>CM060906.1:916869198-926869198 GCA_030737815.1 Allium fistulosum
TTTTCTTCTTTTTAAAAACCCTCACTATTGGAGTTTCCGGCACTCGATTTCTCGGCAGTCGATAAAGTGAGTATCGATGTCGAATTTTCGAAAGTCGAAAAATTCGGTACGTGACAAAGTGGTATCGGAGCATATGGTTAAGCGACAACCCTGCTCTGTTGGGTGTTACTCATTAGAGATAGAGTCAGCAGTACTCTAGAATGAGTTGAGTGTATTAATAGATACGAGTGCGTATTTGTTAGTGAATATGAAATTGTTTTGTATTGTGTTGACTTATCGGTTGATTGTTTATGGATTCTGGTCGGTGCAGTCTAGCTAACTGTAATCGATAGGGGTTTCTAAACTCTTAAACAAGATAAACCGACACAGTATTGTTTTAAGTAGGGTAAATGAAATAATTTTACCCAAAACTATTTTTGTATATAAAAGGAATGGTTTTCTATAAATTATTATGATATATGGATGCATGGTTGTTAGGAAGTAATGATGTTAATTATCCTCATTAATATATATGTGGAAACTGTATGTGAAATTGGAATTAAAACAAAGAACCAGGAAATAAATCCATATACAAATGAAATTTAAGAATGTAAATTATAAATGTGACTTATAATTGGAAGTAGAATTCCAGAGAAGTTTTTGGAAATGTTTTGAAAAGAATTTGAAAATTTTGGAGATTTGGAAATTTAAATACCTTTTTGATTTGAAAATGAATTTCAAAGGTTTTGAAAGGTATTTTGGAAAGATAAAAGCTCTAAACTCTTTTCGGTCGCTGGAAAATAACTTCGGTAATGACTGCAGCATTATTGATGTCCATTTTCGGGTTTCCAAAAGAGAAATTGCTGCCAAATTGTTTTAAATAGAAGTTGTTTGAAAATTTGGATTTTGTTTTGAAAATTCAAGGGATAATTTGAATTGTTTTCAAAAATGATTTTTGAGAATGTTATTAAGACTCTGGAATATTATGAAATTGATAACTTGTAAAGTTTAAGTTTAAATAAAAATCTAACTTAATAAAATAAGTTAATATATGAATAAAATTGTGCATAAAAAATTGTAAATGGAATTTATAAATGGAAATAAAATTCCAAGAAGATAATTGAAATTAAAATTCTAATGGAATGAAATTAGTAAGTGAATGTATAAATGATTTGATAAATCAAAATGTAAGTAAGTCGAAGACTTATAAAATATTTGAGAACCCGATAGAAATGAGATTCAATTTAAAATGAAAGTTGAGATTTATTTTGAATTTGTAAGTGAATAGAACTAGAATTGAATTTGATTTATGAAGTATTAAACTGAAAGTTAGTAAGTAAAGCTAATTGATTATTGACCAAATGAATAAGATTTGAACGAATTAAATTCAATGATTATAAATGAATATAAATTGAATTCCAATAGAATTAAAATTGTGAATTGAATTCAAATAAAATTGAAATGTGAAATTGAATGATAATGAATATGCAACTTCAATAGTAAGCTAAAAATGGCTAGTAGGATATACAGGTGTAAAGGAATTGGAATTTTGATTTCAAAGATAAATTTGAATTGCTCGACAAAAGGTATGTATTTAAATTTGAATATGAGATTTGATGACTTATTTCTCTAGCCGCTTGGCTTTTTCTTTTTCTTTTTGAAAACTGAGAGTCCGTAGGGACGTTTTGTAGTAGTGCCGTGTTAGCCGCGCAAAGGAGACGCTGGCGAAATTTTTCGAAAATTTCGAGTGTTAGAAAATTTTTGAGAAAATTTTGAAAGTTAAAATTTAAATTTGAATTTAAATTTGAATTGAGAGGTAAAACAATGTTGTTTGAAACCTAGAATTGAAGTAGGAAAATTAGTTGAATTAATAATGAATCTTTAGTAGAGAGATTTGTTTTGATGAATTGATAAAACTATTGGAATGTTGAAAAATGATAGACGAGTTAAGGACCTTTTTTCCTAACTTGTAATTTCGAGGACGAAATTCTTTTAAGGAGGGAAGTCTGTAACGACCCAGAATGTTGAACGAATTAAATTGAGAATATTTAATTAATTTTAAATATTTGAACGATGATTTAATTTAAATCCCCGATATAACTTTGAAATTTGCGATTAAACTTCAAAATTTAATCGATTGAATGTTGAATAAATATTTGAATCTTCAATTTTAAGTTGAAGAAAAATATTTCGAAAGTTTTTAAAATTCGTATTGATATTTCTAAAGATAACAGAAGCTTCAGAATTGAGTTTGAAAATGATTTGTTCAATTTTGAAATTTATATCGTTTAACCGATATTTAAAAATAGTCGTCCGAGGCGCAGTCTCGGAATTCGACGAAACCAGTTCCATTGGGTCCATAATATTGAATTATTACTGGATTTCAAATTTCGTAGCATTTGGAGTTGTTATATAACCATACGGTGAATAAACGCATTAAAAATAAATCAAATTCAATTTAAATTTAAAATTTAAACTTTGTCAACGCAGCAGAGATTCCTGGCTCCATTTCACTTCAATGCTGACCTTTCTCTGTAAATCGCGTACCCTTGTCTCCCCTTCCTTTTCTGTTAAAATACACGAGAGATCATTTCGTTCAAAGTTAAAAATCTCGTTCAAAAGGAAATAAAAATGGCAACATTTCGTTCTTCCCTTTTCTTCTATTTTCGTTCGATTTAGTTTTCCCTCCTCTGCAAATCAAAAACGAGAAACCCATTCGTTCAAATTAAAATAATGGCCGAAGCCTGTAAGAAAATCACGTCCCTCTCTTCAAAAATTAAATCTCGTTCCAGCTTCTACAGAGTTAAATCAAATGGCGACCGTCCTCTTTCTTTTTCAAAAGCAAATCCCTCGGCCACATTTCTTTTGGAAGCAAATCGTGCTCGCGTACGATGGCGAGGCAATCGAGCTAGAGGCTTGCGACCGGAGGTAGCATTCAGGCGCGAATAAGGCGGCGACGCGAGCTAGGGCACTTCGAGCCTGAGTGGTTCGACCTCGAGCTCGACATTGATGGGTGGTCTCGAGTGTATTTGGGGGATTCGTGTGGGATGTTGATGGCGGCAGGACTGGTAGGAGGCGCGATCGATGTTAGGCGACGTGATGTTAGGGTTGATGGTCGCGTTGGGTATGGAAGGTCTGGCGAAGATGGTAGCACGCGCGTATGCTGGGAGGTCGCGAAGTCCTTCTCGAGCTCGTGAATTCAAAGGAGACAGTGGCGTTCGTCTCGATGATGGGGGAGACTTTGGCGATGATAGCAGTAAGGTATAAAATCAAGAAAAGAAATTATTATATATATATTTACACTAAGAGCTATAGACTGTTTTGAAATTATTGGGTATTCAGTTTAATAAAAAAAAGAAGGGGGTTACTGTGATGATTATTATAAAGAGGAAAAAAAAAAGTTAAGTATATATATATAAGATTCAGAAGATAGAAGTTTTAAATGGTGACAGAGATTATTTTATATAGATATATATTTTACAGATTTTGAAAACTATAAGTATATATACTATTTTCAAATGGATATCTATTTTCGAAATAATAAGGATAAGAATAAATATATGTATACATATTTTTAAATTTATTCGTTTAAGTGGTTTTAAACAATAGTTTATGGATTTAGTGGGTAAGTGTTAAATTAACTTATTTAGTTATTTTTAACTACTAAGATATTTTATTAAAGGAAATTTAGTTTTAAAGTTAATTTTTAGTTAAACAAATTTATTAAAAGAAACTGGTTTAAAATAAAATCATTGAATGATTAAATTTATCAAATGAAAAATTTATTATTCGATTTATTCGAATATTAACGAATTGTATAATTATTTATACTAGGTCAAAATCTGTAAAGAAATCAAGCCGAAAATGGAAAATGGAATGCAAAATAAAAGCTAAGGTGAGATTTTTCTCACTCAAAAATGAAGTGGAATTTTCAGTTATTTATTGATTGATTTGATTGCTATATTGGATGTGCTATTAGATATAGTAGGATATATCTATTATATATATAGCAATATATACATATTGGCATATGTATATATTGGATTGATGATTTCCCGCCTCGTATAGCGGATGAGACCCTATTGCGCCGTTAGTAAGCGGATTTTTATAAAACCCATATACCGCGATAATTCCGTACTGGAGCGGAATTGGTATTGTGCTAACATCTTTGGATGCAGGGAAACAGGTTGGAGGGATCCAACTGGACCCCTCACATTGATTGAATTTATTTATACTGTGATATGAATCTGTGAATGATTATAGTGATGCTATTAATCATATTGATATCTGGAAATTGTTTGAAAGCTAAAATTTAGCTGAATGGATGTTTTGACATCATTGGATTCCAAAGATAAACGAAATTGAATTTTTGAAATTCAAGTAGAAAATTTCTAAGTGAATCAATTTTTGAAATTGAAGAAATTTTGAAGAAAGGAATTTTTAAAGTATAAAAAGTAAACTTTTATAATCGTATTGAATAAATTCCAGAATAAAGTGAAAATGTTAAATAAATGGATTTCGTAAAATAGTGATTATAAATTGAAGAATTTAATTTAAAATTTGGATTTTTAAAATAGATTGAAAGAAACAATTGAAATTTATTTCCTTAAAAAAGGAATTTATTTAAAAGAAGATAAGTTGGAAATCCAATTAGAAAATTTAATTTGGTAAATTGAAATAATTTGGGAAATCAATGTAAAATGATTTCAATTTGAAAAATTCATTTAAAAACAGGATATTGAATGATTTGAAGGAAAATAAGGAATTTATTTAGTAGTGATAAATAAAATTAGAAATCAATCTGTAATTGATTTAATATTTGGAAATGAATTTTTGAGAAATCAGTATGGAATCTTTTATTTAATGTTGAAAATAAATTCAGAAATCAATATTGAAATTGAATTGATATTGAAGTTTTTATAAATAGAATTGAAATTTATAAAAGTTGTTTAAAAATCCGAAATCACTTATTTTGATAAGTAAAATATAGAAGTTAATAAAAAGAAGATTTATAAGTTGAAGTTGTTATTAAAACAGAAATAGAATTTATAAACGTTGATTTATAAATTCAAAATCAATTGAATTTGATAAATTGAATATAGAAGATTATTAAAAAGGATATATTCACGATTTTGGACAGTGAATGTATTATTGAATAAAATGGATTCATTTTTGAAAAAGTGATATTAAAAATGAAGTTAAACATTTTAAAGATGTTTTAAAATGTATTATGAATCGAAAACATGGATTCCAACATTTTTATTGTTGAAATAGACGTTTTCGAAAAATAAGGAAATGGCGGACTATAACACACTGTTGTTATAGTAAATGATTCCCGAAAGCAAATGTTTTTATGTAGTATTGGGATTTATATATCTATCTTAATTCCGAATCCCTATACTATTGATTTTGAGTCGTCGTAACGATGTTTTACGTAACATTCGTTTTGACTCAAATAGATGTTGAAATTAATGATTTCCTTAAAGAATGAAATGTATACTTAATATTGATTTAAGTATATTGAATATTTTCAAATGTTGAAAATAAATGATTTGTGAAATACTTGTTTTTAAATAAGTATGGAAATGCTTTTCCAATATGAAATGAACGTTTTGAGAATTTATCTTCTTAAAGATAAAATGAAATTGAATATTTGAAATCGATTTGAAAATCGAATATTAGTAGATATTCGAAAAATGTAAATTCAATATGGAATTTATAAAGGAAAGGGAAACTGTTTAGAAAAATAAACGTCGATTTATTTTTGAAGTGTGGAAATTTTATATCTAGTAAAGATATTTTTGAAGATGAAATAATTTGGAAAATTATTTGGAATCTGATGATGTCGCGCATCTTTATTGATAGTTAAATAACCGACTATCAATAATTACCTTTAGATAGGTATTTGTTGTGAATTGGATGAATTTGAATGCCACACTTATTTTTGAATAATCGCTCACTATTCGGGTTAGCCGGGAAAGGACCATGGGGTCGTATAACCCATTCCGAATATGTGATACGTCGTTATGAATCGCATTTGAAGACCGGTGTTGAAGACCGGATATTTTTGAAAACGGAAGGATTACCGTCGAGTTACTCTACATCGGCTGATCTCCGATTTAGAGGTTTTATCACCCTTAGTGACGGGAAGTCCTGACATGATTGAAATTTATCCGGATATGCAAGGGCTTCGTGAGAAGTGCCTTCGGTTCTGTTCGATCCCGGAACAGACTTGTATGGATTGTGTGTCTGACGTTACAATTTGAGATATAAAGCTGATTTCTTTCAAATACATTTCTGTTGGTGGCGGAGAATTTATTCTCTTAGCTTAACACCCTTCTCTGAGACGTACGAGCTCAGAGGCTATGTGGTTGAAATTTATCAGCGATATATTCCCAATTTGGTAACGTGGCATACTGAGTGTTGCTGTGAAATGATCAGTGTTTGATCATTTGTGATATGATCATTTGTTTGATCTTATATCTTTGTGATCATAGGTTGATCATTTTGTTGACCCGAAGCAGGGCTTTGTAGAAAGCGTAGCTTTGTGGACGAGACTTCGTCGAGCCTCACACCCCGGAAATGGTCGAAACAGGAAGGATTCGGCAAGGTTCTAGGGAGTAGCGCCCCTTAGTGTATGTCATTCCTTCTGGATAGAGGTGGTATCATGGTATGGAGCCCAGATACTTAACCTATGTGGTTGCTGCATTTTTTCTATGTGGTTTGTTGGAAATCGGGGATCCTCGGGAAGATCGGTTACGATCGGGGGATGGCATACGCGTGTCAGTAGTTACCTATTTTTGCAGAGGTAACCCGGCCTTGTGTTGGCAGAGATCCGGTTAGGTTCTCGGGTCGTCTATTCCAGGGACGTACCCATCGTGGATAGGAAGTTCCTTAGCCTGACCATTTGTTGGAAATCCAAAGAAACAATACGCGACTTGTACGGTTTTTAGTTGTATTACCTGCTATGGAATGTGGCGGTAACCTGCTATTGAACATAGTAGCTATAGTAGGCATAAGTGCGGAATGCCTATGCTGGCTAAGATTAATATTATACTTTCGAAATGTTTTCTACACACTATGCACTAATAATAATATCAAAAATGATTTGATTTTGCGTAGTAAGCATCTTTGACTATCATAAGAAGAAATCTCCTCCAATTCTGCGTTTGCATTGTGTGTGTGGTGGGAGGTCTTATGGTAGTTTCATTTTCCAAAAAGCATTGCGAATTGACTTTAAAAATTATTTTGTTGTTATAAAGAATAACTGTTTTACGATCTCACACCAGTCACCATGACTGACTCGGAGTTTATTGTTTCCCTTCTAAACTCTGGGTGCCCACCAATTTCCACACGGGCAGCCTAGAGTTATATTATCAGGATATTCTGGATATTCTGGAGCTTTGGAGATAAGCTGGATGGCGAGACGTAGTATTTGTATCTGAAATTATTTATTCCGCTGTGTATTCTGTATGAGGACAAGTTATATAACTGTCCATTGTTGTATATGACTCTGATTGATGTATGTATAAACTGATATAGTTCTTTGTTTTAAAAGACTAGTGTTATCTATTATATATTGTTCCGCTGCGATGTGTAAGATTCTGATATTGTTTTCTGTTCTGCTCTTGTTCTGTTGTTGTTCTTTTTCTTCTTCTTCTTTCTTCTCTTTCTTCTATTTTTCTTCTATCTTTTCTTCTGTTTTCTTCTTTTTAAAAACCCTCACTATTGGAGTTTCCGGCACTCGATTTCTCGGCAGTCGATAAAGTGAGTATCGATGTCGAATTTTCGAAAGTCAAAAAATTCGGTACGTGACATCCATGTTCCGTTTACCCATGTCCTTTCCTGAGCTTCATCAGGCCGTTCTCCACCCCATACAGTATTAACTTCCGTTGTCTCTTTATCAGCTTTTACATCTTCTTGTCATAGAAACCTTTCCACTTCATAGAAGAATTCCTTGAGATCCATCAATAGATCCCGTATCAGTGATATCTTAAAATCTGAATTATTTGCAACTCCTAACACTACCGCCATCAAAACCATCGATGGATCTGGTCGATCCACCAAAACAACTGCCGCATTGAACCTGCTTAAAAAATTCTTGAGTGATTCTCCTTCCCACTTCTTTACTGATGTCAAATCACATTGTTAGGTCTCATAATGTGAACCCGAAACTGCTTCATAAATCTTTCGACCAATTCCATCCATGTGCTAATAAAATCACTCTCCAACTGTTTGAACCATTGCACAGCTACATTCGTTAAGTACAGGGGAAAGCATCATGCCAGGACTTCTTCCGAAGCCCCTAGTAATTCCTTGTGCCGTATATACCTCATCATATGCATGGTTGGATTCGACTTTTCATCATAAGCTTCCAGTGTTGGTAGTTTGAATTTTGGTGGATTCCTAGCATTCTTGATATTAGGAGTCAATGGACTTCTATTTACATCCTCCAGATCCCTGTTCACTAATCTTCCATGCATAGCTTGCCCGATCACCTCTGCAAACATGTCACAATGGTAGTCTCTTATCATTATGTCCAAGCTGCCCCCAGGTCTATAAGGGACTTCTGGAACGTATTCCTCTGGACGAGCATCCAAATTTTGATTCGCACCAAGCTATATGGGATTGACCGCAGATCCTCCAGCATCACGATCGACCAGACCAGAGGGCATGCCCCCATGTCTTTGGTGATCGGTGCTGTAACGACCCCACCGTGATGCCCAGTTTAGCAAAGAACATTACAAGTAATGTCGTCTGCTAATCCGGAGGATACAGCTTGTTAAGGACGATCGAATGTGAATATACCTTTATACTAATCCCGACACGTCATTTATAACTGTTCACTTAATATCTGAACTGAAATTTGACGTGTACAGTATTAATACAAAGTAACAGACACATCGATTTCTCGGAATCAGAACAATATATCATACAAACATCAACCATAGATCAAGTGGAATAATAAACATTTATACTTATACAAAACTGGAAGTTTTCTCAAATATAATTCTAAACTTAAGTAATATACAAGTGTTAAAATGCTCTAATCTTAACTATACATCTCAAGTTCAAATATAATTCCTAAGTGATATAACTAAATTTAAAAGGTCGAACTTCTGCTAGTCCAACCGTCCAAAGGTCTACTCATCCTGTAACCTGAAAAGTCTTGGCCTGATCCGAGAAAAATAACACTCGAGTCAGACTATCTCTAAATATCTAATGGGCGAGAATAGAATATAACACAAGAATAAACAACATATTAGTAAATACATATGTCTAGGATATAACGAGTCAGGAAATTAATTTAACTTAGAACAGGGTTATAAATTTAAGTCACAAACACGAACTAGTCACTAAACATAGAATAACAGAATTAATTTAACTTAGCATCCATTACAGATACAAGAATATATTTATTTATTTTACGAACACATGACATAAGAATATATATCTATTTCACGAACACAGGACCCAAGAATATATATTTATTTCACTAACAAAGAATAGTCACATAATCCAAGAGATCTTACTCAAAACGATCATAATGACCGTACACATAATAGTAGTAAACAAACAAACAATTTGGTATCACACGAACCGATACCGGGGATCGTACATAGGATGGGAATCACAGGATCACAAGACGATCTCAAGGATAGCAGCCATGACCGAATCTTTCAGATTTATTTTAGATTATTACACTTGAAAAGAAATCCAGGAGTAAACTTCCTAAGAATCTAGCAGCCACTTGTCGCACACCAAAAGAGAGTAAACTCTAAAGTGCCAAATACTATCATCTTTAGTGATCACTAGAACTTAACCAATACGTCCCATACCGTATGGTGAAATCCAAGTATTTACTCAAAGCTAGTAAATATCACTTATTACGGATACCACCTGAAAAACTGAACTACATTCTCTTAAGGATCTAGCAACCACTTATTGCACACCAAAAGAGAATACAATTCTAGAGTGTAAAATACTTCATAATAGCAATCACATGAATTTAACCAAGGCATCCCATACTACCCGATGAAATTCGAGTATTCGCTAATGGGCTAGTAAGTTCCACTCAAACATTTTATTCAATGAGTTATACCATATTCGACGAAGCATTATTCGAAAGCATTTAAACCAATCGATGACACTAAGTCGATTATTAGTACTCCTCAAATTATAGAGTTAAGCTTCTCAAAACATTTTTCTCTTTTGAGTTTATTATTTAAAACACTTATTATAATTTTCCTTAAATCCGTTCATTATTTAACTTTATAAAAATATTCACATATTTTCTAAAATATTCCATAACTCTGAATTGTTCCAAGATTTTACTTATATACACAAAGTTGTCTCAAATTTCCATACGTTATATTATTCACAAAACCATATTTTAAAACCATATTTAATTACTCTTCTAAATCCATATTAAAATATAGCCATTTTATTTAGAAATAAACAAAGTTTATACTCTTAAAAATTACATTTCCTAATTCCATGAATCATAAATCATTTATTTAATAAAACTGTAATACTTATATTCTAATTCCATAATCATTTTTTTATGTAAAAATAGATTAGGTTTGTATGTCCAAAGTAATATTTCAAATCCGTAAATATTTTACTAACCATGCTTAATATATAAAATAACTTGCTAAAAATCATTTATAATATCTATTAACTTAATTTAGAAACAATTCTAAGATTAATAAATACAAAGAATTCTCTTTTGTAAAATTACTTGTATACAAAGCTTATCTATTTATTTCATTTAACTCAAATTTAGGGTTTAAAGATCTACAATTTCGACCTCTTAAATCTCATAATTTCACAAAACTTAAAACATGAAAGCTGTAGATAAAAGTCCAAGATTTCAAGAAAAAAATCACCAATTTTGGAGTTAGAGTTCAAAATTTATGACAGAAACAATTCTCAGATTTTGAGTTCATTATCACTATCATGTATCCTCATGACAGCGACACTAAAACATATTTCGACCATGTAAACCACAAAATATTACAAAACTGAAAACATGAAAGTTGTAACACCTTGCCTAAGCTTTCCAAAACCTCAAGAATTATTGAATTCAAATAAGTAACGAAAAAGTTATCGGCAATTTAATTTCAGGTTTAAACTCAGCCAATTACACAGGACAGTGCGACACCGTCAGTTTCAAACTCAATTTCGACCCCATAAACTGCTGAATTTTGACAATTGATTAAAAGTGAACTTATAGCTATTTGAAAGAACCTTCTAACATAAAAAAACTAAGTCAATTTGGAGCAATTTACACTAAGATATCACTGTTTTGCTGTAGCGATTTTCATAATTTATTTTCAGCAAGCAATCAAATACTCACCCAAATTCAAGCAACCAATTCACAATCAAGTTCAAAGCAAATCAATGAACAAACCATCCAATTCAATCCAAATAGCAACTAATCAATTATACATATGAATTAGGGATAGTAGGGTGAGTATTTAACTCACCTTTCACTAAAGATTGCAAGCTATCTTCTCAAATATACTAAGCTAATCACCTCCTTCTCCAAAACACGTAATTCCTCTCCTAGCCAATAATTTTAGAAATTAAAACCAAAACAAAACCTCAAATTGACTGTGTTATTAGGTAGAGAAGAGGCTATAAAACTCATACCTTTTTTTCTTATAATATATAGAATTTTCTTTGATTTTCTAAGATCAAAATTATGGCTAAAATGAACTTTTCTTATTTTTGGTTTTCTCATGAAGATAGGAATGTGAATGAATAATGAGAAGTTTTGTTTACTGATTGGCTAAGGAATTAGAGTATTAAGATAGGCTAATGGGTTAATGGGTTTGGAAATAAAAAGCCCAAACTAGATAATTAAATTCAATTATCTCAAATCCTTACTTTGCCTAATCAAAAAAATGAATAACACAATACTCTCTTTAGTATAAATTTAATTAAATTAGCCCAAAAAAGAAAATAAACCAAATAATCAAATTTTAGCCTAATAAAATGGTTAAACCATTTTTAACAAATAATTCCCTAAACCAAATCAATTAAATTAATCTAAGTAAAATTCTTCTTTAGCTTAACTCTAACATTAGAGGAATTAAATTCTCAAACTAAATAAATTGTGAATTTCTGAATTTTAGATGGCTAACTTAATTTATAAATATAAAAATCCAATAATTGATTTAAATAATATTTCAAACAAATTGAAATCCATTTAAAAAAAATGATAACTCATTTCCTTTCATAAATTAAATCAATTATCCAAAACTAAATTAAATTTCCCAATTAAATTTCACAAATCCCTGATTTAAATTACTTAACTCTAATTAACCATAATTAATTAGGTCATTAACAACAAGGTGGTTACAAACTTCTCCCCTTAAAGAAATTGCATCCCCACAATTTCCATAATGAAAGAAATCCATGATATAAATTTCGTCTTAAAACAATTATTTGCTAACAGGTTTCTAATTTCATTTCCAAAATCCCCCAATTAATATTAGTCCAAATAATAACACTAAACTTAAATTTTTAGTTATCAAAATTTCTCAAAATTCTCAAAAAATTTCTAACGTCTCAAATTTGCAGAAAATTTCGCCAGCGTCTCCTTTGCGCAGCTAGCATTTCAAAAATTTACAATACGTATATAATTACATAATATACATCCCATCTCAAGGATGAGGCATCCCATAGGGAAAAACATAAAAATGCGATATGTAATCCGAGATACGTACCTTATATTTGAAATTTTAGCGAGTCCACTGATATTCCTTAACCAACAATTTATAATCTTTTAAACGATATCTATTTAACTTCAAATACCTGCACCTATCTCAAAAATTCATATTGGTATTTAATCTTAAATTCATATCATATAGGAGATATTAACAATTCATGATTACACTTTAATTAAGTTGACATCATAATATTCCATAACGAAAGAAATCCGTACTTAAATTTCCAAGTTTTAATTATTACTTATGTCAAAATATCACGTTCGATGTTTAGGAACCCATATCAATAACATGGCGTCCCACATATCGATCTAAATCCTTAAATAACATCTGGATAAGTCAACACAATAGATAATGTCAAGTTTAGATGGATTTATGTTATCATCACTAATATCCATGCATCTAATTTTAAATAAATGCAAGCAGACAATCAATTCCTAGCAACCAATCAACAAAAACATAAATAATCACTTACAGTGGAACAATTCAATGTCTGAAATTCCACTTCGCAACTGTGGTTATTCCTAGATTATTTAAATATTAAACTTATTCACTCAAATTTCCCAAATTTTCTATTAAAACAAAACAGTTCACTTTAATTTAATTCATTCCAATTTAATTCCAAAATTTTCTCAACTCTAAAAGATTTTATTCATTATTCTCCAAAGGTTATAATGTCACAAATTCCAATTTATCAATTTAAAATTTTTAAATCAATTTACGCCCTAAATGATTATCTCGATAATCATTTAAATTCCTATCCCAAATTAGATAATTAATATAATTATCTACCACATGCCCCAAGGGACAGGACTCTAAGTCATCTCGGTCTCAGATCCGTAATATTATATGCTATAATGTTCTGACACTACTCTGATACCAAGCTGTAGTGACCCCACCATGATGCCCAGTTTAGCAAAGAACAATACAAGTAATATCGTCTGCTAATCCGGAGGATACTGCTTGTTAAGAGTGATCGAATGTGAATATATCTTTATACTAATCCTGACACATCATTTATAACTTTTCACTAAATATCTGAACTGAAATTTGATGTGTACAGTATTAATACAAAGTAATAGACACACCGATTTCTCGAAATCAGAACAATATATCATATAAACATCAGCCATAGATCACAGCGGAATAATAAACATTTATACTTATATAAAAGTAGATGTTTTCTCAAATATACAAGTGTTATAATGCTCTAATCTTAACTATACATCTCAAGTTCAAATAAAATTCCTAAGTGATATAACTAAATGTCAAAGGTCCAACTTCTGCTAGCCCAACCATCCAAAGGTCTACTCATCTTGTAACCTGAAAAGTCTCGGCCTGTCCCGAGCAAAATAACACTTGGGTCAGAGTATCTATAAATATCTAATAGGGCGAGAACAGAGTATAACACAAGAATAAACAACATATAAGTAAATACATATGTCTAAGATATAACGAGTCGGGAAATAAATTTAACTCAGAACAAGGTTATAAATTTAAGTCACAAACACGAACTAGTCACTAAAAATAGAATAACAGAACTAATTTAACTTAGCATCCATCACAAGGCATAAGAATATATATATATATATATTTCACGAACATAAGACATAAGAATATATATATATTTGTTTCATGAACACAAGACCCAAGAATATATATTTATTTCACTAACACAGAATAGTCACAGAATTCAAATATCCAGAATCCAATAGATCTTACTCAAAAAGATCGTACATAGAACCGTAAACAAACAAACAATTTGGTATCACACGAACCGATCCGATACCGAGGATCGTACAAAGGGCGGGAATCATAGGATCACAAGACGATCTCAAGGATAGCAGCCATAACCGAATCTTTCAGATTTATTTTAGATTATTACACTTGAAAAGAAATCTAGGAGTAAACTTCCTAAGGATCTAGCAGCCACTTGCATACCAAAAGATAGTAAACTCAAAAGTGCCAAATACTATCATCTTTAATAATCACTAGAACTTTACATCCCATACCGTATGGTGAAATCCAAGTGTTTACTAAAAGCTAGTAAATATCACTTATTACGGATACCACCGAAAAAACTGAACTACATTCTCTTAAGGATCTAGCAACCACTTGTCGCACACCAGAAGAGAATACAACTCTAGAGTGTAAAATACTTCATAATAGCAATCACACGAATTTAACCAAGGCATCCCATACTACCCGGTGAAATTCGAGTATTCGCTAATGGGCTAGTAAGTTCCACTCAAACATTCTATTCAATGAGTTATACCATATTCGATGAAGCGTTACTCGAAAGCATTTAAACCAATCGATGACACTAAGTCGATTATTAGTACTCCTCAAATTATAGAATCAAGCTTCTTAAAACATTTTTCTCTATTGAGTTTATTATTCAAAACACTTCTTATAATTTTCCATAAATCCGTTCATTATTTAATTTTATGAAAATATTCACAGAAATGCTAAATATTCCATAACTGAATTGTTCCAAGATTTTACTTATATACATAAAGTTGTCTCAAATTTCTACACTTTATATTATTCACAAAACCATATTTTAAAACCATATTTAATTACTTTTCCAAAATACATATTAAAATATAACTATTTTATTTAGAAATAAACTAAGTTTATACTTTTCAAAATTACATTTCCTAATTCCATGAATCCTAAATCATTTATTTAATAAAACTGTAATACTTATATTCCAATTCCATAATCATTTTTTTAATGTAAAAATAGATTAGGTTTGTATGTCCAAAGTCATATTTCAAATCCATAAATATTTTACTAACCATACTTAATATATGAAATAACTTTCTAAAAATCATTTATAGTATCTACTAACTTAATTTAGAAACAATTCTAAGATTTATAAATATAAAGAATTCTCTTTCGTAAAATTACTTGTATACAAAGCTTATCTATTTTTTTCATTTAACTTAAATTTAGGGTTTAAAGATCTACAGTTTCAACCACTTAAATATCATAATTTCACAAAACTTAAAACATGAAAGTTGTTAATAATAGTCCAAGATTTCCATCAAAAAAACGTTCACCAATTTTGGAGTTACAATTCAAAAGTTATGATAGAAACAATTCTCAGATTTTAACTTCATTACCACTGTCATTTATCCTCAGGACAGCGACACTAAAATGTATTTTCGACCATGTAAACCATAAAATATTACAAAACCAAAACATAAAAGTTGTAACACCTAGCCTAAGCTTTTCAAAACAACAAGAATTATTGAATTCCGATAAGTAACGAAAAGGTTACCGGCAATTTAATTTCAGGTTTAAATTCAGCTAATTACACAAGACAGTGTGGCACCATCAGTTTCAAACTCAATTTCGACCCCATAAGCTGCTGAATTTCAACAATTGATTAAAAGTGAACTTATAGCTAACTGAAAGAAATTTCTAACACAAAAAATTGAGTCAATTTGGAGCAATTTCTACTAAGCTATCACTGTTTTACTGCAGCAATTTTCACAATTTATTTTCAGCAAGCAATCAAATAATCACCCAAATTCAAGCAACCAATTCACAATCAAATTGAAAGCAATTCAATCAACAAACCATCCAATTCAATCGAAATAGAAACTAATAAATTATACATATGAATTAGAGATAGTAGGGTGAGTATTTAACTCACCTTTCACTAGAGATTACAAGCTATCTTCTCAAATATACTAAGCTAATCACCTCCTTCTCCAAAACACATAATTTCCTCTCCTAGTCAACAATTTCAGAAATTAAAACCAAACCAAACCTTCAAATTGATTGTATGATTAGGTAAAGAAGAGGCTATAGAACTCATACCTTATTTTTTTTATAATTTATAGAATTTTCTTTGATTTTCTAAGATCAAAATTAGGGCTGAAATGAACTTTTCTTATTTTTGGTTTTCTGAGGAAGATAGGAACGTGAATGAATAATGAGAAGTTTTGTTTACTGATTGGCTAAGGAATTAGAGTATTAGGACAGGCTATTGGGTTACTGGGTTTGGAAATAAAAAGCCCTAACTAGATAATTAAATTCAATTATCTTAAATCCTTAATTAGAGTATTGGTGGTGATGAAACAAACATTCACCAAAAAGAAGTTAATAATGGAACGCAATACCAGAATCCTCTGCTCAACATGAAGTAGTGACTAGATGGGAGTTTGGTAAGATGATCCATGAACTTAACTAGAAGATAGTGGATATCCAAAAAGCACTCATGGATAAGATGGAGGCTTTGCTCAATCTACAACCTCGAACTACCAGGAGAACTAGATGGGAAACTTCATCTATTATAGAATAAGAGAATTTCTCTATTTCTGCCTAAACAGGAGAGATAGGAAGCAAAAGCAGAAGGAAGTAGTTGGTGGAGTTGCAGGAGGAAGAAGGAGTGCTACCCCCTCAATAAGACCAACCGGTAACGAGAGAATTTCTCTCTGTACGAGGGAAATGCTCATGCAAATGCTGTTCAGGAAGGTGATGTAGTTGTTGTCTTTGATATGGATATTTTAGTTTGATGATGATGATTTTGAAGTTGGATGTCGATGCTAATGAAGGTGGAGTTCAAACAACCGCAGCTCAACTAACCGTACATCCACCAAATATTTAAAGGAATGGTACTTCCAAAGATAGGAGCAACTAGACGTCAGCCAGCAAACCGAGACCATTTGTGGAGTCAAACACTCGGTGTAGCCCATGATGGTCGACCTTTGATCACTGTGCCAGCGAGGAGTACATTGCTGACATGGTTAAACGGTTGGTGGAGGAAAGGAAGTGCATGAAGGATGAAGACCAAGGTTTCGCACTAAGCCAAACTCCATTTACTAAGGATATTATGAGAGAGAGTATCCCCACAAATTCTCTATGCCGACAATGCCATCTTATAACGGAACAACTGATCCTAGACAACACTTACTCAAATACGAATGGCTTATGGATGGAGCTAGAATTATGAACGTTGTTTGCTGTAGATGTTCCACTAACTTCTTGGAAGGAGTTGCCTCTATGTGGTTCACTGGGCTCGCGCTTAAATCCATATCGATGTTTGATGAATTGGCTAAGAAGTTTCTAGAGTAGTTCAAGCTACACACTACACAACCAAAGGACGTTATGTCATTGTCTGGCTTGTCACAAGGACCCAAGGAGTCTTTAAAGGGGTTCTTGAACCGATTCAACATTGATGTGACCAAAGTAAGCAACCAAAAGGAAATCTAGTGTTTATGGCTCTGGTTTGAGAAATCCACCCGAACAGGGATTTTGATAGGTAGATAAAGATGAAGCAACCTACTACCATGGAGGAATTCCACCGAAAGGAAAATCAGATTCTGAGGCTGTAAGAAGAAAGCATGGTTGAAGGCAAGCCCGACGATGATCAATCGAAAGAGGTGATTTGGAGTAATGTTGTGGTCAAGATGGAAATAGTTCTGGAACTGCTGCAGGAAGTGCGGGGAAAACTGCAAATTAGAAGAAGAGGAATCAATATGCCGGTAGGCATGATGGAGATAGGAAACGTCTAAGTAATCTAAGACCCAAGGACTATACATCGTTGAACAATAGTTTCGAGAACAGCTATCTTGCCATTCAGGGAACTAAGCGGTATAACAAACATCCCAAGAAGGAAGCGACTGAGTAATAGAAATGGTCAGGGAAGTATTGGTTCTTCTATAAAACTCACGGGCGTAACACAAATGAATGTCGGCATCTGAAGGATTTAACTGAGGAGTTGATAAGAAATGACAAGCTCTAGCAGTATGTCAAGAAACCGCAAAATGCCGATCTACCTACTAGACGCCAGGGGCCGGATGCTTAAGGAAAACAGAGAAGGGCCCAAGCGGACAGGTTGAAGAGTGATCATAAACACCATTACAAGAGGACCTTACCTAGTGTAGAAGAGTTGGGGTGAGATGGAACTATACACTAGTTCTTTAAAGCATGTACCATAGGAGAGTTGTTATGCCGTCAAAGATGGAGCTCCGGCGAAGTAACAAAGGTTAATTATGAATGACATTGTGTTTAAGAATCGGGACACTAAAGGTGTGGAAGCTCCGACTCTTGACCCAATGGTTATAACGGTCAGGATCAGACTAGCAGTTGTGCATAGAGTACTGGTTGACAATGGAAGTTCGGTCAACATTCTATTCCGGAAGGCGTTCGACCAAATGAAGATTAGCATGAAGGATGTAACTGCTTGCAAAACAAAGATTTAGGGCTTTACAGGTGAAGCTAAATAGCCAATTGGAATGATCGACTTGCCTGTTGAACTCGGAGAAAGAGAATGAAGGGTGGTCCACATCCTTCATGATTGTTAATGAGTATTATGCTTATAATGCTTTTGGCTGGCTAGCCCTGGCCGACTTTAGAATTGCATTTTCTCCATGGTGTCTAATGATGAAATTACCAATAGAGAATAGGATAGCTGTAGTAAGAGGACTCCAAAGCACTGCAAGGGAATGCTATGTTTGCTGAATTACATGAAGCTACATGCCGTGAAAAAGGGAAGAATGTGGGGGAAGACTCTCCGCATTCAGAAAATGTAAGCATAACAATTAGAGAACTACCCCTGGCTTGGGGACCATAGTCGTTTCGACAAGGCTGTGGACCCAGGAAGAAGTCAGGGGAGGTACGGGCAGCACCGACAAAGATTACGGTAGTTATCCCTATTGACATGGACAACCCGACTCGGGTCCTGAAGATTGGTTCTCGGCTAGGAATAAAATTGTGAAAGGAATTAATTAACTTTCTTCGAGCAAATCTGGGCGTGTTCGCTTGGTCACATTTTGATATATGCAGGATATCATCGGAGATAGCATACCATGTACTTAATATAGATCCCATGTTCATGCCAATAAGACAAAAGAGACGCAGCCTGGGTCTAGAGCGATTCGGTGCATTAAAGGAAGAAGTGGATAAGCTATTGGCCAATGAATTTATCCATGATGCTACATAACCTGAGTGCATGTCAAACCCAATGTTGGTTCGAAAATTGAAAGGAAAGTGGCGAACTTGCATTGACTACTCAGATTTGAATAAAGCCTACTCGAAGGATAGCTTTCCGTTACCCAGGATTAACCAGCTTGTTGATGGAACCGTAGGGCATGAACTACTCTCCTTTATGGATGCCTATTTAGGATAAAATCATATTATGATGCATGAATCAGATCAGGATAACATTAGCTTCATCACTGACTTGGGACTATATTGCTATTGCGTAATATTGTTTGGTCTGAAGAACACTGGAGCTACTTACCAAAGACTGGTAAATATAATGTTCAAGAACCAAGTTGGATGAATGATAGAAGTGTACATAAACAACATGCTTGTAAAATCGCGAGTATCCACAAACCATCTGGAAGATATCTCGGAGATGTTTGAGATCCTTTAGAAGTACGAAATGAAATTGAACTCGCTTAATGTTCATTTGGGGTTGCTTCTGGGAAATTTCTCTATTTTATTGTGAACGCAGGGGGCATTGAGGTCAATTCGAAGCAGATTGACACCTTACGAAACGTTGGAGCCTCGATGATAAAGGAGTTACGAAGCTTAAATAGAAAGATTGCAGCATGGAGCTGATTTATCTTCAGAGTGACGGATAAGTGCATACCGTTCTTTGATGCATTAAAGAAGGGTAAGAAGAACTTGGAGTGGAATCAGGACTGCTAGAATGCTTTTGAAGAATTACTACGACATATGGAGATACCACCTATTTTGTCTAAACTAGTGGACGCTGATGGCTTATTCATTTACTTGGCGGTGTCTGCCCATGCATTAAGTGCGGCACTTGTACGTGAGGAAGCTAGGTTTAATGGCCCATCTATTACATTAGTAAGTGATTCATTGGAGCTAAAACGGAGCTACCTGAAGTTGGAAAAATTGGCATACTACTTGCTAATAGAATCAAGGAAGTTAAGACCGTTTAGGCTGATCCGATCAAGGTGCTGATAGATCAGCCTCTAAAATAGGTATTGTACCAACTTGAGACTTCGGGAAGATTGATAAAATGGAATATCAATTTGAGCCAGTACGACGTGACTTACCATTCCCAAAGAGCGATTAACGGATAGGCGCTGGCCGACTTTATCATCGAGTTCACTATCTGGGATGATAAGGAGGAGGACACAATGGTCATAGTATCCTAGTGGAAATTGTTTGTTGACGGCGTATCAAATGAATTTTGCTCAAGAGCGGGAGTTGTTCTTGAAACTCCCAAAGGACAGTCAATTTGCTATGCTCTGAAGTTGGAATTTCTTACCACTAACAACGAGGCAGAATACGAGGCATTGATAGCAGGATTGAAGACTACGAAGCAACTGGGAATAAAACTTCGTATACCTACAGTGACTCCCAACTAGTCGTCTGCTAGGTTAGAAGGGGATACCAAGCTAAGGGCACAAAATTGCCCCTTACTTGACGAAAGCTTCGGTGTTGCTCATTGAAATTGAGCACTGCATGATATTTCACATTCCCAAAGAGGAGAATACGAAGCCTGATTCCTTAGCTATGCTAGCTAGTTCCAGAGAAGCGCAGCTGATGGGATTGGTTCCATTAGAAGTGCTAAGAGCTCCTAGCATAAATCAAATGGATGTTGATTGGGTTTTGGATACTTTGAAAGAGGTAGAGTCATGGATGACGCTAATTAAGGACTACTTACTCAGGGGAATACTCCTAGAGACAGGAACGAGTGTAAGAAGCTCCTTTGGAAGGCACCATGGTTCATAGTGCAGGACATAGTGCTATACAGGAAAGGATTCTCTTCACCCTTGCTTAGATGTGTAACCAAAGATGAAGCCAGGAAGATTCATGGAAATTCACGAAGGCAGCTGCGGAGATCACACCAAGGGGTAGACGTTAGCAAAGAAAGTGCTCCGTTATGGATACTTCTGGCCGACACTGAACAGGGATGCAACTGATTGTATGAAGCGATGTGGTAGATGCCGGATATTCTCAAAGATTCCAAGAGCCTCGTCGATGGAGATTACGAAGATGGTCAGTCCCTGACCATTCGTGATCTGGGGAATTGACATTATTGGCGTGCTACCAATGGCGAAAGGAGGAGCCAAATACGCTATTGTTGCAGTTGATTACTTTACGAAATGGGCTAAAGAAGAAATGCTTGCCGCGATCACTACTAAAAAAGTAATTAATTTTTAATAAAAAGTGTTAATTTTAGGTCTAGAGTGCCCCAGAAGATTATCACAGAAAACAGAACTCAATTCGAGAGTGCTGAGTTCAAATATTTTTGTAGACGATACCGAATCGAGAAGAGCTTCTCCACATTAATGCATCCGTAGGCAAACGGTCAAGTGGAAGCAGTGAACAAAATCATCAAATCCACCATAAAGAAGTGGTTAATGAGTGCTAAAGGGAATTAGGTGGATGAGCTTCCACTGGCATTATGGTTACAGGACAACGCACAAATCCGCAATCGGGCACTCGCCGTTCGCCTTAGTTTATGGTTTAGATGCTATAATCCCAGTGGATTTGGAAGTCCCCTCTCATAGCAGAGGAAACTTCAATCAGAGAGAAAACGAGCAGTTACCGCTCAAATCCCTTGATCAAATCGATGAGAAGCGGGAAGAAGTTGAACTGAGGGATGCTGCTCACCAGAAGAGAATGGCACAACACTTCAATGAAAAAAACCACACCTTCGAAATATGGAACCTCATTCTAAAATTAGTGATCCCGGGAATGGGAGCACTTGGCCCGAACTGGGAAGGACCTTATATGTTCAATCAAAAGCTTGGAGATGGAACATTCAAGCTGGCAACCATCGATGGAATTCCTATCCCACGTGCTAGGAACAGCGACTTGCCGTGACACTACTACACTTGATCACTTTATTTTTTATTTTCGCAAATTAGCCATCCAAGGACACTAGGAAACCGTAAATCGACAGGACTTGCCATTTCTTCTATTCATCAATAAAATTAGCTTCTTGAACCAATATAACCGTGTTCTCGTAAGAAAAACTGCAAGGTCGAAGGTGAAAATTGACCCCTGCCTTCTGAGAACCGGCATTGCTTTAGCAACGTTAAGAAGGCCCAAACCGCCGGGTTGATGGTGTCAACCCCAACCTTCTGAGAATTGGCGTTGCTCTGGCAATGTCGGGAAGGTCCAAACCATCGGGTCGACGGTGAAAATCGAATCCTATCTTTTGAGAACTAGCATTGCTCTAGCAACATCGAGAAGGTCTAAACCTTTGGATCGACGGTGAAAATTGACCCCTTCTTCTAAGAATCGACATTGCTCCGACAATGCCGGAAAGGCCCAAAATCGCCGAGTCGACTGTGAAAATCTACCCCTACTTCCTGAGTACCAACGTTGCCCCGATAACGTCAGGAAGGCCCAAACCACCGAGTCAACAGGAAAATTGACTCAAACCTCTCAGAACTTGACATCGCCCAGAGATAGGCGATAACAAAAGGAACCTGTAATTGCCTAGGGATAGGCAACGACAGAAAGGAGAAATTGACTTCAAGTTGATTGGGTTGGTCGACGCTAACTTACAAATGTAAGCCATAGCCCGAAGATAAGCAACGATAAGGAGAAATCCACGGAATTGAGCTACTTATGTATTAGTTTCTGATGATATAAACTAGTACATGACTGAGATCCCAACATTGAACGCAGAAGAATTTGTTATGATGAAAGATGAGGACGACGCATCTTTACAATACATACATCTGGAATGACATTGGCTGATGATGTCAACTTGGAAGAATTCGATTACTGCTAAGAAATTTGCAACATTGAGAATATAGTGCTCGGAATCGAGTAGCAGTCAGTAGTTCCCGAAGATAGGAATTATCATGTGAATCAAACTGGGGGAAATTATATGAATTGCTTAGGATGTCTAATCTCTTGTAGATGCCCGAATCCTAACATTTAGCCTTGTGGACGGAGGCACATATGCCAATACCTGGTCGAAAAGGGCTTGACTGAGCTAGAACAAGAATAGCCTTAGAGTTGATTAAGACCATAGTTCTGTTGTGCCAAACAGAGTATTTTGGTAGTTAAAAATAATGCTGAGCGACATGATATACTAAAGAAATCACAGGAATGTCATTTACATGCACAAAGATACGTTAAATAACCATATCCCATAGAAATAGAAGTATATAATACATGCAGTTGCAGTACAGGCAATCATATTAAATACACAGGCAATCATACATAAACAGGCGTTGTACATAAAATGCAAGAAAGTACATAGAAGAGGGATTACAAAGGAAAATATAATCTTTCAACACTAATAATCTTTGATGTACAAGTCAAACAGCGAGGGCCGTACCTGCACAATCATGGCCTGTTGAAAGCGAAAAGACAAAATACAGACTTAACCACCATAACAACACAAAAACCAAACGCTCAACTAGCACACACACTATTGATTCTTCCCTTTCATGCCACTTTGGCTGCCTTTGTCAGTGTTACCCGGATGGGTCTGGAGCTTCTTTCTCCCTTTGCTCTCCTTACTAGGAGGATTCTCACCTTTCGAGTGAGTAGATTTCCCGTCGGTCGTAGTATGCAGCTCCAAGGACTGGCCTGTCGAAGACTCGATAAGCTTTGTTTTATATGGTCAGATCTTTATTATGAGAACCTTGTGTTGTATGCTTATCGGTTTTATAGAGGTAGACTAGTCAACTCCAAGTTATTTCTTCACATTGATCTTTTCCATATCCTTCCTCAACCTCTCAGCCATTGTTTCATGCTTAGTTGAGTCAGAAGCACATATAATGAAAACATCCTCCTCCTGGGATACATAAATGTCCTCTAAACTCTCTAGAGCGTCAATCTTCTCGGAGTCAGGACCTAGCATGGAACTGTAGACATGAGTTGTGCTAGTCAGTCCCGCAGAGATAGAGGTGGATAAAGTAAAGATAGTTGTAGGTCCCGAACCTTGCATAGCAAGAGGCGAAGTTGGAAGAAACGGTTGACCTACAAGTTGACATACAGATTGGTAAAGTTTAATGATAGATTCTCGCGAGAACTGAAGCTTCTCAACGACTGGAGAAACGAGAGAAATACCTGTAGCAAAATCCTGGTGGGATATGATGAATTCGCCTTCTTCGATCCCAAGCTCCCCAAGCCTGGACCATAATGGGAGGAATGTAAAGCTCATGAAGTGTAGTCATTGTTGAAGTTGGAATTTCATGAGCGGGTTGGAAGCTAACCCCCACGAATGCAGGAATGATCGCCGTCGGCTCTCTAAATTCTGGAGTAGATGCATCATGCTAACTCGATGAGCTCAGGTCAGTGAGAGCTTTGGCAGCATCAACAGCAGTAATATTGGCAGCCTCTTTAGCTAGGAGAACCTTTCTAATAAAAATAGATTCAATGTCCTCAACATCGAAGTTTGCAGCCATTAGCTCTTCCTCGGAGTGATAATCTCCGACTTGTGCAGACCTGCGCAACACTTCCTCCCAATCACCGGCGATCATTTCAGGATAATCATTTCCTAGCCATCTTAGGTTCTTGTGCATCACCACTTTGCCATAGAAGAACAACATGTTGGCATCAAGCTCCTCGCTTGTCTTCACCTTCTCTTCCTGAAGCTCCTTAAGCTCTTGTATAGAAATTGCAAGCTCAAGATCATTGGCATGTTTTTCAGTGGATAGCTTCTCCAAGTCATCAGTGATTTTCTTATTCTCCTTTTCGAGTTTCTGATTCTCCTCCCGAAGCTTAGCAAGTTTAGCTGCTTATTTAGAAATAGTCTGATCCCGGGCTTGAATAATCCCATCTTTCTAAGCAAGCACCTGGGCCCTCT
The DNA here is from genome assembly GCA_030737815.1 of Allium fistulosum. Taxonomy (NCBI): domain Eukaryota; kingdom Viridiplantae; phylum Streptophyta; class Magnoliopsida; order Asparagales; family Amaryllidaceae; genus Allium; species Allium fistulosum. The sequence goes on from CM060906.1 coordinate 916,894,687, forward strand.
TGTTAGCTTGCTTTTCGAACTTGGCACTCTCGGCTAAAGTCACTTTCAACTCATTCTCATCATGACTTTGATGGTTGCTTGAGCGTGCTTTAACTCTTCCATCAAGCTGTTAGTGCTGGCATTTTTCTTTTGTGCGAGATCTCTCTCTCCGATGACCTTAACCAAATCTCCTCTCATTCCTTAATCATTTGCTCAAGGTCATCTTTCTCAGACTCAAAGTATTGTATGTTGGTGTAGTTAATTTGATTCACATCAGAGAGGGCCTTGCATAAATGTTTCCATTCGTACCCAGCCTCTACATCTTCTTGAAAAATCTGGATGTTTTTCAAGGCGACCTCCTTTGAGACATCCTTAATAACTTTATCAAGCTTAACACCATATAGGAAAAGATTATGAAATGCAGCTGATAAACGCGGAAAATCAACGGGGAGAGTGAATGAAGGAGCAGCGACTCCTTTGGAAGAATGGGAGACAGTCATGATCATAGCTTGGGAGATCGAAACTTGCTGGATCGAGGAAGTTTGAGCTGAGGTATGCGGTGGAACATCAGCAAAAGGAGTCCTCCGATGCTTAGAGGAATCTCTGTGAAGTTTGGGTGCGTTTCAAGGTAGCTTGGTCTTAGACTCCCTTTTCCTTCTCTCCTTCTCTTTTCCTTTATCCTTCTCCCTATCGGCTTGCGGGATTCTTTGACCTCGTGGTCTTTCCGTCTCCACCTATCATCCTTGGTTTCGTAGCAACAAGGCAGGATAGGGCATAAGATGGAGTTCTCCACCTTTGCTTACAAAACCTCCTGGCGAGAAGATAAAGCCCAAGCCAGATTCGTCTAGAATGTCACAAACGATGAAGTCGATCTCGTCGATGTCACTTAAACTGACGAAGATGTCGCCAAAGGGGCGGGATGTAGGCAACATATCCATCGAGGGCAATATAGATTAATCTTCGACCGTTTCAGAAGTTTCTATAGCATTGTCTTCCTGATCGGGTGAAAACCAAAAGGACTCAGGTAGAAACAAAAGCAAGAAATGAAGAAGTAGCTAAAAAATTTCTACATTCTAAATATATAGGACTCATTGAAGATCATAATGACTCGATATCGAGTTAAATAACTTGGTACTAGGTGATTGTTTTCTCCCCTAAAACCTCTAAAAAGTGCAGCAGAGAGAAGTGATGCTCATCTAGGATTTGAAGCAATCTCTGGAGAGCAGACTACTTCCCTAATGCAAAGGAATGGAATTCCAACTATAACTAAGAAAAACACTTAAAAGAAAATCCATTAAGGGAAAGCAAATTTTCGGGACATTACTTGAACAATCACCCAAAATTCAAAGGATAGCATTCCATGACTTGTCTTGATCCAGAGTACACTTTGTATTCAAAAAAATGTACTTTGGGGGGCAAGGTTAACATGGTTTTTTAACAAAGTAGAGTTCAACCAAAATTATAAGATCAAGACGAAGATGAAACGACTCAAAAACTTGGAAGTACACTAGAAGAGCTAGAGAAACAACTGGGAAAAGTTTCAAAGGAAATGCGGTAAAGTAAATGACTTGGTATCGAGTCATTTAACTTGATGACGAGTTGTTTTCTCACATCATTCCTCCTCACAAGCTCCATACATCTCACATACAACTCCAACTACTCCTGGTCAAGTAGTTTTCACAGAGTTTGAATGAGCAATTCCAAGGATTGATGAGAAGAAAGCAGGATAATTCAAGTTCTATCGGGAAAGATCGCTAGAATCAACTAAAAATCATGAAAAAATACTTGGAACACATCAAGAAGAAAAGAGAAGAGCGACAAAAGTAAAACAATTCAACTTTCACGATGAAAAACAGATCAGTACCGATCCATTTAGGTCGGTACCAAGTTGTTTTCTTGGTTAGTGGGCCTCCGTGCTCACTCATGCAACATCGAGCTATCTTTTGGACTTCAGTGCAAGTAGACTCCTGACCATGTACCTCTGTTTCTCAATAAATACAAACCCTGTTGCAACTAGAAAGGGATCTGATTCTCTACTAGCATAGACTCTGCCATTTCTTCATCTCCTACCTCCCTCTCAATAGTCACCTAGATAGCTACTCTTGGCAGTTCTAGGCTATAGAACCTATCAAGCCCTTGTACTATTGACTTGTAATCTCAAATTCTCTATAAACAACATTCAATAAAAACTATATAGTGGACATAGGCCAAAGATTGTCGAACCACTATAAAAATATTGTGTCTCCCTATTTTATTTTTTTAACTTTCAATACTATCTACAAGGTCTAGGTCTTTCAGTCTCCCTACAACTCAATCTTGGGTGTTGATCAATTTTTGGTGTCAACACATAAATACACACATACACACATCCTTTAAAAACCAAAGATTGAATATAAACTATGAAACTTTATATATATATATGCATAATTATGAATATCAACATAAGGGACAATAGTTGTGTATATAAATTTGTTTAATAATGATGTAGATCTACATTATTATGAAAATATGGAACTGTAAATGATGAGATTATCGTATAGATGTGGCCATAGATTTGCACCTTGATTGGTAGGTAGTCCTAGACTTGATCTCGATCCTAGCTCTTAGCATTACTATGGATTGGAGAACCACCTTTAAATTTATTTTGACGTTCTATGGACTATAGTATTTTCGACCTAAGGTAATAGTGATGAGGTTGGCGGTTAGATGAGAAAAGAAAGATAGCAAAAGTTATCTCAAACAACGAGGAGTAGTGGGACTTTTATAGAGAAAGTGATGTAGAACTTTTCTCCTTGGTTTACTTGGTCTCTCTTTTCCAATTCAAAATCCAACAATTGAACTTTGGACCTATCCCATACTCTCTCATAACCGACCATGGATAAGGCCAAATAGGCCTTAAAAATTGTCCAAATCCATTAAACAATTAAACGTATTTAAATCAAATTTAAATGTGTATCGATATCGTATATAATTCGTACTTATATAACATTTATATACATACCCATTTAATTAGTAATGACACCTAGACAATTCTAATAGCACCCAATACATCAAATAAGTAAATAAGTAATATTTCATAAATATTAACTAATTTACAACATTTATAAATCAATTAAATCAAGTGATATTTCGGAGAATCTACCAATGTGATTGTGTGACTCGCAAGTGTAAATTCAATCAGCGATCAATATTGAATAGTTAAAATATTAACCTTTAGATGTCACCTTACTTAGTGGTATGACAGTTTGGCCGAATTTATCACTTATACATCTTTTATCACTAAAAATCCTATTTTACAATTTTAAGTGATTCATTTTAGTAACGATTATTTACACCAATTCTCTTCGCCAAATTATAATAAGAACAATTATTATCCAAAAAAAGTCCTTGGTTTAATAAGAACAACTATTATTAACCATATTGATCTGGAAAAGACATTGATGTTTAGCTGATCATAGTTGACCGTGATACTAACCTCATATAACTGAGGAGATGAATTCTCTATTGAATAGTGTTTCACTCCCAGTGCTTTAACTCAAATCCAACTATAGTCATTTGTTGGTCGCCATGCCACGATTTAACTATAATCAAAGTGTAGTGTCCATATTGAAGTTTAACCGTATTCTCAAGTCGAGAGAACTATGTAACATTACCACTTCAAGATCTCTTGTTTGACCTTAGTTATATTAACCAACAAGAGACTCTCGAGTGAGTTTATTCCAAAGTTATCCGATAACTACCAGGATATAACCTCTTGGTGCCTCCAGTGGCCATGCATAATACACTGCCCAACATTTGGAGAGCGTTACATACTCTAGTCTCAACGAATGAATCGATGTCCTTTCTCAAACATTTAGACTAGCAGTACTTAAAATAATATGTTATACAATGTGATAAATTTATCACGATTACAACATTTTGTAATTCCTATCACATAATGTATTATTTAAGGATTTTCTATTAAACTTATTTAATCATTTAATTAATATAACAAATATATTAGATAAAAAACACCTTTTATTTCGAATGAGATTTTATTACTGAATTAATAATTTACAATAAATTATAGAATTGCCCTTGGGGCATACCCTTAACTCTATCGATCTCCTACTTGCACTTGGAGCCACAATCCCATCCCTTTGATCAATTTGCTTTGAACTGGTTGAGATAGTCCCTTCATGAATGGATCTTTTATGGTGTCCTTGATATCTACTCTTTCAGTCACTATTTCTTTATTAGTGACAAACTACCTAATAAGGTGGAACTTTCGAAGAATGTATCTTGATTTCTTGTAATATCCGAGTTCCTTCGTGATCTACATCGCTGCATTGTTATCACATAATAATGTTATGAGTTACTCAACATTTGGAAACACCCTAGCTTAGCCATAAACATGCACATCCAGATTGCTTCTTTAACTGCTTCATTGAGAGTGATGTACTCGGCCTCCATCGTTGACTCGGCTATTGTCTCCTGTTTGAAACGTTTACAACTGGCCGCTCCACCATTCAATGTAAAAACTTAACCAGACATCGTTTTGCTGTCAACAATAACACTTTGAAAGCTTGAATATGTATATCCCTTCATAAGGCAGTCTTCATTGCCATATATAAGGAATAAGTCTTTATTATTTCTCAAATATCTAAGAATGCATTTTATTACCGTCCAATGCCTCTCTTCGGGATTAGACTGATATCGGCTTACACATCCTAATGCATAAGCCACATCTGGTCTAGTATATAACATAATGTACATGATGTAACTGATTGCAGATGCATACGGTATCCTCTTCATATGCTCATTCTCCTCATCAATATAAGGAGCATCCTTATTAGAAAGGACAATTCCAGATTGTATCAAAACAATTCCACGCTTGGAGTTCTCCATACCAAACCTTTTAAGAGTGATAATGATACATTGTTCTCTCGACTTGAGAATACTTATTAAACTTCAATATGGATGCTCCACTTTGATTATTGTTAAATCATGGCATGGTGACCATCGAGCGACTATAGTTGGGTCTAAGTTGAAGCATTGGACGTGAAACACATTCAATAGAAAATATGTCTTCTAAGTTGTATAAGATTAGTATCACAGTCAACTATAGTCAACTTAAAGTCGAAATCTTTGGCCGGAGTAATATGATTAATAATAAATGTTATTATTGAACCAAGTCTTTATTTGTTGACTAACCGAGTTAAATATGGATAATATTGGAATTTTGACCATAACCAAATTCCATACATCCTAAAGTTATATAGTGTTGACGAAGAGAATGTGTGTAAATAATCATTACTAAAAGGTACCGCTTATATTTGTAAAATTAGATTCTACCGATGAGATTTGTAAGCAATGAATTTAGTCAAACTGTCACACCACTAGCTAAGGTGATGTGTGAACATTAGTATTTGAGTTGTTCAAATATTAATCACTAGCTAAATCACACCTGTGAGTAGCATAACCAAATATGTTTAGTCTCCAAAACACCGTTTGATTTAATTGGTTTATAATAGTTATAAATTAATTAAATTAATTAATATTTTTGAAATATTACTATTATTGTAATTTATTATATGACATGTGTTTAGTAAAATAGAATGGCCTCTAGAATTGTTCATGGCTCTATTATTAATTAATTCAGTGCACATATAAAAGTTATATATGTATGTATTGGTATATGATATCTATGTATATTTAGATTTAAATTGTGCAAATTACTAATGGGTAAATGGGTATTTTAGTCTATCTAGGGCTTGGTATATAGCTGGCCAGATAATAGGGTAAGAGGAGGCGGTCTTGAGTTTGAATTAGTAGGAGAGTAATGTGGAGATACTTCATGTAGACCTCACTATAAATTCGAACATATGCCTCCACTTTTTGAACACACCTTTTACTTGTCCCTCTACCAAAACTAATAACTCCATAACCCCACATTTTTCAACTCTATTCACATCGATTCAAGTAGATATAGTAGATTCGGTGTTGGTACGCCATTTGTTTACAACATTGGCTGTAGATCTAAGAGTTCTGGAAGACAGATTAGGTCGGCATGTGAATCTAAGGAAAAGTAACTTAGGTATATCCTTGTTTACATTTTCATGTGATATTCACTATATGATTATATATATATAACCACTTGTATATACGTTAGTGCCATAATCTATCCATGTATTGTTTTTTAATCTAATAATTGATTGACTATGTTTATTAAATCTAATATAATCATACACACACACATTCAAAATACATATAAATTATTTTCAACCTTAATGGTATTTAATTATATATTACAAAATTCTTTTTTAATTTAAAACATCATTTAGTAGTTTACTCATTCACATATATCTTAAAATAATATATATATAATTATGCTTTAATAATTTAATTTAAAAAATTTGTATAAGCGAATTAAATTTTAATATAATAAACTAATTTCAAATTTAAATACATAAACACACGCACGCGCGCGCACACGCACACGCACACGCGCACACACACACAGATATATATATATATATATATATATATATGAGTAACATACATAGATATATATATATATAACACCTAAAAAAACTTTTGGAAATTTTATAAAAAAAATTGGCTGAAATATATTATATATGTATATATATATATTATAATGTATATTTATATCAGATGTTAAAAAATTTATTCACCTACCCTATGGGTAAATTAGTTATACTAGATCCAATCTAGTTAATTTAAATAAAATCCAATTTTATTTATATTATTTTATTTCCTTATTTAATTAATTAATGAGTTAATTAAAATTAGTTTGCAAATAGTTTATGAGTATATTAATATATACTCCACATGCATGTGCAACATAATAAAGGTGTACATAGCCAAGTTTATACATAAGTAGATATTGGAATTTATATGTACCATGTAAATACTTAGCACTATACACACACACACACGTTATTTGCCATTGTTAAAATATTATATATAAAATATATATATACACAATATATATAAAATTTGAAAATATTATTTAAAATATATAGAATGTCATTTTGAATGTATCATATAAAAATTTGACTAAGTTTATATATAAATTAGAATCTCAAATAAATATCTAATTTGACATGGTAAACAAAAATTAAATTTAATAGATCTAAGATCCAAATTGAAAATTTGCTAAATATCTTAAAATTTGACTTTGTATTACTTTATAAAATAAATTATATATAATAAAATATATATATTATCTACCAAAAATAATTTTGCTAATAAGTAATAAATATAAGCATAAATTTTAAATATTTGATGTAAATATATATTATAATATGCACACGCACATGCATATAATATTTTTTGGCCAACTATTTTTAATTTATGCAATTTACCCCCTACGGGCCAACCAGGTTCTAATAGGACTAACACTGGGTTGGCTAATACGCTGGTTACCCAGATTCCTGGTTGAAGCTATTGTTGAGGAGCTTTACTACTTCCTCTTTAGTGCTCTATATCTCTTCGGATTGAGGGGTCTTCCTTTTCGACGGACTGGGTGAGCCTTGGGGTCAATATTGATGGAGTGGCAAATAATGAAAGGGTCTATGTCGGTCATGCTAGCATACCTTCAGGCGAACATGTATTTGCTTTGTTTCAAGAAATGTATCATCTCATCTCTAACTTATGGGTCCAACTTCATGCCAATCTGGATGACCTTATTAGGGTCGTCGTTGTCTACATCACGATCTCAAGTGTTGTGGCAGGACTGCCATCTAGATTTGAATCTCTATTGCAAGGGTCAAGTGGGTTGCCATATTAACCTTCATGTTTGTTTCTAGGTCACACTGATCCAATGCATGGATCATGGGTTCAGTAAGGCCATCGGTCGGGACAGACGTCTGTGCACCTATGAGTTTTGGCTACCCCCGCCTCTTACAAATGATTCTGCCGACATTATGAAGGACAGAGTTGTTGTGTTAGATTTCTCTGCCTACTAGTAGTATTGAACTTGTTCATTCCATGTTGCTATGAGCTCTCTTTTTTTATTGGGACTGACTAGAGAAACATGATCCTAGCTGTCCCCATCCCTTGCATGAATGGGAGCGTTGCATGGCCCTCACGTTCTCTTAAGGACATGGGATGATGTGGTTGTTTTCTCAACTACTTCTACGCTATAGGCGGCACCAACACAAATGGGAGCGTTGCATGTCTCTCGCATTCTCTAGGGTTGATCACTAGTGAGGGTCACTGATTCTCATTGTAACATAAGGACTCACTTCTTGGCTTGTTGTAAGGAGATGTTATAGTAGTCCCTAGTGACCTACTGATTATTATGGACACATCCTATACTTCGTTTGATGAAGAACTTCAGGTGAGCCATTGATTTGCCATGACTACATCTAGTTTTTCCAGCACGGGTCCACTAATTAATATGTTATAAGCAGATGGGCAACCAACTACTGCAATTTTACCTAAATCTTCATAGAGTGGAGTTCCTCGCCGAGGGTGACTATGTGTGAGGTTGAGCCTAGAGGAACAATCCCGCCTCTGAATCCGTAAATGAGTAAGGAGCAAGGCGTGAGGATTGATGGTGATAATTTCATTTTATCAAAAACATTCTTGAACACATTACGTTGACAGAGCTGCCCCTACCAGTGCAGACCCAATGTACTTTGGAACTAGCGACCTAAAGTGATTTGACCATGGGGCTATGGTGGAGGTAGTCGACACCTCTCTTGTCTCTGGCTGAAAAGGTGATGTCCACTTTGTCTTCTTCACTTCGAGGAGCCTTTGGGGTCTAGAGCTCGACTAAGTAAATTTGGTTAAGGCAAGCTCCCTCCTATATCCGGCTTGTGCTCCCCTGCTACTTCTAGCCACTTGAGGGCTACTACAAATCGATAATATTTTGGTGTTGATCACTACCACATTATTGTTATCGACCCACTAAGGCAGGGCAAGGGGTTTTGTTAAACATTTCTTTATTCAACCTATTGTCTCATTTATTGCAAAAGTAAACCCTTGCGGGTCAACCGCTCTGTCTCTTCTTTTTGGATGGAAATACTCATTCGTTGAGTGGCCGTTAAATTGATGTAACTCACAGTATTTCGCACTGTGTCGAGGCTCCTCCTTTCACCTTGATCGGGTAGGAGGAGGTCTTTGATAGGGTGTGCAGTCCTAGGTGGCGAATAGATGATTTCTGTATCAGGAGTTAATGAGTTGTAATTGGCGTACCTGGATTTGACTCGAGAACAATCCTTGGTGCATTTCTTTCTACTTTCTTATCAGATTCTTTCTAAAATGGCTCTCTTCTCGCGAGTTGGTTTTTTGACACTTCTTGCCTCCTCGTCACTGTTGGATAAGTGTGCCTCTTACACTCGCATGATGCCATTAGTTCTTTGGACAAAGTTAGTCAAGGACGAAGAGGGCTACTTTTGTAATTCCTTCCATATGTTGGGTCGGGGCCTCACCCTAGAACTTAGAGCGACCGCCAAACAATTCTTGTCCACTCCTCTTGCATGGGTCAATTCTTTCTTAAAGCGGTTGATATATGAGCGAGGTGACTTATTTGGCTCCTATCTTATGTTGCATAGCTCGCTCTCAATCATAATTTTGGTTCGCAGGGCAAAGAAGCGAGTTTTGAAATCATTACATAGCTGAGCCTGGAAGTGAATACTACCTACTTGAAGATGCAAAAACTAACATGAGGCTGGTACGGTAAAGTCGAGGGAAATTAAGGGCACTTTGTGTTACCGAAGAGCTGACCGGATTGTGTAATGGAATTGAAAGTTGTAATGTGATAGGACTAGCCGACACTTCCATCGTATTTTTCGATAGAGGGTAGAATGTACATCCAATGAATATATGTACTCAAAATCTCTTCGGAGAAGGATTGCTTATTCTCATCATCGGACAAACCCTCGCTCTCATTATTCCTAGTCTAGATCTTTGACATATATTATCGTAGAGATGCTATTTCTTCTATGAGCCCCCTTCCATATGATGCGAGTGATGCATGACCTCTTACTAGGAATGGACTTCTTTGATGTCTCGTAAGTGAAGGAGATCGGCGGTGCTGATACAATGATGGGGAACGGTAGTGACGAACATGGGTGGGTGATCTCCTATTCTTATTGACAGAGGGTGGCCTGAAATGCCAAGCCCGCCTTTTATGGGACCTTGGGCTAGGAACCTCCCTCTAGTGCTGGAAGTGGACCAAAAGCTCTCTATGCTCATGGTTTCTAGCCCGTTCATCCCCACTTAGACGATCGAAGCATAATTCATTCCCCCGATCCACTACTCGAAGGTGGTCACATGCACGTCTTTCTATGAGGAGGAGTGGCAGGCTGCTTAGGCTCCTTGATGTAGCGCTTATTAGGTATATTATCATCATAGGCAAAGTCTTGCTCATGCCTGGGATGTAGGTCTCTATTGCGGGCAGGAGTGACCCCAACAGGGTTCTCCAACACGATCCTCTCGCAGGCATCATGCATTATGCTAAAGGTGCTCAGGACAATGGGCTGGATAAGGGACTAGTCCATTGTTGAAAGGACTACAAGATGTAGTTAACAGTATCTTAGGCACCCACTCAAGCCTTGAGTTGATTCAAGCCATGGGCAATCTGCCCAATACTAGTCAGACCATTAACTAAGCTCAGCCATACGTTGTTGCTCAAGCCTGGAATGGGATAGACAACACTAGCTCCAATAGTATCGTTTGTGTTGTGGTCCTTTAACTTATCAACCTCATTATCACTGTTAGTTTGCATGGTACTATTTTTTAAATAGAGTTGCTTGAGGAGAAAAAAATGATAAAATTTGAGAGCTATTAAGGGGAGTTCCTCCTTCTAATGCCAAGTTGTTGACTAAAACTTTAGCCAATCTCGGAATTGTGATTGGAAGTGATATTAACCAGGGTTATTCACTAATACCATGATTGACAAATTAAAATGGGAGAAAATATGAGACGGTGAATGCTAAAATAAGCAAAGAAACACATGGTTTAGAGTGGTTCGATCAAGAATGATCTACGTCCACTATGGTAGTAATTTGTATTGCTTTAATTTTTTGTTACAATTGCTTGTTTACAAGATTTAATAATGAGTGCAAAATTTTGATCCTTTTATAAGTGCATTCAATATCATATTTATAACAGTTGAAATCTTGTTTTGATGGTTCAAATTGATATACCAATCCTTAAGTTTCCTTTGAACCCTTGATGGTGTTGAATGAATCAAATATGGACCAGCTAGGATAATATCTGGGTTGAATGGTCCAGATAATAGCCAGTTAGATGACTGTACTAAAGCATTCTATTGTCAGGAAGGACGATATGGAGCAAAGAGGTTGTTGAAAAGTAACATCGTTGGCATATGGACAGTGAAAGAATGGAGTGGTTGCTGCATAGTGCCACTTTTATCAGATGAATGGTGTCGTATATGTTAATCTTTCAGTGGAACGCAAAGTTGTTTCTTCCTTTTGTTGGGGAGGCCAGGCGCTTTTGACAGAGGCCTATCGAGTAAGGACAAAAAAGGATACGGAGTAGCAGGTCCTTTGATAAGTTATGGGGCAACGCAGACCTAGGGGAGAGAAAAGATGGAGAGTGACCCTCGTTATGCGGGCAAGTACTCTTGGTCGGGCAATTCTTTACTGAGAGCACTTATAGTTAGGCTACTATGAGGAGACTCTGATCGCATGGATGTCGTAGTCTTTTATGGGCCGTGTGAGGGTATTTATAAAGATAATGGGTCGGACGTGGTGAGGCCGAGGACATACGGGCGAGACGAGAGCATTGGGAAACTAGCGGGTCGGTCTATTTATTACTTTGCAATAAAAACGAGCAACATGAGGGAACAATGTATTTTTTTACACAAATGATGTGAGAATGAGAATAATCAACTTTAGAGATTTTATTTTATCTCTAATAAAAAAATTTACACCTCTACTATTTTCCAATATATCCCTACTATAACTTTTTGCACATCCACCACTATAAAATTGCTAAGCGCTTTAACTGCACAGATTCGACTCTTATAAAAATAAAATAAAATTAATAAATTGACTTTTTTATAACTATCATTCTTCCCTACCCTTTCACATGCATTTTTATGTGATAAATGACTCTTTTCATCTTAAAATCCCTAATTTCCTAATTTAATAAGGAAATGTTAACAATTATAATCAATGAGGAGTGCTCATCTCAATCTTCATCACAACTAAATCATGAAGGAGAATTCACCTTAAGCTTCATCTGATCAATGTTCATCTCTTCATCTCAATTAAGATCGTGGAGGAGAACTCAGCATAATGTTTATCTTTTCATTTCAATTATAATCATGGAGAATTGCTCATTTCAAAATTACTAGAGTCGTAGTTGAGGAAAGAGTAATTTTTTTCTAGTGATGGAGGAATAGAGTTTGGATGCTTATATGGTGAGAAATTTAGTCTAAATAAAGGAAAGAGGAAAGGAAATAGAAAGGGTATTTTAAGTGAAGATGTAATATTTTTATATAATAAACATGTCCACACTAATCATTTCTCACCATATAAAAAACATCTCTACATGTCTTGGGTCCTATCAAAGGCTAGTTAGGTCTTATTATGCACTATTTATCTCAAACACGGTAAAGATATATAAGAATCGATGTTCTCTAATCATACTAAGCAGGTGTACCAAATGTCATGGATGAAACTAATACTACATGACAAGTGGGCAAAATAGAGGAAGAATTTTCAAAGAATAGGTATTCACAAAAGCATAAATGCTATAATTATCTACAAATTATATATAAGATCGTGCTTATATATGAATAAATTCAAGATATTCTCACAACCACTATTTCAAATATGCATGTTCCCTATGTAACATGATAACATCACCATAATAGGAAATAAGTTACTTAATGTTTCATTGAGTTGAATTGCTTGTCATGTGGCGATGATGGTGAACATCTAGTAGCAATCTTAGACAACATAGAAAATAGTGGAGTGGTTACATATCGTCCAGAGGAGAAACAAAATCTATGTGTTGTCTTGTATCAATGAACCACTAAGGCACCACGTAATTAAACATCACCAGTTAACATAATACTCTTAACTTCGAATAAAGAATTCAATGTGAACATAAGGATAATGACTTACCTAAGAAATATTCAAATCCAGTGGTTCTTACTTAACTTTGAATGGCTCACAATCGATATTTATTATCCTTCGGTACATTCAAAATACACTAACAGAGGAACCCTCAAGAATGAGTAGTTCCAACCTAATCCATGTCACAAAAATATTTTTCTTTTTAATGACGAACATGTCATGAAATTGTACGATATTGGAAGGTATCGGACAAAGTAACTACACTACATTATGTAATATGTTCTCCATATATTACAAAATAAATTGAGGGCTATGTGGCAAGAACTTGATAAGATATTTAGTATGATATTTGTAATATATAGTCTACATATTACAAAATTGATGCACCACATACATTAGTTATAGCCCTACAACTCCTTAGCTACAATTAACATTGGATGTATGTGCATATCCAAAAATTCATCCCTTACCAAAAAAATACCTTTCAATGACTCACAAAATTAGCCAACCCTATGTCTTGATCCGCACGTCCTCGATATCTATGCCGATCAGCACTTCATTGACCATCATCTCCCTTTCTGATATCTCCACCATTTTTTCTCTTGTTTCCTCTAGAAATATTTCTCGGTCCTAGATCAAAAGTGCCAAGAATTCTCTATTAGGTGAGAGAACCTCCAAGTCTATCTATTTTGACAAAAGATGGATAAAATTAACTTCTTCCGACACACTATCTTTGGGTAAAAACTGGGGAGAGGATCCCTAATATATTAAATCTATATATATTGCATTTAATATGTGTTTAATAAATTAATTTAGTAAGGGTTCTCCATGGTAGAGTTAGAGGTATGACTTATGGGATATTCTGTAATTTATTGTAAATTATTGACTCTATAATAAAATCTCATTTGAAATAAAAAGTGTTTGTTTTCCATTATATATATTTGTTGTATTGTGAAATATTAATTAATTTGAATATATTTAATAGAAAATCCTTAAATAATATGTTATGTGATAGTAATTACTAAACGTTATAATCATGATAAATTAAAAATTATATAATCACATATTGTTTTAAATATTCCACATCAAGATGTTTCAATAACGGATATCGATACATCCTTTGAGACCAGAGTACACAACGCTCTCCAAATGTTGGGCAATGTATTACTCATGGATGTTGGGGTCACCAAGGGGTTACGTACTGATTATTATTGGAGAACTATGGAATGACTCATCCGAGAGTTTCCTAATAGTTAATAACAGCTACTCAGATAGGAAATCTCGAAGTGACGATATTACACAGTTCTCTCGATTTGAGAATACCATTAAACTTCAAAGTAGAAAATCCACTTTGATTATAGTTAAATTGTGTCATGATGTCCATTGAATGACTACAGTCGGGTCTAAGTTGAAAAATTGGAAGTGAAATATTATTCAATAGAGAATTCGGTACCTAGGTTGTATGAAGTTAGTATCATAGTCAATTGTAGTCAACTCAAAGTCAAAATCTCTTGCCATAATAGTATAGTTAATAATAAATGTTATTATCGAACAAAGGACTTTATTTATGGACTAACCGAGTAAAAAATGGATGATATTGGAATTTTGACCAAAATAAAATTCCATAAGTCCTAAAGTGATATAATGTTGATGAAGACAATTAGTGTAAATAACCATTGCTAAAAGGTATCGCTTGAATTTGTAAAATAGGATTTTACCGATGACATTTATAAGCGGTGAATTAAGTCAAACTATCACACCACTAGCTAAGGTGACATGTGAACTTCGAATGTTAATCGCTGGCAAATTTCACACCTGTGATTCGCACAACTGAATCTATTCAGTCTCTGAAACATCGCTAGATCTGATTGGTCTAATAATTATAAATAAATTAAATTAATATTTTTGAAATATTAATTACCATTGTATTTATTATATGGTTTATTTATTAAAGTTGGGTTGCCTCTAGAATTGTCTGGGGTGCTATTAGTAATTTACTGGATACATATATAAAAGTTAAATAAGTGCGTATGGATATGCGATATGAATAACAATTTAAATTAAATTAAAATCAAATAAACTATTAATAGGTTAAATGGGTATTTTGGTCTATAATAGACCATAATCCGCAAGGTTAAAAGGTGGGCAATGAAGGGGCTATGAGGTTTTGAATTGGTAAGAGAAAAGTAAGTGATATTTTATCTCTAACTTTAACTGTAAATTCTAAGCTAGGGCAACTCTTTTCTTTTTAATATTCTGTTCCTCTCTTCATTATTTTGGCCCGAAGCCCCTAATAAACCATTCATCTCCTTACTCCTTTTAACTTCATTCAATCAAATATAATTAAATCTGGTATTTGTGTGCCTATCATTACACCGTAGGGTGCATATCCGAGAGATCAAGAAACTGTCCATATCAAAGTGTGAAATGTAGGCTACATCTCAATAGGTATATCTCTAGTTTACAATTATATATATATATATAATATTTATATAAGATATTGAATGTATGTTAATGTACAAATATCACCTCTTGTATATATGTCATTGCCAATTCTATTGATATGTTATTTCAATTATTCAGTTATGTATCGACAGTGTAAATTATTTCTAATACATATATGTATACATATAAATTATATACATATATATAAGGTATTTTTGGCATAATAATATATATATAAAAAGAACTGATACAAAATTTAATTTTTATTATTTAAAACATTATTTATATATTTATTTATTCATATATACATCAAATTCAAATAAAATTATATACATATTATATATAAATACATACTTATTTTGCTTCGGTAATAGATAGTTTAACCAAAACTATATTTATTATATATATATGTATGTATGTATGTATGTATATTTAAATATGTCATATTGTAATAATACTAATTTGAAATTTGAACAAATACACACACACAGATATATATATATATATATATATTTGTGTGTGTATGTTTGGAAAAATATAAAAAATCAAATTTTCTTTCAGCATATTAAAATAAAAAAATTGGCTGAATTATTTGTTATATAAATATATTTTAAGACAATAATATTAAATTTATCGAATATTTAAATTAATGTTTACATTAATTAATCAAATTAATATTTGCATTAATTAATTATTAACAATATTATTTTCGGCATATTATAAATATTTTAAATTTATACATACCTTCTAGAAAATAATAATAAATTCAAATTTCAAAATACTTCGTAAACTTTAAATTTGGGTCTTATATCTTGTTTTAAATTTAAATTTGTTTACTAATTCAAACTAGATATTTATTCGAAATTCAAATTTGAAATATAAACTCAGTTAAAATTTTATATGATATTTTCTAAATGATATATGTTTTTTGAAACTGATAATATTATATATATATATAATGTTATAATAAATTATATTTTGAATTCATATTATATATAAACACATTTTATATAAAATATTATCTATAGCCAATGATATATGTGTTTGTGTGTAACATCTCGTAATTTTATCATTTTGATTTTTGAATATTTAATTAATTTTAGATATTTAAATAATTGGTTTTTAAAGTTTATTCACTTGAATTCAAATATAGGGATTATTTAAATCTCTGAATTATGAATTAAATATTAATTAAGTGGATTAAACAGCCCAATTTAACTCCTTTTAATTAATATATCATAATGTCTAACTCATTTTGTAAATTTATTTACAAACATAAATAGTTAGAATAAATAACAATAAAATCAAGTGTTAATAAAACGACTTAGTTTTATTGACGTATTTATATTTTAATTTATTTAATTTTTCCATATTTTTTAATTTGGAAAATATTTAAATTTTTATTTGACGTATTTTATGGTAAACGATAGTATTTTTGAAATTTCATAGAATGAAATAATCTATGTATTTTATTGTTGATTTGTGATCGTGTCATAATTTGGTGCACGATCGTAATATTATTTTTGTGTATCGTGGTTCGTACGTAAACAGAATATTGTGTAGCAGGATACCGTTAAACTTTCCTTTTAAACCCTCTTTAAATCAAATTCAAAATTTTGAAATTGCATTTGATGATTTGATTAGTATGAGGATGGATACGATATTGGCTTGTAAATTTTATTTAGCTTCTATCGGAAGGAAAGGAAATTAGACTTGCTATAAAAATCAAAGTCCACTTTACATTTCCTTTTATTTGTTTCCCTCCATCTCGTTTCTTTTCTATTAACAAACAAAGTAATGGCTGTTGCTTTCCAAAAATTAAATTCAAATGTTATACTCCATGAAAAATCCCAAAACTTGAATCTTTGAACTTGAAATGAATGGGTTTTCGATTCTCCCTTATTGAAGTGTGCATTCGTAGTTTGGGATACTCGACCAATAGGCAGTGAAGCAAGGGTTAGAATTTCTAGTGCCTAGAGGAGGAGTTAGGTGTCATGGTTGTTTTCGAAGGGTTTGTGGCATTGAGAGGCAGCTGTAGGCGGAGTTTGATGAGGCGCGATCAAGAAATGGGGTCTGCGATTTTTGCCCTAGGCATGGAGATGGCTGGACGACACAATCTACTCTGGTGTGTCGAGTGTTCCATAATTGGGTCAAGCAAGTCGAGTGCTTGGAGAGCAATGCGTAGGCGAAGGCAGTTTATGGAAATGAGGTTTGGAGCTCCGTATCATAGGCAAAACATGAATGATATGGGGTGTGATATCGTGTACAAGCTAGGTGGTTAACATTTAGGGAAGATGTATTATTATCATGTAATTAAGTTAACAATGGTAATTAGTGAATTTATATAATTATTTAAATCCGAAACCTTATAAATTAAATAACTATTTCATACGAGGTCGGATTTGTATGTGGTCGGTTACGTTGGACTCATAAGAACGTTAGTTTTGCGATGGAACTAATTTCATGGAATTTGGAGCTAGTTGAATTTTAGGCTAAAAGACCAAATCGAAACACGAAAGTGTATGCTGGAATTTTGGTGAGTTTGCTCACCTCTAAATAAATTATATGATATCTATGTTGCTATAGATTATTGTTGAATGATTGGATGATAGTTTATATTGTTGTTTGGTTGCTTGTTTGGATTTAATTTCCCGCTTAAGGCAGATGACATAAATAACCATTGTGTTGTAGAGGACAGAAAAAGGGAAATCAGAGTGTACATAGTGAATAGGTCGCTACGGAACACTTCGAAATACACTTGCATATGTGTAATTTACAAGAGACTTTTATAGAGAGACCTTAATGGGTTTGTTGCCAATATTTATTTATTTACTTACATTCTTATGCTTCTTATATTGTTGTTTGGTTGAAATATTTACGACATACTTTTTGATTGTGAAAGTGTTGTTACAACGATTATTGCTGTACCGTCACTTATGAAATATCATCCCCTTAAACCCTTGTTATGCTTTGAACTTGAGCTTGTATTTTTATAAAATAAATGTTTAGTCGTGTTTTTGCTCTTTGAAAGTGTTTAAAATAATATTTTCAAATATTTTGAGAATTTTAAAAATAAAGGATAGTTGTTGATTTAGAATTTATAAAAGGATTTATAAATTTAATTAATCATCTTCTAAAATAATTAATGCTTTTTTAATTATAAAGAAATTATAAATTTGATTAATTATCTTTCGAGGTAATTAATGTTGATTCATATTTATAAAAGATTATAAATTTGATTTAGTTATCTTTCAGGATAATTAATGTTATTTAAAATTTATATAAAGGTTAATTACCTTAAATATTTTGTAAATTTTTTCCAAATGAGTTTATAATGATTATATAAGTATTTTGAAAAGAATTAGAGATTTAAATATTTCCTTAATTATTATTTAACTATAATAAAATCAATTAATAAATGTATTAATGATGTTTGAAGTTGATTAATCTAAATAAAAGTGGTAAAGTTAATTAACTGATTTAATAAAGGTTTTAAAGTTAATTAATCATTCTAATAATGATATTTATGATTTATTAATCATTTTAATAAATGATGTGTAAAGTTAATTAATTGGTTTAAATAAAGGTGTATTAGTTAGCTGATTTAATAAAGGTACTTAAAGATAATTGATTTATTTATTAAAGGAGTTATAAAGTTGGTTAATTCTCTTTCGGGATAATTAATGAAGTTTTAAATTTATAAAAGTATTTTAATTGATGTATTACCTACCAGGATAATAAATGTTGTTTGAAATTTATAAATGATAGTTTATAAATGAGAAAGTCTTTAAAAAAGAATTTTTTAAAGTGTCTTTTAAAGCGTTTTACAAATATTTGTGATGTAAAAACAAGCACAAGTTCAGATTTTAAAAGTTTGATCCGGTTACGAAAAGGACAAGAATTTTAACTTTCGTAAAAAGTATCGCTTATATGGAAAGGATTTAGTCATACTCCTAGAAATTTAACTTTCGTAAAAGGTGTCGCTTAGATGTATTATTATCATGTAATTAAGTTAACAACGGTAATTAGTGAATTTATATAATTATTTAAATCCGAAACCTTATAAATTAAATAACTATTGCATACGAGGTCGGATTTGTATGCGGTCGGTTACATTGGACTCATAAGAACGTTAGTTTTGCGATGGAACTAATTTCATGGAATTTGGAGCTAGTTGAATTTTGGGCTAAAAGATCAAATCGAAACATGAAAGTGTCTATTAGAATTTTGGTGAGCTTACTCACCTCTAAATAAATTATATGATATCTATGTTGCTATAGATTATTGTTGAATGCTTGGATGATAGTTTATATCATTGTTTGGTTGCTTGTTTGGATTCAATTTCCCGCTTAAGGCAGACGACATAAATAACCATTGTGTTGTAGGGGACAAAAAAGGGAAATCGAAGTGTACATAGTGAATAGGTCGCTACAAAACACTTCGAAATACACATTGACATGTGTAATTTACAAGAGACTTTTATAGAGAGACCCTAATGTGTTTGTCGCCAGTATTTATTTATTTACTTACATTCTTATGCTGCTTATATTGTTGTTTGGTTGAAATATTTATGACATACTTTTTGATTGTGAAAGTGTTGTTACAACGATTATCATTGTACCGTCAATTATGAAATACCATCCCCTTAAACCCTTGTTATTCTTTGAACTTGAGCTTGTATTTTTATAAAATAAATGTTTGGTCGAGTTTTTGCACTTTGAAAGTGTTTAAAACTGTATTTTCAAATATTTTGAGAATTTTGAAAATAAAGGATAGTTGATTTAAAATTTATAAAAGGATTTATAAATTTAATTAATTATCTTCCGGAATAATTAATGACTTTTTAATTTATAAAGGAATTATAAATTTGATCAATTATCTTTCGAGGTAATTAATGTTGATTTAAATTTATAAAAGATTATAAATTTGATTTAGTTATCTTTCAGGATAATTTATGTTGTTTAAAATTTATATAAAGGTTAATTACCTTAATTATTTTGTAATTTTTTTCCAAATGAGTTTATAATGATTATACAAGTATTTTGAAAAGAATTAGATATTTAAATATATCCTTAATTATTATTTAACTATAATAAAATCAATTAATAAATGTATTAATGATGTTTGAAGTTGATTAATCAAATTTAATAAAAGTGCTAAAGTTAATTAACTGATTTAATAAAAATTTTAAAGTTAATTAATCATTCTAATAATGATATTTAAGATTTATTAATCATTTTAATAAATGATGTGTGAAGTTAATTAATTGGTTTAAATAAAGGTGTATTAGTTAGCTAATTTAATAAAGGTGCTTAAAGATAATTAATTTATTTATTAAAGGAGTTATAAAGTTGGTTAATTCTCTTTCGGGATAATTAATGTGGTTTTAAATTTATAAAAGTATTTTAATTGATTTATTATCTACCAAGATAATAAATGTTGTTTGAAATTTATAAATGATAGTTTATAAATGAGAAAGTCTTTAAAAAGGAATTTTTAAAGAGTCTTTTAAAGCATTTTACAAATATTTGTGATGTAAAAACCAAGCACAAGTTCGGATTTTAAAAGTTTGATCCAGTTAGGAAAAGGACAAGAAATTTAACTTTCGTAAAAGGTATTGCTTATATGGAAAGGATTTAGTCATAATCCTAGAACTAAACGTCAAGGTATGGAAAGGCATTTCTATCTCGAAGGTTAAAATTGTTGTCAAGGCAATCCCTACTGGTAACACTACCTTAACTTGCCTGGCTTTATTTTTAACTGAGGGATAGTGCTAGTTTGAAATCGATGAGTAGTGGTAAGGGTATGATATTTAATTTCCATATACGATCATTTTGATTTTTCTCAATGATTGATTTTTGACCATTTATTCCGCTTTCTTCTTTGTGTATTGTCAATTTAAGACGATTTATTGCTCATTTGAGTGTTGACATCCTTTGTTGGAAATGACTAAAACAAAAGAGCAAGTGGGGGAAAAGCTATGTACGGTTGCTCCCATTAGGGTATTTTCACATCTGCTCTAGATTTGGTTTCGATGGTATGTGCGCAAAGACGTGAAATACTCGAATACTCGGTAAGGTTGGCAGGGTCCGGCTTGGAGTTCCCGAGAGGATTCGTAGAGTATATGACCCCATTAGTTATATTTTCTAGGGGTATACTTTCGGTAAGGGGGCGCACCCACCTAGTCATTGTTGGAAAACTTCATTTTCCTTATTGTTGATTCAAATCTTTGAATTGTTATCTTGATTGCATCGAGAAGTGACTAAGCTCTTCTAGATGTTTAATTATTTGTGTCCATTCTTTAAGTTTGGATTTTGACCTTATTTATACCTACCCTTTCAAGTTTGGGTTTTGTTTTAAATTTTTTCATATTCATTCATGTGTGGAAGTTGTTCTTATGACGTAAAACCCGTTCAGTGTTTAGCGGCATAGTCTCGTAGAATTATTATATGCTCATCATATTACTTGAGTTTTCTTACGCTAGTATTTCTAGACTGATTCGAGTGTTATTTTATTATAATGCTCTGGTTAGATCGAGTATTTTTCCAGGTTGTTGTTGGTGGGACATGGAGCTCAAGGAGTAGAGTTGGATGTTCACCTGCCGTAGTATTTTATTTCCTCTATATTATTATATATACCCATCAGC
Source organism: Allium fistulosum (assembly GCA_030737815.1). Classification (NCBI taxonomy): domain Eukaryota; kingdom Viridiplantae; phylum Streptophyta; class Magnoliopsida; order Asparagales; family Amaryllidaceae; genus Allium; species Allium fistulosum. The sequence goes on from CM060906.1 coordinate 916,916,818, forward strand.
AATTGTATGGTCAGGAAGTTATAACTGTCTAGGCTGATGAGGTTTGTTTTTAACTTTGATATACCATGTATTTTAGAGTGACAACTTTTACTATCTTTGTTATATTATATGTGATCGTTCCACTGTGGGATTCTGTTTCTCCTATTCCTTTTCAGTGTCTTTTCTTTTTACCTTAATAATATGCCTTTTTGGCGATTGGATGTTCGGCATTTGAATATCGTGGATGTATTGAGTGCCGACTTTCGATGGTCGAAAAGACGAGTCGTTACACTGTGTGTGTGTGTGTGTATAGAGCCAAGTATATACATAGTACATGTACATCCTAACATCTATGTATGTATATATTTAACCAAGTATACCCTATGCTATGTTGCATGTGATACACATAGAGTACATAATGATGTACTCATAAACTATATAAAAATATTTAATTAGATTCATTAATTAATTAAATCAAAAATAAATAAAGTATGATTTTATTTAAAATAATTAGATTGATCCTAATTTAACCTTTTTTGATAGTAAGAGTGACACTTTATTCATGCAGACCACTCATTTTGATGTCTTCGGGTTTGAACCATGACCTCTAGAACCTATGCTAGAGCGTCATACCACTAACCAGTTGAGCTAGTGCTCCATGACTAGCACAATCCAAAATAGGATTTTTTTTTAAAATCTACCCTATTTACCTGCTTCCGACTGGCTCAGATCCAACAATGGTTAAGAGCTCTAATGGTCTATGTAGTCTAAATTATTCACTTTATGGCTAACTAAAATGCCTACCTGTCATTTGGGTATCTAGAATAGTAATGTCTTAGTTTGGGTTGGATAATCAAGTATTCTCCCTCCCTGGCTACTGGCCTGGCTCAATGATGAAGTAAGTTCAAAAGGTTCGGCCCAATTATAAAAGGCCTAAATTATTAGGCCTTGAGCCAATTTTCATACCTTAGTTTGAAAATTTAAAATATATTATGAATTTAAAATTTAAATTTAACATATAGAATAAAATTTTATAAAGGTTATAAAATATTTTTCAATTTCTTTTGAAAATAAATCCATAAATTCAAAATTATTTAATAAATTAATTAATTGGAAATAATTAATTAATTAATTAAAAATAAACATATATGTATATATATTGATATGTGTGTGTATATGTATATCTGTAAATGTTATAGTTGAATATATATTTACCTTAAATCATTTAAGGTAAATTATAAATTAAATATTTTCGAATAAATTAATTATTTAATTGAAAATGTTGTTTAATTAAATAAAAATAATTACCAAACAAATTACTTAAATGTTAATTAATAAAGCAATTGTTATCCTGTTCTTTGACCAGGCAGTATACGGATAAACCTGACGAAATAGACTTCAAAATTCTCAAAGCAAGAAGCCCAGAAGGTGACCAAGAAGCCAAAAACTCAAATACAAATCCCTCACAAAATTTCAAGGACCCAAGGACCTCAAGTGTAGGGTCGGTACCGACCCCTAACCATGGGTCGGTGTTGACCCAAGTATACCCCCATATGGGAGTCCATCTTCCGCTTATGACCCCTTCTTGATGCCAAAACCCTACTACCAGTGTTGTTTTGTTGATTTCTTGCAACGCTCTATTGCTCTTCACGAACTCCCAAATTAGCAACTTTGTTCTCCCACAACTCCATCAATTGGACTCAGAAGCAAGCTATTATTGATGCAAACAACTATGGAATCATGAAGCTAACCATAAGACGAGTCGAAGCAGAGAGTTGGAGGCAGCCAATTTGGCTAACTTAGGGGTCGGTACCGACACCTACACATGGAGTCATACCGACCCATGAGATTTGATGACGTGACACCCATATTTTATGGAGAACTGTTCTATAGCAAGGAGAATGCTCATTTTTTCAGGATCTTTTGTCCTTGGTTCCATTCTACTCTATATTCTTATAATTCTGAAAATATAAGTGTCAAAGTTGTACCGACCCCTAAGAACTTTTGCCCCTAAGTCCGAAGATAAGCAATAAAATCATTAAGTGGACATAGGTCAGAGTTTGCCGAACCACTATAAATCTCTATGCGTTCATTCCTTACTCTACTCATTTTAATTTGTTTTCTTCACTTTTTATTCTCTTTTACTTTCTATTGGGTGTTTGTGCCATTTTTGGTTCAAACATTTTGGTGCTTTCATGGAGAAGCACATGAACTCGTTGATCTAAGATAATAAAAAGGATTCTAAATGGCTAGACAATCAACTAAAAGGACTATTGTTGGCGAAAATCAACCAGGGGGCAGCCAAGAGGCGTCCTTAGGAGCTAACCCTCATCAATCCACATAACCAGGGATGATATAGAAACTATGATGAATGGATTGTAGGAAAGGATGATGTCATGCCAAGAAGAGATGATGGAGAATTTCTTTAGAAGAATGGGACAAATGGGAACAGCCAGAGTCATTGCGAATCGGAATCAAGGACCTAAAGCCGAAGCATAGATAACTAGAATCAGAGCAGGACAACCTGAGACAAACCCCAGGCCAAATATACGAGTCAGTATCGAACACCAAGCACGAGTCGGTACCCCTAAGGGTACGGGGGCATAGGTCGTATTGGTTTTGGATGGAATGCTGTTCATTTTGGAGCTGAAGCAGAGCGTTTGAACGCAGATTAGAACGCAAAAGTACAGCCGGAGGAGTATGCACCAGAATTCCCTCGAGGAGTCGAGGGGCAGGCTGAGAATGCTAACCTTAGAGTTCCTTTGAATGACGATGATACACTTACTGAGTTGGTGAGATGCTAGGAATCCTCCTGATTTCAAGTTACCTATGTTGGAAACGTATGATAGGAAAACGGATACAACGGTCCATATGATGTGGTACATCCAGCACATGAAGGTGTTGGGTGCATCTAAAGAGGTTATGAGATGGTGTTTCCCTTTATATTTAACAAGTTTGGCGGCGTTATGGTTTATAGACGGCTGGAGAGCGGTTCCATTAGCACATAGGTCGAGTTAGTGAACAGATTTGTGAAGTAGTTACGGTTCCATATCTCATGACCCAAGAATATAGTGACGTTAGAAAGTATGAAGAAGAGGGCTGGAGAGACCCTCAGGAGCTTTCTAATGAGGTTCAATATGGTGGTTGTCGCAGTTGATAAGCCAGACCCTTCAATGGTTCTGATGACGGCGGTTTTAGGAATAACTGCTAAGACGGACTTAAGATTGCACTGGAACTGGATCCTTTGAGGGGTCTCATATAATTTTATTATGAGGCCGAGAGATTCCTCATCAGGAGGATGTCTTGGCTGGTCAGGAAAAAATCAATACCGTGGATGGCAAAGGACTGCCTGGAGAAGGAACCAGCAAAGGCAAAGGAAAAAGAAAGATGGACGATGGCTTTGATGGATCAAAGCGATAAAGGTGGGAACCAAAATTCTCTTCTTACACGGACTTGAATGAAATCCTGGAGCACATTTATCTGGACACTGAGGGAAAATCCCCAATCGAAAGCTGGCAAGAAAAGAGCCAACCGATCGTGAAAGGAAATCTGGAAAATATTGCCTATTCCATGAGCTGGATGGGCATAACACGAATGACTACATACATCCACGGGATTTGATCGAGGAACAGGTCAGAGATAACTAATTACAACAGTATGTGAGAAATCGAGCTGCGGTGGTAGAACAAGAGCAGTCATCGACCGCGGCAAATGGAAACAGCCTTGGACAAGGTCAAGGATAGTCATCTCTTGATCGGGATGGCAGGGGATTAGGTTCGGTCCTCATACTCTATCTTTCCCATTCAATAAACAATGCAATAATACAGTTTAGATACTTACATGTGTATGGAATCTCGATCGGTCCCTAGGCCCGCTTTGAGTTGGATGCTAGACTGTAGCGCCATGGAGGCATCTATCGTGATGTTTGACTTTTTGTTTCTTAGTATTTAAATTTGATGCATTAGACAAACCCTTGATTATTTAAACCCACTCAAACGTGATGACTGATATTAATCGCTTTAAAGTACTATCTAGAGAGATGTAACCAGTGTGCAAGGTGCAAGTCTCCTTACTGGAGCGTGAGTGGATGGACTTATACGATATTAATTGCAAAAAATCCCGTCCAAAAGGACGAGACTAGAGTGCAAGGTACAAGTCCCCTCGCCAGAGAGTGAGCGGGTGGACTTGTGCAATATGGATCGATTTAAGTTCCCTCCAAAAAGACAGGACTAGAGTGAAAGAAGTAAGTCACCTCGTTGGAGCATAAGCGGATGGGATTGCTTGTCGTTGGGTCCCCTCGCCTGAGAGTGAATGGATTAGGCTCAGCAAAGGTCCAAAAAGATCATTGATTTAATTAATGGTCCCGAATGTGACGCCCCACCTCTATGCTCATAATAACAAAGAGTATTAAAAGAAATACTGTCTATTATTACGAAGAATAAGGCTGGATAGGAGCGACCATCCGTAGTTGGCCTTACACTAATATTGGTTATCTCGATAGGAGTGGTATATACTTTTTGTTTTTCATCTATTATTTATTTACTCCCATCGACACACCCAATTATCAGTATAAAACAAACTACGATAGTTCATAATGGTTTAGGACATTAGATATAACAATAACACAGATAATATAAATGCGGAACACAGATTAACAAAATCTCATATATACATAACCGATGTCAGTTACAATATATTTGACACGATACATATGATACAACTACAACTGTCGACTCTAGAAGTTATATATACAAGTACATTATCAACTAAAATACATGAATACATATCGTTCTATACAATGACACGACTACTACAAAATAACAGAGACAACTTCAAAAGATGTGAAAAGTCTTCATATCCTGAACAGCAACTCAAAGAAGAAAATCTACAACCTGAAATAACTCGGGTCTGACCCGAGTATTACATTCAAAAGAAAATAATACCCAGGTCAGTCTAATTCAAACCAGTTTATTAGTGCATATAGGCAGTAATAATTTAAATAGACGACAGTCACAATAATTCCCGTCTATCCGATCCTTTTAACAAAGAAATCGGATAACGAAAATTTAACACTAAACAGTGTTAAACAATAAATCAGCAGATTTAAATCATCAACAGAGATAAACAAACAATTTATCAAATCGACTAAATCAATTTAAAACAATTGAAATTGTCACTTTAAAACCATCAAAACTCGATTGGCTGCCGTACACGCACGCGTGTACGGCCTCGCCGGTACAGCATAAAAGATCAATGCATTACGACGCAAAGAAATATCAATTCAAAACTGTCGATTTGGGTGGCTGCAGTGCACGCACGCGTGCACTGCCTCGCCAACTCATGTGCACCAACCAAAAAGCATAGAAATAAAAACAAGGTCAAACCCAAAATAGGTTCAACACAAGGCCAATGAACAGTCAAAGCAACACAGTGTCGAGTGGGCTGCACAATATCAGGGCATGATATGAAATGTGCACAGTAAGTGTACAACTAAATCAAGTGCACAACAGCCATCCTATATAAAATTTCAAGCTGCAGGTCAAAGGTATAAAGGTGCATGCTAACAGAATCAATGGAATGCAAGGGAGATGCATATGAAATGCAGAGTGATATATGCAGCATGAACAAATGAACATCAATGCAACAAGTCAGAGGCAAAACAAATCTCAATAGTGCATACAACAGAGATCAAAGACCACATCTGGAAACAGTGTAACAATGAGCCAGCAACAACATGCTCACATCAATCCACATATGAATGGACAGTGCATGCAACAAAAGGGTCCAAACTACCATGATTAAAGTCTACACTGGAACTAAATGCATAATATCTACATGGATGCAAGCATGTATGATTCAATTAAATGACAAGACTAAAGTCAAGACCAATGTCAATGTCATGGAATTACATAAACTAGTTCAATATCGAATAAACAGATTAAAGACAGAGCCCAGGAATGCATATATATATGAAGATGATAACCAAGAAGAGCATACATCTACATACCGTGATGCAACTAGAATGCAACAATACCCAAGTGATACCAGAACCAGATGTATACAAATGCAAGGGCCACAACAAAGTCAAAATGACCAAGCATGTAATGAAGCACAGAAATAATGCAAACGTTCATGCAACTTGACAAAGCCTCAGTGATTAACTAAAAAGGCTACATGCAAACTCGACTATCAGGTTGAACATGAACTACAAGCTAACAAAAGCAGACTGTATCCAACATGATATAGTGACAAGAAACAAACAGCAGTGAGCAACTCGAGCTTCAGAAGAGTCAAGTAGAGCAACAAATGCACCAATGAATCAAAACAGCGAAAATCACAATTTGAACAAGCCAGACATCCACTCAAAATACATGAAATAGTAAAAATCAGTGGAATCACCAACAACGAGATAAAATCGAACAACTGAAGCACTTAACTAATTCGAAGATAGATGTGAGAAATAAAATTTCTCACCTTAAATTGACGCGTATTGAAGTAGCCGCGAGCGAAGATAATCGAAGCCCTAGCAAATCTCACAGGAACGAACGCGAGGAAGAACGAGGCCCTAATTTGGAGACGACGAGGCCAAAGTCCAGAATTTCGTTCGCCGCCATTTTTTTCTTCTTTCGATTTAGGTTTAGGGTTATACGAATGGAAGTGAAAAATGGTGGAACGGGTTATCAACCCTTAATAAAAAAATCATAGCATCACAAAGCATGCGCCGAGATGATTTTTAAGGCCCACCTAATTCCTTAATCAAATTTATACTAGAGTTTGTAACTGATTAAACACTTAACAATTTCCAAACAGCAATCGAATAGGAAAGATGACCGTCCAAAGATGATAAATAATTGGTACGCAATACCGGGTTGTTACAGACTCCCCTCCTTAAAGAAATTGCGTCCTCGCAATCCTAAGAGATAAGTGGGGAAAGAGGTAACAACCATAAGAACATGGCAATGTCGAATGTATAAGCAAAGCAAGTGTCAGCGGGGAAGTATTAGATAAGAAATCAAAAGGTTCGACTGCTTCAATCAAAAGAATCAACATCGTGGGAATCAGGGATCAAAATCATACGACTAACACAAGCAAGAACAATCGAGTTCCAGCAACTAAAAGAGAAGGAAAACAGAGCAGAAATCCCATACAGAGCACGAATTGAATGTGAGTTAATCAAATTACTCACCTGAATCGCCAGAGAAAAAGACGAAGCTCAAATCTCAAAAATTGCAAATATTCAATCATCAAAAGCGATAATCAAATTTCTCAAATCAACAAATATTCGATTATCACAAGCGATAATCAAATTTCAAATTCAACAAATATTCGATTATCAAAAATGATAATCAAATTTCAAATCAACCAATATTTAATTATCTAAAGCGATAATTAAATCCCAAATCAACAAATATTTAATTATCTCAGGCGATAATTAAATCTAAAATCAACAAATATTTAATTATCTCAGGCGATAATTAAATCTCAAATCAACAAATATTTAATTATCTCAGGCGATAATTAAATCTCAAATCAGCAAATATTTAATTATCAAAAGCGATAATTAAATCTCATATCAACAAATATTTAATTATCAAAAGCGATAATTAAATCTCAAATCAGCAAATATTTAATTATCAAAAGCGATAATTAGATCTCAAATCAGCAAATATTTAATTATCAAAAGCGATAATTAGATCTCAAATTAGCAAATATTTAATTATCAAAGGCGATAATTAAATCTCAAATCAGCAAATATTTAATTATCAAAGGCGATAATTAAATCTCAAATCAACAAATATCTGATTATCAAAAACGATAATCAGAACTCATATCAGCAAATATCTAATTATCACAAGCGATAATTAGAAACAACAAATATCTGATTATCAAAAACGATAATCAGAACTCATATCAACAAATATCTAATTATCACAAGCGATAATTAGAAACAACAAATATCTAATTATAAAAAACGATAATCAGAACTCATATCAACAAATATCTAATTATCACAAGCGATAATTAGAAACAACAAATATCTGATTATCAAAAACGATAATCAGAACTCATATCAACAAATATCCAATTACCTGCAGATAATTGGAAGCAACAAATATCTAGAAATCAATTAAGAAGACTAGAAAATCAACATAAAAGCTTGGATCGATCCCATCAGATGGCGAGTTTTTAATTCGCCGCACGTGCATCTCAGAGTGGCCGAAGCCTACCAAGTACTCAACATAATTTTGGCGCCCATCAGATTGACCCGAAGGTCCGCAGAGTGACCCGAAGGTCTAGTACTGGTATTTGACCCGAAGGTCCGCAGAGTGGCCCGAAAGCCCAACAAATGACCCGAAGGTCCTCATAGTGGCTCGAAAGCACACGAAAGCATCAAAATGTTTCAATTAACGAGTCCGGAATTAACCGAAATAGCAAACGCACATGTCTCATACCACGTGTTTTACTAAATCGTTTGATTCTCTTCATCGTTTCCTTGAAAGTGTAAAATTCATCAAAATCATCAAAACAACAGATATTCAATTTACGAGTCCGGAATTAACCGAAAAAGTAAAAGTGTGGTTCCATACTCCGCACTTTTGCTAAATCGTTTAAATCTCTTCATCGTTTCCTTGAAAGTGCAAAATTGTGTATTTTGTAAAAATACACTTTACATTCTCAAACGGACAAGTCCGGAATTAAGCGAATCAGTAAAAGAAAGGGGTCATAGTCCTCGATTTTGCTGAAACGTTTAAATCGCTTCCTCATTCTTTTGAAAGCGTAAACTGTTAAATTTCTGAAAACAATTTTATTTATTTTGTAAAAATAACAATTCACCTTCTCAACTGGACAAGTCCGGAGTTAAGCGAAACAGTAAAAGAAAGGGGTCATAATCCTCGATTTTGCTGAATCGTTTAAGTCACTTTCTCATTCTTTTGAAAACGCAAACTGTTAAAAATTTATAAAACAAATTTCATTTTTTAAAACGAGTTTCCAATCACGTGGTTAAAACAGAAAATCAGTAACAATTTCGATAAGGAAATTGTACTACTCAAAATACCGTAAAACGGTTACAAATCAGCATTGCGGAATAACCGCTTGAAAATCCACTTTTAAAATTTGACGGTTACGGAAGCCAAAGCGACAGTAGTTTTAAAACGTCAAAATCACATCAAAACAATCTACATCAAAATGTAATGTCAGTGAATTCTCATTCATCAAAATGCCACAAAACACCGTACTTCAAAATATAGCATTGGCGTAAAATTCCGTTGTGAAAATAACGGCAACAAAATACGTTTCATAACCAAGCATCGATTCAACGTAAAATAAATGCAATAACGTGCAATTTAAATTTTTGCACGTACTACAAAATGAACAAAGAATCATTCAAATGTATCTTTAATGAAGATAATTTAAAACAGCAAAAATCTAATCAATAGATGATTAGTACAAACGAAAGCCAGCGGAAATTTCAACAAAAATCACATATCTGCAATTTCTTCGAATCCTCAATTCGGATTCGAAGTTCTCAAAGAAACAAAATAATTACAGCTATGTAAACAACAAATGAAATTCATATCAATTTCGTATTTTGATTTTTAAATCAAAAAGATTATCAGTTGTACTCAGCGAAGACAGTTTCACTATTTCCGCTGCGCACTCTGATAAACAGAACACAAATCAATCAAATCATCAGAACTCAATTTCACTATTATTTTTAAATAAAGTTATTTAAAAATTTCATCCAAATTTCAAAACTTTAGTTTTGACTCAAGCACAATTAAAACATCGACCAATAGTTGTAACATATGTTCCTTCCGAGTTAAGTTTTATATTATGTCCATAAACCCCAGGCTCTGATACCAACTGTGACGCCCCACCTCTATGCTCATAATAACAAAGAGTATTAAAAGAAATACTGTCTATTATTACGAAGAATAAGGCTGGATAGGAGCGACCATCCGTAGTTGGCCTTACACTAATATTGGTTATCTCGATAGGAGTGGTATATACTTTTTATTTTTCATCTATTATTTATTTACTCCCATCGACACACCCAATTATCAGTATAAAACAAACTACGATAGTTCATAATGGTTTAGGACATTAGATATAACAATAACACAGATAATATAAATGCGGAACACAGATTAACAAAATCTCATATATACATAACCGATGTCAGTTACAATATATTTGACACGATACATATGATACAACTACAACTGTCGACTCTAGAAGTTATATATACAAGTACATTATCAACTAATATACATGAATACATATCGTTCTATACAATGACACGACTACTACAAAATAACAGAGACAACTTCAAAAGATGTGAAAAGTCTTCATATCCTGAACAGCAACTCAAAGAAGAAAATCTACAACCTGAAATAACTCGGGTCTGACCCGAGTATTACATTCAAAAGAAAATAATACCCAGGTCAGTCTAATTCAAACCAGTTTATTAGTGCATATAGGCAGTAATAATTTAAATAGACGACAGTCACAATAATTCCCGTCTATCCGATCCTTTTAACAAAGAAATCGGATAACGAAAATTTAACACTAAACAGTGTTAAACAATAAATCAGCAGATTTAAATCATCAACAGAGATAAACAAACAATTTATCAAATCGACTAAATCAATTTAAAACAATTGAAATTGTCACTTTAAAACCATCAAAACTCGATTGGCTGCCGTACACGCACGCGTGTACGGCCTCGCCGGTACAACATAAAAGATCAATGCATTACGACGCAAAGAAATATCAATTCAAAACTGTCGATTTGGGTGGCTGCAATGCACACACGCGTGCACTGCCTCGCCAACTCATGTGCACCAACCAAAAAGCACAGAAATAAAAACAAGGTCAAACCCAAAATAGGTTCAACACAAGGCCAATGAACAGTCAAAGCAACACAGTGTCGAGTGGGCTGCACAATATCAGGGCATGATATGAAATGTGCACAGTAAGTGTACAACTAAATCAAGTGCACAACAGCCATCCTATATAAAATTTCAAGCTGCAGGTCAAAGGTATAAAGGTGCATGCTAACAGAATCAATGGAATGCAAGGGAGATGCATATGAAATGTAGAGTGATATATGCAGCATGAACAAATGAACATCAATGCAACAAGTCAGAGGCAAAACAAATCTCAATAGTGCATACAACAGAGATCAAAGACCACATCTAGAAACAGTGTAACAATGAGCCAGCAACAACATGCTCACATCAATCCACATATGAATGGACAGTGCATGCAACAAAAGGGTCCAAACTACCATGATTAAAGTCTACACTGGAACTAAATGCATAATATCTACATGGATGCAAGCATGTATGATTCAATTAAATGACAAGACTAAAGTCAAGACCAATGTCAATGTCATGGAATTACATAAACTAGTTCAATATCGAATAAACAGATTAAAGACAGAGCCCAGGAATGCATATATATATATATGAAGATGATAACCAAGAAGAGCATACATCTATATACCGTGATGCAACTAGAATGCAACAATACCCAAGTGATACCAGAACCAGATGTATACAAATGCAAGGGCCACAACAAAGTCAAAATGACCAAGCATGTAATGAAGCACAGAAAAAATGCAAACGTTCATGCAACTTGACAAAGCCTCAGTGATTAACTAAAAAGGCTACATGCAAACTCGACTATCAGGTTGAACATGAACTACAAGCTAACAAAAGCAGACTGTATCCAACATGATATAGTGACAAGAAACAAACAGCAGTGAGCAAATCGAGCTTTAGAAGAGTCAAGTAGAGCAACAAATGCACCAATGAATCAAAACAGCGAAAATCACAATTTGAACAAGCCAGACATCCACTCAAAATACATGAAATAGTAAAAATAAGTGGAATCACCAACAACGAGATAAAATCGAACAACTGAAGCACTTAACTAATTCGAAGATAGATGTGAGAAATAAAATTTCTCACCTTAAATTGACGCGTATTGAAGTAGCCGCGAGCGAAGATAATCGAAGCCCTAGCAAATCTCACAGGAACGAACGCGAGGAAGAACGAGGCCCTAATTTGGAGACGACGAGGCCGAAGTCCAGAATTTCGTTCGCCGCCATTTTTTTCTTCTTTCGATTTAGGTTTAGGGTTATACGAATGGAAGTGAAAAATGGTGGAACGGGTTATCAACCCTTAATAAAAAAATCATAGCATCACAAAGCATGGGCCGAGATGATTTTTAAGGCCCACCTAATTTCTTAATCAAATTTATACTAGAGTTTGTAACTGATTAAACACTTAACAATTTTCCAAACAGCAATCGAATAGGAAAGATGACCGTCCAAAGATGATAAATAATTGGTACGCAATACCGGGTTGTTACACCGAATGACAATAGATTTGATTAGCGGTCTGGAGAGACCATGGATTTGATTATCAACCCCGAACGGCTGTGAATTTGATTAACGATCAGAAGAGATCAAAGATTTAACTATCGACCTTGAACGGTCATGAATTTGACTAACGATCCAGCGAGATCGTAGATTTAACTATCGGCATTGAAGGACCATGAATTTGATTAACAATCCATAGAGACCGCAGATTTAATTATCGATCCTGAACGGCCACGAATTTATACCGATCTAGAGAGATCATGCATTAAACTGAATATAAAACGATCCGGAAAGATTGCACCTAAGAAAAAAACAAATTTGATTTTGATAAAAGGATTTAAATGCCTTGTAATTAGAATAGAATTGAAAAGTCCTGGGTGAACACGGGGCGATTTTGATATGTGATGTAATAACAATGAAATCGGAATGGTGATGATATATAGATAATACTTAGGCATAGTCTAGAGTCTTAGGCTATTATGGGTTTGGAACGACCTGTGATTGACAAGAGAATCCGAAGGAACTGGATGATAACTCCAAGATTGAATTAGCCAGAGAGCTCAACTATTGGAGACTGGCATCACATTTATTCTTGAGCAAAGCACACCTTTCATTCACAAGGGTGCTTTGGGGGACAATTGTTATCTTGCCTTTTGACCAGCCAGTATATGGACGAAACCGACAAACCAGACTTTGAAGTTATCAAAGCAAGAAGCCCAGAGAGGTGACCAAGAAGCCAAAAACTCAAACACAAATCCCCTACAAAATTGCAAGGATCCAAGGACCTCAAGTGTGGGGTCGGTACCGACCCATGTACACTACCCATGGGAGTCTATCTTCTGCTTACGACCACTCCTTGATGCTAGTATCCTACTTCCAGTGTTGTTTTTGTTGATTTCATGCAATGCTCTATCAATCTCCATGAACTCCCGAATCAAAAACTTTGTTCTCCCAAAACTTCATTAATTGGACTCAGAAACAAGCTATTATTGATGCAAACAACTATGGAATCACGAAGCTAACCACAAGACGAGCCGAAGTAGGGAGTTAGAGGGAGCCAATTTGGCTAATTTAGGGGTCGGTACCGACTCCTACCTATGGAGTCGTACCGACCCATAAAATTTAATGATGTGGCACCCATATTTTCTAGAGAACTGGTCTATAGTAAGGAGAACGGTCTGGAGATATTTTATGCGAGATATTAGGCTCCCTACCTCTATAAACAGAGGTGTAGGGCTTAGTTTTTAGGATCTTTTGGCTCTGGTTCCACTCTACTCTATATTCTTGTAATTTTGAAAATCTAAGTGTTGGAGTTGTACCAACTCCTAAGAACTTCCACCCCCAAGTCAGAAAATAAACAATAAAATCATTAAGTGGACGTAGGCCAGAGTTTGCTGAACCACTATAAATCTCTATGTGTTCATTCCTTACTAATTTTAATTTGTTTTCTTCACTTTTTAATCTCTTCTACTTTTTATTGGGTGTTTGTGCCATTTTTGGTTTAAAAATCAATATATATATATATATATAATGATATATGTATAAAAAATTATAAGTGCTATAGTTAATATTCATCTTAAATTGTTTAGGATGAAAAAATAAAATTTTAAAATAATTTAATTATTTATTTAATTAAATTAATTAAATATGACTTACTTAATAATATACATAAGAATATTATATAAGTTAATAAAATTATAAAATGTTATAAATGAATTAAACTTATTTAATATGAATATATAAAACATAAGTGGAACTATAAGAAACCCAACTTAAGTTTAAGGAATGAGTACATACATGTTGTATATATACGGTGATTTTAGATATGTCCGACACTTGAATTACGATGGTATTTCATAAGATATACATTGTTTCCTTAATCAGTATCACTCAATGTGTGTTTGTGTTAAAGATTATGAATCCTAAATATGTAAGTTATCATCTACCACTTATATATTAATAGATTACATGCATACTCTTTAGTTGTTGAGCTTCTTCAAGCTAGAGATGTTATGTTTAGTACTATTAATATATTGATTAGATGGGGTAAGATACATGCATGTATTTGTTAATCTTTCCTTAAGGTACGTGCATTATACTTATGCTGCTACAAAATGGTAGGTACAAGTGAATAATCTCTCTTGATTTATTGAGCTTCCTCAAGGTTGAGATGAGATTAGGATAAAAACCATAGGTTAGGAGTTGTATATGATACAACTGATAAAGTGTTATCCATTGCTTGCGGGCCTGTGATTATTTGAGCATCCTTAAGGTTAGAATCCCAAGGGACATAGTCCCACCCACTAGAGAACTCAACAGATTTCTACATTTTATATTAGGGTTTTGAGAGACGTAAAAGTCATTTGGGAGGCTATTAGATAAATGAAATGAAACATTTAACCTATCTAATATATAAGAAAACCTGCTATGTAAAAATTATCCTAATCTACTTAAATTAAATTTGCAACAATATGACCAACCTAAGACTATTTTTAGAAAATGATAAGCTCACCGGACTAAATTATACTAAGTGGCTAAGAGCAATTAAGATAGCACCCACATACGATACTTATGGTTGTTTATAACTGAACCTTTAAGATAGAAACCCATTGAGGGTGCTGACCCCGAAGCTGTAAAAGCTTATACCACTTGGGTAGTTGATTGCGAAATCGCTCGAGTTTTCATGTTGTCTACAGTGGACAAGCCATTGCAAAGGCAACAGGAAAACATATCTTTCCATTAAATCTTCGAAAGCCTCAAAGCTATGTTTGGGGAGCAATCTCGTTTTGTAAGGTACAATATTTTTAAGAAGTTGTTCAACATAAAGAGGAGTAAGGGCAGTCACATTAAGTATTTCACCTTGACCATTAAAGGCTATATTGATAGACTTTCAGAAATATATGTTAAAATAAGCAATGAACGACAAGTGGGTTCGATCCTAGGCTCACAGACTCGGAAGAGTCATTCATATTAAACTACAATATGACCTAGTTGAGCATAAACCACATTGAGCTTCTCAATATGTTAAGGTTAGCCGAAGAATCGTTCAAGGATCGAAATATAGTGTTATTTGTAAAGGGTATGACCACGTCTTTGAAAGGTTCAAAGAAATGAAATCAAGGCTCTAAAAGGGTAAGAAGGATATTCCTATTGACAAAGGTGAATGTCCCATTGTCACAAGAAGGGGCATTGGAAATTTTTTGGACTTTTTTACATGGTCAAAGAAAAGAAACAAAGTGTTTCTTACACTCTAAAGGTAGGTTTATGATTCAAAACTATTTTGCAATCAATAAATCATCTTGGAATTTAGATATTGTATCTATAACTCATATCTATAATTCATTATAGTAACTTAGGAGCAGACGACATGTGGCAAAGGGTGAAATAGGGCTTTAAGTTGCTGATGGATCTATAGTAAATGCAACTATAGTTGGAGACTATCACTTGACATTGCTAAATAGATTTGATTTAATTTTAAAAAATTGTTATCATGTTAAAACTTTATTTGCAGTATTAAATCTGTTTGTAGATTGTCTAATACAGGTATTGGCTTTCATTGTAAAGATGGTATTATGAGTATTGTGTTTGATGGAAATAATATTTGCAATGGTGTTTTAGATAATGACACTTTTCTACTGAATTTTAATCATATATGTGTTGTGAATAATTCTTTTGGTTTTACATTAATATTTGTTACTTATGGCACTGTAGGCTAGGTCATATTAGTGACAAAAGACTACATGAACTTAAAACTAAAGGTTCGCTACCATCATTTGATACTTGTGAGTCTTGTCTCAAAGGAAAATGACCAAGCACCTCTTTAGTGGGAGCAAAGAAAGAGTTAATGAACTCTCGGGTCTCGTACATACTGATGTATGTGACCCGATGCCTATGTGAAAAAGGATAATTCTACTTGTTTTGTAACTCTTACTTATGATTTCTTGAGACTAGGATATATATGTATCTTATGAAGAATAAATCCGATGTCTAGGAGAAATTTAAAGAGTAAGAACGAGGTAGAAAATCGAATGAACCATAAAATTAAAATACTTCGATCAGATAGAGGAGGTGAATATGTCGGACAAGAGCTTTGATGGCATTTAAAAGACAATGGGATTATCTCTCAAGTTACTCTACCCTATACTCACACAATGGTTTTTCAGAAAGAAGGAATTGAATCGTATTAGATATGCTTCGTTCCATGATGAATAAAACTGAGTTACCGTTTTCCTATTGGGGATATACGTTGGAAACCATGGTGCATATGTTGAATTTGATGCCTACTAAACTGTGCCTAAAACATAATATGAGATGTAGCATGGGAAGAAATCCCACCTTAAGTATTTGAAGGTGTGTGGTTGTCCAACCCATGTTAAGAATGTTGGCCCTAATAAACTTGAGATAAGATCTGCTTTGTGTAATTTATAGGATACCCCAAAAATTCTATAAGATATATTTTCTATAACATTGAGGAACAAAAGGTTATTGTTTCTCTACATGTTGTATTTTTAGAAAAGAAATTTTTTTCAAAGGAAATTAACAGCGAAGTTGTAGACTTGGATGAGATTCGAGAAGTAAACATAGAGGCTGAAATGGTAGAAGAAACAAATTCACCATTATACGAAACCACGAAACCTATTAGAAGGTCTAATAGGGAATCTCATGCACCAGAGTGATACTAGGGTTTTCTCGTGGTTGGCAAGAAAGGGAACTGGGTAATAGAAGATGACACTCCTCCCTCATTCCAACAAGCATCGCAAAGTAAAGACTCTACACTTTGGCCTGAAGCTATGAAATCCGAGATGGATTCCATGTATGACAATGAAGTATGAACTTCGGCCGATATTCCCAAAGGGATAAAACCCATTGACTACAAATATATTTTTAAGAAAAAACTAAATGCAGATGGAGAGGTAGAGACCTATAAAGCAAGAGTAGTAGGGAAATTTTTTTGTCAGATTCAAGGAGTTGATTATGACGAAACGTTTTACCTTTAACCATGATTAAGTCTATACGGATAATACTTGCTATCGCCATATTCTATGACTACAAAATATAGTGCAGATGTGAAAATGACAATTCTAAATGATGATTCAAAAGAGACCATTTACATGTTGTAGCCCGAAGGTTTCTTGGTTAGCGGGAGCGAGAGAAAAGCATGTTAATTGTTAAAATCAATTTATGGTCTTAAACTAGCTTCAAGGAGTTGGAAAAAGTTCTTTGATAAAATAATCAAACAGTTTGGTTTTTATCAAAGTATCGAGGAAGCGTGCATATATTGGAAAGAACAAGGAAGTGTTAGTACTGTTAGTTCTATATGTCGACGATTTGCTCCTGATTGGCATTGACATTGCTTTGTTGCAATCGGTGAAAGCATGGTTGTCTAAAAACTTCTCCATGATGGAATTGGGAGAAGAAAACTATATACTTGGTATTAAGATTTATATAGATAGATCAAAGAGGTTGTTGGGATTGTCCCAATCCCTATACATAAAGCCCATAATGAAATGGTTCGGTATGGAGAATTCCAAGTGCGTGAATGTTCCGACGCAATATGGGATCGTTCTTTCTTAGAAGGATGCACCTCATACTGACGAGAAGAATGATTGTATAAAAAGGATATCATATGCATCTACAATCGGTTCCATCATATATGTTACGCTATGTACTAGACCAAACGTAGCTTATGCATTAGGATGCATGAGCCGATATTAGTCTAATCCCAAAGAAATGCATTAGACGACATTGAAATGTATTTTTAAGTATTTAAGAAATACCAAAGAATTATTCCTTATATATGAGAATGAAGACCTCCTTATGAAGGGGTATACATATTCAGGCTTTTAGAGTGACATCGATGATAGTAAATCGGTGTCTAGTTATGTATTCACATTGAACAGTGGAGAAGTTGGTTGGAAAAGTTTCAAGAAAGCAACAATAGTTGATTCAACGATGGAGGCCGAGTACATCGCCCTTAATGGAGCATCTAAAGAAACCGTCTGGTTGCACAAATATATGGCGGAGCTAGGGGTGTTTACAAAAATTGAGTAACCCATAATATTGTTATGTGACAACAATGCAGCGATACAGATCGCAAAGGAGCCAATATCTCACAATAAATCATGACATATTCTTTGAAAGTTCCAACTTATTAGGTAGTTTGTCGCTAATAAAGAAGTTCTGATCGAAAGAGTAGAAGCTAAGGACAACATAGCAGATCCATTCATGAAGGGACTAACTCGACTGGTTTTAAGCAAACTGATCGAAGGGATTGGATTGAGATTCCATAATTGACCCCAAGTGCTAGCGAAAGATTAATAGAGCTAAGGGTATACCCTAGAGGCAATTTAATAATTTATTGTAAATTATTAACTCTATAATAAAATCTCGTTCGAAATAAAAGATGTTTGTTTTCTATTATATATATTCATTATACGTGATATATTAATTAATTCAAATATATTTAATCAATAATCCTTAAATAATATGTTATGCGATAGTAATTATAAAATGTTGCAATCCTAAGAAATTTATCACATTTTATAATAACATTGATAGAGTTAGGGGTACACCCTAGGGGAAATTTTGTAATTTGTTACATATATCCAATCTATGACTAATCTTGTTCATGATAAAGGCATTTCATTTCTATTATATACTTCTTTATATTGTGATATAACTAATTAAGTAATTAATTTCAAGTATATAAATATGAAAATCCTTAAATGAAATGTTATGTGATTGTAGTCGCAAATAGTTGCAATCGTGAGTAATTAATTTCAATATAAAATAACATTTCTATTTTAAATATTTCTGGTCAAGATATTTCGAGAAAGGATATCAATACATCCATTGAGATCATAGTATGTAATTCTCTCCAAATATTGGACAGTGTATTACCGATGGCTGGTGGAGGCACCAAGGGGTTACGTACTAATTAGTTATTGTGAATGACCCACTCGAGATTTTGCTGTTGGTTAAGAATAACCAAGATCAAATAGGAAATCTCGAAGTGTCGATATTACATAGTTCTCTCGACTTAAGAATACTGTTGAACTTCAATGTGGATATTCCACTTTGATTATAGTCAAAACATGGCATGATTTCCATCAAACGACTATAGTTGGTTTTGAGTTGGAGCACAGGAAATGAAACACTATTCAATAGATGATTCGTCTCCTAAGTTGTATGAGGTTAGTATCACGGTCAACTATAGTCAACCCAAATTCAAAGTCTCTGGCTAGAGCTATATAGTTAATAATAAATGTTATTATCGAACAAAGGAATTTGTTTAAAGACCAACCGAGTTGAATGTGGATGATATTGTAATTTTGACCAAAACAAAATTCCATAAGTCCTAAAGTGATATAGTTTTGACGAAGAGAATTGGTGTAAATAATCGTTACTATCGGGTACCGCTTAAAAAAGCAAAATCAAATTTCACTGAAATGATGTGTAAGAGGTAAATTCAGCCAAAATGCCACACCACTAGCTAAGGTGACATGTGACAGTTAATGGTCGAATTTGTTTAATACTAATAGCTGACTGAATTTACACCTTTGAGTCATACAACCGCAGTGATGAATACTCCAAAACACCACACGGTTTAATTAATTTACAATCATTATGAATTAATTATATTAATTAATATCTATGGCATATTAATTATTAAATTTTATTTGATTTTTGAATTCCATTGCCATTTAATGGGATACATATATAAAAGTTATAAATGCGCTTATCGATATGAGATATCAATAAAATATTTAAATTTGATTTACATCAATTAATTATTAAATGAGTCTGGGAATTTTTCAAGGCCCGTCAACACTCTAGCATGGCCGACCATAGGGTACCTAAGAGGAAGAGTTTAATGTTCAGAATTGTTTTGAAATGATATTACATGAATGAGTAAAGGATGGAGAAAAGTCCTTCATCTTTTTCCTCTTCTTAAATGCCTACTTAAACACAATTATTTTGATTATTTCTCATCCACCTCTTCATTTTTTTCAACCGAAAATTCATGGCTGCATAGCCATTAAAATCCCATAAGAAAATAAAAAAATTGAATCAATACAAGACGGTGTTCGTCTCTAGATCGTAGCAAAATCCAAAGGCTGATTTGGTTAAATCTAGGAGTTATTCAATCATTCAAGGTGTGAATCTTAGTTTATTTCGTAAGATAATTATCTAATCTCTTTTTGATTATATATTACATCGTGTTAGTATAGTTTACATCTCATACAACAAACTTATATATGATTATGTTGTCTAATCTAATGTTTTCTACTGTTTTATAAGTTAATGTTTAATGTAACGTCTCGGCTCAAGTGACCTAATTATCAAAGGGAGTTTACTGCCTGATAGCTCAAATCAAAGGGCATGGAAGAAGCGAACTCTCGTATATGCTACTTTGGGTCAACACAAATAACTTACAATACCTGAATGCATCTGAAATAATACATCTCATGTCCCAACACAAAGCAACATATACGAGTTGCGCGGACTAATAATACAGTATTGGAGACACAAAAAGAATTTCCATCTAACAGAATCGAAGTTAACATAACAATGAATATTATATCATTTCTGAAAATCTGATACATCATCTCATATATATACAACTTATAACACAAGTACAACATTATCGTCACATGCAAAATGAGTCATAACATAGACTAAACAAATACTCGCCATCGTTATCGACTCCATCTCCGTATATAGCCCACAAAGCGCATACAGTCATAATATCAACCTGTAAAACAACCTCAATCTGAACCAAAGTTGCTAAGTACATAACAAGCCTCGAGTCAAGCTAGAAATCTAGTTGTGAGCATAATAAAATCATAAATAATAAATGTTCTATGTCGGTCTAAAGGTGACATTTTCAAACACACAGATGTCACTCACACCATGCTAAATCCTGCCCATAATTCATCAAAATGGTTTGAACATACATGTTATGGCTCTATTCATCATGACTCACAGCTGCAACTCTAGTTTACTAGGATATCACAATTTATACACCTTATATGAGTTTCTTTGTTGTATTTGTATAAAACATCATTTAAAATCAATCATTTAACAAGCTTGGCGTTTCTAGTTTTACTTATGAGAATGCTATATCGTCCCAACAGGATTTCACATTGATAAATCTCCTCGGTGGATTCACCGTCTACATAGACTATCTTCCTTGGCAAGTCATCACGGTCTTTTTCACCCATATACTTTCGATCAGTTGTGGTGGCCCCTACATGATCCCTTTATTATCGTACCCCTTTGGTATCTAAAGATGTGATAAATCACACTGGTGATATAGTTCACTTCCAACCTCTATCTACTGGCTCTATTTCTCTTTATTTTGCACTACATCTTCGAAAATCTTAAACTTCTTCTTTTGTCCTGTCAAGAGGCCATTTAGACATGGTGATGAGGACAAGGTCGTCATGATTCATGTTGGGATCCTCAAATTAGTCCGCTATGATGGATACTAGCAGTCTAGTAGTCAATACCACGTACCATTCCAATTAAATGTTAAATTTATTTCTTTTCAAAACATTTTACCTTTATTATCATCAACATTCACAAATGAAGTTTTATTCCATTTACATCATTTAAATGTCATGCATGTGCACTTCATCATATCATATACAAATGCATCAAAACTTGTCAATAGAAACACAACAATTTCAATAATTCATAATATAGCATTTCACTTGATGGATAAATTGCAATTACATTTAAATATGGGTAAAGCAACCAACAATTTATACTTGTATTAAAATAAACTAGTATTAAAATCATCATTATAAATTCAAATCAATTCTACAATCTATTTAAGTATATTTTATTTGACCACACATCCAAAACATGCCACACATCCATCCTGCTTTTAAATTCATAGCTTAAACTTTTAGCAATAGAATAAAGTACGTGTTTAGCGATGAATTCGAAAATATCAAAGATTCATCATTTATATAACTCCTTTCAAATCCTTCACAATTAATGAGTTGCATATAAACCATCAATATGGTTATTTACAGTATTCCTCACGTAAGATTTGAATTCAAATTCAATTGAAAATTACTTTACTTTCTATTTAAAAATAATAATAACAATTCAAATTCAACTGAATTTCCATTATTTTCAATTCAAAGGTAATTCAAATAAAATTTCTTTGGTACTAAAATCCCACAAAAATTATATATTTCAATTTTATAAACCAAAAAAAATCATTTCAAATGATAATTCTTTCACTTTTATTTACTTTCGAAATCGAAACACCATTACATATTGTTTTATCTATATAAAACAATTAAAATTTCTTTATAATTTAAGATAAGCTTATACACTATTGTCCGTATTTAGTAAAAATCACAAAAATATATATTAACTTCATTTCATTTATTTTTCCATGTAACTTAAATTCAAAATACACTTTGAACGCTCTAACTTCTTTTGGAATATAATTATAAATTCTCTCTAATTAATTTCATGCCATATGCATTAAAAACACTCTACAAACCATTTGCAAAAATATTTTTGTTTTTAATAAATCAGTTTCAACTTCTTCCACAAATAAATTCAAAAATATTTCAAAAAGAAATTCTTTAAAATTTCATGCTAGCTTTAAATACTCATACCTTATTCTTATTTTCTTCAAATTAATTATCACAAATATATATATATGTATATGTATATATTGTATATTTTACGAACTAACACTCAAAAATATAATTTCATCAACCACATATCGTCATATAAACAATAAAATATATTTTTTAAATAATTTAAACAATATCATCCTTTACTATACAACCATTTAGTACACAAATGCATACATCAAACCATATATAATTCGATTCAAATAATCGTTGATCAAACAATCAACAATCAAACATCTACTAACAGTAATCAAGGCTACCTAACCATCATTACTTAAGATATAATCAAATGAAGTAGATTTGCAATCAAATTGTTAAATCGATTAACTCATTTTAAATCAAAATATCACGATATATTTACTGTAAAACTTGAATTATGTAGATATACTCACTTCAATTTGCAACAAGTCCAGTTGAAAAACATTACGTGTAGGTGGAGAAATCATGGACTTTTAGTATACGTTTAAATAAATAGCAATGGGTTCTTGAACAGAAATAATTCAAGCCTACCAAGCCATTATCATCTTATATAAGTTGATTTAAAATAATCTAAAATTAAAAACAAGTAATATCCTTACTGTTAATCAAAATATAAGGTGATAAATACAAGATGACTTACTTCCACAAACATGTCAACATTTTAACATAACTAAGTCTGTAAGTAGACTTTCTTCTATTTGTGAGATCTAGAACCAGAGTTTCTAGATGAGGGATAAAGAAGTCGAATGTCAGAAACGTGATAAGCATAAGAGAGTTAATTTCGATAAATGGGTCATGATTAATTAAGTATATTTATAATAATTTAATAAAACAATTATAGATAAACACCTTATAGTCAAATTGTGAAATAAATCACAAGATGTTAGCTTACAATTTTTTCCTACCCAACCCATGCAAAAGAAAAAGGTTTGTACTACCATAATAAATTACATATGAACCATATTTTATTAGTATAAAATGGTGAAAACCTTACTGTAATCAAATGTGGAAGTTATATTCGCTAATCTTATGTAATAGCAGAGGATATATTCACTTAGAATCGTTCATTCTATAGTGTTTGCTTTAATACATACCAAACTCAAATACTATAATTCTACCGCTGCATAACTCTGACATAAGAGACAGCAAAATCCATTCTTGAGAACTCAATAAACATGATACGGAATTAAATGGTAAGCAGGAAAGATATGTCAACACATGATAAATAGCAAACACCGAACAAGAAAATGTTTTCTAATTATTGGGGCTGCATCACTACCACTTGTGACTGCCTACGTATCCTTATCTAATTGGATACCCAATTTCATACAGGATCAAGCCAACGTAGTTCTCCTACCACAAATAGGACTCAAGGAGCCTATGATGTACAAATATACATACATATATATATATATATATATATATATATATATATATGCAATTCCCAAACTACATAATATATAGCTGGCAAATGTAGCTTCCAAATCCACTCACTTAGGCTTAATCATTTGCTTCTTTTCAAAAGGTAATTTAGAACGAAATACCTGGTTTTTTCCATTCAACCTACATTTTTCAAAACTCTGTCCAAAAAGGAATTTATCAAAACTAGAATCAACATGATAAGGTGGTGGCACCCCCTATCGAGCATGGTATAACTCTTAAACAAATAAATAGAGCCTCCAGTGGTATTCTGGTACCTCATAAAACAATAGAATAATATACCTGGCAAGTCCCAAAATGGGGAACTCCCAATCGCCTTTACTTTAGTCATTCACCACATTAAAAGAAAAGAATTAGTGAAAGAAACAATAATAGTATTATTTTGAAAGTATTTGTGAAGTAATATTATTTCAGGACATTTGAAAGAATATACTTTTATTTATTACAGTGAATGACTAAAGTAAGGGCGATTGGAAGTTTCCCCATTGTGGGACTTGTCTGGTATATTTACTCTATTGTTTTAGGAGGCACCAGAATAACACTGGAGGCTCAATTTATTTGTTTTAGAGTTATACCATGCTCGGTAGGGGGCACCACCTCCTTGTCATGTTGGTTCCATTTTGATATATTCCTTCTTGGAAAGGGTTTTGAAAAATGTATTTTGAATAGAAATGTTCATGCTATATGTTATGTAGTTTGAGAATTGCATATATGTTTGTGCATTGTAGGCTCCTCGAATCCTATTTGTGATAGGAGATCTACGTTGGCTTGATCCTGTATCTAATTGGGTATCCAATTGAATAGAGGTACGTAAGCAGTCATAAGTGGTAGTGATACAACCCCAATAATTAGAAAATATTTTCGTATTCAGTGTTTTCTATTTATCATGTGTTGATATATCTTTCCTGCTTACCATTTTATTCCGCATTGACATATTTATTGACTTCTCAAAAATGGATATTGTTGTCTCTCATGTCAGAGTTGTGCAACAATAGAATTATAATATTTGAGTTTGGTATGTATTAAAGCACACCTAGTAGAATAAACGATTCTATGTGAATATATCCTCTACTTTTACATAAGATTAGTGAATATAACTTCCACATTCAATTACAGTGAGATTCTCACCGTCTTTACAGATAAAATATGATTTATATGCCAGTTATTATGGTAGTATAAACCTTTTTCATTTGCATGGATTTGGTAAAAAAAACAATTGTAGGCCAACACCTTGTGATTTATTTCATAATTTGACTATAAGTTGTCCATGTAACGATCTACCTTTCTTACTCCTAAAGACGAAACTTAATACATCCAGGGTATTCATGTTTCATCTTCAGGAGTAAGAAAGGCAGATCATTACACGTGGTACCAGAGTAATCATTTATTCTACAGGGTGTGCTTTAATACATACCAAACTCAAATATTGTAATTCTACCACTACACAATTCTAAAATGAGAGATAGCAATATTAATTCTTGATAACTCAATAAACATGTTCATGTGGAATAAAATGATAAGCAGGAAAGATATATCAACACATGATAAATAACAAACACCGAACAAGAAAATGTTTTCAAATTATTGGGGTAGCCGCAACTAACAACCGTCAGCTCTATCACGTCATGAGACCGGCCACCTCCTTCCACTAGCCACATGCATAAACAAAAAACCAGAACTCCACCTTGTCATGCATCGTTCTGCTCCTGACGCACTCAAGCTCCATCCACCATCGCACATCGCCAACCTATCATGCACACATCCAAATCTTGAGTGTGTCCTCCTCAGGTCACGAGCGCATAAACCAAGGGGCCAGTGCTTCCTCCTCTTGACCTCGATTTCATTTGCAAAATATCGTTTTCATTTCGTTTTTTCCTTCTGATTTAGGGGTAAGGAAATATTGAGAGAATGAATGAAACGAGATAAGGTTGGAGGCATATAAAGAGCGGGTGTTTGCTCTAATAAGAGTAAAGGAAGATTTTAATTTTTCTTTTAAAATAAAATCGATACCCTATAAGTTATGAACCAAAGTAATTTTTACCCATTATAAATCGATTTGAGATGTTTTTCAAAACTTCTATTTCATTTCTATAATGATTTTTTATTTAGTTAAACATTTTTAACAATAATAAAATAATTGTTTTATTTTCAAAACAATTTAAAATTTCACAATTATTATTCATTTTTTCAAAATAATTTTTCAGACAAATTTTAGATTTTTAAAACATAATTCAAATTTCAAACTAGAATTTTTAAATCAATATTCCCCTTTTGATTATCGAATAAATACAATAATGCAATTTATTGAATCAAATTCAATAAAATATCCATTTTGAAATTTTAATTTATTTTAATTTCGAACTAGGATGTTACATTTAATCAAAAAATATTCATAACAACATTATATAGAAATGGTTTTCGACCATAACCTAAAAAATTAGATTTGAAACTATTTTAATTAGTCGAAATAATTTTGTAACATATTATATATAAATATAGCTAAACCACTTGTCTTAATTGTGTAAAATTATTTTATAAAATTGAATACAAGTTTTATGTATATATGTTATTTTCAAATATAAAATATATTTTGTTATTATTTATATATGTATATTTATGTTATTTTAATTTAAAGATTATGAAGGGACGTTTGTCTAAAGTCATAGATCTAATCTTGAATTCTTTCCAAGTTAAAGGTCGAATTCATATTATTAATTTTAAATTTTAAAACACATTAATCTAGTCATAATTAATTATAATATGAATAAGGGTTTGAGTGTTAAAATGAGATTTGAAAAGGCAAACAAAAGAATGAGTAAAGGAAGAAAAAAGGACATCACTTTTTCCTCTTCTTAAATGCCTACTTAAATTAATTAATTATCATATTATAAATATATGTAAACTTTTGTTAAAAGAGGTAACACCCTGTAATTTTACATAATTAAATACTTAAATTAAAAAGGGTAAAATTATAATTTTACATAAAGAGCAAAATAGTAAATTTCTACAGAAGTTGGAATTTGGCTTTGGGACCTATCCCATTTCATACGGAATTTCATTTACAATTAGAAAACATATTTAGCTTGTAGAATTCGGTTAAACAAGCCAAAAATCAAGAGAAGTCTAACCTACTGGCAATTTCGTAATATAATGATTTTAGATATTTTGGCTAAATATGTGTTATTTCCAACCAATAAATTGAAAGGTAAACCCTATTTTGTAATTCTATTTTGAACCTAAACACCTCACCACTAGTCTCCATCACCTTCTTTATCTAATCTCCAAGCAAAATCAAACCAACTTTATATCAAATCTAATCCGAATTAAATAAATTAATATATGAAATCGGCTACCGCAAAGAGAGCTATGCAAATAATTCAAATCTATTGCAAAATTTGTAGTTTTGAAAGCGAGAAATTTCTAGATAGAGAAGAAGAAGGAGGATTCACTTTGGATCGGAGAGGATGCACGGTTAATCGGTGAGTGTGACTCTTCATATTTGTGTATATATTGACAAGACGTAGTAACTTACTCTTTAAACCAATTATAAATAATGTAGTTGGAAATTAAAAAGTGACACACACACATGAATAAGATTTAATACGTCATGCTAAATGATTAAAAAAGTGAATTTTATCGATTGCAGTTAGCCAAAGTTAATCGCTCCTCAACTAAAAAAGTGTGAAACACAAAAGTGTTCCAAATTAGACATGTTATATATCAATACTGCAGTTCTCGACGATGCTAATCCATTGATGGTGTTCATTCGTTGATTGGATTTATGGATTGATTAAAAAATACATCAGAAGTTCTACAAACGTGGACCATCCATTATAGTGTTTTCTGATCAATGGTAAAATAGTGACTATAAAGCGATCAAAGGGTACAATGGTACAGATAACGAGAGGAGTCGATCCAAATGGTTGAATTGATGATATCAACCATGGATTCACTAGAATTTATTAATGAACCAATGATGGTCAATTGGTTCATGCGGAGACAGCGACGCTTGAAGTGTGTTCGGATGGTCGGAAAACAAAGCGTTGGCGAGTTCGTGGCTGCTCTCAAATTTTATGCAAGTGGAGTGCGGTGGTCGTGGTGGTGGTTTGTAGGGTGCTGGACATTGAAGTTGATATGTTTGACATTATACTGTAGTAGCATGAAGACCTATAAAATAATATGTAAATTAAATTATAAATTAAATAATTACAAAAATGCTCTTATCCTTTAAACACTCATAACTTAAGCATACAGACACCATTTTGGATGCTATTTGTGGCGTTGGGATCGTGGTTAGACAAGAAACATTTTGGTAATTTGTTGTGTTTTTAGATGCTTTAGAAAGTTTTCTTAGTTAGACAAGTTCGTTAGACAAGTTCGTATTTGGCAATACGATAGACCAGGGAACTGAGTTGTAACACCTCAAATTTTAACGAGTAATTAATTAAGGAAGATATAGGATTGGCCAAGGTAAATAATTAGAGGACATTTATTTACTTATGCCATTAAAATTGGAAAGTAATTAAGTGGCTTATTTTGGGAATTTTTTGGGTGTACATGTATTTATTGTAATATAGTGCACACTGTTGAGATTGAGTTAAATTAAATAATAGGGCCATAAGTCTAGTGGCCCAATTAACTAAGAGGGGTTTAATAAAACAAAGAAACCCTCATTTTATTTATGCATTCTCATTTCTACTAAAACAATAATATAAGCTTGGAAACTTATTCATGGCGGCCTAAGGGAGAAAAAGAAGATAAAGAAGAAGAAGAAAAGCTAAGGAACTCAAGGAAACTAAACGGTAAATCAAAGACTTGGGTGAGTAATACAACACCTTTTTTATTGTTTTCATTGTTGTTTGAATTGGATTTTGTGTAAATATGATAGAGTTCATATTCTTAGGTTGTTTGTAGGAGATAAACAATATTTTAATGAATGTTTTGGGGGCGAAACAACTATACTAGAGGATGTTTAGCTATATTTCCCTACTCCAATGATTTTGAAATGATATAGGAATTTAATATTATGTTCTAAGCATGATCTTAGAGATGTGTTTTAAGTTTGAAGATTTTTCCATATTAATATATTTATTTATAAATTTTCAAAGTAATCCATGTATTAAATATATAACAAAAAATGCCTAAATTATAGAAATATGGTTAAGGATGAGTTAAAGGATATATTCCCATGTTTTTTGAAATTTCATAAGGAATCACCCATAATATAAAGGCCATTACCGAAAGATGTAAGTAGCAACCGAAACCACTTAATAAGGTAACCGAGGCCTTTTATGCATGCAAATAGCGCAGCTAACTAAAAAGGGGACAAGATCTCACAAGAGTGCTGTAAAAATCATAAAGGACATTGTCACTAACTAAAAGTGGAGGTTAAGCGAATCTGGAGGTGACATGTGTAAAGGGGGTGTACCAAACTTGTGCAGAGGTCGGGCTTAACTGCTTATGGCAAAGCTGAAGCGACAAATAAGGGCAAGGTTGCGGTAGGATTAGACCGGAATCGAAAGCTAAAATTAGTTGGTAAAATGACTAAGTAAATGTCTAGGTATGATAAACTAGACAAAGGTAAAGTAGAGAACCGAAGGTTGAAGCTAGAGGCAGGAGCTAATGCGAGTGCAACTTACAAGGGCTAGTGTTGCCAAAAGACGAAAGGGGTATGCTAAGACGAAGCACAATGATGAGACATAGTGTCAGAACAAACCCAAGAATGTACCAGGCTTCCCTAAACGAGATCGAGGGTAGTGTAGTTGGGACTTAGTGACTTTTGGAGGAAAGTCAATCTTGAGAC
Organism: Allium fistulosum; assembly: GCA_030737815.1. Classification (NCBI taxonomy): domain Eukaryota; kingdom Viridiplantae; phylum Streptophyta; class Magnoliopsida; order Asparagales; family Amaryllidaceae; genus Allium; species Allium fistulosum. The sequence goes on from CM060906.1 coordinate 916,947,074, forward strand.
AAAGGGTTCAGTGTAAGGTCATAGATAAAAGCTAAAAGCCTAATTAATATATTATAATGTTAAAGTCGGTATAAGACTTATGTGGCATCTGGAAAAGCTTAATTTGTAATAAAATTATAAATTCGGTATAAGGCCTATGTGGCATCCATAAGTCTATTCATGGAATTAAATGAAGGGAATTAAATGAATCAGATGGTGAAGGGGCTGGCATCTGAAAGAAGATTAAATGAATGAGATGGTATAAGTCCCATGTAGCATCAAAAAAACCGCTCATGACACTAAACCATAGTGAGGTGTATGGCCTAAGTGGCAACCCAATGTCCAAAAAGTGACCTTGTATTCGATGATGAGGTGTAAGGCCTGTGTGGCAACCTAATGTCCAAAAAGTGACAATGCATTCGATTACTAGGTATAAGGCATATGTGGCAACCTAGCATCTTGACGAGACTTGGATCTTGGTAATGAGGCATAAGGCTTGTATGGCAGCACATTGTCAAAAAAGTGACATTGCAGTCGATAATAAATCGTAAGGCCTATGTCATAGCCCAATGTCCGAAAAGGGACATCGTATTCAGTAACCTGGTGTAAGGCATATGTGGAAACCTAGGGTCTACAGGTGACCATAAGTTGATGTGATGGTATACAGTCTACATGGCAGCCATAGGGCCAAAGCTGGCATACTATTGGTAGTGGGTATAAGGCCTTCATGGAATCCCTATGTGTAACTCAAATTTGTAAATGAAAGAGTAAGGCATAAGGCCTTTGTGGGGGTCGAAGTTGGATAAATATGAAGAAAAATAATATAAGATAGGCATGAAGCCTTTATAGCAGCCGAAAGCAAAATTAACAAGACTTTAAGTAATGGTAAAGGCATAAGGTCTTCGTAACAGCCAAAAGTAAATTTACCTTGATATTCCTAAGAAATAGGATAAGGCTTGTGGGGCAAGACGAAAGACTAAATTGAACCCTAGTATTTAGGTAGCAATAAGTGTAGGGAACACTTAATATACAATACGACTTGGCTATTATTTAAGTTTGATTGTGTAATTAATACTGGAAGAAATAAATTTGAAATAGTATTAATGAAATAATAACTGAATTGAATTGCAATTATATAAATGGAAGTAAATTTGATTAAGTGGATGTCAATATTGAATAAATTAATGGAAATAAAATCTAAATGAATATTTGGATAGAACATAAGAGAATGCAATTGGTAGTATGGAGATAAATGCCAACGTGTAGTTGTAATTGAATATGAGAGATAAAGGAAAGGATTAAATTGATTGATGCAATAAAACATTGTAACGGTATTTGTTCGTAAATTTAGATGATAAGGTAGTACGTTATTTGAAATAAATTTAAGGGTAGAATAACAACTATTACAAATTTCCAAATTAATTGGTCAATGAATTTATTTGGAATTAAAGTTCATATAAATATTAAGTAATTATGATGTTATTATTGATAATAAGCGTTACTAATTATTAATATAGTAACGGAAGAGTAAATGAAATGCAACCGTAGAAACTTAAGCCAAGTATTAACAATTGAAATGAAATGTCGTTTAAATGGAGTACTATAAATTGTCATACTAAGCTAAGAATTGAATATAAGGAAACAAAGGCAAATAGTAAATCAATCAATGAATTTATATAGATTGTAAAGTTATAATAATAAATATTAATTATGTAACGACCCGATATTTTCAACCATTCGCATCCGCACATGTCGGACTTGAATTGCTCAAAATACCGCGTTGTAAATAAAATTTGGCAAAATCTCAGAATATACAGTAAATAAATATAATCACAGACACAGAGTAAAATAATGCAGCGGAAGTAAAAGAAATAGTAGTTCATGAAGCTACTATATAAATATATCAGAGTTACATAAGATATAACAAAAGAAATAGAGGACAACAGAAGTCTCAAAAAAATAACCAAGTACAAGCTGAGTAGGACAATGGAACTGAAGTAGATAGGACAAGACAAGCAGATAATCTCCAGCGATTCAAATCTCCAAGAGAGTGGAAACCCAAATCTGTGAATAACTCAGGCTGACCCGAGCGTAAAATAAAACATAAACACTCGAGTCAGGACATACATACTTATATAATGTAATGCAACTCAAGTGAACTGTAATAAGGGTACAAGTAACTTAAAGAATGCTTGGGATCGCCCATTCTTTAAGAATACGTTAAACTATCTACTATGTAGTAATATTTGCTATTATAATAATGTCTAATCAGTAAAGTATAATCATATATAAAATAGCGTTAAGGGGATGGAAAACCTTAACGCGTTCGGATCTTTAAAACCAAAATCGTAGTGGGCTCGATATGGTAGGTGACACGGCACACAAGGCAATGCCAGGGTAGATATACCAATTACGCACACAGACTGATGGATACGCATAGCAGCCACTACCGTTCCACCTCGAACAACAATCCCAAATCAAGGGTGGCCACCAAAAATCACAAAGTAATAGAATGGTATCGAAGAAATGTGTCCGAGAAGAGGTGCTACCTCACTGGTCCGAGATCGCTCCTATTTTAGCCACCTTATGCCAACTCACGGGAGTTGGGTCCACGTATATACCTTAGGATTGTCGCCACCATCCTACTTCATTCTTGGAAACTCCACCGCGTACACAGTTGTCAAAGTGGTTTTCGGTATCGACATAGAGTATGTCGATTAAATGGAGTACTATGTAACGACCCGTATTTTTACGGATCGAAACATTGTAAAACAGTTATTATTAGACTGTTAGTGTTGTTGATAAGTTGTCCAGAGTCTAAGTCTTAGGTCGTATGAGAGTTTGGAGCAACCTAAGGAAGTTGGCGAGTTAAGGAACAGACGACTTAGTGAAGTAGAGCGACCTAAGAAGTTAGGTCGTGTGATAGTTAGGTCGTGTGATAGTTAGGTCATGTGATAGATAGGTCGTGTGATAGTTTAGGTCGGTTGAGCGACCTAAGTAGTAGACGACCTAAGGAGTTTATGACTTAAGGGTTTGGAGCGACCTATAGGAGTTAGCGACCTAAGGAATGAAGCGGCAGGAAGTTTGCGACCTAAGAAGTTAGCGGCAACGACCTAGTGGTAAGCGACCTATTTGTTAGCGACCTAAGAGTTAACGGTATAGGAGTTAGCAGGTTAGCGTAGTTAGGTCGTTAGACGACCTAAGATGTTAGGTCGCGTGTGTGTTAGGTCGTAGGTCGCATGGATGTGCATGTCTGTGTTAGGTCGTAGGTCGTAGAAGCGCATCTGTTAGGTCGTAGAAGCGCGTGTGTTAAGTCGTAGGTCGTAGAGGCGCATTTGTTAGGTCGTGGGTTTTTAGGTTGTGGGTTCTTAGGTCGTGGACAACCTAATTACGAGCGGACGACCTAAGGGGGATTTCTGCCTATAAATAGGAGGGTTCTTCTTCATTTTTGGGATCCGGATTTTGAAGCGACGAAGTGCTGCCATTTTGAGAGCTCGAGTTCTACACTTCTTCACTTCTTTTCTCCACTTTGATTTAGTACTTCCTTCCATCCAAGATTGAAGATCCAAGAGCTAAAGTCGAAGATCTACATCCATCGAAGAGAGATTTCATCGTTTGTAGCGGATTTGTGATAGATCGAGTTAGATCCTTCGCTGTCCAGATCTGAAGTGTGTTGCTTTTGGGGTGTTTAGGTGATTTGGTGAGTGGTGATTATCTCTCACACGGATCCAAAGGAGTATATCGGATCGTTGGTTTGATTTGGTGTTAAAGTAGTGATTTTCATGCATCTTTGTAAACTTAAGTAGAAATCCATTGTTCATGATGATTTGACATCCATTTTACTACATGTTAACCTATGCAAGTTCATTCATCAAGATTATAGAGATATTGCTCATGTTTTCATGCTTGTTAGACTTTAGACTCTTTATTTATGAAATTGCCATTATTGTTATAATTGTTCATCAGATCATATTTGAATGCTTGATTACTTGGATTAAATGTTTGACTTGATTAATTGCTATGAATTAGATGATTGATGATTTGATTTAGACAAGATGGTCGAAGATGATTCAAAAGCTAAGGGAAAGGCTCTTGAATTGGAAAAGCTGCTCGTGGCATATGTGGCGGATGATGAAGCTCATATGGATAGATTTGATGATGATGTTGAGATGAGGCTTTGCTATGATGACGATGAGGCGAAGCATAGTATGAGATAGTCTTGGTCTAATCCAGACGGGATCATTCCAAGCATTTTGATAACTCGGTGATATGGTTCGAGTTTGAGGATAATGGTTTGCTCGAGAGGCGCTTGAGCTAGTATGGAAATAGCCGTCGAGGAGGATGACTAGAAGGCTGAGATCTCATCGTTGTTGAAGGTTCTAGCATGCTCAAAGCAAGAGTATGTTGGGCAGATTCGATAGTCCCTGAAGGCTACTGATTGGTAGTCAAGTACTCTGGGCAGATTCGATAGTCCTAGGCACGGGTCACGATGACGTGCGGAGTCATGTATAGAACCGGGGTTTCCATTAGCCCTTGATGGACGGATGAAATAATGAGCCGGTCATTCAATTAACGATGATATCGAAGCAATGATAACAGTGATAGCCAGATTCATGGATGTTTGGTTGTATCGTCATTCGGTCTCAAGAGCGGTATTTTCTGGGTGCTTATCTGATCTTGGTTTAGGCCTTGGGGGTTTGTGCTTGGAAAACATCGTCCTTGACTCGAGTGATAATTGCCTTACTTTAATTGTATGCTTTGCTATGTTTGCTTTACTTAGTGTGTGTTTGGGGGCTATCACTGTAGAAAGAGGTGGAGTGGGAGGGTTGTATTCCTATTCCTTTTCCTTTATGCTTTTTTGGTATGTTGTTAGTTAATTTACCGCTCACTAAGACTGTTGTCTAACTCAAGGCTTTATGTTTTTAACTCTTATTGCCTTGGGCTGTTCGTCCATTTTGGGACAGGCAGACTAGGTAGCAGGTGACAGGTGCTGTTCTTGCTTTTCACGGTGCTGATGTCGAAGACGAGCTGGAGGCTTGCATATTATCTTCTTACTATATGTACTGGATGTTCCGCTGCTTGTATATTCTCTGAGTGTTATGTAGTGAGGCTTGATGTATTGACTATTCAGATGTTTGTATTCAACTATTATGAAGTTTTATCGATGAGATTCTATTCTGTGAAGCTTCACTATATATATATTCTATTGTATTTTGTCCATGCACTGTGAGTAATACGATAGATTCTGCTGTTTTAATTTACCCTGGCAATCGTCCATGGCTGCCTGGCACACTTTACAGCGCACTATCTCCAGGTTCGGTGCAGGGGTCATGGGCAGTCGTCACATACTATAAATTGTCATACTAAGCTAAGAATTGAATATAAGGAAACAAAGGCAAATAGTAAATCAATCAATGAATTTATATAGATTGTAAAGTTATAATAATAAATAGTAATTGGATGTCTTGTACGAAGTTATAATATTGTGTGAATTATTAATAAAGAATAACTAGAATGGGATTCAAATTTGTATAATAATGGATAGTGTTAATTGTTGCTCTTGAGCATAAAATTTAAAATAAGTAATTTTAAAGCAAACATTTGATTAACCAATGCCATAATATTTATTTATAGTAACTCTGTAAATTAAGGTTGTAGTGTAAATGGAAGTTGATGAATAACCAAATTGAATACAATCCAATTGATTTGAAACGACTGTTAGGTTATAATTGAATATAAAATTTAAATAGAAACGTAAACTTAATACAAGATAGTAATTTGGGTATAAATTTAAAAGATAAGTAAATAAAAGTAGGCATTTAACTTACCGATGGAATAATACGTTGATTAATTGTAAGTAAATGTAAAAATAAGGTAGGAATGTTAATGGAAGTTGATAAGTGACCTATTTAGTGCAATACCAATTAAATTGCAACTATTGTAAAATTTTAATAGATGGGATTTAGTACATTTGGGAAATACATTCAAATGTATATAAATTGATAGAATAATATGTAGTAAAGTGGATTTAGTTAGAATTACATGAAAAGATGGTTAAGATTTCTAAGTTATAATTGAATGTAAACATGAATATTTGGTAATTAATTAAAATAAGAAGAATGAATGTAAATGTTATAACTTGGTTGCAAAATTTATATACGGAAGTTGATGAAAAAATGAATTTATTTAATGTACGCATTACGTATAATGAGATAAAACATAAATTAATGTAACTAAGATGATGTAGGTTGATAAGTATTCATAAAGGTTGTGTTGATGAAATCGTACTTTAATGATTGTGATATAAAATAACGTAAGTGTGAATGGAAATTTATAGAAACGTAAACATTGTAAGGTAATAAACGAAATGATTGTGGGTTAAAAATAAAGTGTGAATAGGAAAATGATTGTTTATAGTAATTGAATGGAATTCCAATTTGTTGGAATAGAGTAAATGTATACTGTGTAATAAATTTGATAGAGGAAAACGAACTTAAATGTTGAATTAATTAATTAATATATATATGTAATAAATGATGATTATAGGAGTGGAAATAATAAGCTTATAAAAAGTGATTAAGGGTGTGACCACAAATTTTTATGAGTATACATATATATTTAATTCATTCAATTGAATTGGAAATCATTGCTATAAATCTAAAAGAAAGATTACGTTAATATAAATTTGGGAATTGGAGAATCCATTCAGAAGTTTAACTTGGGAAGTAATACGTAACAATTTGAATATTACCTAATAAATTGGTCAATGAATTCATTACAAGTTACCCGTTTATTTGGGTTAATAATTAATAGGGGAATCAATTGGGATTTATTGTACTTAATGTATATTAATGAAATTAATTACTACATTTTCTGAAATAAAAATAATATGAGAAAAATTAATGTAATAGCTTTAAATCCATTCTATTTCAGTTTGTCTATAAATAGGCTGTTATAAACCCTAGCAGCCTCTATTCCTCATTTCTATACGTACAGAAACTTCTGTACACCTCTTCTTCAATGGCAACAAACAACTCTAGATCCAAAAATCCAATTTGAAAAAAAAATATAAAAAAAAATTGCAAACCTGCAGCACGAGTCGCGCTTCGGGTTTCACGGGAAAAAACCCTGGAGCTACTTCGGGTAACGAAGAAAATGAGTCGGGTCTCTGGGTCGTTTTGGCAAAAACTCAGAGCAAGCACCGGGTATTTGAGGAGGCGGCTCGAAATCGACTTAGGACCAGAATTTTCCAATCTTCAAATTTTCATAACTTTTGCATATGGACTCGGATTTGTACGCGGTTTCTTTTGTTAGGATCGTATTAAAATTCCGGACTTGATGACGCTGGTTTGGATGAATTCTGAGATGGTCAAATTTTTGGGTTTAAATTGAATTTAAATTCGATTTAAATTCAAAAGGTGAGTGTTTTAACCCACTCACAACTTCTAAGATTTCTTATGTTTGTTAAATTAAATTTTGATGTGATTTAAAATTTATCTATGATTGTTTGGGCATATATTTAATCATCATCTCAGTTAGATAGCATTTAGTTAAATTAAATTGTTATTTAATTTTATTATTGCATATAATTTGCCAGTTAAATTTATTTATTATTGCATATAAACTGTCAGTTGAATAGTTATTAATTTTTATTGAATATAAACTATTCGTTGATGCCTGTTATATTTTATATGCTTTATATTGATGTTTTGTTTAAATTGGATGATGATTGTAATAAATGGTTGTTTATTGATATTTGAATGAATGGATGCTATATTTTATATTGTATAAACTGCAAGTTATTATGCATTTTCATTTCATTCGGGATTGCGGTTTGAAATGATATATAACCGTAAACTTTTATTTTTAAATTACGGATTGAAATGACAAATATCTGTATCACTTGACCATAGGATAGAAAATTATATACAGGCACCGTGGTCTATATATAAAATATTTTAAACTGATTTTCTATGGTTTGGAAAGAAATATACGGTTTAATAAATATTAAATTTGGATATTATATAAATATTATTTTATATATGGTTAAATTCTAAAATTTAAGCTATGTATAACTTGATAATGTTTTAAGTTTGATTTACGAATATTTCAAGTTTGAGCTTTATTTAAGTGATATTGAATTTATTAAATAAATATTTCTAAACTAAATAATAGTAAATTGAATTAAGGTATATATAAGATTATCAGATTTGGTTGGGAATTTTGGAATATTTAAAGACTTGAAATATATCAGAATTGAAATGTTTTATTGAAATTAAGGTATTATTGTTTTCAAAGTATTGGTTTTCGAAATTGTTATAACTTTGAAAAGTAATATGGTTTGAAAAATGAATTTATTTGAAATGGAATTTATTTAAGAATTATCTGTGAATATATTGATTGGAAACCTATTGAAATTGAAAATTTAGAATATGACTTCAAAATGTGCTTTGGGTTTAAGATGATTTAAAAGAATATTTCAAGTTTATATAAATTAAAGAAAGATTAGTGATTGGAAATTGGGTTTTATTTATATAAGATATTATTGAATTGTTTTGGAAATGGAAATGATATATTATTGAGTTGGTTTTGAAATGGCAATAATATTTTGGTCTTTGAAGTATATACTATTTTGAAATAAAGAATATGTTTTGAAAGGGAAATGATTGTGTTTTTTTAAGTATATATATATTTTTAAATGACCACGATGTTATAATAACGTTTGGTTGTTAAAGAGACCGGGATCGGATATGGACATACTCTCTGTCGATACCGAAAACCACTTTGACAACTGTGTACGCGGTGGAGTTTCCAGAATGAAGTAGGATGGTGGCGAAGATCCTAAGGTATATACGTGGACCCAACTCCCGTGAGTTGGCATAAGGTGGCTAAAACAGGAGCGATCTCGGACCAGTGAGGTAGCACCTCTTATCGGACGCACTTCTTCGATTCTATTCTATTACTTTGTGATTTTTGGTGGCCACCCTTCGATTTGGGAGTGTTGTTCAAGGTGGAGCGGTAGTGGCTGCTATGCGTTCCATCAGTCCGTGTGCGTAATTGGTATATCTACCCTGGCATTGCCTTATGTGTCGTGTCACCTACCATATCGAGCTTTACTACGATTTGTGATTTCTCCCGTAGCTTGTGAAGTATCGAGGGTAGCCCCCATTTTGGAAGTTGCTAATACTGGATAGACTACTGGGACTATTACGTGTTAAGGGCTATATGGGTAACCCCTTGACGCTATTAAAAAGTATGTTTATTTTATATTAGACATTATTATAATAGTGAATATTACTACATAGTAGATAGTATAACGGATCCTTAAGAGATGTGAATCCCGAACATTTCTTAAGTTACTGCACTCATGTTAGACACTGGATAGGAGATGTCAAACCCCGTAAACATCTCTGATGCCGTTTACCCTCATATTTATTTCATTGATTTAACTTACATAAGATCTTTTAGTTCTGACTTGAGTGTTTTGTCTTTTCAATTCGCTCGGGTCAGCCTGAGCATTTCAGGATTTGAAGGCTCTATTTCTGGAGGACGAAGACGAAGATTTTATTACTACTATTTATTATATTCCACTACACCATTGTATTCCGCTGCATTAATTATCATTCTCTGGTATGTGTAACTCTGATATGTATTGTATAAGTATAATCAAATATTTTGTAAAACAGCTTCATGAACTGTTATTTGATTATTATATTTTATCGTTTCGCTGCATGATTCTATTTTGTTTCTTTTATTTCTCCACTTTTTCTTATTTACCCCATAACAATCTACCCTTCTGTATGGTTTAAGTTGGCACGTGTGTCTGCTTAAGCGTACAAAAAGGTGGGATGTTACAGTTGGTATCAGAGCTTTGGTTTAGCGATAAACCTTAGCTTTGTGGGGTCTGACTCTTTATTAATAGGGTAGTAATACCCTATGGGAGTCGCTGAGTGTATATATATGAGAGAGCGTATTTGTTAGTGTTATAAAAAGGTTTTAATATTGTGTTAATCTGTTCCGTTTTGTATTTATAAATTTTGGTTGATGCATGGGACGCTATGACATCAATACGGATTTCTAAACACTTAATAGGACAGACCGACATAATATTTGTTTTTAATATAGGTGAATGAAATAATTTTGCCTATTATATTTTTTATATATAAAGTAAAATATTTTATAAAGGTATATATTGGTTGAAATAGATTGGTTGTTAGGTAATGAAATTTATAAATAATAGTTGAAATAAGATTTAAGATAAAATAAGTGAAAATTTGGAAATTTAGAACTTAAGTTCCGGGCTTTTGGAAATTTCTTTCGAATAATTTTGGAATATAATAATATTGTTTATTATTTTCTATAAATATTTCAATATGATTGGAAGAATTGTTGTAAGGAAGATTTTGGAAAAATAATTTCTGTACTTCCCTCTCTATCGCTGGAAAATAATTTCGGTAATGGCGGCCGCATCATCGACATTCATTTTCGAGTTTCAAAGGGGAAAGGCCACTGTAGTAGTTTTACTACAAGATTTATTTTGGTAAAAATATATATATATATAAATATTTTAAATTGTTCTAAATATAATTGGATATAAATTGCAAGCATATGTTTATCGGTTATTTTAAAATGATTTTAATTAAAACTCGGTATTTAATTCTTAAGTTTCTGTTAATTAATAGTTTCAATCAGTGTAGTGAATTGGAACGTAGGTAATTAATAAGTGAAACCTCTAAAGGAAATAAAAGAATTTGATGTTGTAATACTGTAATCTTTTGTGTAATTGAAAAGACTACTAAATGAAATTAAGTAGTATAAATGAAAGATAATAAACGTAAGTAAATGATTGAAGCTATTTATTAATAAAATAAGCAGGAAGATGAATACTGCAAATAAATGAAGAAGAAAAAAAGAAGAAGTCAAACAACAATAGTATGAAATGAAATTGACAAGAATAAACTTAGTTTATTGTTTGGATTTGTTGTTTGTTTGGTTTATGGTTGTTTGGGCAAGGATACTTTAATATTGTTTGGATGAACGAATAATCTATTTAGTTCGCCTAAGACTATTGAGTGAAGGGTACACTTAGTAGTTATTTTTCATTCGGTACAATTTGAAGGTTGAACCCAAACAACTGTTTGTTTTGTTTGATATAAATGAATGATTGTTTTGTGTTGATTCTATGTGATGGTTGTATGCCTTGTTGCAGGTGATTGTTGTGGTATTGATTGTTATTGATTGAAACAACGCTAAATATTTCATTTTATATAATTATTAACTCTTTTGGATTTTATAAGTGAAATACAGGTTATGAAAGCAATTGCTATTGCTTTTGGTTTCATAATTTGAGCGTTATTGCCCGACAAATAGGTACGTTTTCGGGTTACGTTTTATAGCGCTATTATATCATTTTCCCGTGCTGGGATATATATTATTTTGGAAATTATATGTTATATATTGTTATATTTATATTATATTTTTCCCCGAGCCTCTCCGTACAAAGGAGACTCTGCCAAAATTTCCATAAATTTTGAACTTAGAAAATATTTTGAAAATGTTTTCCAAACTTTAATAATTTAAGTATATAAAAAGAAAAATTTAATGATTGTAAATTTGTATATTCTAATATAAGTAACAAATGTTGTAAATTTAATTGTTTAGAAAGTTAATGTTTTGAATAAGATATATAGATTTCTTAAATTCTTTTTTTCCCTTCTTTTTCCTTTTCGAGGACGAAAAGTTTTGAGTGGGGGAGAGTGTAACGACCCGTAAATTTCGACCATTTGAATATGTTGATTTAAATTGATTTTTGTAATTTAATGTAAAAAGAAATGAAAATTTACTAATTTATATTGGAGCGAATGTTAGAAATTAAATGTTGCATTGGTAAATATAATAAATTCTCAACAAATTTGAATGAAATCCAATTGAAGGAATAATAGGAACCATTATAATTGGTTAATTAAGTTTGATTGTGTAATTAATACTGGAAGAAATAAATTTGAAATAGTATTAATGAAATAATAACTGAATTGAATTGCAATTATATAAATGGAAGTAAAATTGATTAAGTGGATGTCAATATTGAATAAATTAATGGAAATAAAATCTAAATGAATATTTGGATAGAACATAAGAGAATGCAATTGGTAGTATGGAGATAAATGCCAACGTGTAGTTGTAATTGAATATGAGAGATAAAGGAAAGGATTAAATTGATTGATGCATAAAACATTGTAACGGTATTTGTTCGTAAATTTAGATGATAAGGTAGTACGTTATTTGAAATAAATTTAAGGGTAGAATAACAACTATTACAAATTTCCAAATTAATTGGTCAATGAATTTATTTGGAATTAAAGTACATATACTTATTAAGTAATTATGATGTTATTATTGATAATAAGCGTTACTAATTATTAATATAGTAACGGAAGAGTAAATGAAATGCAACCGTAGAAACTTAAGCCAAGTATTAACAATTGAAATGAAATGTCGTTTAAATGGAGTACTATAAATTGTCACCATAATATTTATTTATAGTAACTCTGTAAATTAAGGTTGTAGTGTAAATGGAAGTTGATGAATAACCAAATTGAATACAATCCAATTGATTTGAAACGACTGTTATGTTATAATTGAATATAAAATTTAAATAGAAACGTAAACTTAATACAAGATAGTAATTTGGGTATAAATTTAAAAGATAAGTAAATAAAAGTAGGCATTTAACTTACCGATGGAATAATACGTTGATTAATTGTAAGTAAATGTAAAAATAAGGTAGGAATGTTAATGGCAGTTGATAAGTGACCCATTTAGTGCAATACCAATTAAATTGCAACTATTGTAAAATTTTAATAGATGGGATTTAGTACATTTGGGAAATACATTCAAATGTATATAAATTGATAGAATAATATGTAGTAAAGTGGATTTAGTTAGAATTACATGAAAAGATGGTTAAGATTTCTAAGTTATAATTGAATGTAAACATGAATATTTGGTAATTAATTAAAATAAGAAGAATGAATGTAAATGTTATAACTTGGTTGCAAAATTTATATACGGAAGTTGATGAAAAAATGAATTTATTTAATGTACGCATTACGTATAATGAGATAAAACATAAATTAATGTAACTAAGATGATGTAGGTTGATAAGTATTCATAAAGGTTGTGTTGATGAAAACGTACTTTAATGATTGTGATATAAAATAACGTAAGTGTGAATGGAAATTTATAGAAACGTAAACATTGTAAGGTAATAAACGAAATGATTGTGGGTTAAAAATAAAGTGTGAATAGGAAAATGATTGTTTATAGTAATTGAATGGAATTCCAATTTGTTGGAATAGAGTAAATGTATACTGTGTAATAAATTTGATAGAGGAAAACGAACTTAAATGTTGAATTAATTAATTAATATATATATGTAATAAATGATGATTATAGAAGTGGAAATAATAAGCTTATAAAATGTGATTAAGGGTGTGACCACAAATTTTTATGAGTATACATATATATTTAATTCATTCAATTGAATTGGAAATCATTGCTATAAATCTAAAAGAAAGGTTACGTTAATATAAATTTGGGAATTGGAGAATCCATTCAGAAGTTTAACTAGGGAAGTAATACGTAACAATTTGAATATTACCTAATAAATTGGTCAATGAATTCATTACAAGTTACCTGTTTATTTGGGTTAATAATTAATAGGGGAATCAATTGGGATTAATTGTACTTAATGTATATTAATGAAATTAATTACTACATTTTCTGAAATAAAAATAATATGAGAAAAATTAATGTAATAGCTTTAAATCCATTCTATTTCAGTTTGTCTATAAATAGGCTGTTATAAACCCTAGCAGCCTCTATTCCTCATTTCTATACGTACAGAAACTTCTGTACACCTCTTCTTCAATGGCAACAAACAACTCTAGATCCAAAAATCCAATTTGAAAAAAAAAATTTGCAAACCTGCAGCACGAGTCGCGCTTCGGGTTTCAAGGGAAAAAACCCTGGAGCTACTTCGGGTAACGAAGAAAATGAGTCGGGTCTCTGGGTCGTTTTGGCAAAAACTCAGAGCAAGCACCGGGTATTTGAGGCGGCGGCTCGAAGTCGACTTAGGACCAGAATTTTCCAATCTTCAAATTTTCATAACTTTTGCATACGGACTCGGATTTGTACGCGGTTTCTTTTGTTAGGATCGTATTAAAATTCCGGACTTGATGGCGCTGGTTTGGATGAATTCTGAGATGGTCAAATTTTTGGGTTTAAATTGAATTTAAATTCGATTTAAATTCAAAAGGTGAGTGTTTTAACCCACTCACAACTTCTAAGATTTCTTATGTTTGTTAAATTAAATTTTGATGTGATTTAAAATTTATCTATGATTGTTTGGGCATATATTTAATCATCATCTCAGTTAGATAACATTTAGTTAAATTAAATTGTTATTTAATTTTATTATTGCATATAATTTGCTAGTTAAATTTATTTATTATTGCATATAAACTGTCAGTTGAATAGTTATTAATTTTTATTGAACATAAAATATTCGTTGATGCCTGTTATATTTTATATGCTTTATATTGATGTTTTGTTTAAATTGGATGATGATTGTAATAAATGGTTGTTTATTGATATTTGAATGAATGGATGCTATATTTTATATTGTATAAACTGCAAGTTATTATGCATTTTCATTTCATTCGGGATTGCGGTTTGAAATGATATATAACCGTAAACTTTTATTTTTAAATTACGGATTGAAATGACAAATATCCGTATCACTTGACCATAGGATAGAAAATTATATACAGGCACCGTGGTCTATATATAAAATATTTTAAAGTGATTTTCTATGGTTTGGAAAGAAATATACGGTTTAATAAATATTAAGTTTGGATATTATATAAATATTATTTTATATATGGTTAAATTCTAAAATTTAAGCTATGTATAACTTGATAATGTTTTAAGTTTGATTTACGAATATTTCAAGTTTGAGCTTTATTTAAGTGATATTGAATTTATTAAATAAATATTTCTAAACTAAATAATAGTAAATTGAATTAAGGTATATATAAGATTATCAGATTTGGTTGGGAATTTTGGAATATTTAAAGACTTGAAATATATCAAAATTGAAATGTTTTATTGAAATTAAGGTATTATTGTTTTCAAAGTATTGGTTTTCGAAATTGTTATAACTTTGAAAAGTAATATGGTTTGAAAAATGAATTTATTTGAAATGGAATTTATTTAAGAATTATCTATGAATATATTGATTGGAAACCTATTGAAATTGAAAATTTCGAATATAACTTCAAAATGTGGTTTGGGTTTAAGATGATTTAAAAGAATATTTCAAGTTTATATAAATTAAAGAAAGATTAGTGATTGGAAATTGGGTTTTATTTATATAAGATATTATTGAATTGTTTTGGAAATGGAAATGATATATTATTGAGTTGGTTTTGAAATGGCAATAATATTTTGGTCTTTGAAGTATATACTATTTTGAAATAAAGAATATGTTTTGAAAGGGAAATGATTATGTTTTTTTAAGTATATATATATATATATATTTAAATGACCACGATGTTATAATAACGTTTGGTTGTTAAAGAGACCGGGATCGGATATGGACATACTCTCTATCGATACCGAAAACCACTTTGACAACTGTGTACGCGGTGGAGTTTCCAGAATGAAGTAGGATGGTGGAGACGATCCTAAGGTATATACATGGACCCAACTCCCGTGAGTTGGCATAAGGTGGCTAAAACAGGAGCGATCTCGGACCTGTGAGGTAGCACCTCTTATCGGACGCAATTCTTCGATTCTATTCTATTACTTTGTGATTTTTGGTGGCCACCCTTCGATTTGAGAGTGTTGTTCGAGGTGGAGCGATAGTGGCTGCTATGCGTTCCATTAGTCTGTGTGCGTAATTGGTATATTTACCCTGGCATTGCCTTGTGTGCCGTGTCACCTACCATATCGAGCTTTACTACGATTTGTGATTTCTCCCGTAGCCTGTGAAGTATCGAGGGTAGCCCCCATTTTGGGAGTATGCTAATACTGGATAGACTACTGGGACTATTACGTGTTAAGGGATATATGGGTAACCCCTTGACGCTATTAAAAAGTATGTTTATTTTATATTAGACATTATTATAATAGCGAATATTACTACATAGTAGATAGTTTAACGGATCCTTAAGAGATGTGAATCCCGAACATTTCTTAAGTTACTGCACTCATGTTAGACACTGGATAGAAGATGTCAAACCCCGTAAACATCTCTGATGCCGTTTACCCTCATATGTATTTCATTGATTTAACTTACATAAGATCTTTTAGTTCTGACTCGAGTGTTTTGTATTTTCAATTCGCTCGGGTCAGCCTGAGCATTTCAGGATTTGAAGGCTCTATTTCTGGAGGACGAAGACGAAGATTTTATTACTACTATTTATTATATTCCACTACACCATTGTATTCCGCTGCATTAATTATAATTCTCTGGTATGTGTAACTCTGATATGTATTGTATAAGTATAATCAAATGTTTTGTAAAACAGCTTCATGAACTGTTATTTGATTATTATATTTTATCGTTCCGCTGCAAGATTCTATTTTGTTTCTTTTATTTCTCCACTTTTTATTATTTACCCCATAACAATCCGCCCTTCTGTATGGTTTAAGTTGGCACGTGTGTCTGCTTAAGCGTACAAAAAGGTGGGATGTTACAGTTGGTATCAGAGCTTTGGTTTAGCGATAAACCTTAGCTTTGTGGGGTCTGACTCTTTATTAATAGGGTAGTAATACCCTATGGGAGTCGCTGAGTGTATATATATGAGAGAGCGTATTTGTTAGTGTTATAAAAAGGTTTTAATATTGTGTTAATCTGTTCCGTTTTTTATTTATAAATTTTGGTTGATGCATGGGACGCTATGACATCAATAGGGATTTCTAAACAATTAATAGGACAGACCGACATAATATTTTTTTTTAATACAGGTGAATGAAATAATTTTGCCTATTATATTTTTTATATATAAAGTAAAATATTTTATAAAGGTATATATTGGTTGAAATAGATTGGTTGTTAGGTAATGAAATTTATAAATAATAATTGAAATAAGATTTAAGATAAAATAAGTGAAAATTTGGAAATTTAGAACTTAAGTTTCGGGCTTTTGGAAATTTCTTTCGAATAATTTTGGAATATAATAATATTGTTTATAAGTATTTTCTATAAATATTTCAATATGATTGGAAGAATTGTTGTAAGGAAGATTTTGGAAAAATAATTTCTGTACTTCCCTCTCTGTCGCTGGAAAATAATTTCGGTGATGGCGGCCGCATCATCGACATTCATTTTCGAGTTTCAAAGGGGAAAGGCCACTGTAGTAGTTTTACTACAAGATTTATTTTGATAAAATATATATATATATATATATATATTTTTAATTGTTCTAAATATAATTGGATATAAATTGCAAGCATATGTTTATCGGTTATTTTAAAATGATTTTAATTAAAACCCGGTATTTAATTCTTAAGTTTCTGTTAATTAATAGTTTCAATCAGTGTAGTGAATTGAAACGTAGGTAATTAATAAGTGAAACCTCTAAAGGAAATAAAAGATTGAATGATAGGTTATAAATGGTATTAAATGAAATTTGAAATTTTAACCTATGAAATAAAGGATATAATTATTGAACATTAAATTAATTAAGAGAATTGAGGAAACTTGTATAACTTTCAATTACATTCTTAAAAAGCATATTTATAACTTACCAAATATTAAAAGTAGAAATGTTAATAAGAAATGAAATAGATATTATACAAGTAATAAATTGGAGGTAATGAAAGTAATTAATGAAATCCCTTAATAAATAAGAATTTGATGTTGTAATACTGTAATCTTTAGTGTAATTGAAAAGACTACTAAATGAAATTGGTTATCGTAAGGTAAAAACCCGTCCGTGTTTATATGCGGCATTGTCTTATGAGATACTTTTGATTTCATAGGGTTTCTATAACTTTAAAATCTAGTTGGGGTGTTTCTCACACTAGTTTTCCAGACTGACTCGGGTGTTATTTTATTATAATACTCGGATCAGACCGAGCATAATTACAGATTGCTTTGGATGCATTGGAGCTTAGGAGACGAGTTGGAGGTCTTCAAGTCGTATTCACGTACATGTTTATTTTCCGTTGCATTGGTTATTTTAATTACCAGCAATTGTGAGGAGATGTCGTTATAACTGTCCATGCTGATGATCGTGATTAGTTGTTGTACTCTGATGGATGTATGTACATTACAGTTTCTCTTTATTAAGGTCATTGATATTATATTATATTTTGTTTCGCTGCGATTGTGAGATTCTGTGTTATGTTCAGTTTTCTTTATCTCTTCTTTCTTCTTCCTTATTTCTTCTTTCTTTTTCCCTAAAATCGGGTTCTCCGGCATTCGATTGCTCGGCACGTAATACGGTGGACGTATTAATGATAATTTTCGAGGGTTGAAAATCCCAAGTCATTTTAAGGGTTTATTTAACTCTTGCTATAGCCTTTGCATTATACTCCATTTGATTTGCAAATATTTTGCCTAAGTTTTAAAATAAAAATGGTGTCTTCATTCTTTTCTTTTTCTCCTCTATAATAAACTCATGTCAAAACACCTCCAATCCCTCTAAAACTTTGGAAAAATCCTTAGATCGTCCTAAGAAGATGTAATAGCATCTTAAAAGTTAAAGGACGTTGAAGAAATCGAGAACTCCATCTTTAGCCATGAGCAATACAGGAAGGGGGAAGCATGGCCTAGTGCCAAATTGGACTAAAGGTGGAAGCTTTGGCTGTTAAGTAATGGTAGGAAGTGTTCATATGTTTGTGAAGACTTGTACTTCTGTTAGCATGTATATAGGTCAGTTTACTCACCATTGAATGGGATATATAATTTATATATATGTTTGACCATGAAATAAAAGTTAAAGTTAAAGCTAACTAATTAAAGTTATAGCTTTTGGACCTTACTTGCTTTTGAAAGCAAACGACAACTTTATATTGAAGATCGTCACTTCTATTACACTCTAAAACATGTATCCTGGCCGAGACTTTGTGTGTACATGTTTGATTGGTATGTGTGTTGAATGCATGTGAATATGAAAGTGTTTGTATAGCGATAGTCGCTATAAGTGCACTTCGAAATCCCCTTGCTTTAAACTTGTTCAAATTAGAGATATGTTAATATATTGTGACATAGTATATTTTGGTTGTTCTTTACATATATTTTGGAGTATGGGATAGTAAATAAAAGGTTTGAGAAGTTGTGGAACTCATGAAACAAAGTTGTAAAAGTTAGAAGTGAAAAGGTTGGTGTGGATGCCCTTTGAAAATGTCTTGTGTTGGGTGATTTTTAATATGATTTTAGGACATATCCTTAGGGGTTTCTTTTCGTGGTATATAAGCAATCTAAATATACTCCTTATTGTAAAAAAAATTGGATCCTAAATCATTTATTTGAGTGGTGAAAACTGGTTGCAAAATTAGTGTAAAATTCTGTCTTTGACTTACAACAGCACTTACGAATCATGTCTGTGACCTATTACAGCCCATCTAGGCTTGTTGCATTATTTTGTTTTAAAATGCGACATTTTGACAAGTTTCTCATGATTTAAATGGTTTCTAAATTATTATTTTTGTGAAATATTTTTAATGAAGTCTAACAACATAGATTTGAGTATGAAAAAAGATTAGAAGTTTAAATTTTTTTAATAATTAATTTTTAAAGAAAACAAAATTTTACATAGCAGTTCCGTACATGCTATTGTTTGTAGTCTTAAACTTCAAATGGTTTTAAGTATTTCAGAACTTTAGACAACGCTTATGTAAGTGTCGCAGTATGTTGCCATGATATTAAAATTGTAAAAAATGGTATTAAAATGAAGTATTTATCTACCATCTTTTTTGGAGTGTTTAATAATAGTATACAGTATTTTAAAAGTTTGGCTTTAAGTTTTTATATATTTTTACTAATTATTTATAAATTTTTAAATTAAAAGGGTTTTAACATGTGAACATGCTTTTTATTGACTTTTTTAAGTTCTAAAATGTGTTATTTTCAAGTAATATTTTATGTAGATATTTAAAACCTATTTATAAGTATTTTTAAAGTATATATATATATTTGAAAAAGTAAGTGAAATATTTTTTAAAAGGATAAGTGCCTTTGGTTATAACACTTAGTTACAATGAATGGTTTTGGAAAGTTAATTAAAAGTATATTAGCTTGTTAATAAGTATATTTAAATCTTTAAAAGGAATATTTTAAAGATAATGTTAAGTATAAATAGTTGTTGGTTTGTTGTGACAATGTATTGATAACATTTGTCTTTAACCCTTTTGATCATACTTATGGATATAATTAGATCTTTAAAAAAATGTTTTAAAGATAATTATAAGTGAAATTTTTTTGGGTTTGTAGTCACAATGTTTAAGTAACATTTGTCTTAAACCTTTTTGAAATATATTTGTGAATGTACTTATGCCTTTTAAATGGATATTTTAAAGGTAATAACAAGTTTGAAATTATTTGGAAAAAGAGAGAAAAAATAAAGATTTAACTTATAAAAGAGAAGGGGATTATAGTAACAATGTTTAAGTAACATCTATTTTTAACCTCTTTGATTATATTTTAAATAAATAAATCATGCTAATGATTTTTGAATATACTTATACCATTTGAGATAAGTATATGAATACTTTTTGAAGTATTGAAAAGAGTACAAATGAATAGTGAAGAAGGTAGTAATTAATAGACGAAGTTTTATTAGATAACAGAAGTTTTACTAATAAAAAAAGTTTTAATTAATAAAAGTATTAATTAAATAAAGAGGGGATTACAAGTTGCTTATGTGACTTAATAATGCTTTGTGTGTTTAAGTGTCTATGGAAAGTATTTAGTGGTATACTTAGCACTAAAAGACGATAAAGTAGATTTGTTTTACCCATGAGAGTTAAGACTTATGTTCGAGTAGGATGTAGAAGCAACAACGCTCTAACCTACTTGCTTTACTCTTGATCGAGGGATAGTGTGAGTTAAGAAGCTCGGAAATGTAGTAAGTATACAAGACTTAGTTTTTCATATGTGATCATTCTCATTGTTGTTGAATTCGATCAAAATAACCTAAGAAATATCTAGAAGAAACATAGGGGTTATACGGTACAGTTATCTTCGATGATGCTATATTGTATGTATAAACTCATCTTGCTCTTTTAGGACAAATAATAAGGAAATATTTTTGGATAGGGGATGATCTCTACCCTTATGTATTGTCTGTTTATTTTTGAAAGAATGAGGGTTAAGTTAACCGAAAATCTATCGACTGGTTTTGGAGCGTCTAGTAAGTGGGGGAGTGTACTTATTTGAGATGACTCGAAACCGTAACCACTTCAAAACCATATACGTGATCTATGTTCTGAAAGCGGTTGTGAAGCGAAATGTTATAGAGTTGCATTGTCTATCCTAAGGTTAAGTCCAAGGGAGAGGTCAACATTAACATTTCGAACAATGCTATCGTGTGGGACTGTCTATCTTAAGGGTGATTCCAAGAGAGGACAGTGTTAGCATTCATCGGAGGACTTATACAAGAATCTATGTGCAGATTAGAGATCTGTTTGAGATGCTCGAATCCATGTAGAGATTAATGATCTTTTCGAGATGCTGGAATCCATGTAGGGATTCGTGGACTATTCGAGATGCTGGAATCCAGAAAGAGATTAAAGATCTCTTAAAGTTATGACTCATGTGATGAGATGTTGAACGTGACTTCACCACCAGTAATGAACAAAACTAGAGTAGTGGCATAGCGAGGGATTTTAGCAAACCCAAAGGTATATCAACTATGTATCTAGTGATGCTTTCGGATATGCATGCGAGAGTGATGATACTCGATGCCACGTGATCGGGCGTAGACCAGTTATGTTTTTCCTATGGTATATTTTATTTATAGATATATACTACTTAGAAGGATATCTCTAAGCCTTGTAAGGAGGCCCATTTTTGATGTACTAAGGGTACCTCCAATGCAAATGAACCTAACGGTTTTGATTGTATATTAATATTGTTGGGACATACATGTGGCCCAGCTATTTTTTGATTTATATGTTACACCCTAGACATTATCTATTATTTCATCCTATGTACTTATTGGATGGTTTCGCTCTTTTAAGGGGAAAACTATTACGGTGATTTGAACGGTCTCAAAAGGTATTGCTACATTATGTAGATGTTTCTTGAGTTTCTCGCACCTGACTTTTGTCTGACTCTTGGTTATTTTTCCTTAGTTCTTCAAGTGCTCTTTCGAGTAGTTTGAGAAAGACATGTTTTGGTTGGATATTCTTTAGATCTCAATGAGACGAACTGAGCATTTCACCTATCGTAGTATTCTTATTTCCACCGTACTACTATTATGTATATATTAGCAATCATAAGGACTGGCTGTTATAAATATCTAGGCTGACGATAGTACTTAGGATTGTAACTCTGAAATGCTATGTATCTTAGAGTGACAGTTTGTACTGTCTTTTGATATCATATGTTATCGTTTCACTATAAGATTTTGATATTGTGTTCTTTCTTCCTTGTTTATTTTATTTTTATTTTTATTTATCCTAAAAATCTATCTTTTCGGCACTTTAATACTCGGCACATGAATACTGTGGATGTATTAGTGCCGACATTTGGGGGTCAAAAAGGCGAGTCGTTACTGTTTTAGTGAAGACTTTCTTAACAGAAAAGGCAAGATGGACATGAGAAGTTGACAAGTTACAGTAGGAGGACCAAGTATAAGGAGAAAGAGGCTGAGAGTACTCAAACAAAAAGCCAAGGTGAGGAGATAATCCCAAATGTAGGACTTGAGGCATGAGTTTGAATGCCAGCTCTGGCCTTTGGAAATATAAATATGAATGTGATTTTCCAACAACTCATGGCTAACATGACATGGCAACAGGTTCGGTAGCTAGTGCTGTCGCAAGCCCTTCAAGTTCCCAGGGCCGGTGCCGACTGTTAAAGATAATTTTTCCAAGATGAACCAGGACTTTCGAAGCTTGGGTGGAGAAATGTTTGATGGAACAAAACAAGCTTTGGAAGCAAGTAATTGGCTGAAGATGTATGAAAGAATCCATGATGACTTGGAGTTCATCGATACCTAGAAGTTGAAGTTGGTGTCTAGGCAGTTTAAAGGACTGACTTATATTTGGTGAGAAACCTTGAAGGTAGAAGTTTTTAATCGAGAAATAACTTGGAAAGATTCAATAAGATATTTAAAGAGCTATTTATTCTGAGATCGGATTTATCAGCTATGTTTCGGGAGTTTGTTAAGTCGCAACAACGAAGCATGTATGTAGTGGAATACGTATAGAAGTTTAGTTCTCTATCGAAGTATGGAGCGGACTAGATAAGAACACCAAGGAAGAAGGTGGAGAAGTTCATTTTGAGGTTGAGGCTGAGACTAAGTGATAAGACCATGGCCTATCTGGCACTTCTATTCAACAAAGTGGTGGACATGGCGAGACGATATGAGCTGATGTACATCGAGAAAGGGGCGTAGGTTTGAAAGCTTTGGTCGAAATGAAGAATATATTCATCCCTTATCAAAAATGGAAGAAAGGCTAACAACGTAAGGGTAAGCTCAAGTTGGAACAAAGAAGGAGGTTTATGATATCATTTGCTATAATTGTGGGCAAAAGGGGCACTATTCTTCAAAATGTCTGAGGCCAAAGAGAGAAGAGAAGGTCAAGTGCTTTATTTGTGACAAGCCCGACCACAAAAAGAAAAATTGTCCAAGCTTATAGCACATGTCTTTGCTTTAGAGGGGCCAAAGGGAGGTCCGTCTGCCAAAGCGAAAGGTAAGAAAAAAATCTTGGAAGTTATGGCTTTGATTTCGGTATTCAGTTAGAGTATTGTTTGATACTGGTGCTACACACTTATTTATAGCAAAAGACCTAGTTGATAGTCTTAGGTTAGAAATGACCTATCTAGTTACTGAAGGAACTGGGCCAGTCGAAAGCGAGTCAAATAGGTATATTTCAAATTTTTTCCTACTTTGGATCTATCGGGTCTATGAAATCTAAAGGCACATTAGACCCAATCTAATAAAGTTTTAAATAAATTCTTATTTTATTTAAAATTAGTTAAGAGGAAGTTTATATTTAATATAAATTTAAATGTAGTGTATCAAATACACACATGTGTGTAACAGTTACCTGTAAGAGTTAATTTAGAGAAGGAAACATTTCGTTTCTTTTGTTTAAAACTTATGCAATTATTAGAGGGAATATTTTTGCCTTATTTGGAGAGCGAAACCTTTCATTGCACTCTCTTTACTTAAATTGAATAATTTGTTAAATGTTATTAATGAGTAATTTATGCATAGCATAAAATGTGAGTATATCCAAATATACTATAGTGTATATTATGTGTAAGTGCAACATATGAGAAGTGCACATAGTTAATGTGTACGCGTTTAGGTGATGTGATTTACACCGCAATGGACACACTCGTCCTTTATATATGTATTTGTTGTCTAAATTTATTTAAAACAAAACAACATTTATTTACTATAAATATGCATATACATATACACACACACCCACACACACATATATGTATTTACTCATTAACATTAAAATTGATTTTTATTGCTTGACATGTCTTAAAATTAAAACAAACGATTAAAATATATTTTTAAATAGGGAATAGTTTTAAATTAAATTATAATTTTACATAAAAGTCTGTTTTGTAAACATTGAATTAAGAACACGCACACTTGCACACACACATAGATACATATATAGAATAATTGAATAAATGTTTTAAACTCAAAACAACATGTAACATATGTATTGTAACGACCCACTATTTCGTGCCATTCGCATCCACACATGTCAGACTTGAATTGCTCGAAACAACATATTGTTAATTTTATATTTGGCAAAACTCGGCATATACAGTAAATAAATCAATCACAGAATCACAAACACCGAGTAATGTGACAATAAGCAGCAGAAAAGATAAATAGTAGTTCATGAAGCTACCATATAAACATCAGAGTTAAGAACAAATACAACAGAATCTCAAATACAAATGAACCTCTAATACATAAGCAACTGACGAGTCTGAACAAAAATCACTGGAAATAACTGAAATAACTGAAAGCTGGATAGATAGATCTTCAAACAGAGCTCTAGTCTTCAAAGGTAAGTCTCAAATGCTGTGACACTCAATCTGACTCGAGCATAAAGCAAAATACAAAACACTCGAGTCAGGATTAACATTCTTGTATTAATAAATTCAACTCAAGTGAAATGTCAACTGAAATAAAAGTAACTTAAAGGATAGTTGGGATTTCCATCCTCTAAGGATCCGTGGAACTATCTACTATGTAGTAATATACGGTATTATAATATGTCTATAGTAAAGTAAAACTATTAAAATAGCGTTAAGGCGTTACTCATAACCCCTTAACACATTTTATATATTCACATAGTCTATACAGTACCGTACCCCCCCCCCCCCCCGTAACTGGAGGGCTATCAGAGGGCACTCCATAGGTATGGTACAAAACAAACTCGTAAAAGGCGCGCTAGGGCATGCGACACGACACTAGAGGCAATGCCAGGGTAGATATACCATGTGCACTCCCGGACTGGTGGTAACGCATAGCATCTACTACCGCCCACCTCATGACACACTCCCAAATCAAAGGGTGCACCCAATTAAATCACAACAGCAATAGAATGGTATCGAAGAAATTTGCCCGATCGGAGGAATAACCTCACTTGGCCCAGTATAGCTCCTGTTTTAGCCGCATCAAGCTGACTCACGGGAGTCAGGGCTACGTAAATACCATATAGAATCATCACCAAGCCATCCTACTTCATTCTGGAATCTCCACCACGTACACGGTTGTTAAAGTAGTTTTCGGTATTGGCAGAGAGTATGACAATATCCAATCCCGGTCTCTTTAACAATCAAATGTTTATTTCACACCGTGGTCATTTCATTTCAAATAATTCATAGTTCAAATCAAAATATCATATTCATTTCAAAACCATATCAAATTCGATATCATTGTTCACTTTAAATAATATTCATTTTCAGAATGTAACACTTTCAAAATTTATAACACTTTCGAAATCATAGCACTTTGAAATCATAACACTTTGAAACCATAACACATTGAAACCATAACACTTTGAAATCATAACACTTTCCACCTAAATAGTTGGATGTTGAAAATAGTATATATATTAAAATACTTTATAAATTAAAATAGTTTATATATATAATAAAATTAGTTTCCTCCAATTTCGCAAATCGATTTACATCATCTTAAATTCCAAAATTCAATTTGAATCAATTCCAGTTTAACCATTTCAATTTAAAGTTCAAAGACTTAAGTTTAAATATTCAAACATTTATAATATAAATTTCATTTATATTTCAACACTTAACTTTAAATTTATCCAAATTGGAAATTATTCCCTTAACCATTTCATAACAATTTATTTAAATCCTAATTTATATATTTAAATCATTATTAAATATTAAAACCTCAATTTCATTCAAAATCGAGAATATTCATTTAATCACTTTTTATCAAATCAAGTTATAAACCAAGTCATAATCATATCTTTTCAAAATCTCAAAACTGATAAGTTTAAATCAATTCTTCCTTGAATTCAATTATTAACCAAATTAAATTTCAAGTCAACATTAGTTTATCTTTCCAACCTTTATTATTAAAGTTATAAATCTATTTTAAAATATTAATATAAATTTTTAAATAAATATTTTAAAACATATTATATACTATTTAAATTAAATTTTATTAAATTAAATCTTATTAATTAAGCTTTCCAAACATACTATTTTAAAAATAATCTAAAATTTAGACATATATAAAAATAGCATTTATATATTATATGTTAAAAATCAATATTTGTTAAAACCATATATTTCCTTCCAAAACTTTGGAAATCATTTTCAAAATATAGACCAACGGTGTCCGTATATAATTTTCTATCCTATGGTCATGTGATACGGATATTTATCATTTCAATCCGCAATTTAAATATCTACGGGTATATATCATTTCAACCCGCGATCCCAAAAATTTAAAATAAATGAAAATCGCTTGGGTTTATCATTTCAACCCATAACGATTTTCTCCTATTCTATAAGATCGTTCGGGTATATATCATTTCAACCCATAGGGAATTCTAAATTAACAGGGAACTTGCAGAGTGAGAACAGTAATGATAATAATATAACATATCAACAACAGGCATATAACATCAATAACAGATAAAATATAAATAACATATCATGGTGTCA
Organism: Allium fistulosum; assembly: GCA_030737815.1. Taxonomy (NCBI): domain Eukaryota; kingdom Viridiplantae; phylum Streptophyta; class Magnoliopsida; order Asparagales; family Amaryllidaceae; genus Allium; species Allium fistulosum. Next base: position 916,974,471 of record CM060906.1, read on the forward strand.
GATGTCACAGGTGAACAGTTACAGATAATAGCATGTCATATATAGCAATTATATAAATAACAGTTAAATCTAGCAGCATATTTCAATTGTCGTCCCAATCGAAATCAAATTTAATAAATACAAGAATGTTAATCGTGATTGATTGCTCACCTTTCGAGGCCTGGAAAACACGAGAACAAGATGAGTAAAACACGAGAACAAGATGAGTTACAAATCCAAGCACGAATTCCAAAGCAAAGCAAGATTTAACACGAATTTAACGAGCAAAGCTGATAGCTCGGAATTGACGAAATCAAATCAAACTGGATTGATGAAGATCAATGGTATAAGTGAACATATATATAGCTATATATAATCATATTCTAAATTTCAAACACATATTAAATTAAATATATATGTATTTCAAAAATCATTGTTTTAAAATAAAACACATATAATAAAATTCAACATATATACAATATATATTTTGAAATAAATACATATATATGTACTTAATAAAATGCAAAATACTTACATATATAATGTATGTTCATTTGAATATATATATATATATATATTCAATAATCAATTTAAACATATGTCTCAAATTAATATTTAATTCAAACACATAAAACAAAGTCTCCATATATATAAATTTGAAAACCAACTAATGCATACCCATTTATATAAATTAGTATGTAAACATATATAACTTATATTATATACTTTAGAATTATATGTTATAAAAATATATCAATACCAACATATCATATTACAGTAAACAGACAAGAATTGCTGGAAGCCTGAGTGTGTGTATATATATATATATGTTAGTAATTTATTACAAAATCTGTTCAAGATATTAATAAAATCTAAGTAAACCTGTGATATATATACATACTAAATAAACAACATAAAAGTATATATACATATATACACATCTTGAAAATTCTTATACAAACTTATACAAAAACGAACATATATAAATTAACATATTATAAACTAACCTATATACAGATAGATTATAAAATTTATATATATAAGTATAACATATCAATATAAGTTTATATAAACATAACATATATATTCTCAATTAAGGTTTATATTTCAAAGTCATCAAATATTTCTCACACAATACAAATAACATCACTGTATATTATAATTCCTTAAACACATCAGTAAAGTAAAATATATATAAGATGACATATTATAAAACTTAAATAAACAAACCTAAGTATATAAAATATATATGTACATATACACACCTACGCATATATATGTAGGCCGCTAGCAGTACAGAAAGGAGGAGGAAGACATTAACTGGGAGGATGGCAGCTCGCGGTGGCTTCGGTGAGGCTGCTTTGGTTGGTTGTGAGCTTGGCTGGGCTCGGCTTCTTGGTGGAATTGCATTGGAGGAGAGAGAGAGGAGGTTGGGAGGTGCAGTGGGGTTGGCCTTCGGCAAACATGGTGGGCTTTGGCATGGCAGTTGCGGCAGGAGTGGAAGACGTGGGCAAGAGGTGGAGAGAGGAATGGAAGCGGGTTGGAGAGAGGTGGGTTTGGGGTTTCGACTAACTGTAGGAGGGAGGAACGAGTGCATTTGCGTGCTTGGCTCGACAGGGCTGTTAGTGGAAGGTGGTGGTGAGTTGGATGTGGTGGATGGCGAAGTGATAGGAGGTGGAAACACGGTGCGTGGCATTGGGGATGGGGAGGTAGGCTCGGTAAAAAGGAGGGAGAAAATGGGTGGATCTGGAGAAAGAAAATGGAAAGAAGGAGGAGGAAGAAAATATAAACTTTTATATAGATTTCGTTCACAATGAAAACTCTAGCTGAACCAATATTTACAATGAAATAGCCAATAAAATTTGAAGAGGTGGAATTGCAAAAGTCATATGTTGAACTCTAGGAAATATCAAAGGTTAAGGCTGTTTGAATTCACCAGGTGAATATACGAATGGACATAGGAAAGTGAAAAGGCTCGAAACGCGGAACCACTACGACGTATCGTTTCACCGATTTCGTCGTGTATCGGACTCCAAAGGCACAACTGAATATACTGTGGGGATCAGCATGACGAGACGATCAAAACGGTATACAGATATCAGCGACACGATCATCCTATCAAAAGTCGATATTCGATACCCAAAAATGCTGCTAAAACGCCGGAAATAAGATAAACGGAGCAATAACAGTCCAAATTTGGCGAAACGAAACATGACGTCTCACTCAGAAGATGATTTACAAATTTATTATATAAAAATATTCAAGTTTGAGAAATATTTTATCATCATCAAATGTTAACTGTTTTAAATTTAAATAAAACTACACCATAAAATAAACTTCCATATTATCAGATGAAAATTTACCATTTGTTATGTTTAAGCAGACGTATTCCAAATATCAAATTTTTTCTTTCCAAATTCAATTATCAAAAATTTCACAAAAATTCAGTTAATTACGTTATTAAAACCATAAAAATTTACGGGTCGTTACACTCTCCCCCACTTAAAACTTTTCGACCCCGAAAAGGAAGGAGATAGGAGAATGGAAACAACCAGAAAGAAAAGATAGATTAAAAATACAAAACACAACCATTAATTCAAAACCTATATAAATTTCAATTTTATATTGATTAACATTCAACAGTTTGGATTAATCCATTTTATTCAATCAATAAATAGTCATTAAATTCAAAATTGTTAGTCTAAACTGTTGATTCAAGCCATATAAATTTCATTTATTTTTAATTGGTTTATATTCAACTAATTGATTTCCATTCATTTTATTTAATCAGTCAAATTTATTGTGTTCACATTTAATTGATTTCAATTCCATATATTTTCATTCAATTGGTTTGTTTTGCATTTATTAACATTCATTTCAAAAAAATTCACAACAAAATTTGTTTTATTTAACTCATTTATTAAATTTATTTGATCAAACTATAGTTAATTCCACCTCAACCATTCAAAACTATATAAATTTCAATCTTAGATAAATTAATATTCAACAATTTGGTTTAATCCATTTTATTCAACTAATAGAGAGTCATAAAATTTAAAATTGATTTTCTTTAATTTTATCAACCTTTCTTTCAAACAAATTCATTTTTAAATTAACTCATTTATTTTATCCATTTATCTTCAGCTAAGTTGATTCCACTAAAATTCAAGTTCACTATTCTTAAGTTCATATTTATCAGCTTAAATAGTCTTCTCTTTTATTTATTTAATTTATTTCACTTGACATATTTTGGAACATATATTAGGTGTATAAACTTTTTATAACCATATATTATTCAACAAATAAATTTTCCTTTTTATTATTCAATTTATTATCCAATTTATTATCAGTAAATTCCCTTAACAAGATATCATTTTTGATATCCTATTACTTATATCATAGTGTATACTATCCAATTACATTCTAATTTCATTTAAACTTTCTAGGTAAGTTATATTAATGTTTCTGAGTGTAATTAAATACTATACAAATTTTCCTTTTTATTTTCAACATTTATATTAAGCCAGATTTAAGTTTGAACAATTTATTACTTAAGTTTCTTCTTGTACAACCCTTTATTATCCCCTAACATTTTAACTTTTTGAATATTTTAGGCAAGTTATATATATTAGAAGGCAATTTAGTATTATACAAATAAGTTTTATTCAAATTCAACTATTTTAAGTTGGTTTAATTTCATCTATCATTTTAGATATTCTAATTATTCAATTGCACTTTATTTCAATAATTGAAACCATTTCTTAACATAAAACTTAAGATTCAAATTTCTGGTTTCACTTCAAACTATTTTGAAATACATATATACATATATATTTTATAAATCAACTCATATTCAAGAAATTCAAATTAAATTCTTTTTTCCAAAACAAAAGTGTAGCAAAGCTACTAAGTGGTTTCTCCAATTTGAAACTCGAAAATGAACATCGATGATGCTGCAGTCATCACCGAGATTATTTTCCAGCGACAAAAGAAGAGAGTACAGACTTACTTCTTTTAAAATTATTCTTTTGAAACATTTTCCATTCAAAAATACTTTCAAATAATATATTCCAAAACTTTTAAAAACCAAATTTTCTAAAATACCTGAAATTGAATTCTCAAATTCTTAATTTAAATTCATTTCAATTCCAAATAAATTTATAACCATGTTTTATAATTTCATTTATTTATATTATGTTGCTATAGTCATTGTTTTAATAAATGAAAATCAAATATTATCATTTCCAACAACCAAATCATTTAACTACAAATTCAGAAAATTAAACTTTTATATATAATATAATCATACAAAATTTATTTCATTTACCAATTTGAAAACAATATTGTGTCAGTTTGCTCTGTTCAAGTGTTTTGGAATTCCTATCGATAGCGTTGATCAGATGAATCGATCGAAACCAAAAATTCAAACTTAATAACCCAAACAACACACTATAAAACATTTTTATATTAATTACAAATACGCTCCCTCACTCGATAATGGATTCCAAAACAAGGATAGAGATCCAAATTAGAGGAACTCTAATCAAAGAGAAATCTAACTAGAAAATAGGCTCGAAAGGGAGATAAGATAATTAAATAACAAAATAGGAAGATGGATAGACTTATATTAATCGCGGGAGACCTTAATCGGGTCAACCGAGATTCCATGAATAAGATCGAAGCGGAATTTAATTTCCCACTTAGATGGGAGAGAAGTGACTTCACCCAACATCAGGATAATCCCTTATTATTGGAGTGGAGTAAAGATTACAAGGGAATTACCCTGATCGTTTACTAGAGAAACGATTCGGGTTTTGCAAGGAATAACAGCATCGTAAACCGAAGAAACGGAAATCTCCAGTGAATTGACATTTGTTGTAAAGGAGTTCACCCCTTTACAAATCATACTAAGGTTTTGGGAACAAAAGTGGAGTTATGTGATGCTCCAGTATCAAGAAGAACATGAACAGGAGAAGACAAGAATGAAATTTTAGAACAAAGGGGAAGCTCCAAAATTCAAAGGAAATTCAAATCAAAGAGGGAGAAATCTAAGCTCGAACGAGACGTGATTCTGTAATTAAATTTACTCTATATGCTAAGTTTTGCCTAAACCAGAGCTCTGCTACCCACTGTAACGACCCGCTATTTCGTGCCATTCGCATCCACATATGTCAGACTTGAATTGCTCGAAACAACAGATTGTTAATTTTATATTTGGCAAAACTCAGCATATACAGTAAATAAATCAATCACAGAATCACAGACACAGAGTAATGTGACAATAAGCAGCGGAAAAGATAAATAGTAGTTCATGAAGCTACCATATAAACATCAGAGTCAAGAACAAATACAACAGAATCTCAAATACAAATGAACCTCTAGTACATAAGCAACTGACGAGTCTGAACAAAAATCACTGGAAATAACTGAAATAACTGAAAGCTGGATTGATAGATCTTCAAACAAAGCTCAAATCTTCAAAGGTGAGTCTCAAATGCTGTGACACTCAGTCTGACCCAAGCATAAAGAAAAATACAAAACACTCGAGTCAGGATTAACATTCTAATATTAATAAATTCAACTCAAGTGAAATGTCAACTGATATACAAGTAACTTAAAGGATAGTTGGGATTTCCATCCTCTAAGGATCCGTGGAACTATCTACTATGTAGTAATATACAGTATTATAATATGTCTATAGTAAAGTAAAACTATTAAAATAGCGTTATGGCATTACCCATATCCCCCTTAACACATTTTATATATTCCCATAGTCTATACAGTACCGTAACTTCCCCCGTAAACTGGAGGGCTATTAGAGGGCACTCCATAGGTATGGTAAAAACCAAACTCGTAGAAGGCGCGCTAGGGCATGTGACACGGCACTCAAGGCAATGTCAGGGTAGATATACCATTTGCACTCCCGGACTGGTGGTAACGCATAGCAGCTACTACCGCCTACCTCGTGATACACTCCCAAATCAAAGGGTGCACCCAATCAAACCACAAAAGCAATAGAATGGTATCGAAGAAATGTGCCCGATCGGAGAAATGACCTCACTTGGCCCGGTATAGCTCATGTTTTAGCCGCATCAAGCTGACTCACGGGAGTCAGGGCTACGTAAATACCATATAGAATCGTCACCAAGCCATCCTACTTCATTCTGGAATCTCCACCACGTACACGGTTGTTAAAGTGGTTTTCGTATTGGCAGAGAGTATGACAATATCCGATCCCGGTCTCTTTAACAACCAAACGCTTATTTCACACTATGGTCATTTCATTTCAAATAATTCATACTTCAAATCAAAATATCATATTCATTTCAAAACCATATCAAATTCGATATCATTATTCACTTTAAATAATATTCATTTTCAGAATGTAACACTTTCAAAATTTATAACACTTTTGAAATCATAGCACTTTGAAACCATAACACTTTGAAACCATAACACTTTCCACCTAAACAGTTTAGATGTTGAAAATAGTATATATATTAAAATACTTTATAAATTAAAATAGTTTATATATATAATAAAATTAGTTTCCTCCAATTACGCAAATCGATTTACATCGTCTTAATTACAAAATACAATTTGAATCAATTCCAGTTTAACCATTTCAATTTAAAGTTCAAAGACTCAAGTTTAAATATTCAAACATTTACAATATAAATTTCATTTATATTTCAACATTTAACTTTAAATTTATCCAAATTGGAAATTATTCCCTTAAGCATTTCATAACAATTTATTTAAATCCCAATTTATATATTTAAATCATTATTAAATATTAAAATCTCAATTTCATTCAAAATTGAGAATATTCATTTAATCACTTTTTATCAAATCAAGTTATAAACCAAGCCATAATCATATCTTTTCAAAATCTCAAAACTGATAAGTTTAAATCAATTCTTCCTTGAATTCAATTATTAACCAAATTAAATTTCAAGTCAACATTAATTTATCTTTCCAACCTTTATTATTAAAGTTATAAATCTATTTTAAAATATTAATATAAATTTTTTAATGAATATTTTAAAACATATTATATACTATTTAAATTAAATCTTATTAATTAAGCTTTCCAAACATACTATTTTAAAAATAATCTAAAATTTAGACATATATAAAAATAGCATTTATATATTATATGTTAAAAATCAATATCTATTAAAACCATATATTTCCTTCCAAAACTTTGGAAATCATTTTCAAAATATAGACCAACGGTGTCCGTATATAATTTTCTATCATATGGTCATGTGATACGGATATTAATCAATTCAATCCGCAATTTAAATACCTACGGGTATATATCATTTCAACCCGCGATCCCAAAAATTTAAATTAAATGAAAATAGCATGGGTTTATCATTTCAACCCATAACGATTTTCTCCTATTTTACAAGATCGTTCGGGTATATCTCATTTCAACCCATAGGGAATTCTAAATTAACAGGGAACTTGCACAGTGAGAACAGTAATGATAATAATATAACATATCAACAACAGGCATATAACATCAATAACAGATAAAATATAAATAACATATCATGGTGTTAGATGTCACAGGTGAACAGTTGCAGATAATAGCATGGCATATATAGCAATTATATAAATAACAGTTAAATCTAGCAGCATATTTCAATTGTCATCCCAATCGAAATCAAATTTAATAAATACAAGAATGTTAATCGTGAGTGATTGCTCACCTTTCGAGGCCAGGGAAACACGAGAACAAGATGAGTTACAAATCCAAGCACGAATTCCAAAGCAAAGCAAAGCAAGATTTAACGCGAATTTGACGAGCAAAGCTGATAGCTCGGAATTGACTAAATCAAATCAAACTGGATTGATTAAGATCAATGGTATAAGTGAACGTATATATATATATATATATAGCTATATATAATTATATTCTAAATTACAAACACATATTAAACTAAATATATATATATTTCAAAAATCATTGTTTTAAAATAAAACACATATAATAAAAATCAACATATATACAATATATATTTTGAAATAAATACATATATATGTACTTAATAAAATGCAAAATACTTACATATATAATGTATGTTCATTTGAAAATATCTATATATATATATATTCAATAGTCAATTTAAACATATATCTCAAATTAATATTTAATTCAAACACATAAAACAAAGTCTCCATATATATAAATTAATATGTAAACTTATATAACTTATATTATATACTTTAGAATTATATGTTATAAAAATATATCAATACCAACATATCATATTACAGTAAACTGACAAGAATTGCTGGAAGCCTGAGTCTATATATATATATATATATATATATATATATATATGTTAGTAATTTATTACAAAATCTATTCAAGATATTAATAAAATCTAAATAAGTATATATACATACTAAACAAACAACATAAAAGTATATATACATATATATACATCTTGAAAATTCTTATACACTCTTATACAAAAATGAACATATACAAATTAACATATTATAAACAAACCTATATACAGATAGATTATAAAATATATATATATATATAAGTATAACAGATCAATATAAGTTTATATAAACATAACATATATATTTCTCAATCAAGGTTTATATTTCAAAGTCATCAAATATTTCTCAAACGATACAAATAACATCACTGTATATTATAATTCCTTAAACACATCAGTAAAGTAAAATATATATAAGATGACATATTATAAAACTTAAATAAACAAACCTAAGTAAATAAAATATATATGTACATATACACACCTACGCATATATATGTAGGCCGCTAGCAGGACAGAAAGGAGGAGGAAGACGGCAACTGGGAGGGTGGCGGCTCGCAGTGGCTTCGGTGAGGCTGCTTTGGTTGGTTGTGAGCTTGGCTGGGCTCGGCTTCTTGGTGGAATTGCATTGGAGGAGAGAGAGAGGAGGCTGGAAGGTGGGTGGGGTTGGCCTTCGGCAAACATGGTGGGCTTTGGCGTGGCAGTTGCGGTAGGAGTGGAAGACGTGGGAAAGAGGGGGAGAGAGGAATGGAAGCGGGTTGGAGAGAGGTGGGTTTGAGGTTTCGGCTAACTGTAGGAGGGAGGCACGAGTGCATTTGCGTGCTTGGCTCGGCAGGGCTGTCAGTGGAAGGTGGTGGTGAGTTGGATGTGGTGGATGGCAAAGTGATGGGAGGTGGAAACACGGTGCGTGGCATTCGGGATGGGGAGGTAGGCTCGGTAAAAAGGAGGGAGAAAATGGGTGGATCTGGAGAAAGAAATTGGAAAGAAGGAGGAGGAAGAAAATATTAGCTTTTATATAGATTTCATTCAAAATGAAAAATATAGCTGAACCAATATTTACAATGAAATAGCCAATAAAATTTGAAGAGGTGGAATTGCAAAAGTCATATGTTGAACTGTAACAACCCGATATTTTCAACCATTCGCATCCGCACATGTCGAACTTGAATTGCTCAAAATACCGGGTTGTAAATAAAAATTTGGCAAACTCATCATATACAATAAATAAATAATCACAGACACAGAGTAATATAATGCAGCGGAAGTAAAAGAGATAGTAGTTCATGAAGCTACTATATAAATACATCAAAGTTAATTAAGATACAGTAGGAACACCAAGATACAACATGAGTAACAGTATGATAATCAGGTACTACTCAGAATACAACTGGAATCAACTGGATAACAAGATGAATAGATATCTGGATCTTCAAAGCAAAACTCCAGCTTCAAAGGTGAGCCTCAAATGTTGTATCACTCAGTCTGACCCGAGCGTAAAGCAAAACACAAAACACTCGAGTCAGGGCATACATACTTATACAATGTAAACCAACTCAAGTGAACTGTAATAAAGGTACAAGTAACTTAAAGAATGCTTGGGATCGCCCATTCTTTATGGATCCGTTAAACTATTTACTATGTAGTAATATTGCGCTATTATAATAATGTCTAATAATAAAATAAACATACTTTAAAATAGCATTAGGGCTATACATTTAATCTGAACTCACCCTAACACGTAATAGTGCCAATAGTCTATACAGTACCTGCATACCTCGCAAGGCTATGAGAAGATACTCCATAGGTACGACACAAATAGAAACTCGTAGTAAAGCTCGATATGGTAGGTGACACGGCACACAAGGCAATGCCAGGGTAGATATACCAATTACGCACACGGACTGATGGAAACACATAGCAGCCACTACCGCTCCACCTCGAACAACACTCCCAAATCGAGGGGTGCACCCAAACAATCACAAAGTAATAGAATGGTATCGAAGAAGTGCGTCCGATAAGAGGTGCTACCTCACTGGTCCGAGATCGCTCCTATTTTAGCCACCTTATGCCAACTCACGGGAGTTAGGTCCACGTATATACCTTAGGATCGTCGCCACCATCCTACTTCATTCTGGAAACTCCACCACGTACACAGTTGTTAAAGTGGTTTTCGGTATCGACAGAGAGTATGTCCATATCCGATCCCGGTCTCTTTAACAACCAATCGTTATTATAACCCGTGGTTATAAATTTGAAACAGTTTATACTTCAAAATAGAATATCATTTCAAATCCAAATCTTTATCAAAATAAAGATTAAATCAATTCCAAACCATTTCAATATATTAAAATATCATATCTTTCCAAAACTTCATTATCAAATCATTTCAATATATCAAAATATCATATCTTTCCAAACTTCATTTCAAATCATTTTAATATATCAAAATATCATATCCTTTCAAACTTCATTCCAAATCATTTTAATATATCAAAATATCATATCCTTCTAAAACTTCATTATCAAATCATCATTTGAGTTCAAATCCAAATATCCAACTTTAAATACCTTTTAAATTCAAAGATATCATTCATTTATTATCATTTCAAGACACCTTTTAAAAAGTTTATATTTCAATCAAAATAATTCATCTAAACCATTTAAAAGTGTAATTATTATACTTTCAAATCAAGTATTCAATTTCCAAAGTTTTAAACTATTCTGAGTTCATTTACTAAGTTAAAAACCATAAACATTGAAAATTTCAGCCTTTCACAACATTCAAAAAAAAAGCTGTTGCAAGTTATTCTTGAAAACATTTTTATTCAGCAAAGACAGCATTTTAAAACTGCTGTTAAATCTCAGTTTAGTTGAAATTTAGTTTAAAACAGCAAAGACAGCATTTGCAGAAATGCTGTAATAGCTCATGTTTCAAATTAAAGGTTTTAAATTTATTCAGCAAAGACAGCAGACCACTAAGCAGTTACAGAACTGCTGTAATAGATCTGAGTCAAGTTTTAGTCTATTTAGTTCAACTACAGCAACTACAGCATTTCAGAAATGCTGTAATAGCTCTTTTATTTAAATTTTAGTGCAATTTAGAACCATAGCATTTCTGAATGCTATTAAAAGTATTTTCCAGATTTAGTGTATTTCCAGCAAATAATAAACTTTTTTTTAAACCATTTAAACATTATAAAAATCATATTTTTAACATTCAAAAATGTTTATTAACAATACTCTTTGAATTTATGATTTTTATAAAGTAAACTTTTACAATAAAATCCAAATTTTCCAATAATTCTACTTAACAAATTCAAATGTACAATTTTCCCAATTTACCTTTTACAATTTATTAACACTTACATTTTTAAATTACCATTTCACAAATTAAACTAAATTTCCAATTAATTTAAACCTTTAATTAAAACCAAATTTCCCATTTCCAAGTCAAGTTATATTTCAAAATTTCACATTTAAGCATTCATTCATTTAACCATTTTAATTCAGAGAAAAATCAATAATACTTTATTAAATCATTTAAATTCAAATTTAAAACAAATAATCATATTTGCCATTTCCAAATATAATTAAATTCCATTTTATTCATAACTTAAATATCATTTAACCCAAAATCCAAATTTCCATACTTAAGTTATATTTCAAAATTCAATTTAATCATTCATTTATTCAACATTTTTAACTTATAGAAATATCATAAATTCTTTATTCAGACATTAAAAATCCAATTTAAATCAAAATACTTTATAAAAATAACCACGGGCTTGTATATAGTTTTCTAACCTAGGTCAAGTGATACGGATATGTATCGTTTCAATCCGCAGTTTAAAAAGCAAAAATCCGAGTTCTATCATTTCAAACCCGCAATCCCAAGTTAAAATAAAATAAATAAAAACCATTCAGGACTATCATTTCAGCCCATAACGATTTTTCCCTATTCTAAAGTTCGTTCGGGTATTTATCATTTCAACCCATAGTGAATCTAATCTACAGGGAACTTGCAGTGTGATAAACAGATATAAATGAACAGTTAATAATAAATAACAGTAACAGATGATGTGACAGGTAATTAAACAGGGTTAACATCATATAACATATATAATCACAGGCACGTATAACATAATATAACATTCTACACATTCAATTGTTGTCGCTTCACATTTGCATAAGTATAAATGTCTAGTGAGATTTACTCACCCTTTACAAAGCTAGAGACCAAAACAACACACAAGCACGATTCCAAAGGCACGACAAGCACAATAGATTTGAATGGATGGAGAGCCTTGATAATGATCTTGTATGTAACAATGTAACAACCCGCATATTTATCGATTTTATATTTAAATATTTTATCATTAGTCGGATGTTAGTCCGAAAAGCTACTTTTTGCATACGGTCAAATTAGGACTCGAGACCACCCCCATTGAGTTCAAAATGACGTTTGCGATCTTTTTGAGTGTAAACTTCGATATGTTTGGAGAAAGTGGAATTTTCGCCACTTTTTCCACTTAGGGCTTTGGTATGGGCTGCACTTACTAACTCAGCCCAATCCCTTCATTCTCTTCATAATTGCATATACATTAAAGCTTCTTCAAAAATGGTGGAGGGAATGGGAAATTAAAACTCCAAACTCAAATTCAATTGCAAATCCAACATTCAACTCCAAATTCAAGTAGAAGATATTGGATTCAAGCTTTGGATTGCTTCTCCTTGCTTTCAAGCTTCATCTTCATCCATTTTAGTGAAAAGGTGAGATTTTTAATCTCACATCTTGCCTATAACTGTCATTGAACTGTTGGGAATGATTCCCCATCACTTTAGCATGTATGTTTGCATTGGATTTGGATTGGATTGGTGAGAAACTCAAATTTTCAGCGTCTTTGGCAAATTCTGGGCACTAGGTCGCGCTGTCTAGAAGCCACTGCCTGCAGATTTTCGTTCTGGCCTTAGGTCGTTCGCCTGGAGTTAGGTCGCTAGGTCGTTCGCGAGTTACGCGTTAGGTCGTTTGGCCTTTATAATGTTAGGTCGCTCGCGTGTTAATACTTTAGGTCGTTTATGGCCTAATATCACTCGGCAGCGTTAGGTCGCTCGGCTTCGATAAGTCGTTAGGTCGCTCCCTACTGACTTCGATAGGTCGCTCGCCCCTTATGATGTTAGGTCGCTCGATCATATTCTATTTTAGGTCACATGACCTTGTTCTCTTTAGGTCGCATGACCATATTTCCCTTAGGTCGCTTGACCAACATGCAATCCTTATTTCTTTAGGTCGCAAGGCCTTTACTTCTTAGGTCGTTTGGACCATTAGGTCTTAGGTCGTATGGACTCAACCCTGTTAGGTCGTTTGACATGTTTCATGCTAGATCGCTTGGCTTTGTTAAGCCACTAGGTCGCTCGCACCTTTTAAGTTCGACTTCGTTAGGTCGCTCCACATCGTTAGGTCGCTCCCTACTGTATTTCACTAGGTCGCTCGACCTGTTCTTCTTCTAGGTCGCACGGCAGTCCACCCTTAAGTCGTTCGACCTATTTGACTTAAAGTTTTTGCACTTTAATTCGACCACGTTAGATCGCAAGTATATTCCTACTTTGATGGTTTTGGGATTGATTTCTTTGGACTTTACTCACGTCTTCGAACGAGAATTTATGTGATTTGATTTGTTTCAACAATTGTTTTGTGACTTGTCATTCTAAAGATATGAAGGTTTCAATACTAGTAGTAAATATCAAAACTCTTTCATCAAAACGATTTCAACACTATTTTAAAGATAAAGCTCGTTTTTCTCAAACCGTTTTTTCCAATCTACTAGTATATACAAGCCTTTACTTCACTCGGATGAGAAATCGAATTAAACGACTTAGTAAAACGAGTGGTATGAAACGCTTGCGTTCACTTCGTCGCTTAGCTCTTGGACTTGTTCGATTGAACCCTTTTGTGACAATTTCCTAGTGGAGATCTACAGTTTGTTCGTAAATATTTAAGTTAAGCTAGTGGTTGTGGGACATGAAGCTAAACTCATATATTTACTGGCTTAGTGTAATTGACACTTCTATATGACGATCATTTTTGTGATTTAGACTAGCGATTGAGCGATGTCTCTTTGTCTGAGAGGGAGACTAGACCCCGCTTTTGTGATGTTTCACCATCACATATATGGGGTAGCACCCCATGGTCTTCGGGCCGTTCATGTGTTAAAATTTAATGGATAGCTTCCATGAGATAGCTTCTCGTTCTTGTGTTATACGCGTTGGTGAGTTTTCATGCTCCCGTTCATGTGTTAGGCCTTCCCCCCTTTTTATGTGTTTTCTGGATTTCTTGTGATGATTTCTGGAATTTTGTGCTTCACCAATATTCGTGATTTTCATTGATATGATATCAATTTTTGTGCATTGGTGAATTCATGTGTTATGGACTTGTTGTGAATACAAGTTTAGGGTATGATACCCTATTTTATATTTGAGAAGATTCTTGTGATATTGATTAATCTCTTGTTGATTTTCAATTACATACTTGTAGTAGTATGCTACGATGGTTATTACATGTTCATGCCATGTCTTTTACTTTATACCATATCATCTGATATTTATAGCTAGACTGATCCGTTTATTATTTTCTTATAAATAATACTCGGGTCAGACCGAGATGTTGCAGGTGCTTCTGCTTGACTTCTCTTCAGGATTATTCTGACTTTTGGCTAACTACATAGATTAGTAGTTTTTGGATGTACACATTTGAGATATAGACCCTATGTTGTGTACTTATTCTTTTGTATAGCATGTGTTGCTATCCTTTTGTATTATCGTGGATCTTTCCGACCACTACTCTGATGTACACTTTTATGTGTTATATATATATTCATATCTTCTTCCGCCTTTGTGATATGGATGTCTGTGACTGATTTATGTTATGATTATTTCTATGTTTGTTTCCGAAGATTATATATAGCCACTGTGTGATAACTTTGAGTTTGTATCGGTATGTCGGATTTCCTCCTTAAATGATATGCATTTTATTCTATCTGACATATCGGTGCTCGCACAAAGAAGTTACATGGAGGGTCGCTCCTCCACAGCCTTATTCTCCGTGCTAATTGACAGCACTACATCGTAGTGTTCTTGGTTAGCATGGGTATAGAGGTGGGGCGTCACAGCTTGGTATCAGAGCCAAACTTTGGAACAATGTAGAATAACTTAACAAGAATCATCGTCCTAAGTCCACCTTAGGAGTCATGCTTCAGGATTTAGTTCGAGTCTTCGAACCGATTCATCATGTTTTCTTTATGATTCCTTGTTTTATCTATCAAGATTGCTTGATATTCATTCTGAGAATAACCTTTTTCTTCTTCTTCCTTTCTTTCTTAAAAGAAGAAGAGAGGTTAGTTCAGGCAGTCCTAGCGCTAGCAATCCAGTAGTCCTCCTCTGGATGGCGTATTCATGTCTGCCCAACAACTTTTGGATCTTGCTAAGAATCAAAGGTTTATCTCTGCTTTGTGTAAGAACCCTGAAATGGTTTTACCTTTGAAACTTGAAGTTCCTTTCAATCAGCTTGTGGATATCACTCTTCGACATGAAGAGGCTGATAAAGGAATTGATAGTGGTATCGGGATTTCCGAGAAGAGGCATATTAAGTTCAAAAGCCCTCATCCTGATAAGAAGGTGAAGCAGCCTACCTTGGAGGCAAAGACTTCAAACTCTATTTGTAGAGGATGCTACAATTGTAATTCTAAGGACCACTATGCAAAGGAGTGTCCGGAACCACTCCTATGTCGTTATTGCAAAAATTCTAGTCATCATATTTCGGTCTGCCCCGTACTTCTGAGCAAGAGGAAGGTGGAACCAAAAACTTCAGTAGCCAAGACACCTACCCCAATTTGTAGACAATGCTTCAATTGTGGTTCCACAAACCATTATGTAATTAAGTGCCCGAAACCCCTTTATTGCCTCTATTGCAAAGGATCGGGTCATTACTTATCTGCATGTCCCAAACTTCAAAGCAAGAGAAAAAGGGGAGCTGCAAGCCCCTAGCAACTCTCCTCTTGGTCAAGGTATTTCTTTTTCAATCCTTGATTTCATTTGTTTGTGATTATCCTATTCGAGTTCTTTTTGATATGGGTTCATCTCATTATTTTTATATCAAAAGAACTTGTTGATTCTCTTTCTTTTTATATTTTGGGCTTGATGACTTCTTTGAGAATTGCGAATCCGATTGGTGGATCCGCAACACTCAATTTGCTTTTTATTGATGTCGAAAATTATTTCATGTGATTTTTCTTCCGAACCGATTTGCATATTATGCGTTGTTTAGGCTTCGGAATTGATTTGCTTGAAAGGATTGGCTTAATCATTATGAGGCCCATATCCTATTTTTCCGAATGGACTATTCATTTTCGACATTTTTAATCTGTTAAGCATACTCATATTTTTCCTTTGTGATTTCGATTCCAAATTAATGGCATCATTTGGTTCTTTAAGCCCACATGTTGAGAAAAGAATTATTTCCCTTAATTGGGTAGTTGTGAATTTTCCGGAATCTTTGAGCTTGTCTTAGGATCATCACTTAAGCAATCTTTTGAGAGGTGTTAAGGTCTTTCCAGTTTGACCTTGCCACTGGTTTTTATTAGCTACGAGTTGCGGGAGTTAGCATTCCACTTACTACATTCCGCACTCGTTATGATTCTTATGAATGACTTATTATGTCATTCGGTTTATTCAGCTTATTTCACCCATTTTATAAATCGAGTATTTTATGAATATCTCAATAATTCCATTCTTGTATTTATTAATTATGGATGAAAATAGAAATTTAAAATTTTTGCAAATCTTTTTCATAAGATTTATTCATAAGTACAATTTGATTTTTAATCTTAAACAAGCAAAGAATATTCTCAAAATTTTTAAGAGATATTATCATCATATAGAAGATGATTTTGTGTTGTATTGCCCATTTAGTGTTTTAAGAATTCTGGTCGATGCGCTTGATCAACGTTATCAATAGGGATTTCCTAAACGCTTTGATGAGACAGTCAGACACAATAAATTGACTTGTAAAATGTAAATTTTTCTATAAAGGTAATTGTGATTTTGAAAGTTTTAGCTTTTCAGGAAAGAAGATTAAATTCTTCCTTTTTGATACTTTTATCCTTGTGATTCCCAAAGGGAACCAAAATTTTATCTTTAGTACCAATGCTAATCGTATTGGTTTGGATGCCATTCTCTTGCAAAAGAGAGCGCGCAATCACTTGTGCATCTAAATCCTAAAAGCCGATCGAGACTAGGTATGTCACTTATGATCTGGTGCTCGCGGCTATTGTTTTTGCTTTCCAAGTTTGGCATCATCATCTTGGGGGAGAAATTTGTTCTCCACCTCGATTATAAATTATTGGGATATCTATTTTCTCATAAGGAATTTAATTTGTGTCAACCACGTTGGCTCGAATCCCTTGTATCTTATGATCTTGATATCCTTTATACTCCCGGATGGGAGAGTCGTGTTGCCAATACCCTTAGTCTTAAGCAACAATCAGTTATTTCTTTGATGATATCTGAATGGAATAATCTCGAGATTTCCTCCACTTGTGAGATTCGAGATCGTGAATTCTAATTCATGTTCATCTCTTGTTTTATGAAGCCTTGAGGCTCATCCTTCTCTTTTAGGCTGCATTATTGAAGCTCAAAGGCTAGATCCCGAATTGGCTCTTCTTAGCCAAAGTTGTAGGGATAAAATTAATATTGAAAGTTGAAAGACTTCGATATTGATTTTTCGTGGCGGCATTCGAAAATTTGGTAGACTTATCGTACCAAATATTAGTGATCTTCGTAAAGATACTTTAGAAAATTCTTATCATTCTAAATTTTCCATTCATCCCGGTAGTAGTAAAATGTACGCAGATGTAAAGCGAATTTATTATTGGGAGTGAATGACATCTGATATTGCTAACTTTGTTAAGTGTTACATGACTTGCCAACTTCACAAAGGCATGGTGGGTTATTGCAACCTTTAGAAATTCCATTCTGGAAGTGGGATCAAACTTCCATGGATTTTAGTTATGGCCTTTCCCGTTCTTGTTCGGGTCATGTTAGCTCATGGGTGATAGTTGATAGACTTACTGTATCCGCCCATTTTATTCCCGTTCGGTCTAACCGAACCATTTCTCTTTTGGCCAAAACTCTTTATCAAGGAAATTGTTAAATTGCATGAAGTTCCTACTTCAATTGTTAGTGATTGAGATCCATTTTTCATTAGTGGATTTTGGAAGAGTCTTCAAACGGCTTTGGAAACGAAGCTTAATTTTAGCACCGCTTATCACCCCTTGTCTGATGGGCAAACCGAGCGTGTGAATCAAACGCTTGAAGACCTTCTTCGTGTTTGTGTTCTTGATTTTGATAGAAGTTGGGAAGATCATATTTTTCTATTTGAGTTTTCCTATGATAATAGCTTCCAATCTAGTATTGGTATGGCACCTTTTGAGGAACCCTATGGAAGGCCATGCCGATCTCCTTCTTGTTGGCTTAAGGTCGGAGAGAAGCTGGTTTTAGGTCCAGATTTTATTCGTGTTTCACCTATTAAGGGTGTTTTACGTTTCAGTCGATCGGGAAAAATTAGCGCCTCTATATATTGGGCCATTTCCTATCACCAAACGTATGGATTCCATGACTTATCGTCTTTTATTACCGACTCAATTTTCTGCTATTCATGATGTGGTTCACGTTTCTCAATTACGGAAATGCTTTCGAGATTCTGATTTTATTCTTGAGTTCGGTGTTGTGGAAGAAATTGAAGTTTCGCCTAATTTAACTTTTGAGCAGCATCCTATTCGTATTATTGCTTCGGAAGTCAAAGACTTCGAAAATAAAGATGTTCTCTTTGTGTGAGTTCAATGGTTCTCAAATCCCAAGGATTTCTCTTGGGGAATCTAGAGAATTCATCGAGCGAACACATCCGGACTTTCTTTCTTACGCTCTTTGAGGTAAACTTCTTATTTCAAATTTATTTTTGTGTTAATATGCTTTTATGGTTGTTACTTTTTATTTCCATCTTACATATTGCGAGGACGCAATTTCTTTAAGGAGGGGAGTCTGTAACAACCCGCATATTTATCGATTTTATATTTAAATATTTTATTTAAATATTTTATCGTTAGTCGGATGTTAGTCCGAAAAGCTAGTTTTTGCATACGGTCAAATTAGGACTCGAGACCACCCCCATTGAGTTCAAAATGACGTTTGCGATCTTTTTGAGTGTAAACTTCGATAAGTTTGGAGAAAGTGGAATTTTCGCCACTTTTTCCACTTAGGGCTTTGGTATGGACTGCACTTACTAACTCAGCCCAATCCCTTCATTCTCTTCATAATTGCATATACATTAAAGCTTCTTCAAAAATGGTGGAGGGAATGGGAAATTAAAACTCTAAACTCAAATTCAATTGCAAATTCAACATTCAACTCCAAATTCAAGTAGAAGATATTGGATTCAAGCTTTGGATTGCTTCTTCTTGCTTTCAAGCTTCATCTTCATCCATTTTAGTGAAAAGGTGAGATTTTTAATCTCACATCTTGCCTATAACTATCATTGAACTGTTGGGAATGATTCCCCATCACTTTAGCATGTATGTTTGCATTGGATTTGGATTGGATTGGTGAGAAACTCAAATTTTCAGCGTCTTTGGCAAATTTTGGGTACTAGGTCGCGCTGTCTAGAAGCCACTGCCTGCAGATTTTCGTTCTGGCCTTGGGTCGCTCGCCTGGAGTTTGGTCGCTAGGTCGCTCGCGAGTTAAGCGTTAGGTCGTTTGGCCTTTATAATGTTAGGTCGCTCGCGTGTTAACACTTTAGGTCGTTTCTGGCCTAATATCACTCGGCAGCGTTAGGTCGCTCGGCTTCGATAAGTCGTTAGGTCGCTTGCCACTTGACCTCGTTAGGTTGCTCGCCACTTGACCTCGTTAGGTCGCTCCCCACTGACTTCGATAGGTCGCTCGCCCCTTATGATGTTAGGTCGCTCGATCATATGCTATTTTAGGTCGCATGACCTTGTTCTCTTTAGGTCGCATAACCATATTTCCCTTAGGTCGCTTGACCAACATGCAACCCTTATTTCTTTAGGTCGCAAGGCATTTACTTCTTAGGTCGTTTGGACCATTAGGTCTTAGGTCGTATGGACTCAACCCCGTTAGGTCGTTTGACCTGTTTCATGCTAGATCGCTTGGCTTTGTTAAGCCACTAGGTCGCTCGCACCTTTTAAGTTCGACTTCGTTAGGTCGCTCAACATCGTTAGGTCGCTTCCCACTTTATTTCACTAGGTCGCTCGACCTGTTCTTCTGCTAGGTCGCACGGCAGTCCACCCTTAGGTCGTTCGACCTATTTGACTTAAAGTTTTTGCACTTTAATTCAACCATGTTAGATCGCAAGTATATTCCTACTTTGATGGTTTTGGGATTGATTTCTTTGGACTTTACTCACGTCTTCGAACGAGAATTTATGTGATTTGATTTGTTTCAACAATCGTTTTGTGACTTGTCATTCTAAAGATATGAAGGTTTCAATACTAGTAGTAAATATCAAAACTCTTTCATTAAAACGATTTCAACACTATTTTAAAGATAAAGCTCGTTTTTCTCAAACCGTTTTTTCCAATCTACTAGTATATACAAGCTTTACTTCACTCGGATGAGAAATCGAATTAAACAACTTAGTAAAATGAGTGGTATGAAACGCTTGCGTTCACTTCGTCGCTTAGCTCTTGGACTTGTTCGATTGAACCCTTTTGTGACAATTTCCTAATGGAGATTTACAGTTTGTTCGTAAATATTTAAGTTAAGCTAGTGGTTATGGGACATGAAGCTAAACTCATATATTTACTGGCTTAGTGTAATTGACACTTCTATATGATCATGACGATCATTTTTGTGATTTAGACTAGCGATTGAGCGATGTCTCTTTGTCTGCGAGGGAGACTAGACCCCGCTTTTATGATGTTTCACCATCACATATATGGGGTAGCACCCCATGGTCTTCGGGCCGTTTATGTGTTAAAATTTAATGGATAGCTTCCATGAGATAGCTTCTCGTTCATGTGTTATACGCGTTGGTGAGTTTTCATGCTCCCATTCATGTGTTAGGCCTTCCCCCCTTTTTATGTGTTTTCTGGATTTCTTGTGATGATTTCTGGAAATTTGTGCTTCACCAATTTTCGTGATTTTCATTGATATGATATCAATTTTTGTGCATTGGTGAATTCATGTGTTATGGACTTGTTGTGAATACAAGTTTAGGGTATGATACCCTATTTTATATTTGAGAAGATTCTTGTGATATTGATTAATCTCTTGTTAATTTTCAATTACATACTTGTAGTGGTATGCTACGATGGTTATTACATGTTCATGCCATGTCTTTTACTTTATACCATATCATATGATATTTATAGCTAGACTGATCCGTTTATTATTTTCTTATAAATAATACTCGGGTCAGACCGAGATGTTGTAGGTGCTTCTGCTTGACTTCTCTTCAGGATTATTCTGACTTTTGGCTAACTACATAGATTAGTAGTTTTTGGATGTACACATTTGAGATATAGACCCTATGTTGTGTACTTATTCTTTTGTATAGCACGTGTTGCTATCCTTTTGTATTATCGTGGATCTTTCCGACCACTACTCTGATGTACACTTTTATGTGTTATATATATATTCATATCTTCTTCCGCCTTTGTGATATGGATGTCTGTGACTGATTTATGTTATGATTATTTCTATGTTTGTTTCTGAAGATTATATATAGCCACCGTGTGATAGATTTGAGTTTGTATCGGTATGTCGGATTTCCTCCTTAAATGATATGCATTTTATTCTATCTGACATATCGGTGCTCGCACAAAGAAGTTACATGGAGGGTCGCTCCTCCACAGCCTTATTCTTCGTGCTAATTGACAGCACTACATCGTAGTGTTCTTGGTTAGCATGGGTATAGAGTTGGGGCATCACAAACAATTAAACAAAGTAATATGAATATATATATGCAATACAAAGATTTAAATTGAAACAATACAGAAATTGGAATCAACAGAAGACATCACCTAGCTTTTAAATCGAATTTTGCTTGCCTACATCCTCACAAAGGCTCGGCCTTAAGGAT
Organism: Allium fistulosum; assembly: GCA_030737815.1. NCBI lineage: Eukaryota > Viridiplantae > Streptophyta > Magnoliopsida > Asparagales > Amaryllidaceae > Allium > Allium fistulosum. The sequence goes on from CM060906.1 coordinate 916,996,902, forward strand.
TTATTGGTTTGGCCTTGGATGTTTTCAGGTAGTAATGGTCAGGTTTGGATCTGAAATACATGGCTAAGTCAAGAATACAAATGGTCTTGGAAGTTACAAACATGGAAGTGCAAAAGGCAAGGCAAAAGGAGGTGTTTTGGTCAATGTTTTGGGCTCGGCCATGGGTGGTTTGGGCTTGGCCATTCAAGTTCAGGTCTGGTCAGTGGGTAGGTGTATGGTCAGAGGTGGTATCAAGGTGGTGGTGGAGCTAGAAGTGGCGGCCAAGGCAAGAGATGAAAGGGTGATGGGGTTAGAGGCTCAGCTAGGCAACATTTTGGAGTTTTGTGATGTTTTATTTTGGTGCTTGCTCATCCTAGGGGTCACAGCCACTACAGGTCTGAGGAGATGGGTTTTTGGTCGTGGATGATGAGGGTAAGGAAGTGGTGGAGGAGATGGTGGAGGGTATGGAGGTGTATGGCCGAACCAAGCAAGAAGAAGCAAGGCAAAACAATGGAAGAAGAAGAAGAAAAATAAGGAAGAAGGAAGCCATAGCTTACAATAATTTTTTCTCAAAATGAAATGCCATGAGAATGAATGAAGTGGGAAGCAATTTCACATGAATTTTGAAGGGAATACACAGCAAATGAAAAAAAATGCACGGCCAAAAGGAGTGTAAATGAAGAGTTATGGAAATGAAGAGTTTTGGAGATGAAAAGACTTCCGTTTCTAAAGCATTTTAAACTCTTCATATTTCTTTTTCTTTTTAATTTTAAATAACAAAATAAAATCAGAAATAAGCTTTAACAACTGAAACAAAATATTATAAAATAAAAATAATTAATTAATTTTTAAGAAATTAGAAAAAAGAATAGAAGAAATTGCTTAAAATCCAAAGCAGGGTTCAAAAATTACAGTTAAATCATCATTGGCTTTGGAAAAATATCTACTTCATTTTACAAATATTCTAAAGCAAAACTTTAAAATAAATAATTCATTTATCATTTATAAAGTGAAATAAATAATTAAATTTAGAGAAAATAGAAAAAGAATAAAGAAATAGTTTATTTAATTTAAAACAAGGCTTAAAATTACAAATAAAACATTACTTGCTTTATAAAATTTCTATTTTACTTTAAAACAAATAAAAGGTCAAATAAATAAAATAAATGAGGAACAAAATAAAGTGGGAATGAGACTAAAGTAAGATCTTAAGGAAATAGAGAAATAAATAAAGAATTTCTTTAATTAATTGAAACTGGAGATTAAAAATTATAAACAGAATACAACTGACATTGGAAAATGTCAATTACACTTTGAAAAATATTTTAAAACCAAAATATATACATAACATGTTATTTTACTCATATAAATATAAATTAGAACATTACATGACCAAATAAAATATTATTTATATAATTTAAAATAAACAATTTTGTTAAATACAACAAATTACACACAATATTCAAAGGGGCATAACTTTCACATTATAAATCAGATTTCAACGAAACGAAAAGCGGTATTCTTGAAATTATATTTACTTTCATAAAATAAAGATAAATTCAAAATTTCAAATATTTAAATTTTAAATTTAAAAGTCAAAGTTTGACGAAATTGACCAAATTCACATTTCTGGAAAATATTCTATTTAGTCATGTTTGGAATTCTAATTTACATCAAAATCAAAGTTTATATTTAAAATAACAAAGATTATTCATTTTAATAAATAAAATAAAGTTTTTAAATCAGGAATTAAATTAAGATAAATAAAAAATACAATTAAAATAATCACAAAATACAGGGTTGTTACATGAACTCTAGGAAATATCAAAGGTTAAGGCTGTTTGAATTCACCAGGTGAATATACGAATGGACTTAGGAAAGTGAAAAGGCTCGAAACACGGAACTGCTACGACTGATCGTTTCACCGATTTCGTCGTGTATCGGACTCCAAAAGGCACAAATGAATATACTATGGAGATTAGCACGACGAGACGATCAAAACAGTATACATATATCAGCAACACGATCATCCTATCAAAAGTCGATATTCGGTACCCAAAAATGCTGCTAAAACGCCGGAAATAAGATAAACGGAGCAATAGCAGTCCAAATTTGGTGAAACGAAACATGACGTCTCACTTAGAAGATAATTTACAAATTTATTATATAAAAATATTCAAGTTTGAGAAATATTTTATTATCATCAAATGTTAACTGTTTTAAATTTAAATAAAACTACACAATAAAATAAACTTCCATATTATCAGATGAAAATTTACCATTTGTTATGTTTAAGCAGACATATTCCAAATATCAAATTTTTTATTTCCAAATTTAATTATAAAAAATTTCACAAAAATTCAGTTAATTACGTTATTAAAACCATAAAAATTTACGGGTCGTTACATGTATTTAGTTATTTTATAGTTTGAAAATAGATAAAAGTTTTTTTGTAAAAGGTTTAACAAGTCCACTTGTAAATTTAAATTGAATTAACCATTATTCTCATGTAAGTAATGACCAAAATTGTTTTCAAAACTTGTAACATATTTATTCAATTCCCAAACTTGTAACATATAACTTAAAACAATTAATTAAAATAGTTTTCAATAAAAATTATTCAAACAATAGGTTCTAAGATAGAAAAGAATTAGACAACTTTGGCACATATAAATTTGTGATAATAGGATTCAAATCTATACTAAACACATATAACTAACAAATGAACAAAAGGAGTGATGGATCTAAATTAGATTGCAAAAGATCATACAGAGATCATACAGACAAAAGAGACGAAGAAGGTTATTGATTCAAATCCCATAATTGGTAAAACATAAGAATAAGTTAATTAGAGAATCACCTTTAGATGTTACATATAAATAACCTTGAACGATGAATCAGAGGATCCTAGATTCAAAAATCAACCTCTGGATTTTGCAAAGATCAAGAGGTATAAATGACCTTTTATAAATTGATTTAATTTGTATTTGATTTTAGAACTTTTAGTCCTTATAACCCCATGAATTTTCGGCCATGACTTGAGAGTGAAGAGAAAGAGAGAAAATTTGTCAAGAAAGAATGAATAATGAAAAAAACGAAGGGAGAATTATTTTAAATGAATGATAGAAACCTTTCATGTCCCTTCCTTAAAACTTCCCCTTTTAATTATTTATTAAATCTCAATAAAATATCCTCCCTCTTCTACATATTTAGCCAACTATAGATGGTGTCACATGGGCCTTCAAAATTTACAAATTCCATTAGTATTAATCCAAGTTAAATGTTCTACCAATATCATATATCGCTGTGTGCATTTATAACTTTTATATACGCACTTTATTAAATACTTATGGTATTCAAATAAATCAAATAAAATTTTAATAATTAATACTTCATAAATATTTATTAATTTAACTAATTTAAAAACACATTTAACATTTATTCTATTTAAATCCAAGTTAAATATTCTACCAACGTTGTTTATCGATACACACATCTATAACTTTTATATATGAACTTTATTAAATACTAATGCCATTCAAACAAATTAAATTAAATTTAGCAACTATTATATCACAAATATTAATTAAATTACAATAATTATAAATTAATTGAATCGCGTGGTTCATTCGAAGTATTCATCATTTCGGTTATGCGACTCAAAATCTAAATTTAGTCAGCGATTAATATCGAACAATTCAAATATTAATGTTCACACGTCAACAGTTACCTTAGCTAGTGGTATAACATTTTGGCTGAATTTATCGCTTATGGGTCTTTTGGTAAAATCCAGTTTTACTTATTATAAGTGGTACCTGGTAGTAACGATTATTTACACCAATTGTCTTCGTCAAAACTATATCCATTAGGACTTATGGAATTTAGTTTTGGTCAAAAATTCCAACATCTTCCAAATTCAACTTTATAAGTCCAAACACAAAATCCTTGGTTAAATAATAACTATTGTCATTAACCATACTGCCCTAGCCAGAGACTTTGACTTTGAGTTAACTAGAGTTGACCGTGATACTAACCTCATATAACTAAGAAGACGAATTCTCTATTGAATAATGTTTCACTTGCAATGCTTCGACTCTGAATCAACTATAATTGTTCGATGGACGCGATGCTATGATTTAACTATAATCAAAGCGAAGCACCATATCGAAGTTCCACGGTATTCTTAAGTCGAGGGAACTATGACACATCATCACTTAGAGATTGTTTGTTTGACCGTAGTTATACTAACCAATAAAGAACACTCGAGTGAGTCAATCCATAGTTATCCAATAACTACCAGTATGTAACCCCTTGGTGCCCCCAGCTTCCATGAGTAATACACTGCCTAACGTTTGAAGAGTGTTACGCACTCTAGTCTCAACGAATGTATTGCTATCCCATCTCGAAACATCTTGACTAGGAATATTTAAAATAATTTGTTACTTTTAATGTGATAAATTTCTTATGATTACAACACATTATAATTACTATCACATAACATATCATTTAAGGATTCTCTATTAGTTACTTTAAATTAATTACATAATTAATTATATCACAATATAACAAGTATATTATATAAAGAAAACACCTTTTACTTTGAATAAGATATGTTATCGGGTTGGATATATGTAACAAATTAAGTAATTACCCCTAGGGCATACCCCTAACTCTATCATTCTCCCACTTGCACTTGGGGTCAATTATGGATTCTTATTCTAACTCATCAATATGTTTTCTCAACAACTAATCAGGTCAGTACCATAGTGAACGGGTATGCTATTTTGTTTTAATTATCTACTTTGTCAATCAACTCTCTTCGACGTTGATAAACTGCCATTTTCAAGTGGAACTATTCTGAATATGTCTCTCGACTTCTAATGAGCTCTACGTAAGACCTTTATCATGACATTTTATCATATAACAATGTTATGTGATCTCAACATTTGGAATCACCGTCGGCTCAGTTGTAAATTTGTGTATTTATTTATACTTCTTACATTGCAGTGCTATTCAAGGCAATGTACTCAGCTTTTGGTTGAATCGGCCACTACTTATTGTTTGGAACAATTCCAACTTAAAGTAGTTAACTTAAGTTTGAACACAAATTTAGGATTGACATATCATACTCGATATCGTTAATGAAGTTTGAGTTCGCGCACTCCTTTATAAGGAGTTCGTTGTTTCTATAATTAATTCTCTAGTATTTCATGATTACTCAAAAACACTCTAAACTATCATTATGTGATCCTAATTTTGATTTAGTACTAGCTCTATGTATCATATATGTGCGAAGTGTGATATTGTAGACAATACAACATATTGCTAATACATAAGAAACCCATCTTACATGCTCCATATTACACAATTTTAATATCATGGATATGTATATCATTTGGGATAATCCCATCATCCTTTTATACTGATTATAAAATATATCATTTTCAACACCAATGTCGAGTATTAAACAACCAACCTAAAATGATTTAACATAAATATATTGTTAACAATCATAAGTTTGTTGTTTACTTAAAGTTTAAGAAATATGTTTTAGTACCTTTTAATATTCTTTCTTATAAACACACGCTTCCTCTACCTTTTAACTAAAATTCAGATTATTTGATTTCTCCATCAAAATACTTACTTAACTCTAATGCTTAATAACACTTTCATATCATTTCTTGGATCATATCCAATACTCACAAACTCGGTTATCGCTCTCACTAACTTCGAGGGATTTTGATTGTTATATGCAAATAGTATATTCTATATCAACATATATGTGCCAAAACTCAAAGTCATACTGAGTGATAAACTTTGTGAGTAAAATCTGAATTAACTAAAGCACATTAAATGATGAATCTATTACGTAATTTCAACATTTGAACTTACGTTGTTATCCTTTACAACATATTTTACTATATTCCAAATTCATTAGTCTTTTTTTCTCAAAAATACTTTTACGGTCGATGGATCATAACCTTTCGGGTGTAACCATCAAAGTCATATTTTGACAATGTACTTGAAGTCCATTTCAGATTCATGTACCATCCATATGGTAGAATCAATACTCTTAGTGGTTTATTGATAAATAAGGAAAAAAATATCTTGACACTGATAAGAGATCATGGTTTCTCTTTAATGTGCGAGAGATTTGATTAGACATTCAAATTAGTTATGTCCATTTGGATTTGGTCAATTTCATTCCATCATTTGCAATTAGTTTTATTTTTGGATCGTATCCAAATCCATTTTACCACCAATAATTTTTAAAAGAAATTCTTTCATCATAAAGCTGGTGTTTCTTGAAACAATAATTGTTTCTCAATGCAACAGAATAGGTATTCATAAATAATCTGAGTTGCATATGTATATGTATATGTATATGTATATGTATATGTATATGTATATGTATATGTATATGTATATGTATATGTATATGTATATGTATATGTATATGTATATGTATATGTATGTATGTATAAAACTGATTTAGTTTTAGGTTTACGAACTTATGTTCATATCATAAATTGATCAATTATCATATATCGGTCTTAAATCGCTTTGGGGTTGTTCACATAAGATCCCTCATGGGTAAATATTACGTGTAGCCTCTTGACTCATACAACTTGTTAACTCCTTGATCTAGGATATGTAGGAGTTGTTTCACCAACTCTTATCTTGTATGATTTTGTAAACTTTGTTTTAATGAAATTGAACTTAACTTTATGTACTCACTTTTAAGTACTTAACCTTGCAAAAAGAAGTTAAATCAACTTTATTCACTATCAGTCATACTTTGTTCAACAAAGTCCTTTTACTCCTTATCGATACATCATTATATATTATAGGGAGACTTGAGTTTTGAGATTAAATCTTTGTTCGTTTTTAGTTACTTATGGAAATGTTTTCCTATATACTCACATGTTTGATCAAATCAAATTTTCTTGCTTCCTTTGCACATTACGTTTAATACTTCCGTTTTATATTTAATGAACTTATCATAAACGTAGTACTTATATATCAAATACACATGCTCATTTTATGTTAATTCATTTGTGAATCAAGCAAAGTATGTGGAATCGTTTTTGGTATCATTAAACTTTTGACTGCATACATCATTATGTATCAATATGAAGAGTTCACCAGCTAATACAACAAAAACCATTATTCTATAGATACTTCTGTGTTATGTAGTCAATGAAACAAATACCATTATTCAAATAGATTTATTTCTTAACTAATATTCAAAATATTTATAACAAAATAAAATTATACCCACTTTCAGTCAATACCAAAATTAATTATTATTTCATAAATAATATTTGGTATATTTACAAAAATAATTTTTTGTATCTTGATGCATCCATTTGCAAGTGTCTTATGCTATGCTCCTGCTATTTTTGCCATTACTATAATAGCATATGAAATATGAAGTTCCATTCAACTACTTATAATGGGCTATTTATTTCTTTTATTGTAACTAGTTTACAGTCGAGGGTTTTTGATCAAATTTTTTAAACTCGTAGAAATGACCTTTATAGAAAACAATTTTCTATATTATAACATGGTTTGGAATAGAAATCACATTTCTCATTCCATATTATGTATCGTATAGCATTTTATACAATTCTTCGTCCCAACTGTGCCTAAGTTGCATCCACTCTTGTATATTCACTTTCCTTTCCAAAATGGTCAAACCATTCGGAGGAAATCCTATGAATACACGATTTTAGATAATGGTTTATTTGATTATTTCCAATGAACTGATTTCACTAAAGTTTCATACAATACGAATTATGCTCGTTCACCATATAACATTTATATGTGATTGGATATAGATCAAATATCTATATTCTTGTATTACCTAAGGGTTCAAAACTCATGGAAACGATACAATGTCTTAGGCAAAAAAACAGTTAAGTGACCAAGTTACAAACATGTTTAGTAGTGTATGGTTAGGCTTTTACATGGGTCTTGAAGCAACAATATACTAAAGGATTTTAGGTGAGTATATTTGATATTTCTTTGTCAATCTTTAATCTTGTTCATTTATATATCCTAACTGATAAACATTTTATCAATTTTATTAGTTGCATAGTTTATCAATGCAAATTTTTTTAACTTTATAAAGAAAATGTTCTTATAATATTAGAAAGGTTAAATGTTACCATTTCATTTTTAAATATGGCTCCCCTTAGATTTTTATGTTTCTCAAAACCCTAAGAAAAAATATATAAATATTTTAATTTCTTTAGTGGGTGTTAGGACTTGCTTGACTTGAGATTCTGGCCATGAGAAATATCAACAAATCATAGGCCTACAAGCAATGATAACACTTTATCAGTGGTATTATATATAACTCCTAACCCATGGTCTTTGTTCAAATCTCGTCTCAAGCTTGAGGAATATCAACAAATCGAAAGAGATTATTCACTCGTACCCACCATTTTACGATGGCCAAAGTATAATGCATGTACCTTGAGGAATATCATCAAATACATGTATGTATCTTACTTTATTGATTCAATATATTAATAATGCAACACATAACTTCTCTAGCTTGAGGAAAATCAACCACTAAAGAGTATAAAAGCGATTTATTAATAAATAAATGGTAGATGACAACTTATATTAAAGATTCATAATCTTTAATATATTTACTTTGAGTGATATCAATTTAGAGAATAATGTATTTCTTTTGAATACTGTCGGACACAACATAAATCATAGTATATGTACTATACGTATATTTTTATTCATTAAATCTGGTTTGGGTTTCTTCCTAGTTCCACCTATATTATACATTCAAATTAAACAGGTTTGATTTATGCACAGCCTTTTATAATTTAATTAACTTATATAATATTCCTATGTACGTTATTAATTAAATAATATTTAATTAAATAATATTTAATTAATTTAATTTATTGAATGTAAAATTTCAAAATTTTTACATTACTTATCTTAAATAATTTAAGATAGTTAATTAATTATAGCATTTATAGTTTGTTTATGTGCACATATCAATAAATGCATACATTTTAATTAATTAACTTTTAATTAATTTTATTTTATTAAGTAATTTAATTAAATATTTTAATTAATTTGAAATTTTAATTTATTTTTTCATAAATAATTTTAAGATAAATAAATAATTATAACAGTTATAGTTTTACACATATATCAACATATATGCTTTAATTAATTAACTTTTAATTAATTATTTTATTTTATTAATCATATCAATTATATTTTTAATTTTTTAAAATTTCAAAATTAATTATTTAATTTCTCAAAACAATTTTGAAAATTTTAATTTTATAACTTTTACAAAATTCTCTTATATATTTTAAAATTAACTTTTAAATTTAAAATATCATTTAAGTTTTCAAACGAAATTTGAAAATTAGCCCAATGCCTAAAATCAATTTGAGCCTTTGTATTGGGGATAACCTTTTGGCTTACTTCATCCTTTGGATCAGGCCAGTAGTTACGTAGGATAGAGTACTTAATTATTCAAACCCTATCCTTTGGCACTACCTTTCCAAACACCCTACTAAATGGGCAGGCTTTAATCATTTAGCCTTAACAATGCTAATTTAGACCGCATAGACTATTTGGCTCCGATACCATTGAAGGAACCGTGTCAGTCAGAGGAGGGTCAAATAGGTAGTCTATGAAATCTAAAGATAAAATAGATCCAATCTAATAAATTTTTAAATAAAATATTATTTTATTTAAAATTGGTTAAAAAGAAGTGTAAATTTAATTTAAATTTAAATATACAGTGTATCAAATACACCCATGTGTGTAACACTTACTTATAAGAGTTAACTTGGAGAAGGAAATCTTTCATTTCTTTATCTAAAACTTATGCAATTAATACAGGGAAGATTTTTGCTTAATGTTTGTGTCTCGTCGCAAGGCTCATTTTGAATTTTAGGTTATAGGGTGGGCAGTCCGTGGCACAAGGGTCCCAAATGTAAAGAACCCTGGGGGTGACTGCAATGGGCAGAAACATCACTCATAGGCCTATACGATGAGCAAACATTCGAACGTGAGAGAAAGACCATTCATTTCTCTCTCTTTTATTTAAATTGCATGATTTATTAAATGTTATTAACGAGCAATTTATACCTAGCATAAAATATGAGTATATCCAAATATACACTAGTGTACACCGTGTAAGTGCAACATATGAGCAGTGTACATAGTTAATGTGTATGTGTTTAGGTATTGGGATTTACACCACAATGAACACATTCGCTCTTTATTTATGCCTTTTTGTCCAGATTTTTTATTTATTTAAAACAAAACAACATTTTTTTAATATAAATATGCATATACATATAAACACATAGATATATGTATATACTTTTTTACATTAAAATTGTCTTATATTACTTGACATGTTTTAAAATTAAAGAAAACAATTTAAAGCTATTTTAAAGTAGGGAATAGTTTAAAACAAAATATTCGATTGACGAATGCTTCAGTTTTAGGTATACCCGAGGGAAATGAAGATATGGTTATTTATGCATATACTTCAGGTTCGGAGTTAGAAGTAGTGTTGATCCAAAGAGGCAAAGTAATAGCTTATACATCTGGCAGTTGTGATCCTATGAAGTTTGAAATCCGTCACATGACTTGAAGTTAGTAGTTATTATCTTTGCATTGAAGATTTGGAGACATTACCTTTTAGAAAAATGGTTTAAGTTATCTACTAACCACTGATCCTTGAGATATTTGTTCCCTCCGAAGGAGTTGAACATGAGACAATAGAGATGTTTAGAGTTTTTGGCATTATATGACTTTGGGATTGAGTATACCTTAGAAAAGGGAAATAAAATTGCAGATGCCTCAAGTCAAAAGCAGCAAAATTACATTCTGCCAATTCTTGAGGGATGGAATATGTTAGAGACGTTGGCAGTATGTAACGTCCAATTTTGGTTAATTTCTGGGTTGAGTAGAGCTTCTGAGACACTATCATGCTTAGAAGTTAGGCCAGCTCTTATGAAAATAATTGTCAAGAAGCAGAGAGAAGATCCACTCTGTGCCAAAAAGGAGAGGTGCCTAGAGTTTGAAACCAGAGCAGATGAGCTAAAGGGTTTTGAGATTGACGAAGGAGGAAGTCTTTGGAAAAATGGAAGGTTATATATTCCGGATGTGGAAGGCCATTGGAAAGACCTCTTAAATTAATGCCACCGTTTAAAGTTTTTTATTCACTCAAGAGGTATAAGATGTACCGAGACATAAAGACAAGCTTCAATTGGAAAGGAATGAAAAGAGATGTTAGAGAATGTGTGAAGATATGTTTTACATGCCAACAAGTAAAGGCAGAGCATCATAGGCCAAGTGGTCTATTGCAGCCTTTGGAAGTTCCAGTATGGAAATGGGACTTGGTTTCTATGGATTTTATAGATAGCTTGCTGAGATCTAGGGCTGGGAATGAAAGTATATGGGTCACAGTTGATAAACTAACGAAGAGCACCAATTTTATCCCATCGAGACCTATAAGGACAGTAGCAAAGTTGGTTGAGATTTATTTAAAGACTATACTGAGATTGCATGGAGTGTCGAGTACTATAGTTATTGACGGTGACGCTTTATTTTCCATTGAGTTTTGACGGAGCCTGTAGTGTGCATTGGATTCAGAGTTATGCATGAGTAATGCATACCATTCGCAGACGGATGGACAGACCGAAAGAGCCAGTAAGTGCTAGAAGACTTGTTACGAGCTTGTGTGCTAGACTTTGGTGGACCTTGGGAGGATCACCTACATTTGGTAGAATTTTCATAGAACAATAGTTACCAATCTAGCATGGGATGTCACCTTTTGAGGTATTGTATGGAAGACCATGTAAGTCACCCGTATGTTGGTTTAAGACGAGAGATCGACTTATGTTGGGACTAGATCTTATTAGAGAAGCTTTGACAAAGGTCGAATTGATTCGGTAGAGGATGAAGGATGCCTGGTCGAGGCAAAAGAGTTACGCCGATAGAAGATAGAAGGACTAGAAATTTGATCTGGGGAATCATGCATTTGTTAAGGTGTCATCGATGAGAGGCACTATAAGGTTCGGAAAGGAAGGGAAGTTGTCTCCTAGATATGTTGCCCCATTTTTGATACTTAAAAAGATAGGCAAGATGGCTTATAGGGTGGAGTTTCCTAGTACTTCATCCAGGGTGCATATTGTGTTTCATGTTTCACGTTTAAGGAAGTGTATCCGAGACTCTGAGGCGGTAGTTAATCCGAGAGCTATGGATGACTTAGTTGTTGAACCAAATATGACTTACATAAGAAAACCAGTTTGACTTGTAGACCGAGACGTAAAGAAGCTTCGGAAAAAGAGGTGAAGCTTGTAAGGGTCCAATGGAGGGAGGAACAAGAGGATTGTACTTGGGAAACATAAGATAAAGTCAGGAGGACATATACCAAGATATTTGTTTAGACTTAGCATAGATGATTGTTAGGTATGTATCTACCATGTACATGTTGATATTTATGGTTGATTTTGTTCTGTATTAGTAGATGCATTAGTATACTATGTTTACGACCCATGTGTAGAGAACTTATGTGTTTATGCTAGTGTGGGCTCCCTAAAATAATGTGAATCACTATTGTACCTTATTTGAATTTCAAGGATGAAATTCCTATAAGGGGAAAGCCAGTAACACCCCAAAATTTAATAACTAAATAATTAAGGAAAATATGGGATTGGACAAGGTAAATAGTTGGTGGACATTTATTTACTTGGGCCATTAAAACTAGAAAGTAATTAAATGACTTATTATGGTTAGGATTTGGGTGTACATTTATTATTATATTATTATGCACACTGCTGAGAATGAATTAAATTAAATAATAGGTCCACAAGGCCGGTGACCAATTAACTAATGAGAGGTATAATAAAACAAAGGAAACCTCATTTTATCCATGCATTCTCATTTCTACTGAAAACAAAAATATAAGCTTGGAAACTTATTAATGGCAGCCTAAGGGAGAAAAGGAAGATAAAGAAGAAGAAAAGCAAAGGAACTCAAGGAAACTAAGGGTCTATTAAATATAAAGACTTAGATGAGTAATATTACGCTTTATTTACCATTTTTATTGTTGTTTGATTCGGTTTTGTGTAAATATGATAGAGTTCAAATGCTTAGGTTCTTTATAAGAGATAAACAATGTTTTAATAAATGCTTTGGGGCGAAACAACTATACTGGAGGATGTTAGCTATATTTCCCTACTCTAATGATTTCAAATGACATAGAAATTTAATATGATGTTCTAAACATGATCTTAGAGATGGGTTTTAAGTTTAAATAATTTTCCACATCAAAGTATTTATATATGAATTTTCAAAGTAATTAATGTATTAAAAATATAATGGAAAATGGCTAAACTATGGAAATATGGCTAGAATGAGTTAAAGAATATATTCACATATTTTCTGGAATGTTGTAAGGAATCGCCCATAATATAAGTGCCATTTTCGAAAGATGTAAATAATAACTGAAACAACTTAATAAGGTAACCAAGACCTTTTATGTGTGTAAATAGTGTGATTGAGTAAAAAAGGGGATAAGATCCCATAGAAGTGTTGTAAAAATAGCATAATAGGCACTGTCACTAACTAAAAGTGGTGGTTGAGAAAATCTGGTGGCTACATATGTAAATGGGTGTCCTAGACGTGTGCAGAGGTTAGGCTTTACTACTTGTAGCAGAGCTAAAGTTGAAAATGAGAGTAAGGCTGTGGTAGAATTAGAGCAGAACTGAATGCTAAAATGAATTGATAAAAAGACTAAGTAAATGTCTAAGTATAATAAACTAGATAAAGGTAAGGAATATAGTCGAAGGTAAGTGCCAAAGGTGGATGTTACCTGGTTGCTTGGCCCGGCTACAAGGCGATAGTTGCAGAGGGTATGGTTGGATCTAGACGGGACTCAAGCCAAGAGAGGACCGAAAGATAAGAGATCGGGATAACTTGTTTGGATCGGCCTATATATGTAGTTCGGCCATGTTGGGTCGGCACGAAGTGGTTCAGCCTAGGTAGCTCGGTGTAAATGTGGATCAGCATACATGTGTGGCTCGGCAAGCATGGCTCGATACATCTAGGATGGTGAATATAGATCGCTAGGTATGGCTCGGTCTTAGTGCAGCGTGTGTCGTTCGGCCTAGGTTCAGCAAGTATCGTTCGGCTTCAGTGGTTCGGCATGTCTCGATCGGCTTGGTGGGGTCGGCATATGCCGCTCTGCACATGTGGGTCAGCAACTTAGACCCAGGCATGGTGGCTCAACGTACTCCGGTCGGTATGCATCAGGGCAATTAAGGTGGGTCGGTCAGGAATGGGTCAGCCTTAAAACAGCGCAAGTGGATCGGCAGTTGGGCTCATCATAATGGTTCAGCATATCTGGTTCGGTGCATATCAGGGAAGTTAACAAGTTATCAGGCCTGCAACAAAGTGAGGCGCTCGGCATTTTTGCGTTTCGGGTCACACTACTATTTGCTTCGAGTCACTTACAAGGAAATCCCGGGCCGGCAACAGGTGGGTCGGTCATGAAGGATTCGACATGCCTGGATCGTTCAACCTAACCTATCATCTTTTGACCGAGTTATCTTAGTCATGGGCCTGGACGGGAGAACCAGCCTATCTTCGTATATAAATAGAGGGGCAGGGGTCCAGTTAAAGGGACCTTTTTTCGAGAACTCCAGGGAGACTCTGCCATTTTCGGTATTGAACTTCTTCTTACTCAAACTTGTATTCAAGTCGTTTGTTTACGGATTGTATCTGTATTCAATTATTTGAAGAAGCAATAAAGATTACATTCAAAGTGGACGTAGGCAGTTACACCGAACCACTATAAATATGGTGTTCTTATTTTTGTTATTGTTTTTGCATTCTACTGTGAAACTCCTCTGTTTTAACTTACGTTCTTCATTAATCTCTCTACATAAATCGATTCAAGGGTGTTAGTGACCAATTTTGGTGCTAACATTTTGGTGCTTTCACTGAGAAGGTGCATTCTCAGGCTATTAGGATCTACTTTGTCGCTACTGGATTGAGGAAATCCCCCGAAGGAGATCCGAGTTTATTCTAAAGAGTTCATAGATTCTACTTGGAGTTCCTACGGATAACTCTAAGATGGCAAGACCACGTACAAGATCCGCCTCCCACAACGCGGATGCTAATGAGATTGCCAGCATCTAGCAAGTGGGACCCAACAATCAGCAAGCTAATGCAGGTGCAGAGCCCCCACCATCCCAAACCAACTAGAAGCTGTCACCAGGGCAGAGTTCAATGAGCTAATGAGGAAGCTCGTGGAAAGTAGGAGATAGCTTAGCGAGCAAATTCAAACGAACGCCAACCTGATGACCCAGATCGCTCAGCAGCAGTGTCTGAACGCTGGAGGAAGCCCTGCTTCCTACTCATCGTCCGACAGCTCCGCTTCATCGGATGAACACCCCAGGTGTAGATGCCGTAGGATCGAAACGACACAAATTGGTGCAACAGAGCAATTGGTGACGACTTGCCAAGAGAAAACCAACAGAAATGGTCCAGATTCCCTACTTGGAACCGTGGCCCCTCATTTGCACCTGGGGAGTCGCTCCCAACCTGGAGTGGGAAACTTAGGATCTGGAGCACGCTTGGGAGCTGGTCCACTACCTCGCCAGGGTCGTGGTGAAGCGGGTCCTCGAGATGCGCTCTTAGATGTTTGCTTGCCTTGGAGGCACCAGCCAGAACGATCGCGCAGGATGGATACCAACTTGCCACCTCCTATCCAAACTCCGGATTTATCAGCCATGGTTAGACAGCTGATGAGGGAGAATCAGGGCTTAACCAACGATGATTGGGGCATATCTAGGAGCCATACTCCATTTACAGATACCATCATTCAAATCGAGTACCCCCGGAAATTCAGCATTCCTACTATTCCAGCTTATAAAGGGAAGACCGATCCCCGACAGCACATAATGAGATACGAGTGGATGATGGACTCGGCTAGGGCAAATGATGCGACCAAATGTAGATGCTTCCCAATAACCCTATCCGGAATCGCTACCATGTGGTTCACCAGACTTCCCCCGCGATCGATCTCCAGGTTTGATGAGTTAGCGGCAAAGTTCATGGAACAGTTCAGGATCCATGCCACTCGCCCAAAGGATGTGATGTCGTCGTCCAGTGTGATCTAGGCTCCGGGAGAGTTGTTGAAGGATTATTTGCAAAGATTCCATGTTGCTCCTACCGAAGTAGCAATCCGAATGACCATGTTATCCTTATAGCCGTGATGCGAGGAGTAGATCCGGACTCAGAGTTTGGTGACTGGCTGGCAGGCAAACCACCGACTACCCTAAAACGCTTTTATTTAAAGGTGAACCAATTCATGAGAAGTGAAGAGGCCAGGTGGTCAAGACGGAGCAGTGCACCAGGGCCTAGCAAAGAAGCGGTACAAAGCAACATTGCGGTAAAGCAATCTGGCGAAAGCGCTGGTAAGGTTCAAGTCAATGTTCAAAATAAGCCGAAGCAGTCTAAAGGATCCGGAGGAGGAAATTCCGAACGAAAGAGGGAAGCAGGAAATTGGAAACCGAGAATCCCGACCTATATTGAATACACACCTCTGAATACATCTTTGGAGAATATTTAGATATCAACTTGTAATACATTCCAATATCGAAAGCCGTGCCCAAAGGAATCCACTTAAGAACAAAAGAAGATCGGAAAGTATTGTCGGTTTCACGAGACTTACAGGCACAATACTGAAGAGTGCAGACACCTCCATGATGCTATAAAAAAGCTGATTCGCTAAAAGAAGTTATAGCAGTTTGTTAAGAATTCGCAGGAAGGTGGATAGGGGACATCCGACCTCAATCACGGGCAAGCTTCACATCGACCTGAGGAGCCCGCTCGGACCGGAGGAAGGCTGGTCATAAACACGATAATCGATGGACCTCATCCGGCAGACAAGAGTTGGCAAGAAATGGAACGCTATGCTAGTTCTTTGAAGCATGTAGGTTTCGAATGCTGCTCGAACACAGAAGACGGGACTCCAGCGAAGCAGCAACGAATGATGACCGATGATATAGTGTTTAGGAGCAGGGATGCCGATCAGGTGGAGGCACCTACCATTGACCTGATGGTAATCTCAGCTACGATTGGACCGGTGCTTGTGAGAAGGATACTAATTGATTGTGGAAGTTCTATTAATATTATCTTCAAAAAGGCATATGACCAAATGAAGATGGAGGCGAAGGATCTGAACCATCTAAAGCCCGCATTCACGGCTTTAATGGTTCAGCTACGGATGCAATAGGTTTTGTTGAATTGCTAGTTGAACTAGGAGAAGGTGAACGCAGGAGGATACAGATCCTACCATTCATTGTTTTTTATGTTGATTCCCCGTATAATGTTTTTCTGGGTCAACCGGCCCTGGCGGAATTTAGGGCAGCTTTGGCCCCATGGTGTTTGACCTTGAAATTTCCAATGGATAGAGGAGTTGGTGTAGTGCATGGCGATCAAGCGACTGGTCATGATTGCTATGTGGCTGAGCAGAGAGAGGCCCAGCGAAGAGAGCAAGGAAAGGGTGTGGACAACCCTGTCCGCATCCATGTTGCTGAAAATTGACAAGTAATGCCCGAGCCTTGGCTTGGGCAACACAGCCAGATCTATAAAGATATAGATCCTAGAGACGACGATGAAGAACCCAAGGAGGCCAAGGCGGCACCGGCTGAACTGACGATTAACATTCCAGTCAGCCATGATGACCCATCACGGGTGCTTAAGATTGGATCACATCTCAACCCCTCGATGATAGAGGATCTTACTGATTTCCTCCGAGCGAATCTAGATGTTTTCGCTTGGACCCATTCTGATATGTGTGGGATTTCTCCCGCCATTGCAATTCATATGTTGAACAATGACCCGAAGTATGTGCCAGTGAAGCAAAAGAGGAGAGGCATGGACCCGGAGAGGTCCTCTGCTCTCAGAGAGGAGGTGGATAAACTCAAGGCCAATGGGTTCGTCCGCGACGCCCTCTATCCTGAATGGGTATCAAATCCCGTACTGGTGAGGAACGCAAACGGGAAGTGGAGGACCTGTGTTGATTACTCAGACCTAAACAAGGCGTGCCCTAAGGATAGTTTTCCTTTGCCCAGAATTGATCAGCTGGTCGATTCGACAGCAGGACACGAATTGTTGTCATTTATGGATGCGTATTCGGGGTATAATCAGATCCCAATGCACATTCCGGATCAAAAGCATACCAGTTTTGTCATGGACGTTCGACTGTACTGTTATGTAGTGATGCCTTTCGGGTTGAAGAACGCAGGGGCAACTTATCAGCGTTTGGTGAATCGAATGTTTAAAGACCAGATTGGTAGAACGATGGAAGTCTATGTGGATGATATGCTCGTGAAGTCATGACAGTCAAACGACCACATTCGAGACTTAGCTGAGATGTTTGATATATTCAGATTTTACGGAATGAAAATCAATCCACTAAAATATTCATTTGGCGTTGTGTTGGGGAAGTGTTTGGGTTTCATTGTCAATGCACGGGGAATCGAAGCCAACCCAGAAAAGATTCAAGCTATTCGAGACATACAAGCACCCAGAACTATAAAACAAGTGCAAAGCCTGAATGGGAAAGTCGCTGCGTTGAGTCGATTTATATCCAGAGCAACCGACAAGTGTATTCATTTCTTTAATGTGATAAGGAAAGGGAAAATAAATTTTGAATGGACACCGAATTGTGAGGACGCATTCCGAGCTCTGGTGAAACACTTGGAGAAGCCCCCGGTTCAGTCAGAGCCTGTAGATCATGAGGAGTTGTATGTTTACTTGGTCGTATCTCAGCATGCCATCAGTGCAGCTTTGATTTGTGAAGATGACCGAATCCAAAAGCTAGTGTACTATGTTAGTAAGCGCTTAATGGGGGCAAAGAGAAATTATCCTAAGATTGAGAAGCTAGCCTACTGCTTGGTGATCGCATCATGCAAGCTCCGCCTGTATTTCCAGGCACATTCGGTCAGTATTTATATCGATCAACCTCTGCAGTAGGTGCTCCAACGACTGGAGACTTCTAGAAGGCTACTCAAATGGAACATTGAGCTGAGTCAGTTCGATATCACTTACCTTCCACGGAGGGCGATCCAAGGGCAAGCGCTAGCAGATTTCATTGCAGAGTTCACCATATCAGACGAGTCAAGTGGTAGTGATGTAGTTCCCGCTGTTCGATGGAAGCTATATACCGATGGAGCATCCAACGACTGTTGTTCTGGGGCTAGTGTTATTCTTGTAACTCCCAAGAACCGATCAATTTGTTATGCTTCGAAACTTGATTTCCCCGCTACGAACAACGAAGTTGAGTATGAAGCATTGATTGCGGGCTTGAAGCTTACCAAAGAACATGGAGTGAAATCGATTGAAATCTTTTGTGACTCACAGTTGGTGGTGTACCAGGTACGGGGGACTATTAGGCAAAGGGGCAAAGGCTTGCCCCATACCTCGCTCGGGTTCAAGAATTATTGGCGGACCTCGAAGATATTTCGCACATTCCGCGTGAACAAAATAGGGAAGTCGACTCCTTGGCAAAATTCGCAAGTACTGGTGATCACAACAGATGGGCTTGGTTCCCGTCGAAACCTTACACGCCCCAAGTATAAACGAGATGGAAGCTGAAAGGGAGTCGTGGATAACCCCGTTCAAAGAATACTTGCTACATGGAACCTTGCCCGAGAGAAAGAACGAGAGACGACAAGTCGTTCGCAAGGCCTCACGATATATAATGCAGGATGGAGTAATGTATCGGAAGGGATTCTCCGTCCCCTTGCTTAGGTGCATCGCTCACAACGAGATAAAGCGGGTCTTAAGAGAAGTCCATGAAGGAGAATGTAGCGACCATATTGGGGGGCAAACGTTAGCCAAAAAGATCCTCCGATATGGATACTATTGGTCGACCGTGAATTGGAACGCCGTGGACTATGTAAGAAGATGCGACAAATGTTAAACGTACGCAAAGATCCCGAGGGCACCGCCGACAGAGCTCACGCAAATGGTTAGTCCATATTCGTTTGCAATATGGGGGATCGATATAATCGGTTCCTTGCCAATCTCCAAAGGTGATGCGAAGTACGCAATCCTCACGGTCGATTACTTCACCAAGTGGGAAGAAGCAGAGCCACTAGCTACGATCACCACCAAAAAGGTTGTTAACTTTATTGTACGAAACATTATATGCCACTTCGGTCTTCCATGAACTATGATTACTGACAACGGAACTCAATTTGAGAGTAGTGAATTCAAAGAGTTCTGCCAAAAATATTGCATTGAGAAAAGGTTTGCAGTAGTCGCTCACCCTAAAGCGAATGGGCAAGTTGAAGCCGTAAATAAGATAATCAAGTCCATCTTGAAAAAACGTTTGGAGAAGGCTAGAGGTAAGTGGGTGGATGAGCTTCCAACAGCACTCTAGGCCTACAGAACCACCCATAAGTCTGCGACTGGCCATACTCCATTCGCCTTGGCATACGACACTAAAGCTGTTATACCCGTGGAACTTGAAGTTCCCTCTCACTGGGTGGCTCATTATGATCCTAGAACGAATCAAGATCTTTTACAGGAGTCATTGGACTTTGTCTACGAGAAACGTGAAGAAGTTGATTTAAGGCGGCTTCATATCGGCACCGAGTCGCCCGATATTATAATGAAAAAGTTCGACCGAGAACTTTCGATGTGGGTGACTTAGTTTTAAAGCAAGTTTTTCCGGTCCCATCGCATATGAAACCGACATGGGAAGGTCCCTACGTCATAAAACGGAAGCTTGGAGAAGGAACCTTCAAGCTAGCGACTGTTGATGGCGTGACACTCCCTAGAGCATGGAATAGCGAACATTTGCACCATTATTATACTTAGTCTATTTCTTTTGCATTTTAGTAGCGATTGTTTCCAGTGTGTGTTTCTCTTGTTGTTCTCTGTTTTGGACATTTAATAAGACAATTCAGTTTGTCCCTATTTTTTACAATCAATAAAGGCTTAAAGCTATTTTTCTATGAACTATTGATGTTCCGTGTGTTATAACTCCATGAAAAAGTAAAATTGCATTAATCTGTCTGGCATATGAATGCACACACAAAATTAAAAGTCGATCAATAAACGATTCAGAAAATCTCTAAGTCCCCGAAGCGCGAACTAGAGTACTCTGAGTCCCCGGAGTGCGGACTAGACTATAAACGATTCAAAAAATCTCTAAGTCCCCGGAGCGCGGACTAGAGTACTCTGAGTCTCCGGAGTGCAGATTGGAGTATAAACGATTCAAAAAATCTCTAAGTCCCCAGAGCGTGGACTAGAGTACTTTGAGTCCCCGGAGTGCGGACTGGAGTATAAATGATTCAAAAAATCTCTAGGTCCCCGGAGCGCGGACTAGAGTACTTTGAGTCCCCGGAGTGTGGACTAGTGTATAAACAATTCAAAAAATCTCTAAGTCCCCAGAGCATGGACTAGAGTACTTTGAGTCCCCGGAGTGCGAACTGGAGTATAAACGATTCAAAAAATCTCTAAGTCCCCAGAGCGCGGACTAGAGTACTCTGAGTCCCCGGAGTGCGGGCTAGAGTATAAACAATTCAAAAAATCTCTAAGTCCCCGGAGCACAGACTAGAATACTCTGAGTCCTCGGAGTGTGGACTAGAGTATAAACGATTTAAAAAATCTCTAAGTCCCTGGAGCGCGGACTAGAGTACTCTGAGTCCCCGGAGTGCGGACTAGAGTATAAATGATTCAAAAAATCTCTTAAGTCCCCGGAGCGCGGATTAGAGTACTCTGAGTCCCCGGAGTGCGGACTAGAGTATAAACGATTCAAAAAAATCTCTAAGTCCCCGGGGCGCAGACTAGAGTACTCTGAGTCCCCGGAGTGCGGACTAGAGTATAAACGATTCAAAATCTCTAAGTACCCGGAGCGCGAACTAGAGTACTCTGAGTCCCCGGAGTGCGGACTAGAGTATAAACGATTCAAAAAATCTCTAAGTCCCCGGAGAGCGGACTAGAGTATCCAAAGTCCCCATAGTGCAGATTAGAATATAAACGGTTCAAAAGTCTCCAAGTCTTGTGAAAGCGGACTGGAGTTCACATGACCCACAAGACTCTGGATTTCAATCAGATTAAATTATAAGCTAAGCGATGAGAGTTTGAAAATACGAAGAAGAAAATTTTCATTTCTTAATCAAAAGAGAAGTTTTATTACAACTTCTCCAAAGTTCGGAGCCAAAATCTATCTACGATAAAAAAAAAGGGAGGAAAATAAGTGCATGGTACTACGTTACTTAAGTTGAGCAAAATGTAGCGAGGAAACAGTTACTTCTTCGGTTTTCTTTCCTTTTTTGGATTCTTTGAAGTTTCCTCATTCGAGCACCTCTTTTTGGACCCTTTGATTCCCAGCGACGAAGTACTTGAGGGAGGAGGAGGAATTTCCAAAGGCGTGGTCCCACCGGGGATAATGACCTTCAAGGGCCTATTTAGGGAATCGTCGAGTTCCACCACCTGAGATTCTATCTTAACTTTGGTTTTCTTTTTCTCCTCCTCCTCGATTTTCTCTTTCATGCTGAGCTTGGAAGTATGCTCGAAAGCGCCTGTGATTTCGACCTCGTCATGTTCATCTACAGGCGAGGGATCTTCAAGTTTATCCTCATCTAGCGCCCCGATCACTTGAGCATCGTGACCAGGGGTATCTCCAGCGTGAGGTGCCTTAGCCTTTTTCTCTTCCTGCTCCATGGCGACATCGCTCCTTGGAATCGGTTCGGGTTTAGAGTGACCTATATGAGTTCATGAAAAAAAATGTTAGAACACATTCATCACTCACCAAAAGCGATGAATTCCTGGACTCCAGAAGGTGAAGATACATACCAGCTTCCAACTGACTTTCAGTGGTCCTCGGAGTATCACCCTTAAGGATTGGAGATAAAATGTGAACGCCAAGTCCGGGCTTCTCCGGGTCATAGCCGATGTGCTGCTCTGGAGGCCCAAGTAACAAAATATTGGTCAATTGAATGGGAAGAGGAACTGGAGACTCAGTGCCGGATGGGCCAGCGTTATCATCTTTACCCTTCGATGACGGGGAGTCTCTTCCAAAAAGGGCTTTCACCGCAGATAGATCTGAGGGTTCGTTGCCTCGAAGCACTTCCCTTACCAGAGCCTCTTCATCAATCTCTTCAACACCCAGCTCCACTTTTTTAATTCTAATCAAAGTATCCCATGCTTCAGCGAGTGACTCGAGATAATTCTCGCCCAAGAAAGACAAGTCACGATGCATGAGGACTCTTGCATTAAACTCGGCAATGAGCGGGTCGAATAAACATTTGATTTCTTCTCTGCCGGCTTCGGTAGCTGCCTCGAGTTGAGAGTTGGCCTCTGTGAGCGCTATCTTCTTGCCCTCTTCACGAGCTGCTTCTTTTAGTGCTTCAATCTTGGATAGCTCTTCGTCAAGTTTTGTCTTTAGAAGCCGTGTTTCGACGATTTCGTCGCAGTATCTTTGTGACTCTTCCTGCGCTACAATTTTCTCTTCTCTCTCTTTAGAGAGCAATCCTCTAGTTCTTTGACCCGTCGATCGAGAATGTCTTTTTCTTTTTGGATAGAGTCTCTCTCCGAAGCCAGAGCGCCGCTGCGTTGGACTGCCTCATTAAGTTCTTTCTTGTGAGTGGCCTCCAAGCGACTAACTGCCTCGGCTGTCTCCTTAGCATTTTTCTGGGCAGTCTCGAGCTGAGATTTGTATGAGGATAGTTCCTCATCCTGACCCTTAATGATGTCTTTGTCATGAATAGCTTCGAGTTTGGGCAATCGATCTCGTGTTGGCATTCAATGGAAACCTCTGAAACTTTTTCTACCAAGTGTATGAACGCATCGTGTTGAAAATAAACATCGTTGTTGCAAGCAATGGTGCTCTGTTTAACATGTCTAGGGATATGATGAATCGCGGGGAGAAATTTCAATCCATCGAAACATATCTTCGGGAATGTAGCTTTGAGCTCAGCTAATTTTTCCATTGTCGACGGATCGTGTGCGGAGGCTGGAGGGGTCTGCCTAACCAGAGTCACAGATTTATTATAAGGTTCATGGGATTGCTTAGTACTCAACGAGCTAGAATGTTGGTCGCGAGGAACTTCGAACTGGGATCCCTTCTGAGTAGACTTCTCCCTACTATGCTCCGAGTGAGGGGTAGGATCGTTTGGATATGAAGAATGGCTGTAAGTTCTCATTCTGGAAGACGACGACTCTCTGGGACGATAATCTCTATCACCGATGTCGTCCCTGTCTCGTCGTTTACCTGATCTTGAATCTTGACTAGAATGGTAGAAGATGGAGGATCCGCGAAGGTGGTCAATGCCGTGTGTATGCCCCATATCACCTGCACATAAAACCAAATGAGGACGAGTTAGTAGGAATCACACGATGAGTGAAATTCAAGTGCATGGTGGAGTGTAAGTGTTTTTGTGTGTCCTAGTGCAACCCCCGACGGACCAGTATTTTTTGCTTTACTCATTGGAGTTTTCTCTCCCTGACGGTGAGTTTGAGCGCCTTCATCGCTTCTCACGGGCGAACTAAATCCCATAGCCTTGGGGTTATTGAAACTGTAATTCAGTATATCGTCAGGAATGGTCAAGTCAGATAGGTCCTTTAATGAGCCTTCTAAGTTTTGGGAAGATGACTTTTTCTCAATCGGAGTTATCGTGACCTTTGAAGTTCCGCCAACTTTTTTCTTTTTCAACTTGTAAGCTAGACTCTTTTTCTTTTTTGAAGGAGGCAGTGGTTCGTCGGTGCCGGGTGCATCACCTACTGGCACTTGGCCGGAACTTATATTCTCGCCAGTCGCTGCTGGCACCTCAGTTTCTTTAATCTCGCCTTCCTCGGTAGTATCAAGGGCTCCTTCGGTAGGGGGCACCGAAGGTCCAGCTTGTTCTTTGCCCGCTTTCGCGGTCGTTCTTACTATAGTGGATCTAATTGGAAGGCTAGTTCGGCGGCCCTCTTCCAGTAATCCGAACTTTGAGAGCTATTCGTTAGTAATCACAGATTTATTGTCCCGATCTCCCACGGGAGTAGCTCGGATGGGCTCGACGGCCTCAGAATACCCGGCGCCTTCGGGTCGTGGGCGGATATCTATAAGAGTTGAAAGAAGTTTAGAAAAGATGCACTTCGAGCCTTAAGACAAAGATTGGAATAAAAATGAGACTTACTCCCTTCTAGCCATCTTCTCACGAAACCGGGAGGACAGCGTACGTAGAACCACTCTTGTTTATACCGAGAAAATTTACTCCATGCACCTATCAGGACTTATCATTTGGGGTGTGGCTCGAGGAATATGTAAGATGGACTGTCGGTACGTCTCTTGAAGCGGTAAATATAACGGATATCTTCAGGAGTTAGAGGTCTGAGTAAGATGCTCATGAAAAGAATGCATGTACCATGAATAAATGCATGGCTATTAGGGTGTAGTTGTGCTGGAGCAATCCCTATATACTGCAACACTTCACGGATGAATGAATTGAAAGGTGGCACACTTCTGGCCCAGCACATAAATTTGTTGCACGTAGTATATCCGGCTGAGGGCAAGTGAGGTCGATCTTCTGCTGAAGGAACCAAAAGGTCTTCGAAGGGGATTTCGTGGATAGAATATAATCGACAAAGAGAAGATTCGTCGATCTTTGAGGCATGAGAGTCGATGGAGTCATCTAGAATGAGGGCCCCGTCTACAACATCGGGAGCTGGGCCTATAACCGCGACAGGTGGGTCCGTAATGCAAGGTGTGGAGGTTGACGATGGGTTCAGAGTCCCCACTGCCTCCTACCGAGAACTTGGCTCGGGCTTGTCGGAAACAGTAATAGAGCTTGATTTTTTGGACATCTCCAAAGAACGATTGGTGTGAATAGATACCTGCTTAAACTATACTTGAAAGATAATAGATACCAGATATAACAACAAAATATTCCCCTTGTGTGGTGTGTGAACTAGTGCAACCATTCAAGCATGAATATAAAAGAATTAAAGTTTTCAAGAATGGTAAAGCATGATTGAGCTTTAAACTATCATCTTCGGAGACTATCATCGCTGACCGTCTCCGAAAGCCAGTCCTATGTTCGGTAGCAGAAGTCTTGGAGTAGGGCATTGGCATCATATATTGTGAAGGCTGTTGCTTGCGTTTGTTGGGTTAAATTCATGTTTAAAATTATTTAAATTGTGAAGTTGTTAATCCAAATTAAGCCTATAGGCTTACGTGCTCTAGTCCTCGTCATTGTTCATCATATTATGTTTAGGCGTAGAAATGTGTGGTCCTGATGTATGCGGTGTTCGGATTAAGATGGTCCTGATAGCCAATGCCGACCCCAACACTTAGTAACGATCCTATCCCTAACTCCTGAAACTGTCTATACCGACCGACCCTCTAAACATAGATAATCGAACCACTACCCCACGGAATGCCGACCCACTCTCTCTCCAATCACCGACCCACTCACTCTCAAGTCACCAAATGGCCTCACCATAGAATATGCCGAGCCACTCCCTCTCAAGAGTCCTGACCCACTCTATTACTAAACTCCTACCGAACCAGCTCTACTCCAATAACCTACCGACCGTTCTCCCTCGATCGTTTGACAAGCAGGAGCCTACAACCAATATGCCAACCCCTATAATTTACCGAGCTTTCTTCTTCTCCACATCGCCGACTTTGAAGTTAGGGCTATAAATTCTTCTCCTAACTCCTATCTCCAATTCGTCCCTCTCTTCGCCAACTCCTACTAACTCCTATTTAGGAACCCATGAACTCGGACTTCACATGAGACTCCAAATTTAGGGAGATGAATTGAATGAAAGATTCGTACCTATATGCAAGGGTTGAGGCTTATGAAGACTGTTGGGTTCGGGTCGAGATTTATTTGGATTCGTTGGCAGTTGGAGTTGCAAAGTGGGTGGTCTGGATTTGAGAGGAGGAAGGATTGAGTGCTAAGCAAGGCTTGGAGGATAGAAACTAAAGAGACTTGAAAGGGTAAGGTAGAAGAGAGCAGAAGAAGAAGGAGTGTGGGCTTTTATATGGTGAAGGGGAAGATGAACGGGCATACCCCTGATGACCCGGTCACCATGTTTCAATGGGTCGGCAAAATGACAAGCCGACCCAACCCGGATAACCGTTCGAGTGGATCGACTTTAGTATGCCGATCCCTCCTTTTTAAAAAAAATAATAAAATAAAAATAATAAATAATAAATAATAAAATATATATACATACGGATGTGTACACATATAGTTGTAGTTGAGGATGGTGTGTGGTAAAGAGACGGATACTACCGGATAAGTGGAGAAGCGTGGGTTTAGGAAACCCACTGTGATTCAGCCTTCGAAAGGTTGTAAACATTTAGTTTTTGAAAAGTTAAAATAGGATTTCAAGAACCTTTTTGGGACTGAGCTAGTACGTTAAGACGGCAAGAAGTTTCATCAAAGGCCAAAGAAAAAGCAACAGTTAGTTATCATTCTGGATGAGTTAGCCTCCAGAAGTAGGGATTACTCGTTGATTCAAAGCGCGTCATGTTGATTCACACAACGCACTTTGGAAGGCAAATGTTACCCGGCTTCTTGGCCTGGCTACAAGGCAATAGTTGCAGAGGGTATGGTTGGATCTAGACGGGACTCAAGCCAAGAGAGGACCGGAAGATAAGATATCGGGATAACTTGTTTGGATCGGCCTATATATGTGGTTCGGCCATGTTGAGTCGGCACGAAGTGGTTCGACCTAGGTAGCTCAGTGTAAATGTGGATCGGCATACTTGTGTAGCTCGGCAAGCATGGCTCGATACATTTGGGACAGTGAATATAGATTGTTAGGTATGGCTAGGCCTTAGTGCAGTGTGTGTCGTTCGGCTTAGGTTCAACAAGTATCGTTCGACTTCAGTGGTTCGGCATGTCTCGATCGGCTTGGTGGGGTCAGCATATGTAACAACCCGCATATTTATCGATTTCATATTTAAATATTTTATTTAAATATTTTATCGTTAATCGGATTTTGGTCCGAAAAGCTACTTTTTGCATACGGTCAAATTAGGACTCGAGACCACTCCCATTGAGTTCAAAATGACGTTTGCGATCTTTTTGAGTGTAAGCTTCAATATGTTTGGAGAAAGTGGAAATTTCGTCACTTTTTGCTTCGGATCTTTAATTTGGGCTGAACCACTTGTTAACTCAGCCCAACCCCTTCCTTCTATTCATACTTCATTTCTAATTTCTTAAACTTTGAAGCTTTATCAAAAATGGTGGAGGGAATGGGAAATTAAAACTCCAAACTCAAATTCAATTACAAATCCAACATTCAACTCCAAATTCAAGTAGAAGATATTGGATTCAAGCTTTGGATTGCTTCTCCTTGCTTTCAAGCTTCATCTTCATCCATTTTAGTGAAAAAGTGAGATTTTTAATCGCACATTTTTCCTATAACTGTCATTGGACTGTTGGGAATGATTCCCTATCACTTGTGCGTATGCATTTGCATTTGGTTTGGATTGAATTGGTGAAAAATCCAATTTTTAGTGTTTTGGAAAAATTCTGGGCTTAGGTCGTTCGGCATTAGAGAAGACAGGCCTGTAAATCTTCGTTCTGGACTTAGGTCGTTCGCGTGCTTAGGTCGTTCCTTTTAGGTCGTTTGGCCTTAAGTCGTTTGCAGTTAGGTCGTTCGACTCTATATGCTCTCATTAGCTCGTTCGGAGTTAGGTCGTTCGCCCCTTAGCTCGTTTTCCTTTAGGTCGTTTGTACCTTAGGTCGTCGCCCTATTAAGTCGCGTACCCCTTTAGGTCGCGTGCACATTTAGGTCGTGAACCCTTTAGGTCGCGTACCACTTTATGTCGCGTACCCAGTTAGGTCGCGTACCACTTTAGGTCGCGAACCCCTTTAGGTCGCGTGCCCATTTAGGTCGCGAACCCTTTAGGTCGCGTACCACTTTATTCCACTAGGTCGCTCGACCACCTATCCATTAGGTCGCTCGCCCGCTTTACCTTTAGGTCGTAGGCCGCTTGGCTTCCCTGGGTCGTTTGTCTTCACTAGGTCGTTTGTCTTCACTAGGTCGAACCCCGTAGCGGGGGTGTTGCCCCTGCACCCCCACCTTGGGGGGTTGCCACCCCCCCTGGACCCCCCTCCGTAGGGGATCTTATCTGAAAAACATTCAATAGAACTTCCACTTTGATGTATTTTGAGCTGATTTCCTTGCATTTTATTCACGTCTTCGTATGTGAATTTCTGTGATTGATTGTTCTACAATCATTTTTGTGTTTTGTCACTTTAAAAATATGAAGGTATCAATACTAGTAGTAATATCAAAACTCTTTTATCAAAACATTTTCAACTCTATTTTTAATTACCAAACTCGTTTATCAAACCGTTTTCCAATCTACCAGTATATACAAGCCTTTACTTCACTCGGATGAGAAATCTAATTAAACAGCTTAGTAAAACGAGTGGTATGAAACGCTTGCGTTCACTTCGTCGGTTAATTCTTGGACTTGTTCGATGAACCTTTTTGTGACAATTTTCTAGTGAAGATCTACAGTTTGTTCGTAAATATTTAAGTTAAGCAAGTGGTTATGGGACATGAAGCTAAACTCATATATTTACTAGCTTGGTGTGATCGACACTTCCTTATGATCAGGACGATCATTTTTGTGATTCAGACTAGCGATTGAGCGATGTCTCTTTGTCTGCGAGGGAGACTAGACCCCGCTTTTGTGATGTTTCACCATCACATATATGGGGTAGCACCCCATGGTCTTCAGGCCATTCGTGTTTCAAAGGCCTTCGGGTCATTCGTGTGTTCGAAAAAATTAAATGGATAGCTTCCATGAGATAGCTTCTCGTCCGTGTGCTCGGACTTCCCCCTTTTTGTGATTTCTAGATTTCGTGTGTTGATTTCTGGGATTTGTTCTAGATTTCGTGTGTTGATTTCTGGATTTAGCGCTTCACCAATTTTCGTGGTTTTCATTGATATGCTTTATCAATTTTTGTGTATTGGTGAATTCGTGTGTCATTACCTTTTTATGTGTTTGGATCTCAAAGAAGATTCTTGTGATATTGATTAATCTCTTGTTGATTATCATTTACATACTTATAGTAGTATGCCATTATGGTTATTATATGTTTATGCCATACCCCTTATTCTATATCATGTCATCTGATATTTATAGTTAGACTGATCTGTTTATTATTTTCTTATAAATAATACTCGGGTCAGACCGAGATGTTACAGGTGCTTCTTCTTGACTTCTCTTCTGGATTATTCTGACTTTTGGCTAACTACTTAGATTAGTAGTTTTTGGTTGTACACATTTGAGATATAGACTCTATGTTGTGTATTTATTCTTTTGTATAGCACGTGTTGCTATTATTTTGTATTATCGTGGATCTTTCTGACCACTACTCTGATGTACACTTTCATGTGTTATATATATATTCATATCTTCTTCCGCCTTTGTGATATGGATGTCTATGACTGGTTTATGTTATGTTTATTTCTATGTTTGTTTCCGAAGATTATATATATAGCCACTGTGTGATAGCTTTGAGTTTGTATCAGTATGTCGGATTTCCTCCTTAAATGATATGCATTCTATTCTATCTGACATATCGGTGCTCGCACAAAGAAGTTACATGGATGGTCGCTCCTCCATAGCCTTATTCTCCGTGCTAATTGACAGCACTACATCGTAGTGTTCTTGGTTAGCATGGGTATAGAGGTGGGGCGTCACAGCATATGCCGCTCTGCACATATGGGTCGGCAACTTAGACCCAGGCATGGTGGCTCAACGTACTCGGGTCGGTATGCATCGGGGGAATTAAGGTGGGTCGGCCTTAAAACAGCACATGTGGATCGGAAGCTGGGCTCGTCATAATGGTTCGGCATATTTGGTTCGGTGCATATCAGGGAAGTTAACAGGTTATCAGGCCTACAACAAAGTGAGGCGCTCGACATTTCTTCGCTTCGGGTCACACTACTATTTGCTTCGAGTCATTTACGAGGAAACCCCGGGCCGACAACAGGTGGGTCGGTCATGAAGGATTCGACATGCCTGAATCGGTCAACCTAACCTATCAGCTTTGGGCCGAGTTATCTTAGTCATGGGCCTGGACGGGAGAACCAGCCTATCTTCGTCTATAAATAAAGGGGCAGGGGTCCAGTTAAAGGGCCCTTTTTCGAGAACTCCAGGGAGACTCTGCCATTTTCGGTACTCAACTTCTTCTTACTCAAACTTGTATTCAACCCATTTGTTTACGGATTGTATCTGTATTCAATTATTTGAAGAAGCAATAAAGATTACATTCAAAGTGGACATAGGCAGTTACGCCAAACCACTATAAATCTGGTTTTCTTGTTTCTGTTGTTGTTTTTGCATTCTACTATGATATTCCTCTATTTTAATTTACTTTCTTCATTAATCTCTCTACATAAATCTATTCAAGGGTGTTAGTGACCAATTTTGGTGACAGTGGAGGCTAAAGTCGGGGGCTGATGTGAGTGCAACATATGAGGGCCAGTGTTTCCAAAAGATGAAATTGGTGTGTCATGACCAAGCATGATGACGAAACATGGTGTCAAAAAGAATCTAAGATTGTACCAGGCTTCTATAAATGAGACCAAGAGTGGTGTAGCCGAGACTTAGTGACTTTCAGTGGAAAGTCAATCTTGAGATGAAGGTTTCGATGTAAGCCCATAGATAACAACCGAAAGCCAAATTGATATATTATAATGTTAAAGTTGGCATAAGGCATGTGTGGCATCCGAAAGAGCTTAATTTTTAGTAAAATGATAAAGTCAGTATAACGCTTATGTGGCATCCATAAGCCTATTCACGAGATTAAATGAACAAGACGGTATAAGGCAGTGCGACATCCAAAAGAAGATTAAATGAATAAGATGGTATAAGGTCTGTATGGCATCCGAAAGCCTTTTCATGGCACTAAACAATAGCGAGGTGTAAAGCCTAAATGGCAACCCAGTATGTTAAGGATTCATAATTATTAATGTATACATATGTATGTGTATGTGTATTGAGTGATATCGATTTAGGGACCAATGTCGTTCATATGAAATAACATCATGATTCAAGTGTCGGGCACACCAAAAATCACGATATACGTACAATATGCATATACTTGATCCTTAAATCGAAGCTTGGTTTATTACAGTTCAACTTAAGTTTTATACATTCATATTACATAAGGGTACTTCATTTATAACGTTTAATTATTTAACTCACTTATATAATATATACATGTATCTTATTAACTAAATCTTATTTAATTAATTCTAATTCTTATTAATTGAATCATATTTAATTATTTTATTTTATTTTATATAAAATTTGTAAAATTGTATATTACTCATCTTAAACTATTTAAGATGGTAAATCAACTATAACACTCATAGTTTGTTTATGTGTACATATCAATATATGTACACAATTTAATTAATTAACTTTTAACTAATTTTATCTATATTTTATTTAACTAAACAATTTAATTAAATATTTTAATTAATTTGAAAATTTTAGTTTAATTTTCCATAAACAATTTTAAGATAAATAAATAACTATAATAATTATAGTTGCACACATATATCAATATATATGTGTTAATCAATTAACTTTTAATTAAGTATTCGATTTAATTTAATTAATCATATCGATTAAATTTTAAATTTTAAATTTTCAAAATTAATTATTTAATTTCTCAAAAACAATTTTGAAAATTTTAAATGCATTTTACAACTTTTATAAAATTAATTTTATATTTTAAATTTAACATTTAAATTTAAAATACCTTTCAAATAGATTTTGGAAATTAGCTTAAGATTCAAAATCAACTTGGGCCTTTATAGATAACCTTTGGGCTTACTTCATTCTTCATGTCAGGCCATTAGCCAGGTAGGACAAAGTACTTGTACCCAAACCCAACCTTGACACAACCTTTCTAGTCGCCCTAATAACGGTATGCTTTAATCAGTTAGCCCTAACATTGCTAACTTAGATCGCATGGACCGTTTGGGCTCTGATACCTTAGAAGGAACCAGACCAATCGGAAGCGGGTGAAATAGATAGATTTCAAAAAAAATTCTCTATTTTAGGTCTGTTGGGTCTATGAAGTCTAAAGAGTTTATTAGATCCAATCTAATATAGTTTTAAATAAAATCTCATTTTATTTATTTTGGACTAAAAAGGAATCTTAATTTTACTAAATTTTAATCAATATGAGATTTATATAAAATAGAACATATCAAATATACACTAATGTGTATGTGTGTGTGATAGTTACTTGTTAAATTTAAAGAAGGAAACGGTTCTTTTCTCTCTCTTAACCTTATTCGATTATTAGAGGGAGGATTTTATTTTATTTTATTTAGAGAGAAACATTTCTTTTTTTTTGGCAGGGCCGACGGGGTTGAATGGTCCCCTACCATTTTATTGAAGCACTAGGGAAACAAATACAGACATAAGCAAACGCTTATAAGAAAAACAACGAGGAAACATAGTGCAACAATCACCGGAAAAACAAAAAGAAAAAGCGAAAACTAAAAAGAACACGAGAAGGCATGCAAGATTCCAGGATCAAAAGTGAAGCGAAGCATCTTGATGCCATCTCTGATTACATTCATTATCCATGCATGCAGCACATGACCATTCTTTGCTTTTTCAGGATCACGCACATTTCTTTCTGTCCACACAGCATGAATGAAACATTTGAGAATACAGGTGAAGACTCTCTTACTTGAACTATTGGTACCTGCAGCTGCGAATATAGCATTCCATCCTACACAATTAATTTGTCTCACGTCAGTACGCCCAATCTTGTTCATGACTTCAATCCAAATTGCTTTAATCATGTCACATTCGAAATATATATGCTCCACCGTTTCAGGGAGGTCAACACAGAACAAGCACTGAATAGGAACCACAAATCCCATGCTATTCAGTTTCGCACGCGTAAGAATTCCGCGATTCAACACTTTCCATAGCAACATGTTTTGCCTTGCATTATTATCATTGTGCCAAATCTTTCTATACCAAGTACACCTGGGCCTGTCATCAGTATGAGATAAATAATGATATATATCAGCAATTTTGCACCCCTTCCTTTTGCGATTCCACGTCACCATCACATCAAAAGATATGGTAGTATTGAACTGACGTATTTTGCTCCATAAACAGTGTATTCTCTGATTAGAAGTATTAGGCAAATTTATAACATCTTTAACTTTAGCTTGAAATGCAACACCAGATTGAAGGATCTCATTATGCGTCAGCTGCCTGCGAAGTATAAATCCTTGTTCCAGCCACGAGTCATCCCAAAAAGATGTATCAAACTGCGGAGAGCTGCTGAACTGAATCATAGGTAAGAATGATTCCTTAAGTTTAAAAATGCATTGCCATGTCCAGCTCAATCTTTGCGGTCTGTTCAAGGACCATAAACATTTTCCCTTAGTGACGTGCTTTATGGACCATACCGCCTACAAGCTAACATCAGAGTTAAAGAACGTGTCCACATGCTTGGCGTAGGCTGCGTTATTCCATATCGACATATTCAGAATGCCAAGCCCCCCATTTCTAATCGATTGTTCAGTTTTGGAAAATCGAATAGGAGCGACATACCTGCCAACCGTCGACCAGTCCACAAAAATTTCATGAATGCTGATCGTATCATCTTAATTAACTTGGCCGGCAACACAAACGTTCTCGCCTGATACACTTGCATAGAACAGATGACAGCCTTTATTAGAGTAACTCTACCCGCTTGACTGAGTTTTCTTGAGGACCAACAATCCAATTTGGAGATTATTCTATCATATAACGGAAGGCATTGATTCATTGTTATTTTAGAGGTAGTGAGAGGGAGGCCCAAATAAGAAATGGTATTCGGATTGCTCGACAGCCCAGAAATTCTTTCAATTTGCAAAACGGCTTCCGGACTTACACTCGCCAATTTGATGTCAGATTTTGACAAATTAATTTTTAAACCTGTCTTGTTGTAGAATTGCTCTAGAGTGTGGAATAATGACCTTATAGTATCCATATCAGGATTGCAAAAGATAACCAAATCATCAGCAAACATCAGAGATGCAATAAGGGGATCTTTGACATTTGTGATGTAATTTAAAGTTGCCTTGGCCTATCTGTCTGATCAGCAGCTAAGTAAGAAGCTCCATAACAGCGATGAAAATATATCCGAAGACCGGATCTCCTTGCCTAATCCCTTGCTTGCTGCCAAAAAAACCCGCACATGATCCATTAATGATGATAGAAAATTTTGGGGTAGAGATACATTCATAAATCCAGGCAATAAAATGAGGGGGGAAATTCATATAACCCAAGATTCGAACAACACTATCCCATTGAAGCATATCAAACGCTTTCATAACATCTAACTTCAACATAGCCTTCGAGGGAGAATTCTTATGCGTATAACCATTAAGCAGTTCGTGGGACAACAAGATATTATCAAGTATATTTCTTCCTGGTAGGAAGGCTGCCTGATTGCTAGAAATAATAGAGGGGAGCGTTTTTTTAGCCTAGCAGCTATAATCTTCGAGATGCATTTGTATACAGTATTACAGCATGATATAGGACGGAAGGAATTAACATCATGAGCATTCTGCACCTTCGGGATAAGTGCTATATTCATGTAATTAAAGGATTTGATGATTTTTGCCTTTTTAAAAAATAGCTTGATTGCATTGCAAACGTCAGTAGACACAAAAGACCAGCAAGTTGTAAAAAAGAATGTGTTCAAACCATCAGGGCCACCGCAAGAGTTTTTATTCAAAGAAAACATGGCATGTCGAATTTCATCATTAGTCACCTCTTCGCACAGAAAA
The DNA here is from genome assembly GCA_030737815.1 of Allium fistulosum. Classification (NCBI taxonomy): domain Eukaryota; kingdom Viridiplantae; phylum Streptophyta; class Magnoliopsida; order Asparagales; family Amaryllidaceae; genus Allium; species Allium fistulosum. The sequence continues at coordinate 917,032,758 of CM060906.1, forward strand.
TCAAAATCAGCTTCACTAATTCTAGGAAGAATATCAGAAGGAATAGAATCAATGCTAGGAAGAAAATTGTCCTTATTGCCATACAGACCAGAGAAGTGATGAATAAATGCCTCTTCAATTCCAGCAGGCGTAGTTTGCTCATTGCCATTCGAATCCACTACCGAAGCGAAAGTATCGTTATTATGTTTGTTCCTCAAGGAAGCATGAAAGAAAGCACTATTTTTATCTCCTTTTTCTTGCCACTCAATTCAATCCTTCTGCCTTATCATATCATTTTCTTTTACAAGAGCGTCGAAGAACTGCTGAGGAAGGTCAATTTCGAGCTGAGGGAGGGCAGCATTATTGACATCTAGCATCATAGCTCTTTGAACTTCCTCAAGTTTGGTTTTAATCTCTGAACTTTGTTTGCTCCCCTGACCGAATTTAATGACAGACCATTCTCTCAAAGCACCCTTGATCTCCTTTATTTTTTCCTACAAAACAAACATATGATTACCATACTTAGGTGAACTCCAGGCATTAATAGCAATAGTTTTGAATTCGGGTTCATGCGCCCATATATTAAAAAATTTAAAACTTATTTTTCCTCTCCTGTCTGCTTCACGGAAATGGATTATTTGAGGTGAATGATCGGATAGAAGGGGAGGGGGGAAGGAGATTATAAAGGAGGGGCCATTTATTGTAGGAGACTTGGTTACAAAAAGCGTGATCAATTCGGGAGAAGGTTCTACAACCCTGTTTCCTTTTGTTGTTCCAGGAAAACTGCATGCCTGTCGATTTGATAGGAATAAGATTAGCATTATTTAGAGTGGTGGCAAGGGGCTTTATTTCATTAATAGAAAGAGGGTTCCCTCCGATTCTGTCAGAAAGGGAGAAACAACAGTTAAAATCACCCAGAATAATCGACGGATGAGATGATTGCCTTAGGAAGGGGATGTCATTATGGAGGGACAGTCTGGATCCATTTCTCTCTCATAATCAAATTAATTGATTTATTAGACGACATACATGATCAAATTATACTTGGCATACATAGTGAGTATATCCAAATATACTTCAGTGTAAAATATGTAAGTGCAAAATACAAACAGTGTACATGGCTAATGTGACTATATATATATATATATATATATGCTAGGGTTTACACCACAACAGATCCATTTATCCTTTTATATAGCCTTTGTTGTCCAAATTTTTGATTTAATATATATGTGTGTGTGTGTAAATTAAGGAAGGGTATAAAATTGAATTTTATAGCTTTACGTAAAAGTCCATTTTATAAAATTTGAGTTGAAATAACATAAACATGCATATGTCCATATATAAATAACTTGAAACACCCCGTAAAATAAATCATAAACAAATTAAGTAAATTAAAGTAAATAAGGTAGGGTTGAAAATGGATATTTAATTAAAGTTGGAATTTGACCATGAAAGTTATTCTATTGTGTTCATGGAGAAATTTTGATCCGTTTCCACATATAATATGCTGAAAATGGAGCTCAAACGAAAAAGTTATTAGCGTTTGAAATTTTCAAATTAAAATTAATTTAGTTTGAATTCAAATATTTAAATTTAGGGTTTGAATTTCAAATAATAACTGTAGGTTTAGTTGCGGATTAAGTTAAACAATTAATGTTAAAAGTTAATTTGGGAATAAAATAAACGAGCAATGGAAACAAATCAACGTCCCAAAATAAGAGGAGGGTTGACCTATATGACCCTACCGATCGACTGCTTGGTCGAGCATAGACGGTCGACCGCTGCCTCATAATGGCAGCTAGGGTTTTGTGATGTTAAATGGTCCATATTTATCCATTTTTGATCTAATTTCATCCTACGGTTCTGGTATGTTTCGACTTCTATAAATAGGACCTTATCCTCCCCACTTTTTATTGACAAATATTCGGGAACTCCATGAACCTCTGCCATTTTCACTCTTCAGTTAGATTTAGAAATTCTATTAGGGATTCAGGTAAGGATTCTAATTCTTTTATAATTATTCTTTTAATCTATTTTATTCTCCTCCAACCTCTCTAAATCTAACAAAATTATATATATACACCTATCCTTCGCTGTGTATATATATCAAAAGAAGGAGATGTGGAAAAGAGTTGCTTTGGCATTGCAAAAGCTACACGAAAAGCTAAGGATAATCCGTGAGTGGAAACCTTAGTATTTTTATTACACTAATTGATTAGTATATATCTACGGATTTGAATATGTCTTAAGAATTTTGGGATTGCGAAAACAAAATAGATAAAATCCACCAGAATTCCTTTTTATTTTGAAATGTCAATTATAGATGGAGATTCTCAATTATTTATGTTAATTTGATGGAATTTATATTGTTTATGCAATTTTTGATAATTCCTGAGTCTATTCCACTTCTCCTCCTTCTTTGAATCAAATTGTGACTTTTCAATAATGAAATAAGGGTATAGAGCACAAATCTTATTCGTAGTTTACACCACTTATTCCACACAAAATTCCTTCATTTATTTCTATGTAAAAGAGGAATTGGATTGAATATGAAGTTAGGATTTCAATTCCTATTATTTAGGATATTCCATTGGATTGATGTAATAAATTAGGTTTCTATATCTATTTACAAGTCTGTTTATTGAAGTTTTGGATATGAATATGTAGTCCTTGCTATGGATATTGAAATCTCAGAAACCTAAAGGGAAAGGACTTGTATTAGTATTATGGTTGAAGGAATTGACATTTAACGCTAGTTTAAGGCATATGAACCACACGCTTAGAAGTTATTAGACACAAATATATATATATATATACACACATTAGAAGTTTAGGGCATAGTTAGTTAGTGACGCAGCAGCGGATAACAAAAATGATGAATCTGTGAAAGTAGCAATCGGTGAATTGAAGAATACCAAACGCCCAACTCCGTTGATCCAAAGATGCCGGAATCTAGCTATCCCAAACACGTTGATCGCGCACGATACCGTGTTTAAAGATCTACGATTCTTCGACGTTGATCAAGCGCACTTGATTCCGCGAATCGGCTTCAACGATCGTTGATTCGAGCGCACTCGAATACCGAAGGTGGAGATAGGAGATTACACTCAACTACCAATTTAATGGAAGCACAAAGCTAACAAACAAAAGTTTTATTCAAAATCAACTTGAAAAAAATTACAAATGATATCACCCGCCTATTTATAGGCTTACAAATCACACAACTCAAATCTGGACAACACCTAGGTCGTTCACGACCTAAACATCACGACCTAAAAACAGACGACCTAAAACAAACAGTACACGCGACCTAACATTGGTCGTTAACAACTTAACAGAGGCGACTTAAAGAAAAAACATTAAGTACAATACAACACAACACATAGGTCGGCAGCGACCTAACAATACAACCCACGCGACTTAACAATAAATGCGACCTAAACAAACACGACCCAAAACTGTAGCGACCTAGTACATAAGCTTCAGTATCCAGCAGCGACTTAAGAATCAGCGACCTTCAAGAATTAGCGACTTAACGTTTAGGTCGTTCGGGACCTACTAAAGCGGCATGTGAATTAGGTCGTTCGCGACCTAAAGAAGCGATATGTGATTTAGGTCGCTCGAACTTCTTAAACCACAACTCGTTACCTCTTAGCTCGTTAGCTCGTTAGCTTGTAAGTCGTTAGGTCGTTCGCGACTTATTACAGCCTGTTGCAGCTTCCCCCTCTTGACTCTGGTTAGGTCGTTCTCGACTTAAGAATTGGTTAGGTCGCTCGCGACCTATCACTTCACCATTCTGGGCTGCATCATCCTCCCTGGGTTGAAGGGAATTCGTCCTCGAATTTGTACCTTCCTCTTCCACAACACGCTCATCCCCATGATACGGAATTAAGTCTTTGACGTTGAAAACATCAGAAGTATGAACATCATCTGGCAATTTTAATTGATACGCATTCTCATTGATTTTCTTCAAAATTTCTACTGGACCAATCTTTTGCGCCTTCAATTTACTGTACGTTCCCACTGGAAATTGATCTTTTGTCAACACGGCGTAAACCAAAATCACCTTCTCTGAAGTTCACACTCCTTCGCTTCTTATCCGCTAGTTGTTTATACTTCTCATTCGATGTAAGTAATCGTTCATGAACAGTTCTGTGGCACTCCTGCAACTCAGTCACAAAATCACCAGCTCGCTTAACAACTCCCTTCTGATATGGTATTGTCGTCAAATCCAACGGTCCCTTTGGCAAGCTTGAATATACAACCTGAAACGGACTGAACCAGTACTTCGATTGACTGCATGATTATGTGCAAACTCCGCCTGACATAACTTCATATCCCAGCTCTTCAAGTTATCTTTCACGAGACATCTCAACAAGTTCCCCAACGATCTGTTAACCACTTCCGTTTTCCCATCAGATTGCGGATGATAGGCACTACTAAAATTTTGCTTCGTTCCAACCATCTTCCACAAACTTAACCAAAAATGGCTTAGAAATCTAGTGTCCCGATCTGAAACAATAGATTCAGGTAGCCCATGCAATCTATACACCTCTTTAAAGAATAACTGAGCAACACGGACGGCATCCGCTGTCTTCTTACATGCTATGAAATGTGCCATTTTCGAAAACCTATCCACCACAACAAATATAGAATCATTTCCCCTTTGAGTTCTAGGCAAACCCAAAACAAAATCCATGCTCCCATCAACCCACGGTCTAGTAGGCACAGGTAACGGCATATATAATCATGCATTTGTAGCGGTTCCCTTCGACACTTGACAGACATGAAATCTCTCCACAAATCTCCCAACCTCTTTCTTCATAGAAGGCCAAAAATAAGATTGCGAAATCAACTGCAATGTACGGTCTCTTCCCACATGTCCTTCCTCATGCAACTCCTTCACAATCTTCATTCGTAAGCTGCCCTCTGGAATACATAATCGATTTCCTTTGAAAAGGAAACCATCCACCAATACAAACTCATCCGTCTTTCCCTCCTTAACTTCATCTACAAGCTTCGCAAAGTAAGGATCATCAACAAACAGTTCTGGTAACACATCAAACCCTGTCACATCTACCTTCATTGTAGTCAACAAATGATTCCTTCGACTTAATGCATCTGCCACTCGATTCGTAATTCCCGATTTATGCTTCACCACAAAGGTAAATTGTTGCAAGTATGCGATCCACGAAGCATGTCTAGCTGCAATCTTGTCCTGTCCCTGCATATGCTTCAACGCCTCATGATCAGTATATAAAACAAATTCTTTATGAAACAAATAATGTCTCCAATGCTTCACAGCTTGTACGATAGCATAAAATTCCACATCGTAAGTATTATATCTCATCTTTGCTCCCGATAACTTCTCACTGAAATATGCAATAGGACGTCCTTTCTGACTTAACACCCCTCCAATTCCAACCTTCGATGCATCAGTATGCAATTCAAACAACAACTAAAAATCTGGCAACACTAAAATTGGTGCTGTCGTCAAAAGTTCCTTGATTCTCTCAAAAGAAAATCCTGCTTCCTTTGACCATGAAAATTTCTTCCCCTTCATACAATCGTAACTGGTGCCATCACGCTACTAAAGTGTGGAATAAATCTTCGATAGAATGATGCTAAACCATGAAATCTTCTAACTTCTGTTATCGTCCTGGGTTGTGGCCAATTTCTGATTGCTTCAACTTTATTCTGATCCACCTGCATGCCTCCGTCTGAAATAACATATCCCAAAAATAAAACACTATGCGTCATGAACACGTATTTCTTCGTTGCAGCATAAAATTGTTCTTGTCGCAATATCATCAACACTTCTCTTAAATGATGCAAGTGTTCTTCTGAGCTTCTACTGTATATCAGTATATCATCAAAATACACCACCACTAATTTCCCAATAAATGGTCTAAAGATCTGATTCATCACCCGCATAAATGTACTAGGTGCATTCGAAAGACCAAACGGCATAACCAGCCATTCATACAATCCTTCTCTCGTCTTGAATGTTGTTTTCCATTCATCCCCTGGTCTGATTCGAATTTGATGATAACCACTCTTCAAATCAATCTTCGAAAACATAGTAGCCCTGCTCAACTGATCCAACAAATCATCAAGCCTCGGCATCGGAAATCTGTATCTGACAGTGATTTTATTGAGTGCCCTGCTATCCGTACACATCCTCCATGTTCCATCCTTCTTCGGCACTAACAAAGCTGGCACCGCACAAGGACTTAAACTCTCCTGTACACGCCCCTGTTCAAGCAACTCTTCCACTTGCCTTCTCAACTCTTCATGTTCCTTTGGACTCATTCTGTAATGTGGTCTATGAGGTAACACAGCTCCTGGCACAAGATCAATTTGATGTTGAATGTCTCTCAACGGTGGTAACTCCGTTGGTAGCTCCTTAGGAAATACATCGTCAAATTCTTCCAGCACTGGTTTTACTTCTTCAGGAATCTCAACCACTTCATTACTCTCTCGTCCAATCAACAAAAATACTTCAGGCTCCTCTTTGACTTCCTTAACAAACTCCTTCAAAGATAGCAAAGTTTTAAGTTCTTCAATCTCCTCCAACTTGCTTTCTTCTTGTTGTCGCTTCTTAGGAATTAAAGTGATTTTTGTGCCTTCAAACATGAAACTATAACTGTTAGTACGATCATCATGTTGCACCGCTCTATCGTATTGCCATGGTCTTCCCAACAACAGATGGCATACATCCATGTCAACCACATCACACCAAATTTCATCCTTGTATTTCTTCCCAATTGAAAAATTCACACAAGCCCTTCGTCCAACCTTCACTTCCCCACCTTTCCTCAACCAAGCCAACTTGTAAGGTTTCAGATGCTTCTCTGTTTTCAATGCTAACTTCTTCACAACCTCTGTAGAGATAATATTGTCGCAACTTTCTGCATCAATAACAAACTTGCAAACCCTTCCCAAGATAGTGCACGTTGACTGAAAGATGTTACTCCTCAACCAGCTAGTTTCCTCCTCCTGTTTTGGTGTCAAGCACGACCTCTTCATCATTAATGAATACCCTTCATCTCCCGACACATTTTCCTCCTCATCATCATGTAGTGAATTAGAACCTTCTGTTTCTGCATCCTCATCTTCTACTTCAACAATCATAGTTCTCTTCTTCGGTTTCGGACATTCGTTGCTCTTGTGTCACACTTCCTGGCAATTATAGCATTTGAAATTGGTGTTGACTTTTGGTTTAGCCACTTCATGAACAACCGGCTTACTCGATGCTTTAGGAACATTAGAACTACTACCCGCTCCTTTGTTCTACCCTGTAAAACTTGGAAACACACCTCCCCCACGTCTACCTTGTTTCTCCCAAGCCAACGCCTTTTGATGTGCTTCGGCCACAGATCTGGGGTCGAACATGTTCACCATATCCTGGATCTGTGTTCTAAGTCCACCAACAAACCTAGCAGTCAATTGTTCTTCTGTTTCCATAATGTCATTTCGAGCAATCAACTGGTAGAACTCATCTGCATAATCAGTAACAGTCTTCGTCCCTTGCCTCAGGTTTTGTAGTCTCTGATACATTAGTGATTGGTAATTGTAAGGTAAGAAAGTAGCCTTCATCAATTTCTTCATCTTTTCCCAAGCAACAATCCTTGACTTCCCCATCCGCTCTCTAGTAAGTTTGGTTTGCTACCACCATGCTATAGCTCTCCTCCTCAACCTAGTAGCAACCAACTTCACTTTACGATCCTCCGGAACCTCCTTGAAGTCAAAATTTCCTCAACATAAGCTAACCAATCAAGAAATTCCTCGGCTTGCATACCTCCCTTGAATTCCAGTATTTCAGTTTTCATCCCAGACTCCCACTTGTGATCATATTCCGAATGATTGCTTCTTTGACCCCATCCTCGTCCATGAAAACTACCACCATCAAACTCCTCTTCAAAATCTGATGTATATCGATGTCGATCCTGACCACCAACATCTCTACTACCATCATTTCTTCCACCAACATCCCTTCTATCTACATTCCTCCGATCACGATCATTCACATTCCTATCACGACTTCGATCGTTAACATTTCTATGACAATCTCGACTCGTACTTCTATGATCACTATCAATACTTCTCTCTCGATTGGAATGTGGTGAAACTCTACTTCCCCCATGGTTAGATTCAGGTGAAACCCTTCTCTGATTTTGATTCATCTCCAACATCATCTTCTCTAATCGACCAATCCCTTCATTAAGCTTCTCACTAAAGTTTTCATTAATTCTTTGCTCCATCTTATCGGCTTCTTCTCTTCTATACAAAGCTTCAACATTCTGATGGCGATTAGCTCTTCTCGGCGGCATGATTACTCTTCCAACAAAAGTTAACTCTTGGCTTGAACTTTAAAGATGATGCACGGCCTTCACTTGCTCAGATTTACACTTCAAACTCTCGTCCTCAAACAACAAAATGATACACGGCTTGAACTCTTGAATAAGAATTGGCTCCAAGGTTCGGCTTAGCTATGATTGGCTAAGTCTAGCTCTGATACCAAATGACGCAGCAGCGGATAACAAAAATGATGAATCTGTGAAAGTAGCAATCGGTGAATTGAAGAATACCAAACGCCCAACTCCGTTGATCCAAAGATGCCGGAATCTAGCTATCCCAAACACGTTGATCGCGCACGATACCGTGTTTAAAGATCTACGATTCTTCGACGTTGATCAAGCGCACTTGATTCCGCGAATCGGCTTCAACGATCGTTGATTCGAGCGCACTCGAATACCGAAGGTGGAGATAGGAGATTACACTCAACTACCAATTTAATGGAAGCACAAAGCTAACAAACAAAAGTTTTATTCAAAATCAACTTGAAAAAAATTACAAATGATATCACCCGCCTATTTATAGGCTTACAAATCACACAACTCAAATCTGGACAACACCTAGGTCGTTCACGACCTAAACATCACGACCTAAAAACAGACGACCTAAAACAAATAGTACACGCGACCTAACATTGGTCGTTAACAACTTAACAGAGGCGACTTAAAGAAAAAACATTAAGTACAATACAACACAACACATAGGTCGGCAGCGACCTAACAATACAACCCACGCGACTTAACAATAAATGCGACCTAAACAAACACGACCCAAAACTGTAGCGACCTAGTACATAAGCTTCAGCATCCAGCAGCGACTTAAGAATCAGCGACCTTCAAGAATTAGCGACTTAACGTTTAGGTCGTTCGCGACCTACTAAAGCGGCATGTGAATTAGGTCGTTCGCGACCTAAAGAAGCGATATGTGATTTAGGTCGCTCGAACTTCTTAAACCACAACTCGTTACCTCTTAGCTCGTTAGCTCGTAAGTCGCTAGGTCATTCGTGAACTAAAGCATGTGAATTATTACAGCCTGTTGCAGCTTCCCCCTCTTGACTCTAGTTAGGTCGTTCTCGACTTAAGAATTGGTTAGGTCGCTCGTGACCTATCACTTCACCATTCTGGGCTGCATCAGTTAGGTAATAATTTTCGTTGATTCTCTTTTAGGAAGGTAATTAATATTTTAAGGCGTAATAAGGAAGATTCCTTGTAAGGCCTTAATTATGAAACGGTGAGATGAGTATTATAAATGGAGAGTATTTAAACTATGGCTAAGTCACAGGGATGCGAGGTCGGTAGACTTGCATGGCAGAAGTCTACCCTTCACTTTGAGGCTACCAGCAGTTGTGTACACTTTCTATTGATGTGAGACATTTCCTATGATAAATATTTATGATGATGCAAGGTTAGTTTCAAATTCTATAGGGTAAATCTGCCCAGCTAATCTGGCTATCAGTTCCTACGAATAGTCGGACTAATATGAGACATCATTATGAGTATGGGCCATAATACGAAGGGCTTGCTTTGGGATCTTAAGATATTAAGTGGTTGTTTGAGGGCCCGCCTCTTTTCCCCAAATGAAGTATTAAATGGCCAAAGGGCTAGTTATTAGGCACGATATGTGGTATCTCAACGGGGGTCCGCTTTAGGATAAGGTATTAAGTGACTGATTGATGGTCCTCCTTTCCGTAAAGAAGTATTAAGTGGCTCAAAAGATTCCATACGATGTCAGCTTGATAATCACCGTTAAGGGGTCCACCTTGGAGATAGGTATTAAATGATGGGGTCTGCCTCAGTTGAGGTCTTAAATGGTCAGAGTCTGCCTATTTTCCAATAAAAGGCATTAAGTGACTTAGGTACTATCTCTCGCATTATGACGTGGGATTTGGGTTAAGGGATTTAGAAACCTACTTCAGAAATGGAAGGTATTAAGTGGTTGATTGTGCACCCACCTCCTTTCATTATAAGAAGTATTAAATGGTTTTATGTATGTAAGAATTCTTATTTTAAAATATACTCCTAAGTACTGAAATGGTAAGACTCGAGGTTTTAATTCACCAGACATTTGTTGTTCTGACTTCCTTCTCATTACAACACAGGTTAAGGACGGAGTGATGACGGTGACGATGCTTAAAGGTGGAGTGGCTTAAGCCAGTGGCAATTATTATTATCTTTTATGATGTTTTATGTTGTACCCTATATTTTGGATAAATGAAGTAATGGATTTTACTTGACAGTTTGATTATGTTTTGTATTATGACATTTCAAATTGTTTTGAAATAAATAGGAACAATTTGCTGTTATATTTTATTCCATCCGCTGTGAGTTCTAAAAGAATAGTTATAGCTCTATACTGTTACTTCTTTTTCTAACTAACAAATAGCCTTAAAATAGAACTAACTTTCGATGGGCCTTTTCTAGGTCGAAATTTAGGCATGTTCCAAGGTGGGTTGTTACTTTTGCTATCGAAGCTTAGGCTAATCGACCAATGGGGAAACTATATATATGAGTGATGTACTTGTTATTTTGAAAAGGTTTTTCAAAGAAGGATTTTCAAAAATTCTTAATATATACACACACCCCTATTCCTTTGAACATACGTGCATACACTAGGCAGCCCTTTTCTTCCAGCATATAATACTATCTTAGAAAATCGTCACTAAAGATTATACCTACAAATAGTTGATATGGCTGATAATAAATCTTCTTCCGAAACTAGGATCCCTGCCCGTGGAAGGCCTCCCATTCATGGAATGACCGAATGGTTTAAATAATATCCTAAGACTATTGAGCAATTTTCTATTCCTCCAGCTGCATCGGCGGCACCTACAGCACCCCGTCCTATTGACTTTCCTAAATTGTATAAGGACTTTCTTAATATGGAAGGGAAGACATACTCTGGGACCGAGGGATATCTGGAAGCTAAAGCATGGGTTAATGACTGTAATAAAATATTTAAAGAGCTTGGTTGGGAATATCAACTAAAGGGGAGGATGGTAGCTTGGCATCTCAAAGGAGAAGCTTTAGATTGGTGGAACTTGGTGACTGAGGAAAACGTTGGAAGGATTTTCTCGTAGGATGAATTCAAAAACAGATTCGAGATAAGGTTTATGTCTAAGGCAGAAGTGAATCTACAACTGGAGAAATTCATTCAGCTTAGGCAAGGAGACTCCACTCTAAAGGAGTACATAGCTAAGTTCACAGAGATGGCTAAATTCAGGAGGAGCTTGATAGATGCACCTATGAAAAAGGCCATGAAGTACGTGAAGAGACTAAGTTCCCCACTGAGAGAAATGTTGTTGACCCAAGTACCCATTAGTGCCACATATGAGATGGTGGTGGAGATGACAATGCTACATATGGCCAATGTGGACGATAAGGAGGCAGAAAAGGAGAAGGCGGCACCTACCCAAGAGTGTCCAAGAAGTGAAGTTTTTGGGCTAACAAGAAGTAGAAGGGAAGTTCAAGAAGGATGGTAAGTCGTGCAAGCGATGCCATAAGGAAGGTCATAAGGCTAAAGATTGTGGGGTGGGTCTGATGAAGGAAGATTTTAAAGGGAAGTGCTTTAATTGCCACGAGGAAGGGCACCTCAAGAATCAGTGTCCTAAGTTGGCAAAGGAAGGATCAAGCGGACAAGCTTATGCTATTGAAGTGATCCCTATTGCAAGTAGACCACCGAAAGACCAAGGGAAAGCAACATTAGGGTGTATAACTCTTATTTTAGGCAATTCGTACCCTATTTGATTCAGAGGCATCACATTCCTTTATAGCTAGGAATGTAGTAAACTTCTTAAACCTTCAAACTCAGATTGTCACCAGCCCAATAGTGGTCTTTAATCCGATTGAGGGTTCGACACATCTCTCTTTTACTTGTAAAGACTTAGTATTGGACATATGCGACGTTGATTTCATATGTAATGTGTGCGTTCTAAATTTTGAGGGGTATAGACATATCTTGGTTATGGATTGGTTAGCACATTATGGAGCAATTCTTGATTGTGGTAGGTGGGTTGTACGATTAAGAAGTTGTGGAGGCCGTGACCTAGAAATTCTTTGTATACCCCAAGAGTTAGTTAAGTCATCTATACTCACTAAATCTATCAGTTGGAGAGAAATCATTCGTACCCATAGTTTGTGAATTTCCTGATTCCTTTGAGGAAGTCTCGGGTCTCCTACTCCAAAGGGAGATCAAGTTCCGAATAGATTTGGAGAAAGACGCAAGGCCAGTCACCCTACCTTTAAGACACATGGCCCCCTAAGAAAGAAGAGAATTGGATAAGCAAATCTCTGAGATATTAAAGAAAGGATTCATCCATCAAAGTACTTCGAAGTAGGGAGCCCCTGTTGTTTTTTCCACTATGGCAGATGGTTTGTTGGGACTTTGCATTGACTATAGGGAATTGAACAAGTTGACAAGGAAGAATAGTTACCCTTTACCTAGGATAGATGACTTGTTCGATCAGCTTGGAGGAGCTAAAGTCTTTTCTCAACTAGACTTAGCAACTAGATTCCATTAGTTGAGGATTGCATAAGAAAGCAAATCGAAGACTACATTTCGCACACCAGATGGACTCTATGAGTGGGAAGTGATGCCTTTTGGATTGACAAATTTTCCTACATATTTTGTGGATTTGATGAATAGGGTATTTAGAGGGCAACTGAATAAATTACTCGTTGTGTTCGTAGATGATATTTTGGTTTTCTCCAAGGGAAAAGAGGAGCATGAGGGCCACCTAAGAGAGGTATTAGAAACCTTAAAATTGCACCAGCATAAGGCCAAGTTTGTTGAATGCCGCTTTTGGAGAAATAAAGTTAGATTCCTTGGGCATATTATTTCTAAGAAAGGACTGGCAGTAAACCCCGCTAAAGTTGAAGTTGTTCAAGTATAAAAGACTCTTAGAAGTGCATCGGAGGTTAGTAGTTTTCTCGGGTTGACAGGCTACTATAGGAACTTCATCTAGAACTTTGAAAGAATAACAGCCCCTTAACCCATTTGACTAAGAAGAATCTAGTTTTTCTTGGGACGATAGATGCACTAAGGCATTTGAGAAGCTCAAGGAGTTATTGACTAGTGCATGTGTGCTCACTATTCCTGATGGAACCAAATCATTTATGGTTTTCATAGATAGTTGTGGCATAGGGTTAGGAGCAGTTCTAATGCAAGAAGGAAAAGTAGTTGCTTATGCTAGTAGGCAACTGAAGGATCATTATAAAATATATCTATTTCACGAATTGGTTTTGGCAGCTATCATCTTTGCCTTGAAGATGTGGAGGAGTTATCACTTGGGAGAAAGGTTTGAGTTATTCACTAACCATGAAACACTCAAATACCCATTTTCCCAAAAAGGTTTAAATCTTAGGCAGCAGAGATGGATGGAATACATAGCATCGTTCGACTTTAGTATTCAATACACCCTTGGAAAAGGGAATGCATTCACTGACGCCCTTAGTCGAAGGACCGCTACCCTAGGTGTTATATATGAATGGAGGCAGTTGGAGTTCCTCTCAAATTTTAACTTTCAACAGAACTCATCCTAGGGTTTTTAGCAATTATGAAGATAAGACCAGCCTTGATAGACTGCATAAGGCTTGAGCAAGTGAAGGACGAGAAGTTAGTAGAGATTTTGGAAAAGTTGAGGAAGGCGGAGCATTTTTCCCATGCTAGTAGGTACTTAGTTGATGAGAAAGGATGATTAAGAAGGGATGGAAACATTTGTGTCCCAATGGTTGATAGTTTGTTGAGAGAGGTGCTTATGGAATGTCACCACTCAAAGATGACCATTCATCCCGGAGGAGATAAGATGTACAAGGATATGAAGAGGATTTTCTTTTGGCCTGGAATGAAGAAGAGTGTAGCGGAGTTTGTTGCGAAGTGCTTGACATGTCGGAGGGTAAAATCTGAGCAAGGAAAGTCTGTAAGGTTACTATACCATTGGAAATTCCGACTTGGAAGTGGGAGCATATTTCGATGGATTTTGTGGAAGGATTTCACAGATGTCATAGGGGTAATGAAGCTATTTGGTTTGTTGTGGATAGACTCACTAAGAGTGCCCATTTTATTCCGATTAGGAACAATAGAATTGCCACTTTTCTGGCACAGATCTACATCAAGGAGGTAGTTTGATTGCATGGAATTCTTATAAGCATAGTTAGTGATACAGACCCCTTGTTCATCAGCGAGTTTTAGAGAAGCCTACAAGTAGCTTTGGGAACTTCTTTTAATCTTAGCACTGCATATCACCATAGACTAATGGTCAAACGGAGAGGGTGAATAGGATTTTGGAATACTTTTTGAGGGCTTGTTTTGGATTTAAGAGGACATTCGGAACAACATCTGCATTTAGTTCAGTTCACATGTAATAATGGCTATCAACCGACGGTCGGTATGACCCATTTTGAAGCACTTTATAGGAGGCCGTGAAAATCGCCAAGTTGTTGGTGGGAAACCACCAACAAAATATTGCTCAGACCTGATTTGATCCATGATACCACGGAAAAAGTAGAGTTGATCAGGAAACGAATGAAGGAAGCGCAAGACCATTAGAAATCTTATGCGAATAGAAGAAGGAAAGAGCTTGAGTATGAGGATAGAGATATGGTATTTTTCAAAGTCTCCCCTCTTAGAAAAGTGGTTAGGCTTGGCATGTGTGGAAAATTTGCGCCTAGATTCGCTGGGTCATTCAGGATTTTGGAAAGGACGGGACTTTCTTATCGCGTGGAGCTTCTTGACAGATTGGCAGGAGTCCATAATGTTTTCCACGTTTCTCACCTTAAAAAATGCCTTCATGACACCGCTATTAGAGTTGAGCCCGATCGGTTGGGGGAATTAGAGACGGAGCCAATAGTACCTCGTGCCACCGCATGCATTCTGGAGCATGGAACTAGGAGACTCCGCAATAAAATAATTAGGCTAGTCCTAGTACAATGAGGAGACAACCCAAGGGAAAGCACATGGGAAACCAGGGAGAAGATGAAGATCACTCATCCAGAGCTTTTAACCGGTAAATTTTCTCTTCAAAATTAGGATTTTGGTTGCATCGTGGTTGCTAGATTGTATGATATGAGATGGTTGCCACACTTTTTCACAATCACTTTACACTCATGTAAAAAAATTTGTTCATGTTTATGGTATTTGCATACATACTTGCATGACACGATTTACATACTCACGCTAGACTTAAGCTCATTTTAGTCTGTCTGCAGTACATAATCATATTGCACTTGGGTTGAGTAGATAATTGTGTAGATAACTTAGTTGTGTAACATGGATATTATTGCGCATTACGCTATTCGCCCCTTGAAAGATTTCAGGACGAAATCCTTTTTAAGGGGGAAAGAATGTAACATCCCGTAAAATCAACCATAAATAAATTGAGTGAATTAAATTAAATAAGGTAGGGTTGAAAATGGAAATTTGCCCAACTAAACCAGCTACCAGTTCCTACGAATAGTCGAACTAATATGAGACGTCATTATGAGTATGGGTCATATTACGAAGGGCTTGCTTCGGGGTCTTGAGGTATTAAGTAGTTGTTTGAGGACTTGCCTCTTCCCAAATGAAGTATTAAATAGCCAAGGGGCTAGTTATTAGGCACGATAGGTGGTATCTCATCAGGGGTCCTCTTCGTGATAAGGTATTAAGTGACTGATTGAGGGCTAGCCTTTCCATAAAGATGTATTAAGTGGCTCAAGAGATTCCATGCGATGCCAACTAGATAGTCACCAATAAGGGGTCTGCCTTGGGGATAGGTATTAAATGATGGGTCTACCTCAGCTGAGGTCTTAAATGGCCAGAGTTTGCATATTTTCCAATAAAAGGTATTAAGTGGCTTGGGTACTATCTCTCGTATTATTAGATATTTATGACGTGAGATTTGGGTAATGGAATTTAGAAACCTACTTCGAAAATGGAAGGTACTAAGTGGTTGATTGTGGACCCGCCCCCTTTCCTTATAAGAAGTATTAAATGGTTTTATGCACGCAAGACATATTCTTATTTTAAAATATACTGCCCAAATACTGAAATGGTAAGACTCGAGGTCATTATTCACTAGACATTTGTTGTTCTGACTCCCTCCTTATTACAACACAGGTTAAGGATGGAGTGATGACGGTAACGATGCTTGAAGATGGATTGACTTAAGCTTGTGGCAGTTATTATTATCTTTTATGATGTTTTATGTTGTACCTATGTATTTTGGATAAATGATGTAACAGATTTTACCCGACAGTTTGACAATATTTTGTATTATGACATTTCAAATGGTTTTGAAATAAATGGTTACAATTTACTATTATATCTTATTCCCTCGTCTATGAGTTCTAAAAGAATAGTCATTGATTTGTTCTGTTACTTCTTTTTCTAACCAACAGCCAGCCTTAGAATGGATCTAAATTTCGACGGGCCTTTTCTACGTTGAAATTTAGATCTGTTCCGAGATGGGTTGTTATATAACTGTAAACAATGTTTAGTATTTAAAACAACATATGTATGTAAAGTTTGTAATATGGTGTATATATAAATCTAAAGTTCACAGATTTAATTCCAACTTTCAACTTTGGAAGAAATCAAATGGTTTATGATTTTACATAAAAGTCCACTTGTAGATTTTCAAACTGAAATGACTTTTACACTTATGTAAACAACAACCAAACAAATTATATTCAAAACAATAACAATATAACTGTATTAAATTTAAAGGCGAGTTTACATAATCGAAATGGTTTTCAACTAAAAATTATTTATAATCAACATTAATTAAAAGCTAATCAAAATTGTTTAAATAATCATATAAAACACACACACACATAAAAAATTAAAAAACATTTTCAATCGAATTGTTTTTTATTGAACAATAATTTCTAAAAGCAACAACAAAATAGATCGGACAACTCAGGCACATACAAATTCATTGTAAAATATTCAGATCTAAGCTATGCAAATAATATAAACAAATAATCAAAAGAGATGAAGGATCTACAATATGTGAACTTAATTATCATACAATCAATTAAGGTGTAGTACGAAAAGGGATCTAAATGAAATTAACATGATGAACATTCAATTAATTGAGGTATGGTAAAAGGTGTTCTCAATTATATTGCAAAATGGACATACTAACAGATGGTATGTAGCATGTATAAAATATAAATCATATGAACATGATTAATATGTGATTAAATAAATTTTGAATGTCACCTTAAGATGTAGCCAAAAAGTTGCACCTTGAATGGTGAACAAAGCTCCTGGATTTAACTGAATCAACCTTGGGATTTTGTAAGAATCAGGAGACAACAACCACTTTTGTATTTATTTAATTCGATTTTGTTTTGGGTTTTTTTCATGGTTGGAAGGCCATGAATTTTCGTCCATGATAGGAGAGGAAGAGAAGAAAAGAAGAAAATGAATTGTCTGTAGAATCAATGAATGAATGAAAAAAAGATTTTATTTTAAAAGAAACATTGAAACCTATCAATTCTCTCCTTTAAAAACTTCTATATTTAATTTCTCATCAAATCCTTCCCCCCATCATGCATGGCTGACCATAAAGAGGCAATGTGGGCCTCAATAAATTCCCAAAACCACTTAGCAATTAATTTATTAAGATCCAATTTAAATATTCAATAGATATCGTATATCGATAAGTGCGTACATAACATTTATATATGCACTCTATTAAATACTAATGGTATTCAAACAAATTAAATAAAATTTAATAATTAATATTCAATAAATATTAATCCGTTTAATTAATTTAAAATGATTATAAATTGATTAAATCATGTGGGTTTTTGAAGTATTCATCATTACGATTGCATGACTCAAATGTGTAAATTTAGTCAGCAATTAATATCAAATAATTCAAATATTAATGTTCACACGTCGCCTTAGCTAGTGGTGTGACATTTTGGGTGAATTTATCATTTACATGGTAAAATCTAATTTTACTATTATAAGCGAACTGGTAGTAAGGATTATTTACACTAATTATCTTCATCAACACTATATCACACTAGGACTTATGGAATTTGATTTCGGTCAAAATTCCAGCATCGTCCATATTCAACTTGATTAGTCCAAACACAAAATCCTTAATTCAATAATAACAATTTTTATTAATCGTACTGCTTTGGCTAGGGACTTTGATTTTAAGTCGACTACAGTTGACTGTGATACTAATTTCATATAACCAATGAGAAAAATTCTCTATTGAATGGTTTTTCACTTCCAATGCTTCAATTCAGATCCAACTATAGTTGTTCGATGGTCGTTATGCCACGATTTAACTATAATCAAAGTGGAGTGTTCACATCGATGTTCAATGGTATTCTAAAGTCGAGAGAACTGTATAATATCGTCACTTCGAGATTCTCTATTTGACCTTAGTTATATTAACCAATAGAAAACTCTCAAGTGAGTCATTGTACCGTTATCTAATAACTATCGGTACGTAATGCCTTAGTGCCCCCAAATAGTCATGAGTAATACACTACCCAACATTTTGAGAGTGTTACGTACATTAATCTCAACGGGTGAATCATAATCCTTTCTAGAAACATCTTGACTATAAATATTTAAAATAATATATCGTTTTAATATGATAAAATTTTCACGATTACAACAAATTATAATTACTACCACATAACATATCATTTAAGGATTTTCTATTTACTATACTTTAAATTAGTTGTATCAAAATATAAAAACGTATATTATAGAAATCAAATACCTTTATTACGAACATGATTGGTTATTGAGTTAGATATATATAACAAATTACATAATCATTTCTAAGACATACCCCTAGCTCTATCGATATTATCTATGACCAATAACATACACATACACACACATATACATACATACATACATACACATACATACATACATATATATATATATGAGAATTCTATTTGGACAAAATTTATAGACACAAATAGTGACACAAAAGATCTTAACCATTAGACCTTCTAATTTCCACCTCTCATACAAGGACAAAAGGATCCAACGGTCTAAATCTATTGTGTGATCGATTGTGTACATACATACATACATACATACCTTTGATGTTCAAATAGCCAAGTATCTTTTAACAATAGCTGTAATATATTTGATGTCGTATTTTTTTGGTATCAGCTTGAACTACCAAAAATGCTCATATATCTTAATATCACTTGAAAATTGGATCCAACTACTTTTACAAATTCAAAATTCCTCTCTACAAATATTACCAAATCTTAATATCACTTAAACATAGGATCTAAAAAATAAACCTCTATAAAAATTAGCAATTCTTAGTGTCCATTAAATATAGGATCTAACAAATAAACTTCCTTACAAATTCAAAACTTCTTTGTATAAATATTATGAAATCTTAATATCATTTAAAAATAAGATCTAAAAAATAAACTTCTTTTATAAATTAATAGAAATAAAAATTCAAACTAACAAATTAGATGTTGCAACTAAGAAATAAATGTTCAAACTAACTACACATGATTTCTACGTAAAAATATGGCTTAACCTTTGTGCAAATTATTTTTTTTTAATATGTTAAACATATTCAATTTATATAAAAACAATTTACGCATAAAGCGCGTGCCATCATCATGCGCGTATACATAATAGATGTAAATCACAGCATCTACCTATGTATATATTTAACCATATACACTATATGCTATGTTGCACGTGCACGTTATACACACATGAATACTTACTCATAAACTATATGAAACATATTTAATTTAATTCATTAATTAACTAAATAAGAAAAATTAAATAAAATATGATTTTATTTAAAATAATTAGATTAGAACTAATTTGAAATTTAGACTTTATAGGCCAATACAATCTAAAATAGGAATTTTTTGGAAATTTACTATACTTCCTCACTTCCGATCGGCTCGGATCCAACGTTCCATTAACATAGTTACCACGAGTCGATGGAACATGATGCCTACCAACCAAAAGGACAAATGTTTTGCGTCTATATCCTACCACAGTCCTCAATTTATTTTTAACACCGACTGCTTGATGCTAGTATAATTCATTCAACAATGCCCTTGTAAAGACCTTTAATAGACGACGTATATCAATATTCCAAAGTAGCAGGGTCGGCCCTAGGCAAGAAGGGCAAAAAAAAGTAAGGCGACGCGTAGGGCAATCCAATTAAAAAGGCAACAATCTAAAATTCCATATATTTGAGACATATTATTGATAAATATTTCTAAAAGAACAACCAAAGTAATTCAACAATTAAGCTTTACTTTGTTGGTTGGTTGCTTTACTTTGGTGCACAAACACAGAAGATTTGTGAAGTTAAGGCTATGTTTGGTTTACCGTTTTTAGTTTTGAGTTTTCGTCCATACGAAAATACGCACGACGCATGTATATTATGAAAAATGACCATTTTAGAAAATGAATTTAACAAACAAAATAGAAAACAACTTTTTTTCATTTTTCGTGTTTTGAGAAAAACGGAAGCACGAACAACAATTCATCCTTCCGTCGTTCCTCCATCCACTTCGTGGTCCCCTCCAATCTTCTGTTCATCCCTTCCGTTCTCTCTTCATTCTTCTCATATTTTGTAATTAATGTTGAAAACTCAAAACATAAAATACAAAATAAACCAAACGATCCCTAAAATTTTCACATTTTACTTTCATTTTTTAATCTTTCTAGAGCAACCCAACAGGTTGTAAATTTAAAAACATATTTATTAGTTCTATGATATTTCTTAGTTAAGTGGATTTTATAAAAATATGTAAATTTAGAAAAGTTGTCCAAAAGTCAATCTAAAAACTAATTTTTATGTTGTTAACCAATTCTAATTTGCTGCATCATCTGTTAAACCAAATGAAGATAATAATTTTAAGTATTAAAATGTCCTTGGTTCATATTTATCTGAAGATCTTTAATTAGAGGACAATCTCACAGTTTGTGCATTTAGCCTTATGTCAAAACTATTTTTTTTAAGAAAAAAATGTGAATATTTGCAATATTTCTACAAATATGGTAAAAAATGAATTAGGGAAAATGTCAAATTTTGAAAAAAAATTAGACTGAAAAACATTAAGTTTTATTTTTAGACCGAATAACAAATACTAATTATATTTAGCATTATATTCAATTTTTACACTATACAAAATGCTAGTTGTAACTAGCATTATATTCAGTTTTACACTATACAAAATGCTAGTTATAACTAGCATCGTCCTTCTGCCAAAAAAATAAAATAAACCTGTCTTTAGCTTAAAAATTTTTTTTTAAATTTGTCCTTGTGCTTATGGTATGGTAAACTTAAAAATAACGCTGTCTTTTAAAACTTGTTTTTGAAAATGCAGGATTGTTTTTAGAAACTTTAACGAGGGTGTTTTACAAAAGTTAGGAATCAAATATGCAGAAAATGAAAATTAGAAAGTCAACACATCAGGTATAATGCGGTGCAGTGTTGTTTTTACATCAGACAAACCTGGATCACTGAACAAGAACAAATACACTTTCAGTTGTCACAGAGACACCAGATCTACGTCATACTATTGCAGAAAACCAAATGTTCCATTAGATTACTAGATGAAGACCTGGAAGATCACGTACTTTAAATAATTTTGCCACATTTAGAAACATAAATAATTCTTAATGTAAACATTATCATCAAGTCTTTCTAAACCCTGATCTAAGTACAAATATAAAAAAGGTTAAAAAATCAACTCTATGCTTACAAAAATCATCATATATCAAATCTTAACCAACATGAAACGTAATCTATCAGATTCAAACACTTTATAAGTAACAAATACACATTTCAAGCAATAATCTTACCTTACCTTTGATCAATTAGTTTTCTCATTGCGAGCTATGTCTCACGCACACAAGGTCATCCAACTTATTTCCATCCATTTTATACAGGGAAACACCACCCATTTGAATGTAATGCTCTTTTGCCTCTTTCCTTAAGCTCTCAAATGGCATAACTTCCCATTTTTTATAATTTGAATTCTTCCTGACTTCACTCATATCCGGAGATCCAGAAAGAGGCAGACTATTATCGTAAGTCACTGTACCCCACACCTTACAACTAACAAAGGGCCCAGCATTACCAGAAACGCCTTTCTTTAGTCGTAAAGCAGCAGCATGTGCACCTCTTATGGTTTCCTTGTTAGGTACATCTGACCAATCTTGTTTTCTCTCTGATCTCATCGGGGAGTGGATCCTTATAACCTACATTTTTCATATACATATGTAAAATGAAATTTCAGTAAACTAATTGCTATTATTGTTCTTGTATATTGAATATAGGTACTGAGGGCAATATATAATCATACACCAAGGCACTCCAGAAGTTGATAATAAGCCCGCCCTTGTAAGGGATTGTGTCCCTTTTTTGGTTCAGAGAAGTAGCGCGTCCTACCAAATAAAAGTTATGGTGATTACTAACAATTTAAATTGCATACATATGTTAGTGAGTGAAATTTGTTTGTATGTAAAATTGGAGAAAATTCTTTAATTTGACAGAGAGTACTAACCACTCTGTGTAACCGGGATCGACTGTAAAGCCATATATGTTAACAATGTCGCACATTGAAAGTGCTAATTCTATAGACTTCATTCCGGTTCCTTTAGCTCCCCGTCTCAGAACAATACCTTGGAACAGATATACAGGGTTTGGAAGTTTCTGCATAGAACCATAAAAGTGAGTCGATATGATATCTATAATTGGCGACATGAAAGCATTTTATTCTCAAATAGAACAATGGACATTGATTTTATCTCTAATATCATATATGGAAATAACACAGATGGAAGGGAAATACAAGCATTATCATGGATCCGTTTTAATTTTTGGCTCAGCGCTCAGGAGTCAATATAATATACCTTTATTGCTGCATTAAAATCTCTATGGGCCTGACTTTTTATTATGAGAACTTCATCTTCTGCAGCAAGTGAAAATATGATATTTAAAACAATGAAAAATATTTTTTTCCAGTTAATACTATAAAATGTTTGCCAATTTTTTTTTCCATGAATTAACACGTTCTCAAGGAAACTAGAGAACAGACAGTTAAGCAAAGTAGAGATAATATTTTTCTGAGGAGAGCTGCTACCGATACTCACGCTGCACATGCAGTCGCCACAGTCGCCTTTCTGATTGGTTGGTTCATTAATTTTTATTTACGATTAAATAAAAGGTGGGTCCCACACATGAGTGATTGTCCAATAGTACCAAGAGTAGCACTACAGTTGCTTTTCAGCCAGCACTGCTAGCAACTTTGTTTTGCTGAATTGTTATAATACCAAAAGTTAATGCATTATAGCCAAAGGATACCAAGTCTTGCACATGATACCCAGGGATGTAAATAAAGCAGATACTGAATGAAACCAATAATATCTAATTGGATTACGTACTCCATTATCCAATGTCTAACAATTATTTCAATATTTATCCACATAAAACATTATGTATAGTAAGTATTTGAGTTACCTGGATCTAATTATCTGTTTAAATATTCGTTGGTACTTGAAATATTTAAATACTGATTCAGACCACTTTACAACCCTGTAATATCCATTTTATCTGTTAGATTCCATAAAATATCCTAATAAAATTCTTTTACTATCTAAATGAATATCTGTTATACACTCAAAAAAATTAGTAAAAACAAAGTAACTGTAAAGAATAATAGGAGCAAATAGCAACAGAGCTGTCAAAGTGGGCACCATACTATTTGAATCCAATCTAATTATTATCTAAATATTCAATTAAATATTTGAATATGTATCTGTATCCAAATCGCTTCAATGGGGACCTGTGATTGGAACGGATTTAAAATTACCAATGCCCATTTACACCTCTACTCATGTACCTCAGCATACAAAATGATGCCAGAAGTAACCAGCACGATAGTTCCAAAGGAAATAGTAGACAAATGACCAGAAAGCTAAGAAATCAGTGTCGTGTGCAAATTTGACGTATAACCATAAGATGACCAAACATACCGACAACCTTCTCTTATGTATTCTTAAACAATTATGACATTTTGATATATCAACCTCTAACCTATACCACTACATGATTGTTATGGGGTAAGCCTTTTTCACTCAGGTTTTTCAAAGAGGGAAAAAAAGGCGAAAGGACAAACTATACCGCTGCGTCATTTACATGAAACAAAACTTCTAAAAAGTAGAAGTCAATGGACATGTAGGCGGATCCAATGAAGGCCCAGGTGGGGGCTTCAGCTCCTGCTTATATTTTGTGTAGTCAGATACGGTTTTACTCCTCAGTTTTAGTTTTACTACACACAACCTCAGTACTCGTTTTTAGAGTTAGATTTTTGAGTTTTAATGAGCATAAGAGTAATAAAACTCTAACTGGATTCAACTGAAATATTAGGAAATTATATATGGGCTTCTACCTAAATTTGCATTTGTGTTCTTCTTTGGACCACCTACCCAATAAAATTGTATTGAATAATTTCGATGTAGTTTTGTGAAAGCAATTAGCTTCAATAAATGTTAACTGAGTATCAAACAGAATTATGTCCACAATTTACTAGAATATTATCTCCATTGTTGACGGTGCGGTACATAATTTAAATGTTAGCAAGTAGAATTACTGTTAGTTCAGTATTATTTGGTGTGACATTTCATAACTATTGTTACCGATCCTAATATTAGCATCTTAATCGTAAGATTGTTATAATATAATAGTAGAATAATGCCCATGTAACTGCTAAGTAACTATTGCAAGATTATTTGTTTTTATTTTTCAGACGGATTTAAATCCAAGAATCCAATAAATAGCTTTGATGAACGCGCACACGCAGACACATAACACATTACTGTTGCACCTATGACGTAAAGAAGTAAAATAAGGCATGTGAGTACTTTTGACATTGTACATCCTTAACTTCTTATTTTAGGGCATACTACATTTACTTTCAAAAAACAATATAAATGAACAACTACATATAGGGTTGTTGTTATAATAGTAAATTTATCATTATCATACCATTACGAAGCAATTGGTAATCAATATTGGGCTACATCAATATACCGATGTTATCAATATGATAACAAGAAATTAACCATGATTGATGGTCATGTAGCGTTAAAGAATGTAAAAACCAGTGGTAACGGAAATTTAACTATATATTAATTTTGCTTTTTGACTATTATTAATCTTAATCATTCACGCTTTTGAAAATATATGAGATTTTAAGTTGATGTTTGTAGTTTTATTTATGATGATGTTTTCTTTAGTTTTTATAACTTTAAAACTTGAGATTAACAAAGCTATTTTCTCATATTGTTGTAAATAATTTATGATGAATCCAAAATTATATCAACTAAATAAATTAAAATATTGATATTTGCATTAGTCGATTTAATATCAATATCAAAATATATTTTTTTTTATCATCATCAAAACTTACTAATATAAAATTTAGTGTCTTTACGTATTAATAATTTGTTATCATCAGTCAACGGTTTCCAGTCGTTTGATATACCAAGATTATTTCACCAACGGTAACATTAAAGTACGGTAATCAATTTATGTTACCGTAACGATTTTTTCGTATTTATAACGGTTACCTTCACCATAATAATCCTAGGCCCTAGCTATAGTTATTTACAATGAATCGTGTAAAATATAATTGTCAAAACATTTGGCAACGAGCCTTTTAAAAAGTGCACTAGAAAGGTGTTTTATGAACGATATACAAGTTTAAATGGGTCAACTAGAAAATTTTCCTCTTCTTCTTATTCTTTTTTTCCCCACAGTGTTACTTAACATTTTATAGATAAAAGCAGATAAAAGCTGGACACAACACATAGCTAAATGATTATGAAATAACAGGTCTGATTCTGAAAATATGTAAAACATAACTGTAGTCATAACCATCCATAAAACAAATCATAATAATGTTAAAAAGAACTAAAATAATTATTGTGTGAGTTATTTGTTTTGAAGAAAAGAGAGAGAAAGGAAAAGGAGTAAGAAGAAAGAATAGTCCCCCACTCTCAAAATTTTGTGACTGTATGTCTAAATATATGGCTCACAAAAGGAAGGGTGGACCCTTCGAGCATCGAATGCTTTCTCCTCAACTTTCTCCTCTATTGAGGAGGGAGGTCATGCAACTTAACACACACGCGGGCCACCACCGAACTTGGGTTTGGATTCATATGTTGTGCAGAAATTGCACAAATGCGGAAAAACAATAAACATGATCTAGATTTGCCAATTTAAACATCACTTAATCTAGCAGCAATTATTCTATACTCCAAATAAATAGTAAATAATTATAAAAAAAAGAAGACACACAATATTTATACTGGTTCCACTATCATCTAGATAGTGTACGTCCAGTCCAAAGGAGAGAGATTTTATTACACTTGAGAGAATTACAAGAGATTACAAGATAAGAGTTTACATACAAAAGCCCCAAATTAGAGTTAACAAGAAGAGACACTCGATCTGAAGATCGCTGGCTGAATGTCAGGATGGGTTTACAATGAAGTCTACCCTTAATATATAGCCAATATAAATTCATATGAATCATCAATCAAATTACCAAAATATGGTAAGAAGATAATGGAGGCAAATTACAACGGTAACAAATCACGCAAACATAGCAAGTAATTCACTCGTTCCAAAGATGGAAGAAAATAATCCCAAAGCAATGCGATTACGAAGAAAGAAATAATATGCATATCTTTTGCATATATATTATTCCATAACGTGCGCATGCATAAATTTCCTTGTCATCTCATTCAAATGCAATCCAATTATTAATGCATTTCCATAATGAACAAACGTGATTGCTTTCCCCTTTGTATATTTGTTTCCTTCTATTTGTGATTTTGTATCACCAAAATTTAACACTCCACCTTGATGCAAAATCACATATTTCCAACACTCCACCTCGAGTCAAATTCTCTTTTCAACATAAAACTCTTAAAATCAAACTCCACATTCAACCAAAATCTCTTAACGAGATGGATATCAAAAATGAATACTTACCCAATGCGTTCCGGCAAGGCCACCCTCCATCACACCTTGCTAACGAGCTCAGACTATGTCCCCGCCCGCCAACAAAATGTTGCAAATGTCCAAAATCAAAAGAAGGTAGATACCAAAATAATCTCAAAGCCACCAAGACCAAAAAATTCTCTCAATCACCAATCAAATACAGAGCTAGAAAATAAAAAGCCAACAGACATAACAAGGCTGATCCAAATCTCTGTATACATGACAAATCTCTCTCCTTCCACATACCTTATCTGCCAAACAACAAATTTCCCATGGAAATCAACGTAAGACTCTCACATCAACATCGAGCCATAAAGCAGATACAAGTTCCCAAATCCAGATGTCTCTTCAACACAGTGAACTCCTTATCATCAAATTTCCAAAACTGGAACACTCTTCTCTCAATATAATCTCCTCCACTCCATATTGCACAAAATCTCCTTTTTCCATCCAAATGAGTAATAGCATAATCACCACCAGATCTACTGCTGTTTCTAGAAACCATTGATGCACAAATCTGAACAAATCGCCTAGCTCCGATACCAATCTGTTGTGCAAATATTGCACCAATGCGGAAAGACAATAAACATGATCTAGATTTGCCAATTTAAACATCACTTAATCTAGCAGCAATTATTCTATACTTCAAATAAATAGTAAATAACTATAAAAAAAAAGACACACAATATTTATACTGGTTCCACTATCATCTAGATAGTGTACGTCCAGTCCAAAGGAGAGAGATTTTATTACACTTGAGAGAATTACAAGAAATTACAAGATAAGAGTTTACATACCAAAGCCCCAAATTAGGGTTAACAAGAAGAGGCACTCTATCTGGAGATCGCTGGCTGAATGCCAGGATGGGTTTACAATGAAGTCTACCCTCAATATATAGCCAATATAAATTCATGTGAGTCATCAATCAAATTAACAAAATATGGTAAGAAGATAATGGAGGCAAATTACAACGGTAACAAATCACGCAAACATAGTAAGTAATTCACTCGTTCCAAAGATGGAAGAAAATAATCCCAAAGCAATGCGATTACGAAGAAAGAAATAATATGCATATCTTTTGCATATATATTATTCCATAACGTGCGCATGCATAAATTTCCTTGTCATCTCATTCAAATGCAATCCAATTATTAATGCATTTCCATAATGAACAAACGTGATTACTTTCCCCTTTGCATATTTGTTTCCTTCTATTTGTGATTTTGTATCACCAAAATTTAACATCATATAATATTTTTGGACAGAACTTATATACTGCGGTTTTTAGCTCAATAAAAAGGTCCAAAAATAATTCGAATTTAAAATTTGAAGGAGTGTTAAGGGCGGAAAATATTTCAACGAACGTGAACTTTTAAAAAAGCAGTTATGACCGTTAAAGTGAACAGTTATGACCGTTCGACGGTAACGGACATAACTGTTCATTGTCTATAAATCATATTCTTTACTCGAAAATTTTCAACTTTCTTCTTCTCTTTTGCTCTCTGTTTTATTCCATTTCTGAAAACTATATCGAGTTCGTAATACTACAAGATATGATCTCGATACTCTTGTCACCGTGGTCATTCAAAAGATGGTTGGAATTGGACTTCGGCTGTACGACCGCGACCGATCAAAGAGTTTCGGTATTCAGGCTCCATTGTATCTTAGAAAATGGTTTGCCTAAACTTAATGCAATGTTAGCAATGGCACGACACATTTTGAAAGAGTTCGTTTTAGATTTCACCTAACTAGAGAGGTTCGATAAGGTTTGATGAAGTCAAATTTCATTTGTTGACAGAAAAAGATGCATGTCTTATTAGCAGGGCTGAAAGCTGTATACAAACCGACGATGCCAAAACCATAAGAGAACGACGACAAAGTTGTGGCACACATCAAAGCCCGAATAAAATGGGAGCAAGGACTATATATGCAAAGAGCACCTCGGCAATGCTATGCCGATGCGCTGTTCGATATGTACTACAATAAACCAATCGTAAAGGACATTTGAAATGCATTTGAGGCCAAGTATCCGATGGAGGACGCAACCAATAAGAAAATCCTTATCACTAAGTATTTTAATTATGAAATGACTGATGTTAGGCTAATAGTAGAGCAATTCAACGATATTATGCACATCTCAAATCAGTTCAACGAAAATAATATGAATATGGACGAAGAAATCAAAATTGTCCATAATAGACAAACTCGTGTTCGGTACTGTACAGTATTTGCAAATTGAAGAACAACTAAGGTAGAAGGAAAACTCTGAAGCAACGGTGTATTCAAAGGTCCACATAATGGAGGAAAAAGAAAGCAAATAAAGTTCTGGAAAACTCTTTTAATCAAAAGAGGAAATATTAAAATAACAAGAACTTTCATAACAAGATGGTCTAAGAAAGTGAATGATGCTTCATTTGCGGAAAGCCGGGTCATTTTAAAAGGGATTGTCGTTTCTCTAAAAAGAAACAACAATCATCGAAGGAGAACTCCGTGCCCGTCATCTCCGATATCAACATTGTCGAAAGAGATGATTCTTAGTGGATCGAGTCTTGCGCTACCAAGCATATATGCAACGACAGGGCCTATTCAAGAAAATTGAACCGAGGAAGGAAAATATCTTTATATGGAGAACTCAACCAAAACAGCGATCAAAGTAAAATGGACAGTGGACTTAGAATTCATGTTTGGAAAAATTCTGACTTTGGATGATGTACTTTATGTACCTGAATTTCGAAAGAACCTTGCGTCTAACGTTTGTTAAATAAGTCTGGTTTCAAGCATATCTTTGAATCAGATAAGTATGTGTTGATTAAAGATGGTGTTTGTAGGAAAATCGTGTGATGGTATGTTCAAATGAATATAAATAAAACCAATGTTTCTGCTTATATTGTTGATTCATTCGCTACATGGAATAGTAGATATTGTTGATTCATTCGCTACATGGAATAGTAGAGTAGGACCTGATAGTTCTAGATGCATGCATAATATGATTTCATTAAATATGATCCCTAAATATGATAATAACATTAATGATCAGTGTAGAGTATGATCTTTGATAAGGAAATCATTCCACGGTAGATTACCACAACTAATTAATAGTGATGTCTATGATATGCATAATACTCATACCAGAGAGGAAAAAATATTTTGTCCCGTTTATAGATGGTTACTTTAAATTCTGTTGTCTATCTTATGCACGCTAAAGAAGAAATATTAAATTCATTTATGATTTATAAAAATGAAGTGGAAACTTAACTCAATGTGACTCTATAATTAAAACTCTTTATATCATATAGAGGCAGTAAATTTCACATTTCTGCCTTTTGTGAATCTGTATGTATAATTCATGAGACCTCAACTACATACACACAAAATGAAGTAGCCGAAAGGAAAAAAATCTAACACTCAAATACTAGTTTCCAGGGTGAAGTACTATTAACTACATGTTATATAATAAACAGAGTACATCATAAGAAAGCCAAGTCACTATGTATGAACTTTGGAAGGAAAGAAAGCCAAATCTAAACTACTATAAAGTCATGAGTTGTAGGACGATTGTCATGTTACCTTAACCCAAAATCAAACGATTAAGACAAAAAAGTATTAAGTGTATCTTTATGTGATATACTCAGCATAGCAGGGTTATAGACTTTTTATCACAGTACCTAATAACTTGATTGAGGTAAATCTGCAATAGAAATAATATGAAGTAGCCAAAAGAAAAAAATTGGTCACTCGCTGAAATGGTTAATGCAATGTTGTGTAATTCTGGATTCAATACTAGTTTCTGGGATGAAGCATTATTAAATGCATGTGATATATTAAACAGAGTATCCCATAAGAAAACCAAAGTCACTCTGTATGAACTTTGGAAGGGAAACAAGCCAAACCTATACTATAAAGTCTTGGGTTGTAGGGATTGTCAGATTACTTGAACCCAAAATCAGAAAATTAAAACAAGAAAGGTATTGAGTGTATCTTCATAGGACATGTTCAACATAACAAGGGTTATACTGATCACACAACCTAATAACTCGGTTGAGGTAAAATACTGTAGGACTCAAAAGATGTTGTAATCTATGAAAATAGATTCACATTTATTCCTTTTAATTAATCTATTGATGAAACGATGGAGGTGATCAATCTACCAAGTCATGAATTGGTGGAGAAAATTGAAATAAATAATGATGAAACTGGTGAATCTATTAGGAAAAGCAAAAGAAAGCGAATTGAAAAGCCTTTTGCAACGGATTTTGTTACTTATTTGGTTGAAGGATCAAGGGATGCTTCTCAGCATTACATCATGATTTCTACAAGCGTTGAATTCAATCCTTTAACATACAATGAGGTAATGAAGTCTCAGGATTCATTTTTTGACAAGAAGTCGTAAACGATGAAATTGATTTTATTATGAAAAATCAGACATGGAAACTAGTAGACTTACCTCTCGACTCTAAACCAATAGGATGTAAGTAAATATTTAAGAAAATCTAAAAGCAAATACTACAATAGAAAGGTTCAAGGACACGTTAGTTGCTAAAGGATTTACACAAAAGGAAGGGTTCGACTATTTCGATACTTATGCGCCTGTAGTGAGAATCTCAACTATTAGGACATTAATTGCATTAGCATCTATTTATAATTTTGAAATTCATCAGATGGACATTAAGGACACATTTACGGTGAACTTGATGAGGAAATATATATGACACAATCGTAAAGTATTATCATGCTTGCGTAAGAGCGTAAGGCATGTAAACCTGGTAAATCACTTTACGATCTTAAACAAGCATCAAAACAATGGCATGAAAGTTTGATAAAAGCATAGTATCTAATGGTTTTAGGATTTGTGAATTAGAACCATGTTTGTATAGCAAGTTTCATGCTGGAAAAAGGGTGCTTATATATCTCAATGTTAATGACACGTTGATATTTAGGACCGATACTTCGAGCATCGAAAAAACAAAAATGTTTCTATCTTCATGTTTTGACATAAAGGACATGGGGTCGTAGAAGTGATTCCAAAAATAAGAATCATAAGAGTGAAGGAAGAGTTAGTTATCATCCAATTTTATTACATCGAGAAAATCTTGAAAAGATCCATGATTATAAACATGTATCCATCCATTTCACCTAAACATGCAGTTATATTCCAATACCGCCGGTATATCAATAAATCAATAAGAGAATATGCTAGAATTATTGGGAGTTTGAAATATACCATGACATGCACTAGAGCAGATATTGCCATGCAATTGGCAATATAAACAGATATACCAGTAACCCTAATCGTGTTCATTGAATTGTTGTACAATTTTTTTTTAAATACTTAAAAAGAAACCATGAACTATGGTATTTTGTACAATGGGTATCCAAATGTATAGAAGGATACACGGACGTTAATTGAAACAATAGCAGTGAAGATCATAAATCAACCAGTGGATGATTATTCACTCTGAGTGGAGGAGCAATATCTTGGGCTTCTAAGAAACAAATGTGTATTGCTGATTCTACCATGACTGTCAAATTCATAGCATCCGTTGCTTGTAGCAAAGAAGCAGAATGGTTAAATAATTCACTGCTACAAATTCTTGTACGGCCGAAACTGATGCCTCCAATATATGTGCACTGTGATAGTCATGCAACACTATCACGAGCCTATAGTCAAGTTTATAATGGCAAATCTAGATACATTGGCCTAATACGTGATATGGTTAAGAAATTGCTCACTAATGGGGTAATTACCATAGATTTTGTAAGATTTAGCTAAAACTTGGCAGATCCATGTACTAAAGTTCTTGCAAGGGACTTGTTATTGAAGACATCAAAGGGAATGTCTTTAAAGTAAATAGAAGACAATTGTCATTGATGGAAACTCAACTCAACATAATTCAGTTCATTATCTTGAGTGCAATGAGCAAAAGTACATTTTTTGATGCGACTGGAAGCACTATCATATCAGTCTAAACATTTAATATTATTTTCCATTCCAATGTAAAGTGTTGATACCCATAATGAATTGGTGAAGATTGTACTGCTTAGTACTTATAGGTTTACAACATTGATAACATTGAAGTGTAAATTTTAGGACACCTTTGATAAATCTACTTATATGAATGCATGAACGTGGTGTCGCTTTTGTGAGACTGTGGCTTAGTCTCTAATGAAATTTCATGAAACCGAGATACACACAAGGTCATACATATGTCAGCAGATACATACTATCTGAAGAATTAGAAAATACGTGTGTGAAGTACATCCGGTATGTCATATAGGATCGATGGTTCAATGCTTAATCAACCATTCCATTCGAACATGCTTTAATGGTTTACCACTATGTATAGATTCAGGTACACAAGACATATTTGCACGAGTTTTTCTGCACAACTGACAAGATAAATTTTATTAAAATTTGTGGAGGATTGTTAGGAAATTTTCAATATAATTTTTATGTGAGTTATTTATCTTAGAGAAAAGAGAGAGAAAGAAGAACAGCGAGAAGAAGAAATAGTCCCACACTCACAAAATTTTGTGATTGTTTTTGTTTAAACCTTTTGAACACTCGATGTTGTCTCCTATGTCGACGAGGAAAGTTATGCAACTTAATACACGCACGTGTCATCGCCGTTGTGCTGAATAGGAGCGGGCCGGACCCGGCCTTGGGTTTGGGTCCAAATATTATTTTTGGACGGAATTTATATAAGCGGACTAGAGTTTTTAGCCCAACAAAAAGACCGAGAAATAATTCGAATTCAAAATTCAAAAAAGTGTTTAGGGTGGAAAAAGCTTCAACGGACGCAAATTTTTAAATAAATATTTATGCTCATTGGAGTAAACAGTAACGGACATAACTGTTCATTGTCTATTAATCGACACGCTGTCCAAAAACGAAAATCATATTCGTTACTCGTAAATTTTCGACTTTCTACTTCTCTTTGCTCTTTGTTTTATTTTGTTTCTAAAAACTATATCGAGTTCGTAATACTGCAGGTTATGATCCCGATACTCTTGTCGCTGCAGTTGTTCGGAAGATGGTTAGAATCGGACTTTGATTGTGCGACTGCAGCCGACCAAAGAGTTTTGGTCCTCGGCCTCCATTGTATCTTGGGAGATGGATTGTCCAAATTCTACGCAATTATTCGTTTTATCAAACGGTGGTCGGGTAAATTGCATTTTAAGGAGAGCAACATTCTGCATACCTTGGAGGAGCGACTATCAAGAATTCAAAAGTGCAAACGTTATCTACAGCTGTCACTATACACAAGAACACTGCCAACAAATCATTCTGGTTACGAATAATTTTTCCAAAGATTCTGAGTCTGAAGTAATAGACCAACAATAAAATATAGTATATCAACAATAACAACTGTCCAAATTTGACATTGCTATGAAAAAGCATATAGATGAAATATTATATCAACAATATCAATAGCATTGCCATGAAAGAGCGTATAAATGAAAAATATAGATTCCTGATGGCTCGAGTTTAGATCTTTAATCGTCGGGCCTGGGTAGTTGGGGAACTTCAATGTGACTAGACTGTAAGGTGAACACTCGCCAACAGAAGGTGACATTTCTGTGATGGAAGAGTTTGACCAGTTTATTTAATTGAACTATAGCTTAGTAATAGGTGATTCACTTGATCAAACTCTAGAAAAATCCATTCAATGGTGTTTCTCGACCGTTTCGTAATTGGCGAAAAAATGGAAGATAGATTTCATGTTTTGCATGTTAAAGGGCTCATTATAGTTCCCTATAGCGTATTTTGATCATTGCCTTATTATTCTTTTTTGCGAGAACCAACACTTACTGTACAAAACATTTAATTTTGAAAAGATATGACTTTTAGAAAGTAATTTTATAGACTTAGTTTCTAATAAATGGCTTTCAATCAGTAGCAACGATATCAAATATTCGGCAACATAGCTAAAGTTTATGTTAGTAAACTTAAGAACTTAAGATTATTTCTCAAAACATAGAATACGGATGTTTTTGGCAACATCAAAATCAGAAAAGAAACATTACTGCCCGAAATTATAAAATAAAATAAAATAAGAGTCTAGAACCTTAAACCTTTTCAAATATACTTTTAAATCTCAAACAAGAAATAGACAAAGTTATTACGCAAGAGGAAATAATATGAAAACATAGATCTAGGGTCCGATGGATAGACGAGAATGACAAGAATGTCAAAAAAATTCATAGAGTAACTAATGGTCTTATGCATAGTAACACCATAAACTCCTTAATTATTAATAATGTGGAAATTTCTTATCAAAATGAGCTAAATAAAGTTTTCACCGACTACCATACAGAAATTTTTGGAACCAACAGAGACCACACAATTAAAGATAAGTGAAATGATTTATATCCAGAAAACTTAAGGATATCTTTAGACGACCTGAATAATCCATTCACGGAATAGGAGATTTTTAAGGCTATTGATGATATGCCCAGCGATAAATCCCTAGGACCGGATGGGTTTTCTATGTTGTTTTATAAGAAATTTCGGCATATCTTAAAAAATAACTTAATCATAATATTTAATGAGTTTTATAATGGTAACTTATAATTAAGAAGATTTAACTTTGCTAATGTAATTCTACTTCACAAGAAAATGGATGCGATAGAGCCTAGGGATTTTAAGCCTATTTTGTTGAAAAACTATTCTGTTAAAATTATTTCGAAGGTTTTAGCTAATAAACTAAGTAGTAAAACGGACAATCTAATCGATTTAATGCAATCTGCTTTTATTAAACGTAGAAATATCACGAACAAGGTCACGGTTGTCTAATAAACTATTGTTGTACTGTGCTCTTTTAAAACTTGATTTTGTTCAAACTTCCAACTTAATTGATTGGACTTTTGTTAAAGATTTATTAACGGTTAGAGGTTGTAGTGCTAGATGGGTATGTTGGATTATGATTTTGCTCAAACTCGAAAACTCAAGTACAATGATTAATGAGATTCAAGAAAATAAAATTCAATCTAAATGTGGGCTTAGACAAGGCATCCTTTGTCGTCCTTACTTTTCAACTTGGCAGTGAATATATTCACTAGGATCATTAACTTATCTACCATAAATGGGCTATTGTCACATTTGGAAACGATATCACTAACAATGGTTTATGAGTACTTCAATTTGCAGATGATACCATGTTTTTACCTTTACATTTACCACGGCATATAACAGCTCTTAAATTTATTTTATATGGTTTTGAAATGCTACCGAGACTTGAGATTAACTTTGACAAGAGCTCTGTTTTAGTCTTGAATAATGTCAACCATATTGAAATATCGTTATTAATACACTTAATTGTAAAATCTTGAAATTTCCTATATATTACTTAGGTTTCTTGATTAAACCAATGAAGCTTAAAAAGAAAGATTAACAATAATAATTGATAAGATTAATAGAAAGATATCTAATTGGAACTGTATATTCTTACCGATGGTGGGTAGAATCGTTCTTATTAACTCTGACTTATCGGTTCTGCCGATTTATTGGATGTCGTTTTACCTTTTTCCTAAATGAGTCGTTTATAAAATAGACAAAATCAAAAGAAATATCCTTTGGAGTGGGGATAGTTCACGTAGTAGTATAAACTGGCTTGTTAATCGGGAAATGGTCCAAAAAGGATGGGGGATTAGGAATAATAAACCTACATAATCCCAATGTCTATTAGAAAAATGACTTTGGAATTTTAACAATAATAAGGGAAAACTAATTTGAAAAGAAATGATTTCGAACGAATTCTATGGTAGATCTTATAACCTTCATCATATCACTATCAATCCTAACAACTTGTCTTACTTTTGAAAATCCATTTTAATTTTTTTAAATATTTTTAACCCCGGGATTAATAATACAGTTCATTCAGGCAATAACACATCATTTTGGCATGATAGATGGATTTTAGTTATACCTCTTAAAGTCGACTATAAAAATCTTTTCAACATTTGTAACTTCAAAATGCCCTAATTTCAAAGGTTTTCACACCTTATAACGAATATCCATGGAACTTTAGTTTCAACCATGCCCTTGAAAGTTACATTAATCCAATTTGTATTACTTAGTTCTAAACTTGATCATTATAACTTAGATAACTAGAGCAATATTAAAATTTGATGTTGGGAAAATAGCAAAATATACTCCTCAAAATTGAATTACAAGTTTTTAAATTTCCCAACGATTAAAACGGTTTTTTAAATATATTTGGATAGTTTATGCTCTCCTGAAAACAATAATGCGCATGTGATTAATCCTACGCAAGAAATTAAATACAATCGAATTTCTAAAGAAAAAGAATTTTCTCCAAGAAAAAATGTGATTTTTGCAATTAGACTTAGAAAACGTAACACGCTTATGTTACAAATGTACATTAACTTACCCTATTCTTGTAAGAACTCTTAAAAAATTTGACTATGCCACGACGAACCTTATTTTAACCGTGATCGCTACTGAAATAACTTTGGATTTCAATATGCTATAGGCTCCAGAACTTTACTTGACTTTATCTTCACTATTACTTGTCAGTATTTATGATTTGAAAGTCCCATAAAATGTTTAACAACGTTAATACCCCTTGTGATAATCTAAGCTATGCTATTGAGCTTTTTTGTTATAACTGGGCTACAAATCCGAACTATAAATTGGCTAAAAATATGCACTTAAAGGATTTTCTTAAAAAATGGAAAATTTGCATTAATATACTAAAAGTAAAAAATCGTTTATAGCAATGGGAGTCACAATACGACTTAAAAACGATCTAATAAATACCTTTAATGAAGATAACTACGCGAACATTCCTTTTATGAATGAAAATTAATTATTCTCTACTTTTCATTCATGTTTTACAATCCTCCCATATATATGCGTAAAATCATTTGATTATATGCATATATACGGGTTGTTCTCACGTTTTTTTATTTTTTAAGTTGTAAGTATTAGTGGTTGCTGTGGATTCTCTTGCTAATGCTGGAGCACTGAGGCGGGCAGATTGATGATGATAGGCTGTTGTGATTGGCTACCTTTACTTGGTTCACTTTGGAGTTTATGGTCGTTGCGCATCTATGATTTGTTTCCACTTACTCGCTTTGATTTGTCATTTTTTTTATGATCCTATTATACTATTATACTCTCTAGCATTCAGTTTAGGGAGGGGATTTTTATTTTTATTTCTTCATTGTACGGAGGATTATTATTACCTGTCAGACATGTTGGCAGCTCCTTTTTTAAGTGTAAAATAAAATATATGAGTACTCTCCTCCTTCGGAGGATCACTCATTTTTCTATAAAAAAATATAGATTCCTGATAAAATCAAATTTGACAAAGATAATATACAACTGTCCATATGCATCTTAAATACCTGATCCTTTAAGAATGGCAGCCATATTCCCAGCACTACTTCTAACAACAAGTCGAAAATCCCTTTTCAAACCAACATATTTAGCATATTTCTGTCCAAATCATCAAGTTATCAGACCAACAATAGGACATTATTCACGTACCTCTATATATTAAAAAATGAGCAGGAAGAGAATTGAATCAATGAGTTGCTAAATCACCACTTATAACCTAAATAATCAACTTAGTTATAGGTTTCCAATGGACATGATGTCTTGAGAGTACAAGTAGGTTTACTATAACATACCTCATTAACAGGAGCCTCGTTTTCTCGAAATACGGCATCATGTGCATCAATCTCTTGTCCAAATTCTGTATTTAACAGATCCCCGGAGTTACCAACCACGGCACATGTCTTGAATTGGCGTGGATGAAAAGGAGGCTTTGATGGCAAAATCAAATTAAGATTTTCTTCACACAAAGATCGGTTATAACATTTGTCTGAACCACTGGAGCCCAAATATGTGTGATCATTCAATAACAGGCCTTGAGCAAATTGTTAAATCCAAAAATAGAAAATAGATAGATAAATGAACAAGTAAATAACATATAGGTATGATATCTTACAGCTGTGCTATCCTTTTTGCTGCATAGTCTAGCCAACCATCTGGTCTGACATCTAGATATTCTCTAGTCAATACTGTTGTCATGTTTCGATACTGCAAAAGTTTATGTTACAACTTACATCAGCAGTATTTATCTAAAGTTAGTTACTTTGAACTTGAAGTTGATATATATAAATCGAACCTGTTCCCATAGGAGGATGGCATCACATACATCATATTGGTATTCCAGTGGTTCATAAACTTTAAACTGTGTATTATACTGAAGAAGAAAAGATGGAAAATAAGTATATAAAATCATAAAGCATCATCTTACGCTATCGTCAGAAAAAAAATCAAGAAGTTGAAACCATGAAACAAAAGTATGGAGCAGTGCTTGACCCAGGTACTGTTTGTGCCAGGTGGAAATTTGAGCACAAGTTTGCAGTGGTCGATAATATCTGCAGTCATACTTAGTCCTCTGTTTGCCTGTAAGAGACAATAAGATCAGCTGCAATCCTACATATAATCAAAGAACTTTGGTATTCCTATACAACAATTAAGCACATTGGAGAGGTATATATTATATGCTCTGCACCATGGAAGTGTCCATGCACCGTAGATAAAATGTAGTGAAGCAATTTGGTCCCAGTTGTATTTATCTAAGACGATGCTTTTGTTTCAACTATCTCAATTTGTGAACCAATATGTGAAGGACATACATTATTGTTTGGAATCTCTTTGTTCCTTCATGCTTTACTTAAGCGGTGAAATATCAAAGCTGTTTTCGCTGAAATAGCGAAACCAGTATCATTCTGCATCAAACTACGTTCATTTTATCCACATCTACACTAAGTGTGTCTAACCATATAAAGATATCATAATATATATTTTCTAACCACATGCAAACACTTGTTCTAAATTTTGTGTTTCCTCTTTTCTTATCCAATATACACATGGAACAAACTTTCAGTTTGATAATGATGATATGGTTATTGTATTTTAACAAAAAGGGATGCTTATTTTGTGAAGATGTGCCTCTACAAAATCAGTCATGTAAGTACTTCCCTTTTATGTACCAAAAATCGGTTATATAAAACTTCAGCATGACTCTTGATAAGCACACCCCAGCACTGGAGGCGAGTGAATGTACTTCTATGTACAACACACCATGTGGCACCCAGCTTACCCCAACACATATAAAAACACAATCCCCAAACAAAGAGAACAAGTCGGT
This sequence comes from Allium fistulosum, assembly GCA_030737815.1. Lineage (NCBI taxonomy): Eukaryota > Viridiplantae > Streptophyta > Magnoliopsida > Asparagales > Amaryllidaceae > Allium > Allium fistulosum. The sequence goes on from CM060906.1 coordinate 917,073,318, forward strand.
ATTCAACTGTTGGAAAATTGAATTTCAACAGAGATGGTATACCGGCATTCAGCATATCATATCTATTAATTTTCATCATCAATCTTTCATTCGTGATTTTCACCAAAAAAATAAAAAAATAAAAAAAACAAAAAAAAAAACAGGGTAACATCCCCAGTTATCCATAGTGCAAAGTACAAAAGGTACTAACAACATTGCCTTTCCAAATTGAGCGGTGCCTTTTTCACTCGCTGTTGCGTCAAAAATGACCAAATACCTCGAAATAGAGATCTAGTAGAGCATATGGCCTGAGTGTGATCCTAGAGTTTATTTCCATGAGTTATGATCTCTATTTAGCAAAATAGTTAAGTTGTTACTCTAATTCAGATCACAAATTACAGACAAAATACACTAGAAAGCAATAATATATCAAATAAATGATGAAAAATAAATAACACATTGAATTTTTGTACTAGTTCAATATATCCTGATTTATGTCCAATTTATTTTTTATTATAATTGCCACAATATGTGCTAAATCTCTACGGATCGGTTACAAATAAGTCTCTAAGTTGGTAAAATTCCGGTCTTTAGAATTCTGAGGTTTTGCATCAGAATTCGGATGGCTTACAGTCAGAATTCTGGTGGTTTAGAGTTAGAATGCTAGTGATTTAGAGTCAGAATTCTGATGCAGGTAATGAATCAGGTAGCGTCAGTTCATTATTTGTAGTTGTGTTTCTGGATGTTTCCTTGTGGTCTAGAAGTGCTCCAGATGGTCCCTATTCAATTCGGCGGAGTATAGATGCTTTAGAGAATTTCAAAGTTGATCCCTAAAATGGTGTTGCTTGGAGATATTCATAGGCGTAACTTGGAGGCTCTAAAATTAATACATGAAGTGGAGATCTCATCCAAATCAAAAAATAACTCCAAACCCTTAAAAATAACCAGAAAAACAGGTTTGTATTGACTTGGTTACCACTTCAGGAAAACGTTTCGACCAATTATGTTTAGCAAATTCTATTAGGTAAATTTTGTTAAGTAAATTTTGTAAGGTTAATTCAGTCACACAAATTATGTTCAACTCGCAACAGAATATTATGTTCGGGTCCAAACTGATTCATGCCAACCGAACCATGTTCACAGTCCGATAGGGGGCTCCGAAACCTAACATAATTGGTTCGTCAAGGGTCCGATTTTCCTAGTGCTATAACTTCTTCGTTTTAGGTTGCAATTGAGCAGGACATGGACCGATAGTTTCGTACCGTCCAATAAAATACTCCATTACCTTTGAATATTGCATTTGGACAGAATAGTTCGTAGCTCCCCAAGGACACCCAAATCAATTAGGCGGAAAACCGATTTTCAAACGGTTGTAACTTTTTCGTCATAAGTCAGATAGGGTGAAATTGGATCGATAGCTTTGAATCGTTGAGTATAACATTTCAGTGCCTTCGGATGCTCCGTTTGAGGCAAATGGCTAGTAGTTCTCCAAGATGGACCCAAATCGGTTGGGCAGAGAAGATTTCTACACTGCCATAACTTTTAATCTATAGATTGGATTCAAACCCAAGCGCATTTCTTGACCTCAAGCATCTTTTCCAATTGGTTTGAGTCCATTCCGAAACCATGTTAAAGTTGCTCCTAACACTCACTAACCGCTGTTGGGTGATTACATATCAGTGAGTGACCAAAATAAGAGTATACTAAGTGTGCCCTCTGTTTGTCATTAAGTATTATGGCCATCCTAACCTGGACATAATTTATACCAATATTGTCAAGTATAGTTTACAACTTAAATACACCGACCACATACTTGTGTTTTAAAAACTATAATCACTATGTTTATCTCCCTACGGAAAGAGCACTATGATATTTACTACTATTCCACAAGCCATAAGCTTCATCAAAGATCTACATGCCTAAAAACAATAAAGTTTCAAAACCGTAAAACATTTAATTCATCTTTCGCCAAACAGTAATCTTAATCTTACTTAAATATAAAGGAAAAATTGAACCACGTATAAAAACAGTTAGATCATACCACGCATTGTTGAACCTTGGACTGGAAACTGGACAAGATTCGAACATCTTCCCTGTTGAGATCTGAGCTACTGTCACCTACGTAATTTAAATTAATGATGATTCACGGTTGTTTAAATCTGCTTAAATAGTAAATGGGAATAAACTGAAACTTACGAGTGAAAAAGGTAGACTGAATAGATAAGAGAATGATGGTGAATAAAAGGGAGGCGCCGAGGAGGAGGACAACTGTAGGCCGTTGAAATAATGACGACGACGACGACGACGGGATCTTTAGACTTCCCCTCATGTCGACCTGATTCACTCTAGCAACTCTGCTGATTTAAATATTGTAATTAGTTGTTGATTATTGGAGTTTATAACGGTGGGAAATGAATTTGGGTCAGATTTGATTGTTCGCTAGCATGTTCTGTATGTTTTAAAGTGTAACGCTATCCTATCCCGCTATGGCCTGTAGCAATCAGTCGGGTGCTGATAGTAATACACTTTATAGACTGTGAGTTGTTGTAATGGTTAAAAATAAGGCTCCGTCTATTCTCACCCCGTATAATGCTCTTCCCACCCCACTATTTTAAAAAAAAACATCCACCCCATCTTTTGCTCTACGCACCCCGTCTACTTCCAAAAATACCCTTCCCTTTCGTAAAAAAAAATAAATCGTTTCACACTCTCTCAAAGCACGTTCTACGCGAACGTGGTTGTTGAACCAACCTCGTCCGCCACGAACGTGGTTGTGACAACAACCACGTTCGTGGCGAACGAGGTTGGTTCAACAACCACGATCGCGTAGAACGAGGTGTGTCGAGTACACAGTTTCGACCTCCCGAATAATACTGGATGTAGATATTCATTTAAGGGTATAATTGGAATAAAAGTTTCAAAATTTTAACCGGGGGGTGAAGAGAAAATACTGGGGGGTTAATAGACGGACCCTAAAAATAATCAAAATTAGAAACCATCGCTGAGAAAACATTCCATTCATTGTCATTGTGTATAGAATACAACACAAATGAGCTCTATTTACGGACAAGAGAAGAATGAAGATTACTATCATGTTCATTTAACATTTAGCATATTCAATCTTATGTATTTTATAACAGTAGTATATCCATATTAAAAAGTGAGTTCTAAATCTTTCCTTTATTCTAAAACTCCTCTCCCTATTTTTTCCTAATTTATCTAAACTTCTTTCCTTTCTAAACTAAAAATTAAATTCTACTACTTTACATTTTGTATAGATCAGATTTTCTAAGTAAATTCCGATTTTGTTATTCTTAGATGTTTAAACTTAATTCTTCTTTGTTTTTCCTAATTTTTTAATGGTAGCTAATGTTACACATATTAATCATTTTACTATTATTCATTTCCATTCCTACTATAGCAGAGTAATTCAACTATTGATTCTTGTATGTATATATAAATAAGTATGGTTTTTTTTTTTAATTTCTAAAGGTCACAAATAGTTTTGTTGGATGATTTTGGAGTTGTTAGTTCTTTATTCGTAAAGGAGCTTCGTATATTTTAAAGGTAAAAAGTTTCCACATTGATTATGACCATTTATTTCCAAGTTCATATAATGTCCTATAATATTTTATTAACTAAATCTAATTTCGTTGTATAGTTGATTGCTATAGTTTTATGCTATACAGGTAAATACAACGTGATTTTCTCTTTATCCCCTAAAAGCAAATAATGCATTTTGGGCTACTTTTTACTCATACAAAAGATTCTTTCAAACCTAGCTTTGTTTTTTCCATAATTCAAGTATCATTTCTAAAAATTTGAGGTAGATTTAATGCAATCCATGATAATGGAAAATTTGAGCGACATGTTTAATTTGATGAAGAATAAATGTTGAATTGAAAAATTATTTGCTATACTACTATAATATACTAAGGGTGTTTTCCTAGCCGACAGAGAATTTTTTACCTTTTAAATCTATAGATTTCTAATGCGGTTATTGGTTTGGACAAAATAATAATGGCTTTGCAAAAGTAGGTTACTATGTTGATCATCTTCATGTAATTATTTTTATTATCAAATTGCATGCTATTAAGTTTGTATTGAATGATGGTTTAGGTGGCAATTTATGTGGTTTATTTGTAATGCTTTTTTTACATGCCTATAGGGGGTAGCTCTTCCATTAACTAATCATCGTTGCATGCATCATTTTCATCTTTTTTTGCTATTATAGAAGGTGTAATTTATTTTCGCATTGAAGGTTATTGAGATTGGAACAAATGGAGAAGGTGACAATTTATGTGACTTTGTTACATTTTATTATATTGTTTTTAGCTATGAGAGTTATCACACTTATATTACTCAAGAATGTTGCGATTTCATTCACTCTTTTTCTATCACATCATCCTTACTTAATGAACAGAGTTGTCAAATCTTTATCTTCTTGAGATGGTGAAAGCAAGACTTAAGAAATTCTCTACGTAACTAAAAATGAGAGAACTCAAATTTGATGGTATTTTCTATCAAAAAAAATCTGAAGGTATTGTACAATTATACTTTTTATCACCCATATAAGTCTATAAAAAAAGACATTTTGAGTCACATAGGAATGTCATAAATCATTAACAATACTTTAGTTTAATATTCTACCTGACCTATAACATGGTTCTTTATCATTCTTTATTTGGTAATCGAAACAGATTTTGTGATGGTCGATTAGGTCGGGATCGATATGGAATCCTTTACAATTGTGTCAAAGGTAAGAAGTATATTCAATCATTATGAATTCAATGTATATGTTATAACAATTTAATAAATTTGGGAAGGTCTTATTATGCAATAAGAAATTATGCTCAATAGTATGAACCCATAGTTAATTATTTATGTTGATTGTTTATATAACCATGCAAATTGCATGTCTGCTTAATGAAAATTAGGGGATGTGCCACTTCATTCATACTGAGAAGCATGATGGTGTTAATATTAGAATTTAGAAGTGATGACCATTTAGTGAAATATATGTGAGTTAATGGAATTGCAATATTGCTATCACACATGAAATGAAACCAAACAACATGTTGATGATGATTTCAAAGTTTAGAACCATAGCTTAGCTAATTGCAAAGAACTCTTTTTTTGTACCCGATGACTTTTTTGATAAATAAGAACCAATATAGAACAAAGTATCTTTATTTGTCTGTATGCGTACATATATGTATACATGCATGCATGTATTGTTATACGTCTAGTATACCAAAACAGAGAATAATCAAATATAAACTCGTCGCACAAGTTTATAACTCAGATTTCCACTACACTGGAATTCTGTATTAATTATTATAACAATATGAATGTTGTAAATAAATTACAACAACAGCGTTATACTATTTTGAATAAATAGTATAATAAAATGAGAGGATAGAATGTAGAATAATGTATATAAATATACAAATAACTAGAAATCTAACTGTATAGCGTCTGAGGCTTGTCGTAACAATTTTCTTAAGAATTTTATTTCAAAATTCTCCCAAGATACAACAGACGTAATCTGCACGAGATTGTAATGAGTATGTCAACTCTGTGATATATTGTATAGAGCAGTAGAGAAAGAAGAAGCAGAAGAAATTATAATTGGAATGGAATTAGAATGTGATCAGTATTCTCTTCTATTTATAATTTCGTCCGCACCCCTTCGAACAGTCGCGTCTGCCTGAAAGGTTGCACCTGTTGCCTTTCATTGCTGTTGTTCGTTTAAACGGGCCGCACCCGTTTGCTACTGGTTATGTTTGTTCGCCTAAAAACTCGCGCCTGCTTCATAAGGCGCCTTCTCAGTCCAAAATTTCAAGTCCAGCCCAGTTTTCAACCGAAGCCCAAAACTGTTAAACAATGCCCTAGCAAAAAGAATGATCATTTAAGACCCGTACCCGTACCGGCCCGGTTGGTCGGACGGCGACGGCGGCGCGCGCGTGTGGTGGAGATGCATGATCTCCCTCCTCACAACGAAGCATACATTTAGGTGCCCCTAGGCCCCAACACCTTCATTGCAAAGCCATATATATTGGAATGGCTTTGCAAATTTAGCGATGTGGGACAAGTGTATTTCATTTACATTAGGAATTCTCTTGTGATATCACTTGGCTTATGTGAAAATAATGTAAGCCATATATTTTTTAAGAAACGTTGGAAATTTATATTATAATTATTTCCCTCCAATAAATTATTATAATTAGTGCTTAAATGTGAAAGTTACAATGCACTCTCCCCAATTTCACTTCAAAATTAGTTCCTCCACCAACAACAATAAGAACATAGAATGTGCTATACATTACATCATTATTTCACCATTATTTTCTTTGTAAATAAACCAAGGAAGGAGTTACTAATCGCTACAATGATATTTTATAGTTCAACAATCACATAATATAATATTTGTTGTTGTCACTTGATATTATATTTATAATTTTTAAGATGATAAGATTTTTATGATCACTCTAAAGCAACTAATTAGATTAGCCTCGATAAATAACACTAAGGCAAAATTGGAGAGTACCAACATTCTTTTCATATGCTTATCAACCGAATTGCATATTTCTATATTTGTACTATGGATATTCAATATTAACAATGAATGTATAAAGTTTTTATGTGATCTTATAAGTCTTGTATTTAATCTTTAAAACGATATATTAAGATTAAGGTAATATTCAGCACAATACTTTATGATGTTCTTAGTGCAACTACATAAAACCTTCCATTCAATTTTAAAAATTAATGAGAAGACGTCTGTTTATAACAACCTTGCTATGCCTTTTTTCCTGAAATGGAGTAACCCTTATACATCGACGTGCAATGTTGTCCTTAATAGTACTCTATAATACAATCATCTAGCATAATTTTATACTAGAATTTTTTGAAGTTTTTGATATTAAATATTTTGATAATTATCACCATAGCGTTATGTGGCACTATGTTGCTAGCTTTTTTATATGGTTAGACCATAGAACATATCATTTTCTTAATAATAATTTTTTATATTCACTTGTTCATACTAAAATAGTAACTAAATATGAACGATACTAAATTTTTTTTTCAAGTTTTAGTAGTCTGCCAATTTTATCATAGTGAATGTGCTATGTTATGTTTGAAGTAATCTTAGCAATAGTGAATATTTAAGTCAAAATCTATTATTGGATAAAAATATATGCCTTTTGATTAACATAGTGATAGTCGTTATGAAGAAATGCGCTATTTTATTTCTAATCATTTTACAAAGTTCAAAGGCTTCGACATTGATGGTTGCACTTTTGATCATGATAAGTATTTGGTTGTTAGCCTTCATTTAGATTTGAATTCAATGATGTAGTAAAGTATTATAGAAATTTTAGTTTTGAAAAAGAAAAATAGAACAAAATTTAACAAGCAAAACAATTATGTTGTATTAAATAATAAATGTAATCCATCAACAAAAACATTTTATTTATAGTTAATCAAAAAAGTCAACCAATGCTAAATCCATGTTCATAGCACGGGTTCACCCTAGTATATAAATTATAAGGATGAATATGCTAAATGTTACATGGGCATTATTCATTCTCCATAAGGAGCCTATAAATAGAACTTCATTATATTGTGATATAAATACATGAAAATGAGATTAATAAAACAATTATTCTCTTTGCTTTATCTCTTTGTTCATTTTCTAACACATTATCAGCACTATGTAATCTATTATGTTGTATTATCATTATGTTAGATTGATAGTATTAACAAATCATTCATGTTATTTAATTAGTCGTCATTATTTTGATTAATAAAGTTGCACTATTTTGAATACTTAGGCAGTTTTCCTTTTAGCTAAGTATTTTGGCTATGCTTTAATTAATAAGAATGAAACTCCACTACTGTGAAAGTCTATACGGGGTGGATCGTGCAGTGTATATGCAAGTATATGTGGCAAAATATATGATGCAACTAAAACAATATTAATCTAAGTAAATATAAAATAATCACACCAGGATTTTATACTGGTTCGGACCTCCCGTCCTACGTCCAGTCCCGAAGCTCCTCTTTGGAATTTCCTTTCATCAAATAACCCTCACTTCACCCGGAGGAACAGGTTTACAATAGCAGAGTTTCTTTGTCAATTGTGTGTTCTCTATTACACGGATTTTGACTATATAGTACAATTGAACTTCTTATATCTCTTGGATGATTGAATACAATATTGTTCGAGAGAATATAGAAGTGTATGATCTCAGATTTTCAGATTGTATAGCAAGTGGATGATTAGAACAAGAGATGATCAAGATAGAGAGTCAAGTTGTAAGATGGTCAGATATTTTTTCTCTTGATTCATGATGCTATATATAGTTGTAGATAGGTATGTTGAGTAGTTGCATCCATTAATGAGTGCTCTATAGTTGCTTCTGTTGATGATGAAGAGTTGCAGCGAAGAGAAGCGGAGATGTCTATTCGAATGTGACAGTTGAAGTTCTTCTTTGAAATCCGAGTTTGAAATCAGACGTCTGGTATTTGTATCAGACGTCTGGTAGTATATAATTTTTATACGGGGTAGATTTCCAGACGTCTGGGTGTATCTACCAGACGTCTGGTCTTGTCTGTTTTGTATTCCAGAGGATTTCTTCAGACGTCTGGCTAGTGCACCCAGACGTCTGAAACCTATGCATGTTGAATCTGTGCATCTGTGTCATTGCTCCATTAATCCTATCGACTTGTAGTCTTTTGTAACTTTCTTTGAGCCTTGTTCTTGTCTTTCTAGTGATGTTGCTCTAGCAAGTTCTTGTATACATATATATGTACATTTGATTTTCATTGTATAGTTGTTGTCATTAAAACTATGAATTTGATTTCCTAACAATCTCCCCCTTTTTGATGATGACAACTATACAATGTACTTATGTGTAATTTTATAAATCTCCCCCTGAATATGTGCTTTCCATTATCTCTCCCCCTTTGTCATTATCAAAAAAGAATGTGGGAATCATATTTGTAAATTCCAAAATCTTTCCTTTTGTTTCTCTGAGTACCTGCAATAAAAATCATTTTTCGGTACCCATTTACTATGTTAGGTTCCGGGGGGTTAGATCTTTGGAAACCATACCCATTTGGGTGTGGTTGAACCTTTATAAATATAATTTTCATTATTAGCTACCATATCAAAATAATCATCAATGTATTTTTCTCTATTTTTCCAATTAACAGGAACCCAAATACTAAGATAATTTTTATTCATATTTCCGTTCAATAATTTTGTACTTCTAGAGAAATTATAAATATTATTGACCATAGCAGTATTTGAATTTCTATAAGAATTTGATCTAGACTTTACTTGAAATTTAGTACTAGCACTAACATTTTTACTATACATGAAAGCGTATCTAGTGCTATTTCTATGATCATTTTTATTATATCCTAAACCACTTTTGTCATGTAAAGGTCTAGAACTAGATAAAATCATGTTTAAATCGTTTTGACCTTTATTAAATTTTGTGACTTCAGTGTTAAGTTTATAAAGTTTAGCTTTGAAGTCAAAATTATTATTTTCAAAAGAAATATTACTGTTTCTCAAAATATCAATTTGCTTGTTTAATTCAGAATTCCCCCTTTTTATCGTACAGTTCTCATTTTCGAGAAGAAAAATTCGAGATTCTGAATTATCTAAAGATGATTGTAATAAATCATTTTGTCTTTTCAAATCCGTAATTTCTTTTGAAAAAAATTCCTTTTCTTTATCAAAGATAGTATTTTTATTTTGCAAAACATTGATTTCCTCTAAAAGATCATTGTTTTTATCTTTTAACTGCTCATTTTCTTTTTGTAGGAAATCTTTTTGTGAAACAAGTTCTTCTACAGTATTTTCAAAACATTTAGTTTGTTTTATCATAAATTCATTTTCCTCTTTTAAACTGGAAATTTCTTGCTCACAATCTTTTAACTTTTCTAAAGCAATTCTATTAACTTTATTCAAGGTTTTACAATCTTTTAATAACTCATCATGTGCTAACAGAAGATCTTTATATAAAGAATCTAAGCATACCGATTGTGATCTAAGTTTAGCCATGAAGCATTTGTCTGTTCTCTCCATTGATTCTTCTTTATTGCTCTTCCTTTTCCTATTGCCTTGACTAGATCTCTTTATAGCCATTTATTCTAGGATGTTGTTACGATCTCTAGAATCCCAGGCTCTGATACCAATTGAAAGTCTATACGGGGTGGATCGTGCAGTGTATATGCAAGTATATGTGGCAAAATATATGATGCAACTAAAACAATATTAATCAAAGTAAATATAAAATAATCACACCAGGATTTTATACTGGTTCGGACCTCCCGTCCTACGTCCAGTCCCGAAGCTCCTCTTCGGAATTTCCTTTCACTAAATAACCCTCACTTCACCCGGAGGAACAGGTTTACAATAGCAGAGTTTCTTTGTCAACTGTGTGTTCTCTATTACACGGATTTTGACTATATAGTACAATTGAACTTCTTATATCTCTTGGATGATTGAATACAATATTGTTCGAGAGAATATAGAAGTGTATGATCTCAGATTTTCAGATTGTATAGCAAGTGGATGATTAGAACAAGAGATGATCAAGATAGAGAGTCGAGTTGTAAGATGGTCAGATATTTTTTCTCTTGATTCATGATGCTATATATAGTTGTAGATAGGTATGTTGAGTAGTTGCATCCATTAATGAGTGCTCTATAGTTGCTTCTGTTGATGATGAAGAGTTGCAGCGAAGAGAAGCGGAGATGTCTATTCGAATGTGACAGTTGAAGTTCTTCTTTGAAATCCGAGTTTGAAATCAGACGTCTGGTATTTGTATCAGACGTCTGGTAGTATATAATTTTTATACGGGTAGATTTCCAGACGTCTGGGTGTATCTACCAGACGTCTGGTCTTGTCTGTTTTGTATTCCAGAGGATTTCTTCAGACGTCTGGCTAGTGCACCCAGACGTCTGAAACCTGTGCATGTTGAATCTGTGCATCTGTGTCATTGCTCCATTAATCCTATCGACTTGTAGTCTTTTGTAACTTTCTTTGAGCCTTGTTCTCGTCTTTCTAGTGATGTTGCTCTAGCAAGTTCTTGTATACATATATATGTACATTTGATTTTCATTGTATAGTTGTTGTCATTAAAACTATGAATTTGATTTCCTAACATACTGTTGTTCTCACACTCACATACACACATGTATACGTACATACTTATATATACATATAATGGGGAAAAATTATCTTGCAAAAACCCTATCTACTAGATTGGTAATAACAAATGTTTTCAACATCCATATGTTTCATCTTTCCACGAACCTTTTTATCTTTCCACTTATAAATACAATTCAAATTGTACTTTAAGACTACACAATTATTGAGCTACTATCTTAACTTTTCAAACAGACAAGGTATCTTAAAATATAGTATTTGGTTACGTCATTTTCACTAATAGCCATATTGTACTATTTTTACTTTCATTTTCTTTCCATGGTTATGGTATAGTATGGTGTACTTGGGTTTGGAAGCGAGCATTTTCCAAGCATTTACCTTAGTTGGAAATTTTAATAAAATATTTTTGATTTCGTTTTTTTTCTTGCTGTCAATTCAAGCATATTATGGTTTATCTTTATTTTATGGGATTAGTTGACCTTTTTATTAAATCATCTTGAATGTTGATTTGACATAGGAGATGATATGGATATCATTCCACTTTTCAAATACTTACTGTTGATCTAGTATGTATTATGTTCATTCATGGCAACATCATTACTTCTAAACAATGCATCCAACTAGCTTCATAAAGAATTACGTACTATCCTTGGTTTGCATAGTATTAGATATAATTTTGACTGCTAGGTTTGTTTCTCTTTTATTATCTGATGCTTTTTGGAACTTTAATGCTACATACCTCATTGTAAACTATTACGGTCAATTTTTCCTCAATCTTTGAACAAACTTAAATGATCTAATTGAACGAGCAAACAACAACAAAAAATCCAAGGACTTGGAAAACATTATAAAAAGGAAAGAAACAGAGAAATATCAAAAATAAATGAAAATAGTAAATTGGAAACTCAATTTTTTGGATCGGGGTCTTCAGGTTGATACCGAGTTGACCTAAAGTACAACCCAAAGCAAACCAAGGATTGACCCGAAGCAGCAAGTGGAAAACACAAGAAAGTACAACCTCAAATTGACCTGAAGCAAGACCCGAAGCAATGCATGGTTTTACCTGGAGTGTGATCCAAAGTCGGATCGGTACCGATATGAAGATCATGGATTCGTACCAATTTGAGATTTCTTGGATCGGTTGACAGCGAGATTTTTGTGGAAGAACATGCACGACGTGATGGGTATATGGAGCAATTTTTAGAGATTATCTTGGAGGTTTTTGCTTATAAATAGAGGTGGAGTGCATGTGAAATGGACTTTTCTTTTCTTCTTTTCTAAATTTCTGGACTTTGTCGTTAAACCCTAGTGGATCTCCATTGATCTTAGAATACCAATCTAAGAATATCGATCTATAAAATCATAGTTGTAAAAGTCACAGAAATCGAATAATAAAGTTTAAGTTGACCTCGAAGTATTCGTTGAACCACTAAAATAATTGTGTGTTCTTCTTTGTTATTTCTTGTTTTTCTTTGATGGTTTTTCATATTTACTACTTCATTGGGTGTTTGTGCCATTCTTGCTGCAAAATTTTTGGTACTTTCAATGAGAAAACTCGGATTTGAACACTTGAAACTTGAATTTGAAGAAGATGAAGAGACCTAACACCATATCTGCGATCGGAGGAAGTCAGGATCAGCTAGAAGACGCCCTCAGGATCAAATCCTCCATCCATTTATGTAACTAGAGATAAGATAGAGAGAATGATAAAGGAGATGCAATATAGGATGGTGACTCAACAAGAAGAAATATTGGATAGATTCTTCAGAAGAATGAAGCAACGAACGATAGGAATAACTTAAAACTAGAACCAAAGGCCATAAGGTAGAGCAAACGCCCTTGGAATCGGAGTGGAACAAGTGGAAGCGACCCCTGCAGAGATACCTCGGATCAATACTGATCTAAGGAGTCATATCAGCACCGATCTAAGGAGACGATCCAAGAATCCATTGGGGCACAATCGATTTGAAATTGGGATTGAATGATGAAAGACGAAGGAGTGACGTTGAACCCTAGAGCAAAAGCCAGAATGCAAATGTGTAACCAAAGGAGTATGTGTTAGAGTTTCCCCATTGGAACGGCGGGCAGAGCGAAAACGTGGGACAGAGACTTCCATTGACGATGGTGATAGAATTGATAAAATAGTTAGACGAGCATTGAGAGGTGGACTGTCAGACCAGAGTTTGGAGGACGCGAACATAAACTCGTTCATCTCTAACATCCGGTAAGCAAGGATTCCAGTCGATTTCAAGCTGTTGATATTGGAAATTATGATGGAAAGACAGATCCAACGGTTTATCTGATGATGTACATCTGATATATGGATGTGTTGGATGCTTCTGAGGAGGTAATGGGATGGTGCTTCCCATTATATTTTACAAATTTGGTAGCAATATGGTTCAAACGGTTGGAGAATGGATCCACAAGCACATTGACCGAGTTAGTGGATACGTTCATGAGACAGTTCAGGGTTCATATTTCATAACCAAAGAATGTGATGATGCTATCGAGCATGAACCAAAGGACCGAAGAGTCCCTAAGGAGTTATTTAACTTGGTTTAACATGACAGCCACTGTAGTTCATAAACTGGATCCATCAATGTTTCTGATGGCGTCAATTTTAGGAGTCGTTAGTAAAACAGATTTTAAGGTTGCTTTGGAAATGGATCCATCGGTGGATCTCGTGGAGCTTTACCATAAGGTAGAGAGATACTTGCGTCAGGAGGACACCAAAAATTAAAAGGTGGAGGTTAATGCTATGGATGATAGAGGACCATTTAGAGCAGGATTTGGAAAATAAAGGAAAGCTAAAGGCGGACAATGGTTTTGAAGGGCCAAAGAGCCAGAGAAGGAAACCAAAATTCTCTTCTTACACGAAGTCGACTGAAACCCCGAAGAGTGAGTGGACTTGTACAGGAAAGTGAATCCCCTTACTAGAGATTGAGCGGATGAATTCGCTAGGAAAGCAAGTCCCATCACCAGAGAGTGAGCGGATGGACTTACTTGGTCATTGGGTCCCCTCGCCGGAGAGCAAGTAGACTGGACTCAACATGATATAACGATATGGAGAGATCGATGATTAAACTAATGGTTTGGAGAGATCAATAACTAAACTAACGATCCGAAGGGATTGAGGACTAAACTAACGGTCCAAAGAGATTAAGGACTAAAGTAATGATCTGGAGAGATCGAGGATTAAATTAATGATCCCGAGAGATCAAGAATTGGATTGGTAATTGATTACACGTTCCAAAGAGATATGAAGTTAATCGGGATGTTGATGATGTAATCTAGAGAAATTGAAAACTAGCCTTTGGATTTGAACACCACTTGACTTTAAAACAATTTGATAATAATTATCAAATCACGTCATTGCCTCGATTCGGACAGACTCGTTTATGATGGGATGCTAAGCGACTTTGGACGATTATATGTGATGCTCTGATCGTTGGCAATGTACTGCCTTAATTGATAACTATGATAACTAAATGATTGATGGAAGTCTTTGCTTCAATTCAACTGAACGTTCTTATAATGGGATGTTAGACGATACTGGATGATTTATAAGCAATGTTCTAACCGGTGGCAATGAACTTTCACGATTGTTGGCCTTTGATTACCAGACGTATGATTTGTACGTCGTAGTATAGACCCTGGATGAACATGGGATAACATTGATTTTGATGAATGATAGCTAACCTTTTGATGAACACGAGGTGACTTTGTTTTGTGGTATATATACACAATATATAATTCTAGGAGAATACGAAATGATGATGATTTGTGACTAACACTCAAGCAAGGACTCGAGTCCTTAGCTATAGTGGTCTAGAATAACCTCCGATTTATAGGTGAATCTGAAGAAACCGGACGACTCGTAAAGCATACCTTCTCTTCATAAATCTTGCTTTGGGGGGCAAGTGTTACGGTTGGATTGTCCGTAGTCTTTGAACGAACATAAACGATCGAATAGACGAACAAACAACAAAAAAAATGACCCAATGGCTTGTGAAACATCATAAAAAGGCAAGAAATAGATAAATATAAAAAATAAATGAAAATAGTTGAAAAAATTAGAATTCAAATTTTTGGATCAAGTTCTTCAGGTCGGTACCGAGTTGACCTAAAGCGCACCTAAAGTAAACCAAGGATTGACCTGAAGTAGCAAGTGGAAAACACAAGAAAGTGCAACCTCAAATCGACCTGAAGCAATGCATGGTTTTACCCGAAATGTGACCCGAAGTCAGATTGATAACGATCTGAAGCTCATGGATGGATACCAATTTGAGATTTATTGGATCGGTTGACCTCGAGATTTTTATGGAAGAAAGTGCATGATATGATGGATTACCGAGTAATTTTTGAAGATTATCTTGAATGTTTATGCCTATAAATAGAGGTGGAGCGCACTTGAAAATGGACTTTTTTTCTCTTCTTCTTCTTTGAATTTCTGGACTTTACGCGGAACCCTGTTAGATCTCCATCGATCTAAGAATACCGATATGAGAATACCGATCTATAAAGTCATAATTTGTAAAAGTCGCAAACATTGAATAAAAAAGTTTAAGTGGATGTTGGCCGAAGTATTTGTCGAACCACTAAAAAAATTGTGTGTTCTGTTATTTCTTGTTTTTCTTTAATAGTTTTTCATATTTATTACTTCATTGAGCGTTTGTGACATTTTTGGTGCAAAGATAAGCATTGTCGCTTACCAAATTTTAATGTTACTTGCAACAAACATTATTTATTAGTAGCCGCTATACACACTTTATTAGAGACAATTTTATACTAAACTTATCTTGTTTTAAAGAGTACTTTACAACATTTTTTTTTCATTTTTTAACAGTGAATTTAGTTCACAATATGGCAAACATAGCTAAGCCTGAATTCAAAACTTTAGATATATTTGGAGACAACTACTTGTCATGAATATTGGATGATGAGATTCACTTGCAATCTCAATGCTTATATAATGTTATCATAGATGGTAATAATATGTCCTAGTACAACAAAGCAAAGACTCTGATATTTTTAGAATGCCATATTCATAAAGATCTTAGAACATAATATTTAACTAAAAAGGATCATCTCCACCTATAAAACTCCCTAAAGGAGCATTACGACCACCTAAAGATGGTCAGGCTTTCAAATACTGGGCAAGAGTGGCTGAACCTAAGGTTTCAAGACTTTAAATCTTTAAGGGAATACAATTCCACTATGAATCACTTCTAAACTGAAATTGTGTAGAGAAAAGGCAGATGGTGCACAAATGTTTGAAAAGACATTTTAAACATTTCATGGTGCGAACTGCTCCTGTAGCAGCAATATCGTGAGCATCATTTTACAAAATATTCTAAACTTTAGGATGTCTATTAATTGCTAAGCAAAATAATGAATTTCTTATTAAAAATCACTCCTCATTGCCAACAGATTTGGCTGTATCATTGTAAGTTAATGCTAATTTTGATCGCTCTAGAAGAGGTCGAGGTAGAGGACATTGTCGTGGACGTATATGTGGATATAGCTATATAGAGGCGTATATGGTGGTTTTAGAGGTAACAAAACTACCAATTTTAAAAAGCAACAAAAGACAAATGATCCTAAAAAGAATAATGATTCAGCTTAAGAAAATAAAAAGCATTATGAGGAAGTTTATTACAGATGTGGATGATCTGGTCACTGGTCAAGTACATGTAAATCATCAATGAAAACAATTGAAGAATATGAACATTCGACAAATAATGAGACAAATAATACTAATGGACTGCATGATAACACTAACTTGAAGATGGATGATTTTTTGAAGATGATGATGAAAATTTCACAAGTGAAGAAAATCTTATGCAATGATTGATGATATGACCAAATTAATCAACTAGAAGTACGTGAAGCTTGTTATATGGTTTTGTTTCTGTTTACTTGTATTAATAAGTTAGCTTGAAGTTGATTTTTATTTTAAATTTTTATTACACTAGTTTAAATGATGTGTAGTTGTTTGTTTTGAAATCTTTTTGGAAATTGTTAGCATATATTTATATTCACAGATTATTTTGATAATTGATTAACTGTTTCATTTTTAATAGATTTTTAAGGTTTGCACCATCAATATTTGAGTGAAAATATATGCCTACTAGACAGTGCAACTACTCTTCAAATTTTTAAAAATCAGAAGTTTTTCTCTGAATTATCTAAAAATATTTCAACTAAAGTCTCCACAATAGCAGCCAACAGGTTTGGCTCGGTTGGTTGAAAGTTCAGACTACAAGATTAAAAGTCACGAGATTGATCCTCGAGATCAACACTTATTGGCATTAATGACCCATGTTCCAAAAAAAAGTCTCCACCATAGTAGGATCTACTAATATAATTGAAGGGTCCAGAAGTGCCCATATAATATTACCAAATGGTGCATGTATTTTCATTTAAAATGCATTATACTCAAGCAATTCTAAAAGAAATATGCTAAGTTTTAAGGATACAAGAATGTGTAGTTAGCATATTGAGACTATAAATTAAAACAACAAAGTATATTTATGTTGTATCAAAAATTGAAAGTTAGAAGCTTATTTTTAAAAAATTTGGTACAATTTCAGTTGGATTGTATTTTATGAAAATTGGCATAGTTGAATCTCACTTTGTGAATATGAGCCAGAAGCACACAAATATAAAGACACCGATTCTTTGTCATGATCACTTGGGTCATCCTGAGTAAACTATGATGCCTAAAATCGCTAAAAACATAAATTGACATGATTCATCAAACCAAATGAATTTACTAAGTGATTACTTATGCTGAATTTGCACAAGGAAATTAACCACTTGACCTTCATATGGTAAAATCACCTCTGAATCTCCAATATTTCTACATAGAATTCAAGGTGATATATGGTCCAATCCACCCTGAATGTGGACCATTTAAATATTTTATCGTATTAATCGATATCAACTTGTTGGTTACATGTATGTTTGCTTTCTACAAGACATATGGCATTTTCCAAATTACTTGATGAAATAATAAAACTGAGAGCACACTTCCCTGATTATCAAATTAAATCAATTTGTCTAGATAATGCGGGATAATTTATTTCTCACGTGTTTGATGAGTATTTTTTATCATTGGGAATTAAAGATGAACATCCAGTAGCTCATGTTCACACTCAAAATGGTCTACCATAATCACTAATTAAACGTTTGCAACTTACTGCAAGACTATTGCTTATGCAATCAAAGTTATCTATTTCTGATTGGGGAAATGTAATTTTACATGCATCGAAATTGACTAAAATTAAACCAATAGCATATCATCAATTTTCACTATAATAGCTTTTAACAAGATCCTAACCAAATATTTCACATATATGAAAATTTGGTTGTGCTGTACATGTACTCATTAGTTCCTCGCATTATACTAAAAGTGTTCCCTAACGTAGAATTGGAATTTATGTTGGTTTTGATTTTCCATCAATAATCTATTATGTCGAACCACTTACAGATGAAGTTTTCACTACAAGATTTTCATATTATCAATTTAATGAGACAAATTTCCCATCGTTAGAGGGAGAAATGATCGTCCTAGTAGAACGGCATGAAATATCATAGAATAGTCCATTTATGTCTCATTTAGATCAATGTACAAAACAATGCCAATATGAGGTATAGAGAATTTTACATCTTCAAAATATTGTAAATCAAATGCCGTATGCACTTATTGATGTTATGAAAATAATAAATCTCACATTCCAACAGCAAATGCTCCAGCTAGAATTAAAGTCCCAAAAGGACCAAAGTTTGAATATAGGAGCAGACGAATCTACAATAAGACAAAGCATGGAAGACTATTTAGTTCAAAAGACTTGGTTCCCAGAAAAAAAATCAAATGAAAAATCATCAATTGATAAACCTTCCGAAGAGGTCATAAATAATCAAGAAGATCACCTGAATAAAAATACTGATTCTCCTAAAAATTTAAAGGAACTATTATCCCAAAAGAAATAATAGAAGCTTCCAAAAGTAAAGTCGAACCTGATAATAACGAGATCTCAATATTTTACGTGGACCATGGAGAAATGTGGGACTAAAGTAAAGTAATCATTGATGATGTATTCTCATTCGCAATAGCTATGAAATAATCGTGACTATAATGAGAATAACGATTCTAGACCAACTAGCATAAATGAATGTCGAAAAAGGCTCGATTGACCAAAATGGAAAGATGCTATCCAAGTTGAACTAGATTCACTCGAAAACATGGTGTGTTTGGACCAGTAGAGATAACACTAGAAAATGTTAAATGAGTAGGTTATAGATGGGTATTGGTCAGAAAAGGAAATGATAAAATGAAATCCCGAGATACAAGGCACAACTTGTCGCCTAAGATTTCCTGAAAAGACTAGGTTTTGCCGCTAAAGAAATATACTCTCCTGTTATGGATGTCATAACATTTCGATATGTAATAAGCCTTATGGTTTTTGAAAAACTAGATATAAGCCCAACTGATGTTGTGATAGCTTATCTTTACGGTGAATTAAATACCGATGCTTACATGAAAATCCCGAATGGATATAAGTCGTCTGAAGCAAAATCAAACTTGATGTTGACGACCACTATATGGTATGAAAAAAATCTGGAAGAATGTGGTATGACCATCTTAGTGAATATTTGATAAAAGGATGATATAAAAGCAATCTCATTTGTCAATGTGTCTTTATAAAGAAATTGGTAAAGGGATTTGCTATTTTACCTGTTTATGTTGATAATATAAATTTGATTGGGACTTCGAAAGATATTGATGAAACACAAATTATTTAAAGAAAGAATTTGAAATGAATGATCTTGGTAAAATTAAATACTGTCTCGGCCTATATATCAAGCATAATACTAAGACATATTGATCCATTAGTCAAACTATATTGAGAAACTTCTGAAGTGTTTTTAAATGGACAAAGCATATCCACTTAGTACACCTATGGTTATCAGACCTTTAGATATTAAAAAAAGACACTTATTGTTGAAAGAAGATGATGAAAATGTACTTGGTCTAGAAGTACCATATCTCAGTGTTATTGTTGCGTTATTATGTTTAGCATAATGCACGAAACCAGATATTGTACTCTTGGTAAATGCCAGCAAGTGTAGTTCTACACCAACGAAAAGACACTTGAATCGTATAAAACATATCATGAAATACCTTCGTGGAATGACTTAGGCTTGTTTTATTTGACATGGGAAATAATCCAAATCTAATTCAGTATGCTGATGCAGGTTACCTTTCTGACCCATATAAAGCAAGATCCCAAACTGGGTATGTGTTTAGTATCAATAATGCATTTATTTCATGGCGATCTATAAAGTAAATGTTGGTTACAAATTAATCCAATTACTATAAAATATTAGCACTACATTAAGCAAGTTGACAATGCATTTGGATAAGATTATTAATTAAGCACATATGAAACACATGTCAACTACCTTCAGCTACAGAAGGATCAACTATTATTTGTGAAGACAATGCAGCTCATGTAGCTAAAATCCAAGCAGGTTGCATCAAGGACGATAGGACTAAGCACATTTCTCTTGATTTTTTCTTTACACATGAATTACAAAAGAATAATAAGATAAAGCTAAGACAATCCAATCCTAAGAAAATTCAGTAAATTTATTCATAAAGGCACTTTCAAAATCAACATTTTAGAAGATGGTGTATAAAATTGGTATGTTTCGGCTATATCAATAGACTAAGTGAATAACAAGGGGAGCATCCCGGAATATGGTAGAATGTGTTGTTTTTCCTTCATTAATATTTTTTCTATTAGGCTTTTGTTAATGAGGTTTTAATAATGAGAGAGTTAGGGTTTTTTGTTAATGAGATTTTTCCATTGGTATGTAATTTATTATACATTATCTAAATTGTAACTTGATCGTAGTAAATGTGTGTTTTTTATATACTTTGTTATATTGTGATATATATAATTAAGTAATTAATTTAAGGTGTATAATTAAGAAAATCCTTAAATAAAATGTTATGTGATTTTAGTTGTAAATAGTCGCAATCGTGAGTAATTAATCACAAAATGAATAACATTTATTTTTAAATATTCCTAGTAAAGATGTTTGACAATGGACATCAATACATCCATTGAGACCATAGTATGTAACGCTCTCCAAATGTTGGATAGTGTATTACTGTGACACCTTAACCTCCCGAAACGTCGATCCAATGCCTAGTGTGACTTTCAGACTCGCACCATGCCGAGAAATGCGGACCATCAAGGTTTATAAAATTTCACATCACAGAGACTAATGCAAAACATATATAACCTAAGATAAACTAACTATCAAATGCATACCATAACGGAAAATAAACTAACTATCAAATACGTATCACAGTGGAAGAAATAAGACTTAATATCATAGGAAATACTAGTCTTAGAAAATATCAAATCATAGACTCAGAAAAATATCAGAACGTGATCCCAATCAGAGTATATAGTAAATCCCTCATAGTTTGATATAAGAAAATAAATGTACTTGTATGATAAAATGATACATGAAGTGAAGACATGGTAAAAGCAGACTCCAAGAAAAGCACGACTCTCTCTAAGTATCTGAACGGGCAAATCACCTACTACCCTATCCACTTGGATGGGAAAAAATGGAAAAGGAATGGGTCAGATGAAAGTATGGTGAATGAGTACAAGTTTAAAATGATGATCATATGCAGTTACTTTAATACTACTGAAATGATGTAGGGTGTTATACAAGTGTCCGTGAATTCTTAAGGTATGTTATGTAAGGGTTCTTGTCTAGTATATTCCTACACTATGAATGTATAGTCTGACTCAAGGGAACGAACTTAGTATTGAATTTCAAACCTAACGATCGACCACCGCTCCTAGAGCTACTCAATGTATAAGACACTGCCCTCTTGGCTACTAATAGTGGAAGACACCACCACTAGGCTACTGTGGACATAAACTTTCACTACCGCCACCGCCACTAGGCTAATGGGAATGTTTCCTCATGCTACGCTTAGATCGTAGCATTGGCCTCTTATTGCACTCTCCGGGTCCTCCTCTCCAATTGTATAACGAACGTAGAGAATTTATGAATACTAGGACCTTCCGTTATGCTGGACCCACTCCATTAGGTATCCACGCCATCTGCATGCTCACCGTTGGAACCTCCTATGAGTGCGATTAGCGAAAGTACAATGCCTCGAATCGATTACTATCCTAAATTAGGTAAATAACATTTACCTAACACCGCCACGACCTAACATTAGCTCCTAGGAAAATAGTTTTCCTGCAAATCCTAACATTCATCCAATTGCCCATAAATAAGCCCAAAACAATTCACAATTTATATAATTTTTATTTATAAATTATGGGCCTTAGGCCGAGGTTCAATTTGCCCATTTTTCACTACGAATGATCGACCGGTTATATCCTACGGTCGACCGCTACCGATCGACCACTAGTGTTCGCAAGTCGACCATTTACGAACTAAAATTAACGTTCCCAGATTTTTCAATTGTTGATTGTTTGTGCTTTTGATTTAAGTTGTTAACAGTGATTAGTGAACGTTAATTACAGTCTAATTAACGGTTTGGGGTTTGTCAAATTGGGGTTCACAAATTTAATAGAGCAAGGATATATGCAAATTCAATTTTCCAGTTAACTGATAATTTAAAACTAGGATTTAGCATATTAACATATTAAATTTTGGGGTTTGCTAACATCCTAATCAATTTCAATAATTTCAATTAACTACAATAATCAACTAGTTAAATTTGTGCCCACTTGCCTTTTTGCCTAAGCTTTTAATTAAGAATTTGACATTCAATCGGTAGCTCCTTCCCTAGATCTCCTTAGTCCCCCTTGATTGCTTTCTCTTGCCAGCTCTTAATTTTATTAAAGTTTGATTTTTAGGGTTTTAGAAAATTTGGGTTTGGGAAAAAATTGATAGAGTGTCATTATTGTAAAGCTTCAAAAAGAGATTGGGGTTTCTCCAATGAACTTATAGGGTTAGAGTTAGGTTTAAGGCCATTAGATTAGCCTAGAGAAAATTTTGGTCCTCTCATCCTATACTTAGCATCCAAGCAACTTGTCTAGTCCCTTCATTTTTGTCATCAAGAAATGATAATCCTACGATTTAACATAGCCGCGGGTCGATCGCCCTATTTTTGGGTCGACCGCTACTGGTCGACCTAGGATGCTCATGTGTTGACCTATAGCTATGTTGATTTTTTTAATTTTTAAGTTTAAATTCAAATTTCGTTCTAACGCCTGTAACTCCTCCATACTAACTCGGATTACAAAGTGTTATATATGAAAATTGTCTAAAAATCGCTATGAATACAAAGGTGCAAGTTTCATAGTCAAATTCGAACGTTTATGAAAATTTGCTTTTAAGTTCTAGTTTTTGTTTAATTTAATTTTCCTATAAATTTTCGTTTAAATTTCTATTAAATTTCCAGGGTGTTACATTCTCCCTCCTTAAAAGGATATCATCCCCGAAATTTCTAAGGAGAGAAAAACGTAACTCATACACACAACAACGAATAGCTACAATCATTTACTCATCCATCATCCATGAGCAATCACTGTCCTTATTAATTTTGTAATGCAACTTGTACATATGTATGCAGCATGAAATGCATGGGAATCTATACTAATGTAAAATTAGTTGGTCTACTGATCCAATCAACCTCCTATCATTCAAATGCTCATGTTATATATCCAAATGAATGCAACATCCTAAGTAAATATTTACTTGCAATTCCAAATGTATGCACAATCATACAACTCATAAGCAACGTCCATATGCATAACATCCACTAGCATAACAATAATCAAGAAATAACATGCAACTGGATATAAGAGTGTGTGTGTGTACCTAGAGAATATACTGTCCTACATGTAAAATAGTACAATGCGAATAATACATCCATTAGCATCAATCATTCATAACACATCCTATCGACGTGCTTACAGCCATTCTTAACATCCAATGGTCCCTATCTAAAGGGTATACCATCTAAGTCCTACATGTAAGTAATTCATACTTATAAGATTTGAATTGGAAATGTACCAGAAAAGAGCTATGGGTAGGTAGCGCGAATTTTCTCCTCGGGATGCCATGTACTCTCTATTGGGTCGTCTCCCCATTGGACTTTAACAAGTCAAATCTCCTTATTATGAAGTTGCTTTGTACCATGCTCTAGAATACAAGTGGGTGCATGGCGAACAAGTGACTCTCACTCTACCTCAACCTCCTCTAACTGACTCGGCTCACCACGGTAGTTGTATCATGTAAATTTTTTTGCAAGTGCGACATGTGGAAAACATCATGTACCCCCACCAACTTATTTGGAAGCTCTACTCTATATGCCAACTTCCCTACTCTATCTACTATCAGGAAGGGTCCTACAAATCTCGGTGCTACCTTCCTTGAACCACCTAATCTCATTACATGCCTAAGGGGTGAAACCTTCATGAATAGCATATCTCCCACTGTGAACTCCAACTCCTTACGTCTCCTGTCAGCATAAGATTTCTGCCTATCCTGAGCAGTTTTCATTCTTCTTCGGATCAAATCTACCTTCTTCAATGTCTACCTCACCATATCCAGTCCAAGGATAATCTTATCCGTCGTATCCCATTAAAACGACGGTGATCTATAGGGCCTACCATACAGTGCCTTAAAAGGTGTCATCCCAATGCTAGATTGATGGTTACTATTGTAGGTATACTCCACTAATGGTAAATGATCCTCCTAAGATCATCCAACAAAATGCACATCCATAGCAAGTCCTCCAAAACCTGATTTACTCTCTCCATTTGTCCGTCCGTTTGTAGATGATATGCAGTGCTCAAACTCAACTCGATCCCTAAAGCTTCCTGTAGACTCCTCCAGAACTCACTGGTGAAAAGCGGATCTCGATCACTCACTATGCTAATTGGAACTCCATGCAACCTAACGACCTTTCTCATGTATAGAGCTACCAACGATGTCGTCGTCCTAGTACTCCTCACTGATAATAAAATAGCTCACATGGTCAACCGATCTGCTATAACCCAAATGCTCTCACTCCCTCTTCTACTCCTAGGTTGACCATCTACAAAATCCATGGAAATACTCTCTCGCTTCCATTAAGGAATATCCAATTGCTACAACAATCCTCCTGGCTTCTTCTGCTCCGCCTTTACCCTCTGGAAAGTCATACATCTAGCTACATACTCTACTACTTGCTTCTTCATACCGGGCTAATAGAAAACTCGCTTCATGTCCCTGTACATCTTATCACCACAGGGATGAATGGTTATCCTAGAGCGGTGAGACTCTACTAGTACCGCATCCATCAAATCCATACTACGAGGAACACAAAGTCTATCATCTCTTCCTAACCATCCTCTCGATTCAGTGGCATAATGCCTCAAGTGGCTCGATGATTCTCCTCTACTAATCCTCTCAATAATATCCACTAGCTCCTTATCCTCCTTTTGCCTAGATCCAACATGCTCCATCATTGTAGGCTGAACATCTAAAGCTGCTAGTAGTCCTGGGGTAATATCTGATGATGGTTGGAAATCAAAGGTAGAAATATACTCCAAGTGTCTCCACTCCAAGAACAAGGTACTCAACACTGCACATTGTCTACTCAAAGCATATGCCATTACATTACCCTTGCCTGAGGTATAAGAGATATCAAAATCATAAGATGCCAAAAACTTTATCCACCTCTGTTGCCTTAAATTTAAGTCCTTTTGGGAGAGTAAGTACTTCAAGGACTTGTGATCTGTAAATAGCTCAAACCGCTCCCCTAAAAGATAATGCCTTCATAACTTAAGTTCAAAGACAATGGCCGCCAACTCAAGATCATGTGTAGTGTGATTTCTCTTGTTGGTCTTCAGCTGTCTACTCACATAACTCACCACTCTTCCTTCTTGCATCAATACCATGCCTAATCTTGTTCCATAAGCATCGGTATAAACTATAAATGGCTTCATCCCATCCGATAGCACCAAAACTAGCACACTAGGTAATGCCTTTTCAACTTGACAAAAGCATCTTCACACTTCGCATCCTACGAAAAGACTAGATTCTTCTTGGTAAGATGGGTTAGTGGGGCAGAGATTTTGCAAAGTCCTACATAAACTTGCGATGGTAGCTCGCCAAACCAAGGAAACTTCACCTCTGTGGCATTCTTTGGAGCATGCCAATCCTTGACTATTGCCACTTTACTAAGGTCAACAGCTGAGCCACTTTCTGAGACGATGTGTCCAAAAAAGCGTACCTCTTCTCTCCAAAAGTGGCACTTAGAAAACTTCACCTTTAGCTTATGTGCACAGAGTGTACCGAGCACTTCTCCTAAATGCAATTCATGCTCCTCCTCACTCCTTGAGTATACAAGAACATCATCCACAAATACCACGACGAATTTATTAAGCAACCTCTAAATACTCAGCTCATTAGATCAACGAAGTAGGCGGGTGCATTGGTCAGTCCAAAGGACATGACTAACCACTCATAAAGTTCATCGGGTGTATGGAATACTGTCTTCTGAATATTGTCCTTAGCTACACACAACTGATGGAATCCGGCAGCCAAGTCAAGTTGTGAAAATACTCTAGCTCTAACCAAATGATCAAAGAGATCGTCTATGCGGGGTAGTGGATAACGATTCTTCTTCATCAGTTTATTCAATTCCCTATAATCGACGTAGAGGCTCAGAGAACCATTCGCCTTAGTGGCAAAGACGACTGGTGCTTAATAGAGAATAAGCGACTGTAAACAAATGTAATATCATATATCTCAAAGTTAGGGTTCGGGTATATAACACCCAACATAGCCCACAGCCCAATAACCAAGTATTGTGCTGTATAAATACAATTCACTGTGTAACCTGAAATACAACTCATAATAAATAAATTTTCAAATTCTCTTTAATGGTATTAGAGCTTCCATAGCCTAACGACATCATCGGCTAAGCAATTACCACTACAGAACTCCATCGGAGAAAATTCATCATTTGGACTTCTAGGACAGTGTTTTTCTCTTCAGATTTCGCATCATCATCGGAGAATTCCCTTGCCCACGTTTACCTGCTGTTGTGATCAAGAATCTTGTTCTTGATCAAATTTCTTGAAGTGTGCCTCACTAGGAGCATTCAGTCAACATCATCAACCTGAATCTCGACTATCACTGTTGCATCATCAGAAAAGAGTTCTTGAACCTCTTATCATCATATTCTTGTTATGGCTGCAAACTGAAACCCAGTTTGCTACTGAATTTCAATCTTCCTCGCCAAGAAAGTAGCTATATCTTTTCAACCCAGTTCTCATCATGTCTAAAAGAGAAGATAATGATTCAACTGCCACATCTGCAGTGAAACCACCACTTTCTCTCTCATAAAACCCAAAAGCCACCTTATCAATATTCAACTTGATGAAAATAACTTCTTGCTTTGGAAATATCAAGTTGAAACTGCCATAAGTGGCTATGGTCTTGAAGCTTTCATCAAAGGAACCATTGTAATTCCAGCCATGATGACTGCAGATAAAGAAGGAAAGATGATAAATAATCAAGAATGTGTAAAGTACAAAAGACAAGATAGTTTACTATCAGTATGGCTTCTATCATCAATCAGTATCAACTTGTTATCTCAAATTGTCCGGTGTGAATCATCCTATGAAATATGGAAGACTGTGGAATTGATCTTCAATTCATAATCAGCTGTATGAATCATGCATTACAAAAGAGAGTTGCAAAATCTAAAAAAGGAGAATATGTCAATGAGAGAGTATCTGACCAAGATTAAAACATTCTGTGATTTACTAGAAACTACTGGTCATAAAATTTCAGAAACTGAGCAAATCTTGACAATAATGAATGGACTTGGTGAAGAATATGAATCAGTCATTGCAGTTATCTCATCAAGAGGGATATTACCTAATATGCAATTTGTACATTCCACACTTCTTGCTCATGAAGGAAGAGTAGAACAAAGGAAATCAACTTCAACAGATTATTCAATCAACTATGCTTCCAGTTCAAGAAACAAAAATCAAGAAAAAGTTTAAAGTCACAGAGGTGGTTATAATCAGAGAGGCAGAGGGAGAAGTGGAAGGTGGAATAACAACAATAGGGTTAAGTGTCAAATCCGTGAGAAGTTTGGTCATATTGCAAGTAAGTGCTATTTTAGATACAATGCAGATTACAGTGCAAGTCAACAAAATCAAAGCATGCATAGAAATTACAATCCAAATGCAAATGTTGCATAATTAAAGAAACCATCAAGAAGTCAAGATGAGGGTATGCAAAATATGTAGATAAATTCAGACAACTTTACCAGGCCAGAGGACATACATAGTGAAGAATAGTATCCAGATTCAGGTGCCACTAATCATTTGACAAATAACATTCAGAATTTGAATCTTGGCAATAAAGAATACTCAGGTACACAAACTATTCATATGGGTAATGGTGAAGCTGTAAGTATCACACATGTTGGAAATGGTAGCATCAAAGGTAAAAGACAACTTTATTTAAACAATTAGTTAACAGTTCCTCAAATAAAAAAGAATCTTATTAGTGTTTCACAATTTGCCAATGAAAATAATGTGTACTTTGAGTTTCGCCGTAAATTTTGCATAGTGAGAGAGTTATTAAGTCAGGATATACTATTACAGGGTAGGTTGCACAAGGGACTTTACAGATTTAGCTTTGGAAATTCAAGAAAATTTATTAGTAAGAGACCATGGTGCAACAATTTAGAATCTAGTGCTGATAGCAGTAAGAGTGTATCTGATTTGTGGCATTGTAAACTGGGACATCCCAGTGTTAAGATTGTAAAACAAGTTCTGAAAGATAATAATATTTCCTTTGAAAATATTTCCATTCCTTATATATGCACATGTTGTCAATTGGGCAAAAGTCATAAATTGCCATTTACAGATTCTACTACTGTTTATAATAAACCACTTGAGCTTGTAGTTACAGATCTTTGGGGACCATCTCCAGTAAACTCAAATTATAGGTTTAGATATTATATTTCATTTGTAGATGCTTACTCAAGATACACGTAGATATATTTTCTCAAAGCAAACTCAGAGGTATGTAAAGCAGTAATACAATTTATCACTCAAGCAGAAAAACAGTGCAACCGTGAGGTAAAAGTCATGCAAACAGATGGAGGTGCTGAATTTAAACCTCTTAAAGAATATTTTCAAAACCAGGGAATTAATCACTTGCCTACATACCTTTGAACGAAATGGTATGGTAGAAAGAAAACACAGACATGTAGTAGAAACTGGATTGACACTTTTAGCACAAGGTTCACTACCAATGAAATTTTGGCCTGACGCATTTGCTACTTCAGTTTATTTAATTAACAAGCTACCAACCAAGGTTCTAGGATTTAAAAGTCCAACTGAAATTTTATTTAATATAAAGCCAGACTATTTAATTTTAGGAACTTTTGGTTGCTTATGTTTACCATGTCTCAGGCCATATAATACCCACAAGTTAAGCCTCAGGTGCTCCTTGTACCTTCATAGGCTATGCTAATAACCAGAAAGGCTATAAATGTCTTAGTAATACTGGTAAAATTTATATTTCAAGACATGTTGTATTTAATGAAAACATTTTTCTTTTTGCATATAAAGTAATCAAAACTACTCAGAAGATATATAAAGCTAAAGTGTCAATTCCACCAATACCTGAAGTTACTGGCTGGAGTACTGAGCAGAAAAATGAAGAGACATCAAGATCACAACACACATTGTCCAACATCAGACTAGGTCATAGTTTAACTGATTCAGTTGATCACCTCAACAATTCACCACAGAGTAACTCCAATCATGAAGGAAGTCTAAAACATGATGAAAGTCATTCACCATGTTCTGAACAATTCAGTGACAATGATAACAATCAATTAAGTATTCATGCAAGAACATGACATCACATGATTACAAGGGCTAAAAGTGAAATCTTCAAACCCAAAATATATATAGCTCATTTAAGTCACAAGGAACCTACTACTTATAAAGAAGCAATCAAGTATGATCACTGGAAACTAGCCATGAATGAGGAGTGCAATGCCCTCACAAAGAACAAAACATGGAGCTTAATGCATCTACCTAGTCACAAAAATGTTATTGGAAGCAAGTGGACATATAAAATGAAGAGAAATCCTAATGGAAGTATATCAAAATACAAAGCAAGACTTGTTGCAAAAGGGTATACACAGCAGTTTGGGTTTGATTTCAATGAGACTTTCTCTCCAGTTGTAAAGCCAACCACCATACGAATTATATTAACCATAGCATTACACAATCAGTGGAGAATCAAACAGCTAGATGTAAATAATGCATTTCTTAATGGTGAGTTACAAGAGGAGGTTTATATGGAGCAGCCAAAGGGTTACACATTCAAATTAGCAATGCAAATTTGGTGTGTAAACTTCATAAGGCTATCTATGGACTCAAACAAGCTCCAAAAGTGTGGCATGAGAAACTTAAGGCAACTTTGGTCAACTTAGGGTACAAATCAACCAAGTCAGACAACTCACTGTACATAAAAATAAACCATGGCAAGACAATTTACCTACTTGTATATGTAGATGACATCCTAATTATAGGCAGTTATGATGAGGAAATCAACAAAACTATCCAGCATCTAAACAGATTCTCAATCAAAGAACTTGGTGAATTAAGCTACTTTCTAGGAATAGAAGTCATAAAGGAAAGTGCATCAGAATTAGTACTAAGACAAAAGAAATATATATCATAAATTCTTGCCAGAGCAAAAATGGACTTACATAAACCACTGTCCACTCCCATGACTAGCAATCTGCATCTCTCCAAAAATAAGGGAGAACACATTACTAATGATCGACAATATAGAAGCATAGTGGGTGCATTACAGTATGTCACAATCACAAGACCAGAAATATGTTACAGTGTTAATAAAGTTTGTCAATTTATGCAACAACCCAAAGATGAACACGGGAAGGCAGTAAAGAGAGTGTTGCACTATCTCAGAGGAACACTCAATCATGGAATAGTATTAAAGTCATGCAATAATTGTTTATTATTTAATTTTAACATATTACATTGAATTTATATATACTATAACTTTTATAGTAATACACATATATCATATACATACATACATACATACATATATATATATATATGTATTTTAGTTTAATTAATTAACCTTTAGTTAATTCATTTAATTAAACACTTTTAATTAAATTACATTAATTCGAGTCATTTTATATATACATAAATGTATATTTATACTATCTTAAACGTTTTAAGATAATATAACATATATCAATATATATAATACATGCATATATACATATAACTAATTAACGATTTAATTAATTTATTTTATTAATCTTATCGATGAATTAGTTTTGGAAATTAATATTTAAATTTAAATTTTTGAACACTTTGAAATTTTATTATCTTTTCAAACATTTAAAAAACTTATGTTATATTATAACTTTTATAATAAACAAGTTTAATTTTAAATTTAACTTTTAAATTTTAAATCTTTACCTTAATTTTCAAAGCAATTTTGAAAATTAGCCCAAGGCCCAGTTCGAATTAGACCTTTTCTATTATAGGCAACCTTTTGGCTCACTTCAGCTTTCAAGCCAGGTCGATAACTAGGTAGGACTAGGTACTTGATTACCCAATTCCAATCCTAAACATGAACTTTCTACACACCGTACTAAGTGGGAAAGCTTAATTAGTTAGCCCCATAATGACTAATTTAGACTGCATAAGCCATTGGGCTTTGATACCATTGTTGGAATTAGGCCAGCTTGTAGAGGAAGAAATGGGTAAATTTCAAAAAAATTCCATTGTTGGACATTTAATGGGTCTGTATAATCTAAATTCATTTAGAAATTTTCTAAATTTAATTTAAATAGAATCAAAATTTAATTTTGTTTTCATAAATAAATTTTTACTTTGATTTATTTTGTATTATATTTTGAATATGTGTATCACATACACATATATGTATATGTGCACACCAACATAATAATGCATGTATAGTTTAACTTGCCCATGTATAGATGTTGAGATTTACACCATAATGGACGTGTTATCCTCTCTTGCATTCCATTATATTGTCCAAATGTATGTACAAGTGCATCGATATTATAGCAGCGTAATGTATATATGTGTGAAAACAAAGAAATATTGATTTTAAATAATATATATATATATATATAATACATATATGTATACATACATACATATATATAAGTTTATATAAAACAACAAAGGCGACATGAAGGAGTTATTTGAAATGAATGGGTAATGTATTATTAAAGGAAGAAATTTAATGTGCAATTTATGTAGTCATCAATCTCATTTAATACTACCTTTTCTTTTTAAAAATTAAATGGAAATTAATGTGTGATAAATTTTATAAAATGTTTATATATAAGAAAAACCTAAGTTTGTTTAAAACCAATTAAGGTGATATGAAGTAGTTATTTGAAATGAAAGTGCAATGTATTATTAAAGGAAGAAACTTATATGAAGTAGTTATTTGAAATGAAGGGGCAATGTATTATTAAAGGAAGAAACCTAATGTGCAATTAATATAGTCATTAATCTCATTTAGTACTACCTTTTCTTTTCAAAACTTAAAAGAAAATTAATGTGTGATAAATTTTATAAAATATTTATATAAAAGAAAGAAACCCTCAGCTTGAAAACAAAAGTATTTTTTTTAATATATATAACTATAAACATGTAAATTACGTATAGATACACACACACATAAACTTAGTAATAAATTTTATAAAAATTATGCAATACCAAGTAATGCTCTGTTATTATGCATAAATGAAATTATTTTCAAATTTAAATCATAGTTTATATATCATACACATATTATACTAAAATTTACATAGTTAAAATCAATTAAATAATATCATATTTAATTTTGAATTTTTTTAGTCAGACCGTGAGCAACATGAGTGCTATGTATACATATAATAAAATTCATTTTTTTATATGCACTTAGTTATACAACCATCGACTATGTTACGATAAACGGATTTACAAGATTCATGATAAATGAACTATCTAACAAAAATGTGATATAACAATCGAATCAAACGTTCTTAAACTAGAAATATACCTTTCACCAAATCCTTGAATTCACACTTTGAAACGTTGTATTTTATTCTTGATTCAAATTCCTAGTTCTGGAGTTGCTAGCTCTCGAACTGCCTTACCATCAATGACTTAATCGTGTTATTTTGAAGTAAATTGAACTTGGAATTTTGAATTGCTCTTGGAAAGCCATGGCTGGATTATTTTGAAGTAGAAGAGTGGTTTTTGGAATAAAGTTGTATTAGAAATGAAAGGGTTAAGTCATACTAAAAAAAAGAGAGTTAATGTTGTGATTAATACGGTCATTAATCTCCTTTAATACAACTATTTCATTTCAAAATTCAAAAGGAAAAACCCCTTTATTTGCTTCTTTCATAGCCGACTACATCTATAGCAACCAAGCCTGGCTATATGTACTTGCTCATGCACTTTAAACATATTTAAGTCCGTACAAAAATTCTTGCATTTAAATCCAATTTAAACGCTCACCGATATTACATATCATTTAATATATTTATAGCTATTACAAATATGCTATTTAATCATGTTCAATACATCAAATAAAATTTCATAATTAATATTTCATAAATATTAATTAATTTAATTATTTATAATAATTATAAATTAATTAAATCAGGTGGTCAATGGAGTATTCAACATTTCTGTCGTGGGACTCTTAGGTGTAAATTTGGCCAGCGATTAATATTGAATAATTAAAATATCAAAGTTCATACGTCACTTAGCAGGTGAGCTACATTTTGCCTAAATTTATTGTTTATTTGGTTTCGAAAAAATCCAATTTTATATTTGTTAAGTGTTATCCAGTATTGATAATTATTTACATCAATTCTCATCATCTAAACATTATCACTTCGGACTTGTTAAATTTGGTAAAGATCAGAATTCCAATATCGTCCATATTCAACTTTATAGTCCAAACACAAAGTCCTTGGTTCAATTATAACAGTTATTATTAACCGAACTAATTTGGTCAGAGATTTTGACTTTGAGTTGACTTCAGTTGACCGTGATACTAACCCATATAACTAAGGAGACGGATCCTCTTTTGGATAGTGTTTCACTTTCAATACTTCCTATAACGACCCGAAATTTCAAACACTTCGTATTTAAATATCTGAACTATTTAAATATTTGAATCTTGGATTAAATGTTATTAAAATGATTTAATAAGCTTTTTAAACCCCTTTTAAATCATAAGTAATGATGGTAAATATTTTTTGGAAAAATATTTAAAAAAAATAAATACATTGAAAAAATATTAATAATGCGACCGAAAATTGTTTTATCGATAAACAACTTTTTAACCGTAAGAAGTTGATTAGATTTTTTTACATACACTTATTTGCTTACGAATTAAAGAAAAAGAAATAAAAATATTTTTCCATTTATGGAAATAAACTTTATGGATGATGTCATGCATGAGGTAAGGGAAGATATTTAGGAAATGAGCTTAAATGGAAAGTCTTAAAAGATAAGTAAATGATAAAGGAGAAGTGGTTTCTGTAATTAAGGTCATAAGGGTTTTGATGGGTTTTTGGTCTTTTCTCATCACATTCCTAAGCCTATATAAGGAGAGGTGCATGCTTAGGAAATAATCACAAATAGTTCTCAAAGCTTGAGATGAAATAGGATGGGTTTGAAAATGATGGAAGTGCTTAAGCACTAATCCAATTATTACTCTCTAACTTTTTCAAAAGTTAATCAAATCTCCTCATATCTCTTCTAAACATTGGCTTTAGGCCTAAGACATCATGGGAGGAATGATTAGAAAGTAAGGAGTGGGAGGGAGTGAGAGGAAGAGGGGGATCCAAGGAGGGTTGTGAGCATGCAGGAGGAGAAGAAAGGTGTTGGCTTTGGTTTGGAAATGCTAAAGGTTGGACCTTTATGCTTGTGTGATGGAAGGATGTGGTTCTTTGGTTCTTTATAGCTTTGTGCTTGGGATAGGCATGGATCTAAGTGAGTTATATTGTAATCTTTTAAATATATATATATATATTGTGTGTGTGTGTATGTTGTGTTTGAATTATAAAGTTAAAGTGACATTACTAAGTAAAGTAATAAACTTTGGACCCATCTTGCTTTTGAAAGCAAACGATAAATTTATATTGTATAACCTCACTTCTATTACCCTCTTAAATATGTTGCGTGGCCTTGACTTGATGTTTTTATGGTTCTTTAACTTGTGTGTTAAACTGAAGTAAATTTGAAAGTGTTTGAAGTGAAAATAGTCGTTATAAGTGCACTTCCGAATCTCTTGTTTTTGGAAATTTTATAAATAAATGGAAAGATATTCTTAGGGATTTTTTCCATGGTATTTAAGTACCCCAAGGGTAGTACATACTATAAATTTTTTAAGTCTTATATCATTTTTTAAGTGGTTAAAACTAGTCGCAAAGATTGTGCTCTTCAATGTTGTTTTAACAAGGACTTTTAACATCACTTATAAATGCTGTAGTAAGTCGCTTTTGGTTTTAAGTGTTTAAGATGCGACGTTTTGGATAGTTTTCGTGATTTAAATGGTTTTTAAATTCTTTTCTTTAAAAAATATTTTTATTGAAGTTCTTATAAAATGTATTTGAGTATGAAAAAATGAATATAAGTTTAAATATAATTTTAATGATTATTTACGAAATTGAAAGTAAAGTGCTGTAAAATGCAAAACATTTTTTTAATCAAACCTCCAAATTTGTTATTTTCAAGTAATATTTTGCATAGATATATAAAACATGTTTATAAGTATCCCTAAAATATTATCTTATATATTTATTATCAAAGGTCATTGATTAGGCTTAACACTAACAACCGACGAGTAAGCTTGTCTGTTTGTGAGATTCAAAAATGAGGTGTCTAGGCAAGGCTTGAAGCAACTAGTGCCCAAAATTACCTGGCTTCACTCTTGAACGGGGAACAGTATAAGTTGAAATATCGAAAAAATGTTAACTTGTTGTTTACTTACTTGTTTAAAAATGTAGTTAACTTTGCTTAACCCTAAAAGCCGACGAAGTAGGCTTATCTATTTCTGAGAGTTAAAGATTAATTTCAAGGAAGGACGGAGTAATAGAGCTCGAACCTATCATGCTTTCCTCTTGAATGAGGAATAGTTAAGTCAGGATGTCCGAAACAAGTTAAGTATACGAATACTGATTTTTATAAGCAACTGTTTTAACTAGATAATCAATTATTCAACCATCAAACTTAACTAGATATTATCTTAGATCTTTAAAAAGGATGTTTTAAAGATAAAACAAGTATGGAATGGTTTTGGGATTGTTGTGACAATGTTTTAATAACTTTCGTCTTTAAAACTTTTTGATTATACTTATGAATGTAAATAGATGTTTAATAGTGTTTTAAAGAAAAGCATAAGTGAAATGGTTTTAGGTTTGTTGTGACAATGTTTAAGTAACATTAGGGTTGTTAATTTGGTACGAGTGTCCGATGTCCGTTCGTGTCCGTGGCCGAAATATGTCCGTCCGAGTTTGTTCGATTTTCAATTATAACATGAGCTAGGACAACAAAATTTGTACGAGCAAAAATCTTGTCCGGTCCGTGTTCGTTCGAATTCGTCTGAATTTATTATAATTCAGTATATCCTCTATGTTTCTCAAAACATATATGACAACTATTTGGTTGGTTAATTGAGTAAGGATTCATAAAATGCTTATACTTCAATACACAACGATAAAAATAATATAGCTGATGAAAATTCTATTAAACAACATAAAATTTGGTGTAAATAGCAATGTCCGACCGTGTCCATTCGAGTCCGTGTCCAAAAATGTATGTACATGTCTGTCCGATTTCATTTAGGACACGAGCTAGGACAACAAAATTTGTACGAATATAAATCTCGCCCAGTCCGTGTCCGGTCCAATTTTATTTAGGACAGAAACTGAACACACCTCCATTCGGTCCGGTCCGACCGATTTACACCCTTCAGTAACATTAGTCTTAAAACTTTTGAATGGATTTGTAAAAGTACTTAGATCTTTAAAATGGATATTTTGAAGGAAATTATAAGTAAAGAACCTTTTGGAAGAAAATAGAAAGAGCAATGGTTTAAAGTAAGAAATATTGTTAATGATTTGTGAATATACTTATACCATTTGAGATAAGTATATGACTACGTTTTGAAGTATAAAAAGAGCAAAGGTTTAAAGTAAGCAATCTTGTAAATGATTGAATATACTTATACCATTTGAGATAAGTATATGAATACTTTTTGAAGTATTGAAAGAGTACAATGAATAGTAGGAATTCATAAACGAAGTTTTATTAGATAAAGGAAGATTTACTAATAAAAGAGGCTTTAATTAATAAAAGATTAATTAAACAAAAAGGGGATTAGAAGTCGCTCACGTGACTAAATCGTGCTTTTATGACTTGATTGTGCTTTGTATGTTTACGCATTTATGGAAAACATTTAGTCGTATACTTAGCACTAAAAGCCGATAAAGTAGGCTTGTCTATCTATGGGAATTAAGACTGATGTTCGTGTTGGGACGTAGCAATAGAGCTCTAACCTACCGGCTTCACTCTTGATCGAGGGATAGTGTGAGGTGAAAATATCGAAAATGTGATAAGTATATGAGACTTGGTTTCCATACGCAATCGCTCTCATTATCATTGAATGGCCAAATTCGTCGATTCAGTCTTGAAGAGACCGGGATTGATAAGTGTTTTACTTATGAAAACCACTTCAAGGTTGAGATATGTGAGAGAATTTATGTGGAGATTCGAGATCTATTTAAGATGCTCGAACATATGTAGTTGTTCGTGATCTATTTAGGATGTAGGAATCCATGTGTGATTCCAAGATCTGTTGAGATATAGGAATACATGTGTGGTTTCAAGTTCTGTTTGAGATGTGGGGATCCAATTTAGGGATTCGTGTTCTGTTCGAGTGATGAATGTAAATATTATAACTTCTAAATTCGTTGATGTTCATTAGAGCTCGAGAAGACGAGCTAGATGTTTTACCTACCGTAGTATTCTTATCTCTTGTTGCATTACTATATTGTACATATCAGCATTTGTGAGGACAAGTTGTTATAACTATCCAGGCAGATAATGGTGTTAGGCTTTGTAACTATGAAATTTCTGTATTGGAGTAACAACTTTGTACCGTTCTTTTGATATTATATATTATCGTTCCGCTGTGAGATTCTGATATTGTGCTCTCTTCTTTTGTTCCTTTTCTTTTTTTATTTACCCTAACCATTCATCCTTCTAGCACTTGAATGCTTGTCACACGAATACCATGGATGTATTAGTATCGACATATGAAGGTTTAAAGGGCAGATTGTCACACTTCCACTCGACCTAACTATAGTCGTTTGATGGACACCGTGCCACAATTTAACTATAATTGGTGCGATGCTTTTATAAGGAAGATCAACAGTATTCTTATGTCAAGAGAACTATGTAAATTAGTCACTTCGATATTTTATTTGACCTTAGTTATATTAACCAACATAAAACTATCAAGTGATTCACTACATGGTTATCCAATAACTATCATTACATAACCCCTTAGTGCCCCTAGGATCCATGAGTAATACACTGCCTGATATTTGGAGAGTGTTACGTATTTTAGTCTCAACGATTGCATCGATGTCTAGTCTCGATACATCTTTACTAGGAATATCTAAAATGATGTGCTTATCGTATTGTGATATAATACGCATGGTTACTATTTGTATCTGTTATCACAAACACATCATTTATGGACTTTCTGACATATATGCTTAAATTAACTAATTGGTTATTTTTTACATTTTATAACAAGTATATAACAAATAGGAAACATCTTTTATTTTGAATAAGATTGGTTATCGAGTTAGATTTACGTAACAAATTACATAATTACCCCTAGGACATACCCCTAACTCTATCACTTACTTTGATACTTTACTAATGATTTCTCTAGACTAAAACATGTATATCTTATAAAGAGAAAATATGATGATGTTAGAAATTTATTGAATATGAGGTTGAAAATTAGACAAACCGAAAGATAAAAATTCTTCGATCCGATCGAGGAGGTTAGTACATTGGACAAGAACTCCAACGGTGCCTAAAAGATAAAGGAATTATCTCTCAAGTTACTCCACTGTATACTCCATAACATAATGGTGTGTCGGAGCAAAGGAATAGAACCCTATTAGATATGGTTCGTTCCATGATGACTACGGCGGAGTTACCTCTGTCCTATTGGGGATATGCACTGGAAACCACAACGCATATGTTGAATTTGTTGCCCACTAAATCTGCGCCTAAGACGCCATATGAAATATGGCATGGGAAGAAACCTCACTTCAAATATCTGCAGGTATTGGGTTGTCCGGCATACATTAAGAACATTGGCCCTAACAAACTTGAATTGAGATCAGCCTTGTATAAGTTTATAGGATATCCCATGAATTCTTTGAGATATATTTTCTATAACATAGAGGAACAAAAAGTGATTATATTCACACATGTTGTCTATTTAGAAAAAGAATTTCTATCGAAAGGAATTAACAACAAAGTTGTAGACTTGGATGAGATCTAAGAAACTAATACTAATACTGAACAAGTGGAAGAACCGAGTACACCCACGTACGAAAACACACAACCTATTAAAAGGTCCAGTAGAGAGTCATGTGCACTGGAGAGATACTATGGGTTTCTCATGGATGGCGAGAAGGAGGACTGTGTCTTAGATGACACTGCTCTATCTTTCCAATAAGCAATGCAGAGTAAAGACTCTGCACTCTGGCTTGGAGCAGTGAATTCTAAGATGGATTCAGTGTATGAAAATAAAGTATGGACTTTGTCGGACGTACCCGAAAAGATAAAACCCATCAGCTGCAAATGGTTTTTTAAGAAAAATCTAAATGCAGATGGACAAGTAGAGACTTATGATGCTAGGCTAGTTGCAAAATGATTTCATCAGATTCAAGGTGTGATTATGACGAGTCTTTTTCGCCCATAGCCATGCTTAAGTCTATTTGGATTATGTTGGCCATTGCTGCATTCTATGACTACAAAATATGAAAAATGAATGTAAAGACAGCATTTCTAAATGGTGATTTAGAAGAAATCGTTTATTTGTCGCGGATCGAGGGTTTTGTGGTCAATAGGAGTAAGGGCAAGGCTTGCAAGTTGTAAAAGTCCATTTATAGACTTAAACAAGCTTCAAGGAATTGGAACAAGTGTTTTGATAAAGTAATCATGTAACACCCCATAAAAATTAATTAATTAATAATGATGCTAAAAATAGAAATTTGGTAGATATCAAAATTTGGTCATGGAAGTTGTGCCATTACGTTCGTGGCGATTTTCTGATCAATTTCCATATATAAAGTTTTGTAACCGGAGGTCAAATGGAAAAGTTATTGACGTTTGAAGTTTTCGAATTCAAAATAATTCAAATGAAATTCAAATTCAAATTTTTAACTAATGTTAAGAATTTGAAATTAAAAAATTAACTTTGATTAGAAATTGGGTTAGAGAAATCGTTAAAGTACATGGTAATGTTAAAAGTTAATAAGGAATTAAATAGAAATTAAAACGATAGAAATAATTCCATTCTAAATATAGGCTACTATTCGACCGCTTTGCTTGGGCCCATTGACCGCTTGAGGAAGGGCGGTCGACCGGCAGGAGTTGTAGGGGCTAGTGTTTTGTAAAGCGTTAATGGTCCGGATTCTATTATTTTAAACTGACTTAAATCCGAGGGTTCTGGTGCCTCCTAACCACTGTAAATAAGAGGCTAGCCGCCTCATTTTTATTCACAAATTATTTGAAAACGTAAACGGAGCTCTGCTGGTCTCTTTCTTCCATATAATTAAGAAATTCTTAAAACGTTCAAGTAAGGGATTTTAGATATTAATATTCAATTTCTAATTTTATTCTCCTCCAATCCTTGAAAATCAGAATCTAATCAAAAAACAATCCAATTATTGTATATTTCATAAGAAAGAGGTTTGAGAAGAGAAAAGAAAATCAAGTGTATTCAAATCCAAAAGAGAAAGCAGGGAATCATTTGTGAGTGGAAATCTTAGTTTTCCTCATTTTAGTAATTGTATAACATAGGTTAGATTTGATATATGCCTTGAGGAATTTTGTTCACAAAAACACCAAACAAAAACTCTAAAATTCCCCCAAAGCGAAATATCAATTCTTATATTTTGGAATCTCAATTTTGTGATTTCTGCAATTTAAATATTTACATTCATTCCACTTCTGTAAGTAAAAGTGGAATAGAGTGTAAAAGGATTTAAATTGCAAATTCTATTGGTTTTGATTCTACTATTTTAATATAAAATAAATTCGGTAATTGATTCTATTTTCTTATACATTTCCATGGTTAGGCTAAGGATATTAGTTAAATTGCATGTTATGGTATGAAGTTGGACTTTTATAAACTGGAAGATTTGACATGAAAAATGATTATATAAATCGCAATCTTCGCACGCTTAGGAACATTTATATGCATATTAGCGTATGAATAGCATATAATTAATAATGTATTAACCGCGTAATAAATAGGTTAGTAATTGGCATTAAAACCCCATAGAATAGTAGTTAAGGATAGTTATGGAAAATTTAATCCATAAGTAATGGCAAAATAAAGAACCTTTCTTTATAGCCTTAGTGGAATGCGGTGAGGTATATGGTAGTGTGTTAGGAGAGTGGAAATTATGACTAAGTTATAGGGATGTGAGGTCAGTCAAGAGCACAGGAAAGTCTGCCCAACTAATCTGGCTATCAGTAATGTGACTTCGGGGCTGATGTGAGACATCGCCTATAATAAGTACCCATGGAGGACGCGATGTTAGTCCCAAATTCTATAGGGTAAGTTTGCCCAGTTAATCTAGCTGCTAGTGCCTATGAATAGTCTAACTAATGTGAGACATCATAGTTTGGGTTATGGGTCATAATACATAGGACCTGCTTTAGGGAACGGGGGTAGTAAGTGGCTGTTGTAGGGCCCGCTTCTCCCCAATTAGGAAGTATTAAATGGTCCGGGTTAGCGTTTAGGATGGTAGTAGGAAATCTCTGAAAGGGTCTACTTCAAGTTTGAGGTATTAAGTGGATATTGTTAGGTCCCCCTCTTCCATAAAGAAGTGTTAAGTGGCCTGATGAGATTTCATGCTATGTCAGCTAGATAGTACCAGAGAGGAGTCCGCCTTGGGTTAGACATTAAATGACGGGGACCTGCCTAAGATATAAGTATTAAATGGTCAGAGTCTGCTTAATTCCTATTGAAAAGGCATTAAGTGGCTTGGATACTTTCTTTCACATTGTTATGACATGACTAATGATAGATGCAGAGGACTGGAAAAGGCCTTTGCCCTACAGTTGAAGGTAAGTTATAGAGTTAGATTGAAAGAGTGTATGTGGTATGGATTGGAAGAGCCTTAGAGCTTATAGTTGGAGAAATTATATGTATAATATAGTTAGGAGATGAATGCGGAGACAGAGTCTTGTGGAAGTTATCTATCTACTTATGTTTTTATATACTTTGATGTACCCGTTTTAGACATGAAGTTATTGTATTTTGAGATATTGTACTAGGGTTATTGAGATGTTATGTTTTGTTGTGAAGCTTAAATTTTTATAAGATGGATACTATTTTTGATATTATATTTTGCAATTAAGCAAGTTTGCTTAATACTTATGCGAATAAAAGTGAGCATGCACTAAAATACAACTCTTAACATCTTCATGTACTTAACTTTAGCTCAAATAACTCACATGAGATCACATTATATAAATATAAGTAGTTTCATATTCATTATACAAAATAACAACATTGCATTTCATTGTGGTGAATGTGCATCTAAGTTTTGGATGTCAAAAATGAAAAATTATAAAACATTTCCAAAAGCAAAGTTGTTGTATAATCAATTCGTTTTTCAAATTTTCATTCGGATCACAAAAACATTGAGTATATCAAAAGTTGCAGTTGCATGCCCAAGGATCAGAAACCACCTTTCGAGCGTCGTCTTTCTCTAGATAAAATATACCATAAGGTAAACATAGCTGGCCCATACCCAAACGTAGTATGAACCACATGGAACCAAGCATCAACAAATCCCATTGGCAACATCGTTAAGCATACTCTAGATATGGAGTTGATATACCATGTCAGGAGTTAGCTAAACCCCAGACTATGCATCCTACTATGTCTTTAGACATTTCCGATGTCGAGGTCACGTTCAGCATCTCTCGCTTGAGTCTTCATCACTCAAACAGAACACAAATCACACCGTGGATTTTCACATAGCGCGTTTGAAAAATGCTAATGCTGACCTCTTGAAGTGACCCTCCTATTTCCACCCTAATTTCATAAGGATTTTTTTTTTGCTATGAGATGATATATTGATATATCATTCATTACAAACATATTTTCCAAGGTCACTTTCTTTTTTTCCAATAACCAAAATATATCCAGGATCAAAATAACTTACCAATATAAATATATCAGTGCATATCTAATAACATACACATACATATGAAGATGTATGTGTTCTTCTTGTTTAAATTCAGAGTATATACTTTATATTTTTTTTTTTGATCAATAACATCCTGTTTGATTTAGAGATTTAGTAATTCAGATACATTATTGTATTCAGATTTTTGGCCATGAAATCCACTAGAGACATGTACTTTAGTCTGTCATTAGGATCAAGAAATGTTCAAGTAATATTCAGTAGTAAACAAGCTTTTAATGTAGATGATTGTGTTTAAAGTCTGGATAATATTAGATTCAGTATAAAAGAAAGTGGATCCTAAGTGAACACAAGCAACATCTAGGCGTAATGGAAACGCGCCTAACTTATACACAAGAGATCACGAGTTCGAGTACCATGCAGGTCGGTTCAAACACAATTTTTGGTTTTCTTCTTTTTTTTTTTTTTTTACTTCTGAAAGGTTAGAAATCTGATACCTACCTATAATTGTACATATATGTTTAATTTTTGCCTATAACCCAACATACAAAACAATCCTTCTTACTTTACTATTTTTGTATCCCATTCCTACAGCTGTTTTAAGAATTTATGATCATATTTTTGCTCAAATATCAACATGTACACAGATATACATGTACATGTC
The DNA here is from genome assembly GCA_030737815.1 of Allium fistulosum. Classification (NCBI taxonomy): domain Eukaryota; kingdom Viridiplantae; phylum Streptophyta; class Magnoliopsida; order Asparagales; family Amaryllidaceae; genus Allium; species Allium fistulosum. The sequence goes on from CM060906.1 coordinate 917,117,763, forward strand.
AATATTTCTGCTCATTTTCCAGAAAACTGGGTGAATCAATTGCTAAATGTACTAAGCTTTGAAATGCATTTTTATTTTCAGAATACAATCTATCATGATCAACCAATACTTCATTTAATTGAAGCTGGTTAACTCATGAATCCTGTATCTGCCACACTAGTTCAATTTCATTGCATTCTGTTTAAAGCTTTAGGAAAACATCTTACTCTTCTCAATACAATTCAGAAATGAATTCAAACTTAATTACAAAGCATTTCAGTAAAAGATAATAAAATCCTGTTAAGTTTTCTTTTTGCTAAATCCAGATTTTGTTCTAAAACTCAGTGCTCTGTTATGTCTCAAGATTAACTAATACATAATATAAATTATACAAAACAGTAGCTCAACTACATATGCATGTTTCTCCTCCAAACATCCATATCAATAATTAAAATCATTTCATTGTTTCCCACTCAGATTTTTCCCTTGAGATTTTTAAACCTTAATGCATAACAGTATATTTAGCATGATACAACTAGTTCATCTAACCATAATAGAATTCATTACATGACTGGAAATCTTGGAAACATAAAAATTTTCCTGAATACATGCAGATATAATCAATTTAAACTCTTATTGAAACTAGCTAGCATGTTCATTCACTCCTCCATAACAGCCATTACTTCATTTTTACTTAGTGCCTGAGTTACCTGAAAGAACATAAGTGGCTGCCTCATTTTAAAATGAGACACCCCATATGCCATGAGCAAACAAGGGTCAGATCTATGATCTGGTATGAGTAACATCAATTCATTCATGATATTAAGCAATAGAGAATATAAGGGTACTAACTTGTTATTTAAGCAAATTTCTACAATCAATTATTTTAGTATAATTAAGTTGATTCAGGTATGATATATTCATTTATCATTCTTTCACTTGCACACATAATCATGCAAACATAATTTATCTATTTGCAACAATTTCATTTACTGGAATCATCTTGGTTCCATACCATTCAACCTAAGAAATATCCACATTCCTATTTCTTCATTTACAGGTTGTAATATTCAATTTAAATCCCTGCCTCATCTGCTATTAAGGAATCACTGGGACACATTGCAATGAACTAATTCACATCATTGCACAAAGATCTCAGGGCTTAAACAAACCATGTGCCAACTTGCATACTTCAAATATGACAAGCATTCCAGCAGCTTTCTTGGCCTTCCCTTCCCTAGTTTATTTACTAGTGTATAGTCTTAAATCCTATCATCAAATATGCTAAGTGAACATATCACTGCAAACATGGAAACATCCATAATTTCTTCTAGCATAATTCTCCTCAGAAATAATCAGACAGTTATTTCCTAAATGGGGTCAATATGTCTTGATCTTAGTAAAATATGAGAATATTTTCAACTGTAAAAGAGGCATGGCATGTTATATTGATCTGCAAGCCTTTATGATTGATTCAGATTCAAGATCTGGTTCAATCATAATTTTAGCTTGTGGGTTTCTTTTTTTTTTTGATTTGATTAAGGGCTCAGCACTTAGAAAATTTCTATTGCACCCTTAACATTTTTCTTTTCAAGCCTCAGCACTTATACCAAGTATAATGCAGCTCTAATCATTTTTATAAAGTTTCCATGCCATAGATCTATAACAGCCGAGAGTATTCTCTATATAATTTTTAAGATCCTAAACTTTAACATTTGTGAGTATAAATAAATCAGTATGATACTCATCCAAAGACAAATGTCTCAACCAATCAAAGATCATCCAAAATCATCCATATTAAATCATATCAGATTTAAAATAAAACATCCAAAAAGCATTGATGAAATCATATACATCAAAACCAGAAATATATATATAAATGGAAATAAAAAGTGGCTGCCTCATCTCAGGTCTTAATGCCATGAACTTAGTGAGATTACTCACCTAAATGTTTCTTCTTATTAATCCAGAAAATTCTTGTTTGAGTGGTTTCTCCTTCCTTCCAATATTTTCCTGTTTTTCTTATTTTTGTGCAGCTCGGGGTAAAAATGATTCTACTGGCTAAACTGCCTATTTATAAGCATTTTTCCTCTAGGGTTTTGTTGAAACAGAATTCCATTTCTGTCCTGGCTAGCATCATGCATTTTTCATTCATAATACCCCGGCCATATTAACCAATTTAAAGGCTGCATTTTCTTTCTTTTACTTTTCAGAAAATGGCCACTCTCCTAGTCATGTTAAAAGTGTGACTATCCTATTTTTATTTTAATTATTTCTGAAAATCCCCTTTGCTATTTTTGCCTATACAAGCTCATTAACTTGTATCACATTTCATGTCATTTTAATGTCATAGTTTTTACTTGCTTATATATATATATACTTTTCAGTGCTTAAAAATATATATATATATTTGTACACATATTTTATCTAAGCTTATTTTTAATTTCTCTTTAATTCCAGAAGCATATGTACCTATATGTATACAGGTTTACTAATATACATAATTTTCTCTTCTGGGTTTTAAATAAAATTTTGTTTACTGATTTAAAGTAAAACCTACTTTTCTTATTTTCTAAGATGATCCATATAATTTCAGAAATCAAACAACCATGTTGCCAAATCATGTTTGTATTGCCCTTTAATTCTTGTTTTAAATCCAAGAAATCTGGAGTTCTTCCTTGTGCCATTTCAGTGTGCACGTGCACACATATACCTGCACACTATTTCTTCCAGAGACTTCACCATATTTAAATCTAAATATTTCAAAATTAAATCATTTTTCAAAAATGATTTTTCACAAAATTTTGGGGTATTACATTCACCCCTCCTTTTAGGAATTGTGTCCTCACAATTTTTCTAACATTTATAGTGAGCATCTTTTTCTTTTCTGAAAACTTATCAAACATATGCATAAGCAAACAAATTCAACCATATCAACCATGCATAACAAATAATTTTTCCAGAAAAAAAAAATTACCTTTTAATTTGCAAAAAGCTTAGGATAATCCATTCTAATCTTATCCTCTAACTCCCATGTGCAGTCATTAGGATCACTACTCCATTGGATCTTAACTAGTTTCAAGGTTTTGCTCCTTAATTTCTTTTCTTCCTTGGCTACAATCCCCACTGGTTCTTTTTCATAAACCAAGTCCGGATTTATTTGAATTTTGGTAGGCTCTTCCAAAATGTCTTCCTTATCATGTACCCATTTTCTAAGTTGGGACACATGAAAAACATTATGCATTGCTTTCATCTCCTCTGGTAGTTCTAATTTGTAAGCCAATGAACCAATTCTTTCCAGAATTTTATAGGGTCCAACATACCTTGGTGTAAGCTTACCTTGCTTGCCAAACCTCATGACTTTCTTCATAGGTGAAATCTTGATGAAAACAAAGTCTCCCACTTCATATTCCACTTGCTTTCTCTTCCTATCTGCAAATTTCTTTTGCCTATCTTGAGCTGCTGCTATTCTTTTTCTTATTAACCCAATTCTCTCTGTAGTTTCTTTAACATATTCAGGTCCAAGAACAGCCCTTTCTCCAGTCTCTACCCAGCATATAGGTGATAAACAAGGCTTGCCATATAAGGCTTCAAATGGTGCCATCCCTATGGTGCTTTGGTAACTGTTATTGTATGTGAATTCAGCTAGATGGAGGTGGTCTTCCCAGTTGCCTCCAAAGTCCAGTGTACATGCTCTCAACAAATCCTCTAAGACTTTGTTCACCACCTCAGTTTGACCATCTGATTGTGGATGGTAGGCAGTGCTTAAGCACAATTCACTCCCCATAGCCTCTTGAAAACTTTTCCAAAACCTTGAGGTGAAGATGGTATCCCTATCACTCACAATGGTTTTAGGTATGCCATGCAACCTTACTACCTCTTTCATGAATATTTGAGCCAATTTTGGAGCATTTCTTTCTGCTCTAACTGGGATAAAATGTGCTACCTTAGTTAGCCTATCCACAATTACCCATATACTTGTGTTTCCCTTCTTAGATCTAGGCAGACCATCTATGAAATCCATAGATATGTCCTCCCACTTCCACTGTGGTATACTAAGGGGTTGCAATAGTCCTGATGGCCTTTGTGTCTCTGCCTTGACTTGTTGGCAAGTCATGCACCTTGCAACATATCTGGCCACATCTGACTTCATCCCCTTCCACCAAAGATTTCTTTTCAAATTTTGATACATCTTGGTGCTACCTGGGTGTATGGAGTATTTACTCCTATGGTACTCATTTAATATTTCCTCTTTCAATTCTATATTTTCTGGAACACATATCCTGTTTTTATTCCTCAAATACCCATTTTTATCAACTTGATAATTTATTACTTCCTCCCCTTTTGATATGAGCACTTTCTTTTCCACCATGTTTAGGTCTTGTTCCTGCATTTGCCCAATCTTAAGAAGTAAATCTGATTGCAGAGATATCATACTTAATTTCCCTTTACCTTCACCTTCTTCAATGGGCATCATTTGTTCCTCACTACTTTCCTCAATTTCCAAATCAGTAAGTATAGACAAATCCCTAAACTCTTCCATCATCAACATGGCTACTTTGGCATGTTGTCTACTCAAGGCATCTGCTACTTTATTTGCCTTGCCTGGTGTATACAGTATGTCTAGATCATAGGCAGCTAGGAATTCTACCCATCTATGTTGCCTCATGTTCAAATCTTTTTGTGAGAATAAATATTTCAGTGCCTTATGATCAGTGTACAATATGAATTTGGCACCTAACAAATAATGTCTCCAAAGTTTCAAAGCATACACAACTGCTGCTAGTTCAAGATCATGGGTTGCATACCTGGTTTCATGTGGCTTTAATTGCCTAGATGCATAGGCTACCACCTGGTCTTGCTGCATCAACACAGCCCCTAACCCAGAGCCACTTGCATCAGTGTACACAACCAAATTTTCATTTCCTTCTGGCACTCTCAATACTGGTGCATTTATCAGAGCTTCCTTTATTTTGATAAAAGCTTGCTCACATTTTTCTGTCCATACAAAGGCTTGGTTCTTTCTAGTTAAATTGGTAAGTGGTGATGATATTTTTGAGAAATCTTTTATGAATCTCCTATAATATCCTGCCATCCCCATAAATGATCTAATCTCACTGATGGTGCTAGGCCTTTTCCATGCTTGGATTGCCACTACCTTGTTAGGGTTTACTGATATTCCTTTGGCAGAGATGACATGCCCAAGGAAATGCACTTCTTCTTTCCAAAATGCACATTTTGAAAATTTTGCCTTTAAATCATTTTCCCTTAGTCTTGACAAAACTAAATGCAATTGATTTTTATGCTCTTCCACTGTCTTGGAATAAATCAAAATGTCATCAATAAAAATCAGTACAAATTTGTCTAGATAATCTCTAAATATTCTATTCATCAAATCAACAAAATATGAAGGAGCATTTGTCAAACCAAATGGCATAACCAAAAATTCATATAAGCCATATCTTGTGTTAAATGCAGTGTACTTAACACTTGAGTCTTCAACCTTCATTTGATGGAATCCTGATGCTAAGTCTAGTCTAGAAAATATTCTAGCTTCACTGAGTTGGTCAAAGAGATCATCTATTCTAGGCAATGGGTATTTATTCTTGATGGTTACTTTATTTAGCTCCCTGTAATCTATGCACATTCTCAAGGTACCATCATGTTTTCTTACAAACACCACTGGAGAACCCCAGCAGGAATTGCTTGGCCTTATAAATCCCTTGCCTTCTAATTCTTCCAACTGATTTTTCAATTCTTTCAGTTCACTTGGCCCCATTCTATAAGGTTTCTTAATTATTGGACTTGCTCCTGGAATGAGATTAATTTGGAACTCAACTGGTCTGTAGTGTGGAACACCCTTAACTTCCCCAAACACATCCAAGTATTCATTAACTATGGGAATTTCTTCAATGGTTAGTTCACTCAGATCTTTTTCTAAGTCAACTAAATGATATAGTTTTCCTTCCTTAGCTACCTCACATAAAACTGTGATTCTCTGGCCTCTAGAATTTTGCAATGATATGGTGGATGAGTCTAAATTAATTATGGCTTTAAATTGCCTTAACCAGTCTACCCCCAATATAACTCCTATATTTGGGTAATTTAAAACATATAAATTGGAAATAAAAATATTTCCTCCTATGTTTAACTCCACATCCACACAATTCATGTTCAAAACACTAGAACTCCCTAGGGGACTTTGTACAAGCAATGGGGTTTCAACCAATATGCAGTTTAATTTTAACACTTTAACTAATTCATAGGAAATCAAAGAGTGTGTTGCTCCAGTATCATATACTACTGGTATGGGTATGGCACAAATGAGTAATGTACCTTCCACTTGGCTATGGTTTTCAGCATCAATTTTCACTGCAGATTTGCCTTTTCCTTCCAAAGTTGCCAATTTCCCTTGCTGTTTATACTCAGGACAATTCCTCTTCATATGTCCCTCTTTCCCACATAGATAGCATTTGAAAGCTCCTCCTTTCAACTCTGGACATTTTGGTTTGATATGCCCTTCCTTTCCACACTGATGGCACACAATTTTCTTCTTGTCTTCCTTAGCTTTGACATCTCCAGTGCTTTTGTTACTAGCCTCTTCTTTCTTCTTATCATAAGGGTGATACCTCCCCTTACCTTTCTTGTTATTATTGCTCTTAAAATTTCTGAACTTCTCCCTTTCCTTGTCATGCTGCTCCAACCTCAAAGCTAAGTCTATCACATGATCAAAAGTCTTGTCTGCATAAGGTAACATAGCTCTGCTAAGTCCTGGGTTTAGACCTTTTATGTACCTATCATTTTTAGATGCTTCATCTGCCACAAGCATTGCTCCATATGTGGAAAGTCCCTCAAACTTTTGAGTGTATTCTGTGACAGTCATGGTTCCTTGTCTAAGCCTAATGAATTCTTCTAGCAAGGTAGTCTTTGCTGATGCTGGTACAAACCTTGCCTCCAACATCTCTTTGAATTGATTCTAAGTGATTTCATTCTCATTCCTTCCTGCAATGATTACTTCCCACCAGCCTAAAGCTACTCCTTTTAGCTGTCTTGAAGCCACTTGCCTCTTTCTTTGATCATCAAGTTGCATGTCATTGAAAATTCTTTCCAATGTTCTCAACCATGTTTGAATTTCCATGATACTCTCTGTCCCTTCAAAGCTTTTGCCTCCTAAATGAGTATATGTCTTAAGCAGTTTTGAGAGTTCTTCATAGGGATTTTCTTGCCTTTGTCCTGCCCCATCCCTAAATGCTCTCACCAAGTCTTGCAGATTGACCATTGGTGGTGCATGGGAAGATCCTGCTCCCTGATTTGGTGGTCTCCCTACCATAGTTTGCTAATAATAATTTACATAGCTGGTTAGTTTGGTATTTAGTTCCTTTTAATTTTATTTCTATCTAAGAACTTGATCCTTACTTCTACTATGTTGAATAACATAGCTCTGATACCAACTGAAGTGACCCTCCTATTTCCACCCTAATTTCATAAGGATTTTTTTTTTTGCTATGAGATGATATATTGATATATCATTCATTACAAACATATTTTCCAAGGTCACTTTCTTTTTTTCCAATAACCAAAATATATCCAGGATCAAAATAACTTACCAATATAAATATATCAGTGCATATCTAATAACATACACATACATATGAAGATGTATGTGTTCTTCTTGTTTAAATTCAGAGTATATACTTTATATTTTTTTTTTTGATCAATAACATCCTGTTTGATTTAGAGATTTAGTAATTCAGATACATTATTGTATTCAGATTTTTGGCCATGAAATCCACTAGAGACATGTACTTTAGTCTGTCATTAGGATCAAGAAATGTTCAAGTAATATTCAGTAGTAAACAAGCTTTTAATGTAGATGATTGTGTTTAAAGTCTGGATAATATTAGATTCAGTATAAAAGAAAGTGGATCCTAAGTGAACACAAGCAACATCTAGGCGTAATGGAAACGCGCCTAACTTATACACAAGAGATCACGAGTTCGAGTACCATGCAGGTCGGTTCAAACACAATTTTTGGTTTTCTTCTTCTTTTTTTTTTACTTCTGAAAGGTTAGAAATCTGATACCTACCTATAATTGTACATATATGTTTAATTTTTGCCTATAACCCAACATACAAAACAATCCTTCTTACTTTACTATTTTTGTATCCCATTCCTACAGCTGTTTTAAGAATTTATGATCATATTTTTGCTCAAATATCAACATGTACACAGATATACATGTACATGTCAATATTTCTGCTCATTTTCCAGAAAACTGGGTGAATCAATTGCTAAATGTACTAAGCTTTGAAATGCATTTTTATTTTCAGAATACAATCTATCATGATCAACCAATACTTCATTTAATTGAAGCTGGTTAACTCATGAATCCTGTATCTGCCACACTAGTTCAATTTCATTGCATTCTGTTTAAAGCTTTAGGAAAACATCTTACTCTTCTCAATACAATTCAGAAATGAATTCAAACTTAATTACAAAGCATTTCAGTAAAAGATAATAAAATCCTGTTAAGTTTTCTTTTTGCTAAATCCAGATTTTGTTCTAAAACTCAGTGCTCTGTTATGTCTCAAGATTAACTAATACATAATATAAATTATACAAAACAGTAGCTCAACTACATATGCATGTTTCTCCTCCAAACATCCATATCAATAATTAAAATCATTTCATTGTTTCCCACTCAGATTTTTCCCTTGAGATTTTTAAACCTTAATGCATAACAGTATATTTAGCATGATACAACTAGTTCATCTAACCATAATAGAATTCATTACATGACTGGAAATCTTGGAAACATAAAATTTTTCCTGAATACATGCAGATATAATCAATTTAAACTCTTATTGAAACTAGCTAGCATGTTCATTCACTCCTCCATAACAGCCATTACTTCATTTTTACTTAGTGCCTGAGTTACCTGAAAGAACATAAGTGGCTGCCTCATTTTAAAATGAGACACCCCATATGCCATGAGCAAACAAGGGTCAGATCTATGATCTGGTATGAGTAACATCAATTCATTCATGATATTAAGCAATAGAGAATATAAGGGTACTAACTTGTTATTTAAGCAAATTTCTACAATCAATTATTTTAGTATAATTAAGTTGATTCAGGTATGATATATTCATTTATCATTCTTTCACTTGCACACATAATCATGCAAACATAATTTATCTATTTGCAACAATTTCATTTACTGGAATCATCTTGGTTCCATACCATTCAACCTAAGAAATATCCACATTCCTATTTCTTCATTTACAGGTTGTAATATTCAATTTAAATCCCTGCCTCATCTGCTATTAAGGAATCACTGGGACACATTGCAATGAACTAATTCACATCATTGCACAAAGATCTCAGGGCTTAAACAAACCATGTGCCAACTTGCATACTTCAAATATGACAAGCATTCCAGCAGCTTTCTTGGCCTTCCCTTCCCTAGTTTATTTACTAGTGTATAGTCTTAAATCCTATCATCAAATATGCTAAGTGAACATATCACTGCAAACATGGAAACATCCATAATTTCTTCTAGCATAATTCTCCTCAGAAATAATCAGACAGTTATTTCCTAAATGGGGTCAATATGTCTTGATCTTAGTAAAATATGAGAATATTTTCAACTGTAAAAGAGGCATGGCATGTTATATTGATCTGCAAGCCTTTATGATTGATTCAGATTCAAGATCTGGTTCAATCATAATTTTAGCTTGTGGGTTTCTTTTTTTTTTGATTTGATTAAGGGCTCAGCACTTAGAAAATTTCTATTGCACCCTTAACATTTTTCTTTTCAAGCCTCAGCACTTATACCAAGTATAATGCAGCTCTAATCATTTTTATAAAGTTTCCATGCCATAGATCTATAACAGCTGAGAGTATTCTCTATATAATTTTTAAGATCCTAAACTTTAACATTTGTGAGTATAAATAAATCAGTATGATACTCATCCAAAGACAAATGTCTCAACCAATCAAAGATCATCCAAAATCATCCATATTAAATCATATCAGATTTAAAATAAAACATCCAAAAAGCATTGATGAAATCATATACATCAAAACCAGAAATATATATATAAATGGAAATAAAAAGTGGCTGCCTCATCTCAGGTCTTAATGCCATGAACTTAGTGAGATTACTCACCTAAATGTTTCTTCTTATTAATCCAGAAAATTCTTGTTTGAGTGGTTTCTCCTTCCTTCCAATATTTTCCTGTTTTTCTTATTTTTGTGCAGCTCGGGGTAAAAATGATTCTACTGGCTAAACTGCCTATTTATAAGCATTTTTCCTCTAGGGTTTTGTTGAAACAGAATTCCATTTCTGTCCTGGCTAGCATCATGCATTTTTCATTCATAATACCCCGGCCATATTAACCAATTTAAAGGCTGCATTTTCTTTCTTTTACTTTTCAGAAAATGGCCACTCTCCTAGTCATGTTAAAAGTGTGACTATCCTATTTTTATTTTAATTATTTCTGAAAATCCCCTTTGCTATTTTTGCCTATACAAGCTCATTAACTTGTATCACATTTCATGTCATTTTAATGTCATAGTTTTTACTTGCTTATATATATATATATACTTTTCAGTGCTTAAAAATATATATATATATTTGTACACATATTTTATCTAAGCTTATTTTTAATTTCTCTTTAATTCCAGAAGCATATGTACCTATATGTATACAGGTTTACTAATATACATAATTTTCTCTTCTGGGTTTTAAATAAAATTTTGTTTACTGATTTAAAGTAAAACCTACTTTTCTTATTTTCTAAGATGATCCATATAATTTCAGAAATCAAACAACCATGTTGCCAAATCATGTTTGTATTGCCCTTTAATTCTTGTTTTAAATCCAAGAAATCTGGAGTTCTTCCTTGTGCCATTTCAGTGTGCACGTGCACACATATACCTGCACACTATTTCTTCCAGAGACTTCACCATATTTAAATCTAAATATTTCAAAATTAAATCATTTTTCAAAAATGATTTTTCACAAAATTTTGGGGTATTACACCTCTCCCTTCTTAACCTTAAGATATACAGGTCAACTCTATAGGAAAAATCTTAAATGTTAACGCTGACCTTTCCTTTGGACTTAATTAGCCTTAGGATAGACGATTCAACTCTATAACATTCCACTTCACAACTGCTTCCAAAACATAGACTCATATACTAGTTTTGAAGTGACATTCGATAAGTAAAACACTTACCTATCTCGAACTCTCAAAAAAATAGATGAATTCCTAGTTAACTCAATTTCAATTCTTTTAGAAGTAAGCGAACTATATAAAGAGGAGTTCTCCCTGGAGGATCTCATATATGTAAGTTCTTAAAGCTAGAGATGTTTTATACCAATGCTCCTCTCCGGGTGGTCTCAAAACATATGAAGTCATGAAGCCTTTAGATACTTCTTAAGTTAATATTTGGTCTAGTTCAATAGTCGACTACAAGTTCTAAAATCGATTGCTTAGAGAAATCAAGGTTCTTATACTTAACAAGTTTTCGACCTTTTCATCTTAACTATTCCTTGGTCAAGAGTAAGGGCGGTAGGTTAGAGCATTATTTCTTCTAAACCCTACTCAAACAATATTCTTAACTCTCACAAATAGATAATTCTTTTCGCTGTGAGGTTCTGATAGTGTAAATAGATAGCTCTGTGTATTGTTCATTGTATCAATTTTACCAACCAACAGCCAACTTTGCAATGGGTCTAAGTTTCGATGGGCCTTTTCTAGGTCGAAAATTATGTTCGTTCTGAGGTGGGTTATTACATTTGGTATTAGACCTTAGGTTGCCCGATCATTGGGTATAGGTATACGTATAAGTGCATACTTGTTATTTTTGAAAATATTTTTCAAAAACCCTACTATATTTATACTTGTTTTGAACATATGCAAACACACTAGGCAAATCTTTTATTTCAGAAAATAATACTGTCTTAGGAAATTGTAACTAAAAGTTTAAACCTAAAAACAGTTGACGATGGCTGAAAATCGTTCCTCTGAGGCTGGGAACCCCCTACCCAAGAGTTACCCACTATCTGAGGGAAGCCTGGATGGTTCAAGAAATACCTAAGGCATGTAGGAAAAGTTCCCATTCCTTACCAGGCTGCACCAGTAGCACCCACTGCACCGCCTGCTGAAGCAGCACCCCACGCTATAAACTTCCCCAAAATGTGTAAGGACTTCTAGAATATGGGTAGAAAGGTGTATATGGGAGTTGAGGGTTTTGTGGAGATGAAGTCTTTGATTAACGATTGTAAGCATATATTTAAGGAGCTTGGATGGGAAGACCGGATCAAGAGGAGGATGGCAGCATGGCATCTCAAAGAAAAGGCCTTAGATTGGTGGACTATAGTGGCCGAGGAAAACGCTGAGAGAGTAATCACTTGGGTTGAATTCAGAAACTGCTTTGAGTCACAATTTATGTCTAGGGTTGAGGTGAATTGCAATTGGAAAGGTTTATACAAATTAAGTAGGGAGATTCCACTTTGAAGGAATATATCAGTAGGTACACAGAATTAGCTAAGTTAGAAATGAGTTTGATTGATGCCCTTATAAAGAAGGCCAAGAAGTTTGTTAAAGGCCTGAATTTTCCCACTGAGAGGGTTGCTCTTGACCCAAGTACCCACTGGCGCCAGTTATGAGATGTTAGTTGAGATGGCTTTGCTTCAGACGGTTAGCTCGGAGGAGAAAGAGAAGGAGAAGGCGGGACTAACACAAAATCAAGGAGGAACTAAGAAGGGAGGATTTTGGATGAACAAGAAGGCCAAGGGCAAGTTCAAGAAGGAGGGTATAACATGTCAGAGATGCCAGAAGAAAGGACACATTGCTAAGGACTGTAAGGTGACTTTGATAAGGGAGGAGTTCAAAGGGAAGTGCTACTACTGCCACAAGGAGGGACACTAAAAGAATCGTTGTCCAAAGCTAGCGAAGGAGGGATGGAGTGGGCAAGCCTATGCCATTAAAGCTATTTCTATCTCAAGTAGAGCTCCTCCGAGAGATCAAGGAAAAGCTGTAATGGAAGATACAACTATTATTTCTGGGCATACTATTCATACCCTACTTGACTCGGAAGCATCACATTCATCATAGCTAGAAATGTAGTTAACTCCTTGAGTCTAAAAATCCAAGTTGTCACCAATCCAATAGTCGTATCTAATCCTATTGGAGGTCGATACATCTTTCCTTAATATGCAAAGACCTAGTTGTGGACATATGTAACGTCGAATTTTTCATGTAGCGCGTATGCTCTTAGTTTTAAGGGGTATGGGCTTATCTTAGAGATGGATTTGTTATCTTACTATGGGGCTATCTTAGATTGTGATAGGAAGATTGTATGGTTAATGAGTTGTAAGGGGCGAGATATGGATGTTCGTTGTACACCTCAAAACTCAATCGAATTAAGCTATTTATATTCGCCGAGCCTATTCCAAGATGCGAACTCATCTGTGCCCATAGTTCGAGAATTCCCTAACATTTTTGAAGAAGTCTTGGGTCTCCCATATCGAAGGGAGATCAAGTTTGGGATCGAATTAGAGAAGGATGCTAGTCCCGTTGCTCTTCCCTTAAGACATATGCCCCCAAAGAAAGGCGAGAGTTGGATAAGCAGATTTCAGAGCTATTGTAGAAAGGATTCATTTGTCGAAGTACTTCAGAATTGGGAGCACTTGTTGTATTTGCTAGCAAGGCAGACGATGCACTAAGGCTATGCGTCGATTATAGAGAACTCAACAAGTTGACTAGAAAAAATAGGCACCCCTCACTTATAATAGATGATTTGTTTGATTAGCTTATGGAAGCCAAACTTTTCCCAATTGGACTTAGCCAATGGGTTTCATCAATTGAGGATAGTTGAGGATAGCAAGTAGAAGACCACATTTCTTACTCCAGACAGACTGTATGAATGGTAAGTGATGCCATTTGGATTAACGAATGCCTTTACATACTTTGTAGATTTGATGAGTTGAGCTTTTAGGGGGCAGCTGAATAATTTTATTGTAGTGTTCATAGATGATATCTTAGTATTCTTCAAGAGTGAGGGTGAGTATGAAAATCACTTAAAGGAGGTACTAGGGACTTTGATAAGGCACTAACTTAAAGCCAAATTCTCAAAATGTTACTTTTGGAAGAAGGAGGTGAAATTTCTTGAACACGTCTTTTCCAAGAAAGGATCGTCTGTAGACGTCGCAAAGGTGGAAACTAATCAAGATTGGAAAATTTCGAAGAATGCCACGAAGGTTAGGAGTTTTTTGGGTTGGCGGGTTACTATAGGAAATTCATTAAGGACTTTGCGAAGATAGCAGTCCCACTAACTCTCTTAACCAATAAAAATCTAGTTTTTGCATAGGATGAGAAATGCACGAAAGCATTTGAGAAGCTAAAGGAGCTATTGACTAGCACGCCAGGATTAGCTATTTTCGATGGGACGAAACCTTTTACTGTTTACACCGATGCATGTGGTAAAAGATTATGAGTTGTTCTTATTCAAGAAGGAAGGGTGATAGCTTATTCTAATAAACAATTGAAGGACCATGAGAAGAGATACCCAACTCATGACTTGGAGTTAGTGGCCATCGTTTTTGCCTTAAAGATGTGGAGGCACTATCTTTTAGGAGAGAGGTTTGAGTTGTTTACCAACCACAAATCACCCAAATACCTATTTTCCTGAAAATATTTAAACCTTAGGCAGTAGAGGAGAATGAAGTTTATAGCATCATATGATTTTGGGATACAGTCCACCCTCGGAAAAGGGAATGTCTCGCCAACGCACTTAGCCAAAGGCATGCTACTTTAGGTGCTATATATGAGTGAAGGTAGTTGGAATTCCTCTCGGATTTCAATTTCCCACCATCAATAGAACCCACTCTAGGCTATTTGGCAACAATGGAGGTTAGGTCGGAGATGATAATGGATATTTTGGAGAAGTGGAGGAGAGGGGAACACTTTCCCTTTGGCATTAGGTATGCAATTAATGAAAGAGGATATTTGAGGAGAGATGGACACCTTTGTGTTCCTACGGTTGATGATGTTTTGGAGAAAGTGCTTATGGAGTGTCACTATTCTAGGATAACC
This sequence comes from Allium fistulosum, assembly GCA_030737815.1. Classification (NCBI taxonomy): domain Eukaryota; kingdom Viridiplantae; phylum Streptophyta; class Magnoliopsida; order Asparagales; family Amaryllidaceae; genus Allium; species Allium fistulosum. The sequence continues at coordinate 917,132,850 of CM060906.1, forward strand.
ATTCATCTTAGAGAAGATAAGATGTATAGGGATATGAAGAGAATTTTCTATTGGCTAAGAATGAAGAAGAGGGTAGCAGAATTTGTTGCTAGATGTTTGACTTGTCAAAGGATAAAGGTAGAACAAGGGAAGCCTGAAGGGTTGTTATTAACGTGGAGGTGCTGACATGGAAATGAGATCATATATCAATGAACTTTATAGATGGGTTACCTAGGAGTCAAGGAGACAATGAAGCTATTTGGGTTATAGTAGATAGACTCACTAAAAGTGCCCATTTTATATTCGTTGGAAGTAATAGGACTGCAAAATCTTTAGCTCTAATTTGTATTAAGGAGGTGGTTCGACTTTATGGAATCCTAGTTAGGATTGTTAGTGATAGAGACCTCTTATTCACTATCGAATTTTAGAGGAGTTTATAGTCAGCTTTAGGAACCTCATTAAATCTTAGCACCGCTTACCACCCACAAATCGATGCTCAAACTAAACGGATGAATAGGATTTTGGAGGACTCGTTGAGAGTTTGCATCATGGATTTTGGAGGACTCGTTGAGAGTTTGCATCATGGATTTTGGAGGACATTAGGAGCATCACTTACCTTTAGTAGAATTCACTTACAATAATAGTCACCAAACCACGATTGGCATAGCATCCTTCGAAGCATTGTATGAGAGGCCATGCAAATCGCCTAACTATTAGTTGGAAACCACTGACAAAATTCTACCTGGACCAGATTTGTTTCAAGAAACCTTAGAAAAGATAGAGTTGATTAAGCAGCGAATGAAGGCCGCACATGATTGCCAGAAGTCCTATGCGAATAAGTGAAGGAAGGAATTGAAGTTTGAGGTAGGAGACATGGTGTTCGTTAAAGTTTCCCTTCTTAGGAAGGTCGTGAGATTTTTGGTAAGTTGGAAAGTTAACACCAAGGTTCATTGGGCCTTTCCCAATATTGAAAAGGATAGAGAAACTTGCATATCGGGTAAAGCTACCAGATAAGCTGGCAGAGGTCCACGACGTTTTTCATGTTTTACATTTGAGGAAATTCCTTCATAGAACTGCCAATGTTTGGGTCAAAAATGGTCACAAACACCCTATTGTTTGTGAAAGTAACAATTTCCAATATTTATATCCAAACAGAGAAATCAGATTCACAGATCACATAATAGATTGCAGAAAAGTAAATGAACGCTCAAGTTTTATAGTGGTTCGGCAAAGTCCAACCTACGTCCACTCCAATAATCTTTTATTTATACTGTAAGATTACAAGTATAGTTGTTTTTTGCCTTAGAAAAATAATGGAGGATGAGATAAGAAGTGATGAAGGAGAGCCAGCCGAAAGACCCTTGCAATGAGCCAAGTCTGCTGTATTTATAGGTGAAGACATGCATGGATCAGGATGAGATTTCATCATAAGAACCTCTAGGCCCATATGACCTGACCCATAAAATTTAGAATCAATCAGATACCAAAAAATAATTTAGGCTGATCATTCCATACTAACTCTAATGGGGCTGTGATCGTTTTTATGAGGTTCCACATGTCTCTAGTCCTTGCTCCCAAAGTTCCACGTCATTCCGACTTACCGTTTGTGAGATATCGATCTTCGCTATTTTGACTAGAAATTGGATCATAGGAGATCATTCCATGCTTCATCCTTTTGAGCTTCGATCAATCATGCGGGTTCCCTATGATGTTAGCTACTTGCTCTCCAAATTTCGTACACATACCGTTTATGAGATATCGCATTTTCCATAAAACCATGGATCGTTATGCTGATTTGTAAGATTGTTCCAATAACGATCTGCCTCTTTTCCACGATTTCATCCTTTTGATCTGTGATCAATCATGGGGGTGCTACATGATTTAAGATACTTGCTCTCCAAATTTCGTGCAATCCCGATGTACCGTTTGCGAGATATCGCATTTTCTGTAAAACTATAGATCATTATGCTGATTTGTACGATCATTCAAATAATGATCGTCCTCTTTTTCAAAATTTCATCCTTTTGATCTGCTATCAATCATGGGGGTGCTCCATGATGTAAGCTACTTGCACTCCAAATTTCGTACAATTTCGATGTACCGTTTGTAAGATATCGCATTTTTCGTAAAACTATGGATCATTATGCTGATTTGTACAATCGTTCCAATAACAATCGGTCTCTTTTCTAAGGTTTCATCCTTTTGAGTTGCGATCGATCATGGGGGTGCTCCATAATGTAAGCTACATGCTCTCCAAATTTTATGCAATTTCGACGTACCGTTTGTGAGATATTGCGTTTTCCATGAAACTATGGATCGTTCTGGCTGATTTGTACGATCGTTCCAATAACGATCGGCCTCTTTTTCCAAGTTTGGGAGTTTTGTCATGCGATTATTTTTGTGGGCTTAACTCTTCAATATATTAATGCTTTAAAATTTTCAAGTGCATTGGCTTTGTATATTTTGAGATATTGATCGATCTTCGTCGATTTACGCTGTTTTATGGATCGTTCCCGATCGATCCATATAAATTCTTCCTTTGCCCATAACTTGAGCATATGAACTCCGATTGACTTGAAATTTGAAATATGGCCTCATAGGGCCTTCTTGTCATACTAATTGCACCTTGGTTGGGACCCGGTCTGAATCTGCCCAACTATTATCCATAGTTCCAAATATCATCGATTTTCGAGCCTAATAACCGTCTCTTCGGGATTCTTGCCTTGATGATCACAGAAGCCATTTAGCCAACTTTTATGATTTACTGCCTGGTCAAAAGGCGGTATAACATTTGCCCGGCAAAAGATGCCTTGCGGTAGGAAGGCGTGTTTTGAATTGCCTTAAGTCCAATGTTCGAAACCCATTGATGACCTGTGAACAAATCTGTGATCTTGCCTGATTGTTAGTAACCGCCGTTCAGGACCGTTAATCAAATTCATAGCCATCCCATGCTGATGATGAATGCACGAGATCGGGTGTCTGTTCAAGGTGAAATGCGATTGTTCGTGATCGAACGCCTGTTTGAGGCAAAATGCGATCGTTCGAGATCGAATGTTTGTTTGAGGCAAAATGCGATCGTTCAAGATCGAGTGCATGTTCAAGGCGTAAAGTGATCGTTCATGATTGAGTGCTTGTTCGAGATCGAGTTCCTGTTCGAGGAGATATGTGATCCTTCGAGATCGAGTGCCTGTTCGAAGCATACTGTGGTCGTTCAAGATCGAGTGCCTGTTTGAGGCGAAATGTGATCGTTCGAGATCGAGTGTCGTTCAAAACGAAATGTGATCGTTCGAGATCGAGTGCCCTTCGAGGCGAAATACTTGTTTTTCACATTCAAGCGAGTTCTTGAATCATTTGTTATGGCGGTTTATCGCCATCTCAGAGCATGCCTAGGGACCGACCTCGATCTCATACATGTGTAAGTGACTTAGCCGTTTTAATGTGGAGTTTCTTTTACTTCTTGCCATCCCGATCAAGAGATGATGTCATGTGCCCTTAAGCCGGGCTTGCTCCAATTTGTGGCGGATGATGGCTACTCCTATTTCGTCACCACTATCTATTTTGCTTACAAAGCCATCCAATTCTGTGCCCCTAGTTCCATGGGGAGTAGAGCTGATCCATTCCCCTTGGCCGGGTTTTGCCCCCAGTTGCTCCAATCCATATCCAAGTCTGCTAGTTTCTGCTCAAAGTCCTGGATTCCAATTTCCAGCTATTCCGGCATCCATAAGTGGTCTTCGATCATCATTTCCATCCGGTCCTCCGGGGAATCCTAGATTATCCTCTTCTAGACGTGCATCCAAGTTTCGATTGACACCAAATTGCTTAGCATCAACCGGTATCCTACCTGGGATCAATCCAACATGACCCGAGGGCATGCCCCTAAGTATGGATCGATCAGCACCGATAGGCCCCGATCGTTCTTGGTTGGTCTGGGGCCGCTCCCGGCTATTCCACTCGATCCTGCATCCTGCTACTTTGTTTCCTTGGTCCTGATTTTGGTTTTCGTTAGCTCTTGATGCTCTGACTCCATGATCCATATTTACAGTGTTTCCTGTTACTCCATTTCCTTGGTTGGCGCTCTAGCTTGTCCAATCTATCGGAGTAGATCCTGCATCATCTCCCATGTCTCTTTAGCATCCTCTCCTACATAGCATCGATCATTATTCCCATTTCATCTCGGGTGATGTAGATAAATGTCTGATTTTCTCTAGCTCTAGAAGAAGCCTCCTGACTCCCTCCATGATGGCTCCTATTCGCTAATGGTCTCCTTGTAGATTGCCTAGCCATTTCTTCCTAGATCTAAGTATCCAAGCTTCCAAAGCCAAGATCCTAGCTTCCAAATCCGCGGGTGCAAGTTTTCTCGGTAAAGGCATTAAAATGTTTGGGCCAAATGTGGTCGAAAACACCCTGTTGTTTGTGGAAGCACCAATTTCCAATATTTAGATCCAAACAGAGAAATAGAGATTCACAGATCATAGAATAAATTGTAGAAAAGTAAATGAACACGCAAGTTTTATAGTGGTTCGGCAAAGTCCAGCCTACGTCCACTCCAATAATCTTTTATTTATATTGTAAGATTACAAGGATAGTTGTTACTTACCTTAAAAAAATAATGGAGGAAGAGATAAGAAGTGATGAAGGAGAGCCGGCTGAAAAGTCTCTTGCAATGAGCCAAGTCTGCAGTATTTATAGTGAAGACGTGCATGGATCGGGCTGTAATTTCCCCAGAAGAACCTCTAGGCCCATACGACCCGACCCACAAAATTTGGAATGGATCGGACACCAAAAAATAATTTAGGCCAATCGTTCCATACTAACTCCAATGGATCTGCGATCGTTTTTATGGGGTCCTCTGTCCCTCCAGTCCCGGCTCTCAAATTTCCGCGCCATTCCGACTTATCGTTTGTGAGATATCGATAGATCTTCGCTGTTTTGACTAGAAATTGGATCATAGGAGATCATTCCATGCTTCATCCATTTGAGCTTCGATCAATCATGTAGGTTTCCCATGTTTTTAGCTACTTGCTATCCAAATTTCATGCAATTACGACATACCATTTGTGGGATATCGCGTTTTCCATAAAACTATGGATCATTATGCTGATTTATATGATCGTTCCAAAAACAATCTATCTATTTTTCAAGATTTCATCCTTTTGAGCTACGATCAGTCATGGGAGTGCTCCATAATGTAAGCTACTTGCTCTCCAAATTTCATGCAATTCCGACGTACCGTTTGTGAGATATCGTATTTTTTGTAAAACTATGGATCGTTATGCTGATTTGTACGATCATTCCAATAGCGATCAGCCTCTTTTCCAAGGTTTCATCCTTTTAATCTTCGATCGTTCATGATGGTGCTCCATGATGTAAGCTACTTGCTCTCCAAATTTCATGCAAATTCTGACGTACCGTTTATGAGATATCGCATTTTCTGTAAAACAATGGATCATTATGTTGATTTGTACCATCGTTCCAATAACGATCGGCCTCTTTTCCAAGAGTTCATCCTTTTGAGCTGTGATCGATTATAGGGGTGCTCCATGATGTAAGCTACTTTCTCTCCAAATTTCGTGTAATTTCGATGTATCGTTTGTGAGATATCGCATTTTCTATAAAACTATGGATCGTTATGTTGATTTGTACGATCGTTCCAATAACGATCGCCCTCTTTTCCAAGATTTCATCCTTTTAAGCTGTGATCGATCATAGGAGTGCTCCATGATTTATGCTACTTTCTCTCTAAATTTCATGCAATTCCAACGTACTGTTTGTGAGATATCGCGTTTTCCAAGAAACTATGGATCGTTATGGCTGATTTGTACGATCGTTCCAATAACGATCGGCCTCATCTTCCAAGATTTGGGAGTTTTGTCATGCAATCATTTTTATGGGCTCTACTCTTTAATATATTGATGCTTTAAAAGTTTCAAGTGCATTGGCTCTGTAGATTTTGAGATGTTGATCGATCTTCGTCGATTTACGCTGTTTTATGGATCGTTCTCGATCGATCCATATAAATTCTTCATTTGCCCATAACTCGAGCATACGAACTCTGATTGACTTGAAATTTGAATGTGGCCTCATAGGGCCTTCCTTGTCACTAGGGATGGCAATGGGGTGGGTCTAGGGTCCAAACCCGGTCGACCCGCCCCTGTTTTGGCCCATCCAGACCCGTCCCATTGGGTCATTGGGGCGGGTAGACCCGTGACCCGTTCTTAAGTGCTCCGGGTCTAGGGTCGGGTCGGGGCTCGGCTGACCCGCCCCAACCCGACCCACACTACTAACATCTCATGAAACTACTTTATTACTATAATTCATAAAACTACTTTATTACTATAATGATTTATTAATCTTCTTAGATATAAGTGATTCTAGCATGGATATTAAAATGTTCCAATCAATAATATATAGAAAAATTAGAGTATTAAGTTGCGTCATTGATAATTATACAATAACATATGTATATATTTTCTGAATTGTTATTGTGGACATCATTTTTATTAACTTCCCTTAAACACATTGTTTTTTGTATTTCATGTATTATTTGGTGATAACGAGTATAAACAAATAAATATATGTATGGTGGTACACAATTTTGAATCAATATATAGAGACTCATCGGGTCTTGGGGCGGGTCGGGTCTACCCTGACCCGTACGGGTCCCGGGTACGGGGCAAAATTCCAGACCCGCACCGGGTCTACGGGGCGGGTCTGGGGCGAGGTCTAAAAAATCCGGGACGGGTACGGGGCACTAAAAACCCGCCCCAACCCGCCCCATTGCCATTCCTACTTGTCACTTCATATTGATTGCGTCTTGATTGGGACCTGGCCCGAATCTGCCCAACTATTGTCCATAGTTCCAAATATTATCGATTTTCGAGCCTGGTAACCGTCTCTCCGGGCTTCCTGCTTTGATGATCACAGAAGCCATTTAGCCAACTTTTATGATCTATTTCCTGGTCAAAAGGCGGTATAACATTTTCTTCCTAAAACATGTCTTGCGGTAGGAAGGCCTGACTTGAATTGCCTTAAGTCCAATGTTCGAAACTCGTTGTTGACCCGTGAACAAATATGTGATCTTGCCTAATTGTAGTCGTCCTAGGCTGATGATGATTTCACAGGATTGAGTGTCTGTTCGAGGCGAAATGCGATCGTTCGAGATCGAATGCATGTTTGTGGCGAACTGCGATCAATCGATATCGAGTGCGCGAAATGTGATCGTTCGAGATCAAGGTCCCGTTCGAGGCGTAATGTGATCGTTCAAGATCGAGTGCCTATTCGAGACGAAATGTGATCATTCAAGATCGAGTGCTATTCGAGGTGAAATGTGATCGTTCGAGATCGAGTGTCGTTCGAGACAAAATGTGATCGTTTGAGATCGAGTGCAGTTCATGGCGAAATGTGATCATTCGAGATCGAGTGTCGTTCGAGGCGAAATGTGATCGTTCGAGATCGAGTGCAGTTCATGGCGAAATGTGATCGTTCGAGATCGAGTGTCATTCGAGGTGAAATGAGATCGTTCGAGATCGAGTGTCGTTCGAGGCGAAATGTGATCGTACGAGATCGAGTGCCATTCGAGGCGAAATGTGATCGTTCGAGATTGAGTGCCGTTCGAGGCGAAATACTTGTTTTTCACATTCAAGTAAGTTCCAAAATCATTTGTTATGGCGATATATTGCCATCTCAGAGCATGCCTAGGGACCGACCTCGATCCCGTACATGTGTAAGTGACTTTGCCATTTTATTATGGAGTTTCTTTTACTTCTTGCTATCCCGATCAAGAGATGATGACCTGTGCCCTTAAGCCCGGCTCGCTCCAATTTATGACAGATGATGGCCGCTCTTATTCCTTCACTGCTATCCATTTTTCTTACAAAGCCATCTAAATCCATGATCCCAGTTCCATGGGGAGTAGTACTGATCCATTCTTCTGGGCCGGGGTTTGCCCCCGATTGCTCCAATCCATATCCAAGTCTGCTAGTTTCCACTCCAAGACCTGGAATCCAATTTCTAGCTATTCTATCATCCTAAGTGGTCTCCAATCATCATTTCCATCCTGCCCCATGAGTCTGCGAAGGAATCCCAGATTATCCTCTTCTAGACGTGCATCAAAGTTCCGATTGACAACAAACTGCTCGGCGTCGCCCGGTATCCTGCTTGGGATCGATCCAACATGACCCGGGGGCATGCCCCCAAGTATGGATCGATTGACACTGATTAGACCCGGTCGTTCTTGGTTGGTCAGGGGCCGCTTCTGGCTATTCCACTCCATCCTGCATCCTGTTAGCTTCGTTTCCTTGGTCCTTATTCTGGTTTTCCTTAGCTCCTGCTGATCCAACTCCATGATCCATATTTACAGCATTTCTTGCTACTCCATTTCCTTAGTTTTTCACTCTAGCTTGTCTAATCTATCAGAGTCGATCTTGCATCATCTCCTTCTGTCTCTTTAGCATCCTCTCATGCATAGCATCCATTATTGTTCTCATTTCATCTCTAGTGATGTAGATAGATGTCTAGTTTGCTCTAGCTCTAGAAGAAGCCTCTTGACTCCCTCCATGATGGCTCCTATCTGCTAATGGTCTCCTTGTTGATTGCATAGCCATTGCTTCCTAGATCCAAGTATCCAAGCTTCCAAAGCCAGGATCCTAGCTTCCAAATCCGCGGGTGCAAGATTTCCCAATCAAAGCACCAAAATGTTTGGGCCAAAAATGGTCACAAACACCCTATTGTATGTGAAAGCACCAATTTTCAATATTTAGATCCAAATAGAGAAATAGAGATTCACCGATTATATAATAGATTGCAGAAAACTAAATGAACACGCAAGTTTTATAGTGGTTCGGCAAACTCCGACCTATATCCACTTCAATAATCTTTTATTTATATTGTAAGATTACAAGTATAGTTGTTTTTTCCTTAGAAAAACAATGTAGGAAGAGATAAGAATTGATGAAGGAGAGCCAGCTGAAAAGTCTCTTGCAATGAGCCAAGTCCGTTGTATTTATAGGTGAAGACGTGCATTGATCGGGTTGAAATTTCGGTAGAAGAACCTCTAGGACCATACGACCCGACCCACAAAATTTGGGATGGATCGGACACCAAAAAATAATTTAGACCAATCGTTCCATACTAACTCCAATAGAGCTACGATCGTTCTTATGGGTTCCCACATGCCTTTAGTCCTTGCTCCCAAAGTTTCGCGCCATTTTGACTTACCGTTTGTGAGATATCGATCGATCTTCGCTGTTTTGACTAGAAATTGGATAATAGGAGATCATTTCATGTTTCATCCTTTTGAGCTGCGATCGATCATGTAGGTTCCCCATGATGTTAGGTACCCGGTCTCCAAATTTCATGCAATTCCGACGTACCATTTGTGAGATATCGTGTTTTCCGTAAAATTATTAACCGTTATGCTGATTTGTACGATCGTTTCAATAACGGTCGGCCCCTTTTCCAAGATTTCATCCTTTTGAGCTGCAATCGATCATGGGGGTGTTCCATGATGTAAGCCACTTGCTCTTCAAATTTCGTGCAATTCCGACTTACATTTGTGAGATATAGCATTTTCCGTAAAACTATGGACCATTATGCTGATTTGTACGATCGTTCCAATAACGATCAGCATCTTTTCCAAGATTTTGTCCTTTGAGCTGCGGTTGATCATGGGAGTGCTCTATGATGTAAGCTACTTGCTCTCCATATTTCATGCAATTCCGATGTACTGTTTGTGAGATATCGGATTTTCCGTAAAACTATGGATCGTTATGTTGATTTGTACGATCGTTCCAATAACGATCAACCACTTTTCCAAGATTTCATCCTTTTGAGCTGCAATCAGTCATGGGGGTGCTCTATGATGTAAGCTACTTGCTCTCCGAATTTCATGCAATTCAGACTTACTGTTTGTGAGATATCGCATTTTCCGTAAAACTATGGATCGTTCTGCTGATTTGTACGATCGTTCCAATATCGATCGGCCTCTTTTTCAAAATTTCATCCTTTGAGCTGTGATCAATCATAGAGGTGCTCCATGATGTAAGTTACTTCCTCTCCAAATTTCGTGCAATTTTGACGTACTTGTGAGATATCGCGTTTTCCGTGAAACTATGGATCGTTCTAGCTGATTTGTATGATCGTTCTAATAACGATCGACCTCTTTTTCCAAGATTTGGGAGTTTTGTCATGTGATCATTTTTTTAGGTTCCACTCTTCAATATATTGATGCTCTTAAATTTTCAAGTGCATTGGCTTTGTAGATTTTGAGATATCGATCGATCTTCGTCGATTTACACTATTTTATGGATACAGTGTCAGAGGATAGGTTTGATAATGATTCTCTATTGTTTAGGGATAGTTTGGATGTTGGTGAAATTGGTAATAAGGAATTTGTAAGTTTTTCAAGGCAGTGTGATGAAAATCCTGTAATTTTGCAAGAAACAGATTCATGCACATCAATATTGTTAGGTAAGTTTTGTTGTGCTATTGCAAATTCGAGTGAATCAAAGGTGGTTTCTATTAATGAGGACAATGATGAGGTCAATATATTTGTTAAAGGAAGAGGCTTAGTACATAGTGATGAGGTGCAGGTACAGGTGGATAATGGTGTCTTAGTTAAGGGTTTGGATGGGGATATGGTTGATAGGAATGGAAACAAGGTTGTTTGTGACAATGTTGGAACTACAGATACAAGTGTACATGCATGCACTATTTTTCAAAACAATGTGTACTCTGTTGTTAGTATTGAACACAGTCATATATATATCAATGCAGGGATAAGAAGCTTGCTTGATTATTTAAATGATCAGGTTTTGGTTAGGTTGTTGGATGGGTATTATTCTGACGATGCTAGTAAGGTCAGAGTGGGATATGAAAAGCAGGTGATAGGGGATGCAGTTTTACATGTAGGCATGAAGGATGGTATGGAGGTAGGGTTATAGGAAAAAGAAACTAGTAGTGAGGCGAATGGTGTTATGTCAATTCTGGTTAATAGGGAAGTTAGCATGGAGGAAGTCAGGTATTGTGTTGATGGCAGAGGCTATGTGTACAGTAGGAATCATGTACAACATATATCACCCTCAAGTTTGATGCCTAATGATAAGGTGGAGCTTTATACAACAGAGAATTCAAATATTTAAAAGGTGGAGTTTTCTTTCATTTGTATGGCGGGTATTGCTACCTACCAGACTTGTTGGCAGCTCCTTTTTTAGTGTAAAATAAAATTATATGAGTGCTCTCCTTGCGAGGATCACTCATTTTTCTCAAAAAAGCCTAGTCGGTAGCCAAAATATTACATCATTACATACATATTAGTTCAAGACCCAACTACCTGTACAAAAACAAATTAGCAATATTATAATTTACACAAATAGCCAGCCATCAAGTTACATTGCCCTCCGCCACCCAGCTAGAAACCCGTAGCATTGCCTCAGCTAACTCCTCAAAATGATAAACATCCCAAGAGGGCCTGAGTTGAAGAGGCCCAACAGTTTCGCCTGTCCATTCATTAACTGTTTTCATAATAATATCAAAAGAAAAAAGATATATGTTTTTCTCTTGTTGTTGAAGCATATTTCAATTCTCTCCCTCCACGTTGATACGAAATCTCTTTAATGTGAGAGTATAGACTCATTAGAATGTTCGAATACGAAACTCACACATTGAAGAGAAACTATGAATTTCTTATTAATGTTGAGAAAATGAACTATTAGTAATAACAATCTCTTTAGTTGTTGATAGGGCATAGAGAGTATAGACTCTACCATGGGGGTGTGATGCTTTGAATCCAAAATGGATTCGAGGTATATTAACAAAATTTGATTTTGGTAGTCATACCCTAAAGGATTTAATCCAACGACTACAAGTAAGTCTTCGAGAAGAAGATAAATGCAATTAGGTGTAGAAAGATAGGTGATAGGAAAATACATCGTAAATTTCAAATGTTGACATTAGCGAAATAGTTTTGGCAGTCAACTTGCTTATGTCCATTCAAATTCTACTCGTTAATTATTGCACAATTTTATTTTGAGTTTAGGCACAATGATATTGAAATAGAATTTTAAAATATTGATATATATATATATATATAAGAGACTATTTGCACACAATAGCCAAAATGTCTCAAAGTTAGTGGGAGAGATAATAAAGTTTGTGTTTTTGGATATGATAAAGGAGATGATACAATAGTGGCGTCCAACTTGCATATAGTGGTTAAGCAAGTATTTTGACACATAAATCAAATAGTTAAAATGTAGAGGAAGCGTATGTCTATAAGAAAGAAAGTCAAAGGTACCAAATCATTTCTAATACTATAAGTAAACAATATGCTACATATTATTAATGATGTACCCATGTTAAAATTAGTTAAGTTTGGTTGTTTACTTCTCATTGAGAGATTTGAAAGACATGTCTTTTATACTCAGTATAAGAGGATATTGGGATTGTTCCAGTTAGACACCATATTAAAATGTTTGAAATGGAGCATACGAGATTGATTCATTTTCATCAGCAATATGAACTATCATATATGTTATTTTATTAGATCGATATCAGAATTCGCTTATGCACTTCACATAGTGAGCGAAAATAAGATTTGAGTTAAAAATAACTGAAAGGTGGTCAAGAGTATTCTCGAGTATTTATGAAATACTAGAGAACTGTTTATGGAAACGATGAACTTCTTATGAAAGAGTGTTCAGAACTTCATAAGTAATATCGAAATTAATAAGTCAATTTTAAATTCATATTCAACCTTGATTAAGGAGCTTTAAGTTGGAAATGTTCCAAACGATAATTTGTGCAGATTCAACTACAGAGACCAAGTACACCACACTAAATAGTGCCGCAATGATAGATTTATACATGTGCATGTTTATCAAAAAGCTTGGGCTGGTTCCCACTATTGAAAACCAAATAATATATTACAATACCAATAATTGAAATATAGATTACAATGGGAACCGACAACTTGATAAGAAGCCAAGATGTGTTCTTCAAAATTAACATATGATAAAAGAGTTTATCGGCAATAGGGAAGTATAATAAAAAAGTAGATGCACAATAATAACATCGCAGATCCATTCACTAAGACCCCTTCTTAGTTTAATTTAGGCAGTCTGATCAAAGGTATGGGCATGAAGCACCATAATTGCCTAAGTGTAAGTGAGAGATTGACAGAGTTAAGAGTGTTCCCTATGTACAATCATGTAATTTATTACGTAACTTAATTCTTACAAAAGAATCATGTTTGAAATAAAATATGTTTTTGGTTCTATTTTTATTTATATGTGTTGTTATATAGAGATATAAGTAATGTAATTAACACATTAAACATACATAAGTAAAACAATCCTTACGAGAAGTAATTTATCAATTGTAGTTACAAATGTGTTTGTTACCATGAGTATTGAGTCGATGTCCAAATACTTCTTAAATTTTCCTACTTAAGATGTATTAAGAAAAGGATATTGATATATCCGTTGAGACTAGTGTACATAATGCTCTCTATACGATTGCCGATAAATTACTCCTGATAGTTAGGGGGACCAATAGGTTACATACTTGTGGTTATTTGGAACAATCACAAAATACTCGACGAGAATCTTTTATAGGTTAATACAACTAAGTCTAAATAGATGATATCATGGTTAGGCATGCAGTAGCCTTTAAATTTGAGGTTGCTATCAATCTTAAATAGTTGGGCTATACTTTGATTATGGTCAAGCACATGGCATAGTGACCATGTTATGGCCATGGATGGGTACACGTTGAACTACTTAAAGTGAACACTACTCAAGAGAGGACTCATCTCCTTTATTATAGAAGGTTGGTATTACCGTAATTGCTAGCAACTTAAAATTAAAATCTCTAGCGGAAGTAAATTGGTAACTGATAAATGTTATCGGCCTGAACCAAGGACTTCATTGTAGTCTATGCAATTAGCTATAGATATTAGTAATTTTTTTAACCTCGTATCAAACTCTAGATATCTTAGTGATACAGTGATGACGAAAAGAAATCGTGCATAAAACATTATTACTAGGTGTAGCTTAATAAAGATTAGAAATAGGATTTTGCGTAAGTGGTCTATAATCGACTGAATTTGTGTCCCATACTATACTTTGGTAAAGCCTGATTTCAGTATTTAAATTGGTGAAATATCGATCGAGGAACAAGATCACATGCTTCAGTATTTAAATTGATGAAATATCGACCGATAAACAAGATCACACAAGAGAATCAACACAACTGTGTTATTAGTTAATTTTTGAGTTAGACCAATTTAAAATTAACTTATAAATGTTATGAATTAGTATTAAAATCAATAAAAATATTTTATTAAATTTTATGGCATTTTAATTATTTATTTGTAGACCAAAAATTAATTAAAATGATATATAGAAGTTATACATTGATTAATTAAAGAATGGACTTAAATAAATACATTAATCGATTCATTTAATATTATATCAATTAGGCTCAAATTTTGAAAGTCTAAACATAGGGGGTGGCCATAGCATGGAGAGGAGGGTGAAGAATTTGTCTTCAAATCAAGAGAGAAGGGTGCTAGATATTTGTGATCTAGATGGCTATAAATAGTAAACCCTTCATTGTTTTATGATACTGGAAGAAACGCTAACCTCTATTGCTGAACACTAGTGATGCCTTATGGATAAAATTGCATTCCGTTGTTAAGGATAAAGGCCTAAGGTGTTCGAAGAAGGAAATGACAAGCAACCAAGAATTGACAATTGGTAGGATGTCAACAAGGTAAAATTCCATTTTAAAAACAAATTCATAATTATATATATATATATACACACGCACCCTTATATTATATTCGGCTATAACGGAAAATTTGAAAAAATATATTTTAAATATATTAAACAATTAAATAATAAATATTTAATATAAACATATACATACATATATATATAATTTAGGTTTATTAAAAAAATCATAGCTTGGAATATTTTTTTTTGATTTATGTATGTATGTATATTATCAAATTGGATTAAAACTAAATGTTTTTTAGTTAAAATAAAATAACTAAAAAAAATTGGTTTTGTCCTTTTGGCTTTAAAAAAAATCATTTTTTTCATATCTATATATTTTTTATATACATATTTTCAAGTTATAAAACTACAACAAATATACATACATACATATATATATATATATGTGTATGTATAAAAAATTAATCAAATTTATTTTTGATGCCAGTTTTGTTTATTATAACTTTTGTTTTATTTTGATTAGGTCAAATATATATTAAATATTTAATTAGTTGAGTGTATATTTAAATTCGCATTTAAAACAAAATATTTTGTATTATGTACGTAGATAATTTTCAGCTTTAAAAAAGTTAATTTTTAACCCGAAGACAAATAGTAAAATACAAAAAATAAATCTAGATATATTTAATAATATAAATTATTTATATATAAATACACACACACACTAAATTTGTTTATAGCCAATTTTTTTAGATAAACAACAAATATGCATATACAGCTTTACTCATCATATATATATATATATATATATATATGACATGCCCATGCTAAATAATCATTACCTTTTAACACTATGCTATATTAACCATAAATCCCAATGTTTAATTACTCAACTATGACAATGAAACCTATTTATTAACCATAAATCCCAATGGTTAATTATATACTTATGACATATGTTCGTCATGTTTACCTTAGGTTAGATCACTACATTTAATGTAGTTATAATGTTTGTATCGTGAATACGAACATATTACAAAATTAAAAATATATATAATTAAATTTCATTAAATTAAAACAAAACGATAATACATCTCATAATTAAATAATAATAAATAAATATGAAATTTTAACATACAAATTAATTAAATTAAAATTAAAATCTCAAACTCTTTTATTAATCGCTACTAAATATGATTCAATACTAAATGTTCATTTTTTTACATAAAATATGATCTTGTGCAAATTAATAAAATGATTTTTTTAATTTCCCTCTTTTACATTATTGCCAATGCACCTGATCCAACTATAAACAATTATAATGAATTAAATGTAACACAAACCAATGGATTTTGGAATTAGGAGAAGTTCAATGGTTATTGGCATTGAAAGTTATTCTTAGCTAGTTGGTGTAATCTAGGTTGTGCTCGAGTGCGCATCCAACTTTTAAGTGGGTTGGTGTGACCTAGGATGGTCTATCCACCCCAAACTACGTTGCATGAGAAATTAAAGAAAATTTGTAATAAGAGGTCAGGAGACAATCACAAATGAATTAACGAAATTAAATAACACGTTGTCATGGTGCCTAGCTGACATTAGAGGGATGAATATAGAAAGATGTATAATTGAATTTTAGGAAATGTTAGTAGAAAATTTTATTAACCTATGCAAATTATATTATTGTTTTCCCATTTTAAATATTTATGATCAACAATATGTTATGATGATGACATTTATGTTGTGATAATTAGGGAGAAGGGGACCTTTTTGTTTTATGACATGGTCTGTAACATCTTGGAAAAATATAAATAACTTATATTTAAATATATGGATTATTTAAATATTTGAATTGAGAACTAATATATATTTGAATTGAGAATTAAATATTAATTAAATGGATTTAATAGCCATATTTAACTTTTTTTAATTAAAAAACAATAATGGTAAATTCATTTACAATAATAAGTAGTTCGAATAAATAACAAGAAAATCAATTGTTAATAAAACGACTAGACTTTTAGTGGTGTATTTTTAAATGCATTTATATAATTTTTCCATAATTTTAATTTAGAAAATATTTAAATTATTGTTTGAATTATTTCTTAATAAACGATGGTATTTTTGAAATATTATAGAATAGGATAACTAGTGATTTTATTGTTGTTTTTGGATCATGTCGCGTTGTTATGCACGATCGTAATTTTTTTTTATCGTTCGCGGTTCGTACACGAACGAGATTCTGTGTAGCAACTACCGGAATCTATAGAATAACCTAAACTCTACACTTAGAAAATTCAACATTTTTTACTTTTCCTCGTTCCTCTTTCTCATTTCCATTTTTCAGTTTCCAGTAAACCAAAAAATGGCCACTTCCTTTAAATTCAAAATGGAGAGATTTAAGCAATGAAATATTACCAAACAAGACTTATAGAACTCGTGTATGTGCGCTCTTCAAATCCATATCCATTTTGTGGTGTACAATAGTGTTTGGACGTGATCGACTTTTCCAGCATCACCTAGGATTTAGCAATGTCAGAGGTTGGGGCCATGGTTGGTCGATTGGAGTGTACGTGTGTGTTTTTCGCGTGAAGGAGTTCAAGCGGTGGAAGTTCGGTGTGGTGCATCGCCTTGGATCAAAACGTGTCATTAGGATTCGCCTTGCTCGCCCATCAGGTCGCGATTAACATGGGTTGATTGAGCTCCATATTTTTGTGTCCATCGTGATGATATTGCGAAGAGAGAGAGAGAGTTTAGGAGTGGTTTGGCGATATTCCATGGTCTAAGGAAGCGGGGAGGCCGGTTGGCGTGCATAGCTGGGTGCGTGCATATCATGTACAGGAGTTTGAATTTTGGGAGGGATGTTAAATTAGGGAAGAAAGTGTTTATTTGGGTAATTAGCTGATTAATAATGTTAATTAATTAATTATTTAATCTCAACTTCTTATAAATCAATATCCCACACATACGTCAGATTTGGACGCAGTCTTTTGGGTTAGACTCATATCACTGATATCTTTGCATTAGAGTTGGATTCATTGAATTTAAATCTAGTAAAATTTTGAGATAAAATCGAACACCTTTTGATTTTAAATCAAACTAGAACGTGAACGCATCAGCAAGAATTTTGATGAGTTTACTCACTTCTAAATAAATTATGTAATATCGATGTTGATATAGATTAGTGTTGAATGCTTGGATGATAGTTTATATATTGTTATTTGATTGTTTTGTTTGGATTTGATTCTCGCTTGAAAACGGATGGCATAAGAAACCATTGTGTTGCAGGGAACAAAAACAAGAGGAAGTCGAAGTGTTTGTAGCGAATAGGCCGCTACGGAACACTTCGAAATACACATACTGTAACGACCTGGAATTTTGGATATTTGAAATTGGAATATTTAAAAGTTAATTTTTAACTTGAGTTTCAAATATAAGTATTTATTTGATAATTAAATTTTTGAATTTAATAATTGGAAATCAGGCAAAATATTGAATCTTGAGATTTAAGCTTGTTAAAAATAATTTAAAGGCTTATAAAATTTATATTGATAATACAGAAGATAATAAAAGATTTAAAATTGAATTTAAAAGTTATTTGTTCAGTTTTAAAAATATATCGTTTAAATTGACGTTTAAAAATAGTCTTCTGGAGCACAGCCTCGGAATTCGACGAAACCAATTTCATTAGATCCGTAATAGTGTATTATTATTGGATTTCAAATTTCGTAACGTTTGGAGTTATCGTTTGGTCGTAGGAAATAGAAACGCGCTGGAATTTATGTTGTAAATTCAATATAATAATTGGGTCCAAAAAGCTACATTCTCCATACGATCGAATAAGGACTCGGAACTTTTTCCATTGCGTTCGGAGTAGGGGTATAACATTATGAACACCTAGCGGCATGCCTCGATAGGAGGTCAAGATTTTAAGTTGCAAAATCGAGACGGTTTAAAATTAAAATTTACATATATATTTTATTGATGGACATTTATATTCACTTCAGCATCCTTTCACCTCATTTCAATGTCACTGTAGCTGGTTGATTCAAACACGCTTACATCAAATCGTGTTCCCTCTCCCCTTTTTTCTTTTTAAGATCCAAACAGTTCGTAGCCGAAGAAAAAAAACTACTGCTTTGAAAAATAATGGGCGAATGAAATTATTCCCTCCCTCTTCTTTTTTAAGCACCGATTTCCTTCCTTCGTTTCAATTCAAATTAAAAGAAAAAAATCATCAACTCGAAGTCAATTAAAATCAAAATGAAACTTAGGCGCTTGCATTCAGGGTCGTGGGCCGCACGGATGGGCGACGTGGGGTCGAGGTAGGTGGAGTTTGGGTCACGTTGATTTGGGGATTCGAGTCGGTCGGTCTTGGCATGGTGGCGAATTGTCGAGTCCGTTAAGGGGGAGCTGGCGACTAGCGCTGCCTTCACAAAGAAGAGACGATGGGTAGCGACGATGGTGGAGGTGGTCTAGTCGAGCTTGGTGAGGGGGTTCGTAGAGGAAGTCAGATGTTATTTTGGCGAGGTGAAGTCGCGTGACATTGGAGTTGCGATGGGGAAGCGACAAGGCTGGTGGGGGTCGGCTTCGATGGTGGTAGTGCAGTGGCACTCGGTGGTCGGCGCAGCGGAGATGTGCGGCAGGGACGTAATCTCGTATAGAGCATTAGTGTAGAACTCGTTGTTTTTGTTTCCAGTACGTTAAGGTAATTTAATTTCAATCATTTTAATTTAATGTTACTCAAGTTTAAACTTGTAATTTAGTTGTTGATTTTTATTTCATTTATCATAAAATTTAACAGTAAAGTAAATTTAAATTTTTGTTAAGCCAATAAATCAAAATTTAAAGTGAGAATGTTAATGGTAGTTTAAATCATGTCAAATGCTAATAAAATTCGAAATTTATTTATACGAGGTTAAAATCGCATAAGATCGGCAGCGTTGGAATTTTTTTGAAGTCAGTCGAGGATTTTGATTTTTCAAAATCTGGATGTTCGGGAAGAAAACGAGAAATCGAAGGTGAGAATCTCTCACTCATTTGGATTACCGTTTTTAAATTTAAATGTTTAAATTTAAATTATTGGATGTTGATTGGATTGATAGATCTATAATTATCTGTTGGATGATTACATATATATAGTAGTATATATATTAGTATTGGAGTGATTGATATTCCCGCATTGTTTAGCGGTTGAGACCCTATGCGCCCCGCATAATAGCGGACGACCCTTTATACCGCGATATCCCCTCGAAGTGGGATTGATATTTTTATACTGTGCAAACATCTGTGGATGCAGGGAAAACAGGTTGGAGGGATCTAACGGGATTCCTCAAAAATGTTGGAATTATTTTCGTATGTAGTGATATGATTCATTTGAATAAGTCTGTGATGGAATATATTGGAAATTGATTATTTGAGGCTATGGTATTGTTGGATATATTTTTGGCATTTTAAAATATCAAAAATATAAATATTAAATTTTTAAAGGAAAAAAAGAGGATTTTAAAGTAAGAGATTTATAGTAAAGATGGATAAAATTTAAAAGTAATGAATTTGAAAAAAATAAATAGTTTGATTTTAAAATTTGCACTTGATAATTTCTAAATATGGAAAGATAGAGATTTTGAAATATTTGAATAAAAGTATTTAATAATGGGACTTAAGCGATTTGTTTATGTATAAAAGTATTTATTTTTAAATCCGAGATATAAAATAGGTTTGAGAAAAATAAAGAGGGAATTTGGAAAAAAATAATATTAAATTAACGTTTCTAGATTTAAAAACAAAGATTTTAAATCAAAAAGGGGAGTGAATATGAAATTAAAGGATTTTGGATAAGTTTGGGTTAACTAAGGAATAATTTTTTTTAAAATGAAATTTAACTCGGAAAATGATTTGAAATCGACTTAAGTATTTTAAAAATGGTTATAAAAGGGAATGAGACTATGGGATTTATAAACTGGGTTTATAATTAAAGTGAAGTGTTTATCAATGGATAATTTGAGGTTATAAATTCACGGTGGGAATTTATAAGGAGATGGGTAAGTCGTTTTAAAAATAAATAGTAGTTTTATTTTTATAAATGTGAAAAGGAAATTTACGGGGTTGGAACGTAAATTTAAACGGGAGATAAACCGGGAAGGATTTATAAATGATTAGACTGACTGTATTGAAGTGGAAAATGTATTTTCAGGGAAGTTAAGTTATTTTTTTAAAAAAAAGGAAAGGCTTTAAAGTATTAATTAGAAAATGTTAAAGTGTTTAAAGAATATTTTAGACAATTTATTATTTTATTGTTTAAAATTTGTTAAAGTAAATATTAATTAAGTTAGTTATAGTAGTTAATTATTTTTAAAGGTTAAATTAGTATCATGATTTTAAAAGGATAATTATTAAATATTTACGTTTTATATAATAACTTTTATATAAAAGTAGTTTTTGTCTAAAGTTTTACTTAGAGGATTATTATAGAATTTTTCGTAAGTATTATTTTGAAAATTATTAAATAGAGTTTTCGAAAAGTATTGGTACACTCGCATGGCGAAATCGGAGGCAGTAAGTGCCTGCAGTTAAGACTTGGATTTCTCTGGGATAGAGACGTAACCATTGAACTGTGATCCATGGTTTGATACCGCAGTGGTGCTTTCCATATTATTTAAAAGGGTTTTTAAGTATTTTGAAAGAAAAAGATAATCTATTAATATGCTGAATTCGATAAGATAAGTGTATATTTTTGGATAAAGAGGTTTAATTTATTTTAAATTTAAATTTAAATAAGACTTGGTGTTCCTTCAGTGAAAATGAAGTTTTGGCTGAATTGATTGTTTATTTGATAGTTAAATAACCGACTACCAAATCTGGACCCAAATATAACTTTGGAAATATCTAGAAGAGGTACGGGATTTATATGGTACAGTTACCGTTCGAGGTGTTATACTGTACGTATAAACTCGTTCGTTGTTTTAGGACGTTTATTAGGAAATCCGTCCACTAACGGTTAGGAGGTGATCTCCGATCTTATTTCCGTCTGTTTATTTCCTAAAGAATCGGGGTTGAGTTTACCGGGAAATATCGAACGTTGTTTCGAAGAGACCGAGATCGGATTTGTGACTCGAAAACCACTTCGATCCGACGAGTACGTTTTCAAAATGAAGACAAGAGCTTGGAGTCGAAGATGGAGCAGTGAAGTGCAAGGGCTAATCGCTACTAATCCTGAGGGTGATTCCAAAATGGATGTAGTAGGAGTAGTGCCTTCGGTTCCGTTCGGACCAGGAACAGACTTGTATGGATGAATGTTATCAGTACATTGTCATTGGAGGACAATGATCATTCTAAGTGAATATTTCTAAAAAGGTAACGCTTAGCCTCGAGCCTCATCAACCGGGAATGATTGAAAATCAGAAAGATGCAGCAAGGCTAAGTGGGTCGCACCCAAGTAGGGTAAGGTTACCCTTATCTAGAGTCCCTTTTCTTTTATTCGACTGTGTGGTGCGGTTGCTGATCCCAACCGCGGGGTAATCTTATTCTTGCTATCCAGTTTAAGGGGTAGTCCGGTCTTGTGTTGCAGGGACCCCAGAGTGGTCCTCGGTACGATGACAGGTGGTATCCCAGTGCCTAGTCATTCAGTTGGAATCCATTCTCCATAGTACCTTTACGGTTTTGATTGTAGAACCTAGTATTGCTAGAATTTAATTAATGTAACAATTTCAGCTATTTGAATAAGTATTTATACTTAGACACTATGATAATATCAGAGGATTAATTTTGATATGAAATGTTTTGGCTATCGTAAGGAAAAAACCCGTTGTGTTTATTTGTGGCGTGGTCTTACGAGATACCTTTGATTTTAAAGGATTTTTGAAAACTTTAATAATTCAAATTGCGTGTGTTTTCTCACACTAGTTTTCCAGACTGACTCGGGTGTTATTTTATTATAATGCTCGGGTCAGACCGAGTATTACAGATACATGATAGGATACTGTGGAGCTCAAGAGACGAGCTGGGTGATGAAGATGTATATCACGTATCCGATTTATATTCCGCTGCGTATGGTATGCTGTATATTCAGCTTTTGTGAGGACAAGTTATTATAAATGTCCAATATTCTGCTATTGATTGTGTTAAACTCTGATGGTATAATGTATAAAACAGTTATAGTTCTTTTTATATAAAGATTTTTTGTTATCTATTATATATTGTTCCGCTGCGATTGTGAGATTCTGTGTTGTTATTTCTATTTTCTTCTTCCACCTCTTTCCCTAACGATCTGGTATTTCCGGCATTCGATTGTTCGGCATGTAATACAGTGGACGTATTGATGTCAATTTTCGGAGGTCAAAAATCCGGGTCGTGACACATACAAATGTGTGATTTACATGGGACCTTTGCAAAGAGACCCTAAGGGATTTCTCATTAATATTGATTAAGTTATATTCTTATGTTGCTTATATTAATATTTGGTTGAAATATTTGTGACGTACTATTTGATTTGTGTAAGTGTTGTTATAGCAATTATCACTATCCCATCACTAATGAATATCATCCCCTTAAACCTTTGCGTGTGTTGAACTTGTTCTTATATTTTTACAAAATAAACGTTTGGTTGTATTTTTACTGTTTGAAAGTTGTTTAAACTATATTTTCTAGTATTTTTTGAAAATTTTGAAATAAAAGGGAAGTGTTGATTTAAAATTTATAAAAAGATTATAAATTTAATTAATCATCTGTCGGGATAATTAATGTTGTTTTTAAATGTATAAAAAGATTATAAATTTGATTAGTTATCTTTCGGGATAACTAATGTTGTTTTTAAATTTGTAAAAAGGTTTATATCAATTATCTTTTGGGATGATTAACGTTATTTTAAATTTATAAAAGATATTTTAAGTTGATTTATTATCTTCCAGAATAATAAATACTGTTTTAAAAGTTATAAGTTATAGTTTGTAAATAAGAAAATATTTAAAAAGGAATGTTTAAAAATAAAGCTAAGTGTAAATTGGTTTGGGTTTATAGTAAACGATGCTTTAATGACATTTGTTTTTTACCCTTCTTTTTAATACACTTAGAAATAATTTGCGCTTTAAAAGTATATTTCAAAGAATGTTTTTAAAAGTGTTTACAAATATTTGTGATGTGACAATCAAGAAAAAGTTTGAGTCAAATGTTTTCAGAGATTTAATTTTTATATACGACCATTTTGTTATTCCCGATAGTTGATTTACCGATTATCGATTCTGCTATCTTCTTTGTGTTCGTTGATTCAAGAAGATTTTGTTGCTCGTTTAGGGCATTTAAACTCTTGGTATTCTTAAAGTGAAGAATGTCATCGAGTCAAGATAGGAAGCAACACTGCCCTAACTTGTCCGGCTTAATTGTTTTCCCTAGGGTAGTACAGTTTATTTCCAATAGTTAATTCATCGGCTATCGATTTTGATATCCATTGTCGGAAATGACTAAATAAAGAGCGATGAGGGCCAAGTTATATGGGTTCCCTCCATTAGGATATTGTCACATCTACTCCGGATTGGTTTCGGCTGTATGTGCATGGAGATGTGAAATACTTGGATACTCGGTAAGGTTGGCAGGGTCCGGGTTGGAGGTTTCTGAGAGCCATCGTAGTTCTCAAGTATATTTTATAGAGGTATACTTTCGGTTCGGGGGTCCACCCTCCTAGTCTTTGTTGGAAAAAATTTCATTCCTTGTTTTTGATTCAAACCTTTGAATTGTTTTCTTAATTGCATCGAGAAGTGCTTGGAGCTTTGCTCGATGTTTAATTATTTATGTCCATTCTTTAAGTTTGGATTTTGATCCTGTTTATGTCCATTCATTCTTGTTTGGGTTGTTATTCTGATTTGTTTTCCATTTCTTCATGTATGGATGTTGTTCTTGTGAGGTAAAACCATTCTGTGTTTAGTGGCGTGGTCTCACAGTTTATTATATGTTCAACATATTTTTTGAGTCTTCTCACGCTGGTTTTCTAGACTGATCCGAGTGTTATTTTATTATAATGCTCGGGTTAGATCGATTTTTTCCAAGTTGTTGTTAGTGGGATATAGAGCTCATGGAGTAGAGCTATATGTTCACCTGCCATAGTATTTTTATTTTCTGTTGTATTACAATATATACCCATCAGCAATTATAAGGTTGGGAAGTTGCAACTATCCAGGTCGACGAGGTCTATTTTTAACTCTGATATACCTTGTATCTTGGAGTGACAAGTTTTATTATCTTTGTTATATTATATGTTGTCGTTTTGCTATGAGATTTTATTTCCCCTTACACTTTTTCTTTTGCTTTTACCCTAACAATTTGCCTCTCTGGCACTTGGATGCTAGGCATTTAAATAACGCGTTGATGTATTAAGTACCAACTTTCGAGGGTCAAAAAGACGGGTCGTTGTATTTGGTATCAAAACTGAAGCTTAAGTGGAAACCTTGAATTTGGTAGGGTAAATTCATTTGAAATAGGGTAAGTGACACCCTAGAATGAGTTTGAGTGTGTGTGTGTGTGTATGAGAGTGCATTTGTTATTACTATAAAAACGTATTGTGTTAATTGGTCTGTTAAGTTTGAATTTTGAATCTGATCGAGACATGGGATGTCACGGTGTCGATAGGGATTTCAAAACACTTAAACAAGGCAAACAGACACGATATTGATTTTTGAAAATTTGGTAAATTAAATATTTTACCTAGGATTATATATTTTGTATATATAAAGGAATAATTTTCAAATTGATATAGTTATTTATGTTGTGTTTGTTTGTTTGAAAATGATAATATTTATTTATTATCATCGTTTTTTGATTTTTCATGCTCATGAAGTTTAGGAGCATTGAGTGTTGTTTGTTGATTGTTGATTTATGCTCAACCAGCTTATGAGCATTTATTGTTTTGATAATTGTAAGTACATTAAAATGAACCCCTTGTGAATTGAGTTTCCTAATTTGACTATATGGTGTTCGATAAAAATGTTAAGTTAAAAGTCGTCTTTTAATAAAAGTTGTTTAATAAAATCTAAATGGGAAGATAAGACATTTAGAGGATAAGAATATGTAAAAAGTTTATTATGATAAAGGGAAGTTATTAAAATATAAGATGATTTTTAAAGGTACATTTTATATAAATATGTTATATAAATGATTTATAAAAGGTGTTTTATAAGTAAAAAGAGTTTTTGAGAATTTAAATCCTGGTATTGATTGAAATGATTTTGATTATTGAGAAAAGTAATAATGGTATTACTTTGAAGTATTCATAAGTATAAATATTTCAAAGAGAATTTTTAAGAAAGATACATTTTCTTTGGATAGTTCGAGGAAAACATCTCGATTAGTTTTGTGGTAATCTGAATAATCTTCTAAGTGACGATCGAATGTTGCTTAGGAAAACGTTGTGGTGCACTTAGTAAATTATTCTCTTTATCATTGCGCGATCGAAATGAGTTCGAATCCAAACTAACCCAAAGCGAGTATTAGTGAATAAGGTGTTAAAATTATTATATATATATATAGAAATATATGTAGACGATTTCAAAAGGGGTTTTGAAATAAAAACCGAGTACTTAGTTCTTAAGTTTCCTCAAAGGAAATTAATTTTAAAATATAAAGGTATTTTGATAAAAAAAATTGATAAATGAAAACATTTAACTCTTGGATAGAAAAGAGTTAATTTAACTCAAGTTTTTAAATGGGTTAATTAGATAGGAAGGTTATAGTAAGCTCTGTTTTATTAAAACTGTAGTTTTTGTTTAAGCATCTAAGTCTCATAAACTATTTGATGTTATTGGACAAACCCGTAAACATATTTCCTTAGAACACTCTAAGATAAAGAGGTCGAAAGGTTGACTTTGTTTTAAAGAATCATATTTTGTTTGGGACTCCATTTGAATTTTGAAAAATAAATAATAAAAATAAATAAAATGAAATCGACTTTTTGTATATACTATTAGGATGTAGAAGAGTATTATGCAAGTAAATATAAGTGGGGTAAGTTTTTAATTTAATGTTTTATAAAGATGTTTCTTCATATAATGTTTATAAACTTAGGTGAAAGTTTATAAAGCAATTCATAAATAATTTTAGTATTAAATAAAATACTATAAATGAAAATGAAAGTGATTTAGAAAGAGATTGGTATAGTTAAGAAACCAATAAGATTAAGTACATAAGTTATACGTAGATCATTTTATTTGCACGGTTTGTGATCTAGGATTTGAGTACATAATTTCGAGGTGATTCGCACCAGTTCAAAAAAGAATTTCTCACATGATTCTTTACAGCGAACACTTAAATCGAATTCTCGATACGATATTGAGGTTTTCTATCATAGTATATGGCTATGTAAGGAGAACTGAGATTTCTAATTAAGGAACCTGATCGGAGTCCACACTAGGAAGGTCAAGTGAGTGATACTAGTTCAGAAGTAAAGTTTATGTACCCGAGCAAGTGGTGGATCAGATATCGCGTACGGATGATCCATATACATCTTACGGGCTTAAGCATATTTGCATACTATGTTTTGTGGCTTAGGGAAGTTTAGGAGTGACTTTGAATTTTGTTTGAGGGAGCATAGATAATCTTCTAAACATTTACCAAAGGTTGATGAGCGTAATGGTACGCTTAAGAAATTATCGATATCCTTGGATGATCGAGAAAGTTGTGAATCTAAGAAAAAAATTCTAAATCTTATTATTTAGTAATTTAACATTTTAAATAATGTTAAGTGTTAGTTTACTCATTTATGGAATTTGACTTGATTGATAGTGTGATTTTATATACTATGGTTTCAAAGCCTAGATTTGTAAACAAAGGATTTTTAAGTTGTTTATGAGGTCCCGGTGCTTTTGGAAAAATAATTTCGAAAGAATTTGTGAAAGAAATATTATTATTATTATTTTGAAAACTTTGGTGAAGTATTATTATTTTAGAATATTTGAAAGGAGATTTTATGAAATGTTTTTTTCAAATATTTTGGTTATGAATAAAGTTGAGCGATTGGGGGTTTCTGATTTAGAAGACTCGCCAAGTATATTTGTTACTCTAGTTATTATTTTAGAAGAAATCACAATACCACTGGATGCTTCGTGTTGTTTTGATTCTAGATTTATACCATGCTTCGGTAGGAGGAGCCCTACCCTTGTCATAATTAATTTTGGTTTTGATATATTTCTCTTTGGAGGAATTTGAAAATATATTTTGGATATAAAAACCCCGAGCATTTAGTTCTAAATTTATCTTTTGAATAGTTTGGTTGCATAGTATTTTATTTCAAAGCATTCTCTATACTTTTGTTGCATACGGTTGTTATATTGCTTTTGGTTGTAAGTGGCTTTTTGTCACGCTAGAGTTACATGTAGATTTATATCACACCAGTTTTTGATATGTGGAGTTACATCATTATTATTAGCCGCATCATATTGCCTTGTTGCATGTGGTTGTTATAATATTTATGTTTCTGGTGTATTGCACTTTTTTCAGCATGATTCTCTTTTGAATTATGTAAGTACAAGATATGTACAAAGATGCAAGAGATTACTATTTGATTTCTTGAGCACCTTCATTCAAATCGAGATAGTAAGTTGCTTTCTAAAAATCAAACACAAAAGAGGTATGTAGTAGATTTAGAGATTGGTGATTGATTGATGATTTTATGCCCCAGATATGGGAGGCCACTTGACTTTTGTTTTCTTTGTTGATTTGGGCCAGTTGTGGCGAGTTGTAGTTTTTCCGGATCAGTCATGCACAAAATTTTTCGTAACATAAGGAACTTTAAAAACCTAAGGACGAGAGGACATTTTCTTCCTTTGTGAATTTTGGTGACGAAATTCTTTTAAGGGAGGATGATGTAACATCTTGGAAAAATATAAATAACTTGTATTCAAATATATGGATTATTTAAATATTTGATTTGGGAATAAAGTATTGATTAAATGAATTTAATAGCCTTATTTAACTCCTTTTAATTAATACATAATAATGTTGAACCCATTATGTAAATTCATTTACAATAATAAATAGTTTGAATAAATAATAAGAAAATTAATTTTTAATAAAACACTTGATTTTTAATGGTATATTTTTAAATGAATTTATATCATTTTTCCATAATTTTTAGTTTGGAAAATATTTAAAATTAACGTTGGACATATTTTTTGGCAAATGATGGTATTTTTGAAATATTACAGAATAAGATAACCAGTATATTTTATTGTTGTTTTGGAATTGTGTCGCATTGTTGTGCGCGATCATATTTTTGTTTTGTCATTCGCGGTGCATACACGAATGAGATTTTGTGTAGCAAAGTGGTGGAATTTATAGAATAAACAAAACTCTACACTTCGAAAATTCAACATTCTTGACTTTTCCTCATTCCTCTTTCTCATTTCCAATTTTCAATTTCCTGTAAACCAACAAATGGCTACTTTCTTTAAAAGTCAAAATGGAGAGATTTGTGCAATGAAAAATTACCAAGCAAGATTCATTGAACTAGTCTGTGTACGCTCTTCGAATCCATACCTATATTGTGGTGTACGATAGTGTTTGGATGTGATCGGCTTTTCTAGCATCGCCTAAGGTTTAGCTTGGTCGGAGATTGGGGCCACGGTTAGTCGATTGGAGTGTACGGGTGTGTTTCTCGTGCGAAGGAGTTCAAGCGGTGGAAGTTTGATGTGGTGTGTTGCCTTAGAGAAGAACACGTCCTTAGGGCTCACATTTCTCGACCATCAGGTCGCGATCAACATGGGTTAATCGAGCGCCATATTTTTGTGTCCATCATGATGCTTTTGAGAAGAGAGAAAGAGAGAGTGTTTGGAAGTTGTTCTGCGAGATTCCGTGGTCCAAGGAGATAGGGAGGAGGGTTGGCGTACATGGTTGGGTGCGTACATATCATGTACATGGGTTTTAATTTTTGGAGGGATGTTAAATTGGGGAAGAAAGTGTTTATT
The DNA here is from genome assembly GCA_030737815.1 of Allium fistulosum. Classification (NCBI taxonomy): domain Eukaryota; kingdom Viridiplantae; phylum Streptophyta; class Magnoliopsida; order Asparagales; family Amaryllidaceae; genus Allium; species Allium fistulosum. The sequence goes on from CM060906.1 coordinate 917,162,509, forward strand.
TGGGTAATTAGTTGATTAATAATGTTAATTAATTAATTATTTAATCTCAAATTCTTATAAAATCAATATCCCACTCATACGAAATCGGATTTGGACGCGGTCTTTTGCGTTGGATCGTATCATTGTTACCTACACATTGGAGTTAGATTCGTTGAATTTGAAGCTAGTAGAATTTCATGCTAAAATTGAATGCCATTCGATTTTAGATCATATCGAAATACGAAAGCGTCAACTGGAAATTTTGGTGAGTTTGCTTGCCTCTAAATAAACTATATGATATCGGTGTTGCTTTAGAATATTGTTGAATGCATGGATGATAATCTATATATTGTTGTTTTATTGTTTTGTTTGGATTTGATTCTCGCTTGAAAATGGATAAATAACCATTATGTTGCACGGAACAAAAGCAAGAGGAAGTTGAAGTGTTTGTAGCAAATAGCTCGCTACGGAACACTTCGAAATATACATACATATGTGTGATTTACAGGGGACCTTGTAAAGAGACCCTGAGGGGTTTCTCGCCAATATTGATTTACTTATATTCTTATGTTACTTATATTGATGTTTGGTTGAAATATTTGTGACATACCATTTGATTAATTATCTTTCGAGATAATTAATGTTGTTTTTAAATTTATAAAAAGATTTATATCAATTATCGTTCGAGATGATTAACATGGTTTTAAATTTATAAAAGATATTTTAAATTGATTTATTATCTTCTGGGATAATAAATGTTGTTTTAAAATTTATAAATGAGAGTTCGAAAATAAGAAAATCTTTAAAAATGAATGTTTAAAAATAAAGCTAAGTGTAAATTATTTTGGATTTATAGTAAACGATGTTTTAATGACATTATTTTCGGACCCTTCTTTTTAATACACTTAGAAATATAATTTGCGCTTTAAAAGAATGTTTTTAAAATTGTTTACAAATATTTGTGATGTGACAATCAAGCACAAGTGTGAGTCAAATGTTTCAAGTGATTTAATTTTCATCTACGACCATTTTTTTATTCCCGATAGTTGATTTACCGACTATCGATTCTGCTATCTTCTTTGTATTCGTCGATTCAAGACGATTTTTTTGCTCGTTTGGGGCATTTAAACTCTTGTTATTCTTAAAGTTAAGAACGTTGTCGAGTTAAGATAGGAATCAACACTGCCTAACTTGTCTGACTTCATTGCTTTCCCCGGGGTAGTACTAGTTTGTTTTTAATAGTTGATTCATTGACTATCGATTTTGATATCCTTTATCGGAAATAACTAAATAATGAGCGAACGAGGGCGAAGCTACTCCCATTAGGGTATTATCACATCTACTCTCAATTGGTTTTGGTTGTATGCGCACGGAGATGTGTAATACATGGATACTTGGTAAGGTTGGCGGGATCCGGGTTGGAGGTTTCCGAGAGCCATCGTAGTTTTCAAGTATATTTTCTAGAGGTATACTTTCGGTAATGGGGGTGCACCCTCCTAGTCATTGTTGGAAAATTTCCCTTTCCTTGTTTTTGATTCAAACCTTTGAATTGTTTTCTTAATTGATTCGAGAAGTACGTGAGAGCTTCTCGATGTTTAATTATTTATGTCCATTCTTTAAGTTTGGATTTTGATCCTGTTTATGCCCATTCTTTCTTGTTTGGATTTTTTTCTGATTTGTTTTTCATTTCTTCATGTATGGATGTTGTTCTTGTGTGGTAAAACCCATTCCGTGTTTAGCGGCGTTGTCTCATAGATTATTATATGTTCACCATATTTCTGGAGTCTTCTCATGCTGGTTTTCCATACTGATCCTAGTGTTATTTTATTATAATGCTCGGATCAAGCCGAGTTTTTCCATGTTGTTGTTGGTGGGACATGAAGCTCATGGAGTAAAGCTAGATGTTCACCTACCATAGTATTTTTATTTTCCTTTGTATTATTGTATATACCCATCAGCAATTGTAAGGTCAGGAAGTAATAACTGTCCAAGCTGATAAGGTCCGTTTTTAACTTTGATATACCTTGTACCTTGGAGCGACAACTTTTACTGTCTTTGCTATATTATATGTTGTCATTCCGCGGTGAGATTTTGTCTCCCCCTGTTTTTTTTCATTTTCTTTTACCTTAACAATCCGCCTCTTCGGCACTTGGATGCTCAATATTTAAATACCGTGGATGTACTAGTTGCCGACTCGATGGTCGAAAAGGCGGGTCGTTACATGGTCTCACTGCCAAATATGTTTATGTTTCAAGGAGACCAATATTATTCACACTAGGTTATTGTCAGACCTGTCATTTATTATTTTATTTAAACTTGCTTACACTCACTTGAGTAGGATGAGTTTATGGTTAGCGGGTATACATGTTTCATTTTAGATTAGCAAATAAAGAAGCTGGAGACAAAGCTTCATGTTTTCTGTTTATCTACATAGTTTTTTTTCCGTTGTGTTCTTAAACATGATTATATAACCGGTTGGAGAGTGCATGACATCTTCATATGTCGGTACATCATCACTATTTATGTTTTATTATATTTATCTCTACATAGGAAACGATTTGGGTTAATTATGGTAAATACATATTAAAAATGCAAATGATAATTTAGTTGCTCTATTCACTTATTTTGAAAAACGAAGTATACTGAACTCATTATCTCATGTGAAAATAATTCTAGTGATGACTGCTGAATTATTGACATTCATCTTCGAATCTCGAATGGGGGATGTTTTTGGTTTACTTATCGAACATTCCCTCCTTTTTCAACCTATAAAAGGAGCCGCTAGATTTCTAATCATATTGAAGATTTGATGTGCATTAACATTCTTACCGAAAGACATCATAGGCTTGCGTTTACGAAAGCTCTCAATGAGATCACACTCACAAAAATGCTCCCCTCAGATATTCCTGTTCCCTTATCAAATGACTTGAGTGCCTATATCGATGTCGAATATTAACGAAAGCCTTCCATTTGCATCTATTGTCCCTCTTTTGGTCATGTAGTCAAGGCTTGCCCTCACTTTGACACTTACCCTGTTAAGGATACCCTATTAGCTAATGGAATTAAACGCACATTTACTTCTGCGGCAACTCCTATGGATCACAGTGCTTTAGATGAGAGAGTTAGTGGTATGCCCTAGAGGCAATTATGTAGTTTGTTACATATATCTAACCTTATAATCAATCTTGTTCATAATAAATGTGTTTGTTTTCTTTTATATACTTTATTATATTATGATATAAATAAATAATTAATTAATTTATAGTATGTTAATAAGAAAAACCTTAAATAAAATGTCGTGTAATTGTAGTTGTAAATTTTTGCAATCGTAAGTAACTCGTTACATTATAAAATAACATTTTATTTTAAATATTCCCGATTAAGATGTTTTGAAAAAGGGATATCGATACATCTGTTGAGATCGGAAAGTGTAATGCTCTCCTAATGTTGGGTAACGTATTACTTATGGCTACTGGGAGCACCAAGGATTATGTACTGTTATTGGATAACTATGAAATGACTCATTCGACAGTTTCCTGTTGGTTAATAACAATTAGGTCAAACATGAAATCTTAATGCGACGATGTTATAAAGTTCCCTTGACTTGAGAATACCATGAAATTTTAATTTGAATACTCCACTTTGTTTATAGTCAAATCATGGCATGACTTCCATCGAACGACTATAGTTCGTTTTATGTTGAAGCATCGAAAGTGAAATAATATTCAATAGAGAATTTGTCTCCTTAGTAATATAAGGTTAGTATTACGGTCAATTGCAGTCAACTCAAAGTCAAAATCTCTAGCCAGAGTAAAACGGTTAATAATGAACATTGTTATTGAATCAAGGACCATGTTATGGACTGATCGAGTTGAATGTGGATAATATTGAAGTTTTGACCAATATCAAATTTCATACATCCTAAAGTGATATAGTGTTGACGAATAGAACTTCGTAAATTTTTATCACTACTGGTACCGCTTAAAGTAACTTAAAATACGATTTTAACAGAAGATCGGCAAGCGATAAATTATACCAAAATATTACACCATTAACTAAGGTGGCATGTGAATGTTAATATTTAAATTGTTTATTAATCGCTAATCGAATTCACACCTCTGAGTCTCACAATTGTATTTGTGAATTCTTCGAAAAACCATACGATTTAATTGGTTTTAAGGTATTGTGAATTAATTAAATTAATTAATATTTATGAAATATTATTTATTAACATATTTAATGTTTGGGGTGTTATTAGTAAATGGGGTAGCTCCTAGAAATGTTCTTGGTGCTATTAGTAATTATTTGAATGTGTATATAAAAGTTACATATGCGTGTATTGATATATATATATATATATATGTGTGTGTGTGTGTGTGTGTGTGTGTGTGTGTGTGTATGTGTGTGTGTATTGATGAAAGAGCGGTCCTCAAAAGAGGAGAACACTCATAATTATATTAGTGAAATACCAAAAAAATATCATACAAGTGTCTAAGAGAAGAAACATATACACATTTAAAATCATCACAGAGATGATCGAAGAAGGAAGAAAAGCAAACAAAAATTATACATTTATTTCCAGTTACTAGAGCTGCAAATAAATAAATTAGCTTGGTGAAACTCCAAAAAGATTGGTGGACTGCTAGCATATGTTCTAGGAAGACTATGTATGTGCCTGTTGTAAGGCGAGATGCTATTGGGTGTTGAAATGCAATATGACTGGTAAGAAGGCACTGAGTGAGGCATATGTAAATATAGTTGCTACAAAGTAAGGTGCATATGGTAAGGGAGGGAATGCCAAGAAGACAAGGCTAGAATGATTGGGGGACTACTGAGGTTACCATGCAAAATAGGTCACCGTGCATTATAAACTGTCACATGAATATAGGGATGAAAAGTAAATACAGTTTTAGCGACTTGTGTTGTAAATTGAGAGAGGCTGGTGCTTATTAAATTGACGTGATGTGTATCAGGCATAAACGTAGGATTGTTTAGGAGAATGTTGATGTAATTAGCTGAAACAAGAGTGTGCAGCAAGACTGAGTAAATGACTAGTTGTAGCTTATATGCATGTGCAAATGCGTTGTTGAAGCAATGTCAAATTATGAATGTGGACGTGAATGAGAGCATGACTATGAACATGAACATATGGACATTGGCATGACTATGAACAAGAGGGAGGAGAGACGACAAATGCTACCCTGTTGCAGCAGGTAGCTGAAGCCTCTTGATGAAGTTGCAAAGCAAGGAAGGTAATCGCTGCCTAGGTGAGTGGATGAGCCTTTGAGAGATCTAATCTCCCAAGTTGTGATCAAGCATAAATGGTGGATGACCTGAGTGGATTGCAAAGTCATCCTTAACCTCATCAAAGCGCTCCTTCCAATTTGCTTGATCACTGTGAAGACCCATCCAGAATAAAATTTGCTAGGCAAATACAAGATTCCTAAGGAATTTTTATAAGAATTATTAAATATCCTTTGGTTATGTTCATACCAGAGACCCCAACATATGGCAGAGTAAGAAGTGTCTAGAATTTTCCTAGTATTTTTATAAAATTTGAATCTAAAATTCCTTCAATATTCATATGGGGATGGTATAATACTATTTATGTCAAGAACAAAAATATTCAATATTTTTTGGATTATATATTGAGTGAAACGACAATCAAAGAAAAGGTTTGTGTTAGTTTCAAGAGCGATTTTGCAAAAATAGCAAGGGTTATGGTTAAAATTATTTTCTACTTTAAAGTTTAAGTTGCTAATAGTATTTAATTTGTCATGCAGAACGGTGCACATATGTATTTTAATTTTAGGCGTTGCGTTCATCTTCAAAATAGGTTTAAAATAATTAAATGTGGCGGTACCAGAATAAATTAGGAATTTATATATAGATTTAGACGTGTATACTTCTTTTTTATTCCAGCTCCATATTATCTGATCTGATTGCTCACCCATATTAATTAAATAAATAATACTAATTAGTTTTGCATATTAATATAATACGCTCCCAACTAAGTTTTCGTTAAAAGAAATGTTCCAATTAAATGTCTCGTGCGGCCTAAAGACGTCAATGATAAGGTTTTTTATTATTATTTGCAGCCAAGTAAAGATTAGGGAGTTTATGTTTTAAAGCGATAGGGGAAGCCTAATGATCATTCCAAAATGATGTTTTATTCCTAGAACGAATATTAAGGTTGAGCTTGATCTTAAATATGCGATAAAGCTTGGATATGCCTTTCCAAAAAAATGATAGCAACAAGTTACTGGGCTTATATAGATTTTTGGTTCTATTATAATAAAAGTTACTAATTATTTCCTTCCATATTGTATTGTAGTCTTCAAGAATTTCCAAATCTATTTACATAACAAAGAGGTATTTAATACTTTTAAGTTTATAATACCTAACCTACCTTGTGACATGGGTTTGCATACAACGCCCCAATTAATAAAAAACTTATATTAAAGCATTCTGAATTTCCTTTACAAAGAAATTTGCGTAGTATTATCAATTTTTTTAATTACCCATGAAGGAAAATGATAGAAGGATAGCCAATAAATTGGTGTTGTAGATAATACCAAGTTGATGAGGACTGTTCTCCCCGCTCTTGAGAGATAGTTTTCTTTCCATGTAGGTAATCTCTTATTAACTTTATTGATAATGATGTTCCAATCTTTTTTGTTTTGTTTTGTCGATCTGATGAGAACTCCTAAATAGTTTATCGGGAAATTCATGATTTTACAATTGAGTGTGAGTTACCTCAGTTATCGCATTTGATACATCATTGATGATCAAGACCAAGCTCTTATAGAAGTTAATTTTCAATCCCGAAAGTAATTCAAAGTTATATAGAATCAATTTAAGAGAATCAATATGGTGAGGAAGATGGGAACAGAAAAGAAAAATGTCATCCGCATATTGAAGGATAAGGACCTCATCGCTAGTAATATCCCCGATGATTTTAGGGAAGCATGTTATTATTAAGAGCTAATTTAATTATTTTGTTAAATATATCTATAATTAAATCGAAGAGAAGAGGCAAGAGGGGATCTTCCTGGTGTAAACCTCTCTTAGATTGAATTTTGTTGCCTTTAATTCTATTAATTAGGACCAAAGACACACTAGATTTCAGGATCAGAAAGCCCCAATCGATTGAGTCAAAGGCCTTGGCAAAGTCTAGTTTACGGATGGTGCACGTGATGTTTTCTTTCTGACATAAGTAAACAAATTCTTGGGCAGTTGCGATACCGTCTACAATGTGTCTGCCTTGAATGAAAGCTGTTTGGGATTTATCAATTAAATTGTCCATCCTATTTCTTAACCTATTAGCTAGAACTTTAGTGATAGTTTTTATTGAAAAGTTAATTAAAGAGATCGGTCTAAAATCAGCCAGCTTATGAGGAAATTCCTTTTTTGGGATGAGAATAACATCTACAAAGTTAATCCTTCCTATTTAGAGTCTACCATTGTATAGTTCATCAAATAAATCCATAATGTCATCTTTAATGGTATGCCAAAAATTTTGATAGAAAAACCTAGGGAAGCCGTCTAGGCCAGGGCTTTGTCACTGGCTAATCCTTTTATGGCCAAAAAGACTTCCTCTTCAATGAAAGGCGAGTCTAATTCCTGCTAGGAGATATCGACCGTTGGTTACAAAGTAGACTAATCAGCCTAACTGCGATTATTTCCAAAAAAATTAGTATAATGATTGGTGAAAGCAAGATTTAATTCGAACTGATCAGAGATTACTCTTTCATTTATTATAATGTACGCGATAGTGTTTTTATATCTTCTACCTTAGCCATTCGGCGAAAAAAACGATGTTCTTATCTCCTTCATTGATCAAATTAATCCGAGAACGTTGTTTCCACATAATTTCTTCCCGATACATTAGTTAGTTCAAATCTGTTTTTAAGTTGTTTAATTTGACCTTTTCATCGTAATTTAGTCTCATGTTCTCCCTTATTCCGTCTAATTGCAAAATTTCAGTTGAAATCTTTTCATTCTTAATAAATATATTGTCGAACGCATTAATGTTCCAGTTCTTTAAGAATTTTCTTAATTCCTATCATTAAAGACTAATTTTTTTGCTACATTGTCATGAACATGATTATTCATCGAGTTCCATTTCGTAATTATAAGATTCTCAAAATTTTACTCTCTAAGCTATATTTTTTGAATTTAAATGGTTTGGTTTTCGAAAATTAGTCATGAAAATTTAAAAGTATAGGGCAGTGGTCAAAGAGGAGGTTGGTTAGGCCATAAGCTTTAGAATGGAGGAATTTGTCTTTACATTTCCCGCTCATGAAAAATCTATCTAATAAAGCCAACGATGGTTCTCTTCTAAAGTTAAACCAGGAGAACTTCCTCCTAATGAGTAGTATTTCAATAAGGTTGTTTGAGTTAATAAAATCATTAAATTCCTCCATACTGGCGTAATTTCCTCTCTTGGAGCCCTATCTCCAATTTGTGTAGTCACATTGGAATCTCCGCAAACAATCCAAGGATCGTAAGAAATATTTCTAAATTTAGAACATTCAGTCCACATAATTCATCTAGTATGTCTGATATTGGGGGCATATACATTTGTGATGTTTATGATATTATTGTCTTGTAAGTCTTGAGAAGAACATGTAATGAATAACAGTTAGGGATTGTTTGTAAATGTTTAAATTTATCATCCCTCCACATTGTCAAAATCCCACTTGAACTTCCGATGGATGGAATGGAAGCCCATCCAGTAAAAGAATTCCCGCCAGTTGACCTAATAAAGAATTGATTAGGGAGTTCGGTTTTGGTTTCCTGAATTAATATGATGTCTACTGAACAATCTTGTATAAATATTTTAATTCTAGATCTTTTTAAAGGTCAACCAGACCCTTAACATTCTAACTTAGAATCTTCATCTATCTACATTATTAGCTCTCTCGAGTTCTACTTTTTTAATGTATTCGAAATTGCAATTAATCTGATTTTAAATAAATCCACTATTTTTAGCGAGTTGATATGCTTGACTAGGAGATAGTGTATTTAAAATAATAGGAGTACAAGTGCTTCCAAAAAGAAAATGTTCACTTGACGAAGACGGATCATGAGTAAGCTCTAAGCTCCAAAGGGAAATGTCGAAGACTTCTACGCACAAACTCATTTAGAGTGCTTCTACATTTGCTGATCCACCTAGCACTATCGGATCTATGAGCTCTTTCAGGTGGATAGGCAGCAGTTGGTACTAGTGAATTAGCTTCGCAGTGCTCGATGTCACTGTCTAAAATCCAGGTTGTAGGATTTACCGTCAAAACAATGTCTTCAGCGGAACCTTCAACATCTCTTACAGGTCGAAATTCAATAATATCCAATACAAGGATCTGATGTCCTGCATCTTCTTCATCGCAGACTACTGTTGGAATTGCTCGGCTATCCTCTATTGCTCGACGATATTGAATATCAGGGTCCAGATGAATCACATCCATCTCATTGGATTTATCTTGATAATACTTGGAATCGCTGAAGAAAGATTCAACCCAGCGATCATCTTCATATTTTACAGATTTAGGAGAAGTCAAATCAGCAGTTGATTTAGAAATCCCTTCCATACTGTTAGATAATACTTCAAAAATGTCAAGAAGGGATTTGGATTGGTTTAGCAGGAGTCTCGAAGAGGTAGAGTCAAGTTGTGTGTGAATCATCGATCGTAATTCTAAGTAGCTGATGTGAAAATGGCTGTGCAATTTTTCGATGCTTGATGTTGTCGATACAGGATTGACATGCCTATGGGGTTGTGAAATTGATGGTGTTAGCGAAGCGACCTGTGCTTATTTCCTCTTGCAATTGAATTGCTTGTGCCCTAGATCTCCATGATGAAAACATTGAATTTGTCGCGACAGTCACCAGATTTATGGTCTAGGACTCCACATCGAAATCAAAAAAAATTGCTGGCTCGTCGCTCGATCCACTGTTCTATCGATTTTGGTTTTGAAATGGAAATTGGGGGAATCGGAGGAAATGAAGATTGATGTAATTCAGCATAGGATTTGAAGGTTGGGAAATTAGAAATCGGAGGAGTTGAAGATTGAAGGTAATCGGTATAGGATTTGATGGTTGCAAAATTGGGATCTGGTGGGTTGGGAGGTTGGAAGGAGAAAATGCGATAGGTCATCTGTTGGTAGAGGGTGGTGATTAACGTGATGAGGAGGTAGATGATAAGATGAAGAAGTGTAGCGACGATGGCTGAGGTGGCGATGATGGCAGTAGAATAATGGATTCATAGCGAAGTCAACATTTTTATCGTCAGTTGATTTTTTCATATCGATATATATTTAAACATATGAATGGCACATAATAACATTTAGAATATATTTAAACAAGCTTTAATTATACTTAGTTACTTAAATAGGATTTGTCCATATAAGACATCATGTATGGCCCATGGTAGGATGAAATAAGTGGTCTAAATATTTTATTTAGATTTAGTAGAGAATTAAAAAGAAGGTTTTAAAGAAAGGAAGGGGGAAGTTTTCATTCTCTCCATAAAAAAAATCCTCCACATTTATTCGTTTTTTATTTTACCCAAAAAGAAGTGTCATGAAGGGCTAGATATGCAAAAGTAATATATATTTATTTTATATACCTTTACATGTACATACCTGCCCAAAATTAATGTTTGTAACACATATTTAAAAAATTCCATTGTATATTATTGAATTCTGTTTTATTACATATGTTTTTTATAAATTATACTCAAAAAGGGGAAACAATAATGAATTTTGATCAATTCATTTCAGTCTTATGTATATGTGAACTAACCCCTTTTTAAATGTATATTATGCCATGTTGATATATATATATATATATAATGATTATTTATTTTGGCTATAATCAAACATGTGTATTGTTGTGAATATAAAACCGATGTCCTGAATTTTTATTTTTAAATTATGATATTTTGTTGTCTACTTAGTCAAAGAAATAAATTTGTAATTTGTTCTATTAATGATTTTGGATTATATATATAAACGTAATTTATAATTATTTGAAAGTTTGTTTATATCACATACACACACAAATACATATCTATATATGCTATTTTACATATAGATAACAATTAAATGCATATGTATGTTATAACATGTTGACCCATTTATCTTTTCCATATATATACTTGTGGATCATTTTATGCAGGTTACTACTATGTAATATCAAATATTCTATCACTTATTTTAGGCCATGAATAATATGGAATATACATACATACACACACATGCATACACACACACACACACACACATATATATATATAAACTTAATTTATAAATATATGATTTGGATCTAAATTTAATTAGGAGTTTACAAGAGAGGAAGGTGGAAAGCTTTTCCATTTTATAAATACTAATTAGATGTTTCCTTACTCAAAGAGATAAATTAGAAATTTGTTTTATTAATTGTTCGTCGGTCACCATTTATCTAAATTTAAATATATGACAATATATATACATAAAACATACACACATATTTGTGTGTGTGTGTGTTACATACACATATGCATGTCTATTGTATATATAGTACTATTAATATGTGTATACAAACCATATACATATATTGTGGTATACTTAAATATATGTATATACTTAGGCTTTTATATTCCTAATATGCATATGAATTCATCATATGCATATGTTAGTATTATATATGTATATACAAATAGACATAAATACCAATATCTATATGTATACATACATATATGTGTATGTGTGTGTATATATGTTTATGTGTGTGTATTATAGTTATACACATGCTTATATTTCTTTTCTTAGCAACTAGATACATTATTAATATTAAAAAGGGAAAATGGTTTTAATACTACTTTAGGAGAGCCAAATAAGAAAACTACAATATGAATCCACTAAAAAGACAAAAATACTCTTATATGGGTATCCTACATATTCCAACCAAATGTGAAATTCACAGCACAATTAATAAAGAGTCTCCACTTCATTAATTAATCAACCATCACTTATACTATTCTAACCCCAAAAGATTTGACTTCAACAACGGCGACTGAAATTCATGCTTCAGCTTAAATATATAACCAGATCTTACTAGATTTCTAAGCTACTTTGGCGATGGAGTACATAACTACCCCAGATATGGCTGTTGAATTCCCGATATGGCATCTATTTCTCGATTCAATTATTCGATTGATTGAGCAAGCATCGAAGGTTAATGCTTGAAGAACTTCAATTATATCTAAGCTTCACTGGTATAGTTTTTCATATGAAATTGTCTTTGATTTTTCCCATGCCATATATGCTACACTTTCGTAGTAATGATAATGTCCCTAAGATCTGAACTGTAACATTAATGGTGGTTGTTACTTGAGAGATGCTCTAGTGTCAAATCTATAATGTTTTTTCCACTACTATTGTGCAGAATGTTAACCGATGCTTTATTTTGTCCCAGATAATTTTCATGAATTCAAGGTTAAAAAACAAATGCTTGTTACTTTCTTCCTCTGTAAAACATAGTACACATGTTAAATCACATATATTTGTCCATCGGCTTATTCTAGATTTATTTGGAAGTCTACTAATTAATGAAAATAAGCAGTGAGTGACATTTTTGGGGAACGACAACTATTCCACTCAATATTACTCCATTGTTCCCCCAACCTCCGTTGCTTCCCAAGTATATTTTAATGAGAACACACATTGTTTGGGATCCATTTCTTCTTATCTTCATGTTGGTCTACATGAGTTTTAATCAATGTATTATGTTGCATATGCTTCTAGGGATATCCACTGCATTTAAGTCCCACTCCCCATAATTTATGATATTGTTGACTGTGAGAATGAAACAAGGCCATATAAGGCCACCCCAACATACCAGGTATAGGTTTTTCCTTTATCCATGGGTAAAACCAAAGACTTGTTTGTCTTCCATTTACTATTTCTCTATTGATGAGTTGTTTTCATGTTTCTCTTTTTCTCATCAAGAGCTTCCATGTGAAAGAAGCATTATTGCCAAAGTTAATAATCCATAACTTTTTATTATAGTAGTACCTATTGCACTTCCACTTAGCCCATAAAGGGTCCTGCCAAAGATATCTCCACGGTAGTTTAACTGCATATGCATGTTCCATCTCCTCCAACTTCCTCAACCTTAGCCCTCCTTTATTTTTTGGCTTAAAAACTATTGAAAAACAGACTTTATAATGCTTGCCTTGCCATAAGAAATTAGCACGTAATTTATCGATTTTATGGAGAATTGCCTTGGGTATTGGACAGATTTGCATCCAATATTGAGTGATTAATAAATAATCGATTTGATTGGCTCTAATCTCCCACCGATGCTTAAGAATTTACTGCTTCAGGAATCAAGTCGATTGTTTATTTTACATATAGTTCACCAAAACTTACAACTTCCACAATTCTTGACAAAATCTACAAACTTGTTATCAAAACGAAGGGCGCAAGATGTACTATGAATCTACATTAGTTTGGAGCTTAGTCTCAAAGGTTTTGGGGTACTACAATCAGGCTAATAGAGACGGTGTTTGCATTTCAGCATTTTGGAGAGTTTGACTGCAAATATGTGAGTGGATAATGGTTAATTCATCATTTAACGAATATATGTTGTTATAATGATGATTAGGAGTTATATAGGTATAATTTCATATTTAATATGAATTATTTACTGACTAAAATGGATTAAAATGATTTAATATGAAAAATGGATTTCTAATGATCTAAAATTAATATATGATGATCAAATCCTTTATAAAGCGTATAACAATTATAATATGATGGATATACGATGTATAAACCTTAATAGCATGTAACTAAACCAAAATGAGACTCGAAAACATCAAAATTCGATCAAAAATTTCAAAAAATATGGGTGCATGGATGAATGAACAACGCTTATCACTGGTTTACTGGTAGGTTTTCCACTGGTTTACCGGCCTGACCAGTTGACTGGTGGATCGCCTACCAATAGACCGATTGGCATCTGTTTGAGCCCCATTAAACTTGGACCCAAACAAGGCCATATCGAATGGGAGATTAGGCTCAAGCATGACTTTCTTGACTTCCCTAGACTATTTTGAGATGCATAACCCAATGTAACTAAGAAAAGGAAAAAAGAGCAAAGAAAATTAGGCGTTGAGGTTTGAGAATTTAGAATGTGATATATATAGCAGATATACGATCTTGTACCATAGATAGCGAAAAGGGAAACATGCTCCTATAGTGCATTAGGCAAGTCCATGATAAGTGATCCTATAGCAAGTGAGGTGAGTCCAAGATGAGTGGATGTTAAGCGATACTATAACGCATGAGGCAAGTCTAGGATTTGAATCCAATATATAGATAGATGATATGATCCTATGCTACATGTAGCTAGGCAGAAAATGGTTAGTTAAATGTAGCACGACCTGTAGCAGTGAAGTCCAGGGAGTGTTTACATACGAGTTAGGCATTGATTATATTATGCTAGTACCTTTGTAGTATATGTGGAGTAGACATGTTTCATTCACTCAGACTTATGGCCGACCCTCTTGATTTTTCCCATATCTGTATTATTTAGGTCGATGGAGCACGGATACATAGAGGACATGATGGCGAGGACTTTGTATTGTAAATAGTACATATTGTAATATCGTATATAGACTACATGACTTATATATAGTGTGGATTGAGGTTTGTATTGGTTTTGGTTTGTACAGACTTCTAGAATGATGTAAGGTGATGCGGTATAATTTGAAATAAATGGTTATTATACAATATTGTAGTTTTATTCCTTTTGATGTGAGTTTCAGAAAGTTATAGTGTAAATTACTATTTTGTTTCTTGTTATCATCTCTTAGCGACTCATCATTTCTTCCTTATCGTGGTTTGAACGTCGATTCGAGTGTTAAATAGAGGGTTGAAAAAGGCGAGTTGTTATATTTGGTATCAGAGCATAATTCATTCTTAATCCAGGATGAGGACGTATTGAGAGAGCGTATTTATAATTTATAAACCAATATGTAAACATATATATTATACTAGAGTCAAGTACATATGTACACACCATTTACTATTCCAGCTTTATTTACTATCTATTGGGGAGTTTCTAATGAATCTAATTTTACAAATAGCTGAAAATGAGAAATTTAGTTGAAACTGAGACCTAATTTTAAAATCTCATGTTGATGTCTTGGCTGAAATGAAGGAGATTTAAAACTCTAATTAATAACCAAGCTATCAAATCTTGAATTTCAGAGAAAACCTTAGACTGATATCGCAGGTGAGATGAAGGAGATTTAAAACTGGGATAGAGATCAACATTCATAGGGTAGAGACAAGGGTTGGGACTAGCACCAAAGTCGATACTATGGATATCCCTAGAGTGAACACGTTGATATGGTTCAGACGACACCTATAAGTAACAGGCTAGGTTAGTACCAACCCTACTGAACCCGTAGTTGTAACTATACCCAAGTAGTGGTTCTCGTCTAAGCACCTCCAATTGTAGATTTCTGCAAGCTATGTAGGGACTTCTCCAGTATGGGTGGGAAGCCTTATGTAGGAACTGAACCATATGCAGTAACTCGGACATAACTTAATACTTGAAAAAGGTCTTTAATCTTTTGGGAATCGCTAATATTACTAGGAGGTGACTGGCTACCTGGCATCTACAAAGTGACGTAGAGAATTAGCAGGAGGTAGTCACTACTAAAGTGGAGGAGGATAGTATTACTTAGGCAACGTTTCAGAGAAAGTTGAAGTAAAGTTTTTCTTGGGGGCAGAAAAAGGGCTATTATTGGAGAAAGCTATTTACTTGAAGCAGGGGAATTGATGCAGCACATACCTGGTGCCGCAATGGCGAAGACGAAGCCAATCGATTTAACTCCTACGACCTAAATCCAATGTCCGACCTAACTCCAGAAGAGCTCCGACCTAACGATAGGTCGCAAACCATGTCGCGACCACTCGCGCGCGACTCATCAAATCTCCTCACGACCTAATTCTTCTCCAACGTAATTTTCACCGCGCCTTAACTTCATCATTTTCTTCAACCTAACCCTAAATTGTTTCCAGAGGAATCGCAAACGACCTTGTTTAGGTCACGGCATTACAGTAGGTCGCGAACATGCTTCCTTAAGTCGTCGAATTTCTTATGTCGGGAAGTCTTTTAGCTCGCTGCCCTATTTCCAGTTGAATCGTGAGAAGGATAAGTCGCGAACGACCTACAGTTAAGTCGTTCATTTTCCTTGAGTCGCGAGAAGATCTTATGCCGCTGCCGAGCTATACTTATGTCGTTTGTATAAAGTGTGTTGAGTCGTTTGTAGTTTCGTTTGTTAAGTCGTGTACTATTGTATAGGTTGTTAAGATGTCGTTATGTGTTGTAAATATTCTAAGTGTTAGGTCATTCAAGACCTATGAGTTGTGTTGTAAGTGTTGTGTTGTCTGCCTATAAATAGGCGAGTTATATCATTTGTAAAAGGTTGTTGATTTTGAAATAAAATTTCCTTTGTTAGCTTTGTGCTTTCATCCAATTGGTAGTCGAGTGTGATCTCCTATCTCCTCTTTCGGTAATCGAGTGCGCTCGATTCAACGATCGTAGAAGCCAATTCGCGGAATCAAGTGCGCTTAATCAACGCTCGAAGAATTGTAGATCTCTCTTCACGGTATCGTGCGCGATCAACGTGTCAGAGATAGCTTGAATTCGGCATCTTCGGATCAACGAATTTGGGTCTTTCAGTATTCATCAATCCACCGATTGCTACGTTCATCGTATTATCAATTTTTGTATTCCGCCGCTGAGTCATTTGGTATCAGAGTGAGACTTAGCCAATCATAGCTAAAACGAGCCTGTTGGATCAAGGAGAAGTGTTTGTTCAATTTCAGCCGAGCCAAGGAGAAGAGTCAAGGCCATGCATCACTTTGTTGTTCAAAGCCGAGAGTCAAAGCCAAGAAAAGTGAAGTGTTCAAGTTCGGGTTTGTTCAAGGCCGAGAGTTAAATTGTTGGAGCTAGAAGCGAGCTTGTTCAAGTTTGTGCGAGATTTTGTTCAAGTCGTGAGCTAGGAGACGAACTTATCCAAGTTCGTTGGGCGTCAATTTTGAGATTTGAAGTTTTGGAGTTCAAATTAAGTTGTTTGTTTATCTGGGTGGTCGTGAGATTTCAAACAAGTGGGGAAGTTTGATTCGAGAATTTTTGGATCAAAGTGAAGTTGGTGTTTGGATATGTTGAAGATTTGATCATGCCTCCGAGATATGTTAACCGTCATCATAGTGTTGCAGATTTGTATGGGAGTGAAGATCCTGAACAGATGAAACAACGTATCGATGAAAGGTTCAATAAGGGTTTCGAGAGAGTGGAGAAAATGAAGTCTGACATGAATCGAAATCAAAGGAGAGTGTCGCCACGTTATGATAGAGAAAGAAGAGAATCATCTTTGTCGATAAATCGAGATCGTGGAGTTCGAGACAATCGTGATTATCAGAATGGAGAAAGAAGAGCTTATCGTGGTTACGAGCATGAGCCATATTGTGATTATGAAAGATGTCGAGTAGAGGAAAGAAGAAGTAGAAAGGACGTGCATGGTCATAGAAGAGTCAATGTTCAGAATCGACATCGAAGCTCATCTAAGTTTGAAGAAGATAGTTATGGTGATAGTGTTCACTTTCGATATCCAGGTCAAGGGCAAAATCGATATAGGAATGTTGAAGAGAATGGTCATACACGAGAATCAAGGAAGGATATGGAGATTCCAGAATTCCGAGGTGGTCTACAAGCAGAGGAATTCTTGGATTGGTTATCAACGATTGAAAAGATTTTTAAACTCAACAACGTGTCTGAGGATCGTCAAGTTAAGTTAGCTGCTACCAGATTGAAAGGAAGAGCTATGGATTGGTGACAACAAACTAAATCAACCAGAGAGAGAATGAGGAAATCCAAAGTTGTCACGTGGGATAAGATGAAATGGATGATGAAGGCAAATTTCTTACCCTACAATTATCAAACTCGTGTGAACCAATAGTTGCAGAAGTTGAGTCAAGGGAGTCGAGGAAAGGGTGTGGTTACAAACCCCAGCAATCAGAATAAAGGCGTTAATTGCAGTATAAATGTTTCTAAGAGAGTCAACAAACCAGTTGTACATGAAATCACGAAGACAAATGTTGATGACCGAATTAAGCGCTATCATTATCAGGAGTCTGGCCATAGAAGTATTGAATGTACGGAGCCCAAGATGAAAGCCTTAGTTGTAGAAGAATGTGAAAACGAGGATGTGGATGATTCTACTGAAAGCGAGCCGGAAAAAGAAGAGGAACCGACTAGTCCATTATCTTTCAGCGAAGATGTTGAAGAAGCAGAAGGTAGTGCTGAATCATTGGTTAGGTATGAGGCAAGTAAAGAGCTTAAAACTCCTGAGGAGGTTAAACCAATGTTAGAAGAGTTTGAAGAAATCGGTCCTATAGAATCGTTCGAAGAATTACCATCGAAATTTGACAACGATGAAGGAGTGTTGTCAGGAGATGAAGGGCGTAACTTGTTGAGGAGAACTGTTGAATTTGACTTTTATCAACCGCCGAAATTTGATGATGATGAAGAAATTGAGTCAAAGTATGTGGATGTAGAAGTTGATTATTCGTCACCACCAAAGATTGATGTTAATAGTGTGGAAGAAGAAATTGTGTTCGGAGTTGAAGGAAATAATTTGACGGTGAAGGATTCTTGCTTGACACATGAGTTTATGGAGGAAGACCAGCCAAGTGAAACTTTTTTAGTTTTCGAGGAGGCCGAACAAAGTAAACATGAAACAGAAGAGAAGGCAGAATCAGATGATTTATTATCTTTGAAAGAGTTCGCCAGTGAAATACAAGATGGTGATGAACTATCAATGTTGATTGAACCTGGAGAAAGTTTTGATTTTGAGAATTCTGAAGAGGTTGAAGTATTTGAAGATTGTGAAGATGGGATTTCTAGGAAACTACCTGAAGAAATTAATTTTTTATTGTTGGAAGAGTATGTGGAAATGAGGAATGAATTGTTTGTGTTGACCGAGCAAGGAGCGAGGGAAGATCTTGAGGTTTTCGAGGAAGTTGGGTAAGAATTCAATGAGTCTGAAGTCGAATATCCTGAGGGACTACCCGAAGAGTTACCACCACTACAGGACATTCAACCTCACACTGAACTAGTACCAGATGCTATTTTAGTGCAAGAATCGTATGATCTTCAGAATCTGAAAGAACAGGAAGAGTTGAAAAGACAGGATGAAGAGAATGATTGTCAGTTGGAATTGCCTGATCATGTCCACACTGCTAACGTTATCAACGTCAATTACTTGGAATCATTTTATGAAAATAAACATGTTGAAGGAGAAGCGAGTGGGAATTCATTTCAGTTAGGGAAAATTGATGCAACACATCAAGGGAAGATTCTAAATGATGATACATCTGAACGAGATAAGGAAAGACAAGAATCTGGGCATGAGTCATCACACTTTTTCAGTCGTAATTTCCTAAGTCGTTCCGTGATTTTAAACTTCCTTATATCGTCTCACATTTTAGACACGTTTTGGTTCTGTATCACATCTTCCTATTGGTGCAAGCAATATGGTATACGACATTATTCTTATGAAGTTCTGTGCTACATGAATTGGATCTGGCACCTAGTGCTTAGTTTATTCCGCACTTTTTCATATGTCATCTCCCTCAGATCTCTTCCTTATGCCGCCTGCCTAATGCCACGTCTGTTCTATTCCAGGCGTTCTTTACTTCGAACTGCATCGTCAAAAGGTCAAGACAGGATCAATCTCAAGAGTGGTTATCAACAGTGCCGCATCAAACCAGATAATGAATGGAAGACAGCGTCTCAAAGAAGGAAAGTGTGTGAATTCGGGACGAATTCTTTTCAACCGAAGGACGTGTTTACTGTTAAACATCTTACACTTTATTATGGAAAAGAACAATCTAATGGGGAAGAACTTTTAAATTCGAGGACGAATTTTAATCGATTTAACTCCTACGACCTAAATCCAATGTCCGACCTAACTCCAGAAGAGCTCCGACCTAACGATAGGTCGCAAACCATGTCGCGACCTAACTCCTAACTCACGTACGACTTATCAATCTCCACGTCCGGTCGCAAACCATGTCGCGACCTAACTCCTAACTCGCGTACGACTTATCAATCTCCACGGCCTTCGCCTACATCGCCAACGACTTACCCATCATCTAACTCGCGCGCGACTCATCAAATCTCCTCACGACCTAATTCTTCTCCAACGTAGGTCGTGAGGAGATTTGATGAGTCGCGCGCGAGTTAGATGATGGGTAAGTCGTTGGCGATGTAGGCGAAGGCCGTGGAGATTGATAAGTTGTACGCGAGTTAGGAGTATTATGCCGCTGCCGAGCTATACTTATGTCATTTGTATAAAGTGTGTTGAGTCGTTTGTAGTTTCGTTTGTTAAGTCGTGTACTATTGTATAGGTTGTTAAGATGTCGTTATGTGTTGTAAATATTCTAAGTGTTAGGTCATTCAAGACCTATGAGTTGTGTTGTAAGTGTTGTGTTGTCTGCCTATAAATATGCGAGTTATATCATTTGTAAAAGGTTGTTGATTTTGAAATAAAATTTCCTTTGTTATCTTTGTGCTTTCATCCAATTGGTAGTCGAGTGTGATCTCCTATCTCCTCTTTCGGTAATCGAGTGCGCTCGATTCAACGATCGTAGAAGCCAATTCGCGGAATCAAGTGCGCTTGATCAACGCTCGAAGAATTGTAGATCTCTCTTCAGGTATCGTGCGCGATCAACGTGTCAGAGATAGCTTGAATTCGGCATCTTTGGATCAACGAATTTGGGTCTTTCAGTATTCATCAATCCACCGATTGCTACGTTCATCGTATTATCAATTTTTGTATTCCGCCGCTGCGTCAGGAATGATAGTCAATAATTATGTAAATCAGTTTATTGAGTTGGGAAGGTTCAGATTTGACTTGGTTAATACCTGGGATAGGAAGGCAATGAAATTTGCAAAGTGATTGAATTCACCACTAAAGGAGTTAGCATTAAGCTAGATTCTATATAGGGCGACTTTTGAAGGGATGGTAGAGGTGTCTTTATTAAACTAAATTGATGGAGGGGTAAATAAGGGCAGCCTATGATAGAGGAGAATCAGTAGTAGGGTAAGCATAAAGGATATGCCCCCAAAGGAGGACAAGGAAAGAAACTGACGATTGTTTGTAATGTGTGTCATAAGGTGGGTCATTACGAAAATCGATAGACAAATATTAAGAATGTCAAGTGCAAGAACTATGATCAATTGGGTCATGTGGCGAGAGGCTATAAGGTCAATCTGTAGAGAATAAAGTGTTATAACTATGATCAGTTTGGCCATATGATGAGGGATTGTTCGCTTCTACAGAAGGAAAGTCAAGTGATCAAGGAATATGCTTTGGACGCCATTCTGACCGCTATTGTTGCACCACAGTCAACCCAAAAGGGAGGGAAGCAGATAGTGATGGAATGTATGTTGTTATCATCTGATTCTCCTTTTTGTACTTTATTTGATACTTGTGCATCTCATTCATTCATACCAAAGTGCATTTGTTAATAGTTTTGGCCCTTAAATCCGACATCGTGCGTGAATCCATTTCGATGTTGAATCCTATTAGGGGATCGACCCATTTATCTATTATATGCCATGATTTGAAGTTGTTCGTATGTGATGTAGGGTTCTTGTGTAACACATATGCATTGAGTTTTTCGGAATATGGGTTGATTTTGAGAATGGACTTGATGTCTCGTTATGGGGTAGTATTAGATTGTGATAAGAAAATGGTTCATTTGTAAAGTAATGAAGGCTTTGATTGCATGTTGAGAGCTAGATATATTTATTATTGAGACCTATTTGTATCGCTCGATCTATCATGGGATGAGTTGTCATCTATCCCCCATAGTGAAGGAGTTTCCAAATGTTTTCATAAAAGTTTTAAATCTTCCTCCCTGAAGAGAAATTGAATTCAAAATAAATCTCGAGAAATATGCTAGACTAGTTGTGATGCTTCTTAGGCATATGGTTCCAAAGGAGAGAAGAGAATTTGATAAGCAAGTTTCGAAGCTGTTGTGGAAAGGTTTTATCATCAGGAGTATTTCAAAGTGGAAAGCGCCTATTGTATTTTCTACTAAGGCAGACGGTTCCCTCATATTATGGGTAGATTATCGAGAACTGAATAAGATAACATGGAAAATCACTATCCCTTGCCTCGCATTGACAATCTCTTTGATCAAATTGTTGGGTTAAAATTTTCTCTCAACTTGACTTAGCTATCAGTTTTGACTAGTTGAGGGTGGCTGAAGATTATATCCTAAATACCCCATTTTGTACACTGAATGGATTATTTGAGGGGGTAGTCATGTTGTTCAGGCCAACTAATGCTTCGACTTATTTTATTGTCTTGATGAGTAGGGTTTTTGAGGAACAATTGAACAAATTTGTGATTGTCTTCATGGATGACATTCTTGTATATTCCATAGGTAAGGAGGAGCACGTTGAGAGAGGTTGGATGTTTTAAGGAGGAATCAATTAAGGGAGAAATTCTTGAAAGTCACTTCTTGAGGAAGGAGGTTCATTTCCTTGGACATGTTGCATCAGTAAATGGTTTGGTAGTAGATCCAGGGATGGTAGCAGCCATTAAGGATTGGAAGACATAGAAGAATGTATCGAAGGTCCGTAATCTTTTGGGATCGGCTAGATTCTATAAGAAGTTCATTAAGGAATTCATAAAGGTTTTGGCACCACCGACTCGTCTCACTAAGAAATTTTAGTTTATACTTGGAGTCTGGTGTGTAAGGTGGCATTTGTTGAGTTGAAGGAGCTATTGATGAGTTCTCTAGTTTTGACTATTCTGGATGGTATCAATCTTTTACTGTTTACACCAATGCTTATTGTAATGGACTTGGTGTTGTCCTTATGCAAGAAGGGAAGGTGGTAGCATATGCGAGTAGGAAGCTAAAGACTCATGAGAGGAATTACCTGACACATGACCTTGAATTGGCTGCCATCGTATTCGCATTAATGTCCCAAAGGCATTATATATTAGAAGAGAGGTTTGAGCTATTTACTAATTACAACTCCCTCAAGTACCTATTCTCCCAGAAAGACTTGAATTTGATAAAGCAGTGTGGATGGAGTTTTATCATCGTATGATTTTGAAATTTCTTATGCTTTAGGAAAAGGGAATGTAGTTGCCGATGCCTTGAGTAGGTGGCATGTCGAGTTGAATGCTATGTTATTTGAGTGGAACTAGTTGGAGTTCATATCATATCTTTGTTTTCGACCTTCATTCGAATATACACCTAGATTGTTGGTTGCGATGGAAGCTAGGCTTGCATTGATGGATCAGATTGGGTTGAGTCAAGCGCAAGATGCATCTCTGGTTGATATTGTGGAGCAGTTGGAATAGGGTGAACAATCAATTCATTTGGATCGTTACTCTAAGGATCAGAAGGGAAACATGAGGCAAGATAGAAGCTTGTGTGTACCACAGGTTAACAAACCGATTGAGGAGGTTTTTGGTGAGTGTCATCATTTTAGGATGACTATTCATCTAGGAGGAGATAAGATGTACCAAGATGTGAAGTGGGTATTCTATTGGAAAGGATTGAAGAGGCATGCGGCAAAGTACGTATCGAAGTGTTTGATATGCCAACGGGTTAAAGAAAAACATAAGAAGCCTAGTGGACTACTACTCCCCTTAGAAGTTCTAGAGTGGAAATGGGAAAATATATCAATGAACTTCGTGGGTGGATTGCCCAGAGGGAGAAGAGGAAATGAGAGCATTTGAGTTATTGTGGGTCGACTCACCAAGACCGACATTTCATAATAATCAAGAGTACGAGGGTGGAGGCAATATTAGCTACTTTTTATATATTAGAGAAGTGATTCGATATGGAGTTTTAGTGAGTTTAGTGAGTGAACAAAATTCATTTTTCATGGGTGAGTTCTAAAAGCGCCTACAGGATGACTTGGGAATGAAACTGAATTTGAGTATAGCATATCTCCCATAAATTGATATATAGACCAAAAGGGTGAACTGAGTATTGCAGGATTTGTAGAGGGCGTGTATACTCGATTACGAAGGAGCTTGGGAGGATCACCTACCTTTGGTGGAGTTTGCATATAACAACAATTACTAGACTAGCATTGGCAAGACATCACTCAAAGTACCGTACGATCGACTATGCAAGTCACCTTTATGTTGGTGGGAGTCTACTGATAAGATTATTATTGGACCAGAGATGATTAGGGATATTATAGTGAAGGTGGAGTTGATAAGGAAAAGGATGAAGGCCGCATATGATCGACAGAAGTCATATATTAATAAGAGATGAACAAAATTGGTGTTTGCAGTGGGCGACTTAGTATTTGTGAGTATCACCTTTGAAGCGAGTAATAAGATTTGGAAAGTATGAAAACTAGCCCCTTGATTCATTGATCCTTTTCTGATACTGGAGCAGATTGGGAATTTGGCATAAAGAGCGGAACTTCCATATAAAATTGGAGGAGTCCACAATGTGTTTCATATAGCATATTTGTGAAAATGTGTATATGATCCAACCACTGTATTTAAGCCAAGTGAAATGGAGGATGTGGACTTGGAGCCTGAGCCAAGTTCATCTTATGGTCCGGCATGCATTGTCAAACTTGGTGTGAAGCGGCTTAGGAATAAGGTGGTGAAGTTTGTAAGAATACAATAAGGGAACGATTCAACTGAGGGAGGATGGGTGCCTGAAGAGAAGGCGAGGACTTCTCATCTTGAATTCTTTCCTTATGTATGGTTTGTTTTGTTAGGATTAGTTTTGTTTTCCTTAGGTTAGGATTGACTACTTTGAATGAATTGGTTGTTAAGATAGGTTACTATTTGGATTATAGTTGCTAAATATATGCTTGATTGTTATGTTCTGATTGTTGCATTCATATAGAACATATATGCCTATATTGTTGTGCATTCATGCCTAATATGTCATACTATTTACATTCATGTAAGGTGAATTAGCTGCATTTCTGTAATTTAATATGGTACAATTGCAAGTGAACTTCACTCGTGCCTATTTTTTTATGTTATCATGTTTGCTTCACCTAAGTTCATATATGATATGGTTTATTACTTGATTGCTTATGTATGTCTTATATATACGTGCGAGTGATACATGATACGTGAGAGATCGTATTGCATTTTCTGTCTTTTGGGAATTTAAAGGACGAATTCTTTTGAGGGGAGAAGATAATAACCCATATTTAATAATAACTTTTTAATTAATAAAAGTGATATTTTATTTATTTTAAATAATGAAGGGTAAAATAGTCATGTTAAATTTTTTGAAATTTAATGACGAGTTGCACCATTCCATAGAGAACGTATTTTGATCAATTTTGACTATAAGCTTGTTCGAATAGGAGGTCGTATGGTGGAGATGGGAGAACCAGGCCAAGTCGCATCAGGTTAAATGAGTGAATTTCAATTTTTTATTATCATTATGGATGTTTGTTGGGCCTATGAAGTCTAATTGATTTTAGATCCAATCTAAATTTAAGTAAAATCTTAGTTTATTTAATTTATTAACTTAATTAAATAATGAATTTAATTTGAATTAAATTTGAATATAAATTCGAGTATATCAAAATATACTCATGTGCATAGTGCACGTGCAACATGTAAGGGTGTATATAGTTAATGTGTACGTTTATATGTGTTGGCATTTACACCGCAGCATGCACATTCGCCCTTATATATGTCTTTGCTGTCTGTATTAAATTATAATAAAATAATAAATGTATGTATTTGTAATTAATTAATTTTGACTAATTTAATTTATTTTGAACTAATATTTTAAAAATCTGACTTTGACTTTAAAAAATTCAAATTAGATCTATGTTTTTAAACAGAATATCAATTTTATATTTTGAATTAATAATTAAACATAATATATATATAATTTTATATTCGATATATATATATATATATATATATATATATGTGTGTGTGTGTGTGTGTGTGTATGTATGTATTAATATATATGTGTGTGTTATATACACACACACACACACACACACTTATATTCAGTTTCATAAAATCATATTTATTTCTAAACATTATAATATTATTGTTAAAATAAATATTTATTAGTTATACATATCAAAAGTTATTCGATCGAAAGTTTCTAAAGTATTTTTTAATTTTCAAATCCGTATAGATTTGTTCTATTTTTGTTTTAGTAATATCCAATTTTAGTATTATAAGCGGTACTTAGTAGTAATAGTTATTTACACTAATTCTCTTCGTCAAAACTATATCACTTTAGAAGTTATGAAATTTGATTTTGGTCAAATTCCAATATCGTTCAGATTTAACTTGGTTATTCCTTAGACAAAGTCCTTAGTTTAATAATAACAATTATTATTAGCTGTACTACTCTGGCCTGAGACTTTGACTTTGAGTTAACTATAGTTGACCGTGATATTAAGCTCATATAATCGAGGAGACGAATTCTCTATTAAAGAGTGTTTCACTTATAATGCTTTAACTAAGACCAAACTATAGTCGCTCGATGGTCGTCATGCCATGATATAACTATAGTCAAAGTGGAGCATCCACATTGAAGTTCAATAGTATTCTCAAGTTCTGAGACCTATGTAATATCATCACTTCGAGATTCACCGTTTGACCTTAGTTTTACTAACCAACAGAAAACTCTCGAGTAAGTCGTTTAATAGTTATCCAATAACTATTAATATGTAACCCTTGGTGCCTCCAGCAGCCATGAGTAATAAACTTCCTAACATTTGAAGAGCGCTACGTACTCTAGTCTCAAAGGATGTATATATATCTTATCTCGAAAAGTCTTGGCTAAGAATGCTTAAAACATTGTGTTATTTTAATGTGATAAATTTCTCATGATCACAACACATTATAATTAATATAATATAACATATTATATAAGGATTTTCTATTTAATATGCTTAAATTAAATAATTAACATATTGTAACGACCCGCCATTTTCGACCGTTCAAGTCGACAATAATCCACACATGTCCAACTCAAACCGTTCAAAAAGGCAGATGGTTATTGGGGTTAAATAAGAAAAGGAAAGAAAGAACAGAAGCAAACTCAGAATCTTGCAGCGGAAGGAACAAGATATAATAATAAAATAACAGTTCATGAAGCTGTTAAATAAATAAATTTGATTATTATTATACATCATAAATCAGAGTTACATACATATCAGAGATAATATAATAATGCAGCGGAAAAATAATATGGTAGTAGAATACAAATGATGTAATACCAAACTCCGTCTTCGTCCTCCAAAATAGATCTTCAACCTTATCTGAAATGCTCAGGCTGACCCGAGCGTAATGAAAAGACAAAACACGCGAGTCAGGACTAAAATATCTCATGTAAGTCAAATCGAATAAGAAAATATGAGTGTGACGGCGTCAGAGATGTTTACGGGGTTTGACATCTCCTGTCCAGTGTCAACGTGAGTGCAATAACTTAAGAGATGTTACGGGATTTTCCATCTCTCAAGGATCGGTTAAACTATCTACTATGTAGTACAATACGCTATTATAATATGTCTACATTAAAGTAAAAGTATTAAAATAGCGTTAAGCCATGGCCCATTCCACCCTTAACACAGTTTATATTCCCAAGAGCATATACAAGACCGTAGTTTCCCCAAAACCGGAAGTCACCAGAGGGCAATCCATATACTAAAGGTACAAACCAAAATCGTAGTGGTCGCGAATAAGATAATCAGTATGACAAGGTACATGAGGCAATACCAACTAGGATACTAGTAGTTGTGTGATCCGGACTGATGTTGGGCATAGCAGCTACTACCCCAACACCGCGAAACAACACTCCCAAAATCGAGGGGTGCACCCAAATCGAATCACAAAAGTAATAGACATGGTAACGAAGAAGTGTGTCCGCTAGAGGTGGCGAACCTCAATGGCCCGGCGCGGCTCCTGTTTTAGTCATGTCAGGGGTCATCCAATATCGTTCTCTTTCTTCAATCAACGCGTTCACCAAACCATCCACTTCGTTCTGGATCAACACTCCGCGTATACTAGTTATTAAAGTGGTTTTCGGTATCGACAGAGAGTATGTCCATATCCGATCCCAGTCTCTTTAATAACTACGTATTATTACACCGATGGCTCTTTTACATTTCAAATCGATTCATACTTGATATCAAAATATCATATTCGCTTCAAAATCAAATCCATTTCAAATATCATCATATCTACTCAAAATATACAATTTCATTTCAAAAATCATTTTTCGCCTCAATATCTCATTTCGATTTCAAATCATTTCGAATTTCAATTTAGGTTGCAACTTCATTTAACCCAATTCATATTTAAATATAAACATTTCTCTTTAAATAAATCGATTTCCAAAATCGTATCACTTTCCAAAGTTATACCGCTTTCGAAATCATAAGTCTTTTAAAATCAAAACACTTTGGAAATCAAAACACTTTATATAGAATATAGCTTCCTCAAATTTCACAAATCGATTCACATAAACTCGAATTTCAAAATTAAAATTTAATCAAATTTCAAATCATCAATTTCAACTCAATTCAGCTTCTCAATAAACCATTTCAAATTATCAATTTCAAATACATATTTGAACCACAAAATAAACAATTTCACTTCCGATATATTTCGAAACTTTAAATATTTCACATTTCAAAATAGTTCATATATTTATATAAGAATATAAGATTCGCTTTAAAACCATTTCGTATTCAAATTAGAATATACTTCAAATTAAACATC
Organism: Allium fistulosum; assembly: GCA_030737815.1. Classification (NCBI taxonomy): domain Eukaryota; kingdom Viridiplantae; phylum Streptophyta; class Magnoliopsida; order Asparagales; family Amaryllidaceae; genus Allium; species Allium fistulosum. Next base: position 917,191,319 of record CM060906.1, read on the forward strand.
CGTATTAAGTAGTTTACTTAATTTCTGGAACAATTCCAATTCAATAAACTTAGATTAATATTCGGATTTCAAGAATTCATTTAAGTATTACATTCCAAATCAGTTTCAGTTCAAATCCTATTCAAATCGATTTTATCATCAAATTTAATTCAATAGTTTCAATTTAGTCCAATTCACAAATTTCTTTGAATTTCAATTAAATTCCAAATTAATTAAATCTCAATTTCAAATTAATTTTCAATTCCAAACTCAAACTTGAAATATCATTTCATATAAGTTTTCTTAGAAATATTCAGAGTTCGATTAAAAGTCCAATCTTTTAAAACAAATCAACTTTCAAAAATTTACGCCGTAATTCAAATGTTTTTACTTAAAATCTAAACTTCAAATAATTAAACAATTTCATTTACCAAGTTTAAATTCCAACATCACGAGCTTCAATTCAAAATAATTCAATTTCCATAAATTGGATTTTATTCTTAAAATCAATTCATTTAAATAATTTCAAAACAACTTTTAAAATCATTTAATTTAACCAACTCGGTGTCCGTATATAATTTTCTAACCTATGGCCAAGTGGATAATTATTTCAATTTTAATTTCAAGGATGGATATATATATCATTTCAATCCAATAGAGGTTATAGGTATATCATTTCAACCTATTCCTTAATTTATTCGAAATGATTTAGTTTACAGTTCTATATGCAATAAACAATATACATGATGATAGAATGATATATCAAAATAAATAAACAACCAATATCGACCAATAGCATCCATCACAACAAATCAACCATAAATCCAATAACATTCACAACAATTTTATAATTATCAATATCGAGTAATATACTGCCAATTTAAATTTAAATTTATTTTAACGGTCAATTTAAATTCTATCAATTAATTCATATATCAATACAGATGATAATTAAACCTACCAAACAACAGCAAATAAATTTCATATCACTTCAGAATATAAATTTAACTTACAAAAATTATTTTAGTCAATTGTGAGCGTATAAACACTCACCTTTGATTTATCGATGATTTAAAATCCAAATAAAGGCCCAAATTTGAACAGTCTCGGAATGTAGCCAAACCAGCTCCATATTGTCTGGAATTTCGATACGAACGCAACGGAGAAAACCGCGGGTCGATCCGAGCTCGTATGCAAAAGTTATATACGTTAGAACGATTGAACATTTAAAATTTTAAATGATTAACTAAAAAAAAAGAACGTATACCATCTTGCTTCAGCCGCGTATTAGCATTCACGACCGTAACCCATCACACGCGTCCCTTTCTTCCATACGCACGCAACTAGGAGCGACCGGACGTTGATCAGGGGATGCCATCGCGTGCGCCTCTCCTTGCTCCACCTCCGCGCCAATTTTCGCCACCCCATTCGCTACCGTTTGCACGCAAACCAAGAAAATACGCACGACATTCAAAGCCAGATCTGGACCAATCCGTGACGAATTAGCACGAATCAACCGTATGGATTTGAAGAGCTCGTCGAGATCTACAACTTTGCTTTTGGAATTTTTCGATTTCGTTGAACGGATTGAGAGATAAAGAGGAAAGAAGTTCGAGCAATTTCAGCCATTAAAATACTGGCGGCCATGGATTGAAATTAGGGTTTCTGAAATAAAATGATAATAAAACTGTCTCGGTTTGCGCGTGTATTTATATAGTTAGGTCCAAAATCGTCCGAACTCCAATCGAGACGTGCCGCCAGGCGTTTATAAGGTTTTACCCATATTCCGAACGCAATGGAACTAGTCCCAAGGCCTAATTCAATCGTATGTGGAAGATAGCTTTTGAAGTCGATTATTTTAATCAAATTCGAAATTAAATTTCTACACGTTTCAAGCTCGCACGGCCAAACGACAAGTCCGATTGCTACGAAAATTGAAACCTTACAATAATTCACTGTTACGGATCCGATGAAACTGGTTTCATCGAAATCCGATGAAACTGGTTTCATCGAAATCCGATACAGTTGTAAAAATGGCTATTTCTACTGTTTAATTTCAATATAAAATTCCCAATTTTAAATTATTAACTTTTAAATCAAATTCCAAGTGTTCACAAATTTCATTTTTAATTTCACAATAATTAACAATCTTTTACAGTGCAGTTTTCCATTATAAATCCAGTATAAAAGATTACATTAGATTCAGCGTTCAATTATATTGTAATTCAAATTCAAGTTATTTAATTCCAATTGAATTCTTTTATTTCGATTTACACTTTCATTATTGAATCAACCATTTACTTATACATTATTATCAATAGTTTATAATTCATTTACTTTCATTTTCTTCAGCTATCATCTTATTTAAATTCACAGTAATATTAAATTACATTCATTTACGTTAATTTCAATGTTATAACTTCAATATTAAATGTAACATTTTATTTATTTTGTTGTTTACAATCAAATTCAATTCGTTTCAATTACTTGTTACACTCAAATTTAAATCTTTACTTGCGTTCAATTACAAGTTAACATCCTTATCAAATTACAGTTTCAGTTATTATCTGATTTCAATCAACTGTAATATTAAGTTACATTTATTTATATTAGTTTCAATAACATAAACTTCCACTATTAAATCTACCATTTTATTTATTCTTTGTTTACAATCATAACCAATTTGGTTTACAATCAAATTCAATTCATTATTTACATTCAATACAAGTTAACATCCATATTTAATTTACAAATAAGTTATTTCAGAATTCAGTTTTGTATTTTAACTTGTAATTCACATTTAACAACACAAAATTTTATTTCTTTCGGATTTTTATCCAAATTTTTTATTTTAATTAGTATTTTTAAAGTGTTAAAAATACGGGTCGTTACACATATCATAATACGATAAATATATAATAGAAAGAAAAACATCTTTTATTCCAAACGAGAATTTATTACAGAGTTAATAATTTAAAATATATTATAGAATTGCCCCTAGGGCATTGGGGGTCAGAAAATTGAATTTGAATTTAAGAGGTCGTTTCAATTTACCATCTATATATATATATATATATATATATTAGGAAATACGTACGTTAAAAAAATCTTAAGTACATTTTTCTTCTTCTGATTCATTTCTTTCCTCTTCTCTTCTCAAATTCAAAAATCCTATCTTCCATAATTCTTGATAAAAATATACAAACTTATTTTCAAAACGAAGGGCGCAAGATTTATTATGAATCCATAATATTTTGGAGACGAATCTTGAAGGTTTGGGGCGCTATAATCCAAGACGACGAAGACGGTGTTTGCATTTCAGCATTTTGGAGAGTTTGATCACCAATATATGAGTGGATAATGCTTAATTCTTCATATAATGCATATATACCATTATAATGATGATATGGAGTTTATATAGGTTTAATTTTGAATTTAATATGAATTATCTACTTATACCATTATAATGATCTAAAATCAATATATGATGGTTAAATCCTTTATAAAGTATATAATAATTACAATATGATGTATATAAGATGTATAAATCGTAACAGAATGTAATTAAACCAAAAAAACACTCGAAACATCAAAATTCGATCAAAAATAAAAAAATCTAGGTGAAACTAGGCACATGGACGAATGCACAATGCTCGTCATCGCTCTAACAATGGGTTTTCTACCAGTATACCAATCTGACTAATCGATTAGTGGATTCCCACCGGTAGGCCGATAGGCGTCTATTTGGGCCTTGTTGAACCTGAACTTAGAGAGGGGCATATTGAATGGGAGATTAGGCTTGAGCATGACTTTCTTGACTTCCCTAGGCTATTTTGAGATGTATAACTCGATGTGACTACGAGGAAGCAAAACGAGCTTATACTATTGGGCATTGAGGTTCAAGAATTTGAAATGTGATATGTGATCTTGTATTGTAGATGGCGAAAAGGGAAACGTTCTCCATTAGCGCATGAGGCAAGTCTAGGAGGAGTGATCCTGTAGCACATGAGGCGAGTGTAGGATGACTGGATGTTAAGCGATTCTGTAGCGCATGGGGCAAGTCCAGGATGTGAGTCCAATATGAGATAGATAATACCATTCTATACTACAGTAATAGGACGGAAAATTGTTAGTTTAATGTAGCATGACATGTAGCGCATAAGGCGAGTCGAGGGAGTGTTTACATACGAGTTAGACATTGATTATATTATGCCAATATCTTTGTAATATATCTGAAGTGAATATGTTTCACTCACTCAGACTTATGTCTGACCTTCTCCATTTTTCCTCTATATCTGAATTGTTTAGGTTAAAGGAGTATGAAGATATGGAAGACATGGTGATGAGGACCTTGTATTGTAAATAGCATGTATATTGTATATATTTTTTTATAGACAACATGACTTATATATAGTGTGGATTGTGGTTTGTGTTAGTATTAGCATTGGTTTGTACAGACTTATAGAATGATGTAAATTGACATAGTTTGATTTGAGATAAATGGCTATTAAATGATATTATATTTTTATTTCTTCGGCTATGAGTTTCAGAATGTTATAGTTAGAATTATTGTTCTGTTTCTTGTATTGACCTGTCGTTTTTGGCTTGTTGTTTTGAGTGTCTATTCGGATGTTAAACCAAAGGTCTGAAAAAGGCGGATTGTTACATCCTCCTCCTTTTTCTATAGCCCTAGAAGATTAAGCATAGTCTCCCCATTCAAATTGATATAACTGGCCTAGGAATTGACTAAGCATGGTTAATGGCCCCTTTAACTCCTATTTGAATCATTGTTTCAAATAGTTAATTTAGCTCCTTAACCCATCGGACTAACATACAACTTTTATACATCATTCTAACCAAATTTAAGCTTCAAATAAATAAGTTAAAATTCCATAAGATATTAACACATTACAAATTAATTTTCTCATTGGTCGAATTTAGAAATAATTAACAATGCAGTTGTGTTGACTCTTTGTTGTGAAATTTGTCCTCGATCGATATTTAAACAATTTTAATACTGAAGCATGTATAGACTTTGCTAAAGTACAGTTTCAAGAACATGTTCAATGCTTATAGATCATCTATGCGAAATCCAGTTCCTAGTCTATATTAAGCTCACATAATAATGACACTTTATACACATATTCTTTTTGTCATCACTGTATCACTCGGATATCTAGGCTTTAGTCTAAGGTCAAAGGCTCTATGAAAATCTATATATAATTGCATAGGTCACTTTAAAGTTCTTGGTTCAATCAAATAACATTTATTGATTAACCGATTTACTCTGGCTAGAGACTTTTACTTCTAGCTGACTTACCAATTATGGTGATACCGACCTTCTATAATGAAGGAGACAAATTTTCTATTGAGTAATGTTTTACATCAAGTAGTTCAATGTGTACCTAACTATGGTCAAAACATAGTCGCTATGACATGTGCTTGACCATAATCAAAGTGTAGTCTATGTACTCATGTCGATGGTACTCTAAAGCTAGAAAACTACTATATGTCGTTACCATGAGCTATTTTGACTTAGTTATATTAAATTTATAGAAACTCTCGTTGAGTCCTTCTGTGATTGTTCCAAACAACCGTAAGTACATAACCTCTTAGTGTTCCCAATCGTCATGATTACCATTGTTAATCACATGGAAAGCTTTACGTACACTTGTCTACACAGAAATATTGATATCTTTTTAACGATACATATTGACTAGGAATATTTAGGGGTTAGTATTTTATTTATATTTATTTAATACCCATGGGTAGGAACAAATTCGTAATTGCAATCAATAAAACGCTACCACTACAAGAAATCTGAACTTTACCTACCAATATTTTGCCTACCAATATATATGCGTAGGTAAAGATAACTTTTATCTACCAATATTTAATGGTATGATTTATTGGTAGGTAAATATTGCCAATATTATATCATTTCGGAAGGATGATTATCTACCAATAAATATGAGTAAGTAAAAAGTGTTACCTATGCATATACCGAAGGGAACGTTTTTTGCAATTGGCTCTATATTTCATTGTATCATTTTAACTTTTCATTAAAAGTAACGCTGGGTTGTATGATGATGTGTCAAAAAACCTTATCCTAGCAATTTCATTTTTAGAATGAAGATTTCTTTGCATATCCTAGCAATGTTCCTTGTAAAATCACTTATTTATTAACTATTAATAATTACTTTGAAGTATGAAATAATTAGCCATTAACAACTAATAAATAGTAATTAAAATTTTAAATAATCAAGCATCATTTATTAATAACTTTTCATTTTTGATGACAATGTAGTGATGCCCTTTCCATTTTTATTTTAATTTTTTGGGGTCACAAAGGCGTCATGATTCACCTTCGCCTTTGTGATGCTATTGGCATTTAGTAATCCACATCCCTACTTTATTTCTCATATGAACCATTTAGATATCAAAAATCCAACGTTGAATATCCATCATCCGCATGCATATTACTATAGTAATCAAAGCCATCGCGGTAAAAAAGAACCGAATCCAACGGTTCAGGATTACCTCACAAGTCACAACTACATTCCTGCCTCCTCCAACCAAAAATTAAAAACCTAAGGGCCCGTTTGGTTTCATTTTGTATTTTGAGTTTTGTGTTTTCAACTTGCACTAAGAAATAACAAGAAATAAAAGAAGAAGATTTATAATTCTTAGCCATTGCGACGACCAACGGACAACGAAGGAGTTGGATTGTTCTTCGTGCTTTTGTTATCTCTCGAAACACGAAAAACAAAATAAACTTATTTTCTATTTTACATGTTAATTTCATTTTTCAAAATTGTTTGTTTTTCAACGATACATACACCGGAGCGCTCTTTTGTATAGACGAAAACATAAAACTAAAAACGACAAGCCAAACGGGACCTAATTTCTTCCTCTCTTTCAATGCCATCAAAAATTGAAAAAAAACCTAAACCAACGAGGCAAGGTGAAGGTGTTGGGTTACGCGTTTGGAGGCAAGTGAGGTGGATGTTAGTATCTGGTCATGCAAATCTGAAGTAGGAGCGGATTTGGTTTGGCATACAAGATGCGGTTAGATTGGCGATTTGGGTTGTCGGTGTTTTTGTGAATTGGGTTTGGATCCAAGATGACATTGATTGGATCTAACACGTACAGTAGTGAGAGAATTATAGGGATTGTTCAACTCTTTCGTCTGTTACAAGTATGATTTCTATACATAACTAGTTCCTTACTGTAATGATTTTATATATAATAATACCGCAAAGTCAACTCCTATATGGTTAAATACTGTCTCTTTTTTCTGCTCTTTTTAGAGATTTAATGAAGCAATAAATGCTTTCTATGAGGGTAATCAAGATTAACCCAAAACATTTTATAATATCCAGGTTTCAGGTTTTATCTAATTATGAGGTTATATTCTCTTCTGATCATACTTATTGTGGTGCCTTATCTTGCAAATTTTAGCATCATTGCGCTTGGAATGTTTGATAGATAAGTTATATTCAAGTAATTTTTCAAGATCAGTAACCTGCAATTCAGCTGTGGATTTTAATTTGGTGTTTAATTTCACAATATTCGTTAGTTATATAGCTTTGATGTAACGACCCGTAAATTTCAACTGTTTTAATAACGTAATTAGTTGAAATTTTGTGAAATTTTAAACGAAAAAATTTTGAAATAAAATTTAATATTTGGAATACGTCTAGTTAAACATAGCAACTGGTAAATTTTCGTCCGAAAATATGAAAGTTTATTTCGCGCACAGATTCACTTCAATTTAATCAGTTAAAAAAACGATGAAAATAAAATGTTTCCGAAACCTAAATATTTTTACATAGAAAAATCCTAAAACATCTTCTGAGCAAGATGTCAGTTTGTCGTTTTTCCAAATTCGGACATCTTTGGCTCCGTCGATCTTATTTTTCAGTGTTTTTCTTGCATTTTCCGCTATTAGAAAATTCGAATTTTTATAATTCAATCATACCACTGATATCTGTATACCGTTTTGATCGTCTCGTCGTGGTGTTCTCTAAGGTATATTCAATTCTGTGCTTTGAAGTTCGGTACGTGACGAAACCGTGAAACGGTTCATTGTATCGGTACGTATTGATCCTTTTGAATTCCTCTACCCATTCAATTGCCCAACGGTCCAATTTCGAAGAGTCGTTTCCTTTATTATTCCCTGGAATCTTGTGCTTGACTTTTTCCATAACCACTGTGTTGTATTTATTGCGGTACGTTAAATTTCTGACCTTTTCTATTCTTTCTGCTACTTTGGTCCATTCTGACCTTTCATATCAAATATATGTATTATGGAGTACTGGGTTGCCTATGTACCTGCTTCGGAAATTCATTTGTTTTCTTCGAGAGAAGCTGTTCTCATCTTCCTCTTTGCTACAGTCGCACACGAGTGCTACCGCCACAACCATCCCCTCGTCCCAAACCCAGAGCCGGCCTCCACTCGCCATCGACCAGACCCGCCAAAGCCTCGGCTGCCCTGACCTGTTTCCTCTCACCACCCTTTGAGATCGACACCCACGCTTCACCTCGCAAGCACCACTTTTCTCCTTCCCATCCACCACTCCTCCACGTGCAGCCGAGATCGAAGCTTTCGCCCTCGTCCATTTTTCTCTCTGGCAGCCATTCACCCAAGGCTTTATCCGGCCAACTTCTCATTTGTTGATAGGTATATTGTAATGGTATGCTGCTATATATATAAAATTATATTTTTCTATGTTATACACTATATTATATGTTATGGGATATATTGAATTTATAAAGTGTGTCTGCATATAATTTTGGTTGGCCGTTCATATTTGTTGCATATATATAACAGTTCATATGCATAGTTTGAATGTATAAATAAGTTTCGGCATACACACACACATATATATATATATGTTTGTTTATATTATTAGTTTATATGTATGTGCGTCAAGAGTATTCAATATAGATACTGTCCAGATTTTGAAATCTTACAGTAAAGTGAATATATGTTAATATACCTATTATGTAACAGTTTCATTTATATATATATTATCTATACGTTTGTTATAAAAGTTTATACAGTTTATATATATGTTTGTAGTTATAATATGTTAATCATGTATATAGTTTGTTGTTCACCTGAATATATTTGCAGAGTAAAATTATGTTCATATATATATGTCCGTGTATAACTAAATGTTAGGCATGTTGCTATATATTTAGGTAAATTATTATATAAACTTGTTAGTGTAGACTGTATGTCAGTAGTGGTGTATATATGAAGTACAAAAGGAGGAAGCTTTCGGTTGATAACTAAGGGTGCCCACGTTTTCAATAATTTGTATGATTTGGGACTTGTTTTCGTCAGTCAGTGTGTAACCTATGCTTTTAGGTTTTTAATATTTGTGCTATTTCTTTAAAAAAAAAATAGTGTTAATATTAATATATATATTTTTATGCAAATGTTATATATATTACTCTGATTCATTTGCTCTGTTATGGAGATATATTTATATTTATACAGACGTGTTATATAAAGCAGTTGTTTACGGTTGTTTGTATGATAGAAATAATATCATGGCGTCTGCATATATATTTAGAAATTTTGCTTTGGACCCATTTTGCTTTTATAAAGATTTAGTGTGTGTATAGTAATAATAAATTTCAAAAATATATATTGTGTATATATTTTATTTTTCAATGTTTCATTTTTGGCAACTGTTATATATTGGTTTATAATAAGTTATATACAAGTATGTCATGTGTTTTAAGTTGAATCCAAAGATACAACTTTTAAAGATGTATGAATATGATTTTTAGTTATATACAATTATTTACATAAGTTGTTTATCATCATCAATCCAGTTCTGATTTAATTTCGTCTATTCCTATTTATCAGTTTTGATCGTTGATTTCGTGCCATCGCGCTTTGTTTTGGAATTCGTGTCTGGATTCGTAGCCCATTTCTTCTATCTTCTTTAGCCTCGAAAGGTGAGCACTCACTCACGATTAACGTTCTTTTATTAATTAAATTTGATTTCAATTGAAACGATAATTGAAATATGCTGCTGTTAGTTAATTACACTGTTATATATGCTATTGCCTGTATCAGTTCACCTGTGACATCTGACACCATTATCTGTTAATTATTTATGCGATGATAATACAGTTTGGCTGATAATTGATTTATTGTTAATGTTTATATTGGACGTTAAATTGTTAATGTGAAAATGATAAATAGTATGAAATTGAACTTGATATAGGATAATTAATTGTTAAATTTGATTAACTGACATTTGTATAATATGACCCCTTAACTGTTGAATTTATTGACACGTAGGATTTGTTTAATTACATTTTGAACCACTGAAATTGTATGTTGTTTAAACTGATGATGTATGAAATCGTAAATAGATGACAAGTGAAAAACCGTAATGTAATAATCTTTAATCTACATGAAATGATAGTGTAGATTCTAGAGATAATTATATTAATTCGTACAAATAACAATGCGAATTAATATGATTATTCCGGGATTATTTGAATTGATTATTGGATTGTTATTGCTTGTTGTTATTGCTTGTTTATTTACTTTGACACCATCCCAGTTATCACCCTGCAAGTTCCCTTTGCTATGCTATGATTTTTAAGTTAATTGGAACCGGGTTGAAATGATAAATACCCAAATTGAACTTTGACCTTGGATATAGAGAATTAAATAAAAACCCGATTGGTCAATAATTTGATTTAAAAGTAAACGAAGATTCTATTTGAATAAATAATATGGTTTTGAAATGAAGTTGAAATTTGAATTTTGATGAAAGGAAAATGTTAATATTTAATAATCTGAAAAAAATATTAACAATGTAATTGATGAAAGAACGATGTTTAATTTGAGAAATGATTGAATTAAGTTTGAAATTTTAATTAAGTTTGAAATTATTAAACTTTGAAATGATTATAATTAAGTTTGAAATTATTAAACTTTGAAATTATTTAATAATTAAGTTTTGAATTATTTAATAATTAAATAAGATTGAATTATTTAATGATTAAATTAAATTGAACTTTGAATGAGTGAATTTTACTTTGTAAATAATTGAAATTGAGTTTTCTTTATTAATTAAGTTTTTGGAAAATTATTTAAGTAAGTAAATAAGTGAATTGAATTTCTTAACAAGAAATAAAATGTGATATTTTGGAATTAATGTAAGACTTGTAATTGAAAGAAATGATTTGACGAATTTAATTTAATTAAATTTGTAAGTTTTGATATAATGAAGTTGAATTTAAGTAATTGATTTAATGAATTGGAAATTTAATAGAAATTGTTTGAATGAGAAAGTAACTTAACGAATATTGAATGAAATCGATATATGAATTTGGAATTGATTTGAGGGTTAAATTAAATTAAATATAAATGATTTCGAAATGAAACTTATATACGAACTTGAATCAATACTTGAATTGTTTTTATTAAAATTTGAAATTGAATTATAGGATTTTGAAATGAATTTGGAAGTTGAAACGTAAATTTTGGAAATTGATTTCGAAAGACAAACGAAATGTTGATTTACGAATTCCAATTGAGTCGAAATTGATTTGGTTTTGAAATATATAAACGACCAATCGGTGTAATAATTACGAAAGTTATTAAAGAGACCGGGATCGGTAATGGATATACTCTCTATCTGAACCGAAAACCACTTTAATAACTATACGCGGAGTGATGATCCAGAATGAAGTGGTTGGAATGATGTACGTGTTGACTGAAGAAAGAGAACGATGATGGATAGCCTTGACACTTGTGTCAAATTGGAAATGACTAAAACAGGAGCTGTGCCGGGCCAATGGAGGATTTGCTACCTCAAGTGGACACACTTCTTCGAACTACTTATTACTTGTTGTCGATTGGTGCACCCTTGATTTTGGGAGTGTTGTTTCACGGTGTTGCGGGCGCTGCGGCGTTGCGTTCTCACCAGTCCGGATCAGGCGAACGGTAGTATCACTACCTTGGGTATTGCCTCATGTGCCTTGTCATACTTGTATTCCATTTATGCGCGACCACTACGATTTTGATTTGTACCTTTAGTATATGGATTGCCCTCTGGTGACTTCCGGTTTTGGGGAAACTACGGTCTTGTATATGCTTTTGGGAATAAAAATGTGTTAAGGGTGGAATGGGCCATGACTTAACGCTATTTTGATATCTTTTTATATTACTGATAGACATTATCTACTTATCGTACACTACTACATAGTAGATAGTTTAACGGATCCTTAAAGGATGATTATTCCAAACATCCTTTGAGTTACTTGTATTTCAATTGCTATTTCACTTGAGTTGGATTTATTAATATGAGAATGTTAATCCTGACTCGAGTGTTTTGTATTTTGCTTTACGCTCGGGTCAGACTGAGTGGTTCAACTTTCGAGACTCATCTTTGGAGTTGGAGCTTTGCTTGAAGATCCAGCCATCTATTCTGCTTTCAGTATTCGATGATTCCAGTGATGTATTCTGATTTGTATCCGATGTATCGTATTACTCTTCTGTTGTAACTCTGATGTATTTTATATTCATATAGTAGCTTCATGAACTACTATCTCTTTTATTTCCGCTGCATTTATTACTCTGTGTCTGTGATCTGTGATTATTTATTTACTGTATATGTTCAGTTTTGCCAAATTTAAATTAACAACGCGGTATTTTGAGCAATTCAATTCCGGCATGAGTGTCTACCTATACACTTATAATGGATGCGAATGGTCCAAAATAGCGGGTCGTTACAGTTGGTATCAGAGCTTTGGTAGCTCTAGGCAAAACTTAACATATAGGGTAAATGTATTTACAGAATCACTCTCATTCGAGTTTCAATCTCTTCCTTTTGACTCAATTCCTTGGAATTTTGGAACGTTCCCTACGGTTCCAAATTTCATTCGTGTCCCTCACTATTCGTCTTCTTTCAATTCTGGAGCATCACATAACTCCACTTCGAATGACCCTGATAGTGAATTGGCGGTCTCGTCAAACTTCGAATAATTTGTAAAGGGGTGAAACTCCTTTATAATAGGTGTTTGCACAAAAAATGGACAAACACCTCAAAGTTGTATGATTTAGTAGATCTTAGGTTGTTCTTAGTGATTTGGGTGATTTATGCAAATATATGAACAGCAGGGGCTAAACTGTAAAAAGATACGCAGATTTATAGTGGTTCGGCCAGAACGTGCCTACGTCCACTTTATATGTTATTTCTCTTCTTTTGTTGTGATTACAAGTACAAAGCTTTGGTCCAAGTAAAAGAAAGTTGTTTGAAAGTTCCTTCCGTGCTTGAGCTCTCAAACTTGTCCCCCATTGTTGTACCCCTGCCCCTCTATTTATAGAGTGAGGTAGGGGGCAGGGGCCTTGGATGTTTATAGCTGCTGGTGGGCCTGGGCTGAAACAATCTGGACTGGCACATCTGGTTCGGCGGAGCTTTGTTCGGTCGTAGCTGTGGAGGAGTTGGTCCGGCGATGAGCTACGTGGTCCGGCGTTGGTGGTGATGAGGTCGAAATAGTTTGGTTCGGCAGTTGTGAGGATGCCGAATGAGGTAGTGCCGAATGAGGTGGTGCCGAATGAGGTGATGCCGAATGAGGTGGTGCCGAATGAGGTGATGCCGAATGAGCTTTTGTACTGGGAATGCCGGATGTACCAAGGCATCCTGAGAGCCGCATGATGACTACCGAATGACCTTGATGATGATATGCTTGCTGGCTGCTTCTTCTTGGTTCGGTTGTGGAGGAAACGCACCCCACACAGACATTCCAGTTTTGACCAAAAATGGGATAACACTTTGCCCCCCAAAACATGACTTGCGGTAGGAAGACGTGTTTTGTAATGCCCTGAGCTGGATGTTCATATCCTGTCAACAACCTGCAAAGAGCTTGATAGTTTTATATGGCCCCAAATGACGACCGTTCGGGATCGAGCTATTTGGGATGAAGCGCGGCCGTTCATGGTCAAGCGCCTAACTTCAAATGACGACCGTTCGTGATCGAGTCATTTGAGGTGAAGTGCGACCGTTCGCGGTCAAGCGTCTAAATCCGTGCGACGATCGTTGGAGATCGAGTCATTTGTGGTGGAATGTGATCGTTCACGGTCAAGCGCTTTACTTCAAATGACGATCGTTCGGGATCGAGTCATTCGAGGTAAAGTGCGACCGAGCCCGGTCAGAAGGCGGACCTCATATGGCGACCGTTCGCGATCAAGCCACTTGGGGTGAAATGTGACCGTTCGCGGTCAAGCGCCTTACTTCGAATGACGATCGTTCAAGATCGAGCCATTCGTGGTAAGGTGCGACTGTTGGCGGTCAGGGGGTGGACCTCAAATGGCGACCGTTCGCGATCGAGCCACTTGTGGCGAGATGAGTTGTGCCGTTCGAGGCGAGATTGTGACTGTTCGAAGTCGGGTGCCGTTCGAGGCGAATTGTGACCGTTCGCGGTCGGGGTGCCGTTCGAGGCGAGTTGTGACTGTTCGAAGTCGGATGCCGTTCGCGGCGAGTTGTGACCGTTCGCGGTCGGGGTGCCGTTCGAGGCGAGTTGATGTGTGCCCGGGGGGGACTTAATACCATCCAAACCAGATTCACGTTCGGGTGAGTTTCTGGATTGTCTGTTGTGGCGGTTTATCACTATCTCAGAGCATGCCTAGGGATCGTTCGCGATCCCGTACATGTGTAAGTAGCTTAGCCATTTTAGAATTATCAAAACCAATATTTCCATTCAACTGATGAAATTTAAAATAGAAATGTTCAGCAAAGTTAAATCCAAATCTAAGAAATAAAGAACAAAAGCAAAGCAGTGACGTCGGAGTGCAAACGCCTACATCGATGTGGTTTATAGTTGTATCAGAGCATGCCTGAGGATCGTTCGTGGTCCTGTACATGTGTAAACAACTTAACCGTGTCAGTGTGGAGTTTGCTGCTCGTCCGTCGCTATCTCAATCAATGGATAATAAGATGACGTCTCGATCCTGAGCTGTCTTCAGTAGGTGCGGGCGGTGGTCGTTCTTGTCCTACCGTTGTGGTCCTCCTTCTCACATATTGTGATAGCAAACCATTCCGAATATGCCCCTCCACCTCATCTTTTAGATGCCTGCAATCGTTGGTATGATGACCATTCAGGTCGTGGAACGAGCAATATCTGTCTGATTTCCTTTCGTTAATAGTCGGATCCCTTCGCATTGGCCTACGGTAGGGAACCTGCTCTCTTGTATCTTGATAGATACGCTCCAAACTCTCATTCAACTCGGAGTAAGTGGTGAATCGCGACTCTTTTCGTGGCCGCTTTGACCTGTCATCATTATCCTCAGCCTTTCTCTTTCCTTTACCAGTCTCCGCACCCCTTCCAGGTGGGTTTTCGCTCTTGATTGCGTAAACGTCAACTTCTTCCTCTCTTTCTGCACTAGCATCTTCCAAACGCAGAAACTTTTCAGCCTCATGATAGAACTCTCCCAGATTCATAGGCGGATCTTTAGTTAACGAATTCTTGAACTCCGTACTATCAGCTATTCCAGATACAGCCGCCATCATGACCATAGATGGATCTGGTCGATCCACTGATGCTGCTGCCGCATTAAATCGTGTTAGAAAACTCCTCAAAGTCTCTCCAGTTTTCTGCTTCAAGGTTGCCAAAGTCATCACATTCTTGGGTCTTGCAATATGAACCCTGAATTGCCTCATGAATCTCTCAGTTAAATCTGCCCATGTTCCTATGGAGCCGCTCTCCAGTTGCCTGAACCATAACGCTGCAATGTCCGTCAAATACAATGGAAAGCACCGGGCCATGACCTCCTGTGATGCCCCCAGTACTTCCATGTGCCTCATATACTTTGTAAGATGGACCGCAGGGTCCGTCCTCCCATCGTACATCTCTACTGATGGTAGCCTGAATTCTGGTGGGTTCCTAGCCATCCTAATCACAGGAGAAAAAGGACTCCTGTTTACATCTTCCAAGTCTCTATTTACTAAACCGCCTCTCATAGCTCTTCTAACCATCTCAGCTAATCTGTCATTGTCTCCAAGCTGAAGTCCTCGTTCACTGCCTTCGACCTGCCCCCTGAGTCCGTGGGAGCTTTCAGGTGTATGCCCCCCTGGCGGAGCGTTCATTCTTCTATTGTTACCAGATTGTTCGGATGCCCCCGTCTCTCTTCTCGGGATTGGATCAACATGTTCGGCGTGTGTGCCCCCTAGCTCTGGTGCTACGCCAGATGGTCCTGCTCCGTTTTGAACTCCAGTTGCACCTTGGTTCCGTGCTCCAAGTTGCCCAATCTGTTGAAGTAAATTTTGGATCATCTCTTCTTGCCTTTTCATCATGGCCTCCATCTCATCCCTGGTGATGAAGACTGAAGCTTGGTTTGCTCCTGAGGAAGCCTCTTGACTCCCTTCCTGTTGACTTTGCTCTAGCCTCTGCCTTCTGCTTGATTGTCTTGCCATGATTCTCCCAATCTGAATCTTTAGACTTTAAAATTCAGCTTCTAAGCGGTAGAATCCTTGAGTAAATCTCTCAATGAAAGCACCAAAAATGTTTGCACAAAAAATGGACAAACACCTCAAAGTTGTATGATTTAGTAGATCTTAGGTTGTTCTTAGTGATTTGGGTGATTTATGCAAATATATGAACAGCAGGGGCTAAACTGTAAAAAGATACGCAGATTTATAGTGGTTCGGCCAGAACGTGCCTACGTCCACTTTATATGTTATTTCTCTTCTTTTGTTGTGATTACAAGTACAAAGCTTTGGTCCAAGTAAAAGAAAGTTGTTTGAAAGTTCCTTCCGTGCTTGAGCTCTCAAACTTGTCCCCCATTGTTGTACCCCTGCCCCTCTATTTATAGAGTGAGGTAGGGGGCAGGGGCCTTGGATGTTTATAGCTGCTGGTGGGCCTGGGCTGAAACAATCTGGACTGGCACATCTGGTTCGGCGGAGCTTTGTTCGGTCGTAGCTGTGGAGGAGTTGGTCCGGCGATGAGCTACGTGGTCCGGCGTTGGTGGTGATGAGGTCGAAATAGTTTGGTTCGGCAGTTGTGAGGATGCCGAATGAGGTAGTGCCGAATGAGGTGGTGCCGAATGAGGTGATGCCGAATGAGGTGGTGCCGAATGAGGTGATGCCGAATGAGCTTTTGTACTGGGAATGCCGGATGTACCAAGGCATCCTGAGAGCCGCATGATGACTACCGAATGACCTTGATGATGATATGCTTGCTGGCTGCTTCTTCTTGGTTCGGTTGTGGAGGAAACGCACCCCACACAGACATTCCAGTTTTGACCAAAAATGGGATAACAATAGGCATTGATTTACCGGAGATTTCTGTATCCTCGGTACGATGCTATCTATCTCCTGCTATACCTGAATTCTATTTCTTGAGATTGAGTGCAGATTTGCCTTGGAATTCTGCATCGATCTTATTCTTGAAGTTACGGACGACCCGGTTAAGGTTGCCCGTGAATTAAATAAACTCATCCATCTTACGATCGGGGTAATTGAATTATCTTATCTTCTGTTTCAAACTTATTTTCGAATCAAATTTCTCTTTGATTTGAGTCAACAAAAATTTGAATCCCTATCCTTATTTTGAAAATCCATCCCTGTATCGTCGAGTAAAGAAATGTATTTCTAAATTTATATTAAAATGTTGTTTTCAAATTTGATAAACAAAATAGTTTTGAATGATTATATTATATATAAATATAAATTTTCTGAAATTAAATTGTTAATGGATTTGCTGTCTGAAATAATAATATTTGATTTTCATTTATTGTTTGTAAACCATTGACTATTGCATAATATAAATAAATGAATTTATAAACTTGGTTATAAATTGATTGGAATTTGAAATGAATCCAATTCAGAAATTTGAGAATTTATTAGTTTCCGATGATTTCGAACTTTGGTCTTAAAATTTTAATGTATATATTATTGAAAGTATTTTCGAATAGAAACTGTTTTCAAAAATTTTAAAATGTTGAAATCAGTGCTCTTCTCTTTGTCGCTGGAAAATAATTTCGGTGATGGCGGCCGCATCATCGACATTCATTTTCGAGTTTCGAAGTGAAGAAACCATTAGGTAGCTTTGCTACGGTTTTGTTTTGAAAATATTTTGATTTGAATTTCTTCAGTATAATTTGATTTTTATATATATATATAGGTATCTTATTTTAAAAATTTAATTTGATTTGATATAAATATATTATATATATCTCTAAATTGTTTAAAGTTAATCGGAAATCTAATTCTTAAATTTTGTTAAAGGATGATTTTAATTATAATAAAACCAAAATTTGGAATAAATATTTAAACTTGAATAATTGAATTGGGAAAATTTTATTTGTATATTGTTCAACTACATTCTAATACAACTTACCTAAATCATTCAGAAGTTGAATATGTAATTGGATAATATATAAGATAAATTGAATTTATAAATTAAATTTGAGTGTTTATAATAAATGTTATACACTAAATTTTGATTATAGAGATGTTAATAGAGTTAGATAGGATGATAAGTAAACTCAGTTAATAATGAAATAAATTTGTTTTGAAAGAATTAATAAATTGAAATTTGATCAACATATGAAAATACCTTGAACTTAAAAGAAATTAGTAAATCTAAACTAATTTAAATCGAAACTTTTATGGTTTAAATTAATTTATATGGGTTAAATATACGTGATAAGATATATTAAGTAGAATAAAATTTACAATAATGTGGAATAAAGAAGAATTTAAATTGTTGAAAATAAAATATGATTATAATAAAAGACTATTCAAATTTATGGTTTTAGAAATTGTAAATTGAAGAAAATGAGATAATAAGATAATGAATTTAGAAATAGTTGAGGTTTATTTTAGTGAAATCAAATGGATTGAATCAATTATTGAATATCAATTAATAAAAATTTGAATTTATATGGTTTAAATTAATTGTTATTTTGTATTTCAAATCTGTTTTTTCTGGTTGTTTCTATTCTCCTGCCTCGTTCCTTTTCGGGGACGAAAAGTTTTGAGGGGGAGAGTGTAACGACCCGTAAATTTCAACTGTTTTAATAACGTAATTAGTTGAAATTTTGTGAAATTTTAAACGAAAAAATTTTGAAATAAAATTTAATATTTGGAATACGTCTAGTTAAACATAGCAACTGGTAAATTTTCGTCCGAAAATATGAAAGCTTATTTCGCGCGCAGATTCACTTCAATTTAATCAGTTAAAAAAGCGATGAAAATAAAATGTTTTCGAAACCTAAATATTTTTACATAGAAAAATCCTAAACCATCTTCTGAGCAAGATGTCAGTTTGTCGTTTTTCCAAATTCGGACATTTTTGTCTCCGTCGATCTTATTTTTCAGTGTTTTTCTTGCATTTTCCGCTATTAGAAAATTCGAATTTTTATAATTCAATCATACCACTGATATCTGTATACCGTTTTGATCGTCTCGTCGTGGTGATCTCTAAGGTATATTCAATTCTGTGCTTTGAAGTCCGGTACGTGACGAAACCGTGAAACGGTTCATTGTATCGGTACGTATTGATCCTTTTGAATTCCTCTACCCATTCAATTGCCCAACGGTCCAATTTCGAAGAGTCATTTCCTTTATTATTCCCTGGAATCTTGTGCTTGACTTTTTCCATAACCACTGTGTTGTATTTATTGCGGTACGTTAAATTTCTGACCTTTTCTATTCTTTCTGCTACTTTGGTCCATTCTGACCCTTCATATCAAATATATGTATTATGGAGTACTGGGTTGCCTATGTACCTCCTTCGGAAATTCATTTGTTTTCTTCGAGAGAAGCTGTTCTCATCTTCCTCTTTGCTACAGTCGCACACGAGTGCTACCGCCACAACCATCCCCTCGTCCCAAACCCAGAGCCGGCCTCCACTCGCCATCGACCAGACCCGCCAAAGCCTCGGCTGCCTTGACCCGTTTCCTCTCACCACCCTTTGAGATCGACACCCACGCTTCACCTCGCAAGCACCACTTTTCTCCTTCCCATCCACCACTCCTCCACGTGCAGCCGAGATCGAAGCTTTCGCCCTCGTCCATTTTTCTCTCTGGCAGCCATTCACCCAAGGCTTTATCCGGCCAACTTCTCATTTGTTGATAGGTATATTGTAATGGTATGCTGCTATATATATAAAATTATATTTTTCTATGTTATACACTATATTATATGTTATGGGATATATTGAATTTATAAAGTGTGTCTGCATATAATTTTGGTTGGCCGTTCATATTTGTTGCATATATATAACAGTTCATATGCATAGTTTGAATGTATAAATAAGTTTCGGCATACACACACATATATATATATATGTTTGTTTATATTATTAGTTTATATGTATGTGCGTCAAGAGTATTCAATATAGATACTGTCCAGATTTTGAAATCTTACAGTAAAGTGAATATATGTTAATATACCTATTATGTAACAGTTTCATTTATATATATATTATCTATATGTTTGTTATAAAAGTTTATACAGTTTATATATATGTTTGTAGTTATAATATGTTAATCATGTATATAGTTTGTTGTTCACCTGAGTATATTTGCAGAGTAAAATTTATGTTCATATATATATGTCTATGTATAACTAAATGTTAGGCATGTTGCTATATATTTAGGTAAATTATTATATAAACTTGTTAGTGTAGACTGTATGTCAGTAGTGGTGTATATATGAAGTACAAAAGGAGGAAGCTTTCGGTTGATAACTAAGGGTGCCCACGTTTTCAATAATTTGTATGATTTGGGACTTGTTTTCGTCAGTCAGTGTGTAACCTATGCTTTCAGGTTTTTAATATTTGTGCTATTTCTTAAAAAAAAAATAGTGTTAATATTAATATATATTTTTTTATGCAAATGTTATATATATTACTCTGATTCATTTGCTCTGTTATGGAGATATATTTATATTTATACAGACGTGTTATATAAAGCAGTTGTTTACGGTTGTTTGTATGATAGAAATAATATCATGGCGTCTGCATATATATTTAGAAATTTTGCTTTGGACCCATTTTGCTTTTATAAAGATTTAGTGTGTGTATAGTAATAATAAATTTCAAAAATATATATTGTGTATATATTTTATTTTTCAATGTTTCATTTTTGGCAACTGTTATATATTGGTTGTATATAATAAGTTATATACAAGTATATCATGTGTTTTAAGTTGAATCCAAAGATACAACTTTTAAAGATGTATGAATATGATTTTTAGTTATATACAATTATTTACATAAGTTGTTTATCATCATCAATCCAGTTCTGATTTAATTTCGTCTATTCCTATTTATCAGTTTTGATCGTTGATTTCGTGCCATCGCGCTTTGTTTTGGAATTCGTGTCTGGATTCGTAGCCCATTTCTTCTATCTTCTTTAGCCTCGAAAGGTGAGCACTCACTCACGATTAACGTTCTTTTATTAATTAAATTTGATTTCAATTGAAACGACAATTGAAATATGCTGCTGTTAGTTAATTACACTGTTATATATGCTATTGCCTGTATCAGTTCACCTGTGACATCTGACACCATTATCTGTTAATTATTTATGCGATGATAATACAGTTTGGCTGATAATTGATTTATTGTTAATGTTTATATTGGACGTTAAATTGTTAATGTGAAAATGATAAATAGTATGAAATTGAACTTGATATAGGATAATTAATTGTTAAATTTGATTAACTGACATTTGTATAATATGACCCCTTAACTGTTGAATTTATTGACACGTAGGATTTGTTTAATTACATTTTGAACTACTGAAATTGTATGTTGTTTAAACTGATGATGTATGAAATCGTAAATAGATGACAAGTGAAAAACCGTAATGTAATAATCTTTAATCTACATGAAATGATAGTGTAGATTCTAGAGATAATTATATTAATTCGTACAAATAACAATGCGAATTAATATGATTATTTCAGGATTATTTGAATTGATTATTGGATTGTTATTGATTGTTGTTATTGCTTGTTTATTTACTTTGACACCATCCCAGTTATCACCCTGCAAGTTCCCTTTGCTATGCTATGATTTTTAAGTTAATTGGAATCGGGTTGAAATGATAAATACCCAAATTGAACTTTGACCTTGGATATAGAGAATTAAATAAAAACCCGATTGGTCAATAATTTGATTTAAAAGTAAACGAAGATTCTATTTGAATAAATAATATGGTTTTGAAATGAAGTTGAAATTTGAATTTTGATGAAAGGAAAATGTTAATATTTAATAATCTGAAAAAAATATTAACAATGTAATTGATGAAAGAACGATGTTTAATTTGAGAAATGATTGAATTAAGTTTGAAATTTTAATTAAGTTTGAAATTATTAAACTTTGAAATGATTATAATTAAGTTTGAAATTATTAAACTTTGAAATTATTTAATAATTAAGTTTTGAATTATTTAATAATTAAATAAGATTGAATTATTTAATGATTAAATTAAATTGAACTTTGAATGAGTGAATTTTACTTTGTAAATAATTGAAATTGAGTTTTCTTTATTAATTAAGTTTTTGGAAAATTATTTAAGTAAGTAAATAAGTGAATTGAATTTCTTAACAAGAAATAAAATGTGATATTTTGGAATTAATGTAAGACTTGTAATTGAAAGAAATGATTTGACGAATTTAATTTAATTAAATTTGTAAGTTTTGATATAATGAGGTTGAATTTAAGTAATTGATTTAATGAATTGGAAATTTAATAGAAATTGTTTGAATGAGAAAGTAACTTAACGAATATTGAATGAAATCGATATATGAATTTGGAATTGATTTGAGGGTTAAATTAAATTAAATATAAATGATTTCGAAATGAAACTTATATACGAACTTGAATCAATACTTGAATTGTTTTTATTAAAATTTGAAATTGAATTATAGGATTTTGAAATGAATTTGGAAGTTGAAACGTAAATTTTGGAAATTGATTTCGAAAGACAAACGAAATGTTGATTTACGAATTCCAATTGAGTCGAAATTGATTTGGTTTTGAAATATATAAACGACCAATCGGTGTAATAATTACGAAAGTTATTAAAGAGACCGGGATCGGTAATGGATATACTCTCTATCTGAACCGAAAACCACTTTAATAACTATACGCGGAGTGATGATCCAGAATGAAGTGGTTGGAATGATGTACGTGTTGACTGAAGAAAGAGAACGATGATGGATAGCCTTGACACTTGTGTCAAATTGGAAATGACTAAAACAGGAGCTGTGCCGGGCCAATGGAGGATTTGCTACCTCAAGTGGACACACTTCTTCGAACTACTTATTACTTGTTGTCGATTGGTGCACCCTTGATTTTGGGAGTGTTGTTTCACGGTGTTGCGGGCGCTGCGGCGTTGCGTTCTCACCAGTCCGGATCAGGCGAACGGTAGTATCACTACCTTGGGTATTGCCTCATGTGCCTTGTCATACTTGTATTCCATTTATGCGCGACCACTACGATTTTGATTTGTACCTTTAGTATATGGATTGCCCTCTGGTGACTTCCGGTTTTGGGGAAACTACGGTCTTGTATATGCTTTTGGGAATAAAAATGTGTTAAGGGTGGAATGGGCCATGACTTAACGCTATTTTGATATCTTTTTATATTACTGATAGACATTATCTACTTATCGTACACTACTACATAGTAGATAGTTTAACGGATCCTTAAAGGATGATTATTCCAAACATCCTTTGAGTTACTTGTATTTCAATTGCTATTTCACTTGAGTTGGATTTATTAATATGAGAATGTTAATCCTGACTCGAGTGTTTTGTATTTTGCTTTACGCTCGGGTCAGACTGAGTGGTTCAGCTTTCGAGACTCATCTTTGGAGTTGGAGCTTTGCTTGAAGATCCAGCCATCTATTCTGCTTTCAGTATTCGATGATTCCAGTGATGTATTCTGATTTGTATCCGATGTATCGTATTACTCTTCTGTTGTAACTCTGATGTATTTTATATTCATATAGTAGCTTCATGAACTACTATCTCTTTTATTTCCGCTGCATTTATTACTCTGTGTCTGTGATCTGTGATTATTTATTTACTGTATATGTTCAGTTTTGCCAAATTTAAATTAACAACGCGGTATTTTGAGCAATTCAATTCCGGCATGAGTGTCTACCTATACACTTATAATGGATGCGAATGGTCCAAAATAGCGGGTCGTTACATTTGATCATTTAAGAAGATGGGAGCATTTTGTTATTGCAAATTTAGTAATAATAAATCAAATTACAGGAATAGTAAAATTTGATATCTGAAAAATAAAGAAAAACTAATTTTTGATCCAAGAAATTTCATTGTTGTTTTTATACGATCTTGGGAATGAGACAAACACAGTAACCAAGTGATTGGGTTAGTTTGGATCTAGGAAGAGTATATTACATTATGGAATAAAACCGATTACTATAATAATCAAATGAGATTTATCCAAATGGTACAAGAATAGCTAGCCAAGGCTTTATGGTTAATGTGTGTTTAGAATTAAAATTTAGTTGAATTAAATAATATCTTTCTTCTGTCAACGTGATGGAAATTTTGTTCGTGAAGTACTTGTAAGACTAAACTCGAAAAATTCATCTTAAAATTCGTTTAAAAGTCAAAAGATATATGAATTTGAATAAAAAAACATCAACTGTACATAAAAGTTAAGTAACATTTACATATCACTGTTTTTACAATATGAAAGAGAATTCAAAAGGTGAGAATGAGATTTTGAAACAGTCTTTTAATAATGATTACATTTTCAACCCTTGTTTTTCGAAGTACAGGGTTCAATCATTATGATTGTCTAAATGACTATCATGTTGCTCAATTATATTAACAATAGTCTCTAGTGAATGTTTTATGTTAAAATATTTTCACTGTACCTTGAAATAATTAATTTTATTTATAATAAAAATAAAAAAACTTTACGTTCCCTCTGTATTAAACATCTGTTAACTAATTTTTTATATAATGTTTGTACATCAAAACCTAAATCAGTCAAATGACCACGTTAAAGCTTGATTTCCTAGAATTTGCCTTCATTCTATTAACAATCTATGCTACATCAGTCTCCGCTTCTCGTAGTTTAAACAAAATTTTGATGCAACAAAGACATGAGCATTGGATTTCAACAAACAGTAGAGTTTACAAAGATGCAACTGAATAGGCAAAGAGATTTGAGATTTTCAAGTCAAATGTGGAACTCTACGGTCTTTTAATGCTGTAAACCACAAATTCAAGCTAGGTAACAAGTTTGCAGATCTTACCAATGCTGAATTCAGATCTCGTAATGGATTTAAATCGACTGGGACTAAGACAGTTACAAGCTTTAGATCTGAGAACTTTATTGCACCGTCAGCAAGCATGGATTGGAGGAAGTATAAAGCGGTTACTCCTGTTAAGGATCAAGGTCAATGTGATATATACAATAATTGGTTAATTTAACAAAGACCATAATATACACATACGTGAACCACTATCCATATATTTGATCTTTTGGAAACAGCTTTTTGTAAGGCATTCTCGATAGCAGCAGCAACAGAAGGAGTCAATAAGCTAAGCATTAGCAAAATCATCTCCCTCTCTGAACAAAAGCTCGTGGACTGTGATGTAGAAGATCAAGGATGCAATGGTGGTCTAATGGATGATGCATTCAAACTCATAGTGATAAACAAAGGCCTCACAACAAAAACAAACTACCCCTACAAAGGAACATATGACACATACAACGCTCAAAAAGCAGCATCCCATGCAGTTGGAATCACTAGTTTTGAAGATGTTCCAACAAATAGTGAATCTTTTCTCCTTAAAGTAGTGCCAAAACAACCATTCTCTGTGGATGCAGATGCAGGTGGCTTTGCTTTTCAACCATATTCGAGTGGTATTCAAACTCAAATGCTCAGTATCCCTGATCATGAATTGTTATTCTTTAGCACATTCGACATAACTTCTAGAGAGTTATGAACTATACATATAGAAAGCTAATCTTTTAGTTATAACTGTTTTGTGGTCATAGTTTATGGTGCATGGGTGCTACTTGCTCCCATAACATAATATATGACATGCCTTGTTCTATACTTGCAAGTGAAAGTTATGTTAATCTTTCTATACTTGCGTATAGAGACAACTAATAGGCCATGTATACCATTCTGCCCGGAATAAGTTTCTTTTAGTTATAAATTGCCTTTCAACATAGATTGCCAATTATAGGCTATGTGCAATGCATATAGATTGCCTTTCAACATTTCTTTTAGTTATAGACTTTCTAATATAAATCATGTCTGAAAGATCACGTCCCTTGTCATCTTCAAATTGTGACCTCATTGCAAAATTTGTTCAAGTATAATAATGCATGCATTTATAATTTTTTCTAGCAATATATTCTGAGGTATCCATTGTAGCTTGCCACCCTACCATATTCTAATGCACGTTTTTAATATTTGCCTAATCATTCTTTTTTTGTTTTCATAGGATTTATGTATGTAGAACTGAAGGCTGGTTTCTTCTTTTTGTAGTGAAGAGTCTATGATGCAAAGGAAAGAACAAGTAAGAATGGTTTATTATCATGAGCTTAATTTTTTCTGCAATAGTTGTAATGCATAGTGTAACACTGTATGACTTAAATATTTGATACAGAAGGCACAAAAGACATGTCATAAGATACAATTGATAAAATTGAAGCAATTAAGATATCAATGGAGAATAGTTCTTATGCATCGGAGTCAATATGCTGCTCCGTTTGCCTTTAGGTATGACTTCTATTGCAAAATATATTCTTAATATGTTAAGCCTAATTGTTAATTGATAATTAACGAAGTATTCAATTTTTTGCATGATTTTGAAATCGAAGAAAGCACGAGGAGTCTACCAATGTAAACATGTTTTTCACGTGCAGTGTATCGATAGCTGGCTCATCCGGCATGCTTCATGTCTATTATGTAGGAGAGACATCAAATTTTTTAAGTTATTTTCTGTAAATTATATATACATAGGCATCAGTTATTTGTACATATATAAGTGCGAATTTTTGTACGGTACATATACATTTGATTGAATATCACAATGACTACAACTGCTTTGATTTGGTTATTTGGGTTGTTTGATTGATTAGTTTTTTGGATAATAATAATGTATATTTTTTCTAGTTTATTTCTAATCTAGAACATTTATAGATAGCTGTTATTATCTTTTACCTATATATAACCATTAATTTTGATCAAAATATGAATTGTGTAACAGACCTATAAAATGATGCCCCATGGGCTAATAAAATAACCCATGTGGTCCAAAAATATTGTGCAACATAGACCAATAAAATGATGCCACGTAGCAAATTAGATAATGTCACGTGGACTAATAAAATAATGCCATATGGCCAAAGAAAAATGATGCCATATATACTAATCAAATTGACACGTGGACAAATTGTTGTTTGACACATGGACCAACCACAAGATGCCAAGTGGTGGCATTGATGTATGCTACGTGAATGCTATTGTGGCAATTATGTCAGCAGCCACGTAGGATGACACGTCATCTAATACATCAGTCGATGACTCATCGTTTGATTCACAACTTAGTGGGGTCCACGAATTATTTTACCTATCGATATTAATAAGTGTAGGTAAAGTCTCTTTCTCCACTAACATTTACCTACCAATGTCTACCAATTCAATATTGGTACCCAAAACATATTACCCACCAATATGCTAGTTTTACCTACAGTTACAATTGGTAGGTAAAGACCTCATTTTCTTGTAGTGTACTCCTAAGGATTTTCTACTTATATATGTTTAATGTAATTATTACATTATTTATATCATAATATAATGAAAAAATATAATAGAAAATAAAACCGGAAACATACTTTATTTTGAAAAGATTGTTTACAGAGTTAAGTATAAATAACAAATTACATAATTTCCTCTAGGACACATCCTTAACTCCATCGTTTCTACTTTACTTTATACTTAAATCATACATATTGATAAATGGTAATGGTTCATTCAACCTTGGTTCCTCTAAAACAGAAAATATATTATAATTAGAGAGACTAGGAGAAGTAAAGAAAAATTTTCTACTTACTATTATTTAATAGATAGACATGTTTGTTGTTTGTATTGAAATATAAAAATTTGAAAAATAAACATGAACTTGAATGGGAAAAAAGTGAAAATTTAAAACTTGTAAAACTAGCAAGAAAGCTTCAACTTCTTCTATTTTGATTATTTAATTTACCAATGAATAGATTAATACATTTTTCAAAAACACTTGAAAGGCTCAAATG
This sequence comes from Allium fistulosum, assembly GCA_030737815.1. Classification (NCBI taxonomy): domain Eukaryota; kingdom Viridiplantae; phylum Streptophyta; class Magnoliopsida; order Asparagales; family Amaryllidaceae; genus Allium; species Allium fistulosum. The sequence goes on from CM060906.1 coordinate 917,219,609, forward strand.
AAGAGCATCCCAATTACGCGTGATGGGAAAAAGTTTGTAAGCTTTCGTTAGAGCATCCCTAATAGGGAGTGAGTCATATAATGACTCATCCCCAACAAGGCTTTAGTTGGTCCATTTGGATCAACCATAGTAAACCCCAGGTTTGGAGACCTCAGAAGTTATAGACTTAGCCAACACTATTAGTGTAGGCTGAGTTAACCCACATTAATAATGTTGGCTAAGTCTATTTGCAATAATGGCAAATAAGTATACAATGGTAATATTTAATATCGTTGCACATTTTCTTTTTTATATTTCTTTTTTAACCATTACAAACACAATATCTTTCTCTACTCCTACTTTTACAACCTATCCTTTCTCAAAACCAATATTAATTTAGCAAAAAATGTTAAATATCCTAAGAAGAAAGAAAATGGTGAATTCAACATATCCTACGTATATATCAATGTACCAAAATTCAGATTTCTGTGATAGTTCTCTATCAAATCGACATAGTAATAAAAATTATCGACAATGTGACGCCCCACCTCTATACCCACGCTAATCAAGAACACTACGATGTAGTGCTGTCAACTAGCACAAAGAATAAGGCTGTTGAGGAGCGACCATCTATGTAATTTCTTTATGCGAGTACCGATATGCCAGATAAAAATATAACTTTACATCTCAAGAGGAAATCCGACATACCGATACAAACTCAAAGCTATCACACAGTGGCTATATATAATCTTCGGAAACAAATATAGAAATAAACGTAACACAAATCAGTCACAGACAATTCATATCACAAAGGCGGAAATAGATATGAATATTACACCTAAAAGTGTATATCAGAGTAGTGGTCAAATAAGATCCACAATAACACAAAAGAATAGATACAAGTGTTAGACAAAAGATTAGTTATACAACATGGAGTCTACATCTCAAATGTGTACAACCAAAAACTACTAAACTAAAGTAGTTAGCCAAAAGTCAGATGGTGGTTCCAGATAGGAAGTCATGGGGAAGCACCTGTAAAATCTCAGTCTGACCCGAGTATTATTTAAGAAGAAAATAATAAACGGATCAGTCTAACTATAATTATCTGATAAAATAAGATAGGATATGAGATATGATAATAAAACGTATGATAACAAAAATGTGTCATACTATGATAAGTATACATTAGAAATCCCACAAAAGTCATACAATATCTCAAGAATCTCAAAACAGAGAAAAGAACGTCATATTCTTAATTTAATTCACCAAGCCACAATAAATGACATACATATAAATGCCAACTGAAAAAGGTGGTGAAACATAAATCCCAGAAATCCAGAAATCACAAGAAAGAGGATGGCCAATCCCATAAACTGAACATCGACACACCTAGAAAGGTTCGCCCCATGTAAAGTCTAGCATCGATACATCTAGAAAGACGTACCCCATGCAAAGTCGAACATCGACGCACCTAGAAAGATACGACCCATGCTTTAGCATCGACGCACCTAGAAAGATACGCCCCATGCATAAATAAACATCGACGCAACTAGAAAGATACGCCCCATGTAATGTCTAACATCGATGCACCTAGAAAGATACACCCCATGCAAAGTCGAACATCGACGCACCTAGAAAGATACGACCCATGCATAGACGAACATCGACGCACCTAAATAGATACACCCCATGCCCCGACTTATTGAGCCGATTGCTCCACGAAGTAAATAAACATCGACGCACCTAAATAGGTACGACCCATGCGAGAAATAAACATCGACGCACCTAAATAGATACGACCCATGAGTCTAAACCATAAAATGATCGTCATCGATCATAAAGAAGTGTCGATTACACTAAGCTAGTAAATATAAGAGTTTAGCTTCATGTCCCATAACTACTTGCTTAACTCAAATATTTACGAACAGATTGTAGATCTGCACTAGAAAATTGTCACAAGAGTTTCAATATGTGTGAATCGAAATCACACCAATGAGGTATAGACTAACCTTGAAGATAAAGAGATATGTGTGAATCGAAATCACACAAATGGTGTCTAGTCTAACCTCGCAAACAAAGAGACATCGCTCATTCGCTAGTCTAAATCACAAGAATGATCATCATGATCATAAGGAAGTGTCGATTACACTAAGCTAGTAAATATAAGAGTTTAGCTTCATGTCCCATAACCACTTGCTTAACTCAAATATTTACGAACAGATTGTAGATCTCCACTAGAAAATTGTCACAAGAATTTCAATCGAACAAGTCCATAAATTAACCGACGAAGTAAACGCAAGCATTTCATACCACTTGTTTTGCTAAGCCGTTTAATTAGATTTTCTCATACGAATGAGGTAAAGGTTTATATATACTAATAGATTGAAAAACGGTTTTAAGAAACGAGCTTTGATATTGAAAATAGAGTTGAAATCGTTTTAATGAAAAGGTTTTGATATTTACTACTAGTATAGAAAACCTTTATATTTTAAAGTGACAAATCATAGAAATGATTGTAGAAATAATCAAGCATTAAAATTCACATTCGAAGACGTGAATAAAATCCAAAGAAATCAATAACGAATCCATCAAAAATGGATATTCTCAAAAGTCCAAAGAAAGAAGTCATCAACTCGATAATAATTGATAACAATAGGTCGGATCGACAAAAATCGATAAACCTTGGAAATTTACTCGAAAATAGGCAAATTAGGCAAAATCAGCAGTTCAGACGTCTAAATTTTTGTGACAGACGTCTGAATTTGATCTCAGACGTCTGAATTTTTGTGACAGACGTCTGAAATTGAAACAGAGAGTAAAAAACATTTTGAACTAAATTCAGACGTCTAAATTTTTATGATAGACGTCTGAATTTGATCTCAGACATCTGAATTTTTGTGACAGACGTCTAAATTTATCTCAGACGTCTGAATTTTTATGACAGACGTCTAAATTTTTCTGGAAGGCTAAAAAAACAGCCTAGCTCGAAAACGACGAATCCAAACCGAAATGCGATCGAACTAGCGACGAGTACTAAGGGTTTACGCCAATCGGCAACCCAGCCCTATAGGTACTTAGATGCAATCACCAAAAACATGTTCAAATCATCCATAAAAGGATTTTCACAAAAATTAAACCAAAACACCAAAAATTGGGATATACACAAAATCGATCCTAACCAACATCAAATGCACATGAATAAGTGTTAGGAATTCATACCTAAAAATCGAAGATAATTATAGACTAAGATGTGAGATAAAAATCTCACCTTTATGCACAAGAACAAGTATGAAGAAGTTTGAAAGCAAAGGGAGAATCAACCACTCTTCAACACAACCCAAATGAGCTTGAATCTATGCTAAAAAAGAAGAACATTCCTAAAGTTAGGTTTAGGAATTTCTGAAATTGAAAGGAGAAAGGGTTGGAGAAGGAGAAGGAGAAGGAGAAGCTTACCAAGGTTTCTTCTATTAATTTGGAGCTAGAACTTGATTTGAAGATGAAACTAGGGTTTGGGAGTTTTAATTTCCCATCTCTCCCACCATTGTTGCTCTAAAACTGAAAAGAGGAGAAAGTGAGAGTGAGTGGAGAGGAGAGGTTCAGATTTGGGGTTAAGTTGGCAAAGGGGCTGAACCCAAACCAAACCCAACTAGAAAAAGTAACAAATTTCGACTTTCTCCAAACATATCAAAGCTTATACTTAAAAAGGTCGCAAACGGCATTTTGAACTCAATGGAAGGGGTCTCGAGTCCTAATTCGACTGTTTGCAAAAAGTAGCTTTTCGGACCAAAATCCGACGAACGACGAAATATTTAAATAAAATATTTAAATATAAAATCGACAAATATGTGGGTTGTTACAGACAACGTCCTCACTAAAGGTCTCAAGTACGTTCTTATTAATAATGGCAAAAAATTATATTTTGGATATAACGATCAAATACCAACCAGTCATCAAATATCAGTCCACAATATGATCATAGAATTATAGGGGTAACTCATGAGGTAATTATAATCAAATGCCCAACTCAAGTAGAAATTTGAATTGTCAATTTGTTTTATGTAATATCCCATAATTTTATGAAATTAAATAATTAATTAAAAAGGGTAAATCGTAATTTCACATAAAGGGCAAAATAGTAAATTTTATAGGAGTTGGAATTAGGCCTTTGGACCTATTCCACTGCATCCAAAATGTCATTTATAATCAGAAGACATACGTAACTTGCTGATTTTGGTTAAACGGGCTAGAAATTAAAAGAAGTCAAGCCCAGTGACATTTTCGTAATATATTAATTTCGAAATTTTAAATGTATATTATTTTAGCCTATAAATAGGAATGGAAACCTATTCCCTAATCACACTTTAGCCTAAACATCTTACCTTTAATTTCCATCTTCTTCTTCATCTCTCTCTAAACAAAATCAATTCCAAATCCGCCAAATCAAATCCATATTAAACGAAGTAATATATGAAACCAATTACTGCGAAGAGAGCTACGCATATAAACTGAAGCTATTGAGGGATTTGGTATTTTTAAGGCATGGAGTTTCTAGACAGCGAAGAAGGAGGATTCACCTCGGGTCGGAGAAGATGCACGGTTAATGGGTGGGTGGTATTGATCATATTCGTGTTTATATTAGTAAGATATAGTAATTCATCCCTTATGGTCATAAATCACATTATAAATGATGTAATTGAAATTTAAAAGTGCCTTTTATATAAACATGATTAGAGGGTAGCATGCCATGGTTAGATGGTTAAAAATATAATTTTTATTGATTGTAATTAAAAAAAGTTAATCCCCTCTAATTAAAAAGTACACAATGCAAAAGTGTTCTAAATTAGACATATTATATAACAAATTGAAGTTCTCGATGACGCAAATCCACTGGTGGTGTTCATTCATCGATTTGGTGTACGGATTGATCAAAAAACACGTCGTAAGTTTAACGAATGCGAACCATTCGTTTCGATCCAATCGTGAAACAACGACGATACAACGATAGGGGACCAGGGACGTGAAGAGGACGATGAGTAGATAGCTACGATGGTGGTCTGATCGATCATATGTGGTTGGAGATCGTTGGAAATTGATGATCTATAGATGGCGGCTGAGGTGATTTCTAGAGCATCAGATGGGGCGGGGACTAGGCTATAGGAGCGACTCAGCGAGGTTAACATCATGGTGTGGTCAGATAAACTAAGACAACTAAAATGAGTACCTGTGAGTTTATGAGGAAAACAATAATAAAAATATGGATCAGACATAAATTCTGGTGTGAATAATTTTATCCCCAAAACACATAGTGAGACCAACCTACGCTTCACAGTTTAGGTTTTCCCCTCACTTTTAAATCAATCATGTATGAAACAATTTAAACTACTGAAGCGATTATTTCTTGTTTACGTCTTCAATCAAATGCTTCCTTAAGCAGATTTTTCTTTACTACTGCGCACCCTGTGGTGACTCCATCTGAGTCCTGATTTAGATTGTTTTGAAATCTAAGTACGAAATATTATGCTCCTTGCGCAGACCCACCCTGGTTACCTTTATAGACTATTCGTTACTAGTCCATTTACTCCTACGCCCCCGTGCATTTCTTTTTCATTCTTTATTGAATTTATACCGCGCCCTTGCAGTGCTTACTTAGCCTCCCATTAAGGTTTGATTCTTAACTATTACTGCTTGGAATTACCTACCACGGTACTATTTTAGACTTATTCTTCGGGAGTTTTTCTTTTGTCTAATACTGCTTGACCACCGTAGTATACTTTTAAATTCATTCTTCAACTCGAACTCCGTAGACCCAGACTCGCGCAATATATAACTATATAGTTAGTTAATCTTTAGACTACGAAGAAACAGCCATCTGTAGTCCTAGATTTATTTTCTAAATTTACAAACTACTTGGAATCACCCTACCATAGTAATTCATTTGCTTATTTTTCTTTAAACTGCTTGGAATCACCCACGTAGTGGACTACAAAGAAATCCACATGTAGCCTTTAAACACTCTTTTAGTTAATTTGAAACTACTTGGCCCTCTCCACCACAGTTCCTGGAAGTTGAATGTCTATCCTCACCTTTTCTGGGTGTCCATTCGAGTGAGTGTCCACACCCGGTGTCAATAGCACTTCCAACTCCTTCCCTTCCTTTAACTAATCTAGGGTCCCTCTCCCTGAGTCCCCTTGACTTCTTCATTATAAGTCTTATATACCTATCTTTATAGTGCAGAATCTGCCCGACCCATGCAGAACGCTTTCTACTTTACTTGTTAAGTGTTCCTTTCTTTCTAAATTCTAGCGCAGTATGATCCCCTTATATCTAGCCCTAATGTTGTACCCCAACAACACCGACATCCTTGACGACGTCTTTACACGTATTGATTTGTTATTCGTTTCTATTATACTTTCTGTTATTTACAGTGTCATTTTCAACAAATAATTTGGATCTTGTCCCCTTTTTACCAACCCCTATTAATATGTTTTTACATGGAGTTTATTTTACTGTGTCCCTCGCAGTACCCATTTTCCCCGAGCAGTATTAAGCTGGTTTTACTTCTATTTCGTTCTAAAAAATTCTGATAAATTCCCTAAATCGCCCGAACCCCGGTTCTACCCTTATTTAACTTTATTCGCCTTTTTAACAGATTCTCCTTTTTGTTTTATAGGTTGAACAACTTCAAAAATTCATATAAATTCATATAGGCTTATGAAATCTTTTAAAGCGAGAACCCACTTCATAAATCTGGTTATATACATCCTATGAAACTTACATTAGGTTTCGAAACTATTTAAAGAAGGAAAAGACATGAAAACACCCCATGTATACCCATCCTTCCTTTAAACATTCATTAAACATTTTATAATTTTACATGTGAACTCGTATGAACCCCACAATACATGAAAACATATAGATCTAAACCGATCCCATGCATATAAGAAATCGGATTATAAGAGTTAAGTATTACTTACCTAGATCTTTAAGACGTATAGCTTTAGTCTTCCTTAGCCTCTTCTAGCTTGTGTTTTTGTATCTTCTTCTCATTTTTGCCTTCTTATGTTTCCTCCATTAAAGAGTTTCTCTAACTTTTATTTTAGTTTTGGTGGAATGAAATGAATGAATAGATTTGAGTAATGTATATTGTCTCACAATAACTTGGGCTTGGCCCTATACCCACTTCAATTGATTCATATCCTTTTACCCTTTTTTATTAACCCGCCATTTTCTCCTTAATTAATTGGTTTAATTAATTATTAATTTTAGGGTTATTACAGTCTCCCCCTTAAAGAAATTTCATCCCAAAATGCAGTTAAGGTCAACTAGAGACCAGTCCTCTCTTTTATGCTTACGCTAATCATTCCTATGAATTCCCCATCCATGCATACATAAAACACACTAGTACGACCTACTGATACGGCAAACAGCCATAATATCATATATATATATATATACATACGGTCTACATCAATATAACTCAATACATAACATATATGCTAATATGTGACAAACAACTCAGGATAGGTCCTCCTAACCTTATCCTCCATTTCTCATGTGCAGTCCTCCTAATCTATGCCTCACAACACACATAATAGCTTCACTACCTTACTTCAAAACCGCTTCTCATCCCGATCCACTATTCAAACCTGTCTACACTCATAAGTCATGTCTGGTTGAATAACTAGGTCTTCTACTGCCCTCTGATCAGCTACTACTCATGAATCCCTAATGTATTTCCACAAACATGATATGTGAAAGACATTACAAATCCCTACAAAACACTAAGCAGATCTGCCTTATACACCACCTTCTCAATCCTTCCTATGATTGGAAACGGTCTTACATATTTGCGTACTAATTTCCCAGCTTTCCTGAAATGTATCTCGCCCCTCATCGGAGGAACTTTTACGAATACATGATCGTCTACTGCAAACTCCAGTTCCTTTCTCCTTGTGTCGGCATAACTCTTTTTCCTAGGTTGTGCTACATTCATCCTTGCTCGGATTAGCTCTACCTTCTGAGTAGCATCCTTCACCACATTTGGTCCTAACACAACCCTATCTCCTGCTTCCACCCAACATGCAGGCGACTTACATGGCCTTCCACACAAAGCCTCAAAAGGAGCCATCCCAATACTTCTCTGATAGTCGTTATTATAAGAGAACTCTACCATATGTGGATAATCTTTTCAAGATCCACCGAAGTTTAAAATACATGCTCTTAGCAAATATTCTAAGACCTTGTTGACCCTTTCAGTCTGTCCATCAATTGTGGATGGTACGCAGTACTCATGCATAGTTATGTACCTAATACTTTCTGTAGACTACTCCAAAACGTGCTAGTGAACATCGAATCCCGATCACTAATAATAGTGCTTAGCACCCCCATGTAGTCTTACTATCATCTTCACGTATATTTCTGCTAACTTCGGAGCAGTCCGCTTAGCCTTTACTGGAATGAAATGGACACACATAGTTAGTCTATCAACTATAACCGAAATGCCTTCATTCCCTGCCCTTTTCCTTGGAAATCCATCTATGAAGTCCATAGATACTGAATCCTATTTCTACACTGAAACTTTTCCAGGTTGTAGGAGCCCTTTGGCTTCCAATGTTCCGCCTTTACTTGCTAACATGTAAGACATTTTCTCACATACTTCCTACATCCTTCTCCATTTCTTCCTAGAAGAAAATGCTCTTCATATCTCGGTACATCTTCGTACCTTCAAGATGTACGGTAAACTTTGAATGATGACATTCTTCCAATACTACCTGGTAAACTTTGAATCATGAAATTTGTCCAATACTTCCTTACGTAGTTCTCTAATAATTAAAACATACAACCTGACTTCTTCTGTAGTGCTACTTTCTCATCCACACCGAAACCTTGCAGTTCTACTGCCTTGACTCCTAAGTCCAAATTCCTTATTGTATCTGCATAGAACTTATCATTCTTTTGCAATTCAGCTATCCTTTCTAATAACACACGTCTAACTTATAACAATGCTAATATTCTGTTTATGCTGCTTCATCCTGCGCTAGACCAATACTGCACATTACACGCAGTCAATGTTTCTAATGCAGTCTATTCTTCTAACATTGCCAAAACACAACTTTGTTGTCTCCGGCTTAAGGCATCAGCTACTTTGTTGCCATTACCTAGGGTATATTCTATCCCAAAATCATATGATATTAAAATATCCAACCATCTTTACTGTCTCATGTTCAGCTCCTTCTGAGAGAACAAAAATCTCAAAGACTTATAGTCGGTATATAACTCAAACCTCTCCTCAAAAGATATTATCTTCAAATCTCCAACGCGAAGACTACCGTGGCCACCTCCAAATCATGTGTTGGATACCTAACTTCATGGGGTCATAACTGCCTAGATGCATAAGTAATTACTCTACTCTTCTACATCAGTACTACGCCTAATCCCAATCCTGACGCATCAGTATACACAGTCATACCATCATCCCCTTCAGGAATTACTAATACAAGCGCTTTTGTCACTCTATGCTTCAGCTCCTGGATTGCCTTCTCACACTCCTACGCCCAAACAAACTGTTCACCCTTCCTGGTCAGCCTAGTTATCGGCGCTGCTATATGAGAGAAATCCTTAACGAATCTCTGGTAATAATCAGCCAATCCCAGAAAACTTCGCACCTCGATCACAGTCTCAGGTCTCTTCCATCCAATTATTGCCTTTACCTTTTCTGGACTACTGCTAATCCTTTTTTTGAAATCACATGGCCTACGAAGTTCACTTCCCTTCTCCAAAAATGACAAGTAGAAAAATTTTCCTTTAACTTAACCATCTCAGCATCTGTAGTACAAGCCTTTGGTGAACTGTGTACTCCTCCTCATCCTTAGAGTATACTAAAATGTCATCTATGAACACCAACACATATATGTCCAACTTGTCCCAGAAGATCCTTTTCATCAAGTCCATAAAGAATGCAGGCGCATTAGTCAGCCCAAATGGCATAACCAACCACTCATAAGAATAGTACGTAGTTCTAAATGCAATCAAAGGAATACTTTCCTCCGCAACTCTTAGTTGATGGAACCCTATGGCCAAATCCAACTGTAAAAACACCCTAGATCCACTCAACTGATCAATCAGATCATTAATTTCGATAAAGGGTATCTATTCTTCACCATCCTCTCATTAAGCTTATGATAATCTATACATAGTCTCAAAGACCCATTGGACTTCTTAACAAACACCGTTGCTGCTTCCCATGCTGAGCTACTTGGTCTTATGAAGCTCTTCCCTTCTAACTCTACCAATTGCTTCCTCAGCTCCTCCATCTCCCTTGGAGGCATTCTACTAGGAAGTTGACTAAATGGTTCGGTACCTGGTAGTAAGTTGATGCGGAAATCTACCACTCTCGAGGGTGGCAACCCCAAAACAAGTTCAAACACATCCTGAACTCCTTTACTACTCGTACTGCTCTAAGCTCCTCTTCCTTCGAAGCTAAAGCAAATAAAGTGTTCCTGCGCTGTTCTCTATGTTCTTCCAATACCAAAAACACTGTATCTATATGGTCAAGATGAATTAAGAAAACTATCCTTACATTGTAATGCACCCTCGCAATATACCTCTCAAACCAATCCATTGCTAAAGCAACTCCAAATCCTATGAAGTCAAAAATCCTATGAAGTCAAACACATACGGATCACAAGAAAACTTACATCCACCTAACCCAATATCTAGGTTGGTGCATCTCAATTCGAGAGTGGCATACCCTCCTATCAGATTAGCTATATATATATATAGAAGTGACTAAATAGGTAACTCTTAACCCAAGTCTATCAACCAAGTCTTTAACTATAAATGAATATGTAGCTCTAGTATCAAACAGTACTCTAACTCAAATACCAGAAATCAAAGCCACACCTTCTAGGACTTTCCCTTTGCCTTTATCTTCTACCGATGGTCCTTCCCTGGGTCCTTCCAAAGCATATACCTATGCTTTAATCTCTGAGCGGTCCTTCTTCATATGTCCCATCTTATCACACTTGAAGCACTTCACCCTTGCAACATTCTTAGGCATATGGAACTTCGAAGCATAGTGTCCCTTCTGTCCACAGTTGCAGCAGACTACTTCTACAATGACAGCTTTAGTATTAGCAACCGCATCCTTCCCTTTCAACACTTCATTCTTTCCTTTAGTGTATGGAGTGAACTTCTTCTTCTATTCAGCCTTAGACTTTGTCTCCACCCTTTTCTTCTCTTGATACATGCTATCATATCTTCTGGTCATGGCTTCTACAAACCCATAAGAAGATGCTAGATAAGTCATCACTTTATGATCAAGCTCTTGCTTCAAGCCTCTGATAAACTCTTCATTTTTCGTCATAGGAGTATTAATGTTCTTCCAACCATACTTGGCCAATGCATTAAACTTCTGGATGCACCCTTCTACAGTAAGGTCACCTTGTCTCAAATCGAGGAACCTCCATCAATAGCACACTCTACTGAGATTCAGAAATAAACCGCACTTCAAATCTTTCCTTGAACTGCTCCCAAGTGATTCCCTCCTTTGGAGTATCAGCAATAATAGTCTCCTACCAATCCAACACATCATCTTATAACAGCCTTGATGTCAATATTCTCTTCTGTGCATCATTCAGCCCTATGTCACCAAATATACGCTTACAGCTTTTCAACCAATTCAGCACTTCTATTGTAGGCTCCTTCCCTGTAAATACCTTTCCTCCCAAATTTCTTAAATCCTTGCTCATCCTCGGGAAATCTTCCCATACTATCGCAGCTCTCAGCTGTACTGCCTCTGATGCAGCTTCCTTTATCATTTGGGTCATGAATTGTTTAAATAAGACATTCGCATCCATACTTGCTTCATTTGCTGGCCGTGCAGCTTCCTTTACTACTGCCCTTGAAATTCTTTCCTCCCTTCCACCATCGGTCTATGTTTTTAGTCTTTCTTCTTATAATTATCCCTCCTTTTATGATTCATCCGCTTCTCAAATTCATCTTGCTTTTCTATCAAGCGAGTCTTCATCAGAACGAAAAGATAGGAAGTGGAATCACAGTAGAAGAATAGATATATCTCCTTATATATCTATATAGCAATATACGAGCACGATATATATGTGCGTGCATGCATGTGTATGTATATGTATGTATGTTTGTGTGTGTGTCTATATATATAAATATATATTAGCGCATCCACTCCCTAGAGTGCTTATTTTTATATTTACTACTGCTTTTATCTTTTATTAGGTCTGTTCTATTTAGGCATCCCTAATCTATGCTCTGATACCAACTCTGTAACATATCCCACTTGAAACCCGAAGAAGAATGTCAATGATGTTGTAGTCAACACCAAAATTATCTTCTAGCGACTAAAGTAAGTTCGGTATAATATGAATACACAGTTAAATGAACAGAGCAACAGTGTACTTCTATTACACAACAACTTCTTTTAAATATTCTTTACAATACTTCGGTCAATATTTTCCCAAAAACGTGCCTACGAAGGGATCAAAATATAATAGAAAAAATAACATAATAAAGAGTCGGGTCCACATATGAAAACGCGACCTACACTCCATCATACAAAGAAACAAAATCTATATTAGCTAAAGAGCCCCTGCTTCATTTTTGGTCCTTATACTACAACCATTACTCCGAACGTGCCTAAGTCCATAAACTCGGTCTACTCAAATGAGTACCTGTGAGTTTATGAGGAAAACAATAATAAAAACATGGATCAAACATAAAGTCTAATGTGAATAATATTGTCCTCAAAACACATAGTGAGAACAACCTACACTGCACAAGTTAGGTTTCCACCTCACTATTCAATCAATCATGTATGAAACATTTTAAACTACTAACGCAATTGTTTCTTATTTTATTCTTTAATTAACCACTTCCTCAAGCAGATTTTTCTTTACTACTGTACACTTTATGCTAACCCCATCTGAGTCCTTATTTAGATTGTTTTAAAATCTAAGTATGACATATTGCGCTCCTTGTGCACACCCAACCTGGTTTTCTTTATGGACTCTTCATTACTTATCCATTTACTCCTATAGCCCTTGCATTACTTTTTCATTCTTTCTTGAATTTATACTGCGCCCTTGTAGTGCTTACTTAGTGATGTGCACGTAAATGCGCATACACACACACATCCATATTTTATCTCTTTTTATAAATAAATATCATATTTGGACATTTAAACATGTTTAAAACCAAAATTCAATTGTTTTCAAAACATCATATATTCATCTTTATTCAGGGGCAAAATGGTCATTTTTGTGCATGTGTCAATTTGAGAATTTTTACTTGGACATTTTTTATGATTTCTAAAGAAATTGATGCATATGGAAGAGGGATTCATGAAGATATATGCATGCACAAATGAATATAAAGGAATGAAGAGGAAATAATTCAAGTCCAAGATCATGGAGGACCCCACCCACTTGCCTAAATCTACAATTAGAAGCTAATGGACAACTAAGCGGAGATTAAAGCTTCATGCACTTTTAATGAGGGATTAATTAGTGGCTAATGGTTATTTGGTGACCACACTTCCTAAAGGGCATTTTGGGAAGCACCCTAAAAATGAAATTAGGGTTTTATGCATGTATAAATAGCCCTCTTATGTACATGTAAATAGCTTCTACCTTTCATTTTTACTTAGGAAATCAAGCAAGAAAATTGTAAACTCAAAGTTACATGAAATAAAAATGGCTTCCAAGCCTCTTTCTCTTTTCTTTTCTACATGCTTTTCTTTGCTTTTATGTTAATGTTTATTTCTATTCTCTCTTTCTTTTAATGTTTATATCTTAGATTTACATTCATGCAAAGTAGTGTAGCTTTAATTTTTATCCAAGTAGTTAGTAGCCAATCTCTCTTTCTTCCTTTGCTTAGTTTTCATTTCTTTGCTTTTTAATGTTGAAATTTACAAGTATTGATTTGATAACACAAATGAGTAGCTAAACCCCTTCAATTAGGGGTAATGAAGCTCCCTAACTCTATGTAATTTCAACATTTTTTTGATTTATGATCTCTTTTGTTTGTGCTTCATGAAAGTGAATTTTGATGCAAGTTTATACAAGTGGGCTTGATAGCTTATGTTGCTTTTGCAAATGAGCTATTCTTATTCAACATAAACACAATTTGCATCATCATTTGCTAATTGATTTTTGATTTTGAAAAGAAAGTAAAAACAAAATTTGATGATCTATCTTACTAATTACAAGAGTAAATTGATCATACTTAAAATAGCTTTTGCTTTGGCTTCATTTTCATGAGAATTTATAAGTGGTATAATTGTTGTATTATATTTTGATGGTTTAAGTTATGTTAATTAATAACATAAATAAACCATACTTATGATCAATGCAACAATTATTTCACTTAATATCATAATTAGAGATCATAAATTATTTGTTTGTTGATTTACAAAAAAAATTGAGAGTGGATTTGCCTCTAAATTATTCTCTAATCCAATAGTTTAAATCTCATTTTATTCTAGTTTTAGCTTCATTTTGCTTGTAGTTAACAATTTTCTCTCACTTTGGTCTAATTTGATTGAATTGATTTTTAAAATCTAAAACAATTCTCTGCGGATCGACCCGTACTCGCCACGTACTACGATAGTACGCCATGCGCTTGCGGTTAAATTTTAATTTGAAATTTATCGGCATTTTTCTAACTCAATAGAAAATTTGCCGTTAAACAAGTTTTTGACGCCGTTGCCGGGGAATTTGCTTTGATTTTAGTTTCTATTCTTCGAATTATTATTGTTTGTTTTTGTGTGATTTTATTTTGTTTGTTTGTTTGCAATTAAAAAAAATTATTTTTGTGTGATTTTTGGTATCATTTTGATTGTGTGATTTTGTTGTTCAAGTTGTTTTGCATTTGCATTTCTATTTCAAAAAAAACATACACAATTAAAAAGAAAATAAATTATTTTCATTTACAATTTCTGTTTTTGATTACATTTACATTCTTTTATTTTTACATTCAAAAACTGTTGCACTGTGTACAATGCCCTCCCCTACCACTGCTTGAACTAAAACTGTCATCCACCGTTACATCTGCTACTATTTCGCTGTGTGCAGATTCCACATTCATCTCCTCTCTGCAACACACATCCAAAAACAGACCTCCAAAAACATACATATCTCACTTCTTTCTCTCCCCTGCATAGTGCCTACAACCCCCCTGAAACGTACAAGCAATCACATACCATACATTGTCATTCCATACCCTAAACAGTCTTTCAAATACCCCTTCACCGCCTTGTCGTCATACCTATAATTGCAACTGCCTACTTGCAATATCACCAAATACCACCACAAACAACTCCCACTATTTCATTACTATCAGAACCCCACAATCATCAACAATCTTCACTGCCACTTTCTCACCTTGCTACCCGACATAATCAGTCCATCTCAAACAACTACCATCAACCAAAAATTCAAACCACACTCACAGTGCATCATCTCCGTGCACTTACAAGCCATTCCTTGCACTAACCACCACTCAACAGTTCAACTTCAATCCAAACTACAAGACTGCTACCACCCAAAGCCTTCTTCACATCACTTCACTGTACGACTGCTACCACCACATCTCCTTTTGTTCAACACAACACTTCAAAACTTCTAGCACTGCATTCTTTCACCATCTATAGCAAACCATCTCAACCTCCTCCACCACCAGAACCACCACTGCCCTGCAGCAATCAAAGCAAACAATAAAAACAATACGTACACACTGCGTAACTCAAAACATCACCCACTACTATATAACCTTCCACTCCACACTTCTGTCACTTCCATCAATAACATCACTTGCCACAACATCAGTACATCTTCCAATACCCCAGCATCGCCAACTATCCACATAACTGCTCTACTTCATGATTAACTACCAGAGAAACTTGCATCACCATACCCCACGTATTCCTCTACATCAAACTTTCACCTTCCCAAACTGCAGCTGATAACTTCCAGAACCACTGCCTACCTGCCTTCAACAACTCGACAGAGACAACTGCGCTTCCCTTTCAACTCCTCCTTGACATCAACTCATCCACTGCCCGAAACCAAATATTGCACCTCCCTGCATCGCAACGTCACCATCACAAGCAAATTGACTTTAACATACATCCACTTCCAATCCGATTGCCTTCTGACTTTATCACAACACCTCCACCAATTCACCTGAACTTCACCATCCTCTGGCTAAAACTGCAGCACCATCCCAGACTTCATCAGCAACCTTCCACTTCACTGCCACAAACCCTCTGACCGACCTTACACAACTGTCTCCTACCTGACTGCCTGCTACCCACTATTATTTCCCCTACTACAACAAGCTACCACTATACATCCTCCTCAACACGTCTGTGCACTGCAACTTCCTTACCTCGAATCAACACTCCAATCGCCTGAAAACACGCGCCTCAATTCAAACGCCACCACAAACTAATCGCACCTACAACCGCGAACAAAACCACCCAATCGCCTTCACCTCCAATCATTGAAATTCGAACTGCCTCTACGCTTAATTGACCAACCACCCCGAAATCGAGAATCTGCAACATCACAAAAGCACGAACTCAATCTCCACCAACTCACTAATTCCCAAATCAATCCTCACTGCCTTTGTTTTCATACACAAATTCCTCAAACCCGAATTAGAGAATCATCTCCCCCAAAAACGCGGCCGAAATTCTCCCCTTCGAATAGAGAATCACCCGCCTTCTTCTAAAAGTTTGGAAATTGAAGTTCTGAATGTAATGGGGATTGTTGAGATTGTGAAATTGTTTAACGTGAAATCGAAAGTTTTTTTTTCGCAGGTTGGTTTTGTGGTAAATGAATGAACTAAGGATTTGTTTTTAAAGTGGGCCGGGTTTGTGAATATTTTGTTTGCTTTTGTTATTTCATTAAGTTTTATTTATTTTTGTCTTATTCATTTGTTTTGTTTATTTTTTATTTCATTTGTGTTGATTTTTCCTCTGTTATAATTACTCCTTTAATATTTAAAAAAAACAAAAAAAAGAACAGAAAATTTTCCATTTAACTTTTCTTTTGTTAAAACTTTTTGGTTAAGTTTTTCTTTCATATTTTTTTTAAAGTTTCTTTTGCTTTTTGTTTTTACCAAAAAAAAATCAAACTTTTCTTTTGAAAATAAATTTTACTTGGTAAATATTTTTCTTCCTTTAAAAAAAAGGAGGGTTGTTTTCAATTGTTTTGTTTTTCATTGGTTTAGTTTCTTCTTTGATTAAAAAAAAATTAATTTGTATATATATTGGTCCACTCCTTTTCAGGTTGCCAAAGCAGATTAAAAGGAAGAAGTGCTTGCTAAAATAACCGCCTTGCTTTGCTAAAAAAATCGTCGCTAAAAATAAATAAAAATTTGCTAATAATCTGCACGCTCTGGTATCGTGCTCTTAGCCCTTGTTTTTATTTGAATTACATTGTTGGTTACTTACATTTTCATTTTAAAAAAAATTCAAAATCCAAAAACAAAAACAAACTTCATTTTAGTTACATTGTTAATACACGTTTAATTTTTGTTTTGCATTCATTTCATCTTGTTTTATTTTCTAAGGGCAATACCCCAATTCACATAAGGTGAGGGATTTCATCGCCCTTTCCTTAGCCCACAAACGCATTTCATCGTAGAATTTGACCAATAATAAAGGTTAGACATTCGACTTAAGGGTTTAGCAAGCTCATCTAGGGCTTAATTGTATCTTCACAATTGTTTTCTTTGAACAATTTTATTTCTTGGTGTCTAGGATACGGCAGAGTAATAACCAGTTATAAAAATTACGGTGATTCGTAAATATTATACTGGTTGTTCCTTTGAAGGTACTTAAACCTTCGGTTGCATTGCTACGGTGATTCATGGTGCACCGATAACCCATATCCGTTACCTGGCTGGGAAATTTTTTTGTTGATTTAAGACAAAGCGTGATTAAACAATTTTGGGTTAGGAGGTACTAAGGACAGAAAACTGTAATTAGGTCCTTTGCATTCATTTAGTTGCATTAGTTCATGCATATTTAAAAAAATATCAAAAAATCCAAAATCCAAAAAAAATTGTAAATTTTACTTAACTTAGTTTTTTGTCCAAAAAAAAACCTTTTAAATCTTTTCCTTTGAAAATTTTCAATCAAAATATATATATATATATATATATAAAATCTTTTCAAAAATCAAAAACAAAAATCAAATTTCCATTTTCTAAAAACAAAAAAAAATCCTTTTGGTAAATATTTGAAATTTACAAATTAAAAAACAAAAAATACAAAAACAAAAACATATAAAAATTTTGAAAAGCCAAAAACAAAAACAAAAATCAAACTTTTCTTTTGAAAATAAATTTCCCTTGGTAAATATTTTTCTTCCTAAAAAAAACACGAAAACAAAAACAATTTTTCACTTCATTTTCCAAATCTTCTTTCATTCACTGAACTCGATTCTAACTTCTTTCTCTTCTCGACTTTCACTTGTGCATGAGTACTTGGACTCGTGACACAACAACAAATCGTTGGATTCGCGGCTCGACAACTAATCATTTAACTCAAACAGACGATCCTCCCGAAATGGCGAACGAGAACGCCCCTCGAACTCTTATGGATAGAATCTTTCCCGATAGAGTTTCTATTCCATCTTGCATCACGTTACCCGCCCCTACGGGTAACCATTTTGAAATTCACTCGAACCATATTGCCACACTTCCGAAATTTGGCAATTTCAAGCATGATGACCCATACATTTTCTTAACTAAATTCGAACAAGTTTGCGCAACCATTAAACTCCAACAACTTTCCGATGACGGAATCAAACTTCGATTAATCCCATTCGCTCTTACGGATTACGTTGAAAAATGGTTGTACAGCTTACCATCGAACTTGATTAAAACTTGGAAAGAATTCGTAAAAGCTTTCTTAAAAAAATTCTACCCCTTGGAAAAAACGAGTAGAATCCAAAACGAAATTGTAAATTTTCATCAATTCAAAGGAGAACCATTTGGAAAATATTTTAAAAGATTCAAAGAGCTTTTGATAAAATGTCCACACCATAACTTTGAAAAATGGACGATTTGCCAAATCTTATACGATGGACTCGAAACAGCTCACGAACCATGCTCGAATCAATGTGCCAAGGCAACTTTATTACCCAACATCACGACAATGCTTGGCAAAAAACCTCGCCGAAAATTAGTCCCAATAGGAACGTTCGAACGAAAAATCAATTTACTCACGATCGAGTGCACACTCGATAGGATCTTCTTTTGCTTTGGAAGCTAAGATTGACGCAATGATTAAAAAATTCGATAACGTTTTCTCATCGAATCAAATGAACCAAGCTTCCGAACCCATGTGTTATAAATGTAACGATCCGAATCATATAGCCGAAGAGTGTCCCAATTCTGTCGAACAAATCAATGCTTTCAATAAAGCCAAAAACAACCCGTTTTCTCCAACGTACAACCCTGGTTGGAGAAATCATCCGAATTTTGCGTGGAACCAAAACAATCCCAACAAGAATACGATTCATCCTAATTTTCAAGCATTCTGGAATAATGCTTCGAATCCTCCCTTTCAGCCCAACAATTTTCAACCAAACTTTACGGGTCCGTCTCATAAACAACCGCAACAATCAAATTTTCAACCAAATTCTGCTCATCCTATAAACGTTTAATTTCACTTGAGGAAACTCTTGAAACATTGGCTAAAGTAATTACTCAAAGTCTTCAATCAAACATCAATTTGCAAAATTTATTGACCTCATATATGCAAAACATAAACCAATCAATTGCAAAACTCAAAATGCAAATGAGTCAATTAGCCACGTCTGTAAGTGAACGCGAACGAGGAACATTCCCAAGTCAGCCCCTTCCAAATCCCAAAAATCAAAATGCAAATACAAATCAGGCCGATGTTGTTCAAGATAGCAACGTTACCCAATTGAATGCTATCACAACTCTACGTTCCGGTAAACAAATCGATAATCAAGTCGTTAACCCAAACGATTTACCGGAAACCTCTCTCGACACTTCTAAAACAACGAAGGAATCTGAACAGAACGTGGAGCCAAACGTCAAATCCAATGCCGATCAAAATTCTTCTTCTTCTACTCGAGTAGACCCGCCTACCGAGTATCATGTTCCATTTCCACATCGTCTTCGACCAAAGAAAAACTCGGATCAAATGGAAAAGATGTTGGAAATTTTTAAACAGGTAAAAGTGAACATCCCGCTTCTTTACATCGTTCAACAAGTCCCCACTTATGCGAAATTTCTTAAGGACTTGTGTACCCAAAAGCGACACACTCAAGTGCCCAAAAAAGTCTTCTTAGCCACCAGTTTGAGTGAAGTCTTGTCCCAATCCATGCCCGTTAAATACAAAGATCCTGGCTGCCCTACGATTTCGTGTACAATTGGAGACAAGACGATTAACAAATTTTTGATAGACTTAGGCGCGAGTGTCAACTTGATTCCATACTCCGCGTACGAACAATTAGGCTTAGGTGAGCTCAAACCCACAAAAGTTAGGCTCTAATTCGCCGATCATTCCATTAAGAAGCCCGTGGGAGAAATCGAGGACGTGCTCATTCGAGTAGGGTAATTCATATTCCCCGTTGATTTTATTGTTCTCGAAACACAGCCCGTGACAAATCCCGCGAGTCAAATTCCATTGATTATAGGCCGACCATTTTTAGCCACCTCAAATGGCTTAATCAATTGTCGTGATGGATCGATGAAAATCTCTTTTGGAAACATGACTTTAGATCTCAACGTTTACAATCATGAAAGCCAATCAAATGAACCTCGTGACCAAACATTGGAAGTTAGTGTCATTTGCGAAAACTTCGAAACCAAGACACTTGACCTTAACGACGAATGAGAAGCCGAGTATGAAAAATTGTTTCACGAAATTCCCAACGAGATTGAATGCACTCTTTCCTTTGAATCGATTCCAGTTGAGTCCGAATCTCAACCCAATTCTTTAATCGAGCAACTCCCGAAGTTGGACCTCAAACCACTTCCCGATCACCATAAGTATGCATACATAGGTGATAATGAAATGTTGCCCGTCATAATTTTCGCAACTCTCTCTCTTGATCAAGAAACCTCCTTACTTTCTATTTTTTCAAAAAACAAGGAAGCGATTGGATGGTCGATCTCCGATATAAAGGGAATTAGTCCCGCTCTTGTTCAACATCGCATCCATTTAATCGACGATGCCAAGCCTGTTCGTGATGCGCAACGAAGGCTTAATCCAAAAACGAAAGATGCAGTGCGTGATGAAATTCCTAAACTTCTCGACAAATCATTTACCCAATCTCTGATAGTTCATGGGTTAGCCCAATTCACGTTGTACCCAAAAAGTCTGGGCTAACCGTTGTTAAGAACGATTCAAATGAACTTATTCCAACTCGTACTCAAACGGGTTGGCGTGTTTGCATTGACTATCGAAAACTAAATGCCGCAACACGAAAAGATCACTTCCCTCTTCCATTTATCAACCAAATGCTCGAACGTTTAGCCGGCCACGAATTCTACTACTTCCTTGATGGTTATTCCGGCTATAACCAAATTCCAATCGCTCCCGAAGATCAAGAGAAAACGACTTTCACATGTCCATTCGGTACCTTTGCTTAACGACGTATGCCATTTGGACTTTGTAACGCACCTACTACTTTGCAACGATGCATGGTAGGAATTTTTTCCAACATGATTGAACGCTTTTTAGAAGTTTTTATGGACGATTTCTCTATCTTTGGCGATTCTTTTTCCCAATGTTTACATCATCTCGAGTTGGTTCTAAATCGATGTAAAGAAAAAAAATTAACTTTGAATTGGGAAAATGCCACTTTATGGTCAAACAAGGCATAGTCCTTGGACATATAATCTCAAATAAAGGCATTGAGGTAGATAAAGCGAAAATTGACGTAATTGCAAACCTACCCATTCCCAAATCTGTTAAAGACATTTGATCATTTCTAGGACACGCTGGCTTTTATCAACGCTTTGTGAAAGACTTTAGCAAAATTGCTTGTCTTTTGATGACTCTTCTCGGAAAAGACCTTCCATTCGATTTCAACTCAGAGTGTATCTCTTCTTTTGAACGTCTCTAAAACGAACTCATTTCTACTCCAATCATTTGCGCAACCAATTGGGATCTTCCTTTCGAAATAATGTGTGACGCTTCAAACTTTACGGTTGGCACTGTCTTAGGACAACGCATCAACAAGATCCTTCACATCATTTACTACGCGAGTATGACTTTGAACGACGCTCAACTACACAACAACCGAAAAAGAGCTTCTAGCTGTCATTTTTGCTCTCGAAAAGTTTCGACCTTACTTGATAGGTTCACACATTACTGTGTACACAGACCACTCTATGCTTCGATATCTCTTCGCTAAAAAGGATGCTAAATCTCGTTTGATCCGTTAGATCCTTTTACTTCAAGAATTTGACCTTACAATCAAAGACAAAAAAGGATTCGATAATGTCATAGCCGATCACTTGTCTCATCTTCCGAACGCACCATCTTCTTTGCCAATCAATGAAAACTTTCCCGATGAACAACTTCTTTCAATTTCTATCGATCCATGGTACGCTGATATAGTGAACTACTTAGTCACTAAAGAAACTCCATCATCTTGGTCCAAACAGGACAAATGCAAATTCATGTCCCAAGTGAAATATTTCTATTAGGATGATCCACACTTGTTCAAATATTGTCTCGACCAATTCATCCGACGTTGCATTTCAGATAATGAGATCAGGAGTGTTCTTTCGTTTTGCCACGATCAAGCGCGTGGTGGACCTTTTTGTCCTCAAAAAACTGCGGAAAAGGTGCTTCAGTGTGGTTTCTATTGGCCTTCTCTCTTCAAAGAATCATTTGAATTTTGTAAAACTTGCGATCGATGTCAAATGTTTGGATGAATTTCTCGACGAGATATGATGCCTCTAAACCCTATTCTTACGATCGAAATCTTTGATGTTTGGGGTATCGACTTTATGGGACCTTTTCCCAATTCTTTTGGAAACTTCTATATCCTTCTCGCTGTCATTATGTCTCGAAATGGGTCGAAGCCATTTCTTGCAAAACCAACGACCATAGAATTGTTGTGAAATTTCTCAAAGAAAACATCTTTTCGAGGTTCAGCACACCTCGCACTATAATCAGTGATAACGAGAACCATTTTTGCAATCGATCTTTTGAAACTTTAATGAAAAAATACTCGATAACCCACAAGTTATCCACTCCGTATCATCCTCAAACTTATGTGCAAGTTGAAGTTTCAAATCGTCAAATAAAACAAATCTTGGAGAAAACTGTCAACAAAAATCGAAAAGATTGGTCTCAGAAATTAACCGACGCACTTTGGGCCTACCATACTGCTTTTAAAACTAACCTTGGGATGTCCCCATTTCGTTTAGTTTACGGTAAAGCTTGCCATTTACCTATTGAAATCGAATACAAAGCGTTGTGGGCAATAAAGAACTTAAACTTTGATCTTGAGAAAGCTGGTGAAAAGCGAAAACTACAACTCAACGAACTAGAAGAACTTAGGAACGACGCGTATGAAAACGAGAAAATTTAGAAAGAACCAAAGTTTTTCATGACAAGTCAATCCTAAGGAAAACGTTTTCGCCTAACCAGAAAGTTCTTTTATATGACCCAAGACTTTATTTATTCACTGGGAAACTTAAATCAAGATGGACCAGACCATTTGTCGTACGAACTGTTTTTCCACATGGTGCCGTAGAAATAGAAAACCCCAGGGATGGATCGATTTTCAAAGTCAACGGTCATCATTTAAAACCTTTCTTGGAATTGCATGGTAACCAAGAGGAGGAGCTCATGATTCTTCATGAGCCAAGCTACGTCTAGTAAGAAAGTTAACCCTCTTTTGTAAATATGTACATATTTTCCCCCGTTACACTCATTATATCATGCATTGACTGCGGGGACACAGTCAAAATTAAGTGTGGGGGGAGTCTCATTTTCATTTTTTAAAAGTTTCATGGAATTTTTGAACTTTCATTTTCTTTTAACTTAAAAAAAATCTTAAAATTTCTAAATCTCAAAAACATTTTCTTTTTAGCATTTTGATTTAATTTTTGAAGAAACACTATGGGATGAGTGTAAGTTTTGGTAAAAAAATCGAAATTTTTGAAAATTTATTTGTCTTAACAAAAATAAAAATGAAGTTTGATTACAAATAACAATGGTTTATCTAGTATATAGGAAGGTTCATATGTGTTAATTATGAAGTATGTTCTAATTGAAAATCTTTGTTTTAAAAAAGTGGTAAATTTAAAGTAAAGGATATAACATTTTTATCTTCTAAGTTAAATGGTGCTAAGATGATTTTGCAAAACTCTCTCTTTCTAAAAAACATTTGTGTGTGTGTATATATATATATATATATATTTAACACCTAGAGTCATGTGTTCACACTCGTGTGTTCATTCGCCATGCTCTGTACCCTTCTCACGTAAGCCCGAAAGGCAGTGCACGATCGGTATATCTGGCCTCAGTTTATCTGAGTTAGGTGTATGTATATAAAAATTCTTTTTAATAACGCCCACAGTCGATAAGTGTTCATATTTGTGTGTTCACTCGCCACGCTCTGTATTCCCCTTACATCAGTTCGCAAGGCAGTGCATGGGTAATATATCTGGCCTCAGTTTACCTGAGTTAGGGATATGTAAATATTGTTAATAGCAATAAAATTTTCAAATAAGAGAGAGTAAGCAATTGAAATCCAATCACCATTTTAACTTGTTTGATTTGACTTGTTATTGGAAAGAAATGAAAATACCACTTTGATAAACTTTGATATTCAACTAAGGATCTATTTCATAGTTACACTGTATTATCGATTGAAACAACGAGTTAAACTATAACCCATTTGTTTCGATAACTTCGTTTTTATTGGAAATTCTGACAAGTAAATGACTTAAATTTTCAAGATAATGACCAAAACCTATATTTAACTTATTTGTGTCAATTTAAAAGTAAATCCTTCATTGTAAATACTTTCAAAAACTTGCATTCATCCCATTGTAAATAAATCTTGCCCTTTGTAAATATTTTCACTTTGCATTTGGATTTTGTGGGTAGTACCCACTGAAAACCCTCACGAGACAACACTCGTCCTATTGGGGACACACATAGGTTTAATGGCTTATTGCATACGCTCAATGCAATCGTGCTCCCTACGAAAATGGATTTATCTTAGTTTTCCTTTATTCGAGGACGAATAAAAAGATAAGTGTGGGGGTATTTGATGTGCACGTAAATGTGCATATATATATATACATCCATATTTTATCTCTTTTTATAAATAAATATCATATTTGGGCATTTTAACATGTTTAAAACCAAAATTCAATTGTTTTCAAAACATCATATATTCATCTTTATTCAGGGGCAAAATGATCATTTTTGTGCATGTGTCAATTTGAGAATTTTTACTTGGACATTTTTTATGATTTTTATAGGAAATTTTGATGCATATGGAAGAGGGATTCATGAAGATATATGCATGCACAAATGAATACAAAGGAATGAAGAGGAAATAATTCAAGTCCAAGATCATGGAGGACCCCACCCACTTGCCTAAATCTACAATTAGAAGCTAATGGACAACTAAGCGGAGGTTAAAGCTTCATGCACTTTTAATGAGGGATTAATTAGTGGCTAATGGTTACTTGGTGGCCACACTTCCTAAAGGGCATTTTGGGAAGCACCCTAAAAATTGAATTAGGGTTTTATGCATGTATAAATAGCCCTCTTATGCACATGTAAATAGCTTCTACCTTTCATTTTTACTTAGGAAATCAAGCAAGCAAATTGTAAGCTCAAAGTTACATGAAATAAAAACGGCTTTCAAGCCTCTTTCTCTTTTCTTTTCTACATGCTTTTCGTTGCTTTTTTGTTAATATTTATTTCTATGCTCTCTTTCTTTTAATGTTTATAGCTTTGATTTACATTCATGCAAAGTAGTGTAGCTTTAATTTTTATACAAGTAGTTAGTAGCTAATCTCTCTTTCTTCCTTTGCTTAGTTTTCATTTCTTTGCTTTTTAATGTTGAAATTTACAAGTGTTGATTTGATAACACAAATGAGTAGCTAAACCCCTTCAATTTAGGGGTAATGAAGCTCTCTAACTCTATGTAATTTCAACATTTTTTTGATTTATGATCTCTTTTGTTTGTGCTTCATGAAAGTGAATTTTGATGCAAGTTTATACAAGTGGGTTTGATAGCTTATGTTGCTTTTGCAAATGAGCTATTCTTATTCAACATAAACACAATTTGCATCATCATTTGCTAATTGATTTTTGATTTTGAAAAGAAAGTAAAAACAAAATTTGATGATCTATCTTACTAATTACAATAGTAAATAGATCATACTTAAAATAGCTTTTGCTTCTGCTTCATTTTCAAGAGAATTTATAAGTGGTATAATTGTTGTATTATAGTTTGATGGTTTAAGTTATGTTAATTAATAACATAAATAAACCATACTTATGATCAATGCAACAATTATTTCACTTAATATCATAACTAGAGATCATAAATTATTTGTTTGTTGATTTACAAAAATAAAATTGAGAGTGGATTTGCCTCTAAATTGTTCTCTAATCCAATAGTTTAAATTCGTTTTATTTCTAGTTTTAGCTTCATTTTGCTTGTAGTTAACAATTTCCTCTCACTTTGGTCTAGTTTGATTGAATTGGTTTTTAAAATCTAAAACAATTCCCTGCGGATCGATCCGTACTCGCCACGTACTACGATAGTACGCCGTGCGCTTGCGGTTAAATTTTAATTTGAAATTTATCGGCATTTTTCTAACTCAATAGAAAATTTGCCGTTAAACACTTAGCCTCCCATTACGGTTTGATTCTTAACTATTACTGCTTGAAATCACCCAACATAGTAATCTTTTAAACTTATTCTTTAGAGTTTGTCTTTTGTCTAATACTGCTTGGAATCGCCCACCGTAGTATACTTTTAAAAGTCATTCTTTAACTAGAACTGCATAGACCTAGCCTCCCGCAATATTTAACCGTTTCGTTAATTAATATTAGGACAACGAAGAAATGGCCATCTATAGTCCTACATTATTTTCTAAATTTACCAACTGCTTGGAATCACCCTACTGTAATAATTCATTTACTTATTTTTCTTCAAACTGCTTGGAATCACCCACCGTAGTGGACTACAAAGAAACCCACACGTAGTCTATAAACACTCTTTTATTTAATTTGGAACTACTTGACCCTCTCCACCGTAGTTCTTGGAAGTTGAATACCTCTCCTTACTTTTCTTGGGTGTGCATTCGAACGAGCATCCCCACCCGACGTTAATAGCCCTTCCAACTCCTTCCCTTCCTTTAACTAACGCAAGGTCCCTCTCCCTGAGTCCCATTGACTTATCCTTTATGAGTCATATACATACGTATCTTTATAATGCAGAATACGCCTGGACCATGTAGTACGCTTCCGACTTTACTTGTTAAGTCTTCCTTTCTTTCTAAATTTTACGCAGTATGATCCCCTCATATCTAGCACGGTTCTCTTACTTATACAAACAGAGCCGCTGCCCCAATGCTATACTTTGACAACCCTAACAACTTTATTACACATGTCAACTTGCTAGTCGTTCTATTATACTTTCAGTTATTTGCAGTGTCCTTTTCAACAAATAATTTGGATATTGCCCCTATTACCAACCCCTGTTAATATTTTTTGACATGGAGTTCATTTTACTACGTCCCTCGTAGTACCCATTTACCCTAGCATAGTATCAAGCTGGTTTTACTTCTATTTCATTATAGAAAATTCTGATATATTCCCTAAATCGCCCGAACCCCGGTTATACCCTCGTTTAAATTTATTCGCCTTTTTAGGGGATTCTCCTTGTTGTTTTACAGGTTGAACAACTTTAAAAATTCATATAAATCCATGTAAGCTTATGAAATCTCTTAAAGCGAGAACCCACTTCATAAATCTGGTCATATACATCCTGTGAAACTTTCATTAAGTTTTGAAACTATTTAAATAGGGAACACATGAAAACACCCCATGTATACCCATCCTACCCTAAAACATTCATTAAACCTTTTATACTTTTACATGTGAAGCCTATTAGTACCTTAGGTATTGGTTTTGATGATAACAACCATAGAACATTATATAAAATATAGATACTAATGTTTTATCGAGTTATATATAGTATATAGTGCAGGATACTAGACATGTATTGATTATGAAGACTGTATAGTATCAAGAGTAGATTCAAGATGCTGATATAGAGTTTCAAGAGTTGGAGAATGAAGACTCATGAGTATTGAAGAGTTCAAGATTTCAAGATATTCCAAGTAAGTTATAGAGTCATAGAATTTATGTTAAACCTTGATAGCACTTTCCTAATCTCTCTCTCCTTCTCTAATTTTGTTTTAAATTGTTTTTCAAATATCCTGGTTTTCAAATAATATTTTCAAAATATTTCTCAAAATGATTTTCAATCTCTTATACTTATAAAAATATTATTTTAGTGTTTTTAAGTTTATATATATTGAATTTTTGTTTATACTTTAATAAGTTATAATTATATTGGTTATATATATTATTTACATCATATTAAAATTTTCAAAATTATTACATAAAGTTTTATTAAGTTTTATTATGATTAAAAAATGTATAAACTATGCTTAAATGATTTTACAGAGTATCAAAATACTTTACAAAACAACGAGTTTTAAAGTATTTTCAAATTTTAAAAAAGAGTATGTCGACATACTCTATGTATGTATGTCGACATAGTGAGCGATTTATTTATAATTTAAATTTCAAAAGAATTGTCTTTTCGTCATATCTTCACGAATGAATATGACCGTTGTTCCTCTATTAATACTAGACTTCCAAACGAATTTTTAATAATAATTTTCTTATTCATCTCTCCTCCTTCCTTTCTCTCATTTTCTAAATCAATATATACCCAAACTCTGCCGAAATTCAACCAGAATTAAATTTAATCATTACTAGTTTGATTCTTCTTCATCTACCCTCTAATTTCTCTTATCTCTCTCACTCAAACCAAGATCAAAGTGGTATTCAAGAGTTATAGGATCAATTGTAATCAAGATCAAAGATCTGAGTCTGTAAAACTCTATTAAATCGTACTGCTATACCTGTGGGTGTGATTGTAGCCCGTAAAATCAATTAGGTGTGCTTAGTAGCCCGCAGATCTAATAGTGTGCTTGTAACTCGAAAATCAAGCGACTCTACCCATAGGATGAGATTTTGGAGGGTGTGTCTCGTAGCCTTGAAATCGAGATTGTTTTTGCATTTACTAGTTGAAAAGAAATCTGTAAAAGGAATTGTGCGGGACTGGATGTAGGGTAACTCTGAACCAGTATAAAATCCTGGTATGTTCTTACCTTTTTTACTTTTACTACATTTACTTTTATCTGCACTTGAATTCTGTGATTATTTCTATGATTGTTAATTGCATTATTCCAAGTAGAGTTTTAATTTTTTTTTTGAAAAATATTCATATAATCCATTAAACAGCATTCAACCCCTCTTCCTCTAGAGTTAATTTAGCCTTAAGATCCATATTTTGCTGTTTCACAAACCCGTATGAACCCCATTATACATAAAAACATATAGACCTAAACCGATCCCATGCATATAAGAAATCAGATTAGAAGGGTAAAGTATTACTAACCTGGATCTTTAAGATGTACAGCTTTATTCTTCCTTAGCCTCTTCTAGCTTGTGTTTTGTATCTTCTTCTTATGTGTCGGCCTTTAAAAAGTTTCTCTAACTTTTATTTTAGTTTTGATGGAATGAAATGAATGAATAGAAATGAGTAATGTATGTTGTCTCACAATAAGTTGGACGTGGCCCTATACCTGCTTCTATTGATTCATATCCTTTTACCCCCTTTTTATTAACCCGCCATTTTTCCCTTAATTAACTGGTTTAATTAATTATTAATTTTAGGGATATTACACGAGCTGAGACATATAGTTCCTCAGTGGAGAGTCATATACAATTTTGGCATGCGAGTTGGGACATTGGGCCCAATCGTGTGCATGTGATTAGCCATTGGATAGGTTTTAGTGGTGGCCTTAGAATATGATGTTATGTGGACTTATGAGGTGCAAGTGACATAGGTTACGGTATTGTTTTCGATCATAAGTGTTGTTTTACTAGCTTATTAGTATACACTTATATGATGCGTTTCACTCATATGACGTATTTCTAGCCCCCTCTATCATTTTCTTCTTTTTAGTTATACTCCGATAGGTCGATGGAGAGGACTAGCAGTGACTTGGAGGCATGGTTGTAACGACCCTGAATTTTTGACATTGGAAATGTGAATATTTAATTGATTTTAAATATTTGAATGTTAGTTTAATTTGAATTTCAAATATCAGAGTTTGTTTGGTAATTAAATTAGTGAATTTAATTGTTAAAATTTGAGTATAATTTTGAATCTTCAGTTTTAAGCTGATTAAAAATAATCTGAAGGCTTAGAAAATTTTTGTTGTATAATTCTGAAGGTATAGAACTTTCAGAATTGGATTTGAAACTGTTTTGTTCAGTTTTGACATTTATCGTTTAAATTGAATTTAAAAATAGCGTTTCGGGGCGCAGTCTCGGAATTCGACGAAACCAGTTCAATTGGATCCGTAATATTGTATTATTATCAGATTTCAATTTTCGTAAGGTTTGGAGTGATCGTTTGATCGTACGATAAGCAAACGCGCTGAAATTAAATCAAAAATTCAATATTATAACTGGTTCAAAAAGCTATCTTCTCCATACGATCGAATTTGGACTCGAAACCTTTTCCATTGCGTTTGGAATAGGCGTATAACATTACGAACGCCTAGCGGCATGCCTCGATAGGAGGTCAATTTTTTAAATTGCATTTATCGAACGGTTTGAATTTGAATTTAAATTAAATACATATTAGTCAACTCCAGCTGCCTTTCCTTCAAATCACTGTCTCCACTCGTACACGCCAACGTCTTCTCCTTTCTCCCCATTTCTTTTTAAAATAACGCAAGATAGATTTTTAGAATCAAAGAAGAAAAAAATAAAATGGCAGCTAAAAAAAATCAAGTCTTTGTTCTTCAAATTTTATTCCCCCTCTATCTTCAGCTCGAAACAAAAAAATCAAATAGTGATTGAAATTTAAAACGACCATGGCCGAAGAAAATGTCTTCCCTTCCACCTCTCTTCGTTCAAAATGAAATCGAGAAAAGAAAAAAATAAACGAAACTCCTCCTCACTAAAAAAAATATATATAGAGAGGGCGGACGAAATCTCGATCGAAGTCGAGCTAGCAGGGGAGATCACGTTCGATAATAGGGAGGGCTCGTTTCACCTCGTAATGGAATCGCAAATCGCGAGAGGGAGAAGAGAGAGAGCTCGCGATGGAAGTCGCGATTAAATCAACTCGTGAAGCCTGGGCGTACGCGTGATGGATTCGAACGAGCTTCAGGGAATGGTGATGGCTGCGAGTTCGTATTCGTTCGTCAGGAGGCGACCGTGGGCGAGGCATTGGGCGGCGAGGCCGATATTAACCATTGTGGAGGCACAAGCGAGTCGACTCACATGGCAGTGGAGCAGCGATTCGAGTTCAAGCTCGAGGGGATGGCAGCCACGTGGTCTCTGGGAGGAGCGTTCAAAGTAGAGATTCTCGAGCTCGAGTTCGCGAGTTCTGATCTAGCAATCGAGCATGGTAATTCTTCTTTTTGCTTTACTAATTAGTTATAAAAAAATAAAAAACAGAAAAAAAAATATATGGGTAAGATTTTAACTTACAGTTAGGTACATGCCTATTCTAGTTTTGATTCTGTGTATACGTATATACAGTAAAGAAAAGTTCTATTTTGTTATTTACAAAAAATTATATATATACAGTAAGTTTGTAAAATATTTGATTTACATATGTATATATATTATACAGTAAAGAAAATTTTGTTGGTATGTCCAGTGAAAAAGGGAAAATTGATTTTTTGTCAGTAAAGGAAAAAAAATATAATAATTTATTAAAGGAAGTTTAGTTTTAAATTAAATTTTTAGTTAAATAGATTTATTAAAAGAAAATGGTAAAAAAAAATCATTGGATAATTAAAATTACCAAATGAAAATTGGTTATTCGATTTAATTCGAATATTAATGAATTGTATAAAATTGTTTATACAAGGTTAAAAAATCGAGAAACAAGCCGAAAATGGAAAGGGGTTGGAAATGAATGCTAATAAAATAAGGTGAGATCTTCTCACTCAAACAAAGGGTTTGTTTAATTTTAAATAGTTATATTTAAAATTATTGATTGTGTTGATTGTGTGCTTGAATGATAGTATATACATAGTAGTATATAGCAATATATATATATATATATTGGCATATGTACATATTGGAGTTGTGATTTCCCGCATTATATAGCGGATGAGACCCTATACGCCGCATAATAGCGGATGATATTTTATAAATCCCATATACCGCGATATTCCACCTCGAAGTGGAATTGGTATTGTGCTAACATCTGTGGATGCAGAGAAACAGGTTGGAGGGATCCAACTGGATTCCTCAAATTTATATGAATTTGTTTCATATGCTGTGTGATAATTTATTTATAATCTGTGAATGATTATATCTGTGATTGAATTTATTGAAGGCTAAAATTTAGCCGAATGTATTTTTGGTATCGTTGGATACCAGAAATAAAGAAAATTGGATTTTTGAAATTAAAGTTGGAAATTTTAAGTAAATTCTTTTGAAAGAATTAGGTGAATTTAAAAGAAGGAATATAAAAGTATAAAGTTGATTTTTGTAATCTTATCGAATTATTTCCAAAATATGGGAAAAGATTTTTATAAATGGATTTTGAATAGTATTATTTGAAAGTTGAAGAATTTATTTGAAAATGGAATTTTGAATAATTTGGAGAGATAAAGGAATTTATTTAAAAAGATGATAAATTGGTTTGAAATCAATTTGATAAAATGATTTGGTATTGGAAAATAAATCTTTGGGAAATCGATATGAAAATTTATTTGATGTTGAATGAGAAAATTGATTTGTGTTGAAATGAATTTTGAAATCGATTTGTAAAATGATTTGGTATTGAAATAAACTTAGAAATCAATTTGTAATTGATTTGGTGTTTTGAAATAAATGTTAGGAAAAACAATTTGGGATTGGAAATAAATTTGGAAATAAATTTGAAATTGATTTGGTGTTGAAATAAAATTTGAAATCAATCTGGAAGTTGATTTGGGGTTAAAATTGAATATTTGGGAATGTAAATTCAAATTGGAATTTATGAAATGAAAGGGAAATTTATTTTAAAAATAAAAACTAATTTATTTTTAAAGTGTGGAAAGTGTGATTTGAAATTTGTTTTCAAAGTGATGAAGTGTGGAAAAAATATATCTTGTGAAGATATTTGAAAATTTAATAATTTGGGAAAAATTATTTAAATTGGTTGATTGTTGTGAATGTTTTTGATAGTTAAATAACCGACTATCAATATTTGCCTTTGAAATGGCACTTGATTTGTTTTTTTAAAAACAAACGCTCATTATTCGGTTAAGCCGGGAGAGGACCTTTGTGTCATATAACCCATTCCGAATAGTAGTACGTCGTGAATGGACATTATTTGAAGACCGGTGTGAAGACCGGGTATTTTCGAAAATGAAAGGACAACCCGTCGAATGTCTCTGCACCGAGTTTCTCCGGTATAGAGATTTATATCACTCTTCTTATGATGGGAAGTCCGGACGTGATTAGTGAATACCCGGATTGCAAGGGCTTCTTTGGAAGTGCCTTCGGTTACGTTCGATCCCGGAACGGACTTGTATGGATGTGTGTCTGACATTACACTTTGAGATGTAAAGCTGGTTTCTATCAAATACATTTCTGTTGGTGGCGGAGAATTTATTCTCTTAGCTTAACACCCTTCTCTGAGACGTATGAGCTCAGAGGTTATGTAGTTGATGGTTACTAGTGATACATTCCCAATTTGGTAATGTGGCATACGAAGTGCTGTTGATCAATTATTGATCAAAGCGTGGCTTTGTGAAAAAGCGTGGCTTTGTGGATGAGACTTCGTCGAGCTTCACAACCCGGTAATGGTCGAAACAGGAATGTTGCGGCAAGGTTTGTTAGGGGTCGCGCCCCTAGGGTATGTCATTTCCTTCTGGATAAAAGGTGATATCATGGTATGGAGCCCAGATATTTTACCTATGTTGATGCTGCAAATTTATTATACTTTGTGGTTGTTGCTTTGTGGTTGAGGATCCTCGGATAAAGGTCGGTAACGACCGGGGGATGGCATAGGTCGTGTGTTAGCTACCTAGTTACAGCTGTACAGCGTGAGGTAGCGTCGGCCTTGTGTTTGCAGAGAGCAGGTTGACTCTCGAGGCGTCTTTCCAGAGGCATTTCCATTTCGGTGTAAGGAAGTTCCTTAGCCTGACCATTTGTTGGAAATCCAAAGAAACAATACGAACCCTGTACGGTTTTAGTTGTATAACCTGCTATGGAATGTGGCGGTAACCTGCTGTTGAACATAGTAGCTATAGTAGGCATACAATAATGGTTGTATGTTGGCTAAGATTGATATTATACTTTCAAAATGTTTTCCACACTAGACATTAATAATAATATCAACTGATTTTGCGTAGTAAGCATGTTTGACTATCATAAGAAGAAATCTCCTCCAATTCTGCGTTTGCATTGTGTGTGTGGCGGGAGGTCTTATGGTAGTTTCATTTTCCAAAAGCATTGTGAATCTGATTTTATTTTCTTTGTGAGAATAACTGTTTTACGATCTCACACCAGTCACCATGTCTGACTCGGAGTTTATTGTTCCCTTTCTAAACTCTGGGTGCCCATAATTTTCCACACAGGCAGCCTAGAGTTATGTTATCAGGATATTCTGGAGCTTTGGAGATGAGCTGGATGGCGAAGCGTACTACCGTACTTGTTTATTTATTCTGCTGTGTATTCTGTATGAGGACAAGTTATATAACTGTCCATTGTTGTATTGAGTTGTATATTGACTCTGATTGATGTATGTATAAACTGATATAGTCTTTTGTTTTAAAGATTATTCATTCATCTATTATATATTGTTCCGCTGTGAATGTGAGATTCTGATATTATTTCTGTTTTTGTTTCTTCTTCTTTATTTTTCTTCTGTCTTCTTCTACCTCTTCTTTTTAAATCTAATGGTTCGGTTTTCTGGCATTCGATTGCGCGGCATTTGATACAGTGGACGTATCAATGTCGACTTTCGAGCGTCGAAAAGTCTCAAACCGTTACATGTGGTATCAGAGCTGTTGGTTAAGCGACAACCCTGGCTCTGTTGGGTGTTACTCATTAGAGATAGAGTCAGTAGTACTCTAGAATGAGTGTGAGTGTAATAATAGATATGAGCGCGTATTTGTTAGTGAATATAAAATTTGTTTTGTATTGTGTTGACTTATCGGTTGATTGTTTATAGATTCTGGTCGGTGCAGTCTGGCCAACTGTGATCGATAGGGGTTTCTAAACTCTTAAACAAGATAAACTGACATGGTATTGTTTTAAAATAGGGTAAATGAAATAATTTTGCCCAAAACTATTTTTGTATAGAAAAGGAATGATTTTCTATGAATTATTATTGTATATGGATGCTTGGTTGTTAGGAAGAGATAATATTGAATTATTATCACTGTTATATGGAATTGAATAAGAAATAATGGTATAACCAAAGATTTGGAAATAAATTCATTTGACAAATGAAATTTATAAATATGAATTGAAAGGATAAAGAAATAAATTCATATACAAATGAAATTTGTAAAATGTAAATGTGATTTATAATTGGAAATAGAATTCCAGAGAAATATTTGAAAATAAATTCATTAATGGAATGTAAATAAGTTGATGACTTATAAAATATTTGAAATTTGGTTGAAATGAGATTCAAATTGAAAGGGAATGAATAAGTGAATGAACAAATGAGGTTACATTTGTAAATAAATAAATTGGAATTGAAAAAAATGAAATGAGATTTGATTTGAATCAAGTTGAATAAAAATCCAAACTTGGAAAAATAAAATAAAGTGGATTGTGTTCAAGTAAACTAACTTGAAAAATTGTTAATGAATGAAATAATGAATTTGAAGTTGGATTAGTTAAACTAAAAGTGAATTGTGAGTTGAATAAAAATGGTTTGAATTTGTATATAAATTCAAGTAGTATAAATAAATTGAAAATTTCCTTGTTATTGATAAAATAAATTCGAAATGACTTGAATATGGAAATTTGAAATTTAAAAAGAAAAATTGTGAAATGGTCGTCGTCGACTTTTATTGAATGGTTTTGAATAGAATTTGTTTGGTTAATGAAATAAACCGAATGTGAATATAAAATGCAAATTGAATTGAATGGAATCAATTGAAATGGTATGAATTCGTTTCACTTAAAAATGAATTGAATGTAAGAAAGTGAGTTGTTAATCACTTGAATTGAATAGAAATTGAATGTAAATTAGATGAAAGAAATTTAATTTGTATTGAAACCATATGAATTGCTAATGGAATTTATTTTGAATGTATTGCTTATGAAATCTATGTATTTGCTATTGAAATAAGTGAAATGTTAATAGATTTCATATATATGTCAATTACGTGTTTAAATTGAGTAAGTACAGGTTTTTATAGGCCGTTTGGCTGCATTTTGATTGCGCAAAATGCTAATAATAAACCGCTTTGCTTAAAATGCTAAAAAGGTACGCCTACGCAATACAAAATAGGAAATATGAACTGTTTTTCTGCTTTTCCGACCGTGTGGGTCGATGTATACATATTTATATCTTTTGTCAAATTGTAAAAGCTCCTCCATACAAAGGAGACTCCGCCAAAATTTTCTGAAAATTTTAGGAGTTAGAATTTTTTTTGAAAATTTGGAAAATTTTGTTAACGGAAAATTTGTCAAATTGGATCAAATGAAGCAAAGTATTGAAAAAAAATTAGTAAATGAAACTAATTTAAACAATAAGATGAATCAGTTGTGAATGAAAGAT
The DNA here is from genome assembly GCA_030737815.1 of Allium fistulosum. Classification (NCBI taxonomy): domain Eukaryota; kingdom Viridiplantae; phylum Streptophyta; class Magnoliopsida; order Asparagales; family Amaryllidaceae; genus Allium; species Allium fistulosum. The sequence continues at coordinate 917,256,718 of CM060906.1, forward strand.
AATTGATAGAGTTCAATATTCAAAGTTGAAGATAAAATGAATTCAAATAGAATTGAAATAGTAAATTGAATTCAAATGGAACTGAAAATGCAAAGTTGAATGGAAATGAATATATAACTTTGTTAGCGAAGTCAAAATAAATATAAGAAATATGTAAATGCTTATATTGAACTTAAGAAATGGATAATGGAATTCTTAAGTAAAATGGGTATTTGGAATCCAATAAGTAAATTTGGACATTGTTGTTAAGTAAAGTATACAGGAATTATAAAGGCTGTAGGGAAATGGAATTGGATTTTGATTTTGAAGATAATTTGAATTTGTTCGACAAGAGGTATGTATTTGAATTTCGGTATGAAATTTGATGAGTTTCTGATGTTGCCACTTGGCATTTTGTTTTCTATTGGAATTTGGGAGTCCGTAGGGACATTTTGTAGTTGTACCGAGTTAGCCGCGCAAAGGAGACGCTGGCGAAATTTCTCGGAAATTTAGAGAGTTAGAAAATTTTTGAGAAATTTTGGAATAATTTAAAATTTAAATTTAAATTTAAATTTAAATTTGAATTGTGAATCAAAGTTAAGCTGTTTGAAACTATGAAAGTGTTTGGAAAGTTAGCTGAAGTGATAACGAATCTTTAATAAAAAGATTTGTTTTGAAAATTTGATAAAACTATTTGGTTTGGGGAAATGATACACGGGAATTGGATCATTCTTCTTGACTTGTAATTTCGGAACGAAATTCTTTTAAGGGGGGAAGATTGTAACGACCCTGAATTTTTGACATTGGAAATGTGAATATTTAGTTGATTTTAAATATTTGAATGTTAGTTTAATTTGAATTTCAAATATCAGAGTTTGTTTGGTAATTAAATTAGTGAATTTAATTATTAAAATTTGAGTATAATTTTGAATCTTCAGTTTTAAGCTGATTAAAAATAATCTAAAGGCTTAGAAAATTTTAGTTGTATAATTTTGAAGGTATAGAACTTTCAGAATTGGATTTGAAACTGTTTTGTTCAGTTTTGAAATTTATCGTTTAAATTGAATTTAAAAATAGCGCTCCGGGGCGCAGTCTCGGAATTCGACGAAACTAGTTCCATTGGATCCGTAATATTATATTATTATCGGATTTCAATTTTCGTAAGGTTTGGAGTGACCGTTTGATCGTACGATAAGCAAACACACTGAAATTAAATCGAAAATTCAATATTATAACTGGTTCAAAAAGCTATCTTCTCCATACGATCGAATTTGGACTCGAAACCTTTTCCATTGCGTTCGGAATAGGCGTATAACATTATGAATGCCTAGTGGCATACCTCGATAGGAGGTCAAGTTTTTAAGTTGTATTTATCGAACGGTTTGAATTTGAATTTAAATTAAATACATATTAGTCAACTCCAGCTGCCTTTCCTTCAAATCACTGTCTCCACTCGTACACGCCAAAGTCTTCTCCTGTCTCCCCATTTCTTTTTAAAATCACGCAAGACAGATTTTTAGAATCAAAGAAGAAAAAAATAAAATGGCAGCTAAAAAAAATCGAGTCTTTGTTCTTCAAATTTTATTCCCCCTCTATCTTCAGCTCGAAACAAAAAAATCAAATGTTGATTGAAATTTAAAACGACCATGGCCGAAGAAAATGTCTTCCCTTCCACCTCTCTTCGTTCAAAATGAAATCGAGAAAAGAAAAAAAATAAACGAAACTCCTCCTCACTAAAAAAAAATATATAGAGAGGGCGGACGAAATCTCGATCGAAGTCGAGCTAGTAGGGGAGATCGCGTTCGATAATAGGGAGGGCTCGTTTCACCTCGTAATGGAATCGCAAATCGTGAGAGGGAGAAGAGAGAGAGCTCGCGATGGAAGTCACGATTAAATCAACTCATGAAGCCTGGGCGTACGCGTGATGGATTCGAACGAGCTTCAGGGAATGGTGATGGCTGCGAGTTCGTATTCGTTCGTCAGGAGGCGACCGTGGGCAAGGCATTGGGCGGCGAGGCCGATATTAACCATTGTGGAGGCACAAGCGAGTCGACTCACATGGCAGTGGAGCAGCGATTCGAGTTCAAGCTCGAGGGGATGGCAGCCACGTGGTCTCTGGGAGGAGCGTTCAAAGTAGAGATTCTCGAGCTCGAGTTCGCGAGTTCTGATCTAACAATCGAGCATGGTAATTCTTCTTTTTGCTTTACTAATTAGTTATAAAAAAAATAAAAAACAGAAAAAAAAATATATGGGTAAGATTTTAACTTACAGTTAGGTACATGCCTATTCTAGTTTTGATTCTGTGTATACGTATATACAGTAAAGAAAAGTTCTATTTTGTTATTTACAGAAAATTATATATATACAGTAAGTTTGTAAAATATTTGATTTACATATGTATATATAATATACAATAAAGAAAATTTTGTTGGTATGTCCAGTGAAAAAGGGAAAATTGATTTTTTGTCAGTAAAGGAAAAAAAATATAATAATTTATTAAAGGAAGTTTAGTTTTAAATTAAATTTTTAGTTAAATAGATTTATTAAAAGAAAATGGTAAAAAAAATCATTGGATAATTAAAATTACCAAATGAAAATTGGTTATTCGATTTAATTCGAATATTAATGAATTGTATAAAATTGTTTATCCAAGGTTAAAAAATCGAGAAACAAGCCGAAAATGGAAAGGGGTTGGAAATGAATGCTAATAAAATAAGGTGAGATCTTCTCACTCAAACAAAGGGTTTGTTTAATTTTAAATAGTTATATTTAAAATTATTGATTGTGTTGATTGTGTGCTTGAATGATAGTATATACATAGTAGTATATAGCAATATATATATATATAGGCATATGTATATATTGGAGTTGTGATTTCCCGCATTATATAGCGGATGAGACCCTATTTGCCGCATAATAGCGGATGATATTTTATAAATCCCATATACCGCGACATTCCACCTCGAAGTGGAATTGGTATTGTGCTAACATCTGTGGATGCAGGGAAACAGGTTGGAGGGATCCAACTGGATTCCTCAAATTTATATGAATTTGTTTCATATGCTGTGTGATAATTTATTTATAATCTGTGAATGATTATATCTGTGATTGAATTTGTTGAAGGCTAAAATTTAGCCGAATGTATTTTTGGTATCGTTGGATACCAGAAATAAAGAAAATTGGATTTTTGAAATTAAAGTTGGAAATTTTAAGTAAATTCTTTTGAAAGAATTGGGTGAATTTAAAGGAAGGAAATTAAAAGTACAAAGTTGATTTTTGTAATCTTATCGAATTATTTCCAAAATATGGGAAAAGATTTTTATAAATGGATTTTGATAGTATTATTTGAAAGTTGAAGAATTTATTTGAAAAGGGAATTTTGAATAATTTGGAGAGATAAAGGAATTTGTTTAAAAAGATGATAAATTGGTTTGAAATCAATTTGATAAAATGATTTGGTATTGGAAAATAAATCTTTGGGAAATCGATATGAAAATTTATTTGATGTTGAATGAGAAAATTGATTTGTGTTGAAATGAATTTTGAAATTGATTTGTAAAATGATTTGGTGTTGAAATAAACTTAGAAATCAATTTGTAATTGATTTGGTGTTTTGAAATAAATGTTTGGAAAAACAATTTGGGATTGGAAATAAATTTGGAAATCAATTTGAAATTGATTTAGTGTTGAAATAAAATTTGAAATCAATCTGGAAGTTGATTTGGGGTTAAAAGTGAATATTTGGGAATGTAAATTCAAATTGGAATTTATGGAATGAAAGGGAAATTTGTTTTAAAAATAAACACTAATTTATTTTTAAAGTGTGGAAAGTGTGATTTGAAATTTGTTTTCAAAGTGATGAAGTGTGGAAAAAATATATCTTGTGAAGATATTTGAAAATTTAATAATTTGGGAAAAATTATTTAAATTATTTAAATTGGTTAATTGTTGTGAATGTTGTTGATAGTTAAATAACCGACTATCAATATTTGCCTTTGAAATGGCACTTGATTTGTTTTTTTAAAAACAAACGCTCATTATTCGGTTAAGCCGGGAGAGGACCTTTGTGTCATATAACCCATTCCGAATAGTGATACATCATGAATGGACATTATTTGAAGACCTGTGTGAAGACCGGGTATTTTCGAAAATGAAAGGACAACCTGTCGAATGTCTCTGCACCGAGTTGCTCCGGTATAGATATTTATATCACTCTTCTTGTGATGGGAAGTCCGGACGTGATTAGTGAATACCCGGATTGCAAGGGCTTCTTTGGAAGTGCCTTCGGTTACGTTCGATCCCGGAACGGACTTGTATGGATGTGTGTCTGACATTACACTTTGAGATGTAAAGCTGGTTTCTATCAAATACATTTCTGTTGGTGGCGGAGAATTTATTCTCTTAGCTTAACACCCATCTCTGAGACGTACGAGCTCAGAGATTATGTAGTTGATGGTTACTAGTGATACATTCCCAATTTGGTAATGTGGCATACGAAGTGCTGTTGATCAATTATTGATCAAAGCGTGGCTTTTTGAAAAAGCGTGGCTTTGTGGACGAGACTTCGTCGAGCCTCACAACCCGGTAATGGTCGTGTGTTAGCTTCCTAGTTACAGCTGTACAGTGTGAGGTAGCGTCGGCCTTGTGTTTGTAGAGAGCAGGTTGACTCTCGGGGCGTCTTTCCAGTGGCGTTTCCATTTCGGTGTAAGGAAGTTCCTTAGCCTGACCATTTGTTGGAAATCCAAAGAAACAATACGAACCCTGTACGGTTTTTAGTTGTATTACCTGCTATGGAATGTGGCGGTAACCTGCTACTGAACGTAGTAGCTATAGTAGACATACAACAATGGTTGTATGTTGGCTAAGGTTGATATTATACTTTCGAAATGTTTTCCACACTAGACATTAATAATAATATCAACTGATTTTGCGTATTAAGCATTTTTGACTATCATAAGGAGAAATCTCCTCCAATTCTGCGTTTGCATTGTGTGTGTGGCGGGAGGCCTTATGGTAGTTTCATTTTCCAAAAAGCATTGCGAATCTGTTTTATTTTCTTTGTGAAAATAACTGTTTTACGATCTCATACCAGTCACCATGACTGACTCGGAGTTTATTGTTCCCTTTCTAAACTCTGGGTGCCCATAATTTTCCACACAGGCAGCCTAGAGTTATGTTATCAGGATATTCTGGAGCTTTGGAGATGAGCTGGATGGCGAAGCGTACTACCGTACTTGTTTATTTATTCCGCTGTGTATTCTGTATGAGGACAAGTTTATATAACTGTCCATTGTTGTATTGAGTTGTATATTGACTCTGATTGATGTATGTATAAACCGATATAGTCTTTTGTTTTAAAGATTATTCATTCATCTATTATATATTGTTCCGCTGCGAATGTGAGATTCTGATATTATTTCTGTTTTTGTTTCTTCTTCTTTATTTTTCTTCTGTCTTCTTCTACCTCTTCTTTTTGAATCTAATGGTTCGGTTTTCCGGCATTCGATTGCGCGGCATTTGATACAATGGACGTATCAATGTCGACTTTCGAGCGTCGAAAAGTCTCAAACCGTTACAATGGTGGTACGACGGAGATGCTCATTTATTCTTCTATTAGCTATCTACTATTTTGTCTTAGTTATTCCCAAATATTAGGCTGATTTTGTTACTAGTATAGGGAAATGTTGTAAGTGAAGTTTATTTGATACTATATTATTTTGTTCATCTGGGATTATTTTATATTGATTATTATATTTTATTCCTTTTACTATGAGTTTCAGAAAGTGTAGAATATTGTACATAACTATGTAATTTTTTGTTAATTTACCTTAAAACAATCTACTGTCTAGGAGGTCCACGATACCAGTGCCGCTTTTAGACGTAGGTCAAATGTTGTAGATGGTTGATTGATTCATTTTATAACAAGGGTCTTAGTCAAATGTAAAATGATTTCAGAGACTACGAAGAAGATGAAAATTTAGAGGGTGAAAACTATGATCTTGCTTAAGAATCCCAATAGACTCAAATAAGGGCGAATACAGGAGGGATTAACTTAAACGAGAGAACGATGCCCAAAAATAGTAAACTACTGCCCAAAAATTTACACCAAAGAAGATGGATGAGTAACGAATAGGAAGAATGTAACGACCCAGAATTTCTGTCATTTGAAATTCGTATATTTAATTGATTTTTAAATATTAATAAGTAAGATTTGGAAGTCGAATTAATTTAATTTCGATATAATGATTTAAGACGATTAAATTATTAATTTAATACTTGAAATTGGGTAAATAATTGAAATCTGAATTAAATGTGATTAAAAATGATTAATAAAGTTATATTAAATCATATTTGTGATAACCCTGATTTTGTGAGTAATTTCATGATTTAATTTAGTTTGTATTTGTTTGAAATTGCATTGAAAAGATAGAGATAGGAAACTGATTTGCAGATGCATAGTTTAAAAACATGTACATGTGCACAAGACAGTGCACAAACATGCACACAGTTTTCTGTGTGATAAAATAGGCAACAGTTAATAAATATGATAGGATAAATAAATTACAAATATATATGTAGGCAGAAATGATCAAGTCTTAAAAAAAAGAGACTTAGGCCAGAATAGGCATACATGTAATATACATGTGCACCAAACAAATGCTTGCTGAAATAAAAATTAACATTGCATGAAAATGGTATGAGCTTTTGAACAAACACTTTATCCATTTTTAGCAATTCCTTTTTGCTTTAGAAAACAGAAATCATGCAAATAACATGACCGGGGTAATGAGGTATATTTTCTGGAAAAAATGCCAGGACTACTTACCCATTTTCTCTAAAAAGTATAATGAGAGGTAGATCATAGTTGGTAGGGTAAAATTGACATTGGGTAATTTCCTTAAACCCTAGTAGCAGCCAGAGTTTATATAAGAAGACCTGGTGTAGTAAGATTCTTTTTTTATATATATTGCTCTGCCTCATAAAAGAAAAATAAATATATATATATATATAACAGAAGTTAGAAAAGAAATGTGGAACACCAGTCATTAGAGTAGGAAGAAGGCAGAAGATCAAAGGAAGAAAAAGAAAAGCTTAGGAAAAAGAAAAGGGGATTAAGGTGAGTAATCTCACTGGAAATATTGGTAATAAGTCCTGAATATTGAGGCAGCCTAACTAAAATTCATATTTCATTTGTTTGCAAGATAGATTCATTTTATGATTTAGTAACTTTGACTTGTTTTATGATCTGTTTTAATGGAAACCTCTTTATATTGATTTACTCAGTATGATAGAGCCATGGATCTAATATTTAGATAGGTTTTACTGTGTTATAATTTAACTTTGAGGTGAAGCAGTTAATATGGGTTTTCTTTATACATTTATTAGTTTAAAACCCAGGATGCTTAATATGGATATATGGTCTAAAAATGAGAAAGGATATGGGACTGCAACATTGTGTGTTTGCTTAGGTCTCATATTAACAGAAAAATTTTATAAAAAGGAAAAATATAGAGGTGCAATGTTTACATGTGCTGAGCCTCTACATTTATGAACTATCCAGTAAATCTTATACTTGTGATTTAGTCAGATTTGAAGATCTACATGGATCTGACTGAATCAGAGGTAGAAAAAAAAGAAAAACAAACAGAAAAATATCTATAACCATACGTTTGTATTGGGATCTATTGAAGCCCATAGAAAAATAATATGTTTAAGAGACCACCTCTATTGTTATGATGAAGTGCTTGTTCATGAAAATATGTCTTGTTAATCTTTGGATGAATGCCTGTGACTGAATGTTTAATTCACTGCTTGAAACATGAGATGCAGAGAGGAAATTAACACTAAAGGGTAGTGACACTTAGTAATTTAACTAAGGATTTTGGATCTTAGGGCTATAAGATATGGCTTGGCAAGGTGAATATTGCAAGCTCACACATGGTATGTTTATACCCAGGGGCCCGAGTGTGCTAGGTTAACAGAGAAATGTCCCAGGCAGTGTGTGTTTAAAAAGAGAAAGTAGCTAAAGACCATAACATATTTGATATTGAACATTAGAAATAGGTTCATATGAAGGCTTGGGAAAAATCCCTGAAGGCCAGAAAATCTATAGATGAAGAATGAGGATTTATTTGATGATTGTGTTGACTGTTTTAGGATATTCTATGGATGAATTCTATGTTTGTTTTCTCTGCAATAAATCATTGAATTATGTATCATTTTGTTGTGCATGTCCAGGTTGCACAGAAATGGGTATAAGAGTAATATTGCATTCCCTCATTTATCTTAAAGTTATTTGAATATGAGAAAAAAAACTATATAAAAATTATATTTTCAATTGGATTACTCATACCAGACCAAGTCTGACCCATGTGTGTTGATGCACTATTGGGTGTCTCATATTTAACGAGGCAGCCCATAGTGATTATGCAGGTAAATAGGCATTTCATTGATCAAGCTTTGGATGGGTTGGCTGCTTAAGGAATTGGATGCAATAGTTACAAATTTACTGATATTAAAGTAGAAGTTTAAGTTGCATTTATGTTATAATATGTTGGTTATGTTGTTTGGAAAGAAACTATGTAATGACATTCCCTGTTTTGTATGTTTTAAAACTTAAAATTGTAATTCAGTAGAAACTGGCAAGTTGACTTTCAAAATGGTTACTGAGCAATATAGTTTCTTTGTTTAACTTCCAGAATTCTAAAAGAAAAGGTAGTATAAATAAAATCTGAGATAGTGAGAAGGCATAGATTGAAAGAACAACCTAGTAATTGCTATGAGAAGTTCATGTTTACAAAGATTAGGTAAAAGTCTGGAAAATAATAACATTGAGTCACTAAAAGAAAAAGAACCCAGAATTGCATGTATATTACTTTAGAATAGTTGTAAGGGAAATAAGGCTAACTTGACCATTTCACTAAGCCCGGGGTTCAAACACATTCAAATGCTTTAAAACTTAATTTGTAGGGGAATTCAACGACTCAAATAAAAGGTAGAATAAATTATCTCTAAGTTAACAGTTTAAAAAAAGAAAGAAAGAAAAGAGTTAGGCACTAAACATTTTTCAGTACATACATATGCATGGGATCATGCACATACACATACAAATACAAAAGTATAGTTCATATGGAAATGATATTAGGAAAGTACAAAGAAAAATTTCTGCTTCCAAACATGTGTTCTCTGATTCAAGTAAAAACAATTTACATATCTTCACATATGTAAGTTGAGACATTTTGAACATAACAATATTTTTATATTGGTTTTAAGATCCTGGTTAGAAGGTGAACCAGAGAATGATATTCTCTTGGCTAGGTGACCACTGTGATTAATTGTAAAAAAAATTCTGAATTTTAGGAAAAGAAAGTGGGTCATCTCATTTGGTATCAGAGCTATGTTGTTAAATAACATAGCAAAATGTTGTATGAACTTGTTTGCATTGGATGTATGGTGTGTTGACTGCTTTGGATGCCTTGTTTTAATTAATACTTATACTAATAATAATTACTAGGATTGGATAGAGATAAATTAAATGAGTTAATTTATAGAAAATAAACAAAAATGGACTAACCCAAGTGTCATATCCATAGAATCATGGTAAGACCCAGACAACAAGAGGTAGGATCAAGTGAACCACCAATGGTGAATATGCAAGAATTCATGAGAGCTATAAGGGAAGGGGTAGGCAATAGGCAAGAAAATCCACATGAGGAGCTTTCCAAACTACTCAAGACCTTTACCAATCTTGGAGGCAAAACTTTTGATGGAACAGAAGGGATCATGGGAGTTCAAAATTGGCTCAGAATTTTGGTCAGGATTTTTACAGATATGCAAGTTGAAGACCAAAAGAAAAGGCAAATAGCATCCAGACAATTGAGAGGAGCAGCTTTGGACTGGTGGGAGGTTATCATAGCTGGAAGACCTGAAGGAGAAGTGACATGGGATCAATTTAAGGCAATGCTAAAAGGTAGATTTGTCCCAGCATCAGCCAAGGAATCTTTGCTAGAAGAATTTATTAAATTAAGGCAAGGGGCTATGAGTGTTACTGAGTACACACAGAAGTTTGAATCACTAGCCAAGTATGGTGCAGTGCTTATCACAACTCAAGAAGCTAAAAATGGCAGATACATTCAAGGACTGAATGCCAGCCTTAGTAGAGCTATGCTGCCATATAAGGACAGGACATTTGATCAAGTTTTGGATCTGACTCTGAGCATTGAACAACATGATAAAGCCAGAGAAAATTTTAGAGCATTCAAGAATAATCAAAATAAGAAAGGGAAGGGTAAGTTTCATCCTTATGATAAAAAGAAAACAGATGTAGCTTCCACCAAGAAACCAGAAGAGGCCAAGACTGCTGAAGTTAAGAAGAAGATCACTTGTTATAACTGTGGCCAAGAGGGGCATATGAAGAATAGGTGCACCAATCCTAGACCAGCATCCTTCAAGTGTCACCAGTGTGGAAAGGAGGGTCAGATAAGGAGGAACTGTCCAGATTTTAAGCAAGGAAAAGTAGGAACCTTGGAAGGGAAAGGTAAAGCAACCGAGGGACCAAATGTTGAGAACCATGGCCAAGTTGAAGGTACTTTGCTCATTTACTCAATACCTTTTGTAGTAGTGTATGATACTGGGGCTACACACTCCTTGATTTCCCATGATATTGTACAACAACTAAAATTGAATTGAATGATTGTTGATAAGCCATTGCTTATTAGAAGTCCTTTAGGTAGTTCCTCTGTTTTGGGTATGATGTGTATGCAACTGGGATTAAATATAGGGGGATGTGTGTTCAGTGCAGACCTATATATGTTGCAATACCCGGGCATAGGAGTTATTCTAGGAGTTGATTGGTTGAGGAAATATAAGGCTATTATAAATATGGAAACATCTACCATATTACTAAAAATTGCTGATGGAAAAAGGGTAGTTGTTCTGTGTGAGGCAAACAAGAGCAGAAATATAGCTACTCTTGTTACTTTGTCTAGTGAGAAGCCCATGCCCACATTAGATGAAAGCTCTATAGTAAATCAATATACTGATGTGTTTGGTGAGGTTAGGGGAGTTCCAAACCATAGGCCAGTAGAGTTTTCAATTAAACTAATTACAGGGGCTAGTCCAGTAGTTAAGAGGCCAACTAGAATGGGGCCTAAGGAATTGATAGAGCTGAAAAAGCAACTGGTCGAACTAGAAGAAAAAGGCTTCATCAGACCCAGTAGCTCATCATGGGGAGCACCAGTGGTTTTTGTTAAGAAACAAGATGGATCTCTCAGATTATGTATTGATTATAGGGAGTTAAATAAAATCACAGTTAAAAACAAATACCCCTTACCAAGAATTGATGATCTCTTTGATCAATTGAGTGGTGCAAAAATATTCTCTAGACTTGATTTAGCTTTAGGATTCCATCAAATGAAAGTAGAAGAGGAAAGCATTAAATACACAGCTTTCAACACTAGATATGGACTTTATGAATTTTTAGTAATGCCATTTGGTTTGACAAATGCTCCCTCTTACTTTGTTGATTTGATGAATAGAATTTTTAGAGAATACCTGGATAAATTTGTATTGATATTTATTGATGATATACTAATTTATTCTAAGTTAGTTGAGAAGCATGAGAATCATTTGCATATAGTACTTCATAAACTGAGGCAAGAAAATTTGAAGGCAAAATTTTTAAAATGCACTTTTTGGCAAAAGGAAGTAAATTTTTTAGGACATGTGGTATCAGAAGAAGGTATATCTGTAGATCCCAATAAAGTAATTGCAGTTCAAGCTTGGAAAAGGCCTACTAATGTCACAGAAGTTAGGTCATTTATGGGAATGGCTGGGTACTACAGAAGGTTTATAAAAGATTTTGCAAAGATTGCAATCCCATTAACCAGATTGACTAGGAAGAATCAGGTATTTGCTTGGACTGAGGAGTGTGAGAAAGCTTTTGGGAGGTTAAAAGAAGCACTAATACAAGCTCCAATACTAAAAGTACCTGAGGGGAATGAAAATTTAGTGATATATACTGATGCAAGTGGACAAGGGCTTGGGGCAGTATTGATGCAACAACACCAAGTGATAGCTTATGCCTCTAGACAGTTGAAACCCAGTGAGGTAAGGTATGCTACACATGACCTTGAATTGGCTGCTATAGTGTATGCTCTTAAATTATGGAGACACTATTTGTTGGGGGCAAAGTTTGAAGTTTACACTGACCATAAGTCACTTAAATATTTGTTTTCACAAAAAGAATTAAACATGAGGCAGCAAAGGTGGGTTGAACTCCTAGCCTCGTATGATTTTGAAATATTGTACACCCCTGGCAAAGCTAATAAAGTAGCAGATGCTTTAAGTAGACAGCATGCTATTGTAGCTAGGTTAATGATAGAAGAGTTTAACACTTTATCACTATTGATTGACTCAGAGGTAGAAAGTGAAAGTGTAGAAAATATGAGTATATGCAATGAGAATGTAGAAATGGGAAAGTTAAGTTTTGTTACCTTGGGGTCAGAATTAAAGAATAAAGTTGTAAAGTTACAAGACCAAGATCCATTTTTATTTGAGAAGAAAACTCAGATATTAAATGGAGAAGCAGTGGAAGGCTTTCTGTTGAATAAACAAGTCCATTTGGAGAAAAGAAAAAGAATATGTGTCCCTGCTATTGATGAGTTGAAGCAAGAAATCTTAGATGCTTATCACAAAAAAAAATATACCATACACCCAGTAAGCACAAGAATGTATCACAACCTTAAGAGAGATTATTGGTGGAGTGGTATGAAGAGTGTAGTGGCATCTTTTGTGTCTAAGTGCATGGTTTGTCAACTGATAAAGGCTGAATATCAAAATCCCTCCGGAATGCTTCAACCTTTACCAATACCACAGTGGAAATGTGAAGACATATCAATGGATTTCATTGATGGTTTGCCTAGAACTAGAAGGGGAAATGATAGTATTTGGGTTGTAGTTGATAGGCTAACCAAATCAGCCCATTTTATACCTGTGAAGTCAGACAGAAATGCATGCACATTAGCTCAGTTATTTATTAAGGAAATAATCAGACCACATGGAATACCAAAGACTATAGTGAGCGATAGAGACACCATCTTCACTTCAAAATTTTGGCAAAGTTTTCACAAGGCAATGGGGACTGATTTATGCTTAAGCACAGCATATCACCCTCAATCGAATGGCCAAACAGAAATTGTAAATAAATTGCTTGAAGACATGTTGAGAGCATGTGTATTGGATTGGGGAGGAAGCTGGGAGGATTATATATATCTAGCTGAATTTGCATACAATAACACCCATCACAGTAGCATAGGCATGGCCCCCTTTGAAGCTCTTTATGGAAGGCCATGTTTATCACCCTCAAGTTGGCATGAATCTGGTGAAAAGGTGGTCTTAGGACCAGAAAATGTAAAATAAACTTCTGAAAAGATAGCTTTGATTAGAAAAAGAATTGCTTCTGCCCAAGATAGGCAAAAGAAATATGCAGATCAAAAGAGAAAGGAAGTACATTATGATGTTGGGGATTTTGTATTTATTAAAATATCACCCATGAAAAAGGTTCTGAGGTTTGGGAAACAAGGAAAGTTGATTCCTAGATATATAGGGCCATATAAAGTTTTAGAAAGAATAGGAACTGTGGCCTACAGGTTAGAGTTGCCAGAAGAAATGAGAGTGATGCATGATGTTTTTCATGTATCACAATTAAGAAGATGGGTTCATGACAAGGAAACAATTCTAAAATCTCCTAAGGATGTACAGATTGATTCTAGATTGGTGTATGAAAAAGAGCCAGTGGGCATAGTTGCCAGAGAAATCAAGAAATTGAGGAGCAAAGAAATAAAATTAGTGAAAGTGCAATGGAGTCTTGATCCAAATTATTGCACATGGGAGGTGGAAGATAAAATCAGAATTGATTATCCACAACTGTTTGATTGAATGAAAGGTAAATTTATATATATACTGATGAATGTTTTGATTGAATTGCATTGTGATTTTTTGGGGTTGTTTGGATATACCTAGAGTTTAATCAAATGATTGATTTGAGAATGATTTGAGATCAGAAATTGATTTTCTGAAGTAATGATACTTAAGTTAAGTATGAAAGAATTGTGGGACACAATTCCTAAAAGGAGGGGTATATGTGATAACCCTGATTTTGTGAGTAATTTCATGATTTAATTTAGTTTGTATGTGTTTGAAATTGCATTGAAAAGATAGAGATAGGAAACTGATTTGCAGATGCATAGTTTAAAAACATGTACATGTGCACAAGACAGTGCACAAACATGCACACAGTTTTCTGTGTGATAAAATAGGCAACAGTTAATAAATATGATAGGATAAATAAATTACAAATATATATGTAGGCATAAATGATCAAGTCTTAAAAAAAAAGACTTAGGCCAGAATAGGCATACATGTAATATACATGTGCACCAAACAAATGCTTGCTGAAATAAAAATTAACATTGCATGAAAATGGTATGAGCTTTTGAACAAACACTTTATCCATTTTTAGCAATTCCTTTTTGCTTTAGAAAACAGAAATCGTGCAAATAACATGACCGGGGTAATGAGGTATATTTTCTGGAAAAAATGCCAGGACTACTTACCCATTTTCTCTAAAAAGTAGAATGAGAGGTAGATCATAGTTGGTAGGGTAAAATTGACATTGGGTAATTTCCTTAAACCCTAGTAGCAGCCAGAGTTTATATAAGAAGACCTGGCGTAGTAAGATTCTTTTTTTATATATATTGCTCTGCCTCATAAAAGAAAAATAAATATATATATATATAACAGAAGTTAGAAAAGAAATGTGGAACACCAGTCATTAGAGTAGGAAGAAGGCAGAAGATCAAAGGAAGAAAAAGAAAAGCTTAGGAAAAAGAAAAGGGGATTAAGGTGAGTAATCTCATTGGAAATATTGGTAATTAGTCCTGAATATTGAGGCAGTCTAACTAAAATTCATATTTCATTTGTTTGCAAGATAGATTCATTTTATGATTTAGTAACTTTGACTTGTTTTATGATCTGTTTTAATGGAAACCTCTTTATATTGATTTACTCAGTATGATAGAGCCATGGATCTAATGTTTAGATAGGTTTTTCTATGTTATAATTTAACTTTGAGGTGATGCAGTTAATATGGGTTTTCTTTATACATTTATTAGTTTAAAACCCAGGATGCTTAATATGGATATATGGTCTAAAAATGAGAAAGGATATGGGACTACAACATTGTGTGTTTGCTTAGGTCTCATATTAACAGAAAAATTTTATAAAAAGGAAAAATATAGAGGTGCAATGTATACATGTGCTGAGCCTCTACATTTATGAACTATCCAGTAAATCTTATACTTGTGATTTAGTCAGATTTGAAGATCTACATGGATCTGACTGAATCAGAGGTAGAAAAAAAAAGAAAAACAAACAGAAAATTATCTATGACCATACGTTTGTATTGGGATCTATTGAAGCCCATAGAAAAATAATATGTTTAAGAGACCACCTCTATTGTTATGATGAAGTGCTTGTTCATGAAAATATGTCTTGTTAATCTTTGGATGAATGCCTGTGACTGAATGTTTAATTCACTGCTTGAAACATGAGATGCAGAGAGGAAATTAACACTAAAGGGTAGTGACACTTAGTAATTTAACTAAGGATTTTGGATCTTAGGGCTACAAGATATGGCTTGGCAAGGTGAATATTGCAAGCTCACACATGGTATGTTTATACCTAGGGGCCTGAGTGTGTTGGTTTAACAGAGAAATGTCCCAGGCAGTGTGTGTTTAAAAAGAGAAAGTAGCTAAAGACCATAACATATTTGATATTGAACATTAGAAATAGGTTCATATGAAGGCTTGGGAAAAATCCCTGAAGGCCAGAAAATCTATAGATGAAGAATGAGGATTTAATTGATGATTGTGTTGACTGTTTTAGGATATTCTATGGATGAATTCTATGTTTGTTTTCTCTGCAATAAATCATTGAATTATGTATCATTTTGTTGTGCATGTCCAGGTTGCACAGAAATGGGTATAAGAGTAATATTGCATTCCCTCATTTATCTTAAAGTTATTTGAATATGAGAAAAAAAAACTATATAAAAACTATATTTTCAATTGGATTACTCATACCAGACCAAGTCTGACCCATGTGTGTTGATGCACTATTGGGTGTCTCATATTTAATGAGGCAGCCCATAGTGATTATGCAGGTAAATAGGCATTTCATTGATCAAGCTTTGGATGGGTTGGCTGCTTAAGGAATTGGATGCAATAGTTACAAATTTACTGATATTAAAGTAGAAGTTTAAGTTGCATTTATGTTATAATATGTTGGTTATGTTGTTTGGAAAGAAACTATGTAATGACATTCCCTGTTTTGTATGTTTTAAAACTTAAAATTGTAATTCAGTAGAAACTGGCAAGTTGTCTTTCAAAATGGTTACTGAGCAATATAGTTTCTTTGTTTAACTTCCAGAATTCTAAAAGAAAAGGTAGTATAAATAAAATCTGAGATAGTGAGAAGGCATAGATTGAAAGAACAACCTAGTAATTGCTATGAGAAGTTCATGTTTACAAAGATTAGGTAAAAGTCTGGAAAATAATAACATTGAGTCACTAAAAGAAAAAGAACCCAGAATTGCATGTATATTACTTTAGAATAGTTGTAAGGGAAATAAGGCTAACTTGACCATTTCACTAAGCCCGGGGTTCAAACACATTCAAATGCTTTAAAACTTAATTTGTAGGGGAATTCAACGACTCAAATAAAAGGTAGAATAAATTATCTCTAAGTTAACAGTTTAAAAAAAGAAAGAAAGAAAAGAGTTAGGCACTAAACATTTTTCAGTACATACATATGCATGGGATCATGCACATACACATACAAATACAAAAGTATAGTTCATATGGAAATGATATTAGGAAAGTACAAAGAAAAATTTCTGCTTCCAAACATGTGTTCTCTGATTCAAGTAAAAACAATTTACATATCTTCACATATGTAAGTTGAGATATTTTGAACATAACAATATTTTTATATTGGTTTTAAGATCCTGGTTAGAAGGTGAACCAAAGAATGATATTCTCTTGGCTAGGTGACCACTGTGATTAATTGTAAAAAAAAATTCTGAATTTTAGGAAAAGAAAGTGGGTCATCTCATTTGGTATCAGAGCTATGTTGTTAAATAACATAGCAAAATGTTGTATGAACTTGTTTGCATTGGATGTATGGTGTGTTGACTGCTTTGGATGCCTTGTTTTAATTAATACTTATACTAATAATAATTACTAGGATTGGATAGAGATAAATTAAATGAGTTAATTTATAGAAAATAAACAAAAATGGACTAACCCAAGTGTCATATCCATAGAATCATGGTAAGACCCAGACAACAAGAGGTAGGATCAAGTGAACCACCAATGGTGAATATGCAAGAATTCATGAGAGCTATAAGGGAAGGGGTAGGCAATAGGCAAGAAAATCCACATGAGGAGCTTTCCAAACTACTCAAGACCTTTACTAATCTTGGAGGCAAAACTTTTGATGGAACAGAAGGGATCATGGGAGTTCAAAATTAGCTCAGAATTTGGACAGGATTTTTACAGATATGCAAGTTGAAGACCAAAAGAAAAGGCAAATAACATCCAGACAATTGAGAGGAGCAGCTTTGGACTGGTGGGAGGTTATCATAGCTGGAAGACCTGAAGGAGAAGTGACATGGGATCAATTTAAGGCAATGCTAGAAGGTAGATTTGTCCCAGCATCAGCCAAGGAATCTTTGCTAGAAGAATTTATTAAATTAAGGCAAGGGGCTATGAGTGTTACTGAGTACACACAGAAGTTTGAATCACTAGCCAAGTATGGTGCAGTGCTTGTCACAACTCAAGAAGCTAAAAATGGCAGATACATTCAAGGACTGAATGCCAGCCTTAGTAGAGCTATGCTGCCATATAAGGACAGGACATTTGATCAAGTTTTGGATCTGACTCTGAGCATTGAACAACATGATAAAGCCAAAGAAAATTTTAGAGCATTCAAGAATAATCAAAATAAGAAAGGGAAGGGTAAGTTTCATCCTTATGATAAAAAGAAAACAGATGTAGCTTCCACCAAGAAACCAGAAGAGGCCAAGACTGCTGAAGTTAAGAAGAAGATCACTTGTTATAACTGTGGCCAAGAGGGGCATATGAAGAATATGTGCACCAATCCTAGACCAGCATCCTTCAAGTGTCACCAGTGTGGAAAGGAGGGTCAGATAAGGAGGAACTGTCCAGATTTTAAGCAAGGAAAAGTAGGAACCTTGGAAGGGAAAGGTAAAGCAACCGAGGGACCAAATGTTGAGAACCATGGCCAAGTTGAAGGTACTTTGCTCATTCACTCAATACCTTTTGTAGTAGTGTATGATACTGGGGCTACACACTCCTTGATTTCCCATGATATTGTACAACAACTAAAATTGAATTGTATGATTGTTGATAAGCCATTGCTTATTAGAAGTCCTTTAGGTAGTTCCTGTGTTTTGGGTATGATGTGTATGCAACTGGGATTAAATATAGGGGGATGTGTGTTTAGTGCAGACCTATATGTGTTGCAATAACCGGGCATAGGAGTTATTCTAGGAGTTGATTGGTTGAGGAAATATAAGGCTATTATAAATATGGTAACATCTACCATATCACTAAAAATTGCTGATGGAAAAAGGGTAGTTGTTCTGTGTGAGGCAAACAAGAGCAGAAATATAGCTACTCTTGTTACTTTGTCTAGTGAGAAGCCCATGCCCACATTAGAAGAAAGCTCTATAGTAAATCAATATACTGATGTGTTTGGTGAGGTTAGGGGAGTTCCAAACCATAGGCCAGTAGAGTTTTCAATTAACCTAATTCCAAGGGCTAGTCCAGTAGTTAAGAGGCCAACTAGAATGGGGCCGAAGGAATTGATAGAGCTGAAAAAGCAACTGGTCGAACTAGAAGAAAAAGGCTTCATCAGTCCCAGTAGCTCATCATGGGGAGCACCAGTGGTTTTTGTTAAGAAACAAGATGGATCTCTCATATTATGTATTGATTATAGGGAGTTAAATAAAATCACAGTTAAAAACAAATACCCCTTACCAAGAATTGATGATCTCTTTGATCAATTGAGTGGTGCAAAAATATTCTCTAGACTTGATTTAGGTTCAGGATTCCATCAAATGAAAGTAGAAGAGGAAAGCATTAAATACACAGCTTTCAACACTAGATATGGACTTTATGAATTTTTAGTAATGCCATTTGGTTTGACAAATGCTCCCTCTTACTTTGTTGATTTGATGAATAGAATTTTTAGAGAATACCTGGATAAATTTGTGATATTTATTGATGATATACTAATTTATTCTAAGTCAGTTGAGGAGCATGAGAATCATTTGCATATAGTACTTCATAAACTGAGGCAAGAAAATTTGAAGGCAAAATTTTCAAAATGCACTTTTTGGCAAAAGGAAGTAAATTTTTTAGGACATGTGGTATAAGAAGAAGGTATATCTGTAGATCCCAATAAAGTAATTGCAGTTCAAGCTTGGAAAAGGCCTACTAATGTCACAGAAGTTAGGTCATTTATGGGAATGGATGGGTACTACAGAAGGTTTATAAAAGATTTTGCAAAGATTGCAATCCCATTAACCAGATTGACTAGGAAGAATCAGGTATTTGCTTGTACTGAGGAGTTTGAGAAAGCTTTTGGGAGGTTAAAAGAAGCACTAATACAAGCTCCAATACTAAAAGTACCTGAGGGGAATGAAAATTTAGTGATATATACTGATGCAAGTGGACAAGGGCTTGGGGCAGTATTGATGCAACAACACCAAGTGATAGCTTATGCCTCTAGACAGTTGAAACCCAGTGAGGTAAGGTATGCTACACATGACCTTGAATTGGCTGCTATAGTGTATGCTCTTAAATTATGGAGACACTACTTGTTGGAGGCAAAGTTTGAAGTTTACACTGACCATAAGTCACTTAAATATTTGTTTTCACAAAAAGAATTAAACATGAGGCAGCAAAGGTGGGTTGAACTCCTAGCCTCGTATGATTTTGAAATATTGTACACCCCTGGCAAAGCTAATAAAGTAGCAGATGCTTTAAGTAGACAGCATGCTATTGTAGCTAGGTTAATGATAGAAGAGTTTAACACTTTATCACTATTGATTGACTCAGCGGTAGAAAGTGAAAGTGTAGAAAATATGAGTATATGCAATGAGAATGTAGAAATGGGAAAGTTAAGTTTTGTTACCTTGGGGTCAGAATTAAAGAATAAAGTTGTAAAGTTACAAGACCAAGATCCATTTTTATTTGAGAAGAAAACTCAGATATTAAATGGAGAAGCAGTGGAAGGCTTTCTGTTGAATAAACAAGGCCATTTGGAGAAAAGAAAAAGAATATGTGTCCCTGCTATTGATGAGTTGAAGCAAGAAATCTTAGATGCTTATCACAAAAACAAATATACCATACACCCAGGAAGCACAAGAATGTATCACAACCTTAAGAGAGATTATTGGTGGAGTGGTATGAAGAGTGTAGTGGCATCTTTTGTGTCTAAGTGCATGGTTTGTCAACAGATAAAGGCTGAATATCAAAAACCCTCCGGAATGCTTCAACCTTTACCAATACCACAGTGGAAATGTGAAGACATATCAATGGATTTCATTGATGGTTTGCCTAGAACTAGAAGGGGAAATGATAGTATTTGGGTTGTAGTTGATAGGCTAACCAAATCAGCCCATTTTATACCTGTGAAGTCAGACAGAAATGCATGCACATTAGCTCAGTTATTTATTAAGGAAATAATCAGACTACATGGAATACCAAAGACTATAGTGAGCGATAGAGACACCATCTTCACTTCAAAATTTTGGCAAAGTTTTCACAAGGCAATGGGGACTGATTTATGCTTAAGCACAGCATATCACCCTCAATCGAATGGCCAAACAGAAATTGTAAATAAATTGCTTGAAGACATGTTGAGAGCATGTGTATTGGATTGGGGAGGAAGCTGGGAGGATTATATATATCTAGCTGAATTTGCATACAATAACACCCATCACAGTAGCATAGGCATGGCCCCCTTTGAAGCTCTTTATGGAAGGCCATGTTTATCACCCTCAAGTTGGCATGAATCTGGTGAAAAGGTGGTCTTAGGACCAGAAAATGTAAAAGAAACTTCTGAAAAGATAGCTTTGATTAGAAAAAGAATTGCTTCTGCCCAAGATAGGCAAAAGAAATATGCAGATCAAAAGAGAAAGGAAGTACATTATGATGTTGGGGATTTTGTATTTATTAAAATATCACCCATGAAAAAGGTTCTGAGGTTTGGGAAACAAGGAAAGTTGATTCCTAGATATATAGGGCCATATAAAGTTTTAGAAAGAATAGGAACTGTGGCCTACAGGTTAGAGTTGCCAGAAGAAATGAGAGTGATGCATGATGTTTTTCATGTATCACAGTTAAGAAGATGGGTTCATGACAAGGAAACAATTCTAAAATCTCCTAAGGATGTACAAATTGATTCTAGATTGGTGTATGAAAAAGAGCCACTGGGCATAGTTGCCAGAGAAATCAAGAAATTGAGGAGCAAAGAAATAAAATTAGTGAAAGTGCAATGGAGTCTTGATCCAAATTATTGCACATGGGAGGTGGAAGATAAAATCAGAATTGATTATCCACAACTGTTTGATTGAATGAAAGGTAAATTTATATATATACTGATGAATGTTTTGATTGAATTGCATTGTGATTTTTTTGGGTTGTTTGGATATACCTAGAGTTTAATCAAATGATTGATTTGAGAATGATTTGAGATCAGAAATTGATTTTCTGAAGTAATGATACTTAAGTTAAGTATGAAAGAATTGTGGGACACAATTCCTAAAAGGAGGGGTATATGTGATAACCCTGATTTTGTGAGTAATTTCATGATTTAATTTAGTTTGTATGTGTTTGAAATTGCATTGAAAAGATAGAGATAGGAAACTGATTTGCAGATGCATAGTTTAAAAACATGTACATGTGCACAAGACAGTGCACAAACATGCACACAGTTTTCTGTGTGATAAAATAGGCAACAGTTAATAAATATGATAGGATAAATAAATTACAAATATATATGTAGGCATAAATGATCAAGTCTTAAAAAAAAGACTTAGGCCAGAATAGGCATACATGTAATATACATGTGCACCAAACAAATGCTTGCTGAAATAAAAATTAACATTGCATGAAAATGGTATGAGCTTTTGAACAAACACTTTATCCATTTTTAGCAATTCCTTTTTGCTTTAGAAAACAGAAATCATGCAAATAACATGACCGGGGTAATGAGGTATATTTTCTGGAAAAAATGCCAGGACTACTTACCCATTTTCTCTAAAAAGTAGAATGAGAGGTAGATCATAGTTGGTAGGGTAAAATTGACATTGGGTAATTTCCTTAAACCCTAGTAGCAGCTAGAGTTTATATAAGAAGACCTGGCGTAGTAAGATTCTTTTTTTATATATATTGCTCTGCCTCATAAAAGAAAAATAAATATATATATAACAGAAGTTAGAAAAGAAATGTGGAACACCAGTCATTAGAGTAGGAAGAAGGCAGAAGATCAAAGGAAGAAAAAGAAAAGCTTAGGAAAAAGAAAAGGGGATTAAGGTGAGTAATCTCATTGGAAATATTGGTAATAAGTCCTGAATATTGAGGCAGCCTAACTAAAATTCATATTTCATTTGTTTGCAAGATAGATTCATTTTATGATTTAGTAACTTTGACTTGTTTTATGATCTGTTTTAATGGAAACCTCTTTATATTGATTTACTCAGTATGATAGAGCCATGGATCTAATGTTTAGATAGGTTTTTCTATGTTATAATTTAACTTTGAGGTGAAGCAGTTAATATGGGTTTTCTTTATACATTTATTAGTTTAAAACCCAGGATGCTTAATATGGATATATGGTCTAAAAATGAGAAAGGATATGGGACTGCAACATTATGTGTTTGCTTAGGTCTCATATTAACAGAAAAATTTTATAAAAAGGAAAAATATAGAGGTGCAATGTATACATGTGCTGAGCCTCTACATTTATGAACTATCCAGTAAATCTTATACTTGTGATTTAGTCAGATTTGAAGATCTACATGGATCTGACTGAATCAGAGGTAGAAAAAAAAAGAAAAACAAACAGAAAATTATCTATGACCATACGTTTGTATTGGGATCTATTGAAGCCCATAGAAAAATAATATGTTTAAGAGACCACCTCTATTGTTATGATGAAGTGCTTGTTCATGAAAATATGTCTTGTTAATCTTTGGATGAATGCCTGTGACTGAATGTTTAATTCACTGCTTGAAACATGAGATGCAGAGAGGAAATTAACACTAAAGGGTAGTGACACTTAGTAATTTAACTAAGGATTTTGGATCTTAGGGCTACAAGATATGGCTTGGCAAGGTGAATATTGCAAGCTCACACATGGTATGTTTATACCCAGGGGCTTGAGTGTGTTGGGTTAAAAGAGAAATGTCCCAGGCAGTGTGTGTTTAAAAAGAGAAAGTAGCTAAAGACCATAACATATTTGATATTGAACATTAGAAATAGGTTCATATGATTCTTGGGAAAAATCCCTAAAGGCCAGAAAATCTATAGATGAAGAATGAGGATTTAATTGATGATTGTGTTGACTGTTTTAGGATATTCTATGGATGAATTCTATGTTTGTTTTCTCTGCAATAAATCATTGAATTATGTATCATTTTGTTGTGCATGTCCAGGTTGCACAGAAATGGGTATAAGAGTAATATTGCATTCCCTCATTTATCTTAAAGTTATTTGAATATGAGAATAAAACTATATAAAAATTATATTTTCAATTGGATTACTCATACCAGACCAAGTCTGACCCATGTGTGTTGATGCACTATTGGGTGTCTCATATTTAATGAGGCAGCCCATAGTGATTATGCAGGTAAATAGGCATTTCATTGATCAAGCTTTGGATGGGTTGGCTGCTTAAGGAATTGGATGCAATAGTTACAAATTTACTGATATTAAAGTAGAAGTTTAAGTTGCATTTATGTTATAATATGTTGGTTATGTTGTTTGGATAGAAACTATGTAATGACATTCCCTGTTTTGTATGTTTTAAAACTTAAAATTGTAATTCAGTAGAAACTGGCAAGTTGTCTTTCAAAATGGTTACTGAGCAATATAGTTTCTTTGTTTAACTTCCAGAATTCTAAAAGAAAAGGTAGTATAAATAAAATCTGAGATAGTGAGAAGGCATAGATTTAAAGAACAACCTAGTAATTGCTATGAGAAGTTCATGTTTACAAAGATTAGGTAAAAGTCTGGAAAATAATAACATTGAGTCACTTAAAAGAAAAAGAACCCAAAATTGCATGTATATTACTTTAGAATAGTTGTAAGGGAAATAAGGCTAACTTGACCATTTCACTAAGCCCGGGGTCAAACACATTCAAATGCTTTAAAACATAATTTGTAGGGGAATTCAATGACTCAAATAAAAGGTAGAATAAATTATCTCTAAGTTAACAGTTTAAAAAAAGAAAGAAAGAAAAGAGTTAGGCACTAAACATTTTTCAGTACATACATATGCATGGGATCATGCACATACACATACAAATACAAAAGTATAGTTCATATGGAAATTATATTAGGAAAGTACAAAGAAAAATTTCTGCTTCCAAACATGTGTTCTCCGATTCAAGTAAAAACAATTTACATATCTTCACATATGTAAGTTGAGATATTTTGAACATAACAATATTTTTATATTGGTTTTAAGATCCTAGTTAGAAGGTGAACCAGAGAATGATATTCTCTTGGCTAGGTGACCACTGTGATTAATTGTAAAAAAAAAATTCTGAATTTTAGGAAAAGAAAGTGGGTCATCTCATTTGGTATCAGAGCTATGTTGTTAAATAACATAGCAAAATGTTGTATGAACTTGTTTGCATTGGATGTATGGTGTGTTGACTGCTTTGGATGCCTTGTTTTAATTAATACTTATATACTAATAATAATTACTAGGATTGGATAGAGATAAATTAAATGAGTTAATTTATAGAAAATAAACAAAAATGGACTAACCCAAGTGTCATATCCATAGAATCATGGTAAGACCCAGACAACAAGAGGTAGGATCAAGTGAACCACCAATGGTGAATATGCAAGAATTCATGAGAGCTATAAGGGAAGGGGTAGGCAATGGGCAAGAAAATCCACATGAGGAGCTTTCCAAACTACTCGAGACCTTTACCAATCTTGGAGGCAAAACTTTTGATGGAACAGAAGGGATCGTGGGAGTTCAAAATTGGCTCAGAATTTTGGACAGGATTTTTACAGATATGCAAGTTGAAGACCAAAAGAAAAGGCAAATAGCATCCAGACAATTGAGAGGAGCAGCTTTGGACTAGTGGGAGGTTATCATAGCTGGAAGACCTGAAGGAGAAGTGACATGCGATCAATTTAAGGCAATGCTAGACGGTAGATTTGTCCCAGCATCAGCCAAGGAATCTTTGCTAAAAGAACTTATTAAATTAAGGCAAGGGGCTATGAGTCTTACTGAGTACACAGAGAATTTTGAATCACTAGCCAAGTATGGTGCAGTGCTTATCACAACTCAAGAAGCTAAAAATGGCAGCTACATTCAAGGACTGAATGCCAGCCTTAGTAGAGCTATGCTTCCATATAAGGACAGGACATTTGATCAAGTTTTGGATCTGACTCTGAGCATTGAACAACATGATAAAGCCAGAGAAAATTTTAGAGCATTCAAGAATAATCAAAATAAGAAAGGGAAGGGTAAGTTTCATCCTTATGATAAAAAGAAAACAGATGTAGCTTCCACCAAGAAACCAGAAGAGGCCAAGACTGCTGAAGTTAAGAAGAAGATCACTTGTTATAACTGTGGCCAAGAGGGGCATATGAAGAATAGGTGCACCAATCCTAGACCAGCATCCTTCAAGTGTCACCAGTGTGGAAAGGAGGGTCAGATAAGGAGGAACTGTCCAGATTTTAAGCAAGGAAAAGTAGGAACCTTGGAAGGGAAAGGTAAAGCAACTGAGGGACCAAATGTTGAGAACCATGGCCAAGTTGAAGGTACTTTGCTCATTCACTCAATACCTTTTGTAGTAGTGTATGATACTGGGGCTACACACTCCTTGATTTCCCATGATATTGTACAACAACTAAAATTGAATTGTATGATTGTTGATAAGCCATTGCTTATTAGAAGTCCTTTAGGTAGTTCCTGTGTTTTGGGTATGATGTGTATGCAACTGGGATTAAATATAAGGGGATGTGTGTTCAGTGCAGACCTATATGTGTTGTAATACCCGGGCATAGGAGTTATTCTAGGAGTTGATTGGTTGAGGAAATATAAGGATATTATAAATATGGAAACATCTACCATATCACTAAAAATTTCTGATGGAAAAAGGGTAGTTGTTCTGTGTGAGGCAAACAAGAGCAGAAATATAGCTACTCTTGTTACTTTGTCTAGTGAGAAGCCCATGCCCACATTAGAAGAAAGCTCTATAGTAAATCAATATACTGATGTGTTTGGTGAGGTTAGGGGAGTTCCAAACCATAGGCCAGTAGAGTTTTCAATTAAACTAATTCCAGGGGCTAGTCCAGTAGTTAAGAGGCCAACTAGAATGGGGCCTAAGGAATTGATAAAGCTGAAAAAGCAACTGGTCGAACTAGAAGAAAAAGGCTTCGTCAGACCCAGTAGCTCATCATGGGGAGAACCAGTGGTTTTTGTTAAGAAACAAGATGGATCTCTTAGATTATGTATTGATTATAGGGAGTTAAATAAAATAACAGTTAAAAACAAATACCCCTTACCAAGAATTGATGATCTCTTTGATCAATTGAGTGGTGCAAAAATATTCTCTAGACTTGATTTAGCTTCAGGATTCCATCAAATGAAAGTAGAAGAGGAAAGCATTAAATACACAGCTTTCAACACTAGATATGGACTTTATGAATTTTTAGTAATGCCATTTGGTTTGACAAATGCTCCCTCTTACTTTGTTGATTTGATGAATAGAATTTTTAGAGAATACCTGGATAAATTTGTACTGATATTTATTGATGATATACTAATTTATTCTAAGTCAGTTGAGGAGCATGAGAATCATTTGCATATAGTACTTCATAAACCGAGGCAAGAAAATTTGAAGGCAAATTTTTCAAAATGCACTTTTTGGCAAAAGGAAGTAAATTTTTTAGGACATGTGGTATCAGAAGAAGGTATATCTGTAGATCCCAATAAAGTAATTGCAGTTCAAGCTTGGAAAAGGCCTACTAATGTCATAGAAGTTAGGTCATTTATGGGAATGGCTGGGTACTACAGAAGGTTTATAAAAGATTTTGCAAAGATTGCAATCCCATTAACCAGATTGACTAGGAAGAATCAGGTATTTGCTTGGACTGAGGAGTGTGAGAAAGCTTTTGGGAGGTTAAAAGAAGCACTAATACAACCTCCAATACTAAAAGTACCTGAGGGGAATGAAAATTTAGTGATATATACTGATGCAAGTGGACAAGGGCTTGGGGCAGTATTGATGCAACAACACCAAGTGATAGCTTATGCCTCTAGACAGTTGAAACCCAGTGAGGTAAGGTATGCTACACATGACCTTGAATTGGCTGCTATAGTGTATGCTCTTAAATTATGGAGACACTATTTGTTGGGGGCAAAGTTTGAAGTTTACACTGACCATAAGTCACTTAAATATTTGTTTTCACAAAAAGAATTAAACATGAGGCAGCAAAGGTGGGTTGAACTCCTAGCCTCGTATGATTTTGAAATATTGTACACCCCTGGCAAAGCTAATAAAGTAGCAGATGCTTTAAGTAGACAGCATGCTATTGTAGCTAGGTTAATGATAGAAGAGTTTAACACTTTATCACTATTGATTGACTCAGAGGTAGAAAGTGAAAGTGTAGAAAATATGAGTATATGCAATGAGAATGTAGAAATGGGAAAGTTAAGTTTTGTTACCTTGGGGTCAGAATTAAAGAATAAAGTTGTAAAGTTACAAGACCAAGATCCATTTTTATTTGAGAAGAAAACTCAGATATTAAATGGAGAAGCAGTGGAAGGGTTTCTGTTGAATAAACAAGGCCATTTGGAGAAAAGAAAAAGAATATGTGTCCCTGCTATTGATGAGTTGAAGCAAGAAATCTTAGATGCTTATCACAAAAACAAATATACCATACACCCAGGAAGCACAAGAATGTATCACAACCTTAAGAGAGATTATTGGTGGAGTGGTATGAAGAGTGTAGTGGCATCTTTTGTGTCTAAGTGCATGGTTTGTCAACAGATAAAGGCTGAATATCAAAAACCCTCCGGAATGCTTCAACCTTTACCAATACCACAGTGGAAATGTGAAGACATATCAATGGATTTCATTGATGGTTTGCCTAGAACTAGGAGGGGAAATGATAGTATTTGGGTTGTAGTTGATAGGCTAACCAAATCAGCCCATTTTATACCTGTGAAGTCAGACAGAAATGCATGCACATTAGCTCAGTTATTTATTAAGGAAATAATCAGACTACATGGAATACCAAAGAGTATAGTGAGCGATAGAGACACCATCTTCACTTTAAAATTTTGGCAAAGTTTTCACAAGGCAATGGGGACTGATTTATGCTTAAGCACAACATATCACCCTCAATCGGATGGCCAAACAGAAATTGTAAATAAATTGCTTGAAGACATGTTGAGAGCATGTGTATTGGGGAGGAAGCTGGGAGGATTATATATATCTAGCTGAATTTGCATACAATAACACCCATCACAGTAGCATAGGCATGGCCCCCTTTGAAGCTCTTTATGGAAGGCCATGTTTATCACCCTCAAGTTGGCATGAATCTGGAGAAAAGGTGGTCTTAGGACCAGAAAATGTAAAAGAAACTTCTGAAAAGATAGCTTGGATTAGAAAAAGAATTGCTTCTGCCCAAGATAGGCTAAAGAAATATGCAGATCAAAAGAGAAAGGAAGTACATTATGATGTTGGGGTTTTGTAATATTAAAATATCACCCATGAAAAAGGTTCTGAGGTTTGGGAAACAAGGAAAGTTGATTCCTAGATATATAGGGCCATATAAAGTTTTAGAAAGAATAGGAACTGTGGCCTACAGGTTAGAGTTGCCAGAAGAAATGAGAGTGATGCATGATGTTTTTCATGTATCACAGTTAAGAAGATGGGTTCATGACAAGGAAATAATTCTAAAATCTCCTAAGGATGTACAGATTGATTCTAGATTGGTGTATGAAAAAGAGCCAGTGGGCATAGTTGCCAGAGAAATCAAGAAATTGAGGAGCAAAGAAATAAAATTAGTGAAAGTGCAATGGAGTCTTGATCCAAATTATTGCACATGGGAGGTGGAAGATAAAATCAGAATTGATTATCCACAACTGTTTGATTGAATGAAAGGTAAATTTATATATATACTGATGAATGTTTTGATTGAATTGCATTGTGATTTTTTTTGGTTGTTTGGATATACCTAGAGTTTAATCAAATGATTGATTTGAGAATGATTTGAGATCAGAAATTGATTTTCTGAAGTAATGATACTTAAGTTAAGTATGAAAGAATTGTGGGACACAATTCCTAAAAGGAGGGGTATATGTGATAACCCTGATTTTGTGAGTAATTTCATGATTTAATTTAGTTTGTATTTGTTTGAAATTGCATTGAAAAGATAGAGATAGGAAACTGATTTGCAGATGCATAGTTTAAAAACATGTACATGTGCACAAGACAGTGCACAAACATGCACACAGTTTTCTGTGTGATAAAATAGGCAACAGTTAATAAATATGATAGGATAAATAAATTACAAATATATATGTAGGCAGAAATGATCAAGTCTTAAAAAAAGACTTAGGCCAGAATAGGCATACATGTAATATACATGTGCACCAAACAAATGCTTGCTGAAATAAAAATTAACATTGCATGAAAATGGTATGAGCTTTTGAACAAACACTTTATCCATTTTTAGCAATTCCTTTTTGCTTTAGAAAACAGAAATCATGCAAATAACATGACCGGGGTAATGTGGTATATTTTTTGGAAAAAATGCCAGGACTACTTACCCATTTTCTCTAAAAAGTAGAATGAGAGGTAGATCATAGTTGGTAGGGTAAAATTGACATTGGGTAATTTCCTTAAACCCTAGTAGCAACCAGAGTTTATATAAGAAGACCTGGTGTAGTAAGATTCTTTTTTTATATATATTGCTCTGCCTCATAAAAGAAAAATAAATATATATATATAACAGAAGTTAGAAAAGAAATGTGGAACACCAGTCATTAGAGTAGGAAGAAGGCAGAAGATCAAAGGAAGAAAAAGAAAAGCTTAGGAAAAAGAAAAGGGGATTAAGGTGAGTAATCTCATTGGAAATATTGGTAATAAGTCCTGAATATTGAGGCAGCCTAACTAAAATTCATATTTCATTTGTTTGCAAGATAGATTCATTTTATGATTTAGTAACTTTGACTTGTTTTATGATCTGTTTTAATGGAAACCTCTTTATATTGATTTACTCAGTATGATAGAGCCATGGATCTAATGTTTAGATAGGTTTTTGTATGTTATAATTTAACTTTGAGGTGAAGCAGTTAATATGGGTTTTCTTTATACATTTATTAGTTTAAAACCCAGGATGCTTAATGTGGATATATGGTCTAAAAATGAGAAAGGATATGGGACTGCAACATTGTGTGTTTGCTTAGGTCTCATATTAACAGAAAAATTTTATAAAAAGGAAAAATATAGAGGTGCAATGTATACATGTGCTGAGCCTCTACATTTATGAACTATCTAGTAAATCTTATACTTGTGATTTAGTCAGATTTGAAGATCTACATGGATCTGACTGAATCAGAGGTAGAAAAAAAAGAAAAACAAACAGAAAATTACCTATGACCATACATTTGTATTGGGATCTATTGAAGCCCATAGAAAAATAATATGTTTAAGAGACCACCTCTATTGTTATGATGAAGTGCTTGTTCATGAAAAAATGTCTTGTTAATCTTTGGATGAATGCCTGTGACTGAATGTTTAATTCACTTCTTGAAACATGAGATGCAGAGAGGAAATTAACACTAAAGGGTAGTGACACTTAGTAATTTAACTAAGGATTTTGGATCTTAGGGCTATAAGATATGGCTTGGCAAGGTGAATATTGCAAGCTCACACATGGTATGTTTATACCCAGGGGACTGAGTGTGCTGAGTTAACAGAGAAATGTCCCAGGCAGTGTGTGTTTAAAAAGTGAAAGTAGCTAAAGACCATAACATATTTGATATTGAACATTAGAAATAGGTTCATATGAAGGCTTGGGAAAAATCCCTGAAGGCCAGAAAATCTATAGATGAAGAATGAGGATTTAATTGATGATTGTGTTGACTGTTTTAGGATATTCTATGGATGAATTCTATGTTTGTTTTCTCTGCAATAAATCATTGAATTATGTATCATTTTGTTGTGCATGTCCAGGTTGCATAGAAATGGGTATAAGAGTAATATTGCATTCCCTCATTTATCTTAAAGTTATTTGAATATGAGAAAAAAAACTATATAAAAATTATATTTTCAATCGGATTACTCATACCAGACCAAGTCTGACCCATGTGTGTTGATGCACTATTGGGTGTCTCATATTTAATGAGGCAGCCCATAGTGATTATGCAGGTAAATAGGCATTTCATTGATCAAGCTTTGGATGGTTTGGCTGCTTAAGGAATTGGATGCAATAGTTACAAATTTACTGATATTAAAGTAGAAGTTTAAGTTGCATTTATGTTATAATATGTTGGTTATGTTGTTTGGAAAGAAACTATGTAATGACATTCCCTGTTTTGTATGTTTTAAAACTTAAAATTGTAATTCAGTAGAAACTGGCAAGTTGTCTTTCAAAATGGTTACTGAGCAATATAGTTTCTTTGTTTAACTTCCAGAATTCTAAAAGAAAAGGTAGTATAAATAAAATCTGAGATAGTGAGAAGGCATAGATTTAAAGAACAACCTAGTAATTGCTATGAGAAGTTCATGTTTACAAAGATTAGGTAAAAGTCTGGAAAATAATAACATTGAGTCACTTAAAAGAAAAAGAACCCAAAATTGCATGTATATTACTTTAGAATAGTTGTAAGGGAAATAAGGCTAACTTGACCATTTCACTAAGCCCGGGGTTCAAACACATTCAAATGCTTTAAAACTTAATTTGTAGGGGAATTCAACGACTCAAATAAAAGGTAGAATAAATTATCTCTAAGTTAACAGTTTAAAAAAAGAAAGAAAGAAAAGAGTTAGGCACTAAACATTTTTCAGTACATACATATGCATGGGATCATGCACATACACATACAAATACAAAAGTATAGTTCATATGGAAATGATATTAGGAAAGTACAAAGAAAAATTTCTGCTTCCAAACATGTGTTCTCTGATTCAAGTAAAAACAATTTACATATCTTCACATATGTAAGTTGAGATATTTTGAACATAACAATATTTTTATATTGGTTTTAAGATCCTGGTTAGAAGGTGAACCAGAGAATGATATTCTCTTGGCTAGGTGACCACTGTGATTAATTGTAAAAAAAAAATTATTCTGAATTTTAGGAAAAGAAAGTGGGTCATCTCAATATTGGAGATAGAATGATGTTATAGAACTTTTAAAATTGATTTAAAAGTTAATTTGTGAAAATTGAATATTTTAATATTTAATTGACGATTGAAAAAAGTCATTTTTCAAACAGTCTCGGATTTCGACGAAACTAGATTCATCGGATCCATAATGTGATATTATTGTATGGTTTCAAATTTCGTGTCAATTGGAGTTGTCGTTTGTCCGGGGCAAGCCAAAACGCATCGAAATCGGTTTAAATCGATTTGATTTAAATTTGATCATTTAATTCCGTAACTCTCACATACGATCGAATTAGCTTCCGAAACACGTTCCATTGTGTTTGGAACGCGGGTAAAACCTTTGAAACGCCTGCCGGCACGCTCGATTTCGAGTTTGAAAATTTTCGGATGAATAGTAATTTGAGAATTTTCTATAAAAGGACTTCATAACTTTGTTTTTGCACTCAAACCCTAATTCATCTTCGTGGCCGCCGTTCTTAACATTTCAATGGTCGGAGTGCATCTTTGTTTCTCCTCAATTTTCTTCAAATCCATTGATCGATTCAAAAGGGTTTCAACTGCAATGTTGTAGATCGTCTCGAGATCTACAACTCCAACAGTTATGATCATAAACAACGTCGCCGATCATCGGCAATTGGAGCTGGAAGGCGCTACGCTCACACACGTTTTTCGAGTGCCAGGCACAACCAAGTTCAACAAGGCTTCAGCCGTGGTTGGCACACGCATAGGCGGAGAGAATGGCGAGGTTTGATCGTGGTGGAAGTGGTCGATGAGGTCGCGACATTTAGGGTTAAAGAGGCGGCCGTGGGTTGTTTCGAACGAAACGTTGCTGGAAGTTTTCACGCATGAAAAAAAAACTGGAGGAAGAAGGGTTAGCGCATGCGGCCCTAATATGGTATTGGTGAAATCAACGGCTCTGATAAATCTGGGTATAAAAATTTAAAAGGGATTGTATATTTATTTATATAAAAATTGTATAAGCTTTGAAATAACGTAACTTGTTCATACGAGGTCGGAAAATTACGAAACGACTTGCATTGGAATCGTATTGTCGAGCACTACGCAATGGAACTGGATTGGAGTCATTTGGAGACAGTGAAAATTTTGGGTAACATTAAATGGTCGTTTAATTTTATTCGAAATAAAACACTGCAACCGTTATTGAAAGCAAGGTGAGAACTTCTCACTCAATCGAATATTGTGTTTCGATTTAAATTTTAAATTGTTAGATTTAAAATTGTTGATAGTGTTGATTGTGTGAATTGGATGATAAATTGTTATTTATAGTGTTAAATAGACCCTATACGCCGCATATTAAGCGGAGGTTATTTATTAAAAACATATACCGCGATAATTCCATCGTGAAGTGGAATTGGTATTATATATGTATTTGGAGTTGATTTCCCGCAATATATAGCGAATGAGACCCTATTGCGCCGCATAATAGCGGATAGTATTTTATAAATCCCATATACCGTGATAATTCCACAGTGAAGTGGAATTGGTATTGTGCTAACATCTGTGGATGCAGGTAAACAGGTTGGAGGGATCCAACAGGATTCCTTAAATAATTGAATTTGTTTCAATATTGTGTGTTGATTTATTTATAATCGCCGTGTGATTATATTTGTTGACGGCTATAAATTAGCCGAAGATATTTTGGTATCGTTGGGTACTAGAAATAGATAAAATTGGATTTTCGAAATATAAGTTGAAAATTGATCGAAAAAATTATTTTTGATAATTGGATAAATTTAAAAGAAGTTTAAAAAGGGTAAAGTTTATTTTTATCTTATTGAATAAAATTTCAGAATATGGAAAAAGGGTTTAATAAATGGATTTTGGAAATATTATCTATAAACTGAAGAATTTATCTAAATTTGGGATTTTTAAATAGATTTGAAGAGATAAAGGAATTTATTTTAAAAGGAAATAATTTTGGAAATTCATTGGAAATTTATTTGGATTTTGAAAATCAATTTGAAAATTAATTTGGAGCTGGAAAATGAATATTTGTGAAATCGATTTAAAAATTAATTTGAATTGTTTGACATCTTTGATGTGTGATGCTTTGTGATATATCCTGTTTTGTATTGTGATTTGTGATCTTTTTATCTATGATATGGTATATCTGTGGTATGTGAATGAAAGATAAGTGTTATAGTTTATACCGCTTATCAATTATATTGTTATATTTGATCTGTGATGGTTGAATGTTGTTGCACTATTGTGTTAAACCCGTGGACTACACAATACACACACAAATGTGGATTTCACGTGGAAATCGGTTAGGTCACAGATTTTTTATCAATTTTGGAAAATTGAGTTTTTGAATCAAAAATGGTTTTTGGAATTGGAAATGAAAGCTTTTGAAAATGAGTTTCAAAAATAAAAGTTATTTTAAATAAATTAATAAAATTGGAATTTAAATTATTTGATTTGAATTTTGAATTCAATATTTTGAATTGAATTCAATAATTTGGGAATTTTGGTTTAAAGGATTTTACAGATTATAAAAGGTGTTTATATGGGTTTTTAACCATTTAAAAATTATGGTTTTGGAAATTTAAATTTATATTCAAGTGTTATACTTGAATGGCCGTAACTTGTATAAATGTAACCAGTTTTTCCCAAAACGAAAACTATCTGTTTTCAAATGATAATAGCTTTTATGAAGTGAAAAGATTTCCAATTTTGTATTGGAAACAATTCAAGTTGAAATGAAATTGTAAATAGTTTGGAAAAACTATGGATTAACCTTTGTAACGATAATTAAACTTTATTTTAAAATCAAAGAAGATTTTAAAAGGAGTATCTTTTATATTATAAAAGACTTGAATTGTGAATAGTTTTGAAAGCTATAGATTAAATCTTGATTTAAAGATTTAATGGGTTAATTCAATTTAAATGGAAATGATTTGGAAATCTGTGAATGAATCTTTGTGAAATTGAGTAAACTTTGTGAAGTAAATCTTTTTGTTTAAAGATTTAAAATGGTAATTTGTTTAAACACTTTCACTTCTGACTCTGCCCTCCTTGAGCTTCCTTGGCCTTATTTCTTTCAAGAAAAGCTTGCATCTCTTCATTCCTCAAGGCCATCTCAACAACAACATCACTCGGATCCCTAATATGCGGTAACATGGCCTTAGCAAGCTCAGGCTTCAACCCCTTCATGAACTTCTCATTCCTCTTAATCAAAGTATCAACCATAGCATAGCCATATCATGCTAGCCCCTCAAACCTCGTTGCATACTCGAGCACAGTCATACCCCCTTGCTCCAACTCAGCAAACTTCCTGAGCAGAGTGGACTTAGCAATCTCAGACATAAACCTTTCTTCAAACCTCCTCATAAACTCAGCCCAAGTCATATTCTCCTCATTGACTCCAACAATAACACTGTTCCACCAATACGATGTTGTTCCTTGTAGCTGTCTAGAAGCAAGTCTTCTCTTCCGCTCATCATTGAGTCCTAAGTCAGCGAAAATCCTCTCGCGATGAAGTAGCCAATTCTACACTTCAATTGCGACTTCTGTATCAATAAACGTCTTTCCTCCTAGCCGAGCATAATCTCTACTCAGAATAGCATAATTATTCACCACTAGAGCTTCTTGGTTTCCTCCTCCAGCATTTCCTCCAACTACTCCAGCATCAATTCCTGCATGCATCATGTTGACAAAGAACCGATACATTGCTCCCATGTCTACTTGTGGGACTCCAACACCCACATTTGCAGCTTGTGCGTGACCTTGATTTCTCCTAGTATTAGGTTTGGCATTTCCATTAGTTATGGTGCTTCCCCCACTAAGGCTAACTCTTCCACCTCTAGCATCCATATCTACATTCGAGTCTTCGTAAGATACAGAAGAATAGCCTAATAGAGATGAGAGAATAGAGATATAGCGTATACTTATATATAGCAAATACAAGTACATTACTATAACGTTATCCCATACCCCGATCTTTTCTCTAATTCCTTAGGATTTCCAAATCATTTTAGTTTAAAGTTTTTCATAAACCTATGCTATGATACCAAATTGTAACATCCCATATCTTAAGTCCCAAAGTTAAGCTCTATAGATGCTGCAGTTATCCATAGTATTAACTTTCGATGACAAAATACGGTAATGTTAATGGTATCCATAATATTAGAAGCACATGAATATGAAAAAAAATCAAAGATTTCAAAAAAAATGACTTTTCTGATTACATTTCACAAAACCTGTTTCATATTCCATTACATAATCCCAATCATTTCCTAGGTTCAGATCAAATATAATTATTACATAAATATGCCAAGAGCGACATATGAAGATGCCCCCTTGGATGACCAGAGTATTAAATAGTCATAACAGACTTAATACAACATAGCGGAAATAAAAACATAACAACTCCTAAATAGCTAGCAATCTGCCTCCTGCTCGTCTTCGAAGGCTTTATTCGTCCACCTACTAAACCTGTAAACCCAAACTCTTAATCTACCCAAATTAAATTTTGAGCACCCGAGAGTTTAAGGGGAAAAACATAAACCTCGAGTCAGACATAAAGCCTGGTGTGAATAATACTATTACATCTCAATTTGCTAATATGAAGTAAGACCACGCTGCTTA
Organism: Allium fistulosum; assembly: GCA_030737815.1. NCBI lineage: Eukaryota > Viridiplantae > Streptophyta > Magnoliopsida > Asparagales > Amaryllidaceae > Allium > Allium fistulosum. The sequence goes on from CM060906.1 coordinate 917,294,045, forward strand.
GCGGAACGGGTTTCCCCTCACTAATATCCCTTTAAAACATATCTTTTGCAAATCAAAACCCTGCAAGCAAACTGGTTAATCAAACTGATTATATCAATAATAGCAAATATAATATATGCTAAAAAATAGGTAATAAATGGACCATCTGTCCGGAACAATGTAGTTTTTTTGGCTAACTACTAACCTTTGGCTAACTCAGGCCTACCAGACAAACTAAACAAATTATCTAACAACCGTTAGGCATACTTCTGGACGGTCTATCCATAACTTACTTCTCCAAGGGTCACCTGGTCCTAATGGTTTATTGGGCTTACCAATAACCTATCTTTCTTCTCTATACATATATATTCCTTTCCGTGTGTAACCATAATTTAAGCCTTACCGGTGACTAAGCCCTACACATTGGAATTTAGGCTAAATTAGCTAGGGGCTAATAGCTAATGTATAGGGCGCAACCCTATACCAGTCCAATCTGGTATACAAATATCTGAGTCATTTACTTAGGGTTAACTACCCTTTAAATTTTCCTTAAAAACCTTTTCAAAATTATTTAACCCTTTAAATCATACTTATACAAGGAAAATATACTGTTTTCTTAACTCAAATCTCTTTGCCATGTTATATGCTTTACCTAAACTATGGTTGATGAAAACATTCGAAACCTTTATTTAAAACCTTTAAACAATCTCTTTCGAAACCATTGAAAGTATTCCTTTCCAAACCATTGAAAGTACCTCTTTTGATATAAGTAAACTACTTTACTTTATAACCTTAGGCCTAAAGACCAAAACATATCTTTCGAAATCATTGACAATAGTCCTTTCGAAAACATTGAAAACATCTTCTTCGAAAGCTTTATAAACCTTAGACATCCTTTTCTAAAAACTTTAAATATGACTTTCAAAACCATTGGAATCCTTCCATTTAAACACTAAGGTAAACCTTTCGAAAACACCGGGGAATCACCCCTTCGAAACCTTATATGTATACCTTTCGAAAATACTGGGGGACCTCCCATTCGAAACCTTTTCTTGTTACCTTTCGAAAGCATTAAAGTATACTACTTAAAACAAACCTTTCGAAAACATTGGGTTCAAGTTAAAATATGTGGAACAACCTTTTGAAACCATTGGAAACCATTCCTTTCAAAACCTTTGGGTTTAACTTTCAAAATATCAAAAAGAGTCATAAAAAAAACTAGGTCGAAAGCAACTCTTTCGAAAGCAATTTCCTAAGTAAAGAAGTGGATGGTGTCAAAACCAATCCATTCGAAAGCATTGGAGAAGCAGCTCTAATTTTAAAACATAAGGACCCTTTCGAAGGCACTGGTTCGAAAGGTATAAAGGCAACAAGTAGGGGTTTCGACCCCTTCGAAAGCATTTACTTAAAACAAGGGCGCAACCTATTTCGAAAGCCTCTTTCTTTAAAACAATTTGACCAAATTGAAAGCTGACCAAGTCGAAAGCCATCTTAATCGAAAGCAAAGCAGGCGTGTTTCCTTTAGAAAGCAAAGTAAGGCTTCAACCCCTTCGGAACCCCTTGTCTCGACCCAATACCTTTCGTCTTTGTCCAATTCACTATGTACCATGTTTTTGATACCATGTGCATTGGTTTCAATGGAGATGGAGGCGGAAGCATATGGTCGAAAACTAGGTGCCGAAAGTGGCAAAACAGCAGAAATAAAGTAAAACTGATTTTTATCTTTTAAAGGTAATTCTTTTCAACTAACCTGCCTTATTTGTAAACATATGATTGGTTGCTAATTTCTTTTCCAAATTCTTTTCTAAATGTGCTGCCGAAATTTCAAAAGTAAATAATTTAAGATGTTTACAAAATGCCCCTTCTCCTTTTATAAATATATAAAACATTTAAGTCTCATACCTTAAATAATTTTATATTCTTATTAAATAATTAGTAAAATTCTATAAAAATTCCCGTAAATCACTTTTAATATGTTTTCTAACACATATATATTTCTGACCCAAAAATAATATAATTTATCCGTAATTAATTTTAAACCCAATTAATCCATTTTCTCCACTAGAAAATTAATAATAATGCCACATTAATTAAGAAAATTATGAAACTTGAAATCTTTCTCTAAAATATCATTTCTGACCATATATTATAGTTACAAGGCATTTGGATGTCATTTGATAGGTTTTTCATATCAAAACTTGTCATAAAATCAATAGGAATAAGTATAATTCATCAACAAGCATATATATATATATACATACATATATATATACATACATATATATATATATATATATCTAACATTCAAAACTTGGCAATATACTTGTAAAAACATTTGGATCTGATTCAAGAAACCGAAACATCAAAAATATGAGATGTAATAATTATTCACCTTTAGCATTGTTAAGGAGTTGAGATTTGATCTTGAATTAGTTTGATTAAGCTTTTTTCTTTTGATTTTTAGCTTCTCTTCTTCTTGCTTCCCTTAATGGTGGCCGACCTCTCTAGGTTTTAATTTTAATTTTTGAACATGTAAAATGAAATGGTATGAAGACTTAGGGTATAGGAATATGATTCATTCATATTTTACCGGCTACCCTTTAAATTATACAAATCTCAATCCCTTAATCAACCTACATTATTTCATTTAATTTAACTAATTAAATGTCCTAAATAATGTTACTCAAAATTAGGGTTGTTACATGAAGATTATTGTCTGTGATAAGCCCAAACACAAGCAGAAAGATTATCCTAAGTTGAAGCAGTCAAAGATTTTTGCTTTGGAAGGACCGTTAGTCAGGCCAACAGGTGAGGAGAAGGGAAAGAAAGTTGTGTTGGGAGGTATGATTTCAATCTCCAGTACTTCTGTTAGAGTCCTCTTTGATACCGGTGCTACCCATTATTCTATTTCCATAGATGTGGTAGATAGGTTAAAGTTAGAGGGTGGCTACTTAGTGACGCATTTACATGTGGTTAATCTGATTTGTGGTTATGCTACTCTTAGATTAAAGTGCACAGACCTTATGTTTGATTTGTGTGATCATATTTTTTTTTATAACCCATATGTGTTCGACTTTGCGGGGTACGGGGTTATTTTTTGTATGGAGTGGTTAGTGCGTAATAACTCTTGGATCTTTTGTGCTAATAGAGTTATAACCTTATAGAATCCAAGTAACGGATCGCGTTAAAGGTGATGGATGAACAGTTTGGATTGACCTTGTGTGTGATGGAGGAACTGGAGGATGAGATAAATAGAGTTCTAGTAGTACATGAGTTCGTGGATGTTTTTGAACCAGTAACGAGATTATCGTCGAGAAGAGCGATTGAAATTTGAATAGATTTGATGCCGAAGGCACAACCTATTAGCAGACTACCTAGTAGAATGCCACCCAATGAGATGGAGGAATTGAAGAAGTAGTTGGTGGAACTTGAGCATAAAAGTCTCATTAGGCCAAGTAGTTCGTAGTGGGGAGCTTCCACGGTATTCGTAAAGAAGTCAGATGGAAACTTACGAATGTTATTGATTATGGGAAGCTGAATGAAGCGATAGTGAAGAATCATTATCCGTTGCTTACAATAGACGACTTGTTTGACCAGTTGAGTAGAGCTAGAATATTCTTGCAACTAGATTTGGCAACGGGATTCCATCAACTAAGGGTAGCTGAGGATAGTGTTCCTTTGATCGCATTTTGAACTAGATACGATTCATATGAGTGGTTAATTATGCCTTTTGGACTAACCAACGCTCCAGTGTTCTTTGTAGATCTTATGAACCGAATCTTCAATGATCAGTTGGATAGATTTGTGTTAGCCTTCATTAATGATATTTTGGTGTATTCTAAGAATAAGAGAGATAATAAAGTCCATCTAAGATTGGTGTTGGAGACATTGAGATAGCACAAATTGAAGGAAAAGTTTTCCAAGTGTCGCTTTTGGAAATGAGAGGTGGAGTTTCTTGGTCATGTGGTATCGGAGAATGAATTGGCAGTAGATGCATCAAATATAAAGACCACCAACCATTGGAAGAGACCGAAGACGGTCACAGAGATACGAAGTTTCTTGGGCTTAGTTGGCTATTATGGCAGATTCATTAAAGATTTCTCACTTATAGCAGCATCCTTGACTAAGTTGACCAGGAAGAACAAGAAGTTCATGTGGGTAGATAGATGTGAAGGATTGTTTCAGGAGTTGAAGAGGCTTTTAAAAAATGCTCCTATCTTGATCATACCTGTTGGAAATCATGAGTTAGCAGTGTATATCGATGCTTGTGGAACAGATTTGGGGGCGGTGCTAATGCAAAGGGATCGAGTGATAGCTTATGCATCAAGGCAGCTTGAGGCCGCATGATGTCAGATATACAACTCATGACTTGGAGTTGGCAGTAGTGATATTCGCACTGAAGATTTGGAGACATTACTTGTTAGGAGAATGGTTCGAGTTGTATATGGGCCACAAATCCCTAAGTATATATTCTCTAAGAAGGATTTGAATATGAGGCAGCAGAGATGGTTGGAATTCTTGGTGGCGTATGATATTAGGATAAAGTATACACCGGGAAAGGGGAACAAGGTTGTCGATTCTTTGAGTAGAAAGCATCAAACTGGACTGTTAGCCATGATAGAAGAATGTAAGACATTAGAGACGTTAGCCTCTTACGGATGCATTATAGGTAGAATACGGGATCCAAAAGAGATCTGGGCATGTTAGCAAGTTTGGAGGTACATTCAGCACTCGCAGAAAGGATTTCCGCATGGCAAAGAGGGGACCCACTAGTTGCCAAGATAATTAGGCAATTAGAGATGGGGGTAGATGTCGAGGATCTGAAAGGATTCGTGGTAGCTTCGAAGGGATGGCTTAGAAAGAAAGGAAGATTGTGTGTTCCGGATGTAGGAGATCTTCGGAAAGAAGTCTTGGTAGAAAGTTATCATCCTAAGTTTACCATTCATCCCGAAGCACGATGATGAATCGTAACATGAAGGGAGTATTCTTTAGGGAGGGATGAAAAGGGATATCAGTAAATGTGTGAAGAGATGCTTCACGTGTCAGCAAGTAAATGTTGAACATAAAAAGCCAAGCAAATTACTTCAACCTTTGGAAGTGCCGACTTGGAAGTGGGACTTGGTGTCCATAGATTTTATTGATGGGTTGCCTAGACCGAGGATGGGAAATGAAAGCATTTGGGTGATAGTCGAAAGGCCGACTAAGAGTGCCCACTTTATCCTAGTGAGATAGATAAGAATGGTAGCCTGTTCAGCGAGACTATACACGAAGAATATAGTGAGACTGCATGGGATTCCAAACAGTACTGTAAGTGATAGAGATACATTATTCACCAGTGAGCTCTAGAGAAGTTTGCAGAGTGCATTGGGTACAGAGTTGAACTTGAGCACAACTTACCATCCACAGACAGATGGTCAAATAGAAAGGGTGCATCGTGTATTGGAAGATTGCTGAGAGCATGTGTGCTAGTCTTTAGAGGGCCTTGGGAAGATCATTTACATCCAGTAGAGTATTCTTACGATAATAGTTATCAGAGGAGTATCGGGATGACACTATTTGAGGCGCTTTATGGCATACCATGTAAGTCACCGGTATGTTGGTTGGACACAGAAGATAGACTTGTGTTGGGGTCCAATTTGGTAAGAGATACTACTAAGAAAGTAGAATTGATTCACACAAGGATGAATGTAGCACAATCGAGGAAGAAGAGTTATGCCGACAAGCAAAGGAAAGAGCTTTAGTTCGCAGTCGGTGATCATGTGTTTGTAAAGGTTTCTCCGATGAGAGGAGTTATGCGCTTTGGGAAGGCGGGGAAATTGGCTCCTAAATATGTAAGGTCATTTCTAGTGATCAAGAGGATTGGTAAACTCACATATCAAGTTGAGTTACCAAGTAGTTTAGCAAATGTGCATAATGTTTTTCATGTATCATATTTGAGGAAGTGTGTGCATGATCCGAATTTGGTGGTGGAACCGAGGGCGATCAAAGATTTATCTGTAGAACCATATTTGACATATTTAGATGACCGAAGGGGATAGTAGGTCATGATATGAAAGAGCTAAGGAACAACGTTATTAAACTTGTTCGTGTTTAGTGGAGTGACGATATTAATGATTGTAACTGGAAGGTAGAGGATAGGATTAGAAATAACTATCCCAATATGTTTTGATATGTATGATTAAGACAAGTATGTATTGTTGCATAAACTATTAGAGACACTAGTATGATGCTATGATGTGATATTTGTATGTGTTAGCAATGATACTAATACATAATGATTGATGAATGATGATTATTTACATTAGTGGGGAACTAGTGTAATTGTGGTACTTATGTGTACATTGATTTGATGATAGTCTCTACCCTACTTTGTTTGAATTTCGAGGACGAAATTCCTATATGGAAGGGAGACTGTAACACCACATATTTTGAAGTGCCATGATATGAGTAAATCAAATAAATAAATGATTAATTGAAGTAAAGCACAAGGCAAAATATAGACAAATATTTGAGAAAGAGTGAATGAATGAAGGAAGATGAGTTTGGGATTTTATTAAGATTAGGATAGAATGTGGTTTTAGCCCAAAGCCCAAATTACTAAATTCCTTACATTCTAACTCCCCATTCATTCTCTCATTATTCAACAAAATAATGAGAGAAAACCAAGTAAGGTCGGCCACCATTTTTGTAGGAGAGAGGAGGAAATTAAAAGATAGAAGATCAAACTTTCAACTTAAAGGAAAAAGGAAGATTAAATATGGTTTTCTTAACCTAGGTGAGTAAAACTTTACATAAAACCTACCCTAACCCATATGGGTTCGGATTTGATTATGTTTGGATGTTTTGGATGATGGAAATCATGTTTAAACGATTAAACATTGTATGGTTACATTTAGAAATTTAAATGGAATAAAATAGTTCTTGTTTAGGGTAAAACATGGTTTAATCAAAATCAAATGATTCAAAAATGATACATTATGTTCATAGTAATGAAATAATGATGGATTTTTAATTTCATAAATTTTGGAGTTAATATGAATTTTTTTAGGAATTTTTTATGTTAGGAAAATGGCTAGTTTCGAGTAAATTAATTAATATAATAATAAAAATAATTATTTTGACCTGAAATTTTAGGATAAGGTAAAACATGATAAATATGATTTTTGGTGAATCATTGGAATTTTTCCTATTAATTTTTGATTTTATATGAATTAACTGGTGAAGGAAAGAATTAATTAATTAATTATGAATATTTAATTAATTAGGGATAATTAATTAATTAATTAGAAATGTAATCAACAAGTTCTGAAAAGAAAACTATAAAGTAAGAAATTAGCCAATAAGAATTCGACACTAAATGAGAGTCGGTGAAAAGTAATCGCTTAATAACGTCACTAATCAGTTTTCAAGTTATTTACAAGAATGCCAATTTTCACGATAGCCTAAAGATGGTCAACATGCGATAGCTAAGTTGGAATTAACTTGCGACATCTATGTTGGAATCAACATGCGATGGCTATGTTGGAGTCAACATGCGACCGCTAAGTTGGATTCATCTTGCGATAGCTAAGGTTGAATCAACGTGCAATAACTAATAAACGAGCAACCATCGATAGGTAGTTGGACTCAATTTACGAAGGCTAGGGTAATGTAAACACGCGATGGTTACTCAAATAATCAATACGTGATAGTTATTCCAACTATCAATATGCGATGACATTAAGGCTATCAACTTATGATGGTTTAGGAAAGTCATGACGCGATGGCTCTTAGGGAGTTAACAAGCGATGCTTCTTAGGGAGTCAGCATGCGATGCACTTGGGGAATCAACCTGCGATAACATTAAGGCTATCAACTCACGATGGCTCTTAGGGAGTCAACCCGCGATAGCATCGAGGCTATCAACTCATAATGGCTCTTAGAGAGTCAACACACGATGGCACTTAGGGGAGTCAACACACGATAGCTCTTGGGGAATCAACACGCAATGGCTTAGGAAGTTATCAACATGCAACAGCTATATGCAATTCAACATGCGATAGCTTGTTAGACTATCAACCCACGATAGCTAAAGAAAGCTATTAACATGCGATGGCACTAGTAGGCCAACATGCGAAGGCTATGGAAAGTTGAGTTGAAATAATGAACAATGCTAAGAAAATGCTAAGTAAAACATGATGACTAATTCTAAAGGTGAAATGGCTTTTGGAAAATAATAAGTTAAAGAGGAATAACTTATTTAAAGAATGGAATTGAGATTTAGCTTGATTAAGCTATGCGATGATAATTAAATTATAAGAAATGATGAAATGTAAATACGAGGCCTTAGTGGCAATAATATGCCTAAGCACGACATTATATTTTATAATTTGATGGAAGGTCTTTGTGGCTACCAAATGTCTATACACAACATTATATTTGGTAATATTAGTGGAAGTCCTTTGTGGCTATCAAATGTTTATTCATGACATTAAATTTATTAATGTTGATAGAAGGCCCTAGTGGCAAATATAGGTTTATTCATGACCGCATTCGAGATTGATGGAGTAAGGCTTTCGTAGCATCCAAATTGTCTATTCATGACAACATATGAGATTGACGTCTATTTGCGACACTATATTTGATGGATGATGATATAAGGCCTTAGTGGAAACTTAAATATCTGTTTACGATAAATTCAAGAGAAAATGAGCTAAAACACCTAAGTGGAAGTCTTGAGTTTCTAGTACAGTTATTGAACTAGTAAGGGTTAGGCCTGAGTGACCATTTAAAATAAACTGATTATAAAAACTAGTCAAAATCATCTGAAGGAAATCTCACATTTATGATGAAATGTTGGTTGATGTTTGTTCATGAAATGATATGATGTAAATGGATGATGAAGGGAATAATGAGAGGAAACCCCGTTCCATGTTTTAGCAATCCAGTCTCACTATATGATTGTTTGTTTAGGGTAAAGTATTGCTTATACCAGACTTTATATCCAGTCCGTATTTTTATATTTCCTATAAACTCATGAGTATTCATTAGAGTAGGTTGAGTTTATGGTACAGATAGTTACCTTTTTGGAAAGACGAATAAAGATTCAGAAGACAATGAAGGAAGCTTGATTTTGAAAATAAAAGTGTTTGAAAATTCCACTGTGTGAAACAAAATTTACAATTGGTAAAGTGTCCATGATTACATTTTCATATGTTGGGCATGACACTCTATTTATGTTCTATTTGTATTTACCCCTTCGTGGAAAACGATTTGGGTTAAAAAGATGTCATGAATTATGTAATCAATTTGATGTGATGAAAAAAAAAATTAGCTGCTCTGTTTATTTATGTTATGCAAAATAATGTTGAACTCATTTTGTCATTGGAAAATGATTTTGGTGATGCCTATCGCATCATCGGCGTCTATTTTTGAGTCTCGATGTGGGGGATGTTACAATAAGATAACACCAAATACTTCAAGTTCAAGCTATCAAACATTGATATTCGTCATGCTTATTCAGAGTGTTTTGGGAGACATCTGGGAAACACTAGTTGTCCTTATGTGGAAAGACCCAAAGTTGTTTTTAATTCCGGTGTTCATAAAGAGAAGCAAGCAGAAGAAGTAAAACTGGTGAAAAGACCATCTTCTCCAGAACCATAAGATTATAAATGGAAAAGAAAATCATGAGAAAAAGATGTAGATAGCAACATTCACACTCGATTAGTTGAGATAATAATGCTTTAGGAAGCTCAATTGCAAGCCCGGAATGTTACCTATAACTAGATCAGTAAACTGACAAATGCTTTGAGTGAGCTTAACGACAAGTCATAGAGATCTGATTTTGAGTACCGCTAAAGGGTATATTTGTTTCTCACTTGTCAAATTCCATAAAAGGTAGGATTTAAAAGGGTAAGATAAGAAGTGTGTGCATATGGGCTGATGTTGATAGTGAGATTGTTGCAAATGGGGAAGTTAATTTACTGTTGGTTGGTGGTGAAAAGTTAGAGGAAGGGTTTATGGAATTCATGTTAGTCGAAATAGTTTCATTGAGATCTTTAGCATGGTTTTGTGAAGTGGGTTCATGTGTGTATTACTTTGTGTTAATAATCACATATTGGTGTATTGTATTACTTTGTGTTGGAATAATGTTAACTTATTTTGAATGACAAGAAATTTGATAAAGTGGTGTTGTTTAAATTAATGAATTATATATATTTGAATCGATGAATTTTACATATTTGAATTTCTAAAATTGTGATTCTATAATAACTGAAATTTTAAAACATATTACGCAACATTTAAAAATTGTTGTAGTTGAGTCTATTACAACATATAAAATTTATTGTAGTTGATTCAATTACAACGTTTTTTGCAACATCTATAAAACGTTGTGAAAGGCGCTGACCTTATTACAACTTCGCATAATACTACGTTTGTAAAAATGTTGTGAAACTCATATTACAACATTTTTTTGATGTTGTAAAATAGTGTTTTTGTTGTAGTGTGTCTAATAGCTATTATTTATCTGACGTACAAATAGAGGACAATTAACATTCAATACATTCACAAGTCAAATGACCAGCTAATAACACATTGCAACAACATTTAAATTCTACGATTACGAATATGATTATTTTGATTCTTAACTTCATGAAGGTGGGTAAGTAGTATGCTAATTTATTCTTCCAATTCCAAAGCATAATCATTAGCTCGCAGTGGGAATTGTTTATTAATCCATACTTTAAACCCACCTCTATTAGGGTACAGTATGCAACAGAAGTACCATCGTCCAACATCATTACTATTCGTACAACGCCTATTGATGAGTCCACATCTGCACATAATATGTAGGATTGTACCTCATCGGAATCTTCTACCTCTACTTGTGGTACCGGGCGATGTAGCTCACATTCCAAGTGGTCATTTGGTTGTTGTTATAGTTCAATTTCCAATTGTTGCATCTACGTCTCATGTTCTAGTTGTCTAAGATTCTCATAACGTCTCTTTTCCATTTCAATATATTAAGTAGATGGGGTTCATGGTGACGATGGATTTGGATTAGGTGTTCCATACAAGTGGTTAGTATAAGTAAGATTTTGTAGGCATTTGAAGAGTTGATAGCTTTTAAACTTACATATGAAAAACTCTTGAAAATGCAATAACATGGGAATACTAGGCAAGCCATACCTCAGATTATCATGTCATTGGAATTTCTCATCGTAAAGTAAAGGAAGATGAAAACCAACACTAATACCGGTAAGCATAAAAAGGTCAAGAGGAGTAGCACATATCTCTCCGAAAGAAAAGTGGAACACGTGGATAGTCTTCCACCATATAGCAACTAATGCACCACATAATTATGCATCAGAATTGAGCGTGAGTGTATTGTTGTAATTGTAAATTGAAATTGTTATGCATAATATAAAGTTGCTTGAAAACTATTTTTTGATAAAGAAAATATTGTACCTAAAATGTTTCCAAAACCAATGGCACCAAAAATCTAACTATACATCTACTACTATATTCTTGTTGGATTTTCTAATACCTACGAAATGTCTATGCTAGAGATTCTCATGTTTTTCCTTCTTAGCGTATTTAAAACATAATTTTTGATTCAGTTAACTTAAATTACAGTAAATGTAACACCCCTTCAAAAATGAGAATAATAGTCCCACATCGTGGATAATACTGTAAAGTGGGTACTTATATACCAAAGCCTTCATCTCATAATAACGTCGAGGCCTTTAGAGGAACAAAACCCCACACCTTGGCTTGGCCCATGAGGCGGAGGTGAATAAGTTGGGGACAATATCTGCGTTAAGTAAGGTGCGGGCTGTTACATTGGTATCGGAGCCATACCCAGCCGGAATTGTGGTTTGTACGTGTTACAGCCACGACGCCTGGGTGGTGTTGTGTTCATGAGCCAACGAGGACGTTGGGCTCTAAAGGGGGGAGATTGTAACACCCCTTCAAAAATAAGAATAATGGTCCCACATCATGGATAATACTATAAAGTGGGTACTTATATACCAAAGCCTTCACCTCATAATAACGTTGAGGCCTTTTGAGGAGCAAAACCCCACACCTTGGCTTGGCCCATGAGGCGGAGGTGACTAAGTTGGGGACAATATCTGCGTTAAGTAAGGTGCAGGCTGTTATAGTAAATGTCATAAACATCATGAACAATCAGCATTTATCTTCTTTTACAATTCAGCTACTTAATTCCAAGCCAATCGACAAATGAATTTTATTTGTAATAGTCAATTTTAATAAATGTAATGTTACTAACTATTAATAAAATTAAATGTCAAGTTAAATCTATAATAGTACATTTAAATACTAAATTAAACTTACAGTGATGTCAGATGAGAGAAATGGAAGATGATACCGGATAATAGAGAGTATAATATAGCAATTTATCATGTATTTATAATGCCAAATAAAATAACGATTGCGAATTCACAGTGCTGTGCACACAGATAACAATTCAACATAAGTCGACACTATATATACCTAATAAACTTAATATCGGCTCTACTGGCTTTTTTCTTTATTGGGGGTTGGTTGGTACGAGTGAATGTTGGATTGATGAGATGGCAAAGATTATTGTTGAGGATGCTCTACGTTGATAGTTTCGATTGAAATCTGATGGTTTAACCTTCCGAATTATTCCTTTGGTTACCCCGATGGCTCTGGGCGGGTCAGCATAGAAAAAAAATTAATCCATCTACCGAGGGTTCGATGTGAAGTGCGTGTAGGAAGAACATGTACAATAGGTAAAATTGATTTATGTAATTTATTTATTTTGTTTACCTCACAGTGTTCGATTAAAGAATTTTCAATACTTAATTCTTATATGGATTGAATCAATCTCTTTTTTTTCGCGGGTGTGACCACGCAACAGCTCTTTCCCTTTCTTCTAAAAAAACTGTCAAAAAGACCTCTGCTCTATTCTGTGTAGTAGAGTGGACCCATGTTTTTTTAAATAAATGCGGATGTGAAGGTCTTTTTTCTCTCTCCATACTTCAAATGCAGTTTTCAGCGTTTCAAGTTACAAACCAAAATTCAAACTGTAAAAACCAAGCTTTCTAGCTGTTTGTACCAAAATTGGGCACAACACTCTTCGGAAGAGTTTGAAGAGATAAAAATGAAGAAATTAAATGAAAAGGAGGATTATCTAACAAACACTTTAAAAACAAATGATAAAAATGCACAGAAACACAGGGATTTAGAGTGGTTCGACGTATTGCGTACGTCCACTATGAAATCGATGACTTTATTAATGTCTCTTTGATGATTACAACTGATTTCAACGGATAACAGTAAATTACAATGGATTACAGTAGTGAAATTCGAGTATAGCAGCAGCTTGGAAGTGCAAAGGTGTTTTCGGCAGAGTCTGGACGTCCAAGAGCCAAAAGATCCCTCTTTTGTAGGCCCTGGGGCTCTATTTATAGGCGTAGGAGGCTGATATTTCGCTCAGATCCCGGGAGACTTTTTCTGGCACGTGAGTGGGCCTACGCGACCGAGCCCATAAAGTTTTGGCTCGATCCGTGATCGATACGAATGAATTTCGTATCGATCAAGATTTTGTCCAATGGAGTCGAAACTTGGTGTGAACATTCTTTAGCTTGTACGTAAGCTCCTGTGAAAATTTCATAGCATTTGGATTTGTGGATTGTGAGATATGATCGATACGAGTTGGTGTTCCTCGGTAGGCTATTTGGTTCGAATCGATGATTTTGAATTGATCTATTCGAATCGATGGTTGCACGTGCCCAGGTGATGACGTGGCATGCACTCTTCGGATCGATCCACTTTTTATGCCGAGTTGATCGAGTCGTCCCAAGATTCTCGCCTTGTTCGTATCGATAGCCGTTGTTTAGTCCGCATCGATGGAAGATGACTCCGTTCGCATCGATGCAACGAACTCTGTTCGTATCGATGGAAAACACGTGGAATATGTTGACTGTATGGCCTTGTTCGTATCGATCGGAAACGACTCCAGTCGATCGATACGAAGTTGAAGTGACCAGATGGACTCGAACATTGATAGCTTGATCGATACGAATAACCATGATATGAACGATACGAACAGGGACTTCTCGATGGATACAAAGCAACTGGACTTGAAGGATATGAACAAGGGCCTTCTAGGATGGATACGAACTAGACCACCAACGGATACGAATTATGCAATTGATGGATACGAAGCAGAAGGGTCCGGATGGATACGAAGTAGACTCCATTTGTTGCTGATCGATTCGAACCTACGTGTAGATGATGGATTCAAACAAAGCCTTACATCAGATGGATGCGACTGCTGTAACTTGATGGATACGAAATGGAGCTTGCTCACTGATGGGTTCGAAATAGGATCGAATCGAACCAAGGCTTAATGATGGATACGAAACGGGGTTATTTCCGTCGATTTGCATCGATCATAACTTGAGCATACAAACTCGGATTGACTTGAAACTTAGGACGTTGGCTTCCATAGCTTTGCTTGTTATGTCATATCAATTGTAGCTTGATCCGGACTCGGACAAAATTCATCGACATCCATAGCAAACTTGCGCATACTCAACATTCGGGATGAGCGATCCTTGGTTTTCAGTCAATTCCTTGATATCTCGACCTTGCCAAAAGGCGGGATAACATTTGCCCCCCAAAGTACATCTCGTGGAAACATGACGTGCTTTAAAAGTTGTAACCTTTACTTTGAACAGTTATCGTCTTTTCATTGAAAGTTGCAATCTTTTACTGATTTCCTCAGTAATGTGAACTGTTGATTGTCAACCGTTGTACCTTGTATTGTTGTAACCGATTGCTGTATGATAGTGATTAGCTGTTTGTCGTCGTAATCGTTATCAGATGGGTTTCCAATTCCTGTGGATGTTGAAAATTGAATATTAGTCCGACATATATGCATATATGTTAATCTGACTCTCGTTGACGTTGCACGTTCACGAGTCGTTGTCCGTTCTCTCGTATCGAATCCCGATTCGATCCTCTCCTGAACCGATGTGAAATTCGAATTGCAACAACGCTCGATGGTTTTTTCAGAATGTCCCTTCGTATCGATCCTCTCCTGGATCGATGTAAAAGGTTGAAAGGCGGTTTCTCGTATCGATGCGATTCACAGTGATGGATACGAAATAAGCGTTTGCATCGATGGATGCGAGTTTCAATGCACTCCATTGTAGTGGACTCCATTTCGAATCGATGAACTAGTGCTATTGTGGGTCGAGTACTGATGGATATGAAATAAGCATTTCGTATCGATGGAGTTAACATTTTCAGAACAGCTCTCGTTGCGCACTTCGCATCGACGAATTTTGTGTTGTTGGAGTGTGGAACAATGGATACGAACAACGGTTTCGTATCGATGGACCTTGTGCCTCATAAAAATATCTATTGACAATTTTGTCTCGATAAAAGCTCGAGTTTATGGATTCGAATAGCTTGTTCGAATCGATTCAGTGATGGACCCATTGTAACCGGTCGAGTCTACCGGGAGGCGAATCGTCTTTTTCCTTCACACTTGAGTCCATATAAATACGTTTGTACTTAGCCATTTCTCCTCATTTGCTACTTTTATCTTCTGCCTTCGTATCGATAGGAAGACCGAGAATTAGAAATCGCCTTCGTCTCCAAATCAATACAACACTTTAAACTCTCGAACCTACACCTTGATTTAGGTAATTGATTGAACAGTTGGATCGAACGACGAGACTCGACCCCTTGCCATCCCGTTCGTCTTCGCGGCCGACTCTGGCGAAGTGGTGGACGCGAATGGTCGGAAAGAGGTAGTCAACATAAGGTCAAGGAGGAAGAAGATGGCGCCTGAGTTATTTTGGAGAAGATGAAGAATGGATGGTAGCCAAGTCTCAGTTTCGAATTGATCAAAGGAAGGAGAAAATATGTCTTCGTATCGACTTGGGGAGTACGTTCGCATCGATACGAACTTCACAAGCCCCCGATCGATACAAAGTCGAACTTTTCGGATCGATGTGAACGAACTCTTCTGGTGATCGATTCGAAACATGCCCTCATGATCGATATGAAATGTATCGATTCGAACATGATCGATACAATATACACTCCCGTGATCGATACAAAATGTATCGCTTCGAACCTTGATCGATACGAAATTGAGGCACCTTCAACCGATACGAACTTGAACTTTGGCGATCGATTCCAAACCGAAATTCGATGAATTTGAATTTTTTTTGCATATTTGAGAAACCTGACTCCGGCAAGCTTCGTTCCTGCATATCTGGACTTAACTGTAGAACATCATACTTGACTGCCTTTTGAAGCTTGTCGATGGAACTGTAACTTAACAAAATGATAACGAATTTTAACTCGGATCGATCGCTAACATCTGGATGGCACGGTTGTGACGGTCAGCGATGACAGTCACTCCAGTTGAATTTCGAAGTCTTGTCATTTGCATGTTTATTCATACTCTGTTGAATCCTTTCAAGTAGCATAAAGCACTGCACTTGCACAACACATTCACACACTTCACACTGGGGGAAGCACGAGTGTTATTGTCGTCTAATGATGATTTCTCATAAGTTAGTTAATTATGGAACCTTCAAGATCAAAACAGCAGGAAGTTCAGGATTCATCTTCTTCTGTCCTAGAGATTCCGACCATCGCGGCCGAAGTTATAGACCCAGCTCCGGATGAGCTACCTGACGCCACGTTCATATGTAATCCCCAAGATTCTGTACCGTCCAATGTCTCTGAAGACATGTTAGGACGAATATGCCTAAGGCATGGTTTGTCATTGGACGACGTACTATTGCCGGGACCAAACGATAGACCGCACGCTCCTCCAGAGGGGTTCACTGCCTTTAACCGTCATGCGTGTGCAGCGGGAACACTTCCTCCTTTCAACCAATATATTAGAGAAGTGTTGTCTTTTCTTGGAATCGCCCCATCACAACTACATCCCAATGGATACGCTTTGCTGAATAGCCTATTTATCGTATTCATGGAGCATCTCTTTCGACCGCCAATGCTGACTGAGATTAGATACCTTTTTAACTTCAAGAGTAGGGGAGATAGCCCGTCTTTCACTTTCCTGGAGTCAGTTAGGAACTGCCAAGTAGTAACCGGATCCTGGGGAAGGCTGAGTTACTTCAAAACAGAATGGTTCTATGTCCGGTGCCCCCCAGGATTTGCCAGCCGATGGCTAGTCAGACGTAAGTGTTACAGTATTCTTCAAGAGTTATCCAGATGATAGTAGTTGATATAAATTGACATCTTCTTTTCTTTTTACAGCCGTAATTTCACGACCTGAAGGCGGGTATTTCAAAGAGATAGTAAGGGTCCTTTAAGAAGTTCCGAGCGAAATGAGGGACATCGATTCGGTTCTAACCGATAGAAATTTAAGAATCGTCGGGCTGATTGAGCGGAACCAAAGCATAAGGCTTGAAGGGACACTGAAGGCAGTCTCGAAGAAGCGGGTGTAACGCAAAGCGCCAGGTGTCGTAATAGCTGAAGGGGTTGATCCGGAGAGAACACCCACTGATGACGAACTTATAGCTGGGCCTTCTCGCAGTTTTCAGGACTAAAAAGGAAGAAGAAAAGGCAAGGCAGTTGCTCATAAGCATTCTAAATCCATGAGATTGAAATCTGTGGTTGTGTCTTTGCCTGTTCCTGGAATTAGAATTTCGGAGGCTCCTCCCCTGCAAGTAGAGAATCCTTTCGAAGGGCTTGTTGATATTCCGATCCTGGATTATGTGTCTCTTCAACATGACACTGGGTTGGAGGAGCTTGACAGTGCTCTTGATCTGAGCGAGTCGCTTGCTATAAGTGCGGTCGACATTTCCGGTTGGTCGGGGGGTTGCACATACATACACTTCACGACACTGCACAATTTCATAATCGTAAATTGTCCAATTCAAGAGATCACTAACTTTTCTTTCGTTCCTCATTTATAGGTACGATGTTTGAGAGAGGATCGATGTTAGGGATCCTTCACTCGGCTCGAAATCTTCTACTTACTACGAGCCCCGCAAGAGGGATTCAGATAGAGACCGCGATCGCGGGTACTCCAATCAGGAAAGATACGAGCGGGATAGGGATAGAGACTATCGATACCGATCTAGGTCCCGTTCTCCACCTGCTAGAATTCCATCACCGCCTCCTGTTCATGCTTCACATCCATCAGAGGCTCCGCGACACAGACCGTCTTCTCAAATTTCTAGGCCTGAAACTCATCGCCAGAGAGCTAAAACTATGGCTCATATAATTGCAGAGCAGGTCATAACCGAGCCCACGGGGGAAGGTGCAATAAAGGTTGCCCAACTTAAGAAAGATTTCCCGAACATTTGCTTTGATGGCTACATCTTCCCCCCTCACTTGAAGAGAATCCCTTCGGAAGCTGAAAATACAATGCATGATTACATTCATGACATTTATGCCCAATATAGAGAGTGGGTGAAGGCCGCAGAAAAAGCTTCGAAGGTGGCCTTTGAGCGGGCTTAAGCGATTGAAAAGATGGAGTCTGAACTCGCTCAAAAGGACCGAATCATCCAAGTGCTCAATACCAAGGCCGAGTCTTCTCGGAAATCTGAAATTGAGGCCCCCGAAAAAGCTGATGAAGCGAATGTGGCGATGGAGAGATTGAGGCAAACACACGTTGCCTTGGTGGAGGAGATGGGCCACCGAAATACTACGGTCGCCGCCGAACAGGATGTGGCGATTAAGGAACTTAACGAGCTTAAAGCCAAATTATCTGACATTGCCAAGAAAGGGACGATGCAAACAACGCAGCCCAGGAGGCATGCGAATAGGCTGTCTTGCTTCGGGGTGAACGGGATGCGGCCGTGGCTAAGGTCCACGAGGTGGAAACCAAGGTTGCGAAGGAGATGATATCGGTTGAGTCCAGGCTAGAAGCCGATATTGAAGATCTTCTTATTGTTTACAATGCTAACGTGCTGAGGCACAGAGGCCTGTCCTGGCTTGACGACTACCCGACACATTTACACAACGCCTAGGGCCGGTTCGTTAAAGAGGAGAAGGCGGTGCATCTGGGTGAGTAAATCGATGAGTTTGAGCTGGAGAATCGTTTGCTGAGTGAAGATGAACGAAAGATTCTCCACGAGTCGATGATTCTGCACGAAAAGGAAAGGCTTGGCACCCAACACTTGGAAGTAGGAGAAGGCTCAGGAGTTGAACACCACGACGCAAGTATTGAAATTCCGATGTCAACCCAGCCTAAACCCTTACCTGCGGTCGATCCCCAAGCTGTTCCTGCCTACAATCCGGATCAGCCACAAATGTCTCCGGCTATAGAGCAAGTTGTTGAAGCTGTTCAGCCATCCACAAGCCAAACCGAGGAAGGTACTGTGAACATTCTATATGTCTGTCTCAAGTCGGAATCATCACTCGAATTAAGTACTAACAGTTCTCTTGTTTTTGTCTAGTGATTGATGCTGCACCGGTCGTGCCTCCTGTTACCCAAGAATCACATCATATGTAGGAGGCAATAATAACTGAAGCCACCACCACAACGACCACGGCTTCGACCGACGGAACGCAAGGGTGCACTCTAGTTTTTGATGAACAGATGATGGAGGAACTTCTCGATCATCACAGCGACCCTTTTGCAGACCTGCCATTTGTTATGGGCAGAAGCGCCCCTGCTACAGGCTCTTCAATGCCAACCACTCCTAGCAAGGCCCAAGCAATTAATGAAGAGGAAATATTGGCCGAAATGGAAGCAGCGGCTCGTAGTGGTAGTTTTGGAGGTGGAATGGCGGCACCTGGTCCAGCTCCGCTTAGAATGAAATCACCTGGTGGTATAGTTATTGACACTAGTGTGTTCATTCCGCCTCCTACAGTTGATCCCGTTCCTCCAACCCCGCCTGCAGGAAGCATCCTTATACATTTGAGCTCGAAGGAGGACGTCGAGATCATGCCCCCGCCTGGAGACCGACCACCAAAACGTAAAGGCTCAAAGAGGAAAGTTAGTGGTGGCTCCAGTGGGTCTACACCGAGGAAGAAGCCGAGAGAGAAGAAGAAATAGATAGGCCTCTTTAGTTTTCTCTGAGTAGATAGGGATTTATTTTTGGTTTTCCTTTCGTAGGCCATGTATAGATGCGGGTTCGGCCCCTGCTAGTAGGAATTTTTTGGAACAAACTTGTACATGAATTTCTTTCACAAACAGTAGAAATGAAACTCTTCTTTTTTGGCTCCTTCCCAGTTATTGTGTATTTGCTTAAGTGTTTCAATATTTGAAGTGCACTTATGAAGTTTCAGCTTCCGAGTCAAGTTTGTTTTTATTCGCCAGGTTCGGAAATTGTGGACATGGTTCATGCCCAGGAAGTGAGTTGAATTTTGACGTCGCACTGCTTCAGTCAATGGTCGACACTTAAGTTTTGCCCTCCAGTCTTGGGGACAAGTTGTAGAACATCAGCCAGCGATTGCATCTCACTTATAACATGTTGAGTTTAGTGCCACTAAATGAATGTTTGAGACAAGTGGTTCAACCACACTTGTTTGATTATCGATGATCATATCTGCACTTCGGGGATTTTCATTTGTTTACTGGCGGTTGGTTACGCCGTTTCAAGTTTTAATTATCTGTCCGCGCCTTGGGGACTTGGAGTCGACATTTATACTCCGACTCGCACTTTAGGAGTTTGGAGTTGGTGTTTATACTCCAATTCGCACTCTGGGAATCCAGAGTCGATGTTTATACTCCAATTCGCACTTTGGGAATTTGGAGTTGGTTGATGTTTATACTCCGTTTCGCACTCTGGGAATCCGGAGTTGAAGTTTGTACTCCGTTTCGCACTCTGGGAATTCGAAGTTGGTTAATGTTTATACTCTGTTTCGCACTCTGGGAATTCGGAGTTGAAGTTTATACTCCGTTTCGCACTCTGGGAATTCGGAGTTGATAAACAGACGGTCAGTCACATCTGTTGCATGTTTTTTGGATTTCGCTCGCACTCTGGGAACGAAAGGTGTATCAGGATCGTGGATGGTCGGATCACATCCACCCTGAGTTAACAAGTGAGGTCGTTAGATGGACGGGTCCACCCTCCTCAATCTTGGTTCAGATACGGACGAAGTCGTTAGGTGGATGGATCCACCCTCTTCGAAGACGTAATTGTAAGTTTATACTCCAGTTCGCACTCTGGGAATCTGGAGTTAGGTGAAGGATTGTCGTGTATCAATCCTTTTTCGACTTTGGTGTGATGGCTTGTCCCCGAGCTCGGGTTTCACTTAGCGAGTGACCGGTTGCATCACAGTCACTCCCTATTTGAATAAATCCCACCGTATGGTGGAACTTAGCTCTCCATGCATAGTGATGATCATATGAAGTATTTCAAGTAAATCACGGCTCTGGCTCGAAGAGATTGCATTTTATTGCTGAAATAAGAAAATATGGAAAAGTCAGTTGCCTTATTACAAATTCTAATTTCGAAATGCGGAAACAAATTGCAAATGAAAAATAAACTAAATGAATAAACATAGCCTGTTATGTGTAGTAGCGACAAAGACTCTCGCTGTTCCAGACCCTTGGTAGAGTAAAACCGTCAACGGTCGATAATTTGAAGGTGCCATCTCCGAGCTTTCGTTCAATAACATACGGCTTTTCCCATGTTGGCTTCATACGCGAAGGAACCAGATAGATTCTTTTCAGGATGAGATCGCCGAGTTCAAAGGTTCGCAAGCGGACCTTGGCATTGTATAATCGGGCGACTCGACTTTGATACGCGGCTGCCCTCAAATCAGCCTCTTCACATTTCTTATCTAGTAAATCGAGAGATTCAGCAAGTAATATAGCATTTGTCTTCGGATCATAGTATGTCACACGATGAGAAGGTACTTCTAGCTCGACTGGAATAACAGCTTCTGAACCATAAGAGAGAGAGAGAATGGAGTGTGACCAGTCGTGGACTTGTGGGTTGTTCGGTTAGCCCATAAAGCCATAGGAAGTTCATCGACCCATTTGCCCCCGACCTTTTCCGGTCGTTTTTTCAGAATGGACTTTATAACCTTATTGACTGCTTCGACCTGTCCGTTTGCTTGAGGGTGTGCAACTGCTGAGAATTTCTTTTGAATGCGAAACCGTTTGCAGAAATCTTTAAATTCAACACTGTCGAATTGGGTTCCGTTATCAGTGATAATGGTGTGTGGGAGACCGAATCGACAGATAATGTTGCGGACTACAAAGTTGATCACATTTTTTGTCGTTATGGTAGCAAGAGGTTCAGCTTCAGCCCACTTTGTAAAGTAATCAACTGCGACGATGGCGTACTTCGCACCACCTTTTGCTAGAGGTAGAGAACCAATGCTGTCGATGCCCCATACTGCAAATGGCCATGGGCTGACCATTTGAGTTATCTCGGTAGGTGGGGATCTAGGAATTCGAGCATGCTTTTGACATTTATCACATTTCTTGGCGTAATCCGACGCATCGCGATTTACAGTCGGCCAAAAGTATCCATATCGAAGTACTTTCTTGGCAAGTGCTTGCCCCTTGGTGTGATCGCCACATTCTCCTTTGTGTACATCGTGTAATACTCGTTTAATTTCATCGTGAGCGATACACCGGAGTAAAGGAACAGAGTACCCTCTTCTGTACATGACTCCATTCTGGATGGTGAATCATTAAGCCTTCCGAAGGACTTGTCTTTTTTTCACTCCTACGCTCCGGCAGGATTCCATGCTCAAGGTAATTTCTGAATGGAGTCATCCACGACTCCTTATCGGGAGCGACTTCACATATCCAATCTGCTTCTGCCCGATCAATACTTGGGGAAGATAACGTCTCTACGGGAACAAGTCCCATTTGCTGCACTTCACCCGTGCTAGCTAATTTTACCAACGAATCGGCTTTCTGATTGCGTTCTCTAGGTATACAATAAATGGTGTAATAATCAAACTGATTCAGTATTTCCTGAACCCGAGCTAAGTAAGCAGCCAGTCTTCGATCTCTCGCTTGATATTCTCCCCGAACTTGACACACAACTAATTGTGAATCGCAATAAATTTCCACAGCGATAATTCTCAAATCTCTAGCAAGTTTCAATCCAACTAAGAGGGCTTCATATTCAGCTTCATTATTAGTTGCATGAAAATCGAACTTTAACGCATAACATACAGATCGGCCTTCGGGGGTTCAAGTACAACCCCAGCGCCCAAGCACCGGTCGTTTGATGCACCATCAGTGTATGGCTTCCAGACGTATTCAGGAGATTCACTAGTTTCGGGCAAGTCCTCTGGGATGGTAAATTCAGCTATGAAATTGGCTAGGACTTGTCCTTGAATGGCTCGCCTTGGAGTATAAGTAATATCAAACTGGCTCAGTTCGATGTACCACTTGAGTAACCTACCAGACGTCTCAAGCCGCGTAAGGACCTGTCGTAACGGCTGGTCGGTGTAAACAATGATAGGATGGGCCTGGAAATATGGTCGGAGCTTCCTTGATGCAATAACAAGACAATAAGCCAGCTTCTCTAGTTTTGGATAATTCCTTTCAGCTCCAGTCAACCGTTTGCTGATGTAATATACTGGCTTCTGTTTCCGGTCTTCTTCCCGAACTAAGGCAGCGCTGATTGCGTTTTCTGATATCGCCAAGTAAACATACAACTTCTCATGATCAATAGGTTTTGACAGAATATGCGGTGTGGATAGATGCTGAATTAACGCTTGGAATGCGCCCTCACACTCCGTGGTCCATTCAAAGTTTTGTTTTACCTTTCAGATCAGATCGAAGAAGGGAATGCATTTGTCAGTGGACTTTGAGATGAACTTGCTCAGTGCTGCTACTTTCCCATTGAGACTCTGGACTTGGTTTATAGTTTTCGGAGTTTCAAGATTTCTGATTGCCCAGATCTTTTCAGGATTAGCTTCGATTCCACAAGCATTGACGATAAACCCAAGGAATTTTCTGGATGCAACTCCGGATTAGCTTCGATTCCACAAGCATTGACGATAAACCCAACGAATTTTCCAGATGCAACTCCGAAGTGACATTTTAGCGGGTTGAGCTTCATTCTGTATTCTCGAAGTATGTTGAACATTGATTCCAGGTCTTTAATATGGTCAGTGGAAAATCGTGACTTCACAAGCATGTCGTCTACATATACTTCCATGATTTTCCCGATTTGATTGGCAAACATCTAATTGACCAATCGTTGATAAGTAGCCCCAGCATTCTTGAGTCCGAATGGCATAACTTTGTAACAATAAAGTCCTAGATTGGTTACGAAGCTGGTATGTTCCTGATCAGGTAAATGCATCGGTATCTGATTGTAGCCAGAATACGCATCCATGAAGGATAAGAGTTCATGTCCAACCGTTGAGTCTACGAGCTGATCAATTTTGGGAAGCGGGAAACTGTCTTTAGGACAAGCTTTATTCAGATCGGAGTAATCGACACATGTTCTCCATTTCCATTTGATTTTCGAACAAGCACGGGATTCGACACCCATTCGGGATATAGCGCATCTCGAATGAACCCATTCATTTTAAGCTTTTCTACCTCTTCTTTAAGGGCGGCAGATCTCTCTGGATCCATACCATGCCTTTTCTGTTTGACCAGGACATGCCGCGGGTCAATATTCAAAGTGTGGCTCGTGATGTCCGGCGAGATCCCACACATATCAGAATGCGTCCAGGAAAATACGTCAAGATTCGCCCGTATAAACTCAACCAATTCCTCTTGAGTCTGCTGGCTTAGCTGAGAGCCTATCTTTATCATCTTTGAATCATCATCATTGTCAATTGGGACATCGATCGTCAGTTCGGCCGGGGATGCTTGACTTTCTTTAGATTCTCCTTCATCTTCAGTTTCCCTTGGGTCAAGATCCCTTTGGAATTGGCTGGGGTGCCCGGTCCTAGGCCCATGCATTAATTGTCAATTATCAGCAAAACAGACGCAGAGAGATTCCTCTACGCCCTTTCCTTTCTCCTTTCGTTGCGCCTCCCGCAACTCGGCGACGTAACAGGCTCTCCCAGCAGCCTGATCTCCTCGAATGACTCACACTCCACGATCAGTGGGAAACTTCAGAGTCAAACACCACAGGGCAATGGGTGCCCTGAATTCAGCGAGGGCCGGTCGACCCAAGAAAGCATTATAAGGGGAGTCTATGTCCAACACAACGAACTGCAATATCCGGACTCTCTGGCGTTCTCCAACTCCCAACTCTACTGGTAGCTCCACTACTCCAGTGGGTATCGTAGCGCTCCCGTTGAAACCATGGATTCGAGATTGGCAAGGCTTTAAATCTTTAGCCTCCATCCTCATCTGATCATAAGCTCGTTTAAACAGAATATTCACTGAACTTCCACTGTCAACCAAAATCCGCTTCATCCAAGCAGGACCTACTTGAGCCGAGATGACTAGTGGATCGATAGTGGGGGCTTCGACTTTATCAGCATCTATGTTTCTGAATACGATATCATCAGCTATCGTCTTCTGTTTTTTGGCTGGAGCCCCTTCATCAAAACTACTACAACACTCGAAGCCCGCATGCCTAATAGAGTTGGCATATGACTCCATTTCCGTCCAGCTTCGGTCTACTGGATGAGGACCACCACAAACAGTGTTTATCACGAACCTCCCGCTGGTACGAGCGGGTTCCTCCTGCCTTTCCTGGTTTGGTGCACGATTCAGATTCGATGGGCCCGCACCTCCCGGCTGCGGCGCCCGCACAATTTGATCCAACTTTCGTTCACGTATCAGTTTTTCAATGAGATCCTGTAAATGACGACACTCATTTGTATTATGGCCATAACTTTCATGGAATCTGCAAAACTTCCCTGTTTGGACCTGTGTTTCCGTTGACGGCTTCAGGGCAGGTTTCTTGTATTGCATGGTATTACAGTTTGCAAATACACATTTTCCAGCGACGTATTCAATGGAGTATAATTGTCGAACATGGGAGCTCTACGTCGTGGACCACGATTTTGATCTCGTTTTTTACCTTGATTTCCACTGTCCCTCTGCTGGTTCTGCTTGTTTTGTATATTCAACTGAACTTTTTCGGAACTCTCCCGGATTATTTAACTGCAATGTTACTTTGAATTCCTTCCATGCTGGGCCCTGTGTCATCCTGCTTCCTAGACTGTTTCGCATCCTCCCTTCTCAAGAATTGGGCTATCTTGGAATAGAAACGGTCCAATGACGCAGGTGGCTTCCCAGTTAACCAATTTCCGAACTCGGAATCAGGATCAATCCCCTTAGTTAATGCCATCATGATAGAGCTGTCATTGGGATTGCTTATTTCTGCACATGCAGCATGAAATCGCTCCAAGTAAAGTCTAAGTGTCTCTCCGGGAGCTTGAGTGACACTAGACAGAGTATTAACATCTTTAGGCCTCGCTACGTGCATACGAAATTGTTCAACAAACTTGGTGGCCATTTGGTCGAAATTAGAAATGGATCGCGGCGACAAACGAGTGAACCACATAGTAGCAATGCCCCCTAAGGAAATGGGGAAACTACGGCATTTAACTGCATCATCAGCCCTCACAGCATTCATTAGCCATTCGTACTTCAGGATGTGTTGATTGGGATCAGAATTTCCTTCATAGACTGGCAAAGTTGGCATCTTGAAGCGCCGAGGTGGTTCAACATATAATATGTCATCAGTGAAAGGGGTATGACTCTAGGAAATCCCCCAGTCGTCATTAGTGAGACCCTGGCTTTCATGGATCATCTGACGAATCATCGTCGGTATATCCGGCATCTGGATATTTGGAGCATGCTATGCCAAGGTGTGGTCGGGTTCCACAATGCGAGGCTGGACCGGACGCGGTCGACGGTCCGTGTCTCGCCTCCTTGGCTCAAGATTTTCAGGGACATAAGGTTCTGGAGTGTGCTCTCGTCGGCGATGATGCAGATCAGCTTGATTTCTAGCATCAATTCCTTGTTCGGTAGTGGTGGTGGTAGCGAGGTTGCCTGTGACATGGTAAGGAGCGGCACCCCTCGGGATGAGGGTCCGGTCTGATGACTGGTGGATGGTCCAGTCCTGGGTTGCCCAAGATTTAGGGCAGGTTGGTGTCCTGTGGCCTGGGTGTAGCTTACGTCTAGCTGTGGGTGTGTAGATCGGTGATGATCATCGGATGAGGCTGAACTCTCCGTGGAAGAATAAGAAGCTTGATCTCTTTTGAATCTCTGCGCCTTTGGCAATTCAGCTGGTTGGTCAACTCTGCGTTGGCGCGCAGTTGTTCAGTAAGCTGTTGCCGACTCCGGGTCAACTCTTGAAGCAGTATCTGGAACTCTTGTCTGGTGACCGGGCCTGATGGATCTGAAGGTCCAGCGACATCTTGGTTGGATGGAGGCAATTGTACGGGATTCTGTCTATCCCGTCCTTCCTGATTAGTAGCTGTAGAAGCAGTTCGTGTGCTCACCATGATGAATTGACGAAGTCCTTTTCTAGATGTGATGCAAATTTAAATAGGATGGAAGGGCTTTTAGGCTTGAGATCTGGATCTTCTTCTTGGATTTATGCAATCCGGTATCGATAGCAGATCCAAAGAGCAGGAGAAAAACTGGGTTTGTTCTCAGTGAAAGCACCAAAGTGTTTGTACCAAAATTGGGCACAACACTCTTCGGAAGAGTTTGAAGAGATAAAAATGAAGAAATTAAATGAAAAGGAGGATTATCTAACAAACACTTTAAAAACAAATGATAAAAATGCACAGAAACACAGGGATTTAGAGTGGTTCGGCGTATTGCCTACGTCCACTATGAAATCGATGATTTTATTGATGTCTCTTTGATGATTACAACTGATTTCAGTGGATAACAACAAATTACAATGGATTACAGTAGTGAAATTCGAGTATAGTAGCAACTTGGAAGTGCAAATCTGTTTCCGACAGAGTCTGGACGTCCAAGAGCCAAAAGATCCCTCTTCTGTAGGCCCTGGGGCTCTATTTATAGGTGTAGGAGGCTGATATTTCGCTCAGATCCCGGGAGACTTTTTCTGGCACGTGAGTGGGCCTACTGGATCGAGCCCATAAAGTTTCGGCTCGATCCGTGATCGATACGAACGAATTTCGTATCGATCAAGATTTTGTCCAATGTAGTCGAAACTTGGTGTGAACATTCTTTAGCTTGTACGTAAGCTCCTGTGAAAATTTCATAGCATTTGGACTTGCGGATTGCGAGATATGATCGATATGAGTTGGTGTTCCTCGGTAGGCTGTTTGGTTCGAATCGATGATTTCGAATCGATCTATTCGAATCGATGGTTGCACGTGCCCAGGTGATGACGTGGCGCGCACTCTTCGGATCGATCCACTTTTTATGCCGAGTTGATCGAGTCGTCCCAAGATTCTCGCCTTGTTCGTATCGATAGCCGTTGTTTAGTCCGCATCGATGGAAGATGACTCTGTTCGCATCGATGCAACGAACTCTGTTCGTATCGATGGAAAACACGTGAAATATGTTGACTGTATGGCCTTGTTCGTATCGATCGGAAACGACTCCAGTCGATCGATTCGAAGTTGAAGTGACCAGATGGACTCGAACATTGATAGCTCGATCGATACGAATAACCATGATATGAACGATACGAACTGGGACTTCTCGATGGATACGAAGCAACTGGACTTGAAGGATACGAACAAGGCCCTTCTAGGATGGATACGAACTAGACCACCAACGGATACGAACTATGCAATTGATGGATACGAAGCAGAAGGGTCCGGATGGATACGAAGTAGACTCCATTTGTTGCTGATCGATTTGAAACTACGTGTAGACGATGGATTCGAACAAAGCCTTACACCAGATGGATGCGACTGTTGTAACCTGATGGATACGAAATGGAACTGGCTCACTGATGGGTTTGAAATAGGATCGATTCGAACCAAGGCTTAATGATGGATACGAAACGGGGTTATTTCCGTCGATTTGTATCAATCATAACTCGATCATACGAACTCGGATTGACTTGAAACTTAGGACGTTGGCTTCCATAGCTTTGTTTGTCATGTCATATATCAATTGTAGCTTGATCCGGACTCGGACAAAATTCATCGACATCCATAGCAAACTTGTGCATACTCAACATTCGGGATAAGCGATCCTTGATTTTCAGTCAATTCCTTGATATCTCGGCCTTGCCAAAAGGCGGGATAATACTAGCTTTGCCAGGAACCCAAACATGAGACCGAGATTATATCTCCAGCCAGGGAGGTTCTGAAATAAAAAATTTGGCGCAAAAAAGTGAAGTCCATCATGTTCAAACATATGATTCGATGGTATCAGACTCTTGCACAACTGCTAGTCCCAATGCAAAAATTCCCAACTGACGGACCTAATTCAACGCCATCACACGTTTATGGTCGATTATTAACCGTTGGATCCACGTTCTTGCCAGCTCATGCCAATCATCCCCGTCAGCAGTTGCAATCTCTCGTCCCACGTTCTTCCGACATTGCCACGACTTATGTTGTCCTAAACTACCCTTAATCTAACCGTAGCACACTTTTAAGACCTTCAGGGTGTTTTCGTCAACTCCTTACTTGGCGGTTACATTAACAGCGGACACGTTTGTTTCTAGAGGCTTCATTTTGAAAAATGAAGGAAAATAACAAAAATAGAAAAACTTAATTGCAACAGTTGGAAACTATTCATAGTGCAAAGTGAAAGAAATTTCCAAATTTGAAAATTAAGGGTTAGAGTGAACCTGTTCATTCGGTCGCGTTTAAATAATCTCTAAATGACGATCTCCGTAAGATAGTTCGAATCGTTGGAAGTGGTGCATAATTCAAGGATTATTCTCTGGCTATATCTGCAGGTATGATTGATCATTCTTCTTCTTCTTCTCTATTGTTTCAATTTTTTATGAATCTGTCAGATAAGGGCTTTTGTATTCATTAAGAAAAGAATTATTGGCAGAAGAAGCAGTTTATATATCTGTTCATCGTATTTGTTATAAAAGATTAGTTCTTTAATTTGTTACAATACGGTTTTATGCAGAATACAGTCAGTAATTTTTACTTAAACTCCAATTATACTAGGAAATGGATGTTGCTGCTGCAGTCGAAGTAGAGAATAGTAATGGGGTAGTGGAATCGAACCAAACAGCATATGAATTGAATTCAAATGTTAATAAGGAAAATGAAAATGCAAATGAAGTTGATGTCCCGCAAGCAACTAATGTTGTGCTAGAAGACACATCGTTGACAAATGATGATATTGGTTCTTCTGTGAATGATGGAACTACTTCAGTTTTACCTGAAACCAATGTGACTGAAAAGGTATACTTAATTGTGTTTATACATTAAAATTAAGAGTGGCGTGAAATTAGAAACTATTGCTGAATGGTAGGTAGTTGGGTCTTCAAAAGCAAGACAAGATGGAGAAGTGCATTCTGGGAGTAAGAAAAATCCAAAAGCTGGGCTTTCGCAGAGTTTATCCTTTCCTAGTAATTTAAGGAAGAGTAGCGCATTTGCTAAGCAGACTGTAGTAGATGTTAAGAACTCACATTTGAGTAGCTCGCAAAGAATCAATGGTTAGCTCTAGCATACGATACTTCTAATTTTTTATGTTAAATATGGATCTGAATATTTCCAATGGTTGATTATCTTATATATGGATAGGTGGTCTAAGTGCTAAACTGACAGCTGGGACAAAAAAGCCAATTGTGAGATTTATTTGAACTATAAATTCTTAGTATAAACTTACATATTTCTATGGTTTCCGATGATATTCGGAATGCTTATGTCTCCTTTATTGTAATTAGCCTGTGAAGTCTGGCTCGGTGGAAAGTAGACCTCGTTCTTATCCTATAAAGTAAGCATCTTATTGTATTATGATTTAACTATTTCATCTAAAAAGATCCCTTTCGTTGAATTAAAGTTATTCTTAAACGTGTTAACAATGGACTCATTCAACAATTAGCATTTTAAGATTCGCTTGGACTAAAGTACTGGGTATGGAGTTATGGACAACTAGGCATTCTCTAAAAAAAATGTGCTTGAATAAGAACTAAAATTCCACAAGAATAAAATCATAATAAATAGTATTTTGACAATAATAATAGTATAATATACATGATGATCCTTGTGATTCCTGCAACCTGGCATATTCTCTTTGCTGGTTGGTAATTATGATTGCTTTACATGATTAACTATAACAATTCTAATATCAAGTATTATTTTGTCAAAGCAGATCAAATGATGATGATATGAAGCCTTCAAAAAACACGCTGTTGGGGAAAAAAGAAAAGGACAATGATGTCAATTCTACTATATCGTATATCCCTTGCTTTCACATGTTCCATTATCTGCATTTTAAACTTATCAGCTGTTTGATAGTTTCTAAAGCTCACTTTTCTCATCTGTTGCCTTGAAGGACAACTCCAAGCACAACTCCTAGTGGTGCAATGAGGAGAAAGAGTGCCGGTTCTGGTTTTTCTTTTAGATTGGATGACCGTGCTCAGAGACGAAAGGAGGTCAGCCACCAAAATAATTTTAGTTCTTTGTCTCTTGTGCATTTATTTTGTATGAATAACTTAACAAATCTGGTATTTCTGTTTGTTCAGTTCTTTGCAAAGCTCGAAGAGAAAATTCATGCCAAGGAAATAGAAAAGACCAACTTGCAGGAGAAGTCAATGGTTGGAAATGATCCCAGATTGTCTAAAGTTATTTTAGCCATGTACTTAAAAAATAATTATGTAAACATAGTCTGATTAATTAGTTCTTTAATGCTATGTTATATAGGAAAGCCAAGAAGCAGAAATTCGACGGCTGAGGAAGAGTCTGACCTTTAAAGCAACTCCATTGCCAAGTTTTTATCAAGAACCTTGCCCTCCTAAGGTTGAATTGAAAAAGGTATATGTATTCATGATGTGTTTTTTTTATTATTATTATTAGCGACATAAGTTCTTGTCTACAAAAGTATTGCTTGATTACTAGTCTCAGTAGGAAATCTACACCAGCCATAGTTTATTCCAAAATGATTGGATAACATATATAGCCTTGTAGTGGTTCAAGCATAGGTACATGTGAATTATGATGATCATCATATTCATGGGCAAACAAATCGTGATCATTTTGAACTTTGTTTATTCAGCCAAGTGATTCAAGACATGTTATTGATTCTGCATGTTTATATGTACACATAGACACTGCACACTCATGCAGTACGGGGAATGGTTATTTGGACATAAAACATGACACAATAGATCTTGACTGTTGGATGTCACTGTATTCACATTTGGCATTTGAGGTTGAAATTAGAAGGCAATCTAATGGTTAAGATTCAATAACGCTCATTTTGTAGCATTCTTAATGCTAGCCGCAAGTTTCGATTAAATATTTGTTGTTTTCTCACTTGTCACATCATATTAAACGTGAAATACAAACTTATGACTAGCAAATAAGGATGCTAAAGAGGAACCAAAAAAAGAAGTGTCATTAAACCTACCTCTCTATACAGACACATGTATATACAGATACAAACATGTACACACACATGACACATCTCTTTTGGAGTATCCATTTAGCCTCTCTGTCATATTTTGAGATACTATCCAAACGCTATGAAATTTTAAGAATTTGTTTGTATCATCTTTACAAAAATTAAGCTTGGTTGAATATATTATCTAACATAACAAAATTGATATTCCAAATCAACAGTTAAATAAATGTTTTAATGATTAATGCCGACTTTTAACTTTAAAGAGGCTAAAATTCTCAAAATGCTTTCATTTTTTGCACATGATACCCATAATGTAACTTACATATACAAAAATTCATAGCATTTGGAATAGAGTATCTCAAAATATGATAGGGATTTTAAAGGGTGCTTCAAAAGAGTAGTATCACTAAATCTTTCTCTCTTTATATATGCCCTACCCAAATTTTGCAATTTTTGCACAAAAGATTATGACTTTCCGATTTTTCCTTATCACAAATTATTTAATTGCACCCTAAATGCAAACCCAATTTTATTTTCACGTTTCGTCCACTTATCTTTGGACGTCTTAATGCATTTGAGAAGCATTATTAGTGTACTTTCCAAAAAAATATGTTATTTTATACGTTGAAAATGTTGCCCTATGAAATCGTAGGCTACCCTGACCGTGTATGAAGTGGGAGAAATGATCTGTGACACTCTTATCTCGTAGCACCTCGTTAACACCCTATAATAGTTTGAAATACACGACTTTAAATGCTAATGCTATAAAATTTTGAAATGAATCCAAATTCAGTAAATATGATCTAAAGTATGATGTCAATATGTTTACAAAAGGGGAATTTCACCAGAAGGACAAACTTTGCAGTCCAATTAGTTTCTAGGACACACATTTAAAGAAATTACTTTCAAGGCCAAAGTCAGCAGAATAATTACTTTCAAGGACAAAGTCAGCAGTCCAATTATTTTCAAGGACACAATTTCATAGGTTTTTAGGCCTTAAAAACTAATTATTTTACGTTTTGTCCTTTAAAGTAATTATTTCAATTGTGTGTCTTAGAAACTAATTCCACTTGCTAAAGAGGCCTTTGTGGCTAATTTTCACTTTACAAAATTTAATAACTTTTGAAGTGGTGTAGCTCAATATATGGTTAGAGTGTTATAAAAATGATATTTCGTTGAATATTCGTTTTATGTATATAAGGTGAATATTTAATACACTCGCATTATTTATTGTATGCCTCTCTTTTATGTCATCGAAGTCATCCGATAGTTATTTAGATCAAATAGTGGAATATTGCAGGGTTGTATAGGGGCTAAAAATATATAGGCTACAGATCTCTCTCACACACACACATATTGTGTGTGCGCATGCGCACGCACGTGTATACGATAATTATTATCATAACCATATAAAGTTGAGTAATTTGATACCCATATCTAGTCCCTAGTGCAATGTCTTTAGGGGCTATTTGGAGATTCTTTCATTTTCTTGTGGTTATTATCGCTTGTTAGTACGATCTCTTATTTTCAAGGTACATGGACATACCTAGTACTTAAAACACTCACATGCATACACGATAAGGATTTGTTACTTACCTCTTTCGGGGCACCCCATTCTATACCCTACAATTCTTAGTGCGGCACTTCTCTTAATCGATGAAATTTTAGAGATGTTAAATCCACACTATGAACATCATGTTCACAAAAAATGGTATATTTTAGAACCTCTAACATGTTCAAAATATTACGTCAATAGCAACCGATAATTTGAAGTGTGATTTTGAATATGTTAGGATTATTCTAATTAACTAAATTTTGTGGAAATGATCTCAAGATATGTACGAACATATCTATGTATTTTTGTTCTTTTGAATCGTTTAGCACAAATAATCGTTGAAATATAGATGGGTATAGCAGAGAGGAGTGTATCAGAGCCCTTGTCATACATACACACACACACTATATGAGGGATCTAGGTTCCATTTCTTATAAATCTCCTCCAATCTCCCTTTGTCTTTTTGTGCAAAAGATGTTGCAATTGAAGTGAATTTTTGTAGATATGTTATATTCATGAGAGGGATAATCTAGGAAAAATTTGGAATTATTTCAAAAAAATTAACTCATTCAAAATTGCAAATGATTACGAATCATCGAAAATACTTATTTTAACTATTGATTTGAAATGCAATTTAAGGGAATAGAAGTATTGGAACAATTCTAAATTTTGCATAAACGATCTTGGTAGTGAACAAGGGTTTCTGCTAGTTGACAGTCTAATGGAATATCATTAGAACTAGGCCTAACTTTTTGAAAAGATAATTTGGCTAAAATTAAAACAGCTGACGGTTTTGGAAACACACTTAATCGCATTTGTTAACAAATATTTGTGAAAATCTGTATGTGTAAGTGATAAAATTTATCAGGAAAGGGAAGTAAGGTAAATTTTGACTTATTCTTCACCTTTTTATGAACTGTAAGCAACAAGTTAGCCAATATATAAAAAGGGTTTTCCACATCCCTCTCTCCTCAGAACCACCCTCCCCACCAGCACCCCCCTCCCCCACCCTTCTTTATATTTGATGTACATAGTATTATTAAAGTGCAATAATATTTTGTAACTATGATATTGTTCTATCAAGATCAACTTCATAAAATTTTATGCCATTTTAAAATTAATATCTCAATAAAATATAATGGTTAGCATGAGCCATCAAAGGTATTTGTTTCAACCGCTGATTTCAAATATAATTTTTAATGAGTTATAAGTTTAGAAATGATTCAAAAGTTTGTGAAGATGATCTTGATAGAAAATGGATTTGAACTTACGAATTTTTGTTTCATTCGATAATCTTGGACACAAAAAAGCAAAAATGATATTTTGAGGGAACAAATCAGAGGGGATGCGGATCCTGTTTCACATACAAATCCTTTTTATTCCTCTTAAACAAGGAAATTTGGAGTTGTCGAACATTGTTCTAAAAACTGTTACTGACCACACTACAAGTTGTCTAATAATTTAACTTAAGGAATATTCTGGGCGATATATACAGTAATATACTAATAGCATCTTGTGGAAAGTTGGATCAGATATGCTTACAAGGTGCTGATTTATTAATCAGAATGGCAAACTATCTAGTTTATTTCATAGTTTCTCCAACTCTTGTCACCCTCTTTTCTAAATTGGTGCAGTGGCATGAGAGAAACCCTAGTAGCCTAATGGATTTCACAACACATGTCTAGGTTTAATCTTACATTGTTATAGTTTGAATATCCTACTTGAAATGTGGAATCATCATCACTCTAGCAAAATTTGTGTATATAACTAGGATTACAATGCATAATGTTTCGTAATATGTAATTTTTTGGGTACGACCGGTTTAGAAGCAATCCAGTATGTGATTTAATAACTTATATTTATTATGATATATGGTAGATTCCTGTAACACGTCCAGTATCACCAAAGCTAGGGCGCATCAAATCAGTCAGAGCAGCTGCAGCAGTCAATTCTCTTGACACCGATTCCAACACAAGTACTAATGGCAAAGAAAGCTCAACAGCTTCAAAGAAATCCACCCAAAAGTTACTGGCAAAGCTACCATCTCGGAAGTCGACACCTACCAGTAAACCTGAAGCAAAGCCCAAACCAAAAATTTTAAGCCAGAAACAAAAGACGGATAAATCAAAAAATGAAAACAGTATACTTACAGGGGAAGAGTTACAAACTGAGCAGTGTACTCAAACTGAACAATGTACCCAAACTGAACGATGTACGACTGCTCCTGGTGGCTTCGAATCAGTGGTCAATCCGAGTGAAGCAATCGAACCACCTAATGATGCCACTGAAGTTTGATAGAGAAATGAAGGATCGAATTTTTAGTAGAATTGGCAAAAGTTTTGTATAGGCAATGAAGGAATGGTGTGCATTGCCTTTTGAAAACAGTTATTGCTTCTGCTTATCATGCATTTCATTGTTCTTGGGGTGGACAGGGTCCACAGGGATGTTTACATTTTTCTTTGATGGATCTCTTGTAGTGAAACTTCATGTAAATTGTTTGGTTTTTCCTTTAGAAACTATATTTGTATACATTATGTGCTAAAGTTTATTTTTATCTGTTTGAACTCAAAAGGTTATACGAAGCAGTAAATAGGTTTTTCTTTTTCCCTTTTGAAATTAGATACTTAGATGGTAATACGTAATTGTATTACAAGTCATAAGTAGTATATAACAATGTCCAATAGATCGAATTATACGCTACGTAGGATTCGAATCCGTGATCTCGTGGATCAAAACCAAAACGTCTAACTATCGAGACAGTGGTATTGGACAATATATAGATATTTGTTAGTGTTAGATATTTTTTAATGTTATAAATATTATAATTAATCAAGATCGTTCATTCACATCTTATTGTTCAATTAAAGAAAAAGTTACACATCTTGTTTTAATTAATTAAACAAATATGTGTGTGATTATATGAAAAATTAATAAAGATATCAAAAATCGAAACTTGAACCAAAATTTTTGAAATTTACAAATTGAATCAAAATTCCTTAAATTACAAATGTCGGAACCAAGATCAAAATTGAGATCTCGAACCTTTTGCCTAAAACCCGCAGGTCTATTTTTTCACAGGTTTTCTTTTTTCAAATAAATAGAGAAAAAATAATTCAATTATTTATAATTTAAAGCAAAATCTGATCTTTTCTTTTCTTTTTGGAGAATAATTCGATGTTCCATTTAAAAAAAAACAAATAAATAGTATTCCAAAGTTGTTTTTTTGAAAAAAAAGATTCATACAAGGTCGATTTATTTAAGAAATTTAGTACTTTTAAAGAAGATCAAATTTTCACTAAATTTCAGATATTTTGTTGAATTTCAAAATTTATTAAAAAAATTAACCTTTTTCATAAAAAGTTGAGGTAGTGTTTGATTGTAAATGAGTTTTCTGTTTTGCATTTTCAATATGTATGTTAAATGACGTTAGATGGAAGAAGCAATTGAAAAGTCCTAGTCATTCCAACAAAAGGGGAGGGAGATAGATTTCTATATTTCTCCAAATATCGAAAAAATAGTCATTTTCAATTTTATATCGTAGAACCATTTTCTAAATTGACCGATTTCCATCACCTTCTCCTCTACAATGCATTTTGAAAAGAGCAGTAGATGTAATGCCCGATCATATATTCATGCTAACCAAAAGTAACACTAAGTACTAGTGACGGAAAGCACGGAGAATAGGACTTGATATGGCTAAATGTTGTACTCATTCTCTTGAACTAACACTGGCATGAAAAAATTAAAACTTTTTAATCTATCATGTGCTCAATCTCGATTTAAAGCAATGATACATGAATACTTTCTCAAGTAACATAATACAAAATATAATAGAATATACAACTATGTCCAATGTTGCACAAGTTCAAAACCCCAAAAAGTGGAAAAGAATAAGAGTGTCGCTCACACAGATCGGACTATTTCTAGTGTGAGTGAATTAAGATGTATGGACAAGGAAAAAGATAGAGTGTACCGTATACTTATTACCATATGCATTGGGTGATAATGATAGAATTGTTGAAATGATTAGACATGTGCTGAGAGGTGGATCACCAGACCAGAGTATGAAGGACGTCAATAGAAATTCATTCACCTTTAACATCCGGTATGCAAAAAATCCATCTGATTTCAAGCTGCCGACACTTGAAATGTACAATGGAAGGATAAATCCAATCGTTCATCCGATGAGATATATTTGACATATGAAGGTGTTGGATGTTTCTAAAGAAGTAACGAGACACTGTTTCCCACTGTACTTGACAGAGTTAGTTGCAATGTGGTTCAGCCAACTGGAAAATGGATCCATTACCACATAGACCGGATTAGCATAGAACTTCATGAACCAGTTCAGGGTTTATATAGAAAGGCCAAAGAATGCAACGATGCTTTCAAGCGTGAGACAGAAAGCATGTGAGACCCTGCGCAGTTATTTAACCAAATTCAACGCGGCGGCAGCTTCAATGCATAAACCAGATCCATCAGTAGATCGTTGACCAATGGTGGACCTGAATCCTAGCCATGATGGAGTTTTGGCCCATTGGTAATATAGAGTTCAATCTATCCCAACCCAAAATCAAAAAGGTACTTCAAAAAATTATTTTATTTAGAAAAAATATGCCATGAAATACAAAAATGTTTATAACTTCAAAACACTTTTTAAAATAAAATCGACTATGACAATTTTACCTTGTAAAGCATCTTCATATTTCTTTGCTAAAACCTAGTATTCTTCTCAAAAGCACATAAAATATAATTACGAAACAATAGTTTAAAAACTTGTCCATAGAAAGAATACAACTATACCATTGTTTTCCATTAATACACAAGCACCCCATAATACTTGTATCAAAACAAAACATAAAACTATATTTATTATTTTTGAATTAGCTGAAATTAGCTAATTATAAGTAATCTTTGATTAAAATTTAACCTTTTGAAATAATCAAATCAAATACTTTAAATTAAAAAAATAACCTTTTTAAAGTTTATATAAAAATTCGTTTCTTATCCAAAACATTTATTAACCTGATTCATTGGGTAGAGAAACAAAATTTCTTGTTAGAATAATTGTAAACGAAATTTATTATTAAAATTACATTAAAAAAAATTCTT
This sequence comes from Allium fistulosum, assembly GCA_030737815.1. NCBI lineage: Eukaryota > Viridiplantae > Streptophyta > Magnoliopsida > Asparagales > Amaryllidaceae > Allium > Allium fistulosum. The sequence continues at coordinate 917,333,089 of CM060906.1, forward strand.
TCTTTTTTCCCTACACCATGCTGCCATAGCACGACAGTTGTTGCATAGCACAGTAGCACTTGCTGCTGCAGTGCTTGAAAATGTAAAACACAAAATTTATTTTCAAACCAAACGCAACCTAAAATATCAAAAGTTTTCAATTTTTTGCAAAGAATGCAGAAAAATTGAAGTAATTTTATTTTTCTAGGAAAAAAAATCAAAATTGCTATGGAAAATTTCAAATTTTCTAACACACACGCGCACACAAATATATATATATATATATATATATATGTGTGTGTCTGTATAATGTTTAATCTGCATTATGAATATCATCTCTACAAAATATGAGATCGTATTGATATTTCTAACCTCGTCAAAATAGTAAGTCAATATTAACCGTTAAAATATTTATTTTATCCCCCAGTTTGAAACATCAAGTTTATCGTGTTATGTATTTTTAAATGTGCTAAAATTTTATGGAGATGATCTTGAGTATGATGAACATATACATAAAATTTCACAGCATTGAAAATCATGTAACTGAAAACATGATAGAGGTGATATAGGGGTGTCATTGAACCTATATATATATATATATATATATATATATATATATATATATAAGCAAAGTTTAATAGCACCCATATATATATATATATATATATATATATATATATAAGCAAAGTTCAATAACACCCCTACATGTATAACAAATGGACCTTTTTACTACATAAAAAAATTTATAATATGAGTTTCACAGCGTTTTTGCAAACCTCATTTTAGATGAAGTTGTAATAGCTTTTGTGCCTTTGAAAACATTTTCTAACTGGTGCAAAAACGTTGTAATAGAGTCAACTATAACTATTTTTAGATGTCGTAATGGAATTAGCTACAATTATTTTTAAATGTTGTGAAATATGTTTTATGACTTTTTTAGAAGTTGTAAAATATTTTTTACAATTTTTGTTAAACGTTGTGAAATATATACTACAACCTTTTTTAAAACAATCTGCATAGACGTACAACTATTTTCAACCTGCAGCTTTATTCTCAATACTATTATTATAGAATTGCAAATTTAGAAATTCAAATACATAAAATTCGTCGATCCAAATACATTGAATTCACCGATTCAAAAAATAATACTTTTCCAAATTGCTTGTCATTCAAAATACGTTAACATTGTTTCGACACATAGTAGCACAATACACTAAGATCATTCGTCTATATCCTTCGACATGAATGAACATAAAACACATCAATATTTTTACTTTGTGGTGACTATATATTCACTCTGTTAAAACTTAAAACACATCAAAAAGGAGTTAGGCATATTCACTCATATAACAACTTTTAAATATATAGATTTCTCCATAAAATTATCATATAAATTAACAAAAGTTAAATACTTAAATAATTCCAGCAAGTGACAGATGAACCTACAGTCCTAGTCAGATCTGTAATCAGGTATAAACTGTTAGATTCTGAAATGATAGATGTTCATGGAGATATATACTCATGAAGTAGGATGTATTTGCATATTGCATATTCAGTACATGAAGTAAATACGTAAAACATATGGAATAACATAGAAAGCATCAAAAGTATTTGGAGAGAATGTGTAACAAAATATGAGCACAGCTCAAGGAATATATATAATACTCTTTTTAGAAAATCACGACCACTTGAATCTTTGTGGATGTTTTGTTAGTTAGTAATCATTGATGTTATTACTTGTGTTGCTACATTGTTCCCCAAACAATCTTCCACTGGTAGTACTGACTAGGAGAGAGTAACAATTTAGGATCTAGAATTGGTTAAGCGATTTGGGGTTTAGGCATCTTCAACCAAAGCCTAGGACAGGGGTACCATCGTGTGCACCTTTGAGAGATATGAAGAAAGGTGGTAGTTTCGACAATCAACTTTGTCAGAGTCAGTCGTAAGAGGTAGTCAAAGGCAACAAAAATGAAAGTTGACTGATACAAATAGATGCGAGATGAAGGGTGCCAAATGACTCATCTTGACGAACTGGTTATTCTGGTGGCAATCGCTTGTCTCTAGTGGTCTATGGTGCTAGCGGCCCTAAGATGAATCTGATGCTGAGGTCGATATGGATTTGGCCAAAGGAGCACAGAAATGATGTTGAGTGTGGATCGGGATACTCAAGCAGTCGAACTTGGACTTTTGAAGGTTTAGAGAAGCCGAGTGTGGATGAAGCTTGGGCAATGGCATTTTGGAAGATGATGGAAAAAAAGGAATTGAAGAAGGCATATTTTCATTACATAGATGTAGGGAGCCAATTTTTTTTGGATTGGAGCCAAAATGGAGAGGAACTATAACACGCCACCTCTGAACCTATATTCCCAAAAATATTACTAAGTAATACTTCCGAATAACATGAAGACTGAGGCGATGTGGGTGATACACACGTAAATATTTCTTTGGACCAACACTAAATACATCTCATAATATAAATACCACTCAACTCAACGTAAATAATCTCCGTACAAAGCAATAAACATGTGTGGTTTCCGATGATAGAATAATACACAATATAAAAGAATAGAGATCATAGAGTCATTAATGCAACGATACAAACATTGCATAGGTCTGAATGTGATACAAAATGAGTCCAGTTCCCACTAACTCTCAAATATCTATATACAAGATAGGTCCAATACATATAATTCAATAACATATACATACATGAGTCCATATGACGATACCCAATAGTGCTAGTAATCTAATGTTATCCACATAATTCCCAAGAGAGGAAAAGAACAAAAGGAGAAGTTAAGATGAAAGAACGAAAGAGACGACAACAACGTTGAAGTAGGAGTGGCTCCGCAACGTTGAAGTAGAAGTCCTTCCGCAAGCGTTGTCCCTCCACAAACGTCATCCCTTCGTTCTTCGAAAATTTTCCTCAGCAAGCGTCCTTCCGCAATCGATGGTCCTTCCGCCAACATAGCTCCCTCCGCCAACATAGCTCCTTCCGCCCAACTTCCTATAAGTTCCTTCATAGACCTTCGGAGGCACCTCTTCTCATCAATAGCGGAGAGACCTATAATAGCTCCACCAGTCTTTAGCTATTAAGCCCTTCGCTAGTATTCAATTCATCATCAATATCCACATAAAGCGGTGTTGATGGTGAACGCCATCAACATCCATGAAGACATCAACAATTGCGGAGACATCAACATCAAAGAAGATCTAGAATACAACCACTCTGAAATAATCGGAGTCAGCACCTTGCCTTATTAATAGCATACTATCAAACTTGAGAAGAACATTTACTAAAAGCATGTCATAAACCATTAATCAATGTCATATTTCATGATTATCGGTGCCGCACATCGTCTATACTATAAGATGTTGGAGATCATGCAAAGAGATAAGAATTAGAGACATTCACAAAGTAAATTCAAGAGGAGTTGGATTATTTTTCTTCATAAAGCTTCACAAGCCTTCACATTCCTTCACAACGTCCATGGCACCATAAGTCCCACAACGCCAATTAACATAAGCATGCCTCCTCCCTACCTCTATATATAAAGATGTACCCTCACAAAAGGGGTTTTTAATCTCTCTCTCTTATAAATCCTCTTGTAACAAAATCATATTTGAATAAAGATGATGGCTTGAGCATATTGAATATTTGTCTACTTTGTTCTTTTTGAGCTTATGTATTTGAATTCAAACGGATTCGTGATTTATCCCAAATCCTAAGGGCATTCTTGGAACTTCCATAAATACGCCACATTGTACATTCATTTGGGTGTTGATAGATCTATTCGTTAAATTTTTAACGTTAGAAGAAGGGACTGAACCTTCGAATGACCAAAATACCCTATAAGGGATTTTGAATTTCACATTTTAAATTTTCAGATTCAAATTCATTTTTGGATTTAAAATTTGAAGATCGATTGCTATTAAATTTTTGGACATTTGCAAGAAAATATGAAACAGTGAAGACCAATTCCATTTCGCACATGTTCAAGCAATTAGATACCGCTTCGCCACTCATGAAATAGAAATAAATAGCGGCGAAGAACCACTTCGAAGCTCACATGACTTACACCATTCGTACGTTATTTGTTCTTTATCTTCTCTGCAATAGTTCTAACTTCGTGAAAATAAAATTATTGAATCCGTCAAGTGACGGAGAGGAGTTGCCTCTGCAAGCATCAAAGGAGTGCTTCCGCCAGTGTTCTAAGAGTTGCTTCTGCCAGAATTGGCGAAGGGGATTTATTTTCGCCAGAATTGGCGAAGAGGATTTGCTTCCGCCAGAATTGGCAAAGAAAATTGTCTCTACGGGGATTGTCTTCGAATATTGGAGACTCCGACTATAACGACCCACCTTTTTGGACGGTTTAAATCGATAATAAACCATATATGTCTAATTTAAACCATTCAAAAGGGAGGATTGTTAATGGGGTAAATAAGAAAATAAGAGAAAAGAAAGAAAAACAAAACATAGAATCTTACAGCGGAATGGTAAAATATAATAATCAAATAAACAGTTCATGAAGCTGTTTTACAAATAACAGTTGGTTACACTTTTATAATATATCAGAGCTATACGTACAGTAGGAATAAATAAATAATGCAGCGGAACAACATGATACAGTGGAATAATAATAATAATATAATACTAAACTCCATCTTCGTCCTTCAGAAATAAGGTCTTCAACACTGAAAAGCTCAGGCTGACCCACGTATAATGAAAAGACAAAACACTTGAGTCACAACTAAAAGATCTTATGAAAGTTAAATCAACATAAATAAATATGAGTGTAACGGCTTCAGAGACGTTTATGGAATTTTACATCTCTTATCCAGTGTATAACGTGCGTGCAATAACTTAAGAGATGTTGGAGATTTCCATCTCCTAAAGATCCGTTAAACTATTTATATGTAGTAATATACGCTATATATATAGTGTCTATCGGTAAAGTAAAGTATTAAAATAGCGTTAAGGCGTTACCCATATCCCCCTTAACACATTTTATAAATGTCGTAGTCTATACAATATTGTAACCTCCACCAAACCAGTGGGCTATTAGGGAGCGCTCCATAGGTACGACACAAAAAGGCATATGGCATATGACAGGGAACACGAAGATATACCCATAGTAGGATTCTACTAGATTGCGGCACCAGGCTGGTGGTAACGCATAGTAGCTGCTATCGCCCACCTCGAACAACACTCCCATAATCAAATCGAAGGTGGCCACCCAAATCAATCACAAAGTAACAGATATGGTATCGAAGAAGCATGTCCGATAGGAGGAGTGGCCTGGTGATGGCTCCTGATTTTAGTCATATCAAGCTGACCCGCGGGGTTAGGGCTGCGTTCATACCTCATACAGAAGCGTTCGCCAAACCACCCTACTTCGTTCTGAATTCTCCACCACGTGCACAGTTTTTAAAGTGGTTTCGGAATTGGTAGAGAGTATGACAATATCCGACCCCGGTCTCTTTAACAACCGAACGCTTACATTTTTCACACCGTGGTCATTTTATAAAACATTTATAATAATAAACTCAAAAACCAGTTCATACTTCCATATCAAGATATCTATATACTTATTCCAAAAGTATAAACATATTCATCAATATCGAGTAAGATTTCTTTCAATCAATTCCGAAAATACTTTATAAATCTCTCTTAAACCACTTCTAAAGCTATTTATAAATTCCAAAACAGTGTACAACTCTTCCCCTTTAAACCAGTTCCTTTTAAAAACCCTTTATAAAAATCCTTTAAAACCTTTATAAACTCCTTTATAAAGCTATTATAAAAATCTTTTATACAAATCCTTATAAAATCTTTATAAAAATCTCTACAACCTTTATAAATTCTTTACAAAACCTCTTACAATTTTTATTTATTAAAGTTATTATAAAAATCTATATTTATTATATTAAATTAAAACTATATTTATTATATTAAATTAAATTTAAAATATATATATTAAATTAAAATTTTAATCTATTTAAATTATGTATTTAAAACTAAATAAATTATAAGCTAAAAATCTTAAATTTACATTAACACCATATATTAACCTATAATTTGAAGCTTTAAAACATATTAAATAAATTATTTTTCAAAATATAAATTTTAAATAAAATCATTAAATTAAATTTAAAAATCAAATTTAAAAATCAAACATACCTTACTATTTAGAAAATAATTTAATACCGACCAATGGTGTCCGTATAGAGTTTTCTACCCTATGGTCAAGTGATAGGGCATGTATCATTTCAACCCCAAATAGTTAAAATTTTCAAGTATATATCATTTCAACCCGTATCCCGAATCAATAATTTCAAATCAATAAAATCGCTCGGGTTTATCATTTCAACCCATAACGATTTTCCCTATTCTATAAGATCGTTCGGGTATATATCATTTCAACCCATAATGATAATAGGGATATAAGCATCCAATCATCCAAAATGTCAATAAATAAACATCCATCACAATCAACATCCAAATCAGCCAATAAATCACAACAATTAACCGGTTATCATTATCAGGTATTTAACTAACAATTATAATTCAATATTAATTTAAATGACAATTTAATTCAATATAAATTCAATATAAATTCAAATGACAATTTAATTCAATATAAATTCAAATTAAATTAAAATGTCAAATTAAACAACCAAATAGCAAAAAATAATATTCTTTTCACATTATAAATTAAATTCAACTAACATAAGAATGTTTAGTATTTGCGAGTGGGTTAAATCACTCACATTTGATTTGTAGTCGATTTAAAATCCAAATAATACCCAAAATTCCAACAGTCTTAGAATTCAACCAAACCCATTCCATTTTGTCTAAAATTTCGATACGATCACAACAGAAGAAACCGCGTCCAAATCCGAGCTCGTATGAAAAAGTTATACAAGTCAGAACATTTAAAGTTTAAATTAAAAAAAAGTAATTTAGTAAAACACGTCACCTACCTCCTATCGCTCAACTCAGTCACGCCCCAAACCCTACAGGTTGCGTTCGAACGTAAGCCGCCGCCTTCCAGCCAATAACGCCACCGCATCCTTCATCGATGGACAGATCAGAGACCACCAGCCTCTCCCTCTCACCGAGTCGCCCAGACCAAGCCAGCGCCGCCGTTCGCTTCCACGCCGATTTCAGGCGAACCCATCGACCTCTAGCACGAATGAACCATGCCATGCGCTTGCCTTGCTTCCCTCTATGCATCAGCGCCTCCCGATCATCGTATAATCGACGATCCACCGTTAAACGAAACCATGGCCTATGGACGGCCGAAACTTCTTCAACGATTACTGGCCAATCCAAACCTCCGATCGACAAACAAATTGCAGATGTGGATTACGCTCGTCGAGAGCTTTCCCACGATATATAATATGATATAGTTTGAGGAGTTTAAACTTTTTTCGATTCGATTTGAAATTTGAAATTAGAGTTTTGGAATTGGGAATTAGGTTTTGATGTTCTGACGTTTGAGAAGGAGGAACATATGAATGAACATGTATAGAAAAAGAAAATGAGAAACTGTTAGAGTTTATAACATGCTATATATATATATATATATATATATATAAAGATGGACAAGAACGAATTGACATATCGAATTGGTTCGAAACGATAACACGACCCGAAAAAGCCCGTTCCGCTTCCGAAACAAAAGTAGGTCATCCAATATATATCGAAATATATGTTTTTGGTATTTTTAAACTCAATGGAACTAGTTCCAAACCCTAATTCCATTGTATACAGAAGTTAGCTTTTAAAATTGAATTATATTAATCAAATTTATTTAATTGATTTCTACACGTTTCAAGCTCGCATGATCAAACAATAAGTCCGATCGCTACGAAACTTGAAATCCTATAATAATTCACTGTTACGGATCCGATGAAACTATTTTCGTCGAAATCCGAGACAGTGGTCAAAATGACTATTTTCACGTTAATTAAATAAATTATTATTAAATTGGTTTAATCACTTTTAAATTCAAATTTAAAAGTTAACAATTTTATCGTTTTTGATTACATAGAAATTAATAATAATTCCAAAATAAATTTTCCTTGTTAAATTCACTACTTAAATATTGCACTAATTATCAGCGTTCAATTACAACTGTAATAAAATCCAATTAATTAGATTTTACTTTCAATAAATTCTTTTATTTTGATTCTCACTCTTATTATTGAATTAACTATTAGCTTATGAATATAATTAACTTTAGTCTACATTTTATTACATTCATATTCTACTGTTTTCGTCTTTTGCCATATTAATTATAATATTTCAATTTTATTAATTCCATTAATTACCAATTTAATTCATTATTTACAATTATGATCAAATTAACTTTACAATTATTTTAATTGATTGAAATTACGTTAAAATAGTCTCAATTTCATTATATAACGTTATTAAATCATATTCCAATTAATGTGTCGTTACACCGACTATGTCTAATTAAACATCTCCAACGTTATTCGAAAAGAAATGGTCTCTGCTGATTGTCGGAAGAAATCTTAGGACGAATTGCTTCTACAAGTTTTTGGTGACGCAAGGGTTGCCTCCGTAAGTTTTTACTGAAGCAAGGATTGCTTCCGTAGGTTCTTGGCTCCACAAGTGCCGAAGAAGTTGCCTCCGCAAGTGTCAAAGCCAAATATTGGCGGAGATGATTTGATAAATTTGGATTTTATTGCCTCCGACAGTGTCGAAGCCAGAGAGTGGCGGAGACGTTTGATGGTTTTGGAGTTGTTTTCTTCGATGTTGTTAAAGCCGAAGTGGCGAAGAAGATTTGGGGCTAAGGTATCCGACTCTATCGAAGTCAGATAAAGAACGAAGCCAATGACAGGCGAAGTGAACAATCGGCCGTGCCACCAACCAACGACCACCCAGGTTAGGGTCCACTGTTAATTATAAATCATCATTCGTTCTCCCCAAAATAAGCAGTTCAAGGTATGTGACTTTACTCTTTGCTACATGTTTAAAAAATCAATCGTGAAAAGTAAGTTTTCAGGTGATTACAAAGTCGATGTTAAAAGTGTGGATCATTCGTTGATTTTAAAAATAGGAAGTTTTAAATTCACTAATTTCAAAGAAAAGGAATTTCTGAAAATAAAATGATTTCAAAAGAATATGACTTCAAAAAGAATTTGATATCCGGAATCGATTTCAAAATGCTTTCAATTTATTGATTCTAAAGTTGAATAATTTCAAACTTATTCAAGTTTAAATTATATCAACACCACGTATACATTTGATTTCGGACACTTACACATGATTTTGATAAGTAAAAAAAACAAATACAGAGTTTAGTACGTATATGAAAACCATATCTCTCCAGTTTTGTACGCAATAAGCCTTCAAGGTTATGCTGCTTATAAGTTTTATTCAACGATTTCTCTAGCTTTTGAAAACATATCAGTTTTGTATAAATGTTCTGTTTCAAGTATGAGCGGTTTCAAAAGTGAATTGCATACAAACTTTTAAACACCTCGTTTCATTTTGAGTATATATAAATATAGTTGTGAATACCTGTAGTTTCAAATGTACAAGTTTTGCATATGAATGGTAGTATATGTATATGGTTCATAATACACTGAGTTCGGGTATGTTTACTATTGAAAGTTTTAGGTATAGTACCTAATAACCACAGTTTCATACATTCCCAAGGATTCAAATATATGCACTCGAGTTTCCAGTATATAAATTTTGGCGTATATATAAGTCAGTTTAAAAAGAAATTTTATATGAAAGCTCATATATACATGTGTGAGCTATTGGGTGTACAAGTTTCATATGTGTAAAGATTTTTAAATATATATGAGAATTTTGTGCAAGTTTCTGACGATATATTAGTTCTAGACATCTACATATACTTGATTTCATAAATGAAGGTTTTGAATGAAAGCTTATAATGATTATCAATTTCTAAATAAAAACTTTTTATACATCTGACTTTTGGGTATATACGTGTATGATTTCAAAAATATGTGTTCTCAAATGTTTTGAGTACTTATGAAGTATGTATGGTATCTAGCTTATAACAGGGGATTTTAAGTATATGTAATTTCGACTAAAATACATTTTGGATGTGTATCGATTTTAACATAAACATATGGGTTTTAGTCATATCATACATAGATCAATGTATATATATGAATGATAAGATACATGTTCGTTATATATATATATATATATCATCCTTAAATATATATGGCAAGTTTTTATATTAATTTTCAAATACGTACAAATGACAAATTTTAAAGTACCAAAGTCTTGTACACATGTATATAGGTGATTTCAAAGCCTTAGGTATATAAAATTCTAAATATATAGTTTCAAATATACATGTCATCAAAAACTCGAATGTAGATCTACTAATAACAGTTTCACATATGTATTAATTTTAAAGTATATACAGTATTACAAACAGTTTTACATGCAAAGATTTCAAGCATATCGGTTTTGAGTATATGTATTTATATCAAGTTTTGAATATAATCAAATATGGTTTAAAGTATGTGGTTAGTCATATGTATGAAATTTTCACTTATATCTGATTCTGATCTTTACTTTGCTTGAGTTTCCAGACAGTAGTTTTTGCATATCAGGTTTTTCAAAAGCAAAGTTAGATCTGTACGGTTTGAAAATAAAAATTCGTATATGAGGATTTCATAAGAAAGGTAAAGTGCTCCTTACATCTGTAGCTTTGGAAATAATTGGATATTGACTTTCAAATGGGATTATTTCAAACTTTGAATAATGTGATAACTATTTTTGGCTTTTAGCATACGTGAAATTTCAAACAAAAGGTTTCAAGTACAATAAGTTTTACGGTTTTAAAAGCATATGAATTTCGATATATATTGATTTCAAGTATTGGCTATGTCAAACTTTTGTGAATTCAGCCATTTGATTTTTCGAACATAAGCTCCTCAGAAACGCATAGTTTTATATATACAAGTATAGGCTTAAAGAACGTTTGGGTTTCAAGGTTGGCATATATATATATATATATATATATAAACAGAGTTGAGTATATATGAAGTAGCATATATATATATATATATATATATATATATATATATATATATATATATATATATATATGCATCCTGATTTTAAGTATATATGGTCTCAGGCATAAGTATGGTTGTAAATGCATGAGGATTTATGTATATCTAAGCTTCAAACTTATTGTCCAGTTCCAAATGTATATATATCATACTGCTTCATTATATAAAGCGCACACTTTCAAAAGTATATAGTTTTGAACTTATAAGATGGGATTTAATATATCCAGATTCATATATATATATATATATATATATATATATATATATATATATATGATTTGAACGTAATAGTTTTAAAATATGAGTATCTGGTTTCAGAGAAACAAGGTTTTGTATGTATGTAATGCCATGGTTTAGAATATATCAACAATATCAAGCTTTTTGAGCAAATATAGCTATGGATATGTATAAGTTCTAGAAAGGTATAATGTTTTGAAAAACTAAGGCTCCGTTTGGTTTCGTTTTGAGTTTTGTGTTTTGCGTTTTCAACATACACTACAAAATACAAGAAAATGTGGAATTTTTTTTTACAATTCTTAGCCATCGCCATGATGGACGGGAAATGGAGGAGATGAATTGTTTTCCATCCTTTTGTTATGTCTCAAAACACGAAAAATCAAATAAACTTGTTTTCTATTTTCTATGTTAGTTTCATTTTTCAAAATTGTCTGTTTTTCAACAATACATAATAAATGCAAATTTTTGTTTAGACGAAAACACAAAACTAAAAATAGCAAACCAAACGGAGCCTAAAGACGTTGAAAGTATATGCCGTTAAGTTTCAGATTTCAATTTTGTAGGAAAACAGGTTCCAGTATTTGATTTCAGAAGCTTCAAGTATATGTGATTTCAGATATATGTAAAAGGTTTTCTATGTGTATAAATTTTTATGTATATGAATTTCCAAAATCTACAATTTTGTAGAATAATTGCATATAAATTCAAATTTTGAGTGAATGTAAGTTTTTAATGTCTATCAACCTTCAAATATAAAGCCTCTCAGGATTTTGAATTTGATGAGTAAACCGATTTCAAATGAATTTCAATTGAATATATGTATTTTCCAAAGGTGGTTCAGATGTGTATTAAATATAAGTAAAGTGCAGGTTTAGGAAGTATGACAGTTTAATTTACTATAGACTTTTATGAGTATCAATTGATGGGAATTTTGAACATATGAAGCCCTATAACAAATTACTTTCTATGTAGGTCAATTTACCAAATATATAATTTTTATACACATGGATATTAATGGATATGCGAATAATTAGAGACTATATATTGGTTCAGACGTGTATAAGGTTCAGGCAAAATGCAGGGTATATATATTACTGGGTTTCAAATGGATGCCAATTTTGAAAAGATAAGGGCCCGTTTGCTTTCATTTTGTATTTTGAGTTTTGTGTTTTCAACTTGTACTAAGAAATACCAAGAAATAAGAGAAGAAAGTTTACAATTCTTAGCCGTTGCGACGACCAACGGACGACGAAAGAGTTAGATTGTTCTCCGTGTTTTTGTAATCTTTCAAAACACGAAAAACATAATAAACTTGTTTTCTATTTTACATGTTAATTTATTTTTCAAAATTATTTGTTTTTCAACAATACATATGACGGATGCACTTTTGTATAGACGAAAACACAAAATTAAAAACGATAAGCCAAACGGGGCCTAAGCATATACAAAATTTCAAGTAGTGCCATAAAAGTCAAGCGACGACATAAGTATAGAAAATCCAGGGGCACGCCAAGTGATATTGAAGACATCTATAATAACCAAAGATATCATCCATAAAGTAATGTCGCAAATGGTAACTCCAACCATATCAGATGACCTTAAGGAATGTCAGATATCATCCATAAAGTAATGTCGCAAATGGCAACTCCAACCTTATCAGATGACCTTAAGGAATGTCAGCCGCACTAGTGGGTCCATATGCATTAAAAGGCTTCATGCCCATTTTCCCGAATATATACAATTTTTTATATATAAATCTGGATAATATAATTTCATGTATGTAAATTCCTATGACTAAAACTTTCCAATACCAGTATATTTCTTGATTTATAAAGCTCTAATTCTTCAAATGATAGTATATTCTTTTAGAAAAGATTGTTTTACAAAAAGGAATTCTTATAGAAGAGCATGTTTTTGTTTATAGAATCGATCAATTCATGAATCGTGATTTTTCAGACTCATAAACAAGATATTTCTTTTCGCTAAGTAAAACCTGATGAGATATAATTTTATTTCTTACAAAGGTGTGGTGATATACACCCATATCAATTTTAACAAACAGTCTTACTCAAGTAATTTTATCATACCTATCTTTGAGAAAAATATTCTTTGCAAATAAAAAAGGGTTATGCTGATTATTCCTTATGACTATCTATTTCGAAAAGGAATTTACAAAATCTTTAAAGTGTAAACTATTGAAAACTATGTTTTTTAAACATTTTTACCATGGTCCATTTGCGTCACTACCACCTTAATCAGAAGAGTCTACTTTCAGTTGGACTATTAACTTAAAAATCATAACCATTAAATCCCCTATTCGAAGTCCACATTTCTCTTATGAAGATATAAGCACCATAAAAAGCCTCCTTCGAACATAAGAAATAAAATCTCCTATCCAAGCCATAACAACGCTGTAAGCAACTGTTGAACAATTCATCAAGAATTATTATCACAAACGGCTAAAAGGGGTAAGTTAACCAAGCAGGTGGTTGATCCAAAAAGGAAGTGGAACCTTAAAAGGAGTTATTCTTATTCCAAACAAAGAAAGATTTAATAAAGGATTGTCATGAATCCCCTTAGCCGAGAAGAGCCAAGGATAAGGAATCATTAACTGGATGATCAATACACTGAGACAAAACAAGAAAGCAACCTAAGAACTCAAAAGTAAAACTGTAATTCTCAAGCTACAAGGTCTAGACTATATCTACACGGATCATCCGAAAATGGATAATAAAATTACATATAGATAAAAGATATATCGGATTACGACTTCATCACAGCTTGGTCCGGATTTCAAAACACTCGTAATTTCGATACAGAGTATCCAGGATAATTATGGGATTTTATCAATAAGGACGAAAAAATGTCAATTAGCAATGAATTTACAAAGTGCAATGAAAGAAAAATTACCCCCCAATAGGCATAAATTCACTAAAAGGACTTCCAAACTCTTATTGAAAAGTGCATTGGTTGAGAACTACTATTCATACTTTGGACATATCAAGCCACTATAAGATGAATTTCCTGTGCATAATAAACAATGTTTTCATAAAAGTTAAGATTAAATCCCATCAGGGGAATACAAGATAAGAGGAAATCTCTGAATGTAACCAATGAACTAAGAATCAAATGGTCAAATAAGGGTCCAAGTGTTGACAAAGAATATAGAGATGCAATGACCACAAATTCGAAAAAGACTATACTAAAAGGAAATTGGATACTCTGAAATTTGTACTTAGGATAATCTCATCGTAAATCCACCAACTACGATAGTGAGAAGACAATATGATAAATAAAAATAAATGCCAAATATTTGCGGCTATGTTTCGTAACAATGGAAGAATAAAGGAAATTTCTCAAGAATATCTACATGGTTGGGAGTAAGACTCTCCTTTAAATGGAACTACCTAAGATGGTAAAAAGTCTTTGATCATGCCAAGATGGTCAGGTCAAAGCGCCTCCCGGAGGAAGGTCAGAGTAAGCCTTTAGTTACACCATAACTGGCTAGGCTAAAGCATCTGCCAGCCTTTGATCATGCCTATGTGGCCAAGTCAAGGCACCTCCTAGAGGGACGACAGAGTAAGCCTTGGTCCCCGTCTAAGACAACCGGCTCAAAGCACCAATCAGCCTTTGTTCCCAGATGATAATTTCTAGACTTCTCTTATTATTCGGGAGTAAGAATTCAAACTTTCAAAGGCCCGAAGGGTGGCACAAGATAAAAGATCTTTTATTATTTTCAGATGATGATTTCTGGACTTCTCTTATTATTTCCAGATGATGATTCCTGGTCTTCTCTTATTATTTCCAGATGATGATTCTTGGACTTCTTTTATTATTTCTGAATAATGATTTCTGGACTTCTCTTATTATTGCCAGAGGGGAATTTCTGATCTTCGATTATTATATCTAGATAAAGGATTTGTGGACTTCTATTATTACTGGATAAGGATTTCCAATTTTCTTCTATTAATTCCAGATAAGAACTTCTGGACTTCTATTATTTCTGGATGATGATTCCCGGACTTCTTTTATTATTTTCAGATATAGATTTCTAGTCTTCTATTATTCAGATATGGTTTTCTGGACTTCTTCTATTACTGCCGGATATGGATTTCTGGTCTTCTATTATTCAGATATGGTTTTTTGGTCTTCAATTTATTGCTAGATATGGATTTCTGGTCCTTTATTATTATTATCAGATATGGATTTCTGGTGTTATATTATTTGGGATTTCCGGTCTTCTATTATTACCTCCGGAAAAGAGTTTTTGGACTTCTATTATTATCTCCTGATCCAAATCTCTAGTTTTCTATTATCATATTCAGATGATGATTTCTGAGCTTCCATCACCATGTATGGATTTTCAGTCTTCTATTATTACTTCCATTTGCAGATTACTGGTTACCTACTATTATTTTAGGATTATGATATCTAAACTTCTATTATTCTCAGATTTGGATTTCTAGACTTATATTATTTTTGGCTTTGGGTTCTCAGATTTCTATTATCAGGAAAATAGCAAAGAAATTCTTGGATTTTTGTTCTAAAGAACAAAAGCTTCTTTCATACAAGGAGGGCTAAATGTTATCCACATAATTTCCAAGAGAGGAAAAGAACAAAAGGATACGTTAAGATGAAAGAACGAAAGTGACGACAACAACGTTGAAGTAGGAGTGGCTCCACAAGAGTCCCTGCGCAAGCGTCGTTCCTCTACAAGCATCATCCCTTCGCTCTTCGAATGTTTTCCTCTACAAGCGTCCTTCCACAATCGATGGTCCTTCTGCCAACATAGCTCCCTCCGCCAACATAGCTCCTTCCGTCCAACTTCCTACAACTTCCTACGTAGACCTTCAGAGGCACCTCTTCTCATCAATAGTGAAGAGACCTATAATAGCTCCGCCAGTCTTTAGCAATTGAGCCCTTCGCTAGTATTCAATTCATCATCAATATCCACATGAAGTGGTGTTGATGGTGAACGCCATCAACACCCATGAAGACATCAACAATTGCGAAGACATTAACATCTAAGAAGATCTAGAATACAACCACTCTGAAATCGTCGGAGTCATCACAATGCCTTATTAATATCATACTATCAAACTTGAGAAGAATATTGACTAAAAGCATGTCATAGACCATTAATCAAGGTCATATTTCATGATTATCGGTGTCGCACCGCGTCTATACTATAAGATGTTGGAGATCATGCAAAGAGAGAAGAATTAGAGCCATCCACAAAGTAAATTCAAGAGGAATTGGATCATTTTCCTTCACAAAGCTTCACAAGCCTTCACATTCCCTCACAACTTCCATGACACCATAAGTCCCACATCGCCATTTAAAACAAGCATGCCTCCTCCCTACCTCTGTGTATAAAGAAGTACCCCCTTATAAAAGGGGCTTTTAATCTCTTTCTCTTATGACTCCTCTTGTAACAAAATCATATTTGAATAAAGAGGATGGTTTGAGCATATTGAATATTTGTCTACTTTGTTCTTTTGAGCATATGTATTTGAATTCAAATGGATTCGTGATTTATCACAAATCCTAAGGGCATTCTTGGAACTTCCATAAATACGTCACATTGCACATTCATTCGGGTGTTGATGGATTTATTCGTTAACATCTAGTCTCCAACTAAAGCCCAACAATCACAAACTAGCCTCTTCGTCCCTAAACTTAAAATGTCTCGGACTAATCCCAGTATTATATAAATAATAAATAAGTCAAACTATGTCTAGTTTCAAAAATAAGTATATAAACGATATGTCAAGGGGATAACATATACACGACATCATAAGAAAATCCAACCACTGGAATAATAAAACATCCATAACACATCGAACATCATCAAACACATCAAGTCATCCATAAGACATCGAACAACATCACACATCACATATTGCACATCAAGCATTCATCGCACATATCACACACATCGCATATCACACATCGAGCATCCATCACACACATCATCCATTACACGTCAATAAACACATCACACATCACACATCACACATCACACATCAATAAACACATCGCACATCAATAAACACGTCGCACATTGCACATCAACAAACACATTGCACATCAATTCATTCATATTTATTTAAATGTATTTGGTTTATTCATTTTATTCTTTAGTTTCATCTTTATCACCGCTACTACCAAAAGCCAAGTCTACACATGAACCTCGCCATTTTTTAGTTGTAAAGGGAGACCCAATTGTTTTTAGCATCCTCACCAGTCTTTAGCTGCACCAAAAACGCACCTTGCTTCATTCTGTTCTCCTCGTCCCGTTGGCCTGTGCAGCAGACCGTGACCATGTGGCGGTGTGGCCAAGTCGTCACAACCACCAGGGAGCAACTCCATGGTCTGTTAAGCTAAGATAGGGCTAGCAAACTTCTGGTTATCACATCTATGTAAGAAGTTTTGCATTGCATACCTCGATCCACTTAAAAGCGAAGATAATCATATTCCTACTTTAAAATACAATAAATGAATATTATAATACACCTTACATGTTAAGTTAGAAACCCAAATAATATCGATTAATATACGTGTATAATATAAGGTAATTCATCGATATTTAGGTATTAAATTCTCGATCTTCAATGAATTACCCGACATTATACCAGTGTAAAATAATTAAAATTTAGTTCACACGGACGTCCCATCCTATCCGGTGAAATACAATTTCTTACACACACCCTTAGTTAATCAACATTAAATAAATTTCCACTTTGCTTATTAATTCACTCTTTGCTTAATTTTTACTTCAATTCATTATTCTTCTTCTTCATTACTTCGTAGTTCGGTACAACGAGTAATTTAACTTCGTCTCATTTGTAACAATCCAATCAACAACCATCCATACACACATCAAAATATTATTTAATTAGTAACTAACGAGATTAAGGGTGTTATTTAAATACATTTCATTTTATTTGTCCCCTCTCTTTTCATAAAAACACTTCGATTTAATTTAACAACAAAACATCTCTTTTATATATTTTCCCCTCTTTAAAAATAAATATCAATTCCCTCATGTAATTTTGAGAAATTCGTAGTTTAAAACCACTTATTTGGTTTCAAAGAAACCTTTATTCGGACCCATCAATAAATTTAAATTCACTAAAATCCTTTCATTTTTAATTTCTACCTCAATAATATTATGGAAATACCATAGAGAAATTTGAAATTTTTAATTACTTTTAAACATCAATTAAAAGTACATTATTTCCAATCCAAAAATATTTTCAAAATCCAAATATTTAATTTCAAAATTAATATTTAAAATCCTTAATTATTTCAAGTCCTCTTAAAACACCTTTGGAAAACAATTTATTTAACTCAAATTTTCTTCCTATAAAATCTTCTGAATATTGTATATGAAATTTCAACTTATAAAATTTAATTTCATAGTAATATTCAGAACTCTTTATTAGCTTCATAGTCCTTCTAAACTGCTTTGGAATAATAATATATCAGACTATAATTCACTTTTTATAAAAATCCACCCAACTAGTACAAATATATTTTTTTTGAGAAAAATGTGTGATCCTCTAAAATAGAGGAGAGCACACATGTAAATATGTATATATCACAGAAGACAAGGTGTTGCCAACATGCCCGGCAGGTAGCTAATCATGGTACAAATACAAAGAAAATAACTCAGATACCCCTAGAATGAGCTCCGGCAAGGCCACCGCCCATTACACCCAATATCGAGCTCCGGCAAGGCCACCCCCGGTATTGAGGTGTTAGAAGTACCTAAAGAACTATGGAGCATCTCAACGCCAGAGATACTAGGAGCCAGCTCCATCTGAGAAGGAAACTCCATGCCGCGGACTCGGAAGAAATGGAAATGCGAATGATCTGGACCGAAAAGCGCCACTCTGTAGACTCGATAGACCTAGAGAGAGCACCTCGCTGAAAAGAGAATCAACCAGAAAGTAAAACGCCATAATGTAGCTGAAGAAGAATCGAGAAGAACTCCTTACTACAGACAGCAATCCTGCCATCAGCAATTCTGTGAACCCGTAAAAAGAATCTAACACCATTTCTGGCCAAAACCTGTATCTGTAAAAAGAACTAGAAAAAAATAAGAATAATACACATGTGTATAAATGAAATTTATATACATATATATGTATTAAAAAATAAAAGTAAAGCAACAAAAGTTAAGATAATAGGACAGAATACAATAAAGATTAGAAAAGTAGACTAAAAATCCATGATCAAAAGGAGTTAAAGATCTATAAACTAAAACTAAAACAAACAAAAACAAAAACTAAAGCAAATCAAAACTTATCCTTATGGTCCTTTGATCAAAAGGATATTATGATACACAGTGAAATCATCATTTGAGTTTGAAAAATTGTTAATACTACAATTATTAATGTCGAAAATATTGTTTTTATACTTAAATAACTTAATATTATTACTAACCTTATTAAGATATTCTTTGAACTGATTATTTTTAATTAATTTATATTTTGGATTTGAGATCCAATTAAAACAAAATGAAGAAATTATAAAAATCAATTTGTTAAAATGACTATTATTGTTATTAAAAATTCTCTGATTTCTCTCAAACCAAATATACCAACAAATTATAATGAATAAAGTGTCGAGTAAAAATCTATTTTCCATTTTAAACTTAAATCTAAAATTATTCCAATAATGATCGCAATAAGAAATTTTAGCTGTAAGACTAAAGTTAAAGATTTTGAGAGTATTATTCAGAATGAAGTAAGTATCTATGCAATTATAGTATACATGTTTAATATCTTCAAAATGCATATTACAAAAATAGCATTTATTATCAATTTGCATATTTTTTTCTTTTCAAAAATTCTATAGTATTTAGTTTTCCATGCATGATTAACCACATATGAATTTTAGATTTAGGAGGAGCATTTGTTTTCAAAATAAATTTAAAAGAGTTATTAACTACACCCGAGAAGTTAAGAAATTTATAAAAAGAATTAGAAGTATATTTCTTATTCTTATCCCATTCCCAACTAATATTATCATTTTCATTATCGATATTATAAAGACTCAATCTAGTATAATAAAGAAAGCTACCTAAGAGTAGTACCTACTAAAATTCTATTAAAACTAAAATTCCAAGTTGGGTCATGTTCGGGAGAAAAAACATCCAAAATTAAAGCATTCTTAAAGTTACAAATTTCATAAAGGTCTTTAAATTCTATTCTAAGAGGGATAACAGAAATCTAACGGTCGTGCCAAAAAGAAGTATTATTTTCTGAATGAACTTATATTAGTGCCTAAGTTAAAAATCTCATGACATTTTAAAATTGATTTCCAAAAGTTAGACAATTTACTTATAATTGTAGGAGTAATTTGATATAAATTATTACCACCATTATAGTAATATTTAGAAATGAGTTCTTTCCAAATAGAATTATCGTTAATATCCTTAAATTTCCATAACCATTTCCCTAGCAAAGATAAATTCATGTTATGCAAATTAATGACTCCTAAACCACCTTCCTTTTTGGATTTACAAACAGTTTTCCAATTAACTAAACATTTAATACTGCTGTTAGAGTTTTCCCCACTCCATAAGAAGTCTCTTCTTATTTTATCAATTTTGTTAATCGCTCACTCTGGAAAAAGATGCATAGACATCCAATAGATTGGGAGAGCTGATAAAACAGAGTTTATAAGAACTAATCTACCAGCTCTCGATAAAAATCTCCCGTTCCAATTAGAAATCATATTTTTAATTTTATCTATGATAATAAACCAATCATCATGCTTAAGTTCAGTTGGTGTAATCAAAAAACCAAGATAATCAAATGGAAAATTCATAGTTTTACAATTAAGTGTATTATCCACTAAATTTTCAACCTTTTCAAAATCATTTAAAACTAAAACCGAACTTTTATCAAAATTTATTTTTAAACCTGATAAAAGTTCAAAACTATATAAAATAAATTTAAGAGTAATAACATGCCTAGGCAAATGAGATGAAAAAAGTAAGGTACCATCCGCAAATTGAAGGACAAATATATCATTACGCTAGATTTCGTTACCAACATTCCACAAAGATCCATTATCGACCGCTTTTTTAATTATCTTAGCGAAAACATCTACGGCTAAGTTAAACAAAAGAGACGATAAAGGGTCACCTTGCCTTAAACCTCGCTTAGATTAAATTTTATTACCTAAAATACCATTAATCATAATACTAGAGTTACCAATTCTAAGTAAATTCATGATCCATCTAATCCATCTATGACTGAAACCTCTAGCATGAAACATATCAACTAGAAAATCCCAATCTACCGAATCAAAAGATTTTGCGAAGTCCAATTTAAAATCGCACAAGTAATATTATTCTTACAGCAGTGATTAATGTATTCTTGAACAACAACCAACCGTCAGTGATATTTCTCCCTTTAATGAAAGCATTTTGTGAACAGTCAATTAGATCGTTCATTTTTATACTAAGTTTATTAGCTAAAACCTTTGAAATAATTTTAACAGAACAATTAATTAAGGAAATAGGTCTAAAATCTTTTAAATTGTTAGCACCTATTTTTTGTGCAATAAAATAACATTTGCAAAATTAAATCTACCTAATTACAATTTTCCATTATATAATTCGTTAAACATGCTAATCTCGGATTTTAAAACATCCCAAAATATTTTGTAAAAGAAAATAGGGAACCCATCCGGACCCGGGGATTTATCACCAGGCATGTCATTAATAGCTTTCAAGATTTCCTCTTCAAAAAAGGATTATCTAACTCAGAAAGGTCAACGCTAGAATTAGAAGGATAAAGATCATTCTATCTAGCATTAATTCTATGCTTATTTTTACTACCGAAAATATCTCTATAATAGTCAGCATGATTCCAACAACCAACATCTTGGCCCGTACTTCGGTCCACGTACTTCTAGAAGCAAGTATCTTAGCTTGCCCATTTCTCGAAGCCTACAACCGACTCGAGCGGCTAGTTTTTCCGTCAAGAATGGATCGCCAGACTTTAGTGCTCACTCAAATCAGGCAAAGTTCATTTTATTTATCAGCAGTGAGACCAACAGATGGCGGCTCGACATGCAATATGACTCTCAATAGTTAAGCGACCTATCCTGTGACCCACTGTCCAGCAAGGTCCATCGCTTACCTTCCACCTCAACTGCCTACACTTTATGAAGCTCCTTTGGCTTGGCACAACATGCCTTGACCACAGGTGCCTAACTACCCTTGTAAAGAAGCTTCGCATGTACTACTTCTCCAAAAATATTTGTGCATACGACACTGTTCATCTGACAAAAATGCCACTTTGCAATAGTCACTCTATTTCCTTTGCTACCACCCTGAAAAATTGTTGCTACATAACCATTTCTTAGTCCTATGTCGCATGTCTCTGACCAGCCCATGTCAAAGTACGGACCACCAGTTGGCATCATCTGAATCACGTGGTCCAGCTGACATCCTAACTAGCACCCATCAATCATTCACCTCAATCAATGGCTTAGAGAAATTTCTGGATTTTAGCAGTGCAATCTCAGCCATTCAATGTAGATTTCAACATTTATAAATACATCAAGACATGCATTTTTACAAGAGCAGAATAACACAAGCTCTCAAGCATTTACTTTTTTTGTTATTATCTCTTGTAATTCAAATCATCGTAAAAGAAACAAAGTAATAAGAAATTCCTTATGATGGACGCAAATCAACTTAGATTAAACCACTATAAATTTGTGTTTCTTTACTTTTCACATATTTTTATATTTCCAATCAAGGTATTAACGAAATACCTTTGCTAATATTAACTCTTAATCATGATTCTAAAGTTGGCTAAATTTTTAAAAGGTTTTAAATTTTAGCCTGAATGACAATGTAATGTTAAGTTAAACTAGCATCAGAAAAAATATAATGCTAAATTAAACTAGTATTAGATGAATATAATGCTAAATTAAATCAATTACTATAAATACAATGAAAATGAATGTTATTTTAGTCCATCTAGTATTAGTTTATCCGAAGCAACTCTAATTAGCATTATGTTCGTCTGATACTAGTTCAATTTAACATTCTATTTTATCTGATGTTACTTTAATTTAGCATTCTGTTGTCCTTCAAACTAAATTATAAAACATGTATCCTTTAGGAAAAAAAAATCAGTTTTAGGCTTTTTCTTTTAACAAATTTTTTATTTTGGATTTTTTTTAAAATTCTATCACTTTCAGCTTCGCAGTTAAAATAAATATTTCTAACCAATCATGTTCAATTACAATTTTGAAAGGATAAAAGTTTTGAAATTGTACTTGAAGTTTTATGAAAATTATTTAATCTATTTTAAATTATTTAATCTATTTAAATTTATTCAGTCTATTTTAAATCTATTCAATCTATTTTAAATCTATTTAATCTATTTTAAATCTATTTAAATCTAATTTAAACTATTTTTAAAACTATTAAACTATTTATGACTATCTAAACTATTTTCTAAAATTGCAAACTGTGGAAAGTTGAAGTATTTATATTTAAATCCTTGATGATACAACTTAAGTTGGAATTCGAAATTGATACCTTTTTATGAAATGACATATTTGAGTAAATATGATTTTGAAAGTGAAGACGATTCTTGGAAGTGAATATGATTTGAAAATGATATGGTTTTGAGAATATGGTATTTTGATATCAATTGTAAATTGACCTTTTGAAATGTAAAAGAACCATCCGGTGTGAAATAAGCGTTAGGTTGTTAAAGAGACCAGGATCAGATATTTGTCATACTCTCTGCCAATACCGAAAACCACTTTAACAACTGTGCATGTGGTGGAGATTCCAGAAATGAAGTAGGATGGTTTGGCGAACGATTCTGTATGAGGTATTTACGTGACCCTGATTCTCGTGAGTTAGCTTGATGTGGCTAAAATCAGGAACTATGCCGGGCCAAGTGAGGTCATTCCTCCTATCGGGCACACTTCTTCGATACTATATTCTGACTTTGTGATTTGATTTGGTGGCCACCCTTGCTTTTGATTTGGGAGTGTGTCCCGAGGTGGGCGGTAGTAGCTGCTATGTGTTACCACCAGTCCGGATCCGTAAACGGTATATCTACCCTGGGCATTGCCTCGTGTGCCTTGTCGCATGCCTTATCGCGCCTTCTACGAATTTGTTTTGTACCGTACCTATGGAGTGTTCTTTGGGTAAACCACCGGTTTGGTGGAGCGTACGACATTGTATAGACTACGGGAATATATAAAATGTGTTAAAGGGGATATGGGTAACGCCTTAACGCTATTTTAATACTTTTACTTTATTATAGACATATTATCATAGCGTATTGAACTACATAGTAGATAGTTTAACGGATCCTTAGGAGATGTAAATCCCAAACATCTTTTAAGTTATTGCACCCACGTTAGACACTGGATAGGAGATGTCAAACCCCGTAAACATCTCTGACGCCGTTACACTAATATTTTACTGTTGATTTAACTTACATAAGATCTTTTAGTTCCGACTCGAGTGTTCCATCTTTTCAATTCGCTCGGGTCAGTCTAAGCTTTTCAGTTTATCGAAGACTGCTTTCCGGAGGATGAAGACGAAGAATTTTTTACTATTATTACTTATTATAAGTATTCCACTGCATCATGTTGTTCCGTTGCATTTATTTATTTATTTATTCCTGTTTATGTAACTCTGATGTTTGTGTTGTAAAGAATAATCAAATGTATTTACAAAACAGCTTCATGAACTGTTATTTGATTATTATATTTTGTCATTCCGCTGCGAGATTCTGTATTTGTTTTATTTCTTTCTCTTTTTCTTATTTACCCCATAATAATCTGCCCTTTTGAATGGTTTGAGTATGACATGTGTGTCTGCTTAAAACGTCCAAAAAGGCAGGCCGTTACATTAGGGTTTGGTGAAACATAAAAGACTGGCAGGAGCCTTATTAGAAAAATGAAATAATAACATTTAACCTTTCTAATAATGTAAGAACATATCTATATAATGTTATAATAATCTACTTGATAAATTTGTGCAGTTAATATGATTGACAAAACATTTATCAATTAAGATATACAAAAGAACTCAATTGAAGATTAATAAATGGAAATATAACAAATATTTACTAATAAATGCTTATTGCATGTTAACGTTTCAACACACATGCAAGTACCTGATTTTACAACTACTAAATACGTTCGTAGTTTGGTCCCTTACATTTTTATTTGGTTGAGACCGTGTATTGCATTCTATGAGTTCTGAACTCAAAAGAAATATAATACTCTGGATATTTGATCGATATACAATTGTATATAAATGTTATATAGTGAACGGTCACACATTGTAAGTACAATATTTCGATGAAATTAGTTCATCTGAAATAAGCAAATAAATCATAATGTAAGATCGAGTATTCAATTTAATTGATTACAATAAAAGGTCATATTATGTTAAATGTAACATAAGACCAAAACTATGACATAAATCTAAGAACTCGATCGCTAAAATGTTAGTTTTACTTGTTTACGTAAGGTGCATCAATTTTGATGTCCTTAAATGTTAAGGATAATCAAATGCAATTTTGTAAAGAGTTCATTATAATATTGTAGTACGAGATTTCATTTAAATGGTTCGACTATCTAGAAAAAATAATGAATGTACAAGAGAAGATGTGATTTAAGGTACAGTTGGGATGAAGGGAGTGAACGGTCACTTCTACTTCAGAAAGAAACATTGAAAACCAAATTGTAATAATAATCTATTCCGAAATGTATTATCATATAGAATTTTTTTCTATGAGATTTGTTTCTTTGAGTTCAAGATATTTGATCAAAGAACTCTCCATTATAAGCTAGTTACAGTATATGAAGTAAAACCCAGAAGGTATCATTCAAGTTTGACTCCATACCTAAAAGTAAAAGAAAGGCACTATTATCGATAGTTCTTCTTGCTTTAGTTCCCTATGAGATTAATTGAACAGAGCTTCTTGCTACATAGAAATGCCTTACGAGCCCTACAAGATAGAGCAATGGGAAATTTTAATAATCGATGTTAAGAGAATGGCGGACCTCCAAATTCAATACGCTATTGTAATGATAGCGGAGGTAGTGGGAGCATGCCATATAGCACTTATTGGTTGCATCAAATTATGAAAATTGTTTTTGTAAAACATACCGAAAATTATTTATGAAATTATTGCTATTTTTCGGTGTCGAGTGAAAAATAGACATAGTTATATCTCTTTGTGAATATTATAAATATTTGTTATGAAATAAAAATATAATGTGGTTTTTGTTTTCACGACAAAAGTGATGCATTGGAAAATACCGAAGTATTTAAAATTATTTACAATTATTTTGGAATTATAAACTAAACTGTAGTTTTGAGAAATAATTTTTATTATATGATTATGAATCATATGTTACTAGTTAATTATATCTCAAACAATTAAAGGATATGCACCCATTTAGTGGAAGCATCATAAGAGTTGATGAACTCTTCAGATTGATACATATAGATGTACGCAACCATAAGTCTACTAATACCAAAAAGGTTCCATATACTTCGTCATATTACCGATGAGTTATTACAGATATAAACATATGTATTTGATACGCATATATAAGTCTATGATAATCTCATAGAATATAAAACGGAAATAAATAAAATAATATTCGAGAGAAATGATTCGGTTTGATTGAATAGGTGAGTATATTGGAAAGAGTTCTGTATGTACCTAATATGAATAAACATTTAGGCTTGAAGGTCACTCATCTTTGTAATACATAATAATATATTGATAAGGAGAAATTGAACTTTGTTGAACAAAGCACGATTAATGATGAGTGAACTTGAGTTAAATTCTTTCTATAAGGTATGTAAGAGTAGTACATAAGGCTAAAATTAATATCATCAGTAGAATAGTTTGCAAAACCATATGATATAAGGGTTTATAAGAAAATCCCACATATCCTAGGCCAAGGGGTTGGCAGGTTGTGCGAGTCGAAAGATTAATGTAATAATTGTACATAAGGAATCTTGTATGAATCGTTCTAAGAGAATTTTAGAAATGATAATAGTTAGATGACTAATTTATGTTGTAAACATAAACATATTGTAAACTAATGCAACATCATTTTTATATAAGACAATTTATAAAATATTTATGAATGTCTGTTTCGTTGCACAAACTTCATAGCGGAGGAATTTCTTTAAGAAATTATTGATATAAAATGAATTTGGATATGACCCAAGGATAAAACTGATTGTAAGGGATGAAATGAAATTAACCGAACCTAAATGAACACAATACATTAGAATGTCTAATGAGTATTCTTGTATATTAAAGAGAATCTATGAGTTTCTTATCAACGTCAAGAATAAATAATCCATAGTTGTTTAATTAAACCATTAAGAGTTGACTCTAAGATGTGGTACGATGCGCAAATCTAAAACAGATTCCAACTACTTTATTAAAATGTGCTTTTGATAATTATACTTATAGGGATATGATCCATCGACAGCAAATATGTCTTTAAGAGAAACGCAAATGCAGTTGGAATATAATGAGCAACAATGATAAGAATAAGATCGTAAATTTCAATTGTTGAAATTAACATAACAGATTCACCATTCAATGTGCTCAAGTTGGTTTGGATTTTACTCACAAAATTATCGCCTAGTATGACTTTATGTTTTGGTATACATATGTTGAAATAGAAAATTCTGAATATAGATTTTGATTAGTCTGTTTGCACATAACAACAAAAGTGTCTCGAAGTCAGCGGGAGCGATATTGAGTTTGTGGTTTTTGGATATGATCCGAGAACGAATATGAAAATATCATTCTAAAAAGCATGAAAACTGAACAAGTGTTTTGATAGATGTATCAAATAGTTTAACTATTAGTCAAAATGTAGAGGAAGCATGTGTTTATAAGAAAGAACGTTCAAAGGTATATGATATTCCTAAACCATAAATAAAAAACATACTGCTGATTGTTAACGATGTATTTGTGTTAAAATCAGTTTTAGTTGTTTTTGTTAATACCTCGATTATTGATTTTGATGATAACAACCTTGATAACAACATTCATATAAAATATATATACTAACATTTTGCCAAGTTATATAGTATATAGTGCAGGATATTACACGTGTTGAATCGAAGATCGTACAGTATAAGGACTCAAGAAATGGACATGAAGACTCATGAGTACAAAGACCAAGATATGAAGATCTCAAGATTATATTATTGTGTAGAGTCATAGTATATTGTTAAAGTCCTTAGTACCAATCTTTGATCTCTATCTCTTATTTCTAATTTTTATATTTTCAAAACAAAATAAATTTTGAAAGTATATTTCAAAATATTTTATAAAAGTTTTTCAAAGTTCAAAATGATAAACTATATTCAGACTATGTTACAAAGTATCAAATTATTTTACGAAGTACAAAATTTTCAGAACGTTTTTAGAAGAAACTAGTTTTCAAAAAATACATGTATATGTCGACATACATCATATAGATATGTCAACATACATGCTGCCAAATGGTTTTTCAAATTTTGAATGGAAGTGTCTATTCGTTGTAACTTTTCACGAATGGACACATCTGTTGATTTACTATATAAAGGGTAGTTCAAACGAATTTTAAAGTTTAGTTTTACTTATTTTCTTATCTCCTCTTACTCTCTTGAAAACTCTATTAAAAACATACTCTATTCTCTTCAAAATCATATAGAATCAATTCAAATTTCATTTTATTAATTCACTACTGCTTTATTACTATTTTGGAATCATCTCTCTCTCAAATCAAAGATCAAAGTGTTATCCAAGAGGCTATAGGATCCATCGTATCCAAAGTTCAAGAAATTATCTTTGGAAAAATAATAAAATTCTTTTTTGTATTTGCTTGGGTGTGCTTGTAGCCCGTTCAAATCACGTGGGTGTGCTTGGTAGCCCAAAAATCTAAGTGGGTGTGCTTGTAGCCTTTCCAAATCAAATGGGTGTACCCTATGCCTGGAAATTCAGGAAGGTGCATCTCATAGCCTAGGAATCATGATTCTAATTGGGTTTTCCTTCTGCCCATTTAAAGATTGGCATTTGAAAAGAAATATGTATAGGCAACTATATGGGATTGGATGTAGAAGAAATTCAAATCAGTATAAAATCTATGGTGTCATCTCTCTAACTCTTTACTTTACTTTACTACTTTTAATTTTTATCTGTGATTGCATCTGTGGCTGTTTAATAATATACATTTGTGTTGTTAATTTGAAATTCGATATTTAACTCAAAAGAAATTTAAAAAGATTTACAAAAATTAGAAAATACTATTCACCCCCTTCTTTTGTTTAATTAGCCTTAAGATCCATCATTCTGCAACCTACATTTGGTGTCAGAGCACTAGGTTTTCAAAAACTCGTAATTTGATTTTTGAAAAGTTTTAATGGCTAGCTACACTGTAAGTACATTTATTAACACTTTTGTCGAAGAACAATCTACTGCTGGACCCCAACTTTTTAATGGAAGTAATTACACTTATTGGTTATGTAGGATGAGGATTTATTTACATTCTAATTGTTTAGATATTTAGAATGTTACACAAAATGAGTACACCGAGCCCCTGAAATTTTTTGCACAATGGACTGCTGACCAAAAGGCACTTGCACCGTATAATTCTAAAGCCATGAATATTTTATTTTGTTCACTAGATAAAAATGAATTTAATATAGTCTCTATTTGTAAGTCTGCATATGAAATTTGAAGAATACTGCAAGTTACACATGAGGACTCTGATAAAGTTAAATAGACCAAAATTTCCACGCTTACTAAGCAGTTTCAATTATTTAAAACGAATCCAAATGAGTCTATTTCTGACCTGTACTATAGATTTCAAGATACAGTGCATTCATTACTAGCATTAGGTAAAAAGATTCCTAACAAGTTAGAAAAATCCTCAATTCACTCTCTTTACAGTGGGATCAAAAGACACTAGCAATAGAAGAGCCTAATGATATTAATACTTTGAAAATTAAAGAGTTCATAGGCAATTTAATGTCCTATGAAGCATAATTGCAGGGCAGTAGAGAAATCAAGGAATATAAAAGAAATCCATCGCTTTCAATGCAATAAATGACTATCAGGATTCAGACGATGACAATGACGAAGAAATTGCTTTCATGATAAGAAATTTCAGAAAGTTCCTGAAGTATAGAAAGACGAACATTCGAAGACCTAAAAACATGACTCCTGAAACTGGAACTGCAATTAGATGTTTCAACTGAGATGAACTCGATCAACTATAAAGAGACTATCTGCATCCGAATAAATCAAAGATCTCACCAATTACTGATTCATCCAGCAAAAGAAAAAGGGATTACATAGCAACATTAGATGATTTAGATACTTCCTCAAGTGACAATAAACCGAGTACTGAGGATGCAAACATGTGTTTCACGACAATAGTTGATTAATCAATACAGATCAAAGAAATGAAGCAAAAAGTGGTACTTTTTTACATTTAAAATTTTTGTTTTGTGTGTTTTTAGGAATACTAATAATAATATTGGATGAATATAAGTACGTATATGTATAGGAATATATTATCTTCGTTTTAATTTTGAATATTTTGGGCTATATGTCGACATAATTCCAGACTATATGTTGGCATACATGCCAGAATTTTGAAGTTTCTTTTCAAATTTAAAACTTGAATTTCCCGCTCTTTTGCATCTATTTCAAAAAATGAAAGAGCGTCTTTGCAAAACTAAAATGTCAGTTCTCTCTCTATTAATTCACCCTATCGTTATCCATTCAAATCACTAACTTTATTTCAAATATCTCTTCATTCTCTTATCTCCTTAAAATCTCAAAAATGGCCTTTTCAAGTCAAACTCTTAAAATTGTAAGGCTTTCTAAGAGAACCAAAGGCTTTCTCTTCAATGGAAAAGAAGCCATTGATACCTATATGGAGTATGATACTTCTGGAAAAGTTTTTCTCGAAAGATTTGCTAAATTTGATGATTGTTCCTCTTATGGTCTTCAAGATCTTTGCTTGCAAAATGAAATTCTTAGTTTGGTCGACTCTTCTCAAAACAATTTTGTTTGTTATCCGGATATAGTCAAAATGTTTATGCAAATTTAAATGGAAAAAATTTTCAAAGAGAAGAGGGACAAATTTGGAGTAGTGTAAATGTCTCTCGAATTGTTTCAAAATTTTAAACTTTTGAGTCATATACTTGGTTGCAAATCTAGTGGAAATTGACCTCTCCATTTTTCAAATTGATGAACAAAATCGTGAAGTATTTCATGACATTTTCGAAAGTGATGAAGTATTTGATTTTAAACACAATAATGTTCGATCAAAATCGAGACTTACAAGTCTCATTTTATAACAAAGTATCACTCCGAGGACGAGTAATTATAATAACCCTACTCAGAAAGTTTTAAAGCTCTTTTCACCATTTATAGAAACTATGACATCAATTAGACACAAGTCATTTTAGATGACTTTGTTCAAAAGACATGAGAACACACTCTACTATGGTGTGTATCTTACTGAAATTTTCATATATTTTGGTGTTGATTTACGAGGAGAATCAACTCTTCCTCGAAAAGTTTTCGACAAGGCCAATATCTCTCTTATGCACATTCCACCTTATTACAAACCATATGAGACTTTTTCCGAAAAGGAAGAAAGATTAGCATATGAAGAGGAGTGAGAAATTCAATAATAAGAAGAGCAAGAAGGTGACAAAATGGATATAGAAGAGGAGGATGAAAAGTGGATACTTCATTAGAAAGTTTCAATAAGCCATCTCATCCCTCCAATAAAAAGATTCTAAGGAACTATGAGAAGCATCTTAAAAACCAAAAGAAGCTTTAACGTTCCTTTAGTAAAATGTTCACTTTCCTTTCCAACAAAGTGGATAGATACTTTGGGAAGATCATTCGCAAGCTTGGTGGAATTTCGTCATCATCATATACATTTTTTTAAGTCTGTCTGGTTATTTCCTTATGATATATGGCTTTGTATTCCTTAGTAATGTGTGTTTTTAGTTTAAATTCATGTTATTTTCATGTATTTCTTTTAAATCCTTGTGCTTCTCTATCATTAGTAATGAAATCTTGTTCTTGTTGTTACATATTATTCTAATAGTATGTGGAAGTTATAAACATGTAGTGGTATACGATAAAACAAAAACTATAACAAAACCAAAATGTTTTGCATTTTCAAGTATGTATGTCGACATACAAACAATGTATATGTCGATAGATATGAGCTACT
The DNA here is from genome assembly GCA_030737815.1 of Allium fistulosum. Taxonomy (NCBI): domain Eukaryota; kingdom Viridiplantae; phylum Streptophyta; class Magnoliopsida; order Asparagales; family Amaryllidaceae; genus Allium; species Allium fistulosum. The sequence continues at coordinate 917,365,702 of CM060906.1, forward strand.
GGGAATTTTTTTAAATTTTAAAATAAAATAACTACCACCTATTCAATCTTTCCAAATGACTTTTCACCCCTATATAAGTTTATTTCTTCTAGAAAAATCCAATAATCACTTTACTCTCAATTCTCTTTTCATGATCAAACATTTTTTCAACAATATGTCTACTCCACACCAAAAATTGACGTAGCGGATTAAACAAAACAATCTTCAATCGGTGAAAGTAGTAATCGGTGGATTGGAAGATACTGAAATGCCCAAATTCGTTGATCCGAAGATACCGAATTCTAGCTATCTCGAACTCGTTGATCGCGCACGATACCGGGTTCAAAGATCTTCAATTCTTCAAGCGTTGATCAAGCGCACTTGATTCCGCGAATCGGCTTCTACAATCGTTGAATCGAGCGCACTCGATTAACCGAAAGAGGAGATAGGAGATTACACTCAACTACCAATTTAGATGAAAGCACACAGCAATCAAAAGAGAATTTTATTCAAAAATCAACAACCTTACAAAATGATTCAACTTGCCTATTTATAGGCTACAACACACAACAGAAAAGAAATACATCACCTAAGTCGTTTCCGACCTAACAGTCACGACCTAACATTTCAGACGACTTACGACTTACACACATGCGACTTAAAAACAAGTAAGAACTACGAGTTAACAAACAGAAAATACAAACAGATTACATCACTTAGGTCGTAGACGACCTAGCAACTTCCCACAACTCAATCTTCAGACGACTTAGTATAAGTCGGTGGCGACTTAACAGCAGCTTCTTCACGACTTAAAGAATCCACGGTTTAGATTAACTCGGCATAAGAATCTACGGCATCCAGAGCTTCAGCGACTTAAAACTTGCGGCATCCCAAATCAACGTCTTAAGGGAATCAAAGGCAGAGATTAACTCGGCAGACGAATCAACGGTATCCAGAGCTTCGCGACCTAAAAGATAAGCGGTTCCAGAAACAACTTCGCGACCTAAGCCTTATCTCGCTAGGTCGTACGCGACCTAAAAGCATGTTAGGTCGTACCAGCGACTTATCTCCTTGTTTTAACTCGCCATCCCCAAACCCGTTAGGTCGTAGTTCTTTCCCTGGTGCTATGTTAGGTCGTTCACCATGTTGCACTGTAAAGTTAGGTTGTTCGCGACCTATCACTTCCTTAGGTCGTAGACGACCTAAGACTTCAGCTTTCCACCATTCTTCACAAGTTGTTAACTCCTTAGCTTTAGGTCGGATTCGACCTATCAACATGTTATGACCTACGAGTTTGCTAGGTCGGTCACGACCTAGTACTTGGCCTGCATCATCCTCCCCTGGTTGAGAGAAATTCGTCCTCGAATTTGTAAATTCTACCACCTCAGCTCGTTCATCTCCGTGATATGGTACGAGATGTTTAACATTGAACACGTCAGACGTATACACATCATCTGGCAGCTTCAATTTATAAGCATTTTCATTGATTCGTCTCACAACTTCCACCGGACCAATTTTCCTGGCTTTCAACTTGCTATAAGCGCCTACTGGAAAACGATCTTTTGTTAACACTGCATAAACCATATCTCCTTCATTAAACTCAACATTTCTTCGTTTCAAATCTGCAGAACGCTTATACTTCTCATTCGCTTTCTCCAATCGTTCCTGCACGATTTTATGACATTCCGTCAATCCTTCAACAAAATCAGCAGCTTTCTTAACTGTCTTCTTTGATTGTGGCACTACCGTCAAGTCCAATGGTCCCTTCGGTAAGCTTGAATATACTATCTGAAATGGACTGAACCCAGTACTTCGATTTACATCATGATTATGGGCAAACTCTGCCTGGCATAACTTCACATCCCAACTCTTCAGATTGTCTTGAACAAGACACCTCAACAAATTTCCCAATGATCTGTTCACAACCTCGGTCTGTCCATCCGTTTGCGGATGATAAGCACTACTAAACTTCAGCTTCGTTCCCACCATTTTCCACAAACTCAACCAAAAGTGACTCAGAAATCGAGTATCTCTATCCGACACAATAGATTCTGGCAATCCATGAAGTCGATAGACCTCCTTGAAAAACAACTGAGCAACATGAACAGCATCCGCCGTCTTCTTACAAGTAATAAAATGTGCCATTTTCGAAAATCTGTCTACCACAACGAATATAGAATCATTTCCCCTTTGAGTTCTAGGCAAACCCAAAACAAAATCCATACTGATATCCACCCATGGTTTTACAGGCATGGGTAACGGCATATATAAACCAGCATTAGTCGCAGTTCCTTTCGAAACCTGACAAATATGACAACGCTCCACAAACCTCTCTACTTCTTTCCTCATCGATGGCCAAAAGTAAGACTGTGAAATCAACTGTAATGTACGGTCTCTCCCAACATATCCTTCTTCATGTAGTTCTTTTACGATCTTCATTCTCAAACTACCCTCCGGTATGCACAATCGATTTCCTTTAAAAAGAAAACCATCAACCATCATAAACTCATCAGTCTTCCCTTCATTGTCCCTTTCAATACATTTCTTAAAATAAGAGTCTTCCGTAATCTGCTCCGGCAATAATTCAAAACCAGTCACCTCAACTTTCATTGTCGTCAACAAATGACTCCTCCTACTTAAAGCATCAGCCACTCGATTCGTCACCCCTGACTTGTGTTTAACAATGAAAGTAAACTGTTGCAGATATGCAATCCACGATGCATGTCTCGCTGAAATCTTGTCTTGCCCTTGCAAATGCTTTAATGCTTCATGATCAGTATACAGGACAAACTCTTTCTGAAATAGATAATGTCTTCAGTGTTTAATAGCTTGTACAACAGCATAGAATTCCACATCATATGTACTGTATCGCATCTTCGCTTCTGACAACTTCTCACTGAAATATGCAATAGGACGACCCCTTTGACTTAACACTCCTCCAATCTCAACCTTTGACGCATCAGTATGTAATTCAAACAACAACTGAAAATCAGGTAATGCTAGGATTGGTGCCGTCGTCAACAATTCCTTGATTCGTTCAAAAGCAACTCCTGCTTCCTCCGTCCATGTAAACTGTTTACCCTTCATACAATCAGTCATAGGCGCCATCATACTACTAAAGTGTGGAATAAACCTTCGATAAAATGAAGCCAACCCATGAAAACTACGAACTTCCGTTATCATCTTGGGCTGTGGCCAATCTCTAATTGCTTCGACTTTACTTTGGTCAACCTGTATTCCTTCTTTCGATACAACATATCCCAAAAATAAAACACTCCTCGCCATAAAGACACACTTCTTTGTAGCAGCATAGAATTGTTCTTCACGAAGAATAATTAACACTTTCTTCAAATGTTGAACATGCTCTTCTGTACTCGCACTGTAGATCAGAATATCATCAAAGTAAACCACCACAAATTTTCCAATGTACGGTCTGAAAATTTGATTCATCACCCTCATGAATGTACTCGGTGCATTCGATAGACCAAACGGCATTACCAGCCATTCATACAATCCTTCCCTCATCTTGAATGCTGTCTTCCATTCATCCCCTGGTCTAATGCGAATCTGATGATAACCGCTCTTCAAATCAATCTTAGAAAAGATTACGGACCCACTGATCTGATCCAATAAATCATCAAGCCTCGGCATCGTAAATCTATATCTCACAGTAATCTTATTCAATGCTCGACTGTCAGTGCACATCCTCCATGTTCCATCCTTTTTGGGTACCAATAAAGCTGGTACAGCACAAGGACTTAAACTCTCCTGCACACGCCCCTGTTCAAGCAATTCTTCCACTTGCCTCCGCAACTCTTCATGTTCCTTCGGACTCATTCGATAATGTGGTCTGTGTGGCAACACAGCACCTGGAACAAGATCTATCTGATGTTGTATATCCCTCAACGGTGGCAATTCCGTTGGTAACTCCTCTGGAAATACATCGTCAAATTCTTTCAAAACTGGCTTTGCTTCTTCCGGAATTTCAACCTCTTCTTTGCTCTCACGCCCAATCAATAAAAATACTTCAGGCTCCTCCTCTACTTCCTTCACAAACTCCTTCAAAGATAACAAAGTTTTGAGCTCTTCAATCTCCTCCAACTTGTTTTCCTCCTGTTGTCGCTTCTTTGGAACTAGAGTAATCTTTGTGCCTTCAAACATGAAACTGTAACTGTTGGTACGCCCATCATGTTGTACTGCTCTATCATACTGCCACGGTCTTCCCAGCAACAAATGACAGACATCCATATCTACCACATCGCACCAGATTTCATCTTTGTATTTCTTTCCAATTGAAAAATTCACACGAGCCCTTCGTCCAACCTTCACCTCCCAGCCTTTCCTTAACCAAGCTAGCTTGTATGGCTTCGGATGTTTCTCAGTCTTCAATGCCAGCTTCCTCATAGCCTCGGAAGAAATTATATTATCACAGCTTCCAGCATCAATAACAAATTTACAAACTTTCCCCAGAATAGTACATGTTGACTGAAAAATATTGCTCCTCAACCAACTACAATCCTCCTCTTGCTTTGGTGTTAAACAGGACCTCTTCATCATGAGATTATAAACTTCGTCTCCCGACACTTCTTCTTCCTCCTCATCAGGTGGTGAATTGGAACATTCAGCTTCTTCATCTTCATCCTCAACCTCTGCTATCATAGCTCTCTTCTTCGGCTTTGGACATTCGCTACTTTTATGACCAAATTCCTGACAATTGTAACATTTGAAATCGTTGTTAACCTTTGTCTTCTCAGCCTCCTTCACTACTGGTCTACTGATAGGTTTAGAAACATTAGAACTTCCACCAACACCCTTCACTTGATTGTTAGAATTAGTAAACACACCACTTCCTCGTCGTCCCTGTTTCTCCCAAGCCAACGCTTTCTGATGTGCTTCTGCTACAGATCTGGGATCAAACATGTTAACCATATCCTGAATCTGCATTCGCAACCCTCCAACAAATCTGGCTGTTAACTGTTCTTCTGTCTCCATAATATCGTTCCTTGCAATCAGTTGATAAAATTCATCAGCATAGTCATTCACAGATTTCGTTCCTTGTCTCAAGTTTTGCAATCTCTGATACATAAGCAACTGATAGTTATAAGGTAAGAATGTTGCTTTCATCAATTTCTTCATCTTCTCCCAAGATTCAACCTTTGACTTCCCCATCCGTTCACGTGTAAGTTTAGTTTGCTGCCACCATGCCAAAGCTCTACCCCTCAGCCTCGTAGCAACCAACTTCACTCTACGATGTTCTGGAACTTCTTTGAAGTCAAAAATCTCCTCAACATTAGCCACCCAATCTAGAAACTCCTCCGCTTGCATACCACCTTTGAACTCAGGAATTTCAGTCTTCATCCCCGACTCCCACTTGTGATCATACTCAGAGTAATTTCTTCCTTGTCCTCGTCCTTGTCCTCGAACACTACCACCATCATACTCCTCTTCAAAATCAGATGTATATTGTTGTCTATCTCGTCCACCCACATCTCTACTACCATCACGCCTACCACCATCATCCCTTCTATCTACATTCCTTCGTTCACGATCATTCACGTTCCTCCCACGCCCTTGATCATTTTCAACACTTCTGTCTTGATTGGAATGTGGCGAGACTCTACTACCCCCATGGTTAGATTCAGGTGAAACCCTTCTCCGATTTTGATTCATCTCCGTCATAAGCTTATCTAACCGGCCAATTCCTTCGTTAAGCTTTTCACTAAAGTTTTCATTGATTCTTTGCTCCATCTCATCAGCTTCTTCTCTTCGGTACAAAGCTTCAACGTTTTGATGTCGATTAGCTCTCCTTGGCGGCATACTTGAAACTTTACAAACTCTTCAAATTCAAACACAATTCGAACTTTGATCCAAAATGAAATGGATCGGAAACTTCCACTTTGTTGCAACTTCGCGATGAACACGATGAACAACAATTCTCGGCTAGACAATGAAATGATGCTCGATCTACACTCTTCTTAGCTCGGCTTCTCTTTAAACTTCAAATTCTTCAAAATGGTTAGGCTCCAAGTCTCGATCTAGCTATGATTGGCTAAACAGGCTCTGATACCAAACTGACGTAGCGGATTAAACAAAACAATCTTCAATCGGTGAAAGTAGTAATCGGTGGATTGGAAGATACTGAAATGTCCAAATTCGTTGATCCGAAGATACCGAATTCTAGCTATCCCGAACTCGTTGATCGCGCACGATACCGGGTTCAAAGATCTTCAATTCTTCAAGCGTTGATCAAGCGCACTTGATTTCGCGAATCGGCTTCTACAATCGTTGAATCGAGCACACTCGATTAACCGAAAGAGGAGATAGGAGATTACACTCAACTACCAATTTAGATGAAAGCACACAGCAATCAAAAGAGAATTTTATTCAAAAATCAACAACCTTACAAAATGATTCAACTTGCCTATTTATAGGCTACAACACACAACAGAAAAGAAATACATCTCCTAAGTCGTTTCCGACCTAACAGTCACGACCTAACATTTCAGACGACTTACGACTTACACACATGCGACTTAAAAACAAGTAAGAACTACGAGTTAACAAACAGAAAATACAAACAGATTCAAGGTTTTAAATCTCGCTCATCTCGGCCGAGATCTCGTTTTCAAGCCTGGGCGATTCGAAACAACTAATTTCGTTTGAATCTCGTCTGACCCAAATCTCGGACGAGATTTCAGTATCTCGTCCGATATCTCGGACGAGATTTAACAGCGAGATATCGGCCTAATTTTTGAATTTTGGAAAAAATCAACTCTTTTTTCGTATTGGGCTAGCTCATCCTTTACCTTAATTTAAGCCTTCTTAATTGTACTTTTTTTAACCCTTATTTCTTATATAAATCTCATTTAATCTTCGTCTCTTATTTTACGGTAGTGACGAGTGTAAGAAGATGATAAAATCTACATCGATTATGGTAAGTATTTCCCTTTATGATTTTCAATTAGGGTTCTGATCCAAATTAATTTACATCCGATTTCATTTTTCTTTTTTCGACAGTTTCTTGAGTTTTTTTCCTAACCCTATTTTTTTTGCAGCTATAAATTTTGGGCTTCACTTATTTAACTTTATGTTCTAAATGGATTCCCAATTTGATTTCATTTAGTCTTTGCTGCTATAATTTTTTTCCTCAAGGCTTATTTTTAAGCAATAAAGGAATTCTCTTTCATCTATTAATTTTATTTGATGATTACATGTTCATTCGTACATCATTTTTTTGCTTTTCTTATAATATTACTAAATGTTTGAAATTGTTTGTACTATGTATGCTATTTTCTACGTTTGTTTGAAATATCTATGCTATTAGTTGCTTAATGAGATTTTGTTTGCTAATAATTAAATACTATAATCAGACATAGAATATCTTAATTCTACTTGTAGACTTTTGTATTTGAAGTTATAAAATTAAGATTTCCCTTGCAGCACTATAAATCATAAAAGGTAGAAATGAGACATTATGTTGTGTAGGAAAGTTAAATGAATGATCAAACAAAGTAAAGGTGCATATGTTATGGTTTGTTTCTTGTCTACTTTATCTCATATGATATTATATTGAACATTATTCATGAAATCTAGTTATTTGTTTATTTTACATGATACAAGTGATATTTTTCCATACTAAATTACTAACGATAAGCATGTGATATATTCAAGGTAAGTGCATAGTGTTTTCCTTAAGGTAGTGACTAGTATTATAAATTTAGGTGTATGAAAACTAATTTTCGACATGACATATACTCCGAGATAACTCCGAAATGAATTTTAGAAACCGAGATGTAAATCTGAGATGGACAACCGAGACGCACTCATCTCGTTCGAGATCTCACCCGATACGAGATAAGCTATCTAAATTCTTCGAGACGAGACGTGACCGAAATCCGAGATTTAAAACCTTGAACAGATTACATCACTTAGGTCGTAGACGACCTAGCAACTTCCCACGACTCAATCTTCAGACGACTTAGTATAAGTCGGTGGCGACTTAACAGCAGCTTCTTCACGACTTAAAGAATCCACGATTTAGATTAACTCGGCATAAGAATCTACGGCATCCAGAGCTTCAGCGACTTAAAACTTGCGGCATCCCAAATCAACGTCTTAAGGGAATCAAAGGCAGAGATTAACTCGGCAGACGAATCAACGGTATCCAGAGCTTCGCGACCTAAAAGATAAGCGGTTCCAGAAACAACTTCGCGACCTAAGCCTTATCTCGCTAGGTCGTACGCGACCTAAAAGCATGTTAGGTCATTCCAGCGACTTATCTCCTTGTTTTAACTCGCCATCCCCAAACCCGTTAGGTCGTAGTTCTTTCCCTGGTGCTATGTTAGGTCGTTCACCATGTTGCACTGCAAAGTTAGGTCGTTCGCGACCTATCACTTCCTTAGGTCGTAGACGAACTAAGACTTCAGCTTTCCACCATTCTTCACAAGTTGTTAACTCTTTAACTTTAGGTCGGATTCGACCTATCAACATGTTATGACCTACGAGTTTGCTAGGTCGGTCACGACCTAGTACTTGGCCTGCATCAAAAATTATGTGAAAACCTTGAACAAACACTTTAATCTTTCAAGAATATTCTTACTTTATCTTAAGAAATCAAAGGCATTTATAGTTAAGTCAAATGTAGATGATTAAAGAGCAAGAAAAGCATTTCAATGCCCTTCAATAGATGATTTCTTTCTTAATCAAAAATGATCAAACCAACAATCCATAATGCTCTATTAATAAGGATAATGAAGATTGGGATGCCATCAAAGCAGGTCCAATCTTTGGATTCGGCGGTTGGGTTGAAGTTCGTAGGAATGTCTAGTTTTCTACATATATTTTGTATGTGTGTGTATTTATTAGATTTGGATTTATTGGATTTGTGTAATAGGATTTGTGTGATATAATTTGGATTAATATAATTTGGATTTATTAGAAATAATTATACATATAATTAAGAAAATAAGAATAATTAACTAACGTTAATTACTGGCAGTTAGAGTTAATGGATAGATAATGTTGCTTAACCTCTAAGAATAATTAACTTTAGTATAAATTGGGAGGATAAAATATAAAAGTAAAGTAATCAACAAAATAAAACATCGCTGATTAATTAACAAAATTAAAAGCAACCAGTCGACCCCTGATACCGACCGATCGACCATTAGCAGTCATCAGTGGAGGCGACACAGTTGACCGATGTATATTTTTGGTAGAGGATTGTGACGTGGCTGAATGGCTCAGATTTAAAATAATTTAATCTGAAGGCTGGCATTGGTTCAAACTCCCATAAATACGGCATAACCCCTCACTTTTCTTGTCATATTTTCTAAAGCAACGGCAAAGCTCTGCCATTTTCTCTTGTCTACAAATTTTTAATTCTAAATATAATTATATTTTATATACATATATGCAAGTGGAGAAAAGCAGGTGATACTTAAGAAGAATAATAGGGTTGAATCAAATAGTCAAAGACAAGGTAAATTATTAATCCACATTCGAATTTAAATTAAATCCAAATCTCTTCTTATATCTAGATTTTTGATAGATATATGTACGCTTGCAATATATGTATTCAAATAGGATGAATAAAGGGAGTCAAACTGGACTAACATGGATTAGATATAAAGATGTGGAAAACTAAAAAGGTGAGTGAGAATATTATATACTTTTATATAATATTGGATTTATTTCATTGTAAATCTGTTCCTTGTATGCCTGTATTTAATTATTTAGAGTTGTAGGCTTAATTATATGTATGTAATAAAATCTAAAACGCTGCCTACATATTATGTGATTGATAACTTAAATTTTATTGCATGTACTTGGATCTAGAAAGTATTGGGTAGTAGTAGTCCTTGAACTTGATAAATTGTGCAGTAGTTCCATAATTGTTGGTTAAATGGTTTATGCAAGTAAATGTAAATTAGAAGCTATCATAATAAATTATTGGGATTTAAGTAGTATTTTAATTCATTGGAATGTTGGGTCTTGCAATGTAAATTTCTATAGATTACCAAGTTCAGATTCATAAGTAAAAGTGTATCGTTTGAAAGAACAACGAATATGCCTAAAAGAAAGAGATGTATAAAATAGAGATATTTACCGTATTTTCTATTGTCTATATCAATAACTACAAAAATATAACTTCTTGTAATTCCAAATGTAACATAAATTCCCTTTTTGGATAAGATATAGAGATTTACAGCGTTAACCTTTCCTTTTGAGGAGATGTAATTCCAATGCGTTACAATGTAGAAATTTCTAAGTATGAATTAAAGAATTGTAGTAGTGATAATAATAACAGTTGAATTGTAAATTTAATATATACATGCAAGAAGGCCAAAATAAAAATCAAATAGTAAACGATAAAAATGCAGACAAGTAATAAAATGAATAAAGGTAAGAAGTATATAAAATATACGAGTATGGAAAGTCCACTAAACAAGGAATGATAGTAAGGGTTATAAAGGATAAAAATAAAGATCCAATAAAAAGAGAAGAGAATAAATAGTAAAAGATTCTTAAATCCTTTAAGTTCAAGGAAAGAAGTAAATGATATTAAACTAAGATTAATGAAACAACAAATCAGTTAAATAAAAATAACTGAATATGAGTAGCTGAACATTTAAGACATAATTAGGAAATAAGAATACACACACACACATATGTATATATATGTAGCCTCAAGTATATGTTTATAATGGGTTTGAATTATTAAAGTTCGCTAAAGCTTAGCTTAGATTGTATGACATAGTCACTAAAATGGGTTGGAAGCGAGGTCAAGAGTGTTATATAATAGAAGTCTTCCCACTGCAAACAGTTGTGTATACATTATACTGATGTGGGACATATATGTAGACGCTCGAAAATTTAAACACTTCGTCTTCGAATATCGAGATCTTTTGAAATATAGTTAAGTGTTATAAATGTGATTTTATAACCTTGTTAAACATATTTTAATTGATGAATAATGATGGTCAATATGTTTCTGAAAATTTGTTTACAAAAATATACTTCGAAGAAAAATCGATAATATGACCGAAAATCGGGTTATCGGTATACAGCTCTTTGATCAATAGAAGTTGTTCAAACTCTTGTGCACTTGTCTATTAATAAAATGAACATATTTGCAACTAATTAATACTTCTCTTCATAAAGCAAATAGAACATACTAGAAGCTTCCAAGTAGATAAAGGATATTTTTATTTTAAGGGTAGAAGAGTATTTGCTAAAATGAAATGATGTAAACGAGAAGTGATGGAGAAGTGGAGGGGTGAGTCTTCCGTGACATAAAAGAAGGGTGGGATTAAGCTTAGACAACCCTATCTTGAGCGTACACAAGGAGATACATACCCTTGATAATAATTCACAAAGCTAAAACAAGCTTTCTTCAATGTCTTCTTCTTCTCAAAATTTCTAAAGGAAATAACTGCAAAACTCATACCAACTCAAATTTGGAGTAGAGCCTTGGGACAACATCAAAAAATCTCCTAGCTAATTTTTTTTGGAAGAAGTGAAGCCAATCTCCCCCATCAAGCATAGGCCGTGAGCTATTTATGGTTTTGGGCTAGGCTAGTGCAAAAAGAGGGTGAAAGGAAGGAAAGGTGGTTGCAAGGAAGAGGTTGGGCTTGGCTGGCTTAGACTTGCTTGTTTGTTGGGTTAAAGGTGAACTAACTCACCACTTTGAATGAAAATATAACCCATATATGTTTTTGTTTGATTGTGTTTATGTTGTTTGAATTGATGTTGACATATGTTGAAACATTGGTTTTGATTTTTGCTTTGAAAGCAAATGGCATACATAATCCATATGAACGGACATGAACATACTTGAACAGGCTTGTATAACCTATAGCAAGGCCTTGAAACAAAGCATGTAGGTTTTAGTTGAACTTTGGTTTAGATTGGACTCGGATTTGAAAGTGCACTTATAACGATAGTCCCTATGGATGCACTTAGAAATTGCCTTGTTTTTGGCGATTTCTATAGAACTTTGTAGAGAGATTGTTATGGATTTCTCACCATATTTATGATTTTCTATATGTATGCTTTCCTTCATAACAATTTTTGATAGTAAAAATTTAAGTAATATTTTGAAAAGTGGCCAAAACTTCGCTTGTGCAAAACTGCCCCGTTTAGCCTTGATTTTTCGACTTTAAAGGTTTGAACAGATATTTAAATTTAAGTATTTTGTTTCGTTCTTTTTAAAAGTGTTTACTAACTAATATTAGAGTATTTTAAAAGTTATTTAATATTTTTATGAATTTTTAAAAATTAGTTGTGAATTTTTAAAGAAGAGGTTTTACTAATAAATATATAGAAAACATGTTTTTCCAAGTTTTTAAGTAAAGTATAAAATTGTTATTTTCAAGTGATATTTTGAGTAAATGTTTTAAAACCTATTATAAGTATTTTAAATTATTTTAAAATCATTTTGAAGTATATATAGTTTTTAGGAGATTAGTTGATTATTCTATTAAAGTATAAAAATATTATGCAATATCATCTTTTAAAGTGTTTTATTACTAGTTTTGTAAATAAAATAACTCTACATATGTATATCATCTCTAAGGGGTTTTAAAAGTACAATCAAAGGTTCAAAAGGGGTTAAGAATTGTTTGATGCTAAATGGTTAATTGTTTAATTACTTGTTTGAAAAGTAATTAACTATGCTTAACACTAAAAGCCGACGAAGTAGGCTTATCTATTTGTGAGAGTTAAGATTGATGTTCGAGTAAGGATATAAGCAATAAAGCTCTAACCTATAGGCTTTCCTTTTTACCGAGGAATAGCTAAGTCGGGAATGCTGAAAACGTGTTAATCGTGTTGATTACTTACTTTTTTATGGAAATCATTAATACTATACTTAACATTAAAAGCTGACAAGGTAGACTTATCTATTTGTGAAATTCAAGAATAAAGTGCCTAGGTAAGGCATTGATATGCAACCAGTGCTCTAACTTACATGGCTTCACTCTTGGACAAGGAATATTTAAGTTGGAATGTCAGAAATGAGTTAAGTATAAGGATATTGATGTGTACAAGCAATTGTTTTTGACTAGATAGTTGATTAGTCAACTATCGAACTTGACCAAATATGACTAAAGAAGTATTGAAAAGCTTCGTGATTTCATACCAATGAGAACCCTCAGGGAGGAGCATCGATACAAAACATCTCTAGCTTTCGCTTTCTTCTGGGAGAACCAAGATTGAGTTAACCGAAAATTCATCAAATGGTTTTGGAGCATCCAATAAGCGGGAAGAGTGTATTTGTATGAGATGACTCGAACCCATAACTACTTCAAAACCATATATGTGATCTATGTTCTGGAAGTGGTTATGAAGTGGATGTTATAGAGTCAAACTGTCTATCCTAAGGTTAAGTCCAAGGGAGAGGCCAGTGTTAACATTTCGAACAATCCTATCATGTGAGACTGTCTATCTTAAAAATTATTCCAAGAGAGAGGACAATGTTAGCATTCATTGGAGAAATTATATAGGAGTCTATGTGGAGATTTGAGACCTGTTCAAGATTCTCGAATCCATGTAGTGATTTGTGATCTGTTCGAGATGATGGAATCCATTTGGGGATTCGTGTGTTACTCGAGTGATGAAGATTTGTGTGAAAGATGCCGAACGTAGCCTTGACATTGAAAATGAAAACCAGAGTAGGATGCACAATCTAGGGTTTAGCTTACCCATGAGGGTGTATCAACTCTAGATATATAGTATGCTTATCGATATGTTGTGCACGGGGGTTGTTAATACTTGGTGCCATGTCGTTCATCGTTGGGTCAGTTGTGTTTACCTTATGGTATATTCTATCTAGAGATATACAATGCTTGATAGGAAGTTTCCGATCCTTGTCATGGAGTTCAGATTTTGGATTGATCCGAGGAGATCTCCGTGGAAAAAATCCATACACGAACGTGCCTTAGCGGTATTAATTATATACCTATTGTTGTTGTGTCATACACACAACTACTATTTTATGATTTATGTTCTACACCCTAGACATTATCTATTATACCGATATATTCACTCATCGGATGGTTAGTTTCATTTGAGGAAAGAAACTGTTACGGGAATCCATATGGTCTCGGTTGTTACTATTACATGTCACATATTTCTTAAGTTTCTCATGTTGGTTTACCAGATTGATCTAGGTGTTATTTTCCTATAACGCTTGGGTCAGCCCATGTATATTTCCATATTTAGCTTTGGATGCTTTGGAGCTTATGGAAATGAGCCGGAATTTTATCTACCATAGTATTCTTATTTTCGCTGCATTACTATATTATATATATCAACATATCTGAGGACGAGTTGTTATAACTATCCAGCCTGATAATAGTACTTAGGTTTCATAACTTTGAAATTTCTATATTCGGAGTAACCCTTTTGTACCGATCTTTTGATATTATATATTATCGTTCCATTGTGAGATTATGGTGTTATGCTCTTTCTTTCTTATTCTATTCTTTTTTTAATTTTACGCTAACTTTATGTCTTTTCGGCACTTGGGTGATCGACACATGAATACCGTGGATGTATTTAGTGTTGACGTTCGAGGGTCGAAAAGTCAAGTCATTACATTTGGTAGTTTAAGGATGAGCGAACACCTTGGCTTTGGTTGGATATGGCTCATTAAAGATAGGATAAGCGACACCCTAGAATAAATCAAGTGCATTATACATATGAGAGCGTATTTGTATATTTTAAAACTAGAATTTTAAAATTATTCACTAGGAATATCCCCTTCTTGGTAATCCTTTCTTTGAAATAACTCTAACCTTTCATATCCCAAGGAAGTTTTGCTTTGATTAGATAGTAAGAACTATGAGTACCAAAGCTGCCAATGCTAGAGGTGGTCGCGGTGGTACTGTCACAAATGGTGGGGATTGAGCACCAAGGAATGTTGCTCCAGTTGAGGAACCGAGGGAGAATATCGTAGAAGAGGTCGTGCAAGTCAGGCTCAGATGGGTTTTTCTTTGCTTTGCAATAATTAAGAGTGGCTAGGTGGTAAGAGGTTTGATGGTACAGAGACAGTCGTAGAAGTCCAGTCTTGGCTCAGATTATGTGATCAAATATGTAGAGATATGGAGCTAAATGACATGATGAAGCGTAGGTTGGCATCGCGACATCTGATAGATGCAGCCATGGGTTGGTGGAGTTCTATTACAACTAATGTCCAAGAGAACGAGTTCTCTTAGGCCCAATTTAAGGTAAGTTTGAGGTGAAGTTTATTCCAAAAGCCGGGAAGACTTTACTATTTGGGAGCTTCTTGGATTTGAAACAAGGGGCCATGACCATGGCGGAGTATGAGAATCGGTTCATTGTATTATCTCGGTTCGGGTTAGGATTGGTTGACATTGCACTAAATAAGAATGAGATGTTCATTACGGGTATGTGCCCTGAGATCCAGTAGGATATGACTAATCACCTTATGGGGTCTTTTGTGAATTTAGTGAATATAGCTTTGAGTTGAAAGTTTAGCACCAAAGCCTCTTATTTCCATACCAGTAGAGAATAATAAACGTAAGTTCCGATCGTCAAAGAATTGGTCTGACCTCGTTTATTACAAGTGTGGGAAGAAGGGTCACTTTCCTAATAAGTGTAGGTCTGGTGGAGGAGGGCAGATGGTGAAAGCACCGATCAAAAAGGTTCCGAAGATTGAGGCGCGGTTTGAATCGAAAGGTTGTTACGGTTGCCATCAGCTTGGGCATTTTGTTACAGATTGTCCTATGCTCAAGAAAGGGGAGTAGCTAGCATTTTTTCTATTTCTGCAGCACCTTCCACTTCTGCAGCTGCAAAAGGAAAGCAGATTCTTGAGGGTATCCTATCTGTTTATGGCTTTCCTATTTGTGTTTAGTTTGATACTAGTGCCTCTCGTAGTTTTGTAACCCGTAACTTTGATTATTTAGTCATGCTCGGCATGTTAGGAACATGGACTATTGTTTGTTGATTATTGATTTATACTCAAACAGTTTATGAGCAGTTTTATCTTTCTACATCATCGGTTGGGTAGACAGCAATTGTGGGTACATTGAAACAAACACCTTATGAATTTGGTTTCACGGTTTGACTATAAGACATTCGATGATAATGTTGGGTTAAAAGTTAAATTTAGTAAAAGATGTTTACTATAATCAAAAAGGAAAGATATAATATTTTGCAAATAAATATTCGTGAAATGGTTTATATAAGAAAGTGATTCTATATAAGTATGGTTTATAAAATATGGTTTAAAAATGAAAAGGATTTAAATAGAGAATTTAAGAACTTAAATCCCGATGCCTTTTAAAATATTTTTCAAGTTTTTGGTGAAAATAATATTAGTATTTTTGAAAGTAAATATTTGGAAATAGGTTTAGATCATGATACTTAGTATTATTAAACGAAGTATTTGATACCACTTTGAAATGATTTTGGTTAAGTACCAAAAGTATGGTTTTGATGTACTAAACTCACTTCTGTCGTTTGAAAATAATTTCAGTGATGACTGCAGTATCATCGATATTCATTTTCGAGTTTTTGAGTGGGGGATGCTACAGAGTGGTTTTGGTCAAATATATTTTGATTTAAATCCCAAAAATATGATTTGATATACAAAAGTTATATGTGTATATTATTTCAAAATTATTTGAAATGGAAATCAGTGTTTAATTCTAAATTTTTTTTGTTAAGTTATTTCACGGACACATATAGCCTATGCATTAGGAAAGTATGATATATACATCATGATATGATATGTTGTTGGTAGTTTTCAATTGTAAAATTGAAATAGAATTTTCGGTGATTTTCGATAGTCGGAAACTTCTAAATCATTATATAACTTGTAGTTAAGTGTTTTTGAAAATATAAAGTTGAGTTTATATAACACTTGAATTTGAAAAAGGTAGTAAGTTAAAACAAGTTCGAATTGTAGATCAACCTTGTTAAGTAAGATGAATTTGATATTTTGTATATACTCTTATGATGTAGTGGAGTATTATATGAACTTAAGTTATAAGTAGGTTTATGAACTTAAAGTTATGTTTCTATGAAATGATTTATAAATGACTTTAGTATTGAATGACATAATATTTGTATCTGTGCAGTTAAAGCGCTCGGTGGATTCAATGCGGTAGAGGTGCAAAAAGTCATAGCGGGGATGTAGCGAAGATATAGCGTGATATATCTGATTACTCTAAAATAGCATATAAATCCCATACTTGTTGTTTTTACAAATATATAGATAGTAATTATGTGAAAAATTAACATTCAATTGAATTATAATTAATACAAAAATAATTTTAAATAAAAATATGTGCAAATGTATTGTAAATGAACGTAAAACTATTATATAACTTAATTTAATTTAGTAGAATATTAGAGTATTATCATTTCTAAACATATATCAAAAATTCAATGAAATTAATTAATTTTATAATTTTTATAGCGTATAAATATCATTTTTCAATCCAATTTTTTATAGAAGATATAGCGGAAATAGCGGAATATAGCGGAAATAACGGGATATAGCGGAAATAGCGGGGATTAAAGCGGAAAGGCTATATGTTGGGGATATATGGAAAAATCGTAGCGATAGGAATCCGCTATAAGATATATCGGAGTTATAGCGGGGATATAACGGGGCATTAACTGCACAGATTTGTATAAAGGAATGTAAGTTGAAGGAATTGGTATAGTTAAGAAACCAATAGGATAAATACTTAAGTTGTATGTAGATCATTTTATTTGCATGACTGTTTTTGATCCAGCATTCGACTACATGTTTTCGAGGTGGTTTACATCGGTCCAAAAAAGGATTTTTCACTCGATTCTTGACGGTGAACACTTGATATGGATTTGTGATATGATCCAACTGTTTTCTATCACAATAAGGAGAATGGAAGTTTCTAATCAAAGAACCAAATTAGAGTCCGCACTAGAGAGGTCAAGTGATCTATACTGCTTGGGAAGTGAAATCTATGTGACTGAGTAAGTGATCAGATCAGATATTGCGCACAGATGGTCCATGTTTATCATGTGGGCTTTAGTATATTTGTATGGTGTGTTATGTTGGCTTATGAAGAGTTTGGGGAACGACTCTTCGATTTTTTATGAGGTGGCATGAATAATCGTCTAAGTAATGACCTAAGCCTGTTGAGCATAAGGTATGCCTATTGGATTGTTTATCGTCCTTGGATGATGAGAAAGTTTTGAACCTGAGCAAACCATGAGCTTTGCTTGCCAGTGATTGTGAATGCTATTTGAGTATTTGTGTGCTTGTTCCTTTGTTAAGCTTAGAAAGTGCCATGAAGTGAGGAAGCTCGAGATTGCACAAGACGGAGGATAGTTTGAAGGATTTATATCCATAGTTGCTTATAGACTAAGGGTTCCTTCTTATCTTAGTATCGTATATCTTTTGTAGTGTACTTACCGCTTGAGGTGGAGCCGCTTAGTATGCATTTTGGTTTGTACTTTAGTTTATATATAATTTCAGCAGTACGCTATATATGTATCTTGTTCTTCTATCTCCGTTGATTATTGTTCTTGTTTGAATTTCGAGGACGAAATGTTTTGAGTGGGGGAGAATGTAGCGATCTTGAAATTCGAACACATCGTCTTCGAATATCGAAAAGTTTTGAAATATAGTTAAGTTTCGAAATTCAAACCTTGTTAAACATCTTTTAATTGATGAATAATGATAGAAAACTTGTTTTGGAAATTTTGTTTACAAGAATATATTCTTCGAAGAAAAATCGATAATGTGACCAAAAATCGGGTTATCGGCAAACAACTTTTGATCAATGTAAGATGTTCGAACTCTGTGCACTTGTATAATGACCAAATGAACACATTAACAACTAATAAACACTTCTCTTCATAAAGAAAATAGAACATACTAGAAAATTCCAAGTGGATAAGGGATATTTTTAATGTTAAGGGTATAAGAGTATTTTGCTAAAAAGAAGTGATGTAAAGGAGAAATGATGCTGCAAGTGGAGGGGTGATTCTTCCATGACATTAAAAGAGGGTGAGAGTAAGCTTATAAAACACCATCTTGAGCCTATATAAAGAGAGGCATACCCTTGATAATAATTCACAAATTCATCGAGCTAATTTCTTCCATGTCTTCTTCTTCTCAAAATTTCAAAAGGAAATAATTGCAAAACTCATCCGAATCAGCTCAAATTTGGAGTGGATCCTTGGGACAACATTACAACAATTCCTAGGTAGTTTATTTTGGAATAAGTGAAGCCAATCTCCCCCACCATCATAGGCCGTTAGCTATTTGTGGTGTTTGGGCTAGGCTAGTGCAAAAGAGGGTGGAAGGAAGGAAGGAAAGGTGGTTGCAAGGAAGAGACGGGCTTGGTTAGCTTGGACTTTCTTGATTATTGGGTTAATGGTGAGCTAACTCACCACTTTGAATGAAAATATAACCCATATATGTTTTGTTTGATTGTGTTTAAGTTGTTTGAATTGATGTTGACATATGTTGAAACATTGGTTTTGATTCTTGCTTTGAAAGCAAGTGGCATATGTAATCCATATGAATGGACTTGAGCGGACTTGAATGGACTTGTATAACCTATATCAAGGCTTTGTAACAAAGCACATAGGTTGGAGTTGAACTTTGGTTTAGATTGGACTCGGATTTGAAAGTGCATTTATAGTGATAGTCGCTATGGATGCACTTAGGAATTGCTTTGTTTTTGGCGATTTCTATGGAACTTTGTAGAGAGATTCTTAAGGGTTTCTCACTATATTTATGATGTTTTATATGTATGCTTGCATCCATAAAAATTTTAGATAGTTTAAGGTTAAGTAACATTTTGAAAAGTGGCCAAAATTTCATTTGTGCAAAACTGTCCCGTTTAGTCTTGATTTTTTGACTTTAAAGATTTGAAATGATATTTAAATTTAAGTATTTTATTTCATTCTTTATAAAAGTGTTTACTAACTAATATTAGAGTATTTTAAAAGTGGTTTTTGAGATTTTTATGGATTTCTAAGAACTATCTGTGAATTTTCAAAAAAAAGAGATTTTACTTATAAATATATAGAAACATGTTTTTCCAAGTTTTTAAGTAAATTGTAAAGTTGTTGTTTTCAAGTAATAGTTTGACAAATGTTTTAAAACCTATTATAAGTATTTTAAATTATTTTAAAAACATTTTTAAGTATATATAGTTTTTAGAAGATTAGTTGATTATTTTGTTAAAGTATAAAAAGCTTATGTAATATTATCTTTTAAAGTGTTTTATTAAACATCTAGTTTTATAAGTAAAATTACTATACATATGTATATCATCTCTAAAGGGTTTTAAAAGTAAAACCAAAAGTTTAAAAAGGGGTTAAGAATTGCTTAATTGATAAATGATTAATTGTTTAATTACTTGTTTGAAAAGTAATTAACTGTGCTTAACACTAGAAGCCAACGTAGTAGGCTTATCTATTTGTGAGAGTTAAGATTGATGTTCAAGTAGGGATATGAGCAATAGAGCTTTAACCTATCGGCTTCCCTCTTGATCGAGGAATAGTTAAGTCGGGAATATCTAAAATGTGTTAATCGTTTTGATTACTTAATTGTTTATGGAAATCATTAATACTATACTTAGCACTAAAAGCCGATGAGGTAGGCTTATCTACTTGTGAGATTCAAGAATGACGTGCATAAGTAAGGATTTGATATGCAACCATGCTCTAACTTGCCTGGCTCCACTCTTGGACGAGGACTAGTTAAGTTGGAATGTCAGAACCAAGTTAAGTATATGAACATTGATTTGTATAAACAATTGTTTTTGACTAGATAATCGATTATTCGACTATTGAACTTGACCAACTATGACTTAAGAAGTATCGAAAGGCTTCGCGATTTCATACAAATGAGAAACCCAGGAAGGAGCATTGGTACGAAACATCTCTAGCTTTCGCTTACTTCTGAGAGAACCGAGATTGAGTTAACTAGAAATTCATCGAATGGTTTTGGAGCGTCCAATAAGTGGGAAGAGTGTGCTATATGAGATGACTTGAAATCGTAACCACTTCAAAACCATATATGCGACCTATGTTCTAGAAACGGTTGTGAGTTGGAATGTATAGAGTTGAACAGTCTATCTTAAGGTTAAGTCCAAGGGAGAGGTCAGTGTTAACATTTCGAACGATGTTATCGTGTGGGATTGTCTATCTTAAGGAGTATTCCAAGAGAGAGGACAACGTTAGCATTTGTTGGAGGACTTATGCAGGAATCTATGTAAAGATTCAAGATCTATTTGAGATGCTTGAATCCATGTAGTGATTAGTGATCTGTTGGAGATGATGGAGTCCATTTGGGGATTTGTGTGCTACTCGAGTAATGAAGACTCATGTGCAATATGCCAAATGTAACCTTGACATTAAAAATGACTAAAACCAGAGTAGGATGCATAATCTCGGGTTTAGCTTACCAATGAGGGTATATCAACTTCAGACCTAGAATATGCTTACTGATATGTTGCGTGTGGGAGTTGTTGATACTTGGTGCCATGCAGTTCATCGTTGGGTCAGTTGCATCTACCTTATAATATGTTATATCTAGAGATATTCGATGCTCAGAAGGAAGTTTTTGATCCTTGTCATGGAGTTTGAATTCAGCATGATCCAAGGTGATCTCCACGAAAAAAATCCATACACGAACGCACCTTAGCTGCATTGATTGTATACCTATTATTATTGTGTCATAGGCACAGTAGCTATTTTATGATTTATGTTCTACACCCTAAAAATTATCTATTATATCGATATATTCACTCATCGGATGGTTGGTTTCATTTGAGGAAAGAAACCGTTACGGGAATCCGTACGGTCTCATTAATTACTGTTACATGTCATATATTTCTTAAGTTTTTCCTGTTGGTTTACCAGACTTATCTGGGTGTTATTTTCATATAATGTTTGGTTCAGCCCGAGTGTGTTTTCAGATTTAGCTTTGGACATATTAGAGCTTATGGAGATGAGCTAGATGTTTACCTATCGTAGTATTCTTATTTCAACTGCATTACTATATTATATACATTAGCATATGTGAGGACATGTTGTTATAACTATCCGGGCTGATGATAGTACTTAGGTTCCATAACTCTGAAACTTCTGTATTCGGAGTAATCCTTTTGTACTGATCTTTTGAAATTATATATTATCGTTATGTGGTAAGATTCTGATGTTGTGTTATTTCTTTCTTGTTCTATTATTTTTTTATTTTACCCTAACTTTCTATCTTTTCGACACTTGGGTGACGGCATGCAAATACCATAGATGTATTTAGTATTGACGTTCAGATGTCGAAAAGTTGGGTCGTTACAATATCCAACTGTAGGACCTATGGAATTATATACATTCGTGTATATGTGAGGGATACCCAAGTAGGAAGTTTCACCTCGATCGATGTGTCAAAGGACAAGTAGAGTTTGCTTTAACCTTTTAGGAGGTATTAAGTAATAAGTGGGTCTTACGTTGATTGCTTAGGCAATCTAAATGGGACGGTAAGCAAGGCTTGGTGCTATATCAGTGTGTATTTGGTACCATACTCGGGAGTGAGAGCCATATATAGGTCGAGAACGTCATCAATCCTGAGTGGTCAGTGGAAAGATAAGGGTTACGCCTAAACGGCTACGCCTCATACTATGTAGATCACATTTAGGTCATGCACCGCCACAATTGTTTGTTACTCCCGTAGTGTCTAATAATGTCCATACTAGTTAATCCTTTATAGAGGCGTTTCAAAAATGGATAGAATATGACTAACAATTGTGATTTCGTTATTAGACATTACGGGAGTTTCATGGTATGCATGACTATGAGGACGTGATACTGCGCTGATGAGGGATCCTGACGGGGTGCTGGGTTACGGATACTAGCGGGGATAGTATCTTAGTCCAAAGGGGGATGTGGTACTTATACACACACACACGTGTATGCAGTTGTAGTCTACTTTGAGTAGATAGAGCGTATCGTACGCGTATGTAGAGTTGAGACTACTAAGTAAAAATAAAATAAGAAACATAACATGTACTGGAAGGCAATCAGATGACCTAGAGTAATGTATAAAGTGTGCAATTTACCAGTCACCGGAACGTTGTTCTGACCCCCTCCTCATTATAACCTACAGGATAGCTTAGAGGGACCGGTACAGTATAAGGCAGGAATAGTAAAAGGACAGGTTTCTATATGCATGCTCAACACTGACAGGGATACTAAATATTGGAAGTGTCAATTTTGGCCAGCAGCTATATGTTTTTTTATACTTTACTATTTTTTTATGAGTTTATATTGATAGTGTTGTAACGACCCGTAATTTATCACTTTGAATCGGAATATTTAATTAATTTTAAATATTCAAATAATTGTTTTTAATGATGAATAATCTATTTTAATTAGTATATAATAATAACAAGTGATTTATAATGGTTTTATAAATATATAAACCTGTTTTAAAATTATAGTTACAAATATATATTTGGGTTTTCCATCAAAAAAGTGACGAAAATCAGTTTTTGATAAAATTAAGATTTTCTTAATATCAGATGATATGAAATTGGATGCATGCACTTATTTCCCCTTTTAAGCAATAATATGTAATAAAATTATTTATTTTAATTTTGGATATAAAATATCTTTATGACATCATCAATGATGTCATCATTTTTAAATAATTGATTTTTGAATTTAAATTGAGTTTAAATGTTTTAATAATTGTTTTAAAATTAAATGAGGCCCTTTTAATTATTAAATAGTAATAGAAATGCCATTTTCAAATTTTGTGTGTGTGTGTATTAACTAAGAAATAAAAATATGACCGGAATTCGGATTTCGGATTTTCAATTATCAAATAGAAGTTATAATCAAATGTTGCACCATGGTTTGTCAAATGAGACATATATGTGCATATATACATGCATATAACATGTACAAACATAAAATAAGTTACCATGTGCATTTACACATTTACCTTAAGTAAAAAATAATATAAATATCAAGATATTTCCAAAACAAAATCAAACCAAATCATGACATATCTCAAAGCACATGCTAAGAAGTGATGGCGGTGATGTAAGGGGGAAAGCACGGCTATGAGTGATGGGAGAGGTTGTGATGATGATGTTGGAGATATTTTACATTTTACTTAAGCGTTAAGCTTCCAAAATGCTATAAATAACACCCTACCCCCTCACTTATTCTCACACTGATTCTCTTCTTCTTTTCCTCTTCTTGAAGCTCTTCTTCAATGGCTTCCATGCTTTGAAAAATATGAGAAGGTTATGATAAAATAGTATATAAATATATATGTACATATACAATGTTCATACACCTCAAAACCAAGTTCAGTCTCCTCTGCTACCTATCATAAACCAATAGCCACCCCCTACCACCATGCTTTGCCGAGCAAGCGACTTCCCAAGGTCGTGGCCAAGCATGCAAGAAGAAAGGAGGAAGATCTGGGAAGCTCTGGAGTGAAGATAGTGGAGAGAAATGATGCCGAATTTATTTCGAGAAGTTTCAGAGCGGATAGCTTAATTATGAGAATTACTCCGCTAGTTTATTTTATTAAACTATATGATGATATGATATATTTTTCCATGCTTGTTTTCTATGTTTGATCATCATGTTTTGGATGCGATAATATGTTTGTTAGGTTGTAGAAATGATTCACGATAAATACACTCGAATTTACACGAAGAAAACACTTTCTTTTATGAATTATAAAAGTGTTATGGCATAGTTAAACCTCTTTAAAGATGAATAAAAATAGTATAAAATGGTTAAAAATGATTTATTACAATTTCAAAATAGTTTAAAAGTGTTTCGAACAAGGTTCATAAAATTTGACTAAAGTGATAAAAATAAGCCATTGCGTTTCGGTAATTCGCGATTTCGCGATCCGAAAAGTTAAACAAATGTGTAGGGTGAATTATAAATCAGAATTCTTTGAAATAAGAATTTTTCGGACCCTTGGGGTTGTAATTTTCAAATGAAAAAAAAATTAAGATTTTATTTAGTAGAGTTTGAGGTATATCCAAATCAAGTTTTCAAAAACATCGCGTTTTACTAGTTCGAAAAGCAAAGTGGTAAATTCTTAAAAAATGGATATTTTTAATCTTTAAAAATATGAAATAAATTCCATAAATACGATAAAATGTTTTAAAAGGAATTTAAATTATAAAAATAGACTTATATGAAATGGAAAATGTGGCTTGATCAAATAAACTTTAAAACACTATTCACAGCGGTTTTTACGACGATTTTGGTAACTTTTAAAAATCAGGATTTTAGCTTAATTATTCTTCTCCAATCTTTTTAATAATTTTTTAAAGGAATAATTAAGTATTTTCAAGGTGATTTAGAAGTTATACAATTATTTTGAAGGAGTTTAAAATAAAAGGTTAAAAGGAAATTGTTTATAAAACTTGGATTTTCTTCCCAAATCCTTTGTGGATAATTTTCAAATAATAAATCAAGTATTTTAAAGGGTTTAGTGTTGATCAAATAACTTGACCGCCTTATGGGTGATAGAGAAATAGTCTCTAGGCTTGGGTTTGGAAAATCCAGTTTCTTGCTCTCTAGCTATCCGGACTGTTCCGACTGAGAGGATAGTTAATTTGATTTATTCGGATCGCATTTTCCTAAGATAAAAGAAAAGAGATTTGGAAATTTTCAAAAAAGGTTAAACAAGATTTAAAATAGGATTTTAATGGTAAAGAGGACATTCTAGTTAAACTCTATATTAAATTCTAAGGAAGGAACCTATACTATCCATGTGAATTTAAAAGATGATTTCACCATTATTCGACGAATAGTATAGGTTGAATACAGGATTTAGTATTGAGTATAATTAGTCTAATTTCTATGGATCCCTTTTTACTCAATGCTAACTAGTTTCGGTTTATAGTAAATGATGTCTTAAATAACATTGTCTTTGACTCATTAAAGATATGTTTTGGAAATGTGAAATCTTCATTAAGATTGGAATTATACTAATAACCGCATAAGGAAATATTTTTCCTAAGTAAAAATGAAATGTTTTGGTATTTCCAAAGTTAAAAAGAGGTTTTAATTAACCAAAGGATTTGATAAAAGAGGTTTAATAATCCCGTATCTGCTGAAAAAGAAAATGGTTTAAAGACATATGTCTTTAAGAAGATATTTTACTTGGATAAAAGATATTGATTAATTAAATAATAATCACCCACATACTTGACATCTTTTATCGATAATTGGTTCGGAGAAACTGGGATCAGATTTGGGTGATTCCTATCTGAAATCAACTTCGAACCAATATATGTCTTCGAAAGTGAAGACATGTTGAAGAATGATTTTGAAGATGGAGATCTTCATAACGTAAGGCTGCTTACCACTAACCTCAGGGAAATTCCTATATCATATATATGGTGGCAATGGTATCTTCATTTTGAAATCTTCGATGCAAGGACTACTCACTACTAATCCTAAGGGTGATTCCCAAACAGGATGTAGTAGGAGGAGTGCCTTTGGTTTGTCATGTTCCCGGACAACTTGTATGGATGAGTGTTTGACATTGCATTTCTAAGACCACATACATTGATTTTTACAAACGTGCATCTGTTTGGTGACGTAGGAAGTAAGCCCACTTTCACTTAACACCCTTCCCTGAGGCGTATGAACTCGGGGGCTGTACTTTTATGGAAATCAATAGTGTGTTATTAGAAATGGAAATGTGGCATTCAAAGTGGGAATTGTTTTGTAAAAGGCAATACGTTATCTCAGGCCTCACACATGGAAATGGCTAAAACAGGGTATGTCGTAAAGCTATATGGGTCGCACCCATTAGGATATAGTCATCATTTTTATAGATTACCCTCTATATATCGGGCTTGTTGTGTATGCTAAGGCCACAAATAGGTCGGGAATTACCAAGGTAATGTCATATTCGGTACTATTCAGGATCATTGCGTTGATCACCGGAAAGGATTAGGCCGGTCTTGCCAGATGCAAAGGACTATCTATGTGTCCTCGATACATTCCTCTATAGATGTACTGTACGGAAGGTAGTCCCTTACCTGTCATTGTATGGAATCCATTCTCCAATAAGTGCCTTCAGACTTAGTTGTATACCTATTATGCTGGAATTTACTTAATATAACAATTTTAGCTATGGTTAATATCTATTTGTAATGTAGACACTATTATAATATCAAACGATTTGATAAAAATGTTTTAGTTATCATAAGTTAAAAACCCGTCCATATTTATTTACGGCGTGGTCTTATGAGATACTCTTCTTTTCAAAGGTTTTGTTCGACCTCAAAATTGATCTATGACACTGTCATATATATTTATGATTTGTGTTTCTCACATTGGTTTGCCAGGCTGATCCGGGTATTTATAATACTCAGGCAAGATCCGAGTAGTTTAGGTCTAGCTTGGAACATTTTGAAGGAGCTTGGAGCAGGAGCTGGTGTTTCCTCTATAGATGGCTATCAATTTCCATTTCCATTACATTTGTTTACTGTTTGTATTCAGCATTAGTAGGGACAGAGATTTATAACTATCTAGGTTGAGATTAGGATAGACTCTGATGTATGTATTTAAAATTTTCGATGTAAAGATTATATGTTGAAATAATATATGTTATTCCATTCGTGTAAGATTTTATTCTATCTTTATTTTTTTTACCTTGATCAATATTTCTTTCTTACACTTTGATATTCGACACGTGAATATCGTGGATGTATTAGTGTTGATTTCTGAGGGTTGAATATGTAGGTCATCACACTTGGTATCAAAGCTTAGGTTGAGCGAACACCTGAGCCTGGTAAGGTAAAGTCTCATCAGAGATAGGGTTAGTAACATCTAGGATGACTAACTCATTAGAGATAGGATAAGATACACCCTAGAATGAGCTGAGAGTATTTTTTATGAGCGTGTATTTGTTAATGCTATATAAAAATGATTTTTGTTTTGGAAAATCAGTAAATAAAATAATTTTACTTAGGATTATATTTTGAATATAAAGGAATCTCTTTCAAATTATACAGTTATTTGTGTAGTGTTTGGTTGCTAAGGAAATGATAATATTCAATTATTATCATTATTGATTGGTTGTTTGATTTACAAGTTTAAATACGAACACTCGTGAATTTAGTTTCACAATTTGACTATGTGGTGTTCGATAGATAAATTTTTTGGATTAAGATTAAAGAAATTTATTTAAGACAAATAAATTTTATGAATGTGTTTTATAAGTGATTTTATAACTTGGATTTATAAAACATGTTTTATAAAGAGATTTTTGAGAATTTAAATCTCGGTATTTTTGAAAAAATCTTTCGATTTACTAGTTTGAGTGGCTCAAAAGTAACTAAAAAGGCAGGAGTTGTGTTCGGATGGTAAACACTTCTGTTAAGTATTCCCCTTCTTGTTAAGGGAATATATGATACTATTTGTAGTACCCAGTTACTTGGTATCATTTTTGAGTTACTCGATCTATATAATTTTCTAAAGTTAAAAGGATTATCTGAATCATTAATTGATAGAATAATTAGTGTTTGTTAATTTTTATCAAGGTATTTGCATTTAATATAGGTATTGGAAGTAATAACATTCAGTTATTATCATTTGTTGATTTAACAAACACCTTGTGAATTAAGTTTCACGATTGACTATAAGGTGTTTGATAATAATGTCGGGTTAAGGATAATGAATTTATATAAGATAATAAATAAGCATGTTGTATAAAAGTGTGTGTTTTACAAAAATAAAATGATTCTGTAAACGATAGATTTAGAAGATATGTTTTATAAAAATAGATTTTGAGAATTTAAATCTTGATGTTTTGGAAAAGCTATGAAAAAATTAAAATGATTTGGTAGAAGTTTTAATTTTAGGAGTAGAGTTTATAAAATGGAAAGTTTATATTTATAAAAGAGTTTTTATAAAGTTAAAATATCTTTTAAGAGAAATGATTTGAAAATGATATTTAAAATGAGATTTTAAACTATATTTTTAAAAGAGATTTAAAAAGGGCTTAAGTGAAAGAAGTCATAGATTTCGACATCATTGTCGTAAATAAATGTTTTCAGGAAAGTAAAGAAGACATAAATTATAACACTGTTGTTATATCGTGTATTTGATGTTCAGATTTGAGGTGGGTAACTTATATCTATTTTTAAGTTAAGAATGGCGTCCATGCTAGGTCTGAGAGGTAAGGATACCCCAACTTGATCGGCTTCATTAGTAACTAATAAATAGTTTAAGCTTGACATCGAAAATTAATATTAAGTATAATTAATAAGATCCCTATACTAGTGTTTTTGGGTTGTCGTAACGATGTTTTATGCAACATTTGTTTTGACCCAATAAAGTATGTTTCGGAAAATATGAAGCTTTCCTCAAAGTTTTTTTTACAGATTTAAGTACATAGAGGTATTTTCTAAGTGTTGAAATTGAAATGGTTTCTTTGAAAAGAAGATAGAAATTCTTGGGTGAATAGATATTTTAAAGTGATTATATATAAAGAAGCATCTTTATAAAAATGTTTGAAAAAAAAGATATATAGTGATATTTTGAAATAATAAAATTGGTATTTGAATTCTTAGGAAAGTTGATTCAAAATAAAAGTTATTTTGAAAAATGAGTGTTTTAAAAAATAAGTGTTTTGATAAATAAGATTTTGATAAGTTAAACTTGGAAGAAGATTTTAGTAAAGCATGTTTGACTAAAAGTTGTGTTTTTGTGAAACTTTTAAAAGAGCATTTAAATAAGAAGAACAGCTTTTAAAGATATCTTCTAAATGAGGGTTAAAAATATTTGGGATATACGAAAAGGTTTAAATCATTTGGATAGGATTTTATGAAATGTTTTCATAAATAATTTTGAAAAATAAATTTGATATAACTAAGTACATATGAGATACGTAGATCATTTCGTCGCACGATTCTGATCTAAGATTCGAGTATGGAACTTTGAGGTGTTTACACCAGTCCGTAAAAAGATTTATCACTCGATTCTTGATGGCGAACATTGATGAGGATTTGTGGTTGAATACTTGCATTTTCTATCATAGTTGAGAGCTATGTAAGAAAAACGAAAGTTTCTGATCAAGAAGCCTGATCAGAGTTCGCACTAGAGGATCGAGGGATCAATACTAGTTCATAAGTAAAGTTGTGGATTCAAATAGGAGATCGAATCAAATATTGCATACAGATGATCTGGCTATATCATACGGAATTGAGTTTAAAGATAATATTTTGGGTAAATACTTTTTGGTTCGGGGTTGTGATTAAACTTCGGGGACGAAATTCTTTTAAGGTGGGAAGAGTGTAACAACCTGTAATTTTATCACTTTGAATCAGAATATTTAATAAATTTTAAATATTCAAATAATTGTTTTATATGATGAATAATCCATTTTAATTAATATATAATGATAGCGAGTGATTTATAATGGTTTTATAAATATATAAACTTGTTTTAAAATTATAATTACAAATATAGATATTTGGGATTTCCGTCAGAAAAGCGACGAAAATCAGTTTTCGGTAAAATTAAGATTTTCAAATGATAAGAAATTGGATAGATACACTTATTTCTCCATTTAAGCAAGAATATGTGATGAATTTATTTATTTTATTTTTGGATATAAAATGTCTTTATGACATCATCAATGATGTCATCATTTTTAAATAATTGATTTTTGAATTTAAATTGAGTTAAAATGATTTAATAATTATTTTAAAATCAAATTAGGCCCTTTTAATTATTAAATAATAATTGAAATGTCATTTTTAAATTTTATTTACATATACATACATACATATATATACATACATACATATATATACATACATATATATACATACATAGATATATACATATACATACATACATACATATATATATATATATATTAACTAAGAAGTAAAAATATAACCGGAATTCGAATTTTGGATTTTCTATGGTTTATAAAATAGAAGTTATAATCAAATGTTGCACCATGGTTTGTCAAATGAGACATATATGTGCATATATACATGCATATAACATGTACAAACATAAAAGAAGTTACCATGTGCATTTACACATTTACCTTAAGTAAAAAAATATAAATATTAAGATATTTCCAAAACAAAATCAAACCAAATCATGACATATCTCAAAGCACATGCCAAGATGTGATGGTGGTGATGTAAGGGGGAAAGCACGGCTATGAGTGATGTGAGAGGTTGTGATGATGATGTTGGAGATATTTTACATTTTACTTAAGAGTTAAGCTTCCAAAATGCTATAAATAACACCCTATCCCCTCACTTATTCTCACACCGATTCTCTTCTTCTTTTCCTCTTCTTGAAGCTCTTCTTCAATGGCTTCCATGCTTTGAAAAATATGAGAAAGTCATGATAAAATAGCATATAAATACTACACACACACACACACAATGTCCATACACCTCAAAGGCAAGTTCATTCTCCTCCTCTGCCCATCATAAACCCAAGACCACCCCACCACCATGCTTGGTCGAGCAAGCCACCTCCTAAGGTCATGGCTAAGCATGCAAGAAGAAAGGAGGAAGATCCATAAAGCTCTGGAGTGAAGGTAGTGGAGAGAAATGCTGCCGGATTTATTTAGAGAAGTTTCGGAGCGGATAGCTTAATTGTGAGAATTACACCGCTAGTTTATTTTATTAAATTATATGAAGATATGATATGTTTTTCCATGCTTGTTTTCTACGTTTGATCATCTTGTTTTGGATGCGATAATATATTTTCTTGACTGAAGAAATAATTCACGATAAATACACGTCGAATTTACACGAAAAAACCAATTTCTTTTATGAATGATAGAAGTGTTACGGCATAGTTAAATCTCTTTAAAATTGAATAAAAATAATTTAAAATGGTTTATTATGATTTTAAAATAGTTTAAAAAGTGTTTCGAACAAGTTTCATAAAATTTGACTACAGTGGTAAAACTAAGCCATCGCGTTTCGGCAGTTTACGATTTCACGACTCAAAAATTTAAACGAATGTGTAGGGTGAACTATAAATCGGAATTCTTTGAAATAAAATTTTCCGGACCCTTGGGGTTATAGTTTTCAAATGGAAAAAAATCGAGATTTCATTTAATAGAGCTTGAGATATGTCCAAATCAAGTTTTCAAAAATGTCGTGTTTCGGCAGTTCGAAAGCCAAAGTAGTATATTCTTTAAAAATGGATATTTTTAATCTTTAAATGTATGAAATAAATTTCATAAATATTTTAAAATGTTTTAAAAGGAATTTAAGTTATAAAAATAGACTTATATGAAATGAAAAAAGTGGTTTGATCAAAGAAGCTTTAAAAACACCATTCACAGCGGTTTTAGCGACTGTTTTGGGAACTTTTGAAAATCAGGATTTTAGCTTAATTATTCTTTCTCAATATTTTTAATAATCTTTTCAAAGGAATAATTAAGTATTTTGAAGGTGATTTGGAAGTTATACAATTATTTTGAAGGAGTTTAAAATAAAAGATTAAAAGGAAATTGTTTATAAAACTTGGGTTTTTCTTCCCAAATCTTTTGTGAATGTTTTTCTAATAATAAATCAAGTATTTTAAAGGGTTCAGAGTTAATCAAATAACTTGATCGCCTTATGCGTGATAGAGAGAGAGCCTCTAGTCTTGGGTTTGTAAAACCAGTTTCCTGCTCTCTCTCTAGCTATCTGGACTGGCCTAACGGAGAAGATAGTTAATTTGATTTACTCGGATCGCATTTTCTTAAGATAAAAGAAAAGAGATTTGGAATTTTCCAAAAAGGTTAAACAAGATTTAAAATAGGATTTTAATGGTCAAGAGAACATTCTAGTTAAACTCTATATTAAATTCCGAGGAGGGAACTTATAATATCTATGTGAATTTAAAAGGTGATTTCACCATTATTTGATGTATAGTAAAGGTTGAATACAGAAATTAGTATTGAGCATAATTAGTCTAATATCTATGAATTCCTTTTTACTCAATACTAACTGGTTTGGGTTTATAGTAAATGATGTCTTAAATAACACTATTTTCGACCCATTAAAATATGTTTTGAAAATGTGAAATCTTCATTAAGATTGGAATTATACTAATAACCGAATAAGGAAATATTTTTTCTAAGTAAAATATGAAATGTTTTGGTATTTCCCAAGTTTAAAAGGGGTTTTAATTAATCAAAGGATTTGGTAAAAGAGGTTTAATAATCCTGTATATGTTAAAAAAGAAAATGGTTTAAAGACATATATCTTTAAGAAGATATTTACTTGGGTAAATGATATTGATTAATTGAATAATAATTACCCCCACATACTTGACATCTTTTATCGATAATTGGTTCGGAAAAACCGGGATCGAATTTAGTGATTCTTATCCGTAAAGCACTTCGAACCAATTTACGCGTTCAAAAGTGAAGACATGTTTGAAGACGAAGATCTTCATAACATAGGGCAGCTTATCACTAACCTCTGGGTTAATTCTCATATCTTATATATAATGGCTGTGGTATCTTCATTTTTAAATCTTCGATGCAGGACTACTCGCTACTGATCCTGGAGGTGATTCTCAAACAAGATGTGGTAGGAGAACTGCCTTCGGTTTATCCTGTTCCTGGACAACTTGTATGGACGAATGTCTGACATTGCATTTCTAAGACCACGTACATCGATTTTTACAAACATACATCTGTTTGGTGATGTAGTAGGTAACCACTCTTTCACTTAACACCCTTCCCTGAGGCGTATGAACTCGGGGGTTGTACTTTTGTGGAAATCAATAGTGTGTTATTAGAAATGGCAATGTGGCATTCAAAGTGGGATTTGTTTTGTAAAAGGTAATACGTTACCTTAGGCCTCACACCCGGAAATAGCTAAAACAGGGTATGTCGTAAGGCTATGTGGGTCGCACCCATTAGGGTATGGTCATCACCTTTCTAGATTACCCTCTATATATTGGGTTTGTTGTGTATGCTATTTCCACGGATAGGTCGAGAACGATCGGTGATGTCATATTTGGTACTATTCAGGATCATAGTGCTGATCATCGGAAAGGAGTAGGCCGGTCTTGCCAGATGCAGAGGACCGTCCATGGTCCTCGTTACGTTCTTTTAGAGATGTACTGTATGGAAGGTAGATTCTTACCTGTCATTGTATGGAATCCATTCTCTAATAAGTACCTTCGGACTTAGTTGTATACCTATTATGCTGGAATTTAATTAAGATAACAATTTTGGCTATAATTAAAATGTATTTGTAATGTAGACACTATTATAATATCAAATGATTTGATAAAAATGTTTTAGTTATCATAAGATAAAAACTCATCAATGTTTATGTGCGGCGTGGTCTTATGAGATACTCTTCTTTTCAAAGGTTTTGTTTGACATCAAAGTTGATCTATGACACTGTCATATATATTTATGATTTGCGTTTCTCATGCTGGTTTGCCAGACTGATCCGGGTATTTTTAATACTCGGGGTCAAATCCAAGTAGTTTAGGTCTAGCTTGGAACATTTTGGAGGAGCTTGGAGCTAGAGCTGGAGTTTCCTCTGTAGATGGCTATCCATTTTCATTTCCGCTGCATTATTTGTTTACTGTTTGTATTCAGCATTAGTAGGGACAAAGATTTATAACTGTCCAGGCCGAGATTAGGATAGACTTTGATGTATATATTTAAAAGTTCCGCTGTAAAGATTATATATTGAAATAATATATGTTATTCTATTCGTGTAAGATTCTATTCTGTCTTTATTTTTCTTTTTACCCTTGATTAATCTGTCTTTCCGGCACTTCGATATTTGGTACGCGAATACCGTGAATGTATTAGTGTCGATTTCTGAGGGTCGAATAGGTGGGTCGTCACAAGTGCTCTGATATGCTTTATTTATTTGCAGGATACTAAAATCAACAACCCGTACTTTCGTGGACTTGGGTTTTCAATTTAACGAAAATTTGAGCCTACCGGAGTGCAGGCTGTCACACAGACCTTCGTGAACTATTTCTTTCATTAGTTGATTTAATATTAAGGCTTTCGTGAGTTAAAATGTTGGATCCTCGTGAGATGTCCACTTTTATTTTCTAGCTTTTGTGCACAGTTTTTCTTGGCTCAATATGAAGTTTAGCCTTGTATGTTATGTTGTACTTGATCAACAATGGTTTAATGGTAATCTTCTAATTAAATTAAAAACTGATTATTACCCTCTTAATAAACCACTTTACATCTAACTCCATTTGGTGTTGAATTTCTATTGGCCAATTTCATTCTTTTCGGTTCTCTTTCAAAAAATGTAAAACCCCATAATCAACTCAATTAATTAATTAATTTTCTCGTTAACAAATTAGTATTTTACTTAACCAAATAATTCTTATAAAATAGAAAATTGATGAGATAAATTCCAACAATTCACCAACCTTTTCTACCTTCTAAAAATTTCGAACCGAAATAATTATTTTTCCTTTTTTTAAGAATTAATTTTCGAAGTTTAACCATTTTCTCACTTAGAAAATTCATAACAATTCCATATTAATTCCAAAAATTATGAAACGTAAAATCCATCTCCAAAATAATAATTCAAACACCATGTCAAAATTTTAGATCATTTGGGGATCAAAAACTTAGTTTTTCACATTAAAGTCCTTTAGGAAAATCCCTAAAAATTATATAATTAATATCCAAACACTCATAAATCTATATCCACGATTATTCAATCCAAATGTAAGATATATACATCCAAAAATTTGGATTACATCAAATCCAATTTAAAACACAGAAAAATCATGAGATTGATGCATCTTATTCACCTTAATCCGTGTTGAAATGATGGAATTTTGCTTAGTTTTCTTTTCTTCTTCTTTTCTTCTTCAATTCTCCTTGATTCCTAATGGTGGCCGGTCTTATCTCATAGCAAAAGTTTTTCTTTATGAATGAAATGAAATGAAATGAACAAGGGAAAGGAAGGTTGATGTGTTAATTTCCTTTCCTCTTTTACCCTTCCTCACTATTGTTTTTATATTTTTTATTAAAACATTCCCTTCATTTTATTATTTAAAGGTCAAACTAATTAATTGATTTGTATGGCAAACCCCACATTTAATTATCACATAATTAAATATTAAATTATATGCTAATATATAAAAATTATGGGTGTTATAATATTGAAAATGCAAAATAAAAAACTTAGATGGTGTTGGGTTTAAAATCGAGTTTTGTCTTTTGCATTTTCAACATTTACTTTCAAATGCACGAGAGAGGAGAAATAGTAGAAAACAAAATTAATTTGAAAAATAATTTTAACATATAAAATTAGAAATGATTTGTTCTTGTTTACCATCTCTATAGAAAAAATTATCTTACTCCTTTCTCTACTCCACACTGTTGGAATGACTATGATTTTCCAACCTTTCTTTCCTACGCCATTTGGCATACGTATATATATGTACACACACTAAAAATGCAAAACACAAAACTTATTTTCAAACTGCATGCACATGGTAGTTCATGCACTTGTGTATATTCTTCAATCCATAATCCTTGTTGTTATTTCATGATTCATTATTGTTTCAACTTCTTTCCCTATCAATAAAGTCTGTTAATTCGTTTGATCTCTCAAATCAGTTGCTTGCTTTCCAGTGTCGAAGATACTTGATGAAATGCCTGTATCTTTATGCAGACAAGGGGCTTGCTGAAATGTTTGGATGTAACACTAATATAGTCACTTTGAATCTGTAATAAACTCAGACGACATATTCAGCAGTTATTCAGAACTAAATACAAATTAAGCAAATAAATTTCCATAACCAAAATAAGGCCTGGAACAGTTGGTACGTCAGAACCACTAAGGAGTAACTACGCAGATATCTTTGTACTGAATTTGGCTCTAAACTTCAATTTTCTAAATAATGCAATTTCACTTTACAGCCTACAATATTATATAAATGCACAATCAAACAAAGAAAATACGACGAAAAGCAGGGGCAAATGTGTGATTCGGGGTTCCAGGTAGCAGCTTGAGTTTGAATTTTTAAATACACTGGAACTGTACAGCATTCGAGAGGCTGAGAAATATAAAATCCTTGCTAGGCCCTTGATGATATAAGATAAAGAAAAGAATTTTCATTACATTTTCAATGCACCCTAAAACCATTTTGAAGGCCTTTTCTTCCAAAACCTGCATTTCCTTGTTGCATCATCTCGACAAACTCATTGTAATCGATCTTCCCATCCTGAAAAATAAGGACCGAAAAGTTAAATTACAGACTGATTATGAAAACGAGTTGAAAGCAGTTTTGACAACGTAAATAACTTACGCTGTCTTTATCAACTTCTCGTATCATATCTTCTATTCTAACATCCTCTACACCAAATTCATCGCATGCTTGTTGCAGTTCGTCTGCAGTAATATAGCCACTACCATCTCTGTCAAAATATGAAAATGCTGCAAATAAATGGTCTTCTCTTTCTACTTTGTTCAAATGCAGAGTGGCTGCTATGAACTCTCCATAGTCTATAGTACCACTGTTATCAACATCAGCCTGCACATACAACATATACATAACTACATAAGCATGTGTTCTAAACCAATGTTTTCCTAAGTTTATTTATGTTCGGAAAATCTGTATTTATCAAATAAACAGTGATAAGGTGTTGACATGGATCATGGTATTTGTATTATATTGGTAATAAAAATAAGAAATGCAATGACTTACAGCTTGCATTAACGCATATATTTCGGATTCTTTGAGATTAGCACCAACTCTTTCTAACCCAGCCTTGAGTTCTTCGTATGTGATCTGCCCACTGTTGTCTGTGTCTATCATTTTGAACATTTCTTTAAGACCTGCAATTTCTTCTTCCGATAAGCTCTCGGCAATTACCTGTTACATAGTTGGTTTCAGTTCAGATATTTACACAAACAAAATCATGACAACCATTTCCTTTTCATGCTTTAAAACTAGTAAAAATAGTTTCCAATTTCACTACACAAATCTGGTTGAGAGTTAGCAAGAAATACTATTTTTGCATTGCCACAATACCTGGAATTCAGGCACTATTTCTAGTTTCTACACAAAAAAAAAATTGAATTCACAAAGCAAACCCATATGTTTCAAAAACTTACTCTAAGAGCCATCTTCTTAAGTTTGTTCATTGCAGAAAACTGCTTCAGTCGTGATAAAACAGCAGAATCAAGTGGTTTATCGGATGCCATACCACCTTTAACTTGAAGCCAAGGATGACCTGTACATACAAAGAAGTAAGAATCAGTAAATAACTACAAAAATTTATATGAAGTAGTATATTCGTAAAAATAAATTAAATCAAAAGTACATACAAAGAACTTCATGAGCTGACAGCCTCTTACTAGGATCTCTAACGAGCATTTTGCTTACTAAATCTTTAGCGCTATCAGAGATGCTTGGCCATGGTTCTGTTTCAAAGTCGAGTTCTCCATGTAAAACCTGCTCAAATATTCCTTGTTCGGTTTCTGTCAATATAGCACAGTTTTGTTTCAGTTAAAATTGATTGTATGAAAGAAAAAGACAATTGGTATAAAAAATTAAAATACAGACCTCCCCAAAAGGGGGGAACCCCACTCAGAAGTATGTAGATTATTACACCAGCACTCCAAACATCTGCTTCTAAACCATAATGTTTTCTTAGAACTTCTGGGGCGACGTAGTATGGACTACCCACAACGTCTGTGAATTTTTCTCCTGAAATGATATAGCTGTCAATATGTGATCAGACATATACAAATATTCCATATGAATCATGATGCATATCTTGCTGAAATGGGAATGCAAGTATTTACATTGCACGATATTTGCATGCATATATACATATTTATTGCGTGTTTGCATGACATAGAGCAGTGCCATTCATGAAAGCAACAGACTTGAAATGGAAAGAAAAAAAGGAAGGAGAATGTCTTTTGTAATGGTAATACCAAGGGAATTACAGATGGGAAAGTAAAGCTAGTCAACCTAAACCATTAATCACAAAAAGTTAATCTAGTTTTCCTCCCGAACATAAATATCGAATCAGATATTTACATGATACCAGATAAATCAATTGCTTTTTACTATGGCCTACTATAACAAATGCATACATACTATATCTTTAGATTTAGGCAAGTATCAGGATGACATAGTGCCCAATTTCATTCCTGTCGTTATACACTTACCTCTTGGTCCTGAATTTATTTCCTAGAAAATTGGTAATTGGTGTCCGAAAATCAAATGATCAACCTTTAAATCACACTCTAATGGTCCTCCACATGGTCATATGATCGCATAAGTGATAAAGACAATCCCACAAACATTTCACTAAAGGATGTTTGTTGCTTGAACAAGTACTGCTAAAAGCTAATTTTACTTGACTACTTAATTCAAGATAAAGATCACTTCAAAGTTCAAACATAATTAATAGCACACCTGTTATATAACAGACAATATTAAATGTTTGCTACTTATTCTATCTAAATCTTAACAATGTAAATTGTTCAAAGGAAAAAATCACAAGTGACACAAAGGCAAGGAGGAAACTAAGCTGAAGTTCTCTACATTACCAATACCATTGACACCAAAACATGAAAAACTTTAACAAGAATTTAACTTATTTTTTCTGAAATAACATACCAGGTTTGAAGAAAATGGACAATCCAAAATCAATGGTCTTAAGTGGTGACTCCTCCTCCTGATCAACAAAAAGAAAATTTTCTGGCTTCAAATCTCTATGCATCACCCCTAAAGAATGACAAACCTCTACCACCTCCACAATCACCCTCGCAAGCTCAGCTGCCTTCTTCTCCGTGTAATGCCCTTTCTGTATTATCCTATCAAACAACTCCCCTCCAGCACACAACTCCATTACCACATGTACAGCTGTAGCATCCTCATAGGCCCCATGAATCGTAATCACATTTGGATGCCCCGATAGATGATGCATAATCTGTATCTCTCTTCTTACGTCTTCTACGTCTTCATCGGTTACCAGCTTTCTTTTCAAAATCGATTTGCAAGCATACCCTTTGTTGGTTGATTTCTCAATACAGTAGTATGTGGTACCAAATTGGCCTTGCCCTAATTTTCTGCCTATGCTGTATAGATCTTTTACATTTTCTGTCTTTCTGCGCAAAACTGACTCTATCTGTAAGCCTGCGGAGTTTGATGCTCTTCTGACATGGTGCGGCTTTTTAGGCGGCTTGGTTTGAGGTGGATCGGATTCCTTGTTACGGTTTGAGTCCTTTGGAGGCTTATGCTGATCCGGGTTTTTTATTGGTGCGGGTTCAGGTAGCTTAACAGGTTCAGGTTCGGATGAGGGGATGGTAACGGGTTTGGGGGAGACGGTTGGGGCTGGCGGATCCGGAGAGGGTTGATTTATGATTTTGTTTGCTTCGGATTTTGGTTTGGAATGGAATATCGTGAGGGAATCGAACAATTTGGATTTACAAATGCGGCTTGGGCCAAGGCATGTGTTCCCCATGCGAGATTTATGGTAGATTTGTTGAATTTATATTCGACATTGGCAAATCATAAGACTCGGGGAA
This sequence comes from Allium fistulosum, assembly GCA_030737815.1. Classification (NCBI taxonomy): domain Eukaryota; kingdom Viridiplantae; phylum Streptophyta; class Magnoliopsida; order Asparagales; family Amaryllidaceae; genus Allium; species Allium fistulosum. The sequence continues at coordinate 917,406,243 of CM060906.1, forward strand.
ATGAGCCCCAATCTTTTATATTGGGTTCGAAATGATGAAACTTGGACGAAAATATGGGGATATATTTGGGGTATTTTAATCAGGGGTTTCGATTGTATTGAAGAAGATAGGAGAAGAGAGAGAGAGAGAGAGAGAGAGAGAGAGAGAGAGAAATGGAAGAGGAAGAAGAAGAGTTGGACGTTAAAAGAAAGCGGGAAAACAGGGAGGCGGGAACTAACGCGTTATGAAGGGTATTTTCGTCGTTGTGTTTCGCTGGTGTCTCATGTCTGCTGATACGCTCAGGTTTTTCTTTTTCATGTTGAGCCAAATATACTTGGCCCAAATTACACACTCCGTCTCTGATGTTTTCTTCCTTCTTAAAAACTAAAAAGAACGTAATGGGCTTTATCACCTTCTCCATCCACCTTGATAAGTTTGACAACACTCCAAATAATTATTATATAAACGATAGAAGATTAAAAAAATGGACTTTGCTAGATTAACCGGGAGAGGGAGGATGAATTCATACGGGGGACAAACTTTTCAAACGGAAATGGCGGATTTTATGGAGGGCTCCACCTTTTCACTCAACACCCCAGTTTTTCACCGACAGTACTACCGGTTGTTTTAGCATTTTCCATTATACCAATTATTATTGAGTGATGTTCTAAAAACTTATTACTTCGAAATGAGAAGATCTTCGGTTCAATTTCCTTTACTAATGTTCTAATGATGTTTTAATATGATGAAATAATCAAACAAATATGACAATGCCATTGACAAAAAATTAAACCGATAAAATACTACCAGTTGAAATGTGTACTAGATAATGTGTATTTTTAAAATGGAATGAGTTAAGTTCTTGCTGGTAAAATAAACATAACATGGTGTAGATGTCATTACTCATGCGATAAAGTGCATGTGTTCATTATTTCTCCTAGGCTAAATTCTCGACATAATTTTTTTCCATAGTTCATCTGTTTCAAATCATTATATTACATTAAATGTGTGTTTGTAGACATATTGGATTAGAGATTAAGTGTTAGAGATTGTGGAGTTCATGGTCAAAAAATTGATTAGATGTGAGATAGGAAGTATTGTGTAATTTACAGTATTTATTTTATTATTTACAATAATTATAAATTAATAATTAATAGTTGTTAATTGTTAATTAATAAATTTAATTAATAAATATTCCATATTTAATAAGAAATAATAGAAATTGAAAATTTTCATTATACAATTTCGGAACATCCTAGGTTTGTTGAAACTTTGGAACGTGATAGCGTTTATTATGACAATTAAGATGGTAGATATTTGTTTCTAAACTTGTATCATGAATCTACAAAGTAATACTTAGGTGTGGAGGGTGTGGAAAGGTATCGACTTCTTCAATAACTTGATTTAGCAGTCTACTATCACGGGTGGAGCTTTCCAACCAAACATCACAAAACTAAATGTTAAATTAAAATTGACAACAACAAGAATATTATGCTAGAAATCTCTTTCTACCTATAAATGTCATCAATTATTCTTTGCTAACCCTCGTAAGAATATTCATTCCGTCTATAACTCCAATAGCATTTCAAAAAAGGATATTTAACGTGTATCATATCTACTTTCATCAGGAACCATATCGAAACCTTTAGGTTTAATAATATCTTTGGCCATAAGTAAAAAACTTTGTAAGACCTTAGAAACACAAGTACCGATGTTACCAAAAGCTCGATAAAAATTTCACATATAAATTCGTGTGATGTTCCATGGCTTATCGTGTAGCAAAATATCTCTACCATTTCAGGAACCTCTGTTTGTAACTAAAAAGTAATCCATACCTAGTGCATATGATGTTGCATAGAAGTTTGAAAGTAACACTCTTCATTTGAAAACGATCTTGACTTCCGTTTTATGTCCGTCAAGAATATCAACCATTCATATTCGATCACTGTAAAAAGAATTATGATGTGGAGTAGAAATTGATTGAAATAGCCTTTACCATCAATCTAGTAATAGCTTCGAGATCATTGTCGTGCTCATATAAACAGTAGGAATAGGATAAACCATCACTATTAATTGCGTTATCTATGCTTCGTGAACCGATTTTAGAATTATTATAGGAAAAATCTCATATAGGCATGGTTAGGAATTTTTAAAAAAAGATAAATGAGTGTGCTAGATGAATACGAGAAAAACCCCTTAAATAGCAAAAACTTCAATGTGAATTTTAACTTACCTTAGTTACGCCGGACATAACAATTACATCTTACTTGGCCGTTGGAATTTTGGAAGTGCAAACGCTTTCCCTTAAACCGTAGCTGATACGTCCAATATAACTAAGATAAGTTGGACGTATCTCCCATTGTCCACTTTTCCCTGATTAGTTCCTTGTCCTTGAACGCACCCTAATAAAGTTACTTGTCGCTTGTGTGACGCCAAACGTTGGTTTTTTAGTGTTAAGGAAAGTTTATTTTTTCATGTTTTGCCAAGGAAAATTCCTTAGCTTATATTGTTTGGTGGCTAAAAATGAAACTGACTCCAAGTGTTGTAAAAGCACACAGATCCTATTTATCCAAACCGTTCCATCTTAAAAACCAAATATGTCGTTTTAAAAGGGTTAATGTTTTAGTTATTACCCTAACATACGAAGGAGGTTATTGTTTTTTGTGTTTTGCGTATTATTGTAAGATGTTGTAATCCTGATTCCTAATAGAATCTTATATAGTTTTTAATGGTTTTTTTACCCTAGTTTGTTTGGAATTATTTGGACGCTAAATCTATATTTCTGATGTTCCACCCATGCCTATTAGCTGATGGAAAAACAATTGTTTGTTCTAATGTTTACCCACCACGGATCGATTACAGAAAGCTATTGAAATATAAATGAATGTTCAGAAGAGTTGTAGAGAAACTAATGCAAAGATGATCAAACAAGGAAGAAGAGAAAGAAAGATGGAATGAATATGAGGAACAAGGTAAAAAGTAGGAAATTTGCTAAGTATAAAGTACTCAACAAATTAAACGTTTCGGTACTGATCATAATGATCGAACCGTGAAAACGATTTGGTACTTAAGCACTTGATCCATTTTCCAACATTCATCTCTTGCCTCTTTAACTTAATCCAAAAGTCATAAATCAAAATCCAAAAATTGGTCAAGTGTTAAATACCAAACCATTTTCACGTTTCGGTACCATGTAAAATACTACCAAGCTGCGAAAACCTTTCCATAGTTAATATTTAGTTAAAATTTTCCTTCTCACTTCTTTGAACCACTACTTTACCAAGCGGTATTAGACAAACTCTACTGAATAGATCTTGATGGCTAGATTTCTAAGTATTTGCACCAGTCAAATACTAACCTATTACCCTATATTTTTGAATCTGAGATTATTCTGAATCTAATTATTTTTAGGGAGAAATACGAGTGCACTAAGCTTAAAGATTTTCTTCATTTCCTATAAATACCGATAAACCTACGCCATAATGGGTATTAAAGCTTGCAAACATAAGAATCGACCAGAAATACTCAATCGACCGAATAAATTTCAATTGTTGTTCCTTTGATATATAGATCATTGTACCTTTGTATTTTAACTCTGTTCTTGATATTTATAAAAGATATAGCAATGAACTATAGTGGAAGTGGGCATAAATTGGGCTAAAATACTGCAAATTGAGAGTGATTGTGCGCATAAAAGTATGTAAACTTAACCTTTTACGTTACCTTTCTATTTTCCTTTTCCCGCACATTTGATTTACTAATGAACATAGACGTCTAAGCCAAAATACACAACTTGTTCGAGAAATATCCAAACAAAGGGAAAGTGTATAGTGCGAGAATGGTGTAACCCTTAAGCAATTTCAAGTATAAAAATAGAAAAATACAAGCGAAGAATGTATTTACTTGAGTAGAAAGACTAAGGAGCAACGGGGTCTAAAAATAGCTAAAGTTTACATCCGCTTAGCAGCACAACTAAACTTGGAGAGAAATTGTTATACTCCTATTTTGATGATACCCAAAAGACTCACAATCAGGAGATATCTCTACAAATTTAGTGATATAATCAAAGATAATATATTCTAAGGATATGACTACTTACAATTTTACCGAAACATCAACAAGAAATGTTGTTCTGAAATTAAGAGGAATACTAAAAAAATACTCAAGAATCTGCTCAAAAGAGCATCGATTATTAAAAAGTGCGTTAGAAATTAGAAATAAATGGCTCCAATACAACGGGTTCGACCCGAGGAGCACCCAAAGATGACATGGGTGTTGGATTAAGTGTGCTACACAGTGGGACAAAACGCTGAATTTCAAAAAATTATGTTTATTAAAGTTGCACTAGATCTTTTTGATTGCTATTGTGAATAAATATTTGTTTTATATTCAACCATATTGAATATGTGTGTATATTTTATTTTTAGATTCGAATTAATATATTGTTATTTATTATGACATCTACATTACTTGTCAAATATATGAGTATTGATATAATCAATATATACTTATATTTGGGGATGCGTACATAAACATAATGTAAAATAAGATATTAGGTCACATGTAAATGCATAATTATTAAGATTTGTAACAATACGTAAATGTATGTTATAGACGTACGTGTCATATATATATATATATATATATATATATATATATATATATATATGTGTGTGTGTGTGTGCGCGCGCGCGCGCGCGTGTGTTTATGTGTCAATGTGTCTGTGTGTATGTATCAAATGGAATATATTTTTATATATGTGGCTACAGATATATATTTATATATAATATTTTTTAAATTAATATATATGTATATATTAGATTAAAATATGTTTAAATTTAGTTGGATAAGTTTAATAATATATATGATATAATTTTTGGCCATATCAATGTATACATATATACATGTGATTTTATAAATTAATTATTCCAAATTAGATAGAATTAGTTTATCATTTAAATTAATCCTAGAACACTTCAACATATTTAAAATTTTAAACACTTTATATTATTTTACACCAAAAATAGTATTTTTTATTTTCTTTGTTAATTATATTTAGATTGGTATGCGCACAAATATATTTAAATGTAATTATATTTATGTTTATCTATATGTATATATAGGTAAACCTAAAATTATTGATTTTAGTTGGACCTGAATTCGTCGACCTGCTTTCTCCATTTGTGCTTATACAGTAATACTGTAATAACTTGGTGTATTGTAGCTTTGGATCTTAAAGTAGCCACAATGCACTTCTAGTTTGAATTTGAGATGTTTTTTTGGGTTACCGGCTGTGTTTGGCTGGTTTTGGTGTTTTTTTTGGGTTCCGCCTCTTGCGAACCTTGATAGTCGACCATGCCATTTTATATAGAATTTTAGAGGAATGTCTAGTCTTTATTGCAGTGATCTGGTTAAAAGCATATTCTGCATTTTTACTCATCTACACGTCTTGGTTTTGACCTGGGGGAGTCTTAGCTGATCGATGCTGGCGGTATGTCTATCTGCTGGCGACTTTTCCCTTTTCCTCAACGGTAATTGGTTTCTCCTCTAATTTGCATCTTTGGTGTTCGTCTTTCTACTTTTCCATGGCTTTTGGTTGTTGTTATAGCCCGCTTTTACATTGTTTTGCATTGCCTTTGGTTCTTAGAGACAACATGGTGTCAACTGACTGTGGTACATGTGTCTCTTTGGAAGTGTTGTTCATGATATGTTGGTTGTTAGCATCTTATTATGTTTCGAAACGGCAATAATGCAGTTGCTTTAGATTAGTTTGCTTTAATGTTAAAATGTTTCGTCCTTTGGGAAAGCATATGTTTTGTTTTGGAACCTATTTGTTTAGCGCTTTGGAATCTAGAGGATGACAGTTTTTTCGATATTTCTTCTTCAATTAAAGTGCTTGTCCTGATGATGGGTGAGCTTGCTTTTTCATTGACCTACAACTTCACACCCTCATCAACATTTATCTTCATGGCGACTGTTCTCCGAGGATGCGGGTTTCTATTTATTGCTTGTTTTGTGGTTCTTAATGTGCTTTTGGTTGGTGTCTCTGTTGGGTTCACGCGTGTCGTTTTCTTTGCTCTTCTGGCTTGATGGTCTTCAGTAATTGTTATGTTGATTGAAAGTTCTAGGTGTTAGCTTGCTAGGTAATTCAACATGCTTGTTTTACATCCTGCTTTCTTCTGAATGGAACATTGCATGGTGCTTCATGGTGTTAGTTTTGCTACTTCTGATGTTAGACTAGTCTTTTACCTGTTTCGGTGGATTGATTTTTGCTATGTATTTCTGTTTTTGCAAGGTTATTTGTAAGGTCATAGTTGCCTGTGTGAAAATGAAAATTGTTGGGTCATGGTGTTTTGCATCTCTGTTATGCAAATCAGTTAGGATTTGTATTAGTAGTTTAGGCATGTTGTCTGACCCCTATGCTGAAGCTAGTTGTATCGTTTCATTAGTTGTTGAGGCGTCTTAGCCTAAAACCTATATTTCATTTGTAAAGTGGTATGGCCACTATAGGACCAGCTTGCCCGTACAAAATAATAATACTTTGTTTTGCCTACAAGAAAAATCGATTTGTGTATATATATTTATGTTAACTACATACATAGATTTAACTTATAATATATAAAAACATATTCAGATATAAAAAAATATGTTTTTTGCCGCAAATAAAAAAAAATCTAGTATATATTAGCGAATATATATTTAGAATATTACTAATGATGATGCCTAGGTTGCATACGTTATATCGTTAATATCACCTTTGGGAAATCCTATGTCCAACTCCAAAAAATAAAGTGCAAAGGTATTTTTGAGAGAACATGGTTTAATGGGAGATATTAAGGAAAAAGAGTGGAATACGTAAATGAGAACCCTAAGGCCTTATTTATAGTGGTAGTGTGGAGCTGATGACATTACATTATCAAATATCCATATATATATATATATATATATATATATATATATCTCAATGTTTCAAACCTGGTCTATACATTTATTTAAGTTCATACTTGGATATTTTCTCCATCTAATATCTAATAGGAGTAGGCTTTATTATTTAAAAATTAATTAACATTTTCGACCTATTTTATCAATATATATTATATTTATTATTTAGCTAATTATTTAAAAGCTCGCATAGATTTAATAATTTTGTATAACTTTTACATACACTTTAATAATTAATTTTTAGCTATAATAATAATTAAAAATTATATAGATACATATATAATTATTTATATAAATGCATATGTGTGTATATATAATCTCTTCATTTAATAATTTGCTCAAATTATAAATTATTTTATTAAATCAAGTTTGGTTGAATATCAAAAATCACAATTGTGTGACTCCTGGATATGAACTCAGCTCTTAGTACTGTTTAAAAAGTTTAAATACTATAGCCCATATGGACTTTGCTGATACACGGTAGTGGATAGAAGTTCAATTACTTATAGATCATCTAGGTAAAGTCCTACTTCTAGTCATTTTAAAGTGACACCTTTAAGTAATGATATGTTGTGCACATTATATCTTTTCGTCACTGCATGTCAGTTATACATCTGGAGCTTGGTCAAATGACAACACTCTAATAATGTTCATATTTAATTGCATAGTCCTTTGAAGTCACTTGGTTCAATTCGATTACATTTATCAATTAATCAAATTACTCTTGCATAAGATTTATGACTTTTTCTCTAATTCAATTTATGATGACACTAATCTTCCATATCAAAGGAGATGAATCCTCTCTTGAGTACTATTTCACTCATGTGTCTCAACACATACCCAATTTTAGCCGTAACATGAACCTGTATCGTGTAATTGAACATAGTTAAAGCAAGGCATCCACTCATAAGATCCATAACACTTTCAAGTCAAAATACTACTGCATATTGTTAAAATAATTATCTATTTGACTTATGCATTAACCTAAAGAAGACTCGTGGTGAGTCATTCTATAATTGTTCCAAACAACTACACGGACTAACCTATTAGTGCCCTCAACAGTCATGAGTAATTCATTACCTATCGTATGGATAACGTTACGTACACTAATCTTACCTGGATATTGATATCTTGTTCTCGAAATACCAATTGATTAAGAATATTCATGGATAAGTGTTCATTTATTATGATCCAATACTCATTATCACGGACTATTTCATAACTACGACATTTAAACACTTTGTCCTAAGGATTTATATTTGTATTTATAATATGCTCTTAACACTATTTATATACATTCATACAAAGGAAATAAAACCAAAAAGCATACTTTTGCTTCGAGATTTAGTTATAAGAGTTAAGTTACATAATCAAAAATGTAATTTCCCCTGTAACATACCTTTAACCCTATCAATATCCCATTTGCACTTAAGACTAATTATGATATCCTACACTCATTCCTTCAATCAGTTTTACTAGAGTAAACTGAGAAAGGACCTTAGTAGGTGGGTTTGCAATATTATTGCTTGTATCACTAGCTTGGCAAATTAATTTTTGTCACTTACAAACCTTATGTCATGCGGTACTTATGGAAAATATCTCTTTATGATATTTCTTTCCTTTGCAATTTGTAATACATCATTGTTATCAAAATGCTTGTTTATTGGACTTTCAATGGTAGGAACTTTTAGCTCATTTATAAAATTTGTACGCCTGTATTGCTCCCTATGAATTATTCAAGGTGATTTACTCAGCCTTCATATTTGAACATGCTACAATTTCTCTTTAGAGACATTTCTAACTTGTAAACCCTCTGGTATGGTTGAACATGAACATATCTTGCTATCATTGATATCTCTGTAGACGTTCGAGTTCGAATACCCCCTTCGTAATGAGTTTGTTGTTTCCATATGAAAGCAATTCTCTAATATTTCTTAAATCCTTAAGAATGCTCTTAAATGTTGTGGTATGTTCTTTGACTGAATTTGATTAGTATATGCTTACTGCATTGAGTGAATAAGCAATATTAGGTCTTGTATATAACATATCATGTATGGTGGATCCTATTTCCTAGTGTAAAGAATTCTTCTTATACACTCTCATCCATTATATTTAGATGTCGATTCCTTTCTCAAAGGGACAATTCCATATCGCACAAGAACATTTCCTTGCTTGGAAATTTCTAATCTAAATATTTTGGTATGGAGTTCTATGTATCTAGATTGAAACATTCCCAACATTTTACTATATTTATCTTTATAAATCTTTATATATATAATATAGATGTTTTGCTTAAATCCTACATCAATAATTTTTTTATACAATCATGCTTCAACTAATTGTAACATGGGTACATCATTACCAGTCAGTTACATATTACTATATTTAGCATAAGAAACATAACAATGTTTTTTCATTTTTTATTACGGACATACGATTTCTCTTTTTCTCAACGTTATCTAATCAAAACATTTGTTCCAACTCTAAAGCTTGTTTAAGATTATAAATTGATCTTCCGAGTCTACAAGCTTATTGTTAATTCCATCGACTCTGAATGCTATGATTTACAAATAGTCTTTTATATGTCATCATCTTGAAAGGTTGTTTTAATATCCATATATCATTTCCTATAATCATAGTATGTAGTAATTTATAAGTAGAACATGAATGGACTTGCGTTTGGCGATTGACGAAAAAGTTTCATCGGATTCAACATTTTGAATTAGTCGAATTCATTTTTTATAAACCTTACTTGACAAGTCTATACTTTTCCATCCATGTCAAACTCTAAATGAAGATCCACTCGTAGTCAATGGATACCATCCTTTTGAGTACATTCCAAAGTCCAAACTTTGTCGATGCACACGCCATTTTGAACTTCATAGTGTTAATCCTTGAAGTAGAGTCTTTATTGTCGAAGACTTGTCGGAAATTGAGGAGATTGTCATCATGAAGGATACAATCATATATTTCATTACCGATGAGATACTAGTAATATATCTATGATGTGTGAGATTCCCTGTTAGACCTTCTAATAGATTTTGTCTCATAGTGTAGTTTAGTTAGTTTTATCTACATGAACAGTTTTCATTTTAGAATCTTGGATTTCATTCAAGTTCATGATGCTAACACTAGTTTCACTAAAAGAAAATTCCTTCCTAATAAAGGTGGCATGTATGGAAACAATAAATTTTGTTTCCCAGTATGACAGAATAGGCATCCATGCGAATTCAGGATAGGATCTAGCCTAGAGTTTACTAGAGCTTACGTTCTTGATGTAGGTTAGGAAACCATATATCTTAAAATGTCAAGGCAAGGTTTCTTTCTTGTCCACACGAATCAATAAGCATATTTTAGATAAATCTAAATACAAATATAAGCTTCACTCTTAAGCGCATATCCCTAAAAAGATAGTTCTAACTCATCTTTACTTATTGCTAATCTAATCATGTCTAACATAATTCAGTTTCTTCTATCATAAGCATTATCATGTTGCAAACTATAACGAGAAACAACATGAGGGAGAACCCTACTCTCTTTTGGATGTTCTTGCAAACACTTATCCAAGATACTCATCTCTTCATTAAAATAGACGCACCCTTGCATGCTTGATTTTCTACTTTTGCCTTATATTCAGCAAATTAATCACAGATCTCTAACTTATGTTTCATAAAATCACATAGGTCCATATCTAGATAAACTGTCAGTGAATATAACAAAGTAAGTGGATCCACATTTGGTAACCACTAACACTAGATCACATACATCTATATATGTTAATTTTAAGAGTTCATTAACTCTTCCATTACTCATACTGATTTAGTGTTCGATCATTTTCTATAAGACATGATACACAAGTATTATATGATTTGAAATCAAATGAATGAAGGCATTCTTTGTTTCTTAACTTGTGTGATTATATCTCATTAACATAACTTAGTCTATAGTATCAAAAATAATTACCATTAATTTTAGATGCTTCAGTATTTTCAATAGTGAACACAATATTACAAATGTCATTATCAGTATACCAAGCAAAATTTATTCCATAACTAATATTCGTACTGAAACAAAATTGTATCCACTTAGGAAAAATAGGAAAGTGGGCATTATTTCATACATAAATTTTGGTATATAATAGAAACTAAAAATATGTTCATTTGTAAGCATTTTATGGTATACTCTCACTACTTCAGGCACTACAATAACATCATTTGTAGTTCGAAGCTCCATTGAATCTGTTGCCATGGGCCATCTGCTTTTGAGCTTCTATAACAAATTATATATATGAGTTCTAGGTCTAATATTCAAAAATAAATAAGTAGAACTTATGGATTGTTTAATTAGATATATCGGGCAATGGGATAAAAGTGGAAGATATCAAATTTTTTGTTTTTATTTATTATGCATTAACTCTTTTTAACGCATTATTTTGAATATATAGCTTACATTTAATCATATTTAATGTTTATAGTTTGAATTTTATTTGAACTTTAAGTTATATTACTATTAACATGAATACATTTATTCGAATGCAAGATTTACTAAAATAATTTCATTGTTAATTTGTATAAAATTAATTCAAAGTGATATATTTGAAATAATTTATTTATTTATTTGAATACCAAAATGTAATATTTAACAAAATAATTTTATTATTAATATGAATAATAATTTTTTTGAATATAATATTTAATGAATTATATAATACACACACATACATATAATTCACAACTTATTTTGATTTGAATATGAAATATTCAAATAATAAATAATTTTTTGATATATTAATTTAGGTTAACAGTGTTAATATATATGTAACAACCCGTCCAGAAATAAGCCTAAATCCCGACCCAGAAAAGTCCCATTGAAACTTAGACTCATTCGAAAGCTGTGTATTGGTTGGTAAAAAAACAACATAGAGCTATTTATTTACTCATTCAAAACTCACAGAGGAAGGATAAAATATAATAACATAAATAGTACCTGTTTTATTTCAAATCTCAAATTTCACAAACAAAACCATAACATAATGTCAACAACAACTGTTATATCATTTTGTTAAAAAATACATTTTTAACTTTAAATGGGTACAACAGAAAATAGCATAAATAGATAAATAGACTACTACCACAAGCTCCTTTCATCATTATCTCGATCTTGATCATCGCCTCCTTCTCTAACCTATGTTTTAATGAGGAGGGATCGAGGGAGTCAGAACAACAATGTTTGGTAAATAGAAAATCTCGAGCCTTTCTATATCAGCATTTGGGCAGTATAATTTAAATAAGGACATGTCTTTTGCATTTTAAACTATATTCAAAACCATTTAATACTTCGTATAAGGGAGTGAGGCGGGCCCTCAAACAACCACTTAATACCTGCAATCCCCAAAGAAGGTTTTTCCATAACCAATAACCCATAGCCATCATTATTAATGTCTATTAATGCGAGAGATAGAACCCAAGCCACTTAATACCTTTTAATGGAAAATAGGTAGACTCTGACCATTTAAGACCTCAATTGAGTTAGGCCCCCATCATTTAATAGCTACTTCTAAGGCAGACTCCACATAGGTGTCTATCTAGCTGACTTTGCACGGAATATCTTCCGACACTTAATACTTCCTATTGAAGTGGACCATTCTGAGATATCCATAATCGTGCCTAAACCCAATCCCGGCCATTTAATACTTCATATAAGGGAAGGAGCTGGTTCCTTAAACAACCACTTAATACCTTCAATTCCACGAAGCAGGTCCTTCTTAATATGACCCGTACCCACAAAGACGTCTCGCATTAGTCCGACTATCCATAGGAACTGGTAGCCAGATTAGCAGAGCATATTCACCCTACATAATTGGGACTAACAGCGCATCATCCATAGTTACTTATTATAGACGATGTCTCACAACAGCCCCAAGTCACACTGCCGGTAGCCAGATTAGTGGGTAGACTTCTGTGTGCTTTTGACTAACCTCGCATCCTTATAACTTAGTCATATCTCATAACACTCTCTAAGTGTATAAGCACGCATCTCACCGTAGTTATTATTTAGGCTTTATTAGAAATCCTCTTTATTTCGCCTAATTAATTACTTTCCTAAAGGGGATTTAAATGACAATTATTAACCTAATTAACTACGCAATTAATATGTTACAGTTGTATGTTATGCTAGTTTATATATATACATATATATGTATGTATGTATAAGCACACATTTATTAGTTATGCAGAGATTATGCCCTAAACTAACGTTCAAATACCAAATCTTCCATTGTTATACAAGTCTCATTTCCACAATAGCATTAATAGCATTTGTACCATAAATCTAATATTCCAAGACCAAATCAATAGACTTGTACTTATAATCTAGTTCCAACTTATTTTATATTAAAACAATGGAATAAAAAAAATTGAAAGTTACGATTTAATAGGTTTTATGCTCTATTTAACTCCTTTTTACATAAAATTAGATAAGAGAAATTTTATTCAATTTGTGGAAATAGGTAGTGTAAACAACGAATAAGAATTTGTATCTTACACACCATTTCTAAATCAAATCCCTTAATTAAATCCAAAGAAGAAGAATAAGAGGTGGAATTGAAGGCAAACACGTATATTGCAAAATCCATAAAAATTCCATTATTTTAATACAAAAAAATTAAGATTCCAACCTAAAAATGGACATTTTGCTTTGGGGGAATTTTGCGGATTTTTATCGTGATGTTTTTGTTATCCAAAACTCCCCAAGACATATATCAAATCCAAACTACACTATTCAATTATTAAAATAGAAAAACTAAGATTTTCACTCATAGAGGTCCTTAGATTTTCCTTCTCTTGGATTTGAAATACCTTCAATGAACCCTTTCAGATCTCTTCTTTTGATATATACCGCAAGGGATTTGTATATACGTAAGATTCAGAAAATTAAGGATTTAGAGGAGAAGGAGTTTAGAAAATAAATAATAAACAATAATAGATATATAGGATATATTACCTGAAACCTTAATGGAGTTATCTGAATCTATGAAGAGACGAATTGATAGAGCTTAGCCAGTGTTTCAAAAATATTTTGTGAATAAAAATGAGGGGGCTAGGCTGTTATTTATAGTGATTGAAATGCACCAGAACCGTCGAATTTAAGTCGGTTTAAAACTATAAAATCTGGAACATTCATTACTAAAACCCTAGCTGCCACCCTTTGTCCACTGGTCGACTGCCTCTGCCATCGGTCGACTCTCAACGATCGATCAGTCATGGGTCAGCGGTCGATCGGTGCTATTTTGAGAACATTGATTTATTTGTTGCCGTTGTCTAATTTATTTCCTTCCTTAATTGCAATTTAAAGTTAACTAATTTTAATGTTTACTTAACCCCCAAGTATAATTATCGTTCACTTTTAAATTTCAAATTTGAGAATTATTTATTTATTTGAATTTGAATTCCATTTAAATTATTTTAAACCTGAAAAATTCAAATGCCCATAACTTCTTCGTTTGAGCTCCGTTTTCAGCATATTATATATGGAAATTGATCATAATTTCACCATGAAAGAAACATCATAACTTTCATTGTTAGATTCCAACTTTTGCAAAATTTTCATTTTTACCCCTATCTTATTTAAATTAGTTTATCCAATCTATTTATCTATGGTTAATTTTACCGGGTGATACATTCTCCCCCTTAAAAGGATTTCGTCCCCGAAATCTTCCCAAGGAGCGAATAGCGTAAAGCGCAATAAACATCCATGTTATGCAACCTAGTTATCTACGCAACCATCTACTCAACCAAAAGTGCAATGTGATTATGTACTGCAATCATACTATAAATGAGCTCAATCCTAGTGTGAGTATGTGATTATGAAATATAAGTATGCATGCAAGCATCCTTAACATGCAAAAATTTCTACATGAGTGCAAAGTAATAGTGAAAAGTGTAGCAACCGTCTGCTACCATTCAATCTAGCAACCACAATGCAACAAAAACCTAATTGTGAAGAGGAAAGTTTACCAATGAAAAGCTTAGGACAAGAAGTCCTCATGCTTTCCGTCGGATTTTCTCCCCATTGTACTTGAACCAACCTAATTCCTTTGTTGTGGAGCTTCCTAGTTCCATTCTCCACAATGCGTGCAGTGGCAAGAGATTCTATTGGCTCCATCTTAATATCCTTGAATTGATTAGGCTCTACCACAATGGCTGTGTTATGAAGGCATTTCTTCAAATGCGAGATATGAAAAAGTCATAGACTCCTACCAACTTATCCAGTAGCTCCACACGATATGCAAGTTTTCTTATTTTCCAAAAATTGGGAAATGCCCAATAAATCTCAGTGCCAACTTTCCTGACTTTCAAAATCTCACAACCTTCACTTGTTGCCTAATCAACTCTATCTTTCCAAAGTCTCACGAATTAAATCTGGTTCCAGTAGAATTTTGTCGGTGGTTCCCCACCAATCGTTTGGTGATTTGTATGTTCTCCCACAAAGCACTTTGAAGGGAATCAACCAATCATCTATTGTTGACTATTATTATATGCAAATTCTACCAAAGATACATGTTGCTCCCGACTCCTCCAAAGTCCATGATGAAAGCTCTTTAACAAATCCTCCAAAGTCCTATGCACTCTTCCAATTTGTCTGTCAGTTTGCGGGTGTTAAGCGGTGCTAAGGTTCGACGAAGTTCCTAAAGCTGTCTACAATCTCCTTCAAAATTCACTAGTTAATAAGTTCCTATCACTAACGATGCTAACCGAAATTCCATGAAGTCGAATCACCTCCTTGATATAAATACGTGTTGGAGACGCTGCAGTCTTATTGCTCCTAACGTAAGATTTTGCTACCTTCTTCTTCATCCTTTTCCAATATAAATTCTCTTCACATCCCTATGCATTCTATCTCTTTCTTGAATGGTGACGTTCTACAAGTAGAATATATTTTTCCTAAAATCCTAAAATTTCTGGGATTGGAGCATTCTTTTATCTTTGGGTGCTAACTTAATTCCCTCATTAACTTCCTATCTTATATACAGTTCATCACTAGTTAAGCGTCACTATAAAATTCCTTTATTTTTGTAGCTTCTCAATACACATATATTTATCAAGCATTTTAATCCCATTTATAAAATCAACACAGTGATAGAACATTGACATATCTTATATCACATCTTACGCTTTCCCAATAACTAGGAGAGACAACTAGCGATTACAACCCAGAAACTCTAAAAGAAATTTTTTGCTGGAAGTTGCCATTTATCATCAAGTGGTGTAAATGGCGTTGAGGTCTTAACATTCCTTTCTGAATTAAGATGGACATTCCCTATATGTCATTCCACTATTGTCCACTTTCTTTAATTTTCCTTCTTGGTTTCTAATAATTGCGATCCATTCATTACTGCAACTAATATACCCATAATAATTGACCATTATCATCAAAATTGGACCATTTCTATTAAATGCTCATTTAATCTTCTGCAAATATCAAAATCCATTTATTACTCCGATTCAATTCTTACATAAATGCCATATTGAACTTCTCCTATTCAGTCCCTATTTCAATTCCTTTTTAACTCTTATTAATTACAAATTTATTGCCCGTTAAATTTGTAATCAATGTCCATAAATCTTAATCTGTCAATTACTAACTAATTCATATATAATCGTAAATTATGCTATATATATCTGTGTGTGTCTTTATTTTAGTCATTAAGCATGGTTATATGTGTATCTATATTTCTAACTACTAATTTCTAAACTAGAACACTTATTTCTACAATTTTAATTTATAAGAGCTATCCTTCTAAAAAGGTTCACCGTTATAATTTTTCATAGATTAACCACAAATGAGATTTTTGCTTTGTTTGAGACCAAAAGGGATTATTTCTTTCTTCTATTAAAATAGACAGTGTAAACTACGGAAAGAATATCCATATCTTACACATTCTTTCCCTTTTTGGTATAACCCTTGTTAATTTAAACAACACACTTTTATACATATTTTGGAATTGGATAATTTATGGAAATTTCACGGAAATCGCTCCAAAATCAAAATATAGAAATTCACATTCTACGGTCAACCTAATTTACAACCCAATTACATATCTAGAACATCTTAACAATTTTACCACATTCTACAAATAAAGGTTTAGGATTGATTTCAAATTTCCAAATCAGCTTGTACATATTATTCTCTTTTTATTCATATACTAAAACCTTTAACCTGTCTTATCTAGCTAGTGATCCCTATCTACCCCATATTAAAAAAAATGGTTTAGTTCCCACCATTTCTTATAAAATTAAAATTTCACAATCATGAAGTGCCAAATCCAAAATCTTTATCTTTGAAAATATAAACTTAGAAACCTCTATCAAGAATTCAAAATTGCTTAGTTCCAAAAAGGTGTAAAATAATTTTCCTTCTCAAATACTTTCTACATCAAAGATTTGTTCCTTTAAAAGTTAGACTTTTCATTCATAATATTCAAAACTTTCTTAGTTTCAGAAAGGAATCATGAAAAACTTCCCTTTATAATGAGTTTCTATAATAAAGACCTACTTTTGAAATTAGGATTTTTAACCCAAAATATTTAAAAACTTAATTATCATACCAAATAATCATTCATTTCTATTTTTGTCAAAAATGTCTTGTATGACTTTAAACAATGAAAAGTGGAGCAGACAATGATAACTTCCATTCTATAATTTTCCTCTTATATTATTTCTAGCTTGATCACTAATCATAGTTTATATAAATCCCTAATGCCATTACTATCTATTTCAGCTATTATTCTCCGCAATTCTTTATATGGGAATGTTCCTCTTACCTACCTTATCGAGCATTCCTAATCTTCCATTCTTTATGTCCTATTACAATTAAGTGACATTTCCATTTATACTCCCTATTAAAAGAATTTTAAGGAAAAGAACTTCCAATTTTATAAGGTAGGAAAAGTTATCAAGTCTAACCTAAGTTCTACTTTACTTTTATTTTAAAACAAAAGGTCCCTTTATCAAAAATCTTTAGACCAAAAACATTTTGGCTCAATAAATTTTAAACTAAGAATTTCAAAAATGCAAAAATTCTTGTTAAGTTAATTTTTTTTCAATTCAACTAATTTATAAATTATAAAATTTAAAATTTCCTCACTCTTTCGAAATAACAACTTCTAAATTTAAAAAGTGAGAAAAATCATTGGGTTCAACATACGACCTATTTATTTCAAAAATGAAGAATCTATAAATTGAAAACTGTTTGGCTCAACTAATTTTAAATTTCAAAAATGAAAAACCCCCTTTTCAACTCTTCAAATCATCTAATTTTACAAATTTATAAAGTTTATCCACCATTTTGTTTTTAAAACGTTCCACCACTTTTAAAATTACATCATCTCTCCAAACTTTCACAAAACGATTGGTAGTATATTTCCAAATCCGACTAAAATCACTTTCTTTCAAAAAAACTTCAACTTGTATTACATAAGATTTTCACTTAATAATCCTTTGAAAAGCCCTTTCAAAACATTTAAAGGAATTTTTAAAAATATTTTTGTCAAATTCTTTCTCATGGGGTCGGGTTTTAGAAATTGACTTTAATTGTTCCTACTTTTGAACTTTCCTACTCAACCTTTAATGATCTGGTTATCTTATTGTGTTGATTACTGTGTACCTTCTTATGGAAGCTTGTTTCACTCCACATCTTTCTTTCAGATGTTAACAAATATATTATATTATAATATTTAATTACTACTTAACATGTTATTTCTATAAACATCAATTGTCCATAATGAATGGTTATAATTCTAACTAACAAGTCTTAAAGACATTTATTTATTCATTCAAATTTTACCTATTATGCCTTCCTTATCTCTCCATAATTAGTCCATTTATTTCTCTATTAAATTCTTCTAACACCCTATTTATTCCATATTTACTGCCTTATTAATCTTCAAGTTACAACCTTTTCCATTTACATTTTCTATCCCTGTTATTTATTTAGCAATTTATGTAAATGTTCTAATTACATCTAATGTGAACATTGACGGGTATCATCCTTATAGAGTTAACAATTATAAGGAAGTCTAGGTCAATAAAGGAGTCTAGTACCATTTAGCTTCTGGGGTGCTTTCATATGTCATGCTCATGCTCATCTTAGTCCATACCTTACGATACGACCTTTGCCCCATGGATAATCAGAGCAGGAGTATAAATTTAACTCTATTTTTCCATCTCATATTTGCTTTGCCCATCCTTTCGGAATATGGTCGCATCTACCTCTATAGTTGGAATTTATAGAGTTAGAAGTATCTTCAAAATAAGTATATATATTTATATATAACAAGGTGTTTCAAAAAAAACTTTTCAAAAATAAAAAATACGCCACTCATATGTATACTTTTCCCTGTTGATTGGGCAACCTAGCTCTGATACCAAATGCAACAAAACACCTCGAAGCAAGCCTAAATTTGGACCTAGAAAGGCCCATCGAAACTTAGACCAACTCCAAAGTTGGTCGTTGGTTGGTAAAAATAACAATACAAAGCTATTTATCTATTCATTCAAAACTCACAGCAGAAGGATAAAATATAATAACATAAACATTACCCATTTTAATTCAAATCTCAAATGTCACAAAAAAAAACCTTAACATATGTCAATAATAACCGTTACATCATTTTGCTCAAAAATACATTTTTAACTTCAAATAGGTCCATCAAAAAATAGCATAACTACATAAGTAGACTACTGCCACAAGCTCCTTTCATCGTCGTCTCCATCTTAATCATCATCTCCTTCCCTAACCTATGTTGTAATGAGGAGGGAGTCAGAACAACAATGTCTGGTGAATATAAAATCTCAAGACTTTCCATATTAGTACTTAGGCAATATAATTTAAATAAGGATATGACTTTTGCATTTTAAACTATATTCAAAACCATTTAATACTTCATATAAAAGAAGGAGGCGGGTCCTTAAACAACCACTTAATACCTTCAATCCCCAAAGTGGGTGTTCCCATAACCATCGTTATTAATGTCCATCAATGCAAGAGATGGAACCCAAGCCACTTAATATCTTTTAATGGATAATAGGCAGACTCTGACCATTTAAGACCTCAGTTGAAGTATGTCCCCATCATTTAATACTTATTCCCAAGGCGGATTCCATACAGGTGTCTATCTAGCTAACATTGCACAGAAATATCTTTGGACACTTACTACTTTCTATTGAAGCGGACCTTTCCGAGATATCCTTAATCGTGCCCAAACCCTATCCTGACCATTTAATACTTCATATAAGAGAAAGAGGTGGACCTTCAAACGACCACTTAATACCTTCAATTCCCCAAAGCAGGTCCTTTGCATTATGACCCGTATCCCACAGAGATGTCTTAGATTAGTCCGACTATTCGTAGAAAATAGTAACAAGATTAGCTGGACTGATTCACACTACAGAATTGGGACTAACCTCTTGTCATCCTTAGTTACTTATTATAGGTGATGTCTCACATTAGCCCCAAAGTCACACTACTGGTAGCTAAATTAGCTAGGTAGACTTTTGTGTACTTTCGATTGACCTCACATCCCTATAAGTTAGTCATATCTCATAACACTCTCTAAGTGTATAGTCACATATCTCATAGTATTTATTATTCAAGCCTTATAAGAAATTCTTCTTATTTCACCTAATAAATTACTTTCTTAAGGGGGATTTAAATGATACTTATTAACCTAATTAACTACGCAATTAATACGTTACGATTGTACGTTATTTACACTAGTTTATATACATATAAGTACACATTTATTAGGCTGTGGAGATTACGTCCTAAACTAACGTTCAAACATCAAATCTTCCAATGTTATGCTAGTCTCATTTCCATAATAGCATTAATATCATTTTTACCATAAATCCAATATTCCAAAATCAAATTAATAGACTTGTACTTAGAATCCAATTCCAACTTGTTTTATATTAAAACAATGGAATAAAACAATAATAGTGGAAACTTATAATTTAATAGGTTTTACACTCTATTCGATTCCTTTTTACATTAAATTGGACAAGGAAATTTTAATTCAATTTGTAGAAATAGGCAGTGTAAACTATGAATAAGAATTCGTATCTTACACACCATTTCTAAATCAAATCCCGTAATCGAATCCAAATAAAAACAATAAGAAGTGGGATAGAAGGTAAATACATATATTGCAAAATCCACAAAATATCCACTATTTTAATAAAATAAAAAAAATTAAGATTCCAACCTAAGAATTGACATTTCGCTTTGGGAGAATTTTGTGGATTTTTATTGTGATGTTTTCGTAATCCAAAAACCCCCAAGGCATATATCAAATCCAAACTACATTATTCAATTACTAAAATAGAAAACTAAGATTTCCACTCATAGAGATCCTTAGCTTTGTCTTCTGTTGGATTTGACATGCATTCAATGAACCCTTTTAGATCTCTTCATTTTGATATATATAGCAAGAGATTTGTATATATGTAAGATTCAAAAAATTAGAGTTTGGAGGAGAAGAAGTTTAGAAAATAAAATAAATAATAATAGGTATATATGGTTTCTTACCTAAAATCCTAGTGGAGTTTTCTTAATTTACGAAGAGATGAATTGACAGAGCTTCACTAGTGTTTAAAAAATATTCTGTAAATAAAAGTAAGGGGGGCTAGTCTCATATTTATAGTTTTGTAATGCATCAGGACCGTCAGATTGAAGTTGGTTTAAAACTATAAAATCCAAAAAGTTTATTGTTAAAAAACCTAGCTACCATCCTTTGTCCACCAGTTGACTGCCCCTACTTCCGGTCGATCACCAGCGGTCGATAGGCCATGAGTCAGGGGTAGATCGGTGCTCTTTTGAAAAAGTTGATTTATTAGTTGCCATCGTCTAATTTATTTCCTTCCTTAATTGCAATTTAACGTTAACGTTAATTTTAACATTTACGTAACCCCCAATTATAATTACCATTTGCTTTTGAATTTCAAATTTGAGAATTAATTATTTATTTGAATATGAACTCTATGTAAATTATTTTAAACCTAAAAACTTCAAATGTCCATAACTTCTTTGTTTGAGCTTTGTTTTCCGCATATTATATATGGAAATTGATTAGAATTTCACCACGAACGCAGCGGCATAAATTTCACGGTGAAATTCTAAATTTTTCCAAATTTCCATTTTTACCCTATTTAAATTAATTTATCGAATCTATTTATTTATGGTTGATTTTACGAGGTGTTACAGTGTATATATATATATATATAAACAAGTTATATATAAATGTTTAATTTACAATGTCATATAAAGCATATGATATACATATAAAAAATATCAATATTATGTCCAAAACTTTAATTCGAACCTATTGGAAAAAGTGCATGTAAACGGAGCTCGTGTGTGAAAGTTATGAGGGTTACAATTTGTTATCCAGCCTTTTGGACCGGCTATATTCAGATTGACTGAATGAGTTAGACCCGATGATTATCAAGGCAAGCAGCCCAGAAAGATAATCCTAGGGTCCAAGAACCAAGTACAGACAAGACCACAAGACGACGGTCGAACAAGCTTAGAAGTGCAGTGGCGTGGAATATGCTAAGTATGGATCGACATTGCACCTTACATAGAGGATTGATACTGATCCCTAGGGGTACACCCAAAGTGGCCCTTACTCATGTGACAATCTTCTCTATTTACATAGAGCCTGATTCAAGAATTGTTCAAAGTTCCTATGCATCGTATTAACAATCCCTATATAGTCTAGAGCAGCAGTTCAACCTTCTGTAGATCCATCGTTTGGACCAAAAAACATCTAGGCGACAGGGCAAAACAACCTTGGAATCCCGAAGTCAACAACTAGATGAGCCAATACAAGAAGTCGCAAGACCCTATACTACATTTATAGGGATCAGTACAGATCCCCCTTATAGGGATCGGTACCAATCCCCAGCCATAGGTGATATGGAGTTGAGATTTTCTGGGAGACTTGGTCCTGGTAGCGAGGTTACGCAGGAGAAGTTTCAGCGAGATATTTGGTCGTTTACTTCTATAAATATAGAAGACATGGTTCATTATAAGGATCTGGACGCTGCCATTACGCTCTTACTCTCTTGTAGTCAAGGATATTCTGATCCCATTCTCTTATAATCGCAAAAACTAGTGCAAATGTAATAAATCATACAATTGGACGTAGGCCAAGATTGCTGAACCACTATAAATTTATGTGTACTTGTTTTCTATGTGATTTTCTCTATTTTTCATTTCCTTTCTTCATTCAATCTCTACTACCTATGTTTTTAGGTGTTTGTACCAATTTTGATTCAAATATTTTGGTGCTTTAACTGAGAATGAGAATCTCAGGCCATTTGGATCCATCATCTACTATTGGATTTCCTATATCCAAGAGAAAGATCCAATATCTCTACCTTTTGATTCTATAAATTGGATTTCCAAAGATCTACTAGAAGCTTTCTACCATGGCCCCACCAAGGAATCAAACACACACTATCGCAACCAAAGCTACCTCTAATAATGCTGAGAATCAGAATCCCTCGCATGGGAATGAAGCTAACCAACTAGGATAAATGGAGATCTAGACTCCAACTGACGTTGTGACCAGAGTGGAGATGGATAGGATAATAAAGCAGATGGAAGATAGATTCCAGGCTAGTCAATAGGAGATGAATAAAACGATGCAGCAGAGCTTGATGTTGTTGAATGAACTGTCTCAAATCAGCCGTAGACGGAGTAGAAGGGATTCCAGCTCAGATTAGAAAGTTCTTCTTCATTCTAACAATGGCGTAGGGATAGAAGTCAGAAGTGGACCTAAAACATTGCTCAGACATCATACCAGGGAAGAGCGCTGACCTAGGGTGCAAGTATAGGAATCGATACCGTCTCCAGAGGAGTGATCGGTACCGAACCCCATTAAAGTGGGCCCAATGCTCAACAGTTGGAAGGCGGCGTAGTTGTGGCCTTCGGACGTGATGCTGATGTTCAAAATGTAGATTATCAGACTACCGTTGATAGTAAAACTCATGGGAATCAAATAGAAGGAATACTAGACAAATGGATCCCCGAAGTTTGGGGAACCTAAGTATCGAGCACCTTCCCAAGGGTGTTCGTCGGGCTGAACACTTGGGACATGACCCGATTATTACCATTCACTCGAACCTATTGACTCGGACTATCTAAAAGATACTGTTAGGAGATTGGTGAGTGAAAACAAATTTATAACTAATGATGAATAGGGTACCAATGTGAGTCAAAACCCCTTCATGGAGGACATTCTTTGTGCAAGATATCCTCGGAGATTTAATATGCCAACAATGCCATTTTTGGAGGAACGATAGATCCTAGGCAACACTTATTGAGATATGAATGACACATGGATTTAGCCAGAGCTTTAGATACTATAATGTGTCTCTGTTTCCTAATTTTCCTAGAGAGGGTGGCTACGATGTAGTTCACTCGGCTTCCGCCGAAGTCTATATCGTCTTTCACTGAGCCGTCGCGAAAGTTCATAGAGCAATTCTACTTACACGCTTCACGTCCGAAGCATGTCATGTCACTATCCAACATTTATCAAGCTGAAGGAGAGTCATCGAGGGACTTTTTGAATCTGTTCCACATGATTGTAACAAAAGTAATGGATCCTAAGGAAGACATGGTACTGATAGCATTATGTAGGGGAGTTCACCCTGACTCAGATTTTGAAAACTGGTTGGAAAGGAAGCAACCGTCGACCATATAAGATTTTTACAGTAAAGCAAACGAATTTTACATCGAGAGGTGCGTGTAAGAGTTTATGATGGACCATTGTTGGATATTCAGATGAGGTAATACAAAGTAATTTCGCTGTAAAGCAAACTGGAGAAAATTCTGGGGATGTAAACGTGAAGGTTAGAAATCCGAATGTAGGTCAGAATTAGAAAAATGATGGGGCAAGAAACGCAAGTCGAATAATCGCAATCATTTCTAGACTTATAAGTACGACAATTACACTAAACTGAATAGCTTAATAGAGAACATCTATTTAGCTACTCGGAGCACTGAACTATATAGGAAGCCGGCTCCTAGGGAGTCAACTGAGACGAAGAGGAAGTCGGGCAAAATCTGTAGATTCCATGAGACTCATGGTCATAATACCAATGACTGCAGGAATTTGAGTGAAATGATTGAAGATTTGATTAGAAAAAATAAATGCAACAATATGTGAAAGTGCTGCAGGGTGGCAAGCAAGGAACTTCTAACCCCCCTTGGGTCATCTTCCTAGTAGGGGCAAGCTCAGCCTGTTGCTAATCCACTCAGGCAACTAGAAAGACGTTTTGTATTTAACATAATCATTGGTGGGCCGCATCCTACCGATAAAAACTTTACGGAAATGGATAGATACATTGGAGCTATAAAACATGCTGAGATTGAAAGTTGCTATACTGTTGAGGATGGAGCAGTGGCGAAACTAGATCGATGGGTCTGAATCAAGTAAAGAATTAGCAGCATAAGTCTATTTTAGTTCTCTAAAAGGTGATAACAGCATGAGCTGCACACAGGACGCTACCCTAAGCTATTATCACCTCCAAGAAAAATCAAAATTGATCCTTAAGACGCTGTCCTAAGATCGACTGTGTAACTCGGTACAAGTCAGTTCTGACTCTGTGGATGAAGATAGCAAAACATGTCGAGTACCGGAGCAAAACACTAGCTTTGTTCCATGAAAAATTCAAAGCTCGGTTTACTATCTTCTTCTACAAAGTCGTAACCAACTCGAATCTTCCATTGCCTTCTCATAAACACAACTCCATAACCGTTGTTGCTAACCATCACCAATACACTAAAATCCATTAACACCAACCTTGTAGATCGGATCGGCAAGCTAGGAATTGGATCGGATCGAAGGTGTTTGGTGTGGGAAGTATTTGGTTATGGTCAATAATAGCTCCAGGCAGTGGCGAAGGCAGCTCCAGCTAGCAACGGCGGGGGGACTGAAGATCGGTGGCGATGAAGGTTGAGTCGGCTCATATAGGGTTTGGAGAGCTCGGATCCGATCAGCCGGAAATGAAAGAAAAATGAAAGTGAAGAGAAGGGGTCGGTCCAGCTACATATAAAAAGAAAATTTATCCAAGTACCCGGGTCGGTACCGATCCAAATTATTTCACATGTTCCACTCTAAATTCCTCCAGCACGACCTTCTTGATGTTCATGTGCATCCCCGAAGAAATCAAGTTCAAGTTGCTTCGCACTCACGAACAATGGAGATCCATACTAAGGACCGAACAGTTAACTAGTACTTCGTAGATAGCTTTTCATGATAGCCAGATACGATAAATGAAACTCCTTAGAACAGAAACTAAGAGATAGTCAATTCCAGAGCACACCTTGTTTTCAACTAAAGCGTACTCCGGGGAAGGGGCAAATATTAACCAGGTTCTTAACCCAGCTGAATTCAAAAGGAGTTAGAACATTCAAGCTAAGCCAGAATGACTCAAAACTTGACCAGATGGCCTGAAAGAACATCATTGAAGTCTCCAAAAAGTATGTGTCGAAAATAGACTAACTTTTCAGATCGGCACCGATCTGAATTATCTACTCTTTGATCCTCTAATTCTCTTGCATCATGACCTTATGCCTTCACTAAGTTCGTCCAACAAGTTTGGTAGTTCAGGCAACCTAGTTCAAGAAGTAAAAGTTCATCCAATTCAAAATACAGTTCTATCTAAACCATATGTGAATCATCATCGAAACGAGTCAACAAGCTACGAAACTGCATGGAGAATATCATAACTAGGCAAAGGAGACAACAAAGTAGTCGAAGCATAAAAAATGCTTAACTATTTGGAACAGTACTGATTCGATCCAAATCTAAATAGTTTACTCCGATAACCACCAAACTTCTTGGGCTTCCTCTGCATGACGACTACAGGCTTCTGGTAAAGTGACTCTATCCCAACTACTCTCCAACCCCTATAATTACCATCCCATATGCAACATGAAAGGGATTTCTGGACTGACCGCTGGAACTCTGCCATTACTATTCTTCACTCTTCTTCTCCCACACAACAGTCGCAAAGGAGCAACTAAGATCCTCCGGTTGCCTCCAAGTACTTGTGATTTGGATCTAACTTAGGTGATTCAATCATATTGTAAATCAAATCAATCTTGTAACACCAGTCAGCTAATAAAAGCTATAAAGTTGTTGTAGGCTTCATTAACAGCCAAACTACTACAAAAATCTTCTTGTCTCTTTACTATTTTTGCTCTTTTTATATTTATTATCTATATTATTTGCTCTGAGAAACAGGGCTGATGCTTTCACACTCAACCCAGGGTATTGATCCATTTTTTGGGTTAACAGTAGGCTATATTTATTATACTCAGATTATATTCAATTTTTTTTCTACAACTCATATACAATTATCCAGTTAGGCATAATAATCAAATAAATACCAACGGGATAATTTTCATATTATAACAATCTATAAAATTTCCCACTCACCCATTTAAAAGCGATCCAAATCGCCAAATCTAAAGTAGAACCTTTGATTCATCTCCAAATTTTTTTAGTCCAAGAAATATGTATAAAAAGGGTATATACATATATTAAAATTACATATCTAAGAAGAGATTTGGGATTGGGGGAGAAAATAGATACAAATATACAAATATGTATAAATTACCACAAATACGCGTATAGTTGATTCTCTTCTCGTTTTCATTTGATTTCCATTCTTCTCCAATTTGTATGAATATAAATACAAATATCTTATTTTTATAATCTAAGAAGAAAGTGGAGAAGAAGAAATGGCAGAGCTTCGCTACTGCCTCCAGAAAAATGTGAGAAGAGAAGGGAGGGTTAGGTCTGAATTTATAGGCATAAGAATCAAGCTCGACTGTCAGATCGAAATATATTAAATCTGGGCCGTTGGACCTAGGCTATCCCTAGCTGCCACACTGGGAAACATCAGAATGCAGTATTGGCTATGATTGCTAAGTGGAAAAATTTGGAAGCAATATCAGCTTATAGTGTGCAGCATAGATCCGAGGCAGGTTCTAGTGCAGAAAGTGCTATATTGTCTTGCTTAGAAGTTCGACCGGTAATGATTGAGAAGATAACTTCTAAATAGGAGGACGATCCAGTTTTGGCTGAACGAATCAGAAAGTTAAAGGAGGGAACAAAGAGCAATGGCTTAAAGAATTTTAGTCTTGACCAAAATGGGTGGTTGAGAAAGAAGGGAAGGTTGTGTGTTCCAAACGTAGGGGACATGAGGAACGAAGTTTTGGATGAATGCCATCGTTCGAAATTCACTATCCATCCAGGAGGAATGAAGATGTATCAGGATATGAAGAGAAGTTTCTTCTGGGAAGGTATGAAACAGAACGTTGGTTTATGTGTTGCAGTGATTGAATTGCCAACAGGCAAAGGCTGAACACCAGAAGCCAAGTGGATTGCTTCAACCATTGGAAGTTCCGTTATGGAAGTGGGATTCTATTTCTATGGATTTTATCGATGGGTTGCCAAGGTATAGTGGAGGAAATGAAAGCATATGGGTCATACTAGATAGACTGACTAAGAGTGCTCATTTCATTACAGTAAAGTCAATTAGGACGGCACCTATTTTGGCGAAGTTATTTATGAAGAATGTAGTTAGACTGCACGAGAATCCTAGTAGTATCATCAGTGATAGAGATTCTTTGTTTACTAGTGAGTTCTGGAAGAGTCTACAGGAAACATTAGGAACCAAGCTCAATATGAGTACCGCTTACCATTCACAGACTGATGGGCAAACTGTAACGACCCGGAATTTTCAATCCCGAAAATTCCAGATAGTTATGAAAAAGAAGAAAGAGATAGAAGAAGAAACAGAAAATAAAACACAGAACCACACATTCGCAGCGGATAAAATATAATATTAAATAATAACAGTTTACAAAAGAATACTATATCTGTCGATTACATTTAATATACATCAGAGTTCCACATTTACACAGTCACTGAATATATAAAATTTTCAGCATATCTCAGATAAAAGAAATATATCGCAGCGGAAACACTCCATACGTCCCTGCCATCCAGCTCGCCAACTGAGCTCCAGAACGTCCTTACCTGAAAAATCTGTAATACTCGGTCTGACCCGAGCATTACATCAAAGTAACACCCGGGTCAGGCTGGAAACCAGCGTGAGTAAACCGATTTAAATAGAAATACTAAGGTTGTAAAACCTCTTTGAAACATAGGGTAACTCGTACCTCGCTACGAGTTCTTATCTTGTTATAGCCAAACACTTACTACACAAATCAAAATCTAAGTACCGTTACTTAGTTTCAATGGTCTTGTTTACTTAATTTATTCCATTCCAGCCTATTTGATTTACAATCAATCTATAAAGAATTATAGATTACAAATTCGAAGTGGTTTCGGATTTGTTTGATACCCGACTCCGGTCTCTTCGAATCCAATATCATCCTAAAATCCAAGTTGTTTAAGTGAAATACAATTCAAATTTTAAATACAGGGTGTCACCTTTACACAGTAATTCATCATCGATGGATACCCGCATTATCACAATTTAAAACAACATATCCTATCGCATAGCATCTCAAATCACATATCAGAGATATCAACTAATCTAAGGCATACAATATCATTCAATCATTCATAAGCAAGATTAATCACTTCAAAAATTAATTTAATTTATCTTTAATTAAATTAATTTTTAATCTTTAATCACTTAGATTATCTTTACTCAACATTAATTAATTACAAATCAATTAATTAATCACCCTTTAAATATCCATCTTAATTAATCATAAACAGTAATTATCGTCCTGTAATCACTTACTTTAAATTAATTAACTCCTTAATTAATTTTATTAATCCTTTAATTAATTACATCAAATAATTAATCCTTAATTACTTTTGCAAAGTAATTATACTTCAATTACTACTCATTAAGTAATTCCCTTTAAATTAATTACATCCTGTAATTATACATTAATTACTTATACTAAGTAATTACACATATCAATCTCATTAAGTATTCATACTTAATGAGCATCAAGATTATCTTTAATTAATTTACAAATTAATTAACTTAAATCAATCACATCCATTTATTATTTACAATTGAGTGATTTATTCTTTAATTACTCTTAACAAATTAATTAATCTTTAATTACAGATTAATTATTCTTTAATTATTAATTTATAAACCTTAATTATCAATTAATAAAACTTAATAACAATTAATTAATCCTTAATTAATCTTATATTAATCACCCCTTAATTAATAATTAATAAAACTTAATTATAAATTAATAAAACTTAATTACAAATTTAGTACTTCTTAATTACCAATTAATTTACCTCTAATTACAAATGAATTAATCTCTTAATTACTAAATTAATTAATCTCTAATCATTAATTAATCTCTAATTACTTTTATTAATTAATCTCCAATTTCTTTCATTAATTAATTACTCTTTTAATTAATTACCTTTATCAAGTAACTTTAATTAATCACATTCTTAATTAAAGATAAATTCTTTATCTTCATTATTTACCTAATTTTATCATTGGAAAACATTTAGGGATTAATTACGTGATTTAAAAATATATAATTTACTTTAAACAAAACAATTTAAACATTTAATTTGTTTCAAAAACAATTTAATCTTTGAACTTTACTTGGAAACTTGTTGATCTTTTCTTTGGAAACTTCCATTTTATTTATTTTAAAAACTTGATCATTTCCCTTTGCTTTAGAAACTTATTAGTTTACAAAAGGAACCCGAGACAAACACACAAAATCCCGAATCAATTCCCGAGCAACTCACGAGTAACTCTCGTATCTTCTTCTTCGAGTCAGGCATGCTGAAACGCGAGAGAAACTCCGGCTCCACCTCTTCTTCCCCAATCCTCTACTTCCAGTGCACACGAACGTGCACGGTGCACCTACCCCATCGCCTCCGACCAGCGACTATCACCGCGACCATCCCCATCGCACGATCGCTCGTGAACCCAACTACAAACCCAGATCCCACAATACATAATCGAATAAAAATTTCGATCATCAGCTCGAATTACCTGCAGAACTTGAACCACCAAAAACCCCCATTTGCCGACCATCTCGTCGCCCTTTAACTCCGCCAACCTCACCATCGATCACCATGCCCACAAGCTTCGTCCTCCCCAAATCCTAATGCCTCCGGTCCAACAACCAAGTCGCGATGGTCACGACAATCAAACCCATCCAAAAATCAACTTAAACCCTACTACGATCTAATTCGAACGATTGAGACATTGGAAAAATTAAACTGCATTTTTCCCATCTTCAACAACATCAAAGCTTGCCTCACCCAAAATTTCAAGACGAATTGTGGGTTTGATCATCGGCAATCGACCAATTTGCCGAAACACTTCAATAATTCATTCCCAATTGAATATCGCTTTAAAAATTATGATTTGCATGTTAAAAATCATTATTTTCAACTACAAATCCAACTATATAATCCAAGCAAGAACTAAAGATAACAAATTTTGAATGAATTCAAGATTTTCACTGCAATATCCATTTTTAAAACTATTTATAAACTTAAACTTACAGAAACATTTCTTTAGAATTTTCCTTCAACATTATCAAACAACTTTGATTCAAACATCAAAGTCAAATAGTGATGTTAGTAGAAGATTTGAATTTTGCATATATAATGATGCCTTCCCAGTACTGTGTTTTCCAGTCTTATCCCAAGCTGTTTTAACTTAATTATATGTTGGAACCTTTAGTTAAAATATAATAATCAATGTTATCTTAGCACTAACCTCATAACAAGTTAGTATATCAAAGAGCATATCTTTTTAAATCAAACATGGTATTGAGGCATTCAAACAGGGGATGTATGTGCTTGTCAATCTGTACTTAAACATTATCATTTACAGGGTATTCAAAACAAGGATATAAACAAACATATTCATATACGTATGTGCATCTGAATTATAGGTTTAAAATGTTATTAAGTGATGTTACTCACAGTATATAGAATAATTCAAACTATATTCAAATTGAAAACATCCATGCATTCATATTTAAAACATCCTGCAAACATTAATCACCCTTAACTTGAGTAATTCCTGCATGTGTAGTTTACTCACCTTAGATTCAGTTTGAACAGAGGAATTGTTTTTGAACTGGAAACTTGCAAATGCCTGAAATCCTTTTGGAAACTTTGTCACTGAAATCTTGCTTAATCGAAACAGGGCTGTTTTGAAACTGATCTTGACTTTATTAAAGTTGTTGTCTTGATTTCTTTTAACTGAAGAATCAAGCTCTTTTTTTAAAAAAACTGAATGGATGTAGCTTTAAAATTTGAGAAGATTGCTTCTTAAGTTTGTAAACGAACAAAATAATATGTTGTATAAATAAACAAGACTTTGAACAATATGGGTTTAAACTGGTACAAGATTTTTCTTCTTCTTTGTACTAAAATATTTTTGTAAATATTTTGGCCAGAGATATTTTTCAGTTGGTGGCTGATAAGATTAAAATGTGTGCTAGCATTTATTACTTGTCTTGTAGAAGAAGCTTGTACATTTATATATATTGCTTTTAACAAAAGGTGTAGTCTAGTTTCAGTTTTGATGAGCACATGTGTATATATATAGTTTGATTTTGTTACTTCTAGTTTTAACTTGCGGCAAACCCCGTCATATATGAAGATATCCATTTAAATATCTGTTTTGTTATTATGTTATACTTGTTTTTATTTCATTTTACACTTAGTGTTTCACTTAGCTCTTGTTTATATTTACATTCGTATCTTATATTTTGACTATAAATGTTCATATGGTTTACTTACATTTATACTTTAATTTTATATTGATAGAATTCGATTCTAATTTAAACATTATTACCTATATATATCTTATACCAATGTTAACAATGCAAAGTATTTTAATTCGATTTTATAAGATAATTTTTATCATAAATATTATTAAGAGATTTTAATTTAAGTCTACAAATCAAATTTCCTTTTTCAAAATACAAATAAATGGCAATTATTCCTAGTGGTCATATTCATTTTTAAAATGATAAGTTTACTTTTTATTTAAATTAGATTAAATATTTATTAAAATAATTCTGCTAAAATACCGGGTCATCACATTCCTCCCCCCTTTGAATCTTTTCGTCCTTGAAAAGAAATGAAGCCAGATTTATTAAAATGCTCAAAATCAGATAAATCTTCTTTGATCATTTTTAAACTGCTTTAAAAACCTATATAATATTACTAAAATAGTTTTTATAAAATACTTTTATAACTCGATGTTTCGACAAGTCCATCCTTGTTCTCATAGAAATTCGGTCATACGTTGATCAGGCGTACGACTGAAAATCTATAAGTGCTTGGCAGACCCGTTTCCAACATCCAGTGAAAATATTTTGAAAAATATCTTTATTGAAAATATAGAAAACGGTTTTCGAAAATAGAGGAAATAGCTTTGGTGAGAATGCTCTGGAAATCATCACACCCATCCATGGTCACAGTTACATCCTGGGTTACGTTGCCGTCGCAGCAAAAGTCCATGTAACTGATTACACCATAGAACCCACAACGGATCGCAGTTACATCCAGGGTTACGTTGCCGTCGCAGCAAAAGTCCATGTAACTGTTGGCTCTCAGCGGCACACACGATTACGCTGTCAAAATGAAACTTCTCCACTCCTACATAGTGTCGCAGTCTACCGATGTAAAATCAAACGCAGACTGTTGGCTCTCAGCGGCTCACACGACTTTCGCTATGTTACCATAGTGTCGTAGTCTACCGATATAAAATCAAACGTAGACGGTTGGCTCTCAGCGGCACACACGACTTTCGCTATGGTCTGCAGTAGATCGCAGTGACATAGAGTTACACTGTCGTCACAGCATAACCCAAATGCCCCTATAGGCACCAGCCCCTCGACTTTCGCTACACAATAATCCTCAGGAACTAGTTTTGTCCTGACTCCTCACAGGATCAACTTTAGAACCTCTCCCTTAGAGGCTCAAGGCAGTACCACCCTGTGGCACTCCTGAGAAGTTCATTTCAAGGGAGCGCCTTTTTCCCCAGAGTCAATCTCAAAACACTTTATACTATACACATATAGTATTTTTCTCAAAATCATACACCTAGTATGAAGAACATATAAGGCTCCTTTACACAAATCGATTCCCAAAATCGATAATTTTCAAAGTGGGCTTTTCTAAATCTCAATATTGATTTTACCCAAAAAATCAAAAGCCCTTTTCAAATCCATAGGTTCTCAAAACCCTTCTCAAAATCATTTTCATAAAATCTTTTATATCTATATATAAAATAATCTTGAGAAACTTTTGAATCAATTCATATTTGTATAAATTTCACCTTCATACTTCAAATGCTTTCAAATATTTTTAAACCCTTTCTTCTGGCGATAGATTCAACAAGGGGAGATTTATCTTATATAACAAAGATATATAACTTTGTTTATTCCAAATCAAATATTCAAACTTTGATTACTCTTTTATAAAGTTATTAACCATACTACTTTTCTTCATAAAGTAAATTTCAATTATAAAAATTTCCAATTTCCATTTTACTCATCATATATTTCACAAAATATACTTTTCATTTCAAAAAAAACTTTTACAATTCTTATCCATAAATTTTCAATATCGATTTCATTCAAGCCCGTACAATGTCCATATATCACTCGTACGCTATATCAATCTGATCGCTCACTCGATCACACAATTTCACTTCCGAACTAGTATTGTCCACCCGACTTCCTAGTGCGGACTCAGATCTGGTTTCTTGATCAGAAATCGTCATTCTCCTTGCATAGTCACAACTATGATAGAGAATACCCAGAACCAATCAACAATCCATATCCAGGTTCGCCGTCCAAAATCGAGTGGAAAATCCCAACTCGGATCGATAATACTATCTCGAACTTCTGTGCTCGAATCTGGATCAAATCATTATGCGAATAGAATAATATACGTACATCCTACGTATTTATCTTCATTGATTATCAGTCCAATCAATTTTTCTTTCTATTCACATTCACTTTGATTTTATTCACTTATTCACATTTGCCTTAATCCACATTTGGATTATCACTAAATTCTTATCTCAATTGGGTATTTAATCAATAACAGTTTGAACTCCGACCAGTTTATATTTAGAAAACAGCTTGAAAATAGATAAGTAGTTGAAAAATAATTATTAGTTTGTAAAATAGTTGCAAAGTAGTCAAGTAATTGTAAATTGTTGAAAAATAATCTAACACTTATAGGAATTCTTAAATAATTGTAAAATAGTTGTAACATAGTAATTAATTTGTAAAATAACTGAGAAATAGTAATTAGTTTGTAAATCAGTTGTAAAATTGTTAAATAGTTTTCAAAGGTAATTGTAAAACAAGCTTAAGATGGTTTTAGTTTTAAAAAGAAAAGTTGTATAGTAAATAGTTTGGAAAATAGATTAAACAATTTATTTTGAAAATAGTCCAGAGTCAAACTGTTCAATTCCCAACCTCCATTTCCATCAATTCAATTTAAATTTCAAATTAATCCAATTCCAATTTTCCATTTGAATTTTATACTTATCCAACTCAAATCACAATTCCCATTAATTCAGATCAAATTCAGTTTGAACTAATTCGATTCAAAATCCCAATTTTAACCCATCTCGAATCATATAAATTCGAGTTAAATTTTAAATGTTGATTTAATCCTTTAAATCAAATTAACCTTTATCTTTAAATTTAACAACCTAAATCTTTAACAAATTTAATTCTGAGTCCAATTCTCAAAAATTCCATTTTAAATTATCTTTACTTAACTTATTTCAAAAATTCAAATAAGAGTTCAAAACAATTTTATCTTCCATTTGAAACCAGTTCTTAAACAATTTTAATTTACACGTTTAATTCTTAAGTTCAAAGTGATCCCATTAAATTTCTGTAATAGATGTATATTACCTCAATCCATTTCTTAATTTAATTAGAATATTCCAATTCACAGTTTCATGGGTTATTAATAACAAAAAGGATGTTATCGGGTTAAGCCAAAGTAAATAAACATCAGATTTTAAAATAGCATCCATCAATAACACACCTTTCCCATTCCCAGATCTCAAATCCGTTTGAGATCACACATACTCCCATTTCAAAACAACCTATTTAACTTCACTAAGTAAAATTTTAATTTCATCTTGAAATTTCCAATTTAGGTTGTTCTTATTTAACTTCCCCTAAGTTAAATTCAATTTAATTTCGTCAATCTTACTCAAATTTGAATTCCCACTGCAAATTTCAAATTTCTATCAAAATTCTTTCCCACCCATAAGTTCAAAAATTATATCACCTTGGGTTTTTACATCACACTTCAGGTAGAATCAAAACTCAACATTTAGAGTTTTCTCTTTTTTTTTTCAAATCATCCTTGTATCCATACATATATACATATTTATTTCTTAGCCCACAAGGCTATACTTTTAAATTTTAAACCACCTTTGGGTTTAATTTAAAACAAATTTCTTTAAATTTCGAAACAACTCCTGCTTGAATCAAGCCCTTTAAATAAAATAATATTATTTATTATTTCTTTATCACTTTGAAACAATTTTCAAATTCTGGGCTCAGATTTAAAATTTCACAATTTATATCATCTTCAGTTCTAATTTATAGGTCAGACTTGCCCAAAATGTTTTACTTTCCTAAAACATTTCATTTTGCTTACTTATTAACAACATTTCATTATTAACCACAACAACCATTCTATTCTGGTTTGAATCTATTTCAACTCATCTTTAATTTCAATTTGGTCGTAGTTCTATTACCACTTAATTCCAATAATTTAACAACCAATTATCTTAATATTTATTAAAAAGAAATATGGCTTTATATATCAAAATATAATCATTGAAAATCTTTATATATGAAAATAACAAGTACGCTCTCATATATATATATATAAACACTCAACTCATTCTAAGGTACTATTGACCCTATCCTTATGAGTATCCCCCACCAGAGCCAAGGTTTTCGCTTAACCTTCGCTCTGATACCAACTGTAACGACCCGGAATTTTCAATCCCGAAAATTCCAGATAGTTATGAAAAAGAAGAAAGAGATAGAAGAAGAAACAGAAAATAAAACACAGAACCACACATTCGCAGCGGATAAAATATAATATTAAATAATAACAGTTTACAAAAGAATACTATATCTGTCGATTACATTTAATATACATCAGAGTTCCACATTTACACAGTCACTGAATATATAAAATTTTCAGCATATCTCAGATAAAAGAAATATATCGCAGCGGAAACACTCCATACGTCCCTGCCATCCAGCTCGCCAACTGAGCTCCAGAACGTCCTTACTTGAAAAATCTGTAATACTCGGTCTGACCCGAGCATTACATCAAAGTAACACCCGGGTCAGGCTGGAAACCAGCGTGAGTAAACCGATTTAAATAGAAATACTAAGGTTGTAAAACCTCTTTGAAACATAGGGTAACTCGTACCTCGCTACGAGTTCTTATCTTGTTATAGCCAAACACTTACTACACAAATCAAAATCTAAGTACCGTTACTTAGTTTCAATGGTCTTGTTTACTTAATTTATTCCATTCCAGCCTATTTGATTTACAATCAATCTATAAAGAATTATAGATTACAAATTCGAAGTGGTTTCGGATTTGTTTGATACCCGACTCCGGTCTCTTCGAATCCAATATCATCCTAAATCCAAGTTGTTTAAGTGAAATACAATTCAAATTTTAAATACAGGGTGTCACCTTTACACAGTAATTCATCATCGATGGATACCCGCATTATCACAATTTAAAATAACATATCTTATCGCATAGCATCTCAAATCACATATCAGAGATATCAACTAATCTAAGGCATACAATATCATTCAATCATTCATAAGCAAGATTAATCACTTCAAAAATTAATTTAATTTATCTTTAATTAAATTAATTTTTAATCTTTAATCACTTAGATTATCTTTACTCAACATTAATTAATTACAAATCAATTAATTAATCACCCTTTAAATATCCATCTTAATTAATCATAAACAGTAATTATCGTCCTGTAATCACTTACTTTAAATTAATTAACTCCTTAATTAATTTTATTAATCCTTTAATTAATTACATCAAATAATTAATCCTTAATTACTTTTGCAAAGTAATTATACTTCAATTACTACTCATTAAGTAATTCCCTTTAAATTAATTACATCCTGTAATTATACATTAATTACT
Source organism: Allium fistulosum (assembly GCA_030737815.1). Lineage (NCBI taxonomy): Eukaryota > Viridiplantae > Streptophyta > Magnoliopsida > Asparagales > Amaryllidaceae > Allium > Allium fistulosum. The sequence goes on from CM060906.1 coordinate 917,444,482, forward strand.
TATACTAAGTAATTACACATATCAATCTCATTAAGTATTCATACTTAATGAGCATCAAGATTATCTTTAATTAATTTACAAATTAATTAACTTAAATCAATCACATCCATTTATTATTTACAATTGAGTGATTTATTCTTTAATTACTCTTAACAAATTAATTAATCTTTAATTACAGATTAATTATTCTTTAATTATTAATTTATAAACCTTAATTATCAATTAATAAAACTTAATAACAATTAATTAATCCTTAATTAATCTTATATTAATCACCCCTTAATTAATAATTAATAAAACTTAATTATAAATTAATAAAACTTAATTACAAATTTAGTACTTCTTAATTACCAATTAATTTACCTCTAATTACAAATGAATTAATCTCTTAATTACTAAATTAATTAATCTCTAATCATTAATTAATCTCTAATTACTTTTATTAATTAATCTCCAATTTCTTTCATTAATTAATTACTCTTTTAATTAATTACCTTTATCAAGTAACTTTAATTAATCACATTCTTAATTAAAGATAAATTCTTTATCTTCATTATTTACCTAATTTTATCATTGGAAAACATTTAGGGATTAATTACGTGATTTAAAAATATATAATTTACTTTAAACAAAACAATTTAAACATTTAATTTGTTTCAAAAACAATTTAATCTTTGAACTTTACTTGGAAACTTGTTGATCTTTTCTTTGGAAACTTCCATTTTATTTATTTTAAAAACTTGATCATTTCCCTTTGCTTTAGAAACTTATTAGTTTACAAAAGGAACCCGAGACAAACACACAAAATCCCGAATCAATTCCCGAGCAACTCACGAGTAACTCTCGTATCTTCTTCTTCGAGTCAGGCATGCTGAAACGCGAGAGAAACTCCGGCTCCACCTCTTCTTCCCCAATCCTCTACTTCCAGTGCACACGAACGTGCACGGTGCACCTACCCCATCGCCTCCGACCAGCGACTATCACCGCGACCATCCCAATCCATCGCACGATCGCTCGTGAACCCAACTACAAACCCAGATCCCACAATACATAATCGAATAAAAATTTCGATCATCAGCTCGAATTACCTGCAGAACTTGAACCACCAAAAACCCCCATTTGCCGACCATCTCGTCGCCCTTTAACTCCGCCAACCTCACCATCGATCACCATGCCCACAAGCTTCGTCCTCCCCAAATCCTAATGCCTCCGGTCCAACAACCAAGTCGCGATGGTCACGACAATCAAACCCATCCAAAAATCAACTTAAACCCTACTACGATCTAATTCGAACGATTGAGACATTGGAAAAATTAAACTGCATTTTTCCCATCTTCAACAACATCAAAGCTTGCCTCACCCAAAATTTCAAGACGAATTGTGGGTTTGATCATCGGCAATCGACCAATTTGCCGAAACACTTCAATAATTCATTCCCAATTGAATATCGCTTTAAAAATTATGATTTGCATGTTAAAAATCATTATTTTCAACTACAAATCCAACTATATAATCCAAGCAAGAACTAAAGATAACAAATTTTGAATGAATTCAAGATTTTCACTGCAATATCCATTTTTAAAACTATTTATAAACTTAAACTTACAGAAACATTTCTTTAGAATTTTCCTTCAACATTATCAAACAACTTTGATTCAAACATCAAAGTCAAATAGTGATGTTAGTAGAAGATTTGAATTTTGCATATATAATGATGCCTTCCCAGTACTGTGTTTTCCAGTCTTATCCCAAGCTGTTTTAACTTAATTATATGTTGGAACCTTTAGTTAAAATATAATAATCAATGTTATCTTAGCACTAACCTCATAACAAGTTAGTATATCAAAGAGCATATCTTTTTAAATCAAACATGGTATTGAGGCATTCAAACAGGGGATGTATGTGCTTGTCAATCTGTACTTAAACATTATCATTTACAGGGTATTCAAAACAAGGATATAAACAAACATATTCATATACGTATGTGCATCTGAATTATAGGTTTAAAATGTTATTAAGTGATGTTACTCACAGTATATAGAATAATTCAAACTATATTCAAATTGAAAACATCCATGCATTCATATTTAAAACATCCTGCAAACATTAATCACCCTTAACTTGAGTAATTCCTGCATGTGTAGTTTACTCACCTTAGATTCAGTTTGAACAGAGGAATTGTTTTTGAACTGGAAACTTGCAAATGCCTGAAATCCTTTTGGAAACTTTGTCACTGAAATCTTGCTTAATCGAAACAGGGCTGTTTTGAAACTGATCTTGACTTTATTAAAGTTGTTGTCTTGATTTCTTTTAACTGAAGAATCAAGCTCTTTTTTTAAAAAAACTGAATGGATGTAGCTTTAAAATTTGAGAAGATTGCTTCTTAAGTTTGTAAACGAACAAAATAATATGTTGTATAAATAAACAAGACTTTGAACAATATGGGTTTAAACTGGTACAAGATTTTTCTTCTTCTTTGTACTAAAATATTTTTGTAAATATTTTGGCCAGAGATATTTTTCAGTTGGTGGCTGATAAGATTAAAATGTGTGCTAGCATTTATTACTTGTCTTGTAGAAGAAGCTTGTACATTTATATATATTGCTTTTAACAAAAGGTGTAGTCTAGTTTCAGTTTTGATGAGCACATGTGTATATATATAGTTTGATTTTGTTACTTCTAGTTTTAACTTGCGGCAAACCCCGTCATATATGAAGATATCCATTTAAATATCTGTTTTGTTATTATGTTATACTTGTTTTTATTTCATTTTACACTTAGTGTTTCACTTAGCTCTTGTTTATATTTACATTCGTATCTTATATTTTGACTATAAATGTTCATATGGTTTACTTACATTTATACTTTAATTTTATATTGATAGAATTCGATTCTAATTTAAACATTATTACCTATATATATCTTATACCAATGTTAACAATGCAAAGTATTTTAATTCGATTTTATAAGATAATTTTTATCATAAATATTATTAAGAGATTTTAATTTAAGTCTACAAATCAAATTTCCTTTTTCAAAATACAAATAAATGGCAATTATTCCTAGTGGTCATATTCATTTTTAAAATGATAAGTTTACTTTTTATTTAAATTAGATTAAATATTTATTAAAATAATTCTGCTAAAATACCGGGTCATCACACAAACATAAAGGGTTAACAAAGTCTTGGAGGATTTGTTAAGAGCTTGTGTACTGGATTTCGGAGGATCATAGGAGGACCATCTTCATTTAGTCAAGTTCTCTTATAATAATAGTTAATAGACGAGTATTGGGATGGCACCGTTTGAAGCTTTATATGGGAGACCATGCAAATATCCCGTGTGTTGGTTAGAGACCGGGGATAGGTTGGTTCTTGGTCCGGATTTGGTGAAAGAAGCCACAGAGAAGATTGAGTTGATCCGAGCTAGGATGAAGGAAACTCGGTCTAGACAGAAAAGTTATGCAGACAGAAGAAGGAAAAACTTGGAATTCTCTATTGGAGACTATGTGCTTATTAAGGTTTCATCGATGAAGGCTGTGATTAGATTTGGAATGTTAGGAAAGTTAGCTCCTAGATTCGTTGGACCCTTCCATATTTTTGAGAGGATCGGGAAACTCGCTTATAAAGTGAAGTTACTGAATAGTTTGGCAGGAGTCCATGATGTTTTCCATGTTTCTCATCTTAGAAAGTGTGTTAGAGGCTCGGAGACTACTATAGCACCTACAGTGTTAGAAGATTTAGTAATAAAGTCGGACTTGACCATAGTTAGAAAGCCGATTCGGATTGTGGTAAGAGATGAGAAGAAGTTAAGGAACAAGACAGTCAGATTAGTAAATGTCTAGTGGAATGACGATGCAAGAGACTATAATTAGAAGACAGAGAGCAGGATTAGAGAGTCTTAGCCTGATTTGTTCGATGGTATGTTTTACCTTTGATTGTTTTGATTGTGTACCTTATCGTAATTTCGAGGATGATATTCTTTAAGGTGGGGAGTCTGTAACACCCCATATTTTTATAACATTATCTAGGATGTTTAATTAGTTAAATTAAATAAAATAATGTGAAGATTAATAGGTTGAGATTTGATTAAATTAAGGGTAGCCGTACCATGTTAATGTGTAAAGTAAAATGAGAAAACATAAACTAATGTGTTAGGAAATGAGTAAGGGCATTATAAGAAATAGGAAAGGCTTATGCCCTAAACCCTTAGAAATTGAAACTCACATTCATTCTCATTTTACCAAACTAAAAACTCTTAAGGCCGACCACCATTATTGTTCTCAAGAAAAGATTAAAGCTAGGATTCAAGAGAAGGAAGATAATCAACTAATTCAACATCAAATCTCACATCTTTTAATCTCAAAGCTAAGATGAATAATTACTTCATCCCATTTCTTATAGTTTTCAGTTTTAAGATTAGATCCGAAATGTTTTTGCAAGTATATGTCATGTTTTGCTGATTAAAGTTATATATTTGTTTGTTGGTGAATTATGCATGTTCATATTAGTATATATGAAATGTTTGATATGAAAACCCTATTAAATGACTCTAAATGCCTTGAAAATTTAAATATAGGTCAGAAATGATATTTTAGAGATGGGTTCCAATTTTCATAATTTTTTGAATTTATGTGGATTTTATATTAATTTTCTAGTGAAGAAAATGATTTATTGGGTTATAAATTATTTACGGCTAAAATAATAATTATTTGGGTTAGAAATTTTTATATGTTGGAAAACATATTAAAATAGATTTTCTGGGATTTTCCTAAGCGATGAATATATAAAATTATTTAAGGTATGTGACTTAAATGTTTTATATATTCAATTAAGAAGAAGGGGCGTTTTATAAAATAAAATTATTATTTAATTCTGAAATTAGTGGCAGCACTTTTCTGAAAAATAATTATTAACCAATGAGAATTTGACAAACAACGGCAGATTAGTTGAAAAGTTATCATTTTTAAGTTAAAAACAAAAATGATCACCCGCCGTTCGTAGCTCGGTTGGTTTGGGAGCTGGGAGATGGGAACCAAAGGACTGTGTCCGGGCAGGTTCGAATCCCAGCGCCAAACCATCAGTGGGAGTTTCAACGTTAAGCATCCGTGTGCGACGACTAAATAAAAGCGAGGTAGACACACGGCGTGGGGTTTACTTAAGTGAGTATCAATGAATACCATGATCTTAAGGTTCCCCATGATCTCAAAAAAAAACAAAAAAACAAAAATGATCATGCTTTTAGCATGTTTCAGCCATTTTAGGCATCAAACCTTCCGACCCAGACCTTCCGACAAAGTCGAAAGGTTATAGCTTTCGACAAGGTCAAAGTTCAATGCATATGGTATCAAGCTACTTGGTACATAATAAATTGAACAAGGTTGAAGGGTACTTGGTCAAAAGGTTGGTTACCAAAGAGGTTGGGATATGTTTGTTTTATAAACCAAAAGCTTACACCTGCTTGCTTTCGAAAAGGAGCTTTCGACTCGATTGCTTTCGACCAATTCAATTATTTAAAATAAAGGTTTTGAACCTTTCGAAAGGTTACTGCCGCTTTATCACTGTTTTGTTATGAACCTTCCGACAAAGTCAAAAGGTTTACCTGTTTTTAAAAACCAGCCGCTTCTCCATGCTTTCGAAAGATAGCTTTCGACTTAGATGTTTTACCCTTGTTTTTAACTGAAGAATAACCCAAGTTTTCAAAGGAGTTGTTCAAAAGGCAGAGGCCTATTGTTTTAAATGATATGTTTTAAAGCTTTCGAAGCAGAGCTTTCGACAAAGTCGAAAGGTTTCTTTCATTAATTTCGAAAGGTTTTAGTTCAATGGTTTCGAAAGGTTCGAGTCCAATGATTTCGAAAGGTTTAGTTCAATGATTTCGAAAGGTTTGGGTTCAATGGTTTGGAAAGGTTTGATTCAATAATTTCAAAAGGTTTTGGTTCAATGGTTTCGAAAGGTTTGAGTTCAATGATTTCGAAAGATTTTAGTTCAATGGTTTTGAAAGGTTTGAGTTCAATAATTTCGAAAGGTTTGCTTTGAATGGTTTCGGAAGTTTTAAATGGAAGGTTTTTTAAAGCTTTTCTAAGGCAATGTTTTAAATTGTTTATAAAGTAGGATGTCTCAAGTTTATTGCTTTCGAAAGGAATGATTTCAATAGTTTCGAAAGGTTTGATGTTTGGTTTCGAAAGGTAAGGTTTTGGCCTTTTTGCTTAAAAAATTAAAGGATTTCACTTGGTTTTGAAAGAGATGTTTTCAAAAGTTTAGAAAGAGGTACTTTTAAATGTTTTCATTAACTAAGGTTTGAGTAAAGAAGATATATATAACATGGTAATGTGATTTTGAGTAAAACATAAAGATTATATATTTTCCTTGTTTGAGTTTGATTTAAAGGTTTTAACTCATTTTGAAAATGTTTTCAAGGAAAATTATGGGAGGGGATTCTTAAGTGAAAATGATTCATATATTAGAATACTAGATGGGACTAGTATGAGGTCGCGCCTTATACATTTGCTATTAGCCCTAGCTAATAGTTGTCTAAAATTCCAGTGTGTAGGGCTTGGTCACAGGTATACTAAAATTATGATTACACACCAAAGGGAATATATGTTTGTATATAGATAGGTTATTGGTGAGCCCGAAAAACCATTAGGATCAGGAAGACCTAGGAGATGATTAAGTTAGGGACATACCGTCTAGAAGTGAAGTATTTAACAGATAGTTAAGGATAGATAGTCCAGAAAAAGAATAGCTAACAAGTGTTGGATTAATTTTGATTATATTGTCTGGTAGGCCCGAGTCAGCCAAAGGTTAAAACAAAACTTATGTGTTTGAACATATAGTTCATTATTACCTGATATTTATGTATGTTTACATAATAAATTGCTTTACAATACTTAACCAGTTTTGGTTGTAGGAAAAGGTTTTGCAAAGATATGTTTTAAAATGATGTTAGTGAGGGGAAACCCGATCCGCTAAGAGGCGTTGTCTCACTTAACATATAAAACCAGGATGTATATTATTATTCACACCAGGCTTTATGTCCGACTCGAAGTTTATGTTTTCCCCTTAAACTCTCGGGTGCTCAAAATTAATTTGAGTAGGCTGAGGGGTTAAAGTCTTTTTCAGGTTTAGTAGGATGACGAATAAGACTACCGGAGGCATGCAGGAGGCAAACGAATAGCTATTTAGGAGTTGTGGCTTTATGTTTTGTTGTATTTCTGCTGTGTTTGCATTAAGTCTATTAAGTCGCCGGAAGTTAATACTATAGATGACTGCAACATCTGTAGCGCTTAGTTTTGGGCTTCTAGATAGGGGATGTTACACATTTACTTCAAATTATATTTTAAAAATATATATTCTCAAAACCATCTCAAATCTTTCTATATTGGAAAACTCTTCCATATACTTATATCTACGGTATAAGTATATTCCCAAATCACTTCATTTTCAACACTTAGAAAAATATTTCAGTATACTTATATCAATGGTATAAGTATATTCTATAACCCTACCATTTTGAGACACGCCAAATAGATTTCTATAACCTTACAACTCTAGAGTTCGTACGCCTCTGGACGGGTGTTAAGTATAGGAAGCAATGCTCCTACACCACCAAGCCTTCAGCACAATCATAAGAACTGATTCATGTATTTCACGATGGAAGGTCAAAACATAATTTATTGGGTCAAAACGAATGTTGCGTAAAACATCGTTATGACAACCCAAAAGCACTAGTATAGGGAATCGATTAATATATATGTATATATATCCCGTATACTATATAAAACATTTCCATTCAGAAATTATTTACTATAACAACAATGTTATAGTCCATGCCTTCCTTATTTTCCGAAAACATCTATTACAACAATAATTGTTGAAATCTATGTTTCCGTTACTTATCACATTTTAAAACATTTTTCAAAACCAATAAATTCCATTTGGAATCATTACTTCCCAACATTCCTTTAAATAAATATCCATATTTATAAAACTATTTTTATAAATCTCCTTCGATTTTATAAAACTTTTATTTTATAAAATTCTTTTATTTACAAATTCTATTTATAAATCCATTCTTTTATAAAAACTAATTTTACTATCAAAATCCATTCTTTATAAATCAAATTCATTTATAAATTAACTTCAAATCCTTTTACTATACATTTATAAATTTCATCTATAAATCAACTTCTTTATTTATAAAAATATCACTTCTATAAATCCTTTTTTATTATTCAAAAATCTCAAATCAAAGTATTCTCAAAACTATATTTTTATAATCCCAAAGATCATAACTTTTTATTTCTTTAAAAATAAAATCATTCCTTTTAATAATTTAAAAATCATTAAACATATATACTTTCAAAATCACTTTGAAATCCTTTTCAAATCAAAATCATCATTTCAATATTTCAAAATACCAAAAATAAGGCTCAGTGCTACTAAAGCACTAAATAAGTCAAATCACATCAAAAACATCAACATGACATCTAGAACATCATATATCAGCATACATATGAAAAGTAAATCAACAGTGGTGAGGAATCCTGTTGGATCCCTCTAACCTGTCTCGTTGCATCACAGACAACATATAATCATAAAAATATAAATCAACCGCTTCGAGACGGGATTCGTATACAAAAGGTCGTCCACCCTTACAAGGGAACGTAATAGGGTCTAATCCGCTCCAATAGGCAGGAATATATCCAAACCAACTAATATATATAGTATATCATATAAACAAGCAACGATTATCATAAATAAAATTATTCCCACATATATAAAAATATAAGCAGGCCAGAGAGGTGAATTTACGCACAAAAATGCCAGAAATTGCCTAAGCGTTCCATTTTGAATTAAAATTGAATGGTCGTTCAATTTAACTCAAAAACTCCAACTAGCTTCAAATTCATCCAATCCAACTCCATAGCATAGTGCTTGCTGATATGAACGCAGCACAACTTGTCGCGCTCGAAACGGATCTCGTACGAGAAAGTTATGAATCAATTTACATAACGAGATAATTAATTTAATTAAATAAATAAAATATAAAACGTTTAAACCTTAAACCATCTTCTCATTTTCGTCACACTCCAGCACAGGCCGCGTGCAATGGTTTTTTTTTTGTTTTTTTAATCTCTGTTCGAATGTGCGCGCTACCATCACCCGACACGCCGCCGACGGTTGCCCTGACTGTCGTGCCTCCGCCTCCACTCGTCAAGCCCCTACCCGCACGCGCGCCTACGTGTGTGAAATCGATTGCCTAAACCCAAAACTACAACGTGAATGGAGGTAGTTTTCGGCAGCCTCGGTCGACGATTCGTCGATCCATCCATATAGATTTGTTCGTGGAGTCGAGCTCTCCAACGTTCATGTTGAACGTTTTGGCTAATTTTGCTCCTACTTCGTCGTGCAATAATGGCCGTTGGATTGTGGAGCTTTAATGGTGGCTGAAAATCTATTTAGGGTTAGGTTTTGCAAAATGGAAGAAGTTGGGGGCTATTTATAGAAAATTTTGTGTGGCACAATTCATCCGTGAAAATTCCGAACTCCAAACGAAACATGCCGCCGAGCGTTCTATGTGTTATACCCCTATTCCGAACACAATGGAATATGTATCGGGAGCCAATTCCATCATATACAGAAAATAGCTTTTCAAAATCGAATTATTTTAATTAAATTCCTTTAATTAGTTTCTACGCGTTTCGAACTCGCACGATCAAATGATAAGTCCAATCGCTACGAAATTTGACAGCATATAACAATTCATTATTATGGATCCAATAAAACTGGTTTCGTCAAAATTCGAGACAGTGCCAAAAATGACTATTTTTCCACGTTAATTAATCAAATAAGTTTCCAATTTCAGTTTAATCACTTTTAACCCAAATTTAAAAGTTTTCTAACTCCATTCTAATTTAAATAGAATTTAAATCAACTTTATAACTCATTTTCATTTATTTTAAATTCAAGATTCCATTATTTAAGTGATTTCAAAATTAAATTTAACAATTTAATTACCAAATTAATCGCTATATTTGAAATAAAAGTTATTTAACTTATAAAATTAACTTTTCAATATTTAAAAACAATTAAATAATCCAAATTTGGGTAACTAAAATTATGGGTCGTTACAAACTTGCTTCCGATAATTGCGACATACATACTCTAATTTCCACCCATCTGGAATAAATGCGTGTCTCCGATTGGAACTCATCATCAAAATCCAAAATCGCAAAGTAACTAGAATTTCAACCATCAGGTCGAACACCTCCAGTTTCCAGGATTCTGCCATATGTTGCACTCATGCTCTTTGTTAACAGCACCTTATGTTTCACCGGCACTCCATGGGGTACTTTGAAGACGGCATGAAAATCTTAAGTTTAAGATATTTCCAACCTATAAGTGCTTTTCCCATTCCTTCGGAGTGGAACTACAACTATTTCTATAGTCGGAATTCTTAGAATCTAACGTAAAAATATAATATTACTAGATAGGAAAGTACGAATACGTTTTCTCAATTTTTCCTAATTCCTCTGATCTACTAACCTAGGCTCTGATACCAAATGTAATAACCCGTACCTCAATGGGCTTAAATTTCGACCAAAATCGAAACCCAAGTCCATCAAAATACAGATTGTTGGATTTGCTACCTACAAATAAGCATAAGCATTATCAGAGATTGATAAAATCTAAACTCACAGCGGAAACAATAATAGGATAAGAATACTGATTATGACTACTACCTTGGAATTAATGGTGTTTTTTTGGATAATTGGTTGTCACATCAGCATCGAGCATGAGAGAAAAGAAGACTTTTCCAACAACTAACACATCCAGCTCCAGTGACATGTTCCTCTAAAATCTATCCTATGGGTTGTAATGAGGAAGGGGTTAAAACAACGTTCTGGTAACATGAAAATCTATATACCGTTCATAACATAAATTTATACCGATTGGTTTTCATTTAATAGTTATGTCTATTAAGGTTTGCAATTTAACCTAATCTTGCATTGTACACATGATTACTTACCTACCCCTTCCCAAGGTACAAAATACGGACGAAGCCTTACCAACCACCCAATACTTCTAAACCCATTTGCCACTTAATACTTCTAAATATGAAGCGGGCTTCTATAATCACCATAAAATACTTTTAAAAGAGAAATAGGTAGACTTGACCATTTAAGTCCTTAATCAAGGTAGACCCTGTCATTTAAGACCTATTCCTAAGGTGGTTTTTTAACAATGTTGTCAATGGTGGGTGGGTCCTAGCTACAAAGACCTCTAACCACTATTTAAGGCTTCCGACATTTAATGTCCAACTATTACCGCATCTATCGCCAATAAAATTGTAGCCATGCAAGAGACGGTACCCAAGCCACTTAATACCTTTAAAAGGACTAGGCGGACTTCTAACCATTTAATACATATATTCTAGGCAGGTCCTACATCACTTAATACCTATCCCCAACCCAACTCCTTACTGGTACTATCGTTATTACGACCTTAGCAATGTGAGAGACTATACCCAAGCCACTTAATATCTCATTAACAAGGACTAGGTAGACCCCTGACCATGTAACTCCTATTTACAGGTAGGCCTTTGTCATTTAATACCTAAACCAAGGTGGGCTCCTCACTGATACTATCTAGCTGACATCGCTTGGAATCTCACTAAATTACTTAATACTTCATTTTAAGAGAGAGGTTAATACTTCAAACCCGAAGTGAACCCCTATGGAAATATCCCTCACTGCTCCTAATTCCAAATTTAGACATTTAATAGTTTTTAATTAAGAAAGTAGGCCCAATCTCTCACGTCGTCTAGGGTCCTAGGATTAGTAATATCTCACATCAGTACTAAGTGCAGCCGACTGTTGGTAGCCTTAAAGTGAAGGGTAGTCTTCTATCAAATGAATCTACTGACCTCGCATTACTAACCTAATAAGTCCAATTAACGATCCTAAGTCTTTACTTATATACCCGTCGTTCGTAGCTCGGTTGGTTTGGGAGCTGGGAGATGGGAACCAAAGGACTGTGTCCGGGCAGGTTTGAATCCCAACGCCAAATCATCAGTGGGAGTTTCAACGTTAAGCATCCGTGTGCGACGGCTAAATGAAAGCGGGGTAGACACACGGCGTGGGGTTTACTTAAGTGAGTATCAATGAATACCATGATCTTAAGGTTCCCCATGATCTAAAAAAAGAAAAAGTCTTTACTTATATTATCTTAGGTAGACGTTGGACTTAGCTTACTAATTCTCTTTTTATTTAAGGCAATAAGATTTACCTTAAATGCTTATCTACCCATAACCCCCTTTTTATGCTCATAATCGTTAATTTGTCCATAAAATCTTAACGGACATTTCCTAAGACATTTATGTATGATTAATAATTTCAAATTAGTACCTTTTTAACTATTCCATGGTTTTAATTCAACTTCTTTATTATCAGTCCCAATAATCCATTTACCCTATCAAATTATTGCAACTCCCATATTTATTACCATTTATTTCCCATTTATTGGAGTTTCAATTTTTTAAATTCCTTTTCCATTAATTAATTATCCTAAACGTGAATATTATGTGTAAGCGTCATTATTAGCTAAGTTTTATTTAATTTTTATAAGTGCAGATAATTACATACAAATATCTACTTTTATCGAATATATTCCAGTTATATATCTTCACCAAAATATTCTTTTCCATGTTTAATTTTTGGAATCATATCTAAAAGGATTATCCGCTATAATCTCCATAAATTTGTCCAAAACAAATATTTAACTTTAAAATATAAAATATTACATCGTTTGAAATTACAAAGAATAATCATTTCTTTTTATTACTGAAATAGACAGTGTAAACTACAATGAATTCATACTTTACATATCTCTTTCTCTTTTTATTTACATATATTCCTTGTTAGATCAAACGCTATAATTTTCTAAAACGGAAAGAAACCAACTAATTTAAAAATATTGAACGGATCTAAATTCCAACAATTCCAAACATGGAAGAGTTTACATTCCAACAAGATTAAGGCAATCCAAACTCATAACATTACTGTACAACCTATTTTTAGATCTAGAATAAATTTCATTCAAATCAATATTCTCAATTCTTACTTTTGGGACTAATTTCTGGATCAGGTTGTAAACAATTCTAAATCAATTCATAAACAAGAATATGTAGGCGATGTTTATTATAGTCAGATTATATTCAATTTGTTACCTACAACTAATATTCAATTATCCAATTAGGCATAATAATCAAATAAACACCAACGAGATAATTTTTATATTATAACAATCTATAAAATTTCCCACTCACCTTTTTAAAAGTGATAAAAATCTCCAGATCTGAAGTAGAACTTTTGATCATCTCTAATCCTTTTTAATCCAAGAAATATGTATAAAAATAGTATATACATATATTAGAATTACAGATCTGAGAAGAGATTTGGGACTGGGAGAGAAAATAGATACAAATATACAACTATATATAAATTACCTCAAATACGCATATAGTTGATTCTCTTCTCTTCTCCTTTTCATTTGATTTCTATTCTTCTCCAAGTTGTATGGATATAAATACAAATATTTTTATAATTAGAAAGAAAGTGGAGAAGAAATGGCAGAGCTTTGCTACTGCCTCTAGAAAAATATGAGAATAGAAGGGAGGGTTAGGCCTAAATTTATAAGCGTAAGAATCAACCTCAACTGTTAGATCGAAATATATTAAATCTGGACCGTTGGACCTAGACTAACCATAGCCACCATAATGGGAGTGGTTGACCGCCCCCTACCTAGTAGTCGACTACCCCTGGTCGATTGTCCATGATGGTGGGTCTGTTAGTCCTTGAGAAGGATGGTTTTGATGACAACAACCTTAGGACTTGTTATAAAATATAAATACTAACATTATAGTTTAGATTTATATGTATATGCAGGATATAAACATGAAGGTACCAAGAATGAAGACTGTACAGTATAGAGATACAAGACTGATGAATTTAAAGATCAAAGATATCAAGATTGAAGACTCATGAGTATCAGAGCAAGGTTTTCAAAGTTTTCATAATCTGAATTTTAAAAAAGTTTTTTTTTAAAAAAATGGCTATTTTTGGAGATTTTGTTAACACTAGTTTAAATCTGTTCAAATCATCATTGTCTCATAAGTCTGCATATAATTATTATAGAAAACCAAGTTATCTACCAAGTTTTTATTCTGTGCAGAAAGAAAAATGTTATATGGCGTTTGAAGAATCAACACTCAATGGACAAGTGCTATTCAGAGTTATAGGATTATTTGTAAATCAAGCTGTTGAGTAAAAGGTGCGGTTGAGCCTTGAAATCAATTGGGTGTGTTGTTGCCAATTTGGAAAACTTAAGAAAAGTTCTTTCAAATTAAAAGATATGATTTCAACTTCAAAACCTCTTGAGTTACTTCATCTAGATTTATTTGGTCCATCTCAAATTCAATCAATAAATCACAATAAATATGTCTTTGTAATTGTATATGATTATTCTAGGTTTACATGGACAATTTTTATGAAACATAAAAGTGATACTTTTGATTCATTTAAATTTTTTACAAAAAGACTTCAAAACCAACTTTCTTTAAAAATTATAACTATTCGTAGTGATCACGGTGGGGAATTTGAAAATGAAAATTTTGAGAGATTCTGCAATAAAAAGGGAATAACTCATAATTTCTCTTTTCTAAGAACTCCACAACAAAACAGAGTGGTAGAACGTAAGAATAGAACGATTCAAGAGTGTGCTAGAACAATGCTTTCTAATAGTAACTTACCTAAAAACTTTTGGGTTGAAGCAGTCGCTACAGCTTGTTATATATTAAATAGGATTTTAATTAGACCATTAACTAATAAAACACTATATGAATTACTTTACAATAAGAAACCCATAGTAGCTTATTTTAAAGTTTTTGGTAGTAAGTTTTTGATTCTTAATACAAAAGATAATTTAGATAAATTTGAACCTAAATCTGACAAAGGTATCTTCATTGGATATTCTAATAGAAATAAAGCATTTAGAGTTTATAATTTAAGAACTAACACTATTGAAGAAACAATGCATGTATCTTTTGATGAAAATTTTAAAGATACTGTACAAATAGAAGATAAAGAAGATTTTGTAACTTTAAATAATGAACCTAATGAAACTAATTGTGAAATCATTCAACCTAATAAAAGAATTAGGCTATTAAAAGATCATCCTATAGAAAATATACTCGGTAATATTGAATCTGTTGTTAGAACTAGAAATCAACTAAATAACATGAGTAATGTAGCTTTTATATCAACTATTGAACCTAAAAATCCAAAGGAAGCATCATCTGATGACATGGATTCTTGCTATGCAAGAAGAATTGAATCAGTTCACCAGAATTAATGTTTGGGAACTTGTTCCTAGACTTGAGGATAAAAGTATAATTGGAAAAAAATGGGTTTATAAAAATAAAATGAATGAACTTGGTGAGGTCGTGAGAAATAAAGCTCGATTAGTCGCACAAGGTTATTGTCAAGAAGAAGGTATAGATTTTGATGAAACCTTTGCACCCGTAGCAAGATTAGAAGCCATTAGAATTCTACTTGCTTTCGCAAATTACAATAATTTCAAATTATTTCAAATGGATGTTAAAAGTGCTTTTCTAAATGGATTTGTTAAAGAGGAAGTTTATGTTGAACAACCTCCACTCTTTGAAGATGAAAGATTTCCAAACCATGTTTTTAAACTTATGAAAGCTCTATATGGTCTGAAACAAGCTCCTAGAGCATGGTATGACAGACTAAGACCTTTTTTTATTACAATCAAATTTTGAAATCGGTAAAGTAGATAATACTCTTTTCATTAAAAGAAATAAAAATGATATTCAACTAGTACAAGTTTATGTAGATGATATTATTTTTGGTTCAATTAATCATGAAATGAATAAAGAATTTTCTGAAATAATGACTAAAGAGTTTGAGATGAGTCATATGGGTGAACTTACTTTCTTCTTAGGTTTACAAATAAACAATTAGATAATGGTATCTTTATTAGTCAAGAAAAATATGCTAGGGATCTAGTGAGTAAATTTGGTATGACTACTGCGAGTGGAAAACTCACTCCCATGGCAACCAATGAAGCTTTAAGTAAAGAAGATCTTTCAAAAGATGTAAATCAAAAACTATATAGGGGAATGATTGGATCACTACTCTATATCACTGCAAGTAGACCTGATATCATGCATAGTGTTTGTCTCTGTGCAAGATACCAATCTCAACCCAAAGAAACCCACTTAAAAGCTGTGAAACGTATCATAAGATATGTTAAACATACTTTTGACTATGGTTTATTTTACCCTAAAAATGATTCATTTGATTTAATTTCTTATTGTGATGCTGACTATGCTGGTTGCAAATCTGACCGAAAAAGTACAAGTGGAACTTGTCACTTTTTGGGGCATTCTCTGGTGTTATGGTTTAGCAAAAAGCAAAATACTATTTCTTTATCAACAACTGAAGTAGAATATCTCTGCTGCTTTGGCTTGCTCCCAAGTCATTTATATGCAACAGACTCTAAAAGATTTTGGATTAACAATTTCAAAATCACCAATTTATTGTGATAATTCTAGTGCAATAAATTTGTCTAAAAATACTACTCATCATGCTAGGACTAAACATATTGATATCAAACATCATTTTCTCAGAGATAATATAAGTAAAGAAATTATTTCTCTTGAATATATCAATTCCGAGAATCAAATTGCTGATATTTTCACCAAACCCTTAAATCAACCTATATTTACTAAATTAAGAAGAGAACTAGGCATTTGTTCGATAATTGAGATATAGAATATAGATATAGTAACATATATATACAAGAATATCAAATTTTTCATAAGGATGTCGACATACCCCTACCACCCATGTCGACATACAACGACAAAATTTTAAAATTTGATTTTCCCACTAAAATCAGTTTGGTAGTTATATAAACCTATGTATTTCGAATTTTTCTGTCTTCTCACTTTTCTTTCTCTGAAATAAAGCTGCTGTAAATTAAAATTAATGGCCTCCTCTACTAAATCAAACCAAATTGACACCATTTCTTTCCCTTCTCCTCATTCTAGTCCTTTCCAATGCACTACACTGACACGTGTGATAAAGATTGAGAAATCTATGAAGAATGCCATGCAAATGTTGACTGAATTTCAAGTTGTGCAACTAAGGATGGCAAAAGAACAGGGAAAGCAAGGCAAAATTCTTCGGAATTTACAAAAATTCCTAATGGATAATCATGCAAATCCTATCGTAATTGAAGAAGATTCTCCCAACATTCACGTGCATAATCCTTTAGAGCACAGCAAAGAGGAAGAAGAAGAGGAGGTAGAAGAAGAAGAAGAAGAGGAAGAAGCACCTATGGAAGAAGACGACAACGTGGTCTGTGTAGGCGAAGTCTATTTTGACAAAGATGGAAATTTGGTTGAATAACGTGGAAACTTTTGTTTTCATTATCCAAATTATTCGATTCACAGATCTCTGATTGTCAAAAACTCTCGTTAGTATTGTTATTCTATAATTTGTGTACTTAAATATATTTGTATGTTTATGTTTCATATATACATGTAAATATAACATCATATATAATAATATATTAGTTCTACTTATTATATTTCCTTATTAGTATTTAATTTAAATAGTATTAGATTAAGGGGGAGTTTAGGATTAGATTTTGTTGATGACAAAGGGGGAGAAATATAAAATAGAGTAGTTAGAGTAGTTAGGCTTAGATTAAGGGGAGTTATTAGTTTTAGGGGGAGTTATTGAAGGAGAAGTATATTTTATAAACATAGGTTGTCATCATCAATAAGGGGGAGATTGTTAGTCCTTGAGAAGGATGGTTTTGATGACAAAAACCTTAGGACTTGTTACAAAATATAAATACTAACATTATAGTTTAGATATATATATATGTATATGCAGGATATAAACATGCAAGTACCAAGAATGAAGACTGTACAGTATAGAGATACAAGACCGATGAATTTAAAGATCAAAGATATCAAGATTGAAGACTCATGAGTATCAAGAAATCAAGTTATCAAGAGTTCAAGATTTTAATAGTACAATGTAAGTATTGAGTCTAGAATTATGTTAAAACTTCATAATAGCACGGAAATCTTCATTCCATATTTCATTTGGGATGGAACCCATTTCTACCTTCTTAATGGCTTACAAATCCATGACAAGTAGCTTACAAACCTACGACAAGTGGCTTACAAACCCACGAACATCCTGGTTTTGTACAAGTTCTCGAGTCCTGATGTGATGAGATATTCTACAGGAAGAAGCTTGCAAAACTACTTCAAAATGGTTTTTCAAAATGATTTTCAAAACTGCTTTTCAAAATGTTTTAGCTTTAAAATATTTTTTGTTTTTTTTAAAAATAAACTCTTGTTTTAAACTTCGTTTGTTTTTAAAACTATCTTCTAATTTTTAAATATTCTTTATAATATATATATACTTGAGATTTAAAATCAAATTTATATATACATTCTAAAAATATATTTTTCTACTCTTCTTTATTTTAAAACATAGGGAAATTAGTTTATTTTACCCCAGAATAATTTCATCTTGTTTTCCTTTCAATACCATTTTCAAAACAAATTTTACATTATTTTTAACTAGGGTATGTCGACATCATGGGATACCCCATGTCGACATGGTGTCCGTTAAATTCAAAATTCAAATTTTCAAAAGAAGTTTCTATTCGTCGTATCCTTTCACAAATAGATATGGCTGTTGATTTCCTATAAATACCAGTAGATCTAATCGAATTTTTAACCAGATTTCATTTGTTTTCTCTTCTCTTCATCTTCCACATTTATTTTAAAGAATTCCAAACTATACTCTGCCAAAATACCAATTGAATCAAACTTGATTATCTCTTGTTTGATTCTCTGCCACTCTCTCCGTACGATCTCAGTGCTATTCAGAGTTATAGGATTATTTGCAAATCAAACTGTTGAGTAAAAGGTGCGGTTGAACCTTGAAATCAATTGGGTGTGATTGTTGCCCCGGAAATTGATTAGGTGATCTTATGGCCTGGTAAATCAAGAGAGTTTGCCCCGGACTCGAATACAAGAGGGTGTACCTCGTGGCCTTGAAATCGAGGGTGTAATCTGGGAGATTATTTTTGATAAGAAATCTGTACGTTTGTACGGGACTGGATGTAGGGTAACTCCGAACCAGTATAAAATCCGGTGTGTTCTTTCCTTTACTGCTTTTATTATTTGCATTTGTGTCTGATTCTGTGATTATATATGTGTCTGTGAATTGCATTTGTTGGTAATTAAATTTACATAAGTTTCAAAAAGATTTAGAAAATCCATAAAACACTATTCACCCCCCCTCTAGTGTTATTCCAGCCTTAAGATCCGTAATCCGCATT
The DNA here is from genome assembly GCA_030737815.1 of Allium fistulosum. NCBI lineage: Eukaryota > Viridiplantae > Streptophyta > Magnoliopsida > Asparagales > Amaryllidaceae > Allium > Allium fistulosum. The sequence goes on from CM060906.1 coordinate 917,463,938, forward strand.
TCTCACAGGGTCGACCTATGGGCCTTGGTTAATTTAGTTAATTTTTCTTATTTATTTATTTATTTTCGTTTCGAATTCGTTTTTCGTCGGTAACTTCTTTGTTTAGACTCAGATTGCAAAACTCTAAATATGAAAATTGCTCAGAATTTTGCCACAAATGCAATGGTGCAATTTTCATGGTCAAATTCCATCATTGCACAAATTCCATTTTTGGAGTCTAATTAATTAACTGACTAACTAATTAAATAACTAACGTCAAATTACAGGGTTTATAAATACATAAGATGTAAACGCATAAAGAAGTAAATAAATGTTATTGACAATGAAAAGTGGAGGCATAATAATTAAACAAGTAAGAATGAACACACACACACACACACACACACACACATATATATATATATATATATCTGTAGCCTCGGGTATACGTTAATGACAGGTCTGAATTATTAAAGTTTTTAATACCTTAGGTGGATAAGAATGATATAGTCATTATAATAGGTTGGAATGCGAGGTCAGTAGTGTTACACATGGAAGTCTACCCACCGCAAAGGGCGACCAGCATTTGTGTATACATTATACTGATGTGGGAGATATCCAACTGTAGGACCCGTGGAATTATATACACTTGCGTATAGGTGAATGGATACCCGGTAAGGTCTGCTTCAATCATTAGAAGGATTCTTGCCCGTATTAGGCCTGTCAATGGATGTTTTCGGATGTGGATAGTGCCATCTTCGCACCCGAAATTATTTTCGGATATCGGATATCCGCTTCCGCGGATACGGATGGATATAAGGTAATTATCCTATCTGCCAACGATCGATCAATCAAGAATTATAAAAAGAAAATTTTAGTTTAACATAAATATTTTTCAATTCCATTGCCTATAAAAGTGTTAAAAATTGACAAATATGATGATAACAAAAAGTTTCGAGCAGTTAAAAATCATTAAGTGCATATAATATAAACTACTAACATAATAAAATAATAAACAAATATCTTTCACTGCACTAAGATACACATAATTTGAACTATAATCTTGAAAAAAACCGGCCAGATAATTGTCGGATGTGGATGTCTTCGTATCCGCATCCACATCCATTTTTCCAAATACCGGATATTTATCCGCTTTTCGAATGCGGATGCGGACGGATTTCAGATTTTTCGGGTACCCATTGACAACCCTAGCCCGGATTGCATTAGGCACTCTAAATGGGATGGTGAGTAAGGTTTGGTGCTATATCAATGTGTTTGGTACCATATTAGGGAGTAAGAGCTATACATAGATCGAGAACGTCATCGGTCCTAAGCGATCAGTAGAAAGACGTGGGTTAAACCTAAAAGGGCTACACCTTCTACTAGTGTTGGTCATGTTTAGGTCATGCACCACTATAACTGTTTTCTAGTTTGTTTGTTAGGAAGAAAGACTAGATAATCCTTAAGTGAGGTCTTTAAAAATGAATGGGGTAGTACGAGGAGCTGAGTCCACCATAGTCCGTAGAGCTGAGTCCATAATAAGAAGCGGACAAGTAAGTAAATCCCATGGCGAGATAGAGAACGGTTAAACAATTGTGATGTCATTATTAGACACTACCGGAGTTCTTGGTATGCACGATGACGAGGACGTTGTACTGCATTAATGATGGATCCTTACAAGGTGTTAGATTATGGATACTAGCGGGTATAGTATCTTGGTCCAATGGGGACTTTGGTACTTATATATTTATATATACATGTATGTAGTTATGGTCTACTTCGGATTGATGGGGCGTATTGTATGTGTACGTGGAGTCGAGACGACCAAGTAAAATAAAAGACATAACATGTGATGGAAGAAAATCGGCATAAACTAGTGTTATGCATAAAATTTATAATTTACCAGCCGCTACTACATTATTCTAACCACCTCCTCATTACAGCCCACATGACAGCTTTAGAGGGACATGTACTGGTGTAAGGCGGGAACAATAGAAGGACATATTTCCTTATGAATGCTCGACATTGACAAGAACACTAGATACTGGAGATGTCAATCTTGGTTTGTAACTATATGATTTATTATACATTACTATTCCACTGTGGGTTACATCGACAGTGCTCTGATATGCATTTATTTTTTTATTTGAGGTATACTAAACCAATGATCCATACCTTGGTGGACTTGGGTTTTCGATTTAATGAAAATTCAGGCCTACTAGGGTACGGTTTGTTACATTTGGATTAAGAGCGAGGTTAGTCAATCTTGAAAAATTAGAAAATGTTGAGTGAACATATTTATATTTTTCCTATAAATATAAATATAAATATATTATATGCCAAATCCTATAAATTTCGACTATATAGTAGTTTCAACCATGCACTGAAAAGATAGGTAATTCGATTACGAGTCAGAACAGTGATGAAGTTGAAGATGTACACCTACCTCGATTACCCTATGAGAAAAAGGTTGTATAGAAAGGTGTTCACTTAAAGAAGAGCATGAGTGTAGCATATAGAAGTTTATGAAGCTGGATAGTACGTGACTCCTTAGTTGGGCCCCCGATAGCCCAAAGGTTGTTGATCCCCGTAGGATTGCTGATTGATGATGTACATTAGGTCCAAATAAATGGAAAAGCAAGAGTCTATATGTTGTAGATATCCAGAATAAATAAGTGCCCAAAAGAAGGCATGTATTAATCACTCCAAGACAATAGCCGAATTTTAATATTTGAAAAAAGGAGATAAGTTAGAAAGTAAGTATAAAAGAAGGAAAGTCCAAAAGAAGGGATGAATAAAAAAAATTCACTATGAGTTTGATTCCTTATGAACGAATTTAAAATAAAGATATTTTACTATAATGGTGTGAGATAATATGTAAATAATATATTTGAAATGATTTTCAGAGGAATTGTGTGAAGATAGAAAAACCTATTTTTGAAAAGTAAGTAAATATAGTAAAATATCTATAATTTATTTAAATAAAAGGTTTTAGTTGGAAATAAAATTAGTTAGATTGGAAATTTCAGTAAATGAGGTTTTAACAAAATGTTATTTCTTTTGAGAAAAAATGTATAGAGCATATGTATAGCTCGTTGATTTTTCTACAATGAAAAATTTTAAGTTGTAAAATTCTTCTAGGGGTGGACAATAGGAAATGGTACTATTTTTAAATGGGAAAATAGTATGGGAGAGAAGACTAGATCCCGAAAATATAAGACAATTAATTGAGAGGAAAACTATACAAAGAGAAGCAACTTAAATAAGAATAGTGTAGGTAAATGAAAGTTGAATAGTAATAGCATTATGAAATATAAATAAAAAAAATTAGGAATTTGTATAAAATAATGTTAATAATTAGAAATAGTATTAGGAGATTATATTAAAAATAATGCTAGTAATCTAATTAGAAGTAACATAGAAAATTAAAGGCAAAACAAAGGAAAAACAGATATTTTCTATAGTTGTGCGCACTGATTACACGTATCTTTTAAAAATCCCCCTCATAAGCTATTAGAACCTCTGCAAAGGTTGGAAGTGGAGATATAATAAGTAAAAAGGAAAATAATAGGATGGAAGTGTCCTTGTCTACTCCAGTTTTTATTGTTTAAAATTGTAAAAGATGTTTTGGAAACATTGTAAATTGTATTTTTAAAGGAAATGGTTTGATATAAGAATTAATCTTTTAAAAGAAAAACTTAATAAATGATTTGAGTTAAAAATCCCAATTTTAAGAAGTAAAAATCTTTGTTATTGAAAAAAGGATTTAAAAGAAGAAGTTGTTTGAAGAAAAAGAACTTTTCAAAATTTAATTATGATTTTAAAAGTTAAGACACCAATTTATTTTTGGATTTAATAGAAGTTCTAAGTTCGTACTCTTAAAGATAAAGGTTTTGTGATTAAGTGCTTCAAAAATTTTGAAGTTATAATTTTTGAAATAAAAGGGCGAAAACCAAACCAAAATTTCATGTGTATTGTCCAGTGATAATTGACTGGGTAAGACGGAGTAAAAGATAAGTCTATGAAGAAGACAACGATGACTGCTCATAGACTTCCAGTAAAGTATCTACGTAGGATGTAAGGAATGTTGGTGAGAACGTAGAAATGTTTTATTAGACATATGTGCAAGCGATAAGAAGAACCCACAAAGGAATGACGCATTGTATCAAATTACACTCTTGCGAGTTCTAGAACATGCTCACAAGGAAGGTTAAGAATAAAGAAAGTAAATACCTATATTTTGAGAATACTACCAAGAGATTCAGATTAAGAAAAGATAGTAACAGAGGGTAATAAGATGGCAAACACACATAGAGGACGTTGGTTGACTCAAGGTTAAGAAAGGCAGGATAGAGGATAGAAAAGTTATTTCGCCAAGCCAAATTGCCAATGAGTTGTTTATAATGTGCATAGTTTGTATTTCTTACCCATTATTATGTGGGGATGCACGGTTTATTCCATAACTGGATGTGGTAATGGAAGTGATGAGTATACCTTATTTACTAGAAGCACATTTCATTTAAGTAATAGAGCCACAATATCATAAATGTCTATTGATGTTGAAAGGGCAGCTTGTAGCAATTATTTCTTTGAGGTTTGGGTTGAAAGCATTACTTGTTTCTATAAAACTTATACGATATCAGGAAGAATGTTCCTTTTGAAAATTGGTTTTCTTAGTGGACTGCTATATTAATTAAAAAATGTGCAATTAAGGAAATCTCACTAAGACATTTAACTAATGCAAAATTTAAAAAAAGGCTAGAAGTTTATAAATAAACTAAGAAATTTATTAAATTGGCTACTAGAAGAAAAGTAAAGTTAAGTCCCAAAAGCCTCAAATTTTGGGAAAATAAAATATGGTAAGCGAAGAACAGTAAAAGTTTGTTACAAAGCCATGGGTTAGTGTCCATTGTCTTAAAAGCTGAAATTTATAAATAAACTTGTGTGCTAGTTGTTATTTTAAGATAGAAGAAAAAGTTTTTGAAAAAATGGAAATTTACCTCAAGGTAGGATAGAGTCTACATGCACGTTAGACTATTGACTGAATTCCGACCATGTAGGATGTGGCATATTATTTTGAATATATATATATATATATATTAATATTTTTGTTCCAAATTCTTGGTTTTGGAAAGTAAAATCCTTTTATAAAAAGTTTTGTAATGAAATTTTGAGTTTTAATTTTTTTCCCAAATATTTCAAAAGTTTTATATAAAAAGATTTTTGAGCAAAAAAAGAGATCAGAATGTTTGATTTTTTGAAATACCACTTGCTTAGCATAGGGAAAAGGTCGGTAGGTTAGCAAATAGAAATTTATTGTGCAGCAGAAGTGACGGTAAAATAAGATATAGTTAGTAACAAGGGAAAAAGTTGCCTCAAATATGGAATCTATTTCTCCTTACCTTATTGATAGGTGAGAAAAATTTTGTTTTAAAATAATTCCGTTTTAAAATTTTAAGGACTTAGAATAAAATTTACTTATGCAGACTATATTTGAAAATGTTGAAAAAGAATTGGGGGCACAAGTAAAGGTTCCAAAGTATAGTGAAGAAAGGGTACATAAGAGAAGGAAGGAAATTTGGAATCCTCCATCTGAACAATTTTCTAGCATAAGAATATAAGTTTAGAAAACTGGATTTTTCTAAAATTTGTATATTAGCAAAGGTGTGTTAGGATTTTGGGTGTTAGGGATTAGATGCAAAATAGGTTGAATTATACTTCTACTTGTAAAATGTGGAAAATTTTAGATGCAAAAACAAAAATTTTGATTTTCAAAACATATAGAACTACCAGTATATATAGGTTGTTTGCATCGTATTTTCAAAATTGTATTAAAAGATGCAATCATATAGGAGACGCCAATCTAGAATTTCTTATTATGCATATCATATATGTTGTGATACACCATGCACTTTTACATGATTGCTTACAAAATTTGGTCGCACACTAATTGGTTGGTTAGTTTAGAATGGTTATGCATTATGTTATGTGATTTTATCCTTAAGGAATTTCGAGGAAGAAACTCTTTTAAGGGAGAAGAATGTAGCACCCCACAATTTTGACGATAATTAATTAAAAAGATTAATTAATAAAGAATAACGCCGAAAAATAGAACTTTTACAAATATTAGGATTTGGCTATGAAACTTGCAATATTGCATTTGTGGCGATTTTTTGACCAATTTTTATGTATAAAGTTTTCCAATCGGGGCTCAAACGAAAAGTTATTGACGTTTGAAGTTTTCATATCGAAAATAATTAACTAACGTTAATTATCGCACGACTGGTCGAACCCAAATGCTTGCCATTCGATCTATAGCAGTCGACCATACAGGATTAGTGGTCAACCGGTGGTGCTGTAAAATCGACAATAAAAGATGGTGGAACGGCCCGGATTCAATATAGTTTAATCGGATAGCTGGCATTGATTTGAACCCCAATAAATACAGACCTATCCCCTCACTTCTAAAATTATTATTTCAGAGTGACGTGGGAGCTCTGCCACTTCTTGTTCTCCATAAAATTCCTAACTCTTAAAAACAGTCATAGTTTATACGTATATTCAAGTAGAGAATAGTAGATGACGATTAAGAAGGAGAATAAGATTGAACTAAACCATTAAGCCAAGGTAAATTATAAATTCAAATCTATAATTTGAATTAAATCTAAATCTCTCCTCTGATCTGGATTTCTAATAAGTATTCAAATAGGGATAAAAGGGAGTCAAATTGAATAACAGGGATTAGATCTAGAGATTTAAAAAGCTAAAAAGATGAGTGAGAAATTATATATTTTCATATAATATTGGATTTATATCATTGTAAATCTATTCCTATTTGCCTCAAATGTAAATTGGAGTTGTAGGCTAAAATTGTACATGCATAATGAATTTATTAACCATGCTTACATATTTTGTAATTGATAATTTGAATTATATATTACATGTATGTGAATCTGGAAAGTACTGCGTAGCAATAGTCCTTGAATATGATAGATTATACTGTAAATCCAGATTTGTTGAGAAATTGATTTATGCAGATGTAAATTAGAAGTTATCACAATAAATTATGGGGATTTAAGTAGAATTTTAATTCATTAGAATGTAATGTGTTGTAATGTAAATTTCTGTAGGTTATTAAGTCCAAATTCGTAAATAAAAGCATATCAATTGAAATGACAAGGAATATGCCTAGAAAAAGATGTATAAAATAGTGATATTTTACCATATTTTATACGGTATATTCAATAACTACAAAATATAATTCTTTGTAATTCCAAATGTAACACGAATTTCCTTTTTGGATAAGATATAGAGATTTACAGTGTTAACCTTTTCTTTCGGGGAAGATGTGACTCCAATGTATTAAAATGTAGAAATCCCTAAATATGAATTAAAGAATTGAAGTGTGATAATAATAAGAGTTATATTATAAAAATCAAGATAAAATATATGCAGTAGAGGCAATCTGGAAACTAAATAGTAAACAATAACAAGGTAGGCAAGTAGTAATTTAAAAATAAAAATGTATGGAAAGCTTACTAAACAAGGGAGGGTAGTGATGTTAAAATGGAATAAAAAGAAAAGTACAATAAAAAGAAATGGAGGAAAATGGGAAAAGATATTTAGATCTTTTGGAAAGAAAATTGTAGATGACCTCTAGTTAAATAAGATGTATACGCATAAAGAAGTAAATAAATGTTATTAATAGTGAACACTGGAGGCATAATAATTAAACAAGTAAGAATGAATACACACACATATACACGTAGCCTCAATTATTCGTTTGTGAAGGGTGTGAATTACTAAAGTTAGTAAATAACTTATGTGGACAAATGATATAGTTATTAGAATGGGTTAGAATGTGAGGTCAGTAGTGTTACACAACAAAAGTCTACCCACCGCAAGGGGCTACCAGCAGTTGTGTATAAATTATACCGATGTGGGACATATCCAACTGTAGGACTCGTAGAATTATATACGCTTGCATATAGGTGAAGGGGTACCCCACTAGGGTTTGCTTTAATCTTTTTAGTATGGGTATTGCCTTGATTGCATTATGCAATCTAAATGGGACGGTGGGCATGGCTCGGCGCTGTGTCGGTGTGTTTGGAACCATATTATTAAGTAGGAACTTTGCATAGGTCGAGAACGTCATCGGTCCTGAGTGGTCAGCGGAAAGACGAGGGTTGCACCTAAACGGGCTACACCTCCTACTAGTGTAGGTCACGTTTAGGTCATGCACTACCACTGTTGTTTGCTAGTTTGTTTGTTAGAAGGCAAGCCTAGATAACCCTTAAGTGAGGTCTTTTAAAACGAGTAGGGTAGTCTGAGGAGCTGAGTCCTCCATAGTACGTGGAGTTGAGTCCATAATATAAAGTAGAAAAGTATGTAAATCCTCAAGGCGAGATAAAATATGGCTAAACTATTATGACATCGTTATTAGGCACTACTTGTGTTCCTTGGCATGCATAACAACGAGGACGTGGTACTGTGATTGATGATGGATCCTAATGAGGTGCTGGGTACGGATACTTAGCGGGGATAGTATCTTGGTCCAATAGGGACTTTGGTGCTTGTATATTTATATATACATGTATGTAGTTATAGTCTACTTCGGGTTGACAGGGCATATTGTACGTGTATGTGGAGTCGAGACGACTAAGTAAAATAAAAGACATAACATGTGATGGAAGACAATTGGCATAAACTAGTGTTATGTGTAAAATGTATAATTTACCAGTCACTAGAATGTTGTTCTAACCGCCTCCTCATTACAGCCCATAAGATAGATTTAGAGGGACAGGTACTGGTGCAAGGCAGGAACAGTGGAAGGACGCGTTTCCCTATGTATGCCCGACAATGACAAGGACACTAGTTATTGGAAGTGTCAATCTTGGTTAGTAACTATATGATTTATTATACTTTACTATTCCACTTTGAGTTATATCGATTGTGCTTTGATATGCATTCATTTTTTTATTTGCAGGCTACCAAACCAATGATCCATACTTTGATGGACTTCGATTTTCGATTTAGCGAAAATTCAGGCCCACTAGGGTGCGGGTTGTTACAAACCCAGTTTTCTTCACGGTCAAAATTATATTGGTCAATCCTTATGCTTCTTGCAATTTATATCATCTTAGAATTTACTACGGCATTAGGAACATATTTTAGAGATGGGTTTTAATTTATAGAATTTTCTCATAAGCAAATAAATTGATGTGAATTAATTGATTGTTGTATAGTATGGAAAATTGTTGAAAATAGGGAACTTGAGAAATTATATGTAAGAAAACACATTACATGTTCTTATGATTTTCTAGAAATAAAGTAGTAATTTCTCAATGTAATTAAGCTTGGCTGGAGGGATAAATTTGGTGTTGAAAGGCAAAATGCATAGGGGTTGAGAGGTAAATTAATTAATATTTAATAATGGTAATAGACAAAATCCACATTTCATAATGAATGTGTCAGTAAAGTACTAAATAACGATAAGAAAAGACTAAGTAAAACGAATCAGGAGGTGACACTTGTTAAGCTAGTGTCAAACACGTAAGACCATTTCCTAATCTGTGTAGAGATGTAGTACCGATGGCTTCGGTGCCGAACTGAAAGAAAAATGAACTAGGATCTTAAGTATAAATGCTTAATTAAGAAGCTAAATAATGTTAAGTAAAAGGCTAGGATTAATAAACTGAAGTTGTTAGCAAAGACCAAAGGCAGTCGAGGGCTAATGTTGAATTTTGAGCAGAGGATGCGATTTCAAAATTTTAAAGATTTAAATGTCATAAGTCACTAAAGCTAAACTAAGACAGGCTTCCCCACACAAGACCGAGGGTAGTGATTATCGCAGAGAGTGGTGTAGCTCTCGGCAAGATATTGAAACCTGGCCTAGTGACTTTTGAGGGTAGAAATGTATGTTAAGGCATAAGATGGCCGAAACTAATACTGGAAAATTGATGATAATGTAGTAACACAACTTAATAAATAGTCAAGTGGAAAGCCTAATAGTGAATGGTTGGGTGACATATTCAACAGTTGACGTAAGGCCTATGGTGGCAGTCAAGGGATCGAAAGACGGAGTATGGCTTCAATGGAATCAAAAAATGAAAACGTAGGTGTAAGACCTTGGTGGAAACCAAAACCGCAAATGTAGGTGTAAGGCCTAGTGCGGTAACCGCAAACAAAAGCGCTCGCGTAAGGCCTAAAGTGGCAAACATAATTGAAAGTGTGGAGTAAGGCCTAAGGTGGCATCGAAGACATGAAAGTAATTAGTGTAAGGCTTGCTGCGGCAACCAAAGATCCATAGGAGACATAAGGCCTAATGTGACAGTCAAACATCGTAAATGGTGTAGGTGTAAGGCCTTAATAGCAACTGAAACGTGAAAGTGTAGGTGTAGAGCCTGAAGTGGAAACCGAAAATAAAAACAAAGTAGACGTGAGGCCGGCTATGGGAGCCGAAATACGAAAGCGAAGGTGTAAGGCCTAAGTGGCAACCAAAACTGAAAATAAGTTTAATGAAATTTAAGAAGCATCAAAGGCTTAAGGCCTTAGTAGCAGTTGAATGCTTAGATAAGAGCCTTTCGTCTACTATAGAAGGCATACAGCTTTAGTGGTAGCCTAGAATAGAGTGTTTCAGGTTTTGGTTAATGTATGTGATATTCAATAGAAGATCATGTGAAATAGCTATTTTGCTTAATTAACACAACCTTGACCTTATTGGTGTACTGTGTTATTTCAAATGAATGCTTTGTTATAGTGAGAGGAAAACTCATTCCGTTCTTTGTCCGCGTGGTCGCGCTATGTTTAGTGTTTAGAGTAATATTTTACTTATACTAGACTTTATGTCTGGCCCATTTTTTATCATTGTGTTCCCTATAAACTCATGGGTACTGTTATCCCGCCTTTTGGCAAGGCTATGACACCAAAAAATTAACTAGAAACCAAATACAGTTCGTTCCGAAGATCAGTTATACACAAGTTTACTATGGATACTGGTAAATTTTTCCCAAGTCTGGATCGGACAACAATTGATATGACATAAAAAGCAAAGCTGTGGAAGCCAATGTTTTAAATTTCAAGTCAATCGGAGTTCGTATGCTCAAGATATTGATCAATCAAGGTCAAGAAGATCGACTCTATTCGTATCCATTCTCGTTCGTATCCATCCAAAGCGGCCTCCTTCGTATCCATCAGAATCAAGCTAATTCGTATTCGTAGGGAGTTGTCGCTTCGTGTCAATCCATACACTTCGTATCGGCCCATTCATTAACATATTTCGTATCGATCAGCCGTTGATCGATACGAAGAGCGCGTCTTGGATCGATACGAATGTCATCCCTTTTCAATCGATACGAAAAGGCCATTGAATCATCGATACGAAATTGACATCCCAGGACCGATACAAAATACTTGAGCCTATATCGGTACGAATGGGAGTATAAGCCATCGATACGAATCGAACTCGAACAAGCGATACGAAAGGGATATATCTGATCGATACGAGGTGGACAACAAGGGACCGATACCAAGGAGATTGTTCCAGCTCGATACGAACGAGGCACAACAAAGAAGGAATACTTGGTCACCCGGTATGAAAGGTGGACCGATCCTAAAATTTAGCGCTATGTCATCGGTCATCACGTGCCTAAGAGCGACGCGAATAAGAGCGATGTGAATGAGAGCGATGTGAATTCGACAACACAGTGGAAGTTCAAACTTGCATCGATCATAACTCGAGATCTACAAGTCCAAATGCCACCAAATTTTCACAGGAGCTTGCCTACAACCTCAAGAATGTACCTGACAAATTTTAGTCCCAAAGGACCATTTATGGATCGATACGAACTCAATTCGTATCGCTCCGAGATCGAGTCGAAATCACCTGAACTCAATCCCGTGAGCCCACTCACGTGAGAGAAGAAGTCTTCCGAGATCTGGGCGAGATATTTGCTGTCTACACCTATAAATAGTGACCCTATACCTACAGAAAATGGACTTTTTGCTTCTCTACGCTAATACTCTGCCGAAATCATTATCAAACTTCAGTTGTACTATTGCAATCTCTTAAAAACAGCGAGTGAAATTCAATAAACATCAATCATTTCATAGTGGACGTAGGCAACACGCCGAACCACTCTAAATCCGTGTGTTTCTATGCATTTACTTATCTGTTGATTGGTGTGTTTGTTAGATCTGCCTCATTTTACATATATTTTCTTCATTTTTATCTCTTCAAACACATCCGAAGAGTGTTGTGCCCAATTTTAGTACAAACACTTTGGTGCTTTCACTGAGAAAACCCAGCTTTTCTCCTGCTCTTTGGAACTACTGCCGATATTGGATTGCAAGAATCTAAGGAGAAGATCCAGATTTCAAGCCTAGAAGTTCTTCCTTCCTATTTAGATTTGTACCAAGTCTAGGAGAGAACTTCACCACCCACCATGGTCAACACCAGGACTACCTCAACAGCTGCAGATTCTGAAGGACGGTATAGGCAGAACCCTACGCAACTTCCTTCTACAGACCAAAATGATGTCGGGTCTTCGAATCCACAAGGTCCCATCACCAGGGAAGAGTTCCAACTGCTAATGCAAGAGCTGACTCAAAGCCGCCAGCAGCTTACCCAACATCTCTGTGCCAACGCAGAGTTAACCAATCGGCTGAACCATAAAAGACAAAGGAAATCCAGAAGGGATCTGGCTTCCTACTCTTCCACTGAGAGTTCGGCTTCTTCTGATTACAATCACAGATCCACGCGCCCACGGCTGGATGGAAGCTATACACAGGCTACCGAACATCAGCGCACTTTGACTATTGGACAACTGAGAGTTGGTCCGTCAACCAGCCACCAGACCGGACCCCCTTCTCGAGGAGGGACGATTCCTTATCATGCTACCAATAACCGCGCTACTGCCACTGCCACCGAGTTGGAAGCTGACATTCGGAACCAAACAGATCTGAACCTTCGCCAACGTGATTATACTCCTAAACCTTATGTTCCCGAAGACTTAGAGCCAAGGAGGCAAGGTATGGACCGTCGACCGCACCCGGCCCATCCTCGCATTGTGGAACCCGACCACACCTTGGCCCAACATGCCCAGAATGTCCAGATGCCAGATATCCCGACAATGATCCGTCAGATGATCCGTGAAAGTCAGGGCCTCACCAATGACGACTGGGGAATCTCCCGGAGCCATACCCGTTTCACCGATGATATCCTCTACACTGAACCGCCTCGGCGATTCAGAATGCCAACTCTACCTGTTTACGAAGGAAGCTCTGACCCTAACCTACACATTTTAAAGTATGAATTGTTAATGAATGCCGCGCGTGCTGATGAAGCGGTCAAATGCCGAAGTTTCCCAATTTCCCTAGGGGGATCGCAACTATTTGGTTTACTCGCCTACCACCTCGATCTATCTCATGTTTTGACCAGTTGGTAACGAAGTTTGTTGAACAGTTTTGCATGCATGTCACAAGGCCCAAAGATGTCAATACCCTGTCCAGTGTCACTCATGTTTGCACCAAAAATGGTCACAAACCCCAAGTATTGTGAAAGCACCAGTGTATGAATACAGATCAGCAATATTCAAACACAAATCTCAAATCTAAGCTAGCAACAAACAGCAATCCAAAAACAATGAACAGTGACACGCAATTTATAGTGGTTCGGCTATCTCCGGCCTACGTCCACTTCAATATTTTTATCTTTTATTGATGTTCTTTGCTGGTTACAAATGATTACAGCAGATACAATGAATGAATTCGACTATAATAGCAATGGAAAGAAGTAAAATTGAATCCGGCAGAGTTTGGACGTTGAATGGCCAAAAAGATCCCTTTTCTATAGGCTTCAGGGGGCTATTTATAGGCGTAGGAGGCTGAGATCGCGCTCAAATTTCGGGAGTCTTCTTCTGGCACGTGAGTGGGCCCACGCGACCGGTCTCACCAAGTTTCGACTCGATCTTTGACCGATACGAATTGATTTTGTATCCATCAAGAATTAGTCCAATCGAGCTGAAAATTGGCAGGAACATTCTTTACCTTGTGCTCAAGCTTCTGTGAAAATTTCATTGCATTTGGATCAATAGTTCATGAGTTATGATCGATACAAGATTGTATTTTCGTGTGTACTGCTGCATTCGAATCCATGGATTCGTATCCATCATTTCGAATCGACCTGGACATGTGAGCGTGCAGCGACGTGGCGCGAAGATCTTGGATCGCTCCACCTTTTGTGCCGCGCTAATCGATTCGTCCCGAAGCTTTCGCCACGTTTACATCGACACGTTCGTATCAATAACTGGGAATATCGGTGACGTTGCTTGTTAGATCTATGGAGATATTCTAATTCACATCGATAGAGGTAGCCTCGTTCGCATCCATCAATCCAACTCCTGTTCGTATCGACCAGAGTAGATGGATACGAACAAACAGTTTTAGCTGTGGCTCGATGGATACGAAGCAGGTGGTAGGCGATCGATACGAAATGAGAACACGGGATGGTGGATACGATCGTGTGGACCTTTCAATGGATACGAACCCGATGGATTCGAATAGAACGAGGCGATGTTATACTAGTGGATTCGAACCTGATGGACTCGAATGGACCATCACCTTGACTCGAACACCATATTTCCTTCAACTTGTATCGATCGTATCTCCCCCATATGAACTCCGATTAACCTGAAATTTGAAACGCTGTCTTCCATGGCTTTGCTTGTCATGTCTTGTCAATTGCAGCCCGATCCGGACTTGGACAAAATTCATCGATATCCATGGTTATCCTGCAATGCATAACTGATATTCATGGCTAGTTATTATTGATTTTCAGTCAGTTTTTGGGTATCTCAGCTTTGCCAAAAGGTGGGATAACACTTTGCCCCCCAAAACATGCCTTTTGGTAAAAGGTGTGTTTTGATCAGTCTCAAATTGAATGCAGTGAGTTCATGTCTTACTCAGAACTTATAGCATTTTCAATCAAGCCCATGGCTGTTCGAAGCCGAATCGTTATCAATTTCTTCCAGTGGAAGTTAAGAGTGAAATTCCACAGTCTCTCCGCACTATCGATGGTCACTCCGGACCCTTGCCAGGTCCATTCCAGACTTAGCAATCGAATAGAAAGATCCTATTGGAATCCGGCGTCGCCTTTTATTCCTTGCACTCCGACCCCAGTTAGGGCGTAAAGCGATGTCTTGGTCGTTCTGGACCGATCGTAGCCTCTCCAGGCTCCTGCTGGATCCCATCCTATCACTATCCGGTGAAGGGGAAACAGCGTTAAGTGAGTCAATCCTATCGCTCTCCGGCGAAGCGACTCACTTCTTGCACTCCGGTTCAGTGTATCTGAACATTAAGCGATGTCATGGCCTAAATCATGGGCCGATCATAGCCTCTCCGGGATCTTATCGAATCCCGATCTAATCACTCTCCGGTGAATGGGAAACGACGTTAAGTGGGTTGATCATGTCGCTCTCCGGCGAAGCAACCCACTTCTTGCACTACAGACCCCGTCTCTCCGGGTAGGGTCATAAAGCGATCATTTTTATATTGGTATTTAATATTCATCCTTTAACTCTCCGGTCAAAGGTTTGTTTCACGGAATTCAAGTTTATTTATTAAATTCAGGTCCTAGATGTTCAATCTCAAACATTAGGAAAAAACTAAACATTGCCTCTCCGGGCAGACCGGTCTATCTCCCTCTCAGAGCATGCCTAGGGATCTCTCTGGTTCCCGTACATGAGTAAGTGGAGTAGCCGTTTATTCTGAAAACAAATCTAATGAAATTATTTGACCGAAGTCCAAATCCTGAACTTGGCCCTTGCCATCTTAATCAGTTGATGACGAGTCGCGATCCCGATCCAGGATCGTTTCTGTTAGGTGGAGGCGGTAGTTGTTCAGGCCTTACCGCCACTGCCCGTTCTCTGACATATTGTGGCAATCTACCGCTCCTGGCATGTTCTTCCACCTCATCCTTTAGGTGGTGGCATTCATCGGTTGTGTGCCCGTCCAGCTCACGGAATAGGCAATATTTTCCGGTTCTACGTTCCCGCTCTGTGGGATCTCTCCTGGGTGGTTTTCGATAGGGGAGTTGCCCCCGAGTTTCAGTGTAAATTCGTTCCAGGCTTGCCGCCAAATCTTTGTATTCCCTGAATCTGGGCTCTTGGAATTTCTTCCGCTTATCAGGACCATCATGTGCGTCATCCTGCTTTCTCTTTCCTTTGTCCGCCCTGGGCTGTTCCCTGGCGGTTCCTTCGCCTTGTACAGTGTTTATTACCTGCCTTTCGGCTCGTGATTCTTCTAATCGAATGAATCTTTCAGCTTCATGGTAAAACTCTCCAAGATCTTGCGGTGGATCTCTTGTTAAAGAGTCTTTGAATTCGGTGCCTTCCCCAACTCCTGCCACTGCTGCCATTAAAATCATCGATGGATCCGGGCGATCTACAAAAGCCACCGTTGCGTTAAATCGTAGCAGAAAATCTTTTATGGACTCTCCGGTCCTTTGTTTTATCGATGCCAAAGTCATCACACTTTTGGGTCGTGTCACGTGGACCCTAAACTGTCTCATAAAGCAATCTACAAGCTCACCCCATGTTCTGATCGATCCAGTTTCTAATTGCCTGAACCAAAGTGCAGCCAAATCTGACAAGTATAGAGGGAAGCATCGAGCCATTACTTCCTCGGATGCCCCCAACACTTCCATGTGCCTGATGTATCGAGTAATATGCATCGTTGGGTCTGACTTCCCATCATAAGGATCCATCATAGGCAGTTTGAACTCTGGAGGGTTCCTTGCATTCCTGATATTCGGGGCGAACGGACTCCGACTAACTTCCTCTAGTCCTCCATTGGACAATCCTCCTATCATCAGTCGTCGGACTAATCCAGCCATCTTTTCATCTCCATCCTGGGGTGGCCCTCTTGGTCTTGAAGGGTATTCTGGTACGTACTCTTCGTGTAGCCCGTTAGCATCAGTGTTGGCTCTAGCTTGTTGAGCTCCATCTGTAGGCCTTCTAGTATCGGATCCTGAGGGCCTGCCCCCAAGTCCTTGTTGACTACCTTCTGGTTCTGCATTCTGTCCCCCATTGGGTTCTGTAACCCTAGCTCCTTGTTCCACATTAACAGCCGCTGTAGCTGGTCCTAAGTTTTGTATTCTCGTAGCCCTCATCTGCTCAAAGAAATTCTGCAGCATCTCATGTTGGCTCTTCAGTATTCTTTCGTGCATCAGATTGGTCATGGTCTCCATTTCGTCTCTAGTGATGCAGATCGAAGATGGTTCTTCTCCAGCACCAGAGGATGCCTCTTGACTTCCTCCTTGTTGGCTTCTCTCAGCTCTTTGCCTCGTTTGCCGAGTCATTGTCTCCCAAATCTGACCCCTTCAAGCTTTTAAATCTGAACTCTGAATCTGATGTAGCGGGTGCTAGTTGCTCTCAGTGGAAGCACCAAAGTGTTTGCGCCAAAAATGGTCACAAACTCCAAGTATTGTGAAAGCACCAGTGTATGAATACAGATCAGCAATATTCAAACACAAATCTCAGATCTAAGCTAGCAACAAACAGCAATCCAGAAACAATGAACAGTGACACGCAATTTATAGTGGTTCGGCTATCTCCGGCCTACATCCACTTCAATATTTTTATCTTTTATTGATGTTCTTTGCTGGTTACAAATGATTACAGCAGATACAATGAATGAATTCGACTATAACAGCAATGGAAGGAAGTAGAATTGAATCCGGCAGAGTCTGGACGTTGAATGGCCAAAAAGATCCCTTTTATGTAGGCTTCAGGGGGCTATTTATAGGCGTAGGAGGCTGAGATCGCGCTCAAATTTTGGGAGACTTCTTCTGGCACGTGAGTGGGCCCACGCGACCGGTCCCACCAAGTTTTGACCTGATCTGTGACCGATACGAATTGATTTCGTATCCATCAAGAATTAGTCCAATCGAGCTGAAACTTGGCAGGAACATTCTTTACCTTGTGCTCAAGCTTCTGTGAAAATTTCATTGCATTTGGATCAATGGTTCATGAGTTATGATCGATACAAGATTGTATTTTCGTGTGTACTACTGCGTTCGAATCCATGGATTCGTATCCATCATTTCGAATCGACCTGGACACGTGAGCGTGCAGCGACGTAGCGCGAAGATCTTGGATCGCTCCACCTTTTGTGCCGTGCTGATCGATTCGTCCCTAAGCTTTCGCCACTTTTACATCGACACGTTCGTATCAATAACTGGGAATATCGGTGACGTTGCTTGTTAGATCTAAGGAGCTATTCTAATTCACATCGATAGAGGTAGCCTCGTTCGCATCCATCAATCCAACTCCTGTTCGTATCGACCAAAGTAGATGGATACGAACAAACAGTTTTAGCTGTGGCTCGATGGATACGAAGCAGGTGGTAAGCGATCGATACGAAATGAGAACACGGGATGGTGGATACGATCGTGTGGCCCTTTCAATGGATACGAACCCGATGGATTCGAATAGAACGAGGCGATGTCATACTGGTGGATTCGAACCTGATGGACTCGAATGGACCATCACCTTAACTCGAACACCATATTTCCTTCAACTTGTATCGATCGTATCTCCCCCATATGAACTCCGATTAACCTAAAATTTGAAACGCTGTCTTCCATGGCTTTGCTTGTCATGTCTTGTCAATTGCAGCCCGATCCGGACTCGGACAAAATTCATCGATATCCATGGTTATCCTGCAATGCATAGCTGATATTCATGGCTAGTTATTATTGATTTTCAGTCAGTTTTTGGGTATCTCAGCTTTGCCAAAAAGTGGGATAACACTTTTCCCCCCAAAACATGCCTTTTGGTAAAAGGTGTGTTTTGATCAGTCTCAAATTGAATGCAGTGAGTTCATGTCTTACTCAGAACTTATAGCATTTTCAATCAAGCCCATGGCTGTTCGAAGCCGAATCGTTATCAATTTCTTCCAGTGGAAGTTAAGAGTGAAATTCCACAGTCTCTCCGCACTATCGATGGTCACTCCGGACCCTTGCCAGGTCCATTCCAGACTTAGCAATCGAATAGAAAGATCCTATTGCAATCCGGCGTCGCCTTTTATTCCTTGCACTCCGGCCCCAGTTAGGGCGTAAAGTGATGTCTTGGTCGTTCTGGACCGATCGTAGCCTCTCCAGGCTCCTGCTGGATCCCATCCTATCACTTTCCGGTGAAGGGGAAACAGCGTTAAGTGAGTCAATCCTATCGCTCTCCGGCGAAGCGACTCACTTCTTGCACTCCAGTTCAGTGTATCTGAACATTAAGCGATGTCATGGCCTAAATCATGGGCCGATCATAGCCTCTCTGGGATCTTATCGAATCCCAATCTAATCACTCTCCGGTGAATGGGAAACGACGTTAAGTGAGTTGATCATGTCGCTCTCCGGCGAAGCAACCCACTTCTTGCACTACGGACCCCGTCTCTCCGGGTAGGGTCATAAAGCGATCATTTTTATATTGGTATTTAATATTCATCCTTTAACTCTCCGGTCAAAGGTTTGTTTCACGGAATTCAAGTTTATTTATTAAATTCAGGTCCTAGATGTTCAATCTCAAACATCAGGAAAAAACTAAACATTGCCTCTCCGAGCAGACCGGTCTATCTCCCTCTCAGAGCATGCATAGGGATCTCTCTGGTTCCCGTACATGAGTAAGTGGAGTAGCCGTTTATTCTGAAAACAAATCTAATGAAATTATTTGACCGAAGTCCAAATCCTGAACTTGACCCTTGCCATCTTAATCAGTTGATGACGAGTCGCGATCCCGATCCAGGATCGTTTCTGTTAGGTGGAGGCGGTAGTTGTTCAGGCCTTACCGCCGCTGCCCGTTCTCTGACATATTGTGGCAATCTACCGCTCCTGGCATGTTCTTCCACCTCATCCTTTAGGTGGTGGCATTCATCGGTTGTGTGCCCGTCCAGCTCACGGAATAGGCAATATTTTCCGGTTCTACGTTCCCGCTCTGTGGGATCTCTCCTGGGTGGTTTTCGATAGGGGAGTTGCCCCCGAGTTTCAGTGTAAATTCGTTCCAGGCTTGCCGCCAAATCTTTGTATTCCCTGAATCTGGGCTCTTGGAATTTCTTCCGCTTATCAGGACCATCATGTGCGTCATCCTGCTTTCTCTTTCCTTTGTCCGCCCTGGGCTGTTCCCTGGCGGTTCCTTCGCCTTGTACAGTGTTTATTACCTGCCTTTCGGCTCGTGATTCTTCTAATCGAATGAATCTTTCAGCTTCATGGTAAAACTCTACAAGATCTTGCGGTGGATCTCTTGTTAAAGAGTCTTTGAATTCGGTGCCTTCCCCAACTCCTGCCACTGCTGCCATTAAAATCATCGATGGATCCGGGCGATCTACAAAAGCCACCGTTGCGTTAAATCGTAGCAGAAAATCTTTTATGGACTCTCCGGTACTTTGTTTTATCGATGCCAAAGTCATCACACTTTTGGGTCGTGTCACGTGGACCCTAAACTGTCTCATAAAGCAATCTACAAGCTCACCCCATGTTCTGATCGATCCAGTTTCTAATTGCCTGAACCAAAGTGCAGCTAAATCTGACAAGTATAGAGGGAAGCATCGAGCCATTACTTCCTCGGATGCCCCCAACACTTCCATGTGCCTGATGTATCGAGTAATATGCATCGTTGGGTCTGACTTCCCATCATAAGGATCCAGCATAGGCAGTTTGAACTTTGGAGGGTTCCTTGCATTCCTGATATTCGGGGCGAACGGACTCCGACTAACTTCCTCTAGTCCTCCATTGGACAATCCTCCTATCATCAGTCGTCGGAGTAATCCAGCCATCTTTTCATCTCCATCCTGGGGTGGCCCTCTTGGTCTTGAAGAGTATTCTGGTACGTACTCTTCGTGTAGCCCGTTAGCATCAGTGTTGGCTCCAGCTTGTTGAGCTCCATCTGTAGGCCTTCTAGTATCGGATCCTGAGGGCCTGCCCCCAAGTCCTTGTTGACTACCTTCTGGTTCTGCATTCTATCCCCCGTTGGGTTCTGTAACCCTAGCTCCTTGTTCCACATTAACAGCCGCTGTAGCTGGTCCTAAGTTTTGTATTCCCGTAGCTCTCATCTGCTCAAAGAAATTCTGCAGCATCTCATGTTGGCTCTTCAGTATTCTTTCGTGCATCAGATTGGTCATGGTCTCCATTTCGTCTCTAGTGATGCAGATCGAAGATGGTTCTTCTCCAGCACCAGAGGATGCCTCTTGACTTCCTCCTTGTTGGCTTCTCTCAGCTCTTTGCCTCGTTTGTCGAGTCATTGTCTCCCAAATCTGACCCCTTCAAGCTTTTAAATCTGAACTCTGAATCTGATGTAGCGGGTGCTAGTTGCTCTTAGTGGAAGCACCAAAGTGTTTGCGCCAAAAATGGTCACAAACCCCAAGTATTGTGAAAGCACCAGTATATGAATACATATCAGCAATATTCAAACACAAATCTCAGATCTAAGCTAGCAACAAACAGCAATCCAGAAACAATGAACAGTGACACGCAATTTATAGTGGTTCGGCTATCTCCAGCCTACGTCCACTTCAATATTTTTATCTTTTATTGATGTTCTTTGCTGGTTACAAATGATTACAGCAGATACAATGAATGAATTCGACTATAACAGCAATGGAAAGAAGTAGAATTGAATCCGGCAGAGTCTGGACGTTGAATGGCCAAAAAGATCCCTTTTATGTAGGCTTCAGGGGGCTATTTATAGGCGTAGGAGGCTGAGATCGCGTTCAAATTTTGGGAGACTTCTTCTGGCACGTGAGTGGGCCCACGCGACCGGTCCCACCAAGTTTTGACCTGATCTGTGACCGATACGAATTGATTTCGTATCCATCAAGAATTAGTCCAATCGAGCTGAAACTTGGCAGGAACATTCTTTACCTTGTGCTCAAGCTTCTGTGAAAATTTCATTGCATTTGGATCAATGGTTCATGAGTTATGATCGATACAAGATTGTATTTTCGTGTGTATTGCTGCGTTCTAATCCATGGATTCGTATCCATCATTTCGAATCGACCTGGACACGTGAGCGTGCAGCGACGTGGCACGAAGATCTTGGATCGCTCCACCTTTTGTGCCGCGCTGATCGATTCGTCCCTAAGCTTTCACCACGTTTACATCGACACGTTCGTATCAATAACTGGGAATATCGGTGACGTTGCTTGTTAGATCTGTGGAGCTATTCTAATTCACATCGATAGAGGTAGCCTCGTTCGCATCCATCAATCCAACTCCTGTTCGTATCGACCAAAGTAGATGGATACGAACAAATAGTTTTAGCTGTGGCTCGATGGATATGAAGCAGGTGGTAAGCGATCGATACGAAATGAGAACACGGGATGGTGGATACGATCGTGTGGCCCTTTCAATGGATACGAACCCGATGGATTCGAATAGAACGAGGCGATGTCATACTGGTGGATTCGAACCTGATGGACTCGAATGGACCATCACCTTGACTCGAACAAAATATTTCCTTCAACTTGTATCGATCGTATCTCCCCCATATGAACTCCGATTAACCTGAAATTTGAAACGCTGTCTTCCATGGCTTCGCTTGTCATGTCTTGTCAATTGCAGCCCGATCCGGACTCGGACAAAATTAATCGATATCCATGGTTATCCTGCAATGCATAGCTGATATTCATGGCTAGTTATTATTGATTTTCAGTCAGTTTTTGGGTATCTCAGCTTTGCCAAAAGGTGGGATAACACTTTGCCTTCCAAAACATGCCTTTTGGTAAAAGGTGTGTTTTGATCAGTCTCAAATTGAATGCAGTGAGTTAATGTCTTACTCAGAACTTATAGCATTTTCAATCTAGCCCATGGCTGTTCGAAGCCGAATCATTATCAATTTCTTCCAGTGGAAGTTAGGAGTGAAATTCCACAGTCTCTCCGCACTATCGATGGTCACTCCGGACCCTTGCCAGGTCCATTCCAGACTTAGCGATCGAATAGAAAGATCCTATTGCAATCCGGCGTCGCCTTTTATTCCCTGCACTCCGGCCCCAGTTAGGGCGTAAAGCGATGTCTTGGTCGTTCTGGACCGATCGTAGCCTCTCAAGGCTCCTGCTGGATCCCATCCTATCACTTTCCGGTGAAGGGGAAACAGCGTTAAGTGAGTCAATCCTGTCGCTCTCCGGCGAAGCGACTCACTTCTTGCACTCCGGTTCAGTGTATCTGAACATTAAGCGATGTCATGGCCTAAATCGTGGGCCGATCATAGCCTCTCCGGGCTCTTATCGAATCCCGATCTAATCACTCTCCGGTGAATGGGAAACGACGTTAAGTGAGTTGATCCTGTCGCTCTCCGGTGAAGCAACCCACTTCTTGCACTATGGACCCCGTCTCTCCGGGTAGGGTCATAAAGCGATCATTTTTATATTGGTATTTAATATTTACCCTTTAACTCTCCGGTCAAAGGTTTATTTCACGGAATTCAAGTTTATTTATTAAATTCAGGTCCTCGATGTTCAATCTCAAACATCAGGAAAAAACTAAACATTGCCTCTCCGGGCAGACCGGTCTATCTCCCTCTCAGAGCATGCCTAGGGATCTCTCTGGTTCCCGTACATGAGTAAGTGGAGTAGCCGTTTATTCTGAAAACAAATCTAATGAAATTATTTGACCGAAGTCCAAATCCTGAACTTGGCCCTTGCCATCTTAATCAGTTGATGACGAGTCGCGATCCCGATCCAGGATCGTTTCTGTTAGGTGGAGGCGGTAGTTGTTCAGGCCTTACCGCCGCTGCCCGTTCTTTGACATATTGTGGCAATCTACCGCTCCTGGCATGTTCTTCCACCTCATCCTTTAGGTGGCGGCATTCATCGGTTGTGTGCCCGTCCAGCTCATGGAATAGGCAATATTTTCCGGTTCTACGTTCCTGCTCTGTGGGATCTCTCCTGCGTGGTTTTCGATAGGGGAGTTACCCCCCGAGTTTTAGTGTAAATTCGTTCCAGGCTTGCCACCAAATCTTTGTAATCCCTGAATCTGGGCTCTCGGAATTTCTTCCGCTTATCAGGACCATCATATGCGTCATTCTGCTTTCTCTTTCCTTTGTCCGCCCTGGGCTGTTCCCTGGCGGTTCCTTCGCCTTGTACAGTGTTTATTACCTGCCTTTCGGCTCGTGATTCTTCTAATCGAATAAATCTCTCAGCTTCATAGTAAAACTCTCCAAGATCTTGCGGTGGATCTCTTGTTATAGAGTCTTTGAATTCGGTGCCTTCCCCAACTCCTGCCACTGCTGCCATTAAAATCATCGATGGATCCGGGCGATCTACAGAAGCCACCGTTGCGTTAAATCGTAACCGAAAATCTTTTATGGACTCTCCGGTCCTTTGTTTTATCGATGCCAAAGTCATCACACTTTTGGGTCGCGTCATGTGGACCTTAAAATGTCTCATGAAGCAATCTACAAGCTCACCCCATGTTCTGATCGATCCAGTTTCTAATTGCCTGAACCAAAGTGCAGCAAAATATGACAAGTATAGAGGGAAGAATCGAGCCATTACTTCCTCGGATGCCCCCAACACTTCCATGTGCCTGATGTATCGAGTAATATGCATCGTTGGGTCTGGCTTCCCATCATAAGGATCCAGCATAGGCAGTTTGAACTTTGGAGGGTTCCTTGCATTCCTGATATTCGGGGCGAACAGACCCCGACTAACTTCCTCTAGTCCTCCATTGGACAATCCTCCTATCATCAGTCGTCGGACTAATCCAGCCATCTTTTCATCTCCATCCTGGGGTGGCCCTCTTGGTCTTGAAGGGTATTCTGGTACGTACTCTTCGTGTAGCCCGTTAGCATCAGTGTTGGCTCCAGCTTGTTGAGCTCCATCTGTAGGCCTTCTAGTATCGGATCCTGAGGGCCTGCCCCCAAGTCCTTGTTGACTGCCTTCTGGTTCTGCATTCTGTCCCCCGTTGGGTTCTGTAACCCTAGCTCCTTGTTCCACATTAACAGCCGCTGTAGCTGGTCCTAAGTTTTGTATTCCCATAGCTCTCATCTGCTCAAAGAAATTCTACAGCATCTCATGTTGGCTCTTCAGTATTCTTTCGTGCATCAGATTGGTCATGGTCTCCATTCAGTCTCTAGTGATGCAGATCGAAGATGGTTCTTCTCCAGCACCAGAGGATGCCTCTTGACTTCCTCCTTGTTGGCTTCTCTCAGCTCTTTGCCTCGTTTGTCAAGTCATTGTCTCCCAAATCTGACCCCTTCAAGCTTTTAAATCTGAACTCTGAATCTGATGTAGCGGGTGCTAGTTGCTCTCAGTGGAAGCACCAAAGTGTTTGCGCCAAAAATGGTCACAAACCCCAAGTATTGTGAAAGCACCAGTGTATGAATACAGATCAGCAATATTCAAACACAAATCTCAGATCTAAGCTAGCAACAAACAGCAATCCAGAAACAATAAACAGTGACACGCAATTTATAGTGGTTCGGCTATCTCCGGCCTACGTCCACTTCAATATTTTTATCTTTTATTGATGTTCTTTGCTGGTTACAAATGATTACAGCAGATACAATGAATGAATTCGACTATAACAGCAATGGAAAGAAGTAGAATTGAATCTGGTAGAGTCTGGACGTTGAATGGCCAAAAAGATCCCTTTTCTGTAGGCTTCAGGGGGCTATTTATAGGCGTAGGAGGCTGAGCTCGCGCTCAAATTTTGGGAGACTTCTTCTGGCACGTGAGTGGGCCCACGCGACCGGTCCCACCAAGTTTCGACTCGATCTGTGACCGATACGAATTGATTTCGTATCCATCAAGAATTAGTCCAATCGAGCTGAAACTTGGCAGGAACATTCTTTACCTTGTGCTCAAGCTTCTGTGAAAATTTCATTGCATTTGGATCAATGGTTCATGAGTTATGATCGATACAAGATTGTATTTTCGTGTGTATTGCTGCATTCGAATCCATGGATTCGTATCCATCATTTCGAATCGACCTGGACACATGAGCGTGCAGCGACGTGGCGCGAAGTTCTTGGATCGCTCCACCTTTTGTGCCGCACTGATCGATTCGTCCTGAAGCTTTCGCCACGTTTACATCGACACGTTCGTATCAATAACTGGGAATATCGGTGACGTTGCTTGTTAGATCTGTGGAGCTATTCTAATTCACATCGATAGAGGTAGCCTCGTTCGCATCCATCAATCCAACTCCTGTTCGTATCGACCAGAGTAGATGGATACGAACAAACAGTTTTAGCTGTGGCTCGATGGATACGAAGCAGGTGGTAAGCGATCGATACGAAATGAGAACACGGGATGGTGGATACGATCGTGTGGCCCTTTCGATGGATACGAACCCGATGGATTCGAATAGAATGAGGCGATGTCATACTGGTGGATTCGAACCTGATGGACTCGAATGGACCATCACCTTGACTCGAACAGCATATTTCCTTCAACTTGTATCGATCATATCTCCCCCATATGAACTCCGATTAACCTGAAATTTGAAACGCTGTCTTCCGTAGCTTTTCTTGTCATGTCTTGTCAATTGCAGCCTGATCCGGACTCGGACAAAATTCATCGATATCCATGGTTATCCTGCAATGCATAGCTGATATTCATGGCTAGTTATTATTGATTTTCAGTCAGTTTTTGGGTATCTCAGCTTTGCCAAAAGGTGGGATAACAACTCAAGCTCCTGGAGAGACACTCAGACATTATCTGGAGAGATTTCATGCTGCATGCACTGAGGTTAGTAATCCTAATGATAATTCAATTCTGATGGCACTAACTAAGGGAATTGATCCCGATTCCGAATTTGGCAACTGGTTGGCCGAAAAGCCTCTTGCGTCATTGGACCGTTTCTATTCCAAGGCAGCTCAGTTCTTGAGAAGAGAGGATGCGAAACAATCTAGGAAAAAGGATGACGCAGGACCCAGTGTGGAAGGAATCCAAAGCAATGTCGCTGTAAAACAAGCCGAGGAGAGTTCCGGAAAAGTGCAGTTAAACATACAAAATAAACATAATCAACAGAAAGGCAATGGAAATCAGGGCAGGAAACGGGATCAGAATCACGGACCGTAGAGCTCCCATGTTTGACACTTATACTCCTTTAAATACGTCTCTGGAAAATGTGTACTTGCAGACCTACAATACTATCCAATATAAAAAACCTGCTCCGAAGCAATCGTCAGAAAAACAGATTCAAACGTTGAAGTTTTGTAGATTTCACGATAGTTATGGCCACAATATGAACGAGTGTCATCATTTATAGGATATTATCGAGAAATTGATACGAGAAAGAAAGTTGAAGTAGTTTGTTCGGGCGCCGCAGTCTGGAGGTGCGGGCCCATCGAATCAAAACCAAGTACCAAATCGGGTTAGACCGGAGGAACCCGCTCGTACTGGCGGGAGGTTAGTGATAAACACTATTAGTGGTGGTCCTCATCCAGCTGATCGGAGTTGGATGGAAATGGAGTTGTATGCCAGCTCTATTGGGCATGTGAGCCTCAAATGTTGTAGTAATTTGGAGGACAGGGCTCCGGCCAAACAACCGAAAACAATGATAGATGACATCGTATTTCGAGACAGGGATGCCGATAGAGTCGAAGCCCCAACCATTGATCCACTTGTCATTTCAGCTCAGATAGGTCCTGCTTGGATGAAGAGGATCTTAGTGGACAATGGAAGTTCAATAAACATACTCTTTAAGCGATCCTATGACCAGATGAAGATGGAAGCAAAAGATTTGAAACCTTGTCAGTCTCGTATTCATGGTTTCAATGGAAGTGCAACTATACCCACCGGGATGGTGGAGCTACCAGTGGAGTTGGGAATTGGAGAACGCCGGAGAGTCCGGATATTACAGTTTATTATATTGGATATAGACTCACCGTACAATGCTTTCTTGGGCCGACCGGCCCTAGCTGAGTTCAGGGCTGCTATTGCCCCTTAGTGTCTAACTTTGAAATCCCCTATCGATAATGGAGTTGGAGTCGTTCAGGGAGACCAGGCTGCTGGACGAGCCCGTTATGTTGTTGAGCTACGGGAAGCACAGCAAAAAGAAAAGGGAAAGGGCGTGGAGGAATCTCTCTGGGTCCGCTTTGCGGAGAATTGAAAGCTAATGCCCGGGCCAAGCCCCGGGCACCACAACTAATTCCCAAGAGATCTTGACCCAAGAGATACCGAAAGCGAAGACAAAGTCAAAGACAGTCAGTCTTCTCCGGCGGAGCTGACGATCGATGTTACGATCGATAACAATGATGATTCTAGAATGCTAAAGATTGGATCTCAGCTAAGCCAACAGATGAAAGAGGAACTGGTTGAATTTCTCCAGGCAAACCTCGACGTGTTTGCCTGGACGCACTCCGACATGTGTGGGATCTCACTAGACATCGCAAGCCACAGATTGAATATTGACCCGCGGCTTGTCCCGGTCAAGCAAAAAAGGCGTGGTATGGATCCAGAGAGATATGCCGCCCTTAAGGAAGAGGTGGATAAAATCAGGTCGAACGGGTTTATCCGAGATGCGTTCTTTCCAGAATGGGTGTCCAATCCTGTACTTGTCAGAAAACCTAACGGGAAATGGAGAACATGCGTTGACTACTCAGATTTGAATTAAGCTTGCCCTAAAGACAGTTTTTCACTTCCCCGAATTGATCAGCTTATAGATTCAATGGCTGGACATGAACTCTTATCCTTCATGGATGCGTATTCTGGCTACAACCAGATACCCATGCACTTTCCCGATCAGGAGCATACCAGCTTCGTCACCGATCTGGGACTTTACTGCTACAAATTGATGCCATTTGGACTCAAGAACGCTGGAGCAACCTACCAACGGCTAGTTAATCGAATGTTCGCTAACCAGATCTGAAAAACCATAGAGGTATATGTGGACGACATGCTTGTGAAGTCATGATTCTCCACCGATCATATCCAAGACTTGGAAACGATGTTCAACATCCTCCAAGAGTACAGAATGAAGCTCAACACATTGAAATGTCACTTTGGGGTCGCATCTGGAAAATTCCTTGGATTCATCGTTAATGCTCGAGGAATCGAAGCCAATCCCAAGAAGATCTGGGCAATCAGAAATCTCGAGACGCCAAGAACTATAAAGAAGTCCAGAGCCTCAACGGGAAAGTAGCAGCACTGAGCAGGTTCATTTCAAAATCCATCGACAAATGTGTTCCCTTCTTTGATCTGATCAGAAAAGGGAAACATAATTTTGAATGGACTACGGAATATGAGGGCGCATTCCGAGCACTGGTTCAACACCTGTCCACACTACCCATTCTGTCAAAGCCTGGTGATCATGAGAGACTGTACATTTACTTGGTAGTGTCAGAAAACGCAATCAGTGCTACTTTAGTTTAGGTGGAGGACCGGATACAATGGCCAGTCAATTACATTAGCAAACGACTGACCGTAGCAGAGAGAAATTATCCGAAGGTGGAAAAGCTGGCTTATTGTCTTGTCATTGCCTCGAAGAAGCTCTGTTCATATTTTTAGGCTCATGCTATCACTGTATACATCGACTAGCCGTTACGACAGGTCCTTACACGGCCTGAGACGTCTGGTAGGTTACTCAAGTGGAATATCGAGCTGAGTCAGTTCGACATCACCTACACACCAAGACGAGCTATTAAAGGACAAGTCCTAGCAGACTTCATCGCTGAATTCACTATCCTGGAGGACTTGCCCGAAGCCAGTGAATCTCCTAAACATGTCTGGAAGCTACATACTGATGGTGCATCGAATGACCGCTGCTCAAGCACTGGAGTTGTACTTGAAACTCCTGAAGGCCTATCTATTTTCTATGCTTTAAAATTTGATTTCCGTGCAACCAACAACGAGGCCGAATACGAAGCCCTGCTCGTCGGATTAAGGCTTGCCAAAGATTTAAGAATTGTTGCTGTGGAGATTTACTGCGATTCATAATTGGTCGTGTGCCAAGTTCGGGGGGAGTACTAGGCCAAAGACCGAAGGCTGTCTACTTAT
This sequence comes from Allium fistulosum, assembly GCA_030737815.1. NCBI lineage: Eukaryota > Viridiplantae > Streptophyta > Magnoliopsida > Asparagales > Amaryllidaceae > Allium > Allium fistulosum. Next base: position 917,493,899 of record CM060906.1, read on the forward strand.
CTTGCTCGGGTTCAGGAAATATTGAATTGGTTCGATTATCACGCCATCTATTGCATACCCCGAGAACACAATCAGAAAGACGATTCCTTGGCAAAGTTAGCCAGTACCAGTGAGGCACAGCAAACGGGACTCGTTACAGTAGAGACATTATCTTCCCCAAGCATTGATCAGGTGGAGACAGACTGGGTATTTGAAGTCATTCCCGATAAGGAGTCATGGATGACTCCATTTAGAAATTATCTCAAGCATGGGACACTGCCATACTGTAGGAATGAAAAAAGACAAGTTCTTCGAAAGGCTTCGTGGTTCACCATTCAGAATGGAGTCATGTATAGAAGAGGATACCCTGTTCCTTTACTCCGGTGTATCACCCACGATGAAATCAAACGAGTATTGCATGATGTACACGAAGGGGGATGTGGCGATCACACCGGGGGCAAGCTCTTGCCAAGGGAGTGCTCCGGTATGGATACTATTGGCCGACTGTAAATCGTGATGCATCGGATTACGCCAGGAAATGTGACAAATGTTAGAAACATGCTCGGATTCCAAGTGCCCCGCTTACCGAAATAACTCAGATGATCAGTCCCTGGCCGTTCCCAGTATGGGGCATCGGCATTATTAGTTCTCTACCTCTAGCTAAAGGTGGTGCGAAGTACGTCATCGTTGCAGTTGATTACTTTACCAAATGGACGGAAGCTGAGCCCCTTGCTACTATCACAATGAAGAAAGTGATCAACTTTGTTGTACGCAACATTATCTGTCGATTTGGTCTCCCACATACCATCATCACTGACAACGGAGCCTAATTCGACAGCGTTGAATTTAAGCATTTCTGTCAACGATTCCACATCCAAAAGAAGTTCTCCGCAGTTGCATACCCTCAAGAGAATGGGCAGGTTGAAGCTGCTAATAAAGTTATAAAGTCCATTCTGAAGAAACGACTAGAAAAGGCCGGGGGCAAATGGGTCGATGAACTTCCTATGGCCCTATGGGCTTATCGAACAACCCACAAGTCCGCGACCGACCACATTCCATTTTCTCTTTCCTATGGTTCAGAAGCCGTTATTCCAGTTGAGATGGATGTACCTTCTCATCGTGTGACGTATTATGATCCGAAGACAAATGCTATATTACTTTCCAAATCTCTGGACTTATTGGATGAGAATCGAGAAGAGGCTGATTTGAGGGCAGCCGCGTACCGAAGTCGAGTCGCCCGATTATACAATGCCAAAGTCCGACTCCGAACCTTTGAACTCGGTGATCTCATCCTTAAGAGAATTTACCCGGTCCTTTCACATATGAAACCAATGTGGGAAGGGCCGTATGTTATTGAACGAAGACTTAGAAACGACACCTTTAAATTATCAACCATTGATGGTCTCACTTTGCCGAGAGCCTGGAATAGAGAGAGTCTTCGTCGCTACTACACATAACAGGCTTTATTTATTCATTTAGTTTGCTTTTCATTTGAAATTTGTTTATGCATTTCAAAATTTTAGTTTGTAATAAGGCAACTGACTTTGCCATACTTTCTTATTTCAACAATAAAATGCAATCTCTTCGAGCGAGAGCAGTGATTTTTGACATGCATCATACGACCATCACGATGCACGGAGAGCTAAGTTCCATCCTACGATGGGACTTATTCAAATAGGGAGTGACTGTGATACGACCAGTCACTCACTAAGTTAAACCTGAGCTCGGGGGCAAACCATCACACTGAATCCAAGAAAGGATTGATACACGACAATCCTCTAACTAACTCCAGCTCCCAGAGTGCGAGCTGGAGAATAAACTTACAAATGCGGCTCGAAGAGGGTGGATCCGTCCACCTAACGACTTCGCCCGTATTTAAATCAAGTCCGAGGAGGATGGATCCGTCCATCTAACGACCTCGCTTGTTAACTCAGGGTGGATGTGATCCGACCATCCACGATCCTGGTACATCTATCGTTCTCGGAGTGCGAACGAAATCCTAAAACTCAAAACAGATGCGATCGACCGTCTGTTAACCAACTCCAGATTCTCAGAGTGTAAACTGGTGTATAAACATCAAAATGGGTGTGATTGTCTGCCCATCAGCTAACTCTAAGTCCCGAGAGCGCGGACTGGAGTATAACACAAACCGGGTGCGAACCAACCACCCGTGAGACAACTCCGAGTCGCTGGAGTGCGGACCAGAGTATAAACACAAATTGGGTGTGACTGACCACCCACGAATTAATCTAAGTCCTCGGAGCGCAGACATATCTCTAATCATTAAACGGGCGTGGTTGACCGCCGACATACAAATGCAATCCCCAGAGTGTGGATGCAATTATTAATAGATGAGCGAGTGTGATTCGACCACCCGAGCTCGTCTCGTTTCAGCTTCATTTCAACAAAGACAAGCCCGATGTATTGAAGGTGAAAAGCGAAAGCCGACCAACTATTTCAGTTTGTCCCCGGGACTGGAGGCAAAACTTAAGTACCGGCTGTTTGCACCAAAATTGGTCACAAATCCCGAATATCGTGAAAGCGCCAAGTTATGAATATAGATCAGCAATATTCCAAACACAAATCACAGATCTAAGCAAGCAACAAACAACAATCCAGAAATAATGAACAGTGACGCACAATTTATAGTGGTTCGGCTATCTCCGGCCTACGTCCACTTCAAAGTTTTATCTTTTATTGATTATCCTTGCTGGTTACAGATGATTACAGCAGTTACAATGATGGATTTCGAGTATAACAGCAATGGAAAGAAGTAGAATTGAATCCGGCAGAGTCTGGACGTTGAATGGCCAAAAAAGATCCTCCTTTCTATAGGCTTCAGGGGGCTATTTATAGGCGTAGGAGGCTGAGATCGTGCTCAAACTTCGGGAGACTCCTTCTGGCACGTGAGGGGGCCCACACGACCGACCCCACCAAGTTTCGACTCGATCTGCGATCGATACGAAGTAATTTCGTATCCATCAAGAAATGATCCAATCGAGCTGAAACTTGGTAGGATTGTTCTTTACCTTGTATGCAAGCTACTGTGAAAATTTCGTTGCATTTGGATCTGTGGTTTAGGAGATATGATCGATGCAAGATTGCTCTTTCGTGGATACTGTTGCGTTCGAATCCATCCTTCGTATCCACCTGTCCGACTCGATCGAAGCACGTGCGTGTGCGATGATGTGTTGCGAATTCCCTGGGTCGATCCGCTTTGCATGCCGAGTTGAAGGTTTCTTCCTTCGAACCAGGCTTGTCCTTTGCCGCTTTGAATGCTTCTTCTCTTGATTCGATCTCGCGTCCATATTTTGCGTTCGTTCGTGCCGATAACTTTGCTTTGCATCTGTATCCAACTGCTTGCATCGTACCATTCTTCGTATCGATTTCAGGAGTGTGTTTCGTATCGATCTATCTGATCGATACGAAATAATGTTATGCGAGGTCTTATCGATCGATACGAAAAACGCACGAAGGGCCAATCATATGGATACGAAGCTAGACACAGATGGGTACGAACAAAGCCTTACCTGATGGACGCGAACTCTGATGGCTTCCCATGGATACAAAGGTGCCAAACACTTCTACCATCGATACGAGAGTATCGACTCGAGACACGCCGCCTTTTCCCATCCTGACCGATACGAAACCACCAAGTCGAGCCCATGCTAATGGATACGAAATGTATCGAGTTGAAACCTTGCTGATCGATACGAAGTGTATCGACTCGAACCACCATCTGCTGATCGATGCGAAAAGCATCGACACGAAACATGCCTTATGCATCTTAATCCATCTATATCTTGTGCATACGACCTTCGATTGATCTGAAACCTGAAACATAGCCTCTCCTAGTCCTGATCATCATCTCCAATCGATTCCGTTCTGATCAATGCCCAACCAAATTTTGACGACATCCATCGCAGCCTTAATTCTAGTCAATCCCCAATACTGATATCCATCATTCCTTGCCAATTCGTTGATATTCCAGCCTTGACCAAAAGGTGGGATAACACCAGCTACTGATCGAGACAGTGTTGTATTGGAAATTGACTTGACGTTCGATTATGACTCAAAGCTGTAACTTCGGGACTTAACAACTAAATTCAGGTTCGATTCAAAGATTAAAACTTCACATTTACATTGAATGGAAGTTCGAGCACTAAAATACTTAAGCAAATAAACACAAAGTTATGCTGAAAACAAAATGGAATTTTATTTTAAGTATTCTTTGAAAAAGAAGGAAAAGTACAAAAATCTTTCCAAGAATTCCTACTAGTAGGGGTCGAACCCGCATCTATACACGGCCTACAAGAAGCAAAAAGAAATTCCTATCTATCTACCAAAAAAGGGAGCGAGAAGATACGTCTACTCCCTCAGTTTCTTCTTCTTCCCCCTCAGCGTCGACCCACTGGAGCTACCACTTGGATGCCTCTTCGAGCATTTGCCTTTTGGTGGTTGGTCTCCAGCCGGGGGAATTATGGTAATCTTTTCCTCCGAACTCACGGAAATTGGAATACTTTCTAGAGGCGGAGTCGGAGGGTCAGGATCGATGTTAGGAGGCAAAGGAGGCACAACAGTGTCGACAACCGTGCCTCCCGAATAAATCATTCGCAGAGGGGCTGGACCAGGACCAGCCATCCCAACTGTAATATCGCTGGCCCGCATGGCCGTTTCCATCTCGACATTGATCTCAGCTATTATCTCTTCTTCGTGGATTGTTTGAGCATCCGCGGGGATGCTGGAGGTTGGGCCCGAGGAGCTAACCACGGGTGTGCCTCCGCCCATGACAAATGGCAGGTCGGCAAAAGGGTCGCTTTGATGACCAAGAAGTTCCTCCATCATCTGCTCATCAAAAGTAAAAGTGCTCCCATGTGCTCCATCGGTTGGTGCAACGGCCGTTGTTGTGGTCGCCTCTGTTATAAGGGCCTCCAGCTCGTGATGCGGCTCTTGGGTTGCAGGGGGCACAGTCGATGTGGCTCCTATCACTGAATAGGGATAAGAAAAAAGTGTTAGCGATTACTTTGAACAACGCTCCCGACTTTGAATGTGCAAGAAATGTTCAGAATACCTTCCTCAGAAAGGCATGAGGATGGAGCCAGAACAGCTTCAGTGACCTGCTCACGAGCTGGAGATAACTGCGGTTGATTAGGGTTGTATGCGGGCACAGATTGAGGATCAACCGCAGGAGTAGATTCGGGCAGGGTTGGCACAAGAATTTCGGAACCAACATCGTGATGCTCAACGCCAGAACCCTCTCCAGCTTCCGGGTGCTGAGTACCGAGCCTCTCCTTCTTGAATGTGATAGTGATGTCATGGAGAACTCTTCTTTCATCCCCACTCAGCACCCGATTCTCCAATTCAAATTCATCGATGGATTCAGCTTGGTGCTCTGCTTTTTCATATTCCACCAAGCGGCACCAAGCATTGTATAGGTGTGATGGATAGTTTTCGAGCCAGGTTAGATTTCGATGCTTTAGAACGTTGGCATTATATGTAATGAGGAGATCTTTGATGTCACCCTCCAACCTGGCCTCTACCGCTTTCACTTCACCCTCAACCCTGGCTTCGGCTTCCTGAGCCTTCAGCGTTGCCGAATCCCTCTCATCCCTGAGCACCATAGCCTGCTCGCATGCCTCCTGAGCGTCTTTATTTGCGTCATCTTTCTCTTTGACGATTTCAGCAAGTTTGGCTTTAAGCTCCTCAAGCTCTTTTAGCGCTCCATCCCTTTCGGCCATGACTGTAGTGGTTTGGTGCCCCATTTCCTCAACCAGGGCTAAGTGTGTTCGCCTCATCTCCTCCATCCTCCGGGTTGCATCATTGGCTCTTTTATTAGCCTCCATTTCCAAATTTCTTGCGGACTCGTTTTCGTCATTGAGCACCTGGATTATGCGGTCCTTCTGAACGAGATCAGTCACTAATTTCTCGATTGTTTTCGCCCGCTCAAAAGCCACTGCTGATACTTTGTCCACAGTGTTCATCCATTCTTGGTACTGGCCGTAAACATCATGTATATAGTCGTGCATCGTCTGTTCTTCCTTGATGGGAATTCGCTTTAAGTGTGGGGGAAAGACAAAGTCGTCAAAGCAGATATTCGGAAAATCTTTTTTCAGCTTAGCGATTCTAATCGCTCCTTCCCCGGTGGGCTCTGAGATGGCTTGTTCAGTAACGATGGGAGTTTCAGTTTCGGTTCTCCGACGCTGTTGGTCATTCCTTGGTGCCAGGCAAGGTGGTATTTGACGCAAAGATTCATGGGTTTGTTTGCCAGAACCAAAAGGTTGAGTTGGACCTCTAGGTGGCAGAGAACGCGACCGAGAACGACGCCTATAATCTTTCTCCCTGTCTGTATCCCTCTTCCTCTCATAGCACTCCCTTTCTTGACTAGAGTAGCCGCGATTACGGTCTCTATCGGCCTCATGTCTACGAGACTCATAATATGAGCTAGATGAGTGGCGTGTAGAACGTAGGCTGCCAAACATAGATCCTCGCTTTGACATAGTGCCTGTAAAATGAAAAGAAAAACAGAGTTGGTATTTCCCAAAAATGAACTGCTTGTGATTAGAAACTAGGTGGTGCCGTGAAGTGTGTGTATGCATGTGCAAACCCCCCGACCAACCGGTTATATCGGCCATACTCGAAGGAATTGACTCACCTAGATCTAAAGCGCTCTGAAGCCCTTCCAATCCAGTATCTTGTTGGAGCGACACATAGTCTGGAATTGGGATGTCTGCAAGTCCTTCAAAAGGATTCTCCATATATGGGGGGAGCCTTCGAAATTATAACACCGGCGGCTGGTAGAGACATGACCACAGATTTCCATCTTGAAGCTTTTGAAGCTTATGAGCAACCGCCTTGCCTTTTCTCTTTCCCTCTGAATGTCAAGGACTATTTGAGGGCCCGGCTACAGTTCATCTTCAATGGGCGTATCCTCTTCACCACACTACTCAGCAATTACAATCCCGGGCGCCCTACGCCTAGCCCATCTTGTCGGAGCTGTCCTAAGAGATCCTTCAAGTCCTATGCTCTGGTCTCTGTCAATCAGCCCAATTTCCGGTATCTATATTATCAACAAGGGAGGACTTTGAACCTCCTATTGCTATGAGCTCCCGAGTTCCATAGCTAATCAACTCATCAAAAACCATTGTTAGGTGATGATAATCCCGTGTTTCCCGCAGTGTGAAATGCATGAGTGTGTTGTGCAATGCAATATTATATAGTACTTAAGAAAGTTCTACAAAGGTTAGCAAGATGTTCGAACGATGAGACTTCGAAATTCAACCGGAATGACCGTCATCGCTAACCGTCACGACCATGCCATCCAGATTTTGGTGACCGATCCGAGTTAAAATTTGTTAAATTTAGTCAAGTTACAAGTTCAATCGACGAGCTTCGAAAGGCAGTCAAATATGTGATGAAACGACTAAGTCCTATGATGCAAGGCAAAAGCTTGTCGGAGTCATATGTTCAAATTTGCAAGGGGTTTCAAGTTCATCAAGGTTCGACTCGTATCGATCACCAAAGATCCAATTCGTATCGGTCAAGGAAGCTATTCATATCCATCAAGATACGAATTCGTATCGATCATCAAAGATGCCTTCATATCGATCTCCTGGCATGTAGTTCGTAACGATCGGGAATATTGGATTTTGTATCGATCAAGTGCAACCCCTTTGTATCGATCAGCAAGTCCAAAGCCTTTGTATCGATCATTTCGAGTCGATACGAAACCCCATTATCACTCCATACGAAGGCCTCCACTTTATCGTCACGAAGTCCTATTACCCAGATCGATTCAAACGACTCTCACCTCGGATCGATACGACCCATCCTTCCTCCATCATCGATAAGAAAACAGGGCCAAGCCATCCCCACATAGATCCTTCGTATCTCGAACTTCATCTTCTTCAAATCCATTCAGGCATCGTCCCTCCATCATCCTTGACTTCACTCTGACCATCCACAACCACCACTTCACCAGAATAGGTCATGGAAACGAATGAGATGGCCATGGATTCAGAGTCTCATCATTCTAACATAAGATTTGTGGCCTAATTACCTAGGTTTAACAAATGGTTAAAGGGATTAGGAGCGTGGTTCGATTCGAAGGCGAAGGCAATTCACGTTTCTTTCAACTTGAAGCGATACAAAGTGTAACAGAAAAATGAGGAAGTGAAAGAAAATGGCTAGGTACAAAAGGCTTTTATATGGACACAAGGGATGAGGGGAAATGGCGATTTGACCACCAGTTGTTTCAACCAGTTAAAACAAGTTTCCTATCCAATTGAGGCGAAGAGAGCTGTTCGTATCCATGTGCCCTCTATCTAAAGCAACGTTCATTTGTATCCATCCGTCGATCAATATAAAGTACAAGGCTAGGGCTTATCTGAGCCATTCGAAACCGTTAGGGATGCACCGATGTGAAATGACGAGTTCGTATTCATCAACTTAATGTCCATAGAGGTTCATGTCCATCGATATGAGTTGCCCTATTCGTATCCATCAACGTGAAGCCCAAAAGGACTCGTATCCATCGATACGAACAACATCGAAACACCAAGCAAACTCGTATCGACCATTATCGATATGAAAAAAAAATTCAACTCGAATTTCACATCGATTCAAGAGAGGATCGATACGGGATCCGATACAAGAAACACTGACAATGACTCGAGGATGTGCAAACGTTAACGGGAGTTAGGTTAACATACATGCATGTATGTCGAACTAATATACAATTTTCAAAATTCATAGAAGTGGAATGCTCACCTGGTGACAATTACAACAGTGAACAACAAATTGCTAGCGCTCGACACTCAATTACAACAATACACTGTACAATCATTGGCAGTCAACAATCCAGTATTTATATTGCCGGGAGTCAATCAAAGGTTACATCTTTTAATGAAGAGACAACGACTACTCAAAGAATCGGGCAGAACTTTTCAGACTAAGGCTTGTGGCATTTCAAAGCACGTCATGTCTACACAAGACGTACTTGTTGCATATGCCAGTATATGATTTTTTTTATGATAATAAACATATATATATTCATTTAAATGTATTTGTTAATGTACTATTTTATTTTCCACATATTTAAATAAATACTTGCTGAATAAAATAAATAACTCAGAATTTAAATTCAAATAGATATTTTATTCAAACAAATATTTTACAATTTTGAATAGTACAAATTTGAGCTCTCACTATATATATACAAATTCAATTACATTACAATTTCAATCACATCACATTTTTCACTATACATACATTTTCACCTCACTACATTTCATTTGTTCACTCGTATTTGATCTTCAACTCTATTCCAGATTGAATCCAACATTCTGAGTGATCTGTAAAATAAACACCGACACAGTAAAATTGAAAAAGAAATATCTTCTGCAGTGTAAAATAAAATATGGTTTGAAAAAATTATTTGCCTCGGTTATTTGGCTTGTTCGTCATCATATTCATATTTTTGAATTCATCATACACGAACAACTTGTGACATGCACAGTGTATCACTGTACATGCCACAAGGCCGTGCACACCGATATACACTTGATAAAATTGCAGGGACAGGTGAGCACAAGGTCAAACCCAATCAAAAGCCGGGTTCAACTTAAGTGAAATACAAATAAAGTCACGACATGAGCACAAGGTCAAACCCGAGCTATAACTTGGATTCAACTCAGGTGCAATATGAAAAATAAATCCAGATGAATGCGTACACTTGAAAAATACTCGACAACTCAAACTACACAAGTGAAAGAGACTAGCTCAACAATCATGTAACATGATCAATATACATGAAGACTCATATGTACAAAGACTCAAGTGAACCAGAGAAAAGCACAAAACTAAAATGTGCAACAAAAAAATGCACATGTCAACAGTCTCAACAACATATACACACACATGCATATGCATGTGTACACATGGTGACATGCAACAAAGACCACAATTATGAACTGATCAGGTGCAACAAAGGTCAGAGCCAGTGAAACTACAACAAGCCTCAATAGTCAAAATGTACAAAAGTAGTGAATGCAGCGGCAATTTTAACTTGAACCACCAAACAACACTGTATATACATATGTATATGTAACTACCGGACTCCAACAGTGCAATCAGACTCATTGAAACAAAGCAGCAACCAGACAGCAATGGAATCAGACCTAGCTAATGAACAAACAAAAAGACCTGGCAACATGAACTACTCGAACACACATACATATATGAACACACATGTATGCAATGCACAGCAACTATCAGAGCAAGCTCGAATGAGCAAGTGCACCAGGGCAGTACACAAAAAGACAGTGCATATTGAAGCATACAGCAGTTCAAATGTCGCAGGCAAATGCAAACTAGATCAAAGAAACATGGCAAATGGACTGATACAAGTGCAGTGAAATTCAACAAACACATACATATGTATATATGTACATATATGATGTTACAGATATCAAGTGAAACAAGTCCAACTACCAGCAACAAATCAGTCAGCAAAGTCGCAAGAATTATCTCCAAATAACAAGTTCGAATTGAAAAATCAAAGTGCAAAGTCACAGTAGAAATCAATTCAAAGTGACCGATGTCAACAGCAGTTTCAAACCAAAGTCAGAGCCGTGGTGGCCAAGGAGTCAAACAAAGCAATTCAAAGCCGTGATAATCAAGTAAACGGAAATTATACGAATTGAAGAAGTCAGAAAACATCACAAGCATTCAAGTAATAATCAGTGGCCGAGAAAAATTATCAGACGATATTATACGAACGAAAATTAAAGGGTTCAAACCCTATTTAAACCCATCTCATCATCGGCTACCAATTCAATCGAGTTCGAGCATATAAACAAGAATAAAAATCACATACCAAATCATTCAAACCAAACTCAACAATTTGAAGTAGCCGTTTGCAATTCAAAGAAACACTCAATCGATAGAGCAAGAAACGATAAATCATCTATTTCGATCGAGCAACTGAAGTCGACTTCTTCGAATTTCCAAAGCCCTAATTTTCTCAGAGAGGAACGAACGAGCAAAACAAGTGAAGCAGCCATTTTCTTTTACAAAAGGAAAGAATACAAGCCGATATAATACAAAAGGAAAAAAGGGAATTCAGTTCTATTTTATTTTGGGCCGGCAATTATTTTAGGCTTTAGTTTATAAATAGGGTTTTGTTGTTTTTTAAATTGCATTTTATTTTGTAATTTATTTTTAAATATTTGTAAATTCTAGTCGTGTGACTAGGGGACGAACTACGGTGGTGTAGTTCGAGAATTCGCAACTCAGTGGCTGAGTTGTGGCAGGGTTTTGAGCGTAGAGTTAGGTTAGTCGATAGCGGGTGTCGTGAGTTTACGTGTGTAAGCATCTGACTACTTAATTTCTAGTAGAAACCTTGGGGGCAGCACGTAGGTAGGGTTTTGCCAAAGCTGGGTAAATCCGTGTGTTCTATTTTCTGCTTTTATTATTCTGCTATTATCTGTGCTTCTATTATTCTGCTATATCCGTGTTGAAATTATTTTATATACTTCTGCATTAAATTTTTATAATTAATAGTATCACCCTATTCACCCCCCTCTAGGGTGAAATCGATCCTACAAGTGGTATCAGAGCTAGGAACAAAAGTCAATTTTTGTTTTAAAAATTTGATTTTTCAAAAACCAATTTTTATTTTAAAATTTTGAATTTTTAAAATAGCTTCTTTTAATAATGCTTTTGCTGAGGGTCAGTCCATAGTTAAACCACCAATGTTCAATGGTGAATATGCTTGGTGGAAAAACAGAATGAATTTTTTTCTAAAAACCATTGATTCTTGGAATATAGTTGAGACAGGTTATAAAGCACCAACTATAGTAGTAGATAATCAGGAAATAGATAAACCGATGGATCAATGGACAAATCTAGAAAATAGACTACATAATGCTAATGCTAAAGCTATGAATTCTATTATTTATTCATTAGATCAAATCGAATTTAATCGTGTCTCATATTGTCTAACTGCACAGGAAATCTGGCACACACTAGAAGTGACTCACGAAGGAACGTCTCAAGTCAAGGAATCTCACCTTGCCATGCTGAGTAGCGAATACGAGAATTTCACAATGGCCAAGGAAGAAAATGTCAAAGAGATGTATGGACGACTTTCCAATATTGTATACAAATCAAAAGCACTCGGAAAAGCATACACAGAATTGGAAATAGTCCGAAAAATCCTCAAAGTCCTTCCACGAAGTTTTGAAGCGAAAGTTACAGCCATTCAAGAATCAAAAGATTTGAAACAAATTAAAGTTGAAGAACTCATCGGAAATCTCACCACTTATGAGCTAGTAATGAAATTCGAAGAAGAACGCGAAGGAGATGATACACGAAAGAAATCAATAGCTCTCAAAGGAATAACGAAAAGTGATGATGACGATGATGACGGAGCAGCGGAGCTGGCGCTACTAATAAAAGGATTCAAAAAGTGGAACCGCAAATACAGAAATCCAGCTCTAAATCAAAAATTTAAAAGCAGAATAGTCAAAGCACTAGACAACTCAGAAGAGCAGGAAATCATCTGTCACAAGTGCAATAAACCTGGTCACATCAAGCCCAATTGTCCTCAGAATCGACACGGCCAAGAAAAAAAAATCAAAAAGGAGAAGTTTTGTAGCCACGTGGAATAAAAGTGCCGATGATAATAAAAGCACTAGCAGTGAGAGTGAAAAGGGAGATTTGTGTCTTCAAGGTGATATAACTGATAGCGATGATGACGAGCCAAGCGAGGTATCAAAACTTACTCACTCAGAATTACTTATATATTTCCACGAAGTAAATGGCTGTTTCGAAAGACTTAGGGAGAAATATGCTAAAATTGAATCATAAAGAGACACTTTGATAGATTTAAATAAACAACTTGATCAATTGGTTAAAAACTATCAAAGCAAGAGCCCTAAGTGTGATAAGTGTCCATTATTCAAAGAAGAAATTAAAAAATCAGAAATTAAAATTAAATCGCTTGAAAATGAAATTCTGATTTTGAAAGAGAGTGAAAACACTAGAAAAGAAAATTCTATTAAAAGGTGCACTCAATTATTGAACGAAAATGAATCACTCTAAACACAAGTCCAATAATTGTCAACGACTTAGGAAAATTCTCCAGAGGAGAAAAATCACTGAATATGCTAATAGGAAAACAAACCGTCAATATTGATAGACAAGGACTTGGGTATACTGAATCTATACGTGTTGGTAGAGAAATTAATCAATTCAAATCCGAGTGCACAATTTGTGGAAAAACTGGACACAATCACAATATTTGCTGGGATAGACCCAAACACGTGAAAACCATTCCAATTTGGGTTCCAAAAGGCACGGATATAAAATCCCTCAAAGTCAAACAAATCTGGGTGCCAAAAGAAACAAATATAAATAGTTTTGGGTCTCCACAAACTTATTTTTCAAAATTTGTTGCCACTAACAACCATGGACCTATAAAAACAAATAGGTCACAAAAATCTTTTATCATGTAGGTGTGGTGGCAGGCTAAGGAACAACAACTGTGTTACCAGGATTCTGGCTGTTCCAGGAACACGACGGGCGACAAATCACAGTTCCTTAGCCTAGTATAAAGGTGGCAGAATCACAATGGGGAACAACGAAAAACTATCGTAAAGGAGGTAACGGTATATTTATGTGATAATCTGCACCATAATCTGAATTAAATCAGCCAGTTATGTGATAATGAATGTTGATAACGATTCTGACTTTTTCAAAATTGCTGGCCAATTATATTTTTATGCCGAGAACACTTTAAAGATCTCTAGAGTTTTTGAACTACTTCATATAGATTTGTTTGGATTAATGATGGTATTTTATTGATTGATGATTACTCATGGTACAAGTGGATATATTTGTTTATCTTATCTGACACTACGGTCACTATTTGTCTATTTGCACGATTTCAATTCAAGAGAACTTCATTTAAAAGCTGTTTTTAAGATATTTTGTTGCACACATCACGATCTGGTCTATGACATCAAACTAATGATAATCTTGAGCCAAAAGGAAATTTGGATGCAGATTACACTGGTAATCTAGTTGATAGAAAAATTACTAGTGGAACGTGATTTATGTTGAGATTTTCAGTAGTTGCATCATTTTCAAAGAAAATATCTGCATATTTTTCATTTCAACTAATTTTCAAACAGCAGACAATTTTCTTATAAAACCCCTTTCAGAAAATCGTTTTTGTTGAACTTGTTTCAGATTAGTCATTTTAGAAAATTTGATTTTATAATTATTCTTGGATTTGATCTTAAATGACTATATTAACTAATCTGACTCCCTACTGATTATCAAAAAGATAAATAGTGATTGAAAAAGTGATGAGTGTTGATATTGATAATATATTATAACCTGAGACAGTATATTTAGTAAATTTCTTTAGAAATTTAAACAAGAGTTATAAAAACTTTTTGTTGGTAAAAATTCCATGACCATTTCTATTTCTATCATATTTCTATCGACCATCACTCATCAAAATCCAATATAGTATGTCAATACGTGGTATTTTAAACGGGAAATTATTCGGTTTTCATTTTATTATTTTTAGCAATAAAAACATCCAAAGTATTCACTCTCATTTAAAAGTCCTCACGGTTATGCATGGGTGAATTACTTGAAATTTTTGATTATGCGCTTTCATGCTCATTTAAAAGTCCTCATGGTTATGCATGTATGGAACGCATATTAAAATTGATCAACTAAAAAGACAAGTTGATTCTAATCCCATTTAAAAGTCCTCACAGTTATGCGTGGTTAGAAGATACTTGAATTCCTTTTTTTTAAAAGAATACTACTAATCTCATTTAAAAGTCCTAACGGTTATGCATGGTTAGTAGATATTCAAATTTGTGCTATAAATATACCACAAATTGACACAACTATATGGTTTTGTAAACCGACATCATCCCTATCATTCTAAAGTGGAATATGCGTCTAACATAGTATTTATGATTTTTGTTTGATTTTTTATTGAAATTTAATATTTATACTTGATTGGGTATTAATGTTGTATTAATGTCTATCACTTTATCTCTATTTTTCTAACACTATTACTTTTATGCTGATAACAAAAGGGGGAGAGAAGAGTTAAGATTTTGGCAAATAAAGGTCAAATAATTTATTTTGTATTTACTATTTACATATAGGTTCATTTGCATATTTTTATTTATTTTCATGCATATACGAAGGGGGAGTTTTTGTGTAGAGAGGGAGCATTCAAATAAGGGGAGCAAATTGAATAATCAAATACATTTAATAAATTCAAAATCTTAAATATATGTTTGTTATCATCAAAAGGGGGAGATTGTTGAATATGCTAGTATATGATTTTTGTTTGATGATAATAAACATGTATATATATTCATTTAAATGTATTTGTTAATGTACTATTTTATTTTTCACATGTTGAAATAAATATTTGCTGAATAAAATAAATAACTCAGAATTTAAATTCAAACAGATATTTTATTCAAACAAATATTTTATTACAATTTTGAATAGTACAAATTTGAGCTCTCACTATATATATACACAAATTCAATTACATTACAATTTCAATCACATCACATTTTTCACTATGCATACAATTGCACCTCACTACATTTCACTCATTCACTCATATTTGATCTTTAACTCTATTCTAGATTGAATCCAGCATTTTGAGCGATCTGTAAAATAAACACTGACACGGTAAAATTGAAAAAGAAATATTTTCTACAATGTAAAATAAAATATTGTTTGAAAAAACCATTTGCCTCAGTTATTTGGGATGTTCGTCATCATATTCATATTTTTGAATTCATTATACACGAACAACTTGTGAGATGCACAGTGTATCGCTGTACATGCCACAAGGTTGTGCACACCGATATACACTTGATAAAATTGCAGGGACAGGTGAGCACAAGGTCAAACCCAATCAAAAGCGGGTTCAACTTAAGTGAAATAAAAATAAAGTCACGACATGAGCACAAGGTCAAACCCGAGCTATAAGCTGGATTCAACTCAGGTGCAATACGAAAAACAAATCTAGATGAATGTGTACACTTGAAAAATACTCGACAACTCAAACTACACCAGTGAAAGAGACCAGCTCAACAATCATGTAACATGATCAATATACATGAAGACTCAAATGTACAAAGACACAAGTGAACCAGAGAAAAGCATAAAACTAAAATGTGCAACAACAAAATGCACATGTCAACAGTCTCGACAACATATATACACACACATGCATATGCATGTGTACACATGGTGACATGCAACAAAGACCACAATTATGAACTGATCAGGTGCAACAAAGGTCAGAGCCAGTGAAACTACAACAAGCCTCAATAGTCAAAATGTACAAAAGTAGTGAATACAGCAGCAAATTTAACTTGAACCACCAAACAACACTATATATACATATGTATATGTAACTACAAGACTCCAACAGTGCAATCAGACTCATTGAAACAAAGGAGCCACCAGACATCAATGGAATCAGACCAAGCTAATGAACAAACAAAAAGACCTGGCAACATGAACTACTCGAACATACATACATATATGAACACACATGTATGCAATGCACAACAACTATCATAGCAAGCTCGAATGAGCAAGTGCACCAGGGCAGTACACAAAAAGATAGTGCATATTGAAGCATACAGCAGTTCAAATGTCGCAGGCAAATGCAAACTAGATCAAAGCAACATGGCAAATGGACTGATACAAGTGCAGTGAAATTCAACAAACACATACATACACACATACATATGTATATATGTACATATATGATGTTACAGATATCAAGTGAAACAAGTCCGGCTACCAGCAACAAATCAGTCAGCAAAGTCGCAAGAATTATCTCCAAATAACAAGTTCGAATTGAAAAATCAAAGTGCAAAGTCACAGTAGAAATCAATTCAAAGTGACCGATGTCAACAGTAGTTTCAAGCCAAAGTCAGAGCCGTGGTGGACAAGGAGTCGAACAAAGCAATTCAAAGCCGTGATAATCAAGTAAACAGAAATTATACGAATTGAAGAAGTCAGAAAACATCACAAGCATTCAAGTAATAATCAGTGGCCGAGAAAAATTATCAGACGATATTATATGAACGAAAATTAAGGGGTTCGAACCCTATTTAAACCCATCTCATCATCGACTACCAATTCAATCGAGTTCGAGCATATAAACAAGGATAAATAAAAAGGAAATCGTATACTAGATCATTCAAACCGAACTCGACAATTTGAAGTAGCCGTTTGCAATTCAAAGAAACACTCGATCGACAAAGCAAGGAACGATAAATCATCTATTTCGATCGAGCAACTGAAGTCGACTTCTTCGAATTTCCAAAGCCCTAATTTTCTCAGAGAGGAACGAACGAGCAAAACAAGTGAAGCAGCCATTTTCTTTTACAAAAGGAAAGAATACAGGCCAATATAATACAAAAGGAAAAAAGGGAATTCACTTCTATTTTATTTTGGGCCGACAATTATTTTGGGCTTTAGTTTATAAATTAGGGTTTTGTTGTTTTTTTAATTGCTTTTTATTTTTTAATTTACTTTTAAATATTTGTAAATTCCAGTCGTGTGACTAGGGGACGAACTACGGTGGTGTAGTTCGAGAATTCGCAACTCAGTGGCTGAGTTGTGGCAGGGTTTTGAGCATAGAGTTAGGTTAGTCGATAGCGGGTGTCGTGAGTTTACGTGTGTAGGCGTTTGACTGCTTAATTTCTAGTAGAAACCTTGGGGGCAGTACGTAGGTAGGGTTTTTCCGAAGCTGGGTAAATATGTGTGTTCTATTTTATGCTTCTATTATTCTGCTATTATCTGGTGCTGCTATTATTCTGCTATACCTGTGTTGAAATTATTTTATATACTTCCGCATAATTGTTTTATAGTTAATAGTATCACCCTATTCACCCCCCCTCTAGAGTGAAATCCATCCTAGAGTACTTTTGGGGGCAAATGTTATCCCGCCTTTTAGCAAGGCTGTGACACCAAGAAATTAACTAGAAACCAAAGACAGTTCATCCCAAAGATCGGTTATACACAGGTTTACTATGGATACTGGTAAATTTTTCCCAAGTATGGATCGGGCTACAATTGATATGACATGACAAGCAAATTTGTGGAAGCCAATGTTTCAAATTTCAAGTCAATCGGAGTTCGTATGCTCAAGATATGGATCGATCAAGGTCAAGAAGATCGACTCTATTCGTATCCATTCTTGTTCGTATCCATCCAAGGCGGCCTCCTTCGTATCCATCAGAATCAAGCTAATTCGTATCCGTAGGGAGTTGTTGCTTCATGTCAATCCATACACTTCGTATCGACCCATTCATTCACATATTTCGTATCGATCAGCCGTTGATCGATACGAAGAGCGCGTCATGGATCGATACGAATGTCATCCCTTTTCAATTGATACAAAAAGGCCATTGAATCATCGCTATGAAATAGGTATCCCAGGACCGATACGAAATACTTGAGCCTATATCGATACGAATGGGAGTATAAGCCATCGATACGAATCGAACTCGAACAAGCGATATGAAAGGGATATATCTGATCGATACGAGTTGGACGACAAGGGACCGATACGAAGGAGATTGTTCCAGCTCGATACGAACGAGGCACAACGAAGAAGGAAGACTTGGTCACCCGACATGAAAGGTGGACTGATCCTAAAAGTTAGCGCCACGTTATCGGTCATCACGTGCCTAAGAGCGATGCGAATGAGAGCGATGCGAATGAGACAGCACAGTGAAAGTTCAAACTTGCATCGATCATAACTCGAGATCTACAAGTCCAAATGCCACCAAATTTTCACAGGAGCTTGCCTACAACCTCAAGAATGTACCTGACAAATTTCAGTCCCAAAGGACCATTTATAGATCGATACGAACTCAATTCGTATCGCTCCCGGATCGAGTAGAAATCACCTGAACTCAATCCTGTGGGCCCACTCATGTGAGAGAAGAAGTCTTCCGAGATCTGGGCAAGATATTTGCTGTCTACACCTATAAATAGTGACCCTGGACCTACAGAAAATGGACGTTTTGCTTCTCTATGCTGATACTCTGCCGAAATCATTATCAAACTTCAGTTGTACTGTTGTATTCTCTTAAAAATAGCGAGTGAAATTCAATAAACATCAATCATTTCATAGTAGACGTAGGAAACAAGCCGAACCACTCTAAATCCATGTGTTTCCGTGCATTTTCTTATATGTTGATTGGTGTGTTTGTTAGATCTGCCTCATTTTACATTTATTTTCTTCATTTTTATCTCTTCAAACACATCCGAAGAGTATTGTGCCCAATTTTGATACAAACAGGTACTCCTTCGAGTAGATTGGGTTTATAGGTTTATAAATGGTGCATTTTTAGGGTAGATGAACAAAAGGAGTCCAAGATGAAGCAAGAGGCTTAGGGTATTATTTTGTTATCCTGATTTCGTGTACTAAGTGTTTATGTCTGCATCTTCATATGTTGGACATAACACTATTATTTATGTTTAATTGTATTTTTGACCCTCATGTATGTGCAAAATTAAATTGTTAAACTTGAGTTGTAATGATGTATAATAGAGTTAGGGGTATGTCCTAGGAGAAATTCGATAATTTATTGTAAATTATTAACTTTGTAATAAAACCTCATTCGAAATAAAATGTATTTTTTCCAACTCAAGTATATTAATTAGAAAATCCTTAAATAATATGTTATGTGATAGTAATTACAATGTGTTGTAATCATGAGAAATATACACATCAAAATTTATGTATTGTTTTAAATATTCCTAGCCAAGATGTTTTGGGATAAGATATTGATACATCTGTTAAGACTGGAACACATAACACTCTCCAAATATTGGGCAGTGTATTACTCATAGTTGTTGGGTACATCAAGAGATCACATACTAATAGTTATTGGATGACTATGGAATGACTCGCTTCAGAGCTTTTTCCATTTTTAATACAACTAAGGTCAAACAGAGAATCTCGAAGTGATATTACTACACATTTCTCTCAACCTGAGAATTCCGTTGAACTTCAATGTGCACACTCCACTTTGAATATAGTTAAATCGTGGCATGGCACCCATCGAACGACTATATTTGAGTCTAAGTTGAAGCATTAGAAGTGGAACAACATTCGATAGAGAAATAGTCTCTTCGGGTATATGAGGTTAGTATCATGGTCAACTATAATCAACTCAAAATCAAAGTCTCTGGCTAGAGAAGTTCGGTTAATAATAACTGTTATTATCAAACCAAGGATTTTACACTAATAGAAAAGGGCTTGAAACCGACAGCTAGGGCCGACGGCTTCCGACGGCAAATTTTCGACGGCTTCCGACGGGCCGTCGGCGGCCATCGGAAGCCGTCGGAAATCTGCCGTTATAGCTCCAGCCGAGAGCTTTCTTCCTCCTCCTCTTCATACGATTCTCCCAAAAAACCCCCAAATTCAACCTCCAAACTTCCAATCCCTAATTTCTAGCTTCCGGATCTTCCAAGGCTCCCTAATCAACCTTCGTTACTCTTAATCTCAGGTATAATCTCTTATTTTGTGAAAAATTCAGTTTTTACCCTAATTCTAGATTTGCATAAATTGATAAATTAGGACGAATTAGTGATTGCAATTGTTTCCAATAGCGTAATAACAGTTTATAGCATCACATGGTATACTGATTTTATATTTTATCGTGAAATTGTGAAAAACACGTATAATTTGTGGTTGTTCATGTATATGTAAATTATTGTGTATGCCTTGACTCGACGATTGTATACGTTATTTGGAATAAGATAAATTGATTAAATGAACTAGGAGTATTATATTGTGCGCGTATTTACTTATGAAACAAAAAAAATGCATTACTCTAAATTATATTGTGTGTATTGAAAAATGACAAAAATGTTAAAACAGCCTTAAGTTGATGTAATACGTTGAATAAATGTGTTAAATTAATATATATTTTTGTAAATGTGAACATTGAGTAAAACTGTATTTTTTTGTAAAATGCGCGCATGTAACTGACAAATGTCCCTTAGAGAGTTTTTGGCCCCGTCTGACGAGTGTTGTACATGATCGTTGTATAAATAGTCGTTCTTTTCGAAAAACGACCATTTATATTCATCTGGTACAATGTTTGTCGGATTTGTCCCTGTATTGGACAAGTTATGAACACAGTAAGCATTTACATTTTGTATACTACTTCGTCTCAAACGGTTCATAAAATTTCGGCCTAACTTTTCTTTTTTGTTTCCTGCGTACACGCATTTGTGTACAATGCAGGGAACAAAAGGGAAATGCTGTCGAAATTTTGTTGAATCGTTTGAGACGAAGTAATATACGAAATGTAAATGCTTACTGTGTTTGTAATGGGAAGTAGGATGCCTGACCAATGAAAAAAAAATATATATTTTTAAATCGTTACGTTAAAAAATAAAATGTGCCATATTTGAAAATATTTTTAAATTTGTGAAGTTGTTCTTTAAATTCAAAATATTATACGACCATGAAAATAATCTTTTTCGAATTTGTATTCTTCAAAATAAATATTAAATTTTGAACTTCTCATTTTGTCAAATAGGAAAAATGATTGATTATTTTGTTGATCGGAGGAGATGGATGTACCAAAGAAAAGGACTGAGGGGCTCAATAAAAGAAGATTTTTATAATGGTATAAACGTGTTTGTTGAATTCGCTTTAAGTAATAACGGAAACGATCCAGAAATTCGTTGTCTGTGTAGTAGGTGTAGACATTTGAAGTATTTGTTACCAGATATTATGAAAGTTCATTTGTGCAAACACGGTTTCGCACCCGAATATTATGTTTGGGATCGACATTTAGAAGTTGTAGCAAATACTTCTGTAGAGTCTGAAAGTGTCATTAACGAAATAGTTTCAACGACCCGTATAGAAAATATGGACGAAGATGCAGCACGATCAATGTTTCCTATGGTTGAAGTTGACGACGATGATGGAAATGTTGAAGAACCAAATATTGAAGCTAAATTTTTTTATGATTTACTAGATGCAGCTAAGAAACCTATTTGGGATGGTTGTAAAAGCGGCACTCAGCTGTCAGTAATCGCAGAATACATTGCGACGAAGGATGATTTGAAATCAAGACGTGATATAGAAGAATTATGCAAACGTCCTGAGCTTCATATGAAACCAAATGACAGTAAAAAACCCAAAGCATGTTACGAATTAGATAATAATCAAGTTAAAACTGTGTTAAAATGGGTGGAAGGGTTAAGATTTCCTGATGGGATATCATCAAATCTTCGTAGATGTGCTGACTTTAAAAATGGTAGATTGAGCGGAATGAAAAGTCACGACTGTCACATAATGATGGAAAATTTATTTCCCGTAATGTTCAAAGAACTACTGCCGTTAAAAGTTTGAAAGGTAGTAACGGAGCTTAGTATGTTTTACAAAGAGCTTTGTTCGACTACTTTAAAAGTGCAACGTTTACGTAAACTTGAAGTGGACATTCCTATATTGCTTTGCAAATTAGAGAAAATATTTCCGCCAGGTTTTTTTAATGTGATGGAACATTTACCTGTTCATCTCCCATCTGAAGCACGACTTCGAGGACCTGTCCAATATGGATGGATGTATCCATTTGAGAGGTATGTAATATGTTATAACGTAATTTAATTGCATTTGAAAGATGAAGTTAATATAAATTAATTTTGCATAGATATTTGAATCATCTGAAGAAAAAAGTGAGGCAAAAAGCACGAGTTGAAGGTTCGATATGTAAATCTTACATCGAAGAAGAAGCTTCGTTCTTTCTCTCTCACTATTTCAGTGACCATGTGAATATTTCATTTCAAAGTGTTCCTCGTAATGACGAAGGCGACGAACAAGAGTCCTCTCAAGCAATGTTATCTATTTTTAGACAATATGGTCGGCCTTCTGGAAAATGTGTAGAAATATGGTTAGACGATAGAGATCTTCATGTAGCACACACTTATATTCTTCTAAATTGTGCCGAGGTTGCACCGTTTGTTAGGTAATCTGAAATAATAATTTGTGTTTTATTCTTTTCTATAATGCATGCGCGTGTATAACCTAATGTAATAATTTGTTTATATAAACAGTGTTTATGAACATGAACATCCGAACGGAGATCTCAGTAAAGAATTTTCCGGTTGGTTTTCAAATTACGTTTATGAGCTGAGAAATTGTGTTGTTGACGAAGGGTTGAAACATCTTGCGATGGGACCAAAAAGAGTGTTCAAGACATATCCAATATATTTCGTCAATGGATATAAATTTAACACCAAAGAATACGGTGCAGAAAAATTAACAAATAATACTGGTGTATTTGTTAAAGGTAGTGACGATCCAGAAAATCATTTAAATGATTTTTATGGCGTTCTGACACAAATTTTGCAACTGACATATTTCTCACGACCCGTGGAGGAGGTGTTTCTATTTAGATGCAATTGGTTGAGCAATGTTCCAGGTTCTGGAATTAATGTGCACAAGGATTATAATCTTATCGAAATAAAGCATACATCGCACTATCACAAGTATGATCCTTTTGTACTAGCCAAACAAGCATTGCAAGTTTATTACGCTCCTTATCCGTCTCTAAAAAGAGATAAAGCAGATTGGTCTGCAGTTTTTAAAACAAAGGCCAGATTCACATTCGATGGGAAGAATATTCCGGATGAACAAGCTTATCAGGCATATCTTGAGCAAAATAACGAAATAATAATTACAGACGATCATACAGATATTGGTCCTTTGATCGATGAATCAAATGTTTTGGCAGAAGCATTTGACAGTGCGGAGGAAAATATCATCGAAAATGAGACCGAATCTGAATCAGAAGACGATGATAACTGATATAAATCTGAATCTGTTTTTTGCAATTGATGTAACTATGTTGAATTCTTGATGTATTATGAAATTGATGTAACTATGAAACCAAATCCGTTTACTATTGTTTGCATGTTTTATGTTATTTCCATTTGTCATTTATTTAGCAATTTTTATTGAAAATGCAATGAACTCTGCTTATCGTTGGAATAGTACACCCATTATGAATCAGGTATAACACACTTCCATTTCTATTTCCATTTCAGTCATTAATTAAGCAATTTATACCGTTGATGTCATTTTCATATGAAATATATTAATTATCATGTTTTTATTCTCTTATATAATGATGTGTATATGTCACAGGTTTATCAATATGTCATGTAGAGGTAGGAGCTCTTCCCGATCGTCAGGAGGCGATGGCAGTGGCCCATCGCAAGAGCCACAGCGTGCAGTTGTATCGTTAGTCCCTAGAGCAGATGGGTACGAATTAAATTTTATTCAACATCTTATTTTTTCTATGATATACGTGCGTACTTATCTATATCGTACTTAAAAACAAGGGGTTCGACCTACTTCCCTCTAAGGTTGTGCTGGACGTCTCTAGAGCTGCCTATTGCAGTAGGATGAGTGCTTGCTGGCCGAAGTGGGATAACATCCCTCCTCACATCATAGAGTGCATATGGCAGGATGTCCTAGTATGGATATTTTTCTGTTTTTCATTTTTAATTCGTTTTTGTCGTTTTTCTACTGTTTATATCATTTAAAGTGTAATCTTTTTTTAACACAGGCTGAGATAGACATCCAGACAGACGATATGATGCTGGCACGAGCATACTGGATGAAGAAGATGCGCAAGAACTACAGGGATACGATATCTGAGATTAAGAAATCTGGTAAGAAACCACGGTGGATGGAAGAGAGCATGTGGCAAGCTTGGTGGAGATACTGGGAGACGGACGAGGCGAAGGCAAGTATACTATTTTTTTTGAATTATTAATTTGACGTGATTGAAAAATAATGTATCAAATTTTGAATGTACAGGTAGAGTCGGATAGAAACTCTGCAAATAGAAATAAGAATCCCGTCACTCATCGCGGAGGATCGAAGTCGTTTCAGCAGTATCGGCAGGAGTTGGTAAATTTACTGAATAATAAATGTAAATAGTTTATACTACATGATTTTAAATGTATAATAATTGTATGTAACAATCAACTTCAGGAAGCCGAGTCACATGGTCCTGTCAGCTATATGAACGTGTTCACCCGTACGCATGCTGTCGAGCATGTTAATCCAGACGGGACTGTTTCGTACACATGGCAGGACGATAAATCCAGCAAAAGCCATGTAAGCATATTTCATTTTATTCAGTATTAGTAATTGTTTTAATTGTTAAACTATGATGACATAAGATATGATATTATTAATTTGTTAATGCAGGAGAAGTTTATGAAGCAGCGGCAGAAACTCCTTGCTGACACGGGTCGAGATCAGCTGACGACCAATGAGGAAGACGTTATTTTTGAGTCTGTTATGGATCCAGCAGAGCATGGTCGACGATACGGATTTGGCAATTTAGCGGTAAATAATTTACTTTTTCTTAAAATACTTAAAATATGATATTTTCACCTTTTCAAAACAATAAACTTGGATTTTATTTATTTTTCAATTATTGCAGTCTAATAGTCAGAGTAGGGGACGGCGGAGTAGACATCAGAGCGATCTTGCAGATATAGAAGAATTGCGGACTAGAGTTGCCCAGGTGGAGGAGCAGAACCGCCAACAGGCCATGCACACCGCACAATTGTTAGAGTACATGCAGCAGCAGCAGGGTGGTGGTCGCTTTCCTTCCTCGGCTGGCTCTGGATCTGCAAGAGATTGATTCATTACTTGCTTTCTTGTTCGTTCAGGTATGTTTTGTTTTAATTTAGAATGATTTGGTAGACGGCGTAGGTAATTGTTGATTTATGTATAATTATGTTTGACACATTTGGTTCTATGGTTGTATGAGGACGTGTATGCGAATATTGATGAATTTGTGTATTAACATCATGGTAGAACAGTTATTGTTAGGATTATTGTTAATGTTGGAATGGTTATTTATATTTTGTATTTTATTTTGATGTAATTTTATTTATTTGTGTGTTTATTAAATATTTTGTAGTTTGGGTTTGGATATTTGGTTGGACTATTGTATATTGGATTGTGCAGTATTGATATTATAGTGTTTGGAAGAGAAATGTGGTTGGAAGGCTAAATTTGCAGCAAATTTAAAAAAAACAGCAGATTTCCGACGGCTTCCGACAGCTTATTGGTCAAAATTTCCGACGGCTCACGACGAATAACGGCGGCCTGTAAGTTAACATTTCCGACGGGCGTCGGAAACCGTCGAAAATCGTCTGCATCCGTCGGAACTGGATACGACAGCGACTGTCAAAAGCCGTCGGAAATACTACTTCCCGACAAAGCCATTTCCGGCGGCTATTTTCGACGGCGGCCGACGGTTTCCGACGGCCGCCGACGGCTTCTGGCCGTCGGAAAACGTGTTTCCCCTTGTAGTGTTAAGTTTGGACTAACCAAGCTGAATGTGGAAAATACTGGAATTTAGACCAAAACCAAATTTCATAGGTCCTAAAGTGATATAGTTTTGACAAAGAGAAATGGTGTAAATAATCGTCACTAGTAAATAATGCTTAAAGTAATGAAATTGGGTTTTATCGAAAAATGTGTAAGAGATAAATTAAGTCAAACTGCCACACCACTAGCTAAAGTGACATATGAAAGATAATATTCGAATTGTTCGATATTAATCGCTGACTGGATTTACACCTTTAAGTCGCACAACTGTAATGTGGAATACTTCGAAAAACCATACAATTTTACTGATATGTAATCGTTGTAAGTTAATTAAATTAATACTCGTGAAATATTAATTATTTAATTTTTATTTGATTTTGAGTGTTATTATTAAAATTTATATATGTATGTGTCGTTACACAATATCGATAAATATTTAAGTATGATTTAAATAAATTATTTATAAAATGGGTCTAGAAAAATTATAGGCCCATTATACCCATGCTATAGCCGGTCATAGAGGGGAGGTGCGTAGAGTCTTTTAATGTTCAAATGTTGATTTAAATTGGTAGAAAAGGATTGAGTAAACAAAGTAGATTAGTTCTCCACTTTTAGCTCCATCTAAATGCCTACTTAAAAGCTTCACCCTCATTCGTTTTTTTCTCTCCTCCTATTCCCCGTCCAAGCGAAGATTACAATGGTTAGAAGCCATTAAATTTCCAAAACAAACTCAAATCAAAATCAAAATTAAAGTGTGGTGTTCATCTCTAATCTGCTACTACTTCTAGATGTGGTTCAATTAGATCTAAGGAGTTGGTTCTACATTCAAGGTGCTAATAATATTTCAATTTCAGTAATAATTGTTATTGTAGATGTTGATCGTCACGTTCATACTGTTTAGATTATTATTATTATAACAAATTTGTATATGGCTTGTATGGTCAAATTATATGTATATATTCAACTATTTAAAAATAAATAAAACCACATGAAAACATCATTAAAATGTTTATTTTAATTTCGGTATAAACATTTATTTATATATATTGAAATTTAATATTTATTTTAAAATAGTTTTAACCATTTTATAATGTAATATAAGTGATTATATATACATAAAATAAGTATTATAAATATATAAAATTATTTAAAATTTATTTACAACATATGTTTTTTCTTTTAATAATAAAAAGTTTTTCATGTATAATAACTGTTAATATATGTTTTTATTTTTGTTTAAATAAACGAATGTATAAAAAAATTGTATCAAATCCATACAGATTTAATGAATAAAAAATGCTTTTATTAGAAATATTTTCGACTAAAAATAATATTTTTCGATATATAGATATTCTAATTAATAGTTTATAATTATGTGTTTTTAAATCAAAACATAAAACACATGTATATGTATATTTAGAAAAAAAGTACTTTAAATTTTATTTTTTTGTGTATGTGTGTATAATTTGTAATTTGAATTGAAAATAGATATTTTCTTAGATCGAGATCTAATTTTGAATTTTAAATTAACACAATATATATATACTAATTCAAAATATTTTGAATTGATTTAAGATATTAAATAAATATCTACAATTATTATATATATGGCAAGGATTGGCTACTCTTCGTTTTTTTATACCTTAAATCCCCCATGAATTCAACCATATATTCCAAATTAAATAATACAGTGAAGTGACAAGAAAGAGAAAGTATAATTATTTACTTTAGATCGTGTGGTTAAAATTAGGGGGTATTTAAGGCATAGCAAAAATGAGGCGTATCCGGCCCTTTCCTTTATATATTTATATATATATATATATATATATAATTTTCAAATAAAAATTATGGAAAACAAAGACACAAAGGGTTAAATTTTTCCATTGCGGTATAAATCTCAACATCTATATACAAGTCACAATAGCCATGTACACTTCATATATGTTGCAGCTACACATATAAGTGTATTTAAAACTCATATACTTTAAGTTAAAGCATTTATAAAAAATAAAGATTTAGTTCAAAATATTTTAGATTGGATCTAAAATCAATTAGGCTTATAAGCCATATAAAGATCTATAAATGGAAAAAAATTGAAATTCACTCATTTAACCCGCTACGATCTGGCTCGGTTCCTTCAATGTTTTTCTTACTTTAGTTAATATCTGCTCCATTTACTTAGAATTGTATAATATAACTGATCTCATCTCTACCGTTGAAAGATAATTCCAAGGTGACCACAACACGTTGGGTTCCATCTTTGCATTTTGGAATGAGGGATGTTACACAAGCACTGGTTCAAATATTTACATCCCTTTAGGGACTGCTTTGCATGCACCCCATGTTGCGCAGAGGGTGCATAGTGAGTTGATGGAGACCAGACAACAAATGGAGTTGAGGAGGTGCAACAACATTAATCCTCATCACTGGCACGAGTATATGATGTTTTTAGAGGCCGAAGTGGGGAATCCTTTTACTTCTCAGTTTTCTATCTCCAGACATAGGGTATGCTTTTAGGTTCTTACATGTCTATTCATATGGCATTTAAGGGAGCGGTGTTAGTTACAGTTATTTAGGGTAGTTTGTACTCCTTCTTATTCGCTCTCATGGGATGATATGTATGGATTTATTCATGCCGACACTGTTTATGTAGCTTCTATAAGAGCCACGGGATAGGTAGATAGGGAGTCTTTTATCGTAGTTGGAGACTTTGATGTTTATTGGACTCAAGTATCCCTATATGCTTACTCATTACTTGGTTATATACGAGATTTGAACTTCGATTATATTGGTCATTGTATGTTCTCTGTTAGAGTTCATATTTTAAAAATGACTTTTGAGCCTTCATCCCTTAGTACACACAACCTCCTTTATTGTTGTAGAAGATTGTTGTTGTTGTAGTTGATTGTTGTTGTAGTAGTAGTAGCAGCAGATTGTTGTTGTAATTTATTTCTACTATACTACGAGTAATTAATGTTATCGCAATTTCTTTAAATTTTATTTGTTATCCTAAAAAATGAGATATACTTGACTTGTTTAAATAGAAAGTCAAAGCAATACATCATTAACGCAAAATCAAAAGATACGATGGTTCTAAAGTTATAAATAATACTGTTGTCCCTCTACACTCCTACTTCTTAAAATTTTATTTCTCCTCATCTCCACATAACCAAATTGTTATTCAATCAAATTTGATGTGTCTAATAACATTAGTTCATCCTCGTCTCTTTGTGCATTCCCAGCAATAAGTCGTTCCAACTTTATCATTCTTTCTTGACGTTGAGGAACTCAAAGTTCAATCGCACGACTATGCATCTCTTCGGATGTCTGCAAAAGATTTCTATTCCGGCATGCGACATACTAGTATTATGCTTCATCATTGCTGCTTCGGATGAAGGCCTAACAAAATCTTCTTCAGCTCGAGTTGGATGATTTTCCAAATCTGTACTCTGACTTCCTTGTGATTTGCTTGGATCGGAGGTTTCTCCGACTCTCTGCTCTTTGCTTCATGATTTATTTGGTTGCACTCCTTAAAGAGTTTTCTTAAGTGATGATTTCTATTTTGCATTTTCAATAAGTGTATCATTAACATGCATAAACTGATAAAAATGGGGTGTCATTTTATTCTCAGGAACATTAACTTATTTGAAAAGTTTATTTGCGGCTACCCTCTAAAAAAATGAAACAAAATATCTAGAGAAGGATGAAATATCTTATAAATGTATGCAAATTAGTTAAGATTACTGAATGCATTTCACCTCCAAAGCTGTTAGGGTTCGTCTGATTTAACTTAAATATTTGAGAATCGAACGTCTGTGTTTAGTGATTAGTTTTTACAATCACTCTATAATCGATTTGTTATAGTGAAGCGATCTTTTCTGATTCAAGTTCTTTCGATTATAACAATTTGTAAGTTTGCGGCAAAAAAATATCACCTCTTTGGTCAGTACCTCAGAATGAATCGGTTGAGAGTGTATACCAAAGATAGCATAAATTGAAACCTTTGTCTATTGTCCAGCTAGCACTAGTGAATGCCCCTCCAACCGAAATCGTGTTATCTCAAAATATTTTTGTGAATGAGAATTTGAAGTAGAAAGAATTTTTGTATAGTTGATTGTACTAGTGAGAAAATTGAACTTTGGGTGTAATTTTACAGAAGGAAGGAAAAAAAGAGCAGTTGGAAAGCAGTCGTTATTTGATGCTTGTTTGACAATCGCCCAGTTTGCAGGCGCTTGCTCAACAAGCAATTATTGTCAGTGGCTTGTTGAATATGCATAAAAAATTTGGGCTTTTTAGACAAGCATCCTAATCGATTATAAATTCCGAACAAGCCCTGAATTTGCAACCTATTACAAAATCTACTGTCTTGTTGGGGAGAGATTTGAGGTTATATATTGCATTTTCTAATATATACACTCTTGTTGGAGTATCTAAGAAAGTCGGTTGGATCACATTGTTTGGTTATCAACAAAAATTTGTTATCTTACATTGTTTAGTGGTCAAGCAATGGAATTTGCTCCAACTCCTTTAAAAGCACCTAGATCCTATTCAAAATAAATCATTCCATTTTGACGAAAAAAGAGAAGATTGTGTTGGTTGAGAGTGAGAGTTTTGTTATTAAGTGATGTTTCTTCTATTCTATGAAAGAGGACATTGCCATTTGTGCTTATGATAGAATATGTTGTAATTCCGGTCCATAATAGAATTTCCAGCAAATTTTCCATTGGATTTTTCCTCAAATTTGTTCAAAATAGTTCCCGCTATCATTAAGATTCGGAAGAGTTGACGCTGAGTGGCTCATGGAACTTGATTCTTCGTTTTCTGAATTCGAAAAGGAGAGCTTTGAACATTTTCTTCAGTTAAGAGGGAGGACTCACAAGTATTTACAATCAGTTTATTGTAGTTTTCTACTTTTGACATTTGTTGTTATATGTGCTTGTACCACAACTAATTCCGAAGATAAATTTGTATTTTCAAACAGTTCATATACCAACATTTAGACCACAACATTCATCAATTAGTGTACATATCTACTGATCAAGGAGCATCCTACAAACTGTACACAGCAACAAAGGGCATAAGAACCGATCCAATCCAAAGCTTTCCATCATGCTCTTCAACCTCGCTCACCACACGTACAACTCTACCCTCTCTATCTTCCAACACCTGCAACAACTCCCCACTCTCACTATATTTCAATACCATTCCATGATGCCTGCCTCCTATATACTTCATGTATATGTACCCCACTTTAATAGGCAGCTTAAGGAAAAACTTCCTTAATCTTGGATACCTATTCGCCACATGAAAAAATAGCGAGCGTCTACAATGAATGGCTACCCAAAATTCTCCTTTGGAGTTTGTCCTTACATTGTCTGGATGGCCTGGCATTATTACAAAATCCTCCCAGCTTCCTGCTTTAGGCCCTTTTAACCAGTATCTACTTAGCCTGTAACAACATCATTACCATCCATTTTCCGAAATTTTATCTAATGACTTTTTTCTTAATGTTGTAAGTTACCTGCCCAGTAATCCTTCGGCATACAAGACGAATGACTGATCCTTGCTTAATGTTACACCATTCGGATTCTGAAGATTTGAAACCAAGACGGTTGTCCTGTTCGTGTATGGATCAAATTTCAAAAGGCGGCCCGATGGCTCTGCTGAGAGCACCAGCTGAACATAATTTCTGGAATGATATGCATTTGCAACATGGATGGTATTGTCAGTATCATAATGATTAAAATGTTTTTTTCTCATTTGTTAGGACCATTGTCATTTTTACAAGTTATATTTGGAAAATTCAGAGAGTGTTTGTTTGAAATTTGTGTTTTATGTTTTGCGTTTTCAATTTACTTTAGAATACTCGGAAGAGCGAAATGGTTAGAAAATAGTCGATTTGGAATATGGTTTTAATGCATAAAATAGAAAATGACGTTTTCGTGTTTTCCACCTTTTAAAAAAAAATCAAAATCTATCTTTTTTCGACTCTTCTTCTCATTTTTGGAACGATTAAGAAAAATATCAAAATCCATCTTTTTTCAACTCTTCTTCTCATTGTTGGAACGATTAAGATGTTCCAACTCCTCTACTTACACACAATATTGAAAACACAAAACACAAAACTTGTTTTCAAACCAAACGCTTACTTTAGTTCTTCTCATATATATTCAACACCATTATTTAACTGAAACTGATAACTATGTTGGTAGCAAACCCTTTGCATATTTAGAAAATATACATACCTTCTTTCGAAGTTGGTACTACTTTCAGTGAAATATACATATCCATCATCATCGACATCCAAATCGTTGGTGAATTTAAGCGGACTTCCATCTACTTCCTTAACCAGCTGTGTAGCCAAACCACCTTCTGGGCCAACTTTTAACACACCAAAATATGCATCAGCAATGTATAAATCACCATTTTTGGCAAATCTTAGCCCTAATGGTCGCCCACATATGTGTTCATTCTTTATATAGCTCAAAGCCGAAGGCTTTGGATCACATATTTCTGACCTAAAACAAGTATGAGTTATAGTAAGATCCTCAAGTATTGTTAGATATGCAAGAACTAGAGTAGATCTTTCTTTCTTTCTACCTGAAAGGAGAAGTGTAAGCAAAATCAGTCCAGGATGACCCATTAAAAAACACTATCCTACCATCCGCAACGCCAGTGTAGGGCCCATGGCCCTGCGGATCAAAGACAACACTCTCTGGTCCTTGCACTTGATTCAAGTATTTAATTTCTGATTTCTGAAGGAGGTTTTCAGGATCGCTTGCTTTAGGCAAATCTTTCCATGCAGGTGAGTCCAAAGCGTATGTTTCAAAATTAGGAAACTGTGCCATTGGACGGTGATTGAATGGGTCGGTACCGCAGTATATGGCTATGATAACGAACAACGTAGTTAGTGTTTTTGTTAATGGGGACGCTGTAGTTAACTGTGGTTTGCTGCTTGTCTTCTTTTCTTGTATGTAGTTTTGAAGGAGGGTTGCTTTTGCTTGTAGGAAGTTTTGAGTGAGTTTTTTCTTTTCTAGTACGATGTTTAGGAGTAGTTTGGTTGCTGATTCCATTGCTGTAAAGAGTTTGAGTTGGAGTTAATGGGTTGTAGTGATGTTTACTTATATAGGATCGTTGTCTTTCTTTAAACGTGAGTGGGTGTTGAAATTGAGAAGAGTGTTATGGAAACAAACTTGAGTGTTTTGTGAGTATAGAGTCATGGGAATAGTTTTAAACTATTGGGAATTTGCCAAATTTTATATAGATGCATCGAGATTTACATTTTTGCTACTGTGCTAATTATGTAGAATTCGTGCTACATCCACACTTTATGGCAGGAAAAAAATGCTAATCAAACTGGGGTTAAAGTCGAGACGAAGACCATTATGCAAAAGTTCCACAATTTTGAGAGAAAACTCCAATACAAAATACCTCTAAATGTTACTTTCTTTTTAAACTTTAGCATCTGAAATAGAGAAGGATGAATGAAGAAATGCGTTTTGATTTAAAAAAACGAAGAAAGCAGATTTCATAAAACAGAGACATTTCAAAATTTCACTCTACTGAATCCTATTTTTTCTTTCGAAAAACTTCTCCCCACTTCTTCTCCTAAAAACCGCTCCTATCCACACAACCGTAATCTGCCCTCTCTCCAGCCAACCGATCCCTACCACTCTTCTTCCATTTGTAACTAACCAACATCTTCCCCAGCCAAATCTACAGCTACTTCCGAAAAGGTCTGTACTTACTAAATCGTCGATGTTTGGGGCTTCCGATAGCCAGTTAGCAGACGATCACTGTATGCGAGTTTTCGTGATCTGTATCCATTGACAGCAACTATTAATTTTGTTAAACATGTTAAATTAGGCCTTACCGTCTTTTCTGTTAACAAATTCTCTTCCTCGGTTTTAGATTGTGTGTGAACTAACTTCATGAACACAACCGTTTGCTGTTTTTACTCTGTCGACCTGCTTTATAACAACTTTTATTTTTGTCAACCATGGTAAACTAGGGCTTAAACTGTTTACTATTAACCAATTCATTTCATCATGTACAACTATTTGTCTGTGGTATACTCTCTGATGTTTGTACAAATATTTGTTTGTGGTCTACTTTCTGATGTTTGTACAAATATTTGTTTAATATTTGTTTGTGGTCTACTTTCTGATGTTTGTACAAATATTTGTTTCTGGTCTACTTTCTGATGTTTGTACAAATTTCTGTTTGTTGTCCACTGTAAAAATGCTTAATTGTTTGTATAAATATTTGTTTCTGGTCTACTTTCTGATGTTTAATGAACTTGTGGTAAATATGCTCGATTTTGGTTCCCTGCTAGGCCAATTGCATGATGATAGATCAGTGCATGTGGTACGAATGCCTGTAATTTCAACTTCTTACGAATTATCAGTAATTCAATGATAGTTGTTTCATGCTTTGATTCAACCTTTCCCAATTTTCATACATCTCAAATTTATTACAACATATTTTTAATATTGATGTATGCTGTATTTATGTATGACAGGTTGGAAACCAAAGTCCATCTACAGTTCTGCCTATCATTCTTGAAGTTGTGGGTATGGATTTGCCAAAAACCAAAGACAGGATTCAAAAACTCAAAAACAGAAGCAATTTTAGTTATCCTATAATCCATTAATACAGAAGTAACTATTGAGCAGGTTTGAATTTGTGTGTGTGTGTCAACACACACACACATACATATATTATAATAATAATAAGGTAATATGTAAGTTTAAAAAGATTATCTTGAGACATGCACACCAATAAATTAATGTACTTATAATTATATAATTATTTCTTTAATGTTATTTGTAGGTTTTGTCTTAATTTAGGAAAGTATTTTCTATTTTAGATCCATGTTCACATCTAATCTATACTATTATATTATTAGTGACTTAGAATTCAAGAGCGCACAAGCCCCCTTAGAATTTTAAACTGAAGAGTCGCGTGTTTTATTTCTTTCGTTCTTCTCTGCTTTTCGTCCATAATGTCTTCTTCCCCTTTTTCGGAAATTGGCCTAGGTCATCTTTCTCTAACCTAAATCACATTCCCCAATTTTTTAACACCCTTAACAAAATCGCCTGAATTAGTGACTTCGATTCGTTCCCCTCCCTTTTCCTACCAATCCTAATCTTGAGATGACCCAACATTGTCAACCTGCTTCTTCCAAAATGACCGATCTTCCTCCACCGCAGTGGCGCACTGCTGTCTCAAGGTCATGCCATCATCGATGATAACCTTCTTTCCTCAAAAACCTGGCAGGTTGTTGCCTACGTTTCTATAGGTCATCATGGGAGCTTCCACTAAAATTGATTTTCGATTTTACCGCGCAATCGCCTTCTTGATGAAGTATTTCGCTCTTCCGTATATTACATGCTTGATAAAGTAGGTGTGGTGCATAACCGAATAGCCGTCGAAGGTTAACACCCTTCAGTTAATGCTGAAATCGTCGCACAAGGTATGCCAACATTCGTAGATTTCATGTTGTTTCACCCCAGTCTGTTGACAGGTTCAGTTTAATGCAGATTCAAACCATTTCACTGGGCGATAGAAATTTGAAACTGTTGTTGGTCTTCTATTCACAACCCGGTTTAGTGCACTTACGAGAAAAAAAGGTTTGATGATACTAGGTTCACTTCCCACAGAACAGTTAGAAGTGAAATACCAATGCGATAGCTAGATTGAGCAGGTATAGATTTGGCTTTAATCAAATTAACTTAAATACATGCATAGGCTACTTTAACTTCTCTTTGCATTCAGCCATATGAGTAAAGACTGATTCTAATGTTACTTGATATAGGTGAAATCATCAAATCATGTAGGTATTGAAAGATAAACAAGTTTTCAAACTATTTTTTTTAATGCAAGTTATATAATCGAATGAATTCTGAATCAATATTTATGCTTCTGGTATTATTCTGCATTGTCTTTAATTGTAGGGCCATTGGGTTATAGGATGATGGAACATTAGCATCAATGTCAGATTTCAATGAAACTTGATAAATGAAAGAAGTCCCATGAATGGAGAAGTCAGAAAGCACTTTGAGGTGGGTATATGATTATTTTTACTATTCATGTGATTTAATTATTGTACGTGCATTTTGCATTGATTTTTTATAACGGGTCAGATTGATCGAGTTCTAAATACTGTTTATGCATGAAAACACAGGGGTATACCATATATAATGTTTTCTTTAGTTTATTTCTTCGTGAAAACATCGTCAAAATTGTTTTTACCTTGAGAAGGAATATTAGTTTTCTAAGATAACCTTTACCCACAAATTTTGGAGATAAAGTTTGAACCACATATGAAATAGCCGAATCATATGATTCAGTAGGGATCATTTAGATAATTGTGACATCTAAGTCATTTAAATGTGGATCATATAAAGTTTATTATTGTAATATGTCCCTTTGTAAATGAATCGGACTATTCTTTGAATTATGATTAAATGTTCAAATTATGGTCTGGTGTCAGATTATAGCAATCATTTAACATGAGTTTTATACTTATTAGTTTATTCAATTATTCCGTTTTATTTGCAGAAATGATATGATATCAAATTTTGACAAGAATGTTATGGATTTTGAATTCTTTCCATGGATATCAACTTCCTCTCACATTTGGTTAGCAGGTAATTATTTCTTTCATTTTTTTCCTAAATTTTTTCTTCTTTCTCTAATATTGGTTGAAACTGATGCGAAGAGTGCCACTATTCAGCGTTTGATGAGTCGATCGACTCAAACAATTACAAGTTATCTGCATTACACTTTTCAATTGTGAATTAATATCCTATCTTCATATGGAGATGTAGGTATAGTGTTTGAAGTTGAAAAAAGATGGTTTTATTTTAAATTAACTCTTTCTAAGTAAAAATCATGTTGAAAGTCCTCTTCAAATCCAACAAATTTTGTTCTATCATAAATAAAAGCAGAATACTTATTGCCTATGTTTGTATCATTATTCTTATTGTTTATGACATTTTGATATGTCATTACTCATAAAAAAGAAATTAAAGGTTGACTTAATAACATTAAGTGGTTAATTTGGATACCTCTAGACATGTAATTCTTTTTTGGTTGTTTTAGTATGACCACATCCATGGCTGTTTATGCATTAGGAAAACTAATGGAAAAATTATTCTAAAATGATTACCATTATGATTGCTTTCAAGAGTAAACAAATACGTCAATTGTTAAGGCATTTGTACAAACTAGGTATATGATTTTATTATGATGCCTGAGTGAGTTTTCACATGTAGATCTACCATAACCTTCCAATTTTTAACATTCTTCCAATTCCTTTATCTTTTTATAATGCAAGACAAATGTAACTTTGATTTTTCCAAACGAAACTCCATTCATTGAATTATATGTAGGCTTATTTTATGTGTGTGTATAGACATGAACATACAATATACACACGTCTATGTACATATATACATATATTTATGCACACACATAGATGATTGTTCAATGACATGCATCTTTTGGATCTCCTCTAAGACCATCCCTATTGTTTTTTGAGCAACACTTCTCAAATGCAATGAAATTAAGTGTATTTTTATATCCCGCTTTAAGATCATCTCCACAATATTTGGAATCACTTGAGTATCTCTATCACCATAAAATTGGTACTTCTAATCAAAGATCAAAATATACACGTTAACGGTTAATATTGATATAATTTTGAACAGGTTACACGACTTGAAATGTTCTCCTTTTTTGTATACATGTTACTCATATTGTAGATTAAAGATCCAACTTTTTATATAACGTTTTAGATATTGTAACTCAAAATACGATAAGGGGCTAAAGTGTTACCATAAAAGAGGGAGTGTC
This sequence comes from Allium fistulosum, assembly GCA_030737815.1. NCBI lineage: Eukaryota > Viridiplantae > Streptophyta > Magnoliopsida > Asparagales > Amaryllidaceae > Allium > Allium fistulosum. Next base: position 917,532,198 of record CM060906.1, read on the forward strand.
ATGGAACCTTTCTTATGTGCACACACATGCACGCGCACGCACACACATATAGTTTTGGCTTAAACTCTATTTTTTATTCTAGGTTTCATGTTTTTATGATAATAAGGTTAGCATAATGTATACCCTTGACTGTGTAGAGGCACATAAAATTCTATTTCACCAGCTTTTTTGGTTGTTAATACATGCAAGCTACCAATGAACCGAGTAAAAAAACATGGAATTTTTCAACAAATTTTTTCTGCTTCATAAAATGAGTTTGGTTAGTTTATTCACATCATTATCTTCCTTTGATATTTGTACTTTGATCAATACAACCAACAAAAAATGCCAGAACTGAAATGCACCAACCTTTATCTATTTATAGCAATATTGATTTGTTTGTTTATCCTTAATTTATGCATAATATTGTTTTTTTATATCTTGATTTTTGCACAACTTGAAAAGAATCTCGGCTGACGTCCAAATGATGACCGTCGATTGCGTGATCGACATCCACAATCAGTACAATGAAGCTTAGCAAAGCAAGGCAGTATCAAATGTGCAATGCTTGAATCAAAATAAAATAAATTACATGAAAGTTCCAAAATTTCTTAGAATTGTATTGCAAGTAATATTAGCAGTGGATATCTATTTAGGATGAAACTGAGTTATAAATGTGAAATTTTTTCCAGATCTTTTAGTACTTCTCTAGATTGCGTGCCTTTGGAAGCAAAAATAGCATGGTTGTAAAAGGTATTCAATATTTAAGGAATTTTCTTGTGCCACTTGTGTCATATTTTGTAGATAAGTTTGGAACAATATTAGTGGGTATAAAATATCAATGTTTTTCCTAACATTTTCTAGAGCATTTAACTAAAACAACTTAATATCCTTACTTTTGTGTTTTGTCCTACTATGCGTCCTTGCTTTGCAATTTCATTTACCATAAAATCTTGGGTGCCATAGACATGCATGTGAGTAGGAAAAATAAATATCCAAAGTTTCATTACTCACTCAATAAATTAAATCAAGTTACATAGCTATATTACTTAATAAAAAATAAGAATGCCTACTTTGATTAACGTTTCAATGTGCCAATGCTATAACCATAATTTTTAATTTCATACTTTGTGTCCAATACAAGTTATAATGCTCACATGAATGTCAATCCATGTGCAACCTAATGCTTTTGGATTTTAACTCAAATATTGAATAAATGATATAGAGTGGAATATTATTGACCATTGATTATACTTGAATTTGGTAAGAGAACATAGGTTCACGTTTTTAGCAAATTTCAAAAAGCTAAGTACACCCATTTGTCATGTCAATTCTAGATATTAAATCACATGAATATTTGCATAGGTTTTATTAAAATGAAATAAAGGAAAAATAAATTGGCTACCCCATTTGTTTTGTATTTTTTTAGCGATTTATGCATATTTAAGGGATGTATATTTTTATTATATTGTTTTAGCTTTAACTCGGAAAATCAAAGAACTTTAGTTTACTGATTCAGATTTTGTTGATGCATATAGGAAAGAGATAAGCTGTGGAGTTTCTGGTCTTTGGGTGATTGAGTTTTTTCCTTGGTTATAACTATTTATGGAAAACTTAATGGGATCTATTTCATGATAGATATAGTAAATCACACATACACACTCACACATGTGCGCACAAACACGCACACGTGCACGCGCACGCGCGCACACACACACACACACACACACACACACACACACACACACACACACACACACATATATATATATATATATATATATATATATCCGTGTGTGTATGTTTGTGTGTGCGCGTGTGTGTGAAGTTGATAGTTTCTTAGTCACGGTTCAACAATTCAAGTATTTTGTTTCAAATTAAATTGAGATATATTGAGCGAAAAAATTAAGAGTATCTATTATGATTAAATATATTATGAAAATATACATTTTTTAACTAATGATTAAATATATTATGATTAGAAAATTTTTAACTAATGAAAATTCACTTGAAACTTCTTACTCTTGATTATTATTGTTGATTACTAAATTATAGGTAAACAGCTATTTTCAAATTTGAGTAGAAATCAATAATGTGACATTAAATGTCAAGCTGACCATCTCAATCAAAAGTCATAAGCCGTTCTAATCTTTCCTTCTTTGATGTTGTATTTTGTTTCAAAGCATGGCTGTTATTGTATGATTTTGTTCCTAATTCTCTTTTCAGTTTTTTGCATTTGCTTCTTAGTCTATAAATTAAAAGGTTACTTATATGGTAATGGAGTATAATTGAAATTTATTAATGAATTGACAGTAAATCCAAGAATGCAAATATGGGTTTTGCTTCAACAACATTGCAATTGCCTTCTTTATCGTATATTACTACTCTTATGGCTTATACAGGTATTTGAGGAATGCAAACATAATGGCTCTTCATTTGCAGTGAGTGTCACTTTTATCAAATTCTAAGCTTATTTCATAACCATTATAGTTATTTATAGGTAAATTTCAGATTTTGAACTTTTGTAGTTACTTTCCAAGTAAAAAAGAAAGGCCTTAAATCTCTTGCTGCATTCCTAAATTCTAACAAAGTACATGTACTCATATTATAACTTAATATACTTGCATTAAATAATAAATTCTCTTCGTATTATCCTCAACTTCTACCTCTTTTTTAAACCTTATAAAAATATTAAGGTAAACCTCAAAATTTATTGGTTAGTTTTGATGTTGGTCAGATTGATGTTTCTCATGGATTTATACTATTGTTTTTGCTCCATATGTTTCAAATCAATAAAGGGTGGCAAATGTGGATGTACAAAATGTTTATCAAATACCAATGTTAAACTACAGCATTGTTTGGTCTAATGGATGCCATTGTGCATGATTTTGGCTTGGAATAGGTTAAGTTTCCATGCCAATCTGAATTTTTATTACATGCTTTTCATTACAAGTTGTATGTTATTCACAATTTCTAAAATTAATTTCAATGGGTAATTTTGTTTTGACTTGCCATGTCAAACATGTTCGTGATAAACGAAAATGATACTCAAAAATTTTAAAATTCGTCGTTCGTTAATTATCTACGGTTACAATAAATGGCTTTAAGGGAGTATAGAAAAATTTTGACATGAGACATTTGGTGAATTTCTTGACTAATTTTGAAGTTATACAATTGACCAAAAAAGAAAGTTTATGATGTTTTGTTTACTGGCCTTAGCTATGTAATTTTCGATGTAATATAACACTAAAAATTTTCAACTCTACCTTATTTTTAGCTTAGTTCTAGGATAATGTTTATGTAGTTAAACCAATTTAACAGTGTTACGCTTATAATATATTAAAATGAATTTAATTGTAATTATTTCATTGATATTTTTTGAATTTTTCAGGTAGACTTACAATTATGTAGGCATTATATTCTTATATATTGTTATTTGTATTTTTATTTAAAGGAAATTATTGTCAAGGACAAAAAATTTCAGCGTTTTTGCCTCAAGGACAGACCTTCAATATTTTATCCTGAAGGACAACTTTTTTTAGGTATCAGTTTTTAGTCATTGATAGTATCAGTTTGTAGTTATCGGTAGCAGTTTTTAGGTATCAGTTTTTAGCTTGGTAGCAGTTTTGTTGTCCTTATGAATAATTTTGAAAAATATTTGTTCTTATGAATAATTTTTAGGATAATGTTTGTTCTTATGGTAAAAATATTGAGGTTGTGTCCTTGAGGCAAAAAATATATAAATCTTTGTCCTTTAAATTAATTCCCCCTTTTATTTATTACTCTATGCCCATGATGTGGTTTCTATGGAACCTTATATATTAAAGCATTTCTTCAGTCTTTTTTCTAAGGATGAAGAAGTTGATTGTGTGAATTATTAGTTACACCTAATAACTTATTTAAGCAGAAATCTTTTTGGTACTTTAGGCATAGATAAACTATTAAAAGCAGCTGGTAAAAGATACAAGTGAACAAACAATATAAAAGGATCACCGTGATATTTTCACCATAGCACACTATCAGGTATTCTAAAATTATGATAAATGTATTGATTTATTAAAGCTTAAACCCATTAACATGTTTTTACCAAAAATTACTATAAAAACAAAGTCCCAACTCTCAAGGTATAACTGATTATTTCAAGCTATTTAACAAAAATTAATAATCATAGTGCTAGGTATAAGCTATGTGAAAGTGAGCCCACCTGATACTCATTTCAACATGCCTTAGTACTTCATCTGTTTGCATCTGCTAGCTAAATACAACAAGTTTGCATCTGTTAGCTAAATACATCAAGTTTTGTAAATTGATATACGATGAAATTGAATAAGAACATAAGTTGTGCTACCTAAATCTACGTTGTATGCCAAAAATTGATTTTTTATTTTTATTTTTTTAGTATTTGAGATGAACAATATGTGTCTATTTAGTAAAAAAAATTACCTTGCAAATTTTATGTATAACATATAAATATTTTCCAACTTTCCTATTATGTATTTCTTTACTGCAACAGACGATACAGTAAATGGGTTTGAATCTTTGATAAATGCGCTCGGTGATTTCTTGAATTGTTTGTTTGATTATCAATATACATCATGACTATTTAGGTTCAAATTTAATATTTATTAAGTAAAATGAGAGTTTTAAAGATAGTGCAAATCAAAAGAGTTATATGCTCAGAATAGGTAAATTTATATGGTAAGATTGGGGGTTGGTATGGTGTCATTTTAATTTAACCATTTATATCTATACATTATTTTTCTAATTACATTTAATTAATTTTACAGTGCTAACTTTGACTTCATATTCTCACATATCTGTTTATACATTTGCTGTATATATTCATAAACGCTTTCTTTGAAATGAGGCAATTAACACAAATTACTACCTTTCCTTTTACAGGTACAAAAAGCTTCAATTGTGAGAACGTTTAATCAAAGTACAGTGCAACCAATAAAGAGCAGCAAATATAATTTACTCCTATGCGAATCCACTTTATGAATCCAGTAAATGAAGAAGCTGATTGCAATTGCTTCCCAAACTACTCATAAAAGCATACTGAGAAATTTATAGTTTGATTTAAGGTTTTACACATTTAAAAATCAAGGTTATCAAAGACAATAAACTGTGAAATTTTATGGGTAGTATTGATATTATTAATTACAGAAATTTATCACAGATTTGGTTGTGTAATATATTATGGACATCTCGATTATAAATTTTAAATAAATTTTTAGCACTAACAAAATATAGACTCATTATTTCTACTTTTTGTTGACATTCTTAAAGTTTGTACATTTATGACTTATTTGATGCATTTTATCTTTGTAGTGCTTTGATGCTCAACTGCAATTGATTTCAAAACGATCAATACATCCATCAACAAATAATATTTTTAAAATTACTTTGAATGTATTAAACTGCATGGTGAGGCGAGTGTGTGCACGGATTATTAATTAGTTGTACGGCCTCTCAAGAAAATGATTGTATAAGATCCTTATACCTAGGAAAAATGGCTTATAATGTTATTTTTACAAATGTTAACAAATATATATTACTTCTATTTTTACTAACAAATCTTTAACACATGATTTATAGTCCAATCCCGTGTGCGTAGCACGGGTTCACACTAGTTTATAAACAATATTTGAATCTGTTTAGAACCATGTAGAAGTGAGTTGCATATTAAGTACTATCACTGCAGTATCTTTTGTATCTGCTTTATGTCCAAACTTATTTTTACCATGTTGCTTTAAATAAATACTTGCACAACCTATAACATACAACATGCGCTGAGCTGTATTATATGGAATATGTTATTTTCCTGCTAATTCAATTAAAATGTAAGTATCTAAAGTTATAACTTCAACACTGCAGACCGCAGATTATATACAAGCGGTATCGACATAAAGTAAGAGAATTTTATTATCTTTTAAGAATATGTTGAGATTATATATAAGGATGTACATCTTTCTAACTGAACGATATATTTCACACCAGTTTAAGGTTTGGTTAAGCATTTAGTTTTTACTGTTAGATCGAGTATTTACTGTATTGACACCCATCTGAGCTTGATTGTTTACTCATCAATCAATTATTTTACTCATTCTTCACTAATTTTTATTATTATATGGAAGGGTACTTACCATGCTTTATCAATCATTACTTTTATTCTTATGCGTTTACCATATTTTCGGAGACTACAAATTATATTAATTTGAGAGATGGTTTTCAATGTATCGCCTATATCATTTTCTGGCAAAGTAATAGGTTGATTATTACAAGCTTATGGTTCTCAATGTTTTGACATTGTTAAAAATATCAAGTTAATTTTTGGGGGAAATTAATTTAAAGGACAAAGATTTGTATATTTTTTGCCTCAAGGACACAACCTCAATATTTTTACCATAAGGACAAACATTCTTCTAAAAATTATTCATAAGGACAAATATTTTCCAAAATTATTCATAAGGACAACAAAACTGCTACCAAGCTAAAACTGATACCTAAAAACTGCTACCGATAACTACAAACTGATACCTAAAAACTGCTATCAATGACTAAAAACTGATACCTAAAGAAAGTCGTCCTTCAGGATAAAATATTGAAGGTCTGTCCTTGAGGCAAAAACGCTGAAAATTTTTGTCCTTGACAATAATTTCCTGTTAATTTTTTCCTTACAGTTAATCCCTATTATTTTACAAATAGTTTTTTCACTACGAATGGTGGCATCAAAGCATGTGAATTTGTCTACACTTAATCCTCTTAAAATTTGGTTATAAATTTTTTTTAGTAGTCGTAAGCATTGCCGTATTTAAGGTGAATATAGCAAACGTATCCTACCATTGAGCAATTTTCATGCCTATAAAATCCATTTTTTCCTTCTATCATAAACGGGTAAGTTTTATTTTCGATATGCATGCTGTAAATTAGTGTGTAGTAGGGAAAGGATTGTACATAATTTTGAATATCATCCGCATTACCATTTGTACACATTTATTAATGGCCTAATTCATTGGTAATTTATATTAGAAATACCTTTTCAATATACTTAATTCCATGTTTGAGTTACCATGATGTTTGGTTCCAATTATTATCTAGAAAGGATTTATCAGCGTACTACCATGAGTTATGATTGATTTTTCTTTTTAGACTTATCAATGTGAATAGAAAATGAATGGCATGTTTCGCTTATTTATAACTATGATTTGATGTCAGTGCTGCTATATTTTAAAGAGCATGTTCCCAGTTCCCAGTTTATTTTTTATCTTAGCTACTAAAGTGTAAAATTGTTTGTATCAGCCATAACATGGTTCGACGATACTGTTATAGTTGTTTAAAGTTTAAACCATAAATGAAACAATCATTGCATATCATCACATTTAATATCCAAGACTATGGTATCCTATGTAAGATCATTGAAATATTTGATAAATAGTTAGGAGTAAATTTGATAATGAAACTATTTCTTACACTTTAATTGTTTACATAGGCATTCAATAAGATAATGAATGACATCTTAATAGACAAGAGTGAGATTGATGCACAGTCTGAGTCGTCCTCTAGGACCGTGTCGGACAAAGAGAAGAAGACTTTGAGCATCAGTAATAGTGGCGTTGGTATGACTAAAGATGGTATGTCTTCGATATTTCATTTTGAAGTTAAGTTGAAACGTATGTTATGAGTAATCATATTTTCTTAGGATGTTGTCCGTTGAAATTAATATTACTCTGGATTACCCTATTCCTGTGCGCATAATAATGTAACATGTGACAGATGACACCAATTAATATTTTAGAGAAACAATATGTAATGTATTAAGTAGTATATTAACTCCCTTCTAAAATAGCTGTTAGAACTAAAACTTTAATTTGACTTAAATTTTGAGTAAGTGGCCCATATATGCACTTAAAATTTTTAAGAAATTGGTTTTTTAGAGCCATTCATTACAAGAGAATTTGATTGCTGGTTGTCCTATGATTTTATGAGTATATTAACATGTCAAGTATGATAATACTTTTAACCAGCCATGTTTTTATTTGTGGCTAGACATTGTAAACAATTTGTGCAGAATTGCAACATTTGGGACCAAAGATTTTATGTAAGCACTACAAGCTTGTGCTGATGTGAGTATGATTGGTCAATTTGGTGTTGGCTTTTGGTCAACTTACTTGGCTGCTGAGACATTTTGTGTCACAACAACAACCCAATGATAATGAACAATACGTATGGCAGTACCAATATGGTGGTTCACTCATTCTTACTACAAATGTGGAAGGTAACACACTGGTCAGAGGAATTCAAATTAATATATTCCAAAATATAATCAAGTATGTTCTGTATAGCAAACACGTTATGCAAAGATATGCTATGACAATCAATTCACACTTGAGTCATGATATTTGGAAATGTAATGGGTTAGCATCTTCATAAATTTGGAAGAGACCAGTACCAGAGATTTGGTGAAGAAAAACTTGGAATTCATCAACTATCCAATTTACCCGCCGACTCAATGAACTATTTAAAAAGAGACAAGTGATGATGAAGATGAGCAAGAAAGAAAGAACAAGAAGGCAAGGTTAGAGGAAGTTGATGAATAAAAGCAAAAGAAATCAAAGAAGGAAAAGGAAGTATCTTATGAGTGGGCTCAAATCAACAACCATAAACCAAATTGGCTGTGGAAACCTGAAGAGTTCTCCAAAGAGGAGTATATTTCGTTCTATAACAGTCCAAGAGCATCTCTAACCCATTTCACAAATAATGTAATGTAAAGTTTACGTGTCATTAGGTTGTAGACAATGTTAATTTAATATTTGCACACATGACAATAACATTTACAATTTCTCTCCAATGCAAATGCAAAATATGATCATTTTTTTATACGTATCATTCTATTATTCGTAGACAATTAAAGTAATTTACATAATTTATTAGTAATTACTTAGTCTAATGCTTTACATTGTGATGTGTAATGTCCAAAACTAGACATTGCACTTCACAATGTCATCTTAAAATTATTAATTACATCAGCATTGGAGAATGTATTTTAAAAGACATTTTCTAATTGCCGATGTGGCTTGACATTACATCAAAATTAATGCTAGGTTGAAGATGCTCTAATTAATGGTTGGAAAGACCATTTTTCTTTCAAGAACTTCTCAACACAATGTTGGCCAGTGTTCAAAGCGATTTTATTCAACCCAAAAAAGACGTTTTGACTTCTTCGACACAAGGAAAAAGCTAAATAACATTAAGCACTATACAAGTAGACTATTCGTCATAGATAACTGCAAGAATATCATTCCTGAGTATCTCAGAGTTGTAAAGGTAGATGTACATTATTATTTTCTTGCACTAAATAAATTACAAGAAAAGGCAAATGCTTAATACTACTTTTTCCAATATCAAATTCTCATAGCTAAAATTCTTTACTCTTATCGGCTTGAATTTTACGGTCTACTACCAGTGTTCTACCTGCATTTTTTCATGTAAATAAACGATCAGTTTGACATTGTAGATTGCACACATAGCGGAGTAAATTGTTTACTGGACAAACATGCACAATTTATAAATAAACTGTATTGTCTTTTTCTCCCGCATCAGATTTTCGCAGCAACTGTCTTAACAAACTTATTACTGCTGAAACTTTACTGTGACAGTACAACGTACATCTTCTTATATTATAATATTGTTATTGGCTTATCAGACTTAAATTTGATTTATATTTTACACATATCACACAATAAAATATAAAATATACATCTTACTAACAAAATGATTGCAACTTACATTATGGTACCATCTTCCCGTGTGCGAAGCACGGGTCTCATACTAGTATCTCAAGAAAAGAAGAAGAAAAAAGGAATATCTTTAATGAGGTGAAAAGTGTTAGAATTTCAATATACTTTAGTAATAATCAATTATGGAATCAAAATTAACCCATATTGATTTAATTGAGAAGAAACTATGGAAAAGATAAATAAATTAATGGAAGCGTACCTAAATCCTGAATCCGTTGGTTATTGAGGAGAAGAAGACATTGATTTGGTCTTCTAAATTGACACAAACCCTCTAGATCATATATTAGCTCTTCATAGAAGATGGTTGGAGAGTTGTTAAGGCTTGTGTACGTAATTTGGGACTATAACCCTTTTTTTTAATATTGGCATTTTATAATTTGGTCTTTCAACAAATTGAAATGCCCCGATATCTACACATTAATTGCACCATAATTAGATTCTTAGGCCTTTTATCTTCAGTGTAAATCCGATCACTTAACTAGGTTTTACATCAAAATAGAACAACACAATTTATTTTACATATGCGGCCCATATGTTGAAATATTCCAACAATCTCCGCTTGTACCGCATATGTAATAACCTTATAATGCGTATAATCTTTTAAACTCCAACTTTTTTTAATACCATAATATGTTTTTGAAACAATCTCGTTCGTTAACCATGTTGACAAAGGATCAAAGCGGCATTCGTTATCTTTTGTTGTAACTAAACCCACCAATGGTCACATATATCAATACAATCAAATGAAATAGAACAATCATGGATGCGTAGCATGGAAATTACATGAAATTTGATCTGTACATGTCTATTTTCAACTGGTCCTACTTTAGTGAGATCAAAAGTTTAGTAGATGAACTAAATAAAGTGCAAAAGGAAAACTTTATTACTTTATTCTGAATAGAAAAAACAAAATACTAAATATATCCATAACTGAAGTATAGATCAATGACATATGCCAAATACAAACTCCCTCAGAACAAAAATATATGTACATAAAACGTGCACCTACTTGAGCAAGAACCTCATGAGAGACTTTAGATGATAATCCATTGATAAGCAGATAAGCCATAATGGAGTTTGTCACAATATGTTCCATGAGTTACAATATATTTTGCACTCTTCCCTTATTGAAAAATAATATGTTGTTTATTTTCAAAACATCACTTTAATGGTCTTTCAAATTCTTTTTCAATATTTCACAACTTTGTGACAAAATTTTGCAATTATTTTCCATTGTTACGTGCCCCATAAAAGAAAATAAACATTAATTTCATGGTAGATGAGACTATAAGTGTCTGTATGACAACTTTCCTTATATAGCTTCACCAAAAAAATATTATTAACTAAATTGGATCTTTTGTACTGTCGGCATTCAAAATTTTTGGATCGTAATGCTTTATGATCTCCAACCAATCTGATCTATTATTTATGAGCATATAATTTTTTTATTCCTTAAAGATATCTCATATATAACCATTTTGGTTACTAACCGGTAATCTACTTTCAATGTTACACTACAAGAAATTTTATTTTTGGTGGCGCACTAAAAGCGCTACTAAAACTTATGGTAGCGTTTTGATAAACGCCGTGATAAAGCCCGCAACTAAAAATCTGTGATTTTTAGTTGCAGTTATTTCAACGCCACTATAAATCCTTTTATTGCAGCGGTTCTCAAACGCCACCATAAATCTTTTTGTAGCGTTTTAAAAATGCCACCAAAAGGTTTTTTGCGCTACCAATGGAGTTTCCAACTTTACCCCTACTTTACGGTTGCGTTTACTCAACGCCACTATATGTATTTCTGTAGCGTTTTTGAAATGCCTAAAAGTTGCTGATCATTTTGCACCATTTTTTCATCCTATTATTTTCTGTTGATGGTCTATTTTGTTTCTACTATATCAATCAAAAATCACTCACATAATCATCATATTCAAAAAATTAAATAAATATTAATAATATAATCAAATAAGATATCCATAACCATTCTAATACAATAGTTTTTTGATAAAATGACCAAACTCACATACAATAACCATTCATATACAAATTTACACACCTAGTACTAATAAAATGTTATACCAAACTGGTGCTAACAAAACGCTTGATTACCCATAATCCTTTGTTGCGTGCATAAGTGAAATCTAGCACCATAAAAGTCCAACCTTGCTTTCTTCGGAAATCCAATGCCTGCACAAGTGAAAGCACAATATACAGTCAAACAATTATATTAATTCGTAGGACTTCAAATATAATATCAAACATCTACAACATTGTATGAGATATCATATTATAAATAATGTCATATAAATAATCAAAGTTATAAATGAAATGAAATAAATAAAGTCCAATCTTACAGTTATATATATAATGTTGTTAAATTAGTTATATTATTATTATTTATAAAATTTAGTTAACTTAAACTAAGTTAATTTTATAAAACTTGTTTACTTTTAACAAAGCCTAGTTAATTTTTATTAACTTGGTTAACTTAATTTATTATTATTATTATTATTCAAACTCAGTTAACTTAATTATATTATTATTATTATTATTATAAACTTAGTTCAATTTTATAAACTAAGTTAATTTATCATCATCATCGTTATTTATTAAACTTTGTTAAATTAGTTATATTATTATTATTTATAAAATTTAGTTAACTTAAACTTAGTTAATTTTAACAAAACTTACTTAATTTTTATTAACTTGGTTAACTTAGTTAATTTATTATTATTATTCCTAAAACTCGGTTAATTTAATTATATTATTATTATTATAAACTTAGTTAATTTTTATAAACATAGTTAATTCATCATCATCATAATCATTGTTATTATTTATTAAACTTTGTTAAATTAGTTATATTATTATTTATAAAATTTAGTTAGCTTAAACTTAACTAATTTTATAGAACTTGTTTAATTTTAACAAAACTTAGTTAATTTATTATTATTATTATTAAAAAACAAGGTTAATTTAATTGTATTATTATTACTAGTATTATTATTATTAATATAACTTGGTTAATTTTATAAACTTAGTTAATTCATCATCGTTGTCATCATTATTATTTATAAAACTTTGTTAAATTAGTTATAGTATTATTAATTATAAAATTTAGTTAACATAAACTTAGTTATATTATTATTATTATAAACTTAGTTAAGTTTTATAAACTTGGTTAATTCATCATCATCATTTATAAAAATATGTTAAATTAGTTATATTATTGTTATTTATAAATTTTGGTTAACTTAAACTTAGTTAATATTATAAAAGTTATATAATTTTTACAAAACTTAGTTAAATTTTATTAGCTTGGTTAATTTATTATTATTATTATTAATTTATTACTATTTCTTACTTACACACCAATAGGTTTAATGAGCCAAATTTGATGTAAAAAGAACAGCTAGTAAGGAATAAATGAAAGCAGTTGTCAAAATCTGATGGTTATCAAGACTACATGAGCATCAACTACTAACAATTTCCCGGGATAGTGTAACACCTACCTTAGGCATAAGTGACATATACTATAATTTATGGCGCGCACATGAATTTAATTACGCAGTAGGTTACAATTTTATACAGTAACTGAAACGAAAAATCACTAGTTACTCTTGAGCTCTATTTGGATTGAGACATTCAGTTTACAGTAGGAGTAAAAGAGATTAACTGGATATATCTGTTTACGTGGGTATATGCAAACATTTTAGTCAGAAAACCTGAATCAGTTTTTTATACAACTGCTTAACAAATGCCTAGATATTTGAATATCTATATAAAAAGACTAAGCTGGAGAACATGGATTTTGCATCTCTTGAATGATGATAGTGTTATATAAACAATTAATCAGCTAAAATCACAAAGAAACTAACCTGATATTGTTACCTGCCATACTTATCATAGGTACAACTCATTAAGGCATCAACAGATCCATGTTGTGGCATTAAACCATTCATTGTTCACAATTATGAATGTTGCTTCTTTATCAAAACAAATCCCGGCTCTGGTTGCTCCTAAACCATTGCTTTCAAACACCACAATAGTACCATTATCAAACCTTAGTTGGATCCCTCTACTTCGACTCTGCCTGCCACAGTTGTATCGAACAACAATAGTAATCATTAATGTTTTATACTAATACAAGAGGTTAGATATTGCATCTGATACACCTACACACGCCTAAACAAGAGTACACACATCACACACCTATGTATAAAAATGCACACAGCTCCCATACAAACACACATATATGCTGCAACACATGCACACAAGTAAACACATATATTTGAAGAACCAGCCGGATTCAAGTTTTGTTTTGTGGCTATACGAGTTGTTGATTTTAATCAAAAAATACCAATAAAATTCCCTTCTTATACTATACAACTGCAAACAAGATATCATTAAGTTGAATGTCTTAGTATAAGGCAACAAACTTGAGATGTAATAGCAAAAAAATACACCAAAAATGTTCTAAAGCGGCTTAATCATCTTAAATTACAGTTGCACAAGGTTAAATAAATAAAGTATGGTGTTGACTAATCCCAGTTTCAAACCAAAAGTAAGATATTCAAATTTCAGAGAAGTATGATAATGGCATAAAATACAACTAAGAGATAACTTTATGTCCATACAAATCACCTAACATAGCACCCAACCAGTATTATAATGTCGCTGTGGATTTCAAATAAAACTGTAGTGCATCCTGATCAAATAAAAAAAATGATAGATACAAGTTCTAGAGATAACATGTAGCTCTCATTGTCAACTATACAATCATACCTGAGATTTATACAAACAAAACATCCTGCAGCCTTTTCCGAGTACCCTGAATAGACTTAACAATTCAACTATAACGCTTGTTACTTTCGAGTCACTATGTATGCTATTTATTTGAAAATTTACTCTTTCCTTATCACTATATCTACCATCGGCAAACCTTGAGACATATGTCGAGTTTGATAAAGAAGCCAAAACATGGCTATCCATTCATGAATCACAAATACTTCAAGTCACCTCCCTACATTAGCCAAAGAAAGGACAGAACTACTCAGAGTTTCAATAACTAAGTTTGAACATTGAACTAACTTGTACAGTAATAAAAGTCCATTCGGATGTTAGTGGTTACATTTTCTCCCAATCTAGTTGATTTCCAAATCTCTTGGTATGCATACCTGCACTAGCTGAGACAAATGCAATGGATTTGTTATAAGGAGTGATTGAGTGAATAATAACTATTATATATGACTTGAGCAGATAGTTGATGTAGTGGTAAAGACGTGAGTTACAGTTTTATAACTCAAATGTCATAAAATTTAGACATTGCACCCTTTGACTTTTATTGTTAGCAAATATATGACTGGTAGCTGGTGAAACTAGTTCTAAATTATATTTGATGATGAAATTAGGCTTTTCACTTTCTACCTGACCTGTGTAAAGACCATTATTCCAGCATTACATGTCAGAGATGTAACTACTACAGTAATATTGAAATAGGAATAATTAGAAGTTAGAACTTTAAAGAAGAGGTTAAGCGAACTATACAGAACCCCTTATGAAACTTAATCTCAACTAAAATAACATATAATTAGAACTAACTACAGAACTATGCTGAAATGTGTAGGTGTAGAAACGTATGGAAATAAATCTTTGGTCTGAGATTTTTTGTCTATCAGATAACGTTAATAACAAACTATGAGTATTATAGAACATGCATGTATGTGTACAAACATATGAAATAATATTATTTCAGTTCCAAAAATAGTAGAAGGCGCCAAACGGCTCCAGATGGTGTTGCCAAAAGAGTTATTCAAGGATAAGAGGGTTACCCAAAGGTTTGGCTGAAAATGCAACTGTATCAATATACTGGAAGCTTTGCATTTCTATTCATCTTCGCATCTAGTATGAATGTGAAGCTAATAAATTTAGTAATTCACATTATGTAGCCTATTTAAAAAAGCATAGTTAAGGTTATTGGAAGCAAATTAAACTAGTGACATTCAGAAAAGGTATAGAGGCTGCCAAGCCACTAACATTTTTAAACACATTAACGTATGACCACGTATCATTCAGATTTTCAAAAGTATACAGCATATATAAATATAACTGCTTCAATTTTGTAGAAAAAGAAATCAAATGAAATTTATTTTATGGAACAATGCCTAAGCAAAGAAGTTGCAAATATACAATTGAGTTTGAGAATAATTCAATTTTGGTCCATAAACTTCCCTGAAAAATGTATATAACTTATACATTTGAATTATGTTTCAGCAGGTTACACAATTATTAATCATCAATTCACTAGATTAGAATGAAATGAATTCACATGAAATAATCCAAGTTATAGACCTATGAAAACAAATTCACATTTCCTACAAGTTACAGAAACCAAACATGGACCTTTTCGACATAGTTCTTAGCTTGACCAATGAATAACTATTGCACTCATACGTAACTATACGTCATATAATCCACACTTATTAAAACAAACCTAGTTTTACTTTAAAAAACCAAAACAATTTGAAGAAAATATACCATATGATATATACATCATAAAACCTAAAGAAATATAATGAATTAATCTACAAATTTTATTAAACTACGAATGGAGGAGATAAATTCTTTATTACTATGAAAGTGATGGTAATACTTTCATATAGATTTAACAACATGTATATAGAAATAGAAGCAAATCAAACCAAATCAAAATGTCGAATACTCATATGACATATGTACCATAGTTTTAGTACATTTATACACTAATAACATAAGGAAACAAAAGCAATCAATTGCTGAAACCATGTACTAAGTGGTGTACCATAGTTGATGCTTCAAAGTTTCAACATTCCTGCTAATTCATAAGAATTTGCATTATCATTAAAGTTCATGCTTTTATGCACTGAGTAACATTTAGTGTATGCTTTTGGATATTTATATTTTTAGACTAAGTACTCATGCGACCATTTTTATTCTTCAGTTATACTCAGTGACAATGTTAACGATTGAACTGATTTAGTCGAACTTGTATTCAATAGTCATATACCACCTGATTCCAAAATCATAAAACATGAAAACAATAAACTTAACCAACTTCCATTAACATCATTTTATTCTTAACACTCAAACCAGCATCAAATCCATAAAAAAAAGTTTCCTACTGCTTGCAACCACCAACAATAGCCCTTGGGCGATTCTTGTTTATAAGTTATTTGGTTGCTTAACAATTTTATTCATCTTTGGACATAAGAAAAACACTAATGATTTCCTTGTTGTCTGGTTGTTCACTTTAGGCCAAGCAAACCAGTAGTATGAATGAAGAATTACAATAATGCAAAAGCAGATAAGGACATGCCAATATTCACATCTGAAATCAGTTAACCAATTTAAGCAACCAGCTCCAATAACATAATCTAAGAATTAACCAATTTATATTTTGGATAAATAGAAATCAATTCAAGCAACAAATTCAAACAACTTAACGAATTTTGAACTCAATTCAAACAACAACCTCAAACAAAATTGATCTAATCAAGTTCAAAATTGAAACAGAAAAGAAAATCGGTTTTTAAATTACCTCGTAAGAGTTGAATCGTGCGAGGTAGAGGACGAATTTTTCAGCCATATTTTAGGTGCTAGGGCTTAGGGAGGAATCGACGGGAAGATGAATTGCGCAAACCAGTAGATGAGGAATTTTGTGATCGATGTATATATTGATTGATAAAGAAGACAAGAGAGATTTAGAGTTGAATCAGTTCCAAACAAGTAACAAGTTTTTTTTGGAGTTTTTCATTGTTCTTTCAGGAGGATAAAGAAAAGGTTAAGTGTTAAAAAAATACATAAGCGACCGTGCAAAATTTTAGTGAAATGTTGGCGGGAATCAGCCAGTAGCGTTTCTTTGTTGTTTTTTTAGTTTAAAATGAACAACAGTTGCACTTATAATTAAATGCCATAAATTTTTGCAACCAAAGGCTGATTTTCTTATAGTGTTAGGAAAATATATGCCAATAATACACGCAATATCTATATGTGTATATGCCTTAACATGCATTAGACTCCACAACACAAATGTATGAGAAATCTTTTGCATTTCTTTAGCTTCAAGAATGTTCTTATATCTCTATATAAGACAACATTTGTCTCTTTTAGCAAAAGAGAATTGATTTATTCGTAGTTTGCATACCAAACGATTTTTTTAGCACTTATCTAACTAGCATTTTTATGATAATCCAAATATCACTGCATTAATAATAATAGTGTATTTGTCCTAATAAAAAAAGAGTAATCCATAAGTTAGTTTCTTAAGTTGTTTCATCAATGTCTCCATTGACAAACACGAATTTAGTTCCTCCCAATATTGCTCAAAATTATATTTTGCAACAAGCTCCAAAATGATTCTAAAGAGCCTTTTAGTAAAATCAAAGAAAGAGTTTCTAAAAAAATATTTTATTTTTAAGATTAGTCTTTTCTATAAAAATGCCTTATACCTTTCCACATGACCCAATTGATCCCTTTTGGTTTTGAATAGTTATTCATAACCAATGATCTTGTTACCTTAAGGTGGGGGAAAGATCTCAAACTTTATTATCGTTATAAATTTACACTTTATATTCATACCTTAAATCCACATTTCAAATTAGTACATTGTATGGATTGTTGTAAGTCCATAGAATCATCTTCACCAATCAATTATTTATCTTTATGGAGAAATACTATATAGTCGTCTGTAATAGTATTTCTTCCTTTTTAAGTGGATTTCCTTACTGGCCTTTCACTTTGGGGCTGTTGATTTTGTTTCTTGAAACAGTAACCTTAACTTGAAGAGAATTTTATTTAACATTGTTTTATTATGGTTCCTAATTTACTTCTTATCAATAAAATGAAATAATCTTATACATTACCTAAAGAAGTAACTGTAGTTGAATCAAAGATAATGGTTCCCTTTAATTACAATGATCCATACTCTATTTCTTCCCCGAAAATCAACATCTTATAAAATTATTGCATTTATCGTTTTAATTTTTTTCTTAGTGTGGGTTTAGAAAACTTGTACCTTTTAAGTCGCTCAAAATGTCAATAAAGTATTTTCTACCCTTAGTGCCTCAATCTAAAATTAGTTGGCAAGATGGAATAAATAATTACATTAATCACCATATCCAAATTCAAGGCTTCATTATAAGACGTATTTATCGTGATATTCAATACCAATATGTATGAATTTATTGATATATTGCTCTTATTATTTTTGAAGGAACAATAATATTCAAATTTATTCATATCAAAATTACAAACCGAAATTTGTCTAAGTGATTGTACAACAAAAATATCAAACAAATCCAAATAATATACATATTATTTTAGATACGACATGTGTGATATCTAGCAAAATTCTTTTTATATGTCCATAAATTTCATAAAAGAACAACTATAAATATATCCGTATGTTATTTCTTTTCTTCTAGATCGTTAGCGACCTCTTTATCTTTATTTATACATTTATTTATAATATACGTTAAATGGATACTTTCTATCTTATCATGCTTCGATCTTTCTTCTTCTTACACACAATGCGAAGTGAGCTAGTTAGTGGTCATTTTATTCTTAGATAATAATAATAATTATTATTATTCTAATCTTAAACCGATCATACCATGAATAAAGAAAGTATCAAACAAATATTAACTTCAGTGCTTTTAACTTTTGAAGCAATATTTTTCTATGTAGCACTCAATTATGTTCCTTTATTTTTACTTTATGTAATCAAGCACTACAAAGTATGCTTATTTCCCCTTATCGTTTTAGGCAAAACGATTTTCAATTTCAATAAAGAATTTCATAATATTAATTATCCCAATGGATATCAAATTCTTGAAAGCCTCTGAATATTCTACCTTACGATCATTTGACTCTTGCTTTTGAATTATCCCACTTCTCAATGTTTTTATTTATTATTGTTGTTGGATTACGTGCATTCGCATGGGGACAGGGGGTAAATTTTAGAAAAAGTATTTTTATTTATTATTTCTCTGGTCTTTAATTTGTGTTATCATGAATAATTATGTAACATTAAACCATATTTAATGTTCTAATGATGTAAAAAAGGTTTTATGTTTATAATTTAATTTAATGTAATTTTACTTTGATTATTCTAAATTAAAATTAAAATCTATAGTTTTATATTATTAACTTAAATTTTTATTTTTAGTTTGCTTTATTTTTTTGTGTTGGGTTTGATAATTAAGCATCATATGTTCAACGACAATGCTTACAGTGTAGATGTTATAAAAGATTAATTCTAAATAATAAATTAAGTAACATATGGATATGTTTGTGTCAATATATAAGCAATGGGTTAAATATAATTTCATATAAAATTCTACATAAAGGTATGTGGCCTAAACTGAATGTATATATGTTACTACCATTATCAATCCCGTAGGTATATGGCATGTCAACGTAGCCATGACCTCACATTCAAGCAATGTAGAAAGTATGAAGAAAAACCAATGTCGAAAGCATACAATGCCGGTCCTCATCAATAAAGAATAACAGACAATGTTGCAGGTCATGAACAAAGCCCGCAATACCGAATGTCATCGATGCCGCATATCGCTTATAAAGTTGAATGAGTGATATCGTCCTAGAGAAAATGGAAATAACACCGCGTGTTAGTAAGAGAATGACAACATTGGAAAGCTCTATGCTAAAAGCTATCAATATTATAACGACATGATAAAGCATTGATATCGTATCACATTAATGTCGCATTCCATCAATGAAGCACTTCTTCTATGTTGCTAGAAGAATCAATGCCGCTTATCAGCAATGTCGTCTCTTATTAGTGCCGCTTATCATCAATGCCACCTGTTGCCAATACTGTCTATTATCAATGCCGCTTGTGTAACATCTCTCACTTGAAGGCCCAAAACTAACAGCTACAGATGTTGCAGTGATCCATAGTTATTAATTCTCGATGACCAAATGTGGTAATGTTAGATGCATTGATATAACAGAAACACATGAATATGAAAAAATTTAAAATCATAAAATAAATTTCTCATTCCACTTCAAATCATATTTCAAATTCATTTCATAATCCCAATTCGTAAACCACGTTCAGAGAAATATGATTATTACAAAATACGCCAAGAGCGACATATGAAGATGCCTCCTTGGTTGATCGGAGTGTAAATATAGGCAAATAAACAACTTTGCCATTACATCCAAAATACAGCAGAATCAAACAGAAAGAACTCATAATAGCTAGCTTGCCTTCCGCACGTCTCCGGAAGCTTATTCATCTAAAGGAGAACCTGAAAACCTTAACACTCAAACTACTCAAAATAAATTGACCACCCGAGAGCTTAAGGGTAAAAATAAACTTCGAGTCAGACAAAAAGTCTGGTATGAATAATAACCTACCATCTCGAACCATATAGATATATAGTGAGACCACGCCGCTTAGAGAAACGAGTTTTCCCCTCACTGGTATCTTACCAATTTATAACAACCATATACTGTGCATATACATTCACAATGGTTAAGACATAACATAATAAATTGTATCATGATGATATGCAAACATGCAATATGTTTTGGGTTTCCCATCCCTATTTATCTGATTATCTATCTCAAGTTATAGCTTCTAGGGTCACTATTAACCTATTAGTTTTCAAGGGTTGACTAATAACCTATTTCAAACTTAGAGACTATCTACTCGATTTCATAGTTTTCATGAGATCACTAAGAACCTGTAGGTATCTACCAAAAACTTTATCCAATTATAGTTTTCATGGGCTTACTGTGAACCTATTGGATTCTCCAACAACTTCTCTCGTGTCATAGTTTTCATAGTATCACTATGTACCTATTAATATCTTTCAATAACTTCTTCCGGACATAGTTTTCATGAGATCACTAAGAAGCTATTGGCCCTAGCTAATAACTATTTGCATATATAGTTTTCATGGGCTTACTAAGAACTTGTCTAAACAATAGTCCTTTGATCAGTCTTTGGGCATCCTATATTCCGGTCTACATGACCTCCTAGATGCAATTCTACTCGCAAAGGAGTTAGCTCAATGTATATTCACTACTGGGTCAACCTAGCTGGTTATTCTGCCCTTACACCCCCAAAATGCAGTTATGGGTTAATTATGAAGTGAATATGTTTACAGAAGCATACATGATAACTGATCAAAATATATAATAATATATACATCCATTATTTAATTTCCTTGTAATCATTTTTTCTAATTAAACATGGTTAATACCCTTAACCTACTATCTTTGACAAGGAAAGCTTCTTCAAAAACTCAAAAGTTAAATGCCATTTCAAAACTCTTTCATATTGCCATGGGTTTACTTTTAAAAAATTGACATTGGGTTTCTTGTTTGAAAACTAAGGCTTTCGAAACCTTAGGCCTTCTCTTTCGAAATCTTTAAAAACATACCTTTCGAAAGTTTTTAAACCTTCCTTTTAAAACACTTAGAACATTCCTTTTAAACCATTAAAGGTATACCTTTCAAAACAATTAAAGCTTATCTTTCAAAATACTTGAAACATGCCTTTTAAAATGCCTAAAATATACCGTTCAAAGGACTTAAGGCATTCCCTTCGAAAGCTTCACAGAAACCATTTAAAAGTGTTCCTTTCGAAACCATTGGCTTTAACGCTGAATATAGCTATTAGGTCAAGAAGAACAGAGGTAAAAGCACCCCTTTCGAAAGCATTGATTTTAAGTAAATGAATTTGGGGAAGAGGATAGTTTCAAAACCATCCTTTCAAAACCATTGTCTCCAAAACTCTTATTAAAAGCGACACAAACAACCCTTTCGAAATCATTGAGAAGGCGGCTTCAAATTTTACAAGGGCGAAAGCTTCCCTTTTCGAAAGCATTGATTCAAAATTATAAAGAAAGCAGCCTTTAACTAATTCGAAAGGTATGAATGCGACAGTTAGGTTTCAGATAGGTTCAAAAGTGGCTTCCCTTTCAGAAGCTCCTTTTTACAAAATAAGTGGAAAATCATTTGAAAGCTTGTTTTAAAACAAAGCAAGCAGCAATTCATTCGAAAGCTATTTAAAAGTGGCCTCAACCCCTTCGAAAGCAAACCTTCGACACCGTCCCTTATGCCTTTCTCCAATACACCACGTACCAATTACTTGATACCCTGTGCATTAGTGTACTGGGCATTGTTTCGGAAGCAAGCAAAAGGAAGTGGCAAGGTAGTAATTCGAAACAAAACTGATTTTATGTCATTAAAAGAAATTCATTTTCACCTACCTTACCTAATTTATCAAAATATGATTGGTTGCCAATCCTTTATCAAAATACTTTTCCAAAAAGACTGCGAATTCATCAATTAATAATTGAAAATGCTTTAGCAAATAAGTCATTTTCCTTAATAAAACAATTAAAACGTTTAACCCCCCAAACTTAACTAATTTAATTTCCATAGTAAATCACTTAGGAAAAATCCCCAAAAATCAAAATAATTCACTTTTAATATGATTTCTAACATATATAAATTTTCAAACCCGAAAACATTACTTTATTGCCTTAAGCAATTTAAACCCAAAATAACTATTTCTTCCATCAAAAATTCATAATAAATTATACATATCTTGGAATATTATGAAAATTTAAACCCATCTCCAAAATAATGTTTTACATAACATATTCAACCATCATGGCATTCGAAACCCATTTTATACTATTTTAACCTTAAAATCGAATTATACCTTTATATAAAATCGTTGTATAAATCAAAACATGGCATATAATCAAAACGTATCATCATTCAATCCATCCAAACGGTTTTAAACCTTAAACCCGAAATTTAAAATGTTCAACAAAACATATATGAGATGGTTTAGATTATTATTCATCTTTTTTGGATAAGGAACTTGAGATTTGCTCTTTCTTTAATCTTCCTAGCTTGAATCTGAGCTTTAAATTTTGATTTTGCTCTTCCTCTTCTTAGGGTAATGGCCGGCCTTGTTTTCTTAGCTTATGTTTTTGTTTTTGGAAGAATAAAATGAGAATGGGATGGTTGTAAGGGTTTTAAGGGTTTTGGGGTTCAACTATTCCCCATATTACCCTCGCTTTATTTAACTTGGTTTTTATCATATAAACCATTCTTATAAATTCATTTAGTTTAGGCACAACCTCCATTAGTTTTCAAAACAATTCCCTTATCACTCTAGTCTCTACATTATTCTATTTAATTTATCTAATTAAATCTCCTGAATAATGTTATTTAAACTTAGGGGTGCTATAGGCTCCCCTCCTTAAAGAATTTCATCCTAGAAATTCAGCAAGGACTAAATACTAATCATAGCAATCATCTGTAACATCTCCTAACTACCATACCAGCCTACCTGACTAGAAAACAGTCTATATAAAGCAAATATGGAACATACCCTTACAGCAGAGCAAGATAAGCATCTCTAATCCTATCTTCAGTCTCTCAATTACAGTTCTTCTCGTTGTCGCTCCACTGAACTTTCACCTATTTGACTGTCTTGTTTCTTAACCTCTTCTCATCTCTCGCTACAACCCAAGCTGGTTCCCTAACAAAAGTCTTTCAATGCAGTCGAAGGAATAGTAGTCTCTGGATCATGTACAAACTTACGAAGATGAGATACATGAAACACATTATGGGCACCTGCCAAACTGCTCAGCAACTCTACTCTGTATGCGAGCTTTCCGATCCTCTCTGTAACTGGGAATGGTCCAACATATCTTAGTGCCAGTTTCCCTGACTTTGCGAATCGTACTACACTCTTCATCGGTGATACTTTAATGATAACTCTATCTCCAACTGAGAACTCTAGATCTTTACGCCTCTTATCTGCTTAACTCTTTTGTCTAGACTAAGCTTCCATCATCATACCTTGGATCAACTCAATCTTCTATATTGCCTCTCTTACCAGATATGGATCTAAAACTAATCTGTCTCCAGTTTCCAACCAACATGCTGGTGACTTGCATGGCCTCCCATACAAATCTTCGAAAGGCGTCATTCCTCTACTAGTCCGGTAACTATTATTATAGGAAAACTCAACTAAGTGTAGGTGATCTTCCCAAGATCCACCAAAATCTTCCCAAAATCCTCCAGTACCTTGTTAACTCTCTCTGTATGCCCATCTGTCTGAAGGTGATACGCAGTACTCATCTTGAGCTTGGTACATAACAGATCCAGTAGACTCTTCTAGAATTCGCTAATAAACAAAGTATCTTTATCATTTATTATACTAGTAGGAATTCCATGCAGTCTAACAATGTTCTTTATAAATAATTTAGCTAAACCAAGTGTCGTCTTAGTTGACTTAACTGGAATGAAATGGGCACTCTTGGTCAACATGTCCATTATGATCCATATAGTTTCATTTCCTTGATTCCACCCTAGCGACCCATCTATGAAATCCATGGATATCGAATCTCATTTCCAAGCTGGTATCTCCAAAGGTTGAAGAAACCAATTCGACTTCTGATGTTCGGTCTTCACTTGTTGACGATTCACACACTACTTTACCCATAAGCGAACATCCCTCTTCATACCTTCCCAGTAGAAACTCTTCTTCATGTCCTAATACATCTTGGTTCCCCTAGGATGAGTCGTAAATTTGGATCGATTACATTCGCTAAGAACTTCTTTCCTTAAGTCCTCAACATTCGGAACACACAACCATCCCTTCATTCTCAACCATCCCCTCCGGTCAAGATTAAAATATTTAAGATCATCAATCTCTGATCCAACCTCAAGCCTTATTATCTTCCCAACTAACAATGGATCCTCTTTCTGCTTAGAAGCGATACTTTCGATCGGTACTGGTCGAACTTCCAGGCATGATAGCATAGCAATGCTCTGACTAGAACTAGCAGTCGATCTTAACTGCACACTACAAGTAGTCAAAGCCTCTAGATCCTTCCATTTTGTTAACATAGCTTACACCGCATTCTGATGTTTTCTGCTAAGAACATCCGCTACTTTATTTCCTTTTCCAGGTGTATACTCTATACCAAAATGATAAGCAGCTAAAAACTCCAGCTACCTCTGTTGTCTCATATTCAACTTATCTTGAGAGAATAGATACCTTAAGGACTTATGACCTATGTATAACTCAAATCTCTCCCCTAAGAGATAATGTCTCCATACTTTCAGTGTGAAGATCACCGCTGCCAACTCTAGATCATGAGCGCGATATCTCACTTCATGCGGTCTAAGCTATCATGAAGCATAGAAATAACTTTCTTTCTGGATCAACACAGCTCCTAACCTGGTTCCACATGCATCTGTATACACCACTAATGTAATGACCCAAGATTTTAGGAATTTATTCTGGAAAATATAAATAAATTTAAAATAATTTTTAAATTAATTTTGAAGGAGGAATTGATATAGCTTGATAGTGTGTCAGTGTGTGTACATGTGTGCACAGGAAATGCACATGAATATAAGCTAAAACCCTGAACTCCAAGAATACATACATATTGATGTGTATGGAAATATATATATATATATATATATATGTAGATTAAATTCTTAAAAGTAGTATGCATGAGTAAATGTATATATGAATGCTACTGAATATTTTTGAGTGTACATGTGCATATGTGTGTGTGTCAGTATAGAATGATGTATGAATATATATGTGGGTATACTAATTATTTCAGTAAGACTTATATATATATGTGTTAATGAAATACTAGAGTTTAAACTAGTGAAATAAAATATACAAACATATTTTAAGATAAGCAGAAATAAAAAAGGAATGAAGATATAAAAAGGAATAATCCTCTTATAAATAAATGAAGGAAGTACATACCATTTGCATGAAAGCTAAAATAGGAAAAAAAAAAGATAAAACAGGGAAGTTCTTGGTATAGGCAGAATTAGAAAAGAGTATTTAATAAATAACAAAATCAAGTCACATTTTTAGCATGATTGTAGACAAGGGGAAAAGTATTTTCTGAAAAGCAAATTTCTGAAAAAAATGTGTAACCACTTTTCTCTTCACCCAAATTAAGCCGGGAAGGGTAAAACTTTGGGTTTAAAATGCAGATAACATGATTTTTCTGGTGGGCAAAAATGGACTTAGCCAATACCCAAAACCCTAAGAGAGAGACCCTGTATATATATATACATGTATATGCAGCAGCCTCCTCTCCTCCTCAGAAAAGAATTTTGAAAAAAAAAAGAAGACAAACAACACCATAGAAATCATAAGACAAGGGAAGGAAGAGAGCTTGAGGCTAAGGGCAGAAGCTCATCAATTAATTAAGGAAACAGAGAGAGAGCTAGGTGAGAAAACTCACTCAAAAACCTAAGGCAATAAGTCCTAATGTAGGCAGCCAGTTATAAGTATTTTTCTTAAAAGAGTATTTTCATATATAAATGCTTATCTGTGAATTTGAATCTGAAAATGTTTGGATTCTCTTTGGTTGATCACTTGTTTTATTATAACAAAGTTTTATGTGTTGTTAGTATACATATCTGTTTCATACACTCAGATCTCTGATATGTTAATGTTTAGGGATATAAACAAATACCCAGAAAATGAAATGTTGAGAATAGGCAAGTAGTATTGGTTTTGGCTCAACCCAGAAAAATGTAAATAAACTTGAGCTGCAATATACTCATGTATAAGTGCTGAGGCTTGAAATAGAAAGGAATTAGGGGTGCAATAGGGTTGCCTATGTGCTGATGCTCCTGATTCAATAAAATGCATAGCAAACAAAATTTTGTGATTCAGTGAAACCAGGTCATCCTAAGTTTAACTCAAGCACAAATGTTTGCAAAAGAAAAACTCCCTCAGAAACCATAAGCCAATGTTAGTTGCCTAAACTCCTTTTAAAATACCAGGATGAATATATGTATATACAGAACCTTATTTTGTGATCACCAATGGTTGTTTGCTTGTTTGCCTCTGTATGGTCATGAATAATATGAGATGTCATGTTATGGATGTTTTTAGCTAATGAAATGAATCACTGAATGGTTTTGTCATGAACAATCAAAAGAGTTATTATTAACTAAAAACCTGATTAGGAAATTGGGGTCAAGAACACTGCAGGAATGACTTGTGTGCTTGAGTAACATAAGTTGACACATGGCTTGTTTAAGTCCTGAGATCTTTGTGTAATGGAGTGAATTAGTTCATTACAGTGTGTCCATTGATTCATAAATATTGCAGATGAGACCAAGGATAGATAAATATACAAAGGGAATAATACTTGAAATGATGAGAAAACTAGAGTTTTTCCCAGATTTGAAATATGAGAATTGAATAAATGATTTAACTCATATTGGTTATTTTCCTGTTTGGTATGAATGATTGTTTGACTATGATTAAATTGTATGCTTGAGTGTATGTGCCATATTTATATATGTAGTCTCTGGAAAGAAAATTAAAGTGTGCACATGCACAATGACACAGAGCATGCACACAAGTATTTACCTGATTCCAAAGGACAGCACCTTATGTATATGTACTTAACTTGATTTTAACCTAATTAACAAATTGCTTTTGTGAATTTTCTCATACCAGACATGTGTTTGACCCTAGTGTGCTAATGGCATCTGGGGTGTCTCATTTAAAATGAGGCAGTTTCAAATGCTTTTTCAGGGATTGCAGCAACTAAGTAGGAGTAGGAGCAAGGCCTTGAGAAGAAGATATAGCATGCTAAAACTTAGTTAGATAAGAGCCTAAATGTTGAAATCTGCATGTATTGACAATTTAAATTGCTACTTGTATTAAGTGTTGAATATTGGATGGATATTTTGTTAGGTATTTGTTAAGAGATTGACATGTATCTGGAAATTATGAACTAAGTTAAATATCTGTTATGTTTAAAAAGGATTTTGATCAAATCTTGTAAGTGGATTTAGCAAGAACACCATGTTAAAAAAAAATTGAATGATTACATTTTATAAATGTATTAGTCAATCTTGAGTCTTTGAAAAGGATTTAAGTTTTGGAAAATCAGGATAGTTGATTCTCAGAAAATTAAATGGTTTTATTTTCTACTATGGCAGATGTATACAAAAGAAAATAGACATAGGTTGAATGTTTTTATATGGCTGCAAGGTTTCCATAGATTAACTTGTTCCATACAAATGTTTCATGTCCTATTTTTAAATAAAGAAAGGATCTGTAGTAAGTTAGATGGAAGCCAGATTCAAATAGTTGCAGTTATATATATGCACATAAACATGTTTTGTGCAAATGTCAACACACCTTTTCCTTGCACTTGTAATAGGAATCTGAATTCCACTCAGATTTTAACCAAATGCATTTTAAATCCCAGACAGATTTTGTGAGAAGAAATTCAAACCTGGATAATGATAAACACTCTTATCATTTACAAAACCCAAGCAATAGACTCTTAATTCATATCAATCCTGAAGCCTTCCAGGTTATAGGAATGGGTTTCATAAATAATAAAGCAAGAAATATGGTTTATGTATGTTAGATTATAGGCAAAAATAAAATAAATATGAGCAGATATAGATAGATAACAGATTTCAAACTGTACAGGAGAAAAATGGAAGAAAAAAAAACAAAAATTGTGTCTGAACCAACCAGCATAGTACTTGAACTCGTGACCTCTCGTGTATAAGTTAGGCGTGTTTCCGTTACGCCTAGATGTTGCTTGTGTTCACTTAGGATCCACTTTATTTTAGCTTGATTTTGACACTGTTCAGAACTTAACACAAACATCTATATTAAAAGCTTGCTTTCTACTGATTATTACTTGATCACTTCTTAGTTAGGATAAACAGACTAAAGTATATATTTCCAGTGGATTGGTTGGTCAAAAAAATCAGCAATCCAATATCCTCTTGTTTTCCAGAACTCTGATTCAAACAAGAGAGGCATATACATCCTCACATGTATGTGCTTATCTTTGTGAATGTACTGATATATTTATATTGGTTGATTATTGTGATCCTGGATATATTTGGTTTATTGGAGAAAGATATTGACCCTGAGAATTATAATTGAAATGGATGATATATCTATCTATATATATATATATATATCCTCTTTACCTTAAAAAAAAAAATTCCTTATGGAATTAGAGTAGAAATAGGTGGGTCATTTCAGTTGGTATCAGAGCTATGTTATTTAACATAGTAGAAGTAAGGATCAAGTTCTTAGATAGAAATAAAATTTAAAGGAACTAAATATATATATGTAACAATGTGTTCAGTGAAAAAAAAAACCACTGAAACAACCAAATTACCAATCAAACTAACCAGCTATGTGAATTATTATTAGCAAACTATGGTAGGGAGACCACCAAATCAGGGAGCAGGATCTTCCCATGCACCACCAATGGTCAATCTGCAAGACTTGGTGAGAGCATTTAGGGATGGGGCAGGACAAAGGCAAGAAAATCCCTATGAAGAACTCTCAAAATTACTTAAGACATATACTCATTTAGGAGGCAAAAGCTTTGAAGGGACAGAGAGTGTCATGGAAATTCAAACATGGTTGAGAACATTGGAAAGAATTTTCAATGACATGCAACTTGATGATCAAAGAAAGAGGCAAGTGGCTTCAAGACAGCTAAAAGGAGTAGCTTTAGGCTGGTGGGAAGTAATCATAGCAGGAAGGAATGAGAATGAAATCACTTGGAATCAATTCAAAGAGATGTTGGAAGCAAGGTTTGTACCAGCATCAGCAAAGACTACCTTGCTAGAAGAATTCATTAGACTTAGACAAGGAACCATGACTGTCACAGAATACACTCAAAAGTTTGAGGGACTTTCCACATATGGAGCAATGCTTGTGGCAGATGAGGCATCTAAAAATGATAGGTACATAAAAGGTCTGAACCCAGGACTTAGCAGAGCCATGTTACCCTATGCAGACAAGACTTTTGACCATGTGATAGACTTAGCTTTGAGGTTGGAGCAGCATGACAAGGAAAGGGAGAAGTTCAGAAATTTTAAGAGCAATAATAACAAGAAAGGTAAGGGGAGGTATCACCCTTATGATAAGAAGAAAGAAGAGGCTAGTAA
The DNA here is from genome assembly GCA_030737815.1 of Allium fistulosum. NCBI lineage: Eukaryota > Viridiplantae > Streptophyta > Magnoliopsida > Asparagales > Amaryllidaceae > Allium > Allium fistulosum. The sequence goes on from CM060906.1 coordinate 917,563,010, forward strand.
CAAAAGCACTGGAGATGTCAAAGCTAAGGAAGACAAGAAGAAAATTGTGTGCCATCAGTGTGGAAAGGAAGGGCATATCAAACCAAGATGTCCAGAATTGAAAGGAGGAGCTTTCAAATGCTATCTATGTGGGAAAGAGGGGCATATAAAGAGGAATTGTCCTGAGTATAAACAGCAAGGCAAATTGGCAAATTTGGAAGGAAAAGGCAAAGCCACAGTGGAGAGTAACACTGTAAACCATAGCCAAGTGGAAGGTACATTACTTATTTGTACCATACCCATAGCAGTAGTATATGATACTGGGGTAACTCACTCTTTAATTTCTTATGAACTGGTTAGAATGCTAAAACTGAATTGCATATTAGTTGAAACCCCATTGCATATACACAGTCCATTGGGGAGTTCTAGTGTTTTAAATATGATTTGTGTGGATGTGGAGTTAAACATGGGAGGAAATATTTTTATTTCCAATTTATATGTTTTGAATTACCCAAATATAGGTGTTATATTGGGGGTAGACTGGTTAAGGCAATTTAAAGCCATAATTAATTTAGACTCATCCACCATATCATTGCAAAATTCTAGAGGCCAGAGAATCACAGTTTTATGTGAGGTAGCTAAGGAAGGAAAACTATATCATTTAGTTGACTCAGAAAAAGATTTCAGTGAACTAACCATTGAAGAAATTCCCATAGTCAATGAATATTTGGATGTGTTTGGTGAGGTCAAGGGTATTCCACACCATAGACCAGTAGAATTCCAGATCAATCTAGTTCCAGGAGCAAGCCCAGTGATTAAAAAGCCAACTAGAATGGGGCCAAATGAACTAAAAGAATTAAAGAAACAGTTAGAAGAATTGGAAGAAAAGGGTTTTATAAGACCAAGTAATTCTTGCTGGGGAGCACCAGTGGTGTTTGTTAAGAAGCAAGATGGCTCCTTAAGACTCTGCATAGATTATAGAGAATTAAACAAAGTAACTATTAAAAATAAATACCCATTGCCAAGAATAGATGATCTTTTTGATCAATTAGCAGGGGCAAAAGTATTTTCTAGACTAGACTTAGCATCTGGTTTTCATCAAATGAAGGTGGAAGAATCAAGCATCAAGTACACTGCCTTTAACACTAGGTATGGGTTGTATGAATTTTTGGTTATGCCATTTGGCTTGACCAATGCACCATCTTATTTTGTAGATTTAATGAACAGAACCTTTAGAGATTGTTTAGACAAGTTTGTGCTTATTTTTATAGATGACATTTTGATTTATTCCAAGACAGTGGAAGAACATAAGCATCATTTGCACCTGGTTTTGTCTAGACTAAGGGAAAAAGATTTAAAGGCAAAATTTTCAAAATGTGTGTTTTGGAAGGAGGAAGTACATTTTCTTGGCCATGTTATATCTGCCAAAGGAATTTCTGTGAACCCCAATAAAGTAGTGGCTATTCAAGCATGGAAGAGGCCAAGCACTGTGAGTGAAGTGAGGTCATTTATGGGGATGGCAGGGTATTATAGAAGGTTTATAAAATATTTTTCAAAAATTTCTACACCACTCACTAACCTAACCAGGAAGAACCAAGCTTTTGTTTGGTCAGAAAAATGTGAAAAGTCTTTTGAACAGTTGAAGGAGGCATTGGTGAATGCTCCAATTCTAAAGGTACCACATGGAAATGAAGAATTAGTGGTATACACTGATGCTAGTGGATTTGGCTTGGGTGCAGTGTTGATGCAACAAGGCCAAGTCATTGCATATGCATCCAGACAACTTAAACCCCATGAAGTAAGGTATGCCACACATGATCTCGAATTAGCAGCTGTGATATATGCTTTAAAACTTTGGAGACATTATTTGTTAGGCACTAAGTTTGAACTTTACACTGACCACAAGTCTCTGAAATATTTGTTTTCACAAAAAGATTTGAACATGAGGCAACATAGATGGGTGGAGTTCTTAGCTGCCTATGACTTTGACATACTTTATACACCAGGAAAAGCAAACAAAGTTGCAGATGCTCTAAGTAGACAGCATGCTAAATTGGCTATGATGATGATAGCAGAATTTAAAGATTTGTCTTTGCTAACTGAGTTAGAGATTGGGGAGAATGGTTGTGTGCACATTAATGAGAAGATGCATGGTGCACAAGAAGATAAAGGGAAGTTAAGCTTAATGACACTTCAACCAGATTTAATTCTGAAGGTAGGAAAAATGCAAGAACAAGATGCTCACTTATTAGAGAAGAGAATGCTCCTCTCAAGAGGGGAGGAAGTAATGAATCACCACATTGATAAAGATGGTTATGTGAGATACCAGAATAGGATGTGTGCACCAGAGGACATAGAATTGAAGAAGGAGATATTGAATGAATATCACAGAAGTAAATACTCCATACACCCAGGTAACACAAAAATGTATCAAAATTTGAAAAGAGACTTCTGGTGGAAGGGGATGAAATCTGATATAGCTAAGTACATTGCCAAATGTATGACTTGCCAACAAGTCAAGGCTGAAACTCAAAGACCATCAGGGTTGATGCAACCTCTTAGTATACCACAGTGGAAGTGGGAAGACATATCTATGGACTTCATAGATGGACTGCCTAGATCTAAGAGAGGTAATACAAGTATATGGGTGATAGTTGATAGGCTAACCAAGGTAGCACACTTCATCCCAGTCAAGTCAGAAAGAACAGCACCAAAACTAGCTCAAATTTTTATAAAAGAAGTGGTAAAGTTACATGGCATTCCCAAAACCATTGTGAGTGATAGGGATACCATCTTCACTTCAAAATTCTGGAGAAGCTTTCAAGAAGCAATGGGAAGTGAACTATGTTTAAGTACTGCCTACCATCCTCAATCAGATGGGCAGACTGAGGTGGTAAACAAAGTTTTGGAGGACATGTTGAGGGCATGTATACTGGATTTTGGGGGCAACTGGGAAGATTATCTTCATCTAGTTGAATTTACATACAACAACAGCTACCAAAGCACCATAGGAATGGCTCCATTTGAAGCCTTATATGGTAAACCCTGTTTGTCACCTGTTTGCTGGGTAGAAGCAGGAGAAAGGTCTATTTTAGGACCTGAGTACATACAAGAAACCAAGGAGAAAATTGAGTTGGTAAGAAGAAGAATGACAGCAGCTCAAGATAGGCAAAAGAAATTTGCAGACATGAGAAGGAGGCAGGTAGAATATGAGGTGGGAAATTTTGTTTTCATCAAAATCTCACCCATGAAAAATGTGCTGAGGTTTGGAAAACAAGGCAAATTAACCCCAAGATATATTGGACCATACAAAATTCTGGAGAGAATTGGTCCTTTGGCATATAAGTTGGAATTACCAGAAAACATGCAAGGTATACATGATGTTTTTCATGTATCACAATTGAGAAGATGGGTCCATGACAAGGCAGAAATTCTTGAAACCCCAACCCAAGTGCAGATAAATCCTAATTTGATTTATGAAAAGGATCCAGTGGGAATTTTGGCAAAAGATGTGAAGAAGTTGAGGAATAAATCTCTGAAACTTGTGAAGGTACAGTGGAGTCTAGATCCTAGTGATTGCACATGGGAATTAGAAGACAAAGTTAGGATGAATTATCCTAAGCTATTTTCAGATTAAGGTAATTCTGATTTTTGATTGTTTTCTTTATTTTGGATGAATATTTTTAGTTAGTATAGAACTAAGAATCTATTTGGTAGAGAATAAACTTGTTCTCTGAATTAAGTTTAAAATTTATTTTAAGCTTAGGAAAATTGTGGGACACAATTTCTAAAAGGAGGGGTGTATGTAATGACCCAAGATTTTAGGAATTTATTCTGGAAAATATAAATAAATTTAAAATAATTTTTAAATTAATTTTGAAGGAGGAATTGATATAGCTTGATAGTGTGTCAGTGTGTGTACATGTGTGCACAGGAAATGCACATGAATATAAGCTAAAACCCTGAACTCCAAGAATACATACATATTGATGTGTATGGAAATATATATATATATATATATATATGTAGATTAAATTCTTAAAAGTAGTATGCATGAGTAAATGTATATATGAATGCTACTGAATATTTTTGAGTGTACATGTGCATATGTGTGTGTGTCAGTATAGAATGATGTATGAATATATATGTGGGTATACTAATTATTTCAGTAAGACTTATATATATATATATATGTGTTAATGAAATACTAGAGTTTAAACTAGTGAAATAAAATATACAGACATATTTTAAGATAAGCAGAAATAAAAAAGGAATGAAGATATAAAAAGGAATAATCCTCTTATAAATAAATGAAGGAAGTACATACCATTTGCATGAAAGCTAAAATAGGAAAAAAAAAGATAAAACAGGGAAGTTCTTGGTATAGGCAGAATTAGAAAAGAGTATTTAATAAATAACAAAATCAAGTCACATTTTTAGCATGATTGTAGACAAGGGGAAAAGTATTTTCTGAAAAGCAAATTTCTGAAAAAAATGTGTAACCACTTTTCTCTTCACCCAAATTAAGCCGGGAAGGGTAAAACTTTGGGTTTAAAATGCAGATAACATGATTTTTCTGGTGGGCAAAAATGGACTTAGCCAATACCCAAAACCCTAAGAGAGAGACCCTGTATATATATATACATGTATATGCAGCAGCCTCCTCTCCTCCTCAGAAAAGAATTTTGAAAAAAAAAAGAAGAAGACAAACAACACCATAGAAATCATAAGACAAGGGAAGGAAGAGAGCTTGAGGCTAAGGGCAGAAGCTCATCAATTAATTAAGGAAACAGAGAGAGAGCTAGGTGAGAAAACTCACTCAAAAACCTAAGGCAATAAGTCCTAATGTAGGCAGCCAGTTATAAGTATTTTTCTTAAAAGAGTATTTTCATATATAAATGCTTATCTGTGAATTTGAATCTGAAAATGTTTGGATTCTCTTTGGTTGATCACTTGTTTTATTATAACAAAGTTTTATGTGTTGTTAGTATACATATCTGTTTCATACACTCAGATCTCTGATATGTTAATGTTTAGGGATATAAACAAATACCCAGAAAATGAAATGTTGAGAATAGGCAAGTAGTATTGGTTTTGGCTCAACCCAGAAAAATGTAAATAAACTTGAGCTGCAATATACTCATGTATAAGTGCTGAGGCTTGAAATAGAAAGGAATTAGGGGTGCAATAGGGTTGCCTATGTGCTGATGCTCCTGATTCAATAAAATGCATAGCAAACAAAATTTTGTGATTCAGTGAAACCAGGTCATCCTAAGTTTAACTCAAGCACAAATGTTTGCAAAAGAAAAACTCCCTCAGAAACCATAAGCCAATGTTAGTTGCCTAAACTCCTTTTAAAATACCAGGATGAATATATGTATATACAGAACCTTATTTTGTGATCACCAATGGTTGTTTGCTTGTTTGCCTCTGTATGGTCATGAATAATATGAGATGCCATGTTATGGATGTTTTTAGCTAATGAAATGAATCACTGAATGGTTTTGTCATGAACAATCAAAAGAGTTATTATTAACTAAAAACCTGATTAGGAAATTGGGGTCAAGAACACTGCAGGAATGACTTGTGTGCTTGAGTAACATAAGTTGACACATGGCTTGTTTAAGTCCTGAGATCTTTGTGTAATGGAGTGAATTAGTTCATTACAGTGTGTCCATTGATTCATAAATATTGCAGATGAGACCAAGGATAGATAAATATACAAAGGGAATAATACTTGAAATGATGAGAAAACTAGAGTTTTTCCCAGATTTGAAATATGAGAATTGAATAAATGATTTAACTCATATTGGTTATTTTCCTGTTTGGTATGAATGATTGTTTGACTATGATTAAATTGTATGCTTGAGTGTATGTGCCATATTTATATATGTAGTCTCTGGAAAGAAAATTAAAGTGTGCACATGCATAATGACACAGAGCATGCACACAAGTATTTACCTGATTCCAAAGGACAACACCTTATGTATATGTACTTAACTTGATTTTAACCTAATTAACAAATTGCTTTTGTTAATTTTCTCATACCAGACATGTGTCTGACCCTAGTGTGCTAATGGCATCTGGGGTGTCTCATTTAAAATGAGGCAGTTTCAAATGCTTTTTCAGGGATTGCAGCAACTAAGTAGGAGTAGGAGCAAGGCCTTGAGAAGAAGATATAGCATGCTAAAACTTAGTTAGATAAGAGCCTAAATGTTGAAATCTGCATGTATTGACAATTTAAATTGCTACTTGTATTAAGTGTTGAATATTGGATGGATATTTTGTTAGGTATTTGTTAAGAGATTGACATGTATCTGGAAATTATGAACTAAGTTAAATATCTGTTATGTTTAAAAAGGATTTTGATCAAATCTTGTAAGTGGATTTAGCAAGAACACCATGTTAAAAAAAAATGAACGATTACATTTTATAAATGTATTAGTCAATCTTGAGTCTTTGAAAAGGATTTAAGTTTTGGAAAATCAGGATAGTTGATTCTCAGAAAATTAAATGGTTTTATTTTCTACTATGGCAGATGTATACAAAAGAAAATAGACATAGGTTGAATGTTTTTATATGGCTGCAAGGTTTCCATAGATTAACTTGTTCCATACAAATGTTTCATGTCCTATTTTTAAATAAAGAAAGGATCTGTAGTAAGGTAGATGGAAGCCAGATTCAAATAGTTGCAGTTATATATATGCACATAAACATGTTTTGTGCAAATGTCAACACACCTTTTCCTTGCACTTGTAATAGGAATCTGAATTCCACTCAGATTTTAACCAAATGCATTTTAAATCCCAGACAGATTTTGTGAGAAGAAATTCAAACCTGGATAATGATAAACACTCTTATCATTTACAAAACCCAAGCAATAGACTCTTAATTCATATCAATCCTGAAGCCTTCCAGGTTATAGGAATGGGTTTCATAAATAATAAAGCAAGAAATATGGTTTATGTATGTTAGATTATAGGCAAAAATAAAATAAATATGAGCAGATATAGATAGATAACAGATTTCAAACTGTACAGGAGAAAAATGGAAGAAAAAAAAACAAAAATTGTGTCTGAACCAACCAGCATAGTACTTGAACTCGTGACCTCTCGTGTATAAGTTAGGCGCGTTTCCGTTACGCCTAGATGTTGCTTGTGTTCACTTAGGATCCACTTTATTTTAGCTTGATTTTGACACTGTTCAGAACTTAACACAAACATCTATATTAAAAGCTTGCTTTCTACTGATTATTACTTGATCACTTCTTAGTTAGGATAAACAGACTAAAGTATATATTTCCAGTGGATTGTTTGGTCAAAAAAATCAGCAATCCAATATCCTCTTGTTTTCCAGAACTCTGATTCAAACAAGAGAGGCATATACATCCTCACATGTATGTGCTTATCTTTGTGAATGTACTGATATATTTATATTGGTTGATTATTGTGATCCTGGATATATTTGGTTTATTGGAGAAAGATATTGACCCTGAGAATTATAATTGAAATGGATGATATATCTATCTATATATATATATCCTCTTTACCTTAAAAAAAAAATCCTTATGGAATTAGAGTAGAAATAGGTGGGTCATTTCAACTAACTCTTGATTCCCATCTGGAACTACTAGTACAGGTGCATTGGTCAACAAATGCTTTAACTTAAGGAATGCTTCCTCACATTTGTCAGAACAAATAAACTTTACATCCTTCCTGGTTAGCTTAGTCAAAGGCGCTGCTATCCGCGAGAAATCCTTAATGAATCTTCGGTAATAGCCAGCAAGTCCATGAAAACTTCTAATCTCAATCACCGTCTCTGGTCTCTTCCAGTTGTTAATAGCCTCGATCTTATCCGGATCAACTAACGAACCCTTCTCTGAAACCACGTATCCAAGAAACTTAAATTCTTTCTTCCTAAAATGACAATCTAAAAACTTCGCTTTTAGTTGATGCTGCCTCAACATCTCAAGCACTACTCTAAGATGATCTTCATGCTCTCTTTCATCTTTAGAGTATATTAAAATGCCATCTATGAATACCAATAAGAACATATCCAAGTGCTCTTGGAAAACTCGGTTCATCAAATCCACAAAGAAAGCTAGCACATTAGTTAACCCGAATGGCATTACTAACCATTTGTACGAATCATACCTACTCTGAAATGCTATCAACGGAATACTGTCCTCCGTCACTCTTAGCTGATGGAAACCTATTGTCAAATCTAGTTGGGAAAATACTCTAGCTCTACTCAACTGATCGAATAAATCATCGGTTCTCGGCAAAGGATACTTATTCCTGATCGTCTTCTCATTCAACTTACGATAGTCGATACACATCCTTGACGACCCATCCGGTTTCTTCACGAACACCATGGCCGCTCCCCAAGGCAAACTGCTTGGTCTAATAAAATTCTTTCCTTCTAAATCCACTAGATGCACCTTCAATTCCTTCATCTCGGTAGGTGGCCTGCTAGATGATCTACTTTTAGGTTCTGCTCCTGGCATAAGATCTATCCGAAACTCAATGGCTCGCTTCAATGGTAGTCCTGTGACTGGCTCAAAAACATCCACAAACTCTCTTGCTACCAAAACCTGATTCAACTCTTTTTCTACTTCCATAGCACCCAACAAAGCATAAGCACTCAGATCTGAATTCTCAACTGAGTATATAATTGGATTATGACTATTAGGATGCCCTAGCGATATTTCCCTATCTTGGCAAAATATCTTGGCATCATATCTATTTAACCAATCCATACCCAAAATGATCCCGTGGTCAACCAAATCAAAAACATACAAACTGCATGCAAACTTATGACCTAACAATTCAAGTTCTAACTGATCACATCTCATCCTCAGAGTTGCATACCCTCCTATCAGATTCGCAACTTTTAAGAAAGTAATAAGGTATGAGGGTTCTAGACATAACTTATCTACCAAACAGTGAGATATAAATGAATGTGATGCACTGATATCAAATAGTACCCTAACTGGTATACTATAAATCAAAAGCATACCTTCCATCACAGCCTTTCCCTTCTCAACAGCGGTTGGCCTAGCAGACGATGGTCCTAAAGCAAAGACCTTTCCCTTATCCACTTTGACCGGTTCTGGACACTGATTCTTGTAATGCCCAATCTGGTCATAGTTGAAGCACTTCACTCCCTTCTTATCTGCAACCTTCTTCCCTTTTCCACTTCGAAATTCATGAGCATAATGTCCCTTCTTATCACACATAAAAGCAAACTAGACTAGCCTTCGCCTTCTTAGTAACTTCTCCTGTTTGGGTTCCTTTTTTCTTGAAGAATTTCCTCTTCTTGTCCTGAAAATCCTTAGCTTCAACCTGCTTCTCCTTTCCATAAGTTGAAAGCATCTCTTCATTTTGGATTGCCATCTCCACTACAACTGTACTTGGATCATGGAAATGTGGCATAGGCGCTATAGCAATCTCGGGTCTTAACCCTTGAATAAACTTCTCATTTCTTTTAATTACGGTGTCAATGGTGGCATATCTGTATCTGGAAAACTCATCAAACTTCGTAGCATACTCAGTCACCGACATGTCACCCTGCACTAAGTCCATGAACTTTCTCAGCAATACCGACTTCGCAATTTCAGACAAAAACCTCTCTTCCAATATCCTACGAAACTTTGCCCAAGTCAACTCTTCCTCGGGAACTCCCACGGTAACACTATTCTACCAATGAAGTGCTGCTCCTTGCAACTGTCTAGAGGCAAGTCTCCTCTTCTACTCATCGTTTAATCCCAATTCAACCAAGATCCTTTCACAATGCAATAACCAATTTTCTACTTCGACGACATCCTCTATTCCTAAAAACGGCTTCCCACCAAGACTGGTGTAATCCCTGCTTAGCTTGGCATAGTTATTGCCAACTGGCGCCACTGGATTACCTCCTCCAACATTCACAGCATTTCCTCCAGCTACTTCCGCAGATGCTCCAGCTTGCATCAGATTGACGAAGAATTGATACACCATCCCCATATCTACTGGCGGGGTTTCAGCACCTACGTTGACATTTGCATTTAGATTAGCATTTGCCTATCGACCCGGGTTCCTTCTGGTATTGGGTCGAGCATTTCCATCAGTTTTGGTGCTTCCTCCACCTAAATTTCCTCTTCCATTTCCTGCCTCCATATCCTCATTTATCTTATATCTACATACGAGCCTTAGTAAGATATAGAAGAACGGTCTAAGAGAGGGGAATATGTGTGTGTGTGTATATATAACAATTACAAGTACGTTACTATAACGTTAACCTAAACCCCGATCTTATTTTCTGATTCATTGGGATATGTTTTGAAAATCTTTTAGGTTCAAGTTCCTTTAAAATTTACATAAACCTATGCTCTGATACCAACTTGTAACATCCTCAACTCGGAGGTCCAAAACTAATTGCTATAGATGCTGTAGTCATCCATAGTTATTAATTCTTGGTGACTAAATGCGGTAATGTTAGATGCATTGATATAACGGAAACAAATGGATATGAAAAAAAATTAAATCATAAAATAAATTTCTCATTCAACTTCAAATCATATTTCAAATTCATTACATAATCCCAATTCGTAAACCACGTTCAGAGAAATATAATTATTAAAAATACGCTAAGAGCGACATATGAAGATGCCCCCTTGGTTGATCAAAGTCTAAATATAGGCAAATAAAGAACTTTGCTATTACATCGAAAACACAGCGGAATCAAACAGAAAGAACTCTTAATAGCTAGCTTGCCTCCTGCACGTCTCCGAAAGCTTATTTGTCTATAGGAGAACCTGAAAACCTTAACTCTCAAATTACTCAAAATCAATTGAGCACCCGAGTATTAAAGGGGAAAACATAAACTTTGAGTCGGACAAAAAGTTTGGTATGAATAATAACTTACCATCTCGAACCATATAGATATCCAGTGAGACCACGCCACTTAGTGAAATGGGTTTTCCCCTCACTGGTATCTTAACCCAATTTATAATAACCATATACTGTGCACCTGCGTCCACAATGGTTAACACATAACATAATAAAATGTATCATGATGATATGCAAACATGCAATATGTTCTGGATTTTCCATCCCCATTTATCTGACTATTTGTCCCAAGTTGTAGTTTCTAGGGTCACTATTAACCTATTAGTTTTCATAGACTGACTAATAACCTGTTTCAAACTTACGGACAATCTGTCCAGTTTCATAGTTTTCATGGGATCACTAAGAACCTATCGGTATCTACCAACAACTTTATTCAATTATAGTTTTCATGGGCTTACTATAAACCTACTGGATTCTCCAACAACTTCTCTCATGTCATAGTTTTCATGGGATCACTATGAATCTATTGATCACTTTCAATACCTTCTTCCAGACATAGTTTTTATGGGATCACTAAGAACCTATTGGCCTCTGCCAATAACTATTTCGATACATTGTTTTCGTGGGCTTACTAAGAGCCTGTCTAAACAATAGTCCTTTGATCAGTCTTTGGGCATCTAATATTCTGGTCTGCCTGACCTCCTAGATGCAATTCTACTCACACAGAAGTTAACTCAGTGTATATTCACTAGTGGGTCAACCTAGCTGTTTGTTCTCCCCTTACACCCCAAAATGCAGTTATGGGTTAATTATGAATTGAATATGTTTACGGAAGCATACATGATAACTGATCAAAATATATAACAATATATACATCCATTATTTAATTTCCTTGTAATCATTTTTTCTCATGAAACATGGTTAATATCCTTAACTCACTATATTTAACAAGGAAAGCTTCTTCAAAAACTACGAAGTTAAATGCCATTTCAAAACTCTTTCATGCTACCATGGGTTTACTTTTTAAAAATTGAGATTTGGTTTCTTGTTTGAAAACTAAGACTTTTGAAACCTTAGGCCTTCTCTTTCGAAATCATTAAAAACATACCTTTTGAAAGTATTCAAACCTTCCTTTCAAAACACTTAGAACATTCCTTTCAAAACCATTAAAGATATACATTTCGAAACACTTAAAGCTTATCTTTCAAAATACTTAAAACATGCCTTTTGAAATGCCTAAAACATACCCTTCGAAAGACTTAAGGCATTTCCTTCGAAAGCTTCATGGAGACCATTTAAAAGTGTTCCTTTCGAAACCATTGGGTTAAACGATGAATATAGCTATTGGGTCAAGAAGAACAAAAGTAAAAGCACCCCTTTCAAAAGCATTGATTTTAAGTAAAAGAATTTGGGGAAAAGGATAGTTTCAAAACCATTGTCTCCAAAACTCTTATTAAAAGCGGCACAAACAACCATTTCGAAAGCATTAAGAAGGCGGCTTCAAATTTTACAAAGACGAAAGCTTCCCTTTCGAAAGCATTGATTCAAAATTATAAAGAAAGCGGGCTTTGACAAATTCAAAAGGTATGAATGTGGCAGCTAGGTTTCGAATAGGTTCAAAAGTGGCTTCCCTTTCGAAAGCTCCTTTTTAAAACAAAATAAGTGGTAACTCATTCGAAAGCTTATTTTAAAACAAAGGCAAGTGGCATTTCATTCGAAAACTATTTAAAAGTGGCCTCAACCCCTTCGAAAGCAAGCCTTCGACACCATCCCTTATGCCTTTCTCCAATAAAATACGTACCAATTACTTGATACCTTATGCATTGATTTCAGATGGGTTCGAAAGGTCTACTGGGCATTGTTTCGAAAGCAAGCAAAAGGAAGTGGCAGGGTAGTAATTCGAAATAAAACTGATTTTATGCCATTAAAAGAAATTCCTTTTCACTTAACTTGCCTAATTTGTCAAAATATGATTGGTTCCCAATTCTTTATCAAAATACTTTTCCAAAAAGGCTGCTGAATTCATCAATTAATAATTGAAAATGCTTTAGCAAATAAGCCCTTCCCCTTAATAAAACAATTAAAACGTTTAAGTCCTCAAATTATTGACGCCAAAATTGGGCATCAACACCCGTAGATTCTCGTAGAGATTAAACAATGAATCAAATTGAAAACAAAGCAGAAGAAATAAATAAACACGTAGATTATTATAGTGGTTCGGCAAACTTGACATACATCCACTTCACACTTTTATTAATCTTTCACTAGATTACAATTACAAGAATATTTAGATCATTTAGGACCCGTTGGTACAAGATTCAAGAATAAAAAATGGCAGAGCCTCCGGAGGAGGAAGAAGAAGATCCATTCCCCCTTTTCTGAAGCCATGCTTGTTGTATCTATAGTAGAAGATGCGCACGGATCGGGCTGAAACTTTGCAAGAAGGCTCCCTGGATCCAGTAGAGCCCGCCATATCGATTAGCCACAATTATTCATTGATCAAGAATGATCGGCATACTTAAGACCGATCCTTATTCTTAACCCCAAACACTGTGCGATCGATAGTGGAGGGTCCCACAAGCTTCTAGATGTTGCTCCTAAAATATAGGATCATTTTGAGATATAGATTTCAAGTTATGGGTCATTCTTGGTCGAAGATAGGTCATACTCTAAAATACACCGATCGTTATATTGAACTCCAATAACGATCGGTGTACACCGATCGGCCTTCCTTCCACATCCATTTTATGATGCATGATCGCTATGGTGTGCTCCTCTTGTCTCCTCATTGATGTCCTGAAAGTCTCACGTGGATTGGCTTTTTGGGTCTCAAGATATTAAATGTCCCCGATGACTTGAACTATTTCCTTGATCGTCCTCTAGTCGATCCAAACAAATCATTGCCTCAACCGTAGCTTGTGCGTATGAACTTCAGTCAACTCAAACTCAAGATATAACTTCACGGGGCAAGGCTAGCTACACTTTAGTTTGGTCCCGATTCGAACCTGTCCGACTATCGTCTACAATATTGTATATAACTGGTTCTCCAAGCTATTGACCATCCATTCCTAGTTGAATCAATGATATCATGGCTTCGCCAAAAGGCGGGATAACATTTGCCCACCAAAGTATGTCTTGTGAATAACATGACGTGCTTTGAATCAAAAAAAGTCTGAATCACTATAAAGAAGTCCGTTCAGCTTCCTGATTGATTATTATTCCTCAATCGTCTATCGATAGTATAAATTCGGAGTCGTATTATGTTTGCATACACAAATTTGGTCACGTAGGACCTACAAACCCTTTTTTATTTGATCTAATATGAAACTTGACTGTTCCAGGTTCAATTGCTATCTTTTATTGATTTCAAAAGGTTGAACTTTTAACTTTTTTCGTACATATTCATACACACGTCTATGTTGGTGGCTCCCAGACGTATTCAAACGTCCACAGGTCGTTTCCTATTTCATGACATTCTATATGTTCATGTTTACGATCAGATTCTCATTACCATCCATCATCCTTCCTTCCATTCACTTCTCTCTCTTTCCTTCCCCTTTATTTTTTTTTATTTTTTTTGAACTATTTACGATCATGGATTATTGTAGGTCAAGTAGTGAAACGATCGTTTTTAGGCATAAACAAGTGACAAAGAGGATCGATCAGTATAAAGACTGGGATGGATCGGCAGGCGATGGAACAGTTGGTAGATTGCTAATAAATAGGTCGATGAACAAAATGCTTGAAGAAGAATTGGCTTAACCCTTGGGTGTTAAACGATCGGCCCAACACTTCGAAGTGGAAACGATTGACTAAACCCTTCAAGGTGAAATGATCGACCGAACCTGTTCCCTGTATAAGCCTTGACACTCAGTCATTTTTCTCATGTTACTCTTCACAATTTTTTTCTTAAGCTAAGAAACGAGACGAGAGCTTTCTCCTTTCCTCTGTCGATCCCCACAGCAATATCATTTTTTCCCTACACTTGGACTTTGAATCAACTTGGAGTCTTTCCTCTTTTAGATCTCAAACTCAAGTAAAACTTCATCGTCTTTTAGTACAATCTCGAACTTATGAGAGTGAACATGGATTCTGTGATAACCCGGATTTTTGGGCATCTGATAATTGGATAATTAAATGGTTTATTCAATTGAACAGATAAAAATCTGATAATAAAAGATATCTGGTTATGTAAGTGAATTTGAAAATATAATAAAAATTGAATTTTAAATATTGGAATAAATATTTGATAATCTTCTAATATAATTACTTAAAGTTTTACAAATTAATCTTTTAAAACAAATAATAAGGATTGTGTGTATATATAGACATAAGAAGATTTTAAATAGAATTTGGATTTGAATTTGAAATTCAAAAAGATAAATATCTTAAAATAAATTGGATTTAAAAATAATATATATATATATATATCTTAATTTGGATTTAAAATATATTATATATGATTTTATTTTGAAATATAGTTGTTCTATAATTTTCTTTTAAAGGATTTATATATATACTAAGAAATGTAATTATTAAATAAGGAATTAGATATAAAAAGCTTTTTATTAACATTTAAAAATAAGTAATATGTATACAAAGACAAGTGTTAAATTAATAAGTAAGGATATTAACAAGTGTTAGGATTTTAAGATAAGAAATGAACAAGTGTCATTTATTCAATTTTTTTTCTAAAAAAATAGATAAAAGAAAATTTAAACTATATAATATCTCTACTCTCTTTTTCTCATCCCTTTATTTTCATTTTCAAAGAAAACCAAAAGCCTGTAAACGGTTTAAAACCAGAAATAAAATTTCAAACAACAATCCACTTTTAACAATCTCAGTTTAAAGCAAGATTCATCTTCAAAAACTAAATCAAGCAAAGATCATCTCAACAACACCAATAGCAGATCAAAGCAAGTTTAAATCAAAACATTTTCCAGTTTTTTTAAAACAAGTTGCTGTTCCAAAGTTCAAGATCTAGATTCAACTCAACCTAAAAGTAAAGAACAGATCAACATCAAGTTACAGATCAAATTTCAAGTTCAAAGATCTTAAGCAATCTCCAGTTTTCAAAATCTCAGAGCTGTTTCTCTGCTCAAAACAAAGGTGAGTAAACTACTTTTATAAAAGTTTAAAATCTGTTGTTAACCTGATGCATGTCATAATCTTTGAAGTTATGATGTGAAATATGTTTTGCATGATTGTTTAAATATGATTTCATGTATATATGTATGATGATATTTGTGTGCATGTCTGTATAAAAGAATGTTTGCTCTGTTCTAAGTTCTACAGGTTTTAAAACAAGTTCAAAAATCAATTGCTTTTCCCCTAATCATCTATAGGTTATGATGTATAAACAGAATATGTTTGAACTAACAAGATATCATTTTTAAAAATGGTTTCAAGTGGATATATGG
Organism: Allium fistulosum; assembly: GCA_030737815.1. Classification (NCBI taxonomy): domain Eukaryota; kingdom Viridiplantae; phylum Streptophyta; class Magnoliopsida; order Asparagales; family Amaryllidaceae; genus Allium; species Allium fistulosum. The sequence goes on from CM060906.1 coordinate 917,579,241, forward strand.
AGTAATTATTTCAAAAACAATAAATTACAGTGATGATAATTTATAGTCAGGTAAATCGATGGTTTAAATTTTATGTTTTGAATATATAACTGGAATTGAACTTGAAAAATATGAATTTTGATAATAGTTCCAAGATTTTTAAGTTTGGTTTTGAAGGAAATTCGCGAGATAAACGAATTTGGGTTTTCTGTCGATTTCTGGCGATCGGGGAAGAGATGGTCGTCGTGATTTAGGCTGGAGGAAGCTAGGATGGTGGGGGTCACGGGAAAAATGGTGGTTGGATTTTACGATCAACGTGGCGATGGGAAATCGTCGATCTAGAGTTTTGTTGCAGTTTTTGGTCGAGGTAGATAATTGCGCTGCCGCGCCTACGTCGGAGCACAGGTGGAGGCCGGTCATGGGGGAAACGGGGCATTGTTTCATGGCGAGGCTTCAGGCGGAGTCTTGGGTACTCTGGTGGTCGGTGTCGCCTAGTTGAGGCGAGTTTAGGTCGGAGATGTTTGTTCCAGTTTGAACTGGTAAACTCGATTTCGAATTCCGAGCACATAATGGAATCTGTGTGTTGGGATCGGAAGAGGAGACGATCAGTGATTTGTTGGTGGAGGTCGTGGATGCCGGAGCATCGCCAGCGATCGGTGCATATGCACGTGTTGCTCTGTGCACCATGGTTTTAGTTTGGGAACGATGGTATTTTTCTCGGGTTGGTCTCGTGTGGGTACTCGGGGAAGAAGGGAAATGACTCGAGTTTGTTACCAAGTCATACGCGAGTGTTAACTGGGACGACAGTTTTAAAATTTAAAACATAAAGGTTAATCAAGTTTTTAAACTATTTTCTCTATAAAATAAATGTTTTAAAGGTTCAGTTAAAGAAAAGTGGTATAATTTATTTAACTTAAATTAATTAAGTAAATTTTTAAGTTTATTTAAACTTAAATTTAAATGGTGAAATTAAGTAATTACTTAAGTAGGTAAAATGTTTTAATTCATTTGTTAATGATAAATTATTAAACAAGTTTCAAAATATATAGATTATAATGCAAATGTTTTTGAAATTAAATTGTTTCGAATAATTTTATAATAGGATAATTATTTGATTTAAATCCCTAAGTTGTTCAAAGAATTTTAATGATTCAATTAAGTAAGTGTTTAAGATGAATGTGTTAATTATTAATTCCGAAGGTTTAATTATTAAGATTTCAATGACAATTAAGTGATTTATTAAGTAAATGATTTATCTTTAATTAAAGGATGATAAATTAATTAAGATTAATTAATGTAAGTAATTAAGGGTAATTAATTACTTAAAGATAATTACTTAATGGAAGTAATTGAGAATAATTAATTTAAGGATAATTAATTAATTTAAAGGTTAATTAATCAATGATTAAAAGATAATTAATTAATGTAATTAATTAAGAGATAACTAATTATGTAATTAACTTAAGGTTAATTAATTTAGATTATTAATTAAGGATGATTAGTTAATTAAGAATAATTAAATTAAGATGGATAATTAAGATTAATAAATTTTATCAAATGGTTTGTAATTAATTAATGTTAATTAAGTAGGATTGGGTAATTAATTCATAAGTAATTAATTTAATTATTAATTTGAATTAATTAGGGATTGAACAACTAATTGATCTTGCTTATGAATGATTGGATTATATTAAATGCATTGGATTATGTGATATCTCAGATATGTGATTTGTGCTGCTTTGTGATATGAGATAAATTTTTGTGTATAAATGATATTGTTTAAACTTAAACTTTTGGTTTAATGAATAATGTTGAATTCGAAGAGACAGGAGTCGGGTATTAGTTAATACCCGAAACCACTTCGATTTGAAATCTTCTATAATTCTTTATAGATTGATGTGTGAAATCAAATAGGCCGGTTTGGGATAATATGGACCATTTAAACTAAGTTGGATACTTATATATTATTTGTGAAAATAAGTGTTGACTATATAAGTTGTTTACTTATAGTAAAGTACGAGTTACCCCGGGTCTAAATAAGTTCTATGAATTGGAATTTCATGTTAGATGAGTTTACTCACGCTGGTTTCCAGCCTGACCCGGGTGTTACTTTGATGTAATGCTCGGGTCAGACCGAGTATTACAGATTTCAGGTAAGGACGTTCTGGAGCTCAGGAGGCGAGCTGGATGGCAGGAACGTATGGAGTGTGATATATTGTTAATTATTGGGACGAGTTATTTTAACTGTATAGTGATTGTGAAATGTTGTAACTCTGATGTATAAAAATGTAATTGACTGATACAGTTTTCTTTGTATAACTGATATTATTATTTGATATTGTATTTTGATCCGCTGCGAATGTGAGAATCTGTGCCTTGTTCTGTTCTTTCTTCTATCTCTTTTCTTTTTCTTCTAACTATCTGGAAATTTCGGGTTCGAAATTTCCGGGTCGTCACATTGGTATCAGAGCAAAGGTTAAGCGAGAACCTTGGCTCTGTTGGGATTACTCGTTAAGGATAGGGTCAATGGTACCCTAGAACGAGTTGAGTGTATATATATATATGAGAGCGTACTTGTTATTTTTATATATAAAGATTTTAAATGATTTTATATAAGAATATATTTTGATATATAAAATGATATTTCTTTCTAATAAATATAAAGAAATTGGTTGTTAAAATATTGGAATTAAATTAAGTGGTAATAGTAATACAACCAAATTAAAATTGAATAAAGTTAAGTTTGAAATGAATCCAAACTGAAATTAAAATCTTGAATTTGTAGAAATAAAGATAATAATAAATTGGTTTCCAGATATGATAACCTTGGTTATTATCATAAATGGTAGTTGTGTTTAATAATGAATGTTGTTAATGATTAAGCAAAATGAAATGTTTTAGGGAAGTAAACATTTAAGTGAGTATAACTTATAAATTGGAATTGAAGATAATTTAAAATTATGAAATTTTAAATCTAAATCCAGAAAACTTGAAATTGTTTTAAAGAAGTTTGTTTTGAATTAAAACCAAAGGTGGTTTAAAAATTTAAAGTATAACTTGGTGTATAAAGAAAATGTATATATGAGGAATATACATAATACCAATGATGATTTGAAATAAACACTTAGTGTTGAGTTTTAAATTGGAATGTGATGTGAAACCCAAAGTAAAGTAAGTTTTTTTTTTAAACTTAAAAGGGGAAAAACTATTAATCTGAAGTTTAAAATTTGAATGGGAATTCAAATTGTGAAAAGTCGATCGGATTAAGTAAATTTAACTTGGAGGAAGTTAAATAAGTTTGAATAAATAACTTGAATTGGAAATTTCAAGATGAAATTTAAATTTAACTTGGGTAGTTAAATGGTTAATTTAAATGGGAGTTATGAGTGATCTCAAAATGGGTTTGAGATTTGGAAATTGAAAATGGATAATAAATTAGAATCTGAAGATTTAATTTGTTAAAATTAAAAATAAAGGTTGAATTAATTTAAAAGTAAAGGAATTGTGATTTAAGGAATTAAATCAATATTTAAAAATTTTAACTCGAATTTATATAATTCGAGATAGTTTAAAATTGAGATTTAAATATAATTAGTTCAAATTGAATTTGATTTGAATTAATTAGAATTGTGATTGAAGATGTATAAGTTTAAAAATTCAAATGGTAAATTAGAATTGAAAGGATTTGAAATTGGAGCTGGTTCAATTTGAAATTAATCCAAATTGATTGGAAATAATTTGGAATTGAGATTAAAGTTGAATAAGTTTAAAAATCAAATGGAATTTGATTTGAATTTGGGAAAGAATTAAGGTTAATTCAACTTGAATTGGAATTAAAATCAATTTCAATGGAAATTGAAGTATTGAGTCAATTTAAATGGAAGTGGAATTTAAATTGAATTGATGGGAAATTATTTGGAAATGGAGATTTGGAAATTAAACAGTTTGGCTCTGGATTATTTTCAAAATAAATTATTTAAATACAAATATATTTTTCCAAACTATTTACTATACAATCTTTCTTCTTAAACCCAAACTATCTTATACTTATTTTATAATTATTTTGGAATTATTTAACTATTTTGAAACTATCTTATAAACTAATTACTATTTTTCAGTTACTTATATCTAATTATTATTTTAAAATCTATTTTGCAATTATCTAACTATTTTATACCTACTTAACTATTTTACAGCTATTTTACAAACTAATAACTATTTTTCAACTACTTATATATTTTAAACTTTTTCAAGCTATTTTTAAATTTAAATAGGTCAGAGTTCAAACTGTTTGTAATTAAAGTAATAACTCAATTGGAAATGGAAGCAATTGAGAATAATGTGAATGGAATTAAAGGAAATGTGAATAGAAAAGAGAATTGATTTGGCTAATAACCAATAAAGATAAATACGTAGGATATACGTATATTATTCTATTCGCATAGTGATTTGATCCAGATTCGAGCATAGAATTTCGAGATAGTATTATCGATCCGAGTTGGGATTTTTCACTCGATTTTCAACGGAGAACCTGGATATGGGTTTTGATTGGTTCTGGATATTCTCTATCATAGCTACGACTATGCAAGGAGAATGACGGTTTCTGATCAAGAAACCAGATCTGAGTCCGCACTAGGAAGTCAAGTGGACGATACTAGTTCGGAAGTGAAATTGTGTGATCGAGTGAGCGATCAAACTGATATTGCGTACGGATGATATATGTACATCGTACGAGTTTGAATGAAATTGATATTGAAGATTTGTGGATAAGAACTGTAAAATGGTTTTTGAAAAGAAATATGGTTAATAACTTTATAAAAGATTTATCAAATGTGAATATTTGATTTAGAATAAAATAAAGTTATATATCCTTGTTATATAAGGTAAATCTTCCCTTGTTGAATCTATTGCTAAAAGAAAAGGTTTTTGAAATATTTGAAGTATAAAAGAGGTTTTATACAAAGTTTGAAATGATCCAAAGATTTTCAAAGTTATATATATCTATATCTATATATATATAAAGGATCTTATGAGAATGATTTTGGAAAAGGTTTTGGGAACCTATGGATTTTGGAAAGGGCTTTTGATTTTTAGGAAAATCAATTTTGGATTTTGGAAAGCCTAGTTTGAGAATTATCGATTTTGGTAATCGATTTTGTGTAAAGGAGATTTTGATAAATCATAAAGGGTATGATTTGAAGATACTATAAGTATATAGTATAAAGTGTTTTGAGAATAGCTCTGGGGAAAAAGGCGCTCCCTTAAAATGAACTTCCCAGGAGTGCCACTGGGTGGTACTGCCTTGAACCCCAAGGGGGGATTCTAAAGTTGATCCTGTGAGGAGTCCGGACAAAACTAGTTCCTGAGGATTATTTGTGTAGCGAAAGTCGAGGGGCTGGTGCCCACAGAGGCATTTGGGTTATGCTATGACAACAATTTAACTCAATGTCACTGCGATCTACTGCAGACCATAGCAGAAGTCATGTGTGCCGCTGAGAGCCAACTGTCTACGTTTGATTTTATATCGGTAGACTGTGACACTATGGTAACATAGCGAAAGTCGTTTGAGCCGCTGAGAGCCAACAGTCTGCGTTTGATTTTATATCGGTAGACTACGACCTATGTGGAGGAGTTTCATTTTGACAGCGAAATCGTGTGTGCCGCTGAGAGCCAACAGTTACATGGACTTTTGCTGCGACGACAACGTAACCCTGGAATGTAACTACGATCTGTTGTGGGTTCCATGCTGTTATCAGTTACATGGACTTTTGCTGCGATGGCAACGTAACCCGTGATGTAACTGTGACCATGGATGGGGGTGATGATTTCCAGAGCATTCTCACCAAAGATATTTCCTCTATTTTCAAAAACGTTTTCGATATTTTCAAATAAAGTGTTTTTCAAATATTTTCACTGGGTGTTGAAAATGGTTCTGCTAAGTACTTATAGATTTTCAGTCTTACGCCTGATCAACGTATGACCGAATTTCTGTGAGAACGAGAATGGACTTGTTGAAACATCGAGTTATAAAAGTATTTTTATAAAAACTAATTTAGTAATATTATAAAGATTTTTAAAGTGTTTTTAAAAAAATATGTTCAAAGAGAAAATTTATCTGATAATAGGTAAATAATAAATTTTGGCTTCGTTCCTTTTCGAGGACGAAAAGATTTTAAGGGGGGAGGAATGTGATAACCCGGATTTTTGGGCATCTGATAATTGGATAATTAAATGGTTTATTCAATTGAACAGATAAAAATCTGATAATAAAAGATATCTGGTTATGTAAGTGAATTTGAAAATATAATAAAAATTGAATTTTAAATATTGGAATAAATATTTGATAATCTTCTAATATAATTACTTAAAGTTTTACAAATTAATCTTTTAAAACAAATAATAAGGATTGTGTATATATATAGACATAAGAAGATTTTAAATAGAATTTGGATTTGAATTTGAAATTCAAAAAGATAAATATCTTAAAATAAATTGGATTTAAAAATAATATATATATATATATCTTAATTTGGATTTAAAATATATTATATATGATTTTATTTTGAAATATAGTTGTTCTATAATTTTCTTTTAAAGGATTTATATATATACTAAGAAATGTAATTATTAAATAAGGAATTAGATATAAAAAGCTTTTTATTAACATTTAAAAATAAGTAATATGTATACAAAGACAAGTGTTAAATTAATAAGTAAGGATATTAACAAGTGTTAGGATTTTAAGATAAGAAATGAACAAGTGTCATTTATTCAATTTTTTTTCTAAAAAAATAGATAAAAGAAAATTTAAACTATATAATATCTCTACTCTCTTTTTCTCATCCCTTTATTTTCATTTTCAAAGAAAACCAAAAGCCTGTAAACGGTTTAAAACCAGAAATAAAATTTCAAACAACAATCCACTTTTAACAATCTCAGTTTAAAGCAAGATTCATCTTCAAAAACTAAATCAAGCAAAGATCATCTCAACAACACCAATAGCAGATCAAAGCAAGTTTAAATCAAAACATTTTCCAGTTTTTTTAAAACAAGTTGCTGTTCCAAAGTTCAAGATCTAGATTCAACTCAACCTAAAAGTAAAGAACAGATCAACATTAAGTTACAGATCAAATTTCAAGTTCAAAGATCTTAAGCAATCTCCAGTTTTCAAAATCTCAGAGCTGTTTCTCTGCTCAAAACAAAGGTGAGTAAACTACTTTTATAAAAGTTTAAAATCTGTTGTTAACCTGATGCATGTCATAATCTTTGAAGTTATGATGTGAAATATGTTTTGCATGATTGTTTAAATATGATTGCATGTATATATGTATGATGATATTTGTGTGCATGTCTGTATAAAAGAATGTTTGCTCTGTTCTAAGTTCTACAGGTTTTAAAACAAGTTCAAAAATCAATTGCTTTTCCCTTAATCATCTATAGGTTATGATATATAAACAGAATATGTTTGAACTAACAAGATATCATTTTTAAAAATGGTTTCAAGTGGATATATGGAGTAATTATTTCAAAAACAATAAATTACAGTGATGATAATTTATAGTCAGGTAAATCGATGGTTTAAATTTTATGTTTTGAATATATAACTGGAATTGAACTTGAAAAATATGAATTTTGATAATAGTTCCAAGATTTTTAAGTTTGGTTTTGAAGGAAATTCGCGAGATAAACGAATTTGGGTTTTCTGTCGATTTCTGGCGATCGGGGAAGAGATGGTCGTCGTGATTTAGGCTGGAGGAAGCTAGGATGGTGGGGGTCATGGGAAAAATGGTGGTTGGATTTTACGATCAACGTGGCGATGGGAAATCGTCGATCTAGAGTTTTGTTGCAGTTTTTGGTCGAGGTAGATAATTGCGCTGCCGCGCCTACGTCGGAGCACAGGTGGAGGCCGGTCATGGGGGAAACGGGGCATTGTTTCATGGCGAGGCTTCAGGCGGAGTCTTGGGTACTCTGGTGGTCGGTGTCGCCTAGTTGAGGCGAGTTTAGGTCGGAGATGTTTGTTCCAGTTTGAACTGGTAAACTCGATTTCGAATTTCGAGCACATGATGGAATCTGGGTGTTGGGATCGGAAGAGGAGACGATCAGTGATTTGTTGGTGGAGGTCGTGGATGCCGGAGCATCGCCAGCGATCGGTGCATATGCACGTGTTGCTCTGTGCACCATGGTTTTAGTTTGGGAACGATGGTATTTTTCTCGGGTTGGTCTCGTGTGGGTACTCGGGGAAGAAGGGAAATGACTCGAGTTTGTTACCAAGTCATACGCGAGTGTTAACTGGGACGACAGTTTTAAAATTTAAAACATAATAAAGGTTAATCAAGTTTTTAAACTATTTTCTCTATAAAATAAATGTTTTAAAGGTTCAGTTAAAGAAAAGTGGTATAATTTATTTAACTTAAATTAATTAAGTAAATTTTTAAGTTTATTTAAACTTAAATTTAAATGGTGAAATTAAGTAATTACTTAAGTAGGTAAAATGTTTTAATTCATTTGTTAATGATAAATTATTAAACAAGTTTCAAAATATATAGATTATAATGCAAATGTTTTTGAAATTAAATTGTTTCGAATAATTTTATAATAGGATAATTATTTGATTTAAATCCCTAAGTTGTTCAAAGAATTTTAATGATTCAATTAAGTAAGTGTTTAAGATGAATGTGTTAATTATTAATCCGAAGGTTTAATTATTAAGATTTCAATGACAATTAAGTGATTTATTAAGTAAATGATTTATCTTTAATTAAAGGATGATAAATTAATTAAGATTAATTAATGTAAGTAATTAAGGGTAATTAATTACTTAAAGATAATTACTTAATGGAAGTAATTGAGAATAATTAATTTGAGGATAATTAATTAATTTAAAGGTTAATTAATTAATGATTAAAAGATAATTAATTAATGTAATTAATTAAGAGATAACTAATTATGTAATTAACTTAAGGTTAATTAATTTAGATTATTAATTAAGGATGATTAGTTAATTAAGAATAATTAAATTAAGATGGATAATTAAGATTAATAAATTTTATCAAATGGTTTGTAATTAATTAATGTTAATTAAGTAGGATTGGTTAATTAATTCATAAGTAATTAATTTAATTATTAATTTGAATTAATTAGGGATTGAACAACTAATTGATCTTGCTTATGAATGATTGGATTATATTAAATGCATTGGATTATGTGATATCTCAGATATGTGATTTGTGCTGCTTTGTGATATGAGATAAATTTTTGTGTATAAATGATATTGTTTAAACTTAAACTTTTGGTTTAATGAATAATGTTGAATTCGAAGAGACAGGAGTCGGGTATTAGTTAATACCCGAAACCACTTCGATTTGAAATCTTCTATAATTCTTTATAGATTGATGTGTGAAATCAAATAGGCCGGTTTGGGATAATATGGACCATTTAAACTAAGTTGGATACTTATATATTGTTTGTGAAAATAAGTGTTGACTATATAAGTTGTTTACTTATAGTAAAGTACGAGTTACCCCGGGTCTAAATAAGTTCTATGAATTGGAATTTCATGTTAGATGAGTTTACTCACGCTGGTTTCCAGCCTGACCCGGGTGTTACTTTGATGTAATGCTCGGGTCAGACCGAGTATTACAGATTTCAGGTAAGGACGTTCTGGAGCTCAGGAGGCGAGCTGGATGGCAGGAACGTATGGAGTGTGATATATTGTTAATTATTGGGACGAGTTATTTTAACTGTATAGTGATTGTGAAATGTTGTAACTCTGATGTATAAAAATGTAATTGACTGATACAGTTTTCTTTGTATAACTGATATTATTATTTGATATTGTATTTTGATCCGCTGCGAATGTGAGAATCTGTGCCTTGTTCTGTTCTTTCTTCTATCTCTTTTCTTTTTCTTCTAACTATCTGGAAATTTCGGGTTCGAAATTTCCGGGTCGTCACAGATTCTCTCCCTCCATTTTTTATTTTACTTACGATTTGTAGAATGGAGACGAGGAGGCTCACCTGGAAGAAAGGTGAGTGAAGTACGATTGTAGTTGATAGTATGTTGAAGGAGATGAAGTGTGTGGTGGAGATGGAGGAGTTGTAAACGATCGGTGAGGTTTTGGTCCAAAACGGAGGAGTTCAAAAATGGTTTACCAATGATCGGCTGTCTTTTGGGTGTAAGAATGATTGGTGGATAGGATCGATGTTGGGCGATCGGTTCACGTTGCCTCAGGAGACGATCGACATACCCAGAATGTTCAGCCTATAAGACACTTAGAACGATCAACCCACGCAGCACTAAAACATTCGGTCTACACCTGAACTTAATTTTTTTACCCATACATACAAAAATGACTAACAGCATGAAAAAAAACTCGAACTAAGCAACGACCTTCAGTTTCTCATACACACTTAGACATGAACATGACGAGCATACGACATGACCTCCATAACTAATAGCATATTGCCTTAGAGCAAGTGTCATGAAGAAAGAACTTTAATTATCAGGTCAAAACTTATCCATAACTTAGACAATAATTTGATTTCTGTTGGTTAACAATTGTCTATGAAACTCGAGCTGTGTCTCTCTGAACAAATTTTTATGTCTGGTTGCCTCTTTTTATCTTCAGTTTTGCATAACCCATTATTATACTGATCAACCCTTTATCACACTACACTTACACTCACTATGCACTGGGGGTACAAGTTATTTTTTCGAACTATGATTTTTATTATGTTTGATAGCAAGGGAATCTAGGTGTCTTGGACACTCCGCAATCATGCCAGATGGATCTTCTTCTCATAGGACTAACTCGGAAGTAGAGTCTAGTTCAGGGACCGAGTCTAACAGCCTGCCGCTTAGTCATAATTCGGGATAGCCTGAAGACTCGGATTCTCAGGTTGATCTTTTTGAGATTGTTCTCGTGCTTCCGTCGGAAGTTATCGAACCGGCGCCCGATACTTTAGAAGACGCAATCATCCTCGAAAATCTCATGATTCAGTAGCTTCAAAGATTAAAGAAGACGCTCTCTAGAGGTTTTGCACAAGGCATGGGATTCCTTTCGGCGATGTGTTAGTTCCGTCACGAGACGACATGGCTCATAGACCTCCCGAAGGGTACATAACATGTAACAAATTTATGTTCTAGGTGGGGTGCATCCCGCTGTTCAATTCATATATCCGAGGGATCTTACATTATCCGAGGATCGCTCCTGCACAACTCCATCCAAACGGCTATGCGCTCCTCAACTGTACATATATGGCATTTATGGAGTTTCTGCACCGTCCCCCTACCATCGAAGATATCTGGTTTATGTTCACTTTTAAACGATGGATAAGGAGTCTATCATTCACTTTTCTTGAGTCGGCGAAGAGATGCTAGATTTTGACCGACACTTGGAACAAATTAAGTGCTTTCAAGAGCGAATGGTTCTTCGTTCGTTGCCCGCCCGGCTTCGCTCGACTATGGTTAGAGAGGCGTACGTGTTTCTCACTAATTCCATAACAGGATAGGAAAATAATATCTAAGTTGCATTATAACGATGTTAATCATTTTCAGGTGTCGTTGCCCGGCCCAGTGGCGATGTTTAAGAGGCAGTCTCTATTTTGAAGAATGCTCTATCCAAGGATAGAAATATTGAGTTCTTGCTCAAGGACGAACATTTCGTTGCTTTTGGCTTGATAGAGGAAGGCCTCGGTGTGGGGCTTACTAAAACTTCCCAAACAGCGGGGATCAGATCATAGGCCATGACCGGTCAAAGAGATAGTGAATTCAGCCCCGTGGTGCCCCAAGTCACGAGCACCCAAGAGTCTGCTGATATCGGTGCTGAAGGATATAGTGAAATCATCCCTGGCCACGATGATGATAGGCCTGACCACGTGGTTGGTGTCGGACCCACACAAGTTTCTTAATCCCCGATCGCGGTTAAAAGGAAAACATTCGCACACAAGCCTCCTAAAAGTCATCTTTCCGACCCAATTAAGTTGTCGACGAATCAACCACTAGATCCCCTGTCCGATCTACCAATTCCACATGATCTCGACGCTTATGATTATACTTATGTGAGCATTGGAGGATTAGAGTCTCCTGTCAGAATTGGCTTAAAGACCCCTGCTTTCGGAAGGGAGGTTATACAGATGACCAAAGCTCCTACACATGGTCTGTCGGAGGATTGCACTAGGACACTTACACACACTCGCATGTTCAACACTGCACTATACTTAACTTGCACTTCCTAATATTCAAAGCTGATTGATATCAATTTTTCTTTGCAGAAATGATGGTGAGGAAGAGGAGCATGTTTGATTCCCTACGGGATGTACAACATCAATCATCTGGATTACGGTTCGGCCCCTACCATGGCAGTCGTGAATATTATGACTCAAGCTATCGCCCCAGCCACGATCGTGGTTATCAAGAGAGATGTGATAGGGACAGACCTGCTTGGGATATTCATAGATCGAGATCGAGATCTCCTCCTCAAAAGGTCCTGAAAGACAAGCTGAACGCAGGGACCTGCCGACTGATCCTCCTCGCGGCCCTTCTACAGCTCCAATGCCTCCAAGATCCTTTGTCCCATCTCAATCTCAATAGTTGAGCGATTGTCGTTGCCATGGCGAACATACTGCGGTTCACAGGCCTAGCAAGGAAAGTACTGGGGTTGAAACTATTTCTGAGGATTTCCCAATTGATCCAAATGTTCATATGGTAGAACTTCAAGAGGAATTCCTGAACTTTTGCTTTGATGGATTCTACTTTCCTCCTAATCTGAAGAGGGTTCCAGATGATGTTCAAAATATGACCATTAATTGTACCACATACATCCACTTGCAATATCGGGAATGGACGAAAGCTGTAGAAAAAATATCTAAAGTTTCCTTCGAGTGTGCGGTAGAAATCGAGAAACTAAAACGACAAGAGGCCCAGGACAAGAGAATTATCGAAGCTTTGACAAACGAACTGGAGACCTCTAGAACCGCCTTAACCAAAGCCGAAGGAAAAGCCAATGTCACCTTAAAATTTATAGAGGAGATGAAAGCTAGCCATCTCGATATGGTTCAAGTATTGCATCACCGAAACCAGGAGATAGCGCTTGAGGGAGACGCGGCTCGAAACAATGAGTCTGCGCCCTTGAAGGAAATAGCTGAACTCAAGGCCAAGCTTGAAGACGTGATTAAAGAAAAAGATGATGCTCAAGATTCCTATGAAGAGCTGGTTCGTGTCAGGCTTGAGAGATATGCGGCCATTGAAAAAGCTAAAGATGTCGACACGCTTATTCAATGCGAGACAGAAACGATCACAAACAAGGTTAGAAAAGATGTGATGAATGAGCTCGACCCACTTCTTATTCTCTATAGCACCAATGTTCTCAAACATAGAAATTTAGCATGGCTTGGCGAAGACTACCATTACCAGCTTCATCATGCCTGGGAACATCTCGTCGTAGAAGAGAAAAGAGTTCATAGCTCAGAGAATGTCGATGTAACCAAACTCGAAAGCGAAGTGTTGTTAGGCGATGAACCTAAAAATATTACATGACATTCAAATTTCCCTTTAGAAAGAGTTTGTGACTGCTCCTTCACATGAGGTGGGCGAAGGATCTGGATTGACGCATTCTAACATTGCAACTGAACTGCCCCTGGTGTCTCAAGTTCATGACTTGTTCTGCGACGAGCTCCTCGACCGTCCCTGGGTACGATCCAGACAAACTGCGACTATCTCTGATCCTTGAGCGTAGTTCTGAAGATGCTTCGGCCCAACCTGAAATCCACACGCAGAAGGTATTCCATTGATTTTTCCCTTCTCTCGTAAATTTGGGATTTTATTAATCGATCTTTCTAATCATTCCGCCTTTTTCTTTCTCAGCCTTGGACCCATCAAATATTGCTTCTCTCCCTCCTAGAGAACCTCAGTTGGAGTCACAAACGGTCGTGATAGAGTCTGTTACATTTACAACTTCGGCTGCAACTCAGAGTGCTCACGAAGAGGCCTTCATTTTTTACGATCAACTCATGGAGGCGTTATTCAAGGAAGGAGGAGACCCACATCATGAAATCCCTTTCGATGTAGAAGTGGTGATCAAAGGCTCCTCCGATCCTACTGGTGGGCCCAGTGTAAAAGAGAAGATCGAGCGAGAGGAGCTTGAAAAAAGGAAGGTGAAGGGTAAGCCAGTTGATCCGGTCTCAAATGAACCGATACCTTCCCCTCTTCGTATGATCCATCATGAAGAGATGATTCCTTCGGAAGACGTTCCTCGTACTTCTGGTGCTGAAGATGCCCCATCCCTCCTACTTCCATAGACGATACTGCCTCGGTCCATACAACTGGAGAAACTCCTTCCAAGAAAAGCCGAGGAGGCAAAGGATCGAAGAGGGGGGCCAGTAGTAGTTAAGAGGGAGCCGTCCCGAAGAAGCAAAAGAGGGATAGGAAATCCAAAGAGTTATCCTAGAACATGAAAATAATTCAAATAACAGTTTCTTTTTTTATCGGTTGTATTTGTTTGGGCATAGCCTTTTAGTTTTGTCTTGTATTTTGTACAACCGATTTCATGTGAATCAAAACTCTTTTGTTCTTGCATATGATTTTTGCATTTACTTGTTTAAATGTTCGAACTATAGCATTTCTCATGTTATGTACTTGCGACTTGTTGTCTATTGAATCGAACACCGATTCAATTAATCTATCTCAAGGCTTCTCTACGGTCATGGCCTTGAGTCGTTGTAAACACGGAAATATGAGCGACAGTGTTAAGCTATCAGAGTCATTTCTTGTACAATCACACTTCTATCCCCGTTATTCGGGCCGATAAGTGTACTACGTGGACAGTCGAGTCTCGCCATAATCATGTTTATACTCCCACATCATGTCCAAAAGATTTAAAGTCGATTAATGAATGGTTGATTCGCATCCATCGTGTTTTTCTCTCGTGCCCCCAAGTCCGGGGTGTACTTAATAAGTAAGAAGGAAGGTTACAGTCGCTTTAGCTTTATACTCTTTCCCGTCGAATCGCGGGACCGAGCTAGTGGATAGAAAATTAAGTCGTGTGTATTCTGGTCTTTAGCAGTTTGTATTCCTGTTGTCAATTTCAAGTCGGAATTACTGGAACAATGAACGGTCGAAATCCACTCATCTATTCATGGAGTTTTTACTCTAGTTCTTACTCTCGAGCGGTCGATTCGCGCTCGATACGTGTTCATATTTCAGTCCGTGCTCCGAGGACCTAAAGTTCTTCCATAGGCAGTCGCGTTTGCCAAATGGTTTATACTCTAGTCCGCGGTCGAGGATTTAGAGTACTCTAGTCCTTAGTTGGGGACTTAGAACTTTTGTCGTGGGCAGTTGTGTCTTCACCCGTGGCAGTCATTTTTCCACCGAATGGTTTATACTCTAGTCCGCAGTCGGGGACTTAGAGTACTCTAATCACGGTCGGGGACTTAGATTTTTTGTCATGAGTAGTCGTGTCTCCGCCGAATGTTTATACTCTAGTCCACGGTCGGGGACTTAGAGTTTTTCATAGGCAGTCGTGTCTCCGTCGATTGTTTATACTCTAGTTCACAGTCGGGGACTTAGAGTACTCTAGTCTGCAGTCGGGGACTTAGAGTTTTTGTCGTGGGCAGTCGTGTCTCCGCCCGAATGTTTATACTCTAGTTTGCAGTCGGGGACTTAGAGTACTCTAGTCCGTAGTCGGGGACTTAGAGTTTTTATTGTGGGTAGTCGTGTCTCCGCCGAATGTTTATACTCTAGTCCGCAGTCAGGGACTTAGATTTTTTGTCATGGGCAGTCGTGTCTCCGCCGAATGTTTATACTCTAGTCCGCAGTCGGGGACTTAGAGTTTTTTTCATGGGCAGTCGTGTCTCCTTCAAATGTTTATACTCTAGTCCACAGTCGGGGACTTAGAGTACTCTAGTCTACAGTCGAGGACTTAGAGTTTTTGTCATGGGCAGTCGTGTCTCCGCCGAATGTTTATACTCCAGTCCACGGTCGGGGACTTAGAATACTTTAGACTGCAGGCGAGGACTTATAGTTTTTGTCATGGGCAGTCGTGTCTCCGCCCATTCAATTTGTACTTCATTTACCATGTCGAGGTGAAAGTTGTCGAATTGAATGGTCGAACCACGTTCATACATGAAATGGGATTCTGCCTCCAGCATTTAGGACGAAACTTGGCAAACAGATGGTCGATTCTCGTCCACTTGGTAAATGTGGCTCTTTCCATCTAGTCGAGGAAGGTGGTAGGTGATAGATGAATAGATCACATCCATGCTGGGGTTGGATGATCAAGTCTTACACAATTTGCTTCGTATTCTTTCTAGAAAATGGAGATAATGAGTTATTGAGCAGACAAATTAGGTCGCATCCGTTTTCGGCTGTAATCGTGTCCATTTGTTGAAATCCATGGTTAATAAGTAGGCAGTCAATCGTGGCTACTTCAAGTCTAATATGAAGGTTGTTGAATAAACAGTCAGTCATGTCCATGTTCTGTTGGATTCTGACTTTGTCGGGTTTTCCCATTCTGTGTTTCGATGTCCCAAGTTAGAGGAATATGGTAGCTAATGAAATTTCCAGTTGATAATCAGAGTTCATTATTGATAGGGTTCAGATGTTTCGGTCATCGTCGACCCAGTACGTTCTTAGGCCACAGCTACTTGTTATGCTCGCCAATAACATAAGCATGTCTGTTAATCGACGGAATTTCTATCGAATTAGAAAACCGTCGAAAAATTTCGAAATAAAAATAACTGCAAGCGCACGGCGTACACTTGTAGTACGTGGCGAATATGGGTCTATCCGTAGGGAATTGATGATTTTAAAAATCTATTCAATCAAATTAAACCAAAGTCGAGTGAAAGTTAAGCTAGAGAATTAAATAATTAACTAACTAACTAAAAGAAAAGAGAAACAAACACAAGAGTTAAATGACAATTTAGAGAATAAATCCACTCTCTAGATTATGTAGCTCAACACATATGAAATCATAATCTCTCTTTTATGGTCATTAGTGCTTTAATTGATGTGCTTATCATAAGTATGGCATATTTGTGCTATTGATTAGCCAACATAAGCCATAAACTATAACACACCCCTTAAACCACTTACTAACTTTCATGAACTTTGACAATGAAAATGAAATCTATTTTAAGTATGGCATGTTAACTATTGATTAGAAATATAGACCATCAAATTTTAATTTCAAATCACTTTCTTTTGCCATAATCATATTTTGATGAAGAGGCAATTAGTGTTAGTGATCGTTTAAGCATAGCCTATTTGATGTCAACAATATAGGCTATCAAATTCAAGGCAAAAACAACAATTAAACCACTTCAATCATCATCATTAAGCACAAAAAGAGAGTATGAATTAACAAATAGTTGAAGCTGCATAATTAGAGAGCTTCATTACCCCTAAATTGAAGGGGTTTAGCCTCTCATATTTGTCATTTGATTAACAAATGTAGCTAGCAACATGAAAGCAAAACGAAAGCAAAATGAAAGCTTAATGAAAAAGAGAGCTAATTAACAAGAATTAAAACTAATCTACTTTACATGAATGTAAATCTACACTACCAACATTAAAGTAAAAGAACAAGGAAAGTAAAATGAACAAGTAATTAAATTGCATAAGAAAAGGAAAGGAAATTACATGAAAAAAAAAATGGCTAAGTAGCCATGAAAAAAAAAGAAAGAGGGCTTGTCCTTTTATTTTGAGCCTAAACTAAACTAAGAGGAACTAAGGAAGAGGAGGGTTACATGAAACATAAAGGGTCTTTATACATGTATGAAACCCTAATTCATATTTTTGGGGAATGCCCAAATTGCCCTTGAGGTAGTGTGGTGGCCAAGTAAACATACGCATCCCCTAATCCCCCACTTAAATGTACATGATGCTTTAATGTCCTTTTATCATGTGCTTAGTTTCTAATTGAAAATCAAGGCAAGTGGGTGGGGTCCTCCATGATCATCACTTTGAATTATTTCCATCTTCATTTGTTCTCTTCACTCTTGTGCATGCATATATTATAATGAAGCCACTTGTATAATTCACAAAATTTCCTACAAAACAACATAGAAAATTCCAAGTAAATTTTCACAATTTAATAAATGCATAAAAATGACCATTTTACCCCTATATGAAGATGAATATGTGACAATTTGAAAATAATTTGAATTTTGGTTTAAACAAGTTAAAATACCTGATATGATCATTTATTTAATTTAAATAGATTAAATACGGTGGTAAAAATATGTACATTTACGTGTGTTGGAACCTGCCTTCTTTGATTTTAATGTGACAACTATATATTTCAAACTATATACTATGTTGACAAATATTCTTGCAGGAATCTACAAAGAAAAGCTATTATCATATCGTCAACAAACTAAGCTCAAGCTCTCTAGTATACTGATTATTATTTCCGGTTAGATATTTTTGTACAATCTCTGATATGATGATAACACACACACACACAAATAGTTTTTGGAAAACATGTTCTACAAATATAAAATATCTTTTTATAGACATAAAAGTATTTTCATATCGTTTCTCAAGTTCAGAATCACTAAAATAAAGAAGAGGAACAAATCAGTACAAATTCAGACATCTGAACTTTTATTCAGCCATCTGTCATCAATGACAGACGTCTGTGAATTTAATACAGACATCTGTCATCAACGACAGACGTCTAAATTAAATAAACAGACGTCTGAATTCACTGAAATTTGTTTCTTCTGCCTATTTGACTTTTTAAACTTACTTAGCCATCTGAATATTTTTCTCAGACATCTGAACTTGACGAACTGAAGCATCTCTTCATGAAAATTCAAATTTTGAAGAGTTGTCTTCTTCACCAACAGTTGCACTCCTTCTAATAGTTGCAACTATTAAATTAAGACTATTCAATACTATAAATAGAGATGAAAATTCACTATTTCAAGAACTAATTCTTTCTATCTATACTTACTTTGTATTATCATAATCACAAGCGATTTTTAATCTATACTTCCTATCTTTGCACATTCAAATCATCATATCAAGAAGATTATAGGAAGGGTGTACTACATTGACTATATTCGTATTATTCAAAGAACACACAAAGTCGAGAAAAAATTTACCAAATTGTATTTGAAGTCCTATTCGGTTGCTTAGGCGGAAAAGTCCTTTTCGGTTGCTCAGGCGGTGTAATACCTGTTCCTCCGGGTTAAGTGAGGGTTATTCGAGAAATTCCAGAAGGAGTCTGGGACTGGACGTAGAACGAGAAGTTCGAACCAGTATAAAAATCTCTGGTGTCATTTTTATTACTGCTATTTACTATTAGTTATAATTCCGCACTTGCTAGACTAGTTTAACTATATTATCGATCCATATACACTTTCATTTGGTATCAGAGCAAGGTCATCACATAACTATAACATAGTTATCTGATATATATTTTTAATAAAATGGACAATAACTCTAGCAACAGTTTTACTGAGGGACAAGCCACTACACGACCACCATTGTTTAACGGATTAAATTATAGTCATTGGTCAACTAGAATGAGAATTTTTATGCAAGCTAGTGGATTTGAAACCTGGAATATCATTCAAACTGAATATACTATTCCCACTACAGGGTATGCTGCTTGGTCTAATACACAAAAACTAGATGCTACTGCAAACGCAAAAGCAATGAACATGTTATTTTGCGCATTAGACAAAAATGAATTCAATCGAGTCAGTATTTGTAAAACTGGATATGAAATTTGGAATACTCTTAAGGTTACACACGAAGGAACAAATAAAGTAAAACAAAGCAAGATTTCTATGCTTAAAAACTAATTTCAAAATTTTAGAATGAAACAAGGAGAAAGTATTAGTGAAATGTACTCTAGATTCCAGGATATCTATCACTCACTATTAGCTTTAGAAGTTACTTTTACTGAACCTGATATTGTATCAAAAATCCTTAACTCATTAACTGATGAATGGGAACGAAAAGTCTTAGCTATCGAGGAACCTAATGATATTTCAACCATAAAAATAGAAGAGTTAATAGGAAATCTAATGTCCTATGAAGTAAATTTACAGGCAAGACGAGCACAAGCACAGGACAAGAAAACTATCGCTTTTCAAGTAGAAAAAGAAGACTCTGAATCAGAAGACGATATGGCATTTATAGCTAAGAATTTCAAAAGGTTCTTAAAATTCAAAAAGGGTAATAAATTTGGAAATAACAAGGGTTTCAATAAGCCATCAAGCTCGTCTCTTGAATGCTACGAATGTCACAAGAAGGGCCACATAAAGAAAGATTGTCCTGATCGGAAGAAAGAAAATAATCTCAAAAAGGACAAATATAAAAAGAAGCAAGCCTTCT
Source organism: Allium fistulosum (assembly GCA_030737815.1). NCBI lineage: Eukaryota > Viridiplantae > Streptophyta > Magnoliopsida > Asparagales > Amaryllidaceae > Allium > Allium fistulosum. The sequence continues at coordinate 917,599,566 of CM060906.1, forward strand.
CAGATTCATGGGATGATACGAAATCTTCTTCGTCAGACAGTGATAGTGACAGTGATTCAGAACAAGCCAACGTTTGTTTTATAGCAACAAATGATGATGTAAGTGATCTAACTTTTGACGATTTAATAGAAATAAACTCTGAATTGTTAGATAAACTTAGAATCCTAAAGAGTAAATATAAAGATACTTTAGGAAAATTAAATAGAACTGATATAGAAACTGACATGTTAAAAGATGAAAAGAAAATATTAGAGGAAGAGTTAGTAAAATCTCAAGAAACTTATGTTAATATAACATCTCAATTCACTGATTTATGCAGTGAAATAGAAAGACGGAAATATGAGAATGTTAAATTAGCAATAGAGAATTATGATTTAAACTCTAATATTAAAACACTTGATATAGAAGTATCACATCTTAAAACAAAACTGGAAAATATTTCTAAAAATGTTTCTAAATTTAATAGTGGAAGAGAGAGTCTCTCTAAAATAATTGAGAATTCTCAAACCTGTTCAAATAAAAAGGGGTTAGGATATAAAAAACCGATACAAAAGCATTCTAAAAATAATGGTTCATTATATACTAATTTTAAGAAAAAGGAATCTATATCTGCTCAAGTTGTTCATCCAAAATCAATTATGATTTGGGTTCCAAAGACAAATAATAATTTGATTAGGAATAACTACATTAAATCATTCATTAATTCTGTACATAAGAATGAAAACTTTATTTTTAAAGGGAACTCTAAACCCAACTGGGTTTGGCTTCCTAAGATTTAACCCTTTGGACCCTATCGGAGGAAGTGGGTACCAACAGAATTTCAATATTTTTTGCAGGTACCGATTAAGAAAAGAGGAAAATAGATTCTAGACAGTGGTTGCTCAAAACACATGACAGGAGACAAAAATATGTTAACAAACATTATCTACTCAGATGGAGGATCTGTCACTTTTGGGAATAATTCCAAAGGTTACATCATCGGCAAAGGCGATGTGAGCAAAGATGGTACATCTAATTTACCTCTTATTACAAACGTTCTATTAGTTAAAAATTTAAAACTCAATTTACTAAGTATTAGTCAATTATGTGATAAAGGCTTTAATATAGCATTTTCTGAAAATTAATGCAATATCTTTGATCAAAATAAAAATCTTATTTTCGAAGAGGTTAGAGAACGCAATATTTATATTTTGAATATGAAAATTAATCATAAAAACCATACAAAGATATAATACTAAAAATCAGCCACACAGACGTCTAACTTTAGCCTAAAAAAAATCTTAAATTCTATGTCCCTATTTGAGCCGTCTGAAATTTATGTCACAGACGTCTGTAGTATAATTTAGACGTCTGTAACAAAAAATTTAGACGTCTGAATTTAGTTCAAAATGTTTTTTACTCTCTGGTTCAATTTTAGACCTCTGAACCGTCTGAACAAATCTTTTAGACGTCTGTCATCATACTTAGCCGTCTAATATAATTTTTAGACGTCTAAATCTATTAATTTTTTCAATCTTTTTTATTTTCTACAGAACATCAGACGTCTGTTATGTGACTTGTTCTATAAGTAATTTATTCTTATGTTTTGTATCTTTTTATAAATATGTATTTCTGTCCTATATCACTGTTTCTCTTTGTTTAGTATATTAAGATGTGGAACCTGTTCAAACATATGTTCAAATCTGTTTTTATACTCCAAATATTCTGACTCTTCCACAACAAAATTTTATCATTGGTATGTTCTGAACAAAGTTCTTATTGCTATTCAACAATATGTTTTATCATCACATTTCTAACAAAACCCCTTACAAATTCCTTTTTGTTAATGACAAAGGGGGAGAAATATTAATCATTCTGCTATATAATATGGTAATGTTGATAGGGGGAGTAAAAAGTATGGTTTATACTAACCATTGAATTATATAGTTGTCATCATCAAAAAGGGGGGAGAATGTTGGAACCTGCCTTCTTCGATTTTAATGTGACAACTATATATTTCAAACTATATACTATGTTGACAAATATTCTTGCAGGAATCTACAAAGAAAAGCTATTATCATATCGTCAACAAACTAAGCTCAAGCTCTCTAGTATACTGATTATTATTTCCGGTTAGATATTTTTGTACAATCTCTGATATGATGATAACACACACACACACAAATAGTTTTTGGAAAACATGTTCTACAAATATAAAATATCTTTTTATAGACATAAAAGTATTTTCATATCGTTTCTCAAGTTCAGAATCACTAAAATAAAGAAGAGGAACAAATCAGTACAAATTCAGACATCTGAACTTTTATTCAGCCATCTGTCATCAATGACAGACGTCTGTGAATTTAATACAGACATCTGTCATCAACGACAGACGTCTAAATTAAATAAACAGACGTCTGAATTCACTGAAATTTGTTTCTTCTGCCTATTTGACTTTTTAAACTTACTTAGCCATCTGAATATTTTTCTCAGACATCTGAACTTGACGAACTGAAGCATCTCTTCATGAAAATTCAAATTTTGAAGAGTTGTCTTCTTCACCAACAGTTGCACTCCTTCTAATAGTTGCAACTATTAAATTAAGACTATTCAATACTATAAATAGAGATGAAAATTCACTATTTCAAGAACTAATTCTTTCTATCTATACTTGCTTTGTATTATCATAATCACAAGCGATTTTTAATCTATACTTCCTATCTTTGCACATTCAAATCATCATATCAAGAAGATTATAGGAAGGGTGTACTACATTGACTATATTTGTGTTATTCAAAGAACACATAAGTCGAGAAACAATTTACCTGTGACGACCCGCCCTTCTCAACCCTCGAAACTCGACACAAAATACTCAACAGTATAATATGCCGACGATCGAACGTCGGAAAAGACAGATTGTAGGAAAAGAAAGAAGGTAGAAGAAGAAGAAGAATGAACTAAACAACATCAAAACCTCACAGTCGCAGCGGAATAAAATATAATATATAGAACAGAACTTTACACAAATGAAAACTATATCTGTTTATATACAATACATCATCATCAGAGTATATCAATACAACCAACCATAGCCAGTCAAACAATCTCAACAATCACAGCAGCGGAATAATACAAGTACGAGAAATACGTCTCGGACTCCAGCTCCTCTCCTGAGCTCCATAGCAACCTATCCTGAAATATACTCGGTCTGACCCGAGCATTATAATAAAATAACACCCGAGTCAGTCTGGAATACCAGCGCATCATAAATACACCCAATTGATTATTAAAGTTTCAAAAATCCTTTGAAAACAAAAGCATCTCGTAAGACCACGCCACAAATAAACATGTCGGGTTTTTACCTTACGATAGCTAAAACACTTTTTATAAAAATCCTCTGATATTATAATAGTGTCTATTTACAAATACTTATAAAATAGCCGAAATTGTTACATCTATTAAATTCCGGCATACTAGCCACAACGTGGGTAATACAAACAAAACTCGTACAAGGCACGTAGGGAAAATGGATTTCCAACGAATGACTAGGCACTGGGGTACCACCTGTCACAGTACGTGGCCTAGATCACAGTACCGAGGAGTACGCCCGCTCCCCTGCAACACAAGACCGGAATCATCCCTTACTGGATAATTCCAAGTAAAATCACCCCACGGTTGTGATCAGCAACCGCACCACTAAGCCGAAATAAAAGGGACATCTAGACAGGGATGACCTTACTCTCAAGTGGGGGCTACCCACGAAGCCTTGCTGCATAACCCCTGATTTTCAGTCATTCCCGGTTGATGAGGCTTGAGGCTAAACGATACCTTTACAGAACATTCACTTTGAATGCCCATCGTCCACCTGACGATGTCACGAAAGCATTCGTCCATATAAGTCCGTCCCGGGTCCGAACGGAACCGAAGGCACTATTCCTACTACATCCATTTTGGAAATATCCTCAGGATTAGTAGCGACTAGCCCTTGCACTTCACTGCTCCATCTTCGACTCCGAACACGTTACACGAAACGTACAAACCGGATCGAAGTGGTTTTCGAGTCTCCAGACCTAGAATCCCAGTATACGGAAACTCGATCCCGGTATCTTCGAAACGATCGCGCATTTGGCCAATATTGATAGTCGGTGATTTAACTATCAATTAATGTTCACAAACATCCATACACATCCATCACACAATAAATAATCTCCATATTATTTATTTTCTTCTAATATCTTTCAAAGATATATTTTCACATTTTCAAAACTCGTTTGAAAACAATTTTCCAAAACTCTTCCTTTACAAGGTAAATCCTTTACCCTTTATTCCCATCGGGAATAACCAAGTATAAAACAATTTGCATTTAAAATAGTTAAAAATACTTTATACTGAAATATACTTTAAAATATGAAAATTACTTCTATTTATTTACTCAAAATATAAATTTAAAATATGTGAAGAAAACTAGTTATTAACACATAAACTTTGATTTAAAGATAAGGGTTTAGTTTCACTAAATCCAAAATAGCGTTATAAGAAGAAAAATGCTAATTTTAACAACTTAAGCTAAAACCAATTTTTAAATAAATCCATTTGTAAAAATAATTGGTAATATATTCCCAAATTATTACGGTATTAAAATTATTAATTTATTTCTTTAAAAATAACGATTTCTTAAAAATATTTTTTAAAACGATTTAAAACTTAACCTTTAGTTAAATAAAATCTTTTTATAAACATTTACTTGGTTTTCCCAGGGAAACACTTTCCCGTTTCTAAACATTCCAAAGTACTCTTTCATATAAATCCACTGATTTATTTCAAGTCAATTTATGATTTCAACATAAATTTCCAATTCCATACTTAACTATAACTTCCTCCGAAGTTAAATCACAAATTTTTCATTTCCGGAAATTCATTTTTAAATATAGTTTAAACATTTTGGTGAATTTTCAATGGAAGCCAAATTTCCAATTTACTTAATTAAATTCCAATGAAATACGGCATTTCAAAACATTCTATTTTTCATTTGAACTTGTTAATTTATAGTCGAAAACTCCATTTTAACATATTTTTAATTTCCGGATAACATTAGTCATTATTAAAATAAACACCGTTATTTTAAACAATTTATAATTTCATAAATTTAATCTCCAGAAAATTTATATTTCATATTTATCGATTGATAAATTTTCCCACAATATTAAATCCCAATTTTACCAATTTTTTTCATTTCCCATTCCAAACCAGATTTCAAATTCTATTTTTCAAAAATTCTTAATTTAACAATTTACTTATTTCGTAAAAACCCAATTTTGTCCATTTATAAATTAAATTCTGTAATTATGATTTATACAACAATTTCACAACACAATTAAATTTCCAGATTTATCAATCACAACATATAAACAGGTATGACTATCAACTATAAATAATTGCTACATTTTGAGGAATCCAGTTGGATCCCTCCAACCTGTTTTTCCCTGCATCCACAGATATTAGCACATCACAATATAAATATCAATCCAAACTGATAACAACAGTTATAATCAACCAATCACACAGATATTTAAATATTATCTATTTAATCTGCCTAGCATCCAGATGTGAGTGAGAAAAACTCACCTTGAGTTTCGGCGAGCGTTCGAAATTTTAAATTAAACCGGACGATGTCCGATTTAGCCCAAATTCCTACTTGCCCGAAATGACTCCGGATCTGCACCATCACGAAGTACGTCTCTCTGCGATTCCAACGGTTCCAATTTCGTTAAAATCTGAGTACGTATGAGTTCGTTATGATATTACAAAGTTTTGAATTGAAATTTAAAAACAATTTCTTTTATTTAATTTATACCATCACAGCCGTTTATCAACGTTTGAAATCTAGGCCGCACGTTCACTTCATCTTCTCCTTCACGCGCGTCTACAGCTACAACCAAACCCATCACTCTCGAACTAGGGTTCGAAATTGCAACCACCACAACTCGCTTCAGCATGATCGGCGATCACCACCTGAAAGGACTTCGCGAGCTCTACCACCAGGCATGGCCACGACGAGCTCGGTCATCACTTGACGAGGAAAAACGTGTTCGCACGGCCCAAGAACGCGGCGAAAAAGCAGCTCCAAACGACGACTACATGCTAGATCCACCGTTGGATCTGATGAGCACGAGTCCCTCTTCGATCTTCCAGTTGGAAGAATTTCCTATAAGCGCACGGATTTGATGAAAAATGGAGGAGAAGGTAAGAGCCTTCCGGCCATTGAATAAGAAGATGGCGGCTGAACGTGATACTAGGGTTTAGAGATAATAACGTTTATATATATATAATTTAATATTATTTAATTAATAAAATTTCTCAAGTTAACCACAAACGCAAACGAACTCCAAATTACGCGTTCCGACAGGCTATCCGGGGGTTTTTCCACGTTTCGGACACAATGGAACAGGTTTCGTATGCTAATTTGATCGTATGCGCGAGATACGGAATTAAACGATCAATTTAAAATTAAATCGGTTAAATCGATTCCGATGCGTTTCGAGTTGCCACGGTCAAACGACAACTCCGATCGTTACGAAAATTGAAATCCGATAATAACTAACTATTATGGATCCAATAGAACTGGTTTCGTCGAATTCCGAGACTATGTCCCAGAAGGCTATTTTAACTCGTCTATTAATTCGGGCGATTTCTAAAAATCGTCGAAAACGCTTCAAATTTCACTTTTAAAATTTTATTAACTTAACAATAAATCATATAAAATTTATAAACACATTAAAAATCATTCTGGCTCAGTCCAGACCAAAATCCGATTAAATTGCATTTTAATTATTATTAAATTCTATTATTAAATTAATATAAAATTCCAAATAATAACTTGTTAACTTTAAAATTCATCTAAAATTCAACATTATTGTTTATAACCAATTGAACTTAAAATACATTTAAGCACCATTTTTATCACTATTTACATCCAGATTTACCTTTATCTCAAATCCGAATATTTGATTATTATTTTCCATTTTCCAAATTCAACCAAATTAAAAATCATAGCTTGTTTTATTAATTGAAACCGACTCCATTTATTTCAAAAATCAATTTAGAACCAACATTAACATTTAAAACGAATTAAATGTTCACAAATCAAGCAGCTAAAATCTGGGATGTTACATTCCTCCCCCCTTATAAAAATTTCGTCCCCGAAATTTGCTAAGGTAGAAAATACTCTCCAACCCATTTATTTCCCAATTTGCTTAGTTAAAAGCTTATATTCACTTTCCAAAAAGGTTTCAGCTCCATTTCAAAACCATTTGCTTTATTTACTCTAAAGCCTTTATCTTAACACTCGTTTTCAAAATAACTTTACTTATTAATAAATTTTCCCAAAAATCCCAAAAAATTTCTAACTCCCAAAATTTCTGAAAAATTTTGGCAGAGTCTCCTTTGCACGGAGGAGCTTCTACGATATCGCAGGATACACAAATATATATACATCGGCTCACATGGCCGGAAACCAAAATATATCACAATATATATACCATTTCCCAATTATATTTGCGTAGGCGTACCTTTTAGCAAATTTTTTAAAAGCAAGCGGCTAATATCTCGCATATACGCGCTCCAACTCTCTCGAACGCCTCCCGTACCTGTACTAAACTCAAGCAACTCATCAGTTTCAAAGATGTGAGCATTTTAATAACATTTCCAATGTAAATGCAAGCCAAACATATCCATTTCATAACCAAACCAAGCAAACTTCATCATTAACAATGTTAACCTTATTTATTTCAACAATCCAAAGATTTCAATCACATTCAAAATCAAGTCTAACCTCATTTTATTTCACTTGAATGCCTTAAATTCAAGTTCACTACATACAATTCATATTTATCTCAACCAATTCATTTCCACTTCAATATGATTACATATGCCTTTCTTACCTTTTAATTTTACTTACATTCCAAATTTGATTTACAATCAAATTTCATTTTAACTTGAAACATTTGCATTTCAGTTATGATCCATTTCCATTCATATGCAAACATTACTCATTAAGAGGTCAATTCATTCCTATTGATTCAAAATCAATTCCATTTGCTATTCTTAACCAATTCACTTGCATTCATATACAAAACTCTTTGAAATGGGTTCCCATTCATATCAATTTATTCACAATTCAATTCCAATTGTTTTTAAACACTCAATTGCAAATACATGCAAATTTCCATGTCATTCAAGCAAAACAATTGCCACTTAAGCTTATAACCATTTAAAATTATTTCCAACTTGGATTCATATACATTTTATTCCATTACAAGGTTCACAAACCAAATATTTTCTCTTTCCAATGTAATTGTTAAATTACATTTTCCTTACATCTTTATTTCCATTAACCAAATTCAAGTTTATATTAATATCATTCGATCCTGGGTTATATTCAACTCATACATTCTTAATTTACCACAATAATTAATGAATATCATTTCACTTTCAATTCAATTTTATTATCCAACAAATTCCATTCAAATTTCTTAATAAAGCTCACCCACAATCATTTGTTTCTTTCAATTTGCTTAAGTAGTTTCACAATATTACCATTATCTATTTAATTTTATTTCCATCTGATTCTCATTCAACCAATTTCAATTTATTTACAAAGTTTAATGCTCTTCGTTTATTTATCCAATCCATTTTAGATTTATTTTATCAACAAAGAGACCATTTAAATTATTTCTCTCATTTGAATTTACCTACAATTCAAACCATCACTATTATAATCTAATCCCATTATACATTCTCACTTCCGACATTTATTACCAAACTTAAATTTCATTCAACAACTGGATTTTTCCCTTACTTTCTAAATTTTGACCAAACTATCAAAATTCTATTTATTGCAATACAAATTCCATTTAATTTAGCTTACACAAGATTTATTTCCAAACAATCATTTTGGATTTAATTGAGTAAGCATTTACTTCATTCAACATCACTTCAACTAAATTAAATTTCCATTTAATTAAATTCTTATCCAAATTTAATTCAAGGTTAACTAGATTATATATGCATTTTCAATTTAATTCCTTTCCAGAATTAATTCAAGTTCATCTAAATTTTATTTAGCCCACCTGAATTTAAACCATTTCCTTTACTACTTTAAATAAGAATTTAATTACATTCATTCTTATTCATAACACAACAGAAATTTTAATATTCAGCTTAATTCCATCTTAGTCGAAGTTAAACCAAATTCAATTTAATCTTAATTCTCCATATCCAAGTTCAACTTATTTACTAACTTCGGTTCACTTACCTCTTTTATATTTTATAATTGTTTCACCTTACTTTGCATTCCATTTAAAATTAAGTTCGAATTCACCATTCCACTTAACCATTTTTATTTGTGATTATAATTCCATTTTACTTGAGTTAAAATCAAATCTTCCCTATATACTCAATTCTTTTTTTAAATCAACTTTCCTTTATAAATTATGTAGTTGAATCATTTCAACTTTCACATTTTTATTTTAAAATAGAATTTCCAGAATTCAATTTACCCGGATTTATTTCAAAACCAATTCGAAATAAAAATCAACACATTTCTCTTTTGATATTCAAATCAAATACCAAATTCCAAAAAAACCTGCTTTTACCAAACAATTTTCCTTTGAAAATTTTAAAATCACTTGTTTCCCCAAACAAGTCCAAACAATGTCATAACCAACTATTTTGGTAGCAATCCATCACTTAAGAAACTCGAAAATGAATTCTAATGATGTGGCCAGCATCATCAGGATTATTTTCCAGCGACTGAAGTGAGTTCAATGCTTTCCTCTTCCAAAATCCACCTCAAAACAATTTCTATTCAAAAATATTTCCCCAGAATATACTCCATTCTTACAAATGCTTTTGAAAACATTTCTAACATTTCCATAAAGTCAAACTCCCAAAACTTTGTTTAATTCCATTTGAAATCCCTTTCAAAATTTCCGGGGTCAAAATTCTAGTTTAAATCAAATTTTAATTTTTACTTATCTTATTTAAAACATATTCAGTCAATTCCATTTGGTTATAAACCATTTTAATATTTTAACTTCTTATTTTCTTATATATATCATTTCAAATTTTAGATCATGTTTTAATTTCTTATTTGATTATAGAAGAAACAACCAAACAAGCATCCAATACATATAATAATTTAGAAAACCATTTCTTTATATATCAAAATACAATTTTGGGTAAAATTATTTCATTCACCCACTTTAAAAACAATACTATGTCGGTTTATCTTGTTTAAGAGTTTAGAAACCCCTATCGATACGGTTGTACTTCCCGCACCGACCAGAATTCATAAACACTCAACCGATAAGTCAACACAGTATAAAAACAATTTTATATCCACTAACAAGTACGCTCTCATAGCTATTATTACACTCAACTCATCATAGAGTACTTCCGACTCTATTTAAAAATGAGTAATTTTCCCACCAAAGCCTAGGTTGTCGCCAATCTAAGCTCTGATACCAAGTGTGACGACCCGCCCTTCTCAACCCTCGAAACTCGACACAAAATACTCAACAGTATAATATGCCGACGATCGAACGCCGGAAAAGACAGATTGTAGGAAAAGAAAGAAGGTAGAAGAAGAAGAAGAATGAACTAAACAACATCAAAACCTCACAGTCGCAGCGGAATAAAATATAATATATAGAACAGAACTTTACACAAATGAAAACTATATCTGTTTATATACAATACATCATCATCAGAGTATATCAATACAACCAACCATAGCCAGTCAAACAATCTCAACAATCACAGCAGCGGAATAATACAAGTACGAGAAATACGTCTCGGACTCCAGCTCCTCTCCTGAGCTCCATAGCAACCTATCCTGAAATATACTCGGTCTGACCCGAGCATTATAATAAAATAACACCCGAGTCAGTCTGGAATACCAGCGCATCATAAATACACCCAATTGATTATTAAAGTTTCAAAAATCCTTTGAAAACAAAAGCATCTCGTAAGACCACGCCACAAATAAACATGTCGGGTTTTTACCTTACGATAGCTAAAACACTTTTTATAAAAATCCTCTGATATTATAATAGTGTCTATTTACAAATACTTATAAAATAGCCGAAATTGTTACATCTATTAAATTCCGGCATACTAGCCACAACGTGGGTAATACAAACAAAACTCGTACAAGGCACGTAGGGAAAATGGATTTCCAACGAATGACTAGGCACTGGGGTACCACCTGTCACAGTACGTGGCCTAGATCACATTACCGAGGAGTACGCCCGCTCCCCTGCAACACAAGACCGGAATCATCCCTTACTGGATAATTCCAAGTAAAATCATCCCACGGTTGTGATCAGCAACCGCACCACTAAGCCGAAATAAAAGGGACATCTAGACAGGGATGACCTTACTCTCAAGTGGGGGCTACCCACGAAGCCTTGCTGCATAACCCCTGATTTTCAGTCATTCCCGGTTGATGAGGCTTGAGGCTAAACGATACCTTTACAGAACATTCACTTTGAATGCCCATCGTCCACCTGACGATGTCACGAAAGCATTCGTCCATATAAGTCCGTCCCGGGTCCGAACGGAACCGAAGGCACTATTCCTACTACATCCATTTTGGAAATATCCTCAGGATTAGTAGCGACTAGCCCTTGCACTTCACTGCTCCATCTTCGACTCCGAACACGTTACACGAAACGTACAAACCGGATCGAAGTGGTTTTCGAGTCTCCAGACCTAGAATCCCGGTATACGGAAACTCGATCCCGGTCTCTTCGAAACGATCGCGCATTTGGCCAATATTAATAGTCGGTGATTTAACTATCAATTAATGTTCACAAACATCCATACACATCCATCACACAATAAATAATCTCCATATTATTTATTTTCTTCTAATATCTTTCAAAGATATATTTTCACATTTTCAAAACTCGTTTGAAAACAATTTTCCAAAACTCTTCCTTTACAAGGTAAATCCTTTACCCTTTATTCCCATCGGGAATAACCAAGTATAAAACAATTTGCATTTAAAATAGTTAAAAATACTTTATACTGAAATATACTTTAAAATATGAAAATTACTTCTATTTATTTACTCAAAATATAAATTTAAAATATGTGAAGAAAACTAGTTATTAACACATAAACTTTGATTTAAAGATAAGGGTTTAGTTTCACTAAATCCAAAATAGCATTATAAGAAGAAAAATGCTAATTTTAACAACTTAAGCTAAAACCAATTTTTAAATAAATCCATTTGTAAAAATAATTGGTAATATATTCCCAAATTATTACGGTATTAAAATTATTAATTTATTTCTTTAAAAATAACGATTTCTTAAAAATACTTTTTAAAACGATTTAAAACTTAACCTTTAGTTAAATAAAATCTTTTTATAAACATTTACTTGGTTTTCCCAGGGAAACACTTTCCCATTTCTAAACATTCCAAAGTACTCTTTCATATAAATCCACTGATTTATTTCAAGTCAATTTATGATTTCAACATAAATTTCCAATTCCATACTTAACTATAACTTCCTCCGAAGTTAAATAACAAATTTTTCATTTCCGGAAATTCATTTTTAAATATAGTTTAAACATTTTGGTGAATTTTCAATGGAAGCCAAATTTCCAATTTACTTAATTAAATTCCAATGAAATACGGCATTTCAAAACATTCTATTTTTCATTTGAACTTGTTAATTTATAGTCGGAAACTCCATTTTAACATATTTTTAATTTCCGGATAACATTAGTCATTATTAAAATAAACACCGTTATTTTAAACAATTTATAATTTCATAAATTTAATCTCCAGAAAATTTATATTTCATATTTATCGATTGATAAATTTTCCCACAATATTAAATCCCAATTTTACCAATTTTTTTTCATTTCCCATTCCAAACCAGATTTCAAATTCTATTTTTCAAAAATTCTTAATTTAACAATTTACTTATTTCGTAAAAACCCAATTTTGTCCATTTATAAATTAAATTCTGTAATTATGATTTATACAACAATTTCACAACACAATTAAATTTCCAGATTTATCAATCACAACATATAAACAGGTATGACTATCAACTATAAATAATTGCTACATTTTGAGGAATCCAGTTGGATCCCTCCAACCTGTTTTTCCCTACATCCACAGATATTAGCACATCACAATATAAATATCAATCCAAACTGATAACAACAGTTATAATCAACCAATCACACAGATATTTAAATATTATCTATTTAATCTGCCTAGCATCCAGATGTGAGTGAGAAAAACTCACCTTGAGTTTCGGCGAGCGTTCGAAATTTTAAATTAAACCGGACGATGTCCGATTTAACCCAAATTCCTACTTGCCCGAAACGACTCCGGATCTGCACCATCACGAAGTACGTCTCTCTGCGATTCCAACGGTTCCAATTTCGTTAAAATCTGAGTACGTATGAGTTCGTTATGATATTACAAAGTTTTGAATTGAAATTTAAAAACAATTTCTTTTATTTAATTTATACCATCACAGCCGTTTATCAACGTTTGAAATCTAGGCCGCACGTTCACTTCATCTTCTCCTTCACGCGCGTCTACAACTACAACCAAACCCATCACTCTCGAACTAGGGTTCGAAATTGCAACCACCACAACTCGCTTCAGCATGATCGGCGATCACCACCTGAAAGGACTTCGCGAGCTCTACCACCAGGCATGGCCACGACGAGCTCGGTCATCACTTGACGAGGAAAAACGTGTTCGCACGGCCCAAGAACGCGGCGAAAAAGCAGCTCCAAACGACGACTACATGCTAGATCCACCGTTGGATCTGATGAGCACGAGTCCCTCTTCGATCTTCCAGTTGGAAGAATTTCCTATAAGCGCACGGATTTGATGAAAAATGGAGGAGAAGGTAAGAGCCTTCCGGCCATTGAATAAGAAGATGGCGGCTGAACGTGATACTAGGGTTTAGAGATAATAACGTTTATATATATATAATTTAATATTATTTAATTAATAAAATTTCTCAAGTTAACCACAAACGCAAACGAACTCCAAATTACGCGTTCCGACAGGCTATCCGGGGGTTTTTCCACGTTTCGGACACAATGGAACAAGTTTCGTAAGCTAATTTGATCGTATGCGCGAGATACGGAATTAAACGATCAATTTAAAATTAAATCGGTTAAATCGATTCCGATGCGTTTCGAGTTGCCACGGTCAAACGACAACTCCGATCGTTACGAAAATTGAAATCCGATAATAACTAACTATTATGGATCCAATAGAACTGGTTTCGTCGAATTCTGAGACTATGTCCCGGAAGGCTATTTTAACTCGTCTATTAATTCGGGCGATTTCTAAAAATCGTCGAAAACGCTTCAAATTTCACTTTTAAAATTTTATTAACTTAACAATAAATCATATAAAATTTATAAACACATTAAAAATCATTCTGGCTCAGTCCAGACCAAAATCCGATTAAATTGCAAATTAATAATAATTAAATTCTATTATTAAATTAATATAAAATTCCAAATAATAACTTGTTAACTTTAAAATTCATCTAAAATTCAACATTATTGTTTATAACCAATTGAACTTAAAATACATTTAAGCACCATTTTTATCACTATTTACATCCAGATTTACCTTTATCTCAAATCCGAATATTTGATTATTATTTTCCATTTTCCAAATTCAACCAAATTAAAAATCATAGCTTGTTTTATTAATTGAAACCGAATCCATTTATTTCAAAAATCAATTTAGAACCCACATTAACATTTAAAACGAATTAAATGTTCACAAATCAAGCAGCTAAAATCTGGGATGTTACATTACCAAATTGTATTTGAATTCCTATTCGGTTGCTTAGGCGGAAAAGTCCTATTCGGTTGCTCAGGCGGTGTAATACCTGTTCCTCCAGGTTAAGTGAGGGTTATTCGAGAAATTCCAGAAGGAGTCTGGGACTGGACGTAGAACGGGAAGTTCGAACCAGTATAAAAATCTCTGGTGTCATTTTTATTACTGCTATTTACTATTAGTTATAATTCCGCACTTGCTAGACTAGTTTAACTATATTATCGATCCATATACACTTCCAACGTGCACATCAATGTCCAAGATGTGTGCAAAGCTAAATGGACCGGAATTGACGGGTAGTGATAAATCACTTGGGGTCAAACCCAAGAAAACCTTATAGTCGCTCGGAGTCAATCATTGGATCGCTTGGGGTTAGTGAATTCGAAGGCCTAATCATTGGCGCTTGGAGTTTCCTTGGAGTTGCTTTGGGAAAAAGCTTGTCTTACTTGAGTCCTGCTTTGGGTTAATGCAGGGGTTCTAAAATAATATCCGGCTTTGTACTTGTCAAAATTCACATGCAACACCCAGCTTGAATAAATTTTGTATGTCATTTTTTCACACTTCCCCAAAGGAATGTAGGATATTATTTTCGAGGAACTACCATCCTAATCATTTCTGGACTTCGGGCAGAAGCAGAAGTGGATGGTTGAGGATTTGTCGATGGATGTGTTAATAAAAACGGTCGGCTGTGCTTCATGGCCATGGAATGATAGTATTAGATCGGTCGTATAGGGACGATAATAGTTCCATTATAGATTGGTGGAGAGGCTAATAGGGAACGATCGGTTACAAGGATGAGAACGGAACGGTCGTACTAGGTAGGCTATTGGAACGATCATACAAAAATGATCATATTGGAATTTTCATACATACCCAGTTGTTAGGGGGTCTAATTGGAACGATCGTGTAAAAACGATCGTATAAGGATGATGGATTATGTCCAGTAGGCAGGAGTATCAATATAGTACGACCGATTATACACAAATCAAAATGTTTGGCTCCAAAGATGGAGCTGGAAAGATCGAATGAAGGAAGACCGTGTAGGGACGATCAGAGATAAGCGATCGTGCAGAAATGCGAGCAGCCACATTCATGTTGATGGAACGATCGGATATGGTAGCTTGGGAAAGAATAATTGGTGTAGCCCATTGTAGTGAACGATCGAGTACGGTGATGGATCGTGTGAATTCGTGGTGAAGGATCGTTCACCTAGTGTGTATGGGTCTTAGCCAACTGTCGATCGCTCTTCCTTGCATTAAAACTTGAAAATGCAAAGACATTCATGAATCATATGGCTACATGGGCACTGATCTCATCATCACCTTCTTTGGCAAAAAGGTAGTAGACATGATTTCACGGCCTTGCAAAGTAGTTTCCATCTAGACTTCTTTGGAATCTGAGTAGAATAAGAAACTCATCAATCAAAAGTTGGATCTATCTCGCGAACATGGAAACTCGCCAGTAGAAAATGAAATCCAATCGAGTTGAGAATTCATTTCTCAGTGAAAGCACCAAAATGTTGACGCCAAAATTGGGTATCAACATCCATAGATTCTCGTAGAGATTAAACAATGAAACAAATTGAAAACAAAGCAGAAGAAATAAATAAACACGCGGATTTTTATAGTGGTTCGGCAATCTTGGCCTGCATCCACTTCACACTTTTATTAATCTTTCACTAGATTACAATTACAAGAATATTTGGATCAGCTAGGACCCATTGGTACAAGATTCAGGAATAGAAAATGGCAGAGCCTCCAGAGGAGGAGGAAGAAGATCTAGTCCCCCTTTTCTGAAGCCATGCTTGTTGTATTTATAGTAGAAGACGAGCATGGATCGGGCTGAAACTTTACAAGAAGGCCCCCTGGATCCAGTAGAGCCAGCCATACCGATCGGCCCCATTTATTCATTGATCAAGAATGATCAGCATACTTAAAACCGATCCTTTATCTAAGCCCCAGTCACCGTGCGATCGATGTTGGAGGTCCCACGAGCTTCTAGATGTTGCTCCTAAAATATTGGATCATTTTGAGATATAGATTGCAAGTTATGGTTCATTCTTGGTCGAAGATAGGTCATACACTGAAATACACCAATCGTTTATTGAACTCCAATAATGACCGGTATACATCGATCGGTCTTCCTCCCACTTCCATTTTATTACGCGTGATCGCTATGGTGTGCTCCTCTTGCCTCTTTGTTGATGTCCTGAAAGTCTCCCATGGATTGGCTTCTTAGGTCTCAAGATATTAAATGTTCCCCGATGATGTGAACTATTTCCTTGATCGTCCTTTGGTCAATCCAAACGAATCATTGCCTCAACCGTATTTTGTGCATACGAACTTCAATCAACTCCAAACTCGAGATATAACTTCACAGGACAAGGCTAGCCACTTCATGTTAGCTACACTTTAGTTTGGTCCTGGTTCGAATCTGTTCGACTATCGTCTACAGTACTGTATATAACTGGCTCTCCAAGCTATCGAACATCTGTTCCTAGTCGAATCGAATGATATCACTGCTTTGCCAAAAGACATGATAACATTAACTAATTTAATTTCCATAGTAAATCACTTAGGAAAAATCCCCAAAACTCAAAATAATTCACTTTTAATATGTTTTCTAACATACATAAATTTTCAAACCCGAAAACATTATTTTATTGGCTTAAGCAATTTAAACTCAAAATAACTATTTCTTCCATAAAAAATTATCCATGGCTTGAAATAGTATGAAAATTTAAACCCATCTACAAAATAATGTTATCCATAACATAGTCAACCATCATGGCATTCGAAACTCATTTTATACGATTTTAACCTTAAAATTGATTTATACCTTTTTATAAAATCCTTGTTTAAATCAAAACATGGCATATAATCAAAGCATATCATCATACAATCCATCCAAATGGTTTTAAACCTTAAAACCGAAATTTAAAATGTTCAACAAAACATATATGAGATGATTTAGATTATTATTCACCTTGTTTGGGTAAGGAACCCGAGATTTGCTCTTGCTTTAATCTTCCTAGCTTGAATCTAAGCTTTAAATTTTGATTTTGCTCTTCCTATTCTTAGGGTAATGGCCGGCCTTGTTTTCTTAGCTTATTTTTTTGTTTTTGTAAGAATAGAATGAGAATGGGATGGTTGTAAGGGTTTTGGGGTTCGGTTATTCCCTATATTATCCTTGCCTTACTTAACTTGGTTTTTATCTTATAAACCATTCTTTTGAATTCATTAAGTTAAGGCACGACCTCCATTAGTTTTCAAATCCTAATTCCATTATCACTCTAGTCTCTACGTTATTATATTTAATTTATCTAATTATACCTCCTAAATATTATGTCTAAAACTTAGGGGTGTTACAGCTTGTTATCAATCCCGTTTGTTATCGATGCCGCATATTATCAATGTCGTATGTTATCAAGGCCGCTTGTTATCAATGTCGTTTGCTATTGATGCCGCTTGTTATCAATGCCGTATGTTATCATCACCAATTTTTGCCAATATCGCCACTTATCAATGTTTCCACTTATCAATGTCACCACTTATTGATGTCGTGCCTTAGTAATTCCACACTTCATCAACCTTCAAAAGAGGCCGCATATCCTCAATATAATGTTGATATCAAATGTCATCAATGAAGGCTATCAAGACAAGATGGATGCTAAGCGTTGAAGTTCACCATTGTGCAAGTGGATATTGAAGTATAACACCATGTGCCATCAATATTGTTAATGCCGGAGGTCAAGCATGCCACATGGACACATGCCAGTCATGCCGCATCCCTCAATCCCTATAAATATGGACCTAGGGGCATGAGAAAATAGGCAAATCATTCTTTTCTTATCTCTTACATTTTAAACTTCATAACCCTAAATTGATTTGGGGACTTTAGTGTCGATTGCACTTTTTGCAAATAGGACCTTGTAAATTCAACAACTACATAACATACAAATTAAGAGGAATTGAATTATGACTTATTTTTGAGTTTCAAAGCACTTGTGATTTTTAATCATAACTTGCTTCGAAATCCAAAAGCACTCATAATCGTGATTTTTTCTTGCATAAGATTGCCCTGCATAAATTGAAGTAGCTTCGACATGGTCATGCTTATGACGACATCATGGACTTGAACAAGCCAAGCCTAATCACCCAAGCCTTTCCTCAACCAAGTGTCACTTTTGCCCACACTCATTGCGGTTTACAAGGGACATTCGATCCTTCTTACAACCACATTCCTTTTTCCTTACACTTTTTGAGGTTGATGAAAATATTCGTTAACATTTTGGTGCTAGAAGGAGGGCTCGAACCTTCGACTTTGTTAAATTCATAAGTGGAAATACCTTGACCTACATACATAGGACTTAGAGGATTTATCCCTACCAAGCACCTTTAAGGAATCCTTCCAAATCGTCCTACTCTTGATTCTTAACACCACTTAATCACATCAACTAAGCTTTGCTTAGTCTTGTTAATTAAACGTGTTAGAATCTCCGGGCAAGGGTCTTTCGAACCTCAATTGGCTATACCAACCTACCAAATCAATGGTGATCCTTAGCTTCATTAGAAGCAAGTATTAAGGCTCGTGGTGTTACAAGTCATGAAGGATAAAAGAAGAAAAGTGGCTTCTTATAATCCAAAAAAGTGGAGTCTGAATCTATTCCATATATGGCCGACACTGATCTTGCCCTAGAAAGACAATATAGAAAAGATAGAATCTTCATGAAATTGAGAAAGGAAATCCAGGTCAAAGCTAAGGGAACTATCTTCGAAAAGGAGATAGAAAGGGATTTTGATTGGTTAACTATAAAGTGGAGCAGTGTACTTGATCAATCTTACAAAAACAAATGAAGCACAAAGCTCCTAAAAAAGGAAGTTGGTCATTAAAGATGAAGAGTTCTTCACAAGCAACAAAAGAATTAAACGCCAATTGAGAGGCCAACCTCCCAAAAGATTACGGCTTTCTAAGGACTACTTTCTTACTAACTCTTATGAGAATATCTACCTCTTGACCAAAGACAAGCTCAACTATTGGCCTTCACATAAAAAGCAATCGAAGAATGAAAGAAATCTCAAAGGATTATATTGTCATTATCTTCGTTCTAATGGCCATGAGACCAATCAATGCCGAAGCTTGGAAGGAATAATCAACAACCTCTTAGGATAGGGGAAGCTCAAGGAATTTATATAAAGATATTGAACAACTTGACAGTAAAGAAAGATTTTTCCAGTAAAATAAGTGTATCTGCATGGTTAAGGAGTGAGACTCTCCTAAAATAAAAGGAAAATCCTAAACCACTAACTAAGATGGTAGTAAGGGGTAAAAAGCCTTTGTCTTTGCTATGATGGCCTGGTCAAAGCACCTCCTAGAGGGAGGTTATAGTAAGCCTTTAATCTCGTCAGAAAAGGCAAGACCAAAGCATCTGCAAGCCTTCTGCCCCCGCCTATGTGGCCTAGTCAGAGTGTCTTTTAGAAGGAGGACAGAGTAAGCCATTGGTCCCGTCTAAGATGAGCTGACTAAAGCACCAAACCAACCTTCAGTACCATCTCTAAAGCCTTGCCGAAGCGCCTCCTAGAGGGAGGTCATGTAAGTCTTTGGTTCTGCGTAAGATAGCTACCCAAAGCACCAGACTAGCTTTTAATACCATCTCTGAGGACTTACTAAAGCGTCTTCTAGAGGGAGGTTAGGTAAATCTTTGGTCCTGCTTAAAATAGCTAACCAAACGCATCAGACAACAGACCTAAATCATCACCTAAAATGGTGATAAAGGGTTAGATCCAAGTTGAAATCATCACCTAAGTTGGTACCAAAGAAATCAATCGAGTCAATCGAACTCTATCCAAAAGAATGTATCAAAACAATCTTCTAGGGGAAGATCTGTCAAAAACTAGTCATTTGTGCTTCGAAACAAAATCAATCAATCTTCTAGAGAAAGATCTGTCAAGTGTGAGCCGTTTATGCTCCAAAGCAAAGCAATCTTCAATTTCCAAATGGATTTTTTGGTCTTCTATTGTAGCTAGATAGGTTTTCTGGTCCTCTATCATTATTGCCATATGGTTTTTTGGATTTCTATTATTATGACCAAGTTTTCTACCCTTCTATTTAAAAGGATACCATTATTGCCAGTTAGGTTTCTGGACTGCTATCAGAAGGTTTCCTTAAACAAGGAAAATAACTAACGCTAAAAGTAAATTATCTTACTTCAAGAACAAAAACGGGGCTTCATTAAATCGACTTTCGATCTTTTAAGTTCAGATTGGAACTCAACTTTCTTAAAATAATGGAAATCTCCATTACTAGACTAAAAGGTAGACTCTTACATCAAGATCAACATTTACCATACCGGTTGAAATGTTGAATGATAAATCAGTAAGGATCCTTGTTCTCTTAACAAGCAGATTATTGTCTTATATGGTAAAAGCTCAAAATACTGGAAAGTAGGATATATATCTCAAATGATTCAATGCATTCAAAAGTATAAATGTTGCATTTAAGTAACATTTATTTGAATACGAATTCATTTATTATCTAATATGTTGTATACCAAAGTCACATATACATAAATTGAACTACAAAGAGGGTCTATTTAAAGATCTATAGGTAATTCTCTACTTAAGTTCAAGGCTCTATGTCATCCTATCTAGATCTTCAGCAATTGATGAAGATTTGGTAACGTGGCGAAAGGCCACATCCAAAAGTTCTTTGAGTTTCTTCTCTTTCCTTTGAAATGGTGTCTGCATCATCAATTGAGTCACTTTGAGTCCACGGTGCACACTTAAGAGTCTTGTTGGCTCCATTTATGATTTGGACCATGCTCTTGAAAGAGTCTATGCGGTAGGATCGTATAATATGGAATAGTGAAATGGTCTAGGTAGATAGTAGTAAGCAATAAGTAAAGTAGACACCAAGACTTTATACTGGTTCGGACCTCTTGTCCTACGTCCAGTCCCTAAGCTCCTCTTAGGAATTCAACTAACCAACAACCCTCACTTAACCCGGAGGAATAGGTTTACAACTTACCCGAACAACCGAACGGGATTTCTTGCCTCAACTGCCGAAGAGGGCTTCAACTAGATACTAAAAATATTTCTGACTTGTTGTGTTCTTGATAACACTAATGAGTCAAATTGAGTACAACTTTCCTATAATCTTATCCTCGAGAGTATACAAAGTGTTTGTGAAGATTTAAAAAATGTGAATTGCTATGAATCAAAAGGTGTTATAGTTAAAACAGAGATTCAAGCAATTGGTTTGTGATTGCTTTTGAAAACTTAAGAAATTTGAAAGTATGTTCAAGTAAATAGAAAGATTAAAGCAATTAGAATTGATGATTTGCAAATGTTAAAACCATGTATTTATACTTGTAGAAGAGGTGCATTTGTTTGCAAGAGGTGCAGGCAAGAGATGCTTCCATTTCTATTGGAGAATGGTTGCAACTCTTGGGAGGAAGAAGGTGTCCTTTCGGAGAAAATTCGCAGTTACAGATTCAGTCGACTGAGCAGGAAATTCAATCGACTGAAAATACAAAGGAAAATTTTCAGGAAAGCATTCAGTCGACTGGGCAGGAAATTCAGTCGACTGAAACTGTGCATATTTGTAAATGTGTGCCAGTTTCAGTCGACTGTCCATACCTGTTCAGTCGACTGAACTATAAAAGTATGCACAGTGAACATGTGAATAAAAATGAAGTTTTATGAATGTGTTTTAGTGTTCGTGCAAATCTCTTGAGGATAGATTTTAACAAATAATCTAGACTTTAGACCTATAAAAATCATACTTATGTTTATACTTTGGTCTTCATCGATCTTCCTTTGATTTTGCATATATCTCTTCCTTTTTGTTGAAGAACATTGTCATTGATCAAAATCTTCATGTATCAACATTCTCCCCCTTTTTGATTGATGACAACACTAATGTGTTATAGAGATGTATTTACTAATTTTCTCCCCCTGAATGTATGCACTTATCTTTCCTACAAAACAAAGTTAGCTACATAGATTTCTCCCCCTTTGTCATCGACAAAAAGGAAGTAATAATTTGTAGAAGTATATAACTGTCAAACAAAGCAACCACTATCCAAAATCCATTTTCTTTTCTTGAGTGGGACCTGCAAAAAATAAATACAATATTGGTACCCACCTTTCAATAGGGTCCTAAAAGTTAGAACTTAGGAAACCAAACCCAATTTGGTTCAGTATCCTTTTTATAAATATAATTTTTATTATTACGAACACTATCCATAAATGCTTTAATATATTTATTCCTAATTAAAATATTGTTAGTCTTTGGAACCCAAATTTTAACTATCTTAGTTTCTTCTTTTGTTCTAATAGGTTCTCTTAATAACATTTGTTGTTTTGAATCAATATTCCTTTTAAAATTTGTATTTTTCATTTTAGGAATTTTTGACTCTTTTATATATCCTAATCCATGTTTATTTGAGGAGGATTGAGAATTTTCTAAAATCTTAGATAAATTTTCTCTTCCTTTGTTAAAATTAGAGACATTTTTAGTGATGTTATCTAATCTAACTTGAAGACTATTATTTTCTAACTCAACTTGTCTAATCTTAGTTTTTAACTCATGATTTTCAAAGACAATTATATCATTCTTTTTCTTTTGAGTTTCAATTTCTTGACTTAAAAGTGATAATTGAGTCTCCGAATTTGAAAGAGACTCTTGAACTTTTTCAAGTTCTTCTTCTAGAATTTTCTTTTCATCTTTTAACATATCTCTTTCAAATTCAGCTTTGTTTTGATTTTCACGAGTTTCCTTGAGTTTCTTTTTAAGAGTTTTTATTGTGCTCAAAAGTTCTGTGTTTACATTAATTAAATCGTCGAAAGTTAAATTACTAACCTCAGATTCTTGAGCCATAAAGAATACATTCGCTTGTTCATTGTCGCTATTATTATCACTTTCAGATGAAGATGAATCTGAATCGTCCCATGTTACAGAGAATGCCTTCTTTTTACATTTGTCTTTCTTATTCTTGTTGTTGAAGTTTTTCTGATTCTCCTTCTTTAGCTCCAGACAGTCTTTTATCATATGACCTTTCTTGTGACAATTAAAACATTCCATATTTGAGGATGAAGGTTTGTTCAAGAAATTCTTTTTGAAACCGTTTTCATTTCCTTTTCTATATTTTAAGAATTTCTTGAAATTTTTGGCAATAAATTCTAGATCCTCATTTTCAGACTCTGATTCTTCCTTTTCTACGTGAAAAGCCACATTTTTTCTTTCCTGTGTTTGATCTTTCTTAGCTTGCATGTTAACTTCATAAGACATAAGGTTTCCAATTAATTCTTCTGGTTTCATTGTAGATAGATCATTTGCTTCTTCGATTGCTAAGACTTTTCTCTCCCATTCATCAGTGAGTGAATTTAGAACTTTAGATACAATATCAAAATCCGTGTATTTTTCTCCTAGTCCTATTAAGGCATGATGAATATCTTGAAACCTTGAGTACATGTCATTGATGGATTCATTCTGTCGCATTCTAAAGTTTTGGAACTGGTTCTTTAGCATGGAGATCTTTGTTTGTTTAACCTTGTTTGTGCCTTCATGTATGGTTTTAAGTGTACTCCATATCTGATGTGTAGTAGTACAAATGCTAACACGATTGAACTCATTTCTATCCAAAGCGCAAAATAACATATTCATAGCTTTGGCATTTGCACTAGCTTCATTCTTCTGAGTATGTGTCCATGTAGAATAATCAGTTGTGGGTACAATGAGTTCTGCTTGAGTTGCATTCCAGGCTTCAAAGCTTGTTGCTTGCATATAAATCCTCATCCTTGTAGCCTAATAATTATAGTTTAGTCCATTGAATAGAGGGGGTCTTTGAGTAGATTGTCCTTCCGCAAATGTAGAGTTATAGGTAGATGTTGTGCTTGTGTTGTTTTCCATATTATTAATATGTCAAATAACGGTGTTATGGTTATAGGACGGCCTTGCTCTGATACCAATTGAAAGAGTCTATGCGGTAGGATCGTATAATATGGAATAGTGAAATGGTCTAGGTAGATAGTAGTAATAAATAAGTAAAGTAGACACCAAGACTTTATACTGGTTCGGACCTCTTGTCCTACGTCCAGTCCCTAAGCTCCTCTTAGGAATTCAACTAACCAACAACCCTCACTTAACCCGGAGGAATAGGTTTACAACTTACCCGAACAACCGAACGGGATTTCTTGCCTCAACTGCCGAAGAGGGCTTCAACTAGATACTAAAAATATTTCTGACTTGTTGTGTTCTTGATAACACTAATGAGTCAAATTGAGTACAACTTTCCTATAATCTTATCTTCGAGAGTATACAAAGTGTTTGTGAAGATTTAGGAAATGTGAATTGCTATGAATCAAAAGGTGTTATAGTTAAATCAGAGATTCAAGCAATTGGTTTGTGATTGCTTTTGAAAACTTAAGAAATTTGAAAGTATGTTCAAGTAAATAGAAAGATTAAAGCAATTAGAATTGATGATTTGCAAATGTTAAAACCATGTATTTATACTTGTAGAAGAGGTGCATTTGTTTGCAAGAGGTGCAGGCAAGAGATGCTTCCATTTCTATTGGAGAATGGTTGCAACTCTTGGGAGGAAGAAGGTGTCCTTTCGGAGAAAATTCGCAGTTACAGATTCAGTCGACTGAGCAGGAAATTCAGTCGACTGAAAATACAAAGGAAAATTTTCAGGAAAGCATTCAGTCGACTGGGCAGGAAATTCAGTCGACTGAAACTGTGCATATTTGTAAATGTGTGCCAGTTTCAGTCGACTGTCCATACCTGTTCAGTCGACTGAACTATAAAAGTATGCACAATGAACATGTGAATAAAAATGAAGTTTTATGAATGTGTTTTAGTGTTCGTGCAAATCTCTTGAGGATAGATTTTAACAAATAATCTAGACTTTAGACCTATAAAAATCATACTTATGTTTATACTTTGGTCTTCATCGATCTTCCTCTGATTTTGCATATATCTCTTCCTTTTTGTTGAAGCACATTGTCATTGATCAAAATCTTCGTGTATCAACAGCTCTTTAATTCTTTAATCTCCTGCCCGAGAGTGTGCTTTCATGCTCAAGTTTTTCAACCTGACCTTTATAATCATTAAGCATTGAGAAACTTTTTCATTCCATTTCTTATTAAAGAACTGGATACATTCAAATTTTGACTTACCTACCCCACTGGGAGATCATTTTGTTATTTAGACCCGAAGGTGGGTTTAATAAAGTGGCAAATTCTTAGCTAACTAAAGATTAAGATCTTATTATCCTCCCAGAAGTAGGAGTAGAAAGGCTAGAATCGCCTCCGCTCGCAATGAGTTTCAAAGATTGGCAGGATACTTGACTCTTCATTAAATCCACTTCAACGTCATTTGTTAATTAATGTAAGTTAGCCATTTCTATATCAATATCAACTAAAGGTCTAGAACCTAGGACCGTGTTAATCTTCTTTTTCAACTCTTGAAATTCTTTATCCTTCTCTTTAATTTGTTCCTCCAAGTTGGAGGTTATTTCTTTATAGTTTCTAAATGTTGATCCTAATCGATAATATTTCATGTGCCACTCTTGCACTTCTGGATTGTCCGAAAACTGTAAAGCTAAAGCGTCTTGAGAAAACCGTCTCTTTTCGATATCGGCTATCAATTTATCTTTGATAACATTCAGTCGATAAAGAGCATATGTAGGACCAGGTGAAAGCGCTAACTGGCATTCTTATTTAGAATAAGTAAAACAGAAATTAATACATGAAAAATAAGCTCTTCCATTAATAATAGCAAGGTTTACAAACAATAAGGAAACTCAAATTACATCACGATTCCATTTTTGAACATTCAAATAATTCTTAAAGCTTTGAAACAGTGGTTTTGGCCCTTTCGAATGAGGGCCGGATAAAGTAAGGTTAAAATTGAAATGAGCTTTAATCCCTTTTGGAGTACTAACTGGCGGGAATCGATGATAGCCCCATTTCCTGACTGGAGGACTAGCATGATCACATAGCAATTTAGCATGATACATTCGAATTTCACTAAGTAGTTTGTCCTTCTCATCGCCCAGAAAATCAAAATGAAAGTGAGGGAATCATGTGTATACTTCTTGTAGATTTCTTAGAAAGAATTGCCTTGCTAACTGAAATTTCTTGAGAGTTAAAGATTTCTCTTTAAAATCCTTCTTTAACTTGACAAATTTACTCAATTGATCTATGGAAATGGACTACTTGATGTTTCCTTAATCTGCATAATCTGTTAAATTAGACTAATAAAAGAGAAACAAAAGTGATAAAGTTCATAAGCTACTTAAATTACATGTTATAATCATATAGTCATGCGGGTTCATACAATATTGATCTCTTATAAAATTCAGAAATAAGTCTCCCCTTATTATACTTAATTTTTTTCAGGAGGAAGAGTATTAGTGCTAAGGGGAACACTAGCAACCTAAGGTAAGTTCCAACAAGTCCCAGGATAAGGATCGCTTCCATGATCATCTAGATATCTTTTACGAAGGCATCTAAGCAAACCACCACCGTGTTCACCCAAGTAAGAAAATTCCAAAAATTGACCCCTAGAAGAGACTTTATAGAGGAACTCTATCAAAGCATTGCTGTCATCAGTTAACATCCAAAAGAGAGTCATTAATTCAGTATTCTCTTTCGCGATCCTTTCTCGATATAGACGAGCTCTTTTCAAGCGAGGTGTGACTTACTTCTCCTTAAAAAATTATAACTACACGGTATCACCAAAGAGGCATTTATATCTGTCAGACAGGGTATTGTATTCTTTAACTAACTTTTCCAGCTCCCTATTCACACTTTCTTTATAAAGAGACTCGTAATAGTATTTGTCCTTTTCCTTAACTAAAACAGTAAGCTTATCAATTAAAAGCTAAATGGGTAATTTTAAACATCTAAGATAAAGAACCCCATACCTGTGAGGCCGAAACTTGAGTATGGATTTTCTCCTTCGGCTGACGGCTTGGGGAGTGCATCCTTTTGAAGTAGTATCTTTCTTTGTAGTATCTTGAAGATTAGGGAATTCAATAATGTCTGCATAATAAATAGACGAATCAAAGTTAGGATTACCCAATCCATCTCCTCCATCTTTTAATCCTCCAAAACCCTTTCCAACACCATTGCCATTATTATCAATGTCGTTATCGTCATCACCATCTTCTTCTTAGTCAGATTCTGTCTCTTCATCGATTGGAGGATCATCAAAGGTAAGCCATTTTTTGATGTCAACCTTTTCTTCAGTAGGAAACTCTTCCTGAAGGGCCTTCTTATCTTTCTTCGGTTTAAGACTAAACTTTATTTTAAATTTTTCGTTCCAATCTGGGAGGGATGGAAAATCTAAGTCTGGGCACTTTTGAATGTTATTAGCATATGCCACAAACAAGGCTTCTTCATAAGATTTCTCGGTAATCTTAGGAAGCATTATTGAGGAAAGAGGTGACTTTCTTTTTAGCGTCACCAATTATACCATTCGAGTAGTCCAAGACGCTAATTTTCCTCTGTAGCTTGTCCTCCAAGGATTGGTTCTTATAAGATAGTTTGGCTTTTTTTCATTAGCCCTATGGAGATCCGCTTTTAACATTCTCACTTCCTTCTCGACTAGCTCAATTTTCTCCTTATTGACCTTCTCGAGGTCTACTTTCAATTCCCTCACCTCCTTTTCTAGCAATTGCCTATAAGTGAGGAGATGAGATTCTCTTTCTCAATAAAAACTTCATCTTTTGCTGATGCAATATCAATTATTCTTTGGTTAAGTGAAGAGATTTGTCTTTTAAGCTCAACTATTTCGTTAGAAGTCCCTTGAGAAGCCTCTTAAAGGAGAAACATATTATTTCAATCTCGAAAATGTAAGATAACTTTACCAACACATTTAAACTCCTAAAATGTATTGCAAGTTTAAGTCGGGACAAGACCTATAGAGTTTAAAATTAACCAAACGGAAGAAATACATACCGATAAAGGCTGCTTAAGAATGATGAAAATATGATTCTTAGAATAAATTGAGAGTTGTGATGACCCAAGAGAGGTAAAAAGGGAGATTGGATAGCCAACCAAACGAAATCATTAAAACTGGCCATAGGAGGGCGTGGGCCTCCGAAGGAAGATGGTCTTTTGGGGAAGGAGACAGCCCAAGAATCGGCATACAAATGACTAAGAGTTGTAGATAAAGTAGGAAAAGAAATCTTAAGGAGGGGATCCAGAGAGTGAGCTGTCTCGGTAGATTCTTGAACTTTATGCCCAAGAGATTCCTGATTGGCAACCTGAGGGCTCGAGTCGATGGTCATATATTCCTCCTCATCCACAACAGTAGGAGTAAAGTAACCCACAAGCTTAGGACTTTTGTTTAGGGAAGTAGATGGAATATCAACAGGAACCTCGTCGTCTGCTTCTTTTCTAATTCTTCAATTGCTTTGGCAATATAGTCCACAATGGAAGTAGATTTGCTCAATCGAGATGAGGTAGGAATTTCATTTTTACTTTTCCTCTTTTTAGGAGGACCATCTTTAACTCTTGCCTCTTTAGAGGCAACAACAAGAGGAAAAAAGCCTAAAACAACAAAAATAAGTCAATGAAACAATGACATCAGGAATTCCACACTAGTTATATTACAAGCTTACCAATGGGCTCAAGTTGAACTAGAGAAGAAGTAAAGAACGCATTATGGTTATTGACGACCAGCAACCGTTTCCTTTGGGCATTTCTTTTCATCATTGGGGGTTCCCTAAGTATTATATGATGATCTAGAATTAGTGAATAGTGATGGAGATTCTCTTCCATTAGAAGTGTGAGCCTATCAACAATGCTCTTAGATGCTAGAGTCGGAGATTTGACAATCTCTTTATTAGAGGAGCTTAACTGCTTAGGACCCGGACGTAAAGGAAAACACTCATTGTGAAAAAAAGAAAATTATAACATAAGTCATAGAAAACAGAGACTTGCCTATAACAAAGAAATTTCCTCTAATCCTAGAATAGCAACTGACTTAGAAAAATTGGTTTCCTCATACCTTAGTCTTATTAATGGTATTGATGATCAAGCATTTCGAAAAGGGATGAATGCGATATAGTGAATTAACATGGTGCTTACCTATCTTGGTAGGGCTAGCTATGGTGTGAAGAATTTCAATACTGAGAGGGGGAAGCTTAGCTTCCCTAGCAAGAATTTCCAAGCAGGTCAAGTAAGTGTATGAATTTGGAGATAATTGAATTGGAGCAATGTTTAAGTGCTCAACGAATCTCAAAAGATAGATAGCAAAGAAAGATATCCCGAATGCCATATATATATTGAGATAAAGGCAAAAAAAACCCTTCCCGGGGATTATCAATTCTGCCAGAAGGACCTGTAGAAATAGCTTCTATACTTGTGATTCCATACTGCTTAAGGATGGATCCACTTCCTCTTGAGTGGTAATATATAATGGATTAAGAAGATGATCTTCTTTCTTAGTGGAAGGAGAAGCTTTTGGACCCTTGTTGGTCTTCTTGATTCCTTTCTGGGCTACGTTCTTGTCTTACATTTATCTACCATGTGATATTATTCTAAATTAGAAAAGTGATAATTAGAGTGCTCATGATATAAAATGGAATATTATATTCAAAACAAGGAATAGCTAGTTGATTGCATAAATTAAGGCATCAAAATGTGGAAAGCCTATAGTCCCACATAATATCTACAACAAGTCAACAATTATTGCATAGTCAACGTTGAACTTATGGAGAACTTAAACTCTTAAGTCGACTAAGAGTGTGCAAAAAATGTTAGACTTGTGGTTATAAAGTAAGCCTATGGGTGTTCACAAGAAACTTAAAATAAGAATTATCATAAGAGCAACCAAAGTGTTATGTTGCATCACTAAATCTATGTGGAATAGATGAATTAAAAGTCGAACGTTATATTAATTATGTTATATATTACAATGTAATGTTGCAGCTATGGTCAATATCGAAATGATAAACAAGTTGGCATCGATAAGTAATGTCGAAATAAACCTATAATATTTTTATATGTGACCCATCAAATTACTACAATGACTATGTCGTAAAATAACTATGTCGTATAAGGTCTACATTAGAATGTTGGAAATGATTACCGTAGAAGGATAATAACTTAAAGTAAGGTTACAATGTTGTATGATAGCCCCATAAATCAATATTGAATCTAAGTGGCAATGCTTTTAGTTAGTCTCGAATTTGCGTATGTCGCATCTATGGCTAGTGATCAACAAAAACTCTTTCATGATAACAGCTCTCATATTTCTAAATAGGTGTCACACCTCTTTTCTGTTATTAATAGCATAAATGTTTACACTATAAGTTTTATAAGCTTTGGAATTGTTAGGCGAATCCTCACCACCGGATCAGAACAGCCGGACCAAGACATCTCCAAATCAAAGCCGGACCAAGTCATCTCCAAACCAATGCCGAACCAACTCAATTCCAACTCCATGAATCAAAGTCCTCCCGGTCCAAGCAATGCCGAACCAACCACTTACCAAAGTCCTGCCGAACCAACCACTTACCCAAGTCCTACCGAACCAATCCACTGCCGAACCTTTCCACTGCCGGACCAATCCACTGCCGGACCAATCTACTGCCGGACCAATCTTCTCCCCACCACAACCGGACCAAGTCGTCTCCATACTAACATTCAACTCCTACCACCGAACCAAGGGAGGCCGAACCAAGACGCGCCAGGCCAGATTACGTCAGCCCAGGCCCGCCAGCTGCTATATACCTCCAAGACCCCTACCCCCAGCCTCACTCTATAAATAGAGGGGCAGGGGTACAACAATGGGGGACAAGTTTGAGAGCTCAAGCACGGAGAGAACTTTTAAAAAACTTTCTTTTACTTGTATCAAAGCTTTGTACTTGTAATCAAAAGAAGAGAAGAGAAATAACATATAAAGTGGACGTAGGCACATTGTGGCTGAACCACTATAAATTTGTGTGTCTTTTTACAGTTTAGTCCCTGCTTTTCATATATTTGCATAAATCAACCAAATCACTAAGAACAACATAAGATCTATTAAATCATACAACTTTGAGGTGTTTGTCCATTTTTTGTGCAAACATTTTTGGTGCTTTCATTGAGAGCTAGAAGCTCGAAGCTTCAGCTTCATCCACTTAACAAGTTTTCCTAACAGCATCGTCCGCCACTTGGAAAACATGCCTCCCAAACAGAGAAAGGATGTTAACAAAGGAAAAAACATCGCATCCAACAATCTTCCAGATCTAGCTGTCACGAATCAAGTAAATCGTCCTCCTCCAGCAATAGTAACAAATGAAGGACAGGCTAACCCAACCACTCCTGCCACAGAACAGCCTGCAGCAATTACTAGGGCAGATTTGGACAGAGTTGTGGTTGAAGTAACTAACCGCTTCACGTCCCAGCAGGAAGCCTTGGTGGACCATCTCATGTCACGCTTAAGGGATGCTGAAGAATCCAACCGCAACACTGAAACATGGGGCGAGTCCCAGTCTGGAGGATCTCAGAGACAACAAAGATCTTCCTTCTTCGAAGGAGCTAACGATAGAAGTAGCCATGGTAGGAGCCGAGACCGAGCACAGCCCGAAGTTAGGCCTGAGGAAACGTTTGGTACCGAACCCAACGGGGGAGGTACCGGACGGAGGTCAACTGTAGCTGAGCCTGTCATACTGCCTAACCACGGAAACGCCGGTAAACGGGGCCGAGCTAGAGTCCAGTCCGAAGTTGGACCCGAGGAAGTGCTTAGATCAGAACCCAGCAGGGGAATATCAAGGCAAGGGCCAACTGTAGCTGACCCTAGCATGCTCCCAGAAGATCAAAGGTAGCCGCTGGAAAATATGAGGAACGATAGACGATACCATCCCTACAAGTCATCTGGACGGAATCAATCCCATAGAACAGAACCAAACTCATTTCTATCTGCTCCAAATTCTGATGAAAGGATGGCACGCTTATTCAGAGAGTGTGTCCAACGGGAGCAAAGAGATCGAGGGATAGGCGCTAGGGTAACCAGCCCTTTCGCCCGCAATATAGAAATTGCTATCACCCCCCGAGAATGGAAGATGCCGACAATGGAACCTTACAAAGGAACCTCCGACCCCGTTGTACACTTACAGAGGTACACGCAACATATGCTCATGAGTGGAGCAACAGAGGGAGTACTATGCAAATGCTTTCCGCTCTTTTTAGCAGATCTCGCTACCTCCTGGTTTTGTCATCTACCCCAGGGATCCATCAGCTCGTGGGAAATGTTGAAAGAAAAGTTTATCAGTCAGTTCTGCATCCATGTGGAACAACCTAAGGACGCTTATTCCTTATCCAGCGTCAAACAGAAACCTGGAGAAAAACTGCAGCAATACCTAACCCGATTCAATGCCGCAGCAGCCGCAGTCCAAGATGCCGATGAGAAGCTTATCCTAATGGCCCTCTGTAGTGGTGTGCATCCGGACACTAAATTTGCTAGAAGGTTGACGAAAGAAAAACCAGCTACTTTACCCGATTTCTTCCATGAAGCCGGGAAATACATGAGGCTTGAGGATGCTGCCGTTGAGGGGCAGTTAGGACAACAAAATAAGGCAACTCACAGCAACGCCCCCGCTGTGGCAAGGGACGTTCGAAGAAATGATTCCAGAGACAATGCTGGGGGCAAGAAGGGAGAAAAGCGCCTATATCGGCCTGGGCCGAGATTCGACACTTACACTCCTTTGAACGAGACCGTCGAAAATATCTTCCTTGCCACCCAAGGCGAAGTTAGATACAAACGCCCACCATACAAAAAGGAATCAGATAACGCGCAGAAATCTAGAAAGTTCTGCCGCTTCCATGAATCTCACGGGCATGATACCAATGAATGCCATCATCTCCGGGATCTGATTGAGGAACACATCAGAAGGAAGAAACTGGAACGTTATGTAAAAAGTCAGGACAGGACTCCAGCTCCTGCCAATGAAAACCCAAGGCTACCCTCACCGGACACCGGTAGAGGAAACCGCAACGCTAGCAGCTCTAGTCAAGAGAAAATAGTGGTCCATACCATCTCAGGAGGACCGCACATCGCGGACAGAAGCTGGAAAGAGATGGAAAGGTATGGAAAGTTGCTTAGAGACAATAAAGACTGTGTCAATTCGGTTATAGAAGAGCGCCACCCGAAGCGGAAAGAAAGTAATGACATCACATTCGGTAAGCGTGACCTAGAAGGAAGGCAGTACCCTCACATG
The DNA here is from genome assembly GCA_030737815.1 of Allium fistulosum. NCBI lineage: Eukaryota > Viridiplantae > Streptophyta > Magnoliopsida > Asparagales > Amaryllidaceae > Allium > Allium fistulosum. The sequence continues at coordinate 917,633,660 of CM060906.1, forward strand.
GATCCCATGGTCATCTCTGCCCGACTCGGTCCCGCCGAAGTTTACCGAATCCTGGTAGACACTGGAAGCTCAGTAAACATCCTGTTCAAACACGCATTCGACAAAATGAAGCTATCAATGAAGGATGTATCTCCCTGCGATAAACCACTACACGGTTTCACTGGGGATGCTAAGATGCCCCTCGGGCAACTAGACCTCTTTGTTGAGATTGGAAGCCATCCCCGCTCCATTGTACGGAAGCAGACGTTCGTGCTAATAGAAAACCATTCGGCCTACAATGCCTTCTTAGGAAGACCAGCCTTGTCTGACTTCCAAATTGTCCTAGCTCCATGGTGCCTAAAGATGAAGTTTCCAACGGACAATGGAATAGGGAAAGTAGAAGGAGACCAGGACATTGCTCGAGACTGCTATGTGACTGAACTTTGCAACAACCACAGGAAGGATAAAGGGAAGGGTGTAGAGATTGCCCTCTGCACGAAAAGTATAGAAGCATAGCAACTAAAGAAAGCCCCTCCTCTTCGATATACCAGCGACCCTTTCAATGAATTAGACCATAGGGACAAAGAGGAGGAGGCCACCGCCGAGCCTGCAGAGGCTATGGAGTTTATATCTGTAGACAAGCACGACTCAAGTAGACTATTGAAAATTGGGTCCCAACTAAAAGCCGAATTGAAGGAACAACTCATCGATTTTCTCCTCCATAACTTGGATGTATTCGCATGGTCACACGCTGACATGACCGGAATCTCCCCCGACATAGCATGCCACGTATTAAACATTGATCCTACCAAGGCGCCCGTAAAACAAAGAAAGAGAAGTATGGGGGCAGAACGATCAGCAGCCCTCGATGAAGAAGTAAAGAATCTACTCGCCAATGACTTCATACGAGAAGCTATCTACCCGGAATGGATCGCCAACCCGGTACTGGTAAAGAAGGCTAATGGGAAATGGCGAACCTGCATTGACTTTTCCAACCTAAACGACGCCTGCCCAAAGGATTGCTTCCCACTTCCCCGAATCGACCAACTTGTAGACAGCACAGCCAGGCACGAGCTCCTATCTTTTATGGACGCATACTCAGGATATAACCAAATTCCTATGCATGCTCCCGACCAAGACCACACTAGTTTCGTCACCGAGCGGGGTTTATACTGCTATAAGGTAATGCCTTTCGGACTTAAAAATGCAGGAGCCACCTACCAGCGCCTCGTCAACAAGATGTTTGCAGGGCTAATAGGACAAACTATGGAAGTATATGTGGATGACATGCTGGTAAAGTCAAGGAAAGCCAAAGATCACGTAAGCCACCTAGGCGAGATGTTCCAGGTACTTCGACAGTATGGAATGAAGTTGAATCCACTAAAGTGCTCCTTCGGAGTGTCATCAGGAAAGTTCTTAGGATTCATCGTACATGCCAGAGGGATTGAAGCAAACCCTGAACAAGTCCGAGCGCTAAGTGATATCAAGATACCTTCCACTCGGAAGGAAATGCAAAGTTTGAATGGAAAAGTGGCCGCCCTAAGCCGATTCATCTCCAAGGCAACAGACAAGTGCGTTCCCTTTTTCGAAGTTCTAAAGAAAGACAAAGGAAAGTTTGAATGGACTGACGAATGCTTAACCGCTTTCCTTAACTTAATCGAACACCTCCAGAAACCACCGGTACTCTCGACTCCAAGCGAAGGCGAAGAATTATACCTATACCTTGCTGTGTCATCTCACGCCCTAAGCGCTGCCTTGGTAAGGGAAGACAACCGCATGCAGCGGCCAGTTTACTTCGTCAGCAAGAGGTTTACTGGGCAGAAGTCAGATATCCTAAACTCGAGAAGCTAGCATACTGTTTACTAATCACATCACGGAAATTGCGTCACTACTTCCAGTCCCATTCCATCAAAGTTCTGACCGATCAACCACTGAGGCATGTACTCCATCGTCCCGACACTTCTGGGCGACTACTTAAATGGTGCATTGAACTAAGTCAGTATGATATCACCTATCACCCTCGCACCGCCATCAAGGGACAAGCCATGGCTGATTTCATTGCAGAATTCACTACCAACGAAGATAAGGAGCAATTGGAAATAGCAAAAGACATCAAGTGGAATCTCTTTGTGGATGGCGCATCAAACGAACAAGGCTCGGGGGCAGGTGTGGTAATAATCACTCCCAGGGGGAATAAGCTGCACTATGCTATAAGGTTGGAGTTCGCTGCCACCAACAACGATGCAGAATATGAAGCGGTGATAGCTGGATTAGAACTTGCCATAGAAATTGGAGCCAATTCTTTGTGTCTTCATAGCGATTCTCAACTTATTGTTAACCAGATACTAGGAGAATTCCAAGCTCGAGAAGAACGACTCATAGCATATCTAAAGAAGACCAAGTTACTTCTCAGCCGATTGGACCACTACCTAGTCAAACACATCCCTCGGGAAGATAACCAAGAGGCCGACGAATTGGCGAAGCAAGCAAGTGTGAGAGACATCGCCATCTTCGGGGCAGTAACCATCTCGAAGCAACTGGCCCCAAGTTTTGAGCAAGTGAATCTCATAGCTACAACCGAAGAAGCAACTTGGATGACTCCCATCCGAGACTACCTACAAAGCGGCACGCTACCCAACGGGCGTAACGAAGTCAAGAAAATCTTGAGGAAAGCATCCCGCTACACAATACAAGAAGACATCCTCTATCGGCGTGGATTCTCTAACCCGTTATTAAGGTGTGTCGCTGGGAGGGAAGCCAAGGAAATCTTATCTAACATCCATCAGGGAAGCTGCGGAGATCACACCGGAGGGCAAACTTTAGCAAAGAAGACACTCCGATATGGATATTTCTGGCCTACCTTAAGCAAGGACGCCTTAGATTTCGTCAAAAAGTGTGACAGATGCCAGAAGTTTGCTAAGATTCCGCGGCTACCAACAATTGAAATTACTCAAATGACCAGCCCTTGGCCCTTTGCAATATGGGGAATCGACTTAATCGGCGAACTACTAATGGGTCGAGGCGGGGCCAAATATGCTATAGTGGCAGTCGACTATTTCACCAAATGGGCGGAAGCGAAACCTTTGAATAAAGTATCTTCAACAAAAGTTATCAACTTCTTGATCAAAAATGTTCTGTGCAGGTACGGAGTCCCACTCAAAATCATATCAGACAATGGACTTCAATTTGACAGCGAGGAATTCGCCAACTGGTGCCAAGAACACGGAATTCACAAAAGCTTCTCATCTATAGCGTATCCCCAGGCAAACGGACAAGTCGAAGCAGTCAACAAAATTCTGAAAACTCTAATAAAAAAGAAGCTCGAAAAGTCAAAGGGCGCTTGGGTGGATGAACTCCCTACGGCACTATGGGCCTATCGCACATCTTTCAGAACATCGACGGGGCACACTCCTTTCTCTTTGGCATACGGATCGGAGGCTATGCTCCCAGATGAAACCTTTGTGCCTTCCCACCATAGGATCCACTATAACCCAGAAGAGAACGAAGAACTCCTTCACATGTCTTTGGATCTAGTTGAGGAGAGAAGAAATGATGCAATCCTTAAAGCAACAGCCCACAAACAGAAAGTGGTGGCACAATACAACTCCAAAGTCAAGCATCGTACCTTACGAGAAGGGGATCTTGTCCTCAAGTGAATCTTCCCTCGCCCCGGAGCACTAGACCCAATCTGGGATGGACCATATGTAATCCATAAAGATCTCCACACGACGGAGAGATGTTCCAAAGGGCATGGAACATCCAACACCTCCGTCGATACTTTTTTTAACTTGTATTGCCCATATAAATTGAATTAACAAAGAGAATCAGTGGACGTAGGCATTTTCGTGCCGAACCACTTTAAAAAATCTTGTCTCTTTTTTTAACTTGTTCCTTTATATCTTGGCTGCTTGTTAACTTTATCCTTTTCTGTTGGACAAAATCCTGTGCATACAACATTTCAAATCGAGGCACTCCATAGCACAACTTCATCTGGGCAAGACCTAACAGGTACTATGCGAATCTATGCCCTCGCCAATGAGACACTTTCACTCCAGCATCCCTCTGCTGCGGGTTAACTCATTGCTCGCGACGGCCCTTAAAGCCAACTGTAATGAGCTGATTATAAGCCGTCGAGAAGGCCGACTATAGCCGAGGCAGCTCATTACGGCGTTCGGCTCACCGGCAACTGTGAACCGATTATAAGCCCCAACATAAGGTGTGGCCAGCCAGGGGTAGTTCACGGTTGACGATCGGCACCCACGCTAGCCGGCCATAGTAAATCGAATAATACCCACGATTACGGGCCATAATGGCCCGGATAGTTACTGTGCGCGATCTCGGCTCCGATGTGTCTTAAGTAAGGCTGTGGTAAAAAAGAATTAACTCCCCGCGGAGGCGTAAGATGGGTGACAAAAGTCTCCAAGACCCACAGCTAGGGAAAGTGACTACAAAGCCCGTTTGCCACGAACTTAAGCACATCGAAGGCCTTCCGTGATTGGAAGTTTTACTATTTCACATATTTCAATTTTACTTAAGAAACTTTTCTCCTATCCTCTGTAACAATCCCTGAAGTGCAGGACACAAAACAGGAGACACTCACTAATAGAAGCGGATACTCACAGCAAAATACTGGACCGCATCCCTTACTCGGTCACACAAGATATTCAAAGTTTCCATCTACAAGCAAAATATAAGGGGCGGTATTTCCTTCTTTCATATATGCCTATAATTTGTTCACACCTCACGCTAACACTGCAAGTCATGAAATTATGTTTTAAACAAGAACCTGACACCAAACACAATTTAATTACAAGAATATGCATAGCTATATTTCTTAGGCAACATGTCAAAATAGCAAAAACATTCAAAAGACGACAAGATTAGCTTAAGTTAAAGGATTGCACATCAAGAATAAAGCTATTTATTACAAGTAGCAAGAATTACAACCTAAAAGTTACTCTACTGTTTTAAGACTAACATATACTGCCATGTCAAATCCACAAAAAGAATTCTCCAGGTCTAATCAGGGAGCCGGCTGCGTTGGAGTCTTGTCCTTGTCCTGTTGCCCACCTGTCCGGTCAGAAAAAGAAATCATTAGTGATAAGCAACAGAGTTAACAAAAGAAGAAACTAATGAAGTAGAGATTACCAATAACTTTCCCTTGATCGTCTTGGTCATCATCCCCTACTTCCACACCTGCCTCCTCAACAGCGAACAACTGCATCCTCTCTTTCACCGCTGTCTTCTCCTCCTTGGTAAACTGAGCAGTGACCACATCCATCCTAAAAGCCGCTCCACCCTCCTTATCCACCTCAGCCTTGGCCTCCTCTAGAGCCCTGAGGTAAATCCTAGCCATAACCCAGGGGTAGTCGTCCATCCAAGATAAGATGCCCTGCTTCCAAGTGCGAAAGTACATGTCCTGCAGCATATCGTCCATCATCCCCTCATTTTCCTCAAACTCCCTCATACGGGCCTCAGAAACCGATAGCCTTGCAATGGCAACATCCCTTTCCAGTCGGTATCGCGAGCAGTCAGCCTGAAGGGACCTCCTCATCACCTCCATCTCCTCCTTTAGCCTGACCTGAGTAAGCTCTGCGGCTTCAAGCTTCCCCGACAGCTCCTCTACCTGCTCAAGATCTGTCCTCCGAACCTCGTCCACTGTCGAGATGGCCATATTTATCTGCTCCTTGCAAGCAGCCTCCATCTTCCGCAATTCCGCCTTACTAGCCTCCTCCATAGTCTTCCTCAACCGCCCGAAGGCAGCCTCATGCTGAGAAATCTGAATGGCCTGATCAGCAAGCTGTTTGGCCTGATCCGAAACCATCAATCGTAGTCGGATGTTGGCACTCCCAATCTCCTCTCCAGCCTTAACCAGCCGGGCATAATGTCCCATCAGCTTCCTAGTCTCCTCCGCCACCCGATCAATATTAGCCTTGGCCTCGTCTCCCATGGTAATTACCCGAGTGGTAAGTAAATCAAGATCTAAGGACTTAGCCTCATCAAGCACCCGTACCATGGGATTGCGGGGAAGAAGGTGCTCATCGGTAACCTCGTCAAAGGTAATATCATGAGAACCTGGATCCAGATTAGGGTGACCCGCAAATGGATTACGAGCCAGACCAGGACGATCAATCTGCGTAACGGTAGGATTTTCAGACAGGTGCGGAGAGAGTGCGAACTCAGTATCCTCCTCTGTGATATCATGAAGGGGCTGAATTGGGGGCTGGGGACCGAGTGAAGGTTCGGATAAGGGATGACTCCTCTTTCTCTTCTGAATACCCTCTTCAATAACCCCGAGAAGAGGACGGTAGTCGACTACATCCCCGGAACGGTGGGTCGGAGTCTTCGGCTTGGCGGAAGCTTTGGAGAGCTTGTATTATTCAAGCCTGTGCCGAAGATCTGAGGCCTTGGCCGTTTTACCTGCTCCTGATATAAAGAACAAGTGTCACAATCTTACATTGATCCATAATTCAAGAAACGCAGTAAATTAAAAGTTAAAAGAAGAAAGGAAACACATCTGTTATACAAACCCTGGGGAGGAGTAGGATACTGCAATGAGTCCTGGATTTCATTCCGGGACGGGAGCGGATCATAAAATGATCCTAAGTCCCTATCATAAATGGAGCCTACAGGAGTCAAAAGTTCACCTTGAGTCGTCAGAGCCACCTTGGCTGGAGTAGTCTGAGAAGATTCGCTTGCACCAGTCCTGGCCTTGTCGGCTTTCCTGGATTTCTCTACCAAAGCCGGTTCTCCATCCAGCCCCTTGAAAGCCTGACGGAATGCATCATCCGTCCACTCCTGAATCTCGCCTGCCTGCCCAGGAAGCAAGGCCTCGATGCCATCGCCACCATCATCACCTTCCCGGTCATCTCCACCCTCACCTCTCTCCTCCTCTACGTCTTCCTCCCCCTGGGTAAGTGGACAATTGCTGGGGGAAGGACCGTCCGACTTCTTAAGTTTCTTGCCCCCGACAGCTAGAGGTTTTGTGAAAGGTTTCCTCTTGCCACTCTCTACTGTGACACCTCCCTTAGCTTGAGCAGCCGCCCTCTCCTCCGCCGTTTCCCTCTGCTTGACTACTGACTGCTGTGGAAGGATCAAGTTATACTCCAGAAGGGTCGCATTTCTAATCAGGTAGGCAGCTGATCTATCTCTCCCGGGGATAGCTTCTATCTCAGCCGCCGTCTGAACCAGGCGATCAGTCTCCACAACCGCAAAGCCACCTGTCGCTAGCAAAAATGAAAACGTATGAGAAGAAGCATTGCAACCAGAATGGAAATTATAAATAAAGCATCGACTTACATCCAGAGGTGAAACGCCGAATAGAAACAGAGTCGTCCCTGACGAAGAACCACTCCTTCTTGAACATGCTGTACTTAGAATATAGATCCAAGACCGGCTTAAAGGTTACAGCTGACTCCAAGCTGATGTATGGGGACCCCTTCTTATAGCCCCTCAGATTATATAAGTACCGGATCTCCCGGTTGGAAGGAGCACGCCCATACTTCCTCTGGAAGATGACGAAGAGGCTCACCAGTATAGTATAAGAGTTGGGTTGAAGCTGGAATGGGGCCACCTTTAGATATGTGAGAAAGCTGAGTACCCAAGCATTAAAAGGCGGGATGGCACCACACATACAGTGGTATCTGCTGTAGGCAAAGTACCCTTCGGGAGGGTCATATGGCATAACTTCTCTCCCTGGCAACAGCATGCGCGCCCTATCAATTCCGAAAGAACGGGAGATGACATCAAGTTGCTCTTCCTTGAGGGAGCTAGGAAAGCAATCGGGCGGGGAATTCAGAAGCTCCTGAGGGTCGTACCCGTCCACCAGTGATCTCGGGGCAGTTCTGTGACATTCCGGTCCTGGCTGAGCAGGGGGCACTGCGGAAGACTCTCCTTCTCCCTGGGACTTCTTCTTATCTGATCGGGTTTCCACTCTTTGAGACATTTATCTGCAGACGCAAGAAAGTATATCGTTAAGACACGTAAACTATATAATCTAGAGTTTCACTAGTGATTCAGGTATAAAATTCCATCCGGTAGAGGGATCATTCAACACTCGGAATCTCCGAATTCATTCGGTAAATTCCAAGTGGAAGCTCATTCGGCATTCCCAAATGTGAAAGTTCATTCGGCATTTCCAAAAGTGGAAGCTCATTCGGCATTCCAAGTGGAAGCTCATTCGGCATTCCAATATGAAAGTTCATTCGGTCATTCGGAAGTCCAAACGCACCGAATTCATTCGGTATTCGAACCCTTTCTCCCATTCGGCAGTCCAACCCCATAAGTTCATTCGACGGAGACAAACTCACCTGGTTCGGCAGTTAAGTATGACTTGGTATTCAGTTGATTCGGTCAACCTCAATTCTGCACCTAGTTGGTTCGGCTATCTCACTCAGTAAGGAAGGACGAAGGCTTAACGCCTCTACTTATAGGCAAATGAAGGATACCGGACCAACTGGACCGGCACTCAGGAGCCGAATGAAGATGACCAAGAAACAAAGCAGGCCGTCTGCCAGCATACGCCCCACTTTGGGGGGCAAGTGTTAGGCGAATCCTCACCACCGGATCAGAACAGCCGGACCAAGACATCTCCAAACCAAAGCCGGACCAAGTCATCTCCAAACCAATGCCGAACCAACTCAATTCCAACTCCATGAATCAAAGTCCTCCCGGTCCAAGCAATGCCGAACCAACCACTTACCCAAGTCCTGCCGAACCAACCACTTACCCAAGTCCTGCCGAACCAATCCACTGCCGAACCTTTCCACTGCCGGACCAATCCACTGCCGGACCAATCTTCTCCCCACCACAACCGGACCAAGTCGTCTCCATACTAACATTCAACTCCTACCACCGAACCAAGGGAGGCCGAACCAAGACGCGCCAGGCCAGATTACGTCAGCCCAGGCCCGCCAGCTGCTATATACCTCCAAGACCCCTACCCCCAGCCTCACTCTATAAATAGAGGGGCAGGGGTACAACAATGGGGGACAAGTTTGAGAGCTCAAGCACGGAGAGAACTTTTAAAAAACTTTCTTTTACTTGTATCAAAGCTTTGTACTTGTAATCAAAAGAAGAGAAGAGAAATAACATATAAAGTGGACGTAGGCACATTGTGGCTGAACCACTATAAATTTGTGTGTCTTTTTACAGTTTAGTCCCTGCTTTTCATATATTTGCATAAATCAACCAAATCACTAAGAACAACATAAGATCTATTAAATCATACAACTTTGAGGTGTTTGTCCATTTTTTGTGCAAACAGGAATTGATTATTATAATAACATGCAAAGAGAAAACTCAATTGATACTGAATATCAAAGTGATATAGACTATTTGTTTTATCAATAAAACATCAGAGAAAAATATCAATGTCAAAATAAAATGGGGTAAATTAGTCAATATCGAATATCCTAGCAATTTTGTAAGGCGTCGATATTGATATATAGTAAGGCGAATCAGGTTTCGAGTATAATACTCTATCCATTTTATCATTAAACTAGAAATGTCGAGGTTTTCAAAACAATATCACCCTACTTTAATTATTCAAATAAACCATTTAAGCAACATAGAAATTCTTTGCAAATTCAATCTAAAAGCACATTTCGTCATTAATCTAAACGATAATATGACTATCAGCATCAAAATCATGCAATTAAACCTAAATGTCAATTCAAAATCGATAAAACCCAAATGAAAAAAAATCAATGTCACCCGACTTTAATTATTCAAATAATTAATTTAAGCAACATAGAAATTCTTTGCAAATTCAATCTAAAAGCATGATTGGTCATTAATCTAAATGATAATATGAATATCAACATCAAAATCATGCAATTAAACCTAAATGTCAATTCGAAATCGATAAAACCCGAACGAAACCCTAATAATGATATTGATATAAAACTACTTAATTCAAGTTAATCGATGTAAGTAAAGTCAAAAACTGAACCTTAATGATGGCTTGGATGTTCGAAATATAGAATTTTTAATGATTTTGAGAATCTGGGAATTTTTTTTTCTTGAGATTGAAACGCAAATAAAAGAGGAAGAAGGAGAAGATTTGACTATTTGTAGTGGAAAAGAAGACATGCAGTTACTATGTGATCAATTTTAAGTGTACGGTGGGATCTGCAAATAATATCAATAGGTGTTATAGAGCCAATACCAAAGGTATTGACTAGAAAAGTCAATGCTTCCTTCGTATTAGAGGGCAAATGTTACTATCACTATCAATCCCGAAGGTATACGGTATGTCGATATAGCCATGATCTCACGTTCAACCAATGTCGAAAGTATGAAGAAAAACCAATGCCGAAAGCATACAATGTCATCCCTCATCAATAAAGAATAATAGGCAATGTTGCACGTCATTAACAAAGCCAGTAATACCAAATGCCATTAATGCTGCATACCGCTTATGAAGTGGAATGAGTGATATCGTGCTAGAGAAATTGGAAACAATGTCGCATGTTAGTAAGGGAATGAAAACATTGGAAAGCTATATGCTGAAAGCCATCAATGTTATAACGACATGATATAGCATTAATGTCGCATTATGTTAATGAAGCACTTCTTCCATGTAGCAAGAAGAATCAATGTCGCTCATTAATAATGACGTCTCTTATTAATGCCACTTATCATCAATGCCGCATATTGTTAATGTCAGTCACATGATATCAATGCCGTTTTCTATCGACGCCAGATGTTATTAATGCCATATGTTATCAATACCACTTGTTATTAATGTCGTTTGCTATCGTTGTCGCCTCTTATCAATGTTTTATGTTATCAATGTCGATCCTTGACTATATAACTGCTTATCAATGTCGTCACTTATCAATATCACCACTTATTGATATCGTGCCATAGTAATGCTACACTTCAACAACCTTCAAAGAGACCACATATCCTCAATACAATATTGATATCGAATGTCATCAATGAAGGCTGTCATGGCGGGATGGATGCTAAGGGCCGCAGTTCACCATTATGCAAGTGGATGCTGAACATGGTTAATGCCGGAGGTCAAACATGCTGCATGGACACGTAGCAGTCATGCTGCATCCCTCAAACCCTATAAATATGCACCTAGGGGCATGAAGAAAGGAGAGAATCGTTCTTTTCATGTCTCTTACATTTTAAACTTTATAACCCTAAATTGATTAGGGATTTTAGTGTCGATTGTACTTTTTGCACATAAGACCTTGTACATTCAACAATTATATAACATACAATTAAATAGGACTTGAATTATGACTTGTTTTTGAGTTCCCAGGCACTTGTAATTTTTAATCATAACTTGCTTTGAATTCCAAAAACACTCATAATCTTGGTTTTTGCTTGCACAAGATTGCTCCACATAGATTGACATAGCTTCAACATGATCATGCTTATGGCAGCATATGGACTTGAACAAGCCAACCTTAATTACCCAAGCCCTTTCTTAACTAAGTGTCACTTTTGCCAATACTCGTTGAGGTTTACAAGGGACGTCTGATCCTTCTTACAACCACATTCCTCTTTCCTTACACTTTTTGGGGTTGATGAAGAAATTCATTAACAATATATATGTATGTATGTATATGTATGGGTGTGTGTATGTATGTATATATATATGTATATAATTGTGTGTGTAAAAAATAAATTTTTTCCATTGTGAAGTAAATTAATTTTTTTGGACTTCAATTAAAGGACCTAAAATACGTTTGAATTTAAACATGGCTTTTAAAATAAAATTTGGTCGCTTATTATAAATATTTAAAATTAATATATATATATATATAAGACATGTATTGGTCGAAAATTAAAATTAATTTTTCTTTTTGGACATTTTAGAATAAAATATATTCTAAAATATATTTTTTACATTTAGTTTGAATTTATCTAATTGGCCGACTATTTTGAAACTTAAATGGATGTCTTTTATACATACATTTTATTCGAAAAAATGGTTTTTATATTTAATTTATGCATGGCAAGGACTACTAACTCAAGTGGCAAGTGGTAAGATGTTCTAGACCGAGGTTCTAGAGAGGTCTCGGATCCAAATGCACGAGACATCAAAATGAGTGTTTTATTAAAATTGGATACTTAGATGGTAGTACATATTAGTACTGCAAGTCTTAAATAGCATACAACATATTACATGTCACTACATGTTAGAATCACGCTATGCAAGTTTCGAACATGTGACCTCTTGCACCAAAGTCGAAGCACCTAACCACTAGGACGATGGTTTGGACAGACATCAAAATGAGTGTTCCGCTTGAATAAAGTATCTTTTTAAAAAAATCTGTACAAAAATGATAAATTTTTGTATATATTAATATATATATATATATAATCTAGGTAATGTGATTTATTCTACCATACTTATGTGAAATGGATCTTAAGGATATTATAAAACTAGAAGAGGGTGAATTGTATATTTAAACTTCTTAACACTTAACTTTTGGTTTTCAAATTATTCAATTAAAAAAAGATATAAGCAGATAAATATAAATAAATGCAGTAATAAATAGCTATAAAGTATAAAACGACATCATGAATTTTTATACCGATTTGGATTTTCAATCCTACATCCAGTCATGTACCCTATACAAAACTTCATTATCACAAACTTACAATTCCACTAGTGGCGTATACACCTATACGAATCTGACTTTGAACCAGTTGGAAAGTACACATATCCTAACTTTTCATAGGTGGCAGGACACACTTAATCTCTTGAATTTTCAAGGTGGCAAGAACACTTATACAATCCCGGCTTTCTATGGGTGGTAGGGTCCACCTTTATAATTGAAGTAGTAGTAGGGTAATTCTATAAAAAAAATTATATCGTTCGAATAAAAGTTTTTGCAGTCTTTAGTACAAAACATCCTATGTACCTCTGGTAGCAGTTTGTAATTGAAATTTGAGAGTAATAGGTTGGGATCATAGATAAAATGATCAATAATTCAAGTGAGAACTCTCTGATTTTTTGGGTTTGCAAATCCATGAAGAATAGAAGAGAAAGAGTATGGATTCACAAAGTAATTGCAATAATATTGGTAGAGCTTAATATTAGAATAACAGTGATGGAAGAGATAGAATATAATGAGAAAAATTGTTGTTAAAATTCATTCTGTAGAGTCTTTATATAGAAGATGAAAAGAAGTAATATTTGGGAAAAAGGTGAAAGGAAACATCCATTCGTTTAAATTTAAAAGTCACCTCAATGGCTAGTATGTCGACATATGTATCTAGGGTATGCCGACATATCCTAGTCAATTTTGAAACACTTTTTAAAAATAGTTTTGATCTTTGTAAGTTTTAAAATCAATTTTCTACTTTTATGAAAAGGTTATAAAGATGAAATTAAATTTTATAAAAGATAGATTCAAAGGTATGTTATGGGTTCTTTAACGAATATTTCTAAGACTAGACAAATACACTTCTGACTAATTTTAATGCCTTATGCTCTTTAAATTTTTGTTTCTTAAGTCTTTTGTGTCTTCCTGACATTGTCCATGAATCTTCTATGTTCTCCTAGCATTGTTCTTGTCCTCCTTGCCTTGATTCCTCTTGGTATTGTTGATCTACTCATAAGTCGTTATACCGACTGCAATATATATGAGTAGTACATCTGTATTTCCTGCACTATAATCTATACAAATTAAAAAATCATTACTAACAATATTTGTATGGTTGTTGTCTTCAAAATCAATACTTGTGGTTCAAACATATATTTATATGTTACTACATGTATATTTATGTTATATCTGGTTTTTTTAAAGGTCGATTAAATCAGACATTATGTGTGTGTGTGTATGTGTGTATATGTATGTGTATATAGTGTATATATATCATAAAGCATGGTCTTAATATGTTATTTAATTTATATTAGGACTAATTTTCATTCCAGCCCTTTGAAAAGACTTATTACAGGTTTAGACCCCATTCAAAATTTATTATGAATATAGGTGCTTTTTCACTATACGTCATTTTTGTACATGCACTTTGTAAAAATGCGCATGTAAATTTAAAAAAAATACATTAAAGCACTTTGAATTGCGCAAGTACAAAATTAAATTTTATTCTTGAACGTTTTCAAAATGCACAAGTGTAAAATGCAGATTAGTGGAAAACAGGAACACGTCATGTACTTGAAATAAGATTTCTTTCCTAAGCTTGTAAAGCGAATTGTCAACTTGAAGTGGAGTAATCATATTGAAATTCCACGGTTTTCTCGGGATGAGGGAATTGTTAACATTGTTCTATTTAGATTTCTTGTTTGACCTAGATGTTATTAATTAATATGAAACTCCCAAATGATTCTTTCTATAGTTATTCAATAACTACGAGTACGTAACCTCTTTGTGCCCCCAACAACCATGAGTAATACAATGTCCAACATTTGGAGAGCGTTACGACTCTGGTTTCAGTGGAAGTATCGATATCTTTTCTCAAAACACCTTGACTATGAACATTTAAAATAATATGTTATTTTATATTGGGATAATTTTCTCTTGATTACAACTTCTTGTATTTATTATCACATAACACATCATTTAAGGATTTTTTTTAGCAAATCTAGCTGGCCTTAAAGTGGGACGTCCACATTTATAAATGAATTTAGGAATAGGTGTTGCGCACATGCACCGAAACAACTAAAAAAAAGAATACAAGCCCGAAAGATAGGAAGAATACCTATACTACTACATAGACCATGTTAGACCCCCTCAGAAGAGGAGACATCACTCCCATCCTTAGAAGAGCCTGGGCTATGACATGCAAGTATCCAAAAAAAGAGTACCTAAAAAGAGAACAAAATCCATCGAATCAGTTCCATATAAATACATCCTATCCCAAGTGTCACCTGCCCACACGGACTTGTTACTCTCACCAAGATCGCCTAGAACACATATAAAACGCACTTCACCTTCCACCTGGTAGAACAGACGTCTCTCCTCACCTATACTCCTATATACTTGAAAAACCTTCCACTAGGAGGTTCGTATCTCATTTCCCAAGACACATGGACCCAAGCTAGTTTAGAATGACTCCAGCAAAAATCAGTAGGTGATGGAACCGCTACCGGTTCCATCGAGGAAAGTGCACCAAAGGCACTAATAATAGGTGCATAAAATAAAGGTTTCACGACCACCAAGGGGGAAATAGCATCCAAAGCCACTGAGGTAGCATCGAATGAAACAATTGCAGCAGCAGAACCAAATGGTGGCATAGAATGAGAAGGTGAAATAGCAGAGGCTGGCCAAGCTTTAGGGACCCACATCATGACTGGAGGTCGG
Organism: Allium fistulosum; assembly: GCA_030737815.1. Classification (NCBI taxonomy): domain Eukaryota; kingdom Viridiplantae; phylum Streptophyta; class Magnoliopsida; order Asparagales; family Amaryllidaceae; genus Allium; species Allium fistulosum. The sequence goes on from CM060906.1 coordinate 917,648,932, forward strand.
GGAATGGGATCCTATTAGAAGCGGAACCAGAGTATCAACAAATCAAGGGGAACAAGCTTCCATAAGGTGACCAAAAGAATGACAACTTGTGCATATATCATATTTTCAACAGTAATGGACATCAACGATAGAAACATGGGCTTACGCAAGACCCACATCATTTAAGGATTTTCTGTATTAATATAGTTAAATGAATACTTAATTAATATATCACAATGTAAGAAGTATATAATAGAAATTAAACATCTTTATTACGAATAAGATTGATCATAGAGTTAGATATATATAATAAATTATAGACTTGCCCTTAGGGCATACCCTTAACTCTCTTAAGATGTAAACCAAAGACAGACACCCAAAATGCACTTATATCATCTGAGATCTTACAACGATATGAGATCAGGTCTCTATAATTCCCAAGACGAAATGTGTTTGAAATATAAGAGTTAAAATCTTAGGAGAAATACTAGGATGACATAATAATGACATATCATAATAATTTGGTAGAAGATACTATAATTATCCACATATAAACTCGATACACATGAATCAATCCTCAAATACATGTACATGGATGAAAAAGAAATAGATTAATAATGTAGCATAAATTACTCATCATCATCCTCATCACCATCGTCGTCATTATCATAGTATGCAACCTTGCTACCACCGTCATCCCCATCAAATCCTATATGTCTAAAACTAGCAACAACAGCCATATCAATAGTCAACTTTAGGATATGCCATGTCAAATCAATAACTCTCTGCTCGTACTTCTTATGCTTCATCTATGCTCTCTGTAAGTAACATCTCTAAGACCAACATGCATCTGAAATAGGTCTTCATATGGAAATGGGGCTGGATCTAGATAATCATTGATCTCAAGACGTGATGTATCAACATATCAATCCTGGCTAATGTCGGTTGGTACAACTACAGTTCATCCATATCCTCCATATAGAATCTTAGGTGGTATGTATAGGTTGAGATAAGTCCTGCAAAACCAGTGGTGCAACACCGGGATGGATGGCAGATGAACCAACTAGATCAACAACGCTTCCACGAGTAAAATCTACAAATGGTGATGGGCTAATGAGTCGATGCTAGTACTGAAAATAATCCAGGTTGGTAATAATGAAGTACTACTTCCCACCAACCATTCATGACTGCCATCTACAGGGATGTTAGAGAGTACACCGTCAAGTATGGTGTGTCAAGATATGGGTCATTGGGTATAACGACAATGCCATAAAGCTGGGGCCACTTGTGCTTGTCTTGACACCACATGCAACCAACATTTAGGGGGACAAAATCAAAGGAAAACTTCAACCTGAAAGGATCTGGAATGGGAAGTACAAGGTTATGTCAAAAAGGGATATTAATATTAAGACTGCCAAATGACATGATCACGTCTATATTGCAACTCTATATGATTATGTGCAATAACAAAAACATGACATGTCTCTCCTCTACACACTCTCTACCTATTATGTAGTGTCCATGCACATATACTGGCATAGAATAATTCTAACTAGTTCTCTAGAGTTGGGTTTGCTAGGCTGTGGCTATACTCATACCACTAATACTGCAAAATCATCCAAAAGGAGCATATTGATGTCTCTTAGTACCAACAACACACTGAATGTCCAAAGACCTATATGAATAAGCCATAACAGCCATTCCGAATAATATAAAATCAAAGAAAAGAAAGAAAAATCGACAATAGTTGTAACATGAGTGGATGAATTCAAAAGAAATGGTTTCCCGTTATGTACAAAATAAATAATCAAGCTATCTCCAAGTGATGATCATGGATGTGCCATCTAATTAACTTTAAAGAGTATCCTTAATGAAACTAACTTTAATCTGAGTAGCCCTGATAAACATGCGAGTATAGGAATACAAAGCATGACATGCCTCAAATTATCATGTCGCTGGAACTGCTCTTCATAAGGGAGAGGAAGATGAAGACCAACACTAATATCTATAAGCATAATAAAATTAAGAGGAGTAATACTCTCTCCAAATGAGAAGTGAAACGTGTGACTGGTCTTCCAGCGAATGGTAGCAAATGCACCACACAATTGAATATCATTGTAGCAATTTGCCTTTCTTACTTCAAAAGAAAACACTTAATACATCCACGATATTTGTTTGTTGATCATCTAAGCATCCAAAAGAGAGGTCGTGGGAGTAAAAGAAAATAAAAGACAAGAAGAAATAAACATAGAATCTCACAATGCACAGAAATCATATATAATAGAACATAAGATGGTACATACAGTCACTCCTAAAATGAAACATTAGAGTTATAGCGAGCACTATATTCGGTCAAGGATGGTTGTAACTGCCTACCCCCACAATGTTGATACATAACTATATAAAAACAATATCAGAAATAAATAGATAACTATATAACAGCGAAGCCTCCTGCTCCATGCTCCTCCAAAATACATTCGTAAGATCCTAAACTACTTGGCCACTCAAAAATTAGAGTACGCAAGAGTTTAAGGGAAAGTAAGAAACTCTGGCTCAGACATGGGTTTGGTGAGTAAACTCAAAACATGCGCTTTTAGGAAGAATAAAGGATCTCTTAGGACCACGCCGCATATAAACAAAGACGAGTTTTTACCTTACGATAACCAAAACATTTATACTTAAAATAAAAGATATTATTGATAATATCTAGAGTTGAAAATAAATATATAATCATAGTCGAAATGGTTACACTAGTTACATTCAACGGCATATTTAGTATGTAACCAAGTCCGTAAAGCACGTATTAGAAAATGATTCCAACAATAATAAGGTAAAGGACTATCTTTCGTACAGTACACCTATAAAGAAAATATACCAAGGCTACAAACATTACATCTCTGCCAACACAGAACTAGCCTATCCCTTCCTGGATAATACCAAATATAATTATCCCTCATCCCTCAATTGCGATCAACAACCGTACCGGGCCCCAAGCATACATCCAAAAATAACGATATAGACCAAGGATGATCATACCCTAATGGCAGCGAGCCACATAGCCCTACCGCATCTCCCTTGTTTTAATCATTTTCGGGTGTGAGTCTTGACACAATGATTATCATTTTTAGGAAACCATCTTGGAACTCTAACACTGCCATCTAGGTAATGCTAGCATTCATCCATAAAAGTTGTTCCAGGATCGAACAAACACACTAACCTTACTACCTTCCATTTTGGACTCACCCTCAGGTAGGTAGTACAACTCCATAGCATACCTCATGATGATTTAGAATATGACGCATTTGTTATTTTGAAGTGGTTTGGATAAATCATACTTATCCAGAATCGATGTCTCCAAACTAAAATGATGAATTTCTGGCTAATTCAATTCTGTTTCTTTTAGAAGTATGCGAACAAATATAAGAGTCCTCACCGGGAGATTTCGAATATACATTCTTAAAAGTGAACTACATTTCATAGGAATAAGTCCTTACCAAGGGAACTCAAATAATATGAAACCGCGAAGCATCTATATACTTCCCAAATCAAAATAGGTCATGTTATCAATAGTGGACAAACCACTATCTGACGTAAGTATATAGTTTGCATATAGAAAATCAAACATCATATACTTATCACCACTTTTTGATTTCAACCACGTATTATCCCTCGATTGATAATGAAGTCGGATAAGTTAGAATAATAACCTTGCCTCGACGTCATTCCTAATTCTCATAAATAGAAACGGGCTTCCATTCCTCGAAATCTAGTGTTGAGTATAAGATAAAGTACCTTCCATATACTTAACTAATCATGACCTATTTATAAAACTTAACCCTCTTATACTTATCATATTTCCGACCTTTTGACTTCTCTATCCCTCGTAGCCAGGTAAGTTAGGGCAATCATTGCTCGTGGCCTTACCTTAGTTAAAACACTCTGTTTCTAGATCTCGCAGATAGAGAAAAGCCCACTCATCGGCTTTTAGTGCTAAATATAAGATGACTTACTTTCCATAAACATGTCAACATTTTAGCACTACTTATCATATTTGCTTTATGTTACTTAATGACATAGACAAAAAAATCCCTTGTTTAAAATAGAGTCTTCTCAAAATAATCAAAAACCTATCTTTATAAACTTATTTCTAGTCTTCGATTTCAAACTAGTATTATTCATCAGTTAAAAATAAACCCATTCAAGTTGATGTATTATTATCTCTCAAACCTAACTCGACATTCATTTCTAAATAAAAAACAGAAACAAATTTCCATACCTCAAAGTCTAGAAAAAAAGATCCAAGAGTTCTAATATACGTATTATTAAAACATTTTTCGAAAGCATTTATTTAAACCAAAGCTTAATTTAAAAGGAAACATCTTTTCCTTTATAAAATTAAATACCTTTTTAAATTCCAAACCACTATAAAACCTTTGTAAAAGGTTGAAAACAAGATCGAGTTCGTAAATCATTTAAAACATTCTTGGAAAAACAAAGTTGTAAATCATTTAAAAGAAAGCACGGGATTTCAATGTTGCATAAAAATCCATAGCAAGTCGGTTGACTATAACTAAACAACATTCACAAGCATTAACATAAACAAGCGTATATAAAAATCACAAAGGCGTGGAACACCTTAGATCCCTCTACACCAAGAGTCCCTTGTAAATCATGTCATACGCACTTCGAAGTGCTTTGTCGTGACCTATTCGCTACGAACACTTCAACTTCGATTTACTAGTCCTTTGTCTATTCCTTATGTGTCATCCACTTCCAAGCGGGAACCAATCCAAAGAAACAAGTATACATATACAAACATATGCAAATACTACATAAGCAAAAAATGAATAATTATTACAATAAATTAAATCGTTTTAAAGTTGCTTTAAAGTGAGTTTAACTCACTTAAATCAAACTCAATCTCCAACCAATCTACTACTTCTTTACTGCGACCATGCAATCAACACATGGACCTAGCTTTCTTTTGCAAAACTTACTTCACATGACCCAGGGAAGCTCACTTAAGTTTGGCCATGACTAAGGGGTTGGCTTTGGCTTTTCAGGAATGTTTAGGTTTGACTTCAGTAGATATGTGATGTAGAGAGCGATGACAATGATTTTATGAATTTAGAGGAGGGAAATGAAGTGTTTCTTTATGAACTTTATTTAAGAAAACGGTGGAGAGTGGAAGTGAGGAAGAGAGTATGAAAATGAAAATGAAGAGAAAATTGAAAAAATAAAGAAAAAGTGTTCTTCTATAGAATTTGTGAAATGGAAAATGACCAAACATACCCTTTCTTAATTCATGGTAGCATGCTTCCTTATTTTATGATTACATGCCTCCTTATTTTATGGAAACATGTCTCCTTATTTTATGAAAACATGTCTCCTTATCTTAATTCTTTAATTACCTTTTAGAAAGTGGTTTAGATAAATCCATTAATTAGTAAAATGCTTTTGTTATTTATATAGGTGTATGCACATATGTACACTAATGTGCACAACAAGTTCCAACAACTTTTGGTCGATGAAAAGTAGAAAGTCCGAATTTTCTATCACATTTTCGATTTTTCTTCGAACTACTTATTTTTGTAAACAAATTTTAAAACAAGATTATTATCATAAGTTATTACATAAAAGAGGTCTATTTGAGTTATAAGATCCGTTATTTAATTATTTAAAAATATATTAAATATTCATACTTAAAGTGACTAAAGTACCGGTCGTTGCATTCTCTCTCCTGAAAAGAATTTCTCTTCCAATTTTAACACACCAAGAAGATAATTCAAATGAACATATATCATATATGATGAATTAATACAAAAGAGATATATGATAAGTGACTATACCATGAGCTGTGACTATAATATCGACACAATATATGCAATTACAATTCTATCAGCAACTCGGGATAAGTCTTTCTCATGCTATCCTCAATTTCCCAAGTGTAGTCTCTAGCATCATCGCTCCACTGAACTTTGACCAACCTCACAACTTTATTATGCAATTTTTTTACATCACTGTCAACAATGCATATAGGATGACTTATTATGGCCAAGTTCGGCTCCACTTCTAAGTCTTCCTAAACAGCTGGCTCAATAATTAGTGTCGGATCATGTACATATTTCCTTAAATGAGATACATGGAAAACATTGTGTATGCCCAACAATCTCTCAAGTAACTCAACTCGAAAGGAAAGCAAGCCAATTCGCTCAAGAATCTAAAAAGGTCCAACATATCGAGGTGCCAACTTTCCTACTTTTCCAAACCTTAACACTCCTCTCATCGGAGAGACCTTAACAAACACGAAGTCCCCGACCGAGAACTCCATATCTCTACGCCTCTGATTGGCATAGCTCTTCTATCTATCCTGGGCTTCCTTCATCTTCCTTTTAATCATAATACCTTCTTTGTAGCTTCCCAAATCATATTGGGACCAAACATTAATGATCTTCGGTTTAACCTAACACGACGATGATTTGCATAGCCGGCCATAAAGAGCTTCATAAGGCGCCATGCCAATACTTACTTGGTAACTATTATTATAAGAGAACTCGACTAAATGAAGATGATCCTCCCATGATACTCTTAAATCCAAGATACAAGCTCTCAAAAGATCCTCCAAAACCTGATTTACCCTTTCCGTCTGACCAGCGGTTTGAGACGATATGCAGTGCTCAAACTCAGCTTCATTCCCAAAGCTACTTACAATGCTTCCCAAAACTAATTGGTAAAAATTGGGTCTCTATTCTTTACAATGCTAGTTAAAACTACATGCAACCAGACAATCTCCTTCATGTAAATATCTATTAAGCTTGCTACAGTCTTAGTTGGCTTTACTGGAATAAAATGTGTGCTTTTGATCATTCGATCGAAAATAACCCAAATTCCTTCATTTCCGCTTCTTAATCTAGGCAAACTGTCTCTAAAGTCCGTCAATACCTACTCCCATTTCCAACTCGAAATCTTTAGTGGTTGTAGTAGTCCTGCGGTCCTTTGATGGCCAACTTGAATTTGCTGGCAATTAGCACATCTACCAACATGAATCAAAATATCCCTCTTTGTTCCCTTCCACTAGAATACCCGCTTCATATCTGATTCATCTTTGTAACTCCAGGATGGATACTTAGCTTAGATTGATGGCATTCTCATAATACATCTTGCCTAATAACTTCGACATTCGAAATGCATATCCAACCATGTATCCGCAATATCCCATGGTGATCTATCTCAAAGCTTGAACAATGTCCCTAGCTTATGTCCTTGATGATCTTCATTAAACGACTATCTTCTCTTTGCTTGCTTGCAATTCTTTTGAGGAGAGTCGGGGTAACTTCCAGATGAGCCAAAACTACATGCCTTTTACTTAGTGCATTAGCTACTATATTGGCCTTCTCGAGCATACATAAAATACCAAGATCATACGCCACAAGAATTCCAACCAACGTTGTTTCTCATGTTCAAGTCTTTCTGCATGAAAAGATACTTCAAGGATTTGTGATTCGTAAAGAGCTCAAACTTTACACCTAATAAGTAATGCCTCTACATTTTTAATGCAAACACAATGGGTAATAATTCCAAAGTCATGAGTTGCATAATTATACTCATGAGCTTCAACTGCCTACTAGCATAAGCGATAACCCTCCTGTGTCGCATTAATACTGCATCCAAACCTACTCCACAACATCCGTTTACACTGTCAACCATTCACCTCCATCTGGTATAACTAGGACTAGAGCATCGGTTAACCTCTTCTTTAACTCATTGAATTCTTCTTCACACTTCGGAGTCCAGATAAACTTAACATCCTTCTTTGTCAACTTGCGCGATGCGATTTTGAAGAAATCTTGAATGAATCTCCTATAATACCCCACCAAACCTAAGAAGCTTCAGACCTTCGTTTGAGTCTGCGGTGTCTTCCAATCATGAACGGCTGCTACTTTCTCTAGATCAACTGAAATACCATTCCTTGGCACAACATGTACAAGGAACCTCACTCCAATTGCTAGAAATTACATTTAGAGAATTTAGCTCTTAAAATTTGCTTCCTCAACGTTCCAGCACAATCTCCAGATGGCATTTGTGTTCCTCCTCGATCTGGAAATAAATAAGAATATCATCTATGAAGACCAACACAAATTTATTTAGCACATCTCTAAAGACTCAATTCTAAGATCCACAAAATAGGCAGGTGCATTGATTAGCCCAAAAGGCATAACCAACCACTCGTAGAAACAATCTGGGCCTTTGAATGCTATTGAGGGTATACTATCCTTTGCTATCCTTAATTGATGGAATCTCGTGACAACATCCATCTGTGAAAATACTTGAGCACCATGGAGTTAGTCGAAGAAGTCATCTATACGGGGTGGATGATACTTGTTCTAAACCGTCTGTTTATTGAGCTTACGGTAATCAACACAAAGCCTTAGTGAACCATATAACTTTGCAACAAAGACTACAGCTTCTCCCCAACTTAGGTGACTTGGCCAAATCAGTCCCTTCCTCAGCAAATTATCTATCTGATTCCTTAACTCCTCATTCTTTCTCGAAGCCATCTTACAGATAGGTTAAATAACATGTTTCCAACCGGGAATTAAGTCAATATGAAAATCAATCTCTTAATGTGGATATAGACTGTTAACTTCTTCAAAAACATCAGGGAAGTCCATAACTATTAATATCCACCCTAATTCTTTCTAGGACAAATCAAGTGCATAAAGGAAACTACTCATTAGCTTTCTTGGCTCATCACACAACACCTCAACAAAATTTTCAAATTTGGCTTTTGAAGATATCGTCCTCCCAACACAATCTAAGACGGCTTCATTCTCCATCAGCCAATCCATACCGAGTAAAACTTCAAACCCATTAAAATAAAGAACAAATATGTCACATGAAAAATGGTGGGTAAGGTAAGTAACTCGTATATTTTCACGAATCATACACGGATTAGTTGCACCACCTATGAGGTTAGATACACAAATAGAGGTTTCTACAATCCTTGGGGTAAGTTGCAATCTATCTAGCAATCTTTTAGAAATAAAACCGTGGGAAGCCCTAGTATCAAATAATATTAATACTAAAATGCCTTTAACTTATAAAGTACCTTTAAGAACACCTTTCTCCTTCACATCCTCTGAAGTGGTGGTTCATCTTTTATGGCATAAACCTTAATTTGCTGACCCTTCTTCATTAATGGACAATTCTTTATCGTATGCCCTAGTTGGTGGCAATTAAAGTGGAGTGTCTTTTGAACCATAGAAGAAATAGGGCCGGTCTGCTGTTTTTGAGCTCCAGAATTCTTATAGAATTTTGCAATATAGCCCTTCCGCTTACAAAGAATGAAAATATAATCCTTGTAACAGTTTTCCTATGCCCCTCCTCCCGGTTTTCCTCCCCATTGCTTCTTTCCTTGCTGATTGAACTTCCTCTTGTTTGGATTATTGCTATTGCAGGTTGGTGCCGCTGTCGGCTTCTTCTTATCTAAGACTTCATAACGTAAAGCCATATCTATGAGATATACAAAAGATCCTTTCAGGTGTGTAGCCATCTTCTCATGAAAAATCTTCCCTCATCCCAGCCACAAACCATTATTTTTAAGGGGAGTATCAATAAGTCTCGGCCCGAAGTGCAATAGCTCATTGAATTTAGTTTCATACTCAGCTACAGTCATCTATCCCTGCTTACGATCTAGTAAACTTCTATACATATAGGTCTTCCCTACTGCTAGCATATATTGATCTTCAACCACTTTTTCAAACTTTACCTAAGAAAAGCTATCCTCTGAGACAATTACGGTAACCGAGTCCCACAATGCTGAAGCTCCTTCCTGTAATTGCCAAGATACCTAGAAATGCTTTTGCTCATCAGAATTACCAAGCCCCTTAAGATATTCTCACAAGAATAAAGCCAAGCTTGGACTTTGATAATAGACTCTGTGGCTTTGAATGGCTTCCTGCCCAAATTGGTATATTATTTGCACAATGCTGAAAAGTTAACTCGGGGTTACACAAGTGCCACCTCTTCTACCACCCCTGCCCTACTAGCATTTGGAGCTTGGCCATTGGTGGTCGTAGTGCTGCCAACTCCCCTTCCTTGTCTTCCTTAGTACTCATTTCTTACTACCTGAATATAGAAAGATAACTTTAGAATACATAGACGAGATAACTTAGGCAAAAAGGGTATTAAATCAAACATATCAATGTTGATCAAAATAACTCGAATATATGTATTGGGATAAAAATTTCAAATACGCACTCCTATGAACTAAACTCATTCTAGGATATTACTAACCCTATCTCTAATGATGTTGATCCCAACCAAGGCCTAAGTGTTTGCTCGAACTAAGCTCTCATACCACTTGTAACGATCTACCTTTCTTACTCCTAAAGATGAAAGTTAATACATCTACGATATTCGTATGTCGACCACCTAGGTGTCAGAAAGATAGATCGTTGGGGTAAAATAAAATAAAAGACAAGAAGAAAGAAACATAGAATCTCACAATGCGTGGAAATCATATATAATATAACATAAGATAGTACATACAGTCACTCCCAAAATGAAATATCAGAGTTACAATAAGTACAATCTTCGACCAGGGACAATTATAACCGCCTACCCCCATAATGCTGATATATAAATATATACAAACAACAGTAGGAATAAATAGATAACTAGATAACGGTTGTTGGTGAAATTTTTGTCTTTACCATACTCGACTAGATCATGAGACAATCTTGCGATTTGTCATCCTCACGGTTAAGAATCAACGAATTTAAGCTTAGTTAAATTTACCTTTAGAAAGCGACTGTGTTGTTGAATGCTTATACAACCGAGTAGTCGCACTTCAACTGTTTGTTGAAATGTCGAGATGGATTGATGAACTAAGATGCGATTGAAAATAAATAGCAGAAATATAAAAAGACATGGAGATTTTTTTACATAGTTCGGATTGTTGTTAATCCTACGTCCATGGGGTAATCACCTATATTTGACTATTTTTGTATAACAGATTTTATTGGCCCTGAGATGTACAATATTTTACTTTTTTCTATTAATGAAGAAGAAGAAGTTAAAAACGAAGATCCTCTTCTTTGGTCTTATGCCTTATAGCATGAAAAGTGCATTATTGATGGTGGTAATCATCTTCCGCATTTTCCTTTAATCTTTGCCCTTAGATTTTGCCATGTATCGTTTATCCGTGGCGCTCGTACTCTGTACCTAGATTGATGATGTGTTTTAGGTGGTAAACCCTAATGCTGGCAAGAGATTGAAATTTTGAAGCAGGATGCCTTAAAAAGTGGACGGGAAGCCCAGGTCTGCATAGGTTGGCCTCCTCTCTCTTGAAATAACAAGTTGCTCTAAGAGGAATGATACGAGACCTTTCTGGGGCCTTGTTGTATTGTTGATGCATAAGAATGGGTGTGATAATGAAGGTCCTCTGGTGTTCAGACCTCACTACCCCGTGGCTGCTCTTACATTCTTTGCTTAATTTGTCACAATTTGTCACTGTGTTAGGTCATAATGAGGGAACTCTTCCCATTTTGTGCTGAATGTTGGCTATACAAGTTTGAGACATTTATGCTATTTGAATTGCTTTCTTGGCTGTTGCTAATGAGAGATTAAGAGAAGACGAGCTTTACATTTGTCGTTTTCCTGTAAGGTCGAGTTTGTGTTGAAGCATAGTTCGGGTGATCCTGTATATAGCCCATGAAGAGTGCTTTTGGCTCTGTATGGCGCTGTCTAGGTTGCCTTCTGTATATGCTTGTACATACCCATTATTGTAGGTATTTGACAAAATATGAATATAGTTAACTCAAAACCTTGAGTGCTAGCCTCTTATGCCTTGGATTTGTATTCTGGTTTGGCCTCTACTTCTGAATGCAGTCGATGCGTTCTGCTTTGTCTTTTTGATGCACATAGCATCTATTTTATGTGGCTTTAATCGTATTGAAGAAGTTTTGGGTCTGGTTAGAAGCTGCGACCTTAAGTCTGCTCTGTGCTTAGTTCTATTTTCGTGGGGATGGTTTCTCTATCTTCAAGAATTTATTTCTTTTCTTTGTCGTTTGTGGTCAGAACGGGTGTAACACTTGCCCCCAAGTCTGCTATGAATGTAGGTCGAGGTAAACTTGTCGCCTTATGCACCCGGTCTATAACCCCACTAGTCCTGTCTAATCTATTTTTTTGTCGCTGGGAATAAGTATTTTAGTTGCAAGTGCATTTAATGCTCTAGTACGCGTGTCAGTATTTTGTTGGACCATCTTGTAATAGCTGTTCAATTTGCCTTTTCGTCTTCCTATGTGGATTTTCACCAATCATTTATACTTATTATTTTCTGCAGTAAATCCACATTTCAGCCAATATTTAATCATTTCAATCGTGTGATTGCAATTCAAACTCAGGTGCGTATTCTTCTTTCTTCATCTTCCCCAAAATTTTCTTCATCTTCTCACTTGCAATGAGTTGGATTAATTTTCAAATTTAAGGGTAATTTCGTATGTTAAGAATAGGATAAGCCGTATTAAATCTCGCTCGATCTTTCTTTGAAGTAGTATCTAGGGTTTTTAGCATGGATCCATCTACTTCTTCTTTGTTTTTTTCCTTCTAAAATACTCATCTGGAGGATGCTATTAGGATCCTTAAGCAATTCGGATTCCATAGGTATACACCTAGGGTTATGGAATCTCATGAGTGGACGGACACTCCATCGGAGGGTTACATCGCCATTACTCTTGAGCATACTCGATGCAGGTTGTTTCTTCCTCTGCATCGGGTAATCCATGAATGGCTCACTGCAAGAAATTTTGTCGCTTATAGCATCAAGAAACACTATAAAATAGCGTTTTGCTGCTGCTCACTGTCTATCCGATTAGCTAAATGAAAATAAAGCTAATACATCGTGTTTGCGCGCTGTAAATAACTCGGTATGCAATTTTATAGGCAGGAACCCAAAAAATTTCACCCGCCGCTTCTTTTACAATTAAACCATTGTTCACGTTTTCATCCCCAATTTCCTAAATCAAATCAAATGAAACGCTAAAATTATTTATCTCTATGTCGATCGTCCACCCATTGCCTTTTCCATTTTTCTCCTTGGATCGCCTACATGACCTAGCTTGTTTATTTTCGTTCTAAGTTTGATTTGAGTAACCAATAAACTGTATCTCGTTCTTCAACTTGATGCTTCAGTTTTCGTCGACAGCAATGGGAAACCCTAACTTCCATCGTAGTTGCAATCTCCATCAAGGTAAAACTCTCCTCTCTGCTCATATTTGTATAATATTCAATATTGCGCTTGGGATCAGGTTCCTTTTCGAAAACTTGAAAGTAGTATTGCAGTATCACATAATGCATCAGATGCTTCCTTGGATAAACGTGAAAGTAGTTCGTCGGTGCCTGATCCTGCTGATTGGGATCCTTTATATAGGTAACGTTTATACCTTCAAAATTAATAGAACCCAAAATTTATTCGTAGTTTGTAAGCAGAAAGAAGTGAAGTTCACCTTTATCAATGCTAGAGGAGGTAGCTGGCTAATTATATCTATGAGAGAAATTATGTCCATAAATCATTTGCAAGTTTTAACCTAAAATCGATAATCCGCCCATCATAAATTGGAAAATCATTTTAACTCACTTGACAGTTGACAACTGGACATCATGTCAATTGAGTTGCCATATTGCTAAACAATTGGCAAAGTCTACAACATTTAATATATTTTTAGTATTTCCAATTTAAAATTCAAACCCTACTTTTGCAAAAATCAATTCGTTTTTATCAAAACTATAATATATGGGCCAGCAATTTCATTGCACTATTGATGTATTATTAAATGTCAATTAATCTTGTGAACTGACAATTCGCAGTATGGCTGCTAATTGACATACGGCAATTAGAAATGAGTGCAATTTATCTAAATAATACTGTATGGATGCTGAACTAACGGAACTTAAGGATTGAATTAATGATCAAATTACTTTAATAAACAGTCTTTTTAAACAGTATTAGTTGTATAGTAGTAGATATAGTTTGGAATGACTTGTTTTACTTTGATAGAACAAATGCATTTTTCTTGATGTACATCTTAAAATTATCTTACAGTGACGAACTACTTCTACAAGAGGATAACTCCGATGTCAGTACTTTGGCCTTGGAAATAAATAGCAATCTCTCCATTGGCAACGCAACAGATATTTTCATAAACAATAATGCTGGAAATCAGTTCTGGGTCAACATCAAGCTCCCATCAGCTCTAGTTTTGTACCACCATATCAGAGGTGAATTCTTTTTTTCCCCTCCTATTTTACTAAATTCAAAACATTTGATAGATAGGCCTGTCTGGATAAGTATAAACTATAAACTGCATTAACCTTTTATTTTGCTGTGCATGTGCGCGCGTTTTTTCTAAAGAAATAAAGAAATTCAAAGTTCAGCTTGTTGCTTAAGTTGTTAGTTGTCTAATCATATTGAACAATCTCCACTGAATAATAAAAAAAGTTTGTCGAATTTTCTTCAGCTAAAACTTGTTTTAAATTTGAAGGATTCTACTGGGTAGGTTACTCTTCTTGCTGTCGCAGCACAAATTTAAAAATCAATGAACCCCATATATGACCATCAAAACTGACTTTAAGATTGGTGACGCAGCAATTGTCAGAAAAATACTTCTTTTAATGCACAGAGTTTTGTGCATATTCTCATTATGGGTCATATGTACGTGCAAGGTTTGTTATTTGGTCATAAAATAACTCACAGGTCTCCTTTCTCATTTTCTAGCTACGCAGTTATATCAAGTCTTGATTTCCTTCCTTACTTGTCGTTGCCACATCTCTATAAATCTTACTTTCATGTCCATGCATTTATTATTATAGAACAAACGAACCAATTCAGGCTCACTCACTTCCTGAGAGCAGTTCCCATCATTTTACACACGATGCACGTGGTGGAAACAGTCGGTTGCCGCCTATTTCTCCAAACTCTCCTAGTCGTTTTGGACAACAATCCAGTCAGCATTACAACCAACACTCTAATAGTTATAACCGTGCTGAGCGAACATATTATAAAGGTCGGCGACCTTGTAGTAATTTTGCCGCTTCAGATTCGCATTTTGGGTCCCATAATATTTTGGGCAGTAGTGGTGGCATGTCATGGGGTAACTTTTATGCCCTTTATCCTCGATTATACTTTAATTGAGATTTAGGTTCGCTTTTTGTTCAAAGTATTTAATTCAGAACAAAACCATTAAGCAATAACTGAACGATCCAAATCTGCATGATGTATTTTCATTATGCTCCTTTTTCCTTTGAAATTTTACTCACTTATTCTACCTATACATATGCATATTCGATGTTCTTTGGAGTTCAGTCATTAATTCATGTAGTTTATAACATATACGTTTGATAAGAAATTTGTTTGACTGGATAGGATAAGAAATGGTGTGGGCTTGAATCCCAGCAGCCACACCAGATTGATATGATATGGTGTGGGCAGGCAGAAGTGCATAAGTTAGTTTAAGTGCAGAAATTTAAGTTTGGTTGATGAGGAGGATGGTTAATGGTTGATGAGGAGGGTTTGAATTTTAAGTGCAGAAGTTTAAGTGAAATGCTGACAATGGTGGTCAGGGAAGGTTGTGTAGCAAGGAAATGCAAGCATGCAGCAGGGTATGCAAGTATGCAAGTAGGGAGTAGGCAGTGTTGTGTGTGATGAAGTATGGTGCTTTTGGTGTCAGGGAAGGTTGGCAGAGGCAATGTTGTAGGATGGTGGTATGTATGGATGTTTGTAGGCAATGTTGACAGGGAGTATGTTGAGAGATGACAGAGGCGAGTATGAAGGGTGGAGCAGTTTGATATAGTTGACAGTAAGATGGTTGTAGTGGGTTTGAAGTAGTGATTGTTGTGGGGATGTGTATATTGACAGTGGCAAGGTGGTTGGAAGGAAATGAAGTTGCGATGACTGGGTTTGTTGACAACAGTTTTGTGGTTGGAGGGGGTATGTTTGCAGGAAGTGTTTGTATGTGAAATGCTTGTGGCAGATGAATGAATGCAGGCAGGAGGTATTTTGTAGATGGAGGTGGAAATGTTGTTGAAGGATGGTCAGTGTTGACAGTTGTATGCAGTGGTGACTGAGGATGTTGAGAAGGAAATTGAAGGTTGGACAGAGGCTTGTGGTTGAGGAAGTGCAACGGTTTTGTGTTTCAGTGAAGTATGGCAGACTAGTGGCAGAATGTGCACGGTGATAGATGGTTGTACGGCTGTTGCAGGCAGTGAGTTGCATTATTTGGTGGAAGTAGAAATGAATAAAAGGATGGTAGACATTACTTATTTAATTTCAAACAGACCATGAACTACCTTACTGTCTTATTTGTAATATATCATTTTAAGACTATACCTATATAATTGTTCGCCCCTTTACTTTGCTATATAGGTAACAAAACATTTCTTTGCTATATGGAAGATTGTTAGCTAAAGTTGCTAATAAAATATATGTTTTTATGCATTTGAATGTGTATGCTATTATGAAGTATATTTTGTTATATATGATATAAATCTGATCTCGTTTTGATTGTGTTAATGTATAATTAATTGAGGTGTGCGGGAAAGCACTAACCGTGCAAAGGAGGTGCTATCGAAAATTCATGAAATCCTCAATATCTAGATTAATAAGATAACTAAGTTTTATAAAATTAAATTAATATCTAAATATTAATAAAATTTTATAAAATTTATGGAAATTAACTAAGTATAAAAAATTTAACTAAAATTACTAAGTTATATAAAAAATAATTAAAATTAATTTTTTTTACTTAATTTATAAAAATTAACTAATTTTTATAAAAGTTAACCGTGTTATCAAGTTTTATACAAATTTAACTAGATTAACTAAAAGTTATAAAAAATTAACTAATTCTTATAAAATTTAACTAAGTTATATAAAAATTAGGATAAATTTTCAAAGTGGGCTACTTTTCAAAACAATTTCACGATCGGCGTTGGTTTGGAAACTTATTACCAAACAGGGCTAGTTTCTGCACAGTCAGCAGCCCAGTCAGCATAATTGTAACTGCCAGGTAAATGCGCAACTATGAGTTGCGCATATATCAAGTTTTTTTTTGAACTGTATTCTAGTAAGCGCAGCTGTTAGTTGCACAATTATATTTTAGCCCTGTGCGCAAGTAACAGTTGCGCATACTAGAAGACATTTAAAAAAATAAACTTGGTATATGTGCAACTCCTAGTTGCGCATTTACCTAGTAGTTACAATTATGCTGACTGGGCAGAAACTAGCCATGTTTGGTAATAAGTTTCAAAACCAACGTCGATCGCGAAATCGATTCGAAAAGTAGCCCACTTTGAAAATTTGTCCTAAAAATTATTTAACTAATTTATAAACCAAGTCTTATAAATATTCAACTAAATTAATTAAGTGAGTTTTATATAAATTAATTAAAGGATATAAAAATTAACTAAGTTATATAAAAATTAACTATGTTAATTGAGTTTTATAAAAAGCAACAAAATTTAATTTTTTTTAATTAAATTAACTAAAGTTTATGAAAATTAATTTAGTTTTATAAAAATCATGTTCTCTATTTTGAAATCTTTGTTAAATTGTTATAAATATTGACTAAGTTTTATAAAAATTATCTAATTTTTATAAAAATTAATTAAGTTTGTAAAAATTAACTAAAATTAAAAGAAGAAGAATAATATAATATAATAATAGTAGTAGTAGTAATAAAAAAATATAATAATAATAATAATAATATAATAATAATAAATTAACTAAGTTTAAAATAACTAACTAAGTTAATTAAGTTTTATAATAATTAAATAAGCTAACTATTTTTTTAAAAGTTAACTAATTTTTATAGAAGTTAACAATGTTATCAAGTTTTATACAAATTTAACTAGATTAACTAAAAGTTTATAAAATTAACTAATTTTTATAAAATTTAACTAAGTTATATAAAAATTAACTAAAATTATTTAACTAATTTATAAACTAAGTCTTATAAATATCCAACTAAGTTAATTAAGTGAGTTTTATAAAAATTAATTGAAGGATATAAAAATTAACTAAGTTATATAAAAATTAACTAAGTTAACTAATTTTTATAAAAATTAATAAAGTTTATAAAAATTAACTAAATTTAAAAGAAGAAGAAGAAGAATATAATATAATAATAGTAGTAGTAATAAAATAATATAATAATAATAATAACAACAACAACAACGACAAATTAACTAAGTTTAAAATAAGTAACTAAGTTAAATAAGTTTTATAATAATTAAATAAGCCAATTGTTTTTTTAAAATTAAATTAGTTTATAAAATTTTGTGAAGTTTTATAAAAATTAATAAATTTATAACAATATACATGCAATTGTTGAATAAAGTGTTTTAAACAAAATTTACATCCATTTCAGGAAATTCCACATGTTATTGATATCGTTTCCATATGATTATATAAATTAACTAAATTTAATAAAATTAACTAAAGTTTATATAAATCAATTTAATGTTATAAAAATTAACTAAGTTAATCAAGTTTCGTATAAATTAATTAAGTTCCATACAAATTAATTAAATTTATATAATTAAGTTTCACACATACATATTTGTATGTATGTATAGTTATAATTGCTGATTGTTGAATTTCTTTTTTGTAGTTAATTACCCATTTATGGTGCATACAAATAGCAACATGCTGCGGTATATCAGCGATTGTAGTTCTTTTGAAGTAGCAACTTTTTTGGTTTGCACATTTAATCGTTATGTGTAGTACAATCTTTTATCACTTGTATTATTTACACTTTTAATGTAATGTTCATTAAATATTATGACATATTATGCATTATTCTATGTGAATGTTGAATGTTTAGTTATTTTTCATTTAATGCGATCTATACGATTGTGTGAATGATATATTGTGTTTATGTAAATTTGTCAATTATAATGTGATAGTGGATATGTACGTACTGCAAAAATAATTTTTAAAACGCTGTTAAAGGATTTGATAGCGTTTTTAAAACGCAGTTAAAGGATTTAAAAGCATTTTTAAAACGGTATTAAAGCCTATGATAGCGTTTATAAAATGCTATTACAGTTAATAATAGCGTTTTAGGACTGTTGTACACTAACATGTCATTGTAATAGAGAGTTTTTTTATAGCATGTTAAGAACGCAATTAATAAGACTTTTATAGCATTTTTATAACGTTGTAAAAGGCGTGTTTTTTATAGCGTGTCTTATGTTGCAATGATAGGTCATTGACTTATTACAACTGTTTATAAAAACGCTATAAAAGCCTTTTATAACGTTTTTTAAACGCTATTAAAGGGTCTTTTTGTTGTAGTGGCTTGCCACCTTAGGTATTGCTCCAGTTCAATTTGCCTCCAATTCTTACACCTTTGCTTTAACAACTTTTAACCTTTATGTCGACAATGGTATTAACCTGACTAGTAAGGAACTCCGATTCCTTTTTGAGGTTAAAAGAAGTCCTAGAAAGGAGAATAGGGGCTTCTACTTTATTCAGGCTAAAACTTCATTTCGGACGAGCGCCCCTAGCAGGACTGAACTATGGCTCACATTCTATTTCTTTATTCCGAATTACGATGGATTCCCTTCCTTTTCCTAAGATTATTATGTTCACATTCTCTCTTTAGAGGTGAATGCGCAGTTGTACGAGTCCCATAGGTGTCAAATTAAGAGTTTGCCAGAGGAGGTCAAGAAGATATCAAGATTGTTTATTGGATCGAAGTTGAATGATCACGGTTCGCTACGTCCAAACCATATATTTTATAGGAGCATATTTATGCCCGCTCCTCCTATACATGCAATTAGGTTATAAATAGTTGGTAACAAATGTTAAGAATTGTCATACCTGTGGTTTAGTTTTTGTTATCTCTCCTTTTGTAGGTAACATGGATAAAATTGCTGTTGCTAAACTTCGGAAGTCTCTAAAGGCAAAGGAGAAGAAGAAAGTTGCTTTAAAGAGGCCGTATGAAGGGTCCGCCTTTTGCTCCCTTAAAGAAATTGGTTGTTCCTCCCTCATCTGATGTTCCTACATCTTCTAGGTTGATTGATTCTTCTTCACAGGAAGAATCTATTCCTAATGCCGATGGTTTTGCTGCAACTGAATTTCCTAACTTTGTTTTGATGGATAAGGTTGGGAGATCTGTATAAGGTCCTCTCGTTTTTCCTCCTTTAGCTTCTACGATGCCACTCACTACTATTTTTTTTAGAATTCGAAAAGCTTTAGTTTTATGTGAGTGATTATGTTCTCTCCTTCTTTTCATGCTCACTCTATGTTGGCTTGTTACTTATGTTGTTTTATGTTTTTCATTCCTGTAGTCTACAGCCTTGATGATGAAAGTGCCAAATCAGGGAATGTGCAAGCCCTGTTTTCGAGTCGGGTTACCAGGGTTGAAGTTAATCTTGCTTCAGCCAATGTTGCATTGGCTGCTGCTAAGGTTAAGGCAGAGGAGCAGGCCAGCATGCTTCAAAAGTAGGTTATGAAGGCTGAGAGGGAGGCTAAATCGGTTGAAGAAACTCGAGCTGCGAAGGAGCGTGAGCTGAAGGAAAGGGATGAAGATCTTTCCCGAGTTAAAAAGAAGCTAGAGAAATCTGAGGATTCGACACCATCACTTTGAAGGTTACATATGGTTTTTATGCTATGGCCAGATGTTAGTATAAGGTGGAGGTTAGGCCTGACTTTGTGGGTGATGAATCCCAAGCTGTAACGACCCCACTCCTATGCTTAGTTTAGCAAAGAACATTAAAAGTAATGTCGTCTGCTAATCCGGAGAATACAGCTTGTTAAGGGCGAACGAATGTGAATACATCTTTATACTAACACTGACACGTCTTATTTACCTTTTTGGGGATCTGAACTGAAAACTTGACACATGTAGTATTAATACAAAGTAATAAACACACCAATTAATAATATTCAAAACAGTATATAATATAGATAAATCAGGATCAGAGTCACAAATTGCAGCGGACTAATATATAACATATATCATAATAAGATATGAGTCTATAAAATGTCAATACTAGACTCACTCTTTACAGAAGTGAGTTCCAAATTTAAAATCATTTTCATAGTATTAATTTGTATAGAAATTCAAAATTTTTACGAATACGTCCCGATGATTATGCAGACTCAATTTTTGTATTCTGCCAAAATAAGTGGAAGGCAGAGGAGGCTAAGGAAGAGGATGTTGATCCTGGGCGTTCTGAGCATGATTCTCAAGGAGAAAGGGGAGCAACTGTGGTGGATCAAGGAAACCTGCAACCTAAAGAGCAAGACCAACTTGCCAAAAAGGTTAACTCCGCTTCCTTGATAGATTTAGACGAGTAATCAAAAATATCCTTTTGTGTTTTAATATTTGAAGTTATGAAGTTCACTTTGATGGTTTGTAATATGACTTTATGTTGTTATGTTATAAATGATTGTGTTTCCCTTTATTGTTTTGTTTAGTATTCTGGGGAGAATGTGTTTGCAAAACTGTTATGGTAGACTAAGGCTAGACTCGAGAAAAACACATTAGATCATCTTGGGTTAAGTTCAGTAACCCTGGCTAAACGAGAAAAGGAATTAGACCAGGCTCATGCAAATCTTAAGAATGAGATCGCGGAGTTATTTGCCCAAATTGATTAAGTCATTTAAGAGAGGGAGGCCCTTAGTGATTTTGTTTTGCTCCAATGGCACCACGCATTAGAGAGCGGTTCTTTTCCACCTGATAGCCCTAATCTAGAGTGGTTTAGGATTAAGTTTAGAACTTTAATTGATGACTAGTCTTCTCATGTCTTTTCTAATTTAGAAAGGTAGTTAAGTAGGTATAATGTAACAAACGTTGTGATTTTGAGGCTTGTCTGCCATTAAGTGATTACATTTTATTTCAGTAACGACTTGAATTAGTTTGCTTTGAACTCTGTTCTATACTAATTGTATCCGTCGCTAGGATGCCTCTGCCTCCACTATTGTTTAAATACAAAAGGGCTCTGATGTGGTTGAGGCGGCTGATGCTCCTAAAGATAACATTGCTCAACTTAGATATGATGTCGAGAGGCTTGAGACAAAGTTAAAGTTCAATCGTGAAGAACTCACAAAGGCCCATAGTGTGCTCGAGCGCCGGTATGACTGCAATTGGAAATTGCGATTTTGGTCTGAAAATGTTGCATCTAAACTAGAAGGAATAGAACGGACCGCATAAGTCAGCGAAAAACTTTATGGTATAGTATACAAGGAAGAAATTGTAGAATATAAGAAGCAAGTGAAGGATATGTCTGCTGAGACTGCAGAATACTTGGCGAGTTGGAGACTGCCGAATATAGGAGATTGATCAAGGTGTCTCAATTAGATATCGCCTCTATTCCTCCAATGAGTTATGAGTCCTCTTTTCTTCGTGGTAACGGTTGGAAGGTTATTGCTAGGTAATTGTTCGGTGATTTCTCAGGTCAGAATAAGAAGACAAAGGCTTAATTGATGGAGACCTTAAATGACATCAAAAGGAAAGGAACGTTGGAGGTGTACAAACTTGAAAGTGTATTGCCATCCCTGAAAGATAGGATCACTTCCTATATGAATAAGCTTGAGCAAGAGAAGGCTAGGAATAAGAAGGTTGATGCGTTTTTGCAACGATCTCAAGATGTTTTGGAATTTTTGTGCCCTTTACTGGGTTAAAGTTTATAAGTAATAAGGAGGATTTCGAAATGACAGCTGGCTTGGATGAGGACTCCTGGGCAGGAGCTAATTATGACCCCAGACATTCTGTCACTCAAACCTAGTGTTTATTATCTTGACTTTAGTATTAGGAAAATATCCTTGTAACTTAAACTTGACTTAAGATGGGAAGGACACTATTTTTTGTAATCTGATACCATTTCATTTTGAGATGCTGACGCTTTTCGGTTAATATTTATGTACAGAAACCTATTGATCTTTTAGTAACTCTACGTTGTCTATTTATATTGTGGTTTGATTGTAGTCTTATTCAAATTTTCTTTGGTAAATCTGTTTTACTTTGGATTCAAAGGTAGATGCTATGCAAAAGAAATTGGACTCTACTTAGCTCAGAATGTTAGAGTTAGAGGATTTATTGAAGAATGCAGAGAGTACTTACCAAGCTGTACATAGAGACGAAATTATCAAGTTGAAGAAAAGGATTGTAGAGATGGATAGAGAGTTGGCATTGCGTATGAGTATAGAGGAGAATTTCCTGACGGTTCCAGCCTCACGTGTAACTCTCGGATCAAACGCGGCCCCAATGCTTTCGTCTGGAGCTAACCCTACCGAGACTCTTAAGTGGAGAAGTGATGTGATGGATTATTATGAGGCCAAGGTTAAAGAGTCAGCAAATTATTTCATGGGAGAGTTAGGGATGCCAGATACCCATGTTTACTCGTTCTTGTCTATTGAGGATGATTTCTTTGTTCCCTCCTCTAAGGATACTAAAAAGTCAAAGGAGCAACTCTCATGTGAAATTGATAGAACTAGAAAAATGGTTATGAGACAAATAAATGCCTTTGAAAATAAGATATCTAATTTAGAGTGTGAGGCCTGAATGGATTCCATCGTAGTTTCCCAAGGTGGGATGGACAGGGCATCCCTTTTGGATGATCTTCACAAAGAGAAAGTGAAAACCAAAATAGAAAAAATCAGCAGCCAACGTGCGATTGACATTTTCAAATGTTTTTGACACATACTTAACTTATCCTTTATGTGTAATCGGGCTGACTACGAATACAATCTGTAGATTACAGAAACATTTGGACCGGTGCCAGTTATGATCCGCGCGTGGCATATCACAGATCGACTCATGGTCTGGTCTCTTGTTCTTGTCATCGGTGGTGATTGTAGAGCTGAAGGGCTAATTTTTTTCTCAGCTTACCATGACATATTTTTGCAGATCAGAACGATGTGGGGTGGTCACACTTCGATTAAATTGGTCATTTAACTTTTGTAAAAGTAGCATTTTATTTGTAATATGACTTAAGTGGTAATTTTTTGTAAACTACACATAAGTGTAAAACAAGTAATATTATTGCAAGATCAATAGCTAAGTATTGACAACTTAGTTTTCTGATGTGTACCTAGCAAGACTTGAGTAGTGTTTGGGCTTGTACCCGATTGACAATATGTTCCCTACGGTGTACTCGTCTACATTCACCTAGGATATGTTTTGGAGAGTAGTGTATGCGCCCTTGATCTTGACTTGATAGGTCGTGACTTCCTGGTATTTGCAGATGCAATCTGATCCTTTGATGAGTTAGTAGTAGGTTGGGTACGAGCGGATTCCAATTCTGATGATGCGTGCATGAAGACCCGATCCTTGTTCCAGGAATGAAGTGTCTATAGCTAGATGCCGGGATGATCTGCTTCCTTGTTCCGACCTGTCCCCTGTTTTGGGGGCAAAATGTCTTTAGCCATATGCTTGGCTGAGTATTTGACCTACCCCTGTTTTGGGGGCGAAAATGTTCTTAGTCGCGTGCGTGGCCGAATATCAGACATACCCTTGTCTTGGGGGTGAAACGTCTGTTTTGACCTACCCCGGGTTCTGGGGCGAAAATATCCTTAGCTGCGAGCTTGGTACAACCTACCCCTTATTCTTAAGCGAAATGTCATATGTATGCTGAGACGAATTCTTCTCTAACATCACCATTCCCATTGCAAAGATTGCCGTTATTGTTCTTAGCTAAAATCATACCTTTAGAACAATGGCGATGGGCCAAGAAGAGTTAATCGTCATGCTCTGGGCATGGTCATTTCCATTACGGAAGTAGATTTGACTGAGAAGTCAGGTCATGATATAACCTACGATCGAATGCTCATGGTTTTTTGTGAACTGGTACGAGTAGTCTAATATCTGTATGTCTAGTATGGTATGTCGAAATAACTGACATAAGTGTTTTTTATACCGGTTTAGACAGTCTAATATCCCTACGATCAGTCTTTATGATTTGTCATCATTGAAAAGTTCATACCAGAGTAGGGATATTTGTCATCCAGTCTAGTGAAATATTTTGGCTAAAGAATCGGACCTGCGTTGATGCAAATCCACGTGTGTAGGGCCAATATCACTATTCTAAGTGTTAAGTGTTGTTTTCACCTACTGATCTAGTGTTTTTCCGAGTCAATGACTACTGCTGGTGAAATGTGAAGGTGTGTGTATATATATATATATATATATATATTCTTTTTTACATAGAAATAATACAAAGCTTTTACACTGGTTTGGGCTGTCTAATATCCCTACATCCAGTATATTACATTCATATGTATACTTTTTTTTACAGAGTTATCTGCTATGTTTGGAGGACGGAGGTTCGAGCTCTTCTTCTAGCGCCGAAAATGTTGGTGAAAATTTTCATCTTCACCAAACTCGATTGGATCGTGGGACAATCTTGCGATTTGTCGTCCTCACGATTAGGAATCAGTGAATTTAAACTTAGTTAAATTCACATTTGGGAAGCGATTGTGTTGCTGAATGCTTACACAACCGAGTAGTCGCATTTCAATTATTTATTGAAATGTCAAAATGTATTGATAAACTAAGATGCAATTGAAAATAAATAACAGAAATATAAAAGGACGTGAATATTTTTTACGTGGTTCAAATTGTTGTTAATCCTATGTCGATGGGATAATCCACTATATTTGACTATTTTTGTACAAGAGATTTTAATGGCCATGAAGCATACAATATTTAACAATTTTCTATTCAGGAAGAGAAGAAGTTGTAAAAGAAGATCGTCTTCTTTGGCCTTATGCCTTTCCTTTTAGAGCATGAAAAGTGCATTGTTGATGATTGGTAATCGTCTTTTGCATTTTTCTTCAATCTCCATCCTTGGATTTTTCCACGTGTCATTTATCCATGGTGCTCATACTTTGTACCTAGACTAATAACTTGTTTTAGGCGGGAAACCCTAATATTGGCGGGAGATTGGAATTTTGAAGTGGAATGCCTAAAAGAGTGGGTAGAAAGCCCAGTCTGCATTGGTTGACCTTCTCTCTCTTGATATAGCAAGCTGCTCTAAGAGGAATGATAAGAGACCTTCCTGGGGCTTTGTTGTGTTGTTGACGCATAAGAACGGGTATGGTAGTGGAGGTCATCTGGCGTTTAGACCTTATTGTCCCATGGTTGCTCTTACTTTCTTAGCTTAATTTGTCACCATGACAGGACAGAATGGGGGAACTCTTCCCATTCTGTGCTGAATGTTGGTTAGACAAGTTTGAGACTTTGTGCTATTTGAATTGCTTCCTTGGCTATTACTTACGAGAGATTAAGAGAAGATGAGCTTCACATTTGTCGTTTTCTTGTAAGGTCGGGTATGTGTTGAAGCATAGTTTGGGTGATCCTGTATATAGCCCCTATAGAGAGCTTTCATATCTATATGGCACTGTCTAAGTTTCCCTTTGTATATGCTTGCACATACCCGTTTTCATAGGTATTTGAAAAAAATATGAATATTGTTAACTCGGAACCTCGCGTGCTAGCCTCTTATGCCTTGGTTTTGTATTCTGGTTGGCCTCTACTTCCGAATGTTGTCAATGCGTTATGCTTTGCCTTTTTGATGCACACAGCGTCTATTTTATGTGGCTTTGATCCTATTGAAGAAGGTTTGGGTCTGGTTAGAAGCTGTGACATTTAAGCCTGCTCTATGCTCAGTTATGTTGTCGTGGGGATGGATTCTCCATCTTCAAGTATTTATCTTATTTCTTTTCTTTATTATTCTTGGTAAGAACGGGTGTAATAACGGTGAAGCCTCCTGCTCCATGCTCTTCCAAAATACATTCGTAAGACCCTGGACTACTTGGCTACTCAAAAATTAGATTACCCAAGTGTTTAAAGAAAAGAAAGAAACTCTAGGTCAGACATGGGTCTAGTGTGAGTAAGCCCAAAACATACGGTTTTAGCTAGAATAAAGGTATCTCGTAGGACCATGCTACACATAAAAACAGATGGGATTTCACCTTATAATAACCAAAACATTTACGCTTAAAATCAGAGATATTATTGATAATGTCTAGAGTTGAGAATAAATATATAATCATAGCCGGAAAGGTTATATTAATTACATTTCACAGCATATTTAGTATACAACCAAGTTCGTAAAGCACATATTGGAAAATGATTCCAACAATAACAAGGTAAAGGACTATCTTTCGTATAGTACACCTCTAAAGAAAATATACCAAGGCTACAAACATTGCACCTCTGCCAACCGAGAACCGACTTACCACTTCCTAGATTGCACCGAAGATAATCGTCCCTCGATTGCGATCAACAACCATATCGAGCCCAAAGCATACATATAAAAATAACGATCTAGACTAGGGATGATAATAACCTAATGGTAGCCGTCCATATAGCCCTACTGCATCTTCCCTGTTTTATTTATTCCTAGGTGTGAGCCTTGAGGCAACGATTATCATTTTTAGCAAACCCATCTTGGAATGCTGACACTGCCCTTCAGACAACAATGCAATGCTACCATTCATCCATACATGTTGTTCCAAGATTGAAAAAACACACTAACCTTACTGCCTTCCATTTTGGAGTCACCCTCATGATAGGCAGTACAACTCCATATTATACCTTATGATTATTCATAACACGAAGCGTTTTTTAGTTTGAAGTGGCTCGGATAAAATATCACTACGCCATAGATTGCATACTACAACACCCAAGAAGTGATGCAGGAAGTGCCAAAAAATGTTGTTGTAGGCTAAAAAAGGGCAAAGGCAACACTTTCTCGATGATGCATTTTGCCACGTTGCCCTAGAGTCAAAGGCAACATCTTTACAGCCCTAGGGCAACATCGGTTCTGTTGTTGCCACAGGTACCAAATTTACTAAAAAGTGGGCCCCACAATCTGGGCCCCAACATGTGGGCCCACATTGTGGGGCCCACTAATTCTGTGGCCCACCTTTACGGAACCCTGTTGTGGGGCTCATATTCATTAATCTATGGTAACACTTTTACCATCCAATGGCAACACTTTGCCAGTTTATTACCACATTTAACATCACATACTGCAACATTATATCATATCTATGGCAACACCTTTTGTAATTTAAATTGGAAATGTACTGCAACATTATACTACTGCAACATTATATCATATCTATGGCAACATTATACTGCAACATTATATCATATATAATGGCAACATTACACTGCAACAAAGAACTTTTCATTTCAGAATAACCAGCAACACAAGTTTTACTTAGTCAAGTACAAAATAACAAACATACTTAAAAACATAGCCAGTGTATTCATAGTTACAGCCAGTACATACTAAATTCTACTTATTAACAGTACATTCATATTTGCGAGCCTCCAGCTCCATCAGTGCCATCAGTGCCTCTAGTGCCTCCAGTGCCATCACTGTAGACGGTCGCACAAAGATCCCCAACATCAATTTGCATGTTAGGGTTTTCTTCGCCTAATTTCTTAAGCACCCATGTCAAGTTCTCCCGAACTTTTTGGTTCACCTTTGCATCAAATTCATTTTGGACCTTCTTGTTCACCTTTGCTTCGACTTCGTCAACTATATTTTCCCTTATCTTCGCTGCCAGCTCCTATATGTATGTGCTTGTTGTTGGGGCATATTTTGAAACTTCTGCAGACTTTGTGTGCCGTCCTATAAGCCAAGATGGACCGTGCGACTTTCCATCAAAAATCATTTCTTGAACAACTCCATCACTTCCTCCTTCACCTATTGCTTTTTCAATCTTATCCTGCAAAATAAAGCAGTTTCAAAATGTGACATTAAATAAAATTAACAATTCTGAAACAAGTTTCTTAAACAAGAATTGTTTTGCAATATCTATTAACAGTTTTAAAATGGATTCAGAAAATATCCTGCTATAGGTTTCAACAAAACAAGATCTAATTCTACAAATATGTCGATGCGCAAAATGAAGCATTTTTTTGACATTTGATTGAAGAGAAAATAAAATTCTTACAATTCTGTACTTCATTACTGAAGTATCAGTCTTGTACACCATTCCTTCTTTCCGCTTGCGAGTTTTAACAAAAAGTTCTCCATCTGATTCATTGGACTGATACAAATTAAATGAAAAAAGTTAGACAGCAAAAGGATACCAAACCAATTTTTCCAGAACATATATCACTAATCAATTCAGAAATTATACTCAAAGTCAAAGCAAAACTAAGGTAAATATGATCGCCTTTACATAAAAACAAATCTCGGTTCAAATGAAGAACAGAAACCACAAGTGCACACAAGCTAAAAGTCTCGAGCAACTCACAGATGCAAAAATGGAGCAACAGTAAGTTCTCAAGCAGCTTACAAGTGCAAAAATAAAGAAACAACAAGTATAAAATCACAACATATGTAGCAACAATATCAGAGCTTTTTCAAGCATAGTATCAAGCGATGTATCAGTTTTGCAAAATTCAAGGCTGAGCTAAGGAAAATTTGCATAGTAAATATCCCATATGTCTATGCTTTCAGATTATTAACTGTAAGCACAGAGATAACAAATATCCCATGATTCATCTTAGATTCTGATGCAAAACTAAGATTACCCCGTGATTAACCCATGAGCCATGAACATATATATAATACTAAAATGATTTAAGCTTAGCAAGGCAGTAAAGCCATCAACATATAGCAGACAAAAGACAGGCATCAACTTGACATCCATATGCTTAAGAGTTAAGAGTGTATCCAATAGTTTACAAATTACTTAATTTCCACAGAGATGGATTGGACTCATATTTAATGTTTAATATGCATCTAACTTGCAGACGTATATTGACCAAATGCATACAAATGCATGAGCATGACAGACACTGGTTTGGAAAAGAAGAATTGAGTTTTCTATGCCAAAGGGGGCAAAGAAAGGCTCATTTATATTTTTATAGATTTTATGTACTTTTTTAGCAAATGTTATTAATAGCTATTGAGTCGTAAATTAATGTGAAAATGCAAAAATAATAAACAGATACAATAAAAATTAATACATTAAAATTGAAATAAAAACATTTGCTGGAAGATTAATGTGACAGATCAGATTATATAGCCTGCTTGTTATTCTTTTAGTTACAAACTTCTATATCATAAACAGAACACATATCACTAATATTTATTTTGCTTATTTGTTTGAGTGAGGTGATATTTTATTTTGGAACATATATGTAGTTATTTTAATTTTAATTTTGGAACATATATCGCTTTGCAAAATAAGGAGAGGAATTTCAGATAAAATAAAACGATACCTCCAGCTAACCATAAAAATAAGCAAAATACATACCATCTTATGCCGAATTTGGGAAAAAAGTTTTGGACTAGTAGTGTGTGTGTCTGTATACGATTTCCGACTTGCATAATTTGTAAGGGCCTTGGACTACAAAAACATGAAATAAAGATGTTTATCTGCCTGATTTGAATGAATAAAAACGGGAAAAAATTCTGTGATAAAACTTAAAAATATACCTAAATTTTTTCATCTCCCCAATACATCAAGAGTACTCTGAAATCCGCAAGTGGAATTTCGTCCGGCCTATTTTCAAGCCTCTCTTCATCAGTTTCATAAGCCGTATAATGTTCCTTTTTAATACGACTCTTGTACCCCCTCCAAGAGTCACGAATTGACTTCAAAACCCAATATTCACATTCATCCGAAATAATATACCGTTGCTTAAATACAAATCAAACATTAAAAAGAACAGTCATGCTATATTTGTGACAAGTTTCATATATTTAAGTAAAACTCAGCTATGTTTGCAAATTACCTTGACATAGTTCCACAGCGTGCCTTTCAAACTTGAAGGAACATCAAACCAAGACTTGTAAGTAAGTGGAACACTCCTCTTCAGTGTTCCTAAAAAAGCACTCAGTTCAGACATTACTTGGTCATAGTCTGAAACAGGTTGGCCCCGATGATTCATTTGGATTAGAACTCTTTTGTCATATGACCTTGAATGAACTTTATCCATCTTTGTTTTTCCCCTGAACCTTCTGGGAGCTCCCACTACTTTTACAAAGTACATACAATAGTAATGAGAAGGCTAGACATAACATAAATGAGAACTTAAACTATTAAAATCAGAACTCAATTAGATAATACCTTCAGCTTCTTCTACTTTATCTTCTTCGTTTTCAATATTTGTCGAGACATTTCCGACAACAGCCTTCTTCCTTGCACTTCCACTTCCACTACTGTTATTCTTCTGGTGTTCTCGCATAGCCAAATAAGCAGCCATTGTTCCTATTCCTTCATTGTGTGGTAACTCAACGCTACATGGTGGATCAACAGTTTGTGTAGGAACTGGATTTTCCCCTGCCTTCGGAGTTTCATTCTTATCAGTTGCAGATTCAACAATGGCCCGTGAACGAGTTGTTGGTCTAGATTGAGGCTTTGTAATCATAACCTTTTTGGTTCTCTAAAATACACACACAAAAACAATAAAATAAAAAAATAAGGAAGCTAGTCTATAATTACCAACATAAAATTAAATCTTCAGCTATAACGCACCTTTACTGGATTTTTTGAAGTATCATCTTCACTAGGTTCCTCTTATTCTGGAGCATAATCTTCGCTTTCAGCTGGCATCTTTGATTTTCCTTTATTTTTTTCAAATTCATTTATCAGTCCAGTAACTAATGTAGGCATCCCAAGAGCTTCAAAAACACTATTCTTCTGCGACACATGTTTAGCTCTCTCCCTTTCGTATTCTGTAAGCGGTGGAGGTGGCGGAGGTAGCGGAGGTGGTAGATCATCATCCTGAAAGTAATTTAATAAGACATTATTGTAAATATAAGCAAAATATGTAGAACATCATATTAGAAGATCAGATTGTAGTCTTCTTACTAGAATCTCATTTTCATCCATATTTTCCTCTTCATCTGGAGGATTATAGAAATCCAATTTACTCCTGACACTTGCTGAGTTAATATTCAAAGTTGCATCGCTGACTTCAGTTGGATTTTCTTCTCTGGTGTCTTCGTAGAACTACGGACTTCAGTTGGATTTTTCTCTGGTAACTTCATAGACCTACCAACTCCAGTTGACTTCTTGCTGATCACCTTTTTCCTGTCCATGCGTGGAATCACAGCAGCTTCGCTCACTTGTGGATTATTTCGCCGTGCCAACTTTCTAGGACTAAAGACTTGATCAGTCTGCGTCTCGTTGGTAAGTGGATTGTTTAGGCGTGCCGACTTTCTAGGACTAAAGACTTGATCGGTCTGCGTCTCGTCGGTAAGTGGATTGTTTAGCCGTGCCGACTTTCTAGGACTAAAGACTTGATCAGTCTGCATCTCGTCGGTAAGTGGATTGTTTAGTCGTGCCGACTTTCAAATCGGAGTAAAGACTTCAGTCTGCTTCTTGTTTTTTGCTGCCTGTTGCAGATGGTGAGTGGTAACAAATTGCCATTTCTGTGATTTCGCAGCTGCAAACATACAATGACATAAAAGTCAAGTTTATCATGTCATAAACATAATTATTTAAACTTAATTAAAGAAATTAAGACTTGATCATGTACACTAATATTCCAGTTCCTTTATTATTCTACTAAGTGCACTAAAAATCAAACAAGTCCTAATATTCAAACAAAAATGCACAAAAAATTTATGTACACTAAAAGCAGCAAAATGAAAAACAAATTCAGCCATGCGAGAACCAAATTCATCAAAATAGTACAAATGAGAAGATATTTTTATCTTCTTCCAGTCAAAAAGCTAACTATTTATAGTTTTTATCACTTACTTTGGACGAGCTTCTGTATGATTTATTTATGAATTTTCGAATCGGATGCTCAAAATTGGATCTTGGTTTAAATTCATTTGAAAGTAATCATAAATAGGTTGTTTCAACGTTAGTTTTCTTATGACCAAATTCATCAAAATAGTACAAATGAGAAGATATTTTTATACTTGGAGACAGCAGATTCTTCCTTGGGCGTACGATGACATGTGGCTGCATTTGTTTCATTGGCTCAATTTTATCATCGACCACGGTGTCGACATAGAAATCAATGTAATCACCATTATTTTTTATTTGCATCAATTCCCACATATCTGCATCACTGGTCACCAATTTCCACCCACTCATTGGACCTTTCCATGAATATACTCCTCCCATTTTAGTGTACTTTAGCTTATCCCTGACATACTCCATCAGTACTGTGTAAGAAAACATATCCAGATCAACGCCCATGACAGAAGTCTCATCTCCACCAACATATCCATTCTTCTCAAATTTTCCCTTGTGATGGAATTTAAGATTTGCCTCCATCCTACACAAAATGAAGGAATTAACATTAGAATGACATAATTAAAAATTAAAATAAACCAACTGCATTATAAAATAAAACAGTCACTTCACTAAAATGTAATAAAGGCAGAAAAACTAAAAAAGAGACAAAAAAAGCCACAAATATGATACATCAGTTACAACATTTAATCAAGGCAGAAACAACATTTTCTTACTTAAATTTGGTACATTAGTTACTTAATTAAATATGATAGTGATACACAGAAATTAAGAAGCATTTTCTTTCACTCTGCTAGGTGGAAGGCGGATTCGTCTTATTGGGACATCATCTCTACACCAACGAACATCAAAATCTTGATTTCCCATTCCATAAGCATGCTGGATATCATTCAAATCTTCATTTACATCTTCGCTTTCGATTTCACACCAGTCTCTCAGCAATTTCTTGATAACATTGTGGCACATCTTATCAATTGGATCTTCTATATAAAACACCTGTTGTACTTGTGAAGCCATAACATAAGGATCAGATTTCTGGCACAATCGATTAAAATTGACATGAGTCAGCCCATATAAATCTTTCTCTTCTTGGTACCAATAACACTTAAATAAAACCACACTAAATTCTCCCTAATAATCTAGTTCTAATATTTCCTCAATTGATCCATAGTAATTAACTTCACCAACCAATGGATTTTGATCTTTCGAACTGGCAAAGCTAGTAGTCAAGGCCGTCAAAAATACACCACTGTTTTGTGTTGTACATTTGGCATCTCTGAACCTTGTATAAAATCTGTATCCATTGATAACATATCCAGTAAACCTCTTAGCTGTTGGAAGAGGGCCCATTGCAAGCAGTTGTACTTCTTTTGAAATGTCCTCCTTTTTCCCAACCTCTTCCTTTAACCAATTCCAAAATTCTTCACTGTGTTCTCTCTCTCTTTTATATTTTTTTGATAATGCATGACCATCAATTAAAGCTCGATGTTCCCTAGAATAAAGACCTGGTTAATAAAAGATAGAAAAAAATTTCTAATTCTTCAATAATTACTAAAATAAAAATAAAACTTAAAAACTTACTCAAGTAAACTCTCTATTTCCTTGTTACCACAATTGAATAGAATGTAACGGTGACATGCCGTCCATTGAGAATCTTTAAGATGAATACCTTTTCCATCTTTGTTTCTTCTTGTGCCAATAGGATATTCCAGATTCTGTGGACAGGTTTCAAATTTCATTTTTCCTGCTCCATCGCCACCTAAGAACTTTGAACAGAATATCAAACATTCTTCTACAAGATAACCTTCAGCAATGGACGCCTCAGGTTTACTTTTGTTGCGAACATATGATTTCAGTTTACAAAGATAACGCTCAATAGGAAACATACAACGAAGATGTGCAGGTCCACCATATTCAATTTCCTTACATAAATGAACTAGCAAGTGCACTATTATATCGAAGAAAGCATTTGGGAATATCATCTCAAATTGACAAAGAATTTCCACAATTTCCTTTTGTAGCCTCGTGAGATCAGCCAAATTGATAATTTTACTCCAAAGACTTCTTAGAAATGCACCTAATCTTATCATAGGTAATGCAACTTCAGGTTTTACAGATTTCTTCACAGCAAATTGCAGCAAGTAGTGGAGAAGAAAATGAGCATCGTGGCTCTTATACCCTACAATTTTCCTCTCTTTCTTGTTTACATACCGGCTGATATTAGCTGCACAACCATAAGGCAGTTTAGCATTCTCCAACACCGAGCAAAATATTTCTTTCTCCTTGTTCGTCATTGCAAATATGGCAGCCCTGATCTTAAGGTAATTCCCATCAGCTGATAGAACCGGATGAAGGACCTCCCTGATGCCTATCTCTTGTAAATCATACCAAGCACTTAAATGGTCTTTCGACTTCCCATCAATATTTAGTAAAGTACCAAGTATGTTATCACAAATGTTTTTCTCTATATGCATAACATCAAGGTTATGTCGACATACATTGTGACTCCAATATGGTAAATTAAAAAATATTGACTTCTTTTTAAAAGGGGATTCATTTTTATGCTTGTTGACCTCTTTCTGCCTAAAAATATTTTCATAACCAGCCAACTATTCTTCAATGTCTGTCCCGGATAAAATTCCCGGAGATGTTCCCATTTCAATTTCACCATTGAACCTTTTCTTATCAAACATCCACTTGTGTTCCGGATCTAAAAATTTCCTATGATTCATGTAGCACATTTTTTTACTATGTTTCAAGTAAGTTGAAGAAGTCTCGAAATGGCATACGGGACAAGCTAAATAACCCTTTGTGCTCCAGCCGGATAACATTGCATAGCCCGGAAAGTCGCTGATCGTCCATAACATGCTTGCACGTAACGTGAAATTAGCACCAGTTAAGGCATCATAAGTTTGTATGCCAAGACCCCATAATTCTTTCAATTCTGCGATAAGAGGTTGCATGTAGACATCAATGCTATTCTTAGGAGACTGTGGACCAGAGATAAGGGTTGAAAGTATCGAATTTTCTGGCTTCATGCATAACCAAGGTGGAAGGTTATAATTTACCAATATGATTGGCCATGTGCTATGAGCTGTAGTCATTGTACGAAAAGGACTGAATCCATCAGCTGCTACTCCTAACCTGATATTTCTGTTTGCAGATGAAAAATGAGGATATTTGGCATCCATCGTCTTCCAAACCTCACCATCAGCTGGATGTCGAAGTCTGCCATCATTTTTCTGTCCCACTGCATGCCATATCATAAGTTCTGCATACTCCTTGGACATGAACATCCTTTGCAGCCTTGGTTTTAGTGGAAAATAACGTATCACTTTTACTGGTACTTTGTGAATCCGCTGCTTCGGATCATTGTCAACACCCGCTTTCTTTTTCGGTATAACCCACCTTGAAAAACCACAAGTTTTGCAGTTATTTTCCTTTTCATTTTCTGCCCAATATAGCATGCAGTCATTTGGACATGCATGTATTCTTTGGTAATCGAGGCCTAAATCTTTAATGATATTTTTTGGTAGCATTGAAAGATAAAGGGATGTGGGCTTGTGGAAAAGCTTCTTTTAGCAACTCTAATAAATCGGTAAATGCAGACTCGGTGATTCCATGTAGGCATTTTAAAGAATAAAGCCTGACGATGAAACTTAATTGCGAAAATTTAGTACACCCGGGATATAATGGCTACTTTCCCTCTTTAACACGATGATGAAATTTTCTAGCATCGACATCTACTCCATTTTCTCCATCAGAAGATCCACCTTCATTGTTCTGCATATTTCCACAAGTACGATGCAACATCTCATCGAGATTATCTCCAAAATTTATTCCCGCTTCACGATCCATATCGTTATCGCTCCTTTCAGGATCTAGACAGGAAACCTCACAAATCCATTTCACGTACAATTCAGATGGACCATTCCAAATCAGATGGTTGCAGACTACCTCTTGACGATGCCACTTGCGATTATGACACTTTTTGCAAGGGCATGTAATTTCATCACCTACCGCAAATCTAGAAAAAGTATTTTGAATGAAACGTTTCACTCCACTGATATATCCTTCACTGAACTTAGGAAGTTCTGCCCATATTTTTTCCTCGTCGTTCATCACTAATTTACACACAAATAACATACAAAGACAAACACAATAATAAAATCAGGAATATGATTACACCTGAACTCACAAGTAAATCAGTAAATTAGGCAACACAACAATCAGATCAGGAAAAACTTGAAATATACATAGAGTGATACCTTAAGCAGCAGATTAAATCGAAGCCCTAACTGAAATTCGAAACCCAAACGAACCCCAATTGAAGACCTAATTGAAACACCGAAGCCCTAATTGAACTTGAACTTGAACTTGCCCTAATCGAACTCCAATTAAGCTTGTAAACTTAGAACTTTTAGCCCTAATTGAAATCGCAGAGTGTTTGAGAGGTTGAGCGGCGGAGTACGTATTTTGTTAAGTGTTTGAGTGAAACCCTTCAATATTTTGTTAACTTTTGCTGCTTTGTTTTTGCTTCCCGCGTTAAAAATTATTTCAGCCCGCTTTTTTTTCAGCCCGCACTCATTTTTTATAATATTTTTATAAGTCTATAGCTACTGCAACATAGTGTTGATATCTATGCTAACATCCTGAAGCTAATGTTGTAATAGACAAAAATCAGCATAGCTATCGTTACATTGTAGTTAGCAACATCTTGTATTTTCATTGCAATAAGCCATCTATGGCGTAGTGTATACTTATCCGAAACTGGTAACTAAAACAATGAATTTCTGGCTAACTTAATTCCGGTTCTTTTAGAAGTATGCAAATAAATATAAGAGTCTTCATCAGGGAACTCAAATAGACATTTTTAAAAGCTAACTACGTTTCATAGGAATGAGTCCTTGTTGGGGGATCTCAAATCGTATGAAATCACGAAGCTTTTATTTGCTTCCCAAGTCAAAATAAGTCAAGTTATTGATAGTGGACAAACCACTTTCTGGTGTAAGTAGTTTGCAACTGAACATCATATACTTATCACTACTTTTTGATTTCAACCCCGTACTATCCCTCAATTAACAATGAAGTCGGACAATTTAGAGTACTGACCTAGCCTCGACGACATTCTTAATTCTCACAGATAGAAATGGGCTTCCATACCTTGAAATTTAGTGTCGAGTATAAAATGAAGTACCTTTCATAACTTAATTAATCATGATCTATTTATAGAAATTAACCGCCTTATACTTATTACATTTCCGACCTTTTGACTTCTCTATCCCTCGTCTAGAAATGCAGCCAGGTAAGCCAGGGCACTCATTGCTCTTGGCCTTGCCTTAGTTAAAACACTTTGATTCTAAATCTCATAGATAGAGGAAAGTCTGCTCATCGACTTTTAGTGCTAAATATATGATGACTTACTTCCCATAAACATGTCAATATTTTAGCACTACTTATCATTTTTTTTATGTTACTTAATGGTATAGACAAAGAAATCCATTGTTTAAAACATAGTCTTTTTAAAACAATTTGAAAACCATCTTCATAAACTTATTTCTAGTCTTTGATTTCAAACTAGTACTATTGATCGGTTAGAAATGAAGCCGTTCAAGTTAGGGATCATTACCTCTCAAACCTTGACTCGACATTCATTTCTAACTTCAAAATGGAAACAAGTTTCCATAACTCAAAGTCTAAAAAAAATGATCCAAGAGTACCAATATACTTGATATTAAAACATTTTCCAAAATCATTTACTTAAACCAAACCTTGATTTAAAAAGCAACATTTTTTTATATATAAAAGCAAATACCTTTTTAAATCCCAAACCACTTTAAAAACCTTTGTACGAGGTTGAAAACAAGAGTCGAGTTCGAAAAAATCATTTAAAACATTTTTAGAAAACAAAGTAGTAAACCATTTAAAAGAAAGCACGGGATTTCAATGTCGTAAAAAAATCCATAGCAAGTCAGTTGACTATAACTAAGCACCATTCACAAGCATTAACATAAACAAGCATATATAAAAATCACAAAGGTGAGGAACTCCTTAGAGTCCCTCCACACCAAGTGTCCCTTGTAAATCATGTCATATGCACTTTGAAGTGTTTCATCGTGACCTATTCGCTATGAACACTTCGACTTCCATTTACTAGTCCCCTGTCTATTCCTTATGTATAATCAACTTTCAAGTGGGAATCAATCCAAACAAACAAGTATACATATTACATACATATGTAAATACTACGTAAGCAAAAACGAATAATTATTACAACAAATTAAATCATTTTAAAGTCGTTTTAAAGTGATTTTAACCCACTTAAATCAAACTCAAACTCCAACCAAGCTACCACTTCTTTGTCGTGACCTTGCAATCAACACACAGACCTAGTTTCCTTTTGCAAAACTTACTTCACAAGACTAGGAGAAGCTCATTTGAGTTCGGTCATGACTAGGGGGCTCGATTGGCTTCAAAGGAAGGGTTTGGGTTTGACTTCGGTAGATATATGATGCAGAGAGTGACGACAATAATTTTATGAACTTGTTTATGAATTTAAAGGAGGGAAATGAAGTGTTTATTTATGAACTCTATTTAAGAAAATGGAGGAGAGTGGAAGTGAGGAAGAGAGTGTGAAAATGAAAATGAAGTGAAAATGGAAAAAATAAAGAAAAAGTGTTATTTTATAGAATTTGTGAAATGGAAAAAGACCAAACATACCCTTCCTTAATTCATGGTAACATCCATCCTTATTTTATGGAAACAAGTCTTATTATTTTATGGAAACGTGTCTTCTTATCTTAATTATTTAATTACCTTTAAGAGAGTGGTTTAGATAAATCAATTTAATTAGTAAAATGCTTTTCTTATTTGTATAAGTGTGTGCACATATGTACATTAGTATGTACAACAAGTTCCAACAGCTTCGAAAATTTGAAAAACGATTTTCGATCACATTTTCGATTTTTCTCCGAACTACTTATTTTTGTAAACAAATTTTCAAACAAGTTTATTATCATAAATTATTATATAAAAAGATGTCTACTTGAGTTATAAAATCCATCATTTAATTATTTAAAAATATATTAAATATTCATACTTAAAGTGACTAAATTACGGGTCGTTACAATCATAATTTAGAGTGAGATGTATTCATATAATTGTAAATCGAGATTGTTATGGAAAATATAGACTTACTTCAAAATTATTTTTTAATAAAGAAAAAACGTACCTAAAAATCTAGCTATATGTCGATCGTTATCTACTGCTTGTATCTCCTAATAAAGACGAAATGCCAATGCTAGGGATCCATGTGTTTGTCCTTCCTAGCCTATTTAAAGCATTAATTTGGATTTGAATAGCATACTCTGTAGCATATTTATGAATGTCATAAACTACGGTAAATTTCATTAACATCTTGGACAATCTATGTTTTTTTACAATTCAATTACATAATTCTGAGCTTTAATTTTTTACGGTCAACTATAATTATTGTAGTGTCACTAAGTTTAAACATACAATAGTGCATTTAAGTAATAAGTTAAACTTGCAATGATGTCGGTACATGTAAAATCGTACACTTGTTTATTGAAAAGATCACAAAAACTCATCAAATCTTTGTTGGAACCTAGGTTTTGATCGATATGTGAATCCAAAGCACTGTCTTCTGAAACAACCTTCTTCGTCTCCTTCAAGATACTGTTGTTTCATCTTCCGATCTACGAACTCTAGCAGAATTATAATTTACTCCATCACTACCATCGCCTCTGCTCCCCTTAGCATCCTGAGTTGATCTATCACTATCCCAAACAACACGAAATATCCTTCTCATATTTACGTTGAAAGATGAAAAATGAAGTTAAATTGGGGTAAAATTGCGATTAAGGGGTGAAATATGGGGTTAGAAATTAAATGAAAATGGATAAAGAATAAAAGGAACGAGATTTGAGAGTGGAGAAGATGAAACCGGCTAAAGAAAAGCTGGATATTACTATAGTATATTATCTAGCATTATAAATGCCGAATAAACTAATGGCTCTGTGTTCAAAGCGTTGAGCATGTGGATCACAATCATTGTGGCTGTGATTCAATATATACGACATTATAAATATCGAGCATCATAAATGCTGGATAACTTGGCTATTAGAGCTACCGATTTTTGTTGTTTTATTAGGATGAGTGAGTGTTAGTGAGTGAAAAATGATGAGGTGATGCAGACAGTGACCCCATTGTTGGAAAATCGAGGACGCTCTCATTTTACGTCTACTTCGTTTGCTTACTAATGCTATCATCGCTCCAGTCTCTCCTAAAGAGAGCATTATTGGACTTGCTTTTTTATTGGTGGAAATCACTATGACTCGATTGTTAACCATTTGACAGTTAATGATTTCAATGGGAGACTCCGTGATTTCAATCAATAAGAGAGCAAGCACAGCGATACTCTCCAAGAATTACAACAGAGCATTTCTCTCTTTCCCTTTTTTTATTATTTAAATTTCGTAATTTGGATTCTCACCGTATTGCGGTAAACACTACTTGATATTCTTGTTAGGTTAAAACCATCAACAACCCAACTTTTTCCTTCCCATCGCAATTAACACTTAAAAATACCACTCAACATAACAATCTAGATGTTCTTTCTTTTCTCCTCCTCCTCCTCCTCTCCCTCCTCTATTCTCTAGTCTCGAATTGAAAGGTTGAAGATAACTATATATTTATGTCTAATTTCGTAAAATTCCATTTGATCAACAAAAATTATAGAAGATTTCAATCAACTTTAGCAAATCTCAAATATATTTTAACGAATTTCGTCAAAAACACAAATTGTAACCCTAATCTTTATACGAAAGAGCAAAGATGCACATTAAAAAACTTATTAAGCGTAAGTTTTTGTTTCTTGATTCATTTTTGTTAAATATCGATGATAAAAGTTGCAAATTAATAGATCATGATTTTAGCTTTCACGAATTTGACGTTTAAGAAAATAAACATTAGAAGGTGAATGAAAAAGAAAAGAAAAATAAAAAAGTAAAATTGATATATTATGGGGTGCAAAAAGGTACGCATGGGGTCTGATTTTTTCTAAACAAACACGATTGTGAAAGGAAAATTAAGGTGCACTAAACCTCTAACTAAAATTAGAGATAAACCCAAACCCTAAACCCCAAATCGCAAAAGAAATCTAGAAAAGGAGAAAACGTTGCAAGCAATCATGTGGAGACGAGCCTTAGCTCCGAGCATAAGATATTTCTCCACAGCGGTCCCCAAATCTGCCTCCAGGTCAACGAAATCATCGGCGGCCGCCGTCGATTCTCTCATCCTGCGCTCCCTTAAAGATCACTACTTTGAGCTCTCCAAAATGTCCCCACCTCCTGTAAGTTGCTTCTTATTTGCTGTACAATCATCAACCATTTCCAGGATTTTTCCTGTTTATTCCACTTGTATAGTTTTAGGTGGTAACATTCAGTTAGAGGCTATGTATGAACTGTTTGCTGAATTCCAAACGCATACATTATTGTAAAATCGGAATGAGCTGATTTAGGCCTAAATGTGTTTTCAAATCATTAAGTAGTCAGAACTACTTACAAGTTACTCGTTTGAGTTTGGATATTTGATAA
The DNA here is from genome assembly GCA_030737815.1 of Allium fistulosum. NCBI lineage: Eukaryota > Viridiplantae > Streptophyta > Magnoliopsida > Asparagales > Amaryllidaceae > Allium > Allium fistulosum. The sequence goes on from CM060906.1 coordinate 917,691,280, forward strand.
TTTCTTCTAAAAAGGTAGCATAAGTAGATTAGAAGTCAGATTTGGAGAGGCGCCTATTTGTTGCTTATAACCTTTGATAGATTTTCCTAACTAATTTTAACCAAATAAATGACTAATATAGCTTTGTTGTTTCAAACAATTTACAAGTGAAGCGTCATTATTTAATATTTACTTTACTTTTGCATGGACATGCTCAATTATGTAATTTGATATACATTCACTCCGTATAAGTGATAAATACAAAAATTAACTGGATAGTCAAATTACGTTTGAACACTTTTACGTATACTGTTGAATCAAAACTACTTAAAATTCAGTATAAAAAACTCCTTTTAAAAAGATTTAAAATAAGTAGTTGCCAAATGGACCTTGAAAGTTTCCTTGGAAATAAAGGGGGAAAAATCCAGCCACTTAGTTTTTTCTGCTCTTAAAATATGGTTGAATCCAAATACTACAGCGTGCAAATTTAGGTCATTTAAAAAGTGAACATTGTAGAACATGTCTAGTGGAGATTAGTGTCGAATACCATGATTATGATATGAACTCCTGGTTGCTATACTTCATATGTGAAATGTTTCATTCCTTCATGTTCCATGATATATATTTGTTATGATTCGGAATCTTTTCTATGATGCAATGGAAAGCTCTTCAGTTGAACTTAAAGACAATTTGATTAGACCAGATCTTGACTACGTGAAGAATTTACAATGCGAACAAAGTGATTTAAACAATTTTGTAAATGTTGTGTTTGAAAATTTCAGTCTGTGTTTGTTTTTTTATTTTTCTATCTTGAATTTGTAGTTCTCAAGCATTGGACAAGTTTACAATGGATATGTTTAGACTATTACCTTTTTTTTCGTCTTCACAATCTAACAACAAAAGTATCACTCAAACGATTTGGTGCAGCACAAGCTATAAAATTATACAGACTTATTGTCTCAAAATGGTTATACCAGCATTATATATTGAACATGTTTTAATTGCAGAAAGTCAATCCTCCTGAACCCTTTACTGTCATCAAAGGTGCACTAGAGGAAGATGGTCCAGTGCTCCGAAGAGAGTACAAAGATGAACAAATTAATATCTCTGTGATGAGACTTGCAAATATTATTCCTAATGATGCTGAAGATGAGGAAGATGGCCACGATGCAATCAATCAACTCTTTTTAAATGTGAGTGTTTCAAAAAGTGGGAGAAATGAAGAGCTTAATTTCTTATGTGGGCTTTATCCTGATGCAATCGGAATCCATTCAATTTGTCTGGTACCCAAGGGAGGCTTGTCAAAGTCGGCAACAAAGTATCAAGGACGTGATTTTCAGTAAGTTGTAAATCTTCTCTTGTACTTTGCCAGTTGTTTTCATTTATGCTTATCATAGGAACATAATGCAACACTAAATGAAGATTGCCTAAGTTGTGCAGAAACTAACTTGTTATAGAAAAAAAGTAAAATAACATTTATGAATAAGCATTGTCTAGACGCCGTTCATTTTTGTTACACTGTTTTGACATATGATACAACCCAGTTTAACTCTATGTATGAATAACTGATTGCTCTTTAATCATACTTCTATAAAACTAGTTTAATCACAGTCTAATTTGCCTATGCTTAAGAAAAGTGCATAACTAACTCTTGCTATCAAATTCTTTCATGTGTGAATAGGAATACAGTTATATCGCATGATAAGGTATATAAATTGCATTGCCATTGCATTGCAGGGAGCTAGACCAGAAGTTAAGAGATGGGTTTCATATGTTCATAGAGATGCGAGGTGTGAACGACAAACTCTTCCCATTTCTTCAAGCTTGGCTATATGTGAAAGACCATCGTAATCTCATGCAATGGTTTAAAAGAGTTGGCACCTTCATTAACGATCAGAAAACCACTTGAGCAGCAAAGTGCTTTTAGGCCTGAACTTTTTTTTTTTCCTTTTTTTTTATAAATGTTTGATTGTTCAGTTTTACCAAAATGAAATATTTGTAAGAGCAATGGTAAAGGTAAGCAATTTAGATTTTGTTTAGCTGTTTTCGTTTTATCCTTGATAAACTTTTCTTTACGGGCAAAAATAGGAAAAGGGAGAAGTTGCTGAGTGTATTACACCAGTTCTGTGTATGATGATTGATTTTGTTAGTTTGGACATGAAACATTTTAACTTGTGGTTCGTCTGTCTGCCTATTCTAGTGATTTGTTTTAACGCTCGACTGCTGAGCTCCGCCGAAATTTTATTGATATCTGAGTTTGCAAATCTCAAAATCTATTTGGACACGAATATATAGATGTCAATGATCAATGTCTATTATGTTTTCAGTTTGTGTTTTATTTTGTGTTCTGCTAACCGTCTCCTTTTAAACGGTTAATCTATTTTGACACAAATGGATAATATAAGAGACGACACAATAAATGTCCGATGGAGGAGTGTAGTGCTTCTGATGCAATCTAATGTAACTTCTTGTTTGGGAACTAGAAAGTGTAGAATCCCTGATGCGGTTGCTTGTGGGTAGTTATGCCGAGCTTCATTTATAGTGTTAGGTGATGTTTCTTAATTGGTTGAAAATTACTATTTTCGTGCTTAAGGCCTCCAAAACCCTGCGGAAGTTCAAAATGCCAGTTAAAAATTAATATTATTTTCTAGGGCTGTTATGGTAATGGTTACTGTTACCATTTCACAAATACCGTTACCGTACCATTTTTACTGATAAGCGAAAATTGCTTACCGTTACCGATAGGCTGTTATACCGAAGACTGGTATACCGATAATCTGGTAACCGTTACACTGGTAATGGTAAATTACCGTTTGTCTAAAAAAAAGTTAGTAGCATAACACGTATTCACACCATAACGGTGTTTCATTATACAATTTATAGTGTTACTTAATAAAAGACATAAATGAGAAAGAAGTGAAGTGTATTTAACATTATTTCACCTAGTTAATAAACTAAATTTAATCATTTGCTTGGTTTTAAATGCCTATAATAATGCATGTTACATGAATATACATGTATTATAAATTGACTGGTAAAATTACCGTTACCGCTGGTATTGAGAAAATGTTACTGATGATTTACCGTAGAAAATGGTAAATTTACCGTTACCATACCGATTAAACTGGTATAACGATTTCACTCGAAAATGGTAACCGATTGGCTGGTAATGGTATGGTAATGGTAAATTTACCGTTATCATAACAGCCCTTTTATTTTCAACATATATGGAGCAATTAAAATATTTTATATGTATGTGTGTGTGTATGGAAATAAAAATAAAAATACAAGAGTGAATTTTATCCGAGAAAAGGAACGGCTGCAGCTCATCCTTTTCGATCAAACTTTGTAATTTTAAGAAAAATCAAATTACTAAATTATCTAAGTCTATTCATTAATGCATCGGTCCCACATAATCTATTATTTCTCTTGCACTTTCCGTTCTCTCTAGGTAATTAACAACCATATTCGAAAAAAATAAAAAGTAATCATCAATGGCAAAAGATTAAAATTACAATAGTAGTTATATCGAAATCAAAAGAACATACACAAAAAAATATTTAAAAAAGTCACCGATGTATAAAAGAAAATGCATACATAAATAATTTTTAGATAACATTTGCACATTTCTACGGTATTTACAAAGAGTAAGAATGATTTCACAAATATATGCAAAAAGGATGCATGATTTTGCAAATATTTGCAAAATGGATGAATATAAACGTTATATATATATATATATATATATATATATATATATATATATAATTGTTGAATATAAACGTATTTTTTGATGGAACAAGCATGTTTTGCATAAATTTGCAAAACAACTACCTATTTTGCATATATTTGCAAAATGAACATACTTATGAAACAATAAAGATATTTTTGCAAATATTTGTAAATTAACTACGTTATTTTGCAAATATTCGTAAAATGAATATATCTAAATACAAATGAATGCATAATTTTGCAAATATTTGCAAGATGAACGAATATAAAAGTATATTCAAATAAAATTACAAATATATGCAAAATATACAAATGTTATTCCGAAAATTTGCTAGACTATCGCATAAAAAAAGGTTTTAGGGATAATTTTAAGGTGTTGATAGTAAAATGATAAAAATAATTGGTACCTTGCTTAAAAAATTAAGCATCGCTATTGTTCTAAAAAAATATTAACAAATATTATAGACTCAAAATCTTTAAGTAACAAGAAGAAACGGAAACAAGAGAATAATGTACTTATGTTGCAGTCAATTAAGACATGATTCTTGATGAAGGATTTAGGCGAGACATTCTATATACTAGGTATAAAGATATATATATAGAGATAGATCGAGGTGGATATTGGAATTGTCCCTGCCTATGTATGTAAACACTATACCAAATGATTTTAGGGCCGACAATTAGAATCAAGAACAACAAAACCGAACCAAACTGATCCGAGAAGACTCAAATATGAACCGAACCCGATGGGTCTTCAGTCGGGTCTAGGTGATAAAAATTACAATAAAGACCCGAACAAACCCGACCTAAAAGGCCCGATCAAAATACAATGAAATGTATGTATTTTTAGTGTTATTACCTGTAATGAATATAATGATATAGGTTGATATATTGAGGCTGTGTACATGGTGATTAGTGTGTGGGTGCAGCTGCTTCATTATTTGCTTAGAGTTTGGGCTTTGGGCCTTGTTTTCTTGCGGGTTACTTCAGGATTTGAACTGATTTGTTGTGCATATTTTTGTATCTTCCTTTTCTTATTTAAGTTGTACATGTACAAGCTTTTTGTAACAAGGGTTTTAATGCCGTATCTGATTTTAATAAAGATGATCAAATTCAAATTCAATTGATTCAATCTCTTGTTATATCTTCTTCTCTCATTATATTCTGAAAGCTTAATCAATTTTCTATCATAATCTTTACATGGTACCAGAGCATCGGATCTCGATCTAGGGTTTCTGCATCTTACCTCAAAACTCAAATTCAATCTACCAAAGTTCTTATCCTCACAATATGTCTGAAACCAAGAGTTCTACCATGATCGATGTTCTACCAATTACATCCAAGATCACAGATCGCAAGTTAACGAATACTAATTTCCTGGAGTGGAGCAAAACTGTCAGATTATACCTTCGAAGCATTGATAAAGATGATCACCTAACAACAAATCCACCAACAACATCTGAAGAAAAGGATCTGATCTGGTTGCGAGAAGATGCTCGACTGTTTTTGCAAATTCGAAATTCAATAGACGATGAAGTGATCTGTTTGATTAATCACTGTGAGTTTGTGAAGGAACTAATCGAATACCTCGAATTTTTGTATTCTGGAAAAGGAAATCTGACTCGTATGTTTGAAGTGTGTAAATCATTTTATAGAGCTGAGATGCTGCATCAATCTCTTACAAGTTATTTCATGAATTTTAAAAAGACTTATGAAGAATTCAATGTATTACTACCAATGAGTCCTGATGTGAAGATACAACAACTTCAACGTGAACAGATGGCCATTATGTCCTTCCTTGCCGGGTTGCCATCACAATTTGAATCTGCAAAATCTCAAATATTGTCTGGATCCACCATAACATCCCTTCATGAAGTGTTCAGCAGAGTGCTTAGGACTGAAACAACTCCACCCACTACAAATGTGAATAATAGTGCTTTAATAAGTTCAAGCTCTAATACAAATCCTTCACCTTCCACTTGGAGACCTCCATCTGACTTCAGACCACCATGGAGTTCATCACAAAGGCCTGAATCATGGAGACCCCCATCATCTCCATCCTGGAGACCTCAACGAGGTGGATGGAGACCAAGCAATAAAATATGCTCATACTGCAAGAAACCAGGACATCTAATTGGTGAGTGTAGAAAGCTGCAATACATCAATCAGCAAAAGAATCAAGGAACTACTAATAACAATAATGCACCCAAAACTGTTCTTATGACTGCTGAGGAGTTTGATAAATACACAAAGTATCAGGAATCTCAAAACAAACCAGCTATCTCTACTATTGCAAGTTCTAATAAACAAACTTCAAAGTGGATCATTGATTCTGGAGCAACAGACCACATGTCAGGTAACTCTAAACTGTTTGCAGGGATTAATGAACATATAAAAGGTCATGCAGCTACTTTAGCAGATGGGTCACAAGCACATGTTCATGGAGTTGGTAATATAGATACTATGGTCCCATTGAAATCTGCTCTATTTATACCTACTTTATCATATAATCTGCTATCTGTAAGCAAACTCACCAGAGACTTGAATTGTAGAGTAGAATTTTCTTATGAAGAATGTATATTTCAGGATCTTACAACGAGACAGATTATTGGTAAGGGATATGAAGCAGGGGGACTTTACATTTTGGAAAATTCACTTGTAGCATGCTCAAGTATAGGGAATGCCATCAAGCTTCATCAGCAATTGGGGCACCCTTCACTTACTTTGCTCAAGCATCTTTATCCTCAGTACAAGTCTCTAACTCATCTCAATTGTGAGCCATGTCAATATGCAAAACTACATAGGAGTAGCTTAAAGCCTAGAATAAATAAATGTGCTAATGCACCATTTGAATTAGTGCATTCTGATATTTGGGGGCCATCCTCTATTGTGTCTAAATCTGGTTATAAGTACTTTGTGACATTTTTTGATGACTATTCAAGGGTTACTTGGGTATTTTTGATGACTAATAGATCAGAATTGTTTTCAATTTTTTGTACTTTTCATAAGGAAATTCAAAATCAGTTTAATACTTGCATTAGAACATTAAGAAGTGATAATGCTAAGGAGTATACATCCTTTGCATTCAACTCATACCTAAGTTAGCATGGGATTCTACATGAAACATCATGTGTAGATACTGCTGCCCAAAATGGGGTAGCAGAAAGGAAGAATAGACACCTCCTTGAAACAGCTAGGGCATTGATGTTTCAAATGAATGTACCAAAATCATTCTGGGGGGATGCTGTTTTAACTGCCTGTTTTCTTATAAATAGGATGCCTTCAACAGTCCTGAATTTTAGTATACCCTACCAAGTGTTATGTCCTAACAAAGATATATATCCAATTAAACCCAAGATATTTGGGTGTGTATGCTTTGTAAGGAATGTTAACCCTCAGATAGGAAAACTGGATCCCAAAGCTCTCAAGTGCATTTTTGTTGGTTACTCAAGACTACAGAAGGGATATAAATGTTATTGTCCAAGTTTAAGCAAGTATATAGTATCTATAGATGTAAACTTTATGGAGGACAGACCATTCTATCAAAAAGTTAACACATCTAGTCTGGGTGAGAGTGAGGAAATAATTCACACATCAAATCAGGAGGAGATTGAGGAATATGTAATTAAGTCTAACATGCAGACTCCAGAAACTGAACCAATAGTTGAGAATGATAGTGATCCTGCACCTTCTGGTGAAATTCCCATTGTTGAAGACCCAAGCCTTAATCTTCCCATTGCTCTTAGAAAAGAAAAGAGAAAGTGCACCTACCCCATCTTTAACTATATGTCATATGATAACCTTTCACCCACATCTTATACTTTTGCTACCACTCTAGACACTATTGGAATTCCTAAAAATGTAGCTGAGGCTTTAGTCAAACAAGAATGGAGGGAAGCTATGGTTGATGAAATGAATGCCTTAGAAAGGAATAATACATGGGATCTGGTGAAATTACCAGAAAATAAGAGGGCAATTGGTTGTAGATGGATATACTCAGTGAAGATGAACCCAAATGGAACCATCAACAGATTTAAAGCAAGGCTAGTGGCTAAAGGATATGCACAAGTGTATGGTATGGATTATGCTGAAACCTTTTCTCCTGTAGCCAAAATGACCTCTATTAGAGTATTCATAGCATTAGCAGCACACTTCAACTGGCATCTTCACCAATTAGATATTAAAAATGCATTCCTACATGGTGACCTTAAGGAGGAGGTTTATATGACTCAGCCACCTGGTTTCATTGCACAAGGAGAAGAAGGACTTGTGTGTAAGTTAAAGAAAACTCTCTATGGACTTAAACAAAGTCCACGAGCTTGGTTTGGAAAATTTAGCCAAACTTTAGAGGAATTTGGTGTAACCAGGTGCAAAAGTGATCACTTAGTGTTCTACAAACATTCAGACCAAGGTATCATCTTATTAGTTGTATATGTGGATGATATAATCATAACTGGCAATGATGAACAAGGAGTTACCTTATTGAAGCAGTTCATTCATCAGAAGTTTCAAACTAAAGACTTAGGAGAACTAAAATATTTCTTGGGAGTAGAAGTGTTAAGAAGCAACAAAGGAATATTACTGTAACGACCCGATATTTTGGACCATTCGCATCCATTATAAGTGTATAGGTAGACACTCATGCCGGAATTGAATTGCTCAAAATACCGCGTTGTTAATTTAAATTGGCAAAACTGAACATATACAGTAAATAAAATAATCACAGATCACAGACACAGAGTAATAAATGCAGCGGAAATAAAAGAGATAGTAGTTCATGAAGCTACTATATAAATGTATAAGTTACATCAAAGTTAGAACAAATACAACGGAAGAGTAATACGATACATCAGATACAAATCAGAATACATCACTGGAATCATTGAATACTGAATGCAGAATAGATGGCTGGATCTTCAAGCAAAGCTCCAACTCCAAAGGTGAGTCTCGAATACTGGTACACTCAGTCTGACCCGAGCGTAAAGCAAAAACACAAGACACTCGAGTCAGGATTAACATTCTTATATTAATAAATCCAACTCAAGTGAAATAGCAATTGAAATACAAGTAACTCAAAGGATGTTTGGAATAACCATCCTTTAAGGATCCGTTAAACTATCTACTATGTAGTAGGGTACGATAAGTAGATAATGTCTATCAGTAATAATAAGATATCAAAATAGTGTTAAGTCATGGCCCATTCCATCCTTAACACATTTTTATTCCCAAAAGCATATACAAGACCGTAGTTTCCCCAAAACCGGAAGTCACCAGAGGGCAATCCATATACTAAAGGTACAAACCAAAATCGTAGTGGTCGCGAATAAAGGGATACAAGTATGACAAGGCACATGAGGCAATACCCAAGGTAGTGATACTACCGTTTGCCTGATCCGGACTGGTGAGAACGCAACACCGCAGCGCCCGCAACACCGTGAAACAACACTCCCAAAATCAAGGGTGCACCAATCGACAACAAGTAATAAGTAATTCGAAGAAGTGTGTCCACTTGAGGTAGCAAATCCTCCATTGGCCCGGCACGGCTCCTGTTTTAGTCATTTCCAATTTGACACAAGTGTCAAGGCTATCCATTATCGTTCTCTTTCTTCAGTCATCACGTACATCAATCCAACCACTTCATTCTGGATCAACACTCCGCGAATGTTAGTTATTAAAGTGGTTTTCGGTATCGACAGAGAGTATGTCCATATCCGATCCCGGTCTCTTTAATAACTTCCGTAATTATTTCACCGATTGGTCGTTTATATATTTTCAAACCAAATCAAATTCAATTTCAATTAGAATTTGTAAATCAACATTTCATTTGTCTTTCGAAATCAATTTCCAAAATTTACGTTTCAAAACTTCCACATTCATAATTTCAAAATCTTATAATTCAATTTCGATTTCTATTTAAAACAATTCAAATATTGATTTAAATTTGTATATAAGATTCATTCCGAAATCATTTAAATTAATTTAATTTAACGTTCAAATCAAATTTAAATTCGTTTATCGATTTCATTCCATATTCATTAAGTAAATTTGTCATTCAAAACAATTTCTATTAAATTTCCAATTCATTAAATCCATTATTTAAATTCAACTTCATTTTATCAAAACTCACAAACTGAATTAAATTCATCAAATCAAATTCTTTAAATTTCAAGTCTTACATTAATTTCAATAAATCACATTTTATTTCTTGTTAAAGAAATTCAATTTCACTTATTTACTTACTTAAATAAATTTCCAAAACTTAATTAATAAAGAAAACTCAATTTCAATTATTTACGAAGTAAATTCACTTATTCAAAAGTTCAATTTTTCTTATTAAAGAATCCAATTCAATTTAATCATTAAATAATTCAATCTTATTTAATTATTAAATAATTAAAAACTTAATTATTAAATAATTTCAAAGTTTAATAATTTCAAACTTAATTATAATTTCAAACTTAATTATTAAATCATTTCAAAGTTTAATAATTTCAAACTTAATTCAATCATTTCTCAAATTAAACAACATTCTTTCAACAATAACATTGTTAATATTTTGTTTCAGATTATTAAATATTACATTTTCCTTTCATAAAAATTCAAATTTCAACTTCATTTCAAAACCATATTATTTATTCAAATAAAATCTTTGTTTATTTTTAAATCAAATTATTGACCAATCGGGTTTTTATTTAATTCTCTATCCTAGGTCAAAGTTCAATTTGGGTATTTATCATTTCAACCCGATTCCAGTTCAATTCTAAATCAAAGCATAGCTGTAACGACCCGGAATTTTGGACCATTCGCGTCCATTATAAGTGTATAGGTAGACACTCATGCCGGAGTTGAATTGCTCAAAATACCGCGTTGTTAATTTAAATTGGCAAAACTGAACATATACAGTAAATAAATAATCACGGATCACAGACACAGAGTAATAAGTTGAAAGAGATAGTAGTTCATGAAGCTACTATATGAATATATAAAATATATCAGAGTTTACAACAGAAGAGTAATACGATACATCAGAGTTAAACCAGATACAACGAAAGAGTAACACGATACATCAGATACAAATCAGAATACATCACTGGAATCATCGAATGCTGAAAGCCGAATAGATGGCTGGATCTTCAAGCCAAGCTCCAACTTCGAAGGTGAGTCTCGAATACTGGATCACTCAGTCTGACCCGAGCGTAAAGCAAAATACAAAACACTCGAGTCAGGATTAACATTCTTATATTAATAAATCCAACTCAAGTGAAATAGCAATTGAAATACAAGTAACTCAAAGGATGTTTGGAATAACCATCCTTTAAGGATCCGTTAAACTATCTACTATGTAGTAGTGTACGATAAGTAGATAATGTCTATCAGTAATAATAAGATATCAAAATAGTGTTAAGTCATGGCCCATTCCACCCTTAACACGTTTTTATTCCCAAAAGCATATACAAGACCGTAGTTTCCCCAAAACCGGAAGTCACCAGAGGGCAATCCATATACTAAAGGTACAAATCAAAATCGTAGTGGTCGCGCATAAATGGAATACAAGTATGACAAGGCACATGAGGCAATACCCAAGGTAGTGATACTACCGTTCGCCTGATCCGGACTGGTGAGAACGCAACGCCGCAGCGCCCGCAACACCGTGAAACAACACTCCCAAAATCAAGGGTGCACCAATCGACAACAAGTAATAAGTAGTTCGAAGAAGTGTGTCCACTTGAGGTAGCTAATCCTCCATTGGCCCGGCACAGCTCCTGTTTTAGTCATTTCCAATTTGACACAAGTGTCAAGGCTATCCACCATCATTCACTTTCTTCAGTCATCACGTACATCATTCCAACCACTTCATTCTGGATCAACACTCCGCGCATAGTTATTAATGTGGTTTCGGTTCAGATAGAGAGTATATCCATTACCGATCCCGGTCTCTTTAATAACTTTCGTAATTATTACACCGATTGGTCGTTTATATATTTCAAAAACCAAATCAATTTCAATTTCAATTTCAATTCGTAAACCAGCATTTCATTTGTCTTTCTAAACCAATTTCCAATATTTACGTTTCAAAACTTCCAAGTTACCATTTCAAAATCTCATAATTCAATTTCCATCTTCATTTAAAACAATTCAAATATCAATTCAAGTTCGTATATAAGTTTCATTCCAAAAATCATTTAAATTAATTTAATTCAACATTCAAATCAATTTAAATTCATTTGTCGATTTTATTTAATATTCGTTAAGTTACTTTATCATTCAAAACAATTTCTATTAAATTTCCAATTCATTAAATCAATTATTCAATTCAACTTCATTATATCAAAACTTACAATTTTGAATTAAATTAAATTCATCAAATCAAATCCTTTAATTTTCAAGTCTTACATTAATTTCAATAAATCACATTTTATTTCTTGTTAAAGAAATTCAATTTCACTTATTTACTTACTTAAATAATTTTACAAAACTTAATTAATAACGAAAACTCAATTTCAATTATTTACGAAGTAAATTCACTTATTCAAAAGTTCAATTTTCTTAATTAAAAATCCAATTCAATTTAATCATTAAATAATTCAATCTTATTTAATTATTAAATAATTCAAAACTTAATTATTAAATAATTTCAAAGTTTAATAATTTCGAACTTAATTATGATTTCAAACTTAATTATTAAATCATTTCAAACTTAATTCAATCATTTCTCAAATTAAACAACATTCTTTCATCGATTACATTGTAAATATTTTGTTTCAGATTATTAAATATTACAATTTCCTTTCATCAAAAATTCAAATTTCAACTTCATTTCAAAACCATAATATTTATTCAAATAAAATCTTCATTTTATTTTTAAATCAATTTATTGACCAATCGGGTTTTATTTAATTTTCTATCCTAGGTCAAAGTTCAATTTGGGTATTTATCATTTCAACCCGATTCCAATTTAATTCAAAATCAAAGCATAACAAAGGGAACTTGCAGTGTGATAACTGGGATGGTGTCAAAGTAAATAAACAAGCAATAACAACAATCAATAACAATCCAAAAATCAATTCAAATAATCCCGAAATAACCGTATTAATTCGCATTGTTATTTGTACGAATTAATATAATTATTTCTAGAATATACACTATCATTTCATGTAGATTAAAGATTATTACATTACGGTTTTCACTTGTCATCCATTACAATTTCATACATCATCAATTTAACAACATACATTCAGTGGTTCACGGTGTAATTAAACAAATCCTACGTGTCAATAAATTTAACATTTGAAAGGGTCATATTATACAAATGTCATTTAATCAAATTTAACACATATATCAAATCTAACTATCCTACGTCAATTCCAATTTCCAATTATTTATCACTTTCAACATTAACAAATTTAACGTCCAATTGTAAACATCAAACAATCAATCATTTAACAACCAAACTGAATTATCATTGCATATATAACAGATAATGGTGTCAGATGTCACAGGTGAACTGATACAGGTAATAACAGTGTAAATATCTAACAGCAGCATATTTCAATTGTCGTTTCAATTGAAATCAAATTTAATAAATAAAAGAACTTTAATCGTGAGTGAGTGCTCACCTTTCGAGGCTAGGGAAGAAAAGACACGAACGAGTATCGAATCCAAGCGCAAAGTGAGACAGGCACGAATTCAATGACGAAAACATGTACGACGGACCGAAAGCTGATAAAATGGAAATCGATGAAAATGAATCGAATTAATTTTGATATTACAGAAAATATATACATTATTATGATATTAATTCTCCTAAAACCAATATTTAATTTAAAATGTACATTTAAAATCTATATATTGTAATTTAAACATAATTTCTCCAAATAAAACCATTGTATTATATTTCATAGTCAATATTTATTATAAAAATCAATATAACCAATTTATTATAATATATACTAACTTTAAAAGAATAAATACAACCCATGAAAGCAACCTATATATATGTTCATAATAACAATGTATATAAAATTCCAAATGCAAAGCCTATATTCAGTTATATATATTACTTGAAGTCTGAACACATATATATAACAAACACCTAAACGCATGCACATATAGACTGTGAACAAAAATACACACTATAAGTATATTAGCTAGCGTATAAACTAACGTATCTTATAACTTTATAATATATAAACTATATCAGATATATAAATAGTCAAACATTTTATATAAAACTATTATAACTTTATTAAATTAAACATACATTATACACTTACCCCAATAGACCGTAACCTGTAAAACTTTACCAATTTTAAACTATAACAATACGCTTGCTATATATATAACCCATATAAACCTTTACTTCCTTATAAAACTGTATAAATATTTGTAAGCTAACCCATCAATATAGCTTAATTACAATATGCATACCACAGACTCACACACAAAACTAATGGACCTTTATGACTTATACATATATAAAAGTGAGATATTACATTTATTTTCACGCCAAAGCATATATTTCAAAAATAATTTGTTTATATTACAGGCTGTAAACATATATGTGACTCGATGGATGATAACACGACTTATATACAGCACAACAATTTATTTACAAAATACAATATAGATTTATAAAACAAAACACTCCAAAGCTTAACCCATATATATAAATGTATACCAACAGCAAGCCAAAATATAAACTTACCTTATATTTAAAACTTACTATAAAACATAAATTGCGCATGATATATGTATAGAAAAATATAAAACATATACTGTCACTTCATATATACAAATATAGATATACACTTCATATAATTGACATATATATAAACCAATATACTAGTATACAACTTATATAAACTCGACAGACAGAAAAACAATATGCATATATAACCAACGACCTTATATGCAACTTGCTTTGTACGTGAATAAACTTTACAGTCTTGTTCCATACTTATCCAAGCAGAGGAAGAGGTGCTCACCGTTTAGAGGCAAGGGTGGAAAAGACTGGCCAGAGGAAGGGAGGATAGGCGGTGGTCTTGGCTGGCGAACCGAGGGGAGGTTGCTAGCTTGTTGGGTGGAGCTGTTGGAAGGGAGGCGGGTTTGGGTGCTTCGATGGTCGCGGGGTTGGGTTCACGCATGGATGCGTGGTGGAGGCGAAGCCCGGTTGTCGAGTTAGTGCGCGTGCAGGTGGGAGGAAGGAGCTAGTGGGCTGGAGAGTGGCTGGGATTTAGAGATGGAAGAAAGAGAGGGTAAGAGACGTGGGGAGGGCATGGTGATCTCGGCCAATGGAAATGATGGAGGGTGGTATGGGTTTTTGGGTGGAGGAAACTTGATATGGCAGAGGAAACAAAAGGACAGGCTGGTTGTAACGTATCGGGTTTTGCCCGCTCGAAAATCAACATCCGTACTTCACATTGTACTAGAATGTCGCAGATTCGACCGTTCAAATCCGATTCGACGGAGCTATAACACAATTAAGTAAATAACACAGCGGAAGAAAAGAATAATACATTGATATACAATATCTGATACAACAGAGTGATACAATGAATATCAATATACATCAGAGATATGATACAAGAAATATCAGAGATACAAGAAATAGCAGCGGAAAATAACAGCAAATGGAAGAGATCTCCAAATGATCTACAAAAGAGAATGAATCCACAACTCCAAGATAAGCAACTCCGATGAATGAACTAGCTCCAGATAATCTACTAAACCTGAATATCTGAAAAGAAACCCAACTCTAGACTGCCCGTGTGGAAAATAGTGGGCACCCAGAGTTTAGGAAGGGAACAATAAACTCCGGATCAGTCATGGGACTGGTGTGAGCAACAAAAACAGTTTATCTTTAAACAACAATAAAAGGTTTTAAACATTGAAATCCGCAACGCTTTTAGAAAATGAAACTACCATAAGACCTCCCGCCACACACACAATGCAAACGCAGAATTGGAGGAGATTTCTTCTTATGATAGTCAAAGATGCTTACTACGCAAAATCATCTTGATATTATTATTAGTGCATAGTGCAGAAAACATTTCGAAAGTATAATATTAATCTTAGCCAACATACGACCAGTATCGTATGCCTACTATAGCTACTATGTTCAATAGCAGGTTACCGCCACATTCCATAGCAGGTAATACAACTAAAACCGTACACGTCACGTATTGTTTCTTTGGATTTCCAACAAATGGTCAGGCTAAGGAACTTCCTTCCGCCGCATGGGATCGCCTCTGGCGGGACGTCCCGAGAGACAAACTGCTCTCTGCCAAACAAGGCCGGGTTACCCCTGTAACAGGTAACTCACGAATATGCCACCTCCCGGTCCTTTGGGACCTTTATCCGAGCTCGGTATCCAACATCACACATCATAAAGAAAGTGTATCCACATGAGTAAGTATCTGGGCTCCATACCATGACACCACCCCTTTCCAGAAGGAAATGACATACCCTAAAGGGCGCGACCCTCATAACCTTGCCGCAACGATCCTGTTTCGACCATTTCCGGGTTGTGAGGCCCTGACGAAGTCTCGTCCACAAAGCTACGCTTTTTCAAAAAGCCATGCTTTGGGTCAACAGATGATCAACCTATGATCACAAAGATAAATGATCAAACAAATGATCATATCACAAATGATCAAACGATGATCATCACACAGCTACACTCAGCATGTCACATTACCAAATTGGGATATATCGCTGATAAATTTCAACTACATAACCTCTGAGCTCGTACGTCTCAGAGAAGGGTGTTAAGCTAAGAGAATAAATTCTCCGCCACCAACAGAAATGTATTTGAAAGAAATCGGCTTTATATCTCAAAGTGTAATGTCAGACATGTATCCATACAAGTCTGTTCCGGGTTCGAACAGAACCGAAGGCACTTCTCACGAAGCCCTTGCAATTCCGGATAATTTCCAATCACGTCCGGACTTCCCATCACAAAGGATGATAAAATCTCTATATCGGGGCCAGTCGATGCAGAGACATTCGACGAGTTGTCCTTTCGTTTTCGCAAATATCCGGTCTTCACCACCGGTCTTCAAATGCGATCCATATACGACGTATCAGTATTCGGAACGGGTTATATGACACAAAGGTCCTCTCCCGGCTAAACCGAATAATGAGCGCAATACTTTAAAAACATATGGATATGGGGATTTCAATTAAGTCACAACTTAAACCCAAACTTTCTTTTCAAATGGTTTAACAAATTACCATTTCAAATCTTTTAAACAAAAGATTCATTTTAACAACCCTCAACGGTTTAAACAATTTTCACACTTTAATCTTTTAAACAAAAGATTCATTCACAGATTTTCCAAATTAATTCCCATTTCAATTTGATTAACTCGTTAAATCTTTAAAACAAAGATTTAACTCATAGCTTTCAAAACAATTCCATTTCAAATGGTTTAAACAAATCATCATTATAAATCTGTTAAAAATAAACAGATTTAATTCATAGCTTTCAAAAAGAATTCATTCATAACTTGAAAAACCATTTTTCAATTCAATCTTGAAATTCCTTTACTTAAACTGAAATTTCATTTCTTATCTGAAAGCTTTTATTCCTTTAAAACAAACAGTTTTTATTTCAGAAAATTTGATTTATTCATACGAGTTGCAATCCTTGGGTTAAATTCAAATTCCCAAACTTTATACTTTTAAAATGGTTTAATTCATACAAACACATTTATATCATCTTTTATCCCTAGTTTCCAAATCATAGGATTCAATTTCCAACTCGAATTCAAATTTAAATCAAATTATTTAAATTTTCAAAACTCGATTAAGTTATTCAAAATAACTTTTATCTTTGAAATTCTATTTCAATTGCTTTTCACTTTAAACCCAAGTTTCCAATTTCAAAATCAATTGAAAATAAAATTTCAATTTCAAAAATATCAAATTTAAATTATCTGTGACTTAACCGATTTCCACGTGAAATCCATATTTGTGTGTGTAAAAGTGTAGTCCAGGGGTTTTACACACAATAGTGCAACACAATGAATCATCACAGATCAGAATACAGGATATAGTTGATAAGCGATATAACCATAACGCTCATCTTCATTCACAGATCACGGATATATAAATCACAGATAGGTAAATTACATCACAACTAATTTATCACAGATCACAACATAAATCAGGGTGTATAACAAAGCATCATATATCAGGGATATCAAACAAATTCAATCATCCAATAAAATTCAAACATTCATAAGTAGGGTCAGTTAATTTTTCTGGTTTACTCAAATCAGATTAATTTCTTATGAATAAATTACTAATCCTGGTTAATTAATTATTAATAAATTATAAACCATTTTGATTAATTATTCCTTAATCATTTATTAATTACCCATTTGTAATAACTTAATTAACCTTTAATTATAATTCATCAACTTTTAATTATTAAATAATTAACCTTTAATTATTTAATTCACCATTTAATAAATTATCTTTAAATTAATTGCTTAAATTTATTAACCATATTAATTAATTATCCTTAATTAATTACCATTTAATTAATTATCTTTAATTAGTTAATTACAATAAGTGATTATCCCTAATTACTTTCATTTATTAATAAATTTTCTAATTAAAAACTTATACTTAAATTAATTACCTGAATTAATCAATCATCTAAATTAATTATCTCTTACTCAAACACATCCCTCTATTTGAAATATGATAATTACTAATATCACTATTTAACACAAAAAAATTTTTAAAACATTAAACCTTAAAATTAAATCTTTAGAATTTGTTTGAAGCTTGTTTTGGGAAAACCTGGTTAATGTTTCTTTGAAAAATTTACACGCCTTAAAACTTTATCATGTTGTTATTTAAAAATCTGGTTATTTAAAATTTTGGAAACCTGGAACCATGTTTTCTTTTAAATCGTAAAACCTGGCACTCAAATTGAAACAACTCGAGCCCAAACAAGCTTTTCCCGAGCAACTACTCGAGATTCCCCACCTCTCTCGTCTTCGAGTATTTTCTCAAATCACTTCGAGTTTGCCCCGATAAAACCTCATCTTCCTCAAACAACTTCAACTCCCCAGATTCAACGTGCACACGGTGCACCTGAAACATCGCCGCCGACCTCTGGCGATGGCCGCGACCATCCCCAACAACCCCACGAACCCATGTGAACACAAGGGCGAACCCAGATCGCACGGAAACCCAACAATTTGAATTCGAGCCTTCTCGACTGGACCTAAAAACCACCATGGCCGGAAAACATCCCCTCTCCGACACCTCCGACCTTGATATCATATGCCCTCTTTCTCAAAGCTTCCCCACACCTTCCAGCCTCCATCCCCATCATCGCGATCGAGCCAGAAACCATGACGAAATCGCAAATGCCCTGAGAACCCGTTCGACAAAACACAGTCGAAAACCCTAAATTCGAGTTGCCTGATCTCTCCGTTCATCAAGAAATCTTTCTGCTATTTTTCCTAACCTCTACAATCCTCCGGCTACCTCCAGAGCCAGTCGCAAAGCGCCTCCTTCTCTAGTTCGCCAGAAAACGATGAATTCTCCAAAACTGATCAACTCACAAAACCTCATCGACCACAATCTTAAAAATCTCAAACCCGATATTAAAATTCATGATTTTCTTATACAAATCAGATTATGAGATCTAAATATGAAATTTTAATCATTGATTTTCAACTATTTTTATTATTTCTACTATAAACTTCTATTTCCAAACTATTTATTAGATATAAATACTTAAATTTATTTTTAAAAATAAAATTACATTGCTATACTCATTTTCTTTTCAGAGATCATGACCTATAAGAGTTTGAGGAAGAAGAAATTGAATTTTTAAATTTATCTTTGGCCTAGAAACAACAGAGGTGTGTTCATTCATATACAGGCCTGCCCATCTACCTACATACATATATATTCAACATGCAAGCATAGTTTTTATCACACATTAACAGATCATTACATGCAATCAAGATGTAAACCAGATTTAAAGTTTTGGGATGTGGTTTGCTCACCTGAGTGGTTTTGAAATAGAGGCCTGGAAATGGCTTTGCATTTGAAATGCTTCAGATATCAGGTTGTAGATTTGATTCTGTATGCTTGAAACTTGTTTTTGTTCCAGGCTTTTATTTAGATTGCTTTGAGAACATTGTTTTGATTTTTCTTTTCTAGTTTTGATTTGCTTAGTTGTTGAACGAATTTAGATAATGCTCTGATATATAGAAATGGGTTACAAGGGTGTTTTGAAATGACCCTCCTATTTCTACTCTAATTTCATAAGGAATTTTTTTTTTAAGGTAAAGAGGATATATAAATATATAGATATATCATCCATTGCAAATATAATTCTCAGGGTCAATATCTTTCTCCAATAAACCAAAATATATCCAGGATCACAATAATCAACCAATATAAATATATCAGTACATTCACAAAGATAAGCACATACATGTGAGGATGTATATGCCTCTCTTGTTTGATTCAGAGTTCTGGAAAACAAGAGGATGTTGGATTGCTAATTTTTTTTTTAACCAAACGATCCACTGGAAACATACACATTAGTCTGTTTATCCTAACTAAGAAGTGATCAAGTAATAATCAGTAGTAAATGAGCTTTTAATATAGATGATCATGTTAAAGTCTGGATAATATCAAATTCAGTATAAAAGAAAGTGGATCCTAAGTGAACACAAGCAACATCTAGGCGTAATGGAAACGCGCCTAACTTATTCACAAGAGATCACGAGTTCGAGTACTATGCTGGTTGGTTCAAACACAATTTTTGTTTTTTTTTCATTTTTCTTCTGTGATGTTTGGAACCTGTTATCTACCTATATCTGCACATATATACATATATTTTTGCCTATATTCCATCATACAAAACAATAATTCTTGCTTAATTATTTTTGAAACCCATTTCTACAACCTGGAAGGCTTCATGATTGTTGTAAATTAAGAGTATGGTTCTTGGGTTTTGAGGATGATAGAAGTGTTTATCCTTATTCAGGTTTGTATTTCTTCTTATAAGATCTGTCTGGCATTTAAAATGCATTTGGTTAAAATCTGAGTGAAATTCAGATTCCTATTACAAGTGCAAAGGAAAAGGTGTGTTGATATTTGCACAAAACATGTTTATGTGCATATATATCTGCACCTAATTGAATCTGACTTCCATCTACCTTATTACAGATCCTTTCTTTAATTAAAAATAGGACATGAAACATTTGTATGGAACAAGTTTAATTATGGAAACCTTGCAGCCATATAAAACATTCAACCTATGCCTATTTCTTTTGTATACATATGCCATATTAGAAAATATAACCATTTAAATTTTCTGAGAATCAACTATCCAGATTTTCCAAACTTAAATCCATTCTAAAAATTCATGATTGACTAATGCATTTATAAAATGTAATCATTCAATTTTAACATGGGGTTCTGGCTAAATCCACTTACAAGATTTTGATTAAAATTCTTTTTAAACATAACAGATATTCAACTTAGTTCATAGTTTCCAGATACAAGTCAACCTTTTAACAAAATACCTAACAAAATAACCATCCAATATTCAATACTTAATACAAGTAGCAATTTAAATTGTCAATACATGCAGATTTCAACATTTAGGCTCTTATCTAACTAAGTTTAGCATGCTATATCTTCTTCTCAAAGCCTTGCTTCTACTCCTACTTAGTTGCTGCAATCCCTGAAAAAGCATTTGAAACTGCCTCATTTTAAATGAGACACCCCAGATGCCATTAGCACACTAGGGTCAGACACATGTCTGGTATGAGAAAATTCACAAAAGCAATTTATTAATTAAGTTAAAATCAAGTTAAGTACATATACATAAGGTTCTGTCCTTTGGAATCAGGTAAATACTTGTGTGCATGCTCTGTGTCATTGTGCATGTGCACACTTTAACTTTCTTTCCAGAGACTGCACATATGAATATGGCACATACATTCAAGCATACAACTCTATCATAGACAAACAATCATTCACACCAAACAGGAAAATAACTAATATGAGTTAAATCATCTATTCAATTCTCATATTTCAAATCTGGGAAAAACTCTAGTTTTCTCATCTGCTCAAGTATTATTTCCTTGGTATATTTATCTATCCTTGGTCTCATCTGCAATATTTATGAATCAATGGACACACTGTAATGAACTAATTCACTCCATTACACAAAGATCTCAGGACTTAAACAAGCCATGTGTCAACTTATGTTACTCAAGCACACAAGTCATTCCTGCAGTGTTCTTGACCCCAATTTCCTAATCAGATTTTAGTTAATAATAACCCCTTTTGATTGTTCATGACAAAACCATTCAGTGATCCAATAACTGAAAACATCTATATCATGGCATCTCATATTATTCATGACCATACAGAAACAACAAGCAAACAACCATTGGTGATCACAAAATAAGGTTCTGTATATACATATATTCATCCTGGTATTTTAAAAGGAGTTTAGGCAACTAGCATTGGCTTATGGTTTCTGAGAGAGTTTTTCTTTTGCAAACATTTGTGCTTGAGTTAAACTCAGGATGACCTGGTTTCACTGAATCACAAAATTTTGTTTGCTATGCATTTTATTGAATCAGGAGCATCAGCATATAGGCAACCCTATTGCACCCCTAATTCCTTTCTATTTCAAGCCTCAGCACTTATACATGAGTATATTGCAGCTCAACATTATTTACATCTTTCTGGGTTGATCCAAAACCACTACTACTTGCCTATTCTCAACATTTTATTTTCTGGGTATTTGTTTATATCCCTATACATTACCATATCAGAGATCTAAGTGTATAAAACAGATATGTATACTAACAACACATAAAACTTTGTTATAATAAAACAAGTAATCAACCAAAGAAAATCAAAACATTTTCAGATTTAAATTCACAGATAAACATTCAGATATGAAAATACTCTTTTAAGAAAATACTTTTAACTGGCTGCCTACATTAGGACTTATTGCCTTAGATTTTTGAGTGAGTTTTCTCACCTAGCTCTCTCCTTTGTTTCCTTAATTAATTGATGAGCTTCTGCCCTTAGCCTCAAGCCCTCTTTCTTTCCTTGTCTTATGATTTCTGTGGTATTGTTTTTCTTCTTTTTTTTTTCAAAATTCTTTTCTGAGGAGGAGAGGAGGCTGCTGCATATACATGTATATATACAGGGTTTCTCTTAGGGTTTTGGGTATTGGCTAAGTCCATTTTTGCCCACCAGAAAAATCATGTTATCTGCATTTTTTAAATCCAAAGTTTTACCCCTTCCCGGCTTAGTTTGGGTGAAGAGAAAAGTGGTTACACATTTTTTTTCAGAAATTTGCTTTTCAGAAAATACTTTTCCCCCTTGTCTACAATCATGCTAAAAATGTGACTTGGTTTTGTTATTTATTAAACACTCTTTTCTATTTTTAGCTTTCATGCAAATGGTATGTACTTCCTTCATTTATTTATAAGAGAATTATTCCTTTTTATATCTCCATTCTTTTCATTTCTGCTTATATTAAAATGTGTCTGTATATTTTATTTCACTAGTTTAAACTCTAGTATTTTATTAACACATATATATGTATATAAGTCTTTCTGAAATAATTAGTATACCCTCCTATATATCCCTACATCATTCTATACTGACACACACACATATGCACATGTACACTCAAAATATTCAGTAGCACTCATATATACATTTGCTTATGCATACTACTTTTAAGAATTTAATCTACATATATATATATATATATACATATTTCCATACACATCAATATGTATGTATTTTTGGAGTTCAGGGTTTTAGCTTATATTCATGTGCATTTCCTGTGTACTCATGTACACACACTGATACACTATCAAGCTATATAAATTCCTCCTTCAAAATTTATTTAAAAATTATTTTAAATTCATTTATATTTTCCAGAATAAGTTCCTAAAATCTTGGGTCATTACATACACCCCTCCTTTTAGAAATTGTGTCCCATAATTTTCCTAAGCTTAAAATAAATTTTAAACTTAATTCAGGGAACAAGTATATTCTTTACCAAATAGATTCTTAGTTCTATACTAACTAAAAATATATTCATCCAAAATAAAGAAAACAATCAAAAATCAGAATTACCTTAACCTGAAAATAGCTTAGGATAATTCATCCTAACTTTGTCTTCTAATTCCCATGTGCAATCACTAGGATCTAGACTCCACTGTACCTTTACAAGTTTCAGAGATTTATTCCTCAACTTCTTCACATCTTTTGCCAAGATTCCCACTGGATCCTTTTCATAAATCAAATTAGGATTTATCTGCACTTGGGTTGGGGTTTCAAGAATTTCTGCCTTGTCATGGACCCACCTTCTCAATTGTGATACATGAAAAACATCATGTATGCCTTGCATGTTTTCTGGTAATTCCAACTTATATGCCAAGGGACCAATTCTCTCCAGAATTTTGTATGGTCCAATATATCTTGGGGTTAATTTGCCTTGTTTTCCAAACCTCAGCACATTTTTCATGGGTGAGATTTTGATGAAAACAAAATTTCCCACTTCATATTCTACCTGCCTCCTTCTCATGTCTGCAAATTTCTTTTGTCTATCTTGAGCTGCTGTCATTCTTCTTCTTATCAACTCAATTTTCTCCTTGGTTTCTTGTATGTACTCAGGTCCTAAAATAGACCTTTCTCCTGCTTCTACCCAGCAAACAGGTGACAAGCAGGGTTTACCATATAAGGCTTCAAATGGAGCCATTCCTATGGTGCTTTGGTAGCTGTTGTTGTATGTAAATTCAACTAGATGAAGATAATCTTCCCAGTTGCCCCCAAAATCCAGTATACATGCCCTCAACATGTCCTCCAAAACTTTGTTTACCACCTCAGTCTGCCCATCTGATTGAGGATGGTAGGCAGTACTTAAACATAGTTCACTTCCCATTGCTTCTTGAAAGCTTTTCCAGAATTTTGAAGTGAAGATGGTATCCCTATCACTCACAATGGTTTTGGGAATGCCATGTAACTTTACCACTTCTTTTATAAAAATTTGAGCTAGTTTTGGTGCTGTTCTTTCTGACTTGACTGGGATGAAGTGTGCTACCTTGGTTAGCCTATCAACTATCACCCATATGCTTGTATTACCTCTCTTAGATCTAGGCAGTCCATCTATGAAGTCCATAGATATGTCTTCCCACTTCCACTGTGGTACACTAAGAGGTTGCATCAACCCTGATGGTCTTTGAGTTTCAGCCTTGACTTGTTGGCAAGTCATACATTTGGCAATGTACTTGGCTATATCAGATTTCATCCCCTTCCACCAGAAGTCTCTTTTCAAATTTTGATACATTTTTGTGTTACCTGGGTGAATGGAGTATTTACTTCTGTGATATTCATTCAATATCTCCTTCTTCAATTCTATGTCCTCTGGTACACACATCCTATTCTGGTATCTCACATAACCATCTTTATCAATGTGGTGATTCATTACTTCCTCCCCTCTTGAGAGGAGCATTCTCTTCTCTAATAAGTGAGCATCTTGTTCTTGCATTTTTCCTACCTTCAGAATTAAATCTGGTTGAAGTGTCATTAAGCTTAACTTCCCTTTATCTTCTTGTGCACCATGCATCTGCACACAACCATTCTCCTCAATCTCTAACTCAGTTAGCAAAGACAAATCTTTAAATTCTGCTATCATCATCATAGCCAATTTAGCATGCTGTCTACTTAGAGCATCTGCAACTTTGTTTGCTTTGCCTGGTGTATAGAGTATGTCAAAATCATAGGCAGCTAAGAACTCCACCCATCTATGTTGCCTCATGTTCAAATCTTTTTGTGAAAACAAATATTTTAGAGACTTGTGGTCAGTGTAAAGTTCAAACTTAGTGCCTAACAAATAATGTCTCCAAAGTTTTAAAGCATATATCACAGCTGCTAATTCGAGATCATGTGTGGCATACCTTACTTCATGGGGTTTAAGTTGTCTGGATGCATATGCAATGACTTGGCCTTGTTGCATCAACACTGCACCCAAGCCAAATCCACTAGCATCAGTGTATACCACTAATTCTTCATTTCCATGTGGTACCTTTAGAATTGGAGCATTCACCAATGCCTCCTTCAACTGTTCAAAAGACTTTTCACATTTTTCTGACCAAACAAAAGCTTGGTTCTTCCTGGTTAGGTTAGTGAGTGGTGTAGAAATTCTTGAAAAATCTTTTATAAACCTTCTATAATACCCTGCCATCCCCATAAATGACCTCACTTCACTCACAGTGCTTGGCCTCTTCCATGCTTGAATAGCTACTACTTTATTGGGGTTCACAGAAATTCCTTTGGCAGATATAACATGGCCAAGAAAATGTACTTCCTCCTTCCAAAACACACATTTTGAAAATTTTGCCTTTAAATCTTTTTCCCTTAATCTAGACAAAACCAGGTGCAAATGATGCTTATGTTCTTCCACTGTCTTGGAATAAATCAAAATGTCATCTATGAAAATAAGCACAAACTTGTCTAAACAATCTCTAAAGGTTCTGTTCATTAAATCAACAAAGTAAGATGGTGCATTGGTCAAGCCAAATGGCATAACCAAAAATTCATACAACCCATACCTAGTGTTAAAGGCAGTGTACTTGATGCTTGATTCTTCCACCTTCATTTGATGAAAACCAGATGCTAAGTCTAGTCTAGAAAATACTTTTGCCCCTGCTAATTGATCAAAAAGATCATCTATTCTTGGCAATGGGTATTTATTTTTAATAGTTACTTTGTTTAATTCTCTATAATCTATGCAGAGTCTTAAGGAGCCATCTTGCTTCTTAACAAATACCACTGGTGCTCCCCAGCAAGAATTACTTGGTCTTATAAAACCCTTTTCTTCCAATTCTTCTAACTGTTTCTTTAATTCTTTTAGTTCATTTGGCCCCATTCTAGTTGGCTTTTTAATCACTGGGCTTGCTCCTGGAACTAGATTGATCTGGAATTCTACTGGTCTATGGTGTGGAATACCCTTGACCTCACCAAACACATCCAAATATTCATTGACTATGGGAATTTCTTCAATGGTTAGTTCACTGAAATCTTTTTCTGAGTCAACTAAATGATATAGTTTTCCTTCCTTAGCTACCTCACATAAAACTGTGATTCTCTGGCCTCTAGAATTTTGCAATGATATGGTGGATGAGTCTAAATTAATTATGGCTTTAAATTGCCTTAACCAGTCTACCCCCAATATAACACCTATATTTGGGTAATTCAAAACATATAAATTGGAAATAAAAATATTTCCTCCTATTTTAATTCCACATCCACACAAATCATATTTAAAACACTAGAACTCCCCAATGGACTGTGTATATGCAATGGGGTTTCAACTAATATGCAATTCAGTTTTAGCATTTTAACCAATTCATAAGAAATTAAAGAGTGAGTTGCCCCAGTATCATATACTACTGCTATGGGTATGGTACAAATAAGTAATGTACCTTCCACTTGGCTATGATTTACAGTGTTACTCTCCACTGTGGCTTTGCCTTTTCCTTCCAAATTTGCCAATTTGCCTTGCTGTTTATACTCAGGACAATTCCTCTTCATATGCCCCTCTTTCCCACATAGATAGCATTTGAAAGCTCCTCCTTTCAATTCTGGACATCTTGGTTTGATATGCCCTTCCTTTCCACACTGATGGCACACAATTTTCTTCTTGTTTTCCTTAGCTTTGTCATCTCCAGTGCTTTTGTTATTAGCCTCTTCTTTCTTCTTATCATAGGGGTGATACCTCCCCTTACCTTTCTTGTTATTATTGCTCTTAAAATTTCTGAACTTCTCCCTTTCCTTGTCATGCTGTTCCAACCTCAAAGCTAAGTCTATCACATGATCAAAAGTCTTGTCTGCATAGGGTAACATGGCTCTGCTAAGTCCTGGGTTCAGACCTTTTATGTACCTATCATTTTTAGATGCCTCATCTGCCACAAGCATTGCTCCATATGTGGAAAGCCCCTCAAACTTTTGAGTGTATTCTGTGACAGTCATGGTTCCTTGTCTAAGTCTAATGAATTCTTCTAGCAAGGTAGTCTTTGCTGATGCTGGTACAAACCTTGCTTCCAACATCTCTTTGAATTGATTCCAAGTGATTTCATTCTCATTCCTTCCTGCTATGATTACTTCCCACCAGCCTAAAGCTACTCCTTTTAGCTGTCTTGAAGCCACTTGCCTCTTTCTTTGATCATCAAGTTGCATGTCATTGAAAATTCTTTCCAATGTTCTCAACCATGTTTGAATTTCCATGACACTCTCTGTCCCTTCAAAGCTTTTGCCTCCTAAATGAGTATATGTCTTAAGTAATTTTGAGAGTTCTTCATAGGGATTTTCTTGCCTTTGTCCTGCCCCATCCCTAAATGCTCTCACCAAGTCTTGCAGATTGACCATTGGTGGTGCATGGGAAGATCCTGCTCCCTGATTTGGTGGTCTCCCTACCATAGTTTGCTAATAATAATTTACATAGCTGGTTAGTTTGATTAGTAATTTTATTATTTCAGTGGTTTTTTTTTCACACTGAGCACATTGTTATATATATATTTAGTTCCTTTTAATTTCATTACTATCTAAGAACTTGATCCTTACTTCTTCTATGTTAAATAACATAGCTCTGATACCAACTGAAATGACCCTCCTATTTCTACTCTAATTTCATAAGGAATTTTTTTTTTTTAAGGTAAAGAGGATATATAAATATATAGATATATCATCCATTGCAAATATAATTCTCAGGGTCAATATCTTTCTCCAATAAACCAAAATATATCCAGGATCACAATAATCAACCAATATAAATATATCAGTACATTCACAAAGATAAGCACATACATGTGAGGATGTATATGCCTCTCTTGTTTGATTCAGAGTTCTGGAAAACAAGAGGATGTTGGATTGCTAATTTTTTTTTTTAACCAAACGATCCACTGGAAACATACACATTAGTCTGTTTATCCTAACTAAGAAGTGATCAAGTAATAATCAGTAGTAAACGAGCTTTTAATATAGATGATCATGTTAAAGTCTGGATAATATCAAATTCAGTATAAAAGAAAGTGGATCCTAAGTGAACACAAGCAACATCTAGGCGTAATGGAAACGCGCCTAACTTATTCACAAGAGATCACGAGTTCGAGTACTATGCTGGTTGGTTCAAACACAATTTTTGTTTTTGTTTCATTTTTCTTCTGTGATGTTTGGAACCTGTTATCTACCTATATCTGCACATATATACATATATTTTTGCCTATATTCCATCATACAAAACAATAATTCTTGCTTAATTATTTTTGAAACCCATTTCTACAACCTGGAAGGCTTCATGATTGTTGTAAATTAAGAGTATGGTTCTTGGGTTTTGAGGATGATAGAAGTGTTTATCCTTATTCAGGTTTGTATTTCTTCTTATAAGATCTGTCTGGCATTTAAAATGCATTTGGTTAAAATCTGAGTGAAATTCAGATTCCTATTACAAGTGCAAAGGAAAAGGTGTGTTGATATTTGCACAAAACATGTTTATGTGCATATATATCTGCACCTAATTGAATCTGACTTCCATCTACCTTATTACAGATCCTTTCTTTAATTAAAAATAGGACATGAAACATTTGTATGGAACAAGTTTAATTATGGAAACCTTGCAGCCATATAAAACATTCAACCTATGCCTATTTCTTTTGTATACATATGCCATATTAGAAAATATAACCATTTAAATTTTCTGAGAATCAACTATCCAGATTTTCCAAACTTAAATCCATTCTAAAAATTCATGATTGACTAATGCATTTATAAAATGTAATCATTCAATTTTAACATGGGGTTCTGGCTAAATCCACTTACAAGATTTTGATTAAAATTCTTTTTAAACATAACAGATATTCAACTTAGTTCATAGTTTCCAGATACAAGTCAACCTTTTAACAAAATACCTAACAAAATAACCATCCAATATTCAATACTTAATACAAGTAGCAATTTAAATTGTCAATACATGCAGATTTCAACATTTAGGCTCTTATCTAACTAAGTTTAGCATGCTATATCTTCTTCTCAAAGCCTTGCTTCTACTCCTACTTAGTTGCTGCAATCCCTGAAAAAGCATTTGAAACTGCCTCATTTTAAATGAGACACCCCAGATGCCATTAGCACACTAGGGTCAGACACATGTCTGGTATGAGAAAATTCACAAAAGCAATTTATTAATTAAGTTAAAATCAAGTTAAGTACATATACATAAGGTTCTGTCCTTTGGAATCAGGTAAATACTTGTGTGCATGCTCTGTGTCATTGTGCATGTGCACACTTTAACTTTCTTTCCAGAGACTGCACATATGAATATGGCACATACATTCAAGCATACAACTCTATCATAGACAAACAATCATTCACACCAAACAGGAAAATAACTAATATGAGTTAAATCATCTATTCAATTCTCATATTTCAAATCTGGGAAAAACTCTAGTTTTCTCATCTGCTCAAGTATTATTTCCTTGGTATATTTATCTATCCTTGGTCTCATCTGCAATATTTATGAATCAATGGACACACTGTAATGAACTAATTCACTCCATTACACAAAGATCTCAGGACTTAAACAAGCCATGTGTCAACTTATGTTACTCAAGCACACAAGTCATTCCTGCAGTGTTCTTGACCCCAATTTCCTAATCAGATTTTAGTTAATAATAACCCCTTTTGATTGTTCATGACAAAACCATTCAGTGATCCAATAACTGAAAACATCTATATCATGGCATCTCATATTATTCATGACCATACAGAAACAACAAGCAAACAACCATTGGTGATCACAAAATAAGGTTCTGTATATACATATATTCATCCTGGTATTTTAAAAGGAGTTTAGGCAACTAGCATTGGCTTATGGTTTCTGAGAGAGTTTTTCTTTTGCAAACATTTGTGCTTGAGTTAAACTCAGGATGACCTGGTTTCACTGAATCACAAAATTTTGTTTGCTATGCATTTTATTGAATCAGGAGCATCAGCACATAGGCAACCCTATTGCACCCCTAATTCCTTTCTATTTCAAGCCTCAGCACTTATACATGAGTATATTGCAGCTCAACATTATTTACATCTTTCTGGGTTGAGCCAAAACCACTACTACTTGCCTATTCTCAACATTTTATTTTCTGGGTATTTGTTTATATCCCTATACATTACCATATCAGAGATCTGAGTGTATAAAACAGATATGTATACTAACAACACATAAAACTTTGTTATAATAAAACAAGTAATCAACCAAAGAAAATCAAAACATTTTCAGATTTAAATTCACAGATAAACATTCAGATATGAAAATACTCTTTTAAGAAAATACTTTTAACTGGCTGCCTACATTAGGACTTATTGCCTTAGATTTTTGAGTGAGTTTTCTCACCTAGCTCTCTCCTTTGTTTCCTTAATTAATTGATGAGCTTCTGCCCTTAGCCTCAAGCCCTCTTTCTTTCCTTGTCTTATGATTTCTGTGGTATTGTTTTTCTTCTTTTTTTTTTCAAAATTCTTTTCTGAGGAGGAGAGGAGGCTGCTGCATATACATGTATATATACAGGGTTTCTCTTAGGGTTTTGGGTATTGGCTAAGTCCATTTTTGCCCACCAGAAAAATCATGTTATCTGCATTTTTTAAATCCAAAGTTTTACCCCTTCCCGGCTTAGTTTGGGTGAAGAGAAAAGTGGTTACACATTTTTTTCAGAAATTTGCTTTTCAGAAAATACTTTTCCCCCTTGTCTACAATCATGCTAAAAATGTGACTTGGTTTTGTTATTTATTAAACACTCTTTTCTATTTTTAGCTTTCATGCAAATGGTATGTACTTCCTTCATTTATTTATAAGAGAATTATTCCTTTTTATATCTCCATTCTTTTCATTTCTGCTTATATTAAAATGTGTCTGTATATTTTATTTCACTAGTTTAAACTCTAGTATTTTATTAACACATATATATGTATATAAGTCTTTCTGAAATAATTAGTATACCCTCCTATATATCCCTACATCATTCTATACTGACACACACATATGCACATGTACACTCAAAATATTCAGTAGCACTCATATATACATTTGCTTATGCATACTACTTTTAAGAATTTAATCTACATATATATATATATATACATATACATATTTCCATACACATCAATATGTATGTATTTTTGGAGTTCAGGGTTTTAGCTTATATTCATGTGCATTTCCTGTGTACTCATGTACACACACTGATACACTATCAAGCTATATCAATTCCTCCTTCAAAATTTATTTAAAAATTATTTTAAATTCATTTATATTTTCCAGAATAAGTTCCTAAAATCTTGGGTCATTACATGTTTTCTGGGTTTGAAATGGAATGAAATGGAGATAAGTTGATATATGAGAAAAAGAAGTGTACATGTGATATTTTATACAGGGCAATATCTTTGTACTGGAAATTGTTTATTAATCTTTGATCAGAGATTTTTCTTGAATATGGAGGCTGAAACATTACTTTGGTGGCTGATGAGATATCTTGCATTAATTGTTCAAGTCCTCTATGTCTTGTTTATAGACATTTGAATATTTTTCTTTCGGCTGCCTATGCTTTGTTTTACTATTTTGCTTTGCATATGAATTTACAGCAACATACTTGCTACCAATATATATTTATTTTGTTTTCACACTTGAATATCTTTTGCTTAACAATGCTCTGTCTATGTTTTTCACAGCACATCTCAGAATGTACTTTTGTTTGCTTTTACAAGCTTAACCTGGCCGCATTAATTATATTTGC
This sequence comes from Allium fistulosum, assembly GCA_030737815.1. Taxonomy (NCBI): domain Eukaryota; kingdom Viridiplantae; phylum Streptophyta; class Magnoliopsida; order Asparagales; family Amaryllidaceae; genus Allium; species Allium fistulosum. Next base: position 917,723,850 of record CM060906.1, read on the forward strand.
ACTTATTGATGTTTTGTTTGTACTGAGATTTTTTTGTTCTTCTAAGTTTTGTAGGCTATGGTATACTTTCGTATGCTAGAGGTATATGGCATTAATTGCTATGTCTTGTTCATATCTAAATATATTTTGTTTTGTGGTCATTTCTTTGTTGTAACTTTGGTTCCAATTGATGTTTTTAAATTGAATTTTTTGTTTAAGTTTTGATGAACGAATGGAATAGGATGAAGAGCTTGATATATAAGAAGGAAATGTACAGGGTATTATATTGTTTGTTTATTTGTTTTTAAAACCATTTATCTACAATTTAAATTCAAGTAAAATATATATCTATATATTATTATTTTCAAATTCACTCGTACATGCCCAAATACATATATATACATATACATAATTTTTTAATTATAAATGATTTATATAGAATATATTAGAATCCGGGGAAACTCGCATCTCTTCATCATTTAATTTAACAAATTTTAATTCAAAAATTAATTAATTATAAATTTAAATATATATAAAATCCGGGGTCGTTACAGACTTCCCCCCTTAAAAGAATTTCGTCCTCGAAATTGCCAAGGAGACACAAAGATAGATGAAACAGGATTTATCAAATCAACTGAACATCTGTTCTGCATTTGGCTTACCAAATCAGAATATCAATAACAGATACAAGAACGAATCTGTTTTAACAATCAACAAATGCTCGGGTTATCCAGATCTACGAAATATGGAGTGATATCGGTCAGTTTGAAAGGATAACTAACCATTCGTAGAATATATCTGGACCCAAAGAATAGATAGATCTATGGATACAATTTTCAAAACTCTCAGTTTAGAAACTAAAGCATATCTATCAACCATAGCAATCAAAGCAACCAATACATCCATACAAACAATTTTGGCTCTGTTGGAGTTTATGTCCCATATTAACATATCGAATTTCTTTCTGGATCTACCAGAAACTATCGAAGAATTGAGAAGAAAAATGCTGAACAAAAGAGATTGATAGAGAAAAGATTATTTCCTTGTTGTTACAAGATATTGACCATTTATAGTCGTATTCCCCTGTCCCCTATCACATCCTCTTCTTGCACTCATACTCACTATTAGTGGATAGTAAGAGAATTTACTGAGACATTCGAACGGATATCTGAGGATACTCATTCTAGAGTTTACTTCACTCTATCTCTAATGAGCTACTTAACGTGTTATACTCCTGAGCTAAAGTTCAACCTTAGCTCTGATACCAAATGTAACGTATCGGGTTTTGCCCGCTCGAAAATCAACATCCGTACTTCACATTGTACTAGAATGTCGCAGATTCGACCGTTCAAATCCGATTCGCCGGAGCTATAACACAATTAAGTAAATAACACAGCGGAAGAAAAGAATAATACATTGATATACAATATCTGATACAACAGAGTGATACAATGAATATCAATATACATCAGAGATATGATACAAGAAATATCAGAGATACAAGAAATAGCAGCGGAAAATAACAGCAAATGGAAGAGATCTCCAAATGATCTACAAAAGAGAATGAATCCACAACTCCAAGATAAGCAACTCCGATGAATGAACTAGCTCCAGATAATCTACTAAACCTGAATATCTGAAAAGAAACCCAACTCTAGACTGCCCGTGTGGAAAATAGTGGGCACCCAGAGTTTAGGAAGGGAACAATAAACTCCGGATCAGTCATGGGACTGGTGTGAGCAACAAAAACAGTTTATCTTTAAACAACAATAAAAGGTTTTAAACATTGAAATCCGCAATGCTTTTAGAAAATGAAACTACCATAAGACCTCCCGCCACACATACAATGCAAACGCAGAATTGGAGGAGATTTCTTCTTATGATAGTCAAAGATGCTTACTACGCAAAATCATCTTGATATTATTATTAGTGCATAGTGCAGAAAACATTTCGAAAGTATAATATTAATCTTAGCCAACATACGACCAGTATCGTATGCCTACTATAGCTACTATGTTCAATAGCAGGTTACCGCCACATTCCATAGCAGGTAATACAACTAAAACCGTACACGTCACGTATTGTTTCTTTGGATTTCCAACAAATGGTCAGGCTAAGGAACTTCCTTCCGCCGCATGGGATCGCCTCTGGCGGGACGTCCCGAGAGACAAACTGCTCTCTGCCAAACAAGGCCGGGTTACCCCTGTAACAGGTAACTCACGAATATGCCACCTCCCGGTCCTTTGGGACCTTTATCCGAGCTCGGTATCCAACATCACACATCATAAAGAAAGTGTATCCACATGAGTAAGTATCTGGGCTCCATACCATGACACCACCCCTTTCCAGAAGGAAATGACATACCCTAAAGGGCGCGACCCTCATAACCTTGCCGCAACGATCCTGTTTCGACCATTTCCGGGTTGTGAGGCCCTGACGAAGTCTCGTCCACAAAGCTACGCTTTTTCAAAAAGCCATGCTTTGGGTCAACAGATGATCAACCTATGATCACAAAGATAAATGATCAAACAAATGATCATATCACAAATGATCAAACGATGATCATCACACAGCTACACTCAGCATGTCACATTACCAAATTGGGATATATCGCTGATAAATTTCAACTACATAACCTCTGAGCTCGTACGTCTCAGAGAAGGGTGTTAAGCTAAGAGAATAAATTCTCCGCCACCAACAGAAATGTATTTGAAAGAAATCGGCTTTATATCTCAAAGTGTAATGTCAGACATGTATCCATACAAGTCTGTTCCGGGTTCGAACAGAACCGAAGGCACTTCTCACGAAGCCCTTGCAATTCCGGATAATTTCCAATCACGTCCGGACTTCCCATCACAAAGGATGATAAAATCTCTATATCGGGGCCAGTCGATGCAGAGACATTCGACGAGTTGTCCTTTCGTTTTCGCAAATATCCGGTCTTCACCACCGGTCTTCAAATGCGATCCATATACGACGTATCAGTATTCGGAACGGGTTATATGACACAAAGGTCCTCTCCCGGCTAAACCGAATAATGAGCGCAATACTTTAAAAACATATGGATATGGGGATTTCAATTAAGTCACAACTTAAACCCAAACTTTCTTTTCAAATGGTTTAACAAATTACCATTTCAAATCTTTTAAACAAAAGATTCATTTTAACAACCCTCAACGGTTTAAACAATTTTCACACTTTAATCTTTTAAACAAAAGATTCATTCACAGATTTTCCAAATTAATTCCCATTTCAATTTGATTAACTCGTTAAATCTTTAAAACAAAGATTTAACTCATAGCTTTCAAAACAATTCCATTTCAAATGGTTTAAACAAATCATCATTATAAATCTGTTAAAAATAAACAGATTTAATTCATAGCTTTCAAAAAGAATTCATTCATAACTTGAAAAACCATTTTTCAATTCAATCTTGAAATTCCTTTACTTAAACTGAAATTTCATTTCTTATCTGAAAGCTTTTATTCCTTTAAAACAAACAGTTTTTATTTCAGAAAATTTGATTTATTCATACGAGTTGCAATCCTTGGGTTAAATTCAAATTCCCAAACTTTATACTTTTAAAATGGTTTAATTCATACAAACACATTTATATCATCTTTTATCCCTAGTTTCCAAATCATAGGATTCAATTTCCAACTCGAATTCAAATTTAAATCAAATTATTTAAATTTTCAAAACTCGATTAAGTTATTCAAAATAACTTTTATCTTTGAAATTCTATTTCAATTGCTTTTCACTTTAAACCCAAATTTCCAATTTCAAAATCAATTGAAAATAAAATTTCAATTTCAAAAATATCAAATTTAAATTATCTATGACTTAACCGATTTCCACGTGAAATCCATATTTGTGTGTGTAAAAGTGTAGTCCAGGGGTTTTACACACAATAGTGCATCACAATGAATCATCACAAATCAAAATACAGGATATAGTTGATAAGCGATATAACCATAACGCTCATCTTCATTCACAGATCACGGATATATAAATCACAGATAGGTAAATTACATCACAACTAATTTATCACAGATCACAACATAAATCAGGGTGTATAACAAAGCATCATATATCAGGGATATCAAACAAATTCAATCATCCAATAAAATTCAAACATTCATAAGTAGGGTCAGTTAATTTTTCTGGTTTACTCAAATCAGATTAATTTCTTATGAATAAATTACTAATCCTGGTTAATTAATTATTAATAAATTATAAACCATTTTGATTAATTATTCCTTAATCATTTATTAATTACCCATTTGTAATAAATTAATTAACCTTTAATTATAATTCATCAACTTTTAATTATTAAATAATTAACCTTTAATTATTTAATTCACCATTTAATAAATTATCTTTAAATTAATTGCTTAAATTTATTAACCATATTAATTAATTATCCTTAATTAATTACCATTTAATTAATTATCTTTAATTAGTTAATTACAATAAGTGATTATCCCTAATTACTTTCATTTATTAATAAATTTTCTAATTAAAAACTTATACTTAAATTAATTACCTGAATTAATCAATCATCTAAATTAATTATCTCTTACTCAAACACATCCCTCTATTTGAAATATGATAATTACTAATATCACTATTTAACACAAATTTTTTTTTAAAACATTAAACCTTAAAATTAAATCTTTAGAATTTGTTTGAAGCTTGTTTTGGGAAAACCTGGTTAATGTTTCTTTGAAAAATTTACACGCCTTAAAACTTTATCATGTTGTTATTTAAAAATCTGGTTATTTAAAATTTTGGAAACCTGGAACCATGTTTTCTTTTAAATCGTAAAACCTGGCACTCAAATTGAAACAACTCGAGCCCAAACAAGCTTTTCCCGAGCAACTACTCGAGATTCCCCACCTCTCTCGTCTTCGAGTATTTTCTCAAATCACTTCGAGTTTGCCCCGATAAAACCTCATCTTCCTCAAACAACTTCAACTCCCCAGATTCAACGTGCACACGGTGCACCTGAAACATCGCCGCCGACCTCTGGCGATGGCCGCGACCATCCCCAACAACCCCACGAACCCATGTGAACACAAGGGCGAACCCAGATCGCACGGAAACCCAACAATTTGAATTCGAGCCTTCTCGACTGGACCTAAAAACCACCATGGCCGGAAAACATCTCCTCTCCGACACCTCCGACCTTGATATCATCTGCCCTCTTTCTCAAAGCTTCCCCACACCTTCCAGCCTCCATCCCCATCATCGCGATCGAGCCAGAAACCATGACGAAATCGCAAATGCCCTGAGAACCCATTCGACAAAACACAGTCGAAAACCCTAAATTCGAGTTGCATGATCTCTCCGTTCATCAAGAAATCTTTCTGCTATTTTTCCTAACCTCTACAATCCTCCGGCTACCTCCAGAGCCAGTCGCAAAGCGCCTCCTTCTCTAGTTCGCCAGAAAACGATGAATTCTCCAAAACTGATCAACTCACAAAACCTCATCGACCACAATCTTAAAAATCTCAAACCCGATATTAAAATTCATGATTTTCTTATACAAATCAGATTATGAGATCTAAATATGAAATTTTAATCATTGATTTTCAACTATTTTTATTATTTCTACTATAAACTTCTATTTCCAAACTATTTATTAGATATAAATACTTAAATTTATTTTTAAAAATAAAATTACATTGCTATACTCGTTTTCTTTTCAGAGATCATGACCTATAAGAGTTTGAGGAAGAAGAAATTGAATTTTTAAATTTATCTTTGGCCTAGAAACAACAGAGGTGTGTTCATTCATATACAGGCCTGCCCATCTACCTACATACATATATATTCAACATGCAAGCATAGTTTTTATCACACATTAACAGATCATTACATGCAATCAAGATGTAAACCAGATTTAAAGTTTTGGGATGTGGTTTGCTTACCTGAGTGGTTTTGAAATAGAGGCCTGGAAATGGCTTTGCATTTGAAATGCTTCAGATATCAGGTTGTAGATTTGATTCTGTATGCTTGAAACTTGTTTTTGTTCCAGGCTTTTATTTAGATTGCTTTGAGAACATTGTTTTGATTTTTCTTTTCTAGTTTTGATTTGCTTAGTTGTTGAACGAATTTAGATAATGCTCTGATATATAGAAATGGGTTACAAGGGTGTTTTCTGGGTTTGAAATGGAACGAAATGGAGATAAGTTGATATATGAGAAAAAGAAGTGTACATGTGATATTTTATACAGGGCAATATCTTTGTACTGGAAATTGTTTATTAATCTTTGATCAGAGATTTTTCTTGAATATGGAGGCTGAAACATTACTTTGGTGGCTGATGAGATATCTTGCATTAATTGTTCAAGTCCTCTATGTCTTGTTTATAGACATTTGAATATTTTTCTTTCGGCTGCCTATGCTTTGTTTTACTATTTTGCTTTGCATATGAATTTACAGCAACATACTTGCTACCAATATATATTTATTTTGTTTTCACACTTGAATATCTTTTGCTTAACAATGCTCTGTCTATGTTTTTCACAGCACATCTCAGAATGTACTTTTGTTTGCTTTTACAAGCTTAACCTGGCCGCATTAATTATATTTGCACTTATTGATGTTTTGTTTGTACTGAGATATTTTTTTTTCTTCTAAGTTTTGTAGGCTATGGTATACTTTCGTATGCTAGAGGTATATGGCATTAATTGCTATGTCTTGTTCATATCTAAATATATTTTGTTTTGTGGTCATTTCTTTGTTGTAACTTTGGTTCCAGTTGATGTTTTTAAATTGAATTTTTTGTTTAAGTTTTGATGAACGAATGGAATAGGATGAAGAGCTTGATATATAAGAAGGAAATGTACAGGGTATTATATTGTTTGTTTATTTGTTTTTAAAACCATTTATCTACAATTTAAATTCAAGTAAAATATATATCTATATATTATTATTTTCAAATTCACTCGTATATGCCCAAATACATATATATACATATACATAATTTTTTAATTATAAATGATTTATATAGAATATATTAGAATCCGGGGAAACTCGCATCTCTTCATCATTTAATTTAACAAATTTTAATTCAAAAATTAATTAATAATAAATTTAAATATATATAAAATCCGGGGTCGTTACACTGGTGTTCAAAAATGGAAAAGTGGAATAGCCTCAACTAAAATATACAACGATTGGTAAAGAACGAAAAAGGCAGAGAATCCAAAAAATTTATGAAGAGCACACATTTCTTTAGATGAAAATTATAAATGAAAAGTGGGACAACCCAAAAGTCAAAAGTTAAATAGCTGTAAACATTTATAACAAATGGCTATTTAACTTCAGCTGGTAGACAAACGAACAGAAGTCAAAAAGTTTGAAAACGGTTACCGATCCGGTAATCGTTTTACTGATTTCGTAGTGTAACGAGGTTCGAAAAACAAAATTAAATATACCATTGAAATCAGTACGACGAGACGATCAAAGCAGTATATAGATATTAGTGGTACGATTGAATTATAAAAATTCGAAATTTTCTACTGGTGGAAAATGCAAGAAAAACGCTGAAAAATAAGATCGACGGAGCCAAAGATGTCCGAATTTGGAAAAACGACAAACTGAAATCTTGCTCAGAAGATGTTTTAGAATTTTTCTATGTAAAATATTTAGTTTTAGGAAACATTTTATTTTCAACGCTTTTTAACTGATTCAATTGAAGTGAATTTACGTGCGAAATAAACTTTCATATTTTTGGACGAAAATTTACCAGTCGCTATGTTTAACTAGACGTATTCCAAAAATTAAATTTTTATTTCAAAATTTTATCGTTTAAAATTTCACAAAATTTCAACTAATTACGTTATTAAAACAGTTGAAATTTACGGGTCGTTACAATAGCAAAGAGAACTTGCAGTGTGATAACTGGGATGGTGTCAAAGTAAATAAACAAGCAATAACAACAATCAATATCAATCCAATAATCAATTCAAATAATCCCGAAATAACCGTATTAATTCGCATTGTTATTTGTACGAATTAATATAATTATTTCTAGAATCTACACTATCATTTCATGTAGATTAAAGATTATTACATTACGGTTTTCACTTGTCATCTATTACAATTTCATCCATCATCAATTTAACAACATACATTCAGTGGTTCAAGATGTAATTAAACAAATCCTACATGTCAATAAATTTTGACAGTTAAATGGGTCATATTATACAAATGTCATTTAATCAAATTTAACATTTAACTATTCTATATCAATTTCAATTGCATACTATTTATCATTTAACACTAACAATTTAACGTCCAATATAAACATCAACAATCAATCAATTATCAGCCAAACTGTATTATCATCACATAAATAATTAACAGATAATGGTGTTAGATGTCACAGGTGAACTGGTATAGGCAATAACATATATAACGGTGTAATTAACTAACAGCAGCATATTTCAATTGTCGTTTCAATTGAAATCAAATTTAATAAATAAAAGAACGTTAATCGTGAGTGAGTGCTCACCTTTCGAGGTTAGAGAGAAGAACAAGATTGAGATGAGTTACGAATCCAAACACGCGTTACAAAGCAGAGCATGATGGGCACGAATTCGATGGACAAAGCTGATAAACAGAAATCGATGAAACAGATCAAATCAGTTTTGATATACTAAGACGAAATGAATGCTATATAATTATATGTATACTTCTCAAAAGTCAATGAAAATCTTAAAATAAATAAAAGCACAACAATAATATAGTTTAAACTTTTCTTTTCAAAAATACAAAACAGGAAATCAGACAAGCTTATGCACAGGCAAACTGACCTGTACTCGCAACACATACACAATCAGGGACATACAATTTACCTTTCCTCACATTAATTGTTACATAAGAAATCAAATATCACTTTGTATAGTTATACATTGTAAACGTCATATATGCTTTCATGTTGTACCCATTTTCCCATACACAGATTATCAAAAGAAACAAGTATAACCCCATGTCTTTATAAAATAAATTTTATAACAGCAATCAAAAGATTTACATATTATTATATGCTACTAACTAATTATAAGCCCTTACCACTAACATATGCAAACCGTTTAAAGCTTATATATAAATATGTATAGTGCGAAAATATTCTTTTTTTTTCTTTTTTAACTTATTAAAACTGATATTATAAAACTATCGTGTATATATATAAACTAAGTTCAGCACATACATATGCAAATAAACAATATACTTTACCATACTTGCCCTAGAATCTACAAAGTAAATCACCTTCTCGGCATATATACGTTTAAAAAAAAATACTATATGATACAAAACATAATTAAAACAAAAGAAATATTTCTTGTAAACAACTCAAAATCTCAAACAAAGACTGATATAGGCTAACATCAAATAAGTAATATATTTAATAAGCAGAGAACTTATGCCAGCATTAGCATTTCAACAAATATATTACGTTACTTATGTGGTATATACTCATACTATATGGCTTCCTATATTGTATACTTTCTATTTAACACGCATGAAATACATACCTTCATTATACATGTTCTCATATTAAACTCATACCCACAACAGCACATAAATATATATACTAAATCACTGTATAAGTAAGCTATACCAACATATTGTAACTAACTAATTATACAGCTCACACACACATTCATATACCTGATCACATATAATGTGTATACTAAAGAAAACAAATAATATATAACAACTTACTATACTTATTTATAAACAGCGCACTTAGATCTCAGTAGAGCAAAAGTGTGGCTACGGCCTAGGCTGGTTAAGTCGCGACAAGTAGGATCTCGGTGAGGAGACGAAGTGCGGAGCTTGGGTGGAGGTGGTGACATGGCGGCAAGGGGTGCAGGCACGAGATGGCTCTGCCTTGGGTTTGGGTGCATGGTGCTGCCGCGTGCGGCAACAAGAGGAGACGGAGGAGAAATCGGCCTAGTGTGCTGTGGAGGAACAAGAATGCGGTGATGGAAGGGTTGGTGGCGAGTGGGAAGAGGTTGCGTGATGAGTTTGGCAGTGGAAGGTGATGCGTGAGTGGAAAGATGGGGAGATGAGGATAGTTGCAAAAGTGGAAACGATGGCTACAGATGAAGTAATGCAACTTGGATTATCATTTATGTAAATATTTTTCCAATAGAATCAAAGAAGCAGCAAAATGAATGGACGAGAACAAATGGACCAAAAATTATATTTAACGGTGGGGATATTGAAAGTCACAGTTTAAATTTCTGGGGAAAAAGGTGGATGGCTGTTTAATTTCAAGGTGGGAAACGAATGGACATAAGGAATCCAAAAGTTCAAAACAGATACCGATAGGACGAACCGTTTCGTTTGATTCCGTCGCGAACCGGCCTTCAAAATGCAGAAATAAACATACCGTAGAGATCAGCACGACAAGACGATTGAAACAGTATACAGATATCAGTGGTTCGATTGAATTTATAAAATTCGAATTCTTCTACTGGCGGAAAAATGCAAGAAAAACGCAAGAAAATAAGACCGACGGAGCCAAAGATGTCCGAATTTGGAAAAACGACAAACTGACATCTTGCTCAGAAGATGGTTTAGAATTTTTCTATGTAAAAATATTTAGGTTTCGGAAACATTTTATTTTCATCGCTTTTTAACTGATTAAATTGAAGTAAATTTATGTGCGAAATAAACTTTCATATTTTCGGACGAAAATTTACCAGTTGCTATGTTTAACTAAACGCATTCCAAATATGAAATTTTTATTTCAAAATTTTATTGTTTAAATTTCATAAAATTTCAACTAATTACGTTATTAAAACAGTTGAAATTTACGGGTCGTTACACTCTCCCCCACTCAAAACATTTCGTCCCCGAAAAGGAACGAGGTAGGAGAATAGAAACAACCGGGAAGAAGACAGATTTGAAATACAAAATAACAATTAATTTAAACCATATAAATTCAAATTTAAATTAATTGATATTCAATAATTGATTTAATCCATTTGATTTCACTAAAATCAATCTCAACAATTTTTAAATTCATTATCTTATTATTCAATTATCTTCAATTTACAATTCCTGAAACCATAAATTTGAATAGTCTTTTATTATAATCATATTTTTTTCAACAATTTAAATTCTTCTTTATTCCAAATTATTGTTAAATTTAATCTACTTAATATATCTTATCACATATATTTAAACCATATAAATTAATTTAAACCATATAAATTTCAATTTAAATTAATTTATATTCAATAATTGGTTTAAATTTAAGGTATTTCCATAAGTTGATCTAATTACAATTTATTAATTCTTTCAAAACAAATTTATTTTAATTATTAACAGGGTTTTACTTATTATCCTATCTAACTCTATTAACATCTTTAAAATCAAAATTTAGTGTATAACATTTATTATAAACACTCAAATTTTATTTATAAATTCAATTTATCTTATACCTTATCCAATTACATATTCAACTTCTGAATGATTTAGGTAAGTTGTATTAGAATGCAGTTGAACAATATACAAATAAAATTTTCCCAATTCAATTATTCAAGTTTAAATATTTATTCCAAATTTTGGTTTTATTTATAATTAAAATCATCCTTTAACAAAATTTAAGAATTAGATTTCCGATTAACTTTAAACAGTTTAGAGATATATATAATATATTTATATCAAATCAAATTAAATTTTAACATAAGATACCTATATATATATAAATCAAATCATACTGAAGAAATACAAATCAAAATATTTTTCAAAACAAAACCGTAGCAATGCTACAGAATAGTATCTCCACTTCGAAACTCGAAAATGAATGTCGATGATGCGGCCGCCATCACCGAAATTATTTTCCAGCGACAAAGAGAAGAGCACTGATTTCAACACTTTAAAAATTCTTTGAAAACGATTTCTATTCGAAAATACTTTCAGTAATATATACTTTGAAATTTTAAAAACCAAAGTTCGAAATCACCGGAAACTAATAAATTCTCAAATTTCTGAATTAAATTCATTTCAAATTCCAATCAATTTATAACCAAGTTTATAAATTCGTTTATTTATATTATGCAATAATTAATGGTTTACAAAACAATAAATGAAAATCAAATATTATTATTTCTGAAAACAAATTCATTAACAATTTAATTTCAGAAAACTTATATTTATATATCATACAAAACTTTTATTTTATTTATCAAATTTGAAAACGATATTGTGTCAGTTTGCTCTGCTCAAGTGTTTTGGAAATCCTATCGATAGCGTTGATAAGACGAATCGATCGAAAACCCAAATCAACATCAACAACTCAAACAACACAATATAAAACATTTTAAAATTTATTTACAAATACACTTCCACGCTCGACGATACAAGAATGGATTCAAAGCAAGGATAGAGATTCAATTTTGATAGAAATCAAATCAAAGAGAATTTTTGATTCGAAGATAAGTCCGAAACAGAAGATAAGATGATTTAAATAACAAATAAGAAGATGGATGAGTTTATATAAATCGCGGGCAACCTTAACCGGGTCAACCGTGAATTCAAGAATAAGATCGTTGTAGAATTTCGAGGTAAATCGACATTCGATCTCAAGAAATAAAATTCAGGTATAGCAGGAGATAGATAGCATCATAAACCGAGGATACAGAAATCTCTGGTAAATCAATGCCTATTGTAAAGGAGTTTCAACCCTTTACAAATCGTTCGAAGATTGGCGAGACCGCCGATCTATTATAGATATCATTCAAAATGGAGTTATGGGGTGCTCCAGAATTGAAAGAAGACGAATAGTGAAGGACACGAATGAATTTTTGGAACCGCAGGGAACGTTCCAAAATTCAAAGGAATCGAGTCAATAGGAAGAGATTGAAACTCGAATGAGAGTGATTCTGTAAATACATTTACCCTATATGTTAAGTTTTACCTAGAGCTACCAAAGCTCTGATACCAACTGTAACGACCCGATATTTTGGACCATTCGCATCCATTATAAGTGTATAGGTAGACACTCATGCCGGAATTGAATTGCTCAAAATACCGCGTTGTTAATTTAAATTGGCAAAACTGAACATATACAGTAAATAAAATAACCACAGATCACAGACACGGAGTAATAAATGCAGCGGAAATAAAAGAGATAGTAGTTCATGAAGCTACTATATAAATGTATAAGTTACATCAGAGTTAGAACAAATACAACGGAAGAGTAATACGATACATCAGATACAAATCAGAATACATCACTGGAATCATCGAATACTGAATGCAGAATAGATGGCTGGATCTTCAAGCAAAGCTCCAACTCCAAAGGTGAGTCTCGAATACTGGTACACTCAGTCTGACCCGAGCGTAAAGCAAAAACACAAGACACTCGAGTCAGGATTAACATTCGTATATTAATAAATCCAACTCAAGTGAAATAGCAATTGAAATACAAGTAACTCAAAGGATGTTTGGAATAACCATCCTTTAAGGATCCGTTAAACTATCTACTATGTAGTAGGGTACGATAAGTAGATAATGTCTATCAGTAATAATAAGATATCAAAATAGTGTTAAGTCATGGCCCATTCCACCCTTAACACATTTTTATTCCCAAAAGCATATACAAGACCGTAGTTTCCCCAAAACCGGAAGTCACCAAAGGGAAATCCATATACTAAAGGTACAAACCAAAATCGTAGTGGTCGCGAATAAAGGGATACAAGTATGACAAGGCACATGAGGCAATACCCAAGGTAGTGATACTACCGTTTGCCTGATCCAGACTGGTGAGAACGCAACGCCGCAGCGCCCGCAACACCGTGAAACAACACTCCCAAAATCAAGGGTGCACCAATCGACAACAAGTAATAAGTAATTCGAAGAAGTGTGTCCACTTGAGGTAGCAAATCCTCCATTGGCCCGGCACGGCTCCTGTTTTAGTCATTTCCAATTTGACACAAGTGTCAAGGTTATCCATTATCGTTCTCTTTCTTCAGTCATCACGTACATCAATCCAACCACTTCATTCTGGATCAACACTCCGCGAATGTTAGTTATTAAAGTGGTTTTCGGTATCGACAGAGAGTATGTCCATATCCGATCCTGGTCTCTTTAATAACTTCCGTAATTATTTCACCGATTGGTCGTTTATATATTTTCAAACCAAATCAAATTCAATTTCAATTAGAATTTGTAAATCAACATTTCATTTGTCTTTCGAAATCAATTTCCAAAATTTACGTTTCAAAACTTCCACATTCATAATTTCAAAATCTTATAATTCAATTTCAATTTCTATTTAAAACAATTCAAATATTGATTTAAATTTGTATATAAGATTCATTCCGAAATCATTTAAATTAATTTAATTTAACGTTCAAATCAAATTTAAATTCGTTTATCGATTTCATTCCATATTCATTAAGTAAATTTGCCATTCAAAACAATTTCTATTAAATTTCTAATTCGTTAAATCCATTATTTAAATTCAACTTCATTTTATCAAAACTCACAAACTGAATTAAATTAAATTCATCAAATCAAATTCTTTAAATTTCAAGTCTTACATTAATTTCAATAAATCACATTTTATTTCTTGTTAAAAAAATTCAATTTCACTTATTTACTTACTTAAATAAATTTCCAAAACTTAATTAATAAAGAAAACTCAATTTCAATTATTTACGAAGTAAATTCACTTATTCAAAAGTTCAATTTTTCTTATTAAAGAATCCAATTCAATTTAATCATTAAATAATTCAATCTTATTTAATTATTAAATAATTCAAAACTTAATTATTAAATAATTTCAAAGTTTAATAATTTCAAACTTACTTATAATTTCTAACTTAATTATTAAATCATTTCAAAGTTTAATAATTTCAAACTTAATTCAATCATTTCTCAAATTAAACAACATTCTTTCAACAATTACATTGTTAATATTTTGTTTCAGATTATTAAATATTACATTTTCCTTTCATAAAAATTCAAATTTCAACTTCATTTCAAAACCATATTATTTATTCAAATAAAATCTTCGTTTATTTTTAAATCAAATTATTGACCAATCGGGTTTTTATTTAATTCTCTATCCTAGGTCAAAGTTCAATTTGGGTATTTATCATTTCAACCCGATTCCAATTCAATTCTAAATCAAAGCATAGCAAAGGGAACTTGCAGTGTGATAACTGGGATGGTGTCAAAGTAAATAAACAAGCAATAACAACAATCAATATCAATCCAATAATCAATTCAAATAATCCCGAAATAACCGTATTAATTCGCATTGTTATTTGTACGAATTAATATAATTATTTCTAGAATCTACACTATCATTTCATGTAGATTAAAGATTATTACATTACGGTTTTCACTTGTCATCTATTACAATTTCATCCATCATCAATTTAACAACATACATTCAGTGGTTCAAGATGTAATTAAACAAATCCTACGTGTCAATAAATTTTGACAGTTAAATGGGTCATATTATACAAATGTCATTTAATCAAATTTAACATTTAACTATTCTATATCAATTTCAATTGCATATTATTTATCATTTAACACTAACAATTTAACGTCCAATATAAACATCAACAATCAATCAATTATCAGCCAAACTGTATTATCATCACATAAATAATTAACAGATAATGGTGTCACATGTCACAGGTGAACTGGTATAGGCAATAGCATATATAACGGTGTAATTAACTAACAGCAGCATATTTCAATTGTCGTTTCAATTGAAATCAAATTTAATAAATAAAAGAACGTTAATCGTGAGTGAGTGCTCACCTTTCGAGGTTAGAGAGAAGAACTAGATTGAGGTGAGTTACGAATCCAAGCACGCGTTACAAAGCAGAGCATGATGGGCACGAATTCGATGGACAAAGCTGATAAACAGAAATCGATGAAACAGATCAAATCAGTTTTGATATACTGAGACGAAATGAATGCTATATAATTATATGTATACTTCTCAAAAGTCAATGAAAATCTTAAAATAAATAAAAGCACAACAATAATATAGTTTAAACTTTTCTTTTCAAAAATACAAAACAGGAAATCAAACAAGCTTATGCACAGGCAAACTGACCTGTACTCGCAACACATACACAATCAGGGACATACAATTTACCTTTCCTCACATTAATTGTTACATAAGAAATCAAATATCACTTTGTATAGTTATACATTGTAAACGTCATATATGCTTTCATGTTGTACCCATTTTCCCATACACAGATTATCAAAAGAAACAAGTATAACCCCATGTCTTTATAAAATAAATTTTATAACAGCAACCAAAAGATTTACATATTATTATATGCTATTAACTAATTATAAGCCCTTACCACTAACATATGCAAACCGTTTAAAGCTTATATATAAATATGTATAGTGCGAAAATATTCTTTTTTTTTCTTTTTTAACTTATTAAAACTGATATTACAAAACTATCGTGTATATATATAAACTAAGTTCAGCACATACATATGCAAATAAACAATATACTTTACCATACTTGCCCTAGAATCTACAAAGTAAATCACCTTCTCGGCATATATACGTTTAAAAAAAATACTATATGATACAAAACATAATTAAAACAAAAGAAATATTTCTTGTAAACAACTCAAAATCTCAAACAAAGACTAATATAGGCTAACATCAGGTAAGTAATATATTTAATAAGCAGAGAACTTATGTCAGCATTAGCATTTCAACAAATATATTACGTTACTTATGTGGTATATACTCATACTATATGGCTTCCTATATTGTATACTTTCTATTTAACACGCATGAAATACATACCTTCATTATACATGTTCTCATATTAAACTCATACCCACAACAGCACATAAATATATATACTAAATCACTGTATAAGTAAGCTATGCCAACATATTGTAACTAACTAATTATACAGCTCACACATACATTCATATACCTGATCACATATAATGTGTATACTAAAGAAAACAAATAATATATAACAACTTACTATACTTATTTATAAACAGCGCACTTAGATCTCAGTAGAGCAAAAGTGTGGCTACGGCCTAGGCTGGTTAAGTCGCGACAGGTAGGATCTCGGTGAGGAGACGAAGTGCGGAGCTTGGGTGGAGGTGGTGACATGGCGGCAAGGGGTGCAGGCACGAGATGGCTCGGCCTAGTGTGCTGTGGAGGAACAAGAATGCGGTGATGGAAGGGTTGGTGGCGAGTAGGAAGAGGTTGCGTGATGAGTTTGGCAGTGGAAGGTGATGCGTGAGTGGAAAGATGGGGAGATGAGGATAGTTGCAAAAGTGGAAACGATGGCTACAGATGAAGTAATGATACTTGGATTATCATTTATGTAAATATTTTTCCAATAGAATCAAAGAAGCAGCAAAACGAATGGACGAGAACAAATGGACCAAAAATTATATTTAACGGTGGGGATATTGAAAGTCACAGTTTAAATTTCTTGGGAAAATAAAAAGGTGGATGGCTGTTTAATTTCAAGGTGGAAAACGAATGGACATAAGGAATCCAAAAGTTCAAAACAGATACCGATAGGACGAACCGTTTCGTTTGATTCCGTCGCGAACCGGCCTTCAAAATGCAGAAATAAACATACCGTAGAGATCAGCACGACGAGACGATTGAAATAGTATACAGATATCAGTGGTTCGATTGAATTTATAAAATTCGAATTCTTCTACTGGCGGAAAAATGCAATAAAAACGCAAGAAAATAAGACCGACGGAGCCAAAGATGTCCGAATTTGGAAAAACGACAAACTGACATCTTGCTCAGAAGATGGTTTAGAATTTTTCTTTGTAAAAATATTTAGGTTTCAGAAACATTTTATTTTCATCGCTTTTTAACTGATTAAATTGAAGTAAATTTACGCGCGAAATAAACTTTCATATTTTCGGACGAAAATTTACCAGTTGCTATGTTTAACTAAACGCATTCCAAATATGAAATTTTTATTTCAAAATTTTATTGTTTAAATTTCACAAAATTTCAACTAATTACGTTATTAAAACAGTTGAAATTTATGGGTCGTTACAATTACTGAATCAAAGGAAGTATGTGATGGATATACTGACAGAAACTGGTAAATTAGGAGCTAAACCTCAAAGTTCACCAATCATCCCCAACAACTATTTAACATCTGAAGGAGAACCCTTTGAAGATCCAGAAAGATATAGGAGGTTAGTAGGCAAATTAAATTATCTTACCATAACTAGACCAGATCTATCCTTTGCAGTAAGCATGGTAAGTCAGTATATGGCTTCACCCACAAAACAACACTGGTTAGCATTAGAACATATACTTGGATATCTAAAGGGGTCAGCTGGACAAGGAATTATGTATACTAATCATGGTCACATGAAGATTGAGAGCTTTGCAGATGCTGACTGGGCAGGTTCAAGAGATGATAGAAGGTCAACAACTGGTTTTTGTGTATATCTTGGAGGAAATTTAGTGTCCTGGAAGAGCAAGAAACAACATATTGTATCCAGATCTAGTGCTGAATCTGAGTACAGGGCTATGTCCAAGGCTGTATGTGAGATTATGTGGATCAAACACTTACTAAAGGAGTGTAAACTTGAGTTTGAGGAACCAGCCAGATTATGGTGTGATAATAAGGCAGCAATTCATATTGCTTCTAACCCTATCTTTCATGAAAGAACAAAGCATATAGAAATAGATTGTCATTTCGTTCGAGACAAAATTCAAAATGGAGAAGTAACTACACATTATGTCAATACACAAGAGCAACCTGCAGATGTCTTAACTAAGGCTGTGAGTGGAGATAGATTGAAATATTTGAAGAGCAAGTTGGGTCTGATAGATATTTATAACCCAACTTGAGGATGAGTGCAATGAATATAATGATATAGTTTGATATATTGAGGCTGTGTACATGGTGATTAGTGTGTGGGTGCAGCTGCTTCATTATTTGCTTAGAGTTTGGGCTTTGGGCCTTGTTTGCTTGTGGATTACTTCAGGATTTGAACTGATTTGTTGTGCATATTTTTGTATCTTCCTTTTCTTATTTAAGCTGTACATGTACAAGCTTTTTGTAACAAGGGTTTTAATGTCGTATCTGATTTTAATAAAGATGATCAAATTCAAATTCAATTGATTCAATCTCTTGTTATATCTTCTTCTCTCATTATATTCTGAAAGCTCAATCAATTCTCTATCATAATCTTTACACAACAGGACCCGAACCAAAGCTCGGGTCAGGTCTAGGCTTTTGAAATATATAGTTTGGACTCGACAAAACTCGACTCGTCTAGAACCGAGACCCTCTGAGTTGGCTCTGGGTTCATCGAGTCGGGTCTAATTACCACCTCTAAATTTAGTATGAAAAATTCAAAGTGAGGATATTGAAACCCCTCTCCATGTCCGGTGCCTATAAATGGGTCTTCTATGCTGTAAGTACCCGACTCATGGAAGATTCGTTTTTAAATTTGACTAATGATCCAATAATCTGTCATATACCTCAAACGCATAGATAAAATATAATAGAGCAAGATATAAAACATGCAAAATAACTGCAGTATAAAGATAGTCATATATAAAACCCAAAATACTAGAGTGTAGAATCCCCCAATTCGCCTTTAATAACATAAATGAGTCAATATCTCTCAAGTACATAAATGACTGCAAATAAACAAGGTATCTCTAATAACATAAATAAGTGATTTGTGTTAACTACTCAAAGCACTAAACAATGGAATATTATATATAATAAAGCTTAAGTAGAATAACTAATCCGTTAACCTCACGCTCGTCTCTACTGATCACCTACCATGCATAGTCACACTAACCTACCTCTAGATCTACTCATTTAAGAGTAGCAAAGAATATAAGAAGCAATGATATAACCTCCGTTCAGACAACAGTTTGGCATGAGTGACTCATATATCTAAAGTAATGTATAAACTTGATATATATATATATATATATATATATAGCGTATGAGTACAAGAACCCATATATATCCTTGTAAGAATGACCATGAGACAAGCCTCTGCCCTTTGCTCATACCATTCTCCTGCACACACAAGCATTAGCACATAAACTCGATAAGTCTAATCTATTAATAAGGGTAAGGGTTTACTGCTCTACATCAATAGAATATACAGTGTCGAGTATAAGGCTCAAAATAACACCACACATTAAACAATACATCTATAACATCCAAGACCTCACTCATCCTCTCACCCTATTGTGATTCATGGATATTTGGTGGTCTACACTAGTGACCCATCACAAGATGATATCTACATACCGTTTCCAGTGGCTCATCATCGCCAATAAATTATGTATAAAGGAAGACCGCGTCAGTGACCCCATCATCGATGCTCTCATGGTGAGTGTCTCCACCTCCGGTAAAGGTCCCCTTATAACACTCCCATGACCTTAATATCAAAGCTCCTTGACATACTCATCTCGATTGTAGAATATTCTCAATCTGCACCTTAATTGCTCATTTAAGTTGACTCCAACTCCCATTTTCCTCCAAAAGCTACTATTTACCATGTCTACTTATTTGAACCTTAATTTTATCATGAGATTCTTATTTCATCTCTCGAACGCTCGTTCGCCATTTCATCGACTAAAAAATCAAAGTACTCAAAATGTCCTTAAATTTTCCAAAGAAGTTTCCCTTGAAATTTCAAGCGCAATGGTCCAAGTCATGTTAAATTTGGACTTTAGACAAAGAAGATATAACTTGTGGAAGTTCGGTTCGACATTAAAATTACTTGGAGTTTGCTTGGGTATTTTTGTAGAATTTCCTAAAGTTTCATGCTATAAGGCCCAAGTTCTGACCGGGGGGAAATTTGTTCGGTGCTTCGAGGAATTTGGTTTGGTATTTAAGGGAATTTAGTTTGATACTTTGGTCACCGAACCATTTCTGCGGTTCCATATTCCCCTTTATTTTTATATTTTGATTTTTTGGCCATGGGGCTTTCCTCGAGTTTTTTAGGGTTTAGCCTAGAGTGAACCTTGGTTCTGGCTCCAAGTTTTCTTATTTTTGCTAAAAATTCTATTTTTGACTTCTATTGCTTTTTAGTATGCTTACTTGCCATTCTCTCATATATATATTTCCCAACTCCAAATCAAACATCCTATGCAAACTGAAAAAACTTCAAAAATTAGAAACACTTTCTCAAACCCCAAACAATCATTCAAGCACGTATCTATAATACAAGCATACAATCAACATAAAATAAAGCATAAGTCATTCAAACAATTCAACAAACAATTTAATTGCATATACAAGCATATATGGTCCTAACACACACTTAATCCATGTTAAACCATTAAAATATCAATTTAAAGGCATTTAGATTCAACAAAGAATGAATATATAATTTAATTTTAAAATGGATCTAAGTAATTTTAAAGCATAAAAATACATATGAATTAATATGTAGTTATAAACAACTTACCAATCAATCAAAAATCGATGAAAATCACAAAATTGAGGTGAATTTGAAAACAGATAGCTAAGATCTAAAATTTCCTCTCTAAATCATTAACTTGAAATCTCTTGCTTATTTACTCTTAATCTCTTGATTTAACTTGATTTGGAATATACTAAGGATGACCTTGGTTAAAGATATGTTTAACGGAGGTTTAGATCTCTTTTTGAAAAGAAGAAATGTGATATGAGACTGTACTCTTAGCCGCTATTAGCACAAATCCTTAAATAGGTCATGAGCCTAATTATGGATTAGGCTAATTGCCCTTGAAAGTTGTCCAAAACTATCAAACTTATAAATGTGATATCTCTCAACCCATAAGGCTAAAATTCTATTACGATCACTCAATGAAAAGGCAAACCGTGATATCTTCCATTTTGAAGTGGTTTTAGGCGATAATTCGGCTCTTATCAAAAGTTATATTCGTTGCAAGTTTATAGAGTCAAACATGTTTATTCTAACGGTCAAAAATGTCAAAACATAGTACTAGCCTAATCTAAAATTGTTTGGTAATGAAAATAATAATTTTACAATCCGCTAATACATGAAAACGTATAAAGAATGTGGGTTGTTACATTATCCCCCTATAAGAATTTCGCCCTTGAAATTCCACTCAAACAAAACATAACCAAAACAATATCAATACCAAGAATGCCTAAACATCATATAAGCATCGCAACAACTAGTCACGCAAACAAGCAAGCAATAAACCTATGCAAATACCCTAGCATGCAAGGTTCTAAAATAAGAAAAATAAAATACCAAATGTTAATAACGATAAAAATGGAATATTACCTAGTAAAGAGCTCTAGATAAGAAATTTTCAAGCTCTCCTCGATCCCCTAAGTATCATTAACTTGCATTTACTCCACTAAACCTTTGCTAATTTCAATGTCTTCCTCTTAAGCTGCTACATACTCTACTGGACTATATGAATAGGCTTTTGAGGTCTTGACCCTTTAGGTACAACCTCAATTTCATCCGGTTGATCTGGTGCAACTACCACGTCTTATTTATGCACAAACTTCCTAAGATGTGAAACATGAAACACATTGTGTACATCTACCATCTTCTAAGACAAGTCGATCCTATATGCAAGGCTCCTAATCTTCTCAAGTATTGGAAAAGACCTACAAACCTCGGTACCAACTTTCCTTTGTTATTGAATAAAAGTGCATTTCTTATAGGAGAAATTTTGACAAACACCATATCATCGACAAGAAACTCTAAAGATAAACATCACTTATCAACGTAGCTCTTCGTTTGTCTTATCTAACTTTCATTCATTTTTGAACAATCTCTATCTTCTTCTAAGTCTCTCTAATCATGTGTGGCCAAAGTATCCGTTTCTCCTCCATTTCCCACTAATAGAAAGGTGTATTGCATGATTGGTCGTAAAAAGCTTTGAATGATGCCATATCAATTCTTAACCTATAACTATTGTTGTATGTGATCTCTACTAAATGCAAGAGCCTCCAAAATAAGTATATAAGCTCATAAATGATCCTCAAGTATATGATTCACTCTCTTGGTTTGATCGTTCTTCTATGGGTGATAAGTTGTACTCGAATTCAGGTCCATCCCAAAAGCCTCTTGCAAGCTTTTCCAAATCAATCCTTGAATAATAGCTCTCTATCGCTCACAATGCTCTTCGGTACTTTATGGAATCATATTACCAACGCATATACTACTTAGCTAGTTTTGATGTCATTCGGTTAGAGTTCACAAGTATGTATCAGGCATTCTTTATCAATATATCAACGATGATCCATATGCTATCGTACCCTTCTCTAGTCTTTGGAATCCCATCGACGAAGTCCATCAATATTCGCTCCCACTTCTATTGTGGAACCTCAAGTGGTTGCAACAAGCCACTTGGTTTCTTTTATTTAGCTTTAGCTAGTTAATAATTCATACACTTCGAGATGAATGTCCCAACTTCCTTCTTTATTCCTTCCCAAAAAACCTTCCCTTCATATTTCTATACATTTTATTGCCTCTAGGATGGATAGTAAACTTCGAATGGTGACACGCTCACAGCACCTCATCTCTAAGTCTATCTACATTGGGAACATATAATCTTCCATTTTTACAGAGCCAACCATCTCAGTCATACTCGTACTGCTTCATCTCTTCAAACCTTACTCCTTCCGATCTATAAAGGATCTTAGCTAAATTTTTGCTTCGTCTCTGACTAGCTCCAATTTTTTCTATATGGGTAAGTTCACTGACAAGCTCGCTAACACCCCAGGCTCAAATCCTCTTTTCGTCGGAAGTCAAATCTGGCTATATATTCCAACTGGTTCCACTCTAGGAACATCACAACCATATTCGCATGTCTCCTACTTAAGCATCCGTGACTGCATTACCCTTTTGGGGAAGTATAGGAATTTTTGAGTCATAAAATGCTAAGAACTTTAACCACCTTTGTTATCTTGGATTAAGGTTCTTCTAATAGAAAATGTACTTCAACGACCTATAATCGGTGAATAACTCAAATGTTTCTCCTAATAAATAATGTCTCCAACTAAGGCTATCAATGGATACTCAAAAAACCCAAAATCCATCCGTATCCGTATCCAAAAAGCGGATAATATCCAATATTCAAAAAAACGAATGCGAATATGAAGGCATCCGCATTCAAAAATTATATTTGGTTTTTGTCAAGATTATATTTTATTTTATATGGATTTTATCACAATAAAATATATGTATTTAAATTTTTACTAAGTTAATAGTTTATACTATATACATGAAATGCATATTAATTGCTCAAGACTATTTATTATCATCATATCTGTTGATTTTGCATACTTTTATAATCAATGGGGTTGAAAAAAGATCCATGTCAAACCAAAATTTTCTATTTATGTTTCTTGACTTATCGATTGATAGCGGATAGGGTAATATCTGATATTCATCCGTATTTGTGGATGCAGATATCCAATATTTGAAAATGATTTTGGATGCGGATATGGCATTATCCGCATTCAAAAGTATCCATTGACAGGCCTACCTCTAACTCTTTTAACATGAATATAATCATTACTAGCTCTAAATCATGAGTTGGATATCTTTCCTCATGTGGTTTTAGTTGTCTGCTTGAAGAAACAACAACTGTACCCCTTTGCATCAAAACAGCCCCAAGTCTTATACCACATGCATCTGTGTATACAATGAATTCCTCATTCCCATTTGGGGTAACCAGCATCGATGCACTCGTCAAACGCTCCTTTAACTTAATGAATGCATGCTCACATTTTCATCCCATGCAAAAGTCTTGTAACGATCCGTATTTTACATATCGAAGGATCGTAAAATATTTTTATTTAATTCATATGACATTGTATGACTTTGGTATTTTGAAAAATGACCCATGGAAACATTTTCCACATCTATGATTTTTATCGAATTTCAATATGACGATTTTGATCCTGAAAATTTGCATGGTCTATAAATTTTGATAGGAAACGAGTTAGGGTATGAAACCAATTCCATTACTTTAGGATGATGGTTTCTCATTCCATAGAGCGATCAGATAGTAAAATGGACTAATCTTTTGAAAGTTATGATTGTTTCAAGTTTTGGCTACTACTAGCGAGTATTATCGAGTAATTAGGCTAATCCACACTTAGACCCACTAGCTCATTTCGGGATTGGAGACTAAGAGGGATTGATGGGATAAATCCAAGTTATTTCCATTTTTCCCAAAATAGTTCTAAGCTTCCATTAACCTTAATCTCTTCAAAAGTCATCTCTTTTTCTTACTAATCTTAGCCTAATACAAAACTAAAAGGGTAATTAGTGAAGGGAATAATAGATCTATAACTTTGGCTGTCTTAGAATCCATAGTCTTGTTGTCCTATCTTAGATTTGGAGAATTATAGTGGTAATTGGCAATAGGTGTGTGATTATTGATCCCCACGATTCTACACTTGTCTATGTAGTAAAATTTGGTGTTTTGATGTAATAACTATGATTAAACAATTGTAAACTTTAATTACACCTTTATATATGCTTATGGATGAATTAATATGATTAAAAATAGATTTTGGTGATTTAATAGCCTCTTTTACATCCTATTGTCATTCTTGTGTAAATGCCAGATCTAGGCTAAATTTTATATATTAAACATGTTTGGTTTGCTTAGTCATGATGTATGAATGCTTGTGAATGCTTTGTATGTTCGGATGAATTGTTTTGACATGGCTTGGTAGTTTTTTATAATAGTAGGAAAAGAGGTCGTTGAATCGGGCAAAACGAAGTTAAATTTGCTCAAAATTGGATGAAACTTAGAGGAGTGGCTCTGGAGTTAGGGATGAAGCTACACTTCAAATCATAGGTTGATTGTACTAGTTCTGATGGGAGAACTTCAGGTCAGTGCTGACTTGAAGTGGTGCTTGGTGTTTCATGTCGGTGGAGCTTTGCTCCGAGTCGAGCTCCGGGCTAAGGGCCAAGGGACTTTGGGACAGGCATGAGGAAATCTTAGGGTGGTTTCAACTTGGGTTTTGGTGAAGGATGGAGGTAAAAAAGTCAGTGCAAG
This sequence comes from Allium fistulosum, assembly GCA_030737815.1. Lineage (NCBI taxonomy): Eukaryota > Viridiplantae > Streptophyta > Magnoliopsida > Asparagales > Amaryllidaceae > Allium > Allium fistulosum. Next base: position 917,749,884 of record CM060906.1, read on the forward strand.
TGGAACTTCGGGCCAGATAAGTGAGTGCTTCGGGCCTGGCTTTGAGATAAGGATGAGGTGGAGCTAGGGAAGTTGAAGGCCAAAATTCGACTAAGTGTTTAGGTCTGTACGAATCTGAACTGGGAAGGATTGGTCTTGAGTTATGTCTTGCGGACTGCAAAAAGGAGAAGAGGATTTCAAGTAAAGGCCAAGGACTAAGGCAGGAGTCAAAACCTCAGTTCGGTACCGATCCCTCTCAGGTTGGTACCGATCTGAAAAATAGTGTCAGGTCGATGCCAAACTTCTAGGAAAGGGAAACAAAGTCCTGCAGGTCATGCTAGAGGTGTTTGTTCGTTTGTCATTTGATTGTGAAGTTATAGCATGGCGAAGGATGATGGTTAAGAAGTATCCGACTCATGATTTGGAGTTGACAGTGATAGTGTTTGATTTGAAGATTTGGAGGCATTATATATTAAGAGAAAGGTTCGAGCTGTTCACGAACCACAAATCCTTGAAGTACATTTTCTCCCTGGAGGATCTCAACCTTTGTCAACAATGATGGTTGGAATTATTGGCCACCTACAATTTTGACATTTCCTATACACCCTATAAGGGAAATGCAGTCGCCGATGCATTAAGTAGAAGACATGTCATTTTATGGGCGATATTCCTAGAGTGGAAGTAGTTGGAGTATATTGTTGGCTATGACTTCAAACCTCATTGCGATTTAGAGCCAGAGATATTAGCAAGTTTGACTATAAGACCTACCTTGATTGAGCGGATAGGTACTAGTCAGAGGTGAGATGCTAGACTAGTTGAGATCATGGTAAAATTTGAAGAAGGAATAGAGTCTGAGGAGATGAAGCAGTACAGACTTGACCGAGATGGTTGGCTCTATAAGAATAAGAGATTATTTGTTCCCAATGTCGATGGATTGCGACATGAGGTGTGGCGGGAGTGCCACCACTCTAAAGTGACTATATATTTTGGTGGTAATAAGATGCACTGTGATATGAAGTAGACCTATTATTGGGAAGGGATGAAGAAGGATATTGGGACATTCATCTCAAAGTGTATGAACTGTCAGTTGGTGAAGGCAAAGAAAATGAAGCCAAGTAGATTGCTGCAACCACTTGAAGTTCCCGAGTTGAAATAGGAGCAAATACAGATGGATTTCACTAATGGATTGCCGAGGACCAAAGGAGGGTACGATAGCATTTGGCCACAGTCAATAGATTGACGAAGAGTGCCCTATTCATACCCGTCAAGTCTAGTAGAATGGTATCAAAATTGGCCTAGTTGTATGTGAAGTGGATAGTGTGATTGCTTGGGTTTGCCAAAGAGCATTGTGAGTGACCGATACCCTTTATTCACTAGTGGATTTTGAAAGAGCTTACAAAAAGTACTGGGGACCGAGCTGCATCTCAGTATAGCTTATCATTCATAAACTAATAGGTAGTTCGAGAGAGTGAACCGTATATTGGAGGATCTCTTACGAGTTTGTATACTCGATTTTGGAGGCTCGTGGGACGATCGTTTGCATTTGGTGGAATTCACATACAACAATGGCTATCAATCTAGTATCGGTATGGCACCGTATGAAGCATTATACGGCCGACTGTGTAACCTCCTTCATGTTGGTGGGAAGCACTTGAGAAACTGATACATGGGCCAGATACGATTAGAGAAGCCTCGGAGAAGATCGAGACCATCCAGCAATGAATGAAAGCTACTTAAGGTAAGAAGAAGAGCTATACCGATAAGGAACATCGAGCTTTGGAGTTCCCTTTCTACGATATGGTGTTCGTGAATATTTCTCCATTGAAGAATGTTATTCGATTCGATAGTAAGGGAAAATTAACATCGAGATTTGTAGGTCCTTTTTCAATAGTAGAGAGGATTGGATACCTAGTATGTTGGATTGACTTACCTCAGAAAATAGCGGACATGCACAATGTCTTCCATGTCTCTCATCTGCGGAATTTTTTGCACGACTCAGGCATGACGGTTGCACCAGATCCACTTGATGACATCGATATTGGACTAGAAGCTTCAAGATATCGTAGGGCGATGCGTATTGTCAAACACGATACAAAAAAACTTAGGAGGAATATGGTGGAGTTTCATAGGTTCAATGGGGCGAAAGTGAAGGCGATTTCATGTGGGAAACTAAGAAGAGCATGAGGGCTGCATATTCGAAGCTCTTGCAAGGTAATGCCTATTGCTAATCGTATTTACTTTCACATTTTATATCCATAGGATAGTTTAGTATCTCGAATGCTAAGATAGGTTTATATCTATACTATTGAGTGCGTGGTTGCCTGTTTGATATGTTTGATAGTTGCATATGATTGTTAGTTATGTGGGGTAGCTATGGTTGACAATTCTTTAACTTGTTTGGGGTTTTCGGGGGCGAAATTCGTAAAGGAGGGAGTGCAACTATCCATATTTTATGTATTAGAGGATCGTACAATATTTTTATTTAATTCATATGAGGTCGTACGACTATGATATTTTAGGAAATGACTCTTGGTGACAATTTCTACATCTATGATTTTTATCGAAATTCTATGTGATCATTTTATTCTGAAAAAACTTGTATGACCTATAAATTTTGATAGGAGCCAAGTTAGGGTCTGAAAAAAATTCCGTTGTTTTAGGATGAGAGTTTCCCATTCCGTAGAGTGGTCAAATAGTAAAACGGACTTATCGTTTGAATGTTATGACTGTTTTAGGTTTTAGATGATGTTGGCCAGTATTATCGGGTAAATAGGCTAACCCACACTTAGGCCCACTAACATATTTGGGGATTGGAGCCTAAGCAAGACGATGGGAAAGATCCAAGTCATTTCCATCTTCCCCAAAATAGTTATAAGCCTCCAGTAACCCTGATCTCTTTATAAAATCATCTCTTTTTCTTAATAGTCTTAGCCTAATCCATAATTAGTGGGCTAATTAGTGAAGGAAATAGTAGATCTACCACTTTGGTTTTCTTAGATTCCATGTTCTCACTGTCCTATCTTAGATTTGGAGAATTATAATGGTAATTGAGTGGTTATTGATCTTTCACTATTCTACACTTGTCTATGTAGTTAAATTTGGTGTTTTTGATGTAATAAACATGACTAAACGATTATGAACTTTAATTACACCTTTATATATACATTTAAGGACGAATTAAAATGATTAAAAATGAATTTTGGTGATTTAATAATCTATTTTAGACCATATTGTCATTCGTGTGTAAATGTTAGATCTAGGCTAAATTTTATGTATTAAACATGTTTAATACGCTTGGTCATGATGTATGAATGCTTGTGAATGTCTTGTATGTTTGGATGAATTGTTTTGATATGGTAAGCTAGTGTTTTAAAATAGTAGAAAAAGAGGTCGTCGAATCGGGCAAAATGATGTCAAATTTGCTTGAAATTGGATGAAACTTGGAGGAGAGACTTTGGAATTTGGGATAAAGCTACACTTCAGGTCACATGTTGATTAGACAAGTTCTGGTGGCAGAACTTCAGGTCAGTGCTGACCTGAAGTGGTGGTTGGGGTTTCATATCGGTGGAGCTTTGCTTCGAGTCAAGCTCTGGGCTAAGGGCCAAGGGAATTTGGGACATAAACGGGGAAAGCTCGACGTGGTTTCAACTTTGATTTTGGTGAAGGCTGGAGCTAAACAGGTTGGTGCAAATGGAACTTCGGGCCAGACAAGTGAGTGCTTCGGGCTTGGCTTCGAGTCTGGGATGAAATGGAACTACAGAAGTTGATAGCCAAAATTTGACCAAGTGTTCCGGTAGGTATTGACCCGAACTGGGAAGGATTGGGCTTGAGTTTTGGCTTAGGTACTTTAAAAAGGAAAAGTGGAGTTCGAGTAAAGGCCATGGACCAAGATCGGGATGGTAGCCAAGGATTGGGCTTGAGTTTTGGCTTTAGAACTTCAAAAGCTCAATTCGGTATTGATCCCTCTCAGGTCAGTACTGATTTGAAAAACAGTGTCAGGTCCAGGCCAAACTTCCGAGGAAGAAAGCAAGGTCCTGTAGGTCGTGCTGAAGGTCTTCGTTTGTACGTTCGTTGTTCGATTGCGAAGTTATAGCATGACGAAGGATGATGGTTAAGAAAGAAGCGATATTGGAGTGCTTTTATGTGATGACTTCGGGACTTTGAGGTGTTGATTCTACAACTAATAACGAGTTTTAGAGGTCCAATGATGATGATTCCAATGATGATGACTCTAGGATGGGTGTCATGATGGTGGCCTATAAGGACAAGTTCTAGGATGCAAACTTGTAAAGTAGAGCTAGGACGTGTTCTATTATAGGAAGATATGATGAGACATGTTCTAGGATGTGAGCCTGTGAAGTGGAGCTAGGACATGCTCAACTATGAAAATAGAAGTAGGTAGGATGAGGAAGGGTTCTGTAATAATGATGGAATGAATCGAATTAGGTTGGATTCGAAGACATCTGTGTAGGAATCGTTGATGCTCGGAGTGTTCTAGTGGGCTCGTAAAGCAGGGGTAGGTAAGGACGCGCATTGGGTATTAGGATGTATACCCATGGATTTAATACATGATCCATATACGCTGGACTACTAGGACGTGCAGTTTAATTTTCCTGACCTACTAAGTGGCATGGATTTTGAGCACCAAGAGAACGATATTTTTTCATTGGTCACTGACATAGGACGGTCATATGAGTTATCATATTTCCAAAGCATTTGAGTGATAGTGAGGATAGTTTGATGGATGCTATGTTTGCATTGATAGTATCCCTTATAGTCTATCACTCTAGGGATGTCACTTGATGTAGGTATTTAGAACATGGATACCCAAACACCTAATATTGTACTTAGGACATAATAAATTTTGATGATGATAATAGAGTAGATATTATACGAGATAGCTCCATCCAGCTCGTCCTCTGCATAGCTACTACATTGCACCTAGACCTGTTATCTAGTATACTCATTTAAGAGTACCCAAGATAATAAGAAGAAAAACATAAAACTTTGGGCCAGACAATAGTCTGGTGCGAGCGGTAAATGAATCTCAAAATACTTCACAAGTTGATATAGTAAGGAATAAGGGTATACTAACCATATATGACCTGTCCCAGCAAACCAAAGAGTTAACACATAACGAACATAATATGCTACTCTACGAGTATCATAAAGGTATACTTAGTTTGCGGTATACCTTAATGATACTCATAGAGTAGTATATTATGTTCGTCATGTGTTAACTCTTTATTACGGGGGCAGGTCAGGTATGGTTCGTATACCACTGTTCCTTACTATATCGACCAGCATAGTATTTTGTGATTCATTTATCGCTCGAACCAGACTGTTGTATGAGCCGAGGTTTTATGCTTTGTTTTGGGTACTCTTGAATGAGTAAACTAGATAGAAGGTTCAGGTGCGAGATAATAGCTGTGCAGAGGACGAGCTAGATGGAGCTATCTCGTATTATATATGAATTTCTATGCTTATTCCGCTGTGCAACACTGCGGAGTCTTGACGGTGCTTGCTTATTGCTATTATTGTGAGACAGTTATCCGAGTTTATTTCCGTTTTGTATAAACTCTATTACTTTCTGTACAACTATGTGAATCTACACTCTAATATTTGTGTCACTTAGTTATTACTATCTCCCCTGTTTTATATCTATGGTGTATATTATATTTTATTCCATTCACTATGAGAAATATGACAGGTTATGTGGTTGTTTTATTTCCTTTTAACATTTGAAAATCATCCTACATTGGTCGGGCATGGCAGCAGCACACCATCTTATCATATTGGGTATGGTGGTGTTGTGCAGTCGTCACAAACTAACACACTATCCTTTATAGCTCTCTGTTGATGAAACCTCGTATCAAAACTCAACCGAGAAAATACTTTTACACCTATGAGATAGTCGAACAAGTCATCGATGCATGGTAGATGATATTTATTCTTCTTATTCGCTTTATTCAACTCACGATAATATGCACATAGCCTTAACGATCCATTTATCTTAGTGGAAAATAATACGGTGCTTCCCATTGCAATGTACTCCTTTGTATAAACCTTTCCCCAATAACTCATTGGTTTGAACCTCTAACTCCTGCTATTCTTTAGTCTTCGTTCTCCTTAAGGTCGATATAGAAATCAACTTCTCAGTGTGGTGGTAAACCTGAAAACTCCTCAAAACTGTAGAGATGCTCTCTTGCAATAGGTAATGATGAAAATTCACCCTGCGTGATATTGATTGGATATAAGTAGCTAATCATCATTGGACTATCATGCTCGCAATGTAGCTTCAACCTCCACCCACTCATCATTTCTCAATGTCACCACTTGCCTCTCATTGTCAAGTACCACACTGTTCTTGTCACGCCAATCCATACCCAAAATAATCATGAACCCAACAAAAACAAACACAAGTAAATCACACATAAACAAGAACCCATAACTAGATAACATAACATCATAACAAATAGCATGCAAATTAGTAGAACCTCCAACAAGTTTCAACATTATTGGGAGTTTTTCAATTATCTCGGGTTTAAGTTTGATTTAACTACCAATTCACAAGATATAAAGGAGTGGGAGGCTCATGTATCAAATAGAACTCTAACAACAATGACATGAGCTAAAAACATACCTTACATTATGATGCCTTTAACCCTCTCTTTCATCGACAATCAGCCCGATGATCTTGGAACATCATCTAGTGCATATGCTTCACAACTTTTCCTATCTTAACAAATGTAGGATCGTAGTGTCTAAGGTGCCCTATTTGATTGCACCGGATGCACTTTGTGTTGAATATGCTAGTATATGATTTTTGTTTGATGATAATAAACATATATATATATATTCATTTAAATGTATTTGTTATTGTACTATTTTATTTTTCACATAATTAAATAAATATTTGTTGAATAAAATAAATAACACAGAATTTAAATTCAAACAGATATTTTATTCAAACAAATATTTTATTACAATTTTTGAATAGTACAAATTTGAGCCTCACCATATATACAAAATTTTCAATTACAACACAACTTCAATTACATTTCAATTTACATAACTTTCCTTACTACATATTCACTCAACACTCGTATTTGATTTTCAACACTATTTAAATTTGTATCCAGCATCTGAGTTATCTGCAAAATAAATACTAACGCGGTAAAATTGAAAAAGAAATATTTTTCCAGTGTAAAATAAAATGTGTGTTTTTGAAAATATTATTTGGGTTGTTCGTCATCATTTAATTTTGAATTCATCTTACACGAACAACCTGTGACATGCACAGTGTATCACTGTACATGCCATAAGGCCGTGCACACCGATATACACTTGATAAAACTGCAGGGACAGGTGAGCACAAGGTCAAACCCAAGCCGAGGCTGGATTCAACTCAAGTGCATATGAGTCTCGACCAAATCAACATAACTATTCTCAAGTTCAAAGTTCAAAGTTCAAGTGAACTAGATAAGGCACAAGCTCAGACTCAAGTGAAACCAAGGCCACAAATTTCAACCAAGACACATGAAGACTTCAACCAGAACAAAGTACAAAGCAGTTCAACAAGAATGAACCCAAACTGGTCAGAGCACCAAGTTCACACAACCAAGACAAAGGCATCATATATATGTACTCAAGGCAACCAGACTACTTGCATAAATGCAACTAAACTCAGCCTGGCTAGCAATATGACACAGTTACAATATGAACTCAAGGAACAAGACCACAATGTACTAGAAACACGGAGATGACATTAATGTGCATTCACCAGACCAGAACCAAGGCCCATGGGTCAAGACAAAATGAACAATTCAGACTCAAGGAAATGTGCAACAGTCAAATGGTCAAGACTAGATACAAGAGAAAAGGCAATCTCACCATATCAGTACAGCAAAGTTGATAGTGAAAACAAGTGCACAAGAACAAGCCCATGAAACAGAATACACATATACATGCATATTCATACATGTACACATATATGGTGGACAACACACAATATAAGAAATGCAGACAATCACTAGAACCAGTCAACATAACATGAATGCAAAGCTTCCACCAGACCAGACTTAAGAGTTCAGACATTTATATATGCAGTGACAACCAGATAGGTACACAACCAGATGAGCTCAAAGGCAAGTTCAGTTACAACATGAATTGGCTCGAAGATCAGACTCAATAAATCACAGCCAAAGGCAACAGCAGATCAACAACACATACATACACACATACATATGTATGTACATATATGGTGATACAGCGAGTTCATACACAAAAAATGAAAACAATCATCACAGAAATATGCAGTGACAAATATGGGTTGCAGTGAAGCAGAAAACAAAATGGCATATGTATACATATGCATGTAGACATGACTCAAAGCATCATCAATGAACCAAAGCTCAATACAGTTAATTACAACAGTTTTCTAAAGCAAACAGTGACAGTGATCAAGAGACAATCAAACAAGTGCAACAAAGCATTCAATCATGTACAACCCAGAATTGAAGAACCAAGTGGATAGGCACAAAGCAATCATACATATATACATAGGTATATGTATGTATATAGACCATAATGCATCAATAAATGCAAATGGACAAGACACAATACAATATCAAAGGCACAAATATGGCTCAACAACTAAATGCAACCAAACAGTCCAGGCTCTCAATAACCCAGTGCAAACTCAAGTGAAGTCAGAGCAACACAAAAATTAAAACAATGTCATGTTTTCAAAAGGAAATAATATGTAGCAGCTCAAACAAAATAATGTCGCAGGGGACTTCTAAATAACAAAGTCAAAGCCATGGTGACCAAGGCAGAATCGAATAAGTAAATATTATCACAAATTCAAAGCGGCCAAAGTCAAAAAGTCGATCGTTGCCAGCAAAGAATGAAATCAGAGATGACAACAGAGAGAAGAAACGAAAGCCGTGATAATCAAGCAACGAAAATATACGAATTGAAAATGTCAGAAAACATCACCAACATTCAATCGTAAATCGAACGGCCAAGCATATCAATTGAAGAAATCAAATAAAATATATACGAACGAGATTATAGGATTTCGAATCCTATTTAAACCATTAACATCATCGGCATTTAAGGCATTTGAGTTCAAGCAAAATAGAGAGCAATAAATCGTTAAACTCGAATCAAAGTCGAGAATAAAATAATCAATAAAAGGCATTCACATACCAATTCATGCATCATTCAAACTCGACAATTTGAAGCAGCGAAGCTAAGGAAAGAACAAAGGTCGAAGAAGCATTAAACTGAATTGAGGTTCGACAGTAAGATCGATCAACGACCAAGCGGCGGCTTCAAAGAAAAATAAAGCCCTAAAATTTTGAAAGAGGAACGAAGTACAGAACGAAAGCGAAAAAGAAAGCAGCTAATAAAATAAGAAGAAGGGGAACAATTTTTATTATCATAGTTTTCTTTTGGGCCGATTTCTAGTGGGCTTTAATTTTAAATTAGGGTTTTGTATTTTAAATTTGTTTTTTATTTTGTAATTTCTTTTTAACATGTGTAATTGTCTAGTCGTGTGACTAGGGGACGAACTACGGTGGTGCAGTTCGAGAATTCGCAACTCAGTGGCTGAGTTGTGACAGAGTTTTGAGCGTAAAGTTAGGTTAGTCGATAGTGGGTGTCGCGAGTTTACGTGTGTAAGCGTCTGACTACTTAATTTCTAGTAGAAACCTTGGGGGCAGCACGTAGGCAGAGTTTTGCCGAAGCTGGGTAAATCTGTGCTGTTCTATTTCTGCTTTTATTATTCTGCTATTTATCTATGCTGCAATTATTTTATATATTTCCGAATTAATTTTTATAATTATTAGTATCGCCCTATTCACCCTCTTTCTAGGGTGAAATCGATCCTACACTTTGCTGACACCTTACAATCTAATATTCATATATGTACTAAATCATGTCATCACCAATTCATCCCCCCCCTCATTCAGTTATTCTAAAGTTAGGTCCTTCTTTTGCACAATCGATTTTTTATATAAAATGAACATACTATAACTAACAATTTAGGGTTTGCTTAGTTTCGAACTCGCCCAATCGCATAATGGTTATAAGGATAATTTATGAAGTGTACCGCAATGCTCGTATAACAAAGCACTAGACTGTCACTTAGAGGATTATCCAAGCCATCAAAAAACTGACAGACATGTCTTCCTCTAAGGCATCCCAAAGCTACTCACCTCTGGGCTAAAGTGGACATGCATCTCTCTCAAGCAATCCTAAGCACTAGTGTGATTCCATTTTCCAATGTAACGTCTATCTTCTAGCTTTACTCCAAAAGTAGGGTCACATTTGGCTTTCTTGTTGGTCACTTAAGTACTCTAGCAACAAATTTTAACTCTAGCATGCTCAACTTTGTGTATTTTCCCCTTTGGTTGGAAAATGTATCTACAAAGTCAACCCTTGGGTCCCGCACTTTCCCACTATAGACACCTGCAACTTCACCCCTTATTGTAAATTTGGATGTTCCACGTTACCTTCCTCATCGGACACAACATTTTGTGTTGCATCCACATTTTAAATCTTTTATTTCAATATTAGTAGCTCAATGAGAATGATTCTCCTTTTCTATAGAAGGAAAAACATACAGTGGTGTGTAAGTGCTATTATGTACACATTTTGAAAATCATAAAATAACAAGTACGTTCTCCATACTTTTCTTAATTGATTTCTTGGGTGTCCCTTACCCAATGCTTAGGTATTCTCTAAACCCAAGCTCTAATACCAATGAAATGTCACTCCATGTTTGGTGCCTATAAACAGGTCTGTCGCTAAGAACCTTGAAGGAATTGAGCTATTCGGAAGTGAGTGAAATAGGTTGATTTTGAAAAAAATTCCTATTTGGGATCTATTGAGCCTATGAAGTCTAAAATTTTATTAGATACAATCTAATAATTCTTATAATAGAATTATATTTTATTTGACTTGGTTAAATGGAACTTTAAATTTAATTTAAACTGGAATGGAATATAATGAATGTATCAAATACATTCATATGTTTGAATGGTGAGAGCAACATCTAAGAAGAGTGTGTGTGTGTAAACATGTAAAAGTTTAGAGAAAGAAACTTTTTATTTCTTTCTTTTAACACAAATAATTAATTAGGAAATGTGGGGCTATAAATGTCGAGAGAGAAACCTTCCATTTCTTTCTCTCTTTAATTAGATTAATTTACATATTAAATGGCATTTACTACTGAATTCACATATGTCTTTGTTGTCCAAAATTTTGACTAATAAAAAAGATTTTATGTGGGTCTGGTACATACATATATACATACATTCATACATACATACATACATACAAACAAACATACATACATATATATTAAAATCAAGATTAACCGGTTTACACACTATGAAATTAAAATTTAAAACGATATCTAATTTGATAAGATTTTTAAAAGAAATTAATGGTTACATATAAGAACCTATTATATTAACTTTAAGTCAAATGGACATGCAATTATATGTGTATGTATATTTGGAAGTTATGGTTAGTAAAATAAATTCCAAGCTTAACAAAAGGGGTTAAAAAGGGCATGTAACATTTTCCCATAAAAGTTCACTTATAATAACAATAATTTTTTTATAGTGTACAATGATGAAAAGATTTATATCGAAATCAACAACTATCAAAACTTATACTCATGTTCCAAATTGTTTCAAATAAAGAACATGTGTATTTTTTTCAAGTTGGATTTTATGTAACAAGCAATAAAAATTATATTAGTTAATTGAACATTAGATTTTAATCAAATTGTTAACCTTCCCTTTTTTCCCGAGTCAACTTATGTATTCAAGTCTACCTATAATTTTATGTAAACAACAAACAAAATTATTTCAAAACAACTTGAGAGAGAATCTTCAATTTTCAGTTTTACAATATGTGACTAAACTTTATGTAAACAAATTATTTCTAAATGTTATTCAAATAAGAGTTTCTATATGAAAGAATAGGATAACATAGCCAAACAAAATAGGGATAGATGCATAATAATTATGATTGGTGACATGTGAATAACAGAGAATGTAAACAAAATTAATTTATACATATTAATACTATGAGGATAAAGTTGGGTCAATGGAATAAACAAAATATCAAAACATCATCCAAAAATATACAAATTAATGAATGGGATAGGTAAAGAATAAAAAGATATAATCATAATGAAATAACGTATATATAAAACAAAAGTTCATTTCTTAGATAAAGCCAAGAAAAACACCTTGATTTGAGATTTCTCATCAAATCTCAAGTAGATCACCGCCGAACTTTGCAAGAAAGGATGAACCACTTATTTTAATTTTATTTGATGTTTGCATTGGTATTGGAGTTGTGAAATTTTGGAAATATTGATTTGATTTTCAACTATGGAAAGTTAGGAGGAGAGAAGATAATGGTGAATAAAAATGAATGTCTATAGGAAATGAATTAGTGGATTTGTTTTAAATTGAAAAAATGGAACATTTCTCATTCTTTTCATTAAAATTTCTTTAATAAATTCCCTTAATTTTTTCTCACTCTCTGCCCACTCCTCTTTATTCATCTGGTATGGCTGAAATTACTTGTCATCAAATGGTATAAAATTTCCATAAATCTTTTTGTACAATTTTCTTTTAGTTAAATTTATTTTAAAATGCACATATATCATATATCGATGCACACAAATATAACTTTATATATGCATTCAAATAATTTCAAATAACTCCCAAGAATCAAATAAATTAAATAATACTAATTATTTCCCAAATATTAGTTAATTTAATTAACTTACAACATGTTATAAATTAATTAAATCGTGCAGTTTTTTGAAGGATTCACAAATACAGTTGTGTGATTCAAAAGGTATAAAATTTAGTTAGCAATTAATGTTGAACAATTCAAACATTAACATTCACACGTCATCTTAACTATTGGTATATATGACATTTTAGTTGAATTTATCGCTTATTCATCTTTATTTTTAAACTCCAATTTTACTTATTTAATCGTTACCTGGCAGTGAAAATTATTTACACCAATTCTCTTCGTCAATGAGAGTTGCTACATGAAGTGACTTATATGCAGAATGTGGAATGATCTATAATTTGGCAAAATATAATTTAAGCTGATAATATAAGCAAGCTAAAAGAAAACAGTAAATGGAAGATTGTACAAGATGTTTTTATACTGGTTCAGACTACCTGTCCTACGTTCAGTCCTAAATTCCTTATGGAATTTAACTAAACAATCATTACTTCATCCGGTGGAACATATTTCTACAAGACCGCCTGAACAACCGAACATGACTTCAACACCTTGCCTGAAGATCACCAACATGACTTCACTAAAACATAATAAATTATGACTTTGACTTTAATGTGTTATTGACAACACAGATAAGACTCTTTTCAGTACATCCTTCTTATAATATCCTTTGATGATTTGTGAATTTAATGTGCAGTGATATAGGAAACATATAATACTTTTTGATTGCTTTTGATTACAAGAAAGCAATAGATCGATTATGAATTAGAGAGTAAGAATTGGTTGATTCAAAGAATGAATTTAATCTCTAATTATAACAGTGAAAGGATATGTTGAAGGATAATGATTATTCAAGAGATCTTATCCTTTTACCAATAGATGCTCCTTTTTAGAAACTTGCGTCCATCCAAAAATAAGGCCATTTGAACATCTCAGACGTTTGAATTGAAAGGTCAAATGTTTGACTCTTTATTTTAAAAACATTTTAAAACACGGTCATATGTTTGAATATTAGAGTCAGATGTCTGATTACATTCCAGAAAAGAATACGTTCATTTTTGATCTGTTTTAGATGTCTAGCCCTATGATTTAGACATCTGACTTCTATTATAAAAAACTATTTTGTACAAGGTCAAATGTCTGACTTTTTGGCTCAGACGTCTGGCCATTCTCCAGAAAAGAAAATGTTTAAAAATGATATGATTCAAACGTCTAAAAGAGGTTACTACATATCTTAGCACTAGATCAGACGTCTAAGTAATGTTGCCAGACGTCTAACTTCTATTAGCAAAAATACTTGTAGTTCAGTTGGTAAGACATGCAAATTTATGCTTCATGATCCAGTTCGAGTCCTGGTGTTGCATAATATTTTTAAGTTGTTGAAATTTTTTCTTTTTTGAAAATTTATAAGTTCAAAATATAATTATAAATCAATTTGATAATATTTGTGTTTGTGTATCATCGAAGGATACTATACAAGTATTTTCTCGACTCGCATATAATGACTCATCTGAAATACGGGTTTCATTCATCAAGCTCATTAGTTGTAGTAATTCGACATAGTCTGCTCATCAGCTAAAGTCGTTTGCCTTAGTCTTCATTGTTTGATTTCCTTGAAGTAATCAGCTTGTACAATATATATCGAAATGTATAGTTATCACTACAAAACCAAAAATGGAGGTTCTAACATTCTTCCCTATTTTGATGATGACAACTATACATATATAAAAAAGTATATGTGTGTGTACTAATTTTTATTTTACTCTCTCTATCGATATACTCATTTTTCTTGATTTTTCTCCCCCTTTATATCAGCAAAAGGTAGTATAGGAGAGAAAAAGTAGAGTATGAAAGAGAGTAATATAACACAAATCACTCAAAATTCGTTTGGTAAATACCTTTGAAAAAGTACCATTTACTGTATTCCAAAAGTAAATTTCTCTTAGTCATAGTATTTAGTCAATAATTTTTATAATTTAAACAATTTAAAACCTTTTATGGTCTTGTATATATTGGCATAATTGGGTTTAAATATTAATTATTTTAAAAAATTCAAACTGTTAAACCATTGCTAATGAATGTCAAAAATATTTTTACCATTAAAACATTAATGGGTATATATTTTTAAGGCTTAAGCTTTTTATAGCATTTATACCCATAAATACTATTCTGTTTTAAAATAAATCCTTTATTTTTGACAAGTGCTATAGAATTATCTAAAATATCAAATTTTTGTCAAAAAAATCCAAATTATTTATATCTCTTTCAAATTATTTGTCAAAAATAAGCGATAACTTAAAAATAATACTTTTCTCATAAAACAATATTATATATTCAAAGATTAAATTACGAAAATTTCTGATTTTCCTTCATTTGTAGCTCCATTTCCATATACATCAAAAAATTTGGAATACATCCCCCCCTCAATATGTGGTATATCTGCTAAAATAAGAAATATGTTCTGGTACCCACTTCCAAAATTCAAGTTTGAGGGTTAGATTTTTGATAACCATACCAAGTGGGTTCGGTTGAAACTTTGAAAACATAATTTGTACTTAAATGTACTTTAGAAAAAAAATTATTTATATATTTATTTCTAATAAGTGTATTATTAGTTTTGGGAATCCAAATACTAATAGTCTTGGAACTGTCAAATTTTGTCCAGCTTTTAATAACTTCGGATATATAAAGATGCATCTCTCTTTTTAGAACTGGATTTGCCATTTATAGAACTATTAAATCCTAAGCCATTTTAATTAAAGGGAGGTTTTGAAATATTTATCAAACGCCTTTATTAAATTTTGAAAAATTTTGTGATAAATCATTAATCTTAGATTCTAAAGTAAGAACTTGATTTTTTGATGTATCAAAAGATGATAGCAAATCACAATTATCTTTTGAAAGTTTGACATTCTCATCTCGGCGAATTTTTAGTTCTTCTTGCAAAGCTTGAAACTGAGATATCATATTTCCATTAGATTCATATGTCTGAACTGAAAGGTTAGACATCCGACTCTTTATTTTAAAAAATAACTTAAAATAGGGCCAGACGTCTGAATATTGGGGTTAGACGTCTGAGCACATTCCAGAAAAGAATACATTCATTTTTGACCTATTTCGAACGTCTGACCCTATGATTCAGAATAAAAAAAACTTGTTTGTACAAGGTCTTTTGGCTCCGACGTTTGGCCATTTTCCAAGAAAGAAAACATTTAAAAAATAGATTATTCAGATGTCTAGAAGAGGTTAGTAGACATCTAAGCACTAGGTCAGACGTATGGGTAATGTTACCAGACATCATATTTTTATTAACAAAAGCACTTGTAGTTCAGTTGGTAAGATGTGCAAACTAGTGCTCCATGACCCAAATTCAAATCCCGATGTTGCATAATATTTTTAAGTTGTTGAAATTTTTTCTTTTTTTTGGAAAATTCGAAGTTCAAAATCTATTTTTAAATCAATTTGATAATATTTGTGTGTGTATCATCAATTCATCAAAAGATACTGTACAAGTATTTTCTAGACTGACATACAATGACTCACCTGAAATATGGTCTTCATTCATCAAGCTTATTAGTTGTAGTAATTTGTCGTAGCTACTCATAAGCTATAGTCATTTGCTTTAGTCTTTATAGGTTGATTTCCTTGAAGTGATTAGCTTGTGCAATATATATTGAGATGTATAGTTGTCACCTCAACATCAGTAGCGGAGGTTCTAACAATCAAAACTATATCACATTTGGACTTATGGAATTTGGTTTTGGCCAAAATTCAAACATTGTCCGTGTTCAACTTTGTAAGTGCAAACACAAAATCCTTAGTTCAATAATAACAATCATTATTAATCGTACTGCTATGGCCAGAGACTTTAACTTTTAGTTGACTTAAGTTGACCCCGTGATACTGACCTCATATAACCAAGGAGATGAATTCTTTCTTGAATAGTGTTTCACTTCCAATGGTTTTCTCGACTCAACTATAGTCGTTTGATGGACACCATGCCATGTTTAACTATAATCAAAGTGGAGTATCCACATTAAAGTTCCATGATATACTCAAGTCAAGGAAATTGTGTAACATTGTCACTTCGGGATTGTCTGTTTGACCTTAGTTATATTAACTAACAATGAACTCTTTAGTGAGTCATTCCATAGTTATCTAATAACTATCAATAGTAACCCCTTGGTGCCCTCAATAGCCATGATAAATACACTGTGCAACATTTGGAGAGCATTACATACTCTAGTCGTGACGGATGAGTCGATATCCTTTTTGAAACATCTTGACTAGAAATATTTAAAACAATATGTTATTTTTATTGTGATAAAATTCTCATGATTACAACTCTTTGTAATTACCATCACATAACATATCATTTAAGGTTTTCCATCTATATAATTTAAATTAATTACTTAATTATTTATATCACTATATAACAAGTATATGATAGAAAGAAAAATACTTTTTATTTTGAGCAACATTGGTCACAGAGTTAGATATATGTAACAAATTACATCATTGTCCCTAGGGCATACCCCTAACTCTATCAAACCCAACCCGCGGAAGGTCCTTTTTTAGTTTTGACTATAATACAATAACTTATCATATACCTTATATGGTATACATAAAATATAATAGAACACAGATATAACACAACGAGACAACAATATGATCAAAATAAAGCTCATAAAGAAAACCCAAAGCACCAAAGTATAGAATCTCCCAAATGACCATATGTGAAATAAATGAGTCAATATCTCTCAGGTATATTAATGACTGCAAATAAACATGTTGTCTCTAATAACATAAATAAGTGCTAACTACTCAAAGCACTACATAGCTGCATATACATACATGCATGCATATATACATACATATATACATAATAAAGCTCCAGTAGAACAACTAACATGTCAGCCTTCTGCTCGTCTACTGATCAACTACCAAGGATAGTCACACTAACCAATCCTTCAATCTACTCATGTAAGAGTACCCAATATAGGAAGCAATGCAAATACCTTGAGTCATAAAAATATATGGCATTAATGGCTTATATACCAAAAATATTATATATAAATACAGCGTATAAGAACTCATACATGTTCCTGTAAGATTGAACATGAGATGTCCATACTGCACTATGCCAATACCACTCTCCTACACATACAAGCTTTAGCACATAACTCAATATATCTAATCTATCAATATGGGTTAGGGTCTCTATATCAATAAAATATAAATTGTCCGATTGAAGACTTAAAATAATATCACACATAAAACGATACATCCATAACATCCAAAACCTTACCAATCTTCTCACCACAATGTGACTTATGGATATTTTGTGATCTGTACCTATGATCTCATCACAAGGTAATATCTAGATACTGTTTCTAGCAACTCATTATCGCCAATAAATTTTGTATAAAGGAAGACCCCGTCAATGACCCCATCTCCAATGCCCACATGGTGAGCATCTCCACCTCTTGTAACGATATCCTTGTAGCACTCCCTGTAGCTTCAATACCAATGCTCCCTAGCACACTTGTCTTAATTTAGAACATTCTCGATTTGCACCTCAATGTCCCATTTAAGTTGACTCCAACTCCCTATTCCTTTAAAATTTGCTATTTACCTATGTCAAATTATCCTAATCTTAATTTTTTAATGAGATGCTCATTTCATCCCTCGGATTCTCATTGACCATTTCTTTACCCATAAATCAAAATTCACAAACTATCCTAAAATCTTCCAAAGATGTAGCCCTTGAAATTTTAAGCTCAATTTCCAAGTCACGTTAATTTCGGGCTTTGAATGAAGAAGATATGTCTTATGGAAGTTCAGTTTGGCATTAAAATTACCTTGAGTTTGCTTTAGGATTTTTGTTCCCAAAGTTTTCATGCTCTCATCCCCAAGTCATAGCTCAGTGGGGAATTTGGTTTGGCACTTTGGGCACTAGACCTTTTTCACAATTCAGCGTTTTTTTATATTTGAGACTTGGGATTGCCTCGAGTTTTCTTGGGTCTAGCTTGGAGTCAACGTCAGGTAAACCTTGGGTTTGGCTCCAAGTTTTCAGATTTTTGTCAAAATTTCACTTTTTGACTTCTTTTTCCTTTTAAAATGCCTACTTTCCATTTTTCTCATATTTTTTCCCAACTCCAAATCAAGCATGCATATACCAGTCAACATTCTTCCAACATCCAAAAACATGTTTCCAAACCCCAAACAATCATTCGAGCACATACAAAAATGCAAAATCAAGCATATGAAGTCATTCAAACAATTCAATAAACACCTAAATCGAATATAGAGGCATATATTATCCTTACACATATTTAATCTACATCAAACCATTAAAACATTAATTTAATGGCATTTAGATTTTTTCACAATGCAGAATAAATATATACTTTAATTTAAAATGGATCTAAAGTAATTTTGAAGCATAAAATACGCATGAATTAATAAAAGGTGATAAACCACTCACAAAATCAACCAAAAGTCGATGAAAATCATGCAAATCGAGGTAAATCCAAAAACAGGCAATCAAAATTCGATATTTCCTCTCTAAAAATGTTAGCTTGGAAGTCTCTTATTGATCTCCTTGCTAATGTACCCTTAATCTCTTTAATCGACTTAATTCAGAATATATTAATGATGGTTTTGGTTTGAGATATGTTTAATGAAGGTTAAATCTATTTTTGGGAAGAAGAAATGCAATTTGGGACTATCATCTCAATTGCTATTATCATAAATCCTGAATTGGGACGTGGGAGCAATTATGGACTTAGGCTAGTTACCCTTAAAAGAAGTCCAAAAGCTTTTAAACTTAGAATTGTGATATATCCTAAATTGTATAGCTAAAAATGTATTATCGCCACTTTACAGATAGAAAAGTATCATATCTTTCATTTGGAAGTGGTTTTAGGACTTAGTTAGGCTCATATCAAAAGATATAGTTGTTACATATTTGAAGGGACAAAGCAATCCACATTTTATTCTAAAGGTCAAAAATGTCAAAAGATAGTAATATCCAAAGTTTTAGTCCAAACTAACGTCATTTGGTCATGAAAATAATATTTTACGATCCGCTGATGTGTAAAAATGCATACATAATGTGAGTCATTACATATAAGTTCTTATGCAACATATAATTATCCTTTCTAGAATGGATTCATCACTTACTTATGAGGAAAGTAAGCATATGAGAAGGATTACTTATGCATTAGAAATTGGATTCATTATATGCGCTATGTTGTAATAGACATTATATACTTGTGCATTCAGTATAGTAAACATATATCAGTCAATTCAGAACGAAAATCATTGGATAGCCAGTAAGAGTTGGATAGCTAGTAAGAGTATTTATGAGATATTAGACACTTTTCTAAGATATATAGAGCAATAACTCCTTATGAAGGAGTATTCAGATTCAAGCTTTCAAAGCAGCATTTACGAAAATAATTCAACCTCAAGTTTCATGTTCACCCATAATTAAGAGATTGTAAATTGGAAATGTTCAAATCAAGAAATTATGACATACATAACTACAGAGGAAAAGTACATAGATTTGAATGATACCACATGGGAAGTAGCATGTAAACGCAAATATATAAGAGTGTTGGAACTGGGCCAGCCCATAGTGGAGTAATTGGGTAAATTTCAAAAAAAAATCTATTATTGGGCTTACATAGTCTAATTCATTTAGAACTTTTCTAGATTTTCTGTTAAATAAAATAAATATTTTATTTGAATTTATAAACAAATTTTAATTTATATATATGTGTGTGCGTCATATACACATATGTGTGTGCATGCACGTGCAAGAAAATAATGTGTACATGGTTTAACATGCCTGTGTATAGATGCTGGAATTTATACTGCAACTGACATGTTAGTCCCTCTTGTATATAATTATGTTGTCTAGATGTATATATGTTTGCATCATAATAACATAAAAGTGTGTATGTGTGTATCAAATATTAGTTTTAAACAATTTATATATAAAACATTTATAATATATAATGTTTGTATATATATATAATAATAACTAAATCACTAAATCAATTAAATATTAGTTTATAAAATAATTTTAACATACATATAATACAATATGAAAGCCATGAATAATTTATTAAAAATAATATTTTTTTATTGTTATTTTAAATTAATGTACACAATTAATATAAATATATGATTATATATGTATATCAATGTGTGTATATATACTAATATAAATAATAAAGTTAAAACTTTATAAAAAAATATTTCTACAAATTATTCTCTCGGCCAAGTGTGTAGTGTGTGTGTGTATTTGATTTCTTTTTGGTTTTACAAACATAGTCATTAAATCATTTTTAAATTTTAATCCATGTAAATATTAAAATAAAAAATCTAAATATATAGATTTCAAAAGCATGATGTGTAATATATATTATATAAATCTTTATACTAAATTTTATTATTTGTAAAAAATACGTATATATGAAAAATTTTAAATTACATAAGACTTATAGTATTATCCAATGGTTGGGGCTTCGATTTTGGTGCGGGAAGTCACAGAGTCAAAACTTGCATAGTATGATTCGAACTACTAGACTTATATTGTCACGTATTACGCTCTATATTACATAAGACTTATAGTATTAATATGTATTACCATCTAAGTATCCATTTTTAAAAAAAAATCAATTTTAGGTTAAATAAATAACTAAATATATTTATTCAAAATAAATAGAAAAATTATTTTACTTCCAAATGCATTTTATATACATGAATAAATATTTTACAAAATTAAAACATATGATATATAATATTAATCTTTTAAGTTTGGATTTTACTAATTAAAATCATTTAATAATATCATTTATATAATTTTTTTAATTATCTAAGCCAATGAGCGTCTAATAGAGCAAACATACATAAAAAACTATTTTATTTTATTATATATATATATACACACATTCATATAAACAACCACCCGATGTGACAATATATCGATATATAGATTCATCATATAAGTACTATCTAACAAATATATGATATAGTAAATAAATTTAATGTTATTAGATCGGATATGTACCTGACTCCAATGCCTAATATGAACATGACAAAATAAAGAATAGTGCTCCTTGAATCCAATTCTAACACGAAGTTGCTAGCTCTCGAATTATCTTACCACGGACGATCGAATCAAAGTGTTTTGATGTGAATTTGTACTTGGATTTTTGGGGCTTTGAGGAAGGGAGTGTTGGTCGAAATAATCAAGGAGGATGGAGTTAAAAAGTTAAAAAATGAAATGATGTAAAAGGCGGCTTATAAAAAGGAAGTTAAGAGAGTGAAAAGTGGATCCCTAATATTTCTCTCTTACATTTGCCACCCTTTTAACCATTCAAAATTGTCCATATTTGCTATCATATGGCCGATCTAAACATGCCTCCTTACAGTCGAAATAGCATGCCCATATGGGCCTCAAATTTGGTCCAAGTTCGAACAATATTAAATGCAATTTTAAATCTGATTTAAACGCGTAACGATATCGTATATTGATTAGTATATTTATAACTATGATAAATGCACTGCTTAATATTGTTCAACATACATCAAATAAATTTTTATAATATTAGTTAATTTAATTAAATTTATATCAATTTAAAAATTAATTAAACCAGGAAGTAAAAGGAATATTCAACATTTTGGTTGTATGACTCTTAGGTGTAAATTGGGTTAGCAATTAATATTGAACAATTCAAATACTAACGTTCACACGTCACTTAGCGGGTGGTGTGACATTATGGCCAAATTTATCGCTAATTTGGTTTTGGTAAAATCTAGTTTTACTTTATTAAGCATTACCCATTAGGGATAATTATTTACACCAGTTCTCTTCATCAAAACTATATCACTTTGGGCTTACGAAATTTAGTAATGGTCAAAGGTCCAAAATCATCCATATCCAACTCTACAGTCCAATCCTTGGTTCAATAATAACAATTATTATTAATCCAACTACTATGGCTAGAGATTTTGACTTTGGGTTGACTTCAGTTGACTGTGATACTAACTCCATATAACCAAGAAGAAGAATCCTCTCTTGAATAGTGTTTCACTTTCAATATTTCCATATGACCCAACTATAATCATTCGATGGATACCATGCCACGATTTGACTATAATCAAAGTGGAGCATTCATATTGAAGACCAACAATATTCTCATGTCAAGAGAACTGTGTAAATTAGTCACAACAATATTTTCTATTTGACCTTAGTTATATTATCCAATAGAAAACTATCGAGTGAGTCATTCCATAGTTATCAATAATTATCAGTACGTAATCCCTTGGTGCCCTTAGCGGTCATGAGTAATACACTTCCTTACATCTGGAGAACGTTATATACCCTAGTCTCAATGGATGCATCGATATCTAGTCTCAATGTATGTTGATAATGAATATTTAAAACGATGTGATTATTATATCGTGATACAATACTCTTGATTACAACCATTTGTAATTATTATCATAGACCCATCGTTTATGGATTTTTTGCTAAATATATTTAATTAAAAATTTAATTATTTATAACACATTATAACAAAGGTACAACATAAAGAAAACACCTTTATTACGAATGAGAATTGGTAACAGAGTTAATACTATACAATAAATTATGGAATTTCCCATAGGGCATATCCCTAACTCTATCAATCTCCCACTTACACTTGGGACCGATTCTGGAATCTCAATTCCAACCCTTCGATCAACTTCTTGAAAACCGACCTAATTAGACCCTTAATGAATGGATCTGCTATGTTGTCCTTGGTATATACCCTTTGTATCACGACCTCATTCTTCTCAATGGATTCTCTAATGAGTTGGAACTTCCGAAGAATATGTCATGACTTCGTATGTGCTCCTGACTCCTTTGTAATTTGTATTTCCGTATTGTTATCTCAGAACAATGCTATTAGATTCTTTGTATCGGGAATCACTCTGGGCTCACTCAAAAACTTGCGCATCTAGACTGCTTTTTTATCTGCTTCATTAAGGGCGATATACTCGACATCCATCGTCAAATTTGCTATTGTTTATTGTTTGAAACTTTTCTAACCGATGGCCCTGCCATTTAGCATAAAGACATAGTTAGACACTGATTTATTATCATTAATGTCACTCTGAAAGCTAAAGTCTGTATACCCCTTCATAAGGAGGTTTCCGTTCCTGTAAATACGAAACAAGTCCTGAGAAATACTTTGGTATACATTTTATAGTCGTCCAATGCTTTTATCTAGGACTAGAGTAGTATCAACTCACACATCCTAATGCACAAGCCACATCCAATCCAGTACATAGCACAACATTCATTATGGATCTTATAGCTAAAGCATAAGAGATCCTCTTCATATGCTCTTTCTCCTTATCAGTGTGAGGAGTGTCCTTCTTCGAAAGGACAGTTGCAGATTATGTTGGAACGTTTCCACTATTTGAATTCTCCATACCAAACCTCTTCAATGTGGTATCTACGTACAAGGATTGAGGCTATCCCAACGGCCTCTTAGATATATCTCTATAGATCTTTATACCTAGTATACAGGCTGTTTCTTCCAAATGCTTCATGGAGAAGTTCTTGGAAAGCCAAGCTTTCATTGATCGCAATAATGAAATGTCATTGTCAATCAACAGAAGATCATAGACATATAGCATTAAGAATACGATAGCATTGCCTTGTTCTTTTCTGTATACACATGTTTCCTCTATGTTCAGATAAAAAACAAATGGTTTGATTACCTTATCAAAACACTTGTTTCAATTTCTTGAAGATTGTTTAAGTCCATAAATGGACTTTAGAAACTTGCAAGCCTTAACATCACTCCCATTGGCCATAAAACCCTCGGGATGTGACGTATATACGGTTTCTTCTAAATCACCATTTAGAAATGCCATCTTTACATCCGTTTGCCATATTTCGTAGTCATAGTATGTAGTAATGGCCTGCATAATTTGAATGGACTTAAGCATGGCTATGAGCAAAAAGGTCTCGTCATAATCAATACCTTGAATTTTGGCGAAATCCTTTTGCAACTAGACTAGCCTTATAAGTCCCTACTTTTCTACCTGCATTGAGCTTTTTCTTAAAACTCCATTTGCAGCTGATGGGTTTTATCCCTTTGGGCACGTCCGAAAAAGTCCATACTTTGTTTCATATATAGAATCCATCTCAGATTTCATTGCTCCAAGCCAGAATGTAGAGTCTTTACTCTACCATGCTTGTTGGAAAGATAGAGGAGTGCCATCATTTAAGACATGGTCCTCCTTCTCGCCATCCATAAGAAAACTGTGATATCTCTCTGGTGCACGAGATTCCCTACTAGATCTTCTAATAGGTTGCATGTTTTCATATACGGGTGAACTTGGTTCTCTCACTAGTTCGACCTGAGTGTTAACTTCTTGGATCTCATCCAAGTCTACAAGTTTATTGTTAGTTTCGTTTGATAGAATTTCCCTTTCCAGAAAGACAATGTGCTGAGAAACAATAACCTTTTGTTTCTAGGTATTATAAAATTTATAGCCCATTGAATTTTAGGATATCCTATAAATTTACACATTATCGATCTTGCTTCTAATTTATTTGAACCAACGTTCTTAATGTAGGTCGGACAACCCCACACCATCAAATACTTGAGTTGGGGTTTCTTACCATACCACATCTCATATGGTGTTTTAGACACAGATTTAGTGGGTAACAAGTTCAACATATGCACTGTGATTTCCAATGCATATCCTTAATAGGACAGAGGTAACTCATCTTTACTCATCATAGAAAGAACCATATCTAATAGGGTTTAGTTCCTTTGCTTCGACACACTGTTATGTTGCAGAGTATACGGTGGAGAAACTTGAGAGATAATCCCATTATCTTTTAAGTACTATTGGAGTTTTTGTCCAACATACACACTTCCTCGATTATATCGAAGAATCTTAATCTTATAGGTTGTTTGGTTCTACTACATTCTTGTACACAACAAGTTTCTCATAAACATCTGATTTGTTCTTCATAAGATACACATATCCTGGTCTTGAAAAATCATTAATGAGGGTAACAAAGTAAAAACTATTATATTTGGTGATTACAGGTATCGAGCCACATACATCATTATGTACTAACCATAAGAGTTCATCCACTCTTTCATTGTTCCCGTTGAAGTGATGCTTGGTCGTTTTACCTTTGAGACACGAATCACACATATCAAATAATTCAGAATCAAGTGATGGGAGAAAACCTTCATTTTTCAGTTTGTGTAGTCATTTCTCACTACTATGACCTAGCCTACGGCGCCAAAGATAAATATCATTTATATTGTTAGAAGAACTACTTATAGAACACACATAATTAGTATTGATCACGTAAATATCATTTTCAAGAACACCATCATAGGTTTTATTTCCATTTAAACTAATGTTTGCGACATTATTCGTATAATGAAATATATATATCCAGTCTCAGACCAAAACACAATTCCACAGATAAAGTATTTTAAAAATAGCAATTATTTAATATTAATGCTACTCCATTAGGCAAACATAAATGATATCTTCTACTATCATTGCATCTACGATAAATCCATCAGCAACTTGAAGCCTTATCTCTCCTTTGCCACGTGGTGCCAGTTCCTAAGCCCTCGTAATGGATTACATATATGAGTTTTAGATCTAGTATCTAAAACCCAAAATATTTTATATATTGCAAAACAATTTCAAATCATAAATGTACCCGAAAAAGCTGTATAACTGTTTTCTTTCTCTAACAATCTTTAGATATCCAGGACAGTTCCTTTTTAAGCGACCTTCCTTGTGGCAGAGGTGACATTCACCCTCATCATCGGTCTTCTTACTTTTCATATTCTTCTTACCTTCTCTTTTCCACTTCTTCGAACCTTTCAAAGATGATGCACCACCCTTTAGAGCAAGCACAGCCCGTTGATCCTTGGATGTAGACTCGGCCGACCTCAACGTATTGAGGAGCTCCATGAGATTCACCTCCAACTGGTTCATACTGTAATTAAGAATAAACAGTTCATACTGAGGTGTAAGAGAACCAAAGATTAAATCAACTTGTAACTCATTACTTATCTGTACATCAAATTATGAAAGACTGTCAATATAGCCCTTTATCATCAGTACATTATCGTCCACTTCCTGTCCTTTAGCGACTTTGATATTGAATGGCTTCTTCGTAAGCTCATACCTTGTGGAATGTGACTGTTCACCAAACAGGGCCTTCAGACTATCAAATATCTCATGGATAGACATGCTTTCGTGTTTCCTCTGCAATGGCTTGCCTAACATAGATAGTAGGAAAACCTAGGCCATCTCTAGGTCTAAAACTCATTTCTAATAAGCGAGTCTATGTTCAAGGTCCACATCATCAGTGGGTTGTTCATTAGGATCGCAAGTAATAGATGACCAAAGATTCTCGTAAGTCAATGCTATCTTCATCGCTCTTAGCAATCAATATATTTAGGTCTGGTAAGCTTGTCGCTTTAAGAAAACAGTTTTGGAATTGATATTTTCTACAAATTTTAATTGGTAGATTATTAGGATAATATCATAGTAAAAATTTTATAATGTTAGTAAGGCTAAACTTTATGTTTCATTTTTCCAATAAGCTCCGACTATTCTTTTATGTTTTGCTAAACTTTAAGTTGAAATATAGAAGTCTTTAAGCTTCACTAGTAGGTTTTAGGACTTATCTGTCTTGGAATTCTGATCTTGAGTTTGCTCAACAAGTCATAGCTCCATAGGCGATGGATAATTCCTTATCGGTAGTATCATATATAACTCCTAACTCATGGTACCTTGTCCTAATTTCATTTTGACCTTGAGTTTTCTTAACAAATCGAAATGAAATTATTCACTTGTACCTACCATGTCACAACGGCTTAAATATAGTATATATACCTAGAGTTTTCTCAATAAATACGTATAGTTGTCCTACCTCGTTTATTCAATATATTAATAATACTACATACAACATCCTAGCTTAAGTTTGCCTAACAACTAAGGGGTGTGCAAATTATTTATTAATATATATGGCAGAGGACAACATTATATTAAAGATTTTCAATCTTCAATATAAACTATAGAGTGATATCGACTCATGGAATAATGTATTAATAATGAAATATTGTAATGACTTGCCTTTTCAACCCCCGAACGTTGACACTAATACATTCATGGTATTCACGTACCGAGCACTTAAGTGCCAGAAAGATGAATTGTTAGGGTAAAATAAAAAAGAAATAGAACAAGGAAGAAGGGAACACGATATCAGACTCTCACGGTGGAGTAATAATATATAATATCAAAAGAACAGTACCAAGGGTTGACCCGATACAAAAATTTCAAAGTTACAAAACCTAAATACTAATATCAGTGGATAGTTATAACAACCTGTCCTTACAAATGCTGGTATGTACAATATACTAATGCAGCAAAATAGGAATATTATGGTAGGTGAAACATCCAGCTCGTCTTCATGAGCTCCAAAGAACATCAACGAAAATCTACCTTTCTCAGACCACTCGAAAGATCATATGAGGAATTTAAGGAAAACAAAAGGCATGCATAAAAATAAGTCTGGTATGAGAAACTCAAGATATATGTGATCAACATATAACAGTACTTTTGCGACCCCATGGAATGCCATAGTGGTTATCCCCTTAAACGAACAATCATCTAATAAGTACATAAGGTGATATAATGGATAATGTCTAGGATATAGAATATAAATATATAACATAGCCGGAATGGTCACATTGATTACATTCAACAACATATTAGAGGGTACAATTAAAATCGATAAGGTACGTTCGCATAATGGATTTTTATGGAGATGCCTACAATAAACTGAAGTGGATCTTTTACAGAAGGGTCATAACTACCTCCGACCATCACATATCTCTAGGTAAAATATACCTTTTGGTAAACATAGTTGGTCCATGCCCTGACATGCGATCCAACATATCATCTCCTCTTGCGTGCAACATCGATAAGCATACTCTAGATATGGAGTGATAATATCCTATCATAGGTGAGCTAAACCCTAGGCTATGAGGCCTATGCTGTTTTTAGTCATTCCGACGTCGAGTTTACGTTCGGAATCTTTCACATGAGTCTACATCACTCGAATAGAACATAAATCCCTAATTGGATTCTCATAACTCGAACAGATCTCAAAACCACGCATTGATTCCAGCATCTTGAACAGATCCACTTCCAAGAGAAAGAACATGTATCTTAATCTTAAAGTGGTTTTTGATAAGTAAAACACTTACTGATCCCGGCCTCTTCAAGACTAAATCGATGCATTTGTTCATTCAATAATAATGAGAATGATCGCATATGGAAACCAAGTCTAGTATACGTATCATGTTTTCGATGTTTTCATCATACGCTATCCCTTGGTCAAAAGTGAAGCCAGTAGGTTAGATCTTTATTGCTCATATCCCTACTCGAATATCGGTCATAACTACCACAGACAGATAAGCCAACTTTATTGGCTTTTAGTGATAGGTATACGACTAAATATTTTTCATAAACGAGAAAACATACAAAACACGATCAGGTCATATAAAGCATAATTAAGTCGCATAAGCGACTTCTAATCCCTTTTTTAATTAATCCTTTAATAATTAAAACCTCTTTTTCTAGTAAAACTTCTTTTATCTAATAAAACTACATTTATCTAATAAAACTTCATTTATCAATCCCTACTATTCATTTGTACTCTTTCAAAACTTTAAAAAGTATTCATATACTTATCTCAAGTGGTATAAGTATATTCGCAAATCATTAACATGATTTCTTACTTTAACCTTTGCTTTTTTCTATCATCTTCCAAAAGATTCCTTACCTATAATTTCCTTCAAGATATCCATTTTAAGGATCTAAGTACTTTCACAAATCCATTTAAAAAGGTTTAATACTAATGTTACTTAAACATTGTCACTACTAACCCAAACCACTTCACTTATGCTTATCTTTAAAACATTCTTTTTAAGATCTAAGATATTATTTGGTTAAGCTTGATAGTCGACTAATCAACCAACTATTTAAAAACGATTGCTTATAGAAATCATGATTCGTATACTTAACTCGTTTCCAACATTCCAACTAAACTATTCTTTAACCAAGAGTG
The DNA here is from genome assembly GCA_030737815.1 of Allium fistulosum. Lineage (NCBI taxonomy): Eukaryota > Viridiplantae > Streptophyta > Magnoliopsida > Asparagales > Amaryllidaceae > Allium > Allium fistulosum. The sequence goes on from CM060906.1 coordinate 917,779,852, forward strand.
AAGCCAAGTAAGTTAGAGCACTAGTTGCATATCAATGCCTTTCCTAGGCACTTCATTCTTGAATCTCACAAGTAGATAATTCTCCTCATCGGCTTTTAGTGTTAAGTATAATATTAATGACTTTCACAAACGAGTAAGTAAACAGTATGATAATGTGTTTCCAACATTCCCGACTTAACTGTTCCTCGACTAAGAGGAAACCGGTAGGTTAAAGCTTTATTGCTCATATCTTTACTCGAACGTCAATCTTAACTCTCACAAATAGATAAGCCTACTTCGTCGGCTTTTAGTGTCAATCAAAGTTAATTACCTTTCAAACAAATAAGTAAATAACAAGATTAACACATTTCCAATATTCCAACCTAAATATTCCTTGGTCAAGTGGGAAGCTGGTGGGTTAGAGCTCTATTGCTCATATTTCTACTCGACGTCAATCTTAACTCTCACTGTTGGGCGTGTTCTCACCCAGAAGATCTCGAGACCAAGAAGCTTGATTCATCCATCCAGGCTTGCCTAAGCTCATTCGGCATTCTCATCTCACAGAGCCTATTCGGCAGTCTCGTCCCAAGGAACTCATTCGGCATCCTCATCTCACGGCCGGACCAACTAACGCCCCACAACTGCTGGACCAACCCACTCCTGCCACTACCGGACCATGACACCGCCGAACCAACCTCCTTCAACCCAATGCCGAACCAACCTCCTTCCACAACTGCCGGACCAACCCACTCTTGCCACTACCGGACCATGACACCGCCGAACCAACCTCCTTTAACCCAATGCCGAACCAACCTCCTTCAACAGTGCCGAACCAACCTGCCTCCAAACCAATGCCGGACCAACTCGATGCCAACTCCATGCCGGACCAATCATCGCCGGACCAAATGCTACCGAACCAAGACGTGCCAGGCCAGATCACGTCAGCCCAGGCCCGCCAGCTGCTATATACCTCCAAGACCCCTACCCCCAGCCTGACTCTATAAATAGAGGGGCAGGGGTACAACAATGAGGGACAAGTTTGAGAGCTCAAGCACGGATAGAACTTTCAAACAACTTTCTTTTACTTGTATCAAAGCTTTGTACTTGTAATCGAAACAAGAGAAGAGATATAATATACAAAGTGGACGTAGGCACATTCTGGCTGAACCACTATAAAATCTGCGTGTCTTTTTACAGTTTAGCCCCTGCTTTTCATATATTTGCATAAATCTCCAAAATCACTAAGAACAACATAAGATCTACTAAATCATACGACTTTGAGGTGTTTGTCCATTTTTTGTGCAAACATTTTTGGTGCTTTTCACTGAGAATTGAACTCAAGCTTCAGCTTCATCCACTTAACGAGTTTTCCTAACAGCATCGTCCGCCACTTGGAAAACATGCCTCCCAAACAGAGAAAAGATGTTAACAAAGGAAAAAACATCGCATCCAGCAGTCTTCCAGATCCAGCTGTCACGAATCAAGTAAATCGTCCTCCTCCAGCAGCGGTAACAAATGAAGGACAGGCTAATCCGACCATTCCTGCCACAGAACAGCCCGCAGCAATTACTAGGGCAGATCTAGACAGGGTTGTGGCTAAAGTAACTAACCGCTTCACGTCCCAGCAAGAAGCTTTGGTGGACTATCTCATGTCACGCTTAAGGGATGCTGAAGATTCCAACCGCAACACTGAATCATGGGGCGACTCCCAGTCTAGAGGATCTCAGAGACAACAAAGATCTTCCTTCTTCGAAGGAGCTAACGGCAGAAGTAGCCATGGTAGGAGCCGAGACCGAGCACAGCCCGAAGTTAGGCCTGTGGAAACGTTTGGTACCGAACCCAACGGGGGAGGTACCGGGCGAAGGTCAACTGTAGTTGAGCCTGTCATACTTCCTAACCACGGAAACGCCAGTGAACGGGGCCGAGCTAGAGTCCAGCCCGAAGTTGGACCCGAGGAAGTTCTTAGATCAGAACCCAGCAGGGGAAAATCAAGGCAAGGGCCAACTGTAGCTGACCCTAGCATGCTCCCAGAAGATCAAAGGCAGCCGTTGGAAAATATGAGGAATGACAGACGATACCATCCCTACAGGTCATCTGGACGGAATCAATCCCACAGAACAGAACCAAACTCGTTTCTATCTGCTCCAAATTCTGATGAAAGGATGGCACACTTATTCAGAGAGTGCGTCCAACGGGAGCAAAGAGATCGAGGGATAGGCGCTAGGGTGACCAGCCCTTTCGCCCGCAACATCGAAATTGCTATCACCCATCGAGAATGGAAGATGCCAACAATGTAACCTTACAAAGGAACCTCCGACCCCGTCGTACATTTGCAGAGATACACACAACATATGCTCATGAGTGGGGCGACAGAGGGAGTACTGTGCAAATGCTTTCCGCTCTTCTTAGCTGATCTCGCTACCTCCTGGTTCTGTCATCTACCTCAGGGATCCATCAGCTCGTGGGAAATGTTGAAAGAAAAGTTTATCAATCAGTTCCGCATTCATATGGAACAACCTAAGGACGCTTATTCCTTGTCCAGCGTCAAACAGAAACCTGGAGAGAAACTGTAGCAATACCTAACCCGATTCAATGCCGCAGCAGCCGCAGTCCAAGATGCCGATGAGAAGCTGATCCTAATGGCCCTCTGTAGTGGTGTGCATCCGGACACTAAATTTGCTAGGCGGTTGACAAAAGAAAAACCAGCTACTTTACCCGATTTCTTCCATGAAGCCGGGAAATATATGAGACTCGAGGATGCTGCCATTGAGGGGCAGTCAGGACAGCAAAATAAGGCAACTCACAGCAATGCCCCTGCTGTGGCAAGGGACGTTCGAAGAAATGATTCCAGAGACAATGCTGGGGGCAAGAAGGGAGAAAAGCACCTATATCGGCCAGGACCGAGATTCGACACTTACACTCCTTTGAATGAGACCGTCGAAAATATCTTCCTGGCCACCCAAGGAGAAGTTAGATACAAACGCCCACCATACAAGAAGGAATCAGATAACGCGCAGAAGTCTGGAAAGTTCTGTCGCTTCCACGAATCTCACGGGCATGATACCAATGAATGCCATCATCTCCGGGATCTGATTGAGGAACACATCAGAAGGAAGAAACTGGAACGCTATGTAAAAAGTCAGGACAGGACTCCAGCTCCTGCCAATGAAAACCCAAGGCTACCCTCACTAGGGACCGACAGAGGAAACCGCAACACTAGCAGCTCTAGTCAAGAGAAGATAGTGGTCCATACCATCTCAGGAGGACCGCACATCGCAGACCGAAGCTGGAAAGAGATGGAAAGATATGGGAAGTCGCTTAGAGACAATAAAGACTGTGTCAACTCGGTTATAGAAGAGCGCCACCCGAAGCGGAAAGAAAGTGATGATATCACATTCGGTAAGCGTGACCTAGAAGGAAGGCAATACCCTCACATGGATCCCATGGTTATTTCTGCCCGGCTCGGTCCCGCCGAAGTTTACCGAATCTTAGTAGACACTAGAAGCTCGGTGAACATCCTATTCAAACATGCATTCGACAAAATGAAACTATCAATGAAGGATGTATCCCCCTGCGATAAACCACTACACGGTTTCACTGGAGATGCGAAGATGCCCCTCGGGCAACTGGACCTCTTTGTTGAGATTGGAAGCCATCCCCGCTCCGTTGTACGAAAACAGACGTTTGTGCTAATAGAAAACCATTCGGCCTACAACGCCTTCTTAGGAAGGCCAGCCTTGTCTGACTTCCAAATTGTCCTAGCCCCATGGTGCCTAAAGATGAAATTTCCAACGGACAATGGAGTAGGGGAAGTAGAAGGAGACCAGGACGTTGCTCGAGACTGCTATGTGACCGAACTTCGCAACAACCACAGGAAGGATAAAGGGAAGGGTGTAGAGATTGCCCTCTGCACAAAAAGTCTAGAAGCATAGCAACTAAAGAAAGCCCCTCCTCTTCGATATACCAGCGACCCTTTCAATGAATTAGGCCCTAGGGACAAAGAGGAGGAGACCACCGCCGAGCCTACAAAGGCTATGGAGTTTATATCTGTAGACAAGCACGACTCAAGTAGACTATTGAAAATTGGGTCCCAACTAAAAGCCGAATTGAAGGAACAACTCATCGATTTTCTCCGCCACAACTTGGATGTATTCGCATGGTCACATGCTGACATGACCGGAATCTCGCCCGACATAGCATGCCACGTATTAAACATTGATCCTACCAAGGCTCCCGTAAAACAAAGAAAGAGAAGTATGGGGGCAGAGCGATCAGCAGCCCTCGATGAAGAAGTAAAGAATCTACTCGCCAATGACTTCATACGAGAAGCTATCTACCCAGAATGGATCGCCAACCCGGTGCTGGTAAAGAAGGCTAATGGGAAGTGGCGAACCTGCATTGACTTTTCCAACCTAAACGACGCTTGCCCAAAGGATTGCTTCCCACTTCCCAGAATCGACCAACTTGTAGACAACACAGCCGGACACGTGCTCCTATCTTTTATGGATGCATACTCAAGATATAACCAAATTCCTATGCATGCTCCCGACCAAGACCACACTAGTTTCATCACTGACCGGGGTTTATACTGCTATAAGGTAATGCCTTTCGGACTTAAAAATGCAGGAGCCACCTACCAGCGCCTCGTCAACAAGATGTTTGCAGGGCTAATAGGACAGACTATGGAAGTATATGTGGATGACATGCTGGTGAAGTCAAGGAAAGCCAAAGATCACGTAAACCACCTAGGCAAAATGTTTCAAGTACTCCGCCAGTATGGAATGAAGTTGAATCCTCTAAAATGCTCCTTCGGAGTGTCATCAGGAAAGTTCTTAGGATTCATCGTTCATGCCAGGGGGATTGAAGCAAACCCTGAACAAGTCCGAGCGCTAAAGGATATCAAGATACCTTCCACTCGAAAGGAAATGCAAAGCCTAAATGGAAAAGTGGCCGCCCTAAGCCGATTCATCTCCAAGGCAACGGACAAGTGCGTCCCCTTTTTCGAAGCTCTAAAGAAAGACAAAGGAAAGTTCGAATGGACAGACGAATGCTTAACCGCTTTCCTTAACCTAAACGAACACCTCCAGAAACCATCGGTACTCTCGACTCCAAGCGAAGGCGAAGAGTTATACCTATACCTTGCTGTGTCATCTCACGCCCTAAGCGCTGCCTTGGTAAGGGAAGATAACCGCACGCAACGGCCAGTTTACTTCGTCAGCAAAAGGTTTACTGGGGCAGAAGTCAGATATCCTAAACTTGAGAAGCTAGCATACTGCTTACTAATCACATCACGGAAACTACGTCACTACTTCCAGTCCCATTCCATCAAAGTTCTGACCAATCAACCACTGAGGCAGGTACTCCATCGCCCCGACACTTCTGGACGACTACTTAAATGGTGCATTGAACTAAGTCAGTATGATATCACCTATCACCCTCGCACCGCCATCAAGGGACAAGTCATGGCTGACTTCATTGCAGAATTCACTACCAACGAAGATAAGGAGCAATTGGAAATAGCAGAAGACATCAAATGGAATCTCTTTGTGGATGGCGCATCGAACGAACAAGGCTCGAGGGCAGGTGTTGTAATAATCACTCCAGGGGAAATAAACTGCACTATGCTATAAGGTTGGAGTTCGCTGCCACCAACAACGATGCAGAGTATGAAGCAGTGATAGCCGGACTAGAAATTGCCATAGAAATCGGAGCCAATTCTTTGTGTCTTCACAGCGATTCTCAACTTATTGTTAACCAAATACTAGGAGAATTCCAAGCTCGAGAAGAACGACTCATAGCATATTTAAAAAAGACCAAGTTGCTTCTCAGCCGATTGGACCACTACTTAGTCAAACACATCCCTCGGGAAGAGAACCAAGAGGCCGATGAATTGGCAAAGCAAGCAAGTATGAGAGACATCGCCATCTTCGGGGCAGTAACCATCTCAAAGCAAATGGCCCCAAGTTTTGAGCAAGTGAATCTGATAGCTGCAACCGAAGAAGCAACTTGGATGACTCCCATCCGAGACTACCTACAAAATGGCACACTACCCAACGGGCGTAACGAAGTCAAGAAAATCTTGAGGAAAGCGTCCCGCTACACAATACAAGAAGACATCCTCTATCGGCGCGGGTTCTCTAACCCATTATTAAGGTGTGTCGCGGAAGGGAAGCCAAGGAAATCTTATCCAACATTCATCAAGGAAGCTACGGAGATCACACCGGAGGGCAAACACTAGCAAAAAAGATACTTCGATATGGATATTTCTGGCCCACCTTAAGCAAGGACGCCTTGGATTTCGTCAAAAAGTGTGACAGGTGTCAGAAGTTCGCTAAGATTCCGCGGCTACCAACGACTGAGATTACTCAAATGACCAGCCCTTGGCCCTTTGCAGTATAGGGAATTGACTTAATTGGCGAACTGCCAATGGGCCGAGGTGGGGCCAAATATGCTATAGTGGCAGTCGACTATTTCACCAAATGGGTGGAAGCAGAACCCTTGAATAAAGTATCTTCTGCAAAAGTTATTAACTTCTTGATCAAAAATGTTCTGTGCAGGTACGGAGTCCCACTCAAAATCATATCAGACAATGGACTTTAGTTTGACAGCGAGGAATTCGCCAACTGGTGCCAAGAGCACGGAATTCACAAGAGCTTCTCATCCATAGCATACCTCCAAGCAAACGGACAAGTGGAAGCCGTCAACAAAATTCTGAAAACTCTAATAAAAAAGAAGCTCGAAAAGTCAAAGGGCGCTTGGGTGGATGAACTTCCTACGGCACTATGGGCCTATCGCACATCTTTCAGAACATCAACGGGGCACACTCCTTTCTCTTTGGCATACGGATCGGAGGTTATGCTCCCAGTTGAAACCATTGTGCCTTCCCACCGTAGGATCCACTATAACCCAGAAGAAAACGAAGAACTCCTTCACATGTCTTTGGATCTAGTTGAGGAGAGAAGAAATGATGCAGTCCTTAAAACAGCAGCCCACAAACAAAAAGTGGCGACGCAATACAACTCCAAAGTCAAACATCGTACCTTACAAGAAGGGGATCTTGTCCTCAAGCGAATCTTCCCTCATCCCGGAGCGCTAGACCCAATCTGGGATGGACCGTATGTAATTCATAAAGATCTCCACAACGGAGCCTATATTTTGTCAACAGTGGATGGAAAGGTGTTCCAGAGGGCATGGAACATCCAACAACTCCGTCGATACTTTTCTTAACTTGTATTGCCCATATGAAGTGAATTAACAAAGAGAATCAGTGGACGTAGGCCTTTTCGTGCCGAACCACTTTTAAAAAACCTTGTCTCTTTTTTAACTTGTTCCTTTGTATCTTGGCTGCTTGTTAAATTTATCCTTTTCTGTTGAACAAAATCCTGAGCATATAGCATTTCTATTCAAAGCACTCCACAATGCAACTTCACCTGGACAAGACCTAACAGGTACTATGCGAATCTATGCCCTCGCTAATGAGACACTTTTGCTCCAGCATCCCTCTGCTGCGGGTTAACTCATTGCTCACGATGGCCCTTAAAGCCAACTGTAATGAGCCGATTATAAGCCACCGAGAAGGCCGACTATAGCCGAGGCAGCTCATTACGGCGTTAGGCTCGCCGGCAACTGTGAACCGACTATAAGCCCCAACATAAGGTGTGGCCAGCCAGGGGCAGTTCACAGTTGACGATCGGCACCCACGCTAGCCGGCCACAGTGAATCGAATAATACCCACGATTACATGCCATAATGGCCCGGGTAGTTATTGTGCGCGATCTCGGCTCCGATGTGTCTTAGGTGCGGCTGTGGTAAAAAAGAATTAACTCCCCGCAGAGGCGTAAGATGGGTGACAAATGTCTCCAAGACCCATAGCTAGGGAAAGTGACTACAAAACCCGTTTGCCACGAACTTAAGCACATCGAAGGCCTTCCGTGATTGGAAGTTTTACTTTTTTACATATTTCAATTTTACTTAAAAAGCTTTCCTCCTATCCACTATAACAATCCCTAATATACATGATACAGAGTAGGAAATACTCGCCAATGGGTGTAGGGACTCACAATTGGATGATAGGGCGTTCAACTGCGTTCCATGCTCGGTCATACAAGATATTCAAAACTTCCATCTACAATTAGAACATGAAAGGCGGTATTTTCTTCTTTCATATATAAACACATGACTATAATTTATTCACACCTCGCGCTAACATTGCAAGTCATGAAATCATGTTTTAATCAAGAACCTGACATCAAACACAACTGAATTACAAGCATATGCATAGTTATGTTTCCCATACAACATGTCAAGATAATAAAAGCATTCAAAAAACGACGGAATCAGCTTAAGTTAAAGAATTACACGTCAATAATAGCGTTGTTTATTACAAGTAGCATAATTACAACCTAAGAGTTACGTTACTGTTTTGAAACTAACATATACAACAATGACAAGTACACAAAAAGATATTCAGGTCAAATCATGGAGCCGGCTGCGTCGGAGTTTTATCCTTGTCCTGTTGCCTACCTGTCCGGTCAAAGAAAGAATTCATTAATGATAAGCAACCAAGTTAACGGAAAGGCTAGAAAGGAAGACTTACCAGCACCTGCTTCTTGACCATCATGGTCGTCATCCTCTACTTGCACACCTGCCTCCTCAGCAGCAAGCAACCACATACCCTCCTTCACCGCCGCCTTCTCCTCCTTGGTAAACTGGGCAGTGACCACATCCATGCTGAAGACCGCACCACCCTCTTTATCCGCTTCAGCCCTAGCCTCCTCTAGAGCCCGGAGATAGATCCTAGCCATGACCCTGGGATAATCATCCATCCAGGATAGGTTGCCCTGCTTCCAAGTACGGAAGTACATGTCCTGGAGCATCTCGTCCATCATCCCCTCATTCTTCTCAAACTCCCTCATCCAGGCCTCGGAAGCCGACAGCCTTTCAACGGCAGCTTCTCTCTCCAATCAGTATCTCAAGTAGTCGGCTTGAAAGGATTCCCGCATCATCTCCATCTCCTCCTTCAGCTTAGCTTGAGCAAGCTCTACGGCCTCAAGCCTCCCAGATAACTCCTCTATATGCTCGAGATCCGCTTTCCGAACCTCATCCACCGTGGCAATGGCCATATCGATCCGTTCCTTACAGACGGCTTCCATCTTCCGCAACTCTGCCCTATTGGCCTCTTCCATAGTCTTCCTCAATTATCTGGATGCGGACTCATGCTGAGAGATTTGGATGGCTTGGTCAGCAAGTTGCTTAGCCTGGTCGGAAACCATCAACCGTAGCCGAATGTTGGCGCTCCCTATCTCTTCCCCAGCCTTGACCAGACGGGCATGATGCCCCATCAATTTCTTGGTCTCCTCAGCTACTCGGTCAATATTTGCCTTAGCCTCATCCCCCAGAGTTACAACCCGGGTAGTGAGCAAATCAAGATCCAGGGATTTAGCCTCGTCAAGCACCCGTACCATAGGATTGCGAGGGAGAAGATGCTCACCAGTAACCTCGTCGAAGGAAATATCATGAGAGGCCGGATCAAGGTCTGGATGACTCGCGAACGGATTGCGAACTAAGCCCGGGTGATCTATCGGGGTGAAGGTTGGATTCTCAGACGGATGTGGGGAAAGCCTAAACTCAGTATCATCCTCCGTAATATCGTGAACAGGCTGGAGTGAAGCCGGAGGACCAGGAAGAGATTCAGACGTAGATCGACTCCTCTTCTTCTTTTGTGTATATTCTTCAATAACTCCAAGAAGAGGATGATAGCCGACTACGTCTCCAGGACGGCTAGTAGGAGGCTTCGGCTCGGCGGAAGCTTTAAAGAGTTTGTATTGTTCAAGCCTGTGCCGAAGATCTGAGGTCTTGACCGTTTTGCCCGCTCCTGGAATAAAAATCAAATGTCACCAACATGTATTGAGCCATCATTCAAGGATTAAAAGAGTAAGATGAAATTCACCTTGAACCGCCGAAATTGCTTCGGTAGAGGCGCTCCCGGAAGATCGATCGACGCCAGTCCCAACGTTATCGGCTTTCTTAGACTTCTCCGTCCCCTCCAAACCTTCGAAGGCTTGACGGAAAGCGTCATCCGTCCACTCCTGCATTTCGCCTACCTGCCCGGAAGACAAAGCCCCGGGGCCATCGCCACCATCATCACCATGACGATCACCGTCACTTCCGCCCTCAGCCTCACCTCCTTCGTCCTCACCTTTCTCCTCCTCCTGAACATCCGGGTGTGTGCTGGGAGAGGGACCGTCAGACCTTTTGAGCTTCTTCCCCCCAGCAACCGGATGTTTCGAAAAGGGCCTCCTTTACTGCTCTTCGACGCGGCCCCTTCTTTAGCTTGGGCAGCCTTCTCTTCAGCCGTGTCCCTCTGCTTGACCACGGACTGCCACGGAAGGATCAAGTTGTACTCCAAGAGTGTGGCGTTCCTGATCAGATAGGCGGCCGACCTATCTCTCCCAGTAATAGCTTCTATCTCTGCTGCTGTCTGAACTAGGCGGTCATTCTCCACAACCGCAAAACCACCTGTCGCTAGCAAGAAATAAAAGCACGTAAGATAAAGCACTACAGTTGTAACGGGAATTATAAATAAGGCTTCACACTTACATCCGGAGGTGAAGCGACGAATGGAAACAGAGTCATCCCTGATGAAGAACCATTCTTTCTTGAACATACTGAACTTCGAGTATAAGTCCAGGACGGGCTTGAAGGATACGGCAGATTCCAAGCTGATATAGGGAGACCCCTTCTTATAGCCTCTCAAGTTGTACAAATACCGGATCTCTCGGTTGGAAGGAGGACGCCCATATCTCCTCTGGAAGATGATGAAGAGACTCACCAGAATGGCGTAAGAGTTGGGTTGAAGCTGGAATGGGGCCACCTTTAGATATGTAAGGAAGCTGACTACCCAAGCATTAAGAGGCGGAATGGCACCACACATGCAGTGGTATCTGCTGTAAGCAAAGTACCCTTCGGGAGGGTCATACGGCATAACTTCTCTCCCTGGCAACAGCATGCGCGTTCTATCGATTCCAAAAGAACGGGAGATGACATCAAGCTGTTCTTCCTTAAGGGAGCTGGGAAAGCAAACGGGCGGGGAGTTCAGAAGCTCCTGGGGGCCGTACCCGTCCACTAGTGATCTAGGGGTAGATCCGCGACGTTCCGGTCCTGGCTGAGCAGGGGGCACTGCGGAAGATTCTCCTTCGCCCTGAGACCTCTTTTTATCTGATCGAGTTTCTGCTTTGCGAGACATTATCTGCAACATCGAAAAACACGTTGTTAAAACAGAAGATATAAACAAGCAAGTCTATGTAAAGTCCATCCAACACAAAAGTCCGTCCGGTAAAACAAGGTTCATTCGGTACTCCCAATACCGGAGTTTCGTTCGGTATTCGAACATAAGGTTCATTCGGTACTCCCAATACCGGAGTTTCGTTCGGTATTCGAACATAAGGTTCATTCGGTACTACCAATACCGGAGTTTCGTTCGGTATTCGAGCATAAGGTTCATTCGGCACTCAGTTGAGCCAAGCTTCGTTCGTCAATTAAGACCCGCATTCCACTCGGTAAAACTGAAGAAAACTCAAAAGGACATTCGGCAGAATATTCCCTCACCTGATTTGGCAAAAGTCTTTGGTTCGGCTAGCACTGTGATTCGGCAAAGGTGAGGGAATGGTTCGGCTGATAAAAGAAAAACGGTGACGTGAGGCCCGTACTTATAGGCGAGCACGAGGGGACCGGACCAAACGGTTGGCACTTTGGACCAAACGGGCTATCCAAATAACAAAGCATGGCATACACTGGCGTATGCCCCACTTTGGGGGGCAAATGTTGGGCGTGTTCTCACCCAGAAGATCTCGAGACCAAGAAGCTTGATTCATCCATCCAGGCTTGCCTAAGCTCATTCGGCATTCTCATCTCACAGAGCCTATTCGGCAGTCTCGTCCCAAGGAACTCATTCGGCATCCTCATCTCACGGCCGGACCAACTAACGCCCCACAACTGCTGGACCAACCCACTCCTGCCACTACCGGACCATGACACCGCCGAACCAACCTCCTTCAACCCAATGCCGAACCAACCTCCTTCCACAACTGCCGGACCAACCCACTCTTGCCACTACCGGACCATGACACCGCCGAACCAACCTCCTTTAACCCAATGCCGAACCAACCTCCTTCAACAGTGCCGAACCAACCTGCCTCCAAACCAATGCCGGACCAACTCGATGCCAACTCCATGCCGGACCAATCATCGCCGGACCAAATGCTACCGAACCAAGACGTGCCAGGCCAGATCACGTCAGCCCAGGCCCGCCAGCTGCTATATACCTCCAAGACCCCTACCCCCAGCCTGACTCTATAAATAGAGGGGCAGGGGTACAACAATGAGGGACAAGTTTGAGAGCTCAAGCACGGATAGAACTTTCAAACAACTTTCTTTTACTTGTATCAAAGCTTTGTACTTGTAATCGAAACAAGAGAAGAGAAATAATATACAAAGTGGACGTAGGCACATTCTGGCCGAACCACTATAAAATCTGCGTGTCTTTTTACAGTTTAGCCCCTGCTTTTCATATATTTGCATAAATCTCCAAAATCACTAAGAACAACATAAGATCTACTAAATCATACGACTTTGAGATGTTTGTCCATTTTTTGTGCAAATACTCACAAATAGAGAAGTCTGCCTCGTCGACTTTTAGTGTTAAGCCTAGTTAAATACCTTTTTCAAAAATTATATATATATATATATAAATGCTTTAAAAATACTTGTAGATATTTTTTAATATCTATGTGAAATATTACTTGAAAATAACTAATTTACAATTTGATGAAAAACATGTTTTATATTATAAAACCTCTCTATTTTGAAAATACACATATAATTATTAAAAATATATGAAAACTTAAAATCAACTTTAAAATACTTTAAAGTAGGTCCGAAAACATGCCTAAAAATATTAGAGAAAAATAAAAAAATTAAATATCATTTTTCAACACTTAAATCCATAAACAACTTGCTACAGTTTTTATAAATGCTGTTAAAAGTTTTTGTCAAAGAACAACTTTGAAAAACACGATCTTTACAACTGTTTTTAACCACTTTAATAAATGATTTAAGACTTGAATTTTCATAGTAAGTACTATCCTTAGGGAACTTAAAAACCATAGAAAGAAACCCACAAGAATATCCTCCAATTTATTTAGAAATATTTATGAAAACAGGCTATATTTATGAAGTGTATTTATAACCACATTTTTGTTCTTGCTTTCACAACTTTGGTTCACAATTTCTATAACTTTCTAAACCATATCTTTACTTTTCAATACACAAAAATATGAGTAGAGAACAACCAAATCAAATTATCCCAAGTAAAATTCATAAAATTCCATTTTACACAAGTTCAAGTTAAGGGATATCGAAGTGCACTTCTAGCGACTATTCTCGCTTCAAACACTTTCAAACATACTTCAGTTCAACATACAATCCAAACAACTAGTTAAACATCAATTCAAGGCCACCCACATGTTTAAGAGGGTAATAGAAGCGATACTATACAAAAAAAGCAAGAGGGGTCCAAAGTTTATAACTATAATTAGTTAATGTCACTTTAACTTTACATTTCAAGCACACAACATATATACACAATATATACAAACAAGATAGCGATATAACTTACTTAGATCCTAGCCAAACACATTCTAAAGCACAACCAAACCCCAGAACACTTCCTACCATCACGTTACTCCTAAAGATCTAAACTTTAGCACTTCCAAACTAAGGCAACACTTCCCTTCCTCTTCCCTTTCTCATGACCCATCCAAGATCTCCTCGTCTCCTTCACTTTTCTTCCACTTTGACTTTAGATCTAAGCTTCCTAAGGTATTCTAAAGTGTTGGTGAAAGTTTGGTGAAGTTTGGAGAAGATTTGAGTTAATTAGAGAAAGTTAACGAAGAACAAAGTGGATTGGTGCTAATCCACTTCCGCCATTATCAAGTTTTTATTACAATTCAAGCTTGTGTAACTTATGAAACCCTTAAGGGTGTATCTATAGGTTCTTACAATAGGTCAATAACACCTTCTACCTTCCATGAAAGGTCACAGAGGAGCCTTCCTCTCACATGCTACATTTACACCTCATTTTCATTTCTTAACACTTAAGACTTTCCTTAAAGGCTTGTTTTCAAATATCTTCTATGACATCACCCATGACATCATCAAAAAAATTATTTCCATAAATTGCAAATATTTTTATTTCATTTTAATGATTTCCCAAGTAAATAGGTATGTGTGAAAAAGGTTTGAACAACTTCTGACCAGTAAAAACTGTTTATCGATAAAACGATTTTCGGTCACATTATCAATATTTCTTCAAAGTATTAATTTTTTTAAACATTTTTCCAAACAAGTTTACCATCATTACTTATGATTTGAAAGGGGGTTAAAAAGCTTATTAAATCAATTTAATAACATTTAATCCAAGATTCAAATATTTAAATAGTTAATATATTTAAAAACAAAGTGTCTGAAATTCCGGGTCGTTACATTCTCCCCGTTTAGAATATTTCATCCTCAAAATTTCAACACAAGTGACAAAAGAAACAATCATGTAGAAATACTTAACAGTATTCAAAACATTAGCAGACATAGCTCTCGGATTGTCCAGGTTCTAAAAACCTCTCATCGCACGAGGATGATAAACAGTCTAGTAAGCGCACCTTACGCTCAACAACTCAGGTTATTATTAATCGACGATTCACAATACCTTATAACAAATCAAAGAGTCATTATCTAAACTCTTCATAAGCCAACAAAACATAGTATGAAATATACTAAAGCTCGTATGATGTACTTGGACCATCCCTAAGCAATATCAATTCCAATCACTTGCTCGATCACATAAGTTTCACTTCCCAACTAGTATAGATCACTTGATGTAACAACCCAAGCTTTTGTGAAAATTTAATATCGTCATTAAATGCTTAGAATGCTAGTTAATTGCTCGATTGAGTTTTAGATCGGTTGGAATCCTTTGATAAAATTGCTATTAAAATTACAATTGGATTTTTAGAGTTAAAACTCTTTTATAAGTTGTAAAAAAAATTGCTAATTGGGCTTTATAAATTTGAAATAGCGTGGCCCATAAGTGTTGACACCGAGATAGTATCAGAGGATAACCCAACCCTTTCTCTCATTCTTCATTTTGAAACCCTAGAAAAATCACGAAAAGAAAAAAATGGTGGCAGCTTCATTCTCTTTTATTCCTCCTCGCGAATTTGGGGCTTCGAGATTTTAATCGCGGCCATGGTTACTCAATCGAAAGCGGTCGATCGACCCTCTACGATCATTGCGTGCCTCGTCAATTAGGGCCTTGGAAGATCGCGATCGATTGAATTCGATTTTTCTTGCTCTTTTGATTGATCGCCTCTGAGATGCTTTTGACCAACTGCTAAGGTGAGTTCTACTCACATCTACTTCTCACTCAGGTGCAATTAGGGTTTGAATGCTTGGGTTTTTGGTTGTATTCAAGTGATTGAGTTTGTCTATTCGTTTTGCTCACCGTTCGAATTGTATTGAAATTTATCTGACTACTTCAAGTTCGCTTTGTTTCTGGTTAACTTTGTAATGTTTTCGAACTCGAGAATTTCTTGTTGGCCCCGGTTCATTGGAATTGTGGGTTATTCGATTTGAGGAAATGTTGATGATTTCTTGTTTCTGACCACCTCGGCACAGTTGTATCTCGTGGCTATCACAGTTTGTTTTTATTGACTTCGGCTCTTGATATTGTTTGACAGTGTTGATTTTTCGACTTTGTCTCCGTTGATTGGTCAGTGCTCACGAACAGTGTGTCTGACGTTTTTATTTAATGGCCAAAGTATTGAGTTGTTTTAGTTGTTTTCGATATGATTTTGAGTTGTGAAGGAGAAGTATTGGTTTTGTTCGATATCATTCGTGTGCACATTAGTTCTTTGACATGCTGTCTGGTTTAGCTTAGCACTGTCCATTAGCGAATTCCTATGGTTACTCCCAGACACTGTACTAGTGCATTGCCTTCTTATGATTTGTAATTGAAGTGCACTGTTTTGAGTTTGAATTGAATAAGTGGCTCCATTATGATGTATTGCTTGCTGTTGATCATTTTTGAAACTGCTGCTCCTCCATCTTTGATTTTGTGAGCTGATGTGCTCACGAACAGTGTGTCTGACGTTTTTATTTAATGGCCAAAGTATTGAGTTGTTTTAGTTGTTTTCGATATGATTTTGAGTTGTGAAGGAGCAGTATTGGTTTTGTTCGATATCATTCGTGTGCACATTGGTTCTTTGACATGCTGTCTGGTTTAGCTTAGCACTGTCCATTAGCGAATTCCTATGGTTACTCCCAGACACTGTACTAGTGCATTGCCTTCTTATGATTTGTAATTGAAGTGCACTGTTTTGAGTTTGAATTGAATAAGTGGCTCCATTATGATGTATTGCTTGCTGTTGATCATTTTTGAAACTGCTGCTCCTCCATCTTTGATTTTGTGAGCTGATGCTTGACTTCGTGATTTCGAACCCGCTGTTATTTTAAGTTTGAGTTGTTTGTTAAGTTTCTTTTTTGTCAACTGTTTTTAGTAAATATGCATATATACGATTGTATGTGTGTATGCATGTATCGTTGAGTCTACATTTGAAATTACAGTCCTTATACATCACTGTTCCAGTTGCAGTTTCATTTTGCTGTTTCATTCGATTTGGACATGTATGTGCACTCGAGTATGTGCATACATGTACTTTCGTAGACTTTGATTATCCTATGGGGTTTTAGACTCGAGCTTGCCTTAGTTTGAGTTTTGCTTCTTGAGTGCAAACACTTAACTGGGTTGCTTCATCATGTATATTGAGACATGACACTCGACTGTTGTACTGGGTAGTTTTGTGGCCCTTCCTACTGTCATGTTGGGGTATTTGACACTGTTCGATCTTGTGGTGTGGTTTCACTTCATGTGTTTGACATTTAGCAATTCTGCATTTTAAATAAGTATTTCCTGACCTCGGGTTTATCTCTGGTGCATTTAAGTTGGTATCTGGACATGATTATGGATCCTTGCACATTTAGTTGCATTTGTACACTTGGTCAAAAATTGATCCTTGATGTTCATGTGAACGGTGCATTCATTGTTGCCATATCTTGGCTTCTGTCTATAATCATGTGTGGTTTTGTAGTTGTTTGAGTTCACTGTTTCCTTTTTGCTTGAATTGGTTGAGAGTGGTTTGTTGGTTCTTGATTGTTTCAAGTTGATTTGTGAAATTTTACAGCGAGTTGAATCTAGTCTCAAAGACCCGGGTTTGACCCTGTACACGAATGTAAACTTTCGATGTACATTCGTGTGTAATTCGTTCCTCTTGATTTGAGTTAGTGCCTGTTGTTTGTGGGTTATTTATGTTGACTTCTACAGTTTTAATTGCTGTTAGTTTTCGCTGTCGTGATGATTTTACGTACTGTGTGGCGAGGCAGTGCACGCGTGCGTGTACTGCAGCCACACAGAAATTTGATTCGACCGATCTTTTTTTTTAGATTGCTGATTTGTTGATTTACACTGTTTAGTGTTATATCTGCCGTTATCCGATTCTCTTATTGAGAAGTTGGATATACGAGATTTCTGTGACTGTTGTCTATTTGATATTGATTATTATTGCTTCTGTGCATTAATAACTGAGTTTGGATTAGACTAACCAGTGTATTATTTTCTTTTGAATGTAATACTCGGGTCAGACCCGAGTTATTTCAGGTTGTAGATTTCCTGCTTTGAGTTGCTGTTGAGCTATGAAGACTTTTCATATCATTTGAAGTGGTCTACGTTTTTGTAGTAGTCAGTGTGTCTGTTTTAAGTTGATATGTATTCATGTATATTAGTCGATAATGTACTTGTATGTATAACTTCTTGAGTCGACAGTTGTAGTTGTATCATATGTATTGTGTCAAATGTATTGTAACTGACATCAGTTATTATATATATGAGACTTTTTGTTTTATCTGTGTTCCGCATTCTTTTGTATCTGTGTTATTATTATATACATTGTCCTAAACTATTATGAACCGTCGTAGTTCGTTTTATACTAGAATTGGGTATGTCGATGGGAGTAAATAAATAAGAAACGTAAAATGAAAAATATATACCACTCCTATCGAGGTAACCAATACTAGTGTAAGGCCAACTACGGATGGCCGCTCCTATCCAGCCTTATTCTTCGCGATAACAGACAGTATTTCTTTTAATAATCTTTGTTATTGTGAGCATAAAGGTGGGGCGTCACAGTTGGTATTAGAGCTTGGGGTTTATGGACATAATATAAAACATAACTTAAATGGAACATGTGTTACAACTATTGGTCGATGTTTTATTTGTGCTTTGAGTCAAAACTAAAGTTTAAAATTTTGATGAAAGTTTTTAAATATCATTATTTAAAAATAAAAGTGAAATTGTGCTTTGATGATTTGATTAATTTGTGTTCTGTTTATCGAGTGCGCAGCGGAAACAGTGAAATTGTCTTCGCTGAGTACAACTGATAATCCTTTTGATTAAAAAATCAAAATACGAAATTGAAATAAATTTCATTTGTTGTTTACCTAGTTGTATTTAATTTTTTTCTTTGAGAATTTCGAATTCGATTTGAGGATTCGAAACGATTACAGTATGAGATTTTTGTTGAGATTTTTGCTGGGTTTCTTTTATACTAATCATTATTGATTAGATTTTTGCTGTTTTAAATTATCTTCATTGAAGATAATAGAGTAATTTCTTTGTTTATATTGTAGTGTGCGTGCAAATATGAATTGCACGTTACTGTATTAATTTTACGTTGAACCGATGCTTGGTTATGAAACGTATTTTGTTGCCGTTATTTATAACGGGACTTTTACACCAATGCTAAATTTTTGAAGCACGGTGTTTTGTGGCATTTTTGATGAATGAAAATTCACTGATATTACATTTTGATGTAAATTGTTTTGATGTGATTTTGACGTTTTAAAATTTCTGTCGCTTTGGCTTCAGTAACCGTCAAATTTTAAAAGTGGATTTTCAAGCGGTTATACCGCAATGCTGATTTGTGACCCGTTTTTACGGTATTTTGAGAAGTACAATTTCCTTATCGAAATTGTTACTGATTTGCTGCTTTAATCACGTGATTGGAAAATTGTTTTAAGATGAAAGTTGTTTTATAAAAAATTTAACAGTTTGCGCTTTCAAAAGGATGAGAAAGCGATTTAAATGTTTCAACAAAATCGAGGACTATGACCCCTTTCTTTTACTGATTCGCTTAACTCCGGACTTGTCCAGTTGAGAATGTGAATTGTTATTTTTATAAAATGAATAAAATTGTTTTCAGAAATTTTACAGTTTGCGCTTTCAAAAGAATGAGAAAGCGATTTAAACGTTTCAGCAAAATCGAGGACTATGACCCCTTTCTTTTACTGATTCGCTTAATTCCGGACTTGTCCGTTTGAGAATGTAAAGTGTATTTTTACAAAATACACAATTTTGCACTTTCAAGGAAACGATGAAGAGATTTAAACGATTTAGCAAAAGTGCGGAGTATGAAACCACACTTTTACTATTTCGGTTAATTCCGGACTCGTTAATTGAATATCTGTTGTTTTGATGATTTTGATGAATTTTGCACTTTCAAGGAAACGATGAAGAGAATCAAACGATTTAGTAAAACACGTGGTATGGGACATGTGCGTTTGCTATTTCGGTTAATTCCGGACTCGTTAATTGAAATATTTGATGCTTTCGTGTGCTTTCGAGCCATTATGTTGGACCTTCGGGTCATATGATGGACCTTCGGGTCAATTACCAGTACTAGACCTTCGGGTCATTTGTTGGGCGTCAAAATTATGTTGAGTACTTGGTAGGCTTCGGCCATTTGTTGATGCACGTGCGGCGAATTAAAAACTCGCCATCTGATGGGATCGATCCAAGCTTTTATGTTGATTTTCTAGTCTTCTTAATTGATTTCTAGATATTTGTTGTTTCTAATTATCTGCAGGTAATTAGATATCTGATGTTATGAGATTTAATTATCGTATCGATAATTAAATATTTGTTGATTCTGGTTATCGTTTTTGATAATCGGATATTTGTTGTTTCTAATTATCGCTTGTGATAATTAGATATTTGAGATTTAATTATCGCTTTTGATAATTAAATATTTGCTGATTTGAGATTTAATTATCGTATCGATAATTAAATATTCGTTGATTCTGATTATCGTTTTTGATAATCGGATATTTGTTGTTTCTAATTATCGCTTGTGATAATTAGATATTTGAGATTTAATTATCGCTTTTGATAATTAAATATTTGCTGATTTGAGATTTAATTATCGCTTTCGATAATTAAATATTTGTTGATTTGATTATCGTTTTTGATAATCGAATATTTGTTGATTTGAAATTTGATTATCGTTTTTGATAATCGAATATTTGTTAATTTGATTATCATTTTTGATAATCGAATATTTGTTGATTCGAGATTTAATTATCGCTTTTGATAATTAAATATTTGCTGATTTGAAATTTGATTATCGTTTTTGATAATCGAATATTTATTGATTTGAAATTTGATTATCGTTTTTGATAATTGAAAAATTGCTGATTTGAAATTTGATTATTGTTTTTGATAATCGAATATTTGTTGATTTGAAATTTGATTATCGTTTTTGATAATCAAATATTTGTTGATTTGATTATCGTTTTAGATAATCGAAAAATTGTTGATTTGAAATTTGATTATCGTTTTTGATAATCGAATAATTATGACTTGAAATTTGATTATCGTTTTTGATAATCAAATATTTGTGATTTGAAATGTGATTATCGTCTTGGATAATCGAATATTTATTGATTTGAGATTTGATTATCGTTTTTGATAATCGAATATTTGTTGAATTGATTATCGTTTTTGATAATCGAAAAATTGCTGATTTGAGATTTGATTATCGTTTTTGATAATCGAATATTTGTTGAATTGATTATCGTTTTTGATAATCGAAAAATTGCTGATTTGAAATTTGATTATTGTTTTTGATAATCGAATATTTGTTGATTTGAGATTTGATTATCGTTTTTGATAATCGAATATTTGTTGAATTGATTATCGTTTTTGATAATCGAAAAATTGCTGATTTGAAATTTGATTATCGTTTTTGATAATCGAATATTTGTTGATTTGAAATTTGATTATCGTTTTTGATAATCGAATATTTGTCGATTTGATTATCGTTTTAGATAATCGAAAAATTGTTGAATTTGAAATTTGATTATCGTTTGTGATAATCGAATATTTGTTGATTTGGAAATTTGATTATCGTTTTTGATAATCGAATATTTGTCGATTTGGAATTTGATTATCGTTCTTGATAATCGAATATTTGTTGATTTGAAATCTAATTGTCGTTTTTAATAAGTAGATATTTGATGATTCGATGTTTTCTGATTATCGTTTGAGATAATTAGATATTTGTCGATTTGTTTTCCGACTATCGTTAGGATAATTGGATGTTTGCTGATTTTATTGATATGAGATTTTCTAGTCTCCAAATTGATTCTAGAGTATGCTGATTTTAGTGGATTGCTGTTTTCTACCTATCACTGTTGATAGTTAGAATTTACTGATTATGAAGTTTGTATTTCCAGATTATTTGTTGAATAACTAGATATTTGCGGTTTTGCAAATTGTGATTTGTGTTTCCTAGTTATCGTTGTTGATAATTAGATTTGTTGTTTTCTAATTATCGTATCGATAATTAGATATTGCTGTTTTGTGATTTCTGAATTTCAATTATCTAAATGATAATTGAATGTGCTGATAATTGTATTTATTCAGTTCTGCTGTTTTCTGATTATCTATCCGATAATCAGATTTTGTTGAGAATTTGTAAATTTCCCTAATGAAGTTGAAAGATTTCTTTGGTATTTGTGTTCTTGATCTTTATTTTATGGCTTAACCAGTTTATGTTAGAAGAATAATTGTTATAGACTACTTTAAGTATGAAAATTGCGGGGACGCAATTTTTATAAGAAGGAGAGTCTGTACCAACCCGAGCTTTTGTGAAAATTTAATATCATCATTAAACGATTAGAATGCTAGTTAATTGCTCGATTGAGTTTTAGATCGGTTGGAATCCTTTGATAAAATTGCTATTAAAATTGCAATTGGATTTTTAGACTTAAAACTCTTTTATAAGTTGTAAAAAAAATTGCTAATTGGGCTTTATAAATTTGAAATAGCGTGGCCCATAAGTGTTGACACCGAGATAGTATCAGAGGATAACCCGACCCCTTTCTCTCATTCTTCATTTTGAAACCCTAAACAAAAATCACGAAAAGAAAAAAATGGTGGCAGCTTCGTTCTCTTTTATTCCTCCTCGCGAATTTGGGGCTTCGAGATTTTAATCGCGGCCATGGTTACTCAATCGAAAGCGGTCGATCGACCCTCTACGATCATTGCGTGCCTCGTCAATTAGGGCCTTGGAAGATCGCGATCGATTGAATTCGATTTTTCTTGCTCTTTTGATTGATCGCCTCTGAGATGCGTTTGACCAACTGCTAAGGTGAGTTCTACTCACATCTACTTCTCACTCAGGTGCAATTAGGGTTTGAATGCTTGGGTTTTTGGTTGTATTCAAGTGATTGAGTTTGTCTATTCGTTTTGCTCACCGTTCGAATTGTATTGAAATTTATCTGACTACTTCAAGTTCGCTTTGTTTCTGGTTAACTTTGTAATGTTTTCGAACTCGAGAATTTCTTGTTGGCCCCGGTTCATTGGAATTGTGGGTTATTCGATTTGAGGAAATGTTGATGATTTCTTGTTTCTGACCACCTCGGCACAGTTGTATCTCGTGGCTATCACAGTTTGTTTTTATTGACTTCGGCTCTTGATATTGTTTGACAGTGTTGATTTTTCGACTTTGTCTCCGTTGATTGGTCAGTGCTCACGAACAGTGTGTCTGACGTTTTTATTTAATGGCCAAAGTATTGAGTTGTTTTAGTTGTTTTCGATATGATTTTGAGTTGTGAAGGAGCAGTATTGGTTTTGTTCGATATCATTCGTGTGCACATTGGTTCTTTGACATGCTGTCTGGTTTAGCTTAGCACTGTCCATTAGCGAATTCCTATGGTTACTCCCAGACACTGTACTATTGCATTGCCTTCTTATGATTTGTAATTGAAGTGCACTGTTTTGAGTTTGAATTAAATAAGTGGCTCCATTATGATGTATTGCTTGCTGTTGGTCATTTTTGAAACTGCTGCTCCTCCATCTTTGATTTTGTGAGCTGATGCTTGACTTCGTGATTTCGAACCCGCTGTTATTTTAAGTTTGAGTTGTTTGTTAAGTTTCTTTTTTGTCAACTGTTTTTAGTAAATATGCATATATACGATTGTATGTGTGTATGAATGTATCGTTGAGTCTACATTTGAAATTACAGTCCTTATACATCACTGTTCCAGTTGTAGTTTCATTTTGCTGTTTCATTCGATTTGGACATGTATGTGCACTCGAGTATGTGCATACATGTACTTTCATAGACTTTGATTATCCTATGGGGTTTTAGACTCGAGCTTGCCTTAGTTTGAGTTTTGCTTCTTGAGTGCAAACACTTAACTGGGTTGCTTCATCATGTATATTGAGACATGACACTCGACTGTTGTACTGGGTAGTTTTGTGGCCCTTCCTACTGTCATGTTGGGGTATTTGACACTGTTCGATCTTATGGTGTGGTTTCACTTCATGTGTTTGACATTTAGCAATTCTGCATTTTAAATAAGTATTTCCTGACCTCGAGTTTATCTCTGGTGCATTTAAGTTGGTATCTGGACATGATTATGGATCCTTGCACATTTAGTTGCATTTGTACACTTGGTCAAAAATTGATCCTTGATGTTCATGTGAACAGTGCATTCATTGTTGCCATATCTTGGCTTCTGTCTATAATCATGTGTGGTTTTGTAGTTGTTTGAGTTCACTGTTTCCTTTTTGCTTGAATTGGTTGAGAGTGGTTTGTTGGTTCTTGATTGTTTCAAGTTGATTTGTGAAATTTTACAGCGAGTTGAATCCGGTCTCAAAGACCCGGATTTGACCCTATACACGAATGTAAACTTTCGGTGTACATTCGTGTGTAATTCGTTCCTCTTGATTTGAGTTAGTGCCTGTTGTTGTGGGTTATTTATGTTGACTTCTACAGTTTTAATTGCTGTTAGTTTTCGCCGTCGTGATGATTTCACGTACTGTGTGGCGAGGCAGTGCACGCGTGCGTGTACTACAGCCACACAGAAATTTGATTCGACTGATCTTTTTTTTGAGATTGCTGATTTGTTGATTTACACTATTTAGTGTTATATCTGCCGTTATCCGATTCTCTTATTGAGAAGTTGGATATACGAGATTTCTGTGACTGTTGTCTATTTGATATTGATTATTATTGCTTTTGTGCATTAATAACTGAGTTTGGATTAGACTGACCCGTGTATTATTTTCTTTTGAATGTAATACTCGGGTCAGACCCGAGTTATTTCAGGTTGTAGATTTCCTGCTTTGAGTTGTTGTTGAGCTATGAAGACTTTTCATATCATTTGAAGTGGTCTACGTTTTTGTAGTAGTCAGTGTGTCTGTTTTAAGTTGATATGTATTCATGTATATTAGTCGATAATGTACTTGTATATATAACTTCTTGAGTCGACAGTTGTAGTTGTATCATATGTATTGTGTCAAATGTATTGTAACTGACATCAGTTATTATATATATGAGACTTTTTGTTTTATCTGTGTTCCGCATTCTTTTATATCTGTGTTATTATTATATACATTGTCCTAAACTATTATGAACCGTCGTAGTTCGTTTTATACTAGAATTGGGTATGTCGATGGGAGTAAATAAATAAGAAACGTAAAATGAAAAATATATACCACTCCCATCGAGGTAACCAATACTAGTGTAAGGCCAAATACGGATGGCCGGTCCTATCCAGCCTTATTCTTCGCGATAACAGACAGTATTTCTTTTAATACTCTTTGTTATTGTGAGCATAAAGGTGGGGCGTCACACTTGACCTCTCTATTGCGTACTCCGATATGGTTCCTTGATTAGAAACCTTTGTTCTCCTTACATAGCCATATATATAATAGAAAACTTTAGGATCTTATCAACAATCCTTATCAAGGGTTCGTCTTAGGATCTAGTGAAAAATCCTTGTTCGGACCGGTGTAAACAACTTTGAAATCATGTACTCAATACTGGATCAAGAACAGTCATGTGAAAAAAACGATCTATATACAACTTACATATCAATCTTATAGGTTTCTTAACTACACCAATATCTTTTATCACATTCTTTTACACAAATAGTATTTCTTATTAATACTAAAATCAATCATGAACCATTTCATAAAGAATAACTTCAAGTTTATCAACATTGTACAACTTAAGTTCGTACTCGTATAATACTCTACTACATCCTAAGAATATATAAAAAAAAATGGGGGAATTAATTTAAAGGACAAAAATTTGTATATTTTTAGCCTCAAGGACACGGCCTCAATATTTTATCCACAAGGACAAACATTCTCCTAAAAATTATTCATAAGGACAAACATTTTTTTAAAATTATTCATAAGGACAAACATTTTTCCAAAACTGCTACCGAACTAAAAACTGATACCTAAAAACTGCTACCGATAACTACAAACTGATACCTAAAAACTTAAAAACTGATACCTAAAGAAAGTTGTCCTTCAGGCTAAATTACTGAAGGTCTGTCCTTAAGGCTAAAATAATGAGAAATTTTGTCCTTGACAATAATTTCCTGTAAAAAAAATACCAAATTCATTTTACTTAACAAGAATGTTCAACAAATTCAAAACTTGTTTTAACTTATTAACCTCTCCATTCAAAAGTTACAACAAAAACTCAACTTTTATATTTTCATATAAACACTTAGCTACAAGTTCCATAACAATCCGGAAGTTTCCGACTATCTAAAATCGTTGAAAATTCCATTTCATTTTAACAACTACCAAACAAAATATCATACATGATGCACGAACCAAACTATCCTAATACATAGAATACATGTGTCTATAAAATAACTTAATGAAGTTTCAATTATTTATTCAACACACATTATCCAAAAAGGGAAAACATGAAAAGTCCCAATATTTATTCTAGGCTACGCCACTACCACTCGGGCACCCTACATAGTATACAAATAAAACTTTTATACACAAAAAGTTCATATCAAATTTCTTCTTAAGAAAAACTTTAGAACTAAATACCGAGTTTTATGTCAAATCATTTTGAGATAATAATACATACGTATCTCTTTCGTATAATAAATCTTACGCTCAGAATCAAATCCAAATCCATCTCAATTATCTTTAACCAATTCTGGCCATGGCTTCCTCGTCCTCTGTAATATCCCGGAAATTTGGGGCAATATCAATTTAATAATCTATTTAAATAATTAAATTGATTTGTTAATCTTTGATAATAAAAATTTGAATTGGTTAATAATCTAATTAAATAAATATTTAATTAGTGAATTTTATCTTTTATAAGTTAATAAAATGATTTCTATCTATAATATATATGAGTATATATATTGTAAATAGATTGCCTTTGATTTGAAAGTTAATAAATAAATGAAATCTTGTTTTAAATTTCTAATATATATATTGATAATTTTGAGATTTTGATTTATCTAATATTTGCTTTTCAAAGCTATTTAAACAAAATATCTATATAGTTTTAAATAAGATTTATAATAAGGATTATTTTATTTTCTTATTAAATATGATTTAAAAGTGAATATATATATATATAAGTTTAAAATACAATTTACATATGATATGTTAATTCATTTAATAATAGTAGTAATTTATAATCTCTTTATAAATTATTTAAAATTGATAAATGAGTTATTTCCAAACAATATTAATAGTATATTGTTTTTATAAAATAGATTTTTATGTAAAATAAGATTTTAAAGAATTTGAATGTGTTCTTTTAAATTGACTTTAAATTGGATTTTAAATATAATTTGAATTTGGATTTAGATTTAATTTTTGAATTCAAAAAGAGGTAATATTCAAATAGTTTGGATCTCAAAGTATATGTAAACTTTTATTTATAATAATTAGTTTTGTTTCTTTATAAGTAATATATATAAATAGATAAGTAATTGTATTTAATAAATAAAGAAAAGCTTTTATTTACATTTAAATAAATAAGTGTTACTTAAATGACATGTGTAAATCTATAAAAGCTTGTTTAAACAAATGTAAACTAATTAACCACTCTAAGTGACAAATGTCAAGTTTTTAAAATTTTGTTTTCTTTTATTTTTAAGAAACTACAAATTAACTTATATATGCATAACTCTCCCTTCATTTTATTTTTCTATCTTCTTGAATTCAAAGAGAAACTTTCAGCCTGCAATAAAATTCTCAAAACAAAATCAGTAACTCAAATCTATCTTCCTCTCTAAAAAAATCTGCAATTCAAATCCTATTTCTCTAGAACCAAATCAGTAATTAAATTTCTCTCAAACCAGATTCCTCAAACAAAGATCTGTAATGTATTTCTTCAAAAATCTGTAACCATTTTCCAAAAATCAAAGACAAGACCTGTTTTTCTTTACAAATCTGGAAGCCTGCAATTTCTTCTTTTCGAATCTGAAGTAAGCAACCTGATTTAGAGCAACATTTCAAGAAATCAAGTCTGCATGCAAGTTTATAAAGCTAACAACTCAAGTTTTAAATCAAAAACCAGAGGCTAAGGCTTTTCAAAACTGTTTCTAAAAGAGGGCTCTGTTCATCATAAAATAAGTGAGTAACTTACATTTTCTAAAAACTTAAGAATATGATATATGTTGGCATGTGATGATATTGCTTGTATTGAAGTTCTTAATATAAATTTATATGAATTGGTTCAAATATGTTATATGACCCTGTCTGTTTATATAAACAAGTCTGTACCCTGTTTACAAGTGAGTAACACTTTTTTAAAAAGCTTAAGTATTTGAATAGTCTGGTTGCATGCTAAATTTGGAATGTATATGTTTTGTGTGATTATATATATAGATAAGTTCTGCATGAATGTATTTATGGTGTACATGCTTTGTATCATTGTTTCCTGATTCTAGTTTCCAGGCAACATGATTTATTCAAAATGCAATATCTCTTGATCTATTTACTGTTAGGATCTAGGCTTCAAACAAGACTTGTTTGTTTGATTTTAGATTAAGATTTAAATATTATTTAAGTTAAAATAATTTTGTAATATCTCTGGAATTTAAAAAGAACAGAACAAGTTTAATATAAGTGGAAATTCAAACATCTTAATTTAGCAATCCAGGATTATAAACTGAAATCTTATCCAAAATCACGATTTTTAGAAATGAATTATAATTTTTAGTATTAGGATATGAGAGCAGTTCGAGTTGAACTGGAATTAATGTTTTGGGTTGTCTCGAGTGATCTAGTTGTTCGGGGTGGACATAATCTTATCTGGTGGTAGTCTGATGATCAGAGGCTAGGGGAAAAATGTCCGATAGATGATCGAAGCATGGTGGCGACAGTAGGAGGTCGATGTTGTTTTTAAACCTAGTTTATAGGTTGGTCGGAAATTTGGTCTTCGCGGCACCTCTGGTGGATCGAGCTCCACCAGATTTGGGAAAATAAAAGCGGGGACGTTGACGAAGCTTTGACTGGAAGATCAAACGATCTGATGATCGGAGGATTGAGTTCGAGAAAGTTTCCAGGTTGGGACTGTTTCCAGGTTGTGATCGAGATTGCTCGAATTCGATGGTGATGCTTGTTCGAGGTTCTGGAGGTCGCGATCGTAAGGGGTGGTCGTAGACGATATGCAGGTGATGGTATCGATGATCGTAGGCGATCGACTCGCCTGTGCACGTGCACACGTGGTATCTGTTTTGGGTTGTGAGTTGAGTTAAGAGGAAGAAGAAGATGTTCTCGAGTAAATCGAAGAATCGACTCGAAGTCGTGCTCGTGATAGTTGGGTTCTGGCTCGAGTTGTTTTCAGGGGAACTCGTGTAGTTATAGACTGTTTTTAAAAATTAAACATAACAAAGTAAAAAAAAAGAGGGAAGAAAACTCGAAGGAGTACTCGGGAAAATTGGGTTTTGGCTCGAGTATTTTGATGTTTGACTCGGGTAAGTTGTAATGTTTCAGTTTTAAAAACCTGACAGCATTTTTTAAAAATTTTAAAAATAAGTTTAAAATGATAAGCAGGATTTAAAACAAAGTTTTAAATCAACTTTTTAAAAGTATGGATTCAAATTTAGATTTGTATCTAGTTGAAATAAATTAGTATATTAAATTTATAATGTTTTATCAAATTTAAAATATTTAAAGTATATTTTTTTTAAAAGGGTTTGAATAAATGAATTTGTTCAAAAATCTTAATTTTCTTTATAAATGTTAAGTTTTCTTAACATTTGGATTTAAGAAGATTTTATAAATTTGATTTAAATTGGTTAAAGTTAAATTGTAATTTATTTTAAATCTTTAATTTAAAATGAATTAAAAGAAAGATTTTAAAGTTAAATCTTTTAAAGTCCTTGTTAATAATAAATTAAAGTAGTTAAAGGTTAATACTTTAATTTAGAAAGTGATTAAGGTTTAATGATATAGGAGTCATTAAATTAATAAAGTAATTTAAGAATAATTTGATAATTTAATTAATTAATGGTTTAGTGTTAATTAATTAAATAATTAAGATTATAAGTTAATTAATTAAGGTTAATTAATTTGGGATTAAGAATCATTTATTTAGATAAGTATAGATTTTTAATAAATGATTAGAAATTTATTAATCAAGTGATTTAAAGATTAATTAAGCAATTAATTTAGTAATTAGAAATTAATTAATTGGTAATTAAGAGTTTATTAAGTTGTAGTTAATAAATAATTGATTAAAGATTAATTACTTAAAGAAAGTAATTAAAGAATTGTTAATAATTAATGAGGAATCATTAATTAGGGATTATTAAATAATTAATTAATGTGATTAATTTTGATAATCAATTAGATTAATTAATTAATATGAAATTGGTTAAGTATAATTACTTAATGGAAGTAATTAAAGAAATTAATTACTTAAGGTAATTAATTAAATAAATTTGATAAGTTTAAATTAATTAATTAAATTAATTTAAGATAATCACTTGGTGATTTGTTAAGTATAATTACTTAAATGTAATTAGTAAAGTGTAATTACTTAGAAAGTAATTAAAGGTAATTACTGGATGTAATTAATTTAAATAGAATAATTAATTGAGAGTAATTAAGGATCATTAATTAATATAATTAATGATGTAATTAAGAGTTGATTAATTTAATTTAATTAATCAATAATAAGTGATTAAAGTAATTAATTAATTGTAATTAATTAAGGATTAATGTAATTAAGTATAATTAATTAATTAATGAAGTAATTAAAGATTAATTACTGAAATGGTTTAAGTTAATTAATTTGTGAAATTAATTAAGAATTAATTACTTAAAGTAATTAAAGGATTATTAATCAGGAATGATTAAGATGGATACTTAGAGTATGATTAATTAATTGGTTTAATTAATAATTAAGTAAGCAGGATTTATAGAATAAAGTAATTAATTTAATTCACTTTAAATTGATTAGAGATGATATAAATCATTACTTATGGATGGATAAATAGTATTGAATGCTTTGCATTGTTGATATCTCTGATGAGATATGTGCTGATCTATGATATGGATGTTTGGTTGAATTGTAATGATAATGTGAATTATCTGTTGTAATGATAATGTAGATTATCTATTGAGTTATCTTTGTGTATATAGATAAAGAATTGAATTGTTTTAACCTTAAAACAACTTGGCCTTAAAAGATACGTTTTGGATTTCGATGAGACCGGGATCGGGTTTCCGTATACCGGATTTCTAGGTCTGGAGACCCGAATACCACATCGATCCAAATTAACGATAGGTCGTGAATCAAGTGAAGATGAAGATTCAGAGTGCAAGGGTTATTGTCGTTAACTCTGAGGGTGATTCCAAAACGAGTGTAACGAGATAATGCCTTCGGTTTCGTTCGAACCCGGAACGAACTTGTATGGATTGAATGCTTTCAGCACATCGTCAGGTGGACGATGAGCATTCTAAGATAGATGTGTTCTATTTAAAGGTAATCGTGACCTCAAGCCTCACAAACCGGGAATGGCTAAAACAGGGGAGGTGCAGCAAGGTTAGTGGGTAGCACCCAAGTAGGACAAGGTTACCTCTGTCTAGATGTCCCTTTCTATTTTCGACTTAGTGGTGCGGTTGCTGATCCCAACCGTGAGGTATCTTGTGCGGGAATTATCCAGTAAGGGATGTTCCGACCTTGTGTTGCAGGGGATTGGGAGTGATCCTCGGTACGGTGATCTAGGCCACGTACTGTGACGAGCGGTACCCCGGTAGCCCTGCCATTGTATGGAATCCAAACTCCAATAAGTGCCGTACGTATTAGTTGTGCCCAACTATGTTGAAATGTGAGATGTAAGCATTTCAGCTATTTCTATATTTTACTTGAAAACCCTAGACCCTATTATAATAAAATCAGATTTCCTATCAAATGTTTTGGTTAGCGTAAGGTAAAAACTTACCCATGTTTATTTGTGGGGAGTCTTACGTGATACCTTTTCTTTCAAAAGGTTTTGAAGTTAAACAAGTTTAACCTGTTACTCACACCAGACCCATGTCTGACCCAAGTTGTTTATTTCTGTTTTATAAACTCTTGGGTACTCAAATTTTTACGAGTAGCCAAGAGATTCAGGTTTAGCTTTGACGAATTATGGAGGAGCAATGGAGCAGGAGGCTTCGGCGTTCGTAGATATAGTATTCCGCTGTGTTAATATCTGTGTTAGAGTCTTGTATTGTATTTGAGTTGTAATATATAGACAGATGTTTATAACTGTCTAGTATGTGTTGTATAGTTGTGTAAACTCTGATAAGTGTTGTATACTATGTAATAGTTTATGTTATTAATATAATTTATTCTTTCTGCTGTGAGATAGTTGTTGTTGTTTCTTTCTTTCTTCTCTTCTTTTCTATTTTCTACCCCTTTCTTTCTTATTAATGATGCGTCATTCTGTGGAATGAGTGGCGGGTTATTACATCCTCCCTCCCCATCCCCCCACCACTTTCAACCCCGAACCTGCCCCCATCCTCATCTAGGTCCACCCCATCACAATCAGCGGAACCCCGTGGAGCTGGGCCTACTGACAAACCTATTCATACCCCTCCTACTGTTGCCGCCCCTCGCAAGCCAGTAAGTCATTCCCACAACCAGCCTGTTCGTCCTCAGACCGTCCCCACCAATAGATCAACTATGATTAAAACATACGCACAGGTGACGGCCTCCACTACCCGTCCTCCCCTGCTCCAAAACCCCCCCGTGATCAGGCGCCATCGTTACCTCCCCATTTTCAAATCAACCCGCGCAACTCTTGATTTTTTGAAGGCCAAGAGTCGTTGTCTTCGGTGTGCGGGCAGTGACCTCGTGGCAAAAAACTATAGGGACGCAAAGATCTGTTTTTTGTGGCTTCTATGGTCATTCACAATCGAATTGTCCCAATAAAAAAAGTCATAGAAAATATTCGTTACCCGTGCGCACAGTGCCAGCTCCCCAAAAAAATCATTTCGTTCAGTTTAAGCGGGCCCCAATATCTATTTCTACTGGTGAACAAAACATCACAATGCAAACCCATCTCCATACTCAACCATCTTCTCAAACATCTCTCCCAAAACCCTTCTCTTCTCAACATTTCCCCATGGAAGATCCCTCAAAATACTTTACCGCCACCATTATTGATGGCTTCTGGACCATTGAGACCCTTTCGATCACTCTGACATCGCACCTTCAACTACATGAATGGCCTATGTGGATCCTCTCTGACAAATGCTTCCTTGTTTACTGCCCCTCCATGATTGTTCGAGAAACGGCGCTGCAACTCAGAATGATTTCCAAAGCAGGCAACTCCAGCACAATCCTCATCCAGCCCTGGACGGATTTTGTGCCACCGATAGCATCAAACCTCGAACCTCCAACATGGGCTAGGGTGCATGGTTTTCCCGAACTTCTGCGAGAAAATCTAGAGGCGGTGCGTAAAGCCTTAAGCCCCATTGGTCGGCCGGTGAGCCTAGATGACTGCGATTGGGCCCATTTTGATCATCGATATCTTTATCTGCGAATACAGTTCTTTGCCGGAATAGTCTCTCCATGTACTTTCGTATCTCGACTTAACAATGCGGAACACATGCTTACTGTCAAGTGTTGGGATCACGAACATCCTAGAAGAAGGCCAGAGACACTCATTCTGGGCACAGATTTCGAGCGAGATTGGAGATGTTTTAATGAACCCCTCAACATTCCCTCGGACCAGTCAGACTCAGATGCACACTTTGATGCAATGAACTTTGAAGCCTCTATGTCCCCGCCTAACCTTCATATCGCCCCCCAGCACATCATTCAAGACGACTCTATGGAAGTGGTGGGCCCACTCAGATGGGACGATGGGCCTCCTGCTGAGCCCCGTTGGGACCTGCTTGCAGACCTTGACCTCTCTGTTCCGCTGCGTCTTCAGACCCCTCGCCTGCAAGATGCGCCACCTCCCCAGCCTGAAGCTCAATCATTAACCCAGGAACTACCTCTAGCTTCTCAACAATTAGCAACCCTCTCCCCAACCCTTGTTCGCCGCAGCAACAGATTGAATGATGCAGACACTCTTCCTGGAAGCTCGGGTAGTTTTTTTAAACCTGTTGTTTTTTCCTCTGCTAATTCTAAAATTAATAAGAAAATGGCACGTTGCATGGGTATAAGTTTATCTGATGAACACTATACGGTCATGCAAACACTAGAATTTGAGCGTCTGTCCCTTTTCCAATGAAAATAGTCTCCTGGAAAGTTCGGGGTTTGGGGGACCCCTCTAAATGTCATGCTATCGACCTTATTCTAGCCCCACAAAAAATAGACATCCTTTTAATCCAAGAATCTAAACTTTCGGACCCGTCCCCAGCTCATCTTAGACTATTAGGTGGCCCCCACTTGTCTGGCTAGGCCTACATAGATGCTATTGGTACAAGGGGTGGTATAATTACCGCTTGGAATGAATCGACATGATCCCTTTTTCAAATCATTTCTCCTCTTGTTGCACTACATGTTATCCTTCTCCATCTTCACTCGGGTATACTCTACTTCTTTTCCAATGTTTATGGTCCTCAAAATATCCATGAGAGATCTGTCCTTTGGTCGAACTGCTTGGAATTTTCCTCGCATACCAATGGTCCTTGGGTTATTGGAGGGGATTTCAATACGACCAGATCTCCTTCTAAAAGAAACTCTGGAAGCAACTCACAAGATTCTGATGCTTTTAATGACTTTATCAATTCTTGCGCCCTCATCGACCTGCCTATCAGCAACTGACTCTTTACCTGGTCAAACCGTAGATTTGAGCCAGACCTAGAAAAATTGGACCGTTTCCTTTTCAACTCTGCCTGGGACGACCTTCACCTCCTCTCTCTAGTTAATGGCCTCGCCACCACCTTCTCCGATCACTGTCCTCTACTACTTGATTCAGGCACCGCACCAAACCCTAAGCATCCATTCAGATTTGAGCGCCTTTGGCTCCTAGAACCATCGTTCGACGACTTTGTTAAACCAGCATGGACCCAACCCTCTCCGATACAATCGGCCGCTGCTTGAGTTGTCTTCAAACTCCGATCACTTAGAAAACTCATCAGACCTTGGGCCAAATCCATTTGGGGCTCGATCCGTTCCCGTATTGCGGCGACCCAAGATGACATTCTACATCTCAACATACTGGAAGAATCTCGCCCCCTATCTATCTTCGAATCTAATCGCCTGCGCGAGCTGGAGCTTGAATTGGACAGACTTATCAAGCAGGAAGAGATTGGATGGAAACAACGCTCCAAAGCTAAATGGATTGACGAGGGAGACAAAAACACTGCTTTCTTCCATCGCCTCGCCAATGGACGTCATAGATCCACCTTCATCTCTGAAATCTCTCATAACGATACCACCTTCTTTGACCAATCAGATATCCTTTGCCTATTCACTGATTTCTATAGCAATCTGCTAGGTAAACCCTCTCCTCCGCTCCCGCCCATTGACTGGAATCTCCTTTATCCCAACCCTTCTCCGATTTCCATTGACTATCCCTTCTCTGAAGATGAAATTTGGTCAGCCCTAAAAGTTATGGCTGACGACAAATCCCCAGGTCCAAACGGCTTTGGTCCCCTATTTTTCAAACACTTCTGGGATACTGTTAAATCTGATATCATAGAGATGTGCTCTGAATTTCAATCTAACCCCTTGTCTGTTGCACCTTTGAATTACGCCAACATCATCCTTATCGCCAAATCCTCCGGTTCAATCACCTTGTCTTCCTTTTGACCCATTAGCCTCCTCAACACCACCTTCAAAATCATCACTAAAATCCTTGCCAATCGTCTCCAAGGGGTTATTGGATCTGGTAGGGGTTGAACAATCGGCCTTCATCCTGGGCTGTAACATCCTTGATTGTGTGGCGGCCACACAGGAAGTCATCTCCTTCTGTCACCACTCCACCACTCCAGGAGCCCTACTCAAACTTGACTTCTCCAAAGCCTTTGATTCAGTCAACTGGAACGTTTTGCTCGATCTTATGAAGTACGGAGGTTTTTCCGATACATGGTGTAGTTGGATCAAGTGCATTCTCAGTACAAGTTTTTCATCAATTTCCATCAATGGCTCTCTAGGTGGGCATATAAAATCAGCTCGAGGTTTAAGACAAGGCGACCCCCTATCGCCACTCCTTTTTGTCCTCATTTCTGATGTGTTTAACCGCATGGTCAAGCTTGCAATATCCAACAACCTCCTTGTTGGCATTAAACTCCCCAACTCGGACTTATCAGTCTCTAACCTCCAATTTGCGGATGACACCATCCTGTTGGTTTCCCCCGAACCTGATCATATTCATTGTCTTAAAGTTCTTTTATATGTCTTCGAACTCATCTCCGGCTTATCCATCAACTTTAACAAGAGCTCCATCATCATGTTAGGCGACTCCCACCACCTCGGCCCCTCTTCTGCCTCTCTTCTCAACTGTAAACTGGACCACTTCCCCATCACCTACCTTGGCGTCCTCCTTCACCCCACTAAACTCGCCCGTCTGGACTGGCTCCCGCTTATCTCCAAGATTGAATCTCGGCTTTCATCATGGAAGGCCAAATCTCTATCATCTGCAGGCCGTCTCGTCCTTGTCAAATCAGTCCTATCAGCCCTTCCTTCGTACTGGATGTCGTTTCACAAACTGCTGAATTGGATTATAAAGAAAATTGACGCTATTAGACGATCTTTTCTCTGGAATGGCAATAAAGCAAAATATTTGATCAACTGGAAGTTTGTCTGTTTGCACCAAGATCATGGTGGCCTAGGAATTTTTAACCTCGGCTCTTTCAACATAGCTCTCCTATCCAAATGGCTTTGGCGTATCATCACACCGGGAAATTTCATCTGGAAAGAGTGGATACTTCAGCTTCATTATCACTCCAACCCTCACCTGGTCCTTCACTCCACCCCTCGTCTTAAACCTTCTCCCTTCTGGGCTGGCGTTTTACAATCCATGCCCCGTGTCAAATCCCTATTCCATGTCTCCATTGGCAACGGTAGTAGTTGTCTTTTCTGGCTAGACATATGGCATGATCAAACACCCCTCGCCCGCTCGTTCTCTAACCTATTTTCCCATACCTCCCACCATAACTCAACAGTTGGAGAGATTTCAACCCTTGGCCCAGACTGCCTGTGTCCCCCAGCTCTCTTTGACCTTAACACCTTGAATGATCTCACTTCAGCCACTAACCTGCTCCTTTCACTCCAGCTCTCTAACACAAAAGACCATTATACCTGGGCCTTATCTCCTGAGAAAGGCTTTTCAGTCGCCTCATGCTACTCGTTCCTTAACCACCCAGGTAGATCATTCCCTTTCGCAAGAGTATGGAAATGCAAAATCCCTCCCCGCATCCTTTTTTTCCAATGGTGCCTCATCCATGCTCGTATAAACACCAAAGATGGACTTAGAAGTATGAATATCCCTCTAGACCCTCTTTGTGCCTTGTGCTCTATGAAAGATGAATCCATTTCTCATCTCTTTTTTGCATGTGATTTCTCCTACTACATTTGGGCCACGACCAGTGCTAATCTCATCGGCTACATCCCTGTCCTCCACTCGTTCTTTGATTACTAGCAGTATAACCCTCCCGATAGAAAACTCGACTCCTTCATTACCATTTACAGTTGGTGTATCTGGAAAGAAAGAAATGCATACGTTTTCAATAAGCCCAAATGTAGTATTGAAGGAATCTGTAACCGAATCTCTTACCTGTTTACGCTCTGGACAAGATCAGAGCGTAGGATGCCTTTCACTCTACGTCTCCCTCCCAGTGACGATGCTCCTGCTAACTAATTGGAAAGTACATGGGAAGTCTCTTCTTGCTGGCCCCTTTCTGACCCATATGTATGATCATCATCTTAATAGTCGGTAGTAGTAATGCTCTTACTTTGGCTTGGTACTTTTACACAATGCTGCTGTTTTTTGTATATATTTCTTTCTGTGTATGCTAAACTTGGGACCAGATGGGTCCGCGAAACTTATTTTTTGGCTATCGATCAGGCCTGTTGGTCGACTACTACTTATTTATATTAATATATAATCGGCTGTGTAGTCTCACGCTACACACCCGTTTCCCTCAAAAAAAACCTTATAGCATCCCCATTTAAAAACCCATAAATGAACGCCGATGATGCTGAAGTCGTCGCCATAATTATTTTCAAGTGATAGAAGTGAGTTTTGTACATCTAATTCATGCCTTTCGGACTTAACCAAAATCATTTCATGGTTTCAAATACTTTGTAAATATTACTAAGTATCATGATCTCAATTTCTAAACCAATTTCCCAAATACTTATTTTCAAATAATACTACCATTTCTCCCTAAAATCTTGAAAAACAATTCCAAATGCACGGGGATTTAAGTTCTCAAAATACCAGTTTAAATCCTCTTCGTTTATAGACCATATTTTATAAACCATACTTATATAAAATTACTTTCTTATATAAATTCTTTTTACAAATGTTTATTTACTAAATATATTATCTTTCTTATATTAAATAAACATTAATTACTAAATTCAACTTTTATACAAGTTAACTTTTAACCCAACATCATCATCGAATGCCTTATAGCCAAACTATGAAACTCAATTCACAAGGTGTTCATTTCAATGCATCTACAAATACTGCCTACCCAACCGATGCAATGAAAATATAAAACTGCTCATAAACTGATCAAGCACAAATCAATAATCAACAGATGATAGTCAATGCTCATAAACTGGCCGAGCACGGCTAAACAAATTAATAAAGGGTAACGAATGAACATCATTAATCCCTATATTAATTGAACTACACCTAAACAATTCACATTTACATATGTTACCTTATATAAGATTTTTAATTTTCATAGTTATAATTTCCTTTAAGGTATACGTTTATAACAAATAAAATTCCATTATCCTATCTCTTAACGAGTTATTCCCCACCAAAACCAAGGTTCTCACTTAACCTTCAGCTCTGATACCAAGTGTAACAAGCAGCCTTTTCAACCCCCGAATTTCGACACTAATACATCCATGGAATTCACATGCCGATCACCCAAGTGCCGGAAAGACGAATTGTTAGGGTAATATAAAAAAGAAAAAGAATAGAACAAGAAAGAAGAGAACACAATATCAGAATCTCATAGTGGAACAATAATATATAATATCAAAAGAATAGTACAAAGGGTTACACTAGTATCAAAATTTCGAAGTTACAAAACCTCAGTATTATAATTAGCCTGGATAGTTATAATAGCATGTCCCCATAAATGCTGTACAATATAGTAATGCAGCGGAAATAAGAACACTATGTAAGTGAAACATCTAGCTCGTCTTATCGATTTCCAAAGAACATCAAAAAAAACCTATCTTTCTCAGACTACTCGAAAGAGCACGTAAGGAATTTAGGAAAAACAAAAACCATGCGTCAGGCATAAGTCTGGTATAAGAAATAAAGAAATATATGATCAACATATAACAATACTTTTGCGACCACATGGAATGCCATAACAGTTATCCCCTCAAAAGAACCACCATCTAATAAGTACAAAAGATGATATAATAGATAATGTCTGTGGTGAAAAATATAAATATATAACATAACCGAAATGGTAACATTGATTACGTTCAATAACATATTAGATGTACTACAAAACTGATAAGGAACGTCTGCATAATGGATTTTCATGGAGAAGCCTCCAGTAAAATGAAGCAGATCTCCTGCACATGGGTCAGAAACTAATTCCGAGTATATATCTAGATAAAATATACCTCTAATTAAACATGGATAATCCATGCCCTAAGATGTGATCCAATATATCATTACCTCCCCCTCGCAACATCGATAAGCATACACTAGATATCGAGTGATAATATCCTATTACGGGTTAGCTAAACACCAGGCTATAAGGCTTACGCTATTTTTAGCCATTTTCGATGTCGAGGTTACGTTCGGCATCTTTCACATGAGTTTTCATCACTCGAAGAGAACATGAATCTCCAATTGGATTCCCATATCTTGAAAAGATCTTGAAACCACACATGGTTCCAGCATCTCGAACAGATCCACTTCTAGGAGATAGAACACGTATCTTAATGTTAAAGTAGTTTTCAAAAAGTAAAATACTTACAGATCCAAGTCTCTTCAATACTGAATCGACCAATTTGGTCATTCAATAATAAAACGATCATATATGGAAACCAAGTCTCGTATACTTATCATGTTTATGATATTTTCATCTCACACTATCCCTCGGTTAAGAATGAAGCCGATAGGTTAGAGATCTATTGCTCATATCGCTACTCGAATATCGGTCTTAACATCCACAGATAGACAAGCCTACTTCATTGGCTTTCAGTGCTAAGTATATGACTAAATGTTTTCCATAAACGAGTAAACATATAAAGTACGGTTAAGTCATACAAAGCATGATTAAGTCACATAAGCGACTTCTAATCTTCTTTTTCTTTAATTAATCTTTTATTAATTAAAACCTCTTTCATTTGTAAAACTTCTTTTATCTAATAAAACTTCATTTATCAATCTCTACTAATCATTTTTACTCTTTTGATCAAAAAGTATTCATATATTTATCTCAAATGGTATAAATATATTCACAAATCATTAACAAGATTTATTACTTTCCTTTTCTATCTTTTTCCGAGAGATTCCTTACTTATAATTTCCTTCAAGATATCCATTTTAAGAATCTAAGTACTATCACAAATCCATTAAAAAAGATTTACGACTAATGTTACTTAACCATTGTCACTATAAACCCAAAACCATTTCATTTACGCTTATCTTTAAAACATTCTTTTAAAAATCTAAAATAATATTTGGTTAAGTTCGATAGTCGACTAATCAACAATCTAATTAAAAACGAATGCTTATAGAAATCACGATTTGTATACTTAACTCGTTTCCAACATTCCACCTTAACTATTTCTCATCTAGGAGTGAAGCCAAGTAAGTTAGAGCACTGGTTTCATATCAAAGCCTTTCCAAGGCACTTTATTCTTGAATCTCACAAAGAGATAAATCTACATCGTCGACTTTTAGTGTTAAGTATAGTACTATTCATAAATGAGTAATTAAACAATATGATTAACACGTTTCCAACATTTTGGACTTAAGTATTCCTTGGCCAAAAGGGAAGCCGGTAGCTTAGAGGTCTATTGTTCATATCCCCACTCGAACATTAATTTTAACTCTTACAAATAGATAAGCCTACTTCATCGGCTTTTTAGCGTTAAGCAAAGTTAATTACTTTTCAAATAAATAAGTAAACTAAATGATTAACACACTTCCAACATTCCAACTTAAATTTTCCTCGATTAAGAGGGAAGCTGCTAGGTTAAAGCTCTATTGCTTATATCCCTATAAGACATCAACCTTAACTCTTACAAATAGAAAAGTCTACCTCATCGGCTTTTAGTGTTAAGCTTAGTCTAACCTTTTTCAAAACTTATATATATAAATAAATGATTTAAAAATACTTGTAAATGTGTTTTAAATATCTATGTAAAATATTACTTGAAAATAACTAATTTATAATTTGATGAAAAACATGTTTTGTATTATAAAACCTCTTCACTTTGAAAATACATTATAATTATTAAAAATATATTTAAACTTCAAACTAACTTTGAAATACTTTAAAATAGGTTAGAAAACATCCTTGAAAATATTAGAGAAAAATACCAAATTTAAATATTATTTTTCAATGGTTAAAACCATAAGTAATTTCTATGGCATTTACAAATGCTGCTAAAACTCTTTGTTAAATAACAACATTAAAAGCACGATCTTTACGAATAGTTTTAACCACTTAACAAATGATTTAAGAATTGAAATTTTTATATTAAATACTACCCTTAGGGTTATTAAAAACCATGGAAAGAAATTTCTAAGGATATCTTCCAATTTATTTATACAAACTTCCAAAAACAGGCTATATTTACATAGTGTATTTATAACCACAATTTTATTCTAACTTTCACAACTTTAGTTCACAATTTCCAAACTAGTTATTCCCTTTCCAATACACCAAAATAAGTGTAGAGATCGAGCAAATCAAATTATCCCAAGTTAAGTTCATAAAACTACCATTTTACACAAGTTAGAGTTAAGAGATATCGAAGTGCACTTATAGCGACTATTCTCACTTCAAACACTTTTAAACATAATTTAATTCAATACACAATCCAAAAACTAATTAAACATCAAGTCAAGAACACACCACATGTTTTAGAGGGTAATAAAAGTAATCTTATACAACAAAATTTGTCATTTACTTTCAAAAGCATGAGGAGTCCAAAGTTTATAACTTTAATTAG
Source organism: Allium fistulosum (assembly GCA_030737815.1). Taxonomy (NCBI): domain Eukaryota; kingdom Viridiplantae; phylum Streptophyta; class Magnoliopsida; order Asparagales; family Amaryllidaceae; genus Allium; species Allium fistulosum. Next base: position 917,821,908 of record CM060906.1, read on the forward strand.
TTAATTTCACTTTAACTTTATATTTCAAGCATACAACATAGATACACAATATATACAAACAAGATAGTGAGATAACTCACTTAGATCCAAGCCAAACACAAGCTCAAGCACAACCAAACTCAAGAACACTTCCTACCATCACCTTACTTCTAAAGATCCAACCTTTAGCACTTCCAAACCAAGGCAGCACCTCCCCTCCTCTTCCATTGCTCACGACCCTTCCAAGATCCCCTCTTCTCCTTTACTTTTCTTTCACTTTGAATTTAGATCTAATCTTCCTAAAATGTTCTAATGTGTTGGTAAAAGTTTGGTGGAGTTTGGAGAAGATTTGAGTTAATTAGATAAAGTTAGTGAAGAACAAAGTGGATTAGTGCTAATCCACTTCCACCATTTCATGTTTTTATTTCATTTTAGGCTTATGCAAATTATGAAACCCTTCATGGTGTATTTATTGGTTTTTACAAGAGGTAATTAACACCATCTACCTTCCATGGAAGGTCATAAAGGAGCCTCTCTCTCACATGCTACCTTTACACCTCATTTTCATTTCCTAACACTTAAGACTTTCCTTAAATATCGTCATGACATCACCCATGACATCATCAAAAAAATTATTTCCATAAATATAGAATATTTTTATTTCATTTTAATGATTTCCTAAGCAAATAAGTATATGCAAAAAAAGTGTGAACAACTTCTGATGAGTAAAAAGTTGTTTATCGATAAAATGATTTTTCAGTCACAATATCGATGTTTCTTCAAAGTATTTATTTTTGTAAATATTTTTCAAAAACAAATTTACCATTGTTACTTATGATTTAAAAGGGGGATAAGAAGCTTATTAAATCAATTTAATAATATGTAATCCAAGATTCAAATATTTAAATAGTTCAGATATTTAAATACGAAGTGTCCGAAATTCTGGGTCATTACAAATACCCTCGTAATTCAAGTGTCAGACACATTGTGAATCATGGTATACATATATTTACATATGTATTTATTTCTTAGTCTATTTAGGTTTTCGATAATGTTCCACCTTTGGTTTATACACTCATATTATATAAGTTTCATTATTATATAAATAAATAAATTTTATTTTTTAAATTAGCTTATATAATAATCTAATGTATAACATTATATTAATTAAATCATGTTTAATTAATTTCAATTAATTAACTTTTTATTTAATTGTTTATTATCCAATTTTAACATATTATGTTAGATATTTATATGATATAACCTTTATAATAATACACATATATCATATATAGTTATATATATGTATGAATTTTAATTTATTTATTAACTTTTAGTTGCTTTATTTAACTAAACAATTTTAGTTAAATTTTATTGATTTCAAAAATTAGTTTATACATATAGATGTATACTTATATTGTCTTAAACATTTTAAAACAACGTTACTATACATGCATATACATATATTATTTTATTAACTTACTTACTTCATTTTATTATTTTATTAATCTTATTAGTAAAATTTAATTTCTAAATTAACATTTATTTATTTTCAAACTTTTTGAAATTTTTTATTATATTATAACTTTTATAACATACACACACACACACACATATATCTATTATTTAAAATTTAAAATATATATGCATATATTTATATTTATAATTTTTAGAAATTTTTTAAAATTAGCCTAAGGCCCAATTCAAATTAGGCCATTTCTATAAGGGGCAACCTTTAGGCTTACATGTCTGTTCAGGCCAGGCCGGTAGCTAAGTAGGGTAGAGTACGTGATTACCCAAACTCAATCCTTCGACACGGCATTTCTAAACACCCTACTATTTGAGATGTAAGCTTAATTAGTCAACCCTAATATGACTAATTTAGATAGCATATGCTATTAAGCTCTAATACCATTGTTGGAATTGGGCCAGTCCGTAGTGGAGTAATTGCGTAAATTTCAAAAAAATATTCCATTGTTGGATCTTTAATGCGCCTGTGCACTCTAATTCATTTAGAACTTTTCTAAATTATCAGGTAAATAAAATCAATATTTTATATGAATTTATAAACAAATTTTGTTTTATATATAATTTGTATTATACTGTATATATGTGTATCATATATACATATGTATGCACATGCACGTGCAATAGGATAATGTGTACCTGATTTGACACGTCTTTATATAGGTGCTGGAATTTACATCGCAAGGGACATGTTAGTCCCTCTTCTATACAAATATGTTGTCTAAATGTATATATGTTTGCATCATAACCATATATAAGTAAATATTATATATAATATATGCATACGTGTATTAAATATTAGTCATAAACAATTTATATATAAAACATTATGATATATATATATGTGTGTGTTTGTAATTATATATTATAATTAAATGACTAATTAATTTAACATATATATATAATATAATATGAAAGCCATGAATAATTTATTAAAAATATTTTACTATTATTCTGAATTAATTTATACAATACATATAAATATACATTTTTTTTAGCAAAGCAGGCTAGCTTTATACTGGGCCATGCCACATTTATTAGCAAATGTAAATAGGTGTTATGCACAAGCACAGAACAACTATGGTGGTTTTATAGTGGCCACACCATTGAAATAAAAATACAACACAGGAGATGGACAAAATGCCTAAACTACTAACAACCATGACTATCCCTCTTAGAAGAGGAGGAACTACCATCGTCATCATCCTAGTCGGGACCAATGACATGAATAAACCCAGATAAAAGAAGAGCAAGGTTAGGGACAAAACCAACGGAGGCATGGGTGTAAACGATTTTCCTATCCCAAGTGATATCTCGAAACATATTCTTATTCACCTCATCAATTTCACCTACCCTAGTAAGGGTTAGACCCTCACCCTCAATGTGATAGTATAGGCGTCTACTCTCACAATCATCGTCACTGATAAAAATATAATAAGTATCACTCCCATGAGTGTATCGCATGTTAGAGGGAACATGAATCCATGCTCGCTCCTTAGAGTTCCAAATAATGGAATCAGAAGGAGGCTCAGCAACCGAAGGAACAACAGGAGCATCAACCATTACTAGATCCATAGGAGGCAAACTAGTAGTAGGAGGAACAAATAGGGGATGAAAGGCTTAAACAATGGGGCAAAATATCGGGACCCACTTCCTGACGGGGGTCAGTGTAGTGGGGTCCTATCAGCAAAAGGAACTGGAACAACGTTTGATTATAGAGAACAAGCATCCATAAGTTGGCCAAAAGGCTTAAAAGATGAGCAAATATCTGGCACCCAACTATACCGAACAACTACCTCAACATCATGACCCTTAACAATTCCAACCTTGAGCTTAAAGGGCAAAGACCTCTTAGGGTGCTTTCGATCAATGCTTTAGAATACACTAATTTCTTACTGGCCACGGTATTAGAATCAAAACAAATCACCTTACAACCAAGGCCAACAAGCCAGTTAAGCCCAGTGATGGGTTGCAGGATAGAAGGAATGTGAGAGAAATGCACCCAAATAGAAATTGACAAAACCTATTCCTTTACCTTGCCCACGGACAGGCCCTAGAAGGTGATAAGGAAGGGCTTCCCTTCTATGAGTATCAGATCAGCTTCTAATACGCACTATCTATTTTCACTCCTCGAGAATTTGAAATAAAACATATCATTATCAAAATGAACATTGAGGCCACCTTGGGTTTCCAAACTTGAATAAAACGCTCTTTAACCGCATAATAAGCTGGGTTAGGGATTTATGAAAAACCAACCAAATAGTCAGACCAATAATCAACTCCAGCCTGAAGGACTTCGATCGGAGGAACCATCACTCTGTAGTTCTTGACATTGTCAAACACACGGGAGGAGTAGACCCCTACATTTCATGAAAACTTAGAAAAGAGAGATGTCCACTTAGGAGTCTCAATAGAAGTAGTAACGGGTATAGGACCAGGTGCAAAAACCTGCACATTTGGTTTAGTAACATTTTGAAAAGCACCGCAGGCGCATTCTAATTCTCAAGCCAAACTATATGCTGCATTAACATAACTTACATCAATCCCTATAGCCATTTCATTGCCAATTGTTACAACATTAACAGTTTCAACATTCTCGTACACAACAGCCGTATCAATATCAAATCCAACAGTTGAAACATCTCTAATAACACACACATTTCCGAGCTCAACGGTCGTTTCAACATTACCAATGCCTAAATCAGGCCTAACAAGGTCAGACCACTAGCGAACATCACCAGAGGCAGTAGTCAGTAATAAGGGTGAGATTAGGGTTGACGATCCCAGAAAGCAGCTGTTGATGATACCAGAGATATGAGTAGCAGGTGCTTTCGACTGCGTAATATTCAATATAGATGTTAAAGCCTATAATGGAGATGTAGAGCTCGAAAGAGGAAAAAGTGGCCTAGACGGCGAAGATCCCAAGGACGGACGAATGATTGCAGTTCCAAAAAGAAGAAAACCAGCAGCGGTAGAGGTTGGGGCACTTTAGGATAACCCGGATCTAGTTATCTTCACCATCAAATTAGGTGGCACCAACACTTCAAGTGGGTGTGACATGGGAGGAAGAGAAGCGCACTAAAGTAGGGGAGGTAAAAGAAAACAATCGGTAGAGACGAGGAAAAGAGAATGGAGGGTAAAGAAAATCGCAATATTATTATCAAAGGAAGAGGCCATTATCGAAAGAAAAGCTTCATTGTATGGATCATTTATCATATAATTATGTTTGTATGTATAATAAAATTAAATTTATATATATATATATATATATAAATCCGAAAATTTTGCTCTCGGTCAAGTATATATACTAATTTCTTTTCAATTTTGCAAATATAGTCATTAAATCATTTTTAAATTTAAATCAGTGTAAAATTAAAATAAAAAATGAAAAAATATTAATATCAAAAGCATGATGTGCAATATATGTTATATAAAATTTTATACTAATTTTATTATCTGTAATAAATATGTATATATACTAATTTTTAAATTGCAAAATTAATTTTATTTTAAATAAATAATTAAATAAATAAATAATTTTTTTTCTTTACAACAGAATCCATTTAATACATGAATAATTTTTTTATAAAATTTAAAACATATGATATATAATATTAATCTTTTAAGTGTGGGTTTTAATAATTAAAAATAATTAATAATATTATTTATATATAAAAAAATTAATTATTTTCCAGGCCATGAGCATCTAATAGAGCAACCAAACATAAAAATATTATGTTATTTTATTATATATATACACATTCATATAAATAACCATCCAGATGCGACAACATATCAATATACAATTTCATGATATGAATATAATCTGAAAGATATATAATATAGCAAATAAATTTGATGTTATTAGATTGGATATGTACCTTACACCAATGCCTAATATGAACATGTTAAAATGAAGAATAGCGCTCCATGAATCCAGTTCTAATTGCAAAGTTGCTAGCTTTCGAACTATCTTACCACCGACAATCGAATCCACATATTTTGACGTGTTTTTGTAGTTGAATTTTTAAGGGCTTTGATAATGGGAGTTTTGGTCGAAATTATCAGGGAGGATGGGTTAAAAAGTCAAAAATGAAATGATATAAAAGATGGCTTATAAAAAGGAAGTTAAGAGAGTGAAAAGTAGATCACATCTTAATATCTCTCTCTTTCCTTTACCACCCTTTTAACCATTCAAAATACTCCCTATTTGCTATCATATAGCTAGCCTAAACATGCCTCCTTACAACCAAAATAGTTTGCCCATATGAACTTTAAATTTGGTCCAACTCCGAACAATATTCAATGCAATTTTAAATCTTATTTAAACGCGTACCGATTTCGAATATCGATTAGTATATTTATAACTATGATAAACACATTATTTAATATTGTTCAATATATGTTAAATAAAATTTTATAATTAATATTTCATAAATATTAATTAATTTATAATAATTTAGAAATTAATTAAATCAGGTGGTAAAAGGAATATTCAACATTTCTATTGTGCAATTCTTCGGTGTGAATTTGATCAGCAATTACTATTGAAAAATCCAAATATTAACATTCACACACCACTTTGCAGGTGGTGTGACATTATGACGAAAATTTATCGCTTATTTCATTTCGGTAAAATCCAGTTTTACTTTATTAAGCATTACCCATTAGTGACAATTATTTGTACCAATTCTCTTCGTCAAAACTATATCACTTTAGACTTATGGAATTTGGTAATGGTCAAAATTCCTATATTGTCCATATTCAACTCTATAATCCAAACACAAATCCTTGGTCCAATAATAACAATTATTATTAACCAAACTATTCTGGTCGGAGATTTGATTTTGAGTTGACTTTAAATGACCGTGATACAAACCCCATATAATTGAGGATATGATTCCTCTCTCGAATAGTGTTTCACTTCCAATACTTCTACTCGACCCAACTATAGTTATCTGATTGACACCGTGTCACGATTTTACTATATTCAAAGTGGAGCATTTGTATTGAAGATCAATACTATTATCAAGTCAAGAGAACTATGTAAATTAATTGCATCGATATTTTCTATTTGACCTTAGTTATATTAACCAACAAAAAAATATCGAGTGAGTCACTGTACAGTTATCCAATAACTATCAATATGTAACCTCTTGGTACCTCCATCAATCATGAGTAATACACTGCCCAACATTTGGGGAGCGTTATGTACTCTAGTCTCAATGGATGTATCGATATCCAATCTCGATGCATCTTGACTAGGAATATTTAAAATGATCTGTTATTATATTATGATATAATACTCATAATCACAACTTTGTAATTACTATCATAAACATATCGTTTATGGATTTTCTACTAAATATATTTTAATTAGACATTTAATTATTTATAACTCTTTACAACAAATATACAATAGAAAGAAAACACCTTTATTACGAACGAGAATTGATTACAAAGTTAATAATTCACAATAAATTACAAAATTGCCCCTAGGGCATACCCCCTAACCTTATCAAAGGGAGCTTGGTAGATTCTAACCATTGAGAATCCAATACCATGTGTTGTGATCAAGGTTGTAAAAATCGCTAGGTGGACGCTAGGCTGTTAGTACAAATTAGGATTAATTGTTTAGGCGGGGATTAATCAAGGATTAATCGAAGCGAGAAAGTTTTTATAAGTCATGTATTTTGAATAAAATTTTAGTATTTTGTTTAGTGTCGGTTGACGTAAATTGGAACTTTGGGATTTTGAATGTGCTTAAGAATAGCAAAAGAGGAAAAATAGTCTTAAACTAGCATACTTATGCTTGTAAAGGACATCAAACCTTAAATAATGCCTAACTAGTGCGTAAATACATGTTTGGATTCTCATATGAGGCGGATAACCTTGTCTAAGTGGGCTTAGAAAAATCGCTAGGCGGTAAGCCTCGCCTAGTGCCTGGGCGGAGGCCTAGCAGGATTTTTACAATAGCGATTGTGATTCTATTAGCCCTAAAAGTGCTCTAACGCCCTCGTAGAGGCTACGCTGAACCAACGATTTAGAATGTGGTTGCTAATTATTATTAGTTCATGAATTAAGCCTCCAATTACATATTTTTATGTGTCCAACCTTTTAATCTCATATCAAAATATAGGAAAATAATGGAAAACATGAAAAAATACCACAAGAATTTTACAATGATTCAGCTTGCATGTGTCTACTTTGATTCGATTTTATTACTTGTTTTTATCAATTTTCAAATAATAGTGAACATCTTGAAATCTACCCTAGATCTAAGTTTGAAAATCGGCAAAGTCCACCCTTAATAAAAATATTTCGATCCTTTTTTATTTGCTGTGCCTCTACATTTATTGGCATAGAGGGATGAGTTAAGGTACTGAAATTGGCTTCCTGCATCCAGAAAGTTGACTATGAAAATATTTTCTCTAGAGCCATAAAAGTAGAAAAATATTAGGGAATACTTTTGACTTAATCATATCACTCCATACCGTGATCGATTGATGGAATTAGAGAACATTCTTGCCTTGTTTCACTTTGTAGTGCTTTTGTTTGTCGATCCATCATTACCACATGCCTTAGCTTTAGACTCACTCCAATGCTAGAATATATGACATATTGTTAAACTAAAAATTGACATAACACCCATGATTCCAAGTATGATGGGCCTAATCTAGACTTAACATGTACGGTGGCACAAATAAACATGGTTTAGTTGGCGTTGATCGAATGGTGCTAAGGAATCAAAAATTAGCCTAACACACTAGGCCAAGTACAAAACAATGTCATTAAGAAATGGTTTCATGAATCCCTTGAGCTTTTGGAATAGGATACTCGAAAGCCCGTACAGTTTCTTGGAATAAGATATTCGAGAGCCCGTATAGCCTTTTGGAATAAGATATTTGTAAGCCCATGTTACATGATCAAAGGAGATATAAAATAGGCTACAAATATGTGCAATAGCCCATTGAGCATGTTAATGAACTAAATAAGCAATCCATATGATTTATAGTCCATTGTAAATATGTAATAGGCAAGATAGAGTTTATGCATATAAACACTAGTTTAGACCGAAGCTCATGTGATTCTATGTGGAATAGAATCATAATTGCATTGGGTCCACAGAACTTTATTGTATGCATATCCATATCTAATAATGTCCAAAGTACAAAATTAAGGTAATATGCATGTTCAAGTTCTTGTTCATATAAATTGAGTATAATTACAATCAAATTGGATTTTCCCTAAATCAATTTAGGGTTACAAATGTCTAATTTTGAGAGTAGAGAAAGAAATGATCACCCCAACTCCTCACCCCTAGGTCCATATTTATAGGGGTAGAGGAGTTTGACATGGCTTCTTTGTGCCGCCTTCGGTATCGCTTCAGCATCAATCATCTTGATGGTGCCTGACACTATGCCTTGTCTTCATCAAAAACCTTGGCCTTGCTTTGCATGTTGATGGACTATGGCATCAATAAGCACGCTATTGATATTAGGCGATATTGACAATATGGCAGCATTGATAACAGGCGATACTGAACCTGCAAGGTGACATCAATAAGAGGCGGCATTGATAATAGGCAGCATTGGTGATGAATGGCATTAGAAAGGGGAGCGACATCAAATGGAAGCGGCATTAAAGAGATGTGGCATTAGAAGGAAGTGGTGTTGAAGAGGTGCGACATTAGAAGGAAGCGGCGATGAAGAGGTGCGACATTAGAAGAAAGTGGAATTGAAGAGATGCGGTATCAACTTAAGATGGTATCAGCTAGATGTGACATTCATCCTATCTTCGTGGATGAAGTGCGCTATTGATAGAACACGAACCAATAAAGTGCGACATGGATAATACATCATTTCCACTATAACATTGATGGCTTACGTCATACGATACCAATGGTTCACGACATCAATTCTTCTCTTGGTGAAATATTGTATCGGCTTTATACAACGTCACCCACTGGTGACATGCAGGATGCCACATTAATTGCACTCAATATCATTAGTTACCTTGACAACTTGTGGCATTAATCAGTTGCCTTCATTGATGGCATGCGGCATTGTCTATTAAGCTTTTTTGATGTATGTCGGTATTGTAGGCATTCGGCATTGGCTTTGATGACCTACTTTCTCCACACTTTCGACATTACCTTTAGTTAATGACCTTGCATTTCTTCTTTGCTTCTAGCTTTTCAACATGAATTCCTTAATTTCGACATGAATCCCTTAGCTTTAACTTCGATGTGGCCTTGAGCTTTGAAATCATATACTTCCGAGATCAGTAAGCCTTCGGTATCATTAATTGTGACATTGTTCTTCAGTTTCAAAATAAATTCCTTTGCATATATCCTTTGCAAATTATGCAGATAACATTTGCCCCCTCCTTGAATAATTTTTTTTACACTTTAGCGTAAAACCAAAAACTCTCCTGCATTGCTGATGTCTTACATGGTTTCCTTTTAACCCTTTTTTCCTGTATAATATAGTACAAGTAATGATTTTCATTATAAACTTTTTTAAATTAGACTTTGGGAAAATCTTTTAGGATTTTGATAAGATCATAAAAAATCTTTCGTTTGTAATCACATGTTACTTTTGGAATCTATATGTTTACTTGAAGAGGCCAAAAATCTACTTAGCAGTAATTTTACTTGAATAGAATCTCATAGAATCAGGATTAGGATACTATCTGGAAATAATGACCTTATGAATAGAAAACTAGAAAGTTATATATGGATTATAATTACTTGAATAGAAAACCAAAAAACCATCTAAAAATATCATAGGAGAGAGAGGACCAGAAACTCTTCTGGCAATATCATAAATAGAAGACCAGAAATACGCTTAATAGTAATAATTTCTTAATTAGGATGTTAGAAATCCATCTGGAAATAAGGATCTCTTGAATAAATACTCAAAAACTCATTTGGTGATAATAATCTCTGAATAGAAGATCGGAAAATCATTAAGATTGAAGACCAGAAAATCCATCTGACAATAATAATTTCTGAATAGAAAACCGAAGAACTATTCGATAATAATAATCTAAGTAGAAAACCATAAAGTCATTCTTGCAATAATAATCCGAACAGAAGATCAGAAAACCACTTTGGTAATAATTTGAATAGAATACCAGAAACTCATATGGTAACAACAATCTGAATAGAAGACCAGAAACTCGTCTGATAATAATATCTGAATTGAAGAGCAGAAAATCCATATGATAATTGAAGATTGCTTTATCTTTGCTTTGAAGCACAATAGCTTATATTTGATTGATTTTCCTTTAGAGATTGCTTCTGCTTTGGAACACTAATGGCTTATTTTTGTCAGATCTTCCTCTAAAAGATTATTCTTGCTTTGGAGCCCTAATGGCTCATTTTTGTCAGATCTTCCTCTAGAAGATTGTTTTTGTTTTAGAGCACTAATGGTTCATTTTTGATAGATCTTCGTCTAAAAGGTTGTTTTGGCTTTGGAGCACTAATGGTTCATTTTTTACAGATCTTCCACTAGAAGATTGTTTTATCCATTCTTTTGGATATAGTGCTATTGACTTGATTGATTTCGTCCAGTGCATTTGGTTAGCTATCTTAAATAGAACCGAAGACTTATCCAACCTTCCTCTAGGAGGCACTTCAGTCAGGTCTTATAGGCGGTACTGAAAGCTGGTCAATGCTTTGGTCAGTCCGTTTTCAAGCAGGACCAAAGGCTTACTCTGTCCTCCCTCTAGGAGGCATCTTAAACAGGCCATTTTCAAACGGGAATGAGCACTTATTTTTGGCAGGTCCTCCTCTAAAAGATTTTTTTGGAGCGCTAATGGCTCATTTTGACAGATCTTCCTCTAGAAGATTGTAATGATCTCAATTTCGATCAAACCCCTTTAGGTGATGATTTAAGTCATGTACTTTGTTTCAACTTGTTTATTCATCCACTGTTGGGGAGTATGGTCTCAAATGTTCGGCATTCCATATTCTTGCTATTACATTTCCATTAGGTCGACATAATCAATAAGTTCCTGGTGAGATTACTTTGTGAATAACAAGGGGTCCTTCCCAATTAGGCCCAAATGGCCCATCCATTGGATTCTTAGTGTTTCCATAACTTTCCGGAGCACCAAATATCCTTTTCTAAATGATCTTTCCTTAAATTTGGTGTTGTAGTACTTGGTTATTCTTCGTTGATAATCAGCTATTCATACGGATGCTTCATCTCTTAGCTTATTGATTAGGTCTAGGGAGTCTCTTTTCAATTCCTAATTTGGATTAAATGCGTATGCAATTCTTCAATGAGAGGGTACCTTAACTTCAGTAGGAAGTATAGCTTTGCATCCATATGCTAGAATTGGCAGAAGTTCTATATGCCCATAACACAAGAGGCGGTTCTTCTATCCAATTTCCTTTTACTTTATTCAACCATTTCTTTAGGATGGCCTTAATAGCCTTATTGGCAGCTTCAATGGCCCCATTAGCCTTGGGGTGGACTACAGATGAAAAGCTCTTGATAATTCAATTTTTATCATAGAATCGATTAATTTCCTCGCTTTCAAACTGAGTCCCATTGTCAGATATTATCTTATGTGGAATTCCAAATTCGGTGATAATATTTTAATTACGAATTTGAGCACTTTTCCAGATATAATGTTCGAAAGTGGTTCTGCTTCTACCCATTTTTTGAAATAATCAATGACTACCACTGCGTATTTAGCTTCTCCTTTGGATATAGGCATTGGTCTAATTAAGTGGATTCCTCATACATGAATGGCCATGGGCTTGAGATCGAAGTCAATTCATTTGGTGGCAGATTTGGGATCTTAAGAACTTTTGGCATTTATCGCATCTCCTTACATATTCTTGAGCATGGCTAGTCATCTGAGGCCAATAGAAGCCTTGTCTCATAACCTTTTTGACTAGTTTTATGCTATTAGAATGGTCCCCATAGAAACCTTGGTGGGCTCCTCTTAATAAATTTGCTCCTATTTTTAGACTAACACATCTTAAGTAAGGGAGTGAATATCCTTTCATATAAAGTATTCCATTTACCATAACAAAAGTTTAGGTTTTGTGTTTTATTCTCCTTACCTCATTTTTATCTGTTGGTAGTTTTTCTTTCATTATCTATTCGACAATAGGTGTCATCTAATTATCCTTATATTGATTATTAGTCTTCGTATAGAAAGATTTTTCTTGAAGGATTTCAGTTTCATTTTCCTTTTCCTTGTATGTTAGGGCTTGAGATCTGGTCAAAACTAAGGACTCACTTTCTGGATTGGGGCCTTTTCCTTTATACTAGAATTTGATTGGTAGCCTATTGGCACACTTTGGGCTTCTGGTGCTCCTCACGAGCTGGTTAAATTAGCTAAAGAATCAGCTTGGGAGTTATTTCCTCTTGGCACTCAATGTATTGAGAAATCCTCAAATTGGGTCAACATTTTCAATATCTTCTTTACATATAACACTAGCTTGGAATATTTCGTTTGATACTTCTGGTTTAACCGATTCTCCATCAATTATGAGTCACTGAAAATCTCAATCCTAGGAATTTTCAATTGTAGGGCCAAGGTAAGTGCTGCTATCATCGATTCATATTCTACTACATTAATAGTAGCCAAAAATCCCAATTTCATTGCATAGTGTCCATCAGGGGTAATAATTACATATCCTACTCCAGCCCCTTGTTCATTTGAAGCTCCATCTACAAATAGTTGCCATTTAGGCTTGAGATCATTTTCTTTGTCTGATTGCTCTTTGATGAATCCCACACATTTATTAACAAAATTGACTAGAGCTTGTCCTTTAATTGCCACCCATGGTAGAAATTGAATATCATACTGACTAAGTTCTATCCCTATTTTTCTAATCTTCCATAATCTTTGGGTTTACTAAAGACTTGCATGAGTGGGAAGTTGGTTAAGACCTTAATCAGATGTGCTTGAAAGTAAGCTCTCAATTTTTGAATTGTTAGCATTAATCAATATGCTAGTTTTTCTATGGTCGAATATCTGGTTTCTACATCTTTAAGCCTTCTGCTTATATAGTATATCGGAAGCTGAGTCCCATTTTCTTCTCTTATTAGAACAGAACTAACTGCATGCTCAAAAACTACCATATAAGGATAAAAGTTTTCCCCTTCTATAGGGCTGGATAAAATTGATGGTCTCTCCAGATGATCTTTCAACTTCTTAAAGCTTTTGAAAATCCTCTTCCGATTCGAAGTTTTTCTTCTTAATCACATTGAAGAATGGGATGCATTTGTCGATGGCCTTGGAAATGAATCTATTCAATGTTGCTACTCTTTCGTTCATGCTTATCACATCTTTACCTGTTTTGGGCTTTTCCATGTCCTTACTTGCTTGGATCTGATCAGGGTTGGCTTCTATTCCCGAGAACTAACAATGTACCCCAGAATCTTTCCAAATTGGATCCTAAAAGAACATTTTTGAGGGTTGAGCTTCACCTGATATTTTCACAATACTCTAAAAATTTCCTCAAGATCACTTAGATGGCCATTTTCTTCTTCAGATTTGACTAGCATATCATCTACATATACTTCCATGTTACAGCCAATCTGTTCTTTAAACATTTTATTTACCAATCTTTGGTGGGTGGCTATAGCATTCTTTAATCCAAATTCTTTACTTTATAGCAATTTGTTTCCCCAATCTATTATGAAGCTTGTGTTCTCATCATCTAGCTTGAACATTGGAATCTAACTGTATTCAGAATATGCACCTATGGTAGTAGGAGTCGTTGTCCACTCATCGCATTAACTAAATGGTCAATTTTTGGAAGGGAATAGCAGTCTTTTGGGCATGCTTATTCAAGTCAGTATAATCAACATATGTGCTCCATTTGCCGTTAGACTTCTTGACTACTACTGGATTGGCCGACCATTTCGAATAAAGTACTTCTCTGATAAATCCATTCTTGAGTAATCTCTTAACCTCTTCTTTCAAAGCATTAGATCGAATTTTGCCAAACGGCCTTTTCTTTTATTAGACATGTGTAATATTCTGGTCTACATTCAAGGCATGGCTCATGATGGCCGGATCTATTCCAATCATGTCGAAATGGGCTTAGAAAAAACACATCTTTCCTGGACTGAGAAACTGAACCAGTTCTCTTTTAAGTTTGTCATTCAACTCTTTCTCGATTTTTGCTGTCTTTGTTGGGTCAACTGGATCCAAGCATATTTTCTCAAGATCCACGATGGGCTTCATCCTTTCTTGTTCATTTCTGTAGTTTAAATCGGTTATAATTTATTTTTCATCTATTTCTTCTTCTACCAGATTTGTTTCTTTCCTCTTTCGTTTCTTTTCAGATAAGTTAGGTTTTCTTAGCGCATGTTTAGATTTTTCAATGGTCTTTGCTATTGCCTTGGATGATTAGCCTGTAGGATCTCTATCCAAGGGCTTTCTTGTCTCTGTTATAATCGATTTATTTTTCTCCAAGTCATAGTAAAAAAGATTATCTTGTTTTCATTGATCAAGAGTGGTGAAGTATAATTCTCGAGAGTTGAATTGCTCTCCCCTCATTCTCCCCACCCGCTCTTGGCCAGGAACTTCACCAATAGATATTTTGGTGAGGAAAAAACCATCAACCTCATCCAAAGTTGGCCTCCCAAAGAAGGTGTTATAGTCAGAAGGCGTTATAGTCAGAAGGCGGGTCCACAATGATAAATAAGGTCTAAAAGGTCCTGAAATGCAGTGGAATTCCCATCTGTACCAAAAGCTCTATATGTCCTATGAAAGTTGATCCTTTGTTATTGAACCCAAAGATGGGCTGAAAGCTTGGCTCTAGCTTGTCTTCCAGAATTCCCAGCTGATCAAAGGCATGTTCGAAAATAACATATACAGCACTTCCAGTGTCGACGAGATTTTTAGTCACTGCAGAAAGCCCAATTTGTGTATTGATCATAAGTGGGTCGTTATGTGTATGGCGAACCCTTCTCAGCTCTTGTGGGGTTATGGTTAAATTGTGCATCTGGATATGAAATCTGGAGTTATTAGCAGTGACTCTTCTTAAATAGAGAAACCACATTTTTTGCCTCGATAATGTATTAGCTTATGCCTCCTCTACTGCTTCTAGCAAAATGGGGCCTCTATGAATTACATCAATTTGATTGATCGAAGGAATAAAATCTGAGTACGTATTATTTTCTACAAAGTTCATGGTGTTTCTTAGGAACCTTTGATTGCCTTCATCGGGACATGCCATTTTCTGATTACCTTTGATAAATTCTTTCAAGTGTCCTAAACGGATCATGCTTTTGTTTATCCCAGCCAACGCACGACATTCGTCTGTCTTATGCCCATTTGCCTTATTATAAGCACAGTACATTTCCCCTCCTTTTGGTTCAGGGTAATTCTTAGCCTTGTAGGGGATTAGAAAGTTGCTGATTTCTTTTGCTATAGCGAAGATGTAGGATATCAGCTTACTTAAAGCAACATAATTGGACTTTAGAACCTCCTCCCATCTCGATTTCTTATTACTGTGATTGGAGCTAGATTTCCCCATTTCTTTCTTTTCCTAGGACTTCTTCCTAGCATGAAACATTTTAACCATGCTGATGAACTTATCAGCTTGAAACTAAAAATCTTGGAGATCCTTTAATACATGAAGGTAAAGTTCTTACCAGAAAGGTGTTTGCTCAATCAGCCCTAAGTGAACTACCATTAAATTGTCTTTGTCAACTATATCTTCTGCCTTTAGTGCCTTTGCCTTGAATCTCTTTAGATAGTCACCTAACAGCTCTCCCAATCTTTGCTTGACATTAGCCAATACACCGAAGTCAATAGTAGGATCCTTACAAATACAAAACTGTGTTAAGAACTCATAAGAGAATGGCTCCAAAGAGTATATGGTATTCTCCTAGTAATGTTTATACTACTTGGCTGTTGCTCCTTGGAAGGTGGTAGGAGAAAGTTGGCAGTGTACATCTCCTTAGGCATTATAGAGATCCATATAACTTTCGAATGCCAATTGTCGATCATGTTCGGGTTTGTAGTCCCATTGTATTTCAAGGATGGAATTTTAATATGAGATGGAATCTTTGTGGACATAATCGTATTTGTGAATGGGGCTTCCCGGAAGTTGTTGTTAACTCTAGCATCAAGGGTCCTCTTTCCTTTAAGGTTAAGCATATCCTTTGCCATCTTTTTAGCCATGTCCCTCAAATAAGCTTCATTGTTGTGATAATTGCTCCTATTAGGCCTATACTCTTTGGAGATTTTAAAATGCTTATTAGATTTCTTTACTAATCTTCATTAGTGATCTACTTTAGCTTTATTATTTACCAAGGATTAAAAAGAGAATTCTGCTACTTCAGCTTCTTGATTTCCTCTTCTTTTCTACTAAGTCATAGTGATTTTGCCTTTTCTCTTGCTCTTAAGCAAAAAAGCATCTAAATTCCTACTTGCAGATTCAACTTCTTCTTCGGTGAGTTTGGAAGATTTTTTTGTGCAAGGACTTCTCTTAATAGCTCCTGCATCATTTTCATCTCCTGAGTTAGATCTTTAATCTTAGCTTCACTACTGGTAGGTTTTGCTGGCTCTAATGGCTGTCCAGGTTCCACATTTCCCAAGTTAAAGTTGGGGACAACATTTTCTTCACATGTCGTCATTTATGTGACCTCTTCATTTGGAGCATTAATTATCCTTGATCTACCATTTTTGTAAAACAAAAACTCATTTAATTAGTTTGAGGAGAGACTTTAAATAGGAGCAGAGGTTCGAGCTCTCCTTCTGGTGCCAAAATGTTAAAACAAAAATTGGTATAACACCAGTGATGCCAAGTATGATGGGCCTAATCTTGACCTTAACACATACAATGGCATGAATAAACATGGTTTAGTTAATGTTGATCGAATGGTGCTAAGGAATCGAGAATTAGCCTGACATTCTAGGCTAAGTACAAAACAATGTCATTAAGAAATGGTTTCATGATGCCCATGAGCTTTTGGAATAGGATACTCGAAAGCCCGTACATTTTCTTGGAATAAGATATTCGAGAGCCCGTATAGTCTTCTGGAATAAGATATTTGAAATCCCATGTTACATGATCAAATGAGAAAGAAAATAGGCCACAAATATGTGCATAGCCTATTAAGCATGTTAATGAACTAAATAAGCAATCCTCATGAATCATAGTCCAATATCCATATGTAATAGGCAAGATAGAGGTTATGCATATAAACACTAGTTTAGATTGAAGGTTATGTAATTCTATGTTGAATAGAATCATAATTGCTTTTGGTTTAAAGAGCTTTATTATATGAATGTCCATATCTATAATGTCCAAAGTATACAATCAAGGTAACAGGCATGTCCAAGTTCTTGTTTATATAAATTGAGTATGATTACAATCAAATTGGATTTTCCACAAATCAATTTAGGGTTTCAAATGTCTAATTTTGAGAGTAGAGAAAGAAATGATCGCCCCCACCTCCTTACCCCTAGGTCCAGGGTAGAGGAGTTCTGCATGGCTGCTTTACGCCGCCTTGGCTATCGCTTCGGCAACAATCATCTTGATGGTGCCTGACATAACGCCTTGTCTTTAACAAACCTCGACCCTGCTTTGCATGTTGATAGACTACAACATCAATAAGCATGGTATTGATATTAGGTGATACTGGTAATCAGCCAGCATTGATAACAGGCGACATTGAAGATGCATGGCATTGCCTGAAAGGTGGCATCAATAAGAGGTGACATTGATAATAGGTAGCATTGGTGATGAATGACATCAAAAAGGGTGGCATCAAATGGAAGCGGCATTGAAGAGATATGGCATAAAATGGAAGCGACATTGAAGAAATGCAACATTAGAAGGAAGCGATATTGAAGAGATGCAGCATTAGAAGAAGGCGGCATTGAAGAGATGTGGCATTAGAAGGAAGAGGGATTGAAGAGATGTGGCATTAGAAGGAAGAGGGATTGAAGAGATGCAACATTAGAAGGAAGCGGCATTGAAGAGGTGTGGTATTAAAAGGAAGCGGCATTGAAGAGGTGCGACATTAGATGGAAGCAACATTGAGGAGATGCGGTATCAACCTGAGATGGTATTAGCTAGATGCGACATCCATCCTGTCTTTATGGATGAAGTGCGCTATTGATAGAACACTGCATCAATGTGGTGCGACATGGATAATACATCATGTCACTATAACATTAATGGCTTACGGCATATGATATTAATGGTGCATGACATCAATTCTTGTCTTAGTGAAATATTGTATTGGCATTATACAATGTCACTCATTGGTGACATGCAGATGCGGCATTAATTGCACTCAGTATCGTCAGTTAGCTTGACGACTTGAGGCATTACTCATTTGTCTTTATTGAGGGCATGTGGCATTGTCTATTAACCTTTGTTGATGTAGGATGATATTGTAGGGCATCGGCATTAGCTTTGATGGCGTACATTCTCCACACTTTCAACATTACCTTTCTTTGATGACCTTGCATTTCTTCTTTGCTTCTAGATTTTCAACATGATTTCCTTAATTTTGGCATGAAGCTCTTGGCTTTATCTTCGACATGACTTTGAGCTTTGAAATCATATACTTCCGAGAATAGTAAGCCTTTTGTATCATAAATTGCGAAATTATTCTTTAGTTTCAACATAAATTCCTTTGTTTATATCCTTTTGAAATTATGTGGATAACATATATCAATGAGAATTAGGAATTCTTTTGATCGGTACTGGTCCATGCTATCGATCCATGCCTACTGTCTGTTAATCTTGCAAAAGTATAAAATGGACCATCAGTTCAAAGCCTAATAGGATATACCATTATAGCATAACTCGACCAGCAATATCTCTAGCCCACTAGCATGTTGACCTTTAACATCCCGACCCGCAAAAAACTTGTCACCCCGCTTCCCTTAAACCAGAGCCCTAACCACCTTATCATTTTGATTAATAAAATCTTCCAGCTCCACGGACAACTTCGCCCATCCCATCATTTTAATAAGGTATCTTTGCTTCTCGAACCTCTTGACCGCACATTGGTCTCACTCATACCTCCCTCAATTGCTATAGGTCCTGACCAACCTCACTATCAGATTCGTTTTTGTCGTCATTTCATAGAATTCTTACAGAGGCCCTTAGTCGCCCTATAAAAGAAGATGACAAGCCATATTGTTTCCTTGACAAAAGCCACATAAACGATTTGTTCATCTAACAAAAGCATTACTACGCAACAACCACTATCTATATTTCACTCCTACCTGGCAAAAGTTTCACTACACATTAGCCACTCTTTACTCCATTTCGCCCTTCCAACATAAGCATGTCATTGTACGACCCACTAGCTAGCCTATATTCAAGCCCATCTTTCCACACGACATTCATGCTAGCCGCAATCTAAACTGTAGATCGCACTCATTGCTCACGAGTAAACTTAGAAATCAAGGAACCAATCCAAGCCGTTTAAGATATGAGCTCTTCAGCTATAAATAAGGGATCTCATGCACTTCTACAAAGATTGAATTTTCTACTCTCGTAAGATATATTTGCAAGCTCAAAGCTTTTGTAAAATCTACTAAATGATCTCATGTAACCGGAGTACTCTAAGTAACAAAATCATCAACCTTAGAGGATATATATCTTTGCCAAGATCAAACCACTCTATATCGTGTGCCATTTAATTTACTTGCATTATTTATCACACTATTTGCTAAAATCTGCATTGAATCATAATTTCGATGTTGGCTTGAAATTTAGTCCATAGTACCGATCAACTTAGTTAATATCGGCATGAGGTGCATATCGATCAAGCATCGACATGAGATATTTTAAATTATCATAATAATATCGGATGATATCGGTAAAATATTGGAAATTTGTAGAACATGTTATAAACGACATTGTACTATGTTATCATATTATATTGATGCTAAGTTTCCAAATATTTGGATCAGTAATGCCAAATTACTATCAAACATTGATTGTATATAGTTTACAGATTACAATCTGTTTTCTGGGATACTCTATTTCATAAAAATCATAATATACGCTCGTAAAACCATGAAATTTGTCTAATGTGCATCTTTATTATTTTCTTCATTTTTATACTATATTCATTATATCTCTAATCACTTAATCATCTATATTACTTCCCTAAATTTTCCGTATGTGTAGTTTCTTCATTTTCATTTTCACTTAATTTATCGAATCAGCAATGTTGATTTGATACCAATTGCTACCTTAGCTCGTTCCTTATCGATATGTCAAATATATAACTTTACTTCTCTTCGACTTTTAGTTCTTAGTACATATAATAACTAATAAAATGAATTTTCATAATTTAACTTACTGTTAGAAATAATTAACAAAAAAATAAGTAAAAAGAAAAGTAGCTCTTTCATGATCTTGTTTTTATTGGTAAAGTCTTAGTGGAAAATAAAACAGATAAATAATGGAATAAGTAGAGCTTGAAGACTAAAAGTTATGGTTAAAACTAAAAAATTAGTGCATCGGGATTTCTAATATGGTCTACGTATTGTTATTCACCGTATATAAAATACAAATATTAAGAATGTAAAGATATTTATTTGTAAATATATTTTCCCAACACATACAATAATGAACCTTATATTTAAATTATATTGGGTGCATTATACTAAATATTGGAGTGATATATCAGCAAATATCAGATCATATCTCGCTAATGATATTTCAAGTGATATTTTGAAAAAATATGGGCCTAGGAGCGATATGAGATATACCGACGATATTTCATCGACATTATCCGATATTATCTACATAGCCGATCAACGACACTTAATCTTTTGTTCTGACTTTTCTATTGTACCATCTTACACTCAATTATCCATAATCATTGCATCTATTTCTTCATCATCCTGGGTTCCATTATCATTGAATCATCATGGATGAAAAATTGAGGATAACTCTTGCCCCTAAAATAAGCTTTTATGAATAAAAAATTATGCTTTAGTAAAATATTAGTGACTTTTCCTAATTAGATTAGATGACCCCATTACTTAAACCATTTCTATGGAGAGCCATGTCTCTTAAGAAACACTTTAATTCCATATATTTGTCGAGTAATGTCTATCTAGTCAATAGTATTTCAAATCTTTACTGTTAGAAGATTTGTATTTTCCAACGAGAAATCCAATTATGCATGTATAGATTGTAATCCGTAATCCACTAAAATCTATTGCATATATTGCTAGATGAAATAATCTGAAGAAAATGGAAGAATCGTCAATTTTGATCAATTGGTACTGATCAATAAGGAATCGATAATCATTGACTGACGGCCCTTACCATATATATGGTAATTAGGCATTTCTTATAAAATTTGCTACCATTCCATTGTTGTAACAAACCATTATTCTGATACCCAAGACAACACCTGATACCATCCTCTAGTACTCTTGTGTCGATATTTTAGCATCAAAATGCAAGATCATTGGGGTAAAATTAAAATAACAGAACTCTGAACAACAAAAATATGCTTACATCATATCAGGGAAATATAATATAACATAGAAAAACAGATACCACATATAACCACTCCCAAAATAGAGTTCTCAAAGTTGCAACATCAACTACATAGTAGTACCCTCAGTAATGGACAAGTATAAAAACCTATCCTTACATTGCTGATATATATAAATCTACTATTGCAACAAAAATAACAAATAGAAGGTACATCCAAAGCCTTCTGCTCATACCACTCAGCTCTAGAATGTCAAGTCTAATCATGTACTCTCAGCTTATTCAAATAATTACTCGAGAGTTAAAAAATAAACTTCTAGTCAGACATACATCTAGCACGAGAAACTCTAGTAACATACCCACACAGACCGTCTTACATTATCAGACCATGCCTTAAAGCGCATAATAGGTTTCACCCCATAATTATTAAACCACTCATATTAAGTAAATTTATTCAATCAAAGGTGCTTATGGTCTGTAATACATATAATAAAACTATAATATGCCCATACATATCACAATTAATTTTAGGTAATATAAGTCAGTAGGTGTCTACGTTTCTTCATATACGTATATATATACGTAATTCAAACATGGCAAGGTGGACAATTCCCTAATCGTAGGCCAAAATATATCTCTACACTTGATATACTTAATAGCCATAGAACCTTATAGCTCTAAACCAGATATATCAAATACATCTCTAGAGTAGACATACCCGAATGGTAGCGAACCACATAACTAATTCTATCTCTTTTAGAGTCCTCTTTAGTCATTTTCGATTTCCCTCCCAACACATTAATCTACGTCGAAACCCGCTCTCAAAACCTTAAACTAATTATAAGCACTCAACATTTCAAATACGATTCCTTCTAGGCAATTCCTCATGGGTCTTAAGGACATCATCATTCTAATTAAATTGTTATTAGTTTCAAAGTGGTATTGGCCAAGTCATACTTCGATATACTTGCCTGATTTCGATCATTTCAAAAAATTTGTTTGATGCATTCCCGGTTAAATAAATTCCAGTTCTTTTGTAAGAAGCGAACAACATATATAGTAGAGTCTAACTGAGAATTTTCCAACACATTGACCTTAAAGGGAAAGATGTTTCATATGAACGGTAGAGGCTAACCAAGAGGTTTCCAGACCATATGAAATCACATCTCTTATATACCTTCCTAAGTTTAAAAGCTAAATTCAATGATCAAAAACTAACCGTTAATAAGTCAAACTCCCACGTTGAAATTTGTCATCTTATAACACAACATGAATTCCTATGTTAAGGAGGTTTGTGTAAAATGTGATAAATGCTACAAAATCAATAAATATAGTTTATGACCATTGACCAAACGAGCGAGCAACACCAAGTAATATGGGACGCTTGAGTTGATATATGTTCGATTATGTTTTGTAAGTAGATGTCACTCAATAGGGATACGCAATACTAAGGTATTGCATATATTATGTATGAGGTTATGCTCGCTGTGGTGAGTAAGGTTATGTACCAAGAGTTATATATGGTTGTGTTCCTATATATATACATAGACATATCTATATATGTTTATATGTTTATCCTTTATGTGTAATCCTATTATTTTGGTGAGAAGTAAAACCAGATTAGGCTAGTATTCATCCTAGTGGACTAACTGCAGGGTCGCGCCCCGGATCCGTGACTCACCTTGTGC
This sequence comes from Allium fistulosum, assembly GCA_030737815.1. Classification (NCBI taxonomy): domain Eukaryota; kingdom Viridiplantae; phylum Streptophyta; class Magnoliopsida; order Asparagales; family Amaryllidaceae; genus Allium; species Allium fistulosum. The sequence continues at coordinate 917,845,575 of CM060906.1, forward strand.
TATATATTTGTATGCTTTTGCTCTATGTCACATAGGCCAGTAGTTTGTTACCGTTTGAGGCACTTGTAGGATCATGACCATTGCATAGCGTGGATTTCCCCCGATGGATATTAGACGACAATGACATTGAGTTAACTAAAGATTATAGGAGCCGTGCCAAACGGGCATGTGTGTAGTCTCCTAGAGCAAGCTAGTGGTTGTTAGTCTCCTGTCTAGTTATGATGTGCAATAGATAGACATATGACATTTATACACCTTTTTGAGCTTCATGCAGTGTGATGATGAGTGGATGACTATACTGGTGATTATGTGTCCAATGTATAGCCAATCTTCATACATGAGATTATTAAGGAGGATAATCGAGGCTATGTCGAGGTGTTAACCTATGTTTTGTTGATATGTATCATTGTTATATGTTTGGTTGTATGGATGTTGGACTGTTTGTTCTTATGCATATGAAAAAAATTAGGATATGCCTACTTTATGATTATCCAAGAGATAATCTTGGGCATTATCGTATGCTAGTTCTGTAGTACTCGATGTTTTTTGTGTATTGATGATGGTTGGATGTATAGTTGTTTCACCCATTTTATATCATACTATTCGATGTAATGCTTAACCTTATTTTAATATGGGTGATGATTTGTGCATGGCTATAGATATAATTTTATATTAGAGATGTTCATATATTAATGTGTGTTATACATGATTATTGTTGGAATTGAGCTAGCCGACGGTAGAGTAATTAGATAAATTTCAATTTTTTTACCAATTTGAATCTTTAATGGGCCATTGTAGTCTAATTCATTTAGAACTTCCCAAAATTTTCTATTAAATAAAATTAATATTTTATTTGAATTTATAAACAAAGTTCTATTATATATATAATTTTGTATTGTAATATACATGTGTGTATCATATACACAAATGTGTGTACATGCATGTGCAATAGAGCAATGTGTACATAGTTTAACATGCCCATATATATATATTGGGATTGACACCACAACATACATGTTGGCCCCTTTGTACTCGATTCGCTGTCTAAATGAGATATGTTTGTATCATGATAAAATATAGAAGTAAATATATAATATAAATATAAATACATATGTACATATATCAAATGTTAGATATAACTAATTTTATATAAAACATTTATAATATATATATATATATATAATTAAATCATTAAATTAATTAAGTATTAGTTTATAAATTTTCCTTACATATATATATATATGCATATAAAATATAATATGAAAACAGAAAATAATTTATTAAAGTAATATTTATTTTATTTTAAATTAATTTATACAATACATCTAAGTATGTATAATTAGATAGATATATATATATATATATAATATAATATAATTATGTATATAAATAATTTTTTAAGTTATGCTCCTGCATATTATTGCTCTCGGCTATGTAATTTTATTTTATTTTGGTTTTTGATTTTAATAAATTTAGGATTAGAAATCGTGTAAAATTAAATATAAAAATTATAAAGAAATATTATTTTTAAAATTTGTATTTCCCTTTAAAGTAGAATTTAAAGTGCTTTAATAAATTTGTAATTTTAAAATGTATCGATTTCAAAAATACATAGACCAAATTTAAAATTTCCATGGTAATTTAGTTTTAATCATACTTTAGTTGGAAATACATTATCTAAGTTTGCCTTACTTTGTACTAAATTAGAATTATATAACATTGATAATAAAAATGACATTAAAATATGGTGTTCGGATAATAATAAAATATATATAGCACAATCCTTTTATAAATTTCTCAAATTTTTTGGGTACAAAGTTGAATATATTTAGATATACCTGGATAGGTAACATTCCACCCAAAGCTAAAGTACATATGTGGTTAATTATACATGGAAAATTATATACTACAAAACTATTGAAAAAGAAAAATATAGTTATTGTTAATAAATGTTTTTTCTATAATAAATGGAAAATATGTTGCATTTATATTTTGAGTGTCATATCACTAAGTATATTCTTACAAATTATCTGAATATTTTTTATTTTAATATAATTAATAATAATATTAATTGTGAATTATTTTGGAATAGGCTTAGGTTTCATTATAATGGATTTCATAGACTAATAATGATATTAATTATACTATAATATGTTGGTATACATGGTTTGAAAGGAAACAAAAGTTTTTAATAATATAAATACTCCAATATAGTAATTTAATATATATAATAAATCTGTTTTGTTTTAATTGGATTTCAAACCCTAGTGTGGTAAAGATAATAATATTAGTTTCAATGAATACCTTAAAAAGGTTAAATCCCATATTAATTTAGTTAAGAAAAACAAAGTATTTAAAAATAGAAATAACAATAACACTTTAAATACCTTTTTAATTGACATGTATAGCAATGAATCTGACACTATATTATATTTAGGAAATTAGTTAGATTTAAAATATTTTAATTTTGAAAATAGCGTTCATCTCAAAACTATATTAAATGTGAGTTTTTCTGGAATAGGCTAGGTTTTGTTATACATGTTTCCATAGATTAGTAATCGATACTATTTTTTGCTATTATAAGTTGGTATATATGTTTGAAAAAAATCAAAGAGTTTTTAGTACTAAAAATACTCCAATTGATATTTTAATTTATACAATTGCTTTATTTTGTTTTAATTGGATTTCTAACCCTAATTATAATAAGGATAACAAAATTAATTTCAAATAATATGTTAAAAGTTATATCGCGTATTAATTTACTAAAGGAAAATGTAATCACTAAAAGCAGAAATAATAATAGTTCCTTAAATTTCCTTTTTATTGAGATATACTCCAATGAGACCAATGCCATATTATATATAAGAAATTAGTTGAATTTTGAAATATTATTGTTTAGAGGTGTAGTATTCACTTCATAACTCTATATGTTACATATCTTTTTAAAATGTGTTGGATTTACACTTAGTATGTTTATTTTATTATTATGACATATATATGTATAATATATATATATATATATATATGTATGTATGTATGTATGTACGTATGTATATATGTATCGGTCTAACATTTTGGTTTAGTGTTTGTTCTTAGGATTAGATGAATCAGCGTAGGGATGGTTTTAGCAGTATTTGCTATCATGGATGGATGTATGGCATTAGAGCATATATAGGGTTTAGTCTAAATTTTTATTGTATTTTATTTCTTTGTCATCTTATTCACATTATGGATTTTAGTTACTAAGTTAGGGGTATTTTTTTATTGTATTATATGTGCTTTTCGCTACCTACCAGGCTTATTGGCAACACCATTTTTAAGTGTAGAAAAAAAATGCATGAGTGCTCTCCTCTTCGCATAAAGGATCGCTTATTTTCTTCAAAAAAAAATATTATTTCCGAAATTTTTCTGTATAATCTATGTTATGTAATATTTTTATGCAAAATTTTATTATTTGTAATGAATATATTTATACACATACACGCACAAGTATTTTTTATTACGTAAAAAATTTTAGGTTAAATAAATAATTAAATATATTTATTCGATTAAAAAAATTTACTACCAAATACATATTATACATAGAAAAATTTTAAATTTTAAATATATGATATATATATATATATATAACATTAATCTATTAAATATAGATTTTTATTAATTAGTTCATTGAATAATATTGTTTATATATGTTTTAATTTGTCAGCCATGAGCATCTTGTAAGAAAGCATAAAAAATAATTGTATTAAATTATATATGGATATAATAATATGCACAACCAACCAATTTGTGATAGTATTTCGATATATCAGATTCATAATATAATCTAACATCTTATTATATAAATGATATATATAAATATGATATAACAAAATAAAACAGAAAATTATCTTTCACTAAAGCCTTTGCGTACACGTTGAAACATTGAATCTATCCCTTTGAAATTGTTCACAACTCAGAAGTTGCTAGATCCCAAGCTACGTTACCACTGATGATCAAATTGAAGGGTTTTGTTGTAATTTTGAACTTGGATTTTTGGTGTTTAGGAAGGATGGTTGCTAGTCAAAATTGTCAGAGAGAGGAGAGAGAAAGTATAAAATGAAATGGTGTATAAGGTGATATATAAATAGGAAGTCAAGCGAGAGAAACGTGGATTGCATCCTAATATCTCTCTCTCACCAATTCCACTCTTTTAACCATTCAAAATCCTCTCCAATTGCCATCATATGGCCATCGAAATCAACATCATACAGTCGAAAATATCATGCCCATATGGGTATCAAATATAGTCCAAGTCCGAATAATATTCGATGCAATTTTAAATCTTATTTAATCACATATCAATATCGTAAATATCAATTGGTATATTATAACTGTTATAAACACACTATTTAATTTTGTTCAAAATACATCAAATACAATTTTATAATTAAAAATTAATTAATTAAATTAATTTATAGCAATTTATAAATTAATTGATTCAGATGGCAAAAGGATTATTCAACGTTTCAGCTGTGTGACTCTTAGATGTAAATTTGGTTAGCGGTTAATATTGAACATATCAAATATTGACCTTCACACGTCACTTAACAAGTGGTGTGACATTATGGCCAAATTTATCACTTACTTGGTTTCAGTAAAATCTAATTTTAATTTATTAAACATTTCCCCGTAGTAAGGATAATTTACATTAATTCTCTTCGTTAAAACTATATCACTTTGGACTTACAGAATTTGGTAATGGTGAAAATTCCAATATCGTGCATATTCAACTGTATTGTCCAAACACAAAGTCATTGGTTCAATAATAACAATTATTATTAACCGAACTACTCTGGCCAGAGATTGACTTCGAGTTGAATTTAATTGACCATGATAATAACCCTATATAATTGAGGAGACGAATCCTTTCTTGAATAATGTTTCACTTCCAATACTTCCACTAGACCCAACTATAGTCATTTAATGGTAGTCGTGTCATAATTTGATTATAATCAAAGTGGAGCTTTTATATTGAAGATCGATAGTATTCTCAAGTCAAGAGAACTATATACATTACTCACATCGATACTTTATGTTTGATATTAGTTATATTAACCAATAGAAAACTATCGTGCGAGTTATTCCATAGTTATCCAATAACTATCAATACATATCCCCTTGGTTCCCTTAGCGGTCATGAGTACTACACAGTCCAATATTTGAAGAGCGTTACTTACTTTAATCTTAATGAATGTATCAATATTTAGTCTCGATGCATTTTGACTAGGAATATTTAAGAATGATGTGTTTATTATATTGCGATACAATACTCATGATTATAACTATTTGTAATTACTATCACAAATGCACCATTTATCGATTTTCTATCAAATATATTTTAATTAAACATTTAATTATTTACAACAGATTATAAAAAATATATAACAGAAAGAAAAACACCTTTATTACGAACAAGAATTGATTACAGAGTTAATAATTTACAATAAATAACAGAATTGCCTCTAAGGCATACACAAACTCTATCAAACTGCCACTTGCACTTGGGGCCAATCATGGAATCTTAATCCCATCTCGATCATCTTCTTGATTACCGATCGAGCCAGACCCTTAGTGAATTGATCTGCTATGTTGTCCATGGTATTTACTTTTTGTATTATGACTTATTTCTTCTTGGCGAATTCTCTAATGAGGTGGAACTTCCGAATTAATATGTATTGACTTCTTGGGTGCTCTGGGCTCCTTTGTAATTTGTATCACCGCATTGTTATCATAGAACAATGCCATTAGATTCTCGGAATTGGAAATCACTCCGAGCTCACTAAAAACTTGTGCATTTAGACTACCTTTTTAATTGCTTCATTGAGGGCAATGTACTGATCTTCCATCATTAAATGAGCCACTATTCCTTGTTTGGAACTTTTCTAATTGGAAGCTCAACCTTTAAGCATAAATATATAACCAGACACCGACTTATTATCATCAATATCACTTTGAATGCTCGAATCTATATACCCCTTGATAAGGAGGTCTCCATTCCCATAAATGTGGAATAAGTCCCGAGTCTCTCTTATTTTTATAGGTGTCCAATGTTTTTCTCTAAGATTAGACCGGTATCGTCATATGCATCCTAATGCATATTACGCATCCAATCTAGCACATATCATATCATACATTATGGATCCTATGGCTGAAGCAAGGGGACCTCTTCTTACGCTCTATCTCCTCCTTAATACGAGGAGCGTTCTACTTAGAAAGGACGACTCTAAACTGTGTTGGAACGTTTTCATGCTTGGAATTCTCCATTCCGAACCTTTTTAGTATGGTATCAATGTATAGGGATTGGGATAATCCCAACAGCCTTTTAGATCTATCTCTATAGATCTTTATACCTAGTATATAGACTGCTTCTCCCGAATCCTTCATGGAGGAGTTCTAGGAAAGCCAATCTTTCACTGGTTACAATAATGAAATGTCATTGACAATCAATGGAATATCATTGACATATAGTACTAAGAATATGATAGCATTGCCTTGTTCCTTTCTATATACGCATGCTTCCTGTATGTTCTGATAAAAACCTAACTTTTTGATTACTTTATCAAAACACTTGTTCCAACTCCTTAAAGCTCGTTTGAGTCCATAAATGGACTTTAACAACTTGCCAGCCTTGCCCACACTCATATTGATGACAAAACCCTCAGGATGCGACCTATAGACAGTCTCTTCTAAATTACCATTTAGAAATTCCATATTTACATCCATTTGTCATATTTCATAGTCATAGAGTGCAATAATGTCCAGCATAATCCGAACGGACTTAAGCATGGCTATGGGCAAAAAAGTCTCGTCGTAATCAATACCTTGATTTTGACTAAATCCTTTTGCAACTAGCCTAGCTTTATAAGTCTCTACCTGTCCATCTGCATTCAACTTTTTCTTAAAAATCCATTTGCAATCGATGGTTATTATCCTTTTAGGTACGCCCGACAAGGTCCATACATTATTTTCGTATATGGAATTCATCTCAAATTTCATTACTCCAAGCCAAAGTGCAGAGTCTTTACTTTATAGTACTTGTTGGAAAGATAGAGCATCATCATCTAAGACACGGTCCTCCTTTTCACCATCTACGAGAAAACCATAGTATCTCTTTGTTACATGAGATCTCCTACTAGACCTTCCAATAGATTACATGTTTTCAAATGAACTCGATTCTCCCACTGATTCAGTTCCAGTGTTAGTTTCTCGAATCTGATCCAAGTCTGCACCTTCTCTATCAAATTCTTTTGATATAAATTCCTTTTCTAAAAAGATGGCATGTGTGGAAACAATCACTTTTTGTTCCTCTATGTTATAGAAAATGTATCCCCTAGAATTCTTGGAATATCCTATAAACTTACATAAGGCCGATCTCGCCTCAAGTTTGTTAGGGCCAATGTTCAGAATCAAATAATGGGAGAAAACCATTAGTTTTTAGTTTTTGTAGTTTTTTCTCACTTATATGACCTAGCCTACAATGCCAAAGAAAACCATCATTTATATTATTAAAAGAACTAGTCACATAACATATATAATTAGTATTGGTCACATAAATACCATTTTCAAGAACACCACTGTAGACTTTTTCATTCAAACTAATAATCATAACATTATTCGCATAATGAAATATAAATCCATTCTCAGACAATCAGAAATAGACACAATTCCATAAATAAAGTCTTTACAAATATCAACTATTTAATATCAATACTACTTCACTAGGCAGACATAAATAATAATCTCTTACTATCGTCGCATCTACGATAGATCCATCAGCAACTTGGAGCCTCATCTCTCCTTTTGCTACGCAGCGTTAGTTCCTAAGCCCCTATAGTGAATTATATTTATGAGTTCCAGATCTAGTATCTAAAACCCAAGACATTTTATTGATTACAAAACAATTTTGAATTATTAATGTACCTGACGGAGCTGCAGAACCGTTCTGCTTTCTTTCTCTAACAATATTTAGGTAACCAGGATAGTTCCTTTTCCAGTGACCTTTTCTTGTGGTAGTGGTGACATTCACCTTTGTCATCAGTCTTCTTGCATTTCTTATTCTTATTACCTTTTCTTTTCCGCATCTTCGAACCTTTCGAAGATGATCTATCACCCTTTACAGCAAGCAAAGCCCTTTAATCCTTGGATGTAGACTCGGACGACCTTAACATATCAAGAAGCTTCACAAGATTCACATTCAACAGGTTCATATTGCATTTTAGTATGAACGGTTCATATTGAGATAAAAGAGAACCAAGGATCAAATCAGCTTGTAAATCGTTGCTTATCTATACATCCAATTATGAAAGCCTATCAATATAGCCTTTCATCATTGACATGTAATCATCCAATTTGTATCCTTTAGTCATTTGGTATTGAACTGCTTCTTCATAAGCTCGTACCTTACAGAACGTGACAATTCACCAAATAGGGTCTTAAGACTATCAGATATCTCATGGATAGACATGTTTTTGTGCAACCTCTACAAAGGCTTGTCTGACATAGACAACATGACAACCTAGGTGATCTCTATGTTTGAATCCCACCTTTCATAAACAAGTCTTAGTTCAGGTTTCGCATCATCAACGGGTTGTTCTTTTGGATTGCATGTAATAGACGACCAAAGATGCTCGTAAGTCAATGTTATCTTAATTGCTTTTAGCCAACCGATATAGATAGGTCTGGTAAGCTTATCCATTTTAGAAAATAGTTTTGGAGTCGACATTTTCTATAAGTTTTAATTGGTAGATTACTAGGAAAATATCACAGTAGATGTTCTTGTAATATTAGTAAGGTTAAATTTTGTGTTCATTTTAATTATAAGCTCCCACTAGTCCTGTATGTTTCGCCAAACCCTAACTCGAAATATTGAAGTCTTTCGACTTCATAAATAGGTGCTAGGACTTGCGTATCTTGGGATTTTGACCTTAAGGAAAGTCATACTCCATATACGATGGATATCTCCTTATCACTTGCATCATATACAACTCCTAACCTATGGTTCCTTGTCCTAATCTCACCTTGAGGAAAGCTCAATGGGTAAAAAGAGATTCACTCGTACCCACCATTTCGCAACGGCCTAAGTATACTATACATACCTTGAGGAAAGCTCAATAAATATGTATAAGTATTTTACCTCATTTAGTCTATACATTAATATAATACACATAACATCTCTAGCTTGAGGAAAGCTCAACAACTAGAGCATATGCAAGTAATTTATTAATGTATAAATGTTGAGAACAAATTTATATTAAATATTCATAATCAACAATATATTATATCGAGTGATATCGACTTATGGAATAATGTATTTATTATGAAATACCGTCGTGATTCAAGTGTCGGACATATTGGGAATCACAGTATATGTACACTTATGTATCTATTTATTCCTTAAGTTTATTTAGGGTTTTTATAATATTCCATCTTTAGTTCATACATTCATATCATACAAGTTTCATTATTATGTAACTTTTATATTTAAATTAGCTTATATAATAATCTCATGTACAATGTTATATTAATTAAATTATATTTAATTAATTATAATTATTTAACCGTTTAATTTACTATTTGTTATTTTATTTAACATATTATATTGAATATTTATATACTATAGCATTTATAGTAATATACATATATCATATATATATATATATATGTATGTATGTACGTTTTTTAATTTATTAATTAACTTTTAATTAATTTATTAACTAAACTATTTTAATTAAATTTTAATAATTTCGAAAAAACTATTCATATATACATACATGTATACTTATATTGTCTTAAACATTGCAAGACAACATAACATATATTAATATATATTACACATGCACGTATGTTTCATATAATTAACTCATTTAATTTCCTTTATTAATCTTATTAATAAAATTTATTTTTGAAATTACTCTTATATTTATTTTCAAATATTTTGAAAATTTTCATTATATTATAACTCTTATAATACGTATATATTTTATTTTTAATTTAAAAGCTATATATTTTTAATTTTCAAACAATTTTGAAAATTTGCCCAAGGCCCGATTAAAATTGGGCCTTTTCTATTAAGGCAACCTTTAGGCTCATATATTTCTTCGGATCAGGTCGTTAGCCTGATAAGGTAGAGTACTCGATTAACTAAACCCAATCCTTTGACACTACCATTCTAGAAACCCTATTATCTAGGTTGTATGCTTAATTAGTTAACCCTAACATGACTAGTTTAGACCGCATAGGCAATTGGATCTCGATCCCATTGTTGGAACTGGGTTAGCCCATAGCAGAGTAATTGGGTAAATTTCAATTTTCTTGCCTATTTGGATCTTTAGTGGACCTACGTAGTCTAACTTATTTAGAACTTTTCTAAATTTTCTGTTAAATAAAATCAATACTTTATTTGAATTTAAACAAAGTTTTATTTTATATATAATTTGAATTATAGTGTATATATATGTGTATCATACATATATGTGTGTACGTGCATGGGCAACAGAACAATGTGCATATGATTGAACATGCCGATGTATAAATGCTTAAATTTACACAACAATAGATATTTTGGCCCCTTTTGTATTCGATTTGTTGTCTAAATGTGTATATGTTTATACCATAATAAAATATATAAGTAAATATATAATATATACATATATATACACAAATACATATATTAAATGTTAGATATAAACCATTTTTATATCAAACATTTATAATATGTGTGTGTGTGTAATAACTAATTCATTAAACTGATTAAATATTAGTTTATAAAATAATTTTTTACATCTATTGTGTATAATATATAATATGAAAGCAAAAAATAATTTAATAAAATAATATTTTATTTTATTTTAAATTAATTTTTATAATACATATAAATATGTATAATTATATATATATAAATAACTATATATATAAATATATATATATATATAATTATATATATATATATAGTTTTTTAAATTATGCTTCTACAAATTATTACACTCAACCATATATATTTTTTATTTCCTTTTGGTTTTGAATTTTAATATATTTTAAAATTAAAAACCATGTAAAATTAATAAAATTATTAAAATGTATTATTTTCAAAAGTTTTCTATAACGTTATATAATACTTTTATGCAAAATTTTATTATTTATAATGAATTTATATATACAAGCATTTAATATGACATAAAAAAATTTAGGTTAAATAAATAATTAAATATATGTATTCAAATAAAAAATTTGTTTTTTAACTACCAAATACATGTTATACATGAATAATTGTTTTTTAAATTTAAAACATATGATATATATATCTAACATTAATCTTTTAAATATATATTTTGATTAATTTATTCATTTAATAATATTATTTATGTAATTTTTTAATTTGTAGGTTGTGAGCATCTTGTAAGCAAGCATAAAAATAACTCTTTTAAATTAATATGGATATAATAATATACACAAACGATAAATTTGTGATAGCATTTCGATATGTAAGATTCATAATATAATCTAACATCTTATTATATAAATAATATATATCAATATGATATAACAAAATAAAATAGAGAATTACCTTTCACCAAAAGTCCTTGCGTACATGTTGAAACATTAAATTGATCCCCTTGAATACATTCACAAGTAAGAAGTTGCTAACTCTCGAACTGCCTTACCATCGAGGATCGAATCAAAGAGTTTTGATGTAATTTTGAAATTAGATTTTTGGAGTTTAGGAAGGGTGGTCACTGACCAAAATTATCAGAGAGAGAGAGAGAGGAGAGAGAGCAAAAATATAAATGAAATGGTGTATAAGGTGGCATATAAAAATGATGTCAAGGGAGAGAAATGTAGATCACATGCTAATATCTCTCTCTTACCAATTCCACTCTTTTAACCGCTCAAAATCCTCTCTAATTGCCATCATATGGCCACCCAAACCATGCATCTTATAGTTGAAAATATCATGCCCATATGGGCCTCAAATCTGGTCCAAGTCCAAATAATATTCAATGCAATTTTAAATCTTATTTAACCATATGCCAATATCGTATGTCAATCAGTTTATTTATAACTATTATAAACACACTATTTAATATTATTCAAAATACATCAAATAAAATTTTATAATTATTATTATAAATTAATTAAATTAGATGGTAAAAGGATTATTCAACGTTTCAGTTGTGTGACTCTTAGGTGCAAATTTGGTTAGCGATTAATATTGAACATTTCAAATATTAACTTTCACATGTCACTTAGCAGGTATTGCGACATTATGGCCAAATTTATCACTTACTTGGTTTTGTTCAAAACCAATTTTCCGTTATTAAGCATTACCCGATAGTGACAGTTATTTACACCAATTCTCTTCATCAAAACTATAACACTTTGGATTTATGGAGTTTTGTAATGGTCGAAATTCCAATATCGTTAATATTCAACTATATATTCCAAACACAAAGTCATTGGCTCAATAATAACAATTATTATTAACTGAACTACTATAGCTAGAGATTTTAACTTTGGGTTGACTTCAGTTAACCGTGATACTAACCTCATATAACTGAGGAAATGAATCCTCTCTTGAATAATGGTTCACTTCCAGTACTTCCACTCGATCTAACTATAGTCCTTCGATGGATGTTGTGCCGTGATTTGATTATAATCAATGTTGTGCTTTCATATTAAAGATCAACGATATTCTCAAGTCAAGAGAACTGCATAAATTTGTTTCATCGATACTTTCTATTTGACCTTAATTATATTAACCAACGGAAAACCACCGAGTGAGTCATTTTATAGTTATCCAATAAATATCAGTACGCAACCCTTTGGTGCCCCAACAGTTATGAGTAATACACTTCCTAACATTTGGAGAGCACTACGTACTCTAATCTCAATGGATGCATCAATATCTAGTGTCAATGCATCTTGACTGGGAATATTTAAAATGATGTGTTTATTATATTGTGATACAATACTCATGATTTCAACTATTTGTTATTACTATCACAAACACACCATTTATGGATTTTCTGTCAAGTATGTTTTAATTAAACATTTAATTATTTATAACACATTATAAAAATATATAATATATAGAAAAACACCTTGATTAAGAACGAGAATCAATTACATAGTTAATGATTTACAATAAATAATAAAATTGCCCCTAGGACATGCCCCTAACTCTACCAATTATATCATGCCGGTTGTTATTATTAACATCTACATTTTAGAAATTGTCCGATCCGTGTGTTATTTATATAATACTCGGGTCAGTCCAAGACTTTTAAGGTTTAGGGACAAAGTGATCAGCTTGAGATTATGGGCATAGTTGGAGACTACTTTATTTGTTGACTAGCGTATCATTATTTACTTATGTAGTTTCATGTATATTGATGATGATGGGATGTATGTATTGGACATATACGTTGCATGTATTTGATGGATGGTGGGTAGATGACTATTTTTGTAAACTCACTTGGACTTTTATATATATTTTTTGCTATATGTTATCACTACGTTGATGACTCTATGTTTTTTCTATGATTTTTATTATAATTTGTATTGTACTATCTTGGAAACACATGTATTTATTGCTTTGTGCCAATACCAAGTACGTATGGATGTGTTATATGAGATTTTAAATAAGTGTCGGTGTTAGCCTAAGGAAATATTCACATGTGACAACACAATAACACCTCATTCTCTATACCATCAGACTGTATTACCTAGTAATACTCTTTAGTAATATGGTTATAGATGTGGGATGCTACAACTTCAGTAATTTTATGCAATATTTACTCATAATTAAAATATCATCAACATATAATAAGTAGGTTATGACAGTTTTTGTTATGTATGCTAGGGTGATGTTGCCTCTAATATAATCCATATCAAATAAAATAGTCATAAATTCCATTTCAATTAAGAGTAGATAAAAAGATAATGGATCTCCTTATCTCGATCCTCTATTACTTATAAGAAAACCAAAGAGTCATCCACTCAATAGGATTGAGAATGTTAGGGTAGAAATACATAACTCAATGAGTTGAACAAATTTTTTTAGTAAACCCATGCATAAAAGCATATGAAAAAAGAAATTCCTATATAATTTATCATATGCTTTATGTAAATCAATCTTAATAAACATATTATTTGATAACTTTCTATTAAATCTTCTTACTATCTCATGTGATAATAAGGAATCTTCTAAGAAGTTTCTTCATATAATTAATGCATTTTGGTTTTTTGATATTAAGTCATTCATTAAATGCTTCATTTTATTACATAATAGATTAGAAATATCTGATGAGTTCGTTATAATAGAAGAAATAAATACCCTTTGGTAAGTGGTTAATTGGGCTTTATATTTTAAATGTTGCAATTATAGCATCAAAAATAGTGGGAGCATACCATACGATACTTGCTACTATAAGCATTTATGTTTCAAAATTACTTGCATATAACAAGTATTAAATAATAGCCATTCTCGCGTTCTGATAAAAAATAGATGTAGTTTCGTTTTAATGTTAACATTATGAATATTCGGTACAATATAACTATATTTTTAGTATTTTGACAATTGTATTTGTTTTCATAACAATAGTGACGTGTTGGTTATAGGAAATACGGATCATCTAAAATATTTAACAATTACTTATGAAGTCTTAGATTAAGCCATATCCATGATAAACTTTTATTTAATGATATGATTATGAATCATATAGTACTTCTGAATTGTATGTCAAAAGATTAATAGCAAAGTACACATTTAACTGGAAGCGAAAAAAAGAGTTAACAAATATTTAGGATTGATACATATAGCTGTGTATAGTTCAAAATCTAAAGATATTAAAAGAGGATTCACTTACCTTATTAAATATACCAAAACAATTATCTAAGATATGAACACATGAATTTTGATATACAAAATAGATATTTATGATACGTTCATGGAATATAAAATCGAAGTATAAAATATAGTAAAGAAAAGAATTAAAAGAATTATAATTAATTGAATAGGTGTGTATATCTTAGGTGAGAGTTCCAAAAGCACCTAAAAGAGAATACAATTCACTTTCAAAGTCACTCCTCTTTATGCTACATAATAATGTATCGATAAGGAGTTTTATTACTTTGTTGGAAATAGTCTAATTGGCAATGAGTGTATTTGGGTTAATTTTTCTTTTAAGGGTTATGCGCTTAAGTGTAAGAGCATATGTTGAATTTATTTTGTCTCAAAGCTAAGTCTGTTTTATGTATGGTTTTGCATAAAATCTTATGAATGCCTATTCCATCGCATTGAGAACAATTTATTATTTTCAAGACACAATGTCTTCATAGTAAAGGAATTTCTTTCTAGAAAAATTAGTGCTAGTGTTATAGAGTTGGATACGATCCAGGATTCTAATATTGAAACTAATTATGTGGATGATACAAATTTAACCAAACCTACAATAATATATAAAAGGAAATATCACACACTAAAGGGTAAGTATGAATTTATTGTCGATGTCAAGGAAGCTGATTGTTTGTAAGAATAATACCCTCAGTTGGCGACAAGTCATGGAGAGTATAGATTGAACCAATTAGATGATGCATTAAATCGAAAACGTATTCCAACTAAAATTTGATTTTGTAACATATAACTAAAAGGATCGACTATAAGTGAGTCTTCAGAAGAAAGTCAATGTAGTTTTAAATTGTAAAGCAAGTTGATGTAAAATGAGCTTGGCAATTTCAAATGTTGAATTAACGAAACAATTACACTAGTCAACATGCTTAAGTTCATTCAGATTCTACTTGCGTATTATTATATAATATGACTTTTGGCATATTGATGTTAAAGTGGTTAGAGAAGACTGTTTGGATACCATAAAAATGTTTTAAAGTTAGTGGGAGCAATAAATAAACCTTATGGGCCCTTTTAGTCAATATTAGATCTTAAACAAGCACCTAGAGGTTGAGTATGTATTTTGACAGTGAAATCAAATAGTCATTTCAATCGAACTACAGAGTAAGCATGCGCCAATAAAAAAGAAAGTAAAAGTACTAATACATTTCAAATACATAAGTAAATAACATGTTATTGATTGTTAATGATGTACTCGTGTAAAAATCAGTTAAAGCTTAATTGTTCAATTCTCGATGAAGAATTTGAACGAGAAATAATTTATACTCGGTACAAGTGTATGTTGGGATTGTCTCAATCAATGTACATAAACACTATATTAAAATGTTTAATAAGGAGAATATGATATGTATTCCTTAATCAGTATTAGGAACCATCATGTCCGTTATGTTATGTACTAGATCGAAATTTGCTTGTGTGCTTGGTATAGTTAGCGAATGTAAAATCCGAATAAAATGTTTGAACTCGTACTTCATAATCGACATCGAAAATGGTTAGCCAATCTTAAATTAAAGTTTACCATTAATGAAGGGACCTTAGTTTGCAAATATTCCAAATAAGAGGTTGTAGCAGATTCGATTATGAAGGCTAAGTACATCACCTTGAATATTGTCACAATAAAAGCAGTATGAATGCACAAATTTTAAGAAAGTTAGGAATGGTTCCTACCATTGAGAATCCAATAATGTATTCTAATAACAATGACACCCAAAAAACACATCCAAATTCGATGGGCCTCCCTACCGAAAACCCCTAATACTAAAAAATGAACTCCCTTTAACAAGGGATCAATTCCTTTGTACCCATTTTCCCTGTCCTTTATGCCAAATTTATCCCAAACATCAATTTTTGTTTAATTTGGTTACTTTTATAGCTAGTGGAACCCACTCAGCAATTAAATCATATGATGTGTTGCTGAGATTCAATTGGATATATGGAGACAGTGGAAATGACCCATACTAATCGAGTTGCTTTAACAAGCCCTTTCTTGGGCGGTCCCTGTCCCTCCTTTTTTAACTCACACCCTTATCATTTTTCAATACTTTACCTCAAAGCAGTAAAACCAAAATTTCCTATCTATTCTATCGATCCATTCTCCTCCTTTTCTCTTTGTATCTACTAAGCCTAGAAATGGCACAACACCCAAAAACGAATTAAAAGCAAGAGATCTAGCAAGAAAAATAAATAAAATAAAGAAAATATCAAAGTTTTTACAGTGGTTCAACAAATTTATGGCCTACATCCATTGTATTGTTATAGATTATGGATTATAGTCACAATATAAAGGCTTGGCAGGTCTAACAGCGTAGAACAACCAAGTGTAACTTCCTTAGTGACTAAGTTTGAGAAGAGATAGAAGATGAAGAAAGCAGAGTGCCAAAAATCCTTCTCCAAATGTTATAGTGTCTATTTACATGGAAATTGTCTAATATAATTGCCAGATACCAAGTCTAACTTCAGATTCAAGAATGCAGGAGAGGAAGACGGGGTCCTAGATGGATAATTCATCTCAGTACCAATCACTTATGATCGGTACCGACCTGATTTTTTGATGGGGAGTTGTCTCATCTTCCTTCCTTTTGTTTTCTACCTCCGATCTATTGTACTCCGATTACTTTTCCTTAGAAATCATTTTGTTTTTGAGGGGTTCTGGCATCACCTGTACTTATTTGTCTTATTTCAGAACCTCCTAGGAGTTGTTCTCCTACTCCTTCAGAAATGCACCTTGAGATGATCACTTAGGCCAACTATCTACAAGTCATAGCTCTAGAGTTCCATATGGAGCACAAAAAGGGATCGGTACTGACCTGAAAGTGGCTGGTACCAACTTGTTTCCATAGCTCCAAATTTTCTCTAAATTCTTATTTCTGCTCCTTTTGTCTTTCCAAGCATGTTACCAAGTCCGTGAATTGTTTCGTCTTCGTCCTGACATCTAGATCCATTTGAAAGCCTGATTGGTTAAGAAATCGGATAACACTTACCCCCTAGAGTATGCTTATATTGGAAACTAAGCATGCATTGGAAGAAAACAAGCGTATACCATCATCCATATACATGATTAGTTACCCAAGAGTTGCCTCAAGGCATTGTCTCCATTCTGTGGATATCCTTTTAATTTCTTTACATAGTAGAAATTCCATTCTCCATGCTAAGGAGGGGAACTACATTTTTGAGATCATTTCATGCCTTAGTCCGATATGTATTATCTTCACATTGATTTCCTCTTTTGGATTTGGAAAGAACCCATCTCGGTACCACTTATTTTGATTGGTACCACCTGTTTTGATCGTTACCAAATACTTTCTGTTTCCTTATCGGTACTTATTATATAAATTAAATTCATAGCAGTTTCTTTACACTTATTCCATTTGCCCTGAATTCTCTGACCAGTGATGAATAATCCTTACCCAATTTTGAGCTTTGCAACCACCACCTTCAACTTCGATATCCACACCATTTTGCACCCAATCTCTGACCGTCACAACTCTCCTTAGCAACCACTGCTAATGTCAACCCATGCCACCCTATACTTAAAGATATTAGTCTCGAAATCACTCAAGCCCCGATCAAGATTTGAAATTTTAAAGTGGGTCGTCAACATGGTGTTGTGATGGATCGCATGCTATGGCCTTGGGTCTCGACCGTTGTATGGTGAAAGATGGTATTTAATGCTGACTTGTGATTGGCTAACTTCCCACACTTTGTGAATTGCAAAACCCTCATCTTCTCAAGGTTAAATCTAGGTGTAACCCGAAGTCTACTTTGGGTTGGTCGTGGTTTTGCAATGCCTTGTTGTTTCCATATTTCCAAAGAGCATAATTTATCATGTCAAATAAAAGCTAGTCATAAGTCATAATTTCAAATTCCGATGAGATGGTTCCTTCCAAAGAACAATCACGGTGGATTCATTCTAACATTCGAACAATTCCATTGCACAATACATCAATTGTTGAATATCCTTTATTCCTATAAAAGAAAAACTTTCGCGTCACTCTGGACAATGGTTCCTTTATCAATTATCTGACGATAATGGGTAAAATCCGATGTACATTTCCTTCATACGACATGGCTCGTTTTTATAGCATGAGTGGGCTATCTACACAGGATGGTTTGTTCATCATGTACATGACTCAGGACTGACACTGCATAGATTAACACTTTCACTTACCCAGCCAATGTTCAGAATTCAATTGGTCATCACACGTCGACATCTATTGGATTCTGGGAAACGGTCACATGGGTTCACATTTAAAATAAAATTCCAAAATAAAACATACCTGACCGTGTTAAACACCAATTTTCTCTATCCAAAATGACTCATCGTTCTCCTAGATTCAACATTGGCACTGGCCCGTCAACTCCTCCTAAAGCTAGGTTTACCACAGCACAGGCTTCGACTTCCACGCCTTCCGGACCTAGGCGTTCAATTGCTATCAAATTGCAGAGAATGACAGTACAACGGAACCATTTTAAGAACAGCTTCCTCCTTTAAATGAACACATTGGCCTAAGGGTTCTAAATGATCTACCTGAATAGGTGCTAATGGTTCTGACTCCCAAAACACTTCAGATTTGCCAGCAATATAGAATTCCTATAAGCGATGTCTTGCTTCCTACATAGGGCCAACGAGCATGCAATCCTCCAATAAAGTATACTGATTGCAGTAAATACATGTGCTTAGGTGGTGGCATACCACCATTTAATTTATTCTTGCATATGTTTCTCCAAGAGCTTGGGCTAGCACTATCCCAAGTCCATCCAAATAGATATGAACTACTAAGCTCCTTCTACATGCTATTTATGAACCAGTTCCAATGGCCCTCAAACTTTAGAGGGTTAACTCACATCTTGAGCTTCAAACAATGATGTGATTCACTATCTTATATGATCATCAAGGCATGGCACCGATGTAAGGTAATTGAAGCACTTCGTAACAAACGTTCATATTTCAAGAATGAATACTTCTTTGTCTAATGTCCGTGCGGCCTCGTCTTTCCGACAGCAAGATCCCTTTTCTCTTTACTCTTCCCACACTTTGATTCCCACACTTTGATTCCTGCCATTCAAGTGTTTAACTTATTATCTTATTCTTTTGCAGATATTCATGCTAGAGACACAAGTGAAGTATGCTAAAACCCTACAAACTCTCAAGAGAGTTAGCTTCCTACATCGCACCATCGCTTACCTTCTAACGAATGAGAACTTTCATCGTTGCAACCTATTACATCTCAAACGCTTCGCCATTCCTACCATTTCCCTTCCAAGTAGTTCAAGAATGCTACTCAATCTTTGGCTACCACTCGTGGCTCTAGTGGCAATTTCCAATTGGAAGTTGAAGGTCCATCTAGGATGACACATGTGGGCAACCATTCAATAAAGCAGTCGAAGAACATGTTGTTGATGAAGAGCCAATAGAAAGAGGAGACAGAGTTGAGACGGGAATGATTCAAGAAGAAGAAGATAAGAAAGAGGAAAGAGAAGGAGATGAAGAAGATAAAGAAGAGGAAGAGGGAGACGAAGGAGGCGATGTCGACTATGATTTCATCAAGAGGGAGATGAATCATACGGAGAGACGTCTTTTGAATGCATCAAACTCCTGAACTCGGTGTAGCCAAAGCATTAGTTTATAAAACTTCCAAGCAAACCGTAGAATGGAGCACGACACCAATATCCAAAAAGACTCCTACGGGTGGTTCTGTAGATGACATTTTTGGCTAGTTAGGTGACTTTGATATTCCAATTGTCGATTTTCTTAAGGATCTCTCTCTAGGCTTTAGCTTCCCTTTTGAGGGTATCCTTGTCGAATGAGGCGAGATTCCATCCTTCCTTCCAAACATGGTCCTTTAGGGGGACACCGACACTCCACACACTCCTAGGATTATGAATACACATTCCTTGCATTCGTTTACTTTCCCATGTTCTGGAACTAAAATGCTTTTTTCATTCATTTCAGGTACCAAGGGCAGTGATAGATTCAACAAGCTCTAGTATGGTATTTACGAAGTGAGGAAGTGCACATTCGATTCATACCAACCTCACTCCAGCTATCACAGGGAGAGGAATCAGACGAAGAGAGATTTCAAATAATAGAGAAAAAGTAAAAGGCAGAAGAATGCCGCCTGGCCAAGAGGTAATGGATGAAGAGGCATGCTGAAGAGAGGCGTCCTTATGAACACAAAAAATGCATAAGGATTCACATTACTACTGTGGTTTCTCCTCTGTCATTCCTCCGCATCGATCCCAACCACAACTCCCTCTGCAGCAATAGATTCCAACATCTGTCTCACTTGTCATTTCCATTCCTCCTCAATCCAAAGGAATCACCACTCCTCCAGCTCCTATTCCAGCTCCATTAAGCCACATGCAGACTTCTTTCCCTATCTCTACTTAACTGGTGTCATATTTGATTGTGACCTTAAAAACATTCCTAAGGAAGAAGCGACCACAAGCTTGGATGAGTCCAGGAGCTTTACGACTAGGGACATGAGTGGAAGAAGCTCTACCATGCCTTCCCCAATGTTTAATGGATCAACCAAATGAATATCCAATCATTTTGAGTTTGAGAAGAAAATTTATGAAGCCTTAGAGAGGGGGTACCAGATAGACTTGGAGAAGGTTACAAAAGTAAGAGACGAAGCCTTGGAATCTGAGAGGAAAGCCAAGAAATTGGTTGCAAAAATGGCCAAAGCTCATAAACAAGTGGAGATTGTGATGAAAGACATGTTGAAGACCAATCATGAGGACAATGCTAGTCTAAAGACATGGTATGCTGACAAGGACTTGGCCCTCATCGCAAATGATGAAATTATGCTAGCAAAAGATGAAACTATCTTAGTAAAGGATGAAACTATCGAGGACCAGGTAGTACAAGAACCTGAAGTGGTTAGGAAGTACATACGCCGCTACCCTTGCCGATTCTTGGGAGGAAGTGTTGCGCCATACAGAGGCATCTGGTGAAGGCCTCATCGAAGATGAACTAAAAACCAAGTAGCTCAATGCTGAAGATATTCTGTAACTTGAAAAGGGAAAGGCTACCCTGATCGCGAAAGATGCTGCTGCTAAAGCTGCTGTTGAAACTAATATTGACCCAAGCGCAACGGGTCAGGTAGAATCATCAACTCCTAATCCCAAGAGCTTATAGTGAATATTCATGCAACTAAGGGAGTCGGCTTTGAGGCCACATGAGTTATCCCAGCCTCCGACGATTAGTTCTGTTGAACCCTACGTCCCTACCTTTATTGATCCACTAACTCAGCATTCACTCAAAAACGGGGGAATATCTAAGTCCCTTGTCCAGCAACCGAGTCTAGGAGAAGGTATATCCCTTATTTCTCTAGTATTCAAAGTCCTTAAGTTCTCGCCTAAGACTGTAACTAACCTTTACTTCTCCATTTGTGAAGTCACAGGTCATCTTTCTCTTCCTCCCCCTCCGTCGTCAATTACTCTAGGCATGGGCACTATTGCTATCATGACTGAGTCAACCGCCATGACCGTGGGACTTGTCGTTCTAAGCCATCCCTACAGCTCTACTATGGCTCCCGATTCAGAGAGGATCTTACTTTGGAGGGATTGGACAACACTTACCAGTCCCAAGGGGAAGACCTCTCTATTACCAATGCCTCAAGTCTGTCCGGGCCCATTTCTACAGTGGAGAGGTTAAAAATCGATGATTCCAAAGTTAAAATCAAGACCAAGCCTAGTTTTGAAAATCCCTTGGTTACTGAGGAGCCAGAACCTTCTTCTTAGATCCTTTATATCATTATTAGGCCTCCGAAGGGTAGCGGTACAGACGACGTCATGGAGACCTCTGAGCCTACCATTGATCGTCCTGAAAATCTTACCTATATTACTACTGAATGTGACACTACCCCTTCTAGGGGCAGCACACAAAAAGACAAAAAGGGCTAGAAGAGGCCCCATGATGGCTTAAGTAGCAGGGCTAGAAAGAAGAAGAAGATAGACCATAAGAAATAAACTCATCGGTGATTGTCCAATGACTACGAGGCAGTTTCTGCTTGTCTCCTTCTGGGTTATAGTTTTTTATTTTTCTAGTTTGTTGTTCATAGGCCATGTTTCTATGGGAGCGGCCCTCACAACCATTGATGTATATGAAAAAGTAATGTAATGAAAGACTAATTTTCCTTTGTAATCTTTTTGTTTCATTTACATTTCCGCATTTTTATATATTATGCCTGCCTATATACAACTACTTGCATATATAACACAATTGCTTGTATTGCAATTTATCTATATTATACATGTTCATCTCTGTGTAATGCTTTTATTCACTACAACTTTGTGCACATGAATAAAAATCTTGCATTTGCTATGATTATATTCCATTATTTAGTCCTGTTTATAGCTGCCAAAGTGTTCCATTTGGCTAAACAAAACTATAATTTAACCAACTCCGTGGTTACTCCTATTTATTCTAAGTCAAGTTTCCTTTGATCATTGACAAATTCTAAATAATCCAAGTTCCATGCTATTTCCAATCATAGGGAAACAATGGTTCAAACGTCTATTCCCTAATGTTTATGATCCTCTGCTTGCCAGGAATGATCCGTGTTACCTTTAGGTTTACATTATTAAACCTTGGCAAAGAGAATCCCACTAAGTTATGAGTGAAACCATGCCTTTAGTACGATACTACATTATATCAAGTCCTATCTCTGAGACTGGTCCAAATGCTAGAATCCAAGCATTGTTCTCTGACCTTGCTTACTTTCGAGCATTGGTCGGAGATTAACCCCGTGGGGCAAATTTTCCGATTGCTTCCCATCTGATTAACTCTCATGGTTAAGATCCTGGACCTGAGGAGTCTGGTAGTACATGTTTTCAACTTTCAATGAATATCCTCGCTTATCCCAGTCTCGCTCGGCTGCAAGCATAGTCGTGAAAGTCCTATCCATTTACTAGTTTATATCTCTAGGAACTGTTGGCTCAGATGGCATTCTCTGGGCATCCTCTCTCAGCTACACCTATTATGTGGCACCGACCGAGAGGCTTCAATGACCGTCCTTGCTTATCCTCGGCTTAGGGTACCCTGCTAGGTAGCAAGCGTGATCATAGAACTCCAACCACACACCAGTTTCTATCTCTGAAAATTAGCGCTTTAATCGCCTTATTCAAGGCATTCCTTCTTGATGTTGCCTATTTTAGAGGAACAATCGGTACTTGAAGGATGGCGTCGAATTATCCGGTAGACCCAATGTGATTATACTCCTTAGTCTTGATCTTGGAACAGAGGATTTGGTATGTTTTCGAGTACCTGAACATATTGCTAATCCCATAGAATAGGATTTTGCTTACAAGAACACAGTTCCATTGGTTTAAGAAGCTAACTTTTATTTATAAATAGAAAATGCAGCAAGTTCTGCCTTATTACATTGCCCCTAGAATCTTTGGGTGGATTTATTTGCAAAAAATGAATTCAATAAAACTAAATGATATAGCATCGAAGCAAGTCGCTATTCCATGCCTGTGGAATCAGGATTCCATCAACAGTGGCCAGCTTGAATGTTCCATCTCTAAGCTTTTATTCAATTGCATAAGGAACTTCCTAATTAGGACCAAGTTCCCCCATACTTAGGAGAACCCCTTTCAAAATGAGATCCTCTAAAGGTACGAATCTGGAACTTGGTAGTAAAGTGTCGTCCTACTCTTTTCTAGTTAGAAACTACCCTTAATATTGCTTCCTCCTCTTCTCATCAACCAAATCAAGGGACTCAAGCAAGAGTTCCTCATTTACCTTTGGATCATAATGCCTTTTATGATGAGAAGGGGTTTCCAATTCTATTGGGATCATGTACTTTAATACGTAGGCCAAAACGAACAGTGTATGTCCAGTCTCGCACTTGTGAGTTGTCTTATAAGCCCACAATGCCAGTGGAAACTCATTGACCTAGTTGCCCTTGGCTTTAGTTAACCATTTCTTCAAGGTGGACTTAATGATTTTATTCACCGCCTTCACTTGTCCGTTTACCTATGGTTGTACTACTGTCAATTTTTTTTCAATCTTACACCGATTACAGAAGTCCTTGAACTTAGTACTTTCGAACTAGGTTCTATTATTCATTATAATCTTCTGAGATACTTCGAGCCTATATATGATGTTTTTCATTACAAAGTTGATTGCTTTTTTCATTGTGATGGTGGCCAATGATTTTGGTTTGACCCATTTTGTGAAGTAATCCACTATAACTATAGCGTACTTTGCTCCTACTTTTGCTATCGGTTTCACATCGATAATATCAATTCCTCAAATCGCAAATGGCCATGGGCTAACCGTTTATCTAAGCTCTGTTAATGGGGATTTCAAAATCTTTGCAAATCTCTAGAAATGGTCGCATCATTGGTATAATCAACTGCATATCGATTTATTTTTGGCCAGAAATATCCATAGCAAAGTGCCTTTTTTGTTAATGTCTGCCCCTCTGGTGTGATAATCACAACTGCCTCATGGATCTCCATAATGATTTTCCTAGCCTCGTCCTTGGTTAGACACCCAGTAGAGAATCCTCTCCTATAAAGTACTCCTTCTTACATCATGAACCACAGTGCCTTCCGAAGGAGTTTCTTCCGTTCATTCCTTTCTCTTGGGAGAATTCCCTTGAGTAAATAATCCTTGATTAGGACCATCCACGACTCTTAATTCTCTTCGATCTCCAAAATCTAGTTGACATCCATATGGGCAATACTTGGAGCCGATAATACATCCACTGGAACCAATCCCAATAGTTGCGCATCTTGAAAACTAGCTAACCTGACCAAGGAATCGGACCTTGCATTCTCCTTTCTTGGGTTGTGCATAATTGTGCAGAGTTCTATATCATCTAATAGTTTCAGTGCCTTCGTTAGGTAAAGAGAGCTGGAAATCACTGGATACTTGGAGTGTCCTTATTCCCAGCTCTTCTGTTATTGTTAGCCCTATTATCAATGCCTCATATTCAACCACCTTGTTAGTTGTGGGAAATTCCAACTTCAATACAAAACAAATTGATCATCCTTCCGGAGTTATAAGCACCACTCCTGGGACTAACCTACATTCATTTGAAGCTCCGTCTACCAACAGTTTCCAATGAGAAAGGTTGATCCGTAAACACCTTAATTGGGTGAGCCTGAAAGTATGGTCATAGCTTTCTCGATGCAATCAACAAGTAATAGAACAGTTTTTCCAACTTCGAGTAATTCCTTTCAGCTCTAGTAAACTACTTATTGATGTAATAAACTGGCATTTGATTCCTCACCTCCTTATGCACCAAGGCCGCGCTTAATGAGTGAGCAGACGCTGCTAAATAAATAAACAAATCCATCCCATCTGGTGGTTTGGATAGAACCGGTGGCATCTCCCTGTGCCTTAGTAACTCCTTGAAGGCATTTTTAACACCCCGTCAACCTTTTGAAATTCTTCGTTCCCTTTTTGAGGGTATCGAAGAACAGTATGCACTTATTCGATGCCTTTAAGATGAATCGATTCAATGTGATAACCTTCCCATTTAAGCATTGTAACTCTCTCTTCGTAGTCATGGCAGTTACGTTCCTTAGGGCATAGATCTAATCTAGATTAGCCTCAATGCCCCTCGTATTCACAATAAATCCCAGACACTTCCCCGATGCAACCCCAAAAGAACATTTCAACAGATTTAACTTCATTCCATACTTCTGCAGTACTTCAAATATCTCTAAAAGATTATCAATTAGTTCCTTGACAGCTGTGACTTCACGAGCATATTATCCATGTATACTTCAATCGTCGGTCTATTTAGATTCCTGAACATAGAATTCACCAATCTCTAGTATGTAGCCACCGTGTTCTTCAAACCGAATGACATCACCTGATAATAGTACAATCCCAAATCCATTATAAAGCTTGTATGATCTTGATCTGGAATATGCATCAGTATCTGATTATAACAAGAATAAGCATCCATAACAGAGAGGAACTCATGTCCTGCAGTCTCGTCTACTGGTTAGTCAATCCTGGGTAAAGGAAAGCTTTCCTTCGGGCATGTCTTATTCAAATCCGAATAATCAATACAAGTCCACCACTTTCCATTTGATTTCTTAACCAATACAGATTTGATACCCACTTGAGGTACAAAGCATCACAGACAAATCCATTCTCTTTCAGCTTGTCTACTTCCTCCTTCAACGTAGTGGATTTGTGACGAACCATAAATCCATCCCTTGAATCGACAATAAACCACACATGTCCGACCCAAAAAGCATAGAATGATGGAAAGTCAAGAGAAAGAAAGAAGAGAGAAGAAGATAAGAGAAGTAAGAGAGGAGAAGAAAACCAAACAGAACAATACAGAATCTCACATTACAGCGGAATAACATATAATATAGATTAATAATCTTTACAAAAGAGAACCAGTAATATCATATACATACATCCATCAGAGTTCAACAATCAATTACTAATCATCAGCCTGGACAGTTATAATAACATGTCCTTACAATTGCTGATAATATAAACAATAATGCAATGAAAAATAAATAGATACGTTTATACGACATGAAGATCTCCAGCTCGCTTGCTGAAGCACCAAAAGCACCAAATCTGAACCTGTAAATATACTCGGTCTGACCCAAGCATTGAAAGGGGAGAATACCCAGATCAGTCTGGTAAACCAGCATGAGAAAAACATATCTCAACTGAAATTATTTTTAAATTATCAAGCGTTCTTTTATCAAAACAAAGGTATCTCGTAAGACACGCCCACACATAAACACGGACATGTTTTTACCTTACGAAAACCAAAACATTTCATATCAAATTCTCTTATATTGTAATAGTGTCCATCGCACAAATAATATTAAAATAACCGAAGTTGTTACCATTATTAAATTCCAGCATACTAGGCTCTACAAACAAAATGGCAGGCATGTAGTGGAGTTTTGATTTCCATACAAATGACCATGTGAAGGGACTACCTTCCGGCAATACATATCTAGAGGAATGTACCGAGGCACAGAACATCTGCCCTCTACCAACACAAGACCGGCCTACCTCTATAACTAGATAGTACCGAATATGTCATCTCCCAGTCGTTACCGACCTTTCTGACGGCCCTTATAGCATACATCCACAATAATTTACATCTCGAATGTCATAGCGGGAAGAAATATATCTAGAAGGGGATGATCATATCCTAATTAGGAATGACCCACTTAGCCCTACTGCATCTAACCCTGTTTTGGTCATTTTCGGTTGATGAGGTCTGAGGTAACGATCACCTTTCACATATCACATATCACATCATCTTTGAATGCCACATTTCCATTTTCGTTGACTACTAATTGCCTTCCACAAAAATACAACCCTTAAGCTCGTATGTCTCAAGGATGGTGTTAAGCTAAGAGAAGTTTCCTTTTTTGCCACCACTGATGTATGTTTGTAAAAACCAATGTACGTAATCTCAAAAAATGCACTGTCAGACATCCATCCAT
Organism: Allium fistulosum; assembly: GCA_030737815.1. Classification (NCBI taxonomy): domain Eukaryota; kingdom Viridiplantae; phylum Streptophyta; class Magnoliopsida; order Asparagales; family Amaryllidaceae; genus Allium; species Allium fistulosum. Next base: position 917,873,980 of record CM060906.1, read on the forward strand.
ACAAGTTGTCTAGGAACAGGACAAACCGAAGGTACTTCCCTACCACATCCTGTCGGGAATCCTTAGGATTAGTAGCGAATAGTCCTTGCATTGGATATTTAATAACGAAGAGACTACTGCTATTGTATGTATATTGCGATTTTAACCCCAAATAATCAACAAGCAATCCTTCACTATGAAAATCCTAAATATCAATATCATTAATAACTTACACAATCTTCACACCAACAACGATAAATAGGCCAATATTTATTTAATAGTCGGTTATTTAACTATCAAAGCAAACAACAAATATCTAGCACCATAAACAATCTCTAGGCCCTTTTAATTAATCTTTAATTAATTAAATCACTTTCCAAATATTTACTTCAAATTACCTTTTAAAAATATATACTCTCAAAACCATTCAACTTTCTATATTGGAAAACATTTCCATATACTTATATCAACAGTATAAGCATATTCACAAATCTCTTTAGGAAAGCTTTATATTTTTCACCACATGCTTTATTGGGTCAAAACAAATGTTGCGTAAAACATCGTTACGACAAACCCAAAATCATTAGTATAGGGATTCGATAAATAAATAGATATATAAATCCCATATACTGTACAAAACATTTCCTTTCGGAAATCATTTACTATAACAACAATGTTATAGTCCATGCCTTCCTTACTTCTTGAAAACGTCTATTTCAACAATAAATGTTGAAATCTATGTTTTCGATGCTCACACCTTTTAAAACATCTTCAAACCATTTAACTCCATTTAAAATGCCATTTCCAAAACCTGCCTTTTAAAAAGATAGACTTATTTCTTTTAAAACATTTAACTTCATCAAACATCACTTTCAAGACTCCTTTAAATAAGAAATATTTCTTATAAAACCATTTTACAAATTTTCTTCAATTTTATAAAATTTCTATTTTATAAAATTCCTTTATTTACAAATTTCTATTTATAATTCTATTCTTTTATAAAACTAATCTTTTTACTATCAAAATCCATTTATAAATCAATTTCTTTATAAATCAAACTTATTTATAAAATCCATTTACAATTCCATTTACAAAGCAACTTCAAGTCCACTTAATAACATTTATAAATCCCAATTATAAATCAATTTATTTATTTATAAAATATTACTTCTATAAATACCTTTATACAAATTTATCCAAAAATCTATTTTCAAAGTATTTCCCAACTATATTTTATAACCTCAAAAATCATAACTTTTTATTTAAAAACAAATTCCTTTCTTTTTAAAATAAATTAGAAATCATTAGAACATATATACTTCCAAAAAATACTTCGAAAACCTTTTCAAATCAAAATCATCAATTTTAATATTTCCAAAATATCGAAAAACAAGGCCCAGTGCTACCATAGCACTAAATAAGTCAAATCACATCAAAACATCATTATGGCATCCATACAATCATATATCATCATATATATGAACAAATAATCAACAATGATGTGGAATCCTGTTGGATCCCTCCAACCTATAACCTGCACCTATTTGCACAAAAAATGGACAAACACCTCAAAGTTGTATGATTTAGTAGATCTTATGTTGTTCTTAGTGATTTGGGAGATTTATGCAAATATATGAAAAGCAGTGGCTAAACTGTAAAAAGACACGCAGATTTATAGTGGTTCAGCCAGAATATGCCTACGTCCACTTTATATGTTATTTCTCTTCTCTTGTTTTGATTACAAGTACAAAGCTTTGATATAAGTAAAAGAAAGTTGTTTGAAAGTTCTCTCCGTGCTTGAGCTCTCAAACTTGTCCCCATTGCTGTACCCCTGCCCCTCTATTTATAGAGTGAGGCTGGGGGTAGGGGTCCAGGATATGTATAGTTGCTGATGGGCCTGGGCTGATGTGATCTGGCCTGGTATGACTTGGTTCGGCATCGCTTGGTTCGGAAGTGGTTGGAGTGTAGAGTGGACCGGTAGTTGCTTGGACCGGTGGTGGGAAGGTGTGGTTGGTCCGGTGGCAGTTGGTCCGGTCGTGGTGTTAGGAAAGTTTTGCCGAATGAGGTCTGTCGAATGGCTTCGAAGGAGGTCTGCCGAATGGCTTCGAAGGAGGTCTGCCGAATGGAGTCTGCCGAATGGCTTCGAAGGAAGTCTGCCGAATGGATCACGCTTCCTGGTCTCGAGGTCTTCTGGGTGAGAACACGCCCAACATTTGCCCCCCAAAGTGGGGCATATTCTCGAATATGGCGTGCTTTGTTTGACATTTCCATTGGGCTCTTGGATGCCGAACCAGATGATCCGGTCGCGTCCTTTTGTCTATAAGTAGGGGCCGTACGCCTTTGCTATTCCTACCTACCGAACTAACATCTGCTCTTGCCGGATCAAACCTTGTAGCTGAATTGAACGTGGTAGCCGAACCAACTTGGTAGCCGAATCAGAGGGGTAGCCGAACCAACTTGGTTGCCGAATCAGAGTGGTATCCGAACCAACTTGGTAGCCGAACCAGAGGGGCAGCCGAATCAACTTCCCTATTTTCACTAAATCAGGTGAGATCCTTACCATGTTGGTAGTTGTATATCTGTATCAACGGGTGGAACTGGGAATGCCGAATGGATATGAGAACTACCGAATGTCCTTGAGAATCTTGCATTTACTTTATCGAATGACAACGGGAGTTTGAGCCTTCTGATTTCATGAGTGGAATTCCATGTTATATACTTACCTTTTTTTTTACATCCTTCGCTCTAACAGCATGTTTTTCCGGTGTTGTAGATAATGTCTCGCAAAGTAGAAACTCGATCAGACAAGAAGAAATCTGGGGGTGAAGGAGGTTCCTCTGCCGTGCCCCCAGCTCAGCCGAATCCCGAACGTCACAGACCAACCCCGAGATCATTAGTGGACGGGTACGGCCCTCAGGAAATTCTGAACTCCCCGCCCGACTGTTTTCCTAGTTCCCTCAAGGAGGAGCAGCTAGATGCCATCTCTCGTTCTTTTGGAATTGATAGGGCGCGAATGCTGTTGCCAGGGAGAGATGTTATGCCATACGACCCCCCTGAGGGGTACTTTGCGTACAGCAGATACCACTGCATGTGTGGTGCCATTCCGCCTCTTAATGCTTGGGTAGTCAGCTTCCTTACATATCTCAAGGTGGCCCCATTCCAGCTTCAACCCAACTCCTATGCTATCCTGGTGAGCCTCTTCGTCATTTTCCAAAGGAAGTATGGTCGTGCTCCTTCCAACCGGGAGATCTGGTACTTGTATAATTTGAGGGGCTATAAGAAGGGGTCCCCATACATTAGCTTGGAGTCAGCCGTGACCTTCAAACCGGTCTTGGATCTGTACTCTAAATTCAGCATGTTCAAGAAAGAGTGGTTCTTTGTTAGGGACGACTCCATTTCAATCCGGCGTTTTACTTCTGGATGTAAGTTGATGCTTTTACTTATAATTTCTATTCCGATTGCGATGCTTCTTCTCATACTTTCTCATTTTTGCTAGCGACAGGTGGCTTTCCGGTTGTGGAGACTGACCGCCTGGTTCAGACGGCGGCTGAGGTAGAAGCTATTCTTGGGAAATATAGATCATCTGCCTTCTTGATCAGAAATGCGATTCTTCTGGAATATAACTTAATCCTCCCGCAGCAGTCAGTAGTTAAGCTGAGGGAGACGGCGGAGGAGAGGGTGGCTGCTCAGACCAAAGAAGGTGTTTCGGTGGAGAGTAGTAAGAGGAAACCTTTCACAAAACCTCCAGCTGTCGGAGGTAAGAAACTCAAGAAGTCGGACGGTCCCTCCCCCAGCAATTGTCCACTTACCCGGGAGGAGGAAGACATAGAGGAGAAAAGAGGCGAGGGTGGAGATGGTCGGGATGGTGACAAAGGTGGCGATGGCATCGGGGCCCTACTTCCTGGGCAAGCGGGCGAGATTCAGGAGTGGACGGATGATGCGTTCCACCAGGCTTTTGAGGGGTTGGATGAAGATCCGGCTTTGGTAGAGAAGACCGGGAAGGCGGACAAAGCCGGGACTGGTGCAAGTGAGTCTTCTCCGACCATTCCAGCCAAGGTGGCTCCGACGACTCAAGGTGAACTCTTGACTCCTGCATGCTTCATTAATGATAGGGACTTAGGAATATTTTATGACCCGCTCCCATCCTGGAACGAAATCCAGGACTTATTGCAGTATCCCACTCCTCCCCAGGGTTTGTACAACCACAGCTGTGTTTCTTTTCCTTTTTTTAACTTGTAATTTACCGCGTTTCTCGAATCATATAGTGATGTAAGTTTGTGACACTTGTTCTTTATATCAGGAGCAGGCAAGACGTCCAAAGCCTCAGACCTTCGACACAGGCTTGAGCAATATAAGCTTTCCAAAACTTCTGCTAAGCCGAAGCCCTCGACCCAACGCTCCGGGGATGTAGTCGGCTACCGTCCTCTTCTTGGGGTCATCGAAGAAGGTATTCAGCAGAGGAAGAGGAGTCATCCTTTATCCGAACCTTTGCCTGGTCCTCAGCTTCCGGCTCAGCCTCTTCATGATATCACTGAGGAGGGTAGCGAGTTTGCACCTTCTCCGCACCCGTCTGGAAACCCTTCTGTTATTCACATCGACCGTCCCGACTTGGCTCGTAATCCATTTGCGGGTCATCCTGATCTGGATCCAAGCTCTCATGATATTATTTTTGACGAAGTCACTGGTGAACACCTTCTACCCCGTAACCCCATGGTACGAGTACTTGATGAAGCCAAGTCCTTAGATCTCGATTTGCTCACTACTCGTATAGTCACTATGGGAGATGAGGCCAAGGCTAATATTGATCGGGTGGCGGAGGAGACCAAGAAGCTGATGGGGCATCATGCCCGGCTGGTTAAGGCCGGAGAGGAGATTGGGAGCGCCAATATCCGACTTCGATTGGTGGTTTCGGATCAGGCCAAACAGCTTGCGGATCAGGCTATTCAGATTTTTCAGCATGAGGCTGCTACTGGACGATTAAGGAAAAACATGGAAGAGGCCAGTCGGGCCGAATTGCGGAAAATGGAAGCTACTTGCAAAGAGCGGATTGACATGGCTATTGCCACGGTGGACGAGGTTCGGAAAGCGGATCTCGAGCAGGTGGAGGTATTGTCCGAGAAACTTGAGGCTGCAGAGCTTGCTCAAGCTAAGTTGAGGGAAGAGATGTAGGTGATGCGGAGGTCCCTTCAGGCTGATTGCTCGAGATACAGATTGGAGAGAGATGCTGCCGTCGAAAGGTTGTCGGCTTCCGAGGCCCGGATGAGGGAGTTTGAGGAGAATGAGGGAATGATGGATGACATGCTCCAGGACATGTATTTCCGAACTTGGAAGCAGGGCAATCTCTCTTGGATGGATGATTATCCCAGGGTCATGGCTAAGATCTATCTTCGGGCTTTGGAAGAGGCCAAGGCCAATGCGGATAAAGATGGTGGCGTGGCCTTCAGCATGGATGTGGTCACTGCCCAGTTTGCCAAGGGGGAGAAGGTGGCAGTGAAGGAGGGTATGCGGTTGCTCGCTGCTGAGGAGGCAGGGGTGCAAGTGGATGATGACGACCAGAGTGGCCAGTAAGCTTATGCTGGTAAGTTTTCCTTTTCAGCTTCCCGATTAACTTGGTTGCTTATTACTAATGAATCCTTTTTATGACCGGACAGGCGGGCAACAGAGCAAGGACAAGACTCCGACGCAATCGGCTCCCTGATTAGACCTGGAAAATTCTTTTTGTAGGCTTGGTATGGTTGTATACGTTAGTCTTAAGACAGTAGAGTAACTTCTAAGTTGTAATTCTTGCTACTTGTAACAATCAACATTATTCTTGACGTGTAATTTTTTAACTTAAGCTGATTTTGTCGTTTCTTGAATATTTGTTGCTATTTCGACATATCTTATGAGAAATGTAGCTATGTATATTCTTGTAATTAAATTGTGTTTGATGTTAGACTCTGGTTCTAAACCATAATTTTATGACTTGCAATATTAGCGTGTGGTGTGAACAAATTATAGTCATGTATTTGTACATAAAAGAAGGAAATACCGCTTTTCATGTTTTAATCGTAGATGGCAGTCTTGAATATCTTGTAGGACCGAGCATGGAATGTAGTCGAATGTCCTGCCACTGTGAGTCCCTACACCCATTGGCGAGTATCTCCTACTCTGTATCATGTACTTTAGGGATTGTTATAGGGGATAGGAAAAAAGCTTTTTAAGTAAAATTGAAATACGTGAAATAGTAAAACTTCCAATCACGGAAGGCCTTCGATGTGCTTAAGTTCGTGGCAAACGGGTTTTGTAGTCACTTTCCCTAGCTGTGGGTCTTGGAGACATTTGTCACCCATCTTACGCCTCCGCGGGGAGTTAATTCTTTTTTACCACAGCCGCACTTAAGACACATCGGAGCTGAGATCGCGCACAGTAACTACCCGGGCCATTATGGCCCGTAATCGTGGGTATTATTCGATTTACTATGGCCGGCTAGCGTGGGTGCCGATCGTCAACTATGAACTGCCCCTGGCTGGCCACACCTTATGTTGGGGCTTATAGTCGGTTCACAGTTGCCGGCGAGCCTAACGCCGTAATGAGCTGCCTCGGCTATAGTCGGCCTTCTCGGTGGCTTATAATCGGCTCATTACAGTTGGTTTTCAGGGCCGTCGCGAGCAATGAGTTAACCCGCAGCAGAGGGATGCTGGAGCAAAAGTGTCTCATTGGCGAGGGCATAGATTCGCATAGTACCTGTTGGGTCTTGTCCAGGTGGAGTTGTGTTGTGGAGTGCTTTGAATAGAAATGCTGTATACTCAGGATTTTGTTCAACAGAAAAGGATAAAGTTAACAAGCAGCCAAGATACAAAGGAACAAGTTAAAAAAGAGACAAGGCTTTTTAAAGTGGTTCGGCACGAAAAGGCCTACGTCCACTGATTCTCTTTGTTAATTCACTTCATATGGGCAATACAAGTTAAGAAAAGTATCGACGGAGGTGTTGGATGTTCCATGCCCTCTGGAACACCTCTCCGTCCACTGTTGACAAAATGTAGGCTCCGTTGTGGAGATCTTTATGAATTACATATGGTCCATCCCAGACTGGGTCTAGTGCTCCAGGGCGAGGGAAGATTCGTCTGAGGACAAGATCCCCTTCCTGCAAGGTACGATGCTTGACTTTGGAGTTGTATCGCGCTGCCACTTTTTGCTTGTGGGCTGCTGTTTTGAGGACTGCATCGTTTCTTCTCTCCTCGATTAGATCCAAAGACATGTGAAGGAGTTCTTCGTTCTCTTCTGGGTTATAGTGGATCCGACGGTGGGAAGGCACAATAGTTTCAACTGGGAGCATAGCCTCCGATCCGTAGGCCAAAGAGAAAGGAGTGTGCCCTGTCGATGTTCTGAAAGATGTGCGATAGGCCCATAGTGCCGTAGGAAGTTCATCCACCCAAGCGCCCTTTGATTTTTCGAGCTTCTTTTTTATTAGAGTTTTCAAAATTTTGTTGACTGCTTCGACTTGTCCGTTTGCCTGGGGATATGCTACAGATGAGAAGCTCTTATGAATTCGGTGTTCTTGGCACCAGTTGGCGAATTCCTCGCTGTCAAATTGAAGTCCATTGTCTGATATGATTTTGAGTGGGACTCCATACCTGCACAGAACATTTTTGATTAAGAAGTTAATAACTTTTGCTGAAGATACTTTATTCAGAGGTTCTGCTTCCACCCATTTGGTGAAATAATCAACTGCCACTATAGCATATTTGGCCCCGCCTCGGCCCATCGGTAGTTCGCCGATTAAGTCAATTCCCCATATTGCGAAGGGCCAAGGGCTGGTCATTTGAGTAATCTCAGTTGTTGGTAGCCGTGGAATCTTTGCAAATTTTTGGCATCTGTCACATCTCTTGACGAAATCTGAGGCGTCCTTGCTTAGGGTGGGCCAGAAATATCCGTATCGGAGTATCTTTTTTGCTAATGTTTGCCCCCCGGTGTGATCTCCACAGCTCCCCTGATGGATGTTGGATAAGATTTCCTTGGCTTCCCTTCCGGCGACACACCTTAATAATGGGTTGGAGAAACCGCGCCGATAGAGGATGTCTTCTTGTATTGTATAACGGGACGCTTTCCTCAAAATTTTCTTGACTTCATTACGCCCGTCGGGTAGTGTGCCACTTTGTAGGTAGTTTCGGATGGGAGTCATCCAAGTTGCTTCTTCGGCTGCGGCTATCAGATTCACTTGCTCAAAACTTGGGACCGTTTGCTTTGAGATGGTTACTGCCCCGAAGATGGCGATGTCTCTCATACTCGCTTGCTTTGCCAATTCGTCGGCCTCTTGGTTCTCTCCCCGAGGGATGTGTTTGACTAAGTACTGATCCAATCGGCTGAGAAGCAACTTGGTCTTCTTTAGATACGCTATGAGTCGTTCCTCTCGAGCTTGGAATTCTCCTAGTATTTGATTAACAATAAGTTGAGAATCGCTGTGAAGACACAAAGAATTGGCTCCGATTTCTATGGCAATTTCTAGTCCAGCTATCACTGCTTCATATTCTGCATCGTTGTTGGTGGCGGCGAACTCCAACCTTATAGCATAGTGCAGTTTATTTCCCCTGGGAGTGATTATTACCACACCTGCCCCCGAGCCCTGTTCGTTAGATGCACCGTCTACAAAGAGATTCCACTTGATATCTTCTGTTATTTCCAGTTGCTCCTTATCCTTGTTGGTAGTGAACTCTGCAATGAAATCAGCCATGGCTTGTCCCTTGATGGCGGTGCGAGGGTGATAGGTGATATCATATTGACTCAGCTCAATACACCATTTAAGTAGTCGCCCGGAAGTGTCGGGACGATGGAGTACCTGCCTCAGTGGTTGATCGGTCAGAACTTTGATGGAATGGGATTGGAAGTAGTGACGCAGTTTTCGTGAGGTGATTAGTAAACAGTATGCTAACTTCTCGAGCTTAGGATATCTAACTTCTGCCCTAGTAAACCTTTTGCTGACGAAGTAAACTGGTCGTTGCGTGCGGTTGTCTTCCCTTACCAAGGCAGCGCTCAGGGCGTGGGATGACACAGCGAGGTATAGGTATAATTCTTCTCCTTCGCTTGGAGTTGAGAGCACCGGTGGTTTCTGGAGGTGTTCGATTAAGTGAAGGAAAGCGGTCAGGCATTCGTCAGTCCACTCGAACTTTCCTTTATCTTTCTTTAGGGCTTCGAAAAAGGGGACGCACTTGTCCGTTGCCTTGGAGATGAATCGGCTTAGGGCGACCACTTTTCCATTTAGGCTTTGCATTTCCTTTCGGGTGGAAGGTATCTTGATATCCCTTAGCGCTCGGACTTGTTCAGGGTTTGCTTCTATCCCTCTGGCATGAACGATGAATCCTAAGAACTTCCCTGACGACACACCGAAGGAGCATTTTAGTGGATTCAACTTCATTCCATATTGCCGGAGTACTTGAAACATCTCGCCTAGGTGGCTTACGTGATCTTTGGCCTTCCTTGACTTTACCAGCATGTCATCCACATATACTTCCATAGTTTGTCCTATTAGCCCTGCAAACATCTTGTTGACGAGGCGCTGGTAGGTGGCTCCTGCATTTTTAAGTCCGAAGGGCATCACTTTGTAGCAGTATAAACCCCGGTCAGTGATGAAACTAGTGTGGTCTTGGTCGGGAGCATGCATAGGAATTTGGTTATATCCTGAGTATGCATCCATAAAAGATAGGAGTTCGTGCCCGGCTGTGCTGTCTACAAGTTGGTCGATTCTGGGAAGCGGGAAGCAATCCTTTGGGCAGGCGTCGTTTAGGTTGGAGAAGTCAATGCAGGTCCGCCACTTCCCATTAGCCTTCTTTACTAGTACCGGGTTGGCGATCCATTCTGGGTAAACAGCTTCTCGTATGAAGTCATTGGCGAGTAGATTCTTTACTTCTTCATCGAGGGCTGCTGATCGCTCTGCCCCCATACTTCTCTTTTTTTGTTTTACAGGCGCCTTGGTAGGATCAATGTTTAATACGTGGCATGCTACGTCGGGGGAGATTCCGGTCATGTCAGCGTGTGACCAAGCGAATACATCCAAGTTGTGGCGGAGGAAATCAATGAGTTGTTCCTTCAATTCAGCTTTCAGCTGGGACCCAATTTTCAGTAGCCTACTTGAGTCGTGCTTGTCTACAGATATAAACTCCATAGCTTCTGCAGGCTCGGCGGTGGCCTCCTCCTCTTTGTCCCTAGGGTCTAATTCATTGAAAGGGTCGCTGGTGTATCGAAGAGGAGGGGCTTTCTTTAGTTTCTATGCTTCAAGGCTTTTCGTGCAGAGGGCGATCTCTACACTTTTCCCTTTATCTTTCCTGTGGTTGTTGCGAAGTTCGGTTACATAGCAGTCTCGTGCAATATCCTGGTCTCCTTCCACTTCCCCTACCCCATTGTCTGTTGGAAATTTCATTTTCAGGCACCATGGGGCTAGGACAATCTGGAAGTGAGATAAGGCTGGTCTTCCTAAGAAGGCGTTGTAGGCCGAATGGTTTTCTATTAGCACAAATGTCTGTTTCCTTACAACGGAGCGGGGATGGCTTCCAATCTCAACAAAGAGGTCCAGCTGCCCGAGGGGCATCTTCGCATCTCCAGTGAAACTGTGTAGTGGTTTATCGCAGGGAGATACATCCTTCATTGATAGCTTCATTTTGTCGAATGCGTGTTTGAAAAGGATATTTACAGAGCTTCCAGTGTCTACCAGGATTCGGTAAACTTCGGCGGGACCGAGTCGGGCAGAGATAACCATGGGATCCATGTGAGGGTACTGTCTTCCTTCTAGGTCGCGTTTACTGAATATGATGTCATCGCTTTCTTTCCGCTTTGGGTGGCGCTCTTCTATAACCGTATTGACACAGTCTTTATTGTCTCTAAGCGACTTCCCATATCTTTCCATCTCTCTCCAACTTCTGTCTGCGATGTGCGGACCTCCTGAGATGGTATGGACCACTATCTTCTCTTGACTAGAGCTGCTAGCGTTGCGGTTTCCTCTGTCGGTCCCCGGTGAGGGTAGCCTTGGGTTTTCATTGGCAGGAGCTGGAGTCCTGTCTTGACTTTTTACATAACGTTCCAGTTTCTTCCTTCTGATGTGTTCCTCAATCAGATCTCGGAGATGATGGCATTCGTTGGTATCATGTCCGTGAGATTCGTGGAAGCGGCAGAATTTTCCAGACTTCTGTGCGTTATCTGATTCTTTCTTGTATGGTGGGCGTTTGTACCTAACTTCGCCTTGGGTGGCAAGGAAGATATTTTCGACGGTCTCGTTCAAAGGGGTGTAAGTGTCGAATCTTGGTCCTGGCCGATATAGGCGCTTTTCTACCTTCTTGCCCCCAGCATTGTCTCTGGAATCATTTCTTCGAACGTCTCTTGCCACGGCAGGGGCATTGCCCTGGGTCGTCTTACTTTGCTGTCCTGACTGCCCCTCAATGGCGGCATCCTCAAGCCTCATGTATTTCCCGGCTTCATGGAAGAAATCGGGTAAAGTAGCTGGTTTTTCTTTTGTCAATCTTCTAGCAAATTTAGTGTCCGGATGCACCCCACTGCAGAGGGCCATTAGGATAAGCTTCTCATCGGCATCTTGAACTGCGGCTGCTGCGGCGTTGAATCTGGTTAGGTATTGCTGCATCTTTTCTCCGGGTTTCTGTTTGACGCTGGATAAGGAATAAGCGTCCTTAGGTTGCTCCACATGAATGCGGAACTGACTGATAAATTTTTCTTTCAACATTTCCCATGAGCTGATGGATCCTTGGGGTAGATGACAGAACCAGGAGGTAGCAAGATCTGCTAAGAAGAGCGGAAAGCATTTGCACAGTACTCCCTCTGTTGCTCCACTCATGAGCATATGCTGCGTGTACCTCTGTAAGTGTACAACGGGATCGGAGGTTCCTTTGTAGGGTTCCATTGTTGGCATCTTCCATTCTCGAGGGGTGATAGCAATTTCGATATTGCGGGCAAAAGGGCTGGTTACCCTAGCGCCTATCCCTCGATCTCTTTGCTCCCGCTGGACACACTCTCTGAATAAGCGTGCCATCCTTTCATCAGAACTTGGAGCGGATAAAAATGAGTTTGGTTCTGTTCTGTGGGATTGATTCCGTCCAGACGACCTGTAGGGATGGTATCGTCTATCATTCCTCATATTTTCCAGTGGCTGCCTTTGATCTTCTGGGAGCATGCTTGGGTCAGCTATAGTTGGCCCTTGCCTTGATCTTCCCCTGTTGGGTTCTGATCTAAGCACTTCCTCGGGTCCAACTTCGGGCTGAACTCTAGCTCGGCCCCGTTCACTGGTGTTTCTGTGGTTAGGCAGCATGACAGGCTCAGCTACAGTTGACCTTCGCCCGGTACCTTCCCCATTGGGTTCGGTACCAAACGTTTCCTCAAGCCTAACTTCGGGCTGTGCTCGGTCTCGGCTCCTACCACGGCTACTTCTGCCGTTAGCTCCTTCGAAGAAGGATGATCTTTGCTGTCTCTGAGATCCTCCAGACTGAGACTCGCCCCATGATTCAGTGTTGCGGTTGGATTCTTCAGCGTCCCTCAAGCGTGACATGAGATGGTCCACCAAGGCTTCCTGCTGGGACGTGAAGCGGTTAGTTACTTCAACAACAACTCTGTCCAAATCTGCCCTAGTAATTGCTGCAGGCTGTTCTGTGGCAGGAGTGGTTGGGTTAGCCTGTCCTTCATTTGTTACCGTTGTTGGAGGAGGACGATTTACTTGATTCGTGACAGCTGGATCTGGAAGACTACTGGATGCGATGTTTTTTTCCTTTGTTAACATCTTTTCTCTGTTTGGGAGGCATGTTTTCCAAGTGGCGGACGATGCTGTTAGGAAAACTTGTTAAGTAGATGAAGCTGAAGCTTCGAGCTTCTATTTCTCAGTGAAAGCACCAAAAATGTTTGCACAAAAAATGGACAAACACCTCAAAGTTGTATGATTTAGTAGATCTTATGTTGTTCTTAGTGATTTGGGAGATTTATGCAAATATATGAAAAGCAGGGGCTAAACTGTAAAAAGACACGCAGATTTATAGTGGTTCAGCCAGAATATGCCTACGTCCACTTTATATGTTATTTCTCTTCTCTTGTTTTGATTACAAGTACAAAGCTTTGATATAAGTAAAAGAAAGTTGTTTGAAAGTTCTCTCCGTGCTTGAGCTCTCAAACTTGTCCCCATTGCTGTACCCCTGCCCCTCTATTTATAGAGTGAGGCTGGGGGTAGGGGTCCAGGATATGTATAGTTGCTGATGGGCCTGGGCTGATGTGATCTGGCATGGTATGACTTGGTTCGGCATCGCTTGGTTCGGAAGTGGTTGGAGTGTAGAGTGGACCGGTAGTTGCTTGGACCGGTGGTGGGAAGGTGTGGTTAGTCCGGTGGCAGTTGGTCCGGTCGTGGTGTTAGGAAAGTTTTGCCGAATGAGGTCTGCCGAATGGCTTCGAAGGAGGTCTGCCGAATGGCTTCGAAGGAGGTCTGCCGAATGGAGTCTGCCGAATGGCTTCGAAGGAAGTCTGCCGAATGGGGTCTGCCGAATGGATCACGCTTCCTGGTCTCGAGGTCTTCTGGGTGAGAACACGCCCAACAGCACCAAATATGCATTTGAGAATATGTACAATGTTTGCTTCGAGGCAGACGCGCGTACAAAGGGCCATCTGCTCATACACGGGAACGTATAAGGTCTTATCTGCTCTAATAAGCAGGAATATATCCAACTACTAACTACTATAGCATAACATCCAAATAATCATCAAACAACACAAAATAAATTTATTCCCACTTATATAAAAATATAAGCGAGTCAGAAAGAGTGAGTTGTACTCACTTTGCTTGCTTTTGCCATTGCAGCGTTTTATTTTGAATAAAATTAAACTGACGTTTAATTTTATCCAAAATTCCTAGCAGCTCCAAATCCATCCAAACCAGCTCTAAAATGAAGTTCTCATCAATACAAACCCGATGGAATTCTTTTCGTGCGATTTGGACCTCGTATGGAAAAGTTATGATATAAATAAGTTTACACGACATTATATAATATAAATTTATAACTTTTTTTAACCTACAAACGATCTGGGCCATTCGTTTCTGCTACTGAGAATCCTGGCCACATTTTCATTTTCTTCTTACTCCAGGACGAGACCAAAACCCATAGCCGCCCTCCTCTCATCGAATTATGCTCCTCCATTCGACCACTAGAGATCGATCAAGCTCCACCATACGAAAGCCCATACCCTACTGCGCTACTGCCCTCAACCCCATGAAGCTCGGTGCGCCCCCTACTCGAAAAACATGCTCGAAACGCAGGTGAACGTGGCCCAATTTCTCACTCTATGATACGTTAAACCAAATCATAGTCGTTGATATCCTAGATCTCACTGCCCCTACAATTTTCATTTAGGAATCGAAGCTAGAAAATGTATGGATTGAGAGAAAATGGAGGAATAATTTCAAAGTTTACCGGCCATAGAATTATAAGTGGCGGCTAGGGCTTTAAACCCTAGGGGTTGAGTAAAAAATGATGTCCTTTTATATAAAATTTCATGACACTATTCACCGCCAAATTTTTCGAACTCCAATTGAAGCGTACCATCTGGCGTTTATAATGTTTTACCTAATTCCAAACAGAATGGAATATATATCAGAAGCCAATTCCATCGTATTTGCAAGATAGGTTCTCGAATCAAATTATTTTAATTAAATTTACTTATATAAATTTCTATGCGTTTCAGCTTCACACGACCAAACCGTAAGTCCGATTGACACGAAATTTGAAATTCTATACACTATTATGGATTCAACAAAACTGGTTTCGTCGGAATCCGAGACAGTGTCAAAAATGGCTATTTTATACGTCAATTAAATCGATAAATTTTCAATTTCTATTTATCCACTTTTAAATCAATTTTAAAAGTTTATTAGCATCATTCTAATTCAAATGGAATTTAATACAACTTTATAAATCATTTTCATTCACATTATGTAACGACCCATCTTTTTTGACGGTTTAAATCGACAATAAACCACACATGTCAACTCAAACCATTCAAATGGGAGGATCGTTAATGGGGTAAATAAGAAAATAATAGAAAAGAAGGAAAAACAAAACACAAAATCTCGCAGCGGAATGACAAAATATAATAATCAAATAAACAGTTCATGAAGTTGTTTTACAAATGACATTTGATTACACTTTTACAATACAAATCAGAGTTATACATATAGCAGAAATTAATAAATAATGCAGCTGAACACATGATGTAGTGGAATAATTAATAATAAATAGTAGACCTATCTCCGTCTTCATCCTCCAAAATAAAATGGTCTTCAATACACTGAAAAGATCAAACTGACCCGAGCGTAATGAAAAGACAAAACACTCAAGTCAGGACTAAAAGATCTTATGTAAGTCAAATCAAAATAAGTAGAATAGAAATATTACTGTAATGGCTTTAGAGATGTTACGGGATTTTCATCTCCTATCAATTATACAATGTGGATATAATTTGTAACGACCCGATATTTTGGACCATTCGCATCTGCACATGTCGGCCTTGAATTGCTCAAAATACCGAATTGTAAATATAAATTTGGCAAAACTCAGCAAATACAGTAAATAAATCACAGATCACAGACAAAGAGTAATATAACAATGCAGCGGAAGCAAAGAGATAGTAGTTCATGAAGCTACTATATATGTATACATCAGAGTTAACAAGTTACAACAGAAATCACGAATACAAAGATGTCTCAATACAATAGTCAAATACAAGATCTGAATACATCACTGGAATCAACTGAACAACTGAAAGCATGATAGATAGCTGGATCTCCAAGAGAAGCTCCAACTCCAAAGGTGAGTCTCGAATACTGTATCACTCAGTCTGACCCGAGCGTAAAGCAAAACACAAAACACTCGAGTCAGGATTAACATTCTTATGTAAATAAATCCAACTCAAGTGAAATATCAACTGAAATACAAGTAACTCAAAGGATGTTTGGGATAACCATCCTCTAAGGATCCGTTAAACTGTCTACTATGTAGTAATATACGCTATAATAATAATGTCTATAATAAAATAAACTTACTTATAAATAGCGTTAAGCCTTTACATTTTCCACCTTAATACGTAATAGTCCCAGTAGTCTATCCAGTATTAGCATACTCCCAGATCGGGGGCTACCCTCAATACTCCATAGGCTACGGCACAAATCCAAACTCGTAGTAAAGCTCGATATGGTAGGTGACACGGCACAACAAGGCAATGCCAGGGTAGATATACCAATTACGCATCCGGGCTGGTGGAAACGCATAGCAGCCACTACCGCCCACCTCGGAACACACTCCCAATCAAAATCGAAGGGTGGCCACCAAATCAATCACAAAGTAATAGAATGGTATCGAAGAAATGCGTCCGATCAAAGGTGCTACCTCATTGGCCCGAGTATCGCTCCTGTTTTAGACACCTTATGCCAACTCACGGGAGTCGGGTCCACGTTCATACCTCAATAGGAATCGTCACCACCATCCTACTTCATTTTGGAATATCCACCGCGTACACAGTTGTTAAAGTGGTTTTCGGTATCGACAGAGAGTATTCCCATATCCGATCCCGGTCTCTTTAACAACCAAACGTTATTGTAACACCACGGTCATTTCAAAATAGTTTATACTTCAAAACCAAAATATCATTTCCATTTCAAAACCCAAATCAATACGATATCATTTTTGTAACGACCCAGAATTTTGACCAAATTAAATTGAGAATATTTAATTTATTTTAAATATTTGAACGATGATTTAATTTGAATCCCCGATTGAACTTTGAAATTTGCGATTAAACATTAAAATTTAATCTATTGAAAGTGAATAAAAATTCGAATCTTCAAATTTAAGTTGAAGAAAAATATTTCGAAAACTTTTAAAATTCGTATTGATAATACTAAAGATAATAGAAGCTTCAGAATCGAATTTGAAAGTGAATTGTTCAGTTTGAAAAATCATATCGTTTGAATTGATATTTAAAAATAGCCGTCCGAGGCGCAGTCTCGGAATTTGACGAAACCAGTTCCATTGGGTCCGTAATATTGAATTATTACCGGATTTCAAATTTCGTATTTATCGGAGCTGTTATGTGACCGTACGGCGAACAAACGCATTAAAATTTAAATTGAGTTTAATTTAAATTTAAAATTTAAATTTATAAACTTGGTCAACATCACCACACGTTGTCTCCCTTAACTCACGCCGAGAAACGCTGCAGGAATCTCGAAACGAAAATCGTGCAAAACATGGCCACTCGTCTGTAAAAACTTCAAAAACCATTCTCTCGTTCAAAAGAAAAATAGTCGTTCGAAATTAAAATCCATGGCCGATGTTTACCCACTTTCCAAATTCGTACGCTTTATTCCCATTCACTCCCATTCCCCTTTTTCTAATTTAAACTGCATCCCTAAATTTTTCGCAAAATAAATTCGAAGCGATGCATGCTCGGGTGGAGGAAATCGAATTCGATTTCATTTCGTGGTTGAGCTGGAGCTTGGGGGTAGCTCGATATCGAGCTAGGGGGGTGTCGATTGCGATTGCTGGAGGAGATGGAATCTGGAGCTCGAGTGATTTAGGGCAATTCGCGACTCGTTCGCGAGCGACTGGGAGGCGTGCTAGCGTGAGGCGGCGCGTCGTGATGGTCCGCGACGTCAGGGCAATGCGCAGTCAGAGGGGAGTTTGCGAGATTGTCAGGTAGCGGTGGCGCTCGTGGATTCTGGGCGCGCGCGCGATCGATTCGTGGCGGCGCCGGGGTGATCGAAGTGGAAGGTGAGGGAGTTCGATCGATTGTCAGGTGGTTGGTGGCGATCGAGTGCGTGCATCTGTGGTCCTCGATGTTGAAGGTGGAGGCTGGGCAAGTCGAATGCGTCGGCACTGGAGTGGTCTTCGCGAGGTCAATCTGGGGATGTTCGACAGTGAGCTAAGGGAAGATTTAACTGTAAGGTATATTTACGTTATCTTTAATCAGTTCAATATATATATATAAGTTTAATCTGTAGTAAAGGGAAATATGAATACGAATATACATATGCAGATGTAAAATATATATGTAGTTTAAAAGGAGAATTTTAAAAGGGAATCAGTTTAAAATATTATATTTGTTTGTTAAAAATAAATCATCAACAATTAAATTTGTTAGATTTAATATAGAAGTTATAAAAAGAAATTGGTTTAAAATTTAAATCACTGGCAAATTAAATTTATTGAATGGGAAATTTAATGTTTGATGATTGGTTCGAATATTAATAAATCGTATAAATGTTTATACAGTTTGAAATCGTAAAGGGAACAAGACGAAACGAAAATGGGTTGCGAATAAAAGCTAAGGTGAGATTTTCTCACTCGAAGGAAAATTTTATTTTGCAGTTATTGATTATTTGACTGTTTGGATGTGATATTAGATATGATATGGTATATCTATATATATATAGCAATATATACATATTGGCATATGTATATATTGGATTGATGATTTCCCGCCTCGTATAGCGGATGAGACCCTATTGCGCCGTTAGTAAGCGGATTTTTATAAAACCCATATACCGCGATAATTCCGTACTGGAGCGGAATTGGTATTGTGCTGACGTCTTTGGATGCAGGGAAAACAGGTTGGAGGGATCCAACTGGACCCCTCACATTGATTGAATTTATTTCTACTGTGATGTGATAATCTGTGAATGATTATTGATGTTATTGAATTGATGTCTGGAAATTGTTGAAAGCTAAAATTTAGCAGAACGGATGTTTGATATCATTGGATTTCAAAAAATAAACGAAATTGAATTTTTGGTAATTCAAGCAGAAAATTTTAAGTGAATTGATTTTTAGAAATTGAATAAAATTTGAAGAAAAGAATTTAAAGGTATAAAGGTTGATTTTTATAGTATTATCGAATTTATTCCAGAATAAAGTGAAAATGTTAAATAAATGGATTTCGTAAAATAGTGATTTTAAATTGAAGAATTTAATTTAAAATTTGGATTTTTAAAATAGATTGTAGAAACGATTGAAATTTATTTTCTTAAAAAGGAATTTATTTAAGAGAAGATAAGTTGGAAATCCTATTAGAAATTTAATTGGTAAATTGAAACAAATTGGGAAATCAATGTAAAATGATTTCAAATTGAAGAATCCATTGTTAAAAACAGAATATTGAATAATTTGAGGAAAATAAGGAATTTACTTAGTAGTGATAAATAAATTTTTAAATCAATATCGAAATTGATTTGGATTTGAAGTTTTTATAAATAGAATTGGAATTTATAAAAGTTGTTTATAAATCCGAAATCACTTATTCTGATAAGTAAAATATAGAAGTTGATAAAAAGAAGATTTACAAGTCGAGTGTTACTAAAATAGGAATAGAATTTATAAACGTTGTTTTATAAATTCAAAATCAATTGAATTTGATAAATTGAATATAGAAGATTATAAAAAAGATATATTCACGATTTTGGACAGTGAATGTATTATTGAATAAAATGGATTCATTTTTGAAAAAGTGATATTAAAAATGAAGTTAAACATTTTAAAGATGTTTTAAAATGTATTATGAATCGAATACATAGATTTCAACATTTTATTGTTGAAATAGACGTTTTCGAAAAATAAGGAAATGATGGACTATAACACTGTTGTTATAGTAAATGATTTCCGAAAGGAAATGTTTTTGATGTAGTATTGGGATTTATATATCTATCTAAATTTCGAATCCCTATACTAGTGATTTTGAGTCGTCGTAACGATGTTTTACGTAACATTCGTTTTGACTCAAATAAATGTTGTTATAGTAAATGATTTCCTCAAAGAATGAAATTATACTTAATTTTGATTTTAAGTATATTGAATATTTTCAAATGTTGAAAATAAATGATTTGTGAATTACTTATTATTTAATAAGTATGGAAATGCTTTTCCAATATGAAATGAACTGTTTTGAGATTTTATCTTCAAAGATGAAATAAGATGTGGAAAATTGATTTGAAATTGTTTTCAAATGGTTAAGTGTGGAAATTTTATATCTAGTAAAGATATTTTGGAAGATGAAATAATTTGGAAAATTATTTGGAATCTGATGATGTTGCGCATCTTTATTGATAGTTAAATAACCGACTATCAATAATTACCCTGAATGGTATTTGTTGTGAATTGGATGAATTTGAATGCCACACTTATTTTGAATAATCGCTCACTATTCGGGTTAGCCGGGAAAGGACCATGGGGTCGTATAACCCATTCCGAATATGTGATACGTCGTTATGAATTGCATTTGAAGACCGGTGTTGAAGACCGGATATTTTTGAAAACGGAAGGATTACCGTCGAGTTACTCTACATCGGCTGATCTCCGATTTAGAGGTTTTATCACCCTTAGTGACGGGAAGTCCTGACGTGATTGAAAATTATCCGGAATTGCAAGGGCTTCGTGAGAAGTGCCTTCGGTTCTGTTCGATCCCGGAACAGACTTATATGGATTGTATGTCTGACGTTACAATTTGAGATATAAAGCTGATTTCTTTCAAATACATTTCTGTTGGTGGCGGAGAATTTATTCTCTTAGCTTAACACCCTTCTCTGAGACGTACGAGCTCAGAGGTTATGTAGTTGAAATTTATCAGCGATATATCCCAATTTGGTAACGTGGCATACTAAGTGTTGCTGTGAAATGATCAGTGTTTGATCATTTGCGATATGATCATTTGTTTGATCTTATATCTTTGTGATCATAGGTTGATCATTTTGTTTGACCCGAAGCAGGGCTTTTTGAGAAAGCGTAGCTTTGTGGACGAGACTTCGTCGAGCCTCACACCCCGGAAATGGTCAAAACAAGAAGGATGCGGCAAGGTTCTAGGGAGTAGCGCCCCTTAGTGTATGTCATTCCTTTTGGATAAAGGTGGTATCATGGTATGGAGCCCAGATACTTAACCTCTGTGGTTGCTGCAAAATTTATTTCTTTGTGGTTGTTGCGAATCGGGGATCCTCGGGAAGATCGGTGACGATCGGGGGATGGCATACACGTGTCAGTAGTTACCTATTTTTGCAGAGGTAACCCGGCCTTGTGTTGGCAGAGATCCGGTTAGGTTCTCGGGTCTTCTATTCCAGGGACGTACCCATCGTGGATAGGAAGTTCCTTAGCCTGACCATTTGTTGGAAATCCAAAGAAACAATACGAGCCTTTACGATTTCAATTGTATAACCTGTCTCCTCAGGAGGCAGCTATAGCAGGCATAATATAATGGTACCTATGCTGGCTAAGATTTATATTCTACTTTCGAAATGATTTTCCACTATGCACTAATAATAATATCAAAAATGATTTGATTTTGCGTAGTAAGCATCTTTGACTAACATAAGAAGAAATCTCCTCCAAGTCTGCGTTTGCATTGTGTGTGTGGTGGGAGGTCTTATGGTAGTTTCATTTTCCAAAAGTATTGCGAATTGACTTTAAAAACTTCCTGTTGTTTATTTTAAAGATAAACTATTTTACGATCTCACACTAGTCACCATGACTGACTCGGAGTTTATTGTTTCCCTTCTAAACTCTGGGTGCCCACCAATTTCCACACGGGCAGTCTAGAGTTATATTATCAGGATATTCTGGATATTCTGGAGCTTTGGAAGCAAGCTGGATGACGAGACGTAGTAATTGTATCTGATAGTATTTATTCCGCTGTGTATTCTGTATGAGGACAAGTTATATAACTGTCCATTGTTGTATTGAGTTATATATTGACTCTGATGATTGATGTATGTATAAAATGATATAGTTCTTTGTTTAAAGATTATTCATTTATCTATTATATATTGTTCCGCTGCGATGTGTAAAATTCTGATATTGTTTTCTGTTCTGATGTTGTTCTGTTGTTCTTCTTTCTTCTCTATTTTCTTCTTCTCCTACCTTTTCTTTCTTTCTAAAACCCTCACTATTGGAGTTTCCGGCACTCGATTGCTCGACAGTCGATAAAGTGAGTATCGATGTCGAATTTTCGAAAGTCGAAAATTTCGGTATGTGACAAAGTGGTATCAGAGCATATGGTTAAGCGACAACCCTGCTCTGTTGGGTGTTACTCATTAGAGATAGAGTCAGTAGTACTCTAGAATGAGTTGAGTGTAATAATAGATATGAGCGCGTATTTGTTAGTGAATATAAAAATTGTTTTATATTGTGATGATTGATTTGTTGAGTGGTATATGGATTCTGGTCAATACGAGTAATTAACGATCATTGATAGGGATCTCTAAACACTTGAATAGAACAATTCGGCACAGTATTGTTTTTAAATAGGGTGAATGAAATAATTTTACCCAAAACTATTTTTGTATATAAAAGAGATGATTTTCTGTGAATTATTACAGTATATGGTTGCATGGTTGTTAGGAAAGTGATAACATTGAATTATTATCATTATTATATGAAATTGAATAAGAAATTGAAATCCTAACTCCAAAGTTAAGAAATAAATCCATACACAAATGAAATTTAAGACTATAAATTATAAATGTGACTTATAATTGGAAGTAGAATTCCAGAGAAGTTTTTGGAAAGGTTTTTGAAAAAATTTGAAAATTTTGGAGATTTGGAAAGTTAAATCATTTTTGATTTGAAAATGAATTTCAAAAGATTTTGGGAAAATGTTTTGAAGGAATGAAAAGCTCTAAACTCTTTTCGGTCGCTGGAAAATAATCCTGATGATGATGGCCACATCATTAGAATTCATTTTCGGGTTTCCAAAAGAGAAATTGCTGCCAAGTTGTTTTAAATGGAAAGTGTTTGGAAAATTTGGGTTTTTGTTTTGGAAATTCAAATGGAATTTGAATTGTTTTAAAAAAAAATGGTTTTGAAAGGTTGAAAAAGACTCTGGAATACTATATATATAAAAATATTCATGAGAATGAGAATAAGTTGATAACTTATAGAATATTTGAAATCTGATTGAAATGGAAGTTCAAATTGAAATAAAAGAATTTGTGAACAAATAAATAAATTTGCAATGGCAAATGCGAGAAAATAAAATTGAATGTTAAAAATTCATTTCGAATTTGTAGGCAATAAATTGAATTAAGTTAAATGAAATTAAATTGTGTTTGTAAATGAACAAACGAGATAACATTTGTAAACAAATAAATTGAAACTTGAATTGTGAGCTAAATGAAAAGAGATGGTTCGAATTTAAAGATAAATTCAAGTAAGTAGGAATAAATTTTCAATGAATGGAATTCACAATTGTAAGTGAATAAAATTGAAACTGAATGTTGAAAGCAAATTTGAATAAAGTGATGATGGATTAGTAACTGAAACTAATTTAAAATGATGTAGTTGTGAATGAAAGAAAATTGATAAAAATTCAATATTCAGAAGTTGAACCGAATCCAAATTAGATTGAAATTGTGAATTAGATTCAAATGAAATTTGAAATGTGAAATTGAATGAGAATGAATATGAAACTTCAATAGGGAAGTAAAGATGATATAAGAAGTATCAAAAATTTTGTAATGGAATTTGCAAAATGATTTGAATGTGTAACTAGATATTATGGCTAGTAGGACATACAGGTGTTATAAAAGGAATTGGAATTTTGATTTTGAAGAGAATTTGAATTGCTCGGAAAAGGTAAGTATTTAAATTTGAATATGAGTTTTTGATGATTTCTTGTCTAGCCGCTTGGCTTATTCTTTTTCTTTTTGAAATCTGAGAGTCCGTAGGGACGTTTTGTAGTCGTACCGTATTAGCCGCGCAAAGGAGACGCTGGCGAAATTTTTCGGAAATTTAGGGCGTTAGAAAATTTTTGAGAAATTTTGAAAGTTTAAAATTTGAATTTGAATTTGAAATTTGAATTTTGAAGTAAACAATGATGTTTGAAAACTATAAAAGGTTTAGAAATTTAGTTGAATGATAATGAATCTTTAGTAGAAAGATTTATTTTGATGAATTGATAAAATTATTGAATTGTGAAAAATAGTAGACGAGTTAAGGACATTTCTTCCTGACTTGTAATTTCGAGGACGAAATTCTTTTAAGGGGGGAAGTCTGTAACGACCCAGAATTTTGACCAAATTAAATTGAGAATATTTAATTTATTTTAAATATTTGAACGATGATTTAATTTGAATCCCCGATTGAACTTTGAAATTTGCGATTAAACATTAAAATTTAATCTATTGAAAGTGAATAAAAATTCGAATCTTCAAATTTAAGTTGAAGAAAAATATTTCGAAAACTTTTAAAATTCGTATTGATAATACTGAAGATAATAGAAGCTTCAGAATCGAATTTGAAAGTGAATTGTTCAGTTTGAAAAATCATATCGTTTGAATTGATATTTAAAAATAGCCGTCCGAGGCGCAGTCTCGGAATTTGACGAAACCAGTTCCATTGGGTCCGTAATATTGAATTATTACCGGATTTCAAATTTCGTATTTATCGGAGCTGTTATGTGACCGTACGGTGAGCAAACGCATTAAAATTTAAATTGAGTTTAATTTAAATTTAAAATTTAAATTTATAAACTTGGTCAACATCACCACACGTTGTCTCCCTTAACTCACGCCGAGAAACGCTGCAGGAATCACGAAACGAAAATCGTGCAAAACATGGCCACTCGTCTGTAAAAACTTCAAAAACCATTCTCTCGTTCAAAAGAAAAATAGTCGTTCGAAATTAAAATCCATGGCCGATGTTTACCCACTTTCCAAATTCGTACGCTTTATTCCCATTCACTCCCATTCCCCTTTTTCTAATTTAAACTGCATCCCTAAATTTTTCGCGAAATAAATTCGAAGCGATGCATGCTCGGGTGGAGGAAATCGAATTCGATTTCATTTCGTGGTTGAGCTGGAGCTTGGGGGTAGCTCGATATCGAGCTAGGGGGGTGTCGATTGCGATTGCTGGAGGAGATGGAACCTGGAGCTCGAGTGATTTAGGGCAATTCGCGACTCGTTCGCGAGCGACTGGGAGGCGTGCTAGCGTGAGGCGGCGCGTCGTGATGGTCCGCGACGTCAGGGCAATGCGCAGTCAGAGGGGAGTTTGCGAGATTGTCAGGTAGCGGTGGCGCTCGTGGATTCTGGGCGCGCGCGCGATCGATTCATGGCGGCGCCGGGGTGATCGAAGTGGAAGGTGAGGGAGTTCGATCGATTGTCAGGTGGTTGGTGGCGATCGAGTGCGTGCATCTGTGGTCCTCGATGTTGAAGGTGGAGGCTGGGCAAGTCGAATGCGTCGGCACTGGAGTGGTCTTCGCGAGGTCAATCTGGGGATGTTCGACAGTGAGCTAAGGGAAGATTTAACTGTAAGGTATATTTACGTTATCTTTAATCAGTTCAATATATATATATATATAAGTTTAATCTGTAGTAAAGGGAAATATGAATACGAATATACATATGCAGATGTAAAATATATATGTAGTTTAAAAGGAGAATTTTAAAAGGGAATCAGTTTAAAATATTATATTTGTTTGTTAAAAATAAATCATCAACAATTAAATTTGTTAGATTTAATATAGAAGTTATAAAAAGAAATTGGTTTAAAATTTAAATCACTGGCAAATTAAATTTATTGAATGGGAAATTTATTGTTTGATGATTGGTTCGAATATTAATAAATCGTATAAATGTTTATACAGTTTGAAATCGTAAAGGGAACAAGACGAAACGAAAATGGGTTGCGAATAAAAGCTAAGGTGAGATTTTCTCACTCGAAGGAAAATTTTATTTTGCAGTTATTGATTGTTTGACTGTTTGGATGTGATATTAGATATGATAGGATATATCTATATATATATATATATAGCAATATATACATATTGGCATATGTATATATTGGATTGATGATTTCCCGCCTCGTATAGCGGATGAGACCCTATTGCGCCGTTAGTAAGCGGATTTTTATAAAACCCATATACCGCGATAATTCCGTACTGGAGCGGAATTGGTATTGTGCTGACGTCTTTGGATGCAGGGAAAACAGGTTGGAGGGATCCAACTGGACCCCTCACATTGATTGAATTTATTTCTACTGTGATGTGATAATCTGTGAATGATTATTGATGTTATTGAATTGATGTCTGGAAATTGTTGAAAGCTAAAATTTAGCTGAACGGATGTTTGATATCATTGGATTTCAAAAAATAAACGAAATTGAATTTTTGGTAATTCAAGCAGAAAATTTTAAGTGAATTGATTTTTAGAAATTGAATAAAATTTGAAGAAAAGAATTTAAAGGTATAAAAGTTGATTTTTATAGTATTATCGAATTTATTCCAGAATAAAGTGAAAATGTTAAATAAATGGATTTCGTAAAATAGTGATTTTAAATTGAAGAATTTAATTTAAAATTTGGATTTTTAAAATAGATTGTAGAAACGATTGAAATTTATTTTCTTAAAAAGGAATTTATTTAAGAGAAGATAAGTTGGAAATCCTATTAGAAATTTAATTGGTAAATTGAAACAAATTGGGAAATCAATGTAAAATGATTTCAAATTGAAGAATCCATTGTTAAAAACAGAATATTGAATAATTTGAGGAAAATAAGGAATTTACTTAGTAGTGATAAATAAATTTTTAAATCAATATCGAAATTGATTTGGATTTGAAGTTTTTATAAATAGAATTGGAATTTATAAAAGTTGTTTATAAATCCGAAATCACTTATTCTGATAAGTAAAATATAGAAGTTGATAAAAAGAAGATTTACAAGTCGAGTGTTACTAAAATAGGAATAGAATTTATAAACGTTGTTTTATAAATTCAAAATCAATTGAATTTGATAAATTGAATATAGAAGATTATAAAAAAGATATATTCACGATTTTGGACAGTGAATGTATTATTGAATAAAATGGATTCATTTTTGAAAAAGTGATATTAAAAATGAAGTTAAACATTTTAAAGATGTTTTAAAATGTATTATGAATCGAATACATAGATTTCAACATTTTATTGTTGAAATAGACGTTTTCGAAAAATAAGGAAATGATGGACTATAACACTGTTGTTATAGTAAATGATTTCCGAAAGGAAATGTTTTTGATGTAGTATTGGGATTTATATATCTATCTAAATTTCGAATCCCTATACTAGTGATTTTGAGTCGTCGTAACGATGTTTTACGTAACATTCGTTTTGACTCAAATAAATGTTGTTATAGTAAATGATTTCCTCAAAGAATGAAATTATACTTAATTTTGATTTTAAGTATATTGAATATTTTCAAATGTTGAAAATAAATGATTTGTGAATTACTTATTATTTAATAAGTATGGAAATGCTTTTCCAATATGAAATGAACTGTTTTGAGATTTTATCTTCAAAGATGAAATAAGATGTGGAAAATTGATTTGAAATTGTTTTCAAATGGTTAAGTGTGGAAATTTTATATCTAGTAAAGATATTTTGGAAGATGAAATAATTTGGAAAATTATTTGGAATCTGATGATGTTGCGCATCTTTATTGATAGTTAAATAACCGACTATCAATAATTACCCTGAATGGTATTTGTTGTGAATTGGATGAATTTGAATGCCACACTTATTTTGAATAATCGCTCACTATTCGGGTTAGCCGGGAAAGGACCATGGGGTCGTATAACCCATTCCGAATATGTGATACGTCGTTATGAATTGCATTTGAAGACCGGTGTTGAAGACCGGATATTTTTGAAAACGGAAGGATTACCGTCGAGTTACTCTACATCGGCTGATCTCCGATTTAGAGGTTTTATCACCCTTAGTGACGGGAAGTCCTGACGTGATTGAAAATTATCCGGAATTGCAAGGGCTTCGTGAGAAGTGCCTTCGGTTCTGTTCGATCCCGGAACAGACTTATATGGATTGTATGTCTGACGTTACAATTTGAGATATAAAGCTGATTTCTTTCAAATACATTTCTGTTGGTGGCGGAGAATTTATTCTCTTAGCTTAACACCCTTCTCTGAGACGTACGAGCTCAGAGGTTATGTAGTTGAAATTTATCAGCGATATATCCCAATTTGGTAACGTGGCATACTAAGTGTTGCTGTGAAATGATCAGTGTTTGATCATTTGCGATATGATCATTTGTTTGATCTTATATCTTTGTGATCATAGGTTGATCATTTTGTTTGACCCGAAGCAGGGCTTTTTGAGAAAGCATAGCTTTGTGGACGAGACTTCGTCGAGCCTCACACCCCGGAAATGGTCAAAACAGGAAGGATGCGGCAAGGTTCTAGGGAGTAGCGCCCCTTAGTGTATGTCATTCCTTCTGGATAAAGGTGGTATCATGGTATGGAGCCCAGATACTTAACCTCTGTGGTTGCTGCAAAATTTATTTCTTTGTGGTTGTTGCGAATCGGGGATCCTCGGGAAGATCGGTGACGATCGGGGGATGGCATACGCGTGTCAGTAGTTACCTATTTTTGCAGAGGTAACCCGGCCTTGTGTTGGTAGAGATCCGGTTAGGTTCTCGGGTCGTCTATTCCAGGGACGTACCCATCGTGGATAGGAAGTTCCTTAGCCTGACCATTTGTTGGAAATCCAAAGAAACAATACGAGCCTTTACGATTTCAATTGTATAACCTGTCTCCTCAGGAGGCAGCTATAGCAGGCATAATATAATGGTACCTATGCTGGCTAAGATTTATATTCTACTTTCGAAATGATTTTCCACTATGCACTAATAATAATATCAAAAATGATTTGATTTTGCGTAGTAAGCATCTTTGACTAACATAAGAAGAAATCTCCTCCAAGTCTGCGTTTGCATTGTGTGTGTGGTGGGAGGTCTTGTGGTAGTTTCATTTTCCAAAAGCATTGCGAATTGACTTTAAAAACTTCCTGTTGTTTATTTTAAAGATAAACTGTTTTACGATCTCACACCAGTCACCATGACTGACTCGGAGTTTATTGTTTCCCTTCTAAACTCTGGGTGCCCACCAATTTCCACACGGGCAGTCTAGAGTTATATTATCAGGATATTCTGGATATTCTGGAGCTTTGGAAGCAAGCTGGATGACGAGACGTAGTAATTGTATCTGATAGTATTTATTCCGCTGTGTATTCTGTATGAGGACAAGTTATATAACTGTCCATTGTTGTATTGAGTTATATATTGACTCTGATGATTGATGTATGTATAAAATGATATAGTTCTTTGTTTAAAGATTATTCATTTATCTATTATATATTGTTCCGCTGCGATGTGTAAGATTCTGATATTGTTTTCTGTTCTGATGTTGTTCTGTTGTTCTTCTTTCTTCTCTATTTTCTTCTTCTCCTACCTTTTCTTTCTTTCTAAAACCCTCACTATTGGAGTTTCCGGCACTCGATTGCTCGACAGTCGATAAAGTGAGTATCGATGTCGAATTTTCGAAAGTCGAAAATTTCGGTATGTGACAATTTTCACTTCAAAAATATATCCATTTCCAAAAATCATATCACTTTCCAAAGTTATAACGTTTTCGAAATCATAGTCTTTTAAAATCAAAACACTTTGGAAATCACAGCTTTGAAATCAAAGCATTTTGGAAATCATAACACTTTGAAATTATAGCATTTTGGAAATCATAACATTTTCCTCTTAAACAGTCTAGGTATTAAAATTAGTATATATAATAAAATTGTTTATAAATAAAATAGTTTATATAAATAGTTATAAGTTAAGATAGTTTATAAATAAAAACAGTTTATATAAATAGTTATAAGTTAAGATAGTTTATAAATAAAAATAGTTTATATGAATAGTTATAAGTTAAAATAGTTCATAATAAAATAATTTATATTAAAAATGATTTATATTAAAATAGTTTATATTAAAATAATTTATAAAGTAAAATATCCATAGTTTAAATATAATTTAAAATTACTTTATAAAATAAAATAGTTTCCTCGACTTTCATAAATCGATTCAAATCAATTCGAATTCCAAATTCAAATTTAAATCAAATCAAAATCCTCAATTTCAATTCCCATTTCAATTAAACATTTTCAAGTTATATCGATTTCAAATACTGATTTGAACCACAATAAACCATTCCAATTTCAAAATATTTCAAAGCTTCAAATATTCCACATTTCAAAACCAAATTCGATAATTTTATATATATATCAAATTCACTTTACTATTATTTAGTTTTACAATATTCACTAAATAAATTCAATATCATTTAAATAAAAGCCCAAATTTCAAATCTCTAAATATTTCCCTCAATTTATTTAACTTGAAATATTCATTTTAAATCATCTTAAACCAAAAATCAAGTTAGAAAATCATATCCTTTGAAAACCCCAAATACCATAAGTTCAGATAGATTTAATTAAATATAATTCTTAATTAAATACAATTTCAAATCAATTTCAAATCTATCCTTTCAACCTTAATTTATTTAATCATTTCGAACTCTATATTAAAATATAATTTAAATAATTACTTAAACACATATATATATCAACTTTATTAAATCAACTTTACTAAATCTTTAAAATCAATATTTATTTTAAACCATATATTTATTTTCAAAACCATAGAAATCATTTTCAAAATATATATATATAGACCAACGGTGACTGTATATAATTTTCTATCCTATGGTCAAGTGATACAGATATTTATCATTTCAATCTACAATTTAAATATATACGGGTATATATCTTTTCAACCCGCAATCCCAAATTCAATCAAATGAAAATCGCTTGGGTTTATCATTTCAACCCATAACGATTTTCTCCTATTCTACAAGATCGTTCGGGTATGTATCATTTCAACCCATAGTGAATTCTATACTAACAGGGAACTTGCAGAGTGATAACAGATATGATAATAATATAACAATAGTAACAGGCATATATCATCAGTATAAATAACATATAATGGTGTAAGATGTCATAGGTGAACAAATACAGATAATGGCATATATATAGCAATGTGAATAACTAACAGCAGCATATTTCAATTGTCGTTTCAATTGACATCAAATTTAATAAATATAAGAACATTAATCGTGAGTGATTGCTCACCTTTTGAGGCTAGAGGATAGACAATGAAATGAGTTACAGATCCAAGCACGAATTCCAAGGCAAAGCAAGACAAGATTGACAAGACTTCGACGGATAGATCTGACAGCTTGGAATAGACGAAATCAAATCAAAAATGAACCGATGAAGATAAATGGTATAAGTGAACACATATATAATTGTATATATATATATATAATCATGC
This sequence comes from Allium fistulosum, assembly GCA_030737815.1. Lineage (NCBI taxonomy): Eukaryota > Viridiplantae > Streptophyta > Magnoliopsida > Asparagales > Amaryllidaceae > Allium > Allium fistulosum. Next base: position 917,905,158 of record CM060906.1, read on the forward strand.
TCTAAATACAACACATTTTTTTAAAATTAAAAATATATACATTTCAAAATCATTATTTAATCAAAACACGTATTAAATAAAATCTTAATAAAATATATACTAAAATGGACATCATACTCTTTCAAAAGTAAGCCAAGCAGGCAACATATATATTCTACAAAACTTCCAAAAATAGCAAATGTATATGTATGAATATAACAGACATATGTATGAATATAACAGACCAGATCTTTAAAATAAATATACCACTTATATACACAAATCTATAACCTTCATATTATATATACATAAAATCAAACAGGTTGTATGCCACTTGAAAACTGTACGCATATAAAGTATAACATATATATATTCTTGAAACGGTAAGTATTTTTCATATTCGAAACAATATATATCACATTCGTACATATATAAATACACTATAACCATACAACCTGCTTTATATCTATAACCCCTTCACACTTGAACCAACATTTTATCCCAGAGACACGTATACAACTAATGAAATCCATACATATATACTAAAATTTATATTATTTTAACATACTTATATATAGGTACGAAAGTATTATATACTTATGTACAGTCTGGTAACTATACACGAACAGCTGAACTAGTATATTATGTACAACAGTCGAATGCAAAGAGTAGTTTATAAGACCCTTTTCAAGTAACCTATATATAAAGTTTATAAGCTAACTTACTTTATATTTTAAACCAAACATATAACTGTGATAAAAGATCTATATGAAACTCTATAGATTTATATGTATTCTTATATAGATTTTAAGTATATAAAAACACATATATACAGCAAATAAAAATAAAAGTATTTATATATATATACTTACAAATTCCAAACAGAAGGGGAGGAAGACTGGCAAAAAAGGACATGGCAGAGGCTGGGTGTTCGTCACGTCGGCGAAGGAAAAACAACATCGGAGTGATGCACGGTCGCTGTCGGTAGAGTAACTTGATGAGATAATGGCTGTGGGTATAAGCGAAGAGGAGCTAGGCGTTTCTGGTGATGGAAGGCTTTGGCGAACTGACATGGCGAAAGGAGTTTCTAGTGGCGACTGATGGGAGGTGGTTGCGTGCTAAGTAGTAGGGCGGAGGAAGACGTGAAAGGTTAAGTTTTTTTCTTCTTTTCATTATCTCGGCCGCATAGAAATGAAGGAAGAACAGTTTAAGAGGGGAAGGAGGAAAGCAATTGACAATGAGGGATATGAACCGGTTAGAAAAAATAGAAATTAGAAAATAAATATAGGAATAGAAAAAGTTCTGAACCATGAATTTAGAGAAATATTTATAACAAACGGCCCTTGATTTTGAACGGTGGCTAAATGAAAGGTCGCAAGAACAAAAGAAAACGCGAAACTGATACCGATACGGTAAACCGTTTTTCACGGATTTCGCTATGTACCGGACTTCAAAATATAGAATCGAATATACCATAGAGATCAGCACGACAAGAATATCAAAATGGTATACAGATGTCAGTGGTACGATCAACCGTTAAAAAATCAATAATCGGTACCGATAAACGTTGCTCTTCCGTACAGAAAAATCCAAACGGAGCTAGAAACGTCCAAAATTTGTGAAACGAATCACGCAATCTTATTCAGAGTTTTCTAAATAAATTTTCTCATGTTGACATATTTAGGTTTCGGAACACTTTTATTATCATCAATTTTTGACTGATATAAATTGAAATAAAATTACACTAGAAAATAAACTTCAATATTAACAGCTAGAAATTTATCAATTGCTATGTTTAATTAGACGTATTTCAAATATCAAAGTTTTATTTCAAAATTTTATTGTTTAAAATTTCACAAAAATTCAATAAATCATATAAATAAAACCACTGAAATTTACGGGTCGTTACATAATTATTTAAAAGATTTCAAATAATTTGATATACCAATCTTAATCATTTTAATTGAAATAAATCCAAAGTTTAAATTTAAACTTAAACCTTTCAAATAATTCAATTCCAATAAATAATCCAAATTCAAGAAATTATATGGGCATATGTCATTTCAACCAGCATCCAAAATAAAAATTTCCAACCCAATGGAAACCGCTCGGGTTATCATTTCAATCCATAGTGATAACAGAGATGTATACATAAATAAACATCCAATCATCCAAAATGTCAACCAATAACATCCATCACAATCCAACATCTAAATAAGCCAATAAATCTCAACAATCAATTGATTATCATTATCAGATGTTTAACTGGCAATTTATATTCAATATTAATTAAATCGCAATTCAATTCAATATAAATTCAAATTTAACTTAAATGACAATCTAAAAATACCAAACAACAATCAATAAATTTCTAATCACATCATAAATTTAATTTAACTAACATAAGATAATTTAGTATTCGTGAGTGGGTCAAAACACTCACCTTTGATATTTAGAATGCAAAAATCCAAACAAAGATGCCTTTCCAATAGTCTCCTAGCATAGCCATATACTATGATAGAGAATTCTAGAATCAAACCAAAATCCATATCAAATATTCGCCATCAAGAATCGAATGAAAAATACTAACACGAAATGGTGTAATTCACCTCGAACTTGTGTCCACAAATCTGGATCAAATTGATTATGTAAATAAAACAATATATCTACAACTTACGTATTTACTCCAATTTGTTTCATCACAATTACATTTTCAATTTAACCTCATTATAAATCTCATTTATTAACATAAATATCACTTCATACTTAAATATTTGTTTTACAGAATTTCTCCATTTAATATAGAACATTACTATATTCATTCCCAAACATTGCTTATATTTCTATTCATTTTACATTACATTCATTTTCACATGTAATATTTCTCATTTGATACTACATTTATTTGCAAATCATTTCATAAGAAATTTCCTTAAGCTTATAACCAATTTATAAAGGCTTAACTCCTTTTTATAAGACATTACTCGAGTTTAAAGTTATCACACTTTAATTATAACCATTTATTGCAACATCCATTTATTTCATAAACAATTTACAAGTCATGACTTTATTTATAATCATTTCACTTTTAGTTCATATTTGTTTATCCAATTAGTTTCCCCTTTTCTTTTCAACAAATTTAAGTTATTAAATTCAACTGCATAATTCAACATAATTTCTAAGTTTCAACTCATATATTAATTCAGAAGTTTCCAACTATTCAAATATCCAGATATTCCATTTTATTTCAGTAGTTGAAACTACCAATCAACAAACAATAATATTCACAACCAAACATTTCAATTTCATAACCAATTATCCTAATTATTGATTTTATTCTCTTTAATGCGCCATTATTAAACTAGTGTTCAGTCCATAAATTCAATCAACAATAATAGTCAATGCTTATAAACTGACTAAATACAACAAATCACACTATAAACGATAATAATTAAATATTACCACTTCATAAATCGAACACATTACAAATAACCATATTGGTTATAAAAAATTTATCCCTTTATATAACATATAATATTAGGAAGAATTAGTCATTTCAAAACTCATATAAAACATTTTATAACACTAACAAATACGCGCTCTCGTAAATATATACTCAGACAACTCATTCTAGGGTATTACTACCCTATCTCTAATGAGTTAACCCCAACAGGCTAAGGTATGTCAAAACATGGCTCTGATACCAACTGTAACGACCCACCTTTTTGGATGGTTTAAATCGACAATAAACCACACATGTCAACTCAAACCATTCAAAAGGGAGGATTGTTAATGGGGTAAATAAGAAAATAATAGAAAAGAAGGAAAAACAAAACACAGAATCTCACAGCGGAATGACAAAATATAATAATCAAAAAAACAGTTCATGAAGCTGTTTTACAAATGACATTTGATTACACTTTTACAATACAAATCAGAGTTATACATATAGCAAAAATAAATAAATAATGTAGCGGAACACATGATGTAGTGGAATAATTAATAATAAGTAGTAGACTCATCTCCGTTTTCATCCTCCAAAATAAAATGGTCTTCAATACACTGAAAAGCTCAAACTGACCCGAGCGTAATGAAAAGACAAAACACACAAGTCAGGACTAAAAGGTCTTATGTACGTCAAATCAAAATAAGTAGAATAGAAATATTACTGTAATGGCTTCAGAGATGTTATGGGATTTTCATCTCCTATCAAGTGTACAACGTGGATATAATTATTTAAAAGATTTCAAATAATATGAAATAGCAATTGTAACGAAGCGGATTTTTCCCGCTCGAAAATCGACATCCATACTTTACATCGTACTCGAATGCCGTAGATTCGACCGTTCAAATCCGAGTTGCCAGAGCTTATAACACACTTAAGTAAATAACACAGCGGAAGAAAAAGAATAATACATTGATATACAATATCTGATACAATATCTGATACAACAGAGTGATACAATGAATATCAATATACATCAGAGATATGATACAAGAAATAGCAGCGGAAAAGAAAACAATAACATCGGCAGCGGATAATCTCCATCTTCAAAGCACCAATCCAGAAATAGCTTGAACTCTCAATAACGATGCACAAAGATAAGCAAGTGCAGTCCATATACAAAGACTGAACTAGCTCCAGACAATCTACTGAACCTGACTATTTGAAAAACCCAACTCTAGACTGCTCGTGTGGAAAATTATAAGCACCCAGAGTTTAGGAAAGGAACAATAAACTCCGAGTCAGTCGTGGGACTGGTGTGAGCAACAAAAACAGTTTATCTATCTTTAAACAATCAACAAAAGAATTTAAAACATTAAAGTCCGCAATGCTTTTGGAAAATGAAACTACCATAAGACCTCCCGCCACACACACAATGCAAACGCAGAATTGGAGGAGATTTCTTCTTATGATAGTCAAATATGCTTACTACGCAAAATCATTCGATAATATTATTATTAGTGCATAGTGCAGAAAACATTTCGAAAGTATAATATTAATCTTAGCCAACATACGACCAGTATTGTATGCCTACTATAGCTACCATCTAAACAGTGGTGACCACCATAAGTAAATGGTAGGTTCTACAACTAAAACCGTACAGGGTTCGTATTGAAAAATGGATTTGCCAACAAATGGTCAGGCTAAGGATCTTCCTATGCCACGAAGGAAACGCCTATGGCTGGACGCTTCGAGAGACAAACTGCTCTCTACCAACAATGCCAGGTTACCCCTGTAACTAGGTAACTCACGAATATGCCATCCCCCGGTCCTTTGGGACCTTTATCCGAGCGCTCGGTAACCAACATCACATATAATAAATAAAGTGTGTCCACATGAGTAAGTATCTGGGCTCCATACCATGATACCACCCCTTTCCAGAAGGAAATGACATACCCTAAAGGGCGCGACCCTCATAACCTTGCCGCAACATTCCTGTTTCGACCATTTCTGGGTTGTGAGGCCCTGACGAAGTCTCGTCCACAAAGCTACGCTTTGGCACAAAGCCATGCTTTGGGTCAACAGATGATCAAAGTAATGATCATAAAGATAAATGATCAAACAAATGATCATATCACAAATGATCAAACGATGATCATCACACAGCAACACTCAGCATGTCACATTACCAAATTAGGAGTATATCGCTGACGACCTTCAACTACATAACCTCTGAGCTCGTACGTCTCAGAGAAGGGTGTTAAGCTAAGAGAATAAATTCTCCGCCACCAACAGAAATGTATTTGAAAGAAATCTGCTTTATATCTCAAAGCGTAATGTCAGACATGTAACCATACAAGTCTGTTCCGGGTTCGAACAGAACCGAAGGCACTTCCAAAGAAGCCCTTGCAATCCGGGTATTCACAATCTCGATCGAACTTCCCATCACTTAGGAAATCTCTATACCGTAGCTACTCGGTGCAGAGACAATCGATAGGTTATCCCATCATTTTCGCAAATACCCAGTCTTCAACACCGGTCTTCAAATGCTATCCATATACGACGTATCACTAATTCGGAATGGGTTATATGACACAAAGGTCTTTTCCCAGCTAAACCGAATAGTGAGCGTAATACTTTAAAACATATGGATATTGGGATTTCAATTAAGTCACAATTTATTACCCAAAACTTTTTCTTCAAATGGTTCAACAAATTACTATTTTCAAATCTTTAAACAAAAAGATTCATTTTAACAACCTTCAACGGTTTAAACAATTTCCACACTTTAATCTTTTAAACAAAAGATTCATTCACAGATTTTCCCAAATTAATTTCCATTTCAATTGGATTAACTAGTTAAAATTTTAAAACAAAGATTTAACTTATAGCTTTCAAACAATTCCATTTCAAATAGTTTAAACAGTTCATCATTTTAATTCTGTTAAAAATAAACAGATTCAATTCATAGCTTTCAAAAAAAAATTCATTTCGAACTTGGAAAACCATTTTCAATTCAAACTTGAAATTCTTTTAACTAAATTGGAATTTCATTTCTTATATGAAAGCTTTTATCATTTGAAAACAAACAGTTTCATTTCAAAAAATCTGATTCATTCATACGAGTTGAAATTCTTGGGTTAAATTCAAATTCCCAAAATTATACTTTTAAAATGGTTTAAATTCATATAAACACATTTATATCATCTTTAATCCCTAGTTTCAAATCATAGGATTCAATTTCAAACTTGAATTTAAATTTTAAATCAAATTATTTAAATTTTCCAAACTCGATTAAGTTATTCAAAATAACTTTTATCTTTGAAATTCTATTTCAAAAGCTTTTTCACTTTAAACCCAAATTTCCAATTTCAAAATCAATTGAAATTAAATTTCAATTTCAAAAAAAAAACACCAAATTTAAACTATCTGTGACTTAACCGATTTCTACGTGAAATCCATATTTGTGTGTGTAAAGGTGTAGTCCAGGGGTTTCACACAGTAGTGCAACATCATACAATCATCACAGATCAGAATACAGAAATATAGTTGATAAGCGGTATTAACTATCATGCTTATCGTTCATTCACAGATCACAGATATATATATCACAGATAAGTAAATTACAGATCACAACATAAATTAGGATGTATCACAAAGCATCATATATAAGGGATATCAAACAATCAAATCATCCAATAGAATCCAAATATTCATAAGTAAGATCAATTAATATCTGATTATAATTAATTTATAACAGATTAATTACTTATGAATAAACTACAAATCTTGGTTAATTAATCATTAATTAATTATAAACCATTTTTATTGATTAAACTTGGATTATCAATTAATCCTTTAATTAATTATCTTAAATCTTAATTAACTAATTTAACTCTTAATTATTAAATTAATTAATCAAATTAGTTAATTATTTATTTTAATTAACTTAATAATTACAAATCCTTAAATCTACATTTATTTAAGGATAAAACATTTATTATTTATTATCAAATTCTCATTTCAATTTAGATTCAAAATAAATACAAATTTATCCTAACAAAATTTAACACACTTTAAAATCTACTTTAAACATTAAAAAGTTGTTAAAACATTTTATTTTTTATAAAACTCATATTTATTTAAAACTAGGAAACCAAAGCAAATTTGAATCCATCTTAAATTTTTGGTTTCAAACTTAGTTAAAAACCCAGCTTTAAATTTTTAAAACTTGAAACTGCTAGGCTTTTAAAAACTGGCAACCACAAGATAACCCGAGCCTTTCCTTAATCGCTTCGATTCGAACCAATAAAACCTTCGGGTCACCCCCTTCATTTACTCGAGAAACTCACGTACCATTTCCCTGCTACACCCAAAATCCTCAGCGACCACCAGTGAAACGCCGTGCACGTGCGCACTGATCTCGATCGATTCCGATCGACTTCGACAACGTCCCCTCGTCGACGATCATTCCCAAACTTCATTCCTATCACTAGATCCTTCTATCTCACTCGAATACGAAATTCGATTACAAACTGAAGCCTGGAAACCCAACATCTCGAACTTGCCCCAAACCTGGCAACGCGTCGTTCGCCGACCTCCGATCACCTGAAAGTCAATCCCTCCGGCCACGACTTCGACTACGCGTCAACTTTCGTTTCCCAGAACCCGGTTAAGCTCGATCAACGATAGTGACCACGGTGATCGATTTTATCTACCTTAGCTAAACTAGGGTTCCTAACTAAAAAATGACAATCACCACCTTCCCACTGACATATATCACCATTAGACATTTTTGCCGATATCCCCGATCATTCTTCCATCTCCAGAAAACACGAAAACTTCCCGGACCAACCAGATCGCTAGAGGGACTCGAAAACACTATTTTCAGACATCACCAATTATCACATTCAATACTACATTAAAAATTGGGAACTTGATTTTAAAAATCCTATCTTTCATAGACTATTTAAGATATATCATTAGATCAACAAATTACAAAGTTTGATTTTTAACATAGTTCAAGTTTCTCTGCATTTTCAGTTTTCCAGACAATGTTTCTATCTATAATCCTAGCAACTATTTTTAAAGCTTAGTTTAGTTTTAAAACAATAACTTTGTTTAAAACACTTAAGCCAAAAGGAAATTTGAGTGAAAAGAATTTGTAGTTAAAACTAAGTTTAAAATCTCTGGAATTTTAAAACAGAGATGAACACTGTAAATAACTAGACATTCACACAAGTTCCAGAGTCCTAAAAACAATCATACAAATACATTTTCAATCATACATCACCAGTTACTTAAACCATAAGCCGTATGCATCAAAACTAAAGGCATCTCATGTTAACAGGTTAAAGGCAGAGTCTTGAATAAAGATCAGAGAAGTTTTTTTTAAAAAAAAAAGACAACAGATATGCACACATCATAGATTCACAAAGAAACTTGCATATATATATATATATATATTCATATAAACAAATCATAAGCACAGAGATTTCCAGATTAATTTAAATTTTAGTTTAAAAGTTTACTCACCTGTCTTTTTAAAACAGAGAGCTTGTTCTTTTTGTTTGAAAACAGGGAACTTGAAACTGGAATTTGAACTTGCATATTTTTGTTGTTGATTCCAGAAAACTTTGAACTGGCTTTGAAACATTGAAAGCTGAAATGTTTGAACTGGAACTTGAAAGCTTGGATCTTTACATTGCTTGGAGATTTGATAAAATTGTTGTTTTGATTGATACTTTTTCTTTTAAAACTTTGAACTGGAATTGCTAAGTCTTTTGTATACGAAATAAAATGAGGTAAGTTGATAAATAAACAAGTATACTCAATTGTTTATTGACCAGGTACACGAAAATTCAGAGATTTTTATCCAAAAAGAAGCTGGAAATGAAATGTCTTGTGTACTAGAGATATAGCATTAAATGCTTTGCTCCTTATCAAGTCTACAACAGCCCATACTTTATTCTTTTATGTACTTAGAAATCTTACACAAGTTTATTTTTGTTTGACTTAGATGCTAAGCATACTTACCCTACTTACATTCATATACACTGAGATGTTTCTGCCTGCAACATATATATTTTACTATAGATTATATAATATTTAACTTAAGTTTTACTTTGTAATTGTTATGGTTATTGTATTATGTTAGCTTGCATATTTGTTTCTATCTTTAACATAAGTGTATTTATTTATTTTTAAAACCATTTATTTAAGATTTTATTTTCAAATCCAATATATACATATATATATACAATATTTACAATAATTTTAAATTTAAATGATTTATACCAAATTTATTTGGAGATAGGGGAAACTCGCTTCAATTTAAAATAAATTTTACAAATTTTTATTCAAAATTTCATTTAATTATCAATTTAAATTAAATTAAAAATCTGTGGTCGTTACAGACTTCCCCCCTTAAAAGAATTTCGTCCTCGAAATTACCAAGGAGACAAAAAGATAGATGAAGAACATTTCATCAAATCAAATGAATATCTATTCTGCATTTGGCTTACCAAATCAGAATATCAAGAACAGATACAAGAACGAATCTGTTTAATTTTTTTCCACAAGATACTCGGGTTATCTAGATCTACGAAATATGGAGAGACATCGGTTAGTTCGAAGGGATAACTAACCATTCGTAGAATATATCGAGACCCAAACAATAGATAAATGGATTAAATCTTCCAAAATTTCTAAACACTAGATATGGATTCCAACCTCAAATCGGAATACTTATACTTTGGGGTATATATAACTTTTCCCTCTTCGGACTTTGATATACCCAAGAAATTACAATAAAATTTCAAATTTGGTTTTAAACAAAATCGTTTTATCGATACAATTCAAATTTTATCCTTATATTCTATTAATCAATTTAACTCAATTTAAAATTTCCAATTTATTTAAAATTTCAATTCCAAATTCCAATTCATATTCATTAAAGTTTAAATCAAAAAGCTGATAAGAAAACGATGAAGATATGAAGTAAGGATTTTCTACAATGATTCGTAGAGCCATCATCACACCGAAACTTCTTCTTGTAGCTGATACGAAGCAATCAAAAGAATTTGAAAACGAATCAAAAGAGATTGATAAGAAAGTTGTTTCCACTGTTACAGGGTATTGACCATTTATAGTCATATTCCCTTGTCCCCTATCTCGTTCTCTTCTTGCACTCATACTCACTATCAGTGGATAGCAAGAGAACTTACTGAGGCATTCGAACAGATATCTTAGGGATTACTCATTCTAGGGATACTTCACCCTATCTCTAATGAGCTACTTAACGTGTTATACTCCTGAACTAAAGTTCAACCTTAGCTCTGGTACCAAATGTAACGAATCGGATTTTGCCCGCTCGAAAATCGACATCCATACTTTACATCGTACTCGAATGCCGTAGATTCGACCGTTCAAATCCGAGTTGCCGGAGCTTATAACACACTTAAGTAAATAACACAGCGGAAGAAAAAGAATAATACATTGATATACAATATCTGATACAACAGAGTGATACAATGATTATCAATATACATCAGAGATATGATACAAGAAATAGCAGCGGAAAAGAAAACGATAACATCAACAGCGGATAATCTCCGTCTTCAAAGCACCAATCCAGAAATAGCTTGAACTCTCAATAACGATGCACAAAGATAAGCAAGTGCAGTCCATATCCAAAGACTGAACTAGCTCCAGACAATCTACTGAACCTGACTATCTAGAAAACCCAACTCTAGACTGCTCGTGTGGAAAATTATGAGCACCCAGAGTTTAGGAAAGGAACAATAAACTCCGAGTCAGTCGTGGGACTGGTGTGAGCAACAAAAACAGTTTATCTATCTTTAAACAATCAACAAAAGAATTTAAAACATTAAAGTCCGCAATGCTTTTGGAAAATGAAACTACCATATGACCTCCCGCCACACACACAATGCAAACGTAGAATTGGAGGAGATTTCTTCTTATGATAATCAAATATGCTTACTACGCAAAATCATTCGATATTATTATTATTAGTGCATAGTGCAGAAAACATTTCGAAAGTATAATATTAATCTTAGCCAACATACGACCAGTATCGTATGCCTACTATAGCTACCATCTAAACAGTGGTGACCACCATAAGTAAATGGCAGGTTCTACAACTAAAACCGTACAGGGTTCGTATTGAAAAATCGATTTGCCAACAAATGGTCAGGCTAAGGAACTTCCTATGCCATGAAGGAAACGCCTCTGGTTGGACGCTCCGAGAGACAAACTGCTCTCTGCCAACAATGTCGGGTTACCCCTGTAACTAGGTAACTCACGAATATGCCATCCCCCGGTCCTTTGGGACCTTTATCCGAGCGCTCGGTAACCAACATCACACATAATAAATAAAGTGTGTCCACATGAGTAAGTATCTGGCTCCATACCATGATACCGCCCCTTTCCAGAAGGAAATGACATACCCTAAAGGGCGCGACCCTCATAACCTTGCCGCAACATTCCTGTTTCGACCATTTCCGGGTTGTGAGGCCCTAACGAAGTCTCATCCACAAAGCTACGCTTTGGCACAAAGCCATGCTTTGGGTCAACAGATGATCAAAGTAATGATCACAAAGATAAATGATCAAACAAATGATCATATCACAAATGATCAAACGATGATCATCACACAGCAACACTCAGCATGTCACATTACCAAATTGGGAGTATATCGCTGATGACCTTCAACTACATAACCTCTGAGCTCGTACGTCTCAGAGAAGGGTGTTAAGCTAAGAGAATAAATTCTCCGCCACCAACAGAAATGTATTTAAAAGAAATCTGCTTTATATCTCAAAGCGTAATGTCAGACATGTAACCATACAAGTCTGTTCCGGGTTCGAACAGAACCGAAGGCACTTCCAAAGATGCCCTTGCAATCCGTGTATTCACAATCCCGATCGAACTTCCCATCACTTAGGAAATCTCTATACCGTAGCTACTCGGTGCAGAGACAATCGATAGGTTATCCCATCGTTTTCGCAAATACCCGGTCTTCAACACCGGTCTTCAAATGCTACCCATATACGACGTATCACTAATTCGGAATGGGTTATATGACACAAAGGTCTTTTCCCGGCTAAACCGAATAGGGAGCGTAATACTTTAAAGCATATGGATATTGGGATTTCAATTAAGTCACAACTTATTACCAAAACTTTTTCTTCAAATGGTTCAACAAATTACCATTTTCAAATCTTTAAACAAAAAGATTCATTTTAACAACCTTCAACGGTTTAAACAATTTCCACACTTTAATCTTTTAAACAAAAGATTCATTCACAGATTTTTCCAAATTAATTTCCATTTCAATTGGATTAACTAGTTAAAATTTTAAAAAAAAGATTTAACTTATAGCTTTCAAACAATTCCATTTCAAATAGTTTAAACAGTTCATCATTTTAAATCTGTTAAAAATAAACAGATTCAATTCATTGCTTTCAAAAAAAAATTTCATTTCGAACTTGGAAAACCATTTTCAATTCAAACTTGAAATTCTTTTAACTAAATTGGAATTTAATTTCTTATATGAAAGCTTTTATCATTTGAAAACAAACAGTTTCATTTCAGAAAATCTGATTCATTCATACGAGTTGAAATTCTTGGGTTAAATTCAAATTCCCAAAATTATACTTTTAAAATGGTTTAAATTCATATAAACACATTTATATCATCTTTAATCCCTAGTTTCAAATCATAGGATTCAATTTCAAACTTGAATTTAAATTTTAAATCAAATTATTTAAATTTTCAAAACTCGATTAAGTTATTCAAAATAACTTTTATCTTTGAAATTCTATTTCAAAAGCTTTTTCACTTTAAACCCAAATTTCCAATTTCAAAATCAATTGAAATTAAATTTCAATTTCAAAAAAAAAAACACCAAATTTAAACTATCTGTGACTTAACCGATTTCTACGTGAAATCCATATTTGTGTGTGTAAAGGTGTAGTCCAGGGGTTTCACACAGTAGTGCAACATCATACAATCATCATAGATCAGAATACAGAAATATAGTTGATAAGCGGTATTAACTATCATGCTTATTCTTCATTCACAGATCACAGATATATATCACAGATAAGTAAATTACAGATCACAACATAAATTAGGATGTATCACAAAGCATCATATATCAGGGATATCAAACAATCAAATCATCCAATAGAATCCAAATATTCATAAGTAAGATCAATTAATATCTGATTATAATTAATTTATAACAGATTAATTACTTATGAATAAACTACAAATCTTGGTTAATTAATCATTAACTAATTATAAACCATTTTTATTGATTAAACTTGGATTATCAATTAATCCTTTAATTAATTATCTTAAATCTTAATTAACTAATTTAACTCTTAATTATTAAATTAATTAATCAAATTAGTTAATTATTTATTTTAATTAACTTAATAATTACAAATCCTTAAATCTACATTTATTTAAGGATAAAACATTTATTATTTATGATCAAATTCTCATTTCAATTTAGATTCAAAATAAATACAAATTTATCCTAACAAAATTTAACACACTTTAAAATCTACTTTAAACATTAAAAAGTTGTTAAAACATTTTATTTTTTATAAAACTCATATTTATTTAAAACTAGGAAACCAAAGCAAATTTGAATCCATCTTAAATTTTTGGTTTCAAACTTAGTTAAAAACCAAGCTTTAAATTTTTAAAACTTGAAACTGCCAGGCTTTTAAAAATTGGCAACCACAAGGTAACCTGAGCCTTTCCTTAATCGCTTCGAGTCGAACCAATAAAACCTTCGGGTCACCCCCTTCATTTACTCGAGAAACTCGCGTACTATTTCCCTGCTACACCCAAAATCCTCAGCAACCACCAGTGAAACGCCGTGCACGTGCCCAATGATCTCGATCAATTCCGATCGACTTCGACGACGTTCCCTCGTCGACGATCATTCCCAAACTTCATTCCTATCACTAGATCCTTCTATCTCACTCGAATACGAAATTCGATTACAAACTGAAGCCTGGAAACCCAACATCTCGAACTTGCCCCAAACTTGGCAACGCGTCGTTCGCCGACCTCCGATCACCTGAAAGTCAATCCCTCCAGCCACGACTTCGACTATGCGTCAACTTTCGTTTCCCAGAACCCGGTTAAGCTCGATCAACGATAGTGACCACAATGATCGATTTTATCTACCTTAGCTAAACTAGGGTTCCTAACTAAAAAATGACAATCACCACCTTCCCACTGACATATATCACCATCAGACATTTTTGCCGATATCCCCGATCGTTCTTCCATCTCCAGAAAACACGACAACTTCCCAGACCAACCAGATCGCCAGAGAGACTCGAAAACACAATTTTCAAACATCACCAATTATCACATTCAATACTACATTAAAAATTGGGAACTTGATTTTAAAAATCCTATCTTTCATAGACTATTTAAGATATATCATTAGATCAACAAATTACAAAGTTTGATTTTTAACATAGTTTAAGTTTCTCTGTATTTTCAGTTTTCAAGACAATGTTTCTATCTATAATCCTAGCAACTATTTTTAAAGCTTAGTTTAGTTTTAAAACAACAACATTGTTTAAAACACTTAAGCCTAAAGGAAATTTGAGTGAAAAGAATTTGTAGTTAAAACTAAGTTTTAAATCTCTGGAATTTTAAAACAGAGATGAACACTGTAAATAACTAGACATTCACACAAGTTCCAGAGTCCTAAAAACAATCATACAAACACATTTTCAATCATACATCACCAGTTACTTAAACCATAAGCCGTATGCATCAAAACTAAAGGCATCTCATGTTAACAGGTTAAAGGTAGAGTCTTGAACAAAGATCAGAGAAGTTTTTTTTTTTTAAAAAAAGACAACAGGTATGCACACATCATAGATTCACAAAGAAACTTGCACATATATATATATTCATATAAATAAATCATAAGCACAGATATTTCCAGATTAATTTAAATTTTAGTTTAAAAGTTTACTCACCTGTCTTTTTAAAACAGAGAGCTTGTTCTTTTTGTTTGAAAACAGGACACTTGAAACTGGAATTTGAACTTGCATATTTTTGTTGTTGATTCCAGAAAACTTTGAACTGGCTTTGAAACATTGAAAGCTGAAATGTTTGAACTGGAACTTGAAAGCTTGGATCTTTACATTGCTTGGAGATTTGATAAAATTGTTGTTTTGATTGAAACTTTTTCTTTTAAAACTTTGAACTGGAATTGCTAAGTCTTTTGTATACAAAATGAAATGAGGTAAGTTGATAAATAAACAAGTATACTCAATTGTTTATTGACCAGGTACACGAAAATTCAGAGATTTTTATCCAAAAAGAAGCTGGAAATGAAATGTCTTGTGTACTAGAGATATAGCATTAAATGCTTTGCTCCTTATCAAGTCTACAACAGCCCATACTTTATTCTTTTATGTACTTAGAAATCTTACACAAGTTTATTTTTGTTTGACTTAGATGCTAAGCATACTTACCCTACTTACATTCGTATACACTGAGATGTTTCTGCCTGCAACATATATATTTTACTATAGATTATATAATATTTAACTTAAGTTTTACTTTGTAATTGTTATGGTTATTGTATTATGTTAGCTTGCATATTTGTTTCTATCTCTAACATAATTGTATTTATTTATTTTTAAAACCATTTATTTAAGATTTTATTTTCAAATCCAATATATACATATATATAAACAATATTTACAATAATTTTAAATTTAAATGATTTATACCAAATTTATTTGGAGATAGGGGAAACTCGCTTCAATTTAAAATAAATTTTACAAATTTTTATTCAAAATTTCATTTATTTGTCAATTTAAATTAAATTAAAAATCTAGGGTCGTTACAGACTTCCCCCCTTAAAAGAATTTCGTCCTCGAAATTACCAAGGAGACAAAAAGATAGATGAAGAACATTTCATCAAATCAAATGAATATCTATTCTGCATTTGGCTTACCAAATCAGAATATCAAGAACAGATACAAGAACGAATCTGTTTAATTTTTTTCCACAAGATACTTAGGTTATCTAGATCTACGAAATATGGAGAGACATCGGTTAGTTCGAAGGGATAACTAACCATTCGTAGAATATATCGAGACCCAAACAATAGATAAATGGATTAAATCTTCCAAAATTTCTAAACACTAGATATGGATTCCAACCTCAAATCGGAATACTTATACTTTGTGGTATATATAACTTGTCCCTCTTCGGACTTTGATATACCCAAGAAATTACAATAAAATTTCAAATTTGGTTTTAAACGAAATCGTTTTATCGATACAATTCAAATTTTATCCTCTTATTCTATTAATCAATTTAACTCAATTTAAAATTTCCAATTTATTTAAAATTTCAATTCCAAATTCCAATTCATATTCATTAAAGTTTAAATCAAAAAGCTGATAAGAAAACGATGAAGATACGAAGTAAGGATTTTCTACAACGATTCGTAGAGCCATCATCACACCGAAACTTCTTCTTGTAGGTGATACGAAGCAATCAAAAGAATTTGAAAACGAATCAAAAGAGATTGATAAGAAAGTTGTTTCCACTGTTACAGGGTATTGACCATTTATAGTCATATTCCCTTGTCCCCTATCTCGTTCTCTTCTTGCACTCATACTCACTATCAGTGGATAGCAAGAGAACTTACTGAGGCATTCGAACATATATCTTAGGGATTACTCATTCTAGGGATACTTCACCCTATCTCTAATGAGCTACAACTCCTGAGCTAAAGTTCAACCTTAGCTATGATACCAAATGTAACGAATCAGATTTTGCCCGCTCGAAAATCGACATCCATACTTTACATCGTACTCGAATGCCGTAGATTCGACCGTTCAAATCCAAGTCGCCGGAGCTTATAACACACTTAAGTAAATAACACAGCGGAAGAAAAAGAATAATACATTGATATACAATATCTGATCCAATATCTGATACAACATAGTGATACAATGAATATTAATATACATCAGAGATATGATACAAGAAATAGCAGCGGAAAAGAAAACGATAACATCAGCAGTGGATAATCTCCGTCTTCAAAGCACCAATCCAGAAATAGCTTGAACTCTCAATAACGATGCACAAAGATAAGCAAGTGTAGTCCATATCCAAAGACTGAACTAGCTCCAGACAATCTACTGAACCTGACTATCTGAAAAACCCAACTCTAGACTGCTCGTGTGGAAAATTATGAGCACCCAGAGTTTAGGAAAGGAACAATAAACTCCGAGTCAGTCGTGGGACTGGTGTGAGCAACAAAAACAGTTTATCTATCTTTAAACAATCAACAAAAGAATTTAAAACATTAAAGTCCGCAATGCTTTTGGAAAATGAAACTACCATAAGACCTCCCGCCACACACACAATGCAAACGCAGAATTGGAGGAGATTTCTTCTTATGATAGTCAAATATGCTTATTACGCAAAATCATTCGATATTATTATTATTAGTGCATAGTGCAGAAAACATTTTGAAAGTATAATATTAATCTTAGCCAACATACGACCAATATCGTATGCCTACTATAGCTACCATCTAAACAGTGGTGACCACCATAAGTAAATGGCAGGTTCTACAACTAAAACCGTACAGGGTTCGTATTGAAAAATGGATTTGCCAACAAATGGTCAGGCTAAGGAACTTCGTATGCCACGAAGGAAACGCCTCTGGCTGGACGCTCCAAGAGACAAACTGCTCTCTGCCAACAATGTCGGGTTACCCATGTAACTAGGTAACTCACGAATATGCCATCCCCCGGTCCTTTCGGACCTTTATCCGAGCGCTCGGTAACCAACATCACACATAATAAATAAAGTGTGTCCACATGAGTAAGTATCTGGGCTCCATACCATGATACCACCTCTTTCCAGAAGGAAATGACATACCCTAAAGGGCGCGACCCTCATAACCTTGCCGCAACATTCCTGTTTCGACCATTTCCGGGTTGTGAGGCCCTGACGAAGTCTCGTCCACAAAGCTACGCTTTGGCACAAAGCCATGCTTTGGGTCAATAGATGATCAAAGTAATGATCATAAAGATAAATGATCAAACAAATGATCATATCACAAATGATCAAACGATGATCATCACATAGCAACACTCAGCATGTCACATTACCAAATTGGGAGTATATCGCTGATGACCTTCAACTACATAACCTCTGAGCTCGTACGTCTCAGAGAAGGGTGTTAAGCTAAGAGAATAAATTCTCCGCCACCAACAGAAATGTATTTGAAAGAAATCTGCTTTATATCTCAAAGCGTAATGTTAGACATGTAACCATACAAGTCTGTTCCGAGTTCAAACAGAACCGAAGGCACTTCCAAAGAAGCCCTTGCAATCTGGGTATTCACAATCCCGATCGAACTTCCCATCACTTAGGAAATCTCTATACCGTAGCTACTCGGTGCAGAGACAATCGATAGGTTATCCCATCGTTTTCGCAAATACCCGGTCTTCAAATGCTATCCATATACGACGTATCACTAATTCGAAATGGGTTATATGACACAAAGGTCTTTTCCCGGCTAAACCGAATAGTGAGCGTAATACTTTAAAACATATGGATATTGGGATTTCAATTAAGTCACAACTTATTACCCAAAACTTTTTCTTCTAATGGTTCAACAAATTACCATTTTCAAATCTTTAAACAAAAAGATTCATTTTAACAACCTTCAACGGTTTAAACAATTTCCACACTTTAATCTTTTAAACAAAAGATTCATTCACAGATTTTTCCAAATTAATTTCCATTTCAATTGGATTAACTAGTTAAAATTTTAAAACAAAGATTTAACTTAAAGCTTTCAAACAATTCCATTTCAAATAGTTTAAACAGTTCATCATTTTAAATCTGTTAAAAATAAACAGATTCAATTCATAGCTTTAAAAAAAAAATTCATTTCGAACTTGGGAAACCATTTTCAATTCAAACTTGAAATTCTTTTAACTAAATTGGAATTTCATTTCTTATATGAAAGCTTTTATCATTTGAAAACAAACGGTTTCATTTTAGAAAATCTGATTCATTCATACGAGTTGAAATTCTTGGGTTAAATTCAAATTCCCAAAATTATACTTTTAAAATGGTTTAATTTCATATAAACACATTTATATCATCTTTAATCCCTAGTTTCAAATCATAGGATTCAATTTCAAACTTGAATTCAAATTTTAAATCAAATTATTTAAATTTTCAAAACTCGATTAAGTTATTCAAAATAACTTTTATCTTTGAAATTCTATTTCAAAAGCTTTTTCACTTTAAACCCAAATTTCCAATTTCAAAATCAATTGAAATTAAATTTCAATTTCAAAAAAAACATCAAATTTAAATTATCTGTGACTTAACCGATTTCTACGTGAAATCCATATTTGTGTGTGTAAAGGTGTAGTCCAGGGGTTTCACACAGTAGTGCAACATCATGCAATCATCACAGATCAGAATACAGAAATATAGTTGATAAGCGTTATTCACTATCACGCTTATCGTTCATTCACAGATCACAGATATATATATCACAGATAAGTAAATTACAGATCACAACATAAATCAGGATGTATCACAAAGCATCATATATCAGGGATATCAAACAATCAAATCATCCAATAGAATCCAAATATTCATAAGTAAGATCAATTAATATCTGATTATAATTAATTTATAACAGATTAATTACTTATGAATAAACTACAAATCTTGGTTAATTAATCATTAATTAATTATAAACCATTTTTATTGATTAAACTTGGATTATCAATTAATCCTTTAATTAATTATCTTAAATCTTAATTAACTAATTTAACTCTTAATTATTAAATTAATTAATTCAATCATTAATTAATCAAATTAGTTAATTATTTATTTTAATTAACTTAATAATTACAAATCCTTAAATCTACATTTATTTAAGGATAAAACATTTATTATTTATTATCAAATTCTCATATTAATTTAGATTCAAAATAAATACAAATTTATCCTAACAAAATTTAACACACTTTAAAATCTACTTTAAACATTAAAAAGTTGTTAAAACATTTTATTTTTTATAAAACTCATATTTATTTAAAACTAGGAAACCAAAGCAAATTTGAATCCATCTTAAATTTTTGGTTTCAAACTTAGTTAAAAACCCAGCTTTAAATTTTTAAAACTTGAAACTGCCAGGCTTTTAAAAACTGGAAACCACAAGATAACCCAAGCCTTTCCTTAATCGCTTCGAGTCGAACCAATAAAACCTTCGGGTCACCCTCTTCATTTACTCGAGAAACTCGCGTACCATTTCCCTGCTACACCCAAAATCCTCAGCGACCACCAGTGAAACGCCGTGCACGTGCACAATGATCTCGATCGATTCCGATCGACTTCGACGACGTTCCCTCGTCGACGATCATTCCCAAACTTCATTCCTATCACTAGATCCTTCTATCTCACTCGAATACGAAATTTGATTACAAACTGAAGCCTGGAAACCCAACATCTTGAACTTGCCCCAAACCTGGCAACGCGTCGTTCGCCGACCTCCGATCACCTGAAAGTCAATCCCTCCGGCCACGACTTCGACTGCGCGTCAACTTTCGTTTCCCAGAACCCGGTTAAGCTCGATCAACGATAGTGACCACGGTGATCGATTTTATCTACCTTAGCTAAACTAGGGTTCCTAACTAAAAAATGACAATCACCACCTTCCCACTGACATATATCACCATCAGACATTTTTGCCGATATCCCCGATTGTTCTTCCATCTCCAGAAAACATGACAACTTCCCAGACCAACCAGATCGCCAGAGAGACTCGAAAACACAATTTTCAGACATCACCAATTATCACATTCAATACTACATTAAAAATTGGGAACTTGATTTTAAAAATCCTATCTTTCATAGACTATTTAAGATATATCATTAGATCAACAAATTACAAAGTTTGATTTTTAACATAGTTCAAGTTTCTCTGTATTTTCAGTTTTCCAGACAATGTTTCTATCTATAATCCTAGCAACTATTTTTAAAGCTTAGTTTAGTTTTAAAACAACAACTTTGTTTAAAACACTTAAGCCTAAAGGAAATTTGAGTGAAAAGAATTTGTAGTTAAAACTAAGTTTTAAATCTTTGGAATTTTAAAACAGAGATGAACACTGTAAATAACTAGACATTCACACAAGTTCCAGAGTCCTAAAAACAATCATACAAACACATTTTCAATCATACATCACCAGTTACTTAAACCATAAGTCGTATGCATCAAAACTAAAGGCATCTCATGTTAACAGGTTAAAGGCAGAGTCTTGAACAAAGATCAGAGAAGTTTTTTTTTTAAAAAAAGACAACAGATATGCACACATCATAGATTCACAAAGAAACTTGCATATATATATATATATTCATATAAACAAATCATAAGCACAGATATTTCCAGATTAATTTAAATTTTAGTTTAAAAGTTTACTCACCTGTCTTTTTAAAACAGAGAGCTTGTTCTTTTTGTTTGAAAACAGGAAACTTGAAACTGGAATTTGAACTTGCATATTTTTGTTGTTGATTCCAGAAAACTTTGAACTGGCTTTGAAACATTGAAAGCTGAAATGTTTGAACTGGAACTTGAAAGCTTGGATCTTTACATTGCTTGGAGATTTGATAAAATTGTTGTTTTGATTGAAACTTTTTCTTTTAAAACTTTGAACTGGAATTGCTAAGTCTTTTGTATACGAAATGAAATGAGGTAAGTTGATAAATAAACAAGTATACTCAATTGTTTATTGACCAGGTACACGAAAATTCAGAGATTTTTATCCAAAAAGAAGCTAGAAATGAAATGTCTTGTGTACTAGAGATATAGCATTAAATGCTTTGCTCCTTATCAAGTCTACAACAGCCCATACTTTATTCTTTTATGTACTTAGAAATCTTACACAAGTTTATTTTTGTTTGACTTAGATGCTAAGCATACTTACCCTACTTACATTCGTATACACTGAGATGTTTCTGCCTGCAACATATATATTTTACTATAGATTATATAATATTTAACTTAAGTTTTACTTTGTAATTGTTATGGTTATTGTATTATGTTAGCTTGCATATTTGTTTCTATCTCTAACATAAGTGTATTTATTTATTTTTAAAACCATTTATTTAAGATTTTATTTTCAAATCCAATATATACATATATATATATATACAATATTTACAATAATTTTAAATTTAAATGATTTATACCAAATTTATTTGGAGATAGGGGAAACTCGCTTCAATTTAAAATAAATTTTACAAATTTTTATTCGAAATTTCATTTAATTATCAATTTAAATTAAATTAAAAATCTAGGGTCGTTACAGACTTCCCCCCTTAAAAGAATTTCGTCCTCGAAATTACCAAGGAGACAAAAAGATAGATGAAGAACATTTCATCCAATCAAATGAATATCTATTCTGCATTTGGCTTACCAAATCAGAATATCAAGAACAGATACAAGAACGAATCTGTTTAATTTTTTTCCACAAGATACTCAGGTTATCTAGATCTACGAAATATGGAGAGACATCGGTTAGTTCGAAGGGATAACTAACCATTCGTAGAATATATCGAGACCCAAACAATAGATAAATGGATTAAATCTTCCAAAATTTCTAAACACTAGATATGGATTCCAACCTCAAATCGGAATACTTATATTTTGGGGTATATATAACTTGTCCCTCTTCGGACTTTGATATACCTAAGAAATTACAATAAAATTTCAAATTTGGTTTTAAACGAAATCGTTTTATCGATACAATTCAAATTTTATCCTCATATTCTATTAATCAATTTAACTCAATTTAAAATTTCCAATTTATTTAAAATTTCAATTCCAAATTCCAATTCATATTCATTAAAGTTTAAATCAAAAAGCTGATAAGAAAACGATGAAGATACGAAGTAAGGATTTTCTACAACGATTCGTAGAGCCATCATCACACCGAAACTTCTTCTTGTAGCTGATACGAAGCAATCAAAAGAATTTGAAAACGAATCAAAAGAGATTGATAAGAAAGTTGTTTCCACTGTTACAGGGTATTGACCATTTATAGTCATATTCCCTTGTCCCTTATCTCGTTCTCTTCTTGCACTCATACTCACTATCAGTGGATAGCAAGAGAACTTACTGAGGCATTCGAACAGATATCTTAGGGATTACTCATTCTAGGGATACTTCACCCTATCTCTAATGAGCTACTTAACGTGTTATACTCTTGAGCTAAAGTTCAACCTTAGTTCTGATACCAAATGTAACGAATCAGATTATGCCCGCTCGAAAATCGACATCCATACTTTACATCGTACTCAAATGCCGTAATTCGACCGTTCAAATCCGAGTCCCCGGAGCTTATAACACACTTAAGTAAATAACACAGCGGAAGAAAAAGAATAATACATTGATATACAATATCTGATACAATATCTGATACAATATCTGATACAACAGAGTGATACAATGAATATCAATATACATCAGAGATATGATACAAGAAATAGCAGCGGAAAAGAAAACGATAACATCAGCAGCGGATAATCTCCGTCTTCAAAGCACCAATCCAGAAATAGCTTGAACTCTCAATAACGATGCAGAAAGATAAGCAAGTGCAGTCCATATCCAAAGACTTAACTAGCTCCAGACAATCTACTGAACCTGACTATCTGAAAAACCCAACTCTAGACTGCTCCTATGGAAAATTATGAGCACCCAGAGTTTAGGAAAGGAACAATAAACTCCGAGTCAGTCGTGGGACTGGTGTGAGCAACAAAAACAGTTTATCTATCTTTAAACAATCAACAAAAGAATTTAAAACATTAAAGTCCGCAATGCTTTTGGAAAATGAAACTACCATAAGACCTTTCGCCACACACACAATGCAAACGCAGAATTGGAGGAGATTTCTTCTTATGATAGTCAAATATGCTTACTACGCAAAATCATTCGATATTATTATTATTAGTGCATAGTGCAGAAAACATTTCGAAAGTATAATATTAATCTTAGCCAACATACGACCAATATCGTATGCCTACTATAGCTACCATCTAAATAGTGGTGACCACCATAAGTAAATGGCAGGTTCTACAACTAAAACCGTACAGGGTTCATATTGAAAAATGGATTTGCCAACAAATGGTCAGGCTAAGGAACTTCCTATGCCACGAAGGAAACGCCTCTGGCTGGACGCTCCGAGAGACAAACTGCTCTCTGCCAACAATGCCGGGTTACCCATGTAACTAGGTAACTCACGAATATGCCATCCCCCGGTCCTTTGGGACCTTTATCCGAGCGCTCAGTAACCAACATCACACATAATAAATAAAGTGTGTCCACATGAGTAAGTATCTGGGCTCCATACCATGATACCACCCCTTTCCAGAAGGAAATGACATACCCTAAAGGGCGCGACCCTCATAACCTTGCCGCAACATTCTTGTTTCGACCATTTCCGGGTTGTGAGGCCCTGACGAAGTCTCGTCCACAAAGCTACGCTTTGGCACAAAGCCATGCTTTCGGTCAACAGATGATCAAAGTAATGATCACAAAGATAAATGAACAAACAAATGATCATATCACAAATGATCAAACGATGATCATCACACAACAACACTCAGCATGTCACATTACCAAATTAGGAGTATATCGCTGATGACCTTCAACTACATAACCTCTGAGCTCGTATGTCTCAGAGAAGGGTGTTAAGCTAAGAGAATAAATTCTCCGCCACCAATAGAAATGTATTTGAAAGAAATCTGCTTTATATCTCAAAGCGTAATGTCAGACATGTAACCATACAAGTCTGTTCCGAGTTCGAACAGAACTGAAGGCACTTCCAAAGAAGCCCTTGCAATCCGGGTATTCACAATCCCGATCGAACTCCACATCACTTAGGAAATCTCTATACCGTAGCTACTCGGTGCAGAGACAATCGATAGGTTATCCCATCGTTTTCGCAAATACCCGGTCTTCAAATGCTATCCATATACGACGTATCACTAATTCGGAATGGGTTATATGACACAAAGGTCTTTTCCCGGCTAAACCGAATAGTGAGCGTAATACTTTAAAACATATGGATATTGGGATTTCAATTAAGTCACAACTTATTACCCAAAACTTTTTCTTCAAATGGTTCAACAAATTACCATTTTCAAATCTTTAAACAAAAAGATTCATTTTAACAACCTTCAACGGTTTAAACAATTTCCACACTTTAATCTTTTAAACAAAAGATTCATTCACAGATTTTTCCAAATTAATTTCCATTTCAATTGGATTAACTAGTTAAAATTTTGAAACAAAGATTTAACTTATAGCTTTCAAACAATTCCATTTCAAATAGTTTAAACAGTTCATCATTTTAAATCTGTTAAAAATAAACAGATTCAATTCATAGCTTTCAAAAACAAATTTCATTTCGAACTTGGAAAACCATTTTCAATTCAAACTTGAAATTCTTTTAACTAAATTGGAATTTCATTTCTTATATGAAAGCTTTTATCATTTGAAAACAAACAGTTTCATTTCAGAAAATCTGATTCATTCATACGAGTTGAAATTCTTGGGTTAAATTCAAATTCCCAAAATTATACTTTTAAAATGGTTTAAATTCATATAAACACATTTATATCATCTTTAATCCCTAGTTTCAAATCATAGGATTCAATTTCAAACTTGAATTCAAATTTTAAATCAAATTATTTAAATTTTCAAAACTCGATTAAGTTATTCAAAATAACTTTTATCTTAGAAATTCTATTTCAAAAGCTTTTTCACTTTAAACCCAAATTTCCAATTTCAAAATCAATTGAAATTAAATTTCAATTTCAAAAAAAACATCAAATTTAAATTATCTGTGACTTAACCGATTTCTACGTGAAATCCATATTTGTGTGTGTAAAGGTGTAGTCCAGGGGTTTCATACAGTAGTGCAACATCATACAATCATCACAGATCAGAATACAGAAATATAGTTGATAAGCGGTATTAACTATCACGCTTATCGTTCATTCACAGATCACAGATATATATCACAGATAAGTAAATTACAGATCACAACATAAATCAGGATGTATCACAAAGCATCATATTTCAGGGATATCAAACAATCAAATCATCCAATAGAATCTAAATATTCATAAGTAAGATCAATTAATATCTGATTATAATTAATTTATAACAGATTAATTACTTATGAATAAACTACAAATCTTGGTTAATTAATCATTAATTAATTATAAACCATTTTTATTAATTAAACTTGGATTATCAATTAATCCTTTAATTAATTATCTTAAATCTTAATTAACTAATTTAACTCTTAATTATTAAATTAATTAATTCAATCATTAATTAATAAAATTAGTTAATTATTTATTTTAATTAACTTAATAATTACAAATCCTTAAATCTACATTTATTTAAGGATAAAACATTTATTATTTATGATCAAATTCTCATTTCAATTTAGATTCAAAATAAATACAAATTTATCCTAACAAAATTTAACACACTTTAAAATCTACTTTAAACATTAAAAAGTTGTTAAAACATTTTATTTTTTATAAAACTCATATTTATTTAAAACTAGGAAACCAAAGCAAATTTGAATCCATCTTAAATTTTTGGTTTCAAACTTAGTTAAAAACCCAGCTTTAAATTTTTAAAACTTGAAACTGCCAGGCTTTTAAAAACTGGCAACCACAAGATAACCCGAGCCTTTCCTTAATCGCTTCGAGTCGAACCAATAAAACCTTCAGGTCACCCCCTTCATTTACTCGAGAAACTCGCGTACCATTTCCCTACTACACCCAAAATCGTCAACGACCACCAGTGAAATGCCGTGCACGTGCACAACGATCTCGATCGATTCCGATCGACTTCGACGACGTTCCCTCGTCGACGATCATTCCCAAACTTCATTCCTATCACCAGATCCTTCTATCTCGCTCGAATACAAAATTCGATTACAAACTGAAGCCTGGAAACCCAACATCTCGAACTCGCCCCAAACCTGGCAACGCGTCGTTCGCCGACCTCCGATCACCTGAAAGTCAATCCCTCCGGCCACGACTTCGACTACGCGTCAACTTTCGTTTCCCAAAACCCGGTTAAGCTCGATCAACGATAGTGACCACGGTGATCGATTTTATCTACCTTAGCTAAACTAGGGTTCCTAACTAAAAAATGACAATCACCACCTTCCCACTGACATATATCACCATCAGACATTTTTGCCGATATCCCCGATCGTTCTTCCATCTCTAGAAAACACGACAACTTCCCAGACCAACCAGATCGCCAGAGAGACTCGAAAACACAATTTTCAGACATCACCAATTATCACATTCAATACTACATTAAAAATTGGGAACTTGATTTTAAAAATCCTATCTTTCATAGACTATTTAAGATATATCATTAGATCAACAAATTACAAAGTTTGATTTTTAACATAGTTCAAGTTTCTCTGTATTTTCAGTTTTCCAGACAATGTTTCTATCTATAATCCTAGCAACTATTTATAAAGCTTAGTTTAGTTTTAAAACAACAACTTTGTTTAAAACACTTAAGCCTAAAGGAAATTTGAGTGAAAAGAATTTGTAGTTAAAACTAAGTTTTAAATCTCTGGAATTTTAAAACAGAGATGAACACTGTAAATAACTAGACATTCACACAAGTTCCAGAGTCCTAAAAACAATCATACAAACACATTTTCAATCATACATCACCAGTTACTTAAACCATGAGCCGTATGCATCAAAACTAAAGGCATCTCATGTTAACAGGTTAAAGGTAGAGTCTTGAACAAAGATCAGAGAAGTTTTTTTTTTTTAAAAAAAGACAACAGGTATGCACACATCATAGATTCACAAAGAAACTTGCATATATATATATTCATATAAACAAATCATAAGCACAGATATTTCCAGATTAATTTAAATTTTAGTTTAAAAGTTTACTCATCTGTCTTTTTAAAACAGAGAGCTTGTTCTTTTTGTTTGAAAACAGGAAACTTGAAACTGGAATTTGAACTTCCATATTTTTGTTGTTGATTCCAGAAAACTTTGAACTGGCTTTGAAACATTGAAAGCTGAAATGTTTGAACTGGAACTTGAAAGCTTGGATCTTTACATTGCTTGGAGATTTGATAAAATTGTTGTTTTGATTGAAACTTTTTCTTTTAAAACTTTGAACTGGAATTGCTAAGTCTTTGTATACGAAATGAAATGAAGTAAGTTGATAAATAAACAAGTATACTCAATTGTTTATTGACCAGGTACACGAAAATTCAGAGATTTTTATCCAAAAAGAAGCTGGAAATGAAATGTCTTGTGTACTAGAGATATAGCATTAAATGCTTTGCTCCTTATCAAGTCTACAACAGCCCATACTTTATTCTTTTATGTACTTAGAAATCTTACACAAGTTTATTTTTGTTTGACTTAGATGCTAAGCATACTTACCCTACTTACATTCGTATACACTGAGATGTTTCTGCCTGCAACATATATATTTTACTATAGATTATATAATATTTAACTTAAGTTTTACTTTGTAATTGTTATGGTTATTGTATTATGTTAGCTTGCATATTTGTTTCTATCTCTAACATAAGTGTATTTATTTATTTTTAAAACCATTTATTTAAGATTTTATTTTCAAATCCAATATATACATATATATATACAATATTTACAATAATTTTAAATTTAAATGATTTATACCAAATTTATTTGGAGATAGGGGAAACTCGCTTCAATTTAAAATAAATTTTACAAATTTTTATTCAAAATTTCATTTAATTATCAATTTAAATTAAATTAAAAATCTAGGGTCATTACAGCAATCTTAATCATTTTAATTGAAATAAATTCGAAGTTTAAATTTAAAACTTAAACCTTTCAAATAATTCAATTCGAATAAATAATCCAAATTCAAGAAATTATGTGGGTATATGTCATTTCAGCCAGTATCCAAAATCAAAATTTCCAACCAAATGGAAACCGCTCGGGTTATCATTTCAATCCATAGTGATAACAGAAATGTATACAAAAATAAACATCCAATCATCGAAAATGTCAACCAATAACATCCATCACAATCCAACATCCAAATAAGCCAATAAATCACAACAATAAATTGATTATCATTATCAGGTGTTTAACTGGCAATTTATATTCAATATTAATTAAATCGCAATTCAATTCAATATAAATTCAAATTTAACTTAAATGACAATCTAAAAATACCAAACAGCAATCAATAAATTTCTAATCACATCATAAATTTAATTTAACTAACATAAGATAATTTAGTATTCGTGAGTGGGTCAAAACACTCACCTTTGACATTTAGAACGTAAAAATCCAAACAAAGATGCCTTTCCAAAAGTCTTCAAACTCAGCCAAACCTATTTCATGTCGTCAGGAATTCCAATACGAGTCCAACGGAAGAAACTACGCATGTATCGGAGCTCGTATGTGGAAGATATTCAGGTTATAAGGATATATTAAAAAAAATTATGTACACATTAATTATTAAAATAAGAAACTTTAATAACTCACGTTTTTAAATTTGATGTACCCCAAACAAAGGCAAGGAGTAGAAAGCCAAAACCATGAAAGCTAATTCTCATTGTTTATTTTTTTTGAAGGCTTCTTGCAAAAGAAGGCAAGGCGATGAGGAAAGGTGCGGATGTGGTTAACGAAGAAATAGATGCTCACACTTTTTTTCTTTCTTTGAACATAGCTTCAGTAAAAAAGAATTGGTAGTAACTAAGTGGAGGTATAAAGCTATGTTGACATTAAGACTTTGAGAGAAAAAATAGACGCCCTGATGTTTGAAAAATAATGAAGTTCTAGGGGATAAAATGAGATATGATATGAAACAAAAGAAGAAAAGGGAAGTAACAAATGAAATAGGAATGGAAGGGACAAATAAAATGAAGCTATATGATCTAATTAAATGCTTTGGTAATAAAAAAACAAAACGGAAGAATGAGAAAGGATGTGAATTCACGTTTCAACTACATCAGAAAATTGCAATAAAACCAAAATGTGGAAATAGTGGTAAGTGTATTGAATAATAAGGAAATGAAGGGACCACTTAGGATCTAATTAATTGCATGTTCAACTCAATTAAATATATTAACACCAAATATATATTTTTTACACCCGTTTAGACATAATTAACATACAATAAATAAATTTGAGTACAACAACAATTGTAACATTACACAAAATAAAAGATGATCCGGAACTCAAATTCAAGTTTTTTTCAAAATAAAGTTCTTCTTAGAGCGCAATCACGAAACCTAAAAAATTAATTAATTTAAATTTCAAGATTAGTGTTAAAATCAATTATATACAGCCTCAAATTGATATTTAATGACTGTAAATTATTGTTTTAAAATTCATTTTTTTCATCTTTTTATAAAATTATTTTTACCTTCAAAATGAAAATGTTCGTTTTATTTTCATTAAAACATTCTTTTTATTTTAACAATAATGTATGTTTCTTTCGTTAAATCCATTAACTAAAATTAATGTTTCTTTTTTTACTCTTTTAAATTGAAAGATTCCAAATCGACATAATTGTAATTAACTTCAAAATTACACTTTAGAACGGATCCAAACAAACGACCATTCTTTCATTAAACGCCATTAATTTCAAATAAATTCTCTTTCCCTTTTATTGAAAGATTCTAAGTGAAATTAACGGCAATAAATTCATTAATTAATTTAAATTCCAATATATATTTATTTTGATTTTCATCTTATTATTCAATCAACTACCGTCTTATGGATATACTTTACGTTGGTTTACCATTTCATTACCTCAATCTTATATAGTTATCACTTTAATTCATATTAACTACAATAAGTAATTAGGTTAATTACAATTGATTTTCAATTTAATTTCAATGGATTAAATAAATAGGTGATAAATGACAAATGTTACCTTTTACTTACTTAATCACATTTATAAGTTTATTATCAACAACAAATGTTATGACTACTTACACAACCCTGATTATACTCAATTTTCCATTAATTTCATATAATTTTCCCCTTTTTATATAACATTTAATTCAATTCCTTATTTCAACTTATCACCAAATAACTTTACGATTATTTCAATTACTGACATACAATTCCAACATTAAAACCAACATTCAATTGCCTTAATTCCATTAATTACCCATTCAATATTCAAATGGATAAATTAATGAGAAAATAGTTAATACAATCATTTATAATATTAATTCATACCCATTACCTTATTCTTTACAACCAAGGGATATAATTTGCTTACCCAAAAAGGTTTTGTATTCAATATTAACCTATTTCAATTAATTACATACAAGTTCACCATTAACTACATCATTTAATTTATTTCATTATTTACAATTATAACCAAGTCAACCTACAATTTATTTCAATTGATTTGAAATTACATTAAATAGTTATCAACAGCCTTCAAACAACATCACTGATTTCATATTCAATATTAGCCAATTCTAATTGATTACATATAATTTCAACATTCAATGTATTTCCTTATTTATAGTTTATAACCAATTATAACTTTACAGCCACTTCAATTAATTGGAATTACATTAAAATAGTTAGCAATTGCCATATATTAACATTACTAATATTACATTCTAGTTATTACTCTCATTATAACATCACAAATTTTAGTTTTCTTTCAATATAAAATTCTAAAATCTTATTTAATTAATATTTTAATTATCAAAAAATATGGGTCGTTACACATTAAATTCAAAATCCAATTATTTCTGCAATTTCAAATATTAAATTAACAATTTAATTATTCAAATAAATCAAGATATTTGAAATATAAGTTACTCAACTTATAAAATTAACTTGTGAATATTTAAAATCAATTAAATATTCCAATTTCGAATGACTGAAATTATGGGTCGTTACAGGATTGCTTCGGACCCAGACTGCATCTCTTTTACTTCACGGGTGGAAACTTTGGGTCCACATTTAGTGCATGGCATGCTATCTCTGGCGATATACTGCACATATCTGAATGTGTCCAAGAAAACACATCAAAGTCTGCTCATAGAAAGCTAACCAACTCCTTCCTTAATCCTGCGTAGAGTTGAGATCCGATCTTAAGGGCCCAAGTAGGATCGTCCATATCGATCGGGACATTAACCGTTAGCTTAGTCTATACCATCCGCACTTCCTTTGACTTCTTCCTGAGATCCATAGACTTACTGTACCTACTATGGTTCCCAAGCCAGAGCTTGGTTTTTAATTATAGTACTTCTAAATTTTTAATATAGAGAGCCATCTCTACATTCTAGCCTTTCTCCCATCACTTTGCCTCTCTTAACTCAACGACATAACATTCCCACCTTATGCTCTGGTCTCCTTTAACTGATCTGACCCGATTCTCTATAGAGAACTTCATCATTAAGCAACAAGGAGCCATTGCTATCCTGAAATCATCCATAGTCGGTCGGCCTAGAAAGGCATTGTATGCCGAATGTTCATCTGCTATAACAAACTTTTGAATTTGCATCACGTTGCGGTTTACATCTCCTAACTCTATGGACAAATCAATTGTCCATATCGATTTCTTTGCCTCACCAGCAAATTTTTTGAATCCTGGACTTACAAGGCTTAGCATCCTTCATACTGGTTCTCATTTAATTGACCGTCCTAAACAATATATTTATCGAGCTTCCACCATCTACCAAAACTCGGCACACCGTAGCAGGGCCAACAATAGCCATAATCACCATGGGGTCGAAGGTTGGCACTTCGAATCCATCAAAATTCCTATTCCTGAACACAATATCATTAGTTACCATTCTTTGCTACTTAGCCGGATGTTCATCCTTGATGGCAACTCCTATGGTACATGGTTCAATAAGCTTGTGGTCACTCCATTTCGCTTCGGCTTTTCTCTCTTGGATGAGGTCATCTTATTATAGTATTGATAACTATCCTTCCATCAGTCCGCCTAGGCCCCTCTCCACCAGGTCTACGATGATTTCCTTGGGCATTCGGCCCATAGGGTCTGGTATTTTACCTGCCATCATGTAGCGCCATCACGTATTGTTGCAACATTTATTTCCTTATCAATTCCTCAATAAAATCCCTGAGATGCCAGCACTCGTTTGTGTTGTGTGACTTGTGTCCATGAATTTCATGGAAGCGACAATACTTGCTTGAGCATAGTACTTCCTCAGTTGCCTCCCTCCTAGGCAGCCTTTTATATCGTTCTGTCCTCATTTCTCTTTTTATGATTACTAGAATTACCAACATTTACTGCCACATTATCGGAACTCTCACTATTTTGCTGAATCTCCAAGCTTCCTTGAATTATCTCCTTCAATTGTCCACCATTAGTCTTTCCATCATTCTGAATTTCTTCTTCCGAATGCAAGAACTGATTAGCTTTTCGGTGAAATTCATCCATAGTCGTCGACTACTTCATCTTCGGCCATTTCCCAAAGTCTGTGTCCGGAGATATGCCCTTGACCAATGCTATAAAAACCAAATTTTCCTTTGGGTTATTAACCTCCATTACTGCAATATTAAACTTGTTCAAGAATCTCTTCAACGACTCCTTAAGTCCTTGAGAAATGCTCGACAAAGACATCACGTCTTTAGGCTGACCAGTGTGGAGCGTGAACTACTCCAGAAAATTCTTCACCAATTCGCCAAATGTCGATATGGATTTCGGTGCGAGCCAAGTAAACTACATTGATGCCACACCTTCAAGAAAAATAAGAAAACATCTACACTGAACTATGTCCATTGCTCTGGCACCATCCATATGCCATTATATTTAAACAAGTGCTGCTTGGGATTGGTAGTCCCATTATATGATGGCATCGTTGACATCGTAAACCTCCTAGAATACTCCTTCCTTAGAATATTCTCTATGAATAGAGTTCCGTTTGACACGAAACCTCAATCATCATTCTTACTCCATTTATTTTCTTCCACCAACCATTTAACCATCCGCTATGTACTCCTCATTAGCATGGAACTTTAAAGGTCGACCATTAAGAGCTGTGATGAGTGTTTGACTCTATTGACGGTCTTGGTTTGCCTGTTAATGTCCAGATTCTCCAATCTCTAGGAGAACCACCCCTTCATCTCTTTTCTAAAGTTTGATTGGCTCCATAGCGGTTGTTTGTACACCAGCATCTCAAACTTCAACATCCTATTCATAACATTCATGGTCATGGTGCAAATCATCCTCATAATCAAGCAAGTCAATAGCCTCAGCTCCTTGCCTTTTAAGGGTCTTAGATTCATGTCGGTACCGACCTGATTCTTGTTGGTATCGATTTGAATACCCTTAGAGGGAGCTCTTCTACTTCCTCCAACAACCGTCCCTGCTACTTCAGTAGCTTTTTTCTTCTGCTTCCATTTTCCTTCTCTTCTATTCTGACCAGAAGCTGACTAGTTGTCCTTCTCAAATCCAACAAGTGAAGTCTCCCTTTTACTCCTCCTGGTTCTTTGTGACCGGTGGGTCAGGAAAATTATGCCAGCATTCTCTTTTCCAAAGAGCATTCTGATTATCAACCATCTTTTGATTTCAGCTCCTGCATCATCTTATTAAACTCCACTCTAGTGACCATCTTCTGAGGGGCAGATGGTCCTGCTAATGCTATTGTGGGTTGGTTGCTAACCTCTGTATGATGAGAAGCTCCTTCATCTGAACCAATTGTCGCTCAAGATCTACCTACTATGATGGTGTCATTAATTCCAGTATGCACATCCTACAAATCCTTTGATGAAAACCTTCCGAAACTAACCGCTGGACACTCCAATCCACAAGAGGTAGCTAGATTTATGCCTGAGAAATGTTGTTCTTGGTGAAAACACCAAAATGTTGAGCCTAGAGATGGCACAACACCCAAAAACAAATTAAAAGCAAGAGATCTAGCAAGAATAACAAATAAAATACAGAGAACACCAAAGTTTATATGGTGGTTCGACAAATCTACTTCCTACATTCGCTGTATTATTGTTGATTATGGATTATAGTCAAGTATAAAGGTTTGGTAGGTCTAACACCCTAAAACAACCAAGAGTGACTTCCTTAGAGACTAGGGTTAAGGAGAGATAAAAGATGATGAAAGCAAAATGTTAAAAGTCCTTCTCTAAACGTTATAGGTGTCGTATTTGTAGGAAAATCATCCAATAGAGTCACCATATACCAATATACCAAGTCTAACTTCATATTCGAGAATGCAGGAGAGGAGGTCATGTCCCCAAATCAATAAATTCATCTCGATATTGGTCACTTCTGATTGGTACCGACCTGATTTTTTGATGGGAAACTATCCCATCTTACTTCCTTGTGCCTTCTATCTCTGATCTATTATACTTCGAGCACTTTTCCCAAGAAATAGTGTTGTTTTCAAAGGGTTTTGGCAACAATTGTACTTGTGTGCCTTTCTTCAGAACCTCCTTGGCATTGTTCTCCTACTCCTTTAGAAATGCACCTCAAGATGATCACTCAAGACAAGTGTTATAGGCAGTTTCGCCCATGAGAACAAAACTTAGAATATGGTCGAGTGAAGGCAAAGGAAGGGTAGGATGGCAAGACAAGGGGTCGAGATAAATAAAGGAAGTATAAAGAAGAAACCCCCCTGTTTGGTAACTAGATACCAAATTGGAGATCTTGTTCGACACACATGGTCCTGAACATGAAATCCTATTTGGTTACAAAGTAGCGGATAAGAAATTTTGTTTGATATCTAAAGTAATGAACATGAAATCTTGTTCGGTAGATTAGGCATCAGATATGAATGGTATGACTCGAGAACTGAACCAGAGGAAGTAAAAGGAGCCGAACCAGGGAAGGAGGTGCAAGAACATCGCCAACAAGGGCTCTTGTGCATTTCACTGAACCAATCAACACTAAAACAAGTTTTCTGGCCGAACCGAACATGTTATATATGGAATGAAATCTGGATATATCTGGAAATTGATAACCATATCTTCTACATATGGAATATCTGATTTAGGAAAATTATACATAGATGTTGTCGGATTTGCAAGAGTAATCTACCATTTTTGCACCCTTATAAATAACTCAGCATTTGGCATCCATGAGGTCAATTTTTAGAGTTTCAAGCTTCTGTGCTATAGAAATAGGAAAATCGAGCTTTCGAATTCCTATATTCAATCATAAATTATTGATTTTCATATCAAAACTCTTGAAAAGGTTAAAATATAAGAAAAGGAATAAATGTGAGCAGTCCGTTATGGCTTAACCACTCTAAATCCATGTGCATTTTACTCTTTCTACATTACATTTTCTATTGCATCTATTATTATAAACCCAAATGTAGGTGTTTGCCTAATTTTTGTACATACAATTTTTTTGATTTCACTAAGAACCTTCCCAACATGCCTCCTAAATCTAAAAGCAAGACTAGTGGAAATAGAGGAAACGCTAACCGAGCTATTATAGAACAAGGCAATCATTCATCTAGTACCGTAACACCAGACGCCATCATTTGAGGTGACTTAAACAATGTTGTGGTGGACCTTGATACCCATTTCGCTATCCAACATCAAGCTATTATGGATCAGATCATGGCACGGTTGGGGCAGACGCAACCAGTTCCACACAACACTAGGACAAGGGAAAGGACTAGATCTTGATGATCTGGAAGAAGGAGGAGCTCATACTCTGGCGGTGAATTAGATCAATAAAATTAAGGAATAGGACGAGCAAATGCCGAGGAAGCGGGTCGAGCAAGGGCTTAGTCGGACACCATGCCCAAGGACCGGTTTAGTGCCAAACCGAACAGGGGAGGTAATGAACTAGAGGCGGCTACGGATGAACCTTCTTGATCTAGGCAATGCTCTCTGGTCTTGGCAGAAGTAGCAACAGATGGAAGGCGAGCTCATTGCCGTGAGCGATCCTAAAGCAGGGAATGAAGCCGGGATCGTAGGGCAAGTCATCATATAATGTATAAAAGAAGTCTCTCACCTCGATGGGAGAGGTCGATCCAGCTCCACTCGTCCCTAGAACTGGAAGACCGCATGGTGAAAATTATAAGAGAGTGAGTCTGCCATGAGTAGGTAGAGCGTGGAATCAAAGAAAGAGAAGGTAGACCATTTTCTATGGAAATAGAGACTGCTTAAAATCCTAGGAGCATTCGGATGCCCACTATGAACCCTTACAAAGGTTTGACTGACCCTTTAGTGCATCTACAATGATATACACAACATATGTTAATGAGTGGGGTGACAGAAGAAGTTTTATGTAAGTTCTTTTCCCTCTTCCTGTCAAATTTGGCGACTATATGTTTAAGTCGTCTTCCCTCCTGGCTCGATTCACTCGTGGGATATGTTGAAAGAAAATTTATCAACCAATTTTGAGTTCTATAGTGAAACCCAAATACCCATACTTCCTGTCTGATGTGAAACAATGTGAAGATGAAACACTACGATAATACTTAACTTGCTTCAATGCTACAGCTACCACTGTCCAGAATGCTAATGAACGGTTGACACTTATGGCATTGTGTGGTGGTGTTCATCTTGACATAAAGATGGCTTGGATGTTGACTAAGGAGAATGTAGGATTTCTTATATGAAACAGCAAAGTACATGCGATTAGAGGAAGCAGCATTTGGACGACATTTTAAAACAACTACCAAACCATTGGAAGCTTCTAGTAGCATAAATGTTATGGTTAAAAACAATGAGTGTAGTGGTGCATAGAAGAACAAAAACAATAATTCAAGAAATTTCAATGGGAATAAAATGGATCAAAAGAGGTTCAAGCCTGGCACGAGGTTTGATACTTGTACACATTTGAATGATAATATAGAAAACGTCTACCTCGCCATCCAAGTAGAACTAAAATATAGTAGGCATATGCCAAAGAAAGATACCGAAGCTGAAATGAATACCAAGAAGTATTATAGATTCCACGAATCTCATGGCATAAAAGTAACGAATGTCATCATTTGAGGGATGTCATAGAAGAACACATCAGAAAGAGAAAGCTGAAACGATATGTCAGGAATTCGAATGCTCCTATTGCTCCTGAATAGCAGACTCAAGGCAGCTCCTAAATGGGGTGAATGATCCAATTCTAATCGTGGAAAAGATGAGAGGTTGGTGATTAATACCATAGCAGGAGGGCCGTATATAGCTGATAAAAGTTGGGCTGAAATGGAAAGATACGCAAAGTCCTTAAAAACGGATAAGCTTATGTATGCGCCATAGGCGAGGAGCATAGAACTAAGGCCCCATGTTGGGAGTAGGAGGTGATAAACTTTAAAGATAATGACTTACAAGGTAAGCAATACCCACATACGAACCAATTAGTAATTTTGGCAATGCTTGGCCCTACTGAGATGCATTGGACTTTGGTAGACAACAGGAGTTCAGTAAGCGTTTTGTTCGAGGATGCATTGACAAGATGGGGTTGTCCATGGAAGATGTCACACCCTGCAACCAGTAGTTACATGGTTTCATAGGAGAGGGCACGATGCCCTTAAGAAGGCTGGATCTATTTGTCGAGATAGGAACCTATCCCCAATCAGTTGTACGAAAGCAGACTTTCGTCTTGGTGGATGGATTCTGAGCATACAATGCCTTCCTAAGGCATTTTGGCCTTATCTGACTTTTGTGTAGTGGTAGCTCCATGGTGCTTAGCCATGAAGTTCCCTACAACGAATGGAGTAGGAGTAGTGGTCGCATTTTGCACCAAGAATTCTATCACATAAAAACTAAGGGAAGGCCTCCACTCGGGTTCAGAGCGATCCTCACAATGAACTTGACCCAAGAGACAAAGGAGAGAGGGCCACAACTGAGTCTAGAGAGGCGATGGAATTTGTGGAGATAGATAACAATGATCCAATGAGACTCATGGAAATATGATCCGGCTTAGAACAAAATCTTAAGATACAACTAATAGGATTCTTATGGGGCAACCAGGACATGTTTCCCTAGTCTCATGCAGACATGTGCGGAATCTCTCCCTCGATTGCATGCCATGTTTTAAATGTTCACCCGGAGAACCCAGTGAAGCAAAAGAAAAGAAGTATGGGTCCGGAGCGATCGGTTGCCCTAAATGAAGAAGTGAAAACTTTGTTTAGAAAATGACTTCATCAGAAAGTCCTATACCTAGAATGGATTTAAACCAGTTTTGGTCATGAAGTTGAATGGAAAGTGGCGAACATGCATCAAATTCTCCAACCTGAATGATGCTTGTCCTAAGGGTTGCTTTCTGCTCCCGAGGGTTGACCAACTAGTAGATGGAACTACCAGGCATGAGCTTCTATCTTTTATGGATGCATACTCTGGATACAAATAAATTGCAATTCACATCCCCGATCAGGAACACACTAGCTCTATTACCGACTTTGGGCTTGCTATTTGGACTTTAGAATGCAGGAGCAACATACCAATGCTTGGTTAATAAGATTTTCGTCGGTCATATAGGAAAGACTATGGAAATATACGTTGACAACATGCTTGTAAAATCAAAGAGAGACGAAGACCACATCTTACACTTGGAGGAGATGTTTCAAATTCTATGGGAATTCGGGATGAAGTTGAATCCGCGAAAATGCTCCTTTGGGGTTCTTCTGGAAAGTTCTTAGGTTTTATTGTGCATGTTAGGGGGATCGAGGCTAACCCAGAACAGGTCTGGGCTTTGAAAGACATAAAAATTCCTTAAACTCAGAAGGAGATACAAAGTCTAAATGGAAAAGTAGCAAGTTAAGCAAGTTCATATCCAAGGCAATGGATAAATGTGTTTCGTTCTTTTAAGCACTCAAAAAGGAAAAAGGCAAGTTCACATAGACAGACGAGTGCTTAGTCGCTTTCTTAAAATTATTGGAACACATGCAGAAGCCACCAGTTCTTTCTACACCTGTTAGGGAAGAAGACCTTTATTTATACTTGGTGGTATCATTCCACGCCCCGAGTGCAACATTGCTTAGGGAAGAAGATTGAGCACAACATCCAGTATTTTATGTGAGTAAGCATTTTACTGGGCTGAAATATACGTATTCTAAGCTGGAGAATTTGGCATACTACTTGTAAATTGCATCTCGAAAGTTGAAGCACTATTTCAAATCACACCCCATCCGAGCGCTTACAGATCAGCCCCTAAGACAAGTCCTACACCGACCCGACACCTCGAGAAGGCTCACCAAGTAGAGTATCAAGTTGAGTCAGTATGAGATTACATATCATTCATGGATAGAAATCAAAGGGCAAGCCCAACAAACTTTATTGTGGAGTTCACCATTAGAGACGACGAAGTGGAATCCTAGAAGGAAGAAGCACTTAAATAGCAGACTTATGTGGATGGAGCATCGAACGAGCATGACTCTAGCATAGCAATAGTGTTATTGACACTTAAGGGGACGAAGCTGAGCTACGCAATATGATGGGGTTTCAAGGCAACCAACAATGAAGCTAAATATGAAGCTTTAACAGTAGGGTTGGAAACAACAAAGGAATTGGGAATTAGGTCGACGTTCATGCACAATGACTCGTAGTTGATCACGAATCGGGTGCTCAGAGAATTCTAGGCTAAGGGAGAGCGCTTGAAATCCCATTTGGAAAAGGTAAAGATCTTACTCAATGAAATGGAGCACTATGTGATCAAACACATTCCTCGAGAAGAGAATCAAGATGCAGATAAGTTGGCAAAGTTAACAAGTTAAGAACTTGGGGTTTATTGGGATCGGTACCCATTGCGATCGTGCCTAGCCCCAGCTTCAAGGAGGTGAATGTTGATTGCAACTATAAATGATGAGGAGACCTGGACGACACCGTCAATAAGATATCCGAGTGAAGGAGTATTACTAGGTAATAGGAACAAAGCTAGAAAAGACTTGTGGAAGGTGCCTCGTTTCATCATTCAGGATGGAGTGTTGTATCAGAGAGGATTTTCTAATCCATTACTAAGGTGCATCATCAAAAGGGAAGCTGAGAAGGTGTTGGAAAAACATACACCAAGGGAGTCGCAGAGACCATACTAGGAGTAAACCTTGGCAAGAAAGTGTTGCGGTATGGATATTTCTTGCCAACATTAAACCATGATGCGATGGTGTATACAAAGATATGTGAAAAGTACTAGCGGTTCACGAAGATTCCAAGGTTTCCCTAACTGAGCTGACTCACATGGTTAGCCCCTATCCCTTCATGGTTTGGGGGATAGATTTAATCAAAGAACTTCTAATGGCACGGAGTAGAGCTAAGTATGCAATAGTGGAGGTTGATTACTTGACTAAGCGGATGAAAGATGAACCCCGTGCTAAGGTATCGACGGCCAAGGTCATACACTTTTTGATTAGAAACGTGATATGTAGGTACAGAGTTCCCCTTCAGATCATCTCGGATAATGGATTCCAATTTGACAGTACGGAATTCACCGATTTCTTCTAGCAGCATGGATTGAAAAAGCTTCTCCACGGTAGCATATCCATGGGCTAACGAATAGGTGGAGGTAGTTAACAAAGTTCTGAAGACATTGATAAAGAAGCGGTTGGAAAAGGTGAAAGGAGCAAGGGTGGGCGAACTTCCTCTGCCATTATGGGCCTATCACACTTCCTTCAAGATAGCCATAGGACATACTCCTTTTTCATTGGCTTATGGGTCGGAGGCAATGTTGCCAGTAGAGACAACAGTTCCATCACACAGGAGGATTCATTATGACCCAAGTGAGAATGAACAGCTGTTGGACATGTCATTGGATTTGATTGACGAATGGTGTGAGGAAGCCACCTCGAAGGCCAAGGCAATAAGAGAAGGATAACTGCATAATACAATTCTAAGTTCAAACACCGCCCGCTCAAGGAAGAGGACTTGGTGCTGAAGCGAATACTTCCCAGACCGCAGGCACTCGACCCGATACGGGAAAGGCAAAGTAGATGGAGCTATATTCAGAAATGCTTGGAATGCACACCATCTCTGTCATTATTTTACTTAAGTTTTTACTGTTTCACTAATTGTATTGTAATTATGTAATTGAAACAGTTGTGAAATGGATTCTAATAAAGTGTGCTTTTCTTAAAATCTTATCATGACAGGTAATGATTAGGAAATGTAACTTTGTATTGCCACTTGAACGCATTGCACTAATGTTATTACAATGAGGAAATATCGCCTAGGCCCGAAGAGCTGACTTTTCGACTCAGGGGCAAAACTACGTTATCATTATATCTCCTCTCAAATTTCTCACCACCAATGATGGACCAAAGTGATTGCTAACCAGGTATCCATCATTGTTGATCGGCTCAAACTTCTCATCGGCAGTGATGGACTAGAGTGATCCTAGCCGGATGTCCATCATTGAGGATTGGCTCAAACTTCTCACCGGTAATGATGGACCAGAGTGATCTAAATCGGGTGTTCGTCATTGACGATCAACTCAAACTTCTAGCTGATAGTGATGGACCAGAGTGATCCCTAACGGGTGTCCAACATTAAAGATCGGCTCAAACTTCTTGCCGGCAGTGATGGACCAAAGTGATCCCTAGCCTGGTGGTGGTCATTGACGATTGACTCAAACTTTTCGTCAGTAATGATGGACCAGAGTGATCTCTAACAAGGTGTCCATCATTGACGTTCAGTTCAGACTTCTCATCGATAGTGACATACCAGAGTGATCCCTAACTAGGTGTCCATCATTAAGGATCAGCTTAAACTTCTCACTAGTAGTGATGGACTAGAGTGATCCCTAACCAAGTGTCTGTCATTGATGATCAGCTCAAACTTCTCGTCGGTAGTGATGGACCAAAGCGGTCCCAAACCGGGTATCCGTCATTAATGACCGCTCAAACTTCTTGTCGGTAGTGATGGACCGGAGTGATCCCCAACTGGGTGTTCGTCATTAACGATCGCACAAACTTCTCATCGACAGTGAGGGACCAGAGTGCTCACCAACTGGGTGTCCATCATTGATAATCGGCTCCAACATCTCGCCAGTAGTGATGGATCGGAGTAATCCCCAACTGGGTATCCATCACTGACGACCGGCTCAAACTTTTCACCGGTAGTAATGATCAAAGTGATCCCTAACCAAGTGTTCATCGTTGACGATCGCCTTAAACTTCTCATCGATAGTGATGACCGAAGTGATCCCTAACCAGGTGTTCATCATTGACGATCGACTTAAACTTTTTACCAATATGATGGACCAGAGTGATCCCCAACCAAGAGTTCATCATTGATGATTGACTCAAACTTCTTGTCGGCAGTGATGGATGAGAGTGATACCCATCTGGGCGCTCGTCATTGACGATCAACCTAAAGTTTCTTGTTGGCAATAGTGGACCAGAGTTACCCTAATCAGGTGTTCACCATTGGAAAAACTCCAAACCTATGGATGGTCATGGAGAACCCAACTTACAGGCGATTAGGATATGACCACCGCCTCGTTGGTTCACCCTAGACAGTCGGCTCAGGAATTTACCCATGGCAGACAACTGGTTTCAATGATAATACTAGCAACTACCAATTCAAAACTGCTTTAGGTAAGCATGAATTACATAATGAATGACAAACAAAAAGTTAAAAAAAAGCACACAAGGATGGTAGGAGTGCAAATCATATTATCAAACAACTAAATATTTACAATTCAAAATCACAAGTATCAAGAAATAACATATGCTCGATCTCACCAGTACATCAAAATTGATCAAGCACCAGCAAATATGTTTAATATATAAAAATAAGAAACATATACATTAGTTTATCCCAAACATTAAGAACAGACAAGGATGTGGATGCAGTTATTATTTGGACCGGGACTTGGAAATGATTTACTTACCATGAGGCTATAGCACCGTCACTCGACTTATTTCTCCTCTTCCTCCCGCTTAGCTGCGATTGCTTCACCAAGCTCTACTTGTTTCTTATTTACTAGTTTTAGCTCTTCCAAAGCTTCAATCTTGACCCTCG
The DNA here is from genome assembly GCA_030737815.1 of Allium fistulosum. Taxonomy (NCBI): domain Eukaryota; kingdom Viridiplantae; phylum Streptophyta; class Magnoliopsida; order Asparagales; family Amaryllidaceae; genus Allium; species Allium fistulosum. The sequence continues at coordinate 917,949,652 of CM060906.1, forward strand.
CAACCTCATCAAGGATTCTCACCAGGACCTATTGCCTTAAGGCCTCCCCCTATCAAACTTTTCAATAGAATCAATAACACCCCATATCTCGATATTGATGCCAACCTTGAGGGCATCAATCATCACATCCTGAGCTACATCAATAAGAGGATCAAAAGGGCCTAGGGGCATAATCACTAGGGCCAAATTTTTGGAAGTGATAATCACTTCGGATGAGCCTATCACCAAAGAATTGCCTGCATGGAAATGAGGGGAGTTGTCAGATATAATGAAGATGCAACTTTTTTGAAGTCCTTGGGAGGCACTCCCCCTAATTACTTCATCTTAAATAGCAACTTTTCTCCTTTTGAACTCGTGCTTCCTGCAATTGCAAAATACGATGGGTTAGGATCAGAAAAATAACTCGAAAAGAGCATGGCTATGGCATAAAAATGCGACTATGTGGATGTGTGTACATGAGTGTGTGGCGTCTGCATAAACCCTTAGGGTCCTGATGAGTCTTCAGTTGTCGTTGGATTTCCACTGTTGATATGGAATCCCCATAATCAATCCCAAGTTTTGGATCTTGAAGATAGTCAGAAATGAAAATGTCTCTAGGAACGAAAATTCCATCCTCCTTCTCTACGGAGCCAAAAACATAGTGTAAGCCTTCCTCCACCTCTGACGCAGCGGATTTATCAAAATAATGTAGATCGATGAAAGTAGCAATCGATGGATTGATGAATACTGAAATGCCCGAATTCGTTGATCCGAAGATACCGAATTCTAGCTATCCCGAACTCGTTGATCGCGCACGATACCAGGTTCAAAGATCTGCGATTCTTCACACGTTGATCTAGCGCACTAGATTCCGTGAATCGGCTTCAGCTGTCGTTGAATCGAGCGCACTCGATTATCCGAGAGTGGAGATAGGAGATTACACTCGACTACCAATTTGGTGAAAGCACAAAGCTAACAAAACAAAGTTTTTATTTTAAATCAACTAACTATTACAAATGTGACACTCGGCCTATTTATAGACGTTCAACTTTACAACAGAAATTACATCAACTCTTAAGTCGGTTTCGACTTATAGCCTCCGACTTACGACTTACCCAGTACACGACTTACGACTTATCAATAACTCCGACTCAACAGTTACAACATACAACGACTCACAATCGTGGCCGACCTAACCTGGTACGACCTAAAAATACAATACATCTTATTTACAAAGTAAACAACACACGACTCAACTTAAGTCGGTAACGACTTAGACACATATCACAGCAGCATCTTCACGCGGCTTAAGCTTGGACGACTTATGAGATAAAACTTCAACGACTTAACCCAGTATCCGACTTAAGGAATCCAGACGACTTAACTAAGTCGTAGGTCGTAGACGACTTATCTTAAGTTGTTGATTTTCTTCTTCAGTATAACTCGCTCCACCTTTATCATTCTCGTTAAGTCGTGGACGACTTATATCTTCTATTTCCGCTTTACTAAGCCGTGGACGACTTAAAACATTTCCCTTAAGTCGTAGCCGACTTAAGACTTGTGCATTTCGTGACGCTCCTCCTGTAGCCTTAGGTCGTACACGATCTACCCCTATAAGTCTTGGACGACTTATGCCTTCATCCCTGGCCTGAGCTGCATCAACCTCTAAGTTGAGCAAGCTGTCTAGGCTGATATGTCCCGAGTAACGCGCTTCACTATAGTCCGAGGCTGTACGTTCCTTGGTATAAGAGTGAGAGCCTGCCTGTTCTACTGTCTTTGAATAGATTTTATCATCATCCCATTCCCTTAAGGTCCTGAGCTGACCACTTTTATGAGGTTTCATCCTGAAGGAGCCTAACTTCGACTCCTTCGAACATGTAAGGATAGTAGGGGCAACTTCGAATGGATCTGTGGTCATGATAGCATCAGAAACAAAGGGTTGAGAAGGTGGTGATTCACTTGTCCCACTATTGGCCGAGTCTTTTCCCTTCTTCTTCTTGGCAGGCTTGTGAGTGGAGGGTTGCCTGCCTTTCCTAGTCAAGCGATCGGCTGCCAATAGTCAAAGTTGCCTCAAGTTATTATCAACGATCAAGCAAGGGACCTCCTTGAGCTCCATTGGGATTTGCTGAAGTCTTCGCAACATGTCTTCTAAGTCTTTTCCTATAGCTGCTTTTACCACACCTAGAAAGGAAGTTTAGAGATAGAATAAAATTAATACTTGACACGGAACTCCTTAAGGAAAGAATGTGAAAAGAGTCAGGTGAGGAATAGGCTTACATCTGGAATGCCACTGATGGAATCATATGGAATCGTCTCAGACAAAGAAGTACTTATGCTTAAACATATTGTACTTAGGGCATAGGTTCACGACCGATTTAAATTTGCTCCCCACTTCAAGATAGATAAAATAGAACCTTCCAATTTTCTCTTTATAGCATAGAGAAATCTGATTTGACTATGAGCAGGGGGCATCTGGAACTCCCTCATGAAAATAGCATATAGGCTGGTAAGGATGGCGTATCCATTGGGATGCAACTGGAACAGAGCAATTTTCAAGTATACAAGGAAGCATGTGATCCATCGAGGAAAGGGAGGCAGGGCTCCGGCTGTGCAATGATATTGAGAACAGGCCAAGTACCCTTTTGGCGGAGCATGTGCCCGTTGTTTGGGAGTGGGAAAAATGATGTCCTTTCTAGGTATACGGTGGGTGGCTACAATATATCCAGGTGCTTAGAAGTCAGAATGAAGGGCTCGAAGTTGATAGGATCCACCAAAAGGTCGAATGGCCTATATTCATACACTAGAGAGCCGACAGCGCGCGAAGGAATAGAAGAAGACCGATCCTGATCCCCAAAGACCGTTTATGAACGAGTCTTAAGACGGTTTGACATACCTATCTGATATAATAATCCATCTCATGTATTATCGCAAACAGTGAAAGTGTTTGCATGTGCATAAATGTGTGAATATGCAATTAAAAGAAAAGCATGCCATGAAATAACATTTATTCTAATGAAAGTCGTCCCTAAGCTATACTCTATACGGGAATCTCGATAACAGACAGGAATTAGCAAAAAGCAATTACACTCCTTGTTTGCTAGTCGAGCCCAAATAGCTAGACTGAAATGGGAGTCATAGGACGTGCAGATTTTGATTGAATTTCGTAATCACACCTGTTGCAATTAGAATAGAGATACACGTAAACACCCCTAAACCACTACACCACACAAGATCTGAACAAACGAAAAAACCCTAACTCCTTTGGCCACTACCAAACCAACCAAGGGTCATAATAAGAACTCGATAACATGAATGTATGAATGAATAAAATAGGGGCTACCTGATCAAATGATGAACTGGGTGACCACCGTAGTGATTAGAGATGCTGGAATCAAAGATTGGCATATGCAGCTGGTGGGAAGGCGAATGGTCTTAGAAAATTTGAGGGCCAAAGAAGTGAACATATAGTTCGATGAGGGGAGGCTCAGGAGATTATATAGGCACATGGTTTGGTTTAGCGCTGAATCAGAAGCACACCGAACTGATAGCACGCCTTGACCATTGAACCAGGAGCATGCCGAGTCAAACTGGAGATAGGGATAACGACGTACATTCACTGGTGGAATCATGGAGCATTCAACAAAGCCCGCCTCGTAGTCTATGAACCGAGTATTGGGAGGCAAGTGTTTTGGGTAGTTTTGCCCATGAGATCAAGACTTGGTAGATGGCCGAGTGAAGGTAAAAGAGTAGGATGGCAAGACACAAGGGGTCAAGATAAATGTAGGAAGTATAAAGAAGAAACCTCCTTGTTCGGTAATTAAGGTACCAAACAGGAGATCCTGTTCCGTAGATTAGGTGCCTGATAGGAATTGTATGACTCAAGAATCGAACCGGAAGAAGTTAAGAGAGGCCGAACCAGGGGAGGAGGTGCAAGAACATCGCTAGCAAGGTGTCCATGCGCTATTCACCAATCCAATCAACACCGAACCTAATTTTCTAGCTGAACCGAACATGTTACCTATGTAATGAAATCTGAATATATTTGAAAATTGATGATCATATCTTCTACATATGGAAATATCTAGAATTGGGCAAATTATACATGGAAGTTGCTGGATTTGCCAGAATAATCCTCTAACCTTTTCACTCCTATAGATATCTAAGCATTTGGCATCCATGGGGATAACTTTTAGAGATTCAAGCTTCTATGCTACAGAAACAATTGAACCGAGCTCCCGGATTCCAATATTCAATCATAAATTATTGTATTTCATATCAAAACTCTTCTAAAAGTTGAAATATAAGAAAATGAATAAATATGAACAGTGGACGTAGACCCGTTATGATTGAACCACTCTAAATCCGTGTATACTTTACTTTTTCTGCATTACATTTTCTATTGCATCAATTGTTATAAACGTGATTGGAGGTATTTATCCAATTTTTATGCAAAATCAACTATTTACATGTCATAGCTCTCGAGTTCCATTTGAAACACAAAAATAGATCGGTATCAATCTAAAAGTGATCGGTACAAACTTGTTTTTATAGCTCCAAAATTTACTCTATGTTCTTGAGTGCACTTCTTTTGTATTTCCAAACGTAAAAATGTGATCGATATTCATCTTCTTTGGAAAACGCTTGACGTCCACTTCTTGAGTCCACTTCTTTTTCCAAACATAAAAACGTTTGTCTTTCCAAACATGAAGGCAAGTGGTCGGTATCGACGTGAAAGTGATCGGCATCGACCTGAATGGTTTCCTCTGTGTCTTGACGTCCGGATCCATTTAAAAGCCTCCTCCAGATAACACCCAATTCTATCCCACTTGAAGACGGTCCTCGTCGGTCTTCATCTTCGCCCGAAACCGCTTCCTCGTCTCCTCCACTCATAAAAACCCTACCTTCCTCGTTTACCTCTAAATCATCACGCTTGAATTTTCCTTGGCCAACGTTGACATCTTTGTATGTAAAACATTTTCCTTTCTCAATTGCGCTCTTTTTTATCATTTGGATTTGATTACTGAAAGCAAATTCATTGTTAATTTCATGTCAATGATTACTGTTGCCAACTTCATGTTAATTACATATTTTTCAAAAGTTATCTTTTCCAAACAAAATTGTTCAAAAATTGGCTTAAAATTTAAAATGGATGTACATTTTTTTTTGTTTCCAAATACAAAGAATAATTCATATTCAACAGAATTCCAGAATTTTTTCCGAAGAATACTATTTACTGACGTCGAACATTAATATTACATATTGCTACATAATATTTTGATAACTCGCATAGTTCAGGTCAGTGGCGTAGCCAGGATTGGAAGCTGGCAGGGGCACAAGTGGGTGTGATCTATAAATGAACTGTTTTATATACACTTCATTTCTTTTGTTAATTGATTTGTTTTTATCTCATTTGGTTCTTTTGTTCCTCTATTTCTTGCTTTTTGGTGCATGAACCAACTAATTTTGGTAAAAGAAACATACTAATTTTAACCTCTTTGCTTTCATTGCACCGATTGTTCGATTGATTTCCCTAGTTGTTCATTTTGGTTTACTACTAAGTACTGAGACTTGAGTTCTACTTTCTCCTGAAATCATGCAAGTCTTTCAGTTAGTTTACTGCGATTTAAAAATTATTAATAAAAAAAGTGAATTCATTTTACTGAATTACTGTAAATCATTTTATGAGTCATAACTAAAATTTTATTTTATTCTAATAGAAATAAAGGATCTCTTTACTGTTAATATCTTATAAAATGTTAAATTCACAAAACAAAATGAAACTGGAACATTGTTCATAACACAAAAAGATCATCATTTTGCTGCTTTTTCATTTCCAAGCACTGTTGAATATTGCCTTTGTCCTTTTGCATTAATCTATTTTGTAGGAAACTGAATAGAGGTGGAGTTCCACCAGCCACTAATCTAATCCCAGGTTCAAATACCTCTCTGTATCCACTTTGCGGCCACCATGAGTTAGAATATTTTAAAGGTAATCATTTCTCACTGCAAATCTCATGATTATGTGTATGAAGAAGCATTCTAGAACATCAAACAAGCACAAAATATAATTATATAATAATAATTCATTACAAAATATCAACTATTGATCTTTCAAACTAAAATAACAATGCATATTTACTATTAGTTTATAGTTGCCCACGTCGAGTTCTCATATTTTGAAAGCGGTCGAGAATTGCATCATTGTTAATCTCCTTGAATATATCTTTCTCGATGTATGCAACACAACTATCACTCAACCATTCATCTCCCATTTGATTTCGTAGGTCGTTTTTCACTATATTCATGGTAGAAAATGCTCTCTCCACAGTTGCGGTTGAAACCGGTAAGATAAGTGATAAGTTTATGAGCTTGTAAACCAAATTATACACAATATTTTTTTTCGTCAACACCATCTTCCTAGCCAAATCACCAATTGATTTCACATCTTTAGACATATCATTAGACTTCATATCAATTTCATAAATCTCCAATTGATTATAAAGATCCATACGCTCTGCTTCAGAAAAATCATCGGGGTAAAATTCAGATAAACGAACCAACTTTACTTTATCAAAAGAGGCAAATGAATCAACTGGACTGAGAGAGGACATACAAAGAAGTAATTCTGAATTTACATAATCGAAGCGATTATTAAGCTCAACAATCTGCTTATCTAGACAAAGATAAAACAAATCAACTCGATAATGATGTAAATTTTTAATCATTGATCCTCTCCTTGATCTACCTAAAAGAAGATAATTATCATTCATATTTGAAATATGAATTTGTTGTTTGATGCAGAAAGAGCCAACCTCATTTAGAAGAGTGTCCCATCCACTGGCTCGCGTATTATTTAACCGTTCTTTAGATACTTTTACCAACATCAAAGCATTTACTATATCTTGATCTTTTCGTTGTAGTGCTTTGGAAAGATCATTAGTAATTGCAAGAACATTTTTCATCAAATGCAAAATAAATATGAAATCATAAGATTGCAATACTTTTATCAAATTTAAAGGTTCTCCTTTTTTATCACCATAAATATCTTCTACTAGATCTGTAAGGGCATCAATAACCGAAGGGAACATAACTATCAAATTGATTAGTGTACCATAATGTGAACCTCATCGTGTGTCCCCCGGTTGTTTCAAACTACACTCTTGATTTAACCCTCGACCACTAGATAGTTCACCACTTTCGAGTTGACTAAATATTCTATTGGCTTCTTTTTCTCTAAGAATGTCTCAACGCTTGCATGATGCTCCAGCAAGGTTTACCAAATTATTAACCAAGTAAAAAAACTCAGAAATGTGGTCTATATCTTTGGCGACACGAACAAATGCTAATTGAAGTTTATCTGCAAAACAATGAACATAGAAAGCAGACTTATTCTCATGTAGAACAAGTGTTTTAAGACCATTAAATGCACCCTGCATATTACTTGCACCATCATAACCTTGGCCTCATAACTTTGACATGCTCAATTTATGTTTGCTAAAAAAAGCATCAAGTGATGTTTTTAGAGAAATTGATGTTGTGTTAGGAACATGTACCATGCCTACAAACCTCTCGATAACACTTCCTGTCTCATCCACAAATCGCAAAACAATTGCCATTTGCTCTTTAATTGATGTATCACGAGCTTCGTCAATTAATAGTGCAAATAGTCCTCCAGAAAGATGTAAATGTTGTAGGATAACATCTATAATTTCCACTGCAATACAGTTGACAATATCTTTTTGAATTTCAGGCGATGTCATCTTATTATTTAGTGGTGCATTTTGCAGAACAACGGCATCAGCCGAAGGCTTTTCATGAGCAAGCCAATGCAGAAGTTCAAGAAAATTTCCTTTATTCATCAATTCTTCGGATTCATCGTGACCGCGAAAAGGCAGACCTTGATGTAATAGATATCGAATGCACACAAGACTTGAATTTAATCGATATCGGTAATTAATTTTGCTTTCAGTTGATTGTCTCTCAATTACCATTGCAATATGTTGATTTTGGTTCATTAAATTCTCAGCCTTTGTATATGCTGCTCTATGAACATCTGAATTAGCATGTTCTCGAAGCCTTTGATTATGTTTCCAATTCCTAAACCCGCCTCGAATAAATGCATTGCTTGTATTTCTACTTATCGATTGGGGACGAAATAAGTAGCATAGTAAACAATATACTGCATCTTCTTTCACACTATACTCCAACCAATTCTTATAATCGGTAAACCAGGATTGACTGAAACGTCTAACCCTTCCACCAATTATTGTTTGTGGAAATATTTGCAAAGAAGGCTGACAAGGACCATTTTGTAAATATGCTCTTCTAACTATATCTTGGTCATTTGGATCGTAGTCCAAAATTTGATGTCGTAGACTAGGATCAGATGGAAGATTCGATAAATCTACTTGGATACGACTTCGAGTTACCAAATTTGGAATAATTTTGTTTTGTATATCATCATTCACCGTGTTATTAAAAGGTGTAGAAGCTCCAACTTCGGTGGAAATATCTTCGATGGTTCTCTTAAAATATCTCCGCATATCTAAGATTAAAAAAAAATTCATTAATAATAAAATTGTTTTTGTCTATAGCGATAGTCTTTTTATTTTCATTAATACAAAAACTGCAATTGTCTACAGTTAATTTAAAACAAACTGAATACTAAGGTTGAATACAAAATGAATACTCTGTTTATACATTTTTATCCCTATACATGACGTAACATCCATAGAGTGCATTTTACAGTTGTAAAACGGAGGATGTATAGCAGCTCTTTTTTAACTTCTGTTGAGAACAAAAAATTTGTCAAAAACTTAGGACAAAATAATGCAGTCCAGTTTGTTATTTTTTTTTATCTTCTCAAAATTTTGATCGCATCTCTCCTTTGGGTTCATTAAAAAAAGTTGGATATGAAGTTTAGCAGTAATTTATAAAGGAATAAAGTGAGGTTTAGCAGTAACGGATATAATCCTGATACTGTTGTTAATAAAGTCCTAATGCCAATTCTTACAGCAAATTCTGTTTAGTATGCGAATCTAAGTAGTCGAATTAGTCGAATTCAATCAATCGATTCAATCCTGAATCTAAGTAGTCGAATTAAGAAAATTCATTAAACACTCACCACCCATTTCGACTTTGATGCGAAGGAGGCTGATTGGTGGAGGAGACGACAGCAATGCGGAGGAGTTGCGAACTTGCGCCTGTTGCGGTCGGTAGGTTGCGGAGGAGTTACGGTCTACAGCGATTGAGCGACGAATTGCGATTTGATGCCGATTAGGGTTTTTGTTTTTTAGATCGCGAGTTCTGTTGGGTTTTATTTTTTTTGTTTTTTTTCGTTTTTGACTTTTCTTGGAGGGTCACGTGCCTAGGCCAGGATTAAAGTGGCTCCGCCACTGCCACAAAGAGTTTGTGTTTGTACTTTATACCTTCAGTTGCATGTTATATGGATATAGCCTTTTTTTCCTTCAATTATATATCCAGATATTTATTTATCATTTGTCATTCTTGTTAAAATATTGAAATAAAATAAATACAATTTAGAGATGAAGAAGAGGGGAAAAAGAGGAAACAAATAACCAATAAAAGCTACATCTTTATTAACGACTTAATTAACAATTCAACAATACATGATTTATATTTATAACCAGATTATTTGGAACCCAAGTGATTATATAATTGAAAATATTATAGCTATGGGAAACTACAAAATTTAATAGTTAAGCAATAAATTGTGAAATCTTCAGCAATATTCTGTAACATCTTTAACATTCTCATTAAATTCAAGATGCGTAGCATCTGGAGTTTGTCAAAAGAAACACAATCAAAAATGGAATTTAAAATCGGCATTGTCACCAAAACCATCCAATGCTGCGAAACAATGATTTCAAGTGCTGCTTGAGAGACCATCTTCAAATACCATCTTATACCTGATTGGTAGACAACCATCTAAAAAGACGATAATAATGAAAAAAAATTAGAAGTTAAAATTTAGGAAGAAAAAATGGGAATAATGAAATTCCTACAGGACTAGAATTCTGATAGGGATTGGAAGAGTAATTCCGATCAAAAATACAGACTCAAAATTCAGAGAAAGAGAAAATAGAAATAAGGAATGTGATGACCTACCTTTCTGACCTCTAGGAACGACACTTAACACATCCTCGGTGTTCGTGTACCGTTGCCCAAGCATCGGAAAGATGAATCGTTGTGGGATGAAATAAAAAACAGAATAGAAAATCTCACAACGAAACTGCCAATAAAACATAACAGCCAACAGTATATCAGGTTACTCCTAGGGAGTTATCAGGGTTACATAAAAGTACTACAAATTAGCTTTGGCAGTTATAACATCTTGCATTTACAAATGCTGAAACAAAATACACTTACACAAACTAGAAAATACAATGTAATAGATAACTAAGTGGATAAAGGACCTCTGCTCGGATGTCGTCTTCAAATGAGCCTATAAAGACTTGCTACTCTCGGATTACTCAAACAAAATGAGTACCCAAGAGTTTAGGGGAAACAAACAACCCGGGTCAGACGATATGTCTGGTATGAGTAAAACTTTAAGCAATAGAGGTGTAATTCAACACAAACATGTGAGACCACGCCGTTAAACACGGAACGGGTTTATTCTCACATAAATCAACATCCAAACATAAAGAATGGATAAATAATTAAGCTCCGCGGAGAGTGGTTGATTCTTCTCAATGCTTAATAAGGAAATAAATTTGAAGGTTTGGATCAAATCAGAAAAGGAAAATCTCTAACAAATGACTAGGAAGGTGCACCCCTTTGAAGTACACCTCTAGTAATATACTTCTGAAAAGCTCATTTACTCTGTGACACTTCTCGAACAGTACCAAGCTGGACCCCGCCAATCCTTACCACGAATCCGAATATTTCACATTTAATAGCGCTACCGAATCCAAATCTAGATGAGATGTGAAAGTATCCTAATGAGAGAAACCCCACATAGCTTGGCTTCCTCTTGCGCTTTAGATATCGTCATTTCCTATAAAGGATATCAATGCTCAATGGAGCAATAAATCATCTTAGAATGACGATAATAAAGAAGCTGAAGTAACCGATAGCCAAGAAATCAACTATCGAGGATATAAAATGATCATGTATGGAGATTAAGTCTTGTATACATACCACCACTCATCAAATTCAAACTAGTACTATTTCTTGGTTAACAATAATACCGGACAAGTCAAGATAGTGTTACCTCAAAGTCATGTCTCGCGATTATTCTTAACTTTCAAAATAGCGACAAGTCTACTTCTTTGATGTTTAATGATAATTATACAAATAAATCGTTTTCATACAAGTGAATCGCTTTACGGAAATTAATTCATTTCCATAAACGAATCAATCCTTTTCTTTTAAAAACCCGAATTCGAACTTAGCTTCACATTACAAGTATTAGCTTTAAACCACTTCGTTAAAAGAGTTTACTAACTTTGAAACATCATTATAAAAATGATTTAACAGCTTAAAACATCTTTATTACATTGATTAATTAACTTTAAAACTTCGTTAACTAAGCTGATTAATTTACTTCAATAATCTTTAATTAAAAGGGATAAATAACCTTTAAAACACCATTAATTCAATTAATTAATGATATAATTAATTAAATAATAATTAAATATCATTATTTAAAAGTGACTAAATAATTTAACTTTATCTGAGGAAAGATTAATTAAGGTTAAACAGATCGATTAACCTTTAAAAGTCATTAATTAATTGCAGCAACAACAACAACAAAGCCACTATTCCCAAACAAGTTGTGGTCGGCTAGAAATGGAACCCAAAACTAAATGACAAAGCTAATTTAAAAGTTATAATAATAACAATAACAATAGAAATAATAAAATAAAATCAAATAAGTAAATTAATAATAATAGTAACTAAGTAAAATAAAAATAAAGATAAAAATACATATATATGTATAAATAAATAATAAATAAATGATTATAATAGTACAAACAATAATAATGGTGCTGATAGTAATATTGATCAAAGACCAAACGCTATGTCTTAGGCTCCTTTTCTCTAGTCCTATAATCTAAAACTTATAAAACTCATAGCTCAGGGTTCTGGTACGTGGATCGCTAACTTTCATGCGCTCCTATCCATTACCAGCTCTTCGGATATATTCTAATCCTTCAAGTCCCTTTTTATTATTTCCTCCCATGTCAACCTTGGTCGACTTCTACCTCTCTTTGAGCATACAACGCGGCCTATAATCCCACGCGCACAGGTGCCTCGGGCGGCCTTCGTTGGAAATGTCCAAACCATCTTAAGCGATGTTGAATTAGCTTCTCCTCAATTGGTGCTACTCCAAGTTTTTCACATATATCATCATTTCTAATCCGGTCTCTTCTTGTATGACCGCAACTCCATCGCAGCATACGCATATCTGCTACGTTTATCTTCTGGACGTGTTGGCTTTTAGTAGGCCAACATTCTGCACCATACAACATCGCAGGCCTGATTGTCATTATGTAGAACTTTCCTTTAAGCTTCTGTGGGACTTTCCTGTCAATGAGAATGCCAGACACTTTTCGCCATTTCATCCCTCCCGCTCGAATTCTAAAACTAACATCTTCATCAATCTACCCATTACACTGCAACATTGATCCTAAATATTGAAAGGATTCATACTTGGGAACTATTTGTCCGGCCAGAGTGATATCTTCATCCTCTGACCAGACACCGCTGAACTTGCACTTCATATACTCTATTTTAGTTATACTAAGCCTAAATCTCTTTGATTCTAAAGTCTGTCTCCATAGCTCAAGTTGTCTATCAACCCTAATACTATTTTCATCAATTAGCACAACATCAACAGCAAATAACATACACCAAGGAATCTCCCCTTGTATACCCTTCGTAACCTCATCATCACTAGGGCAAAAATGTAGGGGCTCAAAGTCGACTCTTGATGTAATCCTATGTTAATGGAAAAGTCACTGGTTACACCATCATATGCTCTGACACTAGTCACAACATCATCGTACATATCCTTGATAAGAGTAATGTACTTTGTTGAGACACTCTTCTTTTTCAAAGCCCACCACATCACCTTTCACGGTACTTTGTCATAAGCTTTCTCCAAATCGAAAAATACCATGCGTAGATTCTTCTTTTGCTTCTTAAATCTCATTAATTAATTAATTTAAAAAAACATCATTAATTAATAAATATTAATACATCATTATCAAAAGATTAACTAGCCTTAAACATCATTAAATAAAATAGTTAATTAAATTTAAAACCTCATTAACTAAGTAATTCGTTAAATTTAAAACACATTGTTAATAAGTTAATTAGTTAGCTTCAATCCTTATTAATTAAATAAGTAAATAATTAAATTAAATAATCATTATTAAAATAATTAACTATTATTGAAAACATCATTAATCGAAAACTTGCTTAACTTGTAAAATAATTTCAAACACAATAACGAAACGAAACGGTTTCGATAAAAGGTGATTTTTCGAAAGTACCGATATGACGACTATCGCTATACGGGCAGTTCGGAATTCAAGTATATGACATTTTCAATACAACCAACCATCACAAAGTAAGAGGATGAACATACATACATGGTAGTTTACAATGATTCAATATGTAACAAGCATTTATTAACAACGGAACTACTAGATTTTCATCAAACTTATGATACGCTTATTACTTTCCAAAGCGACTAATTTTCAAAGCGACAAACAAATACAACAAGCAAACCATTATTACAACTATACAATAAGCGTTCAATAGCTAAAAATATGAGCATGAATATAGTTTAAACGTTATAATTCAAAGGTGGAAGCTTTATTCACAAAAACACTTATAACTTAACCGGATTACAACAACAAGTTGCCGCACTCACGAACTACCTTCACTACACCTTAGCTTGGAATTTTAGACCCTTTATGGGTTCGGTTTGGGTTCGGCCTGGGCAATATTGGGCTCGATCATGGAGTTTTGAGGTGGAAATGGCTTTTATCTTGGTGGAGAAATGTTTGTATATGAATATATGGAGCTTTGTGAACTAAGAAAGAGATTTAAAGTAAAAGGAGGTGATTTTTCTCAAACTAAGAATGAAGAAGAGAAGCCATGGGTGAACATGAACATGGACATGGAGAGAGCTTCTTAGGAAAATGAGAAATTAGATTACAAAGTGAGAAATGAAGTTAGGGTGGAGGTATTTATAGACATAAAAATAGGTGAAATTACTAACTTACCCTTATTTCCACCAATCACAAAGCTCCATCTCCCCCCCTCCGCCTCTCAAGCTCACGGCCAAGGTGGCCCCCACACCATGCTTGATCATGATATGCTCCATAATGTGTACAAGGGTATGGTGTTGAGAGTATGGTGATACATGAGAACTTATTCCATATTTTATTCTTTCTTTTATTTAAACATAATGTGTCTTATCATGTTTATATTTAAATTAACCATGATTTATTACTATTAATACTTTACTTAACTTACCATATGACATGTGTACATGAGTTATACAAAATGTGCACAACGTTTTCGACGACTTTCCTATGCCAAAAAGTCGAAATTTCGGAAAACGTTTTTCAGTCACATTTTTTGTTTGAACTAATTATTTTGACAAACAAAATTTGAAAATGATTTAATGCCATTAATTAATATTTAAAATATGTTTATTTGATTATTAAAATCCATTATTTAAAAATTTAAATATTTAAAAATGATTTATATATTCAAATATAAAGCGATTAATTTACGGGTCGTTACAAGGAGATTTCTGTGGGATTGGAAGTGGAATTCCAATCAAGATTGATTATAGTCATTGCCAGAAGATTGATATCAATCAAGAAAAAAAATCCAAAATCTGAGAACTGATACAACATTCTTGGATCGTTTCGCTAGTAGCGGAAGCACGGTTTGAGTAATACATCCGACATGTTTCAATTTTTCAAACTTCAAATCGAGATGATGTTAGGATGCAGCCTGTCTCTTAACGATATACTTGATGACATCTGATTATAGTTGATGAATTGAATTGTATTGCCCAAATTAAAATTGAATCACAAAATCATTTTATCAGAATCGAAATACGTTTTGATATCATATTAAAATATATTGAAATAAAATATAATTTAGAGAAGAAAAAGAGGGAAGGAGAAGGAAACAAATAACCAACAAAGACTACTATATCTTTATTAATTACTTAATTAATAATTTGACAACACTTACTCATATTTCTATCTAGATTTATTAGAATCCAAGTAATTGCATAGCTAGAAATATTATAACTAAGCGAAACTATAAAACACAATAGTTAAGTAATAAATTGTGAAATCTACTGTAATATTTTTTAACATCTTAACAAATTTTTCCTTCATATACACCTCAAATTATTCGGCACCTCCAACCAGAGCTAGTTCTGATGCGATGTCTATTAATATCAGATAAAAAAATCTTTATCAGGTTATATGAATGTTCCATCTAAAAATAATAATCATTATTTACGTACAAGTTTGATGTGCATGACTTGAATTAAATGATGCCCAATATTAGCCACTGAAAGAGAATTTTTGAAAAGCGAACGAAGACTATGCAACTACTCATAATAGTGGTATTGCATATTTGCATATTGTAGATCTTTTGCTCTTATTGTATGTTCAAGTTTCAAATATTCTGTTTTGGATTTTTTTCTATATTTCATTTTCCCATTGCATGGTTGATGCTAGGTTATAATGTTATATTATACATTTAATTTTGTATAATTGATGCTGCCTCTATGTATTCGTCATATAGTCATGGTTACAAGATGTTTCTTGGAGATTTGACCAGGCAACTAGTGCTCGGCATCAGGTAGTGCTCGGCATTAGGTAGTACTCGGCATCAACTAGTGCTCGGCATCAGGTAGTGCTCGGCATTAGGTAGTACTCGGCATCAACTAGTGCTCGGCATCAGGTAGTGCTCGGCATCGGGTAGCACTCGGCATCGGGTAGTACTCGGCGTCCAGTAGAACTCGACGACAGGAGTACTCGGCGTAGTACTCGACATCTAGTAGAACTCGGCGACAGGAGTACTCGGCGTAGTACTCGACATCCAGTAGAACTCGGCGACAGGAGTACTCGGCGTAGTACTCGACATCCAGTAGAACTCGGCGACAGGAGTAATCGGCGTAGTGCTCGACATCAAGTAGAACTCGGCGATAGTAGTACTCGGCATCCAGAGGCACGTTCGGCCTCGACTGACAACCATTCTGCACTTCCCGCACACCAAACATACCGTTCGGCATAGAAAGGATCGTTCGGCATTATGGTGTTCGGCATATCTGGTTCGGCATGCAGCGACCACTATGCTTGGGCTAGAGTGTTCGGCTACCGAGCCCACCTGGGAAGTCCAGCCCATCTTTGTCTATAAATAGAGGGGCAGGGTCACAGTGAAGAGGGATCCTTTTTTGGAGAGAGAATACGGGGAGACTCTGCCATTTTCAAGACTCATCTTCTCTACTTAAACAACTTCATTCAAGCATTTGATTCACGAATTGTATTTGTAATCAACTATAGAGAATATCAATAAATTTAACCTCAAAGTGGACGTAGGCAATTACGCTGAACCACTATAAATTTGGTGTTCTTACTTTCTGCATTTAAATTAGCATTGTCTTCTCTGTTTAATTTACTTTCATCACTTATATCTCTACACAATCTTTCTGAACGAGGTTAGTGACCAATTTTGGTGCTAACACTTTGGTGCTTTCACTGAGAATTGAATTCTCAGACCTCAAGGATCTGCTTTGAAGCTACTGGATTGAATAAATCCCCCAAAGAAGATCCGACTCATTGATAGGACATCCGTTGATTCTACTCAGAGTTCATACCGATAACTCTACAATGGCAGGACCACGTACCAGGTCAGCTTCTCATAACGCGGATGCCCGCGAGACAGCTAGCGTGCAACAAGCAGGACCTAGCAATCAACCAGCAATTCCGGGTGAAGGAATTGCCGCCCATGACCAAACTCCAGTTGTCGCCAGAATAGAGTTCAACGACTTGATGAGAGAGCTCAGGGAAAGCAGGAGACAACTAGGAGAGCAGATGCAAGCTAACGCCAACCTGATGGCACAACTCACTCAACAGCAGCAACAGAATGCTGGGGGCAATCCCGCTCCTTATTCCTCATCCGACAGCTCTACTTCCTCTGATGAACCTCCCAGGCGCAGACGCCGCAAGACTGAAGCTGCTGTTCAAACAGCTGGAGACCGTGACCAAGCAAGAGCTGGAAACTTCAGGACAGGAGTACAAATGGAGGCTGGAGGCCCAGACCATCAGAACGCTCCAGAAAAGGCGTAGGCCGAACGCTCCAGAAAAGGCGTAGGCCGAACGCTCCAGAAAAGGCATATGCCGAACGCTCCAGAAAAGGCATATGCCGAACGCTCCAGAAAAGGCGTAGGTCGAACGCTCTTCCAGGCCGAACATACCTCTGGGCCGAACGCTCTTCCAGGCCGAAGATACCTCTAGGCCGAACGCTCTTCCAGGACGAATGTACCTCTAGGCCAAACGCTCTTCCAGGCCGAACATACCTCTAGGCCGAACACTCTTCTAGGCCGACCATACCTCTACATCGAACGCCCTAATGCCGAACGGTATTGTATGCCGAACGACTCGGTTGTGCCGAACAGTGTGGATGCCGAACAGCTTTGGCCGAACCACTCCAGGCCGATCCACTCTGCCGAACAGCCTTGTGCCGAACAGCTTTGGCCGAACCACTCTAGGCCGATCCACTCTGCCGAACAGCCTTGTGCCGTATAGCTTTGGTTGAGCCACGTGCCAACGCCGAACGCCCCAATGCCAAACGGTACTTCTGTATGACCGAACGGTACTTCTGTGCCGAACGAAGTATCCAGACCGATCCATGCACTGTATACCGATCTCTCTCTCAAAAAACAATCTGACTAATCCATATACAAAAAATATATGGATCGGGTACGACCCTTATTTTCAAAAAAAAATCTTTTTCGGGTACGACCCAAATTTCCAAAAAAGAGGCTAGCCGCAGCGCAGTGCCTCCGGATAATGAGTTCAAAACTCAACTTAGTAAAGGAACATTCTATCCACTTCCCTGACATCCCATGATCGACCAGGGCATAGAGGATCTAGCGGCAGCTTATGAACGACATCAAGGGAACGGACAAGCAACCGATATTCAAACGGTACTCCCAAAGGATGGAGAACATAGATGATGTGACTCTAGCAAACGTCAAGATGACTCCAAGCACCATTCTTCGCTGACCCAGCACTTCGAATTTAGTGACTCCAAGCAAACCAATGTTTAGCTCTAAGCAATTTATTCCAAATACTAACAAGGGTATCATACTAATCACATTTGAGGAAAGTCGACCTCTAGAGATATGCTCTTTGAAAGATTCAATTGACAACCTCTACTTGAAGACTCATGACTCGGAGTGGTACTGGAAACCAACCTCGAGAGAGTACACCAAAGTCTAAAGAAAATCAGGGGAATGTTGTATATTCCCAGATGCTCACTGATCCTAACATGGGCGATTACAAACACCTCCGAGGTGTGATCGAAAAGATGACCTGGAAAGGAAAGCTTCAATAGTATGTACAAGTCCTGCAGAATGGAGGGAAGTGAATATCCGATGCCTATTAATAAAGGGCTATGATTATCAATTGGACGGTTGACGGCCGACATCCCTTTGAAAGGAGCCAAGGGCGGAGTCGAATAGCGAGCACACGATGCTGCTTCACATATCAATGAGATTTACCATAATCTTCTTTGAATTATTTCCATTTCCATCCCTATTTCAATTGTTCTATGAACTGCGACTAGCTTGAACTAAACTACTTTCAAAACGATGCAGGTGACCAGGTACTCAGATTTGGTTGCCAACCAATCTACGCAGACCATGATCGGACGTGTGGAGTTACATCTGGACGAGCATAATTCTATCGCTCATCATCAACCATATGCCTTTGATTTGGGGCTATGGGTTGAATACAATGTACAACATCATGATGCATGGAGAGCTGAATTCCATCCTGCAAGTGGAATTTATTCAAGTAGAGAGCGGCTGCGATACGGCCGGCCACTCGCTAAGTGAAACTCAAGCTCGGGTGCAAGCCATCACATCATGGCTAAAAATTGGTTGATACATGACGATCCTTCGCACAACTCCATACTCCCAGAATGCGAGACGGAGTATAAACATCTACTTAACTCCGTACTCCCAGAGTGCGAGACGGAGTATAGACATTCGCTTAACTCCGTACTCCCAGAGCGCGAGACGGAGTATAAACATTCGCTTAACTCCGTACTCCCAGAGCGCGAGA
The DNA here is from genome assembly GCA_030737815.1 of Allium fistulosum. Classification (NCBI taxonomy): domain Eukaryota; kingdom Viridiplantae; phylum Streptophyta; class Magnoliopsida; order Asparagales; family Amaryllidaceae; genus Allium; species Allium fistulosum. Next base: position 917,968,992 of record CM060906.1, read on the forward strand.
CGGAGTATAAACATTCGCTTAACTCCGTACTCCCAGAGTGCGAGACGGAGTATAAACATTAATCAACTCCGTATTTCCAGAGTGCGAGACGGAGTATAAACATCTACTCAACTCTGTACTCCCAGAGTGCGAGATGGAGTATAAACATACATCAATTCCATACTCATCCCCAAAACTGGGGGCAGAACCAAAGCAAAGCACGCTAGTTGAACATTTGTCTAAAAGAAGATTGCAATGAAATGATTAAAAGACGACTGTCAAGCAATCAACTGAACGGAAATATTCAGCATGAAAGACTGTGGTTTTTCAAAGCACGTCATGTTTACACAAGACATCCTTTGGGGGGCAAATGTTATCCCGCCTTTTGGCAAGGCCGTGACACCAAGAACTTGATTAGAAACCAGTGACAGTTCGTCTTGGAGATCGGTTACACAAAGACTCACTATGGATATCAATGGATTTTGTCCGAGTCTGGATCGAGCCACGATTAACAAGACATAACAATCAAAGCCAGGGAAGCCAACGTTCCAAGTTTCAAGGCGATCCGAGTTCGTATGCTCAACTTATGATCGATTCGAACAACCGACCATCCATCCATCGACCTCCACATTTGACTTGGAAACCTAAACTGCTCGGAATGAATATGACCCGATCATCCACTCCAATCGAGTCATAGAACAAAGTTCGACAAAAGACAGATACCCCTCATGAAGCTCAGTGATGCCGGGATCCGTCTAAGGTGGACGTCATTCGATCATTTACACATCAAATCCTACCCTGAACACGAAAGGTTGTTCGAAAGCCCAACTTGAAGTAGCTATGGTAGACTGCGTACTCGCTAACCATCGCTTGTGATACGGAGCAAATTGTAAGAGATTTGGCTATCTAACCCAACATGGATGTGATCCAACCATCTGTCATATACCTCCTTCCTTGACTTGATTGGAAGAGCTATAATCACCAAGCGGACGAGAATCAATCATCCATTTCCAACCTTCTGTCATATACCTCCTTCCTTGACTTGATTGGAAGAGCTATAATCACCAAGCGGACGAGAATCGATCGTCCATTTTTCAAATTCCATCCCTCATCCTGGGGGGCAGAATCCCATTCCGTGAGCAAACGTGGTTCGATTGTTCATTCGACGAAATTAGCCTCGATACAGTAGATGAATACAAATTAGAGAGTGGAAGTACGACTACTCTCAACTTAAACCTCCAAGTCCCCAGAGTGCGGACTGGAGTACTCTAAGTCCCCAGAGTGCGGACTAGAGTATAAACGACTTAAACCTCCAAGTCCCCAGAGTGCGGACTGGAGTACTCTAAGTCCCCAGAGCGCGGACTAGAGTATAAACGACTTAAACCTCCAAGTCCCCAGAGTGCGGACTGGAGTACTCTAAGTCCCCAGAGCGCGGACTAGAGTATAAACGACTAAAACCTCCAAGTCCCCAGAGCGCGGACTGGAGTGTTCTAAGTCCCCAGAGCGCGGACTAGAGTATAAAATGACTTAAACCTCCAAGTCCCCAGAGTGCGGACTGGAGTACTCTAAGTCCCCAGAGCGCGGACTAGAGTATAAACGACTAAAACCTCCAAGTCCCCAGAGTGTGGACTGGAGTACTCTAAGTCCCCAGAGCGCGGACTAGAGTATAAACGACTAAAACCTCCAAGTCCCCAGAGTGCGGACTGGAGTACTCTAAGTCCCCAGAGCGCGGACTAGAGTATAAATGACTTAAACCTCCAAGTCCCCAGAATGCGGACTGGAGTACTCTAACTCCCCAAAGTGCGGACTGGAGTACTCTCGGTCCCCAGAGCATGGACTAGATTATAGACGACTTTAGAAAAATCTCTAAATCCCAAAAGCGGACCAGATTACTCTAAGTTCCCAGAGTGCGAACTAGAGTATAAACGAATTGACGAAAATCTCTGCGTCTCGAACTGTGGACTAAAGCGTAAACCGTTTGACAAATCTCTAAGTCCCCGGAGCGTGGACCGAAGCATGAACACAAATTGGGCGCGAGTCAACCGGGGGGAGAATAACACTAAGTCACCAGAATGAAGAGTGGTATATAAACATCGATAAATAGACGAGTGGATTCCGACCATTTTCTATTCCGCAAACTTCGACCTGGAACCAACAGGAGGATTATTAACCCGCCGAGGATGGAGTTCGACCATCCAACCAGTGACCTGGCCAAATCATTACTGGGGGCAGGGGTACAAAACACTAAAAAGCTGAATACTACAGCTTATTGTAGCTCTAGCGTGGCGTTCTTTATAACTTGAGGCAGCGACTGCAGGGAGGCTTCAATACAGAGCCAATCGAAACGGCATCCAAAGCTACGAGCAAACAACTACATCATACCTCAGACCAAGGGTCAATGCCGATCCGCACCAAGCACATACGAATGTGACTCGGATGTTTTTTGAAAAACTATGACCCCCAGAGTATGGAAAATAGGGTAAACCACGAATACTTGGTCAAAAATTCTCCAGCACCCTCGTTCGATTCGTCAGGAGGAGTATGAAACTGGATGAGCATAACTCAACTGCATTTGTAGCCAACTTTACCTCGAGATCTGATTACAGAGCATGAACCAAAGTGGACGTGGATGACCATCCATTGTCCAAATAACGCCATGAAACTTACGTGGCATCGAAGTATTCCTCTTGGAATGAAAAACCACGATAAAATCCAAGATAGGCGAGACCTAGTCTCCCATCGACTGACATGATCCCACGATTCAACGGGAAAGAGAGTAAAGCTAAAGTGGGCGTGGTTGGCCTTCCTACTTATCAGTATATGCCCCAGACCTGGGGGCACGAGCAAGAAGCAAGATGAATGTGAACCGACTTTTCACCAATCACCTCTATGTCTTTGGAGTTTAGGTGAAAACATATACATAGCTAGGACGAGACTCAACCGTCCATGCAGTACATTTATCAACCCGAGACTGGGAGAAGACGCATGGTCATCCAAAAATTGGCTACGATAGCTCAGTATTAAAACTTGTGTATAGTGCTTACAGCTACTCAAGGCAACGACCGAAAGGATGCCTAAAGATAGAATCATTAAATCAATGCCAAAGCTTGTGGGCAACTGACTGTCACTCCAACCCGAAGGGCGAGTGAAGGATCATGAATGCATTTAATAGAAAATGCGTTACTCGAATATACAGGAAAATTCAAACTCATGGCAAGATCCAGCTATGCAGTTGCACGCAACTCGAGGCTGGCCCCTACTCGACGTTTCCTTCAACGTGCTTTTAAGCCTGATCTTTGGCCATTTGCTGATAATCTATTAGAGCATTCAGAGCCCTTCGCTATTAGGCTCAATAACTCATGACAAGACTCTAGGATTCGACTAGAGTAACCATCAACATTGGCCGTCTCAACCATATTTCACATTGAATGTTATGATAGTTACATCTTTACTCAAAGAATCTAGGATGGCACCTGCTAATTTGACGGTCGACATTACAACCAGCCATGGCGACCCTTTCCGGACGCTGAATATCGGATCACAGCTCAGTGCAATGATGATAAAAGAATTAGTTGGATTTTTCTGAATAAATGATGATATGTTCCCTTTGACCCATTCTGACATGCATATGTGATTTCATTAACTATCGCGAGCCATGCATTGGATATCAACCTGAAGCTACAAAAGCTAGCACAATCTTTATTGATTTCATCATGAAAGCTCCACTCTTACTTTTAGGCTCACCCCATCAACGTCTATGCCTACCAGCCGTTGTGACAGGGCATACAATAACCTGAGACGTCTAAAAGACTAATTAAATAGAATATCGAACTATGCTAATTCGATATCACTTATTTCCCACGAAGGGCTATCCAAGGACGGAAATTAACAGACCTCACACCCAAATTCACTACCTCAGATGACTACTCGAAGAGTGGCAGAGAACCGACCATAAGATGGAAAATGTACGAGGATGGAGCATCCAATGATCAGTGTTATGGCTTGATAATGACTCCTGAGGAACGATCAATCAGCTACGTCCTAAAACTCGATTTACCTGTAACAAACAACGATGCTTAGTATGAAGCCTTGACTGTCAGCCTCAAACTTGCTAGAGGATTTGAAGTGAAAACTTTACATATCTTTTGTGATTCTTGATTGGTAGTATACAAATTTAAGGAAGTTGATCTTGCTAGGGGGCATTGTCTTGCTCCTTATCTCGGCCAAGTCCAAGAGCTACTAACCGACTTCACATATTACATCATTACACACGTACTCAGCGAACAAAATGAAAAGGTGTCATGGTTGACTCCTATCAAAGACTATCTACAATGAGGAATTCTTACTGAACGGAGGAATGGAAAATGACAGATCCTCCTCAAAGCTTCACGCCAAATCATCTAAGAATAATTCGTGTGTCAAAAGGAGTTTGTCCATCCCCATGCTTCGGCATATCGCCCATAATGTTATCTTGAGCAAAGTCTATGAAGTAGAATGCGGTAATAACATCAGGGGGAAAACCATGATAAAGAAGATACTCTGCTACAGGAATTACTGGCCAACCATCAACCCAGATGCGGTTGATCATGCTAGACAATGTGACGAGTGCAAGATGTTTGCAAAAAGTCCGGGAACCCCGCCGATGGAAATTAGTCAAATGGCTAGTTCATAGTCGTTTGCCACTTGGGGGCACTAAAATCATCTTCTTATCGATCCTAAAGGTGGTGCGAAATACACCATCATAGCAGTTGATTACGTCACCAAATGGGCAGATGAAGAACTCTTAACCACGACGAAGATGAAGAAAACAATCAACTTCTTTATCCGTAACGTCATCTGTCCTTATGACCTTCCATGATCCATTATAACTGCAAATTGACAGGTCGAAGCTGTGAACAAAATCATAGAGTTTGTACTGAAGAGAGGTTTGGAAAACTCCTCAAGTGGCTGATTGCAACCCTTATTTCACAGAAAATACAAACAAGGAATCGCGATTGAATTACAATTAAACTAGATGGAGTTGGTGACGACTTATACGCATCCGAGAGCCAATGGCAAGAACATGTACCCGAACGTGCATGTGTACGTCTGAAAAAGTACGACTTCTTGAAATCAACAGAAATTGAATTCTCACTAAGGGTTATTAAGAGAAGACTAGATCAGATAGCCGAAGCCTAATAGCTCTGCAGAATCAGACACGGATGACCACTGATATTCTCAAGAAGGCATCTCCATTAGAATTTATTCAAGGATTTGAAACGAGACATGGAGGATACATAGTTCAAAGCGTATTACGTGCAGTCACGTAATACACTTTGGGGGGCAAGTGTTTCCTGGAGATTTGACCAGGCAACTAGTGCTCGGCATCAGGTAGTGCTCGGCATTAGGTAGTACTCGGCATCAACTAGTGCTCGGCATCAGGTAGTGCTCGGCATTAGGTAGTACTCGGCATCAACTAGTGCTCGGCATCAGGTAGTGCTCGGCATCGGGTAGCACTCGGCATCGGGTAGTACTCGGCGTCCAGTAGAACTCGGTGACAGGAGTACTCGGCGTAGTACTCGACATCCAGTAGAACTCGGCGACAGGAGTAATCGGTGTAGTGCTCGACATCAAGTAGAACTCGGCGATAGTAGTACTCAGCATCCAGAGGCACGTTCGGCCTCGACTGACAACCATTCTGCACTTCCCGCACACCAAACATACCGTTCGGCATAGAAAGGATCGTTCGGCATTATGGTGTTCGGCATATCTGGTTCGGCATGCAGCGACCACTATGCTTGGGCTAGAGTGTTCGGCTACCGAGCCCACCTGGAAAGTCCAGCCCATCTTTGTCTATAAATAGAGGGGCAGGGTCACAGTGAAGAGGGATCCTTTTTTGGAGAGAGAATACGGGGAGACTCTGCCATTTTCAAGACTCATCTTCTCTACTTAAACAACTTCATTCAAGCATTTGATTCACGAATTGTATTTGTAATCAACTATAGAGAAGATCAATAAAGTTTAACCTCAAAGTGGACGTAGGCAATTACGCTGAACCACTATAAATTTGGTGTTCTTACTTTCTGCATTTAAATTAGCATTGTCTTCTCTGTTTAATTTACTTTCATCACTTATATCTCTACACAATCTTTCTGAACGAGGTTAGTGACCAATTTTGGTGCTAACACAAGAGATGCAGGAGTTGTCCAAGATGCATCAGACTTCTTAATGCTTGTTACGAATTTACACAAGTTGTAAAACTCATTTTACAATAGATTTTACATCTGATTAAAGCTAGCACATCCTATGAATAAACATAACCTGTGAACTTACGTCTTCTTTCTGAAGAAATATGAAATATATATATGGTAGATTGTTCAATTAAATATTTTCAGCTAACCTGTGCACTCATGCTACATTCTACAAAATAAACAAAGAAGGCAGGTCTAAACTCTATGTGCTCTTTCCAATATATTATCAATTGTATACCTCAAGTAAGTCATTAATGTTTAAGTGCATATGTTTAAGACAGCTCTTATTAACAGTGTCGTACTGATGCATACTGATTACATACAAAAAAAGAATATTTTGCTCTATTTATCTGTCTAAATCAAGGACAAATAAAAAAAGGTTTGGTTGACCCTAAATATGAAGTTACTATATGTTGCTATTACGGATAAATAGTAGTATTGCTAATTTTTTTTTAAAATCTTCTTACTTTAAGTTTCTACCGTAATGCTTTAAAAACAAAAGGATGGCGGTTTCCTAACACTAGGATAAAATAGATAGCATTTCTAAAAGTTTCAGAAGTATTAACCATTACTTAGCTCTTATTTCGCATTAGCATTCTAAAAACCCTATAAAAAGAGCTTAATTTTTAATAGCGTGTGAAAATCAGTGAAATATTGACGCAGCGGATTATACAAAAACAAGGTAGAACGATGAAAGTAGCAATCGGTAGATTGATGAATACTGGAATGCCCAAATTCGTTGATCCGAAGATACCGAATTCTAGCTATCTCTGACACGTTGATCGCGCACGATACCGTAAGGAGAGATCTACAATTCTTCGAGCGTTGATCAAGTGCACTTGATTCCGCGAATTGGCTTCAACGATCGAAGATTCGAGCGCACTCGAGTGTCGAAGGTGGAGATAGGAGATTACACTCGACTACCAATTTGGATGAAAGCACAAAGCTAACAAAACGAAATTTTATTCAAATCAACTAAAACTATTACAAATGACCACACATGCCTATTTATAGGTTACAACTCAATACGCCAAAACAGACAACACATAAGTCGGCCACGACTTACGACTTACCATAGGTCGACCACGACTTACAACTTACCATAGGTCGACCATGACTTAGCATCAGTACAAAGAAAACAATACAGTACTTACAATTCCACACTTACAATACAACATATAGATCGTCTACGACTCAACATACACGACCTAAAAACAAACGACATAAGGAAATACAACTCAACGCTTTACAACACATAGGTCGGAAACGACCTAAAACTTCACGACTTAACACTTGAACGACTCATTATCAGTGAGCGACTTAAAAGCATGCGGCATTGCTTCAGCGACTTAACTTAGGTCGATAACGACCTAAAACATGTAACGACTTACCATACAGACGACTTAAGAGATGACCAGCTTCATACGACCTAACTCTTAAGTCGGTAGATTCCTTAGGTCGTGACTCGGCACAGTTAGCTCGTTCGAGCGCCTTTCCTTTTAGCTTGTTAACTCGCGAATATCCACTAAGTCGTTGCCGATCTTCACTAAGTCGTTGGAACGACTTAAAGCACTTGTTAGGTCGGAGCTCATGATCCTCGAACTCGTTAGGTCGCATACGACATAAAACTTCAACTTCCCACGACTCACCAAGATTTAGCCCGTTAACCTCCTCCTTAGGTCGTACCCGACTTACCAACATGTTAGGTCGTACTCGACCTAAATCTTCATCTTTCTGGGCTGCATCATCCTTCCTAGGTTGAGAAAAATTCGTCCTCGAATTTGCACCCTCTTTTTCCATACCAAACTCATTCCCATGATATGGTATAAGATGTTTAACATTAAACACATCAGACGTGTATACATCCTCCGGCAGCTGCAACTTATAAGCGTTTTCATTGATCCGTTTCACGATCGTTACATGACCAATCTTTCGTGCTTTCAATTTATTGTATGCTCCTACTGGAAAACGATCTTTCGTTAGTACAGCATATACTAAATCTCCTTCATTAAATTCAACGCTTCTTCGCTTCAAATCTGTAGATCGTTTGTACTTCTCATTCGCTTTCTTCAATCGTTCATGAACGATTTGATGACATTCAGTCAACCCATCAACAAAATCAACAGCTCGTTTTACCGTCCCCTTCGGTTGTGGTACTACCATTAAGTCCAACGGTCCCTTTGGCAAACTTGAATATACAATCTGGAATGGACTGAAACCTGTGCTACGATTTACTGCATGATTATGAGCAAACTCTGCTTGACATAACTTCACATCCCAGCTTTTCAGATTATCTTTCACCAGACATCGCAATAAATTTCCCAGCGATCTGTTAACCACCTATGTTTGCCCATCAGTTTGTGGATGGTAAGCGCTACTAAAATTCAGCTTCGTTCCGATCATCTTCCACAAACTTAGCCAAAAATGACTCAGAAAACGAGTATCCCTATCCGACACAATAGATTCTGGCAATCCATGAAGTCGATATATTTCTTTGAAAAATAATTGAGCAACATGAACAGCATCCGCCGTCTTCTTACAAGCAATAAAATGTGCCATTTTCAAAAATCGGTCAACCACCACAAAATGGAATCGTTCCCCCTTTGAGTTTGCGGTAACCCTAAAACAAAATCCATACTCACATCAACCCAAGGCTTATTTGGTACAGGCAACGACATATATAATCCAGCATTGGTCGCAGTTCCTTTCGACACCTGACAGATATGACATCGCTCCACAAACCTTTCCACTTCTTTCCTCATTGATGGCCAAAAATAAGATTGAGAAATCAGCTGTAGCGTACGGTCTCTACCCACGTGGCCCTCTTCATGTAGCTCCTTCACAATCTTCATTCTCAAACTACAATTAGGTATGCACAATCGATTTCCTTTGAACAGAAAACCATATACCATCAAAAACTCATCCGTCTCTCCCTCATTGACTTTATCAACAAACTTTGCAAAGTAAGGATCATCGACAAATAATTCTGGCAACACATCAAACCCTGTCTCTTCAACTTTCATAGTAGTCAACAGATGATTCCTTCGACTTAATGCATCTGCTACCCGATTCGTGATTCCCGATTTATGCTTCACCACAAATGTAAATTGTTGTAAGTATGCAATCCACGAAGCATGTCTCGCTGAAATCTTGTCTTGCCCTCGTAAATGCTTCAATGCCTCATGATCAGTGTAAAGAACAAACTCTTTCTGAAATAGATAGTGTCTCCAGTGCTTAATAGCTTGTACAACAGCATAAAATTCCACATCATAAGTACTATATCTCATCTTCGCTCCCGATAGCTTCTCACTAAAATATGCAATAGGACGTCCCCTCTGACTCAACACTCCTCCAATCCCAACCTTGGATGCATCAGTATGTAGTTCAACCACTAACTGAAAATCTGGTAGCACTAGAATTGGTGCAGACGTCAGCAACTCCTTGATTTTCCCAAAAGCATCCCCTGCTTCCTTTGACCATGAAAACTGTTTACCCTTCATACAATCTGTAACAGGCGCCATCACACTACTAAAGTGTGGAATAAACCTTCGATAGAATGAAGCCAACCCACGAAAACTACGAACTTCCGTTATCGTCTTGGGTTGCGGCCAATCTCTGATAGCTTCAACTTTACTTTGGTCCACCTGTATTCCTTCTTTCGATACAACATACCCCAGAAATAAAACACTCCTCGCCATAAAAACACACTTCTTCGTAGCAGCGTAGAAATGTTCTTCACGAAGGATAATTAACACTTTCTTCAAATGCTGAACATGCTCTTCTGTACTAGCACTGTAGATCAGAATATCATCAAAGTAAACCACCACAAATTTCCCAATGTACGGCCTGAAAATTTGGTTCATCACCCTCATGAATGTACTCGGTGCATTCGATAGACCAAACGGCATCACCAGCCATTCATACAATCCTTCCGTTGTCTTGAATGCTGTCTTCCATTCGTCCCCTGGTCTAATTCGAATCTGATGATAACCGCTCTTCAAGTCAATCTTAGAAAAGATCACAGACCCACTGATTTGATCTAACAGATCATCAAGCCTCGGCATCGGAAATCTTTATCTGACAGTAATCTTATTCAGTGCCCTGCTATCCGTACACATTCTCCATGAGCCATCCTTCTTCGGTACGAGTAATGCTGGTACAGCACACAGACTCAAACTCTCCTGTATTCGTCCCTGTTCAAGCAATTCCTCTACCTGCCTTCGCAACTCTTCATGTTCTTTCGGACTCATTTGATAGTGTGGTTTATGTGGCAATACAGCACCCGGAACAAGATCTATTTGATGTTGAATGTCTCTCAGTGGCGGTAACTCCTTTGGTAACTCCTCTGGAAATACATCCTCAAATTCTTTCAATACTGGTTTCACTTCTTCTGGAATTTCAACCTCTTCACTGCTCTCACGCCCAATTAACAAGAATACTTCTGGCTCCTCTTCGACTTCTTTAACAAACTCCTTCAAGGATAGTAAAGTTTTCAGCTCTTCAATCTCCTCCAGTTTGTTTTCTTCTTGTGGTCGCTTCTTTGGAACTAGAGTAATCTTCGTGCGTTCAAACATGAAACTGTAACTGTTGGTACGCCCATCATGTTGCACTGCCCTATCATACTGCCACGGTCTCCCCAGCAATAAATGACAGACATCCATATCTACCACATCGCACCAGACTTCATCCTTGTATTTCTTCCCAATTGAAAAATTCACACAATCCCTTCGTCCAACCTTCACCTCCCCGCCTTTTCTCAACCAAGCCAACTTGTATGGTTTCGGGTGTTTCTCAGTCTTCAATGCCAACTTCCTTACAGCCTCTGATGAAATTATATTATCACAGCTTCCAGCATCAATAACAAATTTGCAAACTTTCCCCAGAATAGTACATGTCGACTGAAATATATTGCTCCTCAACCAACTACAATCCTCCTCTAGCTTTGATGTCAAACAAGACCTCCTCATCATCAGATTGCAACCTTCGTCTCCTGACACTTCTTCTTCCTCCTCATTAGGTGGTGAATTGGAACATTCGGCTTCTTCATCCTCATCCTCAACCTCTGCTATCATAGCTCTCTTCTTTGGCTTAGGACATTCATTACTTTTGTGGCCCATTTCTTGGCAATTATAACACTTGAACCCATTATTGACTTTCATCTTTCCAACCTCATTTACAACTGGTTTTGCAACAGCTTTTGAAACATTAGAACTTCCACTAACACTCTTCACTAGATTGTTGGAATTTGTAAACACACCACCTCCTCATCTTCCCTGTTTCTCCCAAGCCAACGCTTTCTGGTGTGCTTCCGCTATAGATCTGGGATCAAACATGTTAACCATATCCTGAATCTGCATTCGCAACCCCCCAACAAATCTAGCTGTCAATTGTTCCTCTGTCTCCATAATATCATTCCTTGCAATCAGTTGATAAAATTCGTCGGCATAGTCATTCACAGATTTCGTCCCTTGTCTCAAGTTTTGCAACCTCTGATACATAAGCGACTGATAGTTATAAGGTAAGAATGTGTCTTTCATCATTTTCCTCATCTTTTCCCATGATTCAACCTTTGACTTCCCCATCCGTTCACGTGTAAGTTTGGTTTGCTGCCACCATGCCAAAGCTCTACCCCTCAACCTTGTAGCAACCAACTTCACTCTACGATGTTCTGGAACTTCCTTGAAGTCAAAAATCTCCTCCACATTAGACAACCAATCCAAAAACTCTTCAGCTTGCATACCACCCTTGAATTCTGGAATTTCAGTCTTCATCCCAGATTCCCACTTGTGATCATACTCCGACTGATTTCTTCCTTGTCCACGTCCTTGTCCATGAAAACTACCACCATCATACTCTTCTTCAAAATCTGATGTATATCGATGTCGATCCTGACCACCAACATCTCTACTCCCTTCGCGTCTTCCACCAACATCCCTTCTATCTACATTCCTCCGTTCTCGATCAATCACATTCCTTCCACGTCCTTGATCATCATCAACACTTCTTTCTCGATTGGAATGTGGTGAGACTCTACTTCCCCCATGGTTAGATTCAGGTGAAACCCTTCTTCGATTTTGATTCATCTCTAACATTATCTTCTCTAATCGTCCAATCCCTTCATTAAGCTTCTCACTGAAATTTTCGTTAATTCTTTTCTCCATTGCATCAGCTTCTTCTCTTCGATACAATGCTTCAACGTTTTGATGTCGATTAGCTCTTCTTGGCGGCATACTTGAAAACTTCACAAACACTTCAATTCTCGGTTTGGACAAATCAAAAGGTACCAAATGTTGTACACGACTTAACCCGGCCTCGCGACTCAACTTGGCTTGGCTCAATTCAAATTCTCTTGGCTCGCAAAACAACACCCCGCGCAAATCCAAACACCTTTCAACCTTTGATCCAAAAAGAAATGGATCGAAAACTCCCACTTTGTTGCAATTTGCGATGAACACGATGAACAACAACTTCTCGGCCTTGAATGATATTGCTCGGCTCGACTTGATCTCTTCAAACTTCTTCAAAAAGAATTGGCTCCAAGACTCGATTTAGCTATGATTGGCTAAACAAGCTCCGATACCAAACTGACGCAGCGGATTATACAAAAACAAGGCAGAACGATGAAAGTAGCAATCGGTGGATTGATGAATACTGGAATGCCCAAATTCGTTGATCCGAAGATACCGAATTCTAGCTATCTCTGACACGTTGATCGCGCATGATACCGTGAGGAGAGATCTACAATTCTTCGAGCGTTGATCAAGCGCACTTGATTCCGCGAATTGGCTTCAACGATCGAAGATTCGAGTGCACTCGAGTGTCGAAGGTGGAGATAGGAGATTACACTCGACTACCAATTTAGATGAAAGCACAAAGCTAACAAAACGAAATTTTATTCAAATCAACTAAAACTATTACAAATGACCACACATGCCTATTTATAGGTTACAACTCAATACGCCAAAACAGACAACACATAAGTCGGCCATGACTTACGACTTACCATAGGTCGACCATGACTTACGACTTACCATAGGTCGGCCACGACTTAGCATCAGTACAAAGAAAACAATACAGTACTTACAATTCCACACTTACAATACAACATATAGATCGTCTACGACTCAACATACACGACCTAAAAACAAACGACATAAGGAAATACAACTCAACGCTTTACAACACATAGGTCGAAAACGACCTAAAACTTCACGACTTAACACTTGAACGACTCATCATCAGTGAGCGACTTAAAAGCATGCGGCATTGCTTCAACGACTTAACTTAGGTCGGTAACGACCTAAAACATGTAACGACTTACCATACAGACGACTTAAGAGATGACCAGCTTCATACGACCTAACTCTTAAGTCGGTAGATTCCTTAGGTCGTGACTCGGCACAGTTAGCTCGTTCGAGCGCCTTTCCTTTTAGCTTGTTAACTCGCGAATATCCACTAAGTCGTTGCCGATCTTCACTAAGTCGTTGGAACGACTTAAAGCACTTGTTAGGTCGGAGCTCGTGATCCTCGAACTCGTTAGGTCGCATACGACATAAAACTTCAACTTCCCACGACTCACCAAGATTTAGCCTGTTAACCTCCTCCTTAGGTCGTACCCGACTTACCAACATGTTAGGTCGTACTCGACCTAAATCTTCATCTTTCTGGGCTGCATCAAATATAATATAACTTACTTACCGTTTACAAAAATGCTATGAAAACCTATAGCATTCCAATCTAATTCATATCACTACTAGAAAAGCTTGAAATACCAACGACACTTACAACGGCTTCCGACGGCCTATTGCGACGGTTTTCGACGGCTTTCAATGAGCCGTTGGCAGTCGTCGAAAACCGTTTAAAAGGCGCCGTCAACAGCCGTCAGAAATCGTCAGAAGTTCGCGTAATACAGGTCTCAGCCGAGACCTTTGTTCCTCAAATGATCCGAATGGAAATTATCATTCAAAGTCCCTAATACCCCATTTTCAAGCTTCCAAACCTCAAATTCAAGCATTCGGATTTTGCACGGCTCCTGAATCACTCTCTATTGCTTCCAATCTCATGTATAATCTTTAATTTTTACGAATAACCTAATTTTTAACCTAAATCTAGATTTGCCTAATTTGATAAATTAGACTAATTGGTGATTCTAATTGTTTCTAATAGCCTAATGATGGTTTATAGTATCCCATGGAATATCTATTTCATTTATTAGCTTTAAATTGTGAAAAGTATGTATAATTCGTAAATTTGTGTATATGTGTAAATCATTATATATGTGTTATTTTTAGCATTAACTTGTGTTAATTGGAGTCACTACAACAAAAGAGGCATATTAAAACGGTGGAACACAGTTGTAAAAGATATATTACAACGGTGGAACCACAGTCGTATTTTAAGAAGTTGTAAAAGACTATCAATTTTTTACAACTGTGTTCTTTAGTTGCATATAACCGTTGTGATATTGTATATTACAAATGTTTCTTACCCTTGCAAATAACCATTTTACAACTGTTGGTAACTCTTGTAGATATGTAACATTTCGTGCTGTAGTAGGTATGACAACTGCTGGATAACCATTTTACAACTGTTTAGTATGTTCTGCGACCTCCTCCACAGTTGTAATATACTTTAATTACAACCACATCAATTGCAATTTAAACCCAAAAATATAATTGCATGCACCATTTAATAATTTACCAAAATTATAAATATACATAACTGAATCAAATTCATTCATAAATATTAATATTTATATAATTCTAACAAAACACAATACATACCAAATAAAACTAAAGTATTCATTCACATCACCAACTAAAACAGTACCAAAACAACATTCTCACATAACCATTCCAAAATAGGATACAACACAAAATACATAAGAAAGATAAAGTTTTGTATCGCAAAACACATACCCTAAGGAAATACACTAGTCGAAGGCAATTCCAGCATGCCTTACATCCCTTTTAGGCCGTTCTTCAACAATCAGAGTATTGCTCTCACGGTGTGACTGCACAAAAATAATTTACGAATACATTAGACTGTTTATGGTATGTGTATAACATCAACTAAAAATGTGGACTGAATAGCACAAACCTCTGTATAACATCAACAAAAATATGTTTTGCTCCAGAAATTAAACAAGAAGCATAAAGACTGAAGGCAACATTAGAAAATGACACTTTCATAGGTAAAATTGGCATTTCTGTTCATTTAAATAATTTCTCAGTAAACTATGTGATTAAACTATTTTCAACTTGCAATAGAATTCATCTTAATAATTTGTATGAGTTAATATGTCTATCTAGAAGCATCTCAGGCAAAACACCTTTAAGTAATTATTTTATGGTACACTTTAGTAATAGTTTTGTATGAGTTAAGCTGCAAGCATTGTTGCTCCTAATACATTGAAGTGATTATAGTAATAGTTTTTTATTTGAACAAAACTGTGTTTTTCACGCCTATATGCTAGTAGAGAGGGCAGGCTGCTGCCGCAATATGATTTTCACTTATGATCTCAAAGCTTAAAAACCAGAGTACATCTGAGAATGAGGAAGGATTTTTTCCTGACACGATCACGATTTCATAGAAATAGGAGTTTTCGGGAATGATGGCTGTCGAAATTTTGGATTAGTGGATAGTAACAGTAATAATAGTATTACTTGATATAATTATTGAACCAAATGTTATAAACATTACAATGTATGTAATAATCACTATTCACTGTTACATATATTTGTCAATTTTTTTTTACTTATTATTTCAGTTGAACACAATTTTTACATTTAGCATGTAGCTAGTTTGGCCTAGCTGCATCAAGTCTATTGTGTCCAAAACAATGATTTATATACCAATGTTATCCAACTGACATATTCAAAACTTTTATTTTAACTTCTACAGTAAAACAAAGTGTAGTTGCGTACAAGGACAGGTAATCCATTGCAAACTAAAAATGATCAATTGTGTCAATGTTTAAACTTAACATAACGGGTATGTTGAATCACCAAAGCATAAGTTTTGACATTTTTGAGGGTTCCAAGCAATTTATAATATATTAAAAAAAAATCAAATTATTTTTTCATATAAGGAAACCTTTTTTGCATACAATGGTTGTTGGCAACTTCTTTAGTTTGGCTAATCGATAAACATGCACCTCCAATTTATTAATCCTAACCTCATTAATTTTCATATAGATATGGGTTAGGGAAAAAATGAAGTATAACTAACAGTGACTCTCCTGTATCTGTTATATTCACAAGTCCATTTTGTTGTAAACATGGTTTATTCTTTATGAAAATGTTACCAAGTATAAAATGTCCGTGAAAATTTTAGATTAGCGGCCTAATTATATATTTATATTGGTCTTTTTTTTAGTTCCAACTAATAAATAATGTGGAAATTTTATTTTTGGTAAATGCTTTAAAAAGTATATACGGTGATATCAGTGTAAGAAAGTAACACTAGATGATATTTTAACAAAAATGCAATATTTATATGGACAACATAAATTTTATGATGATCTAGACATGTGCATAATCTATTTCTCCATTACTGCTTTCATTTCTTTTGCTTCTATGAATAATTGTATGCTTTTGTAGTGAAGCTGCAGCTGAAGCCATGCTTCGTGCGACAGTTATGTCAGAAAGAGACAAAACCTACTGTAACGTGTAATTAAAAAATTTGATTTTAACTTCAGATTCGTTCATTTTATGTGCCTCCTCCGCTTAGCATAAAACCACCCTAAATAATTATTGGTTTCCTTTCTATCCACTTCAATTCTATACGGATACATAATAAGTTAATTATATAAATGATTCATGCAAAGATGATTCCTGCTTCATCCACTGGATAAACCATGTATTTTAGACCAAGTTCATTATACTTCAAAACATTGGAAATGTAATCGAATGAGTTCAACGCTAATAAACCATGTATTTTAGCTTTCTAACGAAAATAAAATCGTTCAAAATGGATAGCTTGTTTGAAAATTATAATCGAATGAGTTCAACGCTATTATAAATATGCATTATTTTGTATGTTTGGTTATTAGCATTAAATGAATTAAATTTCAAGTTAGTAGAAAATTATTCAATTACTAATTCTTTTCATCCTGTAGGATTAATTGTGTAATACATTTGGGTATAAAACCAAAAAGCATGCTAATAGTTTTATCTTGCAAAAAGAAAATGGAACCAAAACTAAGATATGATTTTCATGTGTATTTTGCTATGTTTCATTTAACTAGATTTATTTTTCTCCTACTGTAGGTATATTAATACATGTTTGTTTCGAACCACAACAAAATATGGTGATTAAGAAGAACTAAAATCAATAAGTTGCAGTTTCATTGTCGTTACTTACTTTATACAAAAATTCAAACATGTACATACTTGATTACGTTCAAAAATATTTAAAGAGAACTCATGTAAAGTTGGACATGGCATAATGAAAAATGCCAACATCATATATATAGCTGCTAACCATCTAAGTCTAAACATTCACAATCTGCCACATGTACTATTGTAGATTAGTTCAACTTTAAGATTTCTAAGAATGTAAGCAGTAGTGAAGTTCATGTCTCTTAAAAAAAACTTTCAATTCAAACTTAATACGTAGGAGGATTCGCTTGAAAAAAATTCAATCCAATAGCGTGTTTGCACAAAAAATGGACAAACACCTCAAAGTCGTATGATTTAGTAGATCTTATGTTGTTCTTAGTGATTTGGGTGATTTATGCAAATATATGAAAAACAGGGGCTAAATTATAAAAAGACACGCAGATTTATAGTGGTTCAGCCAGAATGTGCCTACGTCCACTTTATATGTTATTTCTCTTCTCTTGTTTAGATTACAAGTACAAAGCTTTGATACAAGTAAAAGAAAGTTGTTTGAAAGTTCTCTCCGCGCTTGAGCTCTCAAACTTGTCCCCATGGTTGTACCCCTGCCCCTCTATTTATAGGGTGAGGTTGGGAGCAGGGGTCTTGAGTGTATATAGCTGCTGGTGGGCCTGGGCTGATGTGATCGGGCCTGGCATGTCTTGGTCCGGTAGCATTTGGTCCGGCGATGATTGGTCCGGCATGGAGTTGGCATCGAGTTGGTCCGGCATTTGGTTGGTCCGGCATTGGGTTGGCATCGAGTTGGTCCGGCGTCTAGTTGGTCCGGTATTGGGTTGGAGGCAGGCTGGTCCGGCATCTAGTTGGTCCGGTATTGGGTTGGAGGCAGGCTGGTCCGGCAGTGTTGAAGGCAAGTTGGTTCGGCAGTGTTGACTTGGTTCGTCTAGCTTTGGATCGGTGGTGAGAATTCACCCAACATTTGCCCCCCAAAGTGGGGTATATGCTGGCATATGGCCTACTTTGTTTCAGGTTATCCAATTTTTACATTCCCATTCGATTTTTAGTACCGAACCGGTTGATCCGGAGGTTTACTCTCGCCTATAAGTACGGAACTAGGGCCTCCGCTATTGCCCACCGAACGAGATTGCCGAACCAATTTCAAAACAAAACTTCCTGCCGAATCAATTGTGTTGCCGAATCAGGTGAGTGCCGAATGGCTTCTTCGATTCATTTCGCTTTACCGAATGAGCTTAATATAGGATGGTCTGGATGCCGGATGGACTTTATACCGGATGGACTTTATACCGGATGGGTTTTATACCGGATGGGCTTTATACCGGATGGATTTTATCCCGGATGGGTTTTACACCGGATGGATTTTATACCGGATGGAATTTATTTCGGATGGGTTTTGATATAAACTTGCTTGTTTTACACTTCTGCATCCTTCGTTTTAACGGCGTACTTTTTCGTGTTACAGATAATGTCTCACAGAGTTGAAACTCGATCAGATAAAAAGAAGTCCCAAGGCGAAGGAGAATCTTCCGCATTGCCCCCTGCTCAGCCAGGACCGGAACGTCACGGAACTGCCCCGAGATCACTGGTGGACGGGTACGGCCCTCAGGAACTTCTGAACTCCCCGCCCGATTGCTTTCCCAGCTCCCTTAAGGAAGAGCAGCTTGATGTCATCTCCCGTTCTTTCGGAATTGATAGGGCGCGCATGCTGTTGCCAGGGAGAGAAGTTATGCCATACGACCCTCCCGAAGGGTACTTTGCCTACAACAAATACCACTGTATGTGTGGTGCCATCCCGCCTCTTAATGCTTGGGTCGTCAGCTTTCTTACATATATAAAGGTGGCCCCATTCCAGCTTCAACCCAACTCTTACGCCATTCTGGTGAGTCTCTTCGTCATCTTCCAGAGGAGATATGGGCGTCCTCCTTCCAACCGGGAGATCCGGTATTTGTACAACTTGAGAGGCTATAAGAAGGGGTCTCCCTACATCAGCTTGGAATCTGCCGTATCCTTTAAGCCCGTCCTGGACTTATACTCGAAGTTCAGTATGTTCAAGAAAGAATGGTTCTTCATCAAGGGTGACTCTGTTTCCATTCGTCGCTTCACCTCCGGCTGTAAGTGTGAAGCCTTATTTATAATTTCCATTATAACTGCAGTGCTTTATCTTACGTGCTTTTATTTCTTGCTAGCGACAGGTGGTTTTGCGGTTGTGGAGAATGACCGCCTGGTTCAGACGGCGGCCGAGATAGAAGCTATCCCCGGGAGAGATAGATCAGCTGCTTACCTGATCAGAAATGCGACCCTTCTGGAGTATAATTTGATCCTTCCACAGCAGTCAGTAGTCAAGCAGAGGGAAACGGCGGAGGAGAGGGCGGCTGCTCAAGCTAAGGGAGGTGTCACAGTAGAGAGTGGCAAGAGGAAACCTTTCTCGAAATCTCCAGTGGTCGGAGGTAAGAAGCTCAAGAAGTCGGATGGTCCTTCCCCCAGCAATTGTCCACTTACTCCAGGGAAGGAAGATGTGGAGGAGGAGAGAGGTGAGGGTGGAGATGACCGGGAAGGCGATGACGGTGGCGATGGCATCGGGGCCTTGCTTCCTGGGCAAGCAGGCGAGATTCAGGAGTGGACGGATGATGCATTCCACCAAGCTTTCGAGGGGCTAGACGGAGAAACGACTTTGGTAGAGAAATCCGGGAAAGCTGACAAGGCCGGGACCAGTGCAAGTGAGTCTTCTCAGACTATTCCAGCCAAGGTGGCTCCGATGACTCAAGGTGAACTTTTGACTCCTGCAGGCTCCATTTGTGATAGGGACTTAGGAATATTTTATGATCCGCTCCCGTCCTGGAATGAAATCCAGGACTTATTGCAGCATCCTACTCCTCCCCAGGGTTTGTATAACAGATGTGTTTCCTTTCTTCTTTTAACTTTTAGTTTACCGTGTTCCTTGAATTATGGATCAATGTAAGCTTGTGACACTTGTTCTTCATATCAGGAGCAGGTAAAACGGCTAAGGCCTCAGATCTTCGTCACAGACTTGAACAATACAAGCTCTCCAAAGCTTCTGCCAAGCCGAAGACTCCGACCCATCGTTCCGGGGATGTAGTCGGCTACCGTCCTCTTCTCGGGGTTATTGAAGAGGGTATTCAGAAGAGAAAGAGGAGTCATCCCTTATCCGAACCTTCACTCGACCCTCAGCCTCCAATTCAGCCTCTTCATGATATCACGGAGGAGGGTACTGAGTTCGCACTCTCTCCGCACCCGTCTGAAAATCCTACCGTTACGCAGATTGATCGTCCTGGTTTGGCCCGTAATCCATTTGCGGGTCATCCTGATCTGGATCCAGGTTCTCATGATGTTACCTTTGACGAGGTTACCGGTGAGCACCTTCTTCCCCGTAATCCCATGGTACGGGTGCTTGATGAGGCTAAGTCCTTAGATCTCGATTTACTTACCACTCGGATAGTTACCATGGGAGACGAGGCCAAGGCTAATATTGATCGGGTGGCGGAGGAGACTAGG
Organism: Allium fistulosum; assembly: GCA_030737815.1. Taxonomy (NCBI): domain Eukaryota; kingdom Viridiplantae; phylum Streptophyta; class Magnoliopsida; order Asparagales; family Amaryllidaceae; genus Allium; species Allium fistulosum. The sequence continues at coordinate 917,990,068 of CM060906.1, forward strand.
AAGCTGATGGTGCATCATGCCCGGCTGGTTAAGGCTGGAGAGGAGATTGGGAGTGCCAACATCCGACTACGATTGATGGTTTCGGACCAGGCCAAACAGCTTGCTGATCAGGCCATTCAGATTTCTCAGCATGAGGCTGCCTCCGGGCGGTTGAGGAAGACTATGGAGGAGGCAAGTAAGGCGGAATTGTGGAAGATGGAGGCTGCTTGCAAGGAGCAGATAAATATGGCCATCTCGAGCGTGGACGAGGTTCGGAGGGCGGATCTTGAGCAGGTAGAGGAGCTGTCGGGGAAGCTTGAAGCCGCAGAGCTTGCTCAGGTCAGGCTAAAGGAGGAGATGGAGGTGATGAGGAGGTCCCTTCAGGCTGACTGCTCGCGATACCGACTGGAAAGGGATGCTGCCATTGCAAGGCTATCGGTTTCTGAGGCTCGTATGAGGGAGTTTGAGGAAAATGAGGGGATGATGGACGATATGCTGCAGGACATGTACTTTCGCACTTGGAAGCAGGGCAGCTTATCCTGGATGGACGACTACCCCCCGGTTATGGCTAGGATTTACCTCAAGGCTCTAGAGGAGGCCAAGGCTGAGGCGGATAAGGAGGGTGGAGCGGCTTTTAGGATGGATGTAGTCACCGCTCAGTTTACCAAGGAGGAGAAGACAGCGGTGAAAGAGGGGATGCGGTTGTTCGCGGTTGAGGAGGCAGGTGTGGAAGTAGGGGATGACGACCAAGACGATCCAGGGGAAGTTGCTGGTAACCTCTACTTCATTATTTTCTTCTTTTGTTAACTCTGTTGCTTATCACTAATGATTTCTCTTTCTGACCGGTCAGGTGGGCAACCGGACAAGGACAAGACTCCAACGCAGCCGGCTCCCTGATTAGACCTGGAGAATTCTTTTTGTGGGCTTGACATGGCTGTATATGTTAGTCTTAAAGCAGTAGAGTAACTTTTAGGTTGTAATTCTTGCTACGTGTAATAAATAGCTATATTCTTGACGTGCAATTCTTTAACTTAAGCTGATTTTGTCGTCTTTTGAATGTTTTTTGCTATTTTGACATGCTGCATAAGAAATATAGCTATGCATATTCTTGTAATTAGATTGTGTTTGATGTCAGGTTCTTGTTTAAAACATAATTTTATGTCTTGCAATGTTAGTGTGAGGCGCGAATAAATTGTAGTCATGTGTTTATATATGAAAGAAGGAAGTACCGCCCTTTATATTTTGCTTGTGGATGGCAGCTTTGAATATCTTGTATGACCGAGTATGGAATGCAGTTGATTGCCCTGCCATCCAATTGTGAGTCCCTACACCCATTGGCGAGTATCTCCTACTCTGTATCCTGTACTTTAAGGATTGTTATAGAGGATAGGAAGAAAGCTTTTTAAATAAAATTGAAATATGTGAAATAGTAAAACTTCCAATCACGGAAGGCCTTCGATGTGCTTAAGTTCGTGGCAAACGGGCTTTGTAGTCACTTTCCCTAGCTGTGAGTCTTGGAGACATTTGTCACCCATCTTACGCCTCCGTGGGGAGTTAATTCTTTTTTACCACAGCCGCACTTAAGACACATCGGAGCCGAGATCGCGCACAGTAACTACTCGGGCCATTATGGCCCATAATCGTGGGTATTATTCGATTTAATGTGGCCGGCTAGCGTGGGTGCCGATCGTCAACCGTGAACTGCCCCTGGCTGGCCACACCTTATGTTGGGGCTTATAGTCGGTTCAGAGTTGCCGGCGAGCCGAACGCCGTAATGAGCTGCCTCGGCTATAGTCGGCCTTCTCGGTGGCTTATAATCGGCTCATTACAGTTGGCTTTGAGGGCCGTCGCGAGCAATGAGTTAACCTGCAGCAGAGGGATGCCGGAGCGAAAGTGTCTCATTGGCGAGGGCATAGATTCGTATAGTACTTGTTAGGTCTTGTCCAGGAGAAGTCGCACTGTGGAGCGCCTTGAATGAAAATGCTATTTGCACAGGATTTTGTTCAACAGAAAAGGATAAAGTTAACAAGCAGCCAAGATATGAAGGAACAAGTTAAAAAGAGACAAGTTTTTTTAAAGTGGTTCGGCACGAAAATGCCTATGTCCACTGATTCTCTTTGTTAATTCACTTCATATGGGCAGTACAAGTTAAGAAAAGTATCGACGAAGGTGTTGGATGTTCCATGCCCTCTGGAACACCTCCCCGTCCACTGTTGACAAAATATAAGCTCCATTGTGGAGATCTTTATGAACTACACCATCCCAGATTGGATCTAGTGCTCCGGGGCGAGGGAAGATTCGCTTGAGGACAAGATCCTCTTCTTGTAAGGTACGATGCTTGACTTTGGAGTTGTATTGTGCAGCCACTTTTTGCTTGTGGGCTGCTGCTTTGAGGACTACATCATTACTTCTCTCCTCAATTAGATCCAAAGACATGTGAAGGAGTTCTTCGTTCTCTTTTGGGTTATAGTGGATCCTACGGTGGGAAGGCACGATGGTTTCAACTGGGAGCATAGCCCCCGGTCCGTATGCCAAAGAGAAAGGAGTATGCCCTGTTGATGTTCCGAAAGATGTGCGATAGGCCCACAGTGCCGTAGGGAGTTCATCCACCCAAGCGCCCTTTGACTTTTCGAGCTTCTTTTTTATTAGAGTTTTCAGAATTTTGTTGACGGCTTCGACTTGTCCGTTTGCCTGGGGATACGCTACGGATGAGAAGCTTTTGTGAATTCCGTGCTCTCGGCACCAGTTGGCGAATTCCTCACTGTCAAACTGGAGGCCATTGTCTGATATGATTTTGAATGGGACTCCGTACCTGCATAGAACATTTTTGATTAAGAAATTAATAATTTTTACTGAAGATACTTTATTCAGGGGTTCTGCATCCACCCATTTGGTGAAATAGTCGACTGCCACTATAGCATATTTGGCCCTGCCTCGGCCCATTGGTAGTTCGCCGATTAAGTCAATTCCCCATACAGCAAAGAGCCACGGGCTGGTCATTTGAGTAATCTCAGTTGTTGGTAGTGAATTCGGCAATGAAATCGGCCATGGCCTGCCCCTTGATGGCGGTGCGAGGATGGTAGGTAATATCATATCGACTTAGTTCAATGCACCATTTACATAGCGTTCCAGTCTCCTTCTTCTGATGTGTTCTTCAATCAAGTCCCGGAGATGATGGCATTCATTGGTATCATGCCCATGGGATTCGTGGAAACGGCAGAGTTTTCCAGACTTAATTGCGTTATCTGATTCCTTCTTGTGCGGGGGGCGTTTGTATTCAACTTCGTCTTGGGTAGCAAGGAAGATATTTTCGACGGTCTCGTTCAAAGGAGTGTAAGTGTCGAATCTCGGTCCTGGCTGATATAGGCGCTTTTCTCCCTTCTTGCCTCCAGCATTATCTCGGGAATCATTTCTTCGAACGTCCCTTGCCACAGCAGGGGCGTTGCTGTGAGTTGCCTTATTTTACTGTCCTGACTGCCCCTCAACGGCAGCATCCTCGAGCCTCATATATTTCCCGGCTTCATGGAAGAAATCGGGTAAAGTAGATGGTTTTTCTTTTGTCAACCGTCTAGCGAATTTAGTGTCCGGATGCACACCACTACAGAGGGCCATTAGGATAAGCTTCTCTTTGGCATCTTGGACTGCGGCCGCTGCGGCATTGAATCGGGTTAGGTATTGTTGCAGTTTTTCTCCGGGTTTCTGTTTGATGTTGGATAAGGAATAAGCGTCCTTAGGCTGTTCCACATGAATGCGGAACTGACTGATAAACTTTTCTTTCAACATTTCCCACGAGCTGATGGATCCCTGGGGTAAATGACAGAACCAGGAGGTAGCGAGATCTGCTAAGAATAGTGGAAAGCATTTGCATAGTACTCCCTCTGTTGCTCCACTCATGAGCATATGCTGTGTGTATCTTTGTAAGTGTACGATGGGGTCGGAGGTTCCCTTGTAAGGTTCCATTGTTGGCATCTTCCATTCTCGGGGGGTGATAGCAATTTCGATATTGCGGGCAAAAGGGCTGGTTACCCTAGCGCCTATCCCTCGATCTCTTTGCTCCCGTTGGACGCACTCTCTGAATAAGCGTGCCATCCTTTCATCAGAATTTGGAGCAGATAGAAAGGAATTTGGTTCTGTTCTGTGGGATTGATTCCGTCCAGATGACCTGTAGGGATGGTATCGTCTATCATTCCTCTCGTTTTCCAGCGGCTGCCTTTGATCTTCTGGGAGCATGCTAGGGTCAGCTACAGTTGGCCCTTGCCTTGATCTTCCCCTACTGGGTTCTGATCTAAGCACTTCCTCGGGTCCAACTTCGGGCTGAACTCTAGCTCGGCCCCGTTCACCGGCGTTTCCGTGGTTAGGCAGTATGAAAGGCTCAGCTACAGTTGACCTTCGTCCGGTACCTCCCCCTTTGGGTTCGGTACCAAACGTTTCCTCAGGCCTAACTTCGGGCTGTGCTCGGTCTCGGCTCCTACCATGGCTACTTCTGCCATTAGCTCCTTCGAAGAAGGTAGATCTTTGTTGTCTCTGAGATCCTCCAGACTGGGACTCGCCCCATGATTCCGTGTTGCGGTTGGATTCTTCAGCATCCCTTAAGCGTGACATGAGATGGTCCACCAAGGCTTCCTGCTGGGACGTGAAGCGGTTAGTTACTTCAACCACAACTCTGTCCAAATCTACCCTAGTAATTACTACAGGCTGTTCTGTGGCAGGAGTGGTTGGGTTAGACTGTCCTTCATTTGTTACTGCTGTTGGAGGAGGACGATTTACTTGATTTGTGACAGCTGGATCTGGAAGACTGCTGGATGCGATGTTTTTTCCTTTGTTAACATCTTTTCCCTGTTTGGGAGGCATGTTTTCCAAGTGGCGAACGATGCTGTTAGGAAAACTGTTAAGTGGATGAAGCTGAAGCTTCGAGCTTCTAGCTCTCAATGAAAGCACCAAAAATGTTTGCACAAAAAATGGACAAACACCTCAAAGTCGTATGATTTAGTAGATCTTATGTTGTTCTTAGTGATTTGGGTGATTTATGCAAATATATGAAAAACAGGGGCTAAACTATAAAAAGACACGCAGATTTATAGTGGTTCAGCCAGAATGTGCCTACGTCCACTTTATATGTTATTTCTCTTCTCTTGTTTAGATTACAAGTACAAAGCTTTGATACAAGTAAAAGAAAGTTGTTTGAAAGTTCTCTCCGTGCTTGAGCTCTCAAACTTGTCCCCATGGTTGTACCCCTGCCCCTCTATTTATAGAGTGAGGTTGGGAGCAGGGGACTTGAGTGTATATAGCTGCTGGTGGGCCTGGGCTGATGTGATCGGGCCTGGCACGTCTTGGTCCGGTAGCATTTGGTCCGGCGATGATTGGTCCGGCATGGAGTTGGCATCGAGTTGGTCCGGCATTTGGTTGGTCCGGCATTGGGTTGGCATCGAGTTGGTCCGGCATCTAGTTGGTCCGGCATCTAGTTGGTCCGGTATTGGGTTTGAGGCAGGCTGGTCCGGCATCTAGTTGGTCCGGTATTGGGTTGGAGGCAGGCTGGTCCGGCATCTAGTTGGTCCGGTATTGGGTTGGAGGCAGGCTGGTCCGGCAGTGTTGAAGGCAAGTTGGTTCGGCAGTGTTGACTTGGTTCGTCTAGCTTTGGACCGGTGGTGAGAATTCACCCAACATAGCGCAATTTTAAAACAACACATTTCCCAAAACTAGATTTGCTCAGCTAACTTTTGTATGATGGAGTTACATTTTCTTATCATACTGTGAGCACCCAAGAATAACAAAATATGAGGCATCAACGTGCCTAGCCAAACTACAATTTTTAATTTTGCTAACAGCATGGCAACTCCTTATAACAAACCAAATCATATTATAAGTAACTCACTGTGTTTTGAATCCCTACCAGAATATTATCAGTATTTATGCATATGGATAAAGTGTGAATAGGAAGAAGATGTGAACCTGTCGGATATTTGTTAGGCAAACAACACACCGTCATTAGGTTCAAGAACGCAATCCCCAACCTCTAGCACAGCAACCAGTAGCTCCAAGACCACAACCAGATCCAGATCTAAAGTATGCCATAAATATTAATAATTTAATTGTGAATCCCATAGTGGAAAATTTACACATAAAAAGAGTTCAACAATACCATAATTTGATAACGAATTAAGGTAAATATAGAGAATTAGAATCAGTTTCACCCCTCTTCATTTGTTTCCCCTAATTCATAGTTGGATTCAAGATATAAAACAACAAAGCTGAATCGTTTGACCCATTTCCCCAATCGAACCAGTTAACTATCTCCTCCTATATCGAAATCCGATCCACAAAGTTGATCAGGGCAGTAATGAACTCCGCTTCAGGTTCGGCCTTGACAGCGACAATGGATGATATTAGTTGCGGGTTCGGGTTTCAGGATGACTTCTAGCTGGATGTAGAAGAAGGGATGTTAGCAGGCATATTATCTGGTTTAGGGTTGGAGGAAGCACGTTTCTAGGTTCTGCCGCAGCCGCCACCGAAAAGAACATTTTGGAGAAATGTTTGGAGGAAAAACATTTGGAGATTGAGTGGAGAGAGAGAGCGATGATTATACTTGAAAATTTAGTTTGGAGCCTAAAAATTTGGCTTCGGAGCCAAAGGGAAATTTGGTTTCGGAGCCAATGGAAGTTTGTATGCCTTCAACATATAACTTTCTATGTAAATTTGGTTAAACGTATGACTATCAATGGGTAATCAAAAAATTGGAAATCCGTCTGTATCAATATTCGTATCCATATTGAAATATGAATAATTATTTGATATTCAAAAAACGGATACGAATACGGATATGGTCACATTTGCATTCGATGATTATCCATTTGGTTTTAATCAGTGTTATTGTTAATTTTGATGTATTTTAGTAGATAAAATGATTGTTATTTACAACTTTATATAAGTAAAAAAAATTAATATGTGTATAAAGATCAATATCTGCTACTTAAATTATTTTTCTTAACATGATTATTATTTTTTAATTTTTAGTGCTAAAATTTGATGTATAATGAATCGAAATATTCTATTTATTTGTTTTAATCAGTAATTAGTCTTAATTAATTATTAATTATTATTTAATGGTAATTATTAACTATTAATAATTAATTATTAACTATTATTATTTAATTATTACTATTAATGTATTATTATTTAATTTTAGCTATTATACAATTATTAAGTACTATTATTTAATTATTACTTCTAAGTTATTAAAGATAAAATTGATTTATAATGAATCAGAATTTTCTATTTATTTGTTTTAATCAGAATTTACTCTAAATTAATTATTATTATTGAATGGTAATTATTAACTATTAATAACTAATTATTAAATATTACAACTGGCAAAAAGGTTGTAATAGGTACCTATTACAACTAACAAAAAATAGAGTTGTTAAAAATAGGCATTTATTTCAACTGGCAAAAAATGGAGTTGTTAAAATAAGCATTTATTATAACTGGCAAAAAAGAATGGTTTTAATAGACATCTATTACAACTGACAAAATAAAAGAGTTGTTAAAAGTAAGTTTACTACAACTGTCTAATAAAAAGAGTTGTAAAAAACCTTTATTACAACTGACTATTTGTGACAGTTGTAAAAATACAGTTGTAATAGGGTCTTTTTGTTGTAGTGAGTGTTTGTGTTCATATATGTGTGTGTATATGTGTTAATCATTATATACACAGACATACACACACGCATACTAATAATTAAATAAATTGTTTTCTATCAAAAACGTCGTAAAAACAATAATTTACATATCTACTATAATACGTCGAATTAACTTTGTTCGATAAAATACGCGGAATAATGTGGTAAATTAATAATTTTTGGAAAGATATAAAATTAATAAATTTTCAACCGTTGAAAAAAAATAATATACTATATAATAAATAAGAAAACAAACTATACAACTTCCAATTTTTGAATAAACTACTTTTTTTATTACGTCACTTAGAGAGTTTTTGACCCCGTCCGACAAGTGTTGTACATGATCGTTATATAAATAGTTGTTTTTGTCACAAAACAGACATTTTCATCTGGTACAATATTTGCTGGATTTGTTCATGTAGTGGACAAGTTATTATAAACACAATAAACAATTATATTTCGTACATTATTTCGTTTTAAACGGTTCATAAAATTTCGCCGTCACTTTTCTTTTTTGTTTTCCGCGTACACGCATTTGTGTACGATAAAGGAAACAATGGGGAAGTGCTGCCCAAATTTTATTGAATTGTTTAAAATAAAATAATTTATGAAATGTAATTGTTTACCGTGTTTGTAATGGGAAGTGGGATGACTGACCATCAAAATAGATAACCAAAAACCAATGTTTCAATATTGTATTCTTAAGATGGGTTAAATTGACACGTTTAAGATTATGTATCAATACATTGAAAAATAAAATCTCAATCCGTAAAATGGCTAATATTTATTTTTGAATTTGTGACATATTTTTTTAAATAGGAAAAATGATCGATTATTTTATTAATCGAAGGAGATGGATGTATCAAAGGAGACTGAGAGGCTCAATAAAGGAAGATCTTTATAATGGTATAAACGTATTTGTTGAATACGCTTTAAGTAATAACGAAAACGATGTAGAAATTCGTTGTCCGTGTAGTAGGTGTAAACGTTTGAAGTATTTTTTACCAGATATTGTGAAAGTTCATTTGTGCAAAAATGGTTTCGTACCGGAGTATTATGTTTGGGATCGTCATGGAGAAGTCGTAGCACATACTCCTGCAAAGTTTGAATTAGAGGCGGTTGGTAATGAAATTGTTATGATAAATCGTATAGAAAATATGGTTGAAGATGCAGCATGATCAATGTTCCCTACAGTTGAAGTTGATGACGACGATGTAAATGTTGAAGAATCAAGAATTACCGGGATTCTATTTCGACTGTGAAGCATAAAGGGGAGAAGCCGAACTGGATGAGAGCGAGTGTATGGGTAGGTTGGCTGGCGCATTGGGATAGCGACGAAGCGAAGGTAACTGTACCGATCTTTTATTAATTATTTGATTGATATGTAAATATCAAAAAATATTTGATAAGTAAATGATGTATTGTTTATTTAAATGTACAGACAGAGTCGTAGAGAAACTCTGCAAATAGAAACATGAATCTTGTCACTCATTGAGGAGGGCTCAAGTCGTTCCAACAATATCGCCAGAAGTTGGTAAATTTATTAATTGTGAATTGTAAATAGTTATTATGCTCTATAATTTTGAGTATACAACAATAGTACATAATAATCAATTTCACGAAGTGGAGGCGCAAGGTCCGTATCGTACATGGATGTATGTACCCGTACTCATGCCGTCGAGCATGTAAATCCAAACGGGACTGTTTCATGTACATGGCGTGACGATAAATCGCGGAAGAGCCATGTAAGAATATTTTAGTTTATATACAATTAGTAATTATTTTAATTATTAAAATATAATGAACTAAGATATTATGCTATTAATTTCAAATGTATTTTTATTTGTTCATGCAGGCACGGTTTATGGAACAAAGGCAGAAACTCATGGAGGAAACAGGTCGAGAGCAGCTAACTACGGATGAGGAGGATGTTATTTTTGAGTCAGTCATGGATCAACCTTCACGGAACAGCTGTTACAGTTTTGGCAATCAAGCGGTAATGAATAATATATTTAGATATAATAATTTAGTATTTTTTTCAGTTCTAAAGAACTTCACATTGCTTTAGTTTCGATAATAAGTTTATAGATATAACAATTAAAATATTATGTTGTAGCTTTGGTAGTAAGATTATAGTAATTAAACATTTACTAAATTTAATAAATATTGCAGGGTAGCCAGAGGAGAGCCAGCCAAAGCAGAGCTCAGATCGATCTAACAGACATCGAGAAATTGAGAGGTAGGATGGCGCAGTTGGAGGAGCAGAACCGTTGGCAGGCCATTGAGATGACATAGCTTCTGGACCAGCGTGTTGCTGAGTACATGCAGCAGTATGATGACCACTTTTCATCTTCAGTTGGTTTCACAAGTTCTGGAGGTGATTGACCGATTGACAGGAGTAACAGGTATGTTTTTTTTGTTATTCGACATTGTTTAGTATTGTTTGATGATACATTGAGATTTGTTTTGTATATTATTCGATGGTACATTTGGTGATGATGAGTTGATGGTAGTGAGTTGTTGATGATAACATTTGAGTTGTTGCACAGTGTATATATTGTATGATGACATATATGTATATTATGTTAACGAAGTTTCGGTTGGTTTAACGTTATGCGAGTTATGGTTGGTTTAATTTTCTTTATGTGATTTGAGTATATTTCTATGATTTGAGATTATATTGAATATCTGAATTCGATATGTAGTTGTGTGTGACTATATTGTATTTCTGAATTGTGTATGTGAGACTAGCATGTAGCAGAATTTTGGAAAAATGCTTCAGGTTTTCCGACGGTTTTCAATGACTGGCGACGGCTTACAGGTCAACAATTTCTGTCGGCTTCTGACGGCTAGCTGTGGTTTTGTTGCTTCCTCTTGATCGACCATGTGTCTACGATGGTCGTCTAGAGCCGTCGGGTCCTCTGTCGGCAGCTATTCGAAATCGTACGACGGATGCTGTTGGAAGCCATCGGAAACACTGTGCCACGACGGGACAACTTGCGACGGTTTTCGATGGCTTTCGACTGCCACCGACGATTTTCATTCATCGAAACCGTATGATTTCTTGTAATGTATGATGCTCAAGCATCTCTCCCAACCATTTGCCGACCGGCATAACTTTGAGTTGGTTCAAGCATAGTCCGTATTTGGCCCAGCTTCGGTATAACCGTCTATGATCTATTCCAAGTGGCACGTCTCGTCATTTCCCGTCAGGCACGACACTAATCTCAGCTTTGACTTTAGCAACTTTATGTTCTCTCCATGTCCTTGGCCGTCAGCTATCCAACCCAGCCCATCTTGCCACCTAAGCATGCAGAGGTAAATGATAAGAAGTACAACCAGGTGTATCTACTTCTAACAAGAAGCATGTCGTATCTTTATAACATGCCATCATAGTACGTAATGTATTAAATGCGCAGTAAAGGCAATGCATGCACCTTGCACGGTTGTCCCGTTGACACTCATCTCGATCACATATTCTTTTACTATTCCAGCTGTCTTCCATTAGCCCGTTTGACCTTATCAATGGTCAGGCATGCTTTCTGCCTGCTTTAAAACTTAATCTCAACCATCCAAGCATCATTCTCAGCTACTATATATACCCTATGCATCATCACTTCAAACGGGTTGCAATAGGCAAGAACTCCAACAAATATACACCATTCACAGATCTTCACGCAACAAGCCCTTGGCCTCATTAGTCTTAAGTGCCTCGCTTTTCTTGTTATTCTCTTGTGATTCCATGTAATCGTAAGAGAGACGTATAATAGGAGGCTTAACAGTGACCGTATGCAGCCTGATTGAACCACTATATATTTGGTGTCATTTGCGTTAATTGTCTGATTTCCTCTCACTTTCCGCTTTTAAACCCAATGGTTAGCAAGTAGCCTTTACTATTCATCATATATTAGTCTAATTCCGAGTTTGACTAACAATATAGTCAACATTTTGGTGCTAGAAGGAAGACCTTCCCCTAATGCTTTTAGCTTTTCCTCGCTTTTTCTCTTTTGCAAACACTTCACGCCTTTTTTGCACCACGTCTAACATGGGTCGTAATGGTGAATAGTTTTTCGCTGCCGCTTCTAGTATTTGAACATTTTTCTTCAAGGATTTAGATTGTCATCCCAATTTGGCTCCATGCCATGGGCGACTACAATGCATGCCCATTCAGTTCTCCAGATTACTGCTACTACCAACCAAGTCATGGTGATTGTGTACGTATTCTACATGGAGATTACGCCAACCATTCAGCAAATTCCCCAGCCTCCCAACTTTCATCAAATTATGACGACCATGCTAGTGTATGCGGTGTCGCCTTATGCAAACGGGGATGAGCATTCTCCATCCTCCGCCCAGGAATGCTCCTCCCGCCAAAGACTTCTAAGTCGACCAACACCTGCAATAGGGTCGGGGGAAAGGCTTCCGACTAGGTAGTCATAGCCACATATCACGCGTCCCTTTGAAAGTCCTAAGTCAACTCAAATCTTTAGTTTATGTCCAGATTCACCCCCCTCCCCCCCCCCCACACAACTACCCCTCCCAACGTAAGCACCCGATGCCGAGGCCATAGCAGGTCTAGGCCCCTAACGGGCATTTTACTCAATCAATAGGCCATCAAACTACTTGCTCACTTATCTTCGCCTTCAGCCATAACTACAAGCGATCGGGCACTCTGTCACATATTTGAAGATGGTAGGGCTTAACAGTTGATGCTTTTCTCGAGCATGCTTACAAGCCCAACTCATCACCAAAGATAAGTTCTCACCCCTGACAATAAGTTCTCTTATCCGTTAATGTTCAAGTGAACGGCTCGCCATCATATAACACACTCATACAAGAGTGCTTGCGCTAACTGTGTGCTATGATTCGTGCTGGCACCTACATTCTCCTTACGATTGGCGGTGTGTCACTTAGGAGAACCTTTAAGCCCTCATGCGCTCTAGTTTGAGTTGGGCATGTCTGCTACTCTACGTATAACTACTTGTGACCCAAGAAAACAAATGAGTTAACATGTGCTCCAGCACTTGCCTTGGCCACTGGCCACATCCCGTCTGGTCGACACATGATTCACATAAGCAATGGGGATCAACTCATCTCGTCAGCATACATTGTTATTTAACATATCTTAAAAAGAAAACATTTTCTATAAATAATATAGGAACTAAGCTAGCCATTCGAGATACACAACTTTACAAGTCATACTCTAACAAGTAAGCAAAGGCAGAATAACAAATTCTTAGCAAAACGCAGTAAAGTTTTATTTTTATTTACTCGTGTGGGGGCACAGAGCCCGCCCTATTGGATGTACAAAGATATTTTATAACGAGTTGAAAAGAAGAAAAAGAAGAGGAGGAAGGAATCCTCGTCTTAGAATGTTCCAAGAAGAACCGGCTTCAAATGTGTAGATGAGTGCTATTGACACCGATCGTTTGGTATTTTGCTATGGAAGTAGGGGTGCGCTTCCACTTTTGAAGCCTTCCACATTGAATCTCAAACGAGATCTCAAAAAACTACCTATCGATGATGTAAAGTAGCCTCCTAAGACTTTAGCTGCGACATCAAAGGCAGAGATGACAACCACTCCTATTTCCAACGTGGCAATAAAGTGTGCCAACCAGCCTAGGTTTGGAATAGCTATGCAAGATGGTGAGAAAACCCATCATAATCGACTGGGCCATTGACGTGATAAAGATGGCCAATTGATGTTGGAAAAATGACCGGAGAGTGCGAGCTCAGGCCAAGCAACAACGCAAGATCCATTTCTAAAGAACGTTAATACGGTAGTCCAAGATGAAGATCAATGTTCGAAACAACGACGCTAACGAAACATTTTTTACCAAACAAGTTTGAAAAAATAAAAAGCGCTCAAAAGCATTTAGAGAGGAATTGGAAGACAAATTTAGTTGTATATACCAATAGAAAACCATACAACAATTCGGGGTTCTGAAGGAATTTCATGACAGAATGTACCTCTATACATAGTTATACTGTTAGATAATAAATAGAATGAGGCTATATGGGGTACACACGTGAGTATTCCCTTATGCAAACACTGGTGGTATGTATTTAAACATCGAATAAATAACTCACTTATACGTACATAGTATTGGCACAAACAATAAACACATGTACCTCTAGGATAGAACAATGCACACTATATAATAAATAGTAGAGATCATAGAGCCAATCGCAACGATAATATATATACAGAAATATACAAGATGTGTCCAATATAAAATACAATGATATATACATAAGAAACTATACAAAACAAAATAATAACCTACAATATTGAATAACACATAGGTCACACTATGTCTACAATGATTTATTAGAGATGTATGTGAAAGTAACATAAATATAGTCCATGGATATATAACTCATTTGTCTAGGATACCATATAATCAAGTGTAACATACATCAAATAATCTTTATCACAAATACATATACATATATATAACTCAATCTACTGGTGACGCGGATCAACTGCACGATGGACATTAGGACTCTAGTGGAGTCATCTCATGATGAATGGGCTACACTACCCAATAGTTTCATAATGTCCGGGTTACGCTACCCGGTCAAACCATAACATGGTTATCCACCATCTCCAAGAGCACCTAGGTTATTCACTCGAATCTGCTCTAATACTTAGGCGAGGTGTATAAATATAACTAATATGTACTTATCTACTATTCAGTGTAGAACCAGAAGGAAGACTAACAGCTATCCCGCCTGCTTAAGGAGCCCAGTGCTACACTGTCCGGATCCGCTCCTATAGTCTTTAGTTACCAATGGTATTGGGACTATGTCCACCGCATGTCATAAACATGCTGCAAGACTAGACTATGCATTGATCATGACCCTATGTAACAAACTACCAGCCTTCATGACTAAAGGGGCTAGGCTACGCCACCTTAAAGGCTACTCCACCTTTCACTCAAATACCACGATGCACACCTAATACAACAAAAAGTGTCACATATCTGAGATGCGACCCCACGATTATGACGTTAGTAAAACACCCTTACCTCTATACCCATACTACCCAGTATTACAATGTAATACTGTCAGATAATACAGAGAATGAGGTGATATAGGGTACACACATGAATATTCCCGTAGGCTAACACTAGTATGTATAAAAACATCGAATAAATAACTCACCTATATGTGCACAATATCGACACAAAGCAATAAACACGTATGCCTATAGGATAGAACAATATACAATATATAGTATATGAATAGAGTACACAAAGTCAGAATCACATCGATAAGATATAATATATAAGTCTACATGTATGTCTAATATACAACACCAGAATATACATACATGAAATTATATAATACTTAACTAATATGCAATAATACCACATCCTAGTCTCCTATATGTCAAAACACAAACTGGTCTCACTGTTCCTGTACCTGAAATGTCTTGGACTGACTTGAGTATTACATAAATAACACATGGGTCAGACTATGTCTAAATCAAAGGTTAGTAAATATACGTGATAAAGTATATACTATAGAGGATAACATGATAGTACTGACATAATATATAAATCAACGATCACAATGTCAATATATGGTACCTAATTGTAATATCATACGCAAACATCGAAATATCACATAACATAAATATCACGAAGTAATGATGTCATCATCCATAAGAAAGCAAATCAAATCAGAAATCAAGGTCAATCAGGTGAATCATCCATATCTTGAAACCATCATCAAAACCCCAAAATTAATAAAAAGGCTTGTGCTAGCACATGACAATGCCAAAGTAAAATCAATGATGGGTAGGCCATCTGCCTGAAAAGAATACGCCATCTTCCTAGAACGAATAGGCCATCTGCCCATCAATTACATAAAGATAAGATATGAGGATTTACAATATCCTAGACATAGTATCAAGTTGGAATATAACTAATATATGTCTATCTATCACACACATTGGAACTAGACGGGAGGCTGACAACATGTCTACTTGTTCCAGGAGCCTCATATGAGTCAGTCTGACATTGCGGCTACAATTATATGTTAACTCTCCATCGAAATCATGATAATATCCACCGCATGCCATAAACATGCTACAAGTCTACGCTATGCATTGATCACAATCCGACACAATTCCTGTATAGGTAATTGATTTCCAACCTATGTAACATAGGGGAAAACACACATAACAAAGACGCACACAACTAAGGCACATAGTAATAAGGGTTTCACAAATCTGAGGCGTGAGGCGATTAGGCCTTAATGGTGGATACTGACCAATCTGGTTCACTTCGAAACAAAAGGAAAGGTGGATGAGATGGATAGACACATAGTATCTACACTTGATAGCTAACACATTGCTACTCAAAAATGCTAACATATAGCGCTGTATATTGGCACCACACCGCTTGATACTATTGGTAACACATGATTCTACATATTGCTGCCATATAGCTTGATAATATTGCCAATATATGGTTATATACAATACACATGACTCACCACAGCGATTCTCCTCAAATCTCCATCATGTGAGTGTCTTCTACTTACAACGAATAATCGAATAAATATCACAACGACATCCCATGTCATTGCATGGTACTCAAACGTTTATTCACTGCTTATAAACTACACTCAGTCACCATAATATTCTATATAACGAGTCTAAAGAATAACCAGAGTAATATTACCGAAAGTCTCATACTAGAGGGGTATTATAACTTCGTTTATTCTAATTCCTCGTTGCACGTAATAAAAATAATCACAAAATCGTATAGAAGGATGTCATCACCGTATCATATCAAAATACTAATCAAATCAATGTCAATGGTGAATTATTTATAGTATCGAAATCAATATAGGAAAATAAGAAATCAGAAGATACAGAAATCGTACATAAAATCCCAATTTCATTACGAAATGAAATAAAAATAATAAATTTCAACAAAATCTTTCTTTAAACATTTAAATCGAATATTCTAACATATATATAAATTACACTTTAATAATTCTTAAGCAAACTATTATTAATGAAATATACTTTAAAATGTCGAATATTAACAAAAAGCAATTAAAAATAAATCATTTATAAAACTTTTATATATGAAATAACTAATTCTTTACAAATAGAACCTCAATATTAATAAATTACTATCATAAACTCATTTTCATACTCAAATCTCTTTAAATTAACTTATAAAGCCAAATATTGCTCATAAATATTATTTCATAATTTTCTATAATTAAACATGATTTTTAAATAATTTATTTAATATCCAAATCAATTTCTTATATTACAAATCCTTAAAATATTTTTTTCAAAACTTTAATTATATTCAAAATTTCATGAAATATACTTTGAAAGCTATAGAATGTCAATTAAGGACCAATTCATATTTATCCAGAAATTTATAGGATTTTATAGATTTATTCAAAATAAAAAACTAATTTGTTATTAAATAGTTTATCTCTAAATTAATAAATAATTGTTAATATCAAATAAAATCACTAATATATATATAACATCTTTTATTTATAAACATTTTTATTTATAAACATTTTTATTTATAAAAGTTATATATATTTAGTAAGATAAATATTAATATGCACACCTACACAGACACACAAAGTATTTTGCACTATTGGTCGACCTACTAGTCGACCGCAAGCGATCGACTGGATGACCTATGTGGTTGACCGGCCAGATGCAAAAACTTTGTTGTAGCATGCTAATTCTGGCGATCTCCTCCCTCATCCTCACCGCTATCTACTCTAACTCGATTAATATAATCAATATACCCAACTACAACTCAATTACAACATGAATTATGTGATTAAGACGTAGATAAAGGAGTTTAAAAACTCACCTATACCCTGACTTCCTTCTTCTGCCTTTTCACATCACACTCCAGCACTTCAACATCACAACAAAACTCACATTCTTCATACTATAGGTGCATATAAGTACCAAGATACATATGTTTTACTTTGTTGATTTTTAATGATTTATATGGTTTGTTTTGTAATTTAGTAGAAGATAGGGTAAATGAGGGAAAATAGTTTGAGAACGAGTTTTTGAGCTAGAGTTGTTATTCTGTGTTCACATATTTATAAAAGGATGCGGAAAGTAGAGAATTAGAAAACTCAAGATTGTTGATTTGAGCTTGGAATTGTAAGGTTTAGGTTTAGGTAAGAATACACACACACACATATACATACATACATACATACATACATACATACATATATATATATATATATATTGATTATTTCATTTCATTTTTAAATTAATTTCTATTTTAAAAAAAATATAAAATTCTAAATAAAATTCATATCTTCAATACTTAAATATTTTCCCAATATTATAAAATTATCTTGAATTCTATTTTCCATAATTTTAGCTCATTTAAATTTAAATACACAATTTTCTCACTTAAAGCCCAAAACTACAAAGTTGATTCATTTCACAAATTTTAAACAAATGATTATTTTCAAAATTATTTAACTCATCATTGATTACCTTGTTAAAATTTCCGATATTTTAAAATAAATTTAAATTATTCATTTTTAATTACAAAATTCCATTTTTAATTAATTAAATAGTTATTATTACTTACCCCAAAAAACTGGGTTGTTGGAGCTAGGGTGGACACTGGCTATCTAGTTCTAGCCAACTCCTAATCATATCCGGGAGCACTTTATGATAGACAACATACATATGGGTACAACCATATAGCTCAATCATTCATAATGCTCTACCAAGAGCATAAATATACTCGCTCTACACTGAGCATATAAACTTGCTCTACACCAGCATCACCTCACATAAGTATAATCCCAGTTTTCGTCTATTGGGTGTCATCTACTTACACCGAATAACCAAATAAGTATCACAGTGGTGTCCCATACCACTGTATCATGCTAGTCTGTTTATTCAACATCCATAAATTACACTCGGTCCACTCAATATCTCTATGCAACAAGTTCAATGAACAACAGGAAAAATGTTACCGGAAGTCCCATATCAAATGTTATCACTAATCCGTTTATTCAAATTTCTCATCAACGCATAAATAACACATAATAATAATCAAAGTAATTATATATATGTATGCATATAATATTTGAAAACATAATAATATTTCTATTTAAAGGGAACATTGTTTAATTATTTATTATAGAGAATGTTCGATTAATTAAATTTATACGCCATAGAATTCCTTCATAAGTCTATTATATAAGTTAATTAATCTCCCTTAATTTTTATAATTACTTTCTATAATTTATAAATAAGTATTTACTAATCTTTTTAATTTTCCATTTAAATAATATTATTAAATTCATTTTATTTAATTATTAAACATTTTAAATAATATTTATATCCAAATATATATATATATATTACGGTATATTGATATGTTTATATTATATACATTTTAATATATATATATATGTGTGTGTGTGTGTGTGTTAGAATCAGGCAACCGATCGGTCGATCGGTCTCGACCGCCGATCGGTCCACCGAAGGGGTCGATCGGTGAGGCACCAGGCACGCGAATTCCTACATCTAAATTCGTGCATTTCTGACCAACTCCTTCCTTATTTCTACCTTCTCCTTCCTTAACTAAGTGCGGACAATATTGCACAATCACACCCTAATTCAATCTTTCCCAAGCAATCAATGATTAACCTAAAGTCAATCAAGAACAAAGTCACAGGAGCAAAAAGGTAGTTTCTGTAACTTGATCAATGAGTGTCTGTAACTTGATCAATGAGTGTTTTGATGCACAATTTCTAGCCCCTTCTTCCTTTTACAACTCCTCTCTTGCCTATTATTGTAAGTAGTTTTCTTTCTTCTAATTAATTAACAAATGCTTGAATCTTTACTTGATTCTTGGTGTAGAGATCGTCAAGAATTGATAAATTTATTTGTAGAAAATTTATAGATTTTATTTTGAATTTCATTTAAGATTTGGGGGTTTTATTAATTTTTCTAAAGTCAGTAAATGAGAACGTTGGTGTTATATTTGTAGAAGGGAATGAAGAATCTAGAGAATTAAGTATTTAGACATGGAAATACCATGAAACAATGATTTATTATTGGGATCGAGATATTTGTCCTTGTTCATTAAGCAATTCAATTTTCCTTCTTTCATTTCTTTTCTAGTTCATTAAAACACTTTTACATATATTAAAGCCCACTTGCAGAACCAAAAATATTATACTATGTTTCTTTCTAAACAAATCTCACTATTCGCTATTTTATAAAATTCTTTTCTATAATTTATTTAATTAATCATTTTATTTAAATTCGTTTACTAGTTAAATTCAGACTTCATTAATACAATACTCTGTATCAACAAATAAATTTAATTTATTTCAATTCTCTATTATGAAATTAAGTTATCATTTTACCTCGAATAATTAGTCTACATATCTATATTTCAAAATGTCCAATTTAATTACAAAATCACTACTCCATCCAGATTTAATTCTCATCATTTTAATAAAATATTCCTCATCAAATTCCCAGATCATTCTCATCATTCCATATTTATATTTCTAGACATATTTATTTAATTCAAATCACATTTAATTCAATTATTATTATTATCAAGGTATTAATTTATTGCTTCTCGACAACGGGTTGTTATATGGAAGCTTCATGAGTTCAAAGTAAAAGAGAATAGGATATTTTAATACCCATCCCTTTAAACACAACCGTTATACTAAAAAAGGCAAAACTGATCTCAACCATTCAGGAATAATCAAGTGCTGTGTCACACCACGCGCGAGAAGGAATGACACATCTCTTCCAACAACATAACACCTCATATGACACACATTAAATGCATAATAGAGCGACTAATTGGTAGAGCCCTCGTGATCTTACAATCCTGCTCCCGCTCATAGGCATGAGCTTGGCGGTAATATGTCACTTATTTTTTTCGTAAGTAAAAAGGTAAATCAGTCAAGACTTGTTAGCCTGACCTAGTTTGGTCCAGGTCGACTCGAATTCGTGTCAACCCTCTAGACTAGCCGTGGAAATAGGTAGGCCAGTTAGGCTTCCTTGGATGCTGAGATAAGTCCAGACCGGCCCATATCAGTCCATTTAGTCAAAAGCACATCAGGCCAACTACCAGCATGCGCACGCTGAAGCGGCCTCAATAGCCAACTCATTGAGCAACACCAGAACTAAGCATCACATGACCTGATCTGCACCGACCCCTCTCATAGCCTACCACCCCCATGTCGACCTACATTCGGCATAGCAAACAGATACTCGTTTAGGGTTGTCTCGCATGTGTCAAGGAGGAACGACGGTTTGGAATTGTAACAGTCTCACATCGCTAATTAACTTGGAGAATTGTTGTATAAATAACAGTTGGTAGGCATGTAACATTGGGGGATTCCTTTTGTTACAACAAAGTGTGTGCCAACTCATATGCGTACGTCATGTGCTAGAGATAGGGAGTTTGGTCCGACTACCATTACAAACAGTCCCCTCAAGCATCTCTCCTAACCATTTGCCGCCTGGCCTAACTCCGAACTAGTTTAAGCATGGCCCTTCTTTGGCCTAGCTTCGGTATAACCGTCTACAATTTATTCTAAATGGACAATCTCATCATCTCCATTTGACTCGGTAATTATCTCAGCTTTGTCTTTACCAACTTCCTGTTCTCTTCATGTCGGCAGTCAACTAACCAACCCATCCCACCTTGCTACCTAAGCATGCAGAGGTAAACAACATGAATTACAAGGAAGTGTATCTACATCTGATAAGAAGCATGTCGTATCCTTATAACATGTCAAATTGCAAGAGGTGCACCTTGCATGGTTCTTCTATTGGCACTCATTTCAACCACACATTCCTTTCACTATTCCAGCTGTCTCCCATCGGTACGTTCCACCTGATCAATGGATAGGTGTGCTTTCTTCTTGCTTCACAACTTAATCTCAACCGTCCAAGCGTTATTCTAAAATACTATAAATATCCCATGCATCATCACTTCAAAGGGGTTGGAAACAGTAAAGAACTCCAACAAATATACATCATTCATAACTCATCACGCAAAAAGCCCTTAATATTCGTTTCTAAATTAGCGTTGAGTGCCTCGCTTTTCTTATTGTTCTTTTTGATTCCTTGTAATTATGAGAGCGAAGTATAATAAGAGAGCTTCACACTGGATATAGGCAGCCTAGCCGAACCACTCTATATTTAGTGTCATTTTCATTAATTACCCGATTTCCCCTCACTTTCCACTCTTAAGCCTGATGATTAGCAAGTAGCATTTTCTCTTTGCAACGCATTAGTCTAATTCTAAGGCTGACGAAAAATATAATCAATAACAAATGAGTCAAAACTCTCGCCTAATGTATTTTTCCTCAATTCTTTTAAAGAAAAGACAATGGTCGCCCACACCAAATCGTGACTTGGATAATTCTGTTTATGGGCCTTGAGTTGCCTACTCAAAATACACCCACTTTACCTTTCTACGTAAGAATTGCACCGAGTTCTGTAACACAAGCATCAGTTGTTGCAGTAAAACATTAAGTTCTTTTCGATATATCAAGAATCAAAGCACTAGTAAACAGTTGCTTTATTTTAACAAAAGCGTCTTCACTACTCGCATCACATAAGAAAACTATGTTCTTCTTAGTTAATCGTGTCAAACGTGCAGCAACCATTGCAAAGTCCTTAATGAATTTTCCATAACACCCGGTCAACTCAAAAAAACTACGAACTTTGAACACATAACACACACCTTCCGCTCTTGCACCACGCCAACCTTATTAGAATCAATGGACATCTAATGCTAAAATATGACATGACCTAATAAGTGTACTTCTCTTCTCCAAAACCGACATCTCAAAATTTATGTGTTCAAGCAATTTTGCCTTAACACTTCTAACACTTCTTGCAAATGCAACTTATGTTCTTTCTTATTCTTGGAAAAGGTATCAAGCTGTATTGGATAATCTAATATCTCTACATATTATAGAAAAATGCATTGACCATTCAACGGGATTCGAAGCATCAAATAACATTGGGAACTAAATGCAAACTATCAATAAGTTGACTAGCAATAAAAGAATTTGAAGTCCCCTATCAAATTAAATATGTATCAAAAAATTATAAATAGAAATGACACCTTTTAATAGGATTTTCCCCTTGTCAAGCTTAGCTAAAGTGCCCGAACATGGAGTGGCATGAATAGTATAAGTCTTAACCACTTGCCCATTTTTGGATGAGACAGATAATCTTCCTTGAAGGAACCATATTGGTCAGAATATAGTATTTCCTTGCTTGGGGGTCAACGTTTGAATTTTTAGCAAAATGTTGTGATAACCTGCACCTCCCAACTCACTGAACCAATGCCTAAGGTGACTTTCAGACTCGTGTCTTGCCAAGAAGTACAAGCTATTAAGATTTTTTAAACATTATAGAGACTAAGAATATAAAGATAAAATCTAAGACATTCTACACTTTTAGATCTCACAATGGAAGACAATAAAATATAAATACAGAGAATAATCATCTTAGAAAATATCTTAGAAAACACTGTCTTTGGAGGTTGTGGAATTATGGATCTTATGACTAATTGCACTAGAGGAGGGTGAATAGTATCTTTTAACTTATGTAAATCTTTTAAAATTTCTTCCAGGATTAATATTAAATCACAAATTATCAACATAGAAATATACCAACAATCAATCACAGATAAAAATAAAAAAATAAATTAAAGTAGAGAGTTAGAGAGATGACATTAGGAATTTTATGCTGATTCAAATTTCTCCTATATTCAGTCCCATACATTTTTTTATGAAATTTACAAATGCCAATCTTTAACCAGGTAGAAGGCAAACCCAAATAAAATCTCGATTTCGAGGCTACGAGATTTTCCCTTTTGAATTTCTAAGCTCAGGGTAGACTAACTTGATTTGATCGGGTTACAAGCATACCCACTAGATTTTTGGGCTACTATACACATCCACTTGATTTGAATAGGATACGAGCACACCCAGACAAATACAAATATAGTTGATAGTTTTTCCAAAGATAGTTTCTTGATGTTTGAATAAAATGGATCCTATAGCCACTTGGACAACATTTTGATCTTTGAATTATGAAAGTGATGTTTTCAAAACAATAAGAAAGTAGTATTGAATCAATACAAAGAAGTATGAATTGATTATATGTGATTTTGAAGAGAATATAGTTAATTTTTTAGTGGAATTTTCAATAGAGTGGGAGGAGGGAAGAAAGTAAGTAATTAGTTGTCAAAAAGTTCATTTGCACTCCTCTCTATATAGTAAATTAATAGTTATGTCCGTTCATGAAGAGTTATGACGAATAGACACTTCCTTTAAAAATTTGAAAAGCCATTTGGCGGCATGTATATTGACATACCCTATTCTTATATGTCGACATATGCTAGTGTATTTTGAAAACTTATTTGTTTTAAAATGTTTTGAAAATCCTATACGTCGTAAAATAATTTGTTGTAAAATAATTTGAACATAGTTTATAAATATTTTGAACTTTTAAAAATTTTTTATAAAACATTTTGAAATTCATTTTGGTTAAAAAAATATAAAAGAATTAGAAAATTGGAGATAGAGATCAAAGATTACTATTATGGACTTTAACAATATATGTTATGACTCTATATACTAAATTATAATATTGAAATCTTTATTTCTTGGTCTTTAAACACATGAGTTTTCATGTCTATCTCTTGAGTCTTTATATTGTACAATCTTCGATTCAACACCTATGTAATATTCTACACTATGTACTATATAACTTGGTAAAACATTAGTATCTATGTTTTATATGATTGTATAAGGTTGTTATCATCAAAAACAATAATTGAGGTGTTAATAATCTCCCCATTTTTTATGATGGCAACCATTAATTATTCCTATATATAAAATATAATATAACCCCATGAGTATATTCATGTGTATATTTTATATTTTTTTCTCCCTTTTGTCATCGGTAAAAATGGATGAGAAATAAAATGGTCCCTAAGTGAAAAACTTTTGTAGAATATGAAGCCAAAATCAATAATGTTTGGTACTAATTAATTAAAGCATATATAATGATGAAATATGATATGATTATGATATATGATGATTATATCATGATAATTAAAACTAGATATATGAATAATAATGATAAAACAAACTATATTCATTAACTCAAATCTATTTGTTCAAATCACACTATTAATCGCATATACAATCAAACCGAAAACAAACATATCCAAATATCAATCCAAACAAATCCAAACCTATGTATACCAATTTAAACAAATTAATAATAAGTTAAATATATATATATATGTATACATATATTATTTAAAAACAAACCGATTAACTAGATGTTCCTTGGAACTTCAACCCAACAGTCAGATCAAAAGATTGGATTTGTTCTGATGACACCCCAATCTTTATTATCGTTGTTATTGGAGCATTCTGGGTTGTTGATTTGATCATCTTTGATTAAAGAAGAAATCAACGATCGAAGGGCATCAAATGCTTTTCTTGCTCTTTAATCATTTGTATTGGACTTAATTATAAATACCTTTGATTTCTTTAGATAAAAGAGAGAATGTCCTTGAGAGATTGAACTATTTCTTCAAGGTTTTCACACAGTTTTCGATGTGGAGAAAAATGTCTTAAGAAGGAAGTTTGAAAAAATGAAGGGGATAAAAGGACGAAATGAATAATGTAATTTTCTGGAAGAAATAGGCTTAAATAGGGGTGAAAAATCATTTGGAATGTTTCAATAGAAGATGGTTATTTTATTTTTATAATTTGATTTTTTCCAAAACGGCTAGGATATGTCGACATATACCATATATTTATGTCGACATATATACATGAAAATGCAATTTATAAGTTTTTGTTATAGTTTTTATTTTTATTTCCATTTTATTTTAATGACTTCCAGAGACTACAAGAACAATATATAGCAGTAAGAATCATTTTTCATTGATACGAAAAGATGATACATATCATAAAGGTGAAATACATAAAGATGATACGAATTAAACTAGAACAATACAATGAAATAAAGACTAGAAATAACTAGGTAAACTTAGAAAGATGTAGATGATGAATTTCCACTAAGCTTGCGAATAGTTTTCCCAAAGTATTTGTCCACTAAGCTTGCGAATAATTTTCCAAAGTATTTGTCCACTTTGTTGGAGAGAGAAATGATTTTTTTATTAAAGGAACATTTAAGTATCTTTTGGTTTTTGAGAAGCTTCTCTTGGTTCTTTAGAATCTCTTTGTTGGAAGGGTGAGATGGTTTATCGATGCTTTGTAAAAAGTATCCATTTTCTCCTCTTCTTCTTTCTTATTTCCTTCTACTTCTACATCCATTTCATTGCCTCTTTCCTCATCTTCTTTTTATATTTTCCGCTCATCTTCCCATGTCAATCTTTCTTTCATTTCAACAATGGCTCAAAATACGAGGGAATATGCATAAGATAAATGTTGGCCTTATTGGAAACATTTCAAGGTACGGTTGGTTCACCACTTAAATCAACACCAAAATATATGAAAATTCTATTAAGATACACACCATGTAGAGTGTGTTCTCATATCTAGAAATATTCTTTTGAACAAAGTCATCTAAGATGACGTGTGCCCAATTGATGTCGTAATTTCCATAGATGGCGAAAAGTGCTTTAAAAACTTGCTGAGTAGGATAATTGTAATTAACCATCCTTAGAATCATATTTTGTTGTAGAATGAGACTCATAAGTCTCAATTTCGATCTAAGATTTTTATGTTTAAAATCAAATTCGTCATAACTTTCAAAATTTTCATGAAAAACTTCATGATTTTGTTTATCAATTTTAAAAGTGGAGATTTCAATTCCACTAGATTTGCAACCAAGTATGTGACCCAAAAGCTCACAATTTAAAACAATTTGAGTGCCATTTACACTACTCAAAATTTGTCCCTCTTTTCCTTCAAAATATTTTCCATTCAAATTTGCATAAACATTTTAACGAAATCTGGACAACACACAAAATCATTTTGAGAAGAGTTGACTAAACAAAGAATTTCATTTTGAAAGCAAAGATCTTGAAGACTATAAGAGGAAAAATCATCAAACTTTGCAAATCTTCCAGGAAAAACTTTTTCGAAAAGTAGTGTATTCCATGTAAGTATCAATGACTTCTTTGTCATTGAAAATAAAGCTTTTGGTTTTTCTTTGAGAGCTTTTTTAGGAGTTTGACTTGTGGAGGCCATTTTTGGGTTTTTGAAGAAATAAGAGAATGAAGAGACGTTTGAATTTTGAAATAAAATAAATGAGTGAATGAAAAGAGATAAGATGAATTAATAGAGAGTGAAATGGCATGTTCTCTGGTCAAAAAGATGCCTTTTCAAAACATGGGAATAAATGAAAAAAAGAGGAAAATTAAAATTTTGAATTTGAAATGAAATTTCAAAATTCTGGCATATAGGCATATGGTTATGGCTATGTCGACATATGAGTCGTAAAATCCAAAAGTAATATCTATATAAAATATTTCTATATATATATATATATATACACATACACACACACACACACACTTATATACTTATATATATATATATATATCCAATATTATTACTAATCTATATTTTATTCCTAAAAACATGAAATAAAAATTAAGTGTAAAAAGTACCACTTTTTTCTATGTTCCTCTGATTTGTTCTGATTAATCTATTATTGCCGTGAAACACATGTTTGCATCCTCAGTATCTAGTTAATTGTCACTTGAAGTAGTATCTGAATCATCTAATGTTGCTATATAAGTCCTCTTTCTTTTTCTGGATGAATCAGTAACTGGCGAGATCATTGATTTATTCTGATGCGGACAGTCTCTTTGCAGTTGACCAAGTTCATCGTAGTTGAAACATATAATTGCAGTTCCAATGTCAGGAGTATTGTTTTCAGTTCTTCGAAAGTTGTTCGTCTTTCTATACTTCAATAACTTTCTGAAATTTTTGGTCATGAAAGCAATTTCTTCATCATTTTCATCGTTTGAATCATGATCACCAGTTATTGCATTAAAAGTGGTGGGTTTTTTTTCTATTGCCTTGATTTCTCTTCTACCTTGCAATTGTGCTTCATAGGACATTAAATTGCTTGTTGGCTCTTCAATTTTTAGAGTACTAATGTCATTAGCCTCTTTAATTGCTAGTGCCTTTGATCCCACTTTGAAGAAGGTGAATTGAGGATTTTTTTTAAGTTGGTTCTCTTCAGAAAAATTCTTACCTAATGCTACTAAAGAATGCACTGTATCTTGAAATTTACAATACATGTCAGAAATAGGCTCATTTGGATTCATTTTAAACAACTAAAACTAATTAGTTAACATGGAAATTTTGGTATGTTTAACTTTACTCGTGCCCTCATGTGTAACTTTCAGTGTTCTCCAAAATTTCATTTTCAGACTTACAAATAGAGACTATTAAATTCATTTTTATCTAGTGAGCAAAATAAAATATTCATGCCTTTATAATTATTCTATGCAAGTGCATTTTGGTCAGTAGTCCATTATGCAAAGTTAGTATAAGGTTCTGTGTAATATTCCAAATATCTAAACCATTAGGTTGTAAATAAGTTTTCATCTTACATGACCAATAAGTGTAATTACTGCCACTAAAAAGTGGGGGTCTAGCAGTAGATTGTCCTTCGACAAAAGTGTTAACAAGTGTACTAACGGTGGTATAACATGGATTACGGAATATAAGATCTTAAGGCTAATTAAACACTAGAGGGGGGTGAATAGTATTTTCTAACTTACATATATCTTTTTAAATTTCCAAGATTAATATTAAGTCATATATTGCAGAATTATGGATTTCAAGGCTAAATAATAGTAGAGAGGGATGAGTAGCGTTTTCTAAGTTACGTAAACCTTTTTAAATTTCTTTTAAGATTAATATTAAATCATAGATTATCAACATAGAAATATACCAACAATCAAACATAGATAAAACAAAAACAATAAAGTAAAGTAGGGAGTTAGAGAGATGACATCAAAAATTTATACTGGTTCGGATTTTTCCTACATCCAGCCTCGTTCATCACTTCTATAGATTTCTTTTCAAATACTAATCTTTAACCAGACAAAAGGCAAATCTATATATAATCTCGATTTCTAGGCTATGAGACACACCCACCTGAATTTTTAGCTCAGGGTATACTCACTTGATTTGACCGGGCTACAAGCACACCCACTAGATTTTCGGGTTACTAACCACACCCTCTTTATTTGAACGGGTTACAAGCACATCCAAACAAATACAAATAGAGTTGATAATTTTTCCAAAGATACTTTCTTAAACTTTGGATACAACGGATCCTATAGCTTTTAATAGTACTTTGATCTTTGAATTGATTGAAAGATATTTCCAGAACAGTAAGAAAGTAGTGTTGAGTCAATACAAAGAAGTATGAATTGATTCTTTGTGATTTTGAGGAGAATATAATATATTTTTCAATGGAATTTTCAAGAGAGTAAGAGGAGGGAAAAAAGTAAGTAATTAGTTATCAAAAAATTCATTTGCACTTTCCTTTATATAGTAAGTTAATAGTTGTGTCCATTCATGAAGAGTTGCGATGAATAAACACTTCCTTTCAAAATTTTAAAAACCGTTTGGCGACATGTATGTTGACATACCCTATTCATATATGTCGACATATGCTAGTGTATTTTGGAAACTTAATTGTTTTAAAATGTTTTGAAAATCTATAATTTGTAAAATAATTTGAATTTACACTAAACATCAGAGCGATATATCAACAAATATCAGGCAGTATATCGATAAAGGTATTTTAAACGTATGTTGGAAAATAATATTGGTTAAGAAGTGATATGAGATATATCAGCAATATTATCCGAAATTAACATCATATGGTTGTTATCATTAAAATTTAACTGAGGTATTAATAGTCTCAAAACATATGTAGTCCAAACCCAGAGTTTACCGAAATACAACATACAGTCTGATAAGTCATAAGTACGGTAAATAGTTACATGGAGAATAATGAAAAGTAATAAAAAATGCCAACTCCAAGCTCACCTCTCCACGTACTATATCTGGGCCAATTACCGCTACCCTGTTCTTCTATTTGGGTAAGGAAAAAGGAAAGGAGTAGGTCAGACAAAAGCTTGGTGAATGAGGCGGATGCTAGGTATAAGCGTGGAATAGGAATTAATCGCCTAGACAGGGATTAATCGAGGATTAATCGAAGCTAGGCATTTTTCATGAACTCGTGCATTTTGGATAAAATTATAGTATTTTTTAGTATTTACTTATTCGCAATGGGATATCATGGATATGGATGGGTTTGGAAGGAACCATAAAGATAAAACTGTTTGAAACAAACATGTTGATACTTATAAGAGGCATCAAGCCTAAATTGGTGCATAAATGGTGCCTGTAAACATGTTTATATGCTTATATAATACAGTAAGTCTCATATAGGTGGACTTGGCATTAACCTAGGTGGTAAGGCTAGCCTAGCGCCTAGGTAGGGCCTAGGCGATATCTGGAAGGATTTTTACAATAGAGATTAATATATATGATGATAACATGCAATTGACTTCATTTATAATCTAGTGACCTAGGGTGTCCTACTTGTGTCCGTGAACAACTTATTAAGATTGGTATCTTTAACCTCAGAAATATAATTCTAAATACATCTACACCAAACATCTTATAAAGGTTTAAACTTAAAGTCGAACAACTAATCAAACTTCAAAACAACTATGGATCGGCTAATAACCTCTAGAACTATTCCTAATATATGATCGCATATAGTGTCATCCTTGGGACTACATTCGCAAATTTATGACTACACATATCATACTTACGCATTAAGAGGGGCCTACAATGCCGACCTGCCCCAAAAATGTCTTAAGGTCCACTGCATCCATGTCCAAGCTCAATGGTAACACTGCCACTTACAGCATCGTGTTTGGCATCCACCAATAGTGTCATGTATCCACCAAGGAACCTCCTATTTATGTCGGACTGAGCTGCACCAGGCATCTACCAACGTTGTCCTGCATACACCAAGGAACCTCCTATTATTGTCTTATGCTTAATGAATCTTTATGACCGCCTTATATCGCATGTCAAATTCGTGGAACGGATAGTGTCTAGGCCTAATTGCCCGCATACACATCCACCTACTCCTATAACATAGAAGGGTTGAAAATTTATGAACTAATTTCCCTACTAATCTACTATTATACATGTATACACATATATATATTTGTATGTATGTATGTATGTGTGAATAATTATATAACCAGGGCTTTAGGCCGAGGCTCAATCTGTGGATGAAAATCGTTAACTAGTCGATCACCTATTATTGGAGCGGTCAACTACTCGTTGTCAATCAGTTCTGGTAAACCCATAGACTAATCAATGTTAGTTATTGTTAATTTTTATTTCTCTTCATTCGCTTTGTTAATTAATTACTATATTGCTTCCTGTATTACTATTCTTCTTCCTTCCTATACCATTTCAATAGTAAACCCTATTTTTAATGAAACTACAATTCCAACGATTTCTATAATGATTTTGGTATAACCGTATTTCAAGTTTATTTAGGGTTAAATTAATGTCAGTAGGATAAATTTATATGTGTATATCAAATTCTAGATTCAATATTTGGGGTGAACAAAAAGGGATCATCTACATATAATTCAGATTTCTGACAAACTTCCAATTAATTGCAATTTCTAGATGAACAAAATCTCTAATTTAAATTAACCCAATTCTAGATCAAATATGGTATAAATAAACTCACTTAAATATTAATCATCATATTTAACAACGAACCCACTTACCTCTTTTAAGCTATTCCTTCCCTTGTATATGTATGTGTGTGTCTGTTTATACATATATATATATATATATCAACATTACATAGTTTCAAATGTGTTAATAATTAATGAAAAAAATAAAATAATGTAACTCTAATTGTAACCTTTCAAATTCATTTTGATGCATTTTATGTGATTTAATGCACTAATTATTAACATTAACACAAAAAATGGAACCCTCAATACATTAAGTATGATTTGATGCACCATTTATTAATATTAACACACCTAATGCAACCTTTCAAAAACCTTATATTACATTTGATGTAATTTAATGCATCAATTCATTTGCATTGACAGACCATAAGAACTAATGCTTTAAATTGATTGGGGATTTTTTTTGAAATTTAAAACAAATTACCCATCGCCCAATGCAATCAATTCAATATGGTCTTTATGAACAACTCTGTCTTCGTATATGGCTTGCCTCCTATGTGGAGGTAATTCCTTTAAAGTCTCAGAAGTTAAGAGTGGGTGGTGATAGTGGAGAAGGAATATGAATCACTCCTCTCCTTGTAGGATCAAGCAAGACTTCCACTAGAGGTGGTGTTCCTATAGAGGTAATTCCTATGAAGTCTCACAAGTCAAGAGCAGGTGGTGATGGTGGAGGAGGAATATGAATCACTCCTCCAGTTGTAGGATCAGGAAAGACTTCTACTAGAGGTATTGTGCTATGTGTTCTAGCATGTAGCTACCTCTAAAACCATGATAGTATCTAAAAATCCGAGGTTTCAGTAGTGTCTCTAGCAGTCGTTGCTTGAGCGGCATGACTCATAGTAGTTATCAGTAAATGGGGATTATTAGGAGCTTCCTAAAAGGTAGTTCGAAGTAATAGAAACAAAAGTATGGGTGCCTAAATTCTATATGTATAAATATAACAAAGTAGAAGTAAGCACTCTCAACTTCATCCTAATTTATAGTGATCGAATAACCTAAGCTAGAATACCTAATGTCAAAATCTGCCATTCATGAAACCTAGAATCCATGTAGAAAAAGACAACCAGACCCATAAATGTCACGAGTGATGAATTGTAATGTATTATTTTAAACTAAACATAACAAATCTATAATATATATATATATATATTAATTATCTCATGGTGGAAGGGATAGATAAATATCAATATAAACAAGCATTGGACTAAGTGCATATATAATAAGAAAATGAGACATAAAGTCAAACACCATAGTACATCATACTTCAAACACTTGGAGTTCAAATATACAATATGTCTCATTATACAAATAGTCTAACATTTCTACAACCCAGAACACTAGATAGATATAATAATAGTGACAATATCTATGGCTCTACACACCGCCAGCTAGTAGAATCCTTTCTCTAAGTCAACCAATTCAAGGAATGGATAACAACCAAAGAAAACATGGAGCATCAAACATAAAGTATAGTGAAATGAAAATATCACTTAACTGCATGCTTACCAATACTCTAATATAACATGTACAATATCAAGTGATATACTATGAGGTAATGAAAACATATCATAACTTGTATCTTCACCTATATCCAACAAGTTAGCACATTCCTACTACAGTGTTACATAATACGTGATGAGTTTATCAACCGCTAATAACTATGGCACATTAATGTAACTCAACTACTACACACTAGACTAGTGGGCCTCAGGTTTCCAAATAAGGATAAGACCCATTAAGTATGGTCATCAACGTAATACCAATACTACAATGCTCCAACGCATCGTTCACCACCTAAAATTGTATCGAACTCAAACCAATACATAAGTGCCTAATCGCAACTATTTGATTGCCAAGAGGACATAGGACAAGTAACTCGAGGCCTCAACCCTTGGTACCAAGTTGCTCGAGGTCCATGGCCCTTACTACCAAGATAGGAAATCTCCCCGTCTCCATCTCGAAGCCACTCAATGTGCTATTAAGATGACTATGCCTCATGCAACCAATGATCTACAAATATCAAACCCCAAGGCCATAGCTAAGGGATATGTAATCACTATATATATAAAGGGATACAGAATCACTGTATATACACAACATCACGTGGAATTATATACCACAATACCTTTGTTGTTTTGTCTTGCAATTACTGGATGAATCTAAAACCACGATATCAATCAGATTGTAACGACCCGGAAATTTCGAACCCGAAAATTACAGATAGTTAGGAGAAAAAGAAAAGAGATAGAAGAAAGAAACAGAACAAGACACAGATTCTCACATTCGCAGCGGATCAAAATATAATATCATATAATATCATTTATACAAAGAAACTGTATCAGTTAAATTACACTTTAATACATCAGAGTTACAACATATACACAAACACTGGACAGTTAAAATAACTTGTCCCAGATAAAACAATATATCACAGCGGAATACACTCCATACGTTCCTGCCATCCAGCTCGCCTCCTGAGCTCCAGGACGTCCTTACCTGAAAATCTGTAATACTCGGTCTGACCCGAGCATTACATCAAAGTAACACCCGGGTCAGGCTGGAAACCAGCGTGAATAAACCCATTTAATATGAAATACTAAGGTTGTAAAACTTCTTTGAAACCCAGGGTAACTCGTACCTCACTACGAATTCTTATCTTGTTATAGCCAAACACTTATTACACAAATCAATATCTAAGTACCGTTACTTAGTTTGAATGGTCTAGTTTACTTAATTTATTCCATTCCAGACTATTTGATTTACAAATCAAATCTATAAAGAATTATAGATTACTAATCGAAATGGTTCCGGATATCGCTGATATCCGATCCCGGTGTCTTCGAATTCATCACCATCTTTTAAAGCCAAGTTGTTTAAGTTAAATAATTCAATCAAACTTCAGAACAACATATTCACACAACAATTCATCACAGATAGATAACTTATATTATCACAGTTCAACCAAAGCATTTCATACCACAGAACATCATAATTTATCAGTAGAGATATTAATCACTCCAAGAATTCAATACAGTTAAATCATCTATAAGCAAGACAACTAGTTATAAAATTCTAATTAATTTAATTAACACAAATAAATTAATTACTTTTAAATCCTGCTTGATTAACATTAATTAATTACAAACCACTTAATTAATGAAATTAATTAATCAACCTTAATTATCCATCTTAATTAATTATCCTTTATCCCTTAATTAATCACATAAATAAATTAACCTTAAGTTAATTACATAATTAATTGCCACTTAATTAGTTTCATTAGCAAATTAACCCTTTATTAATTACATTAATAAATCATCCTTTAATTAATTACATTAAGTAAATTACCTTTAAGTAATTATCCTTAATTAATTTCATTAAGTAATTATCCATTAATTACTTATATTAATCAACCTTTAAATTAATTACATTAATTAATTATCCTTAATTAATTAAAAATGATCCTTTAATTAATTAAGACCCCAAATAACTTAAGATAAACCATTTATCTTAATTAATGATTTAATTATCATTTAAACCTTATTAAAAAAGCTTTTGAAATAAATTATCATTAACATATGAATTTAACTAGGATCTTTAAATTAATAATTAAAACATTTACCTTAAACACTCACTTAATTACATCATTAAATTCTTTGAAAACACTTGGGGATTTAAATTAAATAATTATCCCAATAAATGAAATTATTCAAATAAAAAAAAAATTAAATTTCAAAAACATTAGACTTTATATTTTATATTGAAAACTTGTTTTTGAAATTTGATCACACTATTTAGCTTTGAAAACTTGTTTAATATTTGCTTGAAACTTCGGTAATAGTTCTTTTGCTTTTACCACTTTGTTTAAGAATTTCTTGAAAACTTAGTACAAAGTTTACTTTTAAAATTTTTAAAACCTGGTTAACATTTCACTTCCATTTTAAAACCTGGTACAAGAATAACTTTAAAACCTGTCATCATCAAACACAACCCGAGCCAATTCTTCAATTTCCCGAGACCAACCCGACACTAACTTCTTCTTCTTCCCATCTACCCAACCCACTGATACACAGATGCACATACACGTGCACAAATGATCGGCACTGCTCCGATCACCACTGCCATCGCCATCAAGTCAACTACGACCTCCCCCTTCGATCCCGACCACCAAATCGAAGAATCGAACACGAAATTGCAAATGAGTACAAGCGAACCCAACCTGGAATGAACCGATCGCAAACAACCTCTTCATACCGCCAATCTCGATCACTAGAGTGCTTGCCGATCGACCTCGAGCCTCGTCACGATCCAACGCTTCGATTCCACCACCTCTGGACGAACTCGATGCGACGTCGTCGCCGTATTAGCCTCTAAATCAACCATGACCCAAACCGATTGCTAAACCCTACTTCGCCACCGATCCTCCTCCACGACGAACTAGAAAGTCAACGACCATTTTTCCCATGATCCCTGACCTACAAGCATGCTTCAGCAACGATCCCGACACTCCACCCTTCGCCGATCACCAGAAACCGAGCAAACTCTCGATCCTATTCAACCCAAGAATTCTACCCAAATACAAAACTAAAAATCTTGATTTTACTTTTAAAAGTCATAGTTTTCAAAAACGAATCAGGTGATATAAACAAAAACCAAAATTTAAACAATGAATTTTCTGACTAAATTTGATTTTTTTACTGTTCTTCTTATTTTCACAACATTTACTTAATATTTTTACCTGAAATTCTTTTTAAAATGAAATTACATTGCCATGATCCATTTCCTTTTTTAAGATCTTAGCCTAATATCGTATGTATAAAGAGAAATTAAATTTTAAAACTAAATTTATAAACCTGTAACTGGAACAGAAGTTTATGTACTTATGTACATTCATACATGTTCAAACAACTACATATTTCTCTATATACTAACATAATTTTCATCATGCAATCAAATTTTCACAAAGTTATTTCAATGTTTTATCACAAGCATCAATTTCAAATAGGTTTAAGCATAATAAGAGTAGCAGTTTACTCACTGTTTATACAACAGAGGCTACACAGACATGCACACTCAATAAATTCATATTTACATCCATGCAAACAATTTTTCATATTATAACTTCAATGATTATCACATATATCATATTATCAAACAATTTAAGGGTTTTAAATCAAAGTTTACTCACCTACTTAACTTAAGAACAGAGAATAGTGCTCAGGTTTTTGAATTGAAAATGAAGTCTGCTCTTGATTTTGAAATGATCTGTTGTGTACTTGAATCTGAACTTGAATTTTGATTAGGGTGAGTTGATCCTTGCTTTAGCTTTAGGTTTAAATTTGCAAATGTAGATTGTTGTTTGAAATTTCCTCTGGTTAGTTTACAGATTTTAGTTTTCTCTGTTTAGTTTTGAAAATAGAAGATAGAAAAGAAAAGAGAGAGTAGAGGTAGAGGTATATATAGCCAAATTTTATCTTTTATTAAAAATGAAAAGAAAATGAATATCATGACACTTGTTAAATTGTATGATCCAATTAGTTACACTTGTAATTTCATGTAATCCTTAGCTTACATTTGTTATTATGCATGAGTTAATTACTTTTTAAATGGTTTAAAAAGCTTTTATATTTAATTTCCTAATTGATATATACATTTCTTAATTTATATATATATAAAATCCTTAAAAGAAAATAATACAAAACAAACTATATCCTAAATAAAATCCTATATAATATATTTTAAAATCCAAAATATATTTAAGATATATATCTATCTTTTGAAATTCAATATCCAAATTCAAATACAATTTAAAATCCAAACTGTAATCAACTCACACAAATATATTTACTTAAACAAACACAAATTCAATTTGTTTGAAAATAATAATTTTTCTATTTAAAATCTTCTTATATCCATATATATAAACAATCATTATTATTTGTTTTAAAAGAATAATTTGTCAAATTTTAAGTAATTATATTAGGAGATTATCAAATATTTATCCAAATATCTATAATCCAATTTTTATTATATTTTCAAATTCACTTATATAACCAGATATCTTTTATTATCAGAAATTTATTTGAATAAACCGGTTAATTATCCAATTACCGGATGTCCAAAAATCTGGGTTATCACATTCCTCCCCCCTTTGAATCTTTTCGTCCCCGAAAAGGAACGAAGCCAGAATTTATTCAATACTTAAAATCAGATAATTTATTATTATTATTATTTTCCACATTTGAGAACACTTCTAAAAATCTATATAGTATTATAAAATAGGTCTTTATAAAATTACTTTTTATAACTCGATGTTTCAACAAGTCCATCCTCGTTCTCACAAAAATTCAGTCATACGTTGATCAGGCGTAGGACTGAAAATCTATAAGTACTTGGTAAACCCGTTCTCAACACCAAGTGAAAATACTTGGAAAATAATTTATGAAAATATAGAAAATAGTTTTGAAAATAGAGGAAATATCTTTGGTGAGAATGCCCTGGAAATCATCACCCCCATCCATGGTCACAGTTACATCCCGGGTTACGTTGCCATCGCAGCAAAAGTCCATGTAAATGATTACACCATGGAACCCACAACAGATCGCAGTTACATTCCAGGGTTACGTTTCCGTCGCAGCAAAAGTCCATGTAACTGTTGGCTCTCAGCGGCACACACGATTTTCGCTGTCAAAAATGAAACTTCTCCACTCTAACATAGGTCGCAGTCTACCGATATAAAATCAAACGTAGACTGTTGGCTCTCAGTGGCACACATGACTTTCGCTATGTTACCATAGTGTCGCAGTCTACCGATATAAAATCAAACGCAGACTGTTGGCTCTCAGCGGCACACACGACTTTTGCTATGGTCCGCAGTAGATCGTAGTGACATTTAGTTACACTGTCGTCACAGCATAACCCAAATGCCCATGTAGGCACCAGCGCCTCGACTTTCGCTACACAAATAATCCTCAGGAACTAGTTTTGTCCGGACTCCTCACATGATCAACTTTAGAACCCCCCTTAGGGTTCAAGGCAGTACCACCCTGTGGCACTCCTGAGAAGTTCATTTCAAGG
The DNA here is from genome assembly GCA_030737815.1 of Allium fistulosum. Lineage (NCBI taxonomy): Eukaryota > Viridiplantae > Streptophyta > Magnoliopsida > Asparagales > Amaryllidaceae > Allium > Allium fistulosum. The sequence goes on from CM060906.1 coordinate 918,028,655, forward strand.
GAGTGCCTTTTTCCCCAGAGTCAATCTTAAAATACTTTATACTATACACTTATAGTATCTTCAAATCATACCTTTATGATTTATATCAAAATCTCCTTTACACAAAATCGATATCCCAAATCGATAGTTCCAAACTTGGCTTTCCAAATTCCCAAAATTGATTTCCCAAAAATCAAAAGCCTTTTCCAAATCCATAGGTTCCCAAAAACTTTTCCAAAATCATTCTCATAAGATCCTTTATATATATATATAACTTTGAAAATCTTTGGATCATTTCAAACTTGTATAAAACCTCTTTTATATTTCAAATATTTCCAAAACCCTTTTCTTCTAGCAATAGATTCAACAAGGGAAGATTTATCTTATATAACAAGGGTATATAACTTTATTTTATTCCAAATCAAATATTCAAATTTGATAAATCTTTTATAAAGTTATTAACCATATTACTTTTCATTTCAAAAACCATTTTACAGTTCTTATCCATAAATTTTCAATATCAGTTTCATTCAAACTCATACGATGTACACCTATCATCCATACGCTATATAAACCTGATCGCTCTTCGATCACACAATTTCCCTTCCGAACTAGTATCGTCCACCCGACTTCCTAGTGCGGACTCAGATCTGGTTTCTTGATCAAAAACCGTCATCCTCCTTGCATAGTCACAACTATGATAGAGAATATCTAGAACCAATCAAAAATCCATATCCAGTTTCGCCGTCGAAAATCGAGCGGAAAATCCCAACTTGGATCGATAATACTATCTCGAAATTCTATGCTCGAATCTGGATCAAATCACTATGCGAATAGAATAATTTACGTACATCCTACGTATCAATCTTTATTGATTATTAGCTAAATCAATTCTCTTTTACTTCACATTCATTTAGATTTTTATTCACTTATTCACAATTGCTCCCAATTTCCAGTTGGGTTAATACTTCAATTCTTATCTCAATTGGTATTCAATTATAGACAGTTTGAACTCTATCCAGCTTAAATTTAGAAAATAGCTTGAAAAAATAAAAATAAAAAATAAATAGTTGGAAAATAATTATTAGTTTGTAAAATAACTGTAAAATAGTTAAGAAATCGTAAGATAGTTGAAAAATAGTAAAATAATTACAAATTAGTTGTAAAATGGTAACTAGTTATAAAGTAGCTAGAAAGATAGTAATTAGTTTATAAAACAGTTGTAAAATAGCTAAATAGTTCCAAAAGTAATTGTAAAACAAGCTTAAGATAGTTTAGGTTTTTAAAAGGAAAAGTTGTGTAGTAAATAGTTTGGAAAAATAGATTTATATTAAAACAATTTATTTTGAAAATAGTCCAGAGTCAATCTGTTCAACTTCCCAATCTCCATTTTAATCAATTTCCCATTAAATTGATCCAGTCTCAATTCAAGTTGAATTATCCACAATTTCTTTCCAAATTCAAATCAAATTCCATTTGATTTTAAACATGTTCACTTTAATTACAATTCCAACTTATTCAAATTAATTTAGACTGATTTCAAATTGAATCCACTTCAATTTCAAATTATTTTAATTTCTATATGAATTAATCCCAATTTCCCTTTTGAATTTAAACTCATTCAATATTCAATTTTATTTTAAATTAATCCAATTCAAATTTTCCATTTAAACTTATACTTATCCATCTTCAATCACAATTTTAATTAATTCAAATCAAATTCAATTTGAACTAATTCTATTCAAATCTCAACTTAAAACCATCTCAAATTATATAAATTCGAGTTAAAATTTTTAAATGTTGATTTAATCACTTAAGTCAAATTAACCCTTACTTTTAAATCAAATCAACCTTTATTTTTTTTATTTAACAACTTAAATCTTTAAACCATTTAATTTTTGAATCCAAATTTCAAAATTCCATTTTAAAATTATCTTTACTTAACTTATTACAAAGTTCAAATAAGAATTCAAAAACAATTTAATCTTCAGAGTCTAATTTATTATCCATTTCTAACTTCAAAACCAATTCTCAATTTCATAGATTATTTATAACAATAGAATGATATCAGGATAAATAAACATCCAAATTTATCCAAACACCAATTAACAGCATCCATTTTCAATTTCCAGATCTCAAACCCATTTTGAGATCACTCATAACTCCCATTAAAAATTTTAAACTTTATATTAATAATCTTCCCACTTATAAGTTCAAAAATTATCACTTTGGGTTTTCATATCACATTCCAAGGAAAAATTTAAAACTCAACACTTAGAGTTTATTTCAAATCATCTTTGATATTATGTATATCCTCATTTATACATATTTATTTCCTTTACACAAAACAATTTCAAGTTTTCTGGATTTAGATTTAAAATTTCACAATTTTAAATTATCTTCAATTCTAATTTATAAGTCATACTCACCTAAAAGTTTACTTCCCTAAAACATTTCATTTCACTTAATCATTTACAACATTTCATTATTAAACACAACAACCATTTATGATAATAACCAAGATTATCATATCTGGAAACCAATTCATTATTATCTTCATTTTGATAACACTTTTACAAATTCAAGATTTTAATTTCAGTTTGGATCCATTTCAAACTTATCTTCATTCAATTTCAATTTGGTTGTATTACTATTACCACTTAATTCTCATTATTTTATTTAATTCCAATGATTCAACAACCAATTTCTTTAATATACTTAATAATTAGAAAATTATTTCTATATATATCAAAAGATAAACTTATATAAAAATCATTTATTTTTAAAACCATTTTAAAACCTTTATATAAGAAAATAACAAGTACGCTCTCATATATATATATACACACTCAACTCATTCTAGGGTACCATTGACCCTATCCTTAATGAGTAATCCCAGCAGAGCCAAGGTTCTCGCTTAACCTTCAGCTCTGATACCAAATGTAACGACCCGGAAATTTCGAACCCGAAAATTCCAGATAGTTAGGAGAAAAAGAAAAGAGATAGAAGAAAGAAACAGAACAAGACACAGATTCTCACATTCGCAGCGGATCAAAATATAATATCATATAATATCATTTATACAAAGAAACTGTATCAGTCAAATTACACTTTAATACATCAGAGTTACAACATATACACAAACACTGGACAGTTAAAATAACTTGTCCCAGATAAAACAATATATCACACCGGAATATACTCCATACTTTCCTGCCATCCAGCTCGCCTCCTGAGCTCCAGGACGTCCTTACCTGAAAATCTATAATACTCGGTCTGACCCAAGCATTACATCAAAGTAACACCCGGGTCAGGCTGGAAACCAGTGTGAGTAAACCCATTTAATATGAAATACTAAGGTTGTAAAACTTCTTTGAAACCCAGGGTAACTTGTACCTCACTACGAGTTCTTATCTTGTTATAGCCAAACACTTATTACACAAATCAATATCTAAGTACCGTTACATAGTTTCAATGGTCTAGTTTACTTAATTTATTCCATTCCAGCCTATTTGATTTACAAATCAAATCTATAAAGAATTATAGATTACTAATCGAAGTGGTTCCGAATATCACTGATATCCGATCCCGGTGTCTTCGAATTCAATACCATCTTTTAAAGCCAAGTTGTTTAAGTTAAATAATTCAATCAAACTTCAGACAACATATTCACACAACAATTCATCACAGATAGATAACTTATATTATCACAGTTCAACCAAAGCATTTCATACCACAGAACATCATAATTTATCAGACTAGAGATATTAATCACTCCAAGCATTCAATACAATTAAATCATTTATAAGCAAGACACTAGTTATAAAATTCTAATTAATTTAATTAACACAAATAAATTAATTACTTTTAAATCCTGCTTGGTTAACATTAATTAATTACAAACCACTTAATTAATGAAATTAATTAATCAACCTTAATTATCCATCTTAATTAATTATCCTTTATCCCTTAATTAATCACATAAATAAATCAACCTTAAGTTAATTACATAATTAATTACCCCTTAATTAGTTTCATTAGCAAATTAACCCTTTATTAATTACATTAATAAATCATCCTTTAATTAATTACATTAAGTAAATTACCTTTAAGTAATTATCCTTAATTAATTTCATTAAGTAATTATCCCTTAATTACTTATATTAATCAACCTTTAAATTAATTACATTAATTAATTGTCCTTAATTAATTAAAAATGATCGTTTAATTAATTAAGACCCCAAATAACTTAAGATAAACCATTTATCTTAATTAATGATTTAATTATCATTTAAACCTTATTAAAAAAACTTTTGAAATAAATTATCATTAACATATGAATTTAACTAGGATCTTTAAATTAATAATTAAAACATTTACCTTAAACACTCACTTAATTACATCATTAAATTCTTTGAAAACACTTAGGGATTTAAATTAAATAATTATCCCAATAAATGAAATTATTCAAATCAAAACAAATTAAATTTCAAAAACATTAGACTTTATATTTTATATTGAAAACTTGTTTTTGAAATTTGATCACACTATTTAGCTTTGAAAACTTGTTTAATATTTGCTTGAAACTTCGGTAACAGTTCTTTTGCTTTTACCACTTTGTTTAAGAATTTCTTGAAAACCTGGTACAAAGTGTACTTTTAAAATTTTTAAAACCTGGTTAACATTTCACTTCCATTTTAAAACCTGGTACAAGAATAACTTTAAAACCTGTCATCATAAAACACAACCCGAGCCAATTCTTCATTTTCCCGAGACCAACCCGACACTAACTTCTTCTTCTTCCCATCTACCCAACCCACTGACACATAGATGCACGTACATGTACACAAACGATCGGCACTGCTTCGATCACAACTTCCATCGCCTCAAGTCAACTACGACCTCCCCCTTCGATCCCGACCACCAAATCCAAGAATCGAACACGAAATCGCAAATGAGTACAAGCGAACCCAACCTGGAACGAACCGATCGCAAACAACCTCCTCATACCGCCAATCTCGATCACTAGAGTCCTTGCCGATCGACCTCGAGCCTCGTCATGATCCAACGCTTCGATTCCACCACCTCTGGACAAACTCGATGCGACATCGTCGCCGCATTAGCCTCTAAATCAACCAAGACCCAAACCGGTTGCTAAACCCTACTTCGCCACCGATCCTCCTCCACGACGAACTAGAAAGTCAACGACCATTTTTCCCATGATCCCTGACCTACAAGCATGCTTCGGTAACGATCCCGACACTCCACCCTTCGCCGATCACCAGAAATTGAGCAAACTCTCGATTCTATTCAACCCAAGAATTCTACCCAAATTCAAAACTAAAAATCTTGATTTTACTTTTAAAAGTCATAGTTTTCAAAAACGAATCAGGTGATATAAACAAAAACCAAAATTTAAACTATGAATTTTCTGACTAAATTTGATTTTTTTACTGTTCTTCTTATTTTCACAACATTTACTTAATATTTTTACCTAAAATTCTTTTTAAAATGAAATTACATTGCCATGATCCATTTCCTTTTTTAAGATATTAGCCTAATATCGTATGTATAAAGAGAAATTAAATTTTAAAACTAAATTTATAAACCTGTAACTAGAACAGAAATTTATGTACTTATGTACAGGCATACATGTTCAAACAACTACATATTTCTCTATATACTAACATAATTTTCATCATGCAATCAAATTTTCACAAAGTTATTTCAATGTTTTATCACAAGCATCAATTTCAAACAGGTTTAAGCATAATAAGAGTAGCAGTTTTCTCACTGTTTATACAACAGAGGCTACACAGACATGCACACTCAATAAATTCATATTTACATCCATGCAAACAATTTTTCATATTATAACTTCAATGATTATCACATATACCAGATTATCAAACAATTTAAGGGTTTTAAATCAAAGTTTACTCACCTGCTTAACTTAAGAACAGAGAATAGTGCTCAGGTTTTTGAATTGAAAATGAAGTCTGCTCTTGATTTTGAAATGATCTATTGTGTACTTGAATCTGAACTTGAATTTACTTGATTAGGGTGAGTTGATCCTTGCTTTAGCTTTAGGTTTAAATTTGCAAATGTAGATTGTTGTTTGAAATTTCCTCTGGTTAGTTTATAGATTTTAGTTTTCTCTGTTTAGTTTTGAAAATAGAAGATAGAAAAGAAAAGAAAATGAATATCATGACACTTGTTAAATTGTATGATCCAATTAGTTACACTTGTAATTTCATGTAATCCTTAGCTTACATTTGTTATTATGCATGAGTTAATTACTTTTTAAATGGTTTAAAAAGCTTTTATATTTAATTTCCTAATTAATATATACATTTCTTAATTTATATATATATAAAATCCTTAAAAGAAAATAATATAAAACAAACTATATCCTAAATAAAATCCTATATAATATATTTTAAAATCCAAAATATATTTAAGATATATATCTATCTTTTGAAATTCAATATCCAAATTCAAATACAATTTAAAATCCAAACTGTAATCAACTCACACAAATATATTTACTTAAACAAACACAAATTCAATTTGTTTGAAAATAATAATTTTTCTATTTAAAATCTTCTTATATCCATATATATAAACAATCATTATTATTTGTTTTAAAAGAATAATTTGTCAAATTTTAAGTAATTATATTAGGAGATTATCAAATATTTATCCAAATATCTATAATCCATTTTTTATTATATTTTCAAATTCACTTATATAACCAGATATCTTTTATTATCAGAATTTTATTTGAATAAACCGGTTAATTATCCAATTACCGTATGTCCAAAAATCTGGGTTATCACACAGATAGCATCCTAAATCAAAATGTAATCTCTATATCGCTAAGCATCACATGCACACTTTCTAAGACTTGGTATATCATTTCAAAACTCATACTATCGCTCCATAGTCACTCTGGCCCTTCAAAAAACCTATAAGGGCCATAAACTGAACCTCAACTCCCAAAATTCCAAACTTTCAGAATATAGGATTAGCAATTAGTTATATAACTAACCAAACATCTGAATAACGAAATAAGACATCTAGATTTGGAATCCAAATGTCTGAATAGCCCCTAAATTGTAATATATAAACATGTAGCCGCCAGGATTTTGGAATTTAAATGTGTTGGAATTCAAATGTCTGAATGAAAATTTAGATATCTAATTACCTACATGTCTTCTACTTGGCATGAAGGTCGATGGAAAATTTTGCTTCGGATGAAATTTTTTTCCAACTTATTCTCCATCCCTTACATGTTTTCAATCTTCTATTTTCAACGTTTCTCTCCATGTCATCATGACACTTTGCGTCTACGTCTCTCCACATGTGTAGCAACCTTGTTTCCATGCCATAAAAGTAAATAAATTTAATTAAAAATAAAAGTTTTTAAATTTGATTCTTAATAATTATTATTTCTAAAAATAATATTTTAGTTAATTAGATTCTGTTTAATAAAAGATTTTGTTGTAATAAATTGAATTAAATTAATAAACACTTTTGGGATAATTTATTAAAATTAAATAATAAATAAGTAGTTATCGAATTTAAAAAAATTGTTTAATTATTGAAATATAATTTATAGGATGAGATGTGAATCAATCTATATTATATTGAAATTTATTGAAGGATTAAAATTCAAATTTAAAAGTTAAGGAAAATAATTAAAATATAAAATGAAATTAAAATAAGGCCCAAGCCTATATTTCCCTTCCCTTGGTTCTAGAATCCTCACCTTATTTCAAAAATCTAAACTCATCCCCTTTACCATTTTAGGCCTAAATAATGCATGCACTTAAATTAAAAAGCATGAAACCGAGATCGATGGTAGCAAGCTGGGTGACGTCGTCGACGTTAAGGTTGAGGAACTCACAATTGGATGAATCGCCGACCTTGTGAGTGCACACAAAGCTGATTATCGTGGCTTGGAGGTGATGATCTTAAGGCATGAGCATTGGCTTAGGTGGCTACTGATCGCGATAATTAGAGTTGATGAACTCGTGTCCAGGTGATGGCATCATGAGGAGAAGGAAGTGATTTTGAAACTCGCGATAGTGTAGTGGCTGGTTTGAGATGTTAAAACTGAGTTGTTGTTTACGCAATCAAAAGGATGAGTGGTATCCGAATTGGAATTCAACCATCGTATAGATGAGTTTTTACCCACCACTATATTCATATCTTACCACGTTTATAAATAAATCTTGAAAATTGGGCGAATTGTATGATTGTATTAATTGTTGGTATATTGGTTGGAAATTGGTCGACATTTAGATTGTTGATCTATTGTATCGGTTGAAAGTGTCAATTTGCAAACAGAACTGTCCATTTGTGTAAAGAACTATATATTTATTTGTATATCGATTTGTAAATTTTTTGTATGACCGGAGTTCGATGGAACTCGACTCAGGTCACACGATATATTTATAATGTTGTTTGTTGATATGTTTGTGGAGTAATTTTACTCCATAATTTATGTATTTAGATATTTATTTACTTCTTGTTTTTAAAAATATTTTTGAAAAGCATTGAACATTATTTAAGGGTTTTAAAATTATTAAATGTATTTTATTAATATTTTATAAGATTTTGTTCAATCAAGCTATTTTCAAATTTATTAACACATTTTTAATTATAAATATAAATATAGTTTTCTTTTAGTTATAAAACCTATTAAAATCAATATTATAATATAATTATAAATTTGGAATTGTTTAAAAAGAAAAAATAGAATATAATGCCATTTTATAAAATTTGTTATAAAAATGATTATATTGATTTAAAGAGATTTTTAATAAAAGCTATTTAAATATTATTGAATGACTTTTCAAACCTTGGAAAAGAAATATAGAATTCTTTTTATGAAATAATTATATAGTTATGGATATGTTTTTATAAATACTAATCACTTTCTATAATATAAGAATTTCTAAATATGATATAATTTAAAGGAAATGATTTATTTCTAATTAATTTGAGTATAAAATGAATTATAATTTATGGTTAGAAATAAATATAATTTATTTGAAGTTAATATATTTTTATGAAATAATAACTAATTGCAGAAAATTCTAGGAGGATTCTACAAAGGATATCTGATTTATAAATTAATTTTGAATTTTTTACATAAATATGTGAATATTTGATTTAATTATTTAAATAAATATTTTGTTGAACTTTATTATTATTTCATTTTTGAATTACAATTGGTATTTAAAGTATGATTTCTACCTCTTATGATTTCTCATTTTTCTATGCAGATTGTGATATTGTGAATGGTTCACCATTAATGTAGATTTGATTGTTGATTTGATATGATATGGCGATGACATCATTCGTTGTGATTTTGTGATATTTAATTCTATGTGACGAGAAATCTGAATAAATGGATTTATAATACTGTTTAGGATGGGGCATTCAGTAATATTTCTCTGATTATTCTTTGGACTATTTATGTGGAATACTATGGAGATTGAGTGAAGTTTATGAGTAGTGAATAAACGTTTAAGTATCACACAGTGGTATGGGACGCTATTGTGATATTTATTCGATTATTCATTGTAAGTAAATGACGATCATGTGATGGGAATAGTATTACAAGATTGATCTATGTCAGGTGATGCTCGTAGATGCGAGCAGGGTAGGTGCCCTTATATTTATTGATATAATATTCCACTATCATGATGTACTCTTTTTATTAGCGTTGGAGAGAACCAGATGGCTAGAATCCACCCTAGCGGCCCAATCTTTGGGTTACGCCTCAAATCCATGACACTATATTAGATTTTATTTTTGATGCACATCACATGATTTGGGTTAGGTGACCAATGGAGTAGGTGCCCCCACATCACAATATTTAGGTTAAGTGACCTATAGGATAGGTTCCCAATAGCTCCTTTGTTATGTTTAGGCCAATAGTCTGTTACCTATTAGGGCAAAGCAGGGTTGTGACTAAAAGGCTATGCGTTGACGAGCCATTAATGGATACATGTCATGATTTCCGTCAAGGTAACTAAAGACTATAGGAGTAGATCTGGTTTGGTGACCCTGGGCTCATGGAGTGGGTAGATGATAATCAGTCTCCTTTTTGGTTCTAACAAATTGGTAGATTGGCATATTCTATTGATAAACCTCACTTAAGTCTAGATATGGGTTGGGCGACCTAGGGTTAGGTGACCCACATATTGATGTACATATGACTCTACTTGGGACTTCAATTCTGTCGTATAGTTATTCCCCGTCACAATATATTTTGATTTATATATGAGGAGATGAGATTATAGGCGTATAGGTGTCCAAAATATAGCGGATTCGCATATCTTCTATTATATCCGACTGATGACTAGGCGCCCAATATTTTATAGTCAGACGGTCTATTTTATATTCATTTGATGATAGTATTTTCTTATTCGAGATTGAGAGATATACTTGATGACTTCTCATATTTATTGATTTATGACTTTGATGATGATTTCAGATATGGATGATTCATGCGTTTGATATTGTTTTGATTGGATAATATTTGATGTGATTTATATGGGTGATGACATTTTTCCTATGACTGGCTTGTAGTTGATGATATTCTCAAGATTTAAGATGTTATTTATGGTGTTACTATTATACCATGCATATAAATACAATATATTTTATCGTCTACATTTAACATATAGTCTGATCTGTGTGTTATTTATATAATACTTAGGTCAGTCTGAGACATTTCAGGTATATGGACGATGAGACCATCTTGTGATTTGTAGGCATAGAGGAGATTAGATATTCACTATTATAGATTATCATCCTGAATTGTATAGTCTCTTGTGTGTATATCATTGTATTGTACAGTGGACACATTTGTATATTGTAAATTATATATTATCACTGCGATTCTGATCTGTGTTTTATTATATTTACTTATATTGTATATTTTTCTATCCTGGAGGCACACATGTTTATTTCTTTGTGCCGATACTATTTATGTACATGTGAGTTATTTATTTGATATTTAAATACATACCAGTGTTAACCTAATGGAATATTCATGTATGTACCCCATATCATCTTATTCTCTGTATTACCGGAAAATATTACTCTATACTACACTTGGATATATGGGTATAGAGATGGGGATGTTTACAACATGGATTTATGTCCTTATTAAGTTATTTACCAATAAGACGAGTATTGTTCTCCTACTATACTCGACGAATAACTTTGAGGAATTGAATACCATTCAAAAAACATACGAATATACCCACCTAACTTTCATTTCAAACTCTTACATACATCAACCCAAGTCATTTCCAAATGTATTAACTCATTCTCTACACATACCCTTCGTTCTCAACCAGTAGTAAACAACATAAACCAAACCAAAAATCAAGTTTACATTTACCTTTCTTGAGTTTTTTTGTACATTCCTTGTATGGTTAAAAATTGATCTAACATAATTATAGTCTAAAGATCCTACCTTAAATTCCCTCATCAAGCCCTAACAACATTGGGCGTTGAATAAGAAGTACAGTATTAATGGTGATCATAAATCATACACAACTATTCCCACTCACCAAATTCATAAAGAAATCCAAAGCTCAAGCCAATCCACTCTTGAACTTCTATACTTAAAAAATATATTCCACTTCTTGCTCTTTTAGCCAAAATCAAGATGTGGGTATTGTAAAGAATCTCCTTATAAGAATTTAAAGTGTTTATTTGGATTTTTTTATCTACTAAGTTTTAGTGGAGCTATAGAGAATCTAGTAGAGCTTTAGCATTTTATAAAAGAGGAAGAAAATGAAATAATAAATGTGGAGTGGCAATGCACAATCTAGGTGTTTGTTCTCATTCCTTATTCTGCTCTTTTCCACTTCTCCTAAAAATCCGGAAAAATTCTCAAATTTTTTTAAGATGTTCTGAACTTTACGTAAGAATTTTATGTGGTTCAGAGTTCATTTATAGGGTTCTAACAATTTTATACTATAAGGACTTGATAAAGAATCGATAAATAACATACTTGAATTGTAGCCCTTCGGTCCATCTTCGATCATTTCTTAGAATTCCATTGGTTTTGTTAACACCACAGAATGCTATTGAGTGCATGTTCTTCACTCCATGTGTCTTTGAATGCTTCATTTTTTTATTTTTTATTTTATTAAATAATATGTCTCTTTGTAAATAATTCATTGTATTTCTATTCTTTAATGTTGTGAAGCTATAAAGCATACTATCAATCTGTAAAACTTAATAAACACGCTAGTAGACTTGTTGATTGTTATCTTCAATAGACCAAAATCTTGGTTCTAACAAAGTTATCCTATTCACATATAAGGTAATAAAAGAAGAGGAAAATAGAGAGGTTTAAACATAAAGCCTGGTGAGTGGAAAATATATGTAAACTGAATTATAACTGGTGTATAAATATTTCATGTGCAATATACTTAGCGGTATCCAGACCCGAACTTGTACCTTCTCATGCACCTAACAATTTAGCATATTCTAGTTGATGATAAACTAATGAATAATGGTGAAAGGTGATCTAGTGTATTATCCAGTAAACATGCATCGAGTGTGAAAAAAACTCTATACTATATAGATAGTGGTGCACTTGATATCTAATAAGGCCAAGTCTCAAGTAAGAAGGCCAACAATATGGACTAACATAGTTGTGATGCCCCACCTCTATGCTCACAATAACAAAGAGCATTAAAAGAAATACTGTCTGTTATTACGAAGAATAAGGCTGGATAGGAGCGGCCATCCGTAGTTAGGCCTTACACTAATATTGATTATCTCGATAGGAGTGGTATATATTCTTTCATCTCTTTAATCTTTTTTTATTTACTCCCATCGACATATTCAATTCTAGTATAAAACGAACTACGATGGTTCATAATAGTTTAGGACAACATATATAATAATAACACAGATAAGCTAAATGCCGAACACAGATAATATAAAAATCTCATATATATATATAACCGATGTTAGTTACAATACATGTGATACAATACAAATGATACAACTACAACTGTCGACACTGGAAGTTACATATACAAGTACATTATTATAAATAATATACATGAATACATATCATCCTATACTATGACAACGACTACTCCAAAAGATATGAAGAGACTTCATAGCTCAAGCAGCAACCCAAAGCAAGATATCAACAACCTGAAATAACTTGGTCTGACCCGAGTATTAAATTCAAAAGAAAATAATACACGGGTCAGTCTAATTCAAACTCAGTTATTAATGCACGGAAGCAATAATAATTAAATAATCAAATAGACGACAGTCACAATAAATCTCGTATATCCAACCCTTCAATAAGAGAATCAGATAACGGTAGATATAACACGAAACAGTGTTAAACAACAAATCAGCAAATTCAAACCAAAGGCTAACAGTTCAGGTCACTGCTACCATAACTCAAAGCACATATAGGAATGCAACAGTAAATACACATAAATTGAAATATCAATTAAAACGTCAATTCTAATAGGGCTGCAGTACACGCTCGCGTGTACTGCCTCGCCACTACAGCATCTGATATCATCACAACACCAAATACTACAACAAGTCGAAACTGTAGAGGTCAAGACACGGCTATCATGACTCAACACAACTGCAAACACTACAGTGATGAAATACACAAAAGCTCGATAAATCAAAAGCAAATGGCACCAACTCGAGATCAAGTTCAAGGTGAACCAAACTAAATTGAAGAAAATATCAAATCAGTACAACACAGAAGTGCACCCAAGTGATACAAGAAATCGAGACTAAATCAGACTTCATGACAGTAATGGCATGAAACCAGACCAGTGAAACAACATCAAATACACATACATATTCAAGGATGTAGTGTTCAAGACTGAATCAAGCAATAATGCAGCAGGCCTCAAATCGAATGCATATATGTACAACAAAAACTGAAAGGCAACTCAACTCAATGCAAAACACAAAGGCTCGGATGACCAAGTGCACAAAGGCATTGATACAAACTATATTCGAGCTTGAAAGCAGCTTCAAAATTAAAGTAACATATATGCGTACAACTTACATGTAGACTTCAAGATAATCCATAATCATGGAAATGCCAACAGTTCAAGATGATTAAGACATAACAAATGAACGCAAACTGCCTCTATGCAAATGACAACAACAAAGGCAGTTCACAAGTCAAAGACCAGAGCACAGGCAAAGTGGAAACAAGCCAGAGGGATCAAAGTGCAATAACAAACACATATATACATACGTGAATGCATATATATACATGGAGCAATGCAACAGTCAATATCAAGGCATGAACCAGACAAGTACTCAAGGGATGCAACTAACAAGCTCCAGACTCAAAACAACTTGATGAATATATATACATGCATGAACATTTATGTGGAATGGAACCAACAGAAGTACAACAATGCAGATCGCACAGTCAAATTCAAATTATGGATCAACAGTTTCATCCCAAAATATCAAGGCCTATGTCAACAGAGATGAACAAGTGCACTCACATATATGATATCGATTCATAGCTAATTTAATGCACATGTCAACAAAGTTCAATGCAACACAGTGACTAGCTAACTAGACAACATGCAGACATCTAGCAAATAGAAGCAAAGCTCATTCCCAACGTACAGTGACAATATGATTGCAGTGAAGACAGCAGCTCGAGGCAACCACTCAATGCATACACTGATGTACACATATAAACAGGGATGAACCAACAGGCTTACAATGATACAGTGAACAAAATCAAGCAAAGCAGGATGACCATAAGCCCAAAATTATAAACAGTTCGTTAAGCCAAGGACAGTGGACTCATGAAGAAACAAACTTACAAAAGGTATCAGACTCGATTGAATCAAGTACAACATCAAGACCAAATGCCACCAATCAACTAATGACTGCAGTTCAAAGCAATGCCAAAGTCAAGTAAGCTACAGATATGAAAAATCATGTCAAAGTCAACTAGCACAAAGAAAGCAATTGCACAGGGTCAATGAAGAGTCAAAGCAGTGATGACAAAGTCACCAGCAGTAGCGAGTTCAACCACGAAGGCCGAAGTTAAAAAGAAATCATCGTCACAGTCAAGTCAGAGCCATGGCAACCAAGGCTAAAATCGAGCAAATTCAAATGCCAGAAAATCAGATGTCAAGGAAATCGACCAAGTCGAAATCAACACCGTGTCAACCACGAAATCACAAATTTATGAAATTGATAAAGTCAGAATCAATCTCAAGCATCCAAACAACATCGATAAAATCAAGTTGAAACCGACAAAAATTCACGCAACAAAACAAGTCGAAGTCAAAGCAAAACAACATCGTCAAAAGAATTCAACATTGAAAGACAACAAATATACGAACTTGAATTAGATGTGAGAGTCACTCACCCTTTTCAACGAGCATAGAAGTAGCTGAGCGGAGCTCTGCGAGACGAACGATCGACAAAGCAACTGAAAGCGGCTTCAACAGATTGCAAAGCCCTAATTTTGCAAAGAGGAACGAACGAGAATCGCTGCCATTTTCGTTCGTTATTATGTTTTAGGGTTTGCGAACGAATGAATGGAGGAACCGGTATCAACATTGGATAAGTATCACGGTCCCAAAAATAAAACATGGACCAAGATTCAACTTATAAAGCCCACCAACACTAACAAATTTATAAAAGAATATCACCGATTAAAACGCCCATCAGCAATTAGCCATTAGATTTAATCGCCTAATGATGATTATAAATTAGTGCAAAACCCCGGGTTGTTACAATACTGCACTTATAATGCAGCTTCACCGTGAACTACACATGTACCATCACCAAATAGATATCAAATAACATTCCTTGCAGTTCCCCACTAGATTCCCCATAAGACTTATAAAAGAGTTAGTTGTAACTTTCCAACCTACGTAGGTATCGATGGAATTGCGCCTACTTAAATGAGAGTCCGCATCTCTTTTTGATGGTTATATGACTGAACATGAATTATGTGCCTCAAATAATACCAAGGGAAATAATTCTCAATGCTTAAGGTTAAAGCCAAGGGTGATGGGCCAAGTCATGTATACACACCTATGATAGCATATGGATGCCCACCAGAGTCATCACAGATCACAATGGAGCTACATACTAACGTAGCATACACATAAGGTGAATATGGTCATTCCTTCTTCAAACCTCCATGATAAACCTCAAGGAACACATGGTATTTCCCCAATTGTTTCAATCATTCTTAGTTTGATCTCGGTTCATTTTAACAAATTGCACATTGACCAATCGACCGACTATATGGACAAATCGATTGGAAGCCATAGTCTATTGATTGGTAGCCGAGGTCAGTCAAATGAAACTTCATAAATTTGCACTAATTCTTTTCTAGAAATTTCTACATGATTTAGGGATCGACCCGCCGACTGACTGTATTTGGTCAATTAACTGATCAGGTTTGTAGGTGCACAATTGGCACGTGTGTCCATATAAAGTGCTCAAACCACAACTCCCTTCGTCTGGACTTCAACCCATTACCACGATACTTTAATATATACTAATTAATTGAAGAAAACAATAATCGATCCTTTAAGTCTTCATCACATTCGACAACTTCCAAGGACGAGCAAGGACAATAACAACAAATACAAACCATACGTCCATAGCAAATAGAAGATCTAAGGTTTAAAATGTAAATAAATAATTTATGAAGACATATTACTAATGAATTACTTCCACCATCGTGATATCTCGATCCCTACTTAGTCACCACATGTGACCATGAATCGCCACCGCCCCAAGCACTATCTTTCAATAAAACTATTGTCTCCTCCGATGATCCTCTACCCACCCCAAACCCGCTAATACTAGGACTTTGAGGCCAAGTTCCAGCCGATTATTGCGATAATCAGTAAAAAAATTTCCATGTAAGCATTCCACTCTTTAATATGAATTTGTTGACACCAAACATGTCTTATAATTCATCTAGAATCAAAAACCCCCCAAATCTAACCTAAGTGTTCCTTGTTATTCTCATAAAAGCACAATTAGTCCCATTATGCCTAAAGCCTAATAGTAAAGTTACACTTAGAAATAATCGACCACCAACTCCCATATCCTAGTTGCTTGTTCGCATAAAATTCCTCGTTTTAATGTTTGCTCGACCAATGAACTTTTCTAGAACCCTGTCTCCTTTTTTCTCAAAGGAGACGGTCGCCCGCAAACCCCATCAGATAGTGCCTCCTAACTCTTCTCTGAACACATCCATATCATGTTCGCCATTATTCAAGTCTACCATGGAAGATCAACCCCCAAACCCTCTTATCTGCAACTTATTTTATTCTTCAAAATACCACATAGACTACCTACCATGCTCGCTCCATTTTGTCATATGTGGATAGACATCTGCCAAAAGCTCCTGATCACACTTCCAAAACGAGGCGATGAACCTGTACCATTCCCTGAAATAAGTGTCAATGTTATATTATTCATCTAAAAAAATCGCTACTGTAGTGCAACCACCCTTTGTACTTCACCATCTCTTTGATAAATATGCCACTGTACAACAATCACTTCTTACAGCATACTTGTCCTCTAATACTATGCCGCAATATAGGTCACTAATTAGCAGTATCTGTACTATCATTTCAACATGGTATTCGAGCTGGCCACAACTAATTTGGTAATTGAAATCTACAACTCGAGGAAAACTTAGCATCCAAGACATCAATCATAACCCTTTTGTGATAAGATCTCTATTGTTGTAATATGGAATCTCATACACTTGTACAAGGATCAAATTCTCTCCATCTATTACATAGTTTTAGTTCCTTTTGCACTCCTATAATAGCCATTAAGTCTCTCTTGTTAACAAAACTTAAAAGCAATAGATAAGAAACTATGGTGGACGTAGTTCTCTTCTAGATTAAACTACTCTACATTTTATGTTGTTTACTTGCTTGCACTGCATTTTATTTCTAATTTTACATCTCTAACAACATTTTTAATGATTAACCTTCATTAAAAATTCTCACTAGTCACTACTTTGAGATTGGCTAGAAATCTAGTCAACACTAGGGTTTCACTGCCTAGATCTTTTGAACATAATTTATGATCACCTCGAGCATCGTTCAGAGTACAAATTATTATAGCATATTCATCTTGTCAAAATGAACAATTGAACATATAATTTTCTTAGTTTGAATACTGTAATTTCTTGATATGATTTGATATTAGTGGATTAACTGCCATTTGAGCAAGCGAGGAATAGGATTTCAGGATCAAGAAGAATATCTATATAACACCCAATTATGGAGTGCCATAACAATGGATAAAATTAATAATAAACATTTATTAAATGGCTAAGTGAAATTATTATAGGAACTACTAAAGTTAAATTTAATTAATCAAGCATCAGAAACTTAAAAATATTAGCTGAGTAAATAAAGAGTAAGTAGTGTAGCTAAACTCAGCCACAAAGGATTTAAAGAATAAAAAGGGAATTTTATAACAATGTGTTGAAACATTAATAAGATTAGGCAAGTAGGAATTTTAGACCAAGCTCAAATTATTAACCCATATACCTCTACAACATATCATTCTTTAAATGGAATGAAATTTTAATATGATGTTTATCATATTAAAGCAGAAATGGGTTGTTTTGGTTGTACATTAATATTCAAAAATAATGAATTTAACATTTTGATTAGAATTTTTTGCAGGCAAAATAAAGTATTATTATTTTACATTGGAAAGCTAGTTTTATAATGGTTATAACAAATTATAAATTTTCATAGGTGTGAAGCTAAGAAACCTCAGCAGCTATGGTTTTTAAAATGGATCGTCCATTAATCAACGACAATTAGAATAGGAGTTTAGTATCAAGGCCAAACAACTTACAATCCCATACACACTTACATGCACTACATACATACAAGCTTACACCGGTATCATGCAAGATACCTTAAGTTACACAACTACATCAAAAGACTACAGCCACCACAACTAAACTTTTCCAGCTAATGCAAGACATCATTGTAACTACATGACATATTTCTTATATCATATTTCCAAAGGCAAGCCCCAAACAGAGTGCATAATATTTCCCACCAAGCAACCAAATTACAACAAGAACAGAACTTAAAAAGACATCAGAAACCTAACTTGCAAATAAGAGAGGACACCCAAAGACCAACCAGCTATAAACATCATAGTGCCCTAACAAGCGCATTAAGCAACACAAAAAATAAACTACGTCCATTGCACCTAGTAATCACCATGAAGACCGATCAGTGAAGCAGAGAAGTGGCACAACAACAGCAGTGGAACTTAATATGAATTTTTTTAAAGGATACCTTAAGTTACATAACTACACAAATAAGCATGACAAGTTTTTAATGGGGGTAAAGGAACTTCTGATTTTTTGGAATTTTTCCTAGATTTTTCGAATTAATATTAACTAAATGGTTAAGTAGAAAATAACCTTACTTATTGAAATAATTAACGAAATAGATTAATTATAAAGTAATTAAAAGAATAAATCACAACTAATGTCCGAGACTTCTTCCACAGTATAAAGGTAACGAATAGGCAAATGACATGCACACATTATTAGTCAAAAAGTAGTTACTTCATTAAGGAATATATTAGTTTTCTACTTAATTACCGATTTGTCATCTTAAAACCTATGATAGCTTACATTTAAGATACTGTCATCCCAGGCAGTTGATGGCTATTATGTTAGAACTTTGATAGCTATTATCTAACCTTTGATAGCTATTATGTTAGACCTTCTATAGCTATTATGTTAAATCTTCAATAACTATTTGAAACATGATAACCTAAACCATAGATAGGGATGTTAAACAATATATAGCATAGTCTTCAAAGCTCGATAGCTTAGATATTCCTTTGTGGCTAAATAGCTTGGATATGCATTAACTAACCTTAGATGCTCGATAAAAATATGTGATGGCTAACCTTAGAGGCTCAATAACTTAGTTATGCAATAACCAACCTTAGAAGATCGATAGATTAAATATATGATAGGTTGACGCTCGATATTTATACATGCGATAACAAATGGTAATAAATCCATTAATTAAAATATGTGAATTAGTAGCATTTTGGATGCCAGATTCTAAGATGCTTAATTTGAATTTCATAGCATGTGAAATTATAAAGATAACTATAAGTTAAATGTAAGAACTCATGTGAAGGTGGAAATTGTTTGTGCCAAAATTGGTCACAAATCCCAGAAATAGTGAAAGCACTAGTGTATATACACAGATCCACAATATCCAAGTACATATCTCAAATCCAAATAAAGTAGAGAATAAAAATGAGGAAAATAGTAAAATTAAAATGGAGGAAAGCAAGAAAGAACACAAGGTTTATAGTGATTCGGCAATCTGGCCTACGTCCACTTTGAATCAATCCTTTTTATTCCTTTTATCCCGTAGTTACAATTACAAGCCTTTAGGATTAATCACAAAAATGGTAGAGTTTCCGCGTAAGAGAAGGAGAAGGTCCCTTTTTAGTTGCCATAGGACCGCTATTTATAGGTGTAGATCCGAAAATATCCACCTCAAAACCTAGAATACCTCTTCTCTTGCGCATGCGGGCCTGTCAGATCGATCCAGAGCGATTTTAGATCGATCCCAGTACATTTCGTATCGATCCAAAATTAGCACAATAGAGTTGAGATCGATCATGAACATTCTTGAGTGCATAAGGAAGCTTTTATAAAAATTTCATAGCATTTGGAGTTGTAGAATGAGAGTTATGATCGATCCAAGTTTGCATTTTCCAATGTAGCCTGGCAGTTTCGTATCCATGAAACAATGCGTATCCATCAATTTGCCTCCATCAATTTCTATCCGTCATCATGCTGTTCATATCCATTGGACCATCCCTTGCTTAATATCGATCATTCTAGGATCGATGACGTCGAGCGATATTTGCACGTAGATCCATTCTTCATGCTCGCTGACCGCTTCGTTTGCCTAGACCCTCTTTGTATCCGTGCTTCGTATCCATCCATCAGCGCCTCTTTTCGTATCGATCCTTATCTTGTTTCGTATCGATGTCAAAATCTTCTACTCATATCGATGTTGGGCTATGCTCTTCATATCCATCCCTTGCACCCATCTACGTATCCATCCCGTGGGTATCCTTCGTATTGATCACATATTGATCGATATGAAATGTTTCCGCCATTAACCACTACCTCATTCTTCGTATCAATCCCAGCTCTGATCGGTACGAAGTACATCATCATGTTCTGCCATTTAATCGATACGTGCGTATCGATACAAACTCCATATCCAACCCATCGATGCTCGTTGCATCGATACAAAATCCACCTTGATCAATTCCAAAGTAGGTAACCAAGTCCATCATTGATCGATACGAACTGTATCGATCCGAAGTATATAGCCAATTCCATCGCCAGTCGATACGTACTGTATCGATAAGAGGGTATCGATATGAAACCGTTCCTTTTCAACATTAGTTCATCCATATCTTGAGCATACGAACTCCGTTTGTCCCGAAATTTGAAGCGTGGCATTTCCAAACCTTGATTATCATTCCCAATTGATCCCATCTTGATTAGAGTTCGGTCCAATTTTGACGGTATCGATCATAGCCTTGTTTCCAATCGATCTCCAATCCTGGTATCCATCCATTTTAGCCAATTTGTTGATATCCCGGCTTTGACCAAAAGGTGGGGTAACATTTGCCCCCCAAAACATGCCTTGCAATAGGAAGGCATGTTTTGAATAGCTTCAAGTCCAACATCCAAAGCCCACATTCCATCCATAGCCATACCATCTGATCCATGATCTAATCCACTATCGAGCCATTCTATCCAAGCGCCATAGCCATATCCTTGTCCAAATCCACGACTGCTCCGAGTCGATGTCCTATTCCAAATCCAGTAACCAAATCCTTAGCCAATTCCATAGCCATCCGAACCCATCAACCGAGTTTTAATCCATTCATATCCAGTAGCCAATAACCAAATTCATGACCTCTCTGGGTCAATATCCAAATTCGAGGCTGCTCCGGGCCTATAACCAAATCCGAGACCACTTCGGGTCCTTAGCCAATCCTTAGGTGTTCAAAGCCGAAATCCGGATCCATGATCTCTCTGGGTCTAAATTCAAACCCATAGACTTCGCCGGGTTGTTTTATCCTACTCCGGCCTCGACTCTCCGGTCAAGGACTTTTATATTCTTCGGCCTCGACTCTCCGGTCAAGGACTTTTATATTCTCCAGCCCCGACTATCCGGTCAAGGAATTTTATATTCTCCAGCCCCGATTCTCCGGTTGAGGACTTTTATATTCTCCGGCCTCGACTCTTCGGTCGAGGACTTTTATATTCTCTGTCCTCGACTCTCCAGTGGAGGACTTTCATATTCTCCAGCCTCGACTCTCCGGTCGAGGACATTTATATTCTCCTGCCTCGACTCTTTAGTCGAGGAGACTCTCCAGTCGAGGACTTTTATATTGTGTTCGAGTCCATTCCATCGCTCTTCGGCAAAGGGGCTCGTAACTTGTGATCACTGCCCCGTCTCTCCGATCGGGACAGTAATCGCATGACCTGTATTATTTATTACATTAATACAAATCCACTCATCACAGAATCCAATTAATAAAGTAAAAGTTTTTACAACTAGGAAAAAATAAATAAATGTTCGTACAACCAAGGAAGAAGCCAAATTTTGTAGAAAAATAGAAAGAAAACAAGATTTTATAGACCCGAGCGTCACGGTTTTTCACCATCTCAGAGCATGCCTAGGGACCATCCTCAATCCCGTACATGTGTAAGTGACTTAACCATATTACTTCGAGTTCTATGACTTATTCAAAGCCATAAATCCGTTCAGTTGATAACAAACTGACGATGCCTATATCCAGTGCCATCTTCGTTCAAGGTGGGCGGTGGCCGCTCCTATTCCACTGCCACGGCTCGATTCCTTATGTATTGCTGCAAATGACCGTTCCTCACCCGCTCCTCAATGATTTCCTTCAAATGCCTGCAGTCATTCATGCTATGCCCGTCCATCTCATGGAATAGGAAATGCTTTTCCGATGCTTGCTCGTATTCAGAAGGTTCCCTTTTTGCCGGCCTTCGATACTAGAGGCGCCCTCGAGTATATAAGTAAATTCTTTCTAGAGTCTTAGTTAATCCATGTAAGAAGAGAATTTTGACTCCCTCTATGGCCTTTTCGAAGTGCTACCATTGTCATTCATTTTCCTTTTGCCTCTATCGTCTTTGTTTGGATCCTCCCTGGGTGGACCTCCACCTTTCATCACATAAGCTTCAACGTCTCTCCCTTCTCTTTCAGCTTGTGCATCTTCCTGCCTTAGAAATCTTTCTTCTTCGTGGTAGAACTCTCCGAGATCCATCGGTGGATCCCACTCCAGCGATACCTTGAAATCCGAATTATCTGCAATTCATGAGACTGCCGCCATCAAAACCATCGACGGATCAGGCCGATCCATCGAAGCCACTGCCGCATTAAATCTGGTTAAGAAATCCCTAAGCGACTCTCCCTTCCATTGTTTCATCGATGTCAAAGTCATCACGTTCTTGGGTCTAACTATATGGACCCAAAATTGCCTCATAAACCTTTCAACCAACTCTTTCCATGTGCCAATAGAGCCACTCCCTAGCTGTCTGAACCATAATGCTGCTATATTCATCAAATACAAAGGGAAGCACCGCGCCATGACTTCCTATGATGCCCCCAGCACTTTCATGAGTCTCATGTGTCTTATCAAATGAACAGCAGGATCCGTTCTCCCATCGTACATCTCCAGCATTGGTAGTCTGAAATCCAGTGGGTTCCTAGCTTGCCTGATCATAGGAGCAAATGGACTCCTATTCACATCCTCCATGTCTCTATTCACAAGTCCTCCCCTCATAGCCTGTCTGATCATATCTGCTAATCTGTCATTGTCATTAAATGGTAGCCTATGCCTGCCATCTCCAACCTGCCCTTTGAGTTCGTGAGGGACTCCTGAAGCCTGTCTTTCTGGATAAGCGTTCATATCCCGATCAACTCCAAACTGTACAGCGCTGTCTGACATCCTTCCTGGCATCGAGTCAACATGATTTAGGGGCATGCCCCTAAGCACAGGAGCTGCTCCCGATGATCCTGCTCTGTCATGCACCTTAGTTGCTGCGTTTCTTCGGTCCTGATTCTGAACTGCCTCTGTTTCTGCTGCTCCAGCTTCGTGGATCTGAACTCCAGCAGCTCCAGCTGTTCCTGCCTGCCCAAACTGTCTGAGAAGGTTCTTCATAATTTTCTCCTGCATTTTCAGCATCGTTTCCATCTCTTCTCTAGTGATGAAGATTGAGGCCTGATTAGCTCTTGAGGAAGCCACCTAACTTCCTTCATGCTGACCCCTTTCCGTTCTCTATCTCCTTGTTGATTGCTTAGCCATGGTTCCTTCTAGATCTGAACCTTGAGCTTCCCAAATCTAACTCCAAATTTGGTATAGTGGGTGCTAGTCCTTATCAGTGAAAGCACCAAAGTATTTGCGCCAAAATTGGTCACAAACCCCAGAAATAGTGAAAGCACCAGTGTATATACACAGATCCACAATATCCAAGTATAGATCTCAGATCTAGATAAAGTAGAGAATAAAAATAAGGAAAATAGTTAAATTAAAATGGAGGAAAGCAAGAAAGAACACAAGGTTTATAGTGGTTCGGCAATCCGACCTACGTCCACTTTGAATCAATCCTTTTTATTCCTTTTATCCTATAGTAACAATTACAAGCCTTTAGGATCAATAAAAAAATGGCAGAGTTTTCACATAAGAGAAGGAGAAGATCCCTTTTTAGTTGCCATAGGACCGCTATTTATAGGTGTAGATCCAAAAATATCCATCTCAAAACCTGGAATACCTCTTCTCTTGCACATGCGGGCCCGTTAGATCAATCCAGAGCAATTTTGGATCGATCCCAGTACATTTCGTATCGATCCAAAATTGGCCCAATCGAGTTGAGATCGATCATGAACATTCTTGAGTGCATAAGAAAGCTTTTGTAAAAATTTCATAGCATTTAGAGTTGTAAAATGAGAGTTATGATCGATCCAAGTTTGCATTTTCTAATGTAGGCTGGCTGTTTCGTATCCATGAAATAATGCGTATCCATCAATTTGCTTCCATCAATTCGTATCCATCATCATGCTGTTCGTATCCATCGGTCCATCCCCTGCTTCGTATCGATCATTCTGGGATCGATAACGTGGAGCGATATTTGCGCATAGATCCATTCTTCATGCTCGCTGACCGCTTCGTTTGCCTTGACCCTCTTTGTATACATGCTTCATATCCATCCATCGACACCTCCTTTCGTATCGATCCTCATCTTGTTTCGTATCGTTGTCAAAATCTTCTACTCGTATCGATGCTGGGCTATGCTCTTCGTATCCATCCCTTGCACCCATCTACGTATCGATCCCGTGGGTATCCTTCGTATCGATCGCATATTGATTGATACGAAATGTTTCTACCAGTAACCACTGTCTCATTCTTTATATCGATCCTAGCTCTAATTGATACGAAGTACATCGTCATGTTCTGCCATTCAATCGATACGTGTGTATCGATACAAACTCCATATCCAACCCATCGATGCTCGTTGCATCGATACAAAATCCACCTTGATCAATGCCAAAGTAGGTAACCAACTTCATCATTGGTCGATGCGAACTATATCGATCCGAAGTAGATAACCAATTCCATCACTGATCGATATGAACTGTATCGATACGAGGGTATCGATACGCAACCGTTCATTTTCAACATTGATCCATCCATATCTTGAGCATATGAACTCCTTTTGTCCCGAAATTTAAAGCGTGGCCTTTCCAAACCGTGTTTATCATTCCCAATCGATCCCATCTTGATTAGAGTTCGGTCCAATTTTGATGGCATCGATCATAGCCTTGTTTCCAATCGATCTCCAATCCTAGTATCCATCCTTTTTAGACAATTTGTTGATATCCCGGCTTTGACCAAAAGGTGGGGTAACAGAAATGGATAAGCCTAGGGTAAGCTAAGAAAATGATATGTTTTATCATTTATAAAGAAAAATAAAAATGTTCTATCTAAAGAAATGAAAGATTTTTCATCTGAAAATAAAGATCTATGGAATGTGCAAGGTACATAATTAATAAATAAAAGAAGAGGATTGAACCTAAGATCTTAACATATCCCTCACAGTGATATTGAACGGCAAGATGCCAAGGCTAAGTAATATCTAAATGCAATGGGTATATGGTAGGGTGCCAAAACTTGGGAAGTCTATTGGGTTCAAATGAGAAATTTTTACTCTAGTGTGGGTAATAACATCAAAATGGATACAATTTACCGAATGAATTGGTAATGCAAAACAAAAGTAATTCTGGGACTAGGATGAGATATTGACACTTAGTAAGGACACTTGCTCGATTGTGTTTAGGGTGCTTACATTCAACCTCTTGGGAGAGCCAGGGTGGCTTCCAAGGTGGACGAGTGGCCATTTTACCAATGACATAATTCAAGAAAGATGAATTAGTAATAGAAAAACATAATGAGGTATTCACTAGATAAAGTTAGCGATAGCTATTAAATTGACACCTAAATAAGAGTCTATGTTATGCTCGTGATTGTAAAATATAGCCATATGACATGGTTCATAAAACATGGATAAGTATAGGCTATATTTATGCTAAAATGGATGGGTTTATGACATGGTTCATTGGTGCATGTTAAATATAAGGTATACTTTATATGTATGCTCATGATATGATGTTCTGATGTTACATAATAGGATGTAATTGTTATTAATGATATAGTGAGGGAAAACCCGTTATGCTAGGTAGTATGGTTTCACTATATGTTATGTTTAGGGAAATACATTACTCACACTATACTTTATGTCTGACTTGTGTTTTTATTAATATTTTTCCCATAAACTCATCGGCACTCTTTAAGTGGGCCAGTTATAGGCTTAGCCAGGTTTTCTTAAAGGCGATTAAAAGCACCAAAGGCAAAGCAGGAGGCTTAGTAGATAATAAAGTTTCATTTTGAATTCCACTATAGTAAAACCAAGTTACATAATTTAAGTGTTCGTTAACATCCTTATATGGCAGGCATGACGCTATTATCTATAGTTTTTATCATATTTACCTCTGTGTGGGTAGGATTTAGGAATGAAAAATATTAGGACAATTTGTATAATGAAATTATTTAGTATCTCTTTTACATAATGATGTTGAAAAAAATAATTGATTCCATTTTGTCACTTGAAAATAATTCTTGTAATGACTATTGCATCATCAATTTCCATTTTCGAGTCTTGAAATGGGGGATGCTACAACTTGGTATCAATGCTTACGTTAGGGTACATTTAAGTAAAATGGAGCTTAGTACAAATCTTGGTAGAAACTAAATAGTTGAAAACAAACATACTAGAAAATATTATATGTTATATATATATACACACACTTTGATATTGATATATATATATATATATATATCTGTGTGTGTGTGTGTGGATATAACCATCCTTCTATTATTTCTCTCACTCTCTATACTGTGTTTCTTATAAGCTATTGAAGACTTTCTTAAGTAGAAAGCAAAAATGGAAACTAGAAGCTAACATTTGATATTAGGAGGTTCTATGTAACAACCCGCATATCTATCGATTTTATATTTAAATATTTCATCGTTCGTCGGATTTTAGTCCGAAAAGCTACTTTTTGAAAACAGTCGAATTAGGACTCGAGACCACTTCCATTGAGTTCAAAACGTCGTTTGCAATCTTTTGAGTATAAACTTTGATATGTTTGGAGCTAGCTAAAATTTTGACCTTTTTCACTTTGGGTTTGGGTTTGGGTTCAGCCCACTAGTCCACATAATACCCCAAACTGAAACACGTCTCTTCATCCACTCCCATTTCTTTACCTTTTCAGTTCTAAAGAGATTAATGGAGGAAGAGAAAAAGAATTAAAATCCTAAACCCTAGTTTTCATTTGCAAATCCAAGTTTAGCTCCAAATTCAAGGAGAAGCTATTGGTAAGTATCTCCATCTTCTTCTCCAACTCAACCTCTCTTTAAATTCAGAAATTTCCTAAACCTAATTTTGGAAATGTTCTTCTTTTGAGCTTAGATTCAAGCTCCTAGTGTTGAGATTGAAGTGTGGTTGATCTTCCTTTGTCTTCAAACTTCTCATTCATTGTTTTCGGGTTCAAAGGTGAGATTTTTATCTCACATCTTAGTCTATAATTATCTTCGATTGTTAAGTATGAATTCCTAACACTTATTCATGTGCATTTGATGTTGGTTTGGATCGATTTTGTGTATATTCCAATTTTTGGTGTTTTGGTTTAATTTTTGTGAAAATCCTTTTATGGATGATTTGAACATGTTTTTGGTGATTGCATCTAAGTACCTATAGGGCTGGGTTGCCGATTGGCGTAAACCCTTAGTACTCGTCGCTCGTTCGATCGCATTTCGGTTTGGATTCATCGTTTTTGAGCTAGGCTATTTTTTTTAGCCTACCAGAAAAATTTAGACGTCTGTCACAAAAATTCAGACGTCTGAGATAAATTTAGACGTCTGTCACAAAAATTCAGACGTCTGAGATCAAATTCAGACGTCTGTCACAAAAATTTAGACGTCTGAATTTAGTTCAAAATGTTTTTTACTCTTTGTTTCAATTTCAGACCTCTGAGACGTCTGTCACAAAAATTCAGACGTCTGAGATAAAATTTAGACGTCTGTCACAAAAATTTAGACGTCTGAACTGCTGATTTTGCCTAATTCGCCTATTTTCGAGTAAATTTCCAAGGTTTATCGATTTTTGTCGATCCGACTTGTTGTTATCAATTATTATCGAGTTTGATGACTTCTTTCTTTGGACTTTTGAGAATATCCATTTTGATGGATTTGATATCGATTTCTTTGGATTTTATTCACGTCTTCGAATGTGAATTTTTATGATTGATTGTTTCTACAATCACTTCTATGATTTGTCACTTCAAAATATAAAGGTTTTCTATACTAGTATTAATTATCAAAACTTCTTCATCAAAACGATTTCAACTCTATTTTCAATATCAAACTCGTTTATAAAACTGTTTTCTAATCTATTAGTATATACAAACCTTTACTTCATTCGTATGAGAAAATATAATTAAACGGCCTAGCAAAACAAGTGGTATGAAACGCTTGCGTTTACTTCGTCGGTTAATTGATGGACTTGTTCGATTGAACCCTCTTGTGACAATTTTCTAGTGGAGATCTACAATCTGTTCGTAAATATTTGAGTTAAGCAAGTGGTTATGGGACATGAAGCTAAACTCTTATATTTACTAGCTTAGTGTAATCGACACTTCTTTATGATCGATGATGATCATTTTATGGTTTAGACTAGCAATGTGCGATGTCTCTTTGTCCATGTGAAGGACTGTATTTCTTTTTATTGAGCTTCGTCTCATTTCTTTGTGGGCTGGCAACCCAAGTTCTTTTAATGTGTTTCGATTCATCTGATGTACCGTTTGCACTACATCGATGTCTCGGCCTTCCGATTCATTGGACGTACCGTTTGCACTACGTTAATGTTCAATTCATTGGACGTACCGTTTGCACTGCGTCAATATTCGATTCATCTGATGTACCGTTTGTACTACATCGATGTCTCGACTTTCCAATTCATTGGACGTACCGTTTGCACTGCATCAATGTTCCAAATTGTATTGTCTTTCCAGTTCATTGGACGTACCGTTTGCACTACGTCAATGTTCAATTCATTGGACATACCGTTTGCACTGCGTCAATGTTCGATTCATCTGATGTACCGTTTGTACTACATCGATGTCTCGGCTTTCCGGTTCATTGGACGTACCGTTTGCACTGCGTCAATGTTCCGACTTTCATGCTCCTGTTTGTGATTTGCCATCCTTTTATTGTGATTTCTGGATTTCCAATTGATGATTTCTGGAATTTATGTTTCACCACCTTTTTCAGTTGGCATCGATATGTATGTCATTTATTATGGCTTGGTGAATTAAATAAAGAATATGATATTCTTTTTGATGCTATGAGATTCTTGAGATTTTGTATGATTTTCCTTTGTTGATTTTCTAATGTATACTTATCACGGTATGACTTTATTGTTATCATACGTTTTATTATCATATCTCATATTCTATCACATTTTATCTGATAATTATAGCTAGACTGATCCGTTTATTATTTTCTTCTTAAATAATACTCGGGTCAGACTGAGATTTTACAGGTGCTTCTTCATGACTTCCTATCTGGAACCATCATCTGACTTTTGGCTAACTACTCTAGTTTAGTAGTTTTTGTTGTATACATTTGAGATTAGATTCCTTGATGTATACATATTCTTTTGCCTTGCACTTGTATCTATTCTTTTGTGTTATTGTGGATCTTATTTGACCACTACTCTGATGTACACCTTCATGTGTTATATTCATATCTATTTCCACCTTTATGATATGAATTGCCTGTGACTGATTTATGTTATGCTTATTTCTATATTTGTTTTCGAGGTCCACATAGCCACTATGTAGCAGCTTTGAGTTTGTATCTGTATGTCGGATTTCCTCTTTAAAATGCTATACTATCTGACATATCGGTACTCGCACAAAGCAATTATACAGATGGTCGCTCCTCAACAGCCTTATTCTCCGTGCTAGTTGATGGCATTACCTCGTAGTGTCCTTGGCTAGCGTGGGTATAGAGGTGGGGCGCCACAGCTTGGTATCAGAGCCAAACTTCGGAACAATGTAGAATAATCTAGCAAGGATCATTGTCCTAAGTCTTTCTTAGGAATCGTGCCATAGGATTTAATTCGGGCCTTCGTACCGTTCTATCCTATTTCATTTTATGATTCCTTGTTTTATCAATCAAGTTTGTTTGATATTCATTCTGAGATTAACCTTTTTCTCTTTTCTTTCTTTCTTAAAGAAAAGAAATGGTTAGATCTGGCCGTACCAACGTCGGTCAATCCAGTGCTACTCCTCAGGAGGGAGTATTTATGTCTGCCCAGCAGCTCCTTGATCTTGTAAAGAATGCTCAAGCAGCCGGACCCGTTCCAGAGCCTACCCATCCTAGATCCGGTTTTGCACGCTTATGCAGAGACTATACCGATTTGGGTGGAAGGCCATTCAAGGGATCCGAGAGTGTTATTGAAATTCAAGCTTGGCTCAAATCATGCGATCGCATCTTTTCTCGCATGAACCTTATTGATCTCCATCGAGTCCAAGTGGCTTCTAGCATGCTCCAAGAAAGAGCATTGGATTGGTATGAGCTTCTTATTTCTGAAATCGTTGAAGCGGATCTCACTTGGGAGCAATTCCGGGAAAGATTCGAATTGAAATTTGTGCCGGAAGCTGAAAAAGTAACTTTAGCCCGGCGCTTCATAGACCTTGTTCAAGGTAAATCTTCTATGACAGACTATGTCGCATCTTTCGAATCTCTTTCCAAATACGGGGTTGAATACATTAACACCCCGTTGAAGAAGAACTAGAGATTTGTCTATGGCTTGAATAAGAATCTTAAGAAGCCATTACTCCTGAAACTCGAGGTTTCATTTGATCAGCTTATTGATATCGCTCTTCGTCTTGAAGAGGCCGATAGAGAGTGTGATGTTGAAGTTGTGGGTGCTAAACAAAACTTCAACAACAACATGAAAAGGCCTATTAAGTTCAAAGGCCCCAATCCAATTACCGACAAGAAAGGGAAGCAAGAATCTTCGGTAGCAAAGACTCCTACCTCTAGTCGTGGACGATGCTACAATTGTGGCCTTACGGACCACTATGCAAATGAGTGTCCGAAACCATATTTTTGTCGTTATTGCAAAGGTTCGGGACATCTTTTATCTTCATGCCCCAAACTTCCAAACAAGAGAGAGGGAAAGCTAAATGCCCCTAGTGACACTTCTCTTGGTCAAGGTATCCATTCTATCCTTGATGACATTTCTTTTGTGATTATCTTATTCGAGTTCTTTTTGATATGGGTTTCATCTCATTATTTTTTATATCAAAAGAACTTATGATTCATTTTCTTTAAACATTTCTGGGCTTGATGACTTCTTTGAGGATTGCGAATCCGGATTGGTGGGTCCACAACACTCAATTTGCTTTTTATTGACGTCGAAATTATTTTATGTGATTTTTCTTTCCGAGCCGATTTTTACTTATGCTTCGAAATTGACTTTTGTAAGGATTGGCTTAATTATTATGAAGCCATATCCTTTGTCCCGTGTGGACTATTCATCTTTGACATTTTCAATCTGTTAAGCAGATTTCTGTTTTTCCTTTGTGATTTTGATTCCAATTTGATGGCATCATTTTATTCTTTAAGCTCACATGATGAGGAAAGTGTTATTTCTCTCATTCATGTAGTTTGAGAATTTTCCGGTATTTTTGAGCTTGTCTTAGGATTATCGTCTAAGAAATCTTTTGAGTGGTGTTAAGGTCTTTTCAGCTCGACCTTGCCACCGGTTTTCTTTAGCTACGAGTTGCGAAAGTTAGTATCCATTTGCCGCATTTTGCACTCGTTATGATTCTTATGAATGACTTGTTATGTCATTCAGTTTATCCAGTTTATTTCATCCATTTTTGTAAATCGAGTATTCTATGAATATTTCGATGAGACCATTCTTGTATTCATTGATTTTGGGTGAAAATAGCAATTTAAAATTTTGCAAATCTTTTTCATAAGATTTATTTATAAGTACAAATGGGATTTTTGTTCTTTAAGCAAACAAAGAATATTCTCAAAAGTTTTTAAGAAACGTGTTTATTATCTTGAAGATGATTTTGTGATTGTATTGCCCATTGAGTGCTTTAAGAATTTTGGTCGACGCGCTTGATCAACGTTATCGATAGGAATCTCCTAAACGCGTTGATGAGACAATCAGACATAGTAAATTGACTTGAAAAATAAAAGTTTTTCTAGAAAGATTATTACATAAAGATAATTGTGATTTTGAAAGTTTTAGCTTTTCGGGAAAGAAGATTATTTGAAAGAATTCTTTTCCGATACTTCTATTCTTGTGATTCCCGATGGGAACCAAGACTTTATCTTTTGTACCAATGCTAATCGTATTGGTTTGGATGTCGTTCTCTTTCTTTTGCTTTTAAATCATTAATGCCTATCGAGACTAGATATGCCACTCATGATCTAGTGCTCGTGGCTATCGATTTCGCTTTTAAAAATTTGGCATCATTATTTTTGGGTGAGAAATTTGTTCTCTACCCTGATCATAAATCTTTGGAATATTTATTTTCTCATAAGGAACTTAACGTTGGCTCGAGTTCCTTGCATCTTATGATCTGGATATTTTTATACTTCTGGAAAGGGCAATCGTGTTGCCGATGCCCTTAGTTTTAAGCAACAAGCAGTTTTTTCTTTGATGATATCCGAATGGAATGATCTCGAGACTTTATCCACTTATGAGATTCGAGATCATGAATCCAATTCATGTTCATCTCTTGTTTTGTGTAGCCATGAGGCTCGTCCTTCTCTTTTGGACCATACCTCTTTTGGCTAAACTCTATGTCAAACTAAAATTGCATGGAGTTCCTACTTTTGTTATTAGCAATCGTGATCCATTATTTTACTAGTGGACTTTGGTATGATTTTCAAAAGCTTTGGGAACAAAGCTTAATTTTTAGCACCGCTTATCGTCCTCAATCCGATGGACGAATAGAGTGTGTGAATCAACTCTTGAAGATCTCTTTCGTTCATGTGTTCTTGATTTTGGTGGAAGTTGGGAAAGTTATATTTCTCTTGTTGAGTTTTCTTCCTATAATAGCTTCCAATCTTGTATTGGTATGCTACCTTTCGAGCCACTCTACGGAAGGCCATGTCGATTCTCTTTGTGTTGGTTTAAAGCTGGTGAGAAGCTGGTTTCAGGTCCAGATCTTATTGGTGTTCATTCGTGTTTCACCTATGATGGGTGTTGTGTGTTTCAGTTGATCGGGAAAGTTAGCACCACGATATTTTGGTCCATTTCCCATCACCGAACGTATTTGTTCTGTGGCTTATCGCCCCTTTAATTACCGGCTCAATTTTCTGCTATTCATGACGTTTTCCACGTCTTTTATTTTACAGAAATGCCTTTTGGATTCCGCTTTTTATTCTTGTTCCCGCTGTTATTGTTGAAATAGAAGCTTCACCTATTTGACTTATGAGCAACATTCTACTCGCATCATTGCTTCGGAGGTTGAGCACCTTTGAAATAAGGATGTTCTTTTCGTGAAAGTTCAATGGTCCTCAAATCTTAAGAATTTCCCTTGGGAATCTTGAGAATTCATCGAGCAAACACATCCGGACTTACTCTTTCGTGCTCTTTATGGTGAACTTCTTATTTCAAATTTTCTTTTGTGTTGATATGCTTTTATAGTTGTTACTCTTTATTTTCTTCTTAAGTATTGCGAGGACGCAATTTCTTTAAGGAGGGGAGTCTGTAACAACCCGCATATCTATCGATTTTATATTTAAATATTTCATCGTTCGTCGGATTTTAGTCCGAAAAACTACTTTTTGCAAACAGTCGAATTAGGACTCGAGACCACTTCCATTGAGTTCAAAACGTCGTTTGCAATCTTTTGCGTATAAACTTTGATATGTTTGGAGCTAGCTAAAATTTTGACCTTTATCACTTTGGGTTTGGGTTTGGGTTCAGCCCACTAGTCCACATAATACCCCAAACTGAAACACGTCTCTTCATCCACTCCCATTTCTTTACCTTTTCAGTTCTAAAGAGATTAATGGAGGAAGAGAAAAAGAATTAAAATCCTAAACCCTAGTTTTCATTTGCAAATCCAAGTTTAGCTCCAAATTCAAGGAGAAGCTATTGGTAAGTATCTCCATCTTCTTCTCCAACTCAACCTCTCTTTAAATTCAGAAATTTGCTAAACCTAATTTTG
Source organism: Allium fistulosum (assembly GCA_030737815.1). NCBI lineage: Eukaryota > Viridiplantae > Streptophyta > Magnoliopsida > Asparagales > Amaryllidaceae > Allium > Allium fistulosum. The sequence goes on from CM060906.1 coordinate 918,063,634, forward strand.
GAAATGTTCTTCTTTTGAGCTTAGATTCAAGCTCCTAGTGTTGAGATTGAAGTGTGGTTGATCTTCCTTTGTCTTCAAACTTCTCATTCATTGTTTTCGGGTTCAAAGGTGAGATTTTTATCTCACATCTTAGTCTATAATTATCTTCGATTGTTAGGTATGAATTCCTAACACCTATTCATGTGCATTTGATGTTGGTTTGGATCGATTTTGTGTATATTCCAATTTTTGGTGTTTGGTTTAATTTCTGTGAAAATCCTTTTATGGATGATTTGAACATGTTTTTGGTGATTGCATCTAAGTACCTATAGGGCTGGGTTGCCGATTGGGGTAAACCCTTAGTACTCGTCGCTCGTTCGATCGCATTTCGGTTTGGATTCGTTGTTTTTGAGCTAGGCTATTTTTTTTAGCCTACCAGAAAAATTTAGACGTCTGTCACAAAAATTCAGACGTCTGAGATAAATTTAGACGTCTGTCACAAAAATTCAGACGTCTGAGATCAAATTCAGACGTCTGTCACAAAAATTTAGACGTTTGAATTTAGTTCAAAATGTTTTTTACTCTCTGTTTCAATTTCAGACCTCTGAGACGTCTGTCACAAAAATTCAGACGTCTGAGATAAAATTTAGACGTCTATCACAAAACTTTAGACGTCTGAACTGCTGATTTTGCCTAATTCGCCTATTTTCGAGTAAATTTCCAAGGTTTATCGATTTTTGTCGATCCGACTTGTTGTTATCAATTATTATCGAGTTTGATGACTTCTTTCTTTGGACTTTTGAGAATATCCATTTTGATGGATTTGATATCGATTTCTTTGGATTTTATTCACGTCTTCGAATGTGAATTTTTATGATTGATTGTTTCTACAATCACTTCTATGATTTGTCACTTCAAAATATAAAGGTTTTCTATACTAGTATTAAATATCAAAACTTCTTCATCAAAACGATTTCAACTCTATTTTCAATATCAAACTCGTTTATAAAACTGTTTTCTAATCTATTAGTATATACAAACCTTTACTTCATTCGTATGAGAAAATATAATTAAACGGCCTAGCAAAACAAGTGGTATGAAACGCTTGCGTTTACTTTGTCGGTTAATTGATGGAATTGTTCGATTGAACCCTCTTGTGACAATTTTCTAGTGGATATCTACAATATGTTCGTAAATATTTGAGTTAAGCAAGTGGTTATGGGACATGAAGCTAAACTCTTATATTTACTAGCTTAGTGTAATCGACACTTCTTTATGATCGATGATGATCATTTTATGGTTTAGACTAGCAATATGTGATGTCTCTTTGTCCATGTGAAGGACTGTATTTCTTTTTATTGAGCTTCGTCTCATTTCTTTGTGGGCTGGCAACCCAAGTACTTTTAATGTGTTTCGATTCATCTGATGTACTGTTTGCACTACATCGATGTCTCGGCCTTCAGATTCATTGGACGTACCGTTTGCACTACGTCAATGTTCAATTCATTGGACGAACCATTTGCACTGCGTCAATATTCGATTCATCTGATGTACCGTTTGTACTACATCGATGTCTTGACTTTCCAATTCATTGGACGTACCGTTTGCAATGCGTCAATGTTCCAAATTGTATTGTCTTTCCAGTTCATTGGACGTGTCCTTTGCACTACGTCAATGTTCAATTCATTGGACGTACCGTTTGCACTGCGTCAATGTTCGATTCATATGATGTACCATTTGTACTACATCGATGTCTCGGCTTTTCGGTTCATTGGACGTACCGTTTTCATTGCGTCAATGTTCCGACTTTCATGCTCCTGTTTGTGATTTGCCATCCTTTTATTGTGATTTTTGGATTTCTAATTGATGATTTCTGGAATTTATGTTTCACCACCTTTTTCAGTTGGCATCGATATGAATGTCATTTATTGTGGCTTGGTGAATTAAATAAAGAATATGATATTCTTTTTGATGCTATGAGATTCTTGAGATTTTGTATGATTTTCCTTTGTTGATTTTCTAATGTATACTTATCACGGTATGACTTTATTGTTATCATACGTTTTATTATCATATCTCATATTCTATCTCATTTTATCTGATAATTATAGCTAGACTGATCCGTTTATTATTTTCTTCTTAAATAATACTAGGTCAGACTGAGATTTTACAGGTGCTTCTTCATGACTTCTTATCTGGAACCATCATCTGACTTTTGGCTAACTACTCTAGTTTAGTAGTTTTTGTTGTATACATTTGAGATTAGATTCCTTGATGTATACATATTCTTTTGCCTTGCACTTGTATCTATTCATTTGTGTTATTGTGGATCTTATTTGACCACTACTCTGATGTACACCTTCATGTGTTATATTCAAATCTATTTCCGCCTTTGTGATATGAATTGCCTGTGACTGATTTATGTTATGCTTATTTCTATATTTGTTTCCGAGGTCCATATAGCCACTGTGTAGTAGCTTTGAGTTTGTATCTGTATGTCGGATTTCCTCTTTAAAATGCTATACTATCTGACATATCGGTACTCGCACAAAGCAATTATACAGATGGTCGCTCCTCAACAGTCTTATTCTCCATGCTAGTTGACGGCATTACCCCGTAGTGTCTTTGGCTAGCGTTGGTATAGAGGTGGGGCGCCACATTCTAGGGAAAATACTAGTATGGGAACCGTAAGTACAGAGATTAATGGCCAAGGAGGGGTGTCATCTTCGAATGTTGACGTTGAAACTGGTGTTCAATTGCATTTCATGGTGGTTAAAGCAATGGATATGAATGCTTTTTCCACCAGTTTAAGACGAAATGATGTGGAAACAACTAGCTGAAGTTATTGAGCTTAGAAAGGTAAGTAGAGGGTACTTTCTAAAATGAATCAAGACTATAAAAACTATAAAGGAAATGTGTTTACTAAGATGGAGCTAGCTTTAGAAGTTTTGAATTCATTGAAAAGGTGTAAGCATACCTTGGAGACATGGGGTACGATGATGCTGGGAAGATGAGGTTGGCTTACGGTTGGCTTCAAGAAGACGATTAGTTGAACTAGTGGGAGACATTGATTGTCGAGGTCCAAGAGGAGGAGATTACTTGGGTTAATTTAAGGAGCGATTTGAGGCTCAATTAATTTTTGAGTGACAAAAAATGCTTTGTGTTTGGAGTTTTTGAGTTGAAGCAAAGGGAAATGAAATTGGCAGAGTATATCTAATGTTTTAGTGCTTTGTCAAAGTATGGTAGGGAGAATATTCAGATTCTATTAAAAAAATGAGAAGTTCATTGGAAGTGTAAATAATTTTTGGACCATAAAGTGGTGAAGCGTTTGTTATCTCCTTTCGAATTGGTGGTAGAATTGACTAGAATGTATAACCGTTTATACCAAAAGGAGATAAAATATGATATTAGACCTAAGATGGGGTAGAAGAAGAGGTTTACCCAATATCAAAAGGGGAACAAGAACCAACAAAAAGGAGGAAGGGCCTCAGGCGGAGGAGCATAGAAGGCCAATATGGCATATGTTTTTTGCTTTAATTATAGGCAGAAGGTTGACTAATCGACTAAATGTACCAAGCTAGAGAATAAGAGGAAGGTTAAGTGCTTCAATTACGATAAGCTTGGCAATAAGAAGAGGTATTGTGTAGAGTTGATATAGGCAAAGGTTTATGCTTTGGAAGGACCAGAAGTTGGACCCTCTATCGAGGAAAAGTGGAAGGGTGCAGTACTTGAAAGTACAATTTCAATTTCCAATATTTTAGTTAGAGTTGTATTTGATACCAGTGCTACATATTCTTTCATATCAAAAGATTTGGTTGATAGGTCAGGTTTGAATACCACTTATTCAGTTATGTCTTTATACATGGTTAATTAGATCAATGGGTATGCCACTGACGAATTAAAATGCACTGGTGTAGAGGTTTTTATGTGGACATATGTTTGTTTGCTACTCATATATTTTTACTTTGTAGGGTATGAGGTTGTTTTCGGTATGGATTAGCTAGTATGTAATAATCCTAGAATTTATTGTGCCAATAAAATTACTGCTTTATGACACCCAAGGGTAAATGAGAGGATTATGGTAGCAATAGACGTGGTGAAGGAGCAGTTTGGAGCTTCCTTGCGTACATTAGACGCAAAGTGAGATGCTACCGATAAAGTGTTGTCGTTTGAGAAATTGTTGATGTTTTCAAACTATGACATTATTGCCACCTAGAAGAGTAATTGAATTTCGAATAAATTAATACCTAAGGCGCAACTTGTTAAAAGACCACCTAGAAAAATGCTGCTCAAGGATATGGAGGAGTTAAAGAAGAAACTAGTGGAACTTGAGCATAAAAGTTTCTTTAGGCCGAGTAGTTCACCGTAGGGAGCATCAACAACATTTATGAAGTAGTCGGACCGATCACTTCAAATGAGTATTGGTTACTAGAAACCGAATGAATTGATATTAAAGAATCGTTATCCATTGCCCAAGCTAAAGACCCTGTTTGAGCAATTGAGTGAGGTTAGAATATTCTTGTAGCTAGATTTAACAATGGAATTTCACCAACTACGGGTAGTAGAAAATAATGTTCTATTGACCGATTCATATGAATAGTTAGCCATGCCATTTGGACTGACTAGTGCCCCTGCGTTCTTTATGAATCTTATGAACTGGATCGTGCGCGATAAATTGGATAGAATTGCGTTAGTCTTTATTTATGATATTTTGGTATACTCTAAGAATGAGTGAGGCCATGAAGTTCACCTTAGATTGGTGTTGGAGACCTTGAGACAACACAACTTGAAGTTCAAGTTTTCGAAGTGGCACTTTTGGAAACAAAAAGTTAAGTTTGTTGGACTTTTTGTTCCAGAGAATAGATTAGCGATGGATCCATCAAAAATAGAGACCATAAATAATTGAAAGAGACCACAATGATAAAATAGATGAGAAGTTTCTTGGGATTGGTTGGCTACTATCATAGATTCTTAAGGATTTCTCGCTTATTGCAGTACCTTTGACTAAGATTACCTAGAAGAATGAGGAGTTTGAGTGGACGGATAAGTATGAAAGGTTATTTCAGGAGTAAAAGAGGTTATTGATGAATGCTCATGTCTTGATCATGCATAAAGGGATCATGATTTGGTTGTTTATATCGATGATTTTTGAATCGGATTGGGGGCGGTATTGATGCAAAGGGGAAGAGTGATAGCTGATGCAATTCAATGGTTAAGACCACATGAAGTACGCTATCTAACTCATGACTTAGAGTTGGAAGCGATGATCTTTGCATTGAAGATTTGGAGACATTATCAATTGGGAAAAAGGTTCGAATTGTACATGATCATTAAGTCACTTAAATATTTATTCTCTTAGAAGGAGTTGGATATGAGGCAACGGAGATGATTAGAGTTCTAAGTGGCATATGATTTTGACATACAGCATATGCTTGAAAAGTGGAACAAGGTTGTCAATGCTTTGAGTGAAAAGCAGTAGAACAAAGTGTTAGCCATGATTCTGAAATGGAAGGCTTTAGAGGTGTTAGCTTCTTGTAGGGTATATTTTATGCAACAACCCATACCATAGTAGGCCTGAATTTCACTAAACATGAAACCTAAGTCCACCAAAGCATGGATCACTGGTTCGGAAACTTGCAAATAAAACAAAAGAATGCATCTTAGAGCTCCAATGAAATAACTTACAGTGGAATAACTAAAGTATAATAGATCACATAAGTACCAACCAAGATTTGACACTTTCCCAAATCAAGTGTCCTTATAAGCACCGATTACTCCAAACGCTAGTATCTGTCCTTCTAACTATAATTTGGGTTGTAATGAGGAGGGGGTCAAAACAACGTTAGGTGACTGGTAAATATACATGTTATACATAACATTATCTTATGTCAATTATTCGCTATCTCATGTTATGTATGTTTACATTGTTTTAGTTATCTCGACTCTATATCCACGTATGAACTGTTCCCATCTACCTTTCGTACATTTATAGCTATGTATATATCTATATATCCCATGGTCTCCTAATGGACCTAGATACTATCCTTACTAGTATTTCTCTTTTAACACCCCATCAGGATCCAACACCCCATCATATCAGGATCTTATTACCATATAACACAAGGAAGTCCTATAACTCTTACTAACAGCCTTTCATACATTTCTCCATATGCTTTCTGATGGTCTTTCATACATTTTTCCATATTCTCTTTAAGGATTTTCTACTTTGTCTGCTTCCGAACATGGACTGGGCTCCACTAACCACCTTATCCATGTTTTGAAGGAATCTCGCTATGGTTAACTAGCCTAGCCCTAACAGACAACTGTGGTGGTGCATGACCCAGTGCGGTCTACCCTGACAGGCTATAGAGGAAGACCCACTAGGTGTAACCTTATCCTTTTCGTTGACCGCCCGGGACTGATGACGTTCTCGCTCTATGATAACCCTACCTCTAAATTTGGTACCAACACTCGCTGCATAGTGCACGATCCCACTCATCATCCATTTATTGACTAGTGCAATTAGGGCAATGCCCTCCTCTAAAATAAATTTAAAGTGGACTACTCTATCCTTAAGATACCCCTTCATCTATATGCAAATGTATACTCTCCACGGGTCCTATAGTTGGACATGTATTATATTAGTATGGTGTTACACAATAGTTGATAGCTACTTACGGTAGGAAGACTTCTGTTGTGTAACCCTACCGACCTTGCATTCCAACCTATTCTTATGACCTTCACATTTTCTTTATATAATTTATACATTAAATTATAATAGTTGAACCAATGTCTTGATTTTATTATGCGTTTTACTTTTCTTCTTTAAGTTCTTTACTACTTCCTTTTTGATCAAATCCTTAATATCGTTGCTAATATGTTAATTAGTTCCAACTATTATTTTATTCCCATTGCATTCTCTATTTCTTCTTCTTGCCTATTTCTCATACTTTCTTTTTCATTATTTTCCATCTTATTAGCATTTTTATTTCATTCATATCTTGATGTTCAACATTTGGGATTTACTACATTTTACTACATTGGAACTAAACTTCTACTTAATAAATGTTAACACGGTAAATTTCTGTATCTTATCAAAAGGGGGAGATATTTGTGCGGTGTCTGTAATTTCAAGGAATTGTCATTTTAATTTCTTGAAATAGATGGTACAAAACAAGGTGATTACCCCTGTTTCATACATCTTTATCTTCATATATCTATATTCCTTGTTACTCCAAATGTAAACACTTATATTTATTTTAAATTTAATAATATTTGGAAATCTACTTGCAACCTTCCATATTCCAATGCATTAAAATATCACAAAACCCCAAAGATCTAAATAAATTTTCATTTCAGCTTAATTCATTTCCGTCAAATAAAAATAAATTCCTAATTATTACGCATTCATTAAGATTTCATTCAATTAATATTTGTCAAATAAATATAAATTCCTAATCATTACGTATCACTTTAGATTCATTAAATTCATATCTGATGTAAAAATACCAATTCTAATCATTATGTAATTAATTGACATCTTCAATATATAATCCCAAACTTGTTTTCATAACAAGAAAGTATTTGATTCATCAGTTATAGATTATATTGGCAGGTTTAAATCTCAACATTTCATTAAACAAGAATTTATTTACAAATTAAATTCAATTTCTCAGGCATATAGGAATATATCTGCGAAGGTATAATCTAATATCATATAAAAACATATAATATTCCCGCCTACCTTTTAAGCTCTCCTAAATCTCTAGATCTAATCTCTGTTATATGTATTTTAACTTCTGACTCCCTATTTGGATTTCCATATAACATTTACATATAGATCTTGTGATGACGCATCTCCTCGACCCTCGAAAATCGACACAAATACATCCTTGGTATTCACGTGTCGTAATTCTAAGTGCCGAGGAGGTAGATTATCAGGGGTAAAATAAAATAAAGGTAGAAGATAGAAACACAAATTCTCACATTGCATTTAACTATATAGATAGATAGTACATACAACCACTCTCACAAGAGTACATCAGAGTCATGGTATGAACTAACCAGCCAGGAATAGTTATAACTGCCTGCCCCCATACTTGCTGGTATAAGCAAACTAGACACAACGAAAAATAAAAGGATAGACAGATAACCACATAAGATGCTTCAACGCCATGCTCCAAACTCCTCCCAAAATGCTTCACCAAAATGCTACTAAAATGATCCTGACTACTTGGCTGCCCAGGAAAATAGGGCACCCAGAATTTAAGAGAAAAGAAAATAAACTCCGGGTCAGTCACGGAACTGGTGTGAGAAAATTTCAAAGAGCAGATACTTTTGAAATCAAAGGTATCTCATAAGACCATGATGGAAATAAATACAGACGAGGTTTTTTTCCTTATGATAACCAAAACATTTTCGATGTAAAATCATTTGATATTATTTTAAATGACATTCTTTGAAAACTCTTTTCAAGTAAACATATTCAAATAGCTAAAATTGTTACCATTATTAAATTCTAGCATACTAGGCTCTAAAAATAAAATCTCAAGCTCATATCGGAGAATGGGTTTCCAACAAATGACCAGGTAAGGGACTACCTTATGGCAGTACATCCCTAGAGGAATGTATCGAGGCTACAGAACATTTGTACCTCTACCAACACAGGACCGACCAACCTCTTCATAGATAGTACCGAAAATGTCATCACCCCGATTGTTACTGACCTATCCGAGATGTCTCTTAGCATACACCACAATATTTTAAACCCGAATATTATTGAGGTAGAAGTGTATCTAGAATGCGATCATCATACCCTAATGGTTGCGAACCACATAGCCTTGCCGCATCTATCCTGTTTTGGCCATTTCCGAGTGCGAGGCCAGAGGTAATGATTACCTTTCACATAGAACATCACTTTCCACTTTGAATGCCATATTGCCATTCAAAAATCACACAACTGATTTCTACAAACGTATAACTCCTGAGCTCATAACTCTCAGAAAAGGGTGTTAAGCTAAGAGAAATTGCCTTCTTCGCCACCAACAGATGATATGTTATAAAGATCAATAAATGTGATTTAAAAATGCAATGTCTGACATTCGACGATACAAGTTATCCAGGAATAGGACAAACCAAAGGCACTTCTCTAACCATATCCTATTTGCGAATCACTCATAGGATCGGTAGCGATTAGTCATTGCAAATATAAAAAAATCATAACAGAGCACTACTGCTACCATAATATATGATAAAATTTCCCCGAGGTTCTAGTGGTAAGTAGCCCTGTATCATGAAGATCTTTGTCTTCAATGATCTTTGTCTTCAACATGTTTTACTTCGAAAGTGTAAATCATCTCGAAGTGGTTTTTGGATAGGAATCACCCAAATTCGATCCTAGTCTCTTCAAATTCAATTATCGAGAAAAAAGGTGTTAAGTATGGGTGATTAGCAAATAGCATTTTCATTCAACAATATCTTTAGAGATTTATATATCTCTAAATTCATTTTAGCATATATGGATTTATTAAACCTCTCTTTAAATCATTTTATTTTATTTCTCAAAAAATATATCTAAAGGGGATCTTTTCTTAAAAAAAACTTAAATAGGATCTTTTTAGAGCATTTGGGCTTTCCCTTCGATCTATTCCACCCCTCGCATAGAAAGAGAAAACAGAGGTCGGGTAAGTTTAGGGCACTGGTTGCTCCATCCTTAACATTAGTTATACACCTTGTTTTATCTTTCTAGATCTCACAGGCGGGACAAATGTAGTAGTCATTTCTGCATACTCCTTTCATTATTAAAAAGTCATTTCATAAACAGTTTGGAAAGAAAACTAAGTTTAAGAATCCTTTTCCTAATTCGTTGATAAATAATGGACGAATGGTGATTTTGGAGCCCTGAAGCTCAAATTTTACTTTCTACATCTTTTATGTCAAAATTTATTATTTAAAACTCTTTTAATATATTTAAAACAAATTTTAGGAATTTATTCCCTATTTTTAAGAATTTAAAATCAACCAGTTAAAAAGATTTTACCACTTTGGTCGTTTAACAGTTGAATTACGGTTTTTCGGAAAAAATTATTTGAACACAATTTAAATTCTTTTAAATGAAATTTTGATTTTTCTTTTATATTTGTAAACTATAGTGGGAAGAGTCCGGAAAATTCCTATTTCAGAGAATTCCGATTCCAAATCCATTGTATAAATGGATTTAACTTTTGCGGCTGAAATCACGAAATACCTTTACGTGATGCGCTTATTTTTTAGTTGTTTCAACTCTTTTCAAATCTTTGCCATGACATTTAAAGTCATTTTCTCATGTTTTTAAAAGAGGTTCACAAGTCGTATACACTTTTGAATTTAAATAAGAAAGTGACTCCTTTTGTGATTTTTCGATGTGTAATTCACCATGACTTGTTATGATATCAAACCAATAATTATTCAACAGTCATATGACATCCAAACATGATATCAAGCAACATAACAAGTACAAAAGCATGTCATAACATAAGAGTAGAGAAGAGGTAGAGTTTTCTCACAATTTTGCTAACTTTATCACTGCGGATTTGACTATATCTTCTCTACTATTTTCCGACACTTCTTGAATCTGGCTATAGCTCCGCTATCCTAAAAGTTGAGATGAAACGAGGTGGAGATTGCTTCTAGGTGCGCGTGGCATTTGGTGGAGGGATGGATGGAGCTTCCTAACTTGAACTTGACTTAAGTTATGAGAAGGAAGCATGGTTATTTATAGCCTGAATTACTTAAGGATTAAGCTCCGTTCTTTTACATTTTTACCCCTCCCATCACCTTATTATACACGGCCCAAGGCATCTCCATGTGCTTACATCACTTCATATCCTATTTTCTTACTTCCTTAGCTTTTAAGAGATGTATTTGGATGGATTTATGGATTAAAGTGAAGATTACATTGGTTTCGATGAGATTTTGTTGACTTTTGGTATAATATCTTACTTTTCTTTTAAAATTTGTTAAAGTAATTATTAGCCTATATATTATATATATATATATATATATATATGTATGTATGTATTAATAAGTGTATTAGTATGTTTTAAAGTGTTTTAACTTCCAACATTGCGATATTTGAATATAACTTTTGACTGTTAAGCCGTTTTGAATCTGAAATCTGATTTTCAGTCACATCTTTACGTTTTTGTTAAACCATTTATATTTGTAAAAAAACTTGAAAATAAATTTTTATATTGTTTTTTAATAATAAAAAGGTCTTATTTAAAAATTATAATATTTTATTCAATCATTAAAACTTAATTTTACTGAAAACTGGCTTTTGTCACTTTTACCGACATAAGCAAAAGTTCCTATTTTTGTGTATAAATATACTTTAAAATTTTACATAATATTATTTGTGTTATAAAAAGTTATATTTGAATATTTAAAATCCATTTAATATTATAGCTTAGTGTGATCGATTCTTGGCTCGTTACATTCTCCCCCTTCTAAAGAATTTCGTCCTCGGAATTTAGGATAAGAAGAAGATAGCTAAAAGGGAAATATATTCAATATGATGAAATTATAAAAATGTATTGAGAAGTGACTACATCACAAGCGGTGAGTGACAATACAATCTATATAGTCTATACATCAATCCTAAACTTAGGATATGCCTTCCTCATTCTATCCTCCATTTCCCAAGTGCAATCCTTAGCATCTCCACTCCATTGAACCTTCACTAACCTTACCACCTTCCTCCTTAATCATTTCTCATCATGATCAATGATTTGAACAGGCCGTCTAATAACTGCTGAATTTGGTTCCACCTCCTAGTCTTCCTTAGCTCCCGTTTTTATGATTTTTTTGGGTTATGCACATGTTTCCGCAAATGAGATACATGAAAAACATTGTGCACTCCTAACAACCTTTCTGGAAATTGCACTCAATAAGCTAGTGGGCTATTTTTTCAAGAATGGGAAAAGGTCCAATATATCAAGTTGATAACTTTCTAGCCCTTTCAAACCTTACCACTCCTATCATCGGAGAAACTTTCAAAATGATAGAATCTCCAAATGAGAATTCCATATTTCAACATCTTTGATCTGCATAACTCTTCTGCCTGCTTTGGGCTTCCTTTAACTTCTTTCTAATCATATCAACTCTCTGAGGCTTCTCTTATCATGTCGGGACCAAGTATTAACCAATCTTCGGGTTCTATGCACCATGCTGGTGACTTGCATGGATGACCATATAAAGCTTCATATGGTGCCATGTCGATACTAGCTTGATAGCTATTGTTATAGGAGAACTCTACCAAATGAAAATGATTTTCCCATGAGCCTCCAAAGTCTAGAATACATGCTCTCAGAAGATCTTCCAAAATGAGGTTGACTCTTTCTATTTGTCCATCAGTCTGAGGATGATATGAAGTGCTTATACTTAGCTTTGTTCCCAAAGCTATCTGTACTTCCCAGAACTGACTAGTAAAGATTGGATCCCGATCGCTTACTATACTGCTTGGAATTCCATGCAATCGAACAATCTCCCTCATATATATTTCAGCAAGGCTTGCATCTGTCCTTGTTGGCTTTACTGGAACAAAGTGTGCACTCTTGGTCAATTGGTCAATGATAACTCAAACATCTTCATTTCCTTCCTCGTTCGAGGTAAGCCATCAATGAAATCCATTGGTATTTGATCCCACTTCCAAGTTGGAATCTCTATAGGTTGAAATAACCCTGCAATCATTTGTTAGTCGCTTTTAACTTATTGAAAACTGGCACATTTGCTAACATAAATGGATATATCCCTCTTCATGCTTTTCCACCAAAATGCGCGCTTCATGTCTTTTTACATTTTTTGAGTTCCCGGATGAAGTTAAGTTTGGATTGTTGGCATTCAGTTAATATGCTTGCCTAAAATTTCCAACATCCAAAACACAAATTCATCCATTCAACCATAATACTCCATGGTTATTTACTTCAAAGCTTGAATTTCTTTCTTCTTCAGCCGCCTTAATGAATTTCACTAGCTGTCTACTTCAATCTTCTTGCTGGCTATTCTTTCCAGAAGAGTTGGAGTCATCACCAAATAAGCAATAACAGCATACTTCCTGCTTAGTGCAACTACTACTACGTTGGCTTTCCCATGTGTATATAGAATATCCAGATTATATGATGCGAGAAATTCTAACCAACGTTGTTGCCTTGTGTTTAAATATTTCCGAGTGAAAAGATATTTCAAAGATTTGTGATCCGTGAAGAGATCAAACTTTTCACCCAGCAAATAATTCCTCCAATATTTTTATGGGAACACAATGGCTAATAATTCGAAGTCACGTGTTGCATAATTCCGCTCGGGAGGCTTTAGCTGTCTACTTGCATAAGCGATCATCTTACCTTCCTGCATTAGAAATGCACCAACTCTTTCCCCACAAGCATCTGTATAAAAAGTTAACCCACTATTTCCATTTATAATTTCTAGTACTGGAGTGGTCGTTAAGTTTTTCTTAAGTTTCTAGAATGCTTCTTAATAGTTAGGAGTCCAGATTAATTAGCATCCTTCATTGTCAACTTTGTTAGGTGATAGGAAATCTTTGAGAAGTCTTGAAAGAACCTTCTGTAATTCCTACCAACCCTAAGAACCTACTAATCCCTTTAGGAGTTTGTGGCTGCTTCCTACTTTGAATGGGTGCAACCATTATAGGATCCACTGAAATCCCGTCCTTAGACACTGTATGTTCATGGAATCTTACCTCTTTCTCCCAAAAATGGCATTTTGAGAATTTGGCTTTTGGCACAATATTCTTTAATATGTCCAACACAATTTCCAAATGCCTTTCATGTTCTTCTGTCTTAGAGTAGACAAGGGTATCATCAATAAAGACTAACATGAATTTATTGAGTACAACTCTACATGCTTTATTCCTAAGGTCTACAAAATAAGCAGGTGCACTGGTAAGCCCAAAAGGCATAACCAACCACTCGAAGAAAGTATTCAGACCTTTAAATGCAGTTAAATGAATGCAATCTTCCGCAATCCTTAGTTGATGGAATCCCGTAGCTAGATCCATTTTCGAGAATACACAAGCGCAATGTAACTGATCAAACAAGTCATATATTTAGGGTAGAGGATACTTGTTCTTAGTCATTTGTTTATTCATGTCTCGATAGTCTACATAAAGCCTCAGAGACATGTAACGACCGGGATTTTCGACCCTAAAAAATTGACACTAATACTTCCACTGTATTGCATGCCGAGCAATCGAATGCCGAAAAACCCAATTTTTAGGGGAAAAAAGAAAGAAGGAAGAAGATAAGAAGAAAACTAAATGTAGGATTGATTTCACCCTAGAGGGGGGGTGAATAGGGTGATACTTATAATTATAAAAATTAATGCGCAAATATATAAAATAATTGCAGCACAGATAAATAGTAGAATAATAAAAGCAAAAATAGAACAACACAGATTTACCCAGCTTTGGCAAAACCCTGCCTACATGCTGCCCCTAAGGTTCTACTAGAAATTAAGTAGTCAGATTCTTACACACATAAACTTGCGACACCTGTTATCCACTAACCTAACTCTACGCTCAAAACCCTACCACAACTCAGCCACTGAGTTGTGAATTCTCGAACTACACCACCGTAGTTCGTCCCCTAGTCACACGACTAGACAATTACACAAGTTAAAAAGAAATTAAAAAATAAAAACAAATCTAAAACAAGAAACCCTATTTAAAATTAAAGCCCAACAGTATTTATCAAAAATCAGCCCAAAAGAAAAGAACGCAGTGATAAAAATTATCCCCCTTTTCTTTGTTTATATCTTCGGCCTGTATCTCTTTCGTTCAATCCTTCATTCCTCTTTCACGATTTAGGGCTTCTGGAAATTTGAGGTCGCCGATTCAAATTTTTTGATTGAAAGATGATCTATCTTTGGTTTATTTCGTCAACCAAACTATCGCTTTGATTTGCACACGGCTGCTCCTCGATCGAGTTCGAATTGAATGAACCGGTATGCTATTTCCTTTATTTATTCTTCTTGATATGCTTGAACTCGATTTAATTTATTGCCGATGATGTTAATGGTTAAATAGGGAAAAATCCCTAAATGTTCGATTCGTATATTTTCGGTTTGAATTCTTCACCTCGTACGCTAGGCCATTGATTTTCAATTTAATGTTGGTGATTAATCCTGACTAGTTCAATTCGTATATTCCTTTGCTTGATTATCACGACTTGTGTTTGCTTTGGATTTGGTTCCGTTCTTTTCTAGTTTGACTTCAGCCACTTTGATCTTCTGATAATATTTTGAGATAATCAGCTTTCTTTTAATTTCTTTTATGACTTGTTCGATTCTTGTTATCACCTTGGTCACCACGGCTTTGACTTTGTTATTTTTAAAATCTAACATGTTCAGATAGAAATTCCTGCGACATTGACTTTGTTCATTCTTTGCATTTGAGTTGATTTGGTCGCACTTAATTTCAATGTTGTTACCATTGTTTTCATTTTAAGTTGTACTGGGTTGTAGCCTCGAGCCAGTTTGCATTTGCTACCAATCTGGACTGGTCTTGTTACAGTCTGATATGCTAGCTCGAGTTGCTTTGAGTCATGTCCTTATGCATATGTATATATATGCCATTTTGTTCACTGCATTCTGTCACTACATATAAATACATGTATATATGTATGTTTGTGATGTCTTCACTTGTTCCACTTGAAGTCTTTACATGGTTGTTGTGTATCTGCACCTGTTTGTTTTAGAAAACTATCTGGATTATATGTTTGACTGCTTGTATATATGTATACATGTGTGCAAACATATGTATATATGTATGTGGTCTATTGGTTTTCATGTTCTTGTAGTCTTTGGTATCAATGTTGCTTTGTATTCCATTTGCATTCTGGAATCTGGTGTACTTGCTGTATTGATCTCTGCTGCCTTCTTTCTTGTGTCTGGTCTTGGTCATTTGATTCATGTGCATATATATATATGTATATATGTGTGTATGCATATGTATATGTGTATATATATATATATATGTATGTTTGTTGCACCATGTAGTTTGCTTGAAGTTGTATTCTTGCTTGAATATTGAACTGCTTCCATTGTATCTCATATTGCCACTGCACATGTATACATGTTGTTTACTGATTCGAGCCAGATCATGTTATTCATGTTGCCAGGTCTGGTTGTTTTGTTTGTTCATTAGCTTGGTCTGTGCAGTCAAGTACTTGTATTCAGTTGAGATGCTGTCTCATTGTTTGATCTGAAGCTTTATTTGAGTCTTGTGAAAATAGTTGAGCTTGGTGGCCTTCACTTGATATCTTTACATATGTATACTTGTTTGCCTCCTTTATGTGTTGTTCACCACTTTTTGTACTGGTTCATTGTTGATTTGAGTTGTTTTCATGTGTACAATTATGCACTTGTTAGCATGGTCTGGTTTTGACTTCTTGTTGCATGAGAACTTGTACTCGACAATTTTGTGATGTATTTGTATTGCACCTGAGTTGAATCTAGCCTCGGCTCGGGCTTGACCTTGTGCTCACCTATCCCTATAGTTTTATCAAGTGTATATCAGTGTGCATGGCCTTGTGGCATGTACAGTGATACACTGTGCATGTCACAGGTTATTCGTGTTTGATGAACTCAAAATTAAATGATGACGAACAACCCAAATAACCGAGGCAAATATTATTTTCAAAATACGCATTTTATTTTACACTGCAAAAAATATTTCTTTTTCAATTTTACTACGTCAGTGTGTATTCTGCAGATAACTCAGATGCTGGTTCGGGCTGGAGCAAAGTCGAAAATAAAATATGAGTGAATGAGTGATATGTAGTGAGGTGAACAATGTAAAGTGAAATATGAGATATAATTGAAATTGTATTGTAATTGAAAAAAGTATATATAGTGAGAGCTCAAATTTTGTACTATTCAAAAATTGTAATAAACTATTTGTTTGAATAAAATATCTGTTTGAATTTAAATTTGTGTTATTTATTTTATTCAACAAATATTTATTTAATTATGTGAAAAATGAAATAGTACAATTAACAAATACATTTAAATTAATATATATATATATGTTTATTATCATCAGACAAAAATCATATACTTGCATATTCAACAATCTCCCCCTTTTGATGATAACAAACATATATTTAAGATTTTGAATTTATTAAATGTATTTGATCATCCTATTTGCTCCTCCTATTTGAATGCTCCCCCTACACCATAGCTCCCCCTTTATATATGCATGAAAAAAAGGAAATAAACCTCTAGATGGGAATATGCAAATAAGAAATATGACTTGATTTATTTGCCAAAATCTTAACTTTTCTCTCCCCCTTTTCTTATTAGCAAAAGAGTAACAGTGTTAGAAAAAATAGAGATAAAGTGATAGACATTAATACACTATTAATACCCAATCGAGTATAAATATTAAATTTCAATAAAAAATCAAACAAAAATCATAAATATTCTGTTAGGTGCATATTCCACTTTAGAATGATAGGGGTGATGTCGGTATATAAAACCATATAGTTGTTTCTATTAGTGATATATTTATATCAGGAATTTGAATACTTACTAACCATGCATAACCGTTAGGACTTTTAAATGAGATTAGTAGTATTCCCAATTTAAAAAAAAACAAAAACAAATTCAAGTATCTTCTAACCACGCATAACCGTGAGGACTTTTAAATGGGATTAGAACCAACTCGTCTATTTAATAACCAATTTGGATATGTGTTCCATACATGCATAACCGTGAGGACTTTTAAATGAGCATGAAAGCACATAAACAAATATTCCAAGTAATTCACCCATGCATAACCGTGAGGACTTTTAAATGAGAGTGAATACTTTGGATGTTAAAAAATAAAATAAAATAAAAACGAATAATTTCCTATTTAAAATACCATATTTTAACATACTATATTGGATTTTGATAAGTGATGGATGTTAGAAATATAATAGAAATAGAGATGGTCATGTAATTTTTACCAACAAAAGTTATTATAAATCTTGTTTAAATTTATTTAAAGAAATTTACTAAATATACTTTCCCAAGTCATAATATATGATTAATATCGACACTCATCACTTTTTCAATCACTATTTATCTTTTTGATAATTAGTAGGGAGTCAGATTAGTTAATGTAGTCATTTAAGATTAAAAAAATAATTATAAAATCAAATTTTATAAAATGACTAATCTGAAACAAGGTCAAAAACTATTTTATAGAAGGGGTTTTATAAGAAAAATGTCAACTAATTGAAAATCAGTTGAAATAAAAAATATGCAGATATTTTCTTTGAAAATGATGATGCAACTAATGAATGTCTCTACATAGAACACGTTCCACTAGTACTTTTTCTATCAATTAGATTACTAGTGTAATCTACATCTGAATTTCTCTTAGACTCAAGATTATCATTAGTTGGATATCATAGACCAGATCATGAAGTTGCAACAAATTCTTTAAAATCCTTTTTACAGCTTTTAAATGAAATTCTTTTGGATTTTAAATTGAAACCGTGCACATAAACAACAAATGAACATAGTGTTAGATCCAAAAGCAGTCAAATAAACAAATATATCCACGTGTGTCTAGAGTAATCATCAATCAGTAAAACAACATCATTATTCCAAACAGATCTATATGAACCAGTTCAAAGACTCTAGAGGTACTTATAGTGTTCTTGACATAAAAAGATAATTAGCCAACAATTTTGCATAAGTCCGAATCATAATCAACATTCATCTCCTTATCACATAACTGGCTGATTTAATTCAGATTATGGTGCAGATTATCACATTTAATATATCGTTCAAGATAGATGTATCGTTACCTATTTTACCTTTACGATAATTTTCCCATTGTGATTCTGCCACCTTTATACTAGACTAAGGAACTTTGATTTGTTGCTCGTCGTGTGCCTGGAACAGCCAGAATCCAGGTAACACTGTTGTTGTTCCTTGGCCTGCCACCACACCTACACGAGAGAAGATTTTTGTGACCTATTTTTTTATTAGGTCCATAGTTGTTAGTGGCAACATATTTTGAAAAATATGTTTGTGTAGACCCAAGACTATTTATATTTGTTCCTTTTGGCACTTGTTTAACTTTAAAGGATTTTATATTCGTGCCCTTTGGAACCCAAATTGGTATGGTTTTCACGTTTTAGGGTCTGTACCAACAATTGTTTCGATTGTGTCCAATTTTTCTACAAATTGTGCACTCAAATTTGACATGATTAATTTTACTTCTAACTCTTTCAGATTGAGTGTATCCAAGTCCTTGTCTAACAGTATTAATAGTTTGCTTCCCTAATAACATATTTAGCGAACTTTCTCCTTTTGAAAATTTTCCTAAACTTGTAGACAATTGTTAGATTTTGTTTTGAGAGATTCATTTTCATTCAATAATAGAGTGCACTTTTTAATAGAATTTTCTCTCCTCGTGTTTTCACTTTCTTTCAAAATCAGAATTTCATTTTCAAATGATTTGATTCTAATTTCTGATTTTTTTCATTTCTTCTTCAAATGATGGACACTTATCACACTTAGGGCTTTTGTTTCGATAGTTTTTAACCAATTGATCAAGCTGTTTATTTAGTTTTATCAAACTATCTCTTTGTGATTCAATTTTAGTGTACTTCTTCCTAAGTCGTTCAAAGCAGCGATTTACTTTGTTAAAATATATAAGTAATTCTGAGTGAGTGAGTTTTGATACCTCGCTTGGCTCGTCATCAACGCTATCAGTAATATCACCTCGAAGACACAGATCTGCTCTTTCACTCTCACTGCTAGTGCTTTTATTATCTTCATCACTTTTATTCCACATAGCTGCAAAACTTCTCCTTTTCGATTTCTTTCCTTGGCCGAGTCGATTCTGGGGACAATTGGGCTTGATGTGACCAGGTTTATTGCACTTGTGACAAATGATCTCTTGCTCTTCTGGGTTGTCTAGAACTTTGACTATTTTGCTTTTCAATTGTTGATTTAGAGCTGGATTTCCGTATTTATGATTCCACCTTTTGAATTTCTTTATTATCAGTGCTAGTTCTGTTGCACCATCATCATCATCGTCATCTTCACTTTCAGTCGTTCCTTTGAGAGCTATTGATTTCTTTCGAGTATCACTTCCTTCACGTTCTTCCTTGAATTTCATTTCTAGCTCATAAGTGGTGAGATTTCCAATAAGTTATTCGACTTTAATTTGTTTTAGATCTTTTGATTCTTTAATAGCAGTCACTTTTGCTTTAAAATTTCATGGAAGAATTCTAAGGATTTTTCAAACTATTTCCAGCTCTGTGTATGGCTTTCCAAGTGATTTTGATTTGTATACTAGATTAGAAAGTCGTCCATACATTTCTTTGACACTTTCATCCTTTGCCATTATGAAGTTTTCGTATTCGCTACTAAGCATGGCAAGGCAAGATTCTTTGACTTGAGATGTTCCTTCTTGAGTCACTTCAAGTGTGTGCCAAATTTCCTGTGTAGTTAGACAGTGTGAGACACAATTAAATTCAATTTGATCTAATGAACAAATAATAAAATTTATAGATTTAGCATTGGCATTTTGTAATTTATTTTCTAGATCTGTCCATTGATCCATTGGTTTTTCAATTTCTTGATTATCTACCACTAAAGTCGGTGTCCTATATCCCATCTCAATAATATTCCAAGCATCAATGGTTTTTAGAAAAAATTTCATTCTATTTTTCCAGTAAGTATATTCACCATTGAACATTGGTGGTCTAACTATAGACTGACCCTCAGCAAAAGCATTATTAAAAGAAGCCATTTTAAAAACTCAAATTTTTAAAACAATAATTTGTTTTTGAAAAAATCAAAATTTTAAAGCAAAAATTGGCTTTTGTTCCTAGCTATGATACCACTTGTAGGATCGATTTCACCCTAGAGGAGGGGTGAATAGGGTGATACTAATAATTATAAAAATTAGTGCGGAAATATATAAAATAATTGCAGCACATATAAATAGCAGAATAGTAAAAGCAAAAATAGAAATACACAGATTTACCCAGCTTTGGCAAAACTCTGCATACGTGCTGCCCCCAAGGTTTCTATAAGAAATTAAGTAGTAAGACGCTTAGACACGTAAACTTGCGACACCCGCTATCGACTAACCTAACTCTACGCTCAAAACCCTACCACAACTCAACAACTGAGTTGTGAATTTTCCAACTACACCATAGTAGTTCATCCCCTAGTCGAACGACTAGACAATTACACAAGTTAAAAAGAAATTAAAAAATAAAAACAACTCTAAAACAAGAAACCCTAATTTAAAATTAATGCCCAATAGTATCAAAAACCGGCCCAAAAGAAATGAACGGAGTGATAAAAATTGTCCCCCTTTTCTTTGTTTATTTCTTCGGCTCGTATCTCTTTCGTTCAATCCTTCATTCCTCTTTCATGATTTAGGGCTTCTGGAAATTTGAGGCTGCCGATTCAAATTTGTTGATTGAAAGATGATCTATCTTTGGTTTATTTCATCAATCAAATTGTCGCTTTGATTTGCATATGGCTGCTTCTCGATCGAGTTCGAATTGAATGAAATGGTATGTGATTTCCTTTATTTATTCTTGTTGATATGCTTGAACTCGATTTAATTTATTGCCGATGATGTTAATGGTTTAAATAGGGAAAAATCCCTGAATTCTCGATTCGTATATTTTCGGTTTGAATTCTTCAACTCATATGCTTGGCCACTAATTTTCGATTTAATGCTGGTGATTAATCCTGACTAGTTCAATTTGTATATTCCTTTGCTTGATTATCACGGCTTGCGTTTGCTTTGGATTTGGTTCCGTTCTTTTCTGGTTTGATTTCGGCCACTTTGATCTTGTGATAATATTTTGAGATAATCGGCTTTCTTTTAATTTCTTTTTTGACTTATTCGATTCTTGTTATCACCTTGGTAACCACGGCTTTGACTTTGTTATTTTTAAAATCTGACATGTTCAGATAGAAATTCCTGCGACATTGACTTTGTTCATTCTTTGCATTTGAGTTGATCTGGTCGCACTTCATTTCGATGTTGTTACCATTGTTTTCATTTTCAGCTGTACTAGGTTGTAGCCTCAAGCCAGTTTGCATTTGCTTCCAATCTGGACTGGTCTTGTTGCAGTCTGATATGCTAGCTCGAGTTGCTTTGAGTCATGTCCTTATGCATATGTATATATATGCCATTTTGTTTACTACATCACTGCATCTTATCACTTCATATAACTACATGTATATATGTATGTTTGTGATGTCTTCACTTGTTCCTCTTGAAGTCTTCACATGGTTGTTATGTATCTGCACCTGTTTATTTTAGAAAACTGTCTGGATGATGTGTTTGACTGCTTGTATATATGTATACATGTGTGCAAACATATGTATATATATATATGTGGTTTATTAGTTTTCATGTTCTTGTAGTCTTTGATATCAATGTTGCTTTGTATTCCATTTGCATTCTGGAATCTGGTGTACTTGCTGTATTGATCTCTGCTGCCTTCTTTCTTGTGTCTGGTCTTGGTCATTTGATTCATGTGCATATATATATATATATATCAATGTATACATGTATGTATGCATATGTGTGTGTGTATGTATATATATATATATATGTATGTATGTTTGTTGCACCATGTAGTTTGCTTGAAGTTGTATTCTTGCTTAAATATTGAACTACTTCCATTGTATCTCATATTGCCACTGCACACATGTATACATGTTGTTTACCGGTTCGAGCCAGATCATGTTGTTCAAGTTGCGAGGTTTGGTTGTTTTGTTTGTTCATTAGCTTGGTTTATGCTGTCAAGTACTTGTATTCAGTTGAGTTGATGTCTCATTGTTTGATTTGAAGCTTGATTTGAGTCTTATGAAAATAGTTGAGCTTGTGTGCCCTTCACTTGATATCTTTACATATGTATACGTGTTTGCCTCCTTTATGTGTTGTTCACCACTTTTTGTACTGGTTCATTGTTGATTTGAGTTGTTTTCATGTGTACACAATTGTGCACTTGTTAGCATGGTCTGGTTTTGGCTTCTTGTTGCTTGAGAACTTGTACTCGACAATTTTGTGATGTATTTGTATTGCACCTGGGTTGAATCCAGCCTCGGCTCGGGTTTGACCTTGTGCTCACCTGTCCCTACAGTTTTATCAAGTGTATATCGGTGTGCATGACCTTGTGGCATGTACAGTGATACACTGTGCATGTCATAGGTTATTCGTGTTTGATGAATTCAAAATTAAATGATGACGAACAACCCAAATAACTGAGGCAAATAATATTTTCAAAATACACATTTTATTTTACATTGCATAAAATATTTCTTTTTCAATTTTACTGCGTCAGTGTGTATTTTGCAGATAACTCAGATGCTGGATTTGGGCTGGAGCAAAGTCGAAAATAAAATACGAGTGAATGAGTGATATGTAGCGAGGTGAACAATGTAAAGTGAAATTTGAGACGTAACTGAAATTGTATTGTAATTGAAAAATGTATATATAGTGAGAGCACAAATTTTGTACTATTCAAAAATTGTGATAAAATATTTGTTTGAATAAAATATCTGTTTGAATTTAAATTCTGTGTTATTTATTTTATTCAACAAATATTTATTTAATTATGTGAAAAATAAAATAGTACAATTAACAAATACATTTAAATGAATATATATATATATATGTTTATTATCATCAAAAAAAAAATCATATACTTGTATTTAACATAAACAACATAGCATCTCACAACGGAACGAATAATTTATAATATACATCAAATCTTTACACAAAAAGAAACTGTAATGTGTATATATACAAAATATCAATCAGAGTATACTAACCTATTTTAGCCTTTACAGTTATAACAACCTGTCCTCACACTTACTGATAAATACAACAACGAACACAACCAAAAATAACCATATACGTGAATACGTCTCTAGGCCTCCAACTCGTCTTCTGAAGCTTCAAAGCATCTAAACTAATCTGTAATACGCTCGGTCTTACCCGAGTCAGTTTGAAAACCAGCATGATAAAACACACCCAACTGGATTTTAAGGTTACAAAAATCTTTGAAATCAAAAGTATCTCGTAAGACCACGCCGCACATAAAAACAGATGGATTTTTACCTTACGACAAACAAAAGATTTTTGATAGAAAATCCATTTATATTATAATAATATCTGGGGGTCAAAGTAAAATATGAATATAGCTGAAAGGCTTGCATCTCACATTTCAGCATAGTTGGGCACAACTAAGTCCGTACGACGCTTATTGGAGAATGGATTCCATACAATGACTAGGCTACTAGGGTACTGCTCATCATGGTGCATCTCTAGAAATATAACACCGAGGCCGAACCTATCGACCCCAGCCAACACAGAATGGGCCTACCCTTTACTGGATAGTACCGAATACGCTCACCCCTCCATTAATGGGACCCGAAGCATACAAATGAGAGAAAATAATGACTCTAAATAGGGATGATCATACCCTACTTGGGAGCGACCCACTTAGCCGTGCTGCATCTCCCCTGTTTTAGTCATTCCCGATTGATGAGGCTTAAGACTACATTTTACCTTTATATATAGCACTACCCACTTGGAATTCTAATACCACCTTCCAGGCAACAATGCAATACCAGCATTCATCCATACAAGTTCATTCTGGGATGGAACGAAACACTTGAGAGCTTCATCTTCAATTCCATCATATTCAAGATGTCTTCACTTCGAAATGCATTCTTTGGGTCGTAGTGGTTTTCGGGTAACATACCTGATCCCGATCTCTTCGAAACAGCTTTTCGATAATTCCCGGTAAACTCAACCCCGGTTCATTAGGAAATAAACAGTCAAAGATAAGATCGGAGATCAACTCCTAACTATTAGTGGACATATTTCCTTATCATTTTCCTAGGAGAACGAAGCGAGATTTATACGCACAGCACAGTATCATCGGAGATGACTGTGCCATATAACTTACATGTTTCTCCTAGATATCTCCAAAGTTATGTTTTGGTTCCAATTTTTTTGATAGTCGGTTATTTAACTATCAACAAACATACATTCAAATCAAGGATTTATTCTATAGGGAAAAACCAACATTGGTTCAGCATATAAGCAATCACTAGCCTCCTTTTATAAATCTTTTATAAATAAAAACCACCTTGTAAATTACTTGTACAAGAATACTTTTACAAAGATATATCCACGATTCCTATATTTTCAATACTTAGAAAATATCCATACACTTATCTCAACGGTGTAAGTATATTTACAAACTGAGAAAGATTCCCTTTTTATTTGATTCAAAAATCATTCATAAACTCCTTACAATTCTCTAAACCATTTACAGATCATTTTATAAAACTTCTCGAACCATCTATAAAACTTCCTTTATACATTTCAGTCACTTATAAGCCCCCTATGTACATTTCTGAAACACATTTATAAATCCTTTATAAATCTCTAAACCATTTATAAACTTCTTTTATAAATCCATAAACTCATTCCTTAAGTTCGTTTATAAATATCTAACCATCTATAAAACTCTTCAGCTTGTAATAATCTTTCTTACATCTCCAAACCATTTTATAAGCTCCTTTATAAAATCCTAGTCTTTTACTCTATTCATGGGTCTCAGAAAAATTATATATAATTAAAAATATTTTATTTCAAAACACCATTATATAGTAATGATTATTAACAATAAACATTAAAAATAAATGAAACTTATTAATTTTAAAACATCTTAAAATAATAATTAATAATTTATTGTTTAAGAAATAATAATAATCAATCTTTACCATTTTTATAATAATAATTTATTTTCAAAACTTTATTAATAATTCTTATTATTAATTTCAAACCATAATTATTCTTGAAATAATTAACCTTTTCACATGTTAATAAATTCTTTAAAACCATATTACTATAAACAAATAACTTTAAAACAACACTAATATAATTAAATAACCTTAAAATGATATCATATAATTAATTAACTTTAAAACAATATTAATATAATTAAATACTTAAAAAAAATATTAATTTAATTAAATAACTTTAAAACAATACTAATATAATTAAATACTTTTAAACAATATTAATTTTATTAAATAACTTTAAAACAATACTAATATAATTAAATACTTCTAAAAAAATATTAATTTAATTAAATAACTATAAAACGATATTAATTTAATTAAATAATATTAATTTAATTAAATAACCTTTTAAAAAATAATATATTTATGAAACCCATTTTCGGATTTAAAATCATTTTCTGTCTTAAACCCAATTTCAATTCAATTGGCCATTTATAGTATTTCAAAATACTAATTTTCATACCAATAGCAACCAAACGCTCAACCAATGTTGATATTGATTTTCTATAATTACTATGTTTTTGTTTTAAAACATAGAACAATGTTATAACCATAGTGTCCATAATCAGGTTCATTATTCAATAATCCATATAAGAGGAATATTATTGAAACAATTCAACAATAGCGAGGAATCCCGTTGGATCCCTCCAACCTGTTTCCCTCTGCATCACAAATGTTATATAATCATAAAATATAAATCAACCGCTTTGAGGCGGGATTCGTATACAAAGGGTCATCCGCTCTTACACGGGAACGTAATAGGGTCTCTTCCGCTCCAATAGGCGGGAATATATCCAATCCAACTAATAAATATAATAATACGTCCAAATAATCATTCAATAATTTTTATCCACTATATATCATACTAGTTAACTCAGCAAAATTTTCTACCGTCGCTGAGTCGTTCCGATTTGGAACTAGAATCGAACGACGTCCAATTTTAGTTCAATTTTCAACTATCTCCAAATCCAACCAAACCAGTTCAATCGCGAAGCTTTCGTCATCACGAACACAAGGCAAAATGTTTCGTCTTGATCAGACCTCGTATGAGAGAGTTATGTAATTTACAAGTTATCGATTTAATTATATAATTTAATATACTCAAATTTCAAAAGAATTACAAAATTTCCCCTACCCCTTTCTTCCCCAAATGATATGTCCCATGTACATGCCTGGACTTAGTCGTGCACGTCCCCTCGATGGCACGGAGCTTCGCAATGGGAATCGAAAATCCAATGATTGCATTGAACTTCTCTTGCGAATCTCCACATGTCCATGCCAAATTCGTCAAATTCGCCACACCCATGCTAAATGCGACATCCCCATCTTCTCCTCGACCGTACCTAGGTCGGGTTTCGCTAGGAGCAGCCATGACCTCCGACATTCCTTCCCTAGATGCTAAACGACTTCACGAATCCAAATACGAGCCCTAAATGGCGAACTAATGATCAGGATTTTCTAAAACTCTAACCCTAGTTCTATACCCTCCACTATATGCACTGACGCAACTCCCCACCACCACCGAGCACCCTAAAATCACCATGGGTTGAAGCTCTTGCTACCAATAACCCATAGAAAAAGAATCAATTTTTTTGTTGAGAATAGCTTAGTTTATGATTTTCTAGTTTTGTTTGAATTTTTATATACCGTGAATCCAAATGAAAAATGAAATGGGAGGGAGAAAGTGTTTTAAATAGGTGAGGAAACTATGGGCTAAGACTACGGGCACGACATGGGGTAAGCATAGTCATATAATAATATATATTTATTTTTCAATTTAAAATATCAAGCTTGAGACGAACGAAAATCTCGAACTCGTATCAAGACGTGCTGCCTGGCGTTCTATATGTTATACCCTATTCCAAACGCAATGAAACTAGTCTTGAGGCCTACTTCAATCATATGCAGAAGATAGCTTTTTGAACCCAATTATTATATTAAATTTCCGATATTAATTTCAACGTGTTTCAATCTCGCACGACCAAACAATACATCTGTTCGCTATGAAATTTGATGGCATATTATAATTCATTATTACGGATCTAATGAAACTAGTTTTATAGAAATCCGAGACAGTGCCCCAGAAGGCTATTCTTACCTGTTAATTTAAACGAATTATTTTCAAAATCAAGTAAATCACTTTTAAATCCAATTTAAAAGTTTTATTATCTTCATTCTTATTAAATAAAATTTTAATAAGCTTTGAAATTATTTTTATCCAACTTAAAACCCAAGATTCAATTATATACACAATTTCAATTATTAAATTCAACAACTAAATTATTAAACAAATCGTTATATTTGAAATTCGGGTTATTTAACTTATAAATTTTACTTTTCAATGTTTAAAATCAATTAAATATTTAAAAATCAATTTACTAAAATTTTGGATCGTTGCATTCTTCCCCCATTACCAAAATTTCATCCTTGAAATTTCCAAGGTAAGAAAAATGCACAAACCCATTAGCTTTTAAATCCAATTAGTTGAAATAACTTGCCAAATCCCTTTAAGCCTTTAATTTTTCCCAAAAATCAACTCGTTGGAACCTTGTTATTAATTTTTACTAAGTTTCCAAATCATTCATAGATTCCAACTAATATCACCCCATTCAATCCTTTCGGGTTATAACTCAAAATCAAATTTTAGTTATTAAAAATTTCTTCAAATTTTCTCAAAAATTTTCTAACGCCTAAAATTTACGAAAATTTCGCTAGCTTCTCCTTTGTGCGGCTAGATTAGAATAATTACAAATCGCCACTATAGCCCAAACCAACAAAAGGAAATAAAAGCCAAGTAGCTTAATCATAAAACCATCATACAACAATTTAAACGTTGATAATTCCAGGATCAGTCAAAAATCCATATCCAGTGTTCGCCGTCGAGAATTGTGTGAAAGGTTCCAACTCAGATCGATGTAAATTATCTTAAAATTTTGTACTCGAATCTGGATCAAACCGTTATACGAATAAAATAATATATGCACAACTTACGTATTTATTTCAATTGATTTCTTAGTTATACCAAATTCTGTTTAAATCAAATCTAATTTCATTTAACTCAATTCATTGTTTAATTTCAATATTCAATTCTATCAATCAATATTCTGAAACCATATTCAGTTTACTAACATATTAATTAGTCCTTCCATTAATCCATTTCAATCAGAATAATTTCATTTCCAATTTTTTTTGCATTCAACCTACTTATTTCATTTACCCTAACTTAGGCTAAATTTTTTTTCAAAATTCATTTTATTTAACTTAACTTAAGTAAATTTAATTCCATAGTTCAATTTCAAATTTACTTCACTTAGCATTCATAATTACAATTTTCAACTTTGTTTTTCTTACTAATTCTAAAAATTTATAAGTTATCAAACTTATTTTCTCATATTTTCATAAAATATTTAAATGAAAATCCCCAGAGTTTAAACACCTTGCTATTATTTATTTCAAATCATTTTTAAAATCATATATATAAAAAATCCATTTTTGATATATCAAATCATTCTTTTGAATTTTAAAATCAAAACTAGTTTTACCAAAATCTCTAACGGTAGCAATTATTCTCTTGGAAACCCGAAAATGAACGTCGATTATGCTGCAATCATCATCAAAATTGTTTTCCAGCGACCGAAGTGAGTTCAGTGCTTTCTATCACTTTTAAATTCCATTTTAAAATATTTCCCATCAAAATATTTTCTAAATAATATTATATATATTTTCCAAAACTTTGAAAACAATTTCTAAAACCAACAGAATTTAAATTCCCAGCTTTCAAACCCTTTTAATTTATAAACCGCTTTTTAAATCATATATAATTTTGACTTTGGTTATACAAAACCATTTTCTTAATTGTTAATCTTTGTTTTTCATTATAATAACATCAATAGCTTTTATTAGAACACAACAACAACAAATGATAATAATCAAATATTATCATTCTCCAACAACAAAGCACACCATATATACTATAACAATTTCTGAAAAAAAATATTCCTTTATATACAAAATATAATAAAGGTAAAATTATTTCATTTACCCAATTTGAAAACAATACCGTATCAAATTGTTCGGTTCAAGTGTTTAGAGACCCTATCAGTAACGTTAATTACTCATATTGACCAGAATCCATAAGCCACTTAACAAATCAATCAACACAATGTAAAACATTTTTATATCACTAACATATACGGCTCATATAGATATACATACAAACCCATTCTAGGGTGCTAATAACCCTATCTCTAATGAGTACCCCATCTAAGCAAAAGTTCTCGCTTAACCTGGCTCTGATACCAAATGTAACGACCAGGATTTTCAACCCTCGAAAATCAACACTAATACGTCCACCGTATTGCATGCCGAGCAATCGAATGCCGGAAAACCCGATTATTAAGGGAAAAAGGAAAAAAAGGGAGAAGATAAGAAGAAAACTAAACAACACAGAATCTCATAGCGGAATGAATAATCTATAATATACATCAAATCTTTATACAAAAAGAAATTGTAATGTGTATGTATACAAAACATCAATCAGAGTGTTCTAACCAATTTCAGCCCCGGACAGTTATAACAACTTGTTCTCACACTTGCTGATAAATACAACAATGAACAAAGCGAAAAATAACCATATACACGAATACATCTCTGGGCCTCCAACTCGTTTTCTGAAGCTCCAAAACATCCAAACTAATCTGTAATATGCTCGGTTTGACCCGAGCATTATAATAAACTAACACCCGAGTTAGTTTGAAAAACCAGCGTGAGAAAACACACCCAACTGGATTTTAAGGTTATAAAATTTTTTGAAATCAAAAGTATCTTGTAATACCACACCACACATAAACACGGATGGATTTTTACCTTACTATTTATCAAAAAAATTTCTATAGAAAATCCGTTTATATTATAATAATGACTAGGGGTCAAAGTAAAATATGAATATAGTTGAAATGCTTGCATCTCACATTTCAGCATAGTTGGGTACAACTAAGTCCGTACGACGCTTATTGGAGGATGGATTCCATACAATGACTGGGCTACTGGGGTACTGCCTGTCACAGTATCTAGAAAAATAACACCAAGGTCGAACCTATCGACCCCAGCCAATATAGAACCGGCCTACCCTTTACTCGATAGTATCGAATATGATCACCGCTCCGTTAACAAGCCCCGAAGCATACAAATGAGAGATAATATGGACGATCATATCCTACTTAGGAGCGACCCACTTAGCCTTCTCGGTTGATGAGGCTTGAGGCTACGTTTTACTGCCTTCCAGGCAACAATGCAATATCAACATTCATCCATACAAGTTTGTTCTGGGATGAAACAAAACACTTGATAGCTGCATCTCCAATTCCATCATCTTCAGGATATCTTCACTTCAAAATGCATTTGTTGGGTCGAAGTGATTTTCGGGTAACACACCCGATCCCGGTCTCTTCAAAACAACTTTCCGATATTTCTCGGTAAACTCAACCGCGGTTCTTTAGGAAATAAACAGTCAAAGATAAGACCGGAGATCGCCTCCTAACCGTTAGTGGATGGATTTCCTTGTCATTGTCCTAGGAGAACAAAATGAGATTTATACGCACAGTACAACATCATCGGAGATGTCTGTGCCATATAACTCACGTGTTTCCCTAGATATCTCCAAAGTTATGTTTTGGGTCCAAATTTTTCGACAGTCGGTTATTTTACTATCAACAAACATACATTCAAATCAGGGATTTATTCGGTAGGGAAAAATCAACATTAGTTCGGTATATAAGCAATCACTACTTGTTTTTACTTTAAGATAACTAAATCATTTTTATTATAAAATCTTGTGATTATAATAATGTCTAGGATAAAATAAATATTAATCATAGCCGAAATTGTTACATTAATTAAATTCTAGAATAATAGGTTTACAACTAAATCTGCAGGAGTATGTATTGGAGATTGGATTTCCATCAATGACAATGCTGCCGGAGTACCGCCTTCCATAGTACAACTCTAGAAAAATGTACCGTGGTCCTCACAAGACCCCGTGCCGACATAGGACCGGCTACCCCTTACGGGATAGTACTGAATATGTCATCACCTCGGTTGCTTTGCATCCTTTCCCGAGAGCTCTCATGCACAATCAAATCCGTAAATGTATATATCTAGAAGGGTGATGAAAGTACCCTAATCGGTGCGACCCACATAGCCCTGCTGCATATCCCCTATTTTAGTCATGCTCGGTTGATGAGGCTTGAGGCTACGGTTTGCCTTTTCATATAGCAATCCCACTTGGAATGCTAACACTGCTCTCCAGGCAGTAATGCAATGCCGACATTCATTCATACAAGTTGTTCAGAATATGGACAAACCAAAGGCGCTACTTCTACTACATGCATTTTAGCAAGTAGCCATTACACTTCAAAGAGCTTCATCTTCAATTCCATCATCTTCAAGACATCTTCTATTCGAACCCTTGAGTTTGTTTGAAGTGGTTCTAGGATAATTCATACTTATCCGATGCCGGTCTCTTCGAACTAACATTCGATAGTTTCCAGTAAACCCAACTTCGGTTCTTTCGGTAATAAACGGAAAATGCATAAGAGCGTAGATCACCTCCTAACTGTTTAAGTGGATGGATTTCCTTATCATTTGACCTAGGAGAACAAAACAGGATTTATATGCACGGTACAACATCATCGACGATGACTGTGCAATATAGCTCCCGTGTTTCTTCTAGATATTTCCAGAGTTATGTTTGTTCAAGATTTGACGGTCAGTGATTTAACTATCAAATAAACAATAATCAAACATGGATTTAATTCCACGTGGAAATCACTAAGCCTCTATTAATAAATCTTTTCATAAATCAAATCATTTTCAAATCTTTGATTAAAAATACCTTTACAAAGATATTTTCACAAACCCCTTTTGTTTCTTTCAATACTTGAAAAACATTTGTATACTTATCTCACCAGCATAAGTATATTACCAAAACATTATACTTTAAATATTTAGAAAATATATCCATATACTTATCTCAGTTGTATAGCTATATTTATAAAAACTTAAGGAAGATCTTTTTTCCCCAATTCACATTTAAGTGGGCCAAAAACCTTTATTATTTATGACATTGTTTACTAGACCCCCAAATCACCTATCCTTCGGTGTTAAGTATGAAAAAAATTGTTTCCCTACCTCCAAAACTAAAAATGATAAATTGTCCAAAAGCAAATCTCATTCATTGTTATAAAATTCCCCTTTTAAAATCTAATTTCATATTTCCAAAACCTTTATAAATCTCCAAAAAAAATTGTAAAACCCTTTCATAAACATTTAGAATGATTTATAAAATTCATCTATTTATAAAGCTAGTCCTATTATAAACACTTTTATAAATCTCCCTTTATTAACTCCTTTATAAAAATCATTTTATAAAATCCTTTTCATAAAACAATTTTTTATTTATTTAGTTTAATTAATTACATATAAAGATCATATATAAACAAATAATTAACTAACTTTAAACCACTATTAACAAACTAAGTAATTAACTATAAACATCGTTAACTAAATAATTAATTAACTTTAAAACATCCTTAATAAAATAATTTGTTAACTTAACCCATTATTAATTTAATTATTTAGGTAACTCAAGCAGTAATCAAATTAATTAATTGACTTAAACCAATATTTATAATAGAATTGAATAGCTTTAATTAACACTAAACATATAATTAAATAACTTTAAATAACATTAATAATAATATAATAAATTAACTTACTTTAAAAAATTATCAATAAAATAGTTAATTAACTAACTTTAAAGCACCCTTTTATAATTATATAAATATTTTACCTCAAATTTGTTATAAAATTAATGTTAACTTTAATCCATAACTTTGCAAATTCGAAAGGAGACTTAGCAATCCCAATGTTACTAAATCAAGTTACAATTCAATTCAATTTGACCTATCAAGTCACATAATTGGTTTACATGAGCAATATATATGCAAATCAATTGATGATTAACAATCAATGGTTACCACTTTTCTGATATTAATTAATCCACAATTTAAGCAACTGACATTTGAATAAATGTCCAATTTAATATAATGACAGAACGAGGATTTATTCTGCTAATAGATATCATCAATAATCTACACAATTTACCTATTACACAATGGTGTTTTATTCTGCTAGATAGAGTTCTAGATAATTTATAAAGATAAATTAACAGATCAGCGTTTTATTTGGAAAAATAAATATCACCAATAAAGTATAATTCATTTAATGACGTTATTTTTCAAAATAATGTAATTAAATTCCATCCCTATTATTTTATCAATATTCTAAACTTCACCAAATCTTTCAACAAGTTCCACTACAATGTTGTGCTCGTCAAAACGAGTCCATCGCAAATATCCACGGTTAAATCGGGTTTTAAATGAACAAGAAATTAATTTTCAAAGTTAGTGAACTAAATTCATATTATTAAAACAATGAAACAAAAGTTTCTCACCATACTTGGGCCCAAAGCCCACTATGCAAATCCAACCAGAAACTTGCTTGCTCTCTTCTTCCCTCCTTCACTCCAAAAATGAAATCCTTAATCAACCTGAACCAAAGAAACGTGCACAATGTGCATGTGTGTACACGACACAACACTCTGATCACCTAGCGCCAAAACAAAGCACATCCGCAAATTCTGACGCATGAGCTCGACATAATGGCACTGCCTCCACCTCCTCGCCTACTACCTAGTGATTTCCGTCCATGTCCCTATTAAAGAAATCGCGTGCCCAGGTTTGACATCCACCCTCAAATTGAGCTCACCCACCTCCACAACCCCCTACAGCCGCCATCGCCTATACCCATGCAACCACGACTCACCTCCCTACCTCCCCACTAAAGTGTGGCCCACCCAATGCACCTACCAATGCCCACAACTCAAAATTCTGAACCAAAATACCAAACAGCCCTTAAATAATGGTCATAGCTTCCCACTCCACCATCTGCATCGTACCACCTACAAACACGACCGTAGCTTCGCCATCACCCAATGCTCCTCCCAATCAACTCCGTTCACCCCCTCGACCATCGGTTTGCAAATTATATTTTTGATAAAAGCTAATCATTTCCTTGCCTCACCACATTCCAACACCCTAAAATCATGAAATTAGCCTTAAAATCATGATTTACCTAGACAAATACAACCATTGACTTCGTTCGTCGATTCATAATCGATGAAAAACTGACATAGATTGACCACTTACTATATTTTTAAAATTTCTCAACTTGTACTCGACTAGAAATTCAAAAACCATTTTTAAAATATACCGTGGATCAAAATAAACTACTTGCTAGTCGACAGCAAGTGAAAATTTAAGACAATTTGTGAGATATTGATTTTTCAAGCTGGTATTGTTTATGTTTATAAGTAAACAAAGAACTATAAGTGTTTACTTTGTTTACCATAAACATGATTTTCCCATTTCGAGCAATTTAAGTAAAATTTTAAATTTAAAACTTATTCATATAAGCACGATTATCACATACAAATCCATAAATAAGTTAACATATAATTAACTATATATATATATTAACAAGTTTTAAATAGCCCACCTTTCTTTCTTTCCATGCTTTTTGAAAGTGTTAATCCCAAGCTCTTAACCACTTTAAAGCTTGATTCTTGAATGCATAAAGAGTTTTTGAACTAAAAATGAGATTTTTATTTTAAAATTCAAAAAGTAGAAAGGAATGAGAAATGGAGTTAAAAGGAAAGATGAAATGAGATATAAAATGAGAAATGTGGACATAAGAATATGATAAAAAACAAAATAACGTAAAGGAGGCAAAATCCCCAAAATACCCTTGCATAATTATTTTCAACTCTTAAATCACTTCACAAGCCACCAAAAAGGACAAGCATTAGTAAGCATATTGGATAATAAGGTGTTTCATGTACCTTAATTCATTTTTGTAACTTAAGATATCATTTCATGTCAAATATCTCCATGTTTTGAATTTAAATATATTTTTACCTTTTAAATACTTAACATTGTTCAAACTATTAGTGTTTTACACTTTAAATATAGTTTTAAAGAAAAATCCAAAATATTTACAACATAGAATACCTTGTCGTTGAATAAAAAGCTGAAAATCTTTAAATTACGTTATAGTCATATTTTTGGTTTTCTACCGAACTATTTATTTATGTAAACAAAATTTATAAATAAATTTTCTTTTATCAGTTATAAATTAAAAGAGGGTTATTAAACTAATAAAAATCTTTAACTGGATATTTAAATTAAATTAAATATTCATAAATCAAAACGATAAAAATCCGGGTCGTTACGTTCTTCCCCCTTAAAGGAATTTCAACCTCGAAATTTCATCTCAACCAACAAAGAAGCAAACTAGTTAACAAAAACTTAACCATTTTACTTTTCAAAATTATTTATGAAAATATTTCAATGATCACCACTTAATTTTAAGACTTGTACAAAACCCTACTAAATTCTAAGTACCACTATCTGATTTCAAACCCTTTTATTATTGAATTTATTTCCCTTACGTAAAATCGAGATGCAAATACCCGATTTTTATTTCTAGACCCTTTTGAAATGATACTGTATATTTTAGCAATAGAGAATATATATATATATATATAGCCCGAGTAATACCAAAATGATACCAAGGAGATGTGTACTACAAAACAGTATCATACATTCCCTTACAAAGGGGTAATACTTAAGAGAAGTGTTTACCATTCGATCACATATATTTCCCATTTTTAGTTATTTTTGGGGCATTCGAACTAGCTAACATAAAAATATTTCATTTTATTTTAAAATACCCTATTTGAACCAATTTTTTATATATAATTCGAAATAAATAATTTTAACAACAATCAATAGCTAACTTGCTTTAGGTTCATTCGGATTCGAACTCTTTTCGATCGTATAATGATAAAGAGAATAATTTACTAAGTGTACTACCACATTCACATGGGAAAACATCTGATCATCACTTAGAAGATTATTCTGATCACTACAAAAAAATTGAGACTTAAGCCCCGAACCGATCCAAAGAAAATACTTCTTACTTAAAATCCTCTTTTCAAAATATCCATACTTGTAAAATTTCAAGTAAACTATTAGTGCTATTTCCAAAAATTATTTGAAGTAATAATATAAATATTTCCTTCTTATAAATTAAATGATGCTTTTGGGATCAAACAAGAATTTGTTTTATCAAAACCATTCCATCTCAAATTGCTATGGTAGCATTTCCTCACTTAGAAACTCAAAAATGAACACACATGATGTTGTAGTCATTACCAAAATAATTTTCCAGCGAGAGAAGCGAGTCCAGTGCTTTCGATCACCTTTATAATTCCCTAAAAACATTTCTATTCATAAATACTTTCAATAATACTATTATTATTTTCCCAAAATGTTGAGAATCTTTTTCCAAAAACACAAGGATTTAAGTCGTCAAATTCCTTACTTAAATTCATTTTATTTATGAGCCATATTTGAATCAATTATGTAAAATCAACTTCTTCTATGCAATCATTTCTCAAGCATTTCTTTCAAAATATTCTAGCTTTCCTTTAATAACATCTTTATTAAAGATCAAATTTTAATCCCACATTAACATCGAACATCTTTTAGTTAAAATGTGAAACTTAATTCACAAAGTGTTCATTTTAATGTTTCCTCAATTTCTATCTACCCAACCCAGGTCCGAAAAAGGGAATTCACTGATAATCAACAAACATTGGACTATACTCAAAACTAGAGGAGTATGACTAATCAAACCCTAAATGATAATAATTGAATATTATCACTTCCTAACACACCAAAAATAACTATATACAAATTTTTTAGAATCATCCTTTTACGTATAAAATATACTTCTAGGTAAAATTATTTATTTACCAATTTAAAACAATACTGTGTTGGTTGGCCTTGTTGAAGTGTTTAGGAATCCATATGGATAATGAAAGCTACTTGTATTGACAAAATCCATAAACCGCCAACGGATCAATCAATACGATATAAAACATTTCTATAGCACTAACAAATACGTGCTCTTACATATATGTAATACACACACACACTCAAGCTCATCCTAGGGTGTCATTTACCCTATCTCTAATGAGTTTACCCCACCAGTGCCAAAGTTCTCGCTTAATCTTTAGCTCCGATACCAAGTGTAACAACCCATCTTTTCGACCCTCAAAAGTCGACGCTAATACATCCGCGGTATTCGCGTACCGAACATCCAAGCACCGAAAGGATAGATTGTTAGGGTGAAAGAAAGAAAGACAAAACATAATTTCATAAAACGTGATGAGTAATGTATAACAGTAAATGAGTCTTTACAAAAGGAAAGTGACTTAAGTATACATACATAAACTAGAGTATAACACTAATCCATCATCAACTAGACAGTTATACAACATGTCCTTTCAATTGCCGATAACTACAACAAGAACAAACAGAAGAAGATAAAAGGAAAATACGGAACTACATGTTGGAGGCATCCAACTTGTGTTTTGAAAACTCCAAAGTATTGAGATAAATCTGAAAAATACGCTCGGGCTGACCTGAACATTATAAGAAAAGTAACTCTCGGATTGGTCTGGTAAAACTTCATGAGAAACACAATCAAATGGATTATTAATGTTTTATAAAACCTTTCAAAATAAAGGTGTCTCGTAAGAACACGTCGTATATAAACATGGACGAGTTTTTATCATACGATCACCAATTAATTTTTATTATAAAATACGATGATATTATAATAATGTCTAGGGTAAGGTAAGTATTAATCATAGTCAAAATTCTTACATTAGTTAAATTCCAGCATAATAGGTGTACAAATAAATCCATAGGGGTACGTATTGGTGATTGGATTTCCATCGATGATAAGGCTACTGGGGTACCGTCTGCCATAGTACACCACTAGAAAAATGTACCGGGGTCCTTACATGGATACCCTTGAACCACAGGACTGACCAACACCTTACTAGGTAGTATTGAATATTTCATCACGCTGGTCACTTTGCAACCTTTCCTGAGAGCTCTCATACACAACCAAATCCATAAATGTATATATCAGGATGGGTGATGACAATAGCCTAATTGATGCAACCCACTGAACCTTGCTACATATCCCTTATTTTAGTCATTTTAGGTTGATGAGGCTTGAGGCTACCATTTATGTAACAACCCGCATATTTCACGATTGTATATTTAAATGTTTTATTTAAATATAACATCGTTAATCGGATTAAAGTCCGAAAAGCTACTTTTTGGTAAATAGTCGAATTGGGACTCGAGACCACTTCCATTGAGTCCAAAATGACGTTTACAACTTTTTTGAGTATAAACATCGATATGTTTGGAGTTGAGTGAATTTTGCTATTTTTCATTTAGGGCTTTGGGTTGGGTTTCAGCCCATCAACTCATCTTATATCCTAACTCCACCCCTCTCCTCTTCATTCATTCTATTATTTCCTAACACTTCAAGCTTTAGAAAAATGGGGGAAGAGAAAAGGAATTAGAAATTCCTAAGCCCTAGATTCATTTGCAAACTCAAGTTCTAGCTCCAAAATCTAAGAGAAGCTTAGGTAAGCATCCCCTTCATCTTCTCCATCTCTATCTCTCTTCAATTTCAGAATTTCCTATAACCTAACTTAGGAAATATTCTTCTTTTGAGCTTAGATTGAAGATTCTAGAGGTATATTGAAGAGGAATTGGTCTTTCCTTTGTTTTCAAGCTTCTCGCTTGTGTTTTGAGTTTAAAAAGTGAGTTCTTGAACTCACATCTACTTC
Organism: Allium fistulosum; assembly: GCA_030737815.1. NCBI lineage: Eukaryota > Viridiplantae > Streptophyta > Magnoliopsida > Asparagales > Amaryllidaceae > Allium > Allium fistulosum. The sequence continues at coordinate 918,103,361 of CM060906.1, forward strand.
TATAGATATCATTGTTGTTAGGTATGAATTCCTAACACTTATTTATGTTCATTTGCTTTTGATTTGAATTGAATTGGTGAATATTCCAATTTTTGGTGTTTTGAAGTCAAATCTTTAAAAATCCTATCTTTGATGTTTTGATCATGTTGTTGGGGTGTATCGAAGAGCCTATATGGCTGGGTTGTCGCTTGGCATAAATTCCTAGTCTCCATTGCTCGTTCGATCACTCCAGTGTGGATTTGCCCTTCATGGGGCTAGGCTGGAAATGCTGCAAAAGACAGTTCAATCGACTGAACATATTGGTCAGTCGACTGAACCTGGGAACAGAAAACTTTCTGTTCCAGCGTCAGTCGACTGACCATATACTTCAGTCGACTGAACCTGGAACCCGAGAATTTCTGGGTATGAATCAGTCGACTGACCTATTCAGTCCAGTCAACTGAATCTGGGCAAAGAGCAGTTTGCCTAATTTTGGCAGTTTGGTGTGGGATTTCCGGTTTTTAATCGATTTTTGATGATCCGAGTTGTTGTTATCATTTATCGTCTTTGATGACTTCTTTTTCAGGATTTTTGGGAATATCCATTTTGGTGGATTCGGTATCGATTTTTATGGTTTTAGTTCACGTCGTTGAATGTGGATTTTGGTGATTGATTGTTTCTACAATCATTTTTGTGATTTGTCACTTTAAAATACAAAGGTTTCTATACTAGTAGTAACTATTAAAACTCTTTCACAAAGATGATTTCAACTCTATTTTAAATACAAAGCTCGTTTTTATAAAACCGTTTTCCAATCTATTAGTATTTACAAGCCTTTACCTCATTTGTATGAGAAATCTAATTAAACGGCTTAGCAAAACAAGTGGTATGAAACGCTTGCGTTTACTTTGTCGGTTAATTCTTAGACTTGTTCGATTGAAAATCTTGTGACAATTTTCGAGTGGAAATCTACAATCTGTTCGTAAATATTTAAGTTAAGCTAGTGGTTATGGGACATGAAGCTAAACTCTTATATTTACTAGCTTAGTGTAATCGACACTTCTTGATGATCGATGATGATCATTTTATGATTTAGACTAGCGATGTGCGATGTCTCTTTGTCCGCGTGGGGGACTATACCCCGTTCTGTTGAGCTTCGTCTCATTTTTATGGGCTAGCGACCCATGGTCTTTAGACCGTTCGTGGAGCAATCGGCTCGATAAGTCGGAGCATGGGGCATATCTTTTTAGGTGCATCGATGTTCGTCTATGCATGGGGCGTATCTTTTTAGGTGCGTCGATGTTCGACTTTGCATGGGACGTATCATTTTAGGTGCATCGATGTTAGACTTTGCATGGGGTGTACCTTTTTAGGTGCATCGATGTTCGACTAGGCATGGGCTATATCTTTTTAGGTGCATCGATGTCCGACTATACATGGGGCGTATCTTTTTAGGTGCGTCGATGTTAGTTTATACATGGGGCGTATCTTTTCAAGTGCGTCGATGTTCGACTGTGCATGGGGCGTATCTTTTTAGGTACGTCGATGTTCGGTTCATGGGATAGCGTCTCATTTGTGATACATGTGTTGGTGAGTTTTCATGCTCCCGTTTGTGATAGGCCTTCCCCTTTTGTGATTTCTGGATTTCTGGTTGTGATTTCTAGAATTTGTGTTTCACCGATTTTGCGATTGGCATTGATATGTTTGCCAATATTTGTGTTTTGGTAAATAATTTAAAGAATGTGATTCTTTTTGGTGTTTTGAGATGATTTGAGATATTGTGTGATTTTTGTTGTTATTTGATGTATACTTGACACAGTATGACATTTTTGTTATCATACGTTTTTGGTCATATCTCTTATCATATATCATTTTATCTGATATTTATAGCTAGACTGATCCGTTTATTATTTTCTTCTTAAATAATACTCGGGTCAGCCCGAGGTATTTCAGGTGCTCCTGCTTGACTTCTTATCAGGGTTCTTCACCTGACTTTTTGGCTAACTACTTTAGATTAGTAGTTTTTGTTATTATACATTTGAGATATAGACTCCTTGATGTATAATTATTCTTTTGTCTAGCACCTGTACCTATTCTTTTGTGATGTAGTGGTTGTAGTTTGACCACTTCTTTGATGTACACTTCTATGTGTTATATTCATATCTGTTTCCGCCTTTGTGATATGAATAGCTGTGACTGAATTGTGTTATGTTTATTTCTATATTTATTTCCGAAGGCCTCATAGCCACTGTGTGGTAGCTTTGAGTTTTTATTTGATATGTCGGATTTCCTCTAGAATGAAATGTAAGTTATATTATCTGACATATCGGTACTCGCCCAAAGCAATTACACAGATGGTCGCTCCTCAACAGCCTTATTCTTCGCGCTAGTCGACGACATTACCCCGTAGTGTCCTTGGCTAGTGTGAGTATAGAGGTGGGGCGTCACAATTTACCTTTTCATATAGCAATGCCACTTGGAATGCAAACACTGCCCTCCAAGCAGCAGTGCAGTGCCATCATTCATCCATACAAGTTGTTCAAGATATGAACAAACCAAAGGCGCTACTTCTACTACATCCCTTTTGGAATCACCCTCGAAATTAGTAGCAAATAGCTATTGCACTTCGAAGAGCTCTATATTTAATTCCATCATCTTAAAGATGTCTTCAATTCGAGTGCTTGAGTTAGTTCGATGTGGTTTTCGGATAATTCATACTTATTCGATCATGGTACCTTCGAACCAACATTCAATAGTTTTCAGTAAACTCAACTCTAGTTCTTTTGAAAATAAACATATGATACATAAGAGTGGAGATCACCTCCTAACTGTTTAAGTAGTCGGGTTTCCTTATCATTTGACCTAGGAGAATAAACGAGATTTATACACACAGTACAACATCATCGAAGATGACTGTGCCATATAACTCCCGTGTTTCTCCTAGATATTTCCAAAGTTATATTTGATCAAGGTTTGATAGTCAGTTATTTAACTATCAAATAAAAAACAATCAAACATGAATTTAATTCCATGCAAAATCCACTGGCCTCTATTAATAAATCTTTTAATAAATCGAAACACTTTCAAAATCTTTGATTCAAAATACCTTTACAAGGATATTTTCACAAACTCTTTCTATTTCTTTCAGTACTTGGAAAAACACTCTTATACTTATCTCGTCGGTATAAGTATATTACCAAAACATTATACTTTCAATACATAGAAAATATATCCATTCACTTATCTCAACGGTACTAGTATAGTTACAAAAAATTAAGGAAGATCTCTTTTCCCCAATTCTTTTTTAAATGGGCTAAAAACCTTTATTAATTATGACATTTTTTACTAGAAACCCAAACCACCTATTCTTTGGTGTTAAGTATGACTTTCTCAAAATTTGCAAACAAAGCTTGAATTTTGGAGTTTTGAAAAAAAAATTGTACAACTTACCCCTGAATGTAACTATCTTATATGGTTACATACTTATTCATATTCAATAGGGTATTAAGCAACCCTTATTCGTCATTAAATTTTCATTTTGATTGATTAATTAGTGATGCTATGTTTTGAGTATTGGTTAAATAGAATTGATAAGGGAAGTCTCCTTCAAGCAACTATATCGAAACTCGCCCATCAGTGTAGGCTGCTTGAGAAATTAATTATGAGCTGACTATTTAAAGTAATAGGAGTAACGTGAATTAAATTCTTATTAGAATTTTACTTTATGCAAGACAGTATATATCATTATTCATATGACTCTTCATAATTTTCTTTTCAGTGTATATTTCTTCTACGAACTCCAAATAAATATATTGTTGCATTGCATTAAACATTTTTGTTATGATGTTTCACCCCAACTTATTTTATTAATTTTTTTATTTTCTTATTATTTAGATAGAAAGCATCCAAAATTAACTTTCTAAAAGCTCCACAATTTTCTTTTTAATAGTCAAAGACCAAACAAGCTTCAAAAACTTATCTTGTATGGTCTCGTGAACTATACTTTAGATGAAACTAAATTTAACCTATGTACTTAGTCTTAAGTAAACGTCCTTATATAAGAATTTATATCAACTTCACTCATCATCAATCGTACTTTGTCCAATTAAGTCTAATTACTCCTTATCGATGCTTTACTATGTATCATAGAGTGATTTTTGAGATTAAATCTGTGAAGACCCACATTTCGAAAGGTTTAAATCGACAACAGTCCACACATGTCAAACTCAAACAATCTGGAACACAGATAATCAATGGGTTTAATTAAGAAAAATAAGAAAAGAAGAAAACAAACATAGAATCTCGCAACGGAATGACAAAATATAATAATCAAATAAACAGTTCATGAAGCTATTTATACTATGCATTTGATTATAATTTATACAACATTTATCAGAGTTATATTTGCAAAAGAATAATAGAATACAACAGTGCAGCAGAATAACATGATATAGGGGAATAATACTAGTAATAATAATATACCAATCTTCATCTTCATCCTCCAGAAAAATAATCTTCAATGCGCTGAAAACTAAGGGCTGACCTGAGCGTAATTAAAAGACAAAACACTTGAGTCAGGACTAAAATATCCTTATGTGAGTCAAATCAATATCACATATAACAGGAGTGTAATAGTGTCAGAGATGTCTATGGGGTTTTACATCTCCTATCTAGTGGATAACATGCATGCAATAACTCAAGAGATGTTACGGGATTTTCCATCACTTAAGGATCCATCAAAATATTTATATACAGTAGAGTACCCTGTATATGTAATGTCTAATCGGTAAAATAAATATTTTTCTTAGCGTTAAGGCTTTATATTAATCGCTCTTAACACATTTTTTAAGCATTGTCGTACAATTTGCATATAATGCCTCAGTAGCACGTCTGGGGATAAGGATGCGCCATGATAAGACAATACTAAACCAAACTCGTAGCGGTCTTGTATACGGATAAAAGTGTGAAAAGGCAGGTGATGCAATGCCCAAGGTAGGATACTACCATTTCGGGTCGTAGGGCTGGTAGTAACGCATCGTAGCCATGATTGTCCACTGCATCCATCCATCCCATATAGAGTCAAAGGGAGGTCATCCCATATCAAGGTACACTAGTCGAAACCAACATCAAAAGTAATAGTATGGAACAAGTCCAAGAAGAAAGTTGAAGAATGGATGTTCGCTAGAGGAAATAAGTCTCATTAGCCCAGTCAAGCCATCCTGTTTTAGTCATTTCAAATTAGCACAAGTGTCGTGGTCTATCCATCATCGTTCTCTTTCTTCAAATCTAGCAAAAGTACGCTAAATCCAAACACTTCGTTCTAGAGTCTCCTCCGCATACACAGTTGTTAAAGTGGTTCCAATATTGACAGTGGTATGCCAATAAGAGGCCCCGGTCTCTTTAACAAACAAACGTCATTTTACACACCGGTTGGTTCTTTTACATTTCAAAAACAATTCATACTTGATATCAAAATATCATATTCACTTCAAAAATCTTTTTCACTTCAAAATATCATATTTACTTCCAAATATCGTATTCAGTTCAGTATGTCATTTTCACTTGAAAATATCATTTCATTCGAATTTCCATTTCGAATTTCAACTTAGGTTATAACTTAAACTTAACCCAATTTGCATTCAAATCGATGATTTAAATATAAATAGTTCCCACTTGACCAGTTTGAATATTTAGAAATTAGTTTGACATTTTTTAAATGGTTTAAAAGGTTAAAATGGTTTAAAAAGTTAAAATGGTTTGATGTAAAATAGTTTGAGTATTGAAAATGGTCTATATAGTAAAATAGTTTGGAAAAATCAAAATTTGAATACTTAAGAAAATAGATTTTAAACAGTTATAAAAATAATTTATTTGAAATAGTTTCAAAGTCAAACTGATTCACTTCCAAATCTTCCAATTCAAATCATCTTCAATCTCAGTCCAATTCAAATCGACTCGATTTCAATTACAATTCGAATTAACTTCTATTTCTATTTCAATTCAAATTAATTTTAGTTTTGATTTCAATTCAAATTAATTCCTATTTCTATTTTTCCTTGATTCGATTCAAATGGTTGAGTTTCAATTCAATTCTCAATTTTAAACCATTTCTATTTATATAAAGTTCGAGTTCAATTTCAGAATATCGATTTAAAGCATTTAAATCAAATTTAAACTTAAATGTTCGAATTTAGATTCAAATCTTCAAAATAATTAAATTCCGAGCCCAAATTTGAAATATCGATTTATGTCACCTTTACTTAAATAACTTTAAAGTTCAAGTAAAAGTTCAAACCTTTTAAAAAAATCAATTTCTATAATTCAAGTCATATTTTAATCATAATTTCAAATTCCAAATTAAATTCTTTAAAACAATTCCTTTGAACTAATTTTAAATTCAACATTCCAAAACTCGAATTCGAAATTAATTCAATTCCCATATTTTAATCAATTTTATTTTTATAAAACAAAATCGTTTGAATAAGTTCACTCCAAGAATTTAAAATCGTTTAATTTAACTAATCTGGTGTTTGTATATAATTTTCTATCCTATGGCTAAGTGAATAATTATTTCAGTTAAATTTCAGGGATGGATATATATCATTTCAATCCAAATAAATGTCATAGGTATATATCATTTCATCTATTTCTTAATTTATTCGAATATAATTCAGATAACAATTTATATGATGTCAATAATATACAGGGTGATAACAAGAATATATGGAAAAAAATAAACATCCAAATCATTCAAAACATCAACCAATAGGCATCCATCACAATCAACATCCAAACGGCCAATAAATCATGAAAGTTAACTAGTTATCAATAATAAGGAGTTTAACTATCAATTTAATTTCAATTTCAATTTAACTATTAATTCAAAATTTCTAACACGTGAATTTCTATGTCAATTTCCATGTTAGTTAAATTACCAAACAACAATCAATATAATTAAATTACTTCATGATTTAAATTTAACTAACATAAAAATATTTCAGTACTTCGTAAGCATTTAAAACACTCACCTTTATTTGAAACTGAAAATTTTTTAACTTCAAATAAATACCAATCTAATGCCATGTCGTAGACTTCGTCGATACGATTCCAACGCAACTCGTTTCGTTCGAATCGGACCTCATATGAAAAAGATACGAATTTTTAAACATTACGATATAATTAAAGTTAATTAACATAATTAACAAAAGTAAGAAAACTAAATTAACCTAATCCTTATTGTTCACGCGTATAGGCCCCTTCCCTTTCTTCCAGATCCCGACTTCGCTGCTGCCTTCTTTCTTCTTTCTAATTGATCGATCGCAAAGACACTCATCCATGCTGCCAACCACCGCCGACATCACCTAGGTTGCGCCGCCTTACAACACCACCGCGCATGCGCACAAATCGAAGTTCGTGATACCCAAAAAAGACGAGGAGAACGCGACTCCCCCACAGCCACCATGTGATGTAATGAGAGGTCTAACCACCCACAATGTAGATCTCGATGTGCTCTCCATTTTTTCTTTTGGAATCGTTCGATTTCGTTGATTGGATTGTGAGAAAACGAGAGAGAAGTTCGATGATTATCGGCCATTAATCGCATTGAGAGCGGCCGCATTCTTTTTAGTTATGGTTTTTGATACGTAAAATGAAAGTATACGGCTGTAAATATAAACTTACGATCGGATATATCTGCAAAAATTTCAAACTCAAAACGAAGCGTTCTGCCTTGTGTTTCATATGTTATACCCCTATTCCGAACACAATGGGACTAGCTTCGGAAGCAACTCCATCATATTCAAAAGATAGCATTTCATAATCAAATTATTTTAATTAAATTCCTTTAATTAATTTCTACTCGTTTCAAGCTCGGACGGCCAAACGATAAGTCCGATCGCTACGAAACTCTAAATCCTATAATATTTCACTATTACGGATCTAATGAAACTTGTTTCATCGAAATCTGAGATAGTGCTTAAAAATACTATTTTTACTCGTTAATTAAAATGCAAAATTTCCTATTTTTTATTTATTCACTTTTAAATTCAATTTCAAAAGTAAACAATCTTCATTCTTGTTTAAATAAAATTTAGATCAACTTTTGAAAACATCTTCATTCATATTTAATTCAGGATTCAATTATTTAAATAATTTCTAATATTAAATTCAATCAATTTAATTATTCAATAAATCACCATATTTTAAATATAAGTTATTTAACTTATAAAATTTAACTTTTAAAATGAATTCAAGTAAAAAAACAACTACTTCCATTTTACAGTAATTCAAAATTTATTATTCTATTCCAACTATTGGTTATAAACACATTCAATAAATAAAATTTCATTTCAATACCTGTTGTTGCCAAAATCTTCGAAATTGATTATTTCAAAATTTTATTCAAGTTCATATTGAATAAATTACATAAATAAAACATAAATTTTTATTTCTAACCATTTTGTTCAATAAATATATTAAATTTAATAATTTAAAATAGTTAAAAATATGGATCGTTACATTCTCCCCCACTTAAAACTTTTCATCCTCGAAAAGGGGTTAAGCAAGGAATTTAAATTTGATGTATTTTATTCAAAACAATTAACATACAAAACATTAACAATCTTATTTACAAACCTTTACCATGCTTCCACTATGCTACTCTGATATCGGTTTTATAGAAATTAAAACTTATTTAACAAGTTATAAAATTTTTAAATCTCAAAATTTTTCTAACACACAGATTTATGAAAAATTTCTGCGGCGTCTTCTTTGCGTGGCTCGATCGTAAAATTATTCAAATACAAATATGTATCACAAATATACCAAATATACATCTCATCACAATAATGAGGCATCCCGTAAGGAAAAATATAAAAGTGCGGTATGTAATCCGAGATATGTACCTTATTATTATTAATACGAGTGAGTTTCTCATATTAAGCAAACAAAAGAAAATCAAATCCACGTATATGTCCAAACGGTCTTCGTATGTACCTATCTCAACTCAAATTAGAATATTAGTTGCATAGAAAGGACATAGAAAGCATATGAGTTTAATAGAACTATATGACATGAGTTATGAATGCAAATCATAAGCACGAGCACAAATAGACAACATAACAATCGTATGCAACCAAAATAGTAATAGCAATGATTTACAACCAAAGAAACCATCCAACAAATAATATTCATCAAATTAATTCATAACTGTAACGACCCCGGATTTTATATAAATTTAAATTGATAATTAATTGAATTTTTGAATAGAAATTGTAAAATTAATTGATAAATTGATTCGAGTTTGCCCAAATCCAAATAAATTCTATGTTAAATCATTTAAATATTGTATATATATATATGTGAATATATATGTGTAACATCCCGAAATTTTCGACTTTCGAAAATTCAACATCGATACTCACTTTATCGACTGCTGAGCCATCGAATGCCGGAAACCCGAAAAGTTATGGTTTTAAGAAAGAAGAAAAAGGTAGAAGAAGAAGATAGAAGAAAAAGAAAGAAGAACAACAACAGAACAAGAGCAGAAACAGAAACAGAAAACAATATCAGAATCTCACATATCGCAGCGGAACAATATATAATAGATAAATCAGTAATCTTTTAAACAAAGAATTTTATCAGTTTATACATACATCAATCAGAGTCAATATACAACAATGGACAGTTATATAAACTTGTCCTCATACAGAATACACAGCGGAATAAATACTATCAGATACAAATACTACGTCTCGTCATCCAGCTTTCTTCCAAAGCTCCAGAATATCCAGAATATCCTGATAATATAACTCCAGGCTGCCCGTGTGGAAAATTTGTGGGCACCCAGAGTTTAGAAGGGAACAATAAACTCCGAGTCAGTCATGGTGACTGGTGTGAGATCGTAAAACAGTTATTCTTTATAACAACAAAATAATTTTTAAAGTCAATTCGAAATGCTTTTGGAAAATGAAACTACCATAAGACCTCCCACCACACACACAATGCAAACGCAGAATTGGAGGAGATTTCTTCTTATGATAGTCAAAGATGCTTACTACGCAAAAATCAAATTCTTTTTGATATTATTATTAGTGCATAGTGTAGAAAACATTTCGAAAGTATAATATTAATCTTAGCCAACATACGACCAGTATCGTATGCCTACTATAGCTACCATCTAAACAGTGGTGACCACCGTACGTAAATGGCAGGTTCTACAACTAATACCGTACAAAGTTCGTATTGGAGTTTGGATTTCCAACAAATGGTCAGGCTAAGGAACTTCCTTTTCCACGATGGGTACGTCCCTGGAATAGACGACCCGAGAACCTAACCGGATCTCTGCCAACACAAGGCCGGGTTACCTCTGCAAAAATAGGTAACTACTGACACGCGTATGTCATTCCCCGATCGTAACCGATCTTCCCGAGGATCCCCGACTTCCAACAAATCACATAGATAATAATGCAGCAACCACATAGGTTAAGTATCTGGGCTCCATACCATGATACCACCTCTATCCAGAAGGAATGACATACACTAAGGGGCGCTACTCCCTAGAACCTTGCTGCATCCTTCCTGTTTTGACCATTTCCGGGGTGTGAGGCTCGACGAAGTCTCGACCACGAAGCTACGCTTTCTACAAAGCCCTGCTTCGGGTCAAACAAAATGATCAACCTATGATCACAAAGATATAAGATCAAACAAATGATCATATCACAAATGATCAAACACTAATCATTTCACAGCAACACTCAGTATGCCACGTTACCAAATTGGGATATATCGCTGATGAATTTCAACTACATAACCTCTGAGCTCGTACGTCTCAGAGAAGGGTGTTAAGCTAAGAGAATAAATTCTCCGCCACCAACAGAAATGTATTTGAAAGAAATCAGCTTTATATCTCAAATTGTAACGTCAGACACACAATCCATACAAGTCTGTTCCGGGATCGAACAGAACCGAAGGCACTTCTCACGAAGCCCTTGCATTTCTGGATAATTTCTAATCACGTCCGGACTTCCCGTCACTAAGGGTGATAAAACCTCTAAATCGGAGATCAGCCGATGTAGAGTAACTCGACGGTAATCCTTCCGTTTTCAAAAATATCCGGTCTTCAACACCGGTCTTCGAATGCAATTCATAACGACGTATCACATATTCGGAATGGGTTATACGACCCCATGGTCCTTTCCCGGCTAACCCGAATAGTGAGCGTTTATTCAAAAATAAGTGTGGCATTCAAATTCATCCAAATTCACAACAAATATCTATTTAAAGGTAATTATTGATAGTCGGTTATTTAACTATCAATAAAGATGCGCGACATCATCAGATTCCAAATAATTTTCCAAATTATTTATTTTCCAAAATATCTTTACTAGATATAAAATTCCCACACTTCAAAAATAAATCAACGTTTATTTTTAAACCGATTCCCTTTTCTTTTATAAATTCCATAGTGAATTTATATTTTAAAAATATCTACTGATATACGATTTTCGAATCGATGTCAATATTCACTTTCGATTTATCTTTAAGAAGATAAATCTTAAAAACGTTCATTTCATATTGGAAAAGCAATTCCATACTTATTTAATAACAAGTATTTCACAAATCATTTATTTTCAACACTTGGAAAATATTCGATATACTTAAATCAAATTAAGTATATATTCATTCTTTAAGGAAATCATTCTTTAAACACATTTTATTTGAGTCAAAACGAATGTTACGTAAAACATCGTTACGACGACTCAAAATCACTAGTATAGGGATTCGGAATTAAGATAGATATATAAATCCCACTACTACATCAAAACATTTCCTTTTGGAAATCATTTACTATAACAACAGTGTTATAGTCCACCATTTCCTTAAATTCCTCGAAAACGTCTATTTCAACAATAAAAGTTGAAATCTATGTATTCGATACTTATCACGTTTTAAAACATCCTTTAAAACTATTAACTTCATTTTAAATGTCACTTTTCCAAACATAACCATTTTTTCTTCAATAATATATTCACTGTCCAAAATCGTGAATATACTTCAATAACCAAGTTTCAATCCCTTTTTTTTTTACACATTTATTTCAAGAATTATCCACTGTCCAAAATCGTGGATAAAATTCCCTTAATAATCTCTATATTTAAAATCAATCAAATTTGATTTATTTTCGAATTTATAAAAACAACGTTTATAAATTCCATTTTCTATTTTCTATAACAACTCCGGTTTATAAATCTCATTTTATTAACTTCTAAAATTCACTTATAAGAATAAGTGATTTCGGATTTATAAACAACGTTTATAAATCGCATTTGTACTTTATAACGTTTTCAACTTTTAAAAGAATCATTTATGAACAAATTCGATCAATATTCCATTTAAAGGCAACAATCCAAGTTATAAGTAAATTACTTATAAATCCTTTATTCTACAACTTCATTCATTTTTAACTTCACAATATAAATATATTAATTTCATTCACTTATGAAATCCATTTATACTTCTTTTTAACACTTATAAAATTCGTTTTATAAGTCCAATACTTTGATTTACAAAATATAAATTTTATAAATCTTTTTATACAAATCGTTTATAGTTATTCAAAAATCCCAACTTTAATCATTTTATAAATAAATCGACTTTTATTTCAAAAACGACACTTCGGTTATATTTCACTAGAAATTATAACTTTTATAACTTTAAAATTTTACGTTTATAAACCGATCCAAAAATTCCATAAAACGTATATTTTCAAAAATCACTTTAAAAACCCTTTTAAAATAACAGTCGTTATTTTTACATTTCAAAACTGAATCTGATGATGCCACAACACCAATTAGTCCATCACAACAGTCAATATCATATATCAATATGATAACAGAATATACATCAATATCTGTAAATAAATAAATACAGTTGAGGAATCCAGTTGGATCCCTCCAACCTGTTTCCCTGCATCCACAGACGTTAGCACAATACCAATTCCGCTCCAGTACGGAATTATCGCGGTATATGGGTTTAATAAAAATATCCGCTTACTAACGGCGCAATAGGGTCTCATCCGCTATACGAGGCGGGAAATCATCAATCCAATATATACATATGCCAATATGTATATATTGCTATATATATAGATATATCCTATCATATCTAATAGCACATCCAATAGCAATCAATTAAACAATCAATAACTGCAAAAATTCCACATTCAATTTGAGTGAGAAGATCTCACCTTGATTTCAATTCCGTTCCAGTACGTTTTATTTCAAATAAAATTAAACGTGCGTTTAATTTTACCCGAAATTTTCGTTAACTCCAAACGACTCCAAATCAGTTGCACTACGTAGAGCTTGTCGAGACGATTCCAACGCACTTTGTTTCGTAATTTTCTGTTAACGTATGACAAAGTTATCGCAGTTAAAAGATTTAACGAATTTAAATATTATAATTATTTACAATTTTATTCTACTCAACTAATCAGGGCCGTTGATCTCTTTGCCCCAACATCCAGTCCGTTCGCACCCTTTTCTTCCCCAAGCAAAGAAAATCACGTACGTGATAAAAAAAACCCACGGCTGCCCTTCTTTCACAAATTATCACGGCCACTACGATGCACGAAATGAAATCACTCCACCACCAAACCGAAGGTCTATGCGAACTCCATCTCCACCGTGAATAGCGTCGAGCTCGGTCGTCTATACAACTCGAAAAATGTGAAAGACTGTCGTGCCTTTGAACGAAGATTGCCGCCAATCCGTAACTCTAAAAACGATCTTGACCGTTGAGAATGTAGAGCTCGTGATGCTCTACAAGATTGTAGTTGGGAGTTTCTGACGAAAGTGAGTGGATTGGAAGAAAATTGGAGGAGAAGGTCGTTGTTTCTCAGCCATTGAACAAGATAGTGGCGGCTGGCCTTGGTAATTAGGGTTTGCAATCAATTTGTGAAGATAGGGGTCCTTTTATAGAGAACCGACGAACCCTATTCATCCCGGATTTTCCGAACTCCGATTTACGCGCGGTAACTGGCGTTTCTGGGGTTTATCCCGCGTTCCGAACGCAATGGAACAGGTTTCGAAAGCTAATTCGATCGTATGTGTGAGATATGGCAATAAACGATCGATTTAAATTAAACCGATTTAAATCGATTTCGAGGCGTTTTAATTCGTACCGGACAAACGATACATCCAAAAATTATGAAATTTGAAACCATGCAATAATTTCACATTACGGATCCGATGAAACTGGTTTCGTCGAAATCCGAGACCTTTTGAAAAATGACTATTTTTAACTCGACGATTTAAAATTAAAAAGATATCGATGCGTTTCGAGTTGCCACGGTCAAATGACAACTCCGATTGATACGAAAATTGAAATCCGATAATAACTAACTATTACGGATCCAATGGAACTAGTTTCGTTCAATTCTGAGACTGTTCAAAAATTGGCTATTTTTACAGTCGATAATTAAATATTAAAATATTCGATTTTCACGATTTAACTCCAAATTCAATTTTAAAAGTTCTATAACCTTTCTATAACTCCAGTATGATTTAATATAACTTTATAAATCATTTCCAGCACATTAAACCCATACTTCAATTATTTCTGGAATTTCAATCATTAAATTATCGATTTAATTGACCAAATTAAATCCAATATTCGAATAATAAATTATTCGACTTCTTAAATTCATTTATTAATATTTAAAATCAATTAAATATTCGAATTTTAATTATCAAAAATTCTGGGTCGTTACAGAACGAGACGTAGTATTTGTATCTGATAGTATTTATTCCGCTGTGTATTCTGTATGAGGACAAGTTTATATAACTGTCCATTGTTGTATATTGACTCTGATTGATGTATGTATAAACTGATAAAATTCTTTGTTTAAAAGATTACTGATTTATCTATTATATATTGTTCCGCTGCGATATGTGAGATTCTGATATTGTTTTCTGTTTCTGTTTCTGCTCTTGTTCTGTTGTTGTTCTTCTTTCTTTTTCTTCTATCTTCTTCTTCTACCTTTTTCTTCTTTCTTAAAACCATAACTTTTCGGGTTTCCGGCATTCGATGGCTCAGCTGTCGATAAAGTGAGTATCGATGTTGAATTTTCGAAAGTCGAAAATTTCGGGATGTTACATTTGGTATCGGAGCATATGGTTAAGCGACAACCCTGCTCTGTTGGGTGTTACTCATTAGAGATAGAGTCAGTAGTACTCTAGAATGAGTTGAGTGTAATAATAGATACGAGTGCGTATTTGTTAGTGAATATAAAATTGTTTTATATTGTGATGATTGGTTTGTTGAGTGGTATATGGATTCTGGTCGGTATTGTCCGTACAACTCTATCGATAGGGATCTCTAAACACTTGTATAGAACAATTCGGCACAATATTGTTTAAATAGGGTAAGTGAGATAATTTTGCCCAAAACTATTTTTGTATAGAAAAGAAATGTTTTTCTATGAAGTACTGTAGTATATGGTTGCATGGATGTTAGGAAGTAATAATAGTAAATTATTATCATTGAAATTGAATAAGAAATTGAAATTGTAACTCCAAAGTTAAGAGATAAATCCATATACAAATGAAATTTGAGAATATAAATTATAAATGTGATTTGTAATTTGAAACGGAATTCCAGAAAAGTTTTTGGAAATGTTTGAAAAGAATTTGAAAATTTTGGAAATTTGGAAAGTTTAAATCTTTTTGAATTTGAAAATGAATTTCAAAGGTTTTGAAAAGTATTTTGGAGAAATGAAAGCTCTAAACTCTTTTCGGTCGCTGGAAAATAACTTCGATGATGACCGCGACATCGTTGGTGTTCATTTTCGGGTTTCCAAAAGAGGAATTGCTGCCAAATTGTTTTAAATGGAAGTTGTTTGGAAAATTTGGATTTTGTTTTAGAAAATTCAAAGGATAATTTGAACTGTTTTCAAAAATGGTTTTTGAAATGTTGGTAAACTCTGGAATACTATGTAGAAATATTTATGAAATATTATTAAGTTGATAACTTATACAATTTGAATTGATAGAATAAATTCAATTTAAAGAATGGAGTTAAATTAAAGTAAGTATAAGTGAAATTCAACTTGAAATGTTAAGTGAATTATCAATTGAATAAATAAATGTATTGGATGTTAATCAATCTAATGAAAGTAAATTGAATGTTGAAAAAAAAAATTCATTTCAAATTTGTAAAGTAAAGTATTGAAATAAAATTAGTAACGGAAACTAATTGAAGAAATGACAAATTAATATGGTTTGAGATGAATTAAAATTCATATGGAATTTGAAATCCAGTTTAATATGAGTGGTTATAAACCAAAATGGCAAATTGAAAATAAATTTTGGGAATGAACAAAAGAATAAAACTGGAATTGAAACTGAATGTTGAAAACAAATTTGAATAAGTGAATTGTAAATTGTAATGAATCAGTAACTGAAACTAATCTAAAATATGGGCAGTTGAATGAACAATAATTGATGAAATTTAATATTCAGAAGTTGAACTGAATCCAAATTAGAATTGAAATGGTAAATGGAATTCAAATGAAATTGAAATGTAAAGATTGAACGAAATTGAATATATGTAACTAGATATTATGGCTAGTAGGATATACAGGTGTAAAGGAATTGGGATTTTAATTTTGAAGATAATTTGAATTGCTCGACAAAAAGGTATGTATTTGAATTATAATATGAGTTTTTGATGATTTCTTGTCTAGCCGCTTGGCTTTTTCTTTTCTTTTTGAAATCTGAGAGTCCGTAGGGACATTTTGTAGTCGTACCGTATTAGCCGCGCAAAGGAGACGCTGGCAAAATTTTTCGGAAATTTAGAGTGTTAGAAAAATTTTGAGAAAATTTTGAAAGTTAAAATTTGAATTTAAGTTTAAATTTGAATTTTGAAGTAAACAATGTTGTTTGAAACTTACAATTGAAGTTGGAAAGCAAATTGAAATAATAACGAATCTTTAGTAGAAAGATTTGTTTTGAAAATTTGATAAAACTATTAGATGTTGGAAAAAGAGTAGACGAGTTAAGGACCACTTTTCCTAACTTGTAATTTCGAGGACGAAATTCTTTTAAGGGGGAAGTCTGTAACGACCCAGAATTTTTGATAATTAAAATTCGAATATTTAATTGATTTTAAATATTAATAAATGAATTTAAGAAGTCGAATAATTTATTATTCGAATATTGGATTTAATTTGGTCAATTAAATCGATAATTTAATGATTGAAATTCCAGAAATAATTGAAGTATGGGTTTAATGTGCTGGAAATGATTTATAAAGTTATATTAAATCATACTGGAGTTATAGAAAGGTTATAGAACTTTTAAAATTGAATTTGGAGTTAAATCGTGAAAATCGAATATTTTAATATTTAATTATCGACTGTAAAAATAGCCAATTTTTGAACAGTCTCAGAATTGAACGAAACTAGTTCCATTGGATCCGTAATAGTTAGTTATTATCGGATTTCAATTTTCGTATCAATCGGAGTTGTCATTTGACCGTGGCAACTCGAAACGCATCGATATCTTTTTAATTTTAAATCGTCGAGTTAAAAATAGTCATTTTTCAAAAGGTCTCGGATTTCGACGAAACCAGTTTCATCGGATCCGTAATGTGAAATTATTGCATGGTTTCAAATTTCATAATTTTTGGATGTATCGTTTGTCCGGTACGAATTAAAACGCCTCGAAATCGATTTAAATCGGTTTAATTTAAATCGATCGTTTATTGCCATATCTCACACATACGATCGAATTAGCTTTCGAAACCTGTTCCATTGCGTTCGGAACGCGGGATAAACCCCAGAAACGCCAGTTACCGCGCGTAAATCGGAGTTCGGAAAATCCGGGATGAATAGGGTTCGTCGGTTCTCTATAAAAGGACCCCTATCTTCACAAATTGATTGCAAACCCTAATTACCAAGGCCAGCCGCCACTATCTTGTTCAATGGCTGAGAAACAACGACCTTCTCCTCCAATTTTCTTCCAATCCACTCACTTTCG
Organism: Allium fistulosum; assembly: GCA_030737815.1. NCBI lineage: Eukaryota > Viridiplantae > Streptophyta > Magnoliopsida > Asparagales > Amaryllidaceae > Allium > Allium fistulosum. The sequence continues at coordinate 918,121,378 of CM060906.1, forward strand.
TCAGAAACTCCCAACTACAATCTTGTAGAGCATCACGAGCTCTACATTCTCAACGGTCAAGATCGTTTTTAGAGTTACGGATTGGCGGCAATCTTCGTTCAAAGGCACGACAGTCTTTCTCATTTTTCGAGTTGTATAGACGACCGAGCTCGACGCTATTCACGGTGGAGATGGAGTTCGCATAGACCTTCGGTTTGGTGGTGGAGTGATTTCATTTCGTGCATCGTAGTGGCCGTGATAATTTGTGAAAGAAGGGCAGCCGTGGGTTTTTTTTTATCACGTACGTGATTTTCTTTGCTTGGGGAAGATAAGGGTGCGAACGGCCTGGATGTTGGGGCAAAGAGATCAACGGCCCTGATTAGTTGAGTAGAATAAAATTGTAAATAATTATAATATTTAAATTCGTTAAATCTTTTAACTACGATAAATTTGTCATACGTTAACAGAAAATTACGAAACAAAGTGCGTTGGAATCGTCTCGACAAGCTCTACGCAGTGCAACTGATTTGGAGTCGTTTGGAGTTAACGAAAATTTCGGGTAAAATTAAACGCACGTTTAATTTTATTCGAAATAAAACGTACTGGAACGGAATTGAAATCAAGGTGAGATCTTCTCACTCAAATTGAATGTGGAATTTTTGCAGTTATTGATTGTTTAATTGATTGCTATTGGATGTGCTATTAGATATGATAGGATATATCTATATATATAGCAATATATACATATTGGCATATGTATATATTGGATTGATGATTTCCCGCCTCGTATAGCAGATGAGACCCTATTGCGCCGTTAGTAAGCGGATATTTTTATTAAACCCATATACCGCGATAATTCCGTACTGGAGCGGAATTGGTATTGTGCTAACGTCTGTGGATGCAGGGAAACAGGTTGGAGGGATCCAACTGGATTCCTCAACTGTATTTATTTATTTACAGATATTGATGTATATTCTGTTATCATATTGATATATGATATTGACTGTTGTGATGGACTAATTGGTGTTGTGGCATCATCAGATTCAGTTTTGAAATGTAAAAATAACGACTATTATTTTAAAAGGGTTTTTAAAGTGATTTTTGAAAATATACGTTTTATGGAATTTTTGGATCGGTTTATAAACGTAAAATTTTAAAGTTATAAAAGTTATAATTTCTAGTGAAATATAACCGAAGTGTCGTTTTTGAAATAAAAGTCGATTTATTTATAAAATGATTAAAGTTGGGATTTTGGAATAACTATAAACGATTTGTATAAAAAGATTTATAAAATTTATATTTTGTAAATCAAAGTATTGGACTTATAAAACGAATTTTATAAGTGTTAAAAAGAAGTATAAATGGATTTCATAAGTGAATGAAATTAATAGATTTATATTGTGAAGTTAAAAATGAATGAAGTTGTAGAATAAAGGATTTATAAGTAATTTACTTATAACTTGGATTGTTGCCTTTAAATGGAATATTGATCGAATTTGTTCATAAATGATTCTTTTAAAAGTTGAAAACGTTATAAAGTACAAATGCGATTTATAAACGTTGTTTATAAATCCGAAATCACTTATTCTTATAAGTGAATTTTAGAAGTTAATAAAATGAGATTTATAAACCGGAGTTGTTATAGAAAATAGAAAATGGAATTTATAAACGTTGTTTTTATAAATTCGAAAATAAATCAAATTTGATCGATTTTAAATATAGAGATTATTAAGGGAATTTTATCCACGATTTTGGACAGTGGATAATTCTTGAAATAAATGTGTAAAAAAAAAAGGGATTGAAACTTGGTTATTGAAGTATATTCACGATTTTGGACAGTGAATATATTATTGAAGAAAAAATGGTTATGTTTGGAAAAGTGACATTTAAAATGAAGTTAATAGTTTTAAAGGATGTTTTAAAACGTGATAAGTATCGAATACATAGATTTCAACTTTTATTGTTGAAATAGACGTTTTCGAGGAATTTAAGGAAATGGTGGACTATAACACTGTTGTTATAGTAAATGATTTCCAAAAGGAAATGTTTTGATGTAGTAGTGGGATTTATATATCTATCTTAATTCCGAATCCCTATACTAGTGATTTTGAGTCGTCGTAACGATGTTTTACGTAACATTCGTTTTGACTCAAATAAAATGTGTTTAAAGAATGATTTCCTTAAAGAATGAATATATACTTAATTTGATTTAAGTATATCGAATATTTTCCAAGTGTTGAAAATAAATGATTTGTGAAATACTTGTTATTAAATAAGTATGGAATTGCTTTTCCAATATGAAATGAACGTTTTTAAGATTTATCTTCTTAAAGATAAATCGAAAGTGAATATTGACATCGATTCGAAAATCGTATATCAGTAGATATTTTTAAAATATAAATTCACTATGGAATTTATAAAAGAAAAGGGAATCGGTTTAAAAATAAACGTTGATTTATTTTTGAAGTGTGGGAATTTTATATCTAGTAAAGATATTTTGGAAAATAAATAATTTGGAAAATTATTTGGAATCTGATGATGTCGCGCATCTTTATTGATAGTTAAATAACCGACTATCAATAATTACCTTTAAATAGATATTTGTTGTGAATTTGGATGAATTTGAATGCCACACTTATTTTTGAATAAACGCTCACTATTCGGGTTAGCCGGGAAAGGACCATGGGGTCGTATAACCCATTCTGAATATGTGATACGTCGTTATGAATTGCATTCGAAGACCGGTGTTGAAGACCGGATATTTTTGAAAACGGAAGGATTACCGTCGAGTTACTCTACATCGGCTGATCTCCGATTTAGAGGTTTTATCACCCTTAGTGAAGGGAAGTCCGGACGTGATTAGAAATTATCCAGAAATGCAAGGGCTTCGTGAGAAGTGCCTTCGGTTCTGTTCGATCCCGGAACAGACTTGTATGGATTGTGTGTCTGACGTTACAATTTGAGATATAAAGCTGATTTCTTTCAAATACATTTCTGTTGGTGGCGGAGAATTTATTCTCTTAGCTTAACACCCTTCTCTGAGACGTACGAGCTCAGAGGTTATGTAGTTGAAATTCATCAGCGATATATCCCAATTTGGTAACGTGGCATACTGAGTGTTGCTGTGAAATGATTAGTGTTTGATCATTTGTGATATGATCATTTGTTTGATCTTATATCTTTGTGATCATAGGTTGATCATTTTGTTTGACCCGAAGCAGGGCTTTGTAGAAAGCGTAGCTTCGTGGATGAGACTTCGTCGAGCCTCACACCCCGGAAATGGTCAAAACAGGAAGGATGCAGCAAGGTTCTAGGGAGTAGCGCCCCTTAGTGTATGTCATTCCTTCTGGATAGAGGTGGTATCATGGTATGGAGCCCAGATACTTAACCTATGTGGTTGCTGCATTATTATCTATGTGGTTTGTTGGAAGTCGGGGATCCTCGGGAAGATCGGTTACGATCGGGGGATGACATACGCGTGTCAGTAGTTACCTATTTTTGCAGAGGTAACCCGGCCTTGTGTTGGCAGAGATCCGGTTAGGTTCTCGGGTCGTCTATTCCAGGGACGTACCCATCGTGGAAAAGGAAGTTCCTTAGCCTGACCATTTGTTGGAAATCCAAACTCCAATACGAACTTTGTACGGTATTAGTTGTAGAACCTGCCATTTACGTACAGTGGTCACCACTGTTTAGATGGTAGCTATAGTAGGCATACGATACTGGTCGTATGTTGGCTAAGATTAATATTATACTTTCGAAATGTTTTCTACACTATGCACTAATAATAATATCAAAAAGAATTTGATTTTTGCGTAGTAAGCATCTTTGACTATCATAAGAAGAAATCTCCTCCAATTCTGCGTTTGCATTGTGTGTGTGGTGGGAGGTCTTATGGTAGTTTCATTTTCCAAAAGCATTTCGAATTGACTTTAAAAATTATTTTGTTGTTATAAAGAATAACTGTTTTACGATCTCACACCAGTCACCATGACTGACTCGGAGTTTATTGTTCCCTTCTAAACTCTGGGTGCCCACAAATTTTCCACAGGGGCAGCCTGGAGTTATATTATCAGGATATTCTGGATATTCTGGAGCTTTGGAAGAAAGCTGGATGACGAGACGTAGTATTTGTATCTGATAGTATTTATTCCGCTGTGTATTCTGTATGAGGACAAGTTTATATAACTGTCTATTGTTGTATATTGACTCTGATTGATGTATGTATAAACTGATAAAATTCTTTGTTTAAAAGATTACTGATTTATCTATTATATATTGTTCCGCTGCGATATGTGAGATTCTGATATTGTTTTCTGTTTCTGTTTCTGCTCTTGTTCTGTTGTTGTTCTTCTTTCTTTTTCTTCTATCTTCTTCTTCTACCTTTTTCTTCTTTCTTAAAACCATAACTTTTCGGGTTTCCGGCATTCGATGGCTCAGCAGTCGATAAAGTGAGTATCGATGTTGAATTTTCGAAAGTCGAAAATTTCGGGATGTTACAATATGTATATGGGCATATATGAGTAAATTTGAAATTATATATATATATATATATATTTGATTTGAATTTAAATCGTAAATAAATGGTTTAAAAATAAAAATAAACAAATATAAATCTATAAGATATAGAAGTATAAAGTAAATACATTGGATAAAATTTAATAACATAAACTAAAATAGAGATTATCTATATTATAAAATAATAAGACTAAGGAAAAGAAATTTAAAATAGAAATTTATTTATATTATAAAGTAATATTACAAAGTATAATTCAAGAAAGAAAAATAAAATACATACAAGTAAGTGAATATATGTGAATGAAATGAAACAAGTAGGTAAACAAATATATATATAGTTATGAATGAACACTTGAAAAAAAAAGAAACAAAACATGTACATGAGAATAGCTTGCAAACAAACAAAACAAGTGAACTTAATGTAGGATCTAGATTAACCCTAGAGGGGGGGTGAATAGGGTTATAGCAAATTTTAACGATTTAAACACGTAATCAAACTGCAGATAAACAAATATGCTGAAAAGTAAATCACACACAAAATTTACCCAGCTTCGGCAACCCCTGCCTACTGCTGCATTCCCATATTTCTATTAGGATTAAACAGTATCCCGCTTACAAACACTCCTACAGACTCGCACACCCTGCTCCGCCTATAGAGCTTTGTAAACTCGCACACCCTGCTCACTGAACTAACCCTAACTAGACAATCTGACACTACCTAAACCCTAGGTGGTGATTTACCCTGACTGGACTTGACAAAGTACAAAACTGAAAAACAAAATACAGTTTAAAAACCAGGGCAAAAATTTAAATTGCAAATTTAAATCAGTTTTGCCCTCAAATAAATAACTAGCCTAAAACAAGCCCTGTCTACTTAAAATTAAAACCCTAATTAATATCTAGGCCGGCCCCTTTCTTTAAACAATCGGCCCGCTTCCTTTATCTTCGATCCCCTTTGTTTTCTCTGACCCGATTTCTTGATGAAAGAAAAATTGCGATTGAAACTTAGGGCTTCGGTGATGTTGCGATTTTATAGCGATTATGGCTCGATCTTCTTTAATGCTTGCTCGACTGAATTAGGGCTTTGCCTTTGTTCGTTTTGCTGGCGAATTGAAGCTTCTGCTTCGTCTTCTTTTGTGGCGACTCTAGAATTAGGGTTTTTCCCTATTGCAATTTAGAGCTTCGGCTCTTCTCTGAAACTTGTAAGTTATTTCTGCTTGATGCTTTTCTCCGATTTATACTTGAACTTGGTTCCTGATTGTCAGTGATGATTTGGGATTTTTGCTTTGCTCTAAATCACCACAAAATCGATGATGATTTTGGGTCTCTTTATATATGCGTCTGATTTGATTTCTTGATCCCCACGATGTTTATACTTTCTGATTTTAGACTTTCATATTTTGGGAAATTTCTTTTGATTCACGGCTTCGATTATTGAACGTTCGATCTTTTTGATTTTAAACAGTCGTTCCTATTTATTTCTGATACTTTCCTAATTTATAAAACTTGACTGTTTCCAACTTGTAAACGTGATTAATATATATATACGACTTTGATTTCTTGACTACGTCTTCAACTTTGACTTGTTCAATGTTGACTTCGACATTTTAGTTGTCTGATCTGTAGCATACTCGACTTGTTCGACTTATGTCTTCCACTTCGATCACTTGGTTATTACAGTGGTTATCCCTGACTTTGATCATTTATTCGGTGATGATATTCTGGCTCCCTGTTGCATACTTACATGAACTGTTGACTTGTTTATGTATTGAGTCTTCACATGCTTCTGGCCTGTGAGCTTTAGTCTGCATTCATGTTTATAATTCTCTGACTATCTATGTTAATACCTGACTTTGACATATGTATACTGTGATGTTGAACTATGCTTGTGTTCACTTGCATCTGAGATGTTGAATTCTGATGATCTGATTACTTGTAGCTTAAGTCTGCACATTCCTATGCTCTTCACTGTGAATTGTTACCTTGATTTTTCTTTTTACTGCTTATCTGGTATTATTTTCTCTGCTTGATTTTAAACTCCACTACACTTGTTTGTACTTCTGTAGTATAACTTGATGTTGTAGTCTTGATGAACTGTAGCTGTGCATTTGTCAGTGTAGTCTTCATCTTGTTGTCTGGTTTGCTTTCATTGCTGTATTGTTTCACTTGATTAGTTGCTTTGGTCTCTTGAGTCTGTTGCCTTCACCTGTGTACTTTGGTTTAGGCTGCTGTGTTCATGTGCATTGATGTTTTCACTGATGTATTGGTTATCTGGTTTTCTGGTTTGGGGCTATGGCTTCTTCAATCTGGAATTTTGAACTTTGAATCACTTCATTATGTTCATGTTGCTCTCTGCATACTTGAACTATCATTGTTGCATGTAGTTGCCATTCTTTGTGTTCTCTGTAGTTTCATTCATTTCCTGGTTGTATTGGTATGGCATTTGTTGGTGTTGATATTGCATGTTGAATCCAGTGTACATTGATGCTGATCTGTTATAGTTGCATGTTGTTGCCATTGTAGTTGTAATGTCATTGATGTCTGCACTTGAACATGGTCTTGTACTTGTTCACTATAGCTGCACTTGAGTTGTTTACTTGATCCACTTGAACTTGAGTCAGTGGTCTTGTTGAAGTCCAGTTTTGTATGACTGTTGTAGCTGCACTTGAATCTCTTGTCCATTTGGTCATTGTTGAATATGTTGCATTTTCAAATTGCTGACCATCCAGACTTTTGTTAACTCCACTGTGTACATGCATATTTCATTGTTGCAGTAATCATTGAATTTTGGTCGAGGCCATTTGCACTTGTGTTGACTCTAATTTTGATTTGACCTTGTGCACTCGAGTTGGCGAGGCAGTGCACACGTGTATACGTGTGTACTGCAGCCACTCATAATTACCTGTCCCTGATATGAATATTGATATGCACAGATATTACACAATCAAAGATGATGACGATAACCCATATATCTGAGACAGCTTTAAAAACAAATTTTATATTTTTGCAAATTAAATTTGTTTCTTTTCAGATTACTGCTGTAGATTTTTAATTATTACAGATACACAAGAGACAGGACAAATACTGGAGCTGGACAATGCAGATGTAGAAGACTGAGTGTATGAGTGATGTAGTGAGGACAGAAATGTAACAATAAATTGTATGAATGAGAGTGTACTGTAAATATGAAATCAGTGTAATGTAAGTAATTATGAAATGTATTGAAAACTTTGTACTGAATAAAATATTATATTTGAAATAAAAATACTTTTTGAATTTGTTAAATTCTGTGCAATAGTATTATTACTTCAATACGAATATTTATTCATGTATCTGCAAACACATCTATAATTCGATATATATTTTGTTATCATCAAACACTAAACACACATCAAACAATCTCCCCCTTTTGATGATGACAAACATATATGTTAAAGATTTTGAAATTCTAGTAAATGTGTTTAATCATGAAAAAGTTTAGCTCCCCCTATATGTATGCTCCCCTTACAACTGAGACCACTCCCATTTAGAAGATTTAGGAAATCACAGAAGAATAAAAGAATTATAGAAAAATAACTAACAGCATTTAACAAATTGTGGTGTAGTATTCCAAAAATACTTATCTTCTTATCAAAATCTCTTTCTTCTCCCCCTTTTGTTATCATCAAAAGACTGACAAAAAATAATGAAACAGTAGGGAAAAACAAATGGAAAAAAACAAAGAAAAACCATAATATATCATAATAAGATAACAATTTCCACATTTTAGAGAATGGATCGATGATTTGGTTTTTATATAATGAGAAGAGGGATGTTTTATTTTATTTATAAAAAAAAATTGACATTTAAGCACAAAAATAAAATAAGCACTTACTAACCACGCATAACCATAAGGACTTTTAAATGGGATTAGCAGTTACTCATTAGCTATCACTATCCATCCATGCATAACCATAAGGACTTTTAAATGAGAATGGAGTGATGATAACCTCACATGATCCATCCATGCATAACCATAAGGACTTTTAAATGAGAATGGATGCATGAGAAGTATTTAAAAAAATTTCTTTATTTTTCTTTTTAATTTAAAAAGTAATTCACTCTTCTCATTTTTCAAAACCATTATGAAGGATAGAAAGATGGTAGAAATAGAAATGGTCGTGGAATAAGTTACCAAATTAATCATATTATGAAATTTCTTAAACCAAACGTATTTCCACTACTGAATACCATATTCGAATCAATCTTTGAATAATATCCAAAACAGGTTTGAATCCTAGAAATTGAAGTTGAAAATAAATATCCAAGAATATTTCAACCAAAAAATTGAAAAATTATTAGTTAATTTCCATAATCCCCAAATCCAAACATAATCTGGAAAATCTGTCTTCAGGGAGGGGTTTTGTGAAAATATCAGCAAGTTGATTCTCGGTTGAAATGAATTCAATGCAAATGTTTTCCCTAGCAATGTGATCTCTAAGAAAGTGGTGTCTTACATCAATGTGTTTCGTGCGTCAATGATGAACAGGATTATTAGACATGTCTATTGCACTTTTACTATCACATTTTAATTGAACTAGTTTAAAAACTAAGCCAAAATCAAAAAGAGTTTGCATCATCCATAAAATTTGAGCACAACAACTTCCTAATGCAATATATTCTGCTTCAGTGGTGGATAATGCAACACAATTTTGTTTTCGACTAGACCATGAAACTAATGAATGTCCTAGCATAAAACATGTCCCACTAGTACTTTTCCTGTCAACCAATGAACCCGCATAATCAGCATCAGAAAAACCAACTAAACCAAAATTTTCACAAGAAGGATACCATAGTCCAAATTTGTGTGTGTGTGAAAGATATCTTAAAATTCGTTTAGTGGCTTTCATTTGAGATTATTTAGGGTTTTATTGAAAACGTGCACACAAACACACAAAAAACATAATATCGGGTCTAGAAGCAGTAAGATAAAGAAGTGAACCGATTATCCCTTGATATTTCTTCTTTCAAATTGATTAAGTTTAACTTTGCATCTCTCAAATCCAACTTTCATTATTAAGAATCATTTCAACAAAATCAGATTCAATTTCAGAAATAAACCACTGTGACAACGAAACGCACACAAACTTTTATCAAATGAAGAGCGAGTGTGTATACCTTCAGTAGGATCACAGTTAAAATATCATGATTATCTTAAAAGTAATTTGAAGTTTTCACCAGTGAAGTTTTAATAGTTTTAACAGTTTCTAAAAACACTTTTATAGCATGAGTACTCAATAATCAATCAACATCATAATTTGACCAAGCAGATTAAGTTCAAGAAAAATGGTTGATCAATTTTTAAGCACAAGTCAAAGTCATAGATAAGAATAAATCATGTAAGATCATAGTAAGTTAGAATCTGTCAACCATCATAATTATCTCGAGTAATTCTATTAAAAGATGATTGGTTAAAAAAAATCAGAATTAACAACATCAATCATATGGCTGATTTAATTCAGATTATGGTGCAGATTCTTACCAGTTATCTATCGTTTGAAAATAAATACAACTACCTGTTTTACATGTACGATACTCTTTCGTTGTTTGCCCATAGTGAATCTGTCACCTTTATACTAGGCTAAGGAACGTTGATTTGTCACCCGTTGTGTATCTGGAACAGCCAGAATCCAGATAACACTAATGTTGTTCCTTAGCCTGCCACCAAACCTACACGCTTAAAGATTTATGTGGCCTATTTGTTTTTATAGGTCCATGGTTGTTAGTGGCAGAATAATTGTGAATAAACAATCCTTTTGGAACCCAAACTTGTTTTGTCCTTTCATTCTTGTTCCAATAGACTTGAAATTTGTTTGTAGAATTCTTAGGAACCCAAACTTGTATAAATTTCGTGTTCTTGTTCCTATGACTACAATTTTCAACATGATGTCCAATTATTTCACATTCAGTAAAGATACCCTTTCCTTTTGCACTATCATTAACTTGTGATTTACCAAAACCTAGTCCTTTTCGGTTGTTAGCAAACAGTTGATTTCCTAACAACATATTGAATGATTTTTCTCCTCTAGAAAAGTTATTCGGTGATTTCTCAAGATCTTGGACTTTGGTTTTCAGTGTTGAGTTTTCAAACACAAGTGAGGTGCATCTATTTATAAAATCCTTTTTCCTAGTCTCAATGGTCTCTTTTAGATTCAAGTTTTCTTTTTCAAGATCCTTGAAGCTATTCTTCAGTTTTGATAATTCTGAATCTAAAGTTTTACAGTTTTTACATTCTAGGTTTTGAATTTTTTCAAGTTCAGTTTCTAACCTAAAATTTTCATGAACAAGTTTTTTTCTATCAGATTTCAGTGTTTCATTTTTAGAATCAAGAGCTTCAACTGTTTTAGTAAGATCGAGGCACAAATAAACAAGGTCTTTATAAGAATAGTTTTTTACCTCATTATATTCCTCTGAGCTTGCTTCTGAATCTGATTTTCCCATAAGACACAAGTTAGCCTCCTCGGAGCTATCACTCGAAGCTTCCTCTCCTTCCTCATCATCCCAAGTCACTGCAAATGCCTTCTTCTTCTTTTTCTTTCCTTTGTTGATTTTGAGAAGTGGACAATTTTGTTTGAAGTGGCCAGGCTTATTGCAGTTATAGCAGGTTAATTCGTTTTCAGAGTTGTCAGAGTCTTTTGACCTATTACAACTTGATTTCTTCTTGCGTGGCTTGAATTTCGACCATCTTCTAAAATTATTGACAGCCATTGCAAGCACTTCAATTGGATCTTCTTCTTCTTCATCGCTCTCTTCTTTGCTCTTTAAGGCAATCGTCTTTTTCTTTGATTCGGAATTGATGCGTTCCTCCTTTGCTTTTAACTCAAGCTCATACGTCATCAGATTTCCGATCAAATCCTCCATGCTCAGTTTTCTCAAATCTTTCGATTCTTGTATTGCCGTGACTTTTGCCTCAAAGTTCATCGGTAAGACTCGTAATATCTTCCTTATTAGCTCTACTTCAGAGAATACCTTTCCAAGCGCTCTAGCATTGTATACCAGGGTTGAGAAGCGTCCAAACATGTCCTTTATGCTCTCGCCTTTGTCCATCACAAAATTCTCGTATTCATTGCTGAACAGGGCTAGACGAGACTCCTTGACTTGAGAAGTTCCTTCGTGTGTCACCTCCAAAGTATGCCAGATTTCCTGTGCTGTTTTACAATGATAAATTCTATTAAATTCAGTTTTATCAAGAGCACAGATCAAAGCATTCATGGCTTTAGCATTAGTAGTTTTTAACTTCTTATCGTTAGCATCCCACCTAACCTTTGGTTTAGGAATCTCAATATCACCAACAGTTATAGTGGGAGATTTATAGCCAGATTCAATAATATCCCAAACATCATAATCAACAGAACTAAGATAGATACCCATCCCAACTTTCCAGTAAGCATAATCATTACCATTAAACATTGGTGGCCTAGCAATGGATTGCCCCTCAGAAAAAGCATTATTTGATGGATTCATGACTCTAGAGTTAAAGAAAAATTTACCTCGCTCTGATACCACTTGTAGGATCTAGATTAACCCTAGAGGGGGGTGAATAGGGTTATAGCAAATTTTAACGATTTAAACACGTAATCAAACTGCAGATAAACAAATATGCTGAAAAGTAAATCACACACAAAATTTACCCAGCTTCGGCAACCCCTGCCTACTGCTGCATTCCCAGATTTCTATTAGGATTAAACAGTATCCCGCTTACAAACACTCCTACAGACTCGCACACCCTGCTCCGCCTATAGAGCTTTGTAAACTCGCACACCCTGCTCACTGAACTAACCCTAACTAGACAATCTGCCACTACCTAAACCCTAGGTGGTGATTTACCCTGACTGGACTTGACAAAGTACAAAACTGAAAAACAAAATACAGTTTAAAAACCAGGGCAAAAATTTAAATTGCAAATTTAAATCAGTTTTGCCCTCAAATAAATAACTAGCCTAAAACAAGCCCTGCCTACTTAAAATTAAAACCCTAATTAATATCTAGGCCGGCCCCTTTCTTTAAACAATCGGCCCGCTTCCTTTATCTTCGATCCCCTTTGTTTTCTCTGACCCGATCCCTTGATGAAAGAAAAATTGCGATTGAAACTTAGGGCTTCGGTGATGTTGCGATTTTCTGGCGATTCTGGCTCGATCTTCTTTAATGCTTGCTCGACTGAATTAGGGCTTTGCCCTTGTTCGTTTTGCTGGCGAATTGAAGCTTTTGCTTCGTCTTCTTTTGTGGCGACTCTGGAATTAGGGTTTTTCCCTATTGCGATTTAGAGCTTCGGCTCTTCTCTGAAACTTGTAAGTTATTTCTGCTTGATGCTTTTCTCCGATTTATACTTGAACTTGGTTCCTGATTGTCAGTGATGATTTGGGATTTTTGCTTTGCTCTAAATCACCACAAAGTCGATGATGATTTTGGGTCTCTTTATATATGCGTCTGATTTGATTTCTTGATCCCCACGATGTTTATACTTTCCGATTTTAGACTTTCATATTTTGGGAAATTTCTTTTGATTCACGGCTTCGATTATTGAACGTTCGATCTTTTTGATTTTAAACAGTCGTTCCTATTTATTTCTGATACTTTCCTAATTTATAAAACTTGACTGTTTCCAACTTGTAAACGTGATTAATATATATATATATATATATACGACTTTGATTTCTTGACTACGTCTTCAACTTTGACTTGTTCAATGTTGACTTCGACATTTTAGTTGTCTGGTCTGTAGCATACTCGACTTGTTCGACTTATGTCTTCCACTTCGATCACTTGGTTATTACAGTGGTTATCCCTGACTTTGATCATTTATTCGGTGATGATATTCTGGCTCCCTGTTGCATACTTACATGAACTGTTGACTTGTTTATGTATTGAGTCTTCACATGCTTCTGGCCTGTGAGCTTTAGTCTGCGTTCATGTTTATAATTCTCTGACTATCTATGTTAATACCTGACTTTGACATATGTGTACTGTGATGTTGATCTATGCTTGTGTTCACTTGCATCTGAGATGTTGAATTCTGATGATCTGATTACTTGTAGCTTAAGCCTGCACATTCCTATGCTCTTCACTGTGAATTGTTACCTTGATTTTCCTTTATACTGCTTATCTGGTATTATTTTCTCTGCTTGATTTTAAACTCCACTCCACTTATTTGTACTTCTGTAGTATAACTTGATGTTGTAGTCTTGATGAACTGTAGCTGTGCATTTGTCAGTGTAGTCTTCATCTTGTTGTCTGGTTTGCTTTCATTGCTGTATTGTTTCACTTGATTAGTTGCTTTGGTCTCTTGAGTCTGTTGCCTTCACCTGTGTACTTTGGTTTAGGCTGCTGTGTTCATGTGCATTGATGTTTTCACTGATGTATTGGTTATCTAGTTTTCTGGTTTGGGGCTATGGCTTCTTCAATCTGGAATTTTGAACTTTGAATCACTTCATTCTGTTCATGTTGCTCTCTGCATACTTGAACTGTCATTGTTGCATGTAGTTGCCATTCTTTGTGTTCTCTGTAGTTGCATTCATTTCCTGGTTGTATTGGTATGGCATTTGTTGGTGTTGATATTGCATGTTGAATCCAGTGTACATTGATGCTGATCTGTTATAGTTGCATGTTGTTGCCATTGTAGTTGTACTGTCATTGATGTCTGCACTTGAACATGGTCTTGTACTTGTTCACTATAGCTGCACTTGAGTTGTTTACTTGATCCACTTGAACTTGAGTCAGTGGTCTTGTTGAAGTCCAGTTTTGTATGACTGTTGTAGCTGCACTTGAATCTCTTGTTCATTTGGTCATTGTTGAATATGTTGCATTTTCAAATTGCTGACCATCCAGACTTTTGTTAACTCCACTGTGTACATGCATATTTCATTGTTGCAGTAATCATTGAATTTTGGTCGAGGCCATTTGCACTTGTGTTGAATCTAATTTTGATTTGACCTTGTGCACTCGAGTTGGCGAGGCAGTGCACACGTGTATACGTGTGTACTGCAACCACTCGTAATTACCTGTCCCTGATATGAATACTGATATGCACAGATATTACACAATCAAAGATGATGACGATAACCCATATATCTGAGACAGCTTTAAAAACAAATTTTATATTTTTGCAAATTAAATTTGTTTCTTTTCAGATTACTGCTGTAGATTTTTAATTATTACAGGTACACAGGAGACAGGACAGACAATGCAAATGCAGAAGACTGAGTGTATGAGTGATGTAGTAAGGACAGAAATGTAACAATAAATTGTATGAATGAGATTGTATTGTAAATATGAAATCAGTGTAATGTAAGTAATTATGAAATGTACTGAAAACTTTGTACTGAATAAAATATTATATTTGAAATAAAAATACTGTTTGAATTTGTTAAATTCTGTGCAATAGTATTATTACTTCAATACGAATATTTATTCCTGTATCTGCAAACACATCTATAATTCGATATATATTTTGTTATCATCAAACACTAAACACACATCAAACACTTAAGAATGAAACCAGACAAGTCAAAAAAAAAGAAAAGAAAAATCTCTTTAGTCAATACAAAATAAACAAGCAAATGAAGATAAGTATGAACAAACATATGAAGACATAAAGTACCAAGGCAATTAATGCCATATCCTCTAGCCACCATAATAGATTATCAGCCAACAAAGAAGATAGCAGCCTGGTCAACTCGAAATGTTTTCAGCCTCCAAAATGAAAAAAATCTCTGATGTGTTGTACTAGAGGGAAAATATATATCATTTTATGTTGTACAAACAAAAAAATCAACCTGTACAAAATTATATATCTTGTAAACTTCATTTCTTTATACCTCCTCCTCACTTCAATTTCGTTCATTCAAAACTGGAGAAAAAAACTGAGGCATATACCATCCAAAACTTAAAATCAAATTCAATTAAAACAAACAAACAACTTGAATCAATTCAAACTAAAGATCAAAAGGAAGAACTTCAGCTTACAAATTTCAACCTGCTTCAAGCATAAAAGAAAAGCTATGTTCACTCTAGAAATCACAGTGAGTAAACTACTGACCTATGATGTTATGTTGTGATTAATGACTAAAGTATGTGGTGAAGAAAGTTCATATGAATATACAATATGTTGCTAGTACGTATATAAACCTGTATTGATCTGTGCATGACTGAGTATACATAAGGATGTGTGTCTGTTTAGTAACAGGTTACAAATTCAAGAAGAAAATTCATATCTCAAAATATAAAAAGATTTGAGTAATGATCTTTAAATGAAATTTGGATGTATTTACCTGATTCAAATTTTAAAAACATTTGGAAGTATAAATAACAAACAACATTACAGAAAATAAGGGAATACGGTGAAAATAAATCAAAGTCAGAGAATCGATATTCGAAATTTCTTATTTTGAATTTATAAACTGATTCGAGTTGTAAAATCATGAATTTTAATGGTTGAATCAAGATTTTTAGCTTCGATTCGAGATAGAATTCTCGAATTGAACGGAAAACACAAAATTGTCGATTTCCGTTGATCAACGTTGAAATTAGGTATCGGGTTTGATCATGATGATAGCTGAGTGTTTGGAGATTGTGGGAAAAATGGTCTGAGATTTTCTAGGCCACCGTGGTGGCCTAGCGACGGCAAACTAGGGTTAAACTGCTTGGTTTGGTCGACGTTGGTTTTTGTGTTCGCGCGTCGTCGTTATCGCAACGAGTTGGGTCAGAGTTGGGGGAAGGGAAGCAGGGGACTCTGACGAATGTCTGGGTGGATTGGCGTGGGTTGAGATGGCCTGAGGGGGCGGCACTTGGTGTTTTTTGGCGATCTGTTTTTGGGTTCCAGGTGATCGAATAACTCATTTTCGATTCTCGGGTGAGTTCGTCAATTTGGATGGTCGGAGTGTTCGAGTAGGTAGTTGGCGACCTATAGGCTACGACAAAGTTGATCAGAGGTGCGGCAATGAAGTGTGCATGTGCACAGGCATTTATGTGTCAGAGGGATCGGGGAAGAAGAGTTGTTCTCGAGTTTCGTACCGAGGTGTTTGCGTGGGTAGATGGTTGCAACAGTTTTAAATATTAAAGCAAAATAAAGTTTAAAAAGAAAAAAAATGACTCAGGGTTTGGCTCGGGAATTTTGTAATCTGGCTCGGGGTTTTGTTTGATTTGGCTCGGGTTTGTTTTGTTGGATACCAGGTTTAAAAATATAACAGGTTTTAAAGTTATAAAGAAAATTTTGTCCAGCTTTTAAAAGCAAATGCAAGTGTAAAGCAAATTTGTTAAACCCAGTTCCAAAGTAAATTGAACAAGTTTTTAAATAAAGGTATCGATCAAGTTTTATAAAACAATTTAAAAGAATTAAATTATAAACCCAAATGTCTTTGAATTTAAATTGTTTTGATTTTAAATAATTATTAGGTTAATTAATCAAATAAATTCCTAAATGTTTTCAAAGAATTTTATGATGTAATTAAGTGAGTGTTTAAGGTAAATGTTTTAATTATTAATTTAAAGATCTTAGTTAATTCATATGTTAATGATAATTAATTTCAAAGGTTTATTTAATAAGGTTTAAATGATGATTAAATAATTAATTAAGATAAAGGGGTCTATTTTAAATTAATTAGGTCTTGATTAATTAAAGGGTGATTAATTAATGTATGTAATTAAAGGATAATTACTTAATAGGATAATTACTTAATGTGATAATTACTTAAAGGTTAATTACTTAATGTAATTAATTAAAGGTTAATTAAATATAAGTAATTAAAGGATAGTTAATTACTCAATGAAAGTAATTAAAAGGTTGATTTGTTAATTAATTAAAGGGTAATTAATTAATGATTAAAGGTGAATTAATTAATGATTAATTAATCAGGATTAGTAATTTATTCAAAGAAATTAATCTGATTTAAATCAATCAGATAATTAAATTGATCTTACCTATGGATGTTTGGATTGTATTGAATGATTGAATTGTTGATATCCCCTGATCTCTGATGCTGTGTGATATATTCTTATTTGTGTGTGATCTGTAATGTAGTTAATTATCTGTGATGTAATATATTATCTGTAATTTATATATCTGTGATCTGTGAATAAAAGATAAGCGTTATAGTTTATACCGCTTATCAAATATATTGCAGTATTTTAATCTGTGATGATTGAATGATGTTGCACTACTGTGTGAAACCCCTGGACCACACTCTTACACACACAAATATGGATTTCACGAGGAAATCGGTAAAGTCATAGATTTTTGACAAATTTTAAAGGTTGAATTCTTGAATCCAAAATAGTTTTGGAATTGGAATTGAAAACTTTTGAAAATGAGTTCAAAAGATTTAATAAAATTTGAAATCTAAATGATTTAATTTAAATTTGAATTCAATATTTGGAATTGAATTCAATGATTTGAAAATATGGTCTAAAAAGACCATACCAGTTATAAATGTGTTTTATAGGGATTTTTAACCATTTAAAAGTATAGTTTTGGAAATTTAAGAAATTTAATCCATGTTTTATACTTGAATGGTTTTAACTTATGTAAATTGTAATTAGTTTTCCGAAATGGAAACTGTTTGTTTTCAAATGATAAAAGCTTTCATATAACAAATGAAATTCCAATTTAAGTTAAAGGAATTTCAAGTTTGAATTGAAAAATGGTTTTCCAAATTATTAGTAAATTCTTTTTGAAAGCTATGAATTAAATCTTGATTTAAAGATTTAATGAGTTAATCCAATTGAAATGGAAATCGATTTGGAAATCTATGAATAGATCTTTGTGAAACTGGGTGAACTTTGTGAATTGAATCTTTTTGTTTAAAAAGATTAAAATGGTAATGTGTTTAAACCATTTGAAAGAAAAGTTTTGGGTAATAAGTGTGACTTAACTGAAATCCCATTATCCATATGTTTTTAAATATTACGCTCACTATTTGGTTTAGCCGGGAGAGGACTTTGTGTCATATAACCCATTCCGAATAAGTGATACGTCGTATATGGATAGCAATTGAAGACCAGTGTTGAAGACCGGGTATTTGCGAGAACGATAGGATAACCTATCGATTGTCTCTACACTGAGTTGCTCCGTTATAGAGATTTCCTAAGTGATGGGAAGTCCGATCGGGATTGTGAATACCCGGATTGCAAGGGCTTCTTTGGAAGTGCCTTCGGTTCTGTTCGAACCCGGAACAGACTTGTATGGTTGTATGTATGACATTACACTTTGAGATATAAAGATGATTTCTTTCAAATACATTTCTGTTTGGTGGTGGAGAATTTATTCTCTTAGCTTAACACCCTTCTTTGAGACGTACGGGCTCAGAGGTTATGTAGTTGAAGGTTATTAGTGATATACTCCCAATTTGGTAGTGTGGCATGCTGAGTGTTGCTGTGTGATGATTATTTATTGATCATTTGTTGATGAAAGCATGGCTTTGTGAAAAAGCGTAGCTTTGTGGACAAGACCTCTTCGAACCTCACAGACCGGAAATGGTCGAAACAGGAATGATGCGGCAAGGTTATGAGGGTCGCTCCCTTTAGGGTATGTCATTTCCTTTTGGAAAAGGGTGGTATCAGGTATGGAGCCATGATATTTAACCTATGTGGTTGCTCCAATCTCATTTACCTGTGTGATTGTTGCTGTGTGATCGAGGCCTCGGATAAAGGTCCCAAAGGACCGGGGGGTGGCATATTCGTGTAGTAGTTACCTAGTGTAAGAGGTAACCCGACCTTGTGTTGGTAGAGATCCGGTTAGGTTCTCGCGACGTCCCGCCAGAGGCGTACCCATTGGCAGTAGAAAGTTCCTTAGCCTGGCCATTTGTTGGCAATCCATCTTCCAATACGAACCTTGTACGGTATTAGTTTTAGAACCTGCCATTTACTTATGGAGATCACCACTGTTTAGATGGTAGCTATAGTAGGCATAGTCCGAAATGTCTATGCTGGCTAAGATTAATATTATACTTTCGAAATGTTTTTTTTTCTGCACTATGCACTAGTAATAATATCCAATGAATTTGCGTAGTAAGCATGTTTGACTATCATAAGAAGAAATCTTCTCCAATTCTGCGTTTGCATTGTGTGTGTGGCGGGAGGTCTTATGGTAGTTTCATTTTCCAAAAGCATTGCGGATTTCAATGTTTAGAAATTCTTTTGTTGTTATTTTAAAGATATACTGTTTTTGTTGCTCACACCAGTACCATGACTGACTCGGAGTTTATTGTTCCCTTCCTAAACTTTGGGTGCCCACAATTTTCCACACGGACAGTCTAGAGTTGGGTTTTTCAAATAGTCAAGTTTAGTAGATTATCGGGAGCTAGTTCAGTGTTTGGAGTTCACGGATGACTGACATTGCTTATCTTGGTGCAACGTGATGGTGGTTCGAGCTTGATGTTGGAGTTGTTGGAGTTATTCTCTTTTGTAGATCATTTGGAGTGATCTCTTCCATTGTTGTTATTTCCGCTGTAGCATTGTATCATTATTTATCTCTGATATTCATGTATCATATTGATATCGTTGTTGTATATCATTCTGGATATTGTATTTATTGGAGTTGTATATGATATTATTCATTTCTTTCTTCCGCTGTGCTGTTATACTTACTGCGTTATAAGCTCCGGGAAGCCAGATTCGGCGGTTGAATCTACGGAATTTGAGTACAAGTGAAGTACGGGTGCCGATTTTCGAAGGCCGAGTTTTTGGACTCTTACATTTGGTATCAGAGCTAAGGTTAAATTTTAGCTCAGGAGTATAACACATTAAGTAGCTCATTAGAGATAGGGTGAACTATACCCTAGAATGAGTAATCTCTAAGATTAGGCCCGTCAACGGATGCTTTCGGATGAGGATAGTGCCATATCAGCATCTGCATCCAAAATCATTTTCGGATATCGGATATCCGCATCCGCGGATACGGACGGATATCGGATAATTATCCTATCCGCCAACGACCGATAAATCAAGAATTATAAAAAGAAAATTTTAGTTTAACATAAATATTTTTCAATCCCATTGATTATAAAAATGTTAAAATTTAACAAATATGATGATAACAAATAGTTTCGAGCAGTTAATAAGCATTAAGTGCATATAATATAAACTGCTAACTTAATAAAATAATAAACGAATATCTTTTACTACACTAAAATACACATAATTTGAACTCTAATCTTGACAAAAACCGGACGGATAATTTTCGGATGCGGATGTCGTCGTATCCGCATCCGCATCCGTTTTTTTGGATATCGGATATTATCCGCTTTTCGGATGCGGATGTGGCTGCGGACGGATTTCGGATTTTTCGGATATCCATTGACAGCCCTATCTAAGATATTCGTCCGTATGCCTCAGTAAATTCTCTTTCTATCCACTGATAGTGAGTATGAGTGCAAGAAGAGGATGAAATAGGGGACAGGGGAATACGACTATAAATGGTCAATACCCTATAACAACAAGGAAGCAAGCTTTTCTCTGTCAATCTCTTTTGTTCAGCATCTTTTCTCAATTCTTTGATAGTTTCTGGTCGATCTAGAAAGGACATTCGATATATTAATATGGGACATAAACTCCAAATAGGTCGAGTTGTTTGTTTGGATGTATTGGTTGCTTTGGTTGCTATGGTTGATAGGTATACTTTAGTTTCTAAACTAAAAAAAATTTGGAATTGTATCCATATATCTATCTATTCTTTGGGTCCGGATATATTCTACGAATGGTTAGTTATCTTTTTGAACTGACCAATGCCCCTGCATATTTCGTAGATCTGGATAACCCGAGTATCCTGTGAAAAATTCAAAAGATTCGTTCTTGTATCTATTATTGATATTCTGATTTGGTAAGCCAAATACAGAATAGATGCTCAGTTTGATTTGATGAAACTTTTCTTCATCTATCTTTGTGTCTCCCTGGCAAATTTGGAGGATGAAATTCTGTTAAGGGGAAAGGTTGTAACGACCCCGGATTTTATATAAATTTAAATTGATAATTAATTGAATTTTTGAATAGAAATTGTAAAATTAATTGATAAATTGATTCGAGTTTCCCCGAATCCAAATAAATTCTATGTTAAATCATTTAAAATTTAAATATTGTATGTATATGTGAATATATATATGTATATGGGCATATATGAGTAAATTTGAAATTATATATATATATTTGGTTTGAATTTAAATCGTAAATAAATGGTTTAAAAATAAAAATAAACAAATATAAATCTATAAGATATAGAAGTATAAAGTAAATACATTGGATAAAATTTAATAACATAAACTAAAATAGAGATTATCTATATTATAAAATAATAAGACTAAGGAAAAGAAATTTAAAATAGAAATTTATTTATATTATAAAGTAATATTACAAAGTATAATTCAAGAAAGAAAAATAAAATACATACAAGTAAGTAAATATATGTGAATGAAATGAAACAAGTATGTAAACAAATGTATATATAGTTATGAATGAACACTTGAAAAAAAAGAAACAAAACATGTACATGAGAATAGTTTGCAAACAAACAAAACAAGTGAACTTCAGAATGAAACCAGACAAGTCAAAAAAAAGAAGAAGAAAAATCTCTTTAGTCAATACAAAATAAACAAGCAAATGAAGATAAGTATGAACAAACATATGAAGACATAAAGTACCAAGGCAATTAATGCCATATCCTCTAGCCACCATAATAGATTATCAGCCAACAAAGAAGATAGCATCCTGGTCAATTCGAAGTGTTTTCAGCCTCCAAAATGAAAAAATCTCTGATGTGTTGTACTAGAGGGAAAAATATATCATTTTATGTTGTACAAACAAAAAAAATCAACCTGTACAAAATTATATATCCTGTAAACTTCATTTCTTTATACCTCCTCCTCACTTCAATTTCGTTCATTCAAAACTGGAGAAAAAAACTGAGGCATATACCATCCAAAACTTAAAACCAAATTCAATTAAAACAAACAAACAACTTGAATCAATTCAAACTAAAGATCAAAAGGAAGAACTTCAGCTTGCAAATTTCAACCTGCTTCAAGCATTAAAAGAAAAGCTCTGTTCACTCTAGAAATCACAGTGAGTAAACTACTGACCTATGATCTTATGTTGTGATTAATGACTGAAGTATGTGGTGAAGAAAGTTCATATGAATATACAATATGTTGCTAGTACGTATATAAACCTGTATTGATCTATGCATGACTGAGTATACATAAGGAAGTGTCTCTGTTTAGTAACAGGTTACAAATTCAAGAAGAAAATTCATATCTCAAAATATAAAAAGATTTGAGTAATGATCTTTAAATGAAATTTGGCTGTATTTACCTGATTCAAATTTTAAAAACATTTGGAAGTATAAATAACAAACAACATTACAGAAAACAAGGGAATACAGTGAAAATAAATCAAAGTCAGAGAATCGATATTCGAAATTTCTTGTTTTGAATTTATAAACTGATTTGAGTTGTAAAATCATGAATTTTAATGGTTGAATCAAGATTTTTAGCTTTGATTCGAGATAGAATTCTCGAATTGAACGGAAAACACAAAATTGTCGATTTCCGTTGATCAACGTTGAAATTAGGTATCGGGTTTGATCATGATGATAGCTGAGTGTTTGGAGATTGTGGGAAAAATGGTCTGAGATTTTCTAGGCCACCGTGGTGGCCTAGCGACGGCAAACTAAGGTTAAACTGCTTGGTTTGGTCGACGTTGGTTTTTGTGTTCGCGTGTCGTCGTTATCGCATCGAGTTGGGTCAGAGGTGTGGGAAGGGAAGCAGGGGACTCTGACGAATGTCTGGGTGGATTGGCGTGGGTTCAGATGGCCTGAGGGGGCGACACATGGTGTTTTTCGGCGATCTTTTTTTGGGTTCCAGGTGATCGAATAACTCGTTTTCAATTCTCGGGTGAGTTCGTCAATTTGGATGGTTGGAGTGTTCAAGTGGGTAGTTGGCGACCTATAGCCTACGACAAAGTTGATCAGAGGTGCGGCAATGAAGTGTGCATGTGCACAGGCATTTATGTGTCAGAGAGATCGGGGAAGAAGAGTTGTTCTTGAGTTTCGTACCGAGGTGTTTGCGTGGGTAGCTGGTTGCAACAATTTTAAATATTAAAGGAAAATAAAGTTTAAAAAGAAAAAAATGACTTAGGGTTTGGCTCGGGAATTTTGTAATCTGGCTCGGGGTTTTGTTTGATTTGGCTCGGGTTTGTTTTGTTGGATACCAGGTTTAAAAATATAACAGGTTTTAAAGTTATAAAGTAAATTTTGTCCAGCTTTTAAAAGCAAATGCAAGTGTAAAGCAAATTTGTTAAACCCAGTTCCAAAGTAAATTGAACAAGTTTTTAAATAAAGGTATCGATCAAGTTTTATAAAACAAGTTAAAAGAATTAAATTATAAACCCAAATGTCTTTGAATTTAAATTTTTTTGATTTTTAATAATTATTAGGTTAATTAATCAAATAAATTCCTAAATGTTTTCAAAGAATTTTATGATGTAATTAAGTGAGTGTTTAAGGTAAATGTTTTAATTATTAATTTAAAGATCTTAGTTAATTCATATGTTAATGATAATTAATTTCAAAGGTTTATTTAATAAGGTTTAAATGATGATTAAATAATTAATTAAGATAAAGGGGTTTATTTTAAATTAATTAGGGTCTTGATTAATTAAAGGGTGATTAATTAATGTATGTAATTAAAGGATAATTACTTAATGTGATAATTACTTAAAGGTTAATTACTTAATGTAATTAATTAAAGGTTAATTAAATGTAAGTAATTAAAGGATAGTTAATTACTCAATGAAAGTAATTAAAAGGTTGATTTGTTAATTAATTAAAGGGTAATTAATTAATGATTAAAGGTGAATTAATTAATGATTAATTAATCAGGATTAGTAATTTATTCATAGAAATTAATCTGATTTAAATCAATCAGATAATTAAATTGATCTTACCTATGGATGTTTGGATTGTATTGAATGATTGAATTGTTGATATCCCCTGATCTCTGATGCTGTGTGATATATTCTTATTTGTGTGTGATCTGTAATGTAGTTAATTATCTGTGATGTAATATATTATCTGTAATTTATATATCTGTGATCTGTGAATAAAAGATAAGCGTTATAGTTTATACCGCTTATCAAATATATTGATGTATTTTAATCCGTGATGATTGAATGATGAAGTGACCCACTTCTTTTTTACATTTATTTTTAATGATATTCAGATGAGTTTTTTTTATATATAACAATGGATCACTTCTCTTAATTTAATTTCCCAAGATCCAGAATTTTACCAATATAAAAATATTAGTATATAAATCAAATCATACCATTTATATATATGAAGATATATAAATGTTTCCTTGCTTATCAGAGTAATTAAATTAGCAAAGAAATTCAATCACATTGTATTTCTCATATTTGAGAGATTTTGTGTCACATAGCCATTTCCACTTTTTAATCTTCTTCTTTTGAACTCAAGCTTGATTAATATTTAGTTCAAATATTACCACTTATTATTTTCTTGTTTTACTTCTCAAATTAATTGATTTCTGGATTTACAAGCCATACATTTGATTTCTGGGATTTTGTAATTTGATACTTATTGTTTTTGATTAAATAAAGGGTGTTTAAAACATCTCATACATCTTTGTTTAGCCCGGGATTCTCACCATGAACTCAACAATTTTATGTCAGATAAAATACTCCTTTTCTAGTTTATTAAATATATAATGATCATATGAATAATAAGGTGATAAACTAGATTGAAGCCAAGCAGAGGAAAACAATACAATCAAACCAGAATGCTAACTCAAACTAGCATGCCTAATGGAGACTTAGCATATGCATGAAGACAGTATGATTAAGGCAATGTCAACAAATCAGACCAATGCCAAACTTTCAGTTGAACTTATAATGAAGTCTACTGATGAATTCCCAAATAGTGGAACAAAAGATCGTGATCAATAAACAGTGGAATAATTGACATGCTAAATACCTAAATAAGACTACATGACAATGCATACTACAACTGATTTGTCTATACCCAAAATGCAACCAGACTTAAATCAAAATAAGTAGACAACTAGGTGCAGTTCAATGTGGTTGTAGTGAAGATTATAAGTATATAGTATGCACCTCATCTTACTATACAATGCAATACAAATTTCCACTGGAAATCAGATATTCAAGTAGGATTTGCAGGCTAAGGCTTCAAGCTTTTTCCATGGTCTTATATCAATTATAAGGCATGGTCAAGCCTTACTGGTTAGCCAAGACCAGGTTCAACTTATCAGTTAACAATTTTATTACATGCTTTTCCAAAAACTGTTTCAACCTTATAATTAAAAACTTATCAAATATTGCCAAAGAAAGTATGTCCACATATCAGATTACATGGCATAATTTCCTTCATCATAATTCACAAGAAAACATCAAGATTAGTTGCTTAAATCAGTAACTCATAAACACACATATAATACTTAAGTTTGTACATGTCCTTTGCAAGAAACAAGAAAATTTCAATTCTGGAAATACTTAAAACATAATAAAGTTTTGCCTAACTTATTCATTACAATAATACTGCTACTTTTCTTAGACACTTTAAATTCTTCAAGATCTTCCAATATCCATGCAAGCAAGCTACTCATGCATCTTTCCCTGCAGCAATACTTTAAACTGCCTCAATAAAATGAGACACCCCAAATATTGCAGAGGCAACAAATAGGGTCAGAAATAAATTCTGGTGTGAGTGAAATCAAGGATTAAAAATAACTTGTAAATTCCTAAGGCTGTGCAGAGAGCTTATATGTTAGATGTTATTCAAATTCATATTAAAACCTGAGTATATGTATATTTAAACTTATCTAACAATCATACATCCAAGCATTCATCCATCTTACTTCATTCAGTTGTACATGCACAAGCTCCTATGGAATAGCATCCTAAATTCCATAGCATAATTTCTCAACCTCATTTTTCATTTTTATTTGGTCTAAAACTCTTGCCATTGAACACCATGTGTGCATTGCAAAGGGGCTCAGTTCTGTTAACCCTTTACACAGAGGCCTACATGACTTAAGCAAGTCATGCACATACCCATCATCCACCTGATGATGAATAGATCAAGGCACTACTCCTAAATTATTTTATAATTTAGAGACCATGCTTATTTAATTTCTGAGGAATTTTTCTTTTTAATTTTTCAGAAATGCTTATGTTCTTTCCTTCATTACATAAATCAAAAATTATGGATCTCACTCAAAGATCACATCCAGACACTCAAAGCATTCATACAAAATTTCACAACTTATTTCAAAGTCACTTTTGCTTAATCAGATTTTCTAAAACCTGCATATATATATATATATATATATATATTTCTAGAAATTTTTCCATTGCTTGCATAAATCTGGTGAAATCATATGAAATACTATATTTATTTTACTGTGAACATAGGATATGGTTTTTGAGAAAAACCCATAAAAACATATTGGCTTATGATCTGAACAAATCAGCACATATTTGTAATATTGCATTGTTCCTATCATTTTTAATATAAACTAGGCAAAAGCATGAATCTCATTATTCACACTGCCTATTTTTTTTTAATTGATACCCTATTTCTCAGTAAAACATTTAGTTCATTTTCATATAAAAACTAGAATATAAAATCCATTTCCGTGATTAGAGTATTTGTTTGATTATTTATATTTCAGAACAAAAATTGAAACCATCACAACAGATCAAAACAGATAAAAATCTCAACCAAAAATGCAACCAAAATACCATCCATAATCAACATTTTTTTTTATTCAGAGAATAAAGTCAAACAGAAAAACATAATATAATTTTTATATAAAATAACTTGGCTGCCCTTAACTTGGGTCTTAATGCCTCAAATCTCATAAGTGATTAATCACTCACCTTCCTCTTCTCTTCCCCGAGAATGCTTTAGCTTGAAGACAGTGTGAGTTTTGCTTTTCTTTTCTTTTTTCTATTTCTCTGTTTCCTCTCAGTAACAAACTGCTGTTATCCTCTCATTTTTAAAACATTTAGCTAGGGTTTAGTAGAGAGAAAAGCCCATTTTATCCTCATACAATTTAGAGAATTATGTATATATGTTTATGGCTAAATGTGCCATTTCCTTTTTTATTTCTATTTCAGGTAAAAGCAGTTGCTTCTCTGCTTTTCTTTGTACATGCTATTTGCATGATCCACCTATACATTTTTTTTGTGTGACTTAGATTCATTGTATATTTTGTTAGACCTGAATAGCTCACTATACCTCTTTTTATTATTATTCCTAGCTATTATTTCAGACCAATTATTTTCTCTTGATTCATTTTTAAAAAATGTATTTATGCATAAATAATACTAAACAGGTTTTATGCACTTTAATTATTAGAAGATTTTATTTTATAACTCTATATTTCTCTGGCTACACATATATAATATTTATGAGATATGTGTATGTAAAACTCACTCATATTTGATCATTTTCTTCTCATTTTTATTCATTGAAAAATCACTATTCTCTTATTTAATTATTTCACTTACTCTTAATATTTATTTTCAAACTATTCTATTCTTTAAATATTCTTTGTTAACTGATTTCCAATTTTCTTTTTAAAATTATTTTTATCTCAAAAATTTGGGTCTTCACATACTCTCCTCCTAAAAGGAATTGTGTCCCACAATTATTATATATATATTTTTCACTACATAGTATAATTTTATTTCAGAAAGTTCAGAAACTCATGCTTTCAAAACCAATCAAATACACATAAGTAATATTTAAATCTATTATAATTTTAGGCATACCTTTAACCAGAAAATAGATTAGGATGTTTATCCTTCATCCTATCTTCAGCCTCCCATGTACAATCATTTTTATCTAAACTCCACTGGATTTTAACCAATTTAATTATTTTATTCCTCAATTTCTTTTCTTCTCTAGCCACAATGCCCAATGGTTCTTTCTTATAAATTAAATTTTCTTGAATTTCAACATGTGTAAGAGATTCAAGAATGGTCTCCTTATCATGCACCCATTTTCTCAATTGAGATACATGAAATACATCATGTATATTACTCAATTCCTCTTGCAATTTTAGCTTATAAGCCAAAGTTCCTACTCTTTGAATAATTTCATATGGACCTATATATCTTGGTGTTAACTTTCCTGCCTTGCCAAATCTCAGTATCTTTCTCATTGGTGAAAATTTGAGAAATACATAATTTCCTACTTCAAATTCCACTGGCCTTCTCCCTTTATCCGCATATGCTTTTTGTCTTTCTTGTGCTGCTCTCATTCTCTGCCTCACTAATTCAATTCTTGCAGAAGTTTCCTTCACATGTTCTGGTCCAAGGCAATACTCTTTCACCTACCTCCATCCAACATGCAGGAGATAAACAAGGCTTTCCATACAAGGCCTCAAATGGAGCCATACCTATAGTGGATTGGTAGCTATTGTTATAAGCAAATTCAGCTAAGTAGAGATGATCTTCCCAGCTGCCTCCAAAGTTAAGTATACATGCTCTAAGTAGATCCTCTAAAATCTTGTTAACAATCTCAGTTTGCCCATCTGTTTGGGGGGGTAGGCTGTGCTTAAGCTTAATTCTGTCCCCATGGCTTCTTGAAAGCTACCCCTGAACCTTGAGGTAAACAAGGTGTCTCTATCACTAATGATACTCTTGGGGATACCATGTAATCTCACTATCTCCTTCACAAATAATTGAGCTAACTTGTGAGCATTTCTGTTTGAATTCATTGGAATAAAATGTGCTATTTTTGTGAGCCTATCAACCACTACCCAAATACTATCATTGCCTCTTCTTGTTCTTGGCAAGCCATCCATAAAATCCATTGAAATACTTTCCCACTTCCAGGTAGGCACTTCTAAAGGTTGCAGTAGGCCTGAGGGTCTTTGGTAATCTGCCTTGACTTGTTGGTAGGTTAAACACTTTGCTACATATTTTGCCACTGCTCCCTTCATTCCTGGCCACCAATAATTCCTTTTAAGATCATGGTACATTTTTGTACCACCTGGATGTATGGTGTATTTTGTTTTGTGATGCTCATCCATAACCTCTTGCTTCAGTTCTTCCATATTGGGTATGCAGAGCTTCCCTTTCTTCCTTAAGTGGCCTTTATCATCAACCTCATAATTTTCCACTGATATACCTTGTGATATCATGTCCTTCTTTTCCTTTAAATTAGTATCTTGATTTTTCATTTTTCCTATTTTATCAACCAGGGTTGATCTTAAGGAGATGAGACTTAATTTCCCATATTCAATCATGTCATTGTGTGCCTTATCTGATGCATCAATTTCTTCCTTTATTTCTACTTCACTGAGGATTGTTAAATCCTTAAATTCAGTCATCATTAAACTTGCCAATCTTGCTTGATACCTACTCAATGCATCTGCCACTTTGTTAGCTTTTCCAGGAGTATATAATATATCAAGATCATAGGCAGCTAGAAATTCTACCCACCTATGTTGCCTCATATTCAAGTCTTTTTGGGAAAACAAATACTTAAGTGATTTATGGTCTGTAAACAATTCAAATTTAGTACCTAACAAGTAGTGTCTCCATAGCTTCAATGCATACACTACAGCAACAAGTTCTAAGTCATGTGTGGCATACCTAGTTTCATTTGGCTTGAGTTGCCTTGATGCATATGCTATGACTCTACCATGTTGCATGAGTACTACCCTAACCCAGACCAACTAGCATCTGTATATACCACTAATCCATCATTTCCCTCTAGAACTTGCAAGACTGGAGCTTCCATCAATGCTTTCTTTAATGATTCAAAAGCTTGTTCACACTTTTCTGTCCATACATATGGTTGCTCCTTTTTGGTCAGTTTGGTCAGTGGAATGGCTATCCTTGCAAAGTCTTTTATAAACCTTCTATAGTAACCTGCCATTCCTAAAAATGATCTCACCTCAGTCACTGATTTGGGTCAACTCCATGATTGCACTGCCATGACTTTGTTTGGGTCTACACTAACCCCCTGTTCAGATATAATGTGTCCCAAGAATTTAACTTCATTTTGCCACAATGTGCACTTAGTAAATTTTGCATTTAAATTATGTGCTCTTAGTCTTGACAAAACCATATGCAAATGCTTTGCATGCTCCTCTTCTGATTTTGAATACACCAATATGTCATCAATAAAGACAACCACAAATTTGTCTAGAAAATCTCTAAATGTCCTATTCATTAAATCTACAAAATAAGATGGTGCATTTGTCAATCCAAAAGGCATTACCAAAAATTCATATAGCCCATACCTTGTGTTGAATGCAGTATATTTAATAATCTCCTCCTCAACCTTCATCTGATGGAATCCAGAGGCTAAGTCTAGCCTTGAAAATATTTTTGCTCCATTCAATTGGTCAAATAAATCATCAATTCTGGGGAGTGGGTATTTGTTCTTGATGGTAACTTTATTTAATTCTCTGTAATCAATACACATTCTCAGTGTACCATCATGCTTCTTCACAAATACCACTGGAGAACCCAGTTTGAACTGCTAGGCCTTATGAAGCCTTTCTGCTCCAATTCCTGCAATTGCTGTTTTAATTCCACTAATTCTTTTGGACCCATTCTGGTAGGCTTCTTGATGATAGGACTTGCTCCTGGAATTAATCTTATTTGAAATTCAACTTGCCTATTTTTTGGAACTCCTACAACCTCTCCAAAGACATCTGGGTACTCACTTATTACTTCTATATCTTCTAGAATCAATTCTTTTTCAATCATGCTCCATATTTGATTAAGGCAATTTATCTTGGCTGTTTCACTCATGACTATAATATTTTTACCATTTTCTGTTTTCAAGGAAATAGTAAAATTTTCTAAATTCAAAATTGCTTTGAATTTACTCAACCAATATACCCCTAGAATAATTCCTATTCCAGGATATTTCAACACAAATAAATCAGATTCAAACATATTTCCACCTATGTTTAATCCTACTCCAGAACATCTTAATCCTAGCAGGCAAGAGCTACCTAGGGGACTCTGAATAAACAAAGGTGTTTCAACTAAATTGCATGTGAGAGCCAATTTATCCACTATGTCTTGTGATATTAAAGAATGTGTAGCCCCAGTGTCATATATAACTGAGATTGGATAATTTTTAATCAGAAGTATACCTTCTAATTGTCCAGAATTTCCCACTGCACTTGCTTTGCCTTCCAATGCTCCTACCTTTGCTCCTTTCTTGAACTCTGGGCAATTCCTTTTGATATGGACTTCTTTCCCACAATTATAGCAACTGAATGGGGTCTTCTTAGCTACTTGACACATATTGCTCATGTGTCCTTCTTTTCCACAGTTGTAGCAAGTAACTTTCTTCTTAATTTCCCCAGTGGCTGCTCCTTCAACTTTCTTATCTACATTCTTCTTGTCATAAGTATGTGCTCTATTTTTCCCTTTATTTAGATTATTAGCCCTCATGTTCCTAAATTTCTCTCTTGCATTATCATGTTGTTCAAAAGAAAGAGTGAGATCTATGACTTGATCAAATGTTTTGTCTTTGTATGGTAGCATTGCTCTACTTAAACCAGCATTAAGTCCTTGAATAAATCTCGAATTCTTTGATTCCTCATTCCCTATGAGCATGGTTCCATACTTAGACAAGCTCTCAAATTTTTGAGTGTATTCAGTCACACTCATTGGTCCTTGTCTCAGCCTTATGAATTCCTCAAGCAGTGTTGCCTTAGCTGTTGCTGGGACAAATCTGGCCTCAAGCATCTCCTTGAATTGATTCCATGTTATCTCATTTTCTGGTCTTCCTGTGATGATTACTTCCCACCAATCTAGTGCTGCTCCCTTGAGTCTTCTAGAAGCTATTTGCCTCTTCCTTTGATCATTTATTTGCATGTCTGCAAATATTCTTTCTAAGGTTCTCAGCCATGTTTGTACACCCATGACTCCTTCAGTGCCTTCAAAATCCTTGCCTCCTAAATTTGAAAATGTTTTCAATAGCTTAGCTAACTCCTCATGAGGATTTTCTTCCCTCTGCACTGCTCCTTCCCTAAATGCCCTCACCAAATCTTGCAAATTGACGAGTGGTGTTGGATTAGAGGATCCTGCTCCAGTGCTTGGTGGTCTTCCTACCATGATTCACTATTTAATTGCATAGCTAGTTAGTCTTGTTTCTAATTTAATTATTTCAGCAATTTATTCCTACCGAGAATATTATATTTATTATTTTAATAATTTTTTTTCATATGCTATGTTTTGTTAACATAGCTCTGATACCAACTGAAGTGACCCACTTCTTTTTTACATTTATTTTTAATGATATTCAGATGAGTTTTTTTTTATATAACAATGGATCACTTCTCTTAATTTAATTTCCCAAGATCCAGAATTTTACCAATATAAAAATATTAGTATATAAATCAAATCATACCATTTATATATATGAAGATATATAAATGTTTCCTTGCTTATCAGAGTAATTAAATTAGCAAAGAAATTCAATCACACTGTATTTCTCATATTTGAGAGATTTTGTGTCACATAGCCATTTCCACTTTTTAATCTTCTTCTTTTGAACTCAAGCTTGATTAATATTTAGTTCAAATATTACCACTTATTATTTTCTTGTTTTACTTCTCAAATAAATTGATTTCGGGATTTACAAGCCATACATTTGATTTCTGTGATTTTGTAATTTGATACTTATTGTTTTTGATTAAATAAAGGGTGTTTAAAACATCTCATACATCTTTGTTTAGCCCGGGATTCTCACCATGAACTCAACAATTTTATGTCAGATAAAATACTCCTTTTCTGGTTTATTAAATATATAATGATCATATGAATAATAAGGTGATAAACTAGATTGAAACCAAGCAGAGGAAAACAATACAATCAAACCAGAATGCTAACTCAAACTAGCATGCCTAATGGAGACTTAGCATATGCATGAAGACAGTATGATTAAGGCAATGTCAACAAATCAGACCAATGCCAAACTTTCAGTTGAACTTATAATGAAGTCTACTGATGAATTCCCAAATAGTGGAACAAAAGATTATGATCAATAAACAGTGGAATAATTGACATGCTAAATACCTAAATAAGACTACATGACAATGCATACTACAACTGATTTGTCTATACCCAAAATGCAACCAGACTTAAATCAAAATAAGTAGACAACTAGGTGCAGTTCAATGTGGTTGTAGTGAAGATTATAAGTATATAGTATGCACCTCATCTTACTATACAATTTAATACAAATTTCCACTGGAAATCAGATATTCAAGTAGGATTTGCAGGCTAAGGCTTCAAGCTTTTTCCATGGTCTTATATCAATTATAAGGCATGGTCAAGCCTTACTGGTTAGCCAAGACCAGGTTCAACTTATCACTTAACAATTTTATTACATGCTTTTCCAAAAACTGTTTCAACCTTATAATTAAAAACTTATCAAATATTGCCAAAGAAAGTATGTCCACATATCAGATTACATGGCATAATTTCCTTCACCATAATTCACCAGAAAACATCAAGATTAGTTGCTTAAATCAGTAACTCATAAACACACATATAATACTTAAGTTTTTACATGTCCTTTGCAAGAAACAAGCAAATTTCAATTCTGGAAATACTTAAAACATAATAAGTTTTGCCTAACTTATTCATTACAATAATACTGCTACTTTTCTTAGACACTTTAAATTCTTCAAGATCTTCCAATATCCATGCAAGCAAGCTACTCATGCATCTTTCCCTGCAGCAATACTTTGAACTGCCTCAATAAAATGAGACACCCCAAATATTGCAGAGGCAACAAATAGGGTTAGAAATAAATTCTGGTGTGAGTGAAATCAAGGATTAAAAATAACTTGTAAATTCCTAAGGCTGTGCAGAGAGCTTATATGTTAGATGTTATTCAAATTCATATTAAAACCTGAGTATATGTATATTTAAACTTATCTAACAATCATACATCCAAGCATTCATCCATCTTACTTCATTCAGTTGTACATGCACAAGATCCTATGGAATAGCATCCTAAATTCCATAGCATAATTTCTCAACCTCATTTTTCATTTTTATTTGGTCTAAAACTCTTGCCATTGAACACCATGTGTGCATTGCAAAGGGGCTCACTTCTGTTAATCCTTTACACAGAGGCCTACGGGACTTAAGCAAGTCATGCACATACCCATCATCCACCTGATGATGAATAGATCAAGGCACTACTCCTAAATTATTTTATAATTTAGAGACCATGCTTATTTATTTTCTGAGGAATTTTTCTTTTTAATTTTTCAGAAATGCTTATGTTCTTTCCTTCATTACATAAATCAAAAATTATGGATCTCACTCAAAGATCACATCCAGACACTCAAAGCATTCATACAAAATTTCACAACTTATTTCAAAGTCACTTTTGCTTAATCAGATTTTCTAAAACCTGCATATATATATATATTTCTAGAAATTTTTCCATTGCTTGCATAAATCTGGTGAAATCATATGAAATACTATATTTATTTTACTGTGAACATAGGATATGGTTTTTGAGAAAAACCCATAAAAACATATTGGCTTATGATCTGAACAAATCAACACATATTTGTAATATTGCATTGTTCCTATCATTTTTAATATAAACTAGGCAAAAGCATGAATCTCAGTATTCACACTGCCTATTTTTTTTTCATTGATACCCTATTTCTCAGTAAAACATTTCGTTCATTTCATATAAAAACTAGAATATAAAATCCATTTCCGTGATTAGAGTATTTGTTTGATTATTTATATTTCAAAACAAAAATTGAAACCATCACAACAGATCAAAACAGATAAAAATCTCAACCAAAAATGCAACCAAAATACCATCCATAATCAACATATTTTTTATTATTCAGAGAATAAAGTCAAACAGAAAAACATAATATAATTTTTATATAAAATAACTTGGCTGCCCTTAACTTGGGTCTTAATGCCTCAAATCTCATAAGTGATTAATCACTCACCTTCCTCTTCTCTTCCCCGAGAATGCTTTAGCTTGAAGACAGTGTGAGTTTTGCTTTTCTTTTCTTTTTTCTATTTCTCTGTTTCCTCTCAGTAACAAACTATTGTTATCCTCTCATTTTTAAAACATTTAGCTAGGGTTTAGTAGAGAGAAAAGCCCATTTTATCCTCATACAATTTAGAGAATTATGTATATATGTTTATGGCTAAATGTGCCATTTCCTTTTTTATTTCTATTTCAGGTAAAAGCAGTTGCTTCTCTGCTTTTCTTTGTACATGTTATTTGCATGATCCGCCTATACATTTTTTTTGTGTGACTTAGATTCATTGTATATTTTGTTAGACCTGAATAGCTCACTATACCTCTTTTTATTATTATTCCTAGCTATTATTTCAGACCATTTATTTTCTCTTGATTCATTTTTGAAAAATGTATTTATGCATAAATAATACTAAACTGGTTTTATGCACTTTAATTATTAGAAGATTTTATTTTATCACTCTATATTTCTCTGGCTACACATATATAATATTTATGAGATATGTGTATGTAAAACTCACTCATATTTGATCATTTTCTTCTCATTTTTATTCATTGAAAAATCACTATTCTCTTATTTAATTATTTCACTTACTCTTAATATTTATTTTCAAACTATTCTATTCTTTAAATATTCTTTGTTAACTGATTTCCAATTTTCTTTTTAAAATTATTTTTATCTCAAAAATTTGGGTCTTCACATACTCTCCTCCTAAAAGGAATTATGTCCCACAATTATTATATTTTTTTTTCACTACATAGTATAATTTTATTTCAGAAATTTCAGAAACTCATGCTTTCAAAACCAATCAAATACACATAAGTAATATTTAAATCTATTATAATTTTAGGCATACCTTTAACCAGAAAATAGATTAGGATGTTTATCCTTCATCCTATCTTCAGCCTCCCATGTACAATCATTTTTATCTAAACTCCACTGGATTTTAACCAATTTAATTATTTTATTCAATTTCTTTTCTTCTCTAGCCACAATGCCCACTTGTTCTTTCTTATAAGTCAAATTTTCTTGAATTTCAACATGTGTAAGAGATTCAAGAATGGTCTCCTTATCATGCACCCATTTTCTCAATTGAGATACATGAAATACATCATGTATATTACTCAATTCCTCTTGCAATTTTAGCTTATAAGCCAAAGTTCCTACTCTTTGAATAATTTCATATGGACCTATATATCTTGGTGTTAACTTTCCTGCCTTGCCAAATCTCAGTATCTTTCTCATTGGTGAAAATTTGAGAAATACATAATTTCCTACTTCAAATTCCACTGGCCTTCTCCCTTTATCTGCATATGCTTTTTGTCTTTCTTGTGTTGCTCGCATTCTCTGCCTCACTAATTCAATTCTTGCAGAAGTTTCCTTCACATGTTCTGGTCCAAGGCAATACTCTTTCACCTACCTCCATCCAACATGTAGGAGATAAACAAGGCTTTCCATACAAGGCCTCAAATGGAGCCATACCTATAGTGGATTGGTAGCTATTGTTATAAGCAAATTCAGCTAAGTAGAGATGATCTTCCCAGCTGCCTCCAAAGTTAAGTATACATGCTCTAAGTAGATCCTCTAAAATCTTGTTAACAATCTCAGTTTGCCCATCTGTTTGGGGGGGGGGGGGGTAGGCTGTGCTTAAGCTTAATTCTGTCCCCATGGCTTCTTGAAAGCTACCCCTGAACCTTGAGGTAAACAAGGTGTCTCTATCACTAATGATACTCTTGGGGATACCATGTAATCTCACTATCTCCTTCACAAATAATTGAGCTAACTTGTGAGAATTTCTGTTTGAATTCATTGGAATAAAATGTGCTGTTTTTGTTAGCCTATCAACCACTACCCAAATACTATCATTGCCTCTTCTTGTTCTTGGCAAGCCATCCACAAAATCCATTGAAATACTTTCCCACTTCCAGGTAGGCACTTCTAAAGGTTGCAGTAGGCCTGAGGGTCTTTGGTAATCTGCCTTGACTTGTTGGTAGGTTAAACACTTTGCTACATATTTTGCCACTGCTCCCTTCATTCCTGGCCACCAATAATTCCTTTTAAGATCATGGTACATTTTTGTACCACCTGGATGTATGGTGTATTTTGTTTTGTGATGCTCATCCATAACCTCTTGCTTCAGTTCTTCCATATTGGGTATGCAGAGCTTCCCTTTCTTCCTTAAGTGGCCTTTATCATCAACCTCATAATTTTCCACTAATATACCTTGTGATATCATGTCCTTCTTTTCCTTTAAATTAGTATCTTGATTTTTCATTTTTCCTATTTTATCAACCAGGGTTGATCTTAAGGAGATGAGACTTAATTTCCCATATTCAATCATGTCATTGTGTGCCTTATCTGATGCATCAATTTCTTCCTTTATTTCTACTTCACTGAGGATTGTTAAATCCTTGAATTCAGTCATCATTAAACTTGCCAATCTTGCTTGATACCTACTCAATGCATCTGCCACTTTATTAGCTTTTCCAGGAGTATATAATATATCAAGATCATAGGCAGCTAGAAATTCTACCCACCTATGTTGCCTCATATTCAAGTCTTTTTGGGAAAACAAATACTTAAGTGATTTATGGTCTGTAAACAATTCAAATTTAGTACCTAACAAGTAGTGTCTCCATAGCTTCAATGCATACACTATAGCAACAAGTTCTAAGTCATGTGTGGCATACCTAGTTTCATTTGGCTTGAGTTGCCTTGATGCATATGTTATGACTCTACCATGTTGCATGAGTACTGCCCCTAACCCAGACCCACTAGCATCTGTATATACCACTAATCCTTCATTTCCCTCTAGAACTTGCAAGACTGGAGCTTCCATCAATGCTTTCTTTAACGATTCAAAAGCTTGTTCACACTTTTCTGTCCATACATATGGTTGCTCCTTTTTGGTCAGTTTGGTCAGTGGAATGGCTATCCTTGCAAAGTCTTTTATAAACCTTCTATAGTAACCTGCCATTCCTAAAAATGATCTCACCTCAGTCACTGATTTGGGTCAACTCTATGATTGCACTGCCATGACTTTGTTTGGGTCTACACTAACCCCCTGTTCAGATATAATGTGTCCCAAAAATTTAACTTCATTTTGCCACAATGTGCACTTAGTAAATTTTGCATTAAAATTATGTGCTCTTAGTCTTGACAAAACCATATGCAAATGCTTTGCATGCTCCTCTTCTGATTTTGAATACACCAATATGTCATCAATAAAGACAACCACAAATTTGTCTAGAAAATCTCTAAATGTCCTATTCATTAAATCTACAAAATAAGATGGTGCATTTGTCAATCCAAAAGGCATTACCAAAAATTCATATAGCCCATACCTTGTGTTGAATGCAGTATATTTAATAATCTCCTCCTCAACCTTCATCTGATGGAATCCAGAGGCTAAGTCTAGCCTTGAAAATATTTTTGCTCCATTCAATTGGTCAAATAAATCATCAATTCTAGGGAGTGGGTATTTGTTCTTGATGGTAACTTTATTTAATTCTCTGTAATCAATACACATTCTCAGTGTACCATCATGCTTCATCACAAATACCACTGGAGAACCCCAGTTTGAACTGCTAGGCCTTATGAAGCCTTTCTGCTCCAATTCCTCCAATTGCTGTTTTAATTCCACTAATTCTTTTGGACCCATTCTGGTAGGCTTCTTGATGATAGGACTTGCTCCTGGAATTAATCTTATTTGAAATTCAACTTGCCTATTTTCTGGAACTCCTACAACCTCTCCAAAGACATCTGGGTACTCACTTATTACTTCTATATCTTCTAGAATCAATTCTTTTTCAATCATGCTCCATATTTGATTAAGGCAATTTATCTTGGCTGTTTCGCTCATGACTATAATATTTTTACCATTTTATGTTTTCAAGGAAATAGTAAAATTTTCTAAATTCAAAATTGCTTTGAATTTACTCAACCAATCTACCCCTAGAATAATTCCTATTCCAGGATATTTCAACACAAATAAATCAGATTTAAACATATTTCCACCTATGTTTAATTCTACTCCAGAACATCTTAATCCTAGCAGGCAAGAGCTACCTAGGGACTCTGAATAAACAAAGGTGTTTCAACTAAATTGCATGTGAGAGCCAATTTATCCACTATGTCTTGTGATATTAAAGAATGTGTAGCCCCAGTGTCATATATAATTGAGATTGGATAATTTTTAATCAGAAGTATACCTTCTAATTGTCCAGAATTTCCCACTGCACTTGCTTTGCCTTCCAATGCTCCTACCTTTGCTCCTTTCTTGAACTCTAGGCAATTCCTTTTGATATGGCCTTCTTTCCCACAATTATAGCAACTGAATGGGGTCTTCTTAGCTACTTGACACCTATTGCTCATGTGTCCTTCTTTGCCACAGTTGTAGCAAGTAACTTTCTTCTTAATTTCCCCAGTGGCTGCTCCTTCAACTTTCTTATCTACATTCTTCTTGTCATAAGTATGTGCTCTATTTTTCCCTTTATTTAGATTATTAGCCCTCATGTTCCTAAATTTCTCTCTTGCATTATCATGTTGTTCAAAAGAAAGAGTGAGATCTATGACTTGATCAAATGTTTTGTCTTTGTATGGTCGCATTGCTCTACTTAAACCAGCATTAAGTCCTTGAATAAATCTCGAATTCTTTGATTCCTCATTACCTATGAGCATGGTTCCACACTTAGACAAGCTCTCAAATTTTTGAGTGTATTCAGTCACACTCATTGGTCCTTGTCTCAGCCTTATGAATTCCTCAAGCAGTGTTGCCTTAGCTGTTGCTGGGACAAATCTGGCCTCAAGCATCTCCTTGAATTGATTCCATGTTATCTCATTTTCTGGTCTTCCTGTGATGATTACTTCCCACCAATCTAGTGCTGCTCCCTTGAGTCTTCTAGAAGCTATTTGCCTCTTCCTTTGATCATTTATTTGCATGTCTGCAAATATTCTTTCTAAGGTTCTCAGCCATGTTTGTACACCCATGACTCCTTCAGTGCCTTCAAAATCCTTGCCTCCTAAATTTGAAAATGTTTTCAATAGCTTAGCTAACTCCTCATGAGGATTTTCTTCCCTCTGCACTGCTCCTTCCCTAAATGCCCTGACCAAATCTTGCAAATTGACGAGTGGTGTTGCATTAGAGGATCCTGCTCCAGTGCTTAGTGGTCTTCCTACCATGATTCACTATTTAATTGCATGGCTAGTTAGTTTTGTTTCTAGTTTAATTATTTCAGCAATTTATTCCTACTGAGAATATTATATTTATTATTTTAATAATTTTTTTTTCATATGCTATGTTTTGTTAACATAGCTCTGATACCAACTGAAGTGACCCACTCCTTTTTTACATTTATTTTTAATGATATTCAGATGAGTTTTTTTTATATAACAATGGATCACTTCTCCTAATTTAATTTCCCAAGATCCAGAATTTTACCAATATAAAAATATTAGTATATAAATCAAATCATACCATTTATATATATGAAGATATATAAATGTTTCCTTGCTTATCAGAGTAATTAAATTAGCAAAGAAATTCAATCACACTGTATTTCTCATATTTGAGAGATTTTGTGTCACATAGCCATTTCCACTTTTTAATCTACTTCTTTTGAACTCAAGCTTGATTAATATTTAGTTCAAATATTACCACTTATTATTTTCTTGTTTTACTTCTCAAATAAATTGATTTCGGGATTTACAAGCCATACATTTGATTTCTGGGATTTTGTAATTTGATACTTATTGTTTTTGATTAAATAAAGGGTGTTTAAAACATCTCATACATCTTTGTTTAGCCCGGGATTCTCACCATGAACTCAACAATTTTATGTCAGATAAAATACTCCTTTTCTGGTTTATTAAATATATAATGATCATATGAATAATAAGGTGATAAACTAGATTGAAACCAAGCAGAGGAAAACAATACAATCAAACCAGAATGCTAACTCAAACTAGCATGCCTAATGGAGACTTAGCATATGCATGAAGACAGTATGATTAAGGCAATGTCAACAAATCAGACCAATGCCAAACTTTCAGTTGAACTTATAATGAAGTCTACTGATGAATTCCCAAATAGTGGAACAAATGATTGTGATCAATAAACAGTGGAATAATTGACATGCTAAATACCTAAATAAGACTACATGACAATGCATACTACAACTGATTTGTCTATACCCAAAATGCAACCAGACTTAAATCAAAATAAGTAGACAACTAGGTGCAGTTCAATGTGGTTGTAGTGAAGATTATAAGTATATAGTATGCACCTCATCTTACTATACAATTTAATACAAATTTCCACTGGAAATCAGATATTCAAGTAGGATTTGCAGGCTAAGGCTTCAAGCTTTTTCCATGGTCTTATATCAATTATAAGGCATGGTCAAGCCTTACTGGTTAGCCAAGACCAGGTTCAACTTATCACTTAACAATTTTATTACATGCTTTTCCAAAAACTGTTTCAACCTTATAATTAAAAACTTATCAAATATTGCCAAAGAAAGTATGTCCACATATCAGATTACATGGCATAATTTCCTTCATCATAATTCACCAGAAAACATCAAGATTAGTTGCTTAAATCAGTAACTCATAAACACACATATAATACTTAAGTTTTTACATGTCCTTTGCAAGAAACAAGCAAATTTCAATTCTGGAAATACTTAAAACATAATAAGTTTTGCCTAACTTATTCATTACAATAATACTGCTACTTTTCTTAGACACTTTAAATTCTTCAAGATCTTCCAATATCCATGCAAGCAAGCTACTCATGCATCTTTCCCTGCAGCAATACTTTGAACTGCCTCAATAAAATGAGACACCCCAAATATTGCAGAGGCAACAAATAGGGTCAGAAATAAATTCTGGTGTGAGTAAAATCAAGGATTAAAAATAACTTGTAAATCCCTTAGGCTGTGCAGAGAGCTTATATGTTAGATGTTATTCAAATTCATATTAAAACCTGAGTATATGTATATTTAAACTTATCTAACAATCATACATCCAAGCATTCATCCATCTTACTTCATTCAGTTGTACATGCACAAGCTCTTATGGAATAGCATCCTAAATTCCATAGCATAATTTCTCAACCTCATTTTTCATTTTTATTTGGTCTAAAACTCTTGCCATTGAACACCATGTGTGCATTGCAAAGGGGCTCAGTTCTGTTAATCCTTTACACAGAGGCCTACAGGACTTAAGCAAGTCATGCACATACCCATCATCCACCTGATGATGAATAGATCAAGGCACTACTCCTAAATTATTTTATAATTTAGAGACCATGCTTATTTATTTTCTGAGGAATTTTTCTTTTTAATTTTTCAGAAATGCTTATGTTCTTTCCTTCATTACATAAATCAAAAATTATGGATCTCACTCAAAGATCACATCCAGACACTCAAAGCATTCATACAAAATTTCACAACTTATTTCAAAGTCACTTTTTCTTAATCCGATTTTCTAAAACCTGCATATATATATATATATATATATATATATA
This sequence comes from Allium fistulosum, assembly GCA_030737815.1. Taxonomy (NCBI): domain Eukaryota; kingdom Viridiplantae; phylum Streptophyta; class Magnoliopsida; order Asparagales; family Amaryllidaceae; genus Allium; species Allium fistulosum. The sequence continues at coordinate 918,164,476 of CM060906.1, forward strand.
TAATTCTAGAAATTTTTCCATTGCTTGCATAAATCTAGTGAAATCATATGAAATACTATATTTATTTTACTGTGAACATAGGATATGGTTTTTGAGAAAAACCCATAAAAACATATTGGCTTATGATCTGAACAAATCAGCACATATTTGTAATATTGCATTGTTCCTATCATTTTTAATATAAACTAGGCAAAAGCATGAATCTCATTATTCACACTGCCTATTTTTTTTTCATTGATACCCTATTTCTCAGTAAAACATTTAGTTCATTTCATATAAAAACTAGAATATAAAATCCATTTCCGTGATTAGAGTATTTGTTTGATTATTTATATTTCAGAACAAAAATTGAAACCATCACAACAGATCAAAACAGATAAAAATCTCAACAAAAAATGCAACCAAAATACCATCCATAATCAACATATTTTTTTTTATTCAGAGAATAAAGTCAAACAGAAAAACATAATATAATTTTTATATAAAATAACTTGGCTGCCCTTAACTTGGGTCTTAATGCCTCAAATCTCATAAGTGATTAATCACTCACCTTCCTCTTCTCTTCCCCGAGAATGCTTTAGCTTGAAGACAGTGTGAGTTTTGCTTTTTTTTCTATTTCTCTGTTTCCTCTCAGTAACAAACTGCTGTTATCCTCTCATTTTTAAAACATTTAGCTAGGGTTTAGTAGAGAGAAAAGCCCATTTTATCCTCATACAATTTAGAGAATTATGTATATATGTTTATGGCTAAATGTGCCATTTTCTTTTTGATTTCTATTTCAGGTAAAAGCAGTTGCTTCTCTGCTTTTCTGTGTACTTGCTATTTGCATGATCCACCTATACATTTTTTTGTGTGACTTAGATTCATTGTATATTTTGTTAGACCTGAATAGCTCACTATACCTCTTTTTATTGTTATTCCTAGCTATTATTTCAGACCATTTATTTTCTCTTGATTCATTTTTAAAAAATGTATTTATGCATAAATAATACTAAACTGGTTTTATGCACTTTAATTATTAGAAGATTTTATTTTATCACTCTATATTTCTCTGGCTACACATATATAATATTTGTGAGATATGTGTATGTAAAACTCACTCATATTTGATCATTTTCTTCTCATTTTTATTCATTGAAAAATCACTATTCTCTTATTTAATTATTTCACTTACTCTTAATATTTATTTTCAAACTATTCCATTCTTTAAATATTCTTTGTTAACTGATTTCCAATTTTCTTTTTAAAATTATTTTTATCTCAAAAATTTGGGTCTTCACAAATGATGTTGCACTACTGTGTGAAACCCCTGTACCACACTCTTACACACACAAATATGGATTTCACGAGGAAATAGGTTAAGTCACAGATTTTTGACAAATTGTAAAGATTGAATTCTTGAATCCAAAATAGTCTTGGAATTGGAATTGAAAGCTTTTGAAAATGAGTTCAAATGATTTAATAAAATTTGAAATCTAAATGATTTGATTTAAATTTGAATTCAATATTTGGAATTGAATTCAATGATTTGAAAATATGGTCTAAAAAGACCATACCAGTTATAAATGTGTTTTATAGGGATTTTTAACCATTTAAAAGTATGGTTTTGTAAATTTAAGAAATTTAATCCAAGTTTTATACTTGAATTGTTTTAACTTATGTAAATTGTAATTAGTTTTCTGTAATGGAAACTGTTTGTTTTCAAATGATAAAAGCTTTCATATAAGAAATGAAATTCCAATTTAAGTTAAAGGAATTTCAAGTTTGAATTGAAAAATGCTTTTCCAAATTATGAGTAAATTCTTTTTGAAAGCTATGAATTAAATCTTGATTTAAAGATTTAATGAGTTAATCCAATTGAAATGAAAATCGATTTGGAAATATATGAATAGATCTTTGTGAACTGGGTGAACTTTGTGAATTGAATCTTTTTGTTTAAAAAGATTAAAATGGTAATGTGTTTAAACCATTTGAAAGAAAAGTTTTGGGTAATAAGTGTGACTTAACTGAAATCCCATTATCCATATGTTTTTAAATATTACGCTCACTATTCGGTTTAGCCGGGAGAGGACTTTGTGTCATATAACCCATTCCGAATAAGTGATACGTCGTAAATGGATAGCAATTGAAGACCGGGTATTTGCGAGAATGATAGGATAACCTATCGATTGTCTCTGCACTGAGTTGCTCCGGTATAGAGATTTCCTAAGTGATGGGAAGTCCGATCGGGATTGTGAATACCCGGATTGCAAGGGCTTCTTTGGAAGTGCCTTCGGTTCTGTTCGAACCCGGAACAGACTTGTATGGTTGTATGTCTGACATTACACTTTGAGATATAAAGCTGATTTCTTTCAAATACATTTCTGTTTGGTGGCGGAGAATATATTCTCTTAGCTTAACACCCTTCTCCGAGAAGTATGGGCTCAGAGGTTATGTAGTTGAAGGTTATCAGTGATATACTCCCAATTTGGTAGTGTGGCATGCTGAGTGTTGCTGTGTGATGATTATTTATTGATCATTTGTTGATCAAAGCATGGCTTTGTGAAAAAGCGTAGCTTTGTGGACGAGACCTCTTCGAACCTCACAGACCGGAAATGGTCGAAATAGGAATGATGCGGCAAGGTTATGAGGGTCGCTCCCTTTAGGGTATGTCATTTCCTTCGGGAAAAGGGTGGTATCAGGTATGGAGCCCTGATATTTAACCTATGTTGTTGCTCCAATCTCATTTACCTGTGTGATTGTTGCTGTGTGATCGAGGCCTCGGATAAAGGTCCCAAAGGACCGGGGGGTGGCATATTCGTGTAGTAGTTACCTAGTGTAAGAGGTAACCCGGCCTTGTGTTGGCAGAGATCTGGTTAGGTTCTCGGGACGTCCCGCCAGAGGCGTACCCATTGGCAGTAGGAAGTTCCTTAGCCTGGCCATTTGTTGGCAATCCATCTTCCAATACGAACCTTGTACGATATTAGTTGTAGAATCTGCCATTTACTTATGGTGGTCACCACTGTTTAGATGCTAGCTATAGTAGGCATAGTTCGAAATGTCTATGCTGGCTAAGATTAATATTATACTTTCGAATTTTTTTTTCTGCACTATGCACTAGTAATAATATCCAATGAATTTGCGTAGTAAGCATGTTTGACTATCATAAGAAGAAATCTTCTCCAATTCTGCGTTTGCATTGTGTGTGTGGCGGGAGGTCTTATGGTAGTTTCATTTTCCAAAAGCATTGCGGATTTCAATGTTTAAAAATTATTTTGTTGTTATTTTAAAGATAAACTGTTTTTGTTGCTCACACCAGTCCCATGACTGACTCGGAGTTTATTGTTCCCTTCCTAAACTCTGGGTGCCCACAATTTTCCACACGGGCAGTATAGAGTTGGGTTTTTCAGATAGTCAGGTTTAGTAGATTATCGGGAGCTAGTTCAGTGTTCGGAGTTCATGGATGACTGACGTTGCTTATCTTGGTGCAACGTGATGGTGGTTCGAGCTTGATGTTGGAGTTGTTGGAGTCATTCTCTTTTGTAGATCATTTGGAGTGATCTCTTCCATTGTTGTTATTTCCGCTGTAGCATTGTATCATTATTTATCTCTGATATTCATGTATCATATTGATATCATTGTTGTATATCATTCTGGATATTGTATTTATTGGAGTTGTATATGATATTATTCATTTCTTTCTTCCGCTATGCTGTTATACTTACTGTGTTATAAGCTCCGGGAAGCCAGATTCGGCGGTTGAATCTACGACATTTGAGTACAAGTGAAGTACGGGTACCGATTTTCGAAGGCCGAGTTTTTGGACTCTTACAATAACTATCACAATTTACATTTACAATGTCCATACACTTCATTTCTTATTAACATCCAATTTTTATTAACATTTAATTGGTTTACTTTCAATTTATTCACATATATTTCATTTACATTCAATTTAGTCAAATTTCAATTATTTCACTTTTTGTTTAACACATTTCATATATATCCATTTCTGGGCCATTTTATATAGCATTTCATTTTAGCTTATTTAAGTTAAATTTTATTTCATTACCACTTAGTATATTATCTTTAATACTAATATTATTTATAAACCATTTCATAAAACCATTTAAGTTTATTATAAACATTTTATAAAATGCAACTCATGTTTATTATTACTTCATAATTAAGTTCATATTAATTCATTGATTCACTTCATTAGTTCATTTCATTAATTCATATCATTAACTTTACTTAAGTAAATTTTATTTTATAACTCAAATTCATATTAATAATTTTTCTTTTATCACAATCAGTTTCATTCAACTTTTCTTAAGTTAATTTTCATCTTATAATTCATTTCATCAATTTATTTCATATTCAATTAGTTACCATTCAATTTATTAAAACTCACTTCGCTGGCATTTAATTTATTTACATCCAATTTAAATCAAATTCAATTACTCACACTAATTTTACTTACACTCATTTATTCATATCCAATTCCTTTCACAACTCAAATCGCATTTCATTTTATAAATCAAGTTCATATTCATTTTATTAATTCATTTTATAGCTTAAGTGGAATTAATTCACCTTACTAATTCATCTAGTGCCATTCAAATCCAATTCAATTCATTTAATCTTTTTTAAATTAAACTTTATTTCATTTAATCCATTCCTCAGTTTATTTAACTTTATTTAAGTTAAATTTTTTCTTTTCTTATCATTCACATTAAACAAAACTAAAATTTGTTTTTAGGTCAATATTTCTCGAATCTATAAGTTATATAAGCTTATTCACTTAAAATTTCATTTCATTATTTTATCTATTTCATTTCAAATACAATTCACTTTCATTTAAGCTTTCTTGAGTTAAACTTCATTTTATTTACTTTATTTCACTAACTCAATTTGTTTAACATTTCTTAGGTTAATTCTTTTATTTCATATCTCAAATTCAAATTTTCTTTTGTTTTCTTAACCAAAATGTTCAACCGTTTTTAAAATTCGGTCTTACTTTCTTATTCAAATTCATAAGTTATAAACTTATTTCTTATCTATACTATTTTTAATTTATGAGTTCAAAAAATATTTTCATATATTTATCAAATCATACTTGGAATTTTTCTTTCGCAATCAAAACTTGTTTTAACCGGAAATAAATTTCTTTTGGTAGCAATTCTCACTCAGAAACTCGAAAATGAATACTAGCGATGCTATAGTCATCCCCAGAATTATTTCCCAGTGACTAAGGCGAGTCTAATGCTTTTATTTCTTTCAAAAATATTTTCAAACTATATTTCTAGTCAAAACACTTTCAAATAATATCATTATTAATTTTGAAGGCTTTGAAAACAATTTTGAAAGTAACGGGATTTAAATTCTAAAATTCTCAGCTTTTAAATCCTTTCTATTTATAAGCTATATTATAAATATACTTATACAATTCCATTACTTTATTATGAAAACATTTCGTTAATTTATGTCTTTGTTATTGTAAACAATTCTTATTGTAATTAGATTTCAATTCAATTTAATTATCGAACGCTTCATAAAGTATTATTCACAAAGTGTTCGTTTTTAGTTTAATTCAAACAATAATCGATGATAACAAAATATTATCATCTCCTAACAACCAACATTTATTAATAATTATACAGGTTTATGAAAGTAATCATTGTATATATAAAATATAATTTAGGTAAAATTATTTCATTTACCCTATTTTAAAACAATAATATGTTGACTTACCTTATTTAAGTGTTTAGAAACCCCTATTGATAACATGGCATCCCACGTATCGACCAGAATTCATAAACAACTCAAAGGATAACTAAACACAATATAAAACATTTTATAACACTAACAAGTACAGCCTCTCATATATATACGCTCAAATTAACTTATTCTAGGGTATTACAACCCTATCACTAATGAGTCAAACCCTATAAAACAAAGGTTATCACTAAACCAAAGCTCTGATACCAACTGCAATGACCCGCATTTCGGAAGGTTTAAATTGACAATGGCCCACACATGTCAAACTCAAAAAATCTGAAACACCGGTAATCAATATGGTTAATTAAGAAAAAGAAGAAAACAAACACAGAATCTCACAGCGGAATGACTAAATATAATAATCAAATAAATAGTTCATGAAGCTATTTATACTATACATTTGATTATAATTTATACAACATTTATCAGAGTTATATTTACAACAAAATAAAAGAATACAACAGTGCAACAGAACAACATGATGCAGGGGAATAATATTAGTAATAATAATATACCAACCTTCGTCTTCATCTTCCAAAAAAATAATCTTCAATGCGCTGAAAGCTCAAAGCTAACTCGTGCGTAATGAAAAGACAAAACACTCAAGTCAGAACTAAAATATCCTTATGTGAATCAAATCAATATCACATATAACAGGAGTGTAATAGTGTTAGAGATGTTTACAGGGTTTTACATCTCCTATTCAGTGTATAACGTGCGTGCAATAACTTAAGAGATGTTACGGGATTTTTCATCTCTTAAGGATTCGTCAAAATATTTATATACAGTAGAATAAGCTATGTATGTAATGTCTAATCAGTAAAATAAATATTTTTCTTAGCGTTAAGGCTTTACATTAATCCCCCTTAACGCGTTTTTAAGCATTGTCGTACAGTTTTCTTATAATGCCCCAGTAGCACATTGGGGGATAGGGATGCACCGTGATACGACAACACTAAACCAAACTCTTAGTGGTCTCGTATAAGGATAAAAGTATGCAAAAGCATGTGAGATAATGCCTAAGGTAGGATACTACCAGTTCGGGTCGCAGGACTGGTGGTAACGCATCGTAGCCACGATCGCCCACCGCGTCCAACCATCCCATACCGAGTGAAAGGGAGGTCATCCTAAATCAAGGTGCACCAATCGAAACCAACATCAAATAATAGTATGGACCATGTATAAGAAGAAAATAGAACAACGGATATCCGCTAGAGGTAATTATCCTCATTGGCCCTGTCAAGTCGTCCTGTTTTAATCATTTCAAATTGGCACAAGTGCCGGGGTCTATCCTTCATCGTTCTCTTTCTTCAAATCTAGCAAACGTACGCTAAGTCTAACCACTTCTTTTTGGAGTCTCCTCCTGTAAACAATTGTTAAAGTGGTTCCAATATTGACAGAGAGTATGCCAATAAGAGGCCCCGGTCTCTTTAACAACAAAACATTATACCGATTGGTTCTTTTACATTTCAAAGATAACTCATACTTGATATCAAAATATCATATTCGCTTCAAAAATCTTTTTCACTTCAAAATATCATAATTACTTCCAAATATCATATTTAGTACGATATGTCATTTTCACTAGAAAATATCATTTCATTCGAATTTCCATTTCGAATTTCAACTTAGGTTATAACTTCTTTAACCCAATTTGCATTTAAATCCATGATTTTAATATAAACAGTTCCCACTAGACAGTTAGAATTTTTAGAAATTTGTTTAAATTTTTTTAAATGGTTTGAAATAGTTTGACTATTGAAAATGGTTTATATAGTAAAATATTTCAAAAAATTGAAATAATTTGAATACTTAAGAAGATAGATTTTAAACAGTTTATATTAAATAATTTATTTGAAATAGTTTCAAAGTGAAACTGATTCAATTCCAAATCTTTCAATTCAAATCATCTTCAATCTCAACCTAATTCAAATCGCCAATTTCGATTTCAATTCGAATTAACTTCGATTTCAATTTCAATTCAAATTAATTTCAATTTCCATTCAAATTAATTTTAGTTTCGATTTCAATTCAATTAATTCCAATTTTGATTTTTCATTGATTCGATTCAAATAGTTTGAGTTTCAATCCAATTCTCAATTTTAAACCATTTTTGTTTATATAAAGTTCGAGTTCAATTTAAGAATATCGATTTAAATCATTTAAATCAAATTTAAACTTAAATGTTCGAAATAGATTCAAATCTTCAAAATAATTAAATTTCTTTAAAACAATTCCTTTGAACTATTTTTAAATTCGAAATTAATTCTATTCCTATATTTCAATTCAATTTTATTTTTATAATACAAAATCGTTTGAATAAGTTCAATCCAAGAATTTAAAATCATTTAATTTAACCAATTCGGTGTCCGTATATAATTTTCTATCCTATAGCCAAGTGAATAATTATTTTGATTTAATTTCAAGGATGGATATATATATCATTTCAATCCAAATAAATGTCATAGGTATATATCATTTCAACCTATTTCTTAATTTATTTGGAATATAATTTAGATAACAGTTTATATGATGTCAATAATATACAGGGTGATAACAGGAATATATAGAAATAAATAAACATCCAAATCATTCAAAATATCAACCAATAGGCATCCATCGCAATCAACATCCAAACAACCAATAAATCATGATAGTTAACTAGTTACCAATAAACAGGAGTTTTACTTTCAATTTGAATTTAACTGTTAATTCGAAATTTCTAACATGTAAATTTCTATGTCAATTTCCATGTCAGTAAAACTACAAAACAACAATCAATACAATTAATTCACTTCATGATTTAAATTTAACTAACATAAAAATATTTCAGTACTTCGTGAGCGTTTAAAACACTCGTCTTTATTTGAAATTGAAAAAAAATCGGCTTTAAATAAATACTAATCCAATGCCATGTTGTAGACTTCGTCGATACGATTTCAATGCAACTCGTTTCGTTCGAATCGAACCTCGTATGAAAAAGATACGGATTTCTAAAAATTACGATATAATTAAAGTTAATTAACATAATTAACAAAATTAAGAAAACTAACTTAACCTAATCCTCACTATTCACACGTATAGACCCAGTCCCCTTTCTTCTAGGTCACGACTTCACTGCTTTCTTCTTCTTTTTCTTTTTTAATTGATTGATCGCCAAAACACTCATCCAAGCTGCCAACCACTGCCGATGTCACCCAGTCCCGCGACGCCATACATCACCACCTCACGTGCACACAAATCGAAGTTCGTGATACCCAAAATAGATGCGAGGAATGCGACTCCCCCACGCCACCATGTGACGAAATGAGACGATCTAATCGTCCACAATTTAGATCTCGACGTGCTCTCCATTTTTCATTTTGGAATCGTTTGATTTCGTTGAGTAGATTATGAGAAAACAAGGAGATAAGTTCAATGATTGGCCATTAATTGCATTGAGAGCGACCGCGTTATTTTTAGTTAGGGCTTTTGATATGTGAAATGAAAGTATACGGCCGTAAATATACACTTCCAACCCGATATATACGAAAATATTCCGAACTCTAAACAAAGCGTGCCGCATGGCGTTCTATATGTTATAACCCTATTCCGAACATAATGAAACTAGTTTCAAGAGCTAATTCCACCATATTCAAAAGGTAGCATTTCAAAATCAAATTATTTTAATTAAATTCCTTTAATTAATTTTTATGCGTTTCAAGCTCACACGGCCAAACGATAAGTCTGATAGCTATGAAACTTGAAATCCTATAATAATTCACTATTATGGATCTGATGAAACTAGTTTCGTCGAAATCTGAGACAGTGCTTAAAAAGACTATTTTTACTGGTTATATTAAAATGTAAAATTTCCAATTTCTATTTATTCACTTTTAAATTCAATTTTAAAGGTAAACAATCTTCATTCTTGTTTAAATAAAATTTAAATCAACTTTTGAAAACATTTTCATTCATATTTAATTCAGGATTTAATTATTTAAATAATTTCCAATATTAAATTCAAACAATTTAATTATTCAATAAATCACCATATTTTATGTTATTTAACTTATAAAATTTAACTTTTAAAACAAATTCAAGTAATAAAAAAACTACTTCCATTTTACAGTAATTCAACATTTATTATTCAATTCCAACTATTGATTATAAACACATTCAGTACATAAAATTTCATTTAAATACTTGTTAATGCCAAAATATTTTAAATTGGTTATTTCAAAATTTTATTCAAGTTCGTATTGAATAAATAAATAATTTTTTACCTCTAACCAGTTTTGTATAATAATAATATTATTATTTTTAAAAATTTAAAATAGTTAAAGATACGGGCGTTACAAAATCTTATTCATTTTAGGTACTTTTAGAACTCTTTTCCAATAAACTAACTTATTCGATCGAATTGAATTCTTTTATTTCCTTTGCATGTTATGTTACTACGTTTTATGTTAATTAACTTATCATAAATACACTACTTGTGTATCAAATGCACATGTTCATTTCTATGATAATTCACCTATGAATTTAAAAAATTAATAAGATCCATTTTGGTATCATTAGACTTTGAACTGCATGCATCTACATTTATCAATTTGAAGACCTCATCTTCTCTTTTGTTGCTCCCACTGAATGGGTGATTTGCCTTTAATCATTTGAATTCACCAGTACCTTATTATAATCATATGATTATTACAATATTCCTCAAAGATATGGCTTAGCCATAATTCCACAATAATTGTAAAGATTTCGTATAGTTTTATATTTTCTATAGCTAATGCATTACTAATGTTATAAAATAAATATCATTATCATAATAGATTTATTTGATAATGAATATTCATAATATTCACAAAAAAATTAAAACTATTTTCAGTCAATACTGAAAACAACTGTTATTTCATAAATAGCATTTGGTATATTTATAAAAGTAATTTCACATATTTTGATGCATCCACTAATATGTGTTATATGATATGCTCCCACTATTTCCGCCATTGCTATAATTGCGTATGAAATATGAAGTTCCATTCATCCACTTAATATGGGTTATTTATTTCATTTCTTGTAACTAGTTTACAGTCACAAGTTTTAGATTAAATATTTTGAAGTTGAAACAATGCCTCTTATAGAAAGCTATTTTCTATATAAAAATACAATTAGAACTGAAATCACATTACTCATCCTATATTAAGTATATATAAGTATTTTATACAATACTCATTTCGGATGTCTCCTCATGATGCAGGAGCGATCATTCACTCTCTTCATCCTAATTATGCCTAAGTTGCATCCACTCTCGTATATTTATTTTTCTTTCTAAATAGTCGAACCCTTTAAAGGAATTCCTTAACATTTGAAGATATCAAATAAATTGCATTTTACGTAATCCGATCAAGCTAACATTTCAGTGATAACTAGGTTCATCCTGTAGTTTTCGGTTTAGTTCTACATTTAACACAATGAGATCCTTACTGCAATCAATCATTGAATACATTATCTAGAATTATTGTTTACTTGCTCATTTCAGATGAATAAATTTCATCAAGGTTTCATATGATACGGTCGACTTTTCACCTTATAATATCTGCATGTGATCGAGTGGATCAAATATCAATATTCTTTACTGGTTAAACGTTCAAAATTCATAAAAGAAATGCACAATCTCTACAAATAAACACTTCGACTGACCCATTAAAGTTTTAGTAGTTGTATAATTTTGCTTTTGCATGGGTCCTGAAATGATAACATGCTAAAAGATTTATTAGTAAGTATACTTTATATCTATGTCAATCTTAATCTAGTTCATTTTCATATTTTAACAGGTAAACATTTTACCAATTATATTAGTTACACAAATTTATTGAAGTACATTGTTTTAACTTTTATAGCGTAAATATACAATACTAGAAAGGTTTAATATTTCATTTCAGTTTTTTTTAATAAGGCCCATACTGGATTTTTATATTCCTTAATATTTTAAGAGAAATATACAATTCTTGTGATTCCTCTTGTGGGTATTAGGACTCGCTTGGTGTAACAACCCTGAATTTTTGACATTGGAAATCAGAATATTTAATTGATTTTAAATATCTAGAAGTTGGTTTAATTTGAAATTCAAATATCAGAATGAATTTGGCAATTAAATTTTTGAATTTAATATATTAAAGTTGGGTAAAAATATTGAATCTTTAATTTTTCAGCCGAATAAAAATATTTTAAAGGCTTGGAAAATTCATATTGATAATACAGAAGATAATGGAAGTGTTGAAATTTGAAGTGTTTGTTCAGTTTTGAAATTTTATCGTTTAAATTGACATTTAAAAATAGCTTTCCGAGGCACAGTCTCGGAATTCGACGAAACCAGTTCCATTGGATCCGTAATAGTGTATTATTATCGGATTTCAAATTTCGTAGTGATTCGAGTTGTTGTGTGATCGTACGGATTGTAAACGCGCTAAATTTTTTATCGAAATTCAATTTAATAACTGGTCCAAAAAGCTATCTTCTCCATACGATCAAATTTGGACTCGAAACCTTTTCCATTGTGTTCGAAATAGGGGTTTAACATTATAAATGCCTAGTGGCATACCTTGATAGGAAGTCAAAATTTTGAGTTACGATTTCAAGACAAATTAAATTTAAATTTAAATAATATTGTATACAATGTTGACTGGTCAAAGATGCTATGCACATCAGAACTTTATGCTTTCTCCTCAATCACTGTTCCCAACCTAATTCTTCAAGCAACCCTCCCTTCAAAGTACGTTTCCTCTTGCTTCAAAAACAATTCAGCCGACACTCCTCTTCATTTTAGACTCGAAAAGAAAAAAAAATCTCTCGTTCAAAAGATAATGGCTGAACTCAGTTAGGTCGTTAGGTCGCAAACCCTGTTCCTCCTCTCCAAATCAAACCGTGTTCCCTCCATTTCCCCTTTTTATTCATTCGCAAAATCAACAGAAAGTAAATCGAATTCTCGAACCTCTACTCCTCTTCTTCATTTTGAATCCAAGCAATCGATGGGGGCGACGACCGCGAGAGAGAGGAGCGACCTGGGGTTCGAGGTGGTGGCGCTCGCGCGCGCTTGGGGAGGGGCCGAGTTCGTCAATCACGATGGGTAGTCGGCGCAGTCGCGTTCGATTCGATTTGAGCTTGGGTGTCGTGATGGTTTTGAGCTCGAGTGCGAGCATGGCGATTTGGCAGCAAGTTCGGCTGGGGGCAGTCGTGACTGAAGGTATTCGAACATCATTTTTCTCGATTTAATCTTGATTTGTATAAATATATATACAGTTAAGAAAAAAAATAGAATACAAGTATAAAAAGCATTATTTATTATTGGAAAATTGGTTCAAAACAAAATCATTGGATAATTAAAATTATCAAACAAAAATTGATTATCCGATTATTTCGAATATTAATGAATTTTTTAAATGTTTGTTACAAGGTTCAAAAATCGTGAAAAGCCGGATTTGAAATGGATTGCAAAAATAAAAGCAAGGTGAGATCTTCTTACTCAAATTTGTTGCCTATTTAATTTAAATTTTGGATGTGTTTGGATGAATTGGATAATTTATCTATTGATGATATTAGATATAGTAGGATATCTATATATATATATATATATATTGGTGATTGATTTCCCGCATTATATAGCGGATGAGACCCTATGCGCCGCATAATAGCGGATGATATTTTATTAAACCCATATACCGCGATATTCCACCTCGAAGTGGAATGGGTATTTAATTATTGTGCTAACATCTGTGGATGCAGGGAAACAGGTTGGAGGTATCTAACTGGATTCCTCAAATTGTATGAATTTGTTTCATATGTTGTATGAATTTGTTTCATATGTTGTGTAATGAATCATTGATAATATGTGAATGATTATATTGACGATTGAATTTGTTGAAGGCTATAATTTAGCCGAATGTATTTTTGGTATCGTTGGATACCAGAAATAAATAAAATTGGATTTTTGAAATTAAAGTAAGAAATTTTAAGTAAATTCCTTTTGAAAGAATTGGGTGAATTTAAAAGAAGGAATTTAAAAGCATAAAGTTGATTTTCGAAATCTTATCGAATTATTTCCAAAATATGGAAAAGATATTAATAAATGGGTTTTGAATAATATTATTTAAAAGTTGAAGTTTTTATCAAAAAATTCAGATTTTAAATAATTTGGAAAGAATAAAGGGATTTATTTAAAAGGTGATAAATTTCTAGAAATTAATTTGATAATTGATTTGGTATCTGAAAATAAATCTTTGGGAAATCGATATGAAAATTTATTTGGTGTTGAATGAAAAATTGATTTTTTTGTTGAAAATTAATTTGGAAATCGATTTGTAAAATGATTTGGTATTTGGAAATAAATTCAGAAATCAATTTGCAAATGGTTTGTTAATTGGAAATAAACTTAGAAATCAATTTGCAAATGTTCTGTTCTATTGAAAATAGACTTGGGAATCAATTTGTAAAATTGATTTGGTATTTGAAATAAGTGGAAGAATCAATTTGAAATTTGATTTGGTGTTTGAAAGTGAATATTTGGAAATTTAAATTCACGGTGGGAATAATTAATATCGGGAATTTTATTCCGCGAGTGAAAAGTGATTTGAAATTGGTTTTCAAAGTGATGAAGGGTGGAAAATATATATCTTGCAAAGATATTTTGAAATCTAATAATTTGGAAAAATTATTTAGATTGGATGATTGTTGTGAATGTTGTTGATAGTTACATAACCGACTGTCAATATTTTCCTTTGAAATAGCACTTGAATTTGTTTTCAAAACAAGTGCTCATTATTCGGTTAAGCCGGGAGAGGACTTTGTGTCATATAACCCATTCCGAATAATGATACGACGTTATGGATTTCAATTGAAAACCGGATTTGCAAGGGCTTCTTTGGAAATGCCTTCGGTTCTGTTCTAACCCGGAACAGACTTGTATGGATGTATGTCTGACGCTACACTTTGAGATATAAAGCAGATTTCTTTCAAATACATATCTGTTGGTGGCGGAGAATTTATTCTCTTCGCTTAACACCCTTCTCTGAGACGTACGAGCTCAGAGGTTATGTAGTTGAAGGTTATCGGTGATATACTCCCAATTTGGTAGTGTGGCATGCTAAGTGTTGCTGTGTGTTGCGGATCATTTGTTGATCAAAGCATGGCTTTCGTGTAAAGCGTAGCTTTGTGGACGAGACCTCATCGAACCTCACACCCCGGAAATGGTCGAAACGGGAAAGATGCGGCAAGGTTATGAGGGTCGCACCCTTTAGGGTATGTCATTTCCTTCTGGAAAAAGGTGGTATCATGGTATGGAGCCCAGATATTTTACCTGTGTGGTTGCTCCAATCTCAATTAATGTGTGATTGTTGCTTTGTGATCGAGGGCCCTCGGATAAAGGTCGCAAACGACCGGGGGGTGGCATACTCATGTAGTAGTTACCTAGTTACAGAGGTAACCCGGCCTTGTGTTGGCAGAGAGCTGGTTAAGTTCTCGGGACGTCCCTCCAGAGGCATACCCATGTGGCATTAGGAAGTTCCTTAGCCTGACCATTCGTTGGAAATCCAAAGAAACAATACGAGCCCTTTACGATTGCAATTTGTATAACCTGTCACCTCAGGTGGCAGCTATAGTAGGCATAGTATAATGGTACCTATGCTGTCTAAGATTAATATTATATTTTCGAAAGGATTTTCACACTATGCACTAGTAATACTATCAAAAGAGTTTTCTCGTATTAAGCATATTTGACTATCATAAGAAGAAATCTCCTCCAAGTCTGCGATTGCATTGTGTGTGTGGTGGGAGGTCTTATGGTAGTTTCATTTTCCAAAAGCATTGCGAATTTCATTTATTTTCTTTGTGAAAATAACTGTTTTTAAGATCTCACACCAGTCCCATGACTGACCTGGAGTTTATTGTTCCCTTTCTAAACTCTGGGTGCCCATAATTTTCCATATATAGGCAGCCTAGAGTTCAGGTTATCAGGTTATTCTGGAATTCAGAAGTTGCTATGGAGATCTGAAGGCGAGCTGGATGGCCAGACGTATCACGTATATTATTATTCCGCTGTGTATTCTGTTATGTGGACAAGTTTATATAACTGTCCAGTGATGTGTGTTGTTGTTGTAAACTCTGATGATGTATTGTATAAACTGATATAGTTCTTTGTTATAAAGATTATTCATTCATCTATTATATATTGTGCCGCTGCGAATGTGAGATTCTGTTATTGTTTCTGTTTCTTCTTTCATTCTTCTTCTACCTCTTCTTTTTCAACCCTAATAATTCGGTTTTCCGGCATTCGATAGTTCGGCAGTTGATACAGTGGTTGTATTGATGTCGACTTTCGGGCGTCGAAAGATCGTATCGTTACACTTTCCTTAGGGTTTCGACCTTGAATTTTCTTAATAAATCATAATCCTGCAAGCAATGGATAAGTTTTATCGGTTGTACCACATACAACTTCTATCCATGGTTTTTTCCATAACCTCTACCATGACCTTGAGTTTTCTCGACAAATCAGGAGAGATTATTCACTTTTTTCTACCATTTTGCAGGTGGCCTAAGTATAATGCATGTACCTTGACTTTGCTCAACAAATTGACAAATACATGCATGTATCTGTAACTACCCTCTCCGGATCGGGTTTAAATTTTGACCCAATAAAAGCCCATCGAACCTAAGGTCCATTCCAAAGCTGGCTATTAGTTGGTAAAATTGACATAGTGAAAAATATACAGAGCTATCTATCTAGGCTTTTAGAATCTCGCAATGGAAGGGATAAAATATAATAATAGAAATAAGTACTCATTTCATAAAAATCAAATCTTAGAAATCCAACATTCCAAAATATCCATAATATAATATCTCAAAATAAAACATCAACATATCCAAAATATGGGTACATCAGAATACATCAAAAACATAGATAAATTATAACTGCAACAAATCTTCACCACCGCCTTCATCTTCTCTATCAACATCGTTTCGCCAAAACTATTGGTTGTAATGGGAGGGTATTAGGACAACAATGTCCAATGAATGAAAATTTCAAGTCTTACCATAATAGTATTTGGGTAGTATCATTTAGATAAGTACTATGGCTTACCCATCATATACTTCATCCTACTTAGTATACCTACACTATAAGCCAAAGGTTTTTCCAGTCCAACTCCATAATGTACCTTTAACTGTAGGCTAAGGTCCCTTTCCAGTCCATCCTCTCAACTATCATGAATCATGTCCTAGCGATATGAGAGAAAACACTCGAGCCACTTAATACCTCTTTAATGGGAATTAGGAAAATTCTGACCATTTAATACCTATATTTTAGGCAGATCCTCGTCATTTAATACCTAAACCCAAGGCAGACCCCTTTTTGGTACTTCCTAACTAACATCGTAAGAAATCTCATCAACCATTCAATACATCTTTTATGGAAAGAGGTGGATCCTACAATAGCCACTTAATACCTCAACCCCGAAATGAACCCCATCCATAGATTTTCCATTACCGTACCTAAAAGATAATCCTGACCATTTAATACTTCTTGGCTAAGAGCGAGGTGAACCCTACAACCGCCACTTAATACATCATCCAAGAAGCAGGCCCGTACCAGGATATCCATCTTATGACTCATAACCCAATCCGTGATAACTCACATTAGTCCGATTATTCGTAGGTACTGGTAGCCAGATTAGCTAGGTAGACTTATCTTACGGAATTGGGACTAATCTCGCATCCACCATGGGTACTTATTATAGACGATGCCTCACATCAGTCCCAAAGTCACATTGTTGGTACCCTAATTAGTAGACTTCTCTGTTTTTTTACTAACCTTGCATCCCTATAACTTAGTTATATTTCCGCTCTCCTAACATATTACCATATATTTGTTGTAATCAGTGTAGTATAAATTATACTATTGTGAACAGATCTTAAGGCTATCATAACACTAAAAGGGATGAATAGTGTTTTATAAATTATATAGAATTTTTCTAAATAGTGTCAAGGTTTAAAAATAAACACAGATAATCAACATGGGTATATATTACCAGGCAGTCACAAATATATATATATATATATATATATATATATATATATATAAATGCAGTAAAAATAAAGTAAAAGTAAGAGAGATGACAAATATTAGTTTTATACTAGTTCGGATTGACTAATCATACATCCATTCATGTATCAGCATTTGTATAGATTTACTTTCAAACACCTACTTTAATCAGGTAACAAGCAAACCATAATACAATCTTGATTTCAAGATACACCCTCCTAACTTTTCGAGCTCAGGGTATAATCTCTTGATTTAACCGGGCAACAATACCACCCACTTGATTTAAACAGGCAACAAGCATACCCACTTGATTTAAACAAGCAACAAGCACACCCACACAAAATAGTGGTAGAGAATTGTTGATTCCAAATACAAATAGTTGTAACTTAGATACAAAATATCCTATATCCCTTTTATAGTACTTTTGATCTTTGAATTGGTGAAAGAATACTTGCAAAATAGTGGGTAGATTATAAAGAATGAATATAGTGAAGTAGAGATTGCATTTGAGTGGATTTGAAGAACATAGAAAGTGGATTTTGGGAAATATATAATGAGATTTTAGAGTAATAAGAATGGAGAGAATATTGTTAAAAAAATTATTTTCCAGTCCCCTTTTTGTAGTGTTTAGAGGGATATGTCTATTCACATAGAGATGGACCCAAAAATCATAACGTTTCAAAATCTAAAAAAACATTTCAACGGCACACATGTCGACATACTCATGTGGGATATGTCGATATATCCTTCTGTTTTGATAAAAATAGCAACACTTTTTAAAGTGTTACAAAAAAAATCATATTTTGTAAAATCATTTTAAAAAATAGTTTTTAAATAATTTAATGTATAAAATATTTGTAGAAATATATTTTGAAAATAAAATAAATATTTTGGTGAGAGAGTATTCAAAGAAAAGAAAGTTGATATTCAAGGACTTTAACAAATTTATCTATTGTATATTAACTATTATCTTTAGTCTTGAACTCTTCATGTCTTTGCCTTTAAACTCACGAGTCTTCAATTTTCATAATCATCTATGAACCTTGATCTCTAGTCTTTTTACTGATTAATCTTCAAACTTGATTATCCTGTACCTATGTATTTTTCTACAAAATATTCTATACAACTTGGAAAAACATTTTTACTTAAATTTATATCGTTTTTTTAATCATAATCAATATCCTTGGTAGTAGCAATCTCCCCGCTTTTGATGATAACAACATTGTAAATATTTTTATTTTGTAATATAATGTAATTCCTACTAAATTGGTTAAATCCCCCTTAGTATGATGATATATTGTATTATATATTCCCTCCAGTCATCAACAAAAAATGGTAAAGAAAAATAAACTCCCCTTAAATGTAATATATTAAATATTATGAAATGTGATAATGTTGTATATAAAATCAAAATCAACATTAATTGCAAAATTATATTTTTGAGATATAACTTTATATATATATATATATATACACACACACACACACATTTTAATTTATTTAAACCATACATTATAATTTTTACACGTATACACTATTAATTACATAAAAAGTACATTCCAATTATATGGAATAAAATATACAAATAATAAATACATATTAAAACTAAATTATCCTGGGAATGTCGACTCATCCTTCGGATCCAAAGATTGGATTGTTGTTGATTGGTTCCCAATCCTCATGCTCTACTTTTGCTTTAGATTTTGAGCATTTCGAGGCGTCGCTTTATCCTTTTATTGGCAAAACAAGAAATCAAACATTGAAGATAATCGAAATGTTTTTCTTGTTCTTTGATCATTTGCATTTAACTCAACTCCTAGTGTGATTGATTATGAAGAATGAAGCAAAGAGCAATCTTGAATAATTGAAGAGTTTCTTCTATTAGTTTTCATTATGAAAAGAATTATGTTTGAATTCATCTTTATGATAAGAGATATGTAGAGAAGAATAAAATAAGAGGATGAATAGATTTTTGAGTTTTTTTGAAAGAAATATGATTTTTTTAGTGGTCAAGGGACAAAATAAAAACTAATCCCTCCAATTAAAATAACTAATCTTTTTAAAATTCAAAATATGGAAATACCAGAATATGTCGACATATGTATGTAGGGTATGTTGACATATATGCAAGAAATTGTATGTTTTTATTTTTTTCTATATTTTGTTTATATTTTGTATTATATTAGTTTATGCTTCCAGAGAACAAAAGAGCATGATTGACAACAAAATGAATTCTTTAAGCAAATTTCATTAAAAAAATAGAGAGATCGATACATAAATACAATGAAAAATACAAGGAAATGACATAAATATAACTAGAAAATATAATGATAACCAAGTAGATTTAGAATAAAGATGATGAAGAAGAAGAATTTCTACCAAGCTTTCTCGTTATTTTCCCAAAATATTTGTCAACTTCGTTTAAGAGGCTAGTAAACTTTTTTAATAAAAAACACTTGAGCTTCTTTTGATTTTTGACGATCACCCGACGCCTTTGATACCTAATATACCTGTATAATGCGTTGTGCAGGTACCTGACTGATGTAGGATGATAGTCAAGGGCGCAAAGCAAAGAAAATCCAAACACAGAACATATAGAACATCTTATTGCGTATAGATAAAATATAATATAATAACATAGATGTAAAACTGGCAAGACGGTGATACAATCAAATGTACCATAAATAACTACATTAGGTTCATAGACTATAGAAAACTGAAATAAAAAGTTTATACATCCCTAGTCTCCAAAATAAACTATATGACTGCCATTTAAAACATAAGTACCGACATAGCTCCACCGTACTTCATAGGGGAATATAGGCAATAGTAAGCCCTAAAGTATAGATATACAAAAGTGTAGCCTCTTACTCATACTCCGTATAGCTCCATGCGCTATCTAGACTTATTATCCATAATTTGCTCATCTAAGGGTACCCAAGATAATAAGAATCAAAGCACAAAACCTTGGATCAGATAACAGTCTGGTATGAGCGATACATCATCTCAAAATACTATAAAAACCATATGTAGTAAACAGGATATAGGGTATGAACAACCATATCTGACATATCCCTACATCCAAAGAGTAAGCATATAAACATGGTATATGCTAAACACTACCACAAGAAGAAAATATATGGGGTATAGGGGTATCGCACAACATATCAAGCACATAGCAAACATAGCATCCATTATAGAACCTTTCATCTCTCACTCAAGTACTTCAGATGTATGATAAATTATTCAGATGCTCAGCTCATTTCTGATATAGATGGCAAAGGACTGGACATGTGTAGACATCTAAAATATAGGTACATGCAGACTACCATGTCCCAATAATGATCATCACAACCACAGAGTCATCCATCGATCCCTTAACACACATACTAATAGAAGAAATTCCTTACAGATGCTAAACATATGACCATGCAGTTGACTAAGGACTGGACACACAATAACATCCAAAAACAAGGGTACACGTAGACTACCCTAGGTATAGCAGACTACCATGTCCCACTCACGAGCATAACAATCTCATGTTCTACTCTATAACCTATCACGCAGAACTCGTCCTTTCGGTCCATCTCAATATGCCATAGTCACTCGCCATATCGGTCCTCCATCCTTACCCCGAGCCAACTCCCAAGACCACTAGGCAACCCCAAGTCTTACCTCAAATCCCCTCCATGCCGAGCCCAAAGCAAACACCCCAAAACTTCACCCCAGGTTATGTTCGACATCCCTCCTGTAGCTGAACCCAAATAACGCAAACAACATTTTCCATTCAACTCCGCATCGCTGAACCGAGGCCCTGCCAGATATGATTTCATGTCTGGTACCCCTACTACCGAAATAAATGCTACCGAATAGGATTTCATGTCTAGTCTTTCCCCTATCGAACTAGCATCTACCGGATAGGATTTCCTGTCTGGTCCTTCATTTGTCGAGCCAAGCCATCTACCAAACCCAACCTACCACCAGACCATCTTAGACCCGAGCCAATGCCTTCTCCTCTTGAAGTCAACAACCAAGCCTTCCAACATCAATCCAAGCCCGATCAAACTATCCCATACCAGATCAGGCTCTACCAAACCACAAACTATAGCCTCTTCAACACATCAACATAGCACCATTCCATCACTACACTCGACACTTCAACCCTCATGCATCGTCTATGCAACGATACAACTCCAAACACTCTAGAGTCTATCATCGTAGTCCATCTCCACGGTTCCTACCTCTAGTACGTTCCAGTGAGCATTTGCAACCATACAAGCACACAAACAAACATCATACATGCACCAAACAACATTCAAACATGTATATCATGTAATCAATCATAGCAATCATTATACAAAGTGTATACAATATAGTCTAACATTGATCAAGGCAATCACGTATCCAAACAACATGTTTAGAACATCAAAAATCCATTTATTGACGTTTTCACTATAGGTTGGGTTTTAAAACAGCATTAAAACTAAAAATGGATCCAAAATATGTTAAAACCTATAGATAAATATATATAATAAGGTGAGAGATGATGAAGCACTCACCAAAACATCCAAAATCCAAGATTTGGATGCAAATCGAGACAAATTCGAAAATCAACAGCAAAGATGTAATTTTACCTCCCCAAAAATATAGATTTGAAGATCTCTAATGAATCCCTTTCCTAATTTGCGCTTAATCTATGATTTACACTTGATTTAGAGGAGAAAAGAGATGATTTTGGGTGATGAATGTTAATGGGAACTTAGATTTATTTGAGAAATGGTGAAAATGGTATGGGGATGATCATTTAGCTTATTATAGCCTCTAAACCCGAAACGTGTTAATGGGCTTGCCCCCAAGCTCACTAGTTACCTACTAAGCTGCTCTAAAAACTATCAATCTTCAAACAGCCATATCTCCTAGCCAGAAAGTCCAAATTGCTATTATGACCGCTTTATGGAAAGGAAAACAATCATATCTTTCCAATGGAAGTTGTCTCGAACGCTAATTTGCGTTCTATCAAAATTTATAGTCATTACAAGTTTTCAAGGGTAAAATTGTTCGAAAGAATTCTAAATATACAAAATGTCACTAATAAGCATTTCCTAAAATTATAAAGTCATACGACCTCATAGGAATGTAAAAATAATATTTTACGATCATTCGATCCATAAAATATGGGTCATTACACTCTCCCCCTTTTAGGAATTTCGTCCTCGAAATCCTTAATACAAACAAGGTAAAATCAAGCGTAGCTACCCCGCATGTCTAACATCCACGAGCAAACAAATCAAACATACACACAAAAGTAAGAAATTAGATCTATGCCTATCCTAGCAAGCAGGATAATAAACTACCCTGTATGATATTGAAAGTGAAAGAAATGTGATAAACAAAAGTCTCACCAAGTAAAGAGCACTGGATAAGCCATCCTCATGCTCTTCTTGATCTCCCAAGTACAATCATCATCGTTCTCACTCTATTAAACCTTCACTGGCTCTACCATTTTCCTCCTAAGCACTCTGTATCATGTCCGATCATATGAATAGGCCTACGTGTTCTCGATGCTTCTGGTTCAATCTTGATATCGTTAAACCGATTCATTTAAATTATCACGCCTGAGCCATGCACAAACTTCTGCAAGTGAGAGATGTGGAACACGTTGTACACACTCACCATCTTTTGAGATAAGTGGACTCTATAAGCTAGGTTCCCAATCCTCTCAAGTATCAGAAAAGGACCAACGAATCTCGGCGCCAACTTCCTCTTAGTACCGAATCGAACAATATTCTTCAATGGAGAGATCTTGAAAAACACCATATCATCGATAAACACCACAAACGATTGCAGCAAACCACTTAGCTTCCTCTACTCTGCCTTCATCAACTGACAGTTCATCCACTTCAAAATGAATGTCCCAACGTCCTTATTTATCCCTTCTTAATAAATGTCTTCCTCATATTGCGGTACATTTTATTATCATCGGGATGTATATTCAATCTCGAATGATGGCACTATTGTAGCACTCATCTCTCAACCCATCGACATCACGAACAAACAATCCCCCATCCTTACGGATCCAACCATTATAGTTGAGTCCGTACTGCTTCATCTCCCGAGACTTTACCCTTTCCACTATCTTTGCCATGATCTCTGCTAGTCTACCATCTCGCCTCTGACTAGTACCGATCGACTTAATCAAGGTAGGTCAGATCGTACGGCTAGCAAACACTTTCGGCTCTAGCCCACATTAAGGTCTAAAATCATAGCCAACGATAAACTCCAACTTCTTCCACTCTATGAACATTACTCCCTAGTTGGCATGTCTCACACTCAAAGCATCAGTGACCATATTTGCCTTACCAGAAATGTTAAAGTCACGGGAGGCTAGGAACTCTAACCATCGCTGCTGATGAAGGTTAAGGTCCTTCTGGAAGAATAGATACTTCAACGACTTGTGGTCCATATACAACTCAAACCTCTCACCAAGCAAATAATGCATTCACATCTTCAAAGCGAATACTGTCGCTGCCAACTCCAAATCGTGAGTCGGGTATTTCTTCTTATATTGTTTCAGTTGTCAACTAGCATAGGCGACAACCTTTCCCCTCTTCATCAACACGACACCCAGTCTAATACCATAGGCGTCTGTGTACATTGTCAACTACTCATTCCCGCTCGGATTGACTAACACCGGTGCACTCTCCAGCCTCTTCTTCAGACCACGAATGCATGCTCACACCTTGCATCCCAAAAAAGTCTATTTCTTCTTCATCAAGTTAGTTAACTATCTTAGAACTAGAATATCTCTTTCTTTTAATATGGCATTGCTATCTTAGAGAAGTCCTGAATAAAACGTCTATAATATCTCGCTAGTCTAAGGAAACCTCTCATGGTACCAGTCTTGGGTCAATCCCAGTCCTATACAGTTGCCACCTTCGTAGGATCTGTAGCAATACCCTTCTTTGAAACAACGTGACCAAAAATCGCACTTCCCTCCTCCATAAGTGACACTTTGAAAACTTTGCCTTCGATCGGTGCTTCCTCAACACCTCGAGCACAATCCTTAAATGCTCATTGTGTTTTTCCCCATCCTCGAGCAAACAATGATATCGTCAATGAACACAAGTACAAATTTATTTAGCTGATCCCTGAAAACACGGTTCATAAGATCAATAAAGTACATTGGTGCATTGGTAAGCCCAAACGGCATAATCAGCCAATCATAGAACCAAGACGACGTATGAAACGCTACGATCGGTATAATCTCTTTTGCCACTGTCAGTTGATTAAATCTCCCCGTAAGGTTCAACTAAGAGAACACCTTCGCATCGTAAAGCTAATCAAATAAGCCATCAATACGCAGGAGTGGATACCTTTTCTTCTTCGTCGCTTTATTAAGCTCACATTAATCTACACGCAACCTAAGATAGCCATCCGCCTTGGTGGCCAATACTATAGGTGCACCCTACTCAGATATGCTTCTATAAATAAACCCTCGCCTCAATGGGTCATTGACCTACACCTCCAACTCCTTCTGCTTCTTGGGTTTCATACAACTCAAGGGCATAACTATCGGTCTGGCATCCCTCACTAAGTCTATGCGGAACTCGATCTCTTGGTATGGCGGTAATCCAGTCACCTCCTCGAACACATCTAGATACTCTTTTACGGTAGGCACAAATGATAAATTTTCTTGTGGAATCTCAAACAAATATAGAGAGCTAACCATAACTCCATCCTCTGGTAGGTAGCCAATTACTACCATCCACCTCTACACTGACCCATTTGTCACCAACAGCCTCTCACAATCCACCACTACCACATACTTCCCCAGCCTGTCCATCCCCGGTATAATACTGAACCCCACAAAACCCAAAACAAAGCAATCACAAGCAAACTAACATCCATGAGTCGACAAGACTATGTCTCGACAAACTATACATAGGCTAGTTGATCCTCCAACATGGTTTGTGACAATCAAAGATTGGTCAACTATTTCGAGTTTCAATCCCAATCTATCTACCAAATCACTAGATATGCAGGAATGAAAAGTCTTGGTATCAAATAAAACACATACAGGTGTATTAAATATAGAAAGCATACCTCGTATAACGATGCACTTCTCTTCTTCTTCGCTAGTGAAGCACTCGACGAAGCTGGAATGGCGTCCAAAGTGTAAGCAAAAACAACTTGCTTATTCTTCAATGGCTCTGGGCAATCCTTCTTCAATTACCCTGGCTTGTTGCGATTAAAACATCCTTTCTTCTTGTTTTTGCAATCTCTACTAAGATGGTCCTTCTCTCCATAATTGTAGCAAGTATACTCCCCTTCTAGAACTGCTTCTTCTTATTGTTGTCCTTCTTCCTCTTGCCTTCGTCACCAACTTGCGGCTTCTGGCTCATCCTTAGGAGCAACAACCAACTTAGGCCTAGGATACAAACTCTTATGTCGAAAAGCCTTCTTCACCAGCCTTTCAAAGGTCTCATCGATATGTCCTACTAGCTTCTCTCCAAGATATTCATCTAAGCCCATGATAAATTTCTTGTTCTTCTTGAGCGGAGTATCGATAAAAGATAGGCTGTACTTTGACAGCATATCGAATTCGACCATGTACTCTAACACAGACATATCCCCTGCCTCAAGTTAGTATATTTTCAAAAGAACACCAACTTCTGAGCGATTGGTATATACTTTTCTTTGAACTTCACGTTAAAATGCTCTAAAGTAATCTGATCCTCAGGAGTAGTAATCTTAATGGCGTTCCACCACCCCATAGCTTGTCCCTGAAGCTATCTAGAGGCCAACTTCCTCTTCATCGCATCCTTTAACTCCATGTCCTCAAAGATGTATTCATTGGTGTCCAACCAATCCTGCACTTCAATGGCTAATTCTATTTCAATAGATGGTTTGCCACCCAGAGTAGAATAATCCTTGTTCAGTTTGGCAAAGTCAGCCCTTGAAGCTTGCACTGGAACACCACTATCAACAGCCGTAGCAGGAGCAACTTAGGAATTTTGAACAATGTTTTGCGCCATCTCAGCGAACATGTTCTATAAGTTTAGGTTAGCATCCCCCTATCTCGCCCCCTCCTCAACTCTAGAGATAGAGTTCCTAGCAGCATTCCTTATTAGCTGGATCATTCTTATAAGTTGTAATAAAAATGGTCAGTCTCTCTAAAAGAAATAAGTGGTATCCATGAATGAAATGCGACTTATATACTATATATACTAACATATAATTTTGAAAAACAAAATTTGACAAGTACGCTCTCTCATATATCGCACGTTCCATTCTAACGCAATAGCTCCTTTCTTATCTCTAATGGATCAAAGTATCAACTTAGATCATATATGAAACATAAGCTATGATATCAAATGTGATGTCCACCCTACACCTCTGGTACCCAATATACCTGTATAATGCACTATGAAGGTACCCGACCAATGTAGGACGATAGTCAAGGGTGAAAAAAAAGAAAATCCTAAAACAGAACCTGTAGAACATCTCATGGTGCACAGACAAAATATAATATAATAACATAGATGTAAAAAAGACAAGTTAATGATTTAATCAAATGAACCATAAATAAGAACATCAGAGTGCATCAGTTTTACAGACTATACAAAACTGAAACAAAGAGTTTACGCATGTCATCTCTAAAATAAACTCTATCAGTGTCTCACAAAATATAATTACTAACATAGCTCTGCAATACTGCACAACGGACTATAGGAAATAGTTAGCTCCAAAGTATAGATATATGATAGTATATCCTCCTGTTCGTACTCCATACAACTCCATGCACTATCCAGACCTGTTGTCCCTAAAATACTCATTTAAGAGTACCTGAAATAATAAGAAACAAAGTATAAAACCTCAGGTCAGACAATAGTTTGGTGTGAGCGATATAACATCTCAAAAAAACTATAAAAACCGTATGTAGTAAATAAGGTATAGGTTATGAACAACCATACCTGACATGCTCCTACATCCAAAGAGTTGGTACATAAACATAGTATATGCTAGACTACTACCATAAGAGGAAAATATAAGTGGTATAATGGTATTGCACAGCTTACCAAGAACACAAAAAACATAACATCCATCACACAACCTTGCATCTCTCATTTATGTGATTTAGATGTACAATAACTCTTTGAGATGGTCAACTCATTGCTCATGTAGATGGCAAAGGATTGGACACATGCAGACGTACAAAATATAGATAAGTGAAGACTACCCTGGGTACATGCAGGCTACCCTATCCCAACAATGAGCATCACAACCACATACCCATCCATCGATTCCTTAGCACATGTACAAATAGTAGAACTTCCCCATAATGCTTAACTCATGCCCACACAGATGGCTAAGGGCTGAATACATGTGAATGTACAAACATATAGGTACACACAAACTACTCTAGGTACATGTAGACTACCTTATCCTACTCACGAGCATCACAACCTCATGTTCTACTCTATGAGCTACCAGGTAGAATTCGTCCTTTCGGTCCATCTCAAGATGCCATTTACACTCACCGCATCGAGTCATCATACTTCCTTAGTTGCCATCCCAAAGTCATCTAGAGCCATCCTATGGTGCTCCATCCTTACCCTGAGCCAACTCCAAAGACCACCAAGCAACCTAAAGTCTTGCCTCTAACCCCCTCCATGCCAAGCCCAAAGCTAACACCCTAAAACTTCACCCTAAGTTCTGTTTGGAATCCCTCCTATAGCTGAACCCACATAACCCAAACAACATTTCCTGTTCGGCTCCTCATCGCCGAATAAAGGCCCTACCGGACAGGATTTCCTATCTGGTACCCCCAATGTAGATCGAAATGCTACTAGATAGAATTTCTTGTTCGCTTTTTCTTCTGCTAAACCAACATTTACTAGAGAAGATTTCATGTGCAGTACTTCACTTATCGATCCATGCCATCCATCAGACCCAAGCTAAGACCAGACTATCTTGGACCTGAGCCAATGCCTACTTCTCCTGAAGCCAACAACCGAGCTATCCGACACTGGATCAAGTCCCACCGAACTATCCTATACCGGACCAAGCTCCACCAAACCAGAAACTGTAGCTCCTTCAACACATCAACATCATGTCGATTCCATCGCTACACTCAACACTTTGACTCTCATGCATCATCTATGCAATGATACAACTCTAAACAGTCTAGAACCTATCTATCAAAGTCCATATCCATGGTTCCTACCTTTAGTTCGCTCCGCTGAGGGTTTTCAACTATATAAGCATACAAACAAACATCATACATGCACCTAACAAATTTCAAACATGCAAATCATGTAACCAATCATAGCAATCATCATGCAAAGTGTATATAACATAGCCTAACATCTAGCAAGGCAATCACATATCCAAAAAAACATGTCTAGAACAACAAAAATCCATTTAGTCATATTTTTACTACATTTTTGACTTTAAAAATGGATCTAAGACATGTAAACTGATATATATATATATATATATATATATAGGGTGAGAGATGTTAAATCACTCATTAAAACCTCCAAAATTCAAGTTTTGCAACAAATCGTGGCAAATATGAAAATCAACAGCAAAGATGTAATTTTCCCTCCTTAAAGAATATAGATTTGAAGATCTCTAATGAATCACCTTGCTAATCTACACTTAATATATGATTTAGACTTGATTTGGATGAGAAAAGAGAAGGATTTTGGCGGAGAATAGGTTAATAGGTGCTTAGATCTGTTTAAGAAGTGGTAAAAGTGATCTGAGGGTAATGGTTCAGCCTATTATAGACTCCAAACCCGAAATGGGTTAGTGGGCTTACCCCCAAGCTCACTATTTACCAATTAAGCTACTCCAAAAATTGCTAATCTTCAAATAATCGTATCTCAAAGTCAGAAAGTCCAAATCGCTATTATGACCATCTACGGGAAGAGAATATTCTATCTTTCCAATGGAAGTGGCTTAGATGCTAATTCGACATCTATCAAAAGTTATGGTCGTTACTAGTTTTAAGGGGTAAAATCATCCAGAAGAATTCTAAAGATAGGAAATGTCAGTGATAGGCATTTTCCAAAGTTATAGAGTCATACGACCTCATATAAATTTATAAAGAACATTTAAGGATTCTCTGATATGTAAGATATGGATCGTTACATGATTAGTAAGAAGCTCCTCTTGATTCCTAAAGATCTTTTTCTTTGAATAGCGACATGGTTTGTCATAGCTTTCAAAAGATGTACCTATTTCCTCCTCTTCTTTTTTTCTTCCTCCTCTTCTATTTTCGTATCATCACTTTCTTCTTTTTGAAGAATCTCTTACTCTTCTTCTTTTGCTAATCTTTCTTCCTTCGATAAGAGACTCATAGGGTTCAAATTCATGAGGAATGTGCATGAGAGAGAGGACTGTTCTGTAAAAGACTTTATGAGGTACACATCTTGGTAGAGTATGTTTTCATGTCCAGAAATTTTCCTTTGAACAAAGTCATCCTGAATCACTTGAGCCCAATTTATATCATATTTTTTGAAAATAGCATAAAGATCTTTGAAAACTTTATGAGTTGGTTATTGTATTTTCCCATCTTAGATAAATACTTTGTTGTAAAATGAGACTAGTTAATCTTGCTCGTAGCTCTGATTTTTACCTTTAAAACTATGTTCTTCATCATTTGAAAACAAATCATGCATAACTTCTCTATTTCTATAATCAGTTCAAAAGTAGTAAGGTTATTTCCACTACATTTACAATCAAGAGTTTGCCAAGAATTTCACAATTTAAAACAATAATAGTATCTTTGATACTACTCCAAATTTGACCTTCTTTTCCTTGATAAATCTTTCCATTTAAATTAGTATAAAACATTTTTATCAAATCAGGATTGCAATCAAAATTATTTTGTGATCGATTAAACTAAAAATACCATTTTCTAAAGCATGATCTTGTAAACCATAAGAATAAAATTCATTAAATTTAGCAAACCTTCTCAAAAAGAATTTATAATATATTGCAAGCTTAATGTATGTTTTAATGGATACTTAATCATTAAAAAGTTTACTTTTATTTCTTTTGGTAAGCCTAATGGTTTTGGATGAAGGTGATTGGTTTGAAGAAGACATTGTGAGTTTGTTTTGAAAGGAAGAGAGTAAAGAATTTGTCTGATATTTGAAATAAAGTCTGTGTTGAAAATGAGGTTAGAAAGAGTGAATACATAAAGTTTGAATGAACATGTGACGGCCAAAAGGTATTTTTTCAAATTTTGAATTGAATGCAAAAGAGACGAAATTTCAAAAGTTCAAACTTTGTAAAAAATCTTCAAATTTTGTCTGATATGTCGACCAATTTAGGTGGCATATGTCGACATATATGCCGGAATTTCATTGTTCAAAAAAATAAAGAAATATAGTCAAATAATTATTTATACACACACACATATATTATAGTTATATATTTATTCCTATATCAAATAAATTTTTAAAAGAAAAAACAAAATATGAGACGTAAAAAGTACTAATTTCGTTGTTTCCTTTGTTTCACTTGATTAATCTTCCATCATCGTGAAACATATCTTGATCTTAATTGTCTTGTTTGTTGTCACTGAATTATGTATCAGATCATTCAAGGTTGCATTGAGAGACCTTTTTCTTTTTCAAATGAATCGATGTTTGGTGAATTCTTTGCTTTCTTCTTATGCACACGGTCTCTTCATAGATGGTCAGATTCACCCCAGTCGTAACACTTAAAAACATTTCCATTTTCAGAATTTTTGTTTTTAGTTTTTTAATAGTTGTCCATTCTTTCTATAATTAAGAATTTTTTTGAAATTCTAAGTCATAAGAACAACCTCCTCATCATTACCTGAATCTTGATCGTGAGTTGTTGCACTAAATGCAATTGATTTCTTTTTAGTCGCTTAACTTACCTTTCTACCCTACAACCGTGCTTCATAGAACATTAGGTTACCAATTAATTCTTCAAATTTTAATATACTAATGTCGTTGGGTTCCTCTATTGCCAATGTCTTCTAATCTCATTCTGAAGAGAGTCAATCAAGGTTTTTCTACTTGACCCTCTTTTGGGAAATTTTTCCCTAATGATATTAATGAATGAAAAATATCTTGAAATCCAGAATACATGTCAGAAATAGACTCATTTTGTTTCATTTAAAAAGTTGAAACTGGTTGATTAGCATGGAAATCTTAGTTTGTTTTACTTTACTAATGTAACCATGTGTGACTTGCAATGTTCTCCAAATTTCATAAGCAGTCTTACTAATAGATACTTGATTAAATTCATTTTTATCCAGGGAGCAAAGAAAAGTATGCAAGGCCTTTGAGTTATTGAGTGCTTGCGTCTCTTAATCTATGGTCTATTATGAATATTCAGTTTGAGGTTTAATGTATTCATTTTGAGTATGTTCCAAATTGCTAAGCTAATGAATTGTAAATAAATTATCATTATACATCACTAGTAAGCTTAATTACTACCATAAATAATGGAAGTCTTGCAGTTGATTGTCCTTCTACAAAAGTTTAAAAAATTGTACTACCAGTGTTACTAGCCATTTATAATTTTCAAAAACAAAATGATAAGTTTTTGAAAACCTAATGCTCTAATACCAAATGTGGAAAACGGTGTAGTACAAATTATACTAGTATGAATGGATCATAATGCTACTGTAACATTAGAGGGAGGTGAATAGTATTTTACAAAGTATATAGAATTTTTCTAAATAGTTTGGACACTTAAATCAAAGCATGAATAATCAACATGGATATATATTAACAAGCAATCGCAGACATATATAAATGTAGAAAAAATAAAGCAAAAGCAAGAGAGATGACAACAGGAGTATTATATTGGTTTGGATTTAACCAATCCTACATCCAGTCCTGTACGGTATCTATACAGATTTCCTTTCAAACGCCTAATTTAGTTAGGTAGTAAGCAAACCAAAATACAGTATTGATTTCAAGGCAACATGTACACCCTCTTGACTTTTCAAGCTCAAGGTAGACTCTCTTGATTCAATCGGGCAACAAGATTACCTACTTGATTTAAACGGGCAACAAGCACCACTTAATCTGAACGGGCAAAAAGCGGACACACAAAGTAGTAGAAGAGAGTTGTTGATTCCAAACACAAATAGTTGTAACTTGGATACAAAATATCCTAAAGCCCTTTTATAGTACTTTTGATATTTGAATT
This sequence comes from Allium fistulosum, assembly GCA_030737815.1. Classification (NCBI taxonomy): domain Eukaryota; kingdom Viridiplantae; phylum Streptophyta; class Magnoliopsida; order Asparagales; family Amaryllidaceae; genus Allium; species Allium fistulosum. The sequence goes on from CM060906.1 coordinate 918,197,522, forward strand.
AGTGAAAGAATACTCGTAAAATAGTGAGTAGATTAAAGAGAATGAATGTAGTGAAGTAGAGATTGATTTTGAGTAGATTTGAAGAGCATAGAAAGTGGATTTTTAGAAATATATAATAAGATTTTAGAGTAAGAAGAATGAAGAGAATATTGTTAAAAAAATTATTGTCCAATCCCCCTCATATAGTGTTTGAAGGGATGTGTTCGTTCGCAAAGAGATGAAGCCAAAAATTATAACTTTTCAAAGTTTATAAAACTTTCAACCGTACATATGTTAACATACTCATGTGGGATATGTCGACATATCCTTCAATTTTGAGAGAAACAACAACACTTTTTAATGTGCAGTAAATTCAGATATTTCATAAAATTATTTAAAAAATAGTTTTAAGTAATTTATTTATAAAACTTTTATAAAATATTTGTTCAAATATATTTTGAAAATAAAAGGATATTTGGTGAGAGAGTATTCAATGAAAAGAAAATTGCTATTCAAGGACTTTAACAAATTTATCTAATGTCGATTAACTATAATATATAGTCTTGAACTCTTCATATCTTTGCCTTTAAACTCACGAGTCTTTAATTGTCTTGGTCATCTCTGAATCTTCATCTCTAGTATTTTTACTAATCAGTCTTCCTAAACTCGATTATCTTGTAACTGTGTAATATTCTGTAAAATATTCTATAAAACTTGGGAAAACATCAGTACCTATATTTATGTGGTTATTATCTTCGAAATCAATATATATGGTATTAACAATATATATACTACACATACACACACACACACATATATATATATATATATGTATGTATGTATATGTATGTATGTATGTATGTATGTATCATCGCATTAACGACTTAAGACCCTATAACCAAAACAACTTATTTCATCTTTATTATGGATTAATTTCCATAATTAACCTTAACTTCCCTCCTTAAAGGTTTAATGTTATTTACTAACCTATTTATTCTATACGATGCAACTTTATATGTTACTATTTATACGATGTTAATATATTTATATATACGTTGCTTTTAGGCTAACTAAATATTCCTAAGCGTGCGTGGAAGTATTTCTATTCTAAGATTTTTGTTCCCTATACTAATTGTTGAAATGTTAAAAATTTCATATTCATACAACCTTAGTTTCAAACAATAATTTACAAAATAGCTAATATTGTTAGCCAGACAAAACTGACTTATATATATATAAAAGGAATCAAAGTACCAAACTTATTTTACATTGATATAATAGAATCAATGCTTCTATTTCAAGAAAACAAAACCTTACAATTTAAACCCTTTATATTCTAACTTTTCCATGTACAAACTTGAAGCAGAAAAGGGACTCATATTTGTCTTAATTACGGAAATACGCGATGCAAACTACAAATAGGAAAATTCATACTTTGTACACCATTTCTTAATAATTTTCTATTTGAACCCCTTTATCGTAACAACAGAAATTAGAAGTAGAAGTTGAAGAGAACATAAATTATTCAAATTGGCAAAAACAAATTAAATTCTATTATATTAATGTTAAATAATTGAAATTCCAATTAGTCCAAGAATTGACATTTTATTTGGGGAATTTTAGGGTTTAGGGTTTTCATATAAAAAATTCCCAAAGGCATAAAACAAATCTAAACTTTGCTAGATAAATTACTAAAATGTGAAAAACTAAGATTTTCATTCAAAGATGGTTTTCCTACTTTCCTTTGGATTTGATTCATGCCTTTGCCTAACTACTTCTTTTTAAAAATATACAACAATTTAATTGTATACAGGTTAGATTCAGAATCAGAATTTAGGGAAGAATTGAAACAAAAAAACATATATATAGACACACACAAACACACATATCCAAACTTATTTCCTTTAAATTCGATTGATTCTAACTTGAAGAATTGAAGAAGAATACTTAAGGAGTTTTGCTTGAATTTTAATTTTATTGTAAATAAAAGTGAGGGAGCTGGCCTTTTATTTATAGTGGTTAGAAGGCATCTGGATCGTAAGATTTAATTCGATTTAGAATATTAAAATCCAGGCCATTCGTAGCTAGGACAAAACCCTAGCTGACATTCAGTAACGGTTCGACCGGCCTACCATGGGCAATCGACCGACCTTCTTATTACGGTAGAGATTTATTACTTGCTATTTTCTTTTCATCTGTTTCCATTTTAGTTCCTACCATTAATGTCTTAGTTGAACGTTATCTTCCATCAATGTTAAAAATATTTATTACCATTTTAATTTCAATGATAACGTTTGTATAATTTTAAATTTAAATTCCTTTGAACTATTTTAAATTCGAAAACTTTAAACATCGATTACTTTTCCGTTTGTGCTCCAATCGCAACACCTTATATATGAAAGTTGATCAGAAAATCACCACGAACACAATGGCATAACTTTTGTGAGAAAGTTTTGACATTTGCAAAAATCTTATTTTTTGCCTTTTAATTAATTAATTAATTAATTCTCTATTAATTTTTACTGGGTGTTGCATTCTTCCCCCTTTAAAAGGATTTTGTCCCCAAAATCCCTATGGGATAGATAGTATAACGCACACTCTACCACCATGTTATACAGCGAAGTTATCTACACAACCATCTACTCAACCAATAATGTAATGTGTTTATGTATGTAACATACTATAAGTGAGCTCAACCCTAGCGTAAATACAAGATCATGACAGAAAGGCATATACGAAAGCATCTTAGATATGCATAAGATTCTACATAAGTGCAAAAATAACAGTAAAAAGTGTGGTAATCAGCCCTTACCATCCAATCCTACAACCATGATGCAACCAAAACCTATGTAATGCTAAATCTTGGAGAGAGAAAGAAAGAGTTTACTGGAGAAAAGCTCAGGATAAGGAGCCTTCGCCTTCCCTTTTGTTTTCCATGTGTGTTCCGCTTGATTATCTACCAGTTGTACTCGGACCAACCTAATTTCTTTATTACAAAGCTTCCTAGTTCTATGCTCCACTATACTTGTAGTGGAACTAGATGCTATGGGTCCGTCTCTATATCTAATAACTGATCAGGCTCTACTATAGTGGCTGTGTTGTAGAGACATTTTCTCAACTGCAATACATGAAAGACATCACGGACTCCTGTTTTTGGTTAGGAGCTCTCGTACGCAAGTTTCCTCTGCCTTTCAAAAATCAAAAAAGCCCAACAAACCTTGGCGCCAACTTCTCCGATGTCCCAAACCGCATAACCTTCCTAAGAGAGGAAACCTTAACAAATACCTTGTCTCCAACCCTTTCCATCGCTTGTCAACATAGGACTTCTGACGGTCCTATGCAGCCTTCATTCCCTTCCTAATCATCTCTATCTCCTCCAAGGTCTTGCGAAACAAATCTGGTCCTAGTAGAATTTTGTTAGAAGTTTCCCACTAAAAATTAGATGACTTATATGACCTCCTATATAAGGCGTCAAAGGGTGTCATACCAATCATTGCTTGGTAACTATTATTTTATGTGAATTCTACTAAGGGTAAATGTTGCTCCCATTGTCCTCTAAAATCCATGATGCAAGCTCTCAACAATTCTTCCAAAATTCAGTTCACCCTTTTTGTCTAACAGAAATTCCATGTAGCCATACCCACTTCTCTGATATAGATTTGTGCCAAAGATGCTATAGTCCTATTACTCCTTATGAGAATAAAGTGGGCACTTTTAGTGAGTTATCCACTATAACCCATATAGCTTCATTGCCTCTTTGACTCGTAGGCAACCCATCGATAAAGTCCATTGATGTATGCTCCCACTTCTGAGTTGGCATCTCTAACATAATAATAATAATCCTCTAGCCTTCACTTATTATGCTTTTATCTTTTGGCATGTCAAAAACCTAAAGGCATACTCTGGTACCCTTTCCTTTATCCCCGACTAATAGACAATCCACTTCATATCCTTGTATATTTTATCTCCATCGGGATGAATAGTCATCCTCGAATAGTGACACTTAACTAGTACTTCCTTCGACATTCCTCTACAGTTGGAATACATAAGCATCCATCTCTCCTCAAACACCTCCTTCTATCTATTGTGGATCTACTAATATGGAGGAAATGTTCTCATTTGCTTACTTGCATAAAATACCTACAATTGCCGCATCTTTCTTCTATTCTTGACCGATGCAGTCTAATAATGCTGGTTTAACTTCCATTGCTGCTAGATAACCTTTAGTGGTTTTTGATGTCTGTTGGAAATTGAAATTGGAGTGGAACTTCAAATGCCCTCACTGATGAGTAGCACCAAGGGTAGCATGCCTCTGGCTAAGGACATCGGCAACAACATTCCCTTTTCTGGGGGTGTATTTTATCTTAAACTCATATGATGCTATATACTCCATCCACCTCTGCTGCCTAAGATCCAAATCATTTTGGAAAAATAGGTATTTAAGGGATTTGTAGTTGATGAATAACTCAAACCTTTCTCCTAAAAGATAGCGCCTCCACATCTTCAAAGCAAAAATGATAGCCGCTAATCTTAAGTCGTGAGTTGAGTACCTTCTCTTATGGCCCTTCAACTGCCTACTTGCATAGGCTATCACCTTTCCTTCTTGCATAGGAAAAGCTCTTAGCTCCATATCGCATGCGTCGGTGTAAACAGTGAAAGGCTTCATCCCATCTGGAATGGTAAGTACTGGCGCACTAATCAACAATTCCTTCAGCTTCTCAAATGCTTCCATGCATTTCTCATCCCATGCAAAAGCTAAATTTTTCTTGGTTAAGCGCGTTAGTGGAACTGCTAGCTTTTCAATGTCCTTGATGAATTTTTTATAGTACTCTGTCAACCAAAGAAAAACTCCTAACTTTCATTGCGTTCTTAGGAATCTTCCAATCTTGAATAGCTTCCATCTTTGCAGAATCAATAGACAATCCTTTCTCGGAAACAATATAATCGAGAACTCATGCCTCCTTCTTCCAAAAATGACACTTCGAAAATTTGGCTTTTAGCTGGTTCCTTCTCAAAGTCCCTAGCACCTCCCTTAAGTGATTTTCCATGATCACTTTCACTTTTAGAATACTAGGATATCACCTATAAATACTACGACAAAATTATTAAGTTGCCCCTAAAGATTCTACTCATCAAATTTACAAAGTATGCAAGGGCATTCCTTAACCGAAAAGGCATTACCCCCCATAAATAAAGTCAGCCCAAAGTGAGAAAAGCGGACTTTTACTTTCTATCCTCGATATTCTCAATTGGTGGAATTCAGTGCCTAAGTCCAACTGGGAAAAGATTTTAGGTCTAACAAGCTGGTCAAATATGTCATCTATTCAGTAGTAAGGGATACTTATTTCTCTTAGTAGCTTGTTATGCTCTTTATAGTCAACGCGTAGCCTTAAAGAGTCATCAGCCTTGGTGGCGAACACAACAGTTGCTCCCCATTCTGAGATAGTACAGTGAATAAATCCTTTATGCAATAGCTTCACCATCTACTTATCCAACTCTCGCCTTTCTTTGGGGCCATATGCCTTAATGGCACTGCGATAGGTCTAGCATCTTTCTCCAACTAAATTCGATCTCTCTTTGGGGTGGGAGACTGAAGACTTCTTCAAAAACATATGGAAGTCTCAGACTATGGGCATAGCTTAACTTGGTTGAGTTTGTGGTGCACAACGAATATCGATATCTTTCCCCTTACAACTCCTTATCCAAACAATCCTCCTATACAATCAAAGACAACCCCATAGCAAGATAACAATTCCATCCCTAAGATAAGTCCATACCCCTTAAAACCCAGAACATATGCATTACATGTAAAATCAACGCTACATATATCCACTCCTAGGTCTTTACATATTCAAGAAAGATGGATTGACCACTAATAGGATCTGATATGACTATTGGGTTGGTGAAAACTTGGGTTTTTAGACTCAAGGAGTTAACTACATTTCTAGCCATGAATGAATGTAATGCTCTTGAATCAAATAAGGTATAAATAGTATTTACAGAGATAAAAGTTGTACCTTTTAATGCATCATTTCTTTATCTTTGGGGGGAGGTCTACTTTAGACAGGTACAGCTTTGATGGCATAAGCTTACCCACCTTGACCCTACTTTGCTAGTTTCAGGCATCGATTCTTGTAGTCTCTTCTTCATGGACGTAATAACATCTCCCCATGAACTCTTCCCACTTTGCAGCCCTTAGCCACATGTCCTTTCTTCTGACACCTATGACATGTCACACTTCCATTCTTGATCTTCCCTTTGGCTTTCTTATGAGCCCAAAATCCCCCATTTTTTACTCCACTTTGATTTTGCATCTGTCCAACTTTCTCCTTCTCCTCAATGCCAACAGTCAGAAGCATGGCCACGACTATCATCTCTTAAGTGGCGCCTGTGGGTACTAGGTCAAAAGCTACTCCGTAAGTAGAGAATTTAACACTACAAGAAAAATTGTCTTTTATAACGCCCAAAGATAACGCTAGATTCTATAGGGTTATTGTTCCTATTAATTTTCTTTATTTAGCAGAGGAATGACTCCATAACGCTTTTTATTCCTCCGATTGTTTTCGTGCTCTCCTTTCCACCAAATTATTTCTCTCCCGCTTTTCATTCCAATTTTTTCCTATCTCAAAAACCAGAAGAAAACCTAATTTTCCGTCTCTGCTAAATCCTCAAATCACTCTTTCCCTAATTCACCCCTTCAGATCCATTGTACCCTCCAAGCAGCCACCGCCATGGTAGAGTAATCAGAGCTCAGCGCAAAGGAGCTGGTGGAATATTCAAATCGCATACCCACTATCGCAAGGGACGACCTGCTTCTCTTCCTTCGACTTCAGGGAACATTATAAAATTGTGAAGGAGCGGAGTGCAACAGCTTGTTTACTAAAAAGCATGGAAGGTCCACGACCGCTTCATTCTTCTTTGAATTTCCAATTTTTCGCTTTCGCTCTTCTCTTTAACTAATCTGGTGAGCTTTCAATTTATCACTTTCAATCTTTCCAATTTAATGGCTATCATTAGCTTGTAAATAGATGCTATTGTCTTATTTGTTTTGGATCTGCTTAGGATTGTTTAGCTGTAGTATATATCTTGGGTATTTGAATTAGATGGTGTATGTTTGTAAGGTTTTAGATTTTTTCCTTTTTCTAACGATTGGTAGTATGATTTGTATTTCTTATATAACTTCTCACGATTCTCAGTCCACCATGTTTCAACCCTTGGAAAATGTACAAAAATTGGTAGGAGAGCGAAAACTATTGAATAGTTTAGCGGTTAGTGCACTACCATAAGCACAACATTTGATGTTAACTAGATGCAGATCAGGGGCAAATCATCATCTAGGCTCGTGGTAGGTACATGCTTTTGGAAGGCACGACATCAGCCTATTGGCCCTGTTAGCCTTGGATTTTGATGCAAATAAGCTCGCTATGTTTATAGTCTCACTTGAGCTAAAAAATCTTTAATTTTGTTGAATTTTTGCATGTTGTGTTGTAAAATATAATAAGATTTTTTGTCATAATGTTAAGATTGCCTTAACATGATCTTTATACCTGTTCTATGAATCAACCTTTTTTGTTGAATGTATAATTTCACTTGTTAATGATAAGGTTTGCTTGATGTGCTTGTTTTCTTCCTTTGATTTTTGTAGCGTATTGCAGATTCCTACCGTGATAACAATCTTGTTAGATAAGGCCCAAATGACACATACTGAACAAAGGAAAGATAGAACGGATTGAATTGTTGATTAGTTTTGATATCCAATTACTAGGTGAGTTTAAAAGGTTACTAGCTTTAATCATTTAACATATATTACTTGTGCCATTTATAGCTTATTACTTCATGTTTACTATCAGGAATGAAAATCTCCACTTGCTAAGAATTTTGCAATATTTTCTTTCATGCCCTAACGCTTGATGATCAGGTACGTTATTTTTCTTCCACGTTTATCTTTTTTTTTTGCATTGAATTTAGGCATTCACATTTTCATTCATCATTTCTCATATAATTTATTAAAATAAACTGATTGTTCGACTTAATAAACAAGGGCCCTGTAGCTTAATAAACAAGAATTAAAAGCTCCATATGCAATGAGAATCAAAGTCAATAATGCCCGTGTCATAGATCTGGTCCTTGATATTATGTTTGCAGGGCGCATGGTTCAATTTAGTACAAAAAGATTATGGAAAGAGCCTCTGTTTTGCAGGTGTTCCAAATCTCTTTGTTTATTTCAATAATTATGACAATAATAACTGCTAATTATTAAAATCAAATAAATTAAAGTGGAGTATCATTAAGCACAAAAGTTACAACTTCTAGGCATTTAAGTATCATCAACACCTTATTAATTAACCATTGAATCCAACGTTCATTTCACTTTAATTAGCATGAGGTGCAGTAGTTAGATCCAACAAAAACAAAACTACATCATAGAAGCTTCTATTTTATATAACATTGTTTGTGCATATTAGAAGGTGACTAAACTACTGAAGGAAAACATATAACGAGGAATGTAGAATCAGTTTTCTGTCTGCTTTTGGTTATCCTCATTAAGCGTTTCACACCACCTCTTTAGCTGCTCAAAATCCCTTTCTGTCTGCTTCTGCTTATTACTGTAGCATACAGAAATATTAACAAATGAATAATCTCACATCATTCTGATACAGTTAGCCAATTAAATAAACTATACAGTAATATTCTTTTAACTGATGGAAAACTTGACTTGTATTTTCTCAGACTTTTCCGAACAGTTAAGCTTACCATTGAAATATAATTTTTTATGCCCATTTAGAGCCATTGATGCTATGATGAGGCTATATATGGACTAGAGTTTCTGATCTGATCATGTATCAGTTTGAAGACGAACCCTTGGCTATCTAAGCTATCGATATTAAATGTTGATTATTTTCTATACTATCCATTGATGCTTTATTTATCTATTACATTATAACAAAGTATAGAAAACACTTATTTAATGATTTATTTAATGATCTTTACTCATGATTTTTTTGTGGTACTGAGTTTATGATATTCAATGCCATATCATTTTCAGAATTCTAACAAACGTGTTTTATATGTTTATAGTGATATTTTTATCATTTTTTAAACAAATGTATTTTAACTATTAAATAAGTTTATAATAATAACAATAAAATATTAACAAAGTTTATGAAAATTAACTAAGTTGATTATAAGAACTAACTAAGTGTATAAGAATAATAATAGTAGTAGTAGTAGTAGTAATAATAATAATTTCATTTTAATTGTCTGCTCTCCATATCGCTGCTTCTAATGGACAGCTTCAGGTTAACCTATTATTTTGATTGGCATGATAAAGTACTTGTTCTTCACATTTTTCTTCTTCTGTTTTTCATTATTTTTGGTGTATTTAGATGCTCTCTTTGTTGATGGATCGGTCATCGAATCCGGATCTTCTGAATAGGAATAAACAGGTAATGAGTTTGAAATTTGATTTTAAGCAGTGTTTTTATTTTGGGCATTTCTTAAACTGTGTTTTTGGATTTAGACTCCATTGATGCTTGCTGTTATGCATGCATGGGAAGATTGCTTGCGTAGAGAAGCTACTTCAGGCTGGTGGTAATGTATGTTTAATTATTTCTATTTTGATATGTTTGTTGATTTTGAACTTTGAATAGGAAATTTAATTGATTTAATAATATTTGGTGTAGATCTTGAAGTTTGACTCACTGCATGGAAGAACTTGCTTGCATTATGCTGCATACTACGGACATTCAGATTGTTTGAAAGCTATTCTATTATCTGCAAATTCTACTTCAGTTACTGATTCTTGGTACAAATCATTTAACACAGATGGCTGTTTGATATTTGCTTGCTTACATCTACCTTGAGAAAGTAATATTTTATTTTATAAAATTATAGGGGTTTTGCAAGATTTGTGAATGTCAGAGACGGTAATGGAGCTACACCATTGCATCTTACTGCCAGGCAAAAGAGACCTGATTGTGTTCGTATCTTACTTGACAAGGGAGCTCTAGTCTCTGCTTCTACCGGTGGATATGGGTGTGTGACTTTGATATTTTAACTTTTAAATCATAATCAATAAAGCTGGTGTGAATGACTGTGTGATTAACTCAATATAATTATTATATATATATATATACACACACACACACGCAGATGCCCAGGAAGCACTCCATTACATTATGCAGCCCGTGGTGGTTGTCTTGATTGCATTCGTGAATTACTTGCATGGGGCGCAGACCGGATTCAAAGAGATTCATTAGCGTATGCATCTATATCTAGGTGGCTCTCTTCTTAAAGTCGGACAATGTTAATTGAATTGATTATAAGACTTATAACATATACAAAATTACTTCATTTTTATGTGTGTATTTCTCATTGATTTTGTATACTTACATACACTCTTGGTCCTGTGCACATCGAATAATTTCTTCTTTCTGTTCATGTGCACATTGAATAATTCTTCTTCTATAAGCCTTGTAGATACATAGATTGAAATTTTTGTTTGTACCTTACTCACATGGAAGCTTACCTTACCTCCCCTGTTTACCTACTTATGACAATGTGTTGTGATATGCAGAAATATACCTTATGCTATTGCTTTAAAAAGAAAACACGAGGCATGTGCAGCTCTGTTGAATCCATCAAAAGCAGAGCCTATAGTTTGGCCTTCTCCACTTAAGTTCATAAGTGAACTCAATGCTGACACAAAGGTTTTACTGGAGAATGCTTTACAGGAGGCTAATAGAGTGCGAGAAAAGATCATTTTAAAAGGGACAACATTTTCCTTGCCATCCCCTGCACATTCTGATGATAGCTGTGATGATGATATTTCTGAGGTAATCTACGTATATGCATGCTATATCATACAAAATTTTCAAATGTTACATAGTTCTTAGAAATATGCCTCCCAATTGGAAGGGTGCAAATATCGGTTTTCAATGGCAGTGTGAATTCCCTTTGGAAAACCTAGAATATGTATTGTGATGTCGGTGTATGTTTTCCTGAATGTTTACAGACAGTGTTTGACTTATCTGTGTATAGAAAACATATTCATATAAGAACAAATGTACATACATTATGTTTGACTCTAGTATTGTTATGTCCTTACAGGCTAGTGAGGCGGAGCTATGTTGCATATGCTTTGACCAAGTATGCACGATCGAGGTTCAAGACTGTGGACACCAAATGCGTGCACATTGCACACTCTCTCTTTGCTATCACAACAAACCCAACCCAACCACTTTGTGCTTAACCCCACCATTATGCCCTTTTTGCCGTAACACCATTGCTCGTTTAGTTGTGGCCAATAGCAAATCAGACGAGGGATTAGACAATGATGGCAGCTTAGTCAAACATGGTGTAAGAGATTTAGTACATGTTTTCATAGTCTCGCCTAAGTTTTATAATAAAAAGGTTTGATTCTGTCCTATTTGTATCTAAGAACAATGCTTATTCTTTTTACATGACATTTCTGGTGGTACTGGGAAATATGAAGCGTTAGACAAGAATGTTGAATATGTTGAAGCTGATGGATTACCTCTTCAATGATAAAGTATAATGTTAATCGGCATCTTGGCCCGGTTACAAAACGACGGTTGAAGAAATTATCATTAGCACTAGACAAGATTCTGATCAAGGAGAGACTGGAGGTGGTAGCAAGTTGTCAGGCCCACAATAAAGCAAGAGCATTCGGCCTGCCTGGCCTGGTGTGCAGATTCACCCACTATGGGCAGAGGCACCTTGTTCCTAAGCCCATGAAGGAAGTCCAACCCATCTTCCTCTATAAATAGAAGGGCAGGGGCACAATGAAATGGACCGGTTTTGAAGAACAATGGGGAGACTCTACCATTTTTTATACTCTCCTCTTTTTAATTCAAATTTGTATTCAAGTCATTAATATATGGATTGTATCTGTATTCAACTACTTGTGAAAGAAATAAAGATCAAAACTCAGAGTGGACGTAGGCAGTTACGCCGAACCACTATAAATCTGGTGTTCTCGTTTTTGTTGTTCTGTTGGCATTGAATTTCACTATATTTCAGTTCTAATTCATCTTCTTCATTAATCTCTCTACACAATCTTTCTCAACGAGGTTAGTGACCAATTTTGGTGCTAACACTTTGGTGCTTTCACTGAGAGTTGAATTCTCAGCTTGATTGGATCTCATCGTCTACTAGTGGATTTCCATATTCGCGAGATAGATCCAGTTGTTTACTAGAAAACTTCCTATTCTACTCAGAGTTGAAAGAAATCTAAAGGAAGCTGATAGCCGTAGATTGGATTCACTGATGTACGCAAGATCTGGGGATTGGACGTTGAAGTTTGCACTCAAGTTGAATGAAGGCCGACCCTCCTCTGAAGGCAATTCGGCCGATCACTCCAGAAAAGGCTTATGCCGATCGCCTCAGAAAAGGCGTATGCCAAACACTCCAGAAAAGGCGTATGCCGAACGCTCCAGAAAAGGCGTATGCCGAACGCTCCAGAAAAGGCGTAGGCCGAACGCTCTTCCAGGCCGACCATACCTCTAGGCCAAACGCTCTTCCAGGCCGACCATACCTCTAGGCCAAACGCTCTTCCAGGCCGACCATACCTCTAGGCCGAACGCTCTTTTAGGCCGAACATACCTCTAGGCCGAACGCCCTTCCAGGTCGAACATACCTCTAGGCCGAACGCCTCTGTAATGCCGAACGGTAGTGTATGCCGAACGACTCGGTTGTGCCGAACAAGAATGAATGTCGAGCGCCTCTGTAATGCCGAACGGTATTGTATGCCGAACGACTCAGTTGTGCCGAACAGTGTGAATGCCGAACAGTGTGGAATGCCGAACAGTGTGGAATGCCGAACACGTGTGGAATGCCGAACAGTGTGGATGCCGAACAGTGTGGATGCCGGACAGTGTGGAATGCCGAACAGTGTGGATGCCAAATAGTGTGAATGTTGAACACGTGTGGAATGCCGAACAGTGTAGATGTCGAACAGTGTGGATGCCGAACAGTGTGGATTGCCGAACAGTGTGAATGCCGAACAGCGTGAATGCCGAACAATCTTGTATGCCGAGCAACTTTGTCATGCCGTACGGCCCTCAATGCCGATCGAAACTTAAGTTACACCAGATAGTGAATTCAAAACTCAACTTAATAAAGGAACATTCTATCCACTTCCCTAACATCCCATGATCGACTAGGGCATAGAGGATCTAGCGGCAGCTTATGAACGGCATCAAGGGAACAGACAAGCAACCGCTATTCAAACGGTACTCCCAAAGGTTGGAGAACATAGATGATATGACTCTAGCAAACGGCAAGATGACTCCAAGCACCATTCTACGCTGACCCAGCACTTCGAATTTAGTGACCCCAAGCAAACCAATGCTCTAAGCAATTTATTCCAAATACTAACAATGGTATCATACTGATCGCGTTTGAGGAAAGTCGACCTCCAGATATATTTTGGCAGCTAGTTAGCTAAAGAGCCTCCTACGACTATGGATCATTTCTTTTACAAAATGAATCAGAACTAAAGCGAGGAGGAGTGGAGCAGACTAAGAAAAATAACAATGAAGGCCCGTTGGCTAAGGATGTAGATCCCAGTAGCCGAAACAAGACTTCAGAATTCAGCTCATATGCTCTTTGAAAGGTTCAATTGACAACCTCTACTTGAAGACTAACGACTCGAAGTGGTACTGGAAACTAACCTCGAGAGAGTACACCAAAGTCTAAAGAAAATCAGGGGAATGTTGTATATTCCCAAATGCTCACTGATCCTAACACGGGCGATTACAAACACCTCCGAGGTGTGATCGAAAAGATGACCTAGAAAGGAAAGCTTCAATAGTATGTACAAGTCCTGCAGAATGGCGGGCAGCGAATATCCAATGCCTATTAATAAAGGGATATGATTATCAATTGGACGGTTGACGGCCGACATCCCTTTGAAAGGAGCCAGGGGCGGAGTCGAATAGCGAGCACACGATGCTGCTTCACATATCAATGAGATTCACCATAATCTTCTTTGAATTATTTCCATTTCCATCTCTATTTCAATTGTTCTATGAACTACGACTAGCTTGAACTAAACTACTTTCAAAACGATGCAGGTGACCAGGTACTCAGATTTGGTTGCCAATCAATCTACGCAGACCATGATCGGACGTGTGGAGTTACATCTGGACGAGCATAATTCAATCGCTCATCATCAACCATATGCCTTTGATTTGGGGCTATGGACTAAATATTGAAAAGTTCATCACGATCAGAGCCCAATACAAAGTCAACATGACCAACCATCCATTCATCGACCTCCACGTTTGACTCGGAGACCTAAGCAAGGCTTGGAATGGGTATGGCCTGATCATCCACTCAAATCGAGTCATAGAACAAAGTTCGACAAAATACAGATGCCCCTCCTGAAACTCAGTGACGCCGGAATCTGTCTAGAGTGGACATGATTTGTTCATCTACACATCAAATCCTACCTCAAACACAAAAGGTTATTCGAAAGCCCGACTTGAAGTAGTTGTGGTGGACTGCTTACTCATTGACCATCGCTCTCAATATATGGACACGACTGCACCTTGGAACATATGCAACTTACTTTGTCTACTCAACAATCTATTATCCTTATTTTCTAGAAGGAGATACGTAGCAAATTGTAAGAGATTTGGCTATCTAATCCAACATGGATGTGATCCAACCATCTGTTATATACCTCCTTCCTTGACTTGATTGGAAGAGCTGTAATCACCAAGCGGACGAGAATCGATCGTCCATTTTTCAAATTCCGTCCCTTATCCTGGGGGGCAGAGTCTCATTCCGTGAGCAAACGTGGTTTGATTGTTCATTCGACGACATTAGCCTCGATATAGTAGATGAATACAAATTAAAGAGTGGAAATACGACTGCTCTCAACTTAAACCTCCAAGTCTCCAGATTGCGGACTGGAGTACTCTAAGTCCCCAGAGCGCGGACTAGAGTATAAACGACTAAAACCTCCAAGTCCCTAGAGTGCGGACTGGAGTACTCTAAGTCCCCAGAGCGCGGACTAGAGTATAAACGACTTAAACCTCCAAGTCCCCAGAGTGCGGACTGGATTACTCTAAGTCCCCAGAGCGTGGACTAGAGTATAAACAACTTAAACCTCCAAGTCCCCAGAGCGCGGACAGGAGTACTCTAAGTCCCCAGAGCGCGGACTAGAGTATAAATGACTTAAACCTCCAAGTCCCCAGAGTGCGTACTGGAGTACTCTAAGTCCCCAGAGCGTGGACTAGAGTATAAACGACTTAAACCTCCAAGTCCCCAGAGTGCGGACTGGAGTACTCTAAGTCTCCAGAGCGCGGACTAGAGTATAAACGACTTAAACCTCCAAGTCCCCAAAGTGCGGACTGGAGTACTCTAAGTCCCCAAAGTGCAGACTAGAGTATAAATGACTTAAACCTCCAAGTCCCCAGAGCGCGGACAGGAATACTCTAAGTCCCCAGAACGCGGACTAGAGTATAGATGACTTAAACCTCCAAGTCCCCAGAGTGCGGACTGGAGTACTCTAAGTCTCCAGAGCGCGGACTAGAGTATAAACGACTTAAACCTCCAAGTCCCCAGAGTGCGGACTGGAGTACTCTAAGTCCCCAGAGCGCGGACTAGAGTATAAACGACTTAAACCTCCAAGTCCCCAGAGCGCGGACAGGAGTACTCTAAGTCCCCAGAGCGCGGACAGGGGTACTCTAAGTCCTCAGAGCGCGGACTAGAGTATAAACGACTTAAACCTCCAAGTCCCCAGAGTGCGGACTGGAGTACTCTAAGTCCCCAGAGCTCGGACTAGAGTATAAACGACTTAAACCTCCAAGTCTCCAGAGCACGAACTGGAGTACTCTGAGTCCCCAGAGCGCGGACTAGAGTATAAATGACTTAAACCTCCAAGTTCCTAGAGTACGGACCGGAGTACTCTGAGTCCCCAGAGCGCGGACTAGAGTATAAATGACTTAAACCTCCAAGTCCCCAGAGCGCGGACTAGAGTACTCTAAGTCCCCAGAGCGCGGACTAGAGTATAAATGACTTAAACCTCCAAGTCCCCAGAGTGCGGACTGGAGTACTCTAACTCCCCAGAGTGCGGGCTCGAATATAAGCGAATCGGATCTCCAAGTTCCCTGAATATGAACTATGACACAGATGACTTGAATTTGTCAAATCCCTGACATACAGGCTAGAAAGTATTCTAAGTGCTCGAAGCACAGAATGGAAGTTCAACGACTCCCGAAGAGTTTCCGAGTTGTATGAAGATGGACTGAGAAGTCTATGTTACTCACAGCTGCTTGGATTAAAGTCACAATCGCAAAGAAAACTGAACAATAAGAGTCTTTTGTAAGACAGAAAAAGGAACTAAACCTTATTCAGAAATGAGTTTCTATTACAACCCCTTCAAAGTTCGGAGTCGACATTTTATTTGTAAGGACTAAGGAAATAGATGAAAATAATTACATGACTTAAACTAACTCTCGTTGAACGAGGATAGTAATCACTTCTTGTGCTTCTTCAACTTCTTTCCAGACGGCTCCTCTCCAGAGCATTTACCCTTGGTACTCTTCTTTGATAGAGGGGTAGCAACTGAAGGAGTACGGGGGCCTTCCATGGGC
This sequence comes from Allium fistulosum, assembly GCA_030737815.1. Taxonomy (NCBI): domain Eukaryota; kingdom Viridiplantae; phylum Streptophyta; class Magnoliopsida; order Asparagales; family Amaryllidaceae; genus Allium; species Allium fistulosum. Next base: position 918,214,126 of record CM060906.1, read on the forward strand.
TTGGACCCGCCAGGAAGGATGACCTTCAACGGCTTGTTCAAAGGATCGTCCAAGTCCACAACTGGGGGCTCTACTATTACCTTTACCGTCTCCTCCTTCTCTCGAGCCATTCCTCCATGCTCAATTCAGATATGTGCTCAGAGGCGCTTGTAATTTCTACTTCATAACCCCCGTCGGTAGGAGAGGAGGTTTCAGACTTGTCTTCATCAAGCGCTCCGATCACCTGAGCGTCTGGACCAGAAGCCTCCCCTGCGTGAGTGGCTTCACTTGTTTTCTCCCCCACTTCCTTGGCGACATCGCTCCTCGGAGTGGGCTCGGGGTCAGAACGGCCTGCACAAAATCGTGGAAAACAAGCATTAGAATGCAATAGTCCTGCATAAAGAATAACGACTTTCGAAATCTTAAAGAGAATCTTAAAGAGAAGGATTATCTACCAGGTTTAGGCAAACTCTCAGCCATCCGGGGGGTCTCACCCTCTGGAACGGGAGACAGAATGCGGACTAAAGTACTCTAAGTCCCTGAGTGCGGACTAGAGTATAAATGACTCAAAAACCTCTACGTCCCCAGAGTGCGGACTACAGTACTCTCAGTCCCTAGAGCATGGACTAGATTATAGACAACTTCAGAAAAATCCCTAAATCCCAGAAGCGGACCAGATTACTCTAAGTTCCCAGAGTGCGAACTAGAGTATAAACGAGTTGACGAAAATCTCTGCGTCTCGAACTGTGAACTAAAGCATAAACCGTTCGACAAATCTCTAAGTCCCCGGAGCGTGGACCGAAGCATGAACACAAATTGGGCGCGAGTCAACCGGAGGGAGAATAACACTAAGTCACCAGAATGCAGAGTGGTGTATAAACATCGATAAATAGACGAGTGGATCCCGACCATTTTCTATTCCGTAAACTTCGGCCTGGAATCGACATGAGGATTATTAACCCGTTGAGGATGGATTTCGACCATCCAACTAGTGACCTGGCTAAATCAATGCTGGGGGCAGGGGTACAAAACACTAAAAGGCCGAATACGACAGCTTACTATAGCCCTAGCATGGCGTTCTTTATAACTTGAGGTAGCGACTGCAGGGAGGCCTCAACACAGAACTAATCGAAACGGCATCCAAAGCTACGAGCAACCTACTATATCATACCTCAGACCAAGGGTCAATGCCGATCCGCACCAAGCACATACGAATGTGACTCGGATGTTTGTTTTTTGAAAAACTATGACCCCCAGAGTATGGAAAGGAGGGTAAACCACGAATACTTGGTCAAAAATTCTCCAACACTCTCGTTCAATTCGTCAGGAGGAGTATGAAACTGGATGAGCATAACCCGACTGCATTTGTAGCCAACTTTACCCCAAGATCTGATTACAGAGCATGAACCAAAGTGGACGTGGATGACCATCCACTGTCCAAATTGCGCCCTAAAACTAACGTGGCATCGAAGTATTCCTCTTGGAATGAAAAACCACGATAAAATCCAAGATAGGCGAGACCTAGTCTCCTATCGACTGACATGATCCCCCGATTCAACGGGAAAGAGAGTAAAGCTAAAGTGGGCATGGCTGGCCTTCCTACTTATCGGTATATGCCCCAGACCTGGGGGCACGAGCGAGAAGCAAGATGAATGTGAACCGACTATTCACCAATCACCTTTATGTCTTTGGAGTTTAGGTGAAAGCATAAACATAGCTAGGACGAGACTCAACCGTCCATGTAGTACATTTATTAACCCGAGACTGGGAGAAGACGCATGGTCATCCTAAAACTGGCTACGATAGCTCAGTATTAAAACTTATATATAGTGCTTACAGCTACTCAAGGCAACGACCGAAAGGATGCCTAGAGATAGAATCATTAAATCGATGCCAAAGCTTGTGGGCAACTGACTGTCACTCCAACCCGAAGGGCGAGTGAAGGATCATGAATGCATTGAATAGAAAATGCGTTACTCGAATATACAAGCAAATTCAAACTCATAGCAAGATCCAGCTATGCAGTTGCACGCAACTCGAGGCTGGCCCCTACTCGACATTTCCTTCAACGTGCTTTTAAGCCCGATCTTTGGCCATTTGCAGATAATTAATTAGAGCATTCAGAGCCCTTCATTATTTGACTTAACAACTCATGACAAGACTCTAGGATTCGACCAGAATAACCATCAACATTGACCGTCCCAACCATATTTCACATTGAATGTTATGCAAAATAGTTACATCTTTACTCAAAGAATCTGGGATGGCACCTGCTAAGCTGACGGTTGACATTACAGCCAGCCATGGCGACCCTTTCCGGGTGCTGAAAATCGGATCACAGCTCAGTGCAGTGATGATAAAAGAATTAGTTGGATTTTTCTGAATAAATGATGATATGTTCCCTTGGACCCATTCTAACATGCATATGTGATTTCATTAACTATCGCGAGCCATGCATTGGATATCAACCCGAAGCTACAAAAGCTAGCACAATCCTATTGATTTCATCATGAAAGCTCTACTCTTACTTTTAGGCTCACCCCATCAACGTCTATGCCTACCAGCCGTTGCGACAGGGCATACAATGACCTGAGACGTCTAAAAGACTACTTAAATAGAATATCAAACTAAGCTAATTCGATATCACTTATTTCCCACGAAGGGCTATCCAAGGACGGAAATTAGCAGACCTCACACCCAAATTCACTACCTCAGATGACTACTCGAAGAGTAGCAGAGAACCAATCATGAGATGGAAAATGTACACGGATGGAGCATCCAATGATCAGTGTTATGGCATAGGAGTCATGATAATGACTCCTGAGGAACGATCAATCTGCTACGTCCTAAAACTCAATTTACCTGTAACAAACAACGATGCTTAGTATGAAGCCTTGACTGCCAGCCTCAAACTTGCTAGAGGATTTGAAGTGAAAACTTTACATATCTTTTGTGATTCTTGATTGGTAGTATACAAATTTAAGGAAGTTGATCTTGCTAGGGGGCATTGTCTTGCTCCTTATCTCGGCCAAGTCCAAGAGCTACTAACCGACTTCACGTATTACATCATTACACACGTACTCAGCGAACAAAATGAAAAGGTGTCATGGTTGACTCCTATCAAAGACTATCTACAATGAGGAATTCTTACTGAACGGAGGAATGGAAAACGACAGATCCTCCTCAAAGCTTCACGCCAAATCATCTAAGAATAAGTCGTGTGTCAAAAGGAGTTTATCCATCCCCATGCTTCGGCATATCGCCCATGATGATATCTTGAGCAAATTCTATGAAGAAGAATGCGGTAATAACATCAAGGGGAAAACCATGATAAAGAAGATACTCTACTATAGGTATTACTGGCCAACTATCAACCCAGAAGCGGTTGATCATGCTAGACAATGTGACGAGTGCAAGATGTTTGCAAAAAATCCGGGAACCCCGCCGATGGAAATTATTCAAATGGCTAGTTCATAGCCGTTTGCCACTTGGGGGCACTGAAATCATCTTCTTGTCGATCCTAAAGGTGGTGCGAAATACACCATCATAGCAGTTGATTACGTCACCAAATGGGCAGATGAAGAACTCTTAACCACGACCAAGATGAAGAAAATAATCAACTTCTTTATCCGTAACGTCATCTGTCCTTATGACCTTCCATGATCCATTATAACTGCAAATGGACAGGTTGAAGCTGTGAACAAAATCATAGAGTCTGTACTGAAGAGAGGTTTGGAAAACTCCTTAAGTGGCTGATTGCAACCCTTATTTCACAGAAAATACAAACAAGGAATCGCGATTGAATTACAATTAAACTGGATGGAGTTGGCGACGACTTATGAGCATATAAAACGCATCCGAGAGCCAATGGAAAGAACATGTACCCGAACGTGCATGTGTACATCCGAAAAAGTTCGACTTCTTGAAATCAACAGAAATTGAATTCTCACTAAGGGTTATTAAGAGAAGACTAGATCATATAGCCGAAGCTTATTAGCTCTGTAGAATCAGACATGGATGGCCACTAATGAACTACAACCCTGGATTTATAATATTGGGAATCGACCGAGCATCACGATGACCAAAGAAGGATACAACACCTTGGGAGGATAAATTGGAGGATAATGACTATTCAAGAAACATGGTGGATTTCTTTCTAAAGACAAGGAATACTCGCTGATTCAAAGCGTGTTGTGTTGCTTCACACGACACACTTTGGAGGGCAAGTGTTAACCGGCATCTTGGCCCGGTTACAAAACGACGGTTGAAGAAATTATCATTAGCACTAGACAAGATTCTGATCAAGGAGAGACTGGATGTGGTAGCAAGTTGTCAGGCCCACAATAAAGCAAGAGCATTTGGCCTGCCTGGCCTGGTGTGCAGATTCACCCACTATGGGCAGAGGCACCTTGTTCCTAAGCCCATGAAGGAAGTCCAACCCATCTTCCTCTATAAATAGAAGGGCAGGGGCACAATGAAATGGACCGGTTTTGGAGAACAATGGGGAGACTCTACCATTTTTTATACTCTCCTCTTTTTAATTCAAACTTGTATTCAAGTCATTAATATATGGATTGTATTTGTATTCAACTACTTGTGAAAGAAATAAAGATCTAAACTCAGAGTGGACGTAGGCAGTTACGCCGAACCACTATAAATCTGGTGTTCTCGTTTTTGTTGTTCTGTTGGCATTGAATTTCACTATATTTCAGTTCTAATTCATCTTCTTCATTAATCTCTCTACACAATCTTTCTCAACGAGGTTAGTGACCAATTTTGGTGCTAACATATAATTCAGACAGAAGACAACGTGCTGGAAATATTATCTACAAACTAAGTTTTCTTTTGAAATGTCAGTGTTGCACTTCTATCAGTTCTTTGAAACCACGAGTATTTTATTTCTTACATTTTTTCTTCATTGTAGTGTTAATTTTTAAAGTTCTAGTTTATGACAAAATGATTTTCATCACAGTTTTATATAATTATTTTCAAATTGTTCTGAATTTTCAGGAAGTACTACCAATGACCGAAGACATGCATTAAGAAAGGCTTTGAGCAGTTCAAGTTCTTAGTGATGCATTTGGTACTTGTAGACGTTAACTTTGAACTATGTTGTCTTTTGTTCTCATGAATATGTATTGAATTTGGTAACTCATGTATTGAACTTATTTTTTGTTAGTTGGTACTTTATTTTTTATCATGAATATACGTTACATTTGCTGATTATTATATTTTTTTCATTCATACATTGTTCAAATCGTTATCTATTTAAAGAAGATTCATTTTGATTGTTATTATTAAAATGTAATAGTGGGGTGCATCAAATATATAGTAAAATAAAGCATAGCTCCTAAAAAGCGTTATAACTATATGGCACAAGTGCTATAAAAAGATAATGCAATGTATGAGGTTACTGCCAAAGGATAGCGGCAAATAGGCGTTATAAGTCATGCTCTTTTATAGCGGCTTCTTTATGCTATGAAATCATGCTCTTTTATAGCGGTTTTTTTGTGTTATAAATGTGCAATTCTTTTTTATAACATGTCGATATACAGCGTTTATCAAACCGCTATAGTTGTGTTTAATAGCGGCTATATGCCGCTATAAAAGACTATTTTTCTTGTAGTGATAAGCCTTTAACAAACTTCATAGGCTTCTTCATAGGAGTGTCAATCAGACTCAATCCAAACTTGGCTAATTTTGTGAACTTATTGATATACTCCTTCAACGTGGAATCTCCTTGCCTTTGTTGTATAAACTTCTCCAATCGCTAGTTTAGCTTTGGACATGAATCAAAACTCGAAGTGGACCTGAATGCAACCCAAATAATTCCTTCCTTGGCATTCTCTTTAACTACTATGTTCCACCAATCAAGCGCCTTCCCATTTAAATACCATGTTGTCTTCCTCTTGATCTGGTCTTTATATCCTAGCTCCAAGAATATACGTTCACAGTCGTTAATCCAAACCTTTGTTTCAAAAAAATCTTCAATGCACGTATATTCCCGTCCACCATATTCGAAAAGCCTTTACATGTTTTAGGGAAGTCTAGTATGTGAGGTGCTGCTTCAGTGGGCAGAGCAGTTGGTGCTGCTGGTGCGGCTTGTTGAGGAATGGGAACCTATCTTACATGCCTTAGGTATTTCTTAAACCATTCTGACGTACCTCGTATGGTGGGAATTTCTAGGGTAGAGGGGTTCCCAGCCTCCGAGCAATTGTTTTCAGCCATAATCAACTATTTGTAGGCTTTAGGTTTTATTTACAACCTCCTAAGATAGCGTTATTTGATGAAATAAAAAGTTTCCTACTGTATTTGTGTATGTTCATAAAAGGGTGCGTGTGTGTGTATATATTAGGGTTTTAAAAAATACTTTCAAAAATAACAAATACACACTCTTACATTTTCTTATTCCCGTTGATTAGGTTACCTAATCTCTGATACCAAATGTAACAACCCTCTTCGGAACAGGCCTAATTTTCAACCTAATAAAAGCCCATCAAATCTCAGGTCCATTCCAAACCTGGTTATTGGTTGGTAAAATTGATACAGTGAACAATATACAGAGCTATCTACCTTGGCTTTCATAATCTCATAGCGAAAGAGATAAAATATAATAATAGAAATAAGTACCTACTTCATAAAAATCAAACCTGGGAAATACAACATCCTAAAATATCCATAATACCATATCTCAAAATAAAAAATCAACATGTCTGAAATATGGGTACATCTAAAGACATCAAAAACATAGATATATTAAATAAATTTCCACAAATCCTCAGCGTTGCCTCCATCTTCTCCATCAGCATCATTTACCTCTAACCTATGGGTTGTAATGAGGAGGGAGTTAGAACAATAATGTTTGGTGAATGAAAATCTCAAATCTTGACATAATAGTATTTGGGCGGTATCATTTAGATAAGTAATATTTCTTACACCTCCTATACTTCATCCTACTAAGTACCTCCATTGTAAGCCAAAGGCTTTTCCAGTCCAACTCCATAAGGTACCTTTAACAGTAGGCCAAGGGCCCTTTCCAGTCCATCTTTGCAACTACCGTGAATTATGCCTTAATGATGTAAGAGAAAGCACCTGAACTATTTAATAACTCTTTAATGAGAATTAGACAAACTCTAACCATTTAATATTGTAGTCAAGGCGGATCCCTGTTATTTAATACCTAAACCCAAGGTAAACCCCTCTTTGTACTTTCTAACTAACATTGTAAGAAATCATATCAAGCCACTTAATACTTCGTTTATGGGAACAGACGGACCCTATAATAGCCACTTAATACCTCAACCCCGAAGCGGACCCCTTTCATAGATTTACCACTACTGTACCTAAAAGATAATCCCGACCATTTTAATACTTCTCGGGTAGGAAGGAGGTAGACCCTATAATAGCCACTTAATACCCCTAACCCAGAAGCATACTCATATTGGGATATCCGTCTTATGACCCATAATCCAAACTATAACGTCTCACTTTAGTCCAACTATTCTTAGACAATGGTATCCAGATTAGTTGGGTAGATTTACCATACAGAATCGGGACTAACCTTGCATCCACCATGGGTACTTACTATAGATGATGTCTCACATCGGTCAAAAGTCACACAACTAGTAGCCAAATTAGCTCGATGGACGTCTGTGTTCTTTTGACTGACCTCGCATTCCTATAACTTAGTCATATTTTTGCTCTCCTAACATACTACCATATATATACTATATATATATATATATATTATCTCATTCCATTTACGACTTATGGCCTAATAAGGAAAACTCCTTAATTTACCTTTAATTATGGATTAACTTCCATAATTATCCTATAACATCCCATAAAATTTAATAAGAAATTAAGTAATTAAAATAAGGTTAAAAGTAAAAATTCTGTAAATGTTGAAATTTTACTATGGAAGTTGCACCGCTGAATCCGTGGCGATTTTATGATCAATTTCTATATATAAAAGGTTTAAATTGGAGTTCAAATGGAGAAGTTATGGACGTTTGAAGTTTTCAAATTTGAAATTTAAATATTTGAATTTGAAATTTAGTTATTTCAAATTCCTCAAAAAGGGGATGGTCTAATAGAGAATTAGAAGCGGTGTAAATAATATCCATTCTTCTTCTTCTTTACATTTAAGAATCAATTAGGATTTTGAGGGAGATCTAAAAGGAAATTAGGCATGGTGGAATCAAATCCAATTAGGAAGCAAACAATTCTCTATGAGTGAAAATATCAAGTTTTTCATATTTTTGTAATTAAATAATATTTATTTGGATTTGATGCATGCCTTGGGAATTTTGGTAAACAAACAGAAAACATCTAAACCCTAAAAATTTCCTAAATGAATGTCAATTTTTGAACCTGTTGAAATTTTAGTTGTTTTGTATTAATATAGTAGAACCAGATTTGTGTTGATGATTTAAGCAATTCATAATCATTCCACTTCATCCATTTTGGTTTTTCTTATAGTGTAAAAGGGATCAAAAAATAAATAAAGTTAGAAATAGAGTGCAAAGTATGATTTTGATTATTCGTAATTTGCACCGCCTATTTATGTGAATTAAATAAGTATGAATCCATTTTTTGCTCCAAGGTGGTGAGTGCAAAAGTTGAATAGAATATGAAAGGTTTAAATTGTAAGGTTTGTTCCTTAAGATAATGGATTTAATCCTATTATATTAATATGAGATGAGTTTGGTATTATTTCTTATATATACAAACTAGTTATTGACATTTAAATTAATTATCATTTTCTTTATGTGTGATTAGAGATATTTTATTCGAATCTTATACATACATACATGCATATATACACACACACATATATATAATATTAATGTATTAATTATTAAAGTTCATAACGTAATGATTATAGCATATTGAGCGTATTGATTAGAATTAATAGGGTATTAAATAGCATTAAATTCTTAGGAAGGTAGTTAATGATGATTATGGGAACTAATCCATAATTAAAGGCGTAGTAAGGGGTTACCTTATATGGACTTAATTATTAATTTTGTAGGGTAGTGTATGTATACAATTGGTATACAGATGAAGGATGATTAAGATATAGGGATGCGAGGTCAGTCTAAAGTTGCATAGAAGTCTGTCCAGTTAATATAGTTACTAGCAATGTAACTTTGGGGACCGATGTGGGACATTGCCTATAATAAATAGCCCCAATGAATGTGAGATTAGTCACAATTTTGTAGGGTAAATCTCTCCAGTCAACCTAGCTACCAGTTCATAAGAATAGTCGGATTAATCTGACATGTCATGGTTTGGGATATGGGTCATAATCATGTTATTGATATGATAAGAGAAATTTTTAGAAGGGTCTGTTTTAGTTTTAGAGGTATTAGGTGACTAATGTAGGGTCTTCCTCTTTCCTTTAGGAGAAGTATTAAGTGACTTGATGAGAATTCTTATGATGTCAGCTAGTGAGAACCACGTAGGGACCCGCCTTGGGTTAGGTATTAATGATAAGGACCGACCAATTTTTATGAGCATTAAATGGCCAGAGTCTGCCTAGCTCCTAAATAAAAGGTACTAAGTGGTTTGGAGGATCTCTCTTGCATTGTTAATGATATTTGCGTTAGAATTTGGAAATAGATAGGAAATGGGTTAGGTATCAATTACGGGGACTTGCCTATTTTATAGGTATTAAATGGTTAAAGTTTGCCTAATTTTCAATAAAAGATATTAAGTGATTTGGATGCTTTCTCTTGCATCTTAATGGTAGTTGTGTAAATTTTGAGATTGGACTAAAAATGTCTTTAGTCTTACAGTTAAAGTTATTAGTATGGTATAGTTTTAAATAAGTAAGACATGTTTCTTACTTAAATGTAAACACAATTTGGGTAAAGCTTTAGATTTTCATATCACCAGACATTTGTTGTTCTGACCTACTCCTCATTAAAACATAAAGGTTAGAGGAGACAAATGCTGATTTTAGGGATGAAGTTGAAGACTTGTGGAAGTTATCTATCTATTTATATTTTTGAAATATTTTTATTGTACCCAGTTCAGACAGTTATATTATTTCAGTATGTTGTACTATGGAGGCTTTATGTAGACATGTAATATTTAACATGTTATGTTTCTGAAATGGTTTTCATTTATAAAATGGGTACTTGTTTCTGATATTATATTTTATCCGTTCCAGAGTGAGATTCTGAAAGTATAGATAGATAGCTCTGTGTACTGCGTCTTATTTCAAATTTATCAACTAAATAGCTTGTCTTGAGATGAACCTAAGGTTCGATGGACTTTTATTGGGTCAAAATTAAGTCCATTTTGGGGTAGGTTGTTACACTTAGTATTAGAGCTTAGGATACCCAATCAATGAGGATAGGTATACGTATGAGTGACATACTTGTTATTTTTAAAAGTATTTTTCAAAAACCCTACTATATATAAATATATATGTATACTTAATTTGAACTAACTTTATAAAGTCTAACTATGGAAGTAGCCACAACCTATTACAAAAGGATAGGCAAGGCGGCTATGGGCTGAAAAATTAAATCGGGTTAAAGTTGTACTCCTACCCTGATTACCTATGGGATGGAGGTCGTATTGATAGGAATGTTTTTTGAAGAGATTGCAACTCTAAGATTAATAGGGCAATAAATGCGAAATAAAGATAGAGTTATAATAATTTAACAAGGATATAAATGGACTAATTAAATAGATTATTAGAGTAATTATGGAATGATAACAGGAAAGATTAGAATGAATAGATCAATGTCTTTAGAAATTGTCCGGTTAGAATAGTAATCATTTATTATGGACAATCAACATAGTAAATAATCATGTTAGGTAATAATTAAATACTACGAGGTAGTATTGTTGTAAACATCTGAAAGTAAGGGATGATAAAAGAAGAAATTCAATAGAGAGGACAATTAAAGTCTATTTCTAAAATACAAACCTATGAGAAAGAATTTAATAAAAATGATTTTCAAAAACTTCTTGGAAATGTTTTGAATAAGCTTTTCAAAAGATTTATTGACAAGTTGTTGTTTTAAAAGAAAAATGGGAAATTTGGAAATTCATAAATTAAAAATTTTGTTAAGGCAAAAGTTGGTGAATAAAAAGTTTAGGTAAAAAGGGTTTTGAAACACCCCACTCCCCTTAGTATTCCCACAAAAGGGCACACCAAAGGATGTGGTACGTTATAGGTATAGCTAAAGCATCGCAGAGACTAAGATTCATAAGACAAATAAGTAAAAACAGCGAAAACATTTAAATAACTTATCATTCAAAAATAAGCTTCTTCTCAAAATAAGTCATAAAATCATAACATGTCTCAAAAACTCATAATCTCTCATGTCTTATGAAAATACATCTCAGTCTCACATAATCAAAGTAAAAGTAACAGTAATAATAATCCTCTCACAAGTGCCAATCCATCATAAGCCAAATGAAAAAGATGAAAAGCAAAAGAATACATCTGAAATGAGAAAACTTCGGAAATGAATCTCCAAGCAACCTGAATCAACTATCCTCAACTTTGCTGGCCTATAGGGGAAAAAGAGGAAATAGAGGAGTGTGTCAAACAATAAGCCTGGTGAGTGAAAGTAATTACTAGCATTTCTAAGCCAGATAAAGGTAATTGTAATGACCCAAAAACTCGGCCTTCGAAAATCAGCACCCGTACTTCACTTGTACTCAAAATGCCGTAGATTCAAACGCCGAATCTGGTTCACCGGAGCTTATAACACCATTAAGTATAACAACACAGCGGAAGAAAAAGAATAATACATTGATATACAATATCTGATACAACAGAGTGATACAATGAATATCAATATACATCAGAGATATGATACAAGAAATAGCAGCGGAAAGAAAATATATAACACCAGCAGTGGATAGAATATCTCCAATAGAATGCTCCAATCCATAGCTAGCGGAAAGCAAGGTCAGTCGTCCAAGGACTGACTAGCTCCAGATAATCTACTCAACCTGAATATCTGAAAACCCCAACTCTAGACTGCTCGTGTAGAAAATTATGAGCACCCAGAGTTTAGGAAAGGAACAATAAACTCCGAGTCAGTCGTGGGACTGGTGTGAGCAACAAAAACAGTTTATCTTTAAAACAAATAGCAGAGAATTTTAAAGTCAATTCGCAATGCTTTTGGAAAATGAAACTACCATAAGGCCTCCCGCACACACACACAATGCAAACGCAGAATCGGAGGAGATTTCTCCTTATGATAGTCAAAGATGCTTACTACGCAAATCATTGGATTATTATTATTAGTGCATAGTGGAAAAAGTATTTCGAAAATAGAATATCAATCTTAGCCAACATAGACATTCCGAACTATGCCTACTATAACTACCATCTAAACAGTGGGGCGCCACCATAAGTAAATGGCAGGTTCTACAACTAATACCGTACAAGATTCGTTTTGGAAGTTGGATTTCCAATAAATGGTCAGGCTAAGGAACTTCCTTTCCTACTGCCGAATGGGATCGCCTCTGGCTGGACGTCCCGAGAGACAAACTGCTCTCTACCAACACAAGGCCGGGTTACCCCTGTAACAAGTAACTCACGAATATGCCACCCCCCGGTCCTTTGGGACCTTTATCCGAGGTACCTCGATCATAAAGCAACAACCACAAAGTATAATAACTGTGCAGCATCAACATAGGTAAAATATCTGGGCTTTATACCATGATATCACCTTTTATCCAGAAGGAAATGACATACCCTAAAGGGCGCGACCCTCATAACCTTGCCGCATATTCCTGTTTCGACCATTTCCGGGTTGTGAGGTCCGAAGAAGTCTCGTCCACAAAGCTACGCTTTGTCACAAAGCCATGCTTTGGGTCAACAGATGATCAAAGTAATGATCACAAAGATAAATGATCAAACAAATGATCATATCACAAATGATCAAATAATGATCATCACACAGCAACACTCAGCATGTCACATTACCAAATTGGGAATATATCGCTGATAACCTTCAACTACATAACCTCTGAGCTCGTACGTCTCAGAGAAGGGTGTTAAGCTAAGAGAATAAATTCTCCGCACCCAACAGAAATGTATTTGAAAGAAATCGGCTTTATATCTCAAAATGTAATGTCAGACATGTAACCATACAAGTTTGTTCCGGGTTCGAACAGAACCGAAGGCACTTCCAAAGAAGCCCTTGCAATTCCGGGTATTCACAATCCCGATCGGATTTCCCATCACTTAGGGAATCTCTATACCGGGTGCTACTCGATGCAGAGACAATCGATAGGTTATCCTATCGTTTTCACAAACACCCGGTCTTCAACACCGGTCTTCAAATGCTATCCATATACGACGTATCACTTATTCGGAATGGGTTATATGACACAAAGGTTATTTCCCGGCTAACCAGAATATTGAGCGTAATATTCAAAAACATATGGATATTGGGATTTCAATTAAGTCACAACTTATTACCAAAACTTTTCTTCAAATGGTTTAAACAAATTACCATTTCAAATCTTTAAACAAAAGATTTAATTCACAAAGTTTACTCAGTTTTCACAAAGATCTCTTCACAGATTTTCCAAAACAATTTCCATTTCAATTTGATTAACTCGTTAAATCTTTAAATCAAAGATTTAACTCATAATTTTCAAAACAATTTCATTTCGGATGGTTTAAACAAAACATCATTTTAAATCTGTTAAAATAATCAGATTTAATTCATACTTTCAAAAAGAATTCATTCATAACTTGGAAAACCATTTTTCAATTCAATCTTGAAATTCCTTCAATTAAACTGGAATTTCATTTCTTATATGAAAGCTTTTATCATTTGAAAACAACCAGTTTCATTTCAGAAAATCTGATTCATTCATACGAGTTGAAATCCTTGGGTTAAATTCAAATTCCCAAAATTATACTTTTAAAATGGTTTAAATTCATATAACTTGTACAACATCTTAAATCCCTAGTTTCGAATCATAGAATTCAATTTCAAACTTGAATTCAAATCAAATTATTTAAATTTCAAAACTTAGTCAAGTTATCCGAAAATAAGTTTTATCTTTGAAATTCCATTTCAAAAGCTTTTCACTTTAAACCCAAATTTCCAATTTCAAAATCAATTGAAATTAAAATTTCAATTTCACAAACATCAAATTTAAATTATCTGTGACTTAACTGATTTCCACGTGAAATCCATATTTGTGTGTGTAAAGGTGTAGTCCAGGGGTTTCACACAGTAGTGCAACATCATCAGTCATTACAGATCAAAAAACAGGATATAGTTGATAAGCGATATAAACTAAAACGCTTATCGTTCATTCACAGATCACAGATATATATCACAGATAAGTAAATTACAGATCACAACATAAATTAGGATGTATCACAAAGCATCACAAATCAGGGATATCAAACAATTCAACATTCCATAGAATCCAAACATCCATAAGTAAGGTCAGTTAATTGTCTGATTAATTTTAACTCGGATTAATTTCTATGGATAAATTCGCTAGTTATAGTAAATTAATAATTAATTAATTATACTCAATTAATTACGCTGAATAATTAATTCCTTAATTATTTCCATTAAATAATTACACTTCACAAATGATTGTTATTAAATTAATTAATCTAAATTAATTATTACAAATTAATTAAAATTAACCTCTAAACCAATTACATAATTAATTAACCCCTTAATTAATTATTTTAAGAAATTAAACCTTTAATTACTTGCCATAAAGTAATTATACTTACACAATTTCATAAATTATTATCATTAATTAATTAATCTAATTAATTGTTAAAATTAATCACATTAATTAATTATTTAAATAATCTTAGTTAATGACCTTCATTAACTATTTACAATTCTTTAATTACTTTGCTAATTAATCTCTAATTATACATAAATCTGAATCATGTATATATAAATTAAATAAATAAATCATTCCTTAATTATCTTATTCATTAATCATTTTAATACCTTAATCATCTCTAAGGCAATCCATTTCTTTATTTATGACTTCACTAATATTAAAGTGTATTTAAAACATTACACTTCTAAACTTAGATTCAAATTTCATTTTGAATTAAAGATTCAAAATGATTATATATTTAAACATTAACCAAATTTAAATATCAATTTATAAACCTATATAAGAAAAGTACTAACTAAATTTCTTTAATTTTTATTTAAAATTTAAGCTTTAAAATACATTACATTTTAACTTGCAAATTCAAGTTTAAAACAAAACATTTAACCTTCCATTTAAAATTCTTTTATAAAAGAACTTTATCAAAAATCAAGTTTAATTATTTGTTTGAAAACAAATTTACTTTTAAAAAAAGCTATTTGATTTAAACTTGTTTAAACATTCAGATTTTAAAATAAAAACTGATTTTAAATTACAGCTTTGAATTCAAGAAACTTGAATCCATATTTAACTTTGACTTAATTTCTTTGATTTAAACTTGCCTTAAATCTTGATTTTAAATTCTTGATTTAAAATCCAAATTTTATTTTTAAAACTTAAGATTCAAAAGTTCCATTTGAATCTATACTTTAACTTTAAATTTTTAAACAAAGTTTAAATCCTGTTTTAAATTTTGAACTAAGATTTAAACCTGGAACTGTCAGGTTTTCTAATGCCTGAACCAAACACTGTCTCGAGCCAACCCAGATTTTGCTTCGAGACATAAGCCTTCCTGCTTCTAGTCATTCACTCGAATAACTCGAGTATTCCCCGAGTTCAAATTCCTCTGCACACCACTAAACTCAGAGCTTCAACTGCACGGTGCACGTGCACCGTGGCTCCGGCCACCTCCGGCCATTCCCCAGAACTGCAACCCATCGCCGTTCATCTCCAGACAACATCACTACCCTCCAATTTCACCACCGTTGCTCGAATCAAATTCGAGCTCTTAACCTCAAATCTGGAAACACAATCAGATCCCCCCCTCAAAACCTGTCAACGTTTCAACCTCGCCGCTCCGACCACCTGAAGGTCTGCAATTCCGGCTACAACTTTGTCGACACTTCCACTTTCATTTCCCCAAAATTGGTAGCACTCGATCCATGAGAGGAGCCGCGGTGGATTGATTACTGACCATCACTAAAACTAGGGTTAAAAACAAAAAATACCCACCATCATCACCACAGTGATCATCCACCTCCTCCACCATTTTTCCTAGATACCTCGATCACTACTCCATCATCTAGCAGAGACCCGACCCTTCCAGTCTCGTAGATCATCAGAGAAACCCAAAATTTCCAAATCAGTGCAAACCAGAAATGCAAACTCAAATCATTACTAAAAAATGTGATTCGAGTTTTAAAAATCAGTATTTTGATTAAGTGTTTTATTCACCTTTCTGAATCCTGGAATTAAGCATTTTGATTTTTTACAAAACTCAAGTTTTATACTGTTCTTAAAGTTTTCAGGGCAGACCTACCTTGTTTAACTTGAATTCTAATTTTTAAAAATTTACTTTATGATCAACAAACATATTTTGTTTATATACTTTGTTCCAACAATCAATAGGTTAAGCAGTAATGATTTTTGAACTAACCCAGAGCTTAAAATTTTGTAAACATATATGTTTTCCAAATCATTAAACAGGCAGGCATCATATACACAGAATTGCATAAATATATATACATATAACATACTCATTTCAGTCATAAGCAACATATGTGAATATACTTAAGCATTTTAAATTTAAGTTACTCACCTATGATCTGAGAAAAGGGACAGAGCACAATTGTTTGCAAAGCTTTGGACTTTAAAAACTGGAAATTGCTTTGCTTTGATCTTCCTAACCTTCTTGCCTTTGTTGAGTTGTAAATATTATTTAAGTTTGTATACATGGAAGTATTTGTTATTATCTCTGGTTTGCAGTGTTGAACGAATTGACTTTGAAATGAGAAGATGTATATGTAGAAGGAACATAATACAGGGAAAGGTGATATCTGGGTTTGTATACAGGTACGAGTGTTCATATTTTATCAGAGATTTTTAAGTGTTGGAGGCTGAAATGATATGTCTTGAGTACTAGAGATAATAACATTTAATGCTAAGGTACCTTATCAAGTTTTCAATACTATTTCCTTTATCTTGTATGTACAATCTTGTATATATTGTCATACTTATCCTATTTAATTCGTGTACTTGCCTGCAACATATATTTTATTTTTTATATTTTTTTTTACTTATTACTTTACTTTGCATTTGATTTTAGTTATTTGTTTTTTTTACTTGTCCTTATAGTTGAATGTGTTGTTTCTTGATTTGGCAAATGTACATGGATATATATTTTGTTTTGCTTTAGCCTTATTACTTAGGAATATAAATGAAATTCTATTTCTATCTCAATCATTTATTTCACAAATTTTATTCAAAAAATTAATTAATTATAAATTTAAATATATATAAAATTCGTAGTCGTTACAGTAATAGACTAAGCAATAGTTCTAGCTTGAAAGGAAAATACATAAAAGATAAGACTTGGATAAAATACCGTTTCTGATTCTGTTTGACTGTTTGTTTTGATTGTTTGATTGTTTGCACTTATCTTAAACTACTGTGATTAGGATGAAATCCTAATCCTATCTCAACTGCTAACTTGATAAGGCTGAAATCCTAATCCTACCCATTATTCGGCCTTTCCTATCTCTGTTGTGCCACTATGAACCAATCCTGTTGGTCACAGCAAAAAACCCCTCTTGAGCGCTTAGGATGCAGTAGCAAATTATTTACCCTAATAGATGTCGCATACTCGGTCATCGCCGGTACACACTAACTGTCGCCCCTATTTGACCCTTTATTTACCCTAATCAACATAAGTGTGCCCAGCCTCACCTACGTGCAAGACCATCAGTCCTCGACCTGAAAGGGAATGCTACCGTTACTGGTCCTAACAAACAAATCTTCTAGCTTTGCGCCCCTTGCCCAAATCCCTAGATTTGAGCCTCTATCTATTAGCAACTTATTCACCCTAATCAGCATTAGCGTGTCCCAGTCTCACCTACGTGTGAAACCATCAGTCCTAGACCTAAAAGGGAATGCTGTCGGTACAGGCCCTACTTCTATATTTTCTTATTAACTTAATCCAAGATCTAAGTTTTAAAATAAGCCTCTTTTGTTATCTCTTCTTTCTAATTATAACCTACGTGTTATAATTATTCTTCCAACTATTACTCTTCTATTTTCTCTTTTTAGTTATAAACACTTGTTATAATTATGCTTGCAAATATCTTAAATTTGCCTATTTCAGTCCATCTCTATTCTTATTTTAGTTTTTCTCATTTTACATCTGATTTATGTAAATTTAGTGTTATTCTATTTTAATCCATATTTGTGAATTCTTCTTTTTTTAATATTTTATTCGCATCAAAAAGGATTAAATCTCTAAAAAAAGGAAACTAACATTTACAGGCAAAATTCCAACTTAAAACAGATGTGGATAACTATAAATAACTATAAATAATTGTAATTAACTGTATATAACTGAATAAAATAGTTGAATAAATAAACTGAAAATAACTTCTGAAATTTACTTAAAAACTGACCGTAAATAAACTTACATAAAAACTATCTCAAAATTATAGAAAAACTACAACTATTGAGAACCCTATTATTTTAAATTGCTTACAAATCTAAAATAATTACAAAACACTCACATGTGGTCCTTAGCTCTATTCTTGAGCCTTCCTAGATCCACTTCTAGGGATGTAGAATATTTATATTAAAAAAATTTCCTCCTCGGAAATTTTTTCTATTTAGGGTTCAGCCTCGGGCAATGAACCCAATTGGGAGAAAATTAAAATGAGAAAAATAGCTAAGCCTAGGGTTCTATTTATATTGTGGCTTAGGGATCTCAGGCCATTGGATTTGAAGATTAAATCTGGTGCAACCACGTCGTAGGCTCACTAGGAACTGTCAGATGCAAGCACGAACGCACAGGATTTCATGAAAATCGGATTATAGGGTCTTCTGCTCGTACCTGGACGAAATAGCATCCAGGAAATATGGCGGGTCGACCTAAGTTTATTGGGCGTCGACCTATAGGTCGACCTGACCATAACAAGGGTCGACCCCTATGGGGTCTTTTTTTTGTTTTCGTTAATATATTCTGATTTCTTGTTTCTCTTGTAACTTCTCCATACCGACTCGGATTTCGACAAGTTATATATGGAAATTGATCAAAAAATTACCACGGACCCAATTATGCAACTCCCGTGGCTCAATTGTGACAACTTCCCAACCCAATTTTATTATTCAATTAATTTGTTAATTAATTATTATTACTCTAATTTTTTGGGTTGTTACATTCTCCCCTCCTTAAAGGATTTCGTCCCCAAAATCTCCAAGGACAGAAGAATGAAATATATATTTTCATCCAAATTCCACAACCACATATTCAACCATCATTCATTACATCCATTGTCCTTAAGCTTTTAAATGCAATTTATGATATATGCAATAGTGTGGTGTCAATGTCCCTAACTAATGCAAAAGATTAGGCGGCCTACTGATTCAGTCGACCTCCTTTTTATGTGCTCATGTCCATGCCATGTATCCAAATGAATGAAAATTCCCTAATGACAACTGATAGTTCTATATGCGTGTTACAATTATCATCCAAATGCAACAATCATATGATAATCACCTTATTCATAGCAACCATGAAATTAAAATGCAAGTGCACACACATCCATATGCATATGCTTTAGTGACCTGGTTAGGCCGATCTCTAAGCAATAATAGTGCCTAGTGTGTGTATATGCGTCCATTAGCATCCACCAGCAAACGCTTGCAACCACTTGCGTCCAACATACATAACATGTTCTAGTAACATGTTTACATTCAGTCATACCATCCATAGGTTAAATCCTAAGATCTACCCTCCCAAAGGATACTAAAGGAAAGAACCTATTCAAAACTAAAGATGGAAATAGGAAATTCAAGACGTACCATCGGAGAGATGCAGATAAGAGATATGTATTTTCTCCTCAGCCTCCCACATAGCGTCCTCAATACTATCTCCCCACTGCACCTTAACCAAAGGGACTTCCTTATTCCTAAGCTTCTTGATATCATGTCCAACGATTGGTAGGAATGCGAAGAACCGATGCTTCTCTCTCCACTTTAACTTCCTCAAGTAGGTTAGGTTCCACTACCTCTGCTAAATCATGTAAGCACTTTCTCAAGTGCGAAATATGAAAAACATCATGAACTCCCGTGAGCCTTCCGGTAGCTTTATCTGATATGCCATCTTCCCTACCCTTTCCACAATATGGAACGGTCCTAAGAATCAGGGAGCAAGTTTCCCACTTGATCCAAACCCCACTGCCTTTCTTAGCGGAGATACCTTATGGAAACCAAATCTCCTACCTCAAACTCAATATCCCTTCTCAGCTTATCTACATAGGATTTCTATCTATCTTGGGCCGCCTTCATTCTTCTTCTAATCAAATCAATCTTTTCCGAAGTCTCTCTAACCATGTCGGGACCAAGTAGCAATCTTTCCGTAGACTCCAACCAACAGGAAGGAGACTTGCAAGGTCTTCCATAAAGGGCTTCAAAAAGTGCCATCCCAATGCTAGCCTGAAAACTATTGTTTTAAGCAAATTCCACTAAAGGAAGGTGCTCCTCCCAAGTTCCTCCAAAATCAAGAATGCACATCCTCAATAAATCCTCAAGAACTCTATTAACTCTCTCCGTTTGGCCATCCGTTTGAGGGTGATAAGCCGTACTCAATCTAAGCTGTGTCCCTAAAGCCTCTTGCAAGCTTCTCCAAAACTCGCTAGTAAAGATAGGGTCTATGTCGCTCACTATGCTAGAGGGAACTCCAAGAAGTCGCACTATCTCACGAACGTATATGGATGCCAAGTAAGGTGTTGCCTCTTACTCTTGATCGGAATGAAGTGGGCGCTCTTAGTCAAATGATCTACAATCACCCAAATACCGGTATTCCCCTTCCTAGATCGGGGTAAACCATCTATGAAATCTATCAAAACACTATCCCACTTCCGTTCGAGTACATCCAATGGTTGAAGCAATTCGCCAGGCCTCTGCTATGCCGCCTTAACCCTTTGGCACACAAGACACTTAGCCACAAACTCTGCTACATCCTTCTTCATGCAACTCCAATAAAACACTCTCTTTATGTCCCTATACATCTTATTACCGCCCGGATGAATAGTCATCCAAGAATGGTGTGCCTCTGCTAGAACTGCTCTTATCAAATCATCAGTACGGGGGACACAAAGTCTTCCATCTTTCCTTAGCCACCCTTTACTATCGATGGAATAGTGTTGGAGATGTATAGAGACCTCTCCTCGGCTAATCCTATCCAGAATATCCAAAAGCTCTGAATCCTCTCGCTGCCTAGAGTCAATCTGATCTATGAGGGTAGACTTAACCTCAAGTGTTGCCAATAATCCAGGAGTAATGTCTGTAGATGGTTTAAAATCAAAGGTGGAAATAAACTCTAGGCTTTTCCACTAGATGAACATTAGACTAAGGGTTGCTCTCTTCCTACTTAATGCACCTACAACCACGTTCCGCTTGCCAGGGGTATAAGCTATCTCAAAGTCATATGATGACATAACCTCCATCCAATGCTATTGTCTCAAGTTTAAATCCTTTTGTGAGAATAGGTACTTCAATGATTTATGGTCAGTGATAAGCTCGAACCTCTCTCCTAGCAGGTAATGTCTCCAAGACTTGAGCGCAAAAACAATAGCAGCCAACTCCAAATCATGGGTGGGGTAGTTTTTCTCATGAGTTCTCAACTGTCTACACCTATAGCATACTACCCTCCCCTCCTACATCAATACTGCCCTAAGGCCAGTCCCATATACATCAGTGTATACTGTAAAAGGCTTAACTCTGTCGAGTAAAACTAACACTGGTGCACTAGTAACGACCCTCTTTAGCATCATGAAGGAATCCTCACAATCCACATCCCACACGAATGTCGCATTCTTCTTAGTGAGGCAAGTAAGAGGTGCTAAAATCTTACCAAAATCTTTAATAAACTTCCTACAATAACCAGCTAAACCTAGGAAGCTTCTAACTTCGGTAGCATTCTTGGGGGCCTTCCAATCCTGTACTGCTACTATCTTAGCAGGATCTATAGCTAATCCCTCTCTTGAGACTACATGCCCCAAGAAAGGCACCTCCTCATGCTAAAAGTGGCATTTCGAGAATTTTTCTTTCAACTGGTAAACACGAAGTTTACGAAGAACCTCCTCAAGATAAATAGCATGCTCTTCCATACTCTTGGAAAACACCATAATGTCGTCCACAAACACTACAACGAACTTATTTAGGACATCTCAAAAAAAATGGCTCATTAGATCTACAAAATAGGCTGGGGCATTGATCAGTCCAAATGGCATAACCAACCACTCAAAGAATCCATCGGGTGTCCTAAATGATATCTTATCGATGCTATCGTCAGCGACCCTAAGCTGATGAAATCCAGTAGCTAAGTCAAGCTAAGAAAATACTGAAGAGCAACCAACTAATCAAAAAGATCATCTATCTTAGGAAGTGGGTAACGGTTCTTCTTCGAGCTTATTCAACTCTCTATAGTCTAGGAAAAGTCGAAGAGAACCATCTGCCTTTGTAGCGAAGACGGCTAGCGCCCTCCACTCAGATATGCTCCATCTGATGAAGCCTTTCTCTAGTAGCTCACTGATCTGCTTACTTAACTCCTTCCTCTCCCTAGGAGCCATATGTCTCACGGGCAATGCCACTGCCTTAGCATTGTCATTCAGATAGATCCTAAAGTAGATCTCTCTCTTAGGGGATAGCCCCCTAACCTCCTTAAAAACATCTGGGAAATCTCTAACAACTGGAACTGAATCTAACTCTCCAAGTGATGAATCAAGGGAATAAAAGAAGCTCAACGTGACTGACCCCTGTAGGTTGCAAGAAACCTCGAGAGTCTGTCTACTACATGTCTCTAGTCTAATGACTCTCCTCTTGCAGTCCAATATTGCACCATAAGTGGATAACCAGTCCATCCCCAAAATCATCCCATATCCCAAAAATCGCAGTACATAGGCGTCAAAATCAAACTCTACGCCTAGTATAAAAATTTTCAAACCCCTACAAATCATGGATAAATGTGCCGATCCTCCTATGGGGTTTGAAACAACTATAGAGTCTACAACTAGAGAAATATCTAAGTGCAAACAATCAACCAAGGAACTAGAAATGAAAGAATTCGATGCTCCGGAGTCAAAAAGAGTTCAAATAGGAAAATATGAAATAGAGTTCAAACCTTCTACAGAGACTTTCCTACCTCAATCCGGTCCACTACTAAAAGGTGCTGCATCCAAAGTTTATACTTACGCCGTAGGCATGCCTGCTCTCTGCTCCGTCTTCTGAGGACAAGCTCTGCTAAGGTGTCCAGGCTGCCCACAGTTGTAACACCTCCCCTTCATCGTGTCCTTCTTACAGTCCTTTGTGAAATGCCTAACCAACCCACAATTATGACATTTCTCGCCCTTATTGATCTATCCCTTTTGAGGTCCTCCTCCTTTCTTCTTGTCCTTATCCTTCTTCTTTTTCTTCCACCACTGCTTCTTAGAGTTTTCTGATTTAGGAACCTCCTTAACCTCTTCTTTCTTAGCAACATCTGATATGAAAGCCATTTCCACAAGTGATTCATACGTCGCTCCTATAGGTACATGTGTCAATGCCAATCCTTGGAGGGGCTGGTTCAAACCTTTAGCAAATTTGGTGGCCTTCTTATGCGGTGTATTAACAAGCTCCATCCCGAACTACGATAACTCATTAAACTGATTTATATACTCTTTCACCGAAAGACTCCCCTGCTTCAAACCAATGAACTTCTCCATATGCATGCCTTCCTCGGCTTGCGACAAGAACTTTCTCTCAAACCTTTCCCGAAATCCAACCCAACAAATGTCTCTATCCTCCATTTCAACAATCTTCCACTAGTAAGAAGCCTCTCCCTTCAGCTGCCAAGATGCAAGCTGAACTCTCTACTAGTCCTCCAATCCTAACAGCCCAAATATCTGCTCCGTATTTCTCAACCAAGCTCGTGCTTCTATGAAATCCTCCGTGCCAGAAAACGTCTTGCCTCCTAGATTGGCGAAGTCCTTGCATAGCTTAGAAAAGTTGGCTGTTATAGGTGGATTAACGGGATCTCCACCCGTCGGTGCTGCATTGGGCGCTTGCCCTTGCACCTCTGGTGTTGTAGCTTGGAGGTATCTACGGAACCAGCCATGGACTTGGACACCCTCTGGAAGACTTGGGTCGTCCGCCATACTATGCAAAGAAAAGAAAATTTAGGCTCAAAAGAATCGAAAGAAGGTTGAACTGGACTTTGAGGGGATTTTTATAAAAACTCTCTTATGCTCGAAAACTATTTCTAGAATAAGAGTTTCTTTTTGAAAAATACTTTTAGTTTGAAGATATGTTACCTTTTAAAAATACTTTACTTTTAAAACAAGTTTTTAGGAATCCTGTAACCTTAGGCTCTGATACCAAATGAAACACCCCACACCCCTTAGTATTCCCAAAAAAGGGCACACCAAAGGATGTGGTGCGTTATAGGTATAGCGAAAGTATCACAGAGACTAAGATTCACAAGACAAATAAGTAAGAACATCATAAACATTTAAATAATAACTTATCATTCAAAATTAAGCTTCTTCTCAAAATAAGTCAAAAAAACATAACATGTCTCAAAAACTCATAATCTCTCATGTCTTATGAAAATACATCTCAGTCTCAAATAACCAGAGTAAAAGTAACAGTAATAATAAAATTCTCACAAGTGTCAATCCATCATAAGCCAAATGAAAAAGAGGAAAAGCAGAAGAATACATCTGAAATGAGAAAACTCTGAAATGAATCTCCAAGCAACCTAAATCAACTATCCTCAACTCTGCTGGCCTATGGGGGAAAAAGGGAAAATAGAGGAGTGGGTCAGACAATAAGTCTGGTGAGTGAAAGTAATTACTAGCATTTCGAAGCAAGATAAAGGTAATAGACTAAGCAATAGTTCTAGCTTGAAAGGAAAATACAAAAAAGATAAGCCTCAGATAAAATACCATTTCTGATTCTGTTTGACTATTTGCTTTGATTGTTTAATTGTTTGATTGTTTGCACTTGTCTTACACTACTGTGATTGGGCTGAAATCCTAATCCTATCTCAACTGCTAACTTGATTAGGCTGAAATTCAATCCTACTCATTGATCGGCCATTCCTATCTCTGTTGTACCACTGTGAACCAATCATGTTGGTTACAACAAAAGACAACTCTTTAGCGCTTAGGACGCAGTAGCAAATTATTTACCCTAATCGATGTCGCATTCTCGGTCATCGCCGGTACACACTAACTGTCGCCCCCTATTCGACCCTTATTTTACCTTAATCAGCATAAGCATTCCCAGCCTCACCTACGTGTGAGACCATCAGCCTAGACACTAATCAAAAATCTTCTAGCTTTGCGCCCCTTGCCCAAATCTCCATATTTGAGCCTCTATCTATTGGCCACTTATTTACCCTAATCAGCATAAGTGTGTCCCAGCCTCACCCACGTGTGAAACCATCAGTCCTTGACCTACGTGTTATAATTGATCTAAGTTTTAAAATAAACCTACGTGTTATGATTGCTTATTAACTTAGTCCAAAATCTAAGTTTTAAAATAAACCTCTTCTGTCATCTCTTCTTTCTAATTATAACCTACGTGTTATAATTGATCTTGCAACTGTTACTCTTCTATTTTCTCTTTTTAGTTATAACCATTTGTTATAATTATGCTTGCAAATATCTTAAATTTTACTATTTCAGTCCATCTCTATTCTTATTTCAGTTTTTCTCATTTTACATCTGATTTCTGTAAATTTAGTGTTATTCTATTTTAATCCATATTTGCGAATTCTTCTCTTTTCAATATTTTATTCGCGTCAAAAAAGATTAAATCTCTAAAAAAAGAAACTAACATTTACAGACTAAATTCCAACTTAAAACAGATGTAAATTACTGTAATTAACTGTAAATAACTGTTAATAATTGAATAAAATAGCTGAATAAAAGTAAACTGAAAAGAACTTTTGAAATTTACTTAAAAACTGACTGTAAATAAACTTACATAAAAACCGTCTCAAAATTGTAGAAAAACTACAACTATTAAGAACCCTATTATTTTAAATTTCTTACAAATCTAAAATAATTACAAAACACTCATCTGTGGTCCTTAGCTCTATTCTTGGGCCTTTCTAGATCCACTTCTAGGGCGTAGAATATTTTTCTTAAAAAAAATTTCTCCCCAGAAAAATTTCTATTTAGGGTTCAGCCTCAGGCAATGAACCCAATTGGGAGAAAATCTAAATGAGAAAAATAGCTAGGTCTTGGGTTCTATTTATAGTATTGCTTAGGGATCTCAAGCCATTGGATTTGAAGATTAAATCTGGTGCAACCACGTCATCAGCTCACTAGGAACCGTTGAATGAAAGCACGAACGCATAGGATTTCACAAAAATCGGATTATAGGGTCTTCGGCTCGTACCTGGACGAAATAGCGTCCAGGAAATAAGGCGGGTTGACCTAAGCTTATTGGGGGTCGACCTGACCGTAACAAGGGTCGACCCCTATGGGGTCTTTTTTTCGTTTTCGTTTATATATTCTGATTTCTTGTTTCTCTCGTAACTTCTCCGCACTGACTTGGATTTCGACAAGTTATATATGGAAATTGATCAGAAAATTACCATGGACCCAATGGTGCAACTTCTGTAGCTCAATTCCGACAATTTCCCAACTCTATTTTTTTATTCAATTAATTTGTTAATTAATTATTATTACTCTAATTTTTTGGGTTGTTACAGGTTTTCTATTATTGAAACTCTTAGTTTAAATATTTGGTTAGGTCAAAAAAATTTCGATTTAAATTTTTTTGATAAAGGGATTTTTTTAAATAAATGAAAAATAGAGCGTAAGTGGGACTTGGTGATTTTCCTATTTCATAAATTTGGAAGTTCTTTAAAAATTCCTTTTTAATAGAATGGAACTTGACTAAAATGGTTTAGAAGCCATTTAAATAGGAAAAATATAAATAGAGGTAATATTGGAAGATTTAGATAGGAATAGCATTAGGAATATATAAAATAGGGGTAGTAATCTAGTTTGGGATAAGGTAGGAGAGAAGTGATGAAAATATGATAGAAAAATAATAGGATGAAAGTTATCTAGTTTACTCCACTTTTTATTGTTTAAATTTATAGAAGATGTATCTGAATTAAAAGATCAACTTTTAAAGGAATAAGTCTTTAATGTAGAAAGTTTTTTAGAGAGGAATATTATTTTGCTCTTTTTTGGGATTAAGCAATCCTTATTGAGTTTTTGATAGTTTGATTTAACCATTGAGTTTTTGAATGTTTGGGTTAAAGACCCTACTTTTAAAAGAAGTAAGTCTTTGAGGTAAAAGTATTTAAGAAGGGAAATTATTTTACAAAGAAATTTTTAGATACTTTGAATTTGGGGTTAAGAATAAAGCGGTAAATGTTTTTAAAATTGTGAAAAGTTGAGTTCAAATTTTTGGAAGGTTTGTCTAAATGTTTAATAAAAATGGAATAGATATATGAAATAAAATAAAATAGGATGTCTAGATGCTTTTAGGAAACCAATTCCCCAAACTGTTTTTGCAAGTTGGAAATTATTTTTTAAAGTATGCTTAAAGGTTATCTTTCGGAATGTGAGAATTTCTTTGCAAGTTTTAATTTCATATGTCGCATACTAGTGTAAGGTGAATTTCTAAGTTTGCATCTTATGGAGTAGATAGGGATTCACTATCTAGGAAAGAAAGGTTAAAGGTTTCAAGATATGAATAAAATAAGAACAGTATGGACAACATTATCTGAAAATTTAAAATCAGTTCCAGGAAATTGTTTGTAGAAGGTTGTAATGTTGTAAAGAAATTCCTAATCTATAATTGATTTGTTAGTTTAATTGACATTGGAATGTGAATTTCTATATTTTCATTTATTAGGAGTAAGCTCCATGTAATTTTCCTTAAATGATCTAATTCCTTAAGGGTATAAAAGTTTGACATTTGATTTAACAATGGATATATCAAAAAGGAAAAGGGATATGTAAGATATGGATATTCTATTTCATAGTTTACATGGTCTATTCAACAAAAGGAAAGAAGTAATCCCTTGTAATCTTAAACAAAGCAAAAATCTCACTTGTAATTAATTTATGGGTAATTATAATGGTAATCCATTTTGGAAGAATAGCTCTGATAAAATAAAATATGGAAAAAATGTTATAGTTTAGAAATTAATAATTAGAAATAAGAAACATATAAATAGCGTAATGAACAACGGTATTCGTATTAATTATAAATAGCATAGTAATTATGGAATCAGATTTGTGGATATTAATTACAAATTTAATAGACAATAAATTTGTAATTAATAGAGAATAAAGAGGAATTATATAAGGGGTCGACTAAGGAATCCAATATGGTATTTATGGAGGAATTGAGTACTCATAATAAGTAAATTTGAAACTGGTAATAGATTGAAATGGATTAAATAATAATTGATTAGAGATTCTCAATTTTGACATTAATGACCAGTTATTATGTGTAATAGACGTTTATTAGATCT
Source organism: Allium fistulosum (assembly GCA_030737815.1). Classification (NCBI taxonomy): domain Eukaryota; kingdom Viridiplantae; phylum Streptophyta; class Magnoliopsida; order Asparagales; family Amaryllidaceae; genus Allium; species Allium fistulosum. The sequence goes on from CM060906.1 coordinate 918,242,762, forward strand.
AAGCAGGAAAATTAAGGAAGATGGGTAATGGTGGAATGACATTCTAAGAATGTGCATCTTACATTGGTAAGGAGCTTAGGACCCAAACATCATTAACATTAGTTAATGATTAAGGGCATCTTTCAGCAATTTTTTTTGAGTTATGGGTTGTAATCGCTAGTTATCTCCTAAAGTGTTTGATCTGGTATAAGACATATTCCAATTTTATCACCCCGTTAGTTTTATTAGACCGTTAAATAAATGTATACATTACGGAACATTGTAGATAGGGAAATTTCATTAGGACACTTAACTAGTGATAAACCAGGAGTAAGACTGGAAGTTAGTAGGAAAATTATATTAGAATGCTTCAAACCCAAAGCTTGTGGAGGGTCCCCATTCACTTTGAATGAGTAAAGATGTATAGGGATATGGAGAGAATTTTCTAATTTGTCAAGGATGAAGAGAGAGTCGCCGAATAAGTTTCTTGATGGTTGATGTGCCAAAGGATTTAGGCTAAGCAAGGCAGTCTAGAGGATTGTTATTATCGTTGAAGGTTTCAACTTGGATATGGGAGCACGAATCGATGGACTCTATAGGTAGGTTTCCTAGAGGCAGTACGTTATTTAGGTCATAGTAGATTGACTCATTTTACTTCTGTTGGAAGTAATAGGGCTGTAGCATCTCTAGCACAAGTGTATGTCAAGGAAGTGGTGTATCTACATGGAGCATTGTTAGTGATAGAGACCCTTGTCCATTAAAGAATTTTGGAGGAGTTTGCAATCTGCTGTGCAAATGACTTTGGATCTTAGCACCACTTACTAACCGTAGATCGGTTAGACAAAAAGAGTGAAAAAGAATTTTAGAAGATTTGTTGAGAGCTTGAAACATGGCTTTTGGAGGACCTTGGAGAAGGCAGAAGTGTTTAGGCAGTGAATGAAGGTGGCATAAGACCGTCAGGAGTCCAATGCTGACAGGCGAAGAAAGGAATTGGAGTTTTTAGTTAGGGATATGGTATTCGTTAAGGTTTTCCCTCTTAGAAAGGTTATAAGGTTTGGTACATCTGAGAAGTGGGTCCCAAGGTTCGTTGACCCTTTTTCGACTTTAGAGAGGGTGGGGAAACTTGCTTATTGAGTTGAGCTTCGGGACTAGTTAGTGGGAGTCCATGACGTCTTTTATGTTCCATAATTGAGGGGATGTTTGCACGACATTGCCTCTGTAATGGAGCTTGATCAGTTAATTGATGTTGAACCGGAGCCTATCGTCCCCCTCCCCTGCCTACTCTCCCACCCCCATAATGGAGCACAGTATTAAAAGGCTTCGTAAGGAAAGTATTAAGTTGGCTTGAGTTAAATAGGGAGAGAAATCAGCGGAAAGCACATGGGAAACCCAAAAAAAAGTGCAGGTTTCTCATCCTAAGCTTTTCCATAGTATTCTTTTATCTCTAAAAATTTAATATTAGATTGCATCATGGTTGCTACATTGGATGGTAAAAGATGGTTGCCACACAATACTGTTATTTTTTGCACTCCTATAGAGAATTTTATGTATATTTAGGATACTTTTATACATGCCTATATGTTACGACCTTGCGTTCAAGCTTGGATTGAGCTCACCTATAGTATGTTGCATACATAATCACATTGCATTTTTGGTTTAGTAGATGGTTGCATAGATTACTGTAAATAACTTGGTTGTATAACATGGTAGTTGATGCACATTACACTATCTATCCATGGTGATTTTGAAAGCGAAATCCATATTAAGGGGGGAATGTAATACCCTATGAAATTTAATAAGAAATTAAGTAATTAAAATAAGAGTAAAAAATGGAAATTCTGTAAATTTCAGAATTTGACCACAAGAGTTTCATCGTTGCGTTCATGGCGATTTTCTAATTAATGTCCATATATAAAAGGTTTAAATCGAAGTTTCAAACGAAGAAGTAATGGGTGTTTGAAGTTTTCGAATTTGAAATTTAAATATTTGAATGTGAATTTAAAATTTTAAAATTCAAAATTAACATTAAGGGTTACTTAATGTTTAAGAAAACGTTAGAATTAATGTGGATAATGTTTAAGTTAATTGGGTAATAAATAAAAATTAAACGGAAATGAAATAAACACTCCAAAATAAGGAGGAGCGGTCGACCGCTTGACCATGACTGGTCGACCGCTAGATGTAGGTGGCAGTTTGGGTTTTAGTTATTTTAAAAGGTCCGGATTTAATATTTAAATCCAACGGTTCTAGTTCCTTCTCACCTCTATAATTAGACCTCTAGACCCCCCCCATCACTTTTCCTAAAATTTTGGTATCGTCAGCTAAGCTCTGTCAAAATCTTTCCATTTAGGTTTCCGAAAACAGTAAACTTTCTGGTAAGCAATTCTAATCTCTAAACTCTAATTTAATTAAATTATCTAGTCCTTCTACTCTCTAGTTTCTGATTTTTTTTATCTAATCTTTATACAATCCATTTGTTATATATTCAAAAAAGGGAAGATCTAACAAAGAATTAGAAGTAGTGTAAATCAGGTCCCTTTTTCTTCTGTACATTTCAGAATCAGTTAAGATTTGATCTGAAAGGAAATTAGGCATGGTGGAATCAAGTCCAATTAGGAAGCAAACAATTCTTTGAGAGTGGAAATATCAATTTTTTCACATTTTTGTAATTGAATAGTATTTATTAGGATTTAATGTATGTCTTGGGAAATTTTCGTAAATGAAAAAAAAAACATTCAAACCCTCAAAATTTCCCTAAATAAATATCAGTCTTTGAATATGTTGGAATTTTAGTTGTTTTGTATTAATGTAGTAGAACCAGATCTTTTTTTGAGATTTAAGCAATTCATAATCAATTCCACTTTATCTCTTTTGATTTCTCTTGTAGTGTAAAAGGTTTCAAAAAATAAATAAAGTTAGAAATTGAGTGCAAAGAATGATTTTGGTTATTCATAGTTTGCACGGCCTATTTCTATAAATTAAATAAACATGAATCCATTTTTCACTCCAAGGTGGTAAGTGCAAAATTCGAATGGAATATGAAAGGTCTAAATTTTAAGTTTTGTTCCTTGAGATAGAGGAGTTAATTTTACTATATTAATATGAGATGAGTTTGATATTATTCCTTTCTATATATAAGTCAGTTGTTGGCTAAGGATATTAGCTATATATTTTTTAGAGTTTGGGACTTGTATGAGTTTGATATTTAAATTAATTAACGTTTTCTTTGTGCATGATTAGAGGTATTTTATTTGAATCTCGTGCATGTGCGTATATTTATATAATATTATTGATCATTAAAGTTAATAACGTAATGATTATAGCGTATTAAGCGTATTGATTAGAATTAATAGGGTAGTTGATAGCATTAATTTATTAGGAAGGTAATTAATGAAAATTATGGGACTTAATCCATAATTAAAGGCATAATAAGGGGTTACATTATGTGCCCTCAATTATTAATTGTGTAAGATAGTGTATGTACATAATTGGTATACAATGAAGAATGACTAAGTTATAAGGATGCGAGATAAGTCTAAAGTTACATAAAAGTCTACCCGGTTAAATTTGGCTACCAGTAGCGTAATTTTGGGGACTGATTTCAGACATCGTCTATAATAAATAACCCAGTAGATGCGAGGTTAGTCTTAATTCTATAGGGTAAATCCACCTAGTCAATCTGGCTACTAATTCCTACGAATAGTCGGATTAATCTAAGATGTCACGGTTTGGGTTATGTGTCATAACCATGCTACTGGTATGATAGGGAAATCTTTAAAGGGGTCTGCTTTGGGTTTAGAGGTATTATATGACTATTGTAGGGTCCACCTCTTTCCTTTAGGTGAAGTATTAAGTGACTTGATGGGTTTTCTTACGATGTCAATTAGTGAGAACCACGTAGGGACTTGCCTTGGGTTAGGTAATAAATAACAGGAACCTACTTATTTTTATAGGTATTAAATGGTCAGAGTCTATGTAACAACCCGCATATTCTACGATTAATATTTAAATATTTTATTTAAATATAGAATCGTTAATCGGATTGAAGTCTGAAAAGCTACTTTTTGCAAACAGTCGATTTAGGACTCGAGACCACTTCCATTGAGTTCAAAATGCCGTTTGCGACCTTTTTGAGTATAAGCTTCGATATGTTTGGAGTTAGTGGAATTTTGCTACTTTTTCACTTAGGGCTTTGGTTTGGGTTCAGCCCACTTGCCCAATTCTGGTTATATCAACCCAACCCCTCTCCACTTCTCTTCATTCTTTCCTCAGTTCCTAACTCTCTCAAGCTCAAGAGAATAATGGGGGAAAAGATTGGAAATGGAAATTCCTAAGCCCTAGTTCCATTGCTAATCCAAGTTCTAGCTCCAAACTCAAAGAAGAAGCTTTGGTAAGCCTTCTCTTCTTCTTCTCCAACTCATTCTCTTATCAATTTCAGAAATTCCTAAACCTAACTTTGGGAATGTTCTCCTTTTTGAGCATAGATTCAAGCTCATTTGGGTTGTGTTAAAGAGTGGTTGATTCTCCCTTTGCTTTCAAGCTCCTTCTTCATTGTTTTTGTGAAAAGGTGAGATTTTTATCTCACATCTTAAACTATATTTATCTTCGATTGTTAGGCATGAATTCCTAACACTTATTCTTGTGCAATTGCACTTGGTTTGGATTGATTTGGTGAATATTCCAATTTTTAGTGTTTTGAGTTCAATTCTTTAATCCAAACTTTGATCTTTGATCATGATTTTTGTGATGCATTGAAGAGCTTATAAGGCCGGGTTGTCGTTAGGCTTAAATCCTTAGTGTCGTTGCTCGCGAAAATGCAATTTGGTCGAGATTTGGCCAATGAACTTGATAAGTTGGGCAGTGCTGGAAACAGGTCCGGTCGACCGAGCTCTGTAGTCAGTCGACCGACCTGCTTCCAAAAGTGCTAAGCACTTCTCTGTTTGGGTTTGGTCGACCGGCTGCAGAGCTCAGTCGACCGACCTGCTTCCGAACTATTTTTCAGAACAGGGTCCGGTCGACTGAGCCCTGTAGCTGGCCGACCGACCTGCTGCTATTTTGCCTATTTCGCCAGTTTTGCGTGGTTTCCAAATTTAATCGATTCGTGTTACTTCCCTACTTGTTGTTATCATTTATTGCCAACTTTGATGACTTCTTTTCTTTGGGATTTTTGGAATATCCATTTTGATAGATTCGGTATCGATTTCTTTGGATTTTATTCGGTACCCCCTTCGTAGGGGACCTTATCTGAAAAACATTCATCAGAATTTCTACTATGATGGTTTTGGGATTGATTTCTTTGGACTTTACTCGCGTCTTTGAACGTGAATTGATGTGATTCGATTTGTTTCAACAATCGTTTTGTGACTTGTCACTTTAAAGATATGAAGGTTTCAATACTAGTAGTAAATATCAAAACTCTTTCATCAAAGCGATTTCAACACTATTTTAAATATCAAAAGTTCATTTTCTCAAACCGATTTCCAATCTACTAGTATATACAAGCCTTTACTTCACTCGGATGAGAAATCGACTTAAACGACTTAGTAAAACGAGTGGTATGAAACGCTTGCGTTCACTTCGTCGGTTAGCTCTTGGACTTGTTCGATTGAACCCTTTTTGTGACAATTTCCTAGTGGAGATCTATAGTTTGTTCGTAAATATTTAAGTTAAGCTAGTGGTTATGGGACATGAAGCTAAACTCATATATTTACTAGCTTAGTGTAATTGACACTTCCTAATGATCATGACGATCATTTTTGTGATTTAGACTAGCGATTGAGCGATGTCTCTTTGTTTGCGAGGTTAGACTAGACACCATTTGTGTGATTTCAATTCACACATATCTCTTTATCTTCAAGGTTAGTCTATACCTCATTGGTGTGATTTCGATTCACACATATTGAAACTCTTGTGACAATTTTCTAGTGCAGATCTACAATCTGTTCGTAAATATTTGAGTTAAGCAAGTGGTTATGGGACATGAAGCTAAACTCTTATATTTACTAGCTTAGTGTAATCGACACTTCTTTATGATCGATAATGATCATTTTATGGTTTAGACTAGCAATGTGCGATGTCTCTTTGTCAGTGTGTCAAAGGCCTCCGGGCCATCCGTGTGTTCGGAAAATTAAATGGATAGCTTCCCATCCGTGTGTTTGGAAAATTAAATGGATAGCTTCCCATCCGTGTGTTCGGAAAATTAAATGGATAGCTTCCCATCCGTGTGTTCGGAAAATTGAATGGATAGCTTCCATGAGATTGCTTCTCGTCCGTGTTCTCGGACTTCCCCCTTTTAATGATTTCTGGATTTCGTGTGTTGAATTCTGAGATTTGTTCTGGATTTCGTGTGTTGATTTCTGGATTTAATGTTTCACCAACTTTTACAATTGGCATTAATATGTATGTCATTTATTGTGGCTTGGTGAATTAAATAAAGAATATTGCATTCTTTTTATGCTATGAGATTCGTGCGATATTTGTATGATTTTCCTTTGTTGATTTTCTAATGTATACTTGTCGAGGTATGACCTTTTTGGTTATCATACGTCTTTTTATTATATCTCTTCTTATATCTCATTTTATCTGATAATTATAGCTAGACTGATTCGTTTATTATTTTTTTCTTAAATAATACTCGGGTCAGACTGAGATATTACAGGTGCTTCGTCATGACTTCCTATCTGGAGCCATCTTCTGACTTTTGGCTAACTACTCTAGTTTAGTAGTTTTTGTTGTATACATTTGAGATTGAGACTCCTTGATGTATACATATTCTTTTGCCTTGCACTTGTATCTATTCTTTTGTGTTGTTGTGGATCTTATTTGACCACTACTCTGATGTACACTTTAATGTGTTATATTCATATCTATTTCCGCCTTTGTGATATGAATTGCCTGTGACTGATTTATGTTATGCTTGTTTCTATATTTGTTTCCAAGGTCCATATAGCCACTGTGTAGTAGCTTTGAGTTTGTATCTGTATGTCGGATTTCCTCTTGAGATGAAAAGTTATATTTTTATCTGGCATATCGGTACTCGCACAAAGCAATTATACAGATGGTCGCTCCTCAACAGCCTTATTCTCCGTGCTAGTTGACGGCATTACCCCGTAGTGTCCTTGGCTAGCGTGGGTATAGAGGTGGGGCGTCACAGTCTAGCCAACTCCTAAATAAAGGGTATTAAATGGTTTGGAGGCTCTCTCTTGCATTGTTAACGATAGTTGCTTTAGAATTTGTAAATGGACTGGAAATGGGTTAGGTAATAAATGACAGGGACTTGCCTAATTTATAGGTATTAAGTCCGCCTAATTCTCAATAAAAGGTATAAAGTGATTTGGATGCTTTCTCTTGCATCGTAATGGTAGTTGCACGAATTTTGGGATTGGACTAGAAAGGATTTTAAGCTTACAATTAAAGTTATTTGTGTTATAGTATTAAATACGTAAGACATATTTCTTACCTAAATGATATTGCCTAAATACAATTATGGTAAAGATTGAGATTTTAATATCACCGTACATTTGTTGCTCTGACCCACTTCTCATTACAACACATAGGTTAGAGGAGACAAATGCTGATTTAAGGGACGAAGATGGAGATAAAGACTGGTGGCAGTTATCTATCTATTTATGATTTTCACATATTTTTATTGTACCCAGTTCTGATAGTTATGTTATTTTGATATTTTGTACTATGGAGGCTTTATGTAGACATGTTGTAATATTTAACATGTTATTTTTTAGAAATGGTTTTCTTTTATGAAATGGGTACTTTTTTCTTATATTATATTTTATCCATTCCATTGTGAGATTCTGAAAGTATAGATAGATGGCTCGGTGTACTCTGTATTGTTTCGAATTTATTAGCTTAACAGCTCACCTTGGGATGAGCCTAAGGTTCAATGGGCTTTTATTGGATCAAAGTTAGGTCCGTTTTGGGGAAGGAGGTTATTACATATCCTTAAGTTCCTTCCTAAAGGGTTTAATGCTATATACTAAAGTATTTATTCTATACGATGCAACTTTATATGTTACTATTAATATATTTATATGTACATAATTTTTGATAGAGTTAAGGGTATGCACTAGGGCAATTATGTAATGTTACATTTATCTAACTCGATTGACAATCTTGTTCGAAATAAAAGGTGTTTTCATTCTATTATATACTTGATATGATGTGTTATATTAATCAATTAATTTAATTAAAGGTATATTTAATAGAAAAACCATAAATGGTATGTGATAGTAGTTATAGCATTGTAACCATGAGTAATTTATCACAATGATATAAAATATATCATATTAAATGTACCTAGTCAAGATGCATTAAGACTGGATATCAATGTATCCATTGAGACTAGAGTACATAGCGCTCTCCAAATGTTGGACAGTGTATTACTTATGGCTGTTGGTGGCACCAAGGGGTTATGCACTGATAGTTATTAGAAAACTATGAAACAATTCACTCAATAGTTTTCTCTTGGTAAATATAACTAAGGTCAAACGGAAAATATCAATGTGACTGTTTCATACAATTCTCTCGACTTGAGAATACCGTGAATCTTCAATATGAAAGCTCTGCTTTGATTATAGTCAAATCATGGCATAGTGTTCCATCGAGTGACTATAGTTGGGTCGAGTGAAAATATTGGAAGTGAAGCACTATTCAAGTGGGGATTCGTCTCCCCAATTGTATGGGGTTAGTATTACCATCAACTCAATTCAGCTCAACGTCAAAGAATCTGGCCAGAGCATTTCGGTTAACTATTATTATTGAACTAAGGACTTTGTGTTTGGACTGTAGAGTTGAATATGGACGATGTTAGAGTTTTGACCATTACCAACTTTCATAAGTCCAATGTGATATAGTTTTAACAAAGAGAATTGGTGTAAATAAATGTCACAAATGGGTAACGCTTATTAGATTAAAATGAGACTTTACCGAAACTAAGTAAGCGATAAATTTGTCCATAATGTCACACCACCTACTAAGTGACATGTGAATGTTAATATTCGAATAGTTCGATGTTTATTGTTGACCTAACTTACACCCAAGAGTTACACAACCGAAATAATGAATTCTCTTTAGACTAAATGATTTAATTAGTTTATAATTGTTATAAACCAGTTAAATTAATTAATATTTATTAATCATTAAATCAGAATATGATTTGAGAAATTAACTATGTTATATATTTATAATAGTTATAAATATATCAATCGATATGAGATATCGACAACAAGTTAAATTAAATATAATTGTATATGTTTAATTTGGGTTGAATGAGCTAATGGCCCATGATTTTTTGAGGATTAAAGTAGACTGCTATAGCATGGATATACGGTGGAAAAAAAAGGGATTTGGTTTGGAGAAGTATGGTTGAGATTAAGGGAGAAGAAGTATAAGATATTTCCTATTTTCTCTCTTATTCGCATAATGTATTTGTTTAGATATTTATAACTATAAGTATATGCACATATTTGGACAACATACAATACATATAGAATGATCTAATATGTCCACTGCAATGTAAATCTCAGCATCTATATATAGGTATGTTATACCTTGTATGGAATATCATGTTAAACAAGCACACACATATACATATGTATATGATACATATGTACACTTTTATATTAAGTGAAAATAAATCAAATAAATTGCAAACAAAAATTTATGAATTTAAAATATGATTTTATTTAAGTTAAATTTAGAAATGTTTAAAATAAATTAGATTTTATAAGCCCAATAAAGATCCAATAGGGTAAAAAAAATTGAAATTCACCCACAACATCAACTGTTGCCTGGCCCAGTTCCAACAATGGTATCGGAGGCTAACAACTTATGTGGCCTAAATAAGTCATGTTAGGGTTAATTATTAAGCTCAAAGCCAATAAGGTTATCCCTAATAGAAAAGGCCCAATTTAGACTGGGCCTTGGGCTAATTTCAAAATTATTTTAAAATTAGAAACTAAAAATTTTAATTCGAAAATTAAATTTAACATAAGAATTTTTTTATAAATGATATAATATAAATTTTCAAAATTGTTTTAAAATTTAAAAATATAAGATTTCTAAATTTAAAGGATAAATTTAAAATATAATATATACATATTATAAATGTTATGATATAATGAAAATTTTAAAAATGTTTGAAAATTAATATAAATTAATTTCGAAATTTATAAATTTATTAATAAGATTAATAAATTAAATTAGTTAAATATATATATGCGTGTATTATATATTATGATATATTTTTAAAATGTTTAAAATAACTTAAGTGTACATGTATGTATTTGAATTGAATTTTTATAATTTAATTAAAAGTTATTTAATTATACAAATTAATTAGTTAAATAAATAAATTAAAGTTTAATTAATTAAATGAATATACACATATATAAGATATATGTGTGATATTATAAAGCTTACAGTATGTAATAAATATTTAATATAAATGTTATATCAAAATAATATAAAATTAATTAAAAATTAATTAACTAAGATTTAATTAATATAACGTTGTACATAAGACTATTATATAAGTAGGACAAAAATATAAAAGTTATATAATAATAAAACTTATATAATATGAATGTATAAACTCATGTGGAACATTAAAGAAAGCCTAAATAGACTTAATCAATAAATGCATACGTAATGTACGTATATTGTGATTTTAGATGTGTCTGACACTTGAATCACAAGGGGGTTTCATAAAAAATACATTATTCCATAAGTCGATATCACTCAATATAATGTTGTACTCTACCATACATATATTAATAAATTACTTGCATACTCATTAGTTGTTGAGCAAGATCAAGTTAGGCATGTTATATGTAGTATTATTAATATACTAAATAGACGAGGTACGATAACTATATGTATTTGCTCAGCAAACTCAAGGTACATATACTGTACTTAAGCCGTCTTGATAGGGTAGCTACGAGCGAATAATCTCTTTCGGTTTACTGAGCAAACTCAAGGTCGAAATGAGATTAGGACAAGGAACCATGGGTTAGAAGTTTTATGTGATACAACCGATAAGGAGTTATCCATCGTCCATGGAGCTATTATTTGTTGAGAAAATTCAAGGTCAGAATTCCAAGACAGATGAGTCCTAACAACCGCTAGTGAAGTCGAAAGACTTTTATGTTGTGCTTAGGGTTTGGTAAAACATAAAAGACTAGTGGGAGCCTAATTATAAAAATGAAATGATAAAATTTAACCTTTCTAGTATTGTAAGAACATATGTTATATAATGCTAATATTAATCCACATTGATAAATTTATGCATTTAAAATGATCGATAAAACATTTATCAATTAAGGTATACAATTAAACTGAATTGAAAATTGACAAATATAAATATAAAATATACATACTAATAAACATTCTATGTGTTTTCATACCCAAATAAATACTTAATTTTACAACTACTTAATACATTCGTAATTTGGTCACTTACGTGTTTATTTGGTATAGACCATGTATTGCATTCTATGTGTTTTCGAACTCTAAAAGCAATATGAGACTATGGATATTTGATCCATATACTATCTCATATAAATGTTATATGGGGAATGATCATAGTTCGTAATGTACGATACTTCAATGAAGTTAATTCATTCAAAAAAAGCCAATAAACAGTACTGTGAGACGGAGTTTCAATTTGATTAATTACATAAAAGACCGTATTATGCTAACGTAACAGTAGACTAAAACTATAAGATAAATTTAAGAACTCAATCGACTAAAATGTTTGTTTGATCACTTTACGCAAAGCGCAACATAATTGATGTCCTTAAAGGTTAAGGATCATCGAATGTGTTTTGTAAATAGTTATTTATGATATTGTAGTAAGGTTTTTTTTTTAATGTTTTAATCATTTGAAAGAAAAACAAATGTATAAGAGTAGATGTAATTTAAGGTACATTTGGGATGAAGAGAGTGAACAGTCACTTATGGTTCATAAAGAAACATTGAAAATGAGGATTAATAATAATAATTAATACTTAGCATTGAAATTGGAAATCTAATTTCTATTCCAAACTGTATTTTCAAATAGAAAATTATTTTCTATGAGATTTATTTCTTTGAATTCAAGATATTTGATCAAAGAACTCTTCACTGTAAACTAGTTGCAGTATATGAAAAAAATAAATCTATATTAAGTGAATGATGGATCTCCAAATTCAGTACCCTATTATAGTAATGGTGGAAATAGTGGGAACATGACATATAGCACTTATTGCATGCATCAAGTCATGAAAATTGTTTTCGTAAAACATACCAAACATTATTTATGAAATAATGACTATTTTCGGCATCGACTGAAAAGATACATGAATATATTTCAATGCGAATATTATGAATATTCATTATGAAATAAAACTATAATAATGTACTTGTTTTCATGACAAAGTGATGCATTTGGAAAATATTGAAGTGTCTAAATTATTTACAATTATGTTGGAATTATAGATTAAGTATAGTTTTGAGAAATAATTTTTATTATATGATTATGAATCATATGATATTAGTTAATTATATGCAAATTCTTGACTTTTCGATCCCCAAAAGTCGACACTAATATATCCATGGTATTCTTGTGTCGAGAAACTAAGTGCCAGAAAGACGGATCGTTGGGGAAAGAAAGAAGACAAGAAGAAACTAAAAAACACAGATTCTCATAACAACGGAATCACATATATTAATTAATATAAAAATATACAATAGTCATTTCCAAAATGATACATCAAAGTCATAATAGTACAAATTCCATTCTAGGATAGTTATAACTACCTATCCCAACTTAACTAATACAAAATACATATGATAAAGTGGAAATAAGATAAATAACTTACTATCGATGAAACCACCTGCTCCAAGCTCCTTCCAAATGCATCCGTGGGAAACCTGAACTACTTGGCTGCTCATACAAATTTAAGCACCCAAGAGTTTAAGTGAAGGAAAATAAAACTCCGGGTCAGACATAGGGCTGGTGTGAGTAAAACATAAGTTTAACTTTATAAAATCTTTAAAAATAAAAAGTATCTTATAAGACCACGCCGCACATAAACACGGACGGATATTTGTCTTACGATAACCAAACCGATTTATATTATAAAATCCAGTGATATTATAATAATGTCTAGGGTTTAAAGTATTCAATAACCAAGTAGTTGTGATGTGTATACATGACAGCAATAATAGATATACAATTGAAAATCATAGGCTCGTATTAGAGAATGGATCTCCAACAAATGGCAAGGTAAGGGGATACCTTCCAAAAATCTATACACCTCTAGATAAAATGTACAGCAGGATCGAAAATCTTTTGAGCCCTGCAAACACAGGACTTGCCTACCCCCTGAACTGGGTAGTACAGAATATAATCACCCCTTGGATGCGATCAATAACCAAAAATGGACCCGAAGCATACATAGATATTTCGACACTTGATCTTGGGATGATCATAACCTAATAAGAGCGACCCACATGACCCTACTGCATCTACCCAATTTAGCCATTACCGGGTTTGAGGCTTGAGAGGCTACGCTCTTAACATTTAGCAATCCATCTTAGAATACTAACACTGCCCTCCAAGAAGAAATGCAATGCTAGCATTCATCCATATAAGTTCGTTATGGATCTGAACAAACCCGAAGGCACTACCACTATTACATCCATTTTGGAATCACCCTTAGGCTTAGTAGCAAGCAGCCTTTGCACTTCAAGGAGCACCGTCTTCAATTATCTTCAAGATGTCTTCCAACGAATGCATATGTTAGTTTGGAGTGGTTTACGGATAACATATCAGATATCGGTCTCTCCAAACCAACAACGATAATTTCTGGTTGACTCATTCCCGGTTGTTTTGAAAGTATAAACAAGTATTCATATCCTTACCGAGGAACTCGCATATATAACCACACTTCCTAAGTCAAAACTGACCAAGATTTGATAGTCGGTTATTTAACTATCAAATACACAAACAAAAAAGTCTAGAGATTTAATTACCCGTAGTAGCCACTAAGCCTCAAAAACAAATTTTCATTTAGTAAATCTCTTTTTAAAATATTTATCAAAACATCCATATACTTATCTCGTTGAGAAAAGCATATTCATAAAACATTTGTGAACGATTTCTTATTTCAAATTCATGTTAAAAGGGTCAAACAAATGTTATTTAAATTAGAGGTAAGGATAACCCCAAACACTATTTCTTTGGTGTTAAGCATGGAATGAAAGTTCCACACCACCATAATTAAGAAGGTCGGCTAAGGGAAATCCAAATCTCAAATTCCTTTTATAAATTTATTCAATAAATCCTTTTAATAAATCTATTTCATTTATGAAATCTCCTTTGCTTAAATTCCATATCCATTTATAAAAATCTTTATAAATCTCCAAGTTTATTTATAAAACTCTTTTTTAAATATGAAAACCGTTTATAAAACCCTTTTATAAATATCCAAAATCATTTGTAGAACTCTTTTATAAATATCCAAAATCATTTATAACACTTTCCTTATTTAAAACAAAACTTCTTTTAAACTTTAATTAATAAAGTTCCTTTAATAAAATTAATTATTTAAAACACCTTTAAATAAAAAAGTTGTTATTTAACTTCTTCACTTAGTTATCTTTAAGCCGCATTAACAAAATAATGATTTTAAACAATCATTCAAAAAGCATTTAATTACTTCAAAACACATTTTATAAAATAACTACTTAACTTGAAACCATTATTAAAAGTAAGATTGACTTTACCAATAATCAGAATAGGCTTAGTTACCACAATGGATCTCATTTAATTGAGTTTAACTTATCCAAGTTATAACATGGGTATTTACATAACAAGTAGATATGTAAAAGAAATCAACCAATAGCGATCAATCAACATATAGAAAAATTTCCAGGTTACTATAATAGCATAACTGGGTTTTAGTCCTCCTTAATAAATGTCAAAACATAATTTACTCGGTGAATTATAGCAGAATGGTTATTTATTTTGCTAACAGATGTCAATTATAATTTAATTAGCAGAATGGTGTTTTACTCCACTAAACAAATGTCATTGGCTTTTATATTCAATTGTGGTTTACTTAAGAGTAGTCGACAAAGAAATCCCTTGAATTTAAAATATTCTTTTAAAAGAAAGTTACTTTATAACAAAATCTATCTTCGGAATTAAAGTGGTTTAAAACTTTCAAACTTTATTTATTTAATAATTAAATAATATTTAAACTCTTTATTGTATCATAGTTACTCCTTTAATTAAAAATTTAATAATAATTAACTATTAATTAAATAATTAAATAATAATTATCCTTCAAATATAATTAAATAATAGTTAAATAATAACTAGACTTTAATTAATCATTAAATAATAATTTAATAATAATTCAATATTAATTAATCCCAATTAATTAAATAAATAAATCATAATTAAAACTTAAATCATAAATTAAACCTTTTCTTAAATAATAGTTTAAATCTTAATTAAGTCTTTAATTAAAATCTTTAATTAATTATTAATTAAATAAATAATTAAACCTTCCTTTATTATTACAATAATAATTAACTTTTAAAATAATAATTAATTACTAATTAATCATTTAATAAATTATTAACTAATAATTAAACTTAAATTAACTAACTAATTATAATTAACTTCCTTAATTTATAATTAGGTACAAATTTCCTTTATTAACTAATGATTAAGTTCTAATTCCCTTACTTAATAAATTAATTAAATAATCATCAAATAAAAATAAATGAATAAATAAATAAATATTACCTTTTTAAATACTTCTAATAAGTTTTGGAAACACTTTGTAAGAAGAATACTTAAGTAAAAACACATTTTATTTTTTCCAAAACTAGTACGTTTTACGAATTGCACTTATAGCGACTATCGCTATACGATCCGTAATTTTCAAAACTTGAATTTTTATTTTCTAAGTCTTTGAAACTTTAACCTTTGGAAACCTTATACTTTGTAAATATAAAGGCATGATTTTTGAGAAAACTAACTGGTTTAGAATTTGAAAACATTTGTAAATTTAATCCCAAAGTTCAACAACCTTTACACAAGGGATTCTAAGTCGCATAAGCTAGCAAAGAGGCTAAATTTCTTAGCATACAAAACATGTATTCATGTGTGCAACATAAACGACTACATCACAACCACATCGCAACATGTAAATATTCCATAACCAACGTATACAAGTAAAGACATTAACTTGCTAACTAACTAACTAACTTTCATTTTCACTTATCACAACATTATATCCAAGTATCACATTCACATACGCATCAATATATAACTCAACCAAACTAGCAATAATTAATCAAAAAGGTAGACTTTAAACTTAAAGTCAGAAAACTTTAAATAAAGGTGGTAGATTTCTCACCTAAAGCTATCCAAACTCTAACCAATTTCCATTAAGCTAACATATGACCTAGAGCTTCACTTTTCCTTTGCAAAAATGTGATTTTGGACCTTGGAAAGTGGAGTTTGATTTCAGCCAAGAGGAGGGTGGGTTTGACCGTGAAGGTGTAGAGGAGTTAGGGCTTGCTTTTGCTAAGTGGAAGTATAGAAATGAAAGAGGAGGTATTAAACAATGTTTTTCATGCATTTAAAGTAGAAAGAAATGGTTTTTAACCTTTTGAAAACTAAATGGAAGCCACGGAAGAGTTTTTGAGAGTTTGGAAGAAATTTTTGCAAAGTAGAAATGAAATAAAATGAGAGAAAATCTTAAGAATTTTATATATATACAAGGCGTATTTATCAAATTACTAAAAAAACCCTTGTACTTTGGCCTCCACCTAAACCATGCCACCTCACCATGTCTTTTCCTTGCCAAATTTCGAAAATTCTTGGCCCCCCTCTTTTACCCTTCTTGTATACCTTGACCCAACATCATTTAACGCAACTTGTACTTATGTCTAAACATATTTCAACATGTTACACTTTACTTTAAACATTTATTTTATAATGTCATAAAATGTAGTAACATTTTTATTATATATACTTAAGTGAGTGCATGCATATATGTACTAAATCCTAACTTAAAAATAAATGAATGTGCATATTATACAATAGTGATACAACATTTTCGACAACTTTTATTCGACAAAAATCGATAATTCAGAAAACCAATCCAGTAACATTTTCGATTTTTCTTCAATCAAATATTTTTGTAGATAATTTTTGAAAACTATTTCATCATCATTATTTGCTACTTAAAAGGTTTTTATTTTAATTATAAAATCTATTATTTTAATATTTAAAATTAATTAAATATACACAAATCAAAGCAGTAAAATTCCGGTCATTACGCTCTCCTCCCTTAAAAGAATTTCATCCCTCAAATTTTACCGCAACCCTAATCCAAAAACACTTAATACTACCCATCAGTCTGTATGATGTACATAGATCATTCTTATGAAAAATCTAATTTGATCACTCACTCGAATACATAGCTTTTATTTTCAAATTAGTATCGCTCCCTGACTTCCTAGTGTGGACTCTGAACAAGCTTCTTAATTAGAAACCTCGGTTCCCTTGCATAGTCATATACTATGATAGAAAACTTTGGTTCCATATTAAGAACCCTAACCAAGTGTTCGTCGTCAAAAATCGAGCGATAGATCTTCATTCAGAACCATGTGATATACCTTAATTCATGTACTCAAATCTTGGATCGACAGTTAGAGAAGGAGAGAACATGATCTACATCCAACTTACGTACTCATCTAAAGATCCTTATTACTCAATTACTCTCTACCCTCCCTAAAATATTTATGAAAACATTTTATAACAATTTCTACTTAGGTTCAAGCATTTTAAAATGACACAACTTATTTATGAAACCTTTCATAAAATCATTTTAATTCATTAATTTGCATAATACTCTCCTACATCCTAAGATTATATACAAAACATCTTATTTTTAATTCTATTTACTTTTAACTCATTTAGTTGTAGGCCTAAAATAATTTGGGTCTTAAAACTGAGTCAACCAATTCAACCTCTTTACCCATTTGATCTGGTAACTAGCTAAGAAGAGTAGGATGCTGGTACCCGAACTTCATCCTAAAGTCTACTTTTTCTTAGACACCTCTAAGGTAAAGAAGTTAATTAGCCGGCTCAATAACATCAAATAATTTTTCACATTCTAGATGTTAAAATTAAAAGACATATTTAATGAAACAAAGTTTATTAACCATCTATATTAAATTAATTCAATTTTTAAAACTTCCTTTATTAACCTTTACTAAATCAAAACACCTTATTATTTTGAAAAATATGAGCTAATTACCTAAGTTTTATTTCAAAAATCTTTTTTTCTAAATGTACTTTATTTTCAAATCTTAGAAAATATACATATAGCCCGAGTAACCCCAAAATGATATCACAGAACTGGGTACTACCAAATAGTATCATATACCCTTTACCAAAAAGGGTAATACTCAGGAGAAGTGTTTACCATCCGAAGACATCTTCTACCCATTTTTAATCACTTTTGAGTCACTCAAACTAGTTAATTATAAAATACTTCTTATTTTAAAATCCTATTTTTGAAAAATCTAATATATATTTACAGTTAAATAGTTTTTAACAAAATATTTATCGTCCACTTACTTTGGATTCATTTGGATTCGAACTTGTTTTGATCGTACAATGACAAAGAGAATAATTTACTAAGTGCACTATCACATCTGCTTAAGACACCATTTGATTGTCACTTAGAAGATTATTCTGATCATCACAAAAAAGATCTAGACTTATTCCTGAACTATCCAAATAAAATCTTCTTTAAAATTTCCTTCTGAAATATTTATATATAAAAACATTTTATAGTAGCACTACTATTACCATTTCTTCAAAAACCATTTGAAATCATTTTCAAAGACATTGGGATTTTAAATTCATTAAAATATTTTTCATTTAAATCATACCTTGCTAAACAAATTTATAAAAAAATCAACTTTTTATAAAACCATCTGAAATATTTCTTTTAATAATCATCTTTTATTAAAACCCAATTTTGACCCAACATTATCATCGAACGCCTTATAGTCATACTGTGAAACTTAATTCACGAGGTGTTCATTTCAATGTTAATTCTATCTACCCAACCTATACTTAAAAGGGAAAACTACTAGTAGATTAGACAATGGTTAATGCTTGAAATTGGACGAGCATGACTAATCAAACCCTATATGATAATAATTAAATATTATCAACTCCTAACAACAACCATATCATAGATAACTATATAAATTCTTAAAATTTTTTCCTTTATATATATAAAATATAGTCCTAGATAAAATTATTTCATTTACCAATTTTAAAACAATATTGTGTCGATTGGACTTGTTCAAGTGTTTAGGAAATCACTATCGACAACATTGGCCAAATGCATCCACCAGAATTCTTAAGCCACTCAATAGATCAAAACACACAATATAAAATATTTTTATATACTAACAAATATGTGCACTTATATATAATATACTCTCATACTCATCCTAGGGTCTCACTTTCCCTATCTCAAATGAGTCAACCCCACCAAAGCCTAAGTATTCGCTCAACCTAAACTTTGATACCACATGTAATGTCCTAACTTTTCGACCCTCGGAAATTGACATTAATACATCTACAGTATTTATGTGTCAAACAACCAAGTGTCAAAAAGACGGATCGTTGGGGAAATAAAGAAGAAAGAAGACGAGAAGAAACTAAACAACACAGAATCTCATAACGTAACGGAACCATATATTAATTAACATAAAAAGTACAATAGTCATTTCCAAAATGATACATTAGAGTCATAATAGTACAAATTCTACCTTGGGATAGTTATAACTGCCTGTTCTAACTTAACTGATACAAAATACATATGGTACAACGGAAAAATGAGAAATAACTAACTATTGATGAAGCCACCTGCTCTAAGCTCCTCCAAAAGGCATCCACGGGAAACCTGAACTACTTGGCTGCTCATACAAATTTAAGAACCCAAGAGTTATAGGGAAGGAAAATAAAACTCCAGGTCAGACATGGGTCTAATGTGAGTAAAGCATAAGTTTAACTTTATAAAAGCCTTTAAAAACAAAAGTTATCTCAAAAGACCGCGCCGCACATAAACACGGACGATTTTTCACCTTACGATAACCGAACCAATTTATATTTTGAAATCCAATGATATCATAATAATGTCTAGGGTTTAAAGTATTTAATAACCAAGTAGCTGGGATGTGTGTACATGACAACAATAATAGATATATAATAAAAAATCATAGGCTCGTATTGGAGAATGGATTTCCAACAAATGGCAAGGTAAGGGACTACCTTTCAAAAATTTGTACATCTCTAGATAAAATGTACAGTGGGATCGAAAATCTTTCGACCCCTGCCAATAAAGGACTGGCCAACCCCTGTACTATGTAATACTAAATATGCTCACCCCTTAGCTGCGACCAACAACCAAAAATAAGCCCGAAGCCTACACAGAGATATCAACACTAAATCTTAGGATGATCATACCCTTATAGTTGAGACCCACATGGTCCTACTGCATCTACCCTGTTTTAGCTATTACCGCGGTGTGAGGCTTGAGAGGTTGTGCTCTTGACATTTAGCAATTCATCTTGGAATGCTAACACTACCCTCCAGGAAGAAATGCAATGCTATCATTCATCCATACAAGTTCATCTGGGTCTAAACGAAACCGAAGGCACTACCTCTACTACATCCATTTTGGAATCACCCTTAGGATTAGTAGAAAGTAGCCCTTGCAATAAAAAGAGCAACATCGTCAATCATCTAAACATGTCCTCAAATCGAACACATATGTTGGTTCGGAGTGGTTTTGGATAACATATCCAATCCCGGTCTCTCCAAACCAACAACGGTAATTTCTGGTTAACTCATTCCCGATTCTTTTGGAAGTATACAACAAGTATTCAAGTCCTCATCAAGAAAATCGCATATACAATCATACTTCCTAAGTCAAAACTGGTCAAGATTTGATAGTCAATTATTTAACTATAAAATACACAAACAAACAAAAATCTAGAGATTTAATACCCATAGCAACCACTAAGCCTAAAAAACAAATCTTCATTTATTAGATCTCTTTTTAAAATGTTTAGCAAAACATTCATATACTTATTTCACTAACATAAGTATATATACAAACGTTTGTGAAAGATTTCTGATTTCAAAATCATATTAAAAGGATCAAATGAATGTTACTTAATTTAGAGATTAGAACAACCCTAAACATTATTCCTTCGGTGTTAAGCATGGAACGAAAGTTCCACACTACCATAATTAAGAAGGTCGGTCATGGGAAATCCAAACCTCAAATTCTTTTTATAAATTTCTTCAATGAATCCTTTTAATAAATCCCTTTCATCTATGAAATCTTCTTTGCTTAAAATTCCATATCCATTTATAAAACTATTTATAATTCTCCAAGTTTATTTATAAAACTCTTTTTTAAATATCAAAACATTTATAAAACCTTTTTATAAATATCCAAAATCATTTGTAAAACTCTTTTATAAATATCCAAAATCATTTATAAAACTTTCCTTATTTAAAACAAAACTTCTTTAATAAACTTTAATCAATAAAGTTCCTTTGATAAAATCAATTATTAAAACACCTTTAAATAAACAAGTTATTATTTAAACCTTCTTCATTTAAGTATCTTTAAACCACATTAACAAAATAATGATTTCAAACAATCATTCAAAAAGCATTTACTTACATCAAAACACCTTTTATAAAATAATTACTTAACCTCAAACCATTATTAAAAGTAAGATTGACTTTACCAATAATCAGAAAAGGCTTAATGACCATAATGGATCTCATTTAATAGAGTTCAAATATTCTTCGTCATAACATGGGTATTTACATAACAAACAGATATGTAAAAGAAATCAACCAATAACGATCAATCAACATATAGAAAAATGTCCAAGGTACTATAATAGCATAACTGGGTTTTATTCCTACTTAATAGATGTTAAAACATAATCTGTTTGGTGAACTATAACAGAACGGTGATTTTTCCGCTAAAAATGTCGATTATAATTTAATTAGCAGAATGGTGTTTTACTCTCCTAAACATATGTCATTGGGTTTCATATTATATTGGAGTTTACTTAAGGGTAGTCGACAAAGAAATCCCTTGGATTTAAAATATTCTTTTAAACGAAAGTTACTTTAAAACAAAAACAATCTTCAGAATTAAAATGATTTAAAACTTTCAAACTTTATTTTATTTAATAATTAAAAAATATTTATACTCTTTATTAAATCATAGTTAAACCTTTAATTAAAATTTTAATAATAATTAACTATTAAATAAATAATTAAATAATAATTATCCTTCAAATAAATAATTATATAATAGTTAAATAATAATTAGACTTTAATTCATCATAAGAAAAATATTCAATAAATAATACTTTAATAGCAACAGTTCCACTGTCGATTTGAATGTTCGCTTCTGCGGCCTTCCACTTCGAATGAGTATTTTTCTCATCCTCTTCGTTCTTCTGGTGCCTTTCCAATCGCACTTCCTTTTCAACTTTCTAGCATGCCTCCGAAGAAAAAGAAGCCCGGTTCCACTTCGCCATATCTGGTTTGCCCCTTTCCGCCTCAGCTTGTTACTGTGTCTACGCCACTTGTTTTTCTCCCATTTGATTCGTCTCGGCCAACGCTTCATGTGCCTCCGCTTGTGTTGCAGGAGTCTGTGCCATCTGTCTGTATCAATGCTCCAAATGCAGTGGACAAGCTCGGTTCCGTCAATCCTCTCTCTGGTCTGCTGCACGATTTGAACACCACTCCTCTCGCTGCTTCGCTTATGCCTTGCTGCTCGGTCGTGTCAGGTGATCATCCACTTTCTCCACTCTTGGCCATGACTAGTATTACATCTTGGTCGAAGTCTGTTGTGGGCATGTCGCCTGATGTCGGTGATGTTGAAATTGGGCACTGTGTTGGTATCGAAGACAAAATTTTGGCAATTGATGTGGGCGGAAGTGAAATTGTTTCTGTGGCTAAGGACAAATTGTGCAATTCGGTAGTTATTGGCAAGAATGTCGGTTGCCCGCCTGGTGTTTGTCATATTGTCGCACCCATTATCCCATCTTCCTGTACTAATCCCACTGTCTCCTCTCCTAATGAAACATGTGCAATTCCTCTGGAATCATTTATTAGGACTACTCCAAAATGGACGTCTTTGTTCTCTATAATGCCACAAAATATGGGTGTTCATTCTTCTCGCAGCTTTGATAACTTAGAGATCGAAGGAGTAATGATTCCACCGGCCGAAGTGATTGAGGCCAGTGTTGATTATTGGAAGGATTTTTTGGTCGGTTTTTTCCTCGACTCCAACCCTGCCTATCAGCTTGTTAAGACGCGTTGTAACCAAGCATGGAAGCCAAAAGGGGGATTAAGTGTTCACTTTGACAATGCTATGTTCTTTTTCAAATTCTCACGTGGCGATGAAAGACAACATATTTTGAGGTTGATCCTATTCTCATTGATGGGAAACCGTTCATCATTACAACCTGGAGCCCATCTGTTGATAAGGCTAAGGCTCAGGTTTTATTTATTCCTATCTGGGTCCATTTTTCTCACATCATGTCCATTCTTCGGCCTTTGATCAAGATTGATTTGCTGGCAGGCCTAGTTGGTAAGGTAATTTTTTATGACACTAACACTGTAGCTAGGAAGAGACTAGTTTACGCCAAAGCTCTGATTGAAATAAATCCCGCCAAACCTTTGCCTTCTATGTTAAAGGTCAAATTCGATGCGGGCCTTGTTGTTGAGGTCAGAGTTCGCTATAGTTGGAAACTGGATATCTGTACGTCCAGTCAGTCCTTTAGGCATCTTTCGGTAGCTTGTTCTAGATCGGATTCTGCTATACCCGATCCACTATCTGATCGAATTCCACTTCCTCGTCCTTTTGTTAGGAGGTGGGTCTCGAAGGTTGCTCCTCCTCCCTCTGACCCTGCTCCTGTCGATACTTGTGAAGCTCCTATTGTTGATGTTCCTGTTGCTCCTTGTGCAGCTCCTATTATTGATGCCCCTGTTGGTGGGACCCTTGTTGAGTGTGCTTCTCCTGTTTCACCCTATTCTATTACTTGGAATTCTGAGGAGCAGGCATGGATCAATATACCATCTGAGATGAGGTACTCGCCGAAAACTGATACTTATTATGCATTTGTCAGTGATATTGAGGGTGAGAGTCGATTTCTTATATATCACATTGAGGATGAGGGTCTGTCCCTTACTAGGGTTGGTGAGATTGGTGAGCTGAATAAAAGTAAGTTTTATGACATCGTTTGGGATAGGAAATTTATTTACTCTCCTTCTACTGAAGGATACATTCCAACCCGGCTGCTCTTTTCTCTGGGTATGTTCATGTTATGGGCTCGTCATCAGTTTTGGTACTAGCACTTCCTCGTTGATCAGTGCGTAGTCATAGTTTTTAGTAGTTTAGGCTCCTTTTGCCTAGCTCATGTGCTGTATTTTCTCTTTTGTTTTGGCTCTTTGAGCCTTTTTAGCAGTTCTGTGCATGTGCAGAACACTTGTTTTCCCATTATTTATACAGTGGCACAGCCCACTTTAAAGCCTACTAGCTTTGCTAAAAAATAATAATAATAATATAACCTTTATTAATATTAATTAATCCCAATTAATTAAGTAAATCATACATAATTAAAACTTAAATAATAAAGTAAACCTTTTATTAAATAATAATTTAAATCTTAATTAAGTCTTTAATTAAAATATTTAATTAATTAGGAATTAAATAAATAATTAAACCCTTTCTTGATTATTAAAATAATAATTAACTTTTAAATAATAATTAATTACTAATAAATCCTTTAATAAATTTTTAACTAATAATTAAAATTAAATTAACTAACTACTTATAATTAACTTCCTTAATTTATAGTTAGGTACAAATTTCCTTTATTAATTAACGATTAAGTTCAAATTCCCTTACTTAATAAATTAATTAAATAATCATTAATTAAAATAAATATTCCTTTCTAAATACTTATAATAAATTTTTAAAGCACTTTGCATGAAGAATACTTAAGTAAAAACACATTTTAGATTTTCCAAAACTAGTTCGCTTTACTAGCTGCACTTATAGCGACTCTCGCTATACGGTCCGTAATTTTCAAAACTTGAATTTTTATTTTCTAAGTCTTTAAACTTTAACCTTTGGAAATGTTATACTTTGTAAACATAAAGGTGTGATTTTTGAGAAAACTAACAAGTTTAAAATTTGAAAACGTTTTGCAAATTTGAACTCAAAGTTCAAAAACCTTTACACGAGGGATACTAAGTCGCATAAGCCAGCAAAGAGACTAACTTTCTTAGCATACAAAACATGTATTCATGTGTGCAACATAAATAATTGCATCACAACCACATCGCAACATGTAAACATTTCATGACCAACATATACAAGTAAAGGTATTAACTGGCTAACTTACTAACTTTCATTTTCACTTATCACAACATTATATCCAAGCATCACTATAACGACCCCGGATTTTATATAAGTTTAAATTGATAATTAATTGAATTTTTGAATAAAATCTGTAAAATTAATTGATAAATTGATGCAAGTTTCCCCGAATTTAAATAAATTCTGTATAAATCATTTAAAATATTGTATATGTATGTGAATGTGTGTGTGTGTATATATATTTGGGCATATATGAGTAAATTTGAAATTATTTATATATATACATTTGATTTGAATTTAAATCGAAAATAAATGGTTTAAGAATAAAAATACAAATTTTATAAAATAAAGTATGTAAAATATAAAAGTAACCCATTGGTAAAAAAAATTAACAACAGAAAAAAATATAGAAATTATTTATATTACAAATTAATAAGACTAAAGAAAAATAAAAATAAACATATATATATATATAAGATATAAAACAAAATAAAATAAATACATAAATAAATTAACCACATATTAAATATGGAAATACATTCAAAATTAATAAAAGAAAATTAAGATAAAATAGAATCTCACTTATATTACAAAGTGATAAAACAAACAAAAGAAAATACATTCATGTTGCAAGAAATGATGATCTGCATAGTAAAGGAAATACATATATAGGAAATATATGTAGGCTTACAAAGTTAGAAGCCACCAGATTCTTCTCTAATGTAATGTATAACATAAAAATAAAGCAAATAAAATAAGGTAAGTGGTACAAGGTAATTAATGCATGAAGCATTAGTACACTACAAAAATTATATCAGCCACCAAAGAAATTTGCCTAGCAGAACAAAGATAAAAATATCCCTGCTAAAAATGTACAAACCAATAAAATATACACCATGTACAAAGTTTTATACCCAGTAACTTCATTCTTATATATCAATCTTCCATCACAGTTTCGTTCACCCCTTTAAAACTGAGTAAAAGAAAACTAAAGTAATATCATCATCATTCAAAAACAATTATCAACTTAAAAACATCCACTTAAAACATCAAAGCAATCAAAGAAGGCCTGGGATCAAGAAGAAAAGTTCCAGCTAGCAACTTCAACCCAGATTTTCAACTTTGCAAATTTAAGAAAGACTTCAACTTTAATCTGAAAACTATGGAATCAAGATGTGGAAGGTGAGTAACAACTAGCAACTTAAACTTGAGTATATATCTTGAAAGTGCTCTGTATATATATGCATGTATCAGTGACTGTCTTCTTCTCTGTTTAGTCCCAGAGTACAAAACAACAAAGAAACTAAATTTCAAATTATCTAATCAGTATTAGACTTAGGATTAAGAAACAAATAGTTGTGTTTAAGTACGGATGATAACTTAAAAATAGTTTCATGAAATAAAAATGTATATATAATGGGAAATCAAGTTTTTACAGAGTAAAATTTTAATTCTAGAAATTTCAAACTTCACGAATTATTGATTTAAGAATATAACTTGAATCCTTACTGGAAGACATGGTTTTCAAACTTGGTTTGATGATTTTTAGTTGCGTGGTTTAAGAGCAGTTCGATGTTGAACGAAAAATGGGTTTTGGGCGAATTATGGTGATCGGCGAAGCATTGGGTTTCGAGATTGATGTCGTAGCTTGCTTGAAGGTAGGAGATCATCAGAAAAATACTCGCTTGAATTTTAGGCGGCGGTGGTGGCTGGTCGACGTGATAGTAGGGTTTAAGGTATGGGTTGGGTTGTTGTCGTTTTCGAACTGATTTCGTCGTCGTCGTCGAAACATTAGTGTCGATCGCACCGAGGGGGATAGGAGTGAGACGTCATGGCGAAGCTATGGACGAAGTGTCGATGATTCAGATGGCCGGAGGTGGTGTGGCTTGGAGTTTTCCGGTGGTTGGGTTGTTCCAGGTGGTTGGCTATCTTGCTCAAATTCAAATTCGTCGTAGTTGAGGGGATCTGGGTGGTTGTGTTGTGTGTCGAGATGGTTGATGACGGCAAAGGTCACGACGAGGAGTCGGAGACGTTTTGATAAGCATGCACGTGCACGTGTGCACTTTGGGGTGTCTGGGTTTGTCGATGTTTGGGAAGAAGGTTGTACTCGGGTCGATCTCGAGACGTTTGCGAGTTTGTCTCGAAGTAGAGTGAAGTTGCGAATGCACGAGGATGGCTCGAGAAATTTGAAGCCTGGACTCGGGTCAATCTTCGTTGTCAGGAAATAAAAAAAATGTTGACCAATTTGTAAATGAAGGAAGTAAACATGATTCCAAGGTTTTAAATATAAAAATTTCTTGACTAAGTTTAAACAATAGTAAATTTAGTTAATCAAGTTTTTTTATAAAAAGATGGTGGTTAAGAATATGATTAAGTAACTAATGAAGATAAGTGGTTTATCTTTTAAAAGTAATTAAGGTCTTAATTAATTCAAGGCTAATTACAATGTGATTAATTAATGAATGTGATTAATTAATGAATTTGACTAATTAATTAATGTGATTAATTAATGGGTAATTAATGAAGGTGATTAAATAATTACTTAATTGAAAGTAATTAGTGGTTAATTAATGGAAGAAATTAAGGATAATTTATTTAATGATTAAAGTTGATTAATTAATTAAATGATTAGTGAAAGAATAATTTATTAATATGGTTAATTAATTAAAGCAATTAATTTGAAGATAATTAATCAAAGATTTATTAATTAATGTAAGTGGTTAGGGATGATCACTTATTGAAATTTTGTTAATTAAATGGTAATTTATTAATTAAAGATAATTAATTAAATGATGAATTAAACAATTAAAGGTTGATTATTCAATAATTAAAGGTTGATGAATTATAATTAATGGTTAATTAATAAATGATTAAAGGATAATTAATCAAAATGATTTGTAATTTACTAATGTTAATTAACCAGGATTAGTAATTCATAAGAAATTAATCTGATTTGAATTAATCAGATATTAATTGATCCTACTTATGGATGTTTGGATTTTATTGAATGATTGAATTGTTTGATATTCCCTGATATGTGATGCTGTGCGATATATACATTCTGATTTGTGTGTGATTTGTATTGTAGTTATTTATCTGGGATGAATGTAAATTATTATTTGTGAATATGTGGATAAACGATAAGCGTTATAGTTTATACCGCTTATCAACTATATTGTTGTATTTGAATCTGTGATGATTGAATGATGTTGCACTATTGTGTAAAACCCCTAGACCACACTTTTACACACACAAATATGGATTTCACGAGGAAATCGATTAAGTCATAGATGATTTAAAATTAATGTTTTTGAAATTGAAATTTTAGTTTCAATTGATTTTGGAAATGGATTTGTGTTAAATGTTAAAGCTTTTGAAAAGGAGTTCTTAAGATAAAAGATATTTTAAATAACTTGGTAAAGTTTCCAATTTAAATAATTTAATTTGAATTTGAATTCAAAATTTGGAATTGAATTCCATGGTTGGAAATTATGGTTAAAGATGTTATAAATGTATTTATATGAATTTAAACCATTTTAAAAGTTTGGTTATGAGAATTTGAATTTTACCCAAGGATTTTAACTCGTATAAATGAATCAGATTTTCCGAAATGAAAACTATTTGTTTTCAAAAAAAATAGAAGCTTTCATATAAGGAATGAATTTCCAATTTGTGTCAAAAGAATTTCAAGTTTGAAATGAAAAAATGGTTTTTCGAGTTATGAATTAACCTTTGTGAAAGATTGTTGAACTTTGTTTTGAAATTGGAAAGGTGTACCTTTTGTATAAAAGGTCAAAATGGAATTGTTTTGAAAGCTATCAGTTAAATCTTTGTTTTAAAGATTGGACGAGTTAATTCAAATTGAAATGGAAATCAATTTGAAAATCTATGAATAGATTTTTATGAAACTAGGTGAACTTTGTGAGATGGATCTTTTTATGTAAAAGATTTAAATGGTAATGTGTTTAAACCATTTGAAAGAGAAGTTTGGGTAATAAGTTGTGACTTAATCAAAATCTCAATATCCATATGTTTTTAAATATTACGCTCACTATTCGGTTTAGCCGGGAGAGAACTTTGTGTCATATAACCCATTCCGAATAGTGATACGTCGAATATGGATAGCATTTGAAGACCGGTGGTGAAGACCGGGTATTTGTGAAAACGATAGGATAACCTATCGATTGTCTCTGCACCGAGTAGCGCCCGGTATAGAGATTCCCTAAGTGATGGGAAGTTCGATCGGGATTGTGAATACCCGGATTACAAGGGCTTCTTTGGAAGTGCCTTCGGTTCTGTTCGAACCCGGAACAGACTTGTATGGTTGTATGTCTGACGCTACACTTTGAGATATAAAGCTGATTTCTTTCAAATACATTTCTGTTTGGTGGCGGAGAATTTATTCTCTTAGCTTAACACCCTTCTCTGAGACGTACGAGCTCAGAGGTTATGTAGTTGAAGGTTATCAATGATATACTCCCAATTTGGTAGTGTGGCATGCTGAGTGTTGTTGTGTGTTGATGGTCATTTGCTGATCATTTGTTGATCAAAGCATGGCTTTGTGAAAAAGCGTAGCTTCGTGGACGAGACCTCACCGGACCACACAACCCGAAAATGGTCGAAACAGGAAAGATGCGGCAAGGTTATGAGGGTCGCTCCCTTTAGGGTATGTCATTTCTTTTTGGAAAAAGGTGATATTATGGTATGGAGCCCTGATATTTACCTATGTGGTTGCTCCAATCTCATTTACTGTGTGATTGTTGCTGTGTGATCGAGGGCCCTTGGATAAAGGTCCCAAAGGACCGGGGGGTGGCATATTCGTGTAGTAGTTACCTACTGTAAGGGGTAACCTGTAACGACCCGTAAATTTAACGGGTTTTAATAACGTTATTAATTGAAATTTTGCGAAATTTTAAAGGATAAAGTTTTGAAATATAAATTTGATATTTGAAATGCGTCTAGTTAAACATGACAACTGGTAAATTTTCGTCTGAAAATATGAAAGTTTATTTCGCGCGTAAATGTACTTCAATTTAATTAGTTAAAAAGCGATGAAATTAAAATATTTTCGAAACCTGAATATTTTTACATAGAAAAATTCTAAACCATCTTCTGAGCAAGATGTCAGTTTGTCGTTTTTCCAAATTCGGACATCTTTGGCTCCGTCGATCTTATTTTTCATCATTTTTCTTGCATTTTCTGCTTGTAGAAAATTCAAATTTTTATAATTCAATCATACCACTGAAATTTGTATACCGTTTTGATCGTCTCGTCGTGATGATCTCTACGGTATATTCGATTGTCAAATTCGGAGTCCGGTGTGCGGTGCAATCTGCGAAATGCCAAGCGTATCGGTTCCGTATTTGGACCTATGCCTTTTCGTTGCTTCCCGAGACAACCAAAAGCCAGCAGTTTTTATTATTTTTGGAAATCAACAGCCATTGAACATTAATATTCCTTGAATTCTTGTGCCTGACTTTTCTTTTCCTCGTTTCAATTTTATTGACTTGTCCATTCGTTACCTTGTTATGCTTATCTCTGTTCATTTTCATTGAGATTTGCATATCCATTTCCTCACTAAAAAAACTATGACAACCTGCTCCCTTTTGAAATTGATTCTACAAAAATTTTGCTCGCCTTGGCCTGCTCTTCCCATCGCCCAAACGCCTTACTCCATCCCTAAGTCCACTGTCCCATCGACTTCGTGCCACTCTCCTCCTCCTCGTCTTCACCAAACACTCACCCTCCATCGGTTCCATCACCGCATGCAAGCACGTCCTCCACCGATGTTAGCACCTCTGCCCTGACAGCGACGCAGCATCACCTTCACGTGCAACCTCTGCCACCAAAATCTCGACTAACGTGCCACACTTTCCCTCTACCACCATCGCCGACCTTTGCTCACCACCACAAACCGAACAGCCGCGTCTCTCTCCACAAACCGACACAGCCATATGTTCTCCAGCCTGCATCACCACTTCGGCCTCTGCTTCTCCCCTATCGGCCGCCTTGGCAACCCAACTCGAACCACCTTTTGCTGTTTGTGGCTCCATCTCCCTTTTTATCTTCCTTTTAAGGTCAGTTTTCAATTTA
Organism: Allium fistulosum; assembly: GCA_030737815.1. Lineage (NCBI taxonomy): Eukaryota > Viridiplantae > Streptophyta > Magnoliopsida > Asparagales > Amaryllidaceae > Allium > Allium fistulosum. Next base: position 918,274,366 of record CM060906.1, read on the forward strand.
TTGGGTGTTGGTTAGTTTGTATAATATATATTTTACAAATCACATTTTATGTTCGTATATAAGAGTTTCAACCATATTATATGTAATATATATAAAGGTTATATCAGCTTCTATTTATATAAGTCATATGTAGTCTGTTTGCTATTTATATAACATATGAATTAAGCTCATGACTTTCGGTTTACATATATATAGTTACAGTATTGATAAGTGTATATGGTTAGTATAAATCTTATAAGTATGTTTATATATAGTTTTGAATGTATAACGTGTATATACTTATTTTATACAAATGATAGTTATATGTAATGATCTGTTTTGAGGCTATATAGCAGTGTAAGTTTATTTTAAATGATGATTTTAAAGAGATAGTATAGGAAATAGTTATAAGCTGTTAGTTGGGTTCTTTGGGTTATATTTTCCTATGTACAGAATTATATATATATATATATTTAAGCATTGTACTTTAAGGGTACTGATCTTTTGTTATATGAATATTCGTCAGTCTATACTAGTCACAGGTTATGATAAAGTATGTTTTGAATCTATGTTAAAAATTTCGAAGGGTGTGGATTTCGGTTTGTATGTATGAAATATGCAATTGAAATTTTGAAAAAATATGTATAGTGTAGTCTGTCGGGGAAAGAAAATGTGTATATATATATCATTTGGTTTTTGGTTCAAAACAGTTTATATGTGTTTAAGAATTTTGCTTGCTAATGGTTTTAAGTATAAGTATATATGTGAATATATTATGTTTTAGGTTATATAAATTTTACTTCTGTGGTAAAAACATTTATTTAAATATGTGTACAGTTATATATATTGGATCTATATAATAGATTTTATATAGGTAAGAATATCCTGTGATTTAAGTTATATCAGAAGATACAAAATTTAGAGGGTGTATATATATATATAGGATATATTAGCCTCTGTTATGTTTTAGTGTAAAGATTTATAATAGTTATGTTATACATAGGCTGTTTGCATATTTGTTTATAAGTGTATATATATTTATTTCAAATTTATTTTGTAAAAATGCTTGTTTTATATGTGTTTATTTAAAACAATGATTTTGAAATATATATATATATATATATTATATTTAATATGTGTTTAAATTAATATTGACTTGAAAATAAATATATTCTATATATATATATATATGTATATATATTCTGTTCTATCTTGATGATTCTGATTTATTTCATCAATTTCTTATCTGTCAGTTGTCCGTCGAATTTGTGCCAATCTTGCTTCGCTTTGGAATTCGTGCTCGGATTCGTAACACATCTCATTCTCGTTCATCTCTCTAGCCTCGAAAGGTGAGCAATCACTCACGATTTACATTCTTTTATTTATTTAAATTTTATTTCAATTGAAACGACAATTGAAATATGCTGAAGTTAGTTATTTACACTATTTTATATGCTATTACCTATATCAGTTCACATATGACACCATTTTCTGTTTATTATTTATGCGATGATAATACAGTTGGGTTGACAATTGATTGATTGTTGATGTTTATATTAGTATGCAATTGAATTTGATATAGGATAGTTAAATTTGTATAATGTGACCCCTTTAAATGTTAAATAAATTGACACGTAGAAATAGTGTTAACTACACCTTGAACCATTGAATGTATGTTGTATAAATTGATATAGTATGAAATTGAATAGTGGATATCAAGTGAAAAATCGTATAAATATTTGTGTAATAATCTTTAATCTACATGAAATGATAGTGTAGATTCTAGAAATATTATATTAATTTGCACAAATAACAATGCGAATTAATACGATTATTTCGGAATTATTTGAATTGATTATTTGATTGTTATTGATTGTTGTTATTGCTTGTTTATTTACTTTGACACCATCCCAGTTATCACACTGCAAGTTCCCTTTGCTATGCTTTGATTTTGAATTGAATTGGAATCGGGTTGAAATGATGAATACCCAAAATTAAAACTTTGACCTAGGATAGAAAATTAAATAAAACCGATTGGTCAAATAATTTGATTTAAAATAAAATAAAGATTTTATTTGAATAAATGATAAGGTTTTGAAATGAAGTTGGAATTTAAATTTTTATGAAAGGAAAATGTTAATATAAAAAAAATACGAAACAAAATATTAACAATGTAATTGATGAAACAACGTTGTTTAATTTGAGAAACGATTGAATTAAGTTTGAAATTATTTTAATAATTAAATAAGATTGAATTATTTAATAATCAAATAAAATTTGAATTCTTTGATATGAGAAATTGAACTTTTGAATAAGTGAATTTTTACTTCGTAAATAATTAAAATTGAATTTCTTTATTAATTAAGTTTTGGAAAATTATTTATGTACGTAAATAAGTGAAATTGAATTTCTTTAACGAGAAATAAAATGTGATTTATTGAAATTGATGTAAGACTTGAAATTTAAAGAAATTTGATTTGATGAATTTAATTTAATTCAATTTGTAAGTTTTGATATAATGAAGTTGAATTTAAATAATGGATTTAATGAATTGGAAATTTAATAGAAATTGTTTTGATTGGCAAATTTACTTAACAAATATTGAATGAAATAGATAAATGAATTTAAATTGATTTGAATGTTAAATTAAATTAATTTAAATGATTTTGAAATGAAACTGATATACGAACTTGAATCAATATTTGAATTGAAATTGAATTATAAGATTTTGAAATGGTAATTTGAAAGTTTTGAAACGTAAATTATGGAAATTGATTTAGAAAGTCAAATGAAATGTTGGTTTACAAATTTTATTTGAAATTGATTTGGTTTTGAAATATATAAACGACCAATCGGTGTAATAATTACGAAAGTTATTAAAGAGACCGAAATCGGTTAGGGACATACTCACTGTCTAAACCGATAACCACTTTAATAACTATACGCAGAGTGTGATCCAGAATGAAGTGGTTGGAATGATGTACGTGATGACTGAAGAAAGAGAACGATAATGGATAGCCTTGACACTTGTATCAAATTGGAAATGACTAAAACAGGAGCTGTGCCGGGCCAAATGGGGGCTAGCTACCTCGAGCGAACACACTTCTTCGAAAACTACTCATTACTTGTTGTCAATTGGTGCACCCTTGATTTTGGGAGTGTTGTTTCGCGGTGTTGCGATCGCTGCGGCGATGCGTTCTCACCAGTCCGGATCAGGCGAACGGTAGTGTCACTACCTTGGGTATTGCCTCATGTGCCTTGTCATACTTGTATCCCTTTATTCGCGATCACTACGAATTTGTTTTGTACCTTTAGTATATGGATTGCCCTCTGATGACTTCCGGTTTTGGGGAAACTACGGTCTTGTATATGCTCTTGGGAATAAAAATGTGTTAAGGGTGGAATGGGCCATGACTTAACACTATTTTGATATCTTTATATTACTGATAGACATTATCTACTTATCGTACACTACTACCTAGTAGATAGTTTAACGGTTCCTTAAAGGATGGTTATTCCAAACATCCTTTGAGTTACTTGTATTTCAATTGCTATTTCACTTGAGTTGGATTTATTAATATAAGAATGTTAATCCTGACTCGAGTGTTTTGTATTTTGCTTTACGCTCGGGTCAGACTGAGTGTACCAGTATTCGAGACTCACCTTTGAAGTTGGAGCTTTGCTTGAAGATCCAGCCATCTATTCTGCTTTCAGTATTCGATGATTCCAGTGATATATTCTGATTTGTATCTGATGTATCGTATTACTCTTCCGTTGTATCTGGTTTAGCTCTGATGTAACTTATACATATATATAGTAGCTTCATGAACTACTATCTCTTTTATTTCCGCTGCATTTATTACTCTGTGTCTGTGATCTGTGATTATATTTATTTACTGTATATGTTCAGTTTTGCCAAATTTAAATTAACAACGCGGTATTTTGAGCAATTCAATTCCGGCATGAGTGTCTACCTATACACTTATAATGGATGCGAATGGTCCAAAATAGCGAGTCGTTACAGTTGGTATCAGAGCTTTGGTAGCTCTAGGCAAAACTTAACATATAGGGTAAATGTATTTACAAAATCACTCTCATTCGAGTTTCAATCTCTTCCTTTTGACTCGATTCCTTTGAATTTTGGAACGTTCCCTGCGGTTCCAAAATCCATTCGTGTCCCTCACTATTCGTCTTCTTTCGATTCTGGAGCACCCCATAACTCCATTTTGAATGATATCTATAATAGATCGGTGGTCTCGCTAATCTTCGAATGATTCGTAAAGGAGCAAAACTCCTTTATAATAAGCATCGATTTACCGGAGATTTCTGTATCCTCGGTTTACGATGGTATCTATTCCCTACTATACCTGAATTCCATCTCTTGAGATCGAGTGTTAATTTACCTCGGAATTCAGCCTCGATCTTATCCTTGAAGTTACGGACGACCCGATTAAGGTTGCCCGTGAATTAAATACACTTATCCATCTTCTGATTCTGTTAATTGAATCATCTTATCTTTTCTTTCGAACTTGTATTCAAATCAGAATTCTCTTTAATTTGAGTCCATCAAATTTGAAACCCTATCCTTATTTTGAAAATTCATCCCTGTATCGTCGAGCAAAGAAATGTATTTGTAAATTAATATTAAATGTTTTATATATTGTGTTGTTTGAGTTGTTGATGTGATTTAGGTTTTCGATCGATTCGTCTGATCAGCGTTATCGATAGGATCTCCAAAACACTTGAGCAGAACAAACTGACACAACATTGTTTTCAAATGTAGTAAATAAAATAGTTTTGTATGATTATATCATATATAAATATAAGTTTTCTGAAATTAAATTGTTAATGAATTTGTTGTCAGAAATAATAATATTTGATTTTCATTTGTAAACCATTGATTATTGCATAATATAAATAAACGAATTTATGAAACTTGGTTGTAATTTGATTTGGGATTTGAAAGGAATTTAAATAAAGAATTTGAGAGTTTAATTTCTGTTGATTTCAAACTTTGATTTTAAAGTTTTAAAGTGTATAGTATTTAAAATATTTCGAATATAAATCGTTTTCAAAGAATTTTAAAATGATGAAACCAGTGCTCTTCTCTTTGTCGCTGGAAAATAATCTCGATGATGGCGGCCGCATCATCGACATTCATTTTCGAGTTTCGAAGTGGAGAAACCATTCTGTAGCTTTGCTACGGTTTGTTTTGGAAAAATATTTTGAATTGAATTTCTTAAGTATGACTTGATTATATATATGGGTATATTATTTTAAATTTAATTTGATTTAATATATATAATATATACAAAATTATTTCTAAAGAGTTTGAAATTAAACAAAAATTAAATTCTTAAAATCATGTTAAAGATGTTTTCATTATAAATAAAGCTAAATTTTGGGTAAATATTTAAACTTGAATAATTGAATTGGGAAAATTTTATTTGTATATTGTTCAACTGCATTCTAATACAACTTACCTAAATCATTCAGAAGTTGAATATGTAATTGGATAATATATAAGATAAATTGAATTTATAAATAATTTTTTTTTGAGTGTTTATAATAAATGTTATACACTAAATTTTGATCATAAAGATGTTAATAGAGTTAGATAGGATAATAAGTAAACTCAGTTAATAATGAAATAAATTTGTTTGAAAGAATTAATAAATTTGTTTTGAAAGAATTAATAAATTGAAATTTGATCAACATATGAAAATACCTTGAATTTAAAAGAAATTAATAGATGTAAATTAACTTATATCGAAACTTTTATGTTTTAAATTAATTTATATGGGTTAAATATATGTGACTAGATATATTAAGTAGAATAAATTTAACAATAATTTGGAATAAAGAAGAGTTTAAATTGCTGAGAAAAAATTATGATTATAATAAAAGACTATTCAAATTTACGGTTTTAGAAATTGTAAATTTAAGATAATTGGATAATAAGATAATGAATTTAGAAATAGTTGAGATTGATTTTAGTGAAATCAAATTGATTAAATCAATTATTGAATATCAATTAATTTAAATTTGAATTATATGGTTTAAATTAATTGTTATTTTGTATTTCAAATCTGTTTTTCTTTCTGGTTGTTTCTATTCTCCTACCTCGTTCCTTTTCGGGGACGAAAACTTTTGAGTGGGGGAGAATGTAACGACCCGTAAATTTAACGAGTTTTAATAACGTTATTAATTGAAATTTTGCGAAATTTTAAACGATAAAGTTTTGAAATATAAATTTGATATTTGAAATGCGTCTAGTTAAACATGACAACTGGTAAATTTTCATCCGAAAATATGAAAGTTTATTTCGCGCGTAAATTTACTTCAATTTAATTAGTTAAAAAGCGATGAAATTAAAATATTTTCGAAACCTGAATATTTTTACATAGAAAAATTCTAAACCATCTTCTGAGCAAGATGTCAGTTTGTCGTTTTTCCAAATTCGGACATCTTTGGCTCCGTCGATCTTATTTTTCAGCGTTTTTCTTGCATTTTCTGCTTGTAGAAAATTCAAATTTTTATAATTCAATCATACCACTGAAATTTGTATACCGCTTTGATCGTCTCGTCATGATGATCTCTACGGTATATTCGATTGTCAAATTCGGAGTCCGGTGTGCGGTGCAATCTGCGAAATGCCAAGCGTATCGGTTCTGTATTTGGACCTATGTCTTTTCGTTGCTTCCCGAGACAACCAAAAGCCAGCAGTTTTTATTATTTTCGGAAATCAACAGCCATTGAACATTAATATTCCTTGAATTCTTGTGCCTGACTTTTCTTTTCCTCGTTTCAATTTTATTGACTTGTCCATTCGTTACCTTGTTTTGCTTATCTCTGTTCATTTTCATTGAGATTTGCATATCCATTTCCTCACTAAAAAAAAACTATGACAACCTGCTCCCTTTTGAAATTGATTCTACAAAATTTTTGCTCGCCTTGGCCTGCTCTTCCCATCGCCCAAACGCCTTACTCCATCCCTAAGTCCACTGTCCCATCGACTTCGTGCCACTCTCCTCCTCCTCGTCTTCACCAAACACTCACCCTCCATCGGTTCCATCACCGCATGCAAGCACGTCCTCCACCGATGTTAGCACCTCTGCCCTGACAGCGACGCAGCCTCACCTTCACGTGCAACCTCTGCCACCAAAATCTCGACTAACGTGCCACACTTTCCCTCTACCACCATCGCCGACCTTTGCTCACCACCATAAACCGAACAGCCGCGTCTCTCTCCACCTGTGCAGTTAATGCCCCGCTATTACCCCGCTATAACCCCGCTATATCCCATAGCGGATTTCTACCGCAACGATTTTTCCATATAGCCCTAAAATATAGCCTTTCCGCTTTAAGCCCCGCTATTTCTGCTATATCCCGTTATTTTCGCTATATTCCGCTCTTTCCGCTATATCTTCTTTAATAAAATGAATTGAAAAATTGCATTTATACATTATAAAAATTATGAAACTAATTTATTTGATTTAATTTTTAATATATTCTCATAAATGAAAATACTCTAATATTCTACTAAATTCAATTATGTTATATAGCAGTTTTACGTTTATTTAAAGTATATTCGCACATGATTTTATTTAAAATTATTTATGTATTAATTATAATTCAATTGAATGATAATTTTTTATTTAATTACCATCTATATATTTGTAAAAAAACATTAGATACGAGTTTTATATGCTATTTTAGAGCCATCCGCTATATCCCGCTATATCCTCGTTGTATCCCCGCTATGACTTTTTGCACCTCCACCGCTTTAAATCTGCCGAGCGCTTTAACTGCCCAGCTCTCCACAAACCAACACAGCCACATGTTCTCCAGCCTGCATCACCACTTCGGCCTCTGCTTCTCCCCTATCGGCCGCCTTGGCAACCCAACTCGAACCACCTTCTGTTGTTTGTGGCTCCATCTCCCTTTCTATCTTCCTTTTAAGGTCAGTTTTCAATTTATTGGGTGTTGGTTAGTTTGTATAATATATATTTTACAAATCACATTTTATGTTCGTATATAAGAGTTTCAACCATATTATATGTAATATATATAAAGGTTATATCAGCTTCTATTTATATAAGTCATATGTAGTCTGTTTGCTATTTATATAACATATGAATTAAGCTCATGACTTTCGGTTTACATATATATAGTTACAGTATTGATAAGTGTATATGGTCAGTATAAATCTTATAGGTATGTTTATATATAGTTTTGAATGTATAACGTGTATATACTTATTTTATACAAATGATAGTTATATGCAATGATCTGTTTTGAGGCTAAATAGCAGTGTAAGTTTATTTAAATGATGATTTTAAAGAGATAGTATAGGAAATAGTTATAAGCTGTTAGTTGGGTTATTTGGGTTATATTTTCCTATGTACAGAATTATATATATATAAGCATTGTACTTTAAGGGTACTGATCTTTTGTTATATGAATATTCATCAGTCTATACTAGTCACAGGTTATGATAAAGTATGTTTTGAATCTATGTTAAAAATTTCGAAGGGTGTGGATTTCAGTTTGTATGTATGAAATATGCAATTGAAATTTTGAAAAAATATGTATAGTGTAGTCTGTCGGGGAAAGAAAATGTGTGTATATATATATATATATCATTTGGTTTTTGGTTCAAAACAGTTTATATGTGTTTAAGAATTTTGCTTGCTAATGGTTTTAAGTATAAGTATATATGTGAATATATTATGTTTCGGGTTATATAAATTTTACTTCTGTGGTAAAAACATTTATTTAAATATGTGTACAGTTATATATATTGGATCTATATAATAGATTTTATATAGGTAAGAATATCCTGTGATTTAAGTTATATCAGAAGATACAAAATTCAGAGGGTGTATATATATAGGATATATTAGCCTCTGTTATGTTTTAGTGTAAAGATTTATAATAGTTATGTTATACATAGGCTGTTTGCGTATTTGTTTATAAGTGTATATATATTTATTTCAAATTTATTTTGTAAAAATGCTTGTTTTATATGTGTTTATTTAAAACAATGATTTTGAAATATATATATATATATATTATTTAATATGTGTTTAAATTAATATTGACTTGAAAATAAATATATTCTATATATATATATGTATATATATTCTGTTCTATCTTGATGATTCTGATTTATTTCATCAATTTCTTATCTGTCAGTTGTCCATCGAATTTGTGCCAATCTTGCTTCGCTTTGGAATTCGTGCTCGGATTCGTAACACATCTCATTCTCGTTCATCTCTCTAGCCTCGAAAGGTGAGCAATCACTCACGATTTACATTCTTTTATTTATTTAAATTTTATTTCAATTGAAACGACAATTGAAATATGCTGCAGTTAGTTATTTACACTGTTTTATATGCTATTACCTATATCAGTTCACATATGACACCATTTTCTATTTATTATTTATGCGATGATAATACAGTTGGGTTGACAATTGATTGATTGTTGATGTTTATATTAGTATGCAATTGAATTTGATATAGGATAGTTAAATTTGTATAATGTGACCCCTTTAAATGTTAAATAAATTGACACGTAGAAATAGTGTTAACTACACCTTGAACCATTGAATGTATGTTGTATAAATTGATATAGTATGAAATTGAATAGTGGATATCAAGTGAAAAATCGTATAAATATTTGTGTAATAATCTTTAATCTACATGAAATGATAGTGTAGATTCTAGAAATATTATATTAATTTGCACAAATAACAATGCGAATTAATACGATTATTTCGGGATTATTTGAATTGATTATTTGATTGTTGTTATTGCTTGTTTATTTACTTTGACACCATCCCAGTTATCACACTGCAAGTTCTCTTTGCTATGCTTTGGTTTTGAATTGAATTGGAATCGGGTTGAAATGATAAATACCCAAAATTAAAACTTTGACCTAGGATAGAAAATTAAATAAAACCGATTGGTCAAATAATTTGATTTAAAATAAAATAAAGATTTTATTTGAATAAATGATAAGGTTTTGAAATGAAGTTGGAATTTAAATTTTTATGAAAGGAAAATGTTAATATAAAAAAAATACGAAACAAAATATTAACAATGTAATTGATGAAAGAACGTTGTTTAATTTGAGAAACGATTGAATTAAGTTTGAAATTATTTTAATAATTAAATAAGATTGAATTATTTAATAATCAAATAAAATTTGAATTCTTTGATATGAGAAATTGAACTTTTGAATAAGTGAATTTTTACTTCGTAAATAATTGAAATTGAATTTCTTTATTAATTAAGTTTTGGAAAATTATTTAAGTACGTAAATAAGTGAAATTGAATTTCTTTAACGAGAAATAAAATGTGATTTATTGAAATTGACGTAAGACTTGAAATTTAAAGAAATTTGATTTGATGAATTTAATTTAATTCAATTTGTAAGTTTTGATATAATGAAGTTGAATTTAAATAATGGATTTAATGAATTGGAAATTTAATAGAAATTGTTTTGATTGGCAAATTTACTTAACAAATATTGAATGAAATAGATAAATGGATTTAAATTGATTTGAATGTTAAATTAAATTAATTTAAATGATTTTGAAATGAAACTGATATACGAACTTGAATCAATATTTGAATTGAAATTGAATTATAAGATTTTGAAATGGTAATTTGAAAGTTTTGAAACGTAAATTATGGAAATTGATTTAGAAAGTCAAATGAAATGTTGGTTTACAAATTTTATTTGAAATTGATTTGGTTTTGAAATATATAAACGACCAATCGGTGTAATAATTACGAAAGTTATTAAAGAGACCGGAATCGGTTAGGGACATACTCACTGTCTAAACCGATAACCACTTTAATAACTATACGCGGAGTGTGATCTAGAATGAAGTGGTTGGAATGATGTACGTGATGACGGAAGAAAGAGAACGATAATGGATAGCCTTGACACTTGTGTCAAATTGGAAATGACTAAAACAGGAGCCGTGCTGGGCCAAATGGGGGCTAGCTACCTCGAGCGAACACACTTCTTCGAAAACTACTCATTACTTGTTGTCAATTGGTGCACCCTTGATTTTGGGAGTGTTGTTTCGCGGTGTTGCGATCGTTGCGGCGATGCGTTCTCACCAGTTCGGATCAGGCGAACGGTAGTCTCACTACCTTGGGTATTGCCTCATGTGCCTTGTCATACTTGTATCCCTTTATTCGCGATCACTACGAATTTGTTTTGTACCTTTAGTATATGGATTGCCCTCTGGTGACTTCTGGTTTTAGGGAAACTACGGTCTTGTATATGCTCTTGGGAATAAAAATGTGTTAAGGGTGGAATGGGCCATGACTTAACACTATTTTGATATCTTTATATTACTGATAGACATTATCTACTTATCGTACACTACTACCTAGTAGATAGTTTAACGGATCCTTAAAGGATGGTTATTCCAAACATCCTTTGAGTTACTTGTATTTCAATTGCTATTTCACTTGAGTTGGATTTATTAATATAAGAATGTTAATCCTGACTCGAGTGTTTTTATTTTGCTTTACGCTCGGGTCAGACTGAGTGTACCAGTATTCGAGACTCACCTTTGAAGTTGGAGCTTTGCTTGAAGATCCAGCCATCTATTCTGCTTTCAGTATTCGATGATTCCAGTGATGTATTCTGATTTGTATCTGATGTATCGTATTACTCTTCCGTTGTATCTGGTTTAACTCTGATGTAACTTATACATATATATAGTAGCTTCATGAACTACTATCTCTTTTATTTCCGCTGCATTTATTACTCTGTGTTTGTGATCTATGATTATATTTATTTACTGTATATGTTCAATTTTGCCAAATTTAAATTAACAACGCGGTATTTTGAGCAATTCAATTTCGGCATGAGTGTCTACCTATACACTTATAATGGATGCGAATGGTCCAAAATAGCGGGTCGTTACATAACCCGGCCTTGTGTTGGCAGAGAGCTAGTTAGTTCTCGGGGCGTCCCTCCAGAGGTGTTCCCATGTGGCATAGGAAGTTCCTTAGCCTGAACATTTGTTGGAAAATCCAAAGAAACAATACGAGCCTTGTACGGTTTTAGTTGTATAACCTGCTATGGAATGTGGCAGTAACCTGCTATTGAACATAGTAGCTATAGTAGGCATACGACGAAATGTGGTATGCTGGCTAAGATTAATATTATACTTTCGAAATGTTTTCCACTATGCACTAGTAATAATAATCCAATGATTTTGCGTAGTAAGCATGTTTGACTATCATAAGAAGAAATCTCCTCCAATTCTACGTTTGCATTGTATGTGTGGCGAGAGGTCTTATGGTAGTTTCATTTTCCAAAAGCATTGCGGATTTCAATGTTTAAAATTCTTTTGTTGTTTGTTTAAAGATAAACTGTTTTTGTTACTCACACCAGTCCCATGACTGACTCGGAGTTTATTGTTCCCTTCCTAAACTCTGGGTGCCCACAATTTCCCACACGGGCAGTCTAGAGTTGGGTTTTTCAGATAGTCAGGTTTAGTAGATTATCTGGAGCTAGATCAGTTTTAGAGTTCACCCATGACTGACCTTGCTTAGCTTGGTGCAATGTGATCGGGGGTTTGAGCTGATGTTGGAGTTGTTGGATTCATTCTCTTTTGAAGATTATTTGGAGTTATCACTTCTGTTTCCCGCTGTATCATTGTTTGTCTCTAATATTGTTGTATCATATTCATATCATTGTTGTATATCATTCTGGATATTGTATTCATTTGAGTTGTATATGATATTATCCGTTTGTTTCTTCCGTTGTGTTGTTATACTTAATGGTGTTATAAGCTCCGGGGAGCCAGATTCGGCGTTTGAATCTACGGCATTTGAGTACAAGTGAATTACGGGTGCCGATTTTCGAAGGCTGAGTTTCAGGATTCTTACATTTGGTATCTGTAACGACCCGGAATTTTCGAACCCGAAGATTCCAAATAGTTAGGAAAAAGAAGAAAAGAGATAGAAGAAGAAACAGAAATGAAACACAGAATCTCACATTTCGCAGTGGATCAAAATATAATATCAAATAAAATAACAGTTATACAAAGGAAAACTGTATTAGTTAATTTACATCAATGCATCAGAGTTACAATATTTACACAAACACTGGACAGTTAAAATCAACATGTCCCAGATAATCACTCTAGTACATAGCGGAATACACTCCATACGTTCCTGCCATCCAGCTCGCCTCCTGAGCTCCAGAACGTCCTTACCTGAAAATTTGTAATACTCGGTCTGACCCGAGCATTACATCAAAGTAACACCTAGGTCAGGTTGGAAACCAGCGTGAGTAAACTCATCTAACGAGAAATTCCAATCCATAGAACTTATTTAAAACCCGGGGTAACTCGTACTTACTACACGTAAACAACTTATATAGTCATCACTTATTTTCACAAAACAATATCTAAGTATCCAACTTAGTTTAAATAGTCTATATTATCCCAATCCAGCCTATGGATTTCACATATCAATCTATAATGAATTATAGAAGATTTCAAATCGAAGTGGTTTCGGGTGTTTACTGATACCCGACCCCGGTCTCTTCGAGTCCCATGTCATCTTAACCCAAGTTATTCTAATGAAACACAATTCAAACTTTAGATGCAAGATATCGCTTTTACATAGTAATTCATCATCAAGAGATAACTTCATTATCACTATTCCATCCCAAACATAACATATCAAAAATCTCTTCATACAGAAATATCAACCAATTCAAGACAATTAACATCATTCAATCATTCATAAGCAAGATTTATCACTTCCAAGATTAATTTAATTTATCTCTAATTAAATTAATTTCTAATCTAATCACTTAGATTATCTTTACTTAACATTAATTAGTTACAAACCAATTAATTAATCATCCTTTAGTTTTTTCCATCTTAATTTAATCACCATTGACTAATTATCCTTTAATTACAATAAGTAATTAACTCTAAATTAATTACACAAATCCTTTACTCATCCATATCAATTACATTGATCCTTAATTAACTTCTCAAATTAATTATCTTATAATCATAAATTAATTCACCTTTAATCATTAATTAATTAACCTTTAATTAATTAATTATCTTTAATTATTAAATAATTAACCTTCAATTATTAAGTAATTAATCTTTAATTACTAATTAATTAATTAACCCTTAATTAATTTCATTAACAAATTAACCCTTTAATTACTTCCATTAAGTAATTAACCTTTAAGTAATAAATCATCCCTTAATTACTTCTTTTAAAACTTTAAAATCCCGAGACATGTTTTCTTTTCACATTTTAAAAACCTGGTAACTTAATATAAAACAACCCGAGCCCAACCTTGCCTGCTTCGAGTTCGTTCCCGAGGAAAGCAGTTCTTTCCCAAACTCAAAACAACACCCAAACACCATTGCTCCCGTGCACATGCACACGCAACTGCCTCCGTTCTGATCACCTTCGACGATACCTATAAGTCGCCAACGACCCTTGCCAACGTCCCGACCACCCAGCTTCGTCGAACTCGCTGTGTGACGAAATCGAACCAATTCGAGCATACCAGAAACCAAAGCATCGACGGAAAATTTCCAATCGCCGACGAACCTGACCTCGAGAACCCCTGCCAACCACATTCAAGCTTCGTCTCGAACCCCAGCATTGTTTCCCCCAACGCGAGTGCTTCCGATGATCCATCGACGTCGGAATCATCTCGACTACCCAACACAACCAAACAGCACTCCAAACCCTATCACGATGTCCCCTGGCCACCATGGCCAATTATAAATCCCCTCACCATTTTCCAGAGACCACCTTGTTACCACCTACCTTCCGACCAAACCCCAACGTTCACCTCACCTCCGATCAACGGCAATCAACCGAAATGTCCAAATCGTTCAACTCGAAAATTCCCACCGACTATCAAACTAAAAATCATGATACTTATATTAAAAATCGTGATTTTCAACCACGAATACATCCATGCGATCCAAATCTGAAATTGAGATTGTTGATTTTTAACATATATATGTATTTCACTGTAATAATTATGTTCTAGTGAAAACTGTATTCAATTTCTCTTTTTACAATTATTTTTAAACTTAATCCTTGCTGTTATAAACATAATCGATTCATATATCTAAGTCTAAAAGAAATCAAGGAAAAAAATTCGACTTGAAACATCTTAGAAGCTTGTATAAGAAGAACAGAACATATATATACTGTTATGCAGACATTTACACAAGTACTTAAATGTATATTTACATGCATTCATTTTAAAATTATCAGGCATACATTTATGTTAACATTCATCAAATTTTACTTAAATAATTTACTTCCTGAACCAAGTTTGAATTCAAGTTTATTCACTGTTTCAGATTGAACAGAGATTTAATTTCCATGTTCCCATCATGTATATAATTATTAACACACATATATATATACTTATAATCGTTATAAAACAACATGCACAGCATAGTTCACATCATTTTTCAAAGATCATCGCATACAACTTCAAGATATACCAAAAGTTTCAGAGTTACTCACCTTAATTGTTTAACAGAGAACAGGGAAGTAGCTTGAGATTTGAAATCTGGAATTGTTTTGGATAAATGAAACTTCTGTTTGATTTTGATCTGCTTGCATTATTTGGGTTGAATCCTACTTTGAAACTTAATCTTTGCTTTGAATCTGAAGTTGCTTAGATCAGGATAACTTGAAATAGTTGTTTGATTATTATCTTTTCTGGTTTGGCATTTCAGTTCTTTTTAATTTCCTTTAGTTTAGTTTGAAAATATGAAGAAAATGGCCTGACTTTTCTTTTTAATTTCAATTAAATAAAATATTTTGCCAAATGTCTAAGCTAACTAACACTTGTGAATTTGTTATCTTATTTATCAAACACTTGTCAAGAGTTCTATTTTAAATGTTAAACCCTTGTCTTATAAATTTCTTATAAACTTATATATATTATTTACATATATATTATGTTTATATTTCAAATGTGTTTTATTTATTTATCTTTTAAACCTTTATATATATAAACTATCTTTACTTCAAATATGAAGGAAAACATATATTCTTAACCTAAGATAAAATATTTTTAATAATCCTTTGAAAATTATCATATTAATTTCAAAATATAACTTCCAGTTCAATATATATATATACCTATATATATTATGATTAGAAAAAATCATTTTTATTTATTTTTTTGAAAAAAAAAATAAATTTTGCCAAATTAAATTGTCATATTAATATGTTTACACATATCTATTAATATATTTATTAATTTACTATAAGATATATTATTTCCAGATATTTATATTTCAACATTTATCATAGTTTCAAATACATCCTGATATCTTTTATTACTAGAATTTTATCTTTCCACTAAATAAAACCAGTTTATTATCCAATTATCAGATGCCAAAAATCCGGGTTATCACAGTATCAGAGCTAAGGTTGAACTTTAGCTCAGGAGTATAACACATTAAGTAGCTCATTAGAGATAGAGTGAAGTATACCCTAGAATGAGTAATCTCTAAGATATCTGTCTGTATGCCTCAGTAAATTCTCTTACTATTCACTGATAGTGAGTATGAGTGCAAGAAGAGGATGAGATAGGGGGCAGGGGAATACGACTATAAATGGTCAATACCCTGTAACAACAAGGAAACAATCTTTTATCTATCAATCTCTTTTTTTCAACATTTCTTTTCAATTCTTCGATGGTTCCTGGTAGATCCAGGAAGAAGATTTGATATATTTGCATGGGACATAAACTCCAAATAAGTCGGTCAAAATTGTTTGTTTGGATGAATTGGTCGCTTTGGTTGCTATGGTTAATACGTATACTTTAGTTTGTAAACTAAATTTTTTGAAATTGTATCCATATATCTATATATTCTTTGGGTCCCAATATATTCTACGGACGGTTAGTTATCCCTTCGAACTAACCAATGCCACTGCATATTTCGTAGATCTGGATAACCCGAGTATCTTGTGAAAAATTAAAAAGATTCATTCTTGTATCTATTGTTGATATTCTGATTTGGTAAGCCAAATGCAGAATATATATTCAGTTGATTTGATGAAACATTCTTCATCTATCTTTGTGTCTCCCAGGCAAATTTCGAGGACGAAATTCTTTTAAGGGGGGAAGGTTGTAACGACCCTGGATTTTATATAAGTTTAAATTGATAATTAATTGAATTTTTGAATAAAATCTGTAAAATTAATTGATAAATTGATGCGAGTTTCCCTGAATTCAAATAAATTCTGTATAAATCGTTTAAAATATTGTATATGTATGTGAATGTGTGTGTATATATATATTGGGGCATATATGAGTAAATTTGATATTATTTATATATATACATTTGATTTGAATTTAAATCGAAAATAAATGGTTTAAGAATAAAAATACAAATTTTATAAAATAAAGTATATAAAATATAAAAGTAACCCATTGGTAAAAAAAAATTAACAACAGAAAAAATATAGAAATTATTTATATTACAAATTAATAAGACTAAAGAAAAATAAAAATAAACATATATATATATAAGATATAAAACAAAATAAAATAAATACATAAATAAATTATAACCACATATTAAATATGGAAACACATTCAAAATTAATAAAAGAAAATTAAGATAAAATAGAATCTCACTTATATTACAAAGTGATAAAACAAACAAAAGAAAATACATTCATGTTGCAAGAAATGATGATCTGCATAGTAAAGGAAATACATATATAGGAAATATATGTAGGCTTACAAAGTTAGAAGCCACCAGATTCTTCTCTAATGCAATGTATAACATAAAAATAAAGCAAATAAAATAAGGTAAGTGGTACAAGGTAATTAATGCATGAAGCATTAGTACACTACAAAAATTATATCAGCCACCAAAGAAATCTGCCTAGCCGAACAAAGATAAAAATATCCCTGCTAAAAATGTACAAACTAATAAAATATACACCCTGTACAAAGTTTTATACCCAGTAACTTCATTCTTATATATCAATCTTCCATCACAGTTTCGTTCACCCCTTTAAAACTGAGTAAAAGAAAACTAAAGTAATATCATCATCATTCAAAAACAATTATCAACTTAAAAACATCCACTTAAAACATAAAAGCAATCAAAGAAGGCCTGGGATCAAGAAGAAAAGTTCCAGCTAGCAACTTCAACCCAGATTTTCAACTTTGCAAATTTAAGAAAGACTTCAACTTTAATCTGAAAACTCTGGAATCAAGATGTGGAAGGTGAGTAACAACCAGCAACTTAAACTTGAGTATATATCTTGAAAGTGCTCTGTATATATGCATGTATCAGTGAATGTCTTCTTCTCTGTTTATTCCCAGAGTACAAAACAACAAAGAAACTAAATTTCAAATTATTTAATCAGTATTAGACTTAGGATTCAGAAACAAATAGTTGTGTTTAAGTATGTATGATAACTGAAAAATAGTTTCATGAAATAAAAATGTATATATAATGGGAAATCAAGTTTTTACAGAGGAAAATTTTAATTCTAGAAATTTCAAACTTCACGAATTATTGATTCAAGAATATAACTTGAATCCTTACTGGAAGACGTGGTTTTCAAACTTGGTTTGATGATTTTTAGTTGCGTGGTTTAAGAGTATTTCGATGTTGAACGAAAAATGGGTTTTGGGCGAATTATGGTGATCGACGAAGCATTGGGTTTCGAGATTGATGTCGTAGCTTGCTTGAAGGTAGGAGATCATCAGAAAAATACTCGCTTGAATTTTAGGCTGCTGTGGTGGCTGGTCGACGTGATAGTAGGGTTTAAGGTATGGGTTGGGTTGCTGTCGTTTTCGAACTGATTTCGTCATCGTCGAAACATTAGTGTCCATCGCACCGAGGGGTATAGGAGTGAGACGTCATGGCGAAGCTATGGACAAAGTGTCGATGATTTAGATGGCCGGAGGTGGTGTGGCATGGAGTTTTCCGGTGGTTGGGTTGTTCCAGGTGGTTGACTATCTTGCTCAAATTCAAATTCGTCGTAGTTGAGGGGATCTGGGTGGTTGTGTTGTGTGTCGAGATGGTCGATGACTTGGCAAAGGTCACGACGAGGAGTCGGAGACGTTTTGATAAGCGTGCACGTGCATGTGTGCACTTTGGGGTGTCTGGGTTTGTCGATGTTTGGGAAGAAAGTTGTACTCGGGTCGTTCTCGAGACGTTTGCGAGTTTGTCTCGAAGCAGAGCGAAGTTGCGAATGCACGAGGATGGCTCGAGAAATTTGAAGCCTGGACTCGGGTCAATCTTCGTTGTCAGGAAATAAAAAAAAATGTTGACCAATTTGTAAATGAAGGAAGTAAACATGATTCCAAGGTTTTAAATATAAAAATTTCTTGACTAAGTTTAAACAATAGTAAATTTAGTTAATCAAGTTTTTTTATAAAAAGATGGTGGTTAAGAATGTGATTAAGTAACTAATGAAGATAAGTGGTTTATCTTTTAAAAGTAATTAAGGTCTTAATTAATTAAAGGCTAATTACAATGTGATTAATTAATGAATGTGATTAATTAATGAATTTGACTAATTAATTAATATGATTAATTAATGGGTAATTAATGAAGGTGATTAAATAATTACTTAATTGAAAGTAATTAGTGTTAATTAATAGAAGAAATTAAGGATAATTTATTTAATGATTAAAGTTGATTAATTAATTAAATGATTAGTGAAAGAATAATTTATTAATATGGTTAATTAATTAAAGCAATTAATTTGAAGATAATTAATCGAAGATTAATTAATTAATGTAAGTGGTAAGGATGATCACTTATTGAAATTTTGTAAATTAAATGGTAATTTATTAATTAAAGATAATTAATTAAATGATGAATTAAATAATTAAAGGTTAATTATTTAATAATGAAAGGTTGATGAATTATAATTAAAGGTTAGTTAATTTATTATTAATGGTTAATTAATAAATGATTAAAGGATAATTAATCAAAATGATTTGTAATTTACTAATGTTAATTAACCAGGATTAGTAATTCATAAGAAATTAATCTGATTTGAATTAATCAGATATTAATTGATCCTACTTATGGATGTTTGGATTTTATTGAATGATTGAATTGTTTGATATTCCCTGATATGTGATGCTGTGTGATATATATATTCTGACTTGTGTGTGATTTGTACTGTAGTTATTTATCTGGGATGAATGTAAATTATTATCTGTGAATCTGTGGATGAACGATAAGCGTTATAGTTTATACCGCTTATCAACTATATTGCTGTATTTGAATCTGTGATGATTTAATGATGTTGCACTATTGTATAAAACCCCTGGACCACACTTTTACACACTCAAATATGGATTTCACGAGGAAATCGATTAAGCCACAGATGATTTAAAATTAATGTTTTTGAAATTGAAATTTTAATTTCAATTAATTTTGGAAATGGATTTGGGTTAAATGTTAAATCTTTTGAAAAGGAGTTCTTAAGATAAAAGTTATTTTGAATAACTTGGTAAAGTTTCCAATTTAAATAATTTAATTTGAATTTGAATTCAAAATTTGGAATTGAATTCCATGGTTGGAAATTATGGTTAAAGATGTTATAAATGTGTTTATATGAATTTAAACCATTTTAAAAGTATGGTTTTGAGAATTTGAATTTTACCCAAGGATTTTAACTCGTATAAATGAATCAAATTTTCCGAAATGAAAACTATTTGTTTTCAAAAAAAAATAGAAGCTTTCATATAAGAATGAATTTCCAATTTGTGTCAAAAGAATTTCAAGTTTGAAATGAAAAAATGGTTTTTCGAGTTATGAATTAACCTTTGTGAAAGATTGTTGAACTTTGTTTTGAAATTGGAAAGGTGTACCTTTTGAATAAAAGGTCAAAATGGAATTGTTTTGAAAGCTATCAGTTAAATCTTTGTTTTAAAGATTGGACGAGTTAATTCAAATTGAAATGGAAATCAATTTGAAAATCTATGAATAGATCTTTGTGAAACTAGGTGAACTTTGTGATATGAATCTTTTTATGTAAAAGATTTAAATGGTAATGTGTTTAAACCATTTGAAAGAGAAGTTTGGGTAATAAGTTGTGACTTAATCAAAATCCTAATATCCATATGTTTTTTAATATTACGCTCACTATTCGGTTTAGCCGGGAGAGGACTTTGTGTCATATAACCCATTCTGAATAGTGATACGTCGTATGTGGATAGCATTTGAAGACCGGTGGTGAAGACCGGGTATTTGTGAAAACGATAGGATAACCTATCGATTGTCTCTGCACCAAGTAGCGCCCGGTATAGAGATTCCCTAAGTGATGGGAAGTTCGATCGGGATTGTGAATACCCGGATTGCAAGGGCTTCTTTGGAAGTGCCTTCGGTTCTGTTCGAACCCGGAACAGACTTGCATGGTTATATGTCTGACGCTACACTTTGAGATATAAAGCTGATTTTTTTCAAATACATTTCTGTTTGGTGGCGGAGAATTTATTCTCTTAGCTTAACACCCTTCTCTGAGACGTACGAGCTCAGAGGTTATGTAGTTGAAGGTTACCAATGATATACTCCCAATTTGGTAGTGTGGCATGCTGAGTGTTGCTGTGTGTTGATGGTCATTTGTTGATCATTTGTTGATCAAAGCATGGCTTTGTGAAAAAGCATAGCTTTGGGGACGAGACCTCATAGGACCTCACAACCCGGAAATGGTCGAAACAGGAAAGATGCGGCAAGGTTATGAGGGTCGCTCCCTTTAGGGTATGTCATTTCCTTTTGGAAAAAGGTGATATTATGGTACGGAGCCCTGATATTTACCTATGTGGTTGCTCCAATCTCATTTACTGTGTGATTGTTGCTGTGTGATCGAGGGCCCGCGGATAAAGGTCCTAAAGGACCGGGGGGTGGCATATTCATGTAGTAGTTACCTAGTGTAAGGGGTAACCTGGCCTTGTGTTGGCAGAGAGCTAGTTAGTTCTCGGGGAGTCCCTCCAGAGGCGTTCCCATGTGGCATAGGAAGTTCCTTAGCCTGACCATTTGTTGGAAAATCCAAAGAAACAATACAAGCCTTGTACGGTTTTAGTTGTATAACCTGCTCTGGAATGTGGCGGTAACCTGCTATTGAACATAGTAGCTATAGTAGGCATACGACGAAATGTGGTATGCTGGCTAAGATTAATATTTTACTTTCGAAATGTTTTCCACTATGCACTAATAATAATAATCCAATGATTTTGCGTAGTAAGCATGTTTGACTATCATAAGAAGAAATCTCCTCCAATTCTGCGTTTGCATTGTGTGTGTGGCGGGAGGTCTTATGGTAGTTTCATTTACCAAAAGCATTGCGGATTTCAATGTTTAAAATTCTTTTGTTGTTTGTTTAAAGATAAACTGTTTTTGTTGCTCAAACCAGTCCCATGACTGACTCAAATTTTATTGTTCCCTTCCTAAACTCTGGGTGCCCACAATTTCCCACACGGGCAGTCTAGAGTTGGGTTTTTCAGATAGTCAGGTTTAGTAGATTATCTGGGGCTAGTTCAGTTTTAGAGTTCACGCATGACTGACCTTGCTTAGTTTGGTGCAATGTGATCGGGGGTTCGAGCTGATGTTGGAGTTGTTGGATTCATTCTCTTTTGAAGATTATTTGGAGTTATCACTTCTGTTTCCCGCTGCATCATTGTTTGTCTCTAATATTGTTGTATCATATTCATATCATTGTTGTATATCATTCTGGATATTGTATTCATTTCAGTTGTATATGATATTATCCGTTTCTTTCTTCCGCTGTGTTATTATACTTAATGGTGTTATCAGCTCCGGGGAGCCAGATTCAGCGTTTGAATCTACGGGATTTGAGTACAAGTGAAGTACGGGTGCCGATTTTCGAAGGCCGAGTTTCAGGATTCTTACAATCACATTCACATACGCATCAAAATATAACCCAACAAACTAGCAATAATTAATCAACAAGGTAGATTTTAAACTTAAAGTTAGAAAACTTTAAATAAAGGTGGTAGCTTTCTCGCCTAAAGCTATTCAAACTCTAACCAATTACTATGCTAACATATGACCTAGAGCTTCACTTTTCCTTTGCAAAAATGTAATTTTGGACCTTGGAAAGTGGAGTTTGATTTCAGCTAAGAGGAGGGTGGGTTCGGCTATGAAGGTGTAAAGAAGTTAAGGCTTGCTTTTGCTAAGTGGAAGTGTAGAAATAAAAGAGGAGTTTTAAGCAATGTTATTCATGCATTTAAAGTAGAAAAAACGGTTTTTAACCTTTTGAAAAATACATAGAAGCATGGAAGAGTTTTTGAGAGCTTGGAAGGAATTTTGGAAAAGTAGAAATGAAATAGAATAAGAGAAAATCTTAGGAATTTTGTATATATAAAAGATGTAGTTATCAAATTATCAAAAATCCCTTTGTACTTTTTCCTCCACCTAATCCATAACACCTCACCATGCCTTTTCCATGCCAAATTTTGAAAATCTTGCTCCCCTCTTGTCCCCTTCATGTATACCTTAGTCAAACATCATTTAATGCAACTTGTACTTATGTCTAAACATGTTTCAACATGTTACACTTTAATTTGAACATATATTTTATAACTTTATAAAATGTCATAACATCCTTATTATATACTTAAGTGAATGCATGCATATATATACTAAATCCTAACATACAAATAAATGAATGTGTATATTATACAATAGTGATATGACATTTCCGATAACTTTTATTCGATGAAAAGTGGATAATTTGGAAAATGAATTCCGGTCACATTTTCGATTTTTCTTCAAACCAAATATTTTTGTAGACAAATTTTGAAAACTATTTCATCATAATTATTTTTTATTAAAAGGTTTTTATTTTAATTATAAAACTATTATTTGAGTATTTAAAATTAATTAAATATCTTTTTATTTTAATTATAAACCCTATTATTTCAATATTTAAAATTAATTAAATATTCACAAATCGAATTTGTAAAATTCTGAATCATTGCATTATACCTCAAATAATTAAGGGCTATGCACCCATTTGGTGGAAGCGTCATAAGAGTTGATGAACCCTTCGGATTGATGTATATTGATGTATGCAATCGCAAGTTAATTAATACCAAAACAGTTCCACATATTTCATTATATTCAACGATGAGTTATCACCAACAAGGACATGTGTATTTGATACACATATAGTATGTTTGTGGTAAACTCATAAAGTACAAAATGAAAGTAAATAATATAACATGCAGTATATATGATTTGATTTGATCGAATGTGTGAGTATATTGGAAGGAGTTCCAAACATACCTAAAAATGAATAAAAATTCAATCTCAAAAGCTTCACCTCTATGTGATACATAATGATGTATCGAAAAGGAGTAATCGAACTTTGTTGGACAAAGTACGATTAATTGTGTGTGAAGTTGAGCTAATTTATTTATATAAAGTCATGTACTTAAAACTAGTACACAAGGTTAATATTATTTCATCGAAATAATAATTTACAAAGTCATACAAAATATGGTTTCTAGGAAACCCCAACATATCCTAGGCTAAGGAGTTGGCATGTTTTGCGAGTTAAAAGGTCGCACGTAATAATTGTTTATGAGAAATCTTGTATGAATCTCCTCAAAAGGAGTTTGGAAAGGATTGTCATTGGATGACATATTTATGTTTTGAGCATAAGTTTTGTAAACTAAAACTAAATTAGTTTTATATAAAAGGCAATTCATAAAGTGTTTACGAATACCTATTCCATTGCACTAAGAAACAATTATTGTTTCAAGAAATACCAACTTCATTGTGAAGGAATTTCTTTGAGAAATTATTGGTAGTAAAATGGAATTGGAAACGATCCAAAGATAAAACCGATTACATGAAATGAAATGGAATTAACCTAAATAAACACATCGCATTAGAGCGTCTAATAAGTATTCTCACACATTAAAGAGAAACTATGAGTTTCTTATTAACGTCAAAAAATATATAACCTTCAGTTATTTAGTTAAACCATTAAGAATGTCGACTTTATAATATGCTATGATGCGAAGACCCAAAAATGTATTCCAATTATGTTATATAAATATGATTTCGGTAGTCATAATCGAAGGGATGTGATCCATCGGTTGCGATTGTGTCTTTATGTGCAAGACTAATTCAGTTGGAATTAAATGAGCAATGTTAATAAGAATAATCTCGTAAATTTCAAACATTGAGATTAGCATAATAGATTCATCATTCAACATGATCAAGTTATTTTGGATTTACTCAAAAAATTATAGCTTTGTAAGACTTTGTGATTTGATACATATGCGCTAAAATGGAAAAATTCTAAATAATGATTTAGAATAGACCATTTGCACATAAAAAACAACATGTCTCGAAGTCAGTGGGAGCGATATTTGGGTTTGTGAGTGTTTGGACATGATCCAAGAATAGATACGAAAGTATCATTCGACAAGCATAAAAATTGAACAAGTATTTTGATAGAAATATCAATTAGTTTGATTGTCAATCAAAATGCAGAGGAAACGTATGCTCATAAGAAAGAAGGTTAACAGGCACATTGATATTTCTAAAGTATAAGTAAACAACACGTTGTTGATTTTAACGATGTGTTTGTATTAAAATCAACCCTAGTTGTTTTAATACTCAACTTTGGATTGTAAATGTTGTCTTTTATAGTAAGTATAAAAGATATTGATAATGTCCCAAATTGATATGCAAAGACACCTTATTAAATTGTTTAATACTGAACATATGAGATGAGTTCCTTATGCACTGGAAATAGGAATTATCATGCGTGCTATGTTGTATATGATATCATGATTTGTTTATGTATTTGATACATGAAGCAAATATCAAATCCAAATTAATATCACTAAATCTTTTAGGTGTTCTTGTGTATTTATGAAACATTAGAGAATTGTTCGTAGAAACCGTGAATTGCTTATGAAGGAACGTTCGAACTCAAATTCTCATAAGGGATATTGAGTATAATATGTCAATAATAAATTCATATTAAGAAATTTTAAGTTGGAAACATTCCAAATGAAAGATTGTAGTTGGTTCAATGAAAAAGGCTAACTATGTCACCTTGAATAGTGTCACAATAAAACAATGTGTATATATATATAATAAATGTAAAAATTTATAACTGAGCCGAGGGTGATTCCAAATGTTGAGAATCCCGTAACATTGTTATATGATAACAATGTTGATAATAGGGTTCATAAAAGAACTCAGAGCTCACTGAAAGTCATGAGACATACTCCAAATTTGTTCCATATGATAAAGGTAGTTTATCAACATCAAAGAGAGTTGATCGATAGAGTAGATTATTAAACATAATAGCATACTCGTTAACTGAGGGATTGACCTAATTGTTTTTTAGGAAACTGATTGGAGTTGGAATAAGATTCCATAATTGACCCTAAGTGAGAGTGGGAGATTGATAGAGTTAGGGGTATGCCCTAGGGGCAATTATGTAATTTTTACATACATCTAACTTGATAGCCAATTTGCTTCGAACTAAAAGGTGTTTTCTTTCTATTATATACTTGATATAATGTGTTAAATTGATTAATTAATTAAAAGTGCATTTAACAGAAAATCCGTAAATGTTATGTTTTGTGATAGCAGTATGAAGTGATGTAACTGTGAGTAATCTATCATAGTGAAAACAAATATACCATTTTAAACATTCCTAGCCAAGGTGCATCGAGACTGGATGTCGATGTATCCATTGAGAATAGAGTACGTAACGCTCTCCAAATGTTGGACAATATATTACTCATGGCCATTAAGGACACCAAGGGGTTATATACTGATAGTTATTGTATAACTATGGAACAACTCATTCGATAGTTTTCTGTTGGTTAGTATAACTAAGGTCAAACAGAAAATATCAATTTGACTGATAAAGTTCTATTGACTTGGGAATACTGTGAATAGTCAATATGAAAGCTCCGCTTTGATTATAGTTAAATCATAGCATGGCTTTCCATCGAGTGACTATAGTTGAGCCGAGTGAAAGTATTGGAAGTGAAGTACTATTCAAGAGAGGATTCATCTTCTCAGTTATATGGGGTTAGTATCACAGTCAACTCAAGTCAACTCAAAGTCAAAGTCTCTGATAAGAGCATTTTGGTCAATAATAATTGTTATTATTGAACCAAGGACTTGTCTTTGGACTATAGGAAATATGGACGATGTTGGAATTTTGATCATTACTGAATTCCATAAGTCCAAAGTGATATAATTTTGACGAAGAGAATTGGTGTAAATAAATATTACACACGGGTAAAGGTTATTAAATTAAAATAAGATTTTATCAAAACTAAGTAAGCGATAAATTTGGCCATAATTTCACACCACCTGTTAAGTGACGTGTGGACATTAATATTTGAATAGTTCGAAGGTAATTGCTGACCAAATTTATACCCAAGAGTTACACAACTAAAATGATGAATTCTCTTTAGACCAAACAATTTAATTAGTTTATAATTATTATAAATTAATTATTAACTATTTTCATATAATTCATAATCATATAACAAAAATTATTCCACTAAATGGGTGCGTAGCCCTTTAATTGTTTGAGATATTATTAACTATTTTCATATTATTCATAATCATATATTAAAAATTATTCCTCAAAACTACGACTTACTCTATAATTCCAAATAACTATGAATAATATTAGATACTTCTGTATTTTCCAATGCATCACTTTTGTTATGAAAACAAATATAACACTATAGTTTTATTTCATAATGAATATTCATAATATTCATATTGAAACACAGCTATGCTATTTTTCAATCAGTATTGAAAATAGTCACTTTATCATAAATAATGTTCAGTACGTTTTATGAAAATAATTTTCATAATTTGATGCAATCAATAAGTGGTATATGGCATGCTCTCACTATTTCCACTGTTATTGTATTAGCATACAA
The DNA here is from genome assembly GCA_030737815.1 of Allium fistulosum. Lineage (NCBI taxonomy): Eukaryota > Viridiplantae > Streptophyta > Magnoliopsida > Asparagales > Amaryllidaceae > Allium > Allium fistulosum. The sequence goes on from CM060906.1 coordinate 918,302,344, forward strand.
AATTTGAAGGTACATTATTCACTTAATATAGATTTATTTATTTCATATACTGTAACTATATTACAGTGAAAAATTCATTGATCAAATATCTTGAACTCAAAGAAATAAACCTCATAGAAAATAATTTTCTATATGAAAATAATTTTTAGAATAGAAATCATATTTCTTATCCCAATATTAAGTACCAATTAATATTACAATTCTCGTTTTCGATATTTTATTATGAACCAGAAGTGACCATTCATTCTCTTCATCCAACTGTACCTTAAATTACATCTAATATAGTACATTCATTTTTCTTTCTAAATGGTCAAATCATTCAAAAGAAAACTCTTACTACAATATCGTAACAAACTCTTTACAAAAGCGCATTCGATTATCCTTAACTTTTAAGGACATCGGATATGTTGCGCTTTGCGTAAACTGATCAAACTGGCATTTCAGTGATCGAGTTTTAAGATTTATATTGTCATTTTGGTATAGTGTTGCACTTAACATGATATTTGTAATCAATCATATTGAACACTCGATCTCGCACTGAGGTTTATTTGGTTTTTTGGATGAACTAATTTCATCAAAATATTGTACATTACAAACTTTGACCGTTCACCACATAACATTTATATGCGATTGTATATGGATGAAATATCCATAGTTTAGTATTGCTTTTAGAGTTCGAATCTCATAAAATGCAATACATGGTCTGGACCAAATAAATATGTAAGTGACCAAACTACGAATATATTTAGTAGTTGTAAAGTCAGGCACTTGCATGGGTGTTGAAACATTAACATGCAATAATCTTTTATTGGTAAGTATATGTTATATTTCTATTTATCAATCTTCAATTCATTTGTATATCTTAATTGATAAACATTTTATTAACCAATTTAAATGCACAAATTTATCAATGTGGATTATTATAACATTATATAGCATATGTTCTTATAATATTAGAAAAAATAAATGTTATCGTTTCATTTTTCTAATATAAGGCTCTCATTAGTCTTTTATGTTTCACCAAAACCTTAGCAAAACATAGAAATCTTTTGACTTCGCTAGTAGGTGTTAGGACTCATATACCTTGGGATTCTGACCTTGAGGAAAGCTCAACAAATCACAGGCCCAAATACGGTGGATAATTCCTTATCGATTATATCACATACAACTCCTAACCCATGGTACCTTGTCGTAGTCTCGCCTTTACATTGAGAAAAGCTCAACAAGTAAAGTGGGACTATTCGCTGGGACCTATCATTTCGTGATGGCCTAAGTATAATGCACATAACTTGAGGAAAGCTCAACAAATATGTGTAGTTATCTTACCTTGTCTATTCAATATATTAATAGTACTATACATAACATCCCTAGCTTGAGAAAAGCACAGCAACTACAGAGTATGCAAGTAATCTGTTGATACCTAAATGATAGAGGACAACTTTATATTAAAGATTCATATTCTTCAATATATTATATCGAGTGATATTGACTTATGGAATAATGTATTTTTTTGTGAAATACCATCATGATTCAAGTGTCGGACACATTTGAAATCACGTGTATACATACTATGCATATGTATTTATCCCTTAAGTCCGTTTAGGGTTTCTTTAATGTTCCATATTTAACTTATACTTTCATATTATATAAATTTTATTATTATATAACTTTTATATTTTATGTTATTTATATAATAGTATTATATGTAATATTATATAAATTAAATCTTATTAAATTATTTTTTAATTAATTAACATTTTAATTATTTTTATATTAATTTAATATAACATTTATATTAAATACCTATTACATACTATAACCTTTATAGTATTTCACATATATCTAATGTATGTGTATATTCATTTAATTTATTTATTTATTTAATTAACCTTTAATTAATTTATTTAATTAATTAACCTTTAATTAATTTATTTTATTAATTAACCTTTAATTAATAAAATTCAATTAAACAATTTTAGTTAAATTGTATTAATTTCAAAATTCAATTTATATACATACACGTATACTTATATTATTTTAAACATTTTTAAAACAACATAACATATATCATTATATATAATACATTCATACATTTATTAATTAATTAACTTATTTAATTAATTTATTTTATTACAATTAATAAAATTTTAAAATTTTTGAAACTAATATATATTTTCAAACATTTTGAAATCTTTTGTATAAAGCAAGCTAAGTTTTTATAGAGGACCTATTCCTCTCTTTATTTAAAAGAACAACCACAACACAAAATCAAACACACACCAACAACATGAACAAACACACAACAACCAAGACTTAACCAAACTATAAAAACATAAGACTAAACCAATCACACGACACGAACAATAACCAAAACACATTAAAGATAACAACCAGGAAAACAGAGAAGACAAGAACCCACAACCGACAAAGCAATTAATGAAGGAATGCCCCAATGTTCACATATCAGCTGATCATCTGGCTTGAAAGGAAAGTATTGCATATGCAGGCGAATGATATTCTGAGTTACATGTATCACTTCTCGAAGGAGATCAAAGGAAGTTCTCAACTTGGTAGAGAATAACCTATTATTTCTTTCTTTCCAAACCACAGTTATAAATTTCATGTTCAAGGAGTGGTACACATGCGCTTTAAGGTCATTGTGTAGAGTGTTGAGATATAATCTATGTCATTCGAACTAATCATGCAACTTCCATGAAGTATAGCAACAAGGAGTAGATCATTCCAAAGCTTAGATATGAATAGACATTAAAAGAACAGATGCGTGTTGGTTTCCTCACTAGAGTCACAGAAGATGAATAGAGGAGAATTTATAAAAACCCATATGATAGAGGTGATTTTTAGTTAATGTAGCAGTCTATATTGCATGCCAGAGCATTAAGTTGTCATTATAACGTTGCATCTTGTTCCAAATTCTGGAGAACCAAGGAATAGCACCCCAGTATTTGTCAAGCTCTCATAAACTAATCTAATGGAGTGCCTCTTCTTCTTCAAGCCCCATGCTAGGCCATCCTCGTCTGCCATTACAAACTTAGTGAACATAAGATTCTTCCATATAGCATGGATATAACCACCAAACTTAGGGATTACTATTGTGTGGTAGGCTAACCACACTATCATGGATATAACCACCAAGTTTGCCCTTGATAGGAATACCAGATTGCACCATCTATTGATACATTAATATTTTGCCTAGAATGATGCATGGTACATACCAAGGACTATTCCGAAAACTAAAAGAAGACTTGTTGTAAATTTTAGTGCTAACAAGATGAATACAAATGCTCCTACATGTAAGAATCGAATTCCAAAACTAACTAGAGGATATTGGCTTACTCATAGTCCATAAATCTTTGGCACCAATTAAGTACTTCCAAGTCCACTTCTTCCAAAGGCTGGTGTTGCATGAGAATAGAGTGTCAATAGGCTTGGATGTGGTAGCAAATTTCTAGGAAACCATGCACTTAATGGCCATGCCACATTCATTTGGAGATCTTTTGAGTTTGAGACAAGCAATGGGAGTCGATTTGATAGAGAATGGACTTCAATGCCATAAAAATCGTGAGTAGGCTCTTTGTCATATGAAGAAGCATCTTAGGAAGGACAAAGATTCTGGATTAATAGACTTGCATTGAAAATTATTGAATTCACAATAGTTAACCTACCAGCAGCTGTGAGAAATATATTGTGCCATTGACCAAATTTCATGGTGATCTTTTCAAAGAGTAACTGACAATGGGTTTTTTTTGTTTCTAGTTGCAGTAAGAGGAATACTCAGATAGGATATTCCCTGATTCATAAGCTGCAGGCTATGTAAAGAAGCAACCACAGACTTCTAAACTTCATTCATGCCTATGATAATAATGGTAGATTTGTTGTAATTGAAGTTCAACCCAGTAGCACTGTAGAAGGAAGTTAGGGCGGCTTCAATGTTGGTTAAAGATTTAGTAGTTAGTTTGGTGAACACTAGAATATCATCAGGAAAGCACGAACTAATGATCATAGGATCATGATATTTATGATGTATCTTAATTTGGGTATTCTTGCAATAATTCACAAGGGTTAGAGAAGAGCTTCCATAACTATAATAAAGAGATATGAACCGATCGGGTCTCCTTGCCTTAACCCCTGCCTTCCTTTGAAAAAACCATGGGCATGACCATTCACATTAACCGAGAATGAGTGACGCAGCGCGGTACAACACTAGGTCGCAAATTTTAGGTCGCGAGCGACCTAACGACTTACGAGCTAGCGAGACAGAGTATGCATTGGAGCTAAGGGATGGCGAGCTAAGAGAGAAGGGAGAAGCAACTCGCAAGCGACCTAATGTGATACGACCTAACGAGCAAACCAAGCAAGCCAAACCATTACTGTCATTGCCAGCGACCTACGACCTAGTTAGGTCGCGTGAAGAAGATCCAGCGACCTATGATAAGTCGCCGAGCGACCTAACAGTGAGCTATGTACGAAGGGATGATCCAGTGCCGCGATCTTACTTAGGTCGCTTTCCTATGCCGCTTTCTTTAGGTCGCGAAAGACCTACCTTAAGTTGTTGGAGGAGGTTTCCATAAGTCGCTCAAGTATTAGGTCGCGTAAAGATTTCCAGAAGCTATTTTCTTAGGTCGCTGAGGCCTAAGTTGCTGCCATAAAGCCTTGTTCTTAGGTCGATGCTGCCGTGTATTTTAGGTCGCTGTGTGTTCTAAGTCGTATGATGTTTAGGTCGTATGTCGTTTGTATTTGTATTTTCTTAAGTCGTATGGTGTATATTTCTTATGTCGATTGTTGTAACCTGTATTGTTCTTAGGTCGTGTAATGTGATGTGGTAAGTCGCGTGTGTTGTAATGTGATAGGTCGTAGGTCGCAACCAATGTTAGGTCGTGTATGTTGAGTCGTGTGTTGTACTTTGTTGTTAAGTCGTGAACGACTTAGTGTATGATTGTAACCATATAAATAGGGATGTTGGGTCATTTGTAATAGTTAGTTGATTTTGAATAAACTTTTGTTTGAGTGCTTTGTGCCTCTTCTCAAATTGGTAGTTGAGTGTAATCTCCTATCTCCACCTTCGGCATTCGAGTGCGCTCGAATCAACGATTGTTGAAGCCGATTCACGGAATCTAGTGCGCTAGATCAACGTACGAAGAATCATAGATCTTCTTTCACGGAATCGTGCACGATCAACGTGACGAAGATAGCTAGAATTTGGTATCTTTGAGATCAACGGATTTGGGCGTTTGGTATTTTCAATCCACCGATTGCTACTTTCACCGTTTCATCTATTTCTGTTATCCGCTGCTGCATCATTTGGTATCAGAGCTAGACTTAGCCAATCATATCTAAGCCGAGTCTTTGGAGCCAATTCTTATTGAAGAATTCAAGCCGAGCCAATTCAGTTTAGGCCGAGCTAGTTGAAGTGCTTGAAGTGTTGGAGCCGTGCAAGCTAAGTGCAGGCCGAGTTGAAGTGTGAAGTTCAATTTGAAGTTCAAGCCGAGAGTTAACTTTTGTTGAAGAATTAATAATGCTGCCAAGAAGAGCTAATCGCCATCAGAATGTTGAAGCGTTGTATAGAAGAGAAGAAGCCGAGCAAATGGAACAACACATCAATGAAAAGTTTGATGAAGGCATTGGGAAGTTAGAGAAACTGATGAATGATATGAATCAAAGTCAATGGAGAAGGTCGCCAGTCTCGAACCATGGAGGAAACAGAGTTTCGCCATCGGTTACGGAAGCGAGGAGGGTGTCGCCGCAATCTTACCGAGAAAGAAGAGAATCTTCAGTTTCATTAAGAAGAGAACATCATGAGTATAGAGGTGAAGAGAGAAGAACTCCACGTGAGTTTGAACATGAACCATACCGTGATGATGAAAGACAAAGTAGAAGGGATATGCATGATCATAGAGATGTTGATGGTCGAGATCGATACCGAAGTACATGTGATTATGATGAAGAGAGTGATAGAAGTAATATTCATTATCGAGATCAAGACCAAGTACGAAATGCATATCGGGATGTTGAAGATGATCGACGATGGGAGTCGGGGATGAAAACTGAAATTCCAGAATTCAAGGGTGGAATGGTAGTGGAAGAATTTTTGGATTGGTTGTCTAATGTGGAAGAAATTTTTGACCTTAAAGAAGTACCCGAGCATCGAAGAGTGAAGTTGGTTGCTACGAGATTGAAAGGAAGAGCTATGGCATGGTGGCAGCAAACTGAATTAACACGGGAGAGAATGGGAAAGTCAAAGATTGAGTCATGGGAGAAGATGAAGAAGTTAATGAAAGCTACTTTCTTACCTTATAATTATCAGTCACTTATGTATCAGCGCTTGCAGAATTTGAGACAGGGAACAAAGTCAGTGAATGATTATGCGGATGAGTTCTATCAGCTGATTGCGAGGAATGACATCATGGAGACAGAGGAGCAGTTGATAGCTAGATTTGTTGGAGGGTTGAGAATGCAGATTCAAGATATGGTGAATGTGTTTGATCCCAGATCTGTTGCTGAAGCACATCAAAAAGCTCTAGCTTGGGAGAAGCAAGGAAGGAGAGGTGGTGGTGTGTTTACAAATTCCAACAATCCAATGAAAGGGGCTAGTAGCAATGCGAATGTTTCGAAGGCTGTTGCAAAACCAGTTGTTAGTGAAGTTGCTAAGTCCAAGGTCAATAGTGGTATCAAATGCTTCAATTGTCAGGAGTTTGGTCACAAAAGCAATGAATGTCCAAAGCCAAAGAAGCGAGTGATGGTTGCTGAGGCAGAGGATGAGGAAGTAGAAGCTGAATGTTCTAATTCACCACATGTTGAGGAGGAAGAAGAGTTGACGGGAGATGAAGGGTATTCATTAATGATGAGGAGGTCGTGTTTGACACCAAAGCAAGAGGATGAGTCAAGTTGGTTGAGGAGCAACATTTTTCAGTCAACATGCACTATTCTGGGGAGGGTTTGCAAGTTTGTTATTGATGCAGGAAGTTGTGACAATATTATCTCTACAGAAGCTGTGAAGAAGTTAGCATTAAAGACTGAGAAGCATCTGAAACCTTACAAGTTAGCTTGGTTGAGAAAAGGCGGGGAGGTGAAGGTTGGACGAAGAGCTTGTGTTAATTTTTCGATTGGGAAGAAATACAAAGATGAAATTTGGTGTGATGTTGTGGATATGGATGTATGTCATCTGTTGTTGGGGAGACCATGGCAGTATGATAGAGCTGTGCAACATGATGGTCGTACTAACAATTACAGTTTCATGTTTGAAGGTACTAAAATCACTTTAGTTCCTAAGAAGCGACAACAAGAAGAAAGCAAGTTGGAGGAGATTGAAGAACTTAAAACTTTGCTATCATTGAAGGAGTTTGTTAAAGAAGTCGAAGATGAACCTGAAGTATTTTTGTTGATTGGACGTGAGAGTAATGAAGTGGTTGAAATTCCTGAAGAAGTAAAGCCAGTGCTGGAAGAATTTGAAGATGTATTCCCTAAAGAGCTGCCAACGGAGTTACCACCATTGAGGGATATACAACACCAAATAGATCTTGTTCCAGGAGCTGTGTTACCACATAGACCACATTACAGAATGAGTCCAAAGGAACACGAGGAGTTGAGAAGGCAAGTGGAAGAGGTGCTTAAACAGGGGCGTGTATAGGAAAGTTTAAGTCCTTGTGCAGTGCCAGCTTTGTTAGTGTCGAAGAAGGATGGTTCGTGGAGGATATGTACGGATAGCAGGGCACTCAACAAAATAACTGTCAGATACAGATTTCCTATGCCTAGATTGGATGACTTGTTGGATCAACTTAGTGGAGCTGCTATCTTTTCGAAGATTGATTTGAAGAGTGGTTATCATCAAATTCGTATAAGACCAGGGGATGAATGGAAGACAACATTCAAGACGAGAGAAGGATTATATGAATGGCTGGTCATGCCATTTGGTCTTTCGAATGCACCTAGTACATTTATGCGGGTGATGAATCAGATCTTTAGACCATTTATTGGGAAGTTCGTGGTGGTGTATTTTGATGATATACTGATATATAGTAGAAGCACAGAAGAACACTTGCATCATCTGAGAGAAGTGTTGATGATACTGCGACAGGAACAATTTTATGTTGCAACAAAGAAATGCGTGTTCATGACGCATAGTGTTTTATTTTTGGGATATGTTATTTCAGAAGGAGGTATACAGGTGGATCAGAATAAAGTTGAAGCTATCAGAAATTGGCCACAACCCAGGACGATAACAGAAGTTAGAAGTTTTCATGGTTTAGCATCATTCTACCGAAGATTTATTCCACACTTCAGTAGCGTAATGGCACCAGTTACTGATTGTATGAAGGGGAAGCAGTTTTCATGGTTAGAGGAAGCAGGATTTGCTTTTGAGCGAATCAAGGAACTTTTGACGACAACACCAATTCTAGTATTACCGGATTTTCAGTTGTTGTTTGAGTTACATACTGATGCATCTAAAGTTGGGATTGGAGGGGTGTTGAGTCAGAAAGGATGACCAATTGCATATTTCAGTGAGAAACTTTCTGGAGCCAAGATGAGATATAATACTTATGACGTGGAATTTTATGCTATTGTTCAAGCTATAAAACATTGGAGACACTATTTGTTCCATAAAGAATTTGTTCTATATACTGATCATGAAGCACTGAAACATTTGCAGGGACAGGACAAAATTGCATCCAGGCATGCTTCGTGGATCGCATACCTGCAACAATTTACATTTGTGGTGAAACATAAGTCGGGAATTACAAACCGTGTGGCAGACGCATTGAGTCGAAGGAATCATTTGTTGACAACAATGAAGGTTGAAGTGACGGGGTTTGATGTGTTGCCAAAACTGTTTGTTGATGATCCTTATTTTGCGAAGTTTGTAGATGAAGTCAAGGAGGGAAAGACGGATGAGTTTGTGTTGGTGGATGGTTTTCTCTTCAAAGGAAATCAATTGTGTATACCAGAGGGTAGTTTGCGAATGAAGATTATCAAAGAATTGCATAAGGAAGGACACGTGGGCCGTGATCGTACAATGCAGTTGATTGCAAAATCTTATTTTTGGCCGTCAATGAGAAAAGAAGTTGAGAGATTTGTGGAGAGATGTCATATCTGTCAAGTTTCGAAGGGAACCGCTACAAATGCAGGATTATATATGCCATTACCTGTGCCTACTAGACCGTGGGTTGATGTGAGCATGGATTTTGTTTTGGGTTTGCCTAGAACTCAAAGGGGAAATGATTCTATATTTGTTGTGGTGGATAGATTTTCGAAAATGGCACATTTCATAGCTTGTAAGAAGACAGCTGATGTAGTCCGTGTTGCTCAATTGTTCTTTAAAGAGTTGTATCGATTACATGGGCTACCTGAATCTATTGTTTCTGATCGGGATACTAGATTTCTAAGCCATTTTTGGTTAAGTTTGTGGAAGATGGTTGGAACGAAGCTGAATTTTAGTAGCGCCTATCATCCACAAACTGATGGGCAAACGGAAGTGGTGAATAGATCATTGGGAAATTTGTTGAGATGTCTTGTAAAAGATAATTTGAAAAGCTGGGATATGAAGTTATGTCAGGCGGAATTTGCACATAATCACGCTGTTAATCGAAGTACTGGATACAGTCTATTTCAAGTTGTATATTCAGCAATTCCGAAGGGACCATTGGATTTGACGACAGTGCCATATTAGAAGGGAGTTGTTAAGCGAGCTTGTGATTTTGTGACTGAGTTGCAGGAATGCCACAGAACTGTTTATGAACGATTGCTTGCATCAAATGAGAAGTATAAACTACTGGCAGATAAAAAGCGAAGGAGTGTGAACTTCATAGAAGGTGATTTGGTTTACGCCGTTTTGATGAAAGATCGTTTTCCTGTTGGAACTTACAACAAGTTGAAAGCTCGAAAAATCTGTCCAGTAGAAATTTTGAAGAAGATCAATGATAATGCATATCAATTGAAATTGCCGGATCATATTCACACTACAGACGTTTTCAACGTCAAATACTTGATTCCGTATCATGGGGATGAGCTTGTTGTGGAAGAGGAAGGTGCAAATTCGAGGGCGAATTCTTGTCAACCGGGGGAGGATGATGTAGTGCGGTACAACACTAGGTCGCAAATTTTAGGTCGTGAGCGACCTAACGACTTACGAGCTAGCGAGACAGAGTATGCATTGGAGCTAAGGGATGGCGAGCTAAGAGAGAAGGGAGAAGCAACTCGCAAGCGACCTAATGTGATACGACCTAACGAGCAAACCAAGCAAGCCAAACCATTACTGTCATTGCCAGCGACCTACGACCTAGTTAGGTCGCGTGAAGAAGATCCAGCGACCTATGATAAGTCGCCGAGCGACCTAACAGTGAGCTATGTACGAAGGGATGATCCAGTGTCGCGATCTTACTTAGGTCGCTTTCCTATGCCGCTTTCTTTAGGTCGCGAACGACCTACCTTAAGTCGCTGGAGGAGGTTTCCATAAGTCGCTCAAGTATTAGGTCGCGTGAAGATTTCCAGAAGCTATTTTCTTAGGTCGTTGAGGCCTAAGTCGCTGCCATAAAGCCTTGTTCTTAGGTCGCTGCTGCCGTGTATTTTAGGTCGCTGTGTGTTCTAAGTCGTATGATGTTTAGGTTGTATGTCGTTTGTATTTGTATTTTCTTAAGTCGTATGGTGTATATTTCTTATGTCGCTTGTTGTAACCTGTATTGTTCTTAGGTCATGTAACGTGATGTGGTAAGTCGTGTGTGTTGTAATGTGATAGGTCGTAGGTCGTGACCAATGTTAGGTCGTGTATGTTGAGTCGTGATGTACTTTGTTGTTAAGTCGTGAACGACTTAGTGTATGATTGTAACCCTATAAATAGGGATGTTGGGTCATTTGTAATAGTTAGTTGATTTTGAATAAACTTTTGTTTGAGTGCTTTGTGCCTCTTCTCAAATTGGTAGTTGAGTGTAATCTCCTATCTCCACCTTCAGCATTCGAGTGCGCTCGAATCAACGATTGTTGAAGCCGATTCACGGAATCTAGTGCGCTAGATCAACGTACGAAGAATCGTTGATCTTCTTTCATGGCATCGTGCGCGATCAACGTGACGAAGATAGCTAGAATCCGGTATCTTTGAGATCAATGGATTTGGGCGTTTGGTATTTTCAATCCACCGATTGCTACTTTCACCGTTTCATCTATTTCTGTTATCCGCTGCTGCATCAATGAGGCAGTGGAGATGCAAGTATATATATATATATATATGTGTGTGTGTGTGTGTGTGTGTATTGAATAAATTTGTTAGGGAAGTTCATGAGCTTCAAAATGCAAATTATTGATTCCCATCTAGTCGTGTCAAAAGCTTTTCTTATATCATATTTAATGCAACGCCTTTGACTGATATTCTTCCTGTTGTACCTAGATATAAGCTCATGAGACAAATGAATGTTGTCAACTATGCTATACCCTTCAACATATGCAGACTAATTTATGAAGATGAGAGAAGGTAGCACAGTCTAGATCCTAGAAGCAAGCAGCATGGAGATACAATTGTAGATTATGGAGTAGAAACTAATAGGTCTATAATCAGAAACAAGATTAGGAGTAATTACTTTTAGAATAAGACAAATGACAATAGTGTTGATGGTGGAGAGCATTCTGTTGGTTCTGAAGAAATTATCAATAGACATGAAGAAGTCATGTTGCACTATGTCTTAGGAAGATATGAAAAAGTGAGAGTTAAATCCATCAACATCTCTAGAGGACTTAGTATCAATTGATAATAAAGCATTTTTAATCTCAACATGGGATAACTCAGTGCTAACAAGATTTGCTTGCTCATCAGTAAGCTTGTTGAATGGTAAGGATTGAAGATAGTTGATGTTAATGTTTTTGTCAGGACATATGCCAAAGATCTTCTTGTAGTAATCAACAAAAGCATCACCAATAGAGCTTTTATCATTGTGAGTGGTTTCGGTATCGTCCTGAATGGAGTGAATAGTGGATTTGATGTACTTGGATTTTGAGATATTGGTGATGATATGCAATATTTTTGTCACTAAGAATATCCCATTTATCTCTTATCTTCTACCTTTGCATCAGAGCTTCATCTCTGTGAGCTGACATTAGATCTGCAGTAGTGATGTGCTCCTGTAATGAAATATCAGTATTTAAAGGATCATCAAATAATTGTGTTTGAATATCTATAAGTTTTTGTTTTAGAAAATTTGATTTTTTATTTCCTTTCCCAAAGACATAAAAACCCCATGCCTTTAAAGCAGTTTTAGTGAGTCCAAGTTTTTGATGGAGGATTGACAAGGGATTACCATAGACATTGGAAGCCTATGCATTGGAGACAACATGATTGTAGTCATGATTAGCCCAAATATTGAAATACTTGAAGCTAGAAGGAAGATAAAGGGAAGGGGAGCCAAAGTTTATAACAAGAGGAGAGTGATTAGAGATATTAGGAAGCAGCGAGTTGACATATAGATTAGGCCAGATGTTTGAAGCTGAAACATTGTAAAATGCATGATTAAGTCTACTGTAAGTTCTTATACCACTTCTAGACTTATTGTTCCATGTGAAGTACAACCCAATGAAGGGAATCTTGGAGAATTCAGCAAGTTGGATAGCTTGTTGAAGTGGGATCACATAATTATTCACAAAAGGTTTCCTGCCCATTCTATCAGAGCAAGAGAGCATACAATTTTAGTCACTAAGAATGATCCATGGAGTGTTTGTTTCAAGAGGATTGAATATAACCATGACTCTGCCAAAAGTAACATGTTGTAAGTTATGATGAACATTCCAATCTGGCTTGATGTTAAAGGCAACCTGCATGATGTTTTCGGAACTAAGTTTGTTTTCAAGAATGCCAACCATATGAAGCTTGGTGTTATCAATGAGATCAAAAATCTCAAGTTGTTTGGCAATGACATTTCCACCCCTAATATTCTAGCATCCTATATTGTCAATCATTAGAAGGAGAAGTGGTAATGTTGGGTGATAAGTGAGCTTGAGTGATGGAACAGTCCTTTAGACTATCAAAAGCAGCCATAAATGGAGGTTAAGAAATAGTTTGTATGTCATTGATAGAGAATTGAGCTGGGCATTTCTCCCTTTCCAATTATTTTGTCTTGCTTCTGGTGAGAGGAATCGAAGGATTAATAGGTTTAGTGGGAGTGATAGCTAAAGAGGAATAAAGAATAGAAGTAAAAGATAGATGGTTGGGTAGAGAAGATGGAGCAGAAAGATCAAGGTTGAACAGGGGTTCAAAGGGATTGGGATGTTAAGTTATTGAATTGCGGGTACCAGAGGAGTTGCCAACTTGTTCGGATATGCATGAGATTGGAGGGGCATTTGACATGGAGTGGTTGAAATCAATTGACAGAGAGAAGGTGTTAGGGATTAAAATAATAGGATGTACATCATTTTGCATATCATCATGTACAAGATGCATAGTTTCATTATTTTGCTTGTTTACAATAGCTTGCAATATTGTGGGATTATTTGACAGTTTAGATTGGGTAGTGTAAGTGGTATTAATGTGGTCGATGTTTTCGTTTGGCATTCTTTCCAGCATAGGCTTTCTCATGTGAATGGTGCACATCATTGTGCACATCAACTTGCACACTGGTTTTAGCTTGTTCAAGAGGAATTTCATTACCACCATCAACATCAATATCAGCACAAACATCTTCCACACTAGTCAGAATGTTTTCGTTACCATCCACACTAGCGTTGGATATTGATATCACAATATCATCACCTTGAGCATCATTATTTATTATGTTAGATTTAGAATTCAAGCCAGAGCTCAAAAAATTCACATCAGCAGAACCAGGTTATGCATCAACAACACATGCATGTGAACCAACTAACACATTCACATGAGCCTGTGCATCAACACCACCTTTATCAGTTGATACATTCACAGTCCTATTTAACAGTTTTCTTTTACTTCTCTTGACCAAATTCCACTACTGGTGTTTGTTTTTTGTCACCTTCCACAACTCTAACCTTTTCTTTTTTTTCTTTACCTTAGTTCCTTTAACTGATTTGCCTTGAACTTTCTCACCTCCAGTATGTGACACTGATGCAGCGCAGAATGTTAAAGGCATAGGTCGCTCACGACCTAAGGAGTTGGTAGGTCGCTCACGACCTAAGGAGTTAGAGGAGGAAGTGAGTGATGCTGGGAAGAATGGTCTAACGACCTATGATAATTCGATAAGCAAGCTAAAGAGTGGTACAGCCCAAATTGGTGAAGTGTTAGGTCGCATACGACCTAACAAGGCCTTTAGGTCGCTCCAACGACCTAACGAGATACTGGAACGACCTAACATGTTGTTAACTCGTGTACGACTTAGCGAGTGGGAAAATAGAGCGCTGGAACGAGCTAAGAGGGTGCTATGACCTAACAAGTCACGACCTATGATAGGTTGCAGGAAGACGTTACGACCTAAGTTAGGTCGCAAGGAGTTAGGTCGCGGAGTTTTGATTCGACCTATACTAGGTCGCAAGAAAAGGTCACGACCTATGATAGGTCGCTGGGTAATCTGGGAAGTTAAGTCGCGACGTCTTAAGTCGCAAGGCTTAGGTCGCGAAGTTTCTGAAGCCATCTATTTTTAGGTCGCAAAGCTACGGATGCCGTCCATTCTTTAAGTCGCTGAAGTATGAAGACCGTTGATCTCTTTAAGACGTTGTTCTGGGATGCGCATGTTTTAAGTCGCTAAAGTTTTTACTGTTGATTCTACTGCCGAGTTAACCTCTACCGCTGATATCTTAAGTCGTTGGGTGTTAAGTCGCGAAAGCTTGTAGCCAAGGATCTTGATGCCGCGTCAATCTGAACCGTTGATGATGAGCCGTTTTATCTTTGAGTCGTTTGTGTTTCTTTATAGCTCGCACCTGTTTGTAAATCATCATCTATAGGTCGTTTCCGACCTAAGTACTTGTATTTTCTTTGAAGTTTTTGTGTGTGTTGAGTTGTAACTGTTTGGGATTAAGTCGTGTACGACTTAGGTTAGGTCGTGACTGTTAGCTCGGAACCGACTTAGGAGATGTAATTTTTTGTTGTTTTTTTCATATGAGTTGTAAAACGCCTATAAATAGGCCGAGTCTCTCATTTGTAAAAGGTTGTTGAATATTGAATAAAATTCTCTTTTGTTAGCTTTGTGCTTTCAACTTCAATTGGTAGTCGAGTGTATCTCCTATCTCCACTTACGTCATTCGAGTGCGCTCAAATCATCATTTGTTGAAGCCGATTCACGGTATCTTGTGCGCAAGATCAACGTCGAAGAATCGTAGATCTCTTTCCCGGTATCTTCGGATCAACGAGTCAGAGATAGCTAGAATTCGGTATCTTCGGATCAACGAATTTGGGCATTTCAGCATCTTCCAATCCACTGATTA
Source organism: Allium fistulosum (assembly GCA_030737815.1). Classification (NCBI taxonomy): domain Eukaryota; kingdom Viridiplantae; phylum Streptophyta; class Magnoliopsida; order Asparagales; family Amaryllidaceae; genus Allium; species Allium fistulosum. The sequence goes on from CM060906.1 coordinate 918,317,725, forward strand.
CTATATTCATCGTATTATCTTTGTTTTGTAATATCCGCTGCGTCAGTTTGGTATCAGAGCTTGTTCTAGCCAATCATAGCTAGATCGAGACTTGGAGCCTAATCATTTTGAAGTTGAAGTTGTTTGGCCGAAAAGTTTGAAGTTTGAGCCGTGGCCGAGAGGAAGAGTGTTCGACTTTATATCGAAGATTGATTGATCGAATTTGTATTGGAAGCCGAAACTTTGTCCATCGTGTTCATCGCGATTTGCTACAAAGTGGAAGTTTTCGATCCGTTTCATTTTGGATCAATGTCCGAAAAGTGTTTGAATTTTGAAGTGTTGAAGAGTTTGTGAAGATTTCAAGTATGCCGCCAAGAAGAGCCAATTGACATCAAAACGTTGAAGCTTTGTATCGAAGAGAAGAAGCTGATGAGATGGAGCAAAGAATCAATGAAAACTTTAGTGAAAAGCTTAACGAAGGAATTGGTCGGTTAGAGAAGCTTATGACGGAGATGAATCAAAATCGGAGAAGGGTTTCACCTGAATCTAACCATGGGGGTAGTAGAGTCTCACCACATTCCAATCGAGACAGAAGTGTTGAAAATGATCAAGGGCGTGGGAGGAACGTGAATGATCGTGAACGGTGGAATGTAGATAGAAGGGATGATGGTGGAAGACGTAATGGTAGTAGAGATGTGGGTGGACGAGATAGACAACGATATACATCTGATTTTGAAGAGGAGTATGATGGTGGTAGTGTTCGAGGACAAGGACGAGGACAAGGAAGAAATTACTCTGAGTATGATCACAAGTGGGAGTCGGGGATGAAGACTGAAATTCCTGAATTCAAAGGTGGTATGCAAACGGAGGAGTTTCTAGATTGGGTGGCTAATGTTGAAGAGATTTTTGACTTTAAAGAAGTTCCAGAACATCGTAGAGTGAAGTTGGTTGCTACGAGGTTGAGGGGTAGAGCTTTGGCATGGTGGCAGCAGACCAAACTTACACGTGATCGGATGGGAAAGTCAAAAGTTGAATCTTGGGAGAAGATGAAGAAATTGATGAAAGCAACGTTCTTACCTTACAATTACCAATCTTTGATGTATCAACGCTTGCAAAACTTGAGACATGGAACGAAGTCTGTTAACGACTATGCTGATGAATTCTATCAACTTATTGCGAGGAATGATATTATGGAAACGGAAGAGCAGCTGACATCTAGGTTCATTGGGGGATTGAGAATGCAGATTCAGGATATGGTTAACGTGTTTGATCCTAGATCTGTAGCGGAAGCACATCAGAAAGCGTTGGCTTGGGAGAAGCAGGGTAGACGAGGAGGTGGTGTGTTTACAAATTCCAACAATCCAGTGAAGGGAGTTAGTGGGAGTTCTAATGTTTCAAAAGCTGTTGCAAAATCAGTTGTGAATGAGGTTGGGAAGGCGAAAGTCAATAACAGTTTCAAATGTTATAATTGCCAAGAGTTGGGCCACAGAAGTAATGAATGTCCAAAGCCGAAGAAGAGAGCTATGATAGCTGAGGTTGAGGATGAGGATGAAGAAGCTGAATGTTCCAATTCACCACCTGATGAGGAGGAAGAAGAAGTGTCGGGAGACGAAGGTTATAATCTAATGATGAAGAGGTCTTGTTTAACACCAAAGCAAGAGGAGGATTGTAGTTGGTTGAGGAGCAATATTTTTCAGTCAACATGTACCATTCTGGGGAAAGTTTGCAAATTTGTTATTGATGCTGGAAGCTGTGATAATATAATTTCGTCAGAAGCTGTGAGGAAGTTGGCATTGAAGACTGAGAAACATCCGAAACCGTACAAGCTAGCTTGGTTGAGGAAAGGCGGGGAGGTGAAGGTTGGAAGAAGGGCTCGTGTGAAGTTTTCCATTGGGAAGAAATATAAAGACGAAATCTGGTGCGATGTTGTGGACATGTACGTTTGTCATTTGTTGCTGGGGAGACCGTGGCAGTATGATAGGGCGGTGCAACATGATGGGCATACCAACAGTTACAGTTTCATGTTTGAAGGCACAAAGATTACTCTAATTCCAAAGAAGCGACAACAGGAGGAAAACAAGTTGGAGGAGATTGAAGAGCTCAAAACTTTGTTATCGTTGAAGGAGTTTGTGAAGGAAGTAGAAGAGGAACCTGAAGTGTTTTTGTTAATTGGGCGAGAGAGCAGTGAAGAGGTTGAAATTCCAGAAGAAGTTAAACCAGTTTTGAAAGAATTTGACGATGTATTTCCAGAGGAGTTACCAACGGAGTTGCCACCGTTAAGGGATATACAACATCAGATAGATCTTGTTCCAGGTGCTGTGTTGCCACACAGACCACATTATCGAATGAGTCCGAAGGAACATGAAGAGTTGCGGAGGCAAGTGGAAGAATTGCTTGAACAGGGGCGTGTGCAGGAGAGTTTAAGTCCTTGTGCTGTACCAGCTTTATTGGCACCCAAAAAGGATGGAACGTGGAGGATGTGCACTGACAGTCGAGCATTGAATAAGATTACTGTGAGATATAGATTTCCAATGCCGAGGTTGGATGACTTGTTAGATCAAATAAGCGGAGCTACTATCTTTTCAAAGATTGATTTGAAGAGCGGATATCATCAAATTCGTATCAGACCAGGCGATGAGTGGAAGACTGCTTTTAAAACCAGGGAGGGTCTATACGAATGGTTGGTCATGCCATTTGGTTTATCCAATGCACTGAGTACTTTGATGAGGGTGATTAATCAGATTTTTCGACCGTTCATTGGGAAATTTGTGGTGGTGTATTTTGATGATATTCTGATTTACAGTGGGAGTCCAGAGGAACATTTGAATCATCTTAGAGAAGTGCTGATGGTATTGCGACAAGAACAATTCTATGCTGCAACGAAGAAATGCGTGTTCATGACGCATAGTGTTTTATTTCTGGGATATGTTGTATCGGAAGAAGGAATACAGGTTGACCAAAGTAAAGTCGAAGCAATTAGAGATTGGCCGCAACCCAAGACGATAATGGAAGTTTGTAGTTTTCATGGGTTGGCTTCATTCTATCGAAGGTTTATACCACACTTTAGTAGTGTGATGGCACCTGTTACTGATTGCATGAAGGGTAAACAGTTTGCATGGACGGAGGAAGCCGAGGTTGCTTTTGAGCGAATCAAAGAACTTTTGACGTCTGCACCAATTCTAATATTACCAAATTTTCAGTTAGTGTTTGAACTACATACTGATGCATCCAAGGTTGGAATTGGAGGAGTGTTGAGTCAGAAGGGACGTCCAATTGCATATTTCAGTGAGAAGTTGTCAGGAGCGAAGATGAGGTACAGTACGTATGATGTGGAATTCTATGCTGTTGTACAATCTATTAAACACTGGAGACACTATCTATTTCAAAAGGAGTTTGTTCTGTATACTGATCATGAAGCATTGAAGCATTTGCAAGGGCAAGACAAGATTTCAGCGAGACATGCATCGTGGATTACATATCTGCAACAATTTACATTTGTTGTGAAACACAAGTCGGGAGTGACGAATCGTGTTGCGGATGCGTTGAGTAGAAGAAATCACTTGTTAACTACATTGAAGGTTGAAGTGACGGGGTTTGAAATATTGCCAGAATTATTTACCGATGATCCTTACTTTGCAAAGTTTGTTGATAAAGTCAAGGATGGAGAGACGGATGAGTTCGTGATGGTAGATGGTTTTCTTTTTAAAGGAAGTCGATTGTGCATATCGGAGGGTAGTCTGAGAATGAAGATTATCAAGGAGTTACACGAAGAGGGACATGTTGGGAGAGATCGTACCTTACAGTTGATTTCACAGTCCTACTTTTGGCCAACGATGAGGAAAGAAGTAGCGAGGTTTGTGGAGCGTTGTCATATTTGTCAGGTTTCGAAAGGAACTACGACTAATGCGGGTTTATATATGCCGTTACCCGTGCCTGTAAAACCATGGGTGGATATCAGTATGGATTTTGTTTTGGGTTTGCCTAGAACTCAAAGGGGGAATGATTCTATATTTGTTGTGGTGGACAGATTTTCGAAGATGGCACATTTTATTGCTTGTAAGAAGACGGCGGATGCTGTTCATGTTGCTCAATTGTTTTTCAAGGAGATCTATCGACTTCATGGATTGCCAGAATCTATTGTGTCGGATAGAGATACTCGATTTCTGAGTCACTTTTGGTTGAGTTTGTGGAAAATGGTGGGAACGAAGCTGAAGTTTAGTAGTGCTTATCACCCGCAAACGGATGGACAGACCGAGGTTGTGAACAGATCGTTGGGAAACTTGTTGAGGTGTCTTGTTCAAGATAATCTGAAGAGTTGGGATATGAAGTTATGCCAGGCAGAGTTTGCCCATAATCATGCTGTGAATCAAAGTACTGGGTTCAGTCCATTCCAGATTGTCTATTCGAGCTTACCGAAAGGACCGTTGGATTTAACGGTGATACCACATTCAAAGGGGACAATTAAGAAAGCTGCTGATTTTGTTGAAGGGCTGACGGAATGTCATAAAATCGTTCAAGAACGATTAGAGAAAGCAAATGAGAAGTATAAACAATCCGCAGATTTGAAACGAAGGAGTGTTGAATTTCAGGAAGGTGATTTGGTTTATGCAGTATTAACGAAAGATCGTTTTCCAGTGGGCGCTTATAACAAGTTGAAAGCCAGGAAATTTGGTCCGGTGGAAGTTGTGAAGCGAATTAATGAAAATGCTTACAAATTAAAACTGCCAGATGATGTGTATACGTCTGACATATTCAATGTTAAACATCTCATACCATACCACGGAAATGAACTCATAGTAAAGGAGGATGGTGCAAATTCAAGGTCGAATTTTTCTCAACCTGGGGAGGATGATGCAGCGCAGAATGTTAAAGGCATAGGTCGCTCACGACCTAAGGAGTTGGTAGGTCGCTCACGACCTAAGGAGTTGGTAGGTCGCTCACGACCTAAGGAGTTAGAGGAGGAAGTGAGTGATGCTGGGAAGAGTGGTCTAACGACCTATGATAAGTCGATAAGCAAGCTAAAGAGTGGTACAACCCAAATTGGTGAAGTGTTAGGTCGCATACGACCTAACAAGGCCTTTAGGTCGCTCCAACGACCTAACGAGATACTGGAACGACCTAACATGTTGTTAACTCGTGTACGACTTAGCGAGTGGGAAAATAGAGCGCTGGAACGAGCTAAGAGGGTGCTACGACCTAACAAGTCACGACCTATGATAGGTCGCAGGAAGACGTTACGACCTAAGTTAGGTCGCAAGGAGTTAGGTCGCGGAGTTTTGATTCGACCTATACTAGGTCGCAAGAAAAGGTCACGACCTATGATAGGTCGCTGGGTAATCTGGGAAGTTAAGTCGCGACGTCTTAAGTCGCAAGGCTTTGGTCGCGAAGTTTCTGAAGCCATCTATTTTTAGGTCGCAAAGCTACGGATGCCGTCCATTCTTTAAGTCGCTGAAGTATGAAGACCGTTGATCTCTTTAAGACGCTGTTCTGGGATGCGCATGTTTTAAGTCGCTAAAGTTTTTACCGTTGATTCTATTGCCAAGTTAATCTCTACCGCTGATATCTTAAGTCGTTGGGTGTTAAGTCGCGAAAGCTTGTAGCCAAGGATCTTGATGCCGCGTCAATCTGAACCGTTGATGATGAGCCGTTTTATCTTTGAGTCATTTGTGTTTCTTTTTAGCTCGCACCTGTTTGTAAATCATCATCTATAGGTCGTTTCGGACCTAAGTACTTGTATTTTCTTTGAAGTTTTTGTGTGTGTTGAGTTGTAACTGTTTGGGCTTAAGTCGTGTACGACTTAGGTTAGGTCGTGACTGTTAGCTCGGAACCGACTTAAGAGATGTAATTTTTTGTTGTTTTTTTCATATGAGTTGTAAAACGCCCATAAATAGGCCGAGTCTCTCATTTGTAAAAGGTTGTTGAATATTGAATAAAATTCTCTTTTGTTAGCTTTGTGCTTTCAACTTCAATTGGTAGTCGAGTGTATCTCCTATCTCCACTTACGTCATTCGAGTGCGCTCGAATCATCGTTTGTTGAAGCCGATTCACGGTATCTTGTGCGCAAGATCAACGTCGAAGAATCGTAGATCTCTTTCCCGGTATCTTCGGATCAACGAGTCAGTGATAGCTAGAATTCGGTATCTTCGGATCAACGAATTTGGGCATTTCAGCATCTTCCAATCCACCGATTACTATATTCATCGTATTATCTTTGTTTTGTAATATCCGCTGCGTCAGACACTTTAGCACACCCATTAACAATATGCCCGAAAACTTTGCAATATGAACAGATATCCAGCTTCCAATTGTACTTGACATTAACATGGGAAATTCTCCCAGGAACTAGTTGAACTGAAATTTGATTCAACCAAGACCTTTGCGTACTCAAAACTGTTCAACCATTTAGTAGGTTAATAGAAGCAAATCACCCTACCAATGTTGTTTGCCAGCCAATCTGCAATGATCTGCCTTTCTTACACTTAAAGGTGACACTTAATACATCCACAGTATTCATGGGACGATCATTTAAGTGTTTGAAAGGTAGTCGTTAGGGGTGAAAAGAAAGAAAGATAGAATAGATAAGAAGAAACTAAATAATCACATAATCTTACAACGCAACAGAATAACATATATTAATCAACATAATTCTTTACAAAGTCATTTCAAAAGTGATACATCAGAGTCATACTAATACAATCCTACCCTTGGACAGTTATAATAGCCTGCCCCTACCTAACTAATACAAGATACATATAATACAGCAGAAACAAGATAATAATTAGCTACCGATGAAGCATCCCGCTCCATGCTCCTCCAAAATGCATCCGTGGGAAAACCTGAACTATTGGCTGCCCATAAAAATTTAAACACCTAGGAGTTTTAGGAAAAGAAAATAAAACTCTAGGTCATACATGGGTCTAGTGTGAGTAAACTCAAACAACTGAATTATTGTATTTAAAATAAACTAGTTTAATATCAAAGGTATTTCGTAAGACCACACCGTACATAAACACGGATGGGTTTTAACCTTATGATAACCAAAACATTTCTTATAGAAAATCCATTGATATTATGATAGTGTATAGAGTAAAAATACTTATTAATCGTAGCCGAAATTGTTACATTAATTAAATTCCAACATATTAGGTTCTACAATTAAAACCGTAAAGGCATGTATTGGAGATTGGATTCCATACTATGATAATGTTAGGAACTACCTTCCGATGGTACATCTCTAGATAAAATGGACCGGGGTCTGACAAGAACATTTTGTACCCCTACCACATAGGAATGGCCTACACTTGAGTAGTAGTACCGAATATGATCACTCCACTTTGGGCCCTGAAGAATACATGAGTAGATAGTAATCGATCTAGATTTGGGATGACCATAATTGATAGGAACGATCCACATGGCGTTGATGCATTCCTGATTTTTGTCATTTCCCGGTTGATGAGGCTTGAGGCCACGATTACATTTATATAGCACTTCCCACTTGGAATGCTACGCTACCCTCCGGTTATCAATACAATGTTAGCATTCATCTATATAAGTTCGTTCTGGGACTGAACGAAACCAAAGGCACTACTCCTGTTACATCCTATTCGAGAATCCCTTCCAGGATTAATAACAAATAGCTCTTGCACTTCAAAGCTCAATCTTCGAATCCATATTCTTCAAGACGTCTTCAAGTCGAAATGCTTGAGTTGGATTGAAGTGATTTTCAGATAACATATCTGATCTTGGTCTTTTTGAAATAACTTTCGATAATTTTTGGTAAACTCAACCCTGGTTCTTTAGGAAATAAACAGACAAAGATAAGAGCAGAGATCACCTCCTAACTTTAGTGGATGGATTTTCTTAACATTTATCCTAGAAGAATGAAATGAGATTTATACGTAGAGTATAGCATCATTAGGGATGACTGTGCCCATATAACTCGCATGTTTCTACTAGATACTTCCAAAGTTACGTTTTGGTCCAAGTTTGATAGTCGGTTATTTAACTATCAAATAAATAATCATTCAAACATTGATTTAATTCTATATGTAATCCACTAAGTCTTATTTAATTAATCTTTAATTAAATAAAATCACTTTATAAACATTTGATCGAAAGATCTTTACAAAATACTATTCCCAAACCCCTTACATCCCTTTTATACTTGGAAAAACATTTATATACTTATCTCAACGGTATAAGTAGATTATCAAAACATTTGGAAAATTACTCCTTTCAAATTTCTTTCTGAAAACAATACTTGTTATAAGCCAATCTACTTATCTTTTATAAAAGTTCCCTTTAAAAGCTTCCTTCACATTTAAATACCGTTATAAATTTCCAAAGTAAATTTATAAAATACTTTATAAGTATACAAGTCAATTTACAAACCTATAAAATCATTTATAAAAAATTTCCCCATTTTAAATTTCTTGTATAAATCTTCTTTAAGAAAAATCCTTTATAGAATATCTTTTGCAACTCATCCTTTTAAATCACTTTAAATAAAGCTTTTTACTTAGTAAAAAGCTTTTTTATAAACAAGTTATTATTTATAAATACCTTTATAAAATAATTATATGACTTGAAAATAACTTATAAACCTTAAACCCCAAAATTGATTAAATAATTGAAGTTAATTCAAAATCATAGTTTATAAATTCAAAAGGAGGCTTAGTAAACCCAATAGTACTAATTTAAGTTACAATTTAATTTCAATTTCACTTCCAATTTATTCAACAATTTATTTACATAAGTCAACATATATGTAAATACACTTCATATCCAAATCAGGAATAACATGTCAATATAAACAAACTTGCTTATACATGTCCAAATAACATAACAGTTGGATGGTTGTTTGTCCTGCTAAATAGATGTCCAAAAAATCAAACAATTAACTTATAGTAGAATGGGGATTTATTCTTCTAACGTATATGTGCATACAATCAAATAACCAATCTATAGCAGAACGAGGATTTATTCTGCTAATATATGTCCACAACAATCAAATTAATTACATTATAGCGGAACAAGGATTTATTCTACTAATAGATGTCCATACAAACACAACCACTCACATTATAGTTCATTCACGTTTGTTTTTCTACTTAATGGTATCAACATTTGAATTCATTCTATTCAAACCATCTTTGAAAAGAAGTACCTTAAGAACAATTTGCTTCTTGGAAAACAAAGGATTTAAAACTTAAAACTTCTTTTTAAAAAAATAATTAATTACAAGCTAAACCCTTTATTAAATCATAATTAATCTCTATTAATTCTTAACTTAATTTAATTATAAATTAAAAAATAATTTAAACCTTTAGTCAATAATTAAATAATAATTAACTATTATATAAATAATAAAACCCAATTAATCCTTTATTAATTATGAAATAATAATTTAAACCTACATTAATAATTAAAAATTAACCAAACTCAGTTAGTTAATAAAATAATCTTTAATTAAAACTTAAATAATAAATTAACCCTTTAATAAATAATTTATTATAAATTAAAACCTTAGTTAATTTACAATTAAGAATATTTAAACATTATCTTAATAATTAATTAATAATTAACCCTATATTTAATTAATAACTAACTAAAAATAAATCATATACTTAACTCATAATTACTTAAAAATTATTCTTGCTTAATTACTAATCAGTTAAAATTAATTTTACCTTTGAAAGATAATTAATTAGTAACTAATCTTTAGTTAATTAAAATTACTAAACCTTGTTTAATACTTAGTTAATTATCAATTATCAAACTAATTAATTAATAAATAATTATGAAATTATTAATTAACTTTCCATAAACATCATTGTTAAGTTTCTAAAACAATTTAAAACACTTTTAATTATAAAACCAAATTTTACAAAAATCAGATTTTTAAGCGAAAGTGCATCCATAGCGATTATCGCTATGGATACTCGTAACTTGGAAATGTCTTTATTACTTTACTTTGAAACTTATCTTCTTTAGAAGTTTACTTGCTTTTTCCAAAATATAAAGTAAGCCATGTAAAAGTAAAATAAAGTTTGAAAACATAAAGTCGATTTTGATTTCAAAAAAAACAGTATAGTTTTACACACAGAATTTCATTCATTTTAACAATAAAGATGCTAAATTTTCTTAGTATATACCCAAAACTTCAAGATCACAACATAAACATACGTGCCACATCCACAAACCTAAGCAAGATCACATCACATAGACAAAGTTTATAATTTTCCAAACAACGCTATATTTAGACTTCAATTTCAAGTCTAATTTACAATCACACTCAACCAACACTTATAAAATCAATCACATCATAAACCAAGATTTCAACCAACAAATTATACCACACTTTAACCAATATATAAAAGTTTAAAGCTTTGAATTTAAAAACTAAAAGTTTACTCACCAAAGTTTAGAAAACGCTTTGAAAACTTGAAATAACCTTGCAAACTTGACTTAGGACCCTTGAAATTTGAAATAGGCTCGGCCTAGGACATGCATGGCTTGGCTACGATAAGAACAAGGATGTGTGGGCTTGACTTGGAGAGGTGGAGGTACTTTGGATAAGGTTGAATTCACAAAACCGGACAAAAAAAATTAGTCATATTATCTTAGATTTTTGGCCATGTTTCTCTTGGAATTTTGAAAAATGTTCAAAAGAAAAGGTTTTGGAAATTCTTTTCTCTACAATTTCAAAAAAGTAATCACTCAATTTGGATCTGTTTTGAGGGGTATATGATTAAAAGAAGAAGAGATATTTTCGGACTAGAAAATCTGAGTCAGAAAATAGGTTTGAAAGAAATGCATTTTTGACATAGTTAAAATCAAAATTTGAAGAAGTGGTACAAATGGAAGTTGTAGCCACTGTAATTTTACACAGTTTGAGAAAATTAATTTCTTCATTGAATTGGAGAAGAGAAAGAGATGATAGAAAGAAGTGGAGGAAAATTTGAAGGATGAAAAAGCTATATATAAGCAACAAAAAAAGCAAATCGCCTAAACACCCCTTGTTCTTTACCCTCCATCACCTGGTGCCACCTCACCAAGTGTAACGGACTGCATTTTTGACCGTTCAAGTCGACAAAACATACACACATGCCGACTCAAACAATCCAAAATACAGATAGTTGTTGGGGTTAAATAAGAAAAGAAAGGAAAGAACATAAACAAACTCAGAATCTCGCAGCGGAAGGAACAAGATATAATAATAAAATAACAGTTCATGAAGCTGTTAAATAAATAAATTTGATTATTATTATACATCATAAATCAGAGTTACATACATATCAGAGATAATACAACAATGCAGCGGAAAATATATACAGTAGTAGAATACAAATAATGTAATACCAAACTCCGTCTTCGTCCTCAAGAATAGATCTTCAACCTTATCTGAAATGCTCAGGTTGACCCGAGCGTAATGAAAAGACAAAACACTCGAGTCAGGACTAAAATATCTCATGTAAGTTAAATCGAATAAGTAAATATGAGTGTGACGGCGTCGGAGATGTTTACGGGTTTTAGACACCTCCTATCCAGTATTTAACGTGCATGCATTAACTTAAGAGATGTTCGGGATTTCCATCTCCTAAGGATCCGTTAAACTATCTACTATATAATAGAATACGCTATATACAATAATGTCTATCATAAAGTAAAATATCAAACTAGCGTTAAGCCATGGCCCATTCCACCCTTAACACAGTTTTATTCCCAATAGCATATACAAGACTGTAGTTTCCCCAAAACCGGAAGTCACCAGAGGGCAATCCATATACTAAAGGTACAAACCAAAATCGTAGTGGTCGCGAATAGGATAATCAGTATGACAAGGTACATGAGGCAATACCAACTAGGATACTAGTAGTTGCGTGATCCGAACTGATGTTGGGCATAGCAGCTACTACCCCAACACTGCGAAACAACACTCCCATAATCGAGGGGTGCACCCAAATCGAATCAAAAAAGTAATAGACATGGTAACGAAGGAGTGTGTCCGCTAGAGATGGCGATCCTCAATGGCCCGGCGCGGCTCCTGTTTTAGTCATGTCAGGGGTCATCCAAAATCGTTCTCTTTCTTCAAATCAACACGTTCACCAAAACCATCCACTTCGTTCTGGATCAACACTCCGCGTATACTAGTTATTAAAGTGGTTTTCGGTATCGACAGAGAGTATGTCCATATCCGATCCCGGTCTCTTTAATAACTACGTATTATTACACCGATGGCTCTTTTACATTTCAAATCGATTCATAATTGATATCAAAATATCATATTCGCTTCAAAATCAAACCCATTTCAAAATCATCATATCTACTCAAAGTATACAATTTCATTTCAAAAATCATTTTCGCCTCAATATCTCATTTCGATTTCAAAATCATTTTCGCCTCAATATCTCATTTCGATTTCAAAATCATTTTTCGCCTCAATATCTCATTTCGATTTCAAAATCATTTTTCGCCTCAAATTCCACAAAACGATCACATAAACTCGAATTCCAAAATTTAAAATTTAATCAAATCTCAAATCATTAATTTCAACTCGATTCAGCTTCTCAATAAACCATTTCAAATTATCAATTTCAAATACATATTTGAACCACAAAATAAACAATTTCACTTTCAATATATTTCGAAACTTTAAATATTTCACATTTCAAAACAGCTCATATATTTATATAAGAATATAAGATTCGCTTTAAAACCATTTCGTATTCAAATTAGAATATACTTCAAATTAAACATCTGTATTAAGTAGTTTACTTAATTTCTGGAACAATTCCAATTCAATAAACTTAGATTAACATTCGGATTTCAAGAATTCATTTAAGTATTATATTCCAAATCAATTTCAGTTCAAATCCGATTCAAATCAATTTTATCTTCAAACTTAATTCAATAGTTTCAATTTAGTCCAATTCACGAATTTCTTTGAATTTCAATTAAATTCCAAATTAATTAAATCTCAATTTCAAATCAATTTTCAATTCCAAACTCAACTTGAAATATCATTTCATATAAATTTTCTTAGAAATATTCAGAGTTCGATTAAAAGTCCAATCTTTTAAAACAAATCAACTTTCGAAAATTTACGCCGTATTTCAATCTTTTTCTTAAAAATCTAAACTTCGAGTAATTAAACAATTTCATTTACCAAGTTTAAATTCCAACATCTCGAGCTTCAATTCAAAATAATTCAATTTCCATAAATTGGATTTTATTCTTAAAATCAATTCATTTAAATAATTTCAAAACAACTTTTAAAATCATTTAATTTAACCAACCCGGTGTCCGTATATAATTTTCTAACCTATGGCCAAGTGGATAATTATTTCAATTTTAATTTCAAGGATGGATATATCATTTCAATCCAAATAGATGTCATAGGTATATCATTTCAACCTATTTCTTAATTTATTCGAAATGATTCAGTTTACAGCTTATATGCAATAAACAATATACATGATGATAGCATGATATATCAAAATAAATAAACAACCAATATCGACCAATAGCATCCATCACAACCAATCAACCATAAAGCCAATAACATTCACAACAACTTCATAATTATCAATATCAGGTAATTTGATCGCAATTAAATTTTAACTTCAATTTGACTGTCAATTTAATTTTCAACGGTGAATTCAAATGACAATCTATATGACAATTAAAGTTTTATCAAACAACGACAAATAAATCCATATCACTTCATAATGTCAAATTTAACTACCATAAAGATATTCAGTACGTTGTGAGCATTATAAAACACTCACCTTGAGTTTCGATTTTTAAATCAAATCGAACAACGTTCGATTTAACCTAAAATTTTAACGAGCTCCAAATGTCTTCGGATCTAAACTGCAGCGTAGCTCTCGTCGCTGCGATTCCAACGCCACCTGTTTCGCCCGAAACGGACCTCGTATGCAAAAGTTACGCTTAAATTAATATAACGATATAATTTAAACATGATTAGCAATATAATAAAATTGATTAATCGTTTAACCTTCTTCTTCACGCGCAGCACACCCGAGACCCACTTCACGTCGTTCATCTTCATCCACGCGCGTGGCAAACGACGACCGGACGTTGATCAGGGGATGCCATCGCGAGCGCCTCTCCTTGCTCCACCTACGCGCCAAGTTTCACCACCCCATTCGCCACCGTTTGCACGCAAACCAAGAAAAACCGTACACGCTTCCAAGTCAGATCTGGGCGAATCCGTGACGTAAAAGCATAGATCAACCGTATGGATTTGAAGAGCTCGCCGAGATCTACAACTTTGCTTTTGGAATTTTTTGATTTCGTTGAACAGATTGAGAGATATTAAGGAAAGAAGTTCGAGCGATTCTGGCCATTGAATAGGTGGCAGCCAAGAGATAGAATTAGGGTTTCTGGATTAAAATGACAGTAAAACTGTCTTGGTTTGTGTGTGTATTTATATAGGTAGGTCCAAAGTCGTCCGAACTCCAATCGAGACGTGCCGCCAGGCGTTTATAAGGTTTTACCCCCGTTCCGGACGCAATGGAACTAGTCCCAATGCCTAATTCAATCGTATGTGGAAGATAGCTTTTTGAAGTCGATTATTTTAATTAACGACGTTAAATTTCTACGCGTTTCAAGCTCGCACGACCAAACGACAAGTCCGATTGCTACGAAAATTGAAACCTTACAAAAATTCACTGTTACGGATCCGATGAAACTGGTTTCGTCGAAATCCGAGACAGTTGTAAAAATGGCTATTTCTACAGTCTAATTTCAATATAAAATTCCCAATTTTAAATTATTAACTTTTAAATCAAATTTCAATTATTCATAAATTTCATTTTTAATTTCACAGTAATTAACAATCTTTTACAATGCGGTTTTCCATTATAAATCCAGTATAAAAGATTACATTAGATTCAACATTCAATTATATTGCAATTCAAATTCATTTTTAATTCCAATTGAATTCTTTTATTTCGATTTACACTTTCATTATTGAATCAACCATTTACTTATACATTATTATCAATAGTTTATAATTCATTTACTTTCATTTCTTCAGCTATCATCTTATTTAAATTCACAGTAATATTAAATTACATTCATTTACGTTGATTTTCATATTCTAACTTCAATATTAAATGTACATTTTATTTATTTTGTTGTTTACAATCAAATTCAATTCAATTCAATTACTTGTTACATTCAAATTTAAATCTTTATTTACGTTCAATTACAAGTTAACATCTTTATCAAATTATAGTTTCAGTTATTATCTGATTTCAATCAACTGTAATATTAAGTTACATTTATTTATATTAGTTTCAATAACATAAACTTCCACTATTAAATCTACCATTTTATTTATTCTTTGTTTACAATCATAACCAATTTGGTTTAAAATCAAATTCAATTCATTATTTACATTCAATACAAGTTAACATCCGTATTTAATTTACAAATAAGTTATTTCAGAATTCAGCTTTGTATTTTAACTTGTAATTCACATTTAACAATACAAAATTTTATTTCCTTCGGATTTTTATCCAAAATTTTTATTTTAATTCGTATTTTTAAAGTGTTAAAAATACGGGTCGTTACACCAAGCTTGTCCCCCCTTATTGTATTATGCTTCAACATCAATTTAATGTTGATAGTTCTTATGTCCCTTCATGTTTCAAAAGGCATCTTTATATAAATATATATATATATATATACTTACTTTTCATGAAATGTCACATTATTTTTTTATAACTTTATATATATATATCAAAATATATTCTAACTTATATTTAAACGTGTAAATGTATGCGAATATATTTTCATTAGAGTTTACAATGTTTTTTTATAACCTTTAGCCGATGAAAAGTCGAAAATTCGAAAATCGAATTCCGGTCACATTTTCTGGTTTTCATCGAGCTATATATTTTTGTAAAAAAATTTTGAAAACTATTTCACCATTATTAATTATTACTTAAAAGAGTTTTATTTTCATTATAATATCTATTATTTGGATATTTAAAATTAATTAAATGTTCGTAAATCAATGCAGTGAAATTCCGGGTCGTTACACTCTTACCCCCTTAAAAGAATTTCGTCCCCGAAATTACACCTCAACCTATCCTATAAAACACTTAATACTATGCATTACTTCGTATGATGTACATAGATCATTCTTATAAAAAATATGATTCGATCACTACTCGAATACATAACTTCACTTTCGAACTAGTATCGCTCACCTGATTTCCAGTGTGGACTCTGATCAGTCTCCTTGATTTGGAACTTTTGTTCTCCTTACATAGCTGCAACTATGATAGAAAACATTTGTCACATATCAAAAACTCTCATCATGTGCTCACCATCAAAAATCGAGTAATAGATCCTTATCCAGAATAGTGTAAAACACCTCAAAGCCATGTACTCGAATCTTAGATCAAACTATATGGAAACGCGAGATGATTTACGTCCAACCGACGCACTTATTTAATTGTTTCTCACTAATACCAATTATATTCCTACTAAAGTGTTTATGAAAACATTTCATAAAAAATAAAGTTAGATTCAAATTGTATAATACTCCACTACATGCTAAGAGTATATACAATTATTTGATTCAACTATTCCATTTCGCATTTAATTTCTTAAGAAAACTCAAGTTCCAAATACCAGGTTTTATTTCAAAATCTTTTTGAAATGGAACTCTATATTTTAACCGAATATATATATATATATAAAGCTTGAGTAACTCCAAAATGATACTAAGGAACTAGGTACTACCAAACAGTATCATACACTCCCTTACCAAGAAGGGGTAATACTCAAGAGAAGTGTTTACCATCCGAACACATCTCTTCTCTACTTTTAAGTTATTTTCAAGCCACTCGAACTAGTTAATTTAAAAATATTATTTTTATTTCAAAATCCCATTTTTGAAACAATACTTCTCATATTTCTAACAAAACATTTATCACCCACTTGCTTTGGGTTCGTTTGGGGTTTGAAATTGTTTCAATTGAACAATGACAAAGAGAATAATTTACTAAGTGCACTATAATGTTCACCTAGACAAACATCCGATCATCACTTAGAAGATTATTCAGATCATCATAAAACAATAAAGACTAATTCCTCTAAACCAATCCGAAGAAAATACTTCTTACTTAACATTTTCATACCCCAAATTTCCTTAATCCTATTTTTTTCAATAATACTATTATTATCTTTCAACCTTGAAACATTTTCCAGAAGTCCCAAAATTTAAGTTCTCAAGTTTTCAACTTAAATTCTTTTAATTAAAAGACACCTTCTTATAAATTCGTTTTATAAATCAACTTTTATAAAACATTTTTTTCAAATATTTTTTTCAAATTATTCTAACTTTTCAATAAACATCTTTTATTAAATCAAATTTTACTTCAATATTAACATCGAACGCCTCGTAGTCAAATTGTGAAACTTAATTCACAAGATGTTTGCTTCAATGTTTTCCCTATTTCTATTTACCCAAGCCAATTCTTAAAAAGGGAAGCTACCTATACACACTAACAATAGTAATGCTCAAACTGGACTAGCATGACTAAACAAACCCTGAGTGATAATAATAGAATATTATTATATCCTAACAATAATAGCTCAAAATAATATACTACTTTTGAAAATCATTCTTTACATACAAAATATACTCTAGGTAAAATTATTTCATTTACCTAATTTCAAAACAATATTGTGTCTGTTGGTCTTGTTTAAGTGATTAGGATTCCCTATCGACAACGTTGATCAGGCGCGTCGATCAAAATTCATAAGCCGCTTAACCGATCAAACAGTACAATATAAAACATTTTATATCACTAACAAATATGCGCACTTATACATGTACATTCAAACTCATCTTAAAGCATTCAATTAACTTATCTCTTAATGAGTTGCCCCACCAAAGCCAAGGTTCTCGCTTAACCTTGCGCTATGATACCAAATGTAACGATTTGCCTTTCTTATACCTAAAGACGACATTTAGTGCATCCACAATATTCATGTGCTGATCATTTAAGTGTCCGAAAGACAAGTTGTTAGGGGTGAAAAGAAAGAAAAATAGAATAGATAAGAAGAAACTAAAAAACATAGAATCTCACAACGCAATGGAATAACATATATCAATCAACTAATACTTTACAAAGTCATTTCAAAAATGATACATCAGAGTCATACCAATAAAATCCTACCCTTGGACAATTATAACAGTCTGTCCCTACCTAATTGATACAAGATACATATAATATAGTGGAAACAATATAATAACTAGCTATCGATGAAGCCTTCTGCTCCAAGCTCCTCAAAAATGCACTCGTGGGAAAACTTGAACTACTTTGCTGCCCATAAAAATTTGAGCACCCAAGAGTTTTAAGGAAAGAAAATAAAACTCTAGGTCAAACATAGGTCTAATATGAGTAAACTCAAACAACTGAATTATTATGTTTAAAAAAACTCCTTTAAAATCAAAACTATCTCATAAGATCACACCGCACATAAACACGGATGGGTTTTTACCTTACGATTACCAAAACATTTTCTATAAAAAATCCATTGATATTATAATAGTGTCTAGAGTACAAATACTTCATAGCCAAAATTGTTACATTAATTCAATTCCAGCATATTAGGTTCTATAATCAAAACCGTAAATGCACGTATTGGAGAATGGACTCCATACTATGACAAGGTAAGGAACTACCTTCTAATGGTACATCTTTAGATGAAATGCACCAGGGTCATACAAAAACATTTTGTACCCCTGCCACACATGATTGGCCAACCGCTTGACTAGTGGTATCGAATATGATCACCCCACTTTGAGCCCTAAAGCATACATGAGTAGATAGTAATCGATCTAGATTTGGGATGACCATACCCTGATGGGAGTGACCAACTTGGCCCTGCTGCATGCCCGATTTTTGTCATTTCCCGGTTGATGAGGCTTAAGGCTACGATTACATTTATATAGCACTTTCCTCTTTGAATGCTATACTTCCCTCCGGGTATCAATGCAATGCTAGCATTCATCCATACAACTTCATTCTGGTACTAAACGAAACTGAAGGCACTACTTCTATTACATCCTTTTCAGGAATCCCTCCTTGGATTAATAGCAAATAGCCCTTGTGCTTCAAACCTCTATCTTCAATTCCATATTTTTCAAGATGTCTTCAAGTCGAAACGCTTGAGGTGGATCGAAGTGGTTTCCGAGTAACATATCTGATCCCGGTCTCTTCGAAACAACTTTCGATAATTCTGGTAAACTCAACCTTTGTTTTTTTAGAAAATAAACAGACAAAATAAGAGCGGAGATCACCTCCAAACCGTAAGTGGATGGATTTCCTTATCATTTATCCTATAAGAATGAAGCAAGATTTATACGTACATTACAGCATTATTGGGGTTGATTGTGCCATATAACTCACGTGTTTCTCGTAGATATTTCCAAAGTTACGTTTTGGTCCAGGTTTGATAGTCGGTTATTTAACTATCAAATATAAAATCATTCAAACATTAATTTAATTATATATGGAATCCACTAAGCCTTATTTAATTAATCCTTAACTAATTAAAATCACTTTTTAAACATTTGATTTAATGATCTTTACAAAACACTATTCCCAAACTCCTTACTTCTCTTTTATACTTGTAAAAACATTTATATACTTATCTCAACGGTATAAGTATATTATCAAAATATTTGGAATAATCCTCCTTTCAAATTTCTTTTTGAAAAATTACTTTCTATAAGCCAATCCACTTATCCTTTATACAAATTCCCTTTTAAAAGCTCCCTTCACATTTAAATACCTTTATAAATTTCCAAAATAAATTTATAAAACACTTTTATAAGTCTACAAGTCAATTACAAAACCTGTTTACAAACTTGTAAAATTATTTATAAAACATTTCTCCATTTAAAATTCCTTTGATAAATCTTCTTTAAGAAAAATCCTTTACAAAATATCTTTTGCAACTCATCCTTTTAAATCACTTTAAATAAATCTTTTAGTTTAGTAAAACCCATTTTTATAAACAATTTATTATTTATAAATACCTTTATAAAATAATTATATAACTTTAAAATCATTTATAAACCTTAAACCCCAAAATTGATTAAAGATTCGAAGTTAATTCAAAATCATACTTTATAAATTCAAAAGGAGGCTTAGTACACCCAATGTTACTAATTTAAGTTACCATTTAATTTCAATTTCACATCCAAGTCATTCAATAATTTATTTACATTAGTCAACATATATGTAAATACACTTCATATCCAAATCAGGAATAACATGTCAATATAAACTAACTGGCATATACATGTCCAAATAACATAATAGTAGGATGGTGATTTGCCTTGCTAAATAGATCTCCAAAAAAATCAAACAATTAACTTATAACAGAATAGGGATTTATTATGCTAACGTATATATCCATAAAATTAACAACTAATCTATAGCAGAATTGAGATTCATTCTGCTAATATATGTCCACAACAAACAAATTAATTACATTATAGTAGAACGAGGATTTGTTCTGCTAATAGATGTCCATACAAAAACAACCACTCACATTGTAGTTCATTCACAGTTATTTTTCTACTTAAAGGTATCGACATTTGAATTACTTGTGTTCAAATCATCTTTGAAAAGAAGTACCTTAAAAACAATTTGATTCTTGGGATACAAAGGATTTAAAATTTAAAACTTCTTATTTTAAAACAATTAATTACAAGCTAAACCCTTTATTAAATAATAATTAATCTTTATTAATTCTTAACTTAATTTAATTATAAATTAAGAAATAATTTAAACCTTTAATAAATAATTAAATAATAATTAACTATTATATAAATAGTAAAACCCAATTGATTCTTTATTAATTATGAAATAATAATTTAAACCTACATTAATAATTAAATATTAATTAATCTCAATTAATTAATAAAATAATCTTTAATTAAAACTTAAATAATAAATTAAACCTTTAATAAATAATTATTGTAAATTAAAACCTTAATTGATTTATAATTAAAAATAATTAAACATTATCTTAATAATTGATTAATAATTAACCCTATATTTAATTAATAATTAATTAAAAGTAAATCATATACTTAACTCATAATTAATAATCTTGCTTAATTAATAATTAATTAAAATTAATTTTACCTTTGGAAGATAATTAATTAGTAACTAATCTTCAGTTAATTAAAATTAATAAACCTTGTTTAATACTTAATTAGTAATCAATTAAAAAACTAATTAATAAATAAATAATCATTAAACTCTTAATTAAACATCATTGTTAAGTTTCTAAAACAATTTAAAACACTTTTAATTGTAAAAACCAAATTTTGCAAAAATCGGATTTTTAAGCGAAACTCCATTCATAATGACTATCGCTATGGATACTTGTAACTTGGAAATATTTTTCTTACTTTACTTTGAAACTTATTATCTTTGGAAGTTTACTTACTTTTTCCAAACCATAAAGTAAGCCTTGTAAAAGTAAAATAAAGTTTGAAAACTTAAAATTGATTTTGACTTCCAAAAAAAGGACTATACTTTTGCACACAGAACCATTCCAATTTAACACTAAAGATGCTAACTTTTCTTAGCATATACCAAAAACTTCAAGACCACAACATAATCATATATGCACATACACAAACCTAAGCATGATCACATCACATAAACAAAGTTTACAACTTTCCAAACAATACTATATTTAGACTTCAATTTCAAGTCTAATTTACAATTACATTCAACCAACACTTATAAATTCAATCACATCATAAACCAAAATTTCAGTCAACAAATTATACCACACTTCAACCAACATATAAAAGTTTAAAACTTTGAATTTAAAAACAAAAAGTTAACTTACCAAAGTTTAGAAAACTTTTTGAAAACTTGAAATAACTTTGCGAACTTGACTTAGGACCCTCGCATCTTAAAATAGGCTCGGCCTAGGGCTTGCATGGATCGGTCGTGATAAGAACAAGGATGTGTGGGCTTGACTTATTGAGGTGGTGGTACGTCGGATAAGGTTGAATCCACAAAAACAGACATAAAAATTAGTCATATTCTCTTAGATTTTTGGCCATGTTTCTCTCGGATTTTGAAAAGTGTTCAAAAGAAAAGTTTTTGGAAATTATTTTCTCTGCAATTTCAAAAAAGAATCACTCAATTTGGATCTTTTTTGAGAGAGATATGGTCCAAACAAGAATAGCTATTTTCTGAGTCCAAAAATAGGTCTGAAAGAAATGCATTTTTGACATAGCTAAGATCAAAATTTGAATAAGTGGTACGAATGAAAGTTGTAGCCACTGGAATTTTACATGGTTTAAGAAAAATAATTTTTCCATTTGAGTCGGAGAAGAGGAAGATATGATAAAAAGAAGAGGAGGAAAATTTGAAGGAGGAAAGAGCTATTTATAAGCGAGAAAAAAAAGTAAGTTGCCTAAACACCCCTTGTCCTTTACTCTCCACCATCTTATGCCACTTCACCAAGCTTGTCCCCCTTCTTGTATTATGCTCCAACATCCATTTAATGATAATAGTATTATGTCACATCATGTTCCAAAAGGCATATATACATATATATATATATACACTTTTCTTAAAATGTTACATTACTTTTTATAACTTTATATATATATATATATATCAAAATATATTCTGACTTATATATAAATGTGTAAATGTACGTGGATATATTTTCATTAGAGTTTACAATGTTTTTAATAACTTTTAGCCGATGAAAAGTCAAAAATTCGGAAAACGAATTCCGGTCACATTTTCTGTTTTTCATCGAACTAAATATTTTTGTAAAATAATTTTGAAAACTATTTCACCACCATTAATTATTATTTAAAAGATTTTTATTTTCATTATAATACATATTATTTGAATATTTAAAATTAATTAAATATTCGCAAATCAAAGCAGTGAAATTTTGGGTCTTTACACAATCAATGCCATATAGTGACCATGAGGCTAATGGAATGTTGTAGAAGTGAACTCATAGTAGTATATATTTTATATCCTCCTTTACACAGTCAATGGTGGGATGCCATTTTGTACCAATGAAAACTTTACCTCTAATTATCACAAAGTCAGCTTCAAGGATTTTTTTTGTCTCCTTTCTTCATCTTCAAATTCGAAGAAGAACAAGTTGCCATCGGATCTTATTTTGATACCATCAAGACCACACCGTATCAACTTTAGGTGCTGAACAACGACAATGTAAGAGTGGTTTTTATCCAGAAAAACCCGACATGGTTATTTCCCTAGAATTTCGTGCCAATAGAAAGAACATCAGGTGGTAGAATAAGATCACCGACATCATTGTATTGTAGGAAAAGGACTTAAGGCTACAAGAACTAGCTTTCTTAGGAAGTTTCTTGACTAAGAAGCTCCAAATGGAGGATGAAGAAGAAGCTAAAGCAGAAGAAAGAAAGGAAGAAGGGATGGACAAGGAGGAAAAAACTAGGATATGGGGAGGTAGAGGAAGATTAGGTTGAAGAGGAGGCCAGTCGATTAAAGGAGATGGAGGATTAGGGATGGACAAAGGATTCGGCGGCATTGGAGGAGGTGGAATGAGAGGATGAGGAGTTTCAGAAAGGGCGATTAGATTGGGCGGGATAGGTAAGAGGGTGGGAAAAGACGCCATTGAAAAAGGAAAAAAGTATTTTAAAAAAGTGTGAAAACTACATTTTGAAATTTTTTATTATATTATAACTTTTATAATATTTTTATATCTTATTTTAAATTTGAATTTTAAAATTAAAATAATGTATTTTTAATTTTCAAACAATTTTGAAAATTAGCCCAAGGCCCAACTCAAATTTAGGCCATTTCTATTAGGGACAACCCTTGGGCTTCGAGCTTAATAATTAATCCTAATATGGCTAATTTAGATCGCATAGGTTATTGGACTCTGGTACCATTGTTGGAACTGGGCCAGCCGTAGTGAAAGATATTGATGAATTTCAAAAAAAATATCCTATTAGATCATTATTGAGCCTATGAAGTTTAATTTGTTTAAAACATTTCTAAATTTAGTTTTAATAAAATCATGTATTTTATTTAAATTTATAAATTGTAGTATAAAATTTATTTGATTTTTATTTTACTTAATATATAAATATATGTGTGTGTGCGCGCGCGCACGCGCGAGCACGGTGTGTGCATGTGTAACATAATAATCCGTCTAGGGTATAACATGCCTGTATATAGATGTTAGAATTTACAACACAACAGACATATTAGCTCATTTTATATGTAGTGTATGTTGTCCAATTATGTGTATGTACAAATAGTTATAAATTCCAAATTATTATATATGTATGTATGTGGTATTTATGTAGTTATATCATTATGTATTATATTATAAGTAATAATTAATATGAATATATATACATATATTTAATAAGCGAATTTTTTTTAATAATAAAAATTAAAATAAACTATTTATTTAAATTATATATATATATGTATATATAAATAGTAAATATGATAATTAATGGCAAATTACTTCATAATATTATATATATATATATATACAAAATAATTTTTTTAAACTTTCCAGTTCGAAATCATTTCAGATTTGAAGTTATTATGAATTTAATATTTTTAATATACATATATTTTAATTCCTTTCAAAAAAATATTATAAATTAATTGATAGTTTCGACCTTAATTAATTAATATAAAATAATTATATAATAAAAGTTCAAATTTTAATTTTTTTGAAAAACTTAGATCACATTTTAGGGGTTATGAAAAATCATAGAATATTTTGAATTAAATTTAAAAAAATTATTAAATAATTGTTAAACGACCAAAATTTAAATTAATTAAAAAACACAAAAACAAGTTTAAAAATTCTGAATTTTTTTGAAAAGCTTCTGATATGATGAATTAATTTTAAAAATTATAAATTTGAATTTTCAAAACATTATTAATTTTATATAAATTTATTAAATCATATATTTATTAAATATGGATAGTTAATATATAATAATAATATAATAATTATTTTTAGCACTTATAATTCATAATAAGCATAAACATGTATTAGAAAAAACTTATATCAATTTTATATAGTATGTATAAACATATATGTTTTGATACAAATTGTGTATGTATATTAATTCACAAACATATATATATATATAACATTACATTAAAAACTTATTTAACCTATAATATTAGATTATGGGTAAATTACGAATATAAACATTAAATTTTATACATATAACCGATCTCTATCGGGATAACAACATTATATATATAAATCTCATTAAATAACAATGATATATATAGATGTACTGATGTACATGATTAGCATATTATAAAAGCATGATAATATATTTAATATATAAATAAATGTTACCTACTATAGATGCCCTTAAGTCCATGTTGAAATAGTGAATTCTCTTCCTTCGAATGTTCCTTGATTTGACATATTGCTAGTCTGAAATCACCAACTTTTCATTGTCGAATTGCCTTAGTTTATAATTGAATTTGATTTGAGTATTTAGGGATTATTTTACAGATAGATTTTGGCCAGGAAGAAGAAAGGATACGGTGGCTAAAAGAAGTGAAAAATTAGGGTTTGAGATCATTGTTTAAAATGGTTAAATAAGAGAGAAAATAGGTAAGTATCTAATGCTCCTTCTCACTTAATCTTGACCTCACATCTCAAAGCCTATAACCCTTGTTTTAACTACCTCTAACCCATGCTAAACCAACCGACTTTTCTCTCAAAACATCTTGGGCCGTTAGCTTATTTTAACCCAAATTAAATATATACAATTATATTTAATCTGTTATTGATGTCTCATATCGATCGATATATTTATAACTATTATACACACACAACAATGTTTATTTCTCAAATCATATTCAAATTTCATAATTAATATTTCATAAATATTAATTAATTTATAACAATTACAAACTAATTAGATCATTTGGTATATAGAGAATTCATTATTTCGGTTGTGTGACACTTGGGGGTAAATTCGGTCAGTAATTAACATCAAACTATTCAAATGTTAATGTTCACACGTCACTGCATAGGTGGTGTGACATTATGGCCAAATTTATCGCTTACTCGGTTTCGATTAAATCCAATTTTAGTTTAATAAGTGTTATCCGGTTGTGACATTTATTTACACCAATTCTTTTTGTCAAATCTATATCACTTTGGACTTATGGAATTTGGTAATGGTCAAAATTCCAATATCGTCCATATTCAACTCTATAGTTCAACCACAAAGTCTTTGGTTTAATAATAACAATTATTATCAACCGAAATGCCATAGTTAGAGACTTTGAGTTGACCATGATACTAACCCCATATAACCGAGGAGATTAATCCTCTTTTGAGTAGTGCTTCACTTCCAGTACTTCCACTCGACCCAACTATAGTCACTCGATGTTACGTCATGCCATGATTTAACTATAGTTAAAGTGGAGCTTTCATATTGAAGATCCACGGTATTCTCAAGGCGAGAGAATTGTGTAAATCAGTCATATCGATATTTTCTGTTTGATCCTAGTTATATTAACCAATAGAAAGCTATCGGGTGAGTCATTCCATAGTTATCCAATAACTATCGGTACGTAAACTCTAGGTTCTCCCAGTAGCCATGAGTAATACATTGTCTAACATTTGGTGAGCATTACGTATTCTAGTCTCAATGGATACGTCGATATCCAGTTTCGATGCATCTTGACTAGGAATATTTAAAATGGTATATCTATTTTATTGTGATAAATTACTCACAATTACAACACTTTATAACTACTATCACAAAACAAACCATTTATGGATTTTCCATTTAATATACTTTTAATTAAATTAATTAATTAATATAACCACATTATATCAAGTATATAATAGAAATAAAATAAAATAAATTTCAAACAAAATTAGTTATCGAGTTCGATATATGTAACAAATTACATAATTGTTCCTTGGGCATACCTCTAACTCTATTAATAGTATTTTATCTACATTCATATTTGAAATCAATTTTAGATATCGGATATCTGCATCCATATTCTATTCGCTGATGATGATAAATCAAGAAGCACAAATAGTAAAAAAATTAAACTTAAATTTATTCCAATCTCATTGACCATAAAAGTGTTAAAAATAAGCAAATATGATAATAACAATTGTTTTGAGCAGCTTATATTAACAAATAAATAATTACATATCTTTCATTATACTAAAATACACATAATATGAACTATAATATTGATCAAAACCAAATGGATAATTTTCGGATGCAGATGTCTTCATATCTGTATCCGCATCCGTTTTTTCGAATATCAAATATCCTTTTTTCGAATAGGATGCAGACGGATTCAAATTTTTCGTGTATTCATTGAAGACTTAAGGTTTATGTTTGGATGTTGTTCGTACAAATCGAACAATGGATAGACAATGTACGGACAATAGAAAAACATTGGAAAATCTCGGACCAATATATTTTATACATTTATTAATGTTAATTTATTGTTTTAAATTAGAATTGAATGGACACGGACCTTGGAATCCGAGCCGATACAAAATTTACACCTCTAGCTTAAAGGCATTCACACGATGTTTGAACCAATTTATCACACTGCTCTTAGGACTTTGAGAAGTACCAGTTGAATAAGAAACTTTTCGTAACTTAAGTTACTGATATGATACAACGTAAATGCTTATTAGGAGTACTAAAGCATTTTGTTCGGTATGCCTACGAAATAATATAGTTAAACTATAAAGTCGGAGTAATGGCTTCTTAAAAACTTTGAAAAATTTTCTTAGAAGAAAGTACGTGTACACAAACAAAATTTTAAGATACGTTTGGTTTATTTTTTATTATGTGTTTTGAGTTTTCAACATTAATTACAAAATATGAGAAGAGTGGAAGGACAATGGAAAGAGTGAAAGGAAGTCGGAGTGGACGACGGAGGGGATGGAGGGATGACAGAAGAATGAATTGTTTACCGTGTTTCCGTTATTTTCTAAAATACGAAAAATAAAATAAATTTGTTTTCCATTTTGCGTGTTAATTTTGTTTTTTAAATTGATCGTTTTCACAATATACATACACCGTGCGTATTTTTGTATGGACGAAAATTCAAAATTAAAAGTGTAAACCAATCGCAGCATTGGATTCTTATTACTTTAATTAGTCAGCTAATAATTATTTTCCCAAGCAGCGAGTTTCGGTGTAGTACGCTTGAAGGCGATTTCCCTTGTGAATTCTTTTTCTTTTTGGTTATAAAACTTAAATCAATGGTTGATTAAAAAATGAACTGATGAAGAAGAATATTTTGTTTTGATAAGTGTGCTTCGCTTTGTTTGGCATCTTTGAAAATCCAGCTGCGTTGAAGGCTCGCACATAAGCAACGTCATTCTTTTGGCATCAGCATAAGATTCCAAACACGTGCCACTCTTTCCCTCGCCATCTGCATTACTTTTCCTGCTCCTCTCCTCCTTCAAATTCCCCCAATTTGAAATAAAATGTAGCTCCATTTCCCCACCCCCTTCCTCCCTCCTCATGCCTCACGAAAATGGCTGCAACCACCACCTCCACTGCCAAATCGGTCTCGTCGTTGGCAATTTTACCCACGACGTCATCTTCCACGATTCCTCTCTCCTCTCCCGCACTCTAGGCGGCGCCGTCTCCTTCATCTCTAACGTCTTCTCCTCTTCTCTCTCCTCCAACTCTTTCGATTTTGTATCTAAGGTTGGTAGCGATTTCAATTACTCAGTTCCGTTTGATCCAATCGTCTGTTCTTCTTCTAAAACCACTTTGTTTCACGCTTATTTTTCTTCGCAAAATCCCGATCGCGTCTTGCAACGAATCGCCAATTGTGCTCCGATCCTCCCCTCAGATTTACCTCAAAAGTCGTACCGATTTGGGATCGCTGCCGCAGTCGCGGGAGAAATCCCTAAAGAAACTCTAGCTCGACTTTTTGTTCAGTGTGAAACGGTTCTGGTTGATATACAGGGCTTGATCCGTACATTTAATGAGGAAGATGGAGACGTGAAATTGAAATTACTAAAAAGTACCGAGTTTTATGAAATGTTAGATGAAGTTGGGTTTTTGAAAGCCAGCAGCGAGGAGGCGGAGTTTATGGATGTCGAGGAAGTAAGGAAGAAGTGTTGTGTGATAGTGACGGACGGGAAAGATGGGTGTAGAGTGTACTGGAAGGATGGGTGTGTAAAGGTGCCACCTTTTGAGGCCAAGCAGGTGGATCCCACTGGAGCTGGTGATAGTTTTCTTGGCGGTTTTGTAGTTGGTTTGGTGAGTGGGTTGAATGTGACAGACTCGGCTCTCTTGGGGAATTTTTTCGGGTCTATTACGGTTGGACAGGTTGGAGTTCCAAAATTTGAGCAGAGGATAATGCAGGTTTGAAATGTTTCTGTTTTTTCTTTGTTCTGTAGTAATTTTGGTTGAATTTTGGCTCTATGATACTCTTTTGTAATGAATATATTGCTTGCAGTTACGTTATCACCTGATTTTGTATTGTTGAGTTTTGGTTTAAGTCTCAATGAGAAGATTGTTCAAAAACTATGTAATATTTTCAGGAAAAATCTAGTGGGACACGAAATATATACACAGTTGGCGACACAATGGATCTCATCATTGGATAGTTCTTTGATTTTCACCTCTCAAGGATGGTCCTTTGATCTCCATCATTGGATAGTCACCAATTGTGTTTTATTTTGTATTCAAATAGTCGGTTCCATATTATTAACTTAAACAAAGTCTCAAGGACAGACGATGCAAACTCAATGCTTGAATGTATGAGTCATTTTCTAATAGAAATGATTGTGCATGTGTACAAGTACATTTTATTTTTGTTCAGTTTTGTTGCATGTTGGTTTTGAGGTGGATCTTGGTGCAATGGTTAGGTCAACCACATGATGATCTGGGCGCCCAGGTTCAAGTCTGGAAACAGCTTCTTCGCAATGCGAGGGAAAGGCTGCGTACATTTCGACCTCCCTAGAGCCAGCTATCGTGCGGGAGCCTTGTGCACTGGGTTCCACTTATATATATATATATATATATATATATATATATATATATATATATATATATATAGGGTTTCACCGTTTCTAGCGAATCTAAGAAATTTTGTTTTCTCCAAAGCTATTTTAGGATGACGGGTGAAGGCGCTAAAGATATGGCTTACCGTGATATCCAAATTCTATTTTTGTCAAAGGTATAAGACCCCAAATGCTCACAAATACATTACTAGATTCTTTAACTGAAACCACATTAATTTTCCTAATATGTCATCAGTCAATGGAGATTGAGATTCAGTTGAACTCTCTTATGCTGTATTCATTTGGTTTCTAGAATTTTGTGTTTAACTGATAAAAATATAGAACTTTGAAAAAAAAAGGGTATGCATTTAAAGCTTAGGAAGATGCATTGAAGAAGTAAATGGATTGCAAAGTCATGGAAGAAAGGATAAGGATAACCTCGTGTCTTTATTCATTTATGTCAAGGGAAAACATTAATTATTTTTTAAACCCTTGTCAACTTTTATATACCTAAAATAACATTTCTATTTATGCTCTTTAGCCATATCTTTAGTGCTTTTATCGATCACCAAGGCCTTTTTTTAATCCTAATGTTTATGCTTTATGCCTTTTTCTATCTACTTTTTTCTTTAGTGTACTTTTTTTTAGTTGAATCTCTTCTTTCATAGCAATTTTCATTAAAAAATCAAACATCGTTTTGTAGAATTTAGGTGATTAAATCTTTTGGTTAAAGCTCTTTTTAAATATGCCTGTCCGATTTGTAATAAGTAACTAGAGAGATGGTATGATTGTTTTGATTTACTTTTTATGTCTGACTTTCAAATACATGGTAAACAATATTTACAGTGATTATTAAATTTAATAATATCTATTAATATTACGATTGCGACTTAATTTGGATCTAAATATTGGTAGAACTTGAGTTAATTTAAATTAAAATAAAAGTGTGACTGAATTGAATTTACTGTTAATTTAAATCAGTTATGATTTAAGCCACCTTATACATGCTTGCTTATAGGGCTGTAAAACAAAGATTACAGTCTGAAGTCCGCTCGGATTAGAGATCCTATCACTAACAAGGAAACTTTAATCTGCGTTGTTATTACTAATTCAGTTATAATTATATCTTTCTTTTATTATTACACAGAGTTGTGTTATGTTTTCAATTTACATATACAGTTCTTATATGTATCAAAAAATTATTGTTGTATTTAGTTCCAATTTCGTAGTGTGGTAAATGATATTTGTTCTGTACATATCTGTATTTATGCAAGATTCACATAATTTTTCGTAGGGGCTATGACACCCACTAGCACCATGCCTGCTACTCCCTTGATAATAGTTGCTGTCAGCTATGATACCCACTAGCATCATGCTGCTACTCCCTTGATAATAGTTGCTGTCAACTTACCTGGATATTGTAGTTTGGTATGAAATTTTTATAATAACAACCAGTTTCAAGCTTAGTGAGGCACACGATGTTATATAATTAATTCATTAATTGTATAAAAAGGCAGATTAACTTTAATTACGTTTAAAGTGATCTATCAATATATTATGTAGTATGTGAGATACGCATCCCTGATATTTTATGTCATGGAGGGCAATAGTATTGGCATATATAATTGTAGGCAGATGGTAATGCCAGATTGATATATTATAAACATGCATGTGGTTATATCGGTTAACAATTGGTTGAATTAAAATTTAGTTCTTAATTTCGGGTTTGAGTTCTGGATGATTTATGTTTGACACTGATTGATAACGGGTAATTCGATATCCCTGTGCTTGAGGTACATGTTTCTGGTTGATCGATATAAAGTGAATTTGTTCAATTCTCTGTTTGCATTTTTTATGATCCACCTTTCCTAGCATCTGAGTTATGGTAGAGGATATTAAATTGGCAAAGTTCACGTCAAATATCTGATTGCTTAGACAATGAGGTGTACAGTAAGATATGGTAGGTAAATATTTGCTATTAATATATATTTAACATACAGTTTCTTTTTTATTGCTGCATTGGTTAATTGCACTGGGAGTATCCTGATAGAAATGTAGCCGATTTTTAATGGAAATTCAAATATGCACTCCAGTTTCATCTCTTACTGCAAATTGCACTGCTATTCCCTCACATTCTATTGAAAAATGAAGTGTGTAATCTCTATAAAAAAAAGAGACTTTTGAACTGTATGATGGCTGCGAAAGTTTATACTGTTGCATTTTGTGGGATAAAACAACTGTTGCATGTCGTAAATAAAAGTGATATTTGGAACAAGGTGAGAAGTGAATTAAGCATAATACAAACCATCATTGACAAACTTTGGTATTTGTAGAAACAAATCATAGAATTTCTGAAACTTGATAAGATCTGCATTTGGTTTAGTTACTTTGTTTTTCTTTTTTTAAAGCTGGTCAATGTGTATGCCTATAGCTCAAATCCAAGACCTCTGGCTACTCATACTGTGCGTTCACTATGTTAGTGCAAATTTATATAACCTATTTGACTATCATTGTTTTTATTTGATTTAAAAATTATCTGCGTTTTCATCTAAATAGACCTGTACATTAATTTTCAGAAAGTTAAACAAGAACTAGAAAGAAAGACCGCTAACTCATGCTGTGGAAATGATGGTGTGGGTTTCCTCAGGTCAGAAATAGATGAAGAATTTTATTCATCCCTCCTTGAAGTTGCTAAATTGTCATCATGCCCCCTTTGCTCGATTTCACAAGAAGACGAGGTTGGTAAGTGCGATTAAAAATTTAATTAGACAATGAACGGAGTTGGCCATGCCATAAACCTAATTATTTAATTGTATAAAATGCTGATCTGCACCAATTAGTTTCCAAAATCAGCCTCTGATAGTAGTAGATGTAATTTATAAATTCATAACAAAAGATGAGTTGTATGATATGTCCTGTTGTCAAAACTGCTGCTTAGTTATTATATTTTCAGATATCGAATTTCTTATGTTAGTGATCAAGACACATTTCTGACAAACTTCTTAGTTTGAATAAGATATATTTACTCAGTTATTAATTGCACGTAAGTCAGTTGTAGATAAAAAGAGAGTTGTATGATATATACAATTGTTATGATTGCTATACGAAATTTAGCATCATCAAAAAAGGCCACTGTCTCAAGAACTGATTTCATAAGGATTTCTATTGTATATGCATTGAACTTTAGTCGATATTTCAGATAGTCAAGATCTGATTCAGTAAGGAACGCTATTTGTATATGCATTGAACTTCGGCTGATGTTTCAAAGCTAGCAGCTTCTTCTGTTGTGGAATGGCCTTCAGAGGACATTTTTTTTGGATTAGTAAGATTGAGCACTGTGGGTATTTTATGCTGTACCATTGAGGTGTGGATTTTTCAGTTTTTGGTAAGTCAACTGCAGTTATTTTGGTTCGGCAAAGTTAAACGCACTTTTTATGTAGACATGATACTTCTGATGATCGGTATGCCTTACATTGGCTGAATTGTTAATATATCTTCTATCGAGTAAGTATTGAGAAATTGATCTTGTGATATATGGTAAGAGTTGTACCAAGCATCAAGTACTTCAAGCATTATATACCGTATGCAATACTGGGACGTATCCATGCAATATTTAGTTATGTCAGTACCAAAGAACTATTTTGTATATGATCATGTGATAAAATTCAGTTATCAATTTTCAGTATGATCCATGCGTATCAGCATTGTTTGGTCTAAGAGATCGGATGGAACAGGTGATAAAACAACTTTAAAACCTTGAAATTAAGATAAGTCAAAATTTAGGAAAAGTCGTGAATTTTTGAAAAGATCCATTTGAATCATGTGTTTATTAAAATAAAAAAAATTTGTTGATCAAGTTCGATGTTTTCTATTTCAATGGGCTGATATATAGCAATAGCATGCATAATTGCAATATTTATCGTATGTATGACTATTATCTGCATATTGTGAATATCAAGGAAATAAGATAACAAATCTAAAGTCGAAATGACAAACATAAGCTAACTGTGTAATATGGGCAGTGATGACCTTTTGTTATCATACAAGCCAAGTCGTGTAAAATTGATGGACAGTTACGATCCTGTAATGAAAATGGAAAACTCAAGTAAAAGACGATCGTCCTGTTCTTAAATTATCCCGTTGAAGAAATAATTTTGATCCAAGTGACGGATAAAGCTATTAGCATATTATAACCTATATGATTTGTTAAATATTTTTGATTTGTTATTATACATAGTACGAGTTTAAACCCTTGCTACGCTTTAGAGGTTCAGCATATAATTCGATTAACAATGTACATCTTAGATTTAATAGTATATGAAGTTAGAAGCACATATTTATGGAATATAAATTTTTAGGTTATCATTTTCGTAAATACTTCTAACAAAAATATGTTGATAATTCCATTTAAATAGTCTCTAAGCATATAGAGTATAAATAATATTATAGAGTACAATGGATTTATACAACATATTAAGAATCAACATCATAAGTTGGTAAGAACTACATTATTAAGCATGTCATTTAATTAATTTTCAAATGTATTTCACGTTAGTTCAACGTAGTTTTATCCTATATTTAACATATAAATTTTCATATGTGCACAATTTTGTTTGATACTAGTGTTTTAAATCCAGAATAGAGAAATTATGCTCAAAGTAAGATAGTATTTAAATTTGGCTTAATGAAACAATATTTTCATTATCACACATTTTGACGTTATGTTACTAATTAAATTAGTGAAAATATTATAGTAGTTTTTTAACATTGTGATCTTTAATATATATAGCATAATATGACATGAAAATTATACGTACTTTATAAAATGAGCTTCAAATTTTGTATCTTTTGTATCAAGAGTATCATTTAGGTTTATAGATCATGCAATAATTTTTTAACTAATAATTATGTATATAACACCCATTGTATTATTGTTACTATATTAATCTTCTTAAAAAAACTTGACTTGTTAAGTATGCATATTCCAACGTTTGATGATTCCAACTAATTAAGCAATATCCTTGTTTGTTTCAAATAATATGAATAAGAGCTACACAACATGATTTAATAAAGGTATATTTTGAAAATATACAATGAAGTAAAACTAAAAATTAGTTTTAATCCATCAAAAAAATAAAATTTATATTGAACTAAAAGCGGACACTAATTGATTAACAGTAATGAGAATTAGGGTGCGTTGGCGGATAATTTTGATTTGAGGTTGGAGGTTGTGGCATTTATGGACAAATATGGATTAAAGTTTGGACACGAAGTATTTATCTAATGTATAGTATTTTATGTTTGCAATAATTATTAATTAATGTATAGTATCAATTACGTCTGACTTATCGAACGTGATTATTATGTATCAATTACGTCGTATGTAATTCTCGCTAACCACTTCTGGTTTAACGTTTGCGGTGTCCATAAACGAAGACTAAGTATGTAACTATTCCCTAATTAGATTAAATATTAATGAAAAAGAATTAACTATAATAATTCTCAAATTAGTTCGAATTGAAATTAAATGAAATTGGCAACCATTTATTTCTTTTTAATACAATTCTTTCCATTTGAAGTTAGCATACTAGTAAACATTATTATTAACTCATCTTCAATTCATAATGATTTATAAACATCTCCACGATGCAAAAAAAATCAGAACAATATAGCATAAACAATCTATACATAAAATAAAAAATAATTGTTAATATGTTCCACAAGATCTCCAAGTGTTTGGTGTGAACCATGCATTAAATAGGAAAATACACGCTACTTATGAACTTTTCATGATCAATGAAGCATTACTATAGAAAAATATATTATCATAGGTCGATTAAGATGGATATACCTAATATTACAAAACATAATTCTAGGTTGCGCACAACAAAATAAAATATTTGAATGAAATTTAAGATTATAGAACGCTTATTTATTACTAAACTTTCAATATACTTTTCTCGAAATGCAACATAAAAATTTATCATTTGACTATTGTTTACTTCATAGATGATATTTTTCCGACTTGATTTTCTTAAATACTTATAGTTCAAAATGGAAAAAACATCAATTTTATCTTAGATTATACTCAATTAAAGATTTTTTGATGTACATGTGTTAGTAAACCAATTATGCCTTATAAATTTATGAAGAAAATAAAATTCATGATCGTACTAAAAAAACAAAAAACAGATTAGAGAATTTATTATGTACTAATTCTCTTTGATGCTAACGTAAGGAAATAACTTACCGTAAATACGATCTTGTTAATTTTCAAAAAATTTGATTATAACATCAAACAATTGAATTATAAAATAAACATATTACCAAATTATCAAATTAACTAAATTACACGTAATTTATATTGAGTATAAAAAAAATGCTTTTTTTGAAATAAAGCATTTAGGTTTGAAGCTAAAAATATTAAAGGAACTAAACCTACCATTATTTCCAAAACTAAAAGCATAAATGAGAATTAGTAGTTTAACCATTTGACCTTCTATCTTTTGTACCTAGAGCATCATTTAGGTTTATAGATCATGCAATAAATTTTTAACTAACAATTATATATATAGTATCCATTGTATTATTGTTACTATATTAGGCCTTTTCAAAAAACTTGACTTGTTAACTATGCATATTCTAACTTTGATGATTTCAACTACTTGAACATTATCCTAGTTTGTTTGAAAATGTGCGAAAAATACGAATAAAAGCTACACAACATGTTTAATAAAAGTATATTTTGGAGATATACAATTAAGTAAAATTAAAAATTAGTCTTAATCCATCAAAAAAATAAAATGTTATATTGACTAAAAGTGGACACTAATGATTAGGATTAATGAAGATTAGTATGTAACTATTTGTAATTAAGTGATTTGACTTTGGTGCGAGAGGTCATAAGTTCGAAACTTGCGTAGCGTGATTCAAACATTTATTGACACATGATTTGTGGTTTGTTGTTCCAGTGACATGTTGTGTCTAAGTACCATTTAAAAAAAAATGACTATTTGTAATTAGTGAAAGGGACGCGTAAGATGATCTTAAAGCTATTTAACACTAGAGGGGGGGTGAATAGTGTTTTAAGAATTTCTTTAAAACTTCTTTAATTTAAATTGATTTAACTAACTTAATGCAAATACACAATCACAGATCAAATCACAGAATCACAAACAGATGCAAATATAAATAAAAAGCAAGTAAAGGAAAGAACACACCAGGAATTTTATACTGGTTCGGTGTTACCCTACATCCAGTCCCGCACAACTCGTACGGCTTTCTATTCAATAATAATCTAGATTACAATC
Source organism: Allium fistulosum (assembly GCA_030737815.1). Taxonomy (NCBI): domain Eukaryota; kingdom Viridiplantae; phylum Streptophyta; class Magnoliopsida; order Asparagales; family Amaryllidaceae; genus Allium; species Allium fistulosum. The sequence continues at coordinate 918,355,122 of CM060906.1, forward strand.
CCTCGATTCCAAGGCGACGAGGTACACCCTCCAGATTCTCAGGTCTCTGGGTAGAACCACTTGATTCACAGGACACAAGTTCACCCGATCGATTTCCAAGGACACGATCACACCTTTATAACCCTAAACAAGTTTCTTTGAGTACAAATGTATCTATAACTCTGATAAGCACTGAGATTCTTTGAAGAGAGTGGTAGAGAATCAAACTAGAGATATTCTGGTTTGATTCACTTAAGATTTCGGCAGAATATGGATAGGATGATTAGAAAATAAGATAAGAGAATAAAGAGGAGAGAAAATAAAGAATGTAGTTACTGGAAAACGTCCATAACAGTCTCTATTCATAGAGAATGAATGGATGTGTCCATTCGAAGAGGTTTAAACGAATAGACACTTCTTTTGAAAACAACCTTTGCTGTAACGGAAAGTATGTCGACATGACAAGTAAAGAGGATGTCGACATGGTCTAGTAAAAAATGATGATTTGCTTTTCTTTGAAAATGATGATTTAAAACATATGCAACTTTATTCAAATGGACTCTATGTATTTGTATAAGGTATTTAAAAGTAGAAATACTTATGAATATATATATGTATATATACTAAAATATATTTAAAATCAAGGTAAATAAACTAAAGTAAATATAATATTAAAATAGATTTTGAGGCTAAAATATCAAGGACAATTTTGAAATCAAAATATAACAAAATGATAAATATGATTTTGAGGCTAAAACATTTTTGGAAATACGAACGAAGGTTTTTCTTTTTAAAAGGAATATTTGAAAATCATTTTATGAAACAAGAGATAATTTTGAAAATCATTTTGAATCAAAATTAGTGGATAACAAAATAGGGCTACTATCCGTTCCACTAGATATTTCGTGAGTTCCATCTCACTAGGGTTCCATCCCTTTAACAAGAACGAAGTGGATTCCATTCCACGAGTAAATTGGATAAAAAAGAATGATAGTGCTTTCAAGGAGTTTTAACAAATATCTAACCTAACTATATTATTTGTCTTGAACTCTTGAATATCTTGAATCTCATGAGTCTTCAATCTTGAACTCTTGATCTTTGTCTTCTTTACTGTACAGTCTTCTTTTGTTGATACCTGCATATAGATTTCCTGCACATACATATTTTATAACACTTCTATAGTTGTTGTCATCAAAACCACCATCCTATGGACTAACATTCTCCCCCTTTTTGATGATGACAACCTTTGTTTATAAAATATTTATATTCTCCTTATAACTCCCCCTAAATCTAATAACTCCCCCTTAATCTATGCCTAACTAACCTATTTTATACTTCTCCCCCTTTGTCATCAACAAAAAAATGACATTAACTCCCCCTAAATCTATGATATTAATGATAGTGTTATCATTAATAATACTGAAACTAGATATAACATTGCTAAATATTGTATACTCAGAATGATATATATGAGTAATATAAGAATGAGAATAATAAGTGTAACCACAGATTATTTTATTCATTTCAATATTACTATATACATGACTATTTAAACTTATAAACACATGAATTACTAAAACAAGAAAATAAACAACTCAACGGTTGTTTTTGATGATAGGAGACTTGTGGACAGGACAATTTGGGTAATGGAAACAGAAGTTTCCATGTTGTTCCACAATGTTCCCATAAGCATCAAAACAAACTTCCCCTACACATACTGCTTCATCATCAGTTTCTTCCTCCATTGGTTCTTCCTCTTCTTCTTCGTCTTCGTCTTCTTCTCCTTCTTCATTTGCTTCTATGTTAGAAGAATCTTCAATTACAATTGGATTGGCATGATTATCCATGAGGAATTTTTGAAGATTCCTCAGAATATTCCCTTGTTTCTCTTGCTCTCTTGCCATTCTCAATTGTTGAACTTGAATTTCAGTTAACATTTGCAGCGAATCATCAACTTTCTCCTCTATTTTGATGACACGAGCAAGTATGGAGTTTTGGAAAGGGCCTTGTGAAGGAAAAGGGAAAGGAACCGGTGAAATTTGATTAGGATTGGATGTGGAAGCCATGGATTTGATGTTTCCAGAAAGTAGTATGAAGAAATAATGATTGGAGGGAAGAGAAACTCGGAATGGGTGAATTAAATAACCACCCATTCAAAAATTAGAGGGAAAAACGAATTGTCATTTTTACCGTTTCATGTCGACATGACGCATGAATACTATGTCGACATGGTGTTGTAAAATGCTATGGTTAAGAAATCATTCATATATACCCTATGTATACTACTATACTATATACTATATTTCAGAAAGAGAACATATACCTAATTCTCTTCTTAACTTGGTGAAGACAGGTTCTCCTAAAGGTTTGGTTAAAATATCAGCTATTTGATTTTCAGAATTAACGAAATCAAGAGAAATTTTCTCTTTATTTACGTTATCTCTTAGAAAATGGTGTCTAATGTCAATATGTTTAGTTCGGGCATGGAGAGTTGGGTTTTTGGACAAACTAATGGCACTAGTGTTATCACAGAAAATTGGAGATTTTGTGATAGATATACCAAAATCATTCAAGATTTGTTGCATATACAAAACTTGAGAACAAGCTAAAGCAGCAGAAACATACTCTGCTTCAGTTGTTGATAGGGAAACAGTATTCTGCTTTTTACTGAACCAGGAAATTAAGGAATGACCTAGAAAGTGACAAGTTCCACTTGTACTCTTTCGGTCTGACTTACACCCAGCATAGTCAGCATCACAGTAGGAAACTAATTCAAATGAATCATTCTTAGGGTAGAACAATCCATAATCAAGGGTGTGTTTAACATATCGAATGATACGTTTCACAGCTTTTAGATGAGTTTCCTTGGGTTGAGATTGATATCTTGCACAGAGACAGACACTGTTCATGATATCTGGTCTACTAGCAGTTATATAGAGAAGTGATCCAATCATTCCTCTATACAAGGTTTGATCTACGTCTTTGGATAGATCATCCTTACTTAACGCTATATTGGTTGCCATGGGAGTTGGTTTTCCACTCACATTGGTCAAGCCAAACTTACTAACTAATTCTCTCGCATACTTCTCTTGACTGATAAAGATACCATTATCTAATTGTTTGATTTGTAATCCTAGGAAAAAGTTAAGTTCACCCATATGACTCATCTCAAACTCTTTTGTCATAATGTCAGAAAATTCTTTGTTCATGTCAGAATTGGTTGATCCAAAAATAATATCATCTACGTACACTTGTACAAGTTGAATATCGTTTTTATTTCTTTTAATAAAAAGTGTGTTATCTACTTTACCTATTTCAAAATCAGATTGCAAAAGATAAGACCTAAGTCTATCATACCAAGCTCTAGGAGCTTGTTTTAGACCATACAGGGCTTTCTTTAATTTAAAAACATGATTTGGAAATTTTGTATCTTCAAAGAGTGGAGGCTGTTCAACATAAACTTCCTCTTTTACAAAACCATTTAGAAAGGCACTCTTGACATCCATTTGAAAAAGTTTGAAATTATTGAAATTAGCGAAAGCAAGCAGAATTCTAATAGCTTCTAATCTTGCTACGGGTGCAAAGGTTTCGTCATAATCTATACCTTCTTCTTGACAATAACCTTGTGCAACGAGTCGAGCCTTATTTCTAACGACCTCACCTAATTCATTTAATTTATTTTTATATACCCATTTAGTGCCTATAATGGATTTATCCTCAGGTCTAGGAACAAGTTCCCAAACATCATTTCTGGTGAATTGATTCAATTCTTCTTGCATAGCAAGAATCCATGAATCATCAGTTGATGCTTCCTTTGGATTTTTAGGTTCTATTGAGGATATAAAAGCAACATGACTCATACTGTTTAATTGATTCCTAGTTTTAACAACAGATTGCATATCTCCTAGAATATTTTCTACAGGGTGATCTTGTAAAAGCCTAATCTTTTTATTTGGATGAAAAGTTTCATTTGTAGCCTCTACAGATTCATGATTAGAAATAACTAAGTCATCCTCATCATTAGTCTGATCAACTTCTTTGAAATTTTCATCAAAGGAAACATGTAAAGTTTCTTCAATAGTGTTTGTTCTTAGATTAAAAACTCTATAAGCTTTACTCCTGTTAGAATATCCGATAAAGATTCCTTTGTCGGATTTAGGATCAAACTTATCTAAATTATCTTTTGTATTTAAGATAAAACATTTACTTCCAAAAATTCTGAAATAAGATACCTTAGGTTTCTTATTGAAAAGAAGTTCATAAGGTGTTTTATTGGTTAGAGGTCTAATTAGAATCCTATTCAAAATATAACAGGCTGTTGCAACTGCTTCAGCCCAAAAATGTTTTGGTAATTTACTATCAGAAAGTAGAGTTCTAGCACACTCTTGAATCGTCCTATTCTTACGCTCAACTACTCCATTTTGTTGTGGAGTTCTTAGAAACGAAAAATTGTGAGTAATTCCCTTCTGATTACAGAATTCCTCAAACTTCTCATTTTCAAATTCACCACCGTGATCACTACGAATAGTGATGATCTTGGAAGAAAGTTGGTTTTGAACTCTTTTTGAAAAACTTTTAAAATAATCAGAAGTATCACTTTTATGTTTCAGAAAGATTGTCCATGTATATCTGGAATAATCATCCACAATTACAAAGACATATTTACTATGGTTGATTGATTGAATCTGAGATGGACCAAATAAATCTAGGTGAAGTAACTCAAGAGGTTTTGAAGTAGAAATCATATCTTTAAGTTTAAAGGAACTTTTTCTAAGTTTTCCTAATTGACATGCATCACATATACTATCTACTTTAAATTGCATCTTAGGGAGGCCTCTTACTAGATCAAGTTTGGATAGTCTAGATAAGAGTTTAAAATTCAAATGTCCAAATCTCTTATGCCAAGTCCAAGGGTCACTTGTATTGGCCAAAAGACATAGATTATCATTTGAAATTTTCATACTGAGAATATAGATATTCTTTTTCCTAACTCCCTCAAAGATAATATTAGATTTATTATCTTCGATGTGACACTTGTCTTTTTCAAATTTAATCCTATATCCTTTATCACATAACTGACTAATACTAAGTAGATTATGTTGTAGATTTTTAACTAACAAAACATTTGAAATAATAGGAGTTTCAGAATTACCTACATTGCCGATGCCAACTACATAACCTTTTGAATTATCCCCAAAATTAACCAATCCTCCATCCTTGTAAATAATGTCATTGAGTATCTCTGGATTTCCTGTCATATGTCTTGAACATCCACTATCAAGTATCCACTTGTTTTTCCTTATTTGCACAACTTGTCCATTGTGAATAGATTCATTTGTCGCCATGAAGCAAGATTCCTGCACAGTGAGCAACTTTTGTAGATTACCTGATTCTATATAACTATCATGCATCAATTTATGAGACCACAATGATTTGATCATTAAAGAATTATTTTTAGGAAACATTTCAAACTTAGCCATGAACTTTTCAAAAATCAGATTATGAATACTTTGAAAAACTTGCTCTGATACCAAATGAAAGGGACGCGGAAGATGATCTTAAGGCTATTTAACACTAGAGGGGGGGTGAATAGTGTTTTAAGAATTTCTTTAAAACTTCTTTAATTTAAATTGATTTAACTAACTTAATGCAAATACACAATCACAGATCAAATCACAGAATCACAAACAGATGCAAATATAAATAAAAAGCAAGTAAAGGAAAAACACACCAGGAATTTTATACTGGTTCGGTGTTACCCTACATCCAGTCCCGCACAACTCGTACGGCTTTCTATTCAATAATAATCTAGATTACAATCCCTCGATTCCAAGGCGACGAGGTACACCCTCCAGATTCTCAGGTCTCTGGGTAGAACCACTTGATTCACAGGACACAAGTTCACCCGATCGATTTCCAAGGACACGATCACATCTTTATAACCCTAAACAAGTTTCTTTGAGTACAAATGTATCTATAACTCTGATAAGCACTGAGATTCTTTGAAGAGAGTGGCAGAGAATCAAACTAGAGATATTCTGGTTTGATTCACTTAAGATTTCGGCAGAATATGGATAGGATGATTAGAAAATAAGATAAGAGAATAAAGAGGAGAGAAAATAAAGAATGTAGTTACTGGAAAACGTCCATAACAGTCTCTATTTATAGAGAATGAATGGATGTGTCCATTCGAAGAGGTTTAAACGAATAGACACTTCTTTTGAAAACAACCTTTGCTGTAACGGAAAGTATGTCGACATGACAAGTAAAGAGGATGTCGACATGGTCTAGTAAAAAATGATGATTTTCTTTTCTTTGAAACTGATGATTTAAAACATATGCAACTTTATTCAAATGGACTCTATGTATTTGTATAAGGTATTTAAAAGTAGAAATACTTATGAATATATATATGTATATATACTAAAATATATTTAAAATCAAGGTAAATAAACTAAAGTAAATATAATATTAAAATAGATTTTGAGGCTAAAATATCAAGGACAATTTTGAAATCAAAATATAACAAAATGATAAATATGATTTTGAGGCTAAAACATTTTTGGAAATACGAACGAAGGTTTTTCTTTTGAAAAGGAATATTTGAAAATCATTTTATGAAACAAGAGATAATTTTGAAAATCATTTTGAATCAAAATTAGTGGATAACAAAATAGGGCTACTATCCGTTCCACTAGATATTTCGTGAGTTCCATCTCACTAGGGTTCCATCCCTTTAACAAGAACGAAGTGGATTCCATTCCACGAGTAAATTGGATAAAAAAGAATGATAGTGCTTTCAAGGAGTTTTAACAAATATCTAACCTAACTATATTATTTGTCTTGAACTCTTGAATATCTTGAATCTCATGAGTCTTCAATCTTGAACTCTTGATCTTTGTCTTCTTTACTGTACAGTCTTCTTTTGTTGATACCTGCATATAGATTTCCTGCACATACATATTTTATAACACTTCTATAGTTGTTGTCATCAAAACCACCATCCTATGGACTAACAATTAGAACAAATTTTAATAAAAGAAAATTAATTGTAATAATTCTCAATTTAGTTTGAATTTGAATTAAATGGATATTATCAATTTATCCCTTTTAAATACAATTCTTTCCATTTAAGGTTAGTTTACTTGTAAAGATTATTAATAACACATCTTCAGTTTGTAATGATTTATAAACATTTCTGCAAAATAAAATCAAAACAATATAGCATCAAACAATCTTTGTAGAAAATAAAAGATAATTGCTACTATGTTACATAAGATATCCAAAAATTCAATGTTATTAAATAGAAAAATATGCACTATTTATGTACATTTCATGGCGAATGAAGCATCACTATGGGAAATTGTACTAAACTGTAGGACAATTAAGATGAATATCTCATATTACAAAAATAAGTCTAGGTTGAGTATAAAAAAGTAAAATATTTAATTAAAAATTAAGTTCATGTAACACCTTTTTAAAACTAAACTATCAACATAAAACTACATACAATAAACAGAACAAAAGTAATATTTATACATTTATGTTTCTTTTCTCAAATATGATAGAGAAATTTATTATTTGACTATTCTTTTACTTTATAGATGATATTTTCCTCAACTTGATTTTCTTAAATACATATGTTAAAAATGAAGAAACATCAATTTTGTCTCAGATTATACATAATTTAAGATTGTTTGGTATACATATGTTAGTAAACCGATTATGCTATACAAAATATATGAAAGAAATAAAATTCATGATCGTACTAACCAAACACAAATCAGATGAACGTTGATGTAAATTTAAAACTTGAGAACTAAAAAATAGTTCAGCATTACATATCAAGGATATTATAGAAATTATCAAAGATTCTATAATATGAAGGAAACCAAGTTGATAATGATACACATTGAAACTAAAATAACAAGAAAATATGAGATTTTTTCCAATTTGATTTTTGTATATACTTATATTTCAAAATAAAAATATCAACATTACCACTTGTGTATTATAAAAAGTTTAAGATTATTTTATATCTATATGTTGGTAAGCTAATTATTCCCTACAAAATGAATGAAGGAAGTGAAAATCACGATCGTACTAAACGAACACAAATAAGATGAATGTCTATGTAAATAGAAAACTTAAGGATAAAAAATAGTCAAGCTTTATGTATTATAGATTTTACAAAATAACAAAGATTATGTGATATCAATGTATTAATAAATCCAATAACCTTTTAAAAATATAAAGAAATCCATATTGATATTCATGCAAATTGTAACAAAAATAAGAAGAGAACAATATTTTGAACACAAAATTTGAAGTAAAGGTCTGAAATAATATATTTAGAGCTAGAACGAAAAATTCAACCTTAAATTAAATGAAAATGAAGGTAATAAAATGAAAAGCAAACCTTTTAATCCAGTTTGATAGATCAGCAAGCCAAGTTTTTTTGGAGGCTTTTAGACAATTTTTCTATGAAACTATTGAAAGCAACAAATAGAAATATAATCTCTGCAAAACATGAATAAAATGAAATTTTTTTAAGATGAATAGAAATTGAAGAACTACTGATGAATTCAATCAAATTATAGTTAGATAAAAAAAAATAAAGAGATTGACTAGAAAACTATTTGAATAGAATTTTTAAGTTGATTTAGACTAGAAATATATTTTTAGTTTTTTTTTGAATTATAGTATACATACAAAACTAAAATAGGGGAAGAGATAACACGATGAATAAAAAAAATAAATGAGAGGGATGTAAAATAATGATAGAAAATAAATGAAAAATGAAAAAATTGTAATGATAACATGGAGAAGAGGAAGAGATCTCTGTTAGATTACAAGGAAATAATAATTATGAGTTTATCAAAATAATAATAATAATAAACGTACATAAGAGCATTTTATCAAAAGGAACAATGATAACATTAATTGCTATGTTAATGATAGTAGTTTTATGGAATACTGAAAATTTTTAGGGGGCCTAAAAGAAATATTATACCAAAAATCAAGAAGAATGCATTATTCAGCCTGAGAGCGAATGAGAGATAAGAATAATAAGAGTTTTATATTCTCTTTCTTATGTAATAAAATATATTAGATAAAAAAATTAAATGGATTGACTAAAAAACTATTTGGATAGAATCTTTAAGTTGATTTGGACTGGAAATATACTTTTTAATTTCTTTTTGAATAATAGTATACATGTAAAACTGAAATAGGGGAAGAGATAACATGATGAATAAAAAAAAATGGGAGGGATGTAAAATAATGATAGAAAAGAAATGAGGAATGAAAAAATTGTATTGATAACATGGAGAAGAGGAAGAGATCTTTGTTAGATTACAAGAAAATAATGACTATGACACTACAAGGAAAACAACATTTTCCGACGGCTAAAAACCGTCGGCGGCCGTTGGAAGCCGTCGGAAAAAGCCGTCGGAAAATAAGGCGTCGGGGCGTAGTGTTTCCGACGGCTTCCGACACAGGGCGCCGAACATTTTTCCGACGGCCTCCGATGGATTCCGACACCTGTCGGAAGCAGTCGGAAAAAATGGCCTATATGCTATCGGAAGCCGTCGGAAAACTGTTACCTGAAAGCCGTCGAAAGCCGTCGGAAATCTATTGTATTTTTTTAAAATTCCTGCTGCAATATAGCCTTCCATCCACATTTCACATCCAAACTCTATTAAACCAATACTGTAGAATCCAGTATACAATATTCCAACCAAATATCAAAACCCAAACTACACAAAATTCATCAAACACACAAATACATCAAATTACATCAAAATAAAATACATAACCATTCCAACATTCACAACAAGCCCAACAACAAGTGTTCTACCATGTCATACATACACAACATAACACAAAATCATCAACATCCACATCATCATACAACCACATAACCAAGTGTATCAAACATAATCATACAAAAATCAACAACTACCTCCACCGTCTACCAAATCATATAAAACTAAAAAAAACATACCTGAAAAAGCAATCAATCACTCTCCTCTAGATCCAGAGCCAGCAGAGGAAGGGAAGCGGCCACCATACTGCTGCATGTAGTCGACGATACGCTGGTCTAGCAACTGTGTGGTCTGTATGGCCTGTCGGCGGTTCTGCTCCTCCAGTTGGGCCACTCTAGCCCGCAAATCTTCGATCTCTGCTAGATCGATCTGAGCTCTAGTCTGCCGACCCCGTCTCTGACTGCTGGCCTGCAATAAATATTTAATTTAGCCGTGTGATCTCTGTAAGTGTATTTGCAGGTATGCGAATTTTAACTTTAATTCTAAACACACAATCATATGGCCTATTGATGGGCCATAGTGACATTACGGGAATAACTGTCCTAATGAAAGTCAAATGACTTAAAACTAGTAAATTAAACATTTATTGGGAGAGGCGTAGGGTTTTGGGTACAAGATGCTTGTATAAATCCCTACGATTTAATTAATTATGGCTTAAATATCAAATTAGCAGTAAAATAAATTATTTACCACTTGATTGCCAAATCCGTATCGTCTGCCATGCTCTGATGGATCCATAACGGACTCAAAAATAGCATCCTCCTCATCAGTCGTCAACTGATCTCGACCCGTATCAACAAGGAGTTTCTGGCGCTTCTCCATAAACTTTTCCTGCATTAACAAATTAATAACATCATATCTTATTTCATTATAGTTTAACAAGCAGAACAATTACTAATACTGCATAAAATGAAATATGCTTACATGGCTCCTGCTGGATTTATCGTCGTGCCATGTATACGAAACAGTCCCGTCTGGATTTACATGCTCGACAGCATGCGTACGAGTGAACACATCCATATAGCCCACGGGACCATGCGCCTCAGCTTCCTGAAGTTGATTTTTACATACAATTATTATACATTTAAAATTATATAGCATAAACTATTTACAATTATCATTCAGTAAATTTACCAACTCCTGCCGATACTGCTAAAATGACTTCGACCCTCCACGATGAGTGACGGGATTTTTATTTCTGTTTGCAGAGTTTCTATCCGACTCTGCTTGTACATTCAAAATTTGATACATTATTTTTCGATCACGTCAAATTAATAATTCAAAAAAAATTAGTGTACTTGCCTTCACCTCGTCAGTTTCCTAGGATGCCAACAATGCTTGCCATACGCTCTACCCCATCCACCGTGGTTTCTTACTAGATTTCTTAATTTCAAATATCGAGTCCATATAGTTCTTGCGCATCTTCTTCATCCAGTATCCTCGTGCCGGCAGCATATCGTTTGTTTGGATGTCTATCTCAGCCTGTGTTTCACGATAAAAAGCAAAAAAAAGATTACACTGTGAACGATAAACAGTAGAAAAACGACAAAAACGAATTAAAAATGGAAAACAGAAAAATATACATACTAGGACATCCTGCCATATACACTCTATGATGTGGGGAGGGATGTTATCCCACTTCGGCCAGTAAGCACTCATCCTACTGCGATAAGAAGCTCTAGAGACATCCAGCACAACCTTCGAGGGAAGTAGGTCGAACCCCCTGTTTTTAAATACGATACAGATAAGTACGTACGTATATCATAAAAAAATAAGATGCTGAATAAAATTTAATTCTTACCCCTCTGCTCTAGGGACTAACGAAACTACTGGACGCTGTGGATCTTGCGATGGGCCACTGCCATCACCTCCTGATGATCGAGAAGAGCTCCTACCTCTATATGACATTATGATAAACCTGTGACATATATACACATCATTATATAAGAGAATAATAATATGATAATGAAATATATTTCATATGTAAATGACATCAACGGTATAAATTGCTTAATTAATGACTGCAATGGAAATAGAAATGGAAGTGTGTTATACCTGATTCATAATGGGTCTACTGTTCCGACGATAAGCAGATTTCATTGCATTTTTAATAAAAATTGCTAAATAAATGACAAATGGAAATGACATAAAACATGTAAACAATGGTAAACAGATTTGGTTTCATAGTCACATCAATTTCATAATACATCAAGAATTCAACATAGTTACATCAATTGCAAAAAAATCAGACTCAGATTTATATCAGTCATCGTCATCTTCTGATTCAAATTCGGTCTCGTTTTCTACGATATTTTCCTCTGCACTGTCAAACGCTTCTATCAAAACATTTGATTCATCGATCAAAGGACCAAAATCTGTATGATCGTCTGTAATTATTATTTCGTTATTTTGCTCAAGATCTGCCTGATAAGCTTGTTCCTCCGGAATATTCTTCCCATCGAATGTGAATCTGGCCTTTGTTTTAAAAACTGCAGACCAATCTGCTTTATCTCTTTTTAGAGATGGATAAGGTGCGTAATAAACTCGCAATGCTTGTTTGGCTAGTACAAAAGGATCATACTTGTGATAGTGCAATGTATGCTTTATTTCGATAAGATTATAATCCTTGTGCACATTAATTCCAGAACCTGGAACATTGCTAAACCAATTGCATCTAAATAGAAACACCTCCTCCGCGGGTCATGAGAAATATGTCAGTTGCAAAATTTGTGTTAGAACGCCATAAAAATCATTTAAGTGATTTTCTGGATCGTCACTACCTTTAACAAATACACCAGTATTATTTGTTAATTTTTCTGCACCGTATTCTTTGGTGTTAAATTTATATCCATTGACGAAATATATTGGATATGTCTTGACCACTCTTTTTGGTCCCATCGCAAGATGTTTCAACCCTTCGTCAACAACACATTCTCGACTCATAAACGTAATTTGAAAACCAGCCGGAAAATTCTTTACTGAGATCTCCGTTCGGACGTTCACGTTCATAAACACTGTATATATAAACAAATTATTACATTAGGTTATACACGCGCATGCATTATAGAAAAGAATAAAGCACAAATTATTATTTCAGATTACCGGTGCAACCTCGGCACAATTTAGAAGAATATAAGTGTGTGCTACATGAAGATCTCTATCGTCTAGCCATATTTCTACACATTTTCCAGAAGGCCGACCATGTTGTCTAAAAATAGGTAACATTGCCTGAGAGGACTCTTGTTCGTCGCCTTCGTCATTACGAGGAACACTTTCAAATGAAATATTCACATGGTCACTGAAATAGTGAGAGAGAAAGAACGAAGCTTCTTCTTCGATGTAAGATTTACATATCGAACCTTCAACTCGTGCTTTTTGCCTCACTTTTTTCTTCAGATGATTCAAATATCTATGCAAAATTAATTTATATTAACTTCATTTTCAAATGCAATTAAATTACATGATAACATATTACATACCTCTCAAATGGATACATCCATCCATATTGGACAGGACCTCGAAGTCGTGCTTCAGATGGGAGATGAACAGGTAAATGTTCCATTACATTAAAAAAAACCTAGCGGAAATATTTTCTCTAATTTGCAAAGCAATATAGGAATACCACTTCAATTTACGTAAACGTTGCACTTTTAAAGTAGTCGAACAAAGCTCTTTGTAAAACATACTAAGCTCCGTTACTACCTTCCAAACTTTTAATGGCAGTAGTTCTTTGAACATAACGGAAAATAATTTTTCCATCATTATGTGACAGTCGTGACTTTTCATCCTGCTCAATCTACCATTTTTAAAGTCAACACATTTACGAAGATTTGATGATATCCCATCAGGAAATCTTAACCCTTCCACCCATTTTAACACAACTTTAACTTGATTATTATCTAATTCGTAACATGCTTTGAGTTTTTTACTGTCATTTGGTTTCATATGAAGCTCAGGACGTTTGCATAATTCTTCTATATCACGTCTTGATTTCAAATCATCCTTCGTCTTCCATTTCACATTCAAAATTGTGTTAAAAACATTATCAAATACATTTTTCTCATTGTGCATGACATCTATATTATGACGAAGCAGAAGATGTTTCCAATATGGCAACTCCCAAAAAATAGTTTGTTTGCACTAGTTATGAACAACTGATTTACCTTCAATTTCTGTTTGCTCTCCAGTTTCATATATCTTTGGATAGTCCCTATCAAGTTCATATATGTCTTCGCTTGACCATATCATCGGTGGTTGTCTGGTTTCTACTCTATTAGCTAAAAAGTTTTTCTTGTCTCCTCTAAAGGGATGATTTACATGGAGAAAATATCGATGACAGTCAAACCATGAAATTTTCTTACCATGAGGTAAAGAAAACGCTCGTGTTTCATCCATGCAATATGGACATGCTAGACGACCGGCAGTACTCCATCCTGAAAGCATTGCATAGGTAGGAAAATCACTTATAGTCCACAACAAAGAAGCAAACATACGAAATTTTTTCTTCTTGGACACATCGTATGTTTCTACTCCTTCGTTCCACAGTATTTTTAACTCCTCAATCAACGGTTGTAAATATACATCGATTCCTTGTGTCGGATCGTCGGGGCCAGGAACGAGAACAGTAAGAAACATATATTGCGTTTTCATACACATCCATAGAGGTAAATTATACGGTATGACGATAATGGGCCAGGATGAATATTTAGAACCAAATTGATAAAATGGAGAAAAACCGTCCGTATATAATCCTAATCTAACATTTCGACTCTCCGCTGCAAAATTTGGATACGTTTTATCGAAATTCTTCCATGCTTCTCCATCGACCAGATGTGTCAACGTACCCTCTTCCTCCGTTCTCACACTATGCCATCTCATATTAGATGCAGTTACAGAAGATGCATATAATCTTTAAAGCCTTGGTGTTATGGGTAAGTAAGGCATACGATTGTACGGAACTTTCTTCCCCTTCTTTTTTTTGGTTTGAATCTCTCCCGATTACAAATTTTACAATTTCTAAGGTTTGCATCTTCTTTCCAAAACAACATGCATCCTTTTAAACATGTATCTATTTTCTGATAAGGTAAACCAAAAGCCGACATAAGTTTTTTAACTTCATAGTGATTTTCACACATTAGATTATCGGGCGGCATATGTCTTTTTGCAGCTTGAACAACAGCCGTAAACCCAGCTTCAGTGATGTTGTATTTTGACTTCATCGCAATGTATTTTGCGATTACTAACGCTGAGTGCCGCTTTTACAACCATTCCAAATAGGTTTCTTAGCAGCATCTAGTAAATCATAAATTTTTTTTGCTTTAATATTTGGTTCTTCAACATTTCCATCATTGTCGTCAACTTCAACCATAGGAAAGATTGATCGTGCTGCATCTTCGACCATATTTTCTATACGGGTCGTCGTAACTATTTCGTTAACGACACTTTCAGACTCTACAGAAGTATTTGCTACAACTTCTCCATGCCGATCCCAAACATAATACTCGGGTATGAAACCATTTTGGCACAAATGAACTTTCACAATATCTGGTAACAAATACTTCAAATGTCTACACCTACTACACGGACAACAAATTTCTGGATTGTTTCCGTTATTACTTAAAGCGAATTCAACAAATACGTTTATACCATTATAAAAATCTTCTTTTATTGAGCCCCTCGGTCCTATTCTTTGGTACATCCATCTCCTCCGATCAACAAAATAATCAATCATTTTTCCTATTTGAGAAAATGAGAAGTTCAAAATTTAATATTTATTTTCAAGGATACAAATTCGAAAAAGATTATTTTCATGGTCGTATAATATTTGAATTTAAAGAACTACTTCACAAATTTAAAAATATTTTCAAATAGGGCACATTTTATTTTTTAACGTATTGATACAAAAAATTGTACAAAATTATTTTTTTCCATGGTCAGGCTTCCTACTTCCCATTACAAACACAGTAAGCATTTACATTTCGTATATTACTTCGTCTCAAATGATTCAACAAAATTTCGGCAGCATTTCCCTTTTGTTCCCTGCATTGTACACAATGCGTGTACGTAGGAAACAAAAAAGAAAAGTTAGGCTGAAATTTTATGAACCGTTTGAGACGAAGTAGTATACAAAATGTAAATGCTTACTATGTTCATAACTTGTCCAATACAGGGACAAATCCAACAAACATTGTACCAGATGAATATAAATGGTCGTTTTAAAAAAAACGACTATTTATACAACGATCATGTACAACACTCGTCAGACGGGGCCAAAAACTCTCTAAGGGACATTTGTCAATTAGATGTGCGCATTTTACGAAAAAATGCAGTTTTACTAACTGTTTACATTTTAAAAAAAATATTTTAATTTAACACATTTATTCGACGTATTACATCAACTTATGCAACACAACGATTTACTTATAAACGAACAACCACAAATTGATTTACTTATACAATACGTCGAATAATTTTTTTTGAGCTAAAAAATAAATTATTTCCATATACAATATCATATTAAAAATACGTCGAATAATTTTTGTTGCATAAGTCAATACAATCATAGAATCAAGGCATACACAACGATTTACATATACACGAACAACCACAAATTATACATGTTTTTCACAATTTCACGATAAAAGATGAAATAGGAATACCATGTAATGCTAGAAACTATTATAACACTATTGGAAACAATTTCAATCACCAATTAGCCCTAATTTAACAACTTATGCAAATCTAGATTTAGGGTAAAAATTAGATTTTTGGCGAAAATAAGAGATTATACCTGAGCTAGAGAGCAATAGACGTTGATTACGCAGCCGGGGAGGATCCGAAAGCTCGAAATTGATGATTGGAAGCTTGAGGAAGAGATTTGGGGATTTTGGGTTAATAATTTTCGTATGAAAATGAGGAAGAAGGAGGCTCGGCTGGTGGTTGTAAATCATGATTTTCCGATGGCCCGTCAGAAGCCATCGGAAATTGGCCGTCGGAAGCCGTCGCCCCCCCGGTCGCTATTTAGCCATTTTCTAATAGTGTGAGTTTATCAAAATAATAATAATAAACCTACTTAAGAGCATTTCATCAAAAGGAACAATGATGACATTAATTGCTATGTTAATGATAGTAGTTTTGTGGAATATTGAGAATTTTTAAGGGGTTCAAAAGGAAAATGATACCAAAAATCAAGGAGAATGCACTATTGAGCCTGAGAGTGAATGAGAGATAAGAATAATAAGATAGATGATTCTTATACCAAAAATCAAAGAGACTAGAGTGTAATAATAATACATATATGAGTTTATCAAAATAATAATAATAATAATAATAATAAATGTACATAAGAATATTTTATCAAAAGGAAGAACGATAACATTAATTGCTATGTTAATGATAGTAGTTTTATGGAATATTGAAAATTTTATGGGGCCTAAATGAAAAATTATACTAAAAATCAAGAAGAATGCACTATTCAGCCTGAGAGTGAATAAGAGATTACTAAGAGTTCTATATTCTCTTTCTTATATAGATATAGATAGAATAGACTAGTGTGTGTAACCCGTACGTTGCACACAGTGATGTTGTTAAAAATAAGATTTATATTCTAATTATTGCAAAAATATATTTAGTATGCAATATATGATAAATTTATCATGATATATTAATCATAAATTAAAATGACATGCAGTGCTCGGATATAAGGCTGAATGTTCAATTCAATGCTCGCTAACTACATATCTTTGTAAAAATTAATTTTTTAGCTCAAAAAAAATTATAAAGTAAAATTTTTAATATTGTATATGGAAATAATTTATGTTTTTTCTTAATGACAAAAATAATTTATGTTATGTGATTTTTTTATATGTGTGAGTGAATAAGTAGCTTTACCATTCTATTAATATGATTATTGTATATATATTGAATTGTCGTCCTTTTTAAAAGATTACAAATGGACTAACGTACATTAAATAATTGAATTTATATTTAAATAATTTGAATTAATGATCAACATAATTAATTAAATATAAGGAGTTTTGTACATATTGAATTAACTAATTAAATAATGAATGTACAAAAAATTAGAGAAAATTGAGAAGAGCATTGTACATATTTGTAATTGAGAAGAGCATCGGTCTTATGGTTAGCTTATCTACATGTGAACTTTTATCCATATTTAGTTTTCATTTTAAAATAATTTTATCTTTGTAATTACCCATATATTTCATGCTATTATAGGAGTGTCATACTTTTAACTTTGATAATTGCAAAATAATGTTATGTACCATTTAGTTGAGTTATGAGTTGGGTATGGTTTTATAACATATTGAAAGTGATAATGTTTATATAATCTAATATTAGTGTAATATGTATGTTCACACCATAATGTTGTAAAGTATAAATTTATCTTTTACAGGTTGTTCAAAATGAAATTATGTTATGTAATGTTACGTGATTAAATACTAAATAAAGAAAAAATAATTTTATCATTTTTCCTATATAAATGAATATTGTATATATTGAAATTATCATATTTTTAGGATTTATTACATGGTTTAATGAATATTAGTTAATCATATTTATTTAAATAGTTTAAATTTACGATTACACAATTAGTTAAATATATGGACTTGAATGTAAAATATTAGAAGATAATTGAGAAGAGTTTCAACGTAATTGTAAAAAAATTTAAAATTTAGGTATTTGAAGTTAGTAGAAGTTTACAGTGCATTGTATGTTAAATTCATTTATTAAGTAAATTATAAAATAAATTTGTTGTTGTCATTAATGTGTATAATTTATGTTATGCTAAATGATTTTTTTAACTAATTTGTTGATGTGCACGTAGTATGCATGTTGAAACTTTAATCTTTTAGGTTTATTAATAAATATTAGTTGGCTAAGTTTAACAATTAGTTTAAATTTTGAACTATATAGTTAGTTTAAATGTGTGGACTTTACTGTAAAGTTTTTATAGAGAACCATGAAAAATATGTAAATAATTATAGTTTTTTTTAAAAGTAGGTATTGGAACGTAAAATAGTGTAGGAATTAATAGAATAATTGTAAAGTGGTAGATCATAGGATTTTGAAAATAAAATATCCAGACTTGGAGAGAATTAAGGAGAATAGAGATAATTCATAGAATTAATGAGAGAACTTCAAATTCTTCACCTTTACTGCTATTTAATAGATTTCTTATCCATAAGGTTTACAACATGCCATTAATTATTTTTGTTGCAAAGTGTTATCATACTTTATTGATGTTGCATAATTTCCAGTGCACAAAAATTACATATATACTCGCTGACTGTTATGCATAAATTTTCACTTAAAATACCCATAGAGGAAGTTTATGGCTTATGATTCATAAGTACATATTCCATGTAATATTGTTCAGTATGTCTTATCTCCATATATTAGTTGACTGATCAGCAAATGTATATTTTATGTATAAGGAAAAATATCTTAGGCAACACAGATATATTCTTGAATCACAAAGTATTAAGGAATTCATGAGCGAACATGCATGAATATTTCTTGAAACAAACCTGAGTAAAAAGTGGTTATAAACTCCAAAAAGGGGAGGGATCATGTTAGGGATAAATTCACACACATGATTGCAAATTAATCCAACACACGCAAGAAGCAATTAAATTATATTGTAGTACGATAAAACAAACAGCATAAAAAAGAATCCAAACAACAAATCATAGAAAATCAAATATAGAGTTCACACACGGATTTATAATGGTTCCACTATCAATTTAATAGTGTATTTCCATTTTGGAAGAGAAATTTTTTATTACTTCGAAAAAAGAGAGAATACAAAAATTTGATAAAAGCTCTAAGCTTTTATTTGGAGGCTAAGGCTTATTGAGAAGAAGGAGATATAAGAAGATAAAATGATATGGATATATTATCAAAAGATCTCCTTTGCTTATATACATGCTATAACTTAACATTGAAGCAATTGATTATGTCAATAAATCAATTCACGAACTAATATGAAAACATATTGTTTTTCATTATTAATTAAATGCTTCAATTTCTTCCTTTCTCCATTACATGAAAAGATATAAAATCCTGTATTCAAATTAAAATTCTAATTTAATATAGAAAGGTATGATTTTCTACTATTGATTAAATTCTCCTATTTGTTTCCTTTGAGAGAAGACATCATCCTTTCTTCTCATTCAATGCAATTAATATGCATTAATTTGTGCAATTATACAGTATATGTTGTCAAACTAAGCCTACCAGCTTTACCTTTAACCAAACAACCTCCAAGTTGACTCGAACAACTAGAAGAACACTTTCCCAATGAACGTTGGCAATGCCATCACCTATTCAACTTTGTTAGCGAACTCCGACATGATCAGTGTCTACCAACGAAGCATTGAAAGTGTTCAAATCCAAGAAGGTAAAACCACTCAATCTCCTAGCTAGCAATCGCCTCTCTCCCCCACCATGCCACCAAGTGACATCTAGCACTTCAGCAAGCAAATCAATTTCGAGCAATGCTCGAAATTTGCAATGTGTAAGGACTTGGTGAACATGTCTGATTCATTCTCCTCGGTGTGAATCTTCTAAAGACGCACATGTTTTTCTTATTCGTAGATACAAAGAAACTCTCTTACCTCTATGTGCTTTGTCCTCAAACTAAATGCCAGATTCTCAGTTTGATGTATTGCGCTTTGACTGTCGCAATTCACTACTATAGTTCCATGAACAAGGCCTAAATCACACAGCAACCGCTTCTAGTAAAGTTCCTCATTAACTGCTTCAACAATAGCTGCCAATTCTGTCTCCATAGTAGACATGACGACTATAGCTTGCAACCTTGCTCTTCAATTAATAGTTGTCTTTCTAAGTGTCAAAACGTAACCTGAGATTGACTTCCTTCGATCTCTATTTCCGGCATAATCAGAATCTCAAAATCCAACTAAGATAAAATATTTCTTCCTACCGTCAAAAACAAGCCCATAATATGCTGCTCTTTTAAGATACCTCAAAATGTACTTCACTTCTTTCCAACGCAATTTCCCCGATTTAGCCATATAATGACTAACCAAACCAACCGCCCATGCGATATCCGGTCTCATTCAAACCATAGCATACATCAATCTTCCAACTACACTAGCATAAGGCATCTTCTCCATATAAGCTTTATCTTCATTTGAGATTGAAATTCCCTTCTCTGAAAGCTGAACGTGCAAAGGCATGAGAGTACTGACTGACTTTGCCTTGTCCAGGCTAAACCTAGAAAGCACTTTTTGGATATTTTCTTTCTGTGTCAATCTCAACACCTTCGACTTTCTATCTCTCTGGATTTCCATCTCTAAAATCTTCTTTTCTTCTCCAAGGTCTTTCATGTAACATCTTGTTTTTTTCGACTTCCGAAAATCGACATTAATACGTCCACTGTATCAACTGCCGAGCAATCGAATACCGGAAAACCGAATTGTTATGGTTAAAAAGAAGAGGTAGAAGAAGACAGAAAGAAAGAAAGAAGAAGCAACAGAAACAATATCAGAATCTCACATATCGCAGCGGAACAACATATAATAGATAAATGATTAATCTTTAAATCAAAGAACTATATCAGTTTATACATTACATCATCATCAGAGTTAATACACAACACAATATATCAATGGACAGTTATACAAACTTGTCCTCATACAGAATACACAGCGGAATAATAATATCACATACAAATGCTACGCCTCGCCATCCAGCTTGCCACTGGAGCTCCAAAGCCTCCCGAAATACAGAATGACTTGATAACCTGACTCTAGGCTGCCCGTGTGGAAAATTATGGGCACCCAGAGTTTAGGAAGGGAACAATAAACTCCAGGTCAGTCATGGGACTGGTGTGAGAACTAAAAACAGTTTATCTTTAAAACAAACAAAAAAAGGATTTTAAACATTTAAATCCGCAATGCTTTTGGAAAATGAAACTACCATAAAACCTCCCGCCACACACACAATGCAATCGCAGAATTGGAGGAGATTTCTTCTTATGATAGTCAAACATGCTTACTACGCAAAAGAAAAGTCTTTTGATATTATTATTAGTGCATAGTGCAGAAAACATTTCGAAAGTATAATATAAATCTTAGCCAGCATAGGCATTCCGCACTTATGCCTACTATAGCTACCATGTTCAATAGCAGGTTACCGCCACATTCCATGACAGGTAATACAACTAAAACCGTACAGGGTTCGTATTATTTCTTTGGATTTCCAACAAATGTTCAGGCAAAGGAACTTCCTTACACTGAAATGGAACGCCTCTGAAAGGACGTCCCCGAGAACCTAACCGGATCTCTGCAAACACAAGGCCGACGCTACCTCACGCTGTACAGCTGTAACTAGGTAGCTAACACACAAGCTATGCCATCCCCCGGTTGTTACCGACCTTTATCCGAGGATCCTCAACCATAAAGCAACAACCACAAAGTTTAATAAATTTGCAGCATCAACATAGGTAAAATATCTGGGCTCCATACCATGATATTACCTTTTATCCAGAAGGAAATGACATACCCTAGAGGCGCGACCCCTAAAAACCTTGCCGCAACATTCCTGTTTCGACCATTACCGGGTTGTGAGGCTCGACGAAGTCTCGTCCACAAAGCTACGCTTTTTTACAAAGCCATGCTTTGATCACAAATGATCAACAACACTTCGTATGCCACATTACCAAATTGGGAATGTATCACTAGTAACCATCAACTACATAACCTCTGAGCTCGTACGTCTCAGAGAAGGGTGTTAAGCTAAGAGAATAAATTCTCCGCCACCAATAGAAATGTATTTGATAGAAACCAGTTTACATCTCAAAGTGTAACGTCAGACACACATCCATACAAGTCCGTTCCGGGATCGAATGGAACCGAAGGCACTTCAAAGAAGCCCTTGCAATCCGGGTATTCACTAATCACGTCCAGACTTCCCATCACAAGAAGAGTGATATAAATCTCCATACCGAAGCAACTCGGTGCAGAGACATTCGACAGGTTGTCCTTTCATTTTCGAAAATACCCGGTCTTCACACCAGTCTTCAAATGTTATCCATTCACGACGTATCACTATTGGGAATGGGTTATATAACACAAAGTCCTCTCCCGGCTTAACCGAATAATGCGCGTTTGTTTTAAAAACAAATCAAGTGCCATTTCAAAGGCAAATATTGATAGTCGGTTATTTAACTATCAACAACATTCACAACAATCAACCAATTTAAATAATTTTCCCAAATTATTAAATTTCAAAATATCTTCACAAGATATATATTTTCCACACTTCAACATTTGAAAACCAATTTCAAATCACATTTTCACACTTCATCACAAAATGGTCCATTTAAACCAATTAAATAAATCCTTATCGATTTATTTCAAATTTACATCCCAAATCTGTAAATTTATTTCCACACTTTAAAAATAAATCAATGTTTATTTTTAAAACAAATTTCCCTTTCCTTTATAAATTCTATTCTGAATTTACATTCCCAAATATTCACTTTTTATACGATTTTCAAATCGATTTCAAATATTCACTTTCAACACCAAATCAACTTTCAAATTGATTTCCAAGTTTATTTCAAATCCCAAATTGATTTTAGAATGGATTTCCCAGGATTTATTTTTAAACACCAAATCAATTACAAATATGATTTCTAGAAATTAATCACCTTTTAAAATAAATTCCTTTATCTCTTCCAAACCATTTAAAATTCCATTTTAAATAAATTTTCCAACTTTAGAATAATACTATTCCAAATCCATTTATAAAAATCTTTTCCCATATTTTAGAAATAATTCGATAAGATTTCGAAAATCAACTCTATGCTTTTAAAATTCCTTCTTTTAAATTCATCCAATTCTTTCTTAAGAATTTACTTAAAATTTCCAAATTTATTTCAATTCAAAATCCATTTTTATTTATTTCTGGTATCCAACGATACCAAAAATACATTCGGCTAAATTTTAGCCTTTAACAAATTCAATCACAAATATAATCACTCACAAATTATAAACAAATCATCACACAACATATAAAACAAATTCATACAACGTATGAAACAAATTCATATAATTTGAGGAATCCAGTTGGATCCCTCCAACCTGTTTCCCTGCATCCATAGATGTTAGCACAATACCAATTCCACTTCGAGGTGGAATATCACGGTATATGGGATTTATAAAATATCATCCGCTATTATGCGGCGCATAGGGTCTCATCCACTATATAATGCGGGAAATCAACTCCAAATACATATATAATACCAATTCCACTTCACGGTGGAATTATCGCGGTATATGTTTTTAATATAATAACCTCCGCTTAATATGCGGCGTATAGGGTCTATTTCAGCACAATAGATAACAACCATCGTTCAATTCACACAATCAACCAATTTACAATTTTAAATCTAACTATTTAAAATTTAAATCGAAACACAATTCGATTTAGTGAGGAGTTCTCACCTTGCTTTCAATTACGGTTGTAGTATTTTATTTCGAATAAAATTAAACACGCGTTTAATTTTTACTCTAAATTCAAACTAGCTCCGATCAATCCCAATCCAGTTCCATTGTGTAGTGCTCGTCAATACGGTTCCAACGCAATTTGTTTCGTCAATTTTCGACCTCGTATGACAAAGTTACACAGTTTTAAAGTTTGAACGAATTTAATATAAACAAATTTACAATTTTATTTTTCAATTTTAAACCCTACTCCATCAGGGCCGTGCGTTTTGATCAAGCTAATCCAGCCGTTGCCTTCTTCTTCCACCCCCAGGCAAATATCACGCACGCATAACCCATCGAGCCGCCTTCATGCCCTAATTGTCGCGCCAACTACGACGATCGAGTCATCGATCAGGAACCACCATCGAGCAGCTCGTGCTCCACTCCACCACCTCCTGAAGTATAAGCGAGCTCGGCCCCCCCATTCCTCTCGAAAAACACGTGCAAACGTCGCGACTTCACGATCGAATTGCCGATGATTCGTACCACTAAAAATGATCACACACGTATGGAATCGAAGCTCTCATCATTCTCTACAAGTTTGTAGTTGAGGGTTTTACGAATTGGCTGATAGATTTGGAGAAAAAATAGGGAAGAGTGCGACGAATTTTTGGCCATTGATGTTGAAAGTGGCGGCCAGACCTAGCTGAAGTAGGGTTTGTGCAAATGAAGAAAATCAAGGGCTTTTATAGAAAATTGACGAAACACTATTCATCCGAATTTTTCCGAACTCCAAACGAAGCGTGCCGGTTGACATTTCTAAGGTTTAACCCGCGTTCCGAACATAATGGAATGTGTTTCGGGAGCTAATTCGGTCATATGTGCGAGTTACGGAATTAAACGATCAAATTTAAAATTAAATCGATTAAAACGATTTCGATGCGTTTTGGCTTGCCCCGGACAAACGGTAAATCCGATTGACTCGAAATTTGAAATCTTACAATAAGATAACATTACGGATCCGATGAAACTAGTTTCGTCGAAATCCAAAACTGTTTGAAAAATGACTATTTTCACTAGTCAATTAAATATTAAAATATTCAATTTTAACAATTTAACTTTTAATTCGATTTTTAAAAGTTCTATAATATCATTCTAACTCCAATATGATTTAATATAACTTTATAAATCATTTTTAATCACATTAAACCCAATTTCCAATTATTTCTGGAATTTCAAATATTAACTTATCGATTTATTTATCCAATTAAATCC
Organism: Allium fistulosum; assembly: GCA_030737815.1. Taxonomy (NCBI): domain Eukaryota; kingdom Viridiplantae; phylum Streptophyta; class Magnoliopsida; order Asparagales; family Amaryllidaceae; genus Allium; species Allium fistulosum. The sequence goes on from CM060906.1 coordinate 918,380,683, forward strand.
TATATTCGAAATATAATTCATTCAGCTTACAAATTTCACTTGTTAATATTTAAAATCAATTAAATATACGAATTTCAAATGACAGAAATTCTGGGTCGTTACAATCTTCCTTCCTTAAAAGAATTTCGTCCTCGAAATTGCAAAGTAAGAAAAAAGTCACAAAATCCATTAACTTTTCAAACAATTCGTTCAAATTAGATTTCACAATCACTTAAGTGTACAACTTCCCCAAAATCCAATAGTTAAACTCTTTCAAAAACTTTACTAAGTTTTTCAAATCTATACTTAGTTATACTTTTCAAAACAAACTATATCGTTTAACTTTTAACTCCAAATCCAAAATTTAGTTTTCACAAATTTTCCAAAATTTCCCAAAAATTTTCTAACGCCTTAAATTTTCAGAAATTTTTTTTCATAGCCTCCTTTGCGCGGTTCAATCGTAGTAGGATCACAATAGGCATAAATATATATACATCGACCCACACGGTCGGAAAAGCAGAAAAACAGTTCATAATTCCTATTTTTATTGCGTAGGCGTACCTTTTGAACATTTTTAAGCAAAGCAGTTATTTATTAAGCATTTTAGCGCGACCCAACCAGCCGAACGGTAGCCCCGGTACCTATACTTACTCAATTTAAACACTTAAGTGACATATATATAAAGTTATTAACAATTTACTCTTTTAAACAACTACAGCACATGTATATTAAAAGAAATGCATACTAAACAAGGTTTATAAGCAACTTATATAATTTCAACATTACTGGTAATTGTTTACACCCAATTCATATATACAACGACATTCATTTCTTCATTTTCAATTAGTTTACATTCACTAATTTAAATTCAAGTTGGTTCACTTCCAATTTGGATTCAATTACATAGCTTTCAATTCAATTTCATTAATACTTAATGAATTATACTATATACAATCAACCAACAATCATATAACAATTAATGTATATTCAACACAACCAAATTTATTCACTTTGTTTACCTTCAATTTGGTTTAACACTTTTAATTTCAATTGGTTGATATTAAATTGACTTCCATTCAATTATTCAACTTCCAATTTATTAGCTTTTAATGAATTAATACTTGCATCCATTATTCCATATTAATTTATTCACATTCGATTGATTAACATTCAATCCATTTATTAATTCAATTGCTAATTCATTTTACAAATAAAGTTGAATTTCATTTATATAACTCAAGTTCATATTCATCACTTCATTTCATTAATTCACTTTATTAATTTACTTTGATATCAAAATCAACTTCATTCAACATTACTTAAGTTATATTCCATTTAAACATTATTTGTTTAGCTTAACTTAAATTTCCACTTATAAATCCAATTCAGATTCCAATTCTAAAGTAAATTCTATTTAACTTTTACCAAAATCAAATTTCATATCACTATCAAATTCATATCTCATTTTGCTTAACAAAATTGTTTAACCACTTTATCATTTGGTTTCACTTACATTTTCTCACTCTATAAGTTATACAACTTATATATTTAAACTTCCAAATCTGATTTAATTTATTTAACTTCCTTTAGTTGAATTCCAAATCATATATTTACTATGCTAACCCAAATTTTATTCCAACTTCACCAAAGCTAAATTTATTATCTCATATTATAAGTTCAAAACTCATTTCACTTATATTTATCAATTACAACTTGGATTTTAATTCAAATTTGTTTATCACCACAAAACTTCAATTTTCAATTTACTTTGGTAGCAAATCCATCACACAGAAACTCGAAAATGATACTGATGATGCTGCAGTCATCACCCTTATTATTTCCCAGCAACAATAGTGAATTCAGTGCTTAATATTCTTTTAAAATTTCCTTTTATTTATAAATCACATTTATAAATCTTTTTCTCATATAATTTCACTATTTTACTTTACTTATGCAAGATTATTTTACAATTGTAAATCATTTTAATTATAATTCCATACTTAATAATTCATTTGCTTATATACTTCATTCTTTTACAATTGTTGTTTTTATTTAGATTATTCAAACAACTTTTATTAACTCATATATATTCTTTGATTTTCAACAACCAAACAATTCAATTTATATACACTTTAATAATTCTGAAAAATTATTTCCTTTATATACAAAATATAATCGAGGTAAAATTATTTCATTTACCCAATTTAAAATGATACTGTGTCGGTTCATCTTGTTTAAGAGTTTAGAAACCCCTATCGATTACAATTAGCTAGACTGCACCGACTAGAATCTATAAACACTCAACCGATAAGTCAACACAATACAAAACAATTTCATATTCACTAACAATTACGCGCTCATATCTATTATTACACTCACACTCATTCTAGAGTACTACTGACTCTATCTCTAATGAGTAACACCCAACGGAGCCAAGGTTGTTGCTTAACCAACAGCTCTGATACCACATGTAACATCCTGTTTTTTCGACTTCCGAAAATTGACATTAATACGTCCACTGTATCAACTGCCGAGCAATCGAATGCCGGAAAACCGAATTGTTATGGTTAAAAAGAAGAGGTAGAAGAAGACAGAAAGAAAGAAATAAGAAGCAACAGAAACAATATCAGAATCTCACATATCGCAGCGGAACAACATATAATAGATAAATGATTAATCTTTAAATCAAAGAACTATATCAGTTTATACATTACATCATCATCAGAGTTAATAAACAACACAATATATCAATGGACAGTTATACAAACTTGTCCTCATACAGAATACACAGCGAAATAATAATATCACATACAAATGATACGCCTCGCCATCCAGCTCGCCACTTGAGCTCCAAAGCCTCCTGAAATCCAGAATGACCTGATAACCTGACTCTAGGCTGCCCGTGTGGAAAATTATGGGCACCCAGAGTTTAGGAAGGGAACAATAAACTCCAGGTCAGTCATGGGACTGGTGTGAGAACTGAAAACAGTTTATCTTTAAAACAAACAACAAAAGGATTTTAAACATTTAAATTCGCAATGCTTTTGGAAAATGAAACTACCATAAGACCTCCCGCCACAGACACAATGCAATCGCAGAATTGGAGGAGATTTCTTCTTATGATAGTCAAACATGCTTAGTACGCAAAAGAAAACTCTTTTGATATTATTATTAGTGCATAGTGCAAAAAACATTTCGAAAGTATAATATAAATCTTAGCCAACATAGGCATTCCGCACTTATGCCTAATATAGCTACCATGTTTAATAGTAGGTTACCGCCACATTCCATGACAGGTAATACAACTAAAACCGTACAGGGTTCGTATTGTTTCTTTGGATTTCCAACAAATGGTCAGGCAAAGGAACTTCCTTACACCGAAATGGAACGCCTCTGAAAGGACATCCCCGAGAACCTAACCGGATCTCTACAAACACAAGGCCGACGCTACCTCACGCTGTACAGTTGTAACTAGGTGGCTAACACACAAGCTATGCCATCCCCCAGTCATTACCGACCTTTATCCGAGGATCCTCAACCACAAAGCAACAACCACAAAATATAATAAATTTGCAGCATCAACATAGGTAAAATATCTGGGATCCATACTATGATATCATCTTTTATCCAGAAGGAAATGACATACCCTAGGGGCGCGACCCCTAAAAACCTTGCCGCAACATTCCTGTTTCGACCATTACCGGTTTGTTAGACTCGACGAAGTCTCTTCCACAAAGCTACGTTTTTTCACAAAGCCACGCTTTGATCACAAATGATCAACATCACTTCGTATGCCACATTACCAAATTGGGAATGTATCACTAGTAACCATCAACTACATAACCTTTGAGCTCGTACGTCTCAGAGAAGGGTGTTAAGCTAAGAGAATAAATTCTCCGCCACCAACAGAAATGTATTTGATAGAAACCAGCTTTACATATCAAAGTGTAATGTCAGACACACATCCATACAAGTCCGTTCCGGGATCGAACGGAACCGAAGGCACTTCCAAAGAAGCCCTTGCAATCCGGGTATTCACTAATCACGTCCGGACTTCCCATCACAAGAAGAGTGATATAAATCTCCATACCGGAGCAACTCGGTGCAGAGACATTCGATAGGTTGTCCTTTCATTTTCGAAAATACCCGGTCTTCAAATGTTATCCATTCACGACGTATCACTATTCGGAATGGGTTATATGACACAAAGTCCTCTCCCGGCTTAACCGAATAATGAGCGTTTGTTTTAAAAACAAATCAAGTGCCATTTCAAAGGCAAATATTGATAGTCGGTTATTTAACTATCAACAACATTCACAACAATCAACCAATTTAAATAATTTTCCCAAATTATTAAATTTCAAAATATCTTCACAAGATATATATTTTCCACACTTCAACATTTGAAAACCAATTTCAAATCACATTTTCACACTTCATCATAAAATGGTCCATTTAAACCAATTAAATAAATCATTATCGATTTATTTCAAATTTACATCCCAAATCTGTAAATTTATTTCCACACTTTAAAAATAAATCAATGTTTATTTTTATAACAAATTTCCCTTTCCTTTATAAATTCTATTCTGAATTTACATTCCCAAATATTCACTTTTTATACGATTTTCAAATCGATTTCTCAAATATTCACTTTCAACACCAAATCAACTTTCAAATTGATTTCCAAGTTTATTTCAAATCCCAAATTGATTTTAGAATGGATTTCCCAGGATTTATTTTTAAACACCAAATCAATTACAAATTTGATTTCTAGAAATTAATCACCTTTTAAAATAAATTCCTTTATCTCTTCCAAACCATTTAAAATTCCATTTTAAATAAATTTTCAAACTTTTGAATAATACTATTCTAAATCCATTTATAAAAATCTTTTCCCATATTTTAGAAATAATTCGATAAGATTTTGAAAATCAACTCTATGCTTTTAAAATTCCTTCTTTTAAATTCACCCAATTCTTTCAAAAGAATTTACTTAAAATTTCCAAATTTATTTCAACACAAAATCCATTTTTATTTATTTCTGGTATCCAACGATACCAAAAATACATTCGGCTAAATTTTAGCCTTTAACAAATTTAATCACAAATATAATCACTCACAGATTATAAATAAATCATCACACAACATATGAAGCAAATTCATACAACGTATGAAACAAATTCATATAATTTGAGGAATCCAGTTGGATCCCTCCAACCTGTTTCCCAGCATCCATACCAATTCCACTTCGAGGTGGAATATCGCGGTATATGGGATTTATAAAATATCATCCGCTATTATGCGGCACATAGGGTCTCATCCACTATATAATGCGGGAAATCAACTCCAAATACATATGTAATACCAATTCCACTTTACGGTGGAATTATCGTGGTATATATGTTTTTAATATAATAACCTCCACTTAATATGCGGCGTATAGGGTCTATTTCAGCACAATAGATAACAACCATCATTCAATTCACACAATCAACCAATTTACAATTTTAAATCTAACTATTTAAAATTTAAATCGAAACACAATTCGATTGAGTGAGGAGTTCTCACCATGCTTTCAATAACGGTTGTAGTATTTTATTTCGAATAAAATTAAACACGCGTTTAATTTTTACTCAAAATTCAAACTAGCTCCGATCAATCCCAATCCAGTTCCAATGCGTAGTGCTCGTCAATACGGTTCCAACGCAATTTGTTTCGTTAATTTTCGACCTCGTATAACAAAGTTACATAGTTTTAAAGTTTGAACGAATTTGATATAAACAAATTTACAATTTTATTTTTCAATTTTAAACCCTACTCCATCAGGGCCGTGCGTTTTGATCAAGCTAATCCAGCCGTTGCCTTCTTCTTCCACCCCCAGGCAAATATCACACACGCATAACCCATCGAGCCGCCTTCATGCCCTAATTGTCACGCCAACTACGACGATCGAGTCGTCGATCAGGAACCACCATCGAGCAGCTCGTGCTCCACTCCACCACCTCCTGAAGTATAGGCGAGCTCGGCCCCCCATTCCTCTCGAAAAACGCATGCAAACGTCACGACTTCACGATCGAATTGCCGATGATTCGTACCACTAAAAATGATCACACCCGTATGGAATCGAAGCTCTCAACGTTCTCTACAAATTTGTAGTTGAGGGTTTTACGAATTGGTTGATAGATTTGGAGAAAAAATGGGGAAGAGTGCGATGAATTTTCGGCCATTGATGTTGAAAGTGGCGGCCAGACCTAGCTGAAGTAGGGTTTGTGCAAATGAAGAAAATCAAGGGCTTTTATAGAAAATTGACGAAACACTATTCATCCAAATTTTTCCGAACTCCAAACGAAGCGTACCGGCTGACGTTTCTAAGGTTTAACCCGCGTTGCGGACACAATGGAACGTGTTTCGGGAGCTAATTCGGTTATATGTGCAAGTTACGGAATTAAACGATCAAAATTAAAATTTAATCAATTAAAACGATTTCGATGCGTTTTGGCTTGCCTCGGACAAACGGTAAATCCGATTGACTCGAAATTTGAAATCTTACAATAAGATAACATTACGGATCCGATGAAACTAGTTTCGTCGAAATCTGAGAATGTTTGAAAAACGACTATTTTCACTAGTCAATTAAATATTAAAATATTCAATTTTAACAATTTAACTTTTAATTCGATTTTTAAAAGTTCTATAATATCATTCTAACTCCAATATGATTTAATATAACTTTATAAATCATTTTTAATCACATTAAACCCAATTTCCAATTATTTCTGGAATTTCAAATATTAACTTATCGATTTAATTATCCAATTAAATCCTATATTCGAAATATAATTCATTCAGCTTACAAATTTCACTTGTTAATATTTAAAATCAATTAAATATACGAATTTCAAATGACAGAAATTCTGGGTCATTACATTTCATCTCGAATTCCATCTTTAGCTTCAATTTTAACCTGTCGATTTCATTTTTATCCTTGGAAGCAATTAACATATCATCCACATAAAAGAGTAAATATAGCCAGTTACCATTATCTATATGCTTAACATAAATTCAAGCATATTTAACACTTCTATCAAAACCAAGAGTAAACATAAAAGAGTTAAACCTCTTTTACCATTGCCCAAGCGACTACTTCAAATCATCTAGAGACTTCTTCAGCTTGTAAACCCACTTCTTCTTCCCATCCTCTACAAATCCTTCTTACTACTTACCAAGTCTCCATGCAAAAAGGTTGTCTTTAGGTCTAATTATTTCAACTACATATCTTGAGTTGCAACTATAGCTAGCTATATTTGGATAAAAGTATGTCTAACAATCAGAGCAAATACCTCATCATACTTCATCCCCTTCCTCTATGATTTATCTTCCATCGTCCTTCACCTTATATATCCACTTACATCCTATGGCTCGACTTCCTTGAGGTGATGGTGCCAATTCTCAAGTCTGATTCTTCTTCAACGAATCCATCTCCTCCTCCATAACATGCATCCATTTTGAGCTAGAACTCAAACTCATAGCTTCTTCAAGGTCGAAGGGCTCATCTTGCACTACATACAGTGCGTAGTAAAACTGATGATCAAGGCTAAGACTTTCATAATTTTAGTCTCCACCTATTTGGTGGCCTTCTAGAGCTAACCCAAATAAGTGTAATTTCGCCTAAGTTTCTGTCAACTCCACCTTGAGCTACGTCATCTCTAGCCTCACAACCATTTCCATCATTGCTAAAGGAATTTTGTAGACCTTTAATTGATGTATCAATGACTACAATTACTCTATCTTCTTTTGCAACTCTGACTCCACCACCAGGTTGATATGTGGTAATAGTTTACATCTCCTTAGGCCTTGTAGCTCCTGAATCCACGAACTATGTAGATTCTCCTTTGACTTGTTCTGTACAGCCCAAAAAATGTTTTGATAGGCTCTAACCTTCAACTTGTCATTATCTATATGGTGAACATACATAGGGCTATCAAATATACGAAAATAACTTATATGTATGGATGTTCCTTTTCACCTTTCATTTGGAATCTTCCCATCAATGGCTGAGCATGGAATTCGATTGGTAATATACATTGTAATCGATTAAGCTTCAGTCTAAAAGCCCCTAGATAAACTCATTGTCAATCTCAAACAACGAGCTTTTCCAGTAGAGTCTTATTCATCCTTTCAGTCACTCCATTTGATTGCGAATCTCTATGAGTAGTGTATTGGAACTTGGCAAGCTCGTAGCTGAAGTTATGGGTGAATTTAAAAAAAAAATCAATTTGGATCTTAATTGGGTCTATGAAGTCTAATTAATTTAGAACATTTCTAAATTTCTTTTAAATAAAAACTTTTATTTTATTTAAATTTATAAAATGATATTGTATTATTTAGTTTATATTATATTAGTATATATGTGTATCATATACACATATATAAGTGAGTGCATGTGTAACCTATCAATCCGTGTAAGGTATAACATGCCCGTGTATAAATGTTGGGATTTACATCGCAACAGACACGTTAGCTCATCTACTATGCAAATATATTATCCAAATGTATGTTTGTATATATACATTTGGTTTTATAAATAAATATTAATATATATATATATACATAATTTATTTATATATAATTTTGTATAAATATATAAATAAATAAAAATAAAAATATAAAACATTGACAATATGTATATATTTATAACTATATAAACATGTTTAAATCAATTATAAAATATATTAAATAATTTTTTTTGATATAATGCCGAAAATTGTACATGTATAAATATATATTTTTAAAATATATTAATCATATATATATGTATGTATTACATACTTATATATATGTATAATAATAAATATATATTAATACAAATAAAAATCATAAAATAATTTTGTATTTTTTTTGAGAAAAATGTGTGATCCTCTACATAAAATAATTTTGTATTTAAAATATATAACCGTCTGGTCTTGTGCATGACTCAAGATAATTTTTTTAATCTTATAATTTTAAAAATACATATATTAATAAAACCGTACGAAAAATTATTTAAAAATCAATAAAAAAAATTTTTCAAAATTTAATTTGAATTTTAAATTTCCAGTGAAATTCTAGGCAAAATTTTTATAATTTGAAAATTTATTATATAATTTTATAATTTAAAAACAATTTCAAATCTATTTTCTAATTTTCAATTTATATTTAAATTCTTAAAAATATAAAAAAATGTTTTTCTAATTTCAACCGAGAGTATAATACGTGTTAATATAATTTTAATAAAATATAAAACGTATTTTATAATATATATGAATTTATACAATTATTTATATGATTAACTGATTTAAATATTATTTAAAATAATATATAAATATATAAAATAATTTTCTTCCTACCGAAAATATCATGCTTATTAAAAATTATGTATACAATTATATTTTCATATTTTACATAAGCATAATGTAGTATATAAATTATAAACTATATAAAGATATATATATATATATATGTATGTGTATATATATATATATATATATTAAATTATCTAAATAATAAAAAAGGTTTTTTAAAATATTGCGCCATGTTGCACATATATGTATTACCATAAATTATTTTTAATACACACACATACATACAACTAATCAAAAATTATAATAATATAGTTACATGTTGATATCATCACCTAACGCACAATATTGTAAAGGCCCGAATTTCTATACCCTTTGAGCCGACAATAACCACACATGTCTAACTCAAATTGCACGAATAAGTGGATCTTTAAGGGGTGAAAAAGAAAATAAAGACATACCAGAATCTCACACGAATGGAATAATATATATAATATTGAACAATATCTTTACAACGGAATTTTTTTAAAGATACATATATCTGAGTCTAACCTAAATTCAACTTGGACAGTTATAAACATCCGCCCTTACAAATGCTGATAAACATCAAACAAGTGCAGCGAATAATAGAATACATTCATACGTAGATGAATATCTCTAGCTCTCCTCTGGAAACTCCAACGGTCTTCACTAAACCTGAAACTACTTGGATCTGACCCCGGTTCCTTCGAATCCAATCATCGATTAAAAAAATGTTAGGTTCACATATGATTATCAATCATTGATTAATTACTTTATTTTTCCATTTAATCTAATATCTTTCTTAGATATGTTCTTTTCAATTTATTTCATTTTCTTTTCATGAGTATATGGAATCATTAGGCCTCATTTATCAAATTATTTGGTTTATTTACCTTTCTTTTTATCTTGGAATAATTTTGAATCAGTTCATCTTTTATTTAAGAAAACATTCCTAAATCATTCATTAAATCTTAATTAAAGATTTATTATATTCAAGTTATAACTTTTAACTTAGGGACAATATTCCCAAATCATTCATTAAATCTAAATCAAAGATTTCTTTCTTAACTTCGAATCATATTCTTGCAAATCGAAGATTTTCATAACAGGGCACTATTGCCACCTTAAATATGGTAAATTTCACCTCCAGGGACTAGTGGCAAGTAATCATACATCATGAAGATCTTTTCTTTTATTTTGGAAAAAACTTTAAATATGATCTTTTAGAGCATCCGGGCTTTTCTTTCGATCTGTTCCACCCCTCGTCTAAAAGATAAAGCAAAGGCCAGGTAAGTTTAGGGCACTGGTTGCTCCATTCCTAACCTTAGTTACACACCTTGTTTTACCGTTTAGCTATCACAGGCGAGACAAATGTACTAGTCGTTTCTGCATACTAATACGTTATTATATTCAATATTCTTCAATTATTGTTTAAGTGTTATAAACAATTACTCTTAACCATTTATTCAAACTCTTATTAAAACTTCCAAATCAACTTTAAATGACTTAATTATTCTTTTAAAATCATTTACAAAATATTTAGGAAAGAATTGTTAATTTTAAAACTATGTTTCAAAAGTTATTAAAAAGCGTTGCGAAAAGTGTTGTAAATAGTGTTTTAAAAGCTATATTCTTCAAAACGACTTTTATATCATTTAGAAATCCATATTTTCAACTTAAATCTCTTTTAATACATTTTAAAGGATTTTTAGGATTTATTTCATATTTTTAAAACATTTAAAATATCAATTTTAAACTTTGGTCACTTTGCTGCAAGCGATTTTTCTCGAAAATTGTTTTGCACATATTTCAAAATATACAAGATGAAATCTTGATTTTATTTCTTTATTTATTTAAACATATTTTTGAATGTTTATAAAATATTTCTACCTCATTTTAAAACTATTTCCAAAAGGTTTAAGCATTCCATATACACCATTTTATTTTCAAAAGGAAAGTGATTTCCTTTGTGTTTATCGACATGTATTAATGTGACGTGGTAAAACAATTTAATAATCATACCAAACAATCAATACTTGATGATCAAATCATATATAAGCATCCATAGCAATCATAACACAATATCAAACATGTATATATACAAATATAGATGTTAAATAGAGTTTCTCACCATAAACCAAAGCGATTAACTTCCTACCAACATTCTAATCAACCAACACTTCACTAATTAATCCATACTTCATTTAAACACTAGTAAACAACATCCTCTTCCTTCCAATAGCTTGGTCAAGGCTTGAGATGGAGGTTTGCCGAAAGGATAGCGGTAGAGCTTTGAACTTGAATTCCCAAGATTTAGATTCGAAAAATAGGTTATCTGGTATCTGATTTTAGGCCCTCTAAATCTCAAAAGTTGGAAAGGTTATTAATTGTAAAGTTATTGAAAATTCTTTTCTCTTGAATTTGAACAAAAGAATCATTTGAATCTAGGTTGTTTTGAGGGAGATATGATAGAATGAAGAAGAGGTATTGTCGGATTGACAAAAATGAAGCCCAAAAATGCACTTCAAAGAATTGAGTTTCAGGTATAGCAAACCTCAAAACTGGAAAAAGTGATCACATAAAAGTTGTAGCCACTAGAATTTCATATGATATTGAAAAAATAATTTCTTAATTTGGATTAGTTATGATCAAGTTATGATCAAAACAAAATGGGTTATTCTCTGTCTTAAAAACTGGGCCAGATAATGCACTGGAAAGAAGTGGATTTTTGGCATGGTTAAGTTTAGAATGAGATAAAGTGGTCAACATGAAAGTTGTAACCACTGGAAAAATTCATGATTTGAAAAAATAATTTTGTAGTTTGGTTCTGTTTTGAAGTAGTTATGCCCGAGAGAAGAAGAGGTAAAATATGAAGAAAAGATGAGTTTGATTTGAAGAGAATGAAAATTGATTTCTTTTAAATATTTTGTAAATATGTTGACATTATTTCTTTCTAATTTTTTTCCTATGGCTGGGAAGCCATTAAAAAGGAGAGGAAGTAGATGAACAAGCTTGAGAAAAGAAGAAGAAGAAGAAGTGTGAATGAAAGTGAAGAAGGAGGTGGGTATTTAAAGAAAGAAGTGGTAAATTTATCAAAATAACCTCTTACCAAATTACCAAACTATCCTTACTTCAACCTAAAGAAAAATCCACTTTTTAAATGCTTAACATCATCCTTTCACTTCTTACTTTATGTCTTCATCACTTAAATATTAATTAAAGAATATCAAAATTATGTTGGCTTTGATTTGATGTGGTTTGATGTTTACTTTTCTTATTTTTGTTAATTCTTACCTACTTTTACTAATGACTTCTAGAAGTTTTCTAATCTTATTTAGTAAAAGTAAACTTGATTAGCATTAAAATTTGTACATTTATATGTTTCAAACATGTTATCCAAGGTGCAATGACGTTGTGACAACTTATTTTGAACAAAGCGTTGATTTTCGACAAAACGTTTTACTGTCACATTTTGACGTTTTTGTTAAACTATTTATCTATTTAAACCAAACTTCAAAATTGACTTTTTATTATATTTAAATAATTAAAACAAGCATATTTGACTTATAAAATAATATAAAACAATATCCAAATCTATTTATAAAAATACGACATCGATTTATCGATAAGCGACCAAATTTGTCAACTTTTATAGAACGGGTTTTATATAGTGGAAATTAGGTTGAAGGGCTTCTATTTGCAGGGTTATAAGTTTTAAGGACAACACTTCTGAATAATTAGTTTTAAGGACAATTTACAGGATAATGATAAATTCATTTATCTTTTTATGTTATACAGGAAAATGATAAATCTTTTTATCATTATTTCTGTATAACTAAAAATGATAAATTCTTTTATCTTTTTCCTGTAAAATGTCCTTAAAACTAATTTTTCAGAAGTAGTGTCCTTAAAACTTATTACCCTGCATAAATAAGCCCTTGAAGTAAAAATCCCCTTTTATATATTTATCAATCCTTTATAAATTAAATTACTATTATTATCAAATGAGTTTGATATCGATTATATATATATATTTAAAAGGAATTATTTATCCTTTAAACAAATTTCACGAATATTTATCCTACTTTATCGGAATCCGACTTTTTCAAAAATCCAAAATCTTTATTCAATATCAAAAATAAGTTTACCATTCTTATTTATCATATAAAACATGATTGTTTAAGTTTGAAAATTCTACATTTGAATATTTAAAATAATTAAATATTCCATTTTCAAAGTGGAAAAATTACGGGTCGTTACAAATATGATATAAAATAAACATTATAAATGTATGTTAATATTTATTTCAATCTTACAAAAATAGCTTATAGCTAAAGGCTATAAGCACACCTTGAAACGATGAGATCTGATCCTCGAACTAATTTCAGTTCGGCATATTGCTAGTCTCTGAACTGTTGACCACCAACTATCGCTTAGCACTGAATCTGATTTGATTTGAATTTGGTATGAAAGGAGGATAGAGGGAAGAAATAGGCCAGAAATGGAGAGGATACAGAGGCTTCAAAAGTCTTCCAAAAGATGAAGATAGAGTTCTTGGTATAAAAGAAGAGAAGAAGAAAAGTTTGGATCTAATCTTTTATACATTCTCCTTCAATCTTAGCGATCCATTTAAAATCTCTCTAACCCTTATTGGGCCGCACCAATTATCCCACTAATTAAGCCGATCCTACTAGCCCCCTTTCATGGGCTTTAAACCCATTTAGAGCCCAAACAAAATATTATGCAATTAGATCCAATTTAATGCTTATCGATATCATATATCGATCAATATATTTATAGATATATTTATAACCGTTATAAATATTTTTAATAATATTTGTTCATAAAAAAAATCAAATTTTGTAATTAATATTATATTAATTAGTTTAATTAATTTATAACAATTACAAATTAATTGAATCGTTTGGTCAAAGGAATATTCATCGTCTCGGTTGTGTGACTCGTTAAGTGTAAATCTGATCTACAATTAATATCGACATATTCGAATACTAACGTTCACACATCACTTAATAGGTGGTGTGATATTTTGACAAATTTTTTTGCTTACTTGGTTTTGATAATATCCAATTTTACTTTGCTAAGCATTACCTTGTTGTGACATTTATTTACACCAATTCTCTTAATCAAAACTACATCACTTTGGACTTATGGAATTTGGTAATGGACAAAATTTCAATATCATGACACTCAACTCTAAAGTCCAAACATAAAGTCCTTTGTTCAATAATAACAATTATTATTAACCGAAATGCTCTGGCCATAGACTTTGACATTGAATTGACTTCAGTTGATCGTGGGACTATCCTTATATAACCAAGGAGACAAATACTCTCTTGAATAGTGCTTCACTTCCAATACTTTCACTCGACTCAACTATATTCACTCGATTGACGCCGTGCCATGATTTGACTATAATCAAATCGGATCCTTCATATTAAAGATCAATGGTATTCTTAAGTCGAGAGAACCATGTAATTTAGTCACATCGATATTTTTTGTTTGACCTTAGTTATATTAACCATCGAAAAACTATCGAGTTAGTCATTCCATAGTTATCCAATAACTATCAATACGTAATCCCTAGGTGTCCCCAGAAGTCATGAGTAACACATTTTCCAACATTTGGAGAGCGTTACGTACTCTATTCTCAACGGATATACCGATATCCATACTCGATGCATCTTGACTAGGAACATTTAAAATTATGCATTTTATAATATTGCGATACAATACTCATGATTACAACTATTTGTAATTGCTATCACAAACACATCATTTATGGATTTTCTATTAAATATACTTTTAGTTAAATTAATAAATTAATATAACACATTATATCAAGTATAAAATTGAAAGAAAACACCTTTTATTTTGAACAGGATTGGTTATCGAGTTAGGTATATGTAACAAATTACATAATTGCCCCTAGAGCATACCCCTAACTCTATTAATCTCCCGCTTGCAATTGGGGTCAATAATGAAATCTTATTCCAACTTCTCCAATCGGTTTCCTCAAATAACTAATCAGGTCAGTCCCTTGATGAACGGGTATGCTATTATGCTTCAGTTTCTACTCTGTCAATCAACTCTTTTTGATGCAGGTAAACTGTTTTATCATGTGGAACAATTTAGAGTATGTCTCTCGACTTCTAACAAGCTCTAAGTCATGTTACAAACTATATCACGAAATTGTTATCATATAGCATGTTATGAGATTCTCAACATTTGGAATCACCTTTGGCTCTGTTATAAATTAATGCATTTATTATATATACATTGCCTTTTATTGTGGCGGTATTCAAGTCAATGTATTTAGCCTTTTCATTGAACCACCCATAATATCTTCTAATTGGAACATTTCCAACTTAAAATATTCTTAGCTTTTATTTATTATCGACATATTATAATTAATATCACTTATGAAGTGTGATGACCCGTCTCCTCGACCCTCGAAAATCGACACTAATACATCCACGGTGTTCATGTGCCGTAAATCCAAGTCCCGGCAAGGCATATTATCAGGGGTAAAGTAAAGTAAAGGTAGAGGATAAAAACACAAACTCTCACATTTCGTTTAATTATAAAGATAGATAGTACACACAACCACTCTCACCAGGGGCATCAGAGTTACGGTATGAACTAACCCAACAAAGAACAGTTATAACTGCCTGCCCCACACTTGCTGGAATAAACAAAACTTAGACACAGTGAGAAATAAAAGATAGATATCCACATAAGATGCTCCAGTTCCATGCTACAATAACTCTTCCAGAATGCTTCACCAAAATACTCCTATCATGATCCTGACTACTTGGCTGCCCAGACAAATAGGGCACTCATAGTTTAAAGGGAAAACAAAATAAACTCCGGGTAAGTCATGGGACTGGTGTGAGAACTCAAAATACGATGTTTGAAACCAAAAAGGTATCTCATAAGACCACGCCGCACATAAACACGGAATGAGTTTTTACTTTATGATAACCAAATCTTTATTATGTAAAAATAAGGGATGTTATTTTTAATGACATTTCTTTGAAAACATTTGCAAGTAAACTTATTATTCTTAGCCGAAATGGTTACATTGATTATATTCCGGCATATTAGCCAAAAAGTGGGTTCTACAAACAAAATGACAAACACTTATTGGAGAATGGGCTTCCATACAAATGACCAGGTGAAGGGACTACCTTCCGACGGTACATCTCTAGAGGAATGTAGCGAGACTGTAGAACATCTGCAACTCTTCCAACACAAGACCGGCCTACCTCTCCCAAGATAGTACTGAATATGTCATCACCTCGGTTGTTACGGACCAATCTGAGACGTCTCTTAGCACACACCACAATAATTTAAACCCGATCGCCATAGGGGGTAGAAATATACCTATAATGGGATGATCATACCCTAATGGTTGCGAACCACATAGCCTTGTTGCATCTACCCTGTTTCGGCCATTTCTGGGTGTGAGGCTTGAGGTAATGATTACCTTTCAAATTGCACATTTCACTTTGAATGCCACACTGCCATTGTATGGTCACACAACTGGTTTCTACAAATGTATAACTCTTAAGCTCGTACGTCTCAGGAAAGGGTGTTAAGCTAAGAGAAGTTGCCTTCTCTGCCACCAAACAGATGATACGTTTATAGAGATCACTTATGTAACTAGAAATACAACGTCAGACATTCGTCCATACAAGTTGTCCAGGAACAGAACAAACCGAAGGCACTCTCCTATCACATCCTGTCAAAAGTTACCCCTAGGATTAGTAGCGAGAAGTCCTTGCATCGAAGATCTTAAATGAAGAACTATTGCCACATAATGTGATATGAGAAATTCCCCCGAGGGTCTGTGACAAGCAGTCCTACATTCTGTCTTCCAAATCATATCCATATCTTCTTTTCGATTACGTAAATTAGTTCAAAGTGGTATTCAGATAGAAATTACCCAAATCCAACCCTGGTTCCTTCGAACCAATCATCAATAAAAGATGTTCTATGAATAGGAATCATTCTTTAATTGGTTAAGTTATTTTTATCAAAAATATCTTTTAGACATATATTAACTTTAAAATCCTTCTTTTCGGTGTATACAGAATCATTAAACCTCTCATATTAAATCCTTTGATAACTTTAAACCCTTTTTAAACTGGGAATAAATTCGAAATCATTGCATTTTCTACTTAGGAAAATATTGATCCGAGCACCAAATTTACTATCTCCTCCGTCAGGATAGTCTGGATAGCCAGGGAGAGCAGGAAACTGGTTTTCCAAACTCAAGTCTAGACACTATCTCTCTGGCACCCATAAGGCGGTCAAGTTATTTGATCGACTCTAAATCATTTAAAATTTAAACATTATGTAAATCCTTCTAAAATCATCTTTAAAATACTTATTTAATCATTTGAAAACATTTATAAAAGATTTGGAAAAGAATGGTTGCGTTTAAAACTATCTCTTCCATTTGCTCAACAAAGTCAAATTTATAATTATTAATTTGAAAATTTTCAATTTGAACTTGTTGAGAATGAAAATTATCAATCGCTTCGTAGTCGAGATTATTCCCATTGCAAAAATAATTTAAAAAGTTGTTCCATTTTCATTTTGACTTTGAAACTCATTTGAAGTTCGAAATTTAATTCGCATGAGTTATACTCGAAATCATTTGAACTTTGAAGTGAATTCAAATTTTGATTATCTTAAAAATTTTGACTTGAGTTATTGCACAGATATAAATTACAAAAATCATTTATCCTTTGATCATTTTATGTAGAGAGTTCAAGTAAAGACGAAATCGTTTCAATACTCTTTTCAAGAGTTGATGGTTGATCATCATTTTGAAAATTTTGTTGTTCAAAACTCGAATTGTTTGTACAATAGTTGTCATTAAAATATCCATAATAATTTAATGTGAAATTATATGGATTATATTGATTTTCAAAACTATTGTAAGATTCATGTGAATAGGGAAATTCAAACATTTTCAAACTGTTTTTTTTCTTCATTTTTTGGGGATTTTTTCTATAAAGGAAAACTATTTACCAAAAGGAATTTATTTTTCAAAAGGGAATTTTTTTTCTTCTTGTTTTTGAAAAGATTAATAATTTTTTTTTGGATTTTTGCTTTTCTAAAAAAAACTAACTTGAAAATTTTTGGATTTTTAAATTTTGATTGAAAAATTTCAAATGAAAAGAATTTAAAAACTAAGGTAAGAAATATTTATAATTTTTTTACTTTTGGATTTTGGATTTTTTTTCTTTTTTTTTAAATATGCATGAACTAATGCAACTAAATGAATGCAAAGGACTTAATTATAAATTTTCTATCCTAACTAGCTCCTAACCCAAAATTGTATAATCACACTTTGTCTTAAATCAACAAGATAGTTCTCAGCCAGATAATGGACATGATTTATCGGTGCACCATGAATTACCGTAGCAATGCAGCCGAAGGTTTTAGTACCTTCAAAGAAACAACCACTATAATATTTATGAATCACGGTAATATTTATAAATGGTTATTGCTCTGTCGTAGCCTAGACGCCAAGAAATTAAATTGTTGAAAGATGACAACTTGTCAATATACAATTAAGCCCTAGGTGAGCTCGTGACTCCCTTAAGTTGTCTAACCGTTATTATTAATCAAGTTCTAAGATGAAATGCAAAACTGAAATTAAACGTGTATTAACAATGCAACTACGAATGGAATATATTTTTGTTTTTGTTTTTGAATTTTTTTTAAATGCAAGCAAACAACAATGCAAGATAAATAAAGACTGGAGATGTGAGCACGATACCAGAGCATGTAGAACCATTAGCAAATTATTTTAAAGCGGCGATTTTTTTTAAGCAAGCAAGCAAGCAATTATTTTTGATAAGCACTTCTTCTTCTTGACATTCTACTTTTGCAACCTAAAACTAAAAACAAGATATATACAAAAATTTTTATAAATGTTTTTTTGTTTTTTTAAAGGAGAAATAAATAGAGCAAAACCAAACTCAAAACAAAAGAAAATTGAAAACAACAAAAAGAAAATTGAAAATAAAGAAAATCTCCTTTTTTGTAAATTTAGGATGGAACTATAAACAAATTAAACAAAAGAAAAGAAAACTATTTTTTTGTAAGGATAAAACAAAACAAAACTAAAGGAAAGCAGACTAAATTATTTTATAAGGATGGACTTAAAAAAAAGAAAAAATTAAAACAAAACAAAATAAAACAAAATTTTCAAATGAAAATTTCAAAGCCAACTCACAAACACAATGCTAGCCCGACCCAATTACAAATCCGATACTAACCCAACTTTTATCATTCCTAAAACTAGATAAATCAAACTAACTCGAATAAATTCTTAATTAAAAATTTATCGCTCGCTCCAAAAAAATTAAATTGAAATCCCCAAAACCCGAAATTAATTTCCAATTGCAATCGATCTACAGTTGATTTGAATTCATGGCAATTTGAGGAGGTGGTTCGAGGTGTTTGACTTGTGAGGTGGCGATTTGCAATGACGAACGGGTTGAAGAAGATTTGCGAAGTGGTCGTGATAGTTGTTAAGAAGAAAGTGGTGAAGTTTGTACATGGTTGTTTGTAGTCGCTTTAAGCAATCGGGTTGGAGGAGGAGTTGCTGTGACTAGTATATAGGAGTTTATGGTGATGGTAACCGCAGTGTGGTGGTGTGCTGGTTTGAGAATTGGTCACGGGGGTGTATATGCAGTGGGGATGCTGTGGAGCAGTAAAGTGATAATAATTAGAGGTGAGGAATGGATTTTTGCATTTTTTTAAAGCTTGTTGAAGATGGAAGTGATTTGTTGGTTGGAAGCAGTTGGATGGATGTGGTGGCTTGTATTGGTTGCAGACAGGGTATAGGTGTAGAAGGGGTGTTGAGCATTGTTTGTGTAGGTTGCAGAGGGGTAAATGTATGTGTGCACTTATAGTTGTTGAATATATGTTTTGGTATTAGATGTAGAAATGGTTGACGGTGAGTAAGTGTTTGATGTGCAGAGGGAATGATGCTGAGGGTAATGGGTATGTTGATTGTGGTGAACTGTTGAGGGGTAAATCAAAGAAGGACCGTGATAGGTGATAGCAATGTGCCAGTGAAATGAATGTGAATGGTGTTGTGTTGTGGTTTGTAGTATGGTTTGTTTGGTGTGACCGTAGAGGACTGTGTGGTCAGGGACTGTTAAAGTAGTGATGGTGTAACGATACGGATTTTTCGCGTTCGAAAATCGACATCCATACTTTACATCGTACTCGAATGCCGTAGATTCGACCGTTCAAATCCGAGTCGCCGGAGCTTATAACAACATTAAGTAAATAACACAGCGGAATAAATGAATAATACATTGATATACAATATCGGATACGATATCTGATACAACAGAGTGATACAATGAATATCAATATACATCAGAGATATGATACAACAAATAGAAGCGGAAAGAAAACGATAACATCAGCAGCAGATAATCTTCATCTTTAAAGCACCAATCCAGATATAGCTCGAACTCCCAAATAACGATGCACAAAGATAAGCAAGTACAGTCCGATCCAAAGACTGAACTAGCTCCAGAAAATCTACAAATCCTGACTATCTGAAAAACCCAACTCTAGACTGCTCGTGTAGAAAAAATTTGAGCACCCAGAGTTTAGGAAAGAAACAATAAACTCCGGATCAGTCATGGGACTGGTGTGAGCAACAAAAACAGTTTATCTTTAAAAACGAACAACAAAAGAATTTAAAGTCAATTCGCAATGCTTTTGGAAAATGAAACTACCATAAGGCCTCCCGCCACACACACAATGCAAACGCAGACTTGGAGGAGATTTCTCCTTATGATAGTCAAAGATGCTTACTACACAAAATCAAATCATTTTTGATATTATTATTAGTGCATAGTGTAGAAAGTATTTCGAAAATAGAATATCAATCTTAGCCAACATACGTACCATTATAGTATGCCTACTATAGCTACCATATTAGATGGCAGGTTCTACAACTAAAACCGTACACAGTTCGTATTGGAAGATGGATTTCCAACAAATGGTCAGGCTAAGGAACTTCCTATGCCACGATGGGTACGTCCCTGGAATAGACGACCCGAGAACCTAACCGGATCTCTGCCAACACAAGGCCGGGTTACCTCTGCAAAAATAGGTAACTACTGACACGCGTATGCCATCCCCCGATCGTCACCGATCTTCCCGAGGATCCTCGATTTCCAACAACCACATAATAATAATAATGCAGTAACCACAGAGGTTAAGTATCTGGGCTCCATACCATGATACCACCTTTATCCAGAAGGAATGACATACACTAAGGGGTGCTACTCCCTAGAACCTTGCTGCATCCTTCCTGTTTCGACCATTTCCGGGGTGTGAGGCTCGACGAAGTCTCGTCCACAAAGCTACGCTTTGTCACAAAGCCATGCTTCGGGTCAAACAAATGATCAACCTATGATCACAAAGATATAAGATCAAACAAATGATCATATCGCAAATGATCAAACACTGATCATCACACAGCAACACTCAGCATGCCACATTACCAAATTGGGATATATCGCTGATAAATTTCAACTACATAACCTCTGAGCTCGTATGTCTCAGAGAAGGGTGTTAAGCTAAGAGAATAAATTCTCCACCACCAACAGAAATGTATTTGAAAGAAATCGGCTTTATATCTCAAAGTGTAATGTCAGACATGTAACCATACAAGTCTGTTCCGGGATCGAACAGAACCGAAGGCACTTCTTACGAAGCCCTTGCAATTCCGGGTAATTTCCAATCACGTCCGGACTTCCCGTCACAAAAGAGTGATATAAATCTCTATACCGGAGCAACTCAGTGCAGAGACATTCGACAGGTTGTCCTTTCATTTTCGAAAATATCCGGTCTTCAACACCGGTCTTCAAATGCCATCCATATACGACGTATCACATATTCGGAATGGGTTATATGACATAATTGTCTTTTCCTGGCTAACCCGAATAGTGAGCGCAATATTTAAAAATATATGGATATTGGGATTTCAATTAAGTCACAACTTATTACCCAAAATCTTTCTTCAAATGGTTTAAACAAGTTTCCATTTTAATCTTTTTAAACAAAAAGATTAAATTCACAAAGTTCACTTAATTTCACAAAGATTCATTCACAGATTTTCCAAATCGATTTCCATTTCAGTTTAATTAATTCGTTAAATCTTTAAATCAAAGATTTAACTAATAGCTTTCAAAACAATTTCATTTCAATTGGTTTAAACAAACATCATTTTGAATCTGTTAAAAAATAAACAGATTCAATTCATAGCTTTCAAAAAGAATTCATTTATAACTTGGAAAACCATTTTTCAATTTACTTGAAATTCCTTTAATTAAACTGGAATTTCATTTCTTATCTGAAAGTTTTTATCATTTGAAAACAAACAATTTCATTTCAGAAAATCTGATTCATTTATACGAGTTGAAATCCTTGGTTTAAATTCAAATTCCCAACTTATACTTTTAAAATGGTTAAATTCATACAAACACATTTTATATCATCTTTTATCCCTAGTTTCCAAATCATAGAATTCAATTTCAAAATCAATTGAATTCAAATTTAAATCAAATTATTTAAATTTCAAAACTCGATTAAGTTATTTAAAATAACTTTTATCTTTGAAATTCTATTTCAAAAGCTTTTCACTTTAAACCCAAATTTCTAATTTCAAAATCAATTGAAATTAAAATTTCAATTTTAAAAACATCAAATTTAAACTATCTGTGACTTAACCGATTTCCACGTGAAATCCATATTTGTGTGTGTAAAAGTGTGGTCCAGGGGTTTCACACACAATAGTGCAACATCAATCAATCATCACAGATCAAAATACAGAATATAGTTGATAAACGATATAACTATAACGCTTATCGTACAGATCACAGATATATATCACAGATAATTTATCACAGATCACAATACAAATCAGGGTGTATCACAAAGCATCATATATCAGGGATATCAAACAATTCAGCATCCAATAAAATCTAAACATCCATAAGTAAGGTCAATTAATTATCTGATAAACTAAAATCAGATAAATTTCTTATGAATAAACTACATATCTTGGTTAATTAATCATTAATTAATTATAAACCATTTTAATTAATTAACTTTTAATCATTTATTAATTACCCTCAAATTAATTACCTTAATTTATAAATCATATAAATTAATTAACCTTATACAAATTACAAAATAAATTAACCCCTTAATTGCTTTCATTAAGTAATTAACAATTTACAATTGATTATCTTAATTTATAAGTCTTATTAATTCAAATCAAATTTAATCACATAAATTTAATTACTTAAAAATTTCTAGTTAATTTTCTTCATTAACTAATAACATTTCTTAAATTACTTTCTTAAGAAATTATCTTAGATTAAATCAATATTTATCATTTCTAATTATTAATTAGTCTAAATTATTTATAAATTAAATAAGTCATTCTTTAATTACCTTATTAATTTTAATGAATTATAAATCATTAATCCAAATTTCCGTCAAGATAAAACTTTTCTTACCTATACATTTGAAAATATTTATTTTAATTTTACCTTTAAATTCAAACTATTTGAATCCTTTTTAAAGTTATTTTAAAACATTTTAATTTATAAAATTTTAAATAAATGTTGAATCTAGGGTTCAACTCAGTTTTGAATTCCAGACTTTAAATTTAGGTTTTAAATTCTGTTTTAAAACTTGCTTCCAGATTTTAAAGTTAAACTGAATTGAAAACCAACAGGCTTCCCAAAGAAACCTGTAACCCCTTTTCATACGCGAGCCAATCATCCACTTACCCGAGCTCAACTTCGGGTTCCACCCTTCCATTTCCTGCTTCTAGTCGAACCCATGCTTTCCTCGAGATTGAACCCGAGTCGACTTCATTCTTCCTCGATCCTCAAACCACTCTGCAGAGCAACGGGTACGAGGGAACACGCGTGTACGTGCACACATGGTCGAGGCGCCTCCGACCATCACCGCTACCACCCATAAGTCGCCTACCATCCACTCCAATATCACAAAAACCCAGATTGTGGAATCCAATCGAAAATCGAAATCGAGTTATCTGCATCAATACTGGAACCAACTATCACCAGAAACTGTTTCGAATACGGTGCCTCCGACAATCGTTCGTCGTCAAACTCCAGTCTCAACTTCGTTACTCTCTCCTCCACCTCCCCACAAAACCACATCGAACTCGATGCACTGTCGACGTCGCGCGAGGAGAAATCACCAGCCATCCCAAAATTAGGTCACCGTAGTTCGAACACCTCCCACTGCCACCACAAAGCTTCGTTCGACCTCCGAGTATTTTTCCTAGAACCCTCGATCACCCCCGCACCTCTAGCCTCAGCCTTGACCTCTCCCATTATCGCGATCGCTGGCAATCCCCCAAAAACCCATCCCCGTTCAACTTCGAACTGCACCTCACTCCCTCTACTAAAAATTACGATTCTTATTTTAAAAATCAAGTTTTAGCATATAGATTCCATTCGTATACCTGAACTTAAAAATGAAGAGATTCGAAAATTTGCTCATCTTATGTTTATTTTGATAATTTGGGTTTCCAGAGACAATTTAAGGTTGTTTTAACTTAAATGAAATTTTAAATTAAAGCTTAAGGTAAAACAATCAAGTTTGTTTAGACATCAAAGTCTATAGAGGATTAGAGGAAGAAATTTGAATTTCTACACCAAGTTAAAGCCTGTGGACTAACCGAGACATATATATCTGTTTATACAGATATGCACAGACATATGCACATAGTTTATATACATGCAAAACACATACATTTATCATTTGCCTAGGGATTCATCATCACAGATATTAGAATCAAGAGAATGGTTTCAGAAATGAAGTTTGCTCACCTGGAATAAGATTGAACAGAGAAAGAACAGAGCTCATCATCTTGAATTTGAAAGCAGGCTTTTAAAAGTTGCTAGTTGATCTTTTTATCTTCTTTTCTGTTTTGTTGTATAACTGAATTCGAATTGGTAAACAAATGGTGATGTTTGAGTTGCTTGTTTTGTTTACGAATGACATTCACTTCATTTTTTCCTTAACTTGTTTGCAACTGCAGATTTGATTTCCTTTTAAAACCTGTTTTGTTTTCTTGACTTGAATGATATTTTGAGTTTTCAAGATAACGTTTGTTTCCATTTTTACTCAGTTGTGATTATCGAACTGAAGTGAGGATTGATGCATATAAAAAGAAAGTATGCAGTATATTATTTGTACAAAAAGCATGCTGAAGACATTTGCATTAAATGCATGAGGCATGTTGCATTTATTGCTTTGTACCATATATACTTTCTTGGCTTTCAAACTCGGCTGAGATGATTTTAGTGGCTTGCCTGCCCATGCTTTGTACATAGTTGTTTACCTATTTTGTTTACATAGGAATTGTATATGTGTAGTTTATACTTTGTAGATATTTTCTTTTTCTTGTTTGTACTTGCTTTACAAGCTTGTCTCGGCTGGGGTATGATGTTGTATTGGTTTTGTTTTGTATTATTTTTGTAGTATATTTATTATCTTATATTTCTTTTATTTTATTGTCTCATTTTTATTCCTCTTTTATTTTAACTTAAATTATTTATTTTACTTTTGTTCAAGTTGTATTTGTTATTTTATTTCATGTATTACTATATATACTTTACTAACCCAAATATTTATTAAACCATAAATTCAAAATTATTTATTATTATTATTTATATTTTAAAACATCTATCTAAGATTCAAATCACCTATATATACAATATTTTAATTTAAAGATTTAACAAATATTAATTTGGATCCGGGGAAACTCGCTTACTTAATCATTTTATTTCACTATTTTTATTCAAAAATACCATTAATTATTAATTTAAATAAATTTAAATTTCGGGGTCGTTACAGATGGTGTATGTTAAGGTAGAGGCAAGTAAGACAGTGGTAACAGGCAGTTCAAGAGATGATGGTGGCAGAGGACTGTATGGTAGTGGAGTTGACTGTTGAACTAGTTGGATGTTTGAAGTGGGAGGTGATTGTTGTAGGAGCTTGATGATGAAGTTTAAGGTGGTGAATGAAGTATGCAGGGTGGCAAATGAAGTATGCAGGCGGTAAGAAGTGTATGGTTTGGTCTGGAGTGGGTTGTGTGCATAGGTTGAGGTGTTGTAGGGGAGGCACTGGAACTGTATTGACTGGTAGGGGTGTGATGATGTTTGGTTTGTGGTTTCTGGTGTAGTTTGCAAGTGTGATGGGTTGCAAGCTGGAGCAGTGTCTATGAATGTTGAGATGAAGGCTTTAATGAGGTGTTTTGTGAATGGGAAGTGGGTATGGCAGCAGTGTTTTGGTGATGATATTTTGGAGAATGTTTTGGTTGCAAGAGATAAGTGTTTGGATGGTTGGTTTGTAGTGACTGGAGGCAGTGGCAGTAGATGGAAGTTTTGATGGTTCGAGAAGTTTGTATTGGTTTCAAGTTGGTGAGTTTATGAGGTTGATGGAGTGGTTTGATGATAGTGGTTTGGACTAGGGGTGAAGTAAAGCAGTGGATGATGACTGGTTGGAGCAGAAATATGTTGATGGCTAGCAAGGAAGTGGTAATTAGATATATGCAGCCAGTTATGAAGGAATGCAAGGGGAATTTGTACATAGAAAAAAAGAAATGTAACTTCAAATGTAATTGAAAATGAAAATGGAATATATATTTTTCTTTTGCAATTGAAATTGTGTATTTTTATAATATATAATGAGTGCAAACGCAATTGAAACTAGGAAAGCAAGCACACAAACAAAATGCCACAAAAATCACACACAAACACAATTTTATTTAAATGCAATACACATACAAAATGAAACACACAAAAGTCAAACAAAAATAATTCGAAGAATAGAAAATAAAATAAAATCAATTCCTCAGCAACGGCGCCAAAAAATTGTTCGATCGGCTAACTCTCTATCGGATCAGAAAATAGCCGATCGAATTTTAATTAAAAATTATCGCAAGCGCACAGCGTACAATGTTAGTACGTGGCGAGTACGGATCGGTTTGCAGGGAATTATTTAGATTTTAATTTTTCTATTCAATCAAATTAAACCAAGAATTGAAAGTTGTGTTAAGCTAGAAAATGTAAGAAAACTAACAAATGGAAATGGATAAAAATATGAGAGTTTAAAGGTAATTTAGAGGCAAATCCCTTCTCATGATCACATAAATCAACAACATGAAATTATGATCTCTCTTTGGTCATTAGTGAATTTAGTTGATACGTTTATCAATAAGTATGAAATATTTGTGCTATTAATTGGCCCAATATAAACCATCAAACTTTAACATACCCACTAAACCATTTGCTAACTCTTATGAATATTGACAATGAATTTGAAAATAAAATCTATTCTAAGCATGATCTATTCACTATTGATTATAAATATAAATCATCAAATTTTGATTTTAAAATCACTTCATTACCAACATCATATGTAGATGAAGAGGTAATTTATATTTTGTTTGTTTAAGCATAGCCTATTTGGTGTCAATAATATAGGCTGTCAAATTCAAAGTTAAAATAACAAAATTTAACCCATTCAAACGTTTCCATTAAGCACAAAAAGAGATCAAAAATTACCAATATGTTGAATCTACATGATTAAAAGAGCTTCATTACCCCTAAATTGAAGGGGTTTAACATCTCATATTTGTTATAATTTCAACAAATGTAGCATTCAACATGAAACAAAAACAAGAAGAAAATGCAAGCTATGTAAAAAGAGAGCTAATTAAAATGAAATAAAAGCTAATCTACTTGCATAAATAAAAAGATCTACACTACTAACATGAGAAAAAAGAGAGCATGTAAATAGAGAAGAGCATGAATTAACATTGCATAAAAGAAAATTACATGAAAGAAAATGGCTAAGTAGCCATGAAAAAGAAAAGAGAGTTTTTGTTTATTTGTGAGCCTCAAAACTAAAATAACTAAAGAGGAGGCTCAAAGGCTGAGAGCTTAATTACAGGAACATATGTGGTATTTATACAAGCCTAAAACCTTAATGCATATTTTTGGGGACTATCCAAAATACCCCTCTAGGAAGTGTGGCCATCAAGTTATCATTAGCATGAGATAATCCTCCATTTAAATGTGAATGAAACTTTTAGCTCCACTAGCTTGTGCATTAGTTTCTAATTGTAGATTAAGGTAGGTGGGGTCCTCCATGATACATGGTTTGAATTATTTCCATCTTCATTTGCTTGTCTTCTCTTATGCATGCATATTTTCCATGAAGCCTCTTGTAATTTCCATCCAATTTTCCTACGGATAAAAATAAAATATGAAAATAAATATTCTCAAATTAATATATGCACAAAAATGGCCATTTTGCCCCTATATGAAGATGAATAAATGATGATTTGAAAATAATTTGAATTCTGGTTTAAAGATGTTAAAATATCCTATATGCTCATTTATTTAATTAAATTCGATTAAATATGGAAGTAAAAATATGCACATTTACGTGCACATCAATATTCAACATTCATATTAAACAATCATCCTCAACAATCAAAATCAAACATATAAAACATCCAATAACATATAATACTATAGTTTAGGAGTTTCTCACCTTGGGTATAAATGACTAACTAAAAATCGGCTATAGCTTCGCTATTTTGATTTTAAAGCTCACGATCCTTTGGACTTAAGCTCTTAGGTGACTTTGCCTAAGCTTGGGATGGCTTGAAAATCACACGGCCTGGGGTAGAAGAAGAAGAAGGCTTGGCCTTCAATGGAGGAGGTGGAGGTCGTGAATGTAGAGAGGAAGAGTGGAGTTTTGGAATCGTTTTGAGATGCTTAAGTGTATATAAGTATATATTATAAATTTAAATTCTTTTTTAGAAATATTTTGCAACATTTCCTTTAGGTTGGAAGCCATGAAATTATGGAGAGAGAGCTTAGGAAATAAAGAGGAAGATGAATGAAAATGAAGATGAGAGTGTAGGTATTTATAGGAAAAGAAGAGAGTAAAAAATATCTATGCATACATCACCATCACATGCATCCTCTTCATCCTTATGCATATATCACCCGTGTGACCATGACTTCCATCAATTTAAGGCATGCGTATGTTGACTTTTGCATACTTAAGAAGTAAGAAAACTAAAAAATATCTTATATATTTTATATAATATTTATATACTTAAATATATGTGTATATGTATGTTTATGTGCATGTGAATTTTTTTTCATGTATACACTGTACATGTGTCACGATCCTGAAATTTAAATTTATTTAAATTTATAATTAAATGAATTTTTGAATTAAATGGGGTAAATAAATAAATTTTTGAATAAAAATTGTGAAATTAAATTGATTAAATGGAGCGAGTTTCCCCGATATCCAAGTATATTCTGTATAAATCATTTGAGATTAAAATATTATAAATAGTGTATATGTGAGTATATGTGTATATCTATTTAATGTATATATATCTTTAAGTATATACGAGCAGATTTAATATATATATTTGAATTGATGGTTAAAGATGGTTTGAGTTTATAAAATAAATATAAGACAATAAAAATTTAAGTAAGATAAATAATTGAGTTATAAATAGAAATAACTTAGAAGAAATTTAACAACATATTTAAAATATAGAATTTCATTTATATTCCTGAGTAACAAGGCTAAAACAAAACTTAATCTTCATGTAACAAAAATAAACATAAGTCAAGGCAAAAGAAATATATACATAACATAACTAAAACAAGTAAACAAACCCAAAACAAATGTACAAGCAAATGAAGCTAAGCATGTAGGCTGAGGAATAAGGACTTAAGCAATTTAATGCAGCCACCATTTTAAAAGTAAAAGAGATATTGTAAAGCAATGTACAAACCAAACAAATATAGGATTTCATTTATATACAAACAAATACAAATACAAGTTCCAACCAGCAAATAAAGTGTATAGGACAAGATAAAAGAAACAAAGTTGCATGTAAACAAAAATGGAAACATATGTACTTAAGCAATTAATGCCACATCTCAGCCGAGACAAGCAAGTATGGCTGAAGTGAACATGATTTTGCAACATACCTTTAGCATTTAATAAAAGCATTATCAGCCATGCTTATTGTACAAACAAATAAAGTAAAATATATTCAAGTGGGTACAAATGAGATTATAAGTGGACTTAGAAAACAAATCAAAGTACTTACCAATATCTTCTCAGCCGAAATGAAATCTGATCAAAGGAGGAAAGTGAAAAGCAAAGTTTCAAAGCAAAATAGAATTAGAACAGGAAAGGAAAAAAAAAAATCAAAACTACATTTAATTTGTAAACCTGAAGCTAGCCAGAGTCTTCAAACCTGAGAAGCAACTTAACAGCAAGCAAATTAAAAGCAACAACATCTCATCACCAAAACAAACATCAACAGCAAACAACTTAGATCAAAACAAAGCAAATGCAAACTAGAGGAGTTTCAGCTTGCAAAAATTCCTAAGCCTGTTTCAAATAAACTACTCTGTTCTTCTTCCTAAAAAAATCAGGTGAGTAACATTTTGTTTTAAAACTTTAAAAATATGATTTGGTGAGCAAACCTTCATTTCCTTGTTCTTTATATGATACATATGTGGAAGTCTGTTGTTATCTGTTTCGTTGCTTTCATGCCTGTGAGTAAACTTTGATTTAAAACTTTTAGATTGTTTAATAACCTGAATATGTGATGATCATTGAAGTTATAAGTATGAATGAATGTTTATATGGCTGGATTAATATGGTTGATGTATACATATATGTGAAAACAGTCTGTGCATGTTTGTTTAAAAGTATATTTAGGTCCTTGTTCTAAATATACATGTTTCAAACCTGTTTAAAAATCAACATCTTTCCCCCCTTAAATCTTTTAGGCTATGATGTGTGAATGAAAAATGATTGTAACTATGTAACATCAATTTTAAAAACAAATTCAGGTTGATTTATTGAATAGTTAATTCAAAATCAGGAATTTACAGTAATAATCAAACTCAAGTCAAAATCGATAATTACGATTTTCTGTTTGGATCTTATGGAGCGATTCGTAATAGAAAACTATGATTTTAGAATCTAGTTTCAAGATTTTTAGTTCATTATTTAGTGAGGAAAAGTGAGTTGATCGGAAATCGATCGAGAGGCAAATTCTGGCGAACGCAAGGTTTTGGAAGGTCGTGATCAATGGTGAAGGAAGCTGATGTATAGGGGAGCATGGGAAAAATGCTCGTTTGATTTTTAAATCATCGAGGCATCGGCGAATGGAGGAAATAGGGTTTTATACCCAAATGTGGTCAACGAGGTTAGAGAGGGTAGTTCGTCTTCGACATGGCACCGGAAGGCATCAGACCGGGGGGAAAATAAACGTGGGTTATCGGTGGAGCGCAGGAAGTGATTTCGGGGTCGTCGACGATCCGTGGTGGCGGCACGTGGTGATTTTGGTAACCGAGTTGGTTCCAGTTTTGAGCGCGATGCTCGATTTTGAATCAGGGTTCCTGCTACCGAAGTGATGATCGGAATGGTGTTAGGGGAGGGTCGTTGACTTGCGAGGATGATCGCAAGGGGCCGGAGTTGATTGCCGTGGGGGTGCACGTGCACGCGTGGGTGATGATATCTGAGGTAGTTGATGGTTTGGGGAAGAAAGAGTTTCGCGTGAGGTTGCTCGAGATTTCGTGGAGTTTACGCGAAGATGGGCTCGGGGTTTTGGGGTTTTGACTCGAGTTCGTGCTCGAGTGTTTGGGGAATGGTACGCTTCAGTTTTTAAAAACTGTAGATTAATCTAAGTTTTGGTGATAAGGGGAAAAAGGGAGAAAACTCGGGGATGGACCCGAGTAGCTTTTGGGTATGACCCGAAGCAGCCGTAGCCGGTTTTTATAAAAGTTTAAAAAAATAGAATTTTGGAACCTAAACAAATTTTGTTAAAATTTCCTTTTATAATATTTGTTTATAAATATCAAATGGTTTCTTAACATTTGTTAAAGAGTTTTAAAATTTATTTAATCTAAATTTTGTTTAAGTTAATTATAAGATAAAGGGTTTAAAAATGTAAATGGTAATTAATGTATTTATAAGATAATGTATCTTAAGTTAAAAGGAGTTTTATTATCTTGGAAATTTATTAAATTGATTAGGAAATTAAATATAGTTAATTAATTTAATTAATTAATGATTATAATTGATTAATTTAATAAATAGAGATTAATAAATTGGTTATTAAAGATAAATCAATTCGTAATTAACTGAATGATGATTAGTAACTTGAGTATGATTATTTGTTAATAATCAAAGGATTAATTAATGAATGTGATTAATTAAGATTTATTAAATAATTAAAATAAATTGATTCATTAATTAAGGATGATTACTTAATAATAAAAAATTAACTAATAAATGAAGAAAGGGGAATTATTTCAAATAATTTGTAATTAACTTATGATAATTAAACCGGATTAATAATCGATACATCTGATTTAAAAGAGTCAGTTGATTAATAAATTCACTTGTGAATGTTTGGACTTGACTGAATGATTGAATTGTTTGATACCCCTGATATATGATGCTTTGTGATACATCCTGATTTATGTTGTGATCTGAAATTCCTATTTCTGTGATATATTACTATGTGAATACGAAACCCTTGACCCGTAAAACGACATTTGAATTTCGATGCGACAGGGAGTCGGATTCCAATTGGTTATCCGAAACCCACATCGAATTGTAATTGTGAATCTTTGTGACTGATAAATTTATTTTATCTATGAATCTGTGGATGAAGATAAGCGTTATGGATTATATCGCTTATCGATATATCTGTGATGATTGATGTCGTGCACTATTGTGTGAAACCCCTGGACCACACTGTTACACACACAAATATGGATTTCACGTGGAAATCGATTAAGTCACAGATAATTTAAATTTGATGTTTTTGAAATTGAAATTTTTAATTTCAATTGATTTTGAAATTAGGAATTCGGGTTTAAAGTGAAAAGCTTTTGAAATAGAATTTCAAAGATAAAAGTTATTTTGAATAACTTAAATCGAGTTTTGAAAATTTAAATAATTGAATTTAAATTTGAATTCAAGTTTGAAATTGAATCCTATGATTTGAAACTAGGGATTAAAAATGTTATAAATGTGTTTATATAAAGTTAAACCATTTAAAAGTAAAATTTTGAGAATTTGGATTTAACCCAAAGACTTCAACTCGTATAAATGAATCAGATTTCCAAAATGAAAACTGTTGTTTTCAAATGATAAACACTTTTAGATAAGAAATGAAATTCCAGTTAATTAGGGGAATTTCAAGAATGAATTGAAAAATGAATTTTTCAAGTTATGAATGAATTGTTTTAAAAGCTATGAATTGAATATGTTTATTTTTAACAGATTTAAAATGATGATTTATTTAACCCATTCGAAATGGAATTGCTTTGAAAGCTATTAGTTAAATCTTTGATTTAAAGATTTAACGAATTAATTAAACTGAAATGGAAATCGATTTGGAAAATCTGTGAATGAATCTTTGTGAAATTAAGTGAACTTTGTGAATTTAATCTTTTTGTTTAAAAAAGATTAAAATGGAAATTCGTTTAACCATTTGAAAGAGAAAGTTTGGGTTTAAGTTGTGACTTAATTGAAATCCCAATATCCGTATGTTTTTAAATATTGCGCTCACTATTCGGGTTAGCCGGGAAAAGACATTTGTGTCATATAACCCATTCCGAATAGTGATACGTCGTATATGGATGGCATTTGAAGACCGGTGTTGAAGACCGGATATTTTTCGAAAATGAAAGGACAACCTGTCGAATGTCTCTGCACTGAGTTGCTCCGGTATAGAGATTTATATCACTCTTTTGTGACGGGAAGTCCGGACGTGATTGGAAATTACCCGGAATTGCAAGGGCTTCGTAAGAAGTGCCTTCGGTTCTGTTCGAACCCGGAACAGACTTGTATGGATACATGTCTGACATTACACTTTGAGATATAAAGCCGATTTCTTTCAAATACATTTCTGTTGGTGGCGGAGAATTTATTCTCTTAGCTTAACACCCTTCTCTGAGACGTACGAGCTCAGAGGTTATGTAGTTGAAATTTATCAGCGATATATCCCAATTTGGTAATGTGACATGCTGAGTGTTGCTGTGTGATGATCAGTGTTTGATCATTTGTGATATGATCATTTATTTGATTTTATATCTTTGTGATCATAGGTTGATCATTTGTTTGACCCGAAGCATGGCTTTGTGACAAAGCGTAGCTTTGTGGACGAGACTTCATCGAGCCTCACACCCCGGAAATGGTCGAAACAGGAAGGATGCAGCAAGGTTCTAGGGAGTAGCGCCCCTTAGTGTATGTCATTCCTTCTGGATAAAGGTGGTATCATGGTATGGAGCCCAGATACTTAACCTCTGTGGTTACTGCATTATTTTTCTATGTGGTTTGTTGGAAATCGGGGATCCTCGGGAAGATCGGTGACGATCGGGGGATGGCATACGCGTGTCAGTAGTTACCTATTTTTGCAGAGGTAACCCGGCCTTGTGTTGGCAGAGATCCGGTTAGGTTCTCGGGTCGTCTATTCCAGGGACGTACCCATCGTGGATAGGAAGTTCCTTAGCCTGACCATTTGTTGGAAATCCATCTTCCAATACGAACTGTGTACGGTTTTAGTTGTAGAACCTGCCATCTAATATGGTAGCTATAGTAGGCATACTATAATGGTACGTATGCTGGCTAAGATTGATATTCTACTTTCGAAATTACTTTCTACACTATGCACTAATAATAATATAAAAAATGATTTGATTTTGCGTAGTAAGCATCTTTGACTATCATAAGGAGAAATCTCCTCCAAGTCTGCGTTTGCATTGTGTGTGTGGCGGGAGGCCTTATGGTAGTTTCATTTTCCAAAAGCATTGCGAATTGACTTTAAAACTCTTTGTTGTTTGTTTTAAAGATAAACTGTTTTTGTTGCTCACACCAGTCCCATGACTGATCCGGAGTTTATTGTTCCTTTCCTAAACTCTGGGTGCTCATAATTTCCTACACGAGCAGTCTAGAGTTGGGGTTTTCAGATATTCAGGTTTAGTAGATTATCTGGAGCTAGTTCAGTCTTTGGATCGGACTGCACTTGCTTATCTTGGTGTATCGTTATTGGGAGTTCAAACTAATTCTGGATTGGTGCTTTGAAGATGGAGATTATCCGCTGCTGATGTTATCGTTTTCTTTTCCGCTGCTATTTGTTGTATCATATCTCTGATGTATATAGATATTCATTGCATCATCATTGTATCTGGATATTGTATCAGATGTTGTATATCTATATTCTTTTTATTCCGCTGTGATATTTACTTAACTGTGTTATAAGCTCCGGCGAATCGGATTTGAACGGTTGAATCTACGGCATTCGAGTACGATGTAAAGTATGGATGTCGATTTTCGAACGCGAAAAATCCGTATCGTTACATTTGGTATCAGAGCTAAGGTTGAATTTTAGCTCAGGAGTATAACACGTTAAGTAGCTCATTAGAGATAGAGTGAAGTAAACTCTAGAATGAGTAATCTCTAAGATATCCGTCTGAACGTCTCAGTAAATTCTCTTACTATTCAGCGATAGTAAGTATGAGTACAAGAAGAAGACGAGATAGGGGACAGGAAATACGACTATAAATGGTCAATACCCTGCAACAGTGGAAACAATCTTTCTCTATCAATTTTCTTTGATTCGTTTCCAAATTCTTTTGATTTCTTTGAATCAGCTACAAGTAGAAGTTTCGATATGATGATGGTTCTACACGAATCGTTGTAGAGAATCCTTACTTCGTATTTCATCGGCTTCTTATCAGCCTTTTGGATTTAAACCTTAATGAATTTGAAATTGGAATTTTAAATTGAATTAAATTGACTAATAAAATATGAGGGTAAAAACTGAATTGAATCGATAAAACGATTTCGTTTAAAATTGAATTTGAAATTCTATTCTAAATTCTTTTGAATACCAAAGTCCGAAGAGGGACAAATTGGTATATATTCTGAGATATTCCGACTTGAATTTGGAATTCATATCTTAAGTTCGAGAAGTTATAGGAGTTCGAATCTATCTCCGTGTTGTTTTCGTGCCTGCGAATTTCGAGGACGAAATTCTTTTAAGGGGGGAAGTTTGTCACGATCCTGAAATTTAAATTTATTTAAATTTATAATTAAATGAATTTTTGAATTAAATGGGGTAAATAAATAAATTTTTGAATAAAAATTGTGAAATTAAATTGATTAAATGGAGCGAGTTTCCCCGATATCCAAGTATATTCTGTATAAATCATTTGAGATTAAAATATTATAAATAGTGTATATGTGAGTATATGTGTATATCTATTTAATGTATATATATCTTTAAGTATATACGAGCAGATTTAATATATATATTTGAATTGATGGTTAAAGATGGTTTGAGTTTATAAAATAAATATAAGACAATAAAAATTTAAGTAAGATAAATAATTGAGTTATAAATAGAAATAACTTAGAAGAAATTTAACAACATATTTAAAATATAGAATTTCATTTATATTCCTGAGTAACAAGGCTAAAACAAAACTTAATCTTCATGTAACAAAAATAAACATAAGTCAAGGCAAAAGAAATATATACATAACATAACTAAAACAAGTAAACAAACCCAAAACAAATGTACAAGCAAATGAAGCTAAGCATGTAGGCTGAGGAATAAGGACTTAAGCAATTTAATGCAGCCACCATTTTAAAAGTAAAAGAGATATTGTAAAGCAATGTACAAACCAAACAAATATAGGATTTCATTTATATACAAACAAATACAAATACAAGTTCCAACCAGCAAATAAAGTGTATAGGACAAGATAAAAGAAACAAAGTTGCATGTAAACAAAAATGGAAACATATGTACTTAAGCAATTAATGCCACATCTCAGCCGAGACAAGCAAGTATGGCTGAAGTGAACATGATTTTGCAACATACCTTTAGCATTTAATAAAAGCATTATCAGCCATGCTTATTGTACAAACAAATAAAGTAAAATATATTCAAGTGGGTACAAATGAGATTATAAGTGGACTTAGAAAACAAATCAAAGTACTTACCAATATCTTCTCAGCCGAAATGAAATCTGATCAAAGGAGGAAAGTGAAAAGCAAAGTTTCAAAGCAAAATAGAATTAGAACAGGAAAGGAAAAAAAAATCAAAACTACATTTAATTTGTAAACCTGAAGCTAGCCAGAGTCTTCAAACCTGAGAAGCAACTTAACAGCAAGCAAATTAAAAGCAACAACATCTCATCACCAAAACAAACATCAACAGCAAACAACTTAGATCAAAACAAAGCAAATGCAAACTAGAGGAGTTTCAGCTTGCAAAAATTCCTAAGCCTGTTTCAAATAAACTACTCTGTTCTTCTTCCTAAAAAAATCAGGTGAGTAACATTTTGTTTTAAAACTTTAAAAATATGATTTGGTGAGCAAACCTTCATTTCCTTGTTCTTTATATGATACATATGTGGAAGTCTGTTGTTATCTGTTTCGTTGCTTTCATGCCTGTGAGTAAACTTTGATTTAAAACTTTTAGATTGTTTAATAACCTGAATATGTGATGATCATTGAAGTTATAAGTATGAATGAATGTTTATATGGCTGGATTAATATGGTTGATGTATACATATATGTGAAAACAGTCTGTGCATGTTTGTTTAAAAGTATATTTAGGTCCTTGTTCTAAATATACATGTTTCAAACCTGTTTAAAAATCAACATCTTTCCCCCCTTAAATCTTTTAGGCTATGATGTGTGAATGAAAAATGATTGTAACTATGTAACATCAATTTTAAAAACAAATTCAGGTTGATTTATTGAATAGTTAATTCAAAATCAGGAATTTACAGTAATAATCAAACTCAAGTCAAAATCGATAATTACGATTTTCTGTTTGGATCTTATGGAGCGATTCGTAATAGAAAACTATGATTTTAGAATCTAGTTTCAAGATTTTTAGTTCATTATTTAGTGAGGAAAAGTGAGTTGATCGGAAATCGATCGAGAGGCAAATTCTGGCGAACGCAAGGTTTTGGAAGGTCGTGATCAATGGTGAAGGAAGCTGATGTATAGGGGAGCATGGGAAAAATGCTCGTTTGATTTTTAAATCATCGAGGCATCGGCGAATGGAGGAAATAGGGTTTTATACCCAAATGTGGTCAACGAGGTTAGAGAGGGTAGTTCGTCTTCGACATGGCACCGGAAGGCATCAGACCGGGGGGAAAATAAACGTGGGTTATCGGTGGAGCGCAGGAAGTGATTTCGGGGTCGTCGACGATCCGTGGTGGCGGCACGTGGTGATTTTGGTAACCGAGTTGGTTCCAGTTTTGAGCGCGATGCTCGATTTTGAATCAGGGTTCCTGCTACCGAAGTGATGATCGGAATGGTGTTAGGGGAGGGTCGTTGACTTGCGAGGATGATCGCAAGGGGCCGGAGTTGATTGCCGTGGGGGTGCACGTGCACGCGTGGGTGATGATATCTGAGGTAGTTGATGGTTTGGGGAAGAAAGAGTTTCGCGTGAGGTTGCTCGAGATTTCGTGGAGTTTACGCGAAGATGGGCTCGGGGTTTTGGGGTTTTGACTCGAGTTCGTGCTCGAGTGTTTGGGGAATGGTACGCTTCAGTTTTTAAAAACTGTAGATTAATCTAAGTTTTGGTGATAAGGGGAAAAAGGGAGAAAACTCGGGGATGGACCCGAGTAGCTTTCGGGTATGACCCGAAGCAGCCGTAGCCGGTTTTTATAAAAGTTTAAAAAAATAGAATTTTGGAACCTAAACAAATTTTGTTAAAATTTCCTTTTATAATATTTGTTTATAAATATCAAATGGTTTCTTAACATTTGTTAAAGAGTTTTAAAATTTATTTAATCTAAATTTTGTTTAAGTTAATTATAAGATAAAGGGTTTAAAAATGTAAATGGTAATTAATGTATTTATAAGATAATGTATCTTAAGTTAAAAGGAGTTTTATTATCTTGGAAATTTATTAAATTGATTAGGAAATTAAATATAGTTAATTAATTTAATTAATTAATGATTATAATTGATTAATTTAATAAATAGAGATTAATAAATTGGTTATTAAAGATAAATCAATTCGTAATTAACTGAATGATGATTAGTAACTTGAGTATGATTATTTGTTAATAATCAAAGGATTAATTAATGAATGTGATTAATTAAGATTTATTAAATAATTAAAATAAATTGATTCATTAATTAAGGATGATTACTTAATAATAAAAAATTAACTAATAAATGAAGAAAGGGGAATTATTTCAAATAATTTGTAATTAACTTATGATAATTAAACCGGATTAATAATCGATACATCTGATTTAAAAGAGTCAGTTGATTAATAAATTCACTTGTGAATGTTTGGACTTGACTGAATGATTGAATTGTTTGATACCCCTGATATATGATGCTTTGTGATACATCCTGATTTATGTTGTGATCTGAAATTCCTATTTCTGTGATATATTACTATGTGAATACGAAACCCTTGACCCGTAAAACGGCATTTGAATTTCGATGCGACAGGGAGTCGGATTCCAATTGGTTATCCGAAACCCACATCGAATTGTAATTGTGAATCTTTGTGACTGATAAATTTATTTTATCTATGAATCTGTGGATGAAGATAAGCGTTATGGATTATACCGCTTATCGATATATCTGTGATGATTGATGTCGTGCACTATTGTGTGAAACCCCTGGACCACACTGTTACACACACAAATATGGATTTCACGTGGAAATCGATTAAGTCACAGATAATTTAAATTTGATGTTTTTGAAATTGAAATTTTTAATTTCAATTGATTTTGAAATTAGGAATTCGGGTTTAAAGTGAAAAGCTTTTGAAATAGAATTTCAAAGATAAAAGTTATTTTGAATAACTTAAATCGAGTTTTGAAAATTTAAATAATTGAATTTAAATTTGAATTCAAGTTTGAAATTGAATCCTATGATTTGAAACTAGGGATTAAAAATGTTATAAATGTGTTTATATAAAGTTAAACCATTTAAAAGTAAAATTTTGAGAATTTGGATTTAACCCAAAGACTTCAACTCGTATAAATGAATCAGATTTCCAAAATGAAAACTGTTGTTTTCAAATGATAAACACTTTTAGATAAGAAATGAAATTCCAGTTAATTAGGGGAATTTCAAGAATGAATTGAAAAATGAATTTTTCAAGTTATGAATGAATTGTTTTAAAAGCTATGAATTGAATATGTTTATTTTTAACAGATTTAAAATGATGATTTATTTAACCCATTCGAAATGGAATTGCTTTGAAAGCTATTAGTTAAATCTTTGATTTAAAGATTTAACGAATTAATTAAACTGAAATGGAAATCGATTTGGAAAATCTGTGAATGAATCTTTGTGAAATTAAGTGAACTTTGTGAATTTAATCTTTTTGTTTAAAAAAGATTAAAATGGAAATTCGTTTAACCATTTGAAAGAGAAAGTTTGGGTTTAAGTTGTGACTTAATTGAAATCCCAATATCCGTATGTTTTTAAATATTGCGCTCACTATTCGGGTTAGCCGGGAAAAGACATTTGTGTCATATAACCCATTCCGAATAGTGATACGTCGTATATGGATGGCATTTGAAGACCGGTGTTGAAGACCGGATATTTTTCGAAAA
Source organism: Allium fistulosum (assembly GCA_030737815.1). Classification (NCBI taxonomy): domain Eukaryota; kingdom Viridiplantae; phylum Streptophyta; class Magnoliopsida; order Asparagales; family Amaryllidaceae; genus Allium; species Allium fistulosum. Next base: position 918,421,826 of record CM060906.1, read on the forward strand.
TGAAAGGACAACCTGTCGAATGTCTCTGCACTGAGTTGCTCCGGTATAGAGATTTATATCACTCTTTTGTGACGGGAAGTCCGGACGTGATTGGAAATTACCCGGAATTGCAAGGGCTTCGTAAGAAGTGCCTTCGGTTCTGTTCGAACCCGGAACAGACTTGTATGGATACATGTCTGACATTACACTTTGAGATATAAAGCCGATTTCTTTCAAATACATTTCTGTTGGTGGCGGAGAATTTATTCTCTTAGCTTAACACCCTTCTCTGAGACGTACGAGCTCAGAGGTTATGTAGTTGAAATTTATCAGCGATATATCCCAATTTGGTAATGTGACATGCTGAGTGTTGCTGTGTGATGATCAGTGTTTGATCATTTGTGATATGATCATTTATTTGATTTTATATCTTTGTGATCATAGGTTGATCATTTGTTTGACCCGAAGCATGGCTTTGTGACAAAGCGTAGCTTTGTGGACGAGACTTCATCGAGCCTCACACCCCGGAAATGGTCGAAACAGGAAGGATGCAGCAAGGTTCTAGGGAGTAGCGCCCCTTAGTGTATGTCATTCCTTCTGGATAAAGGTGGTATCATGGTATGGAGCCCAGATACTTAACCTCTGTGGTTACTGCATTATTTTTCTATGTGGTTTGTTGGAAATCGGGGATCCTCGGGAAGATCGGTGACGATCGGGGGATGGCATACGCGTGTCAGTAGTTACCTATTTTTGCAGAGGTAACCCGGCCTTGTGTTGGCAGAGATCCGGTTAGGTTCTCGGGTCGTCTATTCCAGGGACGTACCCATCGTGGATAGGAAGTTCCTTAGCCTGACCATTTGTTGGAAATCCATCTTCCAATACGAACTGTGTACGGTTTTAGTTGTAGAACCTGCCATCTAATATGGTAGCTATAGTAGGCATACTATAATGGTACGTATGCTGGCTAAGATTGATATTCTACTTTCGAAATTACTTTCTACACTATGCACTAATAATAATATAAAAAATGATTTGATTTTGCGTAGTAAGCATCTTTGACTATCATAAGGAGAAATCTCCTCCAAGTCTGCGTTTGCATTGTGTGTGTGGCGGGAGGCCTTATGGTAGTTTCATTTTCCAAAAGCATTGCGAATTGACTTTAAAACTCTTTGTTGTTTGTTTTAAAGATAAACTGTTTTTGTTGCTCACACCAGTCCCATGACTGATCCGGAGTTTATTGTTCCTTTCCTAAACTCTGGGTGCTCATAATTTCCTACACGAGCAGTCTAGAGTTGGGGTTTTCAGATATTCAGGTTTAGTAGATTATCTGGAGCTAGTTCAGTCTTTGGATCGGACTGCACTTGCTTATCTTGGTGTATCGTTATTGGGAGTTCAAACTAATTCTGGATTGGTGCTTTGAAGATGGAGATTATCCGCTGCTGATGTTATCGTTTTCTTTTCCGCTGCTATTTGTTGTATCATATCTCTGATGTATATAGATATTCATTGCATCATCATTGTATCTGGATATTGTATCAGATGTTGTATATCTATATTCTTTTTATTCCGCTGTGATATTTACTTAACTGTGTTATAAGCTCCGGCGAATCGGATTTGAACGGTTGAATCTACGGCATTCGAGTACGATGTAAAGTATGGATGTCGATTTTCGAACGCGAAAAATCCGTATCGTTACAACATGTATATGTATGTTATATATCTCCACAACTTTGGATAACTTCTATAGGTTGTATCGTTACAAATTCAGATTTCGATTTCCGGTCATATTTTCTCTTTTTAGTTGATATGTATATATTTTTAAACAAAATTTGAAAATAAATTTCTTATCATTTTTAGCTAATTGAAATGATCATATTTCATTTATAAAACCATATAAATTTATATTTCCAAAATTGTTGTTATATTGATAAAGTGAAACAAATTTTTCTTATGATTTCAAATCAAGTATACATCTTTATAAAATTTATGATAGATTATTACTCTATAACTATTTGGAATGAGTTAACAAAATCATTATAATTATCAAATTAATACATTTATTAAAGTGATATATTTGCGGGTCGTTACATGAAGTTTGAGTCCGAACTCTCCTTCATAAGGAATGCGTTGTTTTTATAAATAGTTCTATAGTATTTCATAAATACAAGAGAACACCTGAAACAACCATTTAGTGGTATCTATTTGAATTTGATATTTGCTTCATGTACCAAATACCTAAACAAATCACGATATCGTAGACAACATAACATATATGATAATTCCTATTACTAATGCATAAGGAATCTATCTTACATGTTACGTATTAAATGTTTTAAATAATATGTCCTTGCATATCATTTAGGACATTCACAATATCTTTTATACTTACTATAAAAGACATCATTTACAAATCCAACATTGAGTATTAAAACAACTAAAAATAAATTTTAACACCATTGCATCGTTAACAATCAACAGTGTGTTGTTCACTTATGGTTTAGAAATATCTATGCACCTTTTAATGTACTTTCTTATGGACATGTGCTTCCTCTACATTTTGATTGATAATCAAACTATTTGAAATATCTATCAAAACACTTGTTTAATTTTGATGCTTTTTTAATTGATACTTTCGTATCCATTCTCGGATCGTATTCGAGACACCCACAAGTCAATTATCGTTCCTACTAACTTCGAGACAGTTTGGTTGTTATATGAAAACAGTATGGTCTAAATATATATTTATAATTTTCCTCTTCAATACCTATATATACACTACAATAAAAATGCCCTATTACAATGCCATTTTGACAACGATCTTTAAATGGTGGTTGTAATAGAAACCTATTACAACGGTTTTTTCAGGCCTGTTGCAATAGATACAACTTTCAACAACTCTTTTGCTTTGTACTTTGTAATAGACACCTATTACAATGTTTTTAATTTTCCCATTGTAATATATGCCTATTACAACTGTTTTTTGCCAGTTGTAGTAGATACCAGTTTTCATCCTTATTTACCCATTGTAATAGATGCCTATTACAACCATTTTCATTTGTCCGTTTTAATAGATGCAAAATTTAACAACTCTTTATTTTTCTAGTGTAATAGATACATGTTACAACATTCTTAGTTTACCAGTTGTAATAGATGCCAATTTTCAACAACTCTTAATCGATCATCGTTATCTTTGATTATTTTAGACATCGTATGAGGATTTAATCAGTATTCTAATAGACATAATTTGATTTTCAGTTATTAGTACTTAACTATATACTAATTTTTTCTAAATAAAATACTATTAATAATTAATAATTAGTTTTTAATAATTAATACTTAATAATTAACGTTTAATGTTTAATAATTACTATTAAATAATATCTATTAAATAATTAATAATTAAGACTAATATTTAATAGCTAATAATTAATAACTAAAAGTAATATTTATTATTAAGTATTTAACATCTAATAATAATAGTTAATAGTAATATTTAATATTTCAAAAAATTTAAATTTTTAAAATTTTCAATAATAAACTTTAAAATATTCGTGAAATTTAGAAACAAAATTTTGAAATATTTCTAAAATTCATAATTAAAAAATAATAATGTCATCATGGAATTAATGGTTAGCTTTCCCTTGTGTTCCCGCCCTCATTTATGTTAAATTTCATTACTCGCCTACCTTATTTTTACTTCACCCTAAATCCCAAATCCTACCGTAAATCCCAAATTAAAATCAAAGAGATGCTTCGCTAAAAAAAATCGGTTCCTCCTTCAATAATTCAGCTTCATACACAATGAGACGGGGATCTCGTCTCTTCCTCCCTCCACTACGCGGTCCTTCAATGCCTGCCCGAAGCTTTATCCCTATGCTCTCAGTGGTTCACATCTTCGAGTTTGAAGCTCACGTCGCTGATTGGATTTGTCGTCAACGCTAGTGTGCTGTTCATCTTAGTTCGTTGTTGCCTGAAACTGTAGCCACGATCTGGATCTTAGAGGATGACAAGTAGTGAACCTCAGGTGGTCGTTTGAAGCTCGCGCCTTGCAACTAGAATTGAAGCTACCACCTTCTTTCACATTTTCTAAAGCTCAACATCATGTTTCTATCTACTTTCTCTAAATTTGAAGCATCAGTATATATATGTCAGTTATTTTTGTAATTATTTCGATATCACAGGAAAATCTGCAGTAGAGGGTATGCTCATATACTTTGATAATAAAAAATAGTTGCTCTTCTCCCAAACACACTAGAGACTACATTGGCATTAATTTTGGGGATGTTTATAAGAATGAGGTATGAATCTGCTATTAATATTTTATTTCTTTATTAGTGTTAATTGCTTGGGTTGGTTTAGTTTCTAATTTCTACTTGAAGTGCTTATTACTGAGTAGAAATACTCGAAGGATACTACAATAATTCGTTTAATAGTGGATTGTGACTAGAAAAGTGTTGATCACTTACATTCGATGGTCGCTTAAGGTAGTCGTGGTTGATCTGAAACTCTTAGTTTTAACTAGCTCAATCTTTAGTTGTGTTAATAAGAAGCATCAAAGAATTAAACATTAGCGTGAACTTCAATTTATCAAACTTTGATAAGTGCCGAGTTTAACTATATTCTAACGGTTGCTAGTATATCCATAAATTTTTTGGTTTGAGATTTGGGATTACTTATTTTATAGTGAACTATAAGTGTTGGCAAAGGCTTATCACTTTTGGACTGGCCTTATATGTATTCATTGTGGTATGAAGATATGACATGAAAGAAATTCACTTTATCGTTTGAATTCAAAAAGCAGTGCCATCTCTTCTCTGAGATTTCTAAGATTTCTTTCTTAGCAAACAATATTCCAAAGAAAGCAAAGTAAGAGCATTTTAGTTCTTGATAGATCAAAGTTATCTACTATAACGTTTCATCTTTTCGACCCTTAGAAGTCGACACTAATACATCCAAGGTATTCACATGCTAAACAATCAAGTGCCGAAAAGACAGTCAGTTAGGGGAAAGAAGAAGAAAGAAGGCAGGAAGAAACTAAACAAAGCAGAATCTCACATCACAACGAATAATCAATAATATAGCAATGATCTTTACCAAAAAAACTTTTATATACATACATTTATCAGAGTACTAGCCTATCATGTACCTGAACAGTTATAACACCTGTTCTCACAATTTTTGGTAAATACAACAAACCATGCAACCGAACATGAAGAAATACGTAGATACACCTTGGCCTCCAACTCATCTCCTAAGCTCCAAAGCACCCAAAGCTAATTTGGAAATATGATCGGTCTGACCCGAGCATTATAAGAAAACGACGCCCTGGTCAGCTGGTAAAACCAGCGTGAGAAAAACTCAAAACAAATCAAACCATGTTGATTTCTATATTTGAAACCCTTTTCAAAATAAAGGTATCTCGTAAGACCATGTCGCACATAAACACGGATGGGTTTTTACCTTACAATAACCAAACCATTTTTATTATAAAATCCAGTGATATTATCATAATGTCTAAGGGTTTAAAGTAAATATATCAAGTAGTTGTGATGTGTGTATATGGTAGCAATAATAGGTATACAATCAAAAATCGAAGGCGCTTATTAGAGAATGGATGTCCAACAAATGGCAAGGTAAGGGACTACCTTCTAAAAATCTGTACACCTCTAGATATATGTATAGCAAGATCGAAAACCTTTCGACCTCTACCAACACAGGATTGGCCTATCCCTTGCTGGATAGTACCGAATATGATCACCCCATGGCTATGGTTAATAACCAAAAATAGGACTCGAAGCATACATAGAGATATCGACACTAGATCTTGGGATGACCATACCCTAATGTGTGTGACCAACATAGCCCTGCCGCATCTACCATGTTCTTTCCATTCTTGAGATATGAGGTTTGAGAGGCCACGATTACCTTTTTCCTCATAGCAGACCAATGTGGAATGCTAACACAGCCCTCCAAGTAGAAATGCAATGCCAGTATTCATCCATACAAGTTGTTCCAGGATCAAACAAACATTCAACATTTACTATCAACCATTTTGGAATCACCCTTAAGAAGAAGAATATAGCTCCATAGCATACTACATAACGATCCATCACGAACATTATTAGTTTGGAGTGGTTCAGATAAATCATACTTAACCGAAACCTGTGTCTCCCAACTAAGCGGTAATTTTCGACAAACTAAATTCTGGTTCTTTGGAAGTATGCAACAAGTATTCGAGTCCCCACCGAGGAACTTGAATATACCCCACATACTTCCTGAGTTAAAATAGGCCAAAATTTGATAGTCGGTTATTGAACTATCAAATACACAATCAAACAATAACCCAGAGATTTAATTTTCTCATTGCAACCACCAAGCCTAAAAAAATATTCATTTATAAAATCTTTTTTCAAAATGTTTATCAAAACATTCATATACTTATCTTACTGACATAAGTAGAGTCACAAAACATTTTTGAAAGATTTCTTATTTCAAAATCATATTAAAAGGATCAAACAAATGTTATTTAAGTTAGAGATAAGAATAACCCCTAACAGTATTTCTTTGGTTTTAAGCATGGAACAATTGTCCACACCACTATAACACCCTACATTTTTAGATAATTAAATAATCAAATAATTATAAAGAGTGAAAATGAGTGTTTTTTGATTGTCAAAATATGGCCTCGAAACTTATACCATTGTGTTCGTGGCGACTTTCTGATTAATTTACATATATAATATGCCTGGAACGGACTTCGTATGAAAAAGCTATTGACGCTCGAAGTTCCGTATCAAAAAATAATTATACGTGTAAATGTGCGTAAATATATTAGTTTATAAATATATGCGCATATAAATTCCAGAAATAACGCACGTTGAATTTCAAAATAGACGCGCATCATAAAGGAAATTAATTAACATCAGCAATTAGAGGTAATTAATTAACATTAGCAGGCAATGTTAATCAAACCAGCAATTAAAGGAAATTGATTTACATTAATTAGCAACTTTTGAATTTCAAAATAAACATGTGTTATAAAGGGAATTAAATTTGCAATTGATGAAAATTAATTAGAATGAATAGGCAACGGTTAAAAGTTAACGTTTAATAATTTGATTTTCACGCAATCTCGAGCGTTGTTTTCTGGATCCAACGGTTCGCAGCAAGCCTCTGACGTGGCTGCACCAGATTCAATCCTAAAATCCGACGATCTGAGATCTCCAAACTCCACTATAAATAGAATCCTAGGCCTAGCTATTTTCTCACAATCAAAATTTCTCCCAATTGGGTTCATTGCCTGAGGTTGAACCCTAAATAGGAAATATTTCTAGGGAGAATATCTTTTTAATAAAAATATTAGATGCCTTAGAAGAGGATCCAGGAAGGCCATGGAGCAAAGCTAAGGACGATAGGTGAGTGGATTTAAATTATATATCTTTTATGTTTATGATATTTTATCGTTAGATTCCCGTCAAATATTTTAATTCAGCATTTATTTCAGTAACTAATTCACTTAATTATTTATGTTGAGACTGTAAATTTTATATGGGAACTTATATTTAATTATTATTTATGTGGAAAAGAAAATCCAATTAAATATGAATAATATTAGGCTTAACAATTATAGAGAAAGGCTTAAGCATAAAAGCAAGAAATTTATAGTAAATTATGCTAAAACGGGAGAAATAAATTAAAAAGGAAAAAAATCTAATAACTTGATTTGGAAGTTAGTGATAGATTAGTTGGTTGGTTTAGAAAAGAGAATACATTTCCATAGTTTAATATTTCAAAAACAATGATAAACGTAATTGCAAGAATAAAAGAAAGTAAAAGGGAATTAGTGTAAAATAGAGACATTTCCGTATTTTGCATTACCCAATAGTCAAAGAAACAAAAAAAAAGAAATATCTTGTAATTTCGAGTTATTGTTTATAGCATTATTTAGTATTAAAATATGAAAATGGATTTTTAGCACAGTTTTTGTAACCAACCAAATAGAATAGAACTACTTCCTAGAATAAAAGAGAATAAAGTGAAGAGTTAAAGAAATTAAAGAAGAAATCAAGTTAATTATTTGACAAGACTAGAAACAATAAACATAAATGTGCCTAAATCTGCATTTACTGCATAGATAGTAGAATAAAAGCAAAGCAGTTATTATGATAAGTAAATTTATGACAGTCGGACGTAGTCCCAAGCCAAGATTGTCATATAATATAAGAGAACTAAAGAGAATTCAATATCATAATAAAAGAAGACAGACTAGAATAGAAAAGAGACACTTGCAATTATATTTATAACATGTATATTATAAAAGAATATAGAAGTAACAATTGCAAGTATAATTATAACATAGGTTATAATTAGAGATAACAGAAAAGGCTTATTTTAAAACTTACACTAAGTTAATAAGCAAACACAAAAGAAAGGCCCATACCAACAACATTCCCTTTCAGTCAGGAACTAATGGTCTCACAATAGTTAGGTGAGACTGGAACACGGTTATGCTGATTAGGGTAAATAAGTAGCCAACAGAATAAGAAAAGTATACTAAACGCATAATAAAAGATTGGACGCAGGGTCTAATAAAATGGTTAGATGCGTTTGGAGCAGCCCAAAAGATAAAGAGCCTAACAAAGCAGTTCATCACAGATTTCAGCACAGAAGAAGCACGTCCAACTTAGTTATTTTGGGCTAGAAGGAAGTACGAGACTTCAACGGGACATGAGGGTACTCTAGGATGGTCCTCTGGGGTAGGCCTAACAAAGCTGCGGAGGCCGGTCTGTAGGTGTTCCATCAAGAGAGTATGCCTTGACAGCTTTTGCATTGCAAGCCTAACGAAGCGGACCTTTGTAGGCAATCAAAAGGTTGATGAATGGAGTAGGATATTCGTATGACACCGTACTCTGACTTGCGAGTAGGTCTTGGTGGGAAGGACCCAAAAGAATTGTCGCATGCAGAGATCAAGCCATCATGAACCAACAGCGAGTTTGGGAAAGACTAGAGTTAAACCAACAGGCCAATGATTCTTTCACTATCGAGACATTGGATGATGGGCGCAGCCAATTGGATGTTTAGATTGTTTGCAGTAGGACACAACGACTTAGCTCTTTAGAGGTCTTTTGATTAGTTGAGGGGTGGCTGCGTTGGGCCATAGCCATGATGAGAAAAGAGACATACCAAGTATAATATCTGTATTGTAGGCCAAATGAAGCTGTACTTTACAAATATAGAAAATCCCCGACTGAGTTCCGTATAAGGTAGAACTTGTTAAGCTGGATTCAAGGAGTAGACATAACGATTACGTATAGTCCTCAAGGTACGCACTGGGTGGTACGTTGTGGATGTCCGAGCATTAGTATAGGCTAGTGCGAACGCAGTTTTACGTTTTCATAGTAGACGATGAAACATCTGTATTGTAGGCCTCACGAAGCTGTCCTTTACATATGTAGTCATAGAACGCTCTAGGAGCAAGATGATGGAGTCTTTTTCGAGGAGGATACGGAAGGTACTATGGGTAGTACCTAGGAACGATGCGGTCATTGGGCTTATAGCTACATATATATTAATTATTAGGTTTTAATCTATAAGGGAGTAGATGAGTGCGATTCACACATAGTGGCGAGAGTACTATAAACCCAGCAAACCTAATATAACAGAAAATGGAAATAAAACAGTATATGTAGAATTAAGCTTAAAAGTGTATAATTTGTCCATTCACCAGAACTTCAGTTTTGACCCCCTCCTCATAACATCCTACAGGTTAGATAGATAGCAGAGACTTTCCAGCTTTGAGACACTTGTTTAGAAAGTGTTATTATCTTGGTCAGTATTTACTTACTATTATATTTTAGTCAGTTCCACTGTGAGATATTTATTTGAGCTCTGATATATTTGTCCTTGTCTATTTGCAGGATACCAGATACCCAACTCAGGCTTCAGTGGGCTTGGATTTTAGCATTTTTGCGAAAAATCCAGACCCACCGGAATTCGGGTTGTTACATTTGGAATCAGAGCCTAGGTTTAGGGTTCCTAGGTAGATATTGAGTGAATGTATTTGTATTTTTGAATAAAATATAAATATATTATGTACTAAAATCTAAATAGCCCCCAATTATAGATTTTTAACATACAGAAAGTTTTTAGAAGTACATTTGTGCATAGTTTGCTAGTTGAGTTTGGGATGACCCAAGAGTGTTGAGCCCTAAGTTATTACCAATTTATAGTGTACAATAACCTATGTTTTGAGAGAAGATTAGTATCCATATGTCATAAGAAGTGGGAAAGTTCCCTAGAGATAATAGGGAGAGTATTTTTATTTTTGAAGGAATAAGAGATTTTAGTAAGGAAATGAGATTTTCAAGGTTTATGAAGGGTTTTCCTAAGGTAGTAAGAAGAAAATCCACTTTATGTCTAGCCTAATAAAATGAAACTTTTGGAATCGAAAAAGTTGAAAAATATAATTGTTAATATGTTTGAGGAAGTAAATATTGGATTTTTGAAAAAAAACATGGTATGAAATTTAAATTGGTTTTTATATGATGTGAATTTTAATTCCTTTTAAAGAATTATAGAGCATATATAGCTCGCTAGTTTCTTTGTAGGTAAACAAAGATTTTAAATATAAAAACCTAGAGTGTGTTAAGTATCGAGAATGTAGGTTACAACATTTATTGTTGTAATAGATTTTTTCATGAAAAAATAAAGGAAGCATAGACTATGACATTATTATTATAGTAGGTGACTCCTAAAGGAAATATTTTTACATAACATATGGGATTTATTAATATTTATTCTAATTGAATCCATATACTATTATTTTTGGGTTGTAGTAACGGTGTTTTACGCAACATCTGTTTTGACCCAAATAAAAATGTGTTTTGAAGATAATTTCTAAGTATAGAAATAAAGTGGTTTGTAAGTACACTTATTATTTAAATAAGTATATGAAAATGTTTTCTAGTTATAAAAATATTTAAAACAGTTTTGAAAATGAGTCCTTTTGAAAAAAAAGATGCAAGTTAAATATTAGGAAATTAATAAATTTTGTAGGAAATGTCTATATAAGTGAGTATAGGTTAAACATACTTTAATCTATTGAAATGAAATGAATAATGATATAATTTTTAATGAAACCAAATCACAAATAAAGATGTTTTGTGCAAGTTATAAGGAATACGTGAAAGATATGTACAAGGTATGGAAAGCACCATATTTTGTATAGCCTATTTCAATCAAATATGAAATAAGTTCCTTGTAATTTCACATAAACATGAAATCCTCTTTTAAAGGATTCATAGAAGGTTTTAGCGTTAATGGTTTCTCATAAAAGAAAGTAGTTCCAATCATTAAGGTATAAAACCGTTAGGTGTAATAAGAAGTGTAATAATTAGAGACAGTGTTAGTTAGGAGGGATATTATAAAGAGCCTTAGTAGGCAAGCTAAGAAATGAAATTTCATATTTTTCATTGATTATGCGCATTGGTTGCTTGCCTTTGTAGAAAGTCCCCATTTGTAGTAAGTTAGAAACTCCTCCAAGGTTAGGTAATTGGAAGAGTAGGAAAGTTAAGGGATTTTTGATAAAATAATTGTTCTTATCAACTCCAGTTTTAGTAAATTTGAAAATCTATGAAAAGAAGATGTTTTGAAAACATGTGAGGACATTTTTGGAAGTCAAGAAAAAAAGAAAAATGTTTAAGAACAAGCAAGACATGTTTGAAAGAAAAATGATTTGGTGAAAAAGTAAATAAGTTTTTGAAAGAGAAAAACTTAGTAAACAATTTAATTTAAAAAGTCCAAAATATTTTTAAGGAAAGCTGTAAAGGTCTTTAAAAGAAAACGAGGAATAAGTTTTGAACTTAGAATTTGTAAGTTTTCTCCTCTAGGTTTGGGGAATTATTTAAATTCAAAAGGCTGTAAAGATGCAAGTCTAGAAAGATAAAATGTTAAGTAACCAAGTACCTTTGAATTTAATAGAAACTTCAAAATAACACTTTTAAAGGCAAGAATTTGGGATTTTATGTTTCAAAAATTTAGAAGCTTTAATTTTTAAAATGAAATGATAAATACCAAACCAAACTTTTAAATATGGAGTAGATAGGAATTATTTCCTAGGTGTAACGAGAAAAGTGTAAGGCTATGTAGGAGATAGTGGTGATTACTTTTAGTAGTAATAATAAAAGTTCCCGTAAAGTGTATGGGACGCTAGTGAGAACCTAGGAATGTTGCTTCATGTGTGTAGACTATAGTAGAACAGTGAAGTGAAATTAATAAGATAGTAAGACACACATGGTTGGGATAGGTAGACCTTAGTTGGGGAAAACTTAAAGGTAAAGGTAAAGAGAAAATTTCCCCAAGCTTAGTTGCCTTTTAAGATAGAGACTGCATAGATTGAAATCCTTATTCATTGCAGTAAATGAAACTTGGTTATTCCATTTTGAGTATGTAATTGAATAGATGAATAGATCTTATTCATCGTAAGTAACACAACGTAAGTTAGTAACGAGTAATAGGCGGTAGAATGAGCATATGAGTTACTTGGATTCCTAGAGTAGGACCTTTTTATGTCAGAGTGGACATGGTCCTAAAACCTCCTAGCCTTAGAAGATAGTTGTGTTTAGCTGCTATATTTACCTATCTAGTATCACTCTGTAGTAGGACTTGTTTTCTCTTTTAGTTATGAGATTGTACTCCTATGTAAGCATTTAGTTCCTATTGTAGTAAATCAGTGATGATTAGTATGATGCTCTTTTTCTGTGATGTTCACTAGAAGAGAATAAAAACATAGGATGTAAAGAATAAAAGAAAAGTAAAAGCAGATAAGAGTAACTAAAAGAAAAACAGTAAAATCTAAAAGAAAGCGACAGAAACGTCAATAAAAATAAATGAGAATTGCAAAAGAAAAATACATTTTTCCCATAAATTAGGCTTGGGAAAAAGTTTAAAAAGGAAAGTTTTTCTTATGCAAACCGTGCTTGTGAAAGAAAATAGAGATTTTTATAGAATAGCGGCATAAATTCCAAGTACTAGAAAGAGGTGCACAAAAGTAAAACGGTGAACGTAAAGTTTTCCGTTTTCTACCTTCTTTCTGACATAAGAAATTGAGTTTGGAAAATTAGATTTTTTTATGAAATTTGAATATTAAAGTTGTGTGGTAGGATTTGGATGTAAAATTCGTTGAACTACACCCCTATTCAGTAGGAGTGTGGGAAAAATTGGATGAAAAACGTTTTGGGTTTTCAAAAGATTGCATTCATATAAAAATTGCAAGTATATTTAGGATGCGTGCATCATATTTTAAAAAGGATTTTTTAAAGAAGGAAAGCATTCATATAGGAGGTACCATTTAGAAATTCATGTACATGCATATATGTTATGTTGAATAACACTTTGCACAAGGACATGGATGGTCGTAAAATTGGATGTGCACAAAATGAATGTGATTGATGCTGAGAATTACATAGTTTTACCCTTATTGAATTTCGGGGACGAAATTTCCTAAAGGGTGGGAGAATGTAACACCCTGCATTTTTAGATAATTAAATAATTATAAACGGTGAAAATGGGCGCTTTTGGAATTGTCAGAATATGGCCTCGAAACTTATACCATTATGTTCGTGGCGATTTTCTGATTAATTTACATATATAATATGCCTCGAACGGACCTCATATGAAAAGGTAATTGACGTTCGAAGTTCCGTATCGAACAATAATTATATGTGTAAATGTGCGTAAATATATTTGTTTATAAATATATGCGCATATAAATTCCAGAAATAACGTGCGTTTGAATTTCATAATAGACGCGCGTCATAAAGGAAATTAATTGACATCAGCAATTAGAGGTAATTAATTAACATTAGTAGGCAATGTTAATCAAATCAGCAATTAAAGGAAACTAATTTACATTAATTAGCAACGTTTGAATTTCAAAATAAACATGTGTTATAAAGGGAATTAAATTTGCAATTGATGGAAATTAATTAGAATGAATATGTAACGGTTAAAAGTTAACATTTAATAATTAGATTTTTGCGCAATCTCGAGCGTTGTATTCTGGATCTTACGATTCGCAGCAAACCTGTGACGTGGTTGCACCAGATTCAATTCTAAAATCCAACGGTCTGAGATCCTCGAACTCCACTATAAATAGAACCCTAATCCCAGCTATTTTCTCACAATCAGATTTTCTCCCAATTGGGTTCATTACCTAAGGCTGAACCCTAAATAGAAAATATTTCTAGGAAGAATATCTTTTTAATAAAAATATTAGACGCCTTAAAAGAGGATCCAGGAAGGCCATGGAGCAAAGCTAAGGATGACAGGTGAGTTGATTTAAATTATATATCTTTTACGTTTATGATATATTATCGTTATATTCCCATTAAATATTTTAATTCAGCATTTATTTCAGTAATTAATTCTCTTAATTAGTTATGTTGAGACTGTAAATTTTATATGAGAACTTATATTTAATTATTATTTATACGGAAAAGAAAGAAAGAAATCCAATTAAATATGAATAATATTAGGCTTAACAGTTATAGAAAAAGGCTTAAGCCTAAAAGCAAGAAATTTACAGTAAATTATGCTAAAGCGAGAGAAATAAATTAAAAAGGGGAAAATCTAAAAATTGATTTGGAAGTTAGTGATAGATTAGTTGGTTGGTTAGAAAAGGGAATACATTTCTATAGTTTAATATTGCAAAAACAACGATAAACGTAATTGCATTAATAAAAGAAAGAAAAAGGTAATTAGTGTAAAATAGAGACATTTCTGTATTTTGCATTACCCAATAGTTAAAGAAACAATAAAAGAAATATCTTGCAATTTCGAGTTATTGTTTATAGCATTATTTAGTATTAAAATATGGAAATGGATTTTTAGCACAGTTTTTGTAACCAACCAAATAGAATAGAACTACTTCCTAGAATAAAAGAGAATAAAGTGAAGAGTTAAAGAAATTAAAGAAGAAATCAAGTTAATTATTTGACAAGACTAGAAACAATAAACATAAATGTGCCTAGATCTGCATTTACTGCACAAATAGTAGAATAAAAGCAAAGCGGTTTTTATGATAAGTAAATTTGTGACAGTCAAACGTAGTCCCAAACCAAGATTGTCATATAATATAAGAGAACTAAAGATAATTCAATATCATAATAAAAGAAGACAGACTAGAATAGAAAAGAGACACTTGCAATTATATTTATAACATGTAGATTATAAAAGAATATAGAAGTAACAATTGCAAGTATAATTATAACATAGGTTATAATTAGAAATAACAGAAAAGACTTATTTTAAAACTTACAATAAGTTAATAAGCAAACATAGAAGAAAGGCCCATACCAACATCATTCCCTTTCAGTCAGGAACTGATGGTCTCACAATAGTTTGGTGAGACCGGGACACGCTTATGCTGATTAGGGTAAATAAGTAGCCAACAAAATAAGGAAAGTAAACTAAACACATAATAAAAGATTAGATGTAGGGTCTAATAAAATGGTAAGATGCGTTTGGAGCAGCCCAAAGGATGAAGAGCCTAACGAAGCAGTTCATCACAGATTTCAGCATAGAAGAAGCACGTCCAACTTAGTTATTTTGGGCTAGAAGGAAGTACGAGACTTCAACGGGATGTGAGGGTACTCTAGGATGACCATCTGGGGTAGGCATAACGAAGCTGCACCCCCGGAGGTAGGTATGTAGGTGTTCCATCAAGAGAGTATGCCTTGACTGCTTTTGCATTGCAGACCTAATGAAGCGGACCTTTGTAGGCAGTCAAAAGGTTGATGAATGGAGTAGGATATTCGTATGACACCGTACTCTGACTTGCGTGTAGATTTTAGTGGGCAGGACCCAAAAGGATAGTCACATGCGAAGATCAAGCCATCATGAACCAAGAGCGAGTTTGGGAAAGACTAGAGTTAAACCAACAGGCCAATGATTCTTTCACTATCGAGACATTGGATGAGGGGCACAGCTAATTGGATGTTTAGATTGTTTGCAGTAGGGCACAACCACTTAGCTCTTTAGTGGTCTTTCGATTAGTTGAGGGGTGGCTGCGTGGGGCCATAGCCACGATGAGAAAAGAGACAGACCAAGTAGAATATCTGTATTGTAGGCCTAACGAAGCTGTCCTTTACAGATATAGAAAATCCCCGACTGAGTTCCGTACAAGGTAGACCTTGTTAAGCGGGATTCAGGGAGTAGACAGAACGATTACGTATAGTCCTCAAGTTACGCACTAGGTGGTACGTTGTGGATGTCCGAGCATTAGTATAGGCTAGTGCGGGCGCAGTTTTACGTTTTCATAGTAGACAACATAACATCTGTATTGTAGGCCTCATGAAGCTGTCCTTTACAGATGTCTTCATAGAACGCTCTAGGAACAAGACGATGGAGCCCTTTTCAAGGAGGATACGGAAGGTACTATGGGTAGTACCTAGGACTGATGCGGTCATTGGGCATATAGCTACATATATATTAGTTATTAGGTTTTAACCTACCAGGAAGTAGATGGGTACGATTCACGCATAGAGGTAAGAGTACTATAAACCCAATAAACCTAATATAACATAAAATGGAAATAAACGGTATATGTAGAATTAAGCTTAGAAGTGTATAATTTGTCCATTCACCGGTACTTTAGTTCTGACCCCCTCCTCATAACATCCTACAGGTTAGATAGATGGCAGAGACTTTCCAACTTGGAGACACTTGTTTAGAAAGTGTTATTTTCTTGGTGAGTATTTAATTACTATTATATTTTAGTCAGTTCAGTTGTGAGATATTTATTTGAGCTCTGATATATTTGTCTTTGCCTATTTGCAGTATAGCAGATACCCAACTCGGGCTTCAGTGGGTTTGGATTTTAGCATTTTTGCGAAAAATCCGGACCCACTGAAATTCGGGTTGTTACAACCACCATAATTAAGAAGGTTAGTTAAGGGAAATTCCATCTCCAATAAATCCTTTTAATAAATCATTTCCATTTATGTAATCTCCTTTGATTAAATTCTAAATCCATTTATAGAACTCTTTTATAAATATCTAAAAATCATTTATAAATGTCTTTTATAAATATCCAAAGTCATTTATAAACTCTTTTATAAATCTCCATTTATAAATTCCTTTTTTTTTAAATATCATTTACAAATATCATTCGTAAATCTCCTTTAAATAAACCCTTTATAAAATATTATTTACAATATCATTTGTAAATACATTTATCAAAATAATTAGACAACTTACAAAATCATTCAAACACTTGTCCTAAAATTTATATAGAATTAAAGTCAATTTAAAACCCATAATTTTACAAATTTGAAAGGAAGCTTAGTGACCATAATGGTACCGAATCAAGTTACTATTTTAATTAAATTTGATTTCCAAGTCACATAACAGTTATTTACATAAGCCAACATATATACAAATAAAATCCATAACCAAATCAGATAACATGTCAATACAAGCCAATTGGCAGATACATATCCAAACAATATAATAGTAGGATGGTGATTTGTCCTGCTAAAAAGATGTTCACACAATCTATTAAGTTCGATTATAGCAGAATGTGGATTTATCCTACTAAGTGATGTCCAAACAATCTACTTAATTAGGTTTAGTAAAACAGGGATTTATTCTGCTAACTGATGTCAAAGTTGAGTATAAATAATTCACATTTGTATGGTTGCTTAATGGTGTCGACGGTAGAATCCCTTAAGTGCTCAAACTATTCTTTGGAAAGAAAGTCGCATTTAAACAAATATATCTTTGGAAAACAAAGTATTAAAAAACTTAAACCCCTTTAAAAATCATTAATTACAAGTTAAACCTTTTATTCAATCAAATTAAATCTTAATTAAGTCTAAACTTAGCTTAATTATAAATTAAGAAATAATTAACCTTTAATAAATAAATTTTTTATAAACTAAACCATTAATTAATTTATAATTATTATAATTAAACACTTACTTAATAATTAATTAATAATTAATCATATAGTTAATTAATAATTAATTAAAAATAAATCATATCTTAATTCATAATTAATTAAAAATTAATCTTACTTAATCAAAGATTAATAAAATTAATCTCACTTTTTAAAAGATAATTAATTAGTAACCAATCTCCACTTAATTATAATCAATAAACCTTATTTAATACTAAATTAATTATTAATTACCAAACTTATTTACTAAATAAATAATTAATAATAAATTAATAAATCCTTAGTTTACTTCTTAACATTATTAATTAAGTTTTATAAAACATTTCCAAAGTGTTTTTAGTATAAAAACTTAATTTGCTAAAAGGTGGAATTTTCAGCGAAACTGCATCCATAGCGACTATCGCTATATGGACCATAACATAAAAACTTATCTTTGGCTTTCCTTTTTGAAACTTAACTCATGGAAGCTTACTAACTATTTCAAACATAAAGTAATAGTTTTGTAAAACTAAAACAAAGTTTGAAATTTGAAGACTCTTTTGATTTTAAAACCAATAATCCTAGTTTTTACACAAAGGATTCCATATCGCTTAAACTAGTAAAGATGCTAACTTTCTTAGCATATCACCACATATTCATGTCTATAACATAGAATAACATATCACAACCACAAACCTAACCAAAGCTCACAACTTTACGACAAACATAGAAAAGGTCTAAACTTTACATCAATCATAACACATTTTAACTTCTTTATCAAGTCTAACTCTCATCCACAAACAAATGCAAACATATTCACATCCAAACAACATGCTAAGTCAATACACAAGCACATTTACATACAAATACAAGTATAAGATAAAGGTGTAAACTTTTTCCAAAATGAGTGAGTTTATACTCACCAAAGCTATGCAAGCTTAACCAAAATTCCCCTAGACTTGAAAAAGGCCTTTGATCTAGACTTCCTTAAAGCAAAACCAAACTTTTATGACATAGATGAGGTCGTATGGCTTGGCTTAAGCATGAATAGGATCAGCCATGAGGGTGTGGAGGAGTTTAGAACTTGTTTTTGAGAAGAGAGACGGTGCAATCTAGAAAGGAAGTATTATTACATAAGTATAAGGTATTTTTAAGTAAAAAGAGAGAAGAAAAAAATTGAACCTGAGAAGCCATGGAAACAGAAAGAAGCTTGGAAAGAAGAAGAAGTTTAAAAAGGAAAAATGGAATGAAAATGAGAAGGAAGAAAAAAATAGAAATTGTGTTTATATAAAATGATATATAGTAAATTACCTTTTTACCCTAAAGTACAATACCCTTCACAAAACTCATGCTACTCATCACATACACCCTCCTCATCATGATGCATATGCAAGGACCAAAGGTTCACCCTTTTCTCCACTAGATAATACCCTCTCTTGTACTTAAGATGTAAGATGATAATGACATGTCATGATTTTTCTTTTATTTAATTTTTAAACTTGAAAATTGTCACATCACTTTCATTTCACTTAAGTAAACATATATTTACCCCTTTACACACTTAATTAAATTTAACTTAATTTTATAAGTGTGTGTTTTAAATATATTAAGGTATTTTATAAACTTTTAAACAACTTTTAAATGATAAAAAAATTGATTTTTGAAAAAGCTTTCCGGTCACATTTACTATTTTTCTTTGAACTAAATATTTTTGTAAACACAACTTAAAAATAATTCACCATTACTAGTTATAAATTATAAAGGGGTATTTTAATTATTAAAACCATTAATTTGAATATTTAAAATTAATTAATTATTCACAAATCAAAGCGATAAATTCCAGGTCGTTACATTCTTTCCCCTTTAAAAGAATTTCGTTCCATAAATTTCACCACATGAATACCCATTATTATTCAGAAGTCCGCATGATGTTTGTTAACCCAAAAAATGGATCAATACCCTGGATCAAGTGTGAAAGCACCAGAGTAGAGAATCAACAGCCCAAATCTTAGATAAACAACAAATAAAAAGCAGAAGTAAGCAAAGAGACACCAAATTTTTATAGCGGTTCGGCTGACTTTGGCCTACATCCCTTTTAGTCAATATTTATTATGATTATACTAGTTGAATCTCTCTGGATATCAACTAATTAGTCCTTAGATCTAAGTTACAATGAGTTAGAATAAATCACAAGTACAAGAGTTGACTGGAGAATCGCAGTAACTTCCTTGATGACTGTTATGAGGGAGAAGAGAGTTGAAGAAGTGAAGGAATTCCAGTAGAGTAATGGCGGCTCTCCCTTCGAAAAAGATCCATCTCCAGTTGCAGGAAGGTGACTATTCATAGGGAAATTCGATGAGTATTGGGCCAAAAGTCCAGGTGCAGAAGAGTCCAGTTGTTATGCCAAGTCATCACTGAAAATCTCAAATCAATCTGAGTCATTTCTATGGATCGCTAGCTATTCATAGAGGATGGATTGCTAGCTATCCATTAACTTAGCATATTTTTCTACCAGAAGCCTTTACTTAGTGCTACAAAGGAACTCGAAAAGTTTGAGGCTGATCTGACCTATCTTGATGGATCGCTAGCTATCCATAGGAGATGGATCGCTAGCTATCCACTTACCTAGCATATTTTTGAGTGATCTTTGTTTGGCTGTCTTCCTATCTTCTATTTAAGTGCCTTGTCCAAATATCAAGTCATTTGGAGTTAGTTTGATCATCCGTCTTCATGGGTCATTTGGTCCAGAAGAATCATCCATAACTCGCTTAAAACTTAACGAAATCAGATGAAACTTTGCAGGTGCTCTCTTTAAGGTGTGTGGGATCAATCATAAAAATTTGAGATGGTGGGACCCACTCTACATGGTCGCTAGCGACCATCTAGTTAGTTTGCTAGCTGGTCGCTAGCGATTCATGAAATCAACTCCAAATGATCTCATTTTTTCTGTGAGCCTTCTATTATGTCTTTTAAGTATTCTCCCAAAATTCAAGTCAGTCCGACTTCGTATGAGTTTTGTAGGTCCATTTTAAGTTAGCTTCTTTTGGTCAAACAACTTGAATCAGATGAGTCTTTACTTCTCGAGCTAGATTGTTTGGCTTGCTATGAAACTTGGCAAGAGTCTCTAGGGAACATATTAGATCATGATGCAAGAGGATTGGAGGATTCACGAGTGAACCTTATGGATCGTTAGAGTTCCATATGTGATGGATCAATGGCGATCCAAGATCTTGGCCAAATTTTGGTTCCTCCTCTTGAATCTTTCTTCATTCCTTCTTCTGGTCCTCTTGGTTGATTCTTGAGTTGTTTTGACTTATCGTAGATGGTCTGACTTCCTTTGAATTCCGTTGGGTTAAAAAACCCAGTTAACACTTGCCCCCCCCAAAGTACACCTTTTGGATGAAAGGCGCGCTTCACTCCAGAACAAGTTCATGTCTCCAGTCTTCGATAATTGAGCTTTCTTGATGCTTTAGCCTTGGTGAATCGTCCAATTCCTTTGGATTCTCTTTCCAATCATAAGTCATTCCAAACCCGTTATATCCTAGGATTCTAACTCTGCTTAGGTGTAATTTATACATCATAATCATTTTGATTTCATTCGGAGTTATTACATCACATATCTCTAATTAAATCACATGTTTCCAATTACATCACATATCTCCATCTACATCACATATCTCTAGCTGTCCCATGTTTATTCGGAATTTACATCACTATCAATTTTTGCTTCTCATTCAGAGTTGTCACATCATATATCAAAATTACATCATATATCAAAATTACATTATATATCAAAATCACATCATATATAAGAATCACATCATATATCGAAATCGTCCTGTGTTCATCTAGGATTTATTAGTTTTATTCTGTTTATAAGGCATTCAAATCCTTTTATTAAATCAAATTTGTTTTAAGTATCGATCTCTCCTAATTGTTTAAGTTTAATGCGTGATCTCTTTGGATCGTTTAATGTTTAGTTTAATGTGCGATCTCTCCGGATCGTTTAATGTTTACTTTAATGTGCGATCTCTCTGGATCGTTTAATGTTTTATCTAATGTACGATCTCTCTGGATTGTTTAATGTTTTAAGCTAAGGGGACGACCTCTTCGGATCGTTTGTTTGTTAAGTTAAGGGGGGATGATCTTTCTGGATCATTTGCTTATTAAGTTAAGGGGGATTAAGCAAGCCCATTCCCTCACTCTCTGGTGAGGGGACTTACTTCTTGCACTCTGGTCTTGTCTCTCCGATCGAGACTTTATGGCACTCGATTATATACAAGTCAATCCACTAGCTCTCTAGTAAGGGGACTTGCATCTTGCACTCCGGTCCCGTCTATCTGGTCGGGACTCTATGGCGTTCAAAATCGGTTATCACATTAAATATGGATTTTATAAAATTCAAATTTCAAATCAAAGCAAACAAGCAGAAATTAAATAAGCAGAAATCCTGAATGTCTATCCCAGACATCCGACTCAAAGCGTGGTAAGGGACCATTCTAGGTTTTGTGCTCGTCCAAGCGGTCTGAGATTATTATCCTAAGAAATTATCCCAGATATGCAACTCAGATCCCGACTAGGAACTAATCTAGGTTTAGCACATGTCTAAGCGGTATAGGATCATTATTGTTTTTACCACTAATAAATGAAAAGAAAAGTGCAAAAAAGGAACCGAAGCAAAGGGTAGCAGCCGGATCTAACTGCCCATCCATCCCAGTTAAGGGATTATCTGTCTTGGCCCAGATCCTTGTGCATTCCTTGAAGCCTCTGCTGTGGGTGGTGGTTGCTCCAGCTGTGCTATCGCAGTTCTTTTCAACACGTACTACGGCAGCTAGTCATTTCGAACCAGTTCTTCTATCAGATCACGAAGGTGTCGGCACTCATTCGTTTCATGTCCGCCCAGCTCATGGAAGATGCAAAACTTTCTGGATCCTTTCTCTCGATCAGTAGGCTCTCTTCTCGGAGGCTATCGATAGGGAATTTCCCCCTTAGTGTCTAGGTATATCCTTTCTAGGGTTTCAGTCAGCTCATAGTAGAAAGAGAATTTGGTCTCTCTCCTTTGTCGTTTTGGTTTTCTAGAATCATCATCGGCTCCTCTTTTCCCTTTGTCATTTCCAAATCCTACTTCGGAGGATCCATTACAATCCACAGCATAAATTTTTGCGTCTTCAGCTTCATCTTTTGTGTCAGGATCCTCCTGACATAAATATCTCTCAGCTTCATAGTAACACTCAACAAGATCCATTGGTGGATCCCTATTAAGTGCAACCCTGAAGTCGGTCTTGCTCGTGACCCCAAACACTACCGCCATAAAAACACTGATGGGTCCAGCCTATCAACCGCAGCTACCATTGCATTGAATCTTGTTAAATAACTTCTCAAGGTCTCTTCGGGCCTTTATTTCACATTTTCCAATGTCATCACATTCTTCGGTTCTGAGACGTGAACTCGAAAATGTCTTAAAAATCTGCCTACTAACTCGGTCCATGTGCTAATGGACCCATTCTCCAGTTGTCTAAACCACATCGCCGCCAAATCCGTCAAGTATAATGGGAAGCACCGCCCCATTACTTCCTCAGAAGCACCCAACACCTCCATATGTTGGATATATCTCATCAGACGAATCATTGGATCGGTCTTTCCATCGTACATTTCCAGCGCGAGAAGTTTCAAATTGGGAGGATTTCTCATGTTCCGGATATTAGCAGTAAACGAGTTTCTGTTCACATCTTCCAAACCCTGATCTGTGGGTCCTCCTCTAACCAACCTCCTAACCAATTCAGCAATTCAATTTTCACCATCCAACGAAGGTCTCGTCTGAAAGCGATGTTCTGCCCCTTGCCTTGGCAAGGGAAATCTGGTGCATGCTCCACTGTTTGCACACCAGTGTTCTGTCCTACTCTTCTAGTCTCATTCTATCCTCCACTCCTCCAGAGTAGCTCTGTCACATATTCCTCCACTGGTTTCACCTTAGTATTCAGATTACCTCCTATACCACCAGTTCCTGGAGTTTCAATAGTCACTCCATTATTGGCCCTCTCGGTGCCAGCTCCAATATTGATCCCATTATTGGCATTGATCCCCAGGTTGACTCCCACGTTGCCCCTAATTGTTGATTGCTCTGGACGTGGAAGAAACATTCCATCTCTTTCTAATCCAACTCTAGCAACTCCTGTATTATTCCCTAGGGTCTGAATTCTTGTAGCTCCTGCAATTCCTTGTTGTCCCATCATTTGGAAGAATCCCTCCATCATCTCTTGTTGCCTAGCCAAGATTCCATTCTGCATCTCCTTCACTAGCTTTTCTATTTCTTCTGTAGCTACATAGTTGGATTGGTGAGAATTTAAAGATACTTCCTGACCGCCCTCAGACTCTGGTTGACTTGCTCCAGTTTTAGATTTGGTGTTAGGCCTCTTCATTTTTCCCTAATCACAAATTCAAGCTTCAAGTTTCAAGTTTCTGGATCTACTTTTGTTCTCAGTGAAAGCACCAAAATGTTAACCCAAAAAAGGATCAACACCCTGGATCAAGTGTGAAAGCACCAGTGCAAAGAATCAGAAGCACCAATCTATGATAAACAACAAATAAAAAGCAGAAGTAAGAAAAGAGACACATAATTTTTATAATGGTTCGGCTGACTCTGGCCTACATCCACTTTAATCAATCGTTATTATGATTATACTAGTTAAATCTCTCTAGATATCAACTAGTTAGTCCTTAGATCTAAGTTACAATGAGTTAGAATAAGTCACAAGTACAAGGGTTGATTGGAGAATCACAGTAACTTCTTTGATGACTGTTGTGAGGGAGAAGAAAGTTGAGGAAGTAAAGGAATTCCAGTAGAGTAATGACGGCTCTCTCTCCGAAAAAGATCCATCTCTAGTTGCAGGTAAGTGAGTGTTTATAGGGAAATTCAATGAGTATTGGGCCAGAAGTCCAAGTGCAGAAGAGTCCAGTTGTTATGCCAAGTCATCAACGAAAATCTCAAATCAATCTGAGTCATTTCTATGGATCGCTAGCTATTCATAGAGGATTGATCGCTAGCTATCCATCAACTTAGCATATTTTTCTACCAGAATCCTTTACTTAGTGCAGGTAGGGCGATCCGACCTACCTTGATGGATCGCTAGCTATCCATAGGGTATGGATCGATAGCTATCCATCCACTTAGCATATTTTTGAGTGATCTTTATTTTTTTGTCTTCATATCTTCTATTTAAGCTTCTTGTACAAATATCAAGTCGTTTGGAGTTAGTTTGATCATCCATCTTCATAGGTCATCTGATCCAGAAGAATCATCCATAGCTCACTCAAAACTTAACAAAATCAGACAAAAATTTGCAGGTACTCTCTCTATGTTCTGTGGGACCTACCATAAAAATTTGAGGAGGTGGTGCCCAATCTACATGGGTCACTAATGATCCATCTAATTAGGTCGCTAGCGATCCATCAAATCAACTCCAAATGATCTTATTTTTTTTATGAGCCTTCTATTATGTCTTCTAAGTGCTCTCCAAAAATTCCAAGTCAATCCGACTTCGTATGAGTTCTGTAGGTCCATTTTAAGTTAGCTGCTTTTGGTTAAACAACTTGAATCAGATGAGTCTTCACTTCTCGAGCTAGATTGTTTGGCGTGTTGTGAAACTTGGCAAGCGTCTCTAGGGAACATATTAGATCATGATGCAAGTGGATTAGAGGATCCACAAGCGAACCTTATGGATCGCTAGCGATCAATAAGTGATGGATCGCTGGCGATCCATCATCTTGGCCAAATTTTGGTTTCCTCCTCTTTAGTCTTTCTTCATTGCTTCTTCTGGTCCTCTTGGTTGATTCTTGAGTTGTTTTGACTTGTTGTAGATGTTCTGAATTCCTTTGAATTCGTAGAGTTAAAAATCCCAGTTAATAATGTTCATAGAACATCCATATCAAAAAGCCGATTCCATCTCTACTCGAATACATAACTTCACTTCCAAGCTAGTATCGCTCACCCGATTCACAAGCGTAGACTCCGATCAGGCTTCTTGACTAGAAACCTCCATTCTCCTTACATAGCCATTACTATGATAGAAAACTTTGGTTTCCTTTCATGAACCCTCATCAAGCGATCGCCATCAAAAATCGAGTGATTAATCCTTATTCGAAATGGTGTAAAAAACCTCAAGTCATGTATTTGAATCTTGGATCGAGAACTATATGAGAAAGGGAAATGATCTATGTACAACCTGATAGAGTTAGGGTATGCCCTAGGGGAAATTATGTAATTTGTTACATCTATCTAACTCGTTGACCAATCTTGTTCGAAATAAAAGGTATTTTCTTCCTATTATATACTTGATATAATGTGATTATATTAATTAATTAACTTAATTAAAAGTATATTTAATAGAAAAATCAATAAATGGTATATTTTGTGATAGTAGTTACAAAGTGTTGTAACCATGAGTAATTTATCACAACGAAACAAATATACCATTATAAATGTTCCTAGTCAAGATGCATCGAGACTGGATATCGATGTATCCGTTGAGACTGGAGTACGTGACCCTCTCCAAATGTTGGGCAGTGTATTACTCATGACTGCTGGTGGCACCTAGGGGTTATGTACTAACAGTTATTGGATAACTATGGAACGACTCACTTGATAGTTTTCTGTTGGTTAATATAACTAAGGTGAAATAGAAAATATCAATGTGACTGATTTATACAGTTCTCTCGACTTAAGAATACTGTGGATCTTTAATATGAAAGCTCCACTTTGATTATAGCCAAATCATGGAATGGCATCCATCGAGTGACTATAGTTGGGTTGAGTGGAAGTATTGGAGTGAAGCACTATTCAAGAGAAGATTCGTCTCCTCAGTTATATGCGGTTAGTATCACAGCCAGCTCAAGTCAACTCAAAGTCAAAGTCTCTGGCCAGAGCATTTCGGTTAATCATAGTTGTTATTATTGAACCAAGGACTTTGTATTTGGACTATAAAGTTGAATGTGGATGAGGTTGGAATTTTGACCATTACAAAATTCCATAAGTCCAAAGTGATATAGTTTTGATGAAGAGAATTGGTGTAAACAAATGTCACAACCGGGTAACGCTTATTAAACTAAAATTGGATTTTACCGAAAATGAGTAAGCGATAAATTTGGCCATAATGTCATACCACTTGCTAAGTGACGTACGAACGTTAACATTAGAATAATTCTATGTTAATCGCTGACCAAATTTACACCCAAGAGTTGCACAGCCGAAATGATGAATTCCCTTAAGACCGAACGATTTAATTAGTTTATAATTGTTATAAATTAATTAAATTAATTAATATTTATGAAATATTAAATATAAAATTTGAATATGATTTGAGAAATAAATAATGTTATATATATTTATATTAGTTATAAATGTACCAATCGATATACGATATCGATAAGCGATTAAATTAGATTTAATTGCATAGCATTTTGGCTTGGGCTTAAATGGGTTTAAATCCCATCATTAGGGCTGTAAATTTCGGTTTTTATAAGTTATTGGAGGCGGCTAAAACTTAGGATTAGACCTAGAGATGGATGGCTAATTAAAAGAGAATAGGTAATGAGATTGTCCTAATATCTCTCTTGTACAAGGCTATATATATGGATCTCTAAACTTTTAATAAAAAAACAACTTTTGGCTACTATAGTTATCAAGTTTGCAGGCTGAAAATAATCCCCATATCAGTTCTAAGAATCTCAAATCAATTCATGTAACAACCCGATATTTTGGACCATTCGCATCCATTATAAGTGTATAGGTAGACACTCATGCCGGAATTGAATTGCTCAAAATACCGCGTTGTTAATTTAAATTGGCAAAACTGAACATATACAGTAAATAAATAATCACAGAATCACAGACACAGAGTAATAATTGCAGCGGAAATAAAAGAGATAGTAGTTTATGAAGCTACTATATAAATGTATAAGTTACATCAGAGTTTACAACAGAAGAGTAATACGATACATCAGATACAAATCAGAATACATCACTGGACTCATCGAATACTGAAAGCAGAATAGATGGCTGGATCTTCAAGCAAAGCTCCAACTTCAAAGGCGAGTCTCGAATATTGGTACACTCAGTCTGACCCGAGCGTAAAGCAAAAACACAAGACACTCGAGTCAGGATTAACATTCTTATATCAATAAATCCAACTCAAGTGAAATAGCAATTGAAATACAAGTAACTCAAAGGATGTTTGGAATAACCATCCTTTAAGGATCCGTTAAACTATCTACTATGTAGTAGTGTACGATAAGTAGATAATGTCTATCAGTAATATAAAGATATCAAAATAGTGTTAAGTCATGGCCCATTCCACCCTTAACACATTTTTATTCCCAAAAGCATATACAAGCCCAAAACCGGAAGTCACCAGAGGGCAATCCATATACTAAAGGTACAAAACAAATTCGTAGTGGTCACGAATAAAGGGATACAAGTATGACAAGGCACATGAGGCAATACCCAAGATAGTGATACTACCGTTTGCCTGATCCGGACTGGTGAGAACGCAACGCCGCAGCGCCCGCAACACCGTGAAACAACACTCCCAAAATCAAGGGTGCACCAATCGACAACAAGTAATAAGTAGTTCGAAGAAGTGTGTCCACTTGAGGTAGCTAATCCTCCATTGGCCCGGCACGGCTCCTATTTTAGTCATTTCCAATTTGACACAAGTGTCAAGGCTATCCATTATCGTTCTCTTTCTTCAGTCATCACGTACATCATTCCAACCACTTCATTCTGGATCACACTCCGCGTATAGTTATTAAAGTGGTTTCGGTTTAGATAGAGAGTATATCCATTACCGATCCCGGTCTCTTTAATAACTTTCGTAATTATTACACCGATTGGTCATTTATATATTTCAAAAAAACCAAATCAATTCCAATTTCAAATAGAATTCGTAAACCAACATTTCATTTGTCTTTCAAAAACCAATTTCCAAAATTTACGTTTCAAAACTTCAATTTACCATTTCAAAATCTTATAATTCAATTTCAAATTTCTATTTAAAACAATTCAAATATTGATTCAAGTTCGTATATAAGTTTCATTCCGAAATCATTTAAATAAATTTTATTTAACATTCAAATCAATTTAAACTCATTTATCGGTTTCATTCAGTATTCGATAAGTTACTTTATCATTCAAAACAATTTCTATTAAATTTCCAATTCATTAAATCAATTTCTTAAGTTCAACTTCATTAAATCAAAACTTACAATTTTGAATTAAATTAAATTCGTCAAATCAAATCCTTTTATTTTCAAGTCTTACATTAATTTCAATAAATCACATTTTATTTCTTGTTAAAGAACTTCAATTTCACTTATTTACTTACTTAAATAATTTTCCAAAACTTAATTAATAAAGAAACTCAATTTTAATTATTTACGAAGTAAAATTCACTTATTCAAAAGTTAAATTTTTCTTGTTAAAGAATCCAATTCAATTTAATCATTAAATAATTCAATCTTATTTAATTATTAAATAATTCAAAACTTAATTATTAAATAATTTCAAAGTTTAATAATTTCAAACTTAATTATGATTTCAAACTTAATTATTAAATCATCTCAAAGTTTAAATAATTTCAAACTTAATTATAATTTCAAACTGGATTATTAAATCATTTCAAAGTTAATTCAATCATTTCTCCAATTTATCAACATTCTTTAATCAATTACATTTTTAATATTTTGTTTCAGATTATTAAATATTAACATTTTCCTTTCATTAAAATTTAAATTTCAACTTCATTTCAAAACCATATTATTTATTCAAATAAAATCTTCATTTTATTTTAAAATCAAATCATTGACCAATCGGGTTTTATTTAATTTCCTATCCTAAGTCAAAGTTTTTATTTTGGGTATTTATCATTTCAACCCGATTCCATTTCAATTCAAAATCAAAACATAACAAAGGGAACTTGCAGTGTGATAACTGGGATGGTGTCAAAGTAAATAAACAAGCAATAACAACAATCAATAACAATCCAATAATCAATTCAAATAATCCTGAAATAACCGTATTAATTCGCATTGTTATTTGTACGAATTAATATAATTATTTCTAGAATCTACACTATCATTTCATGTAGATTAAAGATTATTATATTACGATTTTTCACTTGTCATTCAATTTAAAATTTTACACTACAACAATTAATCCAATATACGTTCAATGGTTCAAAGTGTAATTATCACTATTTTACATGTCAATTAATTTAACAAATAAAAGGGGTCATATTCAACTAATCAAATTCAACATATATGTCAATTCAAATTTTTTTTTATTATCCTACGTCAAATTTACTTGCATAATTTTTATCACTTTATACATTACAATTTTAACGTCCAGTTGTAAACATCAACCAATCAGTCATTTAACAATCAAACTGGATTATCATTGCATATATAACAGATATTGGTGTCAGATGTCACAGGTGAACTGATACAGGTAATAGCATATATAACAGTGTAAATATCTAACAGCAGCATATTTCAATTTTCGTTTCAATTGAAATCAAATTTAATAAATAAAAGAACGTTAATCGTGAGTGAGTGCTCACCTTTCGAGGCTAGAGATGGACGAGAATAAGATGAGTTATGAATCCAAGCACGAATTCCAAAGCAAGGTTAGATTGACACGAATTTGACGGACAAAGATGATAAATAGGAATTCATGAGTCAAAAATTTGTTTGATATAACAAAACAAAAATGTATATATATAATATTATGAATTCTCTTAATTTAATATCCAATAAAATCCTTATTTATAACATTCAAAAGTCAATGTAAAAAAACAACTTTGTAAAATAAATATTTTGACTCAAACAGAACATATAGACTCATATAATACACACATGTATTTTATATATATATATAATAATAAAATGTAAAACAAGAAACATATAAAATCTTCTTCTCGGATTAAATGTTGTAAACAATATATACTATTATATAACTACTACATAAACTGCAGCAAACAAAATATAACTTACGTATAGTAAAATATACTTTATATATGTATATGTAACATTAGATATAACCACCGATAAGTATACTAAATTACATAGATTTTTATACAGACTAATACAACATCTAAACAGAACAATAAGTTAGCCTTTATATAAATTATAATATATATATACTTACATTTATAAATCCACCCATAACATAAATAAGCAATATACATACAATATAATATACAATACGTATACAAATATATATAACTAGAATATAGCTAGTATACTACCGTACGTAAACTTACTTTGTAACAGTTGAACCCAACATATATTTTACACTTAAAACATACGGTTATAAGCTTTTATACGTGATAGATTATATATATTATAAACGTGCATCTCTATATAAATCTAACAGTATGCATACAACTCAGTTTTATATATCTATAACTGTACAAACTTCTTTTTATCTCATAACAAACAGGCAAAGCTTATAATTACTACACCTATATATATATCCAAATCTGAAAACAAAATTTACATAACTTACCCAAGCAAATTTGTAAACATCGCTATATATACACGTGTAAACTATATAACTTACAAAATGAAACCAAATTCACGAACGTAGAAAAATCAACTCATGCAAAAATATAACTTATATATCTGTATAACTTGTAGAGTATATAACTTAAAGTCCATTCATAAAAATGTAAACTGGATAATAGAAGATATATATGTAAACAGTCTATACATAATTTACTTAGTAAGTACTAATATAGAACCACTTGTAAAATAACTTGTACGACCAGAGCCATATACATTTATATATTAACTATCAGATTCAAAACTTCTACAAACTAATATATATATATATATATAAGTAATACTTACCTTTGTTATTATAATATATACATATATATTTAGAACTAGCTAAAAGGAATAGAGGACTAACAGCGAACGAAGGAAGATGGTTGTCAACAAAATTTTTGAGGGTGGTGGTCGCATCTCGGCGGGGTGACATGGCGGCAAGGGGTGCAGGCACGAGATGGCTCTGCCTTGGGTTTGGGTGCACGTTGCTGCCGCGTGCGGCAACAAGAGGAGGCGGAGGAGAACTCGGCCTAGGGTGCTGTGGAGGAACAAGGATGCGGTGATGGAAGGGATGGTGGCGAGTAGGAAGAGGTCGGCAAAGTGATGTAATATTGGAAGCTTGGGTCGGGGAACAAGGCGGAGGTGGCAGTTCGGTAGGTGGAGGCTCAGGCGATTCAAGGGGGCAAGGGCGATCTGGTCAGGGCGGTTGTGGGGTGCTGCGCTGCCGAGCAGTGGCGAGGCAAGATGGTGTGGCAGGGTCGGTGGAGAGGTCGCTGACCGAGGCCGAGGCTGGGAAGGGACGTAGGGCGGCGGGCTGTTTGGTGGAGGGAAGGCACATCTGGGTAGGAAATGAGAAGAGGGGAGGTCATTGGCTCGCGTGCTTCAGTGTGGAGGATGGAAGTATAGGCTGCCGAGGAGATTCATAGTAGAAGCCCTCTGGGTTCCGGCTGGAAGCTTGCTGGGCACGGCATGCTGTGACGTGGGAAGAAACGCGGCAGTTTATGCTTAGATGAGGAAGTTTGGCAAAGAAGAGAGGGGTTAGAAGAAGATGGCAGAGAAGTAGCAGCCACAGGAATAGCTGAGCAAGTTTTTGTTATCTGAAGTGAAACTAATTTTGTTATGCGTGCTAAAATGAATGAATAGAGAAGAGGAGAGAATGGAAGGAAACCAAAAAGTATATTGATAAGTGGAATAGCCAAAGGTCGTACGTGAATTCCAAGAAATAATTAAAGCTGCTGACCATTTGCTACTGAACGGTGGAAAAATGAATGGTCACAAGGAGCTAAAAAGACGGACCGTTACGATTTAACCGTTTTACGGATTCCGCTGCGAACCGGCCGTCAAAACGCAGAAATAAATATATCGCAGAGATCAGCACGACGAGACGATTGAAACAGTATAAAGATATCAGTGGTTTGATTGAATTATAAAAATTCAAAAAAATTTATACTAGCGAAAAATGCGAGAAAAACGTAAGAAAATAAGATCGACGGAGTCAAAGATGTCCGAATTTGGAAAAACGACAAACTGACATCTTGCTCAGAAGATGATTTAGAATTTTTCTATGTAAAAATATTTAGGTTTCGAAACATTTTATTTTCATCGCTTTTTAACTGATTAAATTGAAGTAATTTTACGCGCGAAGTAAACTTTCATATTTTCTGACGAAAATATACCAGTTGCTGTGTTTAACTAGACGTATTCCAAATATTAAATTTTTATTTCAAAATTTTATCGTTTAAAATTTCATAAAATTTCAACTAATTATGTTATTAAAACAGTTGAAATTTACGGGTCGTTACAATTCAAGTTAAGTAAAAGCACTATTTGATAGAAAAGGTCGACGATTCCAGACTTGCAATCTAACGGATCGAGCATAACTAGAGAAGGGAATTCATTGATTCAAGTAAACTCAAAGGCATCATCAATTGGTATTTTATTTATATATTACAGTAATCGTATCATATTTTATGATTTAATATTGATTAATCCCAAATCTATATATATATATATATATATTAATGTTGTATATCTAGTTAGGTGAGATTTTCGTAGGTATATGTAGTTGTTACAAATTAGTTTGGTTATATGCATGGTTATATTATTATGTGTTATAATTTATGTATAAACAAATCTAATTTTCTATAAAAAACTTTTAGTTTTTTCATTATTAATTATTTTACGTATATTTATATATTAATTTAAATATAGACTAATGTATATTTTAAACATATAATTACATATATGTATATTTATAATGTATAAACAGCTTAGAATTTTTCCTCACACCTATTTATACATAATATGAATTATCAAAATCGAAAATAAATTTTGTATATATATAAATAATTTTAAATTCTCTTTTATTGATTATTTGAATTGTTTATTATATCTAAAATAATTATTGCACTAAAAATTTGATTTTATATTTTTTTTAAATCACTACATCTATGCAATAACCTACGGACAAAATTTCAGAATTTTTTGTTAATATTTAATATTTTTAATAATTAAATTACTTCGGTTGAATATTTCTTTTATTTATTAAAAATAATATTTTATTTCAAAAAATCATGGAAAATTTTTGAACTTGTATTTTCTGATCCTAAATTTTTAAAAAATTTTAAATTTGATTTTTTAATATTTATTACTAATATTTTTAATTATTATGATCACTATTTATTATATATATATATATAATAATGATAAAATTATAAAATTATTATTTTATGTTTGTTATGCTAATTTCAATCTGGAAATAATTTTAAAATATATATTTATATTTTAAGCATTTGAACGTAATTAATTATTCATATATATACATTTTATCTAACCTTATATATATATAATTTTTTTTGCAATAGAGACGGGGTTGAATGGACCCCTACCATTTTATTGATATACCAAAGAAGAGTAAAATAGAGAAAACATCTAGATGAAAAAGAAAAAAGCAAAAAGAGGGAACAAGGTGCACCAAGAAATAAAGAGAAGAAAAAAAAGAAAAAAACACAATAACTAAATAAAAGAAAACAGAGGAAAGAGGAACAAATAGGCAAATAAACAATGCATGCATTGCTTATGTAAAGGCAGCTTAAATACCAGGGTCAAAAGCGAACTTCACCACCTTTAGCCTTTCTCTAATCTTCTGCACTATCAGGTTTCTCAACTGCATCTTGGATTTACCTCTGCTCGGTTGGAAGATTTTAGGGTTTCTCTCATATCGGACCTCCTTCAAAAAAAATTTCAGAATGAAGTTAATAACCCTAGTTCTAGCATCCTTCACAATAGTTTCCTTGAACAAGCACTCCCATTCGATTGAACTGACATTACTGACATTAGTTCTACCCACCCTAGTCATAACATCAGTCCAGATGTTATTATCAACAGGACATTCAAAAAAAAATGATGATGTGTTTTAGGTTCAGTCATGCAGAACAAACAGTTAATAGGCACATCCATCCCCCTACAAATTAATTTCACTCTACTAAGTATTGCATTGTCAACCACCTTCCACATCATGAAGTTCTCTGTGGCAGTATTATCATTTCTCCATATTCGTTTATGCCACTTGCATTTACTTGTCTCATTAGCTTTGATGAAAACTTTATACAGTTCTCTGATTGAGTATCTTTTATTTTTCACAGTCCATGAGATGTTGTCTTTTTGATTCAAGTCCAATGTATAGGCTTGCATTTGATCCCATATATCTCTAATTCTCTAATTCGAGGTTGCAAGAAGAGAAAATAGATCATTCTGAATCAAACTTGTGACTAAAGCATTGGCAAAGTTACTAGTTTACTGCTTCTCTTGATAACTCACATATCTGTCTAGTATGAATCCATGTTTTAGCCAAGGTTCTTCCTAAAAACTGACTTTGCAAATCGAAGTGACATTGTACTTTATGTTTGGAAGAATAGATTCTCTCATGTGAAGTATAGATCTCCAAGTCCAACTCAAATTCTATCTAAGAGGCATATTCCAGAAACACCTTCCTCTAAATATGTAATTTTGGACCATCTTACCCATATACTATCTTTATCGTTTAAGTAATTATCAATGTGTTTGACCATAGCCACCTTGTTCCACTGCACCATGTCAATTATGCCTAGTCCACCTTTCTTTACTACTCTCTCAGTATGCTTGAAGGATATAGGAGCAGTATATCTTCCATGAGTAGTACCTTTCCATAGAAATTTCATGAAGGCTGTTCTGATCATCCTGATTAACTTGAGAGGTAGAATGTATGTCCTAGCCCAGAATACTTGCATCGAAAATATAACAAATTTAATTAACGTCAACCTACCAGCTTGGCTTAAAAGTCTATTGGCCCAGCAGTCGAGTCTGGCTAAAATAAATTCATAAAGTGGGAGACAATGAGTTGATGTGATTCTAGCGGGTGGGAGTCCTATCAACCCACCTGCCGCCGTCAATTTCTCAAAACTTTGTAGGGATTTTTCGAGTTTGGGTGGAAAGACTTTTTCTGGTAAGGAGGCTTTTGTGGAGGTGAGAGCTTGGCTTAGAGACACAGAGAGGATATTCAGACTATTGGGATTGGATGATCAGCAGCGAGTTTAGCTAGCATCTTAGCAGCAGAAAGAGGAGGCTTCGTATTGGTGGGAGGTCATCGAGTTAGAAGGAAGAGAGGTGACTTGGAATGGATTCCGGGAGCGATTTGATAGGAAGTTTTTGTCTCAAGCAAAGGAGAGTGTTCAGTTAGAGCGGTTTATCAATTTAAAGCAAGGGAGTTCATCGGTGAAGGAGTACATCAATCAATTCAATGAATTGCCATGGTTCGGAATGGAGTTGGTGAATACGTCGCACAAGAAAGCTATGAAGTTTGCGAAGGGATTGAATTAGTCCCTTTAGGGATTGTTGTTGACTCACGTGCTGATGGGAGCTACTTATGAGTCTTTAGCAAAGATGGCCCTTATGTCTGATGCAGCTAAGGAGGGAGAGTTTAAGAAGGCCCCTAAGTTGGAAAGTTCTAAGAAGAAGTGGGGGAAAGATAAGAAGGACGAGGATAAAAAGAAAGGAGGAGGACCTCAAAAGCAGATCAAGAAAAACGAGAAGTGCAAGAGTTGTGGGATGGTTAGCCATCACGCAAACGATTGTAGGAAGTCATCAATGAAAGGGAAATGTTTCAATCGCGGACAGCCTGGTCACTTTTGTAAAGCCTATCCTTAGAAGACAAAGCAGGGAGCAAGCGCACCTACAACACAGATACAGGCTTTGGGTGCAGCGCCTTCTAGCAATGGACCGGATAGAGGTAGGAAAATCACTTTAGAAGTTTTTGTTTCTATTTTTGATTTTTCCATACAGTCTCTTTTTGATTCTGGAACATCACACTCTTTTATCTCTAGTTCTCTTGTGGATTGTTAGCACTTAAACATTTCTTTAGTAGTAGACCCTATTGTTGTTTCAAACCCCATAAATGGATCGGCACCCTTGTCTATGGTTTGTAGGGGTCTGAAAATTAATATCATAGGCGTAGAATTTGACTGCGATGCCTATGTATTGGGATTCTCAGGGTAGGGGATGATTTGGAAATGGATTGGGTATCCACTTGTGAAGCGATTTTGGACTGCGAAAGGAGAGTCATTGGATTAGAGACATGTAGTGATAAGACTCTCGAGGTCTCTTGTGACCCACAGGGGTCAGTCATGTTGAGCTTCCTTTATTCCTTTGATTCATCACTAGGAAAGCTAGATTCCATTCCAGTCATTAAAGACGTTTCAAACATTTTGAGGAGGTTCTTCGTACATTTCGTGTTCATTAGTTGAGAGAAAAGTTTTTGAAGTGTCATTTTTGGCGTAAGGAAGTGTGTTTCTTGGGGCATAGAGAAGGTCAACATATGGAAAGAGTTTGAGAAATGGTTTTGTACATTTAGGCTCGGATTGTGAAAATCCAAAGAGTTATAGGCTAAGGATTGGAGATGTACAATAGATATAGTTGATAAGAAAAGAAGAAAGTCCATGTGTAGATAATAACAAAGATTATAATTGTATTGCCTTGAGGTAGATATAAGCATACAAGAGGAATATGAATAAAAGACTTTAGTAAGGAAATGATATTTCCAAGGTTTAGGGAGGATACTCCTAGGGTAGTAAATAGGAAAATCCACTTTATGTCTAGCTCAATAAAATATAATTGTTAGAATTGAAATATTTTCTTTTAGAAAATAAATATGGGGTTTTTGGAAATTTGCATGAAATTTAAATTGGTTTTTATATGATATAAATTTTGTTAAAAGTAAGATTCTTTTTGAAGAATTATAGCTTGCTAGTTTCTTTGTAGAAAAACAAAAATTGTAATATAAAAACCAAGAGTTTATTAAGTATCGAAAATGTAGGTTACAACAATTATTGTTGTAATAGATGTTTTCGTGAAAAATAAAAGGAGCATAGACTATAACACTATTGTTATAGTAGATGGCTCCCAAAGGAAATGTTTTTACATAGTATATGAGATTTATTTATTTTTGAATTCATGCACTAGTCTTTTTGGGTTGTAGTAATGGTGTTTTATGCAAACATCCATTTTAACCCAAATAAAAATGTATTTTAAAAATATAATTTCTAATAATAGAAATAAAGTGATTTGTGAATACACTTATTATTTAAATAAGTATAAAAAAATGTTTTCTAGTTATGGATATATTAAACAGCTTTGAAATGAGTTTTTCTAAAAAGAAAAGTGTAAGTTAGATATTAGAAAATTAATACATATAAATTAAACATACTTTAATCTATTGGAGTGAAATGATTAATGGTATAATTTTCTATGGAATCAATAAAAATGTTTTGTGCAAGTTATAAGAAATACATGAAAGAGATGTACAAGGTATGGGAAGCACCATATTTTGTATAGCCTATTTTGAAAAATAAAAAATAATTTCCATGTAATTTCACATAAACATGAAGTCCACTTGTAAAGGATTCATAGAAGGTTTTAGGAGTAATAATTTCTCATAAGAAAAGTTAGTTCCAATACATTAAGGTATAAAGCTATTAGTTGTAATAAGAAGATGTTTTGAAAACATGTGAAGACATTTTAAAGGTATTTTAAAGAAAGATGGTTTAGTGAAAAAGTAAATAAGTTTTTGGAAGCGAAAAACTTAATAACAATTAAATTAAAAAGTTCAAATTTTAATAGAAAGCTGTAAAGGTCTTTAAAAGAAAAGAGGAATATGTTTTAGACTTAGAATTTGGAAGTTTTCCCTCTAAGTTTGGAAAATAATGTAAATCCAAAAAGCTGTAAGGATACAAGTCTAGAAAGATAAAAGGTCAAGGAACCAAGTATCATTGAATTTAATAGAAATTTGAAAATGGAACTATAAACACCGAACCAAACTCCTAAATGTGAAGTAGATAGGAATTATTTCCTAGGTATAAGTGTAAGGCTATGAAGGAGACAATAGTGATTACTTTTGAAAGTAATAATTGAGTTTCCATAAGGTATATAGGACCCTAGTGAGAACCTAGGAATGTTGATTCATGTGAATAGACTAAAGAAGAACAGTAAAGTGAAATTTGTAAGATTGTAAGGCACACATGGTTGAGGACGTGCATTTTTGATTTTGAAGAAACTTAGGAAAAGCATCTTCCTTTAATGGGATTTTCATATGATAGTAGCATTAGAAGTGGCACCTTTCGAAGCTCTTTATGAAAGACTGCGCAAGTCGCCTTCGTGTTGGATAGGGTCTACAGAGAGATTGCCGTGGTTCCGACATAGTTGAGGAGACTTTGGAGAAGATTAGTTTGATTAGGAAAAAAATCGTATCTTATATCCGTATTTCTTTGATAGTAATTTTTCGAATTTCCTATTTTCCATCTCTAGTTTTGGATAGGTTCTTTCCTTTATTATCCTTTAGGAGGGTAGAACTTAGGACTTAACCCATGGATGGTAGGATTAGATGTAAACATGTTATTAGAGCATGTTATGAATGATGGATGCCAGTGGTTGCAAGTGTTTGCTCGTGGATGCTATGGACACATATACTTACACTATGCACTATTATCTCTTAGGGATCGGCCTAACTAGGACACTATAGCATATGCATATGGATGTGTGCGCATTTGCATTTTTATTTTCATGGTTGCTATAGATGGATGTTTACCACATGGTTATTGCATTTGGATGATGATTGAAGAACGTATATAGAACTATCAGTTATCATTAGGAATTTTTACATTCATTTGGATACATAGCACGATATGATTGCAAAAAAGGAGGTCAACTGAATCAGTGGACCACCTAATCTTTTGTATTAGTTTGGGACATTAACACTACACTAATCGCATAAGTATCATAAATTGCATTAGAAAAACTTAAGGACAATGGATGAATGGATGATGGTTGAGTAGTTGGTTATAGAACTTGTATGAAAACATTAGTTCATTCTTTTATCCTTAGAGATTTTGGGGATGAAATTCCTTAAGGAGGGGAGAATGTAACAACCCGAAATTTAAGCTATAATAATTAATTAACGAATTAATTAAATAATAAAATAACTTTGTGAAATTATCAGAATTGAGCCACGAGAGTTGCACCACTGTGTCCGTGGTAATTTTCAATTTCCATATATAGAACGTCAGAATTCGAGGTAATATAAGCTAAAAACAAAATAAACAAGAAAAGAAGAAAAACGAAAGAAAAAACAAATATTGGGCTAGGTCGACCAAGGGGTCGACCTAACCACGCCCTAGGTGGACCGGCTGGTCGACCTAGGGGGAGGGGCGGTCGACCGCCCGGTCGACCCGCCTTGGGTAATGAACGAAGGAAAATTCCTTCGTTCGTGGCCAAATTTTGTACGTCAATTTCATTCTTTTGCTCCATCTGGTCCTTCCGTGCTTCCATCTGACGGCTCCTATTCAGCCTATAACGTGGTTGCATCCTATTCAATCTCCAAATCCAACGGTCTGAGATCCACTTCTATGATTGTAATTACTTTAAAGATTTCTTTAAGTGAGTGATTGTAATTACTTTAAAGATTTCTTTAAGTGATTTAAAATAATATGGTTTCCAATAGTTGTAGTTTTACTATGATTTTTGGGATAACCTTTTTAGTAGTTTATCTACAATTTTTAGAATTATTTTCAGTCTATTTCTTTTAGCTATTCTTTTCAGTTAATTTTAGTTTATTTCTGTTAATTATAGCTTTTCCATTTATTTATAGTTTATTTACAGTATTTTAATTTATTTACTATTATTTATGCGTTATTTGGATCTTTTTCCTATGCTTTGGATTTTCTTCTATTCTCAGTTTTCTTTTATTTCTCATTCTTCTTCGCGTATGGATTAGAATAGATTAAATGCGAATATGGATTAAAATTATAAGAATACTGAAATAACGGAAGTTAAGATGTAAATTGTAAAGACTGTAATAAAAATGGAATTAAGACTGAAATTGAGCCTAATTATGATATTGATGTTAGAATTGGACTAATTAAAGATAATTGGCCTAGTTATAACTTAGAATTATAACTAAAAGGAGTAAAAATGAAAGAAGCTTATTTTTACACTTAGACCTTGGGTTAAGTAATAAGCATGATTACAACGTAGGTTATAATAAGAAAACAGAATAGAACGAGGCTTATTTTAAGACTTAGGATAAATTAATAAGCACGGATAGTAAGAATAATAAAAAAGGCTTATTTAAAATAATTTATCTAAGTTGATAAGAAAAGATGAAAGTAGGATCCATAACGACGGTATTTCCCTTATGTTGTTTAGGGTAGATAAGTTGTCAATAGTTAAAAGAAAAAGATCCGTACCGGTGGCATTTCCCTTATGTTGTTTAGGGTAGATAAGTGGTCAATAATTAAAAGAAAAGATCCGTACTGGCAGCATTTCCCTTGGGACACGCTTATGCTGTGTAGGGTAGATAAGAGGTCAATAATTAAAAGACTAGATTTTGTTTAACAGGGACTAGTACCAACAACATTTCCTATTTTCTATGGACACGGTGTCTCACAATACCCTGAAGTGAGACGAGGGCATGCTTATGCTGTCTAGGGTAAATAAAAGGTCAAAAGAGGGAGCAATAGATAGTGCGAACTGGCGGTGACCGAGCGTGCGGCATCGATTAGGGGAGATAAGTCGCTATTGAGTTCCAAGCGCTTAGTATGTGTGTCTTTCGTAGACACCATTGCATTCTGTGTAAGGAGCTATATAACGTCTAGTCCACAGTAGATACTTTGTGTGTCATTCGTAGACACTATTTCTGTATGGGGAGCTATATAGTGTCTAGTCCGCAGTAAGGTCTATGGAGTAGCAGGCCGATCAAAGGGTAGAATTAGGATTTCAGCCTAATGATAAGATTAGGAATTCAGCCTAATCGAAGCAGCTATCAAAGACAAGTGCAAACAATCAAAGTTAATCAATTGTGTTAATTTAGTTAAATCGTATTTATTTCCAACTTGTTCCTTCTTCATATTTCCTTCGTTTCCTTTTATATACTAGAACTGTTGTAAGGCCTATTACTTTTACTTTGCTTAAAGATTCTAGTAATTACTATCATTCACCAGACTTTTAGTCTGACCCACTCCTCTATTTTCCCATTTCCCCCCATATGCAATCTGGGGCAAGGAAAGTAGACCACAGCTTCTTGGAGACTTGTTGGAGATTCTATCATGTACTTCTTTCATTCAGTTCCAGTTTTTAGTTCTTTTGTTGAGCTGGTATCTTGAGAGGGATGTATTGTACTCTGATATTATTTGAGACTTTGGGTTTTTGATTTCACGAGACTTGTATAGGTATTTTTTAATATAATGTATTGGGTATTTGGTGACTTATTTTTATCATCTTATATTATGGAATTTGATTTTTAGCAAAATACTATAATTGTTTCCGTTGTGTTATTATTATTATTATTTAATTTTTGTCTTGTGAATCTTAGTCTCTGCTAGTTTTAGTTATACCTACAATGCACCATGCCTTTTAGTGTGTCCTTTTGGGTATACTAAGGGGTGTGGGGTGTTACAAGTGTGGGAGCTGTTATAGCCATGTAGTAGTTCGTGCGAGAGGAGAACATTGTCTAGTATACTTCTTCCAGGGAGGAAGGCTGCTTGATTGGATGATATGATGGAGGGAAGAACCACTTTCAATCAAGAGGCCACAATCTTGGAAATGCATTTATAAATTGCATTGCAACATGAGATAGGCCTGAAGGCTTGCACTTCATTTGCATTTTTGGTCTTGAGAATAAGGGCTATATTTGTATTATTGAAGGATCTCATCATGTATGATTTTTTGAAAAAGTTCTTGATAGCTCTACAAACGTCATCCCCTATAGTAGACCAGCATGTAGTATAAAAAAAGGTGTTAAAACCATCAGGACCACTACACGAGTTTTTATTCAAAGAGAACATTGCTTGTTTAATATCTTCTTCAGTAATTTCCACACTAAGGCTGACATGTTCTTGGTAGCTGATTTTGGGGAGTATGTTTGGGTCTATATCATCTATGGTAGGAGTAAATTTAGTTCTATTTCCAAATAAGTCTAAGAAGTAATGTATAAAGGCTTCTTCAATTTTAACTTGATCAGTCCGCAGTTGACCATTTTGGTCAGTAACAGAGGTAACATTTTCTTTTGTGTGTTTAGCTTTGAGCGCTGCATGAAAGAATGCAGTGTTGCAGTCTCCCTCTTCGGTCCATCTTATTCTTGCTTTTTGCTTGATCATAGCACTCTCTTTG
This sequence comes from Allium fistulosum, assembly GCA_030737815.1. Lineage (NCBI taxonomy): Eukaryota > Viridiplantae > Streptophyta > Magnoliopsida > Asparagales > Amaryllidaceae > Allium > Allium fistulosum. Next base: position 918,465,033 of record CM060906.1, read on the forward strand.
CTTAAGGCAGCAATATACTGCATAGAGAAGAGAGTTTCAATAGCTGCGAAGTTAGGCTTATAAGCATTATTTTGCATTTTTTTCCTGGATCCCTACAAGCTGCTTCTTCCTGGAGTCAGAGAGTTTACTACCACTTCCAAATTTTGTTCTTGACCAGTCTCTTAGAACCTCCTCTGTAGCTTTCAACTTTTTCTGCAAAATAAACATTGGGTTACCAAAAATAGGTCCGGACCAAACTTCACTAGAAGTCAGGTTCATTAACCCAAGCATTAAAAAAATTCAAAATTTGTTTTTCCTCTCATTGCAGAGCCCCCCATTTGAAGGATTTGAGGAGGGTGATAGGACAGAAGAGGGGTGGCGATATGATTGGAGATGGTAGGCCAGGTTGTGAGGGTAGGATGGTTGCAGAAGGCAAAATCAATCTTGGAGAAAGTTCTACAGCCATGTCTCTTCTTGTTATTCCATGTAAAAGTGGCTCCAGTGGTTTTTATTTCAATCAAGTTTGAATTTTGAACAACCATGTTCAAGGGCTTAATATCATTTAGGGATAAGTTGTTGCCTCCAATTCTGTCATTAAATCTTAGAGAGCAGTTGAAATCACCACAAATTATCCAGGGATGTGTTTCTTGTCTGAGAAAGGGGATGATGTTGAAAAGTTGGCTTCTGGCTTGGATGGTGTTGTCAGCATAGATGAAGATAAGGTAGTAGGAAGTTGAAGTAGGGATGTGAAGGTTGTGACAGTGTATGTGTTGTCTGGAGGAGTCAATGGGAGAAAGGAGGTGGATGTTTGGGTCATAGATAATCAAAATTCGGCCATACGGAGCTGCTGCATGATTATGTATTAGTTTCCAAGTTGGATCTATGTATTTGGTAGCTCTCATAGTTAATGGTTGACTTAACTTTGTCTCTAAGATGGCCAGAAGACTAAGTTTATAAGCTTTGATAAGGTACTTGTGCATTGGTCTAGTTTTATATCGACGTGAGCTCCTCTGATATTCCATACTCTGAGCTTTTGCAACATTGATTAAACTCTTTGGAGTTGATAATTTCCACTTTCATGTTCCTTGTTAAAGGTCATGTTCTTACTATATAATCAGGGATGGAGTTAGACAATGGTGAGTCTGAAAAAACTGTGCTTAGATTCTCAATTCTACTTGCTTGATTTTTAGAAGGGGTTGTTGCATGTAAGATGTTGGAGTCAGCTTGGATAGATGAGGAAGGTTTTGGATTGGTGTGGGGGACATGATCAGGTTGAATGGCGGGGGAGGCTTTGTAAGCATTGGGAGGTTTAATGTGTGAGTAGGAATGTTTTGCATAGGAGGATGGATTGACAGAAGTGTCTGTGTCTTTGTTTTGTGTTGTGGTTTCATTACTGAAGAGGAGGGGAGTGTTAGCAAGAGAAGCATGAGTATTTTCATTTATTGTAGTTTGACTTAAAGGGGTACGTATGTGCACAGGGATGTCAGTGTGCATTTGAGCATGAGGAAGGATAGGTGGATTATTGTAGCATTGAACTGAAGCTGAAGATTTTGCATGGTTTTGAATTTGCATAGAAGTAGGGTTGGTTGGTAGAGAGTGGTTCAAAATGGTTGAGTGGGGAGTGATAAAGGGTCGGGTTTTGTTGGTAGACAAGACTGGGTCATAGAGAGTGGCATCACTCTCTGTGTCATTTTGTGATTTTCCATAAGTATGTTCATGTTTGTCTTTATGTTCTACAGAAGCTTCTGCATGTACATTATTTGAGTTATATATTTTCCTTTGATCATGTAGTATTAGTATCTTGGATTTTCCTGCACTTTTGTCAGAGATTTATTTGCCTTTTTTTGTTTAAGTTCAGCGCTTGTTTTCTCTTCTTTTTTCTTCTTGTGACTGTTGCTTTCTGGACAACTTGAGTCAATTCTTGCATTGTTGTTCAGACATGAATTTTCCATAGGATTTAAGTTCTGTAGTATTTCAAATCTGTTACTAGTTTCAGTTTTTCCATTTTCCACAACATTATCAAAGAGTTTAAAACAAAAACCAGGATTGTCACTTGTTGCCTCTTCCTTGTCATCAGCCACTTGTGTATCATTTTTCTTAGTAGGCATCATTTCAAGTTCTTTACCACTTTCCTTCGGTGTCACCTCGGGCTCTTTGTCACTTTGCTTCGGGTCATTTTTTTCCTTAGTTTGATCTTGAAATAAGGAATTCTCCTGTAGATGTCTCTTATTTTCTACTGGTTCAGTGCATATTTCTCCTTCTTCTTTGTCCTTATTTTGAGTCATATCATCTTGCACTTTTCCTTGTGAGGATTTATTTTCAAAAACACTAACTCCTTCATCATCGCCATTCATTTGTTGATTAATTCGTTTCTCCTGATACTTCTTTCTATATTTCCCTACCTTTTGCCACTGCTGAATTCTAACACTTCTACCTTCACTTGTTTGTCTCCTAAAATTTACTTGCCTCTTATTTTCATTTATGACTACGCTTGTTGTTTCATTTTGTTTATCATTCCTCTTGTCAGTTTTGTCACATTTTTTACTTATACGCCCAAAAGTTTTGCATTTACCACATATATCTGGTTTACTTAGGTACTTTACAGTGATTTTTTGCATTCCATCAACTAACTTAACCATATAATCATCAACCAATTCTTTATTCGGTTTAATTTCTATGAGGCACTTTGCATATTCCAACCTTTCTAACTTCTCTGTCATCTCATCCATACATAGTAAACGACCAATTCTGCTTGTGAGCCAGTTAATCCCTAAGTGAGACCATGAAAATAGCGATATATTATGGAGTTGTACCCACACCGGTACTGATTGAACACTTCCATAAACATTGCTTACAGAGGAATCATATGGTTTGATAATAAACAACTTGTTCTTCATAATAATAGGGTCTCCTTGTAAGATTCTGTGCTTATCTTCATCACAAGAGAGTAGAAAAAGAAAATGAACACCCTCATCTTTTACCTTGATCGAGCCTTTCAATTTATTCACATTTGGATGGCAAACCCCTCTCTCCTCGTTTGTATATCCTATTCACATTTGTATGATTGCTTAACAGTGTCGACAATAGATTCCCTTGTGCTCAAACTATTCTTTGGAAAGAAAGTTGCATTTAAACAAATTTATCTCTGGAAAACAAAGTAATTAAAATCTTAAACCACTTTAAAAATCAGTAATTACAAGTTGAACCTTTATTAAATCAAAATTCAATCTTAATTAAGTCATATCTTAGCTTAATTATTAATTAAGAAATAATTAAACTTTAATAAATAATTTGTTTATAAATTAAACCCAAAATTAAACTATAATTAAAATAATCAAACACTTACTTAATAATTAATTAATAATTAACCCTATACTTAATTAATAATTAATTAAAAATAAATCATATGCTTAATCCATAATTAATTAAAAATTAATCTTACTTAATCAAAGATTAATTAAAATTGATATCACTTTTTAAAAGATAATTAATTAGTAATTAATCTCCACTTAATTATAATTAATAAACCTTGTTTAATACTTAATTAATTATTAATTACCAACTTAAGTAATAAAAAAATTAATAAAAAATTAATAAATCCTTAATTAACTCCTTAATCATTATTAATTAAGTTTTATAAAACATTTCCAAAGTGTTTTAAGTATAAAAACTTAATTTTAAAAAAGGTGGACTTTTTAGCAAAACTGCATCCATAGCAACTATCGCTATATGGACCATAACTTAAAAAACCTACCTTTGGCTTTCCTTGTTGAAACTTAACTCATGGAAGCTTACTAACTTTTTCAAACATTAAGTAAGATTTTTGTAAAACTAAAATAAAGTTTGAAACTTGAAAGCTCTTTTGATTTTAAAACCAATAATCCTAGTTTTTACATAAAGGATTCCATGTCACTTAAACTAGTAAAAGTGCTAAATTTTTTAGCATATCACCACATATTCATGTCTATAACATATGTTGGGTGAATTCTCACCACCGGACCAACCCTAGCCGAACAAAGGTCTACAGGCTACCGATCCAAACCTCACTGCCGAATCAGCCTCAATCCAACGAAGCTACCGAGTCAACTAACGCCCGAACCAAAGTCTACAGGCTACCGATCCATGCCTCATCGAACCACCTCCCTAACCAACACCTACCGGACCAAACCCGCCTTCTCCACCGAACCAAACATCTCCACATCAAAACCGAACCAGCATCACCGGTTCAACCACCGAATGAAGCAATACCGAACCACCACACTCCTACCACCGAACCAAGGTTCTACCGGTTCACTCATCTCTCTCCACCGAACCAAGGGAAACCGGACCAGTTCCACTAGGCCAGATCAGATCAGCCCAGGCCCACCAGCAGCTATGCATATCCAAGACCCCTACCCCCAGCCTCACTCTATAAATAGAGGGGCAGGGGTACAACAACAGGGGACAAGTTTTAGAGCTAAAGCACGGAGAGAACTTTCGAACAACTTTCTTTTACTTGTATCAAAGCTTTGTACTTGTAATCTAAGCAAGAAAAGAGAAATAATATATAAAGTGGACGTAGGCACATTCTGGCTGAACCACTATAAATCTGCGTGTCTTTTACAGTTTAGTCCCTGCTTTTCATATATTTGCATAGATCACTCAAATCACTAAGAACAACATAAAATCAATTAAATCAAACGACTTTGAGGTGTTTGTCCATTTTTTGCACAAACATTTTTGGTGCTTTCACTGAGAGCTAGAAGCTCGAAGCTTCAGCTTCATCCACTTAACATTTTTCCTAACAGCATCGTTCGCCGCTTGGAAAACATGCCTCCCAAGCAGAAAAAAGATGTTAACAAAGGAAAAAACATCGCATCCAGCAGTCTTCCAGATCCAGCTGTCATGGATCAAGTAAATCGTCCTCCTCTAGCAGCAGTACCAAATGAAGGACAGGCTAATCCGACCACTCCTGCCACAGAACAGCCCGCAGCAATTACTAGGGCAGATTTAGACAGGGTTGTGGTTGAAGTAACTAACCGCTTTACGTCCCAGCAGGAAGCCTTGGTGGATCATCTCATGTCACGCTTAAGGGATGCTGAAGAGTTCAACCGCAACACTGAATCATAGGGCGAGTCCCAGTCTGGAGGATCTCAGAGACAACAAAGATCTTCCTTCTTCGAAGGAGCTAACGGCAGAAGCAGCCATGGTAGGAGCCGAGATCGAGCACAGCCCGAAGTTAGGCCTGAGGAAACGTTTGGAACCGAACCCAACGGGGGAGGTACCGGGCGAAGGTCAACTGTGGCTGAGCCTATTATACTACCTAACCACGGAAACGCCAGTGAACGGGGCCGAGCTAGAGTCCAGCCCGAAGTTGGACCCGAGGAAGTGCTTAGATCAGAACTCAGCAGGGGAAGATCAAGGCAAGGGCCAACTGTAGCTGACCCTAGCATGCTCCCAGAAGACCAAAGGCAGCCACTGGAAAATATGAGGAATGATAGACGATACCATCCCTACAACTCATCTGGACGGAATCAATCCCACAGAACAAAACCAAACTCGTTTCTATCTGCTCCAAATTCTGATGAAAGGATGGCACGCTTATTCAGAGAGTGCGTCCAACGGGAGCAAAGGGATCGAGGGATAGGCGCTAGAGTAACCAGCTCTTTTGCCCGCAATATCGAAATTGCTATCACCCCCCGAGAATGGAAGATGCCAACAATGGAACCTTACAAAGGAACCTCCGACCTGTTGTACACTTACAGAGATACACACAACATATGCTCATGAGTGGAGCAACAGAGGGAGTACTGTGCAAATGCTTTCCACTATTCTTAGCAGATCTCGCTACCTCCTGGTTCTGTCATTTACCCCAGGGATCCATCAGCTCGTGGGAAATGTTGAAAGAAAAGTTTATCAGTCAGTTCCGCATTCATGTGGAACAACCTAAGGACGCTTATTCCTTATCCAGCATCAAACAGAAACCCGGAGAGAAACTACAGCAATACCTAACCCGATTCAATGCCGCAGCGGCCGCAGTTCAAGACGCCGATGAGAAGCTTATCCTAATGGCCCTGTGTAGTGGTGTGCATCCGGACACTAAATTTGCTAGAAAGGTTGACAAAAGAAAAACCAGCTACTTTACCCGATTTCTTCCATGAAGCCGGGAAATATATGAGGCTTGAGGATGCTGCCGTTGAGGGGCAGTCAGAACAACAAAATAAGGAAACTCACAGCAACGCCCCTGCTGTGGCAAGGGACATTCGAAGAAATGATTCCAGAGACAATGCTGGGGGCAATAAGGGAGAAAAGCGCCTATATCGGCCAGGACCGAGATTCGACACTTACACTCCTTTGAATGAGACCGTCGAAAATATCTTCCTTGCCACCCAAGGCGAAGTTAGATACAAACGCCCACCATACAAGAAGGAATCAGATAACGCGCAGAAGTCTGGAAAGTTCTGCCGCTTCCAAGAATCTCATGGGCATGATACCAATGAATGCCATCATCTCCGGGACTTGATTGAGGAACACATCAGAAGGAAGAAACTGGAACACTATGTAAAAGGTCAGGACAGGACTCTAGCTCCTGCCAATGAGAACCCAAGGCTACCCTCACCGGAGACCGGCAGAGGAAACCGCAACACTAGCGGCTCTGGTCAAGAGAAGATAGTGGTCCATACCATCTCGGAAGGACCGCACATCGCAGACAGAAGATGGAAAGAGATGAAAAGAGATGGAAAGTCGCTTAGAGACAATAAAGACTGTGTCAATTCGGTTATAGAAGAGCGCCACCCGAAGCGGAAAGAAAGTGATGACATCACATTTGGTAAGCGTGACCTAGAAGGAAGGCAATACCCTCACATGGATCCCATGGTTATCTCTGCCCGGCTCGGTCCCGCCGAAGTTTACCGAATTCTAGTAGACACTGGAAGCTCAGTAAATATCCTGTTCAAACATGCATTCGACAAAATGAAATTATCAATGAAGGATGTATCTCCCTGCGATAAACCACTACACGGTTTCACTGGAGATGCGAAGATGCCCCTCGGGCAACTAGACCTCTTTGTTGAAATTGGAAGCCATCCCCGCTCCGTTGTACGGAGACAGACGTTTGTGCTAATAGAAAACCACTCGGCCTACAACGCCTTTTTAGGAAGGCCAGCCTTGTCTGACTTCCAAATTGTCTTAGCCCCATGGTGCCTAAAGATGAAATTTCCAACGGACAATGGAGTAGGGGAAGTAAAAGGAGACTAGGACGTTGCTCGAGACTGCTATGTGACTGAACTTCGCAACAACCACAGGAAGGATAAAGGGAAGGGTGTAGAGGTTGCCCTCTGCACGAAAAGTCTAGAAGCATAGCAACTAAAGAAAGCCCCTCCTCTTCGGTATACCAGCGACCCTTTCAATGAATTAGACCCCAAGGACAAAGAGGAGGAGGCCACCGCCGAGCCTGCAGAGGCTATGGAGTTTGTATCTGTAGACAAGCACGACTCGAGTAGACTATTGAAAATTGGGTCCCAACTAAAAGCAGAGTTGAAGGAGCAACTCATCGACTTTCTCCGCCACAACTTGGATGTATTCGCATGGTCACACGCTGACATGACCGGAATCTCCCCCGACGTAGCATGCCATGTACTAAACATTGATCCTACCAAGGCGCCCGTAAAACAAAGAAAGAGAAGTATGGGGGCAGAGCGATCAGCAGCCCTCGATGAAGAAGTGAAGAATCTACTCGCCAATGACTTCATACGAGAAGCCATCTACCCGGAATGGATCGCTAACCCGGTGCTAGTAAAGAAGGCTAATGGGAAGTGGCGAACATGCATTGACTTCTCCAACCTAAACGACGCCTGCCCAAAGGATTGCTTCCCACTTCCCCGAATCGACCAACTTGTAGACAGCACAGCCGGGCACGAGCTCTTATCTTTTATGGACGCATACTCAGGATATAACCAAATTCCTATGCATCCTCCCGACCAAGACCACACTAGTTTCATCACCGACCGGGGTTTATACTGCTATAAGGTAATGCCTTTCGGACTTAAAAATGCAGGAGCTACCTACCAGCGCCTCGTCAACAAGATGTTTGCAGGGCTAATAGGGCAAACTATGGAACTATACGTGGATGACATGCTGGTAAAGTCAAGGAAAGCCGACGATCACGTAAGCCACCTAGGCGAGATGTTTCAAGTACTTCGCCAGTATGGAATGAAGTTGAATCCTCTAAAATGCTCCTTCGGATTTTCATCAGGAAAGTTCTTAGGATTCATCGTCCATGCCAGAGGGATTGAAGCAAACCCTGAACAAGTCAGAGCGCTAAGGGATATCAAGATACCTTCCAATCGAAAGGAAATGCAAAGCCTAAATGGAAAAGTGGCCGCCCTAAGCCGATTCATCTCCAAAGTGATGGACAAGTGCGTCCCCTTTTTCGAAGCTCTAAAGAAAGACAAAGGAAAGTTCGAATGGACTGACGAATGCTTAACCGCTTTCCTTAACTTAATCGAACACCTCCAGAAACCACCGGTACTCTCGACTCCAAGCGAAGGCGAAGAGTTATACCTATACCTTGTTGTGTCATCTCACGCCCTAAGCGCTGCCTTGGTAAGGGAAGACAACCGCACGCAGCGGCCAGTTTACTTCGTCAGTAAGAGGTTTACGGGGACAGAAGTCAGATATCCTAAACTTGAGAAGCTAGCATACTATTTACTAATCACATCACGGAAACTGCGTCACTACTTCCAGTCCCATTCCATCAAAGTTCTGACCGATCAACCACTGAGGTAGGTACTCCATCGTCCCGACACTTTTGAGCGACTACTTAAATGGTGCATTGAACTAAGTCAGTATGATATCACCTATCACCCTCGCACCGCTATCAAGGGACAAGCCATGACTGATTTCATTGCAGAATTCACTACCAACGAAGATAAGGAGCAATTGGAAATAGCAGAAGACATCAAGTGGAATCTCTTTGTGGATGGTGCATCAAACGAACAAGGCTCGGGGGCAGGTGTGGTAATAATCACTCCCAGGGGAAATAAGCTGCACTATGCTATAAGGTTGGAGTTCGCTGCCACCAACAACGATGCAGAATATGAAGCAGTGATAGCTGGATTAGAACTTGCCATAGAAATCGGAGCCAATTCTTTGTGTCTTCATAGCGATTCTCAGCTTATTGTTAATCAAATACTAGGAGAATTCCAAGCCCGAGAAGAACGACTCATAGCATATTTAAAGAAGACCAAGTTACTTCTCAGCCGATTGGAACACTACTTAGTCAAACACATCCCTCGGGAAGAGAACCAAGAGGCCGACGAATTGGCAAAGCAAGCAAGTGTGAGAGACAGCGCCATCTTCGGGGCAGTAACCATCTCAAAGCAACTGACCCCAAGTTTTGAGCAAGTAAATCTGATAGCTGCAACCGAAGAAGCAACTTGGATGACTCCCATCCGAGACTACCTACAAAGCGGCACACTACCCAACGGGCGTAACGAAGTCAAGAAAATCTTGAGGAAAGCTTCCCGCTACACAATACAAGAAGACATCCTCTATCGGCGCGGATTCTCTAACCCATTATTAAGGTGTGTCGCTGGGAGGGAAGCCAAGGAAATCTTATCCAACATTCATCAAGGAAGCTGCGGAGATCACACCGGAGGGCAAACATTAGCAAAAAAGACACTCCGATATGGATATTTCTGGCCCACCTTAAGCAAGGACGCCTTGGATTTCGTCAAAAAGTGTGACAGATGCCAGAAGTTTGCTAAGATTCCGCGGCTACCAACAACCGAGATTACTCAAATGACCAGCCCTTGGCCCTTCGCAATATGGGGAATTGACTTAATCAGCGAGCTACCAATGGGTCGAGGCGGGGCCAAATATGCTATAGTGGTAGTCGACTATTTCACCAAATGGGTGGAAGCGGAACCTCTAAATAAAGTATCTTCAGCAAAAGTTATTAATTTCTTGATTAAAAATGTCCTATGCAGGTACGGAGTCCCACTCAAAATCATATCAGACAATGGACTTCAGTTTGACAGCGAGGAATTCGCCAACTGGTGCCGAGAGCACGGAATTCACAAAAACTTCTCATCCGTAGCGTATCCCCAGGCAAACGGACAAGTCGAAGCCGTCAACAAAATTCTGAAAACTCTAATAAAAAAGAAACTCGAAAAGTCGAAGGGCGCTTGGGTGGATGAACTCCCTACGGCACTGTGGGCCTATCGCACATCTTTCAGAACGTCAACAGGGCATACTCCTTTCTCTTTGGCATACGGATCGGAGGCTCTGCTCCCAGTTGAAACCATCGTGCCTTCCCACCGTAGGATCCACTATAACCCAGAAGAGAATGAAGAACTCCTTCACATGTCTTTGGATCTTGTTGAGGAGAGAAGAAATGATGCAATCCTTAAAGTAGCAGCCCACAAACAAAAAGTGGCAGCACAATACAACTCCAAAGTCAAGCATCGTACCTTACAAGAAGGGGATCTTGTCCTCAAGCGAATCTTCCATCGCCCCGGAGCACTAGACCCAATCTGGGATGGACCATATGTAATTCATAAAGATCTCCACAATGGAGCTTATATTTTGTCAACAGTGGACGGAGAGGTGTTCCAGAGGGCATGGAACATCCAACACCTCCGTCGATACTTTTCTTAACTTGTACTGCCCATATGAAGTGAATTAACAAAGAGAATCAGTGGACGTAGGCCTTTTCGTGCCGAACCACTTTAAAAAACCTTGTCTCTTTTTTAACTTGTTCTTTTATATCTTGGCTGCTTGTTAACTTTATCCTTTTCTGTTGAACAAAATCCTATGCGTATAGCATTTCCACTCAATGCACTCCACAGCGCAACTTCACCTGGACAAGACCTAACAGGTACTATGCGAATCTATGCCCTCGCCAATGAGACACTTTTGCTCCGGCATCCCTCTGCTGCGGGTTAACTCATTGCTCGCGACGGCCCTTAAAGCCAACTGTAATGAGCCGATTATAAGCCACCGAGAAGGCCGACTATAGCCGAGGCAGCTCATTACGGCGTTCGGCTCGCCGGCAACTGTGAACCGACTATAAGCCCCAACATAAGGTGTGGCCAGCCAGGGGCAGTTCACGGTTGATGATCGGCACCCACGCTAGCCGGCCATAGTAAATCGAATAATACCCACGATTATGGGCCATAATGGCCCGGGTAGTTACTGTGCGCGATCTCGGCTCCGATGTGTCTTAAGTGCGGCTATGGTAAAAAAGAATTAACTCCCTGCGGAGGCGTAAGATGGGTGACAAATGTCTCCAAGACCCACAGCTAGGGAAAGTGACTACAAAGCCCGTTTTCCACGAACTTAAGCACATCGAAGGCCTTCCGTGATTGGAAGTTTTACTTTTTCACATATTTCAATTTTACTTAAGAAACTTTTCTCCTATCCTCTGTAACAATCCCTGAAGTACAGGACACAGAACAGGAGACACTCACTAATAAAAGCGGATACTCACAGCAAGATACTGGACCGCTTCCTTTACTCGGTCACACAGGATATTCAAAGCTGCCATCTACAAGCAAAATATAAAGGGCGGTATTTCCTTCTTTCATATGTAAACACATGACTATAATTTATTCACACCTCACGCTAACATTGCAAGTCATGAAATTATGTTTTAAACAAGAACCTGACATCAAACACAATTTGATTACAAGAATATGCATAGCTATATTTCTCATACAACACGTCAAAATAGCAAAAAACATTCAAAAGACGACAAAATCAGCTTAAGTTAAAGAATTACACGTCAAGAATAGAGCTATTTATTACAAGTAGCAAAAATTACAACCTAAGAGTTACTCTACTGTTTTAAGACTAACATATATAACCATGTCAAGTCCACAAAAAGAATTTTCCAGGTCTAATCAAGGAGCCGGCTGCGTCGGAGTCTTATCCTTGTCCTATTGCCCACCTGTCCGGTCAGAAAAAGAATTCGTTAGTGATAAGCAACCAAGTTAACGGAAAGACTAGAAAGGAAGACTTACCAGCATCTGCTCCTTGATCAGCTTGATCATCATCCTCTGCTTGCACACCTGTCTCCTCAGCTGCAAGCAACCGCATGCCCTCCTTCACCGCCACCTTCTCCTCCTTGGTAAACTGGGCGGTAACAGCATCCATCCTAAAGGCCACGCCACCCTCCTTATCTGCCTCAGCCTGGGCCTCCTCTAGAGCCCTGAGATAGAACCTAGCTATAACCCGAGGGTAATCATCCATCCAGGACAAGTTACCCTGCCTCCAAGTACGGAAGTACATATCCTGGAGCATCCCCTCCATCAGCCCCTCGTTCTCTTCAAACCCCCTCGCCCGGGCCTCGGAATCCGACAACCTTACGACGGCGGCATCTCTCTCCAATTGGTATCTCGAGCAGTCAGCCTGAAAGGATTTCCGCATCGCCTCCATCTCCTCCCTCAACTTGGCTTGAGCAAGCTCTGCAGCCTCAAGCTTCCCGGATAACTCCTTTATCTGCTCAAGATCCGCTTTCCGAACCTCATCCACCATGGCAATGGCCATATCGATCCGTTCCTTGCAAGTAGCCTCCATTTTCCGCAGTTCGGCCCGGCTGGCCTCTTCCATAGTTTTCTTTAGACGTCCGGAGGCGGCCTCGTGCTGAGAGATCTGGATGGCCTGATCAGCGAGTTGCTTGGCCTGGTCGGTAACCACTAACCGCAGTCTTATGTTGGCACTCCCAATTTCCTCCCCGGCCTTGACCAATCGGGCATGATGCCCCATCAACTTCCTGGTCTCCTCAGCAACCCAGTCGATATTTTCTTTAGCTTCGTTCCCCATAGCGACAACCCGAGTAGTAAGCAAATCAAGGTCCAGGGATTTGGCCTCATCAAGCACCTTTACCATAGGGTTGCGAGGAAGAAGGTGCTCACCGGTAACCTCGTCGAAGGAAATATCATGAGAACTTGGATCCAGATCAGGATGACCCGCAAATGGATTACGAGCCAAGCCAGGACGATCAATCTGAGTAACGGTAGGATTTTCAGACGGGTGCGGAGAGGGTGTGAACTCAATATCCTCCTCCGTGATATCATGAAGAGGCTGAATTGGGGGCTGAGGACCAGGTGAAGGCTCGGATAGGGAGCGACTCCTCTTTCTCTTTTGAATATCCTCTCCAATAACCCCGAGAAGAGGACGGTAGCCAACTACATCCCCGGAACGGTGGGTCGGAGGCTTCGGCTTGGCGGAAGCTTTGGAGAGCTTGTATTGTTCAAGCCTGTGCCGAAGATCTGAGGTCTTGGCCGTTTTACCTGCTCCTGATATGAAAACCAAGTGTCACCAACATGTATTGAGCCATCATTCAAGAATTAAAAGAGTAAAGTGAAATTCACCTTGAACCGCCGAAGTTGCTTCAGTAGAGGCGCTCCCGGAAGACAGATCGACGCCGGTCCCAACGTTATCGGCTTTCTTGGACTTCTCCGTCCCCTCCAAACCTTCGAAGGCTTGGCGGAAAGCGTTATCCGTCCACTCTTGCATCTCGCCTACTTGCCCAGAAGACAAAGCCCCGACACCGTCACCTCCTCCAGCGCCTTCTCCTCCATCTTCGCCTTGCTCCTCCTCTACATCTCCCTCCTCCAGGATATCTGGACATGAGCTGGGAGAGGGGCCGTCAGACTTTTTGAGCTTCTTCCCCCCGGCAACCGGGTGTTTCGGAAAGGGCCTCCTTTTGTTGCTCTTCAACTCGGCCCCTTCTTTAGCTTGGGCAGCCTTCTCTTCAGCCGTGTCCCTCTGCTTGACCACGGACTGCTGTGGAAGGATCAAGTTGTACTCCAAGAGTGTAGCGTTCCTGATCAGGTAGGCAGCCGACCTATCTCTCCCAGTAATAGCTTCTATTTCTGCTGCCGTCTGAACCAGGCAGTCATTCTCCACGACCGCAAAACCACCTGTCGCTAGCAAAAAATAAAAACACATAAGAAAGAGTATTGCAACCAGAACGAGAATTAAAAATAAAGCTTTGACTTACATCCGGAGGTGAAGCGCCGAATAGAAACAGAATCATCCCTGACAAAAAACCACTCCTTCTTAAACATGCTGTACTTGGAGTATAAATCCAGGACCGACTTAAAGGATACGTCCGATTCCAAGCTGATGTAGGGAGACCCCTTCTTGTAGCTTCTCAAGTTGTACAAATACCGGATCTCCCGGTTGGAAGGAGGACGCCCATATCTCCTCTGGAAGATGACGAAGAGACTCACCAGAATGGCATAAGAGTTGGGCTGAAGCTGGAATGGAGCTACCTTTAGATAGGTGAGAAAGCTGACTACCCAGGCGTTGAGAGGCGGGATGGCCCCGCACATGCAATGGTATCTGCTGTAGGCAAAATATCCTTCGGGAGGATCATACGGCATCACTCCCGCGTCCGGCAATAACATGCGTGCTCGGTCGATCCCGAAGGAGCGAGATATAACATCAAGTTGCTCGCCCTTGAGTAAGCTAGGGAAGCAATCAGGAGGCAGGTTAAGAAGTTCCTGAGGACCGTATCCATCCACTAATGATCTCGGGGTGGGCCCGTGACGGACAGGTCCTGGCTGAGCTGGGGGCACGGCGGAAGGCTCTTCTCTGTCATGAGATCTCTTTTTCTCTGATCGGGTTTCCACTTTGTGAGACATTTACCTGCAACACAAGAGAAGCACATTATTAGGACGAGGAGGTGTAGAAATACTGACAAGCAAGTGCGTACAGTCTGGGGTTTTCGTTTGTGATTTAAAAGCCCGAGAGGCCTGGGAGTTCATTCGGCATTCCTAATACCACGGTTCATTCGGCATTCCTAATACCACGGTTCATTCGGCATTCCCAATACCACGGTTCATTCGGCATTCCTAATACCACGGTTCATTCGGCATTCCTAATACCACGGTTCGTTCGGCATTCCCAATATCAAAGCTCATTCTGCACTCAAGTACCCATGGTGCAAATTCATTCGGTAATTCAAAATATAAGAGCCATTCGGTAACTACCTGATTCGGTAGTCAAGGATGATCCGTCAATGAGTTTGATTCGGCAGACGAGAATTTCGATTTGGCTGTTTTCAAATGGTAAGGAATGGTGGAGACATAAGGCCCATACTTATAGGGGGAGGTTGGTTGACCGGACCAGCCGGTTCGGTTCTCAGGCCGAATGAGATTGACAAACTGAAACAAAGCACGACATATGTTAAACATATGCCCTGCTTTGGGGGCCAAATGTTGGGTGAATTCTCACCACCGGACCAACCCTAGCAGAACAAAGGTCTACAGGCTACCGATCCAAACCTCACTGCCGAATCAGCCTTAATCCAACGAAGCTACCGAGTCAACTAACGCCCGAACCAAAGTCTACAGGCTACCGATCCATGCCTCACCGAACCACCTCCCTAACCAACACCTACCGGACCAAACCCGCCTTCTCCACCGAACCAAACATCTCCACATCAAAACCGAACCAGCATCATCGGTTCAACCACCGAATGAAGCAATACCAAACCATCACACTCCTACCACCAAACCAAGGTTCTACCGGTCCACTCATCTCTCTCCATCGAACCAAGGGAAACCAGACCAGTTCCACCAGGCCAGATCAGATCAGCCCAGGCCCACCAGCAGCTATGCATATCCAAGACCCCTACCCCCAGCCTCACTCTATAAATAGAGGGGCAGGGGTACAACAACAGGGGACAAGTTTGAGAGCTAAAGCACGGAGAGAACTTTCAAACAACTTTCTTTTACTTGTATCAAAGCTTTGTACTTGTAATCTAAGCAAGAAAAGAGAAATAATATATAAAGTGGACGTAGGCACATTCTGGCTGAACCACTATAAATCTGCGTGTCTTTTACAGTTTAGTCCCTGCTTTTCATATATTTGCATAGATCACTCAAATCACTAAGAACAACATAAAATCAATTAAATCAAACGACTTTGAGGTGTTTGTTCATTTTTTGCGCAAACAACATACAATAACATATCACAACCACAAACCTAACCAAAGCTCACAACTTTACCACAAACATAGCAAAGGTCTAAACTTTACATCAGTCACAACACCTTTTAACTTCTTTATCAAGTCTAAGTCTCATTCATAAACAAATGCAAAAATATTCACATCCAAACAACATGACAAGTCAATACACAAGCACATTTACATACAAATACAAGTATAAGATAAAGGTGAAAACTTTTTCCAAAATGAGTGAGTTTATACTCACCAAAGCTATGCAAGCTTAACCAAAATTCCCCTAGACTTGAAAAAGGGCTTAGATCTAGACTTCCTTTAAGCAAAACCCAACTTTTATGACCTAGATGAGGCCATATGGCTCGGCCTAAGCATGAATAGGCTTAGCCATGAGGGTGTGGAGGAGTTTAGAACTTGTTTTTGAGAAGAGAGAAGGTGCATGGTAGAAAGGAAGTGTTTTTACATAAGTATAAGAGATTTTTAAATAAAAAGAGAAGATTTTTTTTTAACTTGAGAAGCCATGGAAATATAAAGAAGCTTGGAAAGAAGAAGAAGTTTAAAAATGAAAAATGAAATGAAAATGAGAAGGAAGAAAAAACTAGAAATTATTTTCATATAAAATGATACATAGTAAATTACTTTTTTGTCCTAAAGTACAATACCCTCCACAAAACTCATGCCACATCATCACATACACCATGCTCATCATGATGCACACGTAAGGACCAAAAGTTCACCTTTTTGTCCACTAGATAATACCCTCTCTTGTACTTAAGATGTAAGATGATAATGACATATCATGATTTTTCTTTTATTTAATTTTTAAACTTGAAAATTGTCACATCACTTTCCTTTCACTTAAGTAAACATATATTTACCCTTTTACACACTTAATTAAATCAAATTCATCTTAATTTTATAAGTGTGTGTTTTAAATATATTAGGGTGTTTTACAACCTTTTAACCAACTTTTAAATGATAAAAAATTAGGATTTTTGGAAAAGCTTTCTGGTCCATTTATTATTATTTTCCTTTAAACTAAATATTTTGTAAACACATCTTGAAAATAATTTCACCATTACTAGTTATAAATTACAAAGGTTTATTTTAATTATTAAAATCATTAATTTGAACATTTAAAATTAATTAAATATTCACAAATGAAAGCGATAAAATTCCGGATCGTTACATCTATATTGATGTTGTGCATTAGTTTCAACCAGAATGGGTGATCCAATCCTTAAATTTGCTTTAATTACATAAAATATGACTAATACCTTTTTTAACTACAAAGTTGTCCTGCCTTTAAATTTAAAGAATAAGGGTATGTTACTGTAGGTGTGAACATATTGAAACTGATATTTAGTTTTCTACCATTTAGTTTATTATTAGTATATTTGCTGCGTATACAAATGTGGAAAATAGGCATAAGGACAAATTTTCATAAAATTTTTGACTGAAGGACAACAAGTTTTATTTTTACGTTGAAGGACAAACTTTGAAAAATAATTAGGCTGAAGGACAATGCTAATACAACTAGCATTTTGTACAATATAAAACTGGATATAATGCTAGTTATAATTAGCATTTTGTACAATATTTGCACTGTACAAAATGCTAACTATATTTAGCATTTTCCTTCAGCCTAATTTTCTTTCAAAGTTTGTCCTTTAGCCCAAAAATGGAACTTTGTGTTCTTCAGCCTAAATTTTGTTCAAAGTTTATCCTTGTGCCTAATTCCCTCTATACAAATCATATTGTATGTTAAAGAAATCTGTGTGTTTTATAAGCAAGCAAATTGATATTGTTTTCTATATGCCATGAATTTTTTTGCAGGATTGTTACTATTGCTGATGCTGGAGGAAAATGCATTTTGGTAGGTCCATATTATATAACCTTGAACATCACCTAAAATGATTTCTAAATGCATTATGTTATACACCCTGTAGTGTAGTATAATTATTTCATATATTGTAAATGCTCACAAATTCCTATTATATTCTGCATAAATTTAACGTACCGATCCTATATATCTTTTCAGGACGTTAACATGCATAATTGATGATTATTTTGATGGTTACCACTCAGAGAAAATGATCGAATCGTAGGTGGATATTTTTTTGAGTAGTAACCATCAAATCTCAGGTGAATATTTAATCATCTCCTCCGAGGTAGTACATAGTTAGACTATGAAACAGTTAGTTCACGAGCGCTTCCCTAAACTCGGTCTGCAATCTGTTGCATAACTTTTTTTTGGAAAAGCATACTAAATGAATTGAAGAATACTTACTACTTTACTTTTGGTGCTTGAGTTAAACATCTAGATTATCTTGGAGTGCAAGGGCATGGGTTACTAGGCCATGGTTCCTTTCTATATTTATTAATGTACTTCCGTGGGAAAATTGTATGATTTAGTTGATATATGTATACGCATCAATGCATATATGTATTTGTATATATACTAATGAACTTATTGTTACATAAAGGGGAAAATGAAGGTTGTTGTATAGATGCTGATGTTGTTGCATAGATTTTGATAACGAAGGCATGTCGAGTAGGGTCAGATGCACATATGAAGTGATGTGGGCATGCATGGTAATGCCAATAGGTTGTTGATGGAAGATGCTAGCTGAAAGTAAGCAGCAGCATGTTAATGGGGTGCTGTAGAAGCTGCCATGAAGAACAAAGAGTTGTGCCAAGATTCGACCGAAAACTATAGAAACCGCTGAGTGATGGAAGAGCTCGGTCCTACAAAACTTCCTGATAATGCTCTATCGATAGACGGGGAAGGCTGCCAAAGGTTGAGTGTTGCAGGTGATCCGATCAAGTCGGGTTCTCCAATTTGATTGTCTTGCACTACTTAAATATAGGACAAACCTATATTGATCATATGTTGCTTACAGTTGAAAACTAATAGTGATGCGTAGTAATGTACTACTTGCCAAGTTAAGAATAATTGATGGTTAATGTTATCGTTTGTTGTATGAAGTCACCGTGCTTTAAAAAAGCAGTTGTATATTATATGTTTTGAGATTACTTAAATGGATTTGTCAGCAAATATTTGGTAATGGTGTTCAAGAAAAATATATTATCTAAAAAAATATCCTGAAGTACACACTTTCATCTTCATAGCATAATTTTTTTTGAAATGTAGTGCTAAACAAATTATATAGTAAACTCCGTGTGCATAGCATGAGTTTGCACCAATTTAAATTAAGAGTCCAATTAATATGAAAATTTATGATTTTCCACTATTAATTAAATTCTTCCATTTGTTTCTTTTGAGAAGATATTTTCTTCCTTCTTCTTGTTTAATGCAATTAATCTGCATTTATTTGTGCAATCAAATCGCATCAAAAACAATACATTTTTCAATATATTATATCACATCTAATAGATAATACCACCTGACCAGTTATTATAAAAACTAATTACGAGCTAATACAAATGTATCTGCATATATAATATAAGCAAAGAAATGGCCATCAGTTGACATCCATAACCTAAACAGTTACCATGAACTAAACAATATTAAATAAGAATACGAAGGGTAGAATTTACAAACAAATGGCATAAGATAATTATCATCCCAAACCTAAATACAAATTTATCATAAGATTTTTTATTTCCTAATCACATGGTCAAAGATAAATTGTCATCCCAAACCTAAATACAAATTTATCGTAAGATTTTTTTTCCTAATCACATGACCAAAGATAATTTATTATCTTTAAGCTTCACAAATAATGGGACCATTATAACATACTAATCGATCTAAAAAACTATATTCAACGATATAATGGCAAATTACACTCGCAGTACCAGCTTTTTGGCGTTTTCAACACTAACAGCTGAAGCAAGCTCCAAAACTCCAACTTCTTCTTACTTTTAAATAAATTATACATATTAATCTCTTTCATGCTCATGTCAATTCACATATTGCTAGCCGGCAAGTCCTTTTGATATGAATATCATAATATAAACATGGTCAGCCCAAAATGCAATATATAATTCACACACATAATTAACAAACTTCACTTCACAAATCATCTTCTTTTCTAATCATTGCTCGATGAATTCTGATAATGATTCATCTTCTTCTCCTTCTTCTTCATTGTCATCAAGATATCTGAGCGTTGAGTACGAAACAAACGCATTTAAAGATATTGTAGGACATGAAGTCATTATCAAAGCACTTTCTAATATAATTCATACAAAAAAGCTTTCTCCTTTGTATTTATTCCATGGTCCTTGTGGCACTGGGAAAACCTCAATCGCTAAAATATTTGCAGAGTCTCTAAACTCTGAGTACTCTATTTCTCTTTCACCCTGCTTTGAGCATATACAAACATATATTTCTGATACTAACAAGTGCACAGATATACCTTGTTCGAGTTTTAAGGTTTTCATCATTGAATGCGCACTTCATTCATTTGAATCTTGGCAGTGGCATGAGTTGATGAAATTAGTAGAAACTTTTGATGATAAAATGTTTATTTTAATACTAATATGTGAAGATTTAGGAATGATTCCTAAAGCTGTTTCATCACGCTGCCAAAAATTCAGATTTGCAAGGCTAAAAGATGATGATGTTATGCTTAAACTATCAAGAACAGCAGAAAAAGATAGAATCAGAATCACAGGCAATGCCTTGAAATTAATTGCTGAAAATGCAAAAGGAAATCTACGAGAAGCTGAGACCTTATTACAGCAACTTGAGCTCCTGGACTCAGAAATTGACATTGACATAATTCAACAGCTTGTAAGTCTTTGACTGTGTTTAATTGTCAAGCCAATCTTAAAAAACATGCCTAAAATCAGAAATCAAAACTTTTATTCTTAAATGCCTGCCTGAGCTTAACTGTATATGTTTAAAAATAAATAAAAAACTCTATGCAGGTAGGTTTAGTTTCACACAAGAAACTGATTCACTTGATTGAAGCGGCATTCTCAGGGAACTTTACAGAAGCAGTGACATGCACAAGAGATATAATCAGTTCTGGGATTGAACCAAATGCATTAATGTCACAACTTTCATCTTTTGTTGTAGAACTACTATCAGATACTAGTTTCTCAGCTTCAAATACAAGTTAGTGTTAGACCTCAATTTTCTAGATTCCATATTGGGGGCGGGGGGTGGGGTGATATGTGTTAGTTTCACTCTCATATCTAAATATTAACACATCAGAAAAACGGATGGAGTGGCTATGCAAAACTCTACAAATATTGACTGAAACTGAAAAGGAACTCATGAAGATTGAACACAACCACATTGCAACGGTAATTGCTGCAATACTGCAGATTGAGTCAGCCTCCCCTTCAGGTGCATAATATTGATATTCTTGAACTGAAAATGTAACAAAGTACTGTTTAATTATGGGCTTTTATTGAAAAAATTGCAGAAGGAATATGCCACCTACTGAACAAATCAGACATGGTAGATACTGAAAGGAAGGCAATAGCACAACAACTTAGCAATGGTTGCTCAACCAATGAAAAAAGTAATGGTGCCAAGAATTCTAAAATAAATGGTGAAGCTCTGAGTAAGGGCCAGAAATATGAAAGCATTGATTCTATTGCAAAAGCAGCTGAGCTCAAACTCAGGTTACTTTCATTAACATCATTTCCACTAATAGATGCCAGTATTGAGACATACAGTCAGGACTTATTATTCGAGGAGGCAAATCTAAGTAGGCGTTTACTAGACAAAGATTTTCTTGGACCAGTACAGCACATGCACGGAAAACATTACATGTGAGCTCGAACTAGTTGAATTATATACATTTGTTGTAGAAGAAAAATATTACCTACAAGGTAAGAACTGACACTAGGCCACTAGTTATAAACTTACATTCATCTCCTTTGTTGTTTAGGAATGGCGAACTTAAGCGGTCTCAGAGTTGCACTGCTAATATTGGAAGGAGAGAAAATGTAAGAAATTTTTGTTATTTATATCAGATTTGGATCACCTACTCTGGTTTTTTGGTACAGCAGTCAGTGCATTTCAGTAAACTTTTAAACTATGCTAAAATACACTTATTAATCTGAATTATTAAATTGTTTGATCTGCGTACCAGTTTCAAATGGTTTCCAGAGCACACAATCGGATTCCAACTAGATCTTCATTACAAAATTGATCTTTTCAATATTATGTTTCAAGCTCTTTTTTTTTGGAAAATCTGTTTATCATCTAGCATAATGACTTTTTTGTTTACAATTTCCAAAATGAAGGTTAATGAAGACTCAATGAGGTTGTCAGCAAAAAGCCATTTGATGAAATGGGCACGCCCATGTAGAAATTCAGCAGTTATGAACAGTATATCAAAATCACGACGATCAGACCAAAAGAAGCCTATTCCAACTTCATCTTCCTCATCATCAAAAACTAGTCCAAGTAAGTCCTATCAATCAGAGCAATGTCAACTAACTCTTGTTGATGTTAAAATATGATAAAAGTGCATTCAATTTGAGCCGCTAATACTTTGCATGATAAAACCCCAGTATATTGTAGTATCAAAAGACGATGTAAAAAATGCTTTCCATGCTCATAGTTGAGTGGCCTTAGCTAACTATAACATATACAGGTGGAGCTCAAAGCATAGCGATGAAGTGAAATAAAGAAGAAACCCAAGTTAGCAAAATCATCAGCAACATAAAACAATACTAGTTTTTGTGCTTCCGAAACTTCTATATATAACAAAAATTACGATGCAATTTTATTGCTTATTATTTGCATTATAGAGTGTACACTTTTGCTATCTGATATGTATCCAGACTGTAAATCTACGAAGACGGGTCTTGATTATTCAAACAAATATGTTTTTTGCTGGATCCCAGCTATTATGGAAATAAATATGGTTTAAGTGAATGTTAACGAGAAGTGCGTATACATGCATATAACAAATAGATAATTATTGTAGTACATGAAGCAGTTGTCTGTACAGGCTTTAATCCAAAAGCAGAAAATAGACTTCCTGCTTTAACGTGACCGAACTAACTACTGAAACCATGTTAGAGATTTTCTAGGCAAAGGTTAAAGGTGTCAATATTTTGTTGTGTGTCGTACAACTATTGGTTTAACACATAAATGCTTTTAAAGATTTGTTTACGCCTGTTTAACGCAGGCTTCAAATTTGAATCATATAAACGTAAATGGAGGTTTAGCTCCATTTGAATCCCTGTTGGATTTAAACATAAGGTCCATTCTCTATGTTTTATCACGTGCATCTTCATATACAGACGCTCAAAGAAGCTGTGTTGTAAATAATGAAACAAGTACAATACACATCTTAAGTAACATAGTAAGTGCAATTGTATTTTGACGAGATCTCAATAAGGATGGATTTCTATTGTATGAAAGTCTGAAGTTTAATAAGATCGAAGTGAATTTTAGCATATATGAATTGTACATTTACAATATACATTGTGGGAATCGAAACTGTGAATGGCATCATACCCCATCTCTTGGGGAAAGGTGGAGACAAAGTTGTTCACAGTACTTCCACATGCTAAAAACTTGCACTACTGCTTTAAAATATGTCCCTATTCTTACTTATACACTAATTTATACTCACATGGCAATCAAGAATGCCTTTTTAGAATAGAACATGGAAGCAGTTTTTTATTTCCCTTTTTTTACTTAAACTATGGAGCTTTACATGATAATGGAGGTCATCAAATGTACAGGTACAAAAATCATTGTCACAGTTTTGTCCATCTTAAGCCTGTAATTTTCTACCTTTTATGCTAATTGTATCACGTGCCAAATTGCAAGTGGTACACACTGCATTGCTACCAACTGTCCATGCCCTCATAGTAAGATATTTGACAAAGCATCAGTAGAAAGAATAGTTGTAAAGTTCGAAATCCAAATAAAAGAACAAACTTTTTAGAGCTATATTCAAAATTTAAAGGCTTAGTCTAGTTTAGGTCACCACCCACTGTTGAACAAATGTTGTAAAGGTTGCATGTCAAATTGCAATCTTCTAAAGCAAGTAAGCAACAAAAAAGAATATTGAAATGATAGGTTATAGTGATTTTGTTATGATAGAGGCTTGAGGATCTTGTGGTATGTTCGTACTTATTTTATCACTACAATTATCCCGAAGTCTTTTTTTTATACGCAAATTTGGTTATAGAAGAGTCATTTTGTCATATGTGTGCGTGTGTGAGATACCTAAATTTGAATTAGGAAAAGTTTTGATTTTTGAATACAAATATTCGAATATATGCTTAAATAAACATGTCATACAAAATTCATACGAATTGTGGCCATTTAGAGCAACAAGCATTTCACCAAACATATAATAGGTAGGCACACCAACCGAAATCACATACATTAAACTCCCTCGTTCACACATATATAAATTACAAATGTGACATTCAACCAAATCAAGATCTCATACCTTGATATTAGCCCACCACTAGGCAGTTCCACCTCATGTTTGGGTCCCATTTATGTACAGTCGGGGTCATAAACTTTTAATTTTCTGACTCGGTGCTTCAGTGGCAATGCTATCCGTCGTACGAAATTTGCTTTCTTCTATTAATTATGGGACGCATCACATTATCTATGTCATATTAGATCTCTTTGAAATATATCTGCATCAAGTAGATCTTGGTTTAACAGTCTTCGTTTGTATGGAAAAGCATTTATATCTCATTAACACAGGGTTCTGTTTGGTAATAAGGATGCAAAACATTTGACACGGAGTATATATTAAAGTTGATTTTATTCCATATGTTTCTATTTTCTCCTAATTATATATTTTACAGGCTCAACATTCCTTAGTTAGCCTATTCAAATTCAAATTCAATATATATATATATATAAAAGAACAAAAAGAACACTAATTCAAATCACGCTAACCACATTTAAATCTAATGTATTTTATAATCACTCAACTTTGTTCGATTCACTCTATTATGAAATATCCAAATTCAAATTCAATTTACTTCATTTTATCGAATATATTTTATAATCATTTATTTTGTTGGATTCTTTCATTTTCCTATTAAGTTTATTCTTACTACTAAACTTCTATTAAAATACAAGCTCCAATCATACGATTTTATTTTTTGTACATATTTTAAATAAGTAAGCATGATCGGTTCAAATTTCGTTGATTTATTCTTTGAGGTGTAAACCGTAGAGTAAAAAAATAACATGTTTTCAAACGCTTATCATAACATTAATAAGAATAATGAAAAATAAGTAGAACTAATAAATAAATTATGAAATAAGGAATAACAAATTAAACTAGAAATTATGTTAACCATGAAATCTCTCCAAAAATCTCGAGGATGAAGAGTTTAGTCGATCACGGTTGTAACAACTAGCATTTTCGACCCTCAAATGTCAACACTATTACATTCACGGTATTCTTGTGCCAAACATCCAAGTGTCGGAAAAACAGATTGTTAGGGTAAAAGAAAAGAAAAGGACAATAAAACAAGAAAGAAGAGAACCCAATATCAGATCTCACAGTGGAACGACAACATATAACATCAAAAGACAATGCAGACTGCCATTCTAAGATACATAGCATTTTAGAGTTACAATTCTAAATACTACCATCAGCCTGGATAGTTATAACAACCCATCCTCACAATTGCTAATATATTCATAGTAGTAATGTAGTAGAAATAAGAATACTATGGTAGGTGAAACATCCAGCCCGTCTCCTCGAGCTCCGAAGACTATCAACGAAAACCTGTCTTTCTCAAATTACTTGAAAGAGCACCCATGGAAATAAGGGAAATATAAAACCACGAGGCAGACATAGGTCTGGTATGAGAAACTCAAGAAATAGGTGGCCACATACAACAGTACTTGCAACATCCGGGATTTTCGATCCTCGAAAATCGACACTAATACATCATCGGTATTCACGTACCGCAAATCCAAGTGCCAGAAAGCCCAATTGTCAAGGGAAAAAGGAAATAAAGATTGAACAGAATCTTACACGAATAGAATAATATTTATTATTTCAATATAAAATCTTTACAGTGGAAAAAAAATTAAATACAATATCAGAGTCTAACCTAAATTCGGCTTGGACAGTTATAAATCCTCCGTCCTTACAAATGTAGAAAAATGAAAACAAATGCAATAGATGCAGTGGATAATAAAATACGTCCATACGTAGATGAAGATCTCCAGCTCTCCTTTGGAAACTCCAAGCGTCTTCAACTAAACCCGAAACTACTCGGATCTGACCCGAGTATTAAAGATACCCGGATCAAGCTTGATAAACCAGCGTGAGATACTCGATTTATAAATTGATGCCAGTTAAAAACCTTTGAAAAGAATGTTATCTCATAAGACCACGCCCACGCATAAATACAGACCAGTTTTTACCTTATGATAACCAAAACACTTTTATACCAAAATAATTTGATATCATCTTTAATGACATTCCTTTGAAAACACTTGTCAAATAATATATTAAAATAGCCAAAATTGTTGCATTGATTAAATTTGATGGCTTACTAGCTACTTTTCAAAAGTAGATTCTACAATCAAAATCGTAAAGGCAACGTATTGGAATTGAATTTCCAACAAGGTAGAGAACTAGTCACCATTCAGATCCAAAAATCCACGTATAACACATAGTTTCTGCATGGCTTTACACGGTCTCCGTCAGTTCTGAACTACGCTGTTATACTACTATATAACATAGTATTACTTGGCTAGGTTTACACGATCTCTGTCAACCTCCAATATCTGTCCATTCATACAATAAGGCAACAAGTGCCTAGAGAGACATCTTCCCTTAATAATAGCCTGAAATATGTCCTTCAGACCACATAGTATCCCATATCATTCTTGGGATGTGAGGCTCGTGAGGTTACGTTCCATAAAGCCACGCTTTTCTTTTCGCAAAGCCATGCTTTGATCATCACAGGTTCCACTTTGAATGCCACATTGTCATTCCTTCGATCACTATTGACTTTCACGAACATACAACCTCTAAGCTCGTACGTCTCAGACAAGGGTGTTAAGCTAATAGAAGTTGCATTCTCCTCCACCAAACAGATGTACTTTGTAAAAGTCAATGTTGTGGTCTTAGAAATGCAATATCTAACTTCATCCTGGGACTTAACGAAACCGAAGGCACTCCTCTTACCACATCCTAAGATCAGTAGTAAGTAGTCCTTGCATTACGAATATTTCAAAACACGACCACTGCTATAATAAATATCTCTATATTGGGAGCAACACAGAGAATGTCAATAAGCAGTCCTTTCGCTATGAAGACCTTCGGTCTTCAATACAATGAAGATTTCAGAATGCAGACACCACTGCTATATAAATATAATATGGGGTAAACCCCTTGGGACTCGTGACAACAATCCCTACATTCTGAAGATCTCTAGTCTTCAATAACCATCATCTTCAACATGTCTTCACTTTCGAACGTATACATTGGTTCAAAGTGGTTTTCGGATTAGAGTTACCCAAATCCGACCCCAGTTCCTCCGAACCAATCATCGATTAAAAAGATGTTAAGTTCATATGTGATTATCAATCATCATTCAATTTAATTCATCTTTTTATTCATTTATACATATCTCAGAGAGACATATTATTTTAAATTATTATATTTATCTTCTTAATAGTATATAGAATAATTAAGCCTTATTTATCGAATCCTTTTAGTTAATTAAACCTTTTTGAATCGTGGAATAATTCCAAATTATTTCATCCTTTATTTAGGAAATATTTTCAAATCATTTATTTAAATCTTTAAAAAGATTTTCAAATCGTAACTTTTAAAACAGGTCAAAAACAATGTTATTTAAGACATAGTTTACTGCAAACCCAAAACAACTAATTTTAAGTATAAGAATTAAATTAATTCCAAATCATTTATTTACATCTCATATTGGAAAACATTAATGAGTAAAAAGGATC
Organism: Allium fistulosum; assembly: GCA_030737815.1. Lineage (NCBI taxonomy): Eukaryota > Viridiplantae > Streptophyta > Magnoliopsida > Asparagales > Amaryllidaceae > Allium > Allium fistulosum. The sequence goes on from CM060906.1 coordinate 918,492,881, forward strand.
ATGAAAATTATAATATTCTACTCAATATCAATTTATGTATTCAACCTTTACTATCCATCGAATAGCGGTCTAATCACCATTTAAATGCATATGGATAGTATGGGTCCCCTCCTCAGAATTTAACACCAAGTGTAAGAAGATTATCGCCATGCAATCCAAGTTGTTTAAATTTGGAAAATTTAACCTTTTGTACTTAACTCATTTCCGACATTTCGACCTTATCTATCCCTCGCCTAGGAGAGTCCAGGTGAGCTAGGGCACTGGTTGCTCTTGAACGTCTCCTTAGTTTAAGTGCCTCACCCAAATCTCACGAATAGAAAAATTCAGTCTACTTGTTAGCTTTTAAAGCCAAGATTAAATCACTTAATTTTTGACAGCTTTTCTTTAAATCATTTATTTAAACCTTTTTAAATAAATTATAAAATTTCCATATCATTATTAAAAAACTTAATTATTATTTGAAAACATTTATAAAAGATTTGGAAATGAATTGTTATGTTTAAAACCATATTTCAAAAGTTATCAAAGTGTTGCGGATAGTGCTGCAAATAGTATTTTCAAAGCTTATTTGATTAAAACAACTTTTCAATCATTTATAAATCCATTTTTATAACTCAAATATCTTTTAAAACATTTTAAAGAATTTATTCCATATTTTTAAACATTTTAAAATATATATTTAGAATATTTTCTACTTTGGCCACCAAACTGCCAAAGCGCGATATTATCGAAAACTTGATTTGCTCATATTTTAAAATCTACTAAAAGCAATCTCAATTTTCTTTCTTTGTTTGAATGCTATGGACATAATATTTGGAAAATTCTTATCTCGAAGAATTCCGAGCTGTATTCCATTCTATATATTCATTTGACTTTTACAGTGCGAAATCGCGAACTGCCGTTACGCGACGCGCCTATTTTCGACTCAATTTTCAATATTCGTCAAAAATTCTCCAAATTGAATTTTAATGTGTATAAAACATTTATAAATCATTTTCAAACATTTAAACCAATATTTTCCATATTAAATCTCCTTTTCACTTTTAAATCATTTCATAATATTATATTATTATAATATTCATTTTCAACCTTCTTATATTCTTAAAACAATTAAGAGACTCAATAAACTCCATATATATATTATATGAATTCATTTTTGATTAATTAATTATTTTTATTTTGATTTCTCATAATTTATCACAATCAAGTTATCAATCATATCAACATCCATATAATCTACTACATAATCAACCAAGTTATCAAACATTCATACAAATCATTAGGAGATTAAATGATCATATTATCATACCTAAACATAGTTATAGAGATTATTTATCATTTAATAAGCATTGAGTACTCGCCATAAATCAAACCAAATCTTCCTACCAACATTCATATCACCACAACACTTTTCTAAACCATTACCTAAACAACTCCACTTCCTTTCTAAGTGCTCGACCAATCTTCCCTTGCCCAAAGACTCATGACTTGCTCCTCCACCATCACATGCTCTCAGCCCTGATGTCCATAACCCCCAAGCTCTCGGCCACAAACTTCCCCTAGCTCCATGCTCTCGGCCAAGGGCCATTAAAGAAGAAGAGAAAGAAGTAGATTAAGAAGAGGTTTGAGAGTAATTAGCGGATTGGTGCTTAAGCACTCCACTATTTTTAACCCTCCTACCACTCTTAAAGTGGAGAAGCAGCTCAAAAATGGTGATGAAGAAGAAGAACGAATTTGTGAAGAATAAGAGAGGGTATGCCTCCCTATCTATAGCATTTTCAAGCATGTAAGCCTTCACCACATTCACCTCCCCCACCATCACTATTTCCACTCGTTGGTACCCCTCCCATGTGCTACCATGTGCCACCATCACTTCATTCACTTCCTAGCTTGTGCATTTGACTTTTGGATGCTTAAAGAGTAAGTAAATGGAAAATATCTTAGATATTTTTAACTTTATGTATATATAAATGTATAAAGGTGTTATGTGTGTGTATGGATGTATGTATATGTTAGGGTGTGTATTTGTAACGACCTGGTATTTCGAACCATTCGCATCCGCACATGTCAGACTTGAATTGCTCAAAATATCAGATTGTTAATTTATATTTGGCAAAACTCAGCATATACAGTAAATAAATCAATCACAGAATCACAGACACAGAGTATTACAACAATAAGCAGCGGAATAGATAAATAGTAGTTCATGAAACTACTATATAAACATCAGAGTTTAAAGTAAAATACAACAGAATATCTCAAATACAATGAAGTCTCGAATACAAACAGATGACATCTTTGAACAAATCAACTGGAAAAGCTGAATAGATAAGACAGATCTTCAAGCAAAGCTCCAATCTTCAAAAGTGAGTCTCAAATGTTGTGACACTCAGTCTGACCCGAGCATAAAGCAATACACGAAACACTCGAGTCAGGATTAACATTCTTATATTAGTAAATTTAACTCAAGTTAAATGTCAACTGAAATAAAAGTAACTTAAAGGATGTTTGGGATTTCCATCCTCTAAGGATCCATGGAACTATCTACTATGTAGTAATATACGCTATTATAATATGTCTATAGTAAAGTAAAAGTATTAAAATAGCGTTAAGGCGTTACCCATATCCCCCTTAACACATTTTATATATTACCATAGTCTATACAGTACCGTAACTCCCCCGTATGGTACAAACCAAACTCGTAGAAGGCGCGATAAGGCATGCGACAAGGCACTCGAGGCAATGCCAGGGTAGAAATACCATTTGCACTCCCGGACTGGTGGTAACGCATAGCAACTACTACCGCCCACCTCGTGACACACTCCCAAACCAAATCACAAAAACAATAGGATGGTATCGATGAAATGTGCCCGATAGGGGGAATGACCCCACTTGGCCTGTTATAGCTCCTGTTTTAGCCACATCAAGCTGACTCACGGGAGTCATGGCTACGTAAATACCTTATAGAATCATCGCCAACCATCCTAATTCATTCTGGAATCTCCACCACGTACACAGCTGTTAAAGTGGTTTTCGGTATTGCAAGAGAGTATGACAATATTCGATCCCGGTCTCTTCAACAACCAAACGCTTATTTCACATTGTGGTCATTTCATTTCAAATAGTTCATACTTCAAAATCAAAATATCATATTCATTTTAAAATCATATCAATCCGATATCATAATTCAATTTAAATCATATTCATTTCCAAAAAAAATCATAATACTTTAAAAATCATAGCACATTCGAAAACATAACACTTTCAAAATCATAGCACTTTCGAAAACATAACACTTTTGGAATCATAACACTTTTAAAATCATAGCACTTTCGTAATCATAACAGTTCCGACTTAAACAGTTTCGATATTGAAAATAGTATTATAAATTAAAATAGTTTATATATTAAAATAATTTATATATATTAAAAATACTTTATATAATAAAATAGTTTCCTCCAATTTCACAAATCGATTCAAATCAACTTAAATTCCAAAAATTCAATTTAATTCAATCCCAGTTCATCAATTTCAATTCAATTCAACCTCTCAATAAACCATTTTAATTTATATAGACTTCAAATATAGATTTGGACTACAAATTAAACCACCACACTTTCAATAGATTTCAAGGTTTAAATATTCAAACATTTACAATAACTCAACTTGATACATTTCATTTACACTTCAAATTCAACTTAATCCATCCAAAAATCATTTTAATAAAATCTCAAATTTTAAATTTAAATAAACTAAATATCCCATTTCAATTTATTTAAATTTAAACAATATTCCTTTAATCACTTTTAATCAAAACCAAGTTATAAATCATATCTTTAAAATCTCAAATTCAATAAGTTTAAACCAATGCTTATTTAAATTCAATTATTAACAAAATTTTAAATTCCAAGTCAACATTAATTTACCTTCCCAACCTTTATTATTAAAGTTATAAAAATTTATTTTTAAAATATTAATATAAATTTAAATAAATACTTATACATATTATACCAATTAAATTAAATTTTATTAAATTAAATTTTATTTTTAAAATTTATTTTATATTAAATATTATTTTATATATATTTTTGAAATAATAAAATTATAAGTAAAATCTTAAAATTTATATTTTCAAAACTAACTTATAAATTAAAATTTCCAAAACATATTATTTTAAAAATCTAAATTTTATACATATATAAAAATAGCATATTAAAAATCAATATTTCGTAAACCTCATATATTTCCTTTCAAACTCATTTTCTGTATGTAATTCTCTATCCTATGGTCAAGTGATATAGATATTTATCATTTCAATCCGTAATTTAAATATTTATATCATTTCAACCCGCAATCCCAAAATTTAAATCAATGAAAATAGCTTGGGTTTATTATTTCAACCTATAACGATTTCCCCTATTTTACAAAATCGTCCGGTTATGTATCATTTCAACCCATAAGGAATTCTAAACTAACAGGGAACTGCAGAGTGAGAACAAATATGATAAAATATAACATATCAATAACATGCATATATCATTAGTGATAAATTAAATATATACAACAGGATATGGTGTCATATATCACAGGTGAACAATTGCAGATAATGGCGTACCATATTTAAAAATTAAATAACTAGCAATTCAAATTTAATAGCATATTTCAATTATCGTTTCAAGTGAAATCAAATTTACTAACTATAAGAATGTTAATCGTGAGTGATTGCTCACCTTTCGAGGCTAGAGAGATGAACGAGAATGGAAATGAATAGACACAGACAAGCATACAGATCGAACGAGCGGGACCGCGATAAGGTTGGAACTACTGTTGTAAATCTGAACAGCGGCGAAACAAAGCAAAGAACATGAATTCGAAATCGACGAACTCTATATATATATATATAATAAGGTCATAAGTAAACCTCAAAATTCTATATTTGAAAAACCAAAACATAAATATTTAACATATTATGTATTTATAAATTATCACAAAATCTATTCCAAATCTAAAAAAATATAGAATAATAATAATAAAATATAAATAAAGATTTTGATAGTTACATTTTGGACTTAACTCATAATTTAAATTTTTGATCGTATAATTTAGAAATCGACATATTATATTCACACGGTTTAAAATAGTAACATATATATATATAAATGTACACATACAAGATTATTATAACATATACATACTAACCGAAAAGAAGAGGACCAAAACAGGACTTTATAACTTATTCATACTCGTATATATCTATGAACTAATAGTAAGCCAATATACATATACAAAAGAATCTTCTCTCTCCTTCAACATATATATATATATCAATTCATTTAATTCAATATGTATACAAGACGCAACATAAATATATATATATATATATCATATTTAAATCAATACGTTATTAATATATATATATACACACACTCTTTATGAATTATGTTATATGTATGCAAATATGGACCATTATACGTATACTAATACACATAATAAACGCAAAACAATAGATACCAGAAAAAATATATAATTTATATTTTTTAAAACAATATAAGATAAAGAAAGTTGTAAAACAATCATTTATATAAGAAACCTATATAGAGAAGTTACAGGCAATAAGACGACAGCACTATATACAATCTTGTATATTATATATGAAAATACATATATACGAAATTTGTAAAAAATCTTATCTACCTTTATATATAAAAGAGGGGAGATGGATGCCATTTGGGAAAGGAGCACGGCTGTCAACTGAGTCGGAGGTTTTGGAGGAGGAGGTGGAGAGTTGCAGCAGTTGCGTGGCTGACATGGGGTTTGTGGGCCGTGGTGAACTGGTGGTTCTCGACTGTGGTTGAAGTGGGCTTGAGGTCGATGGGCACTGTAGTTCGGTGATGGTGAGGTGGATGTGGCATTGGCTGTGAAGTGGAGGGATGCTTGAAGGCCAAAGGCAGACATGGAGGTCTAGAGGTAGTGCACGGCAAAGTTTGGTGGAGAGTGATGGGGAAGGGGTGACGGAGGGTTGTTGGGCTTTGGTGCGTGCTGTGTTGTTCGTATGCGGCAAAGGGTGTGGATTGGAGGAAGCTTCGGCTAGCGTGGGAACGGTGTGAAGTCTGATAGGTTTCGGCAAGATTTGTGAACAGATCGAGCAGCCATTTTTTTCATGAAGAAGGAGCTGGGTAGTTTTAGTATATACGAAAATATATTACACTACTCTATTTTTATATACAAAAGAAATGGCAGAAGCGAATAAAAATTAACAGAGAAAGAAAAGGAGGAAGGAAGTGAACCAGAAAGCTACATGGTCAAATATAAGATGTTATATTATTATATTTCTTAATAACAACAGAAAAGAAGACAGAACGTTTGAACTGGAATGCATAGAAAAGGAACGAATCAAAAAACATTGGAACCAGGGAAAAGCAAAAGTCATATACGACAGCTGGGAATATTAATAGCCAACAGCTATTAACTTTACCTGATTGACACTGAAAAGACAAAGAAAGCCAAAAGGCTCAAAACGGGTACCGATACGGCCACCGTTTTCGTAAATTTCGCCACGTACCAGACTCCGAAACACACCAACGAATATGCTGCGGAGATCAACACGACGAGACGAATAGAATGGTACACAGATATCAGTGATACGATCATCCTAACAAAAGTCGATTTCGGTGCCAAACTGCTGCAAATTCGTCGAAAATAAGACAAACGGGGCTAAAGAAGTCCAAATTTGGTGAAACGAAATATGGCGTCTCACTCAGAAGATGATTTACATTTTTATCATATAAAAATATTCAGATTTCGAAAATATTTTATTTTCATCTAATTTCAACTGATTTAAATTTAAATAAAATTACACAACAAAATAAACTTCCATATTATCCGATGAAAATCTGACATTTGCTATGTTTAAATAGACGCATATCAAATACCAAATTTTTATTTCCAAATTCAATTATTTAAAATTTCACAAAAATTTAGTTATTAAAATCGTTAAATTTTTTGGGTCGTTACACTCTCCCCCACTCAAAACTTTTCGTCCCCGAAAAGGAACGAGGTAGGAGAATAGGAACAACCAAAGAGAAAAGATAGATTTAAAATACATAGCATCAAATACACAATTAATTCAAAACCATATAAATTTCAATTTAAATTATTTAATATTCAACAATTTGGTTTAATCTATTTTATTAAATCAATAATACTCATTCATATTTATATTTTATTGATTTTCAATTCAAGCTATTTACATTCAATTAGGTTTGTTTCAAATTATTAATATTTGTTACAAAATTTCTTCCAAACAAAGTTTATTTGATTTAACTTATTTATGTAATCCATTTGACTTTACTTAAGTGGATTTCACTTAAAATTTAAATTTCACTATTCTTAAGTTCATATTTATTTTCTTAAATAGCCTCCTTTCTCATTTAATTTATTCCACTTGACATATTTTACACCATATATTACGCATATAAACATTTATTATAACCATTTATTATTTAACCAATTAATTCTCTTTTTATTATTCAATTCATTATTCAATTTATTACTTATAAATTCCCTTAACAAAATATCATTTTTTTGGACATCTTATTGCTCACATTTATATTGTATATTATTCAATTACCTATTTTCATTAACATTTAACTATTCCTAGGTAAGTTATATTAAGGTTCTGAGTGTAATTAAATACTATACAAATTTTCCTTTTATTTACAACATTTATATTAAGCCAAATTTTAGTTTGAACAATTTATTACTTACGTTTTCTCTTGTATAACCTTTAATTATATATTCACCCTATCATTTTAACTTTTTGAATATTTTAGGTAAGTTATATATATTAGAATGCAATTGATTATTATACAAATAAATTTGACCATAGTTCAACTGTTTGCAGTTATTTTAAATCCCAATTTAAATTTCAAACACTTCAAATATTTCAAAATTTTGATTTATTTCTATAATTGAAAACCCAAACATTTTAACTTTTTGAATATTTTAGGTAAATTATATATATTAGAATGCAATTGATTTTATTCAAATTCAACTATTTCAAGTTGGTTCAATTTCATTTATCATTTCAGATATTCCAATTATTCAAAAATTTCACTTTATTTCAATAATTGAAACCATTTCTTAATATAAAACTTAAGATTCAAATTTCCGGTTTCACTTCAAACTATTTTGAAATAATTATATACATATATATTTTATAAATCAAATTATACACAAGAAATTTAAATCAAATTCATTTTCCAAAACAAAAGTGTAACAGAGCTACTAAGGGGCCTCTCCACTTCCAGACTCGAAAATGAATGTCGCGGATGCTGCAGTCATCACCGAAATTATTTTCCAGCGACAAACGAAGAGAGTACAGAATTAATTCTTTTAAAATTATTTAAAACAATTTTCATTCAAAATACTCTTCCAAATAATATATTTTCAAAACCTTGAAGACCAAATTTAGAAAAACACCGGAATTATTTTTCTCAAATCCTTAATTTAAGTTTATTTCATTTTCAAATCAAATAAACCATGTTTTATAATTTCATTTATTTATATCATGTTGCAATAGTCAATGGTTTACAAAACAATAAATGATAATCAAATATTATCATTTCCAATAATCAATTCATTTAACTATTTAATTTCAGAAAATAATATAACCATACTAAATTATTTCATTTACAAATTTTGAAATCAATATGTGTCAGTTCGCTCTGTTCAAGTGTTTTGGAATTCCTATCGATAGCGTTAGCTAGACGAATTGCTCGAAACCCAAAATTCAAACTTAACAACTCAAACAACACAATATAAAACATTTTTATTTTAAAAACAAATACACTCCCTTACTCGATGATTCACGAATGGATAGAGATTCACAAATAGAGGGATCCTAATCAAAGAGAATTCTAACTAACAAGATAGACTCGAAAGGGAGATAAGATAACTAAATTACAAAATAGGAAGATGGATAGACATATATTAATCGCTGGTGACCTTAACCAGGTCAACCGAGATTCCAGAAATAAGTTCGATACGGAAATTCAATTTCTCGCTTGAAGGGAAGAGTAGTGACTTCACCCAATATCAGGATAATCTCTGATTATCGGAGTGGAGTCAAGATTACAAGGGGATTACCCCGATCGTCTACTAGAGACAGTTCGGGATTTACAAGAGATAACAACATCAAAACCGAGGATATAGAAATCTCCGGTGAATCGACGCTTGTTGTAAAGGAGTTTCACCCCTTGACAGATATTATTGATGGTTGGCGGGACCGCCGATGAGATTAGACACACACAAGGATGAAGTTGCCAATAGAGGTGGCAAGATGTGCTCAAATTTATTACAGAGATCGATAGAAATAAAGCTATGGGATGCTCCAGGATCCAGAAGAACACGAACATGAAAAGACAAGAATGGATTTTAGAACAAAGGGGAGAGTTCCGAAAATCCGAATCAAAGATAGAGAAATTCAAGTTCGAACGAATAGGATTATATGATTAAATTTTTACTCTATATGCTAAGTTTGCCTAAACCGAGCTCTGATACCAACTGTAACGACCTGGTATTTCGAACCATTTGCATCCGCACATGTCGGACTTGAATTGCTCAAAATATCAGATTGTTAATTTATATTTGGCAAAACTCAGCATATACAGTAACTAAATCAATCACAGAATCACAGACACAGAGTATTACAACAATAAGCAGCGGAATAGATAAATAGTAGTTCATGAAACTACTATATAAACATCAGAGTTTAAAGTAAAATACAACAGAATATCTCAAATACAATGAAGTCTCGAATACAAACAGATGACATCTTTGAACAAATCAACTGGAAAAGCTGAATAGATAAGACAGATCTTCAAGCAAAGCTCCATTCTCCAAAAGTGAGTCTCAAATGCTGTGACACTCAGTCTGACCCGAGCATAAAGCAAAACACGAAACACTCGAGTCAGGATTAACATTCTTATATCAGTAAATTTAACTCAAGTTAAATGTCAACTGAAATACAAGTAACTTAAAGGATGTTTGGGATTTCCATCCTCTAAGGATCCGTAGAACTATATACAATGTAGTAATATACGCTATTATAATATGTCTATAGTAAAGTAAAAGTATTAAAATAGCGTTAAGGTCTTACCCATATCCCCCTTAACACATTTTATATACTCCCATAGTCTATACAGTACCGTAACTCCCCCCGTAAAATGGAGGGCTATCAGAGGGCACTCCATAGGTATGGTACAAACCAAACTCGTAGAAGGCGCGATAAGGCATGCGACAAGGCACTCGAGGCAATGCCAGGGTAGATATACCATTTGCACTCCCGGACTGGTGGTAACACATAGCAGCTACTACCGCCCACCTCGTGACACACTCCCAAATCAAAGGTGCATCCAATCAAATCACAAAAGCAATAGAATGGTATCGATGAAATGTGCCCGATAGGGGGAATGACCCCACTTGTCCTGGTATAGCTCCTGTTTTAGCCACATTAAGCTGACTCACGGGAGTCAGTGCTACGTAAATACCATATAGAATCGTCGCCAACCATCCTACTTCGTTCTGGAATCTTCACCACGTACACAGTTGTTAAAGTGGTTTTCGGTATTGGCAGAGAGTATGACAATGTCTGATCCCGGTCTCTTCAACAACCAAACGCTTATTTCACACCGTGGTCATTTCATTTCAAATAGTTCATACTTCAAAATCAAAATATCATATTCATTTTAAAATCATACCAATCCGATTCATAATTCACTTTAAATCATATTCATTGCCAAAAAAAAATCATAATACTTTAAAAATCATAGCATTTTCGAAAACATAACACTTTCAAAATCATAGCACTTTCGAAAACATAACACTTTTGGAATCATAACACTTTTAAAATCATTGCACTTTCGTAATCATAACAGTTCCAACTTAAAAAGTTTTGGTATTGAAAATAGTATTATAAATTAAAATAGTTTATATATTAAAATAATTTATATATATATTAAAAATACTTTATATAATAAAATAGTTTCCTTCAATTTCACAAATCGATTCAAATCAACTAAAATTCCAAAAATTCAATTTAATTCAATCCAAGTTCATCAATTTCAATTCAATTTAACCTCTCAATAAACCATTTTAATTTATATAGACTTCAAATATAGATTTGAACTACAAATTAAACCACTACAATTTCAATAGATTTCAAAGTTTAAATATTCAAACATTTACAATAACTCAATTTGATACATTTCATTTACACTTCAAATTCAACTTAATCCATCCAAAAACATTTAAATAAAATCTCAAATTTTAAATTTAAATAAACTAAATATCCTATTTCAATTTATTTAAAATTAAACAATATTCCTTTGATCACTTTTAATCAAAACCAAGTTATAAATCATATCTTTAAAATCTCAAATTCAATAAGTTTAAACCAATGATTATTTAAATTCAATTATTAACAAAATTTTAAATTCCAAGTCAACATTAATTTACCTTCCCAACCTTTATTATTAAAGTTATAAAAATTTATTTTTAAAATATTAATATAAATTTAAATAAATACTTATACATATTATACCGATTAAATTAAATTTTATTAAATTAAATCTTATTTTTAAAATCTATTTTATATTAAATATTATTTTATATATATTTTTTAAATAATAAAATTATAAGTGAAATCTTAAAATTTATATTTCTCAAGACTAACTTATAAATTAAAATTTCCAAAACATATTATTTTAAAAATCTAAATTTTATACATACATAAAAATAGCATATTAAAAATCAATATTTAATAAACCCCATATATTTCCTTTCAAACTCATTTTCAAAATATAGACCAACTGTGGCCATATGTAATTCTCTATCATATGGTCAAGTGATACAGATATTTATCATTTCAATCCGCAATTTAAATATTTACGGGTATATATCATTTCAACCCGCAATCCCAAAATTTAAATCAATGAAAATCGCTTGGGTTTATCATTTCAACCCATAACAATTTCCCCCTATTTTACAAAATCATTCGGGTATGTATCATTTCAACCCATAGGGAATTCTAAACTAACATGGAACTTGCAGAGTGAGAACAAATATGATAAAATATAACATATCAATAACATGCATATATCATCAGTGATAAATTAAATATATACAACAAGATATGGTGTCATATATCACAGGTGAACAATTGCAGATAATGGCGTATCATATTTAAAAATTAAATAACTAGCAATTCAAATTTAACAGCATATTTCAATTGTCGTTTCAAGTGTAATCAAATTTACTAACTATAAGAATGTTAATCGTGAGTGATTGCTCACCTTTCGAGGCTAGAGAGATGAACGACAATGGAAGCGAATAGACACAGACAAGCATACAGATTGAACGAGCGACACAGTGACAAGGTTGGAACTACTGTTGTAAATCTGAACAGCGACGAAGCAAAGCAAAGAACATGAATTCAAAATTGACAAACTCTATATATATATATATATAATAAGATCATAAGTAAACCTCAAAATTCTATATTTGAAAATCCAGAACATAAATATTTAACATATTATGTATTTATAAATTATCACAAAATCTATTACAAATCTATAAAAATATAATAATAATAATAATAATAATAAAACATAAATAAAGATTTTGAAAGTTACATTTTGGACTTAACTCATAATTTAAATTTTTGATCATACAATTTAGAAATCGACATATTATATATTCACATGGTTTAAAATAGTAACCTATATATATACACACACACATACATGCTTATTATAACATATACATACTAACCGAAAAGAAGAGGTCCATAGCAGGACTTTATTACATATTCATACTGGTATATATCTATGAACTAATAGTAAGCCAATATACATATACAAAAGAATCTTCTCTCTCCTTCAACATACATATATCAATTCATTTAACTCAATACGTATACAAGACGCAACATAATATATATATATATATATATCATATTTAATCAATACGTTATTAATATATATATACACACACTTTATGAATTATGTTATATTTATGCGAATTAGGACCATTATATGTATACCAATACATAAAAATAAACGCAAAACATATTGATACCAGCAAAAATATATAATTTATATTTTAAAAACAATATAAGATAAAGAAAGTTAAAAAACAAACGTTTATATAAGAAACCTATATAGAGAAGCTATAGGCAATAAGACGACAGCACTATATATAATCTTGTATATTATATACGAAAATGCATATATACGAAACTTGTAAAAATCATATCTACCTTTATATATAAAAGAGGGGAGATGGCTGCCATCTGGGAAAGGAGCACGACTGTCAACTGAGTGGGAGGTTTTGGAGGAGGAGGTGGAGAGTTGCGGTAGTTGTGTGGCTGACATGGGGTTTGTGGGCCGTGGTGATCTGGTGGATCTCGGCTGTGGTTGAAGTGGGCTCGAGGCCGATGGGCACTGTAGTTCGGTGATGGTGAGGTGGATGTGGAGTTGGCTGTGAAGTGGAGGGATGCTTGAAGGCCAGAGGCAGACATGGAGGTGGGGAGGCAGTGCACGGCGGAGTTTGGTGGAGAGTGATGGGCAAGGGGTGAGAGAGGGTTGTCGGGCTTTGGGGCGTGTTGTGTTATTCTTATGCGGTAGAGGGTGTGGAGTGGAGGAAGCTTCGGCTAGCGTGGAAATGATGGTGGCGGGTTGGTCGAGATGTGGGTGGAAGCAATGGTGGAACGGTATGAAGTCTGATGGGTTTCGTCAAGATTTGTGAACAGATCGAGCAGCCATTTGTTTTCATGAAGAAGGAGCTGGGTAGTTTTAGTATATACGAAAATATATTACACTACTCTATTTTTATATACAAAAGAAATGGCAGAAGCGAATAAAAATTAACATAGAAAGAAAAGGAGGAAGGAAGTGAACCCGAAAGCTACAGGGCCAAATATAAGATGTTATATTATTATATTTCTTAATAACAACAGAAAAAAAGACATAACGTTTGAACTGGAACGCATAGAAAAGGAACGAACCAGAAAACGTTGGAACTAGGGAAAAGCAAAAGTCATATATGACAGCTAGGAATATTAATAGCTAACAGCTATTAACATTACCCGATTGACACTGAAAGGACAAAGAAAGCCAAAAGGCTCAAAACGGGTACCGATACGGCTACCGTTTTCGTAGATTTCGCCACGTACCGGACTCCGAAACACACCAACGAATATGCTACGAAGATCAGCACAATGAGACGAATAGAATGGTACACAGATATCAGTGATACGATCATCCTAACAAAAGTCGATATTCGGTGCCAAACTGCTGTAAATTCGTCGAATATAAGACAAACGAGGCTAAAGAAGTCCAAATTTGGTGAAACGAAATATGACGTCTCACTCAGAAGTTGATTTACATTTTTATCATATAAAAATATTCAGATTTTGAAAATATTTTATTTTCATCTAATTTCAACTGAATTAAATTTAAATAAAATTACACAACAAAATAAACTTCCATATTATCCAATGAAAATATGACATTTGCTATATTTAAATAGACGCATATCAAATACCAAATTTTTATTTCCAAATTCAATTATTTAAAATTTCACAAAAATTCAGTTATTAAAATCATTAAAATTTTCGGGTCGTTACACTCTCCCCCACTCAAAACTTTTCATCCCCGAAAAGGAACGAGGTAGGAGAATAGGAACAACCTGAGAGAAAAGATAGATTTGAAATACGTATTATCAGATACACAATAAATTCAAAACCATATAAATTTCAATTTAAATTAATTAATATTCAACAATTTGGTTTAATCTATTTTTTTAAATCAATAATACTCATTCATATTTATATTTTGTTGATTTTCAATTCAAGCTATTTACATTCTATTAGGTTTGTTTCAAATTATTAATATTTGTTACAAAATTTCTTCCAGACAATATTTATTTGATTTAACTTATTTATTTAATCCATTTGACTTTACTTAAGTTGATTTCTCTTAAATTTAAATTTCACTATTCTTAAGTTCATATTTATTTTCTTAAATAGCCTCCTTTCTCATTTAGTTTATTCCACTTGACATATTTTACACCATATATTACATATATAAACATTTATTATAACCATTTATTATTTAACCAATTAATTCTCTTTTTATTGTTCAATTCATTATTCAATTTATTATTTATAAATTCCCTTAACAAAATATCATTTTTTTGGACATCTTATTGCTCACATTTATATTGTATATTATTCACTTACCTATTCTCATTAACATTAAACTATTCCTAGGTAAGTTATATTAAGGTTCTGAGTGTAATTAAATACTATACAAATTTTCCTTTTATTTACAACATTTAAATTAAGCCAAATTTTAGTTAGAACAATTTATTACTTACGTTTTCTCTTGTATAACCATTAATTATACATTCACCCTAACATTTTAACTTTTTGAATCTTTTAGGTAAGTTATATATATTAGAATGCAATTGATTATTATACAAATAAATTTGACCCTAGTTCAACTGTTTGCAGTTATTTTAAATCCCATATTAAATTTCAAACAATTCAAAATTTTGATTTATTTCAATAATTGAAAACCCTAACATTTTAACTTTTTTGAATATTTTAGGTAAATTATATATATTAGAATGCAATTGATTTTATTCAAATTCAACTATTTCAAGTTGGTTCAATTTCATTTATCATTTTAGATATTCCAATTATTCAAAAATTTCACTTTATTTCAATAATTGAAACCATTTCTTAATATAAAACTTAAGATTCAAATTTCCGGTTTCACTTCAAACTATTTTGAAATAATTATATACATATATATTTTATAAATCAAATTATACACAAGAAATTTAAATCAAATTCTTTTTTCAAAACAAAAGCGTAGCAGAGCTACTAAGGGGCCTCCCCACTTCGAGACTCGAAAATGAATGTCGCGGATGCTGCAGTCATCACCGAAATTATTTTCCAGCGACATACGAAGAGAGTACAGACTTAATTCTTTTAAAATTCTTTAAAACAATTTTCATTCAAAATACTCTTCCAAATAATATATTTTCAAAACTTGAAGACAAAATTTAGAAAAACACCGGAAATTTTATTCTTAAATCCTTAATTTAAGTTTATTTCATTTTCAAATCAAATAAACCATGTTTTATAATTTCATTTATTTATATCATGTTGCAATAGTCAATGGTTTACAAAATAATAAATGATAATCAAATATCATCATTTCCAACAACCAAATCATTTAAATATTTAATTTCAGAAAATAATATGACCATACTAAATTTATTTCATTTACAAATTTTGAAATCAATATTGTGTCAGTTCGCTCTGTTCAAGTGTTTTGGAATTCCTATCGATAGCGTTAGCTAGACGAATTGCTCGAAACCCAAAATTCAAACTTAACAACTCAAACAACACAATATAAAACATTTTTATTTTAAAAACAAATACACTCCCTTACTCGATGATTCACGAATGGATAGAGATTCACAAATAGAGGGATCCTAATCAAAGAGAATTATAACTAACAAGATAGACTCGAAAGGGAGATAAGATAACTAAATTACAAAATAGGAAGATGGATAGACTTATATTGGTCGCGGGTGACCTTAACCGGGTCAACCGAGATTCCAGAAATAAGTTCGACACAGAAATTCAATTTCCCGCTTGAAGGGAAGAGAAGTGACTTCACCTAATATCAGGATAATCTCTGATTATCGGAGTGGACTCAAGATTACAAGGGGATTACCCCGATCGTCTACTAATGACGGTTCAGGATTTACAAGAGATAACAGCATCAAAACCGAGGATATAGAAATCTCCTGTGAATCGACGCTTGTTGTAAAGGAATTTCACCCCTTGACAGATCATATTGATGGTTGGCGGGACCGCCGATGAGATTAGACACACACAAGGATGAAGTTGCCAATAGAGGTGGCAAGATGTGCTCTAATTTATTATAGAGATCGATAGAAATAAAGCTATGGGATGCTCCAGAATCCAGAAGAACACGAACAGGAAAAGACAAGAATGAATTTCTGAACAAAGGGGAGAGTTCCAAAAATCCGAATCAAAGATAAAGAAATTCAAGCTCGAACGAATAGGATTCTATGATTAATTTTTTACTCTATATGCTAAGTTTGCCTAAACCGAGCTCTGATACCAACTATAACGACCTGGTATTTCGAACCTTTCGCATCCGCACATGTTGGACTTGAATTGCTCAAAATATCAGATTGTTAATATATATTTGGCAAAACTCAGCATATACAGTAAATAAATCAATCACAGAATCACAGACACAGAGTATTACAACAATAAGCAGCGGAATAGATAAATAGTAGTTCATGAAGCTACTATATAAACATCAGAGTTTTAAGTAAAATACAACAGAATATCTCAAATACAATGAAGTCTCGAATACAAACAGATGACATCTTTGAACAAATCAACTGGAAAAGCTGAATAGATAAGACAGATCTTCAAGCAAAGCTCCAATCTCCGAAAGTGAGTCTCAAATGCTGTGATACTCAGTCTGACCCGAGCATAAAGCAAAACACGAATCACTCGAGTCAGGATTAACATTCTTATATCAGTAAATTTAACTCAAGTGAAAGGTCAACTGAAATACAAGTAACTTAAAGGATGATTGGATTTCTATCCTCTAAGGATCCGTGGAACCATCTACTATGTAGTAATATACGCTATTGTAATATGTCTATAGTAAACTAAAAGTATTAAAATAGCGTTAAGGCGATACCCATATCCCCCTTAACACATTTAATATATTCCCATAGTCTATACAGTACCATAACTCCCCCGGTAAATTGGAGGGCTATCAGAGGGCACTCCATAGGTATGGTACAAACCAAACTCGTAGAAGGCGCGATAAGGCATGCGACAAGGCACTCGAGGCAATGCTAGGGTAGATATACCATTTGCACTCCTGGACTGGTGGTAACGCATAGCAGCTACTACCGCCCACCTCGTGACACACTCCCAAATCAAAGGAACACCCAATCAAATCACAAAAGCAATAGAATGGTATCGATGAAATGTGCCCGATAGTGGGAATGACCCCACTTGGCCCGGTATAGCTCCTGTTTTAGCCACATCAAGCAGACTCACGGGAGTCGGGGCTACGTAAATACCATATAGAATCGTCTCCAACCATCCTACTTCGTTCTCTACGTACACAGTTGTTAAAGTGGTTTTCGGTATTGGCAGAGAGTATGACAATATCTGATCCTGGTCTCTTCGACAACCAAACGCTTATTTCACACCGTGGTCATTTCATTTCAAATAGTTCATACTTCAAAATCAA
Source organism: Allium fistulosum (assembly GCA_030737815.1). NCBI lineage: Eukaryota > Viridiplantae > Streptophyta > Magnoliopsida > Asparagales > Amaryllidaceae > Allium > Allium fistulosum. Next base: position 918,511,267 of record CM060906.1, read on the forward strand.
AATATCATATTCATTTTAAAATCATATCAATCTGATATCATAATTCACTTTAAATCATATTAATTTCCAAAAATACATCATAATACTTTAAAAATCATAGCACTTTCGAAAACATAACACTTTCAAAATCATAGCACTTTCAAAAACATAACACTTTTGGAATCATAACACTTTTAAAATCATAGCACTTTCGTTATCATAATAGTTTCGATATTGAAAATAGTATTATGAATTAAAATAGTTTATATATTAAAATAATTTATATATATTAAAAATACTATATATAATAAAATAGTTTCCTCCAATTTGACAAATCGATTCAAATCAACTCAAATTCCAAAAATTTAATTTAATTCAATCCCAGTTCATCAATTTCAATTCAATTCAACCTCTCAATAAACCATTTTAATTTATATAGACTTCAAATATAGATTTGAACTACAAATTAAACCACTACAATTTCAATAGATTTCAAAGTTTAAATATTCAAACATTTACAATAACTCAATTTGATACATTTCATTTACACTTCAAATTCAACTTAATCCATCCAAAAATCATTTAAATAAAATCTTAAATCTTAAATTTAAATAAACTAAATATCCCATTTCAATTTATTTAAATTTAAACAATATTCCTTTAATCACTTTTAATCAAAACCAAGTTATAAATCATATCTTTAAAATCTCAAATTCAAATACGTTTAAACCAATGCTTATTTAAATTCAATTATTAACAAAATTTTAAATTCCAAGTCAACATTAATTTACCTTCCCAACCTTTATTATTAAAGGTATAAAAATTTATTTTTAAAATATTAATATAAATTTAAATAAATACTTATACATATTAGACCAATTAAATTAAATTTTATTAAATTAAATCTTATTTTTAAAATTTATTTTATATTAAATATTATTTTATATATATTTTTGAAATTATAAAATTATAAGTAAAATCTTAAAATTTATATTTTTCAAAACTAACTTATAAATTAAAATTTCCAAAACATATTATTTTAAAAATCTAAATTTTATACATATATAAAAACAGCATATTAAAAATCAATATTTAATAAACCCCATATATTTCCTTTCAAACTCATTTTCAAAATATAGACCAACGGTGTCCGTATGTAATTCTCTATCCTATGGTCAAGTGATACAGATATTTATCATTTCAATCCGCAATTTAAATATTTACAGGTATATATCATTTCAACCCGCAATCCCAAAATTTAAATCAATGAAAATCGCTTGGGTTTATCATTTCAACCCATAACGATTTTCCCCTATTCTATAATTTTGTTCAGGTATGTATCATTTCAACCCATAGGGAATTCTAAACTAACAGGGAACTTGAAGAGTGAGAACAAATATGATAAAATATAACATATCAATAACAGGCATATATCATCAGTGATAAGTTAAATATATACAACAGGATATGGTGCCATATATCACAAGTGAACAATTGCAGATAATTGCGTATCATATTTAAAAATTAAATAACTAGCAATTCAAATTTAACAGCATATTTCAATTATCGTTTCAAGTGAAATCAAATTTACAAACTATAAGAATGTTAATCGTGAGTGATTGCTCACCTTTCGAGGCTAGAGAGATGAACGCGAATGGAAGCGAATAGACACAGACAAGCATACAGATCGAACGAGCGGGACAGTGACAAGGTTGTTAACTACTGTTGTAAATCTGAACAGCGACGAAACAAAGTAAAGAACATGAATTCAAAATCGACGAACTCTATATATATAATAAGATCATTAGTAAACCTCAAAATTCTATATTTGAAAAACCAGAACATAAATATTTAACATATTATGTATTTATAAATTATCACAAAATCTATTCCAAATCTAAAAAAATATATAATAATAATAATAATAATAGTAATAGTAATAAAATATAAATAAAGATTTTGAAAGTTACATTTTGGACTTAACTCATAATTTAAATTTTAGATCATACAATTTAGAAATCGACATATTATATATTCACACGGTTTAAAATAGTAACATATATATATATATAAATGTACACATACTGTTAGGGACTGAGATGTTGGTTTTGATAACAACAACCTTTTTAACTTACCTTATTATAAAATATATGCTAACACTACTGTCTAGATAGATATGTATATCAGGATATATATATATATATATATATATATGCAGGTATTGATTACTGAAGACTGATCAATATAAAGAATTAAGACTCAAGATTCAGAATGGAGATATCAAAATTGAAGACTCTAGAGTATTAAGATCAAGATTTCAAGATATGTGTCTAGTTTATTGTTAAAACTTCATAATAGCACGGAAATCTTCATTCCATATTTCATTTGGGATGGAACCCATTTCTACCTTCTTTGTGGCTTACAAACCCACGACAAGTAGCTTACAAACCTACGACAAGTGGCTTACAAACCCACGAACATCCTGGTTTTGTACAAGTTCTCGAGTCCTGATGTGATGAGATATTCTGCAGGAAGAAGCTTGCAAAACTACTTCAAAATGGTTTTTCAAAATGATTTTCAAAACTGCTTTTCAAAATGTTTTAGCCTTAAAAATTATCTTTTTAAAATGATTTTCAAAACTGCTTTTCAAAATGTTTAGCCTTAAAAATTATCTTTTCAAATGATTTTCAAAAAGATGTTTTAGCCTTAAAATGTTCTTTGTTTTTTAAATAAACTCTAGTTTTAAACTTCACATTGTTTTTTAACTAAGGGATGTCGACATCATGGGATACCCCATGTCGACATGGTGGCCGTTAAATTCAAAAGTTTCAATTTTCAAAAGAAGCGTCTATTCGTTTAAATCTCTTCACGAATGGTTATGACCGTTACTGGTCTATAAATAGCCTTCACAAACAAATTTTTTAACTAACTATTTTCTTATTTTCTTCACTCCTTCTTCTCCACAAATCCATATTCTATAATTTTCTTATTTTTAAGATCGTGCCGAAATTCTACCGAATTCTCAAGTGAATCAAATTAGAATCTCATTCTTGTTTGATTCTTTGCCCTCTCTCGAAGATCAAAGTGCTATTCAGAGTTATAGGATCAATTTGTAATCAAAAGTTTATCGAGTCTCTCTATGAGGTGTGGTTGTGCCTGGAAATCAATTGGGTAATCTTATGGCCCGTAAATCAAGAGAGTTTGCCCCAGACTCGTGAGACAGGAGGGTACCTCACGGCCTTTAGAAATTGAGGATTGTAATCTCGACATTGGTATAATAAAAATCTGTACGAGGTGTTTGCCTTGGTGCAAGACTGGACGTAGGGTAACTCCGAAACAGTATAAAATCCAGTGTGTTCTTTTCTTTTACTGCTTTTTATTTGCTTTCTGCATTTGTGTTTGATTCTTTGATTGTTCTGTGATTAAGTTCTGCATTTGTTTATATCATAGTTTTTAATTAGTCCATATAAGTCTTAGAATCTATTAAACTCTATTCACCCCCCCTCTAGTGTTAAATTAGCCTTAAGATCCTTAATCCGCACTCCCTTTCAATTGGTATCAGAGCAAGTTTTTCATAGTTTTCATAATCTGAAACTTGAAAATTATTTTAATGGCTACCAACATTGGTAATGTCAACTCTGGCACTAGTTCTGTTAACACTAACACTAGTTCATTAGTAGAAGGTTAGTGTACTGTCAAACCACCATTTTTCAATGGCAATAATTATGCATATTGGGCTTGTAGAATGGAAATTTATTTACAATCAGTTGGATTAAACACTTGGAATATCACACAAACTGAGTATGTTGAACCAACTACCGATTTTGCCCAGTGGACTACTGAGCAAAAGAATGTTGCACAAAATAACTCAAAGGCCATGAATATATTATTTTGTTCACTAGATAGGAATGAGTTTAATAGAGTGTCTGTTTGTAAGTCTACATTTGAAATCTGGAAAACTTTGCAAGTTACTCATGAAGGAACAAGCAAAGTTAAACAGACTAAAATTTCCATATTAACTAATCAGTTTTAATTGTTTAAAAATGTGCAAATGAGTCCATTTCCGACATGTATTGTCGATTTCAAGATATTGTTCATTCACTAATTGCACTAGGAAAAAGCTTTTCGGAGGAAGACCAAGTCAAAAAAAATCTAAATTCACTCACTCCAGAATGGGATCAAAAGACACTTGCAATCGAAGAAGCAAATGATATCAGTCTAATGAAAATAGAAGAACTGATTGGGAATCTGATTGTTTATGAAGTTCAACTACAAGGAAGAAGAGAAAACAAAGCTATGGAATAGAAGTCATTAGCATTCAATGCAACAACTGAAGGTTCGGAACCAGACAGTGATGAGGAGATTGCTTTCATGACAAGAAACTTCCGGAAATTCCTAAAATATAGAAAAATGAATAATTACAAAAGAAATGATCAAAGGAATTCCAGAAATATTACGGAGAACGTCAACAATGATAGATGTTACAATTGCAATAAAGTCGGGCATCATAGGAAAGATTGTTCGTATCTAGATAAATAGTTGTTCCCTCCAAACAATGATTCATCAAGGAAAAGAAAGAAAGCATACACAGCAACTCTTGATGACTCAGACTCATCATCCAGTGACGATGAAAAGAAGACGGATAATTCAAATTTGTGTTTCACTGTTATTCATGAATCAGACGATGATGGGAGTATGGATCTAAAAATAGGTACGCATTTACATTATTTCTAATTTTTCTTGTTTGAATGGATGCTTGTTTGTTTGCTTAATCTTTTTAAATTCCTTGAATTTTAAATTCAAATTTATCCCTTGAAATTTGAATTTTAAATTCAAAAATAATATTATTTTAATTATATTTTAAATATTAAATTATTAATATTTAAGTATTATTATATTTAATGTTATCACAGGAATTATATAAGTAGAATATATGATATAATATATACATTTATTAGAAATTAGGAATAGACACTTACCCTTTGATTCAATAGGCACATGTCGACATACCTGGATACCCCATGTCGACATGCCCCTCAGAAATTTGATTTCAAAATTTGAATTCAAACTTTTGAATTTCCCTCCACCTTTTCACCAACTTCAATGCTTTGGAAAGATGCCTCTTGACCAGAGAACATGTCTATAGAATCTCTATTTAATTCACTCTCTTTATCATCACTTTTCACTTTTATTTCAAATTTCAAATTTATCTTCATTATCTTCAACTCCTCTCAAACTTCTTCAATGGCCTCTTCAAACACTCCTAACACCATTAGACTTCCAAAATCTATCAAAAAATTTCTTTTTAATGACCCGGAAGCTATCAAAGCTTACATCAACTATGTAAACTTTGGTAAAATTCATACGGGGAAATTTGCTATTTTTGAAGATTTTCCTTCTTATGAAATTGAAAATCTTTTTCAACAATGTTCTATTCTCAGTGTAGTAGATAACAAACAAAATGATTTTGTATGTTATCCAAACCTTGTTAAGATGTTTTATGCGAATTTAAATCGTGGTTTTTATGATGGGCAAGATGGACAAATTTGGAGTAGTGTTAAAGGAACACAAATAGTTTTGGATTGTGAAATTTTAGTAAATATTTTGGGATGCAAGTATACCGGAATGAATCTCTCAGAATTTCAAATAAATGAAAATGATCGAGAGACATTTTGATGTAGCTCAGGCCAGGAATGAAGGCATAAGTCGTAGCCGAGTTATCAGAGCAAAGGACATAAGTCGTGACCGACTTATGGAAGACGAAGGCATAAGTCGTGACCGACTTAAGAAAGGCGAAGGTATAAGTCGTGACCGACTTAAGGAAGATATACGTCGTATCCGACTTATAGAAACAAGCATGAGTCGTGACCGACTTAACTGGAGAGAAGACATAAGTAGTGACCGACTCAACTCGAACGAGCTACGACCTAAAACTACAGGAGGAGCAACACGAGGTGGAAAATGTGAAGGCTTAAGTCGGCAACGACTTAAGGGAAGTGTTTTGATTAATATACGACTTAAGGAAAGTGATAGGTCGGCACCGAGTTACGACTTATTTAAGTCGGTCGAAATTTTAAGTCGCGAAAGCCCTGATGCCGTTGGATGATCTGCCGAGTTAACCTCCACCATTGGTTCCTTTGAGTCGCCGCATGTTTTTAAGTCGTAGTAGCTGTTGCCGTTGTTTTCTCTGCCGCTTAAATCTGGACCGTTGATGATGAAGTCACTGCTATTGATAAGTTGTGAGAAGATGTTAAGTCGGCAACGACTTAAGTAAGTCATAAGTCGGTTGTAATGCACATGTATGTTGAGTCGCGTCATTTATAAGTCGTATGTCGTCTGAAGTCATAAGTCGTTCTGTTTGAAGGCAAGTGTTGTATCGGTTGTGCCTTAAGTCGTCACCGAGTTAGGCTAAGTCGTAGGTCGGAAGTTATAACTCGGAACCGACTTAATACTTGTAATTTTTGTTGTTTTTTTTGTGTGAGTTGTAAAATGCCTATAAATAGGCCGAGACTCTCATTTGTAAAAGGTTGTTGATTTTTGAATAAAATTCTCTTTTGATTGCTTTGTGCTTTCATTCAAATTGGTAGTTGAGTGTAATCTCCTATCTCCTCTTTCGGATAATCGAGTGCGCTCGATTCAACGATTGTAGAAGCCGATTCGCGGAATCAAGTGCGCTTGATCAACGCTTGAAGAATTGAAGATCTTTGAACCCGGTATCGTGCGCGATCAACGAGTTCGAGATAGCTAGAGTTCGGTATCTTCGGATCAACGAATTCGGGCAATTCAGCATTCATCAATCCATCGACTGCTACTTTCACCGATCTACATCATTTTGAAATATCCGCTGCGTCAGTTTTGGTATCGGAGCTTGTTCTAGCCAATCATAGCTAGATCGAGACTTGGAGCCTAATCATTTTGAAGTTGGGCCGTGGTAAGCAAGTGAGGCCGAGAGTAAGAGGAAGAAGAGTCATCATTGTTCGAAGAATTGTTTGATCGGATTTGCATTGGAGGCCGAAACTTTGTTCATCGTGTTCATCGCGATTTGCTACAAAGTGGAAGTTTTCGATCCGTTTCATTTTGGATCAAAATCCGGAAAGTGTTTGAATTTGAAGTGTTTGAGAATTGTGAAGTATTCAAGTATGCCGCCAAGAAGAGCTAATCGCCACCAAAACGTAGAAGCTTTATATCGAAGAGAAGAGGCTGATGAGATGGAGCAAAGAATCAATGAGAATTTTAGTGAGAAGCTTAATGAAGGAATTGGCCGATTAGAGAGGCTTATGACGGAAATGAATCAAAATCGGAGAAGGGTTTCACCAGAATCTAATCATGGAGGTAGTAGAGTCTCGCCACATTCCAATCGAGACAGAAGTGTTGAAAATGATCAAGGGCGTGGGAGGAACGTGAATGATCATGCACGGAGGAACGTAGATAGAAGGGATGAAGGTGGAAGGCGTAATGGTAGTAGAGATGTTGGTGGTCAGAATCGACATCGTTATGCATCTGATTTTGAAGAGGAGTATGATGGTGGTAGTATTCAAGGAAGAGGTCAAGGAAGAAACTATTCTGAGTATGATCACAAGTGGGAATCGGGGATGAAGACAGAAATTCCTGAATTCAAAGGTGGTATGCAAGCGGAGGAGTTTCTAGATTGGGTAGCTAATGTTGAAGAGATTTTTGACTTCAAAGAAGTTCCAGAACAACGTAAAGTGAAGTTGGTTACTACAAGGCTAAGGGGTAGAGCTTTGGCATGGTGGCAGCAAACCAAGCTTACACGTGAACGTATGGGGAAGTCAAAGATTGAATCTTGGGAGAAGATGAAGAAATTGATGAAAGCAACGTTCTTACCTTACAATTATCAATCTTTGATGTATCAACGTTTGCAAAACTTGAGGCAGGGCACAAAGACAGTTAATGACTATGCTGATGAATTCTATCAACTTATTGCAAGGAACGATATTATGGAAACGGAAGAGCAGTTGACATCTAGATTCATTGGGGGATTGAGAATGCAGATTCAGGATATGGTTAATATGTTCGATCCAAGATCTGTGGCAGAAGCACATCAGAAAGCATTGGCTTGGGAAAAACAAGGGAGACGAGGAAGTGGTGTGTTTACTAATTCTAGCAATCAAGCAAAGAATGTTGGAGGAAGTTCTAATGTTTCCAAACCTAACAGTAGACCAGTGTTGAGGGAGGTTGAGAAGGCAAAGGTTAACAATGGTTTCAAATGTTACAATTGTCAAGAATTGGGTCATAAAAGCAGTGAGTGTCCAAAGCCAAAGAAGAGAACCATGATTGCAGAAGTTGACGATGAGGATGTTGATGAAGATTGTTCTAATCCAGTTGAGGAGGATGAGCAGGATATTGCGTCAGGAGACGAAGGTTGTAATCTAATGCTGAGGAGGTCGTGTTTAACACCGAAGCAGGAAGAAACTAGTTGGTTGAGGAGTAATATCTTTCAGTCAACATGTACTATTCTGGGGAAGGTGTGTAAGTTTGTAATTGACGCAGGAAGCTGTGATAATATTATTTCGACCGAGGCTGTGACAAAGTTGAAATTGAAAACAGAGAAACATCCGAGTCCATACAAGTTAGCATGGTTGAGGAAAGGAGGAGAAGTGAAAGTGGATAGACGAGTTCGTGTTCCATTCTCTATTGGGAAGAAATACAAAGATGAAATATGGTGTGATGTAGTTGAGATGGATGTTTGCCATTTATTATTGGGAAGACCATGGCAATATGATCGAGCAGTGCTACATGACGGTCGGACCAATAGCTACAGTTTTATGTTTAAAGGCACGAAGATTATCTTAGTTCCGAAGAAGAGATCACAAGAAGAAAGTAAGTCAGAAGAAATTGAAGAACTGAAAACTTTATTGACTTTAAAGGAGTTTGTTAAAGAAGTTGAAGAAGAGCCGGAAGTATTCTTGTTGATTGGGCGTGAGAGCAGTGAAGAAGTTGAAATTCCAGAAGAAGTTAAACCAGTTTTGCAAGAATTTGACGATGTATTTCCAGAGGAGTTACCAACGGAGTTGCCACCGTTGAGGGATATACAACATCAGATAGATCTTGTTCCAGGTGCTGTATTGCCACACAGACCACATTATCGAATGAGCCCGAAAGAACATGAAGAGTTGCGGAGGCAAGTAGAGGAACTGCTTGAGCAGGGACGAGTGCAGGAGAGTCTGAGTCCTTGTGCTGTACCAGCTTTATTGGTACCCAAGAAGGATGGGACGTGGAGGATGTGCACTGACAGTCGAGCATTGAATAAGATCACTGTGAGATATAGATTTCCAATGCCGAGGTTGGATGACTTGTTAGATCAAATAAGTGGAGCTACTATATTTTCGAAGATTGATTTGAAGAGCGGATATCATCAAATTCGTATCAGACCAGGCGATGAGTGGAAGACTGCTTTTAAAACCAGGGAGGGTCTATACGAATGGTTGGTCATGCCATTTGGTTTATCCAATGCACCAAGTACTTTCATGAGGGTGATGAATCAGATTTTTCGACCGTTCATTGGGAAATTCGTGGTGGTGTATTTCGATGATATTCTAATTTACAGTGGGAGTCCTGAGGAACATTTGAATCATCTTAGGGAAGTGCTGATGGTACTACGACAATAACAGTTTTATGCTGCAACGAAGAAATGCGTGTTCATGACGCACAGTGTTTTATTTCTGGGGTATGTTGTTTCAGAGAAAGGAATACAGGTTGACCAAAGTAAAGTTGAGGCGATCAGAAATTGGCCGCAGCCCAAGACGATAACAGAAGTTCGTAGTTTTCATGGGTTGGCTTCATTTTATCGAAGGTTTATTCCACACTTTAGTAGTGTGATGGCGCCTGTTACAGATTGCATGAAAGGTAAACAGTTTGCATGGACAGAGGAAGCAGGAAGTGCTTTTGGGAAGATCAAGGAATTGCTGACGACTGCACCAATTCTAATATTACCTGATTTTCAGTTGGAGTTTGAACTACATACTGATGCATCCAAGGTTGGGATTGGAGGGGTGTTGAGTCAGAAGGGACGTCCTATTGCATATTTCAGTGAGAAGTTGTCAGGAGCAAAGATGCGTTACAGTACATATAATGTGGAGTTTTATGCTGTTGTACAATCTATTAAACACTGGAGACACTATCTATTTCAGAAGGAGTTTGTTCTTTACACTGATCATGAAGCATTGAAGCATTTCCAAGGGCAAGGCAAGATTTCAGCGAGACATGCATCGTGGATTGCATATCTGCAACAGTTTACTTTTGTTGTTAAACACAAGTCAGGGGTGACAAATCGTGTGGCTGATGCTTTAAGTAGAAGGAGTCATTTGTTGACAACGATGAAAGTTGAGGTGACTGGTTTTGAATTATTGCCGGAGCAGACTGCAGAAGACTCTTATTTTAAGAAATTTGTTGAAAGGGACAATGAAGGGAAGACTGATGAATTTATGATGATTGATGGTTTCCTTTTCAAGGGAAATAGATTGTGCATACCGGAGGGTAGTTTGAGAATGAAGATTATCAAGGAGTTACATGAAGAAGGGCATGTTGGAAGAGACCGTACCTTACAGTTAATTTCACAATCCTACTTTTGGCCATCGATGAGGAAAGAAGTGGAGAGGTTTGTCGAGAGATGCCATATCTGTCAAGTTTCGAAAGGAACTGCGACTAATGCGGGTTTATATATGCCATTACCGGTACCAACTAAACCATGGGTTGATGTGAGTATGGACTTTGTGTTGGGGTTGCCAAGAACGCAGCGTGGTAATGATTCCATTTATGTGGTGGTTGACAGATTTTCAAAAATGGCACATTTTATTGCTTGTAAGAAGACGGCAGATGCGGTTCATGTTGCTCAGTTGTTTTTCAAGGAGATCTATCGACTACATGGATTGCCGGAATCTATAGTGTCAGATAGAGATACTCGATTTCTGAGTCACTTTTGGTTAAGTTTGTGGAAAATGGTGGGAACGAAGCTGAAATTTAGTAGTGCTTATCATCCGCAAACTGATGGACAAACAGAGGTGGTTAATAGATCATTGGGAAACTTGTTGAGGTGTCTTGTTCAAGATAATCTGAAGAGTTGGGATGTGAAGTTATGCCAGGCAGAATTTGCCCATAATCATGCTGTGAATCGAAGTACTGGGTTCAGTCCGTTCCAGATTGTTTATTCAAGTTTACCGAAGGGACCGTTAGATTTAACGATGATACCACACTCGAAGGGGACAATTAAGAAAGCTGCTGATTTTGTTGAAGGGATGACGGAGTGTCATAAAATCGTTCAAGAACGATTAGAGAAAGCAAATGAGAAATATAAACGAGCTGCAGATTTGAAACGACGAAATGTTGAGTTTAACGAAGGAGATTTGGTTTATGCAGTATTAACAAAAGATCGTTTTCCAGTGGGCGCTTACAACAAGTTGAAAGCCAGGAAAATTGGTCCGGTGGAAGTTGTGAAACGAATCAATGAAAATGCTTATAAACTGAAGCTGCCAGATGATGTGTATACGTCTGATGTATTCAACGTTAAGCATCTCGTACCATATCATGGGAATGAGTTTGTTGGGGATGAAGAGTGTGCAAATTCGAGGTCGAATTTCTCTCAACCTGAGGAGGATGATGTAGCTCAGGCCAGGAATGAAGGCATAAGTCGTAGCCGAGTTATCAGAGCAAAGGACATAAGTCGTGACCGACTTATGGAAGACGAAGGCATAAGTCGTGACCGACTTAAGAAAGGCGAAGGTATAAGTCGTGACCGACTTAAGGAAGATATACGTCGTATCCGACTTATAGAAACAAGCATGAGTCGTGACCGACTTAACTGGAGAGAAGACATAAGTAGTGACCGACTCAACTCGAACGAGCTACGACCTAAAACTACAGGAGGAGCAACACGAGGTGGAAAATGTGAAGGCTTAAGTCGGCAACGACTTAAGGGAAGTGTTTTGATTAATATACGACTTAAGGAAAGTGATAGGTCGGCACCGAGTTACGACTTATTTAAGTCGGTCGAAATTTTAAGTCGCGAAAGCCCTGATGCCGTTGGATGATCTGCCGAGTTAACCTCCACCATTGGTTCCTTTGAGTCGCCGCATGTTTTTAAGTCGTAGTAGCTGTTGCCGTTGTTTTCTCTGCCGCTTAAATCTGGACCGTTGATGATGAAGTCACTGCTATTGATAAGTTGTGAGAAGATGTTAAGTCGGCAACGACTTAAGTAAGTCATAAGTCGGTTGTAATGCACATGTATGTTGAGTCGCGTCATTTATAAGTCGTATGTCGTCTGAAGTCATAAGTCGTTCTGTTTGAAGGCAAGTGTTGTATCGGTTGTGCCTTAAGTCGTCACCGAGTTAGGCTAAGTCGTAGGTCGGAAGTTATAACTCGGAACCGACTTAATACTTGTAATTTTTGTTGTTTTTTTTGTGTGAGTTGTAAAATGCCTATAAATAGGCCGAGACTCTCATTTGTAAAAGGTTGTTGATTTTTGAATAAAATTCTCTTTTGATTGCTTTGTGCTTTCATTCAAATTGGTAGTTGAGTGTAATCTCCTATCTCCTCTTTCGGATAATCGAGTGCGCTCGATTCAACGATTGTAGAAGCCGATTCGCGGAATCAAGTGCGCTTGATCAACGCTTGAAGAATTGAAGATCTTTGAACCCGGTATCGTGCGCGATCAACGAGTTCGAGATAGCTAGAGTTCGGTATCTTCGGATCAACGAATTCGGGCAATTCAGCATTCATCAATCCATCGACTGCTACTTTCACCGATCTACATCATTTTGAAATATCCGCTGCGTCACATTTTATCACATCTTTGAAGGGGATGACAATTTTGAATTCAAAAATTGTTATTTTCGTCCAAAAGCAAGAATTGTTAACCTTCTTATTCAACACACCCTTATACCAAGGTCGGGAAACTACGACAACCCAACTTTGAAAGTTTGCAAAGATCTTTTTGCAATTTTTGGAAATTATGATATCAATTGGGTTCAAGTTATTTTGGAGAGCTAAGGCCCAAGAATTTTACTATGGGTGAAAACACATTATATCATGGAATTTATCTCACTCAGTTTTTTAATTACTTTGGAGTCGATTTCAAAAGGGAAGAATTTATAACTAGAAAAGTGTTCAACCATGGAAACATTTCCCTTATGCAAATTCCATTAGTGTTTCAACCATATGAAACACTTACTGAAAAGGAAGAAAGGCTTGCTCACGAAGAGATGGAAGAAATGGAGGAAGAGGAAGAAGAAGAGGAAGAGGAAGAGGAAGAGGAAGGAATGGAAATTGAAGAGGAGGAAGAGGAAGATCAAGAAACTTCCTTAGAGAGTATTGAATATCCTACTAATCCCGCTAATCCATCCAATAAGACCATTCTCAATAATCAAAGAATTATAGTGGAAAATCAAAAGACACTCAAAAGATCAATAAGTAAGAAAATGGATAAGATTTCCACTAAAATCGATAAGTTCTTCGGAAAAATTAGTAGAAAACTTGGACTATCATCTTCTTCATCTTCATCTAATTAGTTTTAGTTCATGTTATCTTGTTTACTTCAAGTTCTATCCATGTATTTTCCTTTATTTTAGTTAATATTATGTTATTTTATGTAATGTTGACTAGAATCATTAATGAAATCTTTTATTTCCTGTTATTCAACTTCACTTGTCTCTGTAATTGCTTGTTTTTATATTATACAAATTTTAGTTGCATAGATTTGTTCATAACATTCAAAACAAAGCAAATTGTCACTTTAAGCAGAGGCATGTCGACATCCCCCAACCCCCCATGTCGACATGCAACGGGCAGAAAGTAGTTACACTTTCAAATTTTAATTTCATGTAACTAACTTGTGTCTATTCATTTTAAACGACTTTCTACCCCTATTTATACCTGTTTCTTCCAGAATAAATTATCAAACTTCATTTCTAATCACTCCCTTTCATATTTCTTCCTATTTTTTGAATTATGGCTTCTCCGATTAAGAATCTAAGTGATAATCTTGAGGAAACTCTCACTTTCTTCAAGAATATCCTTACATTCATACTTCGTAATCAGCGCCACTTAGAATTGAGTCAAATGAAGATGATCAAGGAGCAAGAGAGGCATTTCGACGCCCTTTGTTGGATGATCTCAGCCCTTAACAAGGACGATCTCGAAGGAAATCCACCAGTCACTCTCGACAAAGATAAAGAAGAATGGGATGCCATCAAAGCAGACCCTATCTTTGGAGAAGATGGATGGGTGGAAGTACCAAGGAATGTCTAGTTATTCTGTATGTTATTTGTTTGATTTGATTGGTGTGTTTTAAACTTGATTGACTTGAGTTATTTAAAACATTTGGTGTGGTTTGTATATACGATTGATTGAATAACTACTGTAAATATGATTGGATGATGATTAATTTACTGCTGGATTACACTTATGATCACACTCATGATCATATTCACATTTATGGTCACATTTCATACTTATGATCACACTTAGCATTTATTACACTTATATATGGATTACTCTATTTGTATTATGGTTGATTATCTTATATCAAGTTCAGGGAATTTATTAGTAGGAAGTTTTTGTTAATGACAAAGGGGGAGAAGTTATAAAATAGTAGTTGGCTTGGAATAAGGGGGAGTCATGGAGTAAGGGGGAGTTATGATAGGAGTTATGGTATGGTATGTATATTTTATAAATACAGGTTGTCATCATCAAAAAAGGGGAGATTGTTAGGAACTGAGATGTTGGTTTTGATGACAACAACCTTTTTAACTTATCTTATTATATATATGATAACACTATTGTCTAGATAGATATGTATATGCAGGATATATATATATATATGCAGGTATTGATTACTAAGACTCAAGACTCAAGATTCAGAATGGAGATATCGAGATTGAAGACTCTAGAGTATCAAGATCAAGATTTCAAGATATGTGTCTAGTTTATTGTTAAAACTTCATAATAGCACGGAAATCTTCATTCCATATTTCATTTGGGATGGAACCCATTTCTACCTTCTTAGTGGCTTACAAACCCACGACAAGTGGCTTACAAACCCATGAACATCCTGGTTTTGTACAAGTTCTCGAGTCCCGATGTGATGAGATATTCTACAGAAAGAAGCTTACAAAATTACTTCAAAATGGTTTTTCAAAATGATTTTCAAAACTGCTTTTCAAAATGTTTTAGCCTTAAAAATTATCTTTTTAAAATGATTTTCAAAACTGCTTTTCAAAAAGTTTAGCCTTAAAAATTATCTTTTCAAATGATTTTCAAAAAGATGTTTTAGCTTTAAAATGTTCTTTGTTTTTGTTATTTAAATAAACTCTAGTTTTAAACTTCACATTGTTTTTTATCTAAGGGATGTCGACATCATGGGATACCCCATGTCGACACGGTGGCCGTTAAATTCAAAATTTTCAATTTTCAAAAGAAGTGTCTATTCGTTTAAATCTCTTCACGAATGTTTATAACCGTTACTGGTCTATAAATAGCCTTCACAAACGAATTTTTTAACTAACTATTTTCTTATTTTCTTCACTCCTTCTTCTCCACAAATCCATATTCTAAAATTTTCATATTTTTAAGATCGTGCCGAAATTCTGCCGAATTCTCAAGTAAATCAAATTAGAATCTCATTCTTGTTTGATTCTCTCCCCTCTCTCGAAGATCAAAGTGCTGTTCAGAGTTATAGGATCAATTTGTAATCAAAAGTTTATCGAGTCTCTCTATAAGGTGTGGTTGTGCCTGGAAATCAATTGGGTAATCTTGTGGCCCGTAAATCAAGAGAGTTTGCCCTGGACTCGTGAGAGAGGAGGGTACATCAAGGCCTTTAGAAATTGAGGATTGTAATCTCGACATTGGTATAATAAAAATCTGTACGAGGTGTTTGCCTTAGTGCAGGACTGGACGTAGCCAGTATAAAATCCGGTGTGTTCTTTCCTTTTACTGCTTTTTATTTACTTTCTGCATCTGTGTTTGATTCTGTGATTGTTCTGTGATTAAGTTCTACATTTTTTATATCATAATTTTTAATTAGTCCATATATGTCTTAGAATCCATTAAACACTATTCACCCCCCTCTAGTGTTAAATTAGCCTTAAGATCCTTAATCCGCACTCCCTTTCACATACATGATTATTATAACATATACATACTAACCGAAAAGAAGAGGTCCATAGCAGGACTTTATAACTTATTCATACTGGTATATATCTATGAACTAATAGTAAGCCAATATACATATACAAAAGAATCTTCTCTCTCCTTCAACATATATATATATATCAATTCATTTAACTCAATATGTATACAAGACGCAACATATATATATATCATATTTAAATCAATACGTTATTAATATATATATACACTTTATGAATTATGATATATGTATGCGAATATGGACCATTATATGTATACTAATACACAAAATAAACACAAAACATATAGATACCAGCAAAAATATATAATTTATATTTTTAAAACAATATAAGATAAAGAAAGTTGTAAAACCAACATTTATATAAGAAACCTATATAGAGAAGCTACAGGCAATAAGACGACAACACTATATACAATCTTGTCTATTATATACAAAAATACATATATACGAAACTTGTAAAAAATCTTATCTACCTTTATATATAAAAGAAGGGGGATGGCTGCCATATGGGAAAGGAGCACGGCTGTCAACTGAGTGGGAGGTTTTGGAGGAGGAGGTGGAGAGTTGCGGCAGTTGCGTGGCTGACATGGGGTGTGTGGGCCGTGGTGAACTGGTGGTTCTCGGCTGTGGTTGAAGTGGGCACGAAGTCGATGGGCATGATGAGGTGGATGTGGCATTGGCTGTGAAGTGGAGGGATGCTTGAAGGCCAGAGGCGGACATGGAGGTGGGGAGGCAGTGCACATCGAAGTTTGGTGGAGAGTGATGGGCAAGGGGTGACGGAGGGTTGTCGGGCTTTGGTGCGTGTTGTGTTGTTCGTATGCGACAAAGGGTGTGAAGTGGAGGAAGCTTTGGCTAGCGTGGAAATGATGGTGGCGGATTGGTCGAGATGTGGGTGGAAGCAATGGTGGAACAGTGTGAAGTCTGATGGGTTTGGCAAGATTTGTGAACAGATCGAGCAACTATTTTTTTCATGAAGAAGGAGCTGGGTAGTTTTAGTATATACGAAAATATATTACACTACTCTATTTTTATATACAAAAGAAATGGCAGAAGCGAATAAAAATTAACAGAGAAAGAAAAGGTGGAAGGAAGTGAACCAGAAAGAAACAGTGCCAAATATAAGATGTTATATTATTATATTTCTTAATAACAACAGAAAAGAAGACAGAATGTTTGAACTGGAACACACAGAAAAGGAACGAATCAGAAAACGTTGGAACTAGGGAAAGGAAAAGACATATATGACAGTTGGGAATATTAATAGCCAAAAGCTATTAACTTTACCTGATTGACATTGAAAGGACAAAGAAATCCAAAAGGCTTAAAACGGGTACCGATACGGCTACTGTTTTCGTAGATTTTGCCACGTACCGGACTCCGAAACACACCAATGAATATGCTACGGAGATCAGCACGACGAGACGAATAGAATGGTACACAGATATCAATGATACGATCATCCTAATAAAAGTCAATATTCAGTGCCAAATTGCTGCAAATTTGTCGAAAATAAGATAAACGGGGCTAGAGAAGTCCAAATTTTGTGAAACGAAATATGACGTCTCACTCAAAAGATGATTTAAATTTTTATTATATAAAAATATTTAGATTTTGAAAACATTTTATTATCATCTAATTTCAACTGATTTAAATTTAAATAAAATTACACAACAAAATTAACTTCCGTATTATCCGATGAAAATCTGACATTTGCTATTTTTAAATAGGTGCATATCAAATACCAAATTTTTATTTCCAAATTCAATTATTTACAATTTCACAAAAATTCTGTTATTAAAACCGTTAAATTTTTTGGGTCATTACAGTATTACTATGTTATATATGTGTTCAAGTCATATAAACTACGTTATAAAACTTATATTTGTCAAACCATTACGTATTCCGATTCCGATTCCCGGTCATATTTTCACTTATTAGTTAATATACATAAATTTGTAAACAAAGTTTGAAATGAATTTCTAATAATTTTTAATTAATAAAAATGATCTCATTTGAATTATAGAATAATATAAATCAATATTAATAATTATTTACAAAAATTGCTATTATACCGATAAAGCGATATCAATTTCCCTTATATTTTCGAACCGATCATATATCTTTATAAAAATATTATAAATTATTTATGATCATCTTATAATTATTTAAAATGAATTATTATCATTTAAAACAATTATTTGAATAATTATAATAATTATTAAATAATTAAATCTCAATTTAAGTTCATAAATCAATTATTAAATATAAGTGCATCATTGATGATGTCATATATTCATTTGATTTCCAAAAATAAAATAAGTTATTTTATTTCATATTCTTGTTCAATTATAAAAATAAGTGTATGTATCTAGTTCCATGCACGACGTTTTACGATTATAGGGTTGCTTATCGATAAAACGATTTTCGATCATTTTATCGATATTCCTTCAAAGTTTATATTATCATAAATACTTATTCAAAATAAGATTACCATTATTATTTATTGTTCAAATTATCATAATCTATGTTTTTAAAAGCTTATATTTGAATATATTTAAAATAAATATAATTTATGAAATTGATAAATTTGCAGGTCATTACAGTACATATAAGACCGCATAGAATACCATAATGATTATCCTCTCAAAAGAATCACCATCTAATAAGTACATAAGGTGGTATAATAGATAATGTCAAGAGTGTAGAATATAAATCAGAAAATAGCCGTGTCGCTTGCATCTCACGACACAATAATATTAAAAGTACAATCAAAACTATTAAGGTACATTCGCTTAATGGATTTTCTATGGAGATCTCTTCAGTCTAGCTGAATCCAAACTCTATGAACAAAGATCAAAAGTTACTTCCGAGCGTTGTATATCTCTAGATCAAATATACCATAAGGAAAAACACAACTTACCCACGCACGAACATTTGTATGAACAACGTGGAGCCAAGTACCATCAACTCTTACATGCAGCATCAATAAGCATACTCTAGGTATGGAGTTGATATACCCTGCCACGAGTTAGCTAAACCCCGGGTTGTGCAACCTACTTTCTCTTAGCCATTTCTGATGTCGAGGTCACATTCGGCATTTCTCACACAATTTTTCATCTATAGAATATGAATTCCAAAATGGATTCCAGCATTTCGAACAGATCACGGATCCTTATATGGATTCGAGCATCTCAAACAGATCTCGAATCTTCATACAAATTCCTACATAAGTCCTTTGACAAATGCTAACACGTCATATAAATATCAATGCTCCTCCATGGAGGTTCTCAAATTGTATAAAACCTTAAAGTTTTTAGATACTTTCCAAGTTAATTTGGTCAAGTTCGATAGTCAACTAATTGACTATCAAGTTCAAAATGGATGACCACATATGGAAACCAAGTCTCGTATACTTATCATGTTTTCCAATTTTTCAACTTACACTATCCCCCGGTCAAGAGTAAAGCTAGGTAAATTAGAGCACTGGTTGCATTGTCTTGCGTAGACACTTCATTCTTAACTCTCACAGATATACAAGTCTACTTCATCGACTTTTAGTGTTAAGTACACGACTAAATACTTTCCATAAACGAGTAAATACATAAAGCACGATCGAGTCACACAAAGCACGATTAAGTCACATAAACGACTTCCAATACCCTTTTTAATTAATTAATCCTTTTTATTAATTAAAACTTCCTTTTTCTACTTATATATTTAAAATACCTTTATAAAAGATATATGCATGTGTTCACTTTTGCACTATTCATTTGCACTCTTTTCAATACCTAGAAAGATTCATATACTTTTTAAACAAATGAGAGTTAACATCCCGCTTCTTGACATTGTTCAGCAAGTCCCAACTTACGCTAAATTTCTTAAGGATTTGTGTACCCAAAAGCTACACACTCAAGTGCCCAAAAAAGTCTTCTTAGCGGCCAGTTTGAGTGAAGTCTTGTCCCAATCCATTCCCGTTAAATACAAAGATCTTGGCTGCCCCACGATCTCTTGTACAATTGGAGACAACTCGATTAACAAATGCTTGATAAACTTAGGCGCAAGTGTCAATTTGATTCCATACTCTGTGTGTGAACAATTAGGCTTAGGTGAGCTCAAAGCAACAAAGGTCATGCTTCAATTTGTTGATCGTTCCATTAAGAAGCCTATGGGAAAAATTAAGGACATGCTCATTAGAGTAGGGCAATTCATATTCCCCGTTGATTTTATCATTCTCGAAACACAACCTATGACCAACCCTACGAGTCAAATCTCTTTGATATTAGGCCGACCATTCTTAGCCACCTCAAATGCCTTAATCAATTGTCGCAATGGTTCGATGAAAATTTCTTTTGGAAACATGACCTTGGATCTTAACATTTTCAATCTTGAAAACAAACTGAATGAACCACGTGACCAAACATTGGAAGTTAGTGCAATTCACGAAAACTTCAAAAACAAGACGATTGACTTTAATGATGAATGCGAGGCCGAGTACGAAAGATTGTTTCATGAAATCCCCAACGAGATTGAATACACACTCCCATTTGAATCGCTTCCAGTTGAGTCCAAATCTCAACCTAATTCTTTAATCGAGCAACCTCGAGGTTGGACCTTAAACCCCTTCCCGATCACCTTATGTGTGCATACTTAAGTGATAATGGAACGTTTCCCGTCATAATTTCTGCAACTCTCTCTCTTGATCTAAAAACTTCTTTAGTTTCAATTCTTTCGAAAAACAAGAAAGCAATTGGATGGTCAATCACCGATATAATGGGAATTAGTCCCACTCTTGTTCAACATCACATCAATTTAATTGACGATGTCAAGCCTGTTCGTGATGCGCAACAAAGGCTTAACCTAAAAATGAAGGATGCGGTGCGTGAAGAAATTCTTAAACTCCTTGATAACAGAATCATTTACCCAATCTCTGATAGTTCGTGGGTTAGCCTAATTCATGTTTTGTCAAAAAAGCCTGGGCTTACCATTGTCAAAAATGACTCTAACGAACTTATTCCAACTCATACTCAAACGGGTTGGCATGTTTGCATTGATTATCAAAAATTAAATGCTGCAATACGTAAGGATCGCTTCCCTCTTCTGTTCATCGACCAGAATGCTTGAACGTTTAGCCGTCATGAATTCTATTGCTTTCTTTTTGGTCATTCTGGCTATAACCAAATTCCAATCGCTCCCGAAGATCAAGAGAAGACAACTTTCATGTTTCCCTTTGGCACTTTTGTGTAGCGACGTATGCCTTTTGGCCTTTGCAACGCTCCTGCTACTTTTCAAAGATGCATGGTCAGCATCTTTTCTGATATGATCGAACGTTGTCTTGAAGTGTTTATGGACAATTTTTCTATCTTTGGAAACTCTTTTTCTGAATGCTTGCACCATCTTGAGTTGGTTCTTAATCGATGCAAGGATAAACACTTAACGCTAAATTGGGGAAAATGCCACTTTATGGTCACTCAAGGCATAGTCCTTGGACATGTCATTTCAAATAAAGGCATTGAGGTAGATAAAGCAAAAATTGATGTCATTGCATATCTACCCATTCCCAAATCTGTTAAAGACATTCGCGCTTTCCTAGGACACGCGGGTTTTTATCGACGCTTTGTGAAAGACTTCAGTAAGATTGCTCGACCACTTACGACTCTTCTTGGAAAAGACATTCCATTCAAGTTTAATTATGATTGTGTTTCTGCTTTTGAACGTCTAAAAAATGAACTTGTTTCTGCTCCTGTAATTTGCTCACCAAATTGGGATCTTCCATTTGAAATAATGTGTGACGTTTCGAAATTTGCAGTTGGTGCTGTCTTAGGACAACACATCAACAAAATTCTTCATGTTATCAACTATGCTAGTATGACTCTGAACGATGCTCAACTCAATTACACAAGCACTGAAAAAAGAGCTTTTGCATGTAGTTTTTGCTCTCAAAAAATTCCGACAATACTTGAATGGGTCACACATTACTGTTTACACTAACCATTCCACTCTTTGGTATCTTTTCGCTAAAAAGGACGCTAAGTCTTGCTTAATTCGTTGGTTCCTATTACTACAAGAATTTGATCTTATAATCAAGGACAAAATCCAACAATATCATAGCTGATCACTTGTCTCGTCTTCCCAATGCATCATCGCCTTTACTAATCAATGAAAACTTTTCCGATGAACAGCTCCTTTCTGTTTTGTCGATCCATGGTAAGCTGACATAGTGAACTATCTGTTAACCATAAAATATAAATGAAGATAAAGAAGGCCTTTCGGACACCCTCCGCATAAATTAAGATCACCAGGAGAAGTCAGCTTCTGATGATGTCGAAAGGATAGTTCAACGCTAATAAAGAAGAGCACATGAGAACTTCAGAGCAAGGCTTTCACATACATGAAGGAAAGAACTACTAAAGCACGATAAATTAGGTAGATACAAAACCGCTAGGCACCTCCCGAATGAAATAGGAGAGTAGTTCTGCAACCATCTGTCATAAGACAAGAGCAAAAGAAAAGATCACGCTAAACCTTTCGAAGGAGACGAAGGAATGTGGTAAACAGTTTGTAGCAGTCCCAAACCTTTTGAAGGAGATGAAGGGTTTCATCTCTCGACATTCAAAGAGTTCTTACCTTCTGAAAAGGATGGAGAAGTCAAGGCAAGGGCATGCGACTCTATAACAACCATTTCGAGCATAATAAGCCTTTCGGACCGGTTGGA
Organism: Allium fistulosum; assembly: GCA_030737815.1. Lineage (NCBI taxonomy): Eukaryota > Viridiplantae > Streptophyta > Magnoliopsida > Asparagales > Amaryllidaceae > Allium > Allium fistulosum. Next base: position 918,534,120 of record CM060906.1, read on the forward strand.
ACACATACTTAGTACCTCTCGACAGTGTCGAAAGGTTTACGATAAAGGAAGCATTCATAGGTCAACAAAGAATGAAAGATAACCTTCCAACAATATCCGAGAAAAGCACGGTTCTCGGTGGCAATTAAGTAAGGGAGCAACCTTCCAACAAGGTCGAAGGGTTCACAATACCATATAAAAGACAGACCCTTCGGCAAAGGCGAAAGGTTCATGAATGCATTAGGAAATGCAGCCCCTTCGACAACATTCAAAGGTCCATGATGATGTACAATGGACAAACCTTTCAACAAGGTCGAAAGGTTTACAACTGCATATAAAAGGCGACCTTTCATCCCAGTCGAAGGCATGGAGCCAAAGGGAAGGCCGCCTGCATCTATAAATAAGACCCAAGAGGTCCAGTTTGAGGATCCGATTTTCTTTTCATTCTGCTATCATTCAACTACTCTTGCTTCCGCTCACTGCTTTGTAACCCTAATTTAGAAATCAAATTAGGGATTGGTTTCTTGAATTTTGTATCAAACTTCATCATGAGGAAATAAAGAGAATTGTGGTTTGTGATCGACTCTGAATTTGGGAATGATCATGATTAGGCATTAATTCAATATTAACGGCTGATCATATATGATTAATTTCTTATCTTCTTTGTTTATTTCGAGTATATGCCATGGGACTGTCATTAAACATTTTCACAAGTCTTGTTCCCTTTTCTTTGCCCCAACCATAAAAAGGGAAATGCTACTTGTAGATCAGTCCCTAATATGGTTCCATGGCATACTAAATCAGCTCTTATTTTTGTCTGAGCATGTTAGGATGATGCATTCTTCTTGAAGGGTTCTCATGAAGAGAATATTAACCTAAGAGGCCGAAAGCATCAGAAAAATGTAAAACAGAGTAAAATATCCTTTCGACAACATTGAAAGGCATACTAACTTCTGACAAGATTGAAAGGAGATGCAAATCATTGATTGATTGCTCTGGATCTCCTTGGAAGATGAAATTCGATGAAGTAATAAGGTTGACACCTATATAAACAGCTCTTAAAAGGGGAAGTTATAGTCATAGTAACCTGGTTGAAAGGTTTAGATGATTTCCTAAACCCTCCCGCTAGGGCGGAAGGTTCAATAATTCTATTGTTCCAACCAAGCCGTAAGGTTTGACAGGAACCTCAACCTTTCGACAGGGTTACTGAGTTAGTTAACTTTCTGCTCAATTTCATAGAAGGGGTAAACAATTTCTTAAAACCTTTCGATATCGTCCATATTAGGCTATGGTTAAAACTAAGGCCTTAAACCCTTCCGACCTAGTCATTTTATTCGAAAGATGTGAATCTACTCAACTACAGAGTTGAACCTATATGAAACGATCTTGTACAAAGCATCAGGGATGTTAATAAGAAATCTTGTTAACATTTTTGATGCTAGAAGGAAGGCTCGAACCTCCGACCTTGCTATATTAATACAACTAATTGTGGAAATTTGATTCGTTGTAGGAAAATGAGATCAAAAAGGCTTTCCACCTTCAATGAAAGGGATGAACATGTAACTTCACCAGAGGAAAATGTCTCGCCATCTTTTAACCCCAGGAACAGGGAACAAGGGCAGTCTTCCGCCCCAGCTCAACCGACTCCACCACCAGCTCAAATTCGACTGTCTCCACAACTGGCTCCAACTCAGAATCTTCAGCTAGAGGATCACATATTTAGTATGACAAATGGCAGAGATGAAGAATCTCCTAAATGAAGTACTATCTCACCGGTCATCCATGAAAGCTGCTACGGTAGGAGAGGAAGTGTCTCTCCTAGAAGAAATTTGAAAATCAACACTAATGCCGCGAAGAGTAAAGCTAATATTTCCTTGTCTAAGAAAAAGAATTGCCTTCCACTGAAGGCAAACTATCAAGGAAGGGTCCAAGAAGAAGATAAGGATTGTTTCGCAAGCTCTAGTTCAGATAGCTACAAACCAAATAAAAGGGACTACTTGAACAATGAGGCTTACCTCAAAGACGTAGCAGAGAAGGCTGTGAAAGATCTATTGAATGTAAAGTGTAAGAGAACAGAGGATGAGAGAGTAAATGATAACAAGAGGGTTGTCCCTTTCATTGATGAAATTATGTCAGTGCCTATCACATCTCACGTAAAGGTCCCTACAATGAAATATCACGGAACATCTGATCCAGACGACCATTTGATGTCATTCGACAGTCAAATGGTTTTGTATAATGCTTCTGGCGCCGTTAGATGTCGGCTTTTTCCAATCACACTTCAAGGAGCTGCTGCTAAGTGGTACCGACAGTATCGTTAGAACACGATCTATTCTTGGAAGTAATTCTCCTATGAATTCTCTGCTCAGTTTTGCATCTGCAAAGACCCCTCTATCAACTATACAGTACTCGCTAATATCATATAGAACCATGGTGAGTCGTTAGGAGATTACTTGAAGTGGTTCAACACTGAAGCTTTGAAAGCCAAAGGAATGAATGATAGAGACCAGCTTATTGCAGTTCACTCAAGTCTTATAGTCAATTCTCCTTTCTAGAAGGAATTGTTTACCCATAGATGCTGGGATTTACAAGATTTCCATTTTAAAGCTGACAAATTCATCTGGATGGATGAATTGTACCATTCAAAAAAAAAATCAAAAGAAGGACAGTGGTAAATTCGGCCCAGAAAGGATTCCTAAAAGAGCTAGATGGGAGGATGCTAATACTAACGCAGTGGCGTTAAACCGACCGATTTGTTACATCTATGCAATGACTCAAGACAAGGTCAATTTCTCGACCTCGTTCAAAGCCTGAAATTACCTAGAACAAAAGAAAGGAGATAAATATTGTGCTTACCACAAGGCGAATGGTCACAAAACCAACGAGTGTAAGGTACTGGCCGGAATAATTCAGAAATTAATTCGAGAAGGACAGTTGAAGGAGTTTGTGAAGAATCCGCAACCGACTTTCCTGCCAGAGGCTGAGGCAAGAAAACCTGTTGGTAATGCTGTGAATATGATCGAAGACGAAGACCCACTAAGCCTGAGTACCTCAAAACAGAATTGATGTTATATACGGTGGACCACATCCCACAGACAAAAGTCAGAATGCTCACAATAAATACATTCGTGAAGCCAGGAAGGGTATGTTTTCTGTACAAGAAGAACCACCGCTCAAGAACTCAAAGTATAATATTAACATGCACACTTTGATGATCAGTCCCCAAGAATTGAGAAGAGGAATCCATCATCCCCACAATGATCCATTAATGATCACAGCTCAGATAGGATCCTCGGTGGTTACAAAAATCTTGGTCGATACTGGAAGCTGTAAATGTGATATTCCGACATGCATTTGATCAGATGGGAATCTCCAAGGACAAGTTTGAGCCTAGCCTGGAACCTATCTTCGGGTTCAACAATATAGGAACAACTCCACTTGGACAAGTGAAGCTTTTGGTTCAGTTGGGACTCCCTCCGTGCTCGCGTGTTTTTGAAACAACCTTTGTGATCATAGACCAGCCATCATTCTACAACGCTTTCTTTGGACGTCCAACGCTGGACGAAGTGGACGCATTTGTTTCACCAAAATATCTGATGCTCAAATTCCTTACTAAGAGTGGATGGGAAACTATCCAAGGCGAGAAATTTGCGTCAAGGGAAACGTATTTTGCAACTTTGGAGCGATATAACAAGGAGTTCACTTGTTACTTTGATTCTTCCATTACTTTACAGCCTTCGGATGATGGATTTCTACATCTATCATTCGAAGCAAAGAAAAAATATGATAAAACTAACAAACATATTGCCGCAAGATGTTTTGCAGTTTATGGAAAGAGGAAGAGAATGGATTCCAACTCGATAGAGGAAAGTGAAATTGTTACATAGCTAGATTGCCGGGGGGAGGTTGAAAGGGTTAAGCCGGTTGAGGAAACCGAGGAAATTCTAATAGATTTTACTGATTCTACCAAAATAATCAGAGTAGGAAAGGATCTTGAAGTGCACTTAAAGTCAGGGTTGACAGAATTCTTAAAGGCCAATAAGGATGTTTTTGCTTGGACCCACTCTGACATGGTTGGAATCAACCCTACGGTCATGAGTCACACCCTGAATATCAAATCTAGACATCCCTCCGGTCAAAAGAAAAGACAATTCGATAAGGTGATGACTAACGCCTTAAAGGAAGAAGTCAAGAAATTGCAGCAAAACAAGTTTATCCGAGAAGTCTTTTACCCTAAATGGTTGGAAAATCCAGTTTTGGTAAAGAAATCTAATGGGAGTTTCGCAACCATCCGTCATAAGAAAAGAGCTAAAGAAAAGAAATTCACGCTAAACCTTTCGAAGGAGTCGAAGGAAAGCGGTTAAAATTTTGTAGCAGTCCCAAACCTTTCAAAGGAGACGAAGGGTTTCATCTCTCGACATTCGAAGAGTTCTTACCTTCCGAAAAAGATGGAGAAGTCAAGGCAAGGGCATGCGACTCTATAACGACCTTTTCGAAAGCATAATAAGCCTTTCAGACCGATTGGAACACATACTTAGTACCTCTCGATAGTGTCGATAGGTTTATGATAAAGGCTGCATTCATAGGTCAACAAAGAATGAAAGATAGTCTTCCGACAACATTCGAGAAAAGCATGGCTCTCTGCGGTAATCAAGTAAGGGAGCAACCTTCCGACAAGGTCGAAGGGTTTACAATACCATATAAAAGACAGAGCCTTTGGCAAAGACGAAAGGTTCATGAATGCATTAGGAAATGCAGCCCCTTCGACAACATTCAAAGGTCCATGATGATGTACAATAGACAAACATTTTGACAAGGTCGAAAAGTTTACAACTGCATATAAAAGGCGACCTTTCATCCCAGTCAAAGGCATGGAGCCGAAGGGAAGGCCGCCTGCATCTATAAATAGGACCCAAGGGGTCCAGTTTGGGGATCCGATTTTTTTTTTCATTCTGCTATCATTCAACTACTCTTGCTTCCGCTCACTACTTTGTAACCCTAACTTAGAAATCAAATTGGGGATTGGTTTCTTTAATTTTGTATCAAACTTCATCATAAGGAAATAAAGAGAATTTTGGCTTGTGGTCGACTCTGAATTTGGGAATGATCATGATTAGGCGTTAATTCAATATTAACGGCTGATCATATATGATTTATTTCTTATCTTCTTTGTTTATTTCGAGTATATGCCATGGGACTGTCATTAAACATTTTCACAAGTTTTGTTCCCTTTTCTTTGCCCCAGCCATAAAAAGGGAAATGCTACTTGTAGATCAGTCCCTAATATGGTTCCATGGCATACTAAATCAGCTCTTATTTTTGTCTGAGCATGTTAGGATGATGCATTCTTCTTGAAGGGTTCTCATGAAGAGAATATTAACCTAAGAGGCCGAAAGCATCAGAAAAATGTAAAACAGAGTAAAATCTCCTTTCGACAACATCGAAAGGCATACTAACTTCTGACAAGATTGAAAGGAGATGCAAATCATTGATTGATTGCTCTTGATCTCCTTGGAAGATGAAATTCGATGAAGTAATAAGGTTGACACCTATATAAACAGCTCCTAAAAGGGGAAGTTATAGTCATAGTAACCTGGTTGAAAGGTTTAGATGATTTCCTAAACCCTCTCTCTAGGGCGGAAGGTTCAATAATTCTATTGTTCCAACCAAGCCGTAAGGTTTGACAGGAACCTCAACCTTTCGACAGGGTTACTGAGTTAGTTAACTTTCTGCTCAATTTCATAGAAGGGGTAAACAATTTCTTAAAACCTTTCGATATCGTCCATATTAGGCTATGGTTAAAACTAAGGCCTTAAACTGCTGAAAAGGTGGTTCAATGTGGTTTCAATTGGCCTACTCTTTTCAAATACTCATTCGAATTTTGCAAAACTTGCGATGTTGCCAAATGCTAGGAAGTATTTCTCGACAAAATCTGATGCCCCTAAATCCCATTCTTACAATCGAAATCTTTGATGTTTGGGATATTGACTTCATGTGACCTTTTCCCAATTCTTTTGGAAATATGTTCATACTTCTTGCTATCGATTATGTCTCCAAATTGGTCGAAGCCCTTCCATGTAAAACCAACGACCATAGCTTTGTTGTGAAATTCCTTAATGAAAATATCTTTTCGAGGTTCGGCACACCTCGCACAATAATAGTGATAACGGAACCCATTTTTGCAATCGTTCTTTCGACAATTTAAAGAAAAAATACTCGATGACCCATAAGTTATCCACTCCGTATCATCCTCAAACTTGTGGTCAAGTTGAAGTTTCAAATCGTCAAATAAAACAAATCTTGGAGAAATCTATTAACAAAAATCGAAAAGATTGGTCTCAGAAATTGATCGATGTGCTTTGGGCTTACCATACTGCTTTTAAAACTAACCTTGGGATGTCCCCATTTCGTTTAGTTTACGAGAAAGCGTGCCATTTACCTGCTGAAATCGAATACAAAGCGTTATGGGCAGTGAAGAACTTAAACTTTGACCTCGAGAAAGCTGGCGAAAATCGAAAACTACAACTCAACGAACTAGAAGAACTTAGGAACGACGCATATGAAAACGAGAAAATTTACAAAGAAAGAACAAAAGTTTTTAATGACAAGTTAATCCTAAGAAAAACATTTTCATCAAACCAAAAGGTTCTTTTATATGACTCCAGGCTTCACTTATTCCCTGGAAAACTAAAATCGAGATGGACTGGACCATTTGTGGTATGAGCTGATTTTCCACACGGTGCTATATAAATACAAAACCCCAGGGATGGATCAATTTTCAAAGTCAATGGTCATCGTTTGAAACCTTTTTTGGAATTGCCAAGTGATCGAGAGGAGGAGCTCGTGATTCTTCATGAGCCATGTTATGTCTAGTAAGAAATGCTAACCCTCTTTTGTAAATATGTACATATTTTTCCGCGTTACACTCATTATATCATGCATTGGCTATGGGGACACAGTCAAAATCAAGTGTGGGGGGAGTCTCATCTTCATTTTTTGATTTTTTATTATTTAATTTTTGCATTTTCTTTCCAAAATTCAAACTAAAAAAACAAAATTTCTTTTTGGCTTTTTGATTTACTAAAGAAACACTATAGGATACGTATGGATTTTGGTTATCAAATTGAAATTTTTGAAAATTTATTCGTCTTTACAAAAATAAAAATAAAGTTTGATTACATGTAATGATGGTTAAACTAGTATTGTAATGCCCCAGAAATTCATGAAACCTTATTTTGGTTGAATTTTGAAAATATATGAATTTATTTGTATAGGAATGTATGGAATTAATTGTGTGCAAGTGTGTGCATGTGTGCACGTGCACACTGATATGGCACAAGGAAGAACCCCAAATTTCCTGAAACCAAAACAAGAATTAAAAAGCATTACAAACATGATTTTGTAATGAAAATTATTAAACCAAATATGGATATTTGATTTCTGGATTATATAAATTATTTTAGAAAATAAGACAAAGCAAGTTTTGTTTGAACCAGTAAACAAATTTTACTTAATTTAAACCCAGGATAAATTAGATAAGGATTTGAAACATGTATGCACATATATGTGTATGTCTTTCTGAAACAAAGGAGGAGTTAAGTAAGCCTAGATAAGATATGTATGCATATGTACATTTCTATAAGTACTGAAAGTATTAAAAAGAAATAAGCAAGGGAAAGCATAACATTAAAATAGCAAAAGACATATTGCAAGCAAAACAATTGCTTTAGGCAGAAAATAGAAAGGAGGATTTTTAGAAAATAAACAAGTGACAATATCACACAATTGTCATGATTTAGAAAGAGAACAAAATAGATTTTCTGGAAAAGAAAAAGGGGAATAAGCATTACATGGCTGGGGTACTAAGGGTGAGAATAAGCAAATGAGAAATGCAAAATGCATGAGCACTAGCCAGGGTAAGAATGAGATTTTACATTTGTAAAAACCTAGAAAACCTCTCTTATAAATCCAAGTTTAAACCAGAAAAATCACTTTCTACCCGAGACATTTAAGAAAACAAAGAAAAAAATATTTGCAAGAAGAAAGGCAAAGTTTCAAAGGGGTTCTTTTCTGGATTAAGCAAGAGGAGCATTTTTCTGTGAGTAATCTCACTAAATCCCATGGCATTAAGTCCTGTTATGAGGCAGTCAAGTTTATGTTATTTTCCTACATATTTCGGATCTTATTACTATGGTTTTAATGGATGCTTTAATGGGTGTTTATGAATGCTTTGATTGCTTTAATGGTTGAGTATTTGCTCTATTTGGTTACACCCAGAAATGTTAAAGTATGAAATCATGAAAGTAAATAGAGAATACTTGTAACTGGTTTAGATATGGCATGAAAAATATAGAAATCAAAATGTATATGAGTTGCATTACACTTGTGTAAGTGCTGAGGCTCAAATGAAAGATTCAAGGGTGCAATGGAAATATCCAAAAGTGCTGAACCCTTGATCAAATAGAAAACCCATGAGCCAGAAATCTTGTTTAAGCTAGATCTTGAATTTAGTTCAAACATGGTTGCTTATGAAACAATAATAACCCACATGCCTATGCCCTATTCACAGTTGCAAATATTCTTGTATTTTCTTTGAGCCAGAATATTTGAGAAGTGTGATTTCCCCTGGATATGAATATTAGCTTGCCTTTGAAGTGTGCTTGCAAGTTTTATGTAATGTTTCATGTACCCTGTGATTTAATCACCTAGCTATCTCATGATATGATCAAACATGAACACTTAGTAAATAAACTAAGGATTGTGAGCCAAGAAGACTGCTGGAATGCTTGTTATATTTAAAGTATGCAAGTTGGCACATGGTTTGTTTAAGCCCTGAAATCTTTGTGCAATATTGTGAATTATTTTATTGCAATGTGTCCCCGTGATTCCTTTATGGCAGATGAGGCTAGGAATTAATTTGGTAAATGCAACCCTAAATTGATGAACTAGGAACTTGAGTTATTCCTAGGTTGGTTGGATTGGAGCTATGATAGTTCCTGAGTATCTCTGTTTGACATGTATGTTTGCATAGTTGAAAGTGTGTACATAATTAGTTTTAATACTGATCATAAATGCACAATATATCAGAAACAAGTCAGGCAAATTGATTAAAGAAGTGATGCCAACCTATACAAAATGCTTATGTCTCACTTATCTACTTAATATCATGGAAATTTTTGATATTGCTCATACCAGATCTTGTATCTGACCCTTGTTTGCTTATGGCATCTGGGGTGTCTCATTTAAAATGGGGCAGCTTCTAATGCTCTTTCAGGGAATGCTGGTTCTAAATAGGAAGCTGCTATGGCTAATGAGAATGATTGGATAAGCATGCTAAATTAGAATTAAATAAGAGTTTAGAATGAACTATTTGCATGTAATCTTGGAAGTTTTATAATTCTGCTTTTGTTGTTATGTAATGATCTTGAATGTTTGGATTTTATTTAGTTGTTTCAGTTGAATCTGGTAATGAACTAAGGTTGGGAAAAAACCAAAGACTTAGTTGAATCTTAAGCAAGAAAATATCTTTGAGTATTATGGTAGAAATCTGTAGATGTTATATGCCTATATTTGAGAAATGGACACACACATATATATATTGTGTATTAGTCAATCTTGAGTCACTTAAAAGCTTTAAGTTTTGAGATTAAAAATCTGAGTTTAGCTAGAAGTAATATTTCAAAAATTTTGTGACTATATACAGAAGTGTTTTGATAAAAGAAACAATATATATTTTTGTGCACTGTATAAAGATGTGTACATGTTTTAAGGGATTTTTCAAGTATCTTGTATCTGAATTTACATTGCAATAGCCAGGCACTAATGTTTTGATGACCTAGTCATAAGGTTAACCCACCTCAAAAGGAGTGAGGTCTGGGTTGATCAAGATGACCAGAGTTTTTGGGTTTAAAGGAAGAAAATGCACTTTGTAAAATCTGAAGCTTTCTTTGCAAATGCATGTACAAAGACATTTTCGAATACTTGAGCAATTCACTTTTATTTTGAGTAGCTTTCTTAGCCCAGAGAGCACAATACATCTGATATGCACACATATTACTTAAATACTCCTTTTGTTAAATGACCATAAAATCTGGATTTTCTAAATCCAATAAAGCAACCTTTAAATTAGGATGCAAGCTGAGGTAACTCAGGGATTAGGGAATGGATTTGATTCAGAGAAACACAACTATATAAATTGTGAATGAATCACTCAACTGGCTTGGTTATAAGTAAAGGAATTTGTGATAAAGATCACTCATGTTGAAAATGATAAATGTATATATCATTTTCTTTCTGGCTTTGATCAAATATCAAACAATTAAACTAAAATTATGATGGCTTGCTATATAATCTAAGATCACTTTGCTAAGTTAAACTAACAGGCAATCACCAAAAGAATGATCATAATTACTAGGCATAAATCATATATGATTAGGAGATTCACTCTCATGACCCAAATATCAAAACAAAGGAAAATGAGCTATGTACTGGTTGACTAGAAATTCAAATTCAATCAGGATGCACTCTTGCTTACCAACACTCTGATCCAAGCAAGAGGGTCACATACATCTTCACATGTATGTGAATATATTTATTAATGAACTAATATAAATATATTAGTAGAAAAATTAGGATCCTGGATAATTTAATAGAAAGGCTAAATGACTCCAGGAAATTTATTAATGTAAAAAAAAATCCTAGTAAAAATTAAGTAAAATAAATAGGGTCATTTCAAGTATATAGGAAGGTTCATGGGTGATAATCATGAAGTATATCCTAATTGAAATCTTTGATTAATAAGTGGTTGATTTAAAGTAAAGGCGATAACATTTTAAATCTTCTAAGTTAAGTGATGCTAAGATGATATTGTACAACTCTCTCTTCATAAAAAATATAATATATATATATATTATTGTATATATGTGTATATAAATTATTAACACATAAAGTCATGTGTTCATACGTAAGTGTGTACACTTGCCAAGCTCTGTACCCTTCTCACGTAAGCCCGAAAGGTAGTGCATGATCGGTATATCTGGCCCCAGTTTATCTAAGTTAGGTGTATGTATACATAAAATCTTTCATTAATAATGCATACAGTCGATAGGTGTACACACTTGTGTGTGCACTCGCCATGCTCTGTATTTCCCTCATGTAAGCCCGAAAGGCAGTGCAAGGGTCATATATCTGGCCTCAGTTTTCTGAGTTAGGCATATGTAAATATTGTTAATATCAATAAAATTATCAAATAAAGAGAGAGTAAGCAATTGAAATCCAAGCACTATTTTCACTTGTTTGATTTGACTTGTTATTCAAAAAGAATGAAAATATCACTTTGAAAAACTTTGATTATCAACTAAGGATCCATTTCATAGTTGCACTATGGTATCGACCAAAACAACTAGCCAAACTGGAGTCTAATTGTGATGATAACTTAATTTTTATTGGAAATTTTGACGAGTAAAAGGACTTAAGTTTCTTGATAATGACCAGAACTTATATTTAACTTATTCGTGTCAATTTGAAAGTAAATTCTACATTTGTAAATATTTTCAAAAACTTGCATCCATATCTTTGTAAATAAATCTTGCATTTCAGAATTTTTCATGTTGCATTTGGATTTTGTGGGTAGTACCCGATGAAAACCCTCACGAGACAACACTCGTCCTACTAGAGACACCTAGAGGTTTAACGGCTTGTTGCATACGCTCAATGCAATCGTGTTTCCTATGAAAACATATTTATCTTAGTTTTCTTTATTCGAGGACGAATAAAAAGATAAGTGTGGGGGTATTTGATCTGCACGTAAATGTGCATATTTTTACATCCATATTTAATCTATTTTCTTTTAAATAAATGTTTGGGTATTTTTACATGTTTAAAACCAAATTTAAAAAATGCTTTCAAGTCATCATTCATGCATCAATGTGGGGGTAAAATGGTAATTTAGTGCACATATTAATTTTGAGAATATTCACTTGCATATTTTATTTTTATTTTATAGAAATTTTAGATGGAAATATGAAGAGGCTTTCATGTGTTCATGCATCATAAGAGAAGAAGGCTAATGAAGATGCAAATTAAATCAACTCATGCATCATGGAGGACCCCACCTACCCACTTACCTTGATCTACAATTAGAAGCTAATGAACATGTTAGTGGAGCTTAAAGTTACATGCATACTTAATGGAGGATTAATTAGATGTTAATGATAACTTTGTGGCCACACTTCCTAAGGGGTATTTTGGGTAGTCCCCTAAAATATGGATTACGGTTTTAGGCTTGTATAAATACCTCTTTTATGTACATGTAATGGAGTTTTTAGTTTTACATTAGATTAGTATGCAAGTTGTAGCCTCAAAATTATATGAAATAAAAATGGCTTCCTAAGCCTCCTTTTCTTTTACTTCTTCTTTGTTCTTATTTTATTTTCTTGCTCAATTTTATTTACATGCTCTTTAATTTCATGTTAGTAGCTTAGTTTTATTTTTATGCAAGTAGTTTAATTCTTTTTTATTCTAATTAGCTTTCATTTTGCTTGTTTTTCTATGTTGAAATTTACATGTGTTTATATGATAACACAAGTGAGTAGCTAAACCCCTTCAATTTAGGGGTAATGGAGCTCTCTAAATTATGTAAATTCAACATATCTTGTCATTTATGATCTTTTTTTAATGCTTCATGAAAAGTGAATGTTGATGTAAGTTTATAAAAGGGAATTTGATAGCCTATGTTGTAATCACAAATGGGCTATGTTTAATCCACATAAACACAATTTACATCATCATTTACTTCAGTGATTTTGGTTATGAAATTAAAGATGAAACAAAATTTAATGATCTGTATTACTAAAAAATTGTAAATAGATCATACTTAAAGTAGTTTTTTGCTTTGATTTCATGTTCATTTTCATTACAATTGATAAATGGTTTTATGTGTTGTATTATAGTTTGATGGTTTAAGTTATGTTAATTAATAACATATATAAACTATACCTATGATAAATACATCACTAATTCCACTTAAGATCAAAATAGAGATCATAGATTATTTTTGTGTTGATTTATGTAAAAATATGATAGTGGATTTGCCTCTAAATTGTTTTTCTAATCTCATATTTTCATTCACTTGTCCCGACTAGTTTTACATTTTTAATTTAAAAACAATCTCAAGTTTGGTTTAATTTGATTGAGTAGAATTTTTAATCAATACAATTCCCTATGGATCGACTCGTACTCGCCACGTACTAAAATTGTACGTCGTGCGCTTGCGGTTATTTTTAATTAAATTTTTATCGGCTATTTTCTAACTCGATGGAAAATTAGTCGTTAAACACAAACACTCAAATTCCATGCAAAATCCAAGCAAATGCACCCCAAGTGTGACGACCCACAGGTTTATCACTCTGATCAATCATATTTATTTTAAATTTATTCAAGTAAAAGGTTGATAATATAAATAATATTGTTTTAAGTGATAATAAATTATAATAGTCTTATTTTGAACAAAATATTTACAAAAATATTCTCCTCGGAATTTAAATCGATAAAATGGCCGAAAATAGTTTTATCGATAACCAGCTCTATAATCATAAAACGTCGCGCACGGAGTTAGATACATACACTTATTTTTATAATTAAACAAGAATATGAAATAAAATCAATTGATTTTTTTATGAAAATAAAATGTTTTTTGACATTGTTAAGTAATACCCTTAATTATGATAATTGATTTATTTAATTTAAATTGAGATTTAATGATTTAATAATTATTTTGATTATTCAAATAATCTTATTAAATGATGATAATTAAGTCTGAATAGTTATAAAGTGATAATAAATCATTTATAATAATTTTTTAAAGATATATACTTGATTTGAAAATATAAGGAAAAATCGATATCGCTTTATCTGTATAATAATGATTTTTGTAAATAATTATTAATATTTATTTATATTGTTTTCCAAATGAAATGTTATCATTTTAATTAGTTAAAAATGATAAGAAATTTATTTTCAAAGTTTTTTTTACAAATATGTGTATGATAAATAAGAAGTCAAAATGTGACCGGGAATCGGTTATACGATTGACAACGGTTTATCGAATGAAAGTTGTTCGAAATCAATGCAATGTTGTTTATATGTCATGTACACATATATAACACATAAATGCACACCCTAACATATACATAAACATATACATTTACACTTAAACATATACATACATACATACATACACATATATATACATATATATATATATATATTACAAAATCTAAGATATTTTATATAAAACTTCACCCTTAAGCTTACATAAGTCAACATATACATACATGAGAAGATGGAAATGATGGGCACATAGGGGAGGCTTTAGCTATGCCTAGGGTGGAGGAAGTTGGTGCAACCATATAGTGGCAATGAAGATGATGATGTATGCATGGATACTTTCACACTCTTCTTTTCCTATAAATACCTCTCTACTCTTTTCTTTCATCCACTTCCACCAGCCATAACTTCCTCTTCCCTACTCCAAATCATAAAAGTATTTTTTTTGAAACCATTTAAAATTTTAGTGGCTAAAACTTTCTATCTGACCACTTCTTTTCATTCGAAGCTTAGCAATGCTCAACGCACCATTCTTTCTAAAGCAATTTCGAGCCCAGTTTTAATGGCCGAAAATAGCCCTTTTTCATTCGAGTATAACTCTACGAAAATTGATCCGAATAAAGTAATTCTTTTACTCAAACCATGTAGAATTCCAGTGGCTACAATTTTCATGTTTAACAGTTCTTCCATTTTTTTGTCTAACTATGTCAAAATTCCACTTTTTTACAGAGCATTTTCAGGCTTCGTTTTTACGAATTCGAGAATACTTCTTTTCTCTTGGCCATAAATTACTCATAACTAATCCAAATTAGATGATTCTTTTTTTGAAACCATAGAGAAAATAATTTCCTATAACTTTCGTATTGACAACCTTTCCAAATTTTTAGAGTAAGAGGGTCAGAAATCAATGTGAAGATGACCTATTTTCGGGTCTAATTTAGTGAATTCAAGGTCGAAGCTCTACCACTTCTTTTCCATACTTTTGGCCATCCTCTTCAAGTCTTGGCCGAGCCTTCTCAAGGGTCTAAGGACCAATTCCAAAAGCTTTCATATGATCGTAGTAGAGCTATTTTCTGTTTAGCCAAGTTAGGAAGCAATGATGGTGAGAACTCCTAAACTATTATATTATGTTTTGGATGATGATGTGATGTTTGCACTGGATGTTTATAGTGCTTCGATTATCAAGTTTGGTTGTTTAAATATGATGTTGAATATATATGCAAGTCACGGAAAAACACGTCGATAAGCACAACGGAAATCGCCTTTGATTTAATGAATTGGTATATATGGAATGTTAAACCTCTTTAAAAATGGTTTAAAATGAGTTTTAAATGTTTTATAAACGTTGAAAAGTTTTTTTATGAAGTTTGAAAAGAAATGGGAAATTTAGTCAAAAATAGGTGTGTCGCGTAACGGTAGTTCGCGATTTCGCGCCATAAAAATCAAATGAGTATAAAGAATGGAATTTAACTCGGAATTCTTCGAGATAAGAATTCTAAACTATTGTACCCATAGTTTTCCAATGAAGGAAGAAAATCGAGATTTCGATAAGCAGATTTTGAGATATGAGCAAAACAAGCTTTTTGAAAAATCACGGTTTTGCAGTTCGGGATCCAAAATTGGATTTTTTTAGAAATTGATATTTTTACATTGTTTAAAAATGTGAAATAAATCTTATAAATCTTTTAAAATGTTTTGAAAGTGATTTGAGTAATAAAGAATGAATTTTCAAATAATAAAAAGTCGTTTTGATTAATATAGCTTATAAAAGCACTTTCCGCAGCATTTTTCTATAACTTCTAAATTTTATTATTAAACTTAACGATTCTTTTCCAAATCTTTTATAAATGTTTTCAAAAGGATAATTAAATGTTTTAATAATGATTGGAGGTTTTCTAGCTTATTTAAGAGAGTTTAAATGAATGTTTAAAGAAAAGCTATTATAAATAAGTGGTTTAATATTAGCTCTAAAAGCCGATGAGTAGACTGGTTTTTTTCTATTCGAGATCCGGACGTGAGATGCTTAAACTAAAGAGATGTTCAGGAGCAACTAGTGCCCTGGTTAACTGGCCTCTTCACTGGACGAGGGATAGATAAGGTCGAAATTTTGGAAATGAGTTAAGTATAAAATGATTTAAATTTTCCAAATTTAAATTAAATACAACTTTGATTTTATAGAGATGATCTTCTTATACTTAGTGTTAAACCCCAAAAAGAGAACTTGTAATATTCGTGGAATTTAAAAGGTGATTTCGCCATTATTCCGCCCATAGTATTTGTTAAATACGGGAATTGATATTGAGTAGAAATAGATGATTTCTATATATTCTGCTTATTTAATATTTACTGGTTTTGGATTAACATCCTAGATAACATGATTTTAACTCAATCAGAATTATGAGTTTTGAATTAAGAAATCATTGTTAAGATTTAAATGAAATAATTTGGAAATGTTTTCCTAAGTGAAAAAAATGAAATGATTTCGAATTATTCCGAGTTTAAAAAATGTTTTAAGTAATCAAAGGATTTGATAAGAGAAGTTTAATGATTTCGTATATACCGGAAAGAATGTCTTAGAAATATATATCTCCAAAAGAGATTTTGATAAAGAAAAAATAACTTAATCAATTAAAGAATGATTCCCTATTCAAAGAACCTCTTTTTGTCGATGATTGGTTCGAAGGAACCGGGGTCGGATCTGGGGTAATTCCTATCCAAAAACCACTTCGAACCAATGCATGCGTTCGAAAATCAAAGTCTTGATAAAGAAAATGAAGGATGAAGACCAAGGATTTTCGGTGTGAAAGGACTTCTTGTTGATAATTCTGGTTAGGTCTCAAATACTAAGGTAGCAATGGTCCTTTCATTTCTAAAACTCTTTGGGTTGCAAGGACTTTTCGCTACTAATCCCAAGGATAATTCCTGACCGGATGTGGTAGGAGAGTGTCTTTGGTTTCATTCAATCCTAAAACGAACTTGTATGGATGGATGTCTAACACTGCATTCTTGAGATTTCATCGTTGACTTTTATAAACGTACATCTGTTTGGTGATGGAGAAGGCAACTTCTCTTAGCTTAACACCCTTCTCTGAGATGTATGAGCTCGGGGGTTATATGTTGGTGGATGTCAATAGTGATCGATGGAATGGCAACGTAGTATTCAAAGTGGAATGTGCAAAGTGAAAGGTAATCGTTACCTCAAGCCTCACACCCGAAAATGGCCGAAACAGGGTAGATGCAGCAAGACTATGTGGTTCGCAACAATAGGGTGTAATCATCCCTTTCTAGATATATTTCTACATGCTATGACGTTCGAGTTTAAATTAATGTGGTGTATGCTAGAGCACGCTCGGATGGTCGGTAACGACCGGGGTGATGCCATATTCGGTAGTATCTAGTGAGAAAGTTAGGTCGGTCTTGTGTTGGTAGTGGGCAGATGTTTTGTGCCTCGGTACATTCCTCTAAAGATGTATTGCCGGAAGGTAGTCCCTTCACCTGGTCATTTGTATGGAAACCCATTCTCTAATAAGAGCCTATACGATTTTAGATGTAGAAAGCCTTATATTACAAGGTGGTATGCTGGAATTTAATAATGTAATGATTTCAGCTAAGATTAATAAGTTTACTTGCAAATGTTTTCAATGGAATATCATTAAAAATAATATCCCTTATTTTTACATAATAATGATTTGGTTATCATAAGGTAAAAACTCGTTCCGTGTTTATGTGCGGCGTGGTCTTATGAGATACCATTTTGTTTTCAAAACGCATATTTTGAGTTCTTACACCAGTCCCATGACTGACCCGGAGTTTATTTTCCTTCTCCTTAAACTCTGGGTGCCCTAATTTTCCCAGGCAACCTAGTAGTCAGGTTAAGTTTAGAAGAAATCTGGATGGAGCTCGAAGCATGGAGTCGGAAGATTTTTCTGAAGATTTTTCCTATTTTCACCACACTCTTGTACTATAGTATTCCACAAATTGTAAGGACAGAAATTTATAACTGTCCATTTTTAGCTCTGATAAATGTATTTTAATTTCCGCAGTAAAGTTTATATTGAAATAATATATGTGAGATTCTGTTTTGTCTTTATTTTTCTTTCATACCCTTGAGAATCCGCTTCTCCGACACTTGGATTTAAGGCTCGTGAATACCGAGGATATATTAGTGTCAATTTCCACGAGTCGAAGAAACGTTCCTTACATTTTGGCATCAGAGCTTAGGTTGAGCGAACACCTTAGCTTTGGTAGGGGTAAATGTCTCATTAGAAATAGGGTTAGCAATGCCCTAGGATGAGTAACTCATTAGAGATAGGGTTAGTAACTTCCTAGAATGAGTTTGAGAGCATTATATATGAGCACATATTTGTTAATGATATGTACAAATGATTTTGGTTTTGAAAATTTGTAAACAAATTAATTTTATATAGGATTATATTTTGAATATTTTGAATATTTTTCAATTATAGTTATTTGATTAAGGAAAGGATAATACTCAATTATTATCATTAATTGATAAGTTGTTTAATTTAAAAGATTAAGTACAAACACCTCGTGAATTTAGTTTCACAATTTGACTATGGGATATTCGATAAATAATAATGTTGGTTTAAAATTAAAGGAATTTATTTAAGATATATAAATGTTATAATTGTGTTTATATAAGTGATTTTATATGATTTATAAAACTTGACTTACAAAGGAATTTTTTAGAATTTAAATTCCAATATTTTTGAAAGGAATTTCAATTGATTCTTGGAAAAGGAGTAATAATGGTATTATTTATAAAAAGGGATTTTGAAAATGAAAAAACAATCTTATGATTAATTGATTCGAGTGGCTCGAAAGTAACTAGAAATGGGCAGGAGATGTGTTCGGATGATAAACGCTTCTCTTAAGTACTCCCCTTCTTGTTAAAGAAATATGTGATATTATTGGTAGTACCCAGTTCCTTAGTATCATTTTCAAGTTACTCGATCAATATAATTTTCTAAAGTTAAAAAGGATAATGTGAATCATTAATTGGCAAACTAATGGTTATCAATTTTTATCAAAGTGTATTATCTTAATTGATAAGCATATGTATGCTTTGATCTTTAAAATTAATGTTTAAAGTTATTAATGAATGGGTTTGGGTTTGTTATAAACGATGTTTTAGCAACATTTGTTTTCTAAACCCTCGAATTACACTTTGGAAGAAATCTTATGGGTATATTTAGATCTTTAATAATGGGATTTTAAAGATAATAACAAGTATTGGAATCTTTTATATAAAGATAGAAAATGTTATAAGTTCAAATTTACAAAAGAAAAGGAGTTTATTATAACAATCTTTTGGTAATAATAAATTTAATCTCTTTGATTATATTTTAAAGGTAAGAGAAAAAAAACTTTTTAGATATACTTATAACATCTAAATAAGTATATAAATACTTTTTAAGTATTAAAACTGATATAAGTAAAGAGAATATATATATATATATGTATGTATGTATGTAAAGGGAGTTTTAATTAATAAAGGAGTGTTAATTGATAAAGAAAGTTTTAAAAAATGTTTTCACATTTGATATTAGTTAAAGGAAGTTCATGGTGATTTATCAGTTTGTGGAATTATTTTAAAAATGAGTTTGTCAGAAACAATTAAGATGTATTAAATAAAAGGATATTTATCTTTTGAAAAGAAATGTTTTCTTTAAGTACAAATATTCAGAAATAAAATTTTGAAATGGTTATGTATAAAGAAGTATCTTTATAAAAGTTTGAATAAAGAATAAAAGTTTTTTGAAATATTTCATAAATTTTTTTGAAAGATTATTAAATTCATATGAAGATATGGATTATTTCGTTGCACGATTTAATTTAAGATTCGAGTGTTGAACTTTGATGTGTTTGACACTTATCTGAAAAGGGATTTATCACTCCGTTCTTAACAACAAACATTGATGAGGATTTGTGGTTGGTTACTTGAGTTTTTTTAACATAGTTGAGAGCTATGTAAGGAAAAGCTAAAGTTCCGATGAGAAAGCCTGGTCAGAGTCCGCATTAAAGGATCAGGGGATCAGTGCTAGTTCGGAAGTAAAGGTGTGAATTCGAATAGTTGATCAAACCAAATAATGTGTATGGGTGATCTATATACAATGTAACATCCCGTATTTTTAAGCTATTGAATTTGAACATTTAATTCATTTTAAATGTTTAATGTGGATCCTTAATTGATTTTGAAATGAATGGATTTGGATTCAATCAATGAAAATGAGCTATAATTTTAATTTATAGCAATTCTGGTTGAATTTGATTAATGGAAAAATAATATTTAAAATATTATTTGGACTAAGAAAATTTGGGGATTTGGGTGTAAACAGCTGTAAAATGATGTTTAAATGTATTTTTAGGTTCGAATGGTTATAAATTAATATTTGGGATTTTATATTAATTTAAAATGAATTTAATATTATTAAAATGCAATTTAATCAGATTTTGGTCTAGAATGAGCCAGAATGATTTTTAATGTGTTTATAAATTTTATATGTTTTATTATTGAGTTATTAAAATTTTAAAAGTGAAATTTTACGCGTTTTCGTCAATTTTGACAAATCGCCTGATTTAATAAGACGAGTTAAAACAGCCTTCCGAGGCACAGTCTCGGAATTCGACGAAACCAGTTCCATTGGATCCGTAATAGTTAGTTATTATCGGATTTCAATTTTCGTAGTAATCGGAGTTGTCGTTTGACGGTGGCAGCTCGAAACGCATCGAAATCGATTTAACCGATTTAATTTTTAATTGATCGTTTAATTCCGAAACTCGCACATATGACCGAATTAGCTTACGAAACCTGCTCCATTGTGTCCGGAATGCGGGTAAAACCCTAGGAACGCCAGTCGGCATGTGTGATTTGGAGTTCGTTTGTAAATACTTGTTATAATTGGATTTAATATTAAATAAATGGGTTATACGTATATATATATACGCACTCACAAATGAAACCCTAGCCCTAACTTTGGAGCCGCCGTTCTTAATAATTCAATGGTCGAGAAAACACCATCGTTCCCCTCCAATATCTCAAGATTCATCGACCTTCTGCAAAAATCACCAACTGGAAAATTATAGAGCTCGGAGAGATCTACGTTGTGGGCGGTGGCGATCGAAATCGGAGTGGCGAGGAGGGAGGAGGTGCGGCTCGAACCTCGACCGTTCGTGCACTTTTCCCATCGCCTGGAGACCACCGAGTGGAGAGCTTCTCCGGCCGTGGGTAGAGGCAACGTCAGCCTTCAGGGTGGTGGTGGCTGATCGATTTATCGTGAAGTCTGGGGGGCGCGATTTCAAGCCCTAGGAATCGACGATGATGGGTTCACTTGTTTGAACCTGGAACGTTTCGTGCATGAGGATGAAGATACGTGCGGCCGTGATTTGTTCTTCTGAATGTGTGGCCAGATCGTCCTGCTTGGTAAATAAAAATAAAAAAAAAGAAATTGTTTTAAACCGTTATTCAAACTTTGTAAAATCATAACTGTTTCATACTATATCAGAATTTGACGATTCTCGAAGCGTTGGAATCGCAGAAAAGAATACTACGTGATGGTGCAGATCCGGAGTCATTTCGGGCAAGTAGAAATTTGGGTTAAATCGGACGTCGTCCGGTTTAATTTAAATTTCGAACGCTCGCCGAACTCAAAGTGAGTTTTTCTCACTCACATCTGGATGCTAGGCATTTTAAATAGTTAATATTTAAATATCTGTGTGGATGGCTGAATATAATTGTTATTATCAGTCTGGATTGATATTTATATTGTGATGTGCTAATATTTGTGGATGCAGGGAAAAACAGGTTGGAGGGATCCAACTGGATTCCTCGCAATGTAGCAATTATTTTATAATTGATTGTGATGCCTGTTTATGTATTGTGATTGATAAATCTGACATTTAATTGTGAATGTGATATTGTTGGATAAATTGTAAATCTAGAATTTAATTAAATGAGTAAATTGGGATTTAAGGGTAATCAAAGAAATTGATAAATAAGAATTTAAAAGAGTTAAAAATTGAATTCTGTTTTTGGAATGGAGAATGTAAATTGGTAAAATTGGGATTTTAAATATTGTGGGAAATTTATCAATCGTTGAATGTGAAATATAAGTTTTCTGGAAATGAATTCTATGAAATTATAAATCGAGTAAAATAACAGTGGTTTATTTTAAGGATGAATAGTGATATCCGGAAAAGTAAAATATGTTAAAATGAAGCTTCCGAATATAAGTGTACAATTTTAAGTGTTAATAGAATGTTTTGAAATGTAGTATTTCATTGGAATCTAATTAAGTGAATTGGAAATTTGGCTCCCATTGAAAATTCACCAAAATGTTTAAACTATATTTAAAAATGAATTTCCGGAAATGGAAAATTGTGATTTAACTTCGGAGGAAGTTATAGTTAAATATGGAATTGGAAATTTATGTTGAAATCATAAATTGACTTGAAATAAATCAGTGGATTTATATGGAAGAGTACTTGGAAATGTTTTGAAACGGGAAAGTGTTTCCCTGGGAAAACCAAGTAAATGTTTATAAAAAAAGATTTTATTTAACTAAGGTTAAGATTTAAATCGTTTTAAAAGTATTTTTAAGAAATCGTTATTTTTAAAGAAATAAATTAATAATTTTTAATACCGTAATAATTTGGGAGTATATTAGCAATTATTTTACAAATGGATTTATTTAAAAGTTGGTTTTAGCTTAAGCTGTTAAAATTAGCATTTTTCTTCTTATAACGCTATTTTGAATTTAGTGAAACTAAACCCTTATCTTTAAATCAAAGTTTATGTGTTAATAACTAGTTTTCTTCACATATTTTAAATTTATATTTTGAGTAAATAAATAGAAGTAATTTTCATATTTTAAAGTATATTTCAGTATAAAGTATTTTTATCTGTTTTAAATGCAAATTTGTTTTATACTTGGTTATTCCCGATGGGAATAAAGGGTAAAGGATTTACCTTGTAAAGGGAAAATTTTGGGAAACTGTTTTCAAACGAGTTTTGAAAATGAAAATATATCTTTGAAAGATATTAGAAGCAAATAAATAATATGGAGATTATTTATTTTGTGTGATGGATGTGTATGGATGTTTGTGAACATCAATTGATAGTTAAATCACCAACTATCAATATTGGCCAAATGCGCTGATCGTTTCGAAGAGACCGGGATCGAGTTTCCGTATACCGGGATTCTAGGTCTGGAGACTCGAATACCACTTCGATCCGGTTTGTACGTTTCGCGAAAACGATTTCGGAGTCGAAGATGGAGCTGTGAAGTGCAAGGGCTAGTCGCTACTAATCCTGAGGATATTTCCAAAATGGATGTAGTAGGAATAGTGCCTTCGGTTCCGTTCGAACCCGGGACGGACTTGTATGGACGAATGCTTTCGTGACATCGTCAGGTGGACGATGGGCATTCAAAGTGAAATGTTCTATAAAGGTATCGTTTAGCCTCGAGCCTCATCAACCGGGAATGACTGAAAATCAGGGGTTATGCAGCAAGGCTTCGTGGGTAGCCCCCACTTGAGAGTAAGGTCATCCCTGTCTAGATGTCCCTTTTATTTCGGCTTAGTGGTGCGGTTGCTGATCCCAACCGTGGGGTGATTTTACTTGGAATTATCCAGTAAGGGATGATTCCGGCTTTGTGTTGCAGGGGAGCGGGCGTACTCCTCGGTACTGTGATCTAGGCCACGTACTGTGATAGGTGGTACCCCAGTGCCTAGTCATTCGTTGGAAATCCATTTTCCCTACGTGCCTTGTACGGTATTTGTTTGTATACCTAGTATGCTGGAATTTAATCATGTAACAATTTCAGCTATTTTAATAAGTATTTGTAAATAGACACTATTATAATATCAGAGGATTTTTATAAAAAGTGTTTTAGCTATCGTAAGGTAAAAACCCGACATGTTTATTTGTGGCGTGGTCTTACGAGATGCTTTTGTTTCAAAGGATTTTTGAACTTTAATAATCAGTTTGGATGTATTTATGATGCGCTGGTATTCCAGACTGACTCGGGTGTTATTTTATTATAATGCTCGGGTCAGACCGAGTATATTACAGGATAGGTTGCTATGGAGCTCAGGAGAGGAGCTGGAGTTCGAGACGTATTTCTCGTACTTGTATTATTCCGCTGCTGTGATTGTTGTATTGACTGATTGACTGGATATTGATGATTGTATTGATATACTCTGATGATGATGTATTGTATATAAACAGATATAGTTTCATTTTGTGTAAAGATCTGTTCTATATATTATATTTTATCCGCTGCGACTGTGAGGTTCTGATTTTGTTTAGTTCTTTCTTCTTCTATCTACTTTCTTATTCTTCTACAATCTGTCTTTTCCGGCATTCGATCGTCGGCGTATTATACTGTTGAGTATTTTGTGTCGATTTTCGAGGGTCGAGAAGGGCGGGTCGTCACAGTTGGTATCAGAGCTTAGATTGGCGACAACCTAGGCTTTGGTGGGAAAATTACTCATTTTTAAATAGAGTCGGAAGTACTCTATAATGAGTTGAGTGTATTAATAGCTATGAGAGCGTACTTGTTAGTGAATATAAAATTTGTTTTGTACTGTGTTGACTTATCGGTTGAGTGTTTATGAATTCTGGTCGGTGCGGGAAGTACAACCGTATCGATAGGGATTTCTAAACTCTTAAACAAGATAAACCGACATAGTATTGTTTTTAAAGTGGGTAAATGAAATAATTTTACCCAAAATTGTATTTTGATATAAAAGGAAATAATTTTCTAAATTATTATATGTATTGGATGTTTGTTTGGTTGTTTCTTCTATAACCAAATAAGAAATTAAAACATGATCTAAAATTTGAAATGATATATATAAGAAAATAAGAAGTTAAAATATTAAAATGGTTTATACCCAAATGAAATTGACTGGATATGTTTAAATAAGAAAAGTAAAAATTTAAAATTTGATTTAAACTAGAATTTTGACCCCGGAAATTTTGAAAGGGATTTCAAATGGAATTAAACAAAGTTTTAGGGAGTTTGACTTTGTGGAGATGTTAGAAATGTTTTCAAAAGCATTTGTAAGAATGGAGTATATTTTGGGGAAATATTTTTGAATAGAAATTGTTTTGAGGTGGATTTTGGAAGTGGAAAGCATTGAACTCACTTCAGTCGCTGGAAAATAATCCTGATGATGCTGGCCACATCATTAGAATTCATTTTCGAGTTTCTAAAGTGATGGATTGCTACCAAAATAGTTGGTTATGACATTGTTTGGACTTGTTTGGGAAACAAGTGATTTTGGAATTTTCAAAGGAAAATTGTTGGCAAAAGCAGTTTGTTTTGGAATTTGGTATTTGATTTGAATATCAAAGAGTAATGTGTTGATTTTTATTTCGAATTGGTTTTGAAATAAATTCGGGTAAATTGAATTCTGGGAATTCTATTTTGTAATAAAAATGTGGAAGTTGAAATGAATCAACTATAAACTTATAAGATAAAGTTGATGTAATTAAGAATTTGGGTTAAAAATTGAAATACATCAACTAGAATCGTGCAAGTGAAGTTGATTTAAGTAAGAAGGGAATGAGATTTTATCCTGAAATTAAAATTTAATTTGAGTATATATGGAAGTAAATGGAACTATTAAAATGAATGGGAAGTTGAATTTAACTTGGGATAAGTTAAATATAATTGGGAATTGGAATTAAATTGAGTTGGGTTCAATTGAAAAGTGAAATGACTTTGTAAATATGGGTCATTGTGTAATAAATTGTACTCATAAGCTATTGAGTGTTATACTTATAATCTAAAATTGTGAATATTCTTAAGAATTCAGGGATACAAATATATATAATTTGGGATTGTAATTATAAAATGGAAATGGGCCTAAATGAGCAATCCAAATCCTTGAATAAAAATGAAATTGAAGTTCTTTAATGGAAGCAATTGAATGGGTGGCAAATTCAAACTTAATCCTAAATGGAATGTAAAGTAAGATAAGGTAAAGTGAGATATAAAAGATGTGAATAAACTTAAAATGGTAAATGAGAGTTGAATTTATTTATGGAGGAATAAATTGAAGTGAAATTCAAAATTCAGTTGCATTATAAACAATATTGAATGGAATTCAATTCTTATTGAAGTGGTAAAAGAAGTGGGATAAATTTAATTTTTGGCTAAATAAAATTTATATGAACTTGAATTAATTCTGGAAAGGAATTAAATTGAAAATGCATATATAATCTAGTTAACCTTGAATTAAATTTGGATAAGAATTTAATTAAATGGAAATTTAATTTAGTTGAAGTGATGTTGAATGAAGTAAATGTTTACTCTATTAAATCCAAAATGTTTGTTTGGAAATGAATTTTGCATAAACAAAATTAAATGGAATTTGTATTGCAATAAATAGAATTTTGATAGATGGTCAAAAATGTGAAGGTAAATAAAACGCCTGATTTGGATTGGGGCTTAATTTTGGTAATAAATGTTGGAAGTGGGAATGAATAATGTAATTAGCTTATAATAGTGATGGTTTGAATTGTAAATAAAATAAAATTGATATAAGAAGATGATGGAAATTTTGTGAAAGAACTTAAGTAACTTGGAAGAAAAACGAAATGAATGTGAATGAGCTTTATTAAGTAATTTTGAATGACATTTCGTTAAATAATAAAATTTAATTTCAAGTGAAATGATGTTAATAAATTATTGTGATGAGATTTGAATATAGGGGTTATAAATAATCCAGGATGGAAGGAAATTTATATAAGCTTGAATTGGTTAATGAAATTAAAATGTAAAGGAAATATTTAATTTAACCATTGCATTTGAATAAGAATACTTGAATTGTGAACCATGCAATGGAGTTCATTTTACTTGAATAACATGAAATTGCTTGTAATTGGAATTGAGTTGTTTAACAGGCAATTGAAATTGAATTTTGAATAAATTGACATGAATTGGAATCCAATTCAGAGAGTTTGTTAATAAATGCAAGTGAATTGGTTAAGAATAACAAATGAAATTGATTTTGAATCAATAGGAATGAATTGACCTCTTAATGAGTAATGTTTGCATATGAATGGAAATGGATCATAACTGAAATGCAAATGTTTCAAGTTTAAAATGAAATTTGATTGTAAATCAAATTTGGAATGTAAGTAAAATTAAAAGATAAGAAAGGCATATGTAATCATATTGAAGTGGAAATGAATTGGTTGAGATAAATATGAATTGTATGTAGTGAACTTGAATTTAAGGCATTCAAGTGAAATAAAATGAAGTAGACTGGAATAAGTAATTCGAATGTGATTGAAACCTTTAAATTGTTGATAAAGTATGATTAACATTGTTACATTATGAATTTGCTTGGTTTGGTTATGAAATGGTTATGTTTGGCTTGCATTTGTGTTGGAAATGTTATTAAAATGCTCATATCATTGGATCTGATGAGTTTGTTGAGTTTAGTACAGGTACGGGAGGCGTTCGAGAGAGTTGGAGCGCGTATATGCGTTATATTAGCCGCTCGCTATTAAAAATTTGCTAAAGGTACGCCTACGCAAAAATAATTGGGAAAATGATATATATATTGTGATATATTTTGGTTTCCGGCCATGTGAGCCGATGTATATATATTTGTGTATCCTGCGATATCGCAGAAGCTCCTCCGTACAAAGGAGACTCCGCCAAAATTTTCCAGAAATTTTGGGAGTTAGAAAATTTTTGAGAGTTTTTGGGAAAATTTATTAATAAGTAAAGTTATTTTGAAAACGAGTGTTAAGATAAAGGCTTTAGAGTAAATAAAGCAAATGGTTTTAGAATGGAGTTGAAACTTTTTGGGGAGTGGATATATGTTTTTAACTAAACCAATTGGATAAGTAAATGGATTGGAGAGTATTTTCTACCTTAGCAAATTTCGGGGACGAAATTTTTATAAGGGGGGAGGAATGTAACATCCCGTATTTTTAAGCTATTGAATTTGAACATTTAATTCATTTTAAATGTTTAATGTGGATCCTTAATTGATTTTGAAATGAATGGATTTGGATTCAATCAATGAAAATGAGCTATAATTTTAATTTATAGCAATTCTGGTTGAATTTGATTAATGGAAAAATAATATTTAAAATATTATTTGGACTAAGAAAATTTGGGGATTTGGGTGTAAACAGCTGTAAAATGATGTTTAAATGTATTTTTAGGTTCGAATGGTTATAAATTAATATTTGGGATTTTATATTAATTTAAAATGAATTTAATATTATTAAAATGCAATTTAATCAGATTTTGGTCTAGAATGAGCCAGAATGATTTTTAATGTGTTTATAAATTTTATATGTTTTATTATTGAGTTATTAAAATTTTAAAAGTGAAATTTTACGCGTTTTCGTCAATTTTGACAAATCGCCTGATTTAATAAGACGAGTTAAAACAGCCTTCCGAGGCACAGTCTTGGAATTCGACGAAACCAGTTCCATTGGATCCGTAATAGTTAGTTATTATCGGATTTCAATTTTCGTAGTAATCGGAGTTGTCGTTTGACGGTGGCAGCTCGAAACGCATCGAAATCGATTTAACCGATTTAATTTTTAATTGATCGTTTAATTCCGAAACTCGCACATATGACCGAATTAGCTTACGAAACCTGCTCCATTGTGTCCGGAATGCGGGTAAAACCCTAGGAACGCCAGTCGGCATGTGTGATTTGGAGTTCGTTTGTAAATACTTGTTATAATTGGATTTAATATTAAATAAATGGGTTATACGTATATATATATACGCACTCACAAATGAAACCCTAGCCCTAACTTTGGAGCCGCCGTTCTTAATAATTCAATGGTCGAGAAAACACCATCGTTCCCCTCCAATATCTCAAGATTCATCGACCTTCTGCAAAAATCACCAACTGGAAAATTATAGAGCTCGGAGAGATCTACGTTGTGGGCGGTGGCGATCGAAATCGGAGTGGCGAGGAGGGAGGAGGTGCGGCTCGAACCTCGACCGTTCGTGCACTTTTCCCATCGCCTGGAGACCACCGAGTGGAGAGCTTCTCCGGCCGTGGGTAGAGGCAACGTCAGCCTTCAGGGTGGTGGTGGCTGATCGATTTATCGTGAAGTCTGGGGGGCGCGATTTCAAGCCCTAGGAATCGACGATGATGGGTTCACTTGTTTGAACCTGGAACGTTTCGTGCATGAGGATGAAGATACGTGCGGCCGTGATTTGTTCTTCTGAATGTGTGGCCAGATCGTCCTGCTTGGTAAATAAAAATAAAAAAAAAAGAAATTGTTTTAAACCGTTATTCAAACTTTGTAAAATCATAACTGTTTCATACTATATCAGAATTTGACGATTCTCGAAGCGTTGGAATCGCAGAAAAGAATACTACGTGATGGTGCAGATCCGGAGTCATTTCGGGCAAGTAGAAATTTGGGTTAAATCGGACGTCGTCCGGTTTAATTTAAATTTCGAACGCTCGCCGAACTCAAAGTGAGTTTTTCTCACTCACATCTGGATGCTAGGCATTTTAAATAGTTAATATTTAAATATCTGTGTGGATGGCTGAATATAATTGTTATTATCAGTCTGGATTGATATTTATATTGTGATGTGCTAATATTTGTGGATGCAGGGAAAAACAGGTTGGAGGGATCCAACTGGATTCCTCGCAATGTAGCAATTATTTTATAATTGATTGTGATGCCTGTTTATGTATTGTGATTGATAAATCTGACATTTAATTGTGAATGTGATATTGTTGGATAAATTGTAAATCTAGAATTTAATTAAATGAGTAAATTGGGATTTAAGGGTAATCAAAGAAATTGATAAATAAGAATTTAAAAGAGTTAAAAATTGAATTCTGTTTTTGGAATGGAGAATGTAAATTGGTAAAATTGGGATTTTAAATATTGTGGGAAATTTATCAATCGTTGAATGTGAAATATAAGTTTTCTGGAAATGAATTCTATGAAATTATAAATCGAGTAAAATAACAGTGGTTTATTTTAAGGATGAATAGTGATATCCGGAAAAGTAAAATATGTTAAAATGAAGCTTCCGAATATAAGTGTACAATTTTAAGTGTTAATAGAATGTTTTGAAATGTAGTATTTCATTGGAATCTAATTAAGTGAATTGGAAATTTGGCTCCCATTGAAAATTCACCAAAATGTTTAAACTATATTTAAAAATGAATTTCCGGAAATGGAAAATTGTGATTTAACTTCGGAGGAAGTTATAGTTAAATATGGAATTGGAAATTTATGTTGAAATCATAAATTGACTTGAAATAAATCAGTGGATTTATATGGAAGAGTACTTGGAAATGTTTTGAAACGGGAAAGTGTTTCCCTGGGAAAACCAAGTAAATGTTTATAAAAAAAGATTTTATTTAACTAAGGTTAAGATTTAAATCGTTTTAAAAGTATTTTTAAGAAATCGTTATTTTTAAAGAAATAAATTAATAATTTTTAATACCGTAATAATTTGGGAGTATATTAGCAATTATTTTACAAATGGATTTATTTAAAAGTTGGTTTTAGCTTAAGCTGTTAAAATTAGCATTTTTCTTCTTATAACGCTATTTTGAATTTAGTGAAACTAAACCCTTATCTTTAAATCAAAGTTTATGTGTTAATAACTAGTTTTCTTCACATATTTTAAATTTATATTTTGAGTAAATAAATAGAAGTAATTTTCATATTTTAAAGTATATTTCAGTATAAAGTATTTTTATCTGTTTTAAATGCAAATTTGTTTTATACTTGGTTATTCCCGATGGGAATAAAGGGTAAAGGATTTACCTTGTAAAGGGAAAATTTTGGGAAACTGTTTTCAAACGAGTTTTGAAAATGAAAATATATCTTTGAAAGATATTAGAAGCAAATAAATAATATGGAGATTATTTATTTTGTGTGATGGATGTGTATGGATGTTTGTGAACATCAATTGATAGTTAAATCACCAACTATCAATATTGGCCAAATGCGCTGATCGTTTCGAAGAGACCGGGATCGAGTTTCCGTATACCGGGATTCTAGGTCTGGAGACTCGAATACCACTTCGATCCGGTTTGTACGTTTCGCGAAAACGATTTCGGAGTCGAAGATGGAGCTGTGAAGTGCAAGGGCTAGTCGCTACTAATCCTGAGGATATTTCCAAAATGGATGTAGTAGGAATAGTGCCTTCGGTTCCGTTCGAACCCGGGACGGACTTGTATGGACGAATGCTTTCGTGACATCGTCAGGTGGACGATGGGCATTCAAAGTGAAATGTTCTATAAAGGTATCGTTTAGCCTCGAGCCTCATCAACCGGGAATGACTGAAAATCAGGGGTTATGCAGCAAGGCTTCGTGGGTAGCCCCCACTTGAGAGTAAGGTCATCCCTGTCTAGATGTCCCTTTTATTTCGGCTTAGTGGTGCGGTTGCTGATCCCAACCGTGGGGTGATTTTACTTGGAATTATCCAGTAAGGGATGATTCCGGCTTTGTGTTGCAGGGGAGCGGGCGTACTCCTCGGTACTGTGATCTAGGCCACGTACTGTGATAGGTGGTACCCCAGTGCCTAGTCATTCGTTGGAAATCCATTTTCCCTACGTGCCTTGTACGGTATTTGTTTGTATACCTAGTATGCTGGAATTTAATCATGTAACAATTTCAGCTATTTTAATAAGTATTTGTAAATAGACACTATTATAATATCAGAGGATTTTTATAAAAAGTGTTTTAGCTATCGTAAGGTAAAAACCCGACATGTTTATTTGTGGCGTGGTCTTACGAGATGCTTTTGTTTCAAAGGATTTTTGAACTTTAATAATCAGTTTGGATGTATTTATGATGCGCTGGTATTCCAGACTGACTCGGGTGTTATTTTATTATAATGCTCGGGTCAGACCGAGTATATTACAGGATAGGTTGCTATGGAGCTCAGGAGAGGAGCTGGAGTTCGAGACGTATTTCTCGTACTTGTATTATTCCGCTGCTGTGATTGTTGTATTGACTGATTGACTGGATATTGATGATTGTATTGATATACTCTGATGATGATGTATTGTATATAAACAGATATAGTTTCATTTTGTGTAAAGATCTGTTCTATATATTATATTTTATCCGCTGCGACTGTGAGGTTCTGATTTTGTTTAGTTCTTTCTTCTTCTATCTACTTTCTTATTCTTCTACAATCTGTCTTTTCCGGCATTCGATCGTCGGCGTATTATACTGTTGAGTATTTTGTGTCGATTTTCGAGGGTCGAGAAGGGCGGGTCGTCACATACATCGTATGAATGTAAGTTTAAAAATAAATATTTTGGGCAAACATTTAGGTTTTTGTTTTGGGTAATTTCGGGGACGAAATTATTTTAAGAGGGGAAGTCTGTAACGACCCACGGATTTATCACTCTGATAAATCATATTTATTTTAAATTTATTCAAGTAAAAGGTTAATAATACAAATAATATTGTTTTAAGTGATAATAAATAATATAATCTTATTTTGAATAAAATATTTAGAATAATATTCTCCTTGGAATTTAAATCGATAAAATGGCCGAAAACCATTTTATCGATAACCAGTTTTATAACGGAGTTGGATACATACACTTATTTTTATAATTAAACAAGATTATGAAATAAAATCAATTGATTTTTTTTGAAAATAAAATGTTTGTTGACATTGTTTAGTAATACCCTTAATTGTGATAATTGATTTATTTAATTTAAATTAAGATTTAATGATTTAATAATTATTTTATTTATTCAAATAATTATTTAAATTATGATGATAATTCAGTTTGAATAGTTATAAAGTGATAATAAATCATTTATAATAATTTTATAAAGTATATATTTGATTTGAAAATATAAGGAAAAATCGATATCGCTTTATCAGCATAAGAACGATTTTTGTAAATAATTATTAATATTTATTTATATGGTTTTTAACAAATGAAATGTGATCATTTTAATCAGTTAAAAGTGATAAGAAATTTATTTTCAAAGTTAGTTTACAAATATGTGTACGTTAACTAAGAATTGAAATGTAACCAAGAATCGGTTCTCCGATTGGCAATGGTTTTTTGAATGAATGTTGTTCGGAATCAATGCAAAGTTGTTTATGTTAGTCCTTAAGAAGGATGGTTTTGATGACAACAACCTTAGGACTTGTTATAAAATATAAATACTAACATTATAGTTTAGATATATATATATATATATATATGTGTGTGTGTGTGTGTGTGTGTGTGTATGCAGGATATAAACATGCAAGTACCAAGAATGAAGACTGTACAATATAGAGATACAAGACTGATGAATTTAAAGATCAAAGATATCAAGATAGAAGACTCATGAGTATCAAGAAATCAAGTTGTCAAGAGTTCAAGATTTTAATAGTACAAGATAAGTATTGAGCCTAGAATTATGTTAAAACTTCTTGAAAGCACTTACATCTTTATTCGAAATTTATTCGTGGAATGGAATCCACTTCGAGCCTGTTAAAGGGATGGAACCCACGACAATATCTAGTGGAACATATAGTGGTCCTATTTTGATATCCACTAATTTTATAAAAATGTTTTTCAAAAATATATCTCTTATTTTAAATTTTTTCAAAACCTTCTTTTCAAAAAGACATCTCTCTTGTTTGAAATATTTTAGCCTCAAAACTATCTTTATCATTTTTAATATTTTGATTTCAAACTTGTCATTGATTTAAACTATCTCTTGTTTTAAATATTTCGCTTTAAAATATTTACTCAGATTTTAAATCACTTTATAGATTAAGATTATATATATTAAAAATTACTTTCTAAACTCTTTTATATGTTTAAACTATATTCAAATATATTTACAAAGTTTAGAAATCGTTTCGACAAATTATAGAAACAATTTTAATAAGAAAATCAAAAATCACCAATTTTGCATAGAGCATGTCGACATCCCTCAACCCCCCATTTCGACATGGTGCCCATTAAATTCAAAATTCAAATTTTCAAAAGAAGTGTCTATTCATCGTATCCTTTCACGAATAGATATGGCTGTTGATTTCCTATAAATACCAGTAGTTCTAAACGAATTTATCATCAGATTTCACTTGTTTTCTCTTCTCTTCATCTTCCACATTTATCCCAAAGAATCCCAAACTATACTCTGCCGAAATACCAAGTGAATCAAACTTGATTATCTCTTGTTTGATTCTCTGCCACTCTCTCCATAAGATCTCAGTGCTATTCAGAGTTATAGGATTATTTGTAAATCAAACTGTTAAGTAAAAGGTGCGGTTGAGCCTTGAAATCAATTGGGTGTGATTGTTGCCCCGGAAATCGATTAGGTGATCTTGTGGCCTTCTAAATCAAGAGAGTTTGCCCCGGACTCGAATACAGGAGGGTGTACCTCGTGGCCTTGAAATCGAGGGTGTAATCTGGGAGATTATTTTTGATAAGAAATTCGTACGTTTGTACGGGACTGGATGTAGGGTAACTCCGTACTAGTATAAAATCCTGGTGTGTTCTTTCCTTTACTGCTTTTATTTATTATTTGCATCTGTGTCTGATTTTGTGATTATATCTGTGTTTGTGAATTGCATTTGTTGGTGATTAAATTTACATAAGTTTCAAAAAGATTTAGAAAATCCACAAAACACTATTCACCTCCCCTCTAGTGTTATTCTAGCCTTAAGATCCGTAATCCGCATTTCTCACATTCGGTATCGGAGCGAGGTTTTCAAAGTTTTCATAATCTGAATTTTGAAAAAGTTTTTAAAATGGCTATTTTTGGGGATTATGTTAACACTAGTTTAAAACTGTTCAAATCATCATTGTCTCATAAGTCTGCATATAGTTATTATAGAAAACCAAGTTATCTATCAAGTTTTTATTTGGTGTAGAAAGAAAAATGTTTATGGCCTTTGAAGAATCAACACTCAATGGACAAATTGTGCAAATCAAGAAGAATAAGTGGATACTTGATAGTGGATGTTCAAGACACATGATTGGTAATTTGGAAAATATGAATGATATTATCTATAAAGATGGAGGATTGGTTAATTTTGGAGACAACTCAAAAGGATATGTGATTGGCATCAGCAATGTCGGTAACTCTAAAATTCCTACTATTTCTAATGTTTTATTGGTTAATAATCTGAAACACAATCTGCTTTGCATTAGTCAACTTTGCGATAAAGAATACAAGATTAAATTTGAAAAAGATAAGTGTCACATCGAAGATAATAATTCAAATATTATATTTGAAGGAATTAGGAAGAAAAATATTTACATCCTTAGTATGAAAGTTTCGAATGATAACTTATGTCTTTTGGCTGGTACAAGTGACCCTTGGATTTGGCATAAAAGATTTGGTCATTTAAATTTCAAACTGTTATCTAGGTTCTCAAAACTTGACTTAGTTAGAGGTCTTCCCAAGTTAAAATTTAAAGCAGATAGTATATGTGATGCTTGCCAATTAGGAAAACTTAGGAAGAGTTCTTTCAAATTAAAAGATATTATTTCAACTTCAAAACCTCTTGAGTTACTTCATCTAGATTTATTTGGTCCATCTCAAATTCAATCAATAAATTACCATAAATATGTCTTTGTAATTGTAGATGATTCTAGGTTTACATGGACAATTTTTATGAAACATAAAAGCGATACTTTTGATTCATTTAAATTTTTTACAAAAAGACTTCAAAACCAACTTTCTTTAAAAATTATAACTATTCGTAGTGATCACGGTGGGGAATTTGAAAATGAAAATTTTGAGAGATTCTGCAATAAAAAGGGAATAACTCATAATTTCTCTTTTCCAAGAACTCCACAACAAAATGGAGTGGTAGAACGTAAGAATAGAACGATTCAAGAGTGTGCTAGAACAATGCTTTCTGATAGTAACTTGCCTAAAAACGTTTGGGCTGAAACAGTCGCTACAGCTTGCTATATATTAAATAGGATTTTAATTAGACCATTAACTAATAAAACACCATACAAATTACTTTACAATAAGAAACCCACAGTAGCTTATTTTAAAGTTTTTGGTAGTAAGTGTTTTATTCTTAATACAAGAGATAATTTAGATAAATTTGAACCTAAATCCAACAAAGGTTTCTTCATTGGATATTCTAATAGAAGTAAAGCATTTAGAGTTTATAATTTAAGAACTAACACTATTGAAGAAACAATGCATGTATCTTTTGATGAAAATTTTAAAGATACTGTACAAATGGAAGATGAAGAAGATTTTGTAACTTTAAATAATGAACCTAATGAAACTAATTGTGAAATCATTCAACCTAATAAAAGAATTAGGCTATTAAGAGATCATCCTATAGAAAATATACTAGGAAATATTGAATATGTTGTTAGAACTAGAAATCAACTAAATAACATGAGTAATGTAGCTTTTATATCAACCATTGAACCTAAAAATCCAAAGGAAGCATCATCTGATGATTCATGGATTCTTGCTATGCAAGAAGAATTGAATCAGTTCACCAGAAATGATGTTTGGGAACTTGTTCCTAGACTTGAGGATAAAAGTATAATTGGAACAAAATGGGTTTATAAAAATAAAATGAATGAACTTGGTGAGGTCGTGAGAAATAAAGCTCGATTAGTCGCAAAAGGTTATTGTCAAGAAGAAGGAATAGATTTTGATGAAACCTTTGCACCCGTAGCAAGATTAGAAGCCATTAGAATTCTACTTGCTTTCGCAAATTATAATAGTTTCAAATTATTTCAAATGGATGTTAAAAGTGCTTTTCTAAATGGATTTGTTAAATAGGAAGTTTATGTTAAACAACCTCCACTCTTTGAAGATGAAAGATTTCCAAACCATGTTTTCAAACTTAAGAAAGCTCTATATGGTTTGAAACAAGCTCCTAGAGCATGGTATGACAGACTAAGATCTTTTTTATTACAATCAAAATTTGAAATTGGTAAAATAAATAATACTCTTTTCATTAAAAGAAATAAAAATGATATTCAACTAGTACAAGTTTATGTAGATGATATTATTTTTGGTTCGACTAAGCATGAAATGGATAAATAATTTTCTAAAATAATGACAAAAGAGTTTGAGATGAGTCATATGGGTGAACTTACTTTCTTCTTAGGTTTACAAATAAAACAATTAGATAATGGTATCTTTATTAGTCAAGAAAAATGATCTAGTGAGTAAATTTGGTATGACTACTGCGAGTGGAAAACCCACTCCCATGGCAACCAATGAAGCTTTAAATAAAGAAGATCTTTCAAAAGATGTAAATCAAAAACTTAGGGGAATGATTGGATCACTACTATATCACTACGAGTAGACCTGATATCATGCATAGTGTTTGTCTCTGAGCAAGATACCAATCTCAACCCAAAGAAACTCACTTAAAAGCTGTGAAATGTATCATAAGATATATTAAACATACTTTTGACTATGGTTTATTTTACCCTAAAAATGATTCATTTGATTTAATTTCTTATTGTGATGCTGACTATGCTGGTTGCAAATTTGATCGAAAAAGTACAAGTGGAACTTGTCACTTTTTGGGGCGTTCTCTGGTTTCATGGTTTAGCAAAAAGCAAAATACCATTTCTTTATCAACAACTGAAGCAGAATATATCTCTACTGCTTTGGCTTGCTCCCAAGTCATTTATATGCAACAAACTCTAAAAGATTTTGGTTTAACAATTTCAAAATCACCAATTCATTGTGATAATTCTAGTGCAATAAATTTGTCTAAAAATACTACTCATCATGCTAGGACTAAACGTATTGATATCAAACATCATTTTCTCAAAGATAATATAAGTAAAGAGATTATTTCTCTTGAATATATCAACTTCGAGAATCTAATTGCTGATATTTTTACCAAACCCTTAAATCAACCTATATTTACAAAATTAAGAAGAGAGCTAGGCATTTGTTCAATAACTGAGATATAGAATATAGATATAGTAACATATATATACAAGAAAATCAAATTTTTCATAAGGATGTCGACATACCCCTACCACCCATGTCGACATATGTAACGCCCCACCTCTATGCTCATAATAACAAAGAGTATTAAAAGAAATACTGTCTATTATTACGAAGAATAAGGCTGGATAGGAGCGACCATCCGTAATTGGCCTTACACTAATATTGGTTATCTCGGTAGGAGTGGTATATACTTTTTATTTTTCATCTATTATTTATTTACTCCCATCGACACACCCAATACTTGTATAAAACGAACTACGACGGTTCATAATAGTTTAGGACATTAGATATAACAATAACACAGATAATATAAATGCGGAACACAGATAAAAACAAAAGTCTCATATATATATAACTGATGTCAGTTAATACATAGTTGACACGATACATATGATACAACTACAACTGCCGACTCTAGAAGTTATATATACAAGTACATTATCGACTAATATACATGAATACATATCGTTCTATACAATGACACGACTACTACAAAATGACACTGACAACTTCAGAAGATGTGAAAAGTCTTCATATCCTGAACAGCAACTCAAAGAAGAACATCTACAACCTGAAATAACTCGGGTCTGACCCGAGTATTACATTCAAAAGAAAATAATACACGGGTCAGTCTAATTCAAACTCAGTTATTAGTGCATGGAAGCAATAGTAATCAAATAGTCAAATAGACGACAATCCCAGACATCTCGTATATCCAACTCTCGATACGAGAATTGGATAACGGCAAATATAACACTAAATAGTGTAAACAATAAATCAGCAATCCCAATCAAGTTAAATAATTGAAATGTCAATTTAAAAATAACAGTACTGATTGGCTGCAGTACACGCTAACGTGTACTGCCTCGCCAATACAGTCTATCAAATACTCAGAAGAACAATGAATCCAAAAGCCAACAAACCCAACTCAAATCAAAATGAGCCATTTCAAAATACGCTTAATAAAACAGAAACAGATGACATCAAATTAACTTAATCCTCGGTGTGGCTGCAGTACACGCACGCGTGCACTGCCTCGCCACTACCGTACGTCGAAACTGCAAAGGTCAAACCCAAATATTGGGTTCAACTCATGTGTAAGAAAAACAAATGCAGCAGTAATAAGTACTCAGTGCAAAAGGTATACAAACTGACTCAAATGGTCAAGACAGCTGAAAAGAATGACCAAAGCCGAGGAAAACAAAGTCAGATTCCATCAGAAATTCACGAAATCGCGAGTTCGAATCGAACGAACAGTAAGTTTAAACTAGATGTGAGTGAATGAATCACTCACCTTAGACGCCACTGCGAGCACTCCCTTCGATCGAGCAGCCGAAGGTCAGCATCCCTACTTTGTCGAAGAGTGGCGTGGGAGAGACGAACGAAGCTAAGCGAACATGCCCTAATTCAGTTGCAAAAGGGGAAATCGTCGCCGCCGCCATTTTTATTCTTTCGTTTGTTTTTGTTTTTAGGTTTCGAACGAATGGATGGATTACAAAGGGGAACCGAGTTTGGTTTGATAATCACGGCAACAAAAGAAATGGGCCAAAACAAATTTTAAAGCCCGTACAACAACGATGAATTTACGAAAGAATTTCAATCGATTAAAATCTCAATAACAATCAGCTATTGATATTATCATTTAATGACGATAATTAACTGCTACGAATTTGCGGGTTGTTACAACATACAATGGCAAAATTTTTAAAATTTGATTTTCCAACTAAAATCAGTTTAGTAGTTATATAAATCTATGTATTTCGAATTTTTTTGTTTCTAATTTTTCTTTCTCTGAAATAAAACTTTAGGAAATAAAAATTAATGGCCTCCTCCACTAAATCAAACCAAATTGACACCATTTCTTTCCCTTCTCCTCATTCTGGTCCATTCCAATGCACTACACTGGCACGTGTGATAAAGATTGAAGAATCTATGAAGGATGCCACGAAAATGTTGACTGGATCTCAAGTTGTGCAACTAAGGATGACAAAAGAACAAGAAAAGCAAGGCAAAATTCTTCGGAATTTACAAAAATTCCTAATGGATAATCACGCAAATCCTATTGTGATCGAAGAAGATTCTCCCAACATTCACGTGCATAATCCTTTAGAGCACATCGAAGAGGAAGAAGAAGAAGATGAAGAAGAAGAAGAAGAAGAAGAAGAAGCACCTATGGAAGAAGACGACAACGTGGTCTGTGTAGGCGAAGTCTGTTTTGACAAAGATGGGAATTTGGTTGAACAACATGGAAACTTTTGTTTTCATTATCCAAATTGTTCGATTCACAAATCTCCGATTGTCAAAAACTCTCGTTAGTATTGTTATTCTATAATTTAAGTACTTAAATATATTTGTATGTTTATGTTTCATATATACATGTAAATATAACATCATATATAATAAAATATTTGTTTCACTTATTATACTTCCTTATTAGTATTTAATTTAAACAGTATTTGATTAAGGGGGAGTTTAGGATTAGTTTTTGTTGATGACAAAGGGGGAGAAATATAAAATAGAGTAGTTAGAGTAGTTAGGCTTAGATTAAGGGGGAGTTATTAGTTTTAGTGGGAGTTATTGTGAAGGAGGAGTATATTTTATAAACATAGGTTGTCATCATCAAAAAAGGGGAGATTGTTAGTCCTTGAGAAGGATGGTTTTGATGACAACAACCTTAGGACTTGTTATAAAATATAAATACTAACATTATAGTTTAGATATATATATATATATATGTATGTATATGAAGGATATAAACATGCAAGTACCAAGAATGAAGACTGTACAGTATAGAGATACAAGACTGATGAATTTAAAGATCAAAGATATCAAGATTGAAGACTCATGAGTATCAAGAAATCAAGTTGTCAAGAGTTCAAGATTTTAATAGTACAAGATAAGTATTGAGTCTAGAATTATGTTAAAACTTCTTGAAATCACTTACATCTTTATTCGAAATTTATTCGTGGAATGGAATCCTCTTTGACCCTGTTAAAGGGATGGAACCCACGACAATATCTAGTTGAACATATAGTGGTCCTATTTTGATATCCACTAATTTTATAAAAATGTTTTTCAAAAATATATCTCTTATTTTAAATGTTTTCAAAACCTTCTTTTCAAAAAGACATCTCTCTTGTTTGAAATATTTTAGCCTCAAAACTATCTTTATCATTTTTAATATTTTGATTTCAAAATTGTCATAGATTTTAAACTATCTCTTGTTTTAAATATTTAGCTTTAAAATATTTACTCAGATTTTAAATCACTTTATAGATTAAGATTATATATATACTAAAAATTACTTTCTAAACTCCTTTATATGTTTAAACTATATTCAAATATATTTACAAAGTTTAGAAATTATTTTTACAAATTATAGAAACCAATTTTAATAAGAAAATCAAAAATCACCAGTTTTGCCTAGAGCATGTCGACATCCCTCAACCCCCCATGTCGACATGGTGCCCGTTAAATTCAAAATTCAAATTTTCAAAAGAAGTGTCTATTCGTCATATCCTTTCATGAATAGATATGGCTGTTGATTTATTATAAATATCAGTAGTTCTAAACGAAATTATCATCAGGTTTCACTTGTTTTCTCTTCTCTTCATCTTCCACATTTATCCTAAAGAATCCCAAAACATACTCTGCCGAAATACAAAGTGAATTAAAATTGATTATCTCTTTTTTGATTCTCTGCCACTCTCTCCATAAGATCTCAGTGCTATTCAGAGTTATAGGATTATTTGTAAATCAAACTATTGAGTAAAAGGTGCGGTTGAGCCTTGAAATCAATTGGGTATGATTGTTGCCCCGGAAATCGATTAGGTGATCTTGTGGCCTGGTAAATCAAGAGAGTTTACCCCGGACTCAAATACAGGAGGGTGTACCTCGTGGCCTTGAAATCGAGGGTGTAATCTGGGAGATTATTTTTGATAAAAAATCCGTACATTTGTATGGAACTGGATGTAGGGTAACTCCGAACCAGTATAAAATCCTGGTGTGTTCTTTCCTTTACTGCTTTTATTTATTATTTACATCTGTGTCTTATTCTGTGATTATATCTGTTTCTGTGAATTGCATTTGTTGGTGATTAAGTTTACATAAGTTTCAAAAAGATGTAGAAAATCCATAAAACAATATTCACCCCCCTATAGTGTTATTCCAACCTTAAGATCCGTAATCCGCATTTCTCACAGTTTATGTGCCATGTGCACATATATAATACATAAATGCACACCCTAGCATACACAAAAACATATACATGTATACATTTACACTTAAACATATATACTACAAAATCTAAGATATTTTATATAAATCTTCACCCTTAAGCTTACATAAGTCAACATATACATACATGAGAAGATGGAAGTGATGGGCACAAAGGGAGAGACTTTTGCTATGCCTAGGGAGGGGGAAGGTGTGTTGGTGAAGCCGTATAGTGGTGATGAAGATGATGATGTACGCATGGATAGTTTTACACTCTTCTTTTCCTACAAATACTTCTCCACTCTTTTCTTTCATCCACTTCCACCAGCCATAACTTCCTCTTTCCGACTCCAAATCATAAAAAAAATTCCTCAAAACATTCAAAATTTCAGCAGTGACAACTTTCTAGTTGACCTCTTCTTCCCATACGGAGCTTAGCAATGCTCAAAACACCATTCTTTCTAAAGCATTTTCGATCCCAGTTTTAATGGCCGAAAATACCTTCTTTTCATTCGAGTATAACTCCTCGAACACTGATCTAAATTAAGTAATTCTTTTATTCAAACTATGTAGAATTCTAGTGGCTACAACTTTCATGTTTAGCACTTCTTCCAGTTTTGAGTCTAACTATGTCAAAATTCCACTTTTTTACAGTGCATTTTCAGGCTTCGTTTTTACGAATTGAGAATAGCTATTCTTCTCTTGGCCATAACTTCCTCATAATTAGTCCAAATTAGATGATTGTTTTTTGAAACCGTAAAGAAAATAATTTCCTACAACTTTCATATTGACAATGTTTTCAAATTTTTAGAGTAAGAGCGTCAAAAATAAGAGAGAAAATTACCTATTTTCGGGTCTAATTTAGTGAATTCAAGGTCGAAGCTCTACCGCTTCTCTTCCATACTTTTGGCCATCCTCTTCAAGTCTTGGCCGAGCCTTCTCAAGGGTTTAAGGACTAATTCCAAAAGCTTTCATGTGATCGTAGTAGCGTTATTGTCCGTTTAGCGAAGTTAGGAAGCAATGATGGTGAGAACTCCTAAGCTATTATATTATATTTTGAATGATGATATATTGTTTGCAATAGATGTTTATTATGCTTTGATCATCAAGTTTGGTTGTTTAAATATGAATGTTGAATATATATACAAGTCACGAAAAATACACGTCGATAAGCACAAAGGAAATCACTTTCCTCGATTTAATGAATTAGTGTATATGGAATGTTAAACCTCATTAAAAATGGTTTAAAATGAGTTTGAAATGTTTTGTTAACATTCAAAAGTGTTTTGGTGAAGTTTTAAAAGAAATGGGAAATGTAGTCAAAAATAGGCGTGTCGCGTAACGGTAGTTCGCGATTTCACGCCATAAAACTCAAATGAGTGTAAACAATGGAATTTAGCTCGGAATTCTTCGAGATAAGAGTTTTACGAACTATTATATCCATATTTTTCCAACAAAGAAAGAAAATCGAGATTTCGATAAGTAGATTTTAAGATATGAGCAAAACAAGCTTTTTGAAAAATCGCGGTCTTGCATTTCGGGATCCAAAACTAAATTTTTTAGAACATGATATTTTAACATTGTCTATAAATATGAAATAAATCTTGTAAATCTTTTTAAATGTTTTAAAAGTGATTTGAGTAATAAAAAATGAATTTTCAAATAATAAAAAGTCGTTTTGATTAATATAGCTTATAAAAGCGATTTCCACAGCACTTTTCTGCAGCACTTTTAAATTTTAGTTTTAAACTTAACGATTCTTTTCCAAATCTTTTATAAATTTTTTTAAAAGGATAATTAAGTGTTTTAATAATGATTGGAGGTTTTCTAGCTTATTTAAGAGAGTTTAAATAAATGTTTAAAGAAAAGCTATTATAAATAAGTGGTTTAATCTTGACTCTAAAAGCCGACGAGTAGACTGGATTTTTCTACTCATGAGATCCGTATGTGAGGTGTTTAAACTAAGGAGATGTACATGAGCAACTAGTGCCCTGGCTCACCTGGCCTCTTCCCTGGGCGAGGGATAGATAAGGTCGAAATGTCAGAAACAAGTTAAGTATAAAAGGATTTAAATTTTCCAAATTTAAATTAAAAACAACTTTGATTTTATAGAGATGATCTTCTTATACATAGTGTTAAAGCTCAAAGAGGGAACTCGTACTATTCGTGGAATTTAAAAGGTGATTTTGCTATTATTCCATCCATAGTATTTGTTGTATACGGGAATTGATATTGAGTAGAATTAGATGGTTTCCATAGATTCTGCTCATTTAATATTTACTGGTTTTGGATTAACATCCTATATAACATGATTTTAACTCAATAAAAATTATGAGTTTTAAATTAAGAAATCATTGTTAATATTTAAGTGGAAAAAACTGAAATGATTTTGAATTATTCCGAGTTTAAAAAAGGTTTTAAGTACTCAAGGGATTTGATAAGAGAGGTTAAATGATTCCATATATACGGAAAGGATGTCTCAGAAATATATATCTCCAAAAAAGATTTTGATAAAATAGAAGAACTTAATTAATTAAAGAATGATTCCCTATTCACATAACCTCTTTTTATCGATGATTGGTTCGAAGGAACCAGGGTCGGATTTGGGGTAATTCCTATCCGAAAACCACTTCGAACCGATGTATGTGT
The DNA here is from genome assembly GCA_030737815.1 of Allium fistulosum. Taxonomy (NCBI): domain Eukaryota; kingdom Viridiplantae; phylum Streptophyta; class Magnoliopsida; order Asparagales; family Amaryllidaceae; genus Allium; species Allium fistulosum. Next base: position 918,579,049 of record CM060906.1, read on the forward strand.
TCGAAAATTGAAGTCTTGATAAAGAAAATGATGGATGTAGACCAAGAATTTTTGGGGTGAAAAGAATGCTTGTTGATAATTCTGGTTTGCTCCCAAATGCTAAAGTAGCAGTGTCCCTTCATTTCTAAAACTCTTTGGGTTGAAAGGACTTTTCACTACTAATCCTAGGGATAATTCCCAACAGGATGTGGTAGGAGAGAGCCTTCGGTTTCGTTCAATCCCAGAACAAACTTGTATGGATGGATGTCTGACAGTGCATTCTTGATATTTCATCATTGACTTTTATAAACGTACATCTGTTTGGTTGTGGAGAAGGAAACTTCTCTTAGCTTAACACCCTTCTTTGAAACGTATGAGCTCGGAGGTTGTATGTTTGTGGAAGTCAATAGTGATCGATGGAATGTCAACGTGGCATTCAAAGTGGAATGTGCAAAGTAAAAGGTAATCGTTACCTCAAGCCTCACACCCAGAAATGGTCGAAACATGGTAGATGCAGCAAGGATATGTGATTCGCAACCATTAGGGTATGATCATCCCCTTCTAGACATATTTCTACCCGCTATGACATTTGGGTTTAAATTAATGTGGTGTATGCTAGAGCATGCTCGAATAGGTCGGTAGCGACCGGGGTGATGACATATTCGGTACTATCTAGTGAGAAAGCTAGGACGGTCTTGTGTTGGTAGAGGACAGATGTTATGTGCCTCAGTACATTCCTCTAGAGATGTACTGCCAGAAGGTAGTCCCTTCACATGGTCATTTGTATGGAAACTTATTCTTCAATAAGAGCCTATACGATTTTAGATGTAGAAAGCCTTGTATTACAAGGTGGTATGCTAGAATTTAATAATGTAACAATTTCAGCTAGGATTAATAAGTTTATTTGCAAATGTTTTCAAAGGAATGTCATTAAAAATAATATCCTTTATTTTTACGTAATAATGATTTTGTTATCATAAGGTAAAATCTCGTTCCATGTTTATGTGCGGCATGGTCTTGTGAGATACCGTTTTGTTTTCAAAACGCGTATTTTGAGTTCTCAGCCCAATCCCATGAATAATCCGGAGTTTATTTTCCTTTTTCTTAAACACTGGGTGCCCTAATTTTCTCGGGCAGCCTAGTGGTTAGGTTTAGTTTTGAAGAAATCTGGATAGAGCTTGAAGCATGGAGCCAGAAGATTTTTCTGAAGATTTTTTCCTATTTCCACCACACTCTTGTTGTTATAGTATTCCACAAATTGTAAGGACATAAATTTATAACTGTCCATGTTTAAATCTGATATATGTATTTTAATTTCCATTGTAAAGTTTATATTGAAATAATATATGTGAGATTCTGTTCTATCTTTATTTTTCTTTCTTACCCTTGAGGATCCGCTTCTCTGGCACTTGGATTTATGGCACGTGAATACCGAGTACGTATTAGTGTCGATTTCCGAGAGTTGAAGAAACGAGTCCTCACACTAAGAACATAGAACCACCTCCTACCATCTTCAAACAGCCTAAAGATACCACCTTTGCTACCAAAAAGTGTTTGATCACCTTTCCACCTCCCGAAGTGCTCACGGCCCATATAAACCCCCATTTTTTTAAAAATATTTCTTCCACTTTGACTTTATATCCATGCTTCCTAAGCTATTCTAAGGTGTTGGTGAAAGTTTGGAGAAGATTTGAGTTAAGTAAAGAGAGATTAGTGAAGAACAAAGTGGATTAGTGCTAATCCACTTCCACTATTTTTGATTATTTTTATTATTTTGAAGCTTCAGAATTTATGAAGTGTTAACACATCTAAACCTTCACCTTTAGCCCCTTAGGCCAGCCAAAAGACCCCCCTCCATTTGCCTTGCATGCTTTATTACTTTACACCTCTTAATCCACTTGAAAATATCTTCTCCCTTTCACACCCAACTAGTTAAATTTGAGAAGCTTCTTTCTAATATTTTTCACAAGATATTATCTGTTGCTAATTTCTTAAATAATGATTAATTATACAAACACAAAAAGGTCAAACAACTTCCGTTGAGAAAATAAACTGTTTATCGATAAAATGATTTTCGGTCATTTTATCGGCATTTCAATGAACTGTATATTTTTGTAAACACTTTTCAAAAATAAGTTTACCATCATTAGTTATTACTTAAAAGAGGGTTAACATGGCTATTAAATCAATTTTATCACATTTAATTCAAGTTTCAAATGTTTAAATACGAAGTATTCGAAATTCCGGGTCATTACAATCTCCCTCACTTAAAACATTTCATTCTTGAAATTCCAACACGAGCAACAAAAGGAAACAATCACATAGCAATACTTAATAGTATTCAAAATTACTAGCAAACAAAGCCCACGGTTTGCTTAAGTTCAAAAATCCTCTTATCGCACAAGGATGATAAACAATCAATTAAGCATACCTTACGCTTAATAGCCTCAGGTTATTACTTAGAAGATTATTCATACTACCTCATAACAAATCAAAAAATCATAAACTAAACTTCCCATCATCCAATAAAATATAATATGCATATACTTAAAGCATGTGGATCATCCAAAGCATATTATTATGGCATACTCCTCCTGCTCGAATCGGAGTTTGAAACCAAACTTCTCCTCAAGAGGATAGATGGGGCGATTCAGGTGAGATCCAATGTAGATCTAACTTTTAGTCAACTCTATATATCTATTTCAAACGTATGAACAGATATGGAACGGCGGAATAAAGAACATTTTGGGTACAGGTTCAAATTTTCGATGGGTTAAATTGAGAAATATTTTTGGGAAAAATTCTATTACTTACACTTATTGAGCCTTGTTCAAGTGCTACATACTTGTAATTAACTAGGTAGAAATGAAAATCCCAAGTTTTCCAATAATAATTGATAATTAGAAAATTTGTATTACTCACATAATTCAACTTATATCTATTTGAAAAACGCTAAACATAGTTAGAAAAAATTGGGATTTGAAAAGTTATTTTGTTCTAGAAATAAAAGATATCGAATACTAATAATTATTCTTTAGACCCCTTTTGTGAGCAGATCACAAACATGTTCCAATTCTAACAGCTCGGACTCATTCTATTTAATGAAAATAGAATAGAAGAATAGTCATTCGATGAATAATCATTTTACTATTTTATTTCCTATTAGAATTAAGTATATAATCTAATCATTAGAATTGTTAACTAACAACGAGTGAGTATTGAAATAAATAATTCTCTTTTAGGAAAATCCGAGGTATCAGTTATATATATATATATTATGATAGAATCTTTTGGTCAATTTAAAATATAAAGAGACAAGTTTTTTTCATGTTATGTACAAAAAAATTATCATCGAAAAGATAAATAGCTGTCCGGTTAGGCAGTAAGGGTCGGAGAAGGGCAATCGCTCATTTTTAAAATAAAACTAGCATTCTTAAGACTAAAGAATCGGGCGGGAAAAGGGAGAGAGCTCTTTGTTCCTAGTTCTTCTAACGGGCATTTCTAGATATATTACTCAAAATAATCGACACAATACACCCAGTCAATTAGACTTGAGAAAGTTTTGTCATTATTGTAGCAAGCATACGATTCATGGGGAACTAAAGAAATAGATCGAATGGAACATATGTATTGTATTATTTTTCAAAGGAATAGGAAAAATAAAAGCTTAACATATATATGTATATAAATATATAATATACAAATAAAAAAGAAAACTCATTTCGGTCAGATCTGAAATAAATAAAGAAATAGAAATTTAGAGAAACACATTACTAATTCCCCTGGCGTAGATCTAGTTGTTGCTAATAGATCGGTAAGAGTATTGTTCGGATAGATAACTCTTCTAAAGAGCTCATTAATATCTGAACTCACTAGTTTACCCTCATCTATCTAAATGATTTGTCTCCACTCAGGAGGAAGGACCGATAATATACATAAAACCATCCATTCTAGTTCTACATTTGTTTGGATAAAATGTTTAGCTAATTCCATGCATCATAAAAGACTAGCATACCGAAATCTATTAAATAATTTTTAATTTTAAGCAGCGTCTCGTGATTCTATTGGATATTAAATTAGATTGGATACAGTGATGGGAAATAAATTTAAGGCTTGTAGAAAGGCATGAAGATACTTTGTATTTAAACTCATGAAAGGTTATGAGTGCACAACATCCTTATGCATCCATTTCACATGTTAGGTGTAACTGGTGTATTCGGTGGCTCCCTATTTAGTGCCATGCATGGTTCCTTGGTAACCTCTAGTTTAATCAGGGAAAGTACTGAAAATGAGTCTTCTAATGAAGTTTACAGATTTAGTCAAGAGGAAGAAACTAATAATATCATTGCTGCTCATGGTTATTTTGGCCGATCAAACTTCCTTCTGATTAATCTGAAAATTCTTTTCAGATACAAGGAAATGGTTCGATTCCAGAGCCAAAGATCGTAGTTCTTGAATGAATAATCGAAAATATTATGAGGCATCCTTAGGATTAGGTACTATTCCTCCAATGATCGTAGCACCAAGTAATTCTTGACGAGCTTTAATATGATCAGATTTATAAGTAAGCATCTCTTGTAAAATATAAGCAACACCAAATCCTTCTAAAGCCCAAACTTCCATTTCCCCTACTCGTTGCACCTCTTGCTTAGCCCTTCCTCTAAGGGGTTGTTGTGTAACAAGTGTGTAATGCCCGCTCGTGCCTCTCTTAGAAATGTTGCAAAAATGTCCACGATCGAGTAAATAGCTCTACGAACGACCGGATCAGATCGAATTGGAAAATGGAAAGATTTGTACAACTTATACGTTTCATCACCACTTTGTAGAAAATCATTAGGTATGAATATATTAGATACATGTGACTCGAATGGTGAAATAGTCTCTCTCTCCAGAAAAATATGTTTTTTTACCGATGCACAAAGAAAATATTTTGCTGCGAATTGAGTCAAATAGCAATGATTCGAAGCACTTCTTTTTACATTACACTATTTTGGAAGGACTCAATCATACGGATATGTAAAATACAGGATTTCCAATCCTAACAGGAAAAGGAGGGAACGGATACTCAATTTAAAGTGAGCAAAAAGAATTCCATACTCGATCTCATAGATACAATAATGATGTATTTGGTGAATCAAATGCATGGCCTAATACGAAACTTAATTCATTGATAATATTAGTTGAATATTTTTTGAAACATTTTTATCGAAGTTTTCATTCATGCCTAATCTATATTGAGACCTTGTTGTTGTAAGAATTCTTAATTCATGAGTTCTAAGGAGGGAATTATCTCCCCGGAAACGACCTTCTTTCTTTGAACCCATTTTTAAAGAACACGAAAAAAACGATAAAAGCGAAAAAGAAATTTTTAGAAGTTATAAGAGTTTTCAAAGAAAGAGGAAATGGGGTTCTAAAAGTAAAAAAAACAAGATGGATCATCAAAAAAATTCTTTCAAGAATAGGAACATAACCCTTTTGCTTCTTTATAGTACTCTTTCCTCCGCTTAATAGATAGATAATTATGAAGATGATATCCTTCCTAATGGGATAAGAGAACACTCTCTTTCGTTCTCTCAATTGAAGAAATAACGGGCATAACATAATATAACTAATACAAAAATATAAATTAATATTAATAATATATTTAATAAATAAATAGAATAATATGACTAAAAAGAATTCTATTCTAATAATGTAACAGAAATAAAATATCTGACTAATTTCAATTTTATTTTGAATATTTAGGAAACAATATTGATAATTAAGATGTACAGTTACAAATAATAGAAGAAATCAATAATAATATATATAATCTAATAGTGTGAAAATTATAAATGAATACTAAGATTTCCAACAAAATATATAAAAAAATAGTAAAGGCGATGAAATAGATTTAGCATTCCATTACAACATAATCTAGAAGGAGAGAAATAACTAATACCCTCTCTTGGTATTTCGACTGAAATACCCACAAATGGTATTATACATTTCTTTTAGTCTCGACTTTAGGGATAATTTTTTTCGCTATCTTTTTTCGAGAACCACATAAGGTTCCAACTAAAAAATAATGAAATAAATTTTCATTATAGAAACTGAAGTAATGGCCTCTCATATCAAGAGGCTCGTTACTTCAACAAGTCTAGTCTCTGTGGTGGATGTGAAGAAGTAGACCACTGTCTCGGCAATAATGAGCCAAACTAGTATTTGCAGTGAAAAACCTGGTTATGTAGTCATGCATTATGATAGGAACTCCCAACTCTCTGGCAAATACGACCCTTTTGATCATTTCTTCACATGTATCTGCAATTGCATTCAAGTAATGCCCTTTGATTTCACATGTTTCAGCTAGGGAATCCGAATTTTTTTTGAATGATATTCAAGAGAATAATGTTTTAGAAAAATTCCTAGAATTATAAGAACTATTCTTGTTGGTTGAAATGATTAAAGAATACCTAGAGACATATATAAAAAAGCTTAGTATAGGAATACAGAAGAAATGATACAATTGGTCAAAGCTACTTGAGATGCGGTAGGATAATATCCTTTTTCGATTGGGTATGGCTTCGACCATTCCCGAAGCCAAGCAATCAGTTAACCATAGACATGTTTTAGTTAATGGTCATATAGTGGATATACCAAGTTATTGTTGCAAACTCTGAGATATTATTACTACGAAGGATAAACAAAGATCAAAAGCTCTGATTCAAAATTATATTGCTTCATCTCCTCAGGAAGGAGTGCCAAACCATTTGACTATTGACTACTCATTCCAATATAAAGGCTTAGTACATCAAATAATATATAATAATAAAATAAATGAGTTGTTAGTCGTAGCAAATATCTGGAATTTCTTTTTTTTATCCTATACGGATGATCCGATCCTCAAGGACCATGATTGGGAATTGTTTAACCGTCTTTCTCTAAGGAAGAAGCAAAACATAATCAACTTGAATTTAGGACAGCTATTCGAAATCTTAGGGAAAGACTTGATTTTTTATCTCATGTCTACTTTTCATGAAAAAAACCAATTGAAGGGGAGGGTTTCTTCAAACAGCAAGAAGTTGAAGAAACTATTCAATCAAATATATTATTTCTCGAGAAGAGATGGGAAACGTGCTCAATATTTGATTGAATAGTTGCCTCAGCTCCTTGTTGTTTGAAGAAACCCTCCCCTTCAATTGGTCTTTTTTCACGAAAAGCAGACATGAGATAAAAAAATCAAGTCTTTCCCTAAGATTTCGAATAGCAGGAATCTCTTTAAAAAAAGAGATAGGATTGGAATTGAAACATTGATTCTTTATTTTCGTAATTTTTTTGAACCGTATGCATCCAAAGATGCACGTATGGTTCAAAAGGGATATAATTTTGTCCTAATCAACCGACTTTATCGAGAAAGATTACATCAAATCTTTTTTTTCCAGTTATCTAAATAGTAGGTCTAAGAGTAACAATCACGTCTATTATCATTACATGTATGATACTACGTCTGGTTGGAGTAATCACACTAATAGTTGTATTGATAGTTATCTTCGTTTTGAAATCAGTATTCTACATTTTAAAGATTGGAGATAACAGCAACAATGGGTTTTATTACGGGGCAGGTCATGATGTTCATATCGATCAATTATGCGCCTTTGCATCTAACATTGGGTAGACCTCATACAATAAGTGTCCTATTTCTACCGTATCTTTTGTTTCATTTCTTCTGGAACAATCAATAAAAAAATTTGATTGTGAATCTACTACCATAAATTCCGTGCGTAATCTCAGCATTCAATGTGTATTCCTAAATAATCTCATTTTTCAATTATTCAACCATTTCATTTACCAAGTTCAACGAGGTCCGGATCCCATGAGTGAATAGAAAGCTCTATCTACATTGGATCTCACCTGAATCGCCCTATCTATCCTCATGAGGAGAAGTTTGGTTTCAAACTCTGATTCGAATAGGAGGAGTATGCATGTTCCTTAATTTTCATTCTCCCTCATAAAGGGAATAAGGTATTTAGATGGTATACTATACATAATTGTTTATTAGAACTCCTTATAACAACCTATGTCTTCTGTTATCTTTCCAATTGGTCGATCCATTAATTCAACTAGAAGAGGATGCTAAATGTATAAATGTTTTCAATTTTCACTGGTTTCTCCGGAACCACAAGAATCCTTAGAATGAATGGGATTCCAACTCGGCACCTTTTGACATTTTGAGAAGTGTTGCTCTTTGGAGAGCACAGTACGATGTGTAGCAATTCCGCTAAGATCTCTTCGTTAGTTGGGAGAAGAATCAGCACAAATCGGATTTTTGAGGAACGTATCGAGAGAGAATTGGATTTGATTAGACAATGTGTGGTTGGTAGACAAGGATTGGTTTTTTAGCAGGGTATGGAATGTATTGTCAAATATTCAATATGATTAAATGAAATTTGTTTTGTTTACTAAGTATTATTCTATATATAAATTATGTACATAACAAACAACAAATATTAATATAATTATTATATATATATATATTATAGTGAATATTAGGCTCAGGTCCCTAATAAGTTTCAAAATATACAAAAACCCTAGTAAAAAAAGTATGTAAATTAGGTCCCTAGAATTAAGTTACTAAGTAATTGCATATAGTTATTCAATTATTCACTGAATAATTGCAGACATTTATGCAATTATATCCAAAAGTTGCATAAATTTCCGCAATTTTTTCGGTGAATAATTGCGGAAATTTCCGCAATTTTTCAGTGAATAATTGTGGAAACATCTACAATTTTTTGATATAATTGCATAAATATCTGCAATTATTCACTGAATAATTGCATAAGTGTATGCCATTATTCGGTAACTTAATTCTAGGGACCAAATTTACAAACTTTTTTTTACTGGGGTTTTTGTGTATTTTAAAACTTATTAGGGACCTGTGCCAAACTGTCCCTATATAATAAGATCTTACCTGGGATCACAAATCTCAATTTTATTGATTTCTTCTATTATATAGAAAAAAATAGTAATTTTCACACTATTGTATTATTTATAATTAAAACAATACCCTCCTGAGAGAGAGGTCCACCAGGGCCCTACGAAATCTTTTTTTTGGGTTTATTAGATTCCAATATTCGCCCGTGAAACCCTTATTTCTTATTTATTGGATTCCAATATTGCCTTGATTCAATAATTTATTAAAATAAAAGTAAAAAGAAAAATAAGGATCCGGTATAAAAAGGAAACATTATCTATATCTAGAAATAGACAAATCTAACCATATATACAGCTTCTTATCTAATAAATGAAATAGAATATCAATAAATCCTATTACTTAGTTTAATCTAGCGACTCACTAAACCATTAATATCGATAATATCCAAATACCAAATACGTTCTCTCTTTGATCGATGTAAAGTAAAGTGAATTTTTTAGGAAGATCAAAGAAAGAATCTGTTCTTCTTTCGTAAGTTAAGGAATATTTTTCATTTTGTTCTAGATAAAAGCGAATAATTGGATTCTAATTCGTATTAAGATTAAGCAAAAAAGACTTCATTGGTATTACCCAATTTTGAAGATATTATGAATTTCATTTGAGCAGAAATAATATAACAGATAAATCAAAAAGGTTCTCCACTATGAACTTTGTACCACACATATTCAGGCCCAATGTGTTGTCGTATTGCTGCAGATATTTCTCTTTCTAACCACAAAATTACTAGTACCCCTATTGTTATTCCTAATATAAGGGTGAAAATAAGAACAAAGATCCATATTAGTCCATAGATTTCTTTTACGTTTTTTTTATTCAGTTCTAGAATATAAGAAGTAAGGATTTTTATAAGATTTCTGGTATTTTCTTATCTTATTGAATTGAAATCCAATCAATCAACTCTATGTATTCCTCTATCCGTAGAGTACATTGAATGTACATAAATGGCTATAATGGAGTATCTGTTATTCGTATTAACAGCTATCTAGGAGGAATGTTTTTATGTGGTGCTAACGATTTAATAACTATCTTTGTAGCTCTAGAATGTTTAGTTTATGTTCCTACCTATTAGCTGGATATAACAAAAGAGTACAAAAAAGGAAACTTTGGGATTGCTAAATCACGGATGAGATAAATATAGAAAGCAACATAACCATCATGGTATTTTACTTAAGATTCTTTTGATAAATCATTGGTTCATCTGGTTTCTATATATAAAGAAAATATAAATATATAATAAATTATATCATTATAAATTTATTATTATTATTTTTACTTTACCTGATAAAAATTGTTTTATGTTCAATTACTCTTTTACCTGCGAAAGCAATGTACGCGTTAGGTTCAGCAATAATGACATCTCCCAACATACTAAAACTGGCCATTTCCGATTGGGCCGGTTCGATGGCTCTATATGAATAGGCAGTTTTTGATCCCTTTGAACTCTGTTCTTGATCCAACGTAAAGACAAGGTATGTTCGTTCCTTGATCTTAACTTATAGACAATTTCTTGTCAAGATCGGATCCCATATGAGAGTTCTTTAATCTGCTTACTATTAATGGATTGGTATTGCGTAGAAAAAATATTCCACCTATAATCCCCGAGGCGATGGGTCCTTTGTGATGATGAATAACCTACTTAATGAATCAAATCAGATGGTTCTATTTCTCAATCTTTCTGACTTGTGCTCCTACGGAGCCAAGGTCGAAAGATTGAAATAGTCAGTCAATAACAACCACTGATAAAGGATTCCTCGAAAAGTTAAGGATTAATAATCCTTTTTAGAAATCGAATGGATTCGGTCTTATACATACGCGGGGATCAATCCCGAACCCGCCGTATCATACCTTTTTTGGCATATGAAATACCAGACTTTACTAACTCAATTTTTATGATTTTAAATCAGATCATTTTCCCTTACCTCAACAAGAGAAGCATGAAATTCTTCTATAGAACCATTTTTTTCTTTCAGAACATTTCCGCGGTCGAATTCATTTTGAATTTGATATAGTTGGAATAATCAATAGTCGCAATGCAGTCATTGTTACATTAAGATCTAAAACAAAGATTTTTTCTTAATCAAACTACAAAATTGAACTCCTTGATATAGAAAAACAGAATATAGAATAAACCAGAATATCAAATCATGAATAAAGAAAGGCATGAGAATGAGAGAAATATTGGCTAGTGATTATGAGGTCCTAATTCTTGACTAGAAGGAACACCAAATGCCTCCACCCTTCCCTATCTATCCAAGGGAGGGAAGGGCAGAGCTTTTGGTTTTTTCATGTTGTCAAACAGTTGAACAATGAAGACCCATGTTTTTGGTAAATAGTTGCCCCGGCCTGGTCTCCGTGACCCCATTTGTGAGGAGGCACCCCTTCTCCTGAAGTTACGGGGCTATTTTTCCGAGTTCCTTAGAGAGAGTTGTCTCGCGCCCCTAGGTATTCTATGCCTACCCACATGTGTGGATTTTGGGCACAGGTACCCTTTTGTTGAAGATCGTTCAAATTTATCCAGTTGAGATATTCAGAAATCCCATTTACTTAGAATTTACTTATTCTATTAAATATATATATATATATTTCATTTGAAATGGGATCCTTAAGTCTATTTCTATATTCATTTTTCTAGATCTAAGGACTACATTTTTACAAAAAATGAGAATAGATCCATACATTCGATACCTTGTTATAGAACTCGTGCTTTAGAGAAATATGAGATCAGATAAAATTGACAAATGAAGCAGTTCATTAACAATTCATAGAAAAAAAAGAAAAAAAAGAAAGCATTGGCTTCCCTCGCGTATAATGCATCTATAATATTGTTGCCATGGTGGATCTCTCTCTCATTTCAAAAAAGTTTGGAACCTTGAATTATTCATTGGTGGAATACTAGGCAATCCGAAATGTTTTTGAGGAAATGCTTATGATATTTGAACTTATGCCTTATTGAGCATCTTATCCCATTTTAAAATTGGTTTATTCCACAACAGCAAACGGTAGTCATAATATGGGTTTGAATGAAACTGATTTATTCATTAGTAAAGCCGAAGTTAATGGAGGTTCTTTTGTGAAAAAATTAAATCCCAAGCGCTTTCGCCTAAATATATGATCTTCACGTTACCAACAAATGAACATACCATTTTTTTCTAACAAAATATATTTATAATTGAGATTATAATTAAGATAGATCACAAATTACTATTTTTTGCGGCTAATTAAGTCTTAGAAACCCCAAGCGATCTTTTCGTATGCATTTTCCCCAATTGAATCGAGGGATCAAATTGATTATAGAAACATGAATTTAATCTCCAACAATTATTTCAATAATTACATATCCGATTTGACCAATGGACGAATATGCAAGCATACGTTTCATGCTTGTTTGGGTAACAGCAATGAGATTCCCTAATATCATGCTAAGAATAGCCGAAACATCTCCAGCTTGGGTCTCAACTATTGGTAAAGCAGTCATACTCCCATCACCTAAACTGGAACTTAATTTAGCAACTCTTTCCAACAGGCGTGAATGCAAATAAAAAAACATCTCCTGGATAAGCTTCACGACTAGGCGGTCTTCTTAAAAGAATAGACGTTTGGTGATAAGGTTAAAAAAATGATCGATCCTTCCATAAAATTAAATTAAGATATTGTATGAATCTAAAATTCCTTATATTCTCATTTGAGAACGAAAGGGAATATTTTTGATTCGAGAGAGTTCGAAGAACAAGAAGGTTTTTTGACCTACCTTTTAATTTTTCCTCATAAAAAGAACTCAATCAAAATCTACTATGTAATGTACTTTATTTGTTGGGTTATGGGTACTGGTGGGTATTTTACTAGAGGTTTCTATCGATCCACCCCTGTGTGATTCTTGTTGAATCATATACTTGGGAGGTGGCGCGGGGCGGACGACTCCCAAATGGACTCTTCATTCATTAGATAGAGAAGGTCACCAGGATTTCATGATCTGTTGCCGAACCTGTTCCAATTCCAACAACTCGGACTCGGATCGTAGGGATCGCCGGAATACTTCGTATCAATAGATAAGATACTCGATATATCAATATTGATTAGATTCAAAATCTGTTATTAAATTTGCTCATTCAATGAGCAATCTCAATATTATGCCTTGAAGAGGACTCGAACCTCCATGCTATTTAGCATGAGATTTTGAGTCTCACGTGTCTACCATTTCACCATCAAGGCATCTTGAAATGAATCGTATTCCATGAATAACCAGAATAGAAGAGCTTGCCCCGCCTATGAGTAAATATTTCATAGTAGCCTCATCAGACCATACATCTCTTGGTATATCCAGATAATAGGTATGAACATATGAGATATTCTGGAGCTACAAAGATAGTTATTAAATCGTTAGCACCACAAAAAACATTCCTCCTAGAGTTGCTGTTAATATGAATAACAGAAACTCTATTATAGCCATTTCTGTACATTCTATCACACTAGCTTAGATACTTAATAAGCTACTTCTGTTTTGATTCCACCTCAGCGCAATCATTTCATTTAAGACTTAGAGTTTGAATTCTTTTCTTTTATTTCTTGAATCATTGAATTGAATTGAACTGCTAAGAACTAATAATTCAAGTTTCGTTCAAATATGAGCCAATCCAAAATCATTGTAGATCGAACCAATCATTAGTTCCCAACCATGGGTTGAGTGAAATCCAATCCATAAATCAGTAACTAAAAGAATAGGAAAAACTTTTATTGTGTCACTTAAGTTATAGAAGAATTCCTGAATCCAAGAATTCAGAAGTAGTATAGAGTTTTCCCTTTTTAACACATAAAATTGAATTTAATGTTCTAAAAAGAATTGGCAGATTTTTTTGGTAGGGAGGGAAATTTATAGAATACGCTTGAATTATGTAACTTAGAACTTTTATTGAGCAAATACATTTCTATAGAAAAATAGAACATCTTCAAATCGAATATTTTTTAGTATTATGTCGTAACTAATTTCATAGATTTCCATGGTTCTTCAAAGATCCTTTCATGCATTATGTTTGATATCAAGGAAAAGCAATTCTTGCTTCAAAGGGGACTCATTTTCTAATGAAGAAATGGAAATATCATTTTGCCAAGTGGATCGGTTTTTTATTATTGAAGAAGTGCATATCTTACCCGAATCTTCTTACCTAATGGTCTGAAACAATAGTATCATTGAAGTAGATACACAACTCACTTTAAATACAAGAAGCCAAGTATTGGATTAGTCCGATTGGTGATAAATAAAGTATTGAACTGAAAAAAAATTCCGGTCGACGAAATATGAACCGGAGACTGAATCTTGATATACCTCAGAACAATACATTTTTTTTACCATCAGATCTATTGGCTGCTGCGGTTCATTTAATCGGAATTAAATTTGGAATAGGTACATTTGACGATATGAATCACTTCAAAAATAAATGTATTCATTCTATAGCAGATCTGTTACAAGATCAATTTGGATTGGCTCTTGTTCGTTTAGAAAATTTGATTCGAACATAGCTTACAACTTTCATCGTACTATGCTCACCAAAGAGCAGCTCTTCTCAAAATCTCAAAAGGTACTGAGTTGGAATCCAATTCATTCTAAGGATTCTTGTGGTTTCGGAGAATCTAGATATAGGAAAACCAGGAACAGAGAGCTCTCTCCTTTTTTTCCACTCCAGAACCGTACGTGAGATTTTCATCTCATACGACTACTCCCTTCTGTGCATAATAGTAAGGGGAATAAGTCATGGAATCTAAATTTCACTATTCTCATTATGAACTGATAGGAGCTGGTATTTTTATAATAAATCTCTAACTAGCCTAATAATATCGATTCATACAAAAGAAAACGTTCCCTACTGATTCACACCAAATGATGTACCTATGGGATAGAGGAAGAGGTAGAAACCAAAGATTTCACATAGTACTTTTTCTTGATCGAAGAATCAATCTGATTTATTTCGTACCCCTCGCTTGATGAGAAAATGGGTTAGATTTTAAAGGATCATCAAACCTTATGGGAGTTAAGGAATGATGGAAGGATTCAGATTGATTTTCATAATATAATAAAGTAAAATATGTCAAAATGAGTTTTCTTTTTTTATTTGTATATTATATATTTATATACATATATATGTTAAAATTTTCTTTTTCCTGTTCCTTTGAAAAATAATACAATACATATGTTCCATTAGATCTATTTCTTTATTTCCCCATGAATCGTATGCTTGCGATAATAACAACCAAACTTTCTCAAGTCTAATTGACTAGGTGTATTGTGTCGATTCTTGTAACAACCCGGATTTTTGTATTGATTAATATCGTCGTTAGACGATTAAATCTAGTTGTAAATTGCTATTGAGAGTTTCGAATCCGGTTTAAATTCTTTTGGAAATTTGTTAAGTGTGTTTGGGTTTTTATTATTAATCTCGGCCCACTAGTTTGTAACCATGATGATATTCAAAAACCCGACCCCTTTTTCTCATTCCACCCTAAAACTAAGAAAATCGAATAAAGAAAAAAAATGGTGGCTCGTCCTTGTCCCTTTTTCACGAAATTAGGGCATGCTCAGATTGCTTCGTTCGTCTCCTCTCTGACGATTTATCGTGAAGTGCCGATTTTAGCTTGATCTAATCAGTAGGTATTCGCCTAGAGCTTCATCGTTCATCCGCATGAATGCGTTCAACTGCTTCTTTTCGTCGAGGGAGATTGCGTGCTTGGCTTCGTTCGACTTAGGTGTGCCACGGCTTCAACTCGGAGCTGTTCGATCCCCAAACTCGTGCTCGTTCGAGATTCCTCCGAGTCGCATCGAAAAAGGTGAGTGGTTTGCCACTCACATCTAATTCTAGTCTCCTTTTCTTTTATCATTCTGGCTTGATGATAATTCTTGAGACGACTTTGGTTTTGTGTAATTTCGACCATACTATTCATGGCCTCTGGTCCTTGGATTTGATTGTTGATTTTATTTCGATGTTGGTTTTGAACGATTCATTCTTCTCGGTCATCACTGGTTGATTTTTATTTTGATGATGCTGATTTAATTTAGCCTTAGCTATTGCTTGGTATTATACTGGTTGTCTTCGATCTTGATTGGGTTAAGTGATATTCCGGAGCTATAGCCATATTGTTCATCGGCTCTGTTAGCATTCTATCCTTGTTCGACTCACGACTCTGTCAAATTAATGGCCATGAATTCGTGATGTTCAGATTGTCGACTTCGACATTTTTAATTGTGGCTGTTTGATTTAAGTGATATTCTCGACATCACTTCACTGTGCATTGTTGGCTTCGACTTGTGATGTTGTTACGTGATGACTTTGGCTTTTTCTTCGACATTGAACTGTTGATCGCGTTCCTTGCTAGCCTGGTCATCCCGATATTGTTTTCTGGCATTGAACTTGATTTTTTATTGACTTCGGTCACTTGATATATATATGTGATTTGGTGATTTCCATGGCTTTGAATTCATTGATTTTCGTATTGATGAACGAGATGATTTACGACTTATTCAAAATCGTATATATTCGTATATTTGATACTTGTTCTCCACGGTTTTGAATCTGGACTTGATTTTGGGATTTTTCTCTGACCTTTTTATATGCTTGAATTCTTCAACTTGCTTTATCTCGGCTGCTTGATAATGTTCGAGTGGTTGAGAGGATTGTGTGTTCTGTCTTGTTCATTCACGGCTTTGAATCTTGATGCTTAACTCGGTCGACATTGTCGAACTCTGCTCTTACCATGCTGTTGGCCCCTGACCTCTGGTCTGTTTTGGTATTCATCCCCGATCATTTTCGATCTGCAGCTTTGTTCGTATGTTCATACATTGGTTGTACTTGGATTTGAACTACTTCAGGTTAGTTTTATGTTTTGTTGACATGTGCATTTGCCTTTGCACTTGCACTCTGCTGCTTATTGCAGTTGGTTACTTGTGGACATACTTTGTCGAAATCATTTACTTTGTAGTTGGAATTTGCATTTCATATTTCAGTAGCTCCTCTGCTACTATATATATTTATTGATGTTGGCTCTAGTTTGCATTCTTCTATACTTCAGTCTGCATCGTTTTGTACTTGATTTATCTTGTAGTTCCACTTCTAGTTGGGTATGATGGCACTATGGTTGGCCTTAACCACTGCTTGGATTTTTGAACTGCATGTTTGGCCTTGTATCCATGTTTGTAGCAGATGATGTTGGTTCACTTGGTAGCTTTTGTTGTTGTCCCTGTATTCTTTTGGTATTCGCTTAAGGGTTGCTGCACCACTGTCTGTATTTCGTTGCAGTCTTTTTGGTCCCGGCCTAACTTGTTCTTGGACCATTTTTAAGTTTCATCAAAATTTTGTTGAGTTCTTTTGAGTTGCATTGGATTATGGTAGTAACTGAGCTTGGCCCCAGTTTTGTTTTCGCCTGTAGCTTCACTTGAGTCATTTGAACTGGTTGTTGACCATGGCTTTGACATTGATATGTTGATACCTCCTTGCTTTTGACTACTGTGGCACTGAGCTTGATCTCTGTTGTACACATTTTGTCTTGTTCATATTGAATCATACATGCTTGCATCCAGGCAGATGATTCACTGCATGATTTGTTCTGGACCTTTTGCTTTCCTTGATCTTGCTAATTTGGTTTGCCGATTCAGTGGTGCTGCGGTTGAGTTATAGCATTTATGTGTACATTACTTGATTTTGGTCGAGTCCATTTTCCCTTGTATTGGATCTGATTTGATTTGACCTTGTGTTCATTTGTGATCTTTTGTGTATCTCTTGCGATAGTGGCGAGGCAGTACACGCGTGCGTGTACTGCAGCCCTATCAGATTTGACAGTTTTAAATTGATGTTTCGATTTGTTGAATTGTTTCGTTGGTTAATTTCAATGTTTTGGGGTTGTATTCTGATTTGGATTGCTGATTTGTTGTTTAACACTATTTAGTGTTATATTTGCCGTTATCCAATTCTCGTATCGAGAGTTGGATATACGAGATTTCTCTGACTGTCGTCTATTTGACGTTTGATTATTATTGCTCCTACGCACTAATAACTGAGTTTGAATTAGACTGACCCATGTATTATTTTCTTTTGAATTTAATACTCGGGTCAGACCCGAGTTATTTCAGGTTGTAGATTTCCTTCTTTGAGTTGCTGTTCGAGATTTGAAGACTTTTCACATCTTCTGAAGTTGTCTGTGTCATTTTGTAGTAGTCGTGTCAGTGTATAGAACGATATGTATTCATGTATATTAGTCGATAATGTACTTGTATATATAACTTCTAGAGTCGACAGTTGTGGTTGTATCATATGTATCGTGTCAACTATATTGTAACTGACATCGGTTATATATATATATATGAGATTTTTGTTAATCTGTGTTCCGCAATTATATTATCTGTGTTATTGTTATATTTAATGTCCTAAACTATTATGAACTATCGTAGTTTGTTTTATACTGATAATTGGATATGTCGATGGGAGTAAATAAATAATAGATGAAAAATAAAAAGTATATACCACTCCTATCGAGATAACCAATATTAGTGTAAGGCCAATTACGGATGGTCGCTCCTATCCAGCCTTATTCTTCGTAATAATAGACATTATTTCTTTTAATACTCTTTGTTATTATGAGCATAGAGGTGGGGCGTTACAGTTAGTATCAGAGCTTGGGGTTTATTGACATAATATAAAACATAACTTAGATAGAACATATGTTACAACTATTGGTCGATGTTTTATTTGTGATTTGAGTCAAAACTAAAGTTTTGAAATTTTGATGAAAGTTTTTAAATATCATTATTTAAAAATAAAAGGTGAATTTGTGTTCTGATGATTTGATTGATTTGAGTACTGTTTATCAGAGTGCGCAGCGGAAACAGTGAAACTGTCTTCGCTGAGTACAACTGATAATCTTTTTGATTTAAAAAAAATCAAAATACGCAATTGTTATGAATTTTATTTGATGTTTACATAGCTGTAATTATTTTGTTTCTTTGAGAATTTCGAATCCGAATTGAGGATTCGAAGAAATTGCAGATATGTGATTTTTGTTGAAATTTCCGCTGGATTTCTTTTATGCTAATCATATATTGATTAGATTTTTGCTGTTTTGAATTATCTTCATTGAAGAAACCTTCGAATAATTTCTTTGTTCATTTTGTAGTACGTGCAAAAATTTGAATTACACGTTATTGCAATTATTTTACGTTGAACCGATGCTTGGTTATGAAACATATTTTGTTGCCGTTACTTGTATAACGGGATTTTACACCAATGCTATATTCTGAAGCACGGTGTTTTGTGGCATTTTGATGAATGAGAATTCACTAATATTACATTTTGATGTAGATTGTTTTGATGTGATTTTGACGTTTTAAAACTACTGTCGCTTTGGCTTCAGTAACCGTCAAATTTTAAAAATGGATTTTCAAGCGGTTATTCCGCAATGCTGTTTTGTGACCGTTTTTACGGTATTTTGAGAAGTACAATTTCTTTATCGAAATTGTTACTGATTTGCTGCTTTAATCACGTGATTGAAAAATCGTTTTAAAAATGAAAATTGTTTTATAAATTTTTAACGATTTGCGTTTTCAAAAGAATGAGAAAGTGACTTAAACGATTCAGCAAAATCGAGGATTATGACCCCTTTCTTTTACTGTTTCGCTTAACTCCGGACTTATTCAGTTGAGAATATGAATTGTTATTTTTACAAAATAAATAAAATTGTTTTCAAGAATTTTAACAGTTTGCGCTTTCAAAAGAATGAGGAAGCGATTTAAACGTTTCAGTAAAATCGAGGACTATGACCCCTTTCTTTTACTGATTCGCTTAATTCCGGACTTGTCCGTTTGAGAATGTAAAGTGTATTTTTACAAAATACACAATTTTGCACTTTCAAGGAAACGATGAAGAGATTTAAATGATTTAGCAAAAGTGCGTAGTATGGAACCACACTTTTACTATTTCGGTTAATTCCGGACTCGTTAATTGAAATATCTGTTGTTTTGATGATTTTGATGATTTTACACTTTCAAGGAAACGATGAAGAGAATTAAACAATTTAGTAAAACTCGTGGTTATGGGACATGTGCGTTTGCTATTTTGGTTAATTCCGGACTCGTAAATTGAAATATTTTGATGCTTTCGTATGCTTTCGAGCCACTATGAGGACCTTCGGGTCATTTGTTGGACCTTCGGGTCATTTGTTGGGCTTTCGGGCCACTCTGATGGACCTTCGGGTCAAATACCAGTACTAGACCTTCGGGTCACTCTGCGGACCTTCGGGTCATTTGTTGGGCGCCAAAATTATGTTGAGTACTTGGTAGGCTTCGGCCATTTGTTGATGCACGTGCGGCGAATTAAAAACTCGCCATCTGATGGGATCGATCCAAGCTTTTATGTTGATTTTCTAGTCTTCTTAATTGATTTCTAGATATTTGTTGTTTCCAATTATCTGCAGGTAATTGGATATTTGTTGATATGAGTTCTGATTATCGTTTTTGATAATCGGATATTTGTTGTTTCTAATTATCGCTTGTGATAATTAGATATTTGTTGATATGAGTTCTGATTATCGTTTTTGATAATCGGATATTTGTTGTTTCTAATTATCGCTTGTGATAATTAGATATTTGTTGATATGGGTTCTGATTATCGTTTTTGATAATCGGATATTTGTTGTTTCTAATTATCGCTTGTGATAATTCGATATTTGTTGATTCTGATTATCGTTTTTGATAATCGGATATTTGTTGTTTCTAATTATCGCTTGTGATAATTAGATATTTGTTGATTCTGATTATCTTTTTTGATAATCGGATATTTGTTGTTTCTAATTATCGCTTGTGATAATTAGATATTTGTTGATATGAGTTCTGATTATCGTTTTTGATAATCGGATATTTGTTGTTTCTAATTATCGCTTGTGATAATTAGATATTTGTTGATTCTGATTATCGTTTTTGATAATCGGATATTTGTTGTTTCTAATTATCGCTTGTGATAATTAGATATTTGTTGATTCTGATTATCGTTTTTGATAATCGGATATTTGTTGTTTCTAATTATCGCTTGTGATAATTAGATATTTGTTGATATGAGTTCTGATTATCGTTTTTGATAATTGGATATTTGTTGTTTCTAATTATCGCTTGCGATAATTAGATATTTGTTGATTCTGGTTATCGTTTTGATATTCGAATACTTGTTGCATTTAATTATCGCTTTAGATAATTAAATATTTGTTGATTTGAGATTTAATTATCGCTTGAGATAATTAAATATTTGTTGATTTGAGATTTAATTATCGCTGTTAGATAATTAAATATTTGTTGATTTGAGATTTAATTATCGCTGTTAGATAATTAAATATTTGTTGATTTGAGGTTTAATTATCGCTGTTAGATAATTAAATATTTGTTGATTTGAGATTTAATTATCGCTGTTAGATAATTAAATATTTGTTGATTTGAGATTTAATTATCGCTTGAGATAATTAAATATTTGTTGATTTGAGATTTAATTATCGCTGTTAGATAATTAAATATTTGTTGATTTGAGATTTAATTATCGTTGTTAGATAATTAAATATTTGTTGTAATTATCGTTGTTAGATAATTAAATATTTGTTGATTTGAGATTTAATTATCGCTTGAGATAATTAAATATTTGTTGATTTAAGATTTAATTATCGCTGTTAGATAATTAAATATTTGTTGATTTGAGATTTAATTATCGCTGTTAGATAATTAAATATTTGTTGATTTGAGGTTTAATTATCGCTGTTAGATAATTAAATATTTGTTGATTTGAGATTTAATTATCGCTGTTAGATAATTAAATATTTGTTGATTTGAGATTTAATTATCGCTTGAGATAATTAAATATTTGTTGATTTGAGATTTAATTATCGCTGTTAGATAATTAAATATTTGTTGATTTGAGATTTAATTATCGCTGTTAGATAATTAAATATTTGTTGATTTGAGATTTAATTATCGCTGTTAGATAATTAAGTATTTGTTGATTTGAGATTTAATTATCGCTTGAGATAATTAAATATTTGTTGATTTGAGATTTAATTATCGCTGTTAGATAATTAAATATTTGTTGATTTGAGATTTAATTATCGCTGTTAGATAATTAAATATTTGTTGATTTGAGATTTAATTATCGCTTGAGATAATTAAATATTTGTAGATTTGAGATTTAATTATCGCTGTTAGATAATTAAATATTTGTTGATTTGAGATTTAATTATCGCTGTTAGATAATTAAATATTTGTAGATTTGAGATTTAATTATCACCGTTAGATAATTAAATATTTGTTGAATTTGAAATTTGATTATCGCTTGAGATAATCGAATATTTGTTAATTTGAAATTTGATTATCGCTTTTGATAATTAAATATTTGTTGATTTCGAAATTTGATTATCATTGTGATAATCAAATATTTATTGAATTTGAAATTTGATTATCGCTTGAGATAATCGAATATTTATTGAATTTGAAATTTGATTATCGCTTGAGATAATCGAATATTTGTTGAATTTGAAATTTGATTATCATTTTTGATAATCGAATATTTGTTGAATTTGATGTTTTGTGATATTCGTTTTCGATAATTTGACATTTGTTGATTTGTTTTCTGAATATCGTTTGGATAATTGGATGTTTGCTGATTTTATTTGATATGAGATTTTCTAGTCTCCAACAGATTCTAGAATATGCTGATTTTATTGAATCACTGTTTTCTATCTATTTCTGTTAATAGTTAGAGTTTTAATGATTTTGAAATTTGTGTTCTCCAGTTAATTGTTGAATAACTGGATATTGTCAGTTTGCGAATTGTGACTTGTGCTTTCTAACCATCTTTGTCGATAATTAGACTTTTGTTGTTTTCTAATTATCGTATCGATAATTAGATGTTACTGATTTGGGATTTCTGTATTTTGATTATCTAATTGGCAATTAAAATATTACTGTGGCATTTGAATTCTCGATTCTTATTTTCTAGCATAACCAGTTTATGTTAAAAAAAAATTAATTGTTATAGACAACTTTAATTATGGAAATTGCGGGGATGCAATTTCTATAAGGAGGGGAGTCTGTAACAACCCGGATTTTTGTATTGATTAATATCGTCGTTAGACGATTAAATCTAGTTGTAAATTGCTATTGAGAGTTTCGAATCCGGTTTAAATTCTTTTGGAAATTTTTTAAGTGTGTTTGGGTTTTTATTATTAATCTCGGCCCACTAGTTTGTAACCATGATGATATTCAAAAACCCGACCCCTTTTTCTCATTCCACCCTAAAACTAAGAAAATCGAATAAAGAAAAAAAAATGATGGCTCGTCCTTGTCCCTTTTTCACGAAATTAGGGCATGCTCAGATTGCTTCGTTCGTCTCCTCTCTGACGATTTATCGTGAAGTGCCAATTTTAGCTTGATCTAATCAGTAGGTATTCGCCTAGAGCTTCATCGTTCATCCGCGTGAATGCGTTCAACTGCTTCTTTTCGTCGAGGGAGATTGCGTGCTTGGCTTCGTTCGACTTAGGTGTGCCACGGCTTCAACTCGGAGCTGTTCGATCCCCAAACTCGTGCTCGTTCGAGATTCCTCCGAGTCGCATCGAAAAAGGTGAGTGGTTTGCCACTCACATCTAATTCTAGTCTCCTTTTCTTTTATCATTCTGGCTTGATGATAATTCTTGAGACGACTTTGGTTTTGTGTAATTTCGACCATACTGTTCATGGCCTCTGGTCCTTGGATTTGATTGTTGATTTTATTTCGATGTTGGTTTTGAACGATTCATTCTTCTCGGTCATCACTGGTTGATTTTTATTTTGATGATGCTGATTTAATTTAGTCTTAGCTATTGCTTGGTATTATACTAGTTGTCTTCGATCTTGATTGGGTTAAGTGATATTCCGGAGCTATAGCCATATTGTTCATCGGCTCTGTTAGCATTCTATCCTTGTTCGACTCACGACTCTGTCAAATTAATGGCCATGAATTCGTGATGTTCAGATTGTCGACTTCGACATTTTTAATTGTGGCTGTTTGATTTAAGTGATATTCTCGACATCACTTCACTGTGCATTGTTGGCTTCGACTTGTGATGTTGTTACGTGATGACTTTGGATTTTTCTTCGACATTGAACTGTTGATCGCGTTCCTTGCTAGCCTGGTCATCCCGATATTGTTTTCTGGCATTGAACTTGATTTTTTATTGACTTCGGTCACTTGATATATATATGTGATTTGGTGATTTCCATGGCTTTGAATTCATTGATTTTCGTATTGATGAACGAGATGATTTACGACTTATTCAAAATCATATATATTCGTATATTTGATACTTGTTCTCCACGGTTTTGAATCTGGAATTGATTTTGGGATTTTTCTCTGACCTTTTTATATGCTTGAATTCTTCAACTTGCTTTATCTCGGCTGCTTGATAATGTTCGAGTGGTTGAGAGGATTGTGTGTTCTGTCTTGTTCATTCACGGCTTTGAATCTTGATGCTTAACTCGGTCGACATTGTCGAACTCTGCTCTTACCATGCTGTTGGCCCCTGACCTCTGGTCTGTTTTGGTATTCATCCCCGATCATTTTCGATCTGCAGCTTTGTTCGTATGTTCATACATTGGTTGTACTTGGATTTGAACTACTTCAGGTTGGTTTTATGTTTTGTTGACATGTGCATTTGTCTTTGCACTTGCACTCTGCTGCTTATTGAAGTTGGTTACTTGTGGACATACTTTGTCGAAATCATTTACTTTGTAGTTGGAATTTGCATTTCATATTTCAGTAGCTCCTCTGCTACTATATATATTTATTGATGTTGGCTCTAGTTTGCATTCTTCCATACTTCAGTCTGCATCGTTTTGTACTTGATTTATCTTGTAGTTCCACTTCTAGTTGGGTATGATGGCACTATGGTTGGCCTTAACCACTGCTTGGATTTTTGAACTGCATGTTTGGCCTTGTATCCATGTTTGTAGCAGAAGCTGTTGGTTCACTTGGTAGCTTTTGTTGTTGTCCCTGTATTCTTTTGGTATTCGCTTAAGGGTTGCTGCACCACTGTCTGTATTTCGTTGCAGTCTTTTTGGTCCCAGCCTAACTTGTTCTTGGACCATTTTTAAGTTTCATCAAAATTTTGTTGAGTTCTTTTGAGTTGCATTGGATTATGGTAGTAACTGAGCTTGGCCCCAGTTTTGTTTTCGCCTGTAGCTTCACTTGAGTCATTTGAACTGGTTGTTGACCATGGCTTTGACATTGATATGTTGATACCTCCTTGCTTTTGACTACTGTGGCACTGAGCTTGATCTCTGTTGTACACATTTTGTCTTGTTCATATTGAATCATACATGCTTGCATCCAGGCAGATGATTCACTGCATGATTTGTTCTGGACCTTTTGCTTTCCTTGATCTTGCTAATTTGGTTTGCCGATTCAGTGGTGCTGCGGTTGAGTTATAGCATTTATGTGTACATTACTTGATTTTGGTCGAGTCCATTTTCACTTGTATTGGATCTGATTTGATTTGACCTTGTGTTCATTTGTGATCTTTTGTGTATCTCTTGCGATAGTGGCGAGGCAGTACACGCGTGCGTGTACTGCAGCCCTATCAGATTTGACAGTTTTAAATTGATGTTTCGATTTGTTGAATTGTTTCGTTGGTTAATTTCAATGTTTTGGGGTTGTATTCTGATTTGGATTGCTGATTTGTTGTTTAACACTATTTAGTGTTATATTTGCCGTTATCCAATTCTCGTATCGAGAGTTGGATATACGAGATTTCTCTGACTGTCGTCTATTTGACGTTTGATTATTATTGCTCCTACGCACTAATAACTGAGTTTGAATTAGACTGACCCGTGTATTATTTTCTTTTGAATTTAATACTCGGGTCAGACCCGAGTTATTTCAGGTTGTAGATTTCCTTCTTTGAGTTGCTGTTCGAGATTTGAAGACTTTTCACATCTTCTGAAGTTGTCTGTGTCATTTTGTAGTAGTCGTGTTAGTGTATAGAACGATATGTATTCATGTATATTAGTCGATAATGTACTTGTATATATAACTTCTAGAGTCGACAGTTGTGGTTGTATCATATGTATCGTGTCAACTATATTGTAACTGACATCGGTTATATATATATGAGATTTTTGTTAATCTGTGTTCCGCAATTATATTATCTGTGTTATTGTTATATTTAATGTCCTAAACTATTATGAACTATCGTAGTTTGTTTTATACTGATAATTGGATATGTCGATGGGAGTAAATAAATAATAGATGAAAAATATAAAGTATATACCACTCCTATCGAGATAACCAATATTAGTGTAAGGCCAATTACGGATGGTCGCTCCTATCCAGCCTTATTCTTCGTAATAATAGACAGTATTTCTTTTAATACTCTTTGTTATTATGAGCATAGAGGTGGGGCGTTACAATTCTATTAAGTAATATATCTAGAAATTCCGAGCAATTTCTTATTGACACCATTTTGGGCACAACTGGTACACTCTAAAATAACTATAACTCGGACATCTTTACCCTTAGCCATGAACCTCCTTTAAATTTTTGATCGACTTAATTCTTCTATTTTCGACCCAAATCTAAATCTAAGAAGACGAAAACAACAAAAAAGAAATATATATATATAGAAATAAAAGTTACTGACTAGTTAATTCCAATTAACACTAATAGAAATTAATAGAATATAACAATTTTATGTGAGTAATACAATTTTTTCTAATTACCAATTATACATTTTCTCTTCTAACTAGTTAATTTCTATAGACAATTTTTATAGAAACAAAAAGCATGGTACACAAGTATTTTAGTAAAATTCAACTGTCTCAATTCCCGTGCAATCGCGCCAAAAACTCAAGTTCCTTTTGGATTTCCTTCTTGGTCAATGACAACCACTGCTTTTTTCATGAAACTCGAGTCTTTGTCTTCATTTTTCATCAAAGTATACATATATTTTTTATAATAAAAAAGAAAACACTATTGTATTATTTATAATATAATGTTATTATTTTATTTTGAGTTCTAATTAATAATTAAAAAGTTCAACGTTTAATTATTATTATATTGACTAATTGAACTTAGTGGGTGGCTATCCTGATCATGATTTTCTTACCCCCGACACAATGGTTCGCAACCACATGCTCTAATCCTTTGAGGAACAAGCCCTACCCCATCTCTACTGGATCTATTCCCTGCAGTACCCTCAAAAAAAGAACCTCTCCTCAGCCTTTTCGTTTCAGGTTAAGAAGACGTGAAAGTGCATTTCTCTCTATAAGAATAGTATGTTCTGAGGTGTGAAGGGGGAGAGAAGAGATATCATAATTGAGGTTTTGAATAAGAGGTGTTAAGCTTTATTTACATGAATCGTAAATGCATGAATGTGATGAACCAAAAAATCTGTAGTTCTTAATGGAATAGGTAACAAAGCTACTTTGCCACCTACTGCGACTACCTCACCACACCCTCCCCCCCAGTTAAGCCGGTAGTTGTTGTTGCCGGGAGCTATTATGCCAGGTGCTAAAGCATGGGTGTTTTGTATCCATTGAGCAAAGATAGGTTGTAACTATATAGTGGTATTTGGAAAAGTTATAAATTGTTGCTTAAATGCTTTGTATAAATAGCTCGATATAGAGTCATTTTTTAGTTGTAAATTTTTTAACTAAAATTGATTTTTAAAGTATAAAAAAGAATATGATATTAAAAACTCTTTGGGCTTCTATTGAATCAAGAAATATGTTTGATTGTATATCTTTTTGATATATAGGGTATCCTACGGATAATTCAAATCAAAGCAATTTGATGTCTAACTCGGGCCTATATGACATGACCGATCGTTAGAAATACCTCAACACTACATCCACCTTTGTCCATATATTCCATATATCACACTAGATAGATATTATATTCATGGAATACAATTTACTTTCAAGATGCCTTGATGGTGAAATGGTGGACACGCAAGACTCAAAATCTCATGCTAAATAGCGTGGAGGTTCAAGTCCTCTTCAAGGCATAATATTGAGAATGCTCATTGAGTTAGCAATTTAATAATAGATTTCGGATCTAATCAATATTAACATACCAAGTAAGTTTCCGGAAATCCCCACGATCCGAGTTGCTTTTACAGAACTTCCCTCTTGTATCATCAAACCATCACCCATTAATACAACACCAACATTATTTGATTCCAAATTGAGAGCAATGCCTATTGTACCCTCTTCAAATTCTACTAATTCACCTGACATTACTTCATCAAGACCGTGAATACGAGCAATGTCGTCCCCCACTTGAAGTACGATACCAGTATTCACAACTTTTACTTCTCTATTATATTGTTTAATATGTTTGCGGGTAATATTACTAATTTCATCAGCTCAAAGGATTACCATTAGTGTCTCTTTTTTCTGACTAAGTTATTTCAGATACACGGTTTTTTTCCTTTGAAAAATTGATATATAATATAGAAATAAAACAAAAATATTAAAATTTAGAAAAAATAGAAGTGACTTCTATGCCTTGCCTAACAAGTGCTTCCATTTTTTATTAGAAATCTAATCCCTTTTGTTGGGTTGAATTAGTTTTGTTAGAGTCGCGAACTTATAATAAACTCTTTATCTTTAATAAAAAAACTCTTTATTTTATTTGTAAGATAGAAAGACTATTAAGGATGGGAGAATTCATAAAATTTCATAAACTTGAAGTGAGTTGTCATATTTTACTCGGAGTGCTTGTGGATTGATCCTACGAATAAAGCAGGAAAAGGAAAGAGTCAATATTCGCCCGCAAAACCCTTATTTCTTATTTATTGGATTCCAATATCATCTTGATTCAATAATTTATTAAAATAAAAGTAAAAAAATAAGGATCCGGTATAAAAAAAGAAACATTATCTATATCTAGAAATAGACAAATCTAACCGCATATACAACTTCTTATCTAATAAATGAAATAGAATATCAATAAATCCCATTACTTAGTTTAATGTATTAGTAATATTATCTAATCCTTTCATTCGTAAGGAGCTGTAGAAACGAGACTTCATAAGTTCAGAGACTTAAGAGGAGAACAAAAGATGGGGAAACTCAATCGTCTCCCTAAAAGAGATGCAGCAACGTTGAAGAGAAAATTATCGACTTTGCAAACATATCTGGGTGGGATCAAAATATCTGACTAGGTTGTTCGATATTGTAATCATCGTTGATCAGTAAAAAGATTATACAGCTCTTGGAGAATGTGTCATTTTTGGAATTCCAACAATTTGTTTAATCCATACAAATTGTGACCCGGATCTTGCAGATATTTTGATTCCCTATTTCATTATATTCCATCTATATCCCAATTCCATTTATTTAATATTTCTTTGGTGTGATTGATATAAGAGATGTCATTCAATCAAAGAAGATGGTATCGTTCACATAAGAGATGTCATTTCTAGGCTATCTCTTTCTATATATGGAAAGTTAAGAAACCATCATATAATAATCGAGAAATTAAAATAGAAAAGTTGAACAAGGCAATGAAATATGTATTTATGTAAACTTCCTTAAACCTACTTTGCTTTGTTTTTTGTTTCTAGTATTTTTGCGAGATCTATGGAATTCATTACTTGTATTCCATTTTTAGTACTAGGGACTAGCTAATAGGTATACAAAAACAAAGGAAGAAGATATCTGATATATAGTTGTGGATAGAAAAGGCACGTGTATCATCTTGTACTTAATACTTCCTCACTCTACCGAAAATCTTAAAATATTGAAACTTGTTGCAAATGTATTCATTGGATTGATTTGATTCATCAATAGTCTTAAGCCAGAATCTATTTTGACTCTGTGCCATTGATTCCACTATGATGATTAAATAATAATCGAATAATTCTTTCATAGAAATAAGGGACATAATTCACATGGATATAGTAAGTCTTGCTTGGGCTGCTTTAATGGTCGTCTTTACATTTTCTCTTTCACTTGTAGTATAAGGAAGGAGTGGACCAACACAACATAGGTCATCGAAAGGATCTCAGACGACTCACCAAAGCATGAAAGTTAGGATCATTCAGAAAATGGATTCCTATTTGAAAAGTGCATAAACACATGGATAATCTCATACTAACCCGTCAATTTTGGATCCAATTCGAGATTTTCCTTGGAAGGTATCGGGAAGGAATTGGAATGTTTCTTGATCGCGGGGCATATGTATAGGACCAACTAGGGTATTGATCAAGGCCTTAAAGACACTTTAGAGGCTCATAATGGTCCATTTACAGGTCAGGGCCATAAAGGTCTCTATGAAATCCAAACAATGTCATGGCATGCTCAATTATCTCTTAATCTAGCTATGTTAGGTTCTTTAACTATTGTTATAGCTCACCATATGCATTACATGCCCCCTATCCATATCTAGCTATCGATTATCATACAAGATAAAAAAAGAATCTCCAGATATTTGTTATCTTTCTCTTTGAATGAGATCTCAATTCCAACTACGGTTTCATTAGCTATCTTATAACTAGAATCCCTCTTTTTTCCGATCCGGTTCCTCCACCACTACGAACCCCTGTTTGATTTAAGCATGATATACTTTTTATTTATTTGGAGAACTCAAGTACTCTTTTGCGCATGTCTGTAATGCATTATATGTCCCATAATAGGTCCTATTCTTCTACCCTTTCCTGGAGTTGATGACTATTCATAGCTATTACCTTGACACCAAAGAAGAGTTCGACCCAATGCTTTATTTTTACTAATTTTTTGTTTTTGTAATGTAATAATAATAAGAAAACAAGATTTTGATTCCTTCATTACCAAAAATATTTGGTATTTTTGGTCATACCCATTATTTAGTATTGTAGGGTCTTTAGAAAGTCCTTGTTTACTGGAAGGTCAGAACGAGGAAATAAATTGATCAAAATTTATCACCGTGCGATTATTCAATATAATACAAGAACAAGAATTTCTATTTTTCATTTTGTTCTAGATGAAAGAGAATAACTGGATTCTAATTAGTATTAAGACTAAGCTAAAAAAGACTTCATTCGTATTACCCAATTTTGAATATATTATGAATTTCATTTGAGCAGAAATAATATAATAAATAAATCAAAAAAGTTCTGCACTATGAACTTTGTACCGTGCATGTCACTTAGATGAACCCTTGAAACTCACAAATATTCACTTTTGATCTAAAATTTTTATTTATTTAATCCATAAAAAATTTCGCACTGAACCCATAAAATTTTGTATTTTTTATTTATATCAAAATCATTAGATCTTCCTCTTATATTGAAATCGCAACTGTTACCATTAGTTCGTATACTAACTTAACAAAACATGGTTGAATAGCATCGTTTTTTCTCGATTGACCTCCTCTTTGCAAGAGGTCAATCGAGAAAAAAATGCTATTCAATTAAAGGTCCAACTGATCACCACATCTGTATTGTAAATATGCAGTTACAAATAGTCCCGCTAAAGTAATAGGAATTAGACCTAAGACGTTTCCAGATAGTCACTATATGACTGGATCATATAGTTGTAACAACTGGAATTGTTCCATAACAAAAGAGTATGATTGTGGATTTGAAATAAAAAAATGGGATGTAGATAAATGGAAAGGTGATAGAAAGAGAGAATAAAAATATCAATGATATATAATTCAGATATCTTCTCACCGCCTACCGTGGAAATAGTTGACACAACACATCATATAGCTAACCTGATGGAACCAATTGATTTGTGTATTGGATTACAAATCAATAGAGATCGTGGATACCATACGAAACCCACAAATAACTCTCAAAATGGAAGTTATCCTATAGAAAGAGATTAATATTTATCGAATTTAGTATAAGTTCAAGACACATAAGTGCTCTAACCATGTTTCGACTTGTGATCAATCGATAGATACTGATTGCAAATTAATAGAATACAAGTAATGGATTCCATAGATCTCGCAAAAATACTAGAAAAAAAAAGCAAAGTAGGTTTATGGCAGTTTACAGAAATACATATTTCATTTTTTTGATCAACAAGAATTCAGCGCTTTTTATCAACTTGATGGTAAGGAATTTCTAGATCTAGAAATTCATTTCATATAATTGAACCTTTTCAAACTGTTTCTTTTTAAGAACCAAAAAAATTTGTGCCTCAAGTGGCGAAGAGCCAACATCAAGGTCCCAAACCTTGCCGTCGATGTGAACTCTTGGAGAAGATCAACCTATTATTTCTAGAGTAACTTTTATCCGTTGAGCGACGACCCTTCCACTCGGCATCGTCGGATCATTAAGGCAGACTTTCGTCCCTTCTCGATGGGTGGGTCTTGCAGTCAAGCACCCATACCTAATAAGATTAAGTGAATACCCAAGATTATCGTCATTTTATTTCTATTTTTCCATACATAACCAAAGAATGGAAAGGATTCCTCAAGAGTCTCAGGTCCAAAAAGAGCGTGATAAATACCCCCAAAGCCCAAGACTACAGAGGAAATCAAGTGAAGTACTCCAGATACAAAGTATGGAAATGCATTCATTTCCTCTACATCCACCTCGATCAATAATATGATACCATTGGAGTGAAATAAGAGATCTAAGGAAGAACAGAGGCTAGACTTTATTAGTAACAAGTAAAGACTTTGTATGTAAGAAAATCGAGATGTTTTGGGGAAAAAAATAAATTAAGTTTTTTTCATTTAGTTTTTCCCAAATGCAATTGAGTGCATGGGTAGAAATAAAGATATTTCATTGAATTCTAAATTCAAAATAATTTTTGGGTATATCATAAAGAGACTACTATTTTAATAGTCATATTGAAGTAAATCCTAATTTTCGGATGACTAATCCATCTAATCCAGTCCATCTAATGTCCTTTTCGGAAGCTCGAGGAAATGCATCTCAGGTACATCAATTAGCAAGTATGAGAGGACTAATGTCGGATCCCCAAGGATAAACAATAAGGAGATGAGGCAACTATTCAATCAAATGATATTAAGCATGTTTCCTATCTCTTCTAGAGAAACAAGTGGGGTATTTCTTTGCAAAATTGTGCTCAATTTCGTATGTGGCAATTCCGCCAAGATCTCTTTGTTAGTTGGGGGAAGAATCAGCATGATTCGGAATTTTTAAGGAACATATTAAGAAAGAATTGGATTTGGTTAGACTATGTGTGGTTGGTAAACAAGGATTGGTTTTTTAGCAGGGTACGGAATGTATTATAAAATATTCAACATAATTCCACAAGATCTATTTTCATTCAAGTAACGGATTCTAGCCAATCGAAAGGATTCACTAAAGAATACAAAGATAGCCAGGTTTATGAAGATTCTTATCTTGATATCCGTCAAGATAATTGGGAATTGGGAAACCTTAAAGAAGTGAAAACTTATTTTTGGTTTGAAAAACCTATTGTAACTTTTCTTTTCGATTATAAACGATGGAACCGCCCATAGAGATATTGACTCATACGTAATCGATTGACCACTACTTGAAAATGGTTCTTCTGTTCAGAAACGAAATGTTCCAAACGTTCCTGTAAATTCTTGCCCCCATTGGACCATTTGTATCTATATGCATCAGGAACCCGATTCATGGATCTCTTGGTTTGAGAAATAAGAGGATCAAACCATTTCTTCTGAGTCTCTTTCAAATTCAATAAATGTTGGTTGATCGTATATTTCATTATAGTTATATGATTCAGACCAAATGATACAATGCGAGCAAAAGTTTCTTGATTCATGGAGATATAGAACAACATATAAGTTATCATGCTTGCATATCCATCATTTGAGTCTCCAACAATTATTCCAATAATTACATATTCGATTTGTTGATGGAATCCCCCAAGAAGGGTTAGAATGGTAGTTCCAGCTCCTTGGGAGGTACCAAATAAATGATTACTGGAATCAAGGTTTTGGGCATAAAGATTCCACTGACCCGTAAGAAGTGGTTCCAACCCTTGGAGATAGGGTAATACATTTAAGAAATTATTCCATCTTCCATACTCTCCCCTAGATCCGATTATAGCGACATGAACTAAATGTCCTGTCCAAGACAAGGAGCTTACTCCAGAAAGTCCTGACAAATGATGATTAAGATGAGATTTGCGGATTTTTTTAGGTAGGGAGGGAAATTTATAGAATACACTTCAATTTTGTAACTTAATATAAATATACTAAAAAAATATTGTATTTACTAAGTATATGTTGATATGGCTATCTATCCATATATCACATCCTTTCTTGCAATTTCTGGAGAACATTAACTGGATCACACTCCACCAAAATTTGTACTTTATATTCAATATTTCAATCTATTTATTCCTTTTTTAGATTTGAGAATAGTTATAACAAATAAGGTTAATTATATTCATATTATAGCGGATTAGTCCTAAGAAAAGTATAAAATAAGGATAAAAATATAAGAATAAAAATTATAATCAGATGTTCCTCTGATTTTGTTCGAAAAAGGATGAAGATGGGATAAAAAAACAATAAGGAAGAATATCGACCCTTCCGGTATAGTTACTTTTGCTTACTTTTTCTTTGCTTACTATAGTAAATGGTTATAAATAACTAGAATACAATTCTAGTCTAGTGGCAAAAAAAATTTAATATCATAATGTCCTTCTCTTTTTTTTATAAAAAATATATTTTTCTACTTTAATAATGAATATTTTAGTTAAAATATTATTGACGGGCCATAGTAATTACGCTTATCAAAGAAACTAAAAGAATTATAGAAATTAGTTCAAACAGAAGATAAAAATCTGTTGATAAATGAATTCCAATTTGTTGAACGTTGTTTATAAAGTCTTGCTCTATAATCTGACTTGATCTTGTAGTCCAAATAATTCCATATCCCAAAGAGTAACTAAGACTAATCATTCACGTTTTCATGTTCCAATTGAACACTTTCCATTTAGGATCAAAGAAGAAGATTATTCTTTTTACTAAACATATGCGGATCAAATCACGATCATCTATTCTAATCCCGCAACAGATAGAGGAGGATTTATTCAATCACATAGTTTGGGCTCCTAGAATATGGCCCCCTTGTGGCAATCTATTTGATTGTATTGAAAGGTCCACTAAATTAGGGTTTCCCTATTGGGCCGGGTCATTTCGGGGCAAGCGGATCATTTATCATAAAAATGACGAGCTTCAAGAGAATGATTAGGAGTTCTTGCAAAGTGGAACCATGCAAGACCAGACAGTTCATATCATACATACATAGTGTTTTGATCTAAGATTTCAATTCTTCCAGGCTTTAGCTGTAGCATATTGCTCCATGGAGCTAAGGTCCAAAATATGGAATAAACAAGTGTTTCCATGGCTCTACCACCCGATCAATTCTGTTCCACTTAATCCCCTTTTCATGGCCACATATCTTTACGGCTAAGTAATGGGAAAGATGGATACCATATAGAATAAGAGTAGAATTAGAACTAAGAAAAGATATGTAATGAAAAGGGGCGGGGGAAAGCTTGAACCCAATTCGTACAGTGATGGATATAAGTGCAATTGAAATTCCTAGGGAGTTATACATTTGTGTATTGATAAGACCATTCACTATTTCTTGAAGCTCGATCTCCCCCGAATGAACAAAATGTTGAATTGAATTATACCACTATATACTAGGGTTTATCACTCATTTTTGTACTTGCTGGCATTTCAAAATTTAATGAATTTTTTTGTTTTAAAATAAATTCATTAAAAGAATAATTAGTTCAAATTAAAGGGTGTCATGACCAATCATGAGTGACGCACTAAATCATTAACGATTCTATTTCCTTTTTGTGTGAAACCTTGGCAAAGATCTAAGGTACGATTTAATTATGGAGATCAGCAAAGGCAAAAAAAGGGAAAAAAAGATAACTTTTGTTTTTTAACAGTTTGGGGAAGAGAAGCAGAACTACCTTTTGGGACTTCTTGAAAATGACCTTCTTTCTTTGAACCCATTTTTAAAGAACTCGGAAAAAATGATAAAAGCGAAAAATAAAATTTTATAAGTTATAAGAGCTTTTAGAGAAAGAGGAAATGGGGTTTTAAAGGAACGATCATTTATATTGATACTCATAAGATCGTTTTATCTAGTAATGGGGACACTATAAGCATTCCATTAGTTATGTATCAACGTTCCAACAAAAATACTTGTATGAACCTCAAGTTCAGCAGGGTAAATGTATAAAAAAGGGGCAAATTTTAGCAGACGGGGTGGCAACAGTTAACATTTTTTATATTACATTACAAGGGAAAAATTGTTCATATTATCTTTCCATAGAAGGAAATAACAAAAAACAAAAGGTATGTTGCTGCCGTTTTGAAAAAGGGGATAAGGATTACCAAAGTAATGTCGAAACCTAATGATTTTAAAAGGTAAAGATCGTTTCATTCTGTCCCCGCTCATGAAAGAGCAAGCCGATACCATAGGTATTGCCATGTGAAGGGCTTTACTTGGAGAAATAGAAGGAACATGTATCACACGTGCTAAATCTAAGAAAGTGCCACATGAATATTCTATGATAGTAGGTATTGAGGGATTGGATCCGGGCGGTCTGGGGGGGGGCACCGTGACTTCTCTCTTCTCGAGAGTCCATACATCTCTTATCAGTGTATGGACAGCTACCCCTCGAGCACAGGTTTAGATTCAGCCTCAATGGGAAAATGGAGCACCTAACAACGCATCTTCACATACCAAGAACTACGAGATCGCCCCTTTCATTCTAGGGTATATCCAGATAATAGGTAGGAAAATAAATTGAAACATTCTGGAGCTACAATGATAGTTATTAAGTCGTTAGCACCACATAAAAACATTCCTCCTAGAGTAGCTGTTAATACGAATAATAGAAACTCTGTTATAGCCATTTCTGTACATTCAAAGTACTCTACGGATGGAGGAATACATAGAGTTGAAGGTACAAAGTTCATAGTGCAGAACTTTTTTGATTTATCTATTATATTGTTTCTGCCCAAGTGAAATTCATAATATCTTCAAAATTGGGTAATACCAATGAAGTCTTTTTTAGCTTAGTCATAATACGAATTAGAATCCAGTTATACTCTTTCATCTAGAACAAAATGAAAAATATTCCTTGACTTGAATTAAAAAAAATCTAGAGTCATGTCATATAAGTGAACATTCATTTCTTATCTTTCAATGAGCATTTTGTATTTCATAAAAATTGGGGGTAATATAGTCCTTACGTAAAGGCCAGCAGTCGAATTCATTTAGAATTTGATAAATGTATTGCTTGTAAGGTATGTGTTCGTGTATGTCCCATAGATCTACCCGTTGTTGATTGGATGTTAAAAGCGAGATTAAAAAGAAATCGACTCATATTCCCTAAAAAGCGGATCTCACTTAATAGCTCCGAATAAATTAAATACATGCATTAAGATACGACGGCTTCTTATTCCATAACAACGTAAGCACTTTTTCATTATTTCATATACTAAGGGATTTCACTTGGAAAAGAAATTGTTCCATACTAACGAATTCGGGTCCATAACCATGGGTTCTAATGCACGAGATATTGTAGCAGTTATCAATGAGGCCCTATTAATCAGCATTACATAGAAGAAATCAATTATAGAAACTAATACAAGTAGATCCGCTCTTCATAGTCAAACTTGGGATTTGCGATCCTAGGTAAGATTGGTTCCATATTTTTTTTTCTATATATTTAGGCGATCAATAAAAAATCATGGTTTTTTAATTCAAATCCAATGTCAGTTCATTGGAACCATATGAACTCATACTTAGGACTCCTATTAAGAGAAAAATGGAGCCCACACAGTGTATAAAATAAACTTTGTCTCCTAGTACAAACATTTCTTTCCTCTTATAAGTATCATACCAAATTCTATCAATCAAATCACTTTTTCGAGAAATACGAGACATCTAAGTCATACAAGTAAAGAGATCTATTCTCTTTTGCATGTCTATGGAGTTTTTTAAAATCCAAACATCTCAGAGATAGATATGGAGGTAGGAATTTGTTGAGCGAACCACACTCCTTCGTATACGTCAGGAGCCCATTGATGAAAAGGGGCCGGGGAAATCTTGAACCCAATTCCTACAGTGATGTATATAAGTGCAATTGAAATTCCTAGGGAGTTATACATTTTTGTATTGATAAGACCATTCACTATTTCTTGAAGCTCGATCTCCTCCCCCCAATATTCCAATTTTTCCTCCATAGCGATACAGAGCTAAAAGATCCACCGCTTTAATCCTTGTTTCAAAGATTGATAATTTCGTATTTAACTGTGTAAAAGCAGGCACAGATCTATGAATAGGAGATGTTATACGAGTATCCACAGGACCTAAATTATCAACAGGCTCCCCAAGAACATTGAAAATTCGTCCGAGAGATCTTGAAATTCTAAACTACCTGTTATCCAATAAATTCCTTAAATTCCTAATTATAAACCAAAATCCCTATACGATTAGTTACAAAATCTTTTTGACAAGCACTTTGTAACGACCCGCCATTTTGGACCATTCGCATCCATTATAAGTGTATAGGTAGACACTCATGCCGGAGTTGAATTGCTCAAAATACCGCGTTGTTAATTTAAATTTGGCAAAACTGAACATATACAGTAAATAAATAATCACAGATCACAGACACAGAGTAATAAGTGCAGCGGAAATAAAAGAGATAGTAGTTCATGAAGCTACTATATGAATATATAAAATACATCAGAGTGTACAACAGAAGAGTAATACGATACATCAGATACAAATCAGAATACATCACTGGAATCATCGAATACTGAAAGCAGAATAGATGCTGGATCTTCAAGCAAAGCTCCAACTTCAAAGGTGAGTCTCGAAAACTGAACCACTCAGTCTGACCCGAGCGTAAAGCAAAAACACAAGACACTCGAGTCAGGATTAACATTCTTATATTAATAAATCCAACTCAAGTGAAATAGCAATTGAAATACAAGTAACTCAAAGGATGTTTGGAATAACCATCCTTTAAGGATCCGTCAAACTATCTACTATGTAGTAGTGTACGATAAGTAGATAATGTCTATCAGTAATAATAAGATATCAAAATAGTGTTAAGTCATGGCCCATTCCACCCTTAACACATTTTTATTCCCAAAAGCATATACAAGACCGTAGTTTCCCCAAAACCGGAAGTCACCAGAGGGCAATCCATATACTAAAGGTACAAATCAAAATCGTAGTGGTCGCGTATAAATGGAATACAAGTATGACAAGGCACATGAGGCAATACCCAAGGTAGTGATACTACCGTTCGCCTGATCCGGACTGGTGAGAACGCAACGCCGCAGCGCCCGCAACACCGTGAAACAACACTCCCAAAATCAAGGGTGCACCAATCGACAACAAGTAATAAGTAGTTCGAAGAAGTGTGTCCACTTGAGGTAGCTAATCCTCCATTGGCCTGGCACAGCTCCTGTTTTAGTCATTTCCAATTTGACACAAGTGTCAAGGCTATCCATTATCGTTCTCTTTCTTCAATCATCACGTACATCATTCCAACCACTTCATTCTGGATCATCACTCCACGTATAGTTATTAAAGTGGTTTCGGTTTAGATAGAGAGTATATCCATTACCGATTTCGGTCTCTTTAATAACCTTCGAAATTATTTCAATTTCTAAAATTTACGTTTCAAAACTTCAAAATTCATTTCAAAATCCAATAATTCAATTTCAAATTTTATTCAAAACAATTCAAATATTGATTCAAGTCCGTATATAAGTTTCATTCCAAATCATTTAAATTAATCTAATTTAACTTTCAAATCAATTTAAACTCATTTATCGATTTCATTCAATATTTGTTAAGTTACTTTATCATTCTAAACCAATTTCTAAAATTTACGTTTCAAAACTTCAAAATTCATTTCAAAATCCAATAATTCAATTTCAAATTTTATTCAAAACAATTCAAATATTGATTCAAGTCCGTATATAAGTTTCATTCCAAATCATTTAAATTAATCTAATTTAACTTTCAAATCAATTTAAACTCATTTATCGATTTCATTCAATATTTGTTAAGTTACTTTATCATTCTAAACAATTTCTATTAAATTTCCAATTCATTAAATCAACTTCTTAAGTTCAACTTCATTAAATCAAAACTTACAATTTTGAATTAAATTAAATTCGTCAAACCAAATTCTTTAAATTTCAAGTCTTACATTAATTTCAATAAATCGCATTTTATTTCTTGTTAAAGAAATTCAATTTCACTTATTTACTTACTTAAATAATTTTCCAAAACTTAATTAATAAAGAAACTCAATTTCAATTATTTACGAAGTAAAATTCACTTATTCAAAAGTTCAATTTTTCTTATTAAAGAATTTCAATTCAATTTAATCATTTAATAATTCATTATTAAATAATTAAATTTAATTATTAAATAATTTCAAAGTTTAATAATTTCAAACTTAATTATAATTTCAAACTTAATTATTAAATCATTTCAAAGTTTAATAATTTCAAACTTAATTATAATTTCAAACTTAATTATTAAATCATTTCAAAGTTAATTCAATCATTTCTCAAATTTAACAACGTTCTTTCATCAATTACATTTGTTAATATTTTGTTTTAGATTATTAAATATTAACATTTTCCTTTCATTAAAAATTCAAATTTCAACTTCATTTCAAAACCATATTATTTATTCAAATAAAATCTTCATTTATTTTTAAATCAAATTATTGACCAATCGGGTTTTATTTAATTTCCTATCCTAGGTCAAAGTTCAATTTGGGTATTTATCATTTCAACCCGATTCCAATTCAATTCAAAATCAAAGTATACAAAGGGAACTTGCAGTGTGATAACTGGGGTGGTGTCAAAGTAAATAAACAAGCAATAACAACAAACAATAACAATCCAATAATCAATTCAAATAATCCCGAAATAACCGTATTAATTCGCATTGTTATTTGTACGAATTAATATAATTATTTCTAGAATCTACACTATC
Organism: Allium fistulosum; assembly: GCA_030737815.1. Classification (NCBI taxonomy): domain Eukaryota; kingdom Viridiplantae; phylum Streptophyta; class Magnoliopsida; order Asparagales; family Amaryllidaceae; genus Allium; species Allium fistulosum. The sequence continues at coordinate 918,620,009 of CM060906.1, forward strand.
ATTTCATGTAGATTAAAGATTATTACATTCCAGTTCTTCACTTGTCATCTATTTACAATTTCATACATCATCAATTTAACAACATACATTCAGTGGTTCAAGGTGTAATTAAACAAATCATACGTGTCAATAAATTTAACAGTTAAAGGGGTCATGTTATACAATGTCATTAAATCAAATTTAACATTTAAATCAGTTTTAAAATTTTCAACTATCCTATATCAATTTCAATTCTGCATACTATTTATCATTTATCACTAACAATTTAACGTCCAATATAAACATCAACAATCAATCAATTATCAGCCAAACTGTATTATCATCGCATAAATAATTAACAGATAATGGTGTCAAATGTCACAGGTTAACTGATACAGGTAATAGCATATATAACAGTGTAATTAACTAACAGCAGCATATTTCAATTTGTCGTTTCAATTAAAATCAGATTTAATAAATAAAAGAACGTTAATCGTGAGTGAGTGCTCACCTTTCGAGGCTGGAGATGAACAAGAATAAGATGAGTTACGAATCCAAGCACGAATTCCAAAGTAAAGCACGATGGACACAGAATCAACGATTAAAGCAAGGCTGGAATCGATGAAGACAATCAATCAAATTGATAGAAGTATAAATATATATTATTATTGTTCCCATAAAATCAATATTTTAATTTAAGACAACTATAAAATGAAATAAACCTACATGTAAATAAAACCATTGTTTTAAACTAAACACATATGTTTTTTTTTCAATAATCAAATATGTATACATACATTATAATTTAAATATCAATACCTAAAACTTAATACGCATAACCAAATTGAAAACTCTTGGATATACATAAACTTTAAATAATATAAAATAAGAAGTCAAATAGCTTAACGATATTATTGCTAAACAATGAATTGTGAACATAACTTTGAAATTTTCCTCTATATGACATCCAATCTATATACTTACACAAATTTAACATAAATAAATTAACACATACAGCTAACATTTATACACCTGAAACAATTATATCTGACATACTTTCCTTTCAAATATTCAACCATATATTTAAACATAGCTTATATCTCTCATTTCATGACAAATCAGAAACATTTAACACAAATACATATACTTCTTTTATAATAACTTGCGGACCAAACCAAACAAAATGTGCAGACAATAAATAACTAAATGTGCAGACCAGATATGTATATAAGTTCAAGACTAGCTTATAAAGTAAAATGCGGTTGACCAACATACAATACATGTGCATACAATAAATATAATATATGTAATAGAACATAAACATGACACCACATTTTATATCACTGTTCAAACTTCTAAAATATGTATGGTGGCACCTATTTATACTATGATACTAGCATCAGCCCTACGGCCGCATACACATACAACAAAGCCGACTGAAATGAAGGTATATATGTATAACATAAAAAAAACAGTACCCTTTTTTTTTCTTCTCTTATTACTATAACTTGTTTTATAAAATATACATATATATAACTATATAAATTCTACAAAAAAAATCAATGTCATATACATACGTATAATCATATATAGATAGTGGTAGACTTGTATAAAATAATATAACCTATATACCAAACTTATATAGCTTTTACATGTAACCGACCTTATATATAAATAGAAATATTTTAGGCATAAGCAACAAACCTAACGGCCTTAATATAAAACATATCCACACACATATAAATATATATATTTTTGTAACACTTTAAAACAGATTATAAGTAATTGATATATCCGCTATATATAAAGTTGTATGTATACACTACAGCTTCCATTTATATAGACTAAATAACACAACGTATAAACTAACATACAAATCTATAACTTATGTTAATATATAAATATAGATATCAGACTAATACTTCAAAGGAAACAACATTTTTATATGGCAGACTTGAAGCTAACAATGTACAGAACACAGTATATCAAGATCTCAATATATATCTACCTTCAAATATGAATATATCTAATCACAAAAATACCGTCATACAAATATTCATATAACCCCAACCTAACATATATATACAAACTAACGTATAGATTACATGTATGCTTACCATATATGTTGTTATTATTATTATATCCCTTTTTTCTTTTAAATAAATATTTTAAAATACAAGGTACATATACAATACCTTAAAAAAAGAAGGGCTCGAGTTCAGATGGACTTGATGTCATCTGAAAGGCAGAAAGAGTCCATATTTTTTTTACTGGATCGAAGGATAGAGACGATTAGATTGTGGGAGCGCCATGACTCGAGATGTCTGAAGCTAGAAGCCCAAGTGTATAAGTAGAAGGAGGAAGGAAAAGGGATGGGGTGGGTTGCTTGCGGAGGTCGGTGGAAGGAGATGGTGGCGACACGGTTGCCAGGGCGTGAAGTTGCGGCTGGGCTTGGCTTCTCCGGAGGCGGAGGTTGGTGGCGCTGCAGAGCTTTCGCGTGGAGGTGTGGGCGACTGATGGGGGAAGTTTCGGCCTAGGGAAGTGGTGAACTGGAAGGGAGGAAGGCCGGTTCTAGGTGGTCTGTTGCGCTCGGCGACGTCATGGGGTGAGCAGGTTGGGATCTCGGGGCAGTTGAAGGTGGAAGCGGTGCTAGGCTGGTGGTCTTGGAGGGGAAAAATGTTTGGGTCTCGGCGAAGTAAAGGTGAGGCCGAAGGGAAGAGAAGGTTTGGGAAAAAGGAGATGCAAAGGAGGCTATAACAGCAGGCAACACTTGTTGGTTCCTTTCATAATTATTTTTTCCTAACGATAGAACAAAAGAAAAAAATTGAAATATAAATGGGCAGGGGGAATACGAAATGAACAAACGGGATGAATAGTAAATAAAAGCTATCAGACTTAAACGTTCCCAATGTAAATATAAACTGAAATGAAGGGAGTGGTAACGTCCATCCATTGAATCAGCAAAGAAAATTTTTAAAGCAATTAATGGGTTGATTGGACATTACTTTTCAAATTTTGAAACCGAAGGTTGAAATAAAGTCAAATATATGGTACTGTTACAACGAACAATCTATTGTTTCCGTCGTGTACCGGACCTCAAAATACAGAAATAAATATGCTGTGATGATCAACGCAACGAGGTGATCAAAACGGTACACAGATATCAGTGGTACGGTCATCCGATCAAAAGTCGATAACCAGTACCAGAAATGCTGCTATTCTAACAGAAATAAGATAAACGGAGCAACAGAAGTCCAAATTTTGAAAAACAAAAGATGATGACTTACTCAGAAGATGATTTAGAATTTTTCTATGTAAAAATATTTAGGTTTCGGAAACATTTTATTTTCATTGCTTTTTAACTGATTAAATTGAAGTGAATTTACGCGCGAAATAAACTTTCATATTTTCTGACGAAAATTTACCAGTTGCTATGTTTAACTAGACGCATTCCAAATATAATTTTATTTATTTTGAAATTTTATCGTTTAAAATTTTACAAAATTTCAACTAATTACATTATTAAAACGGTTGAAATTTACAGGTCGTTACATTCTCCCCCACTCAAAACTTTTCGTCCCCGAAAAGGAACGAGGTAGGAGAATAGAAACATCCAGAAAGAAAACAGATTTGAAATACAAAATAACAATTAATTTAAACCATATAAATTCAAATTTAAATTAATTGATATTCAATAATTGATTTAATCCATTTGATTTCACTAAAATCAATCTCAACTATTTCTAAATTCATTATCTTATTATTCAATCATCTTCAATTTACAATTTCTAAAACCATAAATTTGAATAGTCTTTTATTATAATCATATTTTATTTTCAACAGATTTAATTCTTTAATTCCAAATTATTATAAATTTTATTTCACTTAATATATCTTATTACATATTTTTAAACCATATAAATTAATTTAAACCATAAAAGTTTCGATTTAAATTAATTTATATTTATTAATTTCTTTTAAATTCAAGGTATTTTCATATGTTGATCAAATTTCAATTTATTAATTCTTTCAAAACAAATTTATTAATTTATTAACTGAGTTTACTTATTATCCTATCTAACTCTATTAACATCTTTATAATCAAAATTTAGTGTATAACATTTATTATCACACTCAAATTTTATTTATAAATTCAATTTATCTTATATATTATCCAATTACATTTTCAACTTCTGAATGAGTTAGGTAAGTTGTATTAGAATGAAGTTGAATAATATACAAATAAAATTTTCCCAATTCAATTATTCAAGTTTAAATATTTATTCCAAATTTTGGTTTTATTTATAATTAAAATCATCCTTTTACAAAATTTAAGAATTAGATTTCCGATTTTCTTTAAACAACTTAGAGATATATATAATATATTCAAATTAAATTTTAAAATGAGATACCTATATATATGTATAAATCAAATTATACTAAAGAAATTCAAATCAAAATATTTTTTCAAAACAAAACCGTAGCAAAGCTACAAAATGGTTTCTCCACTTCGAAACTCGAAAATGAATGTCGATGATGCGGCCGCCATCACCGAAATTATTTTCCAACGACAAAGAGAAGAGCACTGATTTCAACATTTTAAAGAATTCTTTGAAACGATTTTTATTCGAAAATACTTTCAATAATATATACTTTAAAATTTTTAAAACAAAGTTCGAAATCACCGGAAACTAAATTCTTAAATTTCTGAATTAAATTCATTTCAAATTCCAAATCAATTTATAAACCGTATTATAAATTTATTTAGAACAATAAATGATAATCAAATATTATCATTTCAAACAAAAAATTTAATTTACCTATTAAATTCCAGAAATTTTTTACTTATATTTTCACAATATAATCAAACAAATTTATTTCATTTTCCAAATTTGAAAATAATATTGTGTCAGTTTGCACTGTTCAAGTGTTTTGGAAATCCTATCGATAGCGTTGATCAGACGAATCAATCGGAAACCCAAATCAACATCAACAACTCAAACAACACATCATATATTAAAACATTTATATATTAGTTTACAAATACATTTCTTTGCTCGACGATACAGGAATGAATTTTCAAAATAAGGATAGGGATTCAATTTTGATAGAAATCAAATCAAAGAGAATTTTTGATTCGAAGATAAGTCTGAAACAGAAGATAAGATGATTTAAATAACAAATAAGAAGATGGATGAGTTTATATAAATCGTGGGCAACCTTAACCGGGTCAACCGTGACTTCAAGAATAAGATCGATGCTGAATTCCGAGGTAAATCAACACTCGATCTCAAGAGATGGGATTCAGGTATAGCAGGGAATAGATAGCATCGTAAACCGAGGATACAGAAATCTCCGGTAAATCGATGCCTATTATAAAGGAGTTTACTCCTTTACGAATCATTCTAAGATTGGCGAGACCGCCGATCTATTATAGATAACATTCAGAATGGAGTTATGGGGTGCTCCATGATTGAAAGAAGAAGAATAGTGAGGGACACGAATGAATTTCAGAACCAAGGGGAACATTCCAAAATTCAAAGGAATTGAGTCAAAGGAAGAGATTGAAACTCAAATGAGAGTGATTCTGTAAATACATTTACCCTATATGTTGAGTTTTGCCAAGAGCTACCAAAGCTCTGATACCAACTGTAACGACCCAGTATTTTGGACCATTCGCATCCATTATAAGTGTATAGGTAGACACTCATGCCGGAGTTGAATTGCTCAAAATATCGCGTTGTTAATTTAAATTTGGCAAAACTGAACATATACAGTAAATAAATAATCACAGATCACAGACACAGAGTAATAAGTGTAGCGGAAATAAAAGAGATAGTAGTTCATGAAGCTACTATATGAATATATAAAATACATCAGAGTGTACAACAGAAGAGTAATACGATACATCAGATACAAATCAGAATACATCACTGGAATCATCGAATACTGAAAGCAGAATAGATGGCTGGATCTTCAAGCAAAGCTCCAACTTCAAAGGTGAGTCTCGAAAACTGAACCACTCAGTCTGACCCGAGCGTAAAGAAAAAACACAAGACACTCGAGTCAGGATTAACATTCTTATATTAATAAATCCAACTCAAGTGAAATAGCAATTGAAATACAAGTAACTCAAAGGATGTTTGGAATAACCATTCTTTAAGGATCCGTCAAACTATCTACTATGTAGTAGTGTACGATAAGTAGATAATGTCTATCAGTAATAATAAGATATCAAAATAGTGTTAAGTCATGGCCCATTCCACCCTTAACACATTTTTATTCCCAAAAGCATATACAAGACCGTAGTTTCCCCAAAACCGGAAGTCGCCAGAGGGCAATCCATATACTAAAGGTACAAATCAAAATCGTAGTGGTCGCATATAAATGGAATACAAGTATGACAAGGCACATGAGGCAATACCCAAGGTAGTGATACTACCGTTCGCCTGATCCGGACTGCTGAGAACGCAACGCCGCAGCGCCCGCAACACCGTGAAACAACACTCCCAAAATCAAGGGTGCACCAATCGACAACAAGTAATAAGTAGTTCGAAGAAGTGTGTCCACTTGAGGTAGCTAATCCTCCATTGGCCCGGCACAGCTCCTGTTTTAGTCATTTCCAATTTGACACAAGTGTCAAGGCTATCCATTATCATTCTCTTTCTTCAGTCATCACGTACATCATTCCAACCACTTCATTCTGGATCATCACTCCGCGTATAGTTATTAAAGTGGTTTCGGTTTAGATAGAGAGTATATCCATTACCGATTCCGGTCTCTTTAATAACCTTCGAAATTATTTCACCGATTGGTCGTTTATTTATTTCAAAACCAAATCAATTTCAATTTCAATTTCAATTCGTAAATCAACATTTCATTTGTCATTCTAAACCAATTTCTAAAATTTACGTTTCAAAACTTCCAAATTCATTTCAAAATCCAATAATTCAATTTCAAATTTTATTCAAAACAATTCAAATATTGATTCAAGTCCGTATATAAGTTTCATTCCAAATCATTTAAATTAATCTAATTTAACATTCAAATCAATTTAAACTCATTTATCGATTTCATTCAATATTCGTTAAGTTACTTTATCATTCAAAACAATTTCTATTAAATTTCCAATTCATTAAATCAACTTCTTAAGTTCAACTTCATTAAATCAAAACTTACAATTTTGAATTAAATTAAATTCGTCAAACCAAATTCTTTAAATTTCAAGTCTTACATTAATTTCAATAAATCGCATTTTATTTCTTGTTAAAGAAATTCAATTTCACTTATTTACTTACTTAAATAATTTTCCAAAACTTAATTAATAAAGAAACTCAATTTCAATTATTTATGAAGTAAAATTCACTTATTCAAAAGTTCAATTTTTCTTATTAAAGAATTTCAATTCAATTTAATCATTTAATAATTCATTATTAAATAATTAAATTTAATTATTAAATAATTTCAAAGTTTAATAATTTCAAACTTAATTATAATTTCAAATATTATTAAATCATTTCAAAGTTTAATAATTTCAAACTTAATTATAATTTCAAACTTAATTATTAAATCATTTCAAAGTTAATTCAATCATTTCTCAAATTTAACAACGTTCTTTCATCAATTACATTTGTTAATATTTTGTTTTAGATTATTAAATATTAACATTTTCCTTTCATTAAAAATTCAAATTTCAACTTCATTTCAAAACCATATTATTTATTCAAATAAAATCTTCATTTATTTTTAAATCAAATTATTGACCAATCGGGTTTTATTTAATTTCCTATCCTAGGTCAAAGTTCAATTTGGGTATTTATCATTTCAACCCGATTCTAATTTAATTCAAAATCAAAGTATACAAAGGGAACTTGCAGTGTGATAACTGGGGTGGTGTCAAAGTAAATAAACAAGCAATAACAACAAACAATAACAATCCAATAATCAATTCAAATAATCCTGAAATAACCGTATTAATTCGCATTGTTATTTGTACGAATTAATATAATTATTTCTAGAATCTACACTATCATTTCATGTAGATTAAAGATTATTACATTCCAGTTCTTCACTTGTCATCTATTTACAATTTCATACATCATCAATTTAACAACATACATTCAGTGGTTCAAGGTGTAATTAAACAAATCATACGTGTCAATAAATTTAACAGTTAAAGGGGTCATGTTATACAATGTCATTAAATCAAATTTAACATTTAAATCAGTTTTAAAATTTTCAACTATCCTATATCAATTTCAATTCTGCATACTATTTATCATTTATCACTAACAATTTAACGTCCAATATAAACATCAACAATCAATCAATTATCAGCCAAACTGTATTATCATCGCATAAATAATTAACAGATAATGGTGTCAAATGTCACAGGTTAACTGATACAGGTAATAGCATATATAACAGTGTAATTAACTAACAGCAGCATATTTCAATTTGTCGTTTCAATTAAAATCAGATTTAATAAATAAAAGAACGTTAATCGTGAGTGAGTGCTCACCTTTCGAGGCTGGAGATGAACAAGAATAAGATGAGTTACGAATCCAAGCACGAATTCCAAAGTAAAGCACGATGGACACAGAATCAACGATTAAAGCAAGGCTGGAATCGATGAAGACAATCAATCAAATTGATAGAAGTATAAATATATATTATTATTGTTCCCATAAAATCAATATTTTAATTTAAGACAACTATAAAATGAAATAAACCTACATGTAAATAAAACCATTGTTTTAAACTAAACACATATGTTTTTTTTTCAATAATCAAATATGTATACATACATTATAATTTAAATATCAATACCTAAAACTTAATACGCATAACCAAATTGAAAACTCTTGGATATACATAAACTGTAAATAATATAAAATAAGAAGTCAAATAGCTTAACGATATTATTGCTAAACAATGAATTGTGAACATAACTTTGAAATTTTCCTCTATATGACATCCAATCTATATACTTACACAAATTTAACATAAATAAATTAACACATACAGCTAACATTTATACACCTGAAACAATTATATCTGACATACTTTCCTTTCAAATATTCAACCATATATTTAAACATAGCTTATATCTCTCATTTCATGACAAATCAGAAACATTTAACACAAATACATATACTTCTTTTATAATAACTTGCGGACCAAACCAAACAAAATGTGCAGACAATAAATAACTAAATGTGCAGACCAGATATGTATATAAGTTCAAGACTAGCTTATAAAGTAAAATGCAGTTGACCAACATACAATACACGTGCATACAATAAATATAATATATGTAATAGAACATAAACATGACACCACATTTTATATCACTGTTCAAACTTCTAAAATATGTATGGTGGCACCTATTTATACTACGATACTAGCATCAGCCCTACGGCCGCACACACATACAACAAAGCCGACTGAAATGAAGGTATATATGTATAACATAAAAAAACAGTACCCTTTTTTTTCTTCTCTTATTACTATAACTTTTTTTATAAAATATACATATATATAACTATATAAATTCTACAAAAAAAAAATCAATGTCATATACATACGTATAATCATATATAGATAGTGGTAGACTTGTATAAAATAATATAACCTATATACCAAACTTATATAGCTTTTACATGTAACCGACCTTATATATAAATAGAAATATTTTAGGCATAAGCAACAAACCTAACGGCCTTAATATAAAACATATCCACACACATATAAATATATATATTTTTGTAACACTTTAAAACAGATTATAAGTAATTGATATATCCACTATATATAAAGTTGTATGTATACACTATAGCTTCCATTTATATAGACTAAATAACACAACGTATAAACTAACATACAAATCTATAACTTATGTTAATATATAAATATAGATATCAGACTAATTCTTCAAAGGAAACAACATTTTTATATGGCAGACTTGAAGCTAACAATGTACAGAACACATTATATCAAGATCTCAATATATATCTACCTTCAAATATGAATATATCTAATCACAAAAATACCGTCATACAAATGTTCATACAACCCCAACCTAACATATATATACAAACTAACGTATAGATTACATGTATGCTTACCATATATGTTGTTATTATTATTATTATATCCCTTTTTTCTTTTAAATAAATATTTTAAAATACAAGGTACATATACAATACCTTAAAAAAAGAAGGGCTCGAGTTCAGATGGACTTGATGTCATCGAAAAGGCAGAAAGAGTCCATATTTTTTTTACTGGATCGAAGGATAGAGACGATTAGATTGTAGGAGCGCCATGACTCGAGATGTCTGAAGCTAGAAGCCCAAGTGTAGAAGTAGAAGGAGGAAGGAAAAGGGATGGGGTGGGTTGCTTGCGGAGGTCGGTGGAAGGAGATGGTGGTGACACGGTTGCCAGGGCGTGAAGTTGCGGCTGGGCTTGGCTTCTCCGGAGGCGGAGGTTGGTGGCGCTGCAGAGCTTTCGCGTGGAGGTGTGGGCGACTGATGGGGGAAGCTTCGACCTAGGGAAGTGGTGAACTGGAAGGGAGGAAGGCCGGTTCTAGGTGGTCTGTTGCGCTCGGCGACGTCATGGGGTGAGCAGGTTGGGATCTCGGGGCAGTTGAAGGTGGAAGCGGTGCTAGGCTGGTGGTCTTGGAGGGAAAAAATGTTTGGGTCTCGGCAAAGTAAAGGTGAGGCCGAAGGGAAGAGAAGGTTTGGGAAAAAGGAGATGCAAAGGAGGCTATAACAGCAGGCAACACTTGTTGGTTCCTTTCATAATTTTTTTTTCCTAACGATAGAACAAAAGAAAAAAATTGAAATATAAATGGGCAGGGGGAATACGAAATGAACAAACGGGATGAACAGTAAATAAAAGCTATCAGACTTAAACGTTCCCAATGTAAATATAAACTGAAATGAAGGGAGTGGTAACGTCCATCCATTGAATCAGCAAAGAAAATTTTTAAAGCAATTAATGGGTTGATTGGACATTACTTTTCAAATTTTGAAACCGAAGGTAGAAATAAAGTCGAATATATGGTACCGTTACAACGAACAATCTATTGTTTCCGTCGTGTACCGGACCTCAAAATACAGAAATAAATATGCTGTGATGATCAGTGCGACGAGGTGATCAAAACGGTACACAGATATCAGTGGTACGGTCATCCGATCAAAAGTCGATAACCGGTACCAGAAATGCTGCTATTCTAACAAAAATAAGATAAATGGAGCAACAGAAGTCCAAATTTTGAAAAACGAAAGATGATGACTTACTTAGAAGATGATTTAGAATTTTTCTATGTAAAAATATTTAGGTTTCGGAAAAATTTTATTTTCATTGCTTTTTAACTGATTAAATTGAAGTGAATTTACGCGCGAAATAAACTTTCATATTTTCGGACGAAAATTTACCAGTTGCTATGTTTAACTAGACGCATTCCAAATATAATTTTATTTATTTCGAAATTTTATTGTTTAAAATTTTACAAAATTTCAACTAATTACATTATTAAAACGGTTGAAATTTACGGGTCGTTACACACTTGCTACAATTGGTCATGTGAACCAAAAACCTGTTAATAAATACGAACACATTCCTACAAGTTCCCAAAAATATAAATTTGTATTACATTAGAACTAGTAACACATATACATAGGATTTTGTATATAGAATTATAAGGTATTATATAACCGGTATTCTCTAGGACATACAGAGAGACGAACCGTATAAGTATAAGTGAGATGTAAAAAAGGTAAGGTTAAGTCTAAAAAATCAACTATTCAAGATTTACCTTTACTAAGAATAAAAAAAGAAAGGAGCCCTACTTGGTTTTGTTGGTCCTTTTTTTATGTTATTTTATTAGTGTACTCTTTGTTTTGTTGGATTGGAGTTGGAACGTATACATCAAAAATTCAATATAAAATTGGAATGAGAATGAAATAAATTGTTTCAAATCAGTAGTCATAATTAAGGCTAAAAAATTTATATTTACGACAAAATACAATTTAAATGTGAAATTATTGAGTAGTTTACTTCCCTTCAAATGATGAACCCCCCTTAAATTAAAGGAATATTTTGGGACTCGTAAGGGATTTACTTGTCTATATATCGTTCATTCCATTCGATCTTTTAGGTCCCTACTTACCTCCACAGATCAAATCATTTCGTGGATTGGATTTCATTTGATTATCTATGATTCTATTACATATGCTTGGGGTAGAAGTTTTGTATAAATGTATCGCTGTGTTATTAAGTAAATATCAAAATAGCCAATATAGTCATGATTCAATAGGTCAGGTCCACTTACTTTTTTTAGTTACCGTTTTTATGGTAGGTTTAGTGGGAACAATAGTGAAGTAGGAATATTTTGGTTTGTGATTAATAAATAGGGGTTGGACATCTAGAATATTTATGTTATGTTTTCCTGGAATATTTTCATAAATAATAATAAGATATAAAGAGGACTATTATGTCACTACTATGTCACTACAGGCTAGAAGTCCCTACCTACTAAGTTCAAGTAGTCAATATAATAATAATTAGATGTTCAACTTTTTAATTATTAATTAGAACTCAAAATAAAATAATAACATTATATTATAAATAATACAATAGTTCTATTTTGTAAGATCTTACGTGAGTAACAAAATACAATATTGAAAATTATATAAGATAATACAAAATATTATATATATATATATATATATTATAAGATCTAAGATTTATGGAACCTTTCAATGAGATAGTGCTTTTTCAAATCCAATGATTTCGTGAACAGATAGAATCATTAAATGAATCACAATCACAATTGAAACGATGGAAAAAGAGAGATGAGTTAATATATGTTCTAAAGTCCAAATATCATACATAAAAAGGGTCTCATTACATAATTGAAGTCAGGAATTAAATACATTATAAGATCCTTTCCATTGCTTTCTACGCCCTTCCTCATCTCTGGGTGCCTAGATATCCACCATAAGCCTTTCCTCATTTGTACCTCGCCATTAATGTTAAGGCTATGCCATACTAAGGTGCTGCTAAATGGAAGGATCTTATCAACGTCCATGAATGAAAAATCATAGATCAAACTGCCGAATTGAACGTTGTTTATATAGTCTTGCTCTATAATCTGATTTGATCTTGTAGTCCAAATAATTCTGTACCATGACGTATCTGCGATAGTAGTAATTAGTGAAAGAAAACCTAGGACGTATCACTCAAATTATTGGCCCAATGCTGGATATTGTTTTCTCCTAGGGCAAGATGCCTAATATTTATAACACTTTGATAGTTAAAGGTCGAGATACTGCCTATCAGAGGTACAGGTGTCTGTCTATTCTCTAATTCACCCAACCTGATAGTACCCATTTTGGAAACGTCCAGTACCAAAGTCACTGAATGGGTAAGTTGCTAATCCTTAAAACGTAATATGTAATGTACTTTATCTGCTGGGTTTAGGGATAATCGGGCTCGAACTGATGACTTCAACCACTTCAAGGTGACACTCTACTACTAAGTTATATCCCTTCCTGGCCCCATCGAAGAAATAGAACTAACTAATCCTAAGGAAAACGGTCGAGAAACTCAATGCCACTCGGTAACTCGACATCTTCCACCTATAGGTAGTTTTAGAGAAGTTTCTTTTGAAGTGGATACTGAATGCCAAGTATGGCTCGTAATAATCTATCCTCGGGGGAATACGAGGATTTGTTCGCTGTCTAAGGTGTTAATTTACCTCTCATTTCCAACTTGAATACATTGTTCTTTTTTCTTTCAAAATGAATGTTTTTGCCTTGCCTTGAACGATGCACTAATTTTTTAAATCTGGCACCGATAGGGATAATTCCCCTAGAACTACATTTTCTTTCAGACCCTTCAACCCATCAATACGCCCCCGTAGGTCAGCTTTTGCTAAAACTCTAGCAGTTTCTACATTCAGTTAGTTAGTGTATCATCTCATATGATCATGTTCTATTCATAGGAATAAAATGAAGCTTACCACTAGGAGAGGTGGCCAAGTGGTTGATAGCTCCGGTCTTGAAAACCGGTATAGTTTTGATACTATCGATGGTTCGAATCTCTCTCTCCCACCTTTTTCTTTATTGTGGAATTAAATTTTTTATTTATTCGTTTGGATTGACTTGTTATCTTTCATAAAATAAAGAAGCATGGACATTTGCATATTCATTTTCAAAATTACAGTAGTGCTACAAATAGTTCTTTCTATTCAATATCTTTATGGAGAAAAGAAGTACCCCAAGCACTAAAAAAAATTACTGTTCTCAACAATGAATACTAAGGTTTCTTTTTTTAATATATGAATAATTTTTTCTAACTATTTTATTATTTATAATTGAACTATATAAATTATTATTATATATATATTTGTGTTCTAATTAAACTTGGGATTTGCGATCTATCTTAATTATAATGGTATTTCGATTTCTTCTATTATATAATAATAGAAACCCTTATTAAATCTAAATATTCACCCGCAAAACCCTTATTTCTTATTTATTGGATCCAAGTTTAAGCGCTTTGGCCTAAATATTATATAGAAAAAAATTCTCTCCTTCTGGATTGAATAATACCAAAAGAGGGTATTATTCACGTAATTTTCAATTATTAGATCTAAAGGCCTTAATCCGTATTTTGTTATTCATGTATTACAAATTGATACGCAGTAGAATTTTTTTTCTCTTTCCATAAGATTTTTCTTTTATGTATCCATACCACGGTAATTAGTAATCATAATTTTATATCAAATAAAGCCGGGAAAAAACGGATCAAAAACTTCTGCGCCTTAGGCTGGACTTACAGATTGTACTTTTCCAGTTAGTCCATAAGGATCAGACAATTATTTTCTGTTGGATCTTAAGTTTTGATTGCTGACAAGAATTTCAAGCGACACAACGATTCATGAATCTACGACTATTATGAAGACCGGACTCATCGACTTGATATATGGTTCATATTTTCTATATACTTGAGTTTCATTGATCAAATCACTTAATTTACTTCTCTCTCTTGATCTACCTTGAATAATATTCTTCGAATCTATTGCTTACTTGATTTCATATATTCATTGCTTACTATCATAATTCCATATCTTACAACCAATTTGAAACTTCCTATTCTTCATATACACCCAATCATACACATCATACCTGAGGAAAAGATTACAGGAAGGGTGTACTACAAGTGACAAATTCGTGTTATTAGAACACATAGGGTCAAGACAATCTACTTTGTAATCAAGTCCTGTTCGGTTGCTCAAGCGGTCAAGTCCTGTTCGGTTGCTCAGGCAGTAAAGTCCTGTTCGTTGCTCGGGTGGTCAAGTCCTATTCGTTTGCTCAGGCGGTGTATTCCTCCGGGTTAAGTGAGTGCTGCTAGTTTAAATCCCAGAAGGAGTCTGGGACTGGACGTATAACGGGAGTTCGAACTAGTATAAAAATTTTTGGTGTCATTTTACTTTACTGCTATTTTTATTTTACAGTTACTTTTCACACTAGTTATCTATTATATATTCCATATTACACGATCCTATAGCATAGACACTTTAATTTGGTATTAGAGCCCGGAATTCTATCGATCGTCACAACATCATAGAATAATGGCCAGAAAGAGAAGATCCAGTTAGAGCTCAAAGACAGTCGAGAAAAAGAAGTTTCTGAAAGAGGGAAACAATTAATAGAATCAAGGTACATGTGTTGTATGGCTAATCACAGATCAAAATCGGTACGCTTAGATTCTATATATAATGATCTTTTACAAATGCATGAGAAGTTATTAAAAGATTTTAAAATGTCACAAAAGGTCAATTCTATTGCTTTAGCTAAATTGGATGATTATGAGCGTAAAATTAGTATTTTAACAGAAGAAAATAAGTTTTTAGTAAAATAAACTGAAGTTTTTGAAAATACATTGGAAGAACTTGTTTTACAAAAAGATTTTCTATCACAAGGAAATGAGCGCTTAAACGATAAAAATATTGATCTTTTAAAGAAAATTGAAGTTTTGCAAAATAAAAAATATTTTTGGAAAATTCTTTAAATGATTCTAATTATAAACTTTCATCTCTTGAAAAAGAGAATAGGACTTTAAATGACATAATCTAGAATTAATTAAAGAATGTGAATTTTTAAAAAATAATAATATTGTTTTGCAAAAAGAAATTTGTGATTCCAAAGCTCTTTTTGATAAATTAAATGAGAAAATCACAAATTTTAATAGAGAAAAATATGATTTGTCTTCCTTAACTACTAATTGAAAAGCTCACAATAATAGAACTTGTTCAGACTATAAAAAAAATATTTGTAGAAAAAGTACTAGATATGCATTCATGTATACACATTTTAATGCTAGTACTAAAAGTAGAGATAGTTCTAAAATTAATCCATGTCATGATAGTATTATGCTTAAAAATAAAAAAAATCCTTTGAATACTAAATTAATGACAAGTAATGTTGATATATGGGTTCCTACTAATCTAACTGATTATAATAGACAATCATACATTATCAATTATTATGACATCACGATTAATAGTGGCAATTATATTAAGAGATCAACCACATCCAACATGATATGGTTTCCTAAGTCATAAACCTTGTATCTATTATAAATGAGTATCATTTTGCTTACATTTGACATATCTATTGGATACCCATCGCTTTACAATAATGTTAATTTGTATTATTATTTATGACTTCTCTATGATATTCTCCATTTATTTTTTATTTTTCTCATAATTTTTGTTAATTATAAATAGGGAGAAATAATGAGCATATTGATAAGGGGAGTACACAGTTAAAAGTTAAAGAGAAACATTATATTTAGGGGGGGTTTTTTATCACATAGTGCGCTAATGCTATTATCCCTTTTTGTTGATGACAAAGGGGGAGAAGAACGTGTGTGCTTTAAATATTTTATATTAGCATCTATATAAAATTGAGGAAAGTAAACTTAATATACATAACATAGATTTAGGGGGAGAAACAACAAGCAAGTAGATAGCATATATTCAGGGGGAGATATAGAATTACAAGGCACAAAGCAATGTTATCGAGATTCATTCATATCAAATGAAGTTGTCATCATCAAAAAGGGGGAGAATGTTAGATCTTAAGTTTTGATTGCTGACAAGAATTTCAAGCGACACAATGATTCATGAATCTGCGACTACTACGAAGACCAGACTCATCGACTCGATATATGGTTCATATTTTCTATATACTTGAGTTTCATTAATCAAATCACTTAATCTACTTCTCTCACTTGATCTAACTTGAATAATATTCTTCGAATCTATTGCTTACTAGCTTTCATATATTCATTGCTTACTATCACAATTTCATATCTTACAAGCAATCTGAAACTTCCTATTCTTCATACACACACAATCATACACATCATACTTGAGGAAAAGATTATAGGAATGGTGTACTACAAGTGACAAATCCATGTTATTAGAACACACAGGGTCAAGACAATATACTTTGTAATCAAGTCCTGTTCGGTTGCTCAGGAGGTAAAGTCATGTTCGGTTGCTCAGGTGGTAAAGTCCTGTTTGATTGCTCAAGCGGTCAAGTCCTGTTTGGTTGCTCAGGCAGTGTAAACCTATTCCTTCGAGTTAAGTGAGGGCTGCTAGTTTAAATCCTAGAAGGATTCTGGGAGTGGACGTTGAACGGGAGTTCGAACCAGTATAAAAATTTCTAGTGTCATTTTACTTTACTGCTATTTTTATTTTACAGTTACTTTTCGCACTAGGTATCTATTATATATTCCATATCACACGATCCTACAGCACAAACACTTTCATTTTCTAGGACCATATAAGCATGTTACATGAAATGTGACAAAGCCAAAGGAAGCCACTCTTGAGAGAAATAAATGAATTCCAAAGATTTTGGGAAAACCTATCTTTTAATATTTCCCTCATAAAAAGAATTCAATCAAAATCTAATTTTCTAATCTACCAAGTTACCAAGAAATGAACTATACCGTTTGATCCCCCGCTTCATTAAAATTGGAATAAAATGCATCACAGAGGGATTTTACCATGAATTAATCAACTGATTTTTTAGAACTTATTACCACTTTATTTTATTCGGACATGGAGTCGAAGGGAGTTTCGTAAATACTTCTATTATCTCTTCCCGAACCAAACATGAATCTTTCGTTTCAATTGGCTCTCATGCTCAATTTTTTATTTTATGGGCACTTTCATATCTTTTTTTTAATGTAATGAGCCGATCCACTCTAGTTCTGTTTGTATGCAAACTTATCAAAACTGACACAAGACCAAAATATTATAAGGACTCTCCCGACCAGACATAAATCTCTAATTATCAGCAAAGTTGTTTTTTTATTTGTTCTTTATTTAAATTTCAATGAATTTTTTTATTCAAATCCAATAATTAATCTTTTTTATACATAGGCCATCGATTCGGCATTGGATATTGGATAATAAAATGCAGGGCGCCCTTTTATTTATTCTAGTAAACGGTTCGAACTAATGAATTATGAGTTCAATAGATTCTGTTTTGCAGAAAGATGGATATTCCTTGCTCATTATCTGACAATCACTTACTCATAAACCTCGTGTCGGGCTAATAGTTTTCATTTCCTATCTCATGGAAAACCCTTTTTGCTTCGCTTAGCCCGATCCCCTTCTAGGGGTATTTTAGTGATAGGTTCTATAGGAACTGTACGATCCTGTATGGTCAAAAACCTAGCGGCAAACTCCTATGTTTCTTTCATTACGGTATTTCCGAACAAGTTCTTGGATGACAAGCCTAAAGAGTATCTTATTGATCTCTAAAAGAAAAAAGAAAAGATTGGCCGATAATTTTAATAACTTTATCTATATCCACAGTAATCCATCCATATTAAGATTTAATTGCATTAAAAACTCATCATATAGAAGAAGAAAAAAGGGGAACACCCCTCTCTTTCCTGGACTATTTGGTAAGGTCATGAAACATTTTAACTAATTTTTTTATACGATGTACATGGATAATTCGTACGCAATATCAAATTCGATGACTTGCTTGATCGTATAAATTTTACTTCCAAACTAATATAGACCACTTAACCTCTCTAGTGCGGACTCTGATCAGGTTCCTTGACTAGAACCTCCTTTCTTCTTACATAGCCATATACTATGATAGAAAACCTCAATATCATATCAAGAACTCATATTAAGTGTTCACCATTAAGAATCGAGTGAAAAATCCTTGCTCGGACCGGTGCAAATCACCTCAAAATCATATACTCGAATACTGGGTTAAGAACAGTCATGTGAATAAAATGATTTATGTACAGCTTACATATTTATCATGTTGGTTCTTACTTATACTAACTTACTTTAAATCACATTCATTTACACTAATAGTATGTCATTTAATACTTAAAACCATGTATGAACCATTTCATAAAAACATAACTTCAAGTTTATAAACATTATATAACTTAAGTTTATACCCGTATAATACTCTGTTACATCCTAAGAGTGTATACAAAACATCAAATACATTTTACTTATCATGAATGTTCAACAAATTCAAAACTTGTTTTTAACTTACTACCTTCTCAATTCAAGAGTTACAAAAGCTCAACTTTTATATTTTCACAAAATCACCTAGCTTCAAGTTCTATAACAATTCGGAAGTTGCCGACTGTCCAAAATCGTGAAAAATCCTGTTTTATTTTAACAAATGAAAACTACTAAAAAACATATCATAACATAATGAACGTACCATACCGTCCTAATACATAGGATACATGTGTCCATAAAGTAACTTAACAAAGTTTCAAATTATTTATTAAACACACTTTACTACAAAGAGAAACAAGGAAAAGGTTTCACAGTTATTTGGGTTATGCCACTGCCACTTGGGCACCCAACATAGCATACATACAAATCTTTTCCATATAGAAAGTTTATTTCAAAACTTTTATTAAACTACTTTATATTTTATATCAAATATAGTTAAAGCTTTAGAACTAAACATCGGGTTTTATTTCAATTCAATTAAAATAATTATATTGTTAACTGGGTTTTTAACCCAGCAAAATTCAATAGGAGTTAGAACATCCAGAATAAACCAGAATGACTTGAAACTTAAGCAAGGAATCTAAAAGAACAAGCCAATGGAACTTAAGAGAAACAAGCCAAAAATCCACTAAGTAGATGGATCGATAGTGATCCATCATCCATGGATCGCTAGCGATCTAAAAGAAAGCATCATGAGTTGTCAAAGCCTCTTGCATCATGATCTACTACCTCTTCTAACAATACTTGCCAAGTTTCATAGCATGCCAAACAATCTTACTCAAGTAAAGACTCATTTGATTAAAGTTATTTGACCAAAAGCAGCTAACTTAAAATGAACCTAGAGAACTCATACGGAGCCGGATTGACTTGAAATTTTGGAAGAACACTTAGAAGACATAAAAGAAGGCCCACAGAAAAATGGGATCATTTGGAGGTTGTTTGATGGATCACTAGCGAATTAACTAGATGGATCACTAACGATCCATGTAGGTTGGGCCCTTATTTGAAATTTATAGGGTATGTCTCACACACCCTAAAGAGAGTACGTGTAAAGTTTTGTCTAGTTTCATTAAGTACTGAGCGAGTTAGGATGATTCTTCTTCAAATATAGCCAGTTTGATCCATCAAGTCCGACCAATGAGGAGTGGGCACCATGACCTATGATCCATAAAAGAGGCTCCCCTACTCATCTACATTGCATGTGTGAAGTTTCGTGTGATTTGGTTAGGTCTTAAATGAGTTATGGACGATTCTTTTGGACCAGATGTCCCATGAAGACGGATGGTCAAACGAACTACAAACGACTTGATATTTGGAAAAGGCACTTAAATAGAAGATAGGAAGACAACCAAACAAGATCACTCAAAAATATGCTAAGTGGATGGATAGCTAGCGATCCATCCCCTATGGATAGCCAGCGATCCATCAAGATAAGTTGGATCATCCTTAAACTTTCCAAGCTCCTTCGTAACACTACGTAAAGGCTTCTGGTAGAAAAATGTGCTAAGTTGATGGATAGCTAATGATCCATCCCCTATGAATAGCTAGTCATCCATTCCCTATGGATATCTAGTGATCCATAGAAATGACTCAGATTGATTTGAGATTTTCGGTGATGACTTGGCATAACAACTTGACTCTTCTGCACTTGGAATTCTAGCCCTATACTCACTGAATTCCCCTATAAATATTCCCCCATCAGCAACATAAAGAGGATCTTCGGGACTGGCTGCTGGAACTCTATAGAGACTATTCTTCACTCTTTTCCTCCCACACAATAGTCATTTAGGGGTTCACTATGATTCTCCAGTGAACTCTTGTACTTGTGACTTGATCTAACTTAGAAGATTCAATCATATTGTAATCTGATTCAACTTGTGACATCATCCAATTAATAGAAATTTATAAAGTTGACGTAGGCTTCATTAACAGCCGAACCACTACAACAATCTTCTTGTTTTTTTACTATTTCTTGTCTTTTTACATTTATTTTCTATATTATTACTCTGTAAGAACAGGACTGCTGCCTTCACACTCAATCAGGGTGTTGATCCATTTTTTGAGTTAACATTTTGGTGCTTTCACTAAAAACCCAACGCAGACTTAGATCTGGCTATCTACATTGGATCAGATATGTACAAAAGTTAGATCCTCAATCTTTGCTTAAAAGATTTGCTATTGAGAATCAATGGCACCAGGAAGAAAGAGAACTACCTCCGAAAGATCCATAGGAGCTACCATTGCTAGAGAAGAAACAAACCCTTAGCAAATTGAAGTCAATAACCCCAACAACCTGCTGTTAGGAGCTAACTTTGGAGATCGGGTTCCAAGATCCTCCATACAGCATGAAGTTGTGACGAAGGGAGAATTAAACAAGATGGTTAATGAAATTAACCAAAAAATAGCAAACAAACAAAAGGCTTTTATGGAAAAGATAGATGCTCTCTTACCGCTCCAATCACTAACTACCCTCAGAACGGTGCCTGACGCCGTAGCTGTTATGGAGCAAAAGCATTCTTCTGTTTCTAGATTGAACAGAAGAAACATAAGGCAAAAGCATAAGGAATTAGTGGGTAGAGCTCTAAGAATCATGATAGAAGAAAATTTTAACACTCCATTCACTACAAAAGCACCTGTTACAAACCTGAACTTAGAGGTGAAAATCACACTGGGAGATATAATGATGGCTCTCTCCGGCTCTGAAGATGACAAAAATTTGAGGAAGACCAATTGGATGAAAATACTAACGTGCAAAACGCTAGAAGAAGCACTAAAACCCATACTGCAACACAGTGTCAGGCAATGGATGAGGAACTGCTACTCAAACGATACTCCCAGAGGCAGTAGAACTAAGAAGATATGACACAAACTAGGATCGATTACAAGGCAAAGCTCCCGTTGTATATTGTGACCACTCCTAGCTGACCAGCTTCCGATCCCATCATGGAGCTTCCATCGTCGAATCACGAATGGTCATCATTGAAAGTCGTCAAAAATCATCAAAATAGTAGTAGAAAAACTCACTTCAGGATTGACTCGAAGTCGAACTTGGGTAATTACCTATTTGACTCGAAGTAGATTCTGGAAGTCTTGACTCGAAGTCGAACTCGGATAATCACCCATTTGACTTGAAGCAAACCTAGGAAATTCTGGTCCGAAATCAGACTCAAATAAAACCAAGATTTTCTCCAAGCAAACATGCAAATGACTCCAAGCACCTTTCATCACTAACCCAGCACTTCAAATTCTACGACTCTAAGCGAACCATGTGCTGACTCCAAGAAAATGGCAAATTTTCTCGAGTCGGACTCCAAGTAAAATACCACTGATCCATTAATGCCGATCCATCTTCTTTTGCCCATAACTCGAACATGCGAACTCCAAATACCTTGAAATTTGGAATGCAATCTTATGGGACCTTCCTTGTCATCCCAGACTGATCTCATCTAGTTTGTAAATTTTTGGGGATCGTCACTGATCCATGTCCCCATCCTAAGTGATTTTCCATTCAATTGGCATTTCCAATCATTCAAGCATAGGACAATCATGCATATATCATTCTTAAGCATTATAAATAGGCTAATAGCCCAAATTTGAAAACGGGCCGGATTGACAAAGATTAGAGCATCTTCCCAATTGAAACCCATTCATCGAAGCTGTATAACTAGCATATTGATGAAGTGTGGGTGACAGATGCAGTCTATTACAAGACTCTCAGGAATCATTAAAGGATGAAAAAATCTACAACCTTGGAAGAATACTACAGAAAGCAAACCAGTTCTAGAGACTAGAGGTAGTGCAATTGGTAGAAGGCAAATCAGACAATTTTCCAAAGAACATACCAAGTGCTGAAGGAGCTACAGGATATAAGAGACCTTCTACCCAAGTAGGGCCACGAAGACCCTGTAGAAAAGCGCCTCGGCTAATTGACAAAATCAGATGAAACGATGATTATCAAATAACACTCTAGCTAGCTAGCTATTAAGGAATGGGACATCAACCTAAAGCGATGTCATCTCTCCATTCCTTTTCCAAATGAGCCGTACCGGGACACCGTGGGCATTGCAGATAGCACAACGAAAAAATGCTTCTATGCCTTCGACGAGTCATGTTGATCCCTCTTCTGAGAACCGACTTCACTCTAGTAGCATCGAGAAGGCTTGTCCAAAGGATCGTCGAACAAATAGATCCAACCCCTAGTCTCCAGGAACCGATAAAACTGTTTTCCCGCAAGCCAAATCACAAAAGTTCCTCTTGTAGTCGAGGAATCAACGCATTAGTACATTCGGGCCGTCGGACACACGACCCAGAACTCTTCTTGGAGTCGACGAATTATTATTCCAAGGCCGTCTGGTTGCCGAACTTCCAACCAAAATTTCTCTTGAAGTCGATGAATCATCGCTTTAAGAATGCAGTGTCGTCAGACACACAACCCAAAACTCTTCTTGGAGTCGATGAATTATTGCTCTAAGGCCATCTGAACGCCGAACATCCAACCAAAATTTCTCTTGAAGTCGATGAACCATCGCTTTAAGACCGCTGGGACGTCGGACAAACGACCGAAAACTCTTCGTTAAGTCTATGAATTATCGCTCCAAGGCCATCTAGTCGTCAAATATCCAACCAAAATTCCTCTTGAAGTCGAGGAATCATCGCTTTAAGATTGCTGGGCCATCGGACACACGACCCAAAATTCCTCTCGGAATTGATAAATTATCGTTCCAAGGCCGTCTGGTCGCCGGACATCCAACCATAAAACTCTTTCACCAACTAAAGCATCGTGAAGGCCAACTGGAAGATCAGCAGTCATCTCATCTAGAACTACCCGAAGTCAGTGAAGTCATGCTTTGGGGCCATGAATCGACAATCTCATCAGTCACTCCACAAAATTAACAGAATCACTTCCAACGACCAATGAGACAAACAATACTGAATTCTAGAGCTTCAAAGTCACTCAAAAAAACTAAGCAAAAACTGAACTGACCTTGTGATCAATCAGTGGTCGACTCAAATCAGGCCAAGATTGGGCACCTAGGAGAAGCAAGTATCTCAAATCCCTAGTATATAAGTCTCTGAAGATAGAGGCTTTCCCAAGCTTTAATCATCTAGAAGACACATTGGATCCACTGGACCGCATGCAACTAACGGGTAATGCAGAAACCTTGTGTATAGTTTAAGCATGCGAACAACCTATGGCATGGGGGCACCACACATACTTGAATAGCTATGAGGAAAGCTAAGGCTAATCATACCATAGTTCTATTACGCTTGATTGTAAATTCTGGCATGCCGACAACTATGGAACCAACGCCCTGGCTAGTGCAACAAACGAAATAGAAGCATAATACTTGCTTACTTCTTCCCAAGTCCTCCTTTACCACCCTTGGTGACTAGTTCCTTTTCCTCTTAGACTGTATGCCGGTTGAAGACCAATTCTCTTAAGGCAGTTTGGACCAAAAACTGAGATTCTTGCCCTGAACTCCCACAAACTCTTTCTTCATAACCATCTCCATGCGGTCAATTGTAGATCTCTCGCCATGGTAAGCTTACCTATTTGGCCATGCACATCTTCCCGATATGGGAGGATTGTCCAAGCAATGGTTACCCAATCCAAAAACCACTTATCTCTTAAAATCGACGAAATCACATTCTAGCAATGTCAAATCTTCAGATTGATGGGAAAACTCGATCCTAACCTTCTAAGAACTGGTATCGCTCTTCCAGCACCTCGAAGGCCCAAACTATTGTGTGAATCCTGTAAGCCACGCCTAGCTTCTTGAACCAATAAAACCATGTTCAAGCAAATAACCTATCGAGTCGATGGGATCAAATCAATTCGAACCACTGGATCGACGGAACTCAATCCATGTCTCCTCCAAAATCGGTGTCGCTCCGGCAGCACCGAGAAGTTCCAAGCCATTCTAGATTGATAAGTCGTATCGATCCCATAAGTCATGTACTACCATAAGCCGCACATCACTTTTTGAGCCATGGAACCACGCTCTCAAAGCACGAACTCCTTACATTACCTGAAGATTGGGAAAGTCAAGAAGTTCCTATTTGTGCCAAAATTGGTCACAAACCCCAGAAGTAGTGAAAGCACCAGTGTTTACACACAGATCCACAATATCAAAACATAGATCTCAGATCCAGATAAAGCAGAGAATAAAAATGAAGAAATAGCAAAATTAAAATGTAAGAAAGCAAGAAAGAACACAAGATTTATAGTGGTTCGGCTATCTCCGGCCTACGTCCACTTTGAATCAATCCTTTTATTCCTTTGTATTGAGATTACAATTACAAGCCTTTGAACATCAACCAACAAAATAGCAGAGTTTCGGCGTAAAGAGCAGAAGAAGATCCCACTTTTAGTTGCCATACGACCGTTATTTATAGGTGTAGATCTGAAAATATCCGCCTTAAAACCTGGAATACCTTTTCTCTTGCGCAGGTGGGCCCGCTAGATCGATGTAGAGTGATTTTGGATCGATCCAAGTACAATTCGTATCGATCCAAAAGTAATCCAATGAAGCCGAGATCGATCATGAACATTCTTGAGTGCATAAGGAAGCTTCCCTAAAAATTTCATAGCATTTGGGTTTATGGTTTGAGAGATATGATCGATCCAAGTTCTAGTTTGTAAGTGGGCTGAAAGCTTCGGATCCATCAATTCGCCTCCATCAATTCGTACCCATCTGCCCTTCGTATCCCTCGCCTTCGTATCCCATATTGTTCGTATCCATCATACTCTATTGCCTCATGTCCATCAGTTCGTATCCATAAATCCACCACCTGTTCGTATCGATCCTCAATTGCCTTCTTCGTATCCATCCCTGATTGCGTCCTTCGTATCGATCAATAAGTGATCGATACGAAATGCCCATCCAAGTCCCTAAAACCATTGCTTCATTCTTCGTATCGAATCCAGTCTTGATCGATACAAAGTGCTTTGACATACTCCGCCATCCAATCGATGTGTGCGAATCAATACGAGCTCCGTATCCATGAACTTGTTTCTTTCCCTCGTATCGATCTAATGCTATCGATACGAATGATCCAAAGCGAATATACAAGGAGTCTGTCACCCATATTCATATCCATCTTGATATCCCTCGATCGATATGAACCATATCGATACAAACGATATCCATCGATCCAAAGTAATCCATGTTGATTGATATGAACCAAATCGATCTGAAGGTACCGATGCTAACCATTTCTCTTCAACATTGATCCATCCATAACTTGAGCATACGAACTCCGTTTGACCCAAAATTTTAAATGTAGCATTTCCAAGCCTTGTTTATCATTCCCAATCGATCTCACCCTGACTGGAGCTCGGTCAAATTTTGACGGTATCGATCATAGCCTTGTTTCCAATCGATCTCCAATCCTGATATTCGTCCTTTCCAGCCAATTTGTTGATATCCCAGCTTTGACCAAAAGGCAGGGTAACATTTGCCCCCCAAAATATGCCTTGTGGTAAGAAGGCGTGTTTTGAATAGCTCCGAATCCGACATCCAAAGTCCATATTCCATCCATAGCCATGCCATCCGATCCATAATCCAATCTATTACCAAGCCATCCTATCAAGTGTTATAGCCGTATCCTTATCCGAATCCGCGACCGCTTCGAGTCGATATCCGATTTCGAATTCAGTAACCAAATCCTTAGCCAATTTCATATCCATCCGAACCCGACAACTGAGTTCTAATCCATCCATATCCAATATCCAATAACCGAACCCATGACCTCTCCGGATCGATATCCAAATCCGGACCACTCCGGGCCCTTAGCCAAATCCGAGACCACTCCGGGTCCATACCCAAATCCTTAGCTATTCATAGCCGATATCTAAATTAATAACCTCTCTGGGTTCTTGCCAAGCACAATCCACACTCGACGACCTGTACTAAGCAATGCCTTGGTTCAGTGTCCCTGAAAGCTGAGTAATGCCATGGCTTAATTCCTAAGCAGAATCCTGGTCGCTCCGGACCCTTACCGAGTATAATCCACACCCGACGACCTGAAATAGTAACCGATAGATAATATAGAGCCTAAGTCCTAGGCCGAATCCTGGTCTCTCCGGAACCGTGCCGAGCATAGTCCAAACTCGACGACCTGAATAAGCCGATTCGCCACGTTCGGGTGAAGCGACTTACCCCTTGCTAGGCATAATCCATACTCGATGACCATTTACCAAAAACTAGATAAATATCGAATCAAAATCCAATCCAAAATCTAGACTAAATCAGAAAACCAAAAATCCATACTATAAATCTAAACCAATATCCAAACGGGAAAACAAGCATCCAAACCAAAGTCCATACCATAAAACAAACAAAACCAGGAGTCTGACCAAACTCCAAAACTAAACCAGAAAAGAACAAATGTCCAAACCAAAAGAAAAAGCAGATTTCACAAACTAGAGCATCGTGGTTTATCATCATCTCAGAGCATGCCTTGGGGCTATCTCTGTTCCCATACATGAGTAATTGACTTGGCAGTTTGCTCAGAGTTTGCTACTTATTCCATACCATCCTTGTATGTCGATAACCAATCGACCATCATTCCTGGGCCTCGAGCCATCGTCATTTGAGATAAACGGTGGCTGCTCCTACTCCACCGCCGCATTCCGAGCCCCGACATATTGCCAGAGCTGACCACTCCTTACATGCTCCTCGATTATATCCTTTAGATGCCTACAGCTGTTGGTATCATGCACGTCCAGGTCATGAAAGAGACAGTGCCTTCCTGATGCCCTCTCATTTCCGAGGGATCTCTACTTGCCAGCATTCGTAGGGAAGGCGACCTCGAGTTTCAATGTATACCCGCTCTAACGTTTCGTTCAATCCTGTGTAAGTGGAGAATTTTGGTTCTCCCCAGCGTTTCCTTGCCTTGCCAGAGTTGTCATCCAACTTCCTCTTCTCTTTATCCTTATCCTTACCCAAGCTTTCACTGGATGGTTCTCCATCCTTAACAACATTTACTTCCTTTAGTTTCAAATCCAGACTCGCGTCCTCTTGGCGAAGAAATCTTTCGGCCTTGTGAAAGAATTCCCCAAGATCCATTGGTGGGTCACGTATTAATGATACTTTGAAATCCAAGTTATACCTGACTCTTGACACTGCCGCCATTAGAACCATTGATGGATCTGGCCGATCCACTGAAGCAACTGCCGCATTGAATCAAGTTAAGAAAGCCCTGAGCGATTCCCATGTCCTTTGTTTTACCGATGTTAGTGTCATCGCATTTTTTGGCCTTTTGATATGAACCTGAAACTGCTTCAAAAACCTGTCCACCAATTCTGTCCATGTCATAATAGATCCATCTTCCAACTGCCTGAACCACATAGCAGCTATATCCGTCAAATACAGAGGGAAACACCGGGCCATAACTTCCTCCGATGCCCTCAACACTTCCATGTGTCTCGTGTACCTCATCAAATGATCGGTAGGATCAGGTCTACCGTTGTACACCTCCAGAGTAGGTAGCTTGAACTCTGGTGGATTCCTAGTCGTTCTGATATCATGGGTAAACAGACTCCTGTTTACTCCTTCCAGATCTCCGTTTGCTAAACCTCCATGAATAGTTCGCCTGATAATCTTAGCTAATCTAGTGTTGTCCACCAAGGGTTGCCCCTCGAGTCTCTGAGGGAATTCTGATACATACTCTTCATCATGCACTCATGTATTCATGTTGGCACCTGGTTGCGCTGCATTATCTGGTATCCCTTCATGGATTGGTCTAGCATTACCCAGTGGTGTGCCCCCGAGCCTAGGTCCATCCAGATTGATAGTTGTTTGCTAATTGGGGGCTTCCCCTGCTGAACCACTCCATCTGGTTTCCTGTTGAGTGCTTCTGTTCCAGCTCCGTGGATCTAAACTCCAGCAGCTCCAGCTATTCCTACCTGTCCAAACTGTCTGAGAAGGTTCTGCATCATTTCCTCCTGCCTTTCAACAATTCTTCTTGCATAGCTCCCATCATCATCTCCATCTTATCTCTGGAGATGAAAACTGAGGCTTGATTCACTCTTGAGGAAGCCTCCTGACTCCCTTCGTGTTGACTCCTTTCCGCTCTTTGTACCCTTGTTGATTGCTTTATCATGGTTCCTTTTAGATCTGATCCTTTAGCTTTCAAAATTTGAATTCCAAATCCGGTATAACAGGTGCTAGTCATTCTCAGCGAAAGCACCAAAGTGTTTGTGCCAAAATTGGTCACAAACCCCAAAAGTAGTGAAAGCACCAGTGTTTACACACAGATCCACAATATCCAAACACAGATATGAAATCCAGATAAAGTAGAGAATAAAAATGAAGAAATAGAAAAATTAAAATGTAAGAAAGCAAGAAAGAACACAAGATTTATAGTGGTTCGGCTATCTCCGGCCTACGTCTACTTTGAATCAATCCTTTTATTCATTTTGTATTGAGATTACAATTACAAGCCTTTGAACATCAATCAACAAAATAGCAGAGTTTCGACATAAAGAGCAGAAGAAGACCTCTCTTTTAGTTGCCATAGGACAACTATTTATAGGTGTAGATCCGAAAATATCCACCTTAAAACCTGGAATACCTTTTCTCTTGCGTAGATGGGCCCGCCAGATCGATCCAGAGTGATTTTGGATCGATCTAAAAGTAGTCCAATGAAGCCGAGAACGATCATGAACATTCTTGAGTGCATAAGGAAGTTTTTCTGAAAATTTCATAGCATTTGGATTTATGGTTTGAGAGATATGATCGATCAAAGTTCTAGTTTGTAAGTGGGCTGAAAGCTTCGGATCCATCAGTTCGCGTCCATCAATTCGTACCCATCTGCCCTTCGTAGCCCTCACCTTCGTATCCCATGTTGTTCATATCCATCATACTCCATTGCCTCATGTCCATCACTTCGTATCCATAAATCCACCCCCTGTTCGTATCGATCCCTGATTGCCTTCTTTGTATCCATCCCTGATTGCGTCCTTCATATTGATCAATAAGTGATCAATACGAAATGCCCATCCAAGTCACTGAAACCGTTGCTTCATTCTTCGTATCGATTCCAGTCTTGATCGATATGAAGTGCTTTGACATAATCCACCATCGAATCAATGTGCGTGCATCGATACAAGCCCCGTATCCATGAACCTATTTCTTTCCCTCGTATCGATCTAATGCTATCGATACGAACGATCCAAAGCGAATGTACAAGAAGGAGTCCGTCACCCATATTCATATCCATCTTGATATCCCTTGATCGATATGAACCATATCGATATGAACGACATCCATCGATCCAAAGTAATCCATGTCGAATGATATGAACCATATCGATCTGAAGGTACGGATGCTAACCATTTCTCTTCAACATTGATCCATCAATAACTTGAGCATACGAACTCCGATTGACCCAAAATTTGAAATGTAGCCTTTCCAAGCCTTGTTTATCATTCCCAATCGATATCACCTTGATTGGAGCTCGGTCAAATTTTGACAGTATCGATCATAGCCTTGTTTCCAATCGATCTCCAATCCTGATATACATCCTTTCCAGCCAATTTGTTGATATCCCAGCCTTGACCAAAAGGCGGGGTAACAGTTCCAATCCATTCTGAATCGATGAGTCATATCGATCCCATAAATCGCGCACTACCATAAGCCGTGCATCACTTCTTGAACCATGGAACCACGCTCCCAAAGCATGAACTCCTCGCATTACCCAAAGATTGGCAATGTCTAGAAGTTTCAAACCGTTCTGGGTCGATGGGTCATATCGATCTTATAAGCTGTGTAATCCTATAAGCCGCACATCACTTCTTAAGCCGTGGGACTAGGCTCTCGAAGCATGAACTCCTTACGTTACCCAAAGATTGGCGACAACGAGAAGTTCCAAACCATTCTTAGATCGATGGGTCGTATCGGTCCCATATGTCATGCATTGCCATAAGACGCGCATCACTTCTTGAGCCATGGAACCATGCTTTCGAAGCACAAACTCCTTACGTTACTTGAAGATTGGCAATGTTGAGAAGTTCCAAACCATTCTAGATCGATAGGTCATATCGATCCCATAAGCTGCACACTGCCATAAGCTGCGCATCACTTCTTGAGCCGTGGAACCATGCTCTCGAAGCATGAACTCCTTACATTACCAAAGAGTGGCAACATTGAGAAGTTCCAATCCATTCCAAATCGACGAGTCATATCGATCCCATAAGACATTCAATCCCATAAGCCGCGCATCACTTCTTGAGCCTTGGAACCATGCTTTCGAAACACGAAATCCTCCCATTGCCCGAAGATTGGCAACGTCGAGAAGTTCCAAACCATTCTAGATTAATGGGTTGCATCAATCCCATAAGCCGTGTACTGCCATAAGCCGCTATAACGACCCGACTTTTCGACCCTCAAATGAAGGCGCTAATACATCCATGGTATTACATGCCAAGCACCCAAGTGCCGGAAAGACGAATGGTTAGGGTAAAATAAAAGGAAAACAAAATAGAACTAGAGAGAAGAGAACATAATATCAGAATCTCACATGTGGAATTATAATATATAATATCTCAAAAGGTCTTTACAAAAAAAGAAAACTTTTATATACATACATCAATCAGAGAAAACTAACCTATCATCAGCCTGGACGGTTATAACATATTGTCCTCAGAAATGCTGATAGATACAATCAAGTAATGCAGTAGAAAATAAGTACGGTAGGAAATCATCCAGCTCCTCAACAAGAGCTTTAATGAACAGTAGCTAAATCTGGAAACATACTCGAGCTGGCCCGAGCATTATAAGAGAATAAAACTCAGATCAGTCTGGTAAAACAGGTCAGAAATTCAAATCACATGGAATTTATTTTATCTTAAAAGCTTTCAAAACAAGGGTATATCATAAGACTATGCTGTCAATAAACACGGATGGGTTTTTCCGTTACGATAACCAAGCCACTCTATTATAAAATCCAATGATAATATAATAATGTCTAAGGTGTGGAATATAAAT
Source organism: Allium fistulosum (assembly GCA_030737815.1). Taxonomy (NCBI): domain Eukaryota; kingdom Viridiplantae; phylum Streptophyta; class Magnoliopsida; order Asparagales; family Amaryllidaceae; genus Allium; species Allium fistulosum. The sequence continues at coordinate 918,652,565 of CM060906.1, forward strand.
AAACACATAGCTGCGATTCAAGTGGGTGTACATCACAACAATAATAGGTATACAATCATAACCGCTAAGGTGGCATTCGCTAATTTTGTAGGATTTCCCCGTAGATCTCTTTGGGGAAGTCGAATCCGAAAAATTGCACAAGGATCAGAGATATCCTTCCGAAGCATTATACATCTCTAGTAAATGTACCATAGGAAAACAATAGCTAGTCTTGCTAAAACCTGATGCATCGCTCCCGCATGCATTTCCCAATAAGTATCTCTAGAAATGGAGTCATATACGCCCTATGGGTTCGCCAACCCTACTGGCTGTGTCTCCTATCTCTCGTTTTTGCCATATCAATGATGAGGCTATGTCCGGCATTCCTTCCCATGAGACAACACCCAAATAGATCTTCCCCACGAACTCCAACTTGAACAAATCACGGAACGACATGGATTCCCATATCTCAAACAGATCCTGGAACCATATATGGATTCCTCAATAGATACCGTAATCACACATGGATTCTCATACTTCAACAGGTGTCGGAATCACACATGGATTCCCACATCCTGAATAGATCACAAACAACTACATGTGTTCGAGCATCTCAAACAGATCTTGAATCTCCACATAGGTTCCGGCATCACGAAGCAATCACGAAGCCATCACAAAGAAATCACAAAGTTAACTCGAAGCCATCACGAAATAATCATGAACCTCTTCCAAAGCATAGAACATGTATATGGTTTTTGGAGTGGTTACGGTTTCAAGTCATGTCATATAAGTACACTTCTCCGCTTACCGGGTGCTCCAAAACCATCGATTTCCTAGGAATCTCAACCCCGATTCTGTGGGAAATAAACAGACAATACATAATATCGAAGATCACCTCCTAGCTATTCAAGCAAATGGATTTCCTTATCATTTGTCTTATAAAAGCAAAACGAGTCTATACGTTTAGTATATCATCATTGAAGATAAATGTGCCATATAATCCTTGTGTTTTTTCTAGATATTTCCAGAGTATATTCTGGCTAAGATTTGATAGTCGGTTATTTAACTATAAAAAAAACAATCCAATATAGTGAGAATAATCACATACGGGAAAACCTAGTCCCGTATACTGTCCATAAGCAATAACATACAAAGCACGGTCGAAATAAACAAGCACGATCAAGTCATATAAATGACTACTAATCCCCTTTTTAAGTTAATCTTCCATTATAAATTAAAACCTCTTTTATTAGTAAAAACTTTTTTTACTCAATAAACCCCAATGTAAATGAAACTCCATTTGTTAATCAAACTCCATTATTTAATTAAACATCACTATTCATTTCAACTTGTTCTAATACTTCCCAAAAGTATTCATATACTTATCTCAATCGTATAAGTATATTCACAATCAATTTCGAAGGGCTTAGGACAAATGTTACTCAAACACTGTCACTACAAACCCAAAACCATTACACTTATGATTATCTTTAAAACTCCATTTCAAAGATTTATTTACGTTCACAAGTATAACCTAAACGGGTTAAAGGTGAATGTTACCAACACATTGCCACAACAAACCCAAACCAAATCATACTTGTTATTTATCTTTAAAATTCCTATATTAAAGGTCTAAGTATTTTCCCAAACTCATTTACCATATTTTAACACTTTAAAATATTATCTAATGGGTTAAAAACAAATATTATTAAAACATTGTTTACAACAAATCCCAAAACACTCAAATATTCCATTATCTTTTAAATCCCATTTTTAGAGATCCAAATTACTTTTCAAAAGTATAGTTAAATGGGTTAAAAAAGATGTTGCACAAACATTGATACTATAAATCCAAAATCACTTTTATACTTACCATTTACTTTAAAACATCCATTTAAAGTTCTAAGCATAGCTTTAGATATTAAACAAGGCTATATATCTTTGTAGTCAATTCGTAAACAATTCCTTATAACATATGTGTTATAATCCCAAAACTCCTTTTAAGTTAGTTTATAAAACAATCCATTATAACGTAAATGTTATAATCCAAAAACTCATTTTTATCCTTTACAAAAACCAAACTTCCTTTTTAAAACTTCTAAATATACTAAAATACCTTTAAAAAGGTATATATTTACATATACTAATTTGTTTGCAAAACTAAGACATTTAATAAAATACTATAAACCATTTGTAAAATATTATAACCTAAAATCCTTTTATTACTTTAATAAAATCTTTAATAACTTTTAAAATAATATATATATATATATATTAAAAACATACTTTTAAAATACTTATACTATCCTTTAAAACCTTTGTTTTAAACACTACTTAAAAACTTGTTTTAATAACCACATCTTTATAAATCCATAATTGATTTTCAAAATATATTTAAACCTTGTTCTTTTCCCATAATAAGTACACTAATAGCACTCATTAATCAATGCGAAGAAGGCCTAGGATGTCTTTCAAAGTTAACTTTAAAATTACATATTACAGCGATTTCAAAGTGCATCCATCGCGACCGTTTCGCTTCTACCATTTAAAACTTTCATTTCCAATTTCCACAAATGTCCAAATCAATCCATTTATGTCAAACACACCCAAACGTGTGTAGAATAACCCCATATATATGTACATATATATTCCCACAATTTATCCAATTTAACATATGTCAATTATCAAGGATTTCAAAACACGTTTATAACGACTAAATCGTTTCTAACATATATAACATACTATCACTTTTCACAAAGCAATATCAAACATGTAAACAAGTAATCTGAGCCATAATACATGTTATAGATGATCAAATAGAGATTATTATACTCAGTAATGATGTTCTCACTTGTTTTACAAAATTAGGCAGGGTCCAAAAGTAATAACTTGCATTGTTCGTTATATAGTTATATTTTCAATACAACGACAATTATATATATACAATAATATATAATCAATCAACTACTGCGAAAGCTCCAGCTAACCCTTTTGCGTTTTCGAATAGTCCAAAATCGAATGGACTAAAATTTCCATTACCTCCAAACTTGAAGAATCTGACTCCATTGCATAGATAATCCTAATACGAATGCAATGGCGAAAACGGCACCTTGATCGGACCTCGTATGAACAAGATACAATTGATATAAGAATTTGAATTAAATAACTTAATTAATTAATAATTAAATTGCTAATCCCCCTTAATTACCCTATTAAAATCGCTCCTCTTCCTCTCCTTCCCCATCGTGCACAGCGACACAAACTAACCCAATTCTAGTGTGCACGTTTTGCAGTGATACAGAAAACCAGTTGTCGATTCGACCAACCGACCTCGCCAATGCTCATCTCCCCTCGCATCCGACCTGTTGACACCCACCACGACACCTCCAATCGCTTGCAACCCATTGCGACATCCTTCTACCCCAAACCCTAGACCATGCATTGACCAAGCATATGCATCGCGACAGCCAATGATAATTACCGCCGACATCGCCATTCCTCCTATCTTCATGCCACGAACCCGACCACACCTTCGAATTCAACTCCGGCAACCTCCCTAGCAACGCAACCTGAAGCAATGTTATGCTACAGTGCAAATGTCTCACTCAACATCTCGCAACCGCTCCACCTCAAACTTCACACATGAGTTCGTCTTGGTCCAATTAACACTATGTCACCATCCATTTGACCTACCACCTCTTCTATCGATGATTATTCCAAAACCCAACTTGCGACAGTCAAAGTCGAGCACTGACGAAATCATTCGCTCCCAAAATGAAGCATAGGGAATCAAAGCCCTGGCCAATACGAAACTATCTGATAAAATGGCATTGATTATCATGGTCTAACACTCTCTAAACAATTGGTGGAAGAAACTGAAATAGGCGGCAGGCAAAATTAAAAAGAGAAGAGGAGGGAAGTGAATTAGGTCTTAAGGTTTTAAGCTATGAAGATGTCTTTATAGGAAAATAATAGTATATTTTATTCTCTTTTAATTTTCGTTGTGCATTTCTATTCCGCATGATCACATAACACGTCCAATTGTCATGAAACTCGTCGATGTACAATAATTCAATATTCAAGATCCAATGACACTAGTTTCGTCAAAATCCAAGACAGTACACCAGAATGATATTATCGCATGGTAGTTAAAATATTAAAACAATTTTAATCACTGAAATTGTAATTTAAAATTTACAATAACCTTTTATTGTTTAAAAAGAATTTAAATAAGCTTTTGAAATTATTTTTATTCGAATCAAACCCAAGATTCAATTAATTAAATAATTCTAATATTTAATTAAAACCATTCAAAATTTTGGGTTGTTATAGCCACGCATCACTTCTTGAGCCGTGGAACCACGCTCTCAAAGCATGAACTTCTTATGTTACCCGAAGATCGGCAACATCGAGAAGTTCCAAATCGTTCTAGATTGATGGGTCGTATCGATCCCATAAGCTGCGCACTGACATAAGCCAGGCATCACTTCTTGAGCCATGGAACCACGCTCTTGAAGCATCAACTCCTCACGTTACCCAAAGATTGACAACGTTGAGAAGTTCCAATCCGTTCCGGATTGATGGGTCGTATCGATCCCATAAGCCATGCATTTCATAAACCACTCTCTCTCAAAAGCCGTGCATTTCGTAAGCCACGCACTCTCAAAAGCCGTGCATTTCATAAGTCGTGTAGTCTTAAAAGCCATGCATTTCATAAGTCATGCACTCTTAAAAGCCGTGCATTTTTTAAGCCATGCACTCTTAGAAGCCACGCATTTCATAAGCCGCGCAAGCGCTGCTTAATGTTGTTCTAACATCATCAGCAAAACTATAAGATTTTCTAAGTATCGGTATTGTCCTGACAATACTGGGAAACTTGTATATTGCAAGATTAACAGGGATCAACTCCCGTTATCCGAAAGAACCGACATTTCTTCGATAGTGCCGCAAAGTTCACAAACCAAGAAGTCGGTAAAGAATTTTGATCTTTGACAAAAGTTAATGTATAAAATGTCTAAATTGAAGACATCCAAGTCACAAGTTTCTAAAGATAGGAGGTGTGACGCACCTTTGACTGGGGGCATCCAGGGAGCCGCCCAGAAATCAAGTCTCACATCAGTTGTTCTGAATAATCAGCCCTGTAGACTGAGGGGTACGTAGAACATTAATACCTAGTCAGGATAAAAAATCACTCCAACTTGCAACAAAAAGGAGGAACTTACCATCGTCCAGAGATAGACGACGGTGGAAGGCATTTCCAGAATCAAATCATCAACGCACCAGTTTCCAAAGACAGAAGTAGGTACTCGACTAAGGTCTCAAACCCCAACTTGCAAAAAATCACTTGTTATTCGAAGACAGACAACGACAAGGAGAGAACGCTCAAAATCGAGCAACTAAACCATTGATTCCTAAAGATTGGAACCAACGAATAAGGTTGATATCTGCAAAAATGCTATCAGCCCGGCATAATGCATATAGCCGGAAACAAGCAATGCTAAGTGTCACAGATTCAAGACAAACACTACCGAAATCTACCAGTCCATGATCAGGATAGGAATGAGCGCGGTCGTACCAAGGGCAATGTGATGACTTGCTCCACAATTTCTAGTTTTCTATAAGAACCTAGAATTTGACACCTATAAATGAAGGGTTCCTTAGATAGAAGTCAGATCATAAAAAAACTGATTGGAGGAAATCTAGTTTTTCGTGAATAAGAATAACCATGGAATTGGTTAAGCAACAACCCTGCATTTCCAAGGGTAACACGTGACGATGATAAACAAGGCTAGGCAATGGAAACGCCTAGGACTCCCGTCCTTCCATAACATGGCATCTCCTAAGTGAAGCAACATTGAGAAAAACCACCACATTGGGTTGAAAGGGATCTACTCAACTATACATGATCAGTTGAATGATTTAATCCTAACCAACATGACTTTAACATTGCCCAAAGACAGGCAACACTAAGAAAAGACTTTTACAATCCAATCATCGAAGTGCAAGTTTTCGAAGATCGAAACTAGTTCCCACCTGGATTAAAAGCATTGTCGGATCGACGGGGAAAATCGTCCCAACCTCCCGAGTGTCAGTGTTGCCCCGACAACGCTAATGCCTTTTCTCATTTCCTAAGTATCGGTGTTGCCCTGGAAACGTCGAGAAACTTTTTATTTCATAAGTATCGGTGTTCCCCCAGCAACGTCAGGAAACCCTCTATTTCCTAAGTACCGACACTGCCCCGACAATGCTGGAAAATTTGTTATTCACTATGTACCAGTGTTTCTTCGGCAACGCCGAGAAAACTTTAATCTACAAGTTCGATGAGAAACACTCATCATTGTGAACCATCGATGTACTAGCTTCCGTAGATAGAAGTTGGTCCTCAAGATAGATTCTACTCTAGTCTTCAGAAAACTACCATTCCCCGAAAATGGGCAACAACAAGAAGGCAACCTTTCATAGGTTAGTTAGATGGTTTGACCTTTCATCAGAGGAATCATCCACTACATAGGAACAAAACAGTGCCGAAAGGAAATCCCAGGATTGAATTGATCGTGTGCTAATTTCTAGGGATGAAAGCCGGTGCACAACCGAATTTCTTGAATTCAACTTAGAAAGAATTTATATACAACCAAAAGATAGGCAGCCTCGAGGAAATGTTTCTTGGAACCAAGTAGCTATGTTATCAATTCCCGAAGACAGGAATTGGCGTATGAACAGAACTTTATGACGACAGCAATCAAGCAAAGCATGCACAACTAAGGACATGTAGGGACAATCATGGAAGATCAGAAATAAAACCATCGAACTTCCTCAATCCTAGAATAGGATTGAGAGCCAGACCAAGGGCAATCGAATTGTCTGAAACCTCTCCATCTCTCACAATCGCCGAAATACAGGCGTTCGAAATAGCTAGTCCCTTGAGTAGGGATAGATGCACAGATACTTGATCAAAAAATGTTGCAAATTTCAAGCATGAATAACCGCGAGGTTGGTTAGATAACGGTTCTGTATCGCAAAACAGAGCATTCTGGCAACAAAATCGCCAACAAAGGAAATGAAGGATTCAATGTTCAGAAATAAACCGTTACTCGCAGTCTGGCGATGGCGAGAAGGATCCATGACCTACTAACGATCTAACTAGATTATTTGGTTCCAACTTGCAGGAATATGTCATTACCCAAAGTTTGGTGATGCTAAGAAGAAACCCCCAGAATGAAACTATTGATACATCGGCTTTTGGAAATAGAAGTAAGAGTTTGATTGAATCTCCAGCCTTGCCTTCTGGCATCTCAAGCTATCTGAAGATTCATAACATCAAGGAAAAATCCAAAAAGTTGAGTCATCCGCGCATGAGTTTCTAGAGATAGAAACTAATACATGATTAGGGTCTCAACACTGGACTTGGAAGAATTCACTCCAACAAAAGATGACGATGACGCATCTTTCCAGCGCATGTACCTAGAATGATATTGATAACGATGTCAACTTGGAGGAATTTAATTATAGTCAGGAAATAGACATCATTGATTAAATAAGAGCTTGGAATCAAGCAGCAAAGTCCCTAGTTCCTGGAGATAAGAGGTATCGTGTCAGTCAAACTGGGGTAATCAAATGTATTGCCCAAGAAACCTAGTCTCCCGAAAACATATAGACTTAGTATTTAGAGAAAGCAGCCCTATGGACTAGGGTAGATGCACCAACACTTTGTTGAAATGAACTCAATTGAGCATAAGTAGGGATTAGCTACAAAACTGGCTAGACCAAGCTTCCTCATAGTTCTGAACCAAGCTATGAAATAGAATATGCCGAAATGACCATAGAAGTATTACTTACATGTATAGAATTATAGTAAATGAGTGTGCTGCACATGAACACAAGAGGTGCAACAGTGAGAAAAAACAATGCTTCGAATTGAGTAATTAAACTAATAGACCCCAGAGACAGAGGCAGGTGTTCAGGTTGAATTCAAAAACGCAAAGGAAGGATAATCAAAATTGAAAAAGCCATGCATTAGTTTTCGAAGATTGAAACTATGCTTGATTGAACTTCAACTACAACTCTATAAAAGCAGCTGTGCCTTATAATTTAACTGTAATCAATCATCCTAATATGATAGGAATAGTAAGCATAGCCTAAGTTGCGAAGGACCCAACTTCTGGAGGAGTGGAAGTCCCTCCGCCAAACTAAAGATTAGATGACCGGAAAGTCATTTTCAACAGTAAAACTTGACATTTGACCCTATCGGTTCTGAGCGTTGACCAAGGCAGTGTATTATCTACATGAGAAGAATCCAATATCCCGAATATTGTTAATGAACAATCTAGTGTAGATAGCTTTCATACATTTGAAAAAAATCCATATCATCCTTTGAAACTATCTTTGCCACACTTACCCGTTATTGATTAACGATCAATAATGGAGCCACTGTCTGAAGTGATGTGGGAAGCTTTTCTTTTCAGAATCACTGGAGTCAAAAACGGAAAGAGTGATATGATTGAATCATCCACTATATCTGATTTTGGAATAAATCATTGCATTAGAATTCAAAACAGTGATAGGAACTTAACCAAGTCCTTGAAAAGAAATAGTTAAAGACAAAGAGCAAGACTTCGTTCGAAACAGCATAAAATCGTTCGAGACAAAACATAGCTTCACCACCGGTCGAGTTAAAACTATATAGGTCGACTCTAAACCTACGTCGTACACCCACTTACCAACCTAAACCATCATGTATACTACAGAGCAAAAATTGCATCGTCGATACCAGGAATTGAAATTCAGATCGAAATCAAATAACGAACGGCTATTAGAAGTCAGTCAATTGAAAACAATATCTTGAGATGGACTCCAACGATTTACTGAAATTCACAAAATAGTACTCCGAAACTTGTCTTGTTCCAAAGCACACTTTGTTTCCAATTAAATCATATGCTATGGGACAAATGTTAGCTGGGTTTTTAACCCAACATAATTCAACAGAAGTTTGAACATCCAAACTAAGCCAAAATGACTTTAAACTTGAACAAGACATCTAAAAGAACAAGCTAATGGAACTTAAGAGAAACAAGCCAAAAGTCCACTAAGTATATCATCATCCATGGATCGCTAGCAATCTAAAAGGAAGCATTATGAGTTATCAAAGCCTCTTGCATCATCATCTACTACCTCTTCTAAGAATACTTGCCAAGTTTCATAGCTTGCCAAACAATCTAGCTCGAGAAGTGAAGACTCATCTGATTCAAGCTATTTGACCAAAAGCAGCTAACTTAAAATGGACCTATAGAACTCATACGGAGTCGGATTAACTTGAAATATTAGGAGAACACTTAGAAGACATAAAATAAGGTCAAAATGGGATCATTTGGAGGTTGTTTGATGGATCATTAGCGACCTAACTAGATGGATCGCTAATGATCCATGTAGGTTAGGACCCATAACCTGAAATTTATAAGGTAGGTCGCACCCTAGAGACACTACCTGCAAAGTTTCGTCTGGTTTCGTTAAGTTTTGAGCTAGTTGTGGATGATTCTTCTTCGAATTAGGCCAGTTTGATCCATCAAGTCCGACCCATAAGGAGTGGGATCCATGATATGATCCATAGGGGAGGCTCTCCTACTTATCTAAATTGCATGTGTGAAGTTTCGTGTGATTTGGTCAAGTATTGAGTGAGTTATGGACGATTCTTATGGACCAGATGATCCATGAAGATGGATGATCAAACGAACTCCAAACGACTTGATATTTGGACAAGGCATTTAAATAGAAGAAAGGAAGACAACCAAAGTAAGATCAATCAAAAATATGCTAAGTTAATGGATAGCTAGTGATCCATCCTCTATGGATAGCAAGTGATCCATCTCCTATGGATATCTAGCGATCCATCAAAAGAGGTTGGATTGCCCTCAAACTTTCCAAACTCCTTCGTAGCACTAAGTAAAGGCTTTTGGTAGAAAAATATGCTAAGTTGATGGATAGCTGACGATCCATCCTCTATGGATAGCTAGCGATCCATCCCCTATGGATAGCTAGCGATCCATAGAAATGACTCGGATTGATTTGAGATTTGAGATGATGACTTGGTATAACAACTGGACTCTTCTGCACTTGGACTTCTATTCTAATACTCACTGAATTCTCCTATAAATACTCACCTATCTGCAAAAATAAAGAGGATCTTCGGGACTGGCTGTTGGAACTTTACAGAGATTATTCTTTAATTTTTTCCTCCCACACAATAGTCATCTAGGGGTTCACTGTGATTCTCCAGTGAACTCTTGTACTTGTGACTTGATTTAACTTAGAAGTTTCAATCATATTGTAATCTTATTCAACTTGTAACGACAGTCAGTTAATAGAAAGTTATAAAGTGGACGTAGGCTTCATTAACAGCCAAACTACTATAAAAAGCTTCTTGTCTTTTTACTATTTCTGTTCTTTTTACATTTATTTTCTATATTATTGCTTTGTAAAAACATGGCTGGTACTTTCACACTCAATCCAGGGTGTTGATTCATTTTTTGGGTTAATAAATATATACATATATCTTTTGTATATCAATTCATACTTGGAGATTAAATCAAAATATTTTTTACCAAAACCTACTCTTTAGCAAAATACTATGGTAGTATCCACTTAGAAAGCTAAAAATGAATGTCGAAGATGCTGCAGTCATCACTAGAATTATTTTCAAACGACAGAAGTGGGTTCAGTACATCCAAATAATACTTTTTTGGCTTAACTAAAAATCATTTTCAAAGCGGTATCAAATGCTTCGTAAATATTACCAAGTACCATGATCTCAATTTCATAAATAAATTTCCCAAATATTTACATTTAAATAATACTATTATTATTTTCCCAAAACCTTATAAAACCAATTTCAAAGCCATCAGGATTTAAGTTCACAAATTCTCAATTTAATCCTTTTTGTTTATAAACCATGTTTAAAAAACCATTCTCATATAAAATCACTTCCTTGTATAATTATTTTTACAAATGTATATTTACAACATATCTTATCTTTCCTTTAGATTATAACAAACATCTTTTATTAAAGTTAACTTTCAACCCAACATTATCACCGAACGCCTTATATTCAAACCGCGAAACTTAATTCACAAGGTATTCGTTTCAATGCTCCCACAATTATTGTCTGCCTAACCCATGAAGTGAAAAGGTAAAACTGCTTATAAACTGGCCAAGCATAATAATCAACAACCAATAGTCAAAAACCAATAGTCGATGCTCATAAACTGGCCGTGCAATATTAAACTAATAATTCTATAAATGATAATAATGCTCATAAACTGGCCGAGCATGGTTGTATTAATTAATGAGGGGTAATGAATGAACATCATTAATCCCTATAGTAATTAAGCTACACTTTAATGATTCATACTTATATAAGTTACCTTATATAAGATCTTTAATTTATGTTGTTGGAATTACCTTTAGGGAATACATTTATAACAAATACAAATATGCTCTCATATGTATAATTCACTCAATTAATGCTAGGGCATTCCATTACCCTATCTCTTAATGGGTCATACCCCACCAAAGACAAGGTTCTCATTTAACCTTCAGCTCTGATACGAAGCAGTAATGACTAGCCTTTTCGACCCTCGAATGTCGACACTAATACACTATGATATTCTTGTGCTGAGCATCCAAGTGCTCAAAATACAGATTATTAAGATAAAATAAAAGAAAACGACAACAGAACAAGATAGAGGAGAATACAATATCAGAATCTCATAGTGGAACGATAACATACAATATGAAAAAATAGTACATACTATCACTCTAAGATACATAACGTTTCAGAGTTACAATTCTAAATACTATCTTCAGTCTGGATAGTTATAACAACCTATCCTCACAATTGTTGATATATATACACATAGTATTAATGCAGGGGAAACAAGAATACTATGGTAGGTGAAACATCAAGCTCATCTCCTTGAGCTCCAAAGACTATCAAAACGAAAACTTGTCTTTCTCAGACTACTCGAAAGATTACCCATGGAAATAAGGGAAATAAAAACCACGAGTCAGACATAAGTCTGGTATGAGAAAGTCAAGAAATATGCGGCTACGAAATGCCGTAACTATTATCCCCTTCAAAAGAGCCACCATCGAATATGTACATTAGATGAAATAATAAATAACGTTTAGGATATAGAATATAAATCAGAAAATATCTGTGTTGCTTGCATCTCATGACACAACAATATTACAATTACAATCAAAACCACTAAGGTACGTTTGCATAATGGATTTTCCATGGAGATCTCTTCGGTCTAACCGAATCCAAACTCCATGCACTAGGATCAAAAGTAACCTTCCGAGCATTGTATATCTTGATATCAAATATGCTATAAGAAAAACATAACTAGCCTACACACAAACATAAGTATGAATCATGTGGAACCAAGTACCATCTACTCCTCTGCGCAACATCGATAAGTATACTCTAGATATGGAGTTGATGTAACCCATCACGAGTTAGCTAAACCCCGGGTTGTGCAGCCTACTATGTCTTTAGCCATTTCGGATATCGAGGTCACGTTCAACATCTCTCACACAAGTCTTCATCACTCATATAGAACTAACACCAACCTTTCCCTTGGACTCAACCTTTGGATAGACAGTTCAACTCTATAGCATTTCACTTCATAACCGCTTCCAAAACATAGAAGCCTATATCAATTTTGAAGTGGTATTTGATAAGTAAAACACTTACCAATCCCAGTCTCTTCAGAACTAAATCGACGAATTTTTGGTTAACTCAATTTCGGTTCTTTTAAAAGTAAGTGAACAATACATAAAGAGGAGTCCTCTCCATGAGATCTCATATATACAAATTCTTAAAACTAGAGACGTTCATACCAATGCTCCTCCCCAGGGGTTCTCAAATCATATGACACCGTAAAGCTTTTAGATACTTTTGTAGTTAATTTGGTCAAGTTCGATATTCGACTAATCGGCTTTCAAGTTCAAAATAGAGGATCGCATATGGAAACCAAGTCTCGTATACTTATCATGTTTTTGGACTTCTCAACTTACACTATCCCTCAGTCAAGAGTGAAGCTAGGTAAATTAGAGCACTGATTGCATCAAAACCTTACGTAGACACTTCATTCTTAACTCTCACAGATAGACAACCTACTTCATTAGCTTTTAGTGCTAAGTACACGACTAAATACTTCTCATAAATGAGTAAATACACAAAGCATGATCAAGTCACATAAAGAACGATTAAGTCACGTAAGCAACTTCTAATCCATTTTCAGTTAATTAATCATTTTTATTAATTAAAACTTCCTTTTCTAAATGTGTGTATATATATATAATACCTTTATAAAAGTGATATACATATATTCACTTTTCACTATTCATTTGTACTCTTTTTATACCTAAAAAGTATTCATATACTTATCCCAAATGGGGTAAGTATTTTCACAAATCATTAATAGGATTTCTTACTTCAAACTTTATTTTTCTATCTTTTTCCAAAAGATTTCATACTTTTCATTACTTTAAAAATCCATTTAAGAATCTAAGTACATTCAAAAATAAAGTTTCTTCCTTGCATATCTACTATGGAAGCTTCCACTCTTATTTTGCCTGTAACAGATGAAGAAATCAAAGCCACTCTTTTCTCTATGAATAAGGAATCTTCAGGAGGCCCTGATGGGTTAAATGTCATTTTCTTTATATCAACTTGGAATGTTTTAGGTGTTGAATTTTGTGCAGCTATCCACAACTTTTTCAATAAGTGTAAGTTACTTCGGGAAGTCAATAACACCAACATTGCCCTGATCCCTAAGGTGTCTCCTCCAAATAGTGTTACATCTTTCAGACCTATCTCTTGTTGTAATGTTGTTTACAAGTGTATATCAAAAATTATAGCTTCACGTCTAGTCAAAGTTCTGCCTTCTGTTGTTTCCAATAATCAATCTGCATTCATTCCTACTAGAGACATAATTGATAATGTTCTCCTCACTCAAGAATTGCTCAAGGGATATGGCAGGAAGAATGTGGTTCCTGCAGCTGCTCTCAAACTTGATATAACCAAAGCTTATGATTCAATCCATTGGGAATCTATTGTTAGGATAATGGCAGTGATGGGCTTCCCTAAAGCATTTGTGTCCTGGATATATGTTTGCATATCCACCCCTACCTACTCTGTTGTATTAAATGGCAGACCTGTAGGCAGTTTCAGAGGTAGTAAAGGGATTCGACAAGGTGACCCTATTTCTTCTTATATTTTCTTGATAGTCATGGAAGTGTTAACTGTTATTCTCAGAGATAGGTTCAATCATAAACTCATTAAGTATCATCCTAAGTGCTCTGACCTTCAGATTACCTCTATTATGTTTGCTGATGATGTAATGTTGTTTACCAAACCAGAATTGCCTTCTCTGAATTGTGTTTTGGAAGTGTTGCATGAATTTCACAGAATGACAGGGCTCACCATTAATCATGGAAAGTCTTCTCTTCTGATCTCTGGTGTTAGTCAATTGCAGGCTGCTGCACTTCATAACCTTACTGGATTCTCTAGCATGTCTAATGATATGAGGTATCTTGGTCTACCTTTAATATCAAAAAGAATAACTAAGGCTGATTGCATTCCCCTTTTCAATAAAATCACCTCTGCCTTATCTAGTTGGGACAATAGGAGCGTGTCACAGAGTGGAAGGCTGGTTATAATAAAATCTGTTGTTTTTCCCTCATTGGTCTACTGGGCTAGAACCCTAATCCTTCCTGCTAAATTGTTACAACTCATTAGGTCTGCCATGATTAGATTTTTTTGGACTGGCAATATACACAACAGAAAGTTTGTGCCATGTTCATTTACTAAAATTGAGACTCCTTTCAAATTAGGGGGGCTGGGAGTTATTGATATCAGAAAATGGAATTCAGCTGCAATTAGTAAACATTTTGATGCCCTACTTAACAAGAAGAACAGTCTGTGGGTCAGATGGACATGGAACCACAGTATAAAGAGCAAGCATTTTTGGACTATGGAAGCACCTCAGAACTGCAGCTGGATTTGGAGAAGTATTTTGAAACTACGGCATGTTTTCCTACCTTTGATACAATACCCTTTAAATTCTTCAAAACCTGTTAGTTTTTGGCACGAACCATGGGCCAGCATGGGTCTTATCTTATACAATGTTTGTGATCATTCTCAGATAAATCAGTCTGGTATACACCAGAATGCATTTGCAAATGATTTTTTGCATAATGGTAAAATTCTGTTACCATCCAGTAGCAATCAAGTGATCACCCAGTTGTGGGGTGATATACAACAGCATCACTATAGTGTGCCACAAGATGCTTGTGTTTCATGGGATAAGAAAGCTCACTCTGTTAAAACTGTTTACAATAATGTTACTGCTTGTGTTCCGCTTCCAGCTGCTGAGTGGTACAATGTGATTTGGAATTCTGATTCAACTCCAAAAGAAAATTTAATGATGTGGAAAGTCATAAATCAGGCATTACTAACAAGAACTGTTCTCAGTAGATATGGTATGGCTTGTTCCAAGCAGTGCTTGTTCTGTCAACTTCATGAAGAATCTACTGAACACCTTTTTTTTGACTGTCCTTCTTTGCAATTCATGTTAGACAAGATCAGTTGTATTACTGGTTATCATTTTACTAGATCTGGTACTAGTACTCTCTGGCATATTATCTTTAAAGCAACTAGGTGGAGGATGTTACAAGGAAGAGTATTAGCTGTTGTATTGAAAATTAGTATGTCAGTGATCTGGGCAGAAAGGAATTCCATGGTTTTTGATAATGTTAGAAGAACTGATGCCTTAATTTGGAATGAAGTCAAGTCTCGAACTCAGACTCAGCTGAAATATTGTGCTAATGGTTTCCCAATTTCAATTGTTGATGCTTGGGGATGAGTTTGTAATTCTTGTAGCTTTTGTTTTTTTTCTTTTTTCCTTCTTCTTCTTTTTCTTTATGTTGTTCTTCTTTTTTATTGTCATGCAATAAAACTGGTAGGGGCCCAGTTAACCCCGCTGGCTTTGCCAAAAAAAAAAAAAAAATATTGAAGTAGGTTTAAGACTAATGTTACTTAAACATTGTCACTACAAGCCCAAAACCATTTCACTTATGCTTAACTTTAAAGCATTCTTTTTAAAGATTTATTTACGTTCATAAGCATAATAAAAAGGGCTAAAGAAAATGTTGTTAATACATTGTTACAACAAACCCAAAACCATTCCTTACTTATTGTTACCTTTAAGATATCCTTTTACAGATACAAGTATGTCTATATTTATTAAACATGGTAATGTACCCGTTAATAATTTTGCAAAATCATTTATTATAACATAAGTGTTATAATCCAAAACTATCTCTTATTCTTTTGTAACAGACCTAACTAACTTTTTCAAACTTATATGTATACATATATACATATACATACATACATACATACATACATTCATATATATATATATATAAATACTTTAAAATACTTATAAATGGTTTTAAGTAAATCTATGCGTAACTAATTTGTAATTCGATGAAAATAAATAAAAAGCAATAAAAAATTAAGAATATTATTTAAAAATTATGAAATGCTGAAAAAATGTAATAAAAAAGGACAATTTTTATTACATGCTGATAGTTCAAAATATACATAAAAATCTATATATCTCTCCTAATTCTTGCTACTAGATGGCTAATAAGCCAACTAAGATCGTCAAGCTTATTCATCGGTAGACGGACAGCTGTGTAGTTCGACTCACAGTTGGTTAGAATATATATGATTTTCCATTCGGAAAATGGACCAGTCTTCTATCACACACTATTATTCTACCAATGTTCTCTTTTATCTCATCCTCACAAGATGATGCACCACTCGGTTGACGTCTACGATAGGAAGTAGCCGCTGAACGATGCAGATGTGCAAAATCTTAAGTAGTACGAGCGATGATATTTACAGAATCAACCATATGAAGTTCAGGGTACATTTGGGCGTCGAATAGGGCATTGGAAGGTGGAGCCTCCAAAATCTTGAACTTACAGGTTAGAGTTCAGATTCATCCTTTGAACATCACATTCGGCACCTTGAATTTTGAAGGTGGGCCCGCTTTGAATTTCCTGTACCTAATAGCTACTAATTCCCACCACTCATTAGTTCCTCGAATGGTGTCCTTCACCACATTCTAGAACACACCTTCATTCTGCCACAGCTTGTTCCATCGGTTCCATTAATGCTCGAGGTTGTCAAACTTGTTCTTCATCTTATTATCATTGTAGTTGATGCCCATTCGTGCGTTGAAGACATCAGCGATATCGAAGTACCATTAGCTAACCCATCCTCTTCGAGTTGCGATGTGCCTATATAAAATGTCAATAAGTGCCAATGTTAGTTCCTCGAGCCAATCTAGGATGTTTCATGTAGAACTGGAAGATTTATAGGTTGACATTCTCTAAAAAATCAAAAAAAATTCGAGAAAAATAAAGGAGGTAGATATTAATACGATAAATACAAATATAAAAAATTATCTCAAAAATTTGATGTAGAATTGGCAAAAAAGTTTTAATTTTGGATTGGGTATGGTAGAATGAAAACATGGTAGAACGTGAATATGAGTAATGAGGAATCTATAGAGGAGATGAGCGACCATTGGGAAAGGTTGATGGCGTCTGGTGCATCTGACGCATCTGACGCCAACCATTCATTTTTTAATGGTTGACTCAAATGGTTCATTCTATGGGTCCCACTTAATACATGACTGACATGTTTGGCATGTCATGACTGACGTGGACATCAACGTAATAAAAAAGGCTGCAAACGCTTAGGTTTTCTTCTTGAGCCGCCACACATTTTCTACTCTTCATCTTCCCACTTCATCCTCTTCCGAATCCCTTACTCTCGCCTACTTCCTCTTCGCATCGCCCATGTTTCCCTTTGCTGTCAGCTTCCTTTTTCATTCAAATATGCTCCATGCTCCCATCTACCTCTCAAATCTAGTGATGCAATCCCTCACTACCCCTATTTTACTCCCACATTATCTAAAATCCTACAGTGGTATTAGGACTTTGTTTTTGAAGTGGCATACTACATTTCAACATCTTTTTTGTTTGTGCTATCATGCTCATTTGCTATTCTAATGGGTATTCTCTTTGATTGACAGGTAATCTGGATGTGGTGTTGGCCGTGCCGCCTAATGGTTTCTAGTCCTTGGTGTATGGTCGCTGGTCATTTATCCTACCTTATCGTTTTTCCATCTTCTCCTTGGTGTCCCTGGCATTTGCTTTGCAACAAAGGCCACTCTTAGGATGACGATTTTCATGCTTCCTTGGGCTTTTCTAGTAGTATCTTGTTTCCAGCCCATCTTTATTATTGCTTCTTTTCAGGCAATGGCCTCACTATCTTGCAAGTATCTCTTTTTAAATCTTCTTTTGATTTTGGTAATAGTAGTATCTGGGTCATTTTGTTGGCCTTGCCACTTGTTGTGGCTCAAAAGTTTCATTCTATTCTTTGTTCGCAACGACTACATTTTGGTAGCTATTGCTCTTTTAGCTTAATGAGGATATTTTTTTTCTTTTGGAATTTGTAGTTTAGGCATGTATATGTCATAGTGCGTTGTGTATTTCGTGGTGATTTTCATGTAATTGTGATAGTTAAGTCATAAAATTATTTGTTTGTGAGAGCTTCCTAGGGTGACCGCATAGTGCAACTATCATGTCTTTGAGTGGTTATGTATTTGTTTATGTTGTATCTAGGTCTACATGTAATGTTTGATCTTAGCAGTCGAGGAGCAATTGCCCCATCCCTATATTTTAATGTTTTTTAGCGGAACGACCACCATAATCCAGTGTAGCTGTTGAGGCGTCTTTGCCTCACTCATATTATTATAGTTGTAAAAGTGGTATGGCTACTATAATCCGGCTTGCCTATGAATAATAATAATATTTTGTTTTACATGCAATACACACGCATACACATGCGCGTGCGTACATCGCCTAATCCATCACACGTTAGTAAAGTTTCTAAAACTTTCTCAATATTTGAAAAAGGTACGTGAAATGCTTACATTCTTTGAATGTGATTTCTCATGCAAGTTTCTGTAGATAAGATTGCATGAGCAAATTCTATAGTTAGCTCAATAGGAGCACATGAGGTTAAAATAATTCCTATTGGTTGTTTAGAAGAACCAAGCATAACTTCCAAAAACACAGTGTTAGTCTTAATTCAAGATCAAGCCATAAAGAACACTGAAAATAAAAAAGATAACATTGTGTAAATCATCCAGAGATAATTAACAAAGAAAAAAAATCCAAAAATTAATAGTGACAAAAAGGAAAGGAATGTATTTGGATTACAACAATCATTAGTTATTTAGTACATGACATTATTCCTTTAAAATAAATGAGGCTATACGAATATATAAGTCCCTTATTCACACTTATTTGCAAACTCAATATAAGAAAGGTTATTTAGTTCCTTCTCTAAGATGTGGTATTAAGAAACAAAATGCAAGACTATTAGTTGAGGTTCATGATGGATTATGTGGGGATCATTCTGATAAAATAAAGTTGGCAAAGAAAGCTTGAGGCAAGGCTATTATTAGCCAGGAATGATTTTTTGTAACGACCTACCTTTTTGGACGTTTTAAGCAGACACACACGTCAGACTCAAACCATTCAAAAGGGAAGATTGTTATGGGGTAAATAAAAAAGAGAGAAATAAAACAAATATAGAATCTCGCAGCGTAATGACAAAATATAATAAAAAACAGTACATGAAGCTGTTTTATAAATACATTTGACTATTCCTTTACAACACAAAATCAAAGTTATAGAAAACAGGAATAAATGAATAAATAAATGCAGCGAAACAACATGATGCAGTGGAATAAATATAATAAATAATAATAGTACAAATCTTCGTCTTCGTCCTCCAGAAATAGGGCCTTCAACCCTGAAATGATCAGGCTGACCCGAGCGAATTGAAAAGACAAAACACTCGAGTCAGAACTAAAAGATCTTATGTAAGTTAAATTAACGGTAAATAGATATGAGTGGAACGGCGTCAGAGATGTTTACGGGGTTTGACATCTCCTATCCAGTGTCTAACGTGAGTGCAGTAACTTAAGAGATGTTCGGGATTACCATCTCCTAAGGATCCGTTAAACTATCTATTATGTAGTAAAATACGCTATTATAATATGTCTACAGTAAAGTAAAGTATTAAAATAGCGCTAAGACGTTACCCATATCCCCCTTAACACATTTTTATAATGCCATAGTCTATACAGATACTGTAAACTCCACCCGCAGGTGGGCTATCAGGGAGCACTCCATAGGTACGACACAAAACAAACTCGTAGAAGGCACGATAGGGCATATGAACACGACACTCGAGGTAATGCCAGGGTAGATATACCAATTTCGGATCCGGACTGGTGGTAACGCATAGCAGCTACTACCGCCCACCTCGGAACACACTCTCATAATCAAAATCAACGGGTGGCTACCAAATCAATCACAAAGTCATAATATAGTATCGAAGAAGTATGCCCGATAGGAGGAATGACCTCACTTGGCCCGGCATGGCTCCAAGTCATATCTAATCTGACTCACGGGAGTCAGAGTCAGGTCATACCTCATACAGAAATCGTTCGCCAAACCATTCTTCTTCATTTCTGGAATCTCCAGCACGTACACAGTGGTTAAAGTGGTTTTCGGTATTGGCAGAGAGTATGACAATATCTGATCCCGGCCTCCTTAACAACCAAACGCTTATTTCACACCGGATGGTTCTTTTACATTTCAAAAGTCAATTCATACTTAATATCAAAATATCATATTCGATTTCAATCCATATCTCTTTCGAAATCATATTTACTTTCAAGCTATATTCACTTTCAAAATCATATTCACTTCCAAAATCATATTCACTTTCAATCATATTCACTTTTGAAATCATATTTACTTGGAAATTATTGATAAGTTATGTTAATTAATTCTTCATTTCAAAATCATCTTATTCACTCAAATATGTCATTTCACAAAAAGGTATCAATTCCAATTTCCAACTTAGGTTGTATCATCATCAAGGATTTCAATATAAATACTTCAAGTTTACACAGTCTGAAATTTTTAGAAAAAGTGTAGATAGTAGAAATAGTTTTAATAGTTTGAAAATAATTTAAAATAGATTACAATAGTTTTAAATTAGTAAAATATTTTACATAGATTTAAATTTGATTAATTAGATTTTTAACATGATTTAAATAGATTAAATATAGATTTAATTAGATGTGACATGATTTAAATAAATTAAACATAGGTTAAATAAATTCAAATTATATTAAGTTGGTTTTAAATAGATTAAATAAATTTAAAATAGATTAAATAGATTTAAATTATATTAAATAGATTTAAAATAGATTAAATAAATTTAATTAGTTTAAAATAGGTAAAATAGATTAAATTGGATTAAATAGGTTATAATTAGATTAAAATAAATTAAATAGTTTAAATTGATTTAAAATAGTTTAAATTAATTAAATTAGTTTAGAATAAGTTTCACAGTTATATCCAAACATTTTCAGTCTCTCAATTCCGATAAATTCATTTATATTTGACACTTCAACTTTGAAATTCAAATTTAAATCTTTTGAACAATTCATTAAATCAATTCCAATTTCAACATTAACACTTGGATTATCGAAAATAATTCAGTTTATACAAATCAATTTCTTTTTCAAAATACTTGCTAACTGAATTCAAAATTTCAAAGATTTAAAAATCATTTAATTTAACCAATCCGGTGTTCGTATATAATTTACTACCCTAGGGTCAAATGATATGAATATTTATCATTTCAATCCGTAATTTAAAATTTTACGGTTATATATCATTTCAAACCGCAATCCTGAATTAAATAAAAATCCATAAATCGCTCGAGTCTATCATTTCAACCCATAACGATTTTTCCCTAATCTATTGGTCGTTCGGGTATGTATCATTTCAACCCATAGGGTACTTGCAGAGTGATAACAATATATAAATCAAACATAACATACAATCATCCAATATCAACAACCAAACATCCATCATAATCATCATTCAATTCGACCAATAAATTTCAACAAATAATAGATTATCATTTATAGGTGATTAACTGGAAATTTAAATTTAATAATAAATTAAATGGCAATTTAATTCAAAATAAATACAAATTAAACGATGATTAAATGCAGTGAAAGTCAAATTTAACCGGAATAACAATTTAAACATACCAAACATCAATCAATTAATTTCTAATCACATCATAAATTTAATTTAACTAACATAAGATAGTTTAGTAATTGTGAGTGGGTTAAAACACTCACCTTTGAATTCAAATTGATTTGAAATTCAAAATAGGGCCCAAATTCAAACAGTCTCAGAATTCGTCCAAACCAATGTCAAAATGTTTGGAATTTCGATACAATCCCAGCGGATTAAATCGTACGTGAATCGGACCTCGTACGTAAAAGTCATATAGGTTAGAACACTTGAATTTGAAATTTAAATAAATAAAAAAGTCACCGTACCAGCACACGTCAGCATCCCTGGAAACGCGCTAACCCTCATCTCGTTCGAACATGGATACGCGATCTTCCCCAAGTTCAAACCGAACCCTAGCCGCACGTTGACCGTGAATCGCCTCACCTCAGGCCTCGATCGCACGTGTGCCTACCCTTGGACGACCTCCCCTGAGCCTCGCGACCCCCCGTGCGTTCAACTCGATCACCCAAATCCAACCAGCCGTCGCCAAGCCAAAAGCCTTATGCGAATTAAATCGATCGATCCAACCTTCAAACCACCAAGCGAACACCACCGACGGCCTCCCCATGCCACTCTCCACACAACCCACCTATCAATTTGACGATCGGTTTAAGTTGATTGAGACGACCGCCCATGACCCCCGCATTGAACCTAGAGATAGTGCGCTGTAAAGTGTGCCAGGCAGCCATGGACGATTGTCAGGGTAAATTAAAAACAGTAGAATCTACCGTATAACTCACAGCGCAAGGATAAAATACAATAGAATATATATATAGTGAAGCTTCACAGAATAGAATGTCATCATATAAAACTTCATATAGTTGAATACAAACATCTGAATAGTCAATACATCAAGCCTCACTACATATCACTCAGAGAATTATACAAGCAGCGGAACATCCAGTACATATAGTAAGAAAATAATATGCAAGCCTCCATCTCGTCTTCGTCATCAGCATCGTCGGAAGCAAGAATAGCACCTGTCACCTGCTACCTAGTCTGCCCGTCCCAAAATGGACGAACAACCCAAGGCAATAAGAGTTAAAACATAAAGCCTTGAGTCAGACAACAGTCTTAGTGAGCAGTAAATTAACTAACAACATACCAAAAGAGCATAAAGGAAAAAGGAATAGGAATCCAACCCTCCCACTCCACCTCTTTCTACAGTGATAGCCCCCAGACACACACTAAGCAGAAACAAACATAACAAAGCAAACATTTAAAGTAAAGCGATTATCACTCGAGTCAAGGGCTATGTTTTCCAAGTACAAACCCCCAAGGCCTAAACCAAGATCAGATAAGCACCCAGAAAATACCGCTCTTGAGACCGAATGACGATACAACCAAACATCCATGACTCTGGCTATCATTCTTATCATTGCTTCGATATCACCGTTAATTGAATGACCGGCACATTCTTTCAGCCGTCCGTCAAGGGCTAATGGAAACCCCGGTTCTAGACATAACTCCGCACGTCGTCGCAGCCCGTGCCTAGGACTATCGAATCAGCCCAGAGTACTCGACTACCAATCAGTAGTATTTAGGGACTATCGAATCTGCCCAGCGTACTCTTGCTTTGAGCATGCTAGAACCTTCAACAACGATGAAATCTCAGCCTCCTAGTCATCCTCCTCGATGACTATTTCCATACTAGCTCAAGCGCCTCTCGAGCAAACCATTATCCTCAAACTCGAACCATTTCACCGAGTTATCAACATGCATGGTCGTTGGGATTACTGACTTCAGTTGCTGCAACATGGAATCTTTGCAAATATTCCTTCAACGACTCCCCGGGATTTTGGATTACACTTGATAGAGACATCACGTCCTTTGGGCGCGTAGTGTGTATCCTGAACTGCTCAATAAACTTCTTTGCCAACTCCTCGAAATTTGATACGGATCGTGGAGGAAGTCGGGTGAACCACATAGTAGCGATCCCAGATAGAGTAATCGGAAAGCACCTACACTTGGTGGCATCATTCGCTCTAGCTGAATCCATCATCCATTCGTACCTCATGACGTGCTGTCTGGGGTCAGTCCTCCCTTCATACGCAGGGATAGTAGGCATACTAAACATCCTGGGGTACGCCCCTTGCAACACAACATCCGTGAACGGAGTATGATTCTTGACACTCCCCAATCATCATTCGATAACTCCTGATTTTCCTTCATCAACTGCCTGATCATGGCTGTCAGATCTGGTGTCTGTATGGAAGGCGGAAGGTTAGTGTCTGTCCTACGCGCCTGTCCATGCTGATGCCTCCTCTCCTGGCGGTCTGCCAATCGTGCGTCTTGAGGTTCGACATCGCTAGCATTTTGATGATCCGGGCCTCTATCCTCCGTCTGTACCCCGGTCCTGAAGTTTCCAGCTCTTGCTTGGTCACGGTCTCCAGTCGTTTGAGCAGCAGCTTCTGCTCGTGCAGCGTCAGTCTTGCGGCGTCTGCGCCTGGGAGGTTCATCAGAGGACGTTGAGCTGTCAAATGAAGAGTAAGGAGCGGGATTGCCCCCAGCATTCTGTTGCTGCTGTTGAGTGAGCTGTGCCATCAGGTTGGCGTTAGCTTGCATCTGCTCTCCTAGTTGTCTCCTGCTTTCCCTGAGTTCTCTCATCAAGTCATTGAACTCTATTCTGGTGACAACTGGAGTTTGTTCTTGAGCGGCAATTCCTGCACTCGGAATCGCTGGTTGATTGCTAGGTCCTGCTTGTTGCACGCTAGCAGTCTCGCGGGCATCCACATTATGAGAAGCTGACCTGGTACGTGGTCCTGCCATTGTAGAGTTATCGGTATGAACTCTGAGTAGCAATGGATGTCCTATCAGTGAGTCGGATCTTCCTTGGGGGATTTGTTCAATCCAGTAGCTTCAAAGCATATCCTTAAGGTCTGAGAATTCAATTCTCAGTGAAAGCACCAAAGTGTTAGCACCAAAATTGGTCACTAACCTCGTAGAGAAAGATTGTGTAGAGATATAAGTGATGAAAGTAAATTAAACAGAGAAGACAATGCTAATTTAATTGCAGAAAGTAAGAACACCAAATTTATAGTGGTTCAGCGTAATTGCCTACGTCCACTTTGAGGTTAAACTTTATTGATCTTCTTTAGAGTTGATTACAAATACAATTCGTGAATCAAATGCTAGAATGAAGTTGTTTAAGTAGAGAAGATGAGTCTCGAAAATGGCAGAGTCTCCCCAGTGTTCTCTCTCCAAAAAAGGATCCCTTTCACTGTGACCCTGCCCCTCTATTTATAGGCAAATATGGGCTGGACTTCCCAAGTGGGCTGGATGGCCGAACACTCTAGCCCCAGTACAGTGGTCGCTGCATGCCGAACCTGGTATGCCGAACGCTCTGATGCCGAACAGTCCTTCTATGCCGAACGGTACGCTGGATGTGTGGGAAGTGCAGGATGATTGTCAGTTGAGGCTGAACGTGTCTCTATCCGAAGCTCTTGAACGAACAGTGCACGCTGGCCGAACGACATTGTTACCTTGAGTAGTTGTGCATACTGAATGTCTTCTGGATGCCGAGTACTCTTGTTGCCGAGTACTACGCCGAGTACCTTGGGATGCCGAGTACTCTTGTTGCCGAGTACTACGCCGAGTACCTTGGGATGCCGAGCGCTCTTGTTGCCGAGTACTACGCCGAGTACCAAGGGATGCCGAGCGCTCTTGTTGCCGAGTACTACGCCGAGTACCAAGGGATGCCGAGCGCTCTTGTTGCCGAGTTCTCCTATCGCCGAGTTCTAATGATGCCGAATGCTAGCTGACGCTGGGCATTGGTTGTCGCCGAGTGCCAGTTGACGCCGAACACTACTTGACGCCGAGTCTCCTGGTCGCCGAGCACTACGGATGCAAAACGCTATGGATGCCGAGTCCCACTGGATGCCGTGCGCTTTGCCGAACACTCCCGGATGCCAAGTGCTTCGCCGATCACTCCTGGATGCCTATCACTTTCTGATGCCGAGTGCTACCTGATGCCGAGCACTAGTTGCCTGGTCAAATCTCCAGGAAACACTTGCCCCCCAAAGTGCATCATGTGACCGAACGTGGTGCGCTTTGAATCTGGTTCAATTTCCCTTGATGATGCCTTCTCGAGAATGCCTGTGATGGAAGTGCGTGGCGAACGTAACTTTGCTACGATGCCGAACACTGTGGTATTGACCGGTTCTACCGGGTATAGCCTTTTCAACTTCTACCTTCCCCCTATATAACCAGGCATCCTTCCTCTATCTTCCTTTTACGTCTTCTTTTCTGTCATTCCCTAGAGACTTGCAATTCTTGCCAGCTCATCAGATATAAAGCCTAATTGATCCTTCCTCAACTTCGATCGTCGAACTAGGTATCATTCCTTCCACGATTACATTACTTCAACTTTAGGTTCATCATGTGGAAAATGGGGTATTTCCATGGTTGTATAATGTGTGGCGAGTAGAAGTGGCTCGCGCATTTGGAGTCGCCGAACGGTGCATGGTAGTTAGGCCTAGCTCCTTTGTGCCGATCAAGACTGGAAGAAAAAGGAAGATGGGGTGTCAAACGGCGTAATCTTCGCCGGGAGATCTGTCTCTGTCGTTCGGCGCAGATGGAGAAGGAGCAAGGTGGAATTATAATCGAGGGCGGAGTGCTACTTTAGCCGAACGAACTAAGGCCGAACACTACCCAAATGCCGAACAGTATATGCGCCGAACAACTGATATGCCGACCAGACATATACGCCGAATAGCATTTAGACCGAACAACATAATTGCCGAATAACTGACATGCCGAACAGATACATACCTGCCGAACAGAACTTAGACATGCCGAACAAACACATACATGCCGAACAGAACTTAGACATGCCGAACAAACTCATATATGCCGAACAGAACTTAGACATGCCGAACAAGCTCATACATGCCGAACAGAACTTAGACCGAACAATATCAATGCCGAGTAATGCACATGCCGGACAATCATAAATGCCGATCAATGACTAATGTTGAACCATACTTAGGCCGAACACTGTAAATGCCGAACAAACAATTGCCTTGCCTAATCAATCCAAGGACAAAGATCTAAGCACACTATTATGTGAAACCGTCCCGGATCACTGACTCTCTAGCTTTAGTAGACTTAAACCTGGATTCTGATTTATAGTCCAATTCTGAGTTTGAAGCTGTAAATCACCTCAAGGCGGGCTTTTTGAGACGGTCAGCGATGACGGTCTCCGAAGGCGACGATCCGAAGCTCACTTTCATATCTTTGATATCTTTTAGATTTTTATTGCTTGTACACAATTGCTTGCACTAGTTCACACACCACGTGGGGGGAAAACTCGTGTTGCTAATTCTAACGTTTAACGTTTTTTAAGTATAGTTTTCTCAAGCACTTAGCCAGGTTCGTTATTTATTGGGGATGTCGAGAAAATCTAACTCTGCCACCATATCCGACAGGCCTGGGCCGTCATTAAGGCAAGGAGCCGCTGATACTTCTAATCCGTCGACTTCTCCTGCTCATAACTTGGCACCTGATGCTCTGGAGGCAACCATCCTACTAGACAATCCGATCGGTTCACAAGCTTCGAAGATCAACGAAGCTGCTCTGCGACGGATATGCTCCATTCATGGGATCCCTTTCGCCGACGTGCTAGTCCCTTCGCGACACGATCGTCCTCATCTGCCCCCAGTCGGGTATACTGCCTGTAACAAGTTTATGTGTTGGATGGGCAGCGTTCCTCCGTTCAACTTATTTCTCCGGGATGTATTGCAGTATATCGACATAGCTCCGTCGCAGCTGCACCCGAATGGCCACGCATTTCTATACGTGACCTACTTACTTTTCATGACCGTCTTCTCCAGACCTCCAACCGCTGGCGACATCAGATACATTTATATGTTCAAGAGACGGAAAGACAGTCCTTCCTTTATGTTCCTCGAGCCATACCACAAATGCCAGATCTTGACAGGGGCATGTAGTAAATTCGCCCTGTACAAACAGGAATGGTTCTATGTGCGCTGCCCTTCTGGTTTCGCGAGGAGATGGGTTGAAGGCAGTAAGTCTCTCTGTTGAGTCACTATTAGTATTTGACCAGAGTCATGCTTTTCCTAACTCTTCGTTTCATCTTTTCAGGTATCAACCCGCGTCCGGAAGGCCGAGGATATTCTGAGGCTGTTGAAGCCATTAGAGCTCTTCCTGCCGAGGATCGAGACGTCCGGACTATCATTTCAAATGAATCACTGTCGGGGTTTGGCTTGCTAGCCCCTGGTCGTCGGATCAGCCTTCCGGAAGGTGTCACCATTCCCAAACCTCCGTCCGGTAAAGGGAAAAAACAGGCCGGATCGTCGTCGCGCCGCACTCCCGATTCGCACGAAGAAGGTGAGCGCAAAGAAGATGATGCTCCTGAAACTCAGGGTGAGAATGCGGGTCCCGCTCAGGATCCGGCAGTCGAAGTTCACGACATTGAGACGTCGTCCTCCCCTTCGCAGGGAAAGAAGAAGTTAAAATATAAAGTTCAGAAGGAGAAAGTTGGTGGCACTTCAAAAGTCACGCTTATCCCGCCTGAGAAAGAGGCTTCTTCACAGCATCTGGAAAGTTCCTTGAAGGGTCTGTCAAACCTGTCCATTCCCGATGATTTGCTTAATTACGGGTTCGATGATCCTGAAGCCCTCAAATTTTTGTTCGCCCGCGAGAGGCAACACAGGAGTTCAACTCCCGACTCAAGGAGAAAACACTCCGATTAGTAAAGATAAACGAACGGGTCCATTGGGGGGAACACTAGGACACACACGCACATGCGCATTCCATAATATACTTCAAGTTTTTTTTTATCTTGTGAATTTCCCTTAACTCGTTGTTATCTCCATTCTTTGCAGGTGATATGGGGCGTTCTCACGGACTTGATCGCCTTCAGGGTTCTTCTATATTTCATCACTCTGGATGGGATTCTGGTTCAGGCAGACGCAGGGACAGAGGCGAATATGAAGATAGGGACAATCGTCCCCGCGAGTCGTCTCACCGCAAGAAGGCACATTCTCAGTCTTCACAGTCCCGTGATCTTCCTCCTCCAACTGAGCCGGATAGAGAGAAGTCTTTACAAAAGGGTTATCAATCTGATGCTCCTCGAGAACAACATTCCAGTTCATCGAGTACAAGACAAGTTCGAGAGCAACGTAAAAGAACGGAATTTTCAAAGCCTCCTCCTCCTACTCCTGCGGTGGACCCAACTGTTGCGGAAAAAATGGTCGATCTTAAGGCCAAGTTTCCAAAAATTTGCTTCGATGGTCTGAAGTTCCTCCCGGCCATTCATCATATTCCCGGGCATGTGAAGCAGAGTGCCATTGCCTGTAATAACGACGTCTATGTTCAACATGACGCGTTTGTGCATTTGGTGGAGAAGATCTCGGAAGTGTCCGTCGAGCGTCAACACGAGATTGATCGCCTGAATCTGGAGGCTGGCAGCGATAAGAAAATCATCAAACTCCAAGACGAAGAGCTTGCTTCGTATAAGTCGAAGCTAGAAGCCGCTGAACAAAGTGCAAAAGATACTGCTGAGGCAGTCACTCGTTTAGAGGCAGCTCACAAAAAAGAGCTTGACGAAGCAGTCCAGCGCAGCGGTGCCCTCGCCCTAGAAAAAGACTCTGTCCAAAAAGAAAGGGACGCGCTCGCCACCCAAGTCAAAGAGCTGAAAGAATTACTCTCCAAGGAGAAGGACGATAAGGTAGCTGCTCAAGAAGAATCACAACGATACTGTGATGAGATCGTTGCTACCCGACTACTGAAAACAAAGCTCAATGACGAACTCGATGGGGTTGAGAAAATGAAGGATGAGGCCCGTGAGGAGGGCAAAAGAAAGGCTGCAGAGGAGATTGACTCCCGCCTCGAGGCGGCCGCGGAAGCCGGCAAGGAAGAGGTCAAAAGCATGTTTGACCCGTTGATTGCTGAATACGGAGCCTGCGTCCTCATGCATCGCGACTTAACATTCTTGGGTGACGGCTACCTAGAGTCCCTAGCCGAGGCCTGGGAAACTTTGATAAGGATTAGGAAGATCGAGTCAGGCTCCGAAGAGGTCGATGAGGAGGCCCTGGTGAAGGAGTTCCTTAGGGGGAATGAGCCATCGGATTTATCCGCAACATTGGCACTTTACAGCAAAGGCTCTCCCCTTCTAAAAGAGAAAGATGGTGAAGCTGGCCCATCTGGGGTTAATATTACTGCTCTTCATACTGCTGCTCAATCTGCTGCCCAATCGGCCGGTAGGCCGACACTTGATCCATTCGAGCAGCATGTTGGTTATGACCCCGAAGACCTTGGGCTCGGTGCTCATGTGCTATCACCTATCCTGGAGGGCGAAACCCCACGCGCCACCGATAGCCAACCGGAACCTGGTGGGAAATTCTTCTTTCTCTAGAAGTCGAATGATCCCGTCTTTTTTAGCAGTGGCTACTCGTTCTAACGCTCATTCTTTATGTTTTCGTGCAGGTTGTTCCGACGCCGAGCAAACTCCGAGGAGCGATGACGCCAAGGAGGAGGCAGGGAAAACAAGCGATGCTGTCCACGCGGGAGTACTCCCTGGTCCCGATGCTCAGGTGATTGGGGCGCTGGATGATGATAAGCTCGACACTTCATCTCCTGCCGAAGGGTATGATGAAATTGAAATCACCGGCGCCTCTGAGCATACTTCACAAACAAGCATGAAGGACCGCCTTGCCGAAGAGGAGAAGAAAAAGGTTGAGGTCAAAGCTGAACCTGGAATACTGGAAGTAACCGACCCACGGAACCGACCTTTGAAAATCATTCTCCCAGGCAAGTTCAAACCACTAGATGTTCCGTCTCCTACTCCTGACTCTGCTTCCTTAGCAAGCAAGAAGTCCAGGAAAAAGCGTGAGGGAGAGGAGTCATCGGAAAAGACAAAGGAAGACAAGAAGAAGAAATTGAAGAAATAATCGATACACTCGTTCAACGAGCTTCTTGCTTAAATCTTGTAATTGCTTTTATCTTCCGTAGCTTGTAGTTTGTATAGACATGTCTGGATTTTGTAGGAGTGATCATGTAACCCCATTTTGAACTTATCGAATAAAGTTTAGTTTCTTTTTGTTTGAATGATTCTCTTTTCTTCTTGTTTGAATGATTCTCTTGTCTTTCTTTGGTTTGCTGACTAATTGTAGCCATAACTCAAGTTCTTATGAGTTGCATTATCTCCCGGTCCATTCTCGTGTTGTTCAAACATTTCTAGACATGGCGTACTTCTCGTCCCGCATCTCTCGAGTACTTGGACTTTTTGCTGACTCTGTGCTCCGGGGACTTGGAGACTTGAAACTGTTTATACTCTAGTTCGCGCTCCAGGGACTTAGAGTACTCCGCTCCGCACTCTGGGGATTCGAAGATTCGTATTCGTTTATACTCTAGTCCGCGCTCTGGGGACTTAGAGTACTCCGCTCCGCGCTCTGGGGATTTGGAGATTCGAAGTCGTTTATACTCTAGTCCGCTCTCTGGGGACTTAGAGTACTCCGCTCCGCACTCTGGGGATTCGGAGATTTGAAATCGTTTATACTCTAGTCCGCACTCTGGGGACTTAGAGTACTCCGCTCCACACTCTGGGGATTCGGAGATTTGAAATCGTTTATACTCTAGTCCGCGCTCTGGGGACTTAGAGTACTCCGCTCCGCACTCTGGGGATTTGGAGATTTGAAATCGTTTATACTCTAGTCCGCGCTCTGGGGACTTAGAGTACTCCGCTCCGCACTCTAGGGATTCGGAGATTTGAAATCGTTTATACTCTAGTCCACGCTCTGGGGACTTAGAGTACTCCGCTCCGCACTCCGGGGATTCGGAGATTTGAAATCATTTATACTCTAGTCCGCGCTCTGGGGACTTAGAGTACTCCGCTCCGCACTTCGAGGATTCAGAGATTTGAAATCGTTTATACTCTAGTCCGCGCTCTGGGGACTTAGAGTACTCCGCTCCGCACTCTGGGGATTCGGAGATTTGAAATCGTTTATACTCTAGTCCGCGCTCTGGGGACTTAGAGTACTCCGCTCCGCACTCTGGAGATTTGGAGATTTGAAATCGTTTATACTCTAGTCCGCGCTCTGGGGACTTAGAGTACTCCGCTCCGCACTCTGGGGATTTGGAGATTTGAAATCGTTTATACTCTAGTCCGCGCTCTGGGGACTTAGAGTACTCCGCTCCGCACTCTGGGGATTCGGAGATTTGAAATCGTTTATACTCTAGTCCGCGCTCTGGGGACTTAGAGTACTCCGCTCCGCACTCCGGGGATTCGGAGATTTGAAATCGTTTATACTCTAGTCCGCGCTCTGGGGACTTAGAGTACTCCGCTCCGCACTCCGGGGATTCGGAGATTTGAAATCGTTTATACTCTAATCCGCGCTCTGGGGACTTAGAGTACTCCGCTCCGCACTCCGGGGATTCGGAGATTTGAAATCGTTTATACTCTAGTCCGCGCTCTGGGGACTTAGAGTACTCCGCTCCGCACTCTGGGGATTCGGAGACTTGAAATCGTTTATACTCTAGTCTGCGCTCTGGGGACTTAGAGTACTCCGCTCCGCACTCCGGGGATTCGGAGATTTGAAATCGATTATACTCTAGTCAGCGCTCTGGGGACTTAGATTACTCCGCTCCGCACTCTGGGGATTCGGAGATTTGAAATCGTTTATACTCTAGTCCACGCTCTGGGGACTTAGAGTACTCTGCTCCGCACTCCGGGGATTCGGAGATTTGAAATCGTTTATACTCTAGTCCGCGCTCTGGGGACATAGAGTACTCCGCTCCGCACTCTGGGGATTCGGAGATTTGAAATCGTTTATACGAGTCCGTACGTCGTATAAGATAATGTAGTTCGTCATTCAATTACGAGATATAGAAACGTTAGTGATTCATGGAAGGTACGGCTTCAAGCCTTTATTAATGAAAATCGACTAGACTGCTTGATTACAACTTTAAAAAGAAACTACGTCATGACTGAACGGAAACATGCAGGAAATAACAGTGCCTAAAATAAGAAAGGAAACATGCTAAATGTAATAGTGCCGCAGATGTTCACTGTTCCATGCTCGGGGGAGTGTCGTTCCATCAATGGTCGCTAGCTTGAATGTTCCCTCTCCAAGCTTCCGTTCAATGGCGTATGGACCTTCCCAGTTGGGATTCATACGTGATGGTACCGGGAAAACTCGTTTCAGAACGAGATCACCCACGTCAAAGATCCTTGGACGGACTCTGCCGTCGTAGTAACGCTTAACTCGGTGTCTATGCGCTGCCGCCCTTAATTCAGCTTCTTCATGCTTTTCATCGATGCAGTCCAGGGATTCCAACCAGATATTCTGGTTTGTCTTGGGATCATAGTATGTCACTCGGTGCGATGGAACTTCAAGCTCCACGGGTATAACGGCTTCAGAGCCGTATGCCAAGGAAAATGGAGTGTGGTCGGTCGCGGACTTGTGGGTAGTTCTATATGCCCATAATGCTGTCGGGAGTTCATCTACCCACTTGCCTCCAACCTTCTCCAGACGCTTCTTCAGTATGGACTTGATTATTTTGTTAACGGCCTCGACTTGTCCGTTAGCTTTCGGGTGTGCCACAGCGGCAAACTTCTTCTCGATGCCATACTTTAAACAGAACTCTTTGAACTCTCTGCTTTCAAATTGCGTCCCGTTGTCCGTGATGATGGTGCGAGGAAGGCCAAAGCGGCATATAATGTTTCGTACAACGAAGTTAACGACCTTCTTAGAGGTGATTGTGGCCAGTTCTGCCTCAGCCCATTTCGTGAAATAGTCGACTGCAACTATCGCATATTTCGCGCCACCTTTGGATATAGGCAAAGAGCCGATTATGTCGATTCCCCAGATCGCAAATGGCCAGGGACTAATCATTTGTGTGAGTTCCGTTGATGGAGCCCTCGGGATTTTCGCATATCTTTGACACTTGTCACATTTTCTTGCGTAGTCCGCGGCGTCCCGGTTTACGGTGGGCCAGTAATATCCATAGCGGAGGATCTTCTTTGCTAGCGTTTGCCCCCCAGTATGGTCGCCACATTCCCCTTCGTGAACCTCTCTCAAGACCCGCTTTGTTTCATCATGAGCGATGCATCGTAATAATGGGACTGAGAATCCTTTTCGATACATTGATCCATCCTGCATTACGTATCGTGCGGCCTTTCGAAGGACCTACCGTCTTTCGCTTCTTTTTTCTGGTAAAGCCCCGGTCGTTAGGTACAGTTTGAATGGGGTTATCCACAATTCCTTCTCGATTTCTGTTTCCAACACGCGATCGACTTTCATCTCGTCTATGCTCGGGGCATGCAAGACTTCGACGGGATACAATCCCATTTGCTGCGCATCGCCGATACTTGCAAACTTAGCCAATAAGTCGGCTTCTTTGTTCTGTTCGCGCGGGATATGTGAAATGTCATAACGCTCAAGACTTGATAGTAGTTCTTGGACCTGAACGAGGTATGGAGCAAGCTTTCGCCCCTTTGCTTGGTAGTCTCCCCGTACTTGGTAAACCACCAACTGTGAGTCACAAAAGATTTCGACTGATTCGATCCCGAGTTCTCTGATGAGCTTCAAGCCAGCGATCAGTGCTTCATATTCGGCTTCGTTATTTATAGCCGGGAAATCGAGCTTCAGGACATAACAGATTGATCGGTTTTCCGGAGTTATAAGAACTACGCCCGTGCCGGAGCAACGGTCGTTTGATGCACCGTCAGTGTATAATTTCCATCGAACAGGGGGAATGATGTCGTGGTCATCCGGTTTGATGGGTATGGTAAAATCAGCGATGAAATCTGCTAATGCTTGACCTCGGATGGCTCTCCGCGGTAAGTATGCGATATCGAATTGGCTCAACTCGATGTTCCATCTTAGCAATCTCCTAGAGGTTTCCGGCCGTTGGAGTACCTGCCTCAGGGGTTGATCGGTATAAACACCGATTGAATGTGCTTGAAAGTATGGGCGCAGCTTGCGTGATGCAATCACCAAGCAATAAGCCAATTTCTCGATTTTAGGGTAATTCCTCTCTGCCCCTGTCAAACGCTTGCTAACATAATGCACCGGCTTCTGGACTCGATCCTCCTCACGAACCAAAGCCGCACTTATCGCATGTGGGGATACAGCCAAGTATACGTACAACATCTCGTGGTCAACTGGTTTTTCTAGCATTGGTGGGCTCTCCGGATGTCTCACCAGATTCCGGAATGCTTCCTCACAACTAGACGTCCATTCAAAATTTCTCTTCCCTTTCTTTATGATATCGAAGAATGGGATGCACTTGTCAGTCGCCCTAGATATAAATCGACTTAGCGCAGCTACTTTTCCGTTCAAGCTCTGTACTTGTTTTATAGTCCTGGGCGCTTGCACATCTCGAATAGCTTGGATTTTTTCTGGGTTGGCTTCGATTCCCCTAGCATTAACGATGAATCCCAAAAACTTCCCTGATGCAATGCCGAATGAACACTTCAGAGGGTTGATCTTCATCCCGTAAAACCTGAGTATGTCGAACATCTCAGCCAAGTCTCGAATGTGGTCGTTTGACCGTCGTGACTTCACGAGCATGTCATCCACATAGACTTCCATCGTTCTACCCAGCTGGTCCTTGAACATTCGATTCACTAAACGCTGGTAAGTTGCTCCTGCGTTCTTCAATCCAAAGGGCATCACTACATAGCAATACAGCCCGACATTTGTAACGAAGCTGGTGTGTTCTTGGTCCGGAATATGCATCCGGATTTGGTTGTACCCTGAGTACGCGTCCATGAATGACAGCAGCTCGTGTCCTGCGGTGGAGTCGACCAACTGATCGATCCTAGGCAACGGGAAACTGTCCTTAGGGCATGCTTTGTTCAAGTCGGAATAATATACACAAGTCCTCCATTTCCCATTCGCCTTTTTTACTAGCACGGGGTTGGATACCCATTCAGGGTAGAGGGCGTCGCGGACGAACCCATTTGCTTTGAGTTTGTCCACCTCCTCTCCAAGAGCGGCGGATCTTTCCGGATCCATTCCTCTCCTTTTTTGTTTAACTGGGATGTATTTCGGGTCTATGTTCAACATATGACTCGTAATGGCGGGAGAAATCCCACACATATCAGAATGCGTCCAGGAGAAAACATCAAGATTCGCCCGGAGGAAGTCGCTAAGGTCTTCGATCATTGCGGGGCCAAGCTGTGATCCGATCTTCAGTATTCGCGAAGGGTCGTCACGGCTAACTGAAATGTCAATTGTTAATTCAGCCGGTGCCGCCTTCTCTTCCCTGGGTTTCTCATCGTCGTCTCTCGGATCTATATCTCTGAAGATCCGAGAACTATGCCCGAGCCAGGGCTCGGGCACTACTTGTCAATTATCCGCATTAAGGATGCAGACAGGATTGTCCGCAACCTTTCCCTTCTCCCTCCGATAGGCTTCTCGGAGCTCAGCCACATAACAGGAACGACCAGCTGCTTGATCGCCATGAACAATACCTACTCCTTTGTCAGTCGGGAACTTCAAAGTTAAACACCACGGGGCTAACGCTGCCCTAAACTCGGCCAGGGCCAGCCGGCCCAGGAAAACGTTATATGGAGAATCCACATCCAGAACTACGAAGGGTAGAATTCGCACCCTCCGACGCTCGCCCTGTCCCAGTTTAACTGGTAACTCAACATACCCCACGGCATCGGTCGCTGCGCCGTTAAAGCCGTGTATACGAGCCTTGGACGGTTTCAGGTCCTTCGTTTCTAGTTTCATTTGATCGTAAGCCTTCTTGAAGATGATGTTGACTGAACTTCCACAATCAATCAGAATTCTTTTCACATATGCTGGTCCGATCGTTGCAGATATGACCATGGGGTCGATGGTCGGAGCCTCTACCTAATCAGCATCTCTACTTCCGAACATAATATCGTCTGTCATTACGCGCTGCTGCTTGGAAGGGGCTCCGTCCTCCATGTTCGAACAGCACTCAAAATCTACATGCTTTAGGGAACTTGCATATCGCTCCATCTCTTGCCAATTCTTATCTGCGGGGTGAGGTCCACCGATAATTGTATTTATGACTAGTCTGCCTACGGTTCGGGCAGGCTCCTCGGGATGACGCGGAGCTGGTGCACGACCTGGGTTGGACGTTCCCTGTCCTCCTTCATATGGGTCCTTCACAAATTCTTGCAACTTCTTCTGCCTGATCAACTTCCCGATAGCGTCATGCAGGTGTCTGCACTCCTCCGTGTTGTGCCCATAAGTCTTATGGAAGCGACAATATTTCCCGGTCCGCTTCTGTTCCTCGGTTGATTCTTTCAGTCGTGGCTTTCTGTATTGAAAAGTATTGTAGGTAGATAGGTAAATGTTCTCAAGTGGCGCGTTCAGCGGAGTATACTCGTTGTAGCTTGGAATTCTTGACTTCCACTTCCCCGCTTCTTTCCATTTCCCTTGACTCCTTCCTCCGGACTCCTTGGGTTGCCCAGGCTTGTTCTGGACATTGACTTGGACCTTTCCCGAGCTGTCTCCAGACTGCTTCACAGCAATGTTGCTCTTTATCGATTCTTGGACAGGTCCTGGCGCCTTATCCCATCATACCCACCTAGCTTCCTCTCTTCTTATGAACTGGTGTGCCTTTGAGTAGAAACGCTCTAGCGTAGCCGGAGGTTTTCCTGCCAGCCACTCTCCAAACTCAGAGTCTGGATCCACACCTCTCATTACAGCCATTAGAATTGCATGGTCGTTGGGATTACTGACTTCAGTTGCTGCAACATGGAATCTTTGCAAATATTCCTTCAACGACTCCCCGGGATTTTGGATTACACTTGACAGAGACATCACGTCCTTTGGGCGCATAGTGTGTATCCTGAACTGCTCAATAAACTTCTTTGCCAACTCCTCGAAATTTGATACGGATCGTGGAGGAAGTCGGGTGAACCACATAGTAGCGATCCCAGATAGAGTAATCGGAAAGCACCTACACTTGGTGGCATCATTCGCTCTAGCTGAATCCATCATCCATTCGTACCTCATGACGTGCTGTCTGGGGTCAGTCCTCCCTTCATACGCAGGGATAGTAGGCATACTAAACATCCTGGGGTACGCCCCTTGCAACACAACATCCGTGAACGGAGTATGACTTCTTGACACTCCCCAATCATCATTCGATAACTCCTGATTTTCCTTCATCAACTGCCTGATCATGGCTGTCAGATCTGGTGTTTGTATGGAAGGCGGAAGGTTAGTGTCTGTCCTACGCGCCTGTCCATGCTGATGCCTCCTCTCCTGGCGGTCTGCCAATTGTGCGTCTTGAGGTTCGACATCGCTAGCATTTTGATGATACGGGCCTCTATCCTCCGTCTGTACCCCGGTCCTGAAGTTTCCAGCTCTTGCTTGGTCACGGTCTCCAGTCGTTTGAACAGCAGCTTCTGCTCGTGCAGCGTCAGTCTTGCGGCGTCTGCGCCTGGGAGGTTCATCAGAGGACGTTGAGCTGTCAGATGAAGAGTAAGGAGCGGGATTGCCCCCAGCATTCTGTTGCTGCTATTGAGTGAGCTGTGCCATCAGGTTGGCGTTAGCTTGCATCTGCTCTCCTAGTTGTCTCCTGCTTTCCCTGAGTTCTCTCATCAAGTCATTGAACTCTATTCTGGTGACAACTGGAGTTTGTTCTTGAGCGGCAATTCCTGCACTCGGAATCGCTGGTTGATTGCTAGGTCCTGCTTGTTGCACGCTAGCAGTCTCGCGGGCATCCACATTATGAGAAGCTGACCTGGTACGTGGTCCTGCCATTGTAGAGTTATCGGTATGAACTCTGAGTAGCAATGGATGTCCTATCAGTGAGTCGGATCTTCCTTGGGGGATTTGTTCAATCCAGTAGCTTCAAAGCAGATCCTTAAGGTCTGAGAATTCAATTCTCAGTGAAAGCACCAAAGTGTTAGCACCAAAATTGGTCACTAACCTCGTAGAGAAAGATTGTGTAGAGATATAAGTGATGAAAGTAAATTAAACAGAGAAGACAATGCTAATTTAATTGCAGAAAGTAAGAACACCAAATTTATAGTGGTTCAGCGTAATTGCCTACGTCCACTTTGAGGTTAAACTTTATTGATCTTCTTTAGAGTTGATTACAAATACAATTCGTGAATCAAATGCTTGAATGAAGTTGTTTAAGTAGAGAAGATGAGTCTCGAAAATGGCAGAGTCTCCCCAGTGTTCTCTCTCCAAAAAAGGATCC
The DNA here is from genome assembly GCA_030737815.1 of Allium fistulosum. Classification (NCBI taxonomy): domain Eukaryota; kingdom Viridiplantae; phylum Streptophyta; class Magnoliopsida; order Asparagales; family Amaryllidaceae; genus Allium; species Allium fistulosum. The sequence continues at coordinate 918,692,024 of CM060906.1, forward strand.
CTTTCACTGTGACCCTGCCCCTCTATTTATAGGCAAATATGGGCTGGACTTCCCAAGTGGGCTGGATGGCCGAACACTCTAGCCCCAGTACAGTGGTCGATGCATGCCGAACCTGGTATGCCGAACGCTCTGATGCCGAACAGTCCTTCTATGCCGAACGGTACGCTGGATGTGTGGGAAGTGCAGGATGATTGTCAGTTGAGGCCGAACGTGTCTCTATCCGAAGCTCTTGAACGAACAGTGCACGCTGGCCGAACGACATTGTTACCTTGAGTAGTTGTGCATATTGAATGTCTTCTGGATGCCGAGTAGTCTTGTTGCCGAGTACTACGCCGAGTACCTTGGGATGCCGAGTACACTTGTTGTCGAGTACTACGCCGAGTACCTTGGGATGTCGAGCGCTCTTGTTGCCGAGTACTACGCCGAGTACCAAGGGATGCCGAGCGCTCTTGTTGCCGAGTACTACGCCGAGTACCAAGGGATGCCGAGCGCTCTTGTTGCCAAGTACTACGCCGAGTACCAAGGGATGCCGAGCGCTCTTGTTGCCGAGTTCTCCTATTGCCGAGTCCTAATGATGCCGAACGCTAGCTGACGCTGGGCATTGGTTGTCGCCGAGTGCCAGTTGATGCCGAACACTACTTGACGCCGAGTCTCCTGGTCGCCGAGCACTACGGATGCCGAACGCTATGGATGCCGAGTCCCACTGGATGCCGTGCGCTTCGCCGAACACTCCCGGATACCAAGTGCTTCGCCGATCACTCCTGGATGCCGATCACTTTCTGATGCCGAGTGCTACCTGATGCCGAGCACTAGTTGCCTGGTCAAATCTCCAGGAAACAATCATCATCAAATCTATCCATATGAGCTTCATCATCCGCTACATATGCCACGAGCAGCTTTCCCAATTCAAGAGCCTTTCACTTAGCTTTTGAATCATCTTCGACCATCTTGTCTAAATCTAATCATCAATCAACTAATTCATAACAATCAACCAAGTCAATCATTAATCCAAGTAATCAAACATTCAAACATGATCTAATAAACAATTATAACAATAATGGCAATCTTGTAAATAAAGAGTCGAAATCTAACAAGTATGAAAACATGAGTGATATCTCTATAACTTGATGAATGAACTTGCATAGATTAATCATGTAGTAAAATGGATGTCAAATCATCATGAACAATAGATCTATACTTAGGTTTAAGAAAATGCATGGAAATCACTATTTTAACACCAAATCAAACCAACAATCCGATATACTCCTTTGGATCCGTGTGAGAGATAATCACCACTTACCAAATCACCTAAACACCTTAAAAGCAACACACTTCAGATCTGGACAGCGAAGGTTCTAACTCGATCTATCAAAATTCCGCTTCAACCGATGAAATCTCTCTTCGATGGATGTAGATCTTTAATCTAAGCTCTTCGATCTTCGATTTGATCTCCGATTTGGATGTAAGGAATCACAAGATTAGTGTGGAGAAAAGAAGCGAAGAAGTGTAGAACTCGAGCTCTCAAAATGGCAGCACTTCGTCGCTTCAAAATCCGGATCCCAAAAAATGAAGAAATGGACGTGTATTTATAGGCTGATTTCCTTAGGTCGTTCGCTCGCAATTAGGTCGTCCACGACCTAAGAAACCCCATGACCTAAAATCTTCGACCTAACAAGCCAAGCCTATGCGCATCCACGACCTAACTATACTCAAGTGTGCGACCTAAAATGTCACGACCTAACTAAACACAGAAGCTCATGACCTAACTAACTTAGGTCGCTTACGACCTAACTAAACACAGAAGCTCACGACCTTACTAACTTAGGTCGCTTACGACCTAACTAAACACAGAAGCTCACGACTTAACTAACTTAGGTCGCTTACGACCTAACTAAACACAGAAGCTCACGACCTAACTAACTTAGCTTAGGTCGCTAACTCCTATAGGTCGCTCCAACCTGTAGGTCGCTAACTCTTAGGTCGCCAATTCCTGTAGGTTGCCAACTCTTAGGTCGTTCACTCTCTTAGGTCGCTCCATCCTCTTAAGTCGCTCATCCGACCTAACCTACCCCACGACCTAAGCCACCACACGACTCATCTCCTATACGACCTATCCCTAAATCATTAGGTCGCCAACTTCCTTAGGTCGCTCCACTTCCTTAGGTCGTCTACTCCGACCTAACTACTATAAGACCTAGGACTAGGACTATGGACGACTTATCAACAATGCGACCTAATGATAACTGTTTTATGATGTTTCGATCCATAAAAATACGGGTCGTTACATTCTCTCCCCCTTAGGAATTTCGCCCCCGATATTCCAAACAAACAGAGCAATCAAAGACTATTCTGCATGCCTACCATCCATAGCAATCAACAAACCATGCATCCAATTCTGGCTTAGCATGCAGAATTCTAAAACTAGAACAAATTACAATGTCGTTAGATGACACGACACTTTAGGGCCATACCTTGAAGAGTTCAGGATGAGCTGCCTTCATCCTCTCTTCCTCCTCCCATGTACAGTCGTTATCATCATCACTCCATTGTATCTTGAGCAACCTAACTACCTTCCTCCTAAGTTGTTTCGTGTCGGTTTCCACAACACGAAGCGGCTTACAAGGTCTCTTATCGACTGGATCAACTTCGAAATCTTCACAACTATCAGCAGAAACCGCTGTACTCGAGTCGTGCACATACTTCCGTAGATACGATACATGAAAAACATTGTGCACACCCGACATCTTCTCTGGTAACTCCAATCTGTATGCGAGCTTTCCAATCCGCTCGATGATCGGGAATGGTCCAACAAATCTCGGAGTCAATTTTCCTTTCTTCCCAGATCGAATAACATTCTTCAGTGGAGAAATCTTCACAAAAACCATATCACCTACGTCGAATTCCAAATCCATACGACGCTTACTGGCATAACTTTTCTGACGGTCTTGAGCTGCCTTCATTCATCGCCGAATGATCTCTATGCAATCCGAAGTCTGTCGAATCATCTCTGGCCCAAGTATCAGCTTTTCTCCTGTTTCTAACCAACATGTCGGAGAGTTACACGGTCTTCGATACAATGCCTCATACGGTGCCATACCAATGCTTGACTGGTAACTGTTATTATACGAAAATTCCACCAAATGGAGGTGATCTTCCCATGATCCTTCGAAATCTAAAAGACAAGCTCTAAGGAGATCTTCCAAAATTCGATTGACTCTCTCGGTCTGACCATCAGTTTGAGGATGATAAGCTGTACTCAAACACAACTCGGTTCCCAAAACTTCCTGGAAGCTCTTCCAAAATCCACTAGTGAATAATGGATCTCGATCGCTCACTATACTTTTCGGAATACCATGGAAACGGACTATCCACTTAACATACAGCTCAGCCAACTTTGATGCAGTCCTAGTCGATCGAACAGGAATGAATCTTGCACTCTTAGTCAGACGATCTATGATGACCCAAATCCCTTCATTTCCCGTTCTTGTTCTAGGTAGTCCATCGATACTTGCTCCCACTTCCATGTAGGAACTTCTAATGGCTGAAGCAATCCACTTGGCTTCTTCTGTTCGGCTTTTACCAACTAGCAGTTCATACATTTGGAAATAAAATTTCCAACATCCTTCTTCATACCTTCCCAGTAATAGGTTCTCTTCATATCCCGATACATCTTGTTTCCTCCTGGATGAATTATCAATTTCGAGTGATGACTTTCCTTCAGCACCTCATTCCTCAATTCATCTACATCGGGAACAACTAGTCGTCCTTGCTTCCAAAGCCAACCCTCTCGATCGACCTCGAATCCTTTATCCTTTTCTGGGTCCAATCCAGATTCCAAATCACGGATAATCTTGACAAGCTTATCGTCTCGCTTTTGGCCCTCGCCAATTCTTTCCACAAGAGTCGGTCTTATCGATAAGTTTGCCAACATTTCAGGTTCCAATTCACATCTGGGCCTGAAGTCAAATCCAGCCAAATACTCGAGATTCTTCCATTCTGAAAACATGGCTCCCAATCCTGCATGTCTTCGACTTAACGCATCTGCCACTGCGTTACCCTTTCCCGGAGTATAGGCTATACCAAAATCATATGATGCCAAAAACTCTAGCCATCGTTGCTGCAGAAGATTCAAATCCTTTTGGGAGAAAAGATACTTCAACGACTTATGATCTGTAAACAACTCGAATCGAACTCCCAATAGATAATGTCTCCACATCTTCAGAGCAAAAACAATCGCCGCTAACTCCAAATCATGAGTCGGGTAATTCCTTTCATGCGGCTTCAGTTGTCGACTTGCATACGCGACAACTTTACCTTTCTGCATCAACACTGCTCCAAGTCCAGTACCACATGCGTCGGTGTAAACCACCATCTCATCATTTCCACTTGGAATAGTCAAAACAGGAGCACTCGTCAATCGCTCTTTCAGGATTCCGAAAGCTTGCTCACACTTAGCATCCCATCTGAATACTTGGTTCTTTTTCGTCAATCCTGTCAATGGTGCAGCCACCTTGGAGAAGTCTTTGATAAATCGACGATAGTATCCTGCTAATCCAAGAAAACTTCTCACATCAGATGCATTCTTAGGTCTAACCCAATCCTGGATTGCTGCCACCTTAGCGGGATCAACCGCTATTCCACTTCCAGAGATAATATGGCCTAAGAACCTCACTTCACTCTTCCAGAAGTGACACTTCGAAAATTTAGCCTTCAGCTGATGTTTCCGTAAGATTTCCAAAACAATACGCAAGTGCGTCGTGTGTTCTTCTTCAGTTCTGGAATAAATCAGAATATCATCCACGAACACTAGTACGAACTTGCTCAACTGATCTCTGAACACTCTATTCATAAGATCCACAAAGTATGCTGGCGCATTAGTCAATCCAAACGGCATTACCAGCCACTCAAAGAAACCGGATGGTGTCCTAAAAGCAGTCTTCGACACACTATCCTTAGCCACTCTCAACTGGTGAAATCCCGTTGCCAAATCCATATGAGAAAACACCTTAGCTTCGTGAAGCTGATCAAACAAGTCATCTATTCTCGGCAATGGATACTTGTTCTTCTTAGTCACCTTATTCAGCTCACGATAATCCACACACAACCTCAACGATCCATCTGCTTTGGTTGCGAACACAACTGATGCACCCCATTCGGACACACTATGCCGAATGAATCCTTTCTGTAAAAGATCATCAACCTGCACCTTCAACTCTTGTTGTTCCCTAGGCGCCATCCGCCTAAGAGGCATCACAACAGGTCTGGCTCCTTCAACTAGATCTATACGAAACTCGATCTCTCTATGCGGCGGTAACCCTTTAACCTCGTCAAAGACATCCTCAAATCCATTAGCGATTGGCACCGATGACAGTCCATCTCGTGTAACAACCAGCGAATAAATGAAGCTCATGAAGACGCCTTCTTCATGCTTACATCGTATCACAATCTTTCGCCCCTCCACATTCTCGACTATTACCTCCAACCTTTCACAATCAACCTTTGCCGCATATTTCCTAAGCCAGTCCATACCCAAAATAATTCTGAACCCCGCAAAGTTCAGAACAAAACAATCACAAACAAAAGAGCAATCATGACTCGATACAATCAGACCACGGCATAGCATACACAAACAAGACGAACCCCCAACTGGATTAGTCACAACCAATGGCCTATCAACGATATCCGGTTCTAAACCCAACCGGCCTACAAGTTCATTATAAACAAAAGAATGTGACGCCCCAGTATCAAATAACACTCTAACTGGAACACCACATATGGAAAGAGTACCTTGAACTACCACACTCTTTCCTTTCTCTTCAGCGGTAGAGGCTTTCGAAGATGATGGAACAGCCCCCAAAGCATAAGCTTGCACAATCTGCTTGTCCTTCCGCGGTTCTGGACAATTCCTCTTGACATGCCCCGGCTTGTCACAGTTGTGGCACTTCACCGGCACCTTCGGATTCTTGCAATCCCTGGAGAAATGGCCCTTCTGCTGACAATTGTAGCAGGTCACTTCACCCTTTGGCTTCTTCAGGCCATCCTTACCCTTTTGCTGCTGCTGCTTCCTCTTCTTGTTTCCATCCTGCTGTGGTCTAGACTCTCCCTTGGTCACAGCAACAACAGATCCCTCTTTAGGAAACAGATTCTCATGCCTGAGAGCTTTCTCCACAAGCTTCTCAAATGAATCGTCCAAATGATCCACCAACTGTCTCCCAAGATAACTGTCCAAGCCTGTCACAAACTTCTCGTTCTTCTGATAAGAAGATTCAATATACGACCGGGCATACTTGGACAAAGCTTCAAACTCAGAAACATACTCAAGAACTGGTCTTCCACTTTGCTTGAGCTCCACAAACTTCTTGAACAGAACAGACTTCTGGGCCGTAGAAATGAACTTAGCTTCAAATCTGACTTGGAATTGCTCCCAAGTTATTTCTTCCTCTGGAGTATCAATGGTGATAGAATTCCACCAATCAGAAGCTCTTCCTTGAAGCTGCCTTGATGCTAACTTCCTCTTAGTCGCATCCTCAATTCCCAAATCACTAAAGATCCTTCTACAAGCATCTATCCACCTCTGGACTTCAATGGTTGACTATGTTCCCAAGAAAACCTTTCCTCCAAGAGCAGTATAATCTTTACACAGCTTAGCAAAATCCACTGGTTTTGGAGTTTGGACTTGAACTCCAACATCTACTGACGGCCCCGGGGCTGGCATCCTTCTCATGATCGAAGTCATCATAGCTTCGAACATAGCAACATAATCAGCACCCCCCTCAACAGCACGGCCTTCCCTAGCAGCTGGTCTCCCTCTTCGACTCATTCTCAATATCTATAAAAAGGAATGATTAATACACCTTGAGAAACAACTGCATAAGGAATTCAAATCCTTCTAAGCTACTATATTATATATAGTAATCATCCATCAAAATACAATTACGTCTCTCATACGTAGTTACGTCAGCGAGCGTTGGGTAAAATCGATTAACCAAAGCTCTGATACCAAATGAGACGACCGCCCATGACCCTCGCACTGAACCTAGAGATAGTGTGCTGTAAAGTGTGCCAGGTAGCCATGGACGATTGTCAGGGTAAATTAAAAAAAGCAGAATCTATCGTATAACTCACAGCGCAAGGATAAAATACAATAGAATATATATAGTGAAGCTTCACAGAATAGAATGTCATCATATAAAACTTCATATAGTTGAATACAAACATCTGAATAGTCAATACATCAAGCCTCACTACATATCACTCAGAGAATTATACAAGCAGCGGAACATCCAGTACATATAGTAAGAAAATAATATGCAAGCCTCCAGCTCGTCTTCATCATCAGCATCGTCGGAAGCAAGAACAGCACCTGTCACCTGCTACCTAGTCTGTCCGTCCCAAAATGGACGAACAGCCCAAGGCAATAAGAGTTAAAACATAAAGCCTTGAGTCAGACAACAGTCTTAGTGAGCAGTAAATTAACTAACAACATACCAAAAGAGCATAAAGGAAAAAGGAATAGGAATCCAACCCTCCCACTCCACCTCTTTCTACAGTGATAGCCCCCAGACACACACTAAGCAGAAACAAACATAGCAAAGCAAACATTTAAAGTAAAGCGATTATCACTCGAGTCAAGTGCGATGTTTTCCAAGTACAAACCCCCAAGGCCTAAACCAAGATCAGATAAGCACCCAGAAAATACCGCTCTTGAGACCGAATGACGATACAACCAAACATCCATGACTCTGGCTATCACTGTTATCATTGCTTCGATATCACTGTTAATTGAATGACCGGCACATTCTTTCAGCCGTCCGTCAAGGGCTAATGGAAACCCCGGTTCTAGACATAACTCCGCACGTCGTCGCAGCCCGTGCCTAGGACTATCGAATCTGCCCAGAGTACTCGACTACCAATCAGTAGTCTTTAGGGACTATCGAATCTGCCCAGCGTACTCTTGCTTTGAGCATGCTAGAACCTTCAACAACGATGAAATCTCAGCCTCCTAGTCATCCTCCTCGATGACTATTTCCATACTAGCTCAAGCGCCTCTCGAGCAAACCATTATCCTCAAACTCGAACCATTTCACCGAGTTATCAACATGCTTGGAATGATCCCGTCTGGATTAGACCAAGACTATCTCATATCATGCCTCACTTCATCCCATCCTAGAAAAGCCTTATCTCAACATCATCATCATCAAATCTATCCATATGAGCTTCATCATCCGCTACATATGCCACGAGCAGCTTTCCCAATTCAAGAGCCTTTCACTTAGCTTTTGAATCATCTTCGACCATCTTGTCTAAATCTAATCATCAATCAACTAATTCATAACAATCAACCAAGTCAATCATTAATCCAAGTAATCAAACATTCAAACATGATCTAATAAACAATTATAACAATAATGGCAATCTTGTAAATAAAGAGTCGAAATCTAACAAGTATGAAAACATGAGTGATATCTCTATAACTTGATGAATGAACTTGCATAGGTTAATCATGTAGTAAAATGGATGTCAAATCATCATGAACAATAGATCTATACTTAGGTTTAAGAAATGCATGGAAATCACTATTTTAACACCAAATCAAACCAACAATCCGATATACTCCTTTAGATCCGTGTGAGAGATAATCACCACTCACCAAATCACCTAAACACCTTAAAAGCAACACACTTCAGATCTGGACAGCGAAGGATCTAACTCGATCTATCAAAATTCCGCTTCAACCGATGAAATCTCTCTTCGATGGATGTAGATCTTTAATCTAAGCTCTTCGATCTTCGATTTGATCTCCGATTTGGATGGAAGGAATCACAAGATTAGAGTGGAGAAAAGAAGCGAAGAAGTGTAGAACTCGAGCTCTCAAAATGGCAGCACTTCGTGGCTTCAAAATCCGGATCCCAAAAAATGAAGAAATGGACGTGTATTTATAGGCTGATTTCCTTAGGTCGTTCGCTCGCAATTAGGTCGTCCATGACCTAAGAAACCCCACGACCTAAAATCTTCAACCTAACAACCCAAGCCTATGCGCATCCACGACCTAAATATACTCAAGTGTGCGACCTAAAATGTCACGACCTAACTAAACACAGAAGCTCATGACCTAACTAACTTAGGTCGCTTACGACCTAACTAAACACAGAAGCTCACGACCTAACTAACTTAGGTCGCTTACGACCTAACTAAACACAGAAGCTCACGACCTAACTAACTTAGGTCGCTTACGACCTAACTAAACACAGAAGCTCACGACCTAACTAACTTAGCTTAGGTCGCTAACTCCTATAGGTCACTCCAACCTGTAGGTCGCCAATTCCTGTAGGTTGCCAACTCTTAGGTCGTTCACTCTCTTAGGTCGCTCCATTCTCTTAAGTCGCTCATCCGACCTAATCTACCCCACGACCTAAGCCACCACACGACTCATCTCCTATACGACCTATCCCTAAATCTTTAGGTCGCCAACTCCTTAGGTCGCTCCACTTCCTTAGGTCGTCTACTTCGACCTAACTACTATACGACCTAGGACTAGGACTATGGATGACTTATCAACAATGCGACCTAATGATAACTGTTTTATGATGTTTCGATCCGTAAAAATACGGGTCGTTACATTGATCGATGCCCAATGAACGGCCGAGATTAAATCATCCAATTCCGGCCATAGAGAAACCCAAATTAGAAAACGAACAGTGGATCTGATTTGCGCTCGTCGAGAGCTTTAAATCGATATACAAATCGATATATTTTGAGGAGTTTAAAATTTTGATTCGATTTGCAATTGAATTGGAAATTTGGTTTTGGTTTGTCTGCCATTGGAAAGAGAGAAGCAGATAGAATTGTACATACAGACAAATGGAATAAGGAATAGCTAGGGTTTATAACGAGTTATTTATAGGTAGATCATAAATAGAACAGATGGACAAGATCGATTTGAAAGTTGAACGATAAACGACCCGAAAAGCCCGTTTCGTTCCCAAAACGAAAGTGGGTCATTCCATATATCAAAATAGATGTTTTCGATATTTTTAAACTCAATGGAATAGGTTTTAGGTCCAAATTCCATCGCTTGAAGAAGTTAGCTTAAAATCAGCTTATTTCAAATTGATTTCTAGGCGTTTCGAGTCCGTACGATCGAACGACAAGTCCGATCGCTACAAAACTTGAAACTTACAATAAATCACCGTGTCGGATCCGATGAAACTGGTTTCGTCGAAATCCGAGACAGTGACCAAAATGGTTATTTTCACGTTAATTAAATAAATAATTAATTAATTAAATCACTTTTTCATTCAAATTTGATAGTTAACAAATTTCATCATTTTTAATCACTTAGACATTTACAATGACTTAATACAAGTTTATATAACAATTCAGTGTTGGTTATTACACTAATTACAACGTTCAATTTCAACTGTAATTAAATCCAATTAATTATAATTTAATCCCAATAAATTGATTTAATTTAATTTCAATCTTTACATTCAATCAATTATTACTCTAATAGCATAGTTAATATTTGTTGATACCTTATTTCACTAATATGCTGCAATTTCCATCTTTCTATTTGTATCAACTACTATATTTTAATTATATTGAATTTTTGTCAATTTCACACATTAATTATAATTTAAAATCCAAATTAATTTATTTATCTTGATTTCACTCTTTTATTAAATCAGTTATTTCCTTATGAATATAATTAACGTTTTTATACATTTTATTACATTCACAGTTTGCAGTTATTTTAACTCACATTAATGTAACATTTAATTATAATTGATTTCCAATTTAATTTAACAGGCTAAATAAATGGGGAATTAATTTAAAGGACAAAAATTTGTATATTTTTAGCCTCAAGGACACGACCTCAATATTTTAACCACAATGACAAACATTCTCCAAAAAATTATTCATAAGGACAAACATTCTTTCAAAATTATTCATAAGGACAAACATTTTTCCAAAACTGCTACCGAACTAAAAACTACTACCGATAACGACAAATTGATACCTAAAAACTGTAAAAACTGATACCTAAAGAAAGTTGTCCTTCAGGCTAAAATACCGAAGGTCTGTCCTTGAGGCTAAATTACTGAGAAATTTTGTCCTTGAGAATAATTTCTTGCTAAATAAATGGGTAACATAAAATAGTTTGTCAACATTAACTTTTAGTCGCATTAATAAGTTTATTATTTACAAATAATTGTTGTAACTATTACTACCCCACTACTATTATCAATTACAATTAATTACACCTTATTTCATTAATTAATCAACATTTGAATTATCAATTGCTCTTTTAATTTAATTATCCATTAATACATACATTATTAAAATTTATTTACAATCTATATCAAGTATAACTCTTAATCATATGAATTAATTGGAATCACATTCAAAGCAATTATAGGTTACCTTAAATTAATATTACCTTAAATTACTACCGGTACCTTTTATTCCAAATATATTCTTATTATTAAATCCTAAATTTTTATTTCTACCAATATTAAATCACAAATCTAATTAAATTAACAATTTTTAATTATCGAAAATTACGGGTCGTTACATTTTTGATGCCATAATACATGTAAAGAAATGTAACAAGTGCCCAAGATTTTCTAAGATTACTAGTCTTCCTCCAAATGAATTATAACTAGCTTCAAGTCAATAATCTTTTGATGTTTGGGGCATCGACCAAATTAACCCATTACCTATCTCCAATGGAGGAAAAAGATTCCATTGATTGATTATTTTATATAATGGGTGGAAGAAGATCATTGCCAACATTACTTATAAAAAAGTATTGAAATTTGTGATAAAAAACATAGAACCTAGGTCTGGGTTACCAAACAGTATCATTACCAACAATGGAACCAAAATAGAAAGTAAGGAGTTCACTCTGTTTTGTGAGAAAAATCGAATAATTAAAAGTTTTGCCACAGTTTCATGGTTAAAAGAAAATGGGGTAGTAGAAGCTACAAAGAAAATTATTGAAAGTACACTGAAACATGGTTGAATCAAGCAAAAGGAAATTGGGTAGATGAACCACCTCTTGTCTTATGGACGTATTAATTAAATTAATTTAAAATAGTTTAAATTAATTAAATTAGTTTAAAATATGTCTCACAGTTATGTCCAAACATTTTTAGTCTCTCAATTCTGATAAATTCATTTATATTTGACACTTCAACTTTGAAATTCAAATTTAAATCTTTTGAACAGTTCATTAAATCAATTCCAATTTCAACATTAACACTTGGATTATCGAAAATAATTCAGTTTATACAAATCAATTTCTTTTTCAAAATACTAGTTAACTAAATTCAAAATTTCAAAGATTCAAAAATCATTTAATTTAACCAATCCGGTGTTCGTATATAATTTTCTACCCTAGGGTCAAATGATACGGATATTTATCATTTCAATCTGTAATTTAAAATTTACAGTTATATATCATTTCAAACCGCAATCCCGAATTAAGTAAAAATCCATAAATCGCTCGAGTCTATCATTTCAACCGATAACGATTTTTCCCTAATCTATTGGTCGTTCGGGTATGTATCATTTCAACCCATAGGGAACTTGCAGAGTGATAACAATATATAAATCAAATATAACATCCAATCATCCAATATCAACAACCAAACATCCATCATAATCATCATCCAATTCGACCAATAAATTTCAACAAATAACGATTATCATTTACAGGTGATTAACTGGAAATTTAAATTCAATAATAAATTAAATGGAAATTTAATTCAAAATAAATACAAATTAAACGATGATTAAATGCATTGAAAGTCAAATTCAACTAGAATAACAATTTAAACATACCAAACATCAATCAATTGATTTCTAATCACATCATAAATTTAATTTAACTAACATAAGATAGTTTAGTAATTGTGAGTGGGTTAAAACACTCACCTTTGAATTCAAATTGATTTGAAATTCAAAATAGGGCCCAAATTCAAACAGTCTTAGAATTCGTCCAAACCAGTGTCAAAATGTCCGGAATTTCGATACGATCCCAGTGGATCAAATCGCACGTGAATCAGACCTCGTACGTAAAAGTTATATAGGTTAGAACACTTGAATTTGAAATTTAAATAAAAAAAAGAAAGAAAGTCACGGTACTAGCACACGTCAGCATCCCTGGAAACGCGCTAACCCTCATCTCATTCGAACATGGATACGCGATCGTCCCCAGGTTCAAACCGAACCCTAGCCGCACGTTGACCGTGAATCGCCTCACCTCATGCCTCAATCGCACGCGCGCCTACCCCCGGCCGACCTCGCTTGAGCCTCGCGCCCCCCTACGTTCGACTCGATCACCCAAATCCATCCAGCCGCCGCCATGCCAAAAACCCTAGGTGAATTAAATCGATCGATCCAACCGTCAAACCACCAAGCGAACACCACCGATGGATCCTCATTCCACTCTCCACACAACCACCAATCAATTTGACGATCGATCAAAGTTGATCGACGCCCAATGAACGGCCGAGATTAAATCACCCAATTTCGACCACATAGAAACCCAAATCGGAAAACGAACTGTAGATCTGACTTGCACTCGTCGAGAGCTTCAAATCAATATATAATTCAATATATTTTGAGGAGCTTAAATTTTTGATTTGATTTTGATTTGCAATTGAATTGGAAATTTGGTTTTGGTTTGTCTGCCATTGGAAAGAGAGAAGCAGATAGAATTGTATGTACAGATAAATGGAATAAGGAATAGCTAGGATTTATAACGAGATATTTATAGGTAGATCAGAAATAGAACGGATGGACAAGATCGATTTGAAAGTGGAACGATAAACGACCCGAAATGCCCGTTTCATTCCCAAAACAAAAGTGGGTCATCCCATATATCAAAATAGATGTTTTCAATATTTTAAACTCAATGGAATAGGTTTCAGGTCCTAATTCCATCGCGTGAAGAAGTTAGCTTAAAATCAGCTTATTTCAAATTGATTTCAAGGCGTTTCGAGTCCGTACGATCAAACGACAAGTCTGATCGCTACGAAACTTGAAACCTTACAATAATTCACCGTTACGGATCCGATGAAACTAGTTTCGTCGAAATCCGAGACAGTGGCCAAAATGACTATTTTCACGTTTATTAAATAAATTAATAATTAATTAATTAAATCACTTTTTCGTTCAAAATTGATAGTTAACAAATTTCATCATTTTTAATCACTTAGACATTTACAATGACTTAATACAAGATTATATAACAATTCAGTGTTGGTTATTACACTAATTAAAACGTTCAATTTCAACTTTAATTAAATCCAATTAATTATAATTTAATCCCAATAAATTGATTTAATTTGATTTCAATCTTTATATTCAATGAATTATTACTCTAATAGCATAGTTAATATTTGTTGATGTCTTATTTCACTAATATGCTGCAATTTCTATCTTTTTATTTGTATCAAATACTATATTTCAATTATATTGAATTTTTGTCAATTTCACACATTAATTATAATTTAAAATCCAAATTAATTTATTTATCTTGATTTCACTCTTTTAATAAATTGGTTATTTCCTTATGAATATAATTAACATTTCGATACATTTTATTACATTCACAATTTGCAGTTATTGTCTTAACTCACATTAATGTAACATTTAATTTAATTATTATTGATTTCCAATTTAATTTAACAGACTAAATAAATGGGTAACATATAATAGTTTATCACCATTAACTTTAGTCGCATTAATAAATTGTTATAACTATTACTACCCTACTACTATTATCAATTACAATTAATTACACCTTATTTCATTAATTAATCAACATTTTAATTATCAATTGCTCTTTTAATCCAATTATCCATTAATACATACATTACTAAAACTTAATTAAAATCTATATCAATTATAACTCTTAATCATTTTAATTAATTGGAATCACATTCAAAGCAATTATAGGTTACCTTAAATTAATATGACCTTAAATTACTACCGTTACCTTTTATTCCAAATATATTCTTATTATTAAATCCCAAATTTTTATTTCTACCAACATTAAATCACAAATCTCATTAAATTAACAATTTTTAATTATCGAAAATTACGGGTCGTTACACTCTCCCCCACTCAAAACTTTTCGTCCCCGAAAAGGAAAAAGAAGGGAAAAGAAGTAATTTAGTAACCAATATATCTTATTCAAAATATTACATTTATAAACAATTAATTTATATAATTAAAAAATTTAAATAAAATATATCAATTTATAATCATTGAATCCTTTTATATTCAAGTTAATAAAAGTTTGAAAACATTTACCAAAAATTTTCTAAGCCCAAATTTCGATAGAGTCTCCTTTGTACGGAGAGGTCTGGGAGAAATAGTAATATCAATAATAACAATATATATCATATTTTTCAAAATAATATATCCCAAACCACGGGAAAACAATATAATATCGCTAGAAAACCGTAATCCGAAAATGTACCTATTTGTCGGGCATACAACGCTTATTTATGAAACCAAAAGCAGTATCAATTGCTTCCATAAAGCTGTATTTCACTTATATAACCCAAAGGGGTTAATAATTAAGTAAATGAGAAAAGATTTAAGTTGTTTCAATAAATAACAAACAATACATCACCACATAACAATAATCATTTGAAAACAACAGTACAAACATCATTTCCAACAAAGAGAGCAATCATCCATCCATGGAAATCGAAACAAAGGGTTTGTTTGGGTTCAGAAACTTTTTATCATATAATATGATAAATAAACTATGAAGTAAACCATACACTCAACAGTCGTAGATAACTTTATAGATTATTTATACATCTTTATACAAAATAGGGGTATCCTTTCCCAACCAATCCATAAGCCCAACAACCAAAGAATTCAACACATTTTTAAGTTTACTCTATTTATCTTTTTCACATCATTTATTGTTCATTTTTTCATACAATAATTTTCTTTAATTCACGTTCATTGCTTACAAAATTGTAATTTCCATTCATTCGTGTAAGGCTTATTTCCTTAATTTTCATTCTTTTCTTACATAAGTTATATCCATTTCAATTATTTGGTTCATAAATGAATTCATTATTGAAGTATTGTATATATTTTATTCCAGTTTACTTCACATTTACAATTTAGTTTGATTCTTTTTTTTCTTTTCACATCATTTAGTTTTCTTTTCTTCTTTATATAGTGTTTATTTTCATTAATTTACATTCGTTATTACTTACAAAAGTTCGTTTACCCTTTCTTCATATAATGCCATTCTCTTTCATTTTATTACATTACATTCATTGCTTAAATAAGTTATTTTTATTTCAGTTATTGGATTATACATTATTAGGTAAGTTTCTTTACAATTAAATCCACCATTTATAGATTATTTCTTTTTCATATTCATTCTTCCCTATGAAGTATTATTGAATATTAACTCCATTTCTAAATCATTTCCAATGTTTTCTAAAGTTATAATCACTCAACTAATATAGTTCTCACTTTAATTATAAATGGCTTCAATATTAGTTTAAGTTTATAATTATTTACTTATAGTATTCACCTTTTATTATTCAATCCGATTATAAATAACTTAAAATGTTAACTTAAGCTTATAATCATTTTTCTTACATTATTCACTTTTATTACATTTAATTAGTAGCATTTCAAACTATTAACTTCAGTTTATATCAATTTATAACATTAGAATTCTTATTTATCGAAGTAATTCCATTGAACACTTTCATTTACTAAAGTTTTACTTGTACAATATTCTATTACATATTCTTATCAACTTACAACCTTTTTAATATTTTGGTAAGTTATATATATATATATTTAAGAATGCAATTGAAAGTTACACAAATTTCTCTTATTTGTTTAGTTAACAAAAGGTTCAATAGTTACCATTTCTTATTTTCATTTCCTTTTTATTTACAGTTTTCACATTTTTAGTTTCTTATCTATTTCATTAATCATTTTAACATCAGATTTCTTATTTTCATTTTAGAAGCTTCCAATTATTAATATACTCAAAATTCCATTCATTACAATAATTTCAATTTCTAATTTATAGAAACTTAAGAACTTAACAATCGGATTTCCTTTCAATTATTTAAAATAATAATATGTAAAATCATATCTTTTATATATATCAAATCATATTTGGAATTAAAAATTAAGATTAATTTATCAAAACAATTATGAAGTATAATCACTATAATGGTCTTCTCACTTTGAAACTCGAAAATGAACGTCGATGGTGCGTGCACTCATCATCGAAATTATTTTCCAGCGACAAAGTGGGAAGTACAGAACTTATTTCCTTTAAAAATTTCTTTCAAATCACCTTGAAATATTTATACCAAAAAACAAAAAATTTATTCCAAAATAATGCTAAGATTATATTCCAAAAATCTTGTAAAAGAAATTTCCAAAATCCCGGAACTTAAGTTCTCAAATTTCAATTTATATTCATTTTATTTGTAAACCTTATTTTTCAATCAATGTTTATAAAATTTCACTACCTAACAAACAAATATATATCAACCAACTATATCATTTATAAAATTTATTATTTTATATACAAAATACATAATAGGCAAAATTATTTCATTTACTTATATTTCAAAACAATATTGTGTCCGTTTGTCCTATTAAGTGTTTAGAAATCTCTATCGATGTCATAGCGTCCTATGTACCGACTAGAATTTATAAATACAAAGCGGAATAAATTAACACAATACGAAAATACTTTTATAACACTAACAAATACGCTCTCTCAAATATATACACTCAGCGAATCATTCTAGGGTATTACTACCCTATTCTATATGAGTCAGACCCCACAAAGCTAAGGTTATCGCTAAACCAAAGCTCTGATACCAACTGTAATGACCTGCCTTTTTGGACGTTTTAAGCAGACACACACGTCAGACTCAAACCATTCAAAAGGGAAGATTGTTATGGGGTAAATAAAAAAGGGAAAGAAATAAAACAAATATAGAATCTCGCAGTGGAATGACAAAATATAATAATCAAAAAACAGTTCATGAAGCTATTTTATAAATACATTTGACTATTCTTTTACAACACAAAATCAAAGTTACAGAAAATAGGAATAAATGAATAAATAAATGCAGCGGAACAACATGATGCAGTGGAATAAATATAATAAATAATAGTAGTACAAATCTTCGTCTTCGTCCTCCATAAATAGGGTCTTCAACCCTGAAATGCTCAGGCTGATCCGAGCGAATTGAAAAGACAAAACACTCGAGTCAGAACTAAAAGATCTTATGTAAGTTAAATCAACGGTAAATAGATATGAGTGGAACGGCATCAGAGATTTTTATGGGGTTTGACATCTCCTATCCAGTGTCTAACGTGAGTGCAGTAACTTAAGAGATGTTCGGGATTACCATCTCCTAAGGATCCATTAAAATATCTATTATGTAGTACAATACGCTATTATAATATGTCTACAGTAAAGTAAAGTATTAAAATAGCGTTAAGGCATTACTCATATCCCCGTTAACACATTTTTATAATGCCGTAGTCTATACAGATACTGTAAACTCCACCTGCAGGTATGCTATCAGGGAGCACTCCATAGGTACGACACAAAACAAACTCGTAGAAGGCGCGATAGGGCATGTGAACACGGCACTCGAGGTAATGCCAGGGTAGATATACCAATTGCGGATCCAGACTAATGGTAACGCATAGCAGCTACTACTGCCCACCTCGGAACACACTCCCATAATCAAAATCAACAGGTGGCTACCTACAGATACTGTAAACTCCACCTGCAGGTATGCTATCAGGGAGCACTCCATAGGTACGACACAAAACAAACTCGTAGAAGGCGCGATAGGGCATGTGAACACGGCACTCGAGGTAATGCCAGGGTAGATATACCAATTGCGGATCCAGACTAATGGTAACGCATAGCAGCTACTACCGCCCACCTCGGAACACACTCCCATAATCAAAATCAACAGGTGGCTACCAAATCAATCACAAAGTCATAATATAGTATCGAAGAAGTGTGCCCGATAGGAGGAATGACCTCACTTAGCCCGGCATGGCTCCTAGTCATATCTAATCTGACTCAAGGGAGTCAGAGTCAGGTCATACCTCATACAGAAATCGTTCGCCAAACCATTCTTCTTCCTGGAATCTCCAGCACGTACATTGTTGTTAAAGTGGTTTTCGGTATTGGCAGAGAGTATGACAATATCCGATCCCGGCCTCTTTAACAATTAAACGCTTATTTCACACCGAATGGTTCTTTTACATTTCAAAAGTCAATTCATACTTAATATCAAAATATCATATTCGATTTCAAACCATATCTCTTTCGAAATCATATTCACTTTCAAGCTATATTCACTTTCAAAATCATATTCACTTCCAAAATCATATTCACTTTCAATCATATTCACTTTTGAAATCATATTTACTTGGAAATTATTGATAAGTTATGTTAATTAATTCTTCATTTCAAAATCATCTTATACACTCAAATATATCATTTCACAAAAAGGTATCAATTCCAATTTCCAACTTAGGTTGTATCATCATCAAGGATTTCAATATAAATACTTCAAGTTTACACAGTCTGAAATTTTTAGAAAAAGTTTAGATAGTAGAAATAGTTTTAATAGTTTTAAATTCATAAAATATTTTAAATAGATTTAAATTTGATTAATTAGATATTTAACATGATTTGAATAGATTAAATATAGATTTAATTAGATGTGACATGATTTAAATAAATTAAACATAGGTTAAATAAATTCAAATTATATTAAGTTGGTTTTAAATAGATTAAATAAATTTAAAATAGATTAAATAGATTTAAATTATATTAAATAGATTTAAAATATATTAAATAAATTTAATTAGTTTAAAATAGGTAAAATAGATTAAATTGGATTAAATAGGTTATAATTAGATTAAAATAAATTAAATAGTTTAAATTGATTTAAAATAGTTTAAATTAATTAAATTAGTTTAAAATAAGTTTCACAGTTATATCCAAACATTTTTAGTCTCTCAATTCCGATAAATTCATTTATATTTGACACTTCAACTTTGAAATTCAAATTTAAATCTTTTGAACAATTCATTAAATCAATTCCAATTTCAACATTAACACTTGGATTATCGAAAATAATTCAGTTTATACAAATCATTTCTTTTTCAAAATACTTGCTAACTTGAATTCAAAATTTCAAAGATTTAAAAATCATTTAATTTAACCAATCCGGTGTCCGTATATAATTTTCTACCCTAGGGTCAAATGATACGAATATTTATCATTTCAATCCGTAATTTAAAATTTTACGGTTATATATCATTTCAAACCGCAATCCTGAATTAAATAAAAATCCATAAATCGCTCGAGTCTATCATTTCAACCCATAACGATTTTTCCCTAATCTATTGGTCGTTCGGGTATGTATCATTTCAACCCATAGGGTACTTGCAGAGTGATAACAATATATAAATCAAACATAACATCCAATCATCCAATATCAACAACCAAACATCCATCATAATCATCATCCAATTCGACCAATAAATTTCAACAAATAATAGATTATTGGAAAGAGAGAAGCAGATAGAATTGGAAATATCAACAACCAAACATCCAAATGCTGAATATGATCGACCCATAGGGTTTTTGTTTGTCTGCCATTGGAAAGAGAGAAGCAGATAGAATTGTACATACAGACAAATGGAATAAGGAATATCTAGGGTTTATAACGAGCTATTTATAGGTAGATGGAAATAGAATGGATGGACAAGAACGATTTGAAAGTTGAACTATAAACGACCCGAAAAGCCCGTTTCGTTCTCAAAACGAAAGTGGGTCATTCCATATATCAAAATAGTTGTTTTCGATATTTTTAAACTCAATGGAACAGATTTCAGGTCCTAATTCCATCGCATGAAGAAGTTAGCTTAAAATCAACTTATTTCAAATTGATTTCAATTAAATTGATTTCTAGGCGTTTCGAGTCCGTACGATCAAACGACAAGTCCGATTGCTACGAAACTTGGAACATTACAATAATTCACCATTACGGATTCGATGAAACTTGTTTCGTCGAAATCCGAGACAGTGGCCAAAATGGCTATTTTCACGTTAATTAAATAAATTAATAATTAATTAATTAAATCACTTTTTCATTCAAATTTGATAGTTAACAAATTTCATCATTTTTAATCACTTAGACATTTACAATGACTTAATACAAGTTTATATAACAATTCAGTGTTGGTTATTACACTAATTACAGCATTCAATTTCAACTGTAATTAAATCCAATTAATTATAATTTAATCCCAATAAATTGATTTAATTTGATTTCAATCTTTATATTCAATCAATTATTACTCTTATAGCATATTTAATATTTGTTGATACCTTATTTCACTAATATGCTACAATTTCCATCTTTCTATTTGTATCAACTACTATATTTTAATTATATTGAATTTTTGTCAATTTCACACATTAATTATAATTTAAAATCCCAATTAATTTATTTATCTTGATTTCACTCTTTTATTAAATCAGTTATTTCCTTTTGAATATAATTAACGTTTCTATACATTTTATTACATTCACAGTTTGCAGTTATTTTAACTCACATTAATGTAACATTTAATTTCATTTAATTATAATTTTTTTCCAATTTAATTTAACAGACTAAATAAATGGGGAATTAATTTAAAGGACAAAAATTTGTATATTTTTAGCCTCAAGGACACGACCTCAATATTTTAACCACAAGGACAAACATTCTTTCAAAATTATTCATAAGGACAAACATTCTTTCAAAATTATTCATAAGGACAAACATTTTTCCAAAACTGCTACCGAACTAAAAACTGATACATAAAAACTACTACCGATAACGACAAATTGATACCTAAAAATTGTAAAAACTGATACCTAAAGAAAGTTGTCCTTCAGGCTAAAATACTGAAGGTCTGTCCTTGAGGCTAAATTGCTGAGAAATTTTGTCCTTAAGAATAATTTCCTGCTAAATAAATGGGTAACATATAATAGTTTGTCACCATTAACTTTTAGTCGCATTAATAAGTTTATTATTTACAAATAATTGTTGTAACTATTACTACCCCACTACTATTATCAATTACAATTAATTACACCTTATTTCATTAATTAATCAACATTTGAATTATCAATTGCTCTTTTAATCCAATTATCCATTAATACATACATTACTAAAATTTATTTACAATCTATATCAATTATAACTCTTAATCATTTGAATTAATTGGAATCACATTCAAAGCAATTATAGGTTACCTTAAATTAATATTACCTTAAATTACTACAGGTACCTTTTATTCCAAATATATTCTTATTATTAAATCCTGAATTTTTATTTCTACCAACATTAAATCACAAATCCCATTAAATTAACAATTTTTAATCATCGAAAATTACGGGTCGTTACATTTTTGATGCCATAATACATGTAAAGAAATGTAACAAGTGCCCAAGATTTTCTAAGATTACTAGTCTTCCTCCAAATGAATTATAACTAGCTTCAAGTCCATAATCTTTTGATGTTTGGGGCATCGACCAAATTAACCTGTTACCTATCTCCAATGGAGGAACAAGATTCCATTGATTGATTATTTTATAGAATCGGTGGAAGAAGATCATTGCCAACATTACTTATAAAAAAGTATTGAAATTTGTGGTAAAAAACCTAGCAACTAGGTCTGGGTTACCAAACAATATCATTTCCAACAATGGAACCAAAATAGAAAGTAAGGAGTTCACTCTATTTTATGAGAAAAATCGAATAATTAAAAGTTTTGCAACTGTTTCATGGTTAAAAGAAAATGGGGTAGTAGAAGCTGCAAAGAAAATTATTGAAAGTACACTGAAAAATGGTTGAATCAAGCAAAAGGAAATTGGGTAGATGAACCACCTCTTGTCTTATGGACGTATTAAACATCAGGAAAAACAATAATTAAACATACCTATTTTTGGCATATGGGTATAAGTCAATGCTTCCAATGGAAGTAGATGTATTATCCCTTTATAGAATTAATTATGCATATGGTCCAAATAAAGAGTTAAAGAAATATTGATTACCGTAGATGGACAAAGGGATGAAGTTGCAATAAGAACTGTTGAATGTCAGTAACAAATATAATGATACTATAATAAAAAGGTGTTAACGAATAAATTCGTCAACATCCAAAAGCGTAGGGAATTTGAGTTAATCGGAGAAAAACCTCTCCGAAGCTAGTTAAAGCATGTGAGAGTCTAATTCCATAATCATTTCTTTGTCTAATCATCGTAGCATGAATCACGTGAAATGTTGTATATAGTCGGAGTCGTTGTATAAGTCCAATATGCTAGTCCAAATTCAAAGTCAAGTAGCTATTCAAGTGATCAGTTGGAGCGATAAGCTATGCAATGCAAGATCAAGTCGAAGCCAGGTTATAAGCAAAGGCGAATATGTAAGTTTCGAATTTAAACTAGACTGATATGATATGTTGATCACAAGTCACAATTCAAGAGTTAGGTAGTCAATAATGCTATGTAATTGTTTGATTTACAAATCCTTATGTGTATAATCGTACAAGCGTTACAATAGGAAAAATATCCAATTCAATTTAGGGTTGACAAAGTTGAAAAGTAAGAAATGAGGAGAGAATATTCGGCCCCCAAAACAGCGCTCCTAAGGTCATATTTATAAGGGTGGAGCGGTAGGGTCTTCAACACGGACAAGATTCTGCGCAGCCTTGTCGGTAGTGTTGACAATAGCCTTGTCAGCCTTGATGATGTTATACGTTGAATTCTCTTAACAATGATAATAGCGGAACTTTAGTGCCACCTCGACAGTGTTGGCCTTCAGCATCGACGTCTTTTAAGCGATATGAAGATCGAAGTGCTATATTGGACAAAAGCGAAGAGTGGTGTCGCTTGGCATCCTTGTAGTGTTAAGGACTTCATGGATGTTGATAGTGTCCAACATTAATACCTCTTCGTATAGATTCACAATGTCCTTTAAATGCCGATAAAACACGCCGATGAAGTGCCGTGTTGAGCATTCTTTGAAGAGCTGTAAAGTGTTGATAAATTGATGGTTTGACGATGAGCTTGTGATTAGTGAGTAGCGGTGCTGATTGAACCTAGTATCGATGAGAAGCGCTTTGGCCACTTCGACATTCATCGATGACCTTCGAAGTTGTCTATACTTGACGTTTTCGCAACACTGACTACAGAAGGTGATGCCACCCCTATATTTCTTTTCGTGTATCTCCAAAGTCGATAAGAGCATCGTTGAAGTGTTGCCGATCTAAGGTCTTCGATGAATGTGTGGAGTGATCAATGAACAACTTCTGATATTGGCACTATTACTTCTGTGTTGCTCATTGGTGCGGCATCGAACCTCCTCGAATCCTTTCGACAATCCTCTTCGACATTATTATTATTAGTTTAAGAAATGTGCAGTCATGTGGCACTTGGACTTTTTCATCAATAATTGTAGCAGTAATATCTTCGAAGTTTATAGGGTGCGACGTCTCTAGCCCTTTACAATTTTTCATCTCGGAAGTCAATGATGGTGATATCTCTTGCAATTACAAAGACTTAGACATTGTTTCTTGTGATGAGGTTTAACATTATCTCCTTAGAGCTTCAAATCATGAACTATACTCTCTTATGAAATTATGTGGATAACATTTGCCCTCTTCTTGTGTGAAAGAAGCTTCTTACTCTTTAGGGTAATACCGCGAATTTTACTTGCTTTGCCTAGCCTTTGAGACCCATTAAATCTGATGGTGTTCTGTCATTTTCCTGCAATTTAAACTCAAACTAAGAAAGTTTTCAAATTATTGAAATCATTCAAAACCTTAAGTTTCATACATTCGGGTTAATACTAATATACGATTTAATACTAACATATTTTTCACTTTATAGTGTAACTCATATGACATTTGGCATCAATTTATTCATTCGACATAGTTTTACTAGCATAGCATTACATTTTAGATACTCTATGTTAATTGTTATTAAAGTTTTTGAGTCATATTTATGGACCTATCTTCTTATTATAGATTTAACACTTATTTAAACGCAAAGTTTAAGTTTTTCTTGTGAACTCTTGTAACGACCCTGTCGTAATAAATAATTTAAAAATCTGAAACGACCGTGATTTTTGAATTACTGTCGTAATAAATATTTTAAATAGAAATTTTAAATTGAAGTTTAAAAAAATAAATTTGCAAAGCAAATTTGGTAGAAAGGTCAGTATATGCTTGCAAACGGTTGCACGTGGATAGGAATTGCACTTTTGGCCTTCACGTGAAAATTAAGTCAGTTGAGACATTTTTCTTTGGCTGTCACACACATTTTTGTAAAACAAGATGAACCCCTTTTTGCATTTTTCTTTTTTCTATCATCATTTTTCCCTACTAGCCGTGTACTTTTTCTTCACTATGGCACGTTGCATTAAATGAAGGCGTACTCAAAGCAATGCCAGCACACTTCGTTTTGACTTGTACACTTTTGAAGGAAAAAAAAGGTGGCACTGCAATAGTTTTCTTTTGTTTTCAAAATTTTTCGAGAAGCTCTGAGATAGAATTAATGGCTGTTGCAAAAATTTAAATCCATTCAGATCTCAGTGCTAACTGGTGCGGAGACGAAATAAAGGTGAGTGAAAAACTCACATATCTGATTTAAAAACTAGACTGTCTGTATGTTTATTTCATTACTTCTTCACTGCGTACAAAATTTGTATTGTCGAGTCATTCTTTTACTATACAATTGTTTATGAGTGCGTGAAATACACAGAACAAGCCCAGGTCATTTTATTGTGTTACATGATGTGGGTATGTGGCACTTCACGAAAATGAGTGCGAGCATTTAACTGAGTCCATGTCACCTTCTTTTTATTTTATACACGTCGCACAAAGTTCTGATGCTAAATGAACATGCGTTTGTGTCGTTTGGTTTAGAAATTTTTTGTAGTAGTATAAGAGGTTATAAGTTGTTAAGTACAGGTTATAAATATTTTTGTGTGCAAGATGCACGAAACAGTACAGGCGTGCAACTAGTTGAAGCACAAGAGTAAATCCAAGTTGCATTGCCCAGTTTTTTATTTTGTCTACATTCATTTTGTAAGTGTACGTAATGCACGAGGCTAATTCCAGGAACTTTCATTTGCGTGAATTAGTTCTAATTAAAGAATGCGTATAAAGGCTGTTAGACAGTTCATTTGCATTTTTATGGCTAAGTCACATTACTTTGGTAATAGTTTCACTCGTGCATGCATAAATGAATTGCCTGGCATCCATTTATATTGTCTAAGTTATTTACTTCGGCCTATATTATTTTGTATGTGTGTGGAAAGTTAAGTGAGTCCAAGTCTTCTTTTAGTGCTATAGTGTGCAGCTGGTAGTTAAGTCAAGTGAACATTTTTATCTTGTTTGGTGCAAAGCCACGTGTCAGCATGTGGTGGCTTTGCCCAGGGTGTTTTATATTTTTCTTTCAACTTCATAATTGTTACTCGTTACCTGACTGCATAATGAAGAACTACCCTGACCACCAATTTCAATATGTACGTGCAAGCTAAACTGCACGAAAGTGTTGTAAATACCAGTATTTAATTTACGTTGAACCGGCGTTACGTTTTAAAACGTATTTTGTTGCCGTTATTTTTATAACAGAACTTTTACGCCGGCATTATATTTTTGAAGAGTATTGTTTTGGTGACATTTTTGACGAATAAAAAATTATTGTTGTTTTGATTTCAATAACCGTCAATTTTAAAGTGAATTTTCAAGCGGCTTTCCTGCAACGCTGATTTTGATATCCGTTTTTACGGTGTTTTGTGAAGCGCAATTTCTTCGTCGAAATTGCTATAGTTGTTGCTGTTTTCATCACGTGTTTTAAAAATCGTTTTAAAATAAAATTGTTTCCAAAAATTTTACAGTTTGCGCTTTCAAAAGAATGAGGAAGCGAATTAAACGATTCAGCAAAATTGAGGACTATGAACCCTTACTTTTACTGATTCGGTTAATTCCGGACTTGTCCATTTGAGAACGTAAAATATTATATTTATAAAATACACAATTTTGCACTTTCAAGTAAACGATGAAGAGATTTAAACGATTTAGCAAAAGTACAGAGTATGGAACCACACTTTTACTCTTTCGGTTAATTCCGGACCCGTTAATTGAAATATTTGTTGTTGTTTGATGATTTTGACGATTTTGTTTGGCTTTCGAGCCACTATGCTGGACCTTCGGGGTCATATGATGGACCTTCGGGTCAAATACCAGTACTAGACCTTCGGGTCATTTGTTGGGCGCCAAAAATTATGATGACAGTACTTGGTAGGCTTCGGCCATATATTGATGCACGTGCGGCGTAGCTTAGACTCGCCATATGATGGGATCGATCCACTTTTATGTTGATTTTTCTAGTTATCTATTTTTGATTTCTAGATTTTGTGAATTGCTGTCTTGAATTCAATTGTGAATTTGAAAGTTGATTTTGATGGAGTTTGTTGTGATTTCTTCATTTAACTATGTTGATTTCCTAAGTTGAATAGTGTCACTCGAGATTATTATTATTTTGATTGATGTTGTTTTTGATGCATTCACTTCTAAGAATAAATTAGACGGGTCCGTTTATTATTTTCTTTTAAATAATACTCGGGTCAGACCGAGTTATTTTAGGATAGTCGCTATCTCTGATTCAGTAGCAGCTTCAGCTTTTGGGATCTCACATCATCTTTTGTCTAGCCTTCAATGAGTTCTTTTGGTTTATTGACTCTCATCTTATGTATGTATTGATGGATATGTATATGTACATTGGGTTCATGTGAACTATCGATTGTTGTAGCATGTATCCAGATTTGTCTTCCGCTATATATTTGATATTTCTGTTCTAATGTGATTATACTATCAGTGTTGTTGTTATTATGAGTTGTTCTGAATTTTTCTTAAGCCACTGTAGTTTCATTTTAGATTCGGATTGAATATATATCCTTGGGAGTAATTTATACAACTCCTATCGATGTAATCAATACTCGTCTAAGGCATAACTTATGGATGGTCGCTTCTAACAAGCCTTATTCTTCGCAATAGCAGACGTTATTTCTTATAATAACCTTTGTTATTATAAGCATAGAGGTGGGGCGTCAGAGCTTGGTATCAGAGTTGAAATTCAGAACAAATTATAATGAAACACAGAATAGAAACAGGATGGAAAATGTGTTACAACTATTCGATGGTTTTATTCGTGCCTTTCTAATCTATTCCTTCCACTTTAACATGTGGAGTATGTCTAGGAATAAATCTCATAATCCGTAGTATTCCATTTGTTAAATTTCTTATAAATTGTGTATTGTTTTAACTAATCCTTACCTTCTCTTATCTCTCAGCCTATGGCTGGAAGAGGTAGGGGGAAGCGTTCTTCTGTAGGCCCGTCTAGTGGTTCTCATCCGGACGGAGTCTATATGTCAGTTGATCAGTTTATGGAGCTATTTCGGGGTACTCAGCCTTCTGTTGCTACTCCCGCAGCTCCTACTCAGAAGTCTGCCTTCGCCCGCATGTGTAGTGACTATTCCCACCTTGGAGGTCAGCCTTTCAAGGGAGCGGAAAATGTAATGGAGGTTCAGACTTGGTTGCGCACTTGTGAGCGCATATTTTCTCGGATGGATCTTTCTGATCACCATCGCGTTCTCGTAGCATCTAGTATGTTGCAAGAGCATGCGCTTGATTAGTATGAGCTTTTTATTGCGGAAGTTGATGAGTCCTCTCTCTCTTGGATTCAGTTTAAGGAACGTTTCGAACTTAAGTTCGTTCCTGAATCAGAAAAGGCTAATCTTGCTCGTAGTTTCCTTGAGTTGAAGCAAGGAAAGTCCTCTATTTTTTATTATGTTGCATCTTTCGAGGCCTTATCCAAATACGGAGTTGAGTTCATTAACACTCCGCGTAAGAAGAATCTTCATTTTGTTGATGGTTTGAAGAAGTATTTGAAGAAGGTTCTTTTGCTTCAGCTTAAGCTCTCTTTTGAGGAGCTTGTTGATTCGGCTCTTTGTCTTGAAGCTGTTGAAAAGGAACGGGATAGTGGTGATGATGTTGAGGTTTCTAAGAACCCCGACAAGAAGAGGTTTCCATTTCATAAGCCTAATTCTTCTAATCAGAAGAAGAAGCAAGCTACCTCTAGTTCTCAGCCTAGTAGTGCACCTTTTGTTCAGAGGGCGTTCTATAATTGTGGTTCTCTGGATCATCTTCTTCGTGGCTGTCCTAAGCCTCACATTTGTCGTTATTGCAAGAAAGAGGGTCATTGGGTTTCTGATTGTCCTATTGCTCCTAAGGGTTTCAAATCTGGGAAGCTTAATGTTGCTAAAGCTTTTGGTGATTCTTCTCAGCCCAAAGGTATTACTCCTTCTGTTTTGGAAGGTTTTATTTTATTTCATGGCCATTCTATTAGAGTTCTTTTCGATACGGGTGCATCGTATTCATTCGTGTCAATGGGGCTTGTTGTTATTATTCCTTTGGATGTTGTTACTCTTTGTGACCCTTTGAGGATCGAAAATCCTATTGGTGGATTCGCTACTCTTGGTTTGTGTGTGTTGATGTTGAGATTATTCTTTGTGGTTTTTCCTTTCATGCGAATCTGCATGTTATGGATCATCTTGGTTTTGATATGATATTGGGTATGGATTGGCTCGTCCGTTATGAAGTTCAAATCCTATGTTCCGAAAGAACTTTATATCTCAAGCATCCTGATGCTAGCGAGCAGTTATTTATTATATTTCGAAGCATGGATCATACTTCGAATGCTCTCATTTCTTCCTTCGAATCGGAGGATGTTATAGATAATATTCCTGTTGTTTGTGATTTTTCTGATGTTTTTGAGCCTATTTCGAGGTTGCCGCCGAAGAGGGCAATTGAGTTCCGTATTGATCTTATCTCTGGTGCTCATCCTGTCAGTCGTCCTCCCACGAGGATGTCTGCTAAGGAAAATGAGGAACTCAAGCAACAATTATTTGAGTTGGAAGCCAAATATTTTATTCGTTCTAGCTCGTCTCCTTGGGGCGCCGCCGTTGTCTTCGCTAAGAAGCCAAATGGTACTCTTAGGCTTTGCATTGATTATCGCAAGCTTAACGAGCTTACTATCAAAAATAGGTATCCATTACCTAGGATCGACGACATTTTCGATCAATTAAGTGGCGCTAAGCTCTTCTCCCAACTCGATCTTGCTACCGGTTTTCATCAGTTACGAGTTGCGGAAGATAGCATTCCTCTTACCACATTCCGTACTCGTTATGGTTCTTACGAATGGCTTGTTATGCCGTTCGATTTGGCGAACGCTCCGGCGTATTTTGTTGATCTTATGAATCGAATATTCCAGGAATATCTCGATAAGTTCGTCTTGGTTTTCATTGATGATATTCTTATTTATTCAAAATCTGAAGCCGATCATATTCAGCATTTGGAGATTGTTGTGAGCACTCTTCGTCAACATCAGCTTTATGCCAAATTCTCTAAGTGTCACTTCTGGGAGAATAAGGTGAAGTTTCTCGGTCATATTGTTTCTTCCGATGGTATTTCTATCGATCCTTCTAAGATCAAATCTATTCAGGATTGGAAGAGCCCCAAGACCATTACTGAGATCCGTAGTTTTCTTGGATTGGCGGGTTATTATCGCCGGTTCATTAAGGACTTTTCTCGTATTGCTTTACCGCTTACCACTCTCACGAGAAAAGCTGTTCCTTTTATTTGGTCGGATAAGTGTGAGACTTCTTTCTTGAAGTTAAAAGATCACCTTACTCATGCTCCTATCTTAGTGGTTCCCGAAGGGGATCATGATCTTGTTGTTTATACCGATGCCAGTGGTTATGGACTCGGTGCTGTTCTTATGCAAACTATGCTTCTAGACAACTAAAGCCTAACGAGATTCGTTATGCTACCCATGATTTGGAGTTAGCCGCTATAGTCTTTGCTTTAAAGATTTGGCGACATTATTTATTGGGCGAACGTTTTGTTCTCTTCACTGATCACAAATCTCTGAAGTATCTATTCACTCAGAAAGAACTTAATATGAGGCAACAACGTTGGCTCGAATTTCTTGCTTCATATGATTTCGATATTCAGTATACCCCTGGTAAGGGTAATCGAGTTGCTGATGCGCTTAGTCGCAAGCAGCAAGTTGTTGTTTCCATGATGCTAGCGGAGTGGAATATTTTGGAAGCTTTATCTCTTTGTGATATTAGAGACCGCCCTTCAGTTTCTGATTCTCCCGTGCTTTTATTTAGCATGGAAGCTCGTCCTAGTTTGTTGGATCGTGTTGCCGATGCCCAAAAACAAGATCCACATATTGCTTATCTTGTTCAGAGTTGTAAATCGGAATCCCGTAGTGTTGATCTACCGGATTTCGATATTGATGTTCATGGTTGTATTCGGAAGAAGGGTAGGTTGGTCGTGTCTAATGTTTCTAATCTTAGAAATGAAATTCTCGAGGACTGTCATCATTCTAAGTATACTATCCATCCGGGTAGTAGTAAGATGTATGCTGATATGAAACGCTTATACTATTGGGAGGGTATGAAGCGTGATATTGCAAGTTATGTAAGTCGTTGCATGACTTGTCAACTTCTTAAAGCAGAACATCAACGTCTCAGTGGTCTTTTGCAGCCTCTTGAGATTCCATTATGGAAATGAGATCAGATTTCCATGGACTTCATTGATGGTCTACCTCGTTCGAGGTCGGGCCATACTAGTATTTGGGTGATTGTTGACAGTTGACCAAATCAGCCCATTTTATTCCTATCAAGTCCAATCGGACTGCTCCTTTGTTGGCTAAGCTGTTTATTAAGGAAGTCGTTCGACTTCATGGTGTGCCTAGTTCTATTGTTAGTGACAGAGATCCGCTTTTTACTAGTGGTTTCTGGCAGAGCCTTCAAAAAGCTTTGGGCATTAAGCTCAATCTCGGTACAGCTTATCATCCACAGTCTGATGGTCAGACTGAAAGGGTGAATCAGGTTTTAGAGGATCTTCTTCGAGCTTGCGTTCTTGATTTTGGTGGTAGTTGGAAGACCACTTATCTCTTGTTGAATTTTCTTATAACAACAGTTTTCAATCAAGTATCGGTATGGCTCCTTTCGAAGCTCTTTACGGAAGGCCGTGTCGATCACCATCTTGTTGGTAGGAATCGGGGGAAAAGTTAGTTCTTGACCCCGATTATATTCGTGACTCTTCGGAGAGGATTGATATTACTAGACAGAGAATGAAGGAGGCTTAGAATAGGCAGAAATCTTATGCCGATCATCGTAGGAAGTCTTTAGAGTTTTCTGTTGGCGATCTTGTATTCGTTCGTGTTTCCCCGATGAAGGGTGTAGTGCATTTTAGTAGCTCCGGGAAATTGGCTCCTCGTTATATTGGACCGTTTCCTATTACGGAACGCGTTGGCCCAGTTGCTTATCGTGTATCGCTACTAGCTCAGTTTTCAGGAATTCATGACGTATTTCATGTATCCCAGCTTCGTTGATGCCTTCGAGATTCAGATTCTGTTATTAATCCTCATGTGTTACAAGATCTTGAAATCTCACCCGACTTGTCTATTGTGCAAAATCTTATTTGTGTGCTAGCTTCGGAGGTTAAACGCCTTCGGAATAAAGGAGTCCCGCTTGTGAAAATTCAATGGTCCGAAAACCCCAAGGATTGCACTTGGGAAACCAAAGAATTCATCGAGCGTTCTTATCCCGGTTTTCTCTCCTCTTCGGGTGGGGGTAAGCATTCTTATCTATCTTTTCTATTTTAATCTTTGTTGTGATGTAGTATTTGTGTTATTGACTGCTTCTAGTATGAAAATTGCGGGATGCAATTTTTATAAGGGGGGAAGTCTGTAACGACCCTATCGTAATAAATAATTTAAAAATCTGAAACGACCGTGATTTTTGAATTACTGTCGTAATAAATATTTTAAATAGAAATTTTAAATTGAAGTTTAAAAAAATAAATTTGCAAAGCAAATTTGGTAGAAAGGTCAGTATATGCTTGCAAACGGTTGCACGTGGATAGGAATTGCACTTTTGGCCTTCACGTGAAAATTAAGTCAGTTGAGACATTTTTCTTTGGCTGTCACACACATTTTTGTAAAACAAGATGAACCCCTTTTTGCATTTTTCTTTTTTCTATCATCATTTTTCCCTACTAGCCGTGTACTTTTTCTTCACTATGGCACGTTGCATTAAATGAAGGCGTACTCAAAGCAATGCCAGCACACTTCGTTTTGACTTGTACACTTTTGAAGGAAAAAAAAGGTGGCACTGCAATAGTTTTCTTTTGTTTTCAAAATTTTTCGAGAAGCTCTGAGATAGAATTAATGGCTGTTGCAAAAATTTAAATCCATTCAGATCTCAGTGCTAACTGGTGCGGAGACGAAATAAAGGTGAGTGAAAAACTCACATATCTGATTTAAAAACTAGACTGTCTGTATGTTTATTTCATTACTTCTTCACTGCGTACAAAATTTGTATTGTCGAGTCATTCTTTTACTATACAATTGTTTATGAGTGCGTGAAATACACAGAACAAGCCCAGGTCATTTTATTGTGTTACATGATGTGGGTATGTGGCACTTCACGAAAATGAGTGCGAGCATTTAACTGAGTCCATGTCACCTTCTTTTTATTTTATACACGTCGCACAAAGTTCTGATGCTAAATGAACATGCGTTTGTGTCGTTTGGTTTAGAAATTTTTTGTAGTAGTATAAGAGGTTATAAGTTGTTAAGTACAGGTTATAAATATTTTTGTGTGCAAGATGCACGAAACAGTACAGGCGTGCAACTAGTTGAAGCACAAGAGTAAATCCAAGTTGCATTGCCCAGTTTTTTATTTTGTCTACATTCATTTTGTAAGTGTACGTAATGCACGAGGCTAATTCCAGGAACTTTCATTTGCGTGAATTAGTTCTAATTAAAGAATGCGTATAAAGGCTGTTAGACAGTTCATTTGCATTTTTATGGCTAAGTCACATTACTTTGGTAATAGTTTCACTCGTGCATGCATAAATGAATTGCCTGGCATCCATTTATATTGTCTAAGTTATTTACTTCGGCCTATATTATTTTGTATGTGTGTGGAAAGTTAAGTGAGTCCAAGTCTTCTTTTAGTGCTATAGTGTGCAGCTGGTAGTTAAGTCAAGTGAACATTTTTATCTTGTTTGGTGCAAAGCCACGTGTCAGCATGTGGTGGCTTTGCCCAGGGTGTTTTATATTTTTCTTTCAACTTCATAATTGTTACTCGTTACCTGACTGCATAATGAAGAACTACCCTGACCACCAATTTCAATATGTACGTGCAAGCTAAACTGCACGAAAGTGTTGTAAATACCAGTATTTAATTTACGTTGAACCGGCGTTACGTTTTAAAACGTATTTTGTTGCCGTTATTTTTATAACAGAACTTTTACGCCGGCATTATATTTTTGAAGAGTATTGTTTTGGTGACATTTTTGACGAATAAAAAATTATTGTTGTTTTGATTTCAATAACCGTCAATTTTAAAGTGAATTTTCAAGCGGCTTTCCTGCAACGCTGATTTTGATATCCGTTTTTACGGTGTTTTGTGAAGCGCAATTTCTTCGTCGAAATTGCTATAGTTGTTGCTGTTTTCATCACGTGTTTTAAAAATCGTTTTAAAATAAAATTGTTTCCAAAAATTTTACAGTTTGCGCTTTCAAAAGAATGAGGAAGCGAATTAAACGATTCAGCAAAATTGAGGACTATGAACCCTTACTTTTACTGATTCGGTTAATTCCGGACTTGTCCATTTGAGAACGTAAAATATTATATTTATAAAATACACAATTTTGCACTTTCAAGTAAACGATGAAGAGATTTAAACGATTTAGCAAAAGTACAGAGTATGGAACCACACTTTTACTCTTTCGGTTAATTCCGGACCCGTTAATTGAAATATTTGTTGTTGTTTGATGATTTTGACGATTTTGTTTGGCTTTCGAGCCACTATGCTGGACCTTCGGGGTCATATGATGGACCTTCGGGTCAAATACCAGTACTAGACCTTCGGGTCATTTGTTGGGCGCCAAAAATTATGATGACAGTACTTGGTAGGCTTCGGCCATATATTGATGCACGTGCGGCGTAGCTTAGACTCGCCATATGATGGGATCGATCCACTTTTATGTTGATTTTTCTAGTTATCTATTTTTGATTTCTAGATTTTGTGAATTGCTGTCTTGAATTCAATTGTGAATTTGAAAGTTGATTTTGATGGAGTTTGTTGTGATTTCTTCATTTAACTATGTTGATTTCCTAAGTTGAATAGTGTCACTCGAGATTATTATTATTTTGATTGATGTTGTTTTTGATGCATTCACTTCTAAGAATAAATTAGACGGGTCCGTTTATTATTTTCTTTTAAATAATACTCGGGTCAGACCGAGTTATTTTAGGATAGTCGCTATCTCTGATTCAGTAGCAGCTTCAGCTTTTGGGATCTCACATCATCTTTTGTCTAGCCTTCAATGAGTTCTTTTGGTTTATTGACTCTCATCTTATGTATGTATTGATGGATATGTATATGTACATTGGGTTCATGTGAACTATCGATTGTTGTAGCATGTATCCAGATTTGTCTTCCGCTATATATTTGATATTTCTGTTCTAATGTGATTATACTATCAGTGTTGTTGTTATTATGAGTTGTTCTGAATTTTTCTTAAGCCACTGTAGTTTCATTTTAGATTCGGATTGAATATATATCCTTGGGAGTAATTTATACAACTCCTATCGATGTAATCAATACTCGTCTAAGGCATAACTTACGGATGGTCGCTTCTAACAAGCCTTATTCTTCGCAATAGCAGACGTTATTTCTTATAATAACCTTTGTTATTATAAGCATAGAGGTGGGGCGTCAGAGCTTGGTATCAGAGTTGAAATTCAGAACAAATTATAATGAAACACAGAATAGAAACAGGATGGAAAATGTGTTACAACTATTCGATGGTTTTATTCGTGCCTTTCTAATCTATTCCTTCCACTTTAACATGTGGAGTATGTCTAGGAATAAATCTCATAATCCGTAGTATTCCATTTGTTAAATTTCTTATAAATTGTGTATTGTTTTAACTAATCCTTACCTTCTCTTATCTCTCAGCCTATGGCTGGAAGAGGTAGGGGGAAGCGTTCTTCTGTAGGCCCGTCTAGTGGTTCTCATCCGGACGGAGTCTATATGTCAGTTGATCAGTTTATGGAGCTATTTCGGGGTACTCAGCCTTCTGTTGCTACTCCCGCAGCTCCTACTCAGAAGTCTGCCTTCGCCCGCATGTGTAGTGACTATTCCCACCTTGGAGGTCAGCCTTTCAAGGGAGCGGAAAATGTAATGGAGGTTCAGACTTGGTTGCGCACTTGTGAGCGCATATTTTCTCGGATGGATCTTTCTGATCACCATCGCGTTCTCGTAGCATCTAGTATGTTGCAAGAGCATGCGCTTGATTAGTATGAGCTTTTTATTGCGGAAGTTGATGAGTCCTCTCTCTCTTGGATTCAGTTTAAGGAACGTTTCGAACTTAAGTTCGTTCCTGAATCAGAAAAGGCTAATCTTGCTCGTAGTTTCCTTGAGTTGAAGCAAGGAAAGTCCTCTATTTTTTATTATGTTGCATCTTTCGAGGCCTTATCCAAATACGGAGTTGAGTTCATTAACACTCCGCGTAAGAAGAATCTTCATTTTGTTGATGGTTTGAAGAAGTATTTGAAGAAGGTTCTTTTGCTTCAGCTTAAGCTCTCTTTTGAGGAGCTTGTTGATTCGGCTCTTTGTCTTGAAGCTGTTGAAAAGGAACGGGATAGTGGTGATGATGTTGAGGTTTCTAAGAACCCCGACAAGAAGAGGTTTCCATTTCATAAGCCTAATTCTTCTAATCAGAAGAAGAAGCAAGCTACCTCTAGTTCTCAGCCTAGTAGTGCACCTTTTGTTCAGAGGGCGTTCTATAATTGTGGTTCTCTGGATCATCTTCTTCGTGGCTGTCCTAAGCCTCACATTTGTCGTTATTGCAAGAAAGAGGGTCATTGGGTTTCTGATTGTCCTATTGCTCCTAAGGGTTTCAAATCTGGGAAGCTTAATGTTGCTAAAGCTTCTGGTGATTCTTCTCAGCCCAAAGGTATTACTCCTTCTGTTTTGGAAGGTTTTATTTTATTTCATGGCCATTCTATTAGAGTTCTTTTCGATACGGGTGCATCGCATTCATTCGTGTCAAAGGGGCTTGTTGTTATTATTCCTTTGGATGTTGTTACTCTTTGTGACCCTTTGAGGATCGAAAATCCTATTGGTGGATTCGCTACTCTTGGTTTGTGTGTGTTGATGTTGAGATTATTCTTTGTGGTTTTTCCTTTCATGCGAATCTGCATGTTATGGATCATCTTGGTTTTGATATGATATTGGGTATGGATTGGCTCGTCCGTTATGAAGTTCAAATCCTATGTTCCGAAAGAACTTTATATCTCAAGCATCCTGATGCTAGCGAGCAGTTATTTATTATATTTCGAAGCATGGATCATACTTCGAATGCTCTCATTTCTTCCTTCGAATCGGAGGATGTTATAGATAATATTCCTGTTGTTTGTGATTTTTCTGATGTTTTTGAGCCTATTTCGAGGTTGCCGCCGAAGAGGGCAATTGAGTTCCGTATTGATCTTATCTCTGGTGCTCATCCTGTCAGTCGTCCTCCCACGAGGATGTCTGCTAAGGAAAATGAGGAACTCAAGCAACAATTATTTGAGTTGGAAGCCAAATATTTTATTCGTTCTAGCTCGTCTCCTTGGGGCGCCGCCGTTGTCTTCGCTAAGAAGCCAAATGGTACTCTTAGGCTTTGCATTGATTATCGCAAGCTTAACGAGCTTACTATCAAAAATAGGTATCCATTACCTAGGATCGACGACATTTTCGATCAATTAAGTGGCGCTAAGCTCTTCTCCCAACTCGATCTTGCTACCGGTTTTCATCAGTTACGAGTTGCGGAAGATAGCATTCCTCTTACCACATTCCGTACTCGTTATGGTTCTTACGAATGGCTTGTTATGCCGTTCGATTTGGCGAACGCTCCGGCGTATTTTGTTGATCTTATGAATCGAATATTCCAGGAATATCTCGATAAGTTCGTCTTGGTTTTCATTGATGATATTCTTATTTATTCAAAATCTGAAGCCGATCATATTCAGCATTTGGAGATTGTTGTGAGCACTCTTCGTCAACATCAGCTTTATGCCAAATTCTCTAAGTGTCACTTCTGGGAGAATAAGGTGAAGTTTCTCGGTCATATTGTTTCTTCCGATGGTATTTCTATCGATCCTTCTAAGATCAAATCTATTCAGGATTGGAAGAGCCCCAAGACCATTACTGAGATCCGTAGTTTTCTTGGATTGGCGGGTTATTATCGCCGGTTCATTAAGGACTTTTCTCGTATTGCTTTACCGCTTACCACTCTCACGAGAAAAGCTGTTCCTTTTATTTGGTCGGATAAGTGTGAGACTTCTTTCTTGAAGTTAAAAGATCACCTTACTCATGCTCCTATCTTAGTGGTTCCCGAAGGGGATCATGATCTTGTTGTTTATACCGATGCCAGTGGTTATGGACTCGGTGCTGTTCTTATGCAAACTATGCTTCTAGACAACTAAAGCCTAACGAGATTCGTTATGCTACCCATGATTTGGAGTTAGCCGCTATAGTCTTTGCTTTAAAGATTTGGCGACATTATTTATTGGGCGAACGTTTTGTTCTCTTCACTGATCACAAATCTCTGAAGTATCTATTCACTCAGAAAGAACTTAATATGAGGCAACAACGTTGGCTCGAATTTCTTGCTTCATATGATTTCGATATTCAGTATACCCCTGGTAAGGGTAATCGAGTTGCTGATGCGCTTAGTCGCAAGCAGCAAGTTGTTGTTTCCATGATGCTAGCGGAGTGGAATATTTTGGAAGCTTTATCTCTTTGTGATATTAGAGACCGCCCTTCAGTTTCTGATTCTCCCGTGCTTTTATTTAGCATGGAAGCTCGTCCTAGTTTGTTGGATCGTGTTGCCGATGCCCAAAAACAAGATCCACATATTGCTTATCTTGTTCAGAGTTGTAAATCGGAATCCCGTAGTGTTGATCTACCGGATTTCGATATTGATGTTCATGGTTGTATTCGGAAGAAGGGTAGGTTGGTCGTGTCTAATGTTTCTAATCTTAGAAATGAAATTCTCGAGGACTGTCATCATTCTAAGTATACTATCCATCCGGGTAGTAGTAAGATGTATGCTGATATGAAACGCTTATACTATTGGGAGGGTATGAAGCGTGATATTGCAAGTTATGTAAGTCGTTGCATGACTTGTCAACTTCTTAAAGCAGAACATCAACGTCTCAGTGGTCTTTTGCAGCCTCTTGAGATTCCATTATGGAAATGAGATCAGATTTCCATGGACTTCATTGATGGTCTACCTCGTTCGAGGTCGGGCCATACTAGTATTTGGGTGATTGTTGACAGTTGACCAAATCAGCCCATTTTATTCCTATCAAGTCCAATCGGACTGCTCCTTTGTTGGCTAAGCTGTTTATTAAGGAAGTCGTTCGACTTCATGGTGTGCCTAGTTCTATTGTTAGTGACAGAGATCCGCTTTTTACTAGTGGTTTCTGGCAGAGCCTTCAAAAAGCTTTGGGCATTAAGCTCAATCTCGGTACAGCTTATCATCCACAGTCTGATGGTCAGACTGAAAGGGTGAATCAGGTTTTAGAGGATCTTCTTCGAGCTTGCGTTCTTGATTTTGGTGGTAGTTGGAAGACCACTTATCTCTTGTTGAATTTTCTTATAACAACAGTTTTCAATCAAGTATCGGTATGGCTCCTTTCGAAGCTCTTTACGGAAGGCCGTGTCGATCACCATCTTGTTGGTAGGAATCGGGGGAAAAGTTAGTTCTTGACCCCGATTATATTCGTGACTCTTCGGAGAGGATTGATATTACTAGACAGAGAATGAAGGAGGCTTAGAATAGGCAGAAATCTTATGCCGATCATCGTAGGAAGTCTTTAGAGTTTTCTGTTGGCGATCTTGTATTCGTTCGTGTTTCCCCGATGAAGGGTGTAGTGCATTTTAGTAGCTCCGGGAAATTGGCTCCTCGTTATATTGGACCGTTTCCTATTACGGAACGCGTTGGCCCAGTTGCTTATCGTGTATCGCTACTAGCTCAGTTTTCAGGAATTCATGACGTATTTCATGTATCCCAGCTTCGTTGATGCCTTCGAGATTCAGATTCTGTTATTAATCCTCATGTGTTACAAGATCTTGAAATCTCACCCGACTTGTCTATTGTGCAAAATCTTATTTGTGTGCTAGCTTCGGAGGTTAAACGCCTTCGGAATAAAGGAGTCCCGCTTGTGAAAATTCAATGGTCCGAAAACCCCAAGGATTGCACTTGGGAAACCAAAGAATTCATCGAGCGTTCTTATCCCGGTTTTCTCTCCTCTTCGGGTGGGGGTAAGCATTCTTATCTATCTTTTCTATTTTAATCTTTGTTGTGATGTAGTATTTGTGTTATTGACTGCTTCTAGTATGAAAATTGCGGGATGCAATTTTTATAAGGGGGGAAGTCTGTAACGACCCTGTCGTAATAAATAATTTAAAAATCTGAAACGACCGTGATTTTTGAATTACTGTCGTAATAAATATTTTAAATAGAAATTTTAAATTGAAGTTTAAAAAAATAAATTTGCAAAGCAAATTTGGTAGAAAGGTCAGTATATGCTTGCAAACGGTTGCACGTGGATAGGAATTGCACTTTTGGCCTTCACGTGAAAATTAAGTCAGTTGAGACATTTTTCTTTGGCTGTCACACACATTTTTGTAAAACAAGATGAACCCCTTTTTGCATTTTTCTTTTTTCTATCATCATTTTTCCCTACTAGCCGTGTACTTTTTCTTCACTATGGCACGTTGCATTAAATGAAGGCGTACTCAAAGCAATGCCAGCACACTTCGTTTTGACTTGTACACTTTTGAAGGAAAAAAAAGGTGGCACTGCAATAGTTTTCTTTTGTTTTCAAAATTTTTCGAGAAGCTCTGAGATAGAATTAATGGCTGTTGCAAAAATTTAAATCCATTCAGATCTCAGTGCTAACTGGTGCGGAGACGAAATAAAGGTGAGTGAAAAACTCACATATCTGATTTAAAAACTAGACTGTCTGTATGTTTATTTCATTACTTCTTCACTGCGTACAAAATTTGTATTGTCGAGTCATTCTTTTACTATACAATTGTTTATGAGTGCGTGAAATACACAGAACAAGCCCAGGTCATTTTATTGTGTTACATGATGTGGGTATGTGGCACTTCACGAAAATGAGTGCGAGCATTTAACTGAGTCCATGTCACCTTCTTTTTATTTTATACACGTCGCACAAAGTTCTGATGCTAAATGAACATGCGTTTGTGTCGTTTGGTTTAGAAATTTTTTGTAGTAGTATAAGAGGTTATAAGTTGTTAAGTACAGGTTATAAATATTTTTGTGTGCAAGATGCACGAAACAGTACAGGCGTGCAACTAGTTGAAGCACAAGAGTAAATCCAAGTTGCATTGCCCAGTTTTTTATTTTGTCTACATTCATTTTGTAAGTGTACGTAATGCACGAGGCTAATTCCAGGAACTTTCATTTGCGTGAATTAGTTCTAATTAAAGAATGCGTATAAAGGCTGTTAGACAGTTCATTTGCATTTTTATGGCTAAGTCACATTACTTTGGTAATAGTTTCACTCGTGCATGCATAAATGAATTGCCTGGCATCCATTTATATTGTCTAAGTTATTTACTTCGGCCTATATTATTTTGTATGTGTGTGGAAAGTTAAGTGAGTCCAAGTCTTCTTTTAGTGCTATAGTGTGCAGCTGGTAGTTAAGTCAAGTGAACATTTTTATCTTGTTTGGTGCAAAGCCACGTGTCAGCATGTGGTGGCTTTGCCCAGGGTGTTTTATATTTTTCTTTCAACTTCATAATTGTTACTCGTTACCTGACTGCATAATGAAGAACTACCCTGACCACCAATTTCAATATGTACGTGCAAGCTAAACTGCACGAAAGTGTTGTAAATACCAGTATTTAATTTACGTTGAACCGGCGTTACGTTTTAAAACGTATTTTGTTGCCGTTATTTTTATAACAGAACTTTTACGCCGGCATTATATTTTTGAAGAGTATTGTTTTGGTGACATTTTTGACGAATAAAAAATTATTGTTGTTTTGATTTCAATAACCGTCAATTTTAAAGTGAATTTTCAAGCGGCTTTCCTGCAACGCTGATTTTGATATCCGTTTTTACGGTGTTTTGTGAAGCGCAATTTCTTCGTCGAAAT
This sequence comes from Allium fistulosum, assembly GCA_030737815.1. Taxonomy (NCBI): domain Eukaryota; kingdom Viridiplantae; phylum Streptophyta; class Magnoliopsida; order Asparagales; family Amaryllidaceae; genus Allium; species Allium fistulosum. The sequence continues at coordinate 918,734,475 of CM060906.1, forward strand.
TGCTATAGTTGTTGCTGTTTTCATCACGTGTTTTAAAAATCGTTTTAAAATAAAATTGTTTCCAAAAATTTTACAGTTTGCGCTTTCAAAAGAATGAGGAAGCGAATTAAACGATTCAGCAAAATTGAGGACTATGAACCCTTACTTTTACTGATTCGGTTAATTCCGGACTTGTCCATTTGAGAACGTAAAATATTATATTTATAAAATACACAATTTTGCACTTTCAAGTAAACGATGAAGAGATTTAAACGATTTAGCAAAAGTACAGAGTATGGAACCACACTTTTACTCTTTCGGTTAATTCCGGACCCGTTAATTGAAATATTTGTTGTTGTTTGATGATTTTGACGATTTTGTTTGGCTTTCGAGCCACTATGCTGGACCTTCGGGGTCATATGATGGACCTTCGGGTCAAATACCAGTACTAGACCTTCGGGTCATTTGTTGGGCGCCAAAAATTATGATGACAGTACTTGGTAGGCTTCGGCCATATATTGATGCACGTGCGGCGTAGCTTAGACTCGCCATATGATGGGATCGATCCACTTTTATGTTGATTTTTCTAGTTATCTATTTTTGATTTCTAGATTTTGTGAATTGCTGTCTTGAATTCAATTGTGAATTTGAAAGTTGATTTTGATGGAGTTTGTTGTGATTTCTTCATTTAACTATGTTGATTTCCTAAGTTGAATAGTGTCACTCGAGATTATTATTATTTTGATTGATGTTGTTTTTGATGCATTCACTTCTAAGAATAAATTAGACGGGTCCGTTTATTATTTTCTTTTAAATAATACTCGGGTCAGACCGAGTTATTTTAGGATAGTCGCTATCTCTGATTCAGTAGCAGCTTCAGCTTTTGGGATCTCACATCATCTTTTGTCTAGCCTTCAATGAGTTCTTTTGGTTTATTGACTCTCATCTTATGTATGTATTGATGGATATGTATATGTACATTGGGTTCATGTGAACTATCGATTGTTGTAGCATGTATCCAGATTTGTCTTCCGCTATATATTTGATATTTCTGTTCTAATGTGATTATACTATCAGTGTTGTTGTTATTATGAGTTGTTCTGAATTTTTCTTAAGCCACTGTAGTTTCATTTTAGATTCGGATTGAATATATATCCTTGGGAGTAATTTATACAACTCCTATCGATGTAATCAATACTCGTCTAAGGCATAACTTACGGATGGTCGCTTCTAACAAGCCTTATTCTTCGCAATAGCAGACGTTATTTCTTATAATAACCTTTGTTATTATAAGCATAGAGGTGGGGCGTCAGAGCTTGGTATCAGAGTTGAAATTCAGAACAAATTATAATGAAACACAGAATAGAAACAGGATGGAAAATGTGTTACAACTATTCGATGGTTTTATTCGTGCCTTTCTAATCTATTCCTTCCACTTTAACATGTGGAGTATGTCTAGGAATAAATCTCATAATCCGTAGTATTCCATTTGTTAAATTTCTTATAAATTGTGTATTGTTTTAACTAATCCTTACCTTCTCTTATCTCTCAGCCTATGGCTGGAAGAGGTAGGGGGAAGCGTTCTTCTGTAGGCCCGTCTAGTGGTTCTCATCCGGACGGAGTCTATATGTCAGTTGATCAGTTTATGGAGCTATTTCGGGGTACTCAGCCTTCTGTTGCTACTCCCGCAGCTCCTACTCAGAAGTCTGCCTTCGCCCGCATGTGTAGTGACTATTCCCACCTTGGAGGTCAGCCTTTCAAGGGAGCGGAAAATGTAATGGAGGTTCAGACTTGGTTGCGCACTTGTGAGCGCATATTTTCTCGGATGGATCTTTCTGATCACCATCGCGTTCTCGTAGCATCTAGTATGTTGCAAGAGCATGCGCTTGATTAGTATGAGCTTTTTATTGCGGAAGTTGATGAGTCCTCTCTCTCTTGGATTCAGTTTAAGGAACGTTTCGAACTTAAGTTCGTTCCTGAATCAGAAAAGGCTAATCTTGCTCGTAGTTTCCTTGAGTTGAAGCAAGGAAAGTCCTCTATTTTTTATTATGTTGCATCTTTCGAGGCCTTATCCAAATACGGAGTTGAGTTCATTAACACTCCGCGTAAGAAGAATCTTCATTTTGTTGATGGTTTGAAGAAGTATTTGAAGAAGGTTCTTTTGCTTCAGCTTAAGCTCTCTTTTGAGGAGCTTGTTGATTCGGCTCTTTGTCTTGAAGCTGTTGAAAAGGAACGGGATAGTGGTGATGATGTTGAGGTTTCTAAGAACCCCGACAAGAAGAGGTTTCCATTTCATAAGCCTAATTCTTCTAATCAGAAGAAGAAGCAAGCTACCTCTAGTTCTCAGCCTAGTAGTGCACCTTTTGTTCAGAGGGCGTTCTATAATTGTGGTTCTCTGGATCATCTTCTTCGTGGCTGTCCTAAGCCTCACATTTGTCGTTATTGCAAGAAAGAGGGTCATTGGGTTTCTGATTGTCCTATTGCTCCTAAGGGTTTCAAATCTGGGAAGCTTAATGTTGCTAAAGCTTCTGGTGATTCTTCTCAGCCCAAAGGTATTACTCCTTCTGTTTTGGAAGGTTTTATTTTATTTCATGGCCATTCTATTAGAGTTCTTTTCGATACGGGTGCATCGCATTCATTCGTGTCAAAGGGGCTTGTTGTTATTATTCCTTTGGATGTTGTTACTCTTTGTGACCCTTTGAGGATCGAAAATCCTATTGGTGGATTCGCTACTCTTGGTTTGTGTGTGTTGATGTTGAGATTATTCTTTGTGGTTTTTCCTTTCATGCGAATCTGCATGTTATGGATCATCTTGGTTTTGATATGATATTGGGTATGGATTGGCTCGTCCGTTATGAAGTTCAAATCCTATGTTCCGAAAGAACTTTATATCTCAAGCATCCTGATGCTAGCGAGCAGTTATTTATTATATTTCGAAGCATGGATCATACTTCGAATGCTCTCATTTCTTCCTTCGAATCGGAGGATGTTATAGATAATATTCCTGTTGTTTGTGATTTTTCTGATGTTTTTGAGCCTATTTCGAGGTTGCCGCCGAAGAGGGCAATTGAGTTCCGTATTGATCTTATCTCTGGTGCTCATCCTGTCAGTCGTCCTCCCACGAGGATGTCTGCTAAGGAAAATGAGGAACTCAAGCAACAATTATCTGAGTTGGAAGCCAAATATTTTATTCGTTCTAGCTCGTCTCCTTGGGGCGCCGCCGTTGTCTTCGCTAAGAAGCCAAATGGTACTCTTAGGCTTTGCATTGATTATCGCAAGCTTAACGAGCTTACTATCAAAAATAGGTATCCATTACCTAGGATCGACGACATTTTCGATCAATTAAGTGGCGCTAAGCTCTTCTCCCAACTCGATCTTGCTACCGGTTTTCATCAGTTACGAGTTGCGGAAGATAGCATTCCTCTTACCACATTCCGTACTCGTTATGGTTCTTACGAATGGCTTGTTATGCCGTTCGATTTGGCGAACGCTCCGGCGTATTTTGTTGATCTTATGAATCGAATATTCCAGGAATATCTCGATAAGTTCGTCTTGGTTTTCATTGATGATATTCTTATTTATTCAAAATCTGAAGCCGATCATATTCAGCATTTGGAGATTGTTGTGAGCACTCTTCGTCAACATCAGCTTTATGCCAAATTCTCTAAGTGTCACTTCTGGGAGAATAAGGTGAAGTTTCTCGGTCATATTGTTTCTTCCGATGGTATTTCTATCGATCCTTCTAAGATCAAATCTATTCAGGATTGGAAGAGCCCCAAGACCATTACTGAGATCCGTAGTTTTCTTGGATTGGCGGGTTATTATCGCCGGTTCATTAAGGACTTTTCTCGTATTGCTTTACCGCTTACCACTCTCACGAGAAAAGCTGTTCCTTTTATTTGGTCGGATAAGTGTGAGACTTCTTTCTTGAAGTTAAAAGATCACCTTACTCATGCTCCTATCTTAGTGGTTCCCGAAGGGGATCATGATCTTGTTGTTTATACCGATGCCAGTGGTTATGGACTCGGTGCTGTTCTTATGCAAACTATGCTTCTAGACAACTAAAGCCTAACGAGATTCGTTATGCTACCCATGATTTGGAGTTAGCCGCTATAGTCTTTGCTTTAAAGATTTGGCGACATTATTTATTGGGCGAACGTTTTGTTCTCTTCACTGATCACAAATCTCTGAAGTATCTATTCACTCAGAAAGAACTTAATATGAGGCAACAACGTTGGCTCGAATTTCTTGCTTCATATGATTTCGATATTCAGTATACCCCTGGTAAGGGTAATCGAGTTGCTGATGCGCTTAGTCGCAAGCAGCAAGTTGTTGTTTCCATGATGCTAGCGGAGTGGAATATTTTGGAAGCTTTATCTCTTTGTGATATTAGAGACCGCCCTTCAGTTTCTGATTCTCCCGTGCTTTTATTTAGCATGGAAGCTCGTCCTAGTTTGTTGGATCGTGTTGCCGATGCCCAAAAACAAGATCCACATATTGCTTATCTTGTTCAGAGTTGTAAATCGGAATCCCGTAGTGTTGATCTACCGGATTTCGATATTGATGTTCATGGTTGTATTCGGAAGAAGGGTAGGTTGGTCGTGTCTAATGTTTCTAATCTTAGAAATGAAATTCTCGAGGACTGTCATCATTCTAAGTATACTATCCATCCGGGTAGTAGTAAGATGTATGCTGATATGAAACGCTTATACTATTGGGAGGGTATGAAGCGTGATATTGCAAGTTATGTAAGTCGTTGCATGACTTGTCAACTTCTTAAAGCAGAACATCAACGTCTCAGTGGTCTTTTGCAGCCTCTTGAGATTCCATTATGGAAATGAGATCAGATTTCCATGGACTTCATTGATGGTCTACCTCGTTCGAGGTCGGGCCATACTAGTATTTGGGTGATTGTTGACAGTTGACCAAATCAGCCCATTTTATTCCTATCAAGTCCAATCGGACTGCTCCTTTGTTGGCTAAGCTGTTTATTAAGGAAGTCGTTCGACTTCATGGTGTGCCTAGTTCTATTGTTAGTGACAGAGATCCGCTTTTTACTAGTGGTTTCTGGCAGAGCCTTCAAAAAGCTTTGGGCATTAAGCTCAATCTCGGTACAGCTTATCATCCACAGTCTGATGGTCAGACTGAAAGGGTGAATCAGGTTTTAGAGGATCTTCTTCGAGCTTGCGTTCTTGATTTTGGTGGTAGTTGGAAGACCACTTATCTCTTGTTGAATTTTCTTATAACAACAGTTTTCAATCAAGTATCGGTATGGCTCCTTTCGAAGCTCTTTACGGAAGGCCGTGTCGATCACCATCTTGTTGGTAGGAATCGGGGGAAAAGTTAGTTCTTGACCCCGATTATATTCGTGACTCTTCGGAGAGGATTGATATTACTAGACAGAGAATGAAGGAGGCTTAGAATAGGCAGAAATCTTATGCCGATCATCGTAGGAAGTCTTTAGAGTTTTCTGTTGGCGATCTTGTATTCGTTCGTGTTTCCCCGATGAAGGGTGTAGTGCATTTTAGTAGCTCCGGGAAATTGGCTCCTCGTTATATTGGACCGTTTCCTATTACGGAACGCGTTGGCCCAGTTGCTTATCGTGTATCGCTACTAGCTCAGTTTTCAGGAATTCATGACGTATTTCATGTATCCCAGCTTCGTTGATGCCTTCGAGATTCAGATTCTGTTATTAATCCTCATGTGTTACAAGATCTTGAAATCTCACCCGACTTGTCTATTGTGCAAAATCTTATTTGTGTGCTAGCTTCGGAGGTTAAACGCCTTCGGAATAAAGGAGTCCCGCTTGTGAAAATTCAATGGTCCGAAAACCCCAAGGATTGCACTTGGGAAACCAAAGAATTCATCGAGCGTTCTTATCCCGGTTTTCTCTCCTCTTCGTGTGGGGGTAAGCATTCTTATCTATCTTTTCTATTTTAATCTTTGTTGTGATGTAGTATTTGTGTTATTGACTGCTTCTAGTATGAAAATTGCGGGATGCAATTTTTATAAGGGGGGAAGTCTGTAACGACCCTATCGTAATAAATAATTTAAAAATCTGAAACGACCGTGATTTTTGAATTACTGTCGTAATAAATATTTTAAATAGAAATTTTAAATTGAAGTTTAAAAAAATAAATTTGCAAAGCAAATTTGGTAGAAAGGTCAGTATATGCTTGCAAACGGTTGCACGTGGATAGGAATTGCACTTTTGGCCTTCACGTGAAAATTAAGTCAGTTGAGACATTTTTCTTTGGCTGTCACACACATTTTTGTAAAACAAGATGAACCCCTTTTTGCATTTTTCTTTTTTCTATCATCATTTTTCCCTACTAGCCGTGTACTTTTTCTTCACTATGGCACGTTGCATTAAATGAAGGCGTACTCAAAGCAATGCCAGCACACTTCGTTTTGACTTGTACACTTTTGAAGGAAAAAAAAGGTGGCACTGCAATAGTTTTCTTTTGTTTTCAAAATTTTTCGAGAAGCTCTGAGATAGAATTAATGGCTGTTGCAAAAATTTAAATCCATTCAGATCTCAGTGCTAACTGGTGCGGAGACGAAATAAAGGTGAGTGAAAAACTCACATATCTGATTTAAAAACTAGACTGTCTGTATGTTTATTTCATTACTTCTTCACTGCGTACAAAATTTGTATTGTCGAGTCATTCTTTTACTATACAATTGTTTATGAGTGCGTGAAATACACAGAACAAGCCCAGGTCATTTTATTGTGTTACATGATGTGGGTATGTGGCACTTCACGAAAATGAGTGCGAGCATTTAACTGAGTCCATGTCACCTTCTTTTTATTTTATACACGTCGCACAAAGTTCTGATGCTAAATGAACATGCGTTTGTGTCGTTTGGTTTAGAAATTTTTTGTAGTAGTATAAGAGGTTATAAGTTGTTAAGTACAGGTTATAAATATTTTTGTGTGCAAGATGCACGAAACAGTACAGGCGTGCAACTAGTTGAAGCACAAGAGTAAATCCAAGTTGCATTGCCCAGTTTTTTATTTTGTCTACATTCATTTTGTAAGTGTACGTAATGCACGAGGCTAATTCCAGGAACTTTCATTTGCGTGAATTAGTTCTAATTAAAGAATGCGTATAAAGGCTGTTAGACAGTTCATTTGCATTTTTATGGCTAAGTCACATTACTTTGGTAATAGTTTCACTCGTGCATGCATAAATGAATTGCCTGGCATCCATTTATATTGTCTAAGTTATTTACTTCGGCCTATATTATTTTGTATGTGTGTGGAAAGTTAAGTGAGTCCAAGTCTTCTTTTAGTGCTATAGTGTGCAGCTGGTAGTTAAGTCAAGTGAACATTTTTATCTTGTTTGGTGCAAAGCCACGTGTCAGCATGTGGTGGCTTTGCCCAGGGTGTTTTATATTTTTCTTTCAACTTCATAATTGTTACTCGTTACCTGACTGCATAATGAAGAACTACCCTGACCACCAATTTCAATATGTACGTGCAAGCTAAACTGCACGAAAGTGTTGTAAATACCAGTATTTAATTTACGTTGAACCGGCGTTACGTTTTAAAACGTATTTTGTTGCCGTTATTTTTATAACAGAACTTTTACGCCGGCATTATATTTTTGAAGAGTATTGTTTTGGTGACATTTTTGACGAATAAAAAATTATTGTTGTTTTGATTTCAATAACCGTCAATTTTAAAGTGAATTTTCAAGCGGCTTTCCTGCAACGCTGATTTTGATATCCGTTTTTACGGTGTTTTGTGAAGCGCAATTTCTTCGTCGAAATTGCTATAGTTGTTGCTGTTTTCATCACGTGTTTTAAAAATCGTTTTAAAATAAAATTGTTTCCAAAAATTTTACAGTTTGCGCTTTCAAAAGAATGAGGAAGCGAATTAAACGATTCAGCAAAATTGAGGACTATGAACCCTTACTTTTACTGATTCGGTTAATTCCGGACTTGTCCATTTGAGAACGTAAAATATTATATTTATAAAATACACAATTTTGCACTTTCAAGTAAACGATGAAGAGATTTAAACGATTTAGCAAAAGTACAGAGTATGGAACCACACTTTTACTCTTTCGGTTAATTCCGGACCCGTTAATTGAAATATTTGTTGTTGTTTGATGATTTTGACGATTTTGTTTGGCTTTCGAGCCACTATGCTGGACCTTCGGGGTCATATGATGGACCTTCGGGTCAAATACCAGTACTAGACCTTCGGGTCATTTGTTGGGCGCCAAAAATTATGATGACAGTACTTGGTAGGCTTCGGCCATATATTGATGCACGTGCGGCGTAGCTTAGACTCGCCATATGATGGGATCGATCCACTTTTATGTTGATTTTTCTAGTTATCTATTTTTGATTTCTAGATTTTGTGAATTGCTGTCTTGAATTCAATTGTGAATTTGAAAGTTGATTTTGATGGAGTTTGTTGTGATTTCTTCATTTAACTATGTTGATTTCCTAAGTTGAATAGTGTCACTCGAGATTATTATTATTTTGATTGATGTTGTTTTTGATGCATTCACTTCTAAGAATAAATTAGACGGGTCCGTTTATTATTTTCTTTTAAATAATACTCGGGTCAGACCGAGTTATTTTAGGATAGTCGCTATCTCTGATTCAGTAGCAGCTTCAGCTTTTGGGATCTCACATCATCTTTTGTCTAGCCTTCAATGAGTTCTTTTGGTTTATTGACTCTCATCTTATGTATGTATTGATGGATATGTATATGTACATTGGGTTCATGTGAACTATCGATTGTTGTAGCATGTATCCAGATTTGTCTTCCGCTATATATTTGATATTTCTGTTCTAATGTGATTATACTATCAGTGTTGTTGTTATTATGAGTTGTTCTGAATTTTTCTTAAGCCACTGTAGTTTCATTTTAGATTCGGATTGAATATATATCCTTGGGAGTAATTTATACAACTCCTATCGATGTAATCAATACTCGTCTAAGGCATAACTTACGGATGGTCGCTTCTAACAAGCCTTATTCTTCGCAATAGCAGACGTTATTTCTTATAATAACCTTTGTTATTATAAGCATAGAGGTGGGGCGTCAGAGCTTGGTATCAGAGTTGAAATTCAGAACAAATTATAATGAAACACAGAATAGAAACAGGATGGAAAATGTGTTACAACTATTCGATGGTTTTATTCGTGCCTTTCTAATCTATTCCTTCCACTTTAACATGTGGAGTATGTCTAGGAATAAATCTCATAATCCGTAGTATTCCATTTGTTAAATTTCTTATAAATTGTGTATTGTTTTAACTAATCCTTACCTTCTCTTATCTCTCAGCCTATGGCTGGAAGAGGTAGGGGGAAGCGTTCTTCTGTAGGCCCGTCTAGTGGTTCTCATCCGGACGGAGTCTATATGTCAGTTGATCAGTTTATGGAGCTATTTCGGGGTACTCAGCCTTCTGTTGCTACTCCCGCAGCTCCTACTCAGAAGTCTGCCTTCGCCCGCATGTGTAGTGACTATTCCCACCTTGGAGGTCAGCCTTTCAAGGGAGCGGAAAATGTAATGGAGGTTCAGACTTGGTTGCGCACTTGTGAGCGCATATTTTCTCGGATGGATCTTTCTGATCACCATCGCGTTCTCGTAGCATCTAGTATGTTGCAAGAGCATGCGCTTGATTAGTATGAGCTTTTTATTGCGGAAGTTGATGAGTCCTCTCTCTCTTGGATTCAGTTTAAGGAACGTTTCGAACTTAAGTTCGTTCCTGAATCAGAAAAGGCTAATCTTGCTCGTAGTTTCCTTGAGTTGAAGCAAGGAAAGTCCTCTATTTTTTATTATGTTGCATCTTTCGAGGCCTTATCCAAATACGGAGTTGAGTTCATTAACACTCCGCGTAAGAAGAATCTTCATTTTGTTGATGGTTTGAAGAAGTATTTGAAGAAGGTTCTTTTGCTTCAGCTTAAGCTCTCTTTTGAGGAGCTTGTTGATTCGGCTCTTTGTCTTGAAGCTGTTGAAAAGGAACGGGATAGTGGTGATGATGTTGAGGTTTCTAAGAACCCCGACAAGAAGAGGTTTCCATTTCATAAGCCTAATTCTTCTAATCAGAAGAAGAAGCAAGCTACCTCTAGTTCTCAGCCTAGTAGTGCACCTTTTGTTCAGAGGGCGTTCTATAATTGTGGTTCTCTGGATCATCTTCTTCGTGGCTGTCCTAAGCCTCACATTTGTCGTTATTGCAAGAAAGAGGGTCATTGGGTTTCTGATTGTCCTATTGCTCCTAAGGGTTTCAAATCTGGGAAGCTTAATGTTGCTAAAGCTTCTGGTGATTCTTCTCAGCCCAAAGGTATTACTCCTTCTGTTTTGGAAGGTTTTATTTTATTTCATGGCCATTCTATTAGAGTTCTTTTCGATACGGGTGCATCGCATTCATTCGTGTCAAAGGGGCTTGTTGTTATTATTCCTTTGGATGTTGTTACTCTTTGTGACCCTTTGAGGATCGAAAATCCTATTGGTGGATTCGCTACTCTTGGTTTGTGTGTGTTGATGTTGAGATTATTCTTTGTGGTTTTTCCTTTCATGCGAATCTGCATGTTATGGATCATCTTGGTTTTGATATGATATTGGGTATGGATTGGCTCGTCCGTTATGAAGTTCAAATCCTATGTTCCGAAAGAACTTTATATCTCAAGCATCCTGATGCTAGCGAGCAGTTATTTATTATATTTCGAAGCATGGATCATACTTCGAATGCTCTCATTTCTTCCTTCGAATCGGAGGATGTTATAGATAATATTCCTGTTGTTTGTGATTTTTCTGATGTTTTTGAGCCTATTTCGAGGTTGCCGCCGAAGAGGGCAATTGAGTTCCGTATTGATCTTATCTCTGGTGCTCATCCTGTCAGTCGTCCTCCCACGAGGATGTCTGCTAAGGAAAATGAGGAACTCAAGCAACAATTATCTGAGTTGGAAGCCAAATATTTTATTCGTTCTAGCTCGTCTCCTTGGGGCGCCGCCGTTGTCTTCGCTAAGAAGCCAAATGGTACTCTTAGGCTTTGCATTGATTATCGCAAGCTTAACGAGCTTACTATCAAAAATAGGTATCCATTACCTAGGATCGACGACATTTTCGATCAATTAAGTGGCGCTAAGCTCTTCTCCCAACTCGATCTTGCTACCGGTTTTCATCAGTTACGAGTTGCGGAAGATAGCATTCCTCTTACCACATTCCGTACTCGTTATGGTTCTTACGAATGGCTTGTTATGCCGTTCGATTTGGCGAACGCTCCGGCGTATTTTGTTGATCTTATGAATCGAATATTCCAGGAATATCTCGATAAGTTCGTCTTGGTTTTCATTGATGATATTCTTATTTATTCAAAATCTGAAGCCGATCATATTCAGCATTTGGAGATTGTTGTGAGCACTCTTCGTCAACATCAGCTTTATGCCAAATTCTCTAAGTGTCACTTCTGGGAGAATAAGGTGAAGTTTCTCGGTCATATTGTTTCTTCCGATGGTATTTCTATCGATCCTTCTAAGATCAAATCTATTCAGGATTGGAAGAGCCCCAAGACCATTACTGAGATCCGTAGTTTTCTTGGATTGGCGGGTTATTATCGCCGGTTCATTAAGGACTTTTCTCGTATTGCTTTACCGCTTACCACTCTCACGAGAAAAGCTGTTCCTTTTATTTGGTCGGATAAGTGTGAGACTTCTTTCTTGAAGTTAAAAGATCACCTTACTCATGCTCCTATCTTAGTGGTTCCCGAAGGGGATCATGATCTTGTTGTTTATACCGATGCCAGTGGTTATGGACTCGGTGCTGTTCTTATGCAAACTATGCTTCTAGACAACTAAAGCCTAACGAGATTCGTTATGCTACCCATGATTTGGAGTTAGCCGCTATAGTCTTTGCTTTAAAGATTTGGCGACATTATTTATTGGGCGAACGTTTTGTTCTCTTCACTGATCACAAATCTCTGAAGTATCTATTCACTCAGAAAGAACTTAATATGAGGCAACAACGTTGGCTCGAATTTCTTGCTTCATATGATTTCGATATTCAGTATACCCCTGGTAAGGGTAATCGAGTTGCTGATGCGCTTAGTCGCAAGCAGCAAGTTGTTGTTTCCATGATGCTAGCGGAGTGGAATATTTTGGAAGCTTTATCTCTTTGTGATATTAGAGACCGCCCTTCAGTTTCTGATTCTCCCGTGCTTTTATTTAGCATGGAAGCTCGTCCTAGTTTGTTGGATCGTGTTGCCGATGCCCAAAAACAAGATCCACATATTGCTTATCTTGTTCAGAGTTGTAAATCGGAATCCCGTAGTGTTGATCTACCGGATTTCGATATTGATGTTCATGGTTGTATTCGGAAGAAGGGTAGGTTGGTCGTGTCTAATGTTTCTAATCTTAGAAATGAAATTCTCGAGGACTGTCATCATTCTAAGTATACTATCCATCCGGGTAGTAGTAAGATGTATGCTGATATGAAACGCTTATACTATTGGGAGGGTATGAAGCGTGATATTGCAAGTTATGTAAGTCGTTGCATGACTTGTCAACTTCTTAAAGCAGAACATCAACGTCTCAGTGGTCTTTTGCAGCCTCTTGAGATTCCATTATGGAAATGAGATCAGATTTCCATGGACTTCATTGATGGTCTACCTCGTTCGAGGTCGGGCCATACTAGTATTTGGGTGATTGTTGACAGTTGACCAAATCAGCCCATTTTATTCCTATCAAGTCCAATCGGACTGCTCCTTTGTTGGCTAAGCTGTTTATTAAGGAAGTCGTTCGACTTCATGGTGTGCCTAGTTCTATTGTTAGTGACAGAGATCCGCTTTTTACTAGTGGTTTCTGGCAGAGCCTTCAAAAAGCTTTGGGCATTAAGCTCAATCTCGGTACAGCTTATCATCCACAGTCTGATGGTCAGACTGAAAGGGTGAATCAGGTTTTAGAGGATCTTCTTCGAGCTTGCGTTCTTGATTTTGGTGGTAGTTGGAAGACCACTTATCTCTTGTTGAATTTTCTTATAACAACAGTTTTCAATCAAGTATCGGTATGGCTCCTTTCGAAGCTCTTTACGGAAGGCCGTGTCGATCACCATCTTGTTGGTAGGAATCGGGGGAAAAGTTAGTTCTTGACCCCGATTATATTCGTGACTCTTCGGAGAGGATTGATATTACTAGACAGAGAATGAAGGAGGCTTAGAATAGGCAGAAATCTTATGCCGATCATCGTAGGAAGTCTTTAGAGTTTTCTGTTGGCGATCTTGTATTCGTTCGTGTTTCCCCGATGAAGGGTGTAGTGCATTTTAGTAGCTCCGGGAAATTGGCTCCTCGTTATATTGGACCGTTTCCTATTACGGAACGCGTTGGCCCAGTTGCTTATCGTGTATCGCTACTAGCTCAGTTTTCAGGAATTCATGACGTATTTCATGTATCCCAGCTTCGTTGATGCCTTCGAGATTCAGATTCTGTTATTAATCCTCATGTGTTACAAGATCTTGAAATCTCACCCGACTTGTCTATTGTGCAAAATCTTATTTGTGTGCTAGCTTCGGAGGTTAAACGCCTTCGGAATAAAGGAGTCCCGCTTGTGAAAATTCAATGGTCCGAAAACCCCAAGGATTGCACTTGGGAAACCAAAGAATTCATCGAGCGTTCTTATCCCGGTTTTCTCTCCTCTTCGGGTGGGGGTAAGCATTCTTATCTATCTTTTCTATTTTAATCTTTGTTGTGATGTAGTATTTGTGTTATTGACTGCTTCTAGTATGAAAATTGCGGGATGCAATTTTTATAAGGGGGGAAGTCTGTAACGACCCTATCGTAATAAATAATTTAAAAATCTGAAACGACCGTGATTTTTGAATTACTGTCGTAATAAATATTTTAAATAGAAATTTTAAATTGAAGTTTAAAAAAATAAATTTGCAAAGCAAATTTGGTAGAAAGGTCAGTATATGCTTGCAAACGGTTGCACGTGGATAGGAATTGCACTTTTGGCCTTCACGTGAAAATTAAGTCAGTTGAGACATTTTTCTTTGGCTGTCACACACATTTTTGTAAAACAAGATGAACCCCTTTTTGCATTTTTCTTTTTTCTATCATCATTTTTCCCTACTAGCCGTGTACTTTTTCTTCACTATGGCACGTTGCATTAAATGAAGGCGTACTCAAAGCAATGCCAGCACACTTCGTTTTGACTTGTACACTTTTGAAGGAAAAAAAAGGTGGCACTGCAATAGTTTTCTTTTGTTTTCAAAATTTTTCGAGAAGCTCTGAGATAGAATTAATGGCTGTTGCAAAAATTTAAATCCATTCAGATCTCAGTGCTAACTGGTGCGGAGACGAAATAAAGGTGAGTGAAAAACTCACATATCTGATTTAAAAACTAGACTGTCTGTATGTTTATTTCATTACTTCTTCACTGCGTACAAAATTTGTATTGTCGAGTCATTCTTTTACTATACAATTGTTTATGAGTGCGTGAAATACACAGAACAAGCCCAGGTCATTTTATTGTGTTACATGATGTGGGTATGTGGCACTTCACGAAAATGAGTGCGAGCATTTAACTGAGTCCATGTCACCTTCTTTTTATTTTATACACGTCGCACAAAGTTCTGATGCTAAATGAACATGCGTTTGTGTCGTTTGGTTTAGAAATTTTTTGTAGTAGTATAAGAGGTTATAAGTTGTTAAGTACAGGTTATAAATATTTTTGTGTGCAAGATGCACGAAACAGTACAGGCGTGCAACTAGTTGAAGCACAAGAGTAAATCCAAGTTGCATTGCCCAGTTTTTTATTTTGTCTACATTCATTTTGTAAGTGTACGTAATGCACGAGGCTAATTCCAGGAACTTTCATTTGCGTGAATTAGTTCTAATTAAAGAATGCGTATAAAGGCTGTTAGACAGTTCATTTGCATTTTTATGGCTAAGTCACATTACTTTGGTAATAGTTTCACTCGTGCATGCATAAATGAATTGCCTGGCATCCATTTATATTGTCTAAGTTATTTACTTCGGCCTATATTATTTTGTATGTGTGTGGAAAGTTAAGTGAGTCCAAGTCTTCTTTTAGTGCTATAGTGTGCAGCTGGTAGTTAAGTCAAGTGAACATTTTTATCTTGTTTGGTGCAAAGCCACGTGTCAGCATGTGGTGGCTTTGCCCAGGGTGTTTTATATTTTTCTTTCAACTTCATAATTGTTACTCGTTACCTGACTGCATAATGAAGAACTACCCTGACCACCAATTTCAATATGTACGTGCAAGCTAAACTGCACGAAAGTGTTGTAAATACCAGTATTTAATTTACGTTGAACCGGCGTTACGTTTTAAAACGTATTTTGTTGCCGTTATTTTTATAACAGAACTTTTACGCCGGCATTATATTTTTGAAGAGTATTGTTTTGGTGACATTTTTGACGAATAAAAAATTATTGTTGTTTTGATTTCAATAACCGTCAATTTTAAAGTGAATTTTCAAGCGGCTTTCCTGCAACGCTGATTTTGATATCCGTTTTTACGGTGTTTTGTGAAGCGCAATTTCTTCGTCGAAATTGCTATAGTTGTTGCTGTTTTCATCACGTGTTTTAAAAATCGTTTTAAAATAAAATTGTTTCCAAAAATTTTACAGTTTGCGCTTTCAAAAGAATGAGGAAGCGAATTAAACGATTCAGCAAAATTGAGGACTATGAACCCTTACTTTTACTGATTCGGTTAATTCCGGACTTGTCCATTTGAGAACGTAAAATATTATATTTATAAAATACACAATTTTGCACTTTCAAGTAAACGATGAAGAGATTTAAACGATTTAGCAAAAGTACAGAGTATGGAACCACACTTTTACTCTTTCGGTTAATTCCGGACCCGTTAATTGAAATATTTGTTGTTGTTTGATGATTTTGACGATTTTGTTTGGCTTTCGAGCCACTATGCTGGACCTTCGGGGTCATATGATGGACCTTCGGGTCAAATACCAGTACTAGACCTTCGGGTCATTTGTTGGGCGCCAAAAATTATGATGACAGTACTTGGTAGGCTTCGGCCATATATTGATGCACGTGCGGCGTAGCTTAGACTCGCCATATGATGGGATCGATCCACTTTTATGTTGATTTTTCTAGTTATCTATTTTTGATTTCTAGATTTTGTGAATTGCTGTCTTGAATTCAATTCTGAATTTGAAAGTTGATTTTGATGGAGTTTGTTGTGATTTCTTCATTTAACTATGTTGATTTCCTAAGTTGAATAGTCTCACTCGAGATTATTATTATTTTGATTGATGTTGCTTTTGATGCATTCACTTCTAAGAATAAATTAGACGGGTCCGTTTATTATTTTCTTTTAAATAATACTCGGGTCAGACCGAGTTATTTCAGGATAGTCGCTATCTCTGATTCAGTAGCAGCTTTAGCTTTTGGGATCTCACATCATCTTTTGTCTAGCCTTCAATGAGTTCTTTTGGTTTATTGACTCTCATCTTATGTATGTATTGATGGATATGTATATGTACATTGGGTTCATGTGAACTATCGATTGTTGTAGCATGTATCCAGATTTGTCTTCCGCTATATATTTGATATTTCTGTTCTAATGTGATTATATACTATCAGTGTTGTTGTTATTATGAGTTGTTTTGAATTTTTCTTAAGCCATTGTAGTTTCGTTTTAGATTTGGATTGAATATATATCCTTGGGAGTAATTTATACAACTCCTATCGATGTAATCAATACCCGTCTAAGGCATAACTTACGGATGGTCGCTTCCAACAAGCCTTATTCTTCGCAATAGCAGACGTTATTTATTATAATAACCTTTGTTATTGTGAGCATAGAGGTGGGGCGTCAGAATAAGGCATAACTCTACACCAGTCATTCAATAGTTATTGACTTATTGTAAGGTACATTAAACTTTGTATTGTTTATATATTAAGTAAATCTCCTATATGCTTTTAAGAATAAGTATCCAAATTTGAAATAATATCACCCGGTAGGCAGATGGAGGTATAGGCAAGGATTTTCTTTGAGAAGACTAGTATAGGTTTCAAGGTTTTTCCTTTTGAGCTAACTCTTCTTGGATTGTCGAAGATTGGTTCTCAATATTAGTTGCTTTGAATATATCATGCAATTTGTTTTTCAAAGCTTTGATTTGGTGCAAGATGTCATGCAACATTTTGCTTGTCTTCTTGTTATAATTTTTATCTTTAAATTTTAATAATTCATTTGATGAAGAATAAAGGAAATATCTTATACTAATTCTGAAGAAAAGTTTAGGAAACCATTTGATAATAAGGAGGATAGGAATATAGTTTGTCATCTGATGATAAGAAATCTAAGGTTCCATCTTCTGCTAATAAGAAATCCAGAATATCCTTCGATAATAAAAAGGTTAGAAAACTGTCCGGTAATAAGAAATCCAAAATTCCTTCTGATAATAAAAAGATCGGAAATCCATTTGGTAGGTGACGAAATAAGACCAGAAATCCATGTCTGGCGATAATAATAGAAGACCAAAAATCCATATCTGGTAATAATAACAGAAATCTAGAAATCCCTATCTGGTAGTAATAGAAGGCCATAAATTCAATCTAGTAACAATATGAAACCTCGAATTACACAAGAAAGCTAAAAGTTCAATAGGAAATCTAAAAATCATCAATAAAACCAATGAGAAAAGCATGAACCAAGTAAAAATAAGAAAATCAAAAAATCAGAAATTCAATCAAAAGTCTCAAAAATGCTTGTTGGAATTTCATCTGATAATAAGAGTGGTCTAGAAATTCATAAAAAAACAAGAAATCCAACGAGAAACACAGAATACCAATCATAATTAACAAGAAAATTAGGAATCCATTTGTCAAAAAAATTAGAGATTTAATCAAAAATTCATCAAACTTCTATTTTAGAATAAGAAACTCATAAATCCATTGGGAGGCAAAAGAGAATTATAAAACCATCTAATAAACAATTCGGGTTGTCATAAAGCAAAAGTCTTATAGTTCTCTCTGACGTTAATTTATAGCCTTATTAATTCTTTGAAGATTTCTGTTATTTATAGAATTATTTCTTATTTGGCGATATGTAGTTGCTAAGATATTAATTATTTATTAGATTTATATTTAGAGCCAAGTAGTTCCATTCGGCCATTCAACCGTTTGGCAAGTGGTTTGTTCAACCATTCAGCAAGTAGTTCCATTTGGTTAGTTCAGCCATTCAACCATTCGGCAAGTAGTTCCATTCAGCTGTTCGATTATTAAAGCATTCCACCATCCAACAGGTAGTTCCGTTAGGTTGTTTGGTCGTTCAACAGGCAGTTCTGTCCAGTTATTTGGCTGCTTAGCTGGTAGTTCCGTTTACTTGTTTGGCTGTTCATCGGTGTAACATTCCAAATTTTTGATAACATTATTTAGAAGATTTAATTAGATAAATTAAATTGAATAATGATGATAAGGGGATTGAGATTTGAATAAATTACATCGGGTCGTGCTTAACCATAAGATAAATGGGCTTTAAATTGGTTTATAAGATAATTAAACTACACATGGGGATATTAGGAAAATAGCCTCCTTATTATACATGGCTATACACTTCTCTTTTTTGTCCATTCACGTTCATTTTTCTCAACTCAAAAATAAAATGCAAATAACCCTAAGATAGCCGGCCATTATCAAGGAGGAAAAGAGGAATTTCAATCTAAAGCTAAGGATCAAAAGCTAGGAGGATTAATCAACAACAAATCTCAAATTCCATATCAAGTTTAAGGTGAATAATAATCTTATCCCATCTCTATTTTTCTATGATTATATGGTTTTGGATTTAAGATTTAAATTCGTTTTTGTGATAAAATGGATGATGATATGCTTGAGTTATATTATGTTGATTTATTTTAATTCATACGCATATAAATTTGCACGGTTTTGATGTAAAACCAAGAATCTATGATTCCATATTGCTGTGGAAAATTTTTATGTTGAGTAAAACATGATTTTGGAGATGCATTTTAATTTTCAGAATTTTCCGAGCTATGGAAATTTTAATATGAATTTTTGATGAAAAACAAAATGTACTTGGGTTCAAAATTTTATTTTGAGTATTTCAGGAAGAAATTGGGTTTAAAATTTTAATATGTTTGATTACATGATGAAATTGAATTTATGTGATTTTGGGGATTTTTCCTAATTGATTTACTAGGGAAAATAAATTATTCTAAAAGAAGGACTTTTCTGAAATAATTGGTTTTAGTACATGGAAGGGCTTAAACGTTACATTTTTATGGTTTTGATCTGATATAAATGCGGCAGTTTTAAATGTAAAGTATTTGAAAAGTTTTTATGGCAGCCAATCAATGTTTCACAAATAGGCAAGTTGTTATAAAGTAATTACCAAAAGTTGCAACAATTCAGCCTTTAACCCAGAAAAAGGTGTTCCGCCTCAGATAGTAAGTACCTTTCGATTCCGCCTCTTCCCGATCGAAACCAACATAGTCGAAACCACCATAGTCGAAACCAGTACACAAGATATCACTTAGATGGTATGTAGTGGATTTGAAGGAGGGCGAAAGCCTTGGTATCGAAAGGTTAGTTTCCGATGGGGTCGAAACCATGATTTGTTTTCATAAGTTAAAGTCTTACCTAGTTTTACTTAAAGCTTTTGACATAGTCGAAACATATACTTTCGAAATGTTTTTGTAATTTGTTTTAGAAGAAGGTTGCCATATTATGTTAAAGTATTAGCTTTCGAAGGGGTACCTTTTTCCTTAAACAAGAGCTTTTGAAAGGGGTAGGTTCCGACCTAGTCAAAACCTGGCCGCTATGCCACCTTTCAACTGTGATGCTTTCGAAAGGTTTTCTCTGTTTTAACCAAAGTTAAGCCGCTTCCTAATTGCTTTCGAAAGGGGTTGAGGGTTTCGAAGGTGATGAAGTCGAAAGGTGGTTTCGACCCCGACCTTCGAAGTCTTAATTTTTAAAGGTCTTTGCTTTCGACTAAGATGGTTCCGACACCATAAACTTTTCCCCAAATTAATTTTAGTTTGTTTCGAAAGAGATACTTTCGTATATAACCATTTTGACCCAAATAATGTTTTTAAAGAGTAAACCCAATATTTTCGGAAGGGTACCTTATGTATTTCGAAGCTATGTTTTAAAGGATGTTTTCTTGATACCTTCGAAAGGTATCATTGGTTTCGAAAGGTATATACATAGAGTTTTGAAAAGCAGTTTTCTATGCATTCGAAGGAGGTCATCCAGTGGTTTCAAAAGTGACGTTTTAAGGTTTTAAAATGAAAAACCCATTCTCATTTTTAAGTAAAAACCATGGAATAAATAAAGAATTTGGAAATGTTATTCACATTGTTATTAACCTATAACGGTATTTTGGGGAAAGGGCAGAATAACCAACTAGGTTGACCCAGTAATGAATATAACTTAACATATGTTAAAATCTTAGTTATAGATATTGGCAGGGGCCAATAGGTTCATAGTCGGTTCATGAAAACTATGATTTGATACTAGCAAGGGCTAGTAGGTTTGTAGTTAGCACATGAAAACTATATCCGGATTAACATATTCATAGTCAGTAAATAGGTTCCTAGTTAGCCCATGAAAACTAGGATAATAAATAAGATATTGGAGTTACCAATAGGTTCTTATTGATCCCATGAAAACTATGATATTGGAAAAATAGTCCATAAGCATTTAACAGGTTAATAGTAATCCTAGAAACTATAATTGAGACTGATAGTCAGAATGAATGGGGATGGGTAATCCAGATTTGATTTACTTGTTTTGCATATAATCATAATGCTTTCAAGTACTATGGTTTAACTATTGTGGATGTAGGAGCACAGTATATGGTTTTATAAATGTTTTAGGATACTAGTGAGGCGAAACCCCGTTTTGCTAAGCGGTGTGGTCTCACTAGATATCTAAATGGTTTGAGATAGTAAATTACTATTCATACCAGGCTTTATGTCTGACTCGAAGTTTTTATTTTCCCCTTGAACTCCCGGTACTCAATTGATTTTGAATAGGTTGAGAGTTAAGGTTTCCAATTGTTCCTTTAGATGAATAAAGCTTTCGAGGAAATGCAGGGGCAATCTTGTTATTAGTGTTCTTTTATTTCCATTGTGTGTTTTGTTTGTAAGGGCAAAAAGTTTACTTGCCTATCTATATACTCTGATCTACCAAGGGGGCATCTTCATATGTTACTCCTGACGTATTTTTGTAATAAGTATATTGTTATTTGAACGTGGTCTGCGAATTAGGATTATGTAATCAATTTGGAATATTTTGAAATGGAATGTGGAATTTGTTTGATGTTTAAATTTTTGTCCATATTCTTGTGTTTCTGTGTATCAATGTATCTAATGTCACCATATTTGGTTACCAAGGATTAATAACTATGGATGACTACAACATCCGTAGCCATTAGTTTTGGGCCTCCAAGTAGGGGGGATGTTACAAGTTGGTATTAGAGCATAGGTTTATGAAACTTTAAAAGAAACTTAAACCTAAAAGATTTTCCAATCATAATCCAATGAATCAGATAATAAGATTGGGATTTGGGTTAATGTTATAGTAACCTACTTGTATTTTCTATATATAGTTATATATATATATATAAGTGTGTATTCCTTGCTCTCTTAGATCGTTCTTCTGTATCTTACTAAGGCTCGTACACAGATTTACGAGAAAGGAGATATAAAAGTAGGAAATGGAAGAGAAAATCTCGATGGAGGAAGCAACACAACTAAATGAAATGCTCGACCCACTACTAGGAGAAACCCGGGTCGACCGGCTAATGCTAGTAACCAAAATGCTGAAGCCAATGTAGGTGCTGGAAATCCACCAATAGATATGGGGGTCATGTATCAGTTCTTTGCCGGTTTGATGCAAGCTAGAGTTGATACTGGTGTTGTTGGAAATGTAGGAGGAGCTAATCCTATGGCTCTAGTTGGGAATATTGCTTTGTTGAGTAGATTATGCCAGTTTGGGTGGGAAGTCATTCTTGCGAACGGAGAGTGCCGTAGAGGTTCAGAATTGGCTATTGCATTGTGAGCGTATATTTACTGATTTGGGTCTGAGTGATGGACAAAAGAGGAGGTTGGCCTCTAGACAGTTGCAGGGGTTAGCACTACATTGGTGGAATAGTGTCACTGCTGGAGTTCCAGAAGAGCAGTTAACTTGGGCTGATTTTAAAATGAGATTTGAGATGAAGTTTGTATCTGAGTTTGCCAAGTCTGAGCTGATGAGGAAATTTATGGATTTAATGCAAGGTGAGATGTCAGTAGTGTATGCTACAAAGTTTGAAGTGTTGTCTAGATATGGATATGCTATTGTAGATACCAACATCAAAAGGAAAGAGAAGTTCATTTGGGGACTGAGGCCCGAGCTTGCTAGAATGACCATGACACATGTCCGTGATCCTTGTAATATAGTGGTGGAGATAGTCATTCGCCATGAGGAGTTACTTGCTGATTTAGCTAAAGAGAAGTCGTTGGAAACTCAGGGTTCTCGGGGGAAGAAGAGGAAGTTCTTTAAGAAGAAGGGAACCCATAAGGGAGATACTACCAAGAAGTCAAAGGCTGTGGTAGTTTGCTATAAGTGTGACAAGAAGGGTCACTTTGCTAATGAATGTCGGTTAGGAAATGGGAAGAAAGCTGCAAGTAAGAAGAATGTGAAATGCTTCAACTGTGATCAAATTGGACATTACAAGAATCAGTCTCCAGAGCTAGTTAGGGAGGACAAAGTAAAGGTCTTTACTATTGGATCAGCTAGGCCTACTGCGGCTGATAAAGGAAAGACTATGATAGAAGGTACCCTTTTGATTCAGAGTATTTTAGTTAGAGTACTTTTTGATACTAGTGGATCACATTCGTTTATATCTCGGTGTTTGGTTGATAAACTATGTTTAGAACCCACCTACCTTGTTACTTCCTTAAGGGTTGCGAATCCAATAGGACGGTATGCAACTCTAGGGTTAAGATGTGACTAGTTAGAACTTGATTTGTTAGGTCATAAATTCGCCTGCAGTTTGTATGTTATTGATTTCGTAGATTTTGGGATTATTTGGTGATGGGTTGGTTGGGTAGGTACGAGGCTAGAATATTTTCCCAGGTAGGGAAATATCACTGAGCCACTCTGATAGTCATAACCGAGTGATATTCTTAGTAGAGAATACTAACCAGAGTATTAGCACTATGCTTAATGCGGAGGTATGAAATGAGTTAAGTCAGGTTCGGGTAGCAAGTGAGTTTGCAGATGTCTTTGAGCCAGTCACTGGACTACCCCAGAAAAGAGCTGTTGAGTTTAGGATAGACCTTGTGTCAAGAGCTGAACCTGTATGTAGACCACCTAGTAGGATGACACCGATTGAGATGAAGGAATTGAAGGTGTAGTTGGTGGATCTAGAAGGAAGGATTTTTATTAGACCAAGCAGTTCGCCTTAGGGAGCGGCGTGGTGTTTGTGAAAAAACCAGATGGGTCATTGAGGATGTGCATTGATTATCGCAAGTTAAATGAAAGGACAATTAAGAATAAGTATCCTTTGCGAAGAATAGATGATCTGTTTGATCAGTTGAGCGGAGCAAGAGTGTTTTCCTAGTTTGACTTGACGACAGGTTTCCATCAGTTAAGAGTGGCGGAGGATAGTAACCCTTTGACAACATTTCGAACTAGGTATGGCTCATATGAATGGTTGGTGATGCCATTTAGATTGACGAATGCACCTGTTTTCTTCGTAGATTTGATGAACCGAGTTTTTCGAGAGTACTTAGATAGGTTAGTTCTTGTATTTATAGATGGAATTTTAGTATACTCTAATGATGAGAGGGAGCATGAAGTTCATCTTAGAGCAGTACTTGAGACGCTAAGGAAAAATCAGTTAAAAGCAAAGTTTACCAAGTGTCATTTCTGGAAGAAAGAGGTAAAATTTCTTGGTCACATGGTTTCAAAGAAAGGATTGTCAGTCGATCAAGATAAGATCGAATCCATGAATAATTGGAAGAGACCAGAGACGGTGACTGAGATCAGGAGTTTTCTTGGACTTGCTGGTTACTACTGGAGATTCATTAAGGGTTTCTCGTGGATAGCAGCACCCTTAACTAAGCTAACCAGGAAGGAAGTGAGATTTGTTTGGTCCGACAAATGTGAGGAGGCATTCCTTAAGTTAAAGCGTTTGTTGACCAATACACCCGTGTTAGTAGCTCCAGACGAAAACCAAGTATTGGTGGTGTATACTGATGCTTGTGGAACTGGATTAGCAGCGGTCTTGATGCAGAGTGGTAAAGTCATTGCCTACGCATATAGGCAGCTTAGATCACATGAAGTAAGATATCATACTCATGATTTGGAGTTGGCAGCTGTGATCTTCGCATTGACGATTTGGAGACATTATCTCTTAGGGGAGAGATTTGAGTTATATACCGACCATAAGTCTTTACGGTGTTTATTCTCTCAGAAGGATTTGAATATGAGACAGCAGAGATGGCTGGAGTTTTTGGCTGCATATGATTTTGGTATAGAATATACACCAGGAAAAGGTAATAAGTTGGCTAGTTCTCTTAGCAGGAAACATCAGAATGTGGTGTTATCTATATTAGCAGAATGGAAAGATTTAGAAGCTTTTGTCAGTTGTGATGTGCAGTTAAGATCGACTGCTGGGTCTACTCAGAGTATCGCCAGATTGTCTTGTTTAGAAATTCGACCGGTATTGATTGAGAAAATTGCTTCTAAGCAAAAAGAGGATCATGTATTAGCTGAAAGGATCATAAAACTGGTGGTTGGAACAGAGATCAATGATTTAAAGGATTTTAGCCTTGACTAGAGAGAATAGCTAAAAAAGAAGGAATGGTTGTGTGTTCCAAATATGGAGGACTTAAGGAAAGAAGTTCTTGAAGAATGTCATTGATCCAAGTTTATGATTCATCCTGGAGGAACCAAGATGTATCCGAATATGAAAAGGAGCTTCTATTGGGAAGGCATGAAGAGGGATGTTGGCTTGTGGGTTTGGCATTGTGCAAACTGTCAACAAGTAAAAGCAGAACATCAAAAACTGAGTGGGTTGCTTTAGCCTTTAGAGATTCCAATTTGGAAATGGGATTCGATATCTATGGATTTTATTGATGGATTGTCAAGGTCAAATAGAGGTAATGAAAGCATATGGGTTATAGTGGACAGATTGACCAAGACTACCCATTTCATTCCAGTTAAGTCAACCAGAACGGTACCTATTTTAGCTAAGTTGTTCCTGAAGAACATAGTTAGACTGCATGGAGTTCCTAGTAGTATAGTCAGTGACAGAGATGCATTGTTCACTAGTGAATTCTGGAAGAGTTTACAGGAAGTGATGGGTACCAAGCTTAATATGAGTACTGCGTATCACCCTCACATAGATGGGTAGATAGAGAGAGTCAACAAAGTACTCGAGGATCTACTAAGAGCTTGTGTATTAGACTTTGGTGGATCTTGGGAGGATCACCTACATTTGGTTGAGTTTTCCTATAATAATAGTTATCAGACTAGTATAGGAGTGGCACTGTTTGAAGCTTTGTATGGAAGACCATGCAAATCACCAGCATGTTGGTTGGAGACTGGAGGCAGATTAGTCTTATGTCCATATTTGATTAGAGAGGCGTCGGAGAAGGTTGAGTTAACCCGAGGAAGGATGAAGGAAACTCGGTCAAGACAGAAGATTTACGCAGATAAGAGGCGTAAGGACTTAGAATTCTCAACTAGAGATAAGGTTTTCATTAAGGTATCACCAATAAAGGGTGTGATACGATCTGGAAAGTCAGGGAAGTTAGCTTCAAGATATGTAGGTCCATTCCAGATTATAGAGAGGATTGGAAAGCTCGCATATATAATAGAGTTGTCGAGTAGTTTAGCAGATGTCCATAATGTATTTTACGTCTTTCATCTTCACAAGTATGTGCATGATCCAGAAAGTACTATTCCTCCGACAGGGTAGGATGACTAAGTGGTAGAGCCTAATTTGACTATTGTAAGACCACCAGTTCGGGTTGTAGCTAGAGATGAGAAAAGATTAAGAAACAAGACAGTCAGGTTGGTGAAAGTTTAGTGGAGCGACAACGAGAAGGACTGTACTAGGGGGACTGAGGACAGGACTAGAGATAGTTATCCTAATCTGCTTTGTGGGTATGTCTATATTAGATTTATATAGATAGTTAATAGTCAGTTAGACTAGTATGGTTGTTAGGTGTTGTTACAGATGATTGCTATGTTTAGTATTTAGTCCTACTGAATTTCGAGGATGAAATTCTTTTCAGGGGGAGCCTGTGACATCCCTAATTTTTGATAACATTATCCAGAAGATTTAATTAGATAAATTAAATAGAATAATGATGATAAGAGGATTGAGATTTGAATAAATTACATAGGGCCGTGCTTACCATAAGATAAATGGGCTTTAAATTGGTTTATAAGATAATTAAACTACACATGGGCATATTCGTAAAATAGCCTCCTTATTATACACAGCAATACACTTCTCTTTTTTGTCCATTCACGTTCATTTTTCTCAACTCAAAAATAAAACGCAGATATCCCTAAGATAGCCAGCCATTACCAAGGAGGAAAAGAGGAATCTGAATCTAAAGCTAAGGATCAAAAGCTAGGAGGATTAATTAACAACAAATCTCAAATTCTTTATCAAGTTTAAGGTGAATAATAATCTTATACCATCTCTATTTTTCCTATGATTATATGGTTTTATGATTTCAATTCGTTTTTGTGATAAAAGGGATGATGATATGCTTGAGTTATATTATGTTGACTTATTTTAATTCTTACGCATATGAATTTTCATGGTTTTGATGTAAAACCGAGAATCTATGACCTCAGATTACCATGGAAAATTATATGTTGAGTAAAACATGATTTTGGAGATGGGTTTTAATTTTCAGAAATTTCCAAGTAATGGAAATTTCATAATGAATTTTTGATGAAAAACATGATGTAATTGGATTCAAAAATTTATTTTGAGTATTTCAGGAAGAATTGGGTCTAAAATTTTAATATGTTTGATTACATAATGAAATTGAATTTCTATGATTTTGGGTATTTTTCCTAATTGATTTACTATGGAAATAAATTATTTTAAAAGAATGACTTTTCTGAAATAATTGGTTTTAATATATGGAAGGGCTTAAACGTTACATTTTTATGCTTTTGATCTGATATAAATGAGGCAGATTTAAATGTAAAGTATTTGAAAAGTTTTTATGGGAGCTAATCAATGTTTTACAAATAGGCAAGTTGTTATAAAGTAATTACCAAAAGTTGCAACAATTCAGCCTTTAACCCAGAAAAAGATATTCCGCCTCAGATAGTAAGTACCTTTCGACTCATTTAGATATCACTTAGATATCACTTAGATGGTATGTAATGGATTGGAAGGAGGGTGTAAGCCTTGGTGTCGAAAGGTTAGCTTCCAATGGGGTCAAAACCCTGCTTTGTTTTCATAAGTTAAAGTCTTGCCTTGTTTTACTTAAAGCTTTTGACATAGTCAAAATATATTCTTTCGAAAGGATTTTATAATTAGTTTTAGAAGAAGGTTGCCATATTATGTTAAAGTATTAGCTTTCCAAGGGGTACCTTTTTCCTTAAAAAGAGCTTTCGAAAAGGGTAGGTTCCGACCCAGTCGAAATTTGGCCGCTGTGCTACCTTCCGACTATGATGCTTTCGAAAGGTTTTCTATGTTTTAACCAAAGTTAAGCCGCTTCCTAATTGCTTTCGAAAGGGGTTGAGAGCTTCGAAGGTAATGAAGTCTAAAGGGGGTTTCGACTCCGACTTTCGAAGTCTTAATTTTTAAAGGTCTTTGCTTTTGACTAAGATGGTTCCGACACCATCAACTTTTCCTCAAATTAATTTTAGTTGGTTTCGAAAGAGATACTTTCGTATATAACCATGTTGACCCAAATGATGTTTTTAAAGAGTAAACCCAATACTTTTGAAAGGGTACCTTATGTTTTTCGAAGCTATGTTTTAAAGAATGTTTTTTTGATACCTTCGAAAGGTATCATTGGTTTCGAAAGGTATATACTTGGAGTTTTGAAAAGATGTTTTCTATGTTTCGAATGAGGTCATCCAGTAGTTTCGAAAGTGATGTTTTAAGGTTTTAAAACAAATAACCCATTCTCATTTTGAAGGAAAAACCATGGCATAAATAAATAATTTGGAAACGTTATTCACATTGTTATTAACTCATAACTGTATTTTGGGGGAAAGGGCAGAATAACCAGCTAGGTTGACCCAGTAATGAAAATAACTTAACATATGTTAAATTCTTAATTAAAGATATTGGCAGGGGCCAATAGGTTTACAGTAAGCCCATGAAAACTATATGATATTGGCAAGGGCCAATAGGCTCATAGTCAGCCCATGAAAACTATATGATATTGGCAGGGGCCAATAGGCTCATAGTCAGCCCATGAAACTATGATTTGATACTGGCAGAGGCTAGTAGATTTGTAGTTAGCCCATGAAAACTATATCCAGATTAAGATATTGACAGTCAGTCAATAGGTTCTTAGTTAGCCCATGAAAACTAGGATAAGAAATAAGATATTAGATTACCAATAGGTTCTTATTAATCACATGAAAACTATGATATTGGACAGATAGTCCACAAGCATTTAACAAGTTAATAGTAATCGTAGAAACTATAATTGAGACATATAGTCAGATTGAATGGGGATGGATAATCCTAATTTGAATTACTTGTTTTGCATATCATCATAATGTTTTGAAATACTTTGTTCTAACCATTGTGGATGCAGCACATTATATGGTTTTATAAATGTTTTAGGATACTAATGAGGGGATAACCCATTCAGCTAAGCAGCGTAGTCTCACTAGATATCTAAATGGTTTGAGATGGTAAATTATTATTCATACCGGGCTTTTTGTCTGACTCGAATTTTTTGTTTTCCCCTTAAACTCTCGGGTACTTAATTGATTTAGAGTAGGATGAGAGTTAAGGTTTCCAGGTGTTCTTTTAGACGAATAAAGCTTTCGAGGACATGCAAGGGGCAAGCTTGTTATTAGTGTTCTTTTATTTCCACCGTGTGTTTTGTTTGTAAAGAAAAAAGTTTACTTGCCTATCTATATACTCTGATCTACCAAGAGGGCATCTTCATATGTCACTCTTGGCGTATTTTTATAATAATTATATGCTATCTATTCGTAGTCTACGAATTGGGATTATGTAACCAATTTGGAATATTTTGAAATGGAATTTGGAATTTGTTAGCTGTTTAAATTTTTTCCATATTCTTGTGTTTCTATGTATCAATGTATCTAATGTCGCCGTATTTGGTCGCCAAGGATTAATAACTATGGATGACTGCAGCATTCGTAGCCGTTAGTTTTGGGCCTCCAAGTAGGGGGACATTACAATCGGGCCCCATTTGTTTATTAATATTTACTATATTAACCTTCTTTTGATGATTTTCTTATTCCCATGTTTATACTAGGCCTATTAAAGGTCTGCTTTGTTTTATGCCTCGAAGGAAGCTATTCTTATTTTCTAGTGTGGATTTGTTCTTTGATTAATTCTCTTTACTAATCGTTAGGTTTCAATCTCCTTCATATCTTTTGCCTTTGTCTATTTTCGGCCTTTGGACACCTTAATCTTTTTCTCTTTGACTTCCCTATTTGACCCACTCTTTGGGCTTCAGGCTTCTTCGTCCATTCTTGTTCGGGCCCCCTTTTAGGCTTTACCTTTGTTTTAGGTTGTGGACATCTTCATCTATTTTTCTTATTCGTGCCCCTTTTGGGCTTTGACTTTGCTCTGAGTTGAGGACATCTTCGTCCATTTCCCTTATTTGTGCCCTTTTTGGGCTGTGGATTTCTTCATCCTTTCTTGTATGAGCCACTCTTTAGGCTTTGGCCATATTGAGGATCGCTAAATAGCGCTTTGTCCTTTTCTCTACGGGGCACTCCGAAAGAGCGTTGGAGGTTTTGACCCTCCCTCCAAAAAGTGCATCCGGAGGAGGCTTTGTCCCTCTCTCCAGGAGGTGCTCCCAGAGGAAGTTTTATCCCTCCTTCTAGGAGGTGCTTCTGGAGAAGGCTTAAATAGAACCTTTTCTTTTGAAATGTTTATGAAAATAATTTTTGGCTAATCGTAATGTTTGTGAAAATCCTTTCCAAACATCAGGTTTTCTATCATGAACTTCTTTTAGAGAGAAAGAATTTTTATAAAGGACATTTCTAACAAATTGAGGGACTATTTTTCAAAAAGAGTTTGGATACTTAATCTTTTTGACAATTAATTTTCAAATCATTCTCGTAATAGCAACATAAATCTCAAATAAGAGACTGGGTGGTCATAATTTATGAGCCAATAGTCCTTTAATCGAGGATAAGCTCTTCTAATTAGATTTTTTTGATAAATCTGGATAGTTCTAAAAACCTTTCTTGGGGAAATGGGTAAAACTCTTTCCTTGTCAATAATTTCATAAAGCTTAGAAAATGCTTTTCATCCAGGCATACCTTACCAAAATCATTTTTGTGCCTTTACTAATGCTATATAATTTTTAGAAGATTGTATAAATCCTTTCTTTGAAATAGTACACATTCAGCTCCCCCAACTAGTAGGGTAACTAGAAATAATCTTTCTTGATTTCTGAAAATAATATTCTTCGAAGACATTTTTTGATAAATTCTTTTCGGTAATAAAATGGCTTGTTGAAAATAAGGTTAGTGTATTTACTTCCACCTTTATATAATGATATATATAATTGTACCTCCTCGGTTTTGCTTAGAAAAATGGAATGTCTTGTTTGTAAGCCTGAAAAGTCATGATTCATGAACTAATAAACCATTACGGACAAGAGCATACTATTTTTAAAGAACCCATTTTTTCGGAAGATTTCAGATATTTAACTTTCCTTAGAAACTGGCTTATGCAGGGATGCTGATTGATTCAAGCTTTGAGATAGAGAGCCACTTTATCCTAGACATTTGATCTATCATTTCTTCGAAGAAGACCAGAGATGGTTATGTTTTGATGGAGAAATTCAGATCCTTCCATGTGTAGTGGATTGGTTTTGTTCTAATCTATAAGGACACTCAAATTTCATGTTAATACATGATTGATTAAATTACAAATAAAATTAAGAAATTTTTTATAAGTAAAGATAATCCATGATGAATATTTGACACGAGACTCAAAGTCTGGATTCGAAGTTGTAGAGTTGCCTTTTCTCTTGTAGAAGAAGTTAAGACTCTAAGTGTTTGGGCTATTCTTTTCGGAATGAGAGATCCTTTAAGCTTCCTTATGAACTCCTTTAGAGATCATGAATTGATCACTTTCTGAATTATTCCTACCAAGCTGCGACATTCATCGGTCTTATGTCCATTTATTTTATGATAGACACAATAATCTCCTCTTGTATTGGGCTTAGGATGACTACTTATTTTATAAGTAACAGGGAAACTTTCATCATCTCTTGCTACAGTGAAAATGAGAGAGAAGAGTCTGTTTAAGTCTACATGGTCGGATTTTGAAACCTTTTTCCAAGCCTCTTTTATATCTTCATTCCTCTTTTATATCTTCATTCCCCTTTGACTTTTTGTTGGGATGATTGGAACTAGATCTTTCTTCTCTTCTGTTTTTCTAAGGGCCCTTCACAGCATAGTATGTCTCATCTATTCAAATGAATTTTTCATCCTAGAAATAGAAGCATTGTAAATCTTTACATCCCCAAGTATAAAGTTCCTTTTAAAAGGAGATTGCTCAACCAGCCTTGATCGAACTGCTATCAGTTTGTCTCTATTAGTCGCATTTTCTACTATCAATGCCTCCATATTAAATCTCTTTAGGTAATCGCCAAGTATTTCCCTGGTCTTTGCTTGATATTAGCTAACATGCTGGAGTTTATAGTTAGGTCTTTGTATATGTAAAACTGCACTACGAAATCATAAGAGAATTGTTCCCAAAAACAGATGGTCTTTTTCTAGTAATTTTTATACCATTTAGCAGCTTCTCCAAGAAAAGATATAGGAAAAACCTTACAACTAACTTCCCCATAAGCATTATATAAATCCATTCAGTTTTCAAAATGGGAATAAGGGTTTAGGGGTTAAGGGTTATGGTGGACGAGTATTCCTCATAATACCCTTGGCTTATTCTCTTATTAGTTATCTTATAAAACCATTTACAAAAACTCATTCTTTTAAATTTTTATTTAGTTAAGCACGGCCTAAATAAATTTTCAAATCTTGGTCCCCTTATCACTATAATCTGTACATTACTCTATTTAATTTATCTAATTAAATCTCCTTGATAATGTTATTTAAAATTAAGGGTGTTACATAAAACTCTACGAACTCAAGCCCGGAAGCCCTTAGAGTTCTCCGCCTTGGTCCTTGTACTCAAGACCAAACAAGGAAAGAGGTGGTGGCTTGGCTAGTGGTGGTAGGTGATGGTGGCTGTGGTTTTTGAGGAGAAAAAGAAGTGATTTTGAAGTGGTTTTGAAGTGTATATACTATTATATATATTATATAAATTTAATTTCTTTACATAAATATTTTCTTCATTATTTTGTTAAGTGGAGTAGCCACTAAAAAGCTTTGAAATGTAGAGAAGAAGATGAAAAGAAGTTGTAGGAAAATTGTGAAATAAGGTGGGGGTATTTATAGGTAAATTTAAAAAATAAAATATCTTAATAGTAATTGACCTTTTTGCCCTCACCCATCCTATCCTTTTCCCCTAGGCGCACAGCAGCCGCCCCTCCCCTCCTTAGCCATGTGGTGGTAAGGTGTAGGTGATGGTGGTGATGTGATGTAGTGCAAGGTTGATTTGATATTTGCATTTTAAAAGTATTAATTACTTTAGATTTTTATTTCCTTTACCTTATGTAAATATACTTACTATTATCATTTGTATATGTATACGATATTGTGTTTGTGTGTGCATGTCACAAAGGTGTACAAGTCATTTGAACAACGTCGTGTAACTTATATACATTAAACTGTTACGAATTCGAATTTCGATCTTTGGTCATATTTTCATTTATTAATTAACATATATATATTTGTAAACAAAGTTTTGAAACTATTTTCTTATTATTATCATCCATGAATTAAAATTATCATATTTGATTTATAAAACCGTATAAATCAATATTAAACAATTGTTTACAAAAAGTGTTATTATATGGATAAACCGATATCGATTTTTCTTATAATTTCAAATCTTATTTATAAATTTATGAAACTATCATATTTGATTTATTATCACTTTATTACTATTATAAATGAATTGTTATCATTTTAAAACTATTGTTTGAATACTTATAATAATCATTAAATCATTAGATCTCAATTTAAAATCATAAATTAATTATTATATATACTGGCGTCACTGATGATGTCATTAATCAATTAATTCTTTATTAATATATTTTTAAATAGATTTATCATTTTTATTTATGGTTAAAAACATTATTATTGGGGTTATAAATCCTTATATTTGAATATTTCAAAAATAAACTTAATTTATTAAAGTGATGAATTCGCGGGTCGTTACAGCTAGAGGCACGACATTTTGCTGGAAAGGTTCGAAGAAAGGATGATAAATGTTCGAAGCATAGATTGGAGTCCGATATGGCCATCACAACTTGTCTTGATTCAAAGCACATCGTGTTGGAACCAAGATGTACTTTGGGGGGCAAGTGTTATCCAGCCTTTTGACTGGGCAATATGTGTATAGGTTTAACGAGTCGAACTTGAAAGTTAACAAGGCAGGCAGCCTGAAGAGATAGCTGTAAAGTATATAAAGCAAGTACAACCAAGGTCACGAGATAAAAACATGGTCACCCTAAAAATTCTAAGGCACAATCTAACAAAGTGATGGATCGGTACCGATCCATAATACTTCCCCAAAAGAGATCCAAATTCCTCCTACTATTAAGTCTCAATGCCAGAAGCATGTTCCCAACTGCATTGATCGACCACATGTTGTTTTCTATCGAACCCCTCAATCTCTTGAAATTGGCAACTTCATCCCTCCATCAATCCATCATATCGGCCTAAAAATAATTTCATAGCCATGCAAATAAGTTAGGAATCATGAAGCAAAAAAACAAGATGACATCACATAGAGCAATGTGAAGGATCCATAAGAAGATCTTATGGATTAGAACCAATCCATGCCTATGGGTCGGTACCGATCCATAACTACGTACTAACATGGCCACGTTTTCTTGAGATCAACCACTACTAGATAATGGAGATCGTGGAGAAGAATGCGGTGGAGCATTTTCCTCTAACCTACAACCATAAATAGAGGCTAGGGACTTATTTTGGAGGATCTTTTAGCTTCCTTGCAATTTTTACTTATCTTCTTGTAATTGCCTGTGGAGTGGCACCAAACCATAAGAACTGTACCTGTAAAAAGTAAGATAATCAATAAAAATCCTAAGTGGACATAGGCAACAAATTAGCTAAACCACTATAAACGTTTAATGTCTTGTTTCTTACTTATTTTCATTTATTATTCTTCAATTTCATTCTCTACTTAAATTCTTGGGTGTTTGTGCCGCATTTTGGTACTAACACCTCGTATCTGATTTTACGGCAGGCTTATCAACTTCGTAACTAGCCCTGGAAGGGATTTTTAGGAGTAACAATCAAATCTTCTTTACAGTTACAATGCGAGAACCCTTTACAAGGCTCACACTGCACCAACCAAAATGACCACATATGGAAATCAAGTCTCATATATTTACCAACATTTTCGACCTTTTCAAATTATGATATCCCTTGATTAATAGTGAAGTCAGGTATGTTAGAGCACTGGTTGCATCATAGCCTTGCCTTGACACTTCATTCTTAACTCTACTTCCCATAAACGAGTAAACACACAAAGCAGGATTAAGTCACACAAGCGACTTCTAATCCTCTTTGATTAACTAATACTTTCTTTATAAATACTTATATATATATTTAGAATACCTTTATAAAAGATATATACATGTATATTACTACTTCACGATTCATTTCTACTCTTTACATTCTTCAAAATGTATTCATATTCATATCTCAAAGGTAAAAGAATATTCTTAAATCACTAGCAAGATTTTCCACTTTAAAATATAATCAAAGTGGTTAAAAAATAATTCTTACTAAAACATTATTACTATAAATCCATTTTCTCTTATAAGTTAAACCTTTACTTTTCTTATCCTTTTTCCAAAAAATTCCATACTTATCATTATCTTAAATACATTCTTTTAAAAGATCTATTCAAAAGAGTTAAAACAATTGTTACTTAAACATTGTTTACAATAAACCCAAAATCGTTCACATGTATCATTATCTTTAGAACATTCTTATCAAAGATCAAATTACATTCAAAAGTATATTCAAAAGGGTTAAAAACAAATGTTACTCAAACATTGTTATTATAAACCCAAAACCATAATATACTTGTCACTGTCTTTAAAACATGCTTTTCAAATATCTAATTACATTCAAAAGTTTACTCAAAAGGGTTAAATACAAATATTACTTAAACATTGTTTACTATAAACCCAAAACCATTTACATTAATTGTTATGTTTAAATTTCTATTTAAATATTATATAAAAGCAACTAACTTAGAAATTACTGGAAAATCCATTTTAAATAATGTTGCAAAATAAACCTTTTACCTTAAAAATTCATAAATAATTATTGAAAATATATTTAAGCTCGAAACCAATTTTAAAATACTCTTAGACATGTTATTAAACTTTCCCAAAAATTTCTCAGAAAAATACTTAATTTGAATATCA
Source organism: Allium fistulosum (assembly GCA_030737815.1). Taxonomy (NCBI): domain Eukaryota; kingdom Viridiplantae; phylum Streptophyta; class Magnoliopsida; order Asparagales; family Amaryllidaceae; genus Allium; species Allium fistulosum. The sequence goes on from CM060906.1 coordinate 918,770,227, forward strand.
TTTTCAAACACTTTTATCTCACGTCACAGCCTATAAAACCACGCGACAACAACTGCTATAAAAAGGTCCAAAGGTACCATAACGGGTCAAAAAGTGCTATTTTCGAGTTATGTTACAGACTATGGACGAGAACAGATTTAACCACTAGAAAGTTCTGCTATTTTTCTACAAGTTAACAATCAATTTAAGGTCTTATTTTTTACAGTATGTAGTATACATATAGTACATGATAACCATGCCAAAAACATCCTAAGATTGTCTATAAAATTCTATAAAAATTAATCAAAAAAGGGATTCAAAGTGCATCTATAGCAACATTTCGCTATATAAAAAATTCCACATTCGGTTCAAAGCCACACACAACCCGAAAACATGTATATGTAATTTCAAGGCCATATCACATGCTATAGAAGGTCATAAAATTGATTACTCGTATAATATAGTTGTCATTTAATGCTTTGAAAAGCAAGTAGGGCCTAAAGTTATAACTTCATTAGTTAACTTTAATTTTATGTTTGAATACAACATATATATAACACAATATGCACATTTCAATTGTGAGTTTACTCACCCCCAAAACCATGCTTACACAAAGCACATGCTATGTAGAACACTTCCTACCATCACCAAACAACCAAGGACAACACCTTTACCTTAAATAGCTCACGGCCATTCTCCCCTCCATCACTTTTTTTCATGAACCAGTATGGATTGGGAGTTTGTACTCCTTTTCTTCAGTATTTGAGTTGCTATTCTTGTCTCCAATGTTGTTCTAGGGTCATAACCAAAGTTTGGTGGAATTTGGGCTTTATTTGATATTGTTTAGGAATTCAAAGTGAAGAGAAGAGGCATGAATAGCTAAAAATGATTTATGAGTTTAGGGTAGTGTATTTGTAGATATTAACAAAGGGTCGCTAACACCTTTAAACCACCTTGGAATGTCGCCATGCACCCTCCTTTCCTTGTGCTTAACTTTACACATCATCCCTCATTTATTTCATCCGCTTCCTCCACAAAATATCTCCCCATGACCTCACGCATGACATCACTAACATTAATTAATTAACCATGTTAAGCAAAATATTTCTGTTGCTAATTAATTATGCATTAATATTAGGCAAGCCCAAAAAGTTCGAACAACTTTTATCTAGTAAAAAAACTGTTTATCGATAAAACGATTTTTGATCACAATATCGATATTTTTTCAAAGTATTTATTTTGTGAAAGTATTTCAAAAACAAGTTTACCATCTTGTGTTATTGATAAAAAGGGGGTCAATAAGGTTATAAAATCCATTTAATCATATTTAACCAAGGTTCAAATATTTAAATAATTCAGATATTTAAACACAAAGTGTAACAACCCGCATATTTATCGATTTTATATTTAAAATATTTTATTTAAATATTTTATCGTTAGTCGGATTTTGGTCCGAAAAGCTACTTTTTGCATACGATCAAATTAAGACTCGAGACCACTCCCATTGAGTTCAAAATGACGTTTGCGATCTTTTTGAGTATACACTTCGACATGTTTGGAGTAAGTGGAAATTTTGTCACTTTTTCCCGCCATTGACTTTGGTTTGGACTACACCTTCTTAATTCAGCCCAACCCTCTTCCTCATTTTCTCAAACACTTCAAGCTTTGTCAAAAATGGTGGTGGGAAAGAGAAATTAAAACTCCCAACTCAAATTCTATTGCAAATCCGAGATTCAACATCAAATTCAAGTAGAAGATTGTGGATTCAAGCTTTGGATTGCTTCTCCTTGCTTTCAATCTCCATCTTCATCAAATTCCGTGAAAAGGTGAGATTTTTGATCTCACATCTTGCCTATAATCGTCATTGGACTGTTGGGAATGATTCCTCATCACTTTAGCATGTTTGTTTGTATTGGATTTGGATTGGATTGGCGAAAAAACCCAATTTTTAGCGTTTTTGATGAGTTCCAGCCCTTAGGTCGTTCTGCCCAAGTTAAGTCGTCCAGGCTGCAAGCTCACGCACGTTGAAATGTCACCGCCTTCTTAGATCGCTCACGAGTCAAAGGCTTAGGTCGCTCACGAGTCAAAGGCTTAGGTCGTTCACGAGTTAAAGGCTTAGGTCGTTCGTGAGTTAAAGAGTTAGGTCGTTCGCGAGTTAACTCCTTAGGTCGTAAGACTTTTCTTTTCCTTAGGTCGTAAGACCTTAAGTCGTGCACTTTTAGGTCGCGAACAACCTTATGTCGCGAACCTCTTTAGGTCGTATGACCCTAATTTTCTTAGGTCGTTGGACCTTTTCAACTCGTTAGGTCGTAGACCCTTAAACCGTTAGGTCGCGCATCTTTAGGTCACGAGTTTTAGGTCGCGCGGCGCTGCTCAATTCAACACTTAGGTCGTTCGCTCCCTAGGTCGTTCGTACCTTAGGTCGTTCGTCCAGTTAGGTCGCATGACTCCATTCCCTCTAAGTCGCTCGATCACTTAGGTCGCTCACCTTCTTAGGTCGCGTACCAGTTAGGTCGCGCACCCCTTTAGGTCGCGTACCTTCTTAGGTCGCGCATCCCACTTAGGTCGCAGGACTTTGTTAAGTCGTAGGTCGTCTCCGACCTTACCCTTGGTCTTGTTAGGTCGCGTGAACCCTTAGGTCGTATGACCTACTTTTCCTTAGGTCGCTTGACCAGCCTGCCTTCATTAGGTCGTACCATTTTGACGGGGCGCTGCCCCTGGATCCCCGCCGGCCTGACCGGGCAGGTCGAACCCCGTACACCTCTACGTAGCCGATCTTATCTGAAAAGCATTCAACAGAACTTCCACTTTGATGCATTTTGAGCTGATTTCCTTGGATTTTGTTCACGTCTTCGAATGTGAATTTTTGTGATAGATTGTTTCAACAATCGCTTTATGACTTGTCACATTAAAGATATATGAAGGTTTCAATACTAGTAGTAAATATCAAAACTCTTTCATCAAAGCGATTTCAAACACTATTTTAAATATCAAAAGTTCGTTTTCTCAAACCGATTTCCAATCTACTAGTATATACAAGCCTTTACTTCACTCGAATGAGAAATCGACTTAAACGACTTAGTAAAACGAGTGGTATGAAATGCTTGCGTTCACTTCGTCGGTTAGCTCTTGGACTTGTTCGATTGAACCCTTTTTGTGACAATTTCCTAGTGAAGATCTACAGTTTGTTCGTAAATATTTAAGTTAAGCAAGTGGTTATGGGACATGAAGCTAAACTCATATATTTACTAGCTTGGTGTGATTGACACTTCCTTATGATCATGACGATCATTCTTTTGATTTAGACTAGCGATTGAGCGATGTCTCTTTGTCTGCGAGGGAGACTAGACCCCGCTTGGGTGATGTTTCTACTCACATATATGGGGCTGTACCCCATGGTCTTTGGGCCGTTCGTGTGTCAAAGGCCTTCGGGCCATCCGTGTGTTCGGAAAATTAAATGGATATCTTCCATGAGATAGCTTCTCGTCCGTGTGCTCGGACTCCCCCTTTTTGTGATTTCTGGATTTCGTGTGTTGATTTCTGGATTTAGTGCTTCACCAACTTTTGTGGTTTTCATTGATATGATATCAGTTTTTGTGTATTGGTGAATTTGTGTGTCATTACCTGCTTATGGGTTTGGATCTTTGAGAAGATCCTTGTGGAATTGATTAATCTCTTGTTAATTATCATTTACGTACTTATAGTAGTACGACGTTATGGTTATTACATGTTCATGTCATGTCGTTTACTTTATACCATATCATCTGATATTTATAGCTAGACCGATCCATTTATTATTTTCTTATAAATAATACTCGGGTCAGACCGAGATGTTACAGGTGCTTCTACTTGACTTCTCTACAGGATTATTCTGACTTTTGGCTAACTACATAGATTAGTAGTTTTTGGATGTACACATTTGAGATATAGACTCTATGTTGTGTACTTATTCTTTTGTATAGCACGCGATGCTATTCTTTTGTATTATCGTGGATCTTTCTGACCACTACTCTGATGTACACTTTAATGTGTTATATATTTATTCATATCTTCTTCCACCTTTGTGATATGGATGTCTGTGACTGATTTATGTTATGATTATTTCTATGTTTGTTTCCGAAGGTTATATATAGCCACCGTGTGATAGCTTTATGTTTGTATCGGTATGTCGGATTTCCTCTTTAAAAGATATGCATTCTGTTCTATCTGACATATTGGTGCTCGCACAAAGAAGTTACATGGATGGTCGCTCCTCCACAGCCTTATTCTCCGTGCTAATTGACAGCACTACATCGTAGTGTTCTTGGTTAGCGTGGGTATAGAGGTGGGGCGTCACACAAAGTGTTAAAATTTTTAGGTTACTACACTATACATATATTAATGATGGGACGGCAAGGAAATTGTTTGGAAAATTATAGAAATGCTAGTAAATTCGTAAAAGTTAGAAGCAATATACTCATTATAAATGCATTTTACATAGCTTCTTTTTGGGGATTTTTAATATCACTATGGAAAATATCCTTAGGGGTTTCTTTACATGTTTTTATGTACTCTAAGGATTGTACATACCGTGAAAATTTCATATCTTAAATCATTTGTTTGAGTGGAGGAGACTGATCACAAATTTTATGCTTTTTTCTAAAATGCCCTTTGTCCAGATCTTTCACAGCACTTATAAGCGCTCTTTGACCTATAGCGGCATTTATGGAACCCTTTTTACAACACCGTTGTTTTAAACTATTTTGCTAATTTAAAAAGAGTTTAAATGATATTTTGTAACATCCCTATTTTGATAACATTATTCAGAAAAATTTAATTAGACAAATTAAGTAGAATAATGATGATAAGGAGATAGAGATTTGTATAAATCATAAATAGGGTTGTGCTTAATAACAACATAAATGGGCTTTAAATGGGTTCTTAGTTAATTAAATTACACATGGGCATATTAGTAAAATAGCCACTTCATAATACATGGCTATACACTTCTCACTCTTGTCCATTCACGTTCATTTTTCTCAAAAATCAAAATAAATGCTAAAACCCTAAGGAGCCGGCCATTATCAAAGAGGAATTCAATCTAAAGCTAAGGATCAAAGGCTAGGAAGGATTAATCAACAACAAATCTCAAATTCCTTATCATATCTAAGGTGAATAATGATCTTATACCATCTCTATTTTATTCTATGATTAAACATTTTCGGATCTATGATTAAATTCTTTTTTATGAAGACATGGATCATGATATGCTTGAACCATATTATGTTTGATTTATTTTAATTCATTTACATATGAATTTGCATGGTTTTAGGGTAAAACTGAGGGTTTATGATTTTAGAATGCCATGGAAATTTTTTTATGTTAAGCAAAACATGATTTCAGAGATGAGTTTTAATTTTCAAAATTTTCCGAGCCAAAAAAAAATTATTATGAATTTTTGATGGAAAATATGATATAATTGGGCTAAAAATAAATTCGAGTATTTCAAGAAGAAATTGGTTCTGAAATTTTAATATGTATGATTATACGATGAAAGAGATTTTCTATGATTTTTGGGGATTTTTCCTAGTTGATTTATTAGGGAAAATAAATTGTTTTAAAAGAGGGACTTTTGTGCAAATGTTGGTTTTGTTATATGAAAGGGCTTAAACATTATAACTCCTTTAATCAGATCTAATAAATGTGGCAGTTTTCATTTTAAAGTATTTGAAAAGTTTTTAGGCAACCAATCAAAGGTTTACCAATAAGCAAGTTGTTATAAAAGCAATTACTAAAAGTGGCTAAATTTCAGCCTCTAATAGCAGTACCTTTCGACTCCATTAACTCCGCCCCATCTCAGTCGAAACCCACACAGTCAAAACCCACATAGGCGAAACCAATAGAAAAGTATCACTTAGATGGTACATAGTGGATTGGAAGGAAGGCGGAAGCCTTGGTGTCGAAAGGTATGCTTCTGATGGAGGCGAAACCCTGTTTTGTTTTCAAAAGATAAGATCTTGTCTTGTTTTACTTAAAGCCTTTGACATAGTCGAAACATATGCTTTCGAAAGGTTTTTTATAAATAGCTTTCGAAGAAGGATGCCATACTATGTGAAGGAGTTAGCTTTCGAAGGGGTACCTTTTTTTAAATAAGAGCTTTCGACAGGATTGGTTTTGACCTAGTCGAGACACAACCGCTATTCTATCTTTCGAGTTTATTGAAGCCGTTAATACTTTCGAAAGGTTATCCTTGTTTTTACTTAATTTAAGCCACTTTCTTAATGCTTTCGAAAGGGGTTTACGGTTTCGAAGGTAACGGAGTCGAAAGGGTGTTTCGACTTTGTCCTTCGAAGTTTTAATTTAAAGGTTGTTGCTTTCGACTAGATGGTTCCGACACAATCAATTTTTCCCCCAAACAAATTTATAAGGGTTTCGAAAGAGATACTTTCGTATATAACCACTTTGACCCAAATGATTTTTTTAAAGTGTAAACCCAATGCTTTCGAAAGGGGTACTTTCATTTGTTTCGAAGCTATGTTTAAAAGGATGTTTTGATACCATCGAAAGGTATATTTGGTTTCAAAGGAGAATATTTGTCAAGGGTTTCAAAAGGTATGTTTTTATGTTTTGAAAAGAAGTTTTTTCTTTTGACGGAAGTCATCCAGAGGTTTAGAAAGAGATGTTTTTAAGATTTCAAAACATAAACCCAATCTCAATATAAAAAAATATCCATGGCATAAATAAACAAAAGGTTTTAAAATGAAGAAGTTTTCATTGATTATAAAGGTTAAAGGGTTTTTAACCAAGATATATATATAGAAGGTAATAAGCCACTGGTGTTCGTATTATTGTTGTTATATATACTTCTTCATATGCTTATTCACATTGTTATTAACCCATAACTGTTTTTTGGGGAAGGGCAGAATAATTAGCTAGGTTGACCCAGTAGTGAATATAAGTTAAGAAATGTAAAAAATCTTAATTCAAGATATTGGCAGGGGCCAATAGGTTCATAGTTAGCACATGAAAACTGTGTATAACAAATGATATTGGCAAGGGCCAATAGGTTCATAGTCAGCCTATGAAAAATATGATTGATATTTGTAGGGGCCAATAGGTTTATAGTTAGCCCATGAAAACTATATCTGGATTAAGAAATTGACAGATAGTCAATAGGTTCCTAGTTAGCCTATGAAAACTAGGATAAGAGAAAAGATATTGGAGTTACCAATAGGTTCTTAGTGATCCCATGAAAACTATAAAATCAGATAGATAGCACATAAACATTTAATATGTAATGACCCGATATTTCCAACCATTCGCATCCGAACATGTCGGACTAGAATTGCTCAAAATACCGCATTGTAAATAAAATTTGGAAAATCTCAGAATATACAGTAAATAAATGTAATCACAGATCACAGACACAGAGTAAAGTAATGCCTAGAAGAAGAGAGCAAGTGCAAAAATCAATGTAAACACGTAGAAAAAGAATAAGAAAAAGTTGAAAATCATTACCCAAACTTTCCTCAATAGCCATGACCGAAATTCTTTTGTTTCAGAAATGAAAATGAATGTATGTGAATAGAAAATAGAGTATGCAGCTGAAAGATTGGATAGTAAAGGCTAATTTATGAAAAGATAAGTTACAAATGCGAAAGGTTGGAAGATAAAAGGCCTTAGACAAATCAAAAGTCATAACCTTTCAAATTTCTTTTAATTTCTTTATATAAGTTTATATTACTGAAAATAATAATACATTCAGTCACAAATTCAAAAATATAACAAAATATAAAATATATATAAATATTTATTAATTATATAAGGTTAAAATAAGAAAATAGCACAAAATTGCAAACTAGTCTAGAAAATTTGGAAATAAATGCAATGAACTTTGGAAAAATTTTATGTACTTGAAAAGTATTTATAAATAAAGATAAGAACACAAAATAAAAATGAATTCACAAAATAAATAAATAAATTTTAATTAAATATAATTTTAAATGAAGAAAATAGCAGAAAAATGGAAACTAGGCATTATAAATTGAAATAAATTCAAGTAAACTTTAGACAAATTATATTATCACTTTAAAATTATTAAAAGATAAAAATATACATAAAATAACATATTAACACATATTAAAATAAAATATGACAAAGAAAATATAATTTATACAAATTTAAAATAACAAAATTGCACAATAAAACAAATTGCACTCAATATTGAAATATACATAACTTTTACAGTTTAACTCTGTTTTCAACGAAACAAAAAGCAGTGTTCAAGTTATTACATCTATTCTCATAATAAAAGATAAAATTGAAGATTTTATATAATTTAAATTTGAAGTTTAAAAGTCAAAGATTGAACAGTTTGACCAGAATTTCACTTTTCAGTGAAATATCCAATTTATACTAGTTTGAAACAATAATTCACTTAATAATCATCATTTATATATTAAAATGAAATGTTTGAAATAAAATAAATTTAAAATAATTTAAAAATAAAAGAAAGTCCAATTTAAATAATATACAATAATCTAGGGTTGTTACACTCTCCCCAACTCAAAACTTTTCGTCCCCGAAAAGGAATGAGGTACGAGAAAGCATAAGAAAAGGATAGAGTGAAATAAGATTAAGACAAGATGACAAGAAGATTTGAATTATACCTGATAAATGTTGTTATAGGTAGGTTTAACAAGGTGGAGGTGATCTTCCCAAGATCCTCCAGAATCAAGAATACAAGCACGAAAAGATCCTCTAAAATGTGATTCACTCTTTCCGCTTGACCGACGGTCTATGGATGAAAGCTGTGCTCAGATTCAAAATGAGTAGCAAAGATTATTAAAGATTATAGAAAGATTTCTAAACAGAAATATTATAGGAAGAGGCCTATACCAGTCTGTTTCAAGATAAGGAAAAATAAGAACAACCAAAAGATAGTTTGAAAAACAAAATTAGGTAATAAGTTTGATAAACAAATAAGATAATAGGTTTGAAATTTCTATGGATTCAGCTTAAACAGATAATTAATTTTACACAAGTTAAATAAACCTTAACTACCTCTAATTACATTATCTTATCATCCAATTTTCTTAAACTAACAATTTCAGAAATCATGGATTGGAAAAATCATTATTATACTCATAATGTACTTAATAAATTTAATTCCTCTTTATTCCTAATTAAAGTTAAATTTATTCCTCTCAATATATTTTATCATCTATGTTAAATATACTTACACTTATTATAACTGTTTTAATTTATTTTTAGTTCCTTTAACATCATTTTGTACTGTAAGTTATTCAATTAACCTTTTAGTCTATTTACCTCTGTTAATCTTTTATAACTAAAATTTAAGTGTATAACATTTATTATAACCACTCAAATTTTATTTATAAAACTTTTTATATTGTATATTATCTAATTACATTGTTAACTTCTAAATATTACGGTAAGTTATATTTGAATGCAATTGAGTATTATACAAATAAAACTTTCCAATTTAGTCATTTCAAGTTTGAATCATCTATTCAAAATTTTGATTTTCTTTTTATACTTGAAGTTATTATTTAAGATAGAATTTAAGAACAAAATTTCCGATTCCTCTCAAACCATTTAGAGATAAATAAATGTATGTACATAATTTGTCAAATCAAATTTAAATCATATATCTATATAATTTATAAATCAAATCATATTTTAGAAATTCATATCAATCAAATTTCCCAAAACAAAGCTGTAGCAAAACTACAGAATGGTTTCTTCACTTCGAAACTCGAAAATGAACGTCGATGATGCTGCAGTCATCACCAAAATTATTTTCTAGCGACAAAGAGAAGAGCACTGATTTTTAAACTTTAAAATTCTTTGGAAACAAATTTCTATTCAAAAATACTTTAAATAATATATCCTTTTAAAGCTTTAAACACAAAGTTCGAAATCATTGGAAATTAAATTCTCAAATTTCTTGGTTTAAATTCATTTTAGTTCTCAAATCAATTTATAAACAACTATTTATAAATTCATTTATAGAACAATAAATGATAAATCAAGTATTATCGTTTCAAATAATCAATTTAAATCAATTTATTAAGTTCCATAAATTTGCTTAGATATATAAAATTTATTTCATTAGCAATTTTAAAATAATATTGTGTCAGTTTGTTCTGTCAAAGTGTTTTAGAAATCCTATCGATAGCGTTGATCAGACGAATCGATCGGAAACCCAAATCAACATCAACAACTCAAACAACACAATATACAAAACAAAACATAGATTTACAAGTACAATTTTAAAAAATGTTTGGAGATATTTTTGGAAACAAAGACAAGATGATTAATTAACAAATTATGAAGATGGATAAGCTTAGATAAATCGCGGGCAACCTTAACCGGGTCAACCGTGACTTAATGAATAAGATCAAATGTGGATGTTTCTAGGGTAAATCTACATCTGATCTCAAAAGATAGAGTTTGGAACAACATAAGATATTAGCATCTAAACCAAGGATAAATATAAATCTCTGGTGAATCAATGCTAATTTGTAAAGGAGTTTCACCCCTTTACAAGAAAATTAGAATATTGGCGAGACCGCCAATTCACTATGAAGATCATTCGAAGTGGAGTTATGTGGTACTCCAAAATCAAAAGAAGATGAATAGTGAGGGACAAGAATGAATTTTGGAACCGCAGGAACGTTCCAAAAATTCAAAGGAAATTCGAATCAAGAGGAAAAGATTCAAACTCGAACGAAAGTGATTTTGTACATAAATCTACTCCATATGCTGAGTTTTGCTTCAAAGCCAAAGCTCTGATACCAACTGTAACAACCCGATATTTCCAACCATTCGCATCCGCACATGTCGGACTTGAATTGCTCAAAATACCGCGTTGTAAATAAAATTTGGCAAATCTCAGAATATACAGTAAATAAATATAATCACAGATCACAAATACAGAGTAAAGTAATGCAGCAGAAGTAAAAGAAATAGTAGTTCATGAAGCTACTATATAAATATATCAGAGTTACATAAGATATAACAGAAGAAATAGAGTACAACAGAAGTCTCAATAAAATAACCAAATACAAGCTGAGTAGAACAACGAAACTGAAATAGATAGGACATGACAAGCAGATAATCTCCAGCGATTCAAATCTCCAAGAGAGTGGAAATCCAAGTCTGTGAATAACTCAGGCTGACCCGAGCGTAAAGCAAAACACAAAACACTCGAGTTAGGACTATATATACTTATATAATGTAAACCAACTCAAGTGAACTGTAATAAAGGTACAAGTAACTTAAAGAATGCTTGGGATCGCCCATTCTTTAAGGATCCGTTAAACTATCTACTATGTAGTAATATTCGATATTATAATAATGTCTAATATAAAATAAACATACTTTTAAATAGCATTACTCCCAAAAAATGGGGGCTACCCTCGATACTCCACAGGCTACGGGAGAAATCACAAATCGTAGTAAAGCTCGATATGGTAGGTGACACGGCACACAAGGCAATGCCAGGGTAGATATACCAATTACACATCCGGACTGGTGGTGACGCATAGCAGCCACTACCGCCCACCTCGAACAACACTCCCAAATCAAGGGTGCGCACCAAATCAATCACAAGTAATAGAATGGTATCGAAGAAGTGTGTCCGATCAGAGGTGCTACCTCCTTGGCCCGTCGATCGCTCCAGTTTTAGCCACCTTATGCCAACTCACAGGAGTTGGGTCCACGTATATACCTTAGGATCGTCGCCACCATCCTACTTCATTCTGGAAACTCCACCGCGTACACAGTTGTCAAAGTGGTTTTCGGTATCGACAGAGAGTATGTCCATATCCGATCCCGGTCTCTTTAACAACCAATCGTTATTATAACCCGTGGTTATAATTTAAAAACAGTTTATACTTCAAAATAGAAATTCAAATCCAAATCTTTATCAAAATAAAGATTAAATCAATTCCAAACCATTTCAATATATTTAAAATATCATATCATTTCAAAACTTCATTTCAAATCATTTCAATATATCAAAATATCATATCTTTCCAAAACTTCATTTCAAATCATTTTAATATATCAAAATATCAATCTTTCCAAAACTTCATTTTCAAATCATTTTAATATACCAAAATATCATTTGAGTACAAATCTAAATATTCAACTTTAAATACTTATTAAATTTAAAGATATCATTCATTTATTATCATTTCAAGTCACCTTTTTAAATAATTTACATTCCAACAAATTAATTCATTTAAATTCATTTAAAAGTGTAAGTATTATATTTCAAATCAAGTATTCAATTTCCAAGTTTCAATTCAATTCAATCATTTATTTCAAATAAATTTCCATAGACCATTTCAAATCTTATAAATTTCAAATATAGATTTAATCCACAAAATAACTATTCAAATTATAAAATAAATTCCAAAGCTTTATTATCCTATATTTCATAACTCCAATATCTTTTAAATAGACTCAAATTACAAGTAAACCAATTATTTTTCATACTAATGTAAACTTCAATTATTTATTCCAGGATTTAGTATAATTTCAAATTCATTTCGAAATATCAAAATATCATTTCAAAACATCATCTATTTAATTTAAAATTAAATACCATTTAATCACATTTCAAAATAGTTGTATTTCCCAAATCAATTATTCCATTTAAATCACTTAAAGTCAATTCATTATATTTTAAAAATTAAATATTTAATTTCCAAAATTTAATCTTTTTCAAAGATCATTTATTCATTTGAATTTATTAAACAAAGAAACTTCAACTTTCGCAGCACTTAGAAAATGCTACGAAATGTTATGTTTAAAAACAGTTCATTAACAAAAGACGGCATTTAAAATGCTGTAATATCTTAATTTAGTTTCAATTAAAATTTTAGTTAAATTTAACAATTATAGCACTAACAAAGTGCTATAATAACCCTTAGTTCAAATTTGCTATTTGGTTCATTTAAAACAACTACAGCATTTTCCAATGCTGTAATATCTTTACATTACATTTCAAAAATGCTGTCAAATCAAATTCAGAGTTTAATTACAATTTCACAAACAATTAACTTTTAATATAAATCCTTTTAACTTTAAAATCATATATTTTCACATTTTAAAACAATCATTTAAATACCTTTATTTCTATGATTTTATAAAGTCCAATTTCCATACAAAAATCAAATTAAATAACAATTAAATTTCATTTCTTTAATTAAATTCTTAACTTAACAACTAAGTTTAAATTTCCAAAATATAACTTATTTCCATTAATTTTACTAAATTAAAATTTCACTTTTAAACAAATTCCACAAAATTCAATTCAAGTTATATTTCGAAATTCAGCTTAAATATTCATTTATTTCATATTTTAATTTATACAAAATCATTAACACTTTTAAAAATTATTATTACTTAATAAAGATCATTAAATTCATCTTTTAAATCAAATTTGTCATATTTCCTTACCTTACATAAATTCATTTATAACCAAAATCATAAATTCCAAAATTAACTTATATTTCAAATTCTACTTCACCATTTACTTAATTCACTTATATAATTTGTAGAAAATCACTAATATTTTATAGAAATCATTTTAATAAAATTTAAATCAAAATATCATAATATTTACATTTTTAAAATATTTTAAAAATTTCAGAAAAATATATATACCACGGGTCTGTATAAATTTTTCTAGCCTAAGTGATACGGATATATATCATTTCAACCCGTAATTTACAAAGAAAACCGGGTTCTATCATTTCAAACCCGCAATCCCAAGTTAAATAAAATAAATAAAAAGTCGCTCAGGCTTATCATTTCAGCCCATAACGATCTTTCCCTATTCTAAAGTCCGTTCGGGTATGTATCATTTCAACCCATAGTGAACCTAATCTACAGGGAACTTGTAGTGTGATAAACTGATAAAATGAACAGAATAACATCATATAACAGTAATAGATGATATAACATATGTAATAACAGGGGTAAACATTATATGATCATAATATAACAGTTATAACAGGATGATATAATTTTACATATTCAAATGGTGTCAGTTTACTAGTTATATAAGTACACATTGTCTGGTGAGAATTACTCACTTGTTCAAGCTGGAGATGACAACCACAAACACACAACAAAGATTTCCAGAGGCACGAAAGCACGACAATGATTTGAGATTGGAATAGCCAAATCTATACCCCTTGAAAACATTACACAAAACAAATATATAAAACATAAGTTTCAAAACAGGATGCCACTAAACAATGTTAGGAACAACTGTATAAAACAAAACCAAAGTGTTTGCACTTGCTTTCTACCATCTATGCTTCAGCTCCAGATCAGAAATGCATGGCTAAGGGGTGGGTTTGGATCTGGTTTTGGGTTCCATAGGGTCGGCCTAGCATGCGTTAACAAAGTGGTGAAGTCTAGGTGCAAAAACTAGGTGTTCAAGGCTAAACAATGCAACATAACCTCACATCTTTGGCACAAATAGGTTCGGCTAGAGGTCATGGGTCACAGCCAGTGGGTGCTGGTGATGGTGGATGATATGGCATAGGGTGGAGGTCAGGTCAGAGGTGGTGGTGGTGGTAGTGGCGGGAAATTGTGGTAGAAGGTGGTGCTAACAATCTAGGCTCGGCTAGTGTAGTATGTGGTGGTTTTTGTTGATTTTGGTGGTGCTCCTTGCCATGGATGTGCTTGGCCTGCCTTGGTGGTGTAGTAGGGTGGGTAATGATCAGAGAAAGGGGGTGGTGGAGGTCGGGTCAGAGCTGGAGGAGGAGGAGCCAAGCCTAGAAGAAGAGAGCAAGTGCAAAAATCAATGTAAACACGTAGAAAAAGAATAAGAAAAAGTTGAAAATCATTACCCAAACTTTCCTCAATAGCCATGGCTGAAATTCTTTTGTTTCAGAAATGAAAATAAATGTACATGAATAGAAAATAGAGTATGCAGCTGAAAGATGTGGATAGTAAAGGCTAATTGATGAAAAGATAAGTTACAAATGTGAAAGGTTGGAAGATAAAAGGCCTTAGACAAATCAAAAGTCATAACCTTTCAAATTTCTTTAAATTTCTTTATATAAGTTTATATTACTGAAAATAATAATACATTCAGTCACAAATTCGAAAATATAACAAAATATAAATATATATAAATATTTATTAATTATATAAGGTTAAAATAAGAAAATAGCACAAAATTGCAAACTAGTCTAGAAAATTTGGAAATAAATGCAATGAACTTTGGAAAAATTTTATGTACTTGAAAAGTATTTATAAATAAAGATAAGAACACAAAATAAAAATGAATT
Source organism: Allium fistulosum (assembly GCA_030737815.1). Classification (NCBI taxonomy): domain Eukaryota; kingdom Viridiplantae; phylum Streptophyta; class Magnoliopsida; order Asparagales; family Amaryllidaceae; genus Allium; species Allium fistulosum. The sequence goes on from CM060906.1 coordinate 918,785,526, forward strand.
CACAAAATAAATAAATAAATTTTAATTAAATATAATTTTAAATGAAGAAAATAGCAGAAAAATGGAAACTAGGCATTATAAATTGAAATAAATTCAAGTAAACTTTGGACAAATTATATTATCACTTTAAAATTATTATAAGATAAAAATATACATAAAATAACATATTAACACATATTAAAATAAAATATGACAAAGAAAATATAATTTATACAAATTTAAAATAACAAAATTGCACAATAAAACAAATTGCACTCAATATTGAAATATACATAACTTTTACAGTTTAACTCCGTTTTCAACGAAACAAAAAGCAGTGTTCAAGTTATTAAATCTATTCTCATAATAAAAGATAAAATTTAATATTTTATATAATTTAAATTTGAAGTTTAAAAGTCAAAGATTGAACAGTTTGACCAGAATTTCACTTTTCAGTGAAATATCCAATTTATACTAGTTTGAAACAATAATTCACTTAATAATCATCATTTATATATTAAAATGAAATGTTTGAAATAAAATAAATTTAAAATAATTTAAAAATAAAAGAAATTCCAATTTAAATAATATACAAGAATCTAGGGTTGTTACACTCTCCCCCACTCAAAACTTTTCGTCCCCGAAAAGGAATGAGGTACGGGAAAGCATAAGAAAAAGATAAAGTGAAATAAGATTAAGACAAGATGACAAGAAGATTTGAATTATACCTGATAATTGTTGTTATAGGTAGGTTTAACAAGGTGGAGGAGATCTTCCCAAGATCCTCCAGAATCAAGAATACAAGCACGAAAAGATCCTCTAAAATCTGATTCACTCTTTCCGCTTGACCGACGGTCTGTGGTTGAAAGCTGTGCCCAGATTCAAAATGAGTAGCAAAGATTATTAAAGATTATAGAAAGATTATAGGAAGAGGCCTATACCAGTCTGTTTCAAGATAAGGAAAAATAAGAACAACCAAAAGATAGTTTGAAAAACAAAATTAGGTAATAAGTTTGAAAAACAAATAAGATAATAGGTTTGAAATTTCTATGGTTTCAGCTTAAACTGATAATTAATTTTACACAAGTTAAATAAATCTTAACTACCTCTAATTACATTATCTTATCATCCAATTTTCTTAAACTAACAATTTCAGAAATCATGGATTGGAAAAATCATTATTATACTCATAATGTACTTAATAAATTTAATTCCTCTTTATTCCTAATTAAAGTTAAATTTATTCCTCTCAATATATTTTATCATCTATGTTAAATATGCTTACACTTATTATAACTGTTTTAATTTATTTTTAGTTCCTTTAACATCATTTTGTATTGTAAGTTATTCAATTAACCTTTTAGTCTATTTACCTCTGTTAATCTTTTATAACTAAAATTTAAGTGTATAACATTTATTATAACCACTCAAATTTTATTTATAAAACTTTTTATATTGTATATTATCTAATTACATTGTTAACTTCTAAAAATTAAGGTAAGTTATATTTGAATGCAATTGAGTATTATATAAATAAAACTTTCCAATTCAGTCATTTCAAGTTTGAATCATCTATTCAAAATTTTGATTTTCTTTTTATACTTGAAGTTATTATTTAAGATAGAATTTAAGAATAAAATTTCTGATTCCTCTCAAACCATTTAGAGATAAATAAATGTATGTACATAATTTGTCAAATCAAATTTAAATCATGTATCTATATATTTTATAAATCAAATCATATTTTAGAAATTCATAACAATCAAGTTTCCCAAAACAAAGCTGTAGCAAAACTACAGAATGGTTTCTTCACTTCGAAACTCGAAAATGAACGTCGATGATGCTGCAGTCATCACCAAAATTATTTTCCAGCGACAAAGAGAAGAGCACTGATTTTTAAACTTTAAAATTCTTTGGAAACAAATTTCTATTCAAAAATACTTTAAATAATATATCCTTTTAAAGCTTTAAACACAAAGTTCGAAATCATCGGAAATTAAATTCTCAAATTTCTTGGTTTAAATTCATTTCAGTTCTCAAATCAATTTATAAACAACTATTTATAAATTCATTTATAGAACAATAAATGATAAATCAAGTATTATCGTTTCAAATAATCAATTTAAATCAATTTATTAAGTTCCATAAATTTGCTTAGATATATAAAATTTATTTCATTAGCAATTTTAAAATAATATTGTGTTAGTTTGTTCTGTCAAAGTGTTTTAGAAATCCTATCGATAGCGTTGATCAGACGAATCGATCGGAAACCCAAATCAACATCGACAACTTAAACAACACAATATACAAAACAAAACATAGATTTACAAGTACAATTTTAAAAAATGTTTGGAGATATTTTTGGAAGCAAAGACAAGATGATTATTTAACAAATTATGAAGATGGATAAGCTTAGATAAATCGCGGGCAACCTTAACCGGGTCAACCGTGACTTAATGAATAAGATCAAATGTGGATGTTTTTGTGGTAAATCTACATCTGATCTCAAAAGATAGAGTTTGGAACAACAAAAGATATTAGCATCTAAACCAAGGATAAATATAAATCTCTGGTGAATCAATGCTAATTTGTAAAGGAGTTTCACCCCTTTACAAGAAAATTAGAATATTGGCGAGACAGCCAATTCACTATGAAGATCATTCGAAGTGGAGTTATGTGGTACTCCAAACTCAAAAGAAAATGAATAGTGAGGGACAAGAATGAATTTTGGAACCGTAGGAACGTTCCAAAAATTCAAAGGAAATTCGAATCAAGAGGAAAAGATTCAAACTCGAACGAAAGTGATTCTGTACATAAATCTACTCCATATGCTGAGTTTTGCCTCAAAGCCAAATCACTGATACCAACTGTAACGACCCGATATTTCCAACCATTCGCATCCGCACATGTCGGACTTGAATTGCTCAAAATACCGCGTTGTAAATAAAATTTGGCAAATCTTAGAATATACAGTAAATAAATATAATCACAGATCACAGACACAGAGTAAAGTAATGCAGCGGAAGTAAGAGAAATAGTAGTTCATGAAGCTACTATATAAATATATCAGAGTTACATAAGATATAACAGAAGAAATAGAGTACAACAGAAGTCTCAATAAAATAACCAAATACAAGCTGAGTAGAACAACGGAACTGAAATAGATAGGACATGACAAGCAGATAATCTCCAGCGATTCAAATCTCCAAGAGAGTGGAAATCCAAATCTGTGAATAACTCAGGCTGACCCGAGCGTAAAGCAAAACACAAATCACTCGAGTCAGGACAATATATACTTATATAATGTAAACCAACTCAAGTGAACTGTAATAAAGGTACAAGTAACTTAAAGAATGCTTGGGATCGCCCATTCTTTAAGGATCCGTTAAACTATCTACTATGTAGTAATATTCGATATTATAATAATGTCTAATATAAAATAAACATACTTTTAAATAGCATTAAGGCTTTACATTTTCCACCTTAACACGTAATAGTCCCAGTAGTCTATCCAGTATTAGCATACTCCCAAATATGGGGGCTACCCTCGATACTCCACATGCTACGGGAGAAATCACAAATCGTAGTAAAGCTCGATATGGTAGGTGACACGGCACACAAGGCAATGCCAGGGTAGATATACCAATTACACATCCGGACTGGTGGTGACGCATAGCAGCCACTACCGCCCACCTCGAACAACACTCCCAAATCAAGGGTGCGCACCAAATCAATCACAAGTAATAGAATGGTATCGAAGAAGTGTGTCCGATCAGAGGTGCTACCTCCTTGGCCCGTCGATCGCTCCTGTTTTAGCCACCTTATGCCAACTCACGGGAGTTGGGTCCACGTATATACCTTAGGATCGTCGCCACCGTCCTACTTCATTCTGGAAACTCCACCGCGTACACAGTTGTCAAAGTGGTTTTCGGTATCGACAGAGAGCATGTCCATATCCGATCCCGGTCTCTTTAACAACCAATCGTTATTATAACCCGTGGTTATAATTTAAAAACAGTTTATACTTCAAAATAGAAATTCAAATCCAAATCTTTATCAAAATAAAGATTAAATCAATTCTAAACCATTTCAATATATTTAAAATATCATATCATTTCAAAACTTCATTTCAAATCATTTCAATATATCAAAATATCATATCTTTCCAAAACTTCATTTCAAATCATTTTAATATATCAAAATATCAATCTTTCCAAAACTTCATTTTCAAATCATTTTAATATACCAAAATATCATTTGAGTACAAATCTAAATATTCAACTTTAAATACTTTTTAAATTTAAAGATATCATTCATTTATTATCATTTCAAGTCACCTTTTTAAATAATTTATATTCCAACAAATTAATTCATTTAAATTCATTTAAAAGTGTAAGTATTATATTTCAAATCAAGTATTCATTTTCCAAGTTTCAATTCAATTCAATCATTTATTTCAAATAAATTTCCATAGACCATTTCAAATCTTATAAATTTCAAATATAGATTTAATCCACAAAATAACTATTCAAATTATAAAATAAATTCCAAAGCTTTATTATCCTATATTTCATAAGTCCAATATCTTTTAAATAGATTCAAATTACAAGTAAACCAATTATTTTTCATACTAATGTAAACTTCAATTATTTATTCTAGGATTTAGTATAATTTCAAATTCATTTCGAAATATCAAAATATCATTTCAAAACATCATCTATTTAATTTAAAATTAAATACCATTTAATCACATTTCAAAATAGTTGTATTTCCCAAATCAACTATTCCATTTAAATCATTTAAAGTCAATTCATTATATTTTAAAAATTAAATATTTAATTTCCAAAATTTAATCTTTTTCAAAGATCATTTATTCATTTGAATTTATTAAACAAAGAAACTTCAACTTTCGCAGCACTTAGAAAATGCTAAGAAATGTTATGTTTAAAAACAGTTCATTAACAAAAGACGCATTTAAAATGCTGTAATATCTTAATTTAGTTTCAATTAAAATTTTAGTTAAATTTAACAATTATAGCACTAACAAAGTGCTATAATAACCCTTAGTTCAAATTTGCTATTTGGTTCGTTTAAAACAACTACAACATTTTCCAATGCTGTAATATCTTTACATTACATTTCAAAAATGCTGTCAAATCAAATTCAGAGTTTAATTACAATTTTACAAACAATTAACTTTTAATATAAATCCTTTTAACTTTAAAATAATATATTTTCACATTTTAAAACAATCATTTAAATACCTTTATTTCTATGATTTTATAAAGTCCAATTTCCATACAAAAATCAAATTAAATAACAATTAAATTTCATTTCTTTAATTAAATTCTTAACTTAACAACTAAGTTTAAATTTCCAAAATATAACTTATTTCCATTAATTTTACTAAATTAAAATTTCACTTTTAAACAAATTCCACAAAATTCAATTCAAGTTATATTTCGAAATTCAGCTTAAATATTCATTTATTTCATATTTTAATTTATACAAAATCATTAACACTTTTAAAAATTATTATTACTTAATAAAGATCATTAAATTCATCTTTTAAATCAAATTTGTCATATTTCCTTACCTTACATAAATTCCATTTATAACCAAAATCATAAATTCCAAAATTAACTTATATTTCAAATTCTACTTCACCATTTACTTAATTCACTTATATAATTTGTAGAAAATCACTAATATTTTATAGAAATCATTTTAATAAAATTTAAATCAAAATATCATAATATTTACATTTTTAAAATATTTTAAAAATTTCAGAAAAATATATATACCACAGGTCTGTATAAAATTTTCTAGCCTAGGTCAAGTGATATGGATATATATCATTTCAACCCGTAATTTACAAAGAAAACAGGGTTCTATCATTTCAAACCCGCAATCCCAAGTTAAATAAAGTAAATAAAAAGTCGCTCAGGCTTATCATTTCAGCCCATAACGATCTTTCCCTATTCTAAAGTCCGTTCGGGTATGTATCATTTCAACCCATAGTGAACCTAATCTACAGGGAACTTGTAGTGTGATAAACTGATAAAATGAACAGAATAACATCATATAACAGTAATAGATGATATAACATATGTAATAACAGGGGTAAACATTATATGATCATAATATAACAGTTATAACAGGATGATATAATTTTACAGATTCAAATGGTGTCAGTTTACTAGTTATATAAGTACACATTGTCTGGTGAGAATTACTCACTTGTTCAAGCTGGAGATGACAACCACAAACACACAACAAAGATTTCCAGAGGCACGAAAGCACGACAATGATTTGAGATTGGAATAGCCAAATCTATACCCCTTGAAAACATTACACAAAACAAATATATAAAACATAAGTTTCAAAACAGGATGCCACTAAACAATGTTAGGAACAACTGTATAAAACAAAACCAAAGTGTTTGCACTTGCTTTCTACCATCTATGCTTCAGCTCCAGATCAGAAATGCATGGCTAAGGGGTGGGTTTGGATCTGGTTTTGGGTTCCATAGGGTCGGCCTAGCATGCGTTAACAAAGTGGTGAAGTCTAGGTGCAAAAACTAGGTGTTCAAGGCTAAACAATGCAACATAACCTCACATCTTTGGCACAAATAGGTTCGGCCAGAGGTCAAGGGTCACGGCCAGTGGGTGCTGGTGATGGTGGATGATGTGGAAGAGGGTGGAGGTCAGGTCATAGGTGGTGGTGGTGGTAGTGGCGGCAAATGGTGGTAGAAGGTGGTGCTAACAATCTAGGCTCGGCTAGTGTAGTATGTGGTGGGTTTTTTTTATTTTGGTGGTGCTCCTTGCCATGGATGTGCTTGGCCTGCCTTGGTGGTGTAGTAGGGTGGGTAATTATCAGAGAAAGGTGGTGGTGGAGGTCGGGTCAGAGCTGGAGGAGGAGGAGCCAAGCCTAGAAGAAGAGAGCAAGTGCAAAAATCAATGTAAACACGTAGAAAAAGAATAAGAAAAAGTTGAAAATCATTCCTCAAACTTTCCTCAATAGCCATGGCCGAAATTCTTTTGTTTCAGAAATGAAAATGAATGTACGTGAATAGAAAATAGAGTATGCAGCTGAAAGATGTGGATAGTAAAGGCTAATTGATGAAAAGATAAGTTACAAATGTGAAAGGTTGGAAGATAAAAGGCCTTAGACAAATCAAAAGTCATAACCTTTCAAATTTCTTTTAATTTCTTTATATAAGTTTATATTACTGAAAATAATAATACATTCAGTCACAAATTCGAAAATATAACAAAATATAAAATATATATAAATTTTTATTAATTATATAAGGTTAAAATAAGAAAATAGCACAAAATTGCAAACTAGTTTAGAAAATTTGGAAATAAATGCAATGAACTTTGGAAAATTTTTTTGTACTTGAAAAGTATTTATAAATAAAGATAAGAACAAAAAATAAAAATGAATTCACAAAATAAATAAATAAATTTTAATTAAATATAATTTTAAATGAAGAAAATAGCAGAAAAATGGAAACTAGGCATTATAAATTGAAATAAATTCAAGTAAACTTTGGACAAATTATATTATCACTTTAAAATTATTAAAAGATAAAAATATACATAAAATAACATATTAACACATATTAAAATAAAATATGACAAAGAAAATATAATTTATACAAATTTAAAATAACAAAATTGCAGAATAAAACAAATTGCACTCAATATTGAAATATACATAACTTTTACAGTTTAACTCCATTTTCAACGAAACAAAAAGCAGTGTTCAAGTTATTACATCTATTATCATAATAAAAGATAAAATTTAAGATTTTATATAATTTAAATTTGAAGTTTAAAAGTCAAAGATTGAATAGTTTGACCAGAATTTCACTTTTCAGTTAAATATCCAATTTATACTAGTTTGAAACAATAATTCACTTAATAATCATCATTTATATATTAAAATGAAATGTTTGAAATAAAATAAATTTAAATTAATTTAAAAATAAAAGAAAGTCCAATTTAAATAATATACAAGAATCTAGGGTTGTTACATAATAGGTAAATAGTGACCCTTAAAACTATAATTGAGATAGATGGTCTATAAACATTTAACAGGTTAATAGTGACCCTTAAAACTATAATTTAGATAGATAGTCAGAATGATTTGGGATGGGTAATGCAGATTTGATTTACTTGTCTTACATATCATCATAATATTTTGAAATACTATGTTTTTAACCATTGTGGATGCAGGAGCACAGTATATTGTTTTATAAATATTTTAGGATACTAGTGAGGGGAATACTCATTCCGCTAAGCGGCTTAGTATCACTAGATATCCAAATGGTTTGGGATGGTAGATTATTATTCATACCAGGCTTTATGTCTAACTCGAACTTTTGTTTTCCCCTTAAACTCTCGAGTACTCAATTGATTTTGAGTAGGTTGAGAGTCAAGGTTTCCAGGTGTCTTTTAGACAAATAAAGCTTCCGGAGATGTGCGGGAGGCAAACTTATTATTAGGGTTCTTTTATTTCCGCTGTGTGTTTGATTGTAAAGGCAAATTTGTTTTAGTGCCCTATTATGTACTCTGATCAACCTAGTGGGCATCATTATATGTCGGTCTTGGCGTATTTTGTATTAATTATATGTTATATGAACGTGGTCTGCGAGCTAGGATTATGTAATCAATTTGGAATATTTTCAAATGGAATGTGGAATTTGTTTGCTGTTTAATTTTTTTCCATATTCTTGTGTTTCTATGTATTAATGTATCTAATATCGCTGTATTTGGTCGCCAATGATTAATAACTGTGGATGACTGCAGCATCTGTAGGCATTAGTTTGGGCCTCCAAGAAGGGGGATGTTACAAGTTGGTATCAGCCATAATCCTATGAATCAGATAATAAGATTGGGGTTTGGGTTAATGCTATAGTAACGTACTTGTATTTGATATATAATTGTATACATAAGTACGTATTCCCCGCTTTCTTAGACCATTCTTCTGTATCTTACTAAGGCTTGTATGCAGATTTACGAGAAAGGAGATATGGAAGTAAGAAATGGAAGAGAAAATCTCAGTGGAGGAAGCACCACAACTAATGGAAATGCTCGACCCACTACCAGAAGGAACCCGGGTCGACCGGCTAATGCTAGTAATCAAAATGCTAATGCCAATGTGGGTGCTGGAAATCCACCAGTAGATATGGGAGCGATGTATTAGTTCTTTGTTGGTTTGATGCAAGTAGGAGCTGCTGCTGGAGTTGCTGGAAATGTAGGAGGAGCTAATCTCGTGGCTCCAGTTGAAATAATTATGCTTTGCTGAATAGAGACTACACTAGTTTGGGTGGGAAGCAATTCTTGGGAACAGAGTGCCATAGAGGTCCGAAATTGGCTGTTGTATTGTGAGCGTATATTTACTGATTTGGGTCTAAATAATGGGCAAAAGAGAAGGTTGGCCTCTATAGTTGCAGGGGTCAGCACTACACTGGAGGAATAGTGTTACTATCGGAGTGTCAGAAGAGCAGTTAACTTGGGCTGATTTTAAATGAGATTTGAGCAGAAGTTTGTATCTGAGTTTGCTAAATCTGAGCTGATGAGGAAGTTTATAGATTTTTTTCAGGGAGAGATGTCAGTAATCGAGTATGCTACTAAGTTTGAAGAGCTGTCTCGATATGGATATGCCACTATGGATAGTGACATCAGAAGGAATGAAAGGTTCACTCGGGGATTGTGGCCTGGGCATGCAAGAATGACCATGACACACGTCCGTGATCCTTGTAATGTAGTGGTGGAAATAGCCATCCGCCATGTGGATTTACTTGCTAATTTTGCAAAAGAGAAGCCAGTGGAAACTCAGGGTTCTCAAGGGAAGAAGAGAAAGTTCTTTAAGAGAAAGGGGCCCAGAAGGGAGATACATCTAAGAAGTCAAAGGCTGAGATAGTTTGCTATAAGTGTGACAAGAAGGGTCAGTTTGCGAATAAGTGCAGGCCAGGAAATGGGAAGAAAGCTGCAAACAAGAAGAATGTGAAGTGCTTCAACTATGATCAAGTTGGGCATTACAAGAATCAGTGTACAGAGCTAGTCCGGGCAGACAAAGGAAACATTTTTGCTATTGGATCAGCTAGGCCTATTGCAGCAGATAAAGGAAAACTGTGATGGAAGGTACGCTTTTGATTCGGAGTAATCCAGTTAGAGTACTTTTTGATACCGGTGCATCACATTCATTTATATCTCGGTGTTTGGTTGATAGATTATGCTTAGAACCGACCTACCTTGTTACTTCCTTAGGGATTACGAAGCCAATAGGAGGGTATGCAACTCTAGGGTTGAGATATGATAGGTTAGATCTTGATTTGTTAGCTCATGAATTTGCATGTAGTTTGTATGTTATTGATTTCATAGATTTCGGAATCATCTTGGGTATGGACTGGTTGGATAGGTATAAGGCTAGAATATTTTGCCAGGATAGAGAGATATCACTGAGACACCCTGATAGTCATAATCGAGTGATATTCTCAATGGAGAATACTGACCGAACTGATAGTACTTTGCTTAGTGCTATGGATGTAGGAGATGAGTTAGGTCAGGTTCGGGTAGCAAGAGAGTTTGTAGATGTCTTTGAGCTAGTCATTGGACTACCACCGAAAAGAGCTGTTAAGTTTAGAATAGACCTTATGCCCGGAGCCGAACTTGTGAGTAGACCACCTGGTAGAATGACACCGACTTAGATAAAGGAATTGAAGGTGCAGCTAGTGGATCTTGAAGGAAGGAATTTTATTATACCAAGCAGTTTGCCTTGGGGAGCGGCCACGGTGTTTGTGAAGAAACCGGATGGGTCGTTAAGGATGTGTATCGACTATCGTATGTTGAACGAAAGGACGATTAATAATAAGTATCCTTTGCCAAGAATAGACGATATATTCGATCAGCTGAGTGGAGCCAGAGTGTTTTCCTAGTTAGATTTGGCGATAGGTTTCCATCAGTTAAGAATGGCGGAGGACAGTATTCCTTTGCCAACATTTCGAACTAAATATGGTTCATATGAGTGGTTGGTGATGCCATTTGGATTAATAAATGCACCTGCTTTCTTCGAAGATTTAATGAACCGAGTTTTCCAAGAGTACTTGGATAGGTTTTTACTGGTGTTTATAGATTACATCCTAGTATACTCTAAGGATGAGAGAGAGCATGAAGTTCATCTTAGAGTGGTACTTGAGACGTTGAGGCAGAATCAGCTAAAAGCGAAGTTTACCAAGTGTCATTTTTGGAAGAAAGAGGTTAAGTTTCTTGGACTCGTGGTTTCAGAGAAAGGTTTGTCAATCGATCCAGAAAAGATCGAGCCATGAATAATTGGAAGAGACCAGAGACGGTGACTGAGGTCAGAAGTTTTCTTGGACTTGCTGGCTAATACCGGATATTCATTAAGGATTTCTCATGGACAGCAACCCCTTTAACTAAGCTAACCAGGAAGGATGTGCAGTTTATTTGGTCCGACAAATGTGAGGAAGCATTTCATAAGTTAAAGCATTTGTTGACCAATGCACCCGTGTTAGTAGTGCCAGACGGAAACCAAGGATTTGTGGTATATACTGATGCATGCAAAATTGGATTAGGAGCAGTGTTGATGCAGAATGGTAAAGTTATTGCCTACGCATCCAGGCAGCTTAGACAGCATGAAGTAAGATATCATACCCATGATTTGGAGTTGGCAGTAGTGATCTTTGCATTGAAGATATGGAGACATTATCTCTTAGGGGAGAGGTTTGAGCTTTATACCGATCATAAGTCTTTACGGTATTTATTCTCTCAAAAGGAGTTGAATATGAGACAGAAGAGGAGGTTGGAGTATTTGGCTGCTTATGATTTTGGTATAGAGTATACAGCAGGAAAAGATAATAAGGTAGAAGATGCTCTTAGTAGAAAACATTAGAATGTGGTGTTAGCTATGTTGGAAGAGTGGAATGATTTAGAAGCTTTTGCCAGTTGTGATGTGCAGTTAAGATTGACTGCTGGTTCTTGTCAGAGTTCCGCCAGATTGTCTTGTTTAGAAGTTCGACCATTATTAATTGAGAGTATTGCTACTAAGCAAAAGGAGGATCTAGTGTTGGCTGAGAGGATCAGGAAACTTGAGGTTGGAACCGAGATCGATGATTTAAAGGATTTTAGCCTTGACCAGAGAGGATGGTCGAGAAAGAAGGGACGGTTGTGTGTTCCGAATATTGAGGACTTGAAGAAAGAAGTTCTTGGAGAATATCCTCGGTCCAAGTTTACGATTCATCTTGGAGGAACCAAGATGTATCAGGATATGAAGAGGAGTTTCTATTGGGAAGGCATGAAGAGGGATGTTGGCTTATGGGTTAGGCAGTGTGCAAACTATCAACAGGTGAAAGCTGAACATCAAAAGCTGAAAGGGTTACTTCAGCCTTTAGAAATTCCAGTTTGGAAATGGGATTCGATATCTATGGATTTTATAGACGGTTTGCCAAGGACAAATAGGGGTATTGAAAGTATATATATTGTAGTGGACAGATTGATCAAGAGTGCCTATTTCATTCCAGTTAAGACAAACAGGACGACACCTGTTGTAGCTAAGTTGTTCATGAAGAACATAGTTAGGCTACATGGAGTTCCTAGTAGTATAGTCAGTGACAAAGATGCTTTGTTCACTAGTGAATTCTGGAAGAGTCTATAGGAAGTGATGGGTACCAAGCTTAATATGAGTACTGCATATCACCCTCAAACAGATGGGCAGACAGAAAGAGTTAATAAAGTACTCGAAGATCTACTGAGAGCTTGTGTATTGGACTTTGGTGGATCTTGGGAGGATCACCTACATTTGGTTGATTTTTCCTGTAATAATAACTATCAGACTAGTATAGGAATGGCGTCGTTTGAAGCTTTGTATGGAAGACCATGCTAATCACTAGCATGTTGGATGGAGACTAGAGATAGATTAGTCTTAGGTCCAGACTTGGTTAGAGAGGTTTCAGAGAAGAATGAGTTAATCCGAGGAAGGATGTAGGAACCTCAATGTAGACAAAAGAGTTACGCAGATAAGAGGTGTAAAGACCTAAAATTCTCAATTGGGGAAAAGGTTTTTATTAAGGTATCACCTATGAAGGGTGTGGTGTGATTTGGAAAGTCAGGGAAGTTAGCCCCGAGATATGTAGGTGCATTCCAGATTATAGAGAGGATTGGAAAGCTCGATCGCATACAGAGTATAGTTGCCGAGCAGTATGGTAGGTGTCCATAATGTATTTCTAGTGTTTCATCTTCATAAGTATGTGCATGATCCGAAGGATGCTATTCCTCTGATAGGGTTGGAAGATTTGATAGTGGAGCCTAATTTAACTATTGTTAGACAACCAGTTCGGGTTGTAGCTAGAGATGAGAAAATATTAAGGAATAAGACAGTCAGGTTGGTAAAAGTTCAATGGAGCATCAACGAGAAGGACTGTACTAGGGAGACAGAGGATAGGATTAGAGATACTTATCCTGATCTGCTTTGAGGGTGTGTCTATATTAGATTTATATAGATTGTTGCTAGTCAAATAGGCTAGTATGGTTGTTAAGAGTTGTTACAGATGAGAAGCTATGTTTAAAAGGACATTTTGATACCATCGAAAGGTATATTTGGTTTCGAATGAGAATATTTATCAAGGGTTTCGAAAGGTATGTTTTTATGTTTTGAAAAGAAGTTTTTTCTTTCGACGGAAGTCATCCAGAGGTTTCGAAAGAGATGATTTTAGGATTTCAAAACATAAACCCAATCTCAATTTTAAAAATATCCATGGCATAAATAAACAAAGGGTTTTGAAATGAAGAAGTTTTCATTGATTATAAAGGTTAAAGGGTTTAACCATGATATATATGTATATATAAGGTAATAAACCATAGTTGTTGGTATTAATTGTTGTTATATATACTTCTTCATATACTTATTCACATTGTTATTAACCCATAACTGTATTTTGGGGACGGGCAGAATAACCAGCTAGGTTGACCCAGTAGTGAATATAAGTTAAGAAATGTTAAAAATCTTAATTCAAGATATTGGTAGGGGCCAATAGGTTCACAGTTAGCCCATGGAAATTGTGTATTACAAATGATATTGGCCGGGGCCAATAGGTTCATAGTCGGCCCATGAAAACTATGATTGATATTGGCAGGGGCCAATAGGTTTATAGTTAGCCCATGAAAACTATATACGAATTAAGATATTGACAGTTAGTTAATAGGTTCCTAGTTAGCCCATGAAAACTAGGATAAGAGAAAAGATACTGGAGTTACCAATAGGTTCTTAGTGATCCCATGAAAACTACAAAATCAGTTAGATAGTCCAAAAACATTTAATAGGTTAATAGTGACCCTTAAACTATGATTGAGACAGATATTCCACAAACATGTAACAGATTAATAGTGACCCTTAAAACTATAATTGAGACAGATAGTCAGAATGACTGGGGATGGGTAAAACGGACTTGATTTACTTGTTTTACATATCATCATAATATTTTGAAATACTATGTTTTTAACCATTGTGGATGCATGAGCACATTATATGGTTTTATAAATATTTTAGGGTACTAGTGAGGGGAAAACCCGTTCTGCCAAGCGGCGTGGTCTCACTAGATGTCCAAATGGTTTGGGATGGTAGATTATTATTCATACCAGGCTTTATGTCTAACTCAAAGTTTATGTTTTCCCTTTAACCTCTTGGGCACTTAATTGATTTTGAGTAGGTTGAGAGTTAAGCTTTCCAGGTGTTCATTTAGATGAATAAAGCTTCCGAAAACATGCGGAGGCAAGCTTATTATTAGAGTTCTTTTATTTCCGTTGTGTGTTTGATTGTAAAGGAAAATTTGTTTTAGTGCCTTATTATGTACTCTGATCAACCAAGGGGGCATCATCATATGTCGCTCTTGGCGTATTTTGTATTAATTATATGTTCTCTGAACGTGGTCTGCGATCTAGGATTATATAATCAATTTGGAATATTTTGAAATGGATTGAGGAATTTGTTTGCTGTTTAAATATTTTCCATATTCTTGTGTTTCTATGTATCAATGTATCTAATATCGCCGTATTTGGTCGTCGAGGATTAATAACTATGGATGACTGCAGCATCCGTAGCTGTTAGATTTGGGCCTCTATGTAGGGGGATGTTACATATTTTGATGAAGTGTTTTTCTGAAACCTTTTTAGAGGTATTTAATAACATGTATTATAGTGTTTTAAAAGCGGTTTGAAGTTTAATTATATTTTTAATAATTATTTATGAATTTTTAAGTAAAAGGTTTTACATATCAAACATGTTTTTTTATTTTTGTTAAATTGGAAATTAGTTATTTTTAAGTAATACTTTACATTGATATTTAAAACATATTTATTAGTATTTTAAAAGTAGATATATAAGTTTGGAAATTTAAGTTAATTATTTTATAAAAGATAAGTGTGTTTAGGCTATAATACTTAGTTATAATAAATGGTTTTGAGTTATTAAAAAGTATATTACTTTGTTACATAAGTGTAGATGTACTGAGATCTTTAAAATGAATATCTTAAAGATAATGATAAGTATAAAAGGTTTTGGGTTTACTGTGAACAATGTTTTAGTAACATTTGTTTTTAACCCATTTAATTATACTTATGAATATAATTAGATCTTCAAAAATAATATTTTAAAGATAATGATAATTATTAAATGGTTTAGTTCACAGTAAACGATGTTTAAGTAACATTTGTTTTTAACCTATTTGAATATACTTTTGAATATAAATAGATCTTTAAATAGAATATTTTAGAGATATTGACAAGTATAACGTGCTTTGGGTTTATAGTAAACAATGTTTTAGTAACATTTAATTTTAACCACTTTGATTATATTTTAAAGTGGAAAATCTTGTTAAGTGATCGGTGAATATTCTTATACCTTTGAGATAATTATATGAATATATTTTAAAGTATTTAAAAGAGTATAAATGAATGGTGAAATAGCAATATACATGTATATATCTTTTTTAAAGGTATTTTATATATATATATACAAGTATTTAAAAATAAATATTATTCGAATACAGGGATTAGAAGTCGCTTGTGTGACTTAATTGTGTTTGTGTATTTTCACATTTAGGGAAAGTATTTACTCCTATACTTAGCACCAAAAGTCGACAAAGTAGACTTGTTCTGTCTATGAGAGTTAAGAATGAGGTGTCAAGTTAGGACTTTGATTCAACCAGTGCTCTAACCTACCTGGCTTCACTCTTAACCGAGGAATAACATAAGTTGGGAAGGTCGAAAATGGTGATAATTATATAAGACTTGATTTCCATATGTGATTATTTTTATTCCTATCGAACTTGACCAAATTAACTTAGAAAGTATATAAAATCTTCACAACTTCATATAGTTTGAGATCCCCTAGGGAGACTCATTAGTACGAAACGTCTCTTTCTTTAAGGATGAGATATATGAGATCTCTCGGGAAGGACTCCTTAATATCATTTGCTTACTTCTAAAAGAACTAAAATTGAGTTAATCGAAAATTCACCGATTTAGTTTTGAAGAGTCATGGATCGGATAAGTATGCTTATGTGTTGCTTACCAAAAACCACTTCAACATTGATATACGAGTTTTATGTTTTGGAAGAAGCTGTGGAGCAAAATGTTATGGAGTCGAACTGTCTATTCTAAGGCTAAGTCCAAAAGGGAGGTCAGCGTTAACATTGCAGACAAATTCTATAGAGTTGAACTATTTATCCTAAGGTTAAGTCTAAAGGAGAGGTCAGCGTTAGCATTCGTCGAACGAGTTATGCTGGAATCCATGAGGAGTCAAGATCTATTCGAGTGATTAAGACTTATGCGATGAGATACTGAATGTGATATCACCATCGGAAATAATAGAAAACAGAGCAGGCTGCATAACTAGTTGGTTTAGCTAACCGAAGGGTATATTAACTCCAAATATCTGGAGATGCTTTCAATTATGGTCGGCAGGAGTTGATGGTATTCGGTATCATGTGTTAGGGCGTGGCTCAGTAATGCTTACCTTTGTGATATATTTTATCTAGAGATATATGTGGTTTCAAGAGGTTGTTTCCGACCCTTGTCAGGAAGACCATCCTCGATGTGAGGCACCTCTAATGGAAATCCACATGCAAGTGAACCTTAGCGGTTTTTTTGTACTTCTAGTATCGTCGAGTTGTGAGATGCAAATAACATAGTTGTTTGTTAGTTTATATTCTACACCATAGACACTATCTATTATATCGCCTTATTTACTTATTAAATGGTTTTGGTTCTTTTGAGGGGAAAACCAATACAGTGATTCGAACTGTTTCAAAAGATATTGTAACTTTATGCTGATGTTTCTTGAATTTCTCAAATCGGACTTACATTTGACTCATGGTTTTATCTTTCCCTTAGTTTCTCAGGTACTCTTTCGAGTAGTTTGAGAAATGCAGGTTTTCATTGATATTCTTTGGACCTTGAGGAGACGAGTTGGATGCTTTCCACTACAGTAATATTATTATTTCAGCTACGCTACTAGTATGTATATATCAAAAATTGTAAGGATGAGTTGTTATAACTGTCCAAGTTGATGTTAGTACTTAGGTTAGTAATTCTGAAATTACATTGTGTCTTGGAGTAACCCTTCATATTGTTTTGATATTATATGTTATTGTCACGTTGTGAGATTCTGATGTTTTGTTCCCTTCTTTCTTGTTCTTTTCCTTTTTCTTTTTATTTCGCCCTAACAATTAGTCTTTCCAGCACTTAAGTTCTCAGCACGTGAATATCGTGGATGTATTAGTGTCGACATTTGGAGGGTCAAAACGGTGGGTCGTTACAATATATATACATGTATGTATGTATGTATGTATGTATGTATGTATAAGGCTTTAAATATCAAATTATTTAAATAGGTTTTGTGATTTTTTAGTCCATAAAGATTTCATGCATGGATGCCCAAGACTGGGAGGGAATCATCAAGATATTGGATCTAGAGTTAACTAGAAATAAAAGAGGAATTTTCTTTAACAGAGAATAAGAAAGGTTTTATTCTCTCCATAAATATGAAAACTCTCTCATTTATTCATTTTAATTTTTCCTTCATACTTCCCACATTTTCATGGCCGCCATCATCTTCTAATTCTCTTCTAGGCCAAACTCATCTTCTATCCCAAATAACATCAAACAAAATAAAATCATGGTCGTTCATTTGATCGTTGTAACATTGAGTGGTGATTCAAGCAATCTATTTGCTAATTTTAAGATCAAGGTGCCATCGAAGGGATAGATCTGATTAGGTAAAATTCTTATTTTATGAACACGTTCGTATATACTCACCCATAACATGTGTCGATGCATGTGATATATTTTATTGTCGTTGATTTTGATTTGATTTCAAACTATTAGAAATGTTGTCTTATAAATGAAATTAAAAATAAAAATATACACATGTAACAAAATTTGTTTTATACTATTGTGCTAATTTACATTAAACATGTTATACAGATTATATTTAATTTAGTGTCAAATTTTATGTATGTATTTATATAAATAATTAATCATTCATTTAGTTTATGATTTAAAATGTGCAAATTTGTGTATCGATCATGTATGTATTATAGGAAAATCTATTGGGACACAAAATCTTGATAGGATTAGCGACACGATGAATTTCGAATATAAGATTGCCCCTTAATTTCAACCCCATTTGTGAAGTCAATGAGATCCAGTGGTCAGGATCTATTATGCTATATTTCTATTTCCTTTTGTGTTCAAATAGCAGTACCCATACATTATATATATACATATTATTTTATAATGTAAAATTAGATTTAAAATATATACTTAGTTTACTAAATTTTAATTACCTTAAATGCACGCACACGCACACACACATATATATATATACACACACACAATTATATATTTATATATATAATACGTATATGAAATATAAACAAATTAGATCTATTATAGATCTATGAGTTTTGAAGATTATTTGATCTGGCATTTAAAAAGCAATTAATGAGAGTTATCTCTCTTAATGACCCTTCCACATATTTTAAACAAAGTTAATTTATAATAACATAGCTATATATATACATATACATACAAAAGCATATATATATATATATATTATATGTATATATATTACATATACATATATATGTATAATCTAAAATATATGGTACTATTAATATGAATATACAAACCATATACATATACTATAGTATATTCAAACATATGTATATACTTAGACATTTATACTCCAATATGCATATGAATTTACCATGTGTATGTAGGTATAAAATATGTGTATATATAATAGATATAAATCACAATATGTTAATGTTGTGTACAGTTATGCATATGCTAATTTTTACTATGTTATCATGTTAGTGTACGAATTTATTAGATATATTCAAAATAAATATTAAAATAATTTAATTAATATGATTAATTAAACAAACATGAAATATTTTAAAGTAAAATATGATTTTTTTGTTAGTGAAAAAGTTTGATATAATGCTAGTTAATAGATAATATAGGCCTATTAAGATCCAAATAGGGAATTTTTTTTGAAATTTACCCATTTCACTCATTAACAAAATGGTCCGGATCCAACAATAAAGTGTGTGCTCTTGTTTGTTTATCAACCACAAACCCAAATATTTTCATTTCCCCTATTCGACAGGGTAACTCATTTACAAAATCCATCGATACGAAATTCCATTTTCATGGTGGTACTTCTAATGGTTGAAGTAATCCACTTGGTTTTTTATATTCGGCTTTCATTTGTTGGTAATTTAGACATTGGTTAACCTATAAGTCTACCTCTCTGTTCAATCTTTCGTAAAAGAAACTCATCTTCATATCTTGGTACATTTTTGTACCTCCAAGATGAATAGTAAATCTCAATCTATCATATTCTCTAAGGACTTATTTCTTTTGATTTTCCATATTTGGAACACATAGATGTTACTTCTTTCTTAATTATCCTCTTTAGTCTAGTGCAAAGTCTTTCAAATTATCGATATATGCACCCACTTCTAGTCTCTTAATCCTTTTGCCTGGTATTGGATCATCGCTTTGCTTTGCAGCAATTCTTTCAATCAATACCGGTTGAACTTCTAAATAAGAGATTATTTCTATATGTTGACTATAACTGGTCATCCACCTCATCCGAACTCCATAAGAATCCAATGCCTCTAGATCGTTCCATTATACCAGCATTGCAAACACCACATTTTAATGTTTTCTACTAAGTGTATCACTCGCCTTATCTCCTTTCCGAATGTATACTCAATTCCAAAGTCATAGGCTACGAACAACTTAAGCCATCTTTGATGTCTCATATTACGCTCGATCTAGGAGAATAAATGCTTCAAAGACTTATAATTTGTAGAAAATTTGAATCATTTTCCTAAAAGATATTGTCTCCACACTTTTACGGCAAAGATTACCACTGCTAATTTTAGATCCTAAGTAGGATAACGAACCTCATATGGTCGAACCTATCGAGAAGCAAAGGAAATAACTATACCTCTTTGTATCACTTTGTATCAGCATAGCTCCTACCTAGTTCCATAAGCATCATATACACAACTAAACCTTGACTTCCATTTGTCACAACTAACATGGGCACATTAGTCAATAAATGTTTTAGCTTCAAAAATGCAACTTCACATTTATCCATCCAAACATACTTCCTATCCTTTCTTATTAGTTTAACAATAGGTGCTACTATACATGAGAAATTTTTAATGAATCTCCGATACTAGCCAGCCAACCCAAGAAAATTTTGATTTTAGTCACAGTTTAGGGTCTTTCTAATTATTAATGGCTTTAACCTTTGATGGATCTATAGATAATCCATTCTCAAAAGCCAAATCACCAAGACAATTCACTTTCCCTAAAAATGACATTTCAAAGACTTTGCCTTTAGCTGATGCTGCCATGGTATATTTGTCACTATTCTTAGATGAACTTCATAATCACATTCATTGTTAAAATATATCACGATGTCACCAATCAATACCAAAACGAATCTATCCAAATGTTGGTGGAAGATCTGGTTCATTAAGTCTATAAAGAAAGCAGGTGCATTGGTTGGTCTATAAGGCATGACAAACTAATCGTATGAACCATATCTTGTTCAAAATGCCATTAACCATATACTTTCCTCTATAACTTTCAACCAATAGAAACACGTTTCTATGTCCAATTGTGAGAACTCCTTAGCTCCACTCAATTAGTCAAAATAAATCATTAATTCCAAACAAAGGACATCAACTCTTCATGGTCTTTTGATTTAGCTTTCTATGATCAATACACATTCTGAGGGACCCATCCGACTTCTTTCCAAATACAACCATAGCTATCTAAGGCGAGCTACTTATTCTAACTAAATTATTCCCTTCTAGCTCCACTAATTGCACCTTTAATTCCTTCATCTCGGTATGTGACATCCTGCTAGGTGGACTACTTATGGGTTCAACTCTAGGTAGGAGATCTATCTGAACTCAATTGCTAGTTTCAGTGGTAGCCCTATAACGGACTCAAAGACATTGGCATATTCCCTTACAATAAATGCTCGATTGATTTCGTCCTTTGCATCCTCCATGGTACACAACAATCCTCATACACTAAAACTCAATTCCTTTAATGAATATAAATATTCGATTATTACAATCAGGATGTCTTAAGGATATTATTCTATCTCGGTAAAATATCCAAGCATCATACATGCTTAACCAATCCATACCAAAAAAATATCCCAAACCCACAAAA
Source organism: Allium fistulosum (assembly GCA_030737815.1). Classification (NCBI taxonomy): domain Eukaryota; kingdom Viridiplantae; phylum Streptophyta; class Magnoliopsida; order Asparagales; family Amaryllidaceae; genus Allium; species Allium fistulosum. Next base: position 918,807,299 of record CM060906.1, read on the forward strand.
TCTAACACATGTAATTTGCATGTAAACTTATGACCTAGCATATTAAATTCTAATTAGTCACATCTCATTCCAGAAGTTGCATAGCCTCTTATCAGATTCATAACACTCAGAGAGGTTATAAGGTATGTCGGTTCAAGGTTTAATCTATCTAAAACATTCATATATAAAAGGATGTTATGCTCCAATAGAAAATAACAGTTTAACATGTATGCAATGTATAAAAAGTGTATCTTGCAACGTAGCCTTTCCTTTCTTCTTAGTAGTCAGTTTGGAAGCTGTAGGTTCCAAAGCATAAACCTTTCCTTTCTCAGCTTTGACTAGCTTGAGACAGTCTTTCTTAATTTCCCCAACTTGTTACAATCATAGCATCTCACTCATTTCTTATCAATAACCTTCTTGTTAACCCCATGATGACAATCATTGGCAAAGTGCCCTTCTTGTTAACGCTATCATGACTAAGAAAGAAATGGAAATACAGAACCCTACAATTACAACATTCGGATAAAATAATTATAATAACAAAATATAATTCAAGAGCGACATGTGATAATGCTCTATTGAGTGATCATAGTCATAACTATGGATGGATAGAAAACCTGTCATTATATACAAAATTAATTTGTTATACTATATAGCGGAATAAACTAAAACTAGTATTAGCTTGGCTCATACACGTCTTTATAATGCTTTATTCATCTAAACCTGAAAACCCTACTCTCAGCCTACTCAAACGAATGTTCGAGAGTTTAAGGGAAAATCAAAAACTTTGGGTTAGACAAAAAATGTCAAGCATAACATTCATTGGATAGAACGATACAAGCCTAACACATGGTGCTCCCCTCATCGACCTACAACCATAATGGTTAGAACATAGCGTAAACATCTATAAAATAGGCTAAAGGTGAATGGGCCAATATTCGACATTGTTTAAGAGTTACATATGCTCTATATCTACCCATCCCATTGGAATGTCCATACATTGAGGTAGCTTTCATTGGGTCATTATCAACCTATTAGTTTTCATAGGCCAACTAAAAACCTATTAGGCTGACTCAGGCCAAAACCAGATAAAACTAACAATTTTCGTTCCTATAAGGATTCCTAGATATCCCCATGATAGAAGAAAACTAATAGCGAGTATCACTTAATTCCAAGATGTGTACACATAAAATTTAGCCTCAATGTTGGCAAAGCCCTATATAATAGAATCGCTGACCTTAACTAAGGGGCTTAATCAGTTACAGTGCAGGGCGCTACCTGGCACTAGTCCACACAACTTATTTAATTTTTCTAGACATCGAATAAGTTATTTCTTTTTACCAGTTTTAGGTATCCTAGCATAATTTGGTCTTACCGATATCCTGGATGTAATTATATCCACTCAAGAGTATAACCTGGCTGTACCCACAAGTACAACAACCATACATGATTATTGATTCCATATCCCCAAAGTCATATTGTTTGGTGATTTCGTACAAATAAGCACATTAATAGTTTACATGGGTAATAACATAACTAATCAAGATATAAAATTGAATACATAAAGTTACGATCAACAATATAAATATGCCCGAATGATAGTCATTTATACATAAGTCATATATAAATAACAGACAATTTATTTCATATAAATTCAAAAAAAATTGAGGCTTACTTTTCATTTATACATAAGTCGCATATAAATAACACACAATTTTGTGATATATGCAGCTCGCTGTAGGTGTTTCCCTATCTTTTTAGATGGAGTTGCATCAATGTGGTTCACTCGGCTCTTGTCGAAGTACGTTTTGACTTTTGAAGAATTGGCTAAGAAGTTTTTAGAGAAACTCAAGCCCTACACTACTTGACCTAAGGATGTGATGTCCTTGTCAAGCATTTCTTGGGGACATAAAGAGTCATTGAAAGGCTTCCTGAATAGATTTCATATTGCGATCATGAAGGTAAACAATCCGAATGAGGATATAGTGTTAATGGTTTGATCCAAGAGATACATTCGGATATGGACTTTGGAAAATGACTGAAGATGGAACAGTCGACTACTATGGAGGAGTTCCATCGAAAGGCTAACTAGTTCTTACGCTTGGAAGAGGAAAACCAGGTTTCTGGAAAGGTTGGTGGTGGATAGTCAAAGGAAGTTATTCAAAGTATTATATCTATTAAACAAACCTATAAGATCACTTGTAATGAAGCTGTGAATGTGGGGAATTCTAATAACTAAAGAAAGAGTAATCGGGGTGCTGGTGGGCCGGAGTGATGCCAAAAAGCATCCAAGGAATGTGAAACCAGAGTAATATGTGTCTTTAAATGACATGCTCAAAAATATATACCTTGATATGCAAGGAACTGAGAAATATACAAAACCACCTCGGAGGTTGGCAACAGAAGCCGAGAGACACTCCGGAAAGTATTGTCGATTTCATGAGACCCATGGACATAACATGAATGAGTGTTGTCACTTGAAGGATATTTTTGAGGAGTTAATACCCAAAAAGAAATTACAGCAATATGTTAGGGATTCGTAGAATGGTAGAAAGAATGTTAGACCTCAAAGGCTGAATACTAAATGGAACCAGCTTGGACTCAACAAAGAGGGGCCCAGGCGGCCTGATGGAAGGATCTTTATTAACATAATAATTACAAGATCTCATCCAATGGAGAAAAGATGAAATGAGATGGAATGGTATTCGAATTCTTTGAAGTATGTAGCGCAAGAGAGCTACTTTTCCATTGAGGATAGAGCTCTGGCTAAGAAGTAGAGGTTGATGACCGATAATATAGTCTTTTGTAATAGGGATTCTGATGGGACTGAAGCATCAACTTTGATCTTTTGGTGACAACGGCAGTTGTAGGTCCGGCTAATGTGTATTGAGTCTTGGTGGATTGTGGAAGCTCGGTGAAAATTCTATTCAAAAATACTTTTGATCAAATGGAAATAAGTTCGATGGACATTAAGCCTTGTAAATACAGGATTCAAGGATTTACCGAAGAGGTGAAGGAACCCATCGGGACAATTGATTTGTTTATGGAGTTGGGAGATGAAGACCGCAAGATTGTGTGGGTTCTAAAGTTTGTGATTGTTATTGAATTTTCAGCGCATAATGCCTTCCTGGGCCAACTGGCCCTAGCTAGTTTCAGAATAGCATTGACTCCTAGGTGATTGATGATTAAGTTCCCAACGTAGAATGCGATTAGATCAATTTGAGGTGACCAAATCATTGTTCGAGATTGTTACATTGTTGAGCTCAGAGAGATAAAGCGATGGGATAAAGGGAAAGGAAAAAAGAAAGCTCTCTAGAAACACCCCACGCCCCTTAATATACTCGAAAAGGGCACACCAAAGGATGTGGTGCGTTATAGCTTGTTTGCACAAAAAATGGACAAACACCTCAAAGTCGTATAATTTAGTAGATCTTATGTTGTTTTTAGTGATTTTGGAGATTTATGCAAATATATGAAAAGCAGGGGCTAAATTGTAAAAAGACACGTAGATTTATAGTGGTTCAGCCAGAATGTGCCTACGTCCACTTTATATGTTATTTCTCTTCTCTTCTGTTGATTACAAGTACAAAGCTTTGATACAAGTAAAAGAAAGTTGTTTGAAAGTTCTCTCCGTGCTTGAGCTCTCAAACTTCTTTCTTTTACTTGTATCAAAGCTTTGTACTTGTAATCAACAGAAGAGAAGAGAAATAACATATAAAGTGGACGTAGGCACATTCTGGCTGAACCACTATAAATCTGCGTGTCTTTTTACAATTTAGCCCCTTCTTTTCATATATTTGCATAAATCTCCAAAATCACTAAAAACAACATAAGATCTACTAAATTATACGACTTTGAGGTGTTTGTCCATTTTTTGTGCAAACATTTTTGGTGCTTTCACTGAGAATAAGGCTCGAAGCATCAGCTTCATCCGCTTAACAAGTTTTCCTGACAGCATCGTTCGCCACTTGGAAAACATGCCTCCCAAACAGAGAAAAGATGTTAACAAAGGAAAAAACATCGCATCCAGCAGTCTTCCTGATCCAGCTGCCGCGAATCAAGTAAATCGTCCTCCTCCAGCAACGGTAACAAATGAAGGACAGGCTAACCCAACCACTCCTGCCACAGAACAGCCTGCAGCAATTACTAGGGCAGATTTGGACAGAGTTGTTGTTGAAGTAACTAACCGCTTCACGTCCCAGCAGGAAGCCTTGGTGGACCATCTCATGTCACGCTTGAGGGACGCTGAAGAATCCAACCGCAACACTGAATCATGGGGCGAGTCCCAGTCTGGAGGATCTCAGAGACAACAAAGATCTTCCCTCTTCGAAGGAGCTAACGGCAGAAGTAGCCGTGGTAGGAGCCGAGACCGAGCACAGCCCGAAGTTAGGCCTGAGGAAACGTTTGGTACCGAACCCAACAGGGAAGGTACCAGACGAAGGTCAACTGTAGCTGAGCCTGTCATGCTGCCTAACCACAGAAACACCAGTGAACGGGGCCGAGCTAGAGTTCAGCCCGAAGTTGGACCCGAGGAAGTGCTTAGATCAGAACCCAATAGGGGGAGATCAAGGCTAGGGCCAACTGTAGCTGACCCAAGCATGCTCCCAGAAGATCAAAGGCAGCCACTGGAAAATATGAGGAATGATAGACGATACCATCCCTACAGGTTGTCTGGACGGAATCAATCCCACAGAACAGAACCAAACTCATTTCTATCTGCTCCAAGTTCTGATGAAAGGATGGCACGCTTATTCAGAGAGTGTGTCCAACGGGAGCAAAGAGATCGAGGGATAGGCGCTAGGGTAACCAGCCCTTTCGCCCGCAATATCGAAATCGCTATCACCCCCCGAGAATGGAAGATGCCAACAATGGAACCCTACAAAGGAACCTCCGATCCCGTTGTACACTTACAGAGGTACACACAGCATATGCTCATGAGTGGAGCAACAGAGGGAGTACTGTGCAAATGCTTTCCGCTCTTCCTAGCAGATCTTGCTACCTCCTGGTTCTGTCATCTACCCCAAGGATCCATCAGCTCATGGGAAATGTTGAAAGAAAAATTCATCAGTCAGTTCCGCATTCATGTGGAGCAACCTAAGGACGCTTATTCCTTATCCAGCGTCAAACAGAAACCTGGAGAAAAGCTGCAGCAATACCTAACCAGATTCAACGCCGCAGCAGCCGCAGTTCAAGATGCCGATGAGAAGCTTATCCTAATGGCCCTCTGCAGTGGGGTGCATCCAGACACTAAATTTGCTAGAAGATTGACAAAAGAAAAACCAGCTACTTTACCCGATTTCTTCCATGAAGCCGGGAAATACATGAGGCTTGAGGATGCTGCCATTGAGGGGCAGTCAGGACAGCAAAGTAAGACGACCCATGGCAACGCCCCTGCTGTGGCGAGGGACGTTCGAAGAAATGACTCCAGAGACAATGCTGGGGGCAAGAAGGTAGAAGAACGCCTATATCGGCCAGGACCAAGATTCGACTCTTACACCCCTTTGAACGAGACCGTCGAAAATATCTTCCTTGCCACCCAAGGCGAAGTTAGATACAAACGCCCACCATACAAGAAGGAATCAGATAACGCACAGAAGTCTGGAAAATTCTGCCGCTTCCACGAATCTCACGGACACGATACCAACGAATGCCATCATCTCCGAGATCTGATTGAGGAACACATCAGAAGGAAGAAACTGGAACGCTATGTAAAAAGTCAAGACAGGACTCCAGCTCCTGCCAATGAAAACCCAAGGCTACCCTCACCAGGGACCGACAGAGGAAACCACAACGCTAGCAGCTCTAGTCAAGAGAAGATAGTGGTCCATACCATCTCAGGAGGTCCGCACATCGCAGACAGAAGTTGGAGAGAGATGGAAAGATATGGGAAGTCGCTTAGAGACAATAGAGACTGTGTCAATACGGTTATAGAAGAGCGCCACCCAAAGCGGAAAGAAAGTGATGACATCACATTCAGTAAACGCGACCTAGAAGGAAGACAGTACCCTCACATGGATCCCATGGTTATCTCTGCCCGACTCGGTCCCGCCGAAGTTTACCGAATCCTGGTAGACACTGGAAGCTCTGTAAATATCCTGTTCAAACACGCATTCGACAAAATGAAGCTATCAATAAAGGATGTATCTCCCTGCGATAAACCACTACACGGTTTCACTGGAGATGCGAAGATGCCCCTCGGGCAGCTGGACCTCTTTGTTGAGATTGGAAGTCATCCCCGCTCCGTTGTAAGGAAACAGACATTTGTGCTGATAGAAAACCATTCGGCCTACAACGCCTTCTTAGGAAGACCAGCCTTATCTGACTTCCAGATTGTCCTAGCCCCATGGTGCCTGAAAATGAAATTTCCAACAGACAATGGGGTAGGGGAAGTGGAAGGAGACCAGGATATTGCACGAGACTGCTATGTAACCGAACTTCGCAACAACCACAGGAAAGATAAAGGGAAAAGTGTAGAGATCGCCCTCTGCACGAAAAGCCTTGAAGCATAGCAACTAAAGAAAGCCCCTCCTCTTCGATACACCAGCGACCCTTTCAATGAATTAGACCCTAGGGACAAAGAGGAGGAGGCCACCGCCGAGCCTGCAGAGGCTATGGAATTTATATCTGTAGACAAGCACGACTCAAGTAGGCTACTTAAAATTGGGTCCCAGCTGAAAGCTGAATTGAAGGAACAACTCGTTGATTTTCTCCGCCACAACTTGGATGTATTCGCTTGGTCACACGCTGACATGACCGGAATCTCCCCCGACATAGCGTGCCACGTATTAAAAATTGATCCTACCAAGGCGCCTGTAAAACAAAAAAAGAGAAGTATGGGGGCAGAGCGATCAGCAGCCCTCGATGAAGAAGTAAAGAATCTACTCGCCAATGACTTCATACGAGAAGCTATTTACCCAGAATGGATCGCCAACCCGGTACTAGTAAAGAAGGCTAATGGGAAGTGGCGGACCTGCATTGACTTCTCCAACCTAAACGACGCCTGCCCAAAGGATTGCTTCCCGCTTCCCAGAATCGATCAACTTGTAGACAGCACAGCCGGGCACGAACTCCTGTCTTTTATGGATGCATACTCAGGATATAACCAAATTCCTATGCATGCTCCCGACCAAGACCACACTAGTTTCATCACCGACTGGGGTTTATACTGCTACAAAGCGATGCCCTTCGGACTTAAAAATGCAGGAGCCACCTACCAGCGCCTCGTCAACAAGATGTTCGCAGGGCTAATAGGACGAACAATGGAAGTATATGTAGACGACATGCTGGTAAAATCACGGAAAGCCAAAGATCACGTAAGCCACCTAGGCGAAATGTTCCAGGTACTTCGACAGTATGGAATGAAGTTGAATCCACTAAAGTGCTCCTTCCACTACGCCATAAATGACCTTCTGCAACATTTTTGCAAGGTGTTGCCAGCTAAAATGTTGCGATAGCTATAAAATTTTGGTCCTACTGCAACGTTGTATTTTTAGTGTTACCTTAGCCATAAAAATGTGTTGCTCTAGCTAAACAAGTGTAACACGATGCAACATTTTTATATAGTGTTGCTATAGATGTTTTCAAATTAAAAAATTAATAAAATTAGCAATCCGCGTGAATACGATCCAACGGTCTACATTTAATCTGATTGTTAACATGGATCACCGCTACATTTTGCCCTAAATTTTCGTTTTCCCGCTTTACTGTTCATACCATTTCGTTCTCACCCCCAATTTCCAAATCCAAATCCCCAATTTCCAAATCCCTAATTTCCAAATCATATTTTCGTTCCCATTTCGTTCTCACCCCCAATTTCGCCGCTGTTGCCTACATGTCGATACGCAACCTCTCCCAAATCCTACCAACCGCAGCCCCCGACAAAACTCCACTACCCCACCGCCGTTTCTACAGCCTGATTCCGATGGTCATCGAGCACACATCCCGTGGCCAACGTGCCTGCGATATCTTTTCCTGGCTTCTCAAAGAGCGCGTCATCTACCTTAACGGACCCATCGAGGAGGATACGTCGGCGATAGTTGTGGCTCAGCCGCTGTTCCTCAAATCTGGTGGTTTCGTGACGGCAGGGTTGGCAATTTATGATACTTCGACCAGATCTGATGCTTGAATCTTTCTCGCCAATGTTCAGAAGAAGTTCGATTCTGATGAAGCTTTGCTCGATTGCTTCAAAAAGTACCATTTTCGGATTCAAGGAAGATGTCAAACGCAGATTTCTTGTTTGAGAGAATGCCGCTTAAATTTTCAAATTGGCCAGCAATCATAAAACCAGTTTCAATTCCTTGATTGATTGCTTGAATTGCTTTGACTTCGTCGTCGGGTGCGATGTGATATTATTTGGTATGTTTTATGCCTTCTGGTTTACTTGATTGTTCTCGATTTTGGTTACACTCGCATGCTTTTGCCGATGATGAATTGGGATTTATTTATAGGCTTTATTTCCTATAATCTCGGGTTTAATCTTTCTGTTGGACTTTGATAAATCTGGTATGTTGGATTGCGATGATGTATTGGTATGTTGGATTGCGATGATGTATGGTCTGAGCTTGTTAGCTCCTTTCTGCTGCATTTGTTAAACCAGAACATGAACTGGTGCTCCAAGTCCTCTGTATATCATATTACTGCCTATGTTTCCCTTGTACATGCCTGATGCATTCACTGTTTTTGCTTGATGGGCTGCCTATGTGTACTGCTGTGTTCTTGCACTGGCTTGTCTATATTTTGCTGAACCTGGTTCTTATTTGTTTTGTTGGTTGCTTGGCCCTGAGTTGAATCCAGTCGATGACTCGGGTTTGACCTTGTGCCGTGTCCTTGTATCCATGTGTTGCATTCATGTTTGGCTTATGCACTTATGAAAAGAAACAACCCAAATACCTGAGGCAAATATTATAACAAAAATATTTTCATTTTCTGTTTGGGTTAAATATTATTTTCCAGATTACTGCTTTTGAATTATATGTGACAGGTATTGAAGACTGGACAGCTGGATACAAGCTTGAAGACAGAGTCAAATCAAATGTGCATGAGTGTATGAATGCATGAGCTGAAGACAGGTTTCAAAGAAGGCTCGATCTTCCGAAATCGGATGAATCGGGCGGTGCCCACTTGGTCGATCCCCGCCGGGACTGCGGTGCCCCGGACCCCCGCCGGCGCTGCGCCCGGACCCGCTTCTCGGCTCGCCTTCGGCTCGGCACTCGGCTCGCCTTCGGCTCGGCACTCGGCTCGCCTTCGGCTCGGCATATATTTGTCAGTGTCGGTGTATGTATAAATTGAAACTGTATATGTAATGAGTGAACTGAGTGATGTAGTGAGGAATATCTGCATATGTGAATATCGGTGTTATATATCATTGAATTGTAAAATAGTGGAGTCAGGAATTTGTACTATTTCAAATGTTGAAATAAAATATTTATTTAAATAAATTACTGTTTAAATATCAAATTCTGTGTAATAGCATTTTATTAAATAAAAATTTATTTTTATTAAAAAATCAAATATGCTCTACATTGTGGGCCCCACAAATTCAAAAAGTTCATATCTATAGCAACATTTTGGAATGTTGCTACAGATACCTATGGGTGTTGCCATAGACCCAAATAGGGTTCTATTGCAACAATATTACATATGTTGCCTTAGATAGTCAAAATGTTGCCTTTGAGGTCTAAGGCAACGGCAAAAATTGCATCACCCTAAAAGTGTTGCCATAGACCTATGGCAACATTTTTCGGGCCTGAGCCAACATTTTTTTTGTGTTGCAGTAGGCCATTTATGGCGTAGTGTTCGGAGTATCATCGGGAAAATTCTTAGGATTCATCGTCCATGCCCGAGGGATAGAAGCAAACCCTGAACAAGTCCGAGCATTAAGGGACATCAAGATACCTTCCACCCGAAAGGAAATGCAAAGCCTAAATGGAAAAGTGGCTGCCCTAAGCCGATTCATCTCCAAAGCAACGGACAAGTGCGTCCCCTTTTTCGAAGCTCTAAAGAAAGATAAAGGAAAGTTCGAATGGACGGACGAATGCTTAACCGCTTTCCTTAACCTAATCGAACACCTCCAGAAACCACCGGTACTCTCGACCCCAAGCGAAGGCGAAGAATTATACCTATACCTTGCTGTGTCATCTCACGCTCTAAGCGCTGCCTTGGTAAGGGAAGACAACCGCATGCAACGACCAGTTTACTTCGTCAGTAAAAGGTTTACTGGGGCAGAAGTCAGATATCCTAAGCTTGAAAAGTTAGCATACTGTTTACTAATCACTTCACGAAAGCTACGTCACTACTTCCAATCCCATTCCATCAAAGTTCTGACCGATCAACCACTGAGGCAGGTACTCCATCGTCCCGACACTTCCGGGCGACTACTTAAATGGTGTATTGAGCTGAGTCAATATGATATCACCTATCACCCTCGCACCGCCATCAAGGGACAAGCCATGGCTGATTTCATTGCAGAATTCACTACCAACGAGGATAAGGAGCAACTGGAAATAACAGAAGATATCAAGTGGAATCTCTTTGTGGACGGTGCATCTAACGAACAAGGCTCGGGGGCAGGTGTGGTAATAATCACTCCCAGGGGAAATAAACTGCACTATGCTATAAGGTTGGAGTTCGCTGCCACCAACAACGAGGCAGAATATGAAGCAGTAATAGCTGGATTAGAAATTGCTATCGAGATCGGAGCCAATTCTTTGTGTCTTCACAGCGATTTTCAGCTTATTGTTAATCAAATACTAGGGGAATTCCAAGCTCGAGAAGAATGACTCATAGCATATCTAAAGAAGACCAAGTTACTTCTCAGCCGATTGGACCTCTACTTAGTCAAACACATCCCTCGGGAAGAGAACCAAGAGGCCGACGAATTGGCAAAGCAAGCAAGTATGGGAGACGTCGCCATCTTCGGGGCAGTAACTGTCTCAAAGCAAACGATCCCAAGTTTTGAGCAAATGAATCTGATAGCTGCAACCGAAGAAGCAACTTGGATGACTCCCATCCGAGACTACCTACAAAATGGCACACTACCCGACGGGCGTAACGAAGTCAAGAAAATCTTGAGGAAAGCGTCCCGCTACACAATACAAGGAGACATCCTCTATCGGCGCGGGTTCTCTAACCCATTGTTAAGGTGTGTCCCCGGAAGGGAAGCCAAGGAAATCTTATCCAACATTCATCAAGGAAGCTGCGGAGATCACACCGGAGGGCAAACGTTAGCAAAAAAGATACTCCGATACGGATATTTCTGGCCCACCTTAAGCAAGGACGCCTTAGATTTCGTCAAGAAGTGTGACAGATGCCAAAAATTTGCTAAGATCCCTCGGCTACCAACAACCGAGATTACTCAGATGACCAGCCCTTGGCCCTTTGCAGTATGGGGAATTGACTTAATCGGTGAACTGCCAATGGGTCGAGGCGGCGCCAAATATGCTATAGTAGCAGTCGACTATTTCACCAAATGGGTGGAAGCAGAACCTCTAAATAAAGTATCTTCAGCGAAAGTTATCAACTTCTTAATCAAAAATGTTCTGTGCAGGTACGGAGTCCCACTAAAAATCATATCAGACAATGGACTTCAGTTTGACAGCGAGGAATTCGCCAACTGGTGCCAAGAACACGGAATTCACAAAAGCTTCTCATCCGTAGCATATCCCCAAGCAAACGGACAAGTCGAAGCAGTCAACAAAATTCTGAAAACTCTGATCAAAAAGAAGCTCGAAAAGTCAAAGGGCGCTTGGGTGGATGAACTCCCTACGGCACTATGGGCCTACCGCACATCTTTCAGAACATCAACAGGGCACACTCCTTTCTCTTTGGCATACGGATCGGAGGCTATGCTCCCAGTTGAAACCATTGTGCCTTCCCACCGTAGGATCCACTATAACCCAGAAGAGAACGAAGAGCTCCTCAACATGTCTTTGGATCTAGTCGAGGAGAGAAGGAATGATGCAGTCCTAAAAACAGCAGCCCACAAGCAAAAGGTGGCAGCACAATACAACTCCAAAGTCAAGCATCGTACCTTACGAGAAGGGGATCTTGTCCTCAAGCGAATCTTCCCTCGCCCCGGAGCACTAGACCCAATCTGGGATGGACCATATGTAATTCATAAAGATCTCCACAACGGAGCCTATATTTTGTCAACAGTGGACGGAGAGGTGTTCCAGAGGGCATGGAACATCCAACACCTCCGTCGATACTTTTCTTAACTTGTATTGCCCATATGAAGTGAATTAACAAAGAGAATCAGTGGACGTAGGCATTTTTTCGTGCCGAACCACTTTAAAAAAGCCTTGTCTCTTTTTTAACTTGTTCCTTTGTATCTTGGCTGCTTGTTAACTTTATCCTTTTTTGCTGAACAAAATCCTGAGCATATAGCATTCCTATTCAAAGCACTCCACAATGCAACTTCACGTGGACAGGACCCAACAGGTACTATGCGAATCTATGCCCTCGCCAATGAGACACTTTTGCTCCAGCATCCCTCTGCTGCGGGTTAACTCATTGCTCGCGACGGCCCTTAAAGCCAACTGTAATGAGCCGATTATAAGCCACCGAGAAGGCCGACTATAGCCGAGGCAGCTCATTACGGCGTTAGGCTCGCCGGCAACTGTGAACCGATTATAAGCCCCAACATAAGGTGTGGCCAGCCAGGGGCAGTTCACAGTTGACGATCGGCACCCATGCTAGCCGGCCACAGTAAGTCGAATAATACCCATGAGTACGGGCCATAATGGCCCGGGTAGTTACTGTGCGCGATCTCGGCTCCGGTGTATCTTAAGTGCGGCTGTGGTAAAAAAGAATTAACTCCCCGCGGAGGCGTAAGATGGGTGACAAATGTCTCCAAGACCCACAGCTAGGGAAAGTGACTACAAAACCCGTTTGCCACGAACTTAAGCACATCGAAGGCCTTCCGTGACTGGAAGTTTTACTATTTCACATATTTCAATTTTACTTAAAAAACTTTCCTCCTATCCTCTATAACAAACCATAAAGTACAGGATGCAGGGTAAGAGATACCCGCCAATGGATGCAGAGATTCACAATCAGATGGCAGGGCATTCAACCGCTTTCCATGCTTGGTCATACAAGATATTCGAAGCTGCCATTTACAAACAGAACATGAAAGGCGGTATTTTCTTCCTTTATGTGCAGATGCTTGACTGTAATTTAATTTTTTCACACCGCACGCTAACATTGCAAGTCATGAGATTATGATTTAAAACCAGAATCTGACATCAAACACAATTTAATTACGAGAATATACACAGCTATATTTCTCATACGACATGTCAAAACAGCAACAAACATTCAAGAAAAGACAAAATCAGCTTAAGTTAAAAAATTACACGTCAAGAATAATGTTGATTATTACAAGTAACAAGAATTACAACTTAGAAGTTACTCTACTGTCTTAAGACTAACAGATACAACAATGCCAAACCTACAAAAAAAAAATTTCCAGGTCTAATCAGGGAGCCGGTTGCGTCAAAGTCTTGTCCTTGCCCTTTTGCCCGCCTGCCCGGTCATAAAAAGGATTCATTAGTGATAAGTAACCAAGTTAACGGAAAGACTAGAAAGGAAGACTTACCAGCACCTGCTTCTTGACCGTCCTGGTCGTCATCCTCTACCTGCACACCTGCCTCTTCAGCAGCAAGCAGCCGCATACCCTCCTTTACCGCCGCTTTCTCCTCCTTGGTGAACTGGGCAGTGACCACATCCATACTAAAGACCGTTCCACCCTCTTTATCTGCATCAGCCTTAGCCTCCTCCAAAGCCCGAAGATAGATCTTGGCCATGACCCTGGGATAATCATCCATCCAAGAGAGATTGCCCTGCTTCCAAGTTCGGAAATACATGTCCTGGAGCATGTCATCCATCATTCCCTCATTCTCCTCAAACTCCCTCATCCGGGCATCGGAAGCCGACAACCTTTCGACGGCAGCATCTCTCTCCAATCTGTATCTCGAGCAATCAGCCTGAAGGGACCTCCGCATCACCTCCATCTCTTCCCTCAACTTAGCTTGAGCAAGCTCTGCAGCCTCAAGTTTCTCGGACAATTCCTCCACCTGCTCGAGATCCGCTCTCCGAACCTCATCCACCGTGGCAATAGCCATGTCAATCCGCTCTTTGCAAGCAGCTTCCATTTTCCGCAGTTCGGCCCGACTGGCCTCTTCCATGGTTTTCCTTAGTCGCCCAGTAGCAGCCTCATGCTGAGAAATCTGGATAGCCTGATCCGCAAGCTGTTTGGCCTGATCCGAAACCACCAATCGAAGTCGGATATTGGCGCTCCCAATCTCCTCTCCGGCCTTAACCAGCCGAGCATGATGCCCCATCAGCTTCTTGGTCTCCTCTGCCACCCGATCAATATTAGCCTTGGCCTCGTCTCCCATAGTGACTATACGAGTAGTGAGTAGATCGAGATCTAAGGCCTTGGCTTCGTCAAGTACTCGTACCATGGGGTTACGGGGGAGAAGATGTTCACCAGTGACTTCGTCGAAAGTAATATCATGAGAACTGGGATCCAGATCAGGATGACCCGCAAATGGATTACGGGCCAAGTCGGGACGGTCAATATGAATAACAGAAGGGTTTCCGGACGGGTGCGGAGAAGGCGCAAACTCGCTACCCTCCTCAGTAATGTCATGAATAGGCTGAGCCGGAGGCTGAGGACCGGGCGAAGTTTCGGGTAAAGGATGACTCCTCTTCCTCTGTTGAATACCCTCTTCGATGACCCCAAGAAGAGGACGGTATCCGACTACATCCCCGGAGCGTTGGGTTGAGGGCTTCGGCTTAGCAGAAATTTTGGAAAGTTTATATTGCTCAAGCCTGTGTCGAAGGTCTGAAGCTTTGGACGTCTTGCCTGCTCCTAATATAAAGAACAAATGTCACAATCTTACATCACTATACGATTCGAGAAACGCGGTAAATTACAAGTTAAAAAAGGAAAAGAAACACAGCTATGGTTGTACAAACCCTAGGGAGGAGTGGGATACTGCAATAAGTCCTGGATTTCAGTCCAGGACGGGAGCGGATCATAAAATATTCCTAAGTCCCTATCATTTATGAAGCATGCAGGAGTCAAGAGTTCACCTTGAGTCGTCAGAGCCACCTTGGCCGGAATGGTCGGAGAAGACTCGCTTGCACCAGTCCCGGCTTTGTCCGCCTTCCCGGTCTTCTCTACCAAAGCCGGATCATCATCCAACCCCTCAAAAGCTTGGCGGAAAGCATCATCCGTCCACTCTTGCATTTCGCCTACTTGCCCAGAAGACAGAGCCCTGGAACCATCACCACCCTGTCCATCGCCACCATCATCACCAAGACGCTCAACGTCACTTCCGCCCTCAGCCTCACCTCTTTCTTCCTCCGCATCTATCTCCCCCTGAGTAAGTGGACAATTGCTGGGAGAAGGACCGTCCGACCTCTTAAGTTTCTTACCTCCGACGGCTGGAGGTTTCGTGAATGGTTTTCTCTTTCCACCCTCTGCCGCAACGCCTCCCTTAACCTGAGCAGCCGCCCTCTCTTCCGCCGTTTCCCTCAACTTAACTACAGACTGCTGCGGAAGGATTAAGTTATATTTCAGAAGAATCGCATTTCTAATCAAGAAGGCAGATGATCTGTATTTCCCAAGAATGGCTTCTATCTCAGCCGCCGTCTGAACCAGGCGGTCAGTCTCCACAACCGGAAAGCCACCTGTCGCTAGCAAAAATGAGAAAGTATGAGAAGAAGCATCGCAATCGGAATAAAAAATTATAAGTAAAAGCATCAACTTACATCCAGAGGTAAAGCGCCGGATGGAGACGGAGTCGTCCCTAACAAAGAACCACTCTTTCTTGAACATGCTGAATTTAGAGTACAGGTCCAAGACCGGCTTGAAGGTCACAGCGGACTCCAAGCTAATATATGGGGACCCCTTCTTATAGCCCCTTAAATTATACAAGTACCGGATCTCCCGGTTGGAGGGAGCGCGACCATACTTCCTCCGAAAAATAACGAAAAGGCTCACCAGTATGGCATAAGAGTTGGGCTGAAGCTGGAATGGGGCCACCTTCAGATACGTGAGGAAGCTGACTACCCAAGCATTGAGAGGCGGGATAGCACCACACATGCAATGGTACCTACTATAAGCAAAGTATCCTTCGGGAGGACTGTAGGGCATGACTCCTGGGCCCAGCAGCAGCATGAGGGCTCTATCGATCCCAAAGGAACGAGATATAACATCGAGTTGCTCCTCTTTGAGAGAGCTAGGAAAGCAGTCAGGCGGGGAATCCAGCAGCTCCTGGGGACCATATCCATCCACTAATGACCTCGGGGCGGGCCCATGACGCTCCGATCCTGATTGAGCTGGGGGCACGGCCGAGGACTCTCCTTCACCCCCGGATCTCCTCTTATCTGATCGAGTTTCAACTTTTCGAGACATTTTATCTGCAAACATGGGAAAAGTATATCGTTAGAATATACAAGCAGCGTAATCTGGAATTTCGCTTAAAAATTCGAAGTATGAAACTCAATGTTTCATTCGGTCGTATAACTCAATAGTCCATTCGGTCGTATCACTCAAAAGTTTCATTCGGTGGCACAAGTCAAAGTTTCATTCGGTGGCACAAGTCAATGTTTCATTCGGTCGTACAAATCAATGGTTCATTCGATCGTATAACTCAATAGTCCATTCGGTCGTATCACTCAAAAGTTTCATTCGGTGGCACAAGTCAATGGTTCATTCGGTCGTTCAAATCAATGGTTCATTCGGTCGTATAACTCAACAGTTCATTCGGCAGAAAAAATAGTACCTGGTTCGGCTAAATCACTTGGTCCGGCTAGAATGCTTAATAACTTGGTTCGGCTAAATCACTTGATAGGAAAAGCGATGGCCTAAGCCCCCTATTTATAAGGGAAGAATGAATGACCGGACCAGCCGGTTCGACTTAGGTACCGAATACGGTCACTCGAGACAAAACAAAGCACAACGTATGCCGTCATACGCCCCGCTTTGGGGGGCAAATGTTGGGTACGTTTCGACCCTGTTCCAGACTGCCGAACCAACCCTCATTCTAGACTGCCGAACCAAACCTCCACTCGAGACTGCCGAACCAAACCTCCACTCGAGACTGCCGAACCAAACCTCCACTCGAGACTGCCGAACCAAACCCTCATTCCAGACTGCCGAACCAACCTCCTTCAGACCATGCCGAACCAACCTCCTTCAGACCATGCCGAACCAACCTCCTACCACCGGATCAAACGCTGCCGGACCAAGATGTGCCAGGCCAGATCACGTCAGCCCAGGCCCGCCAGCAGCTATATACATCCAAGACCCCTACTCCCAACCTCACTCTATAAATAGAGGGGCAGGGGTACAACAATGGGGACAAGTTTGAGAGCTCAAGCACGGAGAGAACTTTCAAACAACTTTCTTTTACTTGTATCAAAGCTTTGTACTTGTAATCAACAGAAGAGAAGAGAAATAACATATAAAGTGGACGTAGGCACATTCTGGTTGAACCACTATAAATCTGCGTGTCTTTTTACAATTTAGCCCCTGCTTTACATATATTTGCATAAATCTCCAAAATCACTAAAAACAACATAAGATCTACTAAATTATACGACTTTGAGGTGTTTGTCCATTTTTTGTGCAAACATAGCTATAGCTAAAGCTTCACAAAGACTAAGATTCACAAGAGAAATAAGTAACAAGAGTGGAAACAATTAAATAATAACTTATCATTCAAAATTAAACTTCATCTCAAAATAAGTCATAAAAACATAACATGTCTCAAACACTCAAAATATCTCATGTCTCGTGAAAATACATCTCAGTCGCATAAAATCGGAGTATAAAAGTAACAATAATAATAGTAATCCCTCTCACAAGTGCAAGTCCATCATAAGCCAAATGAAAAAGATGAAGAGCAATAGAATACATCTGAAATGAGAAAACTCCAGGAATGAATCTCCAAGTAACCTGAATCAACTCAACTCTGATGGCCTATTGGGGGGAAAAAGGGGGAAATAGAGGAGTGGGTCAGATAATAAGTCTGGTGAGTGAAAGTAATTACTAGCATTTCTAAGCAAGATAAAGATAATAGACTAATCAATAGTTCTAGCTTGAAAGGAAAATACAGAAAAGATAAAACTGGGGTAAAATATTGTTTCTGATTCTATTTGACTGTTTTCTTTGATTGTTTGCTTTGATTGTTTCGATAGTTTGCACTTGTCTTAAACTACTTTGATTAAGCTGAAATCCTAATTTACTCTATGATGAGCCTATTCTATCTCTGTTGTGCCATTGTGAACCAGTCCTATTGGCACAGCAAAAGACACCTCTTTATGGCGTAGGATGCAATAGCGAATTATTTACTCTAATCGATGCCGCACGCTCGGTCATCACCGGTACACACTAACTATCACCCCCTATTTGACCCTTTATTTACCATAATCAGCATAAGCGTACCCAGCCTCACCTAACGTTTGTGAGACCATCAGTCCTAGACCTAAAAGGGAATGTTACAGGTACTGGTCCTAACAAACAATCTTGTAGTTTTGCGCCCCTTGCACACAGCATAAGCGTGTCCCAGCCTCACCTACTATTGTGAGAACATCAGTCCTAGTTCTGAAAGGGAATGCTACCCGTACTGGCCCTACTTCTATATTTTCTTATTAACTTAATCTAAGTTTTAAAATAAGTCTCTTCTGTTATTTCTGCTATATTTGCTTATTAACATAATCCAAGATCTAAGTTTTAAAATAAGCCTCTTCTGTTATTTCTTTTTTTCTGATTATAACCTGTGTTATAATTGTTCTTGCAACTGTTACCGTTCTATTTTCTCTTTTTAGTTATAACCACTTATTATAATTATGCTTGCAAATATCTTAAATTTGCCTATTTCAATCTATCTCTATTTTATTTCAGTTTTTCTTATTTTACATCTGATTTCTGTAAATTTAGTGTTTTTCTATTTTAATCCATATTAGCGAATTCTTCTATTTTTATTATCTTATTCGCGACAAAAAGGATTAAATCTGTATAAAAAGAAACTAACATTTACAGTCTAAATTCTAACTTTAAAACAGATGTACATAAATGTAAATAACTATAAATAATTGTTAAATAGTTGAATAAAAATAGCTGAATAAAATAGACTGAAAAGAACTTCTGAAATTTACTTAAAAACTAACTGGAAATAACTTATATAAAAACTGTCTCAAAATTGTAGAAAAACTACAACCATCTAGAACCCTATTATTTTAAATTACTTAAAAATCTAAAATAATTACAAAGCACTCACCTGTGATCCTTAGCTCTAGTCCTGGGCCTTCCTGGATCCACTTCTAGGGCGTAGAATATTTTTATTAAAAAGATCTTCTCCGTAGAAAAAAATTTCTATTTAGGGTTCAGCCTCAGGCAACGAACCCAATTGGGAGAAAATCTAAATGAGAAAAATAGCTAGGCCTAGGGTCTTATTTATAGTGTGGCTTAGGGATCTCAGGCCGTCGGATTTGAAGATCAAATCTGGTGCAACCACGTCATAGACTCACTAGGGACCCTCAGATGCAGCTACGGACGCACAAGATTTGCCCAAAAATAAAAAATATAGTGTTCGGTTTGTACTTGGACGATTCTTCATCCAGTGAAAAAGGCGGGTCGTCCCAACCTATAGGTGGGTCGACCTATGTATATTGGGGGTCGACCTACAGGTCGACCTGACCAAAACAAGGGTCGACCTAGGCCCTTGTTGTTATTTTTTTCGTTTTCTTTTGATTTCTTATTTCTTTCATAACTTCTTCATACTAACTCGTATTTCGACAAGTTATATATGGAAATTGATGAAAAAATTACCATGGACCCAATGGTGCAACTTTCGTGGCTTGATTCTGACAATTTCACAAACTTATTTTATTGTTTAGTTAATTCGTTAATTAATTATTATAGCTCAAATTTTGGGTTGTTACATTCTCCCCTCCTTAAAGGACTTCGTCCCCGAAATCTCCAAGGACAGAAGAATGAAATAAATATTTTCATTAAATTCTACAACCACATATTCAACCATCGTCCATTACATCCATTGTCCTTAAGCTTTCTAATGCAACTTATGTTATATGCAATAGTGTAGTGTCAATGTCCCTAACTAATGCAAAAGATTAGGCGGTCTACCGATTCAGTCGACCTCCTTTTAATGCAATCATGTCTGTGCCATGTATCCAAATGAATGCAAGTTTCCTAATGATAACTGATAGTTCTATATGCGTACTACAACCATCATCCAAATTCAACAATCATATGATAATCACCCATTCATAGCAACCATGAAATAAAAATGCAAGTGCACACACATCCATATGCATATGCTTTAGTGACCTAGTTAGGCCGATCCCTAAGAGATAATAGTGCCTAGTGTGTGTATATGCGTCCATTAGCATCCACTAGCAAACACTTGCAACCACTAGCATCCAACATACATAGCATGTTCTAGTAACATGTTTACATTCAGTCCTACCATCCATAGGTTAAATCCTAAGATCTACCCTCCCAAAGGATACTAAAGGAAAGAACCTATTCAAAACTAAAGATGAAATTAGGAAATTCAAAACGTACCATCGAAAAGATGTGGATAAGAGGTACGTATTTTCTCGTCAGCCTCCCACGTAGCGTCCTCGATACTATCACCCCACTGCACCTTAACCAAAGGGACTTCCTTATTCCTAAGCTTCTTGATATCATGTCCAACAATCTTGATAGGAATGCGACGAACCGATGCCTCTCTCTCTACATCAACTTCCTCGAGTAGGCTAGGTTCCACTACCTCTGCTGAATCATGCAAGCACTTCCTTAAGTGTGAAACATGAAAAACATCATGAACTCCCGCGAGCCTCTCCGGTAGCTTTATTCGATACGCCATCTTCCCTACCCTTCCCACAATGGGGAACGGTCCTACGAATTTGGGAGCAAGTTCCCCACTTGATCCAAACCTCACTACTTTCCTTAGCGGAGATACCTTAATGAAAACAAAATCTCGTACCTCGAACTCAATATCCCTTCTCCGCTTATTCGCATAGGATTTTTGTCTATCTTGTGTCGTTTTCATTCTTCTTCTAATCAAATCAATCTTTTTCGAAGTCTCTCTAACCATGTCGGGATCAAGTAGCAATCTTTCTGTAGACTCCAACCAACACGAAGACGACTTGCAGGGTCTTCCTTAAAGAGCTTCAAAAGGTGCCATCCCAATGCTAGCCTAAAAATTATTGTTATATGTTAATTCCACTAAAGGAAGGTGCTCCTCCCAAGTCCCTCCAAAATCAAAAATGCACATCCTCAACAAATCCTTAAGAACTCTATTAACTCTCTCTGTTTGGCCATCCGTTTGACGGTGATAGGCCGTATTCGATCTAAGCTGTGTCCCTAAAGCCTCTAGCAAGCTCCTCCAAAACTCACTAGTAAAGATAGGGTCTCTATCGCTCACTATGCTAGAGGGAACTCCATGAAGTCGGACTATCTCACGAACGTATATGGATGCCAAATAAGGTGCTGTCCTCTTACTCTTGACCGGAATGAAGTGGGCACTCTAAGTCAAATGATCTACAATCACCCAAATACTAGTATTCCCCTTCCTAGATCGGGGTAAACCATCTATGAAATCCATCTAAATATTATCCCACTTCCATTCGAGTACATCCAATGGTTGAAGTAATCCACCAGGCCTCTACTACTCCACCTTAACTCTTTGGCACACAAGACACTTAGCCGCAAACTTTGCTACATCCTTCTTCATGCCACTCCAATAAAACACTCTCTTCATGTTCCTATACATCTTATCACCACCCGGATGAATAGTCATTCAAGAATGGTGTGCTTCTGCTAGAACTACGCTTATTAAATCGCCAGTGCGGGGGACACAAAGTCTTTCATCTCTCCTTAGCCACCCTTTACTATCTATGGAATAACGTTGGAGATGTCTAGAGACCTCTCCTCTGCTAGTCCTATCCAGAATATCCACAAGCTTTGAATTCTCTTGCTGCCTTGAGCCAATCTGATCTATGAGGGTAGGCTTAACCTTAAATGTTGAAATCTTAGCAAAATCTTTGATAAACTTCCTATAATAACTAGCCAAACCTAGGAAGCTTCTAACTTCGGTAGTGTTCTGGAGGGCCTTCCAATCCTGTACTGCTACTATCTTAGCGGGATCCACAGCTAAACCCTCTCTTGAGACTACATGCCCTAAGAAACGCACTTCCTTACACCAAAAGTGACACTTCGAGAACTTTGCTTTCAACTGATGAACACGAAGTGTACGAAGAACCTCCTCAAGATGAATAGCATACTCTTTCATACTCTTGAAAAACACTAAAATGTCATCCACAAATACTACAACGAACTTATTTAGGACATCTCGAAAAACACGACTTATCAAATCTACAGAATAGGCTGGGGCATTGGTCAGCCCAAACGGCATAACCAACCACTCAAAGAATCCATCGGGTGTCCTAAATGATGTCTTATCGATGCTATTGTCAGCGACCCTTAGCTGATGAAATCCTGTGGCTAAGTCAAGCTGAGAAAATACTGAAGAGCCAACCAACTGATCGAAAAGATCGTCTATCCTATGAAGTGGGTAATGGTTCTTCTTCGTGAGCTTATTCAACTCTCTATAGTCTACGTAAATCAAAGGGAACCATCCGCCTTTGTAGCGAAGACGACTGGCATTCCCCACTCGGATATGCTCCATCTGATGAAGCCATTCTACAATAGCTCACCAATCTTCTTACGTAACTCCTTCCTTTCCCTAGGAGCCATATGTCTCACAGGCAATACCACTGGCTTAGCATTGTCATTTAGGTAGATCCTAAAGTCGATCTCTCTCTTAGGGGGTAGTCCCCTAATCTCCTCAAAAATGTCTGGGAAATCTCTAACGACTGGAACTGAATCTAACTCTCCTAGTGATGAATCATGGGAATAAAGGAAGCTCAACATGATTGACCCCTGTAGGTTGCAAGAAATCGTGAGAGTACGTCCGCTACATGTCTCTAATCTAACAATTCTCCTCTTATAGTCTAATATCGCACCATAAGTGGACAACCAGTCCATCCCCAAAATCATCCCGTATCCCTAAAATCACAGTACATAGGTGTCACAATCAAACTCTATGCCTAGTATAAAAATTTTCAAACCACTACAAATCATGGATAAATGTGCCGATCCTCCTATGGGGTTTGAAACAACTATAGGTTCTACAACTAGAGAAATACCTAAGTGCAAACAATCACCAAGGAACTAGAAATGAAAGAATGCGATGCTCCGGAGTCAAAAAGAGTCCGAATAGAAAAAACTGAAATAGAGATCAACCCTTCTACAGAGTCTTTCCTACCTCGATCCTGTCCACTACTAGAAGGCGCTTCATCCAAAGTCTGTACTTGCGTCGTAGGTGCACCTGCTCTCTGTCGCGTCTTCTATGGACAAGCTCTACTAAGGTAACCAAGCTGCCCACAGTTGTAACACCGCTTCTTCATCATGTCCTTCTTACAGTCCTTTGTGAAATGCCCAACCAATCCACAACTATGACATTTCTCGCCTTTCTTGATCTGTCCCTTTTGAGGTCCTCCTTATTTCTTCTTGTCTTTATCCTTTTTGCTCTTCCACCACTGCTTCTTAGAGTATTCTGATTTAGGAACCTCCTTAACCTCTTCTTCCTTAGCAGCATATGTCATGATAGCCATTTCCATAAGTGACTCATACGTCGCTCCCATAGGTACATGTGTCAATGCCAACCCTTGGATGGGCTAGTTCAAACCCTTAGCAAACTTAATGGCCTTCTTATGCGGTGTATTAACAAGCTCCGTCCCGAACCTCGATAACTCATTAAAATAATTTATATAATCTTTCACCGAAAGACTCCCCTGCTTCAAACTAATGAACTTCTCCAACTACATGCTTTCCTCGGCTTGCGACAATAACTTTCTCTTAAACCTTTCTCGAAATCCAAACCAACTATGTCTCTACCCTCCATTTCTACAGTCTCCCACCAGTAAGAAGGTTCTCCTTTCAGCTGGCAAGATGCAAGCTGAACTCTCTGTCGGTCCTCCAATCCTAACAATCCAAATATCCGCTTCATATTCCTCAACCAAGTTCGTGCCTCCACGAAATCCTCCGTGCCGGAAAATGTCTTGCCTCCTAGATTAGCGAAGTCCTTGCATAGCATAGAAAAATTGGCTGCTGCAGGTGGATTAACGGGACCTCCACCCGCCGGTGCTGCATTGGGCGCTTGCCCATGCACCTTTGGTGCCGTAGCTTGGAGGTATCTACGGAACCAGCTAGGGACTTGGACACCCTCTGGAAGATTTGGGGCATCCGCCATTCTATGTAAAGAAAAGAAAATTTAGGCTCGAAAGAATCGAACGGAGGTTAAACTGGACTTTGAGGGAATTTTTATAAAAACTCTTTTATACTTCAAAACTATTTCTATAATAAGAGTTTCTTTCTGAAAAATACTTTTAGTTTGAAGATATGTTACCTTTTAAAAATACTTCACTTTTAAAACAAGTTTTTAGGAATCCTGTAACCTTAGGCTCTGATACCAAGTGAAACACCCCACACCCCTTAATATACCCAAAAAGGGCACACCAAAGGATGTGGTGCATTATAGGTATAGCTAAAGCTTCACAGAGACTAAGATTCACAAGACAAATAAGTAACAACAGCGGAAACATTTAAATAATAACTTATCTTTAAAAATTAAACTTCATCTCAAAATAAGTCATAAAAACATAACATGTCTTAAAATCTCAAAATATCTCATGTCTCATGAAAATACATCTCAATCTCATAAAATTAGTGTAAAAGTAATAATAATAATAATAATAATAGTAATCCCTCTTACAAGTGCAAGTCCATCATAAGCCAAATGAAAAAGATGAAGAGCAAAAAATACATCTGAAATGAGAAAACTCCGGGAATGAATCTCTAAGTAACCTGAATCAACTCAACTCTGATGTCCTATTGGGGGGTAAGGGGAAATAGAGGAGTGGGTCAGACAATAAGTCTGGTGAGTGAAAGTAATTACTAGCATTTCTAAGCAAGATAAAGATAATAGACTAAGCAATAGTTCTAACTTGAAGGGAAAATACAGAAAAGATAAAACTGGGGTAAAATATTGTTTTTGATTCTGTTTGCTTTGATTATTTGATTTGATTGTTTCGATTGTTTGCACTTGTCTGAAACTGCTTTGATTAGGCTGAAATCCTAATTCTACCCTTTAATCGGCCTATTCTATCTCTGTTGTACCACTGTGAACAAACCATGTTGGTCACAGCAAAAGACACCTCTTTAGCGCGTAAGATGCAGTAGCGAATTATTTGCCCTAATCGATGCCGCATACTCGGTCATCGCCGGTATAAATAAATGCCGCCCCTTATTTGACTCTTTATTTACCCTAATCAGCATAAGCGTGCCTAGCCTTACCAAACTGTTGTGAGACCATCAGTCCTAGACCTGAAAGGGAATGCTGCCCAGCCTTACCTAACTATTGTGAGACCATCAGTCCTAGACCTGAAAGGGAATGCTCCCAGCCTCACCTAACTGTTGTGAGACCATCAGTCCTAGACCTAAAAGGGAATTCTGCCGGTACTGGTCCTAACAAACAACTAGTTTTGCGCCCCTTGCCCAAATCTCCATATTTGAGCCTCTATCTATTGGCCACTTATTTACCCTAATCGGCATAAGCATGTCCCAGCCTCACCTACTATTGTGAGACCATCAGTCCTAGATCTGAAAGGGAATGCTGCCGGTACGGGCCGTACTTCTATATTTATTTATTAACTTAATCTAATTTTAAAATATACCTCTTTTGTTATTTCTGCTATATTTGCTTATTAACTTAATCCAAGATCTAAGTTTTAAAATAAGCCTCTTTTGTTATTTCTTTCTTTCTAATTATAACATATGTGTTATAATTGTTCTTGCAACTGTTACCATTCTATTTTCTCTTTTTAGTTATAACCACTTGCTATAATTATACTTGCAAATATCTTAAATTTGCCTATTTCAGTCCATCTCTATTTTATTTCAGTTTTTCTTATTTTACATCTGATTTCTATAAATTTAGTGTTTTTCTATTTTAATCCATATTAACGAATTCTTCTCTTTTTATTATCTTATTCGCGACAAAAAGGATTAAATCTCTATAAAAAGAAACTAACATTTACAGGCTAAATTCTAACTTTAAAACAGATGTAAATAAATGTAAATAATTGTAAATAACTATAAATTGCTGAATAAAAATAGCTGAATAAAATAGACTGAAAAGAACTTCTGAAATTTACTTAAAAACTAACTATAAATAACTTATATAAAAACTGTCTCAAAATTGTAGAAAAACTACAACTATTAAGAACCCTATTATTTCAAATTACTTAAAAATCTAAAATAATTACAAAGCACTCACCTGTGGTCCTTAGCTCTAGTCTTGGGCCTTCCTGGATCCACTTCTAGGGCGTAGAATATTTTTATTAAAATGATCTTCTCCCTAGAAAAAAAAATTCTATTTAGGGTTCAGCCTCAGGCAATGAACCCAATTGGGATAAAATTTGAATGAGAAAAATAGCTAGGCCTAGGGTCTTATTTATTGTGTGGCTTAGGGATCTCAGGCCATCGGATTTGAAGACTAAATCTGGTGCATGTTTGCGCCAAAATTGGTCATAAACACCCAATTGCCGATGAAAGCACCCGTTCACAATCACAGATCATAGATAGCTAATATATAGAGAATATAAACATGAAGGACACTCAAAATTTAAAAGGAAAGCAGTAGAAACACAAGATTTATAGTGGTTTGGCGTTGTAGCCTACGTCCACTTTGAAGAGTTGCTGTTTTATTGGTTATAACTCGCTGGTTACAGAGGTTTACAATAGTACAACCGAGTTACAACAATGATTCCGGCAGAGTATCGGCGTAGAAGAGCCAAAAGATCCCTTTTCTGAAGCTCTTGGACTGCTATTTATAAGTGTAGGCTGCAAATATCTCGCCCATATCTCGGAAGACTCCTTCTCTCACGTGGGTCCTACGTGATCGATCCCTTGACATTTCGACTCGATCCATGATCGATATGTACCAAATTCGTATCGATCCAAAATTTCCCCATTTGGGTTGGGATCGATCATGGACATTCTTGAGGTTGTACGCAAGCTCCTGTGAAAATTTGGTGGCATTTGGACTTGTAGATTGTGAGTTATGATCGATGCAATTTTGGATCTTCAATGTGGAAGTGAGTTTCATGATCGATACGAACCAAATTCGTATCAATCCAAAATTGCTCTTATTGGGTTGGGATCAATCATGGACATTCTTTGGTTGTACGCAAGCTCGTGCGAAAATTTGGTGGCATTTGGACTTGTAGATTGTAAGATATGATCGATGCAAGTTTGGATCTTCAATGTGCAAGCGAGTTTGGGAAGCGGGTTTTGGGAGCGGGTTTGGGGAGCGGGTTTTGGGAGCGGGTTTGGGGAGCGGGTTTGGGGAGCGAGTTTGGGGAGCGGGTTTGGGGAGCGGGTTTGTGGAGCGGGTTTGGGGAGCGAGTTTGGGGAGCGAGTTTGGGGAGCGAGTTTGGGGAGTGAGTTTGTGGAGCGAGTTTGAGGAGCGAGTTTGGGAAGCGAGTTTGGGAAGCGATTTTGGGAAGCGAGTTTGGGAAGCGAGTTGTAAAGGTTTTTCTTGATTTTGATCGGTCAATATCTCGAGCATACGAACTCCGATTGGCTTGAAATTTGGAACATTGGCTTTCATAGCTTTGCTAGTCATACCATATCGATCGTGGCTCGATACGGACTCAAGAAAAATTTACCAGTATCCATAGTGAATCCATGTGTAGCCGATCTTCGGGACAAACTGTCCTTAGTTTCTAGTTAATTCCTTGGTGTCATGGCCTTGCCGAAAGGTGGGATAACATTTCAAAATGTTTGTTTGTCGACTATGCTATATTTTAGTCTCGTGATCATGCTTATTGTCTGTGAAAATCTAGCTTTGACCATTGTGCAGTCGATTGGGTTAAATCTTCCTGTATGTTGCCTTGCCAAAAGGAGGGATAAAATTGCTGATTGGTGCTTTCATTGAGAGTTGAACTCAAGAATCCTACAGCTTGGATTTTGAATTTAAAATCTTAAGGACTTGGATTTGGAAAGCTATGGTGAAGCAATCAGCAAGGAGACTAAGAGCAGAATGGAGTCGGTATGAAGGAAGTCAGGAGGCTTCCTCGGGAGCGAATCAGGCCTCAGTCTTCATCACCCGAGATGAGATGGAGATAATGATGGAAGCCATACAGGAAGGAATGCTGAATAGACAAGAAGAGATGATGCAGAACCTACTCCAACAGATTGGACAAGCTAGAGTGCAAAATCAAGGAAACGCAACTACAAGAAGCGTTGGAAACAGGGATCAGGAGCATGGAGCAACCAGGATTCAGAATGGAGCGGGACCATCAGGAGTAGTCCATGAGCTAGGGGCATGCCCCGGGAGCATATAGATCCAACCCTTGGTAGGATATCAGGTAGAACTGTGCAACACGGCGTTGATAGAGGAATGGATGCTCGTCTAGGAAAGCAGATTCCACAATTCCCTCATGAACTCGGCGGGCGGATCGGAGGCAACAGGCAAGGACCCTCACTTGATGACAGTGACAAATTGGTGAAGATGGTTAGATGAGCCATGAGGGAAGGACTAGTGAATAGAGATCTACAAGACATGAACAGGAGCCCCTTTGGCCTCGCAATCAGGCAGGCTAGGAACCTACCTGAATTCAAGCTACAAGCACTAGAGATGTACGATGGGAGGACAGATCCTGATGCTCATCTGACGAGGTATATGCGGCATATGAAAGTACTAGGGGCATCAGAGGAAGTCATGGCCTGATGCTTTCCGCTATATTTGACAAACATAGCAGCATTATGGTTCAGGCAATTGGAGAGCGGTTCGACTGGAATGTGGACCGGGTTAATTGAAAAGTTCATGAGGCAGTTCAGAGTTCATATATCAAGGCCCAAGAATGTAATGAGTTTGACAACGCTGAAACAGAAAGTAGGGGAGTCTCTGAGGAAATTTTTGACACGATTTAACGCAGCAGCAGCATTGGTAGATCGCCCAGATCCATCCATGGTTTTGATGGCAGCTGTGTCGGGAATAGCTGATGGCACATAATTCAAGAATTCACTGACAAGGGATCCACCTATGGATCTGGGAGGGTTTTACCATGAAGCGGAAAGGTTTCTGCGGCAGGAGGATGCAAAGGCTGAGAGAGAGGAAGGAGATGAAGTTGAAGCTTATGCAGTTAAAGGCGGAGACCCACCTGGAAAAGATTCGAATAAGGACAAAGGAAAAAGAAAGGCAAATAATAGTTTTGACGAGTTGAGGCGGCTGCAAAAGGAGCCAAGATTCACCTCTTATTCGGAGTTGAGCGAGACTTTGGAGCGAATATATCAAGACACCAAATGGCAGGTTCCCTACCGGAGGTCAATGAGAAGGGATCCAACCAACAATGAAAAGAAATCAGACAACTATAGTTTGTACCAAAAATGGGCACAACACTCTTCGGAAGTTTTTGAAGAGATAAAATGAAGAATGTAAATGTAAAACAGAGATTATCTAACAAAAACTCCAACAAACAGAAATGTAAATGCGAAGACAAGCGATTTAGAGTGGTTCGGCGTATTGCCTACGTCCACTATGAAGTTTTTCTAGCTTTATTGATTCTATTTTAATGATTACAAGCGATTACGGCAAACAACAGCAAAAAACAACTTGAAAATCAAAATCAACAGCAAGGGTATGATGCAAGTCTTGATCCGGCAGAGTCTGGGCGCTTGAGAATCAAAAGATCCTTCTTCTGTAGGCTCTGGGGTGCTATTTATAGGCGTAGGAGGCTGATATTTCGCTCAAATCTCAGGAGACTTGTTCTGGCACGTGAGGGGGCCCACGCGACCAATCTCAGAAAGTTTCGCCTCGATCTGCGATCGAAACGAATCCATTTCGTATCGATCAAGATGATGTCCAATCGAGCTGAAATTTGGCAGAGTCATTCCTTAGTGTGTACGTAAGCTCCTGTGAAAATTTCATAGCATTTGGATCGGTGGATCTCGAGAAATGGTCGACACGAAATGGGGTTTTCCGGTGGCTGTTTGGTTCGAATCGGTCAGTTCGAAACGATCCCTTCGACTCGATCACCTCACGTGGTTTCGTGATGATGTGGCATGCACACTTCGCCTCGATCCGAGTTTCACTCCTAGTTGACCGTGTCGACTCCATAAATCTCGCCTTGTTCGTATCGAATTTGACACATCACCCAGGCTTGTTGACTCGATGGATACGAAGTAGTCATCAACTATGGATTCGAACAACAGTTATATCGATGGATACGAGCTACATAGCTCCTTAATGGACACGAAGTCAATCGATGCGAACCGGAGTCTATTGATGGATACGAAGTAAGGTAACCTGATGGATACGAATTGCTCTGCGCAGATGGATTCGAAGAGAGGTTTCCATGATGGATACGAAGCAGACATTTGGCCAATCAATACGAGTCGTACTAGCTATTGATGGATACGAAGTCCATCGATACGAACTCGATGGATTCGAACACGGCCAACTTCATCGGTACGAACTGATGTTCCTCGATGGGTACGAAATCGATCGAGTCTAAACGGATGGATACGAAATGGGGCTCACTGATGGATACGAAAACATGGCCTTTCCCTTCAACTTGCATCCATCATAACTTGAGCATATGAACTCGGATTGACTTGAAACTTGGAACGTTGGCTCTCTTTGCTTTTTTAGTCATGTCTTATCAATTATAGCTCAATCTGGTCTCGGACAAAATTCATCGATATCCAGGGTAGACCTATGTGCACTAGATGTCCATAACGAGCGACTCTAGGTTTTTGATCAATTCCTTGATATGTCGGCCTTGCCAAAAGGCGGGATAACATTTGCCCCCCAAAGTACGTCTTATGGAAACATGACGTGCTTTGAAAAGCTGTAGTTTCTCTCTGAACAATTATCATATCTTTCGTTGAAAGTTGTACTATGTATTGCTGTAACTGACTGCTGTGTGATAGTGATTAGCTGTTTGTCGTCGTAATCGTAATGAGATGAGTATTCGATGGTTGTTCTTGATTATCCTCTTGTATCGATCCTCTCCTGAATCAATGTAAGAGGTTGAAAACCAGTTTTTCACATCGATGTGATCCACCTTTAGGGATACGAAATGGTCGTTCGTACCGATGGTCACGAACTTTGGTGGACCTTGCTTCGCGCTGATGAGTTTCGATGGATACGAAATGTCCGTTCGTATCGATGAACTTTGAAGGATACGACATCAACGTTCGTATCGATAGACCTGCACTGTTGTGAGTCGATGGTTGTAAAATAGACACTTCGATTCGATGGAGTTCAATGCCCTTAGTGCAGCCTTCGTTGTGTACTTCGAATCGATGAAGCCTGGCGGTAACTTCGCCTCGATGAAGGCAAAGTCCGATGGATTCAAAAAGAGCATTCACAACGATCCGTTATTTGACCGGTTGCGACCGGTCATGTTGACTGGGAGGCGAATCGACACAGTCTCTCCTTAGGCTCAATATAAATATCTGGGACTTCGGCATTCTTTCACTTTTTACTTTTCACTGTTGCCTTCTGTCTTTACCTTCGTATTGATCTACGAACTCGAGGGGAAAAACTGTTCTTGCCTTCGAATCGATTCAATCCTTCGATCCTTCGAACTTAATCATTAAAATCGGGTAATTAATAGATTAAACTATGCTAAGAACGATGAAACTCAACTTCTCGGCCATCCATTTTTGTTTCTACGATCAATTTTGATGAATTTTAGATCTGGACGAGTCAGAGCAAGATTGGGGATGGAGCGTGGCCATAGAGTTGAGGCCCTTTGGAGAAGAAGGAGGTGTGGAGGAATCACTTTACCTCTATTTCGTGTCAATCTGGAATGGGAGTATTCGAATCGGTCCAGATAGTATGATTTCGTATCGGTACGAAGACGAGAGCGACGATCGATACGAAGCCAGTGTTTTCAGATCGATGCGAGATCAGCAGACCCGATCGATGCGAATCGATTTTCCCTCGATCGATATGAAACGTATCGATTCGAACCCGATCGATGCGAATCGGTTTGCCCTCGATCGATATGAAACGTATCGATTCGAACCTGATCGATACGAAACACATCGAGCCGAAGCTGATCGATACGAACGTATCGATTCGAATGCGGTCGGTTCAAAATGTGTGGCCCCTCTCACTTGATACAAACGCGAACCGCGGCGACCAATTCCAATCTAAAATTTGACGAACTTAGGGAAATTCTGCATACTTGAACACTTGACTCCGACGAGCTTCTGCCTTGCATGATTGAACTCAAACGCAGAACTGCATATTTGACTGCCTTTTGAAGCTCGTCGACGGAACTGTAACCTAACAAAAGCATAACGGACCTAAATTTGAATCGATCGTTAGCATCTGGAGGCATGGTTGTGACGGTCAGCGATGACGGTCATTTCCGGTCTGATTTTCAGAGTTTTGTCGTTCACACATCTTGGTTTTTTCCGTAGAATTTGCTCAAGTAGTACACAGCACCTCACTGCACGGCACATTCATACACTTTACACTGGGGAATGCACGGGCTCTTTATCGTCTAATAATGATTTCTCATGAGTTAGCTAGTTATGGAACCATCAAGTTCGCAGCAGTAGGAAATCCAAAGTATAATTCCTCCTAGGCTCGAAATTCCGGACATTGAGGCCGAAGTCATCGATCCGGCCCCGGATGAATTACCCGATGCATCTTTCATTACCAATCCGCCAGACTCTGTCGCGTCTCATATTTCTGAAGATATGCTTGGGAGAATATGCTTAAGGCATGGTCTGTCGATGGACGACATATTATTGCCGGGACCAAGTAACAGACCACACAATCCACCGGAAGGATATACCGCATTCGATCACCACGCGTGCGCAGCCGGGACGCTTCCTCCGTTCAACGATTATACAAGAGAAGTGTTGGCTTATCTGGGGATCGCCCCATCTCAGCTACATCCAAATGGATATGCTTCGCTCAATAGCTTGTTCATTGCATTTATGGAGTACCTCTATCGACCTCCTCGCATGACCGATATAAGATATTTGTTCAACTTCAAAAGTCGAACTGACAGTCCATCTTTCACATTCCTGGAGTCTGTAAGAAATTGCCAAGTGGTCACAGGGTCTTCGACTAGACTGAGCTACTTCAAGATGGAGTGGTTCTATGTTCGATGTCCTCCAGGATTTCCCAGGCGATGGTTATTCAGACGTGAGTATCACCACTCTTGAGTAGTTGGTAAGGCAGCTACAAATGAAGTTGAACTCACATTTCTTTTTCTTTTCAGCGATAATCCAGCGACCCGAAGGCTTATACTACCAGGAGATAGTTTGGGTTCTTCAAGAAGTCCCGAGCGAAGAGAGGAACATTGAACTGCTCTTGACGGACAGGAATCTCAGAACTCTTGGGTTGATCGGGCGGAGACAAAGTATAACGCTCGACGGTGCACTAAAGACTATCTATAAGGAGCGAGTTAGGCGCAAGAAGCCCAAAGTTATCATGATTGAGGAGGCTGACTCCGAGAGAACCCATACCGACAATGAACCTTTGGTTGGGCCTGCTGATGTGACCCCGGATTCTGAAGAAAAGAGAAAAGGCAAGGCAGTTGCTTTTAAACAATCCAAATTTAGGAGGCGAAAGTCTGTGGTCATAAACCTACCCCTTTCTGGAGTTAGAATCTCGGAGGCATCCCCCTTGCAGGTGGAAAATCCCTTCGAAGGGCTCGCTGACCTCCCAATTCCGGACCTCGTGTCCACACATCATGATGTCGAATTGGATGGACTGCAACATACTTTTGATGTTAGCGAGTCTCTTTCTACCAGTGTGGTCGACACTTCTGGTTGGTTTGGGGGGTTACACATCCATACACCCTTCACGGCACTACACAATCTTTGACCGCAAACCGCATACCATAAATGGTTACTAATCCTCCTTATTTTACTTTGCAGGTACGATGTCTGGTCGAGGTCCAATGCTTGGCAATTTGCGTAGCAAGCGTCGATCTTCATCATACTATGAATCACGTAGGAGTGAGGGAGATAAAGATTATGAACCGGGGTATTCCAGTCAGGAACGATCCGACAGAGATAGGGGATATGTACGCCGGTCTCGATCTCACTCTCCTCCTCCTAGGATCTCTGTGCCACCCCCAGTTCTAGTTACACGTCCTCCTGAAACTTCACGGCACAAGCCGCCCTCTCATGTTCCTAGATTCGACCCTCCATGCGGAACTGAAATAGCCGCCTCCTTGACTACTACATCAGTCGTGACTGATCCGACCGGGGAAGAAGCAGCCAAACTCGCACAAATGAGGAAGGAATTCCCCGACATTTGCTTTGACAGTTACGTCTTCCCCCCACACCTGAAGAGAATTCCGCCAACGGCCGAAAATACTATTCACTATTATGTTGCAGACATATTCTTTCAGTATAAGGAGTGGGCGAGGGCCGCGAGGAAAGCATCAAAAGTGGCATTTGATCGGGCCGCCACTATTGAAAAGCTGGAAAAGGAGTTGGGTCAAAAAGACCGAATTATTCAAGTGCTCAATGCCGAGGCTGAGTCTTCCCGTAAATCTGAAACAGAAGCTCTCAAAAAGGCCGATGATGCAAACTCGGCCATGGGTAGAATGAAACAAGAGCATTACACTACGATGGAAGACAAGGGTCATAGGAACACCACCATCACTGCTGAGAGAGACGCAGCCCTCAAAGAGCTCAATGAGCTTAAATCTAAGTTCTCCGAACTTGCGAGGGAGAAGGATGCGACCAACGTCTCCGCGCAAGAAGCCCGTGCCCAGGCGGTGGTGCTTCAGAAGGAGAGGGATGCGGCTATGGAAAAAGTCCGCGAAGTCGAAGTCGGGGTTGAGAGAAGGTCCGACTGGCGGAAGGCAGGGTTGAGGCTGAGGTAGAGGAGCTTCTTGTCACTTACAACGCCCACGTGTTAAGGCATAGAGATCTGACTTGGCTCGATGATTACCCAACACATCTTTATAACGCCTGGAACTTGCTGATTGAGGAGGAGAAATCAGGGCATCTTGATGAAGCCTTTGACGAATTTGAGCTGGAGAATCGTATACTTAACGACGACGAAAAGAAGGTTCTTCACGACTCCATGATTTCTCATGAAAAGGAGAGGCTCGATACTCAGCCCCGGGAAGTCGGAGAAGGCTCTGGTGTTGAGCATCATATTACGATTTCCAAGATTGTTGTGCCACCTCAGTCTGAGCCGACTTCGATGATCGACTCTCAGCCTATACCAGCTTATGACCCGTAACAGCCACATCTATCTCCTATAAGGGAGCACCCTTCTGAAGTCGTTCAGCCGACCTTGAGCCAAACTGAGGAAGGTACTCTGCACTAATCTCTTGTACATTCGGACTGAAGAACTTGTATAGAAGTGTATACTAACAAATGCTTCTTTTCTCTGATTGGTGACCGAAGTTGTACTGACAACGCTTCATGCAATCCAGGAATCATGCCAAGCGCAGGAGTCCATTATCTCTGAGGCGACCTCTGTTGTGACGGTTGTGCCTGCCGAAGTAACGCAGGGGAGCTCAATCTCTTTTGATGAACAGATGGTGAACGAGCTTCTTGGTCGACAGAGTGACCCCTTTGCGGACTTACCATTCGTCCTGGGTGGATTTTCATCTACTTCTGATACTTCGACACAGGCCACCACGGCACACAGTGAAGCTCGAGCCCTTTGAGAAGCAAACATACTGGCTGAAATTGATACCGAGATGGAGGCAGCGGCACATGGTGGCAGCTCAAAGGGTGGAGTAGTGGCGCATGGCCCTACACCACTTATGATGATATCCCTTGGGGGCACGCTTGTCGATACTAGTGCGCCAGTCCCGCTTTCGGCTATAGATCTCGTTCCTCCGACTCCTCCCACGGGAAACATTCCCTTAGACTCCAGTTCGAAGGAGGATGTCGACATCATGCTCCCGTCCGAGGATAGCCTACCTAAAGAAAAGGGCTCAAAACGGAAGATCACTAGTGGCTCCAGTAGCTCCTCGTTGAAGAAGAAGCCAAGGAAAAAGAAAGAGTAGATAGACTTTTTAGGCACATGTTTCCTTTTGCAGTTAGGAATTTTGTCATCTTTTTTCTTTCATAGGTCGTGTATAGATGCGGGTTCGGCCCCCGCTAGTAGGAATTTTTTGGAAGGGTTGGTATATGAGCCATCGCTCTTGATTAGCTGAAATAAAGTTTTGTCTTCTTGTTTCAACTTTCATTCCTTTTATGCTTAAATGCTGCAGTGTTTGAACCTCAGTTCTGTGTACTTGCATTATTTTAACTCGTTTCGGGTAGTGATTAACACTTGCATCTGCCCCCAGTTCCGGGGTTAAGTTGTAAAGATCAGCTTGCGAACGCAATAAGTAAGGATCGAGCGGTCGAACTACACTTGTTTCTTTATAAATCGTTACATCCGCACTCTGGGGGTTCGCACTTGCATTCTTGCAGTCAGTCACAGTTATCGAAAGCTTTCAAGTATTAGTCCACACTCTGGGGACACAAGTCATCTTGTGAGCGGTCGTTCACACTCTGGGAACTTAGGATTGATGTTAATACTCCAACCCATATTCTAGGAAATTGGAGTTAGCGTTCACATTCCAACTCGCACTCCGGGAGTTTGAAAGGCGTATCAGGATCATGGATGGTTAGACAATATCCATCCTGAGTTAACAAGTGAGATCATTAGACGGACGGGTCCATCCCTCTCAAGCTTGGTTAAGTTATGGTCGAAGTCATTAGGTGAACGGATTCACCCTCTTCGAAACTGTATTTTAAAGTTCATACTCCACCTCGCATTCTGGGAGCATGGAGCTGATATTTATACTGCACTTCACAATCTAGGAATGTGGAGTTGGCCGACAAATGGTTAGTCACGTTTGTTTGGGCACTTGGATTACATTCGCACTCTGGGAATGATGGATTAATTAGGATCGTGGATGGTTGATTCGCATCCACCCTGAGTGGACAAGCGAGGTTGTTAGATAGACGAGTCCATCCTCCTCGAGCTTGTTTAGGGTACAACCAAAGTCGTTAGGTGGATAGGTCCACCCTCTTCGGAACTGCATTTAGTTGTAATACGGTTGAGGTCGTTAGGTGGACGGATCTGACCTCCTCGAGACCGCATTCGTTTAATGTCTATATTCCGGCTCACACACTGGGAGTTCGGGATTAGTCATAGGAATGTCGTGTATCAATCCTATTTAACATTGGTGTAATGACTTGCCCCCGAGCTCGGCTTTCACGTAGCGAGTGGCCGGTCGTATCACAACCACTCTCTATTTGAATAAATTCCACTGCATGATGGAATTTAGCTCTCCGTGCATCGTGATGTCGTACATCGTATTTAATGAATCACAGCTCTGGCTCGAAGAGATGGCATTTTATTGCTAAAGTAAGAAAATGCGGCAAAGTTAGTTGCCTTATTATAGAATTCAAATTTAAAAATGCAAAAACAAACTGTAAATGGAAAAATAAAATGAGACAAACAAAGCCTGTCAGGTGTAATAGCGACGGAGACTCTCGCTGTTCCAGGCCCTTGGCACAGCAAGACCGTCAACGGTCGATAATTTGAATGTGCCATCTCCAAGTCTTTGTGTAATCACGTATGGTCCTTCCCAATTTGGTTTCATGTGTGAATGGACCAGATAGATTCTCTTGAGAACAAGATCGCCGAGTTCAAAGGTTCAAGGTCGAACTTTGGCATTGTACAATCGGGCGACTCGACTTCGATATGCGGCTGCTCTCAAATCAGCCTCTTCCCGCTTCTCATCTAGTAGATCCAAAGATTCAGCAAGTAATATAGCGTTTGTTTTCGGATCATAGTAAGTCACGCGATGGGAAAACACTTCCATCTCGACTGGAATAACAGCTTCTTAGCCATAAGATAGGGAAAACGGGGTGTGTCCGGTCGCGGTCTTGTGGGTCGTTCGATAAGCCCATAAAGCCATAGGAAGTTCATCAACCCATTTGCCCCCGGCCTTTTCCAGTCGTTTCTTTAGAATGGATTTTATGACTTTATTGACAGCTTCGACCTGACCATTTGCCTGAGGATGTGCAACTGCCGAGAATTTTTTATGGATATGAAACCGTTGACAGAAATTCTTGAATTCGGCACTATCGAATTGGGCTCCGTTATCGGTGATGATGGTATGCGGGAGTCCAAATCGACAAATAATGTTGCGAACTACGAAATTGATTACTTTCTTTGTCGTAATGGTTGCAAGGGGTTCCGCTTCAGCCCACTTGGTGAAGTAATCAACTGCAATGATGGCATATCTTGCCCCACCTTTGGCCAGAGGTAGCGTGCCGATGATATTGATGCCCCACATTGAAAATGGCCAGGGACTGACCATTTGGGTTATCTCGGTAGGTGGGGCTCTTGGAATTCGGGCATGTTTCTGGCACCTATCGCATTTTCTGGCATAGTTCGCTGCATCTCAGTTCACAGTCGGCCAGTAGTATCCGTATCGGAGTATCTTCTTAGCGAGAGCTTGCCCACCGATGTGATCGCCACATTCTCCTTCGTGTACGGCATGTAACACTCGTTTGATTTCATCGTGCACGATACATCGGAGGAGAGGAACATAATACCCTCTTCTATACATGACTCCGTTCTGAATGACAAACCATGAAGCTTTTCGTAGAATTTGTCTTTTCTCATTTCTATGCTCAGGTAACGTCCCATTCTCAATGTAATTTTGGTACGGGGTCATCCACGATTCTCTACTAGGAGCGGTTTCAAACACAAAATTCGTCTCTACTTTATCAATGCTTGGGGAGGACAAAGTTTTGACGGGGACAAGTCCCATCTGTTGTGCTTCACCTGTACTTGCCAGCTTTGCTAATGAGTCAGCCTTCTGATTATGCTCACGGGGTATATGGTAAATAGCATAGTAATCGAATTGAGTTAGTGCTTCTTAAACTCGGGCTAGATAGGCAGCTAGTCGTCGATTCTTGGCCTGATATTCACCCCGAACTTGATATACAACCAACTGGGAATCGCAATAGATTTCCACAGCAACAATCTTCAGATCACAAGCAAGTTTCAACCCGGCAAGCAAAGCTTCGTATTCGACTTCATTGTTGGTTGCGCGAAATTCGAACCTCAGAGCGTAGAATATGGATCGGCCTTCGGGAGTTTCAAGTACTATTCTGGCACCCGAACACTGATCGTTCGATGCACCATCAGTGTGCAGCTTCCAAATGCATTTAGGAGGTATAGTGGTTTCAGGCAGATCCTCTAAAATAGTAAATTCGGCTATAAAATCCGCTAGGACTTGTCCTTGAATGGCTCTTCGCGGAACATAAGTGATATCAAATTGACTCAGTTCAATGTTCCACTTGAGTAGCCTACCAGACGTCTCAGGCCACGTGAGGACCTGTCGTAATGGCTGATCGGTGTACACGGTAAGGGGATGAGCTTGGAAATAAGGGCGAAGCTTTCTTGAGGCAATGACCAGGCAATAAGCCAGTTTCTCTAGTCTTGGGTAATTTCTTTCAGCTCCTGTTAGCCGTTTACTAACATAGTAAACTAGTTTCTGCACTCGGTCTTCTTCCCGAACTAAAGCAGCACTGATTGCATGCTCTGATACTGCCAGATAAAGGTACAATTGCTCGTGGTCAACTGGTTTTGACAAGATCGGTGGTGTGGAAAGATGTTGAACTAGCGATCAGAATGCATCTTCACACTCCATGGTCCATTCAAAGTTTCGTTTTCCTTTCCGGATCAGATCAAAGAAAGGAATGCATTTATCGGTGGACTTTGAAATGAACCTACTCAATGCTGCTACTTTCCCGTTGAGACTCTGGACTTGTTTTATGGTTCTTGGGGATTTTAGGTTCCTTATTGCCAAGATCTTTTCGGGATTTGCTTCTATCCCTCGGGCGTTAACGATGAACCCGAGGAACTTTCCAGAGGCGACACCGAAGTGACACTTTAATGGATTGAGCTTCATCCTATATTCCCGAAGGATGCAGAACATCGAATCTAAATCTCTGACGAGATCTGTGGAGAATCGAGATTTTACTAGCATGTCATCCACATAAACTTCCATGGTCTTCCCGATCTGGTTGGCGAACATCCTGTTGACCAAGCGTTGGTATGTTGCTCCGGCGTTTTTTAGACCAAATGGCATGACTCTGTAGCAGTAGAGTCCCAGATCGGTCACGAAACTGGTATGCTCTTGATTAGGAAAATGCATAGGTATTTGATTATAACCAGAATAAGCATCCATAAAAGATAATAATTCATGCCCAGCTGTTGAATCTACGAGCTGGTCAATTCGAGGAAGCGGAAAACTATCCTTTGGACAAGCGTTGTTTAAGTCAGAATAGTCAATGGAAGTTCTCCATTTCCCATTTGGTTTTCGAACCAGTACGGGATTGGACACCCATTCTGGATACAAAGCATCTCGGATGAACCCATTCGATCGTAACTTATCAACCTCCTCTTTAAGGGCGACAGATCTCTTTGGATCCATACCATGCCTTTTCTGTTTGACCGGGACATACCGCGGATCAATATTCAGGGAGTGACTTGCGATGTCCGACGAGATCCCGCACATATCAGAATGTGTCCAGGTGAAAACATCGAGATTCGCCCGGAGAAATTCAACCAATTCCTGTTGTGTCTATTGGCCCAATTCAGACCCAACTTTTAGCATCCTCAAACCATCACCCTCACTGATTGGAACATCCACAGTCAGTTCGGCCGGGGAAGCTTGATTCTCTTTAGACTCGTCTTTATCTTCATTGTCTCTAGGGTCAAGGTCTTTCTGGAATTGGTTGTGGTGCCCGGGCCGGGGCCCAGGCATCAATTGTCAATTATCAGCAAAACGGACGCAGAGATATTCCTCTAAGCCCTTTCCTTTCTCCTTTCGTTGTACCCCGCGTAGTTCAGCAACATAGCAGGCCCTCCCCGCTTCCTGATCTCCTTGAATGACTCCAACCCCACGATCAGTGGGGAACATCAGAGTCAAGCACCATAGGGCAATGGCCGCCCTGAACTCAGCAAGGGCCGGTCGGCCCAAAAATGCATTATAAGGTGAATCAATATCCAAAACGACAAACTGCAACATCCGGACTCTCCGACGTTCTCTAACTCCCAACTCCACTGGTAGTTCTGTCACTCCGGTGGGTATTGTAGCACTTCCATTGAAGTCGTGGACTCGAGATTGGCAGGGTTTAAGTCCTTCACTTCCATTTTCATTAAATCATAAGCCCGTTTAAGTAAGATATTTACGGAGCTCCCACTATCAACCAGGATCCTCTTCATCCAAGCAGGACCTACCTGGGCAGATATGACCAGTGGGTCGATTGTGAGGGCTTCGACCTTATCAGCGTCTCGGTTTCTAAATACGATATCATCAAACATTGTCTTCTATTGTTTGGCCGGAGCCCCATCTTCACAATTACTACAGCACTCGAAGTCCGCATGCCTGATAGAGCTAGCATACGACTCCATTTCCCTCCAGCTTCTGTCTACTGGGTGGGGACCACCACTTATCGTGTTTATAACTAGCCTTCCGCCCGTACGAGCGGGTTCTTCCTGTCTTTCTTGATTTTGCACACGATTTTGTTTGAAGGGCCCGCACCACCAGACTGCGGCGCCCGCACGAACTGATCTAACTTTCTCTCCCTGATCAACTTCTCGATGAGGTCCTGCAAATGTCGACACTCATTGGTATTGTGGCCATAACTCTCGTGGAATCTATAAAACTTCCCTGTTTGAATCTGCCTCTCCAACGAGGGCTTCGGAGCAGGCTTCTTATATTGCACAGTGTTGCAAGTTTGTAGGTACACGTTTTCCATGATGTATTCAACGGCATGTAATTATCAAACATTGGAGCCCTACGTCGTGGGCATCGGTTCTGATCTCTTTTCTTATCCTGACCATTGTTCCCTCTCAGCTGGGTTTGTTTTTTCTGTATATTCAACTGAAATTTTCCGGAACTCTCACCGGACTGCTTAACTGCTACTTTACTTTGTATTCCCTCACTACTAGGCCCCACATCGTCCTTCTTCCTAGACTGTTTCGCGTCCTCTCGCCGTAAGAATTGAGCGGCTTTGGAGTAGAAACGGTCCAACGATGCGGGTGGTTTCCCAGCTAACCAATTTCCAAACTCAGAATCAGGATCGATCCCTTTGGTTAATGCCATCAAGATCGAGTTATCGTTGGGATTACTAATCTCCGCACATGCTGCGTGGAATCTCTCTAAATAACGCCTGAGTGTCTCTCCATGAGCTTGAGTGACATTAGACAGGGTGTTAACGTCTTTAGGTCTAGCAACATGCATACGAAACTGTTCTACAAATCTTTTAGCCAGTTGATCGAACGAAGAGATAGATCTAGGTGGCAACCTTGTAAACCACATTGTTGCGATTCCCCCCAGAGAGATGGGGAAACTTCGGCACTTCACTGCATCATCAGCTTTTGCAGCGCTCATTGACCACTCATATTTCAAAATATGTTGATTGGGGTCGGAACTTCCTTCGCACATTGGGAGAGTTGGCATTCTGAATTGCCGAGGGGGGTCAGCGTATAATATCTCGTCTGTAAAAGGGGTATAACTACAAGAGATTCCCCAAT
Source organism: Allium fistulosum (assembly GCA_030737815.1). Lineage (NCBI taxonomy): Eukaryota > Viridiplantae > Streptophyta > Magnoliopsida > Asparagales > Amaryllidaceae > Allium > Allium fistulosum. The sequence continues at coordinate 918,850,009 of CM060906.1, forward strand.
CGTCATTGGTAAGCCCTGACTTTCGCGAATCATCTGACATATCATGGTTGAAATATCCGACACCGGCACATTCTGTGCATGCTGAGCTAAGGTGTGGTCGGGTTCCACAGTGCGAGTTTGGACCGGGCACTGTCGACGGTCCATGTTTCGCCTCCTTGGCTCGGCATCTTCTGGGACGTATGGTTCAGTAGTACGCCCACGTTGCTGATTGTTCGGAACTGACAGATTTTGGGTATCATCCCTTGCTTCTACCGCGGTGGTTGTAGTGCGATTGTCCGTGGTATACTGTGGAATAGTACCTCTTCGTGATGAGGGCCCGGTCTGGAAGCTGGTTGACGGCCCAACTCTCAATTGTCCAACGGTCAAGGCAGGTTGATATCCGGTAGCTTGTGTGTGACTCCCGTCTAATTGGGGATGGGTAGATCTGCGGTGATAGTCAGATGAGGCAGAACTTTCAGTAGACGAGTGGGAAACATCATCCCTCCTGGACCTCCTGTGCCTTTGACGGTTTAGTTGGTTGGTCAGTTCAGCGTTAGCGTGCAACTGCTCAGTCAATTGTTGCCGACTTTGAGTCAGTTCTTGGAGCAACACTTGGAACTCCTGTCTGGTGACTGGCCCCGACGGGTCTAAGTGAACAGTGTTGTCTTGATTGGATGGTGGCTGTTGTATAGGATTCTGTCTATCCCGACCTTCTTGATCAGTAGCTGTAGAGGCAGTTCTTATGCTAACCATCTTGAGTGGTGGAGTCCTTTCCTAGACTTTACGCAAATCTGAATAGGATGGAAGGATTCCGGATTAGAGATCTGGATCTTCCTCTTGGATTTATGCAATCCAGTGTCGATGGTAGATCCAAGGAGCAAGAGAAAAAAAACCGGTTTTTCTCAGTGAAAGCACCAAAGTGTTTGTACTAAAAATGGGCACAACACTCTTCGGAAGTTTTTGAAGAGATAAAATGAAGAATGTAAATGTACAGAGATTATCTAACAAAAACTCCAACAAACAGAAATGTAAATGTGAAGACAAGCGATTCAGAGTGGTTCGGCGTATTGCCTACATCCACTATGAAGTTTTTCTAGCTTTATTGATTCTCTTTTAATGATTACAAGCGATTACAGCAAACAACAGCAAAAAACAACTTGAAAATCGAAATCAGCAGCAAGGGTATGATGCAAATCTTGATCCGGCAGAGTCTGGGCGCTTGAGAATCAAAAGATCCTTCTTCTGTAGGCTCTGGGGTGCTATTTATAGGCGTAGGAGGCTGATATTTCGCTCAAATCTCAAGAGACTTGTTCTGGCACGTGATGGGGCCCGCGCGACCAATCTTAGAAAGTTTCGCCTCGATCTGCGATCGATACGAATCCATTTCGTATCGATCAAGATGATGTCCAATCGAGCTGAAATTTGGCAGAGTCATTCCTTAGTGTGTCCGCAAGCTCTTGTTAAAATTTCATAGCATTTGGATCGGTGGATCTCGAGAAATGGTTGACACGAAATGGGGTTTTTCGGTGGCTGTTTGGTTCGAATCGGTCAGTTCGAAACGATCCCTTCGACTCGATCACCTCACGTGGTTTTGTGATGATGTGGCACGCACCCTTCGCCTTGATCCGATTTTCACTCCTAGTTGACTGTGTCGACTCCATAAATCTCGCCTTGTTCGTATCGAATTTGACACGTCACCCAGGCTTGTTGACTCGATTGATACGAAGTAGTCATCAGCTATGGATTCGAACAACAGTTATATCGATGGATACGAGCTACATAGCTCCTTAATGGACACGAAGTCAATCGATGCGAACCGGAGTCTATTGATGGATACGAAGTAAGGTAACCTGATGGATACGAATTGCTCTGCACAGATGGATTCGAAGAGAGGTTTCCATGATGGATACGAAGCAGACATTTGGCCAATTGATACGAGTCGTACTAGCTATTGATGAATACGAAGTCCATCGATACGAACTCGATGGATTCGAACACGGCCAACTTCATCGGTACAAACCGATGTTCCTCGATGGGTACGAAATCGATCGAGTCTAAACGGATGGATACGAAATGGGGCTCACTGATGGATACGAAATGGGGCTCACTGATGTATACGAAAACATGGCCTTTCCCTTCAACTTGCATCCATCATAACTTGAGCATATGAACTCGGATTGACTTGAAACTTGGAACGTTGGCTCTGTTTGCTTTTCTAGTCATGTCTTATCAATTATAGCTCAATCTGGTCTCGGACAAAATTCATCGATATCCAGGGTAGACCTATGTGCACTAGATGTCCATAACGAGCGACTCTAGGTTTTTGATCAATTCCTTGATATCTCGGCCTTGCCAAAAGGCGGGATAACAACTACTGCTTATTCCACGAGCTAAGAGGACATAGTATGAATGATTGCAGGCATTTGAGGGATGAAGTTGAAGGACATATCCGGAATGGGTTGCTACTATAGTATGTGAAAAGGCGAGCAGTGACGGCAGAACATGAGCAACCGCTATCTGCATCAACTGGGGACGGCTCAGGATCAAGGCATCTGCTTGTCATCAATCGATTGAAATAATGACGAATAAGTCGCAAACTCTGTACTAGCGTGGTTAAGTCGCTTACACATGTATGGGGTCACGAACGGTCCTCGGGCATGCTGTGAGACGACTATGAACTACAACAGTGGGGATGTTTGCACTTTGACGTGTCTATTTTTCTTTTGTTGTTTTTTTTGCACTTGAACTTGATTGATTTGGACATTACTATTGTAAGACTCATTTGAATGCAATTCTAGTATTCATAATTCCATAACGGCCAAGTCACTTACACATGTACAGGATCGCGAATGGACCTTAGGCATGCTCTGAGATAGCCATGAACCGCCATACGATTCAGAAACTCACTCGAACGTGAAATCTGGCAATAAAGTCCCTCCCGGGCACCCGACCGCGAAAGGTCACAATTCGCCTCCAACGGCACCCGACCGTGAACGGTCACAATTCACCTCGAACGGCACCCGACCTCGAATGGTCACCGTTCGCCTCGAACGGCACCTGACCTCAAACGGTCACATATGGCCTTGAACGGCAATACGATCTCGAACGATCGCCATTCATAATCAGGTAAGATTATCAATCTCTTTACAGGTCATCAAGAGGATACGAGCATCTATCTTATGGCACTACAAAACACACATTCCTATAGCAAGGCATGTTTTGGGGGGAAAAGTGTTAACCCGCCTTTTGGCAAGGCAACATACAGGCGGATTTAACCCAATCGACTGCACAATGGTCAAAGCTAGATTTTCACAGATAGTAAGCATGATCACGAGACTAAAATATAACATAGTCGACGAACAAACATTTTGAAATGTTATCCCGCCTTTTGGCAAGGCCATGACACCAAGGAATTAACTGAAAACTAAGGACTATCTGTCCCGAAGATCGGCTACACACGCGTTCACTATGGATACTGGTAAATTTTGCCTGAGCCCGGATCGAGCCACGATCGATATAGTATGACTAGCAAAGCTGTGAAAGCCAATGTACCATATTTCAAGCCAATCAAAGTTCGTATGATCGAGATATTGACCGATCAAAATCAAGAAAAACCTCTACAACTCGCTTCACAAACTCGCTTCCTAAACTCGCTTCCCAAACTCGCTTCCCGAACTCGCTTCCCAAACTCGCTTGCACATTGAAGATCCAAACTTGCATCGATCATATCTCACAATCTACAAGTCCAAATGCCACCAAATTTTCACAGGAGCTTGCATACAACCTCAAGAATGTCCATGATCGATCCCAACCCAAAAAGAGTAATTTTGGATCGATACGAATTTGGTTCATATCGATCATGAAACTCGCTTCCACATTGAAGATCCAAACTTGCATCGATCATATCTCATAATCTACAAGTCCAAATGCCACCAAATTTTCATAGGAGCTTGCATACAACCTCCAGAATGTCCATGATCGATCCCAACCCAAAAGGAGTAATTTTGGATCGATACGAATTTGGTACGTATCGATCATGGATCGAGTCGAAATGTCAGGGGATCGATCATGTGGGCCCACCCACGTGAGAGAAGGAGTCTTCCGAGATCTGGGCGAGATATTTGCAGCCTACACCTATAAATAGCAGTCCAAGAGCTTTAGAAAAGGGATCTTTTGGCTCTTCTACACCGATACTCTATCGGAATCATTGTTGTAACTCGGTTGTACTGTTGTAAACCTTTGTAAACAGCGAGTCATAATCAATAAAACAACAACTCTTCAAAGTGGACGTAGGCTACAATGCCAAACCACTATAAATCTTGTGTTTCTACTGCTTTCCTTTTAAATTTCGAGTGTTCTTCATATTTATATTCTCTACATACTTGCTATCTGTGATTTGTGATTGTGAACAGGTGCTTTCATTAGAAATTGGGTGTTTGCGACCAATTTTGGCACAAACTGTGCAACCACGTTATAGGCTCACTAGGGACCCTCGGATGCAGCTACGGACGCACAAGGTTTGCCCAAAAATCAAAAATATAGTGTTTGGCTCGTACCTGGACGATTCTTTGTCCAGTGACAAAGGCGAGTCAACATATGGGTCGACCTTTGTATATTTGGGGTCGACCTACAGGTCAACCTGCCCAAAACAAGGGTCGACCTAGGCCTTTTTTTTCGTTTTCTTTTGATTTTTTATTTCTTTCGTAACTTCTTCATACTGACTCGGATTTCAACAAGTTGTATATGGAAATTGATCAGAAAATTACCACGGACCCAATTGTGCAACTTCTGTGGCTCGATTCTGACAATTTCACAAACTTCTTTTATTATTTTGTTAATTTGTTAATTAATTATTATAGCTCAAATTTTGTTTGTTACATCTCTGGATCAAGGTCCCTGATGCATAGTAATCAATGCTCAAGCCTTGGCTCAAGAACCATAGCAAATTCTTTAAGCCTATGGACCCTAGGAAGCAGTAAGAGGAAGTTCAAGCAACACTAGCTGAGCCGACAATCAATGTTTGACTGATATGGATGATCCTACTCAGATCCTTAATATCAGATCTCAACTTAGCACCAAACTGAAGAAGGAGTTGGTTATTTTTCTTCGAGCAAACCTGATTGTGTTTTCTTGGAGACATTCAGATATGTGTGAGATATCGTCGAAGATAGCGTGTCCTGAACTGAATGTGGACCTAAAATATCCCCTGTAAAACAGAAAGGAAGCAATATAGATCTGGAGCGATCTGCTACGTTGAAAGAGGAAGTGGATAAGCTGAAGGCAAATGGCTTTATCTACGAAGCTTTATAGTTAAATGGGTAAAGAACCCAATTCTAGTTAAAAAAGCAAATGGAAAGTGGCAAGTGCATTTATTACTCAGAAATGAATAAAGCATGCCCGAAGGACAGCTTCCCTTGCCTAGAATTGATTAGCTGGGATAAGGGACCACTGGACATGAGTTACTTTCTTTCATAGATGCTTACTATGACTATAAACAAATACCTATGCACATTCCAGATTAGGAGCACATAAGTTTTATAGCGGATTTGGGATTGTATTGCTATCGAGTGATGTCATTTCTTTTGAAGAACAATGGAGTTGCCTACCAGAGATTAGTGAATTCCATGTTCAAGGGCCAGATCGGATGGACAATGGAAGTGTATGTGGATGATATGCTTGTGAAGTCATGGCTATTGATGAACCACAAGGATGATCTTTCTGAAATGTTTGATGCACTACGGAGGTACGAGATGAAATTAAATCCATTGAAGTGTTCCTTTGGAGTTACATCGGGAATTTTTTTGGGATTTATTGTGAATTCAAGGGGTATTAAGGCTAATCTGGAGCAAGTTAGTGCCTTGAAACATGTGGTTGCCCCAAGCACAAGGAGGAAATCAAAGCTTGAACGGGAAGGTTGTCGGGCTAAGTAGGTTCATCTCAAAGGCCATTGATAAATGCATACCATTCTTTGATGCCCTCAAAAAGAAGAAAGGAAAGTTCATTTGGATGAAGGAATGCCAGTACACTTTCAAGGAATTATTGAGGTACATGAAAAGACCACCAGTTCTGTCCAAGCCTTTGGACGGAGAAGATATGTTTTATCTATTTACCAGTGTCTACTTACGTACTAAGTGCAACATTGGTACGTGAGGAGGCCAAGATCTAGAGGCTAGTATACTACATCAGCAAGTGGTTTATTGGAGCTGAAAAGAACTATTTGAAGATGGAAAAGCTCGTTTATTTCTTGTTGATTGCTTCAAGGAAGCTGCGACCATAGTTCCAATATCACCCAATAATGATGATTACAAATCAACCCTTAAAGCAAGTACTGCACTGAACCAAGACATTGGAAAGGTTATTAAAATGGAACATCAAGCTAAGCTAGTATGATATCACTTACCATCCAAGAAAGGCAATAAAGGAGGCAAATTTCTATGTTGATTATACCATCTGAGGTGGAGAAAAGGAAAATTATATGGTACTACTTTCACAATGGAAATTACACATTAAAAGAGCTTCCAATGAACAAAACTCTGGGGCAGAAAAAGTACTCATGACCCCAGAAGGATGACCGACTAGCTATGTATTAAAGCTAAAGTTCCCTACGACAAACAACGAGGCTGGGTATGAAGCATTGATAGCAGGACTCAAGGTAATAAAAGAACCGGTGTAAGGATGTTGCATGTATTCAATAACTCCCAGTTGGTGGTCTGCCAAGTAAAGAAGGAATTATAGGCTAAGGGTGTGAGACTTGCCCCTTACCTAATAAAAACACTAGAACTGTGGAACGATATAGAGCATTATACAATTACGCATATCCCTATAAAGGAGAATACGAAGGCCGATGCACTGGCCAAATTGGCCAGTTCGGGCATGCACGGTCGATGGGATTCATTCTAATGGAGGTCTTATTGGCACAGACCATTGGCCAGATGGATGTCGATTGGATCTTAGAGACTCGGAGGAAAAGGAGTCATGGAGAACTTCAATCAAAGACTATTTTCTGAAGGGAACTCTCCCGAGGGGAAGGAACAAATGATAGAAAATCCTTCACAAATTGTCGCGATTCATAATCCAAAAATAAGTGCTATACAGGAGAGGTTTCTCACCCCTCCCCCTTGGGTATGTAATCAAGGATGATGCTAGGAAAATCCTCATGGAAATTAATGTGGGTAGTTATGGTGGTCACATCGAGGGGCGGAACTTAGATAAGAAGATCCTTCGCTATAGATGCTTCTGGCCAATGCTAAACTGTGATGCTACTTACAACACCCAATGGTGTGTCAAATGCCTGAGGTATGCGAAAATCCAAGAACCACATCTACAAAGCTTACACAAGTAGTTAGTCTATGTCCATTTTCGGTTTGGGGAATTAATATAATCGATGTGCTATCGATATCGAAAGGAGCAGCTAGGTAAACTATTATTGTGGTGGATTATTTCATAAAGTGGGCTAAAGCGGAACCGCTTTCCATGATAACAACGAGGAAAGTGATCAGCTTATTGATGAAGAATATTAGTTGTATGTAACACCCAAGATTTTTGGTAACATTATTTAGGAAATTTAATCAGTTGAATTAGATAAAATAATTTTGTTGATTAGGGGGGTTGAGATTTGATTTTAATTAAAGGTAGCCATGCCATTTAAAACAAATGAATTAAAGAAGGGTTTAAAATGAATTAGAGGAGGGGTAAATTGGGAAAGAGGCCATTCCTATATCTATTCCCTTAGGCCGTGTATTATACATGTTCATTTCATTTAAAAAAATTTAAAAATAGAGGCCAGCTACCGCTAACAAGGAAAGGGGAAGAAGAATTAAGGAAAGCTAAAGGAAATGCTAAATTCAAATCAAATTCATCCAAATATCAAGCTTCTTTAATCTCTAAAGCTAAGGAGAATAATGTTTACATCTCAAATTTTATTGGTTTCAGTTTTAAGATTAAATCCGAATATTTTACAAGTATTTGCCATGTTTTTGAATGATAGAATATATATATATATATACTTGTTGATGATTTATGAATGTTCATATAGATTTTATGACATGTGTTGAGATGAAAACCCTATTAAATGATATCCAATTGCCTTGCGAATTTTTATGAAGATCTAAAAAGATATCTTAGAGACGGGTTTCAATTTTCAAATTTTTCTGAATTTTCGTGGATTTAATATGAATTTATAGTAAAGAAAATGGTATTTTGGATTATAAATTATTTACGGGAACATAATTAATTATTTGGATGTGAAATTTTTATATGTTAGAGAACATATATAAAGTGATTTTCTGGAATTTTTCAAGATTTTTCCTAACTGTTTTAATGGTTATATAAAATTATTTAAGTTATGGGACTTAAATGTTTTATATAAGAGAAGAGGCTTTTTAGAAAAATGTTTAAATTGTTAAATATGGAAAGGTGGCAGCACTTTTGAAAAGAAAAATCTGGCAACCAATTAGATTTAGACAAACAAGGCAGGTTAGGTACAAAAACATAGTTTTAAAGTACAAATAAACTGCCTTTTTACTAATTCGTCTCCTTCGGCACCTAGGTTTCACCTCTATCCCTACCCTTCCGACATAGTAGAAACCAATGCACATGGTATCAAGCAACTGGCACGTAGTGAGTTGGAAGAGGGTGAAAGGTATAGGGTTGAAACCATGAGGTTCTGAAAGAGGTGAAGCATTGTTTTGGTTTTAAAGGAAAATACGCCTGCTTGCTTTCGACTAAGTTGCTTTCGGCTTAGTTAGCTTTCGACTAAATCAAATGGTTTAAAAGATATGGTTTCGATTGAGTTGCTCTTTTGTTTTAAATGATTACTTTCGACATGGTCGAAACCTATAGCTGTCGCTTCCTACCTTTCGATTCAGATGGTTTCGAAGAGACTGTTTTGTTTTCTAAAATCCACCTCCTCTCCAATGGGTTCGAAGGGGTGGTTTCGTCACCATCACTTCTTTATTTAAAAATGGTTTCGAAGCAAATGCTTTCGACTCTGTTGGTTTTTTGATCCTTTTGGTCTACTTGAAGGCATAATCCAAATGTTTTTGATCGAAACATTTTAAAAGGGGTTTCGAAGTAGTTAACTTTGAATGGTTTCGAAAGGTATCCACATGTTTTAAATTGAACCCAAAGTGCTTTCGAAAGGATTGTTTTGACTTTTCGAAAGGTTTTTATGAATGGTTTCGAAAGGGGTAGTTCCTCAGGGTTTCGACAAGGTTGAAAAATGAAGGTTTTTCATATGGTTTCAAAAGGAAATAGTTAAAAGATTTTAATAGAGGATGTCTGATATTTTGAAGCTTTCGGAGAAAAGAAAGGAAAGGATATTTCAATGTTTTCCAAATGGTCTTTCAATGGTTTCAAAGAAGTTACCTTCAATGATTTCGAAAGGGTTGTTTAAAGGTTTAAAACAAAGGTTTCAAATATAATAAATGGGCAGATAACCCAAGTGTTTTAAGTTATAAAGGACTTTAACTTATTTTAAAAGGATAGTTAATCCTTGTTGAATATCATCAACATTATTTTGAGTAAAGTATATGTAACATGGAAAAAGTAGCTTAGAGTAAAGCTAAAGACATATTTTCCTTGTATATTTATGATTTGACGGACTAAATCATTTTGAAAAGGTTTTCATGGAAAATTAAAAGGGTAGTTAACCCAAAGAAAATTTGGACAGTCAGTCCATTTAAATTTGGATAGTCGGTCCATTTAAATTTGGACAGTTAGTCCATTTTGAGGGTAGTCAGCCCAGAGGACAGTTAGTCCAAAGGACAGTTAGTCCAATTTAGGGCAGTCAGCCCAGTTTATGAACAGATAGTTCATTTGTTAGCATAACAGACCTTGCTACTTTTTAAGGACTGTTAGTCCATTTTTTACCTGTGTTGGACATATAGTGCATTTATTAGCATAAAAGATATTGCTATTTTGGTATAATCAGTTTTAGGACAGTTAGTCTAGTTGAGGCAGCTAGCCCAGATTTCAGACAGTTAGTCCATTTATTTCCTGTTTTTAGCATAATGGAACTTGCTATATTATTATTATAATCAGTTTGATTAACCAGTTTTGTTGCAGGAAAGGGTTTGCAAAGTATATGTTTTGAAAGAGGATATTAGTGAGGGTAAACCCGTTCCACTAAGCGCCGTGGTCTCACTTAATATTAGTAAACCGAGATGTAACAGAATTATTCATATCAGGCTTTATGTCTGACTCGAAGTTTTTGTTTCCCCTTAAACTCTCGGGTGCTTAAAATTAATTTGAGTAGGCTAAGGGTTTAGGTTTTTGCAGTTTTGGCGATTAAAGCTTCCGGAGACGAGCAAGTGGCTGACGGATAGCTATTTTAGGAATTCATTTATTTTGTTTCCACTGTATATTAAGTCAGATATGACTATATTGCTTTGATCATCCATGGAGGCACTGTCATATGTCGCTCTTGGCGTATTGTAAATTATAATTAATCATTGCATGGGATACGTTTTGGGATTTTGTTACATGGATATGACTTTGTTTGAAATGTAATCACTATAATTTTTTTGAAATCTGTGATTTTGTTCATATTCAAGTGCTACTAATATTATGGATAGCATTACCGTATTTCATCACCAGAAGTTAATACTATGGATGACTGCAACATCTGTAGCACTCAGCTTTTGGCCTCTAGATAAGGGATGTTACAACTTGGTATCAGAGCATAGGTTTATGAAAATATTTAACTGAAAAATGGTTTTGAAAACAAAATCCAAAGGAATTAGAGAAAGTTTGGGGTCTGGGATAACGCTATAGTAACGTACTTGTATTTGCTATATATAAGTATGTGCATTATCTCTAGTCTCCTATCTTTGCTTAGGTTATCTTTTCTATACCTCATAGATTTGAATACAGATATGGATGGTAGAAGAAGCAGACTTAACCCAGGAAGGGGAAGCGCCGAAGGGAATGTCGGACCTGATGCGGGGAGAGGTCAAGGTTAGGCCCAAGCTGAGAATGTTGGTGCCGAGGTCCCGCAGGTCGGAATGGAGCTATGTATCAGTTTTTTAGGAATATGATGCAGGCAGGAGTTGTAGCCGAAGAGCTAGGAGGAAATGCTACAGGAGCAGGGGTTCTGGAAGTTCCAGTGGTTAACCATTTTGCTAAGCTGATCAGAGATTATGTTAAGATTAGAGGGAAGCCGTTTATGGGAACAGAGGATGCCATTGAAGTGGACAACTGGTTATTGCACTGCGAAAGAAATTTTGCAAATTTGGGGCTCAATGATGAGTAGAAGAGGAGGTTGGCATCTAGACAGCTTCAGGAAGCTACTTTGTACTGGTGTAATAGTGTGACTGTGACGGTGGATGAAGAGACAATGACCTGGAAGGATTTCAAGAAGGTTCTAGGAGAGGTTCATGTCTGTTATGGCCAAGTCAGCTCTGATCGGGCAGTTTGTCAAGTTAGAGTAGGGAGATATGTCAGTTGTAGAGTATGCCAAGAAGTTTGAAGATTTGGCCGGTTATGGGTATGATTCGGCGAATACTGTGATGAAGAGGAATGACAAGTTCATCAGGGGATTGAAGCCTGAGTTGGCCAGGGATACTTTATCTCACCTTAGGGATCCTTCTGATATTGTCATGGAGATGGCCATGAGGCAAGAAGAGGTTCTTGATTCTCTAGAGAAGAGCAAGGCTAAGGAGGTCCGGGTTGGGCAGGGCCAGAAGAGGAAGTTCTTTCCCAAGTAAGGTTCTCGAAAGGGTGGAGCAATCAAGAAAGGGAAGTATGAGATTATCTGCTATAAGTGCGACAAGAAGAGGCACTTTGTTAATGAATGTCGTGCTGGGAAGGCAAAGGATGTGGCTAAGGGAAATAATGTCTGGTGCTTCAACTATGACCAGATTGGCTATTACAAGAACCAGTGCAAGGAGCCCGCTAGAGATGGTAAAGGAAAGGTGTATGCATTGGAGCCTGCTGCTTTTAAGCCAACAGCCCAGGATAAGGGAAAGGCAGTTTTTGGAGGAACGCTTCAGATTCATGGTATGCCTGTTAGCATTTTATTTGATACTGGTGCATCACATTCTTTTATATCTAGATGTTTGATAGATAAGCTTAACCTTGAACCCACATATTTTGTTACCTCCTTACAGGTTGCGAATCCAAGAGGGTATGCAACTCTAGGGTTGAGATGTGACCAGTTAGAGTTTGACCTGTTAGGTCATACTTTTGCTTGCAATCTGCATGTGTTTGATTTTTTGGGGTTCAGGATTATCCTTGGTATGGATTGGTTGAGTGAGTACGATTCTAGGATATTTTGCCAGGATAGGAAGATATCTCTTAGACACCCTGATTGTAGCGACAGGATTGTTTTTACCGTAGAAGGTTCTGGTGGTGAAATGTTTGCTTTGCTGGGTGCTATGGAATCTGATGATGAGTTGAGTCAAGTTTTCATAGTTATAGAATTCGCAAATGTTTTTGATCCTGTAGTTGGATTGCCACCGAAGCGAGCCATTGAGTTTCGGATAGATTTGGTTTCGAGAGCAGAACCAGTGAGTAGGCCGCTGAGCAGGATGACCCCTTCAGAGATGAGGGAGTTCAAAGTGTAGTTGGTGGATTTGGAAGGAAAGAGTTTTGTCAAGCCGAGTAGCTCGCCCTAGGGTGTAGTAGCAGTGTTTGCTAAGAAGTCGGATGGATCATTGAGGCTATGTATCGATTATCATAAGTTGAATGAGAGGACGATAAAGAATTGATATCCATTGCCCAGGATTGACGATTTGTTCGACTAGTTGAGTGGAGCAAAGGTATTTTCTCAGTTTGATTTGGCAATAGGGTTCCACCAGCTCAGGGTAGTAGAGGATAGTATACCTTTGACGGAGTTCAGGACCAGATATGGGTCGTACGAATGGTTAGCTATGTCGTTCGGACTGACGAATGCGCCAGCTTTCTTTGTGGATTTGATGAACCGGATTTTCCCAGAGTACTTGGGTAGGTTTGTATTAGTTTTCATAGATGATATCTTGATTTACTCTAAGGATGAGAGAGAGCATGAAGTTCATCTTAGAGTGGTTCTTGAGACGCTGAGGCTGCATCAGCTGAAAGCTAAGTTTTCGAAGTGTCACTTTTGGAAGGAGGAAGTGAAGTTTCTTGGTCACGTAGTCTCAGAGAGAGGGTTGTCAGTAGATCCAACTAAGATCGAGGTAGTGAATAGTTGGAAGAGACCCAAGACAGTAACCGAGATAAAGAGTTTCTTAGGATTGGCTGGTTATTATCAGAGATTCATTAAGGATTTTTCGCGGATAGCGGCACCGATGACCAAGCTAACAAGGAAGGAAGTAAAGTTTGTGTAGACCGATAAGTGTGAGGAAGCATTCTAGAGTTTGAAACACTTATTGACCCATGCACCTGTGTTAGTTGTTCTAGAGGGGAATCGGGATTTGGTGGTTTATACGATGCATGTGGAACAGGGTTAGGAGATGTGCTAATGCAAAGAGGTAAAGTGATCGCCTATGCTTCTAGACAGCTTAGACCGCATGAGGTCAGATATCCGATGCATGATTTGGAATTGGCTGTAGTGATTTTTTCTTCGTATTTGTGGAGACATTACCTTTTGGGAGAGAGGTTTGAGCTATATACAGATCATAGTCTCTGAAGTATTTATTCTCTCAGAAGGAGTTGAACATGAGATGGCAGAGATGGTTAGAGTTTATAGCCGCTTATGATTTTGGGATTGAGTACACACTAGGGAAGGACAACAAGGTTGCAGATGTACATAGCAGGAAACATCAGAATGCAGTGTTGGCGATGATTGCTGAGTGGAAAGACTTGGAAGCACTAGCAGATTGCAGAGTGTAGTGGAAATCCGAGGCTGGATCTAGTGGAGATACGATTGTATTGTCTTGTTTGGAAGTTCGACTAGTGTTGATTGAATGGATTGCTTCTAAGAAGATGGAGGATCCAGTGTTAGCTGAGCGGATTAGAAAGCTTAGGGAAGGAACTAAGAGCAATGACTTGAAAGATTTCATTCTTGACCAGAATGGGTGGTTGAGGAAAAAAAGGAAGATTATGTGTTTCGAGTATAGGAAACATAAGAAAGGAAGTCTTAGAGGAATGCCATCGTTCGAAGTTCACCATTCATCCAGGAGGTACTAAGATGTGTCAGGATATGAAGAGGAGTTTCTTCTGGGAAGGTATGAAGCGGGATGGCTTGTGTGTAAAGTAGTGCCTGAATTGCCAATAAGCAAAGGCCGAACACCAGAAGCCAAGTGGTTTGCTTCAGCCGTTAGACATTCCAGTGTGGAAGTGGGATTCTATTTCTATGGACTTCATTGACGGGTTACCAAGGTCGAATAGGGGAAATGAAATTATATGGGTCATAGAGGATAGATTGACCAAGAGTGCTCATTTCATTGCAGTTAGGTCAACCAGGACGACACCTGTTTTAGCGAGGTTGTTCATAAAGAATGTGGTTAGACTGCATGGAGTTCCTAGAGCAGTATAGTTAGTGACAGAGATCCCTTGTTCACTAGTGAGTTTTGGAAGAGTCCGTAGGAAGTTTTAGGAACCAAGCTTAAGATGAGCACCGCTTACCATCCACAGACAGATGGGCAAACGGAAAGGGCGAACAAGGTCTTGGAAGACTTGTTAAGAGCTTGTGTTCTAGATTTCGGGGGATCATGGGAGGACAATCTGCATCTAGTCGAGTTTTCGTATAACAACAGTTATCAGACTATTATTGGGATGGCACGGTTTGAAGCTTTGTATGGAAGGCCATGCAAGTCTCCCGTGTGTTGGTTGGAGACCGGGGATAGGTTGATTCTTGGTCCGGATTTGGTTAGAGAGGCTGCAAAAAAGATTGAGGTCATTCATGCTAAAATGAAGGAGGCTCAGTCTGGGTAGAAGAGTTATGCAGATAAGAGACGGAAAGGCTTACAGTTCTCAGTTGGAGACCGGGTTTTCATCAATATTTCACTGATGAAGGGTGTAATTAGATTTGGGAAATCGGGGAAGCTATCGCCGAGGTTCGTTGGACCTTTTCCTATTCTTGAGAGGATCGGGAAGCTCGCGTATAGAGTTGAGTTACCGAGCAGTTTGGCAGGTATCTACGATGTTTTTCATGTTTCTCATCTCAGAAAGTGTGTTAGAGACCCGGAAACTACTATTATACCGACTGTGCTAGATGATTTAGTGGTAGAACCATGCTTGACCATAGTGAGGAAGCCAGTTCACATTGTTGCGAGAGATGAGAAGTGGCTTAGAACCAAGAAGGTCAGATTAGTCAAAGTCCAGTGGAGTGACGATGACAGAGATTGTACTTGGGAGGTTGAGAGCAGGATTAGAGATACTTATCCTAACTTGTTTGGTGGTATGTTTTACCTTCTGGTTTGATTTATTGTGTGCCTTATCATAATTTCGAGGACGAAATTCTTTAAGGATGGAAGTCGGTAACACCCCAGATTTTTGGTAACATTATTTATGATATTTAATTAATTGAATTAAATAAAATAATGTGTTGATTAAGGGGATTGAGATTTGATTTTAATTAAAGGTAGTCGTGCCATTTAAAACAAATGAATTAAAGAAGGGTTTAAAATGAATTAGAGGAGGGGTAAATTGGGAAAGAGGTCGTTCCTATATCTATTCCCTTAAGCTGTGTATTATACACGTTCATTTCTTTTTAAATTTTTTAAAAATAGAGGCTAACCACCGTTAACAAGGAAAGGGGAAGAAGAAGTAAGAAAAGCTAAAGGATAAGCTAAATTCAAATCAAATTCATCCATATCTCAAGCTCCTTTAATCTCTAAAGCTAAGGTGAATAATGTTTACATCTCAAATTTTATTGGTTTCAGTTTTAAGATTAAATCTGAATATTTTGCAAGTATTTGCCATGTTTTGGAATGATAGAATATATATATATATATATATACACTTGTTGATGATTTATGAATGTTCATATAGATTTTATGACATGTTTTGAGATGAAAACCCTATTAAATGACATCCAATTGCCTTGCGAATTTTTATGAAGATCTAAAAAGATATTTAGAGATGGATTTAAAATTTCATATTTTTCTGAATTTTCGTGGATTTAATATGAATTTCTAGTAAAGAAAATGGTATTTTGGATTATAAATTATTTATGGGAAAATAATTAATTATTTGGATCTGAAATTTTTATATGTTAGAGAATATATATAAAGTAATTTTCTTGAATTTTTCCAGATTTTCCTAAGTGATTTAATGGTTATATAAAATTATTTAAGGTATGGGACTTAAATGTTTTATATAACTATAGAGGAGAAGGGGCTTTTTATAAAAATGTTTAAATTGTTAAATATGGAAAGGTGGCAGCACTTTTAAAAAGAAAAATCTGGCAACCAATCAAATTTAGACAAACAAGGCAGGTTAGGAACAAAAGCATAGTTTTAAAGTACAAATAAACAGCCTTTTTACTGTTCGTCTCCTACGGCATCTAGGTTCCACCTCTATCCATCCCATTCCGACATAGACAAAATCAATGCACATGGTATCAGGCAACTGGCACGTAGTGAATTGGAAGAGGGCGAAAGGTATAAGGTCGAAACCATGAGGTTCCGAAAGAGGTGAAGCATTGTTTTGGTTTTAAAGGAAAATACGTGTGCTTGCTTTCGACTAAGTTGCTTTCGGTTTGCTTTCGACTAAATCAAATGGTTTAAAAGATATGGTTTTGATTGAGTTGCTCTTTTGTTTCAAATGGTTGTTTTCGATATGATCGAAACCTATAGCTACCGCTTCCTACCTTTTGATCTAGATGCTTTCGGAGGGATTGTTTTGTTTTTGAAAATTTGCCTCCTCTCCAATGGTTTCAAAGAGGTGGTTTCGACACCATCGCTTCTTTATTTAAAAATGGTTTCGAAGCAGATGCTTTCGACTCTGTTGGTTTTCTGATCCTTTTGCTCTACTTGAAGGCATAATCCAAATGTTTTTGATCGAAACGTTTTAAAATGGGGTTTCAAAGTAGTTAACTTTGAATGGTTTTGAAAGGTATCCACATGTTTTAAATTGAACCCAAAGTGCTTTCGAAAGGATTGTTTTGACTGTTTCGAAAGGTTTTTATGAAAGGTTTTTATTAATTTCTAATTTTCCGAGCTCAAGCTGTGTCTCGCATATTTGATGAGACAAATGAATCGGTCGTTGGAAGACCGATTCATTTACTTTTGGACGATATACTTTCTGATCTCGTGTAAATACTATTAATTTTCATTTAAATAAAGGTCGTGTTTTTATTTTTCTCCTTCCACTTGGGTTGACTGTGGAGACACAGTCAAAATCAAGTGTGGTGGGAGACTCATCATCATTTTTTTATTTTTCATGGTTTATTTATTTTTATTTTTATTTTCTTTCCAAAAAATTTAAAAAAATATATAAAAAAAAGCAAAAAAAAACAATTTTTTTTAAAAAGCATTTTGATTTATTTTTAAAGAAACACTATAGGATAAATATATGGTTTTGGTTTATTAAATTGAAATTTTTGAAATTTAATTTGTCTTAACAAAAACAAAAATTAAGTTTGATTACAAATAACAATGGTTTAACTAGTATATAGGAAGGTTCATACGTGATAATTATGAAATATATCCTAATTGAAAATCTTTGTTTTAAAAAGTGGTTGATTTAAAGTAAAGGATATAACATTTTTTTGTCTTCTAAGTTAAATGATGCTAAGATGATTTTGTGAAACTTTCTCTCTCAAAAAAACAAAAAAAAAACAAAAACACAAAAAAATAGATAAATAAATAAATATTTCTTGTATATATGTATATATTTTCTTAATAAACACCTAGAGTCATGTGTTCACACTCGTGTGTTCACTCACCATGTTTTGTACCCTTCTCACGTAAGCCCGAAAGGCACTGCACGATCGGTATATCTGGCCTCAGTTTATCTGAGTTAGGTGTGTGTATATAAAAAAATTCTTTTATTAATAACGCCTACAGTCGATAAGTGTTCACACTTGTGTGTTCACTCGCCATGCTCTATATTCCCCTCACATAAGTCCGCAAGGCTGTGCACGGGTAATATATCTCGCCTCAGTTTACCTGAGTTAGGCATATGTAAATATTGTTAATATCAATAAAATTTTCAAACAAGAGAGAGTAAGCAAATGAAATCCAAGCACTAAACTTGTTTGATTTGATTTGTTATTGAAAAGAAATGAAAATGGCACTTTGATAAACTTTGATAATCAACTAAGGATCCATTTCAAATTACACTGTGTTATCAACCAAAACAACGAGTTAAACTATTGTCTGTTTGTTATGATAACTTGATTTTTATTGGAAATTTTGACAAGTAAATGACTTAAATTTTCATGATAATAACCAAACCTATATTTAACTTATTTTTGTTAATTTAAAAGTAAACCCTTCATTCGTAAATATTTTCAAAAACCCGCATTCATGTCTTTGTAAATAAATCTTGCATTTTGTAAATATTTTCATATCGCATTCGGATTTTGTGGGTAGTATCCGCTGAAAACCCTCACGAGACAACACTCATCCTACTGGGGACACCCAGAGGTTTAACGGCTTGTTGCATACGCTCAATGCAATCGTGCTCCCTACGAAAACAGATTTATCTTAGTTTTTCTTTATTCGAGGACGAATAAAAAGATAAGTGTGGGGGTATTTGATGTGCACGTAAATGTGCATATTTTTACCACCATATTTAATCTATTTAAATTAAATAAATGATCATATCGGGTATTTTAACCTGTTTAAACCAAAATTCATATTATTTTCAAATCGTCACATATTCATCTTCATCCAAGGGCAAAATGGTCATTTTTGTGCATATATTAATTTGAGAAAATTTAATTAGAAATTTCTATATTATTTTATAGGAATTTGGCTTCATATACAAGTGGTTTCATGAAGATGTATGCATGCACAAGAGTGAAGATAAAGGAATGAAGATGAAAATAATTCAAAGGCATGATCATGGAGGACCCCACCCACTTACCTTGATTTTCAATTAGGAGCTAAGCACATGATAAAAGGACATTAAAGCTTCATGTACATTTAAGTGGGGGATTAGTGGATGTTAATGATTACTTGGCCACCACACTACCTCAAGGGCAATTTGGGCATTCCCCAAAAATATGAATTAGGGTTTAAAACTTGTATAAATACCCCCCATATCTTCATGTAACCTTCTCTTATTCCTTAGTTCTTCTTAGTCTCTCTTTTAGGCTCTCTTCTCTTAGGAAAATAAAAAGAAAGCTCTCTTTCTCTTTTCATGGCTACTTAGCCATTTTTATTTTATGTAATCTTCTTTTCTTTTTATGCAATGTTAATTATTGTTTCCTTTTACTTACATGTTCATTTCCTTTCATGCTAGTAGTGTAGATTTTCTTTTATGCAAGTAGATTAGTTTTTTCTTTCATTTAGCTCTCTTTTCCTCTTTGTTTTGTTTTATGTTGCAAGCTATATTTGTTGATATGATAACAAATATGAGAAGCTAAACCCCTTCAATTTAGGGGTAATGAAGTTCTCTAATTATATAGCTTCAACATTTTGATAAATGTTATGCTCTCTTTTTGTGCTTCATGGAAAATGATGTTTATGTAATTTTGTGCTTACTGTTGAGTTTGATAGCTTATCTTGTTCAAAATAAATAGGTTATGCTTAGTCATATAAATCACAAATTGCCTCTTCATCTATATATGATTATGGCAAAGAAGTGAATGTTTAAATCAAAATTTGATGGCTTATATTTCTAAACAATAGTTAATAGGCCATGCTTAAAATAGATTTTCATTTTCAACTTTGTTGTCATTTTCATGAGAATTAAAAGTGGTTTAAAGGTTGTGTTATAGTTTGATGGCTTATATTGAGCTAATTAATAGCACAAATGAGCCATGCTTATGATAAGCACATCAATTAAGCTAACTAATGATAAAGAAAAGAGAGATCATAACTTCATTTTGTTGATTTATGTGATCTACAGAGTGGAAGTTGCCCCTAAATTTTCTTAACACTCTCATATTTTTATCTATTTTCTTTTAGCTTGTTTTTACTTTCTTTTAGTTAGTTAACAATCACTCGACTTTGGTTTAATTTGATTGAATAGATTTTTAAAATCATCAATTCCCTGCGGATCAACCCGTATTCGCCACGTACTACAAGTGTACACCGTGCGCTTGCGGTATAAATTTTAATTTGAAATTTTTCGGCAAATTTCTAATCTGATAAAAACTTTGTCGACTAACACCCCAGGGTTTCGACAAGGTTGAAAAGGAAGGTTTTCCTATGGTTTCAAAAGGCAATATTTAAAAGGTTTTAATGGAGGATGTCTAATATTTTAAAGCTTTTGGAGAAAAGAAAGGAAAGGTTATTTCAATGGTTTCGAAGGAGTTACCTTCAATGATTTTAAAAGGGTTTTTTAAAGGTTTTAAACAAAGGTTTAGAATATAATAAATAGGCAGATAGCCTAAGTGTTTTAAGTTATAAAGGACTTTAACTTATTTTAAAAGGATAGTTAATCCTTATTGAATATCATCAACATTATTTTGAGTAAAGTACATATAGCATGTTAAAAGTAGCTTAGAGTAAAGCTAAAGACATATTTTTATTGTATATTTATGATTTGACGAACTAAATCATTTTGAAAAAGTTTTTATGGAAAATTTAAAGGGTAGTTAACCCAAAGAAAATTCGAACAGTCGGTCCATTTAAATTCATACGGTTAGTCCATTTTGAGGGCAGTCAGCCCAGAGGATAGTTGTCGAGAGGACAGTTAGTCCAGTTTAGGGTAGTCAGCCCAGTTTATGAATAGATATTTCATTTGTTAGCATAACGGACCTTGCTACTTTTTAAGGAAAGTTAGTCCACTTTTTACCTATTTTGGACAGATAGTCCATTTATTAACATAAAGGATGTTGCTATTTTTGTATAATCAGTTTTAGGATAGTTAGTCCAATTGAGGGTAGCTAGCCCATATTTCGGACAATTAGTCCATTTATTTCATGTTTTTAGCATAATGGAACTTCCTATATTATTATTATAATCAGTTTGATTAACCAGTTTGATTGTAGGAAAGGGTTTGCAAAATATATGTTTTGAAAGAGGATATTAGTGAGTTGAAATCTGTTCCGCTGAGCAGCATGGTCTCACTTATTATAAGTAAACCAAGATGTAACAGAATTATTCATACCTGGCTTATGTCTGGCTCGAAGTTTTTGGTTCCCCTTAAACTCTTGGGTGCTTAAAATTGATTTGAGTAGGCTGAAAGTTTAAGTTTTCAGGTTTTCGCAGTTTTGGCGAATAAAGCTTACGGAGATGAGTAGGTCGCTGACGGATAGCTATTTTAGGAACTCATTTGTTTTGTTTCCACTGTATATTAAGTCAGATATGACTATATTTCTTTGATCATCCTAGGGGGCATCGGCATATGTCGCTCTTGGCGTATTATTGTAAGTTATAATTGGTCATTGCCTGGGATACGTTATGGGATTTTTTTAACTTGGATATGACTTCGTTTGAAATGTAATCACTATAAATTTATTGGAATCTATGATTTTATTCATATTCAGTGCTACTGATATTATGGATGCCATTAGTATTACCGTATTTCATCATCATAAGTTAATACTATGAATGACTGCAGCATTTGTAGCGCTCAGCTTTTGGCCTCTAGATACGGGATGTTACACTATAGGTTTGGATTTCCCTAGAAAATTATACCTGATAATGGAACTTAATTCCAGAGTACTAAGTTTAAAGATTTCTTAATCAGTACAAATTGAGAAAAGCTTTCGGCAGTAGCACACCCTCAGGCAAATGGCAAGTAGAGGCAATGGATAAAACTATCAGGCTCATCTTGAAGAAATGGTTAACAAAAGCCAAGGGCAACTGGAACGATGAACTTCTATTTGCATTGTAAGGTTATAGGACGACCCACAAGTCCATGACTGGATATACTCCATTCGCTCTGGCCTACGGAGCTGGGACCATGATTCTAATAGAAGTGGAAGTCCCTTCTCATTGGAAAAAGCACTTGATCCCAAGGTGAATGAGAAACTCTTGCTTGAGTCCCTCGACCTAGTTAATGAAAAATGAAAAGAAGTTGAATTGAGGGTAGCTGCTTACTAGAAAAGAGTTGCATGACATTTCAACATCAAGGTTCAAAACCCTACCTTTGAAGTAAAGGACCTCGTTTTGAAACGGGTCATTCCTGGTATGGGGGCACTTAGTCCGAATTGGGAAGGTCCTTATGTGATTGAACAAAATCTTGGAGATGGAACTTTCAAGCTAGCCACTATTGATGGAATCCCAATTCTACAGACGTGAAATAGTGTAACAACCCGCCATCTACAACATTCCGACCCTCATATAGAAGTGGAACTGGCATCGTAGACCTCACAGACGGCAGATTGTCTTGAGGTAAAATATATAAATATTACACAGAGCTAGCTACAATATTCTAAACTTTTTGAACTCATAATGGAAGGAATAAAAATATAATAATCAATAGTACAATCCCAGAAAAATTAAAACAATAAAATATCAAATAAAACCCTAACTACAACGTATCTTTATACCATTACTAAAAAGAGTCCAATGTCTGGGAATAAATAAAAATAAATAGTAAATAGCAAATAAATGCATGTCTCCATCGCACCATCACGTTTCCAAGTCATAACCAGTCCTCTCTATTGACCTATCATAGTATAACTAAAAAGAAAAAATGATAGTGGGGGTCAAACATACATCTGGTGAGTGAAACACATCATATAAGTGTACCATATTAATATGCTAGTAAAACAACACTTATGTTCGACAATAATACCTTGACCTGTGTCGCCTGCACCCAACAAGTCAGCTAAACATAATATAATACTATATTGACATCTTAAGCTAAGGTCTCGCTAAAATCTATACTGGGTCTAATGTATACCGAAAATTATGTCATAATTGAGCCCAAAGTCCCAACTTGCCTGTAACGACCCATAAATTTCAATAATTAAATTTGTTGATTTAATAAGATTTTGGAAATTTAATACTGAAAGAAATAAAAATTTGTAGTTTAAAAATGAAATAATAACTAAGATGAAACATAGCAATGTTGATTAAAGTTAATTATTACCCACTTGAACGTAATTCCAACCAATTGAAGTAATGTAAATTGTTATACTTGGGTATAAATTAAATGAAAGAAAAACAAAATGTAAATATTGAATAAATGTATGAAATAGCATAATAAATGGTGATTGAATAAAATCAGTATTATATAAGAATTGTAACATTTGTTTGTTAATAATAACTTCTAAGTGTGATTAAAAGTAAATGGTAACAAGTATTATATGTTACCTATTCATTTAGCCTGTTCGGTTAAATTTGGTAACCAATTGCAATAAATCTAATGTAATATTACATTAATGCAAATTAATGTAATATTTGAAAATAATGTTAATTTTATTCATAATATGATAATTGGGAATAAAAGAATGGAAATCAAGATTTGTTAATTTATTGGAATTCAAATTATAATAAGTGGATTAATTGCAATTAAATGAAATTAAATATTTAAATATTACGTTAATTGAAATTAAGATGAAATTGGGAAATATTAATGTGCTAAGAGATAAACCAATGTTAGTTTTACTCTTATTGTAATAAAAGACTTGAATAACAATGATTAAAAATATAATAAATGGATTTTGGAAATTTAATTTATAATTTCTAAATTTAATGAAATTGAAATTAGACATGAAAATTGATGGATTAATCAACTTTAAATTGACATCTAAATTTGTTTAAATTATTGTAAGTGATTAAGAAATCAAAAATGATAGAAGTTGTAAATTATAAAAAAATTAAACTGAAATTGTGATTTAATTTATTTAATATTAATTTATTTAATTAACTAAAAAATAGTCATTTTGGCCACTGACTCGGATTTCGACGAAACCAGTTTCATCGGATCCGTAACAGTGAATTATTATAGGATTTCAAGTTTCGTAATGATCGGACTTATCGTTTGATCGTATGGGCTCGAAACGCCTAGAAATTAATTTAGTTGAAATCAATTTGAAATAAACTGATTTTAATATAGCTTCTTCATATGATGGAATTAGGACTTGAAACCTATTCCGTTGATTTTAAAATTATCAAAAACATCCATTTTGATATATGGGTTGACCCATCTTCGTTCCGGAGTCAAATCGGGCTTTTCGGGTCGTTTATCGTTCAGTTTCCCAAACCGATTGAGCCCATTCATTTCTTTTGTGTTCTGCCTATATATATGTCGTTATAAACCCTAGGTCATTACTTATTCCTCATTTCTGTACCTACTATTCCATTTGCTCCTCCTTATTTCAATGGCAGACAAAACCTAATTTCTGAATTTCAAATTCAAATCAAAACTTCAGACTCCACAAACTATTTCGAATTATATATCGATTTGAAGCTCTCGCCGAGCGCAAGTCAAATATGTGATTTGTTTTTCAATCTAGGTTTCGATGAGGCCAGAAATTATTGATCTGTTTTCGGTCGTTCATCGCTCGACGATGAACTTCGTCTTATCAGCTAATCGTTGGCATGGGTGTGTAGAGGGTCGAGTGTGCTGTGCATCGGAGTTGTTCGTTCGTGAAGATGACGGTTTGATTGACGCCTATAATTCAACTAAGGCTCGACTTTTTTTTGGCGGCTGCTGTGGTTCTGTCGCGACCAAGATCAGGTCGAACGCGGGTGGGGAGGCGCGGAGTTCAGGCGTTGATCGGCGACCTTGGGGGGGTTGCGCGGGGTTGAACGGCGCTGGAACACGGTGGATGTAGGCAATGATTTGATGCTGGCGACGAAGTTTTCCGGTTAGGATTTCTAGGAGTAGAGCAGGGCGCGTAGCGAATTCCTATTGGTCGGTTTTTTTTACTTGTTTGTTTGTTTTAATATAAATCGTTTAATGTTCTAACGATCGTAACTTCTTTATACGAGGTCCGATTTACGCGCGGTTTGTTCCGCTGGGATCGTATTGAAATTCCGGACATTTTGACGTGGGGTTGGACGAATTTTGAGAACGTTCAAATTTTGGGCTTAAATTGGATTTAAATTCAAAGGTGAGTGTTATAACCCACTCACAACTTCTAAAATTTCTTATGTTTGTTAAATTAAATTTGTAATGTGATTAGAAATTTATTTATGACTGTTTGGTATATTTTAAATCATCATCTCGGTTAATTTGAATTTATTTGCATTAAATCGTTATTTAATTTATTATTGAATATAAATTGTCAGTTTAATACTTGTTATTAATTATCAGTTCTATATTGATATTTATTGATTTGATTTGGATGATAACTGTAATGGATGTTGATTGTTGATATTGGATGAATGGATGTTTTATTTTATATCATTATAAACTGCAAGTTTGTTATGGATTTTTATTTAATTCGGGATTGCGGTTTGAAATGATATATAATCGAAACATTTTAAATTGCGGATTGAAATGATAAATATCCGTATCACTTGAACCTAGGGTAGAGAATTATATACGGACACCGGATTGGTTAAATTAAATGATTTTAAAATCCTTAATTTTTGAATATAATTAAATTATATTTTGAAATGGAAATTTGATTTATGTAAATTGAAGTATTATTGAAAAACCAAGTTTTGCGTTTGTGAAATTTGTTTATAAAGGAATTCTTTAAGAAATTAAATTGGAAGTTTGAAGTTAAACTTTTAAGTATAAATGAAATTCTATCGAAATTGAGTTATTGAATTTGTTTGAAAATAACTTTGAAATATTTTTGAAACTGGAGTAATCCGTATTGATATTTTGAACATGGATTGAAACGATATGAAATTCGATAGTTTATTGAAATTTGGTTTGTCGATTTGGAAATTTGAAATGGTCCAAATATGTTGAAATGAAATGAATAGTTTAATTTGATATAAATTCCAAACTCATATTTTAATATAAACTGTTTTAAAGATATATTTATAATTATTAAGGTTTTCAAATTTATTAAACTATTTAACCAATATTAACTATATAAATTATTTTAATCTATTTTAAACCAATTCAATTTATTTTAAACAAATTAAACCATTTTATTTTAATTTAAATACGATTAATCTATTTTAAAGTTATTTAATCTATTTTAAATTATATTTAATCCAAATTTAATCTATTTAACTATCTTAAATTGATTTAAAATATTTTTACCTATAATTAAACTATTCTAGAGATTTTTTAACTATTTATAATTATTTAAACCATCTCTAAATTTCCAAACCAAGTAAAGTGAAAGTGTTTAAATTCAATTCATTGTTTAAAAAAGAAAATAAGGCCAAATAATGTTATCACCTAAGTTGGAATTTAAATGTATAATGAATTGAATGATGATTTTGAAGTAAGAATTTGACCTGTTTTGGAACTATGATTTTGAAAGAAATTATGATTTTGGGAAACGATATGATTTGAAAGTGATATAATTTTGAGAATACGATATTTCGATATAAACTTTGAATTCGACTTTGAAAGGAAATATAATTATCGAATTATGATTTCAAATGTGATATGATTTCAAAGGTGAATGCGATTTCGAAAATAAGTATGATTTCGAAATTAAGTAATATGGTTTGAATTGAATATGATATTTTGATATCAATTATGAAATGTTTTTGGAAACGTAAAAGAACCATCCAGTGTGTAATAAGCGATTGGTTGTTAAAGAGACCGGGATCGGATATGGGCATACTCTCTATCGATACCGAAAACTACTTTGACAATTATGTACGCGGTGGAGATTCCATAATGAAAAGGATGGTGGCGACGATCCTAAAGATATATTTACGTGGACCTAACTCCCGTGAGTTAGCATAAGGTGGCTAAAATAGGAGCGATTCCGGGCCAATGAGGTAGCACCTTTGATCGGACACATTCCATCGATACTATATTCCGACTTGCGATTTATTTGGTGGCCACCCTTCAATTTTACTCAAGAGTGTGTTTCGAGGTGGGCGGTAGTTGCGGCTATGCGTCACCACCAGTCCGGATGCGTAATTGGTATATCTACCCTAGCATTGCCTAGTTGTGTCGTGTCACCTACCCTAGCGCGCCTTCTATGAGTTTGTTTTATGTCGTACCTATGTGGTATCCTCTGGCTGCTCCAGTTTACGGTGAGCTACGGTACTGTATAGACTATTGGCATACCCTTAAAATGTGTTAAGGTGGAAAATGTAAAGCCTTAACGCTATTTTTAAATAGCATACTTTACTTTAGACATATTATAATAGCGTATTGTACTACATAGTAGATAGTTTAACTGATCCTTAGGAGATGTGAATCCCGAACATCTTTTAAGTTACTGCACTCACGTTAGACAATGGATAGGAGGTTTCAATCCCGGTAAACATCTCCGACGCCGTTTCCACTCATATTTATTTACCGTTGATTTGACTCACATAAGATCTTTTAGTTCTGACTCGAGTGTTTTGTCTTTTCAATTCGCTCGGGTCAGCCTGAGCATTTCAGGATTTGAAGACTTTATTTCTGGAGGACGAAGACGAAGATTGGTACTATTAATACTTATTCTATTATTCCACTACATCATACTATTCAGCTACATTATTATTTGTTTTTCTCTGATAAGTGTAACTCTGATTCTGTATTGTATAAGTATAATCAAATGTTTTGTAAACAGCTTCATAAACTGTTATTTGATTATTATATTTTGTCATTCCGCTGCGAGATTCTATTTTGTTTTTATTCTTTTCTTTCTCCTTTTCTTATTCACCCCAATAACAATTCGCCCTTCTGTATGGTTTGAGTCAGCATGCATGTCAGCTTAAAGCGTACAAAAAGGCGGGATGTTACAGTTGGTATCAGAGCTTTGGTATAGCGATAAACCTTGGCTTTGTGGGGGTCTGACTCATTATTAATAGGGTAGTAATACCCTATGATGAGTCACTGAGCGTATATATATGAGAGAGCGTATTTGTTTGTGTTATATAGAAGGTTTTATATTGTGTTAATTTTTTCCGTTTTGTATTTATAAATTCTAGTTGGTGCATAGGACGCTATGATATCGATAGGGATTTCTAAACACTTAATAGGACTCACGGACATAATATTTGTTTTGAAATGTAGGTAAATGAAATAATTTTACCTATTGTATATTTTATATATAAAATAATGATTTATAAATAATATATATTTGGTTGTAATATATTGGTTGTTAGGTAGTGAAATTTATAAATAGTAGTCGAAAATAAGATTTGAAAATAAAATAAATGTAAATTTGGAAATTCAGAACTTAAGTTCCGGGATTTTTGAAAATTTCTTTCGAGTGATTTTGGGATATAATAATAATATTTTTAGAAGTATTTTCTGATATAAATATTTCAATATAATTTGAAAGAATTGTTTAATGAAATTTTGGAGAGAAAAAAGGTTCTGTACTCCCCTCTCTGTCGTTGGAAAATAATTTCGGTGATGAGTGCACGCATCATCGACGTTCATTTTCGAGTTTCGAAGTGGGAAGGCCACTATAGTAGTTTCACTACAGATTTATTTTGATAAACAAATAAAAATTTCAATTTTTTTAAAATATAATTGGATATATAAATTGTAAATGTATACATCTATCTTTTTTTTATGATTTGAAATGGAACCCGACATTCAGTTCTTAAATTTATATAGATTAGGGATTTTAATTAATGAAATGAAAATTTTAACTATTTAATGATTGAAACTTCTAAATGAAAATAAGAAAACTAAACGCTAAGTTATAACTGAAATATATAAGAAATTTGAAATTTGTAACCTGTAATATAAAAAGGATATGGAAATGAGAAATGGTAACCATTGAACATTTATGAAATAAGATAAACCCGTGTAACTTTCAATTGCATTCTTAAAAGCATATATATGACTTACCAAATATTAAAAGTTGAAATGTTTAATAAGAAAATGTAATAGGATATTATACAAGTAAAACTTATGTAATGGAAGTGTTCAATGAAACTGACTTTTATAAATAAGAAATTTGATATGAAAATAGTTATAAATTTGAGTTAAAATTGTTATACTACTAATTAAATAAAATAGAAAATGAGTACTGTAAGTAAAGGATTTTGAACTTAAGTTAATATTGAAACTATTTATAATTAAAATAAATAAATGAATGAATGTAATGCAATAAAAGAAATTTGCATTATATAAATAAATGGAAAATGAATTTGTAAGTAACGAATGAAAATAAATGAAATAACCACTGAATGAATGAATGGAAATAGAAATTTGTATGAAATAAATGTAAAGTAAAAAGACAAATCATTGTTTAAATGAATAGGAGAATAAACAATAAATGTTGTGAAAGAAATTTAATAAGAATAACTCAAGTACATTGTAATTTATTGTTTGTTTTGGTTTATGGGTTGTTTTGGATAGGATACTTTTAATTATTTGGATGCATGAATAATCTGTTAAGTTATCTAAGGCTGTTGAGTAAATGGTATACTTAATAGTTATTTGTCATTCCATACAATTTAAAAGTGTCTAAACCCAGACAGACCATTTATTTGTTTGCTATGTAAATGATTTATTATTTTGATTCCTTGTGATGATTGTATGTTTGTTTGCAAGAAATGGTTGCTATGTTGTATTGATTTGTTTGCTATTGATTGAAACAACTTTAAATATTTCATTTTATATAATTGTTAACTCTTTTGGATTATATAAGTGAAATACAGGTTATGGAAGCAATTGCCGCTGCTTTTGGTTTCATAATTAAGCGTTGTTTGCCCGACAAATAGGTACGTTCTCGGATTACGGTTTTCTAGCGACATTATATTGTTTCCCGCTGTTGGGATATATTATTTTTAAAATTTTGGTATATATTATTATTATTATTGATATTATTATTATCTCCCGAGCCTCTCCGTACAAAAGAGACTCTGCCAAAATTTTCTGAAAATTTTTGACTTAGAAAATTTTGAGAAATGTTTTCCAAACTTTATTACTTTGAGTATAAAAGGATTTAATGGTTAAAACATTTATATATTTTATTTAAATTAATTAATTTTGTAAATTTATTTGTTTAAATATTTAATATTTTGAATAAGATATATTGATTACTTAATTTTCTTCTTTCCCTCCTTTTTCCTTTCGGGGACGAAAAGTTTTGAGTGGGGGAGAGTGTAACGACCCGTAAATTTCGATAATTAAATTTGTCGATTTAATAAGATTTTGGAAATTTAATACTGAAAGAAATAAAAATTTGTAATTTAAAAATGAAATAACTAAGATGAAACATAGCACTGTTGATTAAAGTTAATTATTAACCACTTGAACATAATTCTAATCAATTGAAGTAATGTAAATTGTTATAGTTGGCTATAAATTAAATGAAAGAAAAACAAAATGTAAATATTGAATTAATGTATGAAATAGCATAATAAATGGTGATTGAATAAAATCAGTATTATATAAGAATTGTAACATTTGTTTGTTAATAATAACTTCTAAGTGTGATTAAAAGTAAATGGTAACAAGTATTATATGTTACCTATTCATTTAGCCTGTTCGGTTAAATTTGGTAACCAATTGCAATAAATCTAATGTAATATTACATTAATGCAAATTAAGGTAATATTTGAAAATAATGTTAATTTTATTCATAATATGATAATTGGGAATAAAAGAATGGAAATCAAGATTTGTTAATTTATTGGAATTCAAATTATAATAAGTGGATTAATTGCAATTAAATGAAATTAAATATTTAAATATTACGTTAATTAAAATTAAGATGAAATTGGGAAATATTAATGTGCTAAGAGATAAACCAATGTTAGTTTTACTCTTATTGTAATAAAAGACTTGAATAACAATGATTAAAAATATAATAAATGGATTTTGGAAATTTAATTTATAATTTCTAAATTTAATGAAATTGAAATCAGACACGAAAATTGATGGATTAATCAACTTTAAATTGACATCTAAATTTGTTTAAATTATTGTAAGTGATTAAGAAATCAAAAATGATAGAAATTGTAAATTATAAAAAAATTAAACTGAAATTGTGATTTAATTTATTTAATATTAATTTATTTAATTAACTAAAAAATAGTCATTTTGGCCACAGACTCGGATTTCGATGAAACTACTTTCATCGGATCCGTAACAGTGAATTATTATAGGATTTCAAGTTTCGTAACGATCGGACTTGTCGTTTGATCGTATGGGCTCGAAACGCCTTGAAATTAATTTAATTGAAATCAATTGAAATCAATTTGAAATAAAATGATTTTAATATAACTTCTTCATATGATGGAATTAGGAATTGAAACCTGTTCCATTGATTTTAAAATTATCAAAAACATCCATTTTGATATATGGGTTGACCCATCTTCGTTCCGGAGTCAAATCGGGCTTTTCGGGTCGTTTATCGTTCAGTTTTCCAAACCGATTGAGCCCATTCATTTCTTTTGTGTTCTGCCTATATATATGTCGTTATAAACCCTAGGTCATTACTTATTCCTCATTTCTATACCTAAAATTCCATTTGCTCCTCCTCATTTCAATGGCAGACAAAACCTAATTCCTGAATTTCAAATTCAAATCAAAACTTCAAACTCCACAAACTATTTCGAATTATATATCGATTTGAAGCTCTCGCCGAGCGCAAGTCAAATATGTGATTCGTTTTTCGATCTAGGTTTCGATGAGGCCAGAAATTGTTGATCTGTTTTCGGTCGTTCATCGCTCGACGATGAACTTCGTCTGATCGGCTAATCGTTGGCATGGGTGTGTAGAGGGTCGAGTGTGCTGTGCATCGGAGTTGTTCGTTCGTGAAGATGACGGTTTGATTGACGCCTATAATTCAACTAAGGCTCGACTTTTTTTTGGTGGCTGCTGTGGTTCTATCGCGACCAAGATTAGGTCGAACGCGGGTGGGGAGGCGCGGAGTTCAGGCGTTGATCGGCGACCTTGGGGGGGTTGCGTGGGGTTGATCGGCGCTGGAACACGGTGGATGTAGGCGGTGATTTGATGCAGGCGACGAAGTTCTCTGGTTAGGGTTTCTGGGAGAAGAGCAAGGCGCGTGGCGAATTCCTATTGGTCGGTTTTTTGTTTTTTATTTTACTTGTTTGTTTGTTTTAATATAAATTATTTAATGTTCTAACGATCGTAACTTCTTCATACGAGGTTTTATTTACGCGGGGTTTGTTTCGCTGGGATCGTATCGAAATTCTGGACATTTTGACGTTGGTTTGGACGAATTCTGAGACCGTTCAAATTTTGGGCTTAAATTGGATTTAAATTAAATTTAAATTCAAAGGTGAGTGTTTTAACCCACTCACAACTTCTAAAATTTCTTATGTTTGTTAAATTAAATTTATAATGTGATTAGAAATTTATTTATGACTGTTTGGTATATTTTAAATCATCATTTCGGTTAATTTGAATTTATTTGCATTAAATCGTTATTTAATTTATTATTGAATATAAATTGTCAGTTTAATACACGTTATTGATTATCAGTTCTATATTGATATTTATTGATTTGATTTGGATGATAACTGTAATGGATGGTTATTGTTGATATTGGATGAATGGATGTTTTATTTTATATCATTATAAACTGCAAGTTTGTTATGGATTTTCATTTAATTCGGGATTGCGGTTTGAAATGATATATAACCGAAACATTTTAAATTGCGGATTGAAATGATAAATATCTGTATCACTTGACCCTAGGGTAGAGAATTATATACGGACACCGGATTGGTTAAATTAAATTATTTTAAAATCCTCGATTTTTGAATATAATTAAATGATATTTTGAAATGAAAATTTGATTTATGTAAATTGAAGTATTATTGAAAAACCAAGTATTGCGTTGAATTTTGAAATGGGTTTAAAAAGAAATTCTTTAATAAATTAAATTGGAAGTTTGAAGTTAAACTTTTAAGTATAAATGAAATTCTATCGAAATTGAGTTATTGAATTTGTTTGAAAATAACTTTGAAATATTTTTGAAACTGGAGTAATCTGTATTGATATTTTGAACATGGATTGAAACGATATGAAATTCGATAGTTTATTGAAATTTGGTTTGTCGATTTGGAAATTTGAAATGGTCCAAATATGTTGAAATGAAATGAATAGTTTAATTTGATATAAATTCCAAACTCATATTTTAATATAAACTGTTTTAAAGATATATTTATAATTATTAAGTTTTTCAAATTTATTAAACTATTTAACCAATATTAATTATATAAATTATTTTAATCAATTTTAAACCAATTCAATTTATTTTAAACAAATTAAACCATTTTAATTTAATTTAAATATGATTAATCTATTTTAAAGTTATTTAATCTATTTTAAATTATATTTAATCCAAATTTAATCTATTATATCTTAAATCGATATAAAATATTTTTACCTATAATTAAAATATTCTAAAGATTTTTTAACTATTTATAATTATTTAAACCATTTCTAAATTTCCAAACCAAGTAAAGTGAAAGTGTTTAAATTCAATTCATTGTTTTAAAAAGAAAATAAGGCCAAATAATGTTATAACCTAAGTTGGAATTTAAATGTATAATGAATTGAATGATGATTTTGAAGTAAGAGTTTAACCTGTTTTGGAACTATGATTTTGAAAGAAATTATGATTTTGGGAAACGATATGATTTGAAAGTGATATAATTTTGATAATACGATATTTCGATATAAACTTGGAATTCGACTTTGAAAGGAAATATAATTATCGAATTATGATTTCAAATGTGATATGATTTCAAAGGTGAATACGATTTCGAAAATAAGTATGATTTCGAAGTTAAGTAAGATGGTTTGAATTGAATATGATATTTTGATATCAATTATGAAATGCTTTTGGAAACATAAAAGAACCATCCGGTGTGTAATAAGCGATTGGTTGTTAAAGAGACCGGGATCGGATATGCGCATACTCTCTATCGATACCGAAAACCACTTTGACAACTGTGTATGCGGTGGAGATTCCAGAATGAAGTAGGATGGTGGCGATGATCCTAAAGGTATATTTACGTGGATCTAACTTCCGTGAGTTAGCATAAGGTGGCTAAAACAGGAGCGATTCCGGGCCAATGAGGTAGCACCTCTGATCGGACACATTCCATCGATACTATATTCTAACTTGCGATTTATTTGGTGGCCACCCTTCGATTTTACTTGGGAGTGTGTTTCGAGGTGGGCGGTAGTGGCGGCTATGCGTCACCACCAGTCCGGATGCGTAATTGGTATATCTACCCTGGCATTGCCTAGTTGTGCCGTGTCACCTACCCTAGCGCGCCTTCTACGAGTTTGTTTTATGTCGTACCTATGTGGTATCCTCTGGCGGCTCCAGTTTACGGTGAGCTACGGTGCTGTATAGACTATTGGCATACCCTAAAAATGTGTTAAGGTGGAAAATGTAAAGCCTTAATGATATTTTTAAATAGCATACTTTACTTTAGACATATTATAATAGCGTATTGTACTACATAGTAGATAGTTTAACGGATCCTTAGGAGATGTGAATCCCGAACATCTTTTAAGTTACTGCACTCACGTTAGACACTGGATAGGAGGTGTCAAACCCCGTAAACATCTCCGACGTCGTTTCCACTCATATTTATTTACCGTTGATTTGACTCACATAAGATCTTTTAGTTCTGACTCGAGTGTTTTGTCTTTTCAATTCGCTCGGGTCAGCCTGAGCATTTCGGGATTTGAAGACTTTATTTCTGGAGGACAAAGACGAAGATTTGTACTATTAAAACTTATTCTATTATTCCACTTCATCATACTGTTCCGCTGCATTATTATTTGTTTATCTCTGATAAGTGTAACTCTGATTCTGTATTGTATAAGTATAATCAAATGTTTTGTAAACAGCTTCATGAACTGTTATTTGATTATTATATTTTGTCATTCCGCTGTGAGATTCTATTTTGTTTTTTTCTTTTCTTTCTCCATTTCTTATTCACCCCAATAACAATTAGCCCATTTGTTTGGTTTGAGTCGGCATACGTGTCAGCTTAAAGCGTACAAAAAGGCGGGATGTTACATTGCCATTACCACAAACATATGCACACGATCAAGCCCAAAGCCTCGGCTCGTATGCCGCCGACGTATGCAAATGAGCGAGCCCAAAGTCCCTGCTCGAATGCCAAAAACATATGTAAATGACCGAGCCTAAAGTCCCGCTCGAATGCCGAAAATTTATGTAAATGACTGAGTCCAAAGTCCCAGCTCGAATGCTGAAAACATATAAAAGCGACCGAGCCCAAAGTCCCAGCTCAAACGCCAAAAATGTCACCTGCCTAATTGAGGACTAATTTCCCCATATGTGTACTGAAACATCATAAATGGTATCCTCCTATAATGGATCAACTAAAATAAGTCACTTTTCCGAAGAGTCCCAAAATATAGCAATCAATATACTAAAACTTTCCTTGTCTCGCCACGATCCCATGTAAGAAACCGCACGCAAAACGGAGGTCGTATGCATGAGTTATATGCATTTGAATTTAAGGTACTTATTATAATTATTTAATTAATATATATACTTTTATTCATTCATGCATTAACTGGCTTCGCCTTTCCCAAATCACAGTTCCATCATATTCGCCAACATTATCTTATCGTCGATGCCACATTAGACCATCTTCCATATTTTACTGCACTGATTGACTACCCTCACCACGCTCCTTTCTCCGATCGTACTTCGACCAACCCAGTCTCCTAAACGAATTTCCACCGCCAACACTAGATTGATAATTTCTGGCGAACTCCAATTGTTATCAGCAAATCGAACACAACCATGAATAGCTACTCAACCTATTCTTCACATCCCTAGCTCTCGATCGTCGTATCATTGTCGTTTAACCGTTAGATTGAAACGGACGACCCATATTTTCCAAACTTCCAACACATTTTTCGATCGATTCATACACCCAATCGATGTACGAATATCACTACTGGATTCATGTTATCAGAAACTACAATTTTGATACATAGTATGTCTAGTTTTGTATATTTCACACTTTTAATTAGACGGCAATTAACTTTGTTAATTATTTAATTAAGAATTATATTTTTAAACATCTAGCCATGGCATACATTCTATTCAGGTGTATATATATAAAAAAATCGGTTTTTTAATTATTAATTAAATTATTTTAAATTATTTTGAGATCATAAGAGGTGAGTCTTCTCTGATTTGATGCGGACTCTCCTTCTTCTTTGCTGTCTAGAAATTTCATGCCTTCAAAACACCAAATTTTCGATAACTTCGATTTGTTTTCGTAGCTCTCTTCACGGCGTTCGATTTCATATATTAATAAGTTTAATTTGGATTTGATTTGATCGATTATGATTTAATTTGGAGAATTTGTAATGTATTTGGGGATTAGGGTTTTAGAAGTGGAGGCAAGGTTATTAGAACCAAAAAGAGTAGGGTTAGAGATCAATTTATAGGTTGAAAATATAATATCTAAGCTAAAATCTCGTATTTAATATATTATGAAAATGCCATTGGGTTTGACTTCTTTAATTTCTAGCCTATTTAACCGAATTAAGCAAGTTCTATATGTTAGTATATTTCGCACTTTTTAATTAGACCGCAATTAAATTTGTCAATTTTTAATAAAAATTATATTTTTAAACATCTAGCCATGGCATACATTCTATTCAGGTGTGTGTGTATGTGTGTGATCGGTTTTTTAATTATTGATTATATTATTATAAATTATTTTAAGATCATAAGAGGTGAGTTACTACATCTTACTAATATATACACACAAATATGATAAATCCCACACACCGATTAGCCGTGCATCTTCTTTGATTTGATGTAGATTCTCCTTCTTCTTTGCTGTCCAGAAATTTCGTGCCTTCAAAACACCAAATTATCGATAACTTTGATTTTTTGTGTAGCTCTCTTCATGGTGTTTGATTTCATATATTAATAAGTTTAACTTGGATTTGATTTGGTCGAATATGGTTTGATTTGGAAAATTTGTAATTGATTTAGCGATCAGGGTTTTAGTAGTGGAGACAAGATTATTAGAGCTAAAAATAATAGGGTAGAGATCAATTTATAGGTTGAAAATATAATATCTAGGCTAAAATATTACGAAAATGCCATTAGATTTGACTTCTTTAAATTTTAGCCCGTTAAACCGAATTCAGCAAGTTATATATGTTTTCTGACTGTAAACGACAATATGCATGTAATATCCCAACTCCTATAGAAATTTATGTTTTTACCCTTTATGCTTATGATTTTACTCTTTTATATTAATTATTTAATTTCATAAAATTGCAGGGTGTTACATTCCCCCCTCACTTTAAAAGAATTTTGTCCCCGAAATTCCATGAAATGGACAATGCAACTCCCTTTGCATCGTACAATCATATAAACAGACACGGTTACACCATCAAAACATCCATTATACAGTACAAGTGAAACACAACCAAGAGTATAATATACATATGATGGATAAATAATGATATGGTATGAGATGAGTGCAAATGTAACTAAATCAGCCTCCTATATGAATACAAATGCAGTGTAACCAATATGTATGCAAGCATCCTAATGTATGCAAATATTTGTGTTTGTGTGTGTGTGTGTTTGGAAGTATATATATTTCTATATACTTCCATACATCCATATGCAACATCCATATCAAAGTGCAAGTAAACAAACACGTCCATAAAACAATTAGTAAACACGTATATAATGGAAAAATAAATAGCATATATAAAATTATCTAGCACAAGTTAGAACACCTAATTAGGAGTATATCCTAGGTCGAAATGTATACACATACAAGACAACACAATATAAACTAACTAGTGTAATCCAAACAAAGTAACCAAAATAACCAAAATACATCAAAAGAATGTGTATACAACTAATCCAACTATCCATACATCCATGCCTATGTCGACTAGCTAGCTAAAGCAACCATGCAAACAAACAATGACCTAATGAGCAAACTAAACAAAAGAGAAACCTATTGAAGAGAGCACGTGATGGGAAACTCTGGTCATCTCCTTGAGCTCCATCTCACTCTTATCCAAACTTTTTCCTCGCCGTACTCGGACCAAATTCGTTTCCTCGTATTTATTCTATATCCTATCAAGTCCTATGGAATATTCTGCACTCCATCTCTATAATCACCTCATAAGCTGACACGTCTCTACCATAACCGCTAAATCGTCAATGTAAGTTCACAGATGGGATAAATGGAAAACGTGTGTGAATACTCTTCAACCTTTCAAGACTACTCAAACATGATGACTGCCCTACTCTCTATAAAATCGGGAAAAGCCCAATGACTTGTGGCGCTAGCTTTCCCATAAAACATATCTCAATAATGAGTCCATCACCTACCTAGTGGACCATATTACAAACTCTTTATGCATGCTTATCCTATGCGTTTTCCATCCTTAGTGTATCATCGAGGTTTCTCCAATCATATAATATCCAAGAATAACATAGATTTAAATAGATTGCACCATTAGCATATCTCCATTGTCAAATACCTTTTGCAACATACTTCGCCACTTGCTTCTTCATCCTCGACCAACAGATTATCTTCTTCATATCCTTTAACATACCTCTCTAAGTTCCTTCTTCAAGTCTTACCTTTAAGTGGAGTAACATTTTGGAATCATAGGTGAACCACATACTCCATCCTCGTTTAATTAATAAATATCATAAATGGGTAATGCCTTAATTTCGGTAAACATAACATTACTTTCACAAACACAAATTCAAATTCCATTAATTTAAATTTGTTCAAAATCAAATTTCTAATTATAAAATTCCATAAAATTCTTTTTCAAAGAATTTAGGTACAAATGCCCTCTACTTTCTTCAAGCAAATAACTTAAATAAAATTCAAGTTCTGCATTTAAAATATTCTTTAGACTAAAAATCTCCATTCAAATCAAAATCATATTTGTTTTAAGGCCCATAAAATATTCATATCGGTATTCTAAGTTCAAAATCCATAAAATCCCTTTCAAAGAATTTTAACATTAAAAACTCCTTCTTTTCTTCAAATTTTTAAAATAAGCTTACTAAATAAACTCAAAAAAAGCACCACTAGAATATGTCTTGAAGTCTAATTCGAACTTTTGTACAAATTTCTGATTTTTCCATTTATGTTAAAAAATACGATTTTACCCTTTTAATTAATTATTTAATTTCATAAAATTGTGGGCTGTTAGGAATAGTAACATGTTGCAACACTACTTAACTAAGATTAATTTACTTTATTTTCTACAAATAAGCAACCCTGGTGAATTAGGGGAAGTGTAATCAGTTAGGACTTGCTAGTTCTTTTGTTTATAAATGAAGTTAGCTTCTTGAACCAATGGAACCGTGTTCTTTTAACAAAAATCTTATACTACATGGTTAATAGTGCAATCAGGCACCCAAAGGTAGGTACTGACCAACTCCTTTAATCTAGGTTATATACAAAGGAGTATAATCACAAGGGTCAATCAGATAATTCGCCCTTACCCCTCCGGTATTGACTATCCAAAGATAGGTAAAGTGAATAAGGGATCCTCGGAATCAGGCACCTTAAGCACTGGTTCCTAGAGATAGGAACTGGTGTACAACCGAGGTTTTCACAACCATGCTTGCGTCCCAACAAGACATGCTCAGTGAAGGATAAGTGAGGATGGTTGATGAAACTTCTCGATCAACACTTAGAGACAGGTGAGATCGAGAGTGGGAGCCGAAGATAGGTGCCTAAACACTGATTCCCAAAGGTAGGAATCGATGTATAATTAAAATTTCCATGACTACGTTTGCGGTTGGACAGGACATGCCTAACCGAGGATAAAACGATAACGGTCGAGGAGCTATTCGATCAATTCCTAGAGATTAGCCAGGTCAAATGTTGATTCCTAGAGGTAAGCATTTGAATTATTAATCCCTAGAGGTATGGTTTGATGGGTAGCTAGACCATATATCACTTAAGACGAGACATGCCTAGCTCACGGTGAGTGATAAAGAGCAGTAAATGAATTTTATTAAGTGTCGGAGACAAGCGAGATTGAAATATGGTGTCTAGAGGAAGATACTCAGAATGTCGCTTCCCAAAGATAGGAAACAATGGGGAATCGAACACTTCTTTGACTGTGACCTTGTTTGCAGCCGAAAGGAGTTCATTCGAGAATAAACAAGGTAGGCCAGGAAGAAGGCCAAACGAATGACAAGTTTTGTCTAACTAAAATGGAAGTACTATGGCAATGGAAAACACTACTATGTAATAAACGTAACCGAGAAAACATAGAAATTTACTTATATATACAAATCTACATTAAATAATAGAATTGCACAGACACAGGCATGTCTAACACATGTACGTCACGTTACAAGCAATTATATTATGTATGCGGATAGTTGTATATATGAAAGTAAAATAAAAGTACAAGAATGTAAATATGAAAAAAGATTGCACGGAAAGAATAATCTTTACTTACAATCATCTTTCATACAAGTCGCGCAATGGCCAGTCCGGCACAAACTCGACCTATATCAAAAGAAAACCGACGACATTATAAGGGAGACAAAAAGATATTATCTCCAATGGGATTAGGTTGGACACCTACTTCTTTTTTTTTCTACTTCCCACCTTTGCCTCCAAATCCATCGTCATGCCTTTTAGAGTCCTTTTTACCCTTCTCGCCTTTGGACATCCCCTTCTCGGGGGTGCTGCCCTTGGAGTGTGTGGTCGCTCCTTTCGTAGTGATGGTAATGAGGTATTTGGACTTGTTGAGGGTGGAGTCAGAGGATCTTGAGGAACCGCCGACACTACTACCCTTTGAAGTAGGATCTGGTAGTCATGGGCCAGCGAATTATTCAGTCTTAGGTTCTTTCTCGATTTTGATTTTCGAAAGGGCATGCTTCAGTCTCTCCGCCATGGAAATAGGACCGATTAAGCCTGCAACGCTGGTGGTTGTAATGTCTTCCCTTAAGGACTATGAGGTGTCACCCAGTCCCTCCAGAGCCTCGATATTCTGTGAATCGGGACCAAGTATGGAATTGGAGGGAAGTACTGGAGCGATTAGTCTCTTGATGATGAAGGTTGACTCAATGGAGATAGCAATGGGATCCAAGCCCTGAGTATTGGTGGCAGAGGAGGAGGAAGCGACGAATGACTTGTAAGTTCATAAACAGTGAAGTAAAGTTAGTGATGACCATGGGTGAGAGCTAAAGCTTCTCGAGTTCCGAAGAGACGAGGGAAATACTTTCGTAGGTTAGAGTTTTTTTGGTAGGGAATGTAGTGACTTCACCCTCTTCTATTGTTGACTGCATTGGTTGAGAAACAAGAACAGGAATATAAGGCTCATTAGTGATCATGGCATTAGAAGTTGGATTCGTAGTAACGGTGGCCTCCGCGAAAGTTGGAATTTCCATTGTAGGCTCTTTGGATTTTTGAGATGACAATTCTACTTGGATTAGTGCTAAGACCAGCAGAAGCCTCCATGGAAGCTTTGCTTGCAGACGCATCCTCTTCAACCAGGATCGCCTTGCCTTTTTCTAGAGCTATGAAGTTATCGGCATCAAAAAATTTGGCTTTTAATTGATCTTCGGTGAGGCCTTCGCCAAACGCGGTTGCACGATGTAAAATTTCCTCCCAAGCATCTACTAGAGTGACAGGATAGCTATTTCTCAACCACTTCAGATTATTTTCTTTAACGAAATTTGTGAAGAATTACTAAACAGTGGAATTCACTTCATCTTTCTCCTTAGCCACTTGATCCTCGAGTTGTTTTATTTCAGCTGCGACTTCGCTAAGGTCGACTTGGGCCTCTATTTTTGCTTTTGTCCCGACCTTTAGAATGGCCTTGAGCTTTTCAACTTCAGCCTAAAGTGTTTTGAGTTCTGTGTCCTTGGCCTAAAA
Source organism: Allium fistulosum (assembly GCA_030737815.1). Classification (NCBI taxonomy): domain Eukaryota; kingdom Viridiplantae; phylum Streptophyta; class Magnoliopsida; order Asparagales; family Amaryllidaceae; genus Allium; species Allium fistulosum. Next base: position 918,891,903 of record CM060906.1, read on the forward strand.
TGTTGTATCTTTCTCCATTATTGCAATATCCTTGGACTTAACCTAGTATATAAGCTGATCATTCTCACGGTGAGCCTTCTGGAGCTAGTCATTAACTACGGTGAGCGCTTAAGTGTGTGTGTGACATCTCCTGAATTAGTGCCTTAGAGTTTTCTACTGATATCTGAGCTTCATCCCTTTGTTTTTTGAGCTCGGCCAACTCTTTCTTATATTCAGTTATTTCCGGGAGATTTGACCAGGCAACTGAGTACTCGGCATTGGCAAGTACTCGGCATCCAGTAGTACTCGGCATCCAGGAGCACTCGGCGTCCAGTAGCACTCGGCGTCCAGGAGTACTCGGCATCCAGGACTACTCGGCATTCAGTAGCACTCGGCGTCTGTAAGCGCTCGGCATCGGAAGACATTCGGCATGTACAACTGCTCGGCATGGCTGTATTATTCGGCCAGAACCATCATTTGGCCAAAGGCGCTACTCGGCTAAAGGCAACGTCCGGCCATAACTCTCGTTCGGCCAAGAAACATCGTTCGGCCAGAAGCATCGTTTGGCTAAAGCATCGTTCGGCCAGGGACATTGTTCGGCCAGAAACATTGTTCGGCTAAAGCATCGTTCGGCCAGGGACATTGTTCGGTCAAAAGCATTGTTCGGCTAAAGCTATCGTTCGGCCAGCACCAACGTTCGGCCAGAGACAACGTTCGGTCAAGCGCTTCGTTCGGCCAGAGGCACGTTCGGCTTCGACTGATATTCGTTCTACTCTTCCCACGCAGCAAGCGTATCATTCAGCATAGAGAGGGTGGTTCGGCATCGTTGTGATCGGCCTATTTGGTTCGGCATACGGCGACCACTATATTTGGGCCAAGATGTTCGGCTGCCGAGCCCACCTGGGAAGTCCAAACCATCTTTGTCTATAAATAGAGGGGCAGGGGCACAGTGAAAAGGGACCTTTTTTCTGGAACAATGGGGAGACTCTGCCATTTTTCAAACTCATCTTCTTTACTTAGCAACTCCATTCAAGCATTTGATCTACGAACTGTATTTGTTATCAAACATTAAGAAGATCAATAAAGTTTAACCTCAAAGTGGACGTAAGCAATTACGCTGAACCACTATAAATCCGGTGTTCTTACATTCTGCATTTGAATTAACATATTCTTCTTTGTTTAATTTATCTTCATCATTTATATCTCTTCACAATCTTTCTCAACGAGGTTAGTGATCAATTTTGGTGCTAACACTTTGGTGCTTTCACTGAGAATTGAATTCTCAGACCTCAAGGATTTGCTTTGAAGCTACTGGATTGAACAAATCCCCCAAAGAAGATCCGACTCATTGATAGGACATCCGTTGATTCTACTCAGAGTTCATACCAATAACTCTACAATGGCAAGACCACGTACCAAGTCAACTTCTCATAATGGGGATGCCCATGAGACTGCTAGCGTGCAACAAGCAGGACCTAGCAATCAGCCAGCGATTTCGGGTGTAGGAATTGCCACCCAGGACCAGACTCCAGTTGTCACCAGAATAGAGTTCAACGACTTGATGAGAGAACTCAGGGAAAGCAGGAGACAACTAGGAGAGCAGATGCAGGCTAACTCCAACCTGATGGCACAACTCACTCAACAGCAGCAACAGAATGCTGGGGGCAATCCCGCTCCTTATTCCTCATCCGACAGCTCAACTTCCTCTGATGAACCTCCTAGGCGTAGACGCCGTAAGACTGAAGCTGCGCGAGCAAGTGCTGCTGTTCAAACAGCTGGAGACCGTAACCAAGCAAGAGCTGGAAACTTCGGAACCGGAGTGCGGGTGGAGGCTGGAGACCTAGACCATCAAAACGCTAACGATGTCGAACCTCAAGAGGCACGTTTGGCAGATCGCCGGGAGAGGAGGCATCAGCATGGCCAGTCACATAGAACAGACTCTAACCTTCCACCTTCCATACAAACACCAGATCTGACAGCCATGGTCAGGCAATTGATGAAAGAAAATCAGGGCTTATCGAATAACGATTGGGGAGTATCAAGAAGTCATACTCCATTCACAGATATTGTGCTGCAGGCGGCGTACCCCAGAAAGTTTAGTATGCCAACTATCCCTGCGTATGAGGGAAAGACTGACCCCAGACAACATGTCATGAGGTACGAGTGGATAATGGATTCAGCTAGAGCAAATGATGCAACCAAGTGTAGATGCTTTCCGATTACTCTATCTGGGATCGCTACTATGTGGTTCACCCGACTTCCTCCGCGGTCCGTATCCAATTTCGAGGAGTTGGCAAATAAGTTTATTGAGCAGTTCAGAATACACACTACTCGTCCAAAGGACGTAATGTCTCTGTCAAGTGTAATCCAAAATCCTGGGGAGTCATTGAAGGAATATTTACAAAGATTCCATGTTGCGGCAACTGAAGTCAGTAATCCCAATGATCATGCAATTCTAATGCCTGTAATGAGAGGTGTGGATCCGGATTCTGAATTTGGAGACTGGTTGGCAGGAAAACCTCCAACTACGCTAGAACGTTTTTACTCAAAGGCACACCAGTTCATAAGAAGAGAGGAAGCTAGGTGGGTAAGGCGAGATAAGGCACCAGGACCTGTCCAAGAGTCCGTGAAAAGCAACATTGCTGTGAAGCAGTCCGGAGACAACTCAGGAAAGGTCCAAGTCAATGTCCAGAACAAGCCTGGGCAGCCTAAGGAGTCCGGAGGAAGAAATCAAGGGAAGAAGAGAGAAGCGGGGAAGTGGAAGCCGAGAATTCCGAGCTACAACGAGTATACCCCGCTGAATGCGTCTCTTGAGAATATTTACCTCTCAACCTGCAATACCTTTCAGTACAGAAAGCCACGTCCAAAAGAGTCAACCGAGGAACAGAAACGGACTGGAAAATACTACCGCTTCCATGAGACCTACGGGCACAATACGGAAGAGTGCAGACACCTACACGATGCCATAGAGAAGTTGATCAGGCAGAAGAAGTTGCAGGAATTTGTGAAGGATCCTCAGGAAGGAGGATAGGGAACATCCAACTCAGGTCGTGCTCCAGTTCCGCGTCATCCTGATGAACCTGCCTGGACTGTGGGCAGATTAGTCATAAACACGATCATCGGCGGGCCTCACCCCACGGATAAGAACTGGCAGGAGATGGAGCGGTACGCTAGCGCCCTGAAGCATGCAGATTTCGAATGTTGTTCGAACACGGAGGATGGGACCCCTGCTAAGCAGTTGCGCATGATGACAGACGATATAGTGTTCAGAAACAGAGATGCTGACCAAGTGGAGGCTCCAACCATCGACCCGATGGTCATATCTGCGACGATCGGACCGGCTTATGTGAAAAGAATTCTGATTGATTGTGGAAGTTCTATCAACATCATCTTCTAGAAGGCTTATGACCAGATGAAAATGGAAACAAAGGACTTGAAACCGTCCAAAGCCCGTATACACGGCTTTAATGGCGCAGCGACCGATGCAGTGGGGTATGTCGAGTTACCAGTTGAACTGGGACAAGGCGAACGTTGGAGGGTGTGAATCCTACCATTCGTAGTTTTGAATGTGGATTCTCCGTATAATGTTTTCTTGGGCCGACCGGCCCTGGCTGAGTTTAGGGCGGCATTAGCCCCGTGGTGCTTAACTTTGAAGTTCCCAACTGACAAAGGAGTAGGTGTTGTTCATGGCGACCAAGCAGCTAGTCGTTCCTGTTATGTGGCTGAGCTCCGAGAGGCCTATCGGAGGGAGAAAGGAAAGGTTGCGGACAATCCTGTCTGCATCCTTAATAATGATAATTGACAAGTAGTGCCCGAGCCCTGGCTCGAGCATAATTCTCGGATCTTCAGAGACATAGATCCGAGAGACGACGATGAGAAACCCAGGGAAGAAAAGGCAGCGCCGGATGAATTAACAGTTGACATTTCATTCAGCCGAGACGACCCATCGCGAGTATTGAAGATCGGATCACAACTCGGCCCCACAATGACTGAAGACCTTAGTGATTTCCTCCGAGCAAATCTTGATGTTTTCACCTGGGTGCATTCTGATATGCGCGGGATTTCTCCCGCCATTACGAGTCATATGTTGAACATAGACCCAAAATACGTCCCAGTTAAACAAAAGAGGAGAGGAATGGACCCAGAGAGGTCTGCTGCCCTCAGAGAGGAAGTGGACAAACTCAGAGCCAATAGGTTCGTCCGCGATGCCCTCTACTCTGAATGGGTATCAAACCCCGTGCTGGTAAAAAAGGCAAATGGGAAATGGAGAACTTGTGTAGACTATTCCGATTTGAACAAGGCATGCCCCAAGGACAGTTTTCCGTTGCCTAGGATTGATCAATTGGTTGACTCCACGGCAGGACACGAGCTATTATCATTCATGGATGCATACTCGGGCTACAATCAAATTCTGATGCATATTCCGGACCAAGAACACACCAGTTTCGTCATAGACGTTGGGCTATATTGCTATGTAGTAATGCCCTTCGGATTGAAAAACGCAGGAGCGACTTATCAGCGTTTAGTGAATCAAATGTTCAAAGACCAGCTTGGTAGAACGATGGAAGTCTATGTGGATGACATGCTCGTGAAGTCACGACAGTCAAACGACCACATTCGAGACTTGGCAGAGATGTTCGATATACTCAGATATTATGGGATGAAGATCAACCATCTAAAGTGCTCCTTCGGCGTTGCGTCAGGGAAGTTTTTGGGATTCATTGTCAATGTTAGGGGAATTGAAGCTAACCCAGAAAAGATTCAAGCTATTCGAGACGTGCAAGTGCCCAGGACTATAAAACAGGTACAGAGCTTGAATGGAAAAGTAGCTGCGCTGAGTAGATTCATATCCAGGGCCACGGACAAGTGCATCCCTTTCTTTGATATAATAAAAAAGGGAAGAGGAATTTTGAGTGGACATCCGATTGTGAGGAAGCATTCCGGGATCTGGTGAGGCATCTGGAGAGTCCACCAGTGCTGTCAAAACCAGTAGACCATGAGATGTTGTACGTGTACTTGGCCGTATCCCCACATGCTATAAGTGCGGCTTTGGTCCGCGAGGAGGACCGAATCCAAAAGCCGGTGTATTACGTTAGCAAACGTCTAATGGGTGCAGAAAGGAATTACCCTAAAATCGAGAAATTGGCCTATTGCTTGGTGATTGCATCACGTAAGCTGCACCCATACTTTCAAGCACACTCAATCAGTGTTTATACCGATCAACCCCTACGGCAGGTACTCCAACGACCAGAAACTTCTGGAAGATTGTTAAAATGGAATATCGAGTTGAGCCAGTTCGATATCTCCTACTTACCACGAAGAGCCATACAAGGGCAAGCATTAGCAGATTTCATCGCTGAGTTTACTGTACCCGACGAACCAGATAATCACGATGCCATTCCCCCTGTTCGATGGAAATTGTACACCGATGGGGCATCAGACGGCCGTTGCTCCGGCGCTGGCATAGTTCTTGTAACTCTAGAAAATTGATCGATTTGTTACGCTCTGAAGCTCGATTTCCCAGCTACAAATAACGAAGCAGAATATGAAGCACTGATTGCTGGCTTGAAACTCATTGGAGAACTCGGGATCAAATCAGTTGAAATCTTTTGTGACTCACAATTGGTGGTCTACCAAGTGCGGGGAGATTACCAAGCAAAGGGACAGAAGCTTGCTCCGTACCTTGTTCTGGTTCAAGAACTACTATCGAACCTTGAACGTTATGATATCTCCCATGTCCTGCGCGAACAGAATAAAGAAGCCGACTTGTTGGCTAAATTTGCAAGCACTGGCGATGCACAACAAATGGGATTGTTTCCTGTTGAGGCCTTGCATGCTCCGAGCACAGACGAGATGAAAGTTGATTGTGTGTTGGAAACGGGAATCGAGAAGGAGTCGTGGATAACCCCCATCAAACTGTACCTGACGACTGGGACTTTACCAGAAGAAAGGAGCGAAAGACGACAGGTCCTTCGAAAGGCCGCGCGATACGTGATGCAGGATGGATTAATGTATCGAAAGGGGTTCCCAGTCCCCTTATTACGGTGCATCGCTCATGATGAGACAAAGCGGGTCTTGAATGAGGTTCACGAAGGGGAATGTGGCAACCATACTGGGGGGCAAACGCTAGCAAAAAAGATCCTCCACTATGGATATTACTGGCCAACCGTAAATCGGGACGCTGCAGACTACGCAAGGAAATGTGACAAGTGTCAAAGATATGCGAAAATCCCGAGGACTCCATCAACAGAACTCACACAAATGGTTAGTCCCTGGCCATTTGCAATCTGGGGAATCGACATAATCGGCTCTTTGCCTATATCCAAAGGTGGTGCGAAATACGCGATACTTGCAGTCGACTATTTCACAAAATGGGCTGAGGCAGAACCTTTGGCCACAATCACCTCTAAGAAGGTCATTAACTTCGTTGTACGAAACATTATATGCCGCTTTGGCCTCCCTCACACCATCATTACGGACAACGGGATGCAATTTGAAAGCAGAGAGTTCAAAGAGTTTTGTTTCAAGTATGGCATTGAGAAGAAGTTCGCCGCCGTTGCGCATCCAAAGGTTAACGGACAAGTCGAGGCTTTAAACAAAATAATCAAGTCCATACTTAAGAAGCGTTTGGAGAAAGTCGGAGGCAAGTGGGTAGATGAGCTCCCGACGGCATTATGGGCTTATAGAACTACCCACAAGTCCGCGACCGGCCTCACTCCATTCGCCTTGGCATACGGCTCGGAAGCCGTTATACCCGTGGAACTTGAAGTTCCATCGCATCGAGTGACATATTATGATCCCAAGACGAATCAGGACCTCTTGTTGGAATCGCTGGACTGCATCGATGAAAAACGTGAAGAGGTTGAATTAAGGGCGGCAGCACATAGGCACCGAGTCAAGCGTTACTACGACGGCAGAGTCCGCCCAAGGATTTTTGATGTGGGTGATCTCGTTTTGAAACGAGTTTTCCCGGTACCGTCACGTATGAATCCCAACTGGGAAGGTCCATAAGTCATTGAACGGAAGCTTGGAAAGGGAACATTCAAGCTAGCGACCGTTGATGGCGTGACACTCCCCCGAGCGTGGAACAGTGAACATTTGCAACATTATTACATTTAGTATGTTTCTTTCTTGTTTTAGGCATAGTTATTTTTTGTATGTTTCCATTCAGTCGTAACTTAGTTTCCTTTCAGCCTTGTAATCAGACGGTTTAATTGTTTTTCATTAATAAAGGCTTGAAGCCGTATTTTTCATGAATTACTAACGTTTCTATATCTCATAATCGGGTGATGAACTACTAGAGCTACATTATTCTGTATGATGTGCAAACTCGTATAAACAATTTCGATCTCCGAGTCCCCTGAGCGCAGACCGGAGTACTCTAAGTCCACGGAGCGCGGACTAGAGTATAAACGATTTCAATCTCCGAGTCCCCTGAGCGCGGACCGGAGTTCTCTAAGTCCCCGGAGCGCGGACTAGAGTATAAACGAATTCAATCTCCGAGTCCCCTGAGCGTGGACCGGAGTACTCTAAGTCCCCGGAGTGCGGACTAGAGTATAATCGATTTCAATCTCTGTGTCCCCTGAGCGTGGACCGGAATACTCTATGTCCCCGGAGCGCGGACTAGAGTATAAACGATTTCAATCTCCGAGTCCCCTGAGCGTGGACCGGAGTACTCTAAGTCCCCGGAGCGCGGACTAGAGTATAAACGACTTCAATCTCCGAGTCCCCTGAGCGCAGACCGGAGTACTCTAAGTCCCCGGAGTGCGGACTAGAGTATAATCGATTTCAATCTCCGAGTCCCCTGAGCGCGGACCGGAGTACTCTAAGTCCCCAAAGCGCGGACTAGAGGATAAACGATTTCAATCTCCGAGTCCCCTGAGCGCGGACCGGAGTACTCTAAGTCCCCAGAGCGCGGACTAGAGTATAAACGATTTCAATCTTCAAGTCCCCAGATTGCGGACCGGAGTACTCTAAGTCCCCAGAGCGCGGACTAGAGTATAAACGATTTCAATCTCCGAGTCCCCTGAGCGCGGATCGGAGTACTCTAAGTCCCCAGAGCGCGGACTAGAGTATAAACGATTTCAATCTCTGAGTCCCCAGATTGCGGACCGGAGTACTCTAAGTCCCCGGAGTACTCTAAGTCCCTAGAGCGCGGACTAGAGTATAAACAATCTCAATCTCCGAGTCCCTAGAGTATGGACCGGAGTACTCTAAGTCCCCAGAGTGAAAATTAGAGTAGTAACAATCTTAATATCTGAATCCTCTGAATACGGGTCAACTTATTATAAGTCCCTAGAACGCGAATTTAGAAAAAATTCTAAGTGCTCAAGAAATATAGAACAAGGAGTATGCCATTCCGAAGAATGTTCGAACAACGCGAGAATGGACTGGGAAATATACAACTTATAAGTGCTTGAGTTTTTACCACAGTTATTCGGAAAGCTAAAAAAGTAAGAGAGTCGTTCAAACGACTAAGGAACTAAACTTTATTTAATAGTCCAAAATGAGGTTACACAGTTATCCCTCCAAAACTTGGAGTTAAGAACCTATCTATACAAACTACGGAGACAAAAGATAAAAGTAGTTACAAGACTTAAGCAAAGAAAAACTCGTTGAACGAGTATAGCGATTATTACTTCGTTTTCTTCTTCTTGTCTTCTTTTGTTTTTTCTGATGACTCCTCTCCCTTACGCTTCTTCTTGGATTTCTTGCTTGCTAAAGAAGCGGAGTCAGGAGTAGGAGAAGGAACATTCAGCGGTTTGGATTTGCCAGGGAGAATGATCTTCAAAGGTCTATTCCGCGGGTCGGTGAGTTCCAGAATTTCAGGCTCAACTTTGATCCCGACTTTCTTTTTCTCCTCTTCGGTGAGACGCTCTTTCATGCTCATCTTCGAAGTATGTTCGGAGGCGCCAGTGATCTCAATTTCATAGCTCTCTTCGGCGGGAGATGAAGTGTCAAACTTGTCATCATCTAGCGCCCCGATCACTTGAGCGTCAGGGCCAGGAGTTACTCCCGCACGAGCAACATCGCTTGCTTTCTCTGCCTCCTCCTTGGCGTCATCGCTCCTCGGAGTTGGCTCGGGGTCAGAGCAGCCTGCATGAAAACATAAAGAATGAATATTAGAATGAATAACCACTGCTGGAAAGTGACATATCTTTTAACTTCTAAAAAAGAAGAGTTTCCTACCGGGTTCTGGCTGGCTATCAGTTGCGCGTGGAGTTTCACCCTCCATAATAGGAGATAGCACATGAACGCCGAGCCCGGGATCTTCAGGATCGTAGCCAGCATGCTGCTCGAATGGGTCAAGTGTCGGCCGACCGGCCGGTTGAGCAGTGGGAGGAGCAGCAATATGAGGAGTCGTAGTCGTAGCCCCAGATGGGCCAGCTTCATCACTTTTCTCTTTTGGAAAGGGAGAGCCTTTGCTATAAAGCGCCAAAGCTGCGGATAAATCCGCTGGCTCGTTCCCTCTAAGAAACTCCTTCACCAGGGCATCCTCTTCGACTTCCTCAGAGCCCGACTCGATTTTCCTAATCTTCTCTAAATTTTCCCAGGCCTCGGCTAGGGATTCGAGATAACCCTCACCCAAGAATGTCAAGTCGCGATGCATAAGGACGCGGGCGCCATACTCAGCAATCAACGGGTCAAACATGCACTTGACCTCTTCCCTGCCGGCCTCTGCGGCCGCCTCGAGGCGAGAGTCAATCTCCTCCGTAGCTTTTCTTTTGCCCTCCTCACGGGCTTCGTCTTTCATTTTTCAACCCCAGCAAGTTCGTCATCGAGCTTTGCTTTCAAGAGCCGAGTAGCAACGATTTCATCACAATATCGTTGTGACTCTTCTTGAGCAGCTACTTTATCCACTTTCTCGTTGGAGAGTAATTCTTTCAACTCTTTGGCTTGTATGGCAAGCGCGTCCCTTTCTTTTTGGATAGAATCTTTTTCTAAGGCAAGGGCACCGCTGCGCTGGACTGCTTCATCAAGTTCCTTCTTATGGGCCATCTCTAAACGAGTGACTGCCTCAGCGGTATCTTTTGCACTTTTCTCGGCGGCTTTAAGCTTCGACTTATACGAAGCGAGCTCTTCGTCTTGATGCTTGGTGATGTTCTTGTTACAGCCAGCCTCCAGTTTCAAACGATCAATTTCATATTGTCGCTCAACAGACACCTCCGAGATCTTTTCAACCAAGTGTACAAACGCGTCATGTTGAACATAGACGTCGTTGTTACAGGCAATGGCACTCTGCTTCACGTGCCCAGGGATATGATGAATAGCTGGGAGGAATTTCAGACCATCAAAACAAATTTTTGGGAATTTGGCCTTAAGATCGACCATCTTCTCTGCTACAGTTGGGTCAACCGCAGGAGTAGGGGGAGGAGGCTTTGAAAGTTCCTCTCTTTTTCGATGCTCCCGAGTTTGCCTTGTACTCGACGAACCGGAGTGTTGTCCTCGGTAAACATTGAGTTGGGACCCCTTCTGTGAAGGCTTCTCTCTATCCGGCTCAGTTGGAGGAAGAGGATCACGGGACTGTGAAGATTGGGAATATGCCTTCTTACGATAAGACGAATCGCGGGGATGGTTGTCTCTATCTTCATAATCATCTCTGTCCCTGCGTCTGCCCGAACTTGAATCCCGTCCGGGATGATGAAATATGGAAGAGCCGTAAAGGTGATCGAGTCTGTGGGAGCGCCCCATGTCACCTACAAAGAATAAAGATAACAACGAGTTAAGAAAAATCCAGGAAATAAGAAAAAACTTGAAGTGTATGATGGAATGCGTATGTGCGTGTGTGTCCTAGTGTTCCCCCCGACGGACCGGTTCTTTTATCTTTACTGATCGGAGTATTGTCTCCCTGGACTGGGAGTTGAACTCCCGCATTGCCTCTAGCGGGCGAAGAAAACTTGAGGGCTTCAGGATCGTCAAAACCATAATTAAGTATATCGTCGGGGATGGAAAGATTCGACAGACCCCTCAGAGAACTTTCCATATGCTGTGAGTAAGCCTCTTTCTCTGGCGGGATGAGCGTATCTTTTGAAGTTCCGCCAATTTTCTCCTTCCGTATGTTGTATTTTAACTTCTTCTTTCCCTTCGAAGGGGAGGATGATGTTTCAATGTCATGTACTTCGACCGCCGGATTCCAAGCGGGACCCACATTCTCGCCTTGAGTCTCTGGAGCTTCATCCTCCTTGTGCTCACCCTCTTCGTGCGCATCGGGAGTGTGGCGTGATGACGATCCAGCTTGTTTTTCCCTTTACCGGATGCTGGCTTGGGAATGGAAACGCCCTCCAGAAGGCTAATCCGACGACCAGGGGCTAGCAAGCCGAACCTTGACAATGATTCATTTGAAATGATGGTTCGGATGTCCCGATCCTCGGCATGAAGAGCTCTAATGGCTTCAACGGCCTCAGAATATCCTTGGCCCTCCGGATGCGGGTTAATACCTGAAAAGATGAAACGAGGAGTTAGGAAAAGCATAACTCCAATTAAACACGAATGATGACTCAGCAAAGAGACTTACTGCCTTCGACCCATCTCCTCGCAAAACCAGGAGGGCAACGCACATAGAACCATTCCTGTTTGTACAGGGCGAATTTGCTACATGCTCCTGTCAAGATTTGGCATTTGTGGTACGGCTTGAGGAACTTGAAGGAAGGGCTATCTTTCTGTTTCTTGATCATATAAATGTATCTGATGTCGCCAGAAGTTGGAGGTCTAGAGAAGACGGCCATGAAGAGTAGGTAGGTCCCATATAGAAACGCGTGACCGTTTGGATGCAACTGCGATGGGGCAATGTCTATGTACTGCAACACGTCCCGAAGAAATAAATTGAATGGAGGCACGCTGCCCATCTAGTACATGAACTTGTTGCAGGTGGTATATCCGACTAGGGGCAGGTGAGGATGATCATGTCGCGACGGGACTAACACATCGGTGAAAGGAATCCCATGGATGGAGCATATTCACCGAAGTGCGACTTCATTAATCTTCGAAGCCTGTGAGTCGATCGGATTGTCTAAGAGAATTGTTGCCTCCAGGGCATCAGGAGCTAAGTTATGGGCAGGAGAAGTCGACGGATCTGAAGTATCAGCGACCTCTTGCCTTGATGACGGCCCAGGCCTATCAGATATAGTGGCGGAGCTAGACTTTTTAGACATCCCCAATAAATAATGAATCTGTCTAAGTGCCTGTGAAAACTATACTTGAAAAATGTTGAATGTTAGAATTAACAATACGAATATTCCCCCCACGTGGTGTGTAAACTAGTGCAAGAAATCGTGTATAAGCAATGAGAATCTAGAGATTACAAAGATACGAAAACGAGTTTCGAATCGTTGCCTTCGAAGACCGTCATCGCTGACCGTCTCAAAAAGCCCGCCTTGTGGTGATTACAGTTCCAGATTCAGAAAACGTGTGTTAATCTAAGTTCAGATTTATGTCTATAAAAACAAGGGAGTTAATGATCCAGGTCAGTCTCATATGCTAGCACGCCCGGGTCCTTGTCCCTGTTTTGTTAAGTGTAGTTCAGGATTTGTATTGGTCGGCCTTAGAATGGTTCGGCATTTATGCTGTTCGGCATTTACAATTGGTAGGCATTTGTATTGTTCGGCCTTGATGTGGTTCGGCATTTAAGTGTGTTCGGCCTTGACATGGTTCGGCGTTTAAGTTTGTTAGCCCCGAGTATTGTTCGGCCTTCATGTTTGTTCGGCATGTTTGTTGTTCGACATATATACTGTTCGGCATTTGAATAGTGTTCGGCCTTGGTTTTGTTCGGCTAAGTTGTTGTTCGGCATTTGAATAAGTGTTCGGCATTGGTTTTGTTTGGTTAAAATATTGTTCGGCATTTAAGTAGTGTTCGGCCTTGGTTTTGTTCGGCTAAGTTGTTGTTCGGCATTTGAATAAGTGTTTGGCCTTGGTTTGTTCGGCTAAAATACTGTTCGGCAGCCCTCCATTTCACCGTCCGGCGCATGACAACATACGCCGAACCAGAGCTATGTCGTTCAACATCCTTACGACCTCAAACACTTTCATTCTTCTTTCTTCTCCTTTAACTTCGGTTCGACGCGAGGAAGCTAAGTCCAATGGTCTTATGTGCGAACACTCCTAATCATCCCTCCTCGCCTTGCATCATCGTTCAGCAATAAATACGCAATAAAGACGACCTACTCGAAAGTTTTCTACATGACACACTCGGCCGTCTCGTTTGAAACTATTTGAATCGTACAAGGAATAATACCTAGTTTGCAGATTGGAGCTTAGGAAGGAGTAGTTAGGTTTTAAGTCTGGTCAACTGGCGAGAATTGCAAATCTTTGTGGAGTGACAGAAGTAAAAGAGTAAAGGAGAGAAGAGGGGAAGAGCCTGGTTTTATAGGGGAAAAAGTGGAAGTCGAAGGGGCTATATCCGGTAGAACCGGTCAAAGCTGTATCGTTTGGCTTCAAAATGTAGAATTGGTCGGCGCATAAGGAACGTTCGGCTTCGAGCGTATTGTTCGGCATTTATACCACGTTAGGCACACACCACAATCTCAAGAAGGCATCTGGACTTAATCAAGGATTTGAAACAAAACATGGAGGATACGTAATTCAAAGCGCATCACGTTCAGTCACGTAATACACTTTGGGGGGGGCAAGTGTTTCCTGGAGATTTGACCAGGCAACTGAGTACTCGGCATTAGCAAGTACTCGGCATCCAGTAGTACTCGGCATCCAGGAGTACTCAGCATTCGATAGCACTCGGCGTCTAGGAGTACTCGGCATCCAGGACTACTCGGCATTCAGTAGCAGTCGGCATCTGTAAGCGCTCGGCATCGAAAGACATTCGGCATGTACAACTACTCGGCATGGCTGTATTATTCGGCCAGAACCATCATTCGGCCAAAGGCGCTACTCGGCTAAAGGCAACGTCCGGCCATAACTCTCGTTCGGCCAAGAAACGTCGTTCGGCCAGAAGCATCGTTCGGCCAGGGACATTGTTCGGCCAGAAACATTGTTCGGCTAAAGCATCGTTCGGCCAGGGACATTGTTCGGTCAGAAGCATTGTTCGGCTAAAGCTATCGTTCGGCCAGCACCAACGTTCGGCCAAAGACAACGTTCGGTCAAGCGCTTCGTTCGGCCAGAGGAACGTTCGGCTTCGACTGATATTCGTTCTACTCTTCCCACGCAGCAAGCGTATCGTTCGGCATAGAGAGGGTGGTTCGGCATCGTTGTGATCGGCCTATTTGGTTCGGCATACGACGACCACTATATTTGGGCCAAGATGTTCGGCTGCCGAGCCCACCTGAGAAGTCCAACCCATCTTTGTCTATAAATAGAGGGGCAGGGGCACGGTGAAAAGGGACCTTTTTTCGAGAACACTAGGGAGACTCTGCCATTTTTCAGACTCATCTTCTTTACTTAGCAACTCCATTCAAGCATTTGATCTACGAACTATATTTGTAATCAACCATTAAGAAGATCAATAAAGTTTAACCTCAAAGTGGACGTAAGCAATTACGCTGAACCACTATAAATCCGGTGTTCTTACTTTCTACATTTGAATTAACATATTCTTCTTTGTTTAATTTATCTTCATCATTTATATCTCTTCACAATCTTTCTCAACGAGGTTAGTGACCAATTTTGGTGCTAACATCAGTTATTGTATTGTTGTAACTCTTCCTCCCAGACTCAAATGACTGAATATCCATCTGGTTAACTCTGTTGATGTCGGAGAGAGCAAAAGTCAGTTCCTCCACTAAAAAGTTAGTCTGCAAGCTTAGTTACCCCTCCAACTATACGGCTAGCTTCTTCATGGAGGAAACCTTAATATTGTGATCAAACTTCACCCATGGCAAGCAGAGGTTAGGAAAAGCAGTCTGCATCTTAGTCATCACAGCCATGGACGAGCCTGATGGAAATGGAGATGGAGCAAGATGAGCAGAAGCCTCCTTGGAGTTTCTGAAGGTTGATATAGTAGTTACTGGGGTCAGATCACCAAAACTTGTTGAGAAGGAAGCATAGGCTGAGAGCGTGCTGGGAAGAGCCAGAGATAGGATCGCGATGGTGGTGGGAATCATGGGACTTCTTCCCTTAGTCATAGTACTCTTGTTCCTTAACCAGGCGTTTCCTTATACCCCTTTCCTTATAGTACTCCTTCTCCTTCATTTTTAGCCTTTCTTCCTTGGTTTCTTAATACGAAGAAGAGCGGTGAGGGTTAGGTTCTAGAGTGGTTCCACTACACTCATCAACTCCTGAGCGTAGATAGTGGAAGCGGTCTCTTCCCATTGTTTTTGAAACGAAAGAAAAAGGTTGTAACAGCCTCAAAACTCTAAAATTAAGGCGAATGCAGGATATAAGTATTTATGATCCTATAAGTGTGTGGAGTGGTAATGTTGCCTTAAGTAATCTACGGACCTTATTCGAAGGATCACAAAGATGGGGTTTCGTCTCCTTCGGCTAGGAAGTCCATGGATGGAAAGCTGAAGCCTGAAGGGTACTCCTTAAGAAGATCGTCAATCGGGATGTCCTAATCCCCAAGTGAGTCGAAGATGTTCTCCAAAGATCTTGTGCGAGGAGTCACCTTAACAACAATAATTGTACTTGGACCAGAGGATAGCTATGAGGACTTGATAACTATTCTTTTGAGATACGGAGACATAGATTTCTATGTCTTTAGGGGGGCGTTTCCCTGTATGATTCATCTATTCCATGATAAAAAACCTCGTCGTTGCCATCTTCTTTATCGTCCTCCTCTTTGTTGTTTCCTTCTTCTTCTTGAATTCCTTCCATCCTTCCTTCTTCCTCTACTCTCTCTTCATGCACCTCCTCGGCAACGTTCTCTTCCATCACTCTATCTGCACCTTCATCGGCGTTCGCCTTGTTTGATGGACCTTTAGCGCCCCCTTGGATATCATCATTGGAGTCGTGATAGGGACAGGCGCTCGAGTAGCATCTCTGGCCCTCTCGAGTTGAGGTTCAACTAGAAAAACAAATCACTTGGGATGCAAAAGACCATATTGGTAAAGATTCTCATTTGTTGGAAGGTACGAGTGGTGCGATAGTGGATGTTGATTTTCTTAAGGGTCTTCAAGGTTTTAGAGTGTGCATTGTTGGCATCTCCTTCAAGAAACCTGTGAAGAGAACAGAGATGGAGTTAGGGATTTGGATGAATTGAATCAAAGTGTGGAAAGAAACTATGGGAGAAGCCTTACGTCTGGACATACAGAGCTAGTTGAAGTCGAAATGGCATCAAACGAAGAAATATTCATTCTTGAAGTAAGAATGCTTATTGTGAAGTGCATATATAAATTAGAAGTGACGCCAGGCTTCGACGATTAATAAGTAGGGTGAGTCACCTCTCTTCTTGAAGCTCGGAAGGTATATTAGTTCTGCAAAGGTCAGAGGTCGTTGTAGTTGCATCATGAACATAACATACAAAGAGTTTAGAAGGGTGTATCCATTAGGATGCACTTGAGTTGGCACTAGCATGATCTCTTGTAGGAAAAATTGAACGAGGATACTGAAAGGTGGGATGGTTCCACTCGGACACATGTACTTGTTGTAAGTAGTGTATCCCTAAGTAGGATTATGTGCCCGTTGGTCAATTCTTGGTAATAAAACATTACCCTCCAGAATCCCATGATGAAGGCAGATCGTCTGATGTGATTCAGCAGTTAGTATCGATGGTGTTTGATCTAGAGGGTAATCCAGTACTCTCAATCTAGGTTTTTCATTTAATGTAAAAGGTTGGTTTTAAAGAGGAATCATCAAAACTATTTACCACTGAAGTTTAGCCGTTATTGAATGCCTAACTCTAGATGACGTAGACGTAGAAGCATGAGCAATAAAACAGTGGCTTCGGAAGGAGTGGAAGGTTCATAAGTGCCTTTGACGAGTCATTCTAAACTGGAAAACTTGATAGTGAACACAGTTAGGTATGTTTTATTTCAAAATTTTATTTTAATATAAACATGTGTAATCGATGTCCGAAATCCAACTAATGTCAACGTGTGTTAAACAGTAGGATTCTAAATGTCAACCGGGGCTATTTAAAGTGTCAATATATGCGATGTGTATCCTATGTCTTATACACGAGAATAGATCATTCTATGTAGATAGCCCGCTCTTGCTGGCAAACGAGCTATGTCGCATCATGGAACTGTGTGTCGGAACTTACCCATTATCATCAGATAAACGATAACGGAACCGCTATCCAGAGCAAATTGGAGCTTTCTTTATAGGAATACAGGATTAAGCAGTAACTTGGAATGTAATGTGAAAAAATTATTTGAATGTTGGAATGCGTTCAACTTGACCATTTGTCAAAACCATTTTGTTAGAGTTTAAACAACGATTTGTGATTGACTCTAAGTTTTAGGGATATTGACCCTAGCACTATAGAGTGCAAGGGTATGGAGCTAAGGCAAGGCAAGGATATGTCATATAGGACCCGATGTAGGAGAGGTAACAACATGGAGCCGACACCAAGTAGAAAGGAATATGAAAACTTAGGTGTTTTCTACCGTGAACTTCGGGTCAGACTTGAGTTGCATCCTAAAGCGACCTAGTCATGCCATAGCCTTGGAACTTGGATAATAACTAATCATCGTTTGAAACTCCAAGTGCTTCTCTAGCCGAAGGCAAACCCCAGCCGTCGATAACGACCAAATAGCTATCACCATAGCGCTTTGCTTCGAAGACCAACCGGAATTTGGATCTAGTAATCGAAGGAACCAAGGAGTCGGGACTGAATTCTCTGAAACCGCGAAGTTCACCTTAAATGGTGATGATGATGGTATAAAGGTGGCGGTGGTGGTTCGAAATTTGGATGGGGTTGATGGTGGCAGTTAAAGATTCAAGTCGTGTAGGAAAAGATTTTGGCGGTAGGAAGCAAGAATTCAGACCGAGTAAAAGTGAAATATGAAGGGTAGAAGCTCTAAGTATTGGAATTTATAGTGTTGTTGTGACTTAGCAATTCATGTCGATACCGACATGAAGTGGTCGGTACCAACATGATTTGATTGTCAATATATTTGAAAAATAAAAGAGAAAGAACTCTTACCTACAGAGGCATGGACCGATCTTTAGAGTGACATAGATCAAGACCTTAGCGCGGAAAGTGGTATGACTACTGTTTTAAGTGGTTAAACGGATCCTCTTGGAGTAGAGATGACAACTCAAAGAAACCCTTGGATAACCTATGGATTTGAGCAGATGTTCATACAAGCTTGTCTTGGTCCAAAGCAAGCTTTTTTTCAATAGAAGCATACTTTAGGTGCAAGTGTTATCCAGCCTTTAAACTAATTTCAGATGAATTTGGATGTCAAGATAAAGACGAAATGCCTTAAGGACTTGGGAGAAAGCTTGGAATAGTAATGGATAGGGCTTCAAATAGTTGCAGTTTAGATGCACTAGAGAAGAGAGATCGATACTGACCTCTTTTCATGTTGGTATCGAGTTCTATTGGTGAGCTATGATAAGCTCTGCTGCTTTAGCCAAGTAATAGAATGATAAAGTGGTCGTCCAGAATCCATTTCTGAAAAAGTAGTTGAGCAAGTCCAAAAGGCTATGCAGAAAAGGACATGGACTAGACGTGTCAGAACAACTTGTTAACGACTTGATCTACAAGGCAAAATCGCTTGTGGTTTGAAGATTTGAGGACACGGGATAAACTAAAGGAGAATCACATGGTTTCAAATGAGTAAATCATGTCGGTATTGACATGATTCATGTTGGTACCAAAATGATTTTATTATAAGGGGCCTCTATCTCCCCTTCTACTTTCTTGGATCTGAAGTTTTACATAGTCTTTAGTGGTCTGGCGACTTTGGTAGGCCATTGTCCTGTTCACTCTCTTATTCTCTACTTAAGTTTTATCATCTAGGGGCTGTTGAGATATGTTCTAACTAGAAAATCTCTTGTACTTGTGATAACCTCAATCCAAATAAGATTAAACTAGATGTAGGCTATAAAATTTGTTAAACCGCTATAAAAAAATACATTGGTTCTTACTGTATTCCTGCTACTTCTTATTAGATCTACTCGTTTTCATGTATTTTGTAGGTGTTGTGCCATTTTTGGCCCAACAACTATCGAGTATCTAAGGTGAAGTTATTGAATATCTAGCCATCACAAGTTTAGAGCTATCGGGCCTCTATATTAAAGCTATCGTGGTTTTAAACCTATCGCATGTTTAAAGTTATCGCATTTATAAAGCTATCACATGTTTAAAGCTATCGAAGATATAGCTATCGAGTCTCCAAAATTAGGCTATCAAAATTCTAAGATCTTGCTATCATAGATGTAAATTTAAGCTATCAAGTCTTTAAAACATAAGCCATCGAACTTTTAAAACAACGCTATCAAGTCTTCAAAACATAAGCTATCGAATTTTTAGAAAAATGCTATAGAGCTTTAAAACATAATCCATTGACCCTTTAAAGCAAAGCTATCGAGTCTTTAAAACATAAGCTACCGAACATTTAAACCAAAACTATCTAAGATTTAACATAGTTATCAGAGATTTAAAATGGCAATCTGGTAATTAATTTTAACCTCTTAAAGCAACTACTTTTGACCATCTTTCATTATGTTAAATTCCATTTGTTGATCAATATCTTATCAGATTTCTTTTTAGAAATTTTTTAGAGATGATCTCTATTCATTTAAAACATAAATTAATTTCTTAATTAATCAACTCGATATCATTTTTATCTTAGTTTTTCCCTTCATCGAATAATCCATGTTAAATCAAAATTACATTGGAAAAATCCAGAAAAATTACCAAGAATCTAATTTTCTATGTTCTACCATGTATAAAAATATAAGGGAAAAATAATTATTTTCTTATTTTAAATAAATAGAACCTAATATTATATGATTTTTCAACGTTGAAAAATCATAGAAAATTCATATTAGTTTGGAAAATTATGAAATTAAAAACCATCTTCAATTTGATGTTACACCTGACAAATAAAATTTCAAATCATTCAAAGATCATCTGCATTGGTTTTAAATCTAAAACCCAACTTTTAAATTCATTATCTCACATATAATATTCATAGAACCATTTAAATGAATATCTTAGCCAAATATGTGTTTAAAAGTCATAAAACAACTTGGGTTTGACCAAATCCAGGAATCAAAGGTACAAAACATAGACATGATAATATTATTCACCTTAGTTAATTCATGTATGGAGAGAATTAGCCTATTTCTTCAGCTTTACCTTCTTTCTTTAGTTTGGAAAATTTTAATGGAGATTTTTCTTTTATTTTTCTTTCTTTTTTATAAAGTGTGAATGAAATATGAGGGAGATGAAGAGATGCATTAGGGAATTATTAATGGGCACTAACCTTCCCTTCCTTGTTCTCCCCAAATTAATTTAAATTCTTCGGTTACTTTCTCCATATAAATATGAAATTTCTCCTTTACTACTTAAGGAAATTTCAAAATATTATATTTTTCCTATCTCTGTACTTATTTCTTTTTCCTATATTGTTATTTGATTGTCATTTAATTAAATTTCCAAAATAATGTGTACTAAATATAGGGCTGTTAAATATGAATTAATCGGATAGATGATATTAAACTATTGAAGAGCAAAGTTAACTATAATATATGCATTAGAAACAAAAGCAAGTAACCAGAAAAACCACACCAAGATTTTAGTATTGGTTCAAACTTCCATCATAAGTCTAGTCCTAGAACTTGCTCTGGAATTTCCACTAACTTGCCCTCACTTAACTAGGAGGGATATGTTTTACACTACCACTCGATCTCCGAACATGACTCGGTACTAATCCCTGGGATGCCACACATGACTTCGCACTAACGTTAACATATTATGAAAGTAATGTGTCTACTAATGAAATTTTAGGTATCACAAAATGTGAAGTAGATGTATTAGTATATGATTATACAACTAGAACCAACAAGTTAATTGCTCGTAGAAATGTCGGTTTTGGTAGTAATTATATTGTTGAATGCTTATATAACTAATAAGATGCATACTAACTATTTTTTAAAATGCCCAAGTGAATTTAATTAAATTTTCAAGAGAATCAAAGCATATAAACATATATTAGTGTAAAGAAACAATGGATGCAAAGATTATGTGGTTCAATTGCTAAGGAATCCTACGTCTGTGAGTTAAACCAATCTATCGTATTATATTATTCGGAGTACAAGCACTGGATAAAGTTTACAGCTTTCTTAGTAATAATTGTCTAACTTACAAAAGTTTGATCTCTTTCTTCTACAATAGTCATTTCCTTTTATAGATGAACGTTAAAACATGGATTAATGACATCATTCATCGTACTCAACTGCCGTCAAACTCATCCACATGTTCTTCACCGGTTTACCATGAATTGTGTACCATGGATTAACAATTTGATTTAAGCAAGATAATTTGGTATTGAAATTTCAAAATTGACACGTTGCTATTGGATGATTGCCACCTATTAAAGAGCAAATTTATGATTGATATTTCAGATTTAGTCTTGTTTTGATGGAGTGGCACCTTGCGCACTTCTATACTTGATAGTAGTTTATCACTTTGGATATCTTTAGTACCATGACATATAGTGTAGTTGTTTTTTTGTCATGTTTTGTTGCTTTGGAGTATCTTAGTAGTCTACAGTAGTTTTGTCCTATGCAGTTAGCCCATGTGTTACGCCAATGGTTGATTTTCAACCTTCAGCTTGTAGTAGTACAACATAGGGTACAAGGTGCGTTGTAAGCTATATTTAGAATGTGCGAAATTCCTAGTTGATGTAGCTCACAATCACATCCCCTTCTTATTGCGTTGTCCCCACATATCGAAGACTTCAATGCCACAAGCTTATACAGCACAATCTGTGCAGCGACCTACGATGTTCTCTTGGTTTTACTATATTTGTACAGTGTTTTTATTTGAGAAAATGGGTGTAACACTTGCCCTCTAATTCTGCACCGATGTATATCGGGGCAGCTTTTTAATTCTTCACCAATCTATTATTTGCCTTATCAGCCGCTTTTACATTAAATACTCCTTAGACGTGTGGTGCTTTAATCGGTTCTCATGTCTTTTCATTGTCAATTTATAATGTCTCATATTATATATATATATATATATTAGATTACAAACATTATGTACATATGTTGTTTTAAATAGTAAAATATAAGTTACAGTTATTTATATATGATGTATGTAGTGTATATTATTTTAACTTAAATTTTATAAAATGGACTTTTGTGTAAAACTATAAAATTCAATTTTAAACCCATCCTTAGTTTATGTATATTCAAATAAAAACCATGGACAATAAAGGCATAAATAAAGGGACAAATTAGTTCATTGTGGTGTAAATCCTAACATCTATATATGGTCATATTAATTGTGCACACTTCTTATCTGTAGCACATGTGTTATATACTATCAAGTGTATTTGATATGCTTATAAATTTAAATCAAAAAAACCATTTCTGAAAAAATAAAATAAAGATTTTATTTAAAATATTTTAAATTAGATCCAAAATCCATTTAGACTTCATGGCCCAATAAAGATTCAAAATAGATTTGTTTGAAATTCACTCATTTAAACCACTATGACCCAGCTCGATTCCTTTATGATACCAGAACCCAATAGTCTATGCGGTTAAAATTAATAATGTTATGGTTAACTGAATAAAGCATACCCATTTATTATGGTGCTTAGAAAGGTACTATCAAAGGTTAGGATTAGGAAATCAAGTACTCTGCCCTACCTAGCCATTGGCCAGACTCGAAAGATGAAGTAAGCCCAAAAGTTATCCCCAATATAAAGACCCAATTGATTTTGGACCTTGGACTAATTTTCAAATTTTGTTTTTAAAATCCAAAACAATATTTTAATTTTAAAAGTTAAGTTTAAAATATAACATATTATAAATGTTATAATTTTTCCAAAGGGTTATTTTATGGAACAATAAATTGACCTTGAAATTTTATCCTAATTGTTTAATTAATTAGATCAAATAAGTAAATAATTAGTAGTTAATTTATTAAATAAAAATACTTATATATTGATATGTTTATATTTATCTTAAAATGTTTAGCGTAAAGGATAATAAAATTATAATTTAATTTATATTATGTTAATTAAAATATTATTTTTATTAATTAAATTAGTTAAAGGTTAGTTAATAAATTGTATACATGTATATTGATATATGTACATATAATTACTATAATTGTTATAGTCTTTATTCATCTTTAAATTGTTAAAACTGAATGGATTAAAATTCAATGGTTGAAATTTAAATCAAACTAATTAAATATGATTTAATTAATTAATTGAAATTAAATGTAATTAAATTAAATAGAGTGGAACTATAATAAACCCAAATAAGATTTAAGGAATAAATACATCTATATATAGTACATATACCGTGATTTCAGATATGTCTAACACTTGAACCACGAGTGTAGTTTATAAGAAATATATTATTTCATAAGTCGATATCACTTATATACATATATATAATGAAGATTATGAATCTTTAATATAAATGTTATCCTTTATCATTTATATATTAATAGATTACTTGCATACTCTTTAGTGGTCGAGCTTTCCTCAAGCTAGAGATGTTATGTGCAATACTATCATAGACTGACTATATGAGATAAGATACATACACATATTTGTTAAGACTTCCCCAAGGTATGTGCATTCTATTTAGGTCGTTGTGAAATGGTAGGTAAGTGTGAATAATCTAACTTGATTTGTTGAGTTTTCCTCAAAGTCAAGATGAGATTAAGACAAAGACCATAGGTTATGAATTGTATATGATACAATCGATAAGGTGTTATCCATCACATGTAGACTTATAATTTATTGAGCTCCCCTCAAGGATAGAATCCCAAGGCATGCGAGTCCTGATACCCACTAGAGAAATCAAAAGATTTTTATGTTTCCTCTTAGGGTTTTAAGAAATATAAAAATCTAGTGGGAGCTTATTAGTAAATTAGAATATAATGTTTAATTTATTAATAATATAGAACATTTTTTATGTATAAATAACTAAATATAATTAAATCAAATTTAAATAAAATGTCACTAAGATTATTTTCAATAAATGACAAACTACTACACCAAATTACATCGACTAACTAAGAGCGATCAAAATAGCACCACTTTATGAATACTTATGGTTATCTATACAAGAACCTCCAAAAGAAAACCTATTGAAAATGCAAATCTCAAATTAGTGATTGCTTATAATAACTAGGTGGCAGATCTTGAAATTGCCTGAGTTTACATGTCATCTACTTTTGACAAATTGTTGCAAAGTCAACACGAAAGTCCATCAAATCTTCAACTTCCTCAAAGCATTGTCTGGGGAGCAATATCATTCTGAAAGGTATGATATTACTAAGAAACTATTCAGTACGAAGATGAAAAAGGGCACTTATATAGAGGATTATGTCTTGATGACGAAAGGATATATTAATAGACTTATACAGCTAGACGTTCCTATGAGCAAAAGGCTGCAAGTGGACTTGATCTTAGGCTCGTTTGCTCTACAGTTGGAGCCATTCACATTGAACTACAGTATGAACCAGTTGAATGTAGGCCTCATGGAGCTGCTCAATATACTGAGATCAACCGAGAGATCATCCAAGGATCAAGGCACAGTGCTTGCAATAAAGGGAAAGGAATCGCCTTTGAATGGTTTGAAAACGAGAAAGCATGTTAATAAGAAAGGTAAGAAGACTACTCCTAATGACAATGGTGGTTGTCACCATTGTCGTAAGAAGGGACATAGGAAACAGAAGTGTCTAGGCAACCTAAATCTTGTCAAAGAGAAGAAAATGAATGGTTCTACCACTCATACTAGTATGTTTTGCAATCAATGAATTATCTTGGGTTCTAGATATTGGATCTTGAACTCATATCTTTAATTCGTTATAGGGACATAGGAGCAAACAACATGTGGCAAGGTGAAATGATGCTTCAAGTTGTTGATGCCTTTATTGTAGATGCAACTATAGTTGGATATTATCATTTATTTTTGCCTAGTAGTTATGATTTAGTTTTGAAGAACTGCTATTATGTAAGTAACTTTATTTGAGGTATTATATATGTTTTAAGATTGTTTGAAATTGGTTATTGTTTTCATAGTAATAACAATTTTATGAATATTTTGTTTGGTGAAAAAAATATCTAAGATGATGTTCTAGATAATGGCATTTATGTGCGTAATCTTAATCGAAATTGTGTTGTTAATAATTCTTCTAATATTGACATAAACAATAATTATCTATGGCATTGTAGGCCAGGTCATATCAATGACAAACGACTGCATAAATTGAAAACCATATGTTTTTTGTTTGATTATAAATCATTTGATACTTGTGCGCAAGTTGTAAAAGGAAAAATGACCAAGCACCCTACAGTGGGAGCAACGGTAGGGTTGATGAACTCTAGGGCCTCATGCATACTGATGTATATGGCCTAATGCCTATAATTACCAAGATAGTTCTTCTTACTCTATAACTTTAACTAATGATTTCTCAGGACTAGGACATGTAAACCTTATGAAGAATAAATTTGACGTCTACGTGAAATTCAAAGAGTATTAGAATGAGGCTGAAAATCAAATAAACCATAAGGTTAAAATATATTAATCCGATAGAAGAAGTGAGCATGTTGGATAAGAGCTTCAACTGTACTTAAAAATAATGGGATTGCTACTCAGGTTACTCCAACCTATATTCCATAACACAATGGTGTCTTAGAGAGAAGGAATCAAACCCTATTAGATATGGTTCGTTCCATGATGAAAAGTTGACTTGCTACTTTCCTATAGGGGATATGTGCTAGAAGTTACAGTATGTATGCCGAATTTAATGCCTACAAAATTTATGCTTAAGATGTTGTATGATATATGGCATGAGAAGAAACCTCACCTTGATTATTTGAAGGTATGGAATTTTCCTTCCTACGTTAAGAATGTCGACCCCAACAAACATGAGGCAAGATTGACCTTGTTCAAATTTATAGGATATCCCAAGTTTTTTAGGGGATATATTATATACACCACCAAGGAACAAAAGGTTAATGTTTCCATACATACTGCCCTTGTGGAAAAGGACTTTCTATCAAAAGAAATTAACAATGAAGTTGTAGACTTGAATGATATCTGAGAAACTAACACAAGGTTGAGCTAGTGGGAGAATCAAATTTACCATTGTATGAAAACATGCAACCTATTAGAAGGTCTAATAAGGAACCGCATGTACCAGAGAGATAATAAGTTTTCTCGTGGATGGCAAGAAAGAGCATTCTTTCATAGAAGATGATACGTACTCCTCTCACATTTCAAAAAGCACTACAGAGTAAACACCTGCACTTTGGCATGTAGCTATGAAATTCAAAATGGATTCCATGTATGAAACAAAGTATGAATTTGGCTGACGTACCCGAAGGGATAAAACACATTGGCTATAAATGGATTTTTAAGAAAAAATAAATTCAGATGGACCTATAGGGACCTATAAGAAAAGGCTATTTGTGAAAGGTTTTATTAAATCAAAGGTGTTGATTATGATGAAACGTTTTCGCCCATTGCCATAATTAACTCCATTCAGATAATGCTTGCTATTTCTAATTTCTATGACAATGAAATATGATAAATGGATGTGAAAATGGTATTTCTATATGGTGATTTAGAATAAACCATTTGCATGTCACAGCTCGAGGGTTGCGAAGCAGTAGGAGCAAGGGCAAAGCTTGCAATTTGTTAAGACCAGTTTTTGGGTTTAAGCAAGCTTCAAGGAGTTAGAATAAATGTTTTGATAAAGTAATCAAACGGTTTGGGTTTTATTATAACATAAAGGAAGCATGCATGTATTGAAAAGAACATGGAAGTGTTGTAGTGTTCATAGTCTTGTACGGCGATGAGCTACTCCTGACTGACAATGACATCCTATTATTGCAAACGGTGAAAGTGTGGTTGTCCAAGAGCTTCTCCACAAATGATTTAGGAGAAGCAGCCTACATACTTGGTATTAAGATCTATAGAGGTAGATCCAAGAGGTTGTTGGGATTACCCCAATCCACTTTGATTACGGTTAAATCATCGCATGACGTCTATTAACGACTAGTTGGGTTTGAGTTGAAGCACTAGAAGTAAAACACTATATAAAGAATTCGTCTCCTTGGTTATATAGGTTAAGTATCATGGTCAATTAAATTCAACTTAAAGTCGTTGTCTCTGGCCACAGTGGTACAGTTAATAATAATTATTGTTATTGAACCAAGGACTTTGTGTTTGGATCAATGCAGTTGAATGTGGATGACATTGGAAAGTTGATCAAAGCCAAATTCCATAAATCCTAAAGTGATATGATTCTACGATGAGAATTCGTGTAAATAATCATACTAGGTACCGCTTATAATTGTAAAAGTTGATTTTTACTGAAAGAGATGTCTAAGCAATAATTCAGTAAAATGTCACATCGCTAGCTAAGGTGACATGTGAATTTGGATATTCGAATTATTAAATATTAAACGTCGATCATATTTACAACTTTTAGTCGCGCAACCTATATGATTAATACTCCGAATAAACCACATGATTTAATTAATTTACAGTCATTGTAAATTAATCAAGTTAATTAATATTTGTGAAATATTAATTATTAAATTTCATTTTATGTTTGGATACCATTGGTATTTAATGAAATGTGTATATGTAAAAGTAATGTATATGTGCCTCAATATACAATATCGGTAGAATATTTAAATTGGATTCAAATAGAATAAATACTAAATAGGTTTGGAAATTTTTAGGCCCATTTTTCCACGTTCCGTGGTTGGCCAAAAGGGGGATGGGAAATGTTTTCAATTTTGAATTGAAAAGATAAACGAGTAATTAAAAAAAGCCAAAAGATCTCTATCCTTTAATTATCTTTTATTGCCTTCTTAAAAGAATCATTCATTGATTTTTCTCACTTGTCTTTATCCCAAGCATAAGCAAATTTTCATGGCTTTTAGGACTAAAAAATTTCTTTTGAGAAAAATGTGTGATCCTCTACGAATAGAGGAGAGCACACATGCTAATATATATATATATATATCACAAATATAAAGTGCTGCCAACATGCCTGGCAGGTAACACAAAACCAAATACATATATATCAAATCTCAGGTACTCCTAAGATGAGTTCCGGCAAGGCCACCACCCATCACACCCTGATATCGAGCTCCGGCATGGCCACCGTCCAATATTAAGGTGTTAGAAGTACCTAAAAAACTAGAAGAAAAAAAAAACCAAAAAACTACTGGATGACGTCCCAGACTGATAAGGAAGCTCCAATCATCTGAATCAGTAGAGGTGAATAAGCATCTGCTCTAAGGTGGATCTGCTGAAAAGAGAAACCGCTCTGAAGCCTCTGATCAAGAGAAAGGGGTACCGGACTGAAGAATATATCCTCCTCTCTACCATCTGGTGTCCAGCAATCTGAAGATATAAAAACCTGCAATAAATGAACCTGATATCCTATCTCCCATACCTGTAACTGAAAAAAGACTAAAGAAAAATTAGAATGATACATATATATGTATATTTATATAATAAATATACATATATATATATAATAATAAGGAAGGAAATAAAATCCTAAATAAGACTAAGTGAACAATAATAGTATAAATTAAATACTTAAAAACCAATACCAAACAGAGACTAGTACAAAAATTGAGACGGATCAATCTTATGAACCTTTAATCATAAGTAAGTTATGATAAGAAGTGAAATCATCATCCAAATTAGAGAAAATATTAATAATACTATTATTAATGTTAAAAAAATTATTGTTGTGTTTAAAAAAATTAATATTATGATTAAAATGACAATTATTATTATTGAAAATTCTTTGATTTCTTTCAAACCAAATAAACCAACTAATAATAATGAATAAAGTGTCTAGTAAAAATCTAATATTCTTTTTGAACTTGAATCTGTAATTATTCCAGTAAAATTCACAATCCGAAATTTTTGTTGTTATATTAAAGTTAAAAATTTTAAGAGTATTAATTAAAATGTAATTAGAATCCATACAATTGTAGTATATATGATTAATGTCCTCAAGATACAGATTACAAAAATAACATTTATTATCATTTTGAATATTTTTTCTTTTTAAAAATTCGATTGTATTAAGTTTTCCATGAAGAATTAACCACATGTGAATTTTGGATTTGGGAGGAGCATTAGATTTCCACATATATTTAAATGAGTTATTTATTGTACCCGAAAAATTAATGAATCTGTAGAAAGAATTAGAAGTATATTTCTTACTTTTATCCCATTCCCAACTAATAAAATCATTATCATTACCAATATTATATAGATTTAATCTGGAATAAAGCAAAGAAAGTTGTCTAAAAGTTGAATCGACTAAAATTCTGTTAAAACTGAAATTCCAAGGAGGATCATTTTCTGGAGAATAAACTTCATTGATTAAATTTAGGACTTAAAAATTTCAAAACCAAAATCCAAATAAAATTATAATAAAAGGTGGTTGTTGTCTCTTGATTTTTGTAAAATTTAGAGATTGGTTCAGTTGATTATAGGAGCTTTCATCATTCAAGGTGCAACTTATTGGCCACACCTTAAGGTGACATTCAATTTTTATTTATTCTTATATTAATCATGATTGTATGCTTTAGATCCTTCACATGCTACATATCGTATTTATCAATACTCATCTTGCAAAATAATTTAGATTCCCTTTTTGCCACACCTCGATCAATTAATTTCGTCATATTAATTTAATTTAGATCCCCTTTTTACTATACCTTAGTTGATTATAGGATCATCACGTTGGTATACTTTAAATCCTTCATCTCTTTTGATTATTTGTTCATATTTCTTGTATAGTTTAGATTTGAATCTATTACAATGAATTTATATGTGCCTAAATTGTCTGATCTATTTTGTTATTGTTTTAGAAATTAATATTCAATAAAACAATAATTTTGATTAATTTTTAATTAATTTTGATTGTAAATAATTTTGACTGAATTTTTTTAACTAAGCATATGTATGTTACACGGTTATTTGAATAATTTTAATTGAAAACAATTATTATTGACTTTTAATTAATTTTGATTGTAAACAATTTTGATTGAAAACAATTTTGCTTGTTTAAACTCATCTTTAAAGTTGAATGCATGTGTTACACAGTTGTTGTTTTGAATATAATTTATTTGGTTATTGTTTACATAATTTAAAAGTTATCTCAGCTAGAAAATCTATAATTGGACTTTTATGTAAAACCATAAACCACTTGATTCTTTCCTAAGATGAGTTGAAATTTAGAATTAAAATTGTTAACTTTATATATATATATATATATATATATATATATTAGATTAGATTACAAACTTTATATACATATGTTTTTTAAAATATGAAAACTTAGTTTACAATTATTTATATATGGACATATGTATGTGTATGTTATTTCAACTTAAATTTTATAAAATGGACATCTGTGTAAAACTGTAAAATTCAATTTTTTACCCTTCCTTACATACATACACATATTCAAGTCAAAATTGTGGGCAATAATGGCATATACAAAGGTACAAATGGATCTGTTGTGTTGTAATCTCAGCACCTACATACAGTCACATTAATCATGCACACTTCTTAGCACATTAATTATAAACAAATAAGTGTACTTGATACACCTATAAATTTAAATCAAATAAACCTTTTCCCAAAAAATTAAATAAAGATTTTATTTGAAATATTTTAGATTGGATCGGAAATCCATTTAGACTTCGTGGGCCCAATAAAAATCTAAAATGGATTTTATTTTGAAATTCACCCATTTATCCCACTATGGCATGGTCCCAATCCTTCATAAACATGGCTTTGGTTAAAATATTCATTAAGTGGTTCTTTGAATATTATATGTGCGATAATGAAGTTAAAAGTGGGGTTTTCAGATCTAAAATCAATGTTAATGATCTCCAAATGAATCGAAATTTTGATATGTTGTATATGACACTAAAACGAAGATGGGTTTTTAATTTCATAATTTCTGAGTTAATATGATTTTTCTAAGTTGGAGAATGATATAATTTTGGATTTTATTTATTTAAAATTAGAGAAAAATTATTTTTCCTTGAAATTTTATATATGCTAGAAGACAAAAATTCAAATTCTGAGAATTTTCCAAGATTTTTCCAATTTAATTTTGATTTAACATGAATTATTTGATAGAGGGAAAAATTGAGATAAAAAGGTATTTAAGATTAATTAAGAAATAATTAATATTTTAAATGAAATAGAAATTTCTCAGAAAGGTATCTAAGATATTGATTAACGAATGGAAGTTTAACATATGGAAATTTTTGGTCCAAAGTTATTACTTTAAGACCAGGGATGGCAATGGGACAGGTTAGGGCGGGTTTTTTATGCCCTAGACCCATCCCCGCTTTTTAAACCATGCCTCAGACTCGCTCCGTAGACCCGATGCATGTTTGGATTGTCGACTTGTAACAACTCGGGATTTTCGTGTAACGACCCGACTTCCTACGCCCAGGAAGACGTATCATTTTTAAGAAAGAAAAGGGTGAGAAAATAGAAAAGATAGAGAAGAAAAAAGAAACAACATCAGAATCTCAACAGCGGAACGAATAAAATATAATATATCACATAAGAGAATACATAGTATCATATACATTAGAGTTACACAGAACATACAACACATACTAGACAGTTATAAACACTTGTCTAGTTAATACAACATGATACAACTCAAATGACTCATAGATACCAACACAGTGGAACCACCTATATATATATATATATCTACCATCGCTGAAGCCTCCTACTCCATTGCTCCTCCAGGATTCGTCAAAGCTAACCTGAATCTCTTGGCTACTCGTAAAAATTTGAGTACCCGAGAGTTTATGAAAAAAGAAAATAAACTCAGGGTCAAACATGGGTCTGGTGTGAGTAACAGGGTTAAAGTTGCTTAACTTTGAAAATCATTTGAAACAAAGGTATCACGTAAGACTTCCCACAAATAAACATGGAAAAGTTTTTACCTTATGCTAACCAAAACATTTTTAGGAAATCCAGTGATATTATAATAGTGTCTAGGGTTTTCAAGTAAATATAAAATAGCTGAAATTGTTACATTCATTAAATTCCAGCATACTAGCCAACAAAGTGGCTAATACAATCAAAACCGTAAGATCTCGTAGGGAAAATGGGTTTCCATCAATGGCAGGGCTACTGGGGCACCGCCCGTCACAGTACCTGGCCTAGATCAGCGTACCGAGGACCCTCCCTAAGGCCCCTGCAACACAAGGCCTGAACCATTCCTTACTGAATAGTTCCAAATAAGATAACCCCGTAGTTGGCTACAGTTCCAACTGCCACTAAGCCGAAATAAAGGGACATCTAGACAGGGGTATATCTTACTCTCAAGTGGGAGCTACCCACGAAGCCTTGCTGCACCTCCCCTGTTTTAGCCATTCCCAATTGATGAGGCTTGAGGCTACGATTACCTTTAGAGAAATCATCTCTTAGAATGCTCATCGTCCGCCTGACGATGTTCTGAAAGCATTCAATCCATACAAGTTCGTTCCGGGTTCGAACGAAACCGAAGGCATTATCTCGTTACACTCATATTGGAATCACCCTCAGAGTTAACGACGATAACCCTTGCATTCTGAATCTTCATCTTCACTTGAGATTAACGACCTATCGTTAATTTGGATCGAAGTGGTTTTCGGACTTCCAAATATGGAAAACCTGATCCCGGTCTCATCGAAATCCAAAACGCCATCTTTTAGGTCCAAGTTGTTTTAAAGTTTAAAACAATTTCAATTCATTATCTATATCAATACAGATAGATAATTCACAATATCACAATAGATAATCAGCATCATCACAACAGATAATTCACATCATACTTCAAATCAAAGCATCCATATCATATAGCATTATCAGACCATTCAACAACCAATATCATTCATTCATATAAGCAAGAATTAAGTGATCACACTATAATTAATTTAAAATGAATTAAATTAATTACTTCATCTTTAATTAATTTAAAGTAAATTAAATTAATTACTTCATTAAACCTTGCTTACATAATCAGTAACTAATTACCAATCAATTAATCAATCATCGGTTACTTATTTATTCCAATTTATCATCTTTGATTAATTTAACCTTTACTTACTTTCCAGTGATTTCCTTTAATTAATTACAGAAATTAATCTTAGAATAAATCCATAAATTAACTATTTATAATTAATTTCATTCATGCTTAATTTATTACATTGTATTTACTTTACTGATTTATTATTCCCAAATTAATCAATTCCTAATCACATCATTAATTATAATAATTAATGATCTCTAATTAGTTATTTTATTTATTTATTTATATTAAGAAAACTTAATCTTCAAATCACAAATATTAATCGCCTCTGATCAATATCATACAGTAATTAACTTTCCTTAGTTAATTTCTCCTCAATAAACAAACTTAATTAATCCCTTAATTGATTTCAAGTAATTATACTCAAATTACTTCCATTAACAAAACATCATCCAATTAATTGCATCCAGTAATTATTCATCAATTACTTCACTAAGTAATTATACTTCCAAACTTATCAAGTGATTAAATCTAAATTAATTAAACTTAATTAATTAACTCAAATTAATCAAATTACTCAGTTAATTATAATGAGCTAATTCATTCCTTAATTACTTCCCCTTAAGTAATTACACTTAAACAATTACAATGATTATTATTAAATTAATTAATCTAATTAATTATTGAAAATTAATCACCTTAATTAATTATAAGAATAATCTAGTTAATGACCTTCATTAACATTTATTTAATTTCTTTTCTGAAATAATTAACTTACATTAGTCATTATTAATTATAGGTTTGATTAACCATTAAAATTCATTAATAAATTTAAAGTCTAACCTATGGTTCTTAATTACATATTAATTACTTAATTCATTATTTAAAATTGAATTAATACATTTAAACTTATACTTACTAATTTAATACAAATCATTAATCATTCATAATTAATTAACTTAATAATTAATGATTTATAAAACCTTAAATCTTTATTAATTTTAACGTGAAATTCATTCTTATTTATGGTTCAATTTGTCCTTACAAATATGTTTGATAACATATATTTCCAGATTTACCCTTAAAAATTCATTTTAAATATTTAAGATTTAAAACGAAATACCAATTTATTTTTAGTGAAGTTCAAAATAATTTGTAAACTTCAAATTCACATGTATTAGTAATTCTTTAGTCATGGAAGAAATTTAAATGTATTAAAAAAAATCAAATTCCCTTTTTATC
Source organism: Allium fistulosum (assembly GCA_030737815.1). Taxonomy (NCBI): domain Eukaryota; kingdom Viridiplantae; phylum Streptophyta; class Magnoliopsida; order Asparagales; family Amaryllidaceae; genus Allium; species Allium fistulosum. The sequence goes on from CM060906.1 coordinate 918,926,260, forward strand.
TTCACATATTAAAAACTATTTCAACCTTAAAACTCTTTTAAAGATTTAAACATATAAAACTTAATTAATTTTTTTCTTTTTCAAAATCTAGAATTCAAATTCAGATTTAAAACCAGGTTCCAAATTTGATTAACTTTGTTTAAGCTCATTCTTTACAATCCAATTACATTATAGATTTCAATTCTTTTAAATACTCTTAATTGCTTAAAACACTTTTAGTTATTAAGATAATTTAAATTATGAAACTTTATTATTCCCAACTCAGTTTCAAAACTGATTTGAATTCATTATTGACTTTGATTTAAAACTTAGTTTAACTTTATTTTATAAATTTGAAATCAAATTAAAATTTCTAAACCAAACAAAACAGGTTTTGTTTAATCCTAGGAACAGCCTATACCCGAGCCAGAACACGTTTGCCTCAAGTCCAATACACAACTATCTCGAGTAAACTACCCAACAACTTCGAGTAATACCTAAATTTACTCGAGACCAAGCTAAAACCAGAGATCATCAGAAACCACAGTGTACTGTGCACGTGCATTGTGCTGTTGATCATCTCAGATCATCAATGATGATCTGTTCACCTCCACAACCACTCACGCAACACTCCCTGATCATCAGATCGTTCTTCCGTTCTCGAAATCGAATTCGAGATAACACATCAAACCTGGAAAACTCGAAAACAACTTCACTTCAAAACCTGGCAACACCCCGTGCTCCACGCTCCGACCACCGAAGACCACCCAACTCCGGTCGTAGCCTCGTCCACCTCTCCTCTACCTTCCCTCAAACCCGCGTGGCACTCGATCCATCGACGGCAATGAACGAGTCGAATTCCTCAGCCACACAAAAATTAGGTTTACGCAAAAGAAAACGTCGACGGCGCCACCACAATCATCGGCCGACCATCACGACATTTTTCCCATACTCCCCTATCACTCCTTCGCCTCCAGACCAATTCCCGACCATCACCAACCAGAGGATCACCCACGGCAACTCGAAAAGCCCAAATCAGTCAAACTCGAACTGCTCTCAAACCACACAGTTAAAAATCATCAAACCATGTTTAAAAATCATGTTATGGTACGGGGATTCAGTTCAGATACCTGAATCCGAAATTTAAGAGATTCGAATTTTTGATTAAATTGGAGTTGTGCTCAAACATATTGCTTTCCAGAGATGATACCAAGTTATTTTAATTTGAATATATTTTTAAATTTCAGTTCAAAGTCAAACTAACAATATCTGTTTTAACTCTAGGTCCAAATATCAAGTAGATTGTGTAGAAATGATTTTTGAAAGCAAGACTTGTTTTAGAATTCAAAACCGAGAATAAATGTATCAGCCTGCACACATTACAACATCCTACAAGTATAGACAGAGGATTCAACATATATATAAATATATACACATACTTATCCACAGGCATATATACAACATATTCATTCCTTAAATTTTAAAAATAAAGTTACTCACCGGTTAAAAAAGAACAGAGGCTCTTCATTAGCACAGGTTGGAAAATTTGTAAACTAGAATTTCTACCTCTTGAATCTCTGATTTGTTTGGGTTGCCTTGTTGATGTTGAATGTTTTGTTTAAGTTTTAAATGAAGCTTACTTCAGATTATACTCGAAACTGATCTAAAGATTGATATATACAAAAGACAGCTTACAGGAGAAACCATTTGTACAATGTGATATTATATTTTTGTACAACAGTGATCATACTTTGTACAATAGAGCATATATAATTTTTGTTCGTACTAATTTAGATCAGAGATATTTTTACTTTGGTTAGTTTGCCTCAGCAGATTTCTATTTCTATGGTGGCTGATAATTTAGTTTTAGCGTCTGATATGAAATGTCTTGGCTAGCATTAAATGCTTGTCTTGTTAGTACTCACCTTTCATATATATCTTATATTATTTTGTACAAAACTTGTATATATATTTTTGTTGTCATGTTGCTTTTGAATATATGTAAAGTTCTATATTTACTTTATTACTCTACAACTTATCTTATGTGCTTATTTCTATGTCTAAATTATTATTTATAATCTTGCATTTCTATATGTATATTTTATTTTATTAATATAATTTAAAAATAACACATTTATCCATTTGAAATGATTATAAAAGAAATTATCTCTTTATTATAAATTACTTATTATCATATATATTAATGTATCATTTGATAAAATTGTATTTAAGACTCATATATATTTTAAATCATATTTATCAAACTATACTTAAGAAGAAATAGAACAAATATTTAATAAATTTAAATTTATACTTAAACTAGAATAAGTTTTAAACTATTTAAACATTTATCTTAAGTATTTAAAACCATATAGTTATTTATTAAATAACTTTGAAAATCTTAATATTAAATAAATCAAAATTTCCAAATCACTAAAACGTATGTTAGAAATTTGAAAACATAATTTATTTGTTAAATTTTAAAACAAAGCTTTCCTATTTACAATATATATTAATATATATTCATTTAAATAGAAAACAATTTATTAGTTTTTAAAAGATAAAATTCACAAATTAGATATTTATTAAAAGAAAAGTATCAATTCAAATCCCATTAACAAAGATATATCAAATCAATTTAATATTTAATACAGATTATTAAATTGATATTGCTCAAAATTCCGGGTTGTCACATTCCTCCCTCCTTAAAAGAATTTCGTCTCCGAAATTTAAAAATCAAAGGTAATTTAATAGTCTATTTAAGATTTTAATTTTAAACCACCCGCATATATCAATTAGATGCTAACAATCATCACAACCAAATTATTTAATCAAACAAATCTAACTATCCAAACAAAATTCTGGATAGAGCTTCTAAGAGTTTTCCAAGTATAATATCGGAATACTCAATCTATAGAATCCAAATAGTCTATACCACTAAGCTATAGAGCTCCTACTCATCAAGATCTACAGACTACCCTAGATAGCAGACTACAGACGAGTCTGACTCAACAACCAAAACTCCCTAAACTGCTGGTTCCAAAACCAGAGATGGATTATACACGTATTCCCTAAGAGATACGTGAAACACATCGAATCCCAGTTATCCAAACTGACAATTCACTCCAGAAGACCAAACACTTATCCTCTCCAGAACATAGAGAAAATCCAAAACACTCAGAGCTAGCTTCCCAGTCTTACCAAATTATATAGCTCCTTTGAAACAAAGAAAACTTATCCAAAATCAAATCTCCGACTTTGAAATCCAAATTCCTCCGTCTCTTATCCACCAAATTCTTCTGACGATTCAATATCCAGGACTGTCTTCATCCCCACTGACCAGCTCAATCTCCACTGATGCCTCTCAAAATAATCTGGACCGAAAACAATTCAATAGAAGAATCTTCTCAAGATTAACCCAAATCAAGAACACAACCCTTACTACCATCAGTAGAAAATAACTTCTCCTTTCCCGAAAAAGAAAAACATATGCATTCCCAACTGCTTCCGCTGCTCAACTCTGATCTGGGTAGATGAAAATGCAGATAACGCACACAAGCACAAACTGTCCACTGATACCAACTGTGACGGACCTAGGCTTTGCATCAGTCGGTCAGCGGTCACAACTGGTAGGCTTCTCAACTATTCCGGAAGTATGATTCAACAGATCCACAAAAAGAAACTCAGAAATTCCATGATATCCAACTTCTGTTTCACCAAAACTCTCTCTACGAACCATTCTTCAACTAGCTGGATCCTCAGTACCACTCCTAAAAATCCTAGTCGCTAAGAAAACTCAATCTCCAGATGCTAAGGCAAACCACTGACCCTTTCAAAAACATCCGGAAAGATCTCTGACAAACCAAGAGAACACTCAACTATCGCAAGTCACTTTTGCGATCAACCCAGTCTAATATCCAAAGAAACTGTCCTCTCTTTACCAATCAGAACAGCTGAAGCTTATCTAGCCAATCCACTGAAGAAATGGATCCACATAACTGCTGCTTATGAACTTCACCTCAAGAAAACTTTTGACAGAAGACCTCCAAGCTAGCACACAGAACAATCTGAGCTGCAACGCTGCCACTAAGGCCAGACTCCCTGATCCAAAATTCCTCGAGAAACTCGGGCCTCAAAACCAAACACAAATACCCAGCTGAACTCAGCCTCAACACCGAATGCAGACACACTTCCTTGTCCAAAGCTCCTTGAAAAACATCTTCGGAATGACTCATAGCCACTGCATCTCATCACACAACTACTACTTCCAAAGGTACCAAGATAACATCACTAGCTTCTGCTCAACTGAGAGAATCCAAACTCTACTCATCCAAACCTGCACTTCAAAAATGTACTCCGAATCTTAACAGATTTTCTTCAGAGACTTGGTGAAATCCTTACACCGCAAATTTACTCGAGGCATAGACCCAATACCATCTCGGCAAATACACTTCCAACCTCAACAAATTCAACCATTGGTAGTCATGCTACACACACCACCACCCTATCTACCTTTATAACTTATATTGGAAAACCCGAACAGGTAACCCAACAATTAGGTAGAATAAATATTTATAATTATATCAAAATTACAAATACACTCTCTCAAGAGGAAAATCACTCAAGAGCCTAGGTATTCACTCAACCTAGCGCTCTGATACCACTGTAACGACCCGACTTCCTATGCCCAGGAAGACGTATCGTTTTTAAGAAAGAAAAGGGTGAGAAAATAGAAAAGATAGAGAAGAAGAAAGAAACAACATCAAAATCTCAACAGCGGAACGAATAAAATATAATATATCACATAAGAGAATACATAGTATCATATACATTAGAGTTACACAGAACATACAACACATACTAGACAGTTATAAACACCTGTCTAGTTAATACAACATGATACAACTCAAATGACTCAGAGATACCAACACAACGGAACCATATATATATATATATATATATATATATATCTACCATCGCTGAAGCCTCCTACTCCATTGCTCCTCCAGGATTCATCAAAGCTAACCTGAATCTCTTGGCTACTCGTAAAAATTTGAGTACCCGAGAGTTTATGAAAAACAGAAAATAAACTCCGGGTCAGACATGGTTCTGGTGTGAGTAACGGGGTTAAAGTTGCTTAACTTTGAAAATCATTTGAAACAAAGGTATCACGTAAGACTTCCCACAAATAAACATGGAAAAGTTTTTACCTTATGCTAACCAAAACATTTTTAGGAAATCCAGTGATATTATAATAATGTCTAGGGTTTTCAAGTAAATAGAAAATAGCCGAAATTGTTACATTCATTAAATTCCAGCATACTAGCCAACAAAGTGGGTAATACAATCAAAACCGTAAGATCTCGTAGGGAAAATGGGTTTCCATCAATGGTAGGGCTACCGGGGTACCGCCCGTCACAGTACCTGGCCTAGATCAGCGTACCGAGGACCCACCCTAAGGCCCCTGCAACACAAGGCCGGAACCATTCCTTACTGAACAGTTCCAAATAAGATAACCCCGCAGTTGGCTACAGTTCCAACTGCCACTAAGCCGAAATAAAGGGACATCTTGATAGGGGTATATCTTACTCTCAAGTGGGAGCTACCCACGAAGCCTTGCTGCACCTCCCCTGTTTTAGCCATTCCCAATTGATGAGGCTTGAGGCTACGATTACCTTTAGAGAAATCATCTCTTAGAATGCTCATCGTCCGCCTGACGATGTTCTGAAAGCATTCAATCCATACAAGTTCGTTCCGGGTTCGAACGAAACCGAAGGCATTATCTCGTTACACTCATATTGGAATCACCCTCAGAGTTAACGACGATAACCCTTGCATTCTGAATCTTCATCTTCACTTGAGATTAACGACCTATCGTTAATTTGGATCGAAGTGGTTTTCGGACTTCCAAATATGGAAAACCCGATCCCGGTCTCATCGAAATCCAAAACGCCATCTTTTAGGTCCAAGTTGTTTTAAAGTTTAAAACAATTTCAATTCATTATCTATATCAATACAGATAGATAATTCACAATATCACAATAGATAATCAGCATCATCACAACAGATAATTCACATCATACTTCAAATCAAAACATCCATATCATATAGCATTATCAGACCATTCAACAACCAATATCATTCATTCATATAAGCAAGAATTAAGTGATCACACTATAATTAATTTAAAATGAATTAAATTAATTACTTCATCTTTAATTAATTTAAAGTAAATTAAATTAATTACTTCATTAAACCTTGCTTACATAATCAGTAACTAATTACCAATCAATTAATCAATCATCGGTTACTTATTTATTCCAATTTATCATCTTTGATTAATTTAACCTTTACTTACTTTCCAGTGATTTCCTTTAATTAATTACAGAAATTAATCTTAGAATAAATCCATAAATTAACTATTTATAATTAATTTCATTCATGCTTAATTTATTACATTGCATTTACTTTACTGATTTATTATTCCCAAATTAATCAATTCCTAATCAAATCATTAATTATAATAATTAATGATCTCTAATTGGTTATTTTATTTATTTATTTATATTAAGAAAACTTAATCTTCAAATCACAAATATTAATCGCCTTTGATCAATATCATACAGTAATTAACTTTCCTTAGTTAATTTCTCCTCAATAAACAAACTTAATTAATCCCTTAATTGATTTCAAGTAATTATACTCAAATTACTTCCATTAACAAAACATCATCCAATTAATTGCATCCAGTAATTATTCATCAATTACTTCACTAAGTAATTATACTTCCAAACTTATCAAGTGATTAAATCTAAATTAATTAAACTTAATTAATTAACTCAAATTAATCAAATTACTCAGTTAATTATAATGAGTAATTCATTCCTTAATTACTTCCCCTTAAGTAATTACACTTAAACAATTACAATGATTATTATTAAATTAATTAATCTAATTAATTATTGAAAATTAATCACCTTAATTAATTATAAGAATAATCTAGTTAATGACCTTCATTAACATTTATTTAATTTCTTTTCTGAAATAATTAACTTACATTAGTCATTATTAATTATAGGTTTGATTAACCATTAAAATTCATTAATAAATTTAAAGTCTAACCTATGGTTCTTAATTACATATTAATTACTTAATTCATTATTTAAAATTGAATTAATACATTTAAACTTATACTTACTAATTTAATACAAATCATTAATCATTCATAATTAATTAACTTAATAATTAATGATTTATAAAACCTTAAATCTTTATTAATTTTAACGTGAAATTCATTCTTATTTATGGTTCAATTTGTCCTTACAAATATGTTTGATAACATATATTTCCAGATTTACCCTTAAAAATTCATTTTAAATATTTAGGATTTAAAACGAAATACCAATTTATTTTTAGTGAAGTTCAAAATAATTAGTAAACTTCAAATTCACATGTATTAGTAATTCTTTAGTCATGGAAGAAATTTAAATGTATTAAAAAAAATCAAATTCCCTTTTTATCTTCACATATTAAAAACTATTTCAACCTTAAAACTCTTTTAAAGATTTAAACATATAAAACTTAATTAATTTTTTTCTTTTTCAAAATATGGAATTCAAATTCAGATTTAAAACCAGGTTCCAAATTTGATTAACCTTGTTTAAGCTCCTTCTTTACAATCCAATTACATTATAGATTTCAATTCTTTTAAATACTCTTAATTGCTTAAAACACTTTTAGTTATTAAGATAATTTAAATTATGAAACTTTATTATTCCCAACTCAGTTTCAAAACTGATTTGAATTCATCATTGACTTTGATTTAAAACTTAGTTTAACTTTATTTTATAAATTTGAAATCAAATTAAAATTTCTAAACCAAACAAAACAGGTTTTGTTTAATCCTAGGAACAGCCTATACCCGAGCCAGAACACGTTTGCCTCGAGTCCAATACACAACTATCTCGAGTAAACTACCCAACAACTTCGAGTAATACCTAAATTTACTCGAGACCAAGCTAAAACCAGAGATCATCAGAAACCACAGTGTACTGTGCACGTGCATTGTGTTGTTGATCATCTCAGATCATCAATGATGATCTGTTCACCTCCACAACCACTCACGCAACACTCCCTGATCATCAGATCGTTCTTCCGTTCTCGAAATCGAATTCGAGATAACACATCAAACCTGGAAAACTCGAAAACAACTTCACTTCAAAACCTGGCAACACCCCGTGCTCCACGCTCCGACCACCGGAGACCACCCAACTCCGGTCGTAGCCTCGTCCACCTCTCCTCTACCTTCCCTCAAACCCACGTGACACTCGATCCATCGACGGCAATGAACGAGTCGAATTCCTCAGCCACACAAAAATTAGGTTTACGCAAAAGAAAACGTCGACGGCGCCACCACGATCATCGGCCGACCATCACGACATTTTTCCCATACTCCCCTATCACTCCTTCGCCTCCAGACCAATTCCCGACCATCACCAACCAGAGGATCACCCACGGCAACTCGAAAAGCCCAAATCAGTCAAACTCGAACTGCTCTCAAACCACACAGTTAAAAATCATCAAACCATGTTTAAAAATCATGTTATGGTACGGGGATTCAGTTCAGATACCTGAATTCGAAATTTAAGAGATTCGAATTTTTGATTAAATTGGAGTTGTGCTCAAACATATTGCTTTCCAGAGATGATACCAAGTTATTTTAATTTGAATATATTTTTAAATTTCAGTTCAAAGTCAAACTAACAATATCTGTTTTAACTCTAGGTCCAAATATCAAGTAGATTGTGTAGAAATGATTTTTGAAAGCAAGACTTGTTTTAGAATTCAAAACCGAGAATAAATGTATCAGCCTGCACACATTACAACATCCTACAAGTATAGACAGAGGATTCAACATATTTATAAATATATACACATACTTATCCACAGGCATATATACAACATATTCATTCCTTAAATTTTAAAAATAAAGTTACTCACCGGTTAAAAAAGAACAGAGGCTCTTCATTAGCACAGGTTGGAAAATTTGTAAACTGGAATTTCTACCTCTTGAATCTCTGATTTGTTTGGGTTGCCTTGTTGATGTTGAATGTTTTGTTTAAGTTTTAAATGAAGCTTACTTCAGATTATACTCGAAACTGATCTAAAGATTGATATATACAAAAGACAGCTTATAGGAGAAACCATTTGTACAATGTGATATTATATTTTTGTACAACAGTGATCATACTTTGTACAATAGAGCATATATAATTTTTGTTCGTACTAATTTAGATCAGAGATATTTTTACTTTGGTTAGTTTGCCTCAGCAGATTTCTATTTCTATGGTGGCTGATAATTTAGTTTTAGCGTCTGATATGAAATGTCTTGGCTAGCATTAAATGCTTGTCTTGTTAGTATTCACCTTTCATATATATCTTATATTATTTTGTACAAAACTTGTATATATATTTTTGTTGTCATGTTGCTTTTGAATATATGTAAAGTTCTATATTTACTTTATAACTCTACAACTTATCTTATGTGCTTATTTCTATGTCTAAATTATTATTTATAATCTTGCATTTCTATATGTATATTTTATTTTATTAATATAATTTAAAAATAACACATTTATCCAATTGAAATGATTATAAAAGAAATTATCTCTTTATTATAAATTACTTATTATCATATATATTAATGTATCATTTGATAAATTGTATTTAAGACTCATATATATTTTAAATCATATTTATCAAACTATACTTAAGAAGAAATAGAACAAATATTTAATAAATTTAAATTTATACTTAAACTAGAATAAGTTTTAAACTATTTAAACATTTATCTTAAGTATTTAAAACCATATAGTTATTTATTAAATAACTTTGAAAATCTTAATATTAAATAAATCAAAATTTCCAAATCACTAAAACGTATGTTAGAAATTTGAAAACATAATTTATTTGTTAAATTTTAAAACAAAGCTTTCCTATTTACAATATATACTAATATATATTCATTTTAAATAGAAAACAATTTATTAGTTTTTAAAAGATAAAATTCACAAATTAGATATTTATTAAAAGAAAAGTATCAATTCAAATCCCATTAACAAAGATATATCAAATCAATTTAATATTTAATACAGATTATTAAATTGATATTGCTCAAAATTCCGGGTTGTCACATTTCTCCCCCCTTAAAAGAATTTCGTCTCAGAAATTTAAAAAGCAAAGGTAATTTAATAGTCTATTTAAGATTTTAATTTTAAACCACCAGCATATATCAATCAGATGCTAACAATCATCACAACCAAATTATTTAATCAAACAAATCTAACTATCCAAACAAAATTCTGGATAGAGCTTCTTAGAGTTTTCCAAGTATACTATCGGAATACTCAATCTATAGAATCCAAATAGTCTATACCACTAAGCTATAGAGCTCCTACTCATCAAGATCTACAGACTACACCAGATAGCAGACTACAGACGAGTCTGACTCAACAACCAAAACTCCCTAAACTGCTGGTTCCAAAATCAGAGATGGATTATACACGCATTCCTTAAGAGATACGTGAAACACATCGAATCCCAGTTATCCAAACTGATAATTCACTCCAGAAGACCAAACACTTATCCTCTCCAGAACATAGAGAAAATCCAAAACACTCAGAGCTAGCTTCCCAGTCTTACCAAATTATATAGCTCCTTTGAAACAAAGAAAACTTATCCAAAATCAAATCTCCGACTTTGAAATCCAAATTCCTCCGTCTCTTATCCACCAAATTCTTCTGACGATTCAATATCCAGGACTGTCTTCATCCCCACTGACCAGCTCAATCTCCACTGATGCCTCTCAAAACAATCTGGACCGAAAACAATTCAATAGAAGAATCTTCTCAAGATTAACCCAAATCAAGAACACAACCCTTACTACCATCAGTAGAAAATAACTTCTCCTTTCCCGAAAAAGAAAAACATATGCATTCCCAACTGCTTCCGCTGCTCAACTCTGATCTGGGTAGATGAAAATGCAGATAACGCACACAAGCACAAACTGTCCACTGATACCAACTGTGACGGACCTAGGCTTTGCATCCGTCGATCAGCGGTCACAACTGGTAGGCTTCTCAACTATTCTGGAAGTATGATTCAACAGATCCACAAAAAGAAACTCAGAAATTCCATGATATCCAACTTCTGTTTCACCAAAACTCTCTCTACGAACCATTCTTCAACTAGCTGGATCCTCAGTACCACTCTTGAAAATCCTAGTCGCTAAGAAAACTCAATCTCCAGATGCTAAGGCAGACCACTGACCCTTTCAAAAACATCCGGAAAGATCTCTGACAAACCAAGAGAACACTCAACTATCGCAAGTCACTTTTGCGATCAACCCAGTTTAATATCCAAAGAAACTGTCCTCTCTTTACCAATCAGAACAGCTGAAGCTTATCTAGCCAATCCACTGAAGAAATGGATCCACATAACTGCTGCTTATGAACTTCACCTCAAGAAATCTTCTGACAGAAGACCTCCAAGCTAGCACACAGAACAATCTGAGCTGCAACGCTGCCACTAAGGCCAGACTCCCTGATCCAAAATTCCTCAAGAAACTCGGGCCTCAAAACCAAACACAAATACCCAGCTGAACTCAGCCTCAACACCGAATGCAGACACACTTCCTTGTCCAAAGCTCCTTGAAAAACATCTTCGGAATGACTCATAGCCACTGCATCTCATCACACAACTACTACTTCCAAAGGTACCAAGATAACATCACTAGCTTCTGCTCAACTGAGAGAATCCAAACTCTACTCATCCAAACCTGCACTTCAAAAATGTACTCCGAATCTTAACAGATATTCTTCAGAGACTTGGTGAAATCCTTACACCGCAAATTTACTCGAGGCATAGACCCAATACTGTCTCGGCAAATACACTTCCAACCTCAACAAATTCAACCATTGGTAGTCATGTTACACACACCACCACCCTATCTACCTTTATAACTTATATTGGAAAACCCGAACAGGTAACCCAACAATTAGGTAGAATAAATATTTATAATTATATCAAAATTACAAATACACTCTCTCAAGAGGAAAATCACTCAAGAGCCTAGGTATTCACTCAACCTAGCGCTCTGATACCACTGTAACGACCCGACTTCCTATGCCCAGGAAGACGTATCGTTTTTAAGAAAGAAAAGGGTGAGAAAATAGAAAAGATAGAGAAGAAGAAAGAAACAACATCAAAATCTCAACAGCGGAACGAATAAAATATAATATATCACATAAGAGAATACATAGTATCATATACATTAGAGTTACAAAGAACATACAACACATACTAGACAGTTATAAACACCTGTCTAGTTAATACAACATGATACAACTCAAATGACTCAGAGATACCAACACAGCGGAACCATATATAAATATATATATATATATACCATCGCTGAAGCCTCCTACTCCATTGCTCCTCCAGGATTCGTCAAAGCTAACCTGAATCTCTTGGCTACTCGCAAAAATTTGAGTACCCGAGAGTTTATGAAAAACAGAAAATAAACTCCGGGTCAGACATGGTTCTGGTGTGAGTAACGGGGTTAAAGTTGCTTAACTTTGAAAATCATTTGAAACAAAGGTATCACGTAAGACTTCCCACAAATAAACATGGAAAAGTTTTTACCTTACGCTAACCAAAACATTTTTAGGAAATCCAGTGATATTATAATAATGTCTAGGGTTTTCAAGTAAATAGAAAATAGCCGAAATTGTTACATTCATTAAATTCCAGCATACTAGCCAACAAAGTGGGTAATACAATCAAAACCGTAAGATCTCGTAGGGAAAATGGGTTTCCATCAATGGCAGGGCTACCGGGGTACCGCCCGTCATAGTACCTGGCCTAGATCAGCGTACCGAGGACCCACCCTAAGGCCCCTGCAACACAAGGCCGGAACCATTCCTTACTGAACAGTTCCAAATAAGATAACCCCGCAGTTGGCTGCAGTTCCAACTGCCACTAAGCCGAAATAAAGGGACATCTAGACAGGGGTATATCTTACTCTCAAGTGGGAGCTACCCACGAAGCCTTGCTGCACCTCCCCTGTTTTAGCCATTCCCAGTTGATGAGGCCTGAGGCTACGATTACCTTTAGAGAAATCATCTCTTAGAATGCTCATCGTCCGCTTGATGATGTTCTGAAAGCATTCAATCCATACAAGTTCGTTCCGGGTTCGAACGAAACCAAAGGCATTATCTCGTTACACTCATATTGGAATCACCCTCAGAGTTAACGACGATAACCCTTGCATTCTGAATCTTCATCTTCACTTGAGATTAACGACCTATCGTTAATTTGGATCGAAGTGGTTTTCGGACTTCCAAATATGGAAAACCCGATCCCAGTCTCATCGAAATCCAAAACGCCATCTTTTAGGTCCAAGTTGTTTTAAAGTTTAAAACAATTTCAATTCATTATCTATATCAATACAGATAGATAATTCACAATATCACAATAGATAATCAGCATCATCACAACAGATAATTCACATCATACTTCAAATCAAAGCATCCATATCATATAGCATTATCAGACCATTCAACAACCAATATCATTCATTCATATAAGCAAGAATTAAGTGATCACACTATAATTAATTTAAAATGAATTAAATTAATTACTTCATCTTTAATTAATTTAAAGTAAATTAAATTAATTACTTCATTAAACCTTGCTTACATAATCAGTAACTAATTACCAATCAATTAATCAATCATCGGTTACTTATTTATTCCAATTTATCATCTTTGATTAATTTAACCTTTACTTACTTTCCAGTAATTTCCTTTAATTAATTACAGAAATTAATCTTAGAATAAATCCATAAATTAACTATTTATAATTAATTTCATTCATGCTTAATTTATTACATTGTATTTACTTTACTGATTTATTATTCCCAAATTAATCAATTCCTAATCACATCATTAATTATAATAATTAATGATCTATAATTAGTTATTTTATTTATTTATTTATATTAAGAAAACTTAATCTTCAAATCACAAATATTAATCGCCTCTGATCAATATCATACAGTAATTAACTTTCCTTAGTTAATTTCTCCTCAATAAACAAACTTAATTAATCCCTTGATTGATTTCAAGTAATTATACTCAAATTACTTCCATTAACAAAACATCATCCAATTAATTACATCCAGTAATTATTCATCAATTACTTCACTAAGTAATTATACTTCCAAGCTTATCAAGTGATTAAAACTAAATTAATTAAACTTAATTAATTAACTCAAATTAATCAAATTACTCAGTTAATTATAATGAGTAATTCATTCCTTAATTACTTCCCCTTAAGTAATTACACTTAAACAATTACAATGATAATTATTAAATTAATTAATCTAATTAATTATTGAAAATTAATCACCTTAATTAATTATAAGAATAATCTAGTTAATGGCCTTCATTAACATTTATTTAATTTCTTTTCTGAAATAATTAACTTACATTAATCATTATTAATTATAGGTTTGATTAACCATTAAAATTCATTAATAAATTTAAAGTCTAACCTATGGTTCTTAATTACATATTAATTACTTAATTCATTACTTAAAATTGAATTAATACATTTAAACTTATACTTACTAATTTAATACAAATCATTAATCATTCATAATTAATTAACTTAATAATTAATGATTTATAAAACCTTAAATCTTTATTAATTTTAACGTGAAATTCATTCTTATTTATGGTTCAATTTGTCCTTAAAAATATGTTTGATAACATATATTTCCAGATTTACCCTTAAAAATTCATTTTATATATTTAAGATTTAAAACGAAATACCAATTTATTTTTAGTGAAGTTCAAAATAATTTGTAAACTTCAAATTCACATGTATTAGTAATTCTTTAGTCATGGAAGAAATTTAAATGTATTAAAAAAATCAAATTCCCTTTTTATCTTCACATATTAAAAACTATTTCAACCTTAAAACTCTTTTAAAGATTTAAACTTATAATACTTAATTAAATTTTTTTCTTTTTCAAAATCTGGAATTCAAATTCAGATTTAAAACTAGGTTACAAATTTGATTAACTTCGTTTAAACTCCTTCTTTACAATCCAATTACATTATAGATTCCAATTCTTTTAAATACTCTTAAATGCTTAAAACACTTTTAGTTATTAAGATAATTTAAATTATGAAACTTTATTATTCCCAACTCAGTTTCAAAACTGATTTGAATTCATTATTGACTTTGATTTAAAACTTAGTTTAACTTTATTTTATAAATTTGAAATCAAATTAAAATTTCCAAACCAAACAAAACAGGTTTTGTTTAATCCTGGGAACAGCCTATACCCGAGCCAGAACACGTTTGCCTCGAGTCCAATACACAACTATCTCGAGTAAACTACCCAACAACTTCGAGTAATACCTAAATTTACTCGAGACCAAGCTAAAACCAGAGATCATCAGAAACCACAGTGTACTGTGCACATGCACTGTGTTGTTGATCATCTCAGATCATCAATGATGATCTGTTCACCTCCACAACCACTCACACAACACTCCCTGATCATCAGATCGTTCTTCCGTTCTTGAAATCGAATTCGAGATAACACATCAAACCTGGAAAACTCGAAAACAACTTCACTTCCAAACCTGGCAACACCCCGTGCTCCACGCTCCGACCACCGGAGACCACCCAACTCCGGCCGTAGCCTCGTCCACCTCTCCTCTACCATTCCTCAAACCCGCGTGGCACTCGATCCATCGACGGCAATGAACAAGTCGAATTCCTCAGCCACACAAAAATTAGGTTTACGCAAAAGAAAACGTCGCCGGCGCCACCACGATCATCGGCCGACCATCGCGACATTTTTCCCATACTCCTCTATCACTCCTTCGCCTCCAGACCAATTCCCGACCATCACCAACCAGAGGATCACCCACGGCAACTCGAAAAGCCCAAATCAGTCGAACTCGAACTGCTCTCAAACCACACAGTTAAAAATCATCAAACCATGTTTAAAAATCATGTTATGGTATGGGGATTCAGTTCAGATACCTGAATTCGAAATTTAAGAGATTCGAATTTTTGATTAAATTAGAGTTGTGCTCAAACATATTGCTTTCCAGAGATGATACCAAGTTATTTTAATTTGAATATATTTTTAAATTTCAATTCAAAGTCAAACTAACAATATCTGTTTTAACTCTAGGTCCAAATATCAAGTAGATTGTGTAGAAATGATTTTTGAAAGCAAGACTTGTTTTAGAATTCAAAACAGAGAATAAATGTATCAGCATGCACACATTACAACATCCTGCAAGTATAGACAGAGGATTCAACATATATATAAATATATACACATACTTATCCACAGGCATATATACAACATATTCATTCCTTAAATTTTAAAAATAAAGTTACTCACCGGTTAAAAAAGAACAAAGGCTCTTCATTAGCACAGGCTGGGAAATTTGTAAACTAGAATTTCTACCTCTTGAATCTCTGATTTGTTTGGGTTGCCTTGTTGATGTTGAATGTTTTGTTTAAGTTTTAAATGAAGCTTACTTCAGATTATACTCGAAACTGATCTAAAGATTGATATATACAAAAGACAGCTTACAAGAGAAACCATTTGTACAATGTGATATTATATTTTTGTACAATAGTGATCATACTTTGTACAATACAACATATATAATTTTTGTTCGTACTAATTTAGATCAGAGATATTTTTACTTTGGTTAGTTTGCCTCAGCAGATTTCTATTTCTATGGTGGCTGATAATTTAGTTTTAGCGGCTGATATGAAATGTATTGGCTAGCATTAAATGCTTGTCTTGTTAGTACTCACCTTTCATATATATCTTATATTGTTTTTTACAAAACTTGTATATATATTTTTGTTGTCATGTTGCTTTTGAATATATGTGAAGTTCTATATTTACTTTATAACTCTACAACTTATCTTATGTGCTTATTTCTATGTCTAAATTATTATTTATAATCTTGCATTTCTTATGTATATTTTATTTTATTAATATAATTTAAAAATAACACATTTATCCATTTGAAATGATTATAAAAGAAATTATCTCTTTATTATAAATTACTTATTATCATATATATTAATGTATCATTTGATAAAATTGTATTTAAGACTCATATATATTTTAAATCATATTTATCAAACTATACTTAAGAAGAAATAGAACAAATCTTTAATAAATTTAAATTTATACTTAAAATAGAATAAGTTTTAAACTATTTAAACATTTATATTAAGTATTTAAAACCATATAGTTATTTATTAAATAACTTTGAAAATCTTAATATTAAATAAATCAAAATTTCCAAATCACTAAAACGTATGTTAGAAATTTGAAAACATAATTTATTTGTTAAATTTTAAAACAAAGCTTTCCTATTTACAATAGGGTTTTTTAGGCTGAAGGAAAAAGTTAGAGAAAAATTTAGTTTCAGGGACAAAAAGTTTGTTTTTTAGGCTGAAGGACACTTTTTAGTGTAAATCACGGAATGATAGTTGTAACTATCATTTTCAGTTTACACTAAAAAGTGTCCTTCAGACTAAAAAACAAACTTATTGTCCCTGAAACTAAATTTTTTTGCAACTTCTTCCTTGTGCCTATTTACCTGTTTACAATATATACTAATATATATTCATTTTAAATAGAAAACAATTTATTAGTTTTTAAAAGATAAAATTCACAAATTAGATATTTATTAAAAGAAAAGTATCAATTCAAATCCCAATAAAAAAAGATATATCAAACCAATTTAATATTTAATACAGATTATTAAATTGATATTGCTCAAAATTCCGGGTTGTCACATTTCGACCCTTGAAAATTGACACTAATACATCCATTGTTTTGCATGTCGAGCAATCGAATGCCCAAAAACCCGATTGTTAGGGGAAGAAAAGAAGAAGGAAGAAGAGAAGAGAAGAAGAAGAAGAGAGAGAAGAAACCAAAAACAACATAGAACCTCACAATCGCAGCGGAATAATATATAACATAATATCAATGTCTTCATAAAAGAGAAACTATTTTATACATACATCAATCAGAGTACAACAACAAATCACAATCATCAGTCTAGATAGTTATAACAACACATCCTAAAAAATGCTGATAATTTCCCAACAATGCAGTAGAAAAATAAACATATACGAAAATATGTCATGAAGGCCTCCAGCTCGTCTTCTGAACTCCAATGCATCCAAAGAAATCTGTAAATATGCTCGGTCTGACCCAAGCATTACAATTAAATAATACCCAAGTCAGCTTGGAAAACAAATGTGTGAAAACACATCCAACTAGATTTTAAAGTTATAGAAAACCTTTGAAAATCAAAAGTATCTCGTAAGACCACACCGCACATAAACACGGACGGGTTTTTACCTTACGATAACCAAAACATTTCATATAAAATTCCAGTGATATTAGAATAATGTCTAGGGATTCAAAGTAAATATATAAAATAGCCGAAATGCTTGCATCTCACGTTTCAACATAGTTTGGCACAACTAAGTCCATAAAGCTCGTATTGGAGAATGTATTCCATACTATGACAAGGTAAGGAACTACCTTCCGATGGTACATCTCTAAATAAAATGCATCAGGGTCTGACAAGAACATCTTGTACCACTGCCACACAGGACTGGCCTACCACTTGACTAGTAGTACCGAATATGACCACCCCTTCCATTAACGGGCCCCGAAGCACACATGAGTAGATAGTAATCGATCTAGATTTGGAATGACCATACCCAGATGGGAGTGACCCACTTGGCCCTACTGCATGCTCGATTTTTTGTCATTTCCCGGTTGATGAGGTTCAAGGTTATGTTTTATCTTTATATAGCACTTCCCACTTGAAATGCTAACACTGCCCTCTAAGCAACAATGCAATACCAGCATTCATCCATCTAGGACTGAATGAAACACTTGAGAGCTCTGTCTTCAATTCCATCATCTTCAAGGTATCTTCACTTCGAAATGCTTGAGTTGGATCGAAGTTATTTTCAGATAACATACCCGATCCCGGTTTCCTCAAAACAACATTCGATAGTTTCCGGTAAACTCAACCACGATTCTTTAGGAAATAAACAGTCAAAGATAAAGTGGAGATAACCTCTTAATTGCTAGTGGATGGATTTCCTTATCATTGTCCTAGGAGAACGAAATGTGATTTTAACACACAGTACAGCATCATCAGAGATGATTGTGCCATATAACTC
Source organism: Allium fistulosum (assembly GCA_030737815.1). Classification (NCBI taxonomy): domain Eukaryota; kingdom Viridiplantae; phylum Streptophyta; class Magnoliopsida; order Asparagales; family Amaryllidaceae; genus Allium; species Allium fistulosum. The sequence goes on from CM060906.1 coordinate 918,945,565, forward strand.
ACATGTTTCTCCTAGATATTTCCAAAATTACTTTTTTTGGTTCCAAATTCGATAGTCGATTATTTAACTATCGAATAACAAACATTCAACAAAGGATTTAATTCCATGGGGGAAACCAACATTTGTTAAACACATAACTGACCACTAGCCTCTTTTAATAAATTTTTTCATTTATTTATTTCATTATGTAAATATTGTAGCAAAATTCTTTTACAAAGATATATATTGTTAGCACCAAAATTGGTCACTAACCTCGTTCAGAAAGATTGTGTAGAGATATAAGTGATGAAAGTAAATTAAACAGAGGAGACAATGCTAATTTAAATGCAGAAAGTAAGAACACCGGATTTATAGTGGTTCAGCGTAATTGCCTACATCCACTTTGAGTTTTGATCTTTATTTCTTTCATAAATAGTTGAATACAGATACAATCCATATATTAATGACTTGAATACAAGTTTTAGTTAAAAAGAGGAGAGTATAAAAAATGGCAGAGTCTCCCCATTGTTCTCCCAAAAAAGGATCCTTTTTCACTGTGACCCTGCCCCTCTATTTATAGACAAATATGGGCTGGACTTCCCAGGTGGGCTTGGTGGCCGAACACTCTAGCCCAAGTGTAGTGGTCGTTGTATGCCGAACCAAGTAGACCGAACACGTTGACGCCGAACCACCTTCTCAATGCCGAACGGTATGTTTGGTGTGAGGGAAGTGCAGAATGGTTGTCAGTCGAGGCCGAACGTGCCTCTGGATGCCGAGTACTACTATCGCCGAGTTCTACTTGATGTCGAGCACTACGCCGAGTACTCCTGTCGCCGAGTGCTACTGGATGTCGAGTACTACGCCGAGTACTCCTGTCGCCGAGTTCTACTGGGCGCCGAGTACTACCTAATGCCGAGTGCTACCCGATGCCGAGCACTACCTGATGCCGAGCACTTGTTGATGCCGAGTGCTACCTAATGTCGAGCACTACCTGATGCCGAGCACTAGTTGATGCCGAGTGCTATCTAATGCCGAGCACTACCTGATGACGAGCACTAGTTGCCTGGTCAAATCTCCAGGAAACATATATATATATCCACAAATCCCTATATTTCAATAGTTGGAAAAATATTCATATACATAACTCAATGGCATAAGTATATTCACCAAACACTGAGGAAGATTTTCTTTTTATACAATTCTAAATCATTTATAAACTCCGTTATAAATTTCTAAAACCAATTATAAACTATTTTATATATCTCAGGAACCATTTAAAAAACTCCTTTATACATCCCAAAATCATTTATGACCCCTTTATGATTCCATAAAACCTTTTATAAACTCCTTTTATAATCTATACACCCATTTCTAAAATTCTTTTATAAATATCTAACCATTTACAAAGCTCTTTTACCTTGTAAAATCCTCCTCTAAGCCCTTAACCCATTTTATAAAACTTCCCTTATGAAATCCAAACCCGTTCTATTTATAAATCTTGAACATTCATAAGTAAATTCTAATCATTTACTTTAAAACATTATTATATAATAATAAACAGTATAAATAAATAGTAATTAACTTCAAAACATATAATAATAAATAGTAATTAACATCAAAACATCTAAAGTAATAATTAATAATTTCAAAACATCCTTAATAAAACAATAATAATTTATCTTAAACAATATTATAAATATTAATAATTAATTTCCAAAACTTTATTGATAAATAATTTTAATTAATTTCAAACCATATTAATAATTTAAATAATTAACTTTTCAAAACATTAAAAAATTGATAAACAACTTTAAAAAATATTAATATAAATAAACAACTTTTTTACATAAATATATTTCCTTAATAATAATCCATACTTAAATTTCAACATAATCATTTCCATATTTATAAAACTATATTTATGAATCTCTTTCTATTTTATAACATATCGTTTAACATCTCCAAATCTATCCTCACTTTCGATTTTCAAAATAAAATCAACTATTTTCTAAAACACATCCCTCATATTATCATAAATTCACAATTATGATTTATTTTTCCTAATTTACCCAATGATAAAAAAAAATTTATTTATGAACATCGTTTATAAATCTATCCCTCTATTAACAAAATACGATTTTACAAATCTTCACTTAATTTTTAAAATGTTACATTTATAAATTACCAACCTTTTAATTTAACTTTAATATATATGTGTGTATGTGTGTGTGTATAGTACTTTATATAAAACGGTTGATAAATATTTATACCAAAATATTACAATTTTCTTTTTAAAACTATATTCCTTTATTATAAAAGACGGACTTATTTTTAAGAATTTAAAAATCGTTATTATATAGTTCAAAAATCTCTATTTAAAATTTTTTATAAACTATAAATTTATAATATCTAAGAATCATATTTTTTATTTTAAAATAAATTTCTTCTTTAAATAATTCAAGAAAAAGTATTAAAACATATATAATTTCCAAAATCCCCTTTAAATCCCTTTTTAAATCAAATCATTAGTTTATAATATTTGAAAATACAAAAATATTTTAAAAACTCCACTCCGAAGAGTAGAGCCCCAACCCAACTAGTCCGACCAGAGCCAGGAATGGGAGGTTAGCCTGCCGAGCAGGAAGCATTCCTTTCCCAACCGTGTTTGTTGGATTAACGGGAAACACAACTTCCCGCCTTGAGGGAGTAGGAAAGATGGGTATCGAACTCATGACCTCATTAACAGGTTTGTCTCTACCACTGCGCCACTACTGCGGACAACAGTGTCAATCGAATATAGCATCCAACATATCATATATCAAATTATATATATATATATATAATCAATAGTGTGAAGAATCCTATTGATCCTTCTAACCTGTCCCCCTGCATCACATATAGTATATAACCAAATAATATAAATCAACCGCTTCAAGGTGGTACCGTATACAGAGGGTCATCCACTCTTACACGGGAACGTAATAGGGTCTCATCCGCTTTAGGCGTGGGAATATATCAAAACCAATAAATAAAAATTGTAAATCATCCAAACATCCAATCAACAATTTATTGTCAACCATATAACAATTGTGGTTAACCAAAAGGTTAGTTTAACTCACATTTATTCCAAAAGTCGCCAAAGCGCTCCAGTTCGAATTAAAATTGAATAGGAGTTCAATTTTAACTCAAACTCCTACGATCTTCAAATCTATCCAATCCAACTTCATAGTATAGATTTCGTCGATACGATCACAACGCAACTCGTCGCGTTTAATTTCGACCTCGTATGAAAAAGTTATTGGTTATAAAAGATTCATAATTTAAATAATATAATTATTTTTAATTACAATTCATTAACTATTTAATTACCATTGTTAATCACCCTAAGCCCATGTTCCTTTTATCCTTCATGTTTCCAGGCGCGACTGCCTTTTTTTATAAACTTCGACCGTAAAAATCGACCGCCGCCGCCATCGTAACCGACCGCCTCGCCGTGCTGCCATCCACCCCAAGACCGCCACGACCCCAGCCTCCCTCGCACGCCATCGATCACCAAATTTCAAGCAAAACTGCGCCGCCTTTGGACTCCTATCGCTGCCGCCAAGGACATCCAATCGACGATCCACGGCCATGGATGAGTTTGTGGAGTCGAGATCTACAACTTTCATGTTGAACATTTCTCCTAATTTGGCCCCAATCGATGAGAAAAATATAGGCCGTTGGATTTGCTAGGGTTTAATGACGGTTGAAGCTTTTGATTAGGGTTTTGCAAAAGAAATGAAATAACAAGTCCGTATATATAAATTTTTTAAAGCACTATTCATTCATCAAATTTTCGAATTCCTAACGAGATGTGTCGTCTAGCGTTCTATATGTTATAACCCAAATCCGAACACAATGGAACTAGTATCGAGACCCAATTCCATCATATACAGAAGTTAGCTTTTCAAAATCAAATTATATTAAACTAAATTCCTTTAATTAATTTTCCATGCGTTTCGAACTCGCACGACCAAATGGTACCTCTAATCGCCACGAAATTTGATGGTATATTATAATTCACTGTTACGGATCCAATGGAACTGGTTTCATCCAATTCCGAGACAGAGCTTCGGAAGGCTAATTTACACGTTAATTAAAACAAGGTATTTTCAAAATCAGTTTAATCACTTTTAATTCAAATTTAAAAGTTTGCTATCTCCATTCTTATTTAAATAGAATTTTAACCAACTTTCAAACTCATTTTTATTCACATAAAATTCAGGATTAAATTATTTAAACAATTCCAAATATTAAATCCAACAATTTAATTACCCAATAAATCGCTATATTTGAAATTCAAGTTATCCAACTTATAAACTTAACTTTTCAATATTTAAAATCAATTAAATATTCCAAATTCAAACGACTAAAATTCCGGGTCATCTCATTCTTCTCCTTTAAAAGAATTTCATCCCCGAAAATGCCGCAAACCCTTTAAATTTTCAAAACCAATTAGTTTAAATAGATTTTAAAATTTCTAAGTCATTTAAATTCACCCACCTATACCACTAATTTCCTTCCAAGTTATAACACAAAAATCAATTTTTTGTTACCCAAAAATTTCTCCAAATCCTTAAAAAATTTCTAACACCTTAAATTTACAGAATATTCCGCCAGCGTCTCCTTTACATGGCTCGATCAGAATATATATACATATATATAACCCCAAATGTACATCTCATCTTCGAGGATGAGGCATCCCATGGGGAAAATATAAAAATATGATATGTAATCTAAGATGTGTACCTTTTATTAGTATTAGCGAGCATATACAACAAATAAAATGCGAAAGCGAGCTCCGAATGCAAAGCATACACTATCCGCACCTACTAATCACTCAACAACCAATGAGAACATGTATATAGGAAGTAACATCACTATATAATATGGAATATACAATAACTATTTGCAAATGTACAAATGCAACAAGAGAAGCCATCAAATAAATAATATCCCTCCAATTTATTTATCATCACATCAATTTGCATTTTTAAATGTCAACATTATATTTATACAATTTATTTCTTGTTAACATTCAGTTTATTCATTTTCAATTAATTCCCATTCATTTTATTCCCATCCAATTGATTTACATTTAGTTACTCATATTCAATTATTACTTAGTATATTTCTTTCAATACTTATATCACTTAAAAACCATTCCATCAAATTATTTACTTGAGTTCATTTTAAACATTTTTATACAACACTTCTTATTTTCATTATCATTTCAACACATAAGTTCATATGCAATTTTATCAAACAACAATTCCAAACCATATTCAATTCATTTTGCAACTCAAATTGAATTTAATTCTATAACTCAAGTTCATATTCATTCCATTATTTCAATTTATTTAACTTTTCTTAAGTTAAATTTTAATTTCATATCTCAATTCCAAATTTTATTTTCTTATCTGTACCATTTCCAAATTTTAAGTTCAAAAACTTATTTTCATGTATTTATCAAATCATACTTCGGATTTTAAAATTAAAACTTGCTTTACCAATACACAACTTCAATGGAAAATTACTAAGGTAGCAATTCATCACTTAGAAACTCGAAAATGAACACTGATAATGCTACAGTCATCACCAGAATTATTTTCCAACGACTAAAGTGAGTTCAGTGCTTTCTTATCTCTTTTAAGTTCCATTTAAAATATTTCCAGTTAAAACATCTTCTTGAAATAATACTATTATTATTCTTCAAAAACCTTTGCAAAATAATTTCCAAAATCAATAGGATTTAAACTTTCAAATTTCTTGTTTTAAATCCATTTTTATTTAAAAATCATATTTATAGATATACTTATACAATTTTCATTTCCTTCCCATTTATAAATCACCTTTATGATTCATATTTATATAATCTCACTTCTTATGAACTACCATTTCACAAATGTTGATTATTTTAATTATAATCAATTGTTTATCTTTGTTTAGATTATAATAATCACAACTTTTATTAGAACAACAAACAATAAATAATAATCAAATATTATCATTCACTAACAACCAAACACACCATATATACTACAATATTTTCTGAAAAATTATTCCTTTATATATTAAATATAATTTTGGTAAAATTATTTCATTTACCAATTCTCAAAACAATACTATGTCGGTTTGCCTTGTTTAAGTGTTTAAAAACCCATATTGATATTGTGGCATCCCACGTACCGAACATAATTTATAAGCCACTCAACAGATAAATTAACACGATTTTATAATCACTAACAAATATGCTCTCATATATATAATGCACTAAAAACTCATAATAAGGCATTACCTTATCTCTTGATGCGTTGCCTCACCAAAAGCCAATGTTCTCGCTTAACCTTCAGCTCTGATACCAACTGTAACAACTTGGGATTTTCGACCCTTGAAAATCGACACTAATACGTCCACTGTGTCGCGTGCCGAGTAATCGAATGCCGGAAAACCCGATTGTTAAGGGAAGAAAAGAAGAAAGAAGAGAAGAAGAAGAGAGAAGAAACTAAAAACAAACCAGAATCTCACAATCGCAGCGGAACAATATACAATATAATTCAATGATCTTTACCAAAGAGAAACTGTTATATAAATCAAAGTACAAAACAGATCATAATCATCAGCCTGGAAAGTTATAATAACATATCCTCACAAATGCTGATAATTTCCTAACAATGCAACGGAAAAATAAACAAATATAGAAATACATCATGAAGGCCCCCAGCTTGTCTCTTGAGCTCCAATGCACCCAGAGAAATCTGTAAATATGCTTGGTCTAAGCCAAACCTTATAATAAAATAACACTCGAGTTAGTCGGGAAAACCAGTGTGAGAAAACACACCCAGCTAGATTTTAAAGTAATAGACAACCTTTGAATATCAAAAGTATCTCGTAAGACCAAACCGCACATAAACATGGATGAGTTTTTACCTTACAATAATCAAAACATTTCATATGAAATTCCAATGATATTATGTCTAGGGACTCAAAGAAAATATGTAAAATAGCTGAAATGCTTGCATCTCACGTTGCAGCATAGTTGGGCACAACTAAGTCTGTAAAGCTCATATTGGAGAATGGGTTCCAAACTATAACAAGGTAATAAACTACCTTCCGATGGTACATCTCTAGATAAAATGCACCGAGATCCGACAAGAAGATCTTGTACCCCTGCCACACAGCACTGGCCTACCACTTGATTAGTAGTACCAGATATGATCACCCCTTCCATTAATGGGCCTTGAAGCATACATGAGTAGATAATAATTGATCTAGAACTGGAATGACCATACCCTGATGGGAGCGACCCACTTGGCCCTGCTGCATGCCCGATTTTTTGTCATTTTTCGATTAATGGGGCTTGAGGCTACATTTTACCTTTATATAACACTTCTCACTTGGAATGCTAACACTTCCCTCCAGGCAACAAGGAAATACCAGCATTCATCCATACATGTTCGTTCTGTGACTGAACGAAAAGCTTGAGAGCTTCGTCTTCAATTCCATCATCTTCTAGATTCTTCACTTCGAAACGCTTGAGTCGGATCGAAGTGGTTTTCAGATAACATTTCTAATCCCAGTTTCTTTGAAACAACATTCGATAGTTTTTGGTAAAGTCAATCCTGGTTCTTTAGGAAATAAACAGTCAAAGATAAGAGTGGAGATCACCTCATACCGCTAGTGGATGGATTTCCTTATCATTGTCCTAGAAGAACGAAATGAGACTTATACGCACAGTACAACGTCATCGGAGATGACTGTGCCATATAACTCGCGTGTTTCTCCTAGATATTTCCAAAGTTAATTTTTTTAGGTCCAAATTCGATAGTCGGTTATTTTACTATCGAATAACAAATATTCAATCAGGTATTTAATTCCATAGGGAAACCAACATTGGTTAAACACATAAGTAACCACTAGCCTCTTTTAATAAATCTTTTCATTTATTTATTTCATTATGTAAATATTGTAGTAAAATTATTTTACAAAGATATATATATATATATATATATATCTATGTATGTATGTATGTATGTATGTATGTATGTATTTATGTATGTATGTATGTATATCCACAAATCCCTACATTTCAATAGTTGGAAAATACTTATATACTTATCTCAACGACATAAGTATATTCACCAAACACTGAAGAAGATTTCCATTTTATACGATTCAAAATCATTTATAAACTCCATTATAAATTTCTAAAACCATTTATAAACTATTTTATAAATCTTGGAAATAATTTATGACTCCACTATACATCCCAAAAATCATCTATGACCCCCTTTATAATTCCATAAAACGTTTTATAAACTTCTTTTATAAATCTATAAACACATTTCTAAAATTCCTTTATAAATATCTAACCATTTACAAAACTCTTTTACCTTGTAAAATCCTCTTTTAAGCCCTTAAGCCGTTTTATAAAACTTCCCTTATAAAACCCAAGTCCAATATAAAACTCTATTTATAAATCTCGAACATTCATAATAAATTCTAATCATTTAGTTTAAAACTTTAATATAATAAACAATATAAATAAATAGTAATTAACTTCAAAGCATATAATAATAAAAAGTACAACTAATAGTAATTAACATCAAAACATATAAAGATAATGATTAATAATTTCAAAACGTTCTTAATAAATTAATAATAATTTATTTTAAACATTATTATAAATAACAATAATTAATTTCCAAAACTTTATTGATAAATAATTTTAATTAATTTCAAACCATATTAGTAATTTAAATAATTAAATTTCCAAAACATTAAAATATTGATAAACAATTTTAAAATAATATTAATATAAATAAACAATTTTTAAACATAAATATATTTCCTTGATAAAAATTCATACTTAAATTTCAACATAATCATTTCCATATTTATAAAACTATATTTATGGATCTCTTTCTATTTTATAACATATCGTTCAACATCTTCAAATCTATCCTCACTTTCAATTTCCAAAATAGAATCAACTATTTTCTGAAACACATCCCCTATATTATCATAAATCCACAGTTGTGATTTATTTTTCCTAATTTTCCCAAATATAAAATTTTCCCTTTATTTATAAACACTGTTTATAAATCTATCCCTCTATTAAAAAAATACAATGTTACAAATCATACTTTTTTTGTGAAATGTCACATTTAAAATTTATCACATTTATAAATTTCGAACATTTTAATTTAACTTTAAAATTGTGTGTGTGTATCTAATACTTTATATAAAACGATTGATAAATATTTATTCCAAAATATTACTATTTTCTTTTTAAAACTGTATTTGTTTATTATAAAAGACGGACTTATTTTTAAGAATTCAAAAATCTTTATTATATAGCTCAAAAATCTCTATTTAAAATATTTTATAAACTATAAATTTATAATATCTAAAAATCATATTTTTTTTATTTCTTTAAATAATTCAAGAAAAATTATTAAAACATACATAATTTCCAAAATCACTTTGAAATCCCTTTTTAAATCATATCATTAGTTTATAATATTTTAAAATACCAAAAATAAGGCCCAATGCTACTAAAGCATATGCAAAATCATATTTATGTCAACCAACTATAGCAGCCAACATATCATATATCAAATTATATAAAAATAAAATAAAATAAACAGTGTGAGAAATCCTATTGGATCCCTCAAACTGTCCCCCTACATCAGATACAGTATATAACCAAATAATATAAATTAACCGCTTCGAGGCAGGATCGTATACAAATGGTCATCCGCTCTAGGGGCGGGATTATATCCAAACCAACAAATAAAAATAGTAAATCTTCCAAACATCCAACCAGTAATTTATTATCAACTATATAATATTTCTGGTTAACCAAAAGGTGAGTTTAACTCACATTGATTCTAGAAGTCGTCCAAGCGCTCTGGTTTGAATTAAACTTGATCAGGCGTTCAATTTTAACTCAAATTCCTAATATCTCCAAATCTATCCAATCCAACTCCATAGCATAGGTTTTGTCGATACAATCGCAACACAACTAGCCGCGTTCAATTTCGCCCTCGTATGAAGAAGTTATTGGTTATACAAGATTCACAATTTAAATAATATAATTATTTTTAGTTACAATTCATTAACTAATTAATTACCATCGTTAATCACCTTAAGCCTGCGTTCCTCTTCTCCTTCACATTTCCTAGCACGACTCTTTTTTTTATAAACTTCGACCGTGGAAATCGATCGTCGTTGTCACTGTACCCAACCACCTTACCATGACCCCGTCCACCCCAAAACCGCCACGACTCCAGCACCCCTCGCACGCTATCATTCGCCAAATTTCGAGCAAAACTGGGTCGCCTTTGAACGCCTATCGCTGACTCCAAGGACCTCCGATCGACGATCCAGGGTCATGGATGAGTTCGTGGAGTCGAGCTCTACAACTTTCATATTGAACATTTCTCCTAATTTGGCCCCGATCAATGAGATAAATGTGGGCTATTGGATTTTCTAGGGTTTAATGGCCGATGAAGCTTTTGATTAGGGTTTTGTAAAAGAAATGAAATAACTCTAGGATCGATTTCACCCTAGAGTGGGGTGAATAGGGTGATACTATTATAAAAATTTAATGCGGAAGTATATAAAATAATCGCAGCATAGATAATAGCAGAATATAGAAAGCAGAAATAGAACAACACAGATTTACCCAGCTTCAGCAAAACCCTACCTACGTGATGCCCCAAGGTTTCTACTAGAAATTAAGTAGTCAGACGCTTACAGACGTAAACTCGCGACACCCGCTATCGACTAACCTAAATCTACGCTCAAAATCCTACCACAACTCAGCCACTGAGTTGTGAATTCTCGAACTACACCACCGTAGTTCGTCCCCTAGTCACACGACTAGAATAATTACAAAAGTTTAAAAAGGAAAATACAAAGTAAAACAATTTTCAAAAAAACCCTAATTTAAAAATTCAAGCCTAAATAATAGCTTAAAGAAGCTGGCCTAAAAGATTTTGAAGTGTTCCCCCTTTTCTTTTATTTCTTCGGCCTATAAAAAATGGCTGCTTCCCTTTTCGTTTGTTCCTCTTCAAAAAATTAGGGCTTTTGGGAATTTGAGGCCGCCGATTACAGTTGATTGATCGAGTAGATGTTTTCACGTTGCTTGCTTTGTCGATCGTTCATTTCTCTGATTTGCACACGGCTCCTTCAAATTCATCGAGTTCGGTATGAATTTGGTATGTGATTTTCTGTATTATTTCATTAATATGCTTGAACTTGATTTTCTTCATGCCAATGATGTTTACAGTTTAAATAGGGATCCATTCCCTTTATTTTCGTTCGAATATATTCACTTGAATTCGTCAATAATTTTGCTCGGCCATTTGATTATGCTTGAATGCTTGAGATTTCTTTGATTTGTTCAATTCGTATAATCCTTTGCTATGGTTGCTTGGTCACCACGGCTCCATGAGTTTGCTTGATTATCACGGTTTTGATTTCTAATTTGGTCCATGAATTTCTGGTTTGACTTCGGCCACTTCGACTTGTTAAATTTCTTTTTGCTCTATGAATTCGGCCATTGATTTTTGATTGCATGCTTATGATGTTTTCTGACTGGTTCAGAACAACTGATCTGTAGTTTGACCATTTATATGTTGTTGTCTCTGATTTCACTGCATATATATATATATATATATATTTATATATATATATGTGTGTGTGTGTGTGTGTGTGTGTGTGTTCACGCATGTATATATTCATGTTGAACTTGTACCCGTGTCTCAGTAATGCATTGCATTTGTTTGCATATTGGTCTGGTCGTTGTTCATCATGCTTTGTTGTTTTGATACATGTCCTTATGCATATGTATATTGCATCACTGTATCCTACATACATGTATATATGTATGTCTTATATGTTGGTCTGGTCTTGTTTCGCTTATCTGGTTTAGCTGTTGTGATAATTTGTGTTGATGTTGCACTTGACTGAAACTGTTCATACTTGCATGAGGTTTGGTTCTGTTTGGAGTTCTGGTTCTGGTCTGATTTGATTTCACTGCACTTGATCACTGGTCTCATGACTTTGCTTCATCTAGTGGTAGCTGCATGTATATGTGTACATTGCGCATGTATATATGTATGTGGCCCAATTCAAGTCTTGACACATCTGTGTTCATGCTTGAAGTATGGTTTAGCTGATCTGGTGCAGTGTTGATGTGCATTTGTGTGCATTGTCAACTATTTAACCACATCCTGTCACTGCATACTTGATTTTACTTGTATATGTGTACATAGTGTTTACTCATGTATATATGTATGCTTGTGATTTTGCTTGCATATAGTCTGGTTTACGTATATGCTCCATTGTTTTGTTTTGTTGACAAGTACATTATGTTTTGGTCGAGACTGTGTTGTGTGCCTTTGTGCCATGCTACTGAACTTTGTATTTACATGCTTGGAGTCTTGATACATTTACTTGTTGTAATTTGCATTTTTGTGAGCTAGTTATTTCCACTTGTAACACCTGTTGTTGCATTGCATGTTATGTTGACTGGTTTCACCTTGTATGTTGTATTTGCATTCACCACTTTGCACTGTGTCTTGAACTTGTGAGCAAAATGAACTACTAGCTTGTTTCTTTGACTTGTATGTGGTCAGTGGTGGTCTTGTTGGCACTTGAATTTGGTCTGCACTTGTGTTGAATCCAGCTTATAGCTCGGGTTTGACCTTGTGCTAATACCGTGACTTTATTTGTATTTCACTTGAGTTGAACCCGGCTTTTGATTGGGTTTGACCTTGTGCTCACCTGTTCCTGCAATTTTATCAAGTGTATATCGATGTTCACGGCCTTGTGGCATGTACAGTGATACACTGTGCATGTCACAGGCTTTTCGTGTATGATGAATTCAAAAATAAATATGATGACGAACAACCCAAATAACCGAGGCAAATAATTTTTTCAAACCACATTTTATTTTACACTGCAAAAATATTTCTTTTTCAATTTTACTGCGTCAGTGTTTATTTTGCAAATAACTCAGATGGTGGATTCAATCTGGAATAGAGTTAAAGAGTAATACGAGTGAATGAGTGAAATGTAGTGAGGTGCAAATGTAAATTGAAAAATGTGATGTAATCGAATTTGTATTGTAATTGAAATTGTGTATATATAGTGAGAGCTCAAATTTGTACTATTCAAAATTGTAATAAAATATTTGTTTGAATTTAAATTTTGTGTTATTTATTTTATTCAGCAAATATTTATTTGATTATGTGAAAAATAAAATAGTACATTAACAAATACATTTAAATGAATATATACGTTTATTATCATCAAACAAAAATCATATATTAGCATATTCAACAATCTCCTCCTTTTGATGATAACAAACATATATTTAAAATTTTGAATTTATTAAATGTATTTGGGTATAGATGAAATCTATTCACTCCCCCTATTTGAATGCTCCCTCTCTACACAAAGCTCCCCCTTCATATATTGTAACAACCCAGTATTTGCATTACCAATTAATAAATAAAAGTTAGGATTTTATTTATTTTAATGAAGCATAAAAGGATTTGGAATAACAAAATTTATTTGAAAAAGGCTATTTTAATTAAATGGGAAATATGGGATTTTAAAATGAGGATAAAATGTTATTTTTGAAAAGTTAAATATTTTAGGAGAGGATTTAAAATGGGTTTGAATAAGAAAAGTGAGTTTTATAAACATATATGAACACTTAGAAAATTTTTGAAAACATGGAAATAACTCTCTTCATATTGGGTTATTAAACCTTACCCAATAACCCACCCTAAACTCCTCTATAAATTATCTCAAACTCTCCTAACTCATTCATCAAAACCCTAACCATTTCCTAAAGCTTTCATAACAAAAATGGCCTCCATCTTCATCTCCTTCTAGTTTTAGCTTATGCAAGTCATTATATGCAAAGGTAATGCAAATACCCACCTCAAATCCATATTTTATATCTTCATAATTTCTGAAATTTGATTAGTAACACATGTTTTATGTATTTTTTTATCTTATAGCCTCCTAATCACCTTTTGCTAATTTGGGTTGATGCTATAATAGTATTTGTTGCTTTCAAGAGAGGTATATTGCTAAAAACCTCTTCTAGCATGTGTTTAATCATCTTTTGATTTCAATAATCATTTAGTAACACATGTTTTCTTATGTAACATGTGAATCATAGCTCTTTGATCATCTTTGCTTTCATTTTAGGGTTGCACATAAGGTGTTTGTGATATTGCTTCATTAAGGTAATTACTATTTATTAGTAATTATTGCTAGTTATAATATTGGTGAAAAATTGATGCCAAAAACTGAAAAAAAAACACTCCAAAATCATCAAAATCATCAAAACAAGTTGGCTGGAATACTTCAGCCTGAAAACAGGCTGAAACAGTGATCTGGGTGCACCAGGGCAGGCATGGGCTGCACCCAAGCTGCTGCAAACCCCCCAGCCCAGCCCAGGCGGGCTGGGCCGAATCCCCCCCCCCTCCCCAGTCCAGGCGGGCTGGGGCAGAAACCCCCCAGCCCGCTTGGGCTGGGGCAGAACCCCCAGCCCGCTTGGGCTGGGGCTCCCCAGCCCAGGCGGGCTGGGGCGGAATCAGACCCCAGCCCGCGTGGGCTGGGGCTAGGAGAACCCCAGCCCGCGTGGGCTGGATGGACCCCAGCCCAGGCGGGCTGGGGTTCCCTTCCACCCAGCCCAAACGGGCTGGGCTCCCCCTTACATCTCCAGCCCAAACGGGCTGGGGGCTCCCCTTACCTACCCAGCCCAGGCGGGCTAGGCCTGCCTCCCCCTCCCCAGCCCAGGCGGGCTGGGGGCCTGCTCTCACCTCCCCAGCCCAGGCGGGCTGGGGGCTTACTTCCATTTTCTCAGCCCAAACGGGCTGGGCTTGCCTGTTTCCAGGTTTTTACCTCCACTTCGCAATGCCGCCACGATCGCATCCGAAGTCGGAATTCAACGTTTTTGGTCTCGTTGGAAAGGTGGAGTTTCGAACTCCATCTTTGGAAAGTATAGGCAACATCGGAGTTCGTTTGGTACTTCGAATTTCGTGTCGAAGTTGAACTCTGGTCGCTGTTGGTAAACAGTGTGAATCTTGTTCTGGGTCCAACTTTGAGACGTCGTTGGCACTTCGTCTCAGCTCGGAATCCAGAAATTCTTTTTGCATCTTAAAGTAGGGATGTTGGACTACATGCCAGCAAATTTTCATGACATTTGGACACTGGTTGCTAGTCCAAATAAATTGCTGAACTTAGGTTCGCAGCTGTTTTTGAATGTTTACAAACACTTGGAATATTTTTCAGTGATTTTCTGGTTTTATTGATTTCTTTGAGATTTGTCTCTAGATTTTGTACACGGATTTTATAAATCATTTTCAAAAGATTTTTCACTCCTAAATGGCTTTCGAAATTATTATATAATATTATTTTTAATTATTAAATTAATTACTCCATAATAGGAGAGTTTTCAAAAGCCGTTTTAAAGTGATTTCAAAATCAATTATAAATCCGTTTCGCACCATTATTTTCTATAATAAAAATCTCACACTCACTTTTTAGCACGTCAAGCGAAGTGGAAAGGTGCTTAAACGGTTAGGAAATCTCCGGCCTATGGAACCGTGTGTATTTTCTTTCCGGTTAATCCCCGACCTATTCGATTGATCGTTTTGACCTTTGGGTCTAGTTTACCGATGATACGAGGTGGACTTTTTATTGTTTGGTGTGTGAGCTTGCTATTGGTTAGTAAACCGTTTAGTGCAAACGTGGGGTATGGGACTCATTGTTAACACTTTATGGGTTCCTCTCCAAGAAGTTAGTGACACATTAGCCTCTGGGCGGCCAGTACTGGACCTCTGGGTCACCATGCCTCTGGGCAACCGTCTCTGGACACCTGCTCTATGGAGCAGTTTATTTTTCGGCGTGCGCCTCTGGGCCTTTATCCTTCTGGGAAGGATCTCGCCGTCTCGCGCGTTCCGCATCTGTGCGAGTGATCGATCACAACTCTACAGTACTTGGCAACAATGACTCTGGTCGGTGCACGTGCAATATTGTTATTATTTGATGATTTTTACATCCATTTGAGTACCGCCATTCGGTGTTGGTTCTATGGATCCATACGATGTAAGTGCGATTACCTTGTGGATTCACAGTGTCTCTGGACACTGCTTTTCAGTGTTTGATTTCATTGACTTTTCAGTATATCCCCATTGCTCTTTGGAGCATCGATCTTTGCTTGGGCATTGATTACAGACTCTGGTCACTTTTGGGATTATTGCCTATGGGCATCTTTTTATAGCTTTGGCTATGCCGATGATATGAGGCGATTTTATTTATTATACACTTTGGTGTTGATTTCTCTTTGGAGATTTTTATTGTTTATTGATGATTAGGGATCGTCATTATATTCATGTGGTTCATAATATACTTCTCTTTGGATAAGTACTGTTTTATTTATGTACCGCATTATTATATATCTCAGTTATTACTGATTGTTTAGCTAGCCTGACCCGAGTGTTTTTCACTCGGGTCAGACCGAGTTGTTTCAGGTTAGGTCTCTGGACTTAGCTACTCTGTGCATCCGCTTTGGACTTATCTGCTATGCTTTTGAGATAGCTTATCTTAGTGTCCGCTTATGTTATTATTCAGACTCTAATATGTACATATTTTTTACTCACATGTGTGAGCAGTGGCTTTGTACCCACTTATGATATTTGGATCTTTATTGACGATGTATTGTTCTGGGATTTTATATCTGTTATGTGATTCTGTTCGGTGATGTTTTATCATTTATTATTATGCTTTGTCCTGATAGATCTTTAGCCATTTGTAATTTCGTTATAAGTATTTACCGAATATGTCAAACCACTTGACAAATATATATAGATACCATCCTTTCGACGTATTCAGTAGACAGTTATAGCATGATTACAAATGGTCGCTTCCACTATACTCTATTCTCCGCTTTAACAGACAGTATTACTCCCGTAATACTCTTTGTTACAGTGGGTCTCAGAGTGGGGTGTTATAGCTTAGTATCAGAGCCAAGGTTCAGGAATAAGCATAATAAACACAGAACAAATACACTTAGTACAATACATTTTAATTGGATCCGAATTAAATCAAACCTCTTCCTTGTGCCTATTGATAGATAAGTTAGGAATATGTGTAGGAATCTGTTATATTCCGTAGTATTCCTTAATTAATTATCTATCATTGAATCATGCCTAACTCTAATTCCCGTTTGACTTTCAGTATGTCTGGAAGGGGAAGAGGGAGACCCACACGTCAGACCAGTGCTGCTGGGCAGTCCAACAACAATCATCCAGAGGGCGTGTTCATGACCACCGACCAGATCATGGAGCTGGTTCGGAATTCTCAGTCTCATTCTCAGTCTCCAGCCCCAGTTGCTAATGCTCCACGCAAGTCTGCTTTTGCGCGTCTCTGCAGTGATTTTACCCATCTCGGAGGGAAGCCGTTTAGTGGCTCCGAGAATGTCTTAGAGGTCCAGGCTTGGATTCGGATATGCGAGCGCATTTTCACTCGTATGGATATCTCGGATCATGACCGTGTTCTTATTGCTTCTAGTCAGCTTCAGAGTCGTGCCCTGGATTGGTACGAACTCCTTATTACCGAGATCGATGAGACCTTGCTTACTTGGGTTCAGTTTCGTGAGAGATTTGAGCTCAAATTCATCCCAGAGTCATAAAAGAACTCCCTTGCTCGCCGCTTTCTTGATCTCAAGCAGGGGAAGTCCTCCGTATCCGATTATGTCTCTTCCTTCGAGGCCCTGTCCAAGTACGGCCTTGAGTTTATTGCTACTCCTTATAAGAGGAACCTCAAATTTGTTGAGGGCTTGAAGAAATATCTGAAGAGGCAGCTTATGCTACAGCTTGAGCTCTCATTTGAGAAGCTAGTCGATGCAGCTCTACATCTTGAGTCAGTCGAGATGGAGCATAGTGATGATGGCGGTGGGGGTTCCACAAACCCCACCAAGAAGAGGTTTCCTCCTGGTAAGTCTGGCTCTTCTTTTCAGCATAAGAAGAAGAAGACTAGCAGTTCCACTGTACAGACTCAGCCTCAGACTCGTCCTCAGTCCCAGACTCCTGCTCAGCCTAGTGGAACCCGTCCTCCGAAGAAATGCTTCAACTGCGGTTCTCCAGATCACTTTATTCGAGAGTGTCCCAAACCTCTCTATTGCACCTTCTGTAAGAAGGAGGGACACAGGACCACCACTTGTCCTATTGCTCCAGCTAGTGCCAAGCCTGGCAGGCTTAATGCTGCCAAGGCTCCTACCACACATCCTTCCGTTCTTGAAGGCTCTATTTTATTTCATGGTAGATCTTGTAGAGTTCTCTTTGATACGGGTGCCTCTCACTCATTCATATCAAAGGAACTAGTTGATACTTTATCTTTGGATGTTACTTGTATGGTTTCTTCACTAAGGATTGTGAATCCCATTGGTGGATCCACAACCCTTAGCTTGCTCTGTGAGAATATAGATATTGATCTTTGTGGCTTTTCTTTTCGTGCAAATCTCCACGTTATGGAGTATTTGGGCTTTGATATGATTCTTGGCCTGGATTGGCTCGTTCAGCACGACGCCAAAATTATTTGTTCGGAGCGGATATTATTCATTCATCACCCTGACTCGTCCTCTCCGTTAGCTATTGTTCTTCAAGATGTTGGGCTTTCTGATGTTACTTTATTCTCTCTTGATTCACGAGATGATGAGGTAGACATATCTCGTATTCCAGTTGTTCGGGATTTCCCCGATATCTTCGAGCCAGTATCTAGTTTACCACCGAAGCGAGCTATTGAGTTCCGCATCGATCTCATTCCAGGCTCCCACCCAGTTGGGCGTCCTCCCACGAGGATGACTACAAAAGAGAATGAGGAACTCAGGAAGCAGTTAGTGGAGCTTGAGGCGAAGCAGTTCATTCGATCCAGTTCTTCGCCATGGGGTGCTGCTGTGGTCTTCGTTAAGAAGCCCGATGGCTCTCTTAGGCTTTGCATTAACTATCGCAAGCTTAATGAGTTGACCATCAGAAATCGTTATCCATTGCCATGGATAGACGATATGTTTGATCAGTTCAGCGGTGCGAAGGTCTTCTCTCAGCTCGACCTTGCCACCGGATTCCATCAGCTACGAGTCGCCGAAGACAACATTCCTCTTACAGCTTTTCGCACTCGTTATGGTTCTTTTGAGTGGTTGGTCATGCCGTTCGGCTTGACGAATGCTCCGGCTTTCTTTGTCGATCTTATGAATCGAATATTCCGGGAATACATCGATAGATTCGTTTTGGTTTTCATCAACGATATTCTTATTTATTCTAGATCCGAGGCAGAGCATGCTCATCATTTGCGGATCGTCTTGGATACTCTTCATCAGCATCAGCTTAAGGCCAAGCTCTGCAAGTGCCATTTTTGGGAGAGCAAGGTCAAGTTCTTGGGCCATATTGTATCATCTGAGGGTATTTCCGTCGATCCTGCCAAGATCGAAGCTATTCAGAATTGGAAGCAGCCCGAGAACGTTCATGATATTCGCAGCTTCCTAGGGTTGGCGGGTTATTACCGTCCATTTATTAATGATTTCTCTCGTGTTGCACTTCCCCTCACGACTCTGACTCGTAAGGGGGTTCGCTTTATTTGGTCTGATAAGTGTGAAGTTTCTTTCCAGTGATTGAAGGAACTTCTCACTCATGCTCCTATCCTTTTGGTTCCTGAGAGTAACCAGGATCTTGTTGTTTACACCGACGCTTGTGGTAGCGGCCTCGGTGCTATGCTTATGCAGAAGGATCGGGTAGTTGCTTATGCTTCTAGGCAGCTACGTCTGAATGAGGTTCGCTATCCGACTCATGATCTTGAGTTTATCAGCTATCGTCTTTGCTTTGAAGACGTGGCGTCACTTTCTATTAGGCGAACGCTTCACTCTTTAAACCGATCACAAGTCTCTGAAGTATTTATTCAGTCAGAAGGATCTCAATATGAGGTAGCAGCGATGGCTTGAGTTCCTCGCCTTATATGACTTAGACATTCAGTATACCCCTGGAAAGGGTAATCGTGTTGCAGATGCGCTCAGTCGCAAACACTCGGCAGTTGTTTCTATGATGATTGCCGAGTGGGATATTCTTGAGACTCTTTCTATGTGTGATATTCGAAATCGAGCTCCGTCTTTTGATCCTCATATCTTGTTATTCAGCTTGGAAGCTCGACCTATTCTATTGGATCGCATTGCCCATGCTCAGCGGTAGGATCCAGACTTGTTGCGATATATTCATCTCCTTGAGTCGGGATCCAGTAATGAGACATTGTTGGATTATTCTATTGATTATCATCGGTGTCTTCGCAGGAAGAACCGTATTTTGGTACCATCTGATTTATCACTTAGGCATGACATTCTGGACGAGTTTCATCGCACTAAGTACACCATCCATCCCGGGTCGAGTAAGATGTATGCCGACATGTGTCGCCTATTATATTGGGAGGGCATGAAGAGTGATGTGGCAAGTTATGTAAGCCGTTGCATGACTTGTCAACAGATCAAAGCTGAGCACCAGCTTCCATCCGGTCTTCTTCAGCCGCTAGAGATTCCATTGTGGAAATGGGATCAGATATCCATGGATTTTATTGACGGTCTGCCTCGATCGAGGTCAGGCCATACTTCTATTTGGGTCATCGTCGATCGCTTGACCAAATCAGCTCATTTCATTCCTATTAAGTCCACTCGGACTGCTCCTCAGCTTGCCAAGCTATATGTGAAGGAAGTCGTTCGACTTCATGGTATTCCTAGCTCTATCATCTATGATCGAGACACTATCTTTACTAGTCACTTCTGGAAGTGCCTACAGTCAGCTTTGGGCTCAAAGCTGAATCTCTCGACTGCTTATCATCCTCAGACCGACGGTCAAACGGAGAGGGTGAATCGTGTTTTGGAGGATCTTTTGCGCTGTTGTATTCTGGATTTCGGAGGTAGTTGGGAGGATCACTTACCGCTTGTAGAGTTCTCCTACAACAACAGCTTTCAGTGTAGTATCGGCATGGCACCTTTCGAGGCTCTCTACGGAAGGCCATGTCGCTCTCCTGCTTGTTGGTTAGAATCTGGCGAAAAGCTCCTTCTTGGTCCAGATTCGGTTCGAGAATCTTCTGAGAAGATTATTCTTATCCGTCAGAGAATGAAAGAGGCACAAGACCGCCATAAATCCTACGCAGACAACCGTAGGAAGCCTCTTGAGTTCTCCATTGGTGATCATGTCCTTATTCGGATATCTCCCATGAAGGGGATTGTGCGTTTCAGCTCTACAGGGAAGTTGGCTCCTCGTTATGTCGGACCATTTCCTATTACGGAACGCATCGGCCCCGTTGCTTATCGTGTGGCTCTACCTGCTCATTTCTCTGGAATACATGATGTGTTCCATGTTTCTCAGCTTCGCAAGTGTGTGCGCGACCCTGATTCTATTATCGAGCCTCATATCATGCCCGATTTGGAGATCTCACCCGATCTATCTATAGAGCACCAACCTCTTCGTGTGCTTGATTCGGAGATCAAACGTCTTCGAAATAAAGAGGTTCCACTTATGAAGATTCAATGGTCGTCTAATCCTAAGGACTGCACTTGGGAGACCAGAGAATTTATCGAGCGTACTTATCCTGGTTTTCTTTCATCTTCTGGCATAGGTGAGCATCTATATTTTATCTTCTGTATTCCTTTTGTGGATTAGATGTTATAAACGACTTCTATATTTAAGGAATTGCGGGGACGCAATTTTCTTAAGGGGGGGAGTCTATAACAACCCGGGATTTGCATTACCAATTAATAAAAAAGTTAGGATTTTATTTATTTTAATGAAGCATAAAAGGATTTGGAATAACAAAATTTATTTGAAAAAGGCTATTTTAATTAAATGGGAAATATGGGATTTTAAAATGAGGATAAAATGTTATTTTTGAAAAGTTAAATATTTTAGGAGAGGATTTAAAATGGGTTTGAATAAGAAAAGTGAGTTTTATAAACATATATGAACACTTAGAAAATTTTTGAAAACATGGAAATAACTCTCTTCATATTGGGTTATTAAACCTTACCCAATAACCCACCCTAAACTTCCTCTATAAATTATCTCAAACTCTCCTAACCTCATTCATCAAAACCCTAATCAAAACCCTAACCATTTCCTAAAGCTTTCATAACAAAAATGGCCTCCATCTTCATCTCCTTCTAGTTTTAGCTTATGCAAGTCATTCTATGCAAAGGTAATGCAAATACCCACCTCAAATCCATATTTTATATCTTCATAATTTCTGAAATTTGATTAGTAACACATGTTTTATGTGTTTTTTTTGATCTTATAGCCTCCTAATCACCTTTTGCTAATTTGGGTTGATGCTATAATAGTATTTGTTGCTTTCAAGAGAGGTATATTGCTAAAAACCTCTTCTAGCATGTGTTTAATCATCTTTTGATTTCAATAATCATTTAGTAACACATGTTTTCTTATGTAACATGTGAATCATAGCTCTTTGATCATCTTTGCTTTCATTTTGGGGTTGCACATAAGGTGTTTGTGATATTGCTTCATTAAGGTAATTACTATTTATTAGTAATTATTGCTAGTTATAATATTGGTGAAAAATTGATGCCAAAAACTGAAAAAAAACACTCCAAAATCATCAAAATCATCAAAACTAGTTGGCTGGAATGCTTCAGCCTGAAAACAGGCTGAAACAGTGATCTGGGTGCACCAGGGCAGGCCTGGGCTGCACCCAGGCTGCTGCAAACCCCCCAGCCCAGCCCAGGCGGGCTGGGCCGAATCCCCCCCTCCCCAGTCCAGGCGGGCTGGGGCAGAAACCCCCCAGCCCGCTTGGGCTGGGGCGGAATCAGACCCCAGCCCGCGTGGGCTGGGGCCAGCAGAACCCCAGCCCGCGTGGGCTGGGGCGTCCCCAGCCCAGGCGGGCTGGGGCCTGGATGGACCCCAGCCCAGGCGGGCTGGGGCTCCCCTTCCACCCAGCCCAAACGGGCTGGGCTCCCTCTTACATCCCCAGCCCAAACGGGCTGGGGGCTCCCCTTACCTCCCCAGCCCAGGCGGGCTGGGGGCCTGCTCTCACCTCCCTAGCACAGGCGGGCTGGGGGCTTACTTCCATTTTCTCAGCCCAGACGGGCAGGGCTTGCCTGTTTCCAGGTTTTTACCTCCACTTCACAATGCCGCCACGATCGCATCCAAAGTCGGAATTCAACGTTTTTGGTCTCGTTGGAAAGGTGGAGTTTCGAACTCCATCTCTGTAAAGTTTGGGCAACATCGGATTTGGTTTGGTACTTCGAATTTCGTGTCGAAGTTGAACTCTGGTCGCTGTTTGTAAACAGTGTGAATCTTGTTCTGGGTCCAACTTTGAGACGTCGCTGCCACTTCCTCTCATGCTCGGAATCCATAAATTCGTTTTGCATCTTAAAGTAGGGATGTTGGACTACATGCCAGCAAATTTTCATGACATTTGGACACTGTTTGCTGGTCCAAATAAATTGCCGAACTTAGGTTCGCAGCTGTTTTTGAATGTTTACAAACACTTGGAATATTTTTCAGTGATTTTCTGGTTTTATTGATTTCTTTGAGATTTGTCTCTAGATTTCGTACACGGATTTTATAAATCATTTTCAAAAGATTTTTCACTCCTAAATGGCTTTCGAAATTATTATATAATATTATTTTTAATTATTAAATTAATTACTCCATAATAGGAGAGTTTTCTAAAGCCGTTTTAAAGTGATTTCAAAATCAATTATAAATCCATTTCGCACCATTATTTTCTATAATAAAAATCTCACACTCACTTTTTAGCACGTCAAGCGAAGTGGAAAGGTGCTTAAACGATTAGGAAATCTCCGGCCTATGGAACCGTGTGTATTTTCTTTCCGGTTAATCCCCGACCTATTCGATTGATCGTTTTGACCTTTGGGTCTAGTTTACCGATGATACGAGGTGGACTTTTTATTGTTTGGAGTGTGAACTTGCTATTGGTTAGTAAACCGTTTAGTGCAAACGTGGGGTATGGGACTCATTGTTAACACTTTACGGGTTCCTCTCCAAGAAGTTAGTGACACATTAGCCTCTGGGCGGCCAGTACTGGACCTCTGGGTCACCACGCCTCTGGGAAACCGTCTATGGACACCTGCTCTATGGAGCAGTTTATTTTTCGGCGTGCGCCTCTGGGCCTTTATCCTTCTGGGAAGGATCTCGCCGTATCGCGCGTTCTGCATCTGTGCGAGTGATCGATCACAACTCTACAGTACTTGGCAACAACGACTCTGGTCGGTGCACGTGCAATATTGTTATTATTTGATGATTTTTACATCCATTTGAGTACCGCCATTCGGTGTTGGTTCTATGGATCCATACGATGTAAGTGCGATTACCTTGTGGATTCACAGTGTCTCTGGACACTGCTTTTCAGTGTTTGATTTCATTGACTTTTCAGTATATCCCCATTGCTCTTTGGAGCATCGATCTTTGCTTGGGCATTGATTACAGACTCTGGTCACTTTTGGGATTATTGCCTATGGGCATCTTTTTATAGCTTTGGCTACGCCGATGATATGAGGCGATTTTATTTATTCTACACTTTGGTGTTGATTTCTCTTTGGAGATTTTTATTGTTTATTGATGATTAGGGATCGTTATTATATTCATGTGGTTCATAATATACTTCTCTTTGGATAAGTACTGTTTTATTTATGTACCGCATTATTATATATCTCAGTTATTACTGATTGTTTAGCTAGCCTGACCCGAGTGTTTTTCACTCGGGTCAGACCGAGTTGTTTCAGGTTAGGTCTCTGGACTTAGCTGCTCTGTGCTTCCGCTTTGGACTTATCTGCTATGCTTTTGAGATAGCTTATCTTAGTGTCCGCTTATGTTATTATTCAGACTCTGATATGTACATATTTTTGACTCACATGTGTGAGCAGTGGCTTTGTACCCACTTATGATATTTGGATCTTTATTGACGATGTATTGTTCTGGGATTTTATATCTGTTATGTGATTCTGTTCGGTGATGTTTTATCATTTATTATTATGCTTTGTCCTGATAGATCTTTAGCCATTTGTAATTTCGTTATAAGTACTTACCGAATATGTCGAACCACTTGACAAATATATATATATACCATCCTTTCGACGTATTCAGTAGATAGTTATAGCTTGATTACAAATGGTCGCTTCCACTATACTCTATTCTCCGCTTTAACAGAAAGTATTACTCCCGTAATACTCTTTGTTATAGTGGGTCTCAGAGTGGGGTGTTACAGCTTGGTATCAGAGCCAAGGTTCAGGAATAAGCATAATAAACACAGAACAGATACACTTAGTATAATACATTTTAATTGGATCCGAATTAAATCAAATCCCTTCCTTGTGCCTATTGATATATAAGTTAGGAATATGTGTAGGAATCTGTTATATTCCGTAGTATTCCTTAATTAATTATCTATCACTGAATCATGCCTAACTCTAATTCCCGTTTGACTTTCAGTATGTCTGGAAGGGAAAGAGGGAGACCCACACGTCAGACCAGTGCTGCTGGGCAGTCCAGCAACACTCATCCAGAGGGCGTGTTCATGACCACCGACCAGATCATGGAGCTGGTTCGGAATTCTCAGTCTCATTCTCAGTCTCCAGCCCCAGTTGCTGATGCTCCGCGCAAGTCTGCTTTTGCGCGTCTCTGCAGTGATTTTACCCATCTTGAAGGGAAGCCGTTTTGTGGCTCCGAGAATGTCTTAGAGGTCCAGGCTTGGATTCGGATATGCGAGCGCATTTTCACTCGTATGGATATCTCGGATCATGACCGTGTTCTTATTGCTTCTAGTCAGCTTCAGAGTCGTGCCCTGGATTGGTACGAACTCCTTATTACCGAGATCGATGAGACCTTGCTTACTTGGGTTCAGTTTCGTGAGAGATTTGAGCTCAAATTCATCCCAGAGTCATAAAAGAACTCCCTTGCTCGCCTTTTTCTTGATCTCAAGCAGGGGAAGTCCTCCGTATCCGATTATGTCTCTTCCTTCGAGGCCCTGTCCAAGTACGGCCTTGAGTTTATTGCTACTCCTTATAAGAGGAACCTCAAATTTGTTGAGGGCTTGAAGAAATATCTGAAGAGGCAGCTTATACTACAGCTTGAGCTCTCATTTGAGAAGCTAGTCGATGCAGCTCTACATCTTGAGTCAGTCGAGATGGAGCATAGTGATGATGGCGGTGGGGGTTCCACAAACCCCACCAAGAAGAGGTTTCCTCCTGGCAAGTCTGGCTCTTCTTTTCAGCATAAGAAGAAGAAGACTAGCAGTTCCACTGTTCAGACTCAGCCTCAGACTCGTCCTCAGTCCCAGACTCCTGCTCAGCCTAGTGGAACCCGTCCTCCGAAGAAATGCTTCAACTACGGTTCTCCGGATCACTTTATTCGAGAGTGTCCCAAACCTCTCTATTGCACCTTCTGTAAGAAGGAGGGACACAGGACCACCACTTGTCCTATTGCTCCAGCTAGTGCCAAGCCTGGAAGGCTTAATGCTGCCAAGGCTCCTACCACACATCCTTCCGTTCTTGAAGGCTCTATTTTATTTCATGGTAGATCTTGTAGAGTTCTCTTTGATACGGGTGCCTCTCACTCATTCGTATCAAAGGAACTAGTTGATACTTTATCTTTGCATGTTACTTGTATGGTTTCTTCACTAAGGATTGTGAATCCCATTGGTGGATCCACGACCCTTAGCTTGCTCTGTGAGAATATAGATATTGATCTTTGTGGCTTTTCTTTCCATGCAAATCTCCACGTTATGGAGTATTTGGGCTTTGATATGATTCTTGGCATGGATTGGCTCGTTCAGCACGACGCCAAAATTATTTGTTCGGAGCGGATATTATTCATTCATCACCCTGACTCGTCCTCTCCGTTAGCTATTGTTCTTCAAGATGTTGGGCTTTCTGATGTTACTTTATTCTCTCTTGATTCATGAGATGATGAGGTAGACATATCTCGTATTCCAGTTGTTCGGGATTTCCCCGATATCTTCGAGCCAGTATCTAGTTTACCACCGAAGCGAGCTATTGAGTTCCGCATCGATCTCATTCCAGGCTCCCACCCAGTTGGGCGTCCTCCCACGAGGATGTCTACAAAAGAGAATGAGGAACTCAGGAAGCAGTTAGTGGAGCTTGAGGCGAAGCAGTTCATTCGATCCAGTTCTTCGCCATGGGGTGCTGCTGTGGTCTTCGTTAAGAAGCCCGATGGCTCTCTTAGGCTTTGCATTGACTATCGCAAGCTTAATGTGTTGACCATCAGAAATCGTTATCCATTGCCACGGATAGACGATATGTTTGATCAGTTGAGCGTTGCGAAGGTCTTCTCTCAGCTCGACCTTGCCACCGGATTCCATCGGCTACGAGTTGCCGAAGACAACATTCCTCTTACAGCTTTTCGCACTCGTTATGGTTCTTTTGAGTGGTTGGTCATGCCGTTCGGCTTGACGAATGCTCCGGCTTTCTTTGTTGATCTTATGAATCGAATATTCCGGGAATACATCGATAGATTCGTTCTGGTTTTCATCGACGATATTCTTATTTATTCTAGATCCGAGGCAGAGCATGCTCATCATTTGCGGATCGTCTTGGATACTCTTCGTCAGCATCAACTTAAGGCCAAGCTCTCCAAATGCCATTTTTGGGAGAGCAAGGTCAAGTTCTTGGGCCATATTGTATCATCTGAGGGTATTTCCGTCGATCCTGCCAAGATCGAAGCTATTCAGAATTGGAAGCAGCCCGAGAACGTTCATGATATTCGCAGCTTCCTTGGGTTGGCGGGTTATTACCGTCGATTTATTAAGGATTTCTCTCGTGTTGCACTTCCCCTCACGACTCTGACTCGTAAGGGGGTTCGCTTTATTTGGTCTGATAAGTGTGAAGTTTCTTTCCAGCGATTGAAGGAACTTCTCACTCATGCTCCTATCCTTTTGGTTCCTGAGAGTAACCAGGATCTTGTTGTTTACACCGACGCTTGTGGTAGCGGCCTCGGTGATGTGCTTATGCAGAAGGATCGGGTAGTTGCTTATGCTTCTAGGCAGCTACGTCTGAATGAGGTTCGCTATCCGACTCATGATCTTGAGTTGGCAGCTATCGTCTTTGCTTTGAAGACGTGGCGTCACATTCTATTAGGCGAACGCTTCACTCTTTACACCGATCACAAGTCTCTGAAGTATTTATTCAGTCAGAAGGATCTCAAAATGAGGCAACAGCGATGGCTTGAGTTCCTCGCCTCATATGACTTAGACATTCAGTATACCCCTGGAAAGGGTAATCGTGTTGCAGATGCGCTCAGTCGCAAACATTCGGCAGTTGTTTCTATGATGATTGCCGAGTGGGATATTCTTGAGACTCTTTCTATGTGTGATATTCGAAATCGAGCTCCATCTTCTGATCCTCAGATCTTGTTATTCAGCTTGGAAGCTCGACCTATTCTATTGGATCGCATTGCCCATGCTCAGCGGCAGGATCCAGACTTGTTGCGATATATTCATCTCCTTGAGTCGGGATCCAGTGATGAGACATTGTTGGATTATTCTATTGATTCTCATCGGTGTCTTCGCAGGAAGAACCGTATTTTGGTACCATCTGATTTATCACTTAGGCATGACATTCTGGACGAGTGTCATCGCACTAAGTACACCATCCATCCCGGGTCGAGTAAGATGTATGCCAACATGTGTCGCCTATTATATTGGGAGGGCATGAAGAGTGATGTGGCAAGTTATGTAAGCCGTTGCATGACTTGTCAACAGATCAAAGCTGAGCACCAACATCCATCCGGTCTTCTTCAGCCGCTAGAGATTCCATTGTGGAAATGGGATCAGATATCCATGGATTTTATTGACGGTTTGCCTCGATCGAGGTCAGGCCATACTTCTATTTGGGTCATCGTCGATCGCTTGACCAAATCAGCTCATTTCATTCCTATTAAGTCCACTCGGACTGCTCCTCAGCTTGCCAAGCTATATGTGAAGGAAGTCGTTCGACTTCATGGTATTCCTAGCTCTATCGTCTGTGATCGAGACACTATCTTTACTAGTCACTTCTGGAAGTGCCTACAGTCAGCTTTGGGCTCAAAGCTGAATCTCTCAACTGCTTATCATCCTCAGACCGACGGTCAGACGGAGAGGGTGAATCGTGTTTTGGAGGATCTTTTGCGCTGTTGTATTCTGGATTTCGGAGGTAGTTGGGAGGATCACTTACCGCTTGTAGAGTTCTCCTACAACAACATCTTTCAGTATAGTATCGGCATGGCACCTTTCGAGGCTCTCTACGGAAGGCCATGTCGCTCTCCTGCTTATTGGTTAGAATCTGGCGAAAATCTCCTTCTTGGTCCAGATTCGGTTTGGGAATCTTCTGAGAAGATTATTCTTATCCGTCAGAGAATGAAAGAGGCACAGGACCGCCATAAATCCTACGCGGACAACCGTAGGAAGCCTCTTGAGTTCTCCATTGGTGATCATGTCTTTATTCGGATATCTCCCATGAAGGGGGTTGTGCGTTTCAGCTCTACAGGGAAGTTGGCTCCTCGTTATGTCGGACCATTTCCTATTACGGAACGCATCAGCCCGTTGCTTATCGTGTGGCTCTACCTGCTCATTTCTCTGGAATACATGATGTGTTCCATGTTTCTCAGCTTCGCAAGTGTATGCGCGACCCTGATTCTATTATCGAGCCTCATATCGTGCCCGATTTGGAGATCTCACCCGATCTATCTATAGAGCAGCAACCTCTTCGTGTGCTTGATTCGGAGATCAGACGTCTTCGAAATAAAGAGGTTTCACTTGTGAAGATTCAATGGTCGTCTAATCCTAAGGACTGCACTTGGGAGACCAGAGAATTTATCGAGCGTACTTATCCTGGTTTTCTTTCATCTTCTGGCATGGGTGAGCATCTATATTTTATCTTCTGTATTCCTTTTGTGGATTAGATGTTATAAACGACTTCTATATTTAAAGAATTGCGGGGACGCAATTTTCTTAAGGGGGGAGTCTGTAACAACCCGGGATTTGCATTACCAATTAATAAATAAAAGTTAGGATTTTATTTATTTTAATGAAGCATAAAAGGATTTGGAATAACAAAATTTATTTGAAAAAGGCTATTTTAATTAAATGGGAAATATGGGATTTTAAAATGAGGATAAAATGTTATTTTTGAAAAGTTAAATATTTTAGGAGAGGATTTAAAATGGGTTTGAATAAGAAAAGTGAGTTTTATAAACATATATGAACACTTAGAAAATTTTTGAAAACATGGAAATAACTCTCTTCATATTGGGTTATTAAACCTTACCCAATAACCCACCCTAAACTTCCTCTATAAATTATCTCAAACTCTCCTAACCTCATTCATCAAAACCCTAATCAAAACCCTAACCATTTCCTAAAGCTTTCATAACAAAAATGGCCTCCATCTTCATCTCCTTCTAGTTTTAGCTTATGCAAGTCATTCTATGCAAAGGTAATGCAAATACCCACCTCAAATCCATATTTTATATCTTCATAATTTCTGAAATTTGATTAGTAACACATGTTTTATGTGTTTTTTTTTATCTTATAGCCTCCTAATCACCTTTTGCTAATTTGGGTTGATGCTATAATAGTATTTGTTGCTTTCAAGAGAGGTATATTGCTAAAAACCTCTTCTAGCATGTGTTTAATCATCTTTTGATTTCAATAATCATTTAGTAACACATGTTTTCTTATGTAACATGTGAATCATAGCTCTTTGATCATCTTTGCTTTCATTTTGGGGTTGCACATAAGGTGTTTGTGATATTGCTTCATTAAGGTAATTACTATTTATTAGTAATTATTGCTAGTTATAATATTGGTGAAAAATTGATGCCAAAAACTGAAAAAAAACACTCCAAAATCATCAAAATCATCAAAACTAGTTGGCTGGAATGCTTCAGCCTGAAAACAGGCTGAAACAGTGATCTGGGTGCACCAGGGCAGGCCTGGGCTGCACCCAGGCTGCTGCAAACCCCCCAGCCCAGCCCAGGCGGGCTGGGCCGAATCCCCCCCTCCCCAGTCCAGGCGGGCTGGGGCAGAAACCCCCCAGCCCGCTTGGGCTGGGGCGGAATCAGACCCCAGCCCGCGTGGGCTGGGGCCTCCCCAGCCCAAGCGGGCTGGGGCCAGGAGAACCCCAGCCCGCGTGGGCTGGGGCGTCCCCAGCCCAAGCGGGCTGGGGCCTGGATGGACCCCAGCCCAGGCGGGCTGGGGCTCCCCTTCCACCCAGCCCAAACGGGCTGGGCTCCCCCTTACATCCCCAGCCCAAATGGGCTGGGAGCTCCCCTTACCTCCCCAGCCCAGGCGGGCTGGGCCTGCCTCCCCCTCCCCAGCCCAGGCGGGCTGGGGGCTTACTTCCATTTTCTCAGCCCAGACGGGCTGGGCTTGCCTGTTTCCAGGTTTTTATCTCCACTTCGCAATGCCGCCACGATCGCATCTAAAGTCGGAATTCAACGTTTTTGGTCTCGTTGGAAAGGTGGAGTTTCGAAATCCATCTCTACAAAGTTTGGGCAACATCGGAGTTCGTTTGGTACTTCGAATTTTGTGTCGAAGTTGAACTTTGGTCGCTGTTGGTAAACAGTGTGAATCTTGTTCTGGGTCCAACTTTGAGACGTCGCTGCCACTTCCTCTCATGCTCGGAATCCATAAATTCGTTTTGCATCTTAAAGTAGGGATGTTGGACTACATGCCTGCTAATTTTCATGATATTTGGACACTGTTTGCTGGTCCAAATAAATTGCCGAACTTAGGTTCGCAGCTGTTTTTGAATGTTTACAAACACTTGGAATATTTTTCAGTGATTTTCTGGTTTTATTGATTTCTTTGACATTTGTCTCTAGATTTCGTACACGGATTTTATAAATCATTTTCAAAAGATTTTTCATTCCTAAATGGCTTCCGAAATTATTATATAATATTATTTTTAATTATTAAATTAATTACTCCATAATAGGAGAGTTTTCAAAAGCCGTTTTAAAGTGATTTCAAAATCAATTATAAATCCGTTTCGCACCATTATTTTCTATAATAAAAATCTCACACTCACTTTTTAGCACGTCAAGCGAAGTGGAAAGGTGCTTAAACGGTTAGGAAATCTCCGGCCTATGGAACCGTGTGTATTTTCTTTCCGGTTAATCCCCGACCTATTCGATTGATCGTTTTGACCTTTGGGTCTAGTTTACCGATGATACGAGGTGGACTTTTTATTGTTTGGAGTGTGAGCTTGCTATTGGTTAGTAAACCATTTAGTGCAAACGTGGGGTATGGGACTCATTGTTAACACTTTACGGGTTCCTCTCCAAGAAGTTAGTGACACATTAGCCTTTGGGCGGCCAGTACTGGACCTCTGGGTCACCACGCCTCTGGGCAACCGTCTCTGGACACCTGCTCTATGGAGCAGTTTATTTTTCGGCGTGCGCCTTTGGGCCTTTATCCTTCTGGGAAGGATCTCGCCGTCTCGCGCGTTCCGCATCTGTGCGAGTGATCGATCACAACTCTACAGTATTTGGCAACAACGACTCTGGTCGGTGCACGTGCAATATTGTTATTATTTGATGATTTTTACATCCATTTGAGTACCGCCATTCGGTGTTGGTTCTATGGATCCATACGATGTAAGTGCGATTACCTTGTGGATTCACAGTGTCTCTGGACACTGCTTTTCAGTGTTTGATTTCATTGACTTTTCAGTATATCCCCATTGCTCTTTGGAGCATCGATCTTTGCTTGGGCATTGATTACAGACTCTGGTCACTTTTGGGATTATTGCCTATGGGCATCTTTTTATAGCTTTGGCTACGCCGATGATATGAGGCGATTTTATTTATTCTACACTTTGGTGTTGATTTCTCTTTGGAGATTTTTATTGTTTATTGATGATTAGGGATCGTCATTATATTCATGTGGTTCATAATATACTTCTCTTTGGATAAGTACTGTTTTATTTATGTACCGCATTATTATATATCTCAGTTATTACTGATTGTTTAGCTAGCCTGACCCGAGTGTTTTTCACTCGGGTCAGACCGAGTTGTTTCAGGTTAGGTCTCTGGACTTAGCTGCCCTGTGCTTCCGCTTTGGACTTATCTGCTATGCTTTTGAGATAGCTTATCTTAGTGTCCGCTTATGTTATTATTCAGACTCTGATATGTACATATTTTTTACTCACATGTGTGAGCAGTGGCTTTGTACCCACTTATGATATTTGGATCTTTATTGACGATGTATTGTTCTGGGATTTTATATCTGTTATGTGATTCTGTTCGGTGATGTTTTATCATTTATTATTATGCTTTGTCCTGATAGGTCTTTAGCCATTTGTAATTTTGTTATAAGTATTTACTGAATATGTCGAACCACTTGACAAATATATATAGATACCATCCTTTCGACGTATTCAGTAGATAGTTATAGCTTGATTACAAATGGTCGCTTCCACTATACTCTATTCTCCGCTTTAACAGACAATATTACTCCCGTAATACTCTTTGTTACAGTGGGTCTCAGAGTGGGGCGTTACATATATGCATGAAAATAAATAAAAATATGTAAATGAATAAATGAACCTGGATGCATATAGAAAATACAAAATAAAATATTTGATCTTTATTGGCCAAAATCTTACCTTTTCTCTCCCCCTTTTGTTATCAGCAAAAGAGTAATAGTGTTAGAAAAATAGAGGTAAAGTGATAGACATTAATACAATATTAATACCCAATCGAGTATAAATATTAAATTCCAATAAAAAAATCAAACAAAAATCATAAATACTCTATTAGGCGCATATTCCACTTTAGAGTGATAGGGATGATGTCGGTATACAAAACCATATAGTTGTGTCTATTTGTGGTATATTTATATTAGGAATTTGAATATCTACTAACCATGCATAACCGTTGGGACTTTAAATGAGATTAGTAGTATTCTCAATTTAAAAAAAATGAATTCAAGTATCTTCTAACCACGCATAACCATGAGGACTTTTAAATAGGATTAGAATCAACTTGTCTATTTAATCAATCAATTTTAATATGTGTTCCATACATGCATAACCGTGAGGACTTTTAAATGAGCATGAAAGCACATAATCAAAAATTCCAAGTAATTCACTCATGCATAACCGTGAGGACTTTTAAATGAGAGTGAATACTTTGGATGTTTTTAATGCTAAAAATATAATAAATTGAAAAACGAATGATTTCCCGTTTAAAATACCACATATTGACATACTATATTTGATTTTGATGAGTGATGGTCGCTAGAAATATGATAGAAATAGAGATGGTCATATAATTTTTACCAACAAAATTTTTTTATAACTCTTGTTTAAATTTCTAAAGAAATTTACTAGTTATACTATCTCAAGTTAATATATGATTAATATCAACACTCATCACTTTTTAAATCATTATTTATCTTTTCGATAATCAGTAGGGAGTCAGATTGGTTATGTAGTCATTTAAGATCAAATCCAAAAAATAATCAAATTTTCTAGAATGACTAATCTGAAACAAGGTCAACAAAAAAACTATTTTCTGGAAGGGGTTTTATAAAAGAAAAATGTCTGCTAATTGAAAATTATTTGAAATATGCAGATTTTTTCTTTGAAAATATGATGCAGCTAATGAATGTCTCAGCATAAATCATGTTCCACTAGTAATTTTTCTACCAACTAGATTACCAGTGTTAGTTGCATCTAAATATCCCTCTAACTCAAGATTATCTTTAGATTGATGTCATAGACCAGACCATGAAGTGTGCAACAAAACATCTTAAAATCATTTTTAACAGCTTTTAAATGAAATTAAATTGAAGTCGTGCAAATAAACAAATAGTGAACAGAATAACCAAATATATCCATGAATATCTTGAGTAGTCATCAATCAATATAAGACAATATCTCTTATCATCTGAACTGGCAATATCGTTAGTCCAAACAAATCTATATGAACTAGTTCAGAGACTCTAGAGATACTTATAGTGTTCTCGGCATATAAGGATAGTTGGCCAACAATTTTGAATAAGTTAGAATCAAAATCAACATTTATTATCATATAACTGGCTGATTTAATTCAGATTATGGTGCAGATTATCACATTTAATATATCGTTCAAGATAGATGTACCGTTACCTATTTTACCTTTACGATAATTTTTCGTTGTTGTCCATTGTGATTCTGCCACCTTTGTATTAGGCTAAGGAACTTTGATTTGTCGCCCATCATGTGCCTGGAACAGCCAAAATCCAGGTAACACTTTGTTGTTCCTTAGCCTGCCACCACACCTACACGATAAAAGATTTTTGTGACCTATTTGTTTTTATAGGTCCATGGTTGTTAGTGGCAACAAATTTTGAAAAATATGTTTGGGCAAACCCAAAACTATTTATATATGTTCCTTTCGGCACCCAGATTTGTTGGACCTTAAGGGATTTTATATTTGTGCCTTTGGGAACCCAAATTGGAATGGTTTTCACGTGTTGGGTCTATACCAGCAAATATTCTGATTTTGTCTAGTTTTTCTACAAATTGTGCACTCATATTTGACTTGATTAATTTTGCTTCTAACAAGTTCAGGTTGATTATATCCAAGTCCTTATTTAATAGGATTGACATATTGTTTCCCTAATAACATATTTTGTGAGAAAATTTTCTAAAGTTGTAGACAATTGTTGGACTTGCGTTTTGAGAGATTCATTTTCGTTCAATAATTGAGTTCACTTTTTAATAGAATTTTCTCTCCTCATATTTTCACTTTCTTTCAAAATCAGAATTTCATTTTCAAGCGTTTTCATTTTATTTTCTGATTTTTTAATCTCTTCTTCAAATGTTGGACACTTATCACACTTAGGGCTCTTGCTTTGATAGTTTTTAACAAATTGATCAAGCTGTTTATTTAAATCTATCAAAGTATCTCTTTAGGATTCAATTTTAGCGTATTTCTCCCTAAGTCTTTCGAAACAGCCATTTACTTCGTGAAAATATATAAGTAATTCTGAATGAGTAAGTTTTGATACCTCGCTTGGTTCGTCATCATCACTATCAGTTATATCACCTCGAAGGCACGGATCTGCTTTTTCATTCTCACTACCAGTGCTTTTATGATCTTCATTAGTTTCATCCCAAGTGGCTGCAAAACTTTTCCTTTTCTTTCCATGGCTGAATCGATTCTGTGGACAATTAGGCTTCATATGACCGGGTTTATTGCACTTGTGACATATGATCTCGTGTTCTTCTGAGTTGTCTAGTGCTTTAACTATTCTGCTTTTCAATTTTTGATTTAGAGCTGGATTTCCGTATTTGCGGTTCCACTTTTTGAATCCTTTTATTAGTAGCGCCAGCTTAGCTGCTCCATCATCATCATCACTTTCCGTTGTTCCTTTGAGAGCTATTGATTTCTTTCGTGTATCATCTCCTTCGTGTTCTTCTTTGAATTTCATTTCTAGCTCATAAGTGGTGAGAGTTCCGATGAGTTCTTCAACTTTAATTTGTTTCAAATCCTTTGATTCTTGAATGGCTGTAACTTTCGCTTCAACACTTCATGGAAGGACGCTGAGGATTTTTCGGACTATTTCCAATTCTGTGTATGATTTTCCGAGTGCTTTTGATTTGTATACAATATTGGAAAGTCGTCCATACATCTGTTTGACATTTTCGTCCTTGGCCATTGTGAAGTTCTCGTATTCGCTACTCAGCATGGCAAGGCGAGATTCCTTGACTTGAGATGTTCCTTCGTGAGTCACTTCTAGTGTGTGCCATATTTCCTGCAATGTTAGACAATGTGAGACACGATTAAATTCAATTAGATCTAATGAACATATAATAGCATTCATAGCTTTAGCATTAGCATTCTGTAGTTTATTTTCTAGATCTGTCCAT
This sequence comes from Allium fistulosum, assembly GCA_030737815.1. Lineage (NCBI taxonomy): Eukaryota > Viridiplantae > Streptophyta > Magnoliopsida > Asparagales > Amaryllidaceae > Allium > Allium fistulosum. Next base: position 918,982,547 of record CM060906.1, read on the forward strand.
TGATCCATCGGTTTTTCTATTTCTTGATTATTTACCACTATAGTTGATGTCATATATCCTCTCTCAACAATATTCCAAGTATCAATGGTTTTCAGAAAAATTTTCATTCTATTTTTCCAATAAGCATATTCACCATTGAACATTGGTGGTCTAACTATAGACTGACCCTCAGCAAAAGCATTAATAAAAGAAGCCATTTTAAAAATTCAAATTTGTAAAACAAAAAAATTGGTTTTTGAAAAATCAAATTTTTGAAACAAAAATTGACTTCTGTTCCTAGCTCTGATACCACTTGTGGGATCGATTTCACCCTAGAGGGGGGTGAATAGGGTGATACTATTATAAAAATTTAATGCGGAAGTATATAAAATAATCGCAGCATTGATAATAGCAGAATAATAACAACACAAATAATAGCAGAATATAAAAAGCAGAAATAGAACAACACAGATTTACCCAGCATCGGCAAAACCCTGCCTACGTGCTACCCCCAAGGTTTCTACTAGAAATTAAGTAGTCAGACGCTTACACACGTAAACTCGCGACACCCGCTATCGACTAACCTAACTCTACGCTCAAAACCCTGCCACAACTCAGCCACTGAGTTGCGAATTCTCGAACTACACCACCGTAGTTCGTCCCCTAGTCACACGACTAGAATAATTACAAAAGTTTAAAAGGAAAATACAAAGTAAAACAATTTAAATAAAACCCTAATTTAAAAATTCAAGCCTAAATAATAGTTTAAAGAAGCCAACACAAAAGATTTTGAAGCAAAAAATGTTCCCCCTTTTCTTTTATTTCTTCGGCCTGTAAAAAATGGCGGCTTCCTTTTTCATTCGTTCCTCTTCAAAAAAATTAGGGCTTTTGGGAATTTGAGGCCGCCGATTACAGTTGATTGATCGAGTAGATGTTTTCACGTCGCTTGCTTTGTCGATCTTCATTTCTCTGATTTGCACACTGCTCCTTCAAATTCGTCGAGTTCGGTATGAATTTGGTATGTGATTTTCTGTATTATTTCGTTGATATGCTTGAACTCGATTTTCTTCATGCCGATGATGTTTATAGTTTAAATAGAGATCGATTCCCTTTATTTTCGTTCGAATATATTCACTTGGATTCGTCAATAATTTTTCTCGGCCATTTGATTATGCTTGAATGCTTGAGATTTCTCTAACTTGTTCAATTCGTATAATTCTTTGCTATGGTTGCTTGGTCACCATGGCTCCATGAGTCAGCTTGATTATCACGGTTTTGATTTCTAATTTGGTCCGGGAATTTCTGGTTTGACTTCGGCCACTTTGACTTGTTAAATTTCTTTTTGCTCTATGAATTCGGCCATTGATTTTTGATTGCATGCTTATGATGTTTTCCGACTGGTTAAGAACAACTGTTCTGTAGTTTGACCATTTATATGTTGTTCTCTCTGGTTCACTGCATACATATATATAAATACATACATACATGCATATATATATATATGTTCATGCATGTATATATTCATGTTGTACTTGTACCCGTGTCTCAGTGATGCATTGCATTTGTTTGCATATTGGTTTGGTCGATGTTGATCCTGCTTTGTTGTTTTGATACATGTCCTCATGCATATGTATATTGCATCACTGTATCCTGCATACATGTATATATGCATGTCTTATATGTTGATCTAGTCTTACTTCGCTTATTTGGTTTAGCTGCTGTGATAGTTTGTGTTGATGTTGCACTTGACTGAAACTGTTCATACTTGCATGAGGTTTGGTTTTGTTTGGAGTTCTGGTTCTGGTCTGATTTGATTTCACTGCACTTGATCACTGGTTTCATGACTTTGCTTCATCTAGTGGTAGTTGCATTTATATGTATACATGTGTGTTTGTGCATGTATATATGTATGTGGCCCAATTCAAGTCTTGACGCATCTGTATTCATGCTTGAAGTCTAGTTTAGCTGATCTGGTGCAGCGTTGATGTGCATTTGTGTGCATTGTCAACTACTTAACTGCATCCTGTCACTGCATACTTGATTTCATTTGTATATGTATACATAGTGTTTACTCACGTATATATGTATGCTTGTGATTTTGCTTGCATATAGTCTGGTTCATGTATATGCTCCATTGTTTTGTTTTGTTGACAAGTACATTATGTTTTGGTCGAGACTGTGTTGTGTGCCTTTGTGCCATGCTAATAAACTTTGTATTTACATGCTTGGAGTCTTGATACATCTACTTGTTTTAATTTGCATTTTTGTGAGCTAGTTATTTCCACTTGTACATCTGTTGTTGCATTGCATGTTATGATGACTGGTTTCACCTTGTATGTTGTATTTACATTCACCACTTTGCACTGTGTCCTGAACTTGTGAGAAAAATGAACTACTAGCTTGTTTCTTTGACTTGTATATGGTTAGTGGTGGTCTTGTTGGTACTTGAATTTGGTCTACACTTGTGTTGAATCTAGCTTATAGCTCGAGTTTGACCTTGTGCTAATATCGTGACTTTATTTGTATTTCACTTGAGTTGAACCCAGCTTTTGATTGGGTTTGACCTTGTGCTCACCTGTCCCTGCAATTTTATCAAATGTATATCGGTGTGCACGGCCTTGTGGCATGTACAGTGATACACTGTGCATGTCACGGGCTGTTCGTGTATAATGAATTCAAAAATAATTATGGTGACGAACAACCCAAATAACTAAGGAAAATAATTTTTTTCAAACCACATTTTATTTTACACTGCAAAAATATTTCTTTTTCAATTTTACTGCGTTAGTGTTTATTTTGTAGATAACTCAGATGCTGGATTCAATCTGGAATAGAGTTGAATAGTAATACGAGTGAATGAGTGATATGTAGTGAGGTGCAAATGTAAATTGAAAAATGTGATGTAATCGAATTTGTATTGTAATTGAAATTGTGTATATATAGTGAGAGCTCAAATTTGTACTATTCAAAATTGTAATAAAATATGTTTATCATCATCAAACAAAAATCATATATTAGCATATTCAACAATAACAAGTTCTTATATAGAAAATTTTTAAAGCACTATTCATTCGTTAAATTTTCGAACTCCAAACGAGGTGTGCCACCTGACGCTCTATATGTTATACCCCTATTTCGAACATAATGGAACTAGCATCGAGACCTAATTCCGTAATATATAGAAGTTATCTTTTAAAAATCAAATTATATTAAATTAAATTCCTTTAATTAATTTTCCATGCGTTTCGAACTCGCATGACCAAACGATACGTTCAATTGCCGGGAAATTCGATGGCATACTATAATTCACTGTTACGGATCCAATGGAACTAGTTTCGACCAATTCCGAGACAGTGCCCGGCAAGGATAATTTACAGTTAATTAAAATAAGTTATTTTCAAAATTAGTTTAATCATTTTTAATTCAAATTCAAAAGTTTATCATCTCCATTCCTATTTAAATAGAATTTTAATTCAACTTTCAAACTCATTTTTATTCACGTTAAATTTAGGATTAAATTATTTAACCAATTCCAAATATTAAATTCAACAATTAAATTACCCAATTGTAACGACCTGGATATTTTAATGATTTTAAATAACGTAATTAATAAAAAAAATCATGAAAATTTAATAATAAAATTTTGAAATGTAAATTTGATATTTGTTATGCGTCTATTGAAACATAGCAAATGGCAGATTTTCATCTGAAAATATGAAAGTTAGTTTTGTTGTGTAATTTTCAATTTCAATTTAAAATAAGTTAATTTGATGAAAATAAAATATTATTGAAATCTGAATATTTTTATATAATAAAAATGTAAATCAATTTCTGAGTGAGACATCATATTTCGTTTCGTCAAATTTGGACTGCTATAGCTCCGTTTATCTTATTTTCGGCAAATTAGCAGCATTTTTGGCACTAAATATCGACTTTTGATAGGATGATTGTATCGCTGATATCTGTGTACCATTTTGTTCGTCTCGTCGTTCTGATCTCCCCAGTATATTCATTTGTGTGTTTCAGTGTCCGGTACATGGTGAAATCTGCGAAACAGTTAGCCGTATCGATGCCGTTTTTGAGCCTTTTGGTGTTCTATTTTCTTTCAAATTGCGCAGTCGCCAGATAATAAATGGTCACTAGCCTTTATTATTTCCCTGGATTCAGGAGCTGGCTTTCACTATTCCTACTGGTTGATATTTATAGGTTGTCCTTTCATTTTCAGTTCGTTTCCCTGTTGCTTTTGGAAAAAGTAAAATATATACAAATATATATATATATTATTAGTTTGAAGACAGCTGCTCACTTCATCTTCACCCCTGTAGCCTATTCATTTTCATCAACATTAAATCTGCTCGTCCATCCAAAATTGTGCCACCGCCATCACCTTTTTTTCCCCCGCAATCCCATGTGAACAGCATGTCCATCCTCTCCATCTTTAACCGAATGCCATCAGCACCCACCACCCACCGCTAGCATGTTGAAACCCACACCAGCCGATCATTACTCAACTCCTCCACCCTCAACCCGAACGCTTCAGCCACCTAACTGCCCGTACACTCCCTGACACCATCACCGTTGCTCCGCTCATGCTCCAACAGCCATTAGATCCGCTTCCTCACCACCATCTCAGCCTATCCACTCTACACCAAACGCGGCACCTAGGCCACAGCCCAAAAACCCTCCGACTTGCCTGTTCCCTGCCGAACTCCACCCACTGCTCGACCCAGCCGCTCTGACCACTGCAAATGACAACCGCCACTGACCCGCCATCCTCCACCTCCCTTCTAACCCACATCCTCCATCACCAAGTCCATCCTCCCCTCGGCCGAAGGCCTTGCGCCCACCTTCTCCCCTCTGCCTCATATCTTCCCCAAGCACACCCGGCCGAGACCAATCACCACCTGATAGCTTAGCACTGCATCTTCCACTGCACCTAATCAGCAGCCTCCGCCCCATCACCCGAACAGCCACTCAACTTCCTTAGCTCGAGTAGTCAGCAGCTTCTCCGTCTTATATAAATCAAATATATATGTATAATGTTTGTAAGTTATATTAGTTTATATATATGATATGTTGATTATAATGTAGAAGTTATATATAACATGTTCATTTATATATATATATATATAAGTTGTATAAGTATAGAATATGTTTGTTTATACATAAGTCTATATATAATTGTATGTATATATATAAGTCTATATGTTATATATTGATTTTTGTTTATTGGTTTTTTTATATATAATTTACAGATATATTGATTTCAATATCTATATATATATATGGGTTTTAATAAATATTGGTTTTGAATTATATTATATTAAGGTCTTATTTGATTTTAAAGTGTAATATATAAATGTCGACGTGTTTATTTATGTATAATATATATATATATTGACATTTTGATTTTTAAAATATATATAGAGAGTTTTAAAATATATATAGAGAGTTTTAAAATATATATAGAGAGTTTTAAAATATAATATATAAATATTTTGATCTTTATAATATATAGGTTTGTTTTCATAGCTTGGAAGCTGCTTGATTTTAGTATTGATTTTTAAATATGATATATATAAAGATTTTGATTTTAATAAGTGTTTTAAATTAAATATTGTTTTTAATATAAAATTTATATAGTTATATATATATATATTTCATACAAATATGTATATATTTTATTTCTTCAATTCATGTCCGTCGTGCTCCGCTTTGTTTGTCGAATTCGTGTTCATCGTGTCGTGCTTTGGAATTTGTGCTTGGATGGTCGCATCTTGTTCTTGTTATTTCTCTAGCCTCGAAAGGTGAGCAATCACTCACGATTAACATTCTTATATATAGTAAATTTAATTCACATGAAATGACAATTGAAATATGCCGTTAAATTTGAATTGTTAAGTTATTTAATTGTAAAATACGATATGTCATTATATGCAATTGTTTACCTATGACATATGACACCATAACCTGTTGTATATATTATATTTAATTTGATACTGATGATATATGCCTATTGTTGATATGTTATACTATTATCATATTTGTTCTCACTCTGCAAGTTCCCTGTTAGTTTAGAAATCCCTATGGGTTGAAATGATACATACCCGAACGATATTTAGAATAGGGAAAAATCGTTATGGGTTGAAATGATAAACCCAAGCGATTTTTATTGCTTCTGAATTTTGGGATTGTGGGTTGAAATGATATATACCCGTAAATAATAAATTTAAATTGTGGATTGAAATGATAAATATCTGTATCACTTGACCATAGGATAGAGAATTATATACGAACACCATTGGTCTATATTTTGAAAATGCTTTCCAAAGTTTGAAAGGAAATATTTGGGTTTTAATAAATATTGATTTTTAAATATAATATAAAGATTTTAATTTTAATATATGTGTAAAAGTTAGATTTTTAATTTATATATTTTGGGTATTTTAAATTTATAAGTTAAGTTTTAAAATGAAATTTCTAAAATTTTACTTATAACTTTATTATTTTTAAAATATATAAAATATGATTTAATATAGATTTAATAATAATAAGATTTAATTTAATAATAACTAATATAATAAAATTTATTAAGAATTTAATTTAACTAATAATATATATAATATGTTAAGTATTTATTTAAAATTAGATTTTTGTAATAACTTTAAGTAAATGGAGGTTGGAAAGATAAATTAAATAAGAATTTATTTATATTTAAATTTGTTTAGAATTGAATTTAAATAAGGATTGATACGAACTTATTGATTTTAAGATTTTGGAAGGTATGAGTTTATAACTTGATTTGATAAAAAAATGATTAAATGAATATTTTCAACTTTAAATAGATTTGAAATTGAATATTTAATTTTAACTAAAATTTGTAATATGAGATTTTATTTAAATGTTATTAAAAGTGATTAAGTGAATATTTTCAAATTTAAATAAGAGTAAAGTTGAATTTTGAAATATAAATGAAATTTGTTAAATTGGGTTATTGTTAATTGTTTCAATATTTAAAGTTGAAACATATTGAATTGGAAGTGGTTTAGATTTGTAATTCAAAACCAAGATTTGAAATCGGCATAAATTAAAATGGTTTAATGAGAATTTGAATTGATTTGTGAATTCGGAAGAAACAATTCTAATTATAAACTATTTTTAATATATAAACTATTTTTAATAAATAAACTATTTTAAATCTATAACCTATTTTAAATATATAACTATTTTTAATTTATAACTATTTCAATATATAAACTATTTTCAATATTTAAACTGTTATGTTGGAACTGTTATAATTTAGATTAAATGGATTTAAATGCAAATACCTTGATATGATGGTTTAAACTACTTTGTGAATTTGGTTTCGAAAGTGATAAGATTTTGAAAATGAATATGATTTCTAAAGTGGTATGATTTTGAAATGAATATGATATCTTGATATGAAATATGAACTGTTTGAAATGATTATGAAAGTGATTTTATAAAACGACCACGGTGTGAAATAAGTGTTTGGTTGTTAAAGAGGCCGGGATCGGATATTGTCATACTCTCTGCCAATACCGAAAACCACTTTAACAACCGTGTATGTGGTGGAGATTCCAGAATGAAGTAGGATGATTTGGAGACGATTCTATATGAGGTATTAACGCAGCCCTGACTCCCGCGAGTCAGCTTATTGTGGCTAAAACAGGAGCTATACTGGGCCAAGTGAGGTCGCTCCTCCGATCGGACACATTTCTTCGATACCATTCTATTACTTTGTGATTTGATTGGGTGCACCTTTGATTTGGGAGTGTGTCTCAAGGTGGGTGGTAGTAGCTGCTATGCGTTACCACCAGTCCGAGAGTGCAAACGATAGAATCCTACCCTGGCATTGCCTCACGTGCCGTATCGCGCCTTCTATGACTTTGGTTTGTACCATATCTATGGAGTGCCCTCTGATAGCCCTCTAGTTTACAAAGGAATTATGGTACTGTATAGACTGTGAGAATATATAAAAATGTGTTAAGGGGGATATGAGTAACGCTTTAACGCTATTTTAACAGTTTACTTTACTTTAGACATTATATATGTAGCATATTGTACAATGTATGTAGATAGTTTAACGGATCCTTAAAGGATGGGAATCGCAAACATCCTTTAAGTTATTTGTATTTCATTTGACATTTCACTTGAGTTGATTTACTGGTATAAGAATGTTAATCCTGACTCGAGTGTTTTGTGTTTTACTTATGCTCGGGTTAAATTGAGTGTCACAGCATTTGAGACTCACCTTTGGAGTTTGGAGCTTTGCTTGAAGATTTGTCTACTATCTATTCAGTTTTGCAGTTATCTTAGTTTTCTAGTTATCTGTGTTCAGTCTTGTCAGTTACTTTTGTATTTGAGACTATTCTGTATTGGAGATCAATTGTTGTATTTCGTTTAAACTATGATGTTTTATAGTAGTGAACTACTATTTATCTATTCCGCTGCTTATTGTTGTAATACTATGTGTCTGTGATTCCGTGATTGATTGATTTACTGTATATTCTGAGTTTTGCCAAATATAAAATAACAATCCGTTGTTTTGAGCGATTCAAGTCTGACATGAGTGGATGATTGTCGATTTGAATAGTTCAAAATACCAGGTCATTACACCAATAATTTGGTACTATCCAGTCAAGGGTAGGCCGGCTTTGTGTTGGCAGGGGATCCAGGCGAGGTCCTCGGTACATTTTCTAGACGTGTACCATGATAGGTGGTACCCCGGTGCCTTGTCATAGTATGGAATCCATTCTCTAATAAGCGTCGTACAGTTTTGATTGTGCCCAACTATGTTGAAATGTGAGATGCAAACATTTCAGCTATTTTTATATTTTACTTTGACCTCTAGACATTATTATAATATCACATGATTTTCTGATATAAAGGTTTTGGTTATCGTAAGGTAAAAACCCGTTCGTGTTTATGTGCGGCGTGATCTTACGAGATACCATTAATTTTAAAGGATTTTAAAAGTTATAATAAATAAAATTCCTTGTAATTTTAGTTCTCACGCTGGTTTTACCAGACTGACCTGGGCGTTGTTTTCCTATAATGCTCGGGTCAGATCGAGCATATTTCCAGGTTTAATTGGATATGTGAAGCTTCAGGAGACGAGCTGGAGGCCTAGAGACATATTCACGTACATGGCTATTTTCCGTTGCATTCACGGTTGTATTTATCAGCAATTGTAAAGACGGGTTCTTAGAATTGTCCGTGCAAAATAGGTTAGTATACTCTGGTTGATGTCTATATATATATATATATATATATATATATATTATAGTTTTGTTTTAGTGTAAACATTTGTTATATAATATAGATTATTTGTTCCGCTGTGAGATTCTGTGTTTGTTTAGTTTCTTCTTGTCTTCTTTCTTTTCCCTAACTATCCGTCTTTTCGTTCAATTTGGATTGGACATATGTGGTTTATTGTCAGCTTAAATTGTATGGAAAAGTGGGTCATTACATTAGTGATGCAACTTAATACCATAAAAATCATATAACTTATTAAATGGAACATTAGAATATCTCGTTATAACCACTAATGTATAAAAGAAATAATAAATCATCGTCAAGGTAATAAAGCGATTTTATGAGATTTCAACTGTGCGGGTCAGGTTAGGGCAAGTTAGCTAGGCCCCGACCCGACCCTAGACCCAGAGCTATTAACAATAGATCATGGATCCACCCTCCCCGATAATCCAATGCAGTGGGTCTAGACAGATCAAAACAGGGATGAGCCTACCGGGTTTAGACCCTAGCCCACCCCATTGTAATCCCTATTTAAGAGGAAATAAAACAGTTTTAGAATTAATTACCAGATTGTTATAATACATCTCCGACAACTATGTTAGATCTTCAATAGCTAAGTTAGTCCTTCGTGGCTTTGTTTTAAAGGTTCATTGGCTTTAGTTTTAAAGGTACTATTGCTTATATTTTAAAGGCCCAAGAGTTTTGTTATAAAGGTTCGATAGCTTATTTTTTAAAGACTCGATAGATTTGGTGTAACGATCCGCTTTTCTGCATAGTTCAAGTTGACAATAATCCACACATATCTAACTCAAATCGAACGGAAGGGCATATAGTTAAGGGTGTAAAAGAAAATAAATAAGAACAAAATAGAAAATAGAATCTCACACGAATGGAATAACATATATTATTTCAATATATAATCTTTACAGTAGAAAATTTTGAATACAATATCAGAGTCTAACCTAGATTTAGCTTAGACAGTTATAAACCCCATGTCCTTATAAATGTGAAAACAAATGCAATAGATGTAGTGGATAATAGAATACGTCCATACATATATGAAGATCTCCAGCTCTCATTTGGAAACTCTAAGCGTCTACAACTAAACCTAAAACTACTCGGATCTGACCTGAGTATTAAAAATACCCAGATCAGGCTTGATAAACCTGCGTGAGATGCTCGAAATTTTAAATGAATAGATCATACTGATGTCAATCAAAACCTTTTAAAAAGAAAGGTATCCCATAAGACGACGCACACACATAAATACAGACGGGTTTTATCTTATGATAACCAAAATACTTTAAACTGAAAACACTTTGATATTATCTTTAATGACATTGGTTTTGAAAACAATTTTCAAGTAAATATATATAAAATAAGTATCAATACTTGAACTAAGTCTATGGTAATATATCCGGATTAGGTCAAACAGAATATACCTGGACGAAATATATGATACCAAAGGGGTAGCTGAAATTTTTGCAAAGCATTACAGCTATTTTGGGACTACAATCAAAACCGTGAAGCTCGTATTGAGATTGGATTTCCAACATAACAAGGAACGAGCGGCTTGATGCAGTTTTTTGGTTGCAACAAACATATATCCAATGGCTACACATCCAAGGGCTTAGACGCCACTATGACGCTGTCAACAACCGATGAAATTCAATATCAATGGCTAGTCATCAAAGGACTCAAACGCTGCTTATTCTACCCATGGAAGGCTGTAGCCTTTTCTACATTTCATCCAATAGCCCGTAATTGTGTCTTGCAGACCACATGGTATCCCATATCTTTACCGGATTATGAGGCTAGAGAGGCTATGCTCTTCTTTTCATAAAGCCATAATTTGTTTTTCACAAAGCCACACTTTATTCTTCCACAAGGCACATTCCACTTAGAATGCCACATTGTCATTCCTTCGATTATAATTGACTTCCACGAACATACAACCTCAGAGCTCATATGTCTCAGAGAACGGTGTTAAGCTAAGAGAATTTGCCTTCTCCACCACCAAGCAGATGTACATTTGTAAAAGTCAATGTTGTGATCTCAGAAATGCAATGTCAGACATTCGTCCATACAAGTTCGTTCTGGAACTGAACGAAACCGAAGGCACTCCTCCTACCACATCCTTTTGGGAATCACCCCTAGGATCAGTAACAAGTAGTATTTGCAGTACGAAGATGTCAAAACACGACAGGACCACTAGGTTCAGCCTCCACATGTTCCACCTCTTCCTCCATTATTTCTTCACTTCTTATATGCTAAACCATTTTTTAATGATGTTCTAAGGTCTTTGGCAAAGTTTGGTGGTGTTTGGAGTTGGTTTGATATGATTTTAAGAAAGGTAGTAAGGAAGAAGAAGAAAAGAAGAAAACGAGAATGTGTGTGATAAAATGAGAAGAAAACTTGTGTGTTTATAGGAAAAGAAAGAGTGGTAAGTTACCAAATTAACCCCTTACCAAATTACCAAAATATCATTCCTTAACTTTAAAGTAAACTTACTTTTTTCAACACTTACCATCATCCATCACTTCATTACTTTATGTCATTTTTACTTAATACTTAAGGAATGTATTTGGATGGAAGAATGGATTAAAGTGAAGATTTGTCTTGGTTTCGGTGATATTTGATTTGATGTTTTCTTTTTGACTTTTTAAATTACCTTACTTGCTTTTACTATTTCTAATGATACTTAGTAAAAGTAAACTTGGTTATTTGTAAAATGTGTGTGTGTATATACCTGTGTGTGTGTGTGTTAAAACATGCTAACAAAGGTGCAACAACGTTGCGACCACTTATATTGAACAAAAACGTTGATATTTGACAAAACGTTTTACGGTCACATTTTGATGTTTTTGTTAAACTATTTATTTATGTAAACAAAACTTTAAAATAAGTTTCTTATCATCTTTAAATAATTAAAACAAGTATATTTGACTTATAAAACCATATTTAATAATATTAAAATCCAATTGTATAAAATACGACGTCGATTTGTCAACGTGCGATGAAATTTTTCAATCATTATAAAACAAGTATTTTTATACTTGTAAAACTTTTATCAATAACTTATTATCATTTCATAACAATTTAAAAGGTGTTATTTATAATTTTTTTAAAAATTGAACGTATATCCAATTTTATCGAAAACTAGTTTTTGTCAATTTTACGATGAAAATTCGAAATCTCTTATTTTTGTAAATCAATTCTAAAAATTAAGTTAACCATTCTTATTTATCACATCAAACATAATTATTTAAGTTTGAAAATTCTATATTTGAATAATTAAAGCTAATTAAATATCCCATTTAAAAGTGGTTAAATTACGGGTTGTTGCATGCTTCCCCCTTAATAGAATTTCGTCCCCGAAATTAAACCAAAACCCAATAATAGTTACTCAAAACAATCTTTAAACTCAATTCTATATGATATACATAGATCATCCATATGCGATATCTGATTCAACCTTTTATTCGAATCCATAACTTTACTTTTGAACTATTATTGATCCCTCGATCCTCTAATGTGGACTCTGATCAGGCTCTTTGATCAGAAACCTTCGTTTCTCTTACATAGCTCTCAACTATGATAGAAAACTCAAGTACCCAATCATAAATCCTCATCAATGTTCGTCGTCAAGAATTAAGTGATAAATCCTCTTTCGAACAGGTGAGAGCACCTTAAAGTTCTGTACTCGAGTCTTAGATCAAAATCGTGTGATGAAATGATCTATGTATCTCATATGTACTTATTAACATTCAAAAATCTTTATGAAAACTTTTCGTAAAACTTTTATCTTTCAAAAATGCTTCTTTATATGTAATCACTCTAAATATTTATTTCCAATTATTTTTCTTAAAGGAAACATTTCAATTTTAATATATAATTTACCTTTTATTTTCCAAAATTACAATCAACTTCTCTCATTATAATATATTCCTTTTTAACCAACCTTGATATTAACCTATCAAATAATAGTTCAAAATTATCCTTTTAACTTATGGAAAATTATATAGATCGAGTAACTCAAAATAATACCAAGGAATTAGGTACTACCAATAGTATTTTATATCCCCTTAACAAGAGGGCTAATAATTAAGAGAATTGTTTACCATCCAAACATATCTCTTGCCCATTTTTAGTTATTTTCGAGCCACTCAAACTAGTTATCATTTGAGACTTTTTTACTTTTCAAATTTCTTATTTGAAATAATACCGTTGTTATTTCTTTGTAAAAATCCTTTAGAGATTACTTTGTTTATAAAACTCATTTTATAAATCCCTTTTATAAATCATCTTATATTAACTTATTTCCTTTTAATTGTATTTAAATTTTCACAATTCTTTTTCCAAAATACCAGAATTCATAAGATTTATATAACATATCTTTCATATCCAACTTTTTCAAAATTATTTTATTTGCGTAAAATACATTTTTTTATACTACATGCTTATTTTATTATCTTATGCAAATTCATTAACCTTAACCGAATATTATTTTTCAAACATCTTATAGTCAAATCATGAAACTTAATTCACAAGATATTCGCTCAATCAACAAATAGTAATAACTAAATAATAATATTCCTTTATCCATAAAGCGACATATATAAATATATATATATATATATATATCTTTCAAAAGATATTCTTTTATACTTCAAATATAATCTATTTAAATTTTCAAAAGATTAGGGTAGGAGTTCTTCAAATTCCTTATTATTAAACATATATCTTTTACACTCGAACCAGAATATATCAACCCCAAAAGATTTTTCTTTCTTCTTTTTACTTTGCTTTCCTTTTATCCTTTTCCTTTTCTTTCCTATCCTTACACGGAATTTCATAATGCCCTTCTTTACCGCATCTGTAACAGAAGATGCCGGCATAAGATCCTAGTTTTAATTCCTTTTCTGCCTCTTTATGTGCACGTATTCTTCATGCTTGCTTTGGATTAGCCCATAACTCATCACCCGGCATATAATAAGACATCCTGACTCAAATGATATACTAAGTTATTATCTGAAGTTACATACCATTAATTTCTTGACTTAATTTCTTGACTTATCCAAATTACTTGATTCATACTTGTTCGGATTTAAACTTGCCTTGATTGTATAATGATAAGAAGAATAATTTACCAAGCATTCGATACTATTCACCCAAGCCAACATATGATCGATACTTAGAAGATTATTCCCACCATCACTAAACAGATCAAGACCTTATTCTTGGAACTTTCCAAAGGAATAACATCTTATAAAATTTTCCATATCACGCGAATATTTATACTTTCGTATATATAAAATATACTCCTTTTAAAAATAGTATGTCGATTTGCCTAGTTTAAGTGTTTAGAAATCCCTATTGATAACGGTGATCAGGCGCATCGACCAGAATCTATAAACCACTCAACAGATAAATCAACACAAAACATTTTTTATATCAAATAACAAATACGCGCTCATATATATAACACTCTTAAACTCATTCTAGGGTGTTACTAAAGCTATCTCTAATGAGTCACTCATTCTAGGGTATTACTAACCCTATCTATAATGAGGTTTACCCCACCAATGCCTAGGTGTTCGCTCAACCTAAGCTCTGATACCAACTGTAACAACCTGCTTTTTTGTACAGTTCAAGTCGACAATAATCCACACATGACCAACTCAAACCGAACGGAAGGGCGGATAGTTAAGGGTGTATAAGAAAATAATATAGAACAAAATAGAAAATAGAATCTCACACGAATGGAATAACATATATTATTTCAATATATAATCTTTACAGCGGAAAATTTTGAATATAATATCAGAGTCTAACCTGGATTTAGCCTGGATGGTTATAAACCCTCTGTCCTTATAAATGTAAAAACAAATGCAATAGATGTATAGGATAATAGAATACGTCCATACATAGATGAAGATTTCCAACTATCCTCTGGAAACTCCAAGCATCTTCAACTAAACCTGAAACTACTCAGATCTAACCCGAGAATTAAGAAACCCGGATTAGGCTTGATAAACCAGCGTGAGACACTCAAAATTTTAAATGTATAGATCATGCTAATGTCAATCAAAATCTTTGAAAAGAAAGGTATCCCATAAGACCATGCCCACACATAAATACGGACGAGTTTTTATCTTATGATAACCAAAATACTTTATACTGAAAATACTTTGATATTATCTTTAATGACATTCGTTTTGAAAAAAAAATCAATTAAATATATATAAAACAAGTATCAATACCCGGACTAAGTTTATGGTAATATATCCGGACTAGATCAAACGGAATATACCTGGATGGAACATATGATATCAAAGGGGAGCTAAAATCTTTGCAAAGCATTACAGCCATTTTGGGACTATAATCAAAACCGTAAAACTCTTATTAGGATTGGATTTCCAACATGATAAGGAACTAGTGGCCTGATGCGGTGTTTTGGTTGCAACAAACATATGTTCAATGACTACACATCCAAGGACTCAAACGCCTCTATAATGCAGTCAACAACCAGTAGGAATCGGTATCAATGGCTACTCATACAAGGAGTCAGACGCTACTTATTCCACCCATGGAAGGCTGTAGCCTTTTTTGCATTTCATTAGATAGCCTGTAATTGTGTCTTGCAAACAATATAGTATCTTATATCATTATCTGGTTGTGAGGCTAGAGAGACTAAGCTCTTCTTTTCATAAAGCCATGCTTTTTTTTCATAATGCCATGCTTTATTCTTCCATAAAGCACATTCCACTTAGAGTGCCACATTGTCATTCCTTCGATAACTATTGTCTTCCACGAACATAAAACCTCTGAGGTCGTATGCATCAGAGAAGGGTGTTAAGCTAAGAGAAGTTGCCTTCTCTTCCACCAAGCAGATGTAAACGTTGTGATCTCAAAAATGCAATGCCACACATTCGTCCATACAAGCCCTGGGACTGAGCGAAAACGAAGGCACTCCTCCTACCACATTCTTTTGGGAATCACCCCTGGGAACAACAGCGAGTAGTCTTTGTAATGCGAAGATTTCAAAACATGACAAGACCACTACTATAATAAATATCTCTATATTGGGAGCGAACCAGAGAATGTCAACAAGCAGTCCTTCCGCTATGAAGATCTTCGATCTTCAATAATCATCATCTTCAACATGTCTTTGTCATCAAGATGTCTTCGTTTTCGAACGTATACATTGGTTTGAAGTGGTTTTTGGATAGGAGTTACCCAAATCCAACCTCGATTCCTTCGAACCAATCATCGGATACAAAGATATTATATCATCCAATTTAATTCATCTTTTTATTCATTCATAAAGATCTCAAAGAGACATTATTTTAAATTATTCCAATCATTAAGTCTCATTTTATCAAATACTTTGGTTAATTAAAAAAATTTAAACTTTGGAATAATTCTAAATCATTTCACCCTTTTACTTGGGAAAACATTTCCAAATCATTTATGAAATCATAAATAAAGATATCATATTTCCAAAACATAACTTTTAAATGGGTTAAAAACGGTGTTATTTAAGACATAGCTTACTACAAACCCAAAACAATTAATTTCAAGTATAGGAATTAAAATAATTCCAAATCATTTATTTAAATCTCATATTTAAAAACATTATTGAGTAAGAAGGATCATGGAAATTATACTAATTCTTCTCAATATCAATTTATGTATTCAACCTTTACTATCCGTCGAATAGCAGTGAAATCACCTTTTAAATTCATACAGATAGAACGGGTTCCCTCCTCAGAATTTAATACCAAGTGTAAGAAGATTATCTCCATGCAATCCAAGTTGTTTGAATTTGGAAAATTTAATCTTTTATACTTAACTCATTTCCGACATTTCGACCTTATCTATCACTCGTCAAGGAGAGGCCAGGTGAGCCAGGGCACTGGTTGCTCCTAAACATCTCCTTAGTTTAAGCACCTCACTCGGATCTCATGAATAGAAAAATCCTGTCTACTCGTCCGCTTTTAGAGCCAACATTAAATCACTTGATTTTGACAGCTTTTCTTTAAATCATTTATTTAAACTCTTTAAAATAAATTATAAAATCCTCAAATCATATTTAAAATGCTTAATTATTTATTTAAAAACATTTAAAAAAAGATTTGGGAAAGAATACTTGAGTTTAAAGTCATATTTCAAAAGTTATTAAAAACTAGTGCAAAAAGTGCTGTGAATAGTGCTTTAAAGGCTTATTTAATAAAACGACTTTTTTTATCATTTTTATAACTCAAATCTCTTTTAAAACATTTAAAAGATTTATAAAATTTATTCCATATTTTTAAACATTTAAAAAAATATTTAGAGCATTTGCTACTAGGCCACCGATCTACCAAAGCGCGATTTTTTATTGAAAAGTTGACTTGCTCATATTTTAAAGTCCACTTAATGAAATATTGATTTTCTTTATTCATTTAAAAACTATGGATACAATAGTCCGAACAATTCTTATCTCGAGCAATTCCAAGCTATATTCAATTTCGTATGCTCATTTGAATTCTTCGGTGCAAAATCACAAACTATCGTTACGCGACGCGCCTAGTTTTCACTTATTTCAATTTCTTTTCAAACTTCATGGAAACACTTTTAAATGTTTATATAACATTTTTAAATCATTTAAACCCATTTTAAATAATATTTTCATATTTCAAACTCATTTTAAATAATATTTTCATATTTCAAACTCATTTTCCGTTTCATTTCATATTGTATTATTATAATATTTATTTCAACCTTTTTAGATATTTTAAAATCATTAAAAGGTTAATAATTTCCACGTATATTTATTTGGATTTAACTCTCATTAAATTAACTATGGTTAATTACTTATCATTTCTCTTATCATTTATCAAACGAAATAATCATCCATATATTTAAACAAGAAATCAACCAAGTAATCACACATTTAATCATTTAATATATATTATATTTTCATACCATTAAACTTGAAATTATTTAGAGATTATTAGTAAATTTAAACGCAAGTACTCAGCTTTAACCAAATCGTTTCACTTCCTACCAACATTCATTTAATCCAACACTTCACTATTGTTTCAACTTCAACCAAACATCACTAAAACCATCATTTCTTCCTCTTAAACCACATGCCTTGTTCTATCTCCTTCTTCCACAACCATGGACATCTTCCTTCTGGCTTGATCTCATCCATTTCCACCATCCACCTCCCCCAAGGTTCAATGTGACGCCCCACCTCAATACTCGCGCTAGCCAAGGACACTATGGGGTAATGTCGTCGACTAGCACGAAGAATAAGGCTGTTGAGGAGCGACCATCTGTGTAATTGCTTTGTGCGACCACCAATATGTAAGAAAATATAACTTACATTTCATCTATGGAGGAAATCTGACATATCTAATACAAACACAAAGCTACCACACAGTGGCTAAGTAGGCATCGGAAACAAATGTAGAAATAGACATAACACAAATCAGTCACAGACATTCATATCACAAAGGAGGAATCAGATATGAATATATCACATGAAAGTGTACAACAAAATAGTGATCATAGAAGATCCACTACATAACAAAAGAATAGGTACATGTGCTAAACAAAAGAATAAATATACATCAAGGAGTCTCTATCTCAAATGTATACTAACAAAAACTACTATGCTAAAGTAGTTAGCCAAAAGTCAGGTGACGAACCCTGAGAAGAAGTCAAGCAGAAGCACCAGAAATACCTCGGTCTGACCCGAGTATTATTTATTAAGAAAATAATAAACGGATCAGTCTAGCTATAAATATCAGATAAAATGATATAGGATAAGAGATATGACCAAAAACGTATGATAACCAAAAATTCAATACTGTGTCATGTATACATCAAATAACAATCAAAAATCATACAATATATCAATCATCTAAAAATACCAAAAAGAATATCATATTCTTTATTTTATTCACCAAACTACAAATATTGACAAACATATAAATGCCAAACGCAAAAGTTGGTGAAACATAAATTCCAGAAACCACAACGAGAAATCCAAAAATCACATAAAGGGGGAGGCCTATCAAAAACGGGGGCATGAAAACTCCAAAACACGTGTAACATAAACGGAACGCTATTCCATGGTCGCTAACCATCGAGCCGGTGCAACGGCGTAGTACAATAACGGTACGCCCAAGGGACTAGAAACTCATCTATTTCGGAACAACGACGTAGTGCAATAACGGTACGCCCGATGAACTCGAAACTCAAATAATTTGGAACAACGACGTAGTGCAATAACGGTATGCCCGATGAACTTGAAAGCCGAAGCATCGATGTAGTACAATGACGGTACATCCGATGAACCGAACACCATAAAAGAACATGGGTCGCTAGCCCACAATGAAAATGAGACGAAGCTCAATAAAACTGGGTACAGTCCCCCACAAGGACGAAGAGACATCGCACATTGCTAGTCTAAACCATAAAATGATCATCATCGATCATCAAGAAGTGTCGATTACACTAAGCTAGTAAATATAAGAGTTTAGCTTCATGTCCCATAACCACTAGCTTAACTTAAATATTTACGAACAAATTGTAGATTTCCACTCGAAAATTGTCACAAGAGTTTCAATCGAACAAGTCAAAGAATTAACCGGCGAAGTAAACGCAAGCGTTTCATACCACTTGTTTTGCTAAGCCGTTTAATTAGATTTTCTCATACGAATGAGGTAAAGGTTTGTATATACTAATAGATTAGAAAACGGTTTTATAAATAAGCTTTGTATTTAAAAGTAGTGTTGAAATCGTTTTGATGAAAGAGTTTGAGTATTTACTACTAGTATAGAAACCTTTGTATTTTAAAGTGACAAACCACAAAAATGATTCTAGAAACAATCAATCATTAAAATTCACATTCGAAGACGTGAATCAAATCCAATTAAACCGATAAAGAATCCATCGAAATGGATATTCAAAAATCCTAAAAAAGGAGTCATCAAAGTCATAATAAATGATAACAACAAATAGGATCATCACGAATCGATTCAAATTGGAAATTCAATCCCAAAAGGCAAAGTGGGCTGAAACAGCAAATTCAGTTGACTGAACAGAGATTTCAATCGACTGAATCATGCCTGGAAACTTTCTGTTTCCAGGTTCAGTCGACTGAACAGAGATTTCAGTCGACTGAATCATGCCTGGAAACTTTCTGTTTCCAGGTTCAGTCAATTGAACAGAGATTTCAATCGACTGAATCATGCCTGGAAACTTTTGGGTTCCAGGTTCAGTCGACTGAACAGAGATTTCAGTCGACTGAACTAGGATTTCCAGTATTTTTAGCCTAAAAATGAAGATGCAATCTCTTTGCAAATGCAACCGGACGAGCAATGGGCGCTAAGGGTTTATGCCAATAGACGACCCGACCCTATAAGCTCTTTGATGCATCACCAAAAACATGATCAAACATCCATAAAAGGATTTTCACACAAATTTGACTTCAAAAACAAAAAATTGGAATATTCACAAAACCAATCCAAATCAAGGGAAAATGCACATGAAGAAGTGTTAGGAATTCATACCCAACACCAAAGATAATCATAGTCATAGATGTGAGATAAAAATCTCACCTTTAAACCCAAAACAAATGAAGAAGAAGCTATAGAGCAATGGCAAGAACAATCACTCTTCAATTCCAACCCAACAAGCTTGAATCTAAGCTTAAAAGAGAAATATTTCCTAAGTTAGGTTTAGGAAATTTCTGAAATTAAAGAGAGAATGAGTTGGAGAAGAAGGAGGAGATGCTTACCAAAGCTTCACCTTGAATTTGGAGCAAGAATTTGAGTTTGCAAGAGGAACTAGGGCTTGGCAATTTCTATTTCCCATTCACTTCCCCCATTTTCAGTTTTGCTTGAGAAAATGAAATGAAATGAAATGAGAATGAATGGATGAAGAGAGGGGCTGAGTTAGGTTATAGGATGATTTGGGTGAAACCCAAACCCAAAAGCCCACTTAGAATATAGCAAAATTCAACTTACTCCAAACATATCGATGTTTATACTTAAAAAGTCGCAAACGCCATTTTGAACTCAATGGAAGTGGTCTCGAGTCCCAATTCGACTGTTTACAAAAATTATCTTTTCGGACTTCAATTCGACTAACAATGAAATATTTAAATAAAATATTTAAATATACAATCGATAAATATGCGGGTTGTTACAAACTCCCCTCCTTAAAGAAATTGCATCCTCGCAATACTTAAGAAGAAAATAAAGAGTAACAACCATAAAAGCATATCAACACAATAGAAAATTTAAAATAAGAAGTTCACCATAAAGAGCACGAAAGAGTTAGCCTGAACGTGTTCGCTCGATGAATTCTCTGGATTCCCAAGAGAAATCCTTAGGATTTGAGAACCATCGGACTTTCACAAAAAGAACATCTTTATTTCGAAGGCACTCAACCCCCAAAGAAATGATGCGAATAGAATGTTGCTCAAAAGTCAAATCTGGTGAATCTTCAATCCCTACTATAACACCAGGCTCAAGAATAAAAATCGGAAACCTAAAATCATTTCCATAGTTAAAAGACGTGGAAAACGTCAAGAATAGCAGAAAATTGAGCCGGTGCAACGGCGTAGTACAAAAACGGTACGCCCGAGAAACGAGAAACTCAAATAATTTGGAACAACGGCGTAGTACAATAACGATACGCCAGATGAACCAAAGCTCGAATAATTTCGGAACACTAATAAAATCAAGACCTAAAACCAGCTTCTTACCGGCTTCAAGTCAATCACAAAGAAAATCGTCATGGCCTTTCGTAGAGTGCCATACCAATACAAGGTTGGAAGTTATTATTGGAAGAAAACTCAACAAGAGAAATATAACTTTCCCAACTTCCACCAAAATCAAGAACACATGAACGAAAGAGATCTTCAAGAGTTGATTCACACGCTCTATTTGTCCATCGGATTGAGGACGATAAGCGGTGCTAAAAATTAAGCTTTGTTCCCAAAGCTTTTGAAGATCATACCAAAGTCCACTAGTAAAATAATGGATCACGATTGCTAATAATAAAAGTAGGAACTCCATACAATTTTAGTTTGACATAGAGTTTAGCCAAAAGAGGTATGGTCCAAAAGAGAAGGACGAGCCTCACGACTACACAAAACAAGAGATGAACATGAATTGGATTCACGATCTCGAATCTCATAAGTGGATAAAGTCTCGAGATCATTCCATTCGGATATCATCAAAGAAACAACCGCTTGTTGCTTACAACTAAGGGCATCGGCAACACGATTGCCCTTTCCGGAAGTATAAAAATATCAAGATCATAAGTTGCAAGGAACTCGAGCCAACATTAAGTTCCTTATGAGAAAATAAACATTTCAAAGATTTATGATCGAAGTGGAGAATGAATTTCTTCCCCAAAATAATGATGCCAAACTCTAAAAGCGAAAACAATAGCCGCGAGCACTTGATCATAAGTGGGATATCTAGTCTCGATAGGCTTTAATGATTTAGAAACAAAAGTGATAGCATTTTCTCTTTTGCAAGAGAACGGCACCCAAAACAATACGACTCGCATCGGTATAAACAATAAAGTCTTGGTTCCCTTTCGGGAATCACAAGAATAAGAGTGTCGGAAAAGAGTTCTTTTAAATAATCTTCTTTCCCGAAAAGCTAAAACTTTCAAAATTACAATTATCTTTATGTAATAATCTTTTCAGAAAAAAATTACATTTTACAAGTCAATTTACTGTGTCTGATTGTCTCATCATAGCGTTTAGGAGATTCCTATCGATAACGTTGATCAAGCGCATCGACCATAATTCTTAAAGCACTCAATGGGCAATACAAATCACAAAATCATCTTCTATATGATAAATATGTCTCTTAAAGTTTTTAAGAATATTCCTTGCTCGTTTTAAGAACAAAAATCCAATCATACTTATAAATAAATCTTACGAAAAAGATTTGCAAAATTTTAAATTGTTGTTTTCATCCAAAATCAATAAATACAAGAATGGAGTCATCGAGATATTCGTAGAATACTCGATTCATAAAATGGATGAAATAAGCTGGACAAACTGGATGACATAATAAGTCATTCATAAGAATCATAACGAGTGCGGAATGCGGTAAGTGGAATGCCAACTTCCGCAACTCGTAGCAAATGAAAACTGGTGGCAAGGTCGAGCTGAAAAGACCTTAACACCACTCAAAAGACTGCTTAGGTGATAATCCTAAGACAAGCTCAAAAATATCGGAAAATTCCACAAACTACCCGAATGAGAAAAATAATGTTTTCCTCATCATGTGGGTTTAAAGAATAAAATGATGTCATCAAATTGGAATCGAAATCACAAAGGAAAATAGATATCTACTTAACAGATTAAGAATGTCGAAGATGAATAGTCCACATTGGACATAGGATATGGCCTTCATAATAATTAAGCCAATCCTTTCCCAAAAATCAGTTTCGAAGCCTAAATAACGCATGACATGCAAATCGGCTTGGAAAGAAAAAATCACATAAAACAATCTCGACATCAAAACCAAGCAAATTGAGTGTTGCGGATCCATCAATCGAATTCGCAATTCTCAATGAAGTCATTAAGCCCTTAAAAATTAAAGAGAAAGAATTTATCAAGTTCTTTTGATATAAAATAATGAGATGAACCCAAATCAAAAAGAACTCGAATAAGATAATTCCAAAACAAATATCGTCAAGGATAGAATGAGAAATACCTTGACCAAGAGAAGTGTCGCTAGGGGCTTGTACAACATTTAGCTTTCCCTCTCTCTTCTTTGGAAGTTTGGGGCATGAAGATAATAGATGTCCCGAACTTTTTCAATAACGACAAAAAAATGGTTTCGGGCACTCATTTGCATAGTGGTCCGTAAGTCCACAATTGTAGCATCGTCCACGACTAGAGGTAGGAGACTTTGCTATTGAAGTTTCTTGCTTCCCTTTCTTGTTGGGATTGGGATTGGGGCCTTTGAACTTAATAGGCCTCTTCACGTTATTGTTGAAATTCTGTTTGGCACCCACAACTTCAACATTACTTTCATTATCGGCCTCTTCAAGTCGAAGAGCGATATCAATAAGATGATCAAAAGAAACTTCTAGTTTTAGAAGCAAAGGCTTTTTAAGGTTCTTATTCAACCCATAGACGAACCTCTGATTTTTCTTCAATGGGGTATTAATATACTCGACCCCATATTTAGAGAGAGATTCAAAAGATGCGACGTAATCCGTCACAGAAGATTCACCTTGAACAAGGTCAATGAAGCGTCGGGCTAAAGTTACCTTTTCAGCCTCCGGCACAAACTTCAATTCGAATCTTTCCCGGAATTGCTGCCAAGTAAGATCTGCTTCGATAATTTCAGAAATCAAAAGCTCATACCAATCTAATGCTCTTTCTTGGAGCATGCTAGAAGCCACTTGGACACGAAGTGAATCAATAAGATCCATGTGGGAAAAGATGCGATCGCATGATCTAAGCCAAGCTTGGATTTCTATAACGTTTTCGGATCCCTTGAATGGCCTTCCACCCAAAGCGGTATAATCTTTGCACAAACGTGCAAACCCGGATTTAGGGTGAGTAGGCGCTGGAGCGGGTCCGGCAGCTTGGGCATTATTCACAAGATCTAAAAGTTGTTGAGCTGACATAAATACTCCATCCTGGGGAGTAGCACTAGATTGACCGGCGCTGGGACGGCCAGGTCTAACCATTTCTCTTCTCTAAGAAAGAAAGAAAGAAGAGGAAAAGGTTATTCTCAAAATGAATATCAATCAACCTTGATTGATAAAATAAGGCATCACAAAAGAAAATAGGTTAGAACGGTTCGAAGACTCGAATTAAATCCTATGGCACGATTCCTAAGAAAGACTTAGGACAATGATCCTTGCTAGATTATTCTACATTGTTCCGAAGTTTGGCTACGATACCATGCTATGACGCCTCACCACAATACTCGCGCTAGCCAAGGACACTACGGGGTAATGCCGTCGACTAGCACGAAGAATAAGGCTGTTGAGGAGCGACCATCTGTGTAATTGCTTTGTGCGAGCACCGATATGTAAGAAAATATAACTTACATTTCATCTCTGGAGGAAATCCGACATATCTAATACAAACACAAAGCTACCACACAGTGGCTAAGTAGGCCTCGGAAACAAACGTAGAAATAAACATAACACAAATCAGTCACAGACATTCATATCACAAAGGCGGAATCAGATATGAATATATCACATGAAAGTGTACACCAAAATAGTGGTCATAGAAGATCCACTACATAACAAAAGAATAGGTACAGGTGCTAAACAAAAGAATAAATATACATCAAGGAGTCTCTATCTCAAATGTATACTAAGAAAAACTACAATGCTAAAGTAGTTAGCCAAAAGTCAGGTGACGAACCCTGAAAAGAAGTCAAGCAGAAGCACCTGAAATACCTCGGTCTGACCCGAGTATTATTTATTAAGAAAATAATAAACGGATCAGTCTAGCTATAAATATCAAATAAAATGATATAGGATAAGAGATATGACCAAAAACGTATGATAACTAAAAATGCCATACTGTGTCAAGTATACATCAAATAACAATCAAAATCATACAATATATCAATCATCTAAAAATACTAAAAAGAATATCATATTCTTTATTTTATTCACCAAACTACAAATATTGACAAACATATAAATGCCAAACGCAAAAGTTGGTGAAACATAAATTCCAGAAATCACAACGAGAAATCCGGAAATCACATAAAGGGGGAGGCCTATCAAAAACGGGGGCATGAAAATTCCCAAACACGTGTAACATAAACGGAACGCTATTCCATGGTCGCTAACCATCGAGCCGGTGCAACGGTGTAGTACAATAACAGTACGCCCAAGGGACCAGAAACTCATCTATTTTGGAACAACGACGTAGTGCAATAACGGTACGCCCGATGAACTCGAAACTCAAATAATTCGGAACAACGACGTAGTGCAATAACGGTACGCCCGATGAACTCGAAAGCCGAAGCATCGATGTAGTAAAATGATGGTACATCCGATGAACCGAACACCATAAAAGAACATGGGTCGCTAGCCCACAATGAAAATGAGACGAAGCTCAATAAAACTGGGTACAGTCCCCCACAAGGACGAAGAGACATCGCATATTGCTAGTCTAAACCATAAAATGATCATCATCGATCATCAAGAAGTGTCGATTACACTAAGCTAGTAAATATAAGAGTTTAGCTTCATGTCCCATAACCACTAGCTTAACTTAAATATTTATGAACAAATTGTAGATTTCCACTCGAAAATTGTCACAAGAGTTTCAATCGAACAAGTCAAAGAATTAACCGGCGAAGTAAACGCAAGCGTTTCATACCACTTGTTTTGCTAAGCCGTTTAATTAGATTTTCTCATACGAATGAGGTAAAGGTTTGTATATACTAATAGATTAGAAAACGGTTTTATAAACAAGCTTTGTATTTAAAAGTAGTGTTGAAATCATTTTGATGAAAGAGTTTGAGTATTTACTACTAGTATAGAAACCTTTGTATTTTAAAGTGACAAACCACAAAAATGATTCTAGAAACAATCAATCATTAAAATTCACATTCGAAGACGTGAATAAAATCCAATTAAACCGATAAAGAATCCATCGAAATAGATATTCAAAAATCCCGAAAAAGGAGTCATCAAAGTCATAATAAATGATAACAACAAATAGGATCATCACGAATCGATTCAAATTGGAAATTCAATCCCAAAAGGCAAAGTGGGCTGAAACAGTAAATTCAGTTGACTGAACAGAGATTTCAGTTGACTGAATCATGCCTGGAAACTTTCTGTTTCCAGGTTCAGTCGACTGAACAGAGATTTCAGTCGACTGAATCATGCCTGGAAACTTTCTGTTTCCAGGTTCAGTCGACTGAACAGAGATTTCAGTCGACTGAATCATGCCTGGAAACTTTCGGGTTCCAGGTTTAGTCGATTGAACAGAGATTTCAGTCGACCGAACAGAGATTTCAGTCGACTGAACTAGGATTTCCAGTATTTTCAGCCTAAAAATGAAGATGCAATCTCTTTGCAAATGCAACCGGACGAGCAATGGGCGCTAAGGGTTTATGCCAATAGATGACCCAACCCTATAAGCGCTTTGATGCATCACCAAAAACATGATCAAACATCCATAAAAGGATTTTCACACAAATTTGACTTCAAAAAACCAAAAATTGGAATATTCACAAAACCAATCCAAATTAAGGGCAAATGCACATGAAGAAGTGTTAGGAATTCATACCCAACAACCAAAGATAATTATAGTCATAGATGTGAGATAAAAATCTCACCTTTAAACCCAAAACAAATGAAGAAGAAGCTATAGAACAATGGAAAGAACAACCACTCTTCAATTCCAACCCAACAAGCTTGAATCTAAGCTTAAAAGAGAAATATTTCCTAAGTTAGGTTTAGGAAATTTCTGAAATTAAAGAGAGAATGAGTTGGAGAAGGAGGAGATGCTTACCAAAGCTTCACCTTGAATTTGGAGCAAGAATTTGAGTTTGCAAGAGGAACTAGGGCTTGGCAATTTCTATTTCCCATTCTCTTCCCCTATTTTCAGTTTTGCTTTAGAAAAAGAAATGAAATGAGAATGAATGGATGAAGAGAGGGGATGAGTTAGGTTATAGGATGATTTGGGTGAAACCCAAACCCAAAAGCCCACTTAGAAAATAGAAAAATTCAACTTACTCCAAACATATCGATGTTTATACTTAAAAAAGTCGCAAATGCCATATTGGACTCAATGGAAGTGGTCTCGAGTCCCAATTCGACTGTTTACAAAAAGTAGCTTTTCGGACTTCAATCCGACTAACGATGAAATATTCAAATAAAATATTTAAATATACAATCGATAAATATGCGGGTTGTTACATTCTACCTCCACATGTTCCACCCCCTTCCTCCATCATTTCTTCACTTCTTATATGCTAAACTATGTTTTAATGATGTTCTAAAGTCTTTGGCAAAGTTTGGTGGAGTTTGGAGTTGGTTTGATATGATTTTAAAAAAATTAGTAAGGAAGAAGAAGAGAATGTATATGATAAAATGAGAAGAAAATTTGTGTATTTATATGAAAAGAAAGATGTGGTAAGTTACCAAATTAACCCCTTACCAAATTAACAAAATATCTTTCCTTAACTTTAAAGTAAACTTGCTTTTTTCAACACTTACCATTATCCATCACTTCATTGCTCTATATCATTTTTACTTAATACTTAAGGAATGTATTTGGATGGGAGAGTGGACTAAAGTGAAGATTTGCCTTGGTTTTGGTGAGATTTGATTTGATGTTTGCTTTTTTACTTTTTTACTTTTTTAATTACCTTACTTACTTTTAATAATGACATTCTAGAATTTTCTAATGATACTTAGTAAAAGTAAACTTGGTTATTTGTAAAATGTGTATATATGCGCGTGTGTGTGTTAAAACATGTTAACAAAGGTGCAACAACGTTGCGACAATTTATATTGAACAAAACGTTGATTTTCGACAAAACGCTTTACGGTCACATTTTGACGTTTTTGTTAAACTATTTATTTATGTAAAAAAACTTGAAAATAAATTTCTTATCATATTTAAATAACTAAAGCAAGTGTATTTGACTTATAAAACCATATTTAATAATATTAAAATCCAACTGTAAAAAATGCGACGTCGATTTGTCAACGTACGACGAAATTTGTCAATCTTTATAAAACAAGTATTTTTATACTTTTAAAACTTTTATCAGTCACTTATTATCATTTTATAACAATTTAAAAAGAGTTATTTATATTTAAAACAAAAACTGAATGTATATCCAATTTTATCAAAAACTGACTTTTGTCAATTTTACGATGAAAATCCAAAATCTCTTATTTTCTTAAACCAATTCCAAAAATAAGTTAACCATTCTTATTTATCACATAAAACATGATTATTTAAGTTTGAAAATATTACATTTGAATAATTAAAGTTAATTAAATATCTCATTTAAAAGTGGTAAAATTATAGGTCGTTACTTTTGGTTTAAAGGTTCGATAGCTTATATTTTAAAGGCTCGATAGCTTTGTTTCAAAACTTCAATAGCTTATGTTTTAAAGACTCGATATCTTAACTTTACATCTTTAATAGCAATATCTTTGATTTTTGATAGCCTAATTTCTTAGGCTCGATAGTTATACCTTTGATAGCTTAGTTTAAAAGCTCGATAACTTTAATATAGAGGTGTGATAGCTCTAAACATGTGATACCTAGATATTCGATAGCTTCACCTTAGATACTTGATAACCCAATTTTACATACTCGATAGCATATTTCTATTTATTGGGTCGAACTTTCCTAATACCAAATATGAGTATTAAATTTAAAAACTCGTTAAGAAGTTTTAAAGAGAAAAACACTTATTAGATAAGATATTCAAAAATGTGGAAAAAGGAAAAGTAACACCAAAACCTTTTTGAATATATGAAATAAAAAGTATGTTTATTCATATGTGACATATACGTAAATGACCATCATGAGAATGTATTTATATTATTGATGATATCTTTATTTATTCACTGACATATCTTAATTAGTTATGTTATTGCCTATGTAAACTGTTGTTATGCTCACTTGTATTAAATCACAAAATAGTATGACATTAGGGTTGCTAATTGATAACCATGAAAGTTTGTTCATTTAGTGGGTACGGTCAGGGTAAACTCCTATGTGACTAGAATTGCGTCCAGAAGAACTGAAAGATCAAATTGTGTTAGGATGCCTAAAATTGATAAAAATGAAATAATTTATATGATGTTGAGAAAATCAGATTAAGTTGTGTAGACTGGTGTTGGGGTAGGACAATGATTTTATTGCGTAAGGCTTTTCCAACATC
Source organism: Allium fistulosum (assembly GCA_030737815.1). NCBI lineage: Eukaryota > Viridiplantae > Streptophyta > Magnoliopsida > Asparagales > Amaryllidaceae > Allium > Allium fistulosum. The sequence continues at coordinate 919,012,738 of CM060906.1, forward strand.
AAGGCTAAATTTTGTGCACGTCTCTGAATCGAGTGGGACACTCACTATTATTTTTCCTTTTGTCATTGGAATATCTTGGTATCCTTGTGGAACAGAAGCCGATGGTTTTATATGGTTTGGGCTTGAGTCAGCCTGATAGGTTTTTGGTTAGCCTGTTAAAACTAATTGGTTAACAGCGACCTTATGAACTATATCGATGTACTAACACTTAATGAGATGGGTAGATAGAGAGAATGTGTGACCTTAGACCCTATTAAATATTAGCCTATTCACCTTCAACCCATTTTGTATGATGTTTATGCTATGTTCTAACCATTGTGGTTGCAGGCGGATGAGGAGAGCACAATGCGTTAGTCCTATCTCATCCTATCCAATGAATGTTATGCTTAACATTTTGATTGTTAAGATACTAGTTAGGGGAAAACCCGTTCCGTTCAGTGATGTGGTCTGACTATGTATACATTTTTCTTTGGGGCATGACTAATATTATTCTTACCAGACCTTTTATTTGACCCATAGTTTTTGATTTCCCTCTAAACTCTTGGATACTCAATTAGGTAAGCCAAGGTGAGGTTTCTAAACGAATCAAGCTTTCTAGAGACATATATGAGGCAAGCAAATACTAGTCTTAGTTTATTCCATTGTGTGGTATAACTACTTATGTTTGTATGTAATAATGGGTTGTATAACCATCCGCAATTATGGCTATGATCACTCAAGAGGGCACCATCATATATCGGTTTTGAAATTATATTATGTAATTATTATATTTTATGAGGATGTTGGAATCGTGGCGTTATGTAATAAACATGCAACGAAAGAATGAAATTGTTTTGTGAAAATTTTGAATTGTTGTACAGTTGATGTTAATGATACAATAACTGATTTCATTTTGTTGCTAGAAAATAATACTAATGATGACTACAACACCATTAGTGTCTACTTTTGGGTCTTAAAATATGGGATGTTACATCATACTTTCTAATTTAGCTTATATTAATAGCCATAGAAATCGATCCATACTGATCTCACATCTATCAAAGCAAATTAGTTTAAAAATAGTAACAACATTTTTGAACATTATGGCCATGAGTAACTTTTAGAAGGTAAATTTATTGCTCATTCCTCTTTGTTTACTGTATCTAATTATGCTTATTGGGACATTAAGATGTGTATTTACATGGAAGCTAATAGTTTTCTAACATGGAAATTGGCTCCAACTGAGTATAGTGAATCATTATTGATTTTGAGTCATGGACCATAGAGTAGAAAACCATTCTAAGTTTAGGAACATTTTATTTTGCGATATAATAAGAATGAATTTAATAGGTTTAGTATCTGTAACTTTTCTTATGAAATATTACATACTTTACAGGTTACTCATGAAGGTACTAACAAAATTAGGCAAACTAAAATGTACATGCTCAAAAATCAACTTTAGAATTTTAAATTGTGTAGTAATGAAATCATTTCTGACATGTATGTTAAGGTTTAAGATACCACTCATGCATTAAATGGTTTAGAAGTCACTTTAATTATTGTGTCGAAAGTTGTAAACTCATTGAATGAAGAATGGAGAGGGAAGTCCTAGATGTAGAATAGGATAATGATTTCACCAAACTCAAAGACGATGAGTTTATTGAAAATTTAATTCCATATGAAATGAACTTACATTATAGGAAGGAGCAAGCACAAGAAAAGAAGATGAATGCATTTCATATCGAGGAGGACTTTGGGTTTGACATGAATTAGCTAGCATTATTTTTTAAGAATATGAAGAAGTTCATGAAAATCCCAAAAAAAATCTAGTAATGATAATGGAACATCTTGTAGTTTTCTGAATGCAACAAGAGCGACCGCATCAAAAATAGTATCCCGAGCCAAATAAAACAAGCGGGGATACAAGAATCAAGAGAAGATGTTTAAAAAGTGGAAATAGGCTTTCATGTTACATGGGACGATTCTAATTCCTCTTCTTCATCATCAGACAGTGAAAGCGAGGGTGAACTTTCGAAGAAGAGGTATGCAATAGATTTTCTTACAATGATCTTTTAAAATTAAATATGGCCCTAGCTGATAAGTATAAGGCCACTAAACATGATTATAAATAATTAATCGCTAAAGGCAATAAACTAGAGTTAGAAGTAGCAATGTTGAATGATGAAATAATATTCGTAAAGAAGAGTTACCCTAATCTCAAAACACCTGTGATGAAGTAACTTCTTAAATCCATGTGTTGAATGATGGATTAAAAGTATATAGAGATGAGAACTTAAGATTTTTCAAAGAGATATTTCAAATTGTTTATGACATTGGTACAAGAAAAGGTAAAAGATCTAGAAATTAAGATAGAAAATTTAACAAGTAACTAGTCTAAGATTAATGAAGGAAAAGAAAACTTGTCAAATTTAATTAATAATTCAAAACCCCCAAGCAATATAAATGGATTAGGATTTAAATCTAGGGTAGATAAAAAAACCTCCTAAGAAATATGCTTTAATGTACTCTAAGTTTAAGAAACTAACTAATAATCAAGTTAGATAAAACAATAGTACTATAAAGATATGGATTCCTAAGGCAAATGATAACTTAATTAGGAGAAAATATATGAATAAGCTTTTTTAGTGAGGCCCATAATAATAACATTTCATTTTTAAAGGTTTTATCCTACCCTCATCGGTAGGATCACCATCTTTCACTTAACCCTCAAGACCCTAAAGTAGAAAGTAGGTACCAATAATTTTTTTCTTGTAGGTACCCAATAGTAAAAATAATAAGAAGTGTTAGATAGTGGATAGTAGATGTTCCAAACACATGAAATGCAATGCATATATGTTAATAAATATACAATACGTGGATGGAAACACTGTCGCTATCATAGATAATTTGAAGTGATATGTCACTGAAAAAAAAATGATGAATTTCGATAACCCAAATACTTCTTTAATTGCAAAATTTTCCTAGTTGAAAACTTAACAATAATTTGCTTAGTATAAGTCAACTATGTGATAAAGGGTTTGATATAGGATTCAAAAAGGATAAATGCAATATTTTTTACCACAATTGAAAACTAACTTTTGAAGGTAATAGAAAGAGAAATATTTACATTTTAAATATTAAATTTAATCACGATATTTATATGTATCTAGTGGTGAACCTTAGTGATCCGTGGCTGTGGTACAAACGATTTTTTCATGTTAACTTTAAATCTTTGAATAAATTGGAGAAAAATAAATTTGTTAAAGGTTTACTGTTAATACCTCAGATATTGATTTTGATGATGACAACCATAGAAATATAGATACTAATTTTTTTAAGTTGTATAGTATATATCGTAGAATATCACATATGTATAGAAGGATTAAACTTAAAGACTGATCACTATAAAGACCAACAATGAAGATTTAGAGATGATGATCAAGACTCATGGTTTAGAGACAAAAGACTTGAACAGCTCAAGACTTTAGCGTTCGGTATGAGCCATTAGAACAAATTGTTAAAATAGCAGATTCTGATCTTTGTCACAAATTTTCGATCTTTGATATTTTAACCAAAACAAATTATTTTAAATTCAAAATATATTTTTTTCAAATATTTTATAAAAAAATTTATGTGTTCAAAGCATTTAAAAATTATGTTAAAATTATTTTACAAAAATATAGAAGTTTGAAAACAATTTTAAAGAAAAATTATTTTTCAAAATTAACAAGGGTATGTCGGCTTACCCTTCCTAGATATGTCGACATAGTGACATTGGTTGCTTTTTTAATTTTTGAGAAGAAGTGTTTTTTAGTCACACCTCCTCACTAATGGATACTTATGTTCATTCACTATATAAAAAGGAGTGAAAAAGAGTTTTTCAACTAATTTTCTTATTTTCTTCTTACTCCTTACTCTCTAGAAATATTTCTTGAAAACTACTTTCTATATCAAATCTACAGAGAATCGATCCATATTCTACTAGATTGATTCTCTACAAACTATCTATTATTTTGGAAGCATTCTCTCTACAAACTCAAAGACCAAACCACTATCAAAAGGGCTATAGGATATCTTGTTTCCCAAGTGCAACCGTACGTATTTGGAAATCAATAACTCTACTCTTATCTGTTTGGGTGTGCTTGTTACCCGTTCAAATCAAATGAGTTAGCTTGTTCCCCATTCAAATTAATTGGGTGATCTTATTGTCCGGTAAATCAAGAGAGTTTGCCCCAGACTTGTGAGATAAGAGGGTGTATATCATAGCCTTGAAATCGAGACTATATCCTAGTTTTCTTGCTGTCTGATTTAAGTAGGCAATTGAAAAGAATGTTGTACAGTATTGTACGGGACTGGATGTAGTATTGGTTAATCCAAAGAAGTATAAAATTCCTGGTGACGTCTCTCTTACTTTACTTTTTGATATTACTTTTATATTTATCTATGATTGCATCTGATACTACTTGATTGTATAGATCTGTGTTGATAATCTGTGATTTGATTAAAACTTGAAACATATTTAAAACGATTCACAAAACTTATAAAACCCTATTTACCCCCTCCCCCCCTCTAGTGTTAAATTAGCCTTAGGATCTATTACACCATAACCCACATTTGGTATCAAAGAATTAGTTTTTCATGAACTTGTAATTTGAATTTTGAAAAGTATAAATAGCTAGTAATACTGTTAGTACACTTTTTAACACTTTTGTAGAAAAGCAAAGTTATGAAATCTGCATGTTACTATCAAAATGATTAGAAACTAACCATTCTAAAAAGTCACTTGATGATCTAGAAAGGTATAATGTGAAATTGCAGGAACAAGCATGCTATATGTCTAATGGCATATAAACACTTGATATTTGTACATCACAAATCAAGAATGACAAATGGATACTAAATAGTGAATGCTCAAGACACATGACTGAAAATCTGGAGATTTTAAAGGATATAGTTTACAAAGATAGAGGATTAGTTAACTTCGGAGACAACTCAAAAAGATATTTGATTGGAATCGGCAATGTCGGTAACTCTAAAACCCCTATCATTTATAATGTTTTACTAGTAAGGAATTTGAAATATAACCTGCTTAGTATTAGTTAATTGTGTGATAAGGGTTTTAAACTAATTTTAAAAAAGATATTTGCCATATTGAGGATAATGAGTCTTAAATTATCTTTGAAAGTATTAGGAAATGTAATATTTACATCTTATGTATGAAAGCGTCTAATGACAATCTTTATCTTTTAGTAGAATCTAATGACCCTTGGATTTGGCACAAAAGATTTGGTCATTTAAATTTTAAACACTTATCTAAAGTTGCTAGATATGAGCTTGTTAGGGGACTTCCTAAAATTACTTCTAATGTCAACAACTTATGTGATGCTGCCAACTAGGAAAATTTCATAAAAGTTCTTTTAAATAAAAAGACATGATTTCAACTTCTCAACCCTTAGAATTTCTTTACTTAGATCTTTTCGGACCATCACAAGTTCAATCAATAAATCATAATAGATACGTTTTTTTAATAGTAGATGATTTTTCAAGATATACTTGGAAAATATTCCTTAAACATAAGTCATGCATTTTAAATGTTTAAAATTTTCACCAAGAGAATTCAAAACCAAAAGTCAATTAAAACTAAAATAATACGAAGTGATCATGAAGGAGAATCGAAAAACAAATTTTTTGAAAACTTTTGTAGTAAGAAAGTAATTCTACATAACTTTTCATTCCCTAGAACAACCAACAAAATGAAGTCGCAGAACGTAAAAGTAGAACTATACAAGAATGTGATAGGATTATGTTAAATGATAGTGATTTACCTAAAAGTTTTTGGGCTGAAGTAGTTGTTATAACATGCTACATTTTAAATAGAATTTTAATAAGATCTTTGACAAAGAAAACTCCCTATGAATTATTTTATAATAAAAAGCTTAATGTATCTTATTTTATAGTTTTTGGTAGTAAATGTCTTATTAAATATAAAAGATAATTTAGATAAATTTGATGTTAAATCGTGTAAAGGAATTTTTATTGAATAATCTAATAGAAGTAAAGCTTATAGAGTTTTTAACACCTGGACTAATACTATTGAAGAAACATTACATGTTTCATTTGGTGAAAATTTTAAAGAAAATAATACCAGTATCAATGAAGAAGAAAATATTAATCAGAACGAAAATAATGAAATTACTAATAATGAAATCACTAATAATGAAAATAAAGTTAACTCTAAAAATTCATATCCAAATAAAAGAACAAATATTTAAAAGATCATCCTACAGAAAATATTCTAGGAAATATAGAGTCAGTTGTAAAAAAAGAAATTAATTGAATAAAACGAGTAATATAGCTTTTATCTCAACTAATGAACCTAAAAAACTAAAAGAAGCATCATCAGATGATTCATGGATTCTTGTTATGCAAGAAGAACTGGATCGGTTTACCAGAAATGATATTTGGGAATTAGTCCCAAGACCTGAGAATAAAACTGTAATAAGAACTAAGTGGGAGAATTAACTTCTTTTAGGATTATAAATAAGACAATTATATAATTGTATATTTATAAGTCAAGAAAAATATGCTAAGGAACTAGTAGAGAAATTTGGTATGTCTACTGCCAGTGGAAAGCCAACTCCCATGAAAACTAATGAAAAACTAAATAAGGAAGAAAATTCAAAAGATTTTGATCAAAAACTATATAGATGTATGATAGGATTTTTGTTTTATATAATTGCTAGTAGACTTGATATAATGCATAGTGTATGTCTCTATGCAAGATATCAATCTCAACCTAAGGAAACTCATCTAAAAGCCATAAAACGTATTCTAAGATATGCAAACAACACACTAAGCTGCAAACTCTTCTACCCAAAAGAAGATTCCTTTAATTTAATATCATACAGTGACGCAGACTTTGATGGATGCAAATCAAAGTAAAAAAGTATAAGTGGAACCTGTCATTTTTTAGAACATTCTCTTATTCCTGGTTTAGCAAAAAACAAAATTCTGTATCTCTATCCACAATAGAGGCAGAACATATCTTAGCTGCATTAGCATGTCCATAAGTTATCTATATGCAAGAAATTTCAAAAGATTTTGGTTTAAATTTTAAACAATCACCAATATATTTTGATAATACTAGTGTAATAAATATGTATAAGAACCCAACACATCATGTTAAGACAAAACACATAGACATAAGACATCATTTTCTAAGAGACAACATAAATAAAGGAGTCATTTCACTCGAATTTATAAATACTGAAAATCAAATAGTCGATATCTTAACGAAACCATTAGCACAAACTACCTTCATTAGAGAGCTAGGAATATGCTCTTTCACAGAAATCTGAATATAACAGTTTTTATTAATTAAAATAAAAAAAATCACATTTTAGGTGCATATGTCGATATATGCTTCCTATATATGTAGACATACCTGACAGTTTTTTGAAAACTTCCATTCCCGCTTTAATTTAAATTTTTAAATCTATTTATATAACCATCAAATTTCGAATTTACTCTCATTTCCTTGTCTGCTTCTTCCTGAAAACTCAAAATAAAAAATAAAATTATGGATCCTTCAAACTCCAAAAGATCAAGAGAGGAATCTACCCTAAACTTCAATGTCTCTAGACTAGGACCATTTCAAAACACTACTCTAGCCAAAGTCACTAAAATTGAAGATAGCCTAAAGCATGTCCTTAACATGCTTTCGGAAATTGTGGTTGTCCAAATTTGTCTCTTGAAAGAGCAAGAGAAACCAGGAAAAATTCTCTAAAACCTTCAAAAGCATCTATTGGATAACGAGGCTAATCCAATAGTGATTAAGGAAGATACCCTCAATCTTGTCATTCATAATCCAATGAATGATGAGGAAGAGGAGGAAGAGGAGGAAGACGATGAAATAGAAGACAACGAGGTTAAGTGTACAGGGGAAGTTATCTTTGACTATAATGGATATCTCGTCGAACAAAAAGGAAATTTTTGCCTCCACTATCCCAATTGCTTTATCCATAAGTCCCCAACAATCAAAGAGAAACATCGAATTATATGTAGTTTCTTTTGTTTGGTTTGTCTAGTTATGTATGTAGTTAAGTTTATATTGATTTGGTTTGTATGTATTAAATTTGTTTATTAGGGATTTTTCAAAATCGTGTAATAGTTTGATTTATTAATAAAATTTATTTTGTCTTATTAAAATGTCTCCGAGATTTTGTATTTAAATATTGATTTTGACTCCATAATTCATAAGTGTATCGCACTTAGGGGGAGTATTGTTTTTCACCCACTTTTGTTGATGACAAAGGAGAGAAAAAAATAAAATATAACACATGAATATATTAAGGTGAAGTTATTCAAGAGGGTTTTATTATATTTTATATATAAGAATATTTACATAGTTGTCATCATCAAAAGGGGGGAGATTTTTAATACCTCAAATATTGATTTTGATGATAACAACCATATAAATATAGATACTATATTTTGTCAAGTTGTATAGTATATATTGCAGAATATTACATAGGTACATAATGATTAAACTTGAAGACTGATCAGCATAAAGAGCAAGAATGAAGATTTAGAGATGATGATCAAGGCTCGTGAGTTTAGAGACAAAATACTTAAAGAGCTCAAGACTCTAGTGTTTATATGAGTCATTAGAACAAATTGTTAAAGTTCTTGATAGCAGATTCTGATCTTTATCACAAATTTTCGATCTTTGATATTTTAACCAGAATAAATTATTTTAAATTCAAAAAATATTTTTGCAAATATTTTATAAAAATTTTTATGTGTTTAAAGCATTTATAATTTATGTTTAAAATTATTTTTCAAAGAAATATAAGTTTGAAAACAATTTAAAATAAAAATTATTTTTCAAAGAAATATAAGTTTGAAAACAATTTAAAATAAAAATTATTTTTCAAAATTAACAAGGGTATGTCGTTATACCCCTCCTAGATATGTCGACATAGTGACCACTGGTCGCTTTTTTAATTTTTAAAAAGAAGTTTCTTTTGGATTGACCTCTTTATAAATGGATACTTCTATTCGTTCAATATGTAAAGAGAAGTGCAAACGAATTTTTCAACTAATTTTCTTACTTTCTTCTTACTCCTTACTCCTTGAAATATTTCTTAAAAAATACGTTTTATATTCTTTAAAATCTCATAGAATCAATCCATACTCTACTAGATTGATTCTCTACAAACTATCTACTATTTTGGAAGCATTCTCTCTACAAATACAAAGATCAAACCGCTATCAGAAGGGCTATAGGATATCTTGTATTCCAATTACAACCATTTATATTTGAAAATCAACAGCTCTACTCTTATTTGTTTGGGTGTACTTGATGCCCGTTCAAACCAAGTAGGTGATCTTGTTGCTAGGTAAATCAAGAGAGTTTTCCCTGGACTCGTGAGATGGAAGGGCATATCTTGTAGCCTTGAAATCGAGACTGTATTCTGGTTTGTTTGCTACCTGGTTAAGTAGGCGATTGAAAAGAAAGCCATGCAGCATTGTATGAGACTAGATGTAGAACTGGTTAATCTGAACCAATATAAAACCTTTGGTGTCATCTCTCTTACTTTACTTTTTATTATTGTGTTTATATTGATCTGTGATTGCATCTATAACTGCTGATTGTACAAATCTGTGATGATAATCTATAATTTGATTTAAAACTTGAAACAAATTTAAAAAGATTCATAAAGTTATAATACACTATTTACCCCCCTTCTAATGTTAAAATAGCATTAAGATCCGTTACAACGTAACCCACATTTCCAAATATGGATATTAAAATTTATAATTTATGAGATGCATGTCAAAAAGGAAAATTAAAGAAATCATCTTTCAAATCTATTAATGAAATCACAATTAAAGAACAACTTGAATTACGTCATCTTGATTTTTTTTGGTCCAACTCAGGTTAGATCAACACATAATAAGTTTGTTTTTGTGTTTGTAAATAAATTTTCATGCTATACTTGGACATTGTTTTGTAAAAATAAAAGTGAAAACTTCAAAAAATTTAAGACCTTTGCAAAGAGAATACAAAATTTGAAAAATCAAATACATACGTAGTGACTATGGCAGAGGATTTGGAAATGATTTATTTAATGAATTTTGTAATAAGAAGAGGATAAGTCATAATTTTTCCATCACTAGGACGGCATAGCAAAATGGTGGTGTAGAAAGGAACCCTATAGGAATGTTCTAAGACATCACTCGGTAGTAATGCTTTAACTAAAAATTTCTAGACTGAAGTAGTTGCCACTACATGTTATGTATTAAATCATGTTTCTGTAATTCCTTTGACAAAAAATACTCCATATGAACTATTTAATGGTAAAAAGGCTAAAATTTCTCATTTTAAAGTTTTTGGATTAAAATGTTTTAATCTTAACATGAAAGACCGATTAGGCAAATTCAATCCAAAAGCTGATGAATGTATCTTTGTTAGTTATTGGGAGAGAAATTAGGCCTATACAATTTTAATTAAAAAAAATTAGAAGAACCATTACATGTATCTTTTGATAAATTTTTTAAAGTTTTGGACGATAAGCATGAAGTTAGAACTATTAATCAACCAACAATTGCCGAGCAAAATGTTTTACAAAATAATGAATAGAGTATTGAAAATGACAAGAATAATAAGATAATAATGTTTTGAAATCACCACTGAGGATTTTGAAAGGCCACCCTATTGAAAGGTACTTAGTGATATTTCTATAAAAGTGTTAACATGAAGACAACTAAATGAAATGGGTCATATTACATTTATCAAATCTGGAAACCTAAGAATTGTAAAGAAGTAGCAAGAGATTAATACTGAATTTTAGCTATGCAAGAAGAACTAATTCAATTCAAGCATAATGACATATGAGAATTAGTTGCAAGACCTATTGACCTATTAGTAATTGGAACTAAATGGGTTTATAAGAATAAAAATGATGAACATGGTGACATAATAAGAAATAAAGCTAGGTTAGTTGCATAAGAGTACAATCAAGACTATGACAAAACATTTTCCTCTGTAGCACATTTAGAAGAAATTAGAATATCATTGGTTTTCCCATGCCATCATGATTATAAACTAGATCAAATGGATGTTAAAAGCGCTTTCTTAAGTGGTTTTATTAAAGAAAATGTCTATGTTAAAAAACCACCATTGTTCAACCAAGAGATATATCCTGATCACGTATAAAAGCTTAAAAAGACACTCTATGGTCTTAAAAAAGCAACAATTACGTAGGATGTCTTACCTAAATCCTTCACAGAAAAATTACTGGAGAATCAATCTTTCACTGATTGTAACTTTTGTAAATCATTTCCAATCATTAGTAGATCACCAACATATGGAACCAAGAATGTAATAACAATTTTCCTTTTTTCTGTAGATATTTGAATGAAACAAACTGTTTGATTACTTTATCAAAATATTTGTTCTTACTTTGAGATAATTGTTTGAGACCATAAGTTGATACTAAAAATTTGCATGTCTTATGTCCACTCTTACTTACCTCCAAACTCTATAACCAAGGCATATAATCTAAACATTCAGAATGACATACTTTTCCTAAGAATTTTCAACTTATATAGACCTGATGTATTCAGATCATTACTTATTTCACAATATATATAACAATAGTTACAATAGAAAACAAAACCGAACGCGTAATTTATTCCAAATAAGTTCTCATACGAGACTCAAGTTATATAATAAATTACATGGTTGTCCATAAGACACACCTTTAACTCTATCATGTAGACGTGTGTAGAAGATAGGATTTTGGATAAACTTAGGTGAATATAATGGTATGATTTAGGTAAAAATTTCCATACATAACAAAAAATATTTCATTCATTTTCATCGTATTTGTTCCAAAAATTTCAGAAAGAAAATAAAGAAAATGGATATGGAAATGACCAAGCATAGGTGCGAGGGAATGGGAAGTTTTGCTTAGGTCGGTCGTAGGTGGGAGATATACAGTGCTAGAGGAGAAGAAGATTAACAAAACTATCTAAGGAAACCACATTTCAAGCCCAAATATATTTGGAGGCTGACCTAACTTCAACAAAAAGAGGACCTAATGTGTGGAGTGAGAGGACTAGTTAAGGTAGGAATTTCTTAGTGTTTTTATGTGTTTTTTTATCAATCAAGGTGCTTATGAGAGCTTAATATATCTTATAGATATTAGTGTGTTATATATGTGCTTCTTTGATGTTGAAACACACACATATACATTAGAAGAACTTGGTTGATCTATTTATAAAACCTTTTGTTTCTATAATATCCAATGTAGAATATTGCTCATTTAACCCTTGTAGTAATATTTTGGTATGCTCTGATGCGTTGTATCTTATGTTTGCTTTGTTTTAGGGAAGGTAGCCCTAAGTTGTTAGCAAGATCCTAAACTTACATTTACGATGATGTTTAGAGATCGGAAAAGTGTATTGATATCCATATTACATGTTTGGAATTCATCGAAAGAAGTATCGAAAAGCCCTCAATGGCGATAGGGGGAAAGAATTATGGTAACTATTCTTATGGGCTAATGGTGGTTGGATCTGATTAGGTAATTTTATGCATGTTATAGATGCTAGGGTGTTAAGAAACAAGCATCTAACTTGTCATTTTTCATAGGAATGAGCTCACTATGTGAGGCACTTACCCAAGTATAATGCCTAAGTGCCTTGGTGTTGGAATCTACCATTGGTTAGGGGCATTTTTGGCAAAGTTATGGTTTGTAGACCAAACAATGAGTACAAGGAAGTGATTTGGAGAAGGGTGATCACTTGATAAAGCAATTGGGAATATTTTGTGGCTTGGAGGCTGAGCAATGAGTAGATTAGGGTAACTGAAGAAAATGTAGTACACAACAAGTAAATTAAGTGTGTTCCAGTGACTTTGAATAAGTGCTTGATGAGGTGATTTTAACCATTGCTTTGTAGGAGACCGAGGAAAAGGCACAAGAAATGTGTTGGCTAGGAGAAAGTATAGAACCTAAAAAATATTCTAAGTAGAAAAGTATATCTAGTAGGTTAGTGGTAACCTATGTTATGTCGAAGGACAAGTAGCTAGACGACTAACTAATTGGGGTTAGCCAGTACTATGTCCATTCGAAAATGAGGAGATGAGCAGTATATAGCTAGGTGGATGAGTTGTATAGGGAGCTCAATGGAGATTAAGTCTTCCAAGGAGTGACATTATTATAGATTCTTAGGAGTAACTTAAGACATATAAAAACTTATGGAAATGTGATGTATTAGGTAGTATAAAGTGTTGTCTAATCTATTTTAGACGATCATTTACCTTACATGATGCACGTCCGCATTCAGTAGTGGTACAGTGATTCGTATTAATCCCCTACAAATGACAAAAGAGAAGGTGTATTCTCTTGTTAGTCTATAGGGTAAGGAAGACATAACTAGAAGACTTAAATACACAAACAGTGCATCGATCCGAATAAGCGAGCAACAGTCCGACAATAAATTAAGAAATGAAAAACGATAAACACACATCGATGTTGAGGTCGTGCTTAGCACAGATACTAGTACTTGAGACCACTAGAAAGCTAGTATTTAAATAAGCTCAAATACTAGTGCATGTCAATGATGGTGTACTCTTGAAACTTAGGCTAAGTTGCAAGCGAGGAGGTAGATGGGCGAAGCCTATTACTCATAAAACTGAATCATAAAGGTTAAAGTCCTAGTATGCATATTCAACATTTGACTGTGGATGCAAAGATTAGAGGGTATTCTTTATTTAGCTTGTATTATGTTATGAGAGGATGAAGGGCATACTTCGATTCAAGCGATTTGCACGTGGGATTCACAGGGCATACTTTGATCGATGTAGGTTAGTAAGCGAGGCCTAAAGAAGCATGCATTTGAACATTAGTATGTGATATGGTATATTTAAGTGTGGTGATAAAAAAGTGTTTTGTTGCACTTAATTCACCTTACACTCATACTTATGATATTGAGCGTATAATAATTCAGATTGAACTTTATAGTTTGACTCATTTCCATTTTGTGAACTCCTGCGAACTCTTAAATGAGTATGTTAGGGATTTATAGGTACTTAAAGTGGTTGGATAGGTGTGAGTTTTGTTAGCTTTAGGTGGATAATCCTGAGATGAGAACTCATGTAAATAGTTTTCTACTTATCCTTATATTGTTATATTTGGTAGATATGTGACCTATTTGTGGCCAATGGTTATTTTGTCTTTGTTATGGATGACTATACCCCAATATTAAACATCTAATGAATTATGAATTTTTATTGCACACGCGACTACTTCGATTTTCATATACTTAGTATATTTATAATTCCATTTATGAACTGTTGCGAGCATGTTCATACCAGCGGACAATGTTGGATTTTAGTTAATTCAGTTACCACTTATTCATTCCTGGGTTGTTGCTAGGAATAGATAGAGTGTCATTACACTCACTCTAAGCCACATACACCGACTTTAGTATTGGTATGTTTGGTGACCATTTTTCGAAGCTCTAATTTTTATCAATTTTAAGGAGTTGTAAAATAGATGTTTAATGAGTGGAATAATGATTTTTTTTATTAATTTTGACCATTTTTAAAATATATAACAAATTAAGCCTCGTTTGAAAACTCATGCCAAAATGTTGGCGTTGATTCAATAATTTCTCTTGATTAATATTGAGATTATGCTTTTTCTTAAATTTTATAAATAATATTTTTTGGCAAATTTTGAGAACACGTTAGTGTAAAAGAAAATAGTAGATAAAAATGGTCTAAGATAAATTCAAAGCGAGATAAAAAAATTTGCAAAACTTACAGCAACATGACAAAACTTGTTTGTATTTTTAATACTTTTTGAACTAATTCTAAATTTGATTTATGTTTTGAAAAGTGGTATAAAACGATGGATGTTTGAATATGTGGTACAATACTTCCACGTCGAAGAAGACGACATATTGATTGGAAAAGTAGAGTCGCAACAAAGACAAGATGAAGGAAGACAAAAAAGAAAGATGGAGCACCAAAGGCCTATATCATAAGCTACAAGCATCCAATCGAGCAAAACCCTTTCCAGTCGATTGGTAATTTTTCTAATCGACTGGATGTCGATTGGTTTTGAAACCAAGCATTATTGATTTTTTAGTCAATTGGCACCAACAAATTGATGGAATTTTCAGTCAAATGGATCGAGAAATTTTGAGAAATTGAAGCTGGAGATTCTAGGGGCAATTTTGTCATTTTTTTATTTTTGGAGTTTCCATCGTAGATTTTTGAATATCTTTGATCCAATGATTGAGATTACATCAGACTATTATAAATAAACATGCTTAGGGTTCATTGCAAGAGAGATGAGGATACTGTACTAAGGTTTTAGGGATTGACATTTTGTCTCAACTTTTGTGAGTTTTATTTGTAATCTTTTAGTGAATTATAGCGTTTTGTTTGGAGGAAATTACTTGTCTATTGTCTTACTTCACTACTTATTTCTTGTCAAATCTAATTGTGTAGAGATTATAACGATCTGCCTTTCTTACATCTAAAGACAACACTTGATACATCCACGGTATTCATGTGCCAATCGTATAAGTGTCCAAAAGACAGGTCATTTGAGGTGAAAGAAAAAATAGAACATAATCTCATAGATGTGACGAGTAACATATAATATGCAAAGATCTTTACAAGAAGAAATCATCTATACAACATCAGAGTACACTAACCTATTATCAGCTTGGATAGTTATAACAACCCGTCCTTACAATTGTTGAGAAATACAGACAAGAACAAAACAAATCAGAATAGCGGAAGAATGTAAAATACGTGAATACATCTTGAAGAATCCAGCTCTTGGCCTGAAAGCTCCACAGTGTCCAACTAAATCTGGAAAATATGCTTGGGTTGTATATGAAAATAACATCTGGATCGGTCTGATAAAACCAGTCCGAGAAAATCAAATCACAAGAAATTTTATTTATTAAAACTTGTAAAATCCTTTAAAATCAAATGTATCTTGTAAGACCACGTTGCAAATAAACACGGACGGGTTTTTACCTTACGATAACTGAAACATTTTCTATAGAAAATCTAGTGATATTATAATAATGTCTATGATACAAATACATATTAATTACAGCTGAAATTGTTGCATTAATTAAATTCTAGCATAATAGAGGTACAATCAAGTCCGAAGGCACTTATTGGAGAATGATTTCCAACTATGAAAGGTTAAGGGTCTACCCACCGAATTAGTACACCTCTAGATAAAATGTATAGGAGGCTACAACACGTTGCACCTCTACTACTCAGGACCGACCCTACCCCTTACTGGATAGCGCTGAATATGACCACCCCTTGGTTGCAATCGAACAATCATAATAGGCCCCAAGCATACATGGATATATCGACACTAGGGCTTGGGATAATCATACCGTAATGGGAGCAACCCACATAGCATTGTTGCACATCCCTACTTTAGTCATTTTCTTGGATGATGAGGCTTGAGGCTACGATTACCTTTTTATATAGCAACCATCTTGGAATGCTAACACTTCCCTTCAGGCAGAAATGCAATGCCAGCATTCATCCATACAAGTTCGTTTTGGGTTTGAACAAAACTAAAGGCACTACCTCTGCTAATTCCATTTTGGAATCACCCTCAGGATTGGTAGAAAGTAGCCCTTGCACTTCAAAAGCTCTATTTCTAATCATCTTCAAGATGTCTTCAGTTTGAAATGCTTGAGTTGGATAAAACTGGCTTTCAGATAATTTATACTTATCCGATCCCGGTCTCTTCGAAACAACATTCGATGGTTCCAGTAAACTCAACTCCAGTTCTTTTGGAAATAATCAGACAATACATAGGAGCAGGGATCACCCCCTAACTGTTTAAGTGGAAGGATCTCCATATCATTTGTCCTAGGAGAACAAAACGAGATTTATACGCACAATACAACATCATCGAAGATGACTGTGCCATATAACTCACGTGTTTCTCCTAGATATTTCCAGAGTTATATTTTGGTCCAGATTTGATAGTCTGTTATTTACTATCAAATAAAAAAAAGCAGCAATCCAGAGATTTAATTACCCATATCAACCACTAAGCCTCAAAATAAATCTTCCATTTATTTAAATATCTTTTCAAAATATTGGTTAAAATATTCATATACGTATCTCATTGGCATAAGTATATTCACACAACATTGCAAAAGATTTCTCATTTCAAGGTCATATTAAAAGGATCAAAATAAATGTTATTTAAAATATAGATAAGGATAACCCCAAACACTATTCTTTTGGTGTTAATTGTGGAATAGATGTTCCATATCACCTTGATTAAGAAGGTCGGTTAAGGGAAATCCAAATCTCAAATTCTTTTATAAATTTCTTCTATAAATCCTTTTGATAAATCTCTTTTGTTTAAACTCCAAATCCATTAATAAAACACTTTATAAATCCCCAAGTTTATTTATAAAACTCTTTTATAAATATCCAAAATCATTTATAAAACTTCATTTATAAACTTTCTTTATCTAAAATAAGCTTAATAAACTTTAATCAATAAAGTTCTTTTGATAAACAATCATTATTAAAACCACTTTTAAATAAACAATTTGTTATTTAAACATTCTTCGTTAATTTATCTTTAAATCACATTAACAAAATGATGATTTTTAAACAATCATTTAGAAAAGTATTAAATTATTCAAAACATCTTTAATAAAATAATCACTTAATTATCCTTTAAATATCATATTTGAAATAATAATAAACTATAAACATTATAAATAAGTAATAACTTTACTTTAAAAGCTTTATTAAAAATATATTTAAAATGATTGATTTCACAAAATCAAAAGGAGGCTTAATGACCGCAATGGTTCATTTAGTTGAGTTTAACTTGTCTAAGTTATAACATGAGTATTTACATAACAAGCAGATATGTAAAAGGGATCAACAACCAACAATTAATCAACATACAGGTAAATGTCCAATTTATTATAATAGCAGACGGGGATTTGTTTCGCTAAACTGTAACACCCCATATTTTTATAACATTATTTAGAATAATTAATTGGGTAAATTAAATAAATAGTGTGGAGATTAATAAGTTGATAATTGATTAGCTAAGGGTAGTCGTGCCATGTTAATGTGCAAACTAAAATGAAATAACCTAAGCTAAAGTGTTAGGATATAAGATGGGCAATATGGGAATTAGGTGGACCTTGTATCCTAAACCCTTAGGAAATGAAACTCACGTTCATTTCATTTCATTCTAACTAAAATTTCCTAAGGCTGGCCACCATTTTTATTCTCAAGAAGAAAACTAAAGCTAGGATTCAAGAGAAGAGAAACAATCAAATAATTCAACATCATGTCTCATATTTATAATCTCAAAGCTAAGTTGAATAATTAATACATCCCAATTTCTTTTAGTTTTCAGTTATAAGATTAGACCCGAAATGATTTTGCAAGTATATGCCATGCTTTGATGATTAAAGTTATATATATATATATATATATATATGCTTGTTGATGAATTATATATGTTAATGTTAGTTTTTATGATATGTTTGACATGAAAATCCTATTAGATGACATCCAAATGCCTTAAAAATTTAAATATAGATCAGAAATGATATTTTAGAGATGGGTTTCAATTTTCACAATTTTATGAATTAATGTGGATTTTATATAAATTTTCTAGTGAGGAAAATGATTTATTTAGTTATAAATTATTTACGGCTAAAATAATAATTATCTGGGTTTGAAATTTTATATGTTGGAAAACATATTAAAATAGATTTTCTGAGATTTTTCCAGATTTTTCCTAAGTTATTTGATGAATATATAAATTTATTTAAGGTATGGAACTTAAATGTTTTATATATTTAATTAAGGAGAAGAGGCATTTTATAAAATAAAATTATTATTTATTTCTGAAATTAGTGGCAGCACTTTTTTGAAAAACATTTGGTAACCAATAAGATTTTGACAAACAAAGGCATGTTAGTTGAAAAGTTCTCCTTTTTAAGTTAAAAACAAGAAAATAATACTTTTAGCACGTTTCAGCCAATTCTAGCATTAAATTTTCCGACCCAGACCTTCCGACAAGGTCGAGAGGTTCAAAGCTTTCGACAAAGTCAAACCAATGCATATGGTATCAAGTTACTTGGTATGTAATGAATTGGACAAAGTCGAAGGGTTCTTAGTTGAAAGGTTGGTTGTTGAAGGGGTTGAAGTATGTTTGTTTTATAAGCCAAAGAATCACCTACGTTGCTTTCAAATAAGAGCTTTCAATTTGGTTGCTTTCGACCAGGTCAAAATGTTTTAAACCTTTCGACACAGTCGAAAGGTTACTGCTGCTTTATTACTACTTTGTTTTGAAACCTTCCGACATAGTCAAAAGGTTACTGTCGCTTTATATAATGTTTATTTTTGAACCTTTCGACAAAGACGAAAGGTTTACTTGTTTTAAAAACTAGTTGCTTCTCCATGCCTTCGAAAGAAAGCTTTCAACTTAGGTGATTTACCCTTGTTTTATAAATTGAAATATAACCTAAAGCTTTCGAAAGAGTTATTTTAAAGGATATGTTTAAAGCTTTCGAAGCAGAGCTTTCGACTTAGTCAAAAGGTTGCTTCCAATGATTTCGAAGGGTTTCAAAGGAAGGTTTCCACTTGTTTAAATTGAACCTAGAAGGATTTCGAAAGGTTTGTGTAAGTGAATGATTTCGAAAGGTTTTAGTTGAATAATTTCGAAAGGTTTAGTTCAATAGTTTTGAAAGGTTTATATTGAATGGATTCGAAAGGTTTATATTGAATGGATTCAAAAGGTTTAAATTGAATGATTTCGAAAGGTTAGTTCAATGGATTCGAAAGGTTTAAATGGAAGGTTTTCCAAGGTTTTTCTAAGGCAATGTTTTAAAGTGATTTTAAAGAAGAATGTCCAAAGTTTTATAGCTTTCGAAAGGATTGCTTTTCAACGGGTTCGAAAGGTTTGAAGAATGGTTTCGAAAGGTTTGAGGAATGATTTCGAAATATTTGATATTGGTTTTGAAAGAGATGATTTCAAAGGTTTAAAAAGAGGTTCGTTCAAATGGTTAAATGTTTTCGTCAACTAAGATTTGAGTAAAGAAGATATATATATAACATGGTGATATAATTTTGAGTAAAGCATAAAGACTATATACTTTTCCTTATTTAAGTTTGATTTAAAGGTTATAAATCATTTTGAAAATGTTTTCAAGGAAAATTATGGGAGGGGATCCTTAAGTGAAAAATGACTCGGATATTAGAATACCAGATGGGACTAGTATGGGGTCGCGCTTTATACATTAGCTATTAGCTCCAGCTAATTATTGTCCAAAATTCTAGTGTGTAGGGCTGTGTCATAGGTAGACTAAAATTATGATTACACACCGAAAGGAATATATGTTGTATACAGATAGGTTATTAGTGAGCCCGAAAAACCATTAGGATCAGGAAGACCTAGGAGATGATTAAGTTAGGGACAGATTGTCTAGAAGAGAAGTATTTAACAGATAGTTAAGCAGAAGTGAAGTATTTAACAGATAGTTAAGGATAGGTAATCCAGAAGAAGGATAGCTAAGAGATGTTAGATTAATTTTGATTATATTGTCTGGTAGGATCGAGTCAGCCAAAGGTTAAAAGTTATCCAAACAAAACTTATGTGTTTGAACAGATAGTTCATTATTACCTGATGTTTATGTATGTTTACATAATGATGCTTTATAGTGTTTAATCGGTTTTGATTGTAGGAAAAAACGTTTTACAAAGATATGTTTTAAAAGGATGTTAGTGAGGGGAAACCCGTTCCGCTAAGCGGCGTGGTCTCACTTAACACATATATTCTGGGATGTATAGTATTATTCATACCAGGCTTTATGTCTGACTCGAAGTTTATGTTTTCCCCTTAAACTCTCGGGTGCTCAAAATTAATTTGAGTAGGCTGAGGGGCTAAGGTCCTTTTCAAGTTTAGTAGGATGATGAATAAGGCTACTAGAGGCATGTAGGAGGCAAACAGATAGCTATTTAGGAGTTGCAGTTCGTGTATTATGTTTTGATGAATTTCCGCTATGTTTTGTATTAAGTCTATTGTGACTCTGATCATCCAAGGGGGTATCTTCATGTACCGCTCTTGGCGTATTTGTAATAAGTATATTTTATATGTGCTTGGGAACGAATTTGGGATTATGTGTTGGGAATGTGAAACATTCGGTTTGGAAATGTAATGAAGTAAAATTTGTTTTGAAATCTGTGTTTTGTTTCATATTCAAGTGCTTCTGATATTATAGATACCATTAACATAGCCGTATTTAGTCGCCGGAAGCTAATACTATAGATGACTGCAACATCTGTAGTGCTTAGTTTTGAGCCTTTAGATAGGGGATGTTACATAAACACATGTCCAAGTTAATATAATAGCAGAATAGGTTTTTATTCTGCCTAATAGATGTCAACATAATCTATTTGGTGAATTATAGTTCAACGGTGATTTATTCCACTAAACAGATGTCATTAGGTTTCATATTCAATTGAGGTTTCTTAAGGGTAGTCGACAAAGAAATCCCTTAGATTTAAAACATTCCTGTTTAATGAGAGCTGCTTTTAAACGAAACCGATCTTAAGAAATAAAGTGGTTAAAACTTTAAAACTTTTATTTAATAATTAAATAACATTCGAACTCTTTACTTGAAATGACCAATCCTTTAATTAATAATTAAACCATAATTAACTATTAAATAAATATTTAAATAATAATTATCCATTACATAAATATTTAAATAATATTAAATCTTTAAATAAATATTTAAACCATAATTAATCTCTAATTAATTATTAAATAATAGTTTAAACCTTCATTAATAATTAAATTAATCTTAATAAAATATTAATTAAATCTTAACTTCATTTGTAATTAATTAATAATTAAACCCTTTTGTAAATAAATAAATAATAATAATAAATCTTTAATGATTAATTTAAATAATAATTAATCTTTAAATAGTTAATTAAATAATAATTAACTCTTTATTAATTAACCAGATCATAATTAACTTACATAAAAATATTTAAGTACCAATTATCCTAACTTAATTAATGGTTAAGTACCAATTATCTTACTTAAGTGGTTTATTAAATAATCATTAAATAAGTGAATAAATAAATAATATTTATTTTTAAATACTTATAATAAGTTTTGCAAACATTTTTTAAAAAGATACTTAAGATTGGAACAACTTTTAAATTTTGCAAAAGAGTTCGTTTTACGAACTATAGTTATACCGACATTGCTATACGACCAAAAATTTAAATCTTGTTTAAAACTTCCAAATAGTTTTAGAAGCTTTATCTTTTGGTTCTGATTTACTTTTATAAACTTTGAATAAAGTTTTGAATCTTAAAAGGTAAAGTTTAAAACTTTATAAAAGTCCTTTTTAGGAAGTAAAATTAGTTCTAAAGTAAGGGATTTCGATGCCGCACCACACAACAAACTATATATCTACCTTACTTTAGCCTATAACATTACATGCATGATTACAAACATATACATGCCATAATTAAACATAACCAACTAAGGACATATCTAATAAACAAATTGACTTGATTACTTGCATATTCAAGTATATGTCATTTTCAACCAAGCACATTCCAAACATAAATACACACACACACAAAACAATGCTATGTCCAACCAATCACATATGATTAAATCAACAAATATTTAACATTAATAAAGTTAGAAACTTTAATTAAATTAGTGAGCTTTACTCACTATTTGTAACAACCCGTGTATTTTACGATCGAGTATTTAAATATTTTATTTAAATATTTCATCGTTGGTCGGAATATACTCCGAAAAGCTACTTTTTGCATACGGTCGTATTAGGACTCGGGACCACTTCCATTGAGTTCAAAACGCCGTTTGCGATCTTTTTAAGTATAAACTTTGATATGTTTGGAGATAGTAGAATTTTGCTACTTTTTCCACTTAGGGCTTTGGTCTTGTTTCAGCTCATTAGACCCAAGCTTGACCCCTCCTCTCTTCATTACCTTACTTCTATTTCCTAATACTCAAGCTTTTGCAACAATGGAGAGAGGAATGGGAAATTAAAACTCCAAGCCTGTTGCGACTTTTCTATTGGTTAGAAAAGCACAAATTTTAATTAATTCTGCAAGCGCACAGATATGTAGTATGCAGGTCGAACACAGAGAATTGTATTTTAAAATGTTTGAAATCCATATTTAAATCTGAGGCATGTTAAACAAATTCGATGATGGTTTTGAGCGGATAAAAACAATAATAAAAGCAATCACCCTGAGATTCCAAATTTCACTGAAACTAATCAACAAAATTTACTGTAGAATTCAGAGTAAAAAAATAAAAAGTACGTAAGGGAAATAAGCAGAGTGAACAACTGGAAATCAAACGAACTGAATTTAAATTACTGAAATGAAAAGAGTACTGACAAATAACTAAAAACCAGAATAAAAAGACTGCTAAAACTAATTAACAATTCTGTCCATTCTCTGAAGAAATAAATAACAATGCTGAAAAATAAACTAAACTAGAAGAAAGAAGTGCTGGGAAATAATGAGATGGTCCTTCTGGTTGCTATCTCGTTCTCTATTTTTAGACTTTCGTTTCCAAAATAAGTCTTCTTGCCGAAAATATATGTGGCCACGTTGCTTTGAATTGGTTTTCCCTTGAATATATCAAACTTGAGTTGCACGTAGTCATTGTTTGAATTGGTAAAAGAAGTAGTCTGGTGGCATTCACATGACTATGCTGAGCTTTGAAATTGGAGAATAATGTGGCCACGTCACTGCTTGAAAAATATATGCTGAACATTTGGGTGGTCCACATTACTTGAATTAATCATATTCGGTCCATGCTTTGAATTGAACACGTGATGGTGAGCTGCTACTTTGAATTATTTTCTTATGACTTATTGAATTGCCAGCACGTAGCCTTGCTTTGAACGTGAGTTGCTATGTATTTCTTTATGAACTGATGTCCACGTGATGCACTTTGAAACCCATATGCTGAAGTGAAAACGTGAACTGACTCATTTCGCATAAATTGAAGTGTGACATTGCTTTGATTTATTTGGTGCTCAAAATGTTGCACTTCATGCCGCTTGTCTTTTGAACCTAAGGACGCCACAACCGATTAATTTCAACGTTGCACTTCGGAATCTATAATCTGCAAAACCACAACAAAATACCGTATAATACCGCTTTATTAAAATAAAAATATATGAAACAAACGGTTTTAAATGCAGAAAAATACATTCGTCAAATACCCCCACACTTGAACTTTATTCGTCCTCGAATAAACAAGAAAATAAAAACTAACTAAATCCTTTTTCGTAGGAAACACGATTGCATTGAGCATATGCAACAAGCCGTTAAACCTCTAGGTGTCCCTAGTAGGACGAGTGGTGTCTCATGAGGGTTTTCAGCGGATACTACCCACAAAATCCAAATGCAGTATGTGATGATTCTATTGTACTACATGAATGAAAAATTTTAAACAAATGGAGACTCGATTTACTTCATAACAAAAAAATAATGTATATCGGTTTGAGTCAACTTCTAGAAAAAAAATTTGGTTCCTCACTAATCACAAATTTCAATATAACTCAAGTTTTCATACATTAGATTCTAGTTTGGCCAGTTGTTTCGATCAATAACATAGTGCAGCCATGAAATAAATTCTTTATTGTTAATCACAGTTTTTTTTAAATGGTATTTTTCATTTCCATTTGTATAACAAGCCAAATCAATAAAGTCAAGAAGTGTTTGGGTTTCAATAGCTTAGTCTCTCTTTATTAATTAAATTTTTTTATATATACACCTAACTTTTGGACCAAGGTATACCACCCATGCACTGCCTCGCGGGCTTACGTGAGAGTTGGGACAGAGCTTGGCGGATTGTGCAAACCGACGCTGACTATGTCAGAAAAGGTCGGTAATCCTTAGGTGATTATTTATTTAATTTCTTTATACACCTAACTCAGAATGTTGAGGCCAGATATACCATCCATGCACTGCCTTGCGGGCTTACATGAGAAGAGTACAGAGCGTGGCGAGTGTACACACTTTCATAAGTGTGTACACCTATTGACTCTAGGTGTTTCTTAAACCATTTTTTTATAAAATGAACTGAAGAGAGTTATGCAAATCATCTTAACACCACTTAACTTCAATGATTTGAAATGTCAACGCAAGTACTTTAAATCTACCATTTTTTTAAACAAAGACTACAATTTAGAAAGGATTTCATAACCATCACCTACGAATCCCCTATATACTAACCTCACTATTATCGCTTGTAATTCAACTTTTCATTATATTTTACATTTGAAATTAGCGATTCACAAAAACTTTCATTAATTGACTTCAACTGTTTACTTACTTTGTCTTGACTAGTTAAAAATAAATCAAAGTCCTGAAAATAATGGAAAATGAGATGAAGCTTGAAAAAAATTGAAAACAAATTTGAAAACAAATAATGAGATGAATTTTTTTTTTGAAGTGATGCCACACTGTGAAATATGAACAAACAATATGAGATATGCGTCCCCCCACACTGGAATGAGACAGTGTCCCAACTGTCAAATGGAATGCACATGCACATGAAAAAAAACTAAAAAGAAAAACTAAAAGAAATACAACCTGATATGTACAAGATAGTGAGTGGCTCATGCCGAATAGCTAGGTTCGTGGAGATCCACGAACCCGTCGTCCTCGTGTTGTTCAAACTCTAGAAATAGCTTCAAGCGTTGTCCATTGACCTTTGAAATGGAACCGTCCCTAGGATTTTCAATTTCAATTGCACCATAAGGGTACACTGTTTTCACAATATATGGACCTGTCCATCGAGATCTCAATTTGCCCGGAAATAAATGAAGTCTGGAATTATATAAGAGAACTTTCTGACCTACTTCGAATGTCTTACGAAGTATGGATTTATCATGATAAAATTTAGTTTTCTCTTTATAAATCTTTGCATTCTCATACGCTTCATTTCTTAATTCTTCTAATTCTGACAATTGTAATTTACGATGCGATCCGGCTTTTTCTATGTCAAAATTAAGGTATTTGATTGCCCAAAGTGCACGGTGCTCGAGCTCAACGGGTAAATGGCATGCTTTTCCAAAGACTAATCGGTATGGTGACATTCCTAGATTGGTTTTATAAGCTGTGCGAAATGCCCAGAGAGCATCTATCAATTTAGATGACCAATCTTTTCTGTTGGAGTTAACTGTCTTTTCAAGAATTTGTTTAATTTGTCTGTTGGAAATCTCGACTTGACCGCTAGTCTGTGGATGATATGGAGTAGATAGTTTATGAGTGATAGAGTATTTCTTAAGAAGAGATTCAAAAGCACGATTACAAAAATGAGAACCGTTATCACTTATAATAGCTCGAGGTGTGCCAAAACGAGAAAATATGTTTTCTTTCAAAAATTTGACAACAACTTTATTGTCATTCGTTCTGGTGGGAATGGCCTCAACCCATTTAGATACATAATCTACTACAAGTAGGATGTAGAGATTTCCAAAAGAATTAGGAAAAGGACCCATGAAATCGATGCCCCAAACATCAAAAATTTCGATGACAAGGATTGGGTTTAAGGGCATCATGTTACGTTTGGAAATACGACCTGTTTGTTGACATCTAGCGCATTTGGAGCAAAATTCGTGGGCATCACGAAAAAGAGAAGGCCAATAAAAACCGCACTGTAACACCTTGGCAGCAGTTTTCTTTGCTCCAAAATGTCCTCCACATGCTTGATTATGTGAAAAAGAGAGGATGCTATGGAATTCATTTTCGAGGACACATCTACGTATGATTTGATCGGTGCAATATTTGAAGAGATAAGGATCGTCCCAGTAAAAGTTTCGAACATTGGAGAGAAATTTTTGTTTATCTTGTTTTGACCAATGGGAAGGTGTTTCATTTGTGACAAGATAATTTACGATGTCCACGTACCATGGTGCACTGGAGAGGGAAAGAATTTGTTCATCGGGAAAATGATCGTTGATTTGACAGTTATCGAAGTTTTCATGAACAATACGAGAAAGATGATCAGCTACGACATTTTCAGAACCCTTTTTATCTCGTATTTCTAGGTCAAACTCTTGAAGAAGGAGAATCCAACGGATTAAGCGGGGTTTGGCATCCTTTTTCGTGAGTAAATTCCTCAATACGCCAAATGTCTGAAAGAGCCATGTACTCAAAAACGTGCCACTAACGTTCCTAAGACTGCATTTCTAACTGCAAACACTAGCTCTGTTCTTTCAAATCCCTCCCCAATCAAGTATAAGGACCCCAGTTGTCCTACAATCGGTTGTAAAATCGGTAACACTCACATTAGTCATGCCTTACTCGATCTTGGAGCGAGTGTGAATCTTTTGCCTTATACTGTGTACTGTCAACTTGGACTAGGGGAATTGAAGCCTACAAACATCACAATTCAACTAGCTGATCGATCTTGTTTGAAGAAGAATATTGATTAAGTGTGGGGGTATTTGACGAACGTATTAAGAAGTGGAATATTGATTCGAACTTGTTTGAAGATTTCAAGAATTTGGTCAAAATTAGTGGGCTTCTTCTTTTTGTTGAGTCTATGAGGAAATGGAGCTATGGGTTTATAGACTCGTTCGGTAGTTTTTTTATTTGAAGAAGAAGGTGTTATATTAGAGGGTGAAGATAAGGAAGTAGGAATGTTGGGGTTGCCAACATTAGAAGGTAAAGAGTGGTCGGGATTGCCAACCTTGGATGAAGAATGAGAGTTGATTGGATTGACAACAGTCGGTGTCATACGAGTCTCAGAATTTTGAATATTGGTAGACTTAAGAAGGATGTCGGGGTTGCCGACGTGGTTGTCTACCTTCTTTCCAGACCTTAATGTGGTGACAGCATTAATTGGATTTACGTTTTCGTCCTCACATAGATTTACTCCTCGAGAGTTATACTTTGGATTCACTTCGGTTTGACTAGGCAATTTACCTTTCTCATTGATTTTCATGAGATCCTTCATCATTATCAACATTTGTTCATTTTGTTTGGTGATTTGCTCAATTCTTGCATCTTGATTAGTGATTTGTTCATTTTGTTTAGAGAGTTGTTTTTCCAATCGAGCAATTTCTTGTGAAGGCTGAGAAGGTTTGGTTGATGGATTGAAATTAGGATGCCTATATGGTTGATTCGAAGGTTTTGTTTGAGGAGTGGGTTGAGAATTTTGAGCATTAGAAGTTGGGGCTCGATAATTCAGAGTTGGTATCATCGGATACAAATGTGATGGATTAGCCGCATTGTTAGGATTTGACCATGAAAAATTTGGATGATGCTTCCAGTTAGTGTTGTATGTGGATGAGTAAGGACTGTTTTGAGCTATAGCATTGATTTGGTCTTGTGTGTAGTAATGGGGTAGTCCTTCTCCTTCTTGAGGAGTTTGGGCTTCTATAGGAAGATGTGACGGGTCAATGGCATGTACTCCTCTGTTTGGAGTACGAATTGGAACACGAATTGTTTCCCATTGCATATCCTTTTCCGAATATTCTTCTAAAAATTCCCAAGCTTCCTTGTCTGTTTTTGCCATGAATTCTCCTCCGCACATTGATTCGAGTTGGGATCTTGTTTGATAGTTAAGCCCTTCATAGACGATTTGGCACAAGACGTGTCCAGGGATTGCATGATGAGGGCAACTATATAACAATTGATTGAACCTTTCAAAATATTTTGAAAAAGTTTCTCCTTCATTCTGAGAGAATTGATTGATTTCAGTTCGAATTTTAAGAGTTTTGTGGAAGGAAAAAACTTTTTCAAAAATATAGTGACTAAATCGTCCCAACTTTTAATTGAATTTTTAGGAAGAGAATTAAGCCATCTTTTCGCGCTTTCTAGAAACGCGAATGGAATAAGCCGTAGCTTGATGGATTCATTAGAAAGTTGTTGCATTTTTGTTGTAGAAGCGTATAACTCAAATTCACTAAGAAATTCGTATGCATTTTCAGACCCAGTGAATTTTGGTACCCCTTGGATAAAAGAATGTTTTAGCTCAAAATTATTTCCTTCGGCAGGTGGAAATGAAATAACCGAAGGTTGAACAGTTCTAGTTGGATAACATCGGTCTCTAAGTGACAATGGTCTGTTCTCATGAAATTCATTATTTCCAGCATGTGATCTAGGTGATGAGTTAGCTGAAGTGTGATGTGAACCGTGATTGCTCATATTCGTTTGATTTAAATTTTCCGTTGATTTGTTTAACGAGAAATTTTGGCTTTCTAAACGGTTAAAATTATTTCTTGTCCAAACGCGCATAAACAGTTCAAAGTGTATTAGCCAAAAAATTTTTTTTAACAATTTAAAGTTGAGCACCTGTAGAGTAGAAAATTACTTACAGTGGGGTATGGCGGTCCGTCCAGTGCAATTGAGTAGCGGAAAGTGGGTAACGTGGATGTGAATGTGAGAAGAACGAAATGTGAATGTGAATGTGGGTAACGTGTATATGCAATGATACGTGAATGTGAATGTGAAATTTCCACTTCCACTGTAAAATGATGTGTGAACCTGAAGCACGTGAGAAGAACGAAAATAGGTAGAACAGAATTCGTTAATATGTGTATGACAGAAATTTGTCAAGTGAGAACGTGGAAATGAGTTGATGTATTGAATCTTGACTAACTTGACTAACGTCAGAAACTAAATGAAGTATGAACTAAACTAACATATGCATGAAACTATTTGCAACGTGGAAACTTATCTAATGCAATGTGAAAACTAATGCAACTGATGTGACTAATGGACTCATTAAACTTAATGCATGAAACGTATGTGACTGATGTGAAACTATTTGCATGAATTCATTTATCTAATGCAACGTGAAAAGTTGAAAATTTGTAGCGAACGAAAAAATGAGAATTTTTTTTTCAAGTAAAAAGCTACTTTGATGAAAGGAACTAAAAGAATAAAAAAAATTGAACTTTTTTTTTATATGAACTGTCGTAAAAACAGAATAAATGAAATAAAATGAATGAATGCCAAACTGGAATGTGATTGTGAACACTTTGGATGCATGAATGCAGAGGCTAAATGAACAGAAATTAACAAATGCAGCTGACTATAACGAAACTAAATGACAAGAAACGTGAGTGTGTAATTGGAATGTGAAAATGTAAAAACTCACGTAAACTAAGTGAAATGAATGCAATAACAAAAAATGAAACAAGTTGCCAAATAAACTAAAATAGAAACTGGATGAGAAATGAGAAAATGACACTTTTAAAAAAAAAATGAATTGAAAAGTAAAGTAACAGCAAGTTAAAATAACACGAATAGACGTAAAAACATAAAAATAAAAAAAATTCAAAATAACAACTCCTCGGCAACGGCGCCAAAAACTTGTTGCGACTTTTCTATTGGTTAGAAAAGCACAAATTTTAATTAATTCTGCAAGCGCACAGATATGTAGTATGCAGGTCGAACACAGGGAATTGTATTTTAAAATGTTTGAAATCCATATTTAAATCTGAGGCGTGTTAAACAAATTCGATGATGGTTTTGAGCGGATAAAAACAATAATAAAAGCAATCACCCTGAGATTCCAAATTTCACTGAAACTAATCAACAAAATTTACTGTAGAATTCAGAGTAAAAAAATAAAAAGTACGTAAGGGAAATAAGCAGAGTGAACAACTGGAAATCAAACGAACTGAATTTAAATTACTGAAATGAAAAGAGTACTGACAAATAACTAAAAACCAGAATAAAAAGACTGCTAAAACTAATTAACAATTCTGTCCATTCTCTGAAGAAATAAATAACAATGCTAAAAAATAAACTAAACTAGAAGAAAGAAGTGCTGGGAAATAATGAGATGGTCCTTCTGGTTGCTATCTCGTTCTCTATTTTTAGACTTTCGTTTCCAAAATAAGTCTTCTTGCCGAAAATATATGTGGCCACGTTGCTTTGAATTGGTTTTCCCTTGAATATATCAAACTTGAGTTGCACGTAGTCATTGTTTGAATTGGTAAAAGAAGTAGTCTGGTGGCATTCACATGACTATGCTGAGCTTTGAAATTGGAGAATAATGTGGCCACGTCACTGCTTGAAAAATATATGCTGAACATTTGGGTGGTCCACATTACTTGAATTAATCATATTCGGTCCATGCTTTGAATTGAACACGTGATGGTGAGCTGCTACTTTGAATTATTTTCTTATGACTTATTGAATTGCCAGCACGTAGCCTTGCTTTGAACGTGAGTTGCTATGTATTTCTTTATGAACTGATGTCCACGTGATGCACTTTGAAACCCATATGCTGAAGTGAAAACGTGAACTGACTCATTTCGCATAAATTGAAGTGTGACATTGCTTTGATTTATTTGGTGCTCAAAATGTTGCACTTCATGCCGCTTGTCTTTTGAACCTAAGGACGCCACAACCGATTAATTTCAACGTTGCACTTCGGAATCTATAATCTGCAAAACCACAACAAAATACCGTATAATACCGCTTTATTAAAATAAAAATATATGAAACAAACGGTTTAAAATGCAGAAAAATACGTTCTCCTCTCTTCATTACTTTACTTCTATTTCCTAATACTCAAGCTTTTGCAACAATGGAGAGAGGAATGGAAAATTAAAACTCCAAGCCCTGGTTTTCTTTTGCAAATCAAGTTCTAGATCCAAAACTAGTAGAAGAAGCTTTGCTTAGATTCAAGCTTGTTGAGTTGGAGTTGAAGAGTGATTGTCATTGCCATTGTTCTATAGCTTCTTCATCCTTGTTTTTGTGCATAAAGGTGAGATTTTTATCTCACATCTTAGTCTATAATTATCTTCGATTGTTAGGTATGAATTCCTAACACTTATTCTTGTGCAATTGATTTTGGTTTGGATTGATTTGGTGTATATTCCAATTTTTGGTGTTTTGAAATCAAAATCTATGAAAATGCTTTTATGGATATTTGGACATTGATATTTGAGGCGTGTCGAAGAGACGTTAAGGCTGGGTTGTCGCTTGGCGTAAATCCTTAGTCGCTGTCGCTCGATCGATCGCTTCCGGTATTCATTTGGCCATTTTTGGCCTAGGTTCAAGGAATGCCCTGAACCCCAGTTTCAGACGTCTGAAACGTTAGATTCAGACGTCTGAATATTATGCTGGGAAGATTTTTATTCCCAGATTCAGACGTCTGAATCTATTGTTTCAGACGTCTGAATTGGTTCGTTTTGAACCAGAAAGGAAATAGGCTAAAAAGTGCCTATTTCAGACGTCTGAAATCAAGGATTCAGACGTCTGAATTCTGTTTTGGAAAATATTTTATTTTCCAGATTCAGACGTCTGAATCTGCAGTCTTTTGCCTATTTGCCTATTGAGCTTGAATTTCCAACTTTAATCGATTCGTGTTGATTCCCTTTTTGTTGTTATCATTTATTATCGGCTTTGATGACATTTTCTTCGTGATTTTTGGGAATATCCATTTTGATGGATTCGGTATCAATTTCTTTGGATTTTATTCACGTCTTTGAATGTGAATTTTGGTGATTGATTGTTCTACAATCATTTTTGTGATTTGTCACTTTAAAAATATAAAGGTTTCAATACTAGTAGTAAATACCAAAACTCTTTCATCAAAACGATTTCAACTTTATTTTCAATACCAAACTCGTTTATAAAACCGTTTTCCAATCTATTAGTATATACAAACCTTTACCTCACTCGGATGAGAAATCTAATTAAATGGCTTAGTAAAACAAGTGGTATGAAACGCTTGCGTTTGCTTCGTCGGTTAATTCTTGGACTTGTTCGACTGAACCTCTTGTGACAATTTTCTAGTGAAGATCTACAGTTTGTTCGTAAATATT
Source organism: Allium fistulosum (assembly GCA_030737815.1). Lineage (NCBI taxonomy): Eukaryota > Viridiplantae > Streptophyta > Magnoliopsida > Asparagales > Amaryllidaceae > Allium > Allium fistulosum. The sequence continues at coordinate 919,045,639 of CM060906.1, forward strand.
TAAGTTAAGCAAGTGGTTATGGGACATGAAGCTAAACTCATATATTTACTAGCTTAGTGTAATTGACACTTCTTGATGATCAATGACGATCATTTTTGTGATTTAGACTAGCAATTGTGCGATGTCTCTTTGTCTGCGAGGGAGACTAAACCCCGTTTGTGTGATGTTTCAACTCACATATGTGGGGTAGCGACCCATGGTCTTTGGGCCATTCTTGTGGAGCTTCGGCTCAAAATTAACGGTTAGCTACCATGAGATAGCGTCTCGTTTTGTATTACACGTGTTGGTGAGTTTTCATACTCCCGTTTTGTGATAGGCCTCCCCCTTCTTGTGATTTCTGGATTTCTTGAGATGATTTCTGGAATTTTGTGCTTCACCAATTTTCGTGATTTCCATTGATAAGTTTTATCAATTCTTGTGCATTGGTGAATTTGTGTGTCATTGACTTGTTATGAATACAAGCTTAGGGTATGATACCCTATTTTATCTTTGAGAAGATTCTTGTGATATTGAATACTCTCATGTTGATTTTAAATTACATGCTTATAGTAGTATGCCATTATGGTTATTACATGTCTATGCCATATCTTTTATTCTATATCATGTCATCTGATATTTATAGCTAGACTGATCCGTTTATTATTTTCTTATGAAATAATACTCGGGTCAGACCGAGATGTTACAGGTGCTTCTGCTTGAATTCTCTTCTGGGATTACTCTGACTTTTGGCTAACTACTTAGATTAGTAGTTTTTGTTGTATACATTTGAGATATAGACTCCGTGATGAATACTTATTCTTTTGTGTAGCTTGTAGCTATTCTTTTGTATTATCGTGGATCTTTCAGACCACTACTCTAATGTACACTTTCATGTGTTATAGATATATATTCCTATCTTTTTCCGCCTTTGTGATATGGATGTCTGTGACTGATTTGTGTTATGTTTATTTCTATATATGTTTCCGAAGATATTATAGCCACCGCGTAGTAGCTTTGAGTTTGTGTCGGTATGTCGGATTTCCTCCTGAAATCAAATGCATGTCATACTATCTGACATATCGATGCTCGCACAAAGCAATTACATGGATGGTCGCTCCTCCACGGCCTTATTCTCCGTGCTAGTTGACAGCATTACTCCGTAGTGTTCTTGGCTAGCGTGGGTATAGAGGTGGGGCGTCACACTATTAGGCCTCCAACTTATCCAAAACGACTTGAGATGCTCCCGACTAACAACAACTCTACGACACTCTCCTTCTCCTCCTTTCATTGCCAAATGGCTCGACCCAAGGTATGGTGGAGCTTGGCTTTGAATGGTGGAGGGACTTCAGATTATCATCGAATTCACAAAAATCAAACCCGAAAATGGGTCATCTTCTAATCGATTTTTGGATAAGTTACTCACGAAATTTGAAAAAGTTATCAAAGGGAAAATTCTTGTAAATTATCTTCTCTACAATTCTAAAAAATAATCACTCAATTTGGATCTATTTTGAGAGAGATATGACCTGAGGAAGAAGAGACGTTCTCGGAATAAAAAAAACTAGGTCGGAAAACACTCTGCAATAAAATGAGATTTGGACATGGCTAAGCTCAAAATTTGAAGAACAAGGAACACATGAAAGTTGTAGCCATTAGAATTTGTTACGGTTTGAAAAAAAAAAGAAATATTCTATTTGGATAAGATATGAGAAAAATATGGTAGAAGGAAAAGGATGTCAAATTGAAAAAGTGAAAGGACTATTTATAAGCAAGAGAACAAAGTAAATTACCTCAATGCCCTTGTACCTTACCCTACATTCTTAGTTTTCCACATCACCTTGTCCCCTCCACCCCATGGTACTCATGCCTACAAGCTTGTTTCCCCTTAAAACCCTATGAGCCAACATGTTTAAACATATTCTAAGGGCATGATATTCACCTTTTCCATTTATTTATAAAATACAACATATATTATCCTAAATAAATAAATAAATACTACTATAATACATAACACTAACTTATAAATGTATATGAACATTTATACTCTAGGGTTTCCAATGTTTCCGACAACTTTTATTCGACGAAAAGTCGAAAATTCAGAAAACGAATTATGGTCACATTTTTTATTTTTCTTTGAACTATATGTTTTTGTAAACAAACTTTAAAATTTATTTCACCATCATAATTTAATATTTAAAAGTGTTTTATTTTAATTATAAAATCTATTATTTGAATGATAGAGGTTACATAATGCTATTATAAATTTACTTGCTTAGGATATACTATAAGAGAGAGAATGAGGGTTATTGTATTAAGGTTTTAGGCATGGAGGTTTCTTCTCAACTTTTATGAGTTTTTTTTAGTTGTTTGATGGATTAATTAAGTATAGTTTAGAGCAAGTTGTTCATCTAATGTTTTTCTTCATTTCTTATCTCTTTTCAAGTCTATTTGTATGGTAAAATTCTAAAAATAAGCAATGCAAGATGCTTTGGAAAATGATTTTTGAAAAGAAGGATATACATCCAATATGAGTAAGATTATATATTTAGATTGTTAGTGTTAGAATTTATTTAAGTTCATAGCATTGCCACACTTTTGATATTTTTTGAATTGAGAACGATAACATAGTTAAGGTGAATTTCATGTGTTACGTGTTGTGATGTTTTAACTACAATAATAAAATAATTTAATGTTCTCTTGCAGATACAAACATAAGAACTTTTTAATTCTGTTTTCATATCAAGTAAATCGATGTAGACGCGCATGTCCTTGGAAAGTAGAGAGGGCCGACATGTAAAAAGGGCACGTGTCAGCACGAGGGATGTTGAAAACGAAGGTCAGCGAGCAAAAGGAATCGAGGCCTCGTCTTATAAAAGATCAAACGCGTCTCCTCCTCTTCCTTCTCTGCCGCCCCCAAATTAATTAACTACTCATTTAAATAATCATTTTACTACTTTTTAAATTTCTTACGATTTAATCAAGTCAGTCTAGATTGTTTTGGGAATTTGTAATCGAGTACTAGATGGATCTGAAGAAAGAGAAGGTGAAGGAGACAGAATATTACGATGTGCTTGGAATCAGTCCGAACGCTACTGAGACTGAGATTAAGAAAGCTTACTATGTTAAGGTAAAGTTGATGCTTCGTTAACTTTGCAAGTTTTAGTTTACTGGTAAAATATTTTCTTTTGATATAATATATTATTGTTGATGCTATTACTGTAGTTTTTGGGTTGACTTTGCTGAGGCTGGACCGAGTATAAGATGTTTATGAATTTGTGATTTTGATAAAAAAAATAATAATAATGTTACCTGCTAACTTGTATAATTGATACATTTAGTTACAGTGATGGTTCCAGGTATTAAATGTAGATGTGCAGTATATATGTCACAATTAGAACATATTAATATATCTAGTAATATTAGAACATATTGATATATCTAGTATACAATAATTGTATGTAATTAACATATTTTTGAAGTGGTAATATATGCGAGCATCAACCCAGTGCATTTAAAATGCTAGTTTCGTGTCATATCTAATGTCTGGATATTTCTTTTGGTAACGTATGTCTGGATATTAAAAGTATTTGAATACTTTATAACATATGATTGCCCATTCTTCTTTCTTACTGTTTTATGACAGCTTCTTCAGAAATTTAGTGCAGATTGTGCTCACTAGTAAAAACCCATAAATTTGAAGGAATCATTGGTGCATTTATTTTGGTAATTGCTTTCATGCACTTTCTAATAGTTCGATGAAAAAAAAGTGGAAACAAACATGCATTAGGTTTATGAGAATCTCCTGTAGTTGATTGTGATTACAGTTATTTATAATAATACACTTATAATTGGGTTTCTTCCCCGACTGTGTATACAAATCATAAGTTGGTGACGCAGCGGATTAAACAAAAACAAGATAGATCGATGAACGTAGCAATCGGTGGATTGATGAATACTGAAATGTCCAAATTCGTTGATCCGAAGATACCGAATTTTAACTATCTACGTCACGTTGATCGATCACGATACTGTGAAAGTAGATCTTCAATTCTTCGAGCGTTGATCAAGCGCACTTGATACCGCGAATTGGCTTCACGATCGTTGAATCGAGCGCACTCGATTGACCGAAGGTGGAGATAGGAGATAACACTCAACTACCGATTTAAAATGGAGGCACAAAGCACAAACCAAATTTTATTTCAAATTCAACAACCTTTACAAATGATGCCTCCCGCCTATTTATACGCTTACAACTCACACAACAGAAATTTGTACAACACATAGGTCGTTCACGACCTAAACATCACGACCTAAAACAAAGAAACAATACAACACTTTTCAGTACACGACCTATGACATGAAAATTAACGACTTACGAGCTAAAATCCTACGACCTAAAATACATTCACGCGACCTAAAAAATAACTCACGACTTAATTTCTGGCGGTATTGCCTCGTAGCTTTTCGCGTTTCACTACTTTGACATTGATGAGGCGGCAGTAGGTCGCTCGCGACTTAGAGTTAGGTCGCTCGCGAGTTGATGAGGCGGAATAAGGTCGTTCGCGACTTAGGGAATAGGTCGCTCGGTGGAAGATTTAGGTCGCTCGGTGGAAGATTTAGGTCGCTCGCGACTTAGAGCAGAGATCGGTCGCTTGCGACTTAGAGCAGAGATAGGTCGCTGGTTGCTGGAAGTTAGGTCGTGGGATGGAATTGATGTGGAGTTTAGGTCGCGCTGGTGGTTAGGTCGGAGAGCATTGGGTCGCGGAAAAGTTAGGTCGTGGGAATGGTTAGGTCGCGGAGGCGTTAGGTCGTGAAGTGCTGGTGATAAATTGGTGATGGAATTAGGTCGCTCGCGTTCCTCGCGCTCGTCTTCGGTATGTGCTGCATCATCCTCCCCAGGCTGAGGAAAATTCGCCCTCGAATTTAAAAGTTCCTTCCCATTGGACTGTTCATCTCCATAATAAGGTATAAGATGTTAACATTAAACACGTCAGAAGTGTAAACATCCTCTGGCAGCTTCAACTTATAAGCATTTTCATTGATCCGTTTTATAATTTCTACTGGACCAATCTTTCGGGCTTTCAACTTGTTATAAGTACCTACTGGAAAACGATCCTTTGTTAACACAGCATACATCCAATCACCCTCGTTGAACTCCACACTTCTTCTCTTTTTATCTGCAGCTCGTTTATACTTCTCATTCGTCTTCTCCAAACGTTCCTGAACGATTCTATGACAATCTTTCAACTCATCAACGAAATCTGACGTCCGTTTAATCACTCCTTTCGGTTGTGGTACTATCGTTAAATCCAACGGCCCCTTTGGCAAGCTTGAATATACAACTTGAAATGGATTGTAACCAGTGCTTCGGTTAACAACATGATTATGAGCAAACTCTGCCTGACACAACTTTAAGTCCCAACTCTTCAAATTGTCTTGTACAAAACATCGCAACAAGTTTCCCAACGATCTATTCACCACTTTCGTTTGCCCATTTGTTTGAGGATGATATGCACTACTAAAATTCAGCTTCGTTCCGACCATCTTCCACAAACTTAGCCAAAAATGACTCAGAAAACGAGTATCCCTATCCGACAGAATAGATTCTGGCAATCCATGAAGTCGATATATTTCTTTGAAAAATAACTGTGCGACATGAACAACATCCGCCGTTTTCTTGCAAGCAATAAAATGTGCCATTTTCGAAAATCGATCAACCACCACATAAATAGAATCATTACCCCTTTGAGGTCTCGGTAACCCCAAAACAAAATCCATACTCACATCAACCCACGGTTTAGTAGGCACAGGTAACGACATATATAATCCTGCGTTTGTAGCGGTTCCCTTTGACACTTGACAGATATGACATCGTTCCACAAATCTCTCAACCTCTTTTCTCATCGATGGCAAAAAATAAGATTGTGAAATCAACTGTAATGTACGGTCTCTCCCCACGTGGCCTTCTTCATGTAGCTCCTTCACAATCTTCATTCTCAAACTACAATCAGGTATGCACAATCGATTTCCTTTGAACAGAAAACCATCTACCATCAAAAAATCATCTGTCTCTCCCTCCTTGACTTTATCAACAAACTTTGCAAAGTAAGGATCATCGACAAATAATTCTGGCAACATATCAAACCCCGTTACTTCAACCTTCATTGTTGTTAACAAATGATTCCTTCGGCTCAACGCATCTGCCACACGGTTTGTAACTCCAGATTTATGCTTCACCACAAATGTGAATTGTTGCAGGTACGTAATCCACGATGCATGCCTTGCTGAAATCTTCTCTTGCCCTTGTAGATGTTTCAACGCCTCATGATCAGTGTACAGCACAAACTCCTTGTGAAATAAGTAATGTCTCCAATGTTTAATCGCTTGTACAACATCATAAAATTCCACATCATACGTACTATATCTCATCTTCGCTCCTGATAACTTCTCACTGAAATATGCAATCGGACGTCCCCTCTGACTCGAGACTCCTCCAATCCCAACCTTTGACGCATCAGTGTGTAGCTCGAACAACTGAAAATCTGGTAATACTAGAATTGGTGCAGACGTCAGCAACTCCTTGATCTTCTCAAAAGCATCCCCTGCTTCCTCTGACCATGAAAACTGTTTACCCTTCGTACAATCTGTAACATGCGCCATCACACTACTAAAGTGTGGAATAAATCTTCTATAAAATGAAGTCAATCCATGAAAACTCCGAACCTCTGTTATCGTCTTAGGCTGTGGCCAATCTCTAATCGCCTCTACTTTACTCCGATCCACCTGTATCCCTTCCTCTGATACAACATACCCCAGAAATAAAACACTATGCGTCATGAGCACGCATTTCTTCGTTGCAGCATAAAATTGTTCTTGTCGCAGTACCATCAGCACTTTTCTCAGATGATTCAAATGTTCCTCTGGACTTCCACTATATATCAGAATATCATCGAAATACACCACCACAAACTTCCCAATGAATGGTCTAAAAATCTGATTCATCACCCGCATAAATGTACTTGGCGCATTTGATAAGCCAAATGGCATTACCAACCATTCGTATAGACCCTCCCTGGTTTTAAAAGCAGTCTTCCACTCATCACCTGGCCTGATACGAATTTGATGATATCCGCTCTTCAAATCAATCTTCGAAAAGATAGTAGCTCCGCTCAATTGATCTAGCAAGTCATCCAATCTCGGCATTGGAAATCTATATCTCACAGTAATCTTATTCAATGCTCGACTGTCAGTGCACATTCTCCACGTCTCGTCCTTCTTCGGTACTAACAAAGCTGGCACAGCACACAGACTCAAGCTTTCCTGCACATGCCCCTGTTCAAGTAATTCTTCCACTTGCCTCCTCAATTCTTCATGTTCCTTCGGACTCATTCGATAATGTGGTCTATGTGGCAACATTGCTCCCGGAACAAGATCAATTTGATGTTGAATGTCTCTCAGTGGCGGTAACTCCTTTGGTAACTCCTTTGGAAATACATCCTCAAATTCTTTCAATACTGGTTTCACTTCTTCTGGAATTTCAACCTCTTCACTGCTCTCACGCCCAATTAACAAGAATACTTCCGGCTCTTTCTCAACCTCCTTAACAAACTCCTTCAAAGATAATAAAGTTTTCAGCTCTTCAATCTCCTCCAGTTTGTTTTCTTCTTGTTGTCGCTTCTTAGGAACCAAAGTGATTTTAGTACCTTCAAACATGAAACTATAACTGTTGTTTCGCCCATCATGTTGCACCGCCCTATCATATTGCCACGGTCTCCCAGCAACAAATGACAGACATCCATATCTACAACATCGCACCAAATTTCATCTTTGTATTTCTTCCCAATCGAAAATTTAACACAAACCCTTCGTCCAACTTTCACCTCACCACCCTTCCTCAACCATGCTAACTTGTACGGTTTAGGATGTTTCTCAGTTTTTAACTAACTTCTTCACCGCTTCTGTAGAGATAATATTATCACAACTTCCAGCATCAATAACAAACTTGCAAACTCTTCCTAGAATAGTGCATGTAGACTGAAAAATGTTATTCCTCAACCATCTACTTTCCTCCTCTTGCTTTGGGGTCAAACAACTTCTCCTCATTATCAATGAACACCCTTCATCTCCCGACAACAAGTCTTCCTCCTCCACTGGTAATGAATTAGAACATTCAGCTTCTTCCTCCTCATCCTCAGCTTCCGCAACCATCACTCGCTTCTTAGGCTTTGGACACTCATTGCTTTTATGACCCATCTCCTGACAATTGTAGCATTTGAAATCGTTGTTAACCTTCGCCTTCTCAACCTCCTTCACCATTGGCTTATTGACAGACTTAGGAACATTAAGACTTCCACTAACACCCTTCACTTGATTGTTGGAATTAGTAAACACACCACCACCTCGTCATCCCTGTTTCTCCCAAGCCAACGCTTTCTGGTGTGCTTCCGCTACAGATCTGGGATCACATATTTATCATGTCTTGAATCTGCATACGCAATCCTCCAACAAATCTAGCTGTTAATTGTTCATCTGTCTCCATGATATCGTTCCTTGCAATCAGTTGATAGAATTCATCAGCATAGTCATTAACAGACTTCGTTCCTTGCCTCAAGTTTTGCAGCCTCTGATACATAAGCGATTGATAATTATAAGGTAAGAATGTGGCTTTCATTATTTTCCTCATCTTTTCCCATGATTCAACCTTTGACTTCCCCATCCGTTCACGTGTAAGTTTGGTTTGCTGCCACCATGCCAAAGCTCTACCCCTCAACCTTGTAGCAACCAACTTCACTCTACGAGGTTCTGGAACTTCCTTGAAGTCAAAAATCTCCTCCACATTAGATAACCAATCCAAAAATTCCTCAGCTTGCATACCACCTTTGAATTCTGGAATTTCAGTCTTCATCCCAGATTCCCACTTGTGATCATATTCTGAATGATTTCTTCCTTGACCTCGTCCTCGTCCATGAACACTACCACCATCAAACTCCTCTTCAAAATCTGATGTATATCGATGTCGATCCTGACCACCCACATCTCTACTTCCACCATTTCTTCCACCAACATTCCTTCGATCTACATTCCTCCGATCTCGATCATTCACATTCTATCACGACTTCGATCATCAACATTTCTATCACAATCTCGATCCACGCTTCTATGATCACTATCAACACTTCTCTCTCGATTTGAATGTGGTGAAACTCTACTTCTCCCATGGCTCGATTCAGGTGAAACCCTTCTCTGATTTTGATTCATCTCCAACATCATCCTCTCTAATCGACCAATCCCTTCATTAAGCTTCTCATTAAAGTTTTCGTTAATTCTTTGCTCCATCTCATCGGTCTCTTCTCTCCCATACAAAGCATCAATGTTGCGATAACGGTTAGCTCTTCTCGGAGGCATGATCACTCTTCGATAAATTCCAACAAAAACTTCACTTCGATCTAAAAATCTTCAAATCAAAACTACCCACTTGTTGAAATCTTCAAAAAATCTCCAAACGAACAAATCTCTTCAAAATCTCGATAACCCACTTCTTCAAATGATGTAAATCTCGCACAACTCCAAAAATCTACACAAACTCCTTGCGTTCTAGCTCCGATACCAAACTGACGCAGCGGATTAAACAAAAACAAGATAGATCGATGAACGTAGCAATCGGTGGATTGATGAATACTGAAATGCCCAAATTCGTTGATCCGAAGATACCGAATTTTAGCCATCTACGTCACGTTGATCGATCACGATACCGTGAAAGTAGATCTTCAATTCTTCGAGCGTTGATCAAGCGCACTTGATACCGCGAATTGGCTTCACGATCGTTGAATCGAGCGCACTCGATTGACCGAAGGTGGAGATAGGAGATAACACTCAACTACCGATTTAAAATGGAGGCACAAAGCACAAACCAAATTTTATTTCAAATTCAACAACCTTTACAAATGATGCCTCCCGCCTATTTATACGCTTACAACTCACACAACAGAAATTTGTACAACACATAGGTCGTTCATGACCTAAACATCACGACCTAAAACAAAGAAACAATACAACACTTTTCAGTACACGACCTACGACTTATGAAAATTAACGACTTACGAGCTAAAATCCTACGACCTAAAATACATTCACGCGACCTAAAAAATAACTCACGACTTAATTTCTGGCGGTATTGCCTCGTAGCTTTTCGCGTTTCACTACTTTGACATTGATGAGGCGGCAGTAGGTCGCTCGCGACTTAGAGTTAGGTCGCTCGCGAGTTGATGAGGCGGAATAAGGTCGTTCGCGACTTAGGGAATAGGTCGCTCGGTGGAAGATTTAGGTCGCTCGGTGGAAGATTTAGGTCGCTCGCGACTTAGAGCAGAGATAGGTCGCTTGCGACTTAGAGCAGAGATAGGTCGCTGGTTGCTGGAAGTTAGGTCGTGGGATGGAATTGATGTGGAGTTTAGGTCGCGCTGGTGGTTAGGTCGGAGAGCATTGGGTCGCGGAAAAGTTAGGTCGTGGGAATGGTTAGGTCGCGGAGGCGTTAGGTCGTGAAGTGCTGGTGATAAATTGGTGATGGAATTAGGTCGCTCGCGTTCCTCGTGCTCGTCTTCGGTATGTGCTGCATCAGTTGGACACCTGTTGAACATGAGCTTAAATAAAAATTGAGGCGGATGCCTATTTAATAGACGTGTAAACAAAAATCGAAATCGAGGCGGACACCTGTTCATTAGACGTCCAGTGAGATTACAATTTTGTAATCCCTTGATCCCATTTTTGTAGTATTACGTTCCGTAATCGACTATTGGAAGCAATTCAGGGGTTCAAGTTACAGAACTATAATTTGTATACTGTTGGAGATGTTCTTAATGTAAATTTAGCTTGCGAACGAACCATTCAGGATGACTTGTCTTCTTTTGAAATAGATACCAGACTAGGACATCTTTGAAACTCAAATTCATGTTTAGTAGCCTGACTTCAGGTCATTTTCAACAGTGAATCAATACTAGCAATGATAAAGTTAACTTGAAATCATATGGTTCTCGGTTGTCAAATGTAAGAAAAAAAAACATTACCTATGTCATATATGGTAACGTCATAGGGATGGGAATTTGCCTATTTTGTGAAACTAACTACTCAAATATGTATAGTAGTACTAAAATTGGACGAGGTATGATTTTTTTTCCTAGGTATGTGTTAAGTACTAATCCAACTTGTTTGGGCTAATCGATCAAGGCACATCTAATAACATTTTGTATCTATATAAAAGATGGTGATTGTATAATTCACAGTTAACGAATTTATTAATAGAAGCTTTTTCATCCTATTTTAAGTTCTGTTTTCATCTTTATTTCTCAGCTCTTCTTGCTTCTGTTATCTTCGTATTATTTCCTTTATAAATGTCTAAATATATAGACAAAAATTATACCGAAACTCACAGTATTCATAAACAAGTCATGTTTGTCTATATTGAATTGACAAATAACTTATGGATGTATGTCAGGAAATATTGCATGTATATAAGTGATTTTAGGTTCCGATTTTTGTTATTTACTAATCGTTTACTTCATTTTAGACAAAATCACATCCAATCGTTAAGATTTGATGAAGTTCTTACTGATAGAGATACGATGTCAACCTTGTTTGTATTGTGATTAGTTATATTTGTAATAGAGGTTTGAATGATAAGCTTTCTTTTAAGGAAATTTGGATTTAAGGTGGAAACACTTTGTCAAAAGTCAAAAAGATCTATGTAAACGTTTGGTACCAAAGTTTAATTTTTGTACTGTATTTTGATTCTATCCACAAATGCTTTAGCACATGCTAAAAAATAGATATACAAAAATAAAAAATTGTGCATGTTAAATGATTATTGTTTTAATCATTAAAATTAGCGTAGGGAACTATTTAACACAATTACTATCCTAGTCATTAATTATTTTATATTTTGAAACATATTAATTTGTTAGATGATTACTTATGAAACCTTCTTATAATTTTTTACTAGTTGGATTAATTGTTTTCTCATGATCATGTTTTTCTCTTGTCATTTTGAATTTTACTAGTCCTTTTGTTTTGAACATTATTTCCTTTTTCTCTCATTATTTCACTTGGCTGGAGTTATTTAGTTTTGTTCATTGCTTTTTTTGCCATGAATATTTTTTTTAACAAGAGAACTATTTTCCATCAAGATAAACAGGTAAAACATTAAATATATGCTTTTAAAATAGAATCATGATATATATATATATATATATATATATATATATATATATATATAAAGAAGTGGTATTACCTTTAAAAAAACAATATTGAAATCATATGAAAGAAATATAGCTTTTGTCAAAGTTGGGATTCAAATACATAACCTTACAGAAAATAAAGATGTATTTTATCAAAAGAGGGATTCGAACCCATGACTACATGGAATGTATAATTCTTTTCAATCAAAAAAGTGTTTAATAATGATGTGTCTGCTTTAGTTTTTGCTATTGATTATGTAACAACTATAAAAAATGTTCTTGCATTACATTAGAAAATTGAAGCAGTGTGAACTAGTTAGGTGACTTTGTATATATGTCTAGCATGTAAATACTTTGTCGACTATATAGAACTTAAGATGTTATGCGAGTCCTACAGAAATATGAGGTTTACACTTTTTTTTTATTGGTTAAAACATACGTAAGATGGTCATTCAGATTAAAATTGTTAATAACAATTGTAATACCGTTATGACTTTTTGGTCCAACTTTAAAATTTTCAAAATACCGTTAACACAAATGATGTCACGAGTTTGAATTCCGGTGATACCAAAATTTAATCATTATTTTTAGTTGAAATTTTACTATATAAATGCCATTACGAGTTTGAATCTCGGTGCTAGCATAGAGTTCATTTTATGTTAGATAATTCTTATGCAATATGATTTATATCCACTGTAAATCTTTATTCACATGTGTATCGTGCATGCTAAAATACTATTAAGTATAATTAACGAATTTTTAAAATATGAATTCCAATAGTTTTTGACCAACTGAGTGTTGTGTATGAGCTCACGCCATAAATGTAATGTAAGGTGGCCGTTCCTTTTGTATGGATAGTAAACATTCTATAAATGGACTACAATAGATAAAAAGGAGGTTACGAACAATTTATAATATCCAAATTGCATTTATAAGTAACGGTGGAAGGTTTGTTATGATTTGGTATCTCATTGAAAAAAGTGAGAATCTGTAGGGAATTTTCTCAGATTTAATGTTTCAAAACAGTTGTTGGTAATACAGATAGGTATAATGCTTGTGAACTTTACCACTTTGAGAACTACTGAGATACAGTTAATGTTACATGGCAAACAAAACATGATAATTAAAATTTAGAAATTTTCCATCGTTTTTATGGCACGCTAGGTTCATGGACACATTGGAAGTATTAAAAAATGCTAAATTAATCATTAATTTGTATGGCTTGTGAATGTTAAATGATTCTAAAATTGATTATGGAAGCTATTTGCAGTCATGATAGTGAACCTACCTAGAGAAGTAACCAAATAATTTTTGCTAGCGAAATGATTTGTGTCCATGTCTTTCTTATTGCAATGATAAGTAATTTGGCTAGATTTTGTCTTTCAAAGTTTTACAGGAATTAAAATATGTTATTATATATTATGCCATGTTAACCAAATGCCTTTGAAGAGTTGTAGGCACTTGTCCATGAAATCAGTATATTCAAACCTTTAATTGTCAAATACTATGAAAGAACAAAAGAGTTGAAATATCTCATATTACTCCATGTTGTAGTTTTTTTTATATAAAATACCTTAAAATATTTTAGTTTGATAACTTTGCTATAAACTATGGGAATCATATTATACACCAATACTAAATCCATATAAATAATCTTTGAAAATTCAACAGCTAAATTTAACATGTTCAGTATATGCATGCACATGCTGTGTTTTACAGTATTTACAAATAATAAATGCATGTTTTGTTTTTAAGTACAGTATAATTAAAGCTTTTAAATCAATACTGCTAAACAATCCATGTTTAAAGAATTCAACAAAAATAAACAGTATGATCCCTAATAATAATCTGCTAGAAGATATGTAATAAACATAGTTGACAAACAAAGGGATCATAAGATATAATTACCACAAATAACACAAAATATTGAAATATGCTAACTTTTGGAGCGATCCTAAAGTGAATATCCATTTAAGCCATCTTCAAATATATTTCTTTTTGATCATTTGTTATTTATATATCTTCTCTATGTTAAGGACCTACCGTACAGTGAAATATGATTCTTTTTGTAAATTTGTTGCAAAATTCTGATGGTTCCAATATGGACACAAACCTATCTTAAACTTCTATACAAATTACATCTATGGCCTAGTAACTGAAAAGAAAGGATTGAGTAGCTTCAATTACTATGCACTGTGTGTATGGAGAAGAAAGAGGAGATGAGCTGCTGCTTGCTATGCAGATATGCAGTGTGACGTAAGAGAGTAGAAGGCTACGTCGAAAATAGGCAACTTGTCAAATTTATTAATTAGGTATTCACTTATACAGAGCATACTCACTTGGAAGCTCTTTGGCTGGTTTTAAACGGGCATAGCTTTATTTCATGAATTTTGTACCCTTTCCACTTATTCTTTGGCATAATGAATGAAACCTTTTATGATGCATATATCTACAAATATGTTTATACTTTATATCACCTCTTTCTTTGTTTCCTAAGCTTCATTTTTTGGTTAAGTATCTAAATATCGCAAACATCTCTTTGATATGCAAAGAAGAAAACAAATTCATGCAAACTGTTTTCAATGCCTCCAATGTGTGCTTTAGAACTCTTATATATCCCAGTGTGTGCACATGCTTGTGCGTGCATGTGGGTATATATGTATACAGGCGTTTGTGCATGGGTCTGTGCATGCATATATTCATTCTTTTCCACTTGAATATTTGATTTTGTTTTTCTAGTATCTTATATCAAAATGTGGTTGCAGGCAAGGCAGGTCCATCCTGATAAAAATCCAAACGATCCTCTCGCAGCACAGAACTTTCAGGTGAAATTTACTATGTCATAACAAAAGCTATTATCATCTGCTATCCAGAATGTATACACACACAAGATTGGCCAAGTATTGTTATGGAAACTTTCTTTTATGATAAAGTAGACATGGCCTCATATTTGTGTACGTGCTTCTCTCATACCTTAAAACAGTGTGCTAATACACTCATAATTATCTGTTGAGGCAGTATGTACCATTGATATATGCATTAATTTATAGAATGAATAATCCACACTCCACCAATCTAATGCAATGCGCTGGCTCACATATCTAAATACAAGTATGAGTTTAGTGTTTATCTTGTAACATAGGCAAGTTGGAGTAGAATTACTTTGATGTGACACCAATTCTGGTTGAGTTGGGCTTTTTGGATAAGGGAAATCTCACCTTGATACGCCAGGTATTGGGCAACTTTGTCATGCCTTGGTGGGTTTATCTTTAGATATGTATAATTATGGGGTAAGAAGACTTCGTACTAAGATTTGTTATATGGGACTTGACCTCATGTATCTAGTTCTCATATGGTTTTTTCTTCTTCCTTTATTATACCTCAACAGAAGAATGATACAAGCATCCACTATTCCTATACATCATACATCCATCCACTTAGTTTACCATCTACACACTATTTTCAAGGATTATAATAATTTGTGTACCTCTTAAAGTTAATTAATTGTACTGCACACAGCAACACAAGAACTGTTATAATTTAGGTTTATCTAACATATATTTACTCTAATAATCAATTAGATGAGATCAGATCACTGTGTAAGCCTTTCTTAAAAACTTTTTGCTATTCGCTACTAATACTCTGTATTAAGATCTAAAAATATAATTTATATTAAATGGTCAAAAGATTCATTATTTTTTTGTTATATTTTTCATGTATGAGTTATGTATGTGTGTGTTAAATTTTTTGTACTTTATACTGACATTGTCAGGTCTGGTCCAAGCTTCCATTGATGCATAGCGTATGCACATATGAATAAGTTGATAAATATTTAGTATCATAGGACTCCGAGATATTACATAAATATACATACACATAGGCACACAAACACACACACACACCCCACAATAATCAAATTATACCAGATGCGGAACTATAAAAAAAAATTCAACCACTCTCACCTAGTACGTGCAAGACAACTCCTACCATCTCTCTTGACTTATATCAATTCGAGTTTTGTCTGGGATTTGTTCTCGTGTATGCACCGTCCAACTACCATCAATGACTAATACTATCTTAAATTTTAGTATTCTAACCGATGCGTTAAGGTCAACCCAAGTTTCCATTGATTTGTGGTGTACACGTATGAGTTGACAAATCTTTTATGACTAGTTGATCGTGTGTCGATAATATGAAACGAGTGGTAGTCGGAGAACCAACTCATCAGTTGGGTGAAGAAATTAATTTGTGCATTGTTATGATGAACGTGTTAACGATTTTTTTTTATGGACGTCTTCATGTCCATAGTGCTCAATGTACCGATGTTGATCGTATGGTGACCTATGGATGGGTATGGAGTTGGAAACTTTGCGAAGACCGTGTGAAGATATTTGTGGTATTACCGTGTGAAGGTATTTGTGGTATTACCGTGTGGTGTTTCTTCTGATGTCAAATGCTTCCTTGTAGGCAGTGCTAACTGGTTTTATGATTACCGTGTTAATGCTTTTTTTATGGATGTCTTTCGTGTCCATAGTGCTGAAAATATCAATATTCATCGTATGGTGATCTATGATGGGTATGGAGTTGGAAACTTTGCGAAGACCGTGTGAAGGTATATGTGGTATCACAGAAGTTTTTGACGTCAATTGGTGTAGGTAGCGGCAACCTATTTGTGATCTTATGTGATTGAGAATAAGGGAATTTGGGATTGATCTAGAAATGGTTGGGCTTTGTTTTTAATGTGGTTGTGTCGCTTTCTTATGTTTGATTTTGTGGAGAAGATTTGGTTGAAGGTGGAGATTTGGAGTACCTGATTATTTTGTATCAAGGCGAAGTTATAAAATATTGTGATACAAAAATCAAGAGTGGGTGTCATCTTTTTTGTCCTAAAACCATTCGTTTATTAGTTTTGCTTTTTATGCTCTTAATAACTTGCTAAGAGCGGCCACCTTTGTTCTTTATCTTGTTCTTTTCCACACACATTAGTAGGCTTTGTTATCTTGTTCTTCTTTTCCAAGCACAAAGAAGTCTTTGTGATACAGAACAATATTTATTCTTATCTAGGTTATTGATTTGCTTGTTATTTAACTTTTTTTTCTTAGATTAATAGTTAATTGTTGGGAATCAATAAAGATGATGATTATATCAAAATAACTTATTTGTGTTGTATAAGAGAATGAAATATATCAGGCTTCGGTTTCATATGTATTACAAGTGACTGCTTTATCTACCGTTCATTTATCATCAAGTGGCTACTCTTCTCTCTTGTCTTAAGAGGACTTGGGCTGCTATACTGAAAGCCCATCTTAGTCCTTTACTTCTCATATTTAAATAGCTTGTAACAGAGAATACATTGTATAAAAGTATCAAATAATCAAGTGATAATAAAATTCTCCTTTTGTATTCAAATCTTTATATGGTATCAGAGCCTATTTGCTTAACAGCATCGTGCCCTGCCATACTCTCATCAGCAACTATCTCATCATCTGAGAATAGGCTGCACGTCTGAATCTCTTCAGATCTAAAGATCATCATCAGAGATTCAAGATTCGATCACCAGAATCGTTCGCTTGATCATCACAGTGTTGTGCCTAGTCAGGAGGTGTCATCATTCATCACTCACCACCCAACTGGCTGCACTAGATATCTCCGCTTACAAGTTGTTGCAAGAAAAAAGGAAAAACACAGAAAACAGATTCAAGAAACCAGAAAATCTTTCTCTCAAATTTGAAAACAGGATCGTGCAGTCCCAAGATCCATCAGAAAATCATCATCATCTGAATCTGGCTACATCATACCTGTTCATATCCAACCCTTGTCAATCATTTCAAGAATCTGTCCTGTAATCCTTCTTTTATCCCTCTTATTCAAGAAAATATCTTTGCATCATGGCTGAAGAAGATGCAGCTGCATCATCAACCTCTGGTCCAAGAACCACTCAGACCCAATCCAATATTCCCCAAGAATTCATGAGCTCCATCATCAAGCCACAGAGTCAAGCTTTCACTGTTCAATTGGAAGAATCAAACTATCTGTTGTGGAAATTTCAAATGGAAACCGCAGTCAGAGGATATGGAATTGAAGACTACGTTTTTGGAACCATATGTGTGCCACCCAAGTTCACTGCAGACAAAGATGGAAAACTCATAAGCAACAAAGACTATATAACTCATCAGAGACAAGATAGCCTGATTAGTTCTTGGCTGATATCATCTATCAGTGCAAATTTACTACCACAAATTGTTGGGTGCAAAACAACACATGAGATATGGCACACTATTGAACAAGTGTTCAGCTCTCAGTCTGCTGCAAGAGTCATGCAGTACAAAAGACAACTGCATCACCTAAAGAAGGATAATCTAAACATGAGGGAATATCTCTCAAAAGCCAAAACAATATGTGATCAACTTGCTTCCGCTGGACATAAGATTTCTGATACTGAACAAGTTCTATCCATACTAAATGGTCTTGAAGAAGAGTATGAATCAGTAGTGGCAGTAATATCCTCTAATGAGGTATTACCATCACTACAATATGTTCACTCTATACTCCTCTCCCATGAAGGAAGACTCGAGCAAAAGAAAGCAACCAATTCAGATCACTCCATCAACTACATAGCTAATAACATAAACAGAAATCAAGAAAGCAACAGTACAGCAAGAAATCACAATAACAATATCCAAAGGGGTGGTCAGTACAATAGATCCAGAGGTAGAGGAGGCAGACAGAATTTCAACAGCAAACCAAGATGTCAGATATGTGAAAGATATGGTCACACAGCAAACAAATGCTACTTCAGATTTGATGCCAATTTCATACCATCTCAACAAGGCAATAACAGTACAAAAGCATCAAATCCCAGTGCAAACTTAATCAACACTCAATCAGAGGCTAAAACCGAAAAAGGAAGTGATGACAGAGCCAAGATTGAAGACATACATGATGATAGCTGGTATCCTGACTCAGGAGCTACCAATCATGTAACCAACAATCTAAGCAACTTAAATCTTGGCAACAGAGAATACAAAGGTACACAATTACTGTATTTAGGAAATGGTAAACCTATTCACATTTCTCATACTGGTAATGCAAGCTTAAGAGGTAAAAGACAACTTTACCTTAATAACCTATTAAGAGTGCCACTTATTAAAAAGAATTTAATGAGTGTGTCACAGTTTGCCAGGGATAATAATGTTTACTTTGAGTTCTACCCAAATCATTGTTTTGTCAAAGATATACTAACAAAGGAAACTCTATTGCAGGGTAAACAACATAAGGGATTATACAAATTTGATGTTACAAATGCAAGACATGATGATCATAAGGAAAATTGGTGCCATATTTCTGAATTAAAAACTGATGAGAGTAGCAAAAGTATTGATACTTGGCACTGTAAACTGGGACATCCCAGTATCAAAATCTTAAAACATATTGTAACTAAATGCAATGACATTTCTGTTGATAAAATTCCAATTTCCTATAATTGCACTTTTTGTCAAATGGGTAAAAGTCATAAGCTTGCATTTCCATATTCTGAGACTGTTTATAATAATCCATTAGAACTAATTGCTACTGATCTATGGGGTCCTGCCCCAATATGTAGTGACTATGGCTACAAATACTATATCTCTTTCATTGATGCTTACTCTAGACATGTTTGGATATATTTTCTAAAGGCAAAATCTGAAACTAGCAATGCAGTGACACAGTTTATAGTCAATGCAGAAAGACAGACTGGCTGCCAGGTAAAATTTATTCAAACAGATGGTGGAAAAGAATTCCTACCACTGAAAGATTATCTTCAGAAAAAGGGAATCACACATAGGACTACATGTCCTTATACATCTGAACAAAATGGTCTTATAGAAAGGAAACATAGACACATTGTAGAGACTGGCTTGACTTTATTGGCTCAGGCATCATTACCACTAAAATTTTGGCCTGATGCATTCTTTACAGCAGTCTATCTGATTAATAGACTACCCACAAAAGTCTTGAGCTATAAAAGTCCACTAGAAGTACTAACTAAAGTCAAGCCAGACTATCAAAACTTAAAAGTATTTGGATGTCTATGCTTTCCCTACTTAAGACCTTACAATAACCACAAGCTAGAATTTAGATCTCAACCATGTACATTCTTAGGCTATGCATCAAATAAAAAAGGATTTAAGTGTCTTGATAGTAAAGGAAGAATATACATATCCAGACATGTAATCTTCAATGAGCAAAAATTTCCTTTCAGTGATGTAGGAATGAAAACATCTAATAAGGTATATAATGCTAGATACTCATTACCTCCAATAACACTCTTCTCTGAAGAGTTAGCCTCTGATTGCATCATTGACAGTGAGGAAATAAATAATCCCTGTACTAGTCCTGTTCAATCTACAAGCAAAACAGGAACAGAACAAGGTAACAACTCTGAAGAATCAAATGATCCTTCCACATTCAGCACTAGCCAACATCCTGACACATGTCAAGTATTGAATGACTCAGTGTCACTCAATACTCAACAAGGTGTCACTGAAGTCACAAGCAGTCAACCTGCTCAACCTGAAAACACCGGACATCACATGATTACAAGAGCCAAGAGTGGCATATTTAAACCAAAGCTCTACAATATTGTATCAGACTGCACTGAGCCCAGTGCATATCAACAGGCTGTACATGATATCAACTGGAGATCAGCCATGAGAGAGGAATACAATGCACTAATAAAGAACAACACCTGGAAGCTTGTATCCTTACCAATACACAAAAACATAATTGGATGCAAGTGGACTTATAGAATTAAAAGAAATTTAGATGGTTCAGTTCTTAAGTACAAACCACGACTAGTGGCAAAAGGATTTTCACAACAAAATGGTTTTGACTTTAATGAGACTTTTTCTCCTGTTGTGAAACCCTCAACCATTAGAACTATTTTAACTATTGCTTTGCACAAGAACTGGACTATCAGACAACTAGATGTCAATAATGCTTTTCTCAATGGTGTCTTGCAGGAGGAGGTGTATATGGAACAACCACAAGGCTTTACTGAAAAAGGCAAAGAAATCCTTGTATGCAAACTAAACAAAGCTATTTATGGACTCAAACAAGCACCAAGAGTGTGGTTCGACAAGCTAAAATCAACACTTGCCAAACTTGGATACAATCCAGCTAAATCAGACAACTCTTTGTTTCTTAAATTCTCAAATGACACTATTTTATATGTGCTGATTTATGTTGATGATTTTATTATAACAGGCAACAACAATTCAGAAATTGAAAAGACTGTGCAGTACCTACACAGGGAATTTACAATTAAAGATCTGGGAAACCTGAACTACTTCCTTGGGATTGAAGTCAAAAGACTGCCAAACAATGAAATACAACTGAATCAAAAGAAATATATCACAGAAATCCTGGTAAAAGCCAACATGGATAAAGCAAATCCCCTACCTACACCTATGACAAGCAATCTGCATCTATCAAAACACAAAGGTGAATTCATATCCAATGACAAGCAATACAGAAGCATAGTCGGTGCACTACAGTATGCTACGATAACTAGACCAGACATCTCTTTTAGTGTGAATAAAGTTAGCCAGTTTATGCAAAGACCATCAGATGAACACTGGAAGGCAGTGAAACGCATTCTAAGATATCTCAAGGGTACATTAGACCAAGGTATAATCATGAAATCAAGCAAATCACTAAATATCAATGCATATGCTGACTCAGACTGGGCCTCTGACTATGATGATACAATACTGTATTTTTCTAGGAATGAATCCAATATCTTGGTGTGCAAAAAAGCAATCAACAGTATCTAGATCAAGTACTGAAGCTGAGTTCAGAAGCCTTGCTAGTACGGCATCAGAAGTTATGTGGATACAATCACTACTAAGTGAATTACAAGTTAACACTAACAGCAAGGCAACAATTTGGTGTGACAATATCAGTGCAATATCTCTTACAGCCAACCCTGTCTTACACTCTCGAACCAAACACATGGAGCTTGACATCTACTTTATCAGAGAACAAGTCATGAAAGACAACATTAGAGTAAGATATATACCTTCAACTCACCAAAAGGCTGATGTTCTCACCAAGCCTCTCTCAAGACAGAGCTTCGTTAAATTCAGACGAGAGCTGAATGTTGACGTTGCTGATTTAAGTCAAAGATCCCAGGCTCCAGTATACATTCCAGAGGCTACTCGAGTACCTGACGAAGACGAGCATCTCAAAGAAGCATCTTCGCCAGCTTCTCGTTACTCTCAACTCAAATCATCACCTAAAAAACTCAACTGATACTGGAAAGATGAAGAGAGCGTTTATATCTGCAATCGACTCAAAACGATCTACTTTTCTCATGATTTCCCTCAGAAGAAAAATTGATTTCATTTCTCTCAAGCAAACCCTAGCCGACATTGGGTTTGAGGGGGAATATAAGAGAATGAAATATATCAGGCTTCGGTTTCATATGTATTACAAGTGACTGCTTTATCTACCGTTCATTTATCATCAAGTGGCTACTCTTCTCTCTTGTCTTAAGAGGACTTGGGCTGCTATACTGAAAGCCCATCTTAGTCCTTTACTTCTCTTATTTAAATAGCTTGTAACAGAGAATACATTGTATAAAAGTATCAAATAATCAAGTGATAATAAAATTCTCTTTTTGTATTCAAATCTTTATATGTTGCTTTATAGATTAGTATATGTTTCGGAATTAATATCACCACTATTTATTAATGCTCCCATATTATATTCTATCAAATTATTTCTTTCTGAAATTATATTTGATCTTGGGAAATTGCTTTCGCAACTGTTTTATCATTTGATAGGCTTTATTCAATTAAAAGCAAGCAGGCTGGCTGGCTAGCTAGCTAGCTAACTATATATATACACACACATACATATATATACATATACATACATATATATACATATACATACATATATATAGTTCGCGTTTGGTTTCAATATCATTTCAAAATTTGGCATCCTCTTGCACTCTGATTAAATTTACGAAATCAACGACTTGTTAATGTTGACTACATCAATTATCATAATTTAGCAACCTTGCTAGTATGCATGTATGTGTGTGTATCTCTGTGTGTGAGAGAGATTTGCATCATGGCTTATCTATATCCACCATTTGTGCTCAACTCGTTTTTTTGGTAGCTACCATTATTGGACTTTGATAAAATTTTACATCGGCGATCTACATATCATTAACATCAACTCTATGAAAAATTGTCTTAATACGATATATCAGACCATCAAAATCAGCTATTTAATTTTAGCAGGAAAAAGATACTGGTACCCCCCCCCCCCCCCCTTTTTTTTTTGGAGACTACGATAATGATGATAAGTAGATCAAACCATTGTTATAAAAATTCTCATGGTTTTAACCTCGTTTCAAATTGGATCTCTTCAATTACGATTCAAATTACAATTCAATGCCTAACTTAAATCACTGTCGAAATCATTCAATTCGTGTTTGAAATAAAAAATACGAAGATACTTATTTGTATCTACAATTGACTGATAGTTTTCTACGGAAAATAAACATAAAACAAGATAAATTATGTTTTTGGTTTTATTTAGAGCAAAATTTCTAGCATAAGACATATACAATAACTAAATATAAACTCTCCGAATCCACGATTTGTGAATCAGATCTGATTTCGATCTAGAGTTTAAACTTTAAACTTTATGATTTATAATTTGAATTCTATTTTAAAAAATTCACGGTCTATAATTTGAAATTTTGAATTCCATTTTAGTAACCTTGGACCACACCTTCAAACCAAAAAAAAAAAAAAACAGTCAAATTTCTGATAATTGTACCAAACTTAGTTGGACAGAAGCTGGGGATATAAAAAAATTGTAACCTTGTTTTTCATATGGACTGAAGTACTTGATTTCATTTCAGGTGTTGGGTGAAGCTTACCAGGTTCTAAGTGATCCAACGCAGCGTCAAGCTTACGATTCTTATGGAAAATCAGGCATCTCAAAGTAAGCCTTTTTTTTATTGTTGGAACATAACTTTCTGGTATACTACCACCCAAGATTCCATCCATATAATGGTCATGTTTTAATTTGTGATCCGTCCAATATAAAAGAAAGAGTAAACTGAAATTTGTTCTTCGTTTTATAGAGAGGCTATAATTGATCCTGCAGCAATTTTTGCAATGCTGTTTGGAAGTGAGCTGTTTGAGGATTACATTGGTCAACTGGCTATGGCATCAATGGCCTCCCTTGATATATTCAAAGAAGGAGAACAAATTGATGAAAGAAAACTTGAAGAGAAAATAAGAGTAATCATTTATTGAACTTTCTTTTACACATCTCCATAGGGAATGAATTCCACATCTTTGGCTTGCTGCTGCAAGTACAATCTAAAGCTACTAGCTAAAATAATTAACTACCGGACAACTAGAGATATCATTTATTGATAACTCAATTTTAGTTAGTATAAAAGAGCATATTTCAAGGAATACAAACTTGAATATATTTATATATACTAAATATTTGGTTGGCTAACAATTCTTTTTATCCACAATATATTAATGCTTTGGCTGTACATATGAATTTATACAATATGCATGTGATAGTTCTGTTGTCCACATGTTATTTGAGTAAAAACAGTGATAATTGTTCAGTCCTATCCTCTTTTTGCACGCCCAGAATTCATAATGAACTTGTATATCTATATCTGTTTTTTTTTTTTTTTTGCTCATGTACTTACTTTTCATTAAACACAATTATATTTATTCCCATAGGTTGTTCAAAGGGAGAGAGAAGAAAAACTAGCAAACATTTTGAAAGATCGACTTAATCAATATGTTCAAGGAAACAAGGATGCTTTTATTATTCAAGCCGAAGCTGAGATGTCACGACTTTCCAGTGCAGGTTAAAAACTCCCCAATATTTTCTTAATCCTCCTAAATTATGATATTCATAGTTCTGTTGGTAAATTTGAAATGTTTCAATATGTGTGTGAAAGTTCTGTAGTAGTAAGTTATTTCACTCATACCTGTACTAACCCATTTTAAGAAGAGAAGGATATGAATCTGTTAGTTGCTAGCTAATGAAACCAGATGAACTAATTACAGCAATCCTGTATTTTTATATTTTACTTAAAAAGCAAATAGTTCTCAAATGCATGTATGTGTGGAATATGGTAATTTCCTTTTTACTACGTCCAGAGAAAGCATGCAGTGTGTTTTTTCTTTCCACGGAATTTGGCCTCATCAACCTAACAAGTTACCCTTCGCGGGGAACCTTTGGCAGTGGGACAAGCATTCAATGTTCATAAGTCAATATCTGTGGAGTAGCAATCTTGTACCAAAAGTTTCTCATTTACTTGGTAGTTTTTGCTGATTCCAAATTTCAACATTCTTATGCATTCCCTGCCATGTATGAGATCTCTCTGCAATGAACTTGGTGATTTTCAGACAAAAGTTGATCTGTTTTGTCTCTTTGTTCCCTCCTAAATGACTATTTAAAGAATAAAAATGTGTGTTATGCTAGACATGCATTTCTTCCTAGCGGTGACCCTTGTGTCAGCCTCAGAGGAATCAGTTTATCCCTCTTAATTTTCCTGTTGGTGCTCCCTTGTTCATTATTAGTTAAATTATCCTTAATTAAACTATTTCATCTAAATTATGCAGGTCTTTCATGTCAATGTCCTTTCTGTATATGGGATAATATCATAATTTGATTTTGTTACAGCTTATGGAGTCGATATGTTGAATACAATTGGCTACATTTATGTAAGACAGTCAGCTAAAGAGCTTGGTAAGAAAGCCATATATTTAGGCTTGCCTTTTATTGCTGAATGGTTCAGAACCAAGGGACACTTTATAAAATCCCAAGTAACCGCTGCAACAGGTATATTGTATTTTGACATCACGTTATTTTTACACTTTCACGGTGGGTATGTATAATATATTGTGTTATTTTGTACGATTATTTCAGGGGCGATTGCTCTAATGCAACTGCAAGAAGACATGAAGAAACATCTCAGCACCGAAGGCAATTACACAGAGGAAGAGCTTGAAGAATACATGCAAACTCATAAGAAAGTGATGATAGATTCATTATGGAAGCTTAATGTTGCTGACATTGAGGCTACCTTGTCCCATGTTTGTCAGCTTGTATGTCCTATCTCATATAAAATTTAAGCGTTCAACAGCCCTTCTGCAAAACCGATTGATCATATGTCACATTAATCGCAGGTACTTCAAGATAATACCGTGAAAAAAGAGGAGCTTAGGGCCCGGGCGAAAGGGTTGAAAGTTTTAGGAAGGATATTTCAGGTTAGTTTCCATCTTTATTTGGATATTTGTTAATACAAGTTATGTTCTTATAATGAATTGAGAGTTTCAGAGGGTTAAGTCATCTAATGGAGAGAGTGAAGCATCAGGTGGTGTTCACAAGTTGAATGGAAACGAGCAGTTTAATGATGGAAGTTCTCCGGATACATCACCTAAATCACCCGTTGAGGATCGAACCACCAACACATCTGTTCCTCAGGTAATAATTATCGATTTTTATGGTGTTCATTTTTGTGCATTAAAATGCCTTTTCACTTCAATTTTACTTTAAGTGACTTGTAATTTGTGGTAAATTACAATACGTTTTGCCTACATAATGGAAGATCTTAATTCTTGTAATTACCGAAGCAGCGGTAACTTTTTAGCAGCCATAAAACTACCGTCTTGCATGTTCTTTGCTTGTTTTATCATATGATTCATGAAACATGTGCTTTATGATTTTGTTCATGCTTTTAATGTGTAATAGAGTCCATATGTGGAGGCCCCAGAATTTGTCGGTGCTCAGCATAGCTACAACTTCCCAATGCCAACTGCACCTCCTGGAGTACAAAGGAACCACTAATGAATGCAGCATCAATTTTAATTTATTTTCTGGTATATTTTTTGTGTGGCCTATCATTTGTGGGGTGCTTCATTGTATAAGTAGAGTATGCATTATCATTGTGCATAAATATTTTCATTAAAATGAGGGGCAGTGGGGTCAGGCTGTTTCCATATTTTAGTGCTTTATTCGCGAGCCGGTTTCTATTTTTTTTACCATTCATAGTTGATTGTTTTAGTAGTGAGTTATCTGTAAATATATTTGGATAACAACCAGTGTATAATTAGTTGAATTATGTTTTAAGTTAAGAAAAGATTGTTTATGATGTGCGCTTATTCCAACTTTCTGAAAACGTTATGTGTTAATGTAAGCTGTTTTGGTTCATGTATGAGTGATGAAAATTAGGGTGCATTTTTACAGTAGTGGACATTTGAACGGAGAAGTTGGTTGGGTGGGGATGCGTTTGGTTGCAAACGAGATATTTGCGCGGAGCGAAGCATTTAAAATGTATTTTAAAATAAAATTGTTTTATATTTAGTCAAATAATTATTTGTTTTTTATTGAATAATGTGTATTAATTGCAAAAATAAGTAAATAAATAAAGTTGTATAATTATAAATTGCTTCGATTCAGTTCAATTCAATTTCATAATATAGAGGATTTTGATACGATTGCAACGCAAAAAACCGTCTTTCAAACGGACATTATTTGTACAAGTTATTAATTTTAAAAATTTAGAGTTAAATTATCAACCCGGAAACATAGAACTAATCATTTTCTTATATTATTGCCTAGTCAACTAGTCAAATATGAATCCAATTTTACGGGGCTTAGATTTAAAATTTCCTAATTCGAAACCGATAAAAGTGGATTGATTAGGCACGGGATTCGACGAGGTTCTAATGTTAAAGGTCCAATTATCATCCCCAATCGTGATTTTTGCATACGTTTTAGAGCAACAACACGATATGTGAACATATTGACTTGCATTGTAAATATATGTAGAAAACAAACACTCTGTATATCAATATTGTTATGCAACAGGACTCATTTTCACAAATATTATACGATTGTAGGCTAAATATCTATATAGAATGGCAAACTTCGATTGTACCATGGCGATCTTCTATTTGACATCTTGGTGACTACAAAGCATCAAGTGAAGCCCCAACACGAAGTTGATTGGTGATGGTCCTGTTGAGTTTTTCGCTGCAACACCTCAACGCTTAGAAGTAAGTTCTAAGGTTTAAAGAAGTATCCTTGGGGTTAAAATTACAGGAAATTATTGTAAATGACAAATTTTTTTAGCATTTTAGTCTCAAGGACGGACCTTCAGTATTTTAGCCCGAAGGACAACTTTCTTTAGGTATCAGTTTTTACAGTTTTTAGGTATCAGTTTGTAGTTATCGGTAACAGTTTTTAGGTATCAGTTTTTAGTTCGGTAGCAGTTTTGAAAAAATGTTTGTCCTTACGAATAATTTTGAAAGAATGTTTGTCATTATGAATAATTTTTAGGAGACTGTTTGTTCTTGTGGTTAAAATATTGAGGTCGTGTCCTTGAGGCTAAAAATATACAAATGTTTGTCCTTTAAATTAATTCCCCCTAAATAACTCGGGGAAAGTGTTTGGATTTATTATGACATAACGATTAGGTGTCTAACGGACTCTTTTGGCGGAAATTCTTTTCTCGGCGTAATGAATTTTTTTTTTTTGCAATCTAGTCTAATTTATTTCTATTTAAATATAGAAGTGCCCATATAAATAGAACTTCATAGAAGATAATACCCTATTACTTACTTTTTTAGTACTTTGTTACAAATTACAAGAAATCTTTACAGGAGCATGTGCTATTAAAGAACATTCAGCCGATTTAGATTTGCAAATTATCATAGAAAATTCATTGGTAGAATGAAGGGAATTAGAAACCGAAGAATCTGCTGGAAACAAATGGGAAGATCGAAAAAATATAATAAGAGAAATTTTGATTAGACACATGGAGTTAGCTAAAAAATTTATCCGAACAAATGTAGAACCAAATGGAGTTTACTAGTTAGTGTTAATTAGGGGGCTTATGGACTTTTGTTGCCCTCCATGGTGCTTTTAGACTAATAGGTTTTATGTTACGCCAATTAAGAAGGTGATCAAGCCGCACCTTCCAGGACGACTACCAGGGACGGACCTATTTATCATTTGGGGTGGGCGACTGCCCACCCCACAAAAAAAAAAAACTTCGTCAACGGCAGCCAGCGACTCCGGTTCCAGTTTCAGCCTTCAGTCCTCCTTCTCCAGTCTCAGTCCTCCTTCAGTCCTTCTTCAATCTCCGGGAAAATCTAGTAAGTTCTCAATTTTAGATTTGAATTCCATAAATCATAGTTTGCATTGTGAATTGTGATTGATGTTCTTAATTTTAGATTTAAAATTTTAGATTCGAATTTTAGATGTAAACATAAATCTAAACCCTAGTTACTAGTTAGGGGGTACTCTAGCAATGAAGTTGCAACTTGCAAACAAGTACCAATGAATAGATACTAGCAGTAGCATTGTATTTGTAGCAATGAAGTGCTTGACCGATAAATTGGCAGTAAATTGTGCAAATTATGCAGTAAATTGTAACACAGTAGGCTATTTTGTTGATACTGGCAACATGTATTTGTAGCACAACATGTTATTTTGTTGATACTGACAGTTGATACTGGCAGCAAATATTTGTAGCACAGTTGGTTATTTTGTTGATACTGGCAATAAATTGTTGCAAATTATTTAATTTTCTTCTATTATTCGCCCACCGCAAAATAAATTCCTGGTTACGTCCCTGACGACTACCTTGTTAGAACTTCACTCTAATCACTAGTCCCGCCTTCGGCATCCCCCCTTGCGGTTAAGGTAACAACTTTGGACAAGGACAGCTCCCATAGTGCAATGGGCAGTGTGTATAATCGAAAGGAACTAGCCTGCAAGAGATTAGGAAAGACATTAATTAAGAATGCTTTCTAAATGATAGTACTTTATTTAAGATAGGACTGACTATTACCTCTTACGCTAGGTGATACTGATAGTGAACCACGCACTGCCTTAGTCGTGCTAAGCTTAAAAAAAAGACGAGATTTGTAGTGGTTTAAAAGTTTTCCTACATCCACTATTATTCGTATCTTTGTTGCTTTGGTTAAGGTCGGTAAAATTTAAATTATGCAAGCAGCCATTTTTTATCTCTTTACAAAACTTGGTTGTACTTTCGGAACTTAAAAATAAGTAAAAAGTTCAATGATATTTGGCTGGAGTACTCTCTTGTCCCTTTCTTGATGGATTGTGCTCTCTATTTGAAGTAGTTCTTTAGCTCGGCCATTAGTGTAATGCTTTGGCTTTTGATTTCTAACCTGGATACTCGGGTGCTCTTTATTGCTCTCGGGTTTATTACTAAGGTAGTTCAAACGACTGTGATAGCTAAAATTATAAGTTCGTGCTACTTGGGATATTTTAATTTGAGCTGCGACTAGACCCGTCAAATGTTGATTTTGACCCAACCCATTTATGATCCTTTTTATCCATTTAACACAAGGTTCGGTCCGACCTAACCAATTTTATAAGCGGGCTACCCGTTTAACCCATTTAAAGATTTAAATTTGATTTGACTAATAAAAAATAAATAGATATAAAATAATTTTGACTATGATTTTTACGTTTAGAGTTTCGATACAAATCATAATTTCAAATTTTAAAATTTAAATTCTAATTTTCATCAAAATTCAAATATGGAGATGTAATATGTTATTTGTTAAGTGTAACCGTTAGTCACCACGGAGAACTACAACATGCGTTCACAGGATAAAGCATTCGAGTGTTCCATATTGTTCGTAATTTAGGAGGGAGTTCATCAGTTGAAGTCTCGTCTGATTCCGAGCTAGTATCAAAAAATTATTGTAGTCTGAAAAAAAATAGCGGCTACTGCTTAGGCAGAGTTCAAATATCGGTATGTAGCATGTCATTTTCTAAGTGCAACTGTTAGTCACAATGCACAACTACAGCATTCATAAGCTGAAGTATCTGAGTATTCTATATTGTCTGTAATTTAGTAGGGAGTTCATCGATTGAAGTCTTATCGAGTTGGTATCATGAAGTTATTGCAATCTAAACTAAAAAATAGCGGCTTCTGCCTAGGCGAAGTTCAAATATGGGGATGTAGCATGTTATTTTCTAAGTATAACTGTTAGTCACCATGGAGAACTACAGTGTGCATTCATAAGCTGAAGTATCCGAGTATTTCATATTGTTTGTAATTTATGTGGAAGTTCATCGGTTGAAGTTTCATCACAAATTAGTATAAAGAAGTTACCGCAGTCCAAACAAAAAATAGCGGCTTCTACTTAGGCGGAGTTCAAACATGGGATGAAGCTTGTTATTTCTAAGTACAATTGTTAGCCTCCAGAAGAACTATAGTGTGCGTTCACAAGATGAAGTATCTAAGTATTTCATATTGTCCATAATTTAGATGGGAGTTCATCGGTCGAAGTCTCGTCTGATTCCGAGTTAGTATGAAAAAGTTATTGCAGCCTGAATAAAAAAATAGCGGCTTCCGCCTAAGCGGAGTTCAAATATGAGGATGTAGCCTGTTATTTTCTAAGTACAATTGTTAGTCACCATGAAGAACTATTGCGTGCGTTCACAAGATAAAGTATCCTAGTGAAAATTTTCAAAATTTCAAAATTTATGTTTGGTTAAATTGATTACCCATTTATAATCCTTTTAAAAATGAATCAACCCATTTAATAAAGATTCATAAATGGGTTAACCTAACTCATTTATGAGTATGGTAAACGAGCTGGGTTAATGGGTTTGGTCATATTTTGACGAGTCTAGCCGCGATTATAGTTAACATTGAGCTGCTTGGGCTTTCAGTATTAGTGTTAAGTCCATGATAAAATGATTTATAGACTGATGACTTAGATATGGCCGGGAATAGATAAACCTTTGATATGTAGGGGTTTAATTGTCTTAGATATAACTTACTTGTGCCAAAAGCATATTTTATCGATGTAAAAATAATGGTATAACACATGTTCTTTAAATTTTATTTCATATGAACGGTTTAAGAAATGAGTACGAAGCAAACTTTGGTAGATCTGTTGTATTAAGATTAATACAAAGATGATAACATCGTTTACTTCATTAATGACCTATAGCTCAAGTGGTTAGACGTATGACGCTTTATACAGTGGTTCTAAAGATCATGAGTTCGAGCCCTTGAGACATCATAATGAGTGCTTTGCTTGAAAGAATATCACTCTTATTATAAAAAAAACATTGTTTACTTCGCGCGCGCGTGTGTATGAATGTTTAACTTAACTTGAAAGTGTATAACGCTGGATTAATAGAAAATAAATGATAAAATTATATAATTGGAACTGTATACTAGCACGTAGAATCATTCTTATTAACTCTATTTTGATGGCTTTTCCGATTTCGTTCCTAATTATGACAACCTTCACCATTTCATTTCTAATTCTAACAATGTGTCTCACTTTTGAAAATTCATTTTAATAAATTTAAACATTTTTAATCTAGGGATTAATAATATAGTCCATTCCGGAAATAACACATCTTTGTGACATTATAACTGGATTTCAGTTATTCCTCTTAGAGTTGGCTAAAAAAGAACTTTTAATATTTGTAATTTCAAAAATGCCTTCATTTCCGAGGTTTTTAGCCCATACAATGAATTCTCATGGAACTTTAGCTTCAACCGTTCTCTTAAAGATATTACAATAACACAATTTGTATCACTTTGTACTAAATTAGAATATTACAATATATGTAACGACGGCTACAATATAACTTGGGGTTGGTAAAATAGCAATATATTTTCCTCAAAACCGATGTGCAAGTTTTTAATTTATCAGGGACAAAAACAAATATTTTTAAAATGCTTATTCAAATCAAAAGTGCATATGTGGTTAATCCAACATAAGAAATTGAATATAATCGAATTTCTTAAGAAAAAGAATTTACTCATAGATAAAAAAGTGTTTTTTGCAACTTAGACCTAGAAAACGTAATACACCCATATTTCAAGTATCCTTTAGCTTACTATGTTCTTGTACACACTCTAAGTTATTTTTTGACTATAACACTGTGCAGTTAATGCCCCGCTATATCCCCGCTATAACTCCGATATATCTTATAGCGGATTCCTACCGCTACGATTTTTCCATATATCCCCAACATATAGCCTTTCCGCTTTAATCCCCGCTATTTCCGCTATATCCCGTTATTTCCGCTATATTCCGCTATTTCCGCTATATCTTCTATAAAAAACTGGATTGAAAAATGATATTTATACGCTATAAAAATTATGAAATTAATTAATTTCATTGAATTTTTGATATATGTTTAGAAATGATAATACTCTAATATTCTACTAAATTAAATTAAGTTATATAACAGTTTTACGTTCATTTACAATACATTTGCACATATTTTTATTTAAAATTATTTTTGTATTAATTATAATTCAATTGAATGTTAATTTTTCACATAATTACTATCTATATATTTGTAAAAACAACAAGTATGGGATTTATATGCTATTTTAGAGTAATCCGATATATTCCGCTATATCTTCGCTACATCCCCGCTATGACTTTTTGCACATCTACCGCATTGAATCCACTGAGCGCTTTAACTGCACAGCTATAACATGACCAACTTTTACTTTAACTATGATAACTACTGGAATGATTCAGATTCAATACGCCAAAGGCAGTATACTTTACTTGGTACTATCTTCACTGTTACTTGCTAGTATTTATGGTTTGAAAGGAACCAAAGAATGTTCAATAACATTAATATTCCTCCTGACAATTTAACCTATGCTATTGAGCTTTTTAGCTATAACTGGGTTGCAAATTCTAGCTTCAACTTGGCCAAAAATATTTACTTCAAGAAATTTCTTAATTGTTGGATCAAAAAATGGCACAATACTCCAATTCAATCTAAAGAGAGTAGATTTAACTAAAAACAAAACGAAAACAGTAGAAAATACACGAATTTTATAGTGGTTCGGCTAATTTGAGGCCTACCTCCACTTTAATCTTATTATGGAATTTTTTTTATCATGAATACAAGATTTTTACAGTTCAAGTCAGTTTAGAACAGTAAAAAGTAGCCTTTTAACTTGAAAGGAGAAAGAAGATGAAGAATATAATGGCCAAAAAATCCTCTCCAAGTAGTTATGGACTTGCTATTTATAGAAGAATCATCTAATGAAATCATTGGATCATGAACTACCAGTTCAAACCGTAGATCCGAGAAAGTAGAAGGGAGAGACTGTGTCCAATGTGCCATAAAATCATATCGGTATCGATATGATTTGCCAATTGCAAACCATGCAATCTTCCTCTATTTTATCTTCTACCTTCGATTTGTCAAGTTCCGAGCACTTTTGTCTTAGAAATCAGATTGTTACCGAGAAGTTCTGACATGTCTCTACTTATCCTTTTACATATAGATTTTTGGAGTTTTCCTCCAATACTCCTTCACAAATGGGCTCCAGGACAACCATTTTAACCAATCATTCATTGACCATAGCTCTACAGTTCACCGAAGTGCCAGAAATCATGTCGGTACTTACCTGAAAAGAGGTTGGTAACGACCACTCACTTAACTAATTCTTGCACTCTTACTTATTGAAGCCTCCTATGATGATTGCCCTACACCATCGGCACTGCATATAGCTAAATAGTGCACTGCTGCCATGCCCGACCGATGTAAGACGATTGTCAATGGCTGAAAAGAAATAAAGTGTCATAGAACCTGTTGTATGTCTCACAGCTTATCGAATAAAATAATACAATAATATCACTGATATATGACAGGAAAGACAACAATAACTAAGCGAACCAAATATCATAGCACAGATCTATCGAGTTATACAACATAGAAATAAAGTTTATACAAAGCAGAAATAAACTCAAGTAAATTATCCTATAATAGTAAAGCAAACGCCGTCTAGGCTCCATAATATTGCACAGCAGAATAGCAATAGAATATACATACATACATACATATATGTGTGTGTGTATAATGCGAGAAAGCTCTATCCAGCTTGTGCTCTAAATAACCACCACATATCACCAGACGTGCTATCTGGTCTACCCGTTTAAGAGTATCCGAGATAATAAGAAGCAAAACATAAAACCTCGATTCAAACAACAGTCTGGCGTGAGTGATAAATGAATATCAAAACACTATACAAGTCGATATAGTAAGTAACAAGGGTAAACGAACCATAACTGGCATGTCTCTACAACCAAAGAGTTAGCAGTAATAAACATAATATGCTGCTCTACAACATTATAAATGTGTATTACAGCCCAAGTACAATTACTAGGGTCCAGGTATCCCTATCCACAAGACATAACTTAAGTGACATCCCTAGAGTGATAGACTATTGGGAAAAACAACCAGAACAAATTTTGCATCCATTAAACATTTCTCACTATCACTCAATGTGCCATGGATATATGATAACTCGTATGACCATTCCTCTACTAGGGATTAATTACTTTTTATAGTAAAATATCTACTCAATCATATTTCAGCCGTGCACCAACTACTCTTCACCGCAATATATCTACTCCATGTCAGATTACTCCAGCATGTTAAGGAACTCAATTTCAGATTTCACATTTCAGCATAGCTATTCGGCATCTAAGTTACTCGGTCACTCGGTACGATTCAGTTTACCGCACTATGTTTTAAGTCCTCGACATGTCTGTATCTCCATGCTGAATTTTTGGGCATGCACTTTCAGTATGCTTCAGATTTTAGAACTCCCACCAACAGCTATCTGAACTCACTTGCTATGTCCATGGTTCATCACAGCAACACTTGCCTCGCGGTCACCTATATGAATCAAGCTTATGTTATTCATTTAAGAATTCATTTAAGATTGCATTTTATATTCAGTTCTATCTCGATTGGCATAAGATAGGTTTCTCTATACTTGTTGGAATTATCAATCTTGTTGATCATCAATGTAATGATCTCATAACTTATATCCTAACTTTCTATATTTTGTAACGTCATCCATGTTGGTGGCCCTTTGGTTTTGTATTAATATAATAACGAGTGTTGTCCTTCCAAAAGCACCACTCATTCATTAGACCAAAAAAGGATGTCATAAATTAATTTTAATAGTAAAATTGCTTAAGCGGGTGCTAAAAACCATAACGGGCTTAGCAGTAAATAGCG
Organism: Allium fistulosum; assembly: GCA_030737815.1. NCBI lineage: Eukaryota > Viridiplantae > Streptophyta > Magnoliopsida > Asparagales > Amaryllidaceae > Allium > Allium fistulosum. The sequence continues at coordinate 919,081,959 of CM060906.1, forward strand.
GGACTTTAAGCGGATTCACCATTTAATATCGCTATATTGTAAAACCATAGTGGTGGAAGAGCGCTACTAGCTTTAACAGGGATTTAGCGGGACTTTAACATCATAGTTTCATCACCACCTCCATCTCCAACATCATCGATTCTTTTCATCTTGCCAAAAATCCTATCCACCTTTTTTCAACTGTAGTAATTGCTAGAATGTTCACCATCGCTGGTCGCTGCCTTTGCTAATCTTATCTAAGGCCTCCACGGTTACACCATCTCCTCTTGGCTAAACCAACATAAAATAGTTTTTTTTGACTATGTGATAAATTGCCATGAAACTTTGTTCTTGATGCTAAAAAACAAAATTGTTGTTCTTAAAATAAATATTTAAAATTTGTTCAACAAGTTTACTCCTATTTTATTATCATAATATGACTATATATAACACACGAAACCATGCTGAAGAAAATAATTTACAGTTCTTTTGAATCAAGAACGCAGGTCAAAAATTTTAGACCAAAAGACAAAATAATGATATTTCTATATAACATTTGTTGTAAATATAGTATTTTTACTGTAAATATAATATTAATTTAATCTAGCATTTAAAGAGAAAATCATATATTAATATCGAAAAATAGTATGAATGACAAAATTCAACAATTTTTTAGTTTCAAGGACATGCTCTCAATTTTTTAGTCAGAAGGTCAAACCGTTCAATATAATATAGCAGAAGGACAAAAATTCGATGAGAAGGACAGTACTACTGTGTAGTATCACTTTTGTGAACTGCAATAGCAATTTTGAAGTATTTAAATTTTTTTGATTTGTAGTAGTATTGTTATGATTTGTAATATCATTTTGTAGGTGTAGCGAGTAATCTTCGACTAGCTATTTTGTAGTAGCATTTTACGAGTTGTAATAATATTTTTAATTGAATTAAATAAGAAAAAGTAATACTATATAATATCAGTTTTGTTCACTACAAGGACGGCACCAGATAGCGACGGCATTTAGCCGTCGCCGGCCGACGCTAGCCGTCGCTAAATGCCGTCGCTATTTACCTCGTCGCCCAATAGTTTCGCGACGGCTTTAGCGACGGCTCCGTCACCTAAATAGCGACGGCTCGCGACTGCAAATGTGCCACGTGGAAATTTTCCAACGACTAAATGGCGTCGCTAGCCGTCGCTACGCGACACAAAACTTTTGCACTTTAGCCGTCGCTAATCTGAAACATACAGGCCGTCGCTAGCCGTCGCTAAACTGAACCAAAATTTCTGCACTTGCACAGCCCATATACACTTCAAACAACAACCATCAAATACCATCATCACAGCCAATATACACTATATTCATCAACTATAACCATCATATATCCATCATATATCCATCATATAACATCACTATACATTCAAACAATATAAAATCCAACAAAACCAAACAAAATCATATACAATCCCAACAATACATATCATGTCAATCAATACAAGTCATCAAAATATGTACATAGTTTCCCAACCAAAATGTGTACATAATTTTCCAACCACAATACAAACCATCAAAATATGTACATAATATCCCGAAATATATATACACCAAACCAACCAAAATGTGTATATACCAAACTAAGGAATGAGCAAACAAGCATACCTATTCCTCGCCATCGCTGCCATCCTCTCCAGGCATCCTCCCATGCTGTTGCAAATAACCTGCAATCCGCTCATCCAACTGTTGCTCAAAAAAACTCTTCCTCCAATCATTTATTTCATCCACTGTTTTCTTCAACTGAGCAATCTCCTCTTCTTGCTGGGACCTCCTGTATGCACTCTGCGATCTCATCGCCTGTAAAATAGTTCATAATTATTTATATATTAGTATATATATATATAATATTATTAAAATTATTTAACTATTCATATGCACGTGTAAATTTATATATTAGTACATGTTGAAATTTACCTCCAGATTTCCATAGCTATACCGCACATTGGTCCGAGAAGGCGGGTCAATAATAGCATCTCAGATATTGTTCGCCTCCTCTAGCGTAAGCTCTTCCTGGCCAGTGGACTGTGCTACCCGAGCTCGCTTAGCTTCGTATCTCTCCTGCGATTACAAACAATTGTTTTACACGATAAAAAATGAATTTCAAGTTTTTGAAAATAAAATAAAACAAAATATTGTTATTAACAATAAATAAGTTTACCATTACGGATTGGGATTTGTCATCCGTCCACTCGTACGAAACATTGCCTTCTTCATCAGTCCTCTCCACGGCATGCGTCACCATGAACAACTCGGCCATAGTGGGCTCGCGGTTGTATCTCGCCGCTTGAAAATATATAAATATTATTGCTAATCTGAATATAAAATATTTTAATAAAATGTAAACACAGTTTATAAATTTAATTACCAGCTCTCTCTAATGCTCCTGGAAGGATTTGGAGCCACCACGGTGCAATGCAGGATTTTTATTCCTGTTAGCCCGGTTCCACGCAGATAATTCCTACAAATTAAGATAAATTATCATGTATATATCTTGCGAGATTTATATTAGATTTAAATAACAAAGCAAACATATATTACTTACTTTTGCTGCTGGAGTGTCCCAAAGCCGAAGAATATCAGGCCATACAACATCACCCATCCAGTTCGGCTTTTTGCCTGAATTCTTAGCCTTGGACAATGTATCCCTGTAATTTTTTCTCATTCTTTTATTCCAGTGATTTAAGAAAACATCCATGTCGTCAGGGTCAACGCGGACTGCAGCCTGTAAATTGAAATTATTTTAAGTTATATAGATTATATTAATTTACAACTGAAATTCAAACTACTACTTACAAGTAAATCAGCCTGTATTGCGTTCTTGACATGAGGGGGATGTCATCCCAGCGAGGCCAACAACCATCCATCCGGCTCTGAAAAGCCTTCCTCGAAACCTGTAGAATATAATCAGATAGCTCCACCTCAAAGCCCTTGCAAAAGTTATGATATACATGTTTAGTGGATTTTAAAACTTACACTTTAAATAAAATTGATACTTACCCGGCACTTTTCGGAACAACTTCTGCCATCGGACGTAAGTCCGGTGCAGTGCCACTACCACCTGCACCGGGAGATGGGGATGGCGTGCCTGTCATACTTCGTCTCCTGCCAGACATATCTACTATAAAAAACAATATCATCACAGAACAATTATAGAATTTCACTACTACATAGCATGTTTCAATCACTTTCACAGAAACAATTATAAAAATTTACTAGTACAAAACATGGATAAAAATTAAATAAATTATCATCACAGAACAATAATAGAAATTCACTTAGCATGTTTCAATCACTTTCACAGAACAATTATAAAAATTTACTAGTACAAAACATGGATAAAAATTAACTAAATGATCATCACAGAACGATTAGTCTTCATCGTTTTCTGATTCAGACTTAGTCTCGTATTCTATCTCATTTTCTTCGGTACTTTCGAATGCATCAAATAAGACGTTTGATTCATCATTCAAAGGCCCTACATCAATATCATCACTTATTATTATTTTTGTATTTGGTTCAAGATCGGCTTGATATGCTGCTTCATCTGGAATATTATTTCCATCAAACGTAAACCTTGGTTTTGTTTTGAAAACAGCAGACCAATCCGCTTTATCTCTTTTCAAATATGGATACGGAGCAAAATAAACTTGTAACGCTTGCTTGGCTAATACAAAAGGATCGTACTTATAGTAGTGTGATGTATGCCTTATTTCAATAAGTTTATACTCTTTATGCACGTTGATTCCGGAACCAGAAACGTTACCGAACCAATTGCACTTAAATAAAAAAACCTTTTCTAAAGGTTCAACATAATATGTCAACTCTAGAATCTGTGTTAAGACGCCGTAAAAATCTTTTAAATGCTCATCTGGATCATCACTGCCTTTGACAAATACCCCGCTGTTATATTAATTTTTCAGCCCCGTAATCTTTCGTGTTGAACTTAAACCCATTGACGAAGAATATTGGATAAGTCTTCACATTTCTTTTTGGTCCAATCGCAAGATGTCTTAAGCCTTCATCAACGACACAGTTTCTTGGCTCATAAACATAGTTCAAAAACCATTTGGCAAATTCTTTACTGAGATCGCCAGATGGATACTGTGATTCGTAGATACTGCATATATGTAATATGTGTTATAATTATTATGTACGTAAAAGTAAATTACAAGTGAATTAATTATTACCTGACAAATGGTGCGACTTCGACACAATTTAAAAGAACATACGTGTGTGCTACATGGTGGTCTCTATCGTCCAACCATATTTCCACACATTTTCCACCAGGTCTACCATGTTGTCTAAAAACAGATAACATTGTTTGAAAAGAATTTTGTTCAACGACTTCCTCATTTCGAGGAACAGTTACAAACGATAAGTTCACATCGTCCTTGAAGTAGTGAGAGAAAAAAAATGAGGCTTCTTCTTCAAGATACGATTTGCATATCGAACCCTCAAGTCGAGCTTTTTGTCGAATCTTCTTCTTCAGATGATTCAAGTACCTATTAAGATATTTATTACATATTTAGATATACAAATTAGAATTTGAAATTGACATGAACATTGCACATGTTTTACCTCTCAAACGGATACATCCATCCATATTGCACAGGACATCGAAGAAGTGTTTCAGATGGAAGATGAATAGGTAAATGCTCCATTACGTTAAAGAAACCAGGCGGAAGTATTTTCTCCAGTTTGCATAGCAGTATGGGTATTTCTACTTCAAGTTTACGTATACGATCCACCTTTAATGTTGTCGAACAAAGCTGTTTATAAAACAAACATAACTCTGTTATAACGTTCCATACTTTTACGGGCAACAGTTCTTTGAAAGCCACGGGTAGTAAATATTCCATCATGATATGACAATCGTGACTTTTCATCCCACTCAGTTTACTATTTTTGAAGTCAACACATCTACGAAGATTGGAAGAAATCCCATCAGGAAATCTTAATTCTTCCACCCACTTTAGCACGAGTTTTACTTGCTTATTGTCTAGCTCATAGCATGCTTTCGGTTTTTTATTGTCATTAGGCTTCATATGAAGTTCCGGGCGCTTACAATAGTTTGCTATATCAAGCCTTGAATTCAAATCGTCCTTGGTTTTGCCCTTTACATTCAAAATTGTATTAAACAGGTTATCAAATACGTTCTTTTCGTTGTGCATCACGTCAATATTATGTTGGAGTAAGAGATCTTTCCAATATGGTAACTCCCAAAATATACTTTGTTTTCACCAATTATGAATGTCTGACTTTCCTGGGATTTCAGTCTTGACTCCAATTTCATGTATCTTTGGATAGTCCCTTACAATTTTGTATATTTCCTCGCCTGACCAAACCTTGGGTGGTTTCAAATTCTCTTCTCTATTAGCTATGAAAATTTTCTTATCTCTTCTAAAAGTATGATTGGGATGAAGAAAACGCCGATGGCAATCAAACCACAAAACTTTCTTCCCATATCATAACAAAAATGCTCGTGTTTCTTCCATACAATAAGGGCATGCTAGACGACCGGCCGTACTCCAACTAGAAAGCATCCCGTATGCAGGAAAATCATTAATAGTCCATAACAAAGAAGCGAACATACGAAAAAAAATCCTAGATACATCGTAAGTTTCGACTCCTTAATTCCACAGTTTTTAGCTCCTGCAGTCGGTTCTTCTTCGACATTTTCGTCTTCATCGACATCTTCAGTTGTAGGAAACATTGATCGTGCTGCATCATCCACCATATTTTCTATCGGATTCGTCATCATATTACCGTCCTCTAACAGTTCAGTATTAGGTGTAGGTTCAACAAGTTCTCCATGGCGATCCCAGAAATAATAATCAGGCACGAAACCATATTGATACAAATGTACTTCAACTATATCTGGTTTCCAATGCTTCAAATGTTGGCACTTACTACACGGGCAACGAATTTCTGTGTTGTTTCGGTTATTAGATTTAGCAAATCTAATAAATTCGTGTACACCGTTGTAGAAATGTTGCTTTATTGATCCCTTCTTTCCAGTTCTGACTTCATACATCCTAGTACGATCAAGAAAATAATTGAACATTTTTCTTGATTTGAAAATGTATGTTAGACAATTTAAATCATTAATTTTCAACCATTCTCCATTGTAAACAGTTCATCGTTGAAGAAAATTCAAAATAAAAACTTCACTTTATTTTTTATTTTTTAGTATTTTGGTTTTCACTTCGGTGGTCAGTCATCCTACTTCCCATTACAAACACAATAATGTAATTACATTTTATAAATCATTTCAGATTAAACGGTTCAACAAAATTCCGGCAGCACTTCCCTTCTGTTCCCTGTATCGTACACAAATGCGTGTACACAAGCAACGTAAAGAAAGTGCTATCGAAATTTTGTAACCGTTTAAAATGAAATGATTTATAATATATAATTACTTTATTGTGTTTGTAACTTGTCCAATACAGGGAAAAATCCGACAAATATTGTATCAGAGGAATATAAATGTCCGTTCCGTTACCAAAACGAACATCCATATAACGATCATATACAACACTTGCCAGACGGGGCCAAAGCCAATCTAAGGGATAATTTTTTTTCTTTATTTAATAAATTTGTATATTTAAATTTTAGTCAACATTCAATTAACAAATTTAGTTCAATATTCATTTCTTTATTTTTTTACGACATAGATTTTAGCGGAATATTTGTTGTTGCTATATTCATTTCTTAATTTCTTTACAAAATCGATTTTAGTACAATATCAGTTGTTTTTAAAGTCATTTCCTAATTTTTTTAAAAAATTTAGATATATGCAGAATTTTTAATGTTCTCATATTCATTTTTTAATTTTTTGTATAAACTTTATTTTGTACAATATATACAACCTTTTGCATTTTGGCCGTCGCTAGCCATCGCTAAAATTATTAAAATGGTCGTCTCGCTAAATCAACAAGATAAATAGAAGAATTATCAATGAAGATAATTAGAAAACAATAAAAATCTAATTATTAAATAAAAATTTGTCAATTTAAATTCACTTAACAACTTAAATTTGCAATTTATCAATTTTATGAACTATGAAATACTTTCATGTAAATTTATCAATAACCAAGTTAATCATTAATATACACTAATTTTTCACCAAACACAACTAACCATGTTAATCGCCAACACTAATTATCTACATTAACCATTTATTCAACTTCATGATAAACTAATTAATCTAATACCTAATTTAACTTCATGATAATAAACTAATTAATCTACCAAATCAACATACAACACTACTAATATCTAATTTAACAACACTACTAACACCTAATTTAACAACCAATCCTAATTTAACAACAAATCCTAAATCAAAATAGAGATTAGAAGCATACCAAGACGAATTTGGGTGATTTGGAGGCGTCGGAAGGCGGGGCGGCGGTGACGGGGGGCGGCGGATTGGGGGAAGGGGGGGTTTAATTTGGGGGGAAAGAGAATGAGAAAACTGCTCCCGGGAAGAAACCTGTATACTGCGTATAGCGACGGCTAGCGACGACCGCATTTTTTAGCCGTCGCCAGCCGTCGTAAACGCCGGTCGCTATTCGAAGCCTTTTTAGTAGTGGTTCAACGTTGTTTGTTATATTTTACTTGTAATAAAAATTACAATTGTATGATCATTTTATTTTATTTTTTAATAACTATTATGCTTGTAGTAGCAGTTTCTGAATTGTAGTTGTTTTATTTTTGAATTGTTGTAGCAGTTTATACACATTTAATAGTATTTATGAATTATAGTGGCAGTTTATGAATTATAGTATGAATTATAGTAGTAGTTTATGAATTTTAGTAGTAGCTTTTAACAAATGTACCATTTTTTAGATGAAGTATGCATTTATTATTTTTGTGGTAGCAGTTTATGTTTTGTTTTGAATTGTAGTAGCGGTTTATACACATTTAATAGTATTTATGAATTATAGTAGCAGTTTATACACATTTAATGATATTTATGAATTATAGTAGCAGTTTTATACACATTTTATGTTATTTGATAGTAGCAGTAATTTTGATAATAGCAGTTTTTTACACATTTTGATATTAGCAGTTTTATAGTAACAGTTTTATACACATTTGATAGTAACAGTTTTATACACATTTAATAGTAACAGTTTTTTGATGGTAGATATACGTACATTTGATAGTAGCAGTTTTATACATATTTGATAATAGTAGTTTTATACATATTTGATAGTAGTAGTTTTTTGGTAGTACATATACATTTGATAATAGTAGTTTTATACATATTTGATAGTAGCAGTTTTTTTATAGTAGATATAAATAATAATATGCAGTATCAGTTTATGTGCAGTATCAGTTTTTCTGTTTTTTTCTTCAATTTTTTTTTAATAATGCACATTTTCTTTATGTATAGTAGGATATGTATTGATGGTGATTATGAAGATGTAAATTTAAATTGAAAAAGTAGGAGTATATGTATACTTTAGCTTATAATGACATTAATGATACTGCCTAATATCATTTATTTAATAAAAAGAAACTGATATTACATAGTAGCAGTGTCGAACTTGCTACTAAAATTTTAGATTTTGACGATTGTGGTGGTATTGGGAGCGGTGGCGAGGCTGGTGGTGCAAGTGATGGCTACAGATGGTTGGTTAAAATATGAAGGTTGTGTCCTTGGGCTAAAAAAATATAAATTTTTGTAATTTAAACAAATTCCCTCTATTAATATAGCATTTTATTGATGTTTTAGTGCAAAAACTTTCACCAAATTTACTTTTTATAATAAATTTTAAACCCGCTTCATTAATGAATGGCAAAAAAATCAGAATATTAAGAGAAGAAAATAGTAGGTGAGCTGTCATGTCTCCAGCCTGCTCCAGCGCATCAGCACTACCCCACACGCACCACCCAGCACTTACATCTCACCCTCCATTTTGTCGGTCGCTCAATCCATCCTTCCATTCCCACATCACAAAATTAGTTCATCTCTCACTCTCTCCAAACCAGAAAACCAAGCAACAACAACATTCTCCCTTCTTTTCTTCCCTTTTAACTCTCAAAATTTCCCCAGAACAATAATCACCAAATAATATTGATGGAGAAAAAGAGCATTGGATTTTTCATTCTGCTACTTCTCGCAATAGTTTTCGTCAGTGTGCAATCTAAGGAAAAGAAATGCACCAAGGGTTGGGAATGCAAAGACAGTGTGTATTGCTGTAACCAAACGATTACAGATCTGTTTCAGGTGTATCAATTCGAGCAATTGTTTGCCAAAAGGAACTCGCCTGTGGCGCACGCGGTAGGGTTTTGGGACTATCATTCATTTATAACGGCGGCGGCGGAGTTTGAACCGCTTGGGTTCGGGACAACTGGTGGCAAGACTATGCAGATGAGGGAAATTGCCGCTTTTCTTGGCCATGTTGGTGCTAAGACTTCATGTAAGATTTTGTTCATCTTTTTCTTAATTGGTCCATGTGAATTATCTTGATTAATTATTTATTTTTTGTGTACCTAGAATGCCGATAGAAATTATAAAGATATAAATTTTATCCTCATTGTGTAAATGGAAGCATAAAGTGTTTTGAGGTTAAATCTCTCTAGGAGTAAAGAAAAGAAATAAAATCGGGACTAATTCGGTATCATAGTGTATTAATGGCTAACGCAGATAATTATTTTCCTCCATGAAATTGTGCAAAGTGCAAACAGTCCAGATTAATGTGTGCATGAAAAAAATCATGTCACTTAATGATGAAAAATCTGAATTTTTAGTAACAGACAACTGAATGCTTGTTAAATTTTGTTATCTTAAGTTAGGGATACAAAGATGTTGTTTTTGTTTTCCTTTCTTTATTATGTTTCATTTTGTCAACTTGTTCTGTAATTTAACAAGAAAGAAAACTAGAATCTAACCAAATTACAATCATTTTATGCATGTTTCTGTTCCAAAAATGAACTGGATTGCCTGGGAAGGTGGGACTCTCGAGAGTATAATTAGAACTGGTGAAAAAAAAATGTAGATCTAACAACTGATATATCTCAAGCATGCAGTTAATTACTAAACATTGGATGGCATTTTATACGGATGCAAAGAAAACAGTAGGTAGCGGAATACAATATCTCAAACTTGCTGCTTCGAATACATGTTTACTGTAACCACCATAAGATTCAATCAATGTTATTCCCTGCTGTTCTTATAAAAAATAATAATACTGTTATGTATATGTTAATGTAATCACTAATTACTTCTTTTGTAATGGCATTTCATAAGCTAAAGCTGTACAAGCATTAAAATCGAGGCACAACTACAAATAATTTCTTATCTGGAATCTATCGATTTATTTCTGTTTAGATTTAAATGAATTGCGATATCTGTTGTATGTCATGCACACCACACAAGAAACTCTTCCAAATTTATGGTTTTTTAGAATGTGTTATTTATGTATAACTCTAGCCATAGTTATTAACGGTGTACGCAAAAAAGCACAAAACCTCCACGAAGCTTGGGCTAACGGTGCGCCAAATGGCGCGTGCCTTTTTAATTTACTGCATATGTTTATATTTTTTTTATGAATTTAATATATTTAATAAGTAATTTAAAAAGTTCAACACACACACATACATATTACTAAGACACACGCAACAAAGATTTTTTAGACTTTGCAAAAAACATCATCAAATATCATATCATACGCATAAAATTTCAAAAGCATAATAGTCTTCAAAACCCAATATAGCATATGTATTATGCAGCTGCTAATAAATATATGAGTGTTCTTTTTTGAATAAGAATACATGAGTGTTCTTGCTTGTATTATACTGGTAAATTTGCATCCTTGTTTGTATATATGAGTTTTTGTAAATTCATTTAATATGATAAACACTAATTTTTACGATAAATACAAAATAAAAAACAAACACAAAAGTTATCAAACACAATAATTCGATAAATACTAATTTTTACGCAGTTTGGATTGTGAAAATGAAAAATAAATAAATAAAGAAGTAAAAAAAATAACAAAAAATAACGAAAAGGCACGTCATTTGCATTATTTACAGCGCCTTTCCATGTGTGCCGCGCCATAGGGAACAAAGAAAACACCACGCTTTCCATCATGGCGCGTGCCTTTTATAACAATTCCACTAGTGCCTTTTATAACAATTCCACTAGCTACTCGTACTAGGTGCCTAATCAGTGGCCATTGGCAATTCTTCCAAGTTTGTCTTCTTGAACCTGTTGGCAATAAAAATAATTAACTACTGTATTTTTTTTTTTGGATTACTGAAGATATCAATATTATTTTATGTCCTTTATAACTATAATTTTACTACGTATAGGTGGTTATGGTGTTGCAACTGGAGGTCCACTTGCATGGGGTCTATGCTATAACCATGAGATGAGTCCAAGCCAATCCTATTGTGCTGAGCACATTGATTATCCATGCACACCTGGAGTTGAGTACTATGGCCGTGGAGCCCTTCCTGTATACTGGTACAACTTCTTGTCTTGTTTCCACTTTTCTTTTACTGTTGTTGTCACTGAAATAATTACCTTTTGGGGGCAAAAATGGTTTAAGAGCCTTTGTCCTCAAAATTAAACGAGAAGCAAATGTCCCTTAGCCACATTCAATATTGATAAAGGATAACTTATTGCAACAAGTGCTCAATGACATTAAGCTTTTATTATGAGAAAAAACAAGCACAAATAATCAAATTCAGCTACTACAATAAGTGCTTGATGTTGTTACCCACTTCCTAACTAAGATACTGTTAGAGTTTTGACAGAGAAGAAGAGAGAGAGGTTAAACGATAAAACTCAAAAGAACTACATTGTTATTACCTCCATAAACAAAAGTGATACGAGTACTTAAATAGACCTAAGACACTAAACCACTAACTAATTACTTGACCTACAAACTAGGAAAGACCAATACTTACGCTAATTATTAGGCACACATGATTGATCAATTAAAACATACTCAACTTCTAACACCATCCCTTAAACTAGATGTGCTAACATCCAGTTTACAAAGCAATGAACTGTGCTTTTCAATTTCTTCATCGTCTTGTATAGACGAACTCGATCAAAAATCTCATCTCTACCTGGTTGGGCATGCTCAACTGTTTCACGTTGATTGGTACTTTAACCATCAACAAATACTCTTGGTTTTTCACTTCGGATCCATTGACCTCTCCATTCGGGTCATTCCCTGATACCGCTGCATCTATCATCTCTCCAACAAGTGAGAACCGCAGTTCTTCTTACTTGTTGGATGACACAAAACCAAGTTTTCTCACTCACCCTACTTCACATGTAGGCTTGCCTATCTTCTTATAGACATATCTTCAAACAGTTCCTCTTGAGCACTCCACATATTGTCCAACCTCATAACTGACGTTCTACTCTTCGTCGTCTTCACATCTACATCACCACTCTGGTTCACTGTTCAAACACTCAGCAACTTCGAAAGCACTGCATAACCACTTCACACCATTGCCTCCCACTTCACATCGAACACTTCAATCACAAAACTGCTTCTCCCTTCACTGTATAATTGCTGTTCACCAATTCCATTTCCACCATTCCACAACTGCACCTTCCTGCCAATCAATCTACATCACAGCCACTTCTTCACTACTGTCAACTTCCAGCACCTACCACTACTCATTTCATGTTCAATCTTCACAACATCCTTCTACTTTTACTTCAAGTTTTTCCAACAATACTCCAAACCCGCCAAAGAAAACACAGTCCCTCATTCATTCACTACTTAGCACGTCAACAACCAGGCTACATCTTCAATCAAATTCATCTCACCTAGTACATACACCAATTCACACTTCTGCCAACAAAACCTGAAACCATCTACTCAACCACACAGAAACCTCCCCAGTCACCTCAAACTCCATTTCAAACTCCTACACAATTTACATACCTTGAGTTCTTTGCAACCCAACCAAGCGCAGCTCCCCATACTGAACCATTTAAAACTAAATGAAAAAAGGTTTTCTTTCTAGCATTATATCAAACACCTCACCTATAATATCAGCAGCCTACATCATCTTCTCAAACTCAAAAATACAACACAAGTACACAACCACAAATATTCCCTCTCACAATAGCATGTAGTCACAACCTTCAGCAGCACAAGCTTCTCCAACATCAGCATTACCCTGAACAAGATGGAGCAAGCCTTAGACTGTCATTCGAACTCTAGGCAAACATCGATCTCCACTCTTACATAATCAAGCAAGCACTTAACTCCAACATCAACATAGTTTCTCTTCAACAACAACCACCTCGAGCAAAGCAACTGTCAGTCCAACTTGCAAAGCAACGACAACATATAAAGCTCCAACCATCATACTTCATCTTCATCTAGGCAACATGTTTCAGGAACTTCATCATCTAGATCTCAGCTCATCGGCTTTTAGGTGAATTCACAACCAGAACAACTCCAATCTATTGCATATCAAACTCAGAAGTTATAGCTACCATTGGCACCAGCAACTCCATCTCAAATCCCAAGCCATGCAATTCAACGCAAGCAAAACAAACCCAGTCTCGTCCATACATCAACAATTAAAAAAAAATCAACACAGCAAGTTGTGTTTATCAAGCCATCTTAGTAACCCGTTCATCTCTCCAAGCGTGAATCTAGACGTTGTAGCAACAACAAGGTGAAGAGCTCAGCAAGCATCAGGCGCTTCATCTTCATTCAAGCCTTAAATGCATCTATGTAAACGACTAGCTCGAGTTCATTAAAGCAAAGCAACGCCTTTGACTACTCCAATATCATCCAGAGCACGACAATGATCTCTTCTAGCACGACTCGAGCATAGGCGAAATCGGCAAGGTGAGGCGACGAGCTTCAGATCTGACCAACTTCAGTCAAGGTGGTGGCATTCTCTCTTATAGGCAGAGGCGAGGGCAATCGATATTAGAGGCGAGGAGGAAATTTGATTTTCTGAGTATTGATTTGGATTTTGAGAAGAATTTTGGGAGATTAGGATTGAAGTATAAGTTTAAAAGGGAACAACAAAAATAAAACATATCCCTCTCTGCCTCTTTCTCTGACCTTGCTCTGATACCATGTTAGAATTTTGACAGAGAAGAAGAGAGAGAGGTTAAACGATAAAACTCAAAAGAACTACATTGTTATTACCTCCATAAACAAAAGTGATACGAGTACTTAAATAGACCTAAGACACTAAACCACTAACTAATTACTTGACCTACAAACTAGGAAAGACCAATACTTACGCTAATTATTAGGCACACATGATTGATCAATTAAAACATACTCAACTTCTAACAGATACAAGCAATGCCAAGAAAGAAATTAGTGCTTATTGAGCGTTTTATGTTGTAATAAGCACTCAGAACTCAGTAAGTAGCGAAATCTCGAATGATTTATGGTTATGATGATGTAATAAGCTTTCAGAACTCCTAACGTGTAATTGTATTAAATGTCATATGATATATTGTAGGAACGTGAACTATGGATTAATCGGCGATGGAATAAAAATCGATCTCTTGAACCACCCTGAAATACTGGAACAAAATGCAACCACAGCATTCCAAGCAGCGATGTGGAGATGGATGAACCCAATGAAGAAGAAGCAGCCTTCTGCGCATGATGTTTTTGTCGGTAACTGGAAACCCACTAAGAACGATACTGACTCCAAAAGATTACCGGGTTTTGGGGCTACCATGAATATTCTGTATGCTGATCAAATCTGCGGTCAGGGCTTCATCGATGATATGAATGTTATCATCTCGCATTATCAGTATTATCTTGACTTAATGGGAGTTGGGCGTGACTTGTCTGGAGATAACTTGGATTGTGCCGAGCAGGTTGCTTTTAACCCAACGGTTAAAATAGAATCTCAAAGTTCTTGAATTGTTGCATAAATGATGTGGTATTTAAAATTTATTGCTGTGATCATGACATGTGATACATGTAGTCTTTATATATGCCAAATGTTATTGTCACTTGCGTCTGTGTATTTATTTGTCACTTATGTACACTTGCGGCTGTGTATTTATCTGTTGTTGCTTATGTATGGGTCGAACTTGTAATGCAACTCGTTTTTGTGTGATGTAGGCAGTGTAATAATTGTTGGTTATAGCAGTGTAATTTCTATGGTATGTGCCTAAATATTTGGTAGAGTAGTAGTTAAATAGATGCTAAAGAGCCCGTCTATGCTACCACATCATAATGTGCACCCTCGTACGTACATCATGGGCGTCTTCGTGGGCTCGGTGTCTACAGAAACAATGGCCTTTACCTCTTCAAATGGCAATGCTAAAACCATATCATAAGAATTTTCTACATCATGGGCGTCTTCGTGGGCTCGGTGTCTACAGAAACAGTGGTCTTTGCCTCAGTGTCTACAGAAACAATGGCCTTTTACCACATCATAAGATTTTTCTACCAGCTCTAGATTAGTCTAGAGGATGCGGTCTAATCATGTGTTAAATTTATGTTGAATGTAATTTCCTTTCTATGTCCTTGTTTTTTTTTTTCCTCTTAGGTTCTCTTTCTTCTGTCCGCTTCTCATCTTTCTTCTCTTCGTAACAAGCGCATCCCATCATTTTGTGTTTCCACTTGTTCTCACCTCCCCTTGTCACCGCATTCACCTCCCTTGTCGTCCCATCATCTTTGACCGTTTTAGCAGTTGCATGTTACGGTAGACCTGTCAAAATATGACTCAACCCATTAATCCAACCCATTTACCATATTTATAAATGGGTTGGGTCAACCCATTTATGAATATTATTAAATAGGTTATGAGTTGGGTTGACCCATTTTTAAAAGGGTTATAAATGGATAACTCATTTACCCATTTACTAAAAACATTAAATTTTAATATAAATTTGAAAAATAAGAATTTTGAACATACATTGTAGTTTTTCATGGAGACTGACAGTTGTACTTAGAAAATAACAGGCTACCGCATCCCCATATTTGAATTCCGCCTAGTGCAGAAGCCGCTATTTTTTTTTGTTCAAACTGCAATAACTCCTTTGTTCTAACTCGGAATCAGGCGAGACTTCGACCGATGAACTCCCACCTAAGTTACGAACAGTATAGAACACTCGGATACTTCATCATGTGAATGCACACTGTAGTTCTCCAAAGGGATTGACGGTTGTACTTCGAAAATAATAGGCTACCACATCCCCTTATTTGAACTCCACCTAGCGCAGAAGCCGCTATTTTTTTGTTCGGACTACAATAACTCCTTCGTTCTAACTCGGAATCGGGCGGGATTTCGACCGATTAACTCCCACCTAAATTACAGACAGTATGAAACACTCGAATACTTCACAGTGTGAATGCACACTGTAGTTCTCCAAGGGGACTGACAGTTGTACTTAGAAAATAATAAGCTACCGTATCCCCATATTTGAATTTTGATGAAAATTAGAATTTTGAATTTTTGTCGGAACTCAAAACATAAAAATTAGTATTAGAATTATTTTATATTTATTTATTTTTTATTAGTCAAATTAAATTTAAATCTTTAAATGGGTAACCCGCTTATTAAGTGGGTTGGGTCATATATAGGTTGGATCATAAATGGGTAAAAAAGAATGGGTCATAAATGGGTTGGGTCAAACTCGACCCAACCCATTTTGACCCAACCCAACCCGTTTGACAGACCTATATCACGGTAAGATGCTGACCCACTTAAGGTGGTGAATCTGCAAGTGAAGAAATTGTTGGGAGGTACAACAGAGGATAGGATGAGCATTTAATATTTAGTTTTTAACAAAGAATTTTATGATGCACGTAACATGTTTATAGAGGCAATCGAGTTACCACTCCAATTCAAAAGATATGAAACCACCTCACCAGGCTCACCTATCCACAGTAACCATGTTTAAGCAACCGATAACCTCCTTACCCATTTCATCATCCTTTATCTCCACTTCAACATAAAACCACGACATCAAAATCTCTTTTAACGACGCCCTACGTTAGGTTTTACAACTCCAACCATCAAATACTTAAATCTTTTTCCAACTCCTACTACAAGTTTGTCGTCGACATCCCGACATCTTACGTTTTTTCCATAACAACCTCAAAACCACCCTTTAGCGGCCCTCCACTAACATCACTCTTCTTTTCCAAAAGCAATATCATTATCGTCGACATTGACAACAAGATCCTTTTTGATACTATCAACACTTTTATTCTTGTCATTCGAAACCCCAATATTGTCGTCATCATCCAATTTTCTCTTCATTCTTTTCCCTTCACCGAAGTCTCATTACATCCACTTCCTAATTGACCACCTTGATTTCACTCTACACGAATCTATCTCAATCTCTCTCTCCACCATCGCTTTCTCCTCGTCGATCTTCCAACCCAACACAATACTATTCAACTTCATCCTATATTTCGAAACCACACAAATTCTATCTTCGGTTATTTATTATAACGAACATTTTTGATCTTGAGGACATGGTAGATTTCGAGGGGATGGTGATGATACAAATATGTATGCATAATAATCCACAAATGTAATGATAAGGCCATAGAGAACACAAGAATTCATTACAGGATTTTAAATTAGTCTAGGAATATATAGAATGGTCTAATCATGTATTAAATAAATAATTAGTTACAACATTGGTCATTAGTGGCTGAGTTGTTGATCAATCATTGGATCAATATTGTTAAATTGACAATTGCATAAACGGAAATGATAGGAAAATGTTAAATGAAATTTTTGTTTCTTCCTCTGTATTCTTCTTCCTCCTCTCATGTTCTTCTCCCTTATACTATTTGTTTCTCATCTTTCTTTTCTTCATAAAATAGGCACCCCATCAGATCGTCAACTACAGTCAAGTCTCGACAATAAATGTTTGCTCATATTGATGCATCCAGTGTGCAATGCGACAATGTAATGTCATATTTTTCAGCGCTTCTTCCTAAGGGTTGTTATCCAACCTATAATATATATAAAATTTATCAACAAATAAAAACAAAAATATAGAGTTGGGTGTTTGCATCAAAATGAGCAATCGCCATTAAAAAGCGATCTTATATGTGATATGTGATTCTATACTTAGTTTTGTGTGATTTGAAGATCTATAATACTTTGGTTAATCATTATTTATTAATCACAAGAATAGAACAACAAACTAACACAGATTACCTTCAAACTACAATAGGATGAATTGCGAATATATTCTCTTCACTGGATATCATTCAACATACTCTATTCAAGCTTCAGGTTGCCAGTTTCAGCTAGTCCAAAACATATTAAATGTTGAAAATAGACTGCTTAGGTGGGTGCACCAACAATAGTCTTCACACATCAATATTTTTACTTCAAGTTCCAACCAACGAAGTTAGCCCAACATCATTCATGCTTCATTCAATTATCGAGCGAAAAATTCTAACCCGGAGCGATGTAAATCACCTCGAAATCCATGTACTCGAATCTTAGATCAAGAACCGTCAAGCGAATAAAATGATCTACGTACAACTTATGCACTCTATCTAATTGGTTTTTCAATTACCCCAATTATTTTTCACTTTAATTCACATTCGTTTATTACTTAGTATTTCCCATTTAATACTAAAATCATTTGGGAACCATTTCATAAAATTTACTTCAAGTTATTTAACATTATATAACATAAGTTCATATTCGTATAATACTCCACTATATCCTCAGAGTATATACAAAAATATCCAAATTTACTCAACATGGATATTCAATCAATTTAAAACTTGTTTAAATTCTACTATCTCTAAGTTCAAGTGCTATATAAACTCATCTTTATATTTCACCAACACTTATCTTCAATTACTTATGCAAATTTGGAAGTTCCGACTGTCCAAAATCGTCGAAAATTACATTTCATTTTAACAAATGAAAATTACTGATCAACAGATCAGACAAAATGCACAACCATACTTACCCTAATGCATATGATACATGAGTCCATAAAATATCTTAACAGAGAACTCAAAAACTAAACATCGATCTTATTTCAAATCATTTTGAAAAAATATATTTATAACTTTTGTATACCAAATCATACTTCCGGAATTTAAATCAAAATCTGTTTTTACCAAAACAACTCTATAGCAAATCGCTACTATAGCTTCCCCTACTTTGAAACTCGAATATAAACACCGATGATGCTGCAGTCATCATCAAAAATCATTTTCCAACGATAGAAGTGAGTTCAATACATCCAAACCATGCCTTTCGGACTTAACCAAAATCATTTCAAAAACAGTATCAAATACTTCGTAAATATTACTAAGTACCATGATATCTATTCATACACCAATTCCCAAATATTTACTTCCAAATAATACTAATATTATTTTCCAAAACCTTAGAAAACCAATTTCTAAAACACCGGGATTTAAGTTATCAAATTCTTAGTTTAAATCTATAAACTATATTTATAAACCATACTTATATAGGTCATTTTCTATATAAAACTATTTCTCAAATATTTATTCCAAAATATCCTTCTTCTCAAAGTCTATAATAAACAACTTTGTTAAAAATAATTTTTTAACCCAACATTATCGTCGAAGGCCTTTTTGTCAAACTATGAAACATAATTTACAAGGTGTTCGTCTCGATGTTCCCACAAGTTACCATATACCCAACCCATGCAGTGAAAAAGGAAAACTGCTCATAAACTGGTCGAGCACGCAAATCAAACAACAATTGATAATAATAGAATATTATCATTTTCTAACAAACAAACACATCATAAATAACTATATCAATTTAAGAAAACTATTCTTCTATATATAAAATATAATCCAAGGTAAAATTATTTCATTTACCAATTACGAAAACAATACTGTGTTGGTTTGCTCTGTCCAAGTGATTAGGGATCCTTGTCAGTAACGATAACAACTCGTATTGATCAGAATCCATAAGCCACTCTACAAACCAATCAAGACAATACAAAATGTTTTTATAACAATAACATATATGCACTCTCATATATATACACTCAACTCATAATAAGGCATTCCATTACTCTATCTCTCAATGAGTTATACCCACCAAAGCAAAGGTTCTCACTTAACCTTCAGCTCTGCTACCACATGTAACGACCTACCTTTTCGATCCTCGAATGTTGACACTATACATCCACGGTATTCACGTGCCGAGCACCCAAGTACCGGAAAGACGAATTGTTAGGGTAAAATAAAAAGAAATAGAACAAGAAAGAAGAGAACACAATATCAGAATCTCACATGCGGAACGATAATATATAATATCTTAAAAGGTCTTTACCAAAAAGAAAACCTTTATATACATACATCAATCGAAGAAAACTAACCAATCATCAGCCTGGACAGTTATAACATCCTTTCCTCACAAATGCCGATGGATACAATCAAGCAATGCAGCGGAAAATAAGCACGGTAGGAAATAATCTAGCTCCTCTCCAAGAGCTCCAATGTACAATAGCTAAATCTGAAAACATACCCGAGCTGACCCAACCATTATAAGAGAATAACACCCAGATCAGTCTGGTAAAACCGCGTGACAAACTCAAATCCCATTGAATTTATTATATCTTAAAACCTTTCAAAATAAGGGTATATCGTAAGACTACGCCATCAATAAACACGGACGAGTTTTTCCATTACGATAACCAAACTATTCTATTATAAAATCCAGTGATAATATAATAATGTCTAAGGTGTGGAATATAAATAATCACATAGCTGCGATGCAAGTGAGTGTACATCACAACAATAATAGGTATACAACCATAACCGCTAATGCGCGTTCTCTAATTGTGTAGGATTTCCACGTAGATCACTTCGGGGAAGCTGAATTCGAACTACTGCACAAGGATCAGAGATATCATTCCGAAGCATCGTACATCTCTAGTAAATGTACCATAGGAAAACCATAGTTGGTCTTGCTAAGACCTGATACATTGCTTCCGCATGCATATCCTAATAAGTATCTGTAACGACTAGGAATTTCACTGCTTTGATTTGCAAATATCTAATTAATTTTAAATATTCAAGTACATATGTTTTATAATGAGAATAAAACTCTTTTTAATAATAAATAATGATAGTGAAATAGTTTTCAAAATTTGTTTACAAAAATATCTAGCTGGAAGAAACATTGAAAATGTGATTGGAATTCGTTTTCTGAATTTTCGAATTTCCGTCGGATAAAAGTTATCAGAAATGTTTTGAACTCTTTAGCATAAGTACACATTTGTAAATAAGTTAGAATATTTTTGTATGTGCGTGTATTAGTGCATGTATGTATATATATATGTATTTGTACCTAAGTATATTAAGTTTTTTTAAAAAATTTATAAGAAAAATGTCATATCAGAGGAGACATTAAGTACAAAAGTACTTAGAACATGTTTGCCTTGACATGAAAGGGAGGGTGAGGCTTTGTGGGCTGAAATGGTGAGATGGAAAGGAGGTGGTGAACTGGCATTCAAGGAGTGGAGGGTAAAGGACTAGGGTAGTTTGGTAAATTTACATGTTCATTTCATATAAAACTAATTTTCCCATTTTCTTTTTCATTTTATTTCGTTTCCTATTCTCTCAAACTTCTTAGAGCTTCATGAAACCTTTTAATGGCTTCCCTTTAGAATTCTAAAGAATTTAAATTTGAATTTTTACTCCTTTTTAAAATGTTTTAAAAACTTAGTTTTAAACTTTTTCTTTCTCCATTTTCCTCCCACTTCACTCGGCCATAACTTCCTCTAGACTACTCCAAATCAAGATTTTCATTTTTTCGAACCGTGTAGAATTCCAGTGGCTACAGCTTTCATTTGAACCATTTTTCCAAATTCGAATATTTTTGGGTCAAAATACATTTTTTTTCTAACTCATTTTCGAACCTATATTTCAAGCCCGAAAACAATACTCCTTCTTTTGACCATATTTTCCTCGAAACAAATCGAAATTGAATGATCCTATTTTTGAAATTGTAGAGAAAAGAATTTCCAACAACTTTCCTTTTGACCATGTTTCAATATTGCGAGAGTAACATGTCCAAAAATCGAGGAGAAGTTGACCCATGTTCGAGTTGATTTTGTGGGGTTTTCAAGCTTTGTAAGTTTTAAGTATTTCAAGTTTTCAAAAGAGTTTTCTTCGGGTTAATATGTTTCGGTGAGTAAATTTTTGTTTTGGGAAAGTTTTTGACTTTTTATGTTAGTTAGTATGTTGCATGATATGTTGGCTTAAATTGGTTAAATTATCATGTGATTGTTATATATACATGTTGCTTGTATGTGAAATGATATTAGACTTGAATTTGAAGGCTAAAATTGTTGTAAATGGTTAAAGCTTACATCTTGCTTATGTTTGTTGGTTGATGTGATTATGGATGTTGTGGTTATGTATAGACTTGGATATGTGATATATATGCTAAGGAAGTTGACACATTGGTATGAAACCGGCGATTGAATTTTTGTATGAAACTAGTGTTAGTTTTGAAGGAAGTCAAAATCATTTCAGAGGTTTCAACTTTGTTTCCATATACAAACTCTTACTGTATGTTTTGAGATAATTTAGCAAGTATTTAAGGGTTTAGTTTTCAAAAAAGAAAGCCAAAAACATTTTCAAGTTATTGCATCCATAACGATAGTCGTTGTGACTGCAGTTTCGCTTAAAAGTCCCATTTTTGCGATTTGGTTTTTATAATTAAAAGTATTTTGAAAATGTTTTATAAACTTAGTAATGATGTTTTAGAAGTTAATTAAGAATTTATTTTTTAATTAATTAAGTTTAGTAATTAATAATATTTAGATTAAACGAGGTTTATTAACTTTAATTAAGTGGAGATTAGTTTTAATTAATTACCTTTTAAAAACAAGATTAAAATTTAATTAATTATTGATTAAGCAAGCTTAAATTTTAATTAATTACGAGTTAAGTATATAATTTATTTTTAATTAATTATTATTTAAATATAGGGTCAATTATTATTTATTTAATTAATCAAGTGTTTAATTATTTTTAATTATAAATTAATTAAGGTTTTAACTTATAATAAATTATTTATTAAAGCTTTAATTTATTATTTAAGTTTTAATTAAAGATTTTTTCATTAAATATTTGAGATTAATTGATATTTAATTATTAATGAGGTTTTAAATTATTATTTAATAATTAATAAAGGATTAATTAAGGGTTTAATTTATAAATAAATTATTTATTAAAGATTTAATTATTTATTAATTTATAATTAAATTAAGTTTAAATTTAATAAATTATGATTTAATAAAGAGTTTAACTTGTAATTAATCATTTTAATAATGGAGTTTTAAGTTTTTAATCCTAGTTTTTCAAGAATCAAATTGTTTTAAAGGTACTTCTTTTCCAAAGATGGTTTTGAACATAAGGAATTCAAATGTCCATACCATTAAGTAGGCAAACAATTATGAATGAGTTATGTAAATGGTTTGATTGTGTGGACATGTGTTAGCAGAATAAATCCTCATTCTGCTATAAGTTGATTGTTTGATTGTTTGGACATCTGATAGTAGAATAAATCCCCATTTTGCTATACTATAATTGTTTAGTGTAGGCATGTGTTTAGTAGAATAAATTCTCATTCTGCTATAAGCAGTGGATTGTTTGGACATCTATTTAGTAGGACAAATCACCATTCTGCTATTATGTTATTTAGACATGTATATGCTAGTTGAGTTGTATTGATATGTTATTCCTTGATTTGGATATGAATTGCATTTACATATATGTTGACTTATGTAAATAAATAGTTAAGTGACTTGAAAGTGAAACTGATGTTAAATGGTAACTTAAATTACTACCATTGGGATTGCTAAGCCTCCTTTTGAAATTATAAAGTATGGTTTTGAATTAATTTCAATTCTATAATCAATTTGTGGTTAAGGTTTATAAATAATCAAGTTATATTATTATTTTATAAAGGTATTTATAAATAATAACTTGTTTATAAAAATGGGTTTTACTAAGTAAAAGGGTTTATTTAAAGTGATTTAAAAGGATGAGTTGCAAAAGATATTTTGTAAAGGATTTTTCTTAAAGAAGATTTATCAAAAGAGTTTTTTTGAGCGACACGGTTGTGTAGCGTGGCACTACACAGCCGATTAGATATCATATAAATAAGCAAATAAATACTGCGATCAACAAGCCTGATCGCTGGCCAAAATGTATTGAGAAGCAGTAAGCTAGTCATAGTGAGACAGAGTTATATATACAAAATACATATAGCGAAAAACAGTGATGAAAAGGCCAAAGCTAAGTCGCGGTTTAGTGGTGCCCACGGTGCCTGTCAGGAGGAACTGCTGATGTGCTGCCCGAGGATTCAGCCTATGGAGAGCTGGGGTGAGGAAGTCTCAGCCTGAACGGAGCGGAGAAGCTACGACCTGATATAGATGAGAAATGGTGAGTAATACGTCTACAGGTTTCTTCAAGGCTAGATATGGGCTTGCAGAATACACGAGCATTGCGCTCGGCCCAGATCCACCAACTGAAAATAGCAACCGTGAGATCTAGGTGATAGTTGGGGGGGTTGTTCTGCCAATGGTCGAAAAATGAGGTGAACGTGGGAATATGTCCGAGAATGTGAGCAGTTGTCGCCGCCCAGACCCTGACAGCAAAATCACACTCGAAGAAGAGATGTTGCAAACTTTCTGTTGAGGTGGAACATAGGACGCAGCTGGGGTCTACTACAATGTTATGGCGGAGGAGTCTGTCTCTTGTGTTAATTCGCCCTTGGATGAGGCACCACTACAGGAAAGCAAAGCGGGGCTGAATCCTGCACTTCCAAAGTCTGGGGAAGGTGAATAGGCGTCCTGGGTTGTTTAGGTGAGCATAGCAGGAGGCAACAGAGAAGCCGGATGAGGGGTTGGGTGCCCAAGTGAAGGAGTCTGGTCGGGAGTTGAGGTGGGTGTTGCGGAGAATTGAGGAGACGAGGTGGATCTCGGTGAGGGTGGAGAGGTCAAAGTAGGAAGCCGGGAGAAGCTGAGCTGGGCCCGAAATGGAAATGTCAGAGATGGAGGTGAATATATTTGTTGTATGAGCGAAGAGGTTGGGGAGGATGGAGGAGAGTGGAAGTTGATTATGCCATGTGTCTAGCCAGAAGAGACAATTAGCCCCATTTCCCAGGTTGACGTGGAATAGCCTTTTAACACGTGGTAGGGTTGAAACTACTCCAGACCAGAAGGGGGATGGTTTGATGCCAGTGGGGGCGTGGAGGACTAGGTGAGGGTTAGAGTGATAGTGTAGGGAGGTGATCCATGATTTCCAAAGGGTGGGGCCAGGGGTTAGGAACCGCCAGAGCCATTTGGCGAGGAGCGATATGTTGAAGTCAATTAGATTAGTGATTCCAAGGCCGCCGTTTCTCAGGGGTAGACAGGCAGTTTGCCAGTTTACGAGCCTCTTTATGTTGCTACCGTTCCAAAGAAAGGAACTTCTGATTGAATCGATTTTTTTGATTACCCAGGAAGGGAGTTTGTACAATGACATCCAGTAAGTGGGGATCGATGATAGAACGGATTTAACGAGGACTAGGCGCCCTGCTGAGGACAAGGAATGAGCTTTCCATGAATGAAGTCTTTTTTCTATCTTGGCGATGAGGGGGAACCAATCGGATCTATGCAATTTGGTTGGACGGATAGGGACTCCGAGGTAGGAGATGGGGAAGTGTGTGATCTTACAGTTGAGCAGGCTGGAACAGGTTGGCCCGAGGTGATCAGCTTTTCCAAGCATGATGATGGAACTTTTGCTAAAGTTGATGGACAGGCCCGATATGAGTTCGAATGAATATAGGGCTACTTTGAGGCAGTGGATGTGGTTGAACGTGGGTGAGGCGAATAGAATGGTGTCGTCCGCGAATTGGAGGTTGGATATGGTTAGGTTAGAATTGGGGAGGTTGATGCCCTGAAAGATGTTGTTCGAAATTGCTAATTTGATCATGCGATTGAACACATCGGCCACCAGAACGAAAAGCAGGGGAGAAAGTGGGTCACCTTGTCGCAGTCCGCGGGCCGATTTGATTAGACCCCCCGAGGTCCCATTGATGGTTATCGAGGACATGCTTGAGTTGAGTATAGAGGATATCCAGTTACACCATTTTGTGGGGAAGCCTCTGTGTTCCATTAACTCCACTATGAATTGCCAGTTAACAGAGTCGAACGCTTTTGAATAGTCTAGTTTGAGTAGCATTCCTGGTGTTGAGGTCGAGTGGCAGAAGGAAATGATCTCCTGGGTCATTGCTACACAGTCCATGATGTTACGACCCGAGATGAATGCAGATTGCTCGATTCCAATAAGGGGGGCTATGACGCTCTGGAGGCGGTTGGCTAGGACCTTGGTTATGATCTTAAAGGTTGTGTTTAGGAGGCTAATGGGGCGAAAGGACGAGAGGGAGGTGGCGCCTGGGGATTTTGGGAGAAGGATGATATTTGCGTAGTTGATGCGGTCTACAGAAGTTGGATTGGTATGAAATTCAGAGCACATTTCGATGATGTCAAACTTGACAATTTCCCAGTAGTGTTTGAAGAAAAGAGGCCCGAAACCATCTGGGCCAGGAGCCTTATCATCCGACATGCTTTTAACCGCTGCCCAAATTTCTTCTTCAGTGAAGGGATGGTCAATGGGGATGAGGGGGTTAACCGGGTAGATCAGTTCCCAATCGATTGAGGGGAGAGGAGGGGGGTGAAAGCCAAGAATGGATCGGTAGTGGTCAGTGAAGAGTTTGAGGATGGTCGATTGATCAGTGGTAGTGATGTTGTCGTGAGTGATTTCGGGGATGTGATTGGATCTACGTCTGCCGTTGGCAAGACGGTGGAAGTAAGCAGTGTTCTTGTCTCCGTCTTCGATCCATTTCGCTTTGGACCGTTGTTTCCAGCCTATTTCTTCTTGCAGTAACAACCTGTCGAGGTCCGCTTCCAGCTCTCTCAGACGAGAGCGGTCCAGTTCGGAGAGCGGGGAGGTTTCTTCCAGGATATTAAGGTCTAGAATCTCATCTTGGATGGCTGAGATGCGCAAACGAATGGAGCCCCAAACTGATTTGGCCCAAGGTTTGATGATTTTTCGGAGAGAGCGGAGCTTGGAGACTACCCTGGCTGTGGCAGATTGGATGGGGGAGGGCTGAGTCCAGATTTCTCTTATGAAGTTATCGAAAGATGGCTCGAGGAGCCAGAGGCGTTCGAACCTGAAAGGTCTGTTGTGGCAAGCGAGGGATCCCGTGTCTAGGAGGAGTGGGCAATGGTCGGAGATAACAGTGGCTAGGCCCGAGACGATGGAGAGGGGGAATAAGTCTTCCCAGGCTGGGTTGAAAAGGAAGCGGTCTAATTTTGCGAGTGAGGGGTCGGATCTGCGGTTTGACCAGGTGTAAAGGCGATTATTAATGGGTGGGTCAATTAGGGAGCACAGGTTGATGAACCGATTAAAGGCTTCGGAGTCTTGGGAAAGGTTGCCAGAGTTCCTTTCTGTTGGGGATTTGGTGGTATTGAAATCTCCTCCAACGACCCAGGGGCCATTGATATGTGAGGAGAAGGAGAGGCAGTTTGTCCAGAGATCGTTTCTATCTCGAGGGTTGTGTGGGCCATAGATATTTGTGAAGAAGAAGATTGTGTTAGTTTGTAAGTGTCGAAGGGCTACATGTAGGGCAGAAGTGTGATAGAGAGTTTGGCAGTGGGACCACACGGATTCATTCCAGGCTGTCATCATACCGCCGCACGAGCCGACAGCATTAATGTGGGCCCACCCAGTTAGGAACGGCCCACCGATCTGTCTGAGTATGTTGGGGTTTGGGTCTGATAGTTTAGATTCTTGCAGGAAAAGAATGTCTACTTTATGAGGGGATATGACAAGGCTAACAACGTGTCTTTTGCTGGGGTCCCCCAACCCCCGTGTATTCCAGGATATTAGCTTCATTGGGAGAATGATAAGCGCTCCGATTCTAGTGCCTGCATGGAGGAGTAGTGTTCTCCATGCAGGTTTACTCCCATGCAACGTGCCATTTTTTTATTTAAGCTTTTATTAAGGGACGAAAAGACAACGTGTTTAAAGAAGCTACCAGGATGAGATGCTGCTCTGTCCAGTCTGGAGCTACGACGCACCGCTGTTGGTGTGATTGGCTGAGACCACTGTGCGACCGCTTGAGTGTCGGGCTGAAGCTCTTGATTAGACCTAGGAGGGGCCGCTTGACTGAGTTCCTCTGGGCTGTGGACAGGGAATTGAAGAATGGGAGAGGGGGGGTCAACTTGGAGGGGGGAATGAAGGATCTGCACCGGGAGAGATTGGGTGTCTGTATGAGGGGCAGGGTTAGGGGGAGGATGGGGAGGGACGGATGAGGTCGGAGGGGTTGGGATTTGCTGGAAGAGCGGGGATGAGAGGTCCAGGTCAGAGAAAGGGTCCCACCTGTGTTCCTGGGCTGGCCATGGGTCCCAACCCCTTGGACCCACCACCTCGAAGGATTGATCGTAAATAAGGCCAGGCGCCGGTGGGGAGCCGGAGAAGATGGGGGAGTAGTTCAGGACGTCAAATCTGTCGTCTGACTCTAGGTCGTCGATCTGGATGTGTTGCTCAAAGAGGGGGAAGTGCCTTTCGTAGTCGAATCCCAGCAGGTGGTTCTCTGGGCGTCTGTTCGGGTGCTCGTGTTCCCATCTTTCTATACGTAGGAGGTATTCAGTGTTGTTAAGGACTGAGACATAGGATGATGGGGAGATGATGCCACTATAGAACTGGATTTGGATGTATAAAAAACGGTGGTCAAGCTCAGCCCATTTGCAGTCGTCCTGAGCCAGGAACCTACCTACTGGCTTAACAGCTTCCGAAATGGCTTCTGAGTTGAAACGGAGTAGTTCAGGGAACCCAGAGATTCTTGCCCATGAAGGTGGGTCCAATGTCGGCGCGGGGCGGTCCAGCTCAGACCAGGGGTGGAATTGTATAGTTCCCGCGGTTGTAGGGATGGTCGATCTTTGGAGGATTTGGTCTCTGATTAAGAAAGAGGGGCAGTAGAAGATGAAGCTGTTGTCGGACTGAAGCCAGAGAGGCCAGTCTCTGTGTTGGAATGTAGAGGATAGCGTGTGGCGGAGGGAGTCTAAGGACCAAGTGCCAGAGATAATGTGTGCGACGAGAAGCAGTGATGGGTCTGCCATTGTGAAAGTTTTAGGGTTCGAAGATGAATTATGATGCTGTTTAGGGGATTGAGGTGGGCTATGAGGAGTTGCAGGGGAAATGATTTGTCTAGGGGAGCTGAAGGGTTTCGTACGATCTGAGTGGGGATTGGACATTGGGGCCCAACGGGCAGAGGGATGTTTGTCCTTAGTGGAAGAGGAGGGGACTTTGCTAGTTATTCGAGCCTGAGGCTGACTAGGGATTTTATTGGGACAGTGAGATTGAGGATGCCCGAAAAATCCGCACTTATAGCAAATCTTTGCATCTCTGCAAGACTGCGCCACGTGTCGGAGGCCTGCACAGCGAAGGCAACGGTTTTCTTTTTTTTAGAAATTCAACCGTATGGCGCACATTTTTGAAATGAGGCAGTGGGTGGCGTCTTCTGGCCGGGGGGTTGGGCAGGAGGGGGGAACGAGGAGCAGAACTCGCAACCTGTGCATACGTTTTGGCAGGTATCTCGATGCACAGCGGCTGATTGGATCCGGGTGGAGGCGGGGGGACTCGGGGTGGGAACGCATGCTGGGTGGGGGCGCCAGAGGAGGTGGGGGATGAGGGGGACAGAATGGAATTGTATTTGCTGGGGACGAAGGAGATGGGGGGTGCGGCAGGGGGGACTGAGGACGCCATTACTGATTTATTTATGAGAAAAGGGGGACAGTCAAATATGTGGAGTGGCCATCGGTAATGGGTCTGTTTGTAAGAATATGCCCCGCCTTGGGAAGAAAAGGTGTGAAGAGCATAAGGGGGAAAAGATTGTTGGCATGGATTCTGTAGTAGTTATTGTATCCCAAATTCATCAGGAGAGTACAATTTATAAGACACAGTGTGGCTTATTGCTGGAAGATGGCTGTTTTTGTGCTAATGTTCCAGCGTATGGAAGAAAAAGATGTGAGCTGCACAGAGGGATGAGAAATAAACTAGATATAATTCGAAATACACCTAAAGTTGAATCGGATCTTATTGATGAAAAGGAAACATCAGTTAAGAATTGTTCTTCAGTTCAATCACTTAAAGCAGATGACAAAGATGATAACTGTGAAGAGGAGCACGTTATATGTGGTGTAGTCGATGGTGATGGTACAAAATGTAGGAAGAGTCCAGTTTCTGGTAGGAAACGATGTGAAGAACATAAGGGACAGAAAGTATTTAAAATGGCGCTTTCTAATTTGAGCATAAAAGTTTTGAAGAACACAGATAATTTAGTTGTTTGCGGAGCTTGCATGGAAGATGGCTCAACATGCACGGAAATTCCTGTTCGGGGAAGGAAAAGATGTGAACTACACAAAGGTAGAAAGGTTAAGTAAGATAAACTTATCATATTTTAATAGATGCTATTGAGTTTGTTAATGTTCACCTAGTGTGTGGCTATTCTCATTTGTTTTTATTTTGTGTTTACAATAGCTATGTGTTTGATTCAAATATCATTGCGTGATAAAATTTGTTTGACAATTTGTGTTGAGTTTGTCGTCGGCCTCTCTTCTTCATTATTCTTATACGATCGTTTAATTGTTAGCGCCACGGTCTACTTATAACCATTAAGCAGTATAAATATTCAGTTATTCGTTCATAATTGCAATGAAGACTCGATTCATAATGTTGCCCTGGTTAGGAATAAGTCTTGTTTTGAAGGATATTAACAAAACGTTTTCCATAGTTTTATTTTAGGACCTATGTCATTATCTGAATAGAATTATTGAATACTTTGTCAAATATCACATAAGCACCAAAGAAGTGATCAGTTTGTACCCAAGAACTTTTACCTGGTTCTTTTGGTAGCTCATATTATCTATGGGTGTACATTTCATAATTGAAAGAACTAGGCTTCTTCATTGCTCACCTTAAAAGGATTGTACCGTGAAAAATGTGTTCGAGCTCAGATGAAAGTTGCTAGTATGCTATCATTTGCTAATTATTTTATGTGCGTACAATTTTCACATGTATATTGTCATCTTTGTTAACAGTTGGAATACAAAACATAAACTTTTGGTCCGTCAGTGGAATTTCAAAAATAGCCTTATATATGTAAACAGGAGGTCGGGAGTTTGAATCGCGCAAAAAACAAATATTAACATCTATTTTCAAATGTAATTTTTGGTATGCAGATAAGGTTACAAGTTCGAAACTCCGTTCCAACAAAAAAATTATAATATTTTTTCTTATAATTTTCAGTTTACTTTTATCAAAACTACTTAGAAATTTTAAAATCTTAGACCTCTATTATAAACATCTTGGTTCAGTTAGTCCCTATGCTTCTATAATAAACACATTACCTCTAGTTTTCACCATGGATGAATATACATGCATCTAGCAACATTTAATCATATATAGGACATAATTTGCAAATACTATTCAGCCTGCTAAATTTCACTGCTTAAGATATATTGAATCCTTGTGCATGCATCTACTGTAAATGAACTTCCAATGAATTGGAGAAATAGAAAACTGAAAGAAGAGTACACACAGAATTTGAGTTGAAATTTCAGTCTGTTCGGACTCTCTAAGTGGAGTGACTAAAGGAGGTACATGGAAGAAGATCGGTAAGGTCTCCTTACATTGCTAAACTTTTTTAGTGCCTCCTTATATATTCTTATGGTATTCTTGTTGGTGTGGATTTCCTGATCCCGGTTGAATGACACAGTGGAGATCACTGCATGACACGTTGGTGACACTTCCCTTGAGACGATATTTGCTATCTTCACTCGATTAAACAATCGAATGTGTGCTTAGAGTAACAGCAAGCCGTCTTTCAAGTTACAATGGAATCGAGATGTTAATCTCTTTAATCGACCGCGAATGCACTGTCGAAATCGATTCAAACTATTCTTCAGAATAACTGCAGTTAACAAGAGTTTCGAGCTTGTGAGTTGCAATACCACAAACTCGATATGTTTTCGAAGAAAAGAAAAAAAACAAAGAGTAGGAGGAGATGAAAGAAAAATTCAAAAAATTTTGAATCAGATTTTTTGGAGAAGAGAGTGTCTTTATACAAACGTTGAAGAGATGCATTTGTTCGCGAAAAGAAGCACTTGTTTGGACGGAAATGTCTCTTCATCAAAAGAGTTTTTAATGGGGAAATGTTTTATAAATGATTTTAGAGGGTTTTAAAGAGGTTTTGTACTTGTAGATTTATAAAAGTGTTTTATAGATTGATTTTGGAAATTGATAAGGGTATTTAAATGTGAAGTGAGATTTTAAAGGGGAAATTTTATAAAGGATAAGTGGATCGGTTTATAGTGAGTAACGTTTTCAAAAAGAAATTTGAAAGGAGGGATTTTTCAAATTTTTTGACAATATACTTATAGCCCTAAGATAAGTTTAAATCTTTTCCAAGTAAAAAGGGGAAGTAGAGGTTTTGGAAATAGTGTTGTGTAAATATCTTTGATCAAGTTTTATAAAATGATTTTATTAATTAAAGATTAATTAATAAAGGTTTAGTGGATTCCATTTGGAATTGAATCAATGTTTGAATGTTTGTTTAGTTGATAGTTAAATAGCTGACTATCAAAGCTGGACCAAAACGTAACTTTCAAAATATCTAGGAGAAACACGTGAGTTATATGGCACAGTCATCCCCAATGATGCTGTACTGTGTGTATAAATCTCGTTTTGTTCTTCTAGGATAAATGATAAGGAAATCCGTTCGCTAATGGTTAGGAGGTGAACTCCGCTCTTATCTTTTATCTGCTTATTTCTTAAAGAACCGGGGTTGAGTTTACCGAAAATTATCGAAAGTTGTTTCAAAGAGACCGGGATCAGATATATTATCCGAAAACCATTTTGATCCAACTCAATCGTTTCGAACTGAAGACATCTATAAGAGTATGGAATCGAAGACGGAGCTTTGAAGTGCAAGAGCTATTTGCTACTAACCCTGAGGGTGATTCCAAAATGAATGTAGTGGAGGTAGTGCCTTCGGTTTCGTTCAGTCCCAAAACGAACTTGTATGGATGAATGCTGGCATTGCATTGTTGTCTGGAGGGAAGTGTTAGCTTTCCAAGTGGGAAGTGCTATATAAAGGTAAAACGTAGCCTTAAGCCTCATCCAACGAGAAATGACAAAAATAGGGCATGCAACAGAGCCATGTGGGTCGCTTCCATCAGGGTATGGTCATCCCAAATCTAGATCGATTACTATTTACTCATGTATGCTTTGGGGCACAAAGTGGGGTGATCAGATTCGGTACTACTAGTCAAGTGGTAGGCCAGTCCTATGTGACAGGGGTTCAAGATGCTCTTGTTAGACCCCGGTGTATTTTATCGAGAGATGTACCATCAGAAGGTAATTCCTTACCTTGTCATAGTATGGAATCCATTCTCCAATACATGCCTTTACGGTTTTAGATGTATCCAACTATATTGAAATTTGAGATGCAAGCATTTCATCTATATCCATATTTTACTTAAACCATTAGAATTTATTATAATATCACTAGATTTTCTATAAAATGTGTTTTGGTTTTCGTAAGGTAAAAACCCGTCCGTGTTTAGGTAGGCATGGTCTTATGAGATATGTTTGATTTTAAAAGAGTTTTAAACATAATAATTCAGTTGTTTGAGTTTACTCACATCAGACCCATGTCTGACCCGGAGTTTTATTTTCTTTTCCTAAAACTCTTAGGTGCTCAAATTTTTATGGGCTGCCAAGTAGTTCAGGTTTTCCTCGGATTCATCTTGGAGGAGCTTGGAGCAGGAGGCTTCATCGATAGTTAGTTATTATCCTATTTCCGTTGTTTATATGTAAATTGTATTGGTTAGGTAGGGACATGCTGTTATAACCGTCCTAGGGTAAAATTTGTATTAGTATGACTCTAATGTATCATTTGGAAATGACTTTGTAAAGAATTATGTCATACTAGTATATGTTACTCCATTGCGTTGTGAGATTCTATGATTGTTTAGTTTTTACTTATCTTCTATCTTCTTTCTTTCCCATAACAATCGGTCTTTTCGCAGTTGAATTCTCGGCATGAAATACAGTGGACGTATTAGTGTCGATTTTTTAGGGTCGAAAAACCCATTCGTTACAGTATCTCTAGAAATGGAGTCACATGCACCCTATGGGTTTGCCAATCCTACTGGTTATGTCTCCTATCTCTGGTTTTTCTACACCGATGAAGAGGCTATGTACGACATTCTAGCTCACGAGTCACCACCCAGACCGATCTTCCACACCAGCTTCAACTCGAACAGATCACAGAACCACACATGGATTCCCATATCTTAAACAAATCTTGGAACCACAAATGGATTCCTCAACAGATTCCAGAATCACACATGGATTCCCATACCTCAACAGGGATTGGAATCACACATAGATTCCCACATCCTAAATAGATCACGAACAACTACATGTGTTCGACCATCTCAAACAGATCTTGAATCTCCACATAGATTCCAGCATCACGAACTATTCACAAATCAATCACGAAGCCATCACAAAGCAATCACGAACCAATCACGAACCAATCATGAAGAAATCATGAAGCACTCATAAACCAATCACGAAGCCAATCATGAAGCAACCACGAACCTCTTCCAAAGCATAGAACATGTATATGATTTTGAAGTGGTTACAGTTTCAAGTCATCTCATATAAGTACACTTCCCTACTTACCGGATGCTCTAAAAACCAGTCGATCGATTTTTCGGAATCTCAACCCTGGTTTTAATGGAAATAAGCAGACATACATAAGATTGGAGATCATCCCCTAACTGTTTAAGCAAACAGATTTCCTTATCATTGTCCTAGAAGAGCAAAACAAGTTTATACGTACAATATGGTATCACCGAAGATAACTATGCCATATAATTCCCGTGTTTCTTCTAGATATTTCCAGAGTATATTCTAGCCAAGATTTAATAGTCGTTTCTTTAACTATCAAATAAACAAACAATTCAATACAACGAGAATAATTGCATAGGGGAGATTCTGTCCCATATACTGTCCATAAGCAGTAACACACAAAGCACGATCGAAACAAACCAGCACAATCAGGTCATGTAAACGACTTCTAATCCCCTTTTTAATTAATCTTCCTTTATTAATTAAAATACTCTTTTATTAGTAAAACTCATTTTTACTCAATAAACTCCTTTTAAATGAAATTCCATTTATTAATTAAACTCCACCATTTAATTAAAACCCCACTATTCATTTTCAACACATTTTAACACTTTCCAAAGGTATTCATATGCTTATCTCAGTCGCATAAGTATATTAACAAATCAATTTCAATGGGCTTAAGACAAACTTTACTCAAACACTGTCACTACAAACCCAAAACCATTTCACTTTTGATTATCTTTAAGACATTCTTTTTAAAGATCCATTTACATTCACAAGTATAACCAAAATGGGTTAAGGACGAATGTTATTAACACATTGCCACAACAAACTCAAACCAAATCATACTTGTTATTTATCTTTAAAATTTCATTATTAAAGATCTAAGTATTTTCCAAACTCATTTACAGTATTTTAACACTTAAAAATATTATCCAAGTGTTTAAAAACAAATGTCACTAAAACATTGTTTACGACAAACCCAAAACCACTTTACTATCTCGTTATCTTTAATACACTATTTTAAAGATCCAATCACTTTTCAAAATATAGTTAAATGGGTTAAAATAGATGTGCACAAACATTGATACT
Source organism: Allium fistulosum (assembly GCA_030737815.1). Taxonomy (NCBI): domain Eukaryota; kingdom Viridiplantae; phylum Streptophyta; class Magnoliopsida; order Asparagales; family Amaryllidaceae; genus Allium; species Allium fistulosum. The sequence continues at coordinate 919,117,798 of CM060906.1, forward strand.
GTAAACCCAAAATCACTTTTATACTTGCCACTAACTCTAAAATATCCATTTAAAGTTCTAAGCATAGCTTTACTTATTAAACAAGGCTATATGCCTTTTTAATCAATTTATAAAACAATTCCTTATAATGTAGGTGTTATAATCCCAAAACTCCTTTTAAGTCAATTTATAAAACAATCCATTATAACATAAATGTTATAATCCAAAAACTCGTTTATATCCTTCTACAAATACCAAACTTCCTTTTTAAAACTTCTATATATATATATCGAAATACCTTTAAAAGATAGATATTTACATATACTAATTTATTTGTAAAACTAAGATATTTAATAAAATACTATAAACCATTTGTAAAATATTATAACATAAAATCCTTTTATTTCTTAAATAAAATCTTTAATAACTTTTAAAACCATATATATATATATATGTATATATAATAAAACATACTTTTAAAAATACTTATACTATATTTTTAAAACATTTTATTTAAAACCCATTTAAAAACCATCACTTTATAAATCCATATATGATTTTCAAAATATATTTAACCTTGATAATTTTCCATAATAAGTAAACTAATAGTACTTATTAATCAAATACAAAAAAATTCCTAGGATGTCTTTCAAAGTTAACTTTCAAATCGTAGATTACAACGATTTCAAAGTGCATCCATCGCGACCGTTTTGCTTCTACCATTTTTCCTTTTCCATTTCCAATTTACCACAAACGTCCAAACCAATTCCATTTATGTCAAACACACTCAAACGTGTGTAAAACAACCAATATATGTACATATATATATTCCCAAATTTCCCACAATTTATCCCATTTATCCAATTTAACATATGTCAGTTATCAAGGATTCCAAAGCACATTTATAATGACTAAATCGTTTCTAACATATATAGTGCACGATCACTTTTCACAAAGCGATATCAAACATGTAAACAAGTAATCTGGGCCATAATACATGTTATAGATGATCAAACAGAGCTATTATGCTCAATAATAATGTTCTTACTTGTTTTACAAAACAAGGTAGGGTCCAAAAGTAATAACTTGCATTGTTCGTTATACAGTTTATATTTTCAATACAACAACAATTATATATACAATAATACATAATTAAATGGTGAGTAAAACTCACCTAAGCACTAGTTAATGCTTTTGCGTTTCCAAATAGTTCAAAATCGAACGCCGTTCGATTTTGCCTAAAATTTCCACTAGGTTCAAACTAGACGAATTCAACTCCATTACGTAAATAAATCTGATACGAATGCTGCAACGACCCGTAATTTTCGATAAATTAAATTTGTTAATTTAATAAGATTTTGGTAATTTAATATCGAAAGAAATAAAAATTAGTAAATTAGTAATGAAATAATAACAAAAGTGAAATGTAACAATGTTAATTAAAGTTAATTATTAACAACTTGAATGAAATTCCAATTAAATAAAATAATTTAAATGTTATACTTGGCTATGAATTGAAGATAAGGAAGAAAGTGTTGATATTGAACTAATTGATGAATTAGTATATCATTACTGATAATTGGATAAGAACAGTGTTATGGAAGCAATTGTAACATTTGTTTGTTAATAATAACTTATAAGTGTAATTAAACGTTAATGGTAACAATTATTATAAGTTAACAATTTATTTAGTCTATTAAATTAAAATTGGTAATCAATTGCAATAAATCTAAATTAAATGTTATGTTGATGTAAGTTAAGGTAATAATTGGAAATAATGTTAATTTTATTCATATTATGACAATTAGTTGAATTAAAAGAATGGAAATAAAAATTTATCAATTTATTGGAATTTAAACTATAATAATTGGATTAATTGCAATTAAACGAAATTAAGTGTTTAAATATTACGTTAATGGAGATTAAGATGAAATTTGAGAATATTAGTGTAATAAATCATGAACCAATGTTAATTTCACCCATTTGATAATAATGGATTGAATAATAGGATGAAAGGTCGATTAAATGGAATTATTGGACATTTAATTTATAATTACTGAATTTATTGAAATTAGAAGTACAGATGGTAATTATTGAAATAATTAACATTGAATTAACCTGAAAATTTGTTTTAAATTATTATAAATGTCTAAGTAACCAAAAGTGATAAAATTTGTTAATTATAGAATCAGAATTGAGAAAGTGATTGAACTAATTAATTAATTATTTATTTAATTAATGTGAAAATAGCCATTTTGGCCACTGACTCGGATTTTGACGAAACTAGTTTCATCGGATCCGTAACGGTGAATTATTATCGGATTTCAAGTTTCGTAGCGAACGGACTTGTCGTTTGGCCATGCAAGCTTGAAACGCGTAGAAATCAATTTAAGGAATTCGATAAAATAAATTGACTTTGAAAAGCTATCTTCCACATACGATCGAATTAGGCTTCGAGACTAGTTCCATGACATTCGGAATGGGGGTAAAACATTATAAACGCCAGGCGGCACGCATCGATTGGAGTTCAGACGATTTTGGATCTAACTATATAAATACGGCACGCATAATGAGAAATATTATTATTTTATTTTGAAACCCTAGCTCTAACCCTGGCCGCCGTCTTCTTCTTATTTCAATGGCCAAAATTTCATGTGCTTCTTCCCTTGATTTCTCTTTATCCGCTCAATGAAATCAAAAACTTCCTACATGGAAGTTGTAGATCTTAACGAGCTCTACACATCTAATGGTGGAATCGTGGCGTAAATTCTTGGATTCACCAAAATCGAGGCATATAGGGCTGCACGTTTTGCGGTTTTGCATGGCGATGGAAGCAGCGTGGTCGATGGCGTTTTGGGCGTAGGTGGAGCTCGGTGGGGCGCACACAACGACGCGGTTGGATCATGGCTCGGCAGCCTGTGGTGGTGGGCGCACGTTAGGAATGGAGCGTGGTTATGAGTTGCGTTCATCTCCTGTACACGTAAGAATTGAAGATGGTAATGATAATTACCATTTTGCCATTACTTTTATTTTAATCTAAATCTTGATTTAAATCTTCTAACCACCATAACTTTTACGTACGAGGTCCGATTTACGCGCGGTTTGATCCGCTGGGATTGTATCGAAATTTTGGACATTTTGACGCTTGTTTGGAAGAATTCTGAGACCGTTCAAATTTTGGGCTTAAATTGAATTTAAATTCGATTTAAATTCAAAGGTGAGTGTTTTAACCCACTCACAACTTCTAAAATTTCTTATGTTTGTTAAATTAATTTATGATGTGATTAAAAATTTATTTATGACTGTTTGGTATATTTTAAATCATCATCTTAGTTAATTTGAATTTATTTGAATTAAATCCTTATTTAATTTATTATTGAATATAAATTGCCAGTTAAATACCTGTTATTGATTATCAGTTCTATATTGATATTTATTGATTGATTTGGATGATGTTTGTAATGGATATTGATTGTTGATATTGGATGAATGGATGTTGTATTTTATATCGTTATAAACTGCAAGTTCACTATGGGTTGAAATGATACATACCCGAATGATCAATAGATTAAGGAAAAATCGTTATGGGTTGAAATGATAGACTCGAGCGATTTTATGGATTTTATTATTAATTTGGGATTGCGGTTTGAAATGATATATAACCATAAATATTAAATTGCGGATTGAAATGATAAATATCCGTATCACTTGACCCTAGGGTAGAGAATTATATACGGACACCGGATTGGTTAAATTAAATGATTTTAAAATCCTAAATTTTTGAATTTAATTAAATGATATCTTGAAATAAAATTTGATTTATGTAAATTGAAGTATTATTGGAAAATCAAGTTTTGTGTTGAAATGTGAATTGGTTTAAGAAATTAAATTGAAAGTTAAAGTTAAACTTTTAAGTATAAATGAAATTCTGTCGAAATTAAGTTATTGAAGTTGTTTGAAAATACTTTGAAATATTTAGAAATTGGATTAATCCGAATTGATATTTGAACATGGATTGAAACGATATGAAATTCAATGGTTTATTGAAATGTTAAATTGAAAGGTTTGGAATTTGGTTTGTTGACTTAGAAATTTAAAATGGTCCAAATGTGTTGAAATAAATGAATAGTTTAATTTGATATTAATTCCAAATTCATGTTTTAATATAAACTGTTTTAAAAATATATTTTATTTCAAAATTTCTAATTATTAATATTTTCAAAGTATTAAACTATTTTCACCTATATTAATTATATTAAATCATTTTAACCTATTTTAAACCATTTAATTTATTTAAACTAATTAACCTGTTTTAACTTATTTTAAATCTAATTAATCTATTTTAAAGCTATTTTTGATCTATTTTAATTATATATTTTTTTTGGCAAGGTCAGCCTGTTTTTTGAGTGGACAGTCCACTTTTATTAAAAATAAAAAGAAAATAGGTACAAAGCTTAGAGAAGCTTAAACAAAAGGACTAAGGGATGATACATAGGCATTAACGCAAGCTTATTGCGTAAATAAATATGTAGCAAATCAGCTTATAATTTTGCACAAAACAGCAGATATGGATGAGTGATTATTGGCGAATCTACGATTATTTCTCTCTTCCCATATGGCAGCCACCGTTAACTTGAGGAACTTGAGAAGGCGGAAAGAAGATTGCGTTTTCCATCGAGTTGCTTTGAAAATACGTATCCATTCGATTTTGTAGTTACGAGCAGGAGGATGTTCATGAATATGTAATAGAGTACGACGCCAGAGTTGGAACGAGAAGAGGCAGTTGAAAAGAAGATGGCCGACGTTTTCAGGAGCACGGTTACAAAGAATGCATTTAGAGTGTTCGATGAAATTCCTCCTCACTAAGTTGTCTTGAGTATGCAGTGCATTACTAAGGCATTTCCAGAGAAGTAAATTATGCTTTGGTTTTGATCCGGTATGCCAAATTCTAGAGTGCCAGGCAAAGTTTGTATTGGTCGTGCTGCAAATGATCGAATTGTAAACATTAGAGATGTTATGGGGTTTATCGCACCATGTCAGACCTTCTATATTAGGTTTAGTGTATTTTCCTCTGATAAGGCTCCAAACAGAATATTTTAATTATATTTAATCTATTTTAAATCTATATTAACTATTTATAACTATCTATAACTATTTAAAACTATTTTCTTCTAAATTCCAAACTTAGTAAAATGGATGGGTTTATATTCAACTTCTCGATTTTTAAGTGAATATGGTTAATGATGTTATAACCTAAGTTGGGAATCAAATAACATATTTGGTTTAATATGATATTTTGAAATGAGAGTTTAACATATTTTGGAAATATCACTTTTGAAAGGAAATATAATTTCAAACTATGATTTCAATGTGATATAATTTCAGAATTAAGTAATGATTTCGAAAGTGATATGATTTGAATTGAATATGATATTTTGATATCAATTATGAAATGATTTTGGAAATGTAAAAGAACCATCCGGTGTGTAATAAGCGATTAGTTGTTAAAGAGACCGGGATCAGATATGGGCGTACTCTCTGGCGATACCAAAAACCACTTTAACAACTGTGTACGCGGTGGAGATTCTAGAATGAATTAGGATGGTGGCGACGATCCTAAAGGTATACATACGTGGACCTGACTCTAATGAGTTAGCATAAGGTGGCTAAAACAGGAGCAATTGACGGGCTAAGTGAGGTCATTCCTACGATCGGGCACATTCCATCGATACTATATTCTGACTTTGCGATTTATTTGGTGGCCACCCTCGATTTATTTTTATTCGGGAGTGTGTTCCGAGGTGGGCGGTAGTAGCTGCTATGCGTTACCACCGGTCCGGAAGTGTAATTGGTATATCTACCCTGGCATTGCCTAGTTGTGCCATGTCACCTACCCTAGCGCGCCTTCTACGAGTTTGTTTTTTACCATACCTTTGTAGTGCCCTCTGACGACGTCCAGTACGGGCGGGATTACGGTACTGTATAGACTATGGGAATATAAAAAAATGTGTTAAGGGGGAAAATGTAACGCCTTAACGCTATTTTAATAGTTTATCTTACTATAGACATATTATAATAGCGTATTGTACTACATAGTAGATAGTTTAACGGATCCTTAGGAGATGTGAATCCCGAATATCTCTTAAGTTACCGCACTCACGTTAGACACTGGATAGGAGATGTTAAACCCGTAAACATCTATGATGCCGTTCCACTCATAGTTATTTACCGTTGATTTAACTCACATAAGATCTTTTAGTTCTGACTTGAGTGTTTTGTCTTTTCAATTCGCTCGGGTCAGCCTGAGCATTTCAGGATTTGAAGACCTTATTTCTGAAGGACGAAGACGAAGATTTGTACTACTATTATCTACTATATTTATTCCACTGCATTCATACTGTTCCGCTGCATTACTTGTTTATCTCTGATATGTGTAACTATGATTTTGTATTGTATAAGTATAATCAAATGTTTTGTATACATCTTCATGAACTGTTATTTGATTATTATATTTTGTCATTCCGCTGCGAGATTCTATTTTGTTTTTTTCTTTCTCTACCTTTTCTTATTTACCCCAATAATAATTCTTCCTTCTGTATGGTTTGAGTCGCATGCGTGTCTGCTTAAAACGTACAAAAAGGCAGGATGTTACAGTTGGTATCAGAGCTTTGGTTTAGCGATAACCTTAGCTTTATGGGGTCTGACTCTTTAAAAATAGGGTAGTAATACCCTAGAATGAGTCATTGAGAGTATATATCTGAGAGAGCGTATTTGTTAGTGTTATAAAAGGTTTTTATATTGTGTGAAGTTTTTCGTTTTGTATTTATAAATTCTGGTTGGTGCATAGGACGCTATGACATCGATATGGATTTCTAAACACTTAATAGGACAGACCGACACTATTTGTTTTGAAATATAGGTAAATGAAATAATTTTGCCTATTATATTTTCTGTATATAAAATAATAAATTCTATAAATCATATATTTGGTTGTAATATATTGGTTGTTAGGTAGTGAAATTTATAAATATAGGTTGAAAATAAGATTTGAAAATAAAATAAATGAAAATTGGAAATTTATAACTTAAGTTCCGGGGTTTTTTGAAAATTTCTTTCGAATGATTTTGGGATATAATAATAATATTATTTAAAAGTATTTTCTGATATAAATATTTCAATAGAATTTGAAGGAAATGTTTTAAAGTAATTTTGGAAAGAAATAAGTTTTGTACTCCCTTCTCTGTCGTTGGAAAATAATTTCGGTGATGAGTGCATGCATCATCGACGTTCATTTTCGAGTTTCAAAGTGGGAAGACTGTTGTAGTAGTTTTACTGCACAATTGTTTTGATAATCTTGAATTCCAATTTTGATTCGATATATATAAAAGATATGATTATATCGATATTATTATTTTGAATAATTGAAATGGAACCCGACATTTAGTTCTTAAATTTCTATGAATTAGAGATTTCAATTATTGTATTGGAATAAAATTTTAACTATTTAATATAATTGAAACTTCTAAATGAAAATAAGAAATGATATGCTAAGTTATAACTGAAATATACAAGGAATTTGAAATTTGTAACTTGTAAACGAAAAGAATATAAAAATAAGAAATGATAATTATTGAACCTTAAGTTAATTAAAATAAGTAAGTCAAACTTGTGTAAATTTCAATTGCTTTCTTAAAGACATATATATATATATATATAAATTACCAATTATAAAAAGTTGAAATGTTAAAAGAATATTTAATGGAAATTTTTACAAGTAAAACTTATGTAATGGAAGTGTTCAATGAAATTTACTTTTATAAATAAGAAATTTGATATGAAAATAGTTATAAACTTGAGTTAAAATTGTAATACTACTAACTAAATGAAATAGAAAATCAGTACTGTAAGTAAAGGATTTTGAACTTAAGTTAATATTGAAACTATTTATAATTAAAGTAAATAATAAAATGAATGTAATGCAATAAAAGAAATTGACATGATATGAATAAATGAAAATGAATTTTTGTAAGTAATACAGGAAAAATAAATGAAATAAACACTGAATGAATGAATGGGAATAAAATTTTGTAAGAGATAAATATAAGTTAAAGAAATAATCCTTGTATGAACGAAAATGAAAATAAAAAAACTATAAATGTTGTGAAAGAAATTTAATAAGAATAACTCAACTATGTTGTAAATTATTGTTTGTTTTGGTTTATGGGTTGTTTGGGATAGGATACTTCTAATTGTTTAAGATGTATGAATAATCTATTGAGTTCATCTAAGACTGTTCAGTAAATGGTGCACTCAGTAGTTTATTTGTCATTATAGGCGGTTAAAAATTTCTGAACCCGAACGAACCATTTGTTTGTTTGCTATGGATGGATGGTTGATTATATTGATTTCATATGATAATTGTATGCTGTGATTGCATGTGATTGTTGTTTTATATTGATATGTTTGTTAGTGGTTGAAACAACTTTAAATATTCATTTTATATAATTATTAACCTCTTTGGATTATATTAGTGGAATATAGGTTATGGAAGCAATTGCTACTGCTTTTGGTTTCATAATTAAGCGTTATTTGCCCGACAAATAGGTACGTTCTCGGATTACGGTTTTCTAGCGATATTATATTATCTTTCCCGTTGTTGGGATATATTATTTTGAGAAATTATGATATATATTGATATTATTGATATTATTATTTCTCCCGAGCCTCTCCGTACAAAGGAGACTCTACCGAAATTTTTCGTGAATTTTGGACTTAGAAAATTTTGAGAATGTTTTCCAAACTTTATTAATTTGAGTATAAAAGGATTTAATTGTTATAAATTGATACATTTTATTTAAATTAATTAATTTGGTAAAATTTATTTGTTTATAAATTTAATATTTTGAATAAGATATATTGATTTCTTAATTCCTCTTTTCCCTTCTTTTTCCTTTTCGGGGACGAAAAGTTTTGAGTGGAGGAGAGTGAAACAACCCATAATTTTCGATAAATTAAATTTGTTAATTTAATATGATTTTGGTAATTTAATATTGAAAGAAATAAAAATTTGTAAATTAATAATGAAATAATAACAAAAGTGAAAGGTAACAATGTTAATTAAAGTTAATTATTAACAACTTGAATGAAATTCCAATTAATTAAAATAATTTAAATGTTATACTTGGCTATGAATTCAATATAAGGAAGCAAGTGTAGATATTGAACTAATTGATGAATTAGTATATAATTAATGATAATTGGATAAGAACAGTGCTATGTAAGCAATTGTAACATTTGTTTGTTAATAATAACTTATAAGTGTAATTAAACGTTAATGGTAACAATTATTATAAGTTAACCATTTATTTAGTCTATTAAATTAAAATTGGTAATCAATTGCAATAAATCTAAATTAAATGTTATGTTGGTGTAAGTTAAGGTAATAATTGGAAATAATGTTAATTTTATTCATATTATGACAATTAGTTGAATTAAAAGAATGGAAATAAAGATTTATCAATTTATTGGAATTTAAACTATAATAATTGGATTAATTGCAATTAAATGAAATTAAGTATTTAAATATTACGTTAAAGGAGATTAAGATGAAATTTGAGAATATTAGTGTAATAAATCATGAACCAATGTTAATTTCAACCATTTGATAATAATGGATTGAATAATAGGATGAAAGGTCAATTAAATGGAATTATTGGACATTTAATTTATAATTACTGAATTTATTGAAATTAGAAGTAAAGATGGTAAATATTGAAATAATTAACATTGAATTAACCTGAAAATTTGTTTTAAATTGTTATAAATGTCTATGTAACCAAAAGTGATAAAATTTGCAAATTATAGAATCGGAATTGAAAAAGTGATTTAACTAATTAATTATTAATTTATTTAATTAATGTGAAAATAACCATTTTGACCACTGACTCGGATTTCGATGAACATCGGATCCGTAGCGGTGAATTATTGTCGGATTTCAAGTTTCGTAGCGAACGGACTTGTCGTTTGGCCGTACGAGCTTGAAACGCGTAGAAATCAATTTAAGGAATTCGATCAAATAAATTGACTTTGAAAAGCTATCTTCCACATACGATCGAATTAGTCATCGAGACTACTTCCACGGCGTTCGGAATGGAGGTAAAACATTATAAACGCCAGGCGGCACGCCTCGATTGGAGTTCGGATTATTTTAAACTTAACTATATAAATACGGCACACATAACGAGAAATATTATTATTTTATTCTGAAACCCTAGCTCTAACCCTGGCCGCCGTCTTCTTCTTATTTCAATGGCCGAAATTTCATGTGCTTCTTCCCTTGATTTCTCTTTATCCGCTCAACGAAATCAAAAACTTCCTACATGGAAGTTGTAGATCTTGGCGAGTTCTACACATCTAACGGTGGAATCGTGGCGCAACTTCTCGGATTCGCTAAAATCGAGGCATATAGGGCTGCATGTTTTGGGGTTTTGCGTGGCGATGGAAGCAGCGTGGTCGATGGCATTTTGGGCGTAGGTGGAGCTCGGTGGGGTGCACACAACGGCGCGGTTGGATCATGGCTCGGCAGCCTGTGGTGGTGGGCGCACGTTAGGAATGGAGCGTGGTTATGGGTTGCGTTCATCTCCTGTACACGTAATAATTGAAGATGGTAATGATAATTACCATTTTGCCATTCCTTTTATTTTAATTTAAATCTTGATTTAAATCTTCTAACCACCATAACTTTTACGTACGAGGTCCGATTTACACGCGGTTTGATCCGCTAGGATCGTATTGAAATTCCGGACATTTTGACTCTAGTTTGGACAAATTCTGAGACTGTTCAAATTTTGGGCTTAAATTGAATTTAAATTCGATTTAAATTCAAAGTTAGTGTTTTAGCCCACTCACAACTTCTAAAATTTCTTATCTTTGTTAAATTAATTTATGATGTGATTAGAAATTTATTTATGACTGTTTGGTATATTTTAAATCATCATCTTAGTTAATTTGAATTTATTTGAATTAAATCATTATTTAATTTATTATTGAATATAAATTGCCAGTTAAATACCTGTTATTGATTATAAGTTCTATATTGATATTTATTGATTGATTTGGATGATGTTTGTAATGGATGTTGATTGTTGATATTGGATGAATGGATGTTGTATTTTATATCGTTATAAACTGCAAGTTCACTGTGGGTTGAAATGATACATACCCGAATGATCAATAGATTAAGGAAAAATCGTTATGGGTTGAAATGATAGACTCGAGCGATTTTATGGATTTTATTATTAATTTGGGATTGTGGTTTGAAATGATATATAACCGTAAATATTAAATTGCGGATTGAAATGATAAATATCCGTATCACTTGACCCTAGGGTAGAGAATTATATACGGACACCGGATTGATTAAATTAAATGGTTTTAAAATCCTAAATTTTCGAATTTAATTAAATGATATCTTGAAATAAAATTTGATTTATGTAAATTGAAGTATTATTGGAAAATCAAGTTTTGTGTTGAAATGTGAATTGGTTTAAGAAATTAAATTGAAAGTTAAAGTTAAACTTTTAAGTATAAATGAAATTCTATCGAAATTAAGTTACTGAAGTTGTTTGAAAATACATTGAAATATTTTGAAATTGGAGTAATCCGAATTGATATTTGAACATGGATTGAAACGATATGAAATTCAATGGTTTATTGAAACGTTAAATTAAAAGGTTTGGAATTTGGTTTGTTGACTTAGAAATTTAAAATGGTCCAAATGTGTTGAAATAAAATGAATAGTTTAATTTGATATTAATTCCAAATTCATGTTTTAATATAAACTGTTTTAAAAATATATTTTATTTCAAAATTTCTAATTATTAAGATTTTCAAAGTATTAAACTATTTTAACCTGTATTAATTATATTAAATCATTTTAACCTGTTTTAAACCATTTAATTTATTTAAACTAATTAACCTGTTTTAACTTATTATAAATCTAATTAATCTATTTCAAAGCTATTTGATCTATTTTAATTATATTTAATCTATTTTAAACCTATATTAACTATTTATAACTATTTAAAACTATTTTCTTCTAAATTCCAAACTAAGTAAAATGGACGGGTTTATATTCAAATTCTCGATTTTTAAGTGAATACGGTTAATGATGTTATAACCTAAGTTGGGAATTAAATAACATATTTGGTTTAATATGATATTTTGAAATGAGAGTTTAACCTATTTTGGAAATATGACTTTTGAAAGGAAATATAATTTCGAACTATGATTTCAATGTGATATAATTTCGGAAGTAAGTAATGATTTCGAAAGTTATATGATTTGAATTGAATATGATATTTTGATATCAATTATGAAATGATTTTGGAAATGTAAAAGAACCATCCGGTGTGTAATAAGCGATTGGTTGTTAAAGAGACCGGGATCGAATATGGGCATACTCTCTGTCGATATCGAAAACCATTTTAACAACCGTGTACACGGTGGAGATTCCAGAATGAAGTAGGATGGTGGCAACGATCCGAAAGGTATACATACGTGGACCTGACTCCCGTGAGTTAGCATTAGGTGGCTAAAACAGGAGCAATTGACGGGCTAAGTGAGGTCATTCCTCCGATCGAGCACATTCCATCGATACTATATTCTGACTTTGCGATTTATTTGGTGGCCACCCTCGATTTTTTTTGATTCGGGAGTGTGTTCCGAGGTGGGCGGTAGTAGCTGCTATGCGTTACCATTGGTCCGAAAGTGTAATTGGTATATCTACCCTAGCATTGCCTAGTTGTGTCGTGTCACCTACCCTAGCGCGCCTTCTACGAGTTTGTTTTGTACCATACCTATGGAGTGCCCTCTTACGACGTCCAGTACGGGTGGGATTACGGTACTGTATAGACTATGGGAATATATAAAAATGTGTTAAGGGGGAAATTGTAATGCCTTAACGCTATTTTAATAGTTTATCTTACTGTAGACATTATAATAGCGTATTGTACTACATAGTAGATAGTTTAACGGATCCTTAGGAGATGTGAATCCCGAACATCTCTTAAGTTACTGCACTCACGTTAGACACTGGATAGGAGATGTCAAACCCCTTAAACATCTCTGACGCCGTTCCACTCATAGTTATTTACTGTAACGACCCAAAATTTAACCACTTCAAAATATAATATTTAAAGTGAATTTAAATATAAAATATAAAATGTTTTATATTTTAAATAATATTAGATAGGATTTGGAAATAGAAATATACATAAAAATAGTAACATTTGCTTATATTAAGAAAAGTGACAAAATCCTGATTTCAGAAAAGTAAGTTTAAATGGTTTAATAAATTATTTTAATTTATTTATGAGTGTTTATATTTTTAAATGACATTATTCAAATTTATTTTTAAATTTGGTTTACATAAATAAATAGTTTAACTAAAACGTCAACATATGACTGTAAAACATTTTGTCAAAATCAACTTTTTGTCGATTTAAAGTTGTTGCAACGTTGTTGCACCTTTATTTTAATATTCATATACATTTATATAAATGTAGTAAGTATTAATTAAGTTGCTAATTATGTTTATTTTTATTAAAACACAATTAGGAAATTCTAGAATATAATTAGAAATAGTAAACTAATAAAAACATAACATGTCAAATCAAAAGAAACGTCATTACTACTTTATGTTTTCTTACTCCTTAAGTGATAAGGACATAAAGTAAAGATTTGAAAGGTGATGTTTAGTGTTGAAAAATAAGATTACTTTAAAATTAAGTAAAGGGTATTTTGGTCTTTTGCAAATATAATATTTTTATCCAAATTTTTTTCTATAAATACACACCCACTTTCTCACTACCTTCCACACTTCTTCTTCTCAAAATTTCAAGCTTCTTCTTACCTCCTTTAATGGCTTCCAACCTTAACAAAGTTATGCCAAAATATTCCCAAAAATAAAACAAAGAAAACTATCGACAAAACTCCATCCGAACCACTTCAAAACGCCTCCTTTCCTCTTCTATTACTCACGCCACCTTCCTCCATTTTGGCCGAGCACTCCTAGCTTTCCCCAAGCCAAGTCGAGCCATCCAAGTCTAAGCGTTCAATGAATCATAAGCTAAAAACGTCGAGTAGCGAAGCTATAGCCGATTTTCCGTTCGCCAAAACCAGACAAAGTGAGAACTCTAAATTATTAAGTAGGAAATGTTTATATGATGTTTTGCAAGTTATAAATATTGTTTGGATGTTAAAAATGATGTTTGATAAGTGTTTGAAAAAGAAAGCAACCACTTTTAAGTCATTTGCAAAAGTTAGTAAGCAAATATGTACATAAATGAAAATCATGTGACATTATAATAAGAAAGTTGTTAAATTAATTTGCAAGTTCATATGACATGTTAGAATATGTTAAAATGGTTATAAACATTGTTTTGGTTGTTTATTAGTAGTATATTGAATATATATGTTGAAACAAGTCACAGATTTACACGACGTATAATCACATGGAAACCACTTTCCAAAAGAAATGAAATGTGATATGGAATCATTTATGCCCTTGAAAAATGTTTGAAAATGCTTTAGAAATGATTCCTAAGTGTTTAAACTTGTCTCAGCAAAGTTTGGATATGAATATCAAAATACGACTAAAATTTGACGCGTCGCGTAACGGTAGTTTGTGTTTACGCGTCAAAAGTTCAAACGAACATATGAAGTGAAATATAGTTCGGAATTCTTCGAATTAAGAATTTTCCGAATCCTTATATCCATATCTTTCATATAAAAAAGGAAAATCAAGATTTCATCTTGTACATATTGAAATATGGCAAAATCAATTTTCAAAAAAAATCCAGTTTTTGCACTAAATGACCAAATTTGGAAATTGAAAGAATAATCGGTTTAAAAATATGAAATAAATTCTAAAAATATTGTAAAATGTCTTAAAGGTGATTTTAGTTGAAAAGATGGATTTCTAAATGAGATAAAAGTTGTTTTGAAGAATATAGCTTTTAAAGCACTTTTTGTAACACTATTTGCAACGCTTTTCGCAACGCTTTTCAATAACTTTTGAAATAAAGGTTGAAACTTAACAATTCTTTCCCAAATCCTTAGTAAATGTTTTAAGTAAATAATAAAGCATTTCAAAAGAAATTTGAACAATTTAACATTATTTCGAAGATGGTTAAACAAATATTTAAGTGATTTAAATAGGGAAAATGAGTATGCGGAAACGACTAGTACATTTGTCCCGCCTGTGAGATCTAAAAGTGAAAACAAGGTGTGTAACTAAGGTTAAGGATGGAGCAACAAGTGCCCCGAACTTACCTGGCCTTCATTTTATCTTTTAGTCGAGGGGTGGAACATATCGAAAGGAAAGCCCGGATGCTCAACTTGGATTTTATAGAAATAATCTTCTTATACTCATTATTAAAATCCGAAGAGGGAACTTGTCCTATTCGTGAAATTTAAAAGGTGATCTCACCGTTATTCCGCCCATAGCACTCGTTGAATACGGAAGTTGATTTTCGATAAAAGTAGAATGATTTCTATAATCCTATTTTCTCAAAAGATGATGTTTAAAAATGATTTGAGAAATATTCAAAAAGAGGTTTAAATGATTCCGTATTCACGAAAAGAATATTTTGAAAATATATATCTCTCGAAGATATTTTGGTAAAGGAAAATGAATGAATCGAAAAATAATCACCTAATTACATCATTTTTGTCGATGATTGGATTTCGAAGGAACCAGGGTTGGATTTGGGTGATTCCTATTCAAAAACCACTTCAAACCAATTTACGTGTTCGAAGATTGAAGATGTTTGAAGACGGAGATATTGAGACGAATAATAACGAGGGACTACTTGTTGATTAATTGGGGATAAACTCCCGATTCACTATATTGTAGCGGTGGTCTCTTTGTTATGAAAAACATCAAAACCACAAGGACTTCTCGCCTAGTAATGGCCGAGGAAAGTGCCTTCGGTTTGTCCTATTCCTGGACAACTTGTATAGACGTTTGTCTGACATTGCATTTCTATAAATTACGTACATTGGTTTTTACAAACGTACATCAGTGGTGGCGGAGAAGGCAACTTCTCTTAGCTTAACACCCTCCTTGAGACGTACGAGCTCAAGGGTTGTATTTTTGTGGAAGGCAATTAGTAGTCAACGGAAATGGCAATGTGGCATTCAAAGATGTGATGTGTGCTATGTGAAAAGGTAATCACTGCCTCAAGCCTCATCAACCGAAAATGACCGAAACATGGTTAGATTCTGCAAGGCTAAGTGGGTCATTCTTAATTAGGGTATGATCATCCCCTTCTAGATATAATTCTTCCCGCTATGATGTTCGGGATGTAAATTAATTTGGATGTATGCGAAGAGAGCTCTCGGATAAAGGTCGGTAACGACCTGGGGATGATATATTCGGTACTATTTAGTTACAGAGATATGCCGGTCTTGTGTTGGTAGAGGATCCTTTGTGATGGTCCTCGGGGCATCCATCTAGAGGTGTACCTATCGGAAGGTAGTCCCTTCACCTGGTCATTTGTATGGAAATCCATTCTCCAATAAGAACCCGCGGCTTTGTTTGTATTGGCGTAATGAATAGCCTCGAAATGCTATATGGGTAACCATTTCGGCTAAGATTAATAATTTTATTTGCAAATGTTTTCAAAGAAAGTCATTAAGAATAATATCCCTAAATTTTACGTAATGAAGAGTTTTGGTTATCATAAGGTAAAAACCCGTTCCGTGTTTATGTGCGGCGTGGTCTTATGAGATATCCTTTTGTTTTCAAAACATCGTACTTGAGTTCTCACACCAGTCCCATGACTGACCCGGAGTTTGTTTTTTCCTTTAAACTCTGGGTGCCCTATTTTTCGGGCAGCCGTGTAGTCAGGATACCTTAGGAGCATTTTGGAGCATGTTGGGGAGCATTTTGTAGAAGACTTTTGGAGCTATGAAGCTGAAATACCTTATGTAGATATCTACCCATTTTCCGCTGTGTTATGTAGTATGTATTTTCCAGCATATGTACGGATAGACAGTTATAACTATCCCGCTGGATTTGCATTTGACTCTGATCATTTATGTATAATTAAAATGTTGAATGCTATGTGAGATTCTATTATTGTGTTATCTTCTATCTTTATTTTCTTTTACACCCCTGATAATCTGCCTCCCCGGCACTTGGATTTACGGCACGTGAATACCATGGAAGATTATTGTCGTTTTCCGAAGGTCAAGGAGACGGGTCATCACACGTGGTATCAGAACTGAAGGTTAAGCAAGAACCTTGGCTTTGTTGGGGTATGACTCATTAGAGATAGGGTTAGTAATGCCCTAGAATGAGTTTAGTCTGAGAGAGTGCATAATTGAAACCTTTAACTTGAATAAGTATATTCATCCTGTATAACATTCCCTAAGATATCTCGTTTGTATATCCTAAAGATATTTTTCTTACTATATACAGATAGTAAAAAATGAGTGGAAGAAGAGTACGAGGTAGGGGAGGAAGTAATACCACAAATGGTAAAACTCCCGCAGCTACAGTAGTCGAGGAAGTAGTAGTTCCGGTACAGCCCCAAATCAACTTTGCAACTTTGTGCAAGAACTATACAAGCCTTGGTGGTAAACCTTTCAAAGGAACAGAAACCATCATTGAAGTACAAGCTTGGATCCGCTCTTGTGAAAGAATTTTCAAAGGACTGAATATTAGAGATGAGCAGAAGAGATTCTTAGCTTCTTGGCAACTACAAGATGGAGCTCTAGTTTGGTGGGAATCTATTACTCAAAATGAGTCAGAGGATGATTTCTCATGGGAACGATTCAAGAAAGTTCTGGAGGAGCAGTATATGCCGGAAGTAGGAAAATCCCGTCTTTACCGAAATTTTATGGATTTTAAACAGGAGGAGGATATGTCTTTGGGAGTATGCCAACAAGTTTAACGAATTATCTCATTTTGGGCCTGGATTGATAGATACGCCCCTTAAAAAGAATGAAAAGTTTATCTCAGGAATGAAGAAGCAATACCATGTCAGAATGACTGGGCATGTGAAAGAACCATTTGTAGACTTAATAGACATGGGATATAGATATGAAGCTTTGGATAAAATAGACCCACCCATAGTGCAAGAAAGCAACAACAATAACTGGAAGAAGAGGAAGTTCAATGGCAAGAAGTAGTGGCAAGGAAAACCCAAAGGAGGATCTCGGGATAACCGCTTTAAAGATGTCACTTGCTACAATTGCCAACAAAAGGGCCACCTATCAACTAATTGTAGAAAACCCAGAACTCAAGGAACTCAAGGATCAGCACCAAGAAGCTGCTATAATTGTCATAAACTAGGGCACCTGATTAAGGATTGTCCCTTAATGAAGGAAGGAGAACAAGCCAAAGTTTATGCTATCAAGGATGAGCCTTCAACCTCCAAAGATGTGAAGGGCAAAGGAGTGTTGGAAGGTAATATTTTTATCAAAAATGTTTTAGTTAGAGTATTATTTGATACAGGAGCTTCTCATAGTTTTATTTCTAAAACAACTGTAGAAGAATTAGAACTTGAACCTAAAATTGTTGACGACCCAATTTGCGTGACAAATCCTATAGGAGGTTCCACTAATCTTTGTATGCACTGTGAAAAAGTCCCAATTTCCTATCCTCCCCATCACTTTCCTTTTGATCTTTTCGTCTTAGATTTTACTGGATTTGAAATTTTACTCGGTATGGATTGGTTGGCTAAGTACAGAGCTGTGCTCGATTGCGAAAATAGAACGATATCTTTATGGACCGTCTTTGGGAAAATCATAGAAATATCTTGTAAAGGTCCTAGTGCAAGAAGGGATAGTTTTCTTTATGCTTTAGATACATCCCAGATAGGATTAGAAACAATACCCATTGTTAAAGAATTTGCAGATGTCTTTGAGGAAGTAAAAAGTTTGCCCCCACATCGAGAAATCGAGTTCCGTATCGATTTAGTTCTTGGTGCAATGCCAATTAAACAACAAGATAGAAGGATGGCTCCAAAAGAAAGGTATGAGTTGAATAACCAAACCCAAGAGCTATTAAAGAAAGGATTGATAAGACCTAGCCGTTCAAGTTGGGGATCAGCAGTAGTTTTTGTTGCTAAGTTAGATGGATCTTTGAGATTGTGTGTAGACTATCGAGATCTAAATAAGCAAACAATTAAGAACAAGTATCCTTTACCCCAAATAGATGACTTGTTTGACCAATTACACGGAGCTCGAGTTTTTTCGAAAATGGACCTAGCTACAGGATTCCATCAGTTAAGTATCATAGAAGATTGCATCCATCTAACTGCATTCAAAGGTCCGAATAATTTCTATGAGTGGTTGGTTATGCCTTTTGGGCTGACTAATGCACCCGCTTATTTTGTTGACCTTATGAATAGAGTGTTTAGAGATGTGCTAAACAAATTCGTGTTAGTCTTTATCGATGATATCCTCATCTACTCAAAGACAGAAGAAGAACACTCAAGGCATCTAGAAGCTGTGTTGGAGATATTGAGAAATAACGTACTTAAAGCCAAATTCTCAATGTGCCATTTTTGGGAGAAGGAGGTAAGATTCCTTGGACATATAATATCAAGGGATGGAATTTCAGTAGATCCAGGGAAAGTTGCAACTATTCAAGATTGGAAGCAGCCACAAACTCCTAAAGAGATTCGTAGCTTCTTAGGGTTGGCAGGATATTACAAAAGATTCGTTCAAGACTTCTCTAAGATTGCCTATCACCTAACGAAGTTGACAATGAAGGATGCTAAATTTATCTAGACTCCTAAATGTGAAGAAGCATTCCAAGAACTAAAGAAGAGATTGACAACCGCTCCAGTTTTAGCAATTATAAATGGAAATAGTGGGTTAATCGTTTATACAGATGCTTGTGGAGAAGGAGTTGGTGCAATTTTAATGCAAGATGGAAAGGTGATTGCTTACGCAGGTAGACAGCTGAAGACACATGAGAAGAATTATGCAACACACGACTTAGAATTATTAGCCGTTGTGTTCACTCTAAAGATATGGAGACATTATTTACTGGGTAAGAATTTTTTATAGTTTATTTTGATAAAACTTTGAATTGACCTTAGTAAATAATATCCCATCTTTTAGGTGAAAAATTCGAACTCTTCACGGACCACAAATCTTTGAAGTATCTTTTCACCCAGAAGGATTTGAACATGAGACAGCAACGCTGGCTAGAATTTCTCGCGTCATATGATCTAGATATTCTATATACACCTGGGAAAGCCAACGTAGTAGCTGATGCATTGAGTAGGAAGTTAGCTACTATTTCTTATTTGGTAGTTACTCCAACTCTCCTAGAAATGATCACCAGCGAACAAAAGAAGGATCTATTTCTCAAGGAGATCGTTAGGAATATACATCAGGGATATAATTCAAGCTTTAAAATAGATAACCTTGGAGTATTGCGGCTAAATGGAAGAATTTGTGTTCCGGATGTTGGAAATCTTAGGCAAGAAGTACTAGCTGAATGCCATACAGCCAAACTTAGCATTCATCCGGGGATTCATAAGATGTATAAGGACATGAAGCGTACATTTTGGTGGAAAAGTATGAAGAGGGACATATCTATCTATGTCAGCCGTTGTGAAAATTGCCAAAGAATCAAAAGTGACCAATAGAAGACGGCAGGATTACTTCAACCTTTGGAGATTCCAACTTAGAAGTGGGATCAAATATCCATGGATTTCATTGATGGCTTACCCCGAACAAGGAAAGGAAATGAAGGCATTTGGGTTATCATAGACCGATTAACCAAAAGTGCACACTTTATTCCAGTTAAGCCAACAAGAACTGCAACAAGCCTTGCAAATATATATATGAAGGAGATTGTTCGATTGCATGGAGTTCCAAGCAGTATAGTAAGCGATCGTGATCCAATCTTCACTAGTCAGTTTTGGGAAGCACTATAGACAGCTTTGGGAACCAAGCTGAGTATAAGTACTGCATATCACCCCCAAACTGATGGACAGACGGAAAGAGTCAACCGTGTTTTGGAAGATCTTTTGAGGGCATGTATTCTAGACTTTGGAGGCTCGTGGGAGAATCATTTACATTTAGTATAGTTCTCCTATAATAACAGCTATCAAGCTAGTATCGGCATGACATCGTATGAAGCTTTGTATGGTCGTCCATGTAAATCGCCAGCATGTTGGATAGAATCTGGAGATCGGTTAGTGCTTGGCCCAGATATGATACGAGAAGCTTCAGAAAAAGTTGATATGATTAGAAAGAAGCTAAAAGAAGCCCGAAGTAGACAGAAGAGTTATGCAGACCAAAGGCGTAGAAATCTGGAATTCTCAGTTGGAGATTCGGTCTTTTTGAAAGTCTCTCCAATGAGAGGAGTAGTTAGATTTGGAAGAGCTGGAAAGTTAGCACCTCGATATATTGGACCTTTTCCCATTCTCGAACAAATCAGCCTACTAGCTTATCGAGTACAATTGCCTGAAAGATTGTCTGGTGTATACAATGTTTTCCACGTATCACATTTACGGAAGCATGTATATGACCCAGAACAAATTATAGAAACGGCTGCTCAGGACGCCTTGGAGATAGAACCAAACTTAGCAGTTATTAGAAGGCCTATTCGAATCGTGAATTAAGATGAGAAACGATTAAGAAGGAAGGTTGTAAGGTTGGTAAAAGTTCAATGGAGCGGGGATGCTGATGATTGCACATGGAAAACAAAAGATAGAATGAGAAAAGCATATCCTGAGTTTAGGATCGATGTAAAGGATTTATTTATCGTTTGAGTGTACTCACCGCATGTGGTGTAGTCGCTTATTGTATATATTCCATCTTATTGAATATATATTTCCTTTTGAGCTATTTTCTTCTTATCTAATTTCGAGGACGAAATTCTTTTAAGTAGGGGAGAATGTAACGACCCAAAATTTAACCACTTCAAAATATAATATTTAAAGTGATTTTAAATATAAAATATAAAAGGTTTTATGATTCAAATAATGTTAGATAGGATTTGGAAATAGAAATATACATAAAAATAGTAACATTTGCTTATATCAACAAAAGTGATAAAATCCTGATTTCAGAAAAGTAAGTTTAAATGGTTTAATAAATTATTTTAATTTATTTATGAGTGTTTATATTTTTAAATGACATTATACAAATTTATTTTTAAATTTGGTTTACATAAATAAATAGTTTAACTAAAACGTCAACATATGACCGTAAAACATTTTGTCAAAAATCAACGTTTTGTCGATTTAAAGTTGTTGCAACGTTGTTGCACCTTTATTTTAATATTCATATACATTTATATAAATGTAGTAAGTATTAATTAAGTTGCTAATTAGGTTTACTTTTATTAAAACACAATTAGGAAATTCTAGAATATAATTAGAAAAAGTAAACTAATAAAAACAAAACATGTCAAATCAAAAGAAACATCATTATTACTTTATGTTTTCTTACTCCTTAAATGATAAGGACATAAAGTAAAGATTTGAAAGGTGATGTTAAGGGTTGAAAAATAAGATTACTTTAAACGTAAGTAAATGGATTTTGGTCTTTTGCAAATATAATATTTTTATCCAAAATTATTTCTATAAATACACACCCACTTTCTTACTTCCTTCCACACTTCTTCTTCTCAAAATTTCAAGCTTCTTCTTACCTCCTTTAATGGCTTCCAACCTTAACAAAGTTATGCCAAAATATTCCCAAAAATAAAACAAAGAAAAATATCGACAAAACTCCATCCGAACCACTTCAAAACGCCTCCTTTCCTCTTCTATTACTCACGCCACCTTCCTCCATTTTGGCCGAGCACTCCTAGCTTTCTCCAAGCCAAGTCGACCCATCCAAGTCTAAGCATTCAAGGAATCATAAGCTAAAAACGTCGAGTAGCGAAGCTATATCCGATTTTCCGTTCGCCAAAACCAGACAAAGTGAGAACTCTAAATTATTAAGTAGGAAATGTTTATATGATGTATTGCAAGTTATAAATATTGTTTGGATGTTAATAATGATGTTTGAAAAAAAAAGCAACCACCTTTAAGTCATTTGCAAAAGTTAGTAAGCAAATATGTACATAAATGAAAATCATGTGACATTATAATAAGAAAGTTGTTAAAATTAATTTGCAAGTTCATATGACAAGTTAGAATATGTTAAAATGGTTATAAACATTGTTTTGGTTGTTTATTAGTTGTATATTGAATATATATGTTGAAACAAGTCACAGATTTACACGATGTATAATCACATGGAAATCACTTTCTAAAAGAAATGAAATGTGATATGGAATCATTTATACCCTTGAAAAATGTTTGAAAATGCTTTAGAAATGATTCCTAAGTGTTTAAACTTGTCTCGGCAAAGTTTGGATATGAATATCAAAATACAACTAAAATTTGACGCGTCGCGTAACGGTAGTTCGTGTTTACGCGTCAGAAGTTCAAACGAACATACGAAGTGAAATATAGTTCGGAATTCTTCGAATTAAGAATTTTCCGAATCCTTATATCCATATCTTTCATATAAAAAAGAAAAATCAAGATTTCATCTTGGATATTTTGAAATATGGAAAATCAATTTTCAAGAAAAATCCAATTTTTGCACTAAATGACCAAAGTTGGAAATTGAGAAAATAATCGGTTTAAAAATATGAATAAATTCTAAAAATATTTTAAAATGTCTTAAAGGTGATTTAAGTTGAAAAGATGGATTTCTAAATGAGAAAAAAGTTGTTTTGAAGAATATAGCTTTTAAAGCACTTTTTGTAACACTATTTGCAACACTTTTCGCAACGCTTTTCAATAACTTTTGAAATAAAGGTTGAAACTTAACAATTCTTTCCCAAATCCTTAGTTAATGTTTTTAAGTAAATAATAAAGCATTTCAAAAGAAATTTGAACAATTTAACCTTATTTCGAAGATGGTTAAACAAATATTTAAGTGATTTAAAAAGGGAAAATGAGTATGCGGAAACGACTAGTACATTTGTCCCGCCTGTGAGATCTAAAAGTGAAAACAAGGTGTGTAACTAAGGTTAGGGATGGAGCAACCAGTGCCTCGAACTTACCTGGCCTTCATTTTATCTTTTAGGCGAGGGGTGGAACATATCGAAAGGAAAGCCCGGATGCTCAACTTGGATTTTATAGAAATAATCTTCTTATACTCATTATTAAAATACGAAGAGGGAACTTGTCCTATTCGTGGAATTTAAAAGATGATCTCACTGTTATTCCGCCCAAAGCACTCGTTGAATATGGAAGTTGATTTTGGATAAAAGTAGAATGATTTCTATAATCCTATTTTCTCAA
Organism: Allium fistulosum; assembly: GCA_030737815.1. Lineage (NCBI taxonomy): Eukaryota > Viridiplantae > Streptophyta > Magnoliopsida > Asparagales > Amaryllidaceae > Allium > Allium fistulosum. The sequence goes on from CM060906.1 coordinate 919,142,115, forward strand.
AAGATACTCTTTAAAAATGATTTGAGAAATATTCAAAAAGAGGTTTAAATAATTCCGTATTCACGAAAAGAATATTTTGAAAATATATATCTCTCGAAGATATTTTGGTAAAGGGAAATGAATGAATCGAAAAACAATCACCTAATTACATCATTTTTGTCGATGATTGGATTTCGAAGGAACCGGGGTCGGATTTGGGTGATTCCTATTCGAAAACCACTTCAAACCAATTTACGTGTTCTAAGATGTTTGAAGATGGAGATATTGAGACGAATAATAACAAGGGACTACTTGTTGATTAATTGGGGATAAACTCCCGATTCACTATATTGTAGCGGTGGTCTCTTTGTTATGGAAAACCTCAAAACCACAAGGACTTCTTGCCTAGTAATGGCCGAGGAAAGTGCCTTCCGTTTGTCTTGTTCCTGGACAACTTGTATAGACGTTTGTATGACATTGCATTTCTAAAAATTACGTACATTGGTTTTTACAAACGTACATCAGTGGTGACGGAGAAGGCAACTTCTCTTAGCTTAACACCCTCCTTCAGACGTACGAGCTCAAGGGTTGTATTTTTGTGGAAGGCAATTAGTAGTCAACGGAAATGGAAATGTGGCATTCAAAGATGTAATGTGTGCTATGTGAAAAGGTAATCGTTGCCTCAAGCCTCATCAACCGAAAATGACCGAAATAGGGTTAGATGCGGCAAGGCTAAGTGGGTCATTCCCAATTAGGGTATGATCATCCCCTTCTAGATATATTTCTTCCCGCTATGATGTTCGGGATGTAAATTAATGTAGATGTATGCGAAAAGAGCTCCCGGATAAAGGTCGGTAACGACCGGGGGATGATATATTCGGTACTATCTAGTTACAAAGATAGGCCGGTCTTGTGTTGGTACAGGATCCTTTGTGATGGTCCTCGGGGCATCCATCTAGAGGTGTACCCATCGGAAGGTAGTCCCTTCACCTGGTCATTTGTATGGAAATCCATTCTCCAATAAGAACCCGCGGCTTTGTTTGTATTGGTGTAATGAATAGCCTCGAAATGCTATATGGGTAACCATTTCGGCTAAGATTAATAAGTTTATTTGCAAATGTTTTCAAAGAAAGTCATTAAGAATAATATCCCTAAATTTTACGTAATAAAGAGTTTTGGTTATCATAAGGTAAAAGCCCGTTCCGTGTTTATGTGTGGCGTGGTCTTATGAGATATCCTTTTGTTTTCAAAACATCGTACTTGAGTTCTCACACCAGTCCCATGACTGACCCGGAGTTTGTTTTTTTCCTTTAAACTCTGGGTGCCCTATTTTTCGGTCAGCCGTGTAGTCAGGATACCTTAGGAGCATTTTGGAGCATGTTGGGGAGCATTTTGTAGAAGACTTTTGGAGCTATGAAGCTGAAGTACCTAATGTAGATATCTACCCATTTTCCGCTGTGTTATGTAGTATGTATTTTCCAGCATATGTACGGGTAGACAGTTATAACTATCCCGCTGGATTTGCATTTGACTCTGATCATTTATGTATAATTAAAATGTTGAATGCGATGTGAGATTCTATTATTGTGTTATCTTCTATCTTTATTTTCTTTTACACCCCTGATAATTTGCTTCCCCGGCACTTGGATTTACGGCACTTAAATACCGTGGATGTATTAATATCGTTTTCCGAAGGTCGAGGAGATGGGTCGTCACATTTACCATTGATTTAACTCACATAAGATCTTTTAGTTCTGACTCGAGTGTTTTGTCTTTTCAATTCGCTCGGGTCAGCCTGAGCATTTCATGATTTGAAGACCTTATTTCTGGAGGACGAAGACAAAGATTTGTACTACTATTATCTACTATATTTATTCCACTGCATTCATACTGTTCCGCTGCATTATTTGTTTATCTCTAATATGTGTAACTCTGATTTTATATTGTATAAGTATAATCAAATGTTTTGTATACAGCTTCATTCATTCTGTTTTGTTTTTTTTCTTTCTCTGCTTTTTCTTATTCATCCCAATAACAATTTGCCCTTCTATATGGTTTGAGTCGGCATGTGTGTCTGCCTAAAACATACAAAAAGGCGGGATGTTACAAACGCAACGGCGCCTCAACGAACCTCGTATGCACCAGATAGGAATTTTATAAGAATTTGATTATATATATAATTAATTAACTTAATCAATTAATTAAATAGTAATATAATTAACTTACCCATAATCCTTCTCCTCCCTCCCATTCAAATCCCCTGTGCATGAATAGAAACTGCACATCCCATGATCGTGCACTCTCCTTCCTCCACCGCTCACTGAAACCACAAGACGATTACACCATCAAAATTCTCTTCTTCTTCTCCTCTCATTGGGCCCATTTATTCGACACTCGACGTCGCTGTTCAATTTTCGACCGTGTGCCCTAAATCCACAGTCCAAGCATCGCGCCTTGCATCCCACTACCAAAGATCATCTAACCATCGCCGTTCAACTCCTCTTCGCTCCTTGAGTCCAATGGCATAATCAATTCGACCTCCGGACCATCACATCAAATCGCTACTTTGGCTAACCCCTCTACAGTAAAACGTCACACACCACGTCATAGTGCCGTATCACCCTATAATCCTCCAAATCGTAGTCCTTCTCGCTGGAAACCCATCGAAACAATCTCCTTCGACAAGCGCTGCTTAAATCGTCACCGAAGTCGAGCCCTAGCTCGACTATACACATACAATCATCCCCAACCATCAACACATAGAAAATGACACATACCAAAACGTTGCTCACTCATCCATGAGGCCAGCGGATCAAATGACGTTGATTTTCGTGGTCTAAAACTCTCTAAATAATTAAAGAAAGGATTTGAAATGAGGCGGCAGGTAAAAGTTTTAAAAGGAAGAGGCAGAGGGAATTTAGAAATTAGGTTAGATTCGATGATGTATTTATAGGCAATTTTTATTATATTTTATTCTCCTGCTTTAAACGTAATGCATTTTGAACGCGCACGACCACATAGCACGTCCGATCATCATGAAACTCATCGGCGTACAACAATTCAATATTTCGGATCCAATGACACTGGTTTCGTCAAAATCCGAGATAGTGCTCTAGAATGATAATTTCACACGTTAACTAAAATGAATTAATTTTAAAACAATTTTAATCACTTAAATTGTGAATTAAAATTTATAATAACCTTTTATTATTTAAAAAGAATTTAAATACGCTTTCGAAATTATTTTTATTCGAATTAAATCCAAGATTCAATTAATTAAATAATTTCAATGTTTAATTAGAAAATGTTCAATAATTTGGGTCGTTACATTCTTTCCCCCTTAAAAGCATTTCGCCCCCAAAATTCCAATATAAGCCACAAAGCAACAATCACACATCAACACCTAACGGTATTTGCAATCACTGGCAACCATAGAAACAATCACATAACAATACTATAAAGTACTGCAATCATTAGCAACCAAAACTCATGGTTTGTCCAGGTTCAGAAACAATCTCATCGCACAAGGATAACAACCAAACCACTAAGCGTTACCTTATGCTCAACAACCTCAGGTATTACTCAGTCGATCACTCATGCTACCTAAAACAATTCAAAGAGTCATTCCCCAAACTCTCCACAAGCCAACACACATAGCATATGAATATACTAAAGCTCGTACGATATACATATATCATTCATACGCAATATCAAATCTGATCGTTGGCTTGATCACATAAATTCCACTTCTGAACTAGTATATCTCACTGGAATCTCTAGTGTGAAATCCAATCTGGTTCCTTGATTAGAAATCCTTGTTCTCCTTACATAGCCATATACTATGATAGAAAACTTCAAGATCATATCAAAAATTTGTATCAAGTGTTCATCGTCAAGAATCGAGCGAAAAATTCTAACTCAGATCGGTGTAAATCACCTAAAAATCCATGTACTCGAATCCTAGATCAAGAATTGCCAAGCGAATAAAATTATCTACGTACAACTTACGTACTCTATCCAATTGGTTTCTTAATTGCCCCAATTATTTTTCACTTTAATTCACATTCATTTATCACTTAGTATTTCTCATTTAATACTAAAATCATTTGTGAACCATTTCATAAAATTTACTTCAAGTTATTAAACGTTATATAACTTAAGTTCATATTCTTATATTACTTCACTATATCCTCAGAATATATACAAAAATATCCAATCCAATTTACTCAACATGGATATTCAATCAATTTAAAACTTGTTTAAATTCTACTGTTTCTAAGTTCAAGTGTTATATAAACTCATCTTTATATTTTCACCAACACTTATCTTTAATTACTTATGCAAATTTCGAAGTTTCGACTGTCCAAAATCATCGAAAATTCCATTTAATGAAATTACCGATTAACGGATCAAAAAAAATGCACAACCATACTTACTCTAATGCATAGGATACATGAGTCCATAAAATATCTTAACAGGGTACTCAAGAACTAAACACCCGATCTTATTTCAAATCATTTTGAAATATATATACTTATATAAACATAAAATAACCTTTGTACACCAAATCATACTTCCGGGATTTAAATCAAAATCTTTTTTTACTAAAACAACTCTGTAGAAAATCGCTACTATAGCTTCCCCCACTTTGAAAATCAAAAATAAACATCAATGAAGCTGTAGTCATCATCAGAATCATTTTCCAAAGACAGAAGTGAGTTCAGTACATCCAAACCATGCCTTTCGGACTTAACCAAAATCATTTCCAAAATGGTATCAAATACTTCATAAATATTACTAAGTACCATGATATCTATTCAAGAACCAATACCCAAATATTTACTTCCAAATAATACTAGTATTATTTTCCCAAACCTTAAAAAACCAATTTCTAAAACATCAGGATTTAAGTTCTCAAATTCTCAGTTTAAATCCTTTTCACATTTATAAACTATATTTATAAACCATACTTATATAAGTCATTTTCTATAAAAACTATTTCTCAAATATTTATTCCAAAATATCTTTCTTTCTCAAAGTCTATAATAAACAACTTTGTTAAAAATAAATTTTTAACCCAACATTATCACTGAACGCCTTGTCATTAAACTGTGAAACTTAATTCACAATTCGTCTCGATGTTCCCATATGTTACTATATACCCAACCCATGCAGTGAAAAAGCAAAACTGCTCATAAACTGGTCGAGCACGTAAATCAAACAACAAAAGATGATAATAGAGTATTATCATTTCCTAACAAACAAACACATCATAAATAACTACATCAATTTATGGAAACTATTCTTTTATATAAAAAATATAATCCAAGGTAAAATTATTTCATTTACCAATTCCGAAAACAATACTGTGTTGGTTTGCTCTGTCCAAGTGTTTAGAAATCTCTATCAATAGCGATAGTATCTCGTATTGATCATAATCCATAAGCCACTCTACAAACCAATCAACACAATACAATTTTTTTATAACAATAACATATACATACTCTCATACATATACACTCAACTTACAATAAGGCATTCTATTACCCTATCTCTCAATGAGTTATACCTACTAAAGCCAAGGTTCTCTCTTAACCTTCAGCTCTGATAACACATGCAGAGACCCGACTTTTCGACTCCTGAATGTTGACACTAATACATCCACGGTATTCATGTGTCGAGTACCCAAGTGCCGAAAAGTCGAATTGTTAGTGTAAAATAAAAGAAAAAGAAATAGAAAAAGAAAGAGGAAAACACAATATCAGAATCTCACATGTAGAACGATGATATATAATATCTTAAAAGGTCTTTGCCAGAAAGAAAACCTTTATATCATACATCAATCCGAGAAAACTAACCTATCATCAGCCTGGATAGTTATAACATCCTGTCCTCACAAATGCTGATAGAAATAATCAAGTAATGCAACGAAAAATAAGTACGGTGGGAAATCATCTAGCTCCTCTCCAAGAGCTCCAATGAACATCAACTAAATCTGGAAGCATACTCGAGCTGACCCGAGTATTATAAGAGAAAACACCCGGTTCAGTCTGGTAAACCAGCATGAGAAACTCAAATCCCATAGAATTTATTATATCTTAAAATCTTTCAAAACAAGGGTATATCGTAAGACCACACCGTCAATAAACATGGGCGGGTTTTTCCCTTACGATAACCAAACCATTCTATTATAAAATCCAGTGATAATATAATAATGTTTAAGGTGTCGAATATAAATAATCACATAGCTGCGATGCAAATGAGTGTACATCACAACAATAATAGGTATACAATCATAACTGCTAAGGCACGTTTGCTAGTTGTAATACCCCAAGATTTTGAGGAAAATCCTTTTAAATAAATGATTAAAATTCTGGGGGAAAAATCAGAATTATTATATAGGTGGGATTTTCAGTGGTGCAAGGTTGTGTGCATGTGTGCACGTGCACACTAGTTATGGCACTAAGAGAAAATCCAGAATTCCTGAATAATAAAACAAAGAAGGAAAACATTTAGATAAAATGTTTTAAATAAAGGAAATATAGGCCTAGACATGAATATTAAAATTCCTGAGGATATGTATATATATATGTATATATCTATATATATGCATATGTATAACTTGTTTGGAAATTAAGACAGAAGAGAACATTGATTTATAATGAATAAGTGAAATTTTATTTGAATAATAGGAGTATAGAAATGCATATAAGAATGCACATGTTTTCTGCAAATAAAAGAAGGATAAAGTTAAACTAACACCCATAGTTGTATAAATGTATATATACAGATATTATTTGAGCAGAAAATTAATAAAGGAAAAATAAGTAAAAGAAGCACTAAAATAGTAAGAACCAAAGTGCAAGAAAGCAAATGTATAAAGGCAGAAAATAGAAAGTCACACCATTATCATGTTTGAGGTAAGTATAATAAAAATACTTAAAGTAATCACTTTCTGAAAAGAAAAGAAAATGGGCACAACTTAGCCTTGTTTTAAAATATTGGCCGGGACATTAAGGGTTAGGAGGGAGAGAATATGCAATGCCAAATGCATGATTCTGGTTTGGGCTAAAATAGGGATTTTGCATCACCCAAAACCCTAGGTAGAACCCTTATATAAATCAAGAGCCTAACCAGAAAACTACTCTCTCATTGAATTAATTAACCTAAGGAAGAAGAGGAAGAAAAAGGCTAAAGATTTGAGGGGTTTTCTGGATTAAGCTAGTGTAAGCATTTAGGTGAGTATCCTCACTCATATACATGGCATTAAGACCTGAGATTAGGCAGCCAAGCTTTTATATGCTATATTTTGCATGTTTTGATTTACAAACCATGTTGACTACTGATGGTTTCATGAATGCTTGATGAGATATGATCTGCTATGATGGATGTATAACTTTGTTGTTCTATTTTCATCCATGTATGTTATACCAAAACCTTAAAGAACATGTAAGAGAGTATTTGTAACTAGTCTGAATCATGGCTTAAGGCAAAGAATGAAAAAAAAACTATGAGCTGCATATACAATGGTATAGTGCTGAGGCTTGAAATAATTGGTTAAGGGTGCAATGGAGTCTTTCTCTATAAGTGCTGAGCCCTAAACCAAACAGAAAATTTACAAGCCTAAAAATTATGTTTAAACAAGGTTAAAAATCTAGCAAAACATAGTTGCTTGCAAAATCAAAATAAACCCAATAGAGCCATGCATTTATTCTCAGTTGCAAACATTCTGGTATATGTTTGAATAGGGTGTTTATATGCTAAATAATGTGAGATGGAATGACTGGGTGTTATACCTCTAGAAAGTAACCTTTAACTTGCTTGCAATATTATGTCTGCAAGGTAACTAGTATGTTTCATGTGTACAAGTGGTCTGTACACCTAGCTATCATTGATAAAATGAACATGAATACACTTAGTAATATAACTAAGGATTTTGTGCCAAGAAGGCTGCTGGAATGCTTGTCCTATTTGAAGTAGACAAGTTGACACATGGCTTGTTTAAGTCCTGAGATCTTTGTGCCATGATGTTAATTAGTTCATGGCAATGTGTCCCTTTGATTCCTTATAGCAGATGAGGCCAGGAACTTATAAGAAGAAAAGGCATCCTTAAATGATGATATAGGAAACTTGGGTCTTTCCTGGATTAGGGTTGGTATGAGGAACCTTAGTAGTTCCAGATAAAAATTGTTTTAATGCATATGTTTGCTCTTGTGTATGTATATGGGAATACCTGATCAATTTATACATTAATCATTCATGATAATACCTGTCAAGTTATGCAAGGTATATTTATGCTGTATCCTTAGCTTAATATCATGGATATGTTAGAAATGCTCACACCAGATCATAGATCTGACCCTTATTGCTCATGGCACATGGGGGTGTCTCATTCATAATGGGGCAGCCACTAATGCTTTTGCAGGTTGTGATGGAGCTAAGTAAGCAAGATTAAAAAGATATGGAATAGAGGATGCTAAGATAATTAGAAATAAGAGCTAGAATGTGTTAATTCATGCATGTATTTACTGATTGATATGGCTATCTAAATGTATTAAGTAGGAAGAACTTGTAAGAAATATGTGCTATGTTGTTTCTGGTTATTTCTGGTTTGGTATGTATTAAGGATATTGATGTTAAACTGATTTGAAAATCTATTTGCTAAAATTGTTTTTGATTTAGAGGAAAAAACCTGGATTTTATAAGCATAATCATTTTATGATGATTTTAGTTCATCCTAAGTCCTTTCAAAAGATAGATATATAGGAAATTATATTGGGAAAATCCAGAAAGAATTATAACTGCTATATTTTCAAGTCATGATATTGATATATGTCCAAATGCAAGTAAAAGTGTATATACCCTGAATATGCATTTTTATACTTTTAGATTTATGGTTAGGAAGGATGATATAAATCTGATCACAAGGTGTCTGATTCATATATATATATATATATAAACATGCTTTTGAAAAGAAGGAGTATCAATGTTTTGGGTAGATTCTGGTTTGTAAAATGCAAATAAAAGAATGGTCAGATTAACCACATGGTTAGACCATAGGTCAGGCCAAATGTTCACTTCAAATCAATGAAGCAAGGAACCATTTGAACTCAGTTTTCTGGAAAATGAGCAAAGACATTGACATGTACATGTATATCTGTGTACATGTTGATATTTGGGCAAAAATATAAATATAAATTCCTAGAACAGTTGTAGGAAAGGGTTTTAAAAATAATAAAGCAAGAAATATTGTTTTGTATGTTAGATTATAGGCAAAAATTAAGTATATATGTGCAGATATAGGTAGATATCAGATTTTAAACCATACAGGAGAAAAATAAAAAGAAAAACAAAAATTGGGTTTGAACCGACCAGCATAACACTCGAACTCGTGACCTCTCATGTGTAAGTTAGGCGCGTTTCCATTACGCCTAGATGTTGCTTGTGTTCACTTATGATCCACTTTCTTTTAGCCTGAGTTTGATACTATACAGACTTTAACACAATCATCCATATTAAAAGCTTGCTTTCCACTGATTATTACTTGATCATTTCTTAATTAGAATAACAGACTAAAGAACATGTTTCCAGTGGATTCTATGGTCAAAAAAATCAGGATACAATAATTAATCTTTTATCAGGGAATTATCACCTTTTTATAGATTTAAAAGGATTTCTACTTACATATTATCATGCTCTGATTCTAGTAGAATATAACATAGATATCTTCATATATGTATGTTAGGAATGATTTAGATTTAAAACAATATTTTTATATTGTGAAAGATCCTGGATAATATAAGAATAGGGAAGGATGACCCTAGGTAGTCTTAGCTAAGTATGAAAAAAAAAATTTTATTGGTTAAGAATTAGGGTCATTTCATTTGGTATCAGAGCTATGTTTTAATTAACATAGCAAAATATTTGTGTGCTTATGTTTATACTAGGTTTGTTTGTGATATATTTGACTGTTTATAAGTATTCCCTGAATGTATGTGTGTGCATGTGACATACACAATGATTAAATAGGAAAGATACAACCAATTTAAAATTAAGGCAAAGTATTATAAACTAATAAAATGAAATACATATACTTTTAGAAATATGGTAGGAAGAGGGTCTCATCATCAAGGAGGATCTAGCACACCACAAATGCTTGACATGCAGGAATTTGTGAGAGTTTTGAGAGATGGAATTGGGCACAGACCTGAGAACCCATATGAGGAGCTCTCCAAGTTAGTGAAGACTTATACCAACTTGGGAGGCAAGAGCTTTGAAGGAACTGAAAGTGTAATGGAGATTCAAGCATGGCTAAGGACATTAGAGAGGATCTTCACTGATATGCAACTAGATGACCAAAGGAAGAGGCAAGTGGCCTCAAGGCAATTAAAAGGTGCAGCTTTGAGTTGGTGGGAGGTGATCATAGCTGGCCGGAATGAAAATGATATTAATTGGAATCAATTTAAGGAGATGTTAGAGGCAAGGTTTGTTCCAGCCTCAGCAAAAACCACTTTACTTGAGGAGTTCATCAAACTTAGACAGGGGACTATGAATGTCACAGAATACACCCAGAAGTTTGAGGGATTGTCAACCTATGGGGCAATGTTAGTGGCTGATGAAGCATCCAAAAATGATAGATACATCAAGGGATTGAACCCAGGGCTTAGCAGGGCTATATTACCTTATGCTGACAGAACTTTTGATCAAGTGATAGATTTGGCTCTGAAGATTGAGCAGCATGACAAGGAAAGAGATAAGTTTAGGAGCTTCAAAAACAATAGCAACAAGAAGAACAAAGGGAAGTACCATCCTTATGATAAGAAGAAAGGAGAGGCAGATGGTAAGAAGGCAGTAGATGCAAAACCCAATGAAGCCAAAAGAAAAATAGTTTGCAACCATTGTGGGAAAGAAGGCCATATTAAGCCAAGATGCCTAGAGCTTAAAGGGGGAGCTTTCAAATGCTTTCTATGTGGGAAGGAAGGGCATATGAAAAGAAATTGCCCAGAATACAAGCAACAAGGGAAAGTGGCAAACCTGGAAGGTAGGGGCAAGGCCATAATTGAGGCTAATGCTGAAAACCATGGTCAAGTGGAAGGTACACTATTTATTTGTACCATACCTTTAGCTGTAATATATGATACCGGGGCAACCCACTCACTCATTTCCCATGAAATAGTTAAAAGGTTGAAAATGAACTGCAATTTGGCTGAAATACCTCTGTTAATACAAAGCCCTTTAGGAAGTTCTAGTGTATTAGATATGATTTGTGTGGATGTGAATTTGAACATAGGGGGAAACACATTTGTTTCCAATTTATATGTTCTAAATTTCCCAAATATAGGAGTTATATTAGGGGCAGATTGGCTAAGACAATTCAAAGCCATAATTGACCTAGATGCATCCACCATTTCACTACAAAATTCTAAAGGCCAAAGGGTTACAATTCTGTGTGAACCTATCAAAGAAAACAAGCTAAATCATTTAATTGAATTAGAAAATAATCCCAAGGAAATAGCTATTAATGAAATCCCCATAGTTAAAGAATATTTGGATGTATTTGGGGAAGTAAAAGGTGTCTCACACCATAGACCTGTTGAATTCCAGATTAACCTTATGCCTGGGGCTAGCCCAATTATCAAAAAACCTACAAGGATGGGGCCAAGTGAATTAAAGGAGCTAAAGAACCAGCTGGAAGAATTAGAAGCCAAGGGGTTTATAAGGCCAAGTAATTCATGCTGGGGTGCTCCTGTAGTATTTGTTAAAAAGCATGATGGTACCTTAAGAATGTGTATAGATTATAGAGAATTAAACAAAGTAACCATAAAAAACAAATACCCATTACCCAGGATAGATGATCTCTTTGATCAACTCAGTGGAGCTAAAGTGTTTTCTAGGCTAGACTTGGCATCTGGGTTTCATCAGATGAAGGTTGAGGAATCAAGTGTTAAATATACAACATTTAACACAAGATATGGTTTGTATGAGTTTCTGGTTATGCCATTTGGGCTAACAAATGCCCCTTCTTACTTTGTAGACCTAATGAATAGGATATTCAGAGATTACTTAGACAAGTTTGTTCTGATTTTTATAGATGACATTCTAATCTATTCTAAAACAATAGAGGAACATGAGAACCACTTACATTTGGTCTTATCTAGATTAAGAGAAAAAGATTTGAAAGCAAAGTTCTCTAAGTGTGTGTTCTGGCAAGAGGAAGTACATTTTCTTGGACATGTTGTCTCTGCTAGAGGGATTTCTGTAAACCCCAATAAGATAGTAGCAATCCAAGCATGGAAGAAGCCTAACAATGTTAGTGAAGTTAGGTCATTCATGGGGATGGCAGGATACTATAGGAGGTTTATACAAGGATTTTCTAAAATAGCAATGCCACTCACTAACCTGACTAGGAAGAACCAAAAGTTTATATGGACTGATAAGTGTGAACAAGCTTTCACCCAGATCAAGGAGGCTTTGGTAAAATCACCAGTGTTGAGAGTACCAGAAGGCAATGAGGGATTAGTTGTATATACAGATGCATGTGGGTCAGGGCTAGGGGCTGTGTTGATGCAGCAAGATCAGGTCATAGCCTATGCATCTAGACAACTAAAACCCCATGAAACTAGATATGCAACTCATGATCTTGAGTTGGCAGCAGTAGTATATGCCTTGAAGCTCTGGAGGCATTACTTATTAGGTGCAAAGTTCATTTTATACACTGATCACAAGGCCTTAAAGTATCTCTTTTCACAGAAAGATTTGAATATGAGACAACACAGATGGGTTGAATTTCTTGCTGCTTATGACTTAGATATACTTTATACACCAGGCAAGGCTAATAAAGTGGCAGATGCATTGAGTAGGCAGCATGCAAAAGTGGCCATGTTGATGATGGAGGAGTTTAGAGACTTGACCATGCTCACTGATTTGGAAATAGATGAGAGCAGTGGGATAAGTATGGAGATAGTTGAGGAAGAAAGCAGTAAAGGAAGGTTAAGTTTAATTACTTTACAATCAAATTTGGTCTTGAAGGTGGCAAAGATGCAAGAAGAAGATCAAGACTTAGCAGAAAAAAGGTCTCTCCTATTAAAGAAGGAGGAAGTGAAGGATTATCACATTGATGAAAAAGGATACCTAAGGTACAAGGGTAGGATATGTGTCCCAAACATCATAGAATTGAAAGAAGAAATCCTTAATGAGTACCATAGGAGCAAATATTCCATACATCCAGGCAGCACCAAGATGTACCAAAACTTAAAAAGGGAATATTGGTGGAAGGGAATGAAGTCTAATGTAGCAAGACATGTTGCTAAGTGCATGGTTTGTCAACAAATAAAAGCTGAGACCCAAAGACCTTCAGGGTTGTTGCAGCCACTTAGCATACCACAGTGGAAGTGGGAAAACATATCTATGGATTTTATAGATGGTCTTCCTAGATCCAAGAAGGGAAATACAAGTATTTGGGTAATTGTAGATAGGCTGACTAAAGTAGCCCACTTCATACCAGTAAAAGCAGACAGAAATGCACCCAGGCTAGCCCAAACTTTTATGAGAGAAGTGGTAAAGTTGCATGGTGTTCCTAAAACTATAGTGAGTGATAGGGATACAATCTTCACTTCAAGATTCTGGAAGAGCTTCCAAGAAGCTATGGGGAGTGAATTGTGCCTAAGCACTGCTTATCACCCCCAATCTGATGGGCAAACAGAAGTGGTAAACAAGATTTTAGAGGATTTGCTTAGAGCATGTGTGTTAGACTTTGGAGGAAATTGGGAGGACCATCTCCATTTGGCTGAGTTCACATACAATAATAGCCACCAAAGCACAATTGGAATGGCACCCTTTGAAGCCCTATATGGAAAGCCATGTCTATCACCTATATGTTGGGCTGAGGCAGGAGAGAAAGCTATCCTAGGGCCAGAATATGTCAAGGACATCACAGAGAAAATAGGACTGGTGAGAAAGAGGATGGCAGCAGCTCAAGATAGGCAAAAGAAATATGCTGATGCAAAGAGGAAGTCAGTGGAATTCAAAGTAGGTGATTATGTCTTCATTAAGGTTTCACCAATGAAGAAAGTCTTGAGATTTGGCAAGCAAGGGAAACTCAGACCCAGATATGTTGGACCATACAAGATTTTGGAGAGGATAGGCTCACTAGCCTATAAGCTGGAGCTTCCAGAGGAGATGAGTGCAATGCACAATGTGTTTCATGTGTCACAACTAAGGAGATGGGTACATGACAAGGAGGAAATCTTAGAAAAGCCTACTGAAGTTCAGATTAATCCAGATCTAATCTATGAGAAAGAGCCAGTGGGAATTGTGGCAAGGGAAGAAAAGAAATTAAGAAACAAGACATTGAAGCTTGTAAAGATTCAATGGAGTATAGATCCTAGTGATTGTACTTGGGAGCTAGAGGATAAAATCAGGATGGATTACCCTAGGCTCTTTGCAAATTTAGAAGGTAAATTCTTAGATTACTAAGAAAGTTTAATATGTATGATAGACAGTGACTAATTGATTTGCTCATGCATATGCTGAATAATTTTTCCCTAAGAAATTAGAAGTACTCAAAGATTATGTTGCAAATTGTGAGGACACAATTCCTAAAAGAAGGGGTGATTGTAATACCCCAAGATTTTGAGGAAAATCCTTTTAAATAAATGATTAAAATTCTGGGGGAAAAATCAGAATTATTATATAGGTGGGATTTTCAGTGGTGCAAGGTTGTGTGCATGTGTGCACGTGCACACTAGTTATGGCACTAAGAGAAAATCCAGAATTCCTGAATAATAAAACAAAGAAGGAAAACATTTAGATAAAATGTTTTAAATAAAGGAAATATAGGCCTAGACATGAATATTAAAATTCCTGAGGATATGTATATATATATGTATATATCTATATATATGCATATGTATAACTTGTTTGGAAATTAAGACAGAAGAGAACATTGATTTATAATGAATAAGTGAAATTTTATTTGAATAATAGGAGTATAGAAATGCATATAAGAATGCACATGTTTTCTGCAAATAAAAGAAGGATAAAG
The DNA here is from genome assembly GCA_030737815.1 of Allium fistulosum. Classification (NCBI taxonomy): domain Eukaryota; kingdom Viridiplantae; phylum Streptophyta; class Magnoliopsida; order Asparagales; family Amaryllidaceae; genus Allium; species Allium fistulosum. The sequence goes on from CM060906.1 coordinate 919,157,137, forward strand.
TTAAACTAACACCCATAGTTGTATAAATGTATATATACAGATATTATTTGAGCAGAAAATTAATAAAGGAAAAATAAGTAAAAGAAGCACTAAAATAGTAAGAACCAAAGTGCAAGAAAGCAAATGTATAAAGGCAGAAAATAGAAAGTCACACCATTATCATGTTTGAGGTAAGTATAATAAAAATACTTAAAGTAATCACTTTCTGAAAAGAAAAGAAAATGGGCACAACTTAGCCTTGTTTTAAAATATTGGCCGGGACATTAAGGGTTAGGAGGGAGAGAATATGCAATGCCAAATGCATGATTCTGGTTTGGGCTAAAATAGGGATTTTGCATCACCCAAAACCCTAGGTAGAACCCTTATATAAATCAAGAGCCTAACCAGAAAACTACTCTCTCACTGAATTAATTAACCTAAGGAAGAAGAGGAAGAAAAAGGCTAAAGATTTGAGGGGTTTTCTGGATTAAGCTAGTGTAAGCATTTAGGTGAGTATCCTCACTCATATACATGGCATTAAGACCTGAGATTAGGCAGCCAAGCTTTTATATGCTATATTTTGCATGTTTTGATTTACAAACCATGTTGACTACTGATGGTTTCATGAATGCTTGATGAGATATGATCTGCTATGATGGATGTATAACTTTGTTGTTCTATTTTCATCCCTGTATGTTATACCAAAACCTTAAAGAACATGTAAGAGAGTATTTGTAACTAGTCTGAATCATGGCTTAAGGCAAAGAATGAAAAAAAACTATGAGCTGCATATACAATGGTATAGTGCTGAGGCTTGAAATAATTGGTTAAGGGTGCAATGGAGTCTTTCTCTATAAGTGCTGAGCCCTAAACCAAACAGAAAATTTACAAGCCTAAAAATTATGTTTAAACAAGGTTAAAAATCTGGCTAAACATAGTTGCTTGCAAAATCAAAATAAACCCAATAGAGCCATGCATTTATTCTCAGTTGCAAACATTCTGGTATATGTTTGAATAGGGTGTTTATATGCTAAATAATGTGAGATGGAATGACTGGGTGTTATACCTCTAGAAAGTAACCTTTAACTTGCTTGCAATATTATGTCTGCAAGGTAACTAGTATGTTTCATGTGTACAAGTGGTCTGTACACCTAGCTATCATTGATAAAATGAACATGAATACACTTAGTAATATAACTAAGGATTTTGTGCCAAGAAGGCTGCTGGAATGCTTGTCCTATTTGAAGTAGACAAGTTGACACATGGCTTGTTTAAGTCCTGAGATCTTTGTGCCATGATGTTAATTAGTTCATGGCAATGTGTCCCTTTGATTCCTTATAGCAGATGAGGCCAGGAACTTATAAGAAGAAAAGGCATCCTTAAATGATGATATAGGAAACTTGGGTCTTTCCTGGATTAGGGTTGGTATGAGGAACCTTAGTAGTTCCAGATAAAAATTGTTTTAATGCATATGTTTGCTCTTGTGTATGTATATGGGAATACCTGATCAATTTATACATTAATCATTCATGATAATACCTGTCAAGTTATGCAAGGTATATTTATGCTGTATCCTTAGCTTAATATCATGGATATGTTAGAAATGCTCACACCAGATCATAGATCTGACCCTTATTGCTCATGGCACATGGGGGTGTCTCATTCATAATGGGGCAGCCACTAATGCTTTTGCAGGTTGTGATGGAGCTAAGTAAGCAAGATTAAAAAGATATGGAATAGAGGATGCTAAGATAATTAGAAATAAGAGCTAGAATGTGTTAATTCATGCATGTATTTCCTGATTGATATGGCTATCTAAATGTATTAAGTAGGAAGAACTTGTAAGAAATATGTGCTATGTTGTTTCTGGTTATTTCTGGTTTGGTATGTATTAAGGATATTGATGTTAAACTGATTTGAAAATCTATTTGCTAAAATTGTTTTTGATTTAGAGGAAAAAACCTGGATTTTATAAGCATAATCATTTTATGATGATTTTAGTTCATCCTAAGTCCTTTCAAAAGATAGATATATAGGAAATTATATTGGGAAAATCCAGAAAGAATTATAACTGCTATATTTTCAAGTCATGATATTGATATATGTCCAAATGCAAGTAAAAGTGTATATACCCTGAATATGCATTTTTATACTTTTAGAATTATGGTTAGGAAGGATGATATAAATCTGATCATAAGGTGTCTGATTCATATATATATATAAACATGCTTTTGAAAAGAAGGAGTATCAATGTTTTGGGTAGATTCTGGTTTGTAAAATGCAAATAAAAGAATGGTCAGATTAACCACATGGTTAGACCATAGGTCAGGCCAAATGTTCACTTCAAATCAATGAAGCAAGGAACCATTTGAACTCAGTTTTCTGGAAAATGAGCAAAGACATTGACATGTACATGTATATCTGTGTACATGTTGATATTTGGGCAAAAATATAAATATAAATTCCTAGAACAGTTGTAGGAAAGGGTTTTAAAAATAATAAAGCAAGAAATATTGTTTTGTATGTTAGATTATAGGCAAAAATTAAGTATATATGTGCAGATATAGGTAGATATCAGATTTTAAACCATACAGGAGAAAAATAAAAAGAAAAACAAAAATTGGGTTTGAACCGACCAGCATAGCACTCGAACTCGTGACCTCTCATGTGTAAGTTAGGCGCGTTTCCATTACGCCTAGATGTTGCTTGTGTTCACTTATGATCCACTTTCTTTTAGCCTGAGTTTGATACTATACAGACTTTAACACAATCATCCATATTAAAAGCTTGCTTTCCACTGATTATTACTTGATCATTTCTTAATTAGAATAACAGACTAAAGAACATGTTTCCAGTGGATTCTATGGTCAAAAAAATTAGGATACAATAATTAATCTTTTATCAGGGAATTATCACCTTTTTATAGATTTAAAAGGATTTCTACTTACATATTATCATGCTCTGATTCTAGTAGAATATAACATAGATATCTTCATATATGTATGTTAGGAATGATTTAGATTTAAAACAATATTTTTATATTGTGAAAGATCCTGGATAATATAAGAATAGGGAAGGATGACCCTAGGTAGTCTTAGCTAAGTATGAAAAAAAAAATTTTATTGGTTAAGAATTAGGGTCATTTCACTAGTTGTGTAGGATTTCCATGGAGATCTCTTCGGGGAAGTCGAATTTGAACTACTGCACAAGGATCAGAGATATCCTTCTGAGATGTCCTACATCTCTAGTGAATGTACCACAAGAAAACCAGAGCTGGTCTTGCTTAGACTTGATGCATCGCTTCCGCATTCATATCCCAATAAGTATCTCTATAAATGGAGTTGCATGCACCCTATGGGTTTGCCAACCCTACTGGCCATGTCTCCTATCTCTAGTTTTTGCCACACCGATGATGAGGCTACGTACGACTTTCCAGCCCATGAGTCACCACCCAAATAGATCTTTTACACGAGCTCCAACTTGAACAGATCACGGAACCAAACATTGATTTCCATATCTCAAACAGATCTCGGAACTACACATGGATTCCTCAATAGATCCCGGATCACACATGGATTCCCATTCCTCAACAGGTCTTGGAACCACACATAGATTCCCACATCCTGAATAGATCACGAACAACTACATGTGTTCGAGCATCTCAATCAGATCTCGACTCTCCATATAGATTCCAGCATCATGAACTAATCATGAACCAATCTGATGTGCACGTAAATGTGAATATTTTTACGACCATATTTAATCTAATTAAATTAAATAAATGATCATATTGGGTATTTTATCATGTTTAAACCAAAATTCAACTTATTTTCAAATTGTCACATATTCATCTTCATGTAGGGGAAAAATGGTCATTTTTGTGCATATATTAATTTGAGAAAATGTAATTGGAAATTTCTATATTATTTTGTAGGAATTTGGTTTCAAATACAAGTGGGTTCATGAAGATATATGCATGCTCAAAGAAGATACAAAATAATGAAGATGGAAATAATTCAAAGTTATGATCATGGAGGATAACTTGGTGGCCACTCTTCCTAAGAGGATGTTTTGGACATTCCCCAAAAAAGTGGATTAGGGTTTCATACATGTATAAATACCCCTTATGCTTCATGTAACCTCTCTTCCTCTTAGCTCTTTAGTTTAGGATCAAAAATAAATTAGAAGCTCTCTTTTATTTTCATGGCTACTTAGCCATTTTCTTCTTATGTAATTTCCTTTTTTATGCAACTTTAATACATGTTCTTTTCTTGTTATTTTACTTTCATGTTAGTAGAGTAGATCTTTACTTTATGCAATTAGCTTAGTTTTTATTTACTTTGCTCTCTTTTTCCTTTTGTTCTTTGTTTCATATTACATTCTACATTTGTTTTTATGATAACAAATATGAGAGGTTAAACCCCTTCAATTTAGGAGTAATGAAGCTCTCTAGTATGTAGATTCAACATTTGATCATTTATGCTCTCTTTTTGTGCTTAATGGAAATATTGAAGTGGTTTAACTTGTTGTTTTAGCTTTGAATTTGATAACCTATATTGTTGACACCAAATAGGCTATGCTTAAACAAACAACAAACACAAATTACCTCTTCATCTACATATGATGTTGGTAATGAAGCGATTTTAAAATCAAAATTTGATGGTCTATATTTCTAATTAATAGTTAATAGGCCATGCTTAAAATAGATTTTATTTTCAACTTGATTGTCATTTTCATGAGAAGTTAAATAGTGGTTGTGTTATAGTTTGATGGTTTATATTGGGCTAATTAATAGCACAAATATGCCATACTTATGATAAGCGTATCAACTAATTGCACTAATGACCAAAAGAGAGATCATAACTTCATTTTGTTGATTTATGTGATCTAGAGAGTGGATTTATCTCTAAATTGTCTTTCTACTCTCATATTTTTATCACTTTTAATTTTCTAGTTTGTTAGTTTTCTTACATTTTTAGCTTAAACAACATTCTCAAATCTTTGGTTAACTTGATCGAATAGAATTTTAAAATCTAACAATTCCCTGCAGATCGACTCGTACTCGCCACGTACTAGAATTGTACGCCGTGCGCTTGCATTTATTTTTAATTTAAATTCATTCGACGGATTTCTAAACCGATAGAATTCCCATTGACGAACACAATCACGAAGCCATCACGAAGTAATCACGAAGCCATCACAAAGCAACCACGAAGCAACCATAAACCTCTTTCAAAGCATAGAAGACATATATGGTTTTTGAGTGGTTACAGTTTCAAGTCATCTCATACAAGTACACTCCCTCGCTTATCGGATGCTCCAAAAACCAATCGATCGATTTTCCGGGAATCTCAACCTCGGTTCTGTGGGAAATAAATAGACATACATAAGATCAGAGATCACCTGCTAACCATTAAAGCGGATGGATTTCCTTATCATTTCCTAGAAGAGCAAAACGAGTTTATACGTACAATGTGGTATCACCGAAGTTAACCGTACCATATAATTCCCGTGTTTCTTCTAGATATTTCCAGAGTATATTCTGGCCAAGATTTGATAGTCAATTCTTTAACTATCAAATAAACAAACAATCCAATACAACGAGAATAATTACATATGGGAGATTCTATCCCGTATACCGTCCATAAGCAGTAACACACAAAGCACTATCTAAAAAAACCAGCACAATCAAGTCATATAAACGACTTCTAATCCTTTTTTTAATTAATCTTCCTTTATTAATTAAAATCCTCTTTTATTAGTAAAACTCATTTTTACTCAATAAAATCCTTTATAAATGAAACTCCATTATTAATTAAACTCCTTTATTTAATTAAAACCTCACTATCCATCGCGACTGTTTCGCTTCTACCATTTTTCCTTTTCCATTTCCAATTTACCACAAATGTCCAAACCAAATCCATTTATGTCAAACACACCCAAACGTGTGTAAAACAACCCAATACACACACATATTTGTGTGTGTGTGTGTGTGTGTGTGTGTGTGTGTATTCCTACAATTTCCCATAATTTATCCCATTTATCTAATTTAACATATGTCAGTTATCAAGGATTTCAAAGCACATTTATAACGACTAAATCGTTTCTAACATATATAATGCACTATCAATTTTCATAAAGCAATATCAAACATGTAAACAAGTAGTTTGAGCCTCGATATATGTTATAGATGATCAAACAAAGATATTATACTCAATAATAATATTCTCACTTGTTTTACAAAACAAGGCTGGGTCCAAAAGTAATAACTTGCATTGTTCGTTATACAGTTTAAATTTTCAATACAACAACAATTATATATATAATAATACATAATTAACTGGTGAGTAAAACTCACCCAAGCACTAGTTAACACTTTTGCGTTTTCGAATAGTCCAAAGTCAAACGTCGTTCTATTTTTACTAGTTCCTAGTAGATCCAAACTCGACAAATCCAACTCCATTGCGTAGATAATCTTGATACGAATGCAATGGCAAAAACGGTGCCTCAATCAGATCTCGTATGAACCATATATGAATTTTATAAGAATTTGATTATATAAATATAATTAATTAACTTAATTATTTAATTAAATAATAATATATTAACTTATCCCTAATCCTTCTCCACCCTAATTCAAATCCTCTGTGCACAAACAGAAACGTGCACATCCCATGATCGTGCATCCTCCTTTCTCCACCGCTCGATGAAACCATAAGGCGATCACACCATCGAACTTCTCTTCGCCTTCTCCTCTCACCGGACATATTTATTCGACAGTCGACATCGCTGTTCAATTTTCAAATGTGTGCCCTAAATCCATGGCCCAAGCATCGCGCCTTGCATCCCACTACCATAGATTACCTAACCATCGCCGTTCAACTCCTCTTCGTTCCTTGAGTCAAACGACATAACCAATTCGACCTCCGGACCATCACATCAAATCACGACTTTGGGTAACCCTCCTATAGTAAAATGTCGCACACCACAACACAATGCCGCACCACCCTATAATCCTCCAAATCGTAGCCTTTCTCGCTTGAAACCCATCGCCACAATCGCCTTTGAAAAGCGTTGCTTAAAACGTCACCCAAGTCGAGCCCTAGCCTCGACTATACACGTTCGATCATCACCAACCATCAACGCACATAAAAAGACACACACCAAAACATTGGTCGTTCCTCCACAAGGCCAACGGATCAAACGGCGTTGATTTTCGTGCTCTAAAACTCTCTAAACAATTGAAGAAAGACATTGAAATAAGGCGGTAGGAAAAGTTTTAAAAAGAATAGGCAGAGGGAATTTAGAAATTAGGTTAGAGGTGATGATGTATTTATAGGCAATTTTTATTATATTTTATTCTCTTGGTTTGAACGCAATGCGTTCCGAATGCGCGTGACCACATAACACGTCCAATCGTCATGAAACTCGTCGACGTACAACAATTTAGTATTCTGGATCCAATGACACTGGTTTTGACAAAATCCAAGACAGTGCCCCGAACTGATAATTTCAAACATTAATTAAAACGAATTATATTTAAAACAATTTTAATCACTTAAATCGTAAATTAAAATTTACAATAACCTTTTATTATTTAAAAGAATTTAAATAAGCTTTCAAAATTATTTTTATTCGAATTAAATCCAAGATTCAATTAATTAAATAATTTCAATATTTAATTATAAACCGTTCAAAAATCTGGGTCGTTACATTTAGCGCTGAGAGTATGACTAAATCCTTTCCATATAAGCGACACCGTTTACGGAAATTAAAGTTTTTATCCTTTTCGTAACCGAATCAAACTTTTAAACTTTTAAAACTGAACTCGTGTTTGGTTTCCACATCACAAATATTTGTAAAACACTTTAAAAACACTCTTTAAAATATTATTTTTAAAGAGCAAATTATATATTTAAGCATATTAAAAAGAAGGGTCAAAAATCAATGTCATTAAAACATTGTTTATTATAAAGCCAAAACAATTTACACTTAGCTTTGTTTTTAAACCATTCATTTTAAAAGATTTTCTTATTTATAAACTCATTTATAAATTCCAAACAACATTTATTATCCCAGAAGATAATAAATCAATCAAAATGCTTTTATAAATTTAAAACCATATTAATTATCGCAAGAGAATTAATCAACTTTATAACTCCTTTAATAACTTAATCAATTGTCTTTTAACACCTTTATTAAATCAGATAATTTATTTTAGACACCTTTATTTGAACATATTAATTAACTTTTAACATCATTTATTAAAATGATTAATAAATCTTAAACATCATTATTAAAAATGATCAATTAATTTATAACATTATTATTAAAAATGATTAATTAACCTTTTTATAGTTAAAAAATAATTAAGCATAAATTTAAATGTCCACTTTTTTCAAATACTTATCTAATCCTTACAACCCTATCTGAAAAGAATTTACAAAATATTTAAGGTAAATAATCTTTATAAATTTAAACAACATTAATTATCCCAAAAGATAATTAAATCCAATTTATAAACTTTTATAAATTTAAATTGATATTAATAACCTTGAAAGATAATTAATCAAATTTATATTATCTTTATAAGTTTAAAACAATATTAATTATCCTTAAAGATAATTAATTAAATTTATAACTTCTTTTATACATTTTAAGTCAACATTTATACTTTATTTTCAATATTTTCATTCTCAAAATATTTGAAATATAGTTTAAATAATTTTCAAAGAGAAAAAACATGACCAAACATTTATTTTGTGAAAATACAAGCTCAAGTTTTACACACAACATGGGTTCAAGGGGATGATATTTCATATAGTATGTCGCAATTATTTCAACCAAACATCACAAGAAGCAACATAAGAATATAAGCAAGATGCATATAATAGTAAATTAATAATGACGAGAAAGTCCCCTGTAAATCACACATATGAATATGTATTTTGAAGTGTTCCGTAGCAGCCTATTTGCTACGTACACTGCGACTTTCCTTTTGTTTTTGTCCCCTGCAACACAATGATTATTTTATGCCATCCGCTTTTCATGTGGAAATTTAAATCCAAACAAATAATCAAACAACAATATGAACTATCATCCAAGCATTCAACAATAATTTATAGCAGCACGGGTATTATATAGTTTATTTATAGGTGAGTAAACTCACCAAAATTTCAATTGACGCTTTCGTGTTCCGGTTTGGTCCGACGTTCGATTTTAGTCTGAAATTCCTCTTTCTTCAAATCGACGAGACTTGCTTTAACACGTAGCTAACATTCCTACAAGTCCAACGCAACTGACCGTGTCCAAATCTGACCTCGTATGAGATCGTTATCGGTTTTATAAGAAATCAGATTTAGATAATTAAGTTAATTCACTAATTACACAATTAACTTTTAATTACCCATATTAATTTTTAAATCCTTCTTCTTCCCAAATCTATTATTCCATGCCTAGACAAGTGCACAAACATGCACGAACCACCACTAATTCCCTTCTCTTCTCCCCTCTCTCACGTCCCTCCACGTAATCGCATGAAAACACCTCTATCGGCCTCCACTTCATGCACTCGCGATGACCAAACCAAAATCTCCAAGCTTGGCACCTCCATAATAACCACAACCTACTGCTCCTAATTCACGTACCCTAAAGTCACGATCGCCATGAGGAAGCCGGAGCTTCGGAGGTTGGTTGTAACGACCCTGAATTTTCGACAATTTAAATTGAAAATATTTAATTTATTTTGAATATTTGAACGATGGTTTGACTTGAATTTCAAATTATCAGAATATATTGGCGATTAAATTTTATAATTTAATCTAGTGAATGTTGAATAAAAATTCGAATCTTCAATTTATAATTGAAGAAAAATATTTCAAAAGCTTTTAAAATTCGTATTGATGATACTGAAGATAACAGAAGCTTCAGAATTTAATTTCAGGCTGTTTTGTTCAGTTCTGGAATTTATATCGTTTCAATCGATATTTAAAAATAGCCGTCCGAGGCGCAGTCTCGGAATTCGACGAAACCAATTCCATGGGATCCGTAATATTGTATTATTGTCGGATTTCAAATTTCGTAAAAATTGGGATTGTGGTTTGAGCGTATGATATATAAACGCGTTGGACTTTGTTTGGAAACGAATTGAATCTAAATAAAATATGGTTGCTTTTCTCTTATCCGACCATAAGTACAATTCACCTCCCTTTTGTCTCGTTCGTACCCATTCCCATCTGATATCACGCAATTGTTCTCCCATACGTTTTAAAATATCAAACAGTGTCGAACAAAGAAAAGAAAAATCTCATTCCCTCCCCCCTTCTCAATAAAGTTCACGAAATCAATTCAGTTCGTCCCCAAAAGAAAAAAAAATGAATCGCGATACTCTTCTGGGATTCGAAACCTCGAATCAAAATCGCGAGGCGATCGGAGGATCATCTGTGGGAGAGGCGCGCGCGGCGAAGTCAAGGCGAACGACGAGGCAAAACTGGAGAAGTCGCGTGGGTTGCGCGATGGCAACGAGTAGGCGATCAAATTCATACGACTTCGAGCTAGGGCTACACGATTGAATCACGATGGCGTAGCGTGAGCGTGGTAGGCGAAGTGCTGCTCTCGGCGGCGGCGTTTGGGAGGGTGACTCGAGCAAGCAGCGTGCGATCTGTGCTCACGTAGGGGTGGGCTGTTCGTCAAATTTCTGGTAGCAGTGAGGTATTTGCTAAATTTTCAATTCAAATTAGATTGGGAAAATAAATTTAAAAATGTACAGAAAACAAATTTCTAATTCACTAGATTTTAAAATACATATATATGTATGTATTTAGATTTAAAAGAAAGGAATTTTACAGAAAAATATTTAATGATTCACAATTTTAACTGGCTATTAGAATTTAAAGTTAATATAGTAAAGTGTATAGAAGAATATATATATATAATCAGTTTACAATTAAAAGAAATTGGTTTAAAAGTTAATCATTGGCTAATTAAATTTATCAAATAAAATTTACCATTCGATTATTTCGAATATTTATGAAATTGTATAATTGTTTTATACAAGGTCTGTAAATCTGAAAAGAAACAAACTGGATTGGAAATGGATTGCAAAATAAATAGCAAAGGTGAGATTTTTCTCACTCAAATAAAATTTGATTTTACAATTATTGATTGACGATTGACTATTTGGATGTGATATTAGATATAGTAGGATATATCTATATATATAGCAATATATACATATTGGCATATGTATATATTGGATTGATTGATTTCCCGCCTCGTATAGCGGATGAGACCCTATTGCGCCGTTAGTAAGCGGATGATTTTATAAAACCCATATACCACGATATTCCACCTCGAAGTGGAATTGGTATTGTGCTAACATCTGTGGATGCAGGGAAACAGGTTGGAGGGATCCAACTGGATTCCTCACCAGTATTTATTTATTTACAGATATTGATGTATATTCTGTTATCATATGATATATGATGTTTGTTGTTGTGATTGACTAATTGGTGCTGTTGCATCATCGGATTCAAGTTTTGAAGTTTAAAAATAACGACTTTTACTTTAAAAGGATTTTAAAGTGATTTTTGAAAGTAGATGTTTTATTTAATTTTTGAATTAATAAATAAACGTTCAAACTTTAAAGTTATAAAAGTTAAGATTTGTGAATTATAACCAAAAGGTAATTTCTTTTGAAATAAATAGTTAAGAAATTTATAAAATGGTTTTAAATGGGAATTTTTGAATTATTAAAAACGATGTATGTAAAAGATGAACAAGATTGATATTTATAACTTTAAAATGTTGGTATTATAAAACGAGTTTTTATAAGCGTTAAAATGAATTTTTAACAATTTATAAATAAATGAAATTTATAAATTGTGAACTTATAATGGAAATGATTTTGTAAAATAAAGGAATTATAAGTATTTAACTTATAATTATGGATTGTTGGTATAAGATTTGAGTTATGAATCGAATTGTTAATAAAGGAGATTTATAAATCAAAGTTGTTAGAAAATAGAAATAGAATTTATAAACGTTGTTTTATAAATTCGAAATCAATCAAAATTGAGGAATTTAATATAGAAGGTTATTAAGGGAATTTTATCCACGATTTTGGATAGTGGATAATTATTGAAATAAAAGGTGTAGAGATTATTGAAAATTGGTTAGTGAAGTATATTCACGATTTTGGACAGTGAATATATTCTTAAGGAAAATGGATATGGTTTTGGGAAAGTGATATTTGAAATGAAGTTAATTATTTTAAAAGATGTTTTAAAATGTATTATGATATCGAATACATAGATTTCAACATTTTTATTGTTGAAATAGACGTTTTCGAAAAAGAAGGAAATGGTGGACTATAACACTGTTGTTATAGTAAATGATTTCCGAAAGGAAATGTTTTTATCTAGTATTGAGATTTAAATATCTATCTTAATTTTCGAATCCCTATACTAGTGATTTTGAGTCGTCGTAACGATGTTTTACGTAACATTCGTTTTGACTCAAATAAATGTGCTTAAGAGAATGATTTCCTTAAAGAATGAATTTTTACTTAATTTTGATTTAAGTATATCGAATATTTTCAAATGTTGAAAATAAATAGATTTGTGAATTACTTATTATTAAATAAGTATGGAATGTTTTCCAAAATAAAATGAAATGTTATTAAGAATTTATCTTTGTAAAGATAAATTGAAATTGAATAATTGAAATCAATTTGAAAATCTTATATCAGTAGATATTTTGAAATATAAATTCACTATGGAATTTATAAAAGAAATGGAAACTGTTTAGAAAAATAAACGTTGATTTATTTTTGAAGTGTGGAAATTTTATATCTAGTAAAGATATTTTGGGAAATAAATAATTTGGAAAATTATTTGTCATCTGATGATGTTGCACATCTTTATTGATAGTTAAATAACCGACTATCAATAATTACCTTGAATGGTATTTGTTGTGAAGTGGATGGATTTGAATGCCACACTTATTTTTGAGTAATCGCTCACTATTCGAGTTAGCCGGGAAAGGACCATGGGGTCGTATAACCCATTCCGAATATGTGATACGTCGTTATGAATTGCATTCGAAGACCAGTGTTGAAGACCGGATATTTTTGAAAACGGAAGGATTACCGTCGAGTTACTCTACATCGGCTGATCTCCGATTTAGAGGTTTTATCACCCTTAGTGACGGGAAGTCCGGACGTGATTAGAAAACTATCCGGATGTGCAAGGGCTTCGTGAGAAGTGCCTTCGGTTCTGTTCGATCCCGGAACAGACTTGTATGGATTGTGTGTCTGACGTTACAAATTGAGATATAAAGCTGATTTCTTTCAAATACATATCTGTTGGTGGCGGAGAATTTATTCTCTTAGCTTAACACCCTTCTCTGAGACGTACGAGCTCAGAGGTTATGTAGTTGAAATTTATCAGCGATATATTCCCAATTTGGTAACGTGGCATACTGAGTGTTGCTGTGAAATGATCAGTGTTTGATCATTTGCGATATGATCATTTGTTTGATCTTATATCTTTGTGATCATACGTTGATCATTTGTTTGACCCGAAGCATGGCTTTTGAAAAGCGTAGCTTTGTGGACGAGACTTCGTCGAGCCTCACACCCCGGAAATGGTCAAAACAGGAAGGATGCAGCAAGGTTCTAGGGAGTAGCGCCCCTTAGTGTATGTCATTCCTTCTGGATAGAGGTGGTATCATGGTATAGAGCCCAGATACTTAACCTATGTTGATACTGCTTATTATGTGGTTTGTTGCGAATCGGGGATCCTCGGGAAGATCGGTTACGATCGGGGGATGGCATACGCGTGTCAGTAGTTACCTATTTTTGCAGAGGTAACTCGGCCTTGTGTTGGCAGAGATCCGGTTAGGTTCTCGGGACGTCATTCCAGAGGCGTTCCTTCATGGCATAGGAAGTTCCTTAGCCTGACCATTTGTTGGAAATCCAAAGAAACAATACGAGCCTTGTACGGTTTTAGTTGTAGAACCTATCATTCACTTATGGTGGCGCCCCACTGTTTGGATGGTAGCTATAGTAGGCATAGTTCGAAATGTCTATGCTGACTAAGATTAATATTATACTTTCGAAATGTTTTCCACTATGCACTAATAATAATATCCAAAATGATTTGATTTTGCGTAGTAAGCATCTTTGACTAACATAAGAAGAAATCTCCTCCAAGTCTGCGTTTGCATTGTGTGTGTGGTGGGAGGTCTTATGGTAGTTTCATTTTCCAAAAGCATTGCGAATTGACATTAAAGTTTTCCTGTTGTTTATTTTAAAGATAAACTATTTTACGATCTCACACCAGTCACCATGACTGACTCGGAGTTTATTGTTTCCCTTCTAAACTCTGGGTGCCCACCAATTTCCACACGGGCAGCCTAGAGTTATGTTATCAGGATATTCTGGAGCTTTGGAAGCAAGCTGGATGGCGAAACGTATCACCTATACTTTATTTTATTCCGCTGTGTATTCTGTATGAGGACAAGTTATATAACTGTCCATTGTTGTATATTGACTCTGATTGATGTATGTATAAACTGATATAGTTCTTTGTTTTAAAAGACTAATGATTATCTATTATATATTGTTCCGCTGCGATATGTGAGATTCTGTTATTATTTCTGTTTCTGTTGTTGTTCTGTTGTTCTTCTTCTCTTCTTTCTTCTTCTATCTTTTCTTCTACCTCTTCTTTTTAAAAACCCTCATGCTTCGTATTTCCATGCATCTTGAGTTAATCAATGGAGATTAGGGTTTAATCAAGGGTACGGATTTGCGGGTCGTGACAGCTGGTATCAGAGCATATGGTTAAGCGACAACCCTGCTCTGTTGGGTGTTACTCATTAGAGATAGAGTCAGTAGTACTCTAGAATGAGTTGAGTGTAATAATAGATACGAGTGCGTATTTGTTAGTGAATATGAAATTGTTTTGTATTGTGTTGACTTATCGGTTGATTGTTTATGAATTCTGGTCGGTGCAGTCTAGCTAACTGTAATCGATAGGGGTTTCTAAACTCTTAAACAAGATAAACCGACACGGTATTGATTTTAAAATAGGGTAAATGAAATAATTTTACCCAAAACTATTTTTGTATATAAAAGAAATGATTTTCTGTAAATTATTATAGTATATGGTTGCATGGTTGTTAGGAAAGTGATAATATTAAAATGTTATCATTATTATATGAAATTGAATAAGAAATTGAAATCGTAACTCCAAAGTTAAGAAATAAATTCACATACAAATGAAATTTAAGAATGTAAATTATAAATGTGACTTATAATTGGAAATAGAATTCCAAGAGAAGTTTTTGGAAATGTTTTGAAAAAAATTTGAAAATTTTGAAGATTTGGAAAGTTTAAATCCTTTTTGATTTGAAAATGAATTTCAAAGGTTTTGAAAAGTATTCTGAAGAGATAAAAGCTCTAAACTCTTTTCGGTCGCTGGAAAATAATTCCGATGATGATCGCGACATCACCGGTGTTCATTTTCGGGTTTCCAAAAGAGGAATTGCTGCTAAATTGTTTTAAATGGAAGTTGTTTGGAAATTGGATTTTGTTTTAGAAAATTCAAAGGATAATTTGAACTATTTTCAAAAATGGTTTTTGAAATGTTGGTAAACTCTGGAATACTATGTAGAAATATTTATGAAATATTATTAAGTTGATAACCTATACAAATTGAATTTTGATAGAATAAATCTAACTTAAAAGATGGAGTTAAATAAATGTAAGTACAGGTGAATCAATTAAATGAAACTGAAATTGGAAGTTGAGATTCATTTTGAAGTTGTAAGCAATGAATTGAAATAGAAAAATAAAATGGATTGAATCCGAATAAGCTACTTTGATAATTTATTAATTCACGAAATACAGAAATGGAAGTTGAATTAGTTAAATTGAAACTTGAATTGTGAACTAAATAAAAGAATGGTTCGAAATTGAAGATAAATTCAAGTAAGTAGAAATAAATTTCAAATGAATGGAATTTACAATTGTAAGTGAATAAAATTGAAACTGAATGTTGAAAACAAATTTGAATAAAATGAATTGGAATCTGTGATGAATTAGTAAATGAAACTAATTTAAAATAGTGTAGTTATGAACTAAAGATAATTGATAAATTCAATATTCAGAAGTTAAATTGAATTGAAATGGTGAATTGAATTTAAATGAAATTTGAAATGTAAAATTGAATGATAATGAATATGTAACTTCAACAGTGAAGTAAAAATGTATAAGCAGCTTATATTGAAAATTTTGTAATAGAATTTGCAAAATGGTTTGAATATTGTAGCTAGATGATATGGCTAATAGGATATACAGGTGTATAAAGGAATTGGATTTGATTTCAAAGATAAATTTGAATTGCTCGACAAAAGGTATGTCTTTTAGTTTCAATATGAGATTTGCTGATTTCTTGTCTAGCCGCTTGGCCTTTTCTTTTTCTTTTTGAAATCTGAGAGTCCGTAGGGACGTTTTGTAGTCGTACCGTATTAGCCGCGCAAAGGAGACGCTGGCGAAATTTTTCAAAAATTTCGGGTGTTAGAAAATTTTTGAGAAAATTTTGAAAGTTTAAATTTGCATTTGAATCTAAATTTGAATTGAGAAGTAAAACAATGTTGTTTTGAAACTTATAATTGAAGTTGAAAAACTAGTTGAATTAATAGCGAATCTTTAGTAGAAAGACTTGTTTTGAAAATTGATAAAACCATTGGATTGTGAAAAATAGTAGACGAGTTAAGGACTTTTTCTTCCTGACTTGTAATTTCGGGACGAAATTCTTTTAAGGAGGGAAGTTTGTAACGACCCTGAATTTTCGACAATTTAAATTGAAAATATTTAATTTATTTTAAATATTTGAACGATGGTTTGACTTGAATTTCAAATTATCAGAATATATTGGCGATTAAATTTTATAATTTAATCTAGTGAATGTTGAATAAAAATTCGAATCTACAATTTATAATTGAAGAAAAATATTTCAAAAGCTTTTAAAATTCGTATTGATGATACTGAAGATAACAGAAGCTTCAGAATTTAATTTCAGGCTGTTTTGTTCAGTTCTGGAATTTATATCGTTTCAATCGATATTTAAAAATAGCCGTCCGAGGCGCAGTCTTGGAATTTGACGAAACCAATTCCATGGGATCCGTAATATTGTATTATTGTCGGATTTCAAATTTCGTAATAAATGGGATTGTGGTTTGAGCGTATGATATATAAACGCGTTGGACTTTGTTTGGAAACGAATTGAATCTAAATAAAATATGGTTGCTTTTCTCTTATCCGACCATAAGTACAATTCGCCTCCCTTTTGTCTCGTTTGTACCCATTCCCATCTGATATCACGCAATTGTTCTACCATACGTTTTAAAATATCAGACAAGGTCGAACAAAGAAAAGAAAAATCTCGTTCCCTCCCCCTTTCTCAATAAAGTTCACGAAATCAATTCAGTTCGTCCCCAAAAGAAAAAAAAAATGAATCGCGATACTCTTTTGGGATTCGAAACCTCGAATCAAAATCGCGAGGCGATCGGAGGATCATCTGTGGGAGAGGCGCGCGCGGCGAAGTCAAGGCGAACGACGAGGCAAAACTGGAGAAGTCGCGTGGGTTGCGCGATGGGAACGAGCAGGCGATCGAATTCATACGACTTCGAGCTAGGGCTACGCGATTGAATCGCGATGGCGTAGCGTGAGCGTGGTAGGCGAAGTGCTGCTCTCGGTGGCGGCGTTTGGGAGGGTGACTCGAGCAAGCAGCGTGTGATCTGTGCTCACGTAGGGGTGGGCTGTTCGTCAAATTTCTAGTAGCAGTGAGGTATTTGCTAAATTTTCAATTCAAATTAGATTGGGAAAATAAATTTAAAAATGTACAGAAAACAGATTTCTAATTCACTAGATTTTAAAATACATATATATGTATGTATTTAGATTTAAAAGAAAGGAATTTTACAGAAAAATATTTAATGATTCACAATTTTAACTGGCTATTAGAATTTAAAGTTAATATAGTAAAGTGTATAGAAGAATATATATATATAATCAGTTTACAATTAAAAAAATTGGTTTAAAAGTTAATCATTGGCTAATTAAATTTATCAAATAAAATTTACCATTCGATTATTTCGAATATTTATGAAATTGTATAATTGTTTTATACAAGGTCTGTAAATCTGAAAAGAAACAAACTGGATTGGAAATGGATTGCAAAATAAATAGCAAAGGTGAGATTTTTCTCACTCAAATAAAATTTGATTTTACAATTATTGATTGACGATTGACTGTTTGGATGTGATATTAGATATAGTAGGATATATCTATATATATAGCAATACATACATATTGGCATATGTATATATTGGATTGATTGATTTCCCGCCTCGTATAGCGGATGAGACCCTATTGCGCCGTTATTAAGCGGATGATTTTATAAAACCCATATACCGCGATATTCCACCTCGAAGTGGAATTGGTATTGTGCTAACATCTGTGGATGCAGGGAAACAAGTTGGAGGGATCCAACTGGATTCCTCACCAGTATTTATTTATTTACAGATATTGATGTATATTCTGTTATCATATTGATATATGATGTTTGTTGTTGTGATTGACTAATTGGTGCTGTTGCATCATCGGATTCAAGTTTTGAAGTTTAAAAATAACGACTTTTACTTTAAAAGGATTTTAAAGTGATTTTTGAAAGTAGACGTTTTATTTAATTTTTGAATTAATAAATAAACGTTCAAACTTTAAAGTTATAAAAGTTAAGATTTGTGAATTATAACCAAAAGGTAATTTCTTTTGAAATAAATAGTTAAGAAATTTATAAAATGGTTTTAAATGGGATTTTTTGAATTATTAAAAACGATGTATGTAAAAGATGTACAAGATTGATATTTATAACTTTAAAATGTTGGTATTATAAAACGAGTTTTTATAAGCGTTAAAATGAATTTTTAAGAATTTATAAATAAATGAAATTTATAAATTGTGAACTTATTAATGGAAATGATTTTGTAAAATAAAGGAATTATAAGTATTTAACTTATAATTATGGATTGTTGGTATAAGATTTGAGTTATGAATCGAATTGTAAATAAAGGAGATTTATAAATCAAAGTTGTTAGAAAATAGAAATAGAATTTATAAACGTTGTTTTATAAATTCGAAATCAATCAAAATTGAGGAATTTAATATAGAAGGTTATTAAGGGAATTTTATCCACGATTTTGGATAGTGGATAATTATTGAAATAAAAGGTGTAGAGATTATTGAAAATTGGTTAGTGAAGTATATTCACGATTTTGGACAGTGAATATATTCTTAAGGAAAATGGATATGGTTTTGGGAAAGTGATATTTGAAATGAAGTTAATTATTTTAAAAGATGTTTTAAAATGTATTATGATATCGAATACATAGATTTCAACATTTTTATTGTTGAAATAGACGTTTTCAAAAAAGAAGGAAATGGTGGACTATAACATTGTTGTTATAGTAAATGATTTCCGAAAGGAAATGTTTTTATCTAGTATTGAGATTTAAATATCTATCTTAATTTTCGAATCCCTATACTAGTGATTTTGAGTCGTCGTAACGATGTTTTACGTAACATTCGTTTTGACTCAAATAAATGTGCTTAAGAGAATGATTTCCTTAAAGAATGAATTTTTACTTAATTTTGATTTAAGTATATCGAATATTTTCAAATGTTGAAAATAAATAGATTTGTGAATTACTTATTATTAAATAAGTATGGAATGTTTTCCAAAATAAAATGAAATGTTATTAAGAATTTATCTTTGTAAAGATAAATTGAAATTGAATAATTGAAATCAATTTGAAAATCGTATATCAGTAGATATTTTGAAATATAAATTCACTATGGAATTTATAAAAGAAATGGAAACTGTTTAGAAAAATAAACGTTGATTTATTTTTGAAGTGTGGAAATTTTATATCTAGTAAAGATATTTTGGGAAATAAATAATTTGGAAAATTATTTGGAATCTGATGATGTTGCGCATCTTTATTGATAGTTAAATAACCGACCATCAATAATTATCTTGAATGGTATTTGTTGTGAATTGGATGGATTTGAATGCCACACTTATTTTTGAGTAATCGCTCACTATTCGGGTTAGCCGGGAAAGGACAATGGGGTCGTATAACCCATTCCGAATATGTGATACGTCGTTATGAATTGCATTCGAAGACCGGTGTTGAAGACCGGATATTTTTGAAAACGGAAGGATTACCGTCGAGTTACTCTACATCGGCTGATCTCCGATTTAGAGGTTTTATCACCCTTAGTGACGGGAAGTCCGGACGTGATTAGAAAATTATCCGGATGTGCAAGGGCTTCATGAGAAGTGCCTTCGGTTCTGTTCGATCCCGGAACAGACTTGTATGGATTGTGTGTCTGACGTTACAAATTGAGATATAAAGCTGATTTCTTTCAAATACATATCTGTTGGTGGCGGAGAATTTATTCTCTTAGCTTAACACCCTTCTCTGAGACGTACGAGCTCAGAGGTTATGTAGTTGAAATTTATCAGCGATATATTCCCAATTTGGTAACGTGGCATACTGAGTGTTGCTGTGAAATGATCAGTGTTTGATCATTTGTGATATGATCATTTGTTTGATCTTATATCTTTGTGATCATACGTTGATCATTTGTTTGACCCGAAGCATGGCTTTTGAAAAGCGTAGCTTTGTGGACGAGACTTCGTCGAGCCTCACACCCCGGAAATGGTCAAAACAGGAAGGATGCAGCAAGGTTCTAGGGAGTAGCGCCCCTTAGTGTATGTCATTCTTTCTGGATAGAGGTGGTATCATGGTATAGAGCCCAGATACTTAACCTATGTTGATACTGCTTATTATGTGGTTTGTTGCGAATCGGGGATCCTCGGGAAGATCGGTTACGATCGGGGGATGGCATACACGTGTCAGTAGTTACCTATTTTTGCAGAGGTAACCCGACCTTGTGTTGGCAGAGATCCGGTTAGGTTCTCGGGACGTCATTCCAGAGGCGTTCCTTCGTGGCATAGGAAGTTCCTTAGCCTGACCATTTGTTGGAAATCTAAAGAAACAATACGAGCCTTGTACGGTTTTAGTTGTAGAACCTATCATTCACTTATGGTGGCGCCCCACTGTTTGGATGGTAGCTATAGTAGGCATAGTTCGAAATGTCTATGCTGGCTAAGATTAATATTATACTTTCGAAATGTTTTCCACTATGCACTAATAATAATATCCAAAATGATTTGATTTTGCGTAGTAAGCATCTTTGACTAACATAAGAAGAAATCTCCTTCAAGTCTGCGTTTGCATTGTGTGTGTGGTGGGAGGTCTTATGGTAGTTTCATTTTCCAAAAGCATTGCGAATTGACATTAAAGTTTTCCTGTTGTTTATTTTAAAGATAAACTATTTTACGATCTCACACCAGTCACCATGACTGACTCGGAGTTTATTGTTTCCCTTCTAAACTCTGGGTGCCCACCAATTTCCACACGGGCAGCCTAGAGTTATGTTATCAGGATATTGTGGATATTTTGGAGCTTTGGAAGCAAGCTGGATGGCGAAACGTATCACCTATACTTTATTTTATTCCGCTGTGTATTCTGTATGAGGACAAGTTATATAACTGTCCATTGTTGTATATTGACTCTGATTGATGTATGTATAAACTGATATAGTTCTTTGTTTTAAAAGACTAATGATTATCTATTATATATTGTTCCGCTGTGATATGTGAGATTCTGTTATTATTTCTGTTTCTGTTGTTGTTCTGTTGTTCTTCTTCTCTTCTTTCTTCTTCTATCTTTTCTTCTACCTCTTCTTTTTAAAAACCCTCATGCTTCGTATTTCCGTGCATCTTGAGTTAATCAATGGAGATTAGGGTTTAATCAAGGGTACGGATTTGTGGGTCGTGACATTGGTGCTTATAGGTGCGTCTCGGCAAGAGGAATTCAACCATGTCCCCCGTCTCTTTAAACATTGCCTCCATTTCCATCACCCTTAAACCCTAGATCGACCAATCTGACATCCATCATTCCCAAACACCGCCGGACACCAAGAAATGTATATGAATACGTAGATCTCAATACCAGAAATTCAAAGAATCGACCTTTTTAATTTTTTATGAAGTGGATTGTTAGATTTTTATTTTTGAAAGAGGATGTTTAACTTTTCTTTTAATAGACATAGAAAGTAGGAAGAGAGGCAAGCATGAAAAATAAGAGGGAAAAATGAATTTAGGTTTAGGTGTTAAGGATGCGCTATTTTACAATTTTCGACATTTTGCCGTACATAATTTCGTTCATGTACGAACTTCAAACGATAAAACAAAAATACGATCGCGTACAAAAATGCGACATGATCTCATAACAATAGTAAAATACATAGTTAACATATTCTGTGAAATCTCAAAAATACCACCATTTATTGAAAAATCGTTAAGCGACAATTAAAATGTTTTCCAAATTATAAATTATGGAAAAATCCCATAAATTCAATTAAAAATACTACAGTAAAAATCAAGTCATTTTATTAGCAATTGATTTTCTTGTTATTTATTTGAACTATTTATTATTGTAAATAATTTCCAAAATGAGTTCACCATTATTATTTATTAAATTAAAGGAGTTAAATAAGGTTATTAAATCCATTTAGTTAATATTTAATTCACAATTCAAGTATTTAAATAATCTCTATATTTGAAATCATGTTATTAAACTCTAAAAACAAATTACTTATGTAACAACCCATATTTTAACTAATAATTTTAATTTGAAATTTATTTGAAACTTTGATTTTAAATCATTTTAAATTGAAATATTGGGATTTGCCAATGTAATTTTTGATTTTGGTTATAATTTATTTTCCAAATATAATAAATTTATGATTTTTTGGAAATTTTATATTTTGGTCAAACTTTGACTTTTAGTTGAAATTTTAAAATTTGAATTTTTAATTTTTAATCTTTTTCTTTGAAGCAGAATTTGTTTCTGATATCTGTTCTTCTTTTCGTTTTGTAAAATTCTGTTTTATACTTTTTAAAATTTGATAAAATTCAGCGTTTTACACGCAGTTATTTTCTGTAGTTTATTTCTATGTTCTACGTTCATTTTTCTATTTTCCTATGTTCATTTCTCAATTTTATTTTCTATTTTTATTTTGTTTAGACTTTGATTTATTTATTGGATTTTATTTTTGATTTTGGCTTTGGAAATTTCAAGAGACTTTGGTTTCTCTTTATACAACTTATGCCTTTTCATTTGCCTAGCTCTTCACATCCATAGCTATCCACTTTATTGTCATTAGCCGTGCCTTTTACTTGCAAATCACATACAAAGTTTCTCATTTCATCCTTCTTCTTATTTCCTATTTGCGTTCAAAAAGAAAAAAATATATACAAGTTTTCCATGGCTTCTCTTACTTTTTCTCTTTTCATTTTCTTTTGTTTTGCTACAAGCTATGCTCGGCCATCACATGCCCATGCTATTGCCGACCACAACTCCACTCCACCACCACCATAACCGACCCCATCACCACCAAAACCATGCCGTGACCCTAGATCCAAACCCCATCACCACAAAACAATTTAAATCATAGCCGACCACCACATATTCCATCACCTTCCTATTTGTTTGCCTCGGCCACCACCCACACCATCACCTCCTTGCCTTGCCGTGAACACACCCACTCCAGGCCGTGACCAGATGACCAGACCTGACCCAATCCATGTGCTCAAACCCAGGCCGAACCCATGTGTGCACATGACCCTTAAATTGCCTCGACCTTTTGCCTTCCATGCCTTGTAACTTGCCATCCCTTCATATTCTTGTCCATAGCCGTGTGTATTTGTGATCAAGGCCGAGCATACTTGCCTCAAACCATCATGGCCGAGCATTGTTCTAAGGTGGTCAAACCTATTTATAAAGTGGCCGAGCCTACTTGAATGGGTAAAGCCATCTTTGCTTCATTTTGATTTGTTTTGTGCATTTGTCTTGATTCGTATTCCTTTGATAATTATTTACTTATATATGTTTGTGTATTATTTGTTTACAAGACTTGGATCTTGGCTCTCCATCTACTCAAATCTATTCGTGCTTTGTCGTGCTTTTCGGAGTATAGTTGTGTGTTTCAAATTGTCGTCTCTAGCTTTAAAAGGTGAGTTTATCACTGTCGACATTCGTACTTATATATTTGTGAAATGATGACAAGTGGATGTGTAGTATTGATATGCTATGTTGCTATAAATTCATATATGCCTGTGATATGATTATATGATGTTATAACCTGATTATATACCTGTTAATCATCTGATATGACATGCTATGTTTACTATTTATTTATATTTCTATTTCTCACACTGCAAGTTCCCTGTTAGCATAGAATCACTATGGGTTGAAATGATACATACCCGAACGGACATTAGAATAAGGAAAAATCGTTATGAGATGAAATGATAGGCTCAAGCGATTTTTATTTTTATTTGACTTGGGATTGCGGGTTTGAAATGATAGAACCCAGATTTTCGTTTTAAATTACGGATTGAAATGATACATATCTGTATCACTTGACCTAGGTTAGAAAATATTATACAAACCCGTGGTTTATTTTAAATAACTGTTTTCTGAAATTTTAAGTATTTTGAAATATTAAATATATGTGATTTTGAACTTAAGTTTGATATAATAGTTTTCTGAAATTTTAAGTATTTTGAAATATTAAATATATGTGATTTTGAACTTAAGTTTGATATAATAGTTTTCTGAAATTTTAAGTATTTTGAAATATTAAATATATGTGATATTGAACTTAAGTTTGATATAATATATTTTTTTATAAATTTTAAGTACTTTGAAATCTTAAAAATATGTGATTTTGAACTTAAGTTTGACATAATAGTTTTCTGAATTTTTTTGAGTATTTGGAATTTAAAATTTTATGAGATTTTAACTTAAATGGGATTTAAATGATTTAAATAAATTTTATGGTGATTTTCTGTAAGTTAAAGTGTATAAGCAAATTAATGATTGAAAATGTAAATTTTGATTTGACTTAATAATTGAAAATTTAGTGTTAAATGGAATTTTAAGCTTAACTTAGTGATAAGAATATTTTATTTATGAAATGGGTATTTTAAACAAAGCATTAAGTTATTTGTTAAAATAAAAAGTTAAGTAAATTAATGTATTTTGACTTGATAAATGGATTATAATTTAAATTGGATATTGGTTAAATAAATGTTATTTTATTAAAAATTTATAAGTTAAGTAATATCCAAATAAATGATTTTGAAAAGTGAAATAAGTTTGATAAGTTAAAAATGATAAAAGTTGAAGATATATTGTTCTAAAGTGTTATAATTAACTTGTAACAGAAATTGTAGCGTTTCAGAAATGCTGTGATTTTAATGTACTGTTTTCAATCTAATAATATAGCTACTGTAACACTCCAGAAGTGCTGCTGTTTCTGAAATTGAACTGTTTTGAAATAATAATATAGCTACTGTAACACTCCAGAAGTGCCGCTTTTTCTGAAATTGAACTGTTTTGAAATAATAATATAGCTACTGTAACACTCCAGAAGTGCCGCTGTTTCTGAAATTGAACTGTTTTGAAATAATAATATAGCTACTGTAACACTTTATAAGTGCTGCTGTTTTTGAAATTTCAATGTTTTTGAAATTGCTATAATTGAACGAATGAACTTAAAAATGCTATAACTTTGGTAATGAATATTATTTTTAAGGGTGTTATGATTTTTCTAAATATTATGATTTCCAAATGATAACATTTCAAATTGATATGGTTTCAAAGTATTATGGTTTCAAAGTGTTTGGTTTCAAAGGTGTTATAACTTTGAAAGTACTATGATTTTGGAAATAAACTTATTTGAAATAGTATTTAATTAAGAATTGTCTTTAAATATATCAATTTGAAACTTATTGAATTGAAGATTTAAGGATATGACTTTATAACATGGCTTTGGTTTAAGATGATTTAAAGGAATATTTCAAGTTTAAATAAATTGAAAGAAATATTCAGTGATTGGGAATCTGGGTTTATTCTAATGATATTTTGGTTTTGAAGTATACACTAGTTTTGAAATGGATAATAATATTTTGGTATTGAAGTATAAACTAGTTTTGAAATGGATAATGATATTTTGGTTTTGAAGTATAAACTAGTTTCGAAATAGATATGATATTTGGTTTTGAAGTATAATCTATTTTGAATAAATATCCATGGATTATAATATCGGTTGGTTGTTAGAGAGACCGGGATCGGATATGGACATACTCTCTGTCGATACCGAAAACCACTTTAACAACCGTGTATGCGGTGGAGATTCCAAAATGAAGTAAGATGGTGGCGACGATCCTATTGAGGTATATACGTGGACCCGACTCCCGTGAGTTGGCATAAGGTGGCTAAAACAGGAGCGATTGACGGGCCAATGAGGTAGCTCCTCTGATCGGACACACTTCTTCGATACCATTCTATTACTTTGTGATTGATTTGATGGCCATCCTTTATTTTTTTTTGATTTGGGAGTGTGTTTCGAGGTGGGCGGTAGTGGCTGCTATGCGTTACCACCAGCCCGGATGCGTAATTGGTAAATCTACCCTGGCATTGCCTCGTTGTGCCGTGTTACCTACCCTAGCGAGCTTTACTACGAGTTTTTTTGTACCATACCTATGGAGTGCCCTCTGACGACGCCCAGTACGGGTGAGATTACGGTACTGTATAGACTATAGGAATATATAAAATGTGTTAAGGGGGATATGGGTAACGCCTTAACGCTATTTTAATAGTTTACTTTACTTTAGACATTATTATAATAGCATATATTATTACATAGTAAATAGTTTAACGGATCCTTAAAGAATGGGCGATCCCAAGCATTCTTTAAGTTACTTGAGCATTTCTATAACAGTTCACTTGAGTTGGTTTACATTGTATAAGTATGTATATCCTGACTCGAGTGTTTTGTGTTTTGCTTTACGCTCGGGTCAGACTGAGTTGTACCAGTATTCGAGACTCACCTTTGGAGTTGGAGCTTCGCTTGGATCCATCTATTGATTCTGCTTCCAGTCATTCAGTTGATTCCAATGATGTATTTAGATCTTGTATTTGACTATTGTATTGAGACATCTTTGTATTCGTGACCTCTTTTGTATCTTGTTTAACTCTGTTATATATATATGGTAGCTTCATGAACTACTATTCTTTTGTTCTGCTGCATTATTGTTATATTACTCTATGTCTGTGATTCTGTGATTATTTATTTACTGCATATATTGAGTTTTGCCAAATTTTATTTACAATCTATTGTTTTGAATTATTCAAGTCCGACATGTGTGGATTTATTGTCGATTTGAATGGTCCAAAATAGTGGGTCATTACAACTTAATATTAAAATTAATTAAATATTCAAAATCCAAATGGTAAAATTCCGGGATGTTACATTCTCCCCACTTAAAAGAATTTCGTCCCCGAAATTTCCAAAGGAAGAAAATGTCTTCAAACACTTAAGGTTTAAAAATTGTTAATTAAAATGAGTTATTAAACTTTTAAAGTTCCTTATATCGTGGAAAATTTCGGCAGCACCCCCTTTGCACGGCTAGATCCGAAAAACTACAACTCGTCACAACTTGTCCAAATCAACAAAACAAAAAAAAGCAAGTGGCCTTCCATATCTGGGGCATAATATCATCAATCAATGAAAATACCAAATTTATAAATCTACTACGTACCTATTTTGTGTTTTGATTTTTTATTTTTGTAAGCGACTTACTACCTCGATGCGAATGCAGGTGCGTAAGAAATCAAATAGTAATCTCTTGCTTCCCTTTACCTATCTTGTTCTTATATAGTTCAAAAGGGAACCATGCGGATAAAAGAGAAATACTCAAGCTATCCCTATCATAAGCAATAGAAACATAAACAATATAATAACCAAATGCAACAAAATTACAGAGAATACTCCGTAATATAATACTATGCATCCAATCTTTTCAAAATATAAATTTAAAACTAAATGCTCGGGTTTTAATATTCAAAATATATTTTCAAATTCCTCAAAAGATAAATAAATCAAAATCAAAATCATTTATGACAAGAAGGGGGCTCCTCCTACCGAAGCGTGGTATAACTCTAGAATCAAGAAAACATGGAACATCAAGTGGTATTTCGGTTCCTTCTAAAACAACAATTAGAGAAAACAAATATACCTGGCGAGTCTTCCAAATTGGAAAACTTCCAGTCACCAAACTTTAGTCATAACAAAAAATATTTGAAAAATCAATTCACAGTACTCCTTTTAATTATTCTGAAATAATAATACTTCACCAAAATTTTCAAAATAATATTATTATTGTTTCTATCACCAATTCTTTCGAAATCACTTTTTCAAAAGCATTGAGATTTTAGTCCTAATAAACAACAACTTTATAAACTGTAGTCTATAAAATCACATTATCAAACAAATTAAATTCCATAAAGGAATAAATCGATAGTTAACATTATTTAAAATGTTAAATGACTAACAAACAATATTTAAAATTTGGCTTAGGTTCACAACTTTCTCGATCGTCCAAGGATATAGAAATTTTTTCTAAACGTACTATTACGCTCATCAGCCTTCGGGTATTGCTTGGAAGATTATCTAAGTTACCTTAGGATAAAATAAAAAATCATTCTCTAAACTTTCCTAAGTCACACAACAAATCATACAAATATATTTAAGCCCGTATGATATACATAAATCATCCGTACACAATATCTGATCCGACTACTTACTAAGTTACGTAGACTTTATTTCTGAACTAGTACACTCGACCTCCCTAGTGCGGACTCTGATCAGGTTCCTTGATTAGAAACCTCCATTCTCATTACATAGCCATATACTATGATAGAAAATATCAGTATCATACCAAGAATCCGAATCAAGTGTTCGCTGATAAGAATCAAATGAGAAATCCTTTTCAAACTAGTGTGAATCACCCAAAGTTATGTACTCGAACCGTAGATCAAAACTCGTGCGAATAAAATGATCTACGTATGGCTTACGTACTTAATCCGATTGGTTTCTTAGCTACACCAATCTCTTTCTGAATCATTATCATTTTTATTTATAGTATTTCATTCAATACTAAATTTATTTCTGAATTATTATATAAATTTTCACTTAAGTTTTTCAAATATTTTATAAAGACTCATCTTTATAAAACATTAAATTAAAAAATCACTCCACTTTTATCTACTTGTATAATACTCCTAAGAGCAAATACAAAATGTCAATTTTATTTTATTTATTATTTATTTATTTTTATTTTTCAAAATTCAAATTGAGGCCCAAACAAAATATGGGTCTTAAAACTGAGTCGACTACTTTGATTATTTACCTTAGGGTTTTCTAAGGAAAGATGTTTATTTAGTTGGCCCAATAACACCAAATAGTTTATATAACTTAGATGTTTAAACAAAAACTGCAGTTTAATAATACATTACTTATTAAAACCTTCCTATCCAATTTAACCCATTTAAAACTTGAGTTAGATTGTCTCTTTTCTATCTAAGTGTTTAAACTTTCATTTATCAAATTAATATTCAAAATAACTTTTTATTTTAAATCAATTTCCTCTAAGGAAACTTAAAAATCAAATACCTGGTTTTTTATATTTCAAAATCCTTTTGAAAATCATACTACATACACACACATATATATATATATATATATATAATAATTTCAACAATTTATTCACTAACACTCGCTTTTGGTTCATTCGGATTTGAACTCATTTCGATCGCACAATGATAAAGAGAATAATTTACTAAGTATCAATGTGGGCCTAAGCAAACATTCGATCATCACTTAGAAGATTATTCAGATTACCACAAAACTAATCGAGGTGTTTTCCCCGAACTACCCAAAGAAAATGCATTCCACTTAAAATTTCTCTCCCAGAATATTTATACTTAGAAATATTTCCAAGTGTTACTACCATCATTTTTCTCAAAATCTTTTGAAATCATTTCGATCGGGATCTAAATTCTCAAAAATCCTTTTTACTTAAAAAAAAAACCTTTATAAGTCATATAAATTATTTTATATACCATACTTATATAAAATATACTTTTAAAATCATCTTATATTATATTAACTTCCCTTTATTATAATAGACTTTTCACAAATATTTATCCTCTAAATGTCTTATCTTCCCATTCAGATTATATCAAACAACTTTTATTAAAATATTACTTTTAACTCAATATTATTATAAGATGACTTTTAACTTAATATATTTTTCGAATACCCTATAGTCAAATTGTGAAACCTAATTCACAAAGGGGTTCATTTTAATGTACTTACAATTATCAAATAATAAACGCTCATAAATGGGTCAAGCATAAATTAACAATCAACAAACAATAATCAATGCTCTTAAATTATTCAAGCACGATAATTCAAATAATAATGATAATAAATAAATATTATCATTACCAAATAAACATTATAAATTTGAAAGTTATTCCTTTATGTATATATAAAATATATAATCCTAGGTAAAATATTTCATTTACCAATTTTCAAAAAAAATCAATATTATGTCTCTTTGCCTTGTTCAAGCATTTAGAAATCCCCACCGACACCCTGGTGTCCCGCATCTCGACTAGAATTCGTAAACAACTCAATATACCAATTAACACAATATATTTTTATAGCAATAAAAACACACTCTCGTATATATAATACTCTAAACTCATTCTAGGTTGTCACTTACCCTACCTCTAATGAGCCACACCCTACAAAAGCCAAGGTTCTCGCTTAACCTTCAGCTCTGATACCAAAAGTAACGCCCGAATTTCAGACCCGCCTTTTCGACCATCAAAAGTTTGCACCAAATACATCTACGGTATTCCGATGTCGAACGTCCAATAGCCGAAAAGGCAGATTATTAGGGTAAAAAGAAAAAGAACAGGAGAAACAAAATCACACAGGGAACAACAACATATAATATAACAAAGACAACAAAAGCTATCACTCTAAAATACATGGTATATCAGAGTTAAAAAAAACCTCATCAGCCTGGACAGTTGTAACTTCCTAACCTGATGAGTATATATATATATAATAATACAGCGGAAATAAAATACTATGGGATGTGAACATCCAACTCTACTCCATGAGCTCCATGTCCCACCAATAACAACCTGGAAAAATACTCGGTCCGACCCAAGCATTATAATAAAATAACACGCGGATCAGTCTGGAAATACCTGCATGAGAAAACTCAAGTAATATGATGAACATATAAAAATTCTGTGAGACCACGCCGCTAAACATGGAATGGGTTTTACCACATAAGAACAACTTCCACACATGAACGAATGGAAACAAAATTAAACAAAACCCAAACTTGAAAGAATGGGCATAAACAATATCAAAATCCAAACTTAAAGAATGGACAAAAATAACTAAACATCGAGAAGAGCTCCATTCACTGCTCGATGCAATTAAGAAAACAATTCAAAGATTTGAACCAACAACAACGAAAGGAATTTTCAAACAACGACTAGGAGGATGTGCCCCTTTACCAAATGTATACCTCTAGAAAATATACTTAAGAGTTTGCTCTGTGACTCTCTCAGAAATGTACAAGCCGGACCCCACCAACCATACCATGTATCTGAGCATTTCACATGTCCACGCACAAAGAACCGAATCCAATCTAAAGTAGATGTGAAGATATCCTAATAGGAGCAAACCCATCTAGCTTGACGTCCACTCACTCTTTGATTTTAGTCATTTCCAACAAAGGATATCAATGCTCAAATGAGTAACAAATCGTCTTAAATTGACGATAGACAAAGAAGAAATCTGAATCGATAGTCAATAAATCAACTACCAGGAATAAGCAAAATGATCGTATATGGAAAATTAAATCTCATACCCTTACCACTATTCGTTGATTTCAAACATGCACTATCCCTCGGTCGAAAATGAAGCTGGGCAGGTTAAGGTAGTGTTACCTCTATGCACTGCCTTGACAACAATTTTAACCTTCGAGATAGAAACAAGTTTTCATACCTCGACATTTATTGCTAAGAGTATGACTAAATTCCTTCCATATAAGTGATACCATTGCGGAATTAATGTTCTTATCCTTTCCGTAACCGAATCAAACTTTTAAAACTAAACTCGTGCTTGGTTTTCACATCATAAATCTTTGTAAAACACTTTAAAAACACTCTTTAAAATATTCTTTTTCAAGAGCAAATTATATTTTTAAGCGTATTAAAAAGAAGGTCAAAAACCAATGCCATTAAAACATTGTTTACTATAAACCCAAAACAATTTACACTTAGCTTTGTTTTCAAACCATTCTTTTTAGAAGATTTTCTCATTTATAAACCTTCATTTATAAATTCCAAACAACATTTATTATCCTGAAAGATAATAAATCAATTAAAATGCTTTTATAATTTTAAAACCACATTAATTATCCAGAAAGAAAATTAATCAACTTTAAAACTCCTTTACTAACTCAATCAATTATCTTTAAACTCCTTTATTAAATCAGATAATTAATTTTAAACACCTTTATTTAAACCAATTACTTAACTTTTAACATCATTTATTAACATGATTAATTAATGTTAAACATCGTTATTAAAAATGATTAATTAACTTTAATTATCATTATTAACAATGATTGATTAACTTTATTACAGTTAAATAATAATTAAGAATAAATTTAAACATCCAATTCTTTTTAAATACTTATCTAATCCTTACAAACCCATCTGAAAAGAATTTACAAAATATTTAAGGTAAATAACCTTTATAAAATTATGCAACATTAATTATTCCGAAAGATAATTAAATCCAATTTATAATCTTTTATAAATTTAAATCGACATTAATTACCTCGAATGATAATTAATCAAATTTATAATCACTTTATAAATTTGAAATAGTATTATTTATCCCAAAAGATAATTAATTAAATTTATAACTCCTTTTATAAATTTAAAATCAACATTTATCCTTTAATTTCAAAATTCTTAAAATATTTGAAAATATAGTTTAAACAATTTTCAAAGTGCAAAAACACAACTAAACATTTATTTTGTGAAAGTACAAGCTTAAGTTCAACATACAACAATGGTTTAAAGGGATAATATTTCATACAGTATACCACAATTATTTTAACCAATCATCACAATAAGCAACATAAGAATATAAGTAAGATGCATATAACAGTAAATTAATAATGGTGAGAAACCTCTTAGGGTCTCTATACAAAAGTACCATGTAAATCACACGTATGACTGTGTATTTTGAAATGTTCCATAGGGACCTATTCGCTACATACACTTTGACTTTCCTTTTTTTTGTTCCCTGCAACACAATGGTCATTTTATGCCATCCGCTTTTCAAATAGGAATTTAAATCCAAACAAACAATCAAATAATAATATAAACCACCATACAAGTATTCAACAATAATTTATAGTAACATAGACATCATATAATTTATTTAGAAGGGTAAACTCACCGAAATTTCAGTTGACGCATTCGCATTTCGGTTTGGTCTAAAACCAACGACGTTCGATTTTAGCCCAAAATTCTACTTGCTCTAAATTCGATAAGACAAGTTCCAACGCGTAGCTAACTTTCCTACGAGACCAATGCAATTGATCGCGTCCAAATCAGACCTCATGTGAGATAGTTATCGGTTTTATAACAAATCGGATTTAGATTATTAAGTTAATTCACTAATTACACCATTAACTTTCGATTACTCATATTAATTTTTAAATCCTTCTTCTTTCCAAAACTGTTACTCCCCTCCTATACAAGGGCACAAATGTGCACGAACCACCACCAGCTACCCTCTCTCCTCCACTCTCTCACATCCCTCTACGAAATTGCATGTAACCACCTCTATCGGCCTCCACTTCGTGCGTTCACCATGGCTAAACCATAAACTCCAAGCTTGGCCCCTCCCAGATAACCGTGACCTACTGCTCCCAATTCGTGTACTCCGAAGTTGCGATTCCCATGTGGAAGCCAGAGCTTCGGAGGTTGGTGTTGGCAGGTGCATCTCAACAAGAGGAATTCAACTATGTCCTCCGTCTCGTCAAACGTTGCCTCCATCTCCATCACCTCTAAACCCTAGATTGGCCAATCTAACATCCATCATTCCCAAACATTGTCGCACACTAAGAAATGGATATGAATATATAGATCTCAATGCCACGAATTCAACGAATCCACCTTTTTAATTTTTCATGAAGTGATTTTTATATTTTTATTTTTGAAAGAGGATGTTTAACTTTTCTTTTACTGGACATAGAAAGTAGAAAGAGGCAAGTATGAAAAATAAGAGGGAAAAACGAATTTTGGTTTAGGTGTTAAGGAAATGTTATTTTACAATTCCCGGTAGCTCGCCACACAGAATTCCGTTCATCTACGAACTGCAGAAGAAAAAACAAAAATACGACCGCGCACTAAATTGTGACACAATCTCATAACAGTAATAAAATACACTGTTTAACTTATTCCGTGAAATCTCAAAAATACCACCGTTTATCGAAAAATCATTAAACGATAATTTAAATGTTTTTCAAATTGAAAATAATGGAAAAATCCTATAAATTCAATTATAAATACTACAATAAAAATCAAGTCATTTTTATTAATAGTTGATTTTTTTGTTATTTATTTGAATTATTTATTATTGTAAATAATTTACAAAATGATTTCACTATTATTATTTATCAAATTAAAGGAGTTAAATAAGGTTATTAAATCCATTTAATTAATATTTAATTCATAATTCAAATATTTAAATAATCTCCATATTTGAATTCAAGTTATTAAACTTTAAAATCTAATTACTTAAATATTTAAAATTAATTAAATATTCAAAATCCAAACGGTAAAATTCTAGGATGTTACACTTATAATAAAGTTAAGGGTGTGTTGATTATATAACTCAACTCTTGTATCGAATCTTGTTCAAAATAAAGTAAGCCTTTTGCTTTATTTATATCGTATATATTGTTATATTGGGATATAAATAATGTTATAAATACATTAAATATAGGGTGCGTTTGGCATACATCCCTGGTAAGGTTTGAAAATACATAAAACATCCCTCCGTTTTTTTAATAAGTTTTAGGTTCCTGGTTTCAAATTCACGCGCGCACAAAGATCCAAATACCCTTTACGTTTTTAACATTTCAAACCCGTATAACTTTCTGTAGAAACATCGGATCAGCATACCGTTTTCACCAAAAAATCAAATATTTTATGATCTTTAAAATGAGATCCATTGTTGATACCAAAAAAAAAAAATCATATTTGTAGTAAATGTGCTATTATTCCATATATTTGCAGACAATTCTGCAAATTTTAAACATCTTCGATTTTTCTTCAAATCTGCAACTATGGAATATAATTGCAGACATTTCTACAATTATATGGTATAATTGCAGCCATGTCTGCAATTATTGCATATAGTCACAGAAATGTCTGCAACTATTGCATATAATTGCAGACATTTCTGCAATTATATGGTATAATTACAGACTTGTCTGCAATTATTGCATATAGTTGCAGAAATGTCTACAACTATTGCATATAATTGCATACATGTCTGCAATTATATGGTATAATTGCAGACATTTCTAAAATTATTGCGTATAATTGCTGATTGTCTGCAATCATACCATATAATTGCAGAAATGTCTGCAACTATTGCATATAATTGCTTGTCCTACCGTTGTTTTTACATATGCACAATGTCACTCGTTAGAAAGATAATAAAATTTGTGATTTAATGGGGAAAAAGTTTGTTAATCCGTCGTTTCTACAAGAAGTTATTGCGTTTTAAAGATTGATAATTAATGGGGTACAAATTTTAATTATGGATGTGAGAATAACATCCATATACGAAGAATCAGCATTGCTGCAATGGAAAAGAGGGGTATTGTAGGGAAGAAAATTGTAGTATTTGAAAATAGGGATGTAATTTATATCTTTTTTATGAGGAAGATGTTTTGTGTATTAAGTTTGATTTTAGGGATGTGTCCCTTATTTTCACTTAAATATATACCTACATAAAATCCTTAGGAAAAATATTAAATCGATTGAAATTATGAATGTATTCATAACCATGAGTATTATATCGAATAAAATAAATATTTATCCTTAAATGTTCATAATCAAGATGTATTGAGGATGAAATATCAATATACCCATTGAGACTAGGGTATGTAACGCCCTTAATGTGATGAACCATGAATTACTCATGATCGTTGGGGGCACTAAGGGGCTATGTAAGTGTAGTTGTTTGAAATAATCACATAATGACTCACCAAGGGCCTTTTATAAGTCAAAAATTACATATAATATCTCACGTGACGATGTGCAATAGTCTTTTGACTAAAGAATACTGTAAATCTCATGTGTCTAAACTATAGTTTAATTATGGTAGATCACACAACACAGTTGGTTGTGTTAAGACCATAGTTGGATATAAGTTGAACCACTTGAAGTGAAACCATATCCAATAGATGATTCGTCTTCTTCGAATATAAGGTTAGTATCACGGTAATTGATAGTCAATGTAAAGTCAAAGTCATTGGTCAAGGAAAATTGGTTAATTGATAATTGTTATCGAATTGAACCATGAACTTTAGCATTGGACCTTGAAATTAACTATGTATACCAATGGAGTTTTGACCATTGGCTGAACTATATATATCAAAGTGATATAGTGATGCCGAAGAGAAAACGTGCATAATATATCATTGCTTAAGAGTATCACTTTAATAGATAAAAATTTGGATTCCACCTAGATAATTTGTAAGCAACTGAACTCATGTCAAACAACCGTGTTTCTACAAAGTTCGTACAAACTTTATAATTTAAATTGTTTAATGATGGACGAGTTCACATCTGGGAGTCACACAACCCTAACTCTTAGTTTTTGACTGAAATAATTTATTAAAATAATTTATAAAAGTTGTAAATTATTATTATGGATAAATTAATATAATGGTTATATTAATTAATTAATTATTATTTTTATTAGTGCTATTAGTTAATAAAACGTAGGATTGATATATATTTATTTAATTACTTTTTGGGCTAATAAAATAATTCAAATATTAAAAATAGGCTAGAGGAAATAGTTTAGGGTTTTTTGTACCAAGGAAGTGGGTCAAATTTTTTAGGGCGATGGACAAAATAATGTTATATATAGCATTTGCTGTAAAGTAATGCTATATGTATATAAAATTTGCTGTAAATATGGTACCTATTCTGTAAATATAATGCTAATTTGATTAAGCATTTACGTAGATAATGCTACATTAATATAACATTCGTTAATGTTTTTCCTTCAAACTAAACTTTTGAGGCGGTGCCCTTATTCAAAATTTTCCCCAACTTTGTCCTTTTAACTAATTCACTTTAAATAATACACACGCACAGACATATATATGTTACACATTAATATATTTTATTTTGGTAGTTGGAATTCTTAAAACTGTTTTAAAATAAGGCATTCCAAGATATATGCGTGTGTGAATCAATTAAATAAGTTTAATTAATTAAGTGAGGTAAGATCTCATTTATAATGGGCAATACCCTAGGTAAATTATTTACGTAACCGACTAGTGCTGCTATAAATAGACCTAGATACCTCCATTTTTATATAAATTGGAATTCGTTCCCTCCATAGAAAATAAATTACAGACCAATTCTTTTAACACGCCACTTGTTTTTCCCACCCCATTAAAAATGTTTGAAAGTAATGTCTATTTTACCCTTATAATTATTTAGATTGAGACATTTTATATCTTTCCATATTCTAACTTTTCTTTTCTATTTCATTTACTTATAAAAGTAGATGAATTTGAGGATAAAATTTTTGACGAAGACAACTTATTAGAAAAAGATAGCGATTTTGAAGAAAATAATGGTATTAGATCTCTGGTATAGTTTCTATTAATCTGTAAGATTTTTATTTTGGAATTGTGTGTATGTTTTCTACAGTTTTATTCATAATAGCTAAATAATAACTAGGCCTATGTATAGTTTGGATTGTTAGTAAACTTAGTGTATACTGCACTTGGAATGTAATTATACCTAGTGTAGTGAAATATACTGTATAAGGTTCCTACCATTTTTGCAACTGTAACTTATTTTTCTCTTTTGATTGCATTGTTGGATGAAAAACAAAATGAGTAAATTGCTATTAAACAAAAAATTACCGTGTGTGCGCTTTGATGTAGCTTCTTTTCCATGATTTTAATGGTAGATTTTTTGGTAAACTAAGAAAATAGAAAGAATGGAAAGATATAAGAAGATAATAAAGGGTTAAGCGTATTTTGTGAATGAAATTGGGAGAGAAAAGAAAAGAGCAAGGTGTGTGTTTTTTTGAAAATACACTGGGGTAGGAAATGCAAAAGTTAGTGTGTTAATAGATTTGGCCTAAATTATATCTTAATGGTGGACATTAAAACTCCACCATTGAATTAAAGACATGATCTCTCAAAGGAGACTAATGATTCAAGGTGCATTCAACCTGTTAGTAGCAAGGAAAATTTTCAAACTATTTTTGAAGAAAATCAAATTTCTAGATCATTTTGAATAATCTTTAACTAGCACGAACCTGTGCTACGCACATAGTTTATTGAAGATATTCTATATAAAAAATAAATATATTTAGACAATTGCTTAAAAAAATTGTTTACCCAGTTTACCTTTGAATGCAATTTGTATGTACCAAAAGATAATATCAACTCTAATCAAATTCAATGTTTATCAAACTTAATTAACATTAAGGGTGGTATACATCAAGCATGTTCCACTTTTTCTTAAAATAACATGTATTAAACTGGGGAAATTTAGTTTCTATAGTTCATGCTCTCTTTATACATTCTTTGAAATATGCAAAACTTAAGTCATGATCTTATACATATAACATGATTTGAAGCATTACTAATAAGGACCAACTCCAATTCATATACTTAGACCACTGAGAAAAGCCAATGATCAACTTGTCAAATATATAGAAAATGATAATTACTTGGTTGGTGCGAAATTTAAAACTTGATTATTCTTGACTTAAAATCTAAGCATATATCTTAAAATGTAACAAAGAATTCAAAGGAAATATTTTTCAACATAATAATCAACTTTCTAATTTATAAGTTTGAAACACAAAAAAATAAGCATATCAAAATAAAAATGATTATATATTAGATTCTTTTAGATATAGAATGTTTAAAATCACACAAAAATAAAGCATTATGTTTATATTTAGATATCTATTAATTTAAAGTTATAACAAACCACTAAAATAATTTTAGTACAGTCTTAAGAAAATAGCGTCTAAGACTATAGCTACGCTATTACCATACGATCCATGCATGCATTTTCTAAAAATCACCAACCTTCGCCTTTGGAAGATTAGTTAATGTCATTTTATACATTGGTCAGAAGTCGATAACGTTATGTTTGTTAGAGATGATACCTGGAATTCGTGAAGAAGCATCGCCATTTGAGAAGCTTCGAGGAGGAGCTCCAACCCCTAAGTTGCGTTGCTGAAGTAAAGCGGAGGAGGAAGAGGTTCGTTTGGTGCTAGGGCTTGGATCTGGCGTTGGAGAAGAAGATGCCGAACGAAATTTTGGTTCGATGGAGGAGATGCCGAACCAAAGATTTGGTCCGGTAGAGTTCGTTCGATGAGAAGTTGAACTCGCTTGGTGGAAGACCGGACCAGAATTTTGGTCCGGTGGTAGTGCTTCGATCGGCAGTGAAGGCAAGAGGAAGTCTCGTTCACTGATGGGAGATGCCGGACCAAAGATTTGGTCCGGTGGTGATTGGGGTTGTCGCTCCAAATATCTCGTCCGGTGATGATGGGATGCCAGTCCAGACTTGCCGCTCCAGATATTTCGTTTGGTGCTGAAGCATGACCAAACCAATGATTGCCGCTCCAGATCTATGGGCTTCTACCGAACCAATAACGTTGATGTGGACTGCCGGTCAAGTGATGCCAAATGAGATGTGTTGTGAGCTTAGCCGGTCCAGATCTGGAAACTGATTGCCGGACAAAATCATGACGGTCCAGATGGATGCCGAACCTTTTTTGGTGTTTGCCAAACCAAACCCCAGGGCTGCTATATAGCAGCTACCCCTCCTCATTTCTTCACTCTATAAATAATGGAGCTTCTGGACAACAATGGCAGCCATCTTAGAGAGATGAAACTCTCCAAAATTTTGTCTGTATTGTTAATTCTTCTTATGTATAGCCTCCAAAAGTGAATTAATATTGTAACTCTAATCTTTCAGTGGTTAATAAAATCTCCTCTCCTCAAGTGGACGTACACTGCCTCGCGGTAGTGGAACTACTATAAATACTAGTGTTATTTTTTTTTTCATTACATAGATCCGTGACTATCTGTTCTTGTGTTTATCTCTGTTTGTTTTGTCTCACTACAATCACGATCCCATTGTTTTCCGCTACGTTAGGTTTTTTATTCCCTTAGACTGATCATCTGAAGGGATTTTTCCCAATAGTCTGATATCGGAGCTGCAAGGTTGATTGAGGAGTGTTAGACGCTATGGAAGGAGATGAAGCGACTCCTATTGTTACAAGACCCTATACTAGAGGGATGTATATCGCGTCAGGATAACAATTGGAAATTGAGAAATGGAATGGGGATAAAGACTTCGAGAAGTGGAAATGGAGGATGAAGGCTGTTCTAATGAGGAATGAAGTCCATTCGGTAGTGTTTTCCCTTGAGGAGTTGACGGCTGACATCTCAACCGCGGAAAGGAAGGAGATAGAGAAATGAGCGTTTACTACTTTACAACTAGCTATGGGAGAGAATGTTATCTCAGAGATTAGTAGTGAGACCACTGCTAGAGGCATTTGGACCATGCAAGAAAATCTCTACTTGAAGAATCTCTTACTAACCGTCTGAAATTGCTGAAGATATTTTTGACCATGTGGATGAGTGAGGGTACTTCAGTGAAGGAATATCTTAATTTCTTTGATGATCTCGTGATGAAGATGAAGACCGTTGACTTGAAGATGGATGAGGAGCAAATGGCAATGATTCTTTTGTGTTCTCTTCTAGAGCGATACACAGGTTTTGCTAATAGCCTTATCTTCGCTAGAGACACATTGACAGTGGAAGATGTGAAGTCAGACCTTTTATCTGAGGGCTTGAGTGATCAGATAAAGGAGATAAGCAAAGGAAGTAGAGGTGGAAGTAGTAGTCATGGCCTATTTGTTGAAAGAGGAAGAGACGATAAGAAGAATTGGCACTCTAAAGGGCGTTCCAAGTCCAGGAAGCCCTGTAATGGCAGAAGAGGAAAGTCTAAGGATGTGAAGTGCTTTATCTACAAGAAACCTGATCATTGGAAAAAGGATTGTCCAGATTTGAAGAAGAAGGAAGAAGACGGATCTTCATTATTTGCGGTAGAGAAGTCTGTATCTGATGATGTGTTGTCTACAGCAGTGTCAGATGTCTCAGACCATTGGGTGCTGGACTCGGGGGCATCTTTCCATATGACGCCTAATAAGGATTACTTCAGTTCTTTCGTTGGATGAGAGGGAAGCTCTATTCTTATGGGTAATGATGCTAGCTATAGAGCAATAGGTGAAGGTACAGTGAGGATCGAGATGTTTGACGGAGTGCTACGCACTTTGATACGTGTCCGGTATGTTCTAGGTCTTCGGAAGTCCTTAATTTCTTTAGGACAATTTGAATCTTTGGGATGCAAGGTAACTATCGAGAAGGATAGTCTGAAAGTTTCGAGAGGTGCACTAGTTCTTATGAAAGGAGATGTGTTTCAGAATCTATATTTGCTGAAAGGAACCACAGTTCTTGGAGCATCGTGTGTTGGAGTAGACAGTTCTCGTGCATTGGATGCCACAAAGCTTTGGCATCTCAAGTTGGATCATATTTTAGAGAAGGACTTAGAGTTTCTTCGGAGACTACAGATGATCAAAGGAGGAAGCTTCGAAAAGATGGACTTTTTCCAGGAGTGTGTGTTAGGCAAGCAAACTAAAGTATCTTTTAGAGTTGGACTCCATAGATCGAGGCGGGTACTTGAGTACGTGCATACAGATGTTTGGGGACTGGTTTCAACTCCTCTTGGAGGAGCAAAGTATTTTATCTCTTTCATTGATGACTTTTCTCAAAAAGTATGGGTGTATGTGACGAAGGCCAAATTAGAAAGTTTTGAGAAGTTCAAAGACTGGAAAGCGCTTGTTGAGAATCAATCTGGTTCTAGGTTGAAGGTGCCAAGATCTAATAATGGCGGTTAATTTGTCTCTAGGGAGTTCCTCGATTTCTGTAGACAACATGACATTCAAATTAGAACATGACTCTACTGGAGAAGGCTCGTTGCTTGAGATTGATGGTGGGCTTGTCTAAAGGCTTTTGGGCTGAGGCATTATCAACTGCGGCGCATATCATAAATCGAATTCCGTGCTCATCCATAGATGGGAAGATCCAAGAATAAAAGTGGAGAGGTAAAGCAGTGTATCTTGGTTACTTGCAAATTTTTGGTTGTCCTGTGTACATTCACCATATAGGTGATGACAAGTTGGAGGCTAGAGCATACAATGGCATACTACTAGGATACACCGATGGTATCAAAGGGTATCGAATTTAGAACCCAGTTGATCTGAAGATTGTTCATTCCAGACATGTTACTTTTGATGAGTCTGCTATGTTCAATCCGAAGGAGAAGCTACCTACCACATCAGAAGATTCTGATAGGCCTAAGGAGATGGAAGAAGTTCCCGTGTTCCAGCCAAATAGTAGAGTTGTTGTTGATGCTATCGAGGAAAACACAGTTGATGAAACATCATCAGATAGTCCACAGGTACCATCTAGTAGTGCTGGTGATGTGCATGAATCTAAAGGAAGTTCAGTTCAAGGTGGAGCTGAAAGGAGTTTAGGCAAAGCAGTACCTACCCGAGCCAGTTGTAGGACTATTAGGCCGCCTGAAAGGTATGGTGATTGGCAGTTTGCGAACCTTAGCCTTGGTGATCAGTTTGACTATGCCCTACATGTGGTTCATGAGGAGCCGCTTGACCTTGATGAAGCTTTGAAGTCATGTTATAGTTCAAAGTGGATGTGCACTATGGAAGAGGAGTTAGAGTCGTTGAAAAAGAATAAGACTTAGGATTTGGTACCACCTCCTCAAGGAAGCCGAGCTATAGGTTGCAAGTGGGTGTTCAAGGTGAATGATGATGGGAGATACAAGGCTAGATTAGTTGCTAAAGGGTTTTCACAAAAAAGGGATTGGAGTATGATGAGATATTCTCTCCAGTAGTGAGGCATATGTCCATCCGCATTTTGCTTGCTATCGTCGCAGCTCATGACTTGGAGCTGGAACAACTGGACGTGAAAATCGCTTTCTTACATGGAGACTTGGATGAGACCATCTACATGAAGCAGCCAGAAGGATTTTTTGTAGATGTGAAAGAAAATTGGGTTTGCAAATTGAAGAAGTCTTTGTATGGACTTAAGCAGTCAGCTAGACAATGGTACAAGAGGTTTGACTCTTTTATGCTTTCACTTGGTTTTGATCGTAGCATCAAAGACGCTTGTGTGTACTTCAAGCATTTAAAGAATGGTAGAAGGGTGTACCTACTCTTGTACGTGGATGATATGTTGATTGCTTCCAAGGATAAGGCTGAAGTCGATAATTTAAATCAAAAGCTAAAAGCGGAATTCGAAATGAAAGACCTTGGAGAAGCAAAGAAAATTTTGGGTATGGAAATCCAAAGGGATAGAAAGCTAGGACTTTTTGAGCCTCACTCAAAAGGAGTACATTCGAAAGGTGCTTGCTCGGGTTAGCATGGAAGGGGCAAAGGCAATCAGCACATCCATGCCTTTACCCATACAACTTTCTTGTAAAGGCTCTCCGATCTCGGGAAAGGACAAGGCTTATATGATGAAGGTCCCATATGCAAGTGCAGTTGGCAGCTTGATGTATTCTATGGTCTGCCCTAGGCCTGACATTGCACAGGCTGTTGGATTGGTGAGTAGATTAATGGCGACTCCAGAAAAGACACATTGACAAGCAGTGAAGTGTATCTTCAAATACCTTAGAGGAACTCCAAACCATGGACTTTTCTTTAACGGAAGAGATACAGATTTCAGCTTGGTTGGATTTTGTGATTCCAACTATGTCGGTGATAGATATCGAAGGAAGTAAACCTCTGGATATGTGTTCACCATTGGTAGGACAGCGATCAGTTAGAGAGCGAGGTTGCAGACGATTGTGGCTTTGTCCACTACAGAGGCAGAGCTTATAGTCGCGGTTGAAGCAGCTAAGGATGCGCTTTATTTGAGGCAACTGTTCTGTGATTTGGGCTTCATGTATGTAGGCCTGGATGTGTACTGTAACAGTTAGAGTGCAATTCACTTAGCTGAAAATCTGGCATTCAGCTCGAGGACGAATCATATTGAGGAGAGAGAGTCGTTCCTTGTATCGATGAGTGAAGAGAAGCTAGTTCGTCTTTAAAAAGTTCACACAAAGGATAATGC
The DNA here is from genome assembly GCA_030737815.1 of Allium fistulosum. NCBI lineage: Eukaryota > Viridiplantae > Streptophyta > Magnoliopsida > Asparagales > Amaryllidaceae > Allium > Allium fistulosum. Next base: position 919,201,761 of record CM060906.1, read on the forward strand.
AGTAGATATGTTTACCAAGTCGTTGCCTGTTGCTAAGTTCGAGCATTGCTCCGACTTGATTCGCTTAATGAAGTGCTTAGTGCCATGGGGTGACACGGGTGGAGAGTTGAGATGGTTCATGGAGACGTTTGTTTTCATGGTGAAGATTGATAGGTTCTGCACGGACTGGGTACTTCGAACACTTTGTTGATGGGCGGTGGCCTTGCCGGAGTTCGTTGACAGAGTGTAATGGGTGATGGCATTGCCGAAGCTCATTGGGTAAGTATCCATTGCTTGGAGCATAAAGTTGTAGATGAAGTTGGAAGGCTTGTTTGGAATTCAGTATCAAGTTGGAGATTGTTAGAGATGATACCTGGAATTCATGAAGAAGCGTTGCCACTGGAGAAGCTTCGTGGAGGACCTACAAACCCTAAGTCGCATTGCTGAAGCAAAGTGGATGAGGAAGAGGTTCGTTCGATGCTAGGGCTTGGATCTGGCGTTAGAGAAGAAGATGCCAAACCAAGTTTTGGTTTGGTGGAGGAGATGCCGGCCCAAAGATTTGGTCCGGTGGAGTTCGTTCAATGAGAAGGTGACCTCGCTCGGTGGAAGTAACCGAACAAGAATTTTGGTCCAGTGGTAGTGTTTTGATCGGCAGTGAAGGCAAGAGGAAGTCTCGTTCGGTGATGGGAGATGTCGAATCAAAGATTTGGTTCGGTGGTGATTGGGGGTTGCCGCTCCAAATATCTCGTCCGGTGGTGATGGGATGCCAGTCCAGACTTGCCGCTCTAGATATTTCGTTCGGTGCTGGAGCATGACCGAACCAATGATTGCCACTCCAGATCTATGGGCTTGTACCGAACCAGTAGCATTGATGTGGACTGCCGGTCCAAGTGTTGCCGAACGAGATGTGTTGTGAGCTTAGCCGGCCCAGATCTGGAGTACTGATTACCAGACCAAATAATGCCGGTCTAAATGGATGCCGAACCTTTTTCGGTGTTTGCCAAACCAAACTCCAGGGCTGCTATAAAGTAGCTACCCCTCCTCATATCTTCACTCTATAAATAGTGGAGCTTCTGGACAACAATGGCAGCCATCCTAGAGAGCTAAAACTCTGTAGAATTTTGTTTGTATTGTTAATTCTTCTTTTGTATAGCCTCCAAAAGTGAATCAATCTTGTAACTCTAATCTTTCAGTGATTAGTAAAATCTCCTTTCCCCAAGTGGATGTACATTGCCTCGCGCTAGTGGAACCACTATAAATACTGGTGTTATTTATTTTTCTACATTGCATAGATCTGTGACTGTCTATTCTGGTGTTTCTCTCTGTTTGTTTCATCTCACTACAATCACGATCCATTTGTTTTCCACTGCGTTGGGTTTTTTATCCCCTTAGGTTGATCATCTGAAGGGATTTTCCCCAACAATGTCATTTTGAAGAAGTTGCATAATCAGTGCACTATCTTCATATGATTCCACAACCATGGAATCCTGTTCTGAGATGGCCTCATCAAAAGACTTCTTTGAAAGTTTATAAGCGTGACCATTAAGATTTCATATCCTTTGCAAAACTAAGAAATTTAGTTCTAACACCAATATCATGTGATGGCTTGGAACACCAACTTTGCAAATGTTCTAAAGGAAAAGGACAATGTTGCTAATGAATAATGGATAAACACTCATATTAGGATATGAGATAATAATAATGGACTCACTATTAGAAATGAGGAAATTGCTTATAGTTGGAATTGTTATCTAATTTACATAAATAATATTCTATTGTATTTATTAGAATATTATTATCCAAGATAAGTAATTATTAACCATGATATAGTACATAGAAACAATTTATTATCTTTTCTTTTTTGCTTATAGCTTTTCTCCATCATAAGTGTTCCTTGTAGATGTATATATTTGTAGCAACCAACTACATTTTTTGTCTTGAGGCAACATCATAATGTTATTGTATTTGTGTTTAAGACATATGATGGTTAAGTTTGAATTTTAAAATCCATGGGCTAATGTAGCAATGTTTAATTTGTTAATGTAAACTAAAGTGGACTATTGTGAAACTAACAACCGAATTAGGCTTTTTTCAGCATTCCTATAGAATAAAGATTAAATTAATATGTATATATGAAAACAATTTTGTGCAATAATTTATACCAATATTTCAAAATTTGATACTTGGACCATAACTTAAGAATTGAACATGACTTCTCTCCTAAATGAGTGTACGTTGATATACATATATTTTTGTTTAACAAAATGGAAAATAATGATAGAAGTGGAAGGTGATCATATCATATTAGAAATTAATGTAAAAATTTGTTTCACAATAATTTTCTTCCTTGTGGAAGAAATGAAGATTCATTCTATTTTCGATAAATAAATTAGAGTTTTCTCTTATGAACATAAAGAGGAAATATTCTTTTCTCCCCATGTAGTTCATTTTATATAGAATAAAGTGATAAGAAATAGGGATCAAAGGTGCTAAGGACAGAAGATTTTAGTTTTCCTTAAATTAGTCCACGAATCAAAAATTTTATCCAAACTTAAAATGAAGTTAAATAAATGTTATTATGTCAATTAAAGATTATATTATAGTTTGTGAATCAATACATATTGTTAAAGCTTTGTAAGTATTGGATCCGACTTCTTTAAATGGCCGAGTCGCATATTTCATCGCTTTCTTTATGATGATTCGCGGCTTAGCCCCAAGGTGCAAGGCTAGCTATCAACTGCTCTGTCCTTAGAATAAAACAGCCTCTAAATTTTAGTTGATTTGTTGTTTGCATAATAGCAAACCATTCTGAATTTAGCACTTTCTAATTTAATTGGTTGGAAGAATTCTGTGGAGAGAAAAATGGTAGAGAGAGAAGAAGAAGAAAGAAAATTGTTTGTTGATGCCATTGGGAGAAGAAAAAGAAAGAAAATTGCTTGTAGCCCTGTATTTTTCCTTTTGCCAATCTACCATTTAAATAGGCAAAATGGAACTGTATGCGTAACTGAAATGAGGTATAATTAATGGAATTGAAATTATTGTCATTCCTTATGAATTTTATTACCACTAATTTTTGCAACGACTCATTAATAATAGCTCATAAATATATTACCGTTATACAATATCATTCATTACGAATTTTATTACCATTAATTTTTTAAATCAAATCACTTGAAATTCCAACAATCCCCAATTGAATTATTTTAAAAAAACATTTCCAAGCTATTTTTGAAAATATAGAATTGTGCATAAACAAAGGTATCTTTCAATTTGAACCTTTGCATAGTGAGTAAGATTTAGAATATAATAGAGTGACACATATTCTTGAACTCTATCTCTGACATCAAACCACACACAACCTTTCTAAAGTGCTTTCAATAAGCCCGTGCGTTAATGGCCATGCACGTCTATCCCAGTTTAGCGAATGCTCTAGAAAACATTTTCCCTCAAAATTCTCATAGGAAACGACATCATTCCCACATTCACAATGGTGAATTTATCAGGAGTACTCCTATAGCTAGGTACCCCACTCCAGATAGAGTATAGATCTCATTAAGAGTTTCTATTACCTCATCCTCTAATTGCTACAGGAATACATGGTTTTAAATATTTTATAATATAGCATGTTCACCTCTTATCACTTCACAACTTTTTGTTTACCCAATGAACCTAGTTCTTAAGATCTCCAGTCATATAGGTTGGGTTACCATTATGAGTTTCAAAGGGCAATAGTCTCTTGGATGTTTTATGGACTTTCTCTTTGGTCAATCCTTTCGTCAAAGGATCTGCCAAATTTTCATCAGTGTGAATATGATCACCCTGACAGCACTCAAAGAGAGCAACTCTCTTACAGTGTTGTGCTTACGACATATCTGTCATCTCTTACTGTTATAATAATAGTTTTGAGCTTTTGCAATAGCCACGGTACTATCGCAATGGATCAACATAGCTGGTATAGGTTTTTCCCATAAAGAAATCTCATCTATTAGATTTCTTAAGTAACTTGCTTCTTCACTAGCTGTTGCTAGTGCTATCATCTCAAACTCCATAGTGGACTGAGCCAAAATAGTCCGTTTCTTGGATTTCCAAGAAACAGCCCGACCGACTATGCTAAAAATATAGCTACTGGTTGCTTTAGAATCATCGGATAAAGTATTCCAATCTGCATTGGTGTACCCTTTAGTACAATTGGAAACTTTCCATTGTGTAATCCAAAGTTCTTGGTTCGTTTTAGGTATCTCATGACCCTTTCAATAGCATATCAATGCTCAATACTAGTTCTACTAGTAACCTGCATAATAATCCCATGACATATGCTATGTCGGGTCTTGTACAATCAGTGGTATATCAAAGACTGCCAATGATGCTCGCATAGTCCGACTATCTTATACCTTCATCAGTGTTCTTAAATAATTTTACACTCGGATCATATGATGTACAAGCAGGTTTACAGTCAAAGTAATTATATTTCTTTAATATCTTCTCAATATAATGAGATTGATCCAATGAAATTCCTTTATTAGACATAGTTATCTTAATACAAGGATTACACTCACTTCTCCTAGGTCTTTCATATAAAAATTGGCACTTAGAAGAGATTTAACCGTATTAATAGCATGAATGTTTAAACCAATAGGTAGATCATCTACATATAAACATATAATAATGCAAATGTCATTCTGATATTTATAATAAATACATTTGCCACTCTCATTAACTTTGAAATCATGTGAAATAATCAAGTTGTCAAATTTTTCATGCCATTATTTAGGTGCTTGTTTTAGAACATATAAAGATTTATCTAACTTGCGTACCTTATGTTCTTGTCCGTGTATTACAAAATCTCCAAGTTGGTCCATATAAATTTCCACTTATAATTCACCTTTTAAAAATGTAGTTTTAACATCCATTTGGTCAATTATCAAATCATGAACAAGAGGAAAGTGAAATTAATACTCGAATAGATGTAATTCTTGTTACAGGTGAAAAAGTATCAAAAAAGTTTTCATGTTCTCTTTGCTTAAAACCCTTAGCTACTAGATCGATTTTATATTATCAATTGTTTCATTAGGTTTTAATTTCTTTTTAAGCACCCATTTACATCTATGGTCTTAGAACCAAGTGGTAAATCAACCAAGTGCCAAGTCTTATTGGATTCTAGAGAATCCATCTCACATTTATAGCCTCTTGCCAAAAATCGGCATCTAATGAATAAAGATAAGGCTTCTTGAAGGTTTAAGGGGTCCTCCTCTAAAGTGTAAGCACAAAAATCTAAACCACAACCCTTTTCAATTCTAGCTCTTTTACTTTTCCTAGGTCCATTTTTAAAAGAGTCATTTTGTTCATTTCATACAGGAATAATATTACTAGATATGCCCCCATTATTCCTTAAATTAAAAGACAATTTCCATTTCATAAAAATCAGTGTCATTAGATTCTATTATAGTATGTGCATTTAGATCATAAAATCTATATGCTCTGCTATTAATAGCATAGCCAATAAATACACATTTGTACGCTCTATTTGCTAGGGCCAGGTATACTAACATATGCTAAATAACCCCAAGTTCTAAAATATGGCACATTTGGTTTATGATTGTTCAAAATCTCATAGGGAGAAACTTTACACTTAGATTTAGTAATTCTGTTCAACACATAACATACAATTAACAAGATTTCCCTTACCAATGTGATGCTGCGCCTGAATTAAGTAAAATAGCTATAACTAATTCAGTTAAAGTCCTATTTTTTCTTTCAACTTTACCATTCATTTTAGGTGAATAAGGTGCATTTCGTTCATGTGTTATACCATGTGAATTATAAAATTCAATAAACATATTTGATTCATATTCAGTGCCTCTATCACTACGTAATCTTTTAACTTTCTTACTAAACTAATTTTTAATTTCAGTTAAAAAAGATTTAAACATTTCAAATGCATCACTTTTACTTTTCATTAGGTACACAAAGTAAAATTAGAGAAGTCAACAATAAATGTGATAAAATAGCGATGTCCATTTCTATTCTAAGTTCCATTTAGTTCATATATATTAGAATGAATCAATTTTAAAGTTTCAGATTCTCTAATTATAGATTTATGTGGAGTTTTTGTAATTTTGGCTTGACTATAAAAATCACATTTTTGAAAATCTTTTAAAGACATATTAGGAATTAATCATAAGCTTCTCATTTTCTTTATTATACATCTGTTAACGTGATAGAGTCTAGCATGTCATGTATTAAATGAATACAACATATAAGCAGAAGGAGATACTTTATCACTTTCAACATTTAACTTAAACATGCCCTCAGCAGCATAACCCCCATCCACAAACATAACATTTATAGTGATGGGGAACAAATCAACCCCTATAATTTGAGTAAAGCCAGCCTTATTAAGAAGATACCATAAATTAAGTTCTTTCTCATCTCTGGAGTGTGCAGCATGTCCTTCAGTATGACAGTTTTTCTAGAGGTAAACTTTAGCTCAATGCTTTCAATCCCAGCAACAATAGTGGTGTGAGAGTCTCCCAACATCACTTTCTTGTCCTCAGCATCCATGTATGTTTTGAGTATAGCACGATCATAGCAGATATGACATGTAAATCCAGTATCTGCCCCACCATCCTTCCAATCCCCCTATAAGGTTGATCTCTGTAAACATAGAAGTTATTGGCTGCTCTTCAGTCGGGTTTGGCTTAGGAGCATGACGAGGCCTGTTCTGACACTTTCATTCTAAACAACCTAGGTATTTACAGTTATAACAAATAAACTGATGAGAATCATTCTTTATGGGTGGTTGTTGATGTGATGTAGTATGGTTCCTTTGAAAGTTTTCATTCTTATTGTGGTTCTGATTATACTTATGGTTCTGATTCTTAAAGCTTTTGGGATTCGGTTTCAAAACTGTAGCCTTCTTAGTGTTGGTGGAAACAACAAGCACTTCCTCTTTCATATCTTATTTTTAGGATTCCTCATCAATTCGAAGGCTAGTAATCAAACTTTCAAGTGAAAATTCTTTAGTTTTATGTCGAAGATTAATTTTGAACTCTTTTCAACTAAGAACAATTTATCAATAAGTACTGCAACTTGAAACTGTTCGTTGATAGTCATACCTTCGGAGACGATCTCATGAGCTATTTTCTGAAGCTTAAATGACTGTGTCTCTACTGACATGTCATCGGACATCTGATATTTGAGGTAGTGACTGACTACGTATTTCTTTACTCCAGCTTCCTCCTTGTCATACTTCTTTTACAGCACCTCCCAGATCTCCTTAGCCAATTTATCCTCTGCGTTTTAGTAGCCATATAGGTCATCACAGCTAACATTCAAAACAAAGTTTTTGCAAAGGTAGTCATGCTCGATCCAGGATTGCTGGTCCTTACTCTCTACTTTAGTAGGTGGATTAGACAATGGCGGTTTATAAGTGGTTAGAACAGAGACCACCATGTTCATTGTCAGAAAAAATTATATCTTGTGCCTCCATCTTTTGAAGTGCAGCCCCTCGAATCTGAAGGGCCTGTTGGTGTCTGATAGTGCTGTTCTAGTAAAATCATCGGTAGTGTCCATTTGCAGCAGGTAGAATCATATTAAATTATTGGATCTGACTGTTGTAAGGGGCTAAATCGTGTACTTCATCACTTTCTTTAAGACGATTCACGACTTAGCCCCAAGGTGCAAGGCTAGCTATCAATCGCTCCGTCACTATGATAAAAAGCCTCTAAGATTTGGTCGATTTGTAGATTGCACTTAAATATAGCACTTTCTAATTTAATTGCTTGGAAGAATTCTACAGAGAGAGAAATGGCAGAGGGAGAAGAAGACAAAAGAAAATTTTCTGTTGATGGCAGAGGGAGAAGAAGAAGAAAGAAAATTGTCCGTTGCCTTGTATTTTTTCCTTCTGCCTATCTATCATTTAAACAAGCAGAATGGAAATTACATGCGTTACTGAAATGAGGGGTTATTAACGGATCTGAAATTATTGTCATTCATTATGATTTTTATTACTATTAATTTTTGCAACGGCTCAATAATAATAGCTCATAAATATATTACCACTATACAACATCTTTCATTATGAATTTTACTACCATTAATTTTTGCAACGGCTCAATAATTTTAGCTCATAAATATATCACTATTATATAACGTCATTCATTATGAATTTTATTACCGATAATTTTTTTAAAATTAGTTCACTTAAAATTCCAACAGTAAACACCAACTATTGTTTCAGAGTTAGTTTATCAATGACATCTATATATATATATATATATATGTGTGTGTGTGTGTGTGTGTGTAACGACCTGCAAATTTATCACTTTGACATATTATATTTATTTTTAAAATATTTAGATATGGGTTTAAAAGTAAGAAATAATAATGTTTTAAGTGGTAAATAATAGTAGTTATTTTGTTTGGGAAAAATATTTGCGGACAAATTACCGAGGTAAAATATTGATAATTTGTAAATATCGTCCTAGGTAAAATATCGATAAAAAAGCCGGAAATCATTTTATTAATAAAATTGCTTTTAAACGATAAGGATCGTGCATGGCTCTAGATTCATACACTAATATATGTATTCAAACAAGATTATGAAATAAAATGTATTTACGACATCGACGGTTGATATCCTCGGTTTTATATATTTCTTCGGGAATTCAAGTTAAGTTTAAACATTAAATAAATGGGTTTTTATTAACAAATAAACCTATTATAACTATTTAATAATGATGGTAAAATAATTTTTAAAATTTGTTTACCAGAATAGATAGTTCGTAGAAAAATAGAAAATGCGACCGAAGAATGTTTTCCGAAATTTCGACTTTTTGACATCAGTAAGTTTTCGGGAACATTATTCGTCATTGTGCGCTATACACACATATATAAGAGTTAATTAACCAAATAATAATAATACACTAATAGTATTATGTTTAGCAAGTGATGTGACAAGTCATGGTGATGTGACTTGTCAAAATAATGACATGTTAGGATATTTTAATCTAAGGTTGGTTTGGTAATTTTCCTACTTTCTTGTGCCTATAAATATACATCCATTTCACCATATTTTCGTTTACTTCTCCATTTCCATTTCCCAAAAGCTTTCTTCATTTTTCATGGCTTCTTATGTTAGTTTTAAGTTTTTTTAAAATCAAAAGATTTAAATTGTTTCAAAGATGCAAACTTGTTATTAAACTATTTCTTCTCCATTTTCCTCCCACTTTATTCGACCATAACTTTCTCTATTTTACACCAAATCAAGATTTTCTTTATTCAAACCATATAAAATTTCAGTAGCTACAACTTTATTTTTTTACCACTTTTTCTAATTTCAAGCTTAGGTTTGTCAAAATCTCATTTTTTTGCAATGTACTTTTAAACTCGGAAATTCAAGTCCGAAAATAGCTTTCCTTCTTTAGACCATACCTACCTCAAACGAAATCTAATTTCAGTGATACATTTTTTTTAACTGTAGGGAAAAGAATCTAAAATTTTTCTTTTGATCACCTTTTCAAAATCCGAGAGTAATATGTCCAAAAATCAAGTGGAAGATGACTTATTTTTGGGGTGATTTTTGGTGCATCTAAGACATTTCAGGTTTCAAAAATTTCGGTGAGTAAAACTACTTTGCTTTGGAAAGGTTTTAATTTTATTATGATGTGTCATTGTGGTGATAATATGATCATAAAATTGAATGGTTATTATGTTGGTCGATGGTGATTTGATGGATATTATGTTTGGTATTGAATTTGAGATTTGAATGTGTTGTTGAGTTAGTAAGCATATAACCTTATGTTTATATGTGTGTTTCATTGTAATATTAAGGGTATGCTAGTATGGATGTATGGTTGTGATTTAAGAATCAAGTATGTTGAGTTGAAACAAAGTAACAACTTTATGTGTTGCGACGGACGTGGGATCCGATTCGAATCAAAAACTATGTTTTTTTGTTTTAAAGTTTGGAAATTGTTTCAAAGTTTCTATCTTTGTTTTTAAGTCTCAAAAACTTTTAAAGTTATGTTTCTAAATATGAAATAGGAAATAATAAGCAAGTGTTTTCGCTTAAGGTATGTTTAAGCGAACTGCGCTCATAGCGATAGTCGCTATGGACGCAGTTCGACAAATTTTTCTGATTTTCGTTTTAAAATGTTTCCTTTTGAAAGGTTTTCCAAACTTAATTAGTAACATAAAAAAAGATTAAGTTTAGATTATTTAATGATTTATTTAATAAAATAATTAAACGTAATTAGCACTCAATTAGTAATTAAGTATTAGAGGCTAAGTAGCACTTAAGGAATGTTAATGACTAGTTATTGATTAATAAGATTTTAGTTAGTGATTAATGAAGATAAGAAGTAATTAAGTGGTTAATCATTATTTAATTAAGTTAATTAATTAGTTGATTATTAGTTAATTTTTAATTAGTTAGGGTTTAACTAATAATGAATTGTTTAAACCTTAACTAAGATGCATTAGGAAGTTAATTAGGACTTAACCAAGTTCATTAAGTTAATTAAAGTTTAATTATGAATTAATCTTGATTTAATTAAGATATAATTAGGGTTTAAGCTAACTGAATATTCTTTAATCTTTTCAAAGCTATTTTTAAACTTAATCGCTTATATTTTAAATAAGTTTTCTTTTTGAGGTTAATTGATTTCAAATCAAATGATCTCTCGTCTGGACCATTAAGTAGCCAAATAAATTAAAGTAGTATTATAAAATGTTGACACATTTTATGGGAAGCAAGTTGACTTGTGTTTAGCACAAATATTGAATATCGGTAACGTGATAAACACAAGGAAGTTAATTTCAATAAGCAGGTCATGGTAACTTAAGCATATAGAATATGGTTCTATATGTACATTTTTCATCGATAATGGATGTATCTATATTTGTAACTTGGATATCTTCCTATGATTAATTGTATGCTATGTGTGAATCCCTTACATATCTGATGTTAGGCAGTACCCATGATATAACTTGGATAACTAAACCCAAATTTAATAATCCATTGTAGTCATTAAGCCTCCGTTTGGTTTGGAAAGTTAATATTTCATTTTCTTTTAAAATGGTCTTCAAGGTTATTCTATTTTGAACAAGATATTTGAAGAATGATTTGACAATTGTTTCGAATATTATATAAAGAAGTTTGTGAATAATTTTGGGGTATTCATAATTGGAGTTTTAGAAATAGTTTGAACATTTTTAAAAAGATTTTATAAATGGGTTTGAATGTCTATATAGGAAGGTTTAATGCAAGGTTTGAAAGTTTATAAAGAAGTTATATAACCAGGTTTGAATAATTATAAAGAGTTTCATAAATGAGTTTGGAAGTTGATAAATGTTTTGTAAACGGGTTTGGGTTAAGGAAAAGAGGATTTCATGTATAAATGAATTTATAAAAGAATTTATTGAAAATAATTACAATAGGAAATAAGGTTTGGGTTTCTCGAGGCTGACTTTTAAAAAATGGTGGTATGGAACATTCGTTCCACACTTTACGCCGAAGGAATAGTGCTTAGATTTATCCTTTTCTCCAATTTAAATAATATAGTTAAATCCTTTTTAGAGACTCAGTAATGGAAAATCTTACCAATGTTTTGTGAGTATACTTATGTCAGAAAGGTAAGTATATGAATGTTTTTGAAAGAGATTTATTAAACAAAGATATGTTTTGAGGTTTAGTGGTTGCTATGGATAAATAAATCTCAAATGGAATTGGTTGTTGTTTGTTTATTTGATAGTTAAATAACCAACTATCAAATTTGGCCTAATTTGACTTAGGAAGTATGAATGTAAATTTGAGTTCCCCGATGAGGACTTGAATACTTACTTCCAAAAGAACCGGGAATGAGTCAACCGGAAATTATCGATTGTTGGTACGGAGAGACTGGGATCAGATTTATATATCTAAAAACCACTCCGAACCAACATGTACGTTTGAGTTGAAGACATCTTAATGATGATTGAAGATGGTGCTCTTTGAAGTGCAAGGGCTACTACTACTAATCCTGAAGGTGATTCCAAAATGGATGTAGTAGAGTTAGTGTTTTTGGTTTCATTCAGACCCAGAACGAACTTGTATGGATGAATGCTGGCATTGCATTGACGCCCGGAGGGTAGTGTTAGCATTCCAAGATGGATTGCTATTTAGAAAGGTAAAATGTAGCCTCAAGCCTCATCAACCGGGAGTTACTAAAACATGGGATAGGCAGTTGGGCTATGTGGGTCGCACCCTTTAGGGTATATCATCACCCTTCTAGACATATACACAATCACCAATGAATTAGTGTACATGGGAGTGCTCGGTTAAAGGTTGTAAAGCAACCGGGGTGATGATTTATTCGGTACTGTCCAGCAAGGGGTAGGCCATACCTGTGTTGGCAGGGGTCGTTAGGTGCGACCTCGGTACATTTTTCTAGAGGTGTACTGTGGTGGTACCTCAGTAGCCCAGTCATTAGTTGGAATCCATTCTCCAATACATGCCTTACGTTTTTGAGCCTAGTATGTTGCAATTGATATGCAAGCATTTCAGCTATTTTATCTATCTACCTTAAACCTAGACACTATGTTAATATCACTGGATTTTTATATAAAATGTTTTGGTTATCGTAAGGTAAAATCCCGTCGTTTTTATGTGCGGTGTGGTCTTACGAGATACCCTTTGTTTGAAAAGTTTTCAAATGTAGAAATCGGTTTGGTTGTTACTTGTTATTGAGTTTTACTCACGCTGGTTTACCAGACTGACCCGGGTGTTATTCCATGTAATGCTCGGGTCAGACCGAGCATGTTTTTCCTAGATTCTCCTAGATACTTTGGAGTTGGAGAGGAGCTAGATGGTCAAGACATATTCACGTATATTTTTCTTCCACTGTATTATAGAGTCTATATGTTTGTCAATGTAAGGATAGGTTTCTATAACTGTCCAATTTAGGATAAGTCTGGTGTACTCTGATGTTGTATATTTGAATAAAGATGTTTTATTTTTGTAAAGATCATTGTTGTATTATTTATGATTCGCTGTGTTGTGAGATTCTATGTTGTTTAGTTTTCTTCTATCTTCTACCTTCTTCTTTCGCCCTAGCAAACCGTTATTTCCAGCACTTGAATGTTTGGCTTGTGATACAGTGGATGTACTAGTGTCGATTTTCGAGGGTCGAAAATCCGGTTTGTTACAATATATATGTATATAAAGAATATGGATGGCAATATTAATGATAAACTTCTTGTGTGCCAAAAACCACCGTTCTGAAAGGAATTACAAATTGGTACCTCATTTTCAATCAAACATGACATGTAATATATTTAAAATTTCACTTATTGAATAAGCTCATAAACAGCTTGGATCAAAATTTACCCAATCTCCATGTTACCTTGATATTAAGTTGGAATCGAATATATAGGACATGCATGGTATATAAAGAAGAATAATACATCACATAAAGAAGATATGGTATATATATGTTATGTAACACTGAAAATTCAATGTGTTGCACCCTTTTTGAGAACCAAAAAATACTTGTAGCATCAAAATACAAACAATAAAAAACATAAAAGAAGATAAAATATGAAAAATGCATGTTAAATATATTAATGTCGGAAATAATAAATGTTGATATGCTATTTAGGAATACAATCAATTCCATTTGAAAGAGATCCTTACCAAAGAACTATTATAAATGTATAATACTATAATTATAGTTTTAATAAGGAGGAAAAATGATGCACCAACGGATCAATCACTACATGAACATGAAAAGTTGGAGATAAGTTTGATTCGAATTCCCATATTGAAAAAAGTCACTAACAATTATGGTCATCATAACGAAATAGAGTTATTGCAATATCATCAATACTATAGTACTTTACCATCATGCTCATTAATTAGGAAAAACTACATGTTTTTAAAAGAATATATGGATCTAATAAACGAAATACTATGTTGATTTTGTATCTTATAGGTCAAACAAAAACATATGTTAGTTGTAATAAAAGTTATTTCCCTTTGCAAAAAGAAAACTAATATGATGATTCTTAAAATTTGATTTAGAAGGTAAAAATAAAAGTTCGGGTATGTTCAGAAGATATGGGAAAATGAGTGAAACTTTGCATTTTATTTTAAAAGAATTAGTTATAGTTCAATGTAAGATTTATAAAATTGCAATATCACAACTTAACGAAATTTTGATTCTTCTTAATATTAATTTGATGAATATGCTATTACTAATAACCAAAAAGAGTTTTATTGTGAAATATGATTTAATAACAAATAAAATTCAAAAAAGAATAATTTACTAATCCGTACTAATTCAAAAAATACTAAAACATCAAAATGAATATAGCTACATGATAATTGAGAACAATCGGTGATTACCTTGAATGAATTAGATCGTCGATCTTATTCTATGATTGAATTAAGCATTCACCAATATATTTGCTTCTTCGGTTTGATTTGAGATAAACTCTATTACCTATAGAAAGTAAAATTGCTAGACTCAAATATATTATCCAAATTAATCCTATTAGACCATCTATCTAATTTTATATATTATTGCATCATAAATAGTTAGATTCATCTTATTCTTCTTTTATAACATGTATAACAAAAGTAAGATTGAAATGATACAAAATAGTAATGATGCTTTGCAAAATAAAGGGAGGAGAAACCTAAAAACCATCATAAGTGAATAGAAACAAAAAATTGGATTAAGCTTTTTGAGAGATTGTAATAACATTTGAGATCAAAAGATTGATAGAAACTGAATGTAGCAAACAATCTATTTTAAAAAAGAACAAATTTACCAAATCAAGTTATTTCACATAATACCAAAACACTGAAATATTAATACGCCAAAAACAAATAAAATATTAATAAATAACAATCCATGCTCACCTTGAATGAATTGAGCATGCATCAATACATCTGCTTCTTTAGTTTGATCTAAGATAAACTCTATAATAAAAAAACAAAACAATTTCTATGACTCAACCATATTATCCAAATTAAGGAATAATGTATTTAACTATATAATCATATATACTATGATGTTGTGAATGATTAGATCTATCCTATTCTTCTTCTCCAACATGTTAAATGGTAGTAACATTGAGGATAACACAAAATTGTAATGATGCTTTACAAACAAATTGGGAGAGAAACCTAATACTATTAAAAATTAGAAATCCAAAACTTAGATTTGATTTGATTATGGATTTTTGAGGAGTTTGTAAAATATTTATTATAAATAATCTGATGTTTGAGAAGATTTTACTTTGTCTATGTGAAGATACAAAGAGAATAGAGACCATCTGCATGTAGAGGAAAGAATAAGAAGAGAAAAAAGTATTAGACGCCAAAAATGGCAACAATACCCATCAGATGAAAGCACTAAAAATTTAGAAATTCAAGTCAAACAGGCAAAAATAAGAAGAAAACAAGATCACACAAGCACTTTTTTATAGTGGTTTGGAAAATACTATGGCCAATGTCCACCTTAATCTTATTATTGATTGTATTCTCTTCGGATTAAAACGAATTCAATTAGATCCGACCACAATCTAGTGGATCTCGGATTTAAGAGTCTTTGGAGTTGTTGAGGAAATAGAAGACGAAGAAGGAGAAGTGCCTAAAAGTGGAGAAAGATCCCCCATTAGTTGCCATAGGGTTGGTATTTATAGAGAAACAGCTCTGCAGATCCATAAGCTTATATTGTATGTGGTCTAGATAAAATCCCATTGATTGAGGAGAGAGCATACCGGCCTAAATCCTAAGAATAATATTTCGGTACCAAGTGGTTTCTCTCAGTACCAATTGGTTTCGTTGGGTGGAAACCCTTCATTCTTCCTTGCTTCGTCCTCCTATCTCATGCTTTGTGATATTCTAAGCTCTTTTCCATGAAGTTCGAGTTGCCTCTGATAGTTCCCTTGATATTTCTTATCTTATTCTGCTTTGTTCTTTCAGAAATACCTTAGAGTTGCTCGTCTATTCTTTGAGAAAAGTACTCTATGACGATTGCTTAAGGTTGTACTTGAAGTACAAGAGGTTCGGGGGGCGCCAAGTGGAGTAAATTCCTCTCGATACCGAGAGGTCAACTTAGCTCCATTTTGCTTAAAACTTTCCTAATGCCATCTTCTTGCCCTTCCAAGCGTGTTTCCAAGTTCATGAATTGTTTTGTTTTCAGCTTGACGTTCTTATTCTAGTTGAAAATTCGCTAGGTCAAAAAGATGATCAACAGAAAGCATGTGTTCTTATTGAAATGTAAATTAAATGAATGAGACAACAAATTGGTGGATTGATTATAAGTATGTTGCATGAAATAATGAAAACTTTAAAAGGAGTAAAATACAAAATTTAACCTTTAAGGGGAATGCAGTATTCAATTTGAGATGAAATATGAGAAATGGAGATGAAAAGTCAACTAATTATTCCTTATATAATATCATATAGGATAGATGGATAGGTAGATAGAATAGATTGGAAAGAGGAAATAGGAATGAAAGGAAATATAAATTAAATTAGATTTGTATATTGGGGTTTTACTTTGTCTATGTGAGCTACAAAGAGGAAAAAAACCGTTAGAAAAAGAATGAGAAGAGAGAGAAAGCATATATTCCGCTTATAAATTATTGCGTTATAAATCAATTACATGAGATCATAAATTGATAGGATTAATTACTGGCATGTGGCATGAAATAACGAACACATTAAAGGGATTAAAATATAACATTTAACCTTACAATAAGGAGAATGTTGTATTCGATTTGAGATGGAATATGAGAAATGTGATGAAAAGTCAAATATTCATTTTATAACATAAATAATAGAAGACAAATAGATAGGTAGATAGAATAGACTGGAAAAGGAAGTAGGAATTGAAGGAAACAAAAATTAAATCAAAGTTGTATAGTGAAGTGAACAGGAAGAGAGAAGATATTAATATAAAGAATTGATGATTAAAATGACTACGTGATTATTTTGATCCAGAGCATTTATATTTTAGGCTGAAAACAAGGAGAAATTTATATAATATTTTTAAAAGTTTTCAGTGGTAAGTGAAATATTTATCCTTAAATCAGTGAGAGAGTAGAATTTCAAATATGAATGAATAAGAGAATAGAATACAAAAGGTCAAATATTCAATTTATATAGAAAAAATAGAATACATATCAATTAGTTTTACGCTTTTCTTTTAAAAAATTATCTTATACAACACTATTCACTATGAATGTGCACAGGCCATGCATATCACCATGCATACTCACCACGCCTTGGTTAATCTAATCGTCTCCTCCGTAGAAGAGCTCAGACGATTGTCGAAGTCCTTGACGTGCTTCAGCTTCCGCACCAGCAATTAAAGGCAATGCACAACATATTGATTGACGATGTATCGATTTAGGGTTCGTATGGAGATAATCGAATTGATGGCAAAAGGTATCAATTTATTGAGTGAGGAGGGAGGAATGCGGTGGTGGTCGTCGCTAACAGTCTGATGGCCCAACAAGAGCTGTAAAATTGATTAAAAACTAAAGGATCGACTAATACGGTTTTGGCTGAAGGAGGTACAGTTTTAAATAGATCCACACATATAATTTTTTCGATATAAATCCCTACTGTTATATTATTGTTAATTTATACAAAAAAGGCTATTATTTATAACCTTCGTAATTTTCACATACAAGTCTATTTGGTGTAAAACTAACAGCGCCGGGTCCGTAATTTTAAGGATTTTTTTCAACCAAGGACATAGGTCAAAATATTTATGCTGAAGGACAAAGTAATGATATATGCATATAACATTTACTGTAAAGCAATGATATATGTATATAGCATTTGCAGTAAATATAATGCTAATTTCAATTTAGCATTTACATAGATATTGTTATATCAATATAACATTTTGTTAATGTTCTTCCTTCAGACTAAACGTTTGAGGTGACGTCCCTGATTCAAAAATTTCGTAACGACCCACCTTTTTGAAAGGTTTAAATCGACACTAAACCACAGATGTCAGACTCAAACCATTCAAAAGGGAGGATTGTTATAGGGTAAATAAGAAAAAGAAGAGAAATAAATAAAACAAACACAGAATCTCACAGCGGAATGAAAAAATATAATAATAAAATAACAGTTCATGAAGCTGTTTTACAAATACATTTGATTATACCTTTACAATACAGATCAGAGTTACATACAACAGAAATATATAAATAATGCAGCGGAACAACATGATGTAGTGGAGTAAATATAATAAATAATAACAATATTAAATCTTCGTCTTCGTCCTCCAGAAAGCAGTCTTCAATAAACTGAAAAGCTCAGACTGACCCGAGCGAACTAAAAAGACAAAACACTCGAGTCAGAACTAAAAGATCTTATGTAAGTTAAATCAACAGTAAATAAATATGAGTGTAACGGCGTCGGAGATGTTTACATGATTTGACATCTCCTGTCCAGTGTCAAACGTGAGTGCAATAACTTAAGAGATGTTCGGAATTCCATCTCCTAAGGATCCGTTAAACTATCTACATACATAGTACAATACGATATTATAATAGTGTCTACAGTAAAGTAAAGTATTAAAATAGCGTTAAGGCGTTACCCATATCCCCTTTAACACATTTAATATAACGTCGTAGTCTATACAGTACTATAAACTCCACGGTAAACTGGTGGGCTATCAGAGAGCACTCCATAGGTACGACACAAACCAAACTCGTAGAAGGCGCGATAAGGCATGTAACAAGGCACACGAGGCAATTCCCAGGGTAGGATACTACCGTTTTGCGGATCCGGACTGGTGGTAACGCATAGCAGCTACTATCGCCTACCTCGGAACACACTCCTATAATCAAAATTGAGGGGTGGCCACCAAATCGATGACAAAGCCATAATTTGGTATCGAAGTAATGTGCTCAATCGGAGGTGCGACCTCACTTGGCCCTGCGTGGCTCCTATTTTAGTCACATCAAGCTGACTCGTAGGAGTCAGGGCTACGCTAATACCTCATACAGAATCGGTCGTTAAACCATCCTACTTCATTCTGGAATCTCCACCACATACACAGTTGTTAAAGTGGTTTTCGGTATTGGCAAAGAGTATGACAAAATCCGATCCCGATCTCTTTAACAATCAAACGCTTATTTCACACCGGATGGTTCTTTTAAATTTCGAAAACCCTTTCATAATTGATATCAAAATATCATATTCAATTCAAACATATCACTTTCAAAAATCATATTCACTTTCAAAATCATATCGACAAAATAAGTTAAATCTCATTTCAAAATCATCATATTCAATCAAATATGTCATTTCACCAGAAAATATCATTTAAATCCCAACTTAGGTTATAACATCATTTAACCATATTCGCTTTTAAATCAAGGATCTAAATATAAACACTTCCACTTTACACAAATCTGAAATTCAGAAAATAATTTAGATAGTTATAAATAGCTTAATTAGTTTGGCATAGTTTAAAAATAAACCTTTAAATAGTTAGAATACTCTAAAATAGAAAAAGAAATAGATTAAAATAATTTAAATGGATTTAAGATAGTTTTAATAGGTTTAAAATAGTTTAAATAGATTTAAAATAGATTAAATAGATTTAAATTATATTAAATAGATTTAAAATGGATCAAATAAATTTAAAATAGATTAAATTGATTTAAATTATATTAAATAGATTTAAAATAGATTAAATAAATTTAGAATAGATTAAATAGATTTAAATTATATTAAATAGATTTAAAATAGATCAAAAAAATTTAAAATAGATTAAAATGGATTAATTAGTTTAAAATAGGTAAAATAGATTAAATGGGGTTAGATAGATTATAATAGATGAAAATAAATTAAAATAGTTTAAATTGATTAAAATAGTTTAAAATAGATTAAATTGGTTTAATAGTTGAAAATCTTAATAATCGGGATTTTTCAAAACAATATATTTTAAACAGTTTATATTAAAATAATAGTTTTGAAATTAACATCAAATTTAACTATTTCTTCCATTTCAACAAATCTGGACCATATCCAGATTTCAAATCAAAACTCAATTTCAAATCTTGAAATATCAATTTAGGCTATTCCAATTCCAATAGATTTCAAAGTTACAATTTCAAACGTTTCAATAACTCAATTTCGATAAATTTCGTTTATACTTCAAATTCAACTTTAAAATTTTGATTTAAACCAATTTCCAATTCCAACATTTAAACTTGGATTTTGAAAATGATTTAGTTTATATAAATCAATTTCCTTTAAAATATCATTTAACCAAATTCAAGATTTAAGGGTTTAAAATCGTTTAATTTAACCAATCCGGTGTCCGTATATATTTCTACCCTATGATCAAGTGATACAGATATTTATCATTTCAATTCGCAAATATTTTAAATTTTAGGGGTATATATTATTTCAACCCGCAATCCCAAATTTTGTTTCAAATCCATGAAATCGCTCGAGTCTATCATTTCAACCCATATCGATTTCTCCCTAATTTAACAGATCGTTTGGGTATGTATCATTTCAACCTGTAAGGAACTTGCAGTGTTACAGCAATATGAAATATAACATCCAGTCATCCAATATCAACAATCAACATCCTTCACAATCACCATTCAAACTAATCAATAAACAATAACAAGTGACTGATTATCAATAACGGGTATTAACTGGCAATTTAGAATTTAATATTAAATTAATGGTGATAATATTCAATAAAAATCAGATTTAACTGGAATGACAATTTAAATATACCAAACACCAACCAATCAATTTCTAATCGCATCATAAATTCAATTTAACTAACATAAGATAATCTAGTAGTTGTGAGTGGGTCAAAACACTTACCTTCGATTTGTCGTTGATTTAAAATCCAAAATTAGCCCAAAAATTTAACAGTCTCAGAATGCATCTAAACTAGTTCCAAAATGTTCGGAATTTTGATACAGTCGCAATGGATAAAACCGCGCATGAATCCGAGCTCGTATGCAAAATTTATTAACGTTAGAAGAGTGGAAAATTTCGACTTCGGGACTTACTTCGAGTCACCGCCTCAATTACCTGGTGCTTGCTCTGAGTTTTTGCCAAAATGACCCGAGACCCAAGTCATTTGGCTCCTGACCCGAGTCGCTGCAGGGTTTTCGCCTGTGGGACTCGAAGCACGACCAGATCTGCCTTGTTTGGCATGGAAGTCTCCTTAACCCGAAGTCGCTGCAGGGTTTTTGCCTTTGGAACCCAAAGCGAATCTCTTCCTGACTCGAAGTAAACTTGGAGCAACCGTTTTTTTTTGAAATTAGGTTTTGGAATTCTGGGAATTAGGTTTAATGTTCTAACATTTGAGAAGGAGGAAGAAGATGTACGTACAGAAATAATAAAATGAGAAACAACCAAGGTTTTTAACAGCCTATATATAGGCAAGGTTGGATCGAAACGATAACAACGACCCGCAAAGCCCGTTTAGTTCCTGAAATGAAAAAGGGTCATCCAATATATCGAAATATAGGTTTTCGATATATTAAAACTAAATGGAACAAGTTTCAAGTCCTAATTCCATTATATACAGAAGTTAGCTTTCAAAAGCACCTTATTTCAAATTGATTTCATTTAAATTTATACGCGTTTCGAGCCCGCACAATCAAACAACAACTCTGATCGCTACGAAACTTGAAACTCTACAATAATTCACTGTTATGGATCCGATGAAACTGGTTTCATCGAAATCCGAGATAGTGGCCAAAATGGCTATTTTTACGTTAATTAAATAAATTATTATTAAATTTAATTTATCACTTTTCAAATTCAAATTTTATAATTAACAAATTTTTATCACTTTTTATTAACTAGTAATTATATTCTTTTAAAACAAATTTTCCATGTCAAATTCAACTATTAATATTGCGCTAATTACAGCGTTCCAATTCTAATTGTAATAAATTCATTAATTATAATTTAAAACCCAGCAAATTGATTCATTTTGATTTCAATCTTTTTATTTAATCAATCATTACTTTATGGACATAGTTAACATTGGTTTTTCATTTATTACATCAATATTCTACAATTTTCATCTTAATTCATATTAAGGCAATATTTACTTACATTTATTGCAATTAATTTACAATTAAGTTTCAATAGATTAAATAATGCAATGATAATTAAACCATTGTTACCACTTACAATTTCAAACACAATTTTATGTTTATTGTTAATAAACAAAACTAATAAATTCACATACGGATTAATTATTATATTTTAATCAATTCGAATTAATTATATACAATTTCACCGTTTAATACACATTTGGTTTATTTACCATTTACACTTTATGACCAATTATAACTTTCCAATCATTTCAATTAATTGAGATTGCATTAAAATAGTTATCAATTGCCTTAAATTAACATTATTAACATTAAATTCTAGTTAATTTTCTTATTAATAAATCATAAATTTTTATTTCTTCCAATATTAACACCAACATCTTATTAAATTAAATATTATTTTTCCTTTCATCGAAAATTACGGGTCATTACACTCTCCCCTACTCAAAACTTTTTGTCCTCGAAAAGGAAAAAGAAGGGAAAAGAAGGAATTAATATTTTTTTTCAAAGTATTCAATTTATAAACAATAAATTTACATAGCTGAATAATTTAAATAAAATGCAATTTATAAACAATTAAATCCTTTCTTATTCAAGTTCAATAAATGTTTGAAAACATTTTCACAAAATTTTTCTAAGTCCAAAATTCACAGAAAATTTCGACAGAGTCTCCTTTGTATGGAGAGGTCCGGGAGAAAAATAATATCAATACTAATAGTATATATCACATATTTCAAAATGAAATATCCCAAACCACGGGAAAACAATATAATATCGCTAGAAAACCATAATCCGAAAACGTATCTATTTGTCGGACAAACAACGGTTGATTTATAAAACCCAAAGCGGTAACAATTGCTTCCATAAACCTGTATCACACTTATACAATCCAAAGAGGTTAATAATTATATAAAAGAGAAGTATTTAAGTTGTTTCAATTAATAACAAACAAATCTACACAACATAACCATAGTCAAATGTAAACAAAACAATACAATCATCATATGAAATCAAAGAAATCAACCATCCATTCATAACAACCAAAACAAATGGTTTGTCTGGGGTCAGAAACTTTTAATCGTAAAAATGATAAATAAACTACTAAGCATATCATACACTTAACAATCTTAGATGAAACTTAATAGATTATTTATACACCTTTATACAGTTGGAAGTATCCTTTCCCAACCATCCCATAAGCTAAAACAAACAATAATTTCAAATGTCATGTAGGCTTATTCTTATTAATCTCCTTTCATATTATTTACTGTTCATTTTTTTTCATTCCTACAAAGCTATTTTACCATTAATTTACTTTCATTACCTACAAAATTTCATTCCTCATTTATTCATACAATGCCATTTTTCTATTACTTTACATCGATTTATTTACATAATATATGAAAACGTAAGTTTCTTTGCAATTCTAATTCACCATTTTCACTTACGTTGATTTCTTTTTTTTTTCATTATCAATATTCATTTATGAATCAAATCATACTTATAATTTCAACTTTTACTTTTTTTCTTTATATTCATTTCCTTCGTATCTAGCATTGTTGAATATTAAATCTATTTCTAATCATTTCAACATTTTCTTGAGTTATGAGCATTTACTTAATATGGGATTCATCTTTACTATTCACTTTTAATTATAAATGGTTTCAATCATTAACATAAGTTTATAATAATTTACTTACAATATTCACCTTTTTATTAAATTTAATTAGTAGCACTTCAAATTATTAACTTAAGTTTACAACATTTTATAACATCAGAGTTCTTATTTATAGAAAAATTCTATCGAACACTTTCATTATCGAAGTTTCACTTGTATAATATTCCATTACATATTCTTATTTAACATTACAACTTTTAACATTTTGGTAAGTTATATATTTGTCTTAAGAATGCAATTGAAAGTTACACAAGTTATCTCATTCACTTTAGTTAACAAAATGTTCAATAATTACATTTTCTAAATTTCATATCTTTTTAATTTATAGGTGAAAACCTTCAATTTCTTTACATTTCATTATCACTTAACTCTTAATTTCTTTTTTTTTCTTTTACAAGTTTTCAATTATTAAAATAGTCAAGATTTCATTCATTGTAATAATTGAAATTTCAATTTACAGAAACTTAAGAACTAAATGCCGGGTTTCCTTTTTAAATCATTTCAATATATATATATATATATATATATTCTCATATCTTTTATATATCAAATCATATTTAGAAATTAAAATTTATTCATCAAAACAAATGTGGAGTAAAACTACCATAGTGGCCTTCCCACTTTGAAACTCGAAAATGAACGTCGATGATGCGTGCACTCATCACCTAAATTATTTTCCAACGACAGAGAGGGGAGTACAGAACTTATTTCCTTCCAAAATCCCTTTAAACATTTCTTTCAAATGATTTTGAAATATTTATATCAGAAATTACTTCTAAACAATACTAATATTATATTCCAAAATCTTTCGAAAGAAATTTTCAAAAATCCCGGAACTTATGTTCTCAAATTTTCAATTTATATTTACTTATTTGTAAATTCTATTTTACAACCAAGATTTATAAATTCCACTTCCTAACAAACAATTATATCACATCTAATCATATTATTTATAAATTTATTCTTTTATATACAAAATATAATACTAGGTAAAATTATTTCATTTACCTATATTTCAAAACAATATTGTGTTGGTCTGCCTTATTTAGTGTTTAGAAATCCCTATCGATGCCATAGCATCCCATGTACCAACCGGAACTTATAAATACTAAACAGAACAAATTAACGCAATAATAAAGCTTTTATAACACTAACAAATATGCTCTCATATATATATATACACACACACACACACACACACACACACACACGCTCAACGACTCATTCTAGGGTGTTACTACCCAATTCCTAATGAGTCAGACCCCACAAAGCTAAGGTTATCGCTAAACCAAAGCTCTAATACCAACTGTAACGACCCACCTTTTTGAAAGGTTTAAATCGACAATAAACCACACATGTCAGACTCAAACCATTCAAAATGGAGGATTGTTATGGGGTAAATAAGAAAAAGAATAGAAATAAATAAAACAAACACAGAATCTCACAGCGGAATGACAAAATATAATAATCAAATAACAGTTCATGAAGCTGTTTTACAAATACATTTGATTACACCTTTACAATACAGATCAGAGTTACATACAACAGAAATATATAAATAATGCAGCGGAACAACATGATGCAGTGGAATAAATATAATAAATAATAACACTATTAAATCTTCGTCTTCGTCCTTCAGAAAGCAGTCTTCGATAAATTGAAAAGCTCAAACTGACCTGAGCGAATTGAAAAGACAAAACACTCGAGTCAAAACTAAAAGATCTTATGTAAGTTAAATCAACAGTAAATAAATATGAGTGTAACGGCGTCAGAGATATTTATTGGATTTGACATCTCCTGTCCAGTGTCAAACGTGAGTGCAATAACTTAAGAGATGTTCGGGATTCCATCTCCTAAGGATCCGTTAAACTATCTAAATACATAGTACAATACGATATTATAATAGTGTCTACAGTAAAGTAAAGTATTAAAATAGCATCAAGGCGTTACCCATATCCCTTTAACACATTTAATATAACGTCGTAGTCTATACAATACTATAAACTCCACCATAAACTGGTAGGCTATCAGAGAGCACTCCATAGGTACGACACAAACCAAACTCGTAGAAGGCGCGATGAGGCATGTGATAAGGCACACGAGGCAATTCCCAGGGTAGGATACTACCGTTTTGCGGATCTGGACTGGTGGTAACGCATAGCAGCTACTACCGCCCACTTCGGAACACACTCCTATAATGAAAATCGAGGGGTGGCCACCAAATCAATCACAAAGTTATAATATGGTATCGGAGAAATGTGCCCGATCGGAGGTGCGACCTCACTTGGCCCTGCGTGGCTCCAGTTTTAGTCACATCAAGCTGACTCATGGGAGTCAGGGCTACGCTAATACCTTATACAGAATCGTTCGCCAAACCATCATACTTCATTCTAGAATCTCCACCACGTACCCGAGACCCGAGTCATTTGGCTCCTGACCTGAATTCGCTGTAGGGTTTTCGCCTGTGGGACTCGAAGCGCGACCAGATTCACCTTGTTTGGCATGGAACTCTGTCTGACCCGAAGTCGCTGTAGGGTTTTCGCCTCTGGAACCCGAATCGAATCTCTTCCTGACTCGAAGTTAACTTGGAGCAACCAATTTTTTTATTTTTTTTGAAATTAGGTTTTGGAATTTTGGGAATTAGGTTTGATGTTCTGAAGTTTGAGAAGGAGGAAGAAGATGTATGTATAGAAATAATAAAATGAGAAACAACTAGAGCTTATAACAGCCTATATATATGCAGGGTTGGATCGAAACGATAACAACGACCTAAAAAGCCCGTTTAGTTCTCGAACGAAAATAGGTTATCTAATATATCGAAATATAGGTTTTCGATATTTTTAAACTCAATGGAACAAGTTTCAAGTCCTAATTCCATCATATACAGAAGTTTGCTTTCAAAATCACCTTATTTCAAATTGATTTCTACGCGTTTCGAGCCCGCACGATCAGACGACAAGTCCGATCGCTATAAAACTTGAAACCCTACAATAATTCACTGTTATAGATCTGATGAAACTGGTTTCGTCGAAATCCGAGAGAGTGGCCAAAATGACTATTTTCATGTTATTTAAATAAATTATTATTAAATTAAATTTATCATTTTTCAAATTCAAATTTTATAACTAACAAATTTTTATCACTTTTTATTAGCTAGTAATTATAATCTTTTAAAACAAATTTTCCATGCCAAATTCAACTATTAATATTGCTAATTACAGCGTTTCAATTCCAATTGTAATAAATTCATTAATTATAATTTAAAACCCAGTAAGTTGATTCATTTTGATTTCAATCTTTTTATTCAATCAATCATTACTTTATGGACATAGTTAACATTGGTTTTTCATTTATTACATCAATATTCTACAATTTTCATCTTAATTCATATTAACGCAATATTTACTTACATTTATTGCAATTGATTTATCATTAAGTTTCAATAGATTAAATAATGCAATGATAATTAAACCATTGTTACAACTTATAATTTCAAACACAATTCTATGTTTATTGTTAACAAACAAAACTAATAAATTCACATACGGATTGATTATTCTATTTTAATCAATTCTAATTAATTACATACAATTTCACCGTTTAATACAACATTTGGTTTATTTACCATTTACACTTTTTAACCAATTATAACTTTCCAATCATTCCAATTAATTGAGACTGCATTATAATAGTTATCAATTGCCTTAAATTAACATTATTAACATTACATTCTAGCTATTTTTCTTGTTAATAAATCACAAATTTTTATTTCTTCCAATATTAACACCAACATCTTATTAAAATAAATATTATTTTTCTTTTCATCAGAAATTACGGGTCGTTACAAATTTTCCCTTACTTTGTCCTTTGAATTAATTCACTCTAGTTAAAATATATGTAGGTATGAATTAATTAAATAGGTTTAATTAATTAAGTGAGGTAAGATCTAATTTATATAGGCTATTCCCTGAGTGGTGGATATGCGTAAGATATTTACGTAACCCTTTAGTGCCCCTATAAACAAAATTAGATGCCTCCATTCTTATACATACTGAAATTCATTCTCTCCACAGAAATATAAATTATATTTTAATGGTGTACTTTGAAAATCCACAAATTAGTTAAACTCGAGATTTCTTAAAGGAGAAATTAATGATTCAAGATGTTTTCAACCGGTAGAATATCGAGGAAAAATTTCAAATTGTTTTTGAACAAAATCAAATTTCTAAATTGTTTCGAACAACTTTTTCAAAATCAATTAGCATCATGTTTTTTCTTAAAAAATTATTTTGCACACTACTATTCATTATGAATGTGTACAGGTCATGCATATCCAACATGCTTTAATTCATCTCATCACCTCCTCCATAGAATAGTCCATACGATTATCAAAGTCCTTGACATGGTTCAGCTTCCTCGCCAACATTGAAAAGTGATGGCAGAATACATCAATTGAAGACGTCTCAGTTTATGGTTTAGGATTAAGATAATCAAATTGATGTTGGGTGGTTCTAATTGATAGAGCACGAAGAGAGGGTTGCGATGGTGGTTGTCATTAATAGTCAAATGGCCCGATGAGGGAGATAAAATTGATTAAAAATTAAAGGGCGGCGGTTAAGGTTCGGCTGAAGGAAGACATGTACATTTTTAAATAACTCCCTATGAATCATAATTTTACACATAAACCCATTTTGTTATATTATTATTAATTCATGCAAAACCCCCTATGACTTATAACCTTCGTAACTTTCAAATACCAACTCCATTTTGCATACAACTTGCGGCATTGGGTTTATGCTGAAATTCCTGATGTACCGATATTATTTATAGGAAAATAGGCTAGAGGAAACATTAGGTATTTTTTAAACCAAGGATGCATCATTAGTGATAAGGTAATGACATATGTTTAAAGCATTTGTTGTAAATATAGTATTACCGCGATAAATATAATGCTATTTAATTTAACATTTACAAAGATAATGTTATATAAATATAGCACTCTGTTGATGTTTTTTCCTTTAAACTAAAATTTTAAGGCGGTGTCCTTGGTTCAAAATTTTCCCAAACTTTATCCTTTTAACCAATTCACTTTATTATATAACTGTATATTATACATTTTTATATGACACTGTACTTAGATGTTGACACACACACACACACACACACATATATATATATATATATATATTAGGGTATGAATTGCGTATTTAATCAAAATTAGTATATTAATACATTGTTCATTCCATTTCGAATATTTGATATTTGAATTAAGAAGAATTATAATCTTTTAAATTTATAATGTCAATTAACCACTTCAAAATATAACATTTAAAGCAATTTTAAATATAAAATATAAAAGGTTTTATGATTTAAATAATATTAGATAGGATTTGGAAATAGAAAAATACAAAAAATAGTAAACACTGAATTTAAAGTAGTTTTCGAATTTATATAAAATTTTTTAATTAGTTAATTGTTATTCAAATATTATATATATATATATATATATATCACTACTAGAACAATGCTAAATACCGACGGAGGGGGCGACGGCTTCCGACAGCCTATTTCCGACGGCTTTCGACGGGCCGTCGACGGCCGTTGGAAACCGTCGGAAATTTATGAAATACAAGCCCAGCCGAGCCTTCTTCCTCCTCATTTTTCATACGAAAATAATGCACCCTAAATCCCCAAATCTCTTCCCCAAGCTTCCAATCATCAATTTCGAGCTTTCGGATCCTCCTTGGCTGCATAATCAACGTCTATTGTTCTCTAGGTCAGGTATAATCTCTTATTTTCGCCAAAAATCTAATTTTTACCCTAAATCTAGATTTGCATAAGTTGTTAAATTAGGGCTAATTGGTGATTGAAATTGTTTCCAATAGTGTTATAATAGTTTCTAGCATTCCATGGTATTCCTATTTCATCTTTTATCATGAAATTGTGAAAAACATGTATAATTTGTGGTTGTTCGTGTATATGTAAATCGTTGTGTATGCCTTGATTCTACGATTGTATATGTGTGTAGCGCTACTATCATTGTATTGTATTAGTTGGAATAAGATAAAATGAATGCACAAGCTTGGAAAATTATATTGTGCACGCATTGACTTATGCAACAACAAAAAATGCGTCGAACGAGCCTTAAGTTGATGTAATACGTCGAATTAATGTGTTAAATTAAAATATATTTTTGTAAATGTGAACAGTTATTAAAACTGTATTTTTTCGTAAAATGCGCACATTTAATTAACTAATGTCCCTTAGAAAGTTTTTGGCCCCGTCTGATGAGTGTTGTACATGATCGTTATATAAATAGTCATTTTTTTTCAAAAATGACCATTTATATTCATCTGGTACAATGTTTGTTGGATTTGTCCCTGTATTGGACAAGTTATGAACACAGTAAGCATTTACATTTTGTATACTACTTCGTCTCAAACGGTTCCTAAAATTTCGGCCTAACTTTTCTTTTTTGTTTCCTGCGTACACGCATTTGTGTACAATGCAGGGAACAAAAGGGAAATGCTGCCGAAATTTTGTTGAATCGTTTGAGACGAAGTTATATACGAAATGTAAATGCTTACTGTGTTTGTAATGGGAATTAGGATGCTTGACCATGGAAAAAAAATTTATACAATTTTTTATATCGATACGTTAAAAAATAAAATGTGCCCTATTTGAAAATATTTTTAAATTTGTGAAGTTGTTCTTTAAATTCAAATATTATACGACCATGAAAATAATCTTTTTCGAATTTGTATTCTTGAAAATAAATATTAAATTTTAAACTTCTAATTTTCTCAAATAGGAAAAATGATTGATTATTTTGTTGATCGAAGGAGATGGATGTACCAAAGAAAAGGACTGAGGGGCTTAATAAAACATGATTTTTATAATGGAATAAACGTGTTTGTTGAATTTGCTTTAAGTAATAACGGAAACGATCCATAAATTCGTTGTCCGTGTAGTAGGTGTAGATATTTGAAGTATTTGTTACTAGATATTGTGAAAATTCATTTGTGCAAAAACGGTTTCGTACCCGAGTATTATGTTTGGGATCGGCATGGAGAAGTTGTAGCAAATACTTCTGTAGAGTCTGAAAGTGTCGTTAACGAAATAGTTAGGACGACCCGTATAGAAAATATGGTCGAAGATGCAGCACAATCAATGTTTCCTATGGTTGAAGTTGACGACGACGATGGAAATGTTGAAGAACCAAATATTAAAGCAATTTTTTTTTATGATTTACTAGATGCTGCTAAGAAACCTATTTGGAATGGTTGTAAAAGCGGCACTCAGCTGTCAGTAATCCCAGAATACATTACGATAAAGTCAAAATACAACATCACTGAAGCTGGGTTTACGGCTGTTGTACAAGCTGCAAAAAGACATATGCCGCACGATAATCTAATGTGTGAAAATCACTATGAAGTTAAAAAACTTATGTCGGCTTTTGGTTTACCTTATCAGAAAATAGATACATGTTTAAAAGGCTGTATGTTGTTTTGGAAAGAAGACGCATGTTGCGACTTTTCTATTGGTTAGAAAAGCACAAATTTTAATTAATTCTGCAAGCGCACAGGCGTGTAGTATGCAGGTCGAACACAGGGAATTGTGTTTTAAAATATTTGAAATCCATATTTAAATCTTAGGCGTGTTAAACAAATTCGATGGTGGTCCTTGAACAGGAAATAAAAACAATAATATATTCCGAATCGATTTCGAATCTAATCAAAATTGCAGTCAAAAATATAAAATTGTAGAAATCAGAGCAAAAACTAAAAGTGCTTATAAGAAAATAACAGAGCAAACAACTGAAATAAAATGAACTGAATTTATTAACTAACTGGAAAGAGTGCAGAAAATAACTAAGAACAAGAATAAATAAATTGCTAAATCTAATTAACAATCCTATGTATTCTGTCCGGAAAGAAAAATACTGCTGAAATTAAAACTAAAATAGAAGAAGAGTGATGGGGTAAGAGATCCTTCCTAAAGTGATGTATCCCTCCGGTATATATAGGCTCCTGAATGAATTATACTTGCCACTTTCATAAGGGACCTTCTGGAAGAACTGGTCTATTACAATACTTGAACACGTAGCCTTGTTTGAATGGTTCAAAGATGAGAAAATGCAGCCAATATTTACTAAATCAAAGCATGTGCATGCCTTGCCACGTCATTGATTGAAGAAAATATATGCTGAACATTGGTTGGTCCACATTTGCTAGAATTAATTATATTTGGTCCATGCTTTGAGTTGAATACGTGACTTGCTTTATTGAATTGGAAATGGGAATAATTTGAGATATATATGATTTGTCTCCCACGTTGCTTGCACCCATATGCTGAAGTGAAAACGTGAACTGACTCATTACGCATAAATTGAAGTGTGACATTGCTTTGATTTATTTGGTGCTCAAAATTGTTGCACTCTTTTCTGCGTGTCATTTGAACCAATGGACGGCACAACCGATTAATTTCAACGTTGCACTTCGGAATCTGTAATATGCAAAACCACAATAAAATACCCATATAATACTGCTTTATTAAAATAAAAATATATGAAACAAACGGTTAAAAATGCAGAAAAATACGTTCATCAATGCAAACCTTAGAAATTGTTAAATTTGTAACCAGGAGAGATACAAACCAAGAAAAAAGAAGGGGAAGGAAGTTCGTACAAGCGTATGCATTACTACCCATAACTCCAAGACTTTAAAGATTATATGCATCTTTTGTAACTGTATCTAATATGAGATGGCATAGTGTGAGAACGGAGGAAGAGAGTACGTTGACACATCCGGCCGATGGAGAAGCATGGAAGCATTTCGATAAAACGTATCCAAATTTTGCAACGGAGAGTCGAAATGTTAGATTAGGATTATGTACGGACAGTTTTTCTCCATTTTCTCAATTTGGTTCTAAATATTCATCCTGGCCCATTATCGTCACACCGTATAATTTACCTCCATGGATGTGTATGAAAACGCAATATATGTTTCTTACTGTTGTCGTTGTTGGCCCCGACGATCCGACATAAGGAATCGATGTATATTTACAACCGTTGATTGAGGAGTTAAAAATACTGTGGAACGAAGGAGTAAAAACATACGATGTGTCCAAGAAGAAATTTTTTCGTATGTTTGCTTCTTTGTTGTGGACTATAAGTGATTTTCCTGCCTATGTAATGCTTTCAGGATGGAGTACCGCCGGTCGTCTAGCATGTCCATATTGCATGGATGAAACATGAGCATTTTCTTTACCTCGTGGTAAGAAAATTTCATGGTTTGATTGTCATCGATATTTTCTCCATGTAAATCATCCCTTCAGAGGAGACAAGAAAAACTTTTTAGCTAATAGAGTAGAACCAGACAACCACCGACGATATGGTCAAGCGAAGACATATATGAACTTGTTAGGGACTATCCAAAGATATATGAAACTGGAGAGAAAACAGAAATTGAAGGCAAATCAGTTGTTCATAACTGGTGCAAACAAACTATTTTTTGGGAGTTGCCGTATTGGAAACATCTTCTGCTTCGTCATAATATAGATGTGATGCACAATGAGAAAAATGTATTTGATAATGTTTTTAACACAATTTTGAATGTAAAAGGGAAGACGAAGGATGATTTGAAATCAAGACGTGATATAGAAGAATTATGCAAATGTCCTGAGCTTCATATGGAACCAAATGACAGTAAAAAACCCAAAGCATGTTACGAATTAGATAATAATCAAGTTAAAGCTGTGTTAAAATGGGTGGAAGGGTTAAGATTTCCTGATGGGATATCATCAAATCTTCGTAGATGTGTTGACTTTAAAAATGGTAGATTGAGCGGAATGAAAAGTCACGACTGTCACATAATGATGGAAAATTTATTTTCTGTTATGTTCAAAGAACTACTGCCGTTAAAAGTTTGGAAGGTAGTAACGGAGCTTAGTATGTTTTACAAAGAGCTTTGTTCGACTACTTTAAAAGTGCAACGTTTACGTAAACTTGAAGTGGAAATTCCTATATTGCTTTGCAAATTAGAGAAAATATTTCCGCCGGGTATTTTTAATGTAATGGAACATTTACCTGTTCATCTCCCATCTGAAGCACGACTTCGAGGTCCTGTCCAATATGGATGGATGTATCCATTTGAGAGGTATGTAATATGTTATCACATAATTTAATTGCATTTGAAAGATGAAGTTAATATAAATTAATTTTTCATAGATATTTGAATCATCTGAAGAAAAAAGTGAGGCAAAAAGCATGAGTTGAAGGTTCGATATGTAAATCTTACATCGAAGAAGAAGCTTCGTTCTTTTTCTCTCACTATTTCAGTGACCATGCGAATATTTCATTTGAAAGTGTTCCTCGTAATGATGAAGGCGACGAACAAGAGTCCTCTCAAGCAATGTTATCTATTTTTAGACAACATGGTCGGCTTTCTGGAAAATGTGTAGAAATATGGCTAGACGATAGAGATCTTCATGTAGCATACACTTATATTCTTCTAAATTATGCCGAGGTTGCACCGTTTGTTAGGTAATCTGAAATAATAATTTGTGTTTTATTATTTTCTATAATGCATGCGCGTGTATAACCTAATGTAATAATTTGTTTATATAAACAGTGTTTATGAACGTGAACATCCGAACGGAGATCTCAGTAAAGAATTTTCCGGTTGGTTTTCAAATTACGTTTATGAGCCGAGAAATTGTGTTGTTGACGAAGGGTTGAAACATCTTGCGATGGGACCAAAAAGAGTGGTCAAGGCATATCCAATATATTTCGTCAATGGATATAAATTTAACACCAAAGAATACGGTGCAGAAAAATTAACAAATAATACTGGTGTATTTGTTAAAGGTAGTGACGATCCAGAAAATCACTTAAATGATTTTTATGGCCTTCTAACACAAATTTTGCAACTGACATATTTCTCACGACCCGCGGAGGAGGTGTTTCTATTTAGATGCAATTGGTTTAGCAATGTTCCAGGTTTTGGAATTAATGTGCACAAGGATTATAATCTTATCGAAATAAAGCATACATCGCACTATCACAAGTATGATCCTTTTATACTAGCCAAACAAGCATTGCAAGTTTATTACGCTCCTTATCCGTCTCTAAAAAGAGATAAAGCAGATTGGTCTGCAGTTTTTAAAACAAAGGCCAGATTCACATTCGATGGGAAGAATATTCCGAACGAACAAGCTTATCAGGCAGATCTTGAGCAAAATAACGAAATAATAATTACAGACGATCATACAGATTTTGGTCCTTTGATCGATGAATCAAATGTTTTGGTAGAAGCGTTTGATAGTGCAGAGGAAAATATCGTAGAAAACGAGACTGAATCTGAATCAGAAGACGATGATGACTGATATAAATCTGAATCTGATTTTTTTGCAATTGATGTAACTATGTTGAATTCTTGATGTATTATGAAATTGATGTGACTATGAAACCAAATCTGTTTACCATTGTTTATATGTTTTATGTCATTTCCATTTGTCATTTATTTAGCAATTTTAATTAAAAATGCAATGAAATCTGCTTATCGTCGGAACAGTACACCCATTATGAATCAGGTATAACACACTTCCATTTCTATTTCCATTTCAGTCATTAATTAAGCAATTTATACCGTTGATGTCATTTACATATGAAATATATTTCATTATCATGTTATTATTCTCTTATATAATGATGTGTATATATGTCACAGGTTTATCACAATGTCATATAGAGGTAGGAGCTCTTCACGTTCATAAGGAGGCGATGGCAGTGGCCCATCGCAAGAGTCACATCGTCCAGCAGTTTCGTTAGTCCCTAGAGCAGAGTGGTAAGAATTAAATTTTCTTCAGCATCTTTTTTTTATGATATACGTACGTACTTATCTATATCGTATTTAAAAACAGGGGGTTCGACCTACTTCCCTCGAAGGTTGTGCTGGATGTCTCTAGAGCTTCTTATCGCAGTAGGATGAGTGCTTGCTAGCCGAAGTGGGATAACATCCCTCCTCACATCATAGAGTGCATATGGCAGGATGTCCTAGTATGTATATTTTTCTGTTTTCCATTTTTAATTCGTTTTTTTTCATTTTTCTACTGTTTATCGTTTACAGTGTAATCTTTTTTTTACTTTTTATCGTGAAACACAGGCTGAGATAGACATCCAGACAGATGATATGCTACTGGCATGAGGATACTGGATGAAGAAGATGCGCAAGAACTATAGAGACACGATATCTGAAATTAAGAAATCTGGTAAGAAACCACGGTGGATGGGGGAGAGCGTATGGCAAGCATGGTTGGGATACTGGGAAACGGACGAGGCGAAGGCAAGTATACTAAATTTTTTTGAATTATTCATTTGACGTGATCGAAAAATAATGTATCAAATTTTGAATGTACAGGCAGAGTCGGATAGAAACTCTGCAAACAGAAATAAAAATCCCATCACTCATCACGGAAGGAGTTGGTAAATTTACTGAATGATAATTGTAAATAGTTTATGCTATATAATTTTAAATGTGTAATAATTGTATGTAAAAATCAACTT
The DNA here is from genome assembly GCA_030737815.1 of Allium fistulosum. NCBI lineage: Eukaryota > Viridiplantae > Streptophyta > Magnoliopsida > Asparagales > Amaryllidaceae > Allium > Allium fistulosum. The sequence goes on from CM060906.1 coordinate 919,238,102, forward strand.
CAGGAAGCTGAGGCGCATGGTCCCGTGGGCTATATGGACGTGTTCACTCGTACGCATGCTGTCGAGCATGTAAATCCGAACGGAACTGTTTCGTATACATGGCAGGACGATAAATCCAGCAAGAGCCATGTAAGCATATTTCATTTTATGCAGTATTAGTAATTGTTCTGCTTGTTAAATTATAATGAAATAAGATATGATGTTATTTATTTGTTAATGCAGGAAAAGTTTATGGAGCAGCGCTAGAAACTCCTTGCTGATACGGGTCGAGAACAGCTGACGACTGATGAGGAGGATGATATTTTTGAGTCCGTTATGGATCCAGCAGAGCATGGCAGACGATATGGATTTGGCAGTCAAGTGGTAAATAATTTATTTTACTGCTAATTTGATATTTAAGTCAAAATTCTATGTTGGAATATATAAATTTATCTTGAATACTTCAAATATGCTATTTGGACCTTTTTAAAACAATAAACTTGAATTTTGTTCATTTACAGAGATATGCACATACACTTACAGAGATTACACAGCTAAATTTAATATTTATTGCAAGCCATCAGTCAGAGATGGTGTCGGCGGAATAGAGCTCGGAGCGATCTAGCTGATATAGAAGAACTGCGGACTAGAGTGTCCCAGCTGGAGGAGCAGAACCGCCAACAGGCCATGCAGACCACACAGTTGTTAGAGTACATGCAGCAGTTTGGTGGCCGCTTTCCTTCCTCGGCTGGCTCTGGATCTGGAGGAGATTGATTCATTGCTTTCTTGATTTTTCAGGTATGATTTTTTTAGTTTTGTATGATTATTTTTGATACACTTGGTTGTGTGGTTGTATAATAATGTGGATGTTGATGATTTTGTGTATGTATAACATGGTATAACACTTATTGTTGGGGTTGTTTGAATGGTTATGTATATTATGTATTTTATTTTGATGTAATTTGATATATTTGTGTGTTTGATTAATTTTGTGTAGTTTGGGTTTTGATATTTGGTTGGTATATTGTATATTGGATTTTGCAGTATTGGTGTAATAGTTTTTGGAAGAGAAATGTGGATGGAAGGCTATATTTGCAGCAGTAATAAATAAAACAGCAGATTTCCGCCGGCTTCCGACGGTTTACAGGTAGGCAATTTCCGACGGCTTCCGACAGCCTGTAGGCCATTTTTTCCGACGGTTTCCGCCGGATCCCGACAGGTGTCAGAATCCGTCGGAAGCTGTCGGAAACCGTCGGAAATAAGTCCGGTACCCTCTGTCGGAAGCCGTCGGAAATACTGCTCCCCGATGACGTATGTTCCGACCGCTTTTTCCAACGGCCGCCGACGGTTTTCAGCCGTCGAAAATCACTGTTCTCCTTGTAGTGTATGCATATATCATCATATATAAAGTTTTATTATTAAATTTACCATTGAATTAATGTTATTTAATTTTATAATGAATTATGCTGTAAACTTTTTGAACAATCAATAACATTGTAAATTATATTAATAATGTTAATATTATAATAATATAACTAACAATTAAAATCCAAATCAAAATAATCTAATAAAAAATTACATATGATTTAAAGTTAACAATTTTATTACTGATAAAACTATAAAAGATCTAGTGGCTAATGAATTAAAACGGATTTTTTTTGAAATTTTCTTATTTTACCCCGCTGCGTAATGCACCTAATCAAATATGGTATCAGAACCTATGTCGTGTTATTATGAATAATATATAAAATTTAAATTTAAAATGGTTTAAATTTAAATTTACATTTATAATGGTTATTAATAAAATTAATAAAATTATTTTTATTTATAAAATCTACAAATAAGTTAATTGTTTTAAATTAAAAATAAAATTTATAAGAGTTATGGATGGAATTTAAAACTATTTTTAATTTATATTCATAAAACTTATAAATAATTTTTTTTTGAAATTGTTTAAATTTTAATTTATAAAGATAATAAATAGATAAATTTAAAATTGTTTAAATGAATTTATAAAAGTTATAAATAAATAAACTAAAAATTATTTTGAATTTAAAACTATAAAAGTTATAAATGAATAAATTCAAAATAATTCTATATTATAATATGAATTATAAATGTTATTGTTCATAAAAGCTTATAATATAGTTGTATATTAATTACTTATTAATTAACAATAATATATACATAAGTATAAGATTTAATATTATAATATAAATGTTATAAATGAATAAGAGAATCTTATATAATGTATATAAAACAAATACATATTAAATATTTTAAGTTAAAATCAAAATAAAACTCATATGGTTATAAAGAATAAATGTATATGTATATAATCATGTGTGTGTAATGACAACTTGTATCATTGTGTATTATGAATACTAGTTATTCCTTACAGATGATAATACTCATTATTATCATTTTGAAATTATTAATCTGAAATAATGTAGCTCTCCATCATTTATAGTATAAATAGGGTACTATACATACTTATGGTTGTCGAGCACCCTTAAGCCATAATTTTTTTTATATTATCCTTAAATTGGTAAGAACAATTTGTAACTTTATTAAGCACCTCAAGGGTTACAAAATTTTCCTTAAAAAATCATGAAATGATGGATTATGAGTATCTAATGTACTTTAGGATTTGCTGAGCACCCTCGATGTCATAAAGATGAATATGAGCAATATATATGGTTATGAGTTATAACAAGATGTAATTAATAATGTGTTATTTACTAATTATGTGGACTACAATCTGTTGAGCACCCTCAAGCTTGTAGTAATATGATAAATGAATACTCACAAACACTAGAGGAATTTATGAAATTCCCACCTCTATTATAAGGTTTTAGGTGAAGTCAAATCTAGTGGGTGCCTTATTAAAAAAATATAATAAACCATTCTAATAAGCATAATAACATATGTGATATTATAATAATTTACTTCAACTAATTTGCATAACTAATATGAATTGAATTTAAAGTTGACAATGAAATGTAAAACTTTGCTTACCAATAAATATTTTGGCATGTTTGTCACTTTAGTTCCCATACAAGAGCCAAATAATAAAAACACTAAAACTTTCATGTCTTTGTCACTTGATTGTGAATTTTTCCGAGGCCGTGTATTATCTTCTATTAGTTTTGAACTCTAACAAAATAAAAGAATAAGAACATTTGGTCCACATTTGATCACATGCAAAAGTTGTATGGTGAACCGACGCATTCATAATGTATGGAAGCTAGAAAACCATAGTGCGAGATCATGTGTTAAATATGATTGAATACAATGATGATCTTGTTATGTTGGGAACACTAGAAAAATACTACAAGCAAACTTGAGAATTTATCACCAAAATGTTAGTTATGATCTGTTTGCTTATGTACAACTTATTTGATCTCTTAAACATATTAAGGGTGACTGAATGCCTTTTGTAAAGTAGTAAAGGATTTCTTTTAAACGTTTTGGCATTTCAACAAGAGAGGAAAAGTTTGAGAGTGGATGTAACCTAGGCATGATATGGATGAAGAGACCAAATGGTCATCTCTGCCGCATAAAGTGACATCGGAAACAAAATTGTATAAAATATTTATAGATGCTTAATAAGGAATAAGAACCATGATTTCTCTTCCACGCGTATTTTTTCATATAGAAAATTATTTTATATAAGATCCATTTCTTGAATTAGAGATATTTGGTCCAAAACTCTCAACTGTAAAATGGCTATAGTAGAAGAAATAAATAGCCCATAATAATTAGTTGAATGAACCCTCGTATTCCAAATGGGTATTTTAGTAGTGCAAATAGTTGGAGCATACTATATGACACTTGCTAGTGGGCATATCTAGTTTTGAAAAATTACTTTGTGTATACCAAATATTATTTATGAGCTTGTATACCAAATATTATTAATGAACTAATAACTATTTTCAGTTTTGATAGAAAATAGATGCAACCTTATTTTAATGTGAATGTTTGTTATAACATAAATCAGTTTTTTGGTATTTCAATGATGGTATTTGTTTTCATAACAATAGCTACGTGCAAGCTATTGAAGACACAAAAGAATCTAAAATATTTAATAATTATTTTTTGGAACTATGGACTAAGTCATATCTTTGAGAAATTATTCTTAACCATATGATTATGAATCATATGGTATCTATAAACTATATCTCAAATGATTAACAGCAAAGCACACATTCAGTTTGAGCGACAAAAGAGTTAATGAACATATTAGATTCATTAATATAAATATATGTTGTTTAAGATCTAATAATACCAAAAGTGGATCCACTTACTTCATTATATTCGTCAACCAATTTTCTCAGATATGAACATGTGCACAAGTTAGATATCTATGATAAGTTCATAGAGTATAATGCAAAAGTGGAAAATTATAACATGCAAAAGAATTAAAATAATTCAATTTGAATGCATATGTGAGTATCTTGAATAAGAGTGCTAAGAGTACCTAAAATAGAATAAGATTCACCGTCAAAGCCACTCCTCCTTATGCTACATATTGATGTATCGATAGGAGTAATTAGATTCTATTGGACAAATTATGACTAATAATAAGTGAAGTTGAGTTACTTTTTTCTATAAGGATATGCACTTAAGAATAAGTACATATTTTGAATTTGGTTTCATCTAAAGCTGAGATTACAATTACATATAAGATATGAAATGGGAAGGAACCACATCATAAATAGTTTAAGATATGCGGTTGCCCAATCTATGTTATGAAAAAAAAATTGTGAATTCAGAACTAAATTTGTTTTATGTATGTCTATAGGTAGTGCATAAAATATTTTGAATGCTTATTCCATTGCATTGAGAAACAAATTGTTGCTTAATGACACACCACACTCTTACATAAGGAAATTTCTTCCTAAGAAAATTAGTGGTAGTGCGATGGACTTTGATATGATCCAAGATTTTAACAAGAAAACAGAATATACAGATGATACAAATTTAACCAAGCCAAAATAACACAGCCCATTAGAGTGTCCAATAGGAAATCTCACAAATTGAACTACGAGTGTCTTATCAATATTAAGAAAATGAATTGTTAAATGCCAATCTCTTCGATTGTCGATAAGACATGGAGAGTATAAGCTCTGCCATATGGTATGATGCTTTAAATCCATAATGGATTCCAAGTACATTAACAAAATTTGGTTTTTGTAACATCCAATATTTTTGAGTGGCATAATATGGGATTAAATTGACGATAAGAATTTACCAAAATAATAATTAAGGTAATCTAATTAAAGAAATTACTCAAGTGGAATTTGATTAACTCGGTATGGGACACTTTAAAAGATTAATTGAGTAAACCAAGGATAATTGTGTAATTAAATTTGGCCATAAAAGTTAAATGAATAAAATAGAAATTTTTAATGAAGGGGATTTTATATTAAGAGAAATGAATAAATAAGATTAGGCAAAGAGGGATTTTAGGCCAAGCCCAAATTGTTATCTTTTATATTCCTAACCACACTATTCTCTTTATTTTACCTTCCTTTCGAAAAAACTAATCAGCAACTAAGGTCGCCATTACAAAGAGTGGAAGAAAAATAAAACTTGAACAAATAATCAAAGCTTTCTTTCTAAAGAGAAGAAAGGATTTTCATCAAATTTCTAACTTAGATGAGCAGTACTTCTTCTATTTCTTATCCCAATCTATTTAGATTCGGATTTAACTTGCTTTTGCTATTTTAAGTGATGTTAATCATGCCTTGATGATAATAGAATGATTCTATGCATGTCTGGATGTTAAATAACATCGTTTTTCTTATGTTTAAGAGTAAAACATGAGCTAATCATCTCCACATGCTTTGAGATTTTTATATAATGTTTATAGCATTAAAACATAGATGAGTATTAGTTTTCTTAATTTTCAGATTAGACAATACTTTACTATGATTTTTCTAAGTTGAAAATATGAACTTTTGACTACAAATTGATATTTAAAAATTATAAAATTAGTATTTCGATCTGAATTTTTTATACTGAAGGTAAAGAAAATTATTTTCAATTTCATGTAAACTTACCACGATTTTCAAATTTATATGCATTAAATGGTAAGGCAGAAAATACCTTTAATTGTTGAAATAATTAGAGAAAGTGATTAATTAAGGCATAACTAAATGAATAAATTTCAGCTATCATCAGAAATTTCTATCACAAAATAAAAGCAATGAATGAGCATAAGATATGCAAAAAAGTATTCAAAAATCCATGGCGTCCAAAATAGCGTTCGAGATTTCCTAAGCTTCGTCTCCGATCGTTCTTCGTCTCCGTTCGTTCTTCTTCTTCCTGGCTGCGATGCCTCATCGCAAGAAGCGGCCTTCGTCAGCCTTTTCTGTGCTTACATCAGAGACCAGATCTGGAAAGAGCTTTCCCCCATCCAACCCAGATCTAGCTCGGCCACGTCTCGCCTTTGCTAACGATCCTTTGGCTATCGATTCTTAGGCAACTCCTCCATCTGATGGAATGCATCTCGGCCAACTGGTGGAGCTGGAATCGATTTTTGTTTTCTGCCCTTCCGAACTCTCTATCTGAGTCTTTGTCAGGCCTGCCATTATCATGTATTAACCTACCAGTCTTGAGTTCTCCTCTGTCTCCATTGCTTGGTGCAGCAGCATGTAGGGAAACAAAGCAATGTTCTGACATTTCAGTCCCTTCTCTTGGTTTGAATGAAGATAGTGTCGATCTGTTATTGATTGGTGATAATGCTGAGTCTCTAAATGATGATTATATTGAAAATGAGGCAGTAGTTATCCCTGTTGGAACTGCCAATATGATAAGTGGTGAATGCCCTACTCCTGCTTGTAGAAATGACAGTGAAATCACAGTTTCAATTGGCAGGTCTGCATCTACCCCTGCTTCTCCTCCAGTTGGCCGTCAAAATGGTCTTCTCTATTCACAAAGCTGCCCAACAATGCAGGTGTTCATTCCCCGAGATTGTTTGATAATGTTGAGTTTGAAGGAGCTATGGTTCCTTCTTCCAAAGTGATACAAGTAGGCATTGACCTTTGGAAGGACTACTTGGTTGGATTTTTCTTAGATGCCAAACTTGACTATCAACTTGTTAAAGTAAGATGCAACCAAGTTTGAAAGCCTAGAGGAGGTCTTAGTGTTCACTTTGATAATGCTATGTACTATTTCAAGTTCTAGGAAGCCTTTCATTATCACTACCTGGAATCCATCTATTGATAGGGCAATTGAGCAGGTATTATCTATTCCTGTCTGGGCTCATTTTTCTCGTATTCCTTCAGTGCTTCAGCCTATGATCGGTATTGACTGGCTAGCAGGCCTTGTTGGCAAGGTGATTTGTTATGGCATGAACACAGTGGTAAGGAAGAGACTAGTTTACGCTAAAGCCTTGATTGAGATAACTCCTACCAAACCCTTACCATCTACTCTTCGGGTTCATCTTTCTGATGGTCATGAAGCCGAGATTCTTATACGTTATAGTTGGAAGCTGGATATATGTATGTCATGTCTGTCTTTTGGGCATTCCACTAATTCTTGTACACGTGGGACGACTGTTGCTCCTGCTCTTTTGTCTACGCGGATCCCGCTTCCTAGACCCCTTGTTAGGAAGTGGGTTCCGAAAGCTGCCCCAGTTATTCCTTCCCTTCCTTCCAATGACATCATTCAGGATGCTCCTCCTAAAATACCTCCCCCTGCTATTGACCTAGTCATGGATGTTTCTTCTGTCCCTATGAGTAATGGTCCTTCCTCTGATACTATTGTTTAGGACCCAGATGAGCGTGCTTGGCTACACCTACCTTTGGACATGAGGTTCTTTCCTGAGAGTAATACCTTTTATGCTTTAATCAGTGACACTATAGAGGAAACAAGAAGTATTATTTACCATATTGATAATGAGAGCCTTGCCCTCACTAAGGAGAGTGAGATTGGTGAGGTGAACAAGAGTAAGTTCTATGATGTTACATGCGATAGGAAGTTTATTTACTCTCCTGCTTCTATTGGATATGCTCCTGACCTGGCTCTACTTTTCTCTGGGTATGCTGATGTTACTGGTCCAGAGTCAGATGTTGGTAGTGCTTGTCCTTCCTCCCTTTTGGAGGGGGGGATAGGCAAGTTCTTTTGTAGTAGTATAGGTCTATTTGTCTATCTCATGTTCCTTAGTTTTTCAGTGGCTTGTCCACTTTAATCAGCTGCTCTGTGCATGTACAGATCACATGTTCTTTATTTATATACAGTGGCACGGCCCACTATAAAGCCAGCTAGCTTTGCTAAAATGAAGTTGCTTTATTAAGGAAATATCAGTCTTTCTGTAACGAAGCGAATTTTGCCTGCTCGAAAATCGACATCCATACTTTACATCGTACTCGAATGCGTAGATTCGACCGTTCAAATCCGAGTCGCCGGAGCTTATAACAACATTAAGTAAACAACACAACGGAAAAGAACATAGATAACACCAGCATCGGATAGAATATCTCCAATAGAATGCTCCAATCCATAGCTAGCGGAAAGCAAGGTCAGTCGTCCAAGGACTGAGTAGCTCCAGATAATCTACTCAACCTGAATATCTAAGAAACCCAACTCTAGACTGCCCGTGTGGAAAATAGTGGGCACCCAGAGTTTAGGAAGGGAACAATAAACTCCGGGTCAGTCGTGGGACTGGTGTGAGCAACAAAAACAGTTTATCTTTAAAAACAACAACAAAAGAATTTTAAACATTGAAATCCGCAATGCTTTTGGAAAATGAAACTACCATAAGGCCTCCCGCACACACACAATGCAAACGCAGAATCGGAGGAGATTTCTCCTTATGATAGTCAAAGATGCTTACTACGCAAAACAAATCATTGGATATTATTATTAGTGCATAGTGCAGAAAACATTTCGAAAGTATAATATTAATCTTAGCCAGCAGAGGCATTCCGCGTTATGCCTACTATAGCTACTATGTTCAATAGCAGGTTACCGCCACATTCCATAGCAGGTTATACAATTGCAATCGTAAAGGTTCGTATTGTTTCTTTGGATTTTCCAACAAATGGTCAGGCTAAGGAACTTCCTATGCCACGTAGGAAACGCCTCTGGCTGGATGCTCCGAGAGACAAACTGCTCTCTGCCAACAAGGCCGGGTTACCCCTGTAACAGGTAACTCACGAATATGCCACCCCCGGTCCTTTGGGACCTTTATCCGAGCGCTCGGTAACCAACATCACACATAATAAATAAAGTGTGTCCACATGAGTAAGTATCAGGGCTCCATACCATAATACCACCCTTTTCCAGAAGGAAATGACATACCCTAAAGGGCGCGACCCTCATAACCTTGCCGCAACATTCCTGTTTCGACCATTTCCGGGTTGTGAGGCCCTGACGAAGTCTCATCCACAAAGCCACGCTTTGTCACAAAGCCACGCTTTGTCACAAAGCCACGCTTTGTTACAAAGCCACGCTTTGGGTCAACAGATGATCAAAGAAATGATCACAATGATAAATGATCAAGCAAATGATCATATCACAAATGATCAAACGATGATCATCACACAGCAACACTCAGCATGTCACATTACCAAATTGGGAGTATATCGCTGATAAATTTCAACTACATAACCTCTGAGCTCGTACGTCTCAGAGAAGGGTGTTAAGCTAAGAGAATAAATTCTCCGCCACCAACAGAAATGTATTTGAAAGAAATCGGCTTTATATCTCAAAGTGTAATGTCAGACATGTAACCATACAAGTCTGTTCCGGGTTCGAACAGAACCGAAGGCACTTCCAAAGAAGCCCTTGCAAATCCGGATATTCACGATCCCGATCGGATTTCCCATCACTTAGGGAATCTCTATACCAGGAGCTACCCAGTGCAGAGACAATTGATAGGTTATCCTATCATTTTCGCAAACACCCGGTCTTCAACACCGGTCTTCAAATGCTATTCATATACGACGTATCATTTATTCGGAATGGGTTATGTGACACAAAGGTCCTCTCCCGGCTAAACCGAATAATGAGCGCAATATTTTAAAACATATGGATACTGGGATTTCAATTAAGTCACAACTTAAACCCAACTTTCTTTTCAAATGGTTTAACAAGTTACCATTTCAAATCTTTAAACAAAAAGATTCATTTTAACAACCTTAAATGGTTTAAACAATTTCCACACTTTAATCTTTTAAACAAAAGATTCATTCACAGGTTTTCCAAATTTAATCCCCATTTCAATTGATTAACTCGTTAAATCTTTAAAACAAAGATTTAACTTATAGCTTTCAAAACAATTCTATTTCAAATGGTTTAGATAAATCATCATTTTAAATCTGTTAAAAATAAACAGATTTATTTCATAGCTTTCAAAAAGAATTCATTCATAACTTGGAAAACCATTTTTCAATTCAATCTTGAAATTCCTTTAATTAAACAGGAATTTCATTTCTTATCTGAAAGCTTTTATCAATTGAAAACAAATAGTTTTCATTTTGGAAATCTGATTCATTTATACGAGTTAAGGTCTCTGGGTTAAATCCAAATTCTCAAAATTATGCTTTGAAATGGTTTAGATTCATACAAACACATTTATATCATCTTTAATCCCTAGTTTCAAATCATAGGATTCAATTTCAAACTTGAATTCAAATTTAAATCAAATTATTTAAATTTTCAAAACTCGATTAAGTTATTCAAAATAAGTTTTATCTTTGAAATTCCATTTCAAAAGCTTTTCACTTTAAACCCAAATTTCCAATTTCAAAATCAATTGAAATTAAAATTTTCAATTTCGAAAACATCAAATTTAAATTATCTGTGACTTAACTGATTTCCACGTGAAATCCATATTTGTGTGTGTATGGTGTAGTCCCAGGGGTTTTACATAGTAGTGCAACATCATTCAATCATCACAGATCAGAATACAGAAATATAATTTGATAAGCGGTATTGACTATCCCGCTTATCGTTCATTCACAGATCATAGATATATATCACAGATAAGTAAATTACAGATCACAACATAACTCAGGATGTATCACAAAGCATCACATATCAGGGATATCAAACAATTCACATTCAATAGAATCCAAACATTCATAAGTAAGGTTAGTTAATTGTTTGATTTATTTAAATCAGATAAGTCATCAATTGTGGTTAATTACATAAATTAATTTTTCAAATCATTTGATTTATTATCCTTTAATCATTTATTAATTTAATTAATTAACCTTAAATTATTTAATAATTAACCCTTAATTATTTATCTTTAATTGATTGATTAACCCTTAATTAATTACCACTTAATTAATAAAATTTCAATAGGTGATCATCCCTAACCACTTTCATTAATTTATTAATCTTTGATTACTTATCTTTAAATTAATTGCTTTAATTTATTAACCATATTAATTAATTATCCTTTCACTAATCATTTGATAAATAAATCAACTTTAATCATCAAATAAATTATCCTTAATCAATTATTTCTTAATCACTTGATTTATCAACTTTAATCATTAATTAATATTTAATTAATAATTTTCATTAATGACTTTAACCCTTTAATTACTTATTTAATTTGTCCAATTCATCAATTAATTAAATAAATAAATTATCTATCTTGATTAACATAATTTAATGAATTTCAAATCGTTAAATCTTCCTTGGCTTTAAGATAAACCTCATTCTTATTAACGATTAAATTATCATTATCAAAAAGGGTTTTAAAACAATTTCCATTTCAAGTTTACTTTTAAATTTGACTTTATCGAAGTTTAAAAATTCCAACCATTAAAACATTTTAAAGTAGTTAACCAATTTAAATTGAAAACTTTATGTATTTTGAAAACTGAGATTTAAACTTGATTTCTAGATTTTAAACTTAGGTTTTAAACTAGTTCCACCCTTTACTTTAACATTAATAATTCAGTTTTAAATCAAACTAAACTGCTACAAGCGAATCATCCTCCTACCTCGAGTAAAACTCGAGCCAAATTACAAAGTTCCCGAGCCCTGCTTCGAGTCTCGCGTTCCCACCTTCCTTCGAGTCCTTTCCATCTTTTCTCATGCTCGAACTCGAGATCCATCTTCCTTCCCCAAACGTTCGAACCCAGACAACAAATGTGCATGAAACTTCACGCGTGCACGTGCACCGTTGCTCGCCAGTGATCTGACCACCCCCGAGACCTCCCGCATGTCGCCGCCGACCATCCCATGTCAGGCAAACACCCAGAACTTCAAAATCGTCAACGAGTCAAAATCGAGCATACACGTGCGAAACTGGAACTAAGCCCTCATCGGAAAACCTTCTCCTGCCTTCGCTATAGACCACCAGAGGCCACCAAACTTCGGCCACAGCCTCGTCCATCTTCCCTCTACCTTCTCGCAAAGCCATGTGGCACTCGATCGCCTATCGACGTCGCGCGAGTGGAAAACATTATCCACCCCAAAACTAGGTCACCGAAATTTAAACATCTCCCGCCACCACCGTGGTCATCGATTGACCATCGAAATATTTTTCCTCGACTCATCGTAGGCTCGCCTACCCCCTGAACAAATCTCGACCAACACGAATCAAAGAATCACCAGGAATCGACGAGATTTAAGTATTTAGAAAAACCCAAACTGCTCATAATTTCTTGATCTAAAAATTATGACTCATGCTTTAAAAATCAAATTAAAGTATATGAATTCAGTTTATATGCCTGAAACAATAAATTGAAGTGTTTAAATTTCCACTAATATTAAGTTTGCACTGTTGTTTTGGTTTCCAGAGATTTTCCCAGTTTTGCTTTAACTTAATTAAAATTTAAACATTGATCTATGATGAAAAAAGAAATTCTTGTTCATATCCTAAGTCCTGACAGCCATTAGATCAAGAGATCCTGAATTTAAATCAAAACTTACGTTTTAAAACTGGAACAGATATGTCATAGGTTGTTTACAGGCATGCACACATCTGTCATCCAAATATTCATAGATAATTCAGATACACACAAACCATCTTTGCTTCAGAGATTTACATGAAATCGGATTTATACTTAAACTTTAAAAAAAAGTGTTACTTACAGTTTTTTTTGAAGGTTGAAGAACAGAGCTTTTGAAAATACAAGCTGGAATCTTCCTTCTTTGATTCTCTGCCTTGATAAATTTGTGTTGTTTAAAGTTGAAGTTTGTTTTAATAGGAGATAATATATACCTCAGTTTTCCATAGCTTAGGGTGTATATTTTCTTTTGTTTTGTTTTTAGCACTTTGTAATAAAATATTACCTTGTAAGATAAATGAATTTCAATTTTAGTTTGTTGTTAGATTTTAGCAAATGTTCTACTTTCTATTTTTATTAAAATTTATCTTATATTTATTTTTATTTCTAACATAAATCATCAATTCTAATATTTATTATTATAATTTATCTTTAACCCATTTATTTACAATTTAAATTCAAATCAAATATATACTTATATATTATTTCAAATTTACTCATATATGCCCGTATACATATATATTCACACATATACATATATACAATATTTTAAATTTAAATGATTTACACAAAATATATTTGGATATCGGGGAAAATCGCATCACTCTAATCGATCAATTTTACAAATTTTAATTCAAAAATCAATAAATTATCATTTTAAATTTATATAAAATTCGGGGTCGTTACACTTTCACTCAATTATAGATTTTCCATCTAATCATGTGATAGCTATTGGGTTCGACATGCTATAGCCAAAAAAGTAGAGATGCAATAACTATTTTAGTAATGTGACAGCCTTAATATTACACATGCATTAGCTTTAAAGTTAGACCTACGATAGCCTAAAATTGAACATGCGATGGCCATTAAAAATGGGTCTGATGATAACTACTTTAGAAGTGCCGTAGGACTCAAGTTAAAAGTGCGATAACACATAAGTCAAATGTGCGATAGCACTACTATTGGACATGCGATAACTAGAACTGTGATAGCATAGACATGCAATAGCTTAGACATGTGATAACTTAGACATGCGATAGATTATACCTGCGATAGCTTAGGCATATGATAACTTTGACATGCGATGGCTTGGACGTGTGATAGTTTGGACATGTGATAGCATAGACGTGAGATAACATAGGCATGTGACAGCTTAGGCATGCAATAACAACCTAAAAGCTAAATAGCTTAAACATGCAAAATCCAACTTCAAAGATAATATTGCTATATATATGCGATAACTAATGATAATGTATCCATTATTTAACTTTGTAGATCTTAGGTAGCATTTTGGAAGCCATTTTCCAAGATGTTTAATTTGAATTTCATAAGGATGAAACTATAAACAGAAATGATAAGTTAAAATGCAATAACTTATGTGAAATGATAAACATAGCTTAGCTTAGGGAAGCTAAGAAATGATAAGTTGTATTATTTAGAAAGGAAGATCAAAATGTTTTATCCAAAGAATTGAAAGGTTTTTGATCTAAACACGAAGATATATGAATGTGTAGGGTACACGATAATGAATGAAAGTAATGGATTAAACCAAAGATTTCAAAATATACCAACTCATGGAGAAGTTGAATGGCATGGTGCCAAGGCTTGTGAAGTCTAAAATTCGACGGTATATGACAGAGTGCCAAGACCTGGGAAGTCCATTAGATTCAATTAACTCTAGCGTGAGTGATAACATCAAAATTGATGCATTTTAGTGAATGAATCGCAACATTAACCGAAAATGTTTCTGGGACTACGAAGGACATTGACACTTACTAAGAACACTTTTCTAGAATGTATTCGGGGTGCTTACATTTAACCTCCCAAGAGAGTCAAGGTAGCTCCCAAGGTGGAATGAGTGGTTATTTCATCTTTGATGTTGTTCAAGTAAAAGATGAATTAGTGGTACATAGTCCTAGGGAAGTCATCACTATATAAAGTTAGGGATAACTTTGATATTTGTTTCTAAATAAAGGGAGGTATCACTATATAAAGTTAGTGATAACTTTGAGATTTGTTTCTAAATAAGAGTATAGAAGTTGCACATGAATGTGATTAATGATTGTATGATAGGGTTCATAACAGTATGTTAAGTATAGAGTACACTTATATTCGAGATGATGCTCATGATATAATGATTTATTACATGATATGAAATAACTGATGTTATTGATTTTGCGAGAGGAAGACCCATTCTACTAGGCGGTGTGGTATCACTATATGTATGTTTAGGCAATGTATTAGCATACCATGCTTTATGTCTGACCCATGTTTTTATTATTATTTTCCTCATAAACTCACGGATACTCCTTCGAGTGAACTAAATTTATGGGATTGGACATGTAGCATTTCAGAAGATGAATAAAAGCTTTGAAGACAAAGAAGGAGGCTTAGTACATAATAATGTTTTGTTTTGATTCCCGTTGTAAAACTAGGTTATATAACTAGTTAAGTCTTCGTGTTAACATCTTCATATGTCAGGCACAACTATTATCTATGTTTTATTATACAACTACTACATGGGCCATACTGGAAGATGAAAAATGTAATGACAATATGTGTAATGAAATTTATTTAGTCGCTCTATTTACTTAATATTGTTTAAAAAAGCTAATCATATTTTGTGGCTTGAAAATAATTTTGGTGATGATTGCATCATCATCGGCATTCATTTTTGGGTTTTGAAATGGGAGATGAAACAACATGGTATCAGAGCTTAGTTTACGGGTAAGTGAAAGAGTGCTAAGTATAAATCTGGCTGGAAACTAGATAATAAAAGCAAACACCTTGGGGAAGGGTACACGCTGTATATATAACATACCTATATTTTGATATAGATATATGTAGGTATATAAAGCATTATACTATTGTTCTCACCCTCTTTACTTGTCTTTTATGAGTCCTTGCTTATGTAAAAATGTAACGACCCTGAATTTTTGACATTTGAAATGTGAATATTTAATTGAGTTTAAAATATTCGAATGATAATTTAATTTGAAATTCAAATATCAGAATGAATTTGGCGATTAAATTATTGAATTTAATTATTAAATCTGGGTAAAATTTTGAATCTTCAGTTTTAAGCTGATTAAAAATAATCTGAAGGCTTTGAAAATTTATATTGATAATTCTGAAGGTAATCGAACTTTCAGAATTGAATTTGAAACTGTTTTGTTCAGTTTTTAATTTTATCGTTTAAACTGAATTTGAAAATAGCATTCCGGAGCACAGTCTCGGAATTCGACGAAACCTGTTCCATTGGATCTGTAATATTGAATATTACCGGGTTTCAATTTTCGTAGCGTTCAGAGTCGTTATGTGAGCGTACGGTATAAAAACGCCTAGAAATAATTAATCGTTTTAATTTAAATATCGTTTATCATTTCATCTGTCAAAGATTTCTTTTCCATCAGCCGACTTACTTTTTATCTGCTAAATCACGTACTCCTGTCTCCCCTTTTTCTAAACATCTCGTTCTTATCCATTCTTTTAGAGTAAACGAAACTATTTCGTTCAAATTAAAAACACAGGCTTCAAATAAAAAATGGCCGAAGCCCTTTTTCTTAATCAAACACGTTCCCTTCCTCATTCCCAAATTATTATCAATTTCAGTTTAAATTAATGGCCGAGCCTCGTATAAATTCTCTTCAACCTCGAACGAAAGAACGAAAGGAGGAACGATTCAAACGACGAAGGCGTTTTGTTGACCCTATCTTCACGGCCGCGATGGCGTTGACGACTCCAAGTTCGTCAAGTTTGGGGCTTCCGGTGGGGTTTTTCGACGGGTGTCGTGCATGAGGCTATGGTAGAGGGCGACGATGTCATGGGTGGCAAGCTTGGTGGAGGAGCTGGCCAGACGCTCGAACTCAATTCGCGATTTTGGGAGGGGACTAGCCTGGTGATTAAGGTATTTGTCTGGTAATGAATGTTTTTCAATCAATAATTTATTAAACTAATTTCAGTTGTTATATATATATACAACCATTTTTGTTTCAGTCTAAAATATATGTTGATGGGTTAGAGAAAATTTAATGACAGTAAAGGTATAAGGACAGTTCTGTTGAATTTATAAAGGGTTTAAAACAGAAATATATATATTTATACAAGGTTTGGAATATATATATATATATATATATATATAGACATATGTGTTTTAATTGTGTCTAGAGTTATGTAAAGTTAGATTTTATCTGTATAAATTATTTTGGTATATGTAAGAAATAAATACACATACATATGTTTCAATTTATTAATTACGCTAAAAATAAATTATTTAAAGGAAATTCAGTTTAAAATTTAATTTTTAGTTAAAGGGAATTAGTTAAAATAAATCATTGGTTAATAAAATCTTATTAAATGGAAAATTTATTTATTCGATCAATTTAAATATTAATAAATTGTATAAATTGTTTTATACAAGGTCTAAAATCATCGTGAAAACAAACTGGGATTGGAAATGGATTGCGAATAAAAGCGAAGGTGAGATCTTCTCACTCAAATTGGAAATTTGATTTTTTGCAGTTATTGATTGATTGCTATTTGGATGTGATATTAGATATAGTAGGATATATCTATATATAGCAATATATATTGGCATATGTATATATTGCAGTTGTGATTTCCTGCATTATATAGCGGATGAGACCCTATTGCGCCGCATAATAGCGGATTGATATTTTATAAATCCCATATACCGTGATATTCCACCTCGAAGTGGAATTGGTATTGTGCTAACATCTGTGGATGCAGGGAAACAGGTTGGAGGGATCCAACTGGATTCCTCAAATTGTTTGAATATTTTTTCATATGTGAATGATGTGATTTATTGATAATCTGTGAATGATTTATTGATAATTGAAATTGTTGAAGGCTAAAATTTAGCCGAATGTATTTTTGGTATCGTTGGATACCAGAAATGAATATAAATTGGATTTTGAAATTAAATTGGAAAATTTTAAGTGAATTTATTGAAAGAAGGAATTTTAAAGTATTAAAATTTGATTTTCGAAATCTTACCAAATAAATTCCAAAAATATGGAAAAAATGAGTTTTGAATAATATTGTTTCAAAGTTGAAGAATTCATTAAAAAAATGGAATTTTGAATAATTTGAAAGGAACAAAGGAATTTATTTAAAAGTGATAAACTTTTAGAAATCAATTTGAAATTGATTTGGTATTGGAAAATGAACCTTTGAGAAATCGATTTGGAAATTTATTTGGAGTTGAAAATAAATTTAGAAATCAAATTTGTAATTAATTTGGTAATGGAAAATAAATCATTGGAAAATTTATTTGAAATTGATTTAGTGTTTGAAAAATGAATTTGGAAGTCGATTTGCAAATGGTTTGTTATTTGGAGAAAAACTTAGAAATAAATTGCAATGTTTTGTTCTATTGAAATAAAACTTTGAAATCAATTTGTAATTGATTCGATATTGAAATAAAATTAGAAATCAATTTGGAATTTGATTTTTGGGGTTAAAAGTGAATATTTGGGAATGTAAATTCAAAATGGAATGAAATGAAAGGAAAATTTGTTTAAAAATAAACGCTGATTTATTTTTTAAGTGTGAAAGTAAATTTACGGATTTGGAACGTAAATTTAAAATAAATCGATAAGGATTTATTTAATTGGTTTAAATTGACCATTTTGAAATGGAAGTGTATTTTCCTTGAAAAACCGAGTATATTCCAAAGTAGCTTTTAAAATATAAATTAAAAGTTCTAAGTGGGTTTTTAAAAGATATATTTGGAAATATATTCCGTGTAAGGAAATTGATTTGAAATTTATTTTCAAAAGTTGAAAGGTAAAAAGTGATTTGAAATTGGTTTTCAAATGTGAAGTGTGGAAAAAAAAATATATCTCGTGAAGATATTTTGAAATTAAATAATTTGGGAAAATTATTTAAATCCGATGATTGTTGTGAATATTATTGATAGTTAAATCACCGACTATCAATATTGCCTTTGAAATGGCACTTGAATTGTTTTTTTTTAAAACAAACGCTTATTATTCGGTTTAGCCAGGAAAGGGCCTTTGTGTCAGATAACCCATTCCGAATAATAATACGGCGATATGGATCATATTGAAGTCCGGTGGTGAAGACCGGGTATTTGTGAAAACGATAGGATGACCTATCGATTGTCTCTGCACCGTTAGCTACGGTATTGAGATTTCCTTTGTGATGGGAAGTTTTATCGGGATTGTGAATATCCGGATTGCAAGGGCTTCTTTGGAAGTGCCTTCGGTTTGTTCGAACCCGGAACTGACTTGTATGGTTACGTGTCTGACATTACATTTTGAGATATAGAGCTGATTTCTTTCAAATACATTTCTGTTGGTGGCGGAGAATTTATTCTCTTAGCTTAACACCCTTCTCTGAGACGTACGAGCTCAGAGGTTATGTAGTTGAAATTTATCAGCGATATATTCCCACTTTGGTAATGTGGCATGCTGAGTGTTGCTGTGATGATGATCATTTATTGATCATTTGTGATCAAAGCGTGGCTTTGTGAAAAAGCGTAGTTTTGTGGACGAAACTTCGTCAGGGCCTCAACAACCCGGAAATGGTCGAAACAGGAATGTTGTGGCAAGGTTATGAGGGTCGCGCCCTTTAGGGTATGTCATTTCCTTCTGGAAAGGGGTGGTATCATGGTATGGAGCCCAGATACTTACTCATGTGGACACACTTTATTTATTATGTGTGATGTTGGTTACCGAGCGCTCGGATAAAGGTCCCAAAGGACCTGGGGATGGCATATTCGTGAGTTACCTAGTTACAGGGGTAACCCGACCTTGTTGGCAGAGAGCAGTTTGTCTCTCGGGACGTCCAGCTAGAGGCGATCACATTCGGCAGTAGGAAAGGAAGTTCCTTAGCCTGACCATTTTTTGGAAATCCATTTCCCAATACGGAACTTGTACGGTTTTAGTTGTAGAACCTGCCATTTACTTATGGTGGCACCCCACTGTTTAGATGGTAGCTATAGTAGGCATAGTTCGGAATGTCTATGCTGGCAAAGATTAATATTATACTTTCGAAATGTTTTCTACACTAGACATTAATAATAATATCCATTGATTTGCGTAGTAAGCATCTTTGACTATCATAAGAAGAAATCCTCTCCAATTCTGCGTTTGCATTGTGTGTGTGGCGGGAGGTCTTATGGTAGTTTCATTTTCCAAAAGCATTGCGAACTAATTTTATTTTCTTTGTGAAAATAACTGTTTTACGATCTCACACCAGTCACCATGACTGACTCGGAGTTTATTGTTTCCCTTCTAAACTCTAGGTGCCCATAATTTTCCACACGGGCAGCCTAGAGTTATGTTATTAGGATATTCTGGAGCTTTGGAAGCAAGATGGATGGCGGGACGTACTACCGTACTTGTTTTATTTATTCTTATTTATTCTGCTGTGTATTCTGTATGAGGACAAGTTTATATAACTATCCATTGTTGTATTGAGTTGTATATTGACTCTGATTGATGTATTGTATAAAACTGATATTGTTCTTTGTTTAAAAGATTTTTGATTTATCTATTATATATTGTTCCGCTGCGAATGTGAGATTCGGATATGGTTCTGTTTTCTGCGTTTCTTCTTTCTTTTCTTCTGTCTTTTTCTACCTCTTCTTTTAACCCTAATGGTTCGGTTTTCCGTCATTTGATTGTGCAGCATTTGATATAGAAGACGTATTAATGTCGACTTTCGAGCGTCGAAAAATCGTATCGTTACAAAAAAGCAAGAATGGAAACTAGAAGCGGGCTTTTGATGTTCCGAGAGGCTAGGAAAAATGCTAGTAGAGGAACTACAAGTATGCAGATTTATGGATAAAGATGGGAGACGATCCCGAATGTTGGTGTTGAGACTAACGCTTTGATGCCGACCCCAACAGTTGTAGAAATGGACATGAACGCTCTTTTCTACAAGTATATGACAGAAATGATAAGGCAACAAACAGCTGTTGATGCTGTTGAGCTGAGACAAAAGTAGTTAAAGGAGGAGACCTTTCCAAAATCAACCAAGATTATTGGAATTGTGGAGGAAAGGTGTTTACTAGGAAGGAGGCAGCTTTGGAGGTTCTTAAATGGTTGAAGGTGCATAAGCATATCTTTGGAGACATGAGGCATGATGATGCTTTTAAGAGAGGTTGGCTTCTCGTCAGCTTCAAGATGATGCTTTGGACTGGTGGGTGGCATTGATTGTTAAGATTTCAAAGGAGAAAATTACTTAGGATCAATTTAGGAACCAATTCGAGACCCATTTTATTCCTAAATTACAAAAGAGCGCTTTGTGCCGTGAATTAATTAACAAAATCGATGATTGCTATATATTTATTTAATTATTTTTTGAGCAATTATAATAATTTAAATATGATAATATATATATATTATTTTGATGGTCGAAAATTTTAAAATTGTTTTAAAATAAGGTGGTCTAAAATATATTTGGGTATGAATTGATAAAACGAGTTTAATTAATTAAGCATGGTAAGGTCTCATTTATAATGGGCTATACCTTGAATGGTGGATTTGAGTAAGATATTCACATAGCATATTATGCTATTATAAATAGACATGGATGCCTCCATTCTTATACACAATGAGATTTATTCTCTCCTAACAAGATAAATTATAAATTAATGGCAGACTTTGCAACTCCACCATTGAGTTGGATAGGATCTATTGAAGGCGAAACTTATGGTTTCAGGTTATGTTCAACCGGTAGGAGTATCGAGGAAAATTTTAAAACTATATTTAAACAAAATCAATAAATCGTTTTGAATAATTCATTTTAAATCAATCAAAATATTTGTTTTTTTAATTCTTTTGCATGGCACTGTACATCATGAATGTGCATAGGCCATCCATTTCATTGAGCATATCCACCATTCCTTAGTTCAACTCATCGCCTCCTCCATAGAAGAGCTCATACGATCGTCGAAGTCTTGATGTGCTTCAGCTTCCTTGCTAATGATGAAAGGCAACGACATAACGCATCAATCGATGAAGTCTTGATTTAGGTTTTAGGACGAAGGCAATTGAGTTTATGGTGGGTGGTTCTAATTGATAGAGCATGAAGAGAGGAGTGAGGCGGTGGTCGTCGCCAACAGTCTGATGGCTTGACCAGAGCGGAAAAATTGATCATAATTAAAAGTGTCAGCTAGAGTTTCAACTAAAGGAAGACAGGTACATTTTTAAATAAGTCCCACAATTCATTATATTACATATAAACCCCTTTTGTTACATGATTGTTACTTTATACAAAAATCCTTACGACTTATAAGCTCCATAACTTTCGCATATGAACTCCTTTTTGTGTTCAACTTGCAGCGTTGGGTTTGTGATAAAATTCTGGACATGCTGGTATTATTTAACTATACATTTTACACTTATAATATATGACATTGTTAATTAGATGTTGATACATACACACACACACACATATATATATATATATATATCTATGTATGTATGTATGTATGTATGTATATTTGTATGTATATTTGTTATTAAGATATTTATAACTTATTCTCTTTAATCAGAATTAATATATTAATACATTACTCATTTGATTCACATATTTAATATTTGCATTAAGACAAATTAAAATCCTTCAGATTGATAACATCAATTTAATAAACATTAAACTTAAAATTGTTTTTGAATTCATATAAACACCATTTAATTAGTACTTATCATTCAAATATTATATATATACTAGACTCCTCAAATTTGGGCATGTCCCAAAGGGCCTTGGTTCTAGGCCAGTTAGGTTTTGTGGACTCTAAACTACACATTTTAAACCTAGACCCGACCCGAAACAGAGTTTTTGTCCAACTGGATAATTACATTTAAAAGAAAAATATTTTTATGTTTTTTGGTTGGGCCAGTTCGGGTCGGGTTTCATGAGTTCTAAATGATATTTTTCATCACTTAGACCTAACTCGAGACCCATCAAGTTTGGGTCGGGTTCGTGTTTGACAGGATTAAATGATATTTTTATCACTTAGACTTAACTCGAGACCCATCAAGTTTGGGACTGGTTGGGTTCTACTTGGGTCAGTTTGGCTCTGGTTTATAGGTCTTGGTTCCAATTATTAACTCTAATATATATGCATATATCATTATATATAAAGTTTTATTATTAAATTTACCTTTGAATAAATGTTATTTAATTTGACAATGAATTATCTTGCTAAACATTTTGAACAAATAATAACATTGTAAACCATCTTTACTATCAATAACATAAATTTAATGAATAGGATCCAACGTGTTGTTTTAGAATTCTAAAAATACCCCTATGTGATCAAAGTGTTGTACAAGTACATATTTGCGAGAAAAAGTACCTCATCAAAAGGCAACCAAACCTATAAACAACTAGACGAATCAGAATATGACCCAGCACATTCATCCAACCCATCAACCCTCTTCATAAATGAATTGAGTCAACCCATTTATGATCTTTTATTAAAAGAGTCATACACATTTATAACCCTTTATTAAAACGATCATCATAAATGGGTAAATCATTACCCGTTTATTAAAAAATATGAAATATAGAAATTTGAAATTTCAAAAATTTAAATTTAAATATTGAAAATTCGAGAAATGAATTTAAAATTTCAAAATTTGAATACTGAAAATTCAAATTTAAAAGTTTTGAAAATTTGTGCTATAGCGACTAGGCAGAAGTCTCTTTTTAGTCTCTTTTTTCATTCAAACTGCAGTAACTTCTTCATATTGACTCGGAATTAGGTGGGATGAATTCGCACCTACATTATAGACAATATGGAACACTTAGATACTTCATATTCTGAATGTAAGATGTAGTTCTCCATGGTGACTAATAGTTGTACTTGCTAAATAACAGGCTACATCCCATATCTAAACTCTGACCAGGCAGAAGTCACTATTTTTCATCCAAACTGGACTAACTACTTCATACGGACTCGGAATCAGGCGAAACTTTGACCAATGAACTCACATCTACATCATAGACAATACAAAGTGCTCACTTATGTTTTGAATGTATGTTGGTGTTTTCCTTGGCAAATAACAATTGTACTTAACAAATAACAGGCTACATCCCCATATCTAAACTTCGACTAGACAGAAGTTGATATTTTTTATTTAAATTGTAATGACTTCTTCATACTGACTCGAAATCAGACAAGACTTTGACTAAAGAACTAACATTTACATTATCAACAATACAAAACACTTGGATACTTTATATTCTGAATGAACACTATAGTTTTCCATGGTGACTAGTAGTTGTACTGGTTACTAGTAGTTGTACTTAGTAAATAACAGGCTATATCCCCATATCTAAACACAGACTAGGCATAAGTTGCTATTTTTTCCATTCAAATTGCAATAATTTCTTCATACCGACTCCAAATCAGGTGAAACTTTAAGCAATGAACATGCATCTACATTATAGACAATACATAATACTTAGATACTTCATATTATGAATGTACGCTGTAGTTCTTTATCTTCTGAATAATATTTTTTCTGATTGAGTGTGATGTAATTAGCATGTAATGACCCAGTTTTTCGTAAAGTTCGAGCTGACAATAAACCACATATGTCCAACCCATATTGAAAGGAAAGGCGGATAGTTAGGGAAAAGAAGGAAGGAAGAAAACAAGAAGAAACTAAGCAACACAGAATCTCACAATGGAATGAATAATCTATAATATACAACAAATCTTTACACAAAGTAAAATGTAATATACACACACCAATCAGAATACACTAACTCATTTTAGCCTGGATAGTTATAACAGCCTGTCCTTATAATTTGCTGACAAATACAACCAACAGACAATACAGCGAAACATAAGAAATACTTAGATACATCTTGGACCTCCAGCTCTTCTCCTGAGCCCTAATGCATCCAAAGAAATCTGTAGATATGCCCAGTCTAACTTGAGCATTATAATAAAATAACAACCGAGTTAGTCTGGTAAACCAGTGTGAGAAAAACACACCCAGTAGGATCTTTTCTAAATTTATCAAACTCTTTTCAAATTAATAAAGTTATCTCGTAATACCACGCCGCACATAAACATAGACGGGTTTTTTACCTTACGATAACCAAAACATTTCCTATAGAAAATCCATTGATATTATAATAGTGTCTAGAGGTCAAAGTAAAATATGAATATAGTTGAAATGCTTGCATCTCATATTTAAACGTAGTTGGGCACAACTAAGTTCGTACGACGCTTATTGGAGAATGGATTCCATACTATGACTGGGCTACTGGGGTACCGCCCATTCATGGTGCATCTTTAGATAAAATAACACCGAGGACCTCGCCGAGATCCTCTACCAACACAGAACCGGCCTACCACTTGACTAGTAGTACCGAATACGATCACCCCTCCGTTAATGAGCCCTAAAGCATACAAATAAGAGATAATATCGACTCTGGATAGGGATGATGATACCCTACTTAGGAGCGACCTACTTAGCCCTGCCTTATCTCCCATGTTTTAGTCATTTTTGATTGATGAGGTTTGAGGCTACGTTTGACCTTTTATATAGCACTTCCCACTTGGAATGCTAACACTGCTCTCCAGGCAACAACACAATGCCAGCATTCATCCTACAAATTGTTCAGGACATGAACAAACCGAAGGCACTACTTCTACTACATCCATTTTGGAATCACTCTTAGAATTAGTAGCAAGCAGCCCTTGCACATCAAAGAGCTCCATCTTCCATTCCATCATCTTCAAGACTTCTTCACTTCGAAATGCTTAAGTTGGATCAAAGTGGTTTTCGGATAACATATCCGATCTCGGTCTCTTCAAAACAACATTTAATAATTACCGGTAAAATCAACCCCAGTTCTTTAGGAAATAAACAGTCAAAGATAAGAGCAGAGATCACCTCCTAACCGTTAGTGGATGGATTTCACTCACATGTTTCACCTAGATATTTCTAAAGTTACATTTTGGTTTATATTTGATAGTCGGTTATTTAACTATCAACAAACACACATCCAAATCATGGATTTATTTCAAAAGGGAAAATAAACATTGGTTAAGCACATAAGTAACCACTACCCTCCTTTTAATTAATCTTTTCATTAATTAAAATCACTTTGTAAATACTTGTTGGAAAATACCTTTACAAAGATATACCCACAAATCCTTTTATGGCAATACTTAGAAAATATCCATATACTTATCTAAACGGTATAAGTATATTCAAAGAACAGAGGAAGGTTTCCTTTTTACGCAGTTCTAAAATCATTTATAAAATCCTTTATAATCCTCTAAAAATCATTTATAATCTCTTTTATAAATCCCAAAACATTTATAAACTCTTTTTATACATTACTAAAAATCATTTAAAGACCCTTTATAAATCCATAAAACCATTTATAAAACTCCTTTTATAAATCTAGAAACCCATTTCTAAAATTCGTTTATAAATATCTAACCATTTATAAAAAATTCTTTACCTTGTAAATAATCTTCCTTTAAGCCTTTAAACCATTTTATAAGACTTCTCTTATAAAAACCAAGTCAGTTTATAAAATTCTATTTATAAATCTCGAACATTTATAAATAAATAATAATCATTTACTTCAAACACTATTATATAATCACAGCTATTAATAATACCTTATAAATAAATAAATATTATTAACCTTAAAACATTTTAAAATAACAATTAAAAATTCCAAAACATTATTAAATAAATAATATTAATTAATCTTTACCATTATTATAAATAGTGATAATTTATTTCCAAAACATTATAAATAAATCACTATTATTAATTTCAAGCCATATTTTTTTTAAATAATTAACTTTTCAAAATATTAAAATATACATAAATAACTTTAAAACAACATTAAATGTAAATAAGTAATCTTTAAACAATATTAAATATAAATAAGTAATCTTTAAAACACTATTAAATATAAATAATCTTAAAACAATGTTAAATATAAATAATCTTAAAACAATATTAAATATAAATAAATAACTTAGAAAAGATAGATAGAATGGGTGGAATAAAATAGAATCTAAATCCTTTAAAACAAAATATTACCGGAACCCAATTTCGGATTAAAAATCATTTCATGTCTCAAAAACCAATTCCAACTCAATGGCAATTTATATTATATTTAAAATACTAATTTAAGGCCAATAGCTACCCAACGTCTAATCGATATCGATATTAATTTTTATTTAATCACTATAGGGTTTAAGTTCTGAACATATAACAATGTCATAACCAATAGTGTCAACGATCAGGTTTAATATCCAATAGTTCATATGACAGGAATATTATTGATATTAAAATCAATAACGGCAAGGAATCCTATTAGATCCCTCCAACCTGTCCCCCTACATCTCAAATAGTATATAATTATATAATATAGGTTATCCATTACTAGGCGGGTATATATATAAAGGGTCATCTGCTCCAGGTGCCGGAATCAACCAAACAAACTGATAAAATAGTAAATCATCCAAACATCCAATCAATAATTTTTATCAACTATATATATTACTACTTAACCAAAAAGGTGAGATTAACTCACCATAGTCCAAATTGTCGTTAGAGCGTTCTGGATTCCGTCTAAATCGAACGACGTTCGATTAAGCGTGAAATCCAACTAGCTCCAACTCCATCCAATCCAACTCTATGTCGTAGAATTCGCTGATACGAGTACAATGCAAGTTGTCACGCTTAAATTCGACCATGTATGAAAAAGTTATGCAATTATAAACATTCAATTTTATAATATAATTAATTACATCATTAAAAATTTAATTACTTAATTTAATTAATCTCACTCCCCAAATCCCTCTCATTCACGAATACGAACCCACCCAGGCGCCTTTTTCAAATCGCGACATCAACCATTCGCTGCTGCTCCCACGCTTCATCGCCGACCACTGTGCCATCACCTCACGATCCCCTGACCAAGCTCTACCCATCGCCACTCGCCTCGTTGACGATCAGAGCCTCCATCGCCGAGAAAACCCCTATGAACGAATTCCGTTCATCATCGAAATTCGACCAACCACGGCCATGATAGCTCATGAAACTTTGGCCGTGGGTAGCTCTCGACCCCCTTTACACTTCTCCTTCAGGCCCCACTACCTCTAGCGCCACTGATGCCAAGAAATCACGAGAAAACCACCGCGACGTTGATCTATAAATTGGTGCCACCTGTAACGACCCGTATTTTCACGGATCGAAACATCGTAAGATAGTTGACCTTTGGTTGCATTGTTAATAAGTCGTTCAGAATTTTTCTAAGTCCTAGGTCGCGAACGACCTAAGAGATAAGTCGTAACCGACTTATGGATTGAACGACTTAAGAGAACGTTTGGAAGCTTAAGTCGTATAGGAATTTAAGTCTGGGCGAGTTAATGACTAAGGGTTTAGGTCGTAGACGACTTAAGAGGGAAGACTTAAGAATTTCTGGCGAGTTAAGGTTTCGAGCGACCTAAAGGAAGCGCGGGCTAGAAGACGTACGACCTAGTGGTTAGTGTGTTAAGTCGTAGACGACTTAAGTTTTTGACCGAGATAAGCGTTAGGTCATTATGTACTAGGTCGTCTGGTAGTTAGTATAGTTAGGTCGGCAACGACCTAAGGAAAAGCTGTTGTGAGCGACCTAAGTGTATGGGTTAAGTGTTAGGTCGGCAGTTCAAGTTAGCGACCTAGTGGAGTTAGCGACCTATAGGGTTGAGCGACTTAAGAAGGTTAGCGTGTTAGCGACCTAAGGAGTTAGCGTGTTGCGACCTAAGGAGATAGGTCGCATAAGTGTTAGGTCGCGTGAGTTGTTTGTAGTTAAGTTGTTAGGTCGCTAGAGTAATCTAAGTGTTAGGTCGCATGGAAGCCTAAGTTGTTAGGTCGCAACCCAACTAAGTCGTAGGCAGTTAGGTCGTAAACGACCTAAGTTAGGTCGTGGACTTCTGTGGTTGTTAGGTCGCAAGGTTCTGTCTAAGTGTTAGGTCGCTGGCATGTTAAGTCGCAGATGCGCATTGTTGTAGGTCGTTAGGCTTAGGTCGGTGGGTTTTAGGTCGGCAAGGTCCTAGGTCGTAAGTCGGAAACGACTTAAGGAGATGGCCAAATTTCGACTTAGCGAATTTTCTGCCTATAAATAGGGGGGTTGGCTTCATTTTTGGGATCCGGATTTTGAAGCGACGAAGTGCTGCCATTTTGAGAGCTCAACTTCTACACTTCTTCACTTCTTTTCTCCACTCTAATCTAGTGCTTCCATCCATCCAAATCGAAGATCAAGATTGAAGATTCAAGAGCTTAGATTGAAGATCTTCATCTTTTCTTGAGAGATTTCATCGTTTGAAGCGGATTGGTGATTGATCAAGCTTGATCCTTCGCTGTCCAGATCTGAAGCGTGTTGATTTGGGTTTGTTTAGGTGATTTGGTGAGTGGTGGTTATCTCTCACATGGATCCAAAGGAGTATATCGGATTGTTGGCTCGATTTGGTGTTAAAATAGTGATTTCCATGCATTTTCTTCATCCTAAGTGTAGATCCATATAGATCCATTGTTCATAATGATGTTACATCCATTTTATCATATGTTAACCTATGCAAGTTCATTCATCAAGTTTGTAGAGATATAATCCATGTTTTCATGCTTATTGGACTTTCAACTCTTTAATTACGAAAATGCCATTATTGTTATAATTGTCTACTTAGATCATTTTTGAATGCTTGATTTCTTGGATTGATGTTTGATTTGATTGATTGTTATGAACTAGATGATTGATGATTAGATTTAGATTGAAGATGATTCAAAAGCTAAGGGAAAGGCTCTTGAATTGGGAAAGCTGCTCGTGGCATATGTAGCGGGATGATGAAGCTCTTATGCATAGATTTGATGATGTAATGTTGAGATGAGGCTTTGCGAGGATGTGATGAAGCGAGGCAATCATGTGATGAAGACTTGGTCTAATCCAGACGGAATCATTCCAAGCATGTTGATAACTCGGTGATATGATTCGAGTTGAGGATAATGAATGGATATGAGAATAGTCGTCGAGGAGGATGACTAGGAGGCTTGGATAGCATCGTTGTTGAAGGTTCTAGCATGCTCTAAGCAAGAGTACGTTTGGGCAGATTCGATAGTCCCAACGACCAACTGTTGAAGGTCGAGTACTCTGGGCAGATTCGATAGTCCTAGGCACGGGTTGCGACGACGTGCGGGAGTTATGTCTAGAACCGGGGTTTCCATTAGCCCTTGACGGACGGCTGAAAGAATGTTCCGGTCATTCAATTAACGGTGATATCGAAGCAATGATAACAGTGATAGCCAGAGTCATGGATGTTTGGTTGTATCGTCATTCGGACTCAAGAGCGGTATATTTTGGGTGCTTATCTGATTTAGGCCTTGGTACTTGGAAAACATCGCCCTTGACTCGAGAGATAGTAGCTTTACTTTAAATTGTATGCTCTGCTATGTTTGCTTCTGCTTAGTGTGTGTCTGGGGCTATCACTGTAGAATGAGGTTGGAGTGGGAGGGTTGTATTCCTATTCCTTTTCCTTTATGTTCTTTTGGTATGTTGTTAGTTAATTTACTGCTCACTAAGACTGTTGTCTGACTCAAGGCTTTATGTTTTTAATTCTTATTGCCTTGGGCTGTTCGTCCATTTTGGGACGGGCAGACTAGGTAGCAGGTGGCAGGTGCTGTTCTCTTCTCACGGTGCTGATATC
Organism: Allium fistulosum; assembly: GCA_030737815.1. NCBI lineage: Eukaryota > Viridiplantae > Streptophyta > Magnoliopsida > Asparagales > Amaryllidaceae > Allium > Allium fistulosum. Next base: position 919,268,789 of record CM060906.1, read on the forward strand.
GAAGACGAGATGGAGGGTTGCATATTATCTTCTTATTATATGTACTGGATATTACGTTGTTCTGTATTCTCTGAGAGATATGTAGTGAGGCTTGATGTATTGACTATGTGGATGCTTGTATTCAACTATTATGGAGTTTTATATGATGTCATTTTGTTCTGTAAAGCTTCACTATACATATGTTCTATTGTATTTTGTCCATGCGCTGTGAGTAATACGATAGATCCTGTTATTTTAATCTACCCTGATAATCGTCCATGGTCGCCTGGCACACTTTACAGCGCACTATTTCTAGATTCGGTGCAGGGGTCATGGGCGGTCGTCACATTTGGTATCAGAGCATTGGTTAATCGATTTTACCCAACGCTCGCTGTCGTAACTACGTATGAGAGACGTAATTGTATTTTGATGGATGAATACTATATATAATATAGTAGCTTAGTAGAGTTGAGTCCTTTATGCAGTTGTTTCTCTAGATGTTCTAATCATTCCTTTTTATAGATATTGAGAATGAGTCGAAGAGGGAGACCAGCTGCTAGGGAAGGCCGTGCTACTGAAGAGACTGCTGATTATGCAGCCATGTTCGAAGCTATGATGACTTCGATCATGAGAAGGATACCAGTTTCGGGGGCAGCAGTTGATGTTGGAGTTCAAGTCCAAACTCCGAAACCAGTGGATTTTGCTAAGTTGTGCAAGGATTATACTGCTCTTGGAGGGAAGGTTTTCTTGGGAACAGAATAAACTATTGAAGTCCAGAGATGGATCGATGCTTGTAGAAGGATCTTTGGTGATTTGGGAATTGATGATGCAACTAAGAGGAAGTTGGCATCAAGGCAGCTTCAAGGGAGAGCTTCTGATTGGTGGAACTCTATTACCATCGATACCGCGGAGGAAGAGATTACTTGGGAGCAATTCCAAGCTAGATTTGAAGCTAAGTTCATTTCTACAGCTCAGAAGTCTGTTCTGTTCAAGAGGTTTGTGGAGCTCAAGCAAGGTGGAAGATCAGTTCTGGAGTATGTTTCTGAGTTCGAAGCTTTGTCCAAGTATGCCCGGTCATATATTGAGTCTTCTTATCAGAAGAATGAGAAGTTTGTGATAGGCTTGGACAGTTATCTTGGGAGATAGTTGGTGGATCATTTGGACGACTCATTTGAGAAGCTTGTGGAGAAAGCTCTTAGGCATGAGAGTCTGTTTCCTAAGGAAGGACCTGTTGTTGCTGTTACCAAGGGAGAGTCTAAACCACATCAGGGTGGAAACCAGAAGAGGAGGCAGCAGCAGCAGAAGGGTAAGGATGGCCAGAAGAAGCCGAAAGGCGAGGTGACTTGCTACAATTGTCAGCAGAAGGGCCATTTCTCTAAGGATTGTAAGAATCCGAAGGTGCCAATGAAGTGTCACAACTGTGACAAGCCAGGGCACCTCAGGAAGAATTGTCCAGAACCGAGGAAGGACAAGCAGATTATGCAAGCTTATGCTTTGGGAGTTGTCCCGTCGTCTTCGAAAGCTCCTACTGCTGAAGAGAAAGGAAAGAGTGTGGTTGTTCAAGGTACTCTTTTCCTATGTGGTGTTCCAGTTAGAGTTCTGTTTGATACTGGAGCGTCGCATTCGTTTGTTTGTAATGAACTCGTAGGCCGGTCAGGTTTGGAACCGGATATTGTTGATAGGCCATTGGTTGTGACTAATCCAGTTGGGGGTTCGTCTTGTTTGTGTATGTTATGCCGTGGTCTAGTTGTATCGAGTCATGGTTGCTCTTTTGTTTGTGATTGCTTTGTTCTGAACTTTGCGGGGTTTGGAATTATTTTGGGTATGGACTGGCTTAGGAAGTATGCAGCTAAGGTTGATTGTGAGAGGCTGGTGGTGACAGTCGAGAATGTGGAGGGGCGAAAGATTGTGATACGATGTAAGCATGAGGAAGGCGTCTTCATGAGCTTCATGTATTCGCTAGTTGTTCCACGGGATGGACTGTCTTTAGTGCCAATCGCAAATGGATTCGAGGATGTCTTTGACGAAGTCAAAGGGTTGCCGCCGCATAGAGAGATCGAGTTTCGAATAGATCTAGTTGAAGGAGCCAGACCTGTTGTGATGCCTCTTAGGCGGATGGCGCCTAGAGAACAGCAAGAGTTGAGGGTGCAAGTTGATGATCTTTTGCAGAAAGGATTCATTCGGCGTAGTGTGTCCGAGTGGGGTGCACCAGTTGTGTTCGCAACCAAGGCAGATGGGTCGTTGAGATTGTGCGTCGATTATCGTGAGCTGAATAAGGTGACTAAGAAGAACAAGTATCCATTGCCGAGAATAGATGACTTGTTTGATCAGCTTCACGAAGCTAAGGTGTTTTCTCAGATGGATTTGGCAACGGGATTTCACCAGTTGAGAGTAGCTAAGGATAGTGTGCCGAAGACTGCTTTTAGGACACCATCCGGTTTCTTTGAGTGGCTGGTAATGCCGTTTGGATTGACTAACGCGCCAGCATATTTTGTTGATCTGATGAATAGAGTGTTCAGAGATCAGTTGAACAAGTTCGTACTTGTGTTCGTGGATGATATTCTGATTTATTCCAGAACGGAAGAAGAGCACAAGACGCACTTGCGTATTGTTTTGGAAATCTTGCGGAAACATCAGCTGAAGGTGGAAGAGTGAAGTGAGGTTCTTAGGCCATGTGATTTCTGGAAGTGGAATAGCGGTTGATCCCGCTAAGGTGGAAGAAATCCAGGATTGGGTTAGACCTAAGAATGCATCTGATGTGAGAAGTTTTCTTAGATTAGCAGGATATTATCGACGGTTTATCAAAGACTTCTCCAAGATAGCTGCACCATTAACAGGATTGACGAAGAAGAACCAAGTGTTCAGTTGGGATTTTAAGTGTGAGCAAGCTTTCGGAATCCTGAAAGAGAGATTGACGAGTGCTCCTGTTTTGACTATTCCAAGTGGGAATGATGAGATGGTGGTTTACAGCGACGCATGTGGTACTGGACTTGGAGCAGTGCTGATGCAGAGAGATAAAGTTGTTGCGTATGCCAGTCGACAACTGAAGCCGCATGAAAGGAATTACCCGACTCATGATTTGGAGTTAGCGGCGATTGTATTTGCTCTGAAGATGTGGAGACATTATCTATTGGGAGTTCGATTCGAGTTGTTTACGGATCACAAGTCATTGAAGTATCTTTTCTCCCAAAAGGATTTGAATCTTCGGCAGCAACGTTGGCTAGAGTTTTTGGCATCATATGATTTTGGTATAGCTTATACTCCGGGAAAAGGTAACGCAGTGGCAGATGCGTTAAGTCGAAGACATGCAGGATTGGGAGCCATGTTTTCAGAATGGAAGAGTCTCGAGTATTTAGCTGGATTTGACTTCAGGCCTAGATGTGAATTGGAACCTGAGATGTTGGCAAACTTATCAATAAGACCGACTCTTGTGGAAAGGATTGGCGAGAGTCAAAAGCGAGATGATAAGCTTGTCAAGATTATCCGTGATTTGGAATCTGGATTGGAACCAGAAAGGGATAAAGGATTCGAGGTCGATAGAGAAGGTTGGCTTCGAAAGCAAGGACGACTAGTTGTTCCCGATATAGATGAATTGAGGAGTGAAGTTCTGAAGGAAAGTCATCACTCGAAGTTGACAATTCATCCAGGTGGAAATAAGATGTATCGGGATATGAAGAGAACCTACTATTGGGAAGGTATGAAGAAGGATGTTGGAAATTTTATTTCCAAGTGTATGAACTGCCAGTTGGTAAAAGCCGAACAGAAGAAGCCAAGTGGATTTCTTCAGCCATTAGAAGTTCCTACATGGAAGTGGGAACAAGTGTCGATGGATTTTATTGATGGATTGCCTAGAACCAGAACGGGAAATGAAGGGATTTGGGTCATTGTGGATCGTCTAACTAAGAGTGCACGATTCATTCCTGTTCGATCGACTAGGACTGCATCAAAGTTGGCTGAGTTGTATGTTAAGTGGATAGTTCGATTCCATGGTATTTCGAAGAGTATAGTGAGCGATAGAGATCCATTGTTCACTAGTGGATTTTGGAAGAGCTTCCAGGAAGTCTTGGGAACCGAGTTATGTTTGAGTACAGCTTATCACCCTCAAACAGATGGTCAGACCGAGAGAGTCAACCGAGTTTTGGAAGATCTTCTTAGAGCTTGTGTTTTGGATTTCGGAGGATCATGGGAAGATCACCTTCACTTGGTGGAGTTTGCGTACAACAACAGTTACCAGTCAAGCATTGGTATGGCACCGTATGAGGCATTGTATGGAAGACCGTGTGACTCTCCGACATGTTGGTTGGAAACTAGAGAAAAGCTGATACTTGGGCCATAATTGATTCGACAGACTTCAGATTGTATAGAGATCATTCGGCAACGAATGAAGGCAGCCCAAGACCGTCAGAAGAGTTATGCCGATAAGCGTCGAAAGGATTTGGAGTTCGACGTAGGAGATATGGTTTTTGTGAAGATTTCTCCACTGAAGAATGTTATTCGATTCGGGAAGAAAGGAAAATTGACTCCGAGATTTGTTGGACCATTCCCGATCATCGAGCGAATTGGAAAGCTCGCCTATAGGTTGGAGTTACCTGAGAAGATGTCGGGTGTGCACAATGTTTTTCATGTATCATATCTACGGAAGTATGTGCACGACTCGAATACGGTGGTTTCTGCTGATAGCTGTGAAGATTTCGACGTTGATCCAGTTGATAGGAGACCTCGTAAGCCGCTTCGTGTTGTTGAAACCGACACGAAACAGCTTAGGAGGAAGGTAGTTAAGTTGCTCAAGATACAATGGAGTGATGATGATAACGACTGTACGTGGGAGGTGGAAGAGAGGATGAAAGCAGCTCATCCTGAACTCTTCAAGGTATGGCCCTAAGGTGTCGTGTCACCTCACGATATTGTAACTTGTTCTAAGTCCTAGAATTCTGTACGCTAAGCTAGAATTGGATGCATGGTTTGTTGATTGCTATGGAGGATAGGCGTGCAGAATAGTCTTTGATTGCTTTGTTTGTTTGGAATTTCGGGGGCGAAATTCCTAAGGGGGAGAGAATGTAACGACCCGTATTTTCACGGATCGAAACATCGTAAGATAGTTGACCTTTGGTTGCATTGTTAATAAGTCGTTCAGAATTTTTCTAAGTCCTAGGTCGCGAACGACCTAAGAGATAAGTCGTAACCGACTTATGGATTGAACGACTTAAGAGAACGTTTGGAAGCTTAAGTCGTATAGGAATTTAAGTCTGGGCGAGTTAATGACTAAGGGTTTAGGTCGTAGACGACTTAAGAGGGAAGACTTAAGAATTTCTGGCGAGTTAAGGTTTCGAGCGACCTAAAGGAAGCGCGGGCTAGAAGACGTACGACCTAGTGGTTAGTGTGTTAAGTCTTAGACGACTTAAATTTTTGACCGAGATAAGCGTTAGGTCATTATGTACTAGGTCGTCTGGTAGTTAGTATAGTTAGGTCGGCAACGACCTAAGGAAAAGCTGTTGTGAGCGACCTAAGTGTATGGGTTAAGTGTTAGGTCGGCAGTTCAAGTTAGCGACCTAGTGGAGTTAGCGACCTATAGGGTTGAGCGACTTAAGAAGGTTAGCGTGTTAGCGACCTAAGGAGTTAGCGTGTTAGCGACCTAAGGAGATAGGTCGCATAAGTGTTAGGTCGCGTGAGTTGTTTGTAGTTAAGTTGTTAGGTCGCTAGAGTAATCTAAGTGTTAGGTCGCATGGAAGCCTAAGTTGTTAGGTCGCAACCCAACTAAGTCGTAGGCAGTTAGGTCGTAAACGACCTAAGTTAGGTCGTGGACTTCTGTGGTTGTTAGGTCGCAAGGTTCTGTCTAAGTGTTAGGTCGCTAGCATGTTAAGTCGCAGATGCGCATTGTTGTAGGTCGTTAGGCTTAGGTCGGTGGGTTTTAGGTCGGCAAGGTCCTAGGTCGTAAGTCGGAAACGACTTAAGGAGATGGCCAAATTTCGACTTAGCGAATTTTCTGCCTATAAATAGGGGGGGTTGGCTTCATTTTTGGGATCCGGATTTTGAAGCGACGAAGTGCTGCCATTTTGAGAGCTCAACTTCTACACTTCTTCACTTCTTTTCTCCACTCTAATCTAGTGCTTCCATCCATCCAAATCGAAGATCAAGATTGAAGATTCAAGAGCTTAGATTGAAGATCTTCATCTTTTCTTGAGAGATTTCATCGTTTGAAGCGGATTGGTGATTGATCAAGCTTGATCCTTCGCTGTCCAGATCTGAAGCGTGTTGATTTGGGTTTGTTTAGGTGATTTGGTGAGTGGTGATTATCTCTCACACGGATCCAAAGGAGTATATCGGATTGTTGGCTCGATTTGGTGTTTAAATAGTGATTTCCATGCATTTTCTTCATCCTAAGTGTAGATCCATATAGATCCATTGTTCATGATGATGTTACATCCATTTTATCATATGTTAACCTATGCAAGTTCATTCATCAAGTTTGTAGAGATATAACCCATGTTTTCATGCTTATTGGACTTTCAACTCTTTAATTACGAAAATGCCATTATTGTTATAATTGTCTACTTAGATCATTTTTGAATGCTTGATTTCTTGGATTGATGTTTGATTTGATTGATTGTTATGAACTAGATGATTGATGATTAGATTTAGATCGAAGATGATTCAAAAGCTAAGGGAAAGGCTCTTGAATTGGGAAAGCTGCTCGTGGCATATGTAGCGGGATGATGAAGCTCTTATGCATAGATTTGATGATGTAATGTTGAGATGAGGCTTTGCGAGGATGTGATGAAGCGAGGCAATCATGTGATGAAGACTTGGTCTAATCCAGACGGGATCATTCCAAGCATGTTGATAACTCGGTGATATAATTCGAGTTGAGGATAATGAATGGATATGAGAATAGTCATCGAGGAGGATGACTAGGAGGCTTGGATAGCATCGTTGTTGAAGGTTCTAGCATGCTCTAAGCAAGAGTACGTTTGGGCAGATTCGATAGTCCCAACGACCAACTGTTGAAGGTCGAGTACTCTGGGCAGATTCGATAGTCCTAGGCACGGGTTGCGACGACGTGCGGGAGTTATGTCTAGAACCGGGGTTTCCATTAGCCCTTGACGGACGGCTGAAAGAATGTTCCGGTCATTCAATTAACGGTGATATCGAAGCAATGATAACAGTGATAGCCAGAGTCATGGATGTTTGGTTGTATCGTCATTCGGACTCAAGAGCGGTATTTTCTGGGTGCTTATCTGATTTAGGCCTTGGTACTTGGAAAACATCGCCCTTGACTCGAGAGATAGTAGCTTTACTTTAAATTGTATGCTCTGCTATGTTTGCTTCTGCTTAGTGTGTGTCTGGGGCTATCACTGTAGAATGAGGTTGGAGTGGGAGGGTTGTATTCCTATTCCTTTTCCTTTATGTTCTTTTGGTATGTTGTTAGTTAATTTACTGCTCACTAAGACTGTTGTCTGACTCAAGGCTTTATGTTTTTAATTCTTATTGCCTTGGGCTGTTCGTCCATTTTGGGACGGGCAGACTAGGTAGCAGGTGGCAGGTGCTATTCTCTTCTCACGGTGCTGATATCGAAGACGAGATGGAGGGTTGCATATTATCTTCTTATTATATGTACTGGATATTACGCTGTTCTGTATTCTCTGAGAGATATGTAGTGAGGCTTGATGTATTGACTATGTGGATGCTTGTATTCAACTATTATGGAGTTTTATATGATGTCATTTTGTTCTGTAAAGCTTCACTATACATATGTTCTATTGTATTTTGTCCATGCGCTGTGAGTAATACGATAGATCCTGTTATTTTAATCTACCCTGATAATCGTCCATGGTCGCCTGGCACACTTTACAGCGCACTATTTCTAGATTCGGTGCAGGGGTCATGGGCGGTCGTCACATTTGGTATCAGAGCATTGGTTAATCGATTTTACCCAACGCTCGCTGTCGTAACTACGTATGAGAGACGTAATTGTATTTTGATGGATGAATACTATATATAATATAGTAGCTTAGTAGAGTTGAGTCCTTTATGCAGTTGTTTCTCTAGATGTTCTAATCATTCCTTTTTATAGATATTGAGAATGAGTCGAAGAGGGAGACCAGTTGCTAGGGAAGGCCGTGCTACTGAAGAGACTGCTGATTATGCAGCCATGTTCGAAGCTATGATGACTTCGATCATGAGAAGGATACCAGTTCCGGGGGCAGCAGTTGATGTTGGAGTTCAAGTCCAAACTCCGAAACCAGTGGATTTTGCTAAGTTGTGCAAGGATTATACTGCTCTTGGAGGGAAGGTTTTCTTGGGAACAGAATAAACTATTGAAGTCCAGAGATGGATCGATGCTTGTAGAAGGATCTTTGGTGATTTGGGAATTGATGATGCAACTAAGAGGAAGTTGGCATCAAGGCAGCTTCAAGGGAGAGCTTCTGATTGGTGGAACTCTATTACCATCGATACCGCGGAGGAAGAGATTACTTGGGAGCAATTCCAAGCTAGATTTGATGCTAAGTTCATTTCTACAGCTCAGAAGTCTGTTCTGTTCAAGAGGTTTGTGGAGCTCAAGCAAGGTGGAAGATCAGTTCTGGAGTATGTTTCTGAGTTCGAAGCTTTGTCCAAGTATGCCCGGTCATATATTGAGTCTGCTTATCAGAAGAATGAGAAGTTTGTGACAGGCTTGGACAGTTATCTTGGGAGATAGTTGGTGGATCATTTGGACGACTCATTTGAGAAGCTTGTGGAGAAAGCTCTTAGGCATGAGAGTCTGTTTCCTAAGGAAGGACCTGTTGTTGCTGTTACCAAGGGAGAGTCTAAACCGCAGCAGGGTGGAAACCAGAAGAGGAGGCAGCAGCAGCAGAAGGGTAAGGATGGCCAGAAGAAGCCGAAAGGCGAGGTGACTTGCTACAATTGTCAGTAGAAGGGCCATTTCTCTAAGGATTGTAAGAATCCGAAGGTGCCAATGAAGTGTCACAACTGTGACAAGCCAGGGCACCTCAGGAAGAATTGTCCAGAACCGAGGAAGGACAAGCAGATTGTGCAAGCTTATGCTTTGGGAGCTGTCCCGTCGTCTTCGAAAGCTCCTACTGCTGAAGAGAAAGGAAAGAGTGTGGTTGTTCAAGGTACTCTTTTCCTATGTGGTGTTCCAGTTAGAGTTCTGTTTGATACTGGAGCGTCGCATTCGTTTGTTTGTAATGAACTCGTAGGCCGGTTAGGTTTGGAACCGGATATTGTTGATAGGCCATTGGTTGTGACTAATCCAGTTGGGGGTTCGTCTTGTTTGTGTATGTTATGCCGTGGTCTAGTTGTATCGAGTCATGGTTGCTCTTTTGTTTGTGATTGCTTTGTTCTGAACTTTGCGGGGTTTGGAATTATTTTGGGTATGGACTGGCTTAGGAAGTATGCGGCTAAGGTTGATTGTGAGAGGCTGGAGGTGACAGTCGAGAATGTGGAGGGGCGAAAGATTGTGATACGATGTAAGCATGAGGAAGGCGTCTTCATGAGCTTCATGTATTCGCTAGTTGTTCCACAGGATGGACTGTCTTTAGTGCCAATCGCAAATGGATTCGAGGATGTCTTTGACGAAGTCAAAGGGTTGCCGCCGCATAGAGAGATCGAGTTTCGAATAGATCTAGTTGAAGGAGCCAGACCTGTTGTGATGCCTCTTAGGCGGATGGCGCCTAGAGAACAGCAGGAGTTGAGGGTGCAAGTTGATCTTTTGCAGAAAGGATTCATTCGGCGTAGTGTGTCCGAGTGGGGTGCACCAGCTGTGTTCGCAACCAAGGCAGATGGGTCGTTGAGATTGTGCGTCGATTATCGTGAGCTGAATAAGGTGACTAAGAAGAACAAGTATCCATTGCCGAGAATAGATGACTTGTTTGATCAGCTTCACGAAGCTAAGGTGTTTTCTCAGATGGATTTGGCAACGGGATTTCACCAGTTGAGAGTAGCTAAGGATAGTGTGCCGAAGACTGCTTTTAGGACACCATCCGGTTTCTTTGAGTGGCTGGTAATGCCGTTTGGATTGACTAACGCGCCAGCATATTTTGTGGATCTGATGAATAGAGTGTTCAGAGATCAGTTGAACAAGTTCGTACTTGTGTTCGTGGATGATATTCTGATTTATTCCAGAACGGAAGAAGAGCACAAGACGCACTTGCGTATTGTTTTGGAAATCTTGCGGAAACATCAGCTGAAGGCTAAGTTTTCGAAGTGTCACTTCTGGAAGAGTGAAGTGAGGTTCTTAGGCCATGTGATTTCTGGAAGTGGAATAGCGGTTGATCCCGCTAAGGTGGAAGAAATCCAGGATTGGGTTAGACCTAAGAATGCATCTGATGTGAGAAGTTTTCTTAGATTAGCAGGATATTATCGACGGTTTATCAAAGACTTCTCCAAGATAGCTGCACCATTAACAGGATTGACGAAGAAGAACCAAGTGTTCAGTTGGGATTTTAAGTGTGAGCAAGCTTTCGGAATCCTGAAAGAGAGATTGACGAGTGCTCCTGTTTTGACTATTCCAAGTGGGAATGATGAGATGGTGGTTTACACCGACGCATGTGGTACTGGACTTGGAGCAGTGCTGATGCAGAGAGATAAAGTTGTTGCGTATGCCAGTCGACAACTAAAGCCGCATGAAAGGAATTACCCGACTCATGATTTGGAGTTAGCGGCGATTGTATTTGCTCTGAAGATGTGGAGACATTATCTATTGGGAGTTCGATTCGAGTTGTTTACGGATCACAAGTCATTGAAGTATCTTTTCTCCCAAAAGGATTTGAATCTTCGGCGGCAACGTTGGCTAGAGTTTTTGGCATCATATGATTTTGGTATAGCTTATACTCCGGGAAAAGGTAACGCAGTGGCAGATGCGTTAAGTCGAAGACATGCAGGATTGGGAGCCATGTTTTCAGAATGGAAGAGTCTCGAGTATTTAGCTGGATTTGACTTCAGGACTAGATGTGAATTGGAACCTGAGATGTTGGCAAACTTATCAATAAGACCGACTCTTGTGGAAAGGATTGGCGAGAGTCAAAAGCGAGATGATAAGCTTGTCAAGATTATCCGTGATTTGGAATCTGGATTGGAACCAGAAAGGGATAAAGGATTCGAGGTCGATAGAGAAGGTTGGCTTCGAAAGCAAGGACGACTAGTTGTTCCCGATATAGATGAATTGAGGAGTGAAGTTCTGAAGGAAAGTCATCACTCGAAGTTGACAATTCATCCAGGTGGAAATAAGATGTATCGGGATATGAAGAGAACCTACTATTGGGAAGGTATGAAGAAGGATGTTGGAAATTTTATTTCCAAGTGTATGAACTGCCAGTTGGTAAAAGCCGAACAGAAGAAGCCAAGTGGATTTCTTCAGCCATTAGAAGTTCCTACATGGAAGTGGGAACAAGTGTCGATGGATTTTATTGATGGATTTCCTAGAACCAGAATGGGAAATGAAGGGATTTGGGTCATTGTGGATCGTCTAACTAAGAGTGCACGATTCATTCCTGTTCGATCGACTAGGACTGCATCAAAGTTGGCTGAGTTGTATGTTAAGTGGATAGTTCGATTCCATGGTATTTCGAAGAGTATAGTGAGCGATAGAGATCCATTGTTCACTAGTGGATTTTGGAAGAGCTTCCAGGAAGTCTTGGGAACCGAGTTATGTTTGAGTACAGCTTATCACCCTCAAACAGATGGTCAGACCGAGAGAGTCAACCGAGTTTTGGAAGATCTTCTTAGAGCTTGTGTTTTGGATTTCGGAGGATCATGGGAAGATCACCTTCACTTGGTGGAGTTTGCGTACAACAACAGTTACCAGTCAAGCATTGGTATGGCACCGTATGAGGCATTGTATGGAAGACCGTGTGACTCTCCGACATGTTGGTTGGAAACTGGAGAAAAGCTGATACTTGGGCCATAATTGATTCGACAGACTTCAGATTGTATAGAGATCATTCGGCAACGAATGAAGGCAGCCCAAGACCGTCAGAAGAGTTATGCCGATAAGCGTCGAAAGGATTTGGAGTTCGACGTAGGAGATATGGTTTTTGTGAAGATTTCTCCACTGAAGAATGTTATTCGATTCGGGAAGAAAGGAAAATTGACTCCGAGATTTGTTGGACCATTCCCGATCATCGAGCGAATTGGAAAGCTCGCCTATAGGTTGGAGTTACCTAAGAAGATGTCGGGTGTGCACAATGTTTTTCATGTATCATATCTACTGAAGTATGTGCACGACTCGAATACGGTGGTTTCTGCTGATAGCTGTGAAGATTTCGAAGTTGATCCAGTTGATAGGAGACCTCGTAAGCCGCTTCGTGTTGTTGAAACCGACACGAAACAGCTTAGGAGGAAGGTAGTTAAGTTGCTCAAGATACAATGGAGTGATGATGATAACGACTGTACGTGGGAGGTGGAAGAGAGGATGAAAGCAGCTCATCCTGAACTCTTCAAGGTATGGCCCTAAGGTGTCGTGTCACCTCACGATATTGTAACTTGTTCTAAGTCCTAGAATTCTGTACGCTAAGCTAGAATTGGATGCATGGTTTGTTGATTGCTATGGAGGATAGGCGTGCAGAATAGTCTTTGATTGCTTTGTTTGTTTGGAATTTCGGGGGCGAAATTCCTAAGGGGGAGAGAATGTAACGACCCGTATTTTCACGGATCGAAACATCGTAAGATAGTTGACCTTTGGTTGCATTGTTAATAAGTCGTTCAGAATTTTTCTAAGTCCTAGGTCGCGAACGACCTAAGAGATAAGTCGTAACCGACTTATGGATTGAACGACTTAAGAGAACGTTTGGAAGCTTAAGTCGTATAGGAATTTAAGTCTGGGCGAGTTAATGACTAAGGGTTTAGGTGTAGACGACTTAAGAGGGAAGACTTAAGAATTTCTGGCGAGTTAAGGTTTCGAGCGACCTAAAGGAAGCGCGGGCTAGAAGACGTACGACCTAGTGGTTAGTGTGTTAAGTCGTAGACGACTTAAGTTTTTGACTGAGATAAGCGTTAGGTCATTATGTACTAGGTCGTCTGGTAGTTAGTATAGTTAGGTCGGCAACGACCTAAGGAAAAGCTGTTGTGAGCGACCTAAGTGTATGGGTTAAGTGTTAGGTCGGCAGTTCAAGTTAGCGACCTAGTGGAGTTAGCGACCTATAGGGTTGAGCGACTTAAGAAGGTTAGCGTGTTAGCGACCTAAGGAGTTAGCGTGTTAGCGACCTAAGGAGATAGGTCGCATAAGTGTTAGGTCGCGTGAGTTGTTTGTAGTTAAGTTGTTAGGTCGCTAGAGTAATCTAAGTGTTAGGTCGCATGGAAGCCTAAGTTGTTAGGTCGCAACCCAACTAAGTCGTAGGCAGTTAGGTCGTAAACGACCTAAGTTAGGTCGTGGACTTCTGTGGTTGTTAGGTCGCAAGGTTCTGTCTAAGTGTTAGGTCGCTGGCATGTTAAGTCGCAGATGCGCATTGTTGTAGGTCGTTAGGCTTAGGTCGGTGGGTTTTAGGTCGGCAAGGTCCTAGGTCGTAAGTCGGAAACGACTTAAGGAGATGGCCAAATTTCGACTTAGCGAATTTTCTGCCTATAAATAGGGGGGGTTGGCTTCATTTTTGGGATCCGGATTTTGAAGCGACGAAGTGCTGCCATTTTGAGAGCTCAACTTCTACACTTCTTCACTTCTTTTCTCCACTCTAATCTAGTGCTTCCATCCATCCAAATCGAAGATCAAGATTGAAGATTCAAGAGCTTAGATTGAAGATCTTCATCTTTTCTTGAGAGATTTCATCGTTTGAAGCGGATTGGTGATTGATCAAGCTTGATCCTTCGCTGTCCAGATCTGAAGCGTGTTGATTTGGGTTTGTTTAGGTGATTTGGTGAGTGGTGATTATCTCTCACACGGATCCAAAGGAGTATATCGGATTGTTGGCTCGATTTGGTGTTAAAATAGTGATTTCCATGCATTTTCTTCATCCTAAGTGTAGATCCATATAGATCCATTGTTCATGATGATGTTACATCCATTTTATCATATGTTAACCTATGCAAGTTCATTCATCAAGTTTGTAGAGATATAATCCATGTTTTCATGCTTATTGGACTTTCAACTCTTTAATTACGAAAATGCCATTATTGTTATAATTGTCTACTTAGATCATTTTTGAATGCTTGATTTCTTGGATTGATGTTTGATTTGATTGATTGTTATGAACTAGATGATTGATGATTAGATTTAGATCGAAGATGATTCAAAAGCTAAGGGAAAGGCTCTTGAATTGGGAAAGCTGCTCGTGGCATATGTAGCGGGATGATGAAGCTCTTATGCATAGATTTGATGATGTAATGTTGAGATGAGGCTTTGCGAGGATGTGATGAAGCGAGGCAATCATGTGATGAAGACTTGGTCTAATCCAGACGGGATCATTCCAAGCATGTTGATAACTCGGTGATATGATTCGAGTTGAGGATAATGAATGGATATGAGAATAGTCGTCGAGGAGGATGACTAGGAGGCTTGGATAGCATCGTTGTTGAAGGTTCTAGCATGCTCTAAGCAAGAGTACGTTTGGGCAGATTCGATAGTCCCAACGACCAACTGTTGAAGGTCGAGTACTCTGGGCAGATTCGATAGTCCTAGGCACGGGTTGCGACGACGTGTGGGAGTTATGTCTAGAACCGGGGTTTCCATTAGCCCTTGACGGACGGCTGAAAGAATGTGCCGGTCATTCAATTAACGGTGATATCGAAGCAATGATAACAGTGATAGCCAGAGTCATGGATGTTTGGTTGTATCGTCATTCGGACTCAAGAGCGGTATTTTCTGGGTGCTTATCTGATTTAGGCCTTGGTACTTGGAAAACATCGCCCTTGACTCGAGAGATAGTAGCTTTACTTTAAATTGTATGCTCTGCTATGTTTGCTTCTGCTTAGTGTGTGTCTGGGGCTATCACTGTAGAATGAGGTTGGAGTGGGAGGGTTGTATTCCTATTCCTTTTCCTTTATGTTCTTTTGGTATGTTGTTAGTTAATTTACTGCTCACTAAGACTGTTGTCTGACTCAAGGCTTTATGTTTTTAATTCTTATTGCCTTGGGCTGTTCGTCCATTTTGGGACGGGCAGACTAGGTAGCAGGTGGCAGGTGCTATTCTCTTCTCACGGTGCTGATATCGAAGACGAGATGGAGGGTTGCATATTATCTTCTTATTATATGTACTGGATATTCCGCTGTTCTGTATTCTCTGAGAGATATGTAGTGAGGCTTGATGTATTGACTATGTGGATGCTTGTATTCAACTATTATGGAGTTTTATATGATGTCATTTTGTTCTGTAAAGCTTCACTATACATATGTTCTATTGTATTTTGTCCATGCGCTGTGAGTAATACGATAGATCCTGTTATTTTAATCTACCCTGATAATCGTCCATGGTCGCCTGGCACACTTTACAGCGCACTATTTCTAGATTCGGTGCAGGGGTCATGGGCGGTCGTCACACCACCTCGCCACGTCGCAGCCCAATCCAACTGTTGAACAGGTCCACTTCAACGTTGGTAACATTTCTCTAGCTAGATTCGAATCCTGAAACGACACGAAATGGCTCCGATCGATGGGAGCAATTGGATTTAGGTGATGTTTTAAATTCAAAAATTCCAACCCATCTCTGTTATGCACGCGGTTATTTTAAGAGAAGTGGGTATGGCAGAGAGGTTTGAAGGTATGGGTTGAAGCATGGTGGAATAATTGAGAGATATAGGTTGGGTATGGGCTTAATATATATTATTTTATTTAAAATAGCAAGCTTTTAATCGTTCGAAAATTTCGAACTCCTACCGAGACGTGCCGCCTGGTGTTCTATATTTAATAACCCTATTCCAAACTCAAAGAAACTAGTTTCGAGACCTGATTCGATCATAGACAGAAGATAACTTTCAAACCCAATTTTATTATGTTAATTTCTGTAATTAGTTTCTAAGCGCTTTGAGCTCACACGACCAAATGATACGTCTGATTGCCATGAAATTCAACGACATACAATAACTCACTATTATGGATCCAATGAAACTAGTTTCGTCGAAATCCTAGACAGTGTCCCGGAAGGCAATTTTCATATGTTAATTAAAACGATTATTATAAAACAAGTTTAATCGCTTTTAAATTCAAATTCAAAAGTTTACCGTCTTCATTCTTATTCAAATAGAATTTAAATCAACTTCCGAAATCATTTTCATTCACATTAAATTTAGGATTTAATTATTTAAACAATTCCAAATATTAAATTCAACAATTTAATTATCAAATAAATCGCTATATTTGAAATTCTAGTTATTTAACTTATAAAATTAACTTTTCAATATTTAAAATCAATCAAATATTCCAAATTCAAATGACTGAATCGCTACATAACACACGTATTATGTATGCTGTTATACTAGTATTAATAATGTTAATATAATAATAATATAATTAAAAATTCAAATTCAAATCAAAATCATCCAATAAAACATTGATTATTATTTAAAATTATCGATTGTATTCATGATAACTATATAAAAGGTCTAATGCATAATGAATTAAAAATGAATTTCTTTTGAAGTATGTCCCCTTATTCACTGCTTGATGCACTTGATCCAACACCTTGAACCTTGTACGCTACATGCTTGCGCACTTAGTCCAACCTTCTATAGATCAGATGTGGTGGCTTCAAAGAAGAAATAACTGAGTAATTGAGCAGTTACAAGATTGAAGTTACATGTATTTTTGTTGCTAAAAATGTAATGTTATTCGTGTGTTTTGGTTTCACCTATATAGACTTGATCTTAAACTAAGGGTGCGTTCACAGTCAATAATTGGCCGGTTCAATCCAATTTCATTCTCTTTTTTTAAGCTACAATTCATTTCTTCCTCCATTTACGATCTTTCCAACACTTTATACAAATCAATGGAAAATTCCAATTTTTACTTGGAAAATCTTGAAGATGACCACAACAAACTAATCTTTGAATGGAAGAAAAAAGGAAATTACGATGATTCACACTTCAGCTTACATGGGCATGCATTGGGTTGGCAATATTCTTTTCGGACATCAAGAGCGTTATCAATGAAACTTTTGTATGAAAATACCGTGCTTTATTATCATATGTGATCATTTAGAACCTTACAATTTATAGCCCATAAAGGTAATCTACCTTAAGGAAATGGTTGCAATATTTTTATACAACTTCACTTTGTCTCTTCCGACATGTCAAGTTGTGGAAAGGTTCGAAGATTAGGTATTTATGTTTATTTTCATGCTATTATAAAAGCTATTATGTCAATATAATAAATTATACTTAAATCGGATGATCCATAATGTAACATTGTACCCAAAAAAATTGGAAGTTCTAGCTGATATTATGCCATATAATTATGATCTTGATCTTATTCCTGAAGAATACCTTGAAGAATACTACAATATTCAAGAATCGAGAGAAAAAGAAATGAATAATCAGAAGAAATGTTGAAACTAATATGGTATTGCTTCGAGATAGAATAAGGAATGCAATAATTGATGTAGGACTTCGCTAAATGTATGTTTTAATTTGTGTTATCAAGTGTGTATATTTGTATTTATAAATTGTTGCATATGTTTAATTTGTTTTAGTTATAAACTGTTTTTTTATTATCAAATTGCCTAATCATGTGCGATATTTCTTAACTTCAAACTAATTCTAATTTTATTTATAATTTCCCTTTCGTTACCTCCTTCATAATGGCAGGTGCTTCAAGAAGCAGGGTACAAGGAACAAATTTGGAAAAGAAAATCAATTTTAATTCATTATGTACTAGATTTTTAAGGTGCCATCATGAACAATGTTATTAACATTAAATCATATTTAATGTTTTATTTGATGCGAAAGTAATTTTGTGTTAAATATTTAATTTAATTAATTATTTACAATTTAAAATTAGATTATTATTATTATGGTTATTATTAAATTGAAAATTAATTTATTGTTTACTTTATTTTTCTTGTATTAAATATGATTTGTGTTTTAAGATAAGTTATTATAAACAACTTTTATATGGAAGTACTACTTACTAAAAAAATTCACTAGTAATTTATATTAAAATTATTTAAGGTGGTCAAGGACTACTAGCTCAAGTCGTAAGTGTTATGGTATGCCGAGGTCCTAAAGGTCATGTGTTTGAATTCCCAAGACTTTAAAATTAGTGCTCTGCTTGAATTGAGTACCACTCTTATTATTATTTATTTATTTAAAGTGATGTATTCAAAATAACATATGTGTGCATGCGCGCGTATATCAATTTGAATAACATTTACTAAAATATAATGTTCAAAAAAGTAATTATATTAATATTGGATAATATTAATTTCAAATGTATATTTAATAAATTATATATATTATACATATACATGGATACAAATATATATAAGTATGTTGTATACATGGATACAACTATATTTCAAATGTAATATTTACCGAATTTCTTTTATTTTGACTATTAATTTTAAATAAGAAATGATCTCCTAATTTACAATGTTATATATATAAGTATGTGGTGTACAATTAAACTATACCAAAATATCCACGAGTTTAGTATGGATCTAATGGCACAAAATGCACGTAAAATGGAGCTTGTATGTGAATGTTACAATGATTATAAGTTACATGGGTGTACTTGTAATTAATAAATTAAAAGGGACTTCAATTTAATTTGCACATACTTTTTTCTCCTTTTTCAGATCAATAAAACCCCAACCGCCAGCTATCAATCGACCAATTATCACCACCACCTCAGACCGCCATTCACGTTGTCGACACCATCATTCAACTTGGTTCATCGAGAACTACCATGCCATACAACCATTTGATAGGTTTTCTCCTGCTCCCTATGCCACTAGAGATATCAACAGCTCACTAGTGTTCATCTCTTCATCTTGAATACGAGGAGAATACTCAGATTTCTAGCCATGCACGTGCGTTTGCATCATTGATACATGCACGATCTATTCAAAGAAAATTACCTTTTTCATATACAGTTTTAAAATAAATAAATTTTTTGAATAATTTTATGATAAAATATTTTTAATTGATGTTATTTTGAGATCCTCGATAATCCAACTGGTTGATACCTCTTGAACCATCAAGTTCGCCTTAGTGAGATCCTATCTCTAACTCAATGGCTGAGTTGCTATGCCCACCATTGAGACGTAATTAATTTTATGAAGAGAATGAATTTCTATCTTTGTGGAATAAGACATTTAGGTTATTATAACAACATTAATGGGCTATGTAAATATCTTATCCAGATCCACCATTTAGGGTATGTCCCATTATAAGTGTGATCTTATCTCACTTAAATAAGTAAACCCATTTAATAAATTCATACCTACGTATATTTTGGCCTGCCTTATTTAATAAAAATTAATTAGCTACCAATATGTGTGTGTGTCTATATATATATATATATTATATACACACATATTATATCTAAATTATTATATCTGCCCAAAAATAATTATATAAAATACAACACTTATATATTTTATTTATTAATTTTAGTCCCTTTAATAATAAAATAATAATAATTACTTAATATAACCATTATATTAATTTTTCTACAATAATGATTTATAATTTCTATAAATTATTTCTATAAATTATTTTTAATCGAAAACTAAGAGTTGCGGTTGTATGACCCCAAGGTGTGAACTTAGCCCTCAGTAATATTTAAACAGTTTAAATATTAAAGTTTGTACAGACTATATGTCCCAGCCCACCATCGCCAAATTGTAAGCGACTTGCTATTAGAAACTACATGTCTCAGCCTACTATTATCGTATCGTAAACGACTCGCTATTGAGGAACTATACGTCTTAGCCCACTATCATCAAATCATAAGTGACTCACTTCTGGGTAACTACATGTCGCATCCCACTATCACCAAATCATAAGTGATTCGCTAACGAGGAACAAAATGTGTTAACCCACTATCATCGAAACGTAAGTGACTCGCTATTGGGGAATTACATGTCCTGGCCCACTATCGCCAAATCATAAGTGACTTGTGTTAACTGGTTTTTAACCAAACAAAAATCAGTAGGAGTTAGAACGTTAAGACGAAGATAAAACGACTTGAAACTTGGAAGCATGCTTAGATAAAGGATAGAAACATCTCAAAGAAAGTTCAACCAAAAAGTAACCAACTATATATATATATATATCGGTACCAACCTCTCATGTCAGTGGAGATTTCCATAGGTGTCGAGTTATCTATCCAAACTTTGCATGAGTCATTCTTTGCTAATTCTATGAGTGCCCAAGAGATTTCCAAGAGTTTTGAACAATCGATTACAAGGGTTGAGGAGTTAACAGAAGAACAATTCAAGTGATGAAGGAACTATCATTAACGTCAATCAACTATCCACAAAAACTTCATGGGACACTTCAACAAAAAGTAGGAACGGGAATGCAAAAAGTTTAGGGCAACTAGAATTAACCATGCATGTCGATACCGACATGAGAGGTCGGTACCGACAAATCATATCAACTCGATAGCACTTGCAAATTTGCGTAGACCTTTGGGCCTTCATCTGGACTCTGCACCAACTCTCCTTCTATCCCAATATGACTGCTACCCTAATAAATAAAAACCATAGAGCAACCAAAATAGGATTTGGATTCTACTATCACTACATAGGAACTTAGTCTCTTCTTCAACTCTTTCCTCTACATCATAGTCACCAAGGCAGCTACTCTAGGCAATTCTAGGACTTAGAACCTGTCTAACTCCTATACTTATGACTTCTTCTCTCTCAAATCCCTTGTAATCTCATACAAATAAGACCAAATCTATAAGCAACAAAGCTATAAAGTGGTCGTAGGCCATAGATTATTGAACCACTATAAAATCTTATGTCTCTCTTTCTAATTTCTATCTATTTTCCTTTTACTGCCATTGTTATCTGTTAGATCTAGGTCAAATAGGTTCCATACTACTCTACCTTGGGTGTTGATCCATTTTTGGCGTCAGCATTTTGGTGCTTTCACTGAGAAAACTGAACCTAGGCATAGATCTGGCTTCCTATTTTGGATTAGAAGAGATCTAGATGTTAGATCCGGGGAATTTTCTTGAAGAATCTATAGGCTTGCTATATGGATCGATGGCACCTAGAAAACAAAGAACTGCTTCTGGAAGGTCTATGCGAGCAACGGTTGGTGGAGATAAAGCAAACCCCCAACAAACTGAAGTAAACGATGCTAACAATCAACTAATGGAGGTTAATGCTGGAAATCTGGTACCAGGTCCCTCCAATCAATAAGATGTTATGACCAAAGGGGAGCTTAATCAGATGGTCAATGAACTTAACCAGAAAATGGCAGAAAGCCAAAAGGCTCTCATGGATAAGGTTGATGCTTTGTTAGCACTGCAACCACCAAGTGTCCCAAAAGCTAGGCATGAAATGCAGCTGTTATGAAATCGGCGAATTCCTCAATTTCAGGCTTGAATAAGAGAAACTGAAAACAAAAACAAAAGGAGGTAGCTGGTGGAGCTGTAGGGATTGTGATAGAAGGAACAGAAGTACTCCTCCCACTGGAAGACAACCTCCTACAAACCTAAATCTTGGAGTGGACCCTCCCCAGGAGGATATTGCAGGCCCTGATTCTGAATATGATATGCAAGTTGAAGGTAGTGAATTGTAACTTAATACTGACATAAACAGGCAAAATGCCAGAAATGAAGTTCGGGCTGCTACAGTAAGACCAACCGCGTGCCAATGGAGCTCTGCAGGAGTGGTTCTCCCATAGAATGAAAGACATAGGCTTTATTTGGAAAACCGAGACCGTTTGCATGATCAAACACTCGGCGTAGCCCCTAATAGTCGACCTGTAGACTACCGTGCCAGTGAGGAGTACATCACTGATATGGTCAAACGGTTGGTAGAGGAGAATAGGGGCAGGAAGAACAAAGACTGGGGTTCCGCACCAAGTCGAATCACGTTCACTGAAAGTGTTATGGGAGAGGAATACCCTCAAAAGTTCACCATGCGACCATGCCATCATACAACAACACAACGGACCCAAAACTACATTTATACAAGTACGAATAGCACATAGATGGAGCTAGAACCACATATGTTATTCACTACAGATGTTTCCTTATATTTTTAGAAGGAGTTGCTTCTATGTGGTTTACCAGACTTCCTCCAAGATCCATCTCTACCTTTGACGAGTTGGCAAGGAAATTTCTAGAATAGATTAGGCTCCATACTGCACAGCCAAAGGACATGATGTCTTTATCTGGCTTTTTCCAAGGACCCAATGAGTAACTGAAATCTTTTATGAACCGGTTTAACATTACAATTACTGAAGTGAGAAATCCAAACGAAGATATGGTGTTTATGGCTTTGGTCCAAGCCATTTATCTGGACACAAACTTTGGTAGATGGATTAAGATAAAAGAGCCAACTACCATAAAGGAATTTAACTAAAAAGCAAGCCAGTTTCTGAAATTGGAAGAGGTAGACGAACGGAAAGCAATATCGCCAATGTGCAACCAAAGGAAGTGGTTCAGAGCAATGTAGCAATCAAGCAGGATAGAAACAGTTCCGAGGTTACTGTAAGAAATGCAGGGAAGAATGGAAATAGAAAAGGAAGAATCGGAACTCTGGTAGGTGTGATGGAATGGAAAGCAAATCAGGAACCTAAGGCCCGAGAATTACACGCCATTGAATGATAGTCTGGAGAACATCTACCTTGCTACTCAAGGAACTGAGCAATACAACAAACCACCTAAGAAGGAAGAATATGAATGACAAAAGAGATCGGGGAAGTTCTGCCGCTTCCACAAAGCCCGTGGGCATACCACAAATGAATGTCGACATATGAAGGACTTAATTGAGGAACCGATAGGGAACAACATGCTTCAATAGTACGTGAAGAAACCTCCAAATTCTGATCAACCTGCTGGACCCTAGATTCCAAATAATCAAGAAAATCAGTCAAGATCCAACAGAGAAGGGCCCATGCATGCAAATCAGAGATTTGTTATAAATACCATCACCGAAGGACACCGCCCAACTCAAAAGAGTTAGGGCAAGATGGAACGATATGCTAGCTTGTTGAAGCATGCTCCTAAGGAGACTTGTTATGCCATTGAAGATGGAAACCCGTCCAAGCAATAGAAAATGATTACTGATGACACTGTATTTCAAAATCGGAACACTGAAGGTATAGATGTGCCAACTCTCGACCCGATGGTGATAACAGTTGGGATAATGGAAGTTCTGTTAACATCCTATTCAGATAAACGTTCGAACAACATGAAGAATGTGACCACGTGTAGAATGAAGATTCAAGGGTTTACAAGTGAACCGAAACAACCGATTGAGATGATCGATTTGCCTGTGGAACTTGGAGAAGGAGAACAGATGCTTGTGCTTATTCAAACCTTCATGATAGTTGATTGAATTCTCAGCCTATAATGCTTTCTTGGGCCGACCGTCCCGAGCTGACTTTAGAATCGCTTTCGCTCCATGGTGCCTCACAATGAAGTTCCCAACAGAGAACGGGGTTGGAGTAGTAAGAGGGGGCCAATGTGTCATAAGAGAATATGATGTGGCCGAGTTGCGCAAATCCAAATGACATGAGAAAGGGAAGAATGTGGGGAAATCTCTCCACATTCATGAACCGCAAGCATAGAAATTACAGAACCACCCCTGGCTCGGGGACCATAGCCACTTCGATAAGGTTTTGGACCCTAGGAAGAAGAGTTCAAAGGAGGAATGGGTAGCACTAGCAGAGTTTACGGTAGTTGTCCCTGTCGATATAGATGGCCCAACTAGGGGTTTGAAGATTGGTTCACGGCTTGAGATCAAGATGCAACAAGAATTAATTAAATTTCTTCGTGCCAACCTCGATGTGTTTACTTGTACACATTATAATATGTGTGGGGTATTGAAAGTCTATAAGGTGGATCGTGTAGTGTATATTCAAGTATATGTGGCAAAATATATGATGAAACTAAAACAATATTAATCTAAGTAAATATAGAATATGCACACCAGGATTTTATACTGGTTTGGACCTCCCGTCCTACGTCCAGTCCCGAAGCTCCTCTTCGGAATTCCCTTTCACCAAATAACCCTCACTTCACCCGGAGGAACATGTTTACAATAGCAGAGTTTCTTTGTCAACTGTGTGTTTTCTATTACATGGATTTTGACTATATAGTACAAATGCTTCCAATATATATCTAGAGAGTATTGTCTATGAGGAACTGTATATTTGGAAGAGTAGAATACAAGTATAGATTGCTAGAGATCAAGAGTATATGATAGAGCGTATAATCAGAGAGCATAAGTGAGTAAGGTTAAGTCTTCTCTTTGATTCTTGATGATATATATAGTTGTAGAGAGATTCCTTGAGTAGTTGCATCCATTAACAAGAGCTCTACAGTTGCTTCTGATGATGATGAAGAGTTGCAGCGAAGAGAAGCGAAGATGTCTTTTCAAATGCGGCAGTTGTAATTTGAATTTTAAATTCCGAGTTCAGCATCAAACGGTTGGTATTTGTTTCAGACATCTGGCTATATATATTTTTTGCATACAGTAGCCTTTCAGACGTCTGAGTGCAACAACCAGACGTCTGATCCTGTCTATTTTGGATTCCAGAGGATTTCTTCAGACGTCTGGCTAGTGCACCCAGACGTCTGAAACCTGTGCATGTTGAATTTGTGCATCTGTGTCATTGCTCCATTGATCCTATCAACTTGTAGTCTCTTGTAATGTTCTTTGAGCCTTGTTCTTGTCTTTCTAGTGATGTTGTTCTAGCAAGTTCCTGTATATATACATATATATGTACATTTGATTTTCATTGTATAGTTATTGTCATTAAAACCATGAATTTGATTTCCTAACAATCTCCCCTTTTTTGATGATGACAACTATACAATGTACTTATATGTAATTTTTATAAATCTCCCCCCGAATATGTGCTTTCCATTATCTCTTCCACTTTGTCATTATTAAAAAAGAATGAGGGAATCATATTTGCAAATTCCAAAATCTTTCCTTTTGTTTCTCCGAGTACCTGTAATAAATAAAAATCATTTTTGGTACCCACTTACTATGTTAGGGTCCGGGGGGTTAGATCTTTGGAAACCATACCCATTTGGGTGTGGTTGAACCTTTATAAATATAATTTTCATTATTAACTACCACACCAAAATAATCATCAATGTATTTTTCTCTATTTTTCCAATTAACAGGAATCCAAATACTTAGATAATTTTTATTCATATTTCCGTTCAATGATTTTGTACTTCTAGAGAAATTATAAATATTATTGGCCATAGTAGTATTTGGATTTCTATAAGAATTTGATCTAGACTTTACTCGAAATTTAGTACTAGTATTAACATTTTTACTATACATGAAAGCGTATATAGTGCTATTTCTACGATCAGTTTTATTATATCCTAAACCACTTTTGTCATGTAAAGGTCTAGAACTAGATAAAATCATGTTTAAATCGTTTTGACCTTTATTAAATTTTGTGACTTCAGTGTTAAGTTTATCAAATTTAGCTTTGAAGTCAAAATTATTATTTTCAAAAGAAATATTACTGTTTTTCAAAATATCAATTTGCTTGTTTAATTCAGAATTCTCCCTTTTTATCGTACAGTTCTCATTTTCGAGAAGAAAAATTCGAGATTCTGAATTATCTAAAGATGATTGTAATAAATCATTTTTTCTTTTCAAATCCGTAATTTCTTTTGAAAAAATTTCCTTTTTTTTATCAAAGATATTATTTTTATTTTACAAAATATTGATTTCCTCTAAAAGATCATTGTTTTTATCTTCTAACTGCTCATTTTCATTTTGTAGGAAATCTTTTTGTGAAACAAGTTCTTCTACGGTATTTTCAAAACATTTAGTTTGTTTTATCAAAAATTTATTTTCCTCTTTTAAACTGAAAATTTCTTGCTCACAATCTTTTAACTTATCTAAAGCAATTCTATTAACTTTATTCAAGGTATTACAATCTTTTAATAATTCATCGTGTGCTAACAAAAGATCTTTATATAAAGAATCTAAGAATACCGATTGTGATCTGAGTTTAGCCATGAAGCACTTGTTTGTTTTCTCCTTTGATTCTTCTTTATTTCTCTTCCTCTTCCTATTGCCTTGACTAGATCTATTTATAGCCATTTATTCTAGGATGTTGTTACGATATCTAGAATCCCAGGCTTTGATACCATTGAAAGTCTATAGGGTG
This sequence comes from Allium fistulosum, assembly GCA_030737815.1. NCBI lineage: Eukaryota > Viridiplantae > Streptophyta > Magnoliopsida > Asparagales > Amaryllidaceae > Allium > Allium fistulosum. The sequence goes on from CM060906.1 coordinate 919,295,020, forward strand.
GATCGTGTAGTGTATATGCAAGTATATGTGGCAAAATATATGATGCAACTAAAACAATATTAATCTAAGTAAATATAGAATAAGCAAACCAGGATTTTATACTGGTTCGGACCTCCCGTCCTACGTCTAGTCCCGAAGCTCCTCTTTGGAATTCCCTTTCACCAAATAACCCTCACTTCACCCGGAGGAACAGGTTTACAATAGCAGAGTTTCTTTGTCAACTGTGTGTTCTCTATTGCATGGATTTTGACAATATAGTACAAATGCTTCCAATATATATCTAGAGAGTATTGTCTATGAGGAACTGTATATTTGGAAGAGTAGAATACAAGTATAGATTGCTAGAGATCAAGAGTATATGATAGAGCGTATAATCAGAGAGCATAAGTGAGTAAGGTTAAGTCTTCTCTTTGATTCTTGATGATATATATAGTTGTAGAGAGATTCCTTGAGTAGTTGCATCCATTAACAAGAGCTCTACAGTTGCTTCTGATGATGATGAAGAGTTGCAGCGAAGAGAAGCGAAGATGTCTTTTCAAATGCGGCAGTTGTAATTTGAATTTTAAATTCCGAGTTCAGCATCAGACGTCTGGTATTTGTTTCAGACGTCTGGCTATATATTTATTTTGCATACAGTAGCCTTTCAGACATCTGAGTGCAACAACCAGACGTCTGATCCTGTCTATTTTGTATTCCAGAGGATTTCTTCAGACGTCTGGCTAGTGCACCCAGACGTCTGAAACCTGTGCATGTTGAATTTGTGCATCTGTGTCATTGCTCCATTGATCCTATCAACTTGTAGTCTCTTGTAATGTTCTTTGAGCCTTGTTCTTGTCTTTCTAGTGATGTTGTTCTAGCAAGTTCCTGTATATATACATATATATGTACATTTGATTTTCATTGTATAGTTGTTGTCATTAAAACCATGAATTTGATTTCCTAACAATCTCCCCCTTTTTGATGATGACAACTATACAATGTACTTATATGTAATTTTTATAAATCTCCCCCCGAATATGTGCTTTCCATTATCTCTCCCCCTTTGTCATTATCAAAAAAGAATGAGGGAATCATATTTGCAAATTCCAAAATCTTTCCTTTTGTTTTTCCGAGTACCTGTAATAAATAAAAATCATTTTTGGTACCCACTTACTATGTTAGGGTCCGGGGGGTTAGATCTTTGGAAACCATACCCATTTGGGTGTGGTTGAACCTTTATAAATATAATTTTCATTATTAACTACCACACCAAAATAATCATCAATGTATTTTTCTCTATTTTTCCAATTAACAGGAATCCAAATACTTAGATAATTTTTATTCATATTTCCGTTCAATGATTTTGTACTTCTAGAGAAATTATAAATATTATTGGCCATAGTAGTATTTGGATTTCTATAAGAATTTGATCTAGACTTTACTCGAAATTTAGTACTAGTATTAACATTTTTACTATACATGAAAGCGTATCTAGTGCTATTTCTACGATCAGTTTTATTATATCCTAAACCACTTTTGTCATGTAAAGGTCTAGAACTAGATAAAATCATGTTTAAATCGTTTTGACCTTTATTAAATTTTGTGACTTCAGTGTTAAGTTTATCAAATTTAGCTTTGAAGTCAAAATTATTATTTTCAAAAGAAATATTACTGTTTTTCAAAATATCAATTTGCTTGTTTAATTCAGAATTCTCCCTTTCTATCGTACAGTTCTCATTTTCGAGAAGAAAAATTCGAGATTCTGAATTATCTAAAGATGATTGTAATAAATCATTTTGTCTTTTCAAATCCGTAATTTCTTTTGAAAAAATTTCCTTTTTTTATCAAAGATATTATTTTTATTTTGCAAAATATTGATTTCCTCTAAAAGATCATTGTTTTTATCTTCTAACTGCTCACTTTCATTTTGTAGGAAATCTTTTTGTGAAACAAGTTCTTCTACGGTATTTTCAAAACATTTAGTTTGTTTTATCAAAAATTTATTTTCCTCTTTTAAACTGAAAATTTCTTGCTCACAATCTTTTAACTTATCTAAAGCAATTCTATTAACTTTATTCAAGGTATTACAATCTTTTAATAATTCATCGTGTGCTAACAAAAGATCTTTATATAAAGAATCTAAGCATACCGATTGTGATCTGAGTTTAGCCAAGAAGCACTTGTTTGTTTTCTCCTTTGATTCTTCTTTATTTCTCTTCCTCTTCCTATTGCCTTGACTAGATCTATTTATAGCCATTTATTCTAGGATGTTGTTACGATCTCTAGAATCCCAGGCTTTGATACCAATTGAAAGAATATAGGGTGGATCGTGTAGTGTATATGCAAGTATATGTGGCAAAATATATGATGCAACTAAAACAATATTAATCTAAGTAAATATAGAATAAGCACACCAGGATTTTATACTGGTTCGGACCTCCCGTCCTACGTCTAGTCCCGAAGCTCCTCTTTGGAATTCCCTTTCACCAAATAACCCTCACTTCACCCGGAGGAACAGGTTTACAATAGCAGAGTTTCTTTGTCAACTGTGTGTTCTCTATTACATGGATTTTGACTATATAGTACAAATGCTTCCAATATATATCTAGAGAGTATTGTCTATGAGGAACTGTATATTTGGAAGAGTAGAATACAAGTATAGATTGCTAGAGATCAAGAGTATATGATAGAGCGTATAATCAGAGAGCATAAGTGAGTAAGGTTAAGTCTTCTCTTTGATTCTTGATGATATATATAGTTGTAGAGAGATTCCTTGAGTAGTTGCATCCATTAACAAGAGCTCTACAGTTGCTTCTGATGATGATGAAGAGTTGCAGCGAAGAGAAGCGAAGATGTCTTTTCAAATGCGGCAGTTGTAATTTGAATTTTAAATTCCGAGTTCAGCATCAGACGTCTGGTATTTGTTTCAGACGTCTGGCTATATATATTTTTTGCATACAGTAGCCTTTCAGACATCTGAGTGCAACAACCAGACGTCTGATCCTGTCTATTTTGTATTCCAGAGGATTTCTTCAGACGTCTGGCTAGTGCACCCAGACGTCTGAAACCTGTGCATGTTGAATTTGTGCATCTGTGTCATTGCTCCATTGATCCTATCAACTTGTAGTCTCTTGTAATGTTCTTTGAGCCTTGTTCTTGTCTTTCTAGTGATGTTGTTCTAGCAAGTTCCTGTATATATACATATATATGTACATTTGATTTTCATTGTATAGTTATTGTCATTAAAACCATGAATTTGATTTCCTAACAATCTCCCCTTTTTTGATGATGACAACTATACAATGTACTTATATGTAATTTTTATAAATCTCCCCCCGAATATGTGCTTTCCATTATCTCTTCCACTTTGTCATTATTAAAAAAGAATGAGGGAATCATATTTGCAAATTCCAAAATCTTTCCTTTTGTTTCTCCGAGTACCTGTAATAAATAAAAATCATTTTTGGTACCCACTTACTATGTTAGGGTCCGGGGGGTTAGATCTTTGGAAACCATACCCATTTGGGTGTGGTTGAACCTTTATAAATATAATTTTCATTATTAACTACCACACCAAAATAATCATCAATGTATTTTTCTCTATTTTTCCAATTAACAGGAATCCAAATACTTAGATAATTTTTATTCATATTTCCGTTCAATGATTTTGTACTTCTAGAGAAATTATAAATATTATTGGCCATAGTAGTATTTGGATTTCTATAAGAATTTGATCTAGACTTTACTCGAAATTTAGTACTAGTATTAACATTTTTACTATACATGAAAGCGTATCTAGTGCTATTTCTACGATCAGTTTTATTATATCCTAAACCACTTTTGTCATGTAAAGGTCTAGAACTAGATAAAATCATGTTTAAATCGTTTTGACCTTTATTAAATTTTGTGACTTCAGTGTTAAGTTTATCAAATTTAGCTTTGAAGTCAAAATTATTATTTTCAAAAGAAATATTACTGTTTTTCAAAATATCAATTTGCTTGTTTAATTCAGAATTTTCCCTTTTTATCGTACAGTTCTCATTTTTGAGAAGAAAAATTCGAGATTCTGAATTATCTAAAGATGATTGTAATAAATCATTTTGTCTTTTCAAATCCGTAATTTCTTTTGAAAAAATTTCCTTTTTTTTATCAAAGATATTATTTTTATTTTGCAAAATATTGATTTCCTCTAAAAGATCATTGTTTTTATCTTCTAACTGCTCATTTTCATTTTGTAGGAAATCTTTTTGTGAAACAAGTTCTTCTACGGTATTTTCAAAACATTTAGTTTGTTTTATCAAAAATTTATTTTCCTCTTTTAAACTGAAAATTTCTTGCTCACAATCTTTTAACTTATCTAAAGCAATTCTATTAACTTTATTCAAGGTATTACAATCTTTTAATAATTCATTGTGTGCTAACAAAAGATCTTTATATAAAGAATCTAAGCATACCGATTGTGATCTGAGTTTAGCCATGAAGCACTTGTTTGTTTTCTCCTTTGATTCTTCTTTATTTCTCTTCCTCTTCCTATTGCCTTGACTAGATCTATTTATAGCCATTTATTCTAGGATGTTGTTACGATCTCTAGAATCCCAGGCTTTGATACCAATTGAAAGTCTATAGGGTGGATCGTGTAGTGTATATGCAAGTATATGTGGCAAAATATATGATGCAACTAAAACAATATTAATCTAAGTAAATATAGAATAAGCACACCAGGATTTTATACTGGTTCGGACCTCCCGTCCTACGTCTAGTCCCGAAGCTCCTCTTTGGAATTCCCTTTCACCAAATAACCCTCACTTCACCTGGAGGAACAGGTTTACAATAGCAGAGTTTCTTTGTCAACTGTGTGTTCTCTATTACATGGATTTTGACTATATAGTACAAATGCTTCCAATATATATCTAGAGAGTATTGTCTATGAGGAACTGTATATTTGGAAGAGTAGAATACAAGTATAAATTGCTAGAGATCAAGAGTATATGATAGAGTGTATAATCAGAGAGCATAAGTGAGTAAGGTTAAGTCTTCTCTTTGATTCTTGATGATATATATAGTTGTAGAGAGATTCCTTGAGTAGTTGCATCCATTAACAAGAGCTCTACAGTTGCTTCTGATGATGATGAAGAGTTGCAGCGAAGAGAAGCGAAGATGTCTTTTCAAATGCGGCAGTTGTAGTTTGAATTTTAAATTCCGAGTTCAGCATCAGACGTCTGGTATTTGTTTCAAACGTCTGGCTATATATATTTTTTGTATACAGTAGCCTTTCAGACGTTTGAGTGCAACAACCAGACGTCTGATCCTGTCTATTTTGTATTCCAGAGGATTTCTTCAGACGTCTGGCTAGTGCACCCAGACGTCTGAAACCTGTGCATGTTGAATTTGTGCATCTGTGTCATTGCTCCATTGATCCTATCAACTTGTAGTCTCTTGTAATGTTCTTTGAGCCTTGTTCTTGTCTTTCTAGTGATGTTGTTGTAGCAAGTTCCTATATATATACATATATATGTACATTTGATTTTCATTGTATAGTTCTTGTCATTAAAACCATGAATTTGATTTCCTAACAATCTCCCCCCTTTTGATGATGACTACTATACAATGTACTTATATGTAATTTTTATAAATCTCCCCCCGAATATGTGCTTTCCATTATCTCTCCCCCTTTTTCATTATCAAAAAAGAATGAGGGAATCATATTTGCAAATTCCAAAATCTTTCCTTTTGTTTCTCCAAGTACTTGTAATAAATAAAAATCATTTTTGGTACCCACTTACTATGTTAGGGTCCAGGGGGATAGATCTTTGGAAACCATACCCATTTGGGTGTGGTTGAACCTTTATAAATATAATTTTCATTATTAACTACCACACCAAAATAATCATCAATGTATTTTTCTCTATTTTTCCAATTAACAGGAATCCAAATACTTAGATAATTTTTATTCATATTTCCGTTCAATGATTTTGTACTTCTAGAGAAATTATAAATATTATTGGCCATAGTAGTATTTGGATTTCTATAAGAATTTGATCTAGACTTTACTCGAAATTTAGTACTAGTATTAACATTTTTACTATACATGAAAGCGTATCTAGTGCTATTTCTACGATCAGTTTTATTATATCCTAAACCACTTTTGTCATGTAAAGGTCTAGAACTAGATAAAATCATGTTTAAATCGTTTTGACCTTTATTAAATTTTGTGACTTCAGTGTTAAGTTTATCGAATTTAGCTTTGAAGTCAAAATTATTATTTTCAAAAGAAATATTACTGTTTTTCAAAATATCAATTTGCTTGTTTAATTCAGAATTCTCCCTTTTTATCGTACAGTTCTCATTTTTGAGAAGAAAAATTCGAGATTCTGAATTATCTAAAGATGATTGTAATAAATCATTTTGTCTTTTCAAATCCGTAATTTCTTTTGAAAAAATTTCCTTTTTTTTATCAAAGATATTATTTTTATTTTGCAAAATATTGATTTCCTCTAAAAGATCATTGTTTTTATCTTCTAACTGCTCATTTTCATTTTGTAGGAAATCTTTTTGTGAAACAAGTTCTTCTACGGTATTTTCAAAACATTTAGTTTGTTTTATCAAAAATTTATTTTCCTCTTTTAAACTGAAAATTTCTTGCTCACAATCTTTTAACTTATCTAAAGCAATTCTATTAACTTTATTCAAGGTATTACAATCTTTTAATAATTCATTGTGTGCTAACAAAAGATCTTTATATAAAGAATCTATGCATAACGATTGTGATATGAGTTTAGCCATGAAGCACTTGTTTGTTTTCTCCTTTGATTCTTCTTTATTTCTCTTCCTCTTCCTATTGCCTTGACTAGATCTATTTATAGCCATTTATTCTAGGATGTTGTTACGATCTCTAGAATCCCAAGCTTTGATACCAATTGAAAGTCTATAGGGTGGATCGTGTAGTGTATATGCAAGTATATGTGGCAAAATATATGATGCAACTAAAACAATATTAATCTAAGTAAATATAGAATAAGCACACCAGGATTTTATACTGGTTCGGACCTCCCGTCCTACGTCTAGTCCCGAAGCTCCTCTTTGGAATTCCCTTTCACCAAATAACCCTCACTTCACCTGGAGGAACAGGTTTACAATAGCAGAGTTTCTTTGTCAACTGTGTGTTCTCTATTACATGGATTTTGACTATATAGTACAAATGCTTCCAATATATATCTAGAGAGTATTGTCTATGAGGAACTGTATATTTGGAAGAGTAGAATACAAGTATAGATTGCTAGAGATCAAGAGTATATGATAGAGCATATAATCAGAGAGCATAAGTGAGTAAGGTTAAGTCTTCTCTTTGATTCTTGATGATATATATAGTTGTAGAGAGATTCCTTGAGTAGTTGCATCCATTAACAAGAGCTCTACATTTGCTTCTGATGATGATGAAGAGTTGCAGCGAAAAGAAGCGAAGATGTCTTTTCAAATGCGGCAGTTGTAATTTGAATTTTAAATTCCGAGTTCAGCATCAGACGTCTGGTATTTGTTTCAGACGTCTGGCTATATATATTTTTTGTATACAGTAGCCTTTCAGACGTTTGAGTGCAACAACCAGACGTCTGATCCTGTCTATTTTGTATTCCAGAGGATTTCTTCAGACGTCTGGCTAGTGCACCCAGACGTCTGAAACCTGTGCATGTTGAATTTGTGCATCTGTGTCATTGCTCCATTGATCCTATCAACTTGTAGTCTCTTGTAATGTTCTTTGAGCCTTGTTCTTGTCTTTCTAGTGATGTTGTTCTAGCAAGTTCCTATATATATACATATATATGTACATTTGATTTTCATTGTATAGTTCTTGTCATTAAAACCATGAATTTGATTTCCTAACAGGTATCACTGGAAATAGCGTGTCATGCACTCAATATCGATCTTAAGTTCACACCAGTGAGGCAAAAGAGGCATAGTCTGGGTCTGGAGCGATTAGCTGCATTAAAGGAAGAAGTGGATAAGTTGTTAGCTAACGGCTTTATCGACGACACAACATATCCAGAATGGGTATCGAACCCCATGTTGGTCCAAAAATCTAACAGAAAGTGGCGAACTTGCATTGACTATTCAGACTTGAACAAAGCTTGCCCGAAGGTCAGCTTTCCATTACCAGAATCGATCAACTCGTTGATAGGACCACAGGGCATGAGTTGCTATCATTTATGGATGCCTACTCCAGATACAATCAAATCAAGATGCATGAGTCGGATCAAGAGTACACCAGCTTCATTACTAACTTAGGACTATATTGTTGCCGAGTAATGCCATTTGATATGAAAAATGCTGGTGCTATTTACTAGAGATTGGCGAACACAATGTTCAAGAATCAGATCAGATGAACGATGGAGGTGTATGTATATGCTCATGAAGTCATGGGTGTCTGGAAATCATCTGCATGATCTCTCAGAGATGTTTGAGATCCTTCATAAGTATGGGATGAGATTAAATCCACTGAAATGTTCATTCGATGTCACTTCCAGAAAATCTCTTGGCTTTATTGTGGATTCATGGGGCATCGAAGCTAATTCAGAGAAGATCACTACCTTACGCAAGGTCACAGCCCTACAATAAAGAAAGAATTGGAGAGTTTAAATGGAAAAATTGCAGCATTGAGCCAGTTCATCTCTAGAGCAACGGATAAGGGTATACCATTATTTAATGCATTGAAGAAGGTTAAAAGGAACTTCGAATGGAATGAGGATTGCCAGACAGCTTTCGAAGAGTTATTACAACATACAGAGACACGATCAGTTCTATATAAGTCAGTAGGCAGAGAAGACTTGTTCTTTACTTGGCAGTGTCTCCCCATGCGCTAAGTGCCACATTTCCACATAAGGAGGTCAGGATCTAGCGATCCGATTACTACATTAGCAAACGCTTTACTGGAGTCGAACGTAACTACCCGAATTTGGAGAAACTTGCATACTACCTGCTGATAGCATCGAAAAAATTATGACCATATTTCCAAGCTCACTCAATCAAAGTATTGATGGATCAACCTTTGAAACAGACACTCTACCGACCTAAGACTTCAGAATGACTTCTAAAGTGGAACATTGAATTGAGCTAGTATGATGTGACTTATCAACCTTGGAGAGCAATTAACGGACATGTATTGGCTGATTTCATCATCGAGTTCACAATTCAAGATGAAAAGGGGGAAGACACTACGATTGTGATATCGAAATGGAAAGTATTTGTTAATGACATGTTAAATGAATTTTTCTTTGGAGCGATAGTTGTGCTTGAAACTCCCGAAGGACAATCAATCTGATATGCTCTACGGTCGGAATTCCCTGTTACTAACAACAAAGAGGAGTACGAGGCATTAGTAGAAGGACTGAAATTGTGAAGGAGCTAGGAATAAAGGCTCTCCATATATACAGTGACTCTCGACTCATCGTTTGTCAAGTGAAAATTGAATACCAAGCTAAGGGAGCAAATCTCGCTCCTTCCTTGTCAAAAGCATGGAAATTGCTTAACGACATTGAACAATACACAATTACTTACATTCCCAGAGATAAAAATGAACGAAAGAAGCTTTTTCGGAAGGCGCCACGATTCGTAACATAGGATGGAGTACTTTACAGGAGAGGATTCTCTTCCCTCTTGCTCATGTGTGTAGCCAAAGACGAAGCTCGAAAGATCCTCATGGAGATCCATGAAGGTAACTGTGTGGACCACGCCGAGGTCAAACTCTTGCTTAGAAAGCTCTCTGCTATGGATATTTCTGGCCAACAATAAACCGAGATGCAGCAAGTTACTCCAGAAGATGTGATCAGTGCTAGAGATTTGCAAAGATTTCGAGATCCCCATCTATAGAACTTACACAAATGGTCAGCCCTTGGCCGTTCGCAGTCCGAGGAATCAATTTAATTGGCATACCACCAATAGCAAAAGGAGGAGCCAAACACGCAATTGCCATAGTTGATTACTTTACAAAATAGGTTGAAGTGTAACCCATTGCCATAAGTACTACTAAAAAAGTGATTAACTTTGTAACAAATAACATTATTTTCAGGTTTGGAGTACCATAGAAAATCATCACGGATAATGGAACTCAATTCGAGAGTGCCGAATTTAGGATTTCTAGAAGCATTACTCGATCGAGAAGAGCTTCTTCGCGGTCGCGCACTCCTAGGCGAACGGTCAAGTGAAAGCAGTGAACAAAATCATCAAATCCACCATCAAGAAGCGACTGACGAAAGTTAAGGGAAATTAGGTTAATGAGCTTCCGCTTGCACTATAGGCTTACATAACAACACACAAATCTACGACTGGGCACTCACCGTTCGCTTTGGCATATGGTTTCGAAGTTATAATCCTAGTGGAACTGGAAGTCCCCTCTCATTGGAGATGACACTTCAATCAAAATGAAAATGGCTAACTTCTACTCAAGTCACTTGATCAGATGGATGAGAAGCAAGAGGAATCAGAACTAAGGACTACTGCTCACTAGAAGAGGGTAGCACGACATTTCAAAACCAAGGTTTGCAACCGCACCTTCGAAGTTGGAGATCTCATCGTGAAATGAATCTTCTCTGATATAGGAGCGCTTGGCCCAGATTAGGGAGGACCTTACATGATCGGCCAGAAACTTGGAGACGGAACATTCAAGCCAATGACGGTCGATGGAATTCCAATTCCCCATGCTTGGAATAGCGAATCGCTGTGGCACTACTTTATTTAATATTCATCTATGTATTTCTAATTTTCGCAAATAAGCCACCTAGGGACACTAGGGGCATTATAAATAGACAGGATTTTCCATCCTTTTCATTTTATTAATAATAAATCTCGTTTCTTGATCCAATGGAACCGCGTTCATTTAAGCAAATCGCCGAGTCAATAGGGAAAATCGACTCAAATTGCTGGATCGATGGGGAAAATCAATCCCTGCCTTCTGAGAACTGACGTTGCTCCAGCAGCATCGGGGAGGCCCAAACCTTTGTGTGCACCCATAAGCAGCACATCACTTCCTGGACCGATGAAACCGCGTTTTTGCAAGCACAAACCCCCATGCGCACCCATAAGCTGCACCTCACTGCTTAAACCGATGGAACCATGTTTAAGTATGCACTACATTTTCGCTGCATAAACTGATGGAACTATGTTCAAGTCTGCACCATTCCCTTGCTGCTTGAACCGATGGAACCTAGTTCAAGTATGCAATATTTCTTGTGTGCATCCCATATGCCACACCTCGTTTCTTGAACTGATGAAAATGCATTCAAGTACGCAAGGTTTCCATATACTACAATCCACGCATCGCTCCTTGATCCGATGGAACCGTGTTCTTGCACGCGATGCACACATTCCCATACAATCGAGAAATTACTTCCTAAATCTTTGAATAAGAAGTATAGACTCTAGAACCATCGGATCGACGATGAAATCAATTCCAATCTCCTAAGTACCAGTGTTGCCTCGGCAATGCTGGGAAACTCTTCCACCCTCTAGTTTCGATGTCGCCTCGGTTGCGTCGAGAATTTTTTATAGTTTTCCAAATACCGATGTTGCTCCAGCAACATTAGGAAAGTTGTCTATTGCAGGATTAGTGGCAATCAATCCCCTCTTTTCAAAAGATTAGCACTGCCCTTGGTAGTGCTGTAAAAATTCCAAACCACAAGATCGAAAGTGAAAATTGATCCTTATCTTTCAAGTAATGGCATTGCCCCGATAATGCTAGGTAATGAAAAATCTTGAGTCAGCTGGAAATCAACTCATAACCATCAAAGACTCAGCATCACCCAAAGATAGGTGACATCAAAGGAAAAATCCAAGGACTCGAGCAGTTTATAAGTTTATGGAGAAAGAAACTGATAAACTAGCAGGATCTCAACACTGAACATGGAGAAGGTCGGTCATGGCCAAGAAGCAAAATGCTCAAAATCGAGCACCAAAACTATAAGTTCTCGCAGACAGGAGCTACCATACAACTCAGAATGGGGACAACCTAAGAGTCGCCCGGAGTACCAAGTCCCTTGTCAAGTGTGTGGATTAAGTGTTCGGAGTAACCAACCCTATGGAGTGGAGGCGCACACACTAACACTTGGTCGAAATAGATTAAATCACACCACGGTTCTATTACGCCGAACGAAGTATTCTAGCAATCACAACGGAATTATGTAAAGTAGTACACTAGATGGATAAGTTACACTACTTACACTATTTACATGCACGGAGTTGCAATAAATACACACATCACATCATATAGTACATCGATATAATACAGAAATTGCAGAACAGGAAATCATATTATATATAAACGAAGTGATACACAAACATGCATAATACATAAAATGCAGAAGAAGTACAAAAGAGAGATTATAATGGAAATGCAAATCTTTTTGTTACTAACATCATTTTATGTACAATACAAATAGCAGTGGCCGTTCCTGCACAATACCGGCCTGTTTGGACACTACATCACAAAAGAAAATGCAAAATATAGACTCCATTGATGCCACAACAACAAAAAAGAAACAAAAGTACAGACTCTGTACTAGTCCCGGACCTGATCGACTCAAAACAAAAAAAAACCACCAATACCCTGCTCCACCAGCACTCGAGCACATCGTCATTTCTTTCATCCCTAGCGACCTTTGCCACCCTTTCCTGAGCAGATCTAAATTTTCTTCTTCTTGTGCTCCTTGCTAAGGGTGATAAGATCCTATATGAGAGTGGACTCTCCTCCTATGGCAGACTAGACCCTTCAGACTCTCTAGCTATGGTGATTCCATCCTTCAACATTCGGAGCTTGATAGTAGTTGGAGTCATGCGCTTTGCTTCCTCCTTCTCGTTCTTCATTTGAAGCCCTTTCTTCCCCTTTTCCAGTCTCTCCACCATTGTCTCCTTTTTGATTGGGTTTGATTCGCCTATGGATATCACTTCTTCTTCAAGAGACATCCTCCAGGTTCTGCAATGCTGATATCTGCTTAGAGTCGGGTCCAGGCCCAGAGATCAAGACAGGAATCATACTAGAAGCCACTATAGAGACAACAGTGGAAGCGATGAAGATAGCAGTGGCTCCTGAGCTCTAAGTAGCCGGGGGAAGTGGAGGAAGAGATGGATGACAAACAAGTTGGGAACACAGCTGTATGGTTTAGTAAAGGATTCCGAAATGAATCTGAGCGCTTAGAACACTGGAGAAATGGGAGACATACCTGAACTAGGAGTCTGATCTTGAACTTGAATTTTGAAGTCACCTTCACCGGTCCCCATCTCGGTGGGTCACTCGATAACTGGAGGAAAGTATGGCTCACACAGAGCTTAATAAGTTAGATGCATGTGGGGGGTTTCAGAACTAACAGCTGTGGACATCGGAATGATTGCTGCTTGCCCTTGAGATTTAGGAGCAGATAATTCACCCTTACCCGAAGAGCTTCGGCTAGCAAGAGCTTTAGCAGTGGCATCAACGAAATCGTTTTCTCTTCTAGTAGGATCTCCCTACCAGCCGTTAGGAAGTCTATGTCCTTAGAATTGAGATAAGTTGCCATTAATTCTTCTTCAGAGCACATATCCCTGACTTTCTATGATCTAACCAACACTTCTACCCAAACCATAGCAAGAGTTCGGGGATAATCATCTCCAAGCCACTTCAAAAACCCCCTTGTTCATGACATTGCCAATATAAAGGTGTAGCACACTGGAATCCATCTGGCTCATCGCATCTTCATGCTTTTTCCGAAGTTCTGAGAGCTCTGATCATGTGCTAAGTGGTCAATCTATTTTCCCAATTTATCGGCTGCAACTTATTATATCTCCTTGGCCAGCTTGCATTCTTTTGGTGGAGTCGAGTGAGTTCGGCGGCCTGTTCAGGAATGGTGACGGCTTATCTAGCAATAGTTTGGTCCTGGGCTTTGACAGCTTTCTCTCCTTCAGCGACATGCTCTTTCAGTTTGCTGGACTCCCTGTAAGCTTCTTTGAGCTGATCATTAATCACGAGAACTTCTCTGTCCTAAGCCCGGTTTGCCTTAGTTAGAAGTTTGTCGCTGGCAGCTTTTCCCTTCAAGGACGCGTCTCTCTTGGCCTTCAATCAAGCTATCTCATTGTCACAATCCTTAATTATTCTATCGTGAGCATCCCTTTCTGCATCAAATAAAAGAATCTCTAGATAGTTAATACGATTCATGTCAGAGTGGGCTTGCATAAGACTTTGCCACTTGAACCCAGCTTCCAAGTCCTCATGTACCACATCGAGATTTCGAAGGGAAGTAGCCTTATTGGTGGGCTTTATGTTCTTATCAAATATTACTCCTCGCAAGAACAAATGCGGGTAACCTGCTTGAAGCTGGAGCGGACTCAGTGGAAGCATGAACTATTTGCCCCGACTAAAAGAAGCGGGATCAGCTGCAGTAGTTATGGCCTGAGAGAACGGAATTTCCTACATCGCAGTGGTATGAGTCTTATTTTGGGGAGAAGTAATGGATAGTGAGGTCCCACGACGATTATGAGAATCCTTGTGGCGATTGTGCATATCACCGGGGGCATCACCTTTATTGTCTCTTTTTCTCTTCTCTCCCCTCTCACGCTCTCTCTCTCTCTCCAAGTGGCGAGCCTTGTCATCCTTTCTCTTCCTCCTCTCCTTGCTAGTTTCATGATGAGAGCGATGGGCTGGATCTAGAGTTCGATCCTTGTAGGGCCGAAGTGTTGGCATAGTTTATGGTATAGTCCATGAGTTATGGTACCTGAAATGGAAAGAAAAATGAAGTTAATACTTGAATTCTAAAACCTAACTCAATGAAAAAATGCGTGTCCATGATCCTAAAGTGGAGTGTCAAGTGCCGATGGCCCTTATATATTCTACAAACCGTACCAGCATGGTTTCAGAGTTGGAGTCCTACCTTCTTTGCTTATAAAGCAATAGATGATATGTTGACATGCGAGCCAATCTTTCTTATCACCTCACTAATCTAGAAATCCTTGAATTCATTCAATTGAATGGAGACGTCTCTTATAAAATCAGAATGTGACGTACCTCCAACAGGGGTTCCAACAGCCAGACCTCCAATCGATCGTGGAATTTCAGTAGTTAGTTGTTCTTGAGAAGAAATGGGAAGCTCATGACTCAACTCCACGGTATTTAGCAGTTCCAGAGAAGGTAGGTGAGGGAGAGTCGGGCCCATAGTAGGTGATTCGCCGAATGACTCCTCCTCTTCCTCACTAGCATGGTAATTGCTTCCATCGTCATCAGTCTCATACTCCTCTTCACCAGTTAGCTCTTTCCCTGACCTCCTCATGAATCCCACATCATCCTTCGGGATCGTGGGCATTCTAGTGCAATCGCCCTCATCACCGAGGGCATCATCTCTCACGAGCTCATCAGCCCCTATCTTGACAGCTTCTTGCTCATTATCCCTCGCAGGCTCATCAACCTCTATATAAACAGTTTCCTCTTCATGTTTATCGCCTGATCCACTTTCTTCCTCTTCCTCTTAAGGACCCTCGTCAGTACCACAAGTGGGAGCAGTGGACGGGTCTATGATCTAGAACTGCCCCATGTCGAGGATTCTGTGTCGACTATTCTTCCAAGTGAGGGTTGTTTATACTCTTGTAAGTTTTCACTTACCAAAAGGAAATTGACAATACGTTGGCGTGCTCTAATGGCCTTTAAGTCTTCGAGCATTTCTCGTGCTCCAGCTTCTTGACCCACTTCGAAATAACTACGAGGGACATATGTTAAGTTAGAAACTTAGAGATTTCAATGTGGGAAAGATCGACAAAATGAAGCTTACTTCCTATTAACTAGAAGTGATTGAACACTTCTAGACAACGTAAGAAGAAATATTCATTTTTGAACTCGGAACGCTTGCTGTGAAGGTTCCCGATGATCTTGCATCTTGTCTAAGCCTCAATAATCACAAAAGACGGGCAGTTCTGTCTCTTTTTGAACTTGAGATGATATGTAAGCTCGTTAAATCATGGAGAGCGACCAAATCATCGCATAAATGGGACGTATAATGAACTCAACAAGGCATGTCCATTTAGGTGAACTTGGAACGGCACGAGCCCAATTTCTCCTAGAAAACTCCTTAAGAAAGGATTAAAAGGCGGGATGACACCGCTAAGACACATATAGCGACTATAGGTTATGAAGCTGGGTGGGAGGTGATGAGAAAATTCAATTCTTGCCGGCAAACGAATGACTTCTTTAGGCATGTCGTATTGCATGTAAATGTTCCTAACCATTTTCACTGTCAAGGCGGAAGGCCCTTGTTCCGATGGATCATTTATAATCAACCCTGAGGCTACAGATGCAGAACATGATCGATCGACACTATCTGGCCCGGAGGTTGTAGGTTGGTTGGTTCTGACGAGAACAGAGGGTAAAACTAGAGCAGTAGTGGATGCAACTTCGGAAGGTGTAGATGATCCTTCGCTAGGTTTGAGGTGAGACGATTGATGAGTCCTTATAAACAGGAGAACTTGGCGTTCACCACTGTCAGGTAAATTTAACTTAGGATAAAAGAACCCATGTGACCAACACCCGGAATCCAAAAGAAATCGACATGTGTTGATTGATTTTTCTTTTGGATTCTAAGTGTTGACCGGGGCAGATGCAATATGTTACCTACATGGAGTGAGTCCAGTGTCCCAAGCATTGCGATGAACCGTCCTATGTAGATAGCTTGCTTGCATTTGAAAAACAAGCCGTGTAGTACTTTGCAAATTATCTCTCTTGGAACTTACCCATTATCAACTGAAAATTGGTAACGAATCCGTTGTCCGATATAGAAAGTCTTTCTTCTCAAGATCACCGAAAGTACATAAATAAGAAAAAGGGAGCGATAGAGTCCTCTAACACATCCAAATTTAGAAAATAAGTCAGTGTATCAGAATCTATTCAATAATCAGAACTTAGCCAATTTCACAAAGGAGACAATCAAAACCGGAAAATCGAGCTTTTCTCCAGGACCATACATGTTCAACTGGAGCAAACCCAACTTTCATTACCAATTGAATATGTTAAAGTTTGATCGTCTTCCATTACATTTGAAACTAGACAAGTCTAGATCCTCTCCTCCACCATCATCATTTCGAGATTTGCTATCACCCACCTTAAAAGCAAATTGACTTGCAAACTGGGTCCCAGGGTTTGAATGTAATTGGGTTCGAGAACTTAAGATGTGGATCTGAAGGTGGTGGCAACTGTCAACGACGGAAAATAGTTAGCAGAGGCGACGATAGGTGACATTGATGTGGAAGCAAGTGGGTGGCTACGGTGGTGGATGGTTGAGTTCAGGTCGCAAGGCAAGGTTCGGTGTTAAAGACTTAGGAAACCCAGGTAGAAGGAGGACTCGGTAGTAGAGATAGGCAAACATGAAAGCATAAGAAGTATACGTTAATACATGTTAACATATAAAGGAAAATGTGAAAATTTCGCTAAGTTAACATGTCGGTAACGACATGTTTAAGTTGGTACCAACATGCCAAATTTCCAACAATTTTGCCTAAGTTCATCGCAATGGACCTAGTCGACAAAGTGAAGCCACATATGGGTTCTAAAATGCAAATTACATAGCCAATGTAGAGAATGAGGATTCTAATTCTAAATAGTGCAGATAGTTAACACAAATTGATCGATCGAAGTCGAGTAAAAGCTACGTCACAAGACAACCTTCAAATGATCAATTGGAATTCACAAGATAGTAATCCAAAACTTTTCTCAATCCATAGCACATTTTGTTTTCAATGAAATCATACTCTTGAGGGCAAATGTTAACTAGGTTTTTAACCAAGCAGAAATCAATAAGAGTTAGAACGTCAAGACGAAGACGAAATGACTTGAAATATTAGGAGCACGCTTAGACAATGGATAGAAACATCTCAAAGAAAGTTCAACCAAAAATGAACCAAATATAGATGTTAATACCGACCTCTCATGTCGATGGAGACTTCTATAAGTGTCGAGTTATCTACCCAAACTTTGCATGAGTCATTCTTTGCCAATTCTATGAGTGCCCATGAGATTTCCAAGAGTTGAAGAGTTAGCAGTCAGAACACGGAACAATTCAAGTGATGAAGGAACTATCATTAACGTCAATAAACTATTCACAAAAACATCATGGGCCACTTCAACATGGAGTAGGAATGGGAATGCAAAAAAGCTCAAGGCAATTGGAATTAACCATGCATGTCGACACCAACATGAGAAGTCGGTACCGACATGTCATATCTCGGTAGCACTTGCAACTTTGCGTACACATTCGGGCCTTCGTCTGTACTTTGCACCAACTCTCCTTCTGGCCCAGTATGACTGCTACCCCTATAAATACAAACCATAGAGTAACCAAAATAGGATCTGGATTCTGCTATCACTACGCATAAACTCTATCTCTTTTTCAACTCTTTCCTCTACACGTAGTCACCAAGGCAGCTATTCTAGGACTGAAAAACTTGTCTATCTTCTGTACTTATGACTTCTTCTATCTCAAACCCCTTGTAATCTCATAAAAACAAGATCAAATCTATAAGCAACAAAGCTATAAAGTGGACGTATGCCATAGATTGCTGAACCGCTATGAAATCTTGTGTCTCTCTTTGTTATTTCTATGTATTTTACTTTTACTGTTGTTGCTATCTGCTAGATATAGGTCAAACATGTTCCATACAACTTTATCTTGGAAGTTGATCCATTTTTGGCGTTAATAACTTGCTCCTAAGGAACAAAATGTCTTATCCCACTATCGCCTTATCGTAGCAACTAGCTACTAAGGAATAATATGTCTCAGTCCACTATCGCCTAATGGTAAGTGACTCACTACTGAGGAACAAAATACCTCAGCCCAATATCGCCATATCGAATAATGTATAAAAAATATACTAAAAAAGACACTTTTCATAAGTGTCTCAAAACACTTCAAAAAAATACTAAAACGTTCCTCATCTCACCACGGTCCCAATATTATAAACCACGCGTGAAACAGAGGTCGTATGCGAGAGTTATAAGCATTTAAAGTTTAAAGGCATTTTCGTAATTTATTAAATAATAAAATCAAACAATATTACTTTATATCATCGTACGAACACCACCGATTATTCATGTCATTAACAAATACAATTTTGATATGTAATATGTCCAATTTGGAGTACCTTTGTGTTTTACACTTTTTAATTATGGAAAGAACAAACTTTGTCAATCTACAATAAATAAATAATTTTTTAATTATTTATCCATGACATACTACGTCCTAATCATATTTATACAAAAAAATTAATTTTTTTCAATATCATCATTTATAATTTGATTAAGTCCATAAGGGGTGAATTTGTAATGATATGACTTTTTGACTCTGACATTTTGACACTAATACATCCACGGTATTCAAGTATCGACCACTCAAGTGTCGAAAAGATAGATTGTTAGGATAAATAAAAAGATAAGGAACAAGAATAAGTAAGGAAGATCAAAACATCAAATCTCATAATAGGACGACAATATATAACATCCAAAATAGTTCAAAGGGTTACTCCAAGATACAACGTAATTTCAAAATTACTAACCTAAATACTATCATCATCCCGGACAGTTATAACTGCCGATCCCCACAATTGCTGATATATACATACTAGTAGAGCAACGAAAATAAAAATACGTTGGTAAGAGAATGAAAGCATCCATCTTATCTCTTGAAGCTCCAAAGCATCCACAGTGAAACTACTTACCTCGGCCTACTCAAAAGAAAACCTGAGCATTTAAGGGAAAAATAAACCACGGGTCAGACATAAGTCTGGTGTAGGAAACTCAAGAAACATGCATCCATATAACGGTAACCTTTGAGATCGTTCAAATCACTGTAACGGTTTCCCCTCTAAAGAACCAAAACCATCTAATAAGTAAATAAGGTGATATAACAGATAGTGTCTAAGACATAGAATATAAACCAAAAAATAGTTGTGCGCTAGCATCTCACATCACAAAAATATTAGGTATACATTCAAAACCGCTAAGGATTGCATTCGCATATGGATTTCCATTGGAATGCCCTCAATATGTTAAGGTGGGCCTTTTAAATGGTTCAGAAATCACATTCCAAAGTCACATTTATCTCTAGATAAAATATACCACAAAATAAAACATAATTGGTCCATGCCCAAACACTCGATACCGAATACGATCAACTCCCGCTAGCATTAATCGTAAGCATCTCTGGATATATGGAATTAATGTACCTTTTGGTTTAGCTAAACCTATTGGCTATGTCCCTACTCTATTTCTATCACTTTCGACGGCGAAGTCACATTTTCAGCATCTCAACACACGAGTCCTCATCACTCGAACAGTTCATGAACCTCTTCATGGATTCCAACATAAGTCATCCAACGAGTGCTAGCGGAATCACCCTCAAGATAGACAGTACGACACGATAACATTGTTCGAAATGTTAACATTGATTTCTCCCTCAGAGTTACCCTCAGGTTAGATAGTCCAACTCTATAACATTCTACTTCATAATCGCTTCCGTAATATATAGCTTGTATATTGGTTTTGAAGTGGTTATGGTTTTGAGTTATCTTATATAAGTACCGTTTGAACCAAAAATAGGACAAACACATAATAGATTCAGCAGAGAATAGAAAACTAAGAAAATAAATGCAAAATGAGTAAGAAAGTACACATATAGATTTATAATGGTTCGGCGTACTCCGACCTACGTCCACTCCAAGTTTTCCTTTATTATATTGTTATTTGTAGGTAGGGGTTCTTATGGGTCGGTATAACTCCGTTATGAGTTGGTATAACTCCGATAGAGATTACAAGAAATTAAAGAAAAGAGAGCAAGAGCCAAAAAAGATCCTGAAAAATGAGCCATACCCCTTTTTTTATAGATCTATGGAGCCTAAAATTTTGCCTAAAAGATTTTAAACCATTTTTCTTGCTATAGACTAGTTCTCCACAAAAATAGGTTGCTACCTCATCAGCTTAGATGGGTCGATACAACTCCAAGGGTAGGGGTGGGTATCGACCCATAATATTGCCAAATTGGCCGCCTTTAACCCTTCGCTTCAGCTTGTCTTATGGTTAGCTTCGTGATCCCATACTTGTTTCTACCGATATTAGCTTGTTTTAGAGTCCAAATGACGGAGTTGGAGAAGAACAGAGTTGCAGATTCAAGATTTCATGGAGCTCGACAGAGAATTGCATTGGAACAACAAAAAAAGCTGGAAGGTCTTTCATATCAAGTAGGGCTAGTGTGTAGAAGATGGACTCCAATGGTGGAGTGCATATGGGTCGGTACAAACCCATTGGGTGGTGTCGGTACTGACCCAACACTTTTGGATTTTGGATTCTTGGATTTTTATGGTGAACTCACGTTTTTATTTTGATTTTGGTTGTACTTGAGTTTTAGGCTTCATGGTCATCTGTCCGGGCAACTTGCCTTGATAACTTCGAAGTTTGACTCATCAGACTTGTCTGTATACTTCCTACTCAAAAGGTGGGATAACACTTGCCCTCTAAAGCACGCCTTGCAAATGGAAGGTGTGCTTTCCTCGAGAACAAATGTCGAAGTTAATGGAACTTTCATTGTTGAACTTATTGGTTATAAACCGATCAAGCTTTTGCAAATCATCATGTTCCTTTGGATTCTCTTATCAATTACAGGTAAATCCAGATGTGTCATAGCCTAAGACTCTAGACTTTGCCTAAGAGTTGCCTACAAATCATCATAATTCTGATTTCATTTAGAGTTATTACATCACATATGGAAATCGTTCTGTGTTCATCTGGGATTTACCAATTCTGTTCCAACTACGAGCCGTTCAAATCCTTTTATCAAAATCAAATATGTTTTCATTTTTAGTCGATCTTTCATTTTATATTTAGTTTAATGCATGATATCTCTGGATCGACAATCAAATTCATGGCCATTCAGGGCCGATGGTTAAATTCGTGATCTCTTCGGATCATTAATTGAGGTTATGGCCGTTCGACGCTGGTAAGTAAACCTATGGTCTCACCGGACCATTAATCAAATCCGTGGCCGTTCAGGACCGATAATCGAATCCATGGTCGCTCGGGGCTGGTAATCAAATCCATGGCTGTTTGGTGCTGATAATCAAATCCATGGTCTCTCCAGACCCTTGTTGAGCCCAATCCGCTTGCTTTCCTACGAGGGACTCAACGACATGCAAGCCCATCTGCTCATGCTCTGGTGAAGTGACTTACTTCTTGCATACCGATCTCGTCTTTTCAGTTGGGACTTAAAGCGATTCAAGTCCATGGTCTCTCCGGACCCTTGTAGAGCCCAATACGCTCACTCTCTAATGAGGGGATCCAACGATAAGCAAGCTTATCTGCTCACACTCCGGTGAGAGGACTTGCTTCTTGCACCCTGGTCCCATCTTTTTGAATACCAAGTACACTCTACCGGATACCGGACTCTTCAAAACCAAATCGGTGAATTTCCAGTTAACTCGATTCTTGTTCTTTCAAAATTAAGCGGACGATACAAAGGAGTCCTTCCCGGGAATCTCAGTATATGTTCTTAAATCAAGGGACGTTTCATATGAATACGTCCCCCCAAAGGATCTAGAACCGTATAAATCTATGAAGCTTTTATATGCTTTCTAACTCAATTTTGGTCCGACAGTCGATAATTCAACTATCTGGTATGAAATAAATATGATCACATATGAAAATTAAACCTTGTACACTTATCACCCTTTTTGACTTCTAGACTTTTAGTGCTAAGTATAGGACTAAATATTTTCCAAAACAAATCACACAAAACACGATTAAATCACAAGCGACTTATAATACCCTTTTATCAAATAATACTTCTTTGTCAATACTTATGTATATATTTAAAATACCTTTATAAATGACATACACGTGTATATTACTACTTCACTATTTGTTCTACTCTTTTCATTATTCAAAATATATTCAAATACTTATCTCAAAGATATAAGAATATTCACAAATCGTTTAACAAGATTTATCAATCAAAATTATAATCAAAAAGTTTAAAAACAAATGTCACTCAAACATTGTTATCTTAAACCCCTTTTCTCTTTTTTTATAAAATAAATCGTTACTTTTTCTAACCTTTTTGCCAAAACATTTTATACTTATCATTATCTTTTAAATACTCTTTTTAAATATTATAGTATATCTTCAAATTTTTTAATAAGATAATATACTTTAAATAACTTCTTAAAATAATTTATTATAACTAAATGTTATATAAAATCCCCTTTATCCTTTTATAAAATATTTAACTCACCTTTCCAAACATGTATATAAATGCTTTTAAAATAGTGATAAATATGTTTTGAATATCCATATAAAATATTATTTAAAAATAACTAATTTAGAATTTACTAAAAACCATTTTAAATAAGTGTTACATATAAAGAAAACCCTTTACTTTAAATATATATATATATTTATTAATAATATATTTAAATTTAAAATTACTTTTAAAATACTTATATACATATTATTAGTCATCCCTAAAAAGATCTCACAAAAATAATCAATTTAACTATTATTGTTAAATATATTTTAATCACTTAAATTGTTAAAATAACACAATAATAACCAGTGGTATAATAGAGTGAGAACCGTTGTCGTAGGGTCTAAAGTGCTATAGTTAAGTACTATTAAAATGTCCTGCAGAAAACACTTAAAAATCCTACAAACTTTGGACCGTTTTCACAAAGGTACAGAGCTAATTAAGATCTTATCTTTTATGTATGTACTTTACTTAGAGTACCAAATAACCATTAAAAGAAAACCCTAAGGATATGCTTCTAAATCATATTAAAGATCACTAAAAATAAGGTACTTTCAAGTGCACAAATAGCGACCTTTTCGCTTTCTAACTTGTGTAACTTTTTGTTCTACATGTTTTACACTTTTGCGAACCATTTATTTGCTATCACATATACTACTATAAGTGTAGAAAATAACCGAAATATATTTTATCAAAATATACTTATAAATCATCACATTATACTCATTTAAATCAAGTGATTACAAAGTGCATTTATAATGATTATTTCGCTTCAAACAATTACTTTCACATCATAAACCATTATATTGAACATATATAAATAAAGTAGAGGCAATGCCACATGTTATAGAGGGTAATAGAAGTGATTATATCATATATAAAGTATCATTTGCTTTCAAAAGCAAGAGGGGTCTAAATATAACTTTAATTAGTTAATGTTATAACTTTATATTAAAGCACAATTATATACATTTCAATGGTGAGCTAACTCACATTACTCCTTGATAACTCCAAGCACAAGCTCCTTAGCACAAAGAACTCTTCCTACCAAACTACAAAGCAAGCCAAACTTCACCCCTTCCTTGCCTGTGCCTATGCCTTTGCCTCTCCCCTTCATAAGTGCTCATGGGTTTTGACCTCTTTTCTCTAAATTCTCCACTAGTGCCGTGAAACTCTTTTGATCTATGGATGGTAGGTTAAATGAGAGGTCTTTAGTCCAAATTTGAGAGTGTTTTTGACAAATTTTGGATTTTTTACGAATGTTTGAAGTGGAGTATACAATTCTAGAAACTATTTTGCTTATTTGCATTTGTGATTTAACCTTAGCCCATTTTCCTAAGGGTAAAAGGTATTTATAGGTGATACAATGGAGGTTGAAAGGGTTATTTACAACCCCCTTGGCTGGTCATAAGCACCTTCCTCCCATGTTCTAGCTTCACATCAATTTACATCCACTTTACTCCTTATAATATCTCTTAATGTCTTGTCTCTTTCACATAATATCTCTTTATAAATATCTCTCCACTTACATCATGCATGGCATCATCATTTAGTTTGCCATAACAATAAAAATATTTTTAGTTGATATTAATTTTAACATTAGTTTATTGACCATGCCCAAAATGTTCGAAAAACTTTTATCGAGTATAAAAACCGTATATTGATAAAATGATTTTCAGTCACATTATTAATTTTTTTCTCGAAACATTTATTTTTGTAAACACATTTCAAAAGAGAGTTTCCCATCATGTGTTATTAATAAAAAAGAGTTAATCAAGGTTTATAAAATCAATTTTATCATATTTAACTCAAGTTCAAATATCTAAATAATTCAGATATTTAAATACGAAGTGTTTAAAGGGTAGCTACATTCACCCTCACTTTAAACATTTCTTCCCCAAATTCCATCACTCTCACAAAAAGAAACAAGTGCATATCAATACTGCAATGACTTGTAATTTAGTCACTTTAAATATGATTGTTTAATATATTTTTAAATGATTAAATACTGGATTTTATAACTCAAATAAAATGTCTCATGTGGGTTTTTTATGGATGTAAAATATTAGTTTAAAGACAGTTCGAGTAATAAGACAGTTAAGGGTACTGATTATAATTAATAATATGAAGAAAAATTGAACTTTTCTACTCTCTGATTGGACCATACTTTTTAAACTTATCCATGCCTAATAAAGCAAAAGAGAATGAGTACTTCTTAGGAATTAAAAAGAATTTGTCTAATAAAACAAAATGGTATAGTGACCTGCCTAATAAAACAAAATAGCATAATGATTCTCATTTAATTTATATTCCATGCGAATGGTTACCATTGGACCAAAATATGGTCGAACCAGGTTATGCCATTTGGATGGTTGCTATTGGACAAAAATATGGTCGAATCAGGTTATGCCATGCGAATGATTGCTATTAGACCAAAATATGGCCGAATCAGGTTATGTCATGAAGATTATTTCCATTGGAGTATAATCTGGTAGAATAAGGTTAGGCTATAGGAGGTTAAGTAATTGCTAAAGTACCCTTCTCTTCATCTATAAATACCCAAGTCCATATCTCATTTTAATTCATTCAGAAACTAAAGAAAGAAACCAAATACCCTCTTCATCTTCAAGGCAACCAAGGTTTCCATTTGCTTCGCCAAATCGAAACGATTTAAAAGTTTAGGTGGTAAGTATAACTTATTTTGTGAGCATAACTTATTCTGTGAGTATAATTAATTTATTTTAATTATTTTACAGTGAGTTAGTTATTCTTTGATTTAAAGGAATTATGATATTGATTCAAGTTACTCTAATTGATAATAATACCCCATAACGACTTCATTTCTAACAGAGGAATAAAACTTGTTTGAAATGAAGACTAGAAATAAGTTTATGGAGTTGGTTTTCCAATTCAATTTAAATAGACATTGTTTTAAATAAGGAATTTCTTTGTCTATACCATTAAGTGATATAAAACAAATATGATAAGCAGTGCTAAAATGTTGACACGTTTATAGAAATTAAGTCATCTTATATTTAGCACTAAAATCCGATGAGTGGACTTTCCTCTATCTGTGAGATCTAGAATCGAAGTGCTCAAGGCGAGGCTTTGATATGAAATCAGTGCTCTAACTTACCTAACTTCGATTCCAGGCGAGGGATAGAAAAGTCGAAATGTCAGAAATATGATAAGTATAAGCGGGTTAATTTCTATAAATAGGTCATGATTAATTAAGTATATGGAAGGTACTCCATCTTATACTTGACACTAAATTTTGAGGTATGGAAGCCTGTTTCTATCTGTGAGGATTAAGAATGTTGTCGAGTCAAGGTCTGAGAGGTAATAATACCCCAACTTGTCCAGCTTCATTTCTAATCGAGGGATAGCATAGGATTGAAACTGAAAAGTGGTGGTAAGTATATGATGTCTGATTTTCGATATGCAAGATATATACTTACATCAAATAGTGATTTGTCCACTATCGACAACTTGACCAATTTTGACTTGAGAAGTATATGAAAGCTTCGCGATTCATATGGTTTGAGATTCCCTTAGAAGAACTCATTCCATTGAAACGTCTCTCACTTTAAGGGTGGATATTTGAGATCTCCTTATGACTCTTATATCATCCGCTTACGTCTGAAAGAACTGAGATTGAGTCAACTAGGATCTATCGATTATTGGTTCAAAGAGTCTAGGATTAGATAAGCATAAGTTATCTAAAAACCACTTCGAATCGGTATACGCATTCGAATTGGAGACATCTTGAAGACAATGGAATCGAATACACAGTTCTTTGAAGTGTAAGAGCTACTTGCTATAAATCCTGAGGATGTAGTAGAAGTAGTTCCTTTTGTTTGTTTATATCCTGAATAATTTGTATCGATGAACGCTAGCATTGAACTGTAGCCTATAGGGCAGTGTTAGCATTCCAATATGGGTTTGCTAAAGATGGTAATCGTTGCCTCGAGCCTCACACCCGAAAAAGACTAAAACAAGGGATATGCTTCCAGGCTATGTGTCTCGCTACCATTAGGGGAATGATCATCCCTGATCTAGATTGATATTATTTTGGGATGTATGCTTCGAGCTCGGTATGGTTGTTGATCACGACCGAAGTATGATTATATTCGATACCATCTAGTAAGGGGTAGGCCGGTCTTGATTTGCAGGGGGTCCATGTGTGGCCCTCAAAAAATTTTCTCTAGAGGTGTATTATGACAAGCGGCATCCCAGTGGACTTGTCATTGTATAGAGTCCATTTTCCAATATGTGCCTTACGGAATTAGTTGTATACTAAATATGTTGTTGAATGTAATTAATGTAATCATTCCGGGTATGATTAAATATTTATTTTAACCCCTAGACATTATTATAATATCACTGGATTTTCTATTTGAAAT
This sequence comes from Allium fistulosum, assembly GCA_030737815.1. NCBI lineage: Eukaryota > Viridiplantae > Streptophyta > Magnoliopsida > Asparagales > Amaryllidaceae > Allium > Allium fistulosum. Next base: position 919,322,684 of record CM060906.1, read on the forward strand.
GGTTTGGTTATTGTAAGGTAAAAACCTACCCATGTTTATGTGCGTTGTGGTCTTACGAGTAATCTTTATTTTAAAGGGTTTATAACTACAACAAACCATGTGATTTAAGTTTTCTTTCTTTCCCTTAAACTCCTGGGTACTATAATTTTGTGTAGCCAAAAAGTCCAAACTCTTACGAATGCATTTTGGAGAAGCATGGAGTAGGAGGCTTCGCTGTTATCTAGTTATCTATTTATTTCTATTGTTGTTTGTATGTAGTTATGTATCAGCATAGTGGGGGCATGCAGTTATAATTGTCCTTAACTGAAGTTAGTACTTGTTGTAACTCTGATGTTTCATTTTGAGAGCGACTGTATGTACTATCTTATGTTCTATTATATATGATTTCCATATGTTGTGAGATTCTATGTTCCTTTCTTCTTGTCTTTCTTTTTGTTTACCCCAACGATCTATCTTTCGGATGCCTAGATGATCGGCACACGAATACCGTAGATGTATTAAGTGTCATCTTTGGGTGTAGAAAGGTAGATCGATACAACAACCTAACTCTATTCAGACAAATCTTAAGGTATGATTAAGTTCAAAACCCTCTTGATTGCACAAGGATAATTAATAATTTACTAACCGTACCTCCCACTCATCAGCTTCTGGTTATTACTTAGACAATTATTCCAACTACTGCAGAATAAATTGAAAAGTCATTCCCTGAGCTCTCCTAGGTCAACAAAACTTTAAATACACACACACACTGAAGTTCATAAGATGTACATGGATTACTCATACACAATATTTGATCTGATCACTTGCTCGGTTACGTAAATTTCACATCCAAACTAGTGTGGATCACCCGACCTCTCTAGTATGAACTCCGATCAGGTTCCTTGATTAGATACCTCTATTCCCTTACATAGCCATATACCATGATAAAAAACCTTGAAATCATATCAAGAATCCATTTCAAGTGTTCGCCATTGTGAGTTGAGGAATAAACATAGTTCGGACCGGTGTAAATACCAAGAAATATTGTGCCTGAATCTTGGATCAAGAACTGTCATGCGAATAAAATGAACTACCTACTATCTACGGTTTTATCCCATTGGTTTCTTCGACTACATCAATTACATTTTATATCATATTCATTTAAAGAAACACCATCTCATTTAATACTAAAATCATTTATGAAACATTTCATAAAACATACATAGAGTATTATACTCATACAGTACTCTACCACATCCTAAGAGTATATAAAAATATCAGATTCATTTTGCTTTTTAAAATTCAAATGAAGGCCCAAAATAAATATAGTTCTTATAACCAAGTCAACCTTTTCAAATTCTTTATTTGTTAGGTCATTCAAGTAGCAAGGAAGAGCATGACATTGTATCCAAACTTAGGCCTAGTGTAACGACCCACTTTTCCTTACAGTTTAAGCGGTCAATAAACCATACATGACACACTAAAATTGAAAGGAAAGGCGGATAGTTAGGGGAAAGAAAGAAGACAAGAAGAAACTAAATAATACAGAATCTCACATCGGAATGAATAATCTATAATATACAACAGCCCTTTTCACAAAACAAAACTGTAATATATATATATATATATATATATATACAAACATCAATCAGAGTATACTAACCTATTTCAGCTCGATCAGTTATAAGAACCTGTCCTCACAACTGCTGATATAACCATGAATACAGTGGAAGAAAACTAACCATTTATGTGAATACGTCTTGAGGCCTCTAGCTCGTCTCTTAAAGCTCCAAAAATATCCAACTAAACCTGGAAATATGCTCGGTCTGACCCGACCATTAAAGGAAAACAACGCCCGGGGCAGTCTGGTAAAACCAGCATGAGAACTTAAATCACAAGGAATTTATTTATTATAACTTTTAAAATCCTTTAAAATCAAAGGTATCTCGTAAGACCACGCCGCACATAAACACGGACGGGTTTTTACCTTACGATAACCAAAACGTTTTTATAGAAAAATCCAGTGATATTATAATAATGTCTAGGATACAAATACTTATTAATCATAGCTGAAATTGTTACATTATTAAATTCCAACATAATAGGTTTATAATCATGTCCGCATGGCGCTTATTGGAGAATGGATTCCAACAAATGGCAAGGTAAGGGACTACCTTCCGTACAGTATACCTCTAGATAAAATGTACCTGGGGTCAGACCTTGAACTTAGTCTACTCCTACCAACACAGAACCGGCCTACCCCTGAACTTGGATAGTACCGAATATGTCATCACCCTGGTTGCTTTCCAATCTTAATCGAGAGCCCTCAAGCACAACCAAATCCATAATATGATGATCTAGAAAGGTGATGACACACCCTAATGGGAGCGACCCACATAGCCCTGTTGCATCTACCCTATTGTTTGCCATTTCCAAGTTGTGAGACTTGAGGCTACGATTACCTTTTATGTAGCAATTCCACTTGGAATTGTAACACTGCCCTCCAGGCAGCAATACAATGCCAACATTAATCCATACAAGTTTGCTCTGGGTCTGAATGAAACCAAAGGCATTACCTCCACTACCTCCATTTTGGAATCACTCTTACGATTAGTAGCAGGTAGCCCTTGAACTTCAAAAGCTTCATCTTTGATTCCATAGTCTTCAAGATGTCTTCAGTTCGAAACGCTTGAGTTGGATCGAAGTGGTTTTTGGATAATTTATACTTATTCGATCCCAGTCTCTTCGTAACAACATCCGATAGTTCCGGTAAACTCAACCTCGGTTCTTTAGGAAATATACAGATAAAGATAAGAGCGGAGTTCACCTCCTAATCATCTGTGGACAGATTTCCTTATCATTGTCCTAAGAGAACGAAACAAGATTTACATGCACAGTACAGCATGACTGTGCCATATAACTCACGTGTTTCTCTTAGATATTTCCAAAGTTATATTTTGGTCCAGATTTGATAGTCGGTTATTTAACTATCAAATAAAAAAACATCCAACATAGATTATATTTCCCATGGAAACCACTAAGCCTCTTAAATTAATCTTCCACTAATTTGAAATCACATTTCAAATATTTGGAAATCACTTCCATATACTTATCTCAACAGGATAAGTATATGTACAAACACTATATTTCGATATTTTGAAAATATAACCATATACTTATCTCAATGGTATAAGTATATCCACAAACCATTTTTTTCAAAATACCTACAATTTTTAAAAATGGATTTTGGAAAGTATCGTTTAAAATCAATCATGCATCACAGCTTACACAATGGTTACGTCGCTATCCCAGCGAATCCATAGTAAACTGTAGGCAATCACTGCCCCTTGAATTACGCCACGAAAATCAACCATTTCGTTTCAAATTTCTTTATCTATAAATATCTCCAAATCTATTTATAAAGCTTCTTTATAAGTCTCCAATCCATTTATAAAACACTCTTAATAAACATTCTTTCTAAATCTTAGGTGCCTTGCCGGAACTCATCTTAGGGGTACCTGAGTATTATTGTTTCTTGTGTCTATTTATGTTACCTGCCAGGCATGTTGGCAGCGCCTTGTTTTTGTGATATAAATAGTTGCATGTGTGCTCTCCTTTATTTATAGAGGATCACACATTTTTCTCAAAAAAAAATAAACATTCTTTCTAAATCTCAAATGCCATTTATAACAATTTTGCTTTTCAGAACTTTAAAACTTATTGGTAAAATTCTTTTATAAATATCTAGAACCATTTATAAAACTATTCCCAAATTTAACAACTTGTTAAATAAACCCTTTAAGTTAACAAGGTTCCTTTGATAAACCATACATTATTTAAAATGACTTTAAGTAACGTAAAGTAATAAGTTATTATTTAAACATCCTTCTTTCTCATTTAAGTTAAATCTCATTTAAAATAATAACTTAAAATCTCGTTAATAATATATTAAATTAATTTTAAACACTGTTATTGTATTTATAACTTAATTCCCAAACAATATTAATATAATAATTAATTAATTTTAAAACGTTATTAGTAAAATAATCACTTGACTTTTAAATAATATTAATATGATAATTAATTAATCTATAAATATAATTAAATAAATTAAATAAATATAATTAAATAACTTTAATTAAAGACTAAAGTATAGTTAAATCACTTAAAATAAATAATTAAAACATTTAAAAACAATAATTAAATAATTTTTAAATAATAATTAAACATTCTTAATAACATTTAAGAAATAACTTTTAAGAATCATATTAGTAAAATAATTAACTTAAATCATGATTTAAAAATTATTAATTATCTTTAAAACATTATTAATAAATAATTATTACTTTTTAAAATCTTATTACTAAATAATAATTATTCTTAAAATAACTTTTAATTAAAAAATTAGTTTTTTTAATTTAAAGGAGGCTCAACGATCACCATGGTACTTGAACAAGCTACCATTTCATTTAAAGTTAACTTTCCAAGTTAATAACTGATAGTCGCATAATTAACGACTATATAAATAATTTAACATTTAACCGTCATTGGTTAACATATTACTTATCCAGAGTGGCATATCAATTTTACGACATATAATAAATGTCCAAAACTATAAAATAGCAGAACGGGGTTTTATTCTGCTAATTAGATGTCAAGTTTATTCAATTAGTGGAACGGTGTTTTATTCCACTAGTAGCTGTCCAATTACCATATTCAATCCAATTTAACTCAAAGGTAATTTATTTGGCCAAATAAACATCAATATTATGGTATATAAATTTAAACGACGTTATTAATTAAAATAACGTAATTTAAATACTGTCTAATTTTAACATGTCATAAATTTTTACTTATCCAAAGCTATCAATAAGCTATATGACAACGTTATACTCGTTAATACGAATCCATCACAAAAATCCGTCTGCCAATCGGATTTCATACAAGCAGGATATCCCATTCTTAAAACTACCACATCAATTATATAATAATTAATATAACATATAAACAAAGTTGTCTCAACTTAAATGGTTTCGGCCCAAGCCCACGTCCTTATGCAACCCGCTACCCAACCCTATAGTGCTACCTTCCTTCTTCCCTTATTTCCAAATGCTTGCCTGAACTCATAAAATCGTGCACACCGCTACCCATCACCCAATCGTCAAACCACCCACGCCAACTGATCCCACTACTCGAGCTCAACACACGACCACCCTCGACCTTGCCATCACCTGCGCCGATCAAATTCCGACGCAAGCTCCAAAATTCGAATTTTGAGTCCAGCTTCTTATTAGTATTATTCCAAATTTCCAACACAACCACCCACGCCAGCTTGAAGATACGTCTTTGTCTATTCAGCTTTCCAGTTAATTCAGTTTATTCCAGTTGTTTATGTTCAGACTTGTCATTGACATTTTTATTAGTAACTTCTAAGTATTCGAGATTTCTGTTGTATTTTATTTCAAACTCTGATGTTTATATAATAGCTTCATGAACTACTGTTTATTTATTCCACTGCTTATTGTTATATTACTCTGTGTCTGTGATTCTGTAATTGATTTATTTACTGTTTATGTTAAGTTTTGCCAAATATAAATTAACAATCTGTTGTTTTGAGCAATTCAAATCTAACATGAGTGGATGATTGTCGATTTGAATGGTTCGAAATAGCGGGCCGTTACAGAACATGTGTTCGCAACAAAGAATATAAAAAAGATACATTGATATTTCTAAACTATAAGTAAACAACACGTTGTTGATTTTAACAATGTACTTGTGGTAAAATCAACCTTTATTGTTTTTAAACTCAATGTTGGATTTGTAAACAATGTCTTTTATAGCAGTGTAAAAGATATTGGGAATGTCCTAAACGATATGTAAGGACACCTTATTAAAAAATTTAATATGGAACATGTAAGATGGATTCCTTATGCATTAGCAATAAGAATTATCATATACATGTTATGTTGTCTACGATATTGTGTATTTGATACATTAAGCAAATATAAAATCCAAATAGATTTCACTACATGGTTGTTTAGGTGTTTTCGTGTATTTATGAAATACTAAAGAAATGTTTATAGAAACAACAAACTCCTTATGAATGAGTATTCCGACTCAAACTTCAAAAGTGATATTGAGTATAATATGTCAATAATAAATTAAGAATCTTTATGTTGGAAATGTTCCAAATAGAAGAGATTGTGGTTGATTCATTGACTCGAATAGCACCATAATAAAACAATGTATATACATATTAAATGCACAAATTTATAACTAAGTCGAGGGTGATTCCAAATGTTGAGAATCTCATAACATTGTTATATGAAAATAATGTGACTGTATAGTTCATGAGAGAACTTAGAGCTCCTTAGAAGTTGGCAGAGTAGATAATTAAAACATAATAGCATATCCGTTCACTGAGGGATGACCCGATCAGTTTAAAGGAAACCAATTGGAGAAGTTTGAATGAGATTCCATAATTGACCCTAAGTGCAAGTTGGAGATTGGTAGAGTTTGGGGTATGACCTATGGGCGATTATGCAATTTGTTACATATATCTAAGTCATTGATCAATCTTGTTCGAAATTTCTATAATAAACTTGATACAATGTGGTTATATTAATTAATTAGTTTAACTAAAAGTATATTTAATAGAAATCCATAAATGACATGTTTTGTGATAGTAGTTACGATGTAACAACCCAAAATTTATGCTATAATAATTACTTAACGAATTAATTAAACAATAAAATAAGTATGTGAAATTGTCAGAATTGAGCCACGGAAGTTGCACCATTGGTTCCATGGTAATTTTCTGATCAATTTCCATATATAACTTGTCGAAATTCGAGCTAGTATAGAGAAGTTACGAGAGAAACAAGAAATCGGAAATTTAATAAACTAAAAAACGAAAAGAAAAAAATAATATATGTATCCATAGGTCGACCCTTATTTGGGTCAGGTCGACCTATGGGTCGACCCCCAAGGAACATGGGTCGACCCGCACTTCTACCTAGACGATATTTTGTCCAGGTACGAGCCGAAGAGTATAAAATTTGATTTTTGGTTAATCCTGTGCGTTCGTAGCTACATCCGACGGTTCCTAGTGAGCCTATGACGTGGTTGCACTAGATTAAATCTTCAAATCTGACGGTCTGAGATCCCTATGCCACACTATAAATAGAACCCTAGACCTAGCTATTTTTCTCATTCAGATTTTCTCCCAATTGGGTTCATTGCCTGAGGTTGGACCCTAAATAGACAAAATTTCTAGGGAGGAAATCATTTTGATAAAAATATTCTACGCCCTAGAAGTGGATCCAAGAAGGCCCAGGAATAGAGCTAAGGACCATAGGTGAGTGTTTTGTAATTATTTTATATTTGTAAGCAATTTAAAATATTAGGGTTCTCAATAGTTGTAGTTTTCCTACAATTTTGAGACAGTTTTTATGTAAGTTTATTTACAGTCAGTTTTTAAGTAAATTTCAGAAGTTCTTTTCAGTCTATTTTTATTCAGTTATTTTATTCAGTTATTTACAGTTAATTGCAGTTATTTACATTTTCTTTAAGTTGGAATTTAGCCTGTAATTGTTAATTTCTTTTTTTAGAGATTTAATCCTTTTTTACACGAATAAAATATTAAAAAGAGAAGAATTCACAAATATGGATTAAAATAGAATAACACTAAATTTAAAGAAATCAGATGTAAAATGAGAAAAACTGAAATAAAAATAGAGATGGACTGAAATAGGCAAATTTAAGATATTTGCAACCATAACTATAACAAGTGGTTATAACTAAAAGGAGAAAACAGAAGAGTAATAGTTGCAAGAACAATTATAACACGTAGGTTATAATTAGAAAGACGGAAATAACAGAAGAGGCTTATTTTAAAACTTAGATCTTGGATTAAGTTAATAAGCAAATATAGAAGTAGGGCCCGTACCAACAGCATTCCCTTTCTGTTCTAGGACTGATGGTTTCACATGTAGGTGTGATTGGGACACGCTTGTGCTGATTAGGGTAAATAAGTGGCCAATATATAGAGGCACAAATCTGGGGATTTGGGCAAGGGGCGCAAAGCTAGAAGATTTGTTTGTTAGGACCAGTACCGGCAGCATTCCCTTTCAGGTCGAGGACTGACGGTCTCATAGGTAGGTGAGGCTGGGCACGCTTATGCTGATTAGGGGTAAATAAAGGGTCGAATAGGGGGCGACAATTAGTGTGTACCAACGATGACCGAGCGTGCGACATCGATTAGGGTAAATAATTCGCTACTGCGTCCTAAGCGCTAAAGAAGTGTCCTTTTCTATGACCAAAAGGATTGGTTCACAATGGCACAACAGAGATAGGAAAGGCTGATCAATGGGTCGGATTAGGATTTCAGCCTAATCAAGTTAGCAGTTGAGATAGGATTAGGATTTCAGCCTAATCAAGTTAGCAAATGAGATAGGATTAGGATTTCAGCCTAATCACAGTAGTTTAAGACAACTGCAAACAATCAAACAATCAAAGCAAACAGTCAAACAGAACCAGAAACAGTATTTTATCCGAGTTTTATCTTTTCTGTATTATCCTTTCAAGCTAGAACTATTGCTTAATCTATTATCTTTATCTTGCTTAGAAATGCTAGTAATTACTTTCACTCACCAGACTTATTGTCTAACCCACTCCTCCATTTCCCCCTTTTTTCCCCATAGGCCAGCAGAGTTAAGGATAGTTGATTCAGGTTGCTTGGAGATTCATTTTCAGAGTTTTCTCATTTCAGATGTATTTTTCTGCTTTTCATCCTTTTCATTTGGTTTATGATGGACTAACACTTGTGAGAGGGATTATTATTCTTATCTTTATACTCTGATTTTATGAGACTGAGATGTATTTTCATGAGACGTGAGACATTTTGAGTTTTTGAGATATGTTATGTTTTTATGACTTATTTTAAGATGAAGTTTAATTTTAAATGATAAGTTATTATTTAAATGTTTCCGCTGTTTTTACTTATTTATCTTGTGAATCTTAGTCTCTGTGATGCTTTAGCTATACCTATAACGCACCACATCCTTTGGTGTGCCCTTTTTGGGAATACTAAGGGTTGTGGGGTGTTTCACTTAGTATCAGAGCCTAAGGTAACAGGATGCCTAAAAACTTGTTTTAAAAGTAAAGTATTTTTAAAAGTTAACATATCTTCAAACTAAAAGTATTTTTTTAGAAAGAAACTCTTATTATAGAAATAGTTTTCAAGTATAAAAGAGTTTTTATAAAAATCTCCTCAAAGTCCAGTTCAACCTTCTTTCAATTCTTTCGAGCCTAAAACTCTTTTCTTTGCATAGTATGGCGGATGCCCCAAATCTTCCAAAGGGTGTCCAAGTCCCTGGCTGGTTCCATATATACCTCCAAGCTACGGCACCAGAGGTGCAAGGGAAAGCGCCCAATGCAGCACCAGCAGGTGGAGGTCCCGTTAATCCACCTGTAGCAGCCAATTTTTCTAAGCTATGCAAGGACTTCGCTAGTTTAGGAGGCAAGACGTTTTCTGGCATGGAGGATTTCATAGAGGCACAAGCTTGGTTGAGGAATACAGAGCGGATATTTGGGCTGTTAGGATTGGAGGACCAGCAGAGAGTTCAGCTTGCATCTTTGCAGCTGAAGGGAGAGGCTTCTTACTGGTGGGAGATAGTAGAAATGGAGGGTAGAGACATTGGTTGGTTTGGATTTTGGGGAAAGGTTTGAGAGAAAGTTCTTGTCGCAAGCCGAGGAAAGCATGCAGTTGTAGAAGTTCATTAGTCTGAAGCACGGGAGTCTTTCGAAAGAGTATATAAATCAGTTTAATGAGTTATCGCGGTTTGGGATGGAGCTTGTTAATACACCGCATAAGAAGGCCACCAAGTTTGCTAAGGGTTTGGACCAGCCCCTCTAAGGGTTAGCATTGGCACATGTACCTATGGAATCACTTGTGGAAATAGCTCTCATATCAGATGTTGCTAAGAAAGAAGAGGTTAAGGAGGTTCCTAAATCAGAAAACTCTAAGAAGCAGTGGTGGAAGAATAAGAAGGATAAGGACAAGTAGAAAGAAGGAGGACCTTAGAAGGGACAGATCAAGAAGGGCGAGAAATGTCATAATTGTGGATTGGTTGGGCATTTCACAAAGGACTGTACGCTACACCAAACAGCCCATTTTGTAACACTTTTCTGCTTTCAATTTGTAATAGTTATAACCGTTACAAATTTCTAACGGTTATTTCAGTAATTAATATTTGTAACGGTTATTATCGTTACTAAATCTGGTAATTTCGTAAATAAATAAATGTAATATGGATAGGATTCTAATTTTATCTTATGTTATTACATATCACATTTCTAATGAATAATGCTTCGTCCTTTCGAAGTTTTTCCTCTTTCGTTCTTATTAGGGTTATCGCCCGTTTTTTCTACTACCGCCTTCATCGTATACCACCACCTCTCCCATCTGCTACCAACTTTGCCCCATTAGGTTCGTATTAGGGTTATCGCACTTTTTTACGAAGATGAAAGAAGACTAGGGTTTGTTCTATTTCCACAATCGACTGCAAACTAATTTTCAGATTCAAATCAGGTAATTACTTCTACTTTAATTTAAAGTAGTTCTGTATGGATTTAGAGGTTAAGGTTTAGGAATTAAGCTTCAGCCAACATTTGAAAGAGGAAGATAAATACTTGTTTGGAATAAAAGGAGTTTTTTCAACTTGTGATGATTGTTGAATTCGTATACCATGCTTATGATGCTTGTTGAATTCGTATATGTCATTTTTTTCAACTTGTAAGCTTTCTTTTCATCGTCTTTTACCTTATAGTTTGGAGGTTTTTAATACAAACTTCTTCATGAATCACATTATGTGAAATGCCGACTTCACATCTAGTTAATAAACCATTAACTGTTTCTGAGCTGCAAAAGAAATTGCCAGACAACTGGGGTGGTGGTCTCTGATCGTACTACAAGTGCTACAATCTTTGTGCAGTCCAAACATGAATCCAAACCATGTTTTGAGTATAACCATTTCTGATATGGAATGAGTAAACATATGGATACAATATGTTGAGATACTTGAATGGCAGCTAATATAAGGGGTCCAGGCATTTTTGGTTCTTGTATGCTTTCATAATTAGAATAAATACATAATAAAAGATAACCTGATCTTAAACAACCTGTAGGCTGTATTGTGAATAAAGAATAATCAACAAGTGCATCATTCTAGAAAAGCTGCATTTAATGGAATGGAAGAATTCAAGAACAATACATAGTTTATGCAGAAGATCCCTTGGTATAAATTTATTGCATAAATTACGTTCAGTTCTATACGAAAGTCTAAGCTGTGGCCTCACTAACTGTATATTTGAATAGCATCCATCAAGTGGATGAGTTTACAATAGCAACAAAGAACAACAAAGTAATTTGAAATCAAAAATACTTTTGAATTACATATAACATTGATAATAGACACTTGCTTACCTCTATAAACTTTGACATATGTCCATTCTTAGTAGTTTGAAGCTCCGCATCAAGATATTTCTTTGTCAAACCAACCAACGGTCTTCTGTTGTAATAGGAATTCCTAGTAAATATTTGTTCATCCACAATATGATATTAAGTAAATATTTGTTCATCAATTACGGACCCATCTCGAAGGTATATCTCACACGCGTGAGCCATACATACCATTTAATTATGGGAAATGCATTTGGAAGAGTAATAACTATTATTCTTCTACTAGTTTGACAACTGAGAGAACTGTACAAACTTACGTTCTAATATCATAAATAAATTCGGATACATAAAGCAAACAGTAAATGTTTAGATTAAAGAAAATTTGTATTCAACATACATTATAAGTTGAGAACAAAAACATCTATCAACAAACAGTAAAGCGTATGGTAGTCGATTTTGGTTGCTAATTAGATTCAAATAATTGAAGTTAGGTGGCATCATTTTATTTGTAGCAGAGTAAAAATTGAATGTCTCATCAGCTAATATAGACCGATATGTGTCTTCTAACAGTATATTAGGTAAAGAAGATTATAATAGAAGTGCTTGAAAATTGATTGTTCTTTTACCATGAAGTTTATGATATCAAAAGTTAAAATAGGGACAAATGTAACATTTGTTTGTCTAAAAAGATTACAGGACTTGAGGATGTAGGATTCAAACTAGAAATGGTGAAGCAAGAAAAGCTTTAAAGTAAAAAGTAAAGATTTTCAAACTAACTATGTATGTGTGTGTATCAAAACAAAAGGACGTTTATTAGATTTGAACATGAATAATAATAAAGCACATCAGATGGAATGGAATATCTCTTAATATATCTGATAAATTGATTATGCCCACACTTCAAAAAACAACATGAACTCATATATTCACATGGATTTCAGTTGACTGCCCAAGAAATGGCAGACAATTGAACTGCTCCACAATCGACTGTGCACAAATTTCTCGTCATTATATTCTCATTCCATATCAGCTAAAGGCAAAGTTGCCTCTTCATTATTTTTATTCCTGTCTCAATTATTTTTTCCTTCAAAAACTGCATCTTAACTCCGTTGATTTCAATTCTTTACTAACTATACTTCATCTAGTTTGCTCTCTTCACAACTTCAAATTTGCAAAACTGAGCATAGCTCGGCTTCGGCGAAACTGAGCAAGGATCAGTTTCTTAAACTGAGTAATTGTTAGTGAGTGAAGTTGGTTTTTACATTTTAAACTATATATTTTTTATAACTTCTCTTTTCATGTAATTCTAACACTCGAGCTTTGTAGTTTATTTTGAATTGATTAACAAATTGATTATCAGTTTTTCCACTAGTCTATGTACAATATATATTTGATATAGTGATGTATGACAGATTTCTCAAGATATTAAGTTCTGTGTGGGATAAAATTTCTTTTTGTAGTTATTTTATTATTCATTCCATGGATAAAACACTTCTTATTACCAATTTTCTATATCTATTGTAAATAAGCGACATACCAAATTCAATGATTATGATATCTACTTAAATATCTTCAATTTATGTAGATTTAAAAATATGCAATGTTATGCCTTTAACTAGTAATTTGAGTCTATGCTAGATGGTGATATCCAATGCATCCAAGAAAGATGATTTGCTAAACACTTGAAGCACAAGTCATTTTCTTAAACTAACAAGAAGAAAATGTTTAACAAGGATTTTATTTATGAAAGTAGTAGTTGTACAAACGTTGGCGTAATCTTACCTGATTTAAATGTGGGTAACATTCTTTCAGCATTTACCAACTTGAACATGCTAGTCCGATTGTACTGATTTTTGCAACAATAATGCATAGTTTACTTTCTGCGGTTGTGACTGTCCAATTGTTTCTATTAGCTTTTATATATGAGCACTTCAGCATGTACCAGGTTATCAAATTGATGTATACATTTTTTTTCCAGGTAACTGCAATTCTTTCATTTGCTGCTGCTTGCTCCTCTGCAGGTTTGATTGTTTTGGACGTAGAGTCCTGCAATTCACCTCACTGTGTGCGCTTTTTTGATTTTTTTCATTTGTTGCTGCTTGCTCCTCTGCAGGTTTGATTTTTTTTCCATCAATATCTTTGCTTATTGATTGAAATTTATGTTCTCGTTTTGCAACTTCTAAAACTGCTGGCGACTCGTTTATGGGATATGTGCATTCAATAAATGTTAAGTTGATTCTTTAATCGATCATCATCTGTTTGTTTCTCTATTTTCAAATTAGTTGTCCTTTATCAGTTTCTGTTATGAATATAAGATAATGCAAAATACATTATTTTATAAATTGGATCAGATCATGGTCCGACAATAATGCAAGCATGCTAATTAATAAGATAACTGTTTATGGTTAGGACTAACCATGTAGTCTTGTTCATATTTAATGTTTTTCATTTTTGAAATTCTATAAATTTTCACAACAAAATATTTTTTTTCTCCTAATTTATTTCAGCTCGGTTAAAAATGGAACATAAGATCTGCTAAAAACTAGGTATAAAACTGAGCATAAGCTCGGTTAAAAACTGGGTTAGAAACTGAGAGATTACTCAGTTAAAACTAAGTGAGTTTGCTCTATTGAAAACTGAGCCCATGCTCAGTTGAAAACCGAGTGTTTTCTTAGTTAAAAAGTGAGCCATGCTCAGTTGAAAACTGAGCAAGTATGCTCAGTTGAAAACCTAACTGAATTACTCTAAATTGCAAATAGAGGAAGAGCCGCTCAGTAAAAATTGAGGAAGAGCCCCTCATTGCTGTAACATAATATACCCAGTAATGTTGAAAGAAAGCAATTGGCTTCAGTTTCATTTTCTACATTTTAATTTATAGAATTTGGCAACATTTGTTTTGCATGGACATTGATGTATGATTTTCTCTAAGAAAGGTTTTATTATAGTTTATCCATATGTGATTACATAATTGAATCTTTTGATTTTTAAAATAATCAGTTGATTCAGTTTTGAACTGTTTTTGCTTCTTCTTTTTTCGGATGTAAGTACAATTAACGTTAGATTGATTCCAGCCCATTAAGATCTCATGTTCATATTGGTTAAATGTTTGATTTGTTTATGTTTATAAGTCTGGCTTGCTTACATTTTGTGGATTTGGATCTGTGCATGCGAATGTGTTTTAGGCCTGACACGTTCATATCATTTTACTAACAATTGCTGTGTTAAATGTGGGCCTAATTTGAACTAATATTATTATCCTCAAATTGGTCCAAGTTAAATTAGAGAATGATTTTAATAACACTTCAATTATTTTCCAAAAAAGAAACAATAGTAAGACTAAGCAAAAATACCTTGGATGTCAATTCTTTAGTGTCAGCTTGAACTATATTAGTAGCAGACTAGATAGGTGTTTTATTTTTTAATCCCTTAGAGAGTTTTTGGCCCCGTCTGACAAGTGTTGTATATGATCGTTATATGGATATTCGTTTTTTAACAGAACGAACATCTATATTCATTTGATATAGTATTTTTCGGATTTGTCCCTATACTGGACAAGTTACAAATACAATAAAGTAATTACATTTTATAAATCATTTATTTTTAAATGGTTTACAAAATTTCGACAGCACTTCCTTCTCGTTCCCTGTGTACACGCATTTGTGTACGATACATGGAACAAAAGGGAAGTGCTGCCGAAATTTTGTTGAATCGTTTAATATGAAATGATTTATAAAATGTAATTACATTATTGTGCTTGTAATGGGAAGTGGGATGACCGACCATCAAAGTAAAAACCAATAAATTAAAAATTAAAAAATAGAATGAAGCGCTTATTTGAATTTTCTATGATGGTGAAGTGTTTATAGTGATGAAGTGTTGAAAAATATTCCTACAAGACTTTAGTATCAGTTGAATTGTTTCCTTAAATTTTCTAACATATATTTCAAATCAGAAAAAATGTTCGATTATTTCCTCGACCTTAGTTGGATGTATGAAGTCAGAACCGGTGGTTTTTGGTTCCATTAAAGTAAAAACCAATAAGTTTTTGGTTCCATTTCTCATTCTCTTCATCTCTACTCTTTTTTCTTTCTTTTCTTTTCTTCTACTCACTTACCAATGGCTATGTGTTGTTGATTTTTTCTTATATAAACAATGTCAAGTAGTGGCAGAGTATCCTCACATTTTTAATTGATGTAATAAACAAGCATCACAACGCAAATCTCAATACATTCTCGGTAAATATTTGTGCAAATAGAAGTCCAAACAACCAACCTACATTTTTTTTGTTTATATGAAATGACCGGAAGAGATAAAAGTTCTTGCTAATGTCGTTATCTACTTCGAGAGAGTGGATTAGATGTCGACATAGGAACACCGATGAGTACATACAAGGGGTTCGACATTTTATAAATTTCGCAAAGCATCATGCACCGCCTGAATTTGAAATGTGCAATTGTCCTTGCAAAAAGTGTAGAAATTCAAAAAAAACAGTCCTTCAAAATAGTCGAGAAATACTTAATCATTTACGGTATGGATCCAACATACGATGAATCATTTTTTCATGGTGAGAGGAACGACACAGATGCAGTAATCAATTCTACACCAAATGTTACCACTAATGAGGCTTGCATCTCTCATCAAATTCAAGTAGAAAACCATGTAGAAGGTGCTCTTGGAAACCTTGTTGATAATGCATATGGTGTGTATGATAGCATTCACGGTAACAGTGATGGTTATCTGGGAAGAGAGTACCACGACTATAAAAGAAAAGCAAATGAAAAACTATATTCTTCTTATGAAGACGGTCTTACAGCGTTAAGTGTCCTTATAGAGCTACATAATTTGAAAAAAGAATTCAATCGGTCAGGAAACAGTGTGACCGAGTTGTTGAAGAGATTGAAAAGGTGGCTTCCAAATAAAAATACACTACTGGATAAATACCCCATATTGAAACAAATATTAAAGGATTTGAGAATGAATGTAGAGTGCATACATGCTTGCGAAAACGATTGCATATTATTTTGGAAGGAGAATAAAGATGCCGTTGAATGTCCTCGTTGCCATACTTCGAGATTTAAAGTTAAAGATGAAGGTGAAATTGTAAAAGTCACAAAGCAACCAAGAAAAGTTCTAAAATATTTTCCATTAATTCCTAGATTAACTAGATTGTACACTATACCATGGATAGCTCAAAAAATGTTATGGCATAGTGAAGCAAAAACTTATTGGAATTTCATGCGTCATCCTATCGACTCAACTGAATGGAGATCGATTAAGAATAAGTGGCCAGAGTTTGCTAACAATGCTCGAAATGTTTGGCTTGGAATTGCTACTGATGGGTTCAATCCTAATACAATCCAGTCTAGCAGTTATAATTGTTGGCATGTGTATATGGTTCCTTATAATTTACCTCCTTCATTATGCATGAAATCATAATTTCAAATGTTGTGTTTATTAATTCCTGGACCTAAAGCACCAAGTCAAGATATTGATGTATACTTAGAACCCCTTG
Organism: Allium fistulosum; assembly: GCA_030737815.1. Classification (NCBI taxonomy): domain Eukaryota; kingdom Viridiplantae; phylum Streptophyta; class Magnoliopsida; order Asparagales; family Amaryllidaceae; genus Allium; species Allium fistulosum. Next base: position 919,339,636 of record CM060906.1, read on the forward strand.
TGGATGAGTTGAAGCAACTTTGGACAATAGGAGTGCCTGCATTTGACATGGACAAGAAAGAGTATTTCACATTGAAAGCAATGCTATTGTGGGGAATTCATGATCTACCTACATTTGGGAATCTATCGGGTTGTGTGACCCATGGTTATAAAGCATGCCCTATTTGTGCTACAGAGATCGAGGCGGAACACGTTGGTAATAAGATTGTTTATACGAAGTACAAAAGATTTCTGAAGAACGGTCAGCCATATAGAGCACCAAAACATGGATGGTATAAAGATATAGAGTATAAGGAACCTCCAACATGACTGACATGATCAGCTCTTTTAGAGAAAATTGCTCATATCAAATACACACCCGGTAAATTGAAAAGAAAAAAGAAGCGTATAGGAGATGATTTTGATCATGATGAACACCTTGTAAATGAGAATGACAATGGTGTAATACGAGCATGGTATAAAAAGTCGATTCTTTATTCCCTAGAGTATTAGAGTAGCCGTAAAGTGCGACACACAATAGACATGATGCATACTGATAAGAATGTGGCAGAGCATTTTATTAATTTGTTATTCGATAGAACCAAACAATCCTCTAAATTTGCATTTGATAAAGCTTACAAGATCCAATGTTGTCAAGTTCTAAAAGATGTAAAACTTTCGTCATGCTTTGGAACTAAGGCAACTTAGTAAGCATTCAACCACTTAGTTTGAATATTAGAAAGTCATACGTCTATCATATTATTATCCAACATTTTTTGCCTGTCATGGTTCAATATGCATTTCCAAAGTTTCGTGACTTGAGGCATGCGATTTTGCAAGTATGCATGTACTTCAATATTATTTGTTCAAAGGTTTTGATTCGAGAGCATGTCCAAGCTACCAAAGATATGATTGTGGAGGCGTTATGTGTGTTGGTCCATTATATTCCCACTTAGTTTTTTGATATAAGTATACATCTAATGGTGCATTTAGCTGATCAAACACTACTCTGCGGACCGATTAATTATACATGGATGTATCCATTTGAAAGGTGACACATTCTTTTTAATAATTATAATCCGAATTATTATTCAATGATAATATAAAAACGTGCATTATTTTATGTTTTCTTAGAGCTATGAAGGAGTGTAAAAACATACCAAGCAATAAAAGATATGCAGAAGGGTCAATTGCTGAAGCATATCTTGTTTCAGAATCTGTTAGATATGCAATGGAGTATATGCCAGATCCACGTGCTAGAAATCATAGCTCTAAACAAGCACCATTCTTGGATGAGAATGGTAATGATACATGCGAACGCTCCATTATTGAGGGTAAAACAATCAAGCTAACTGGCGTACAACGCATACAAATTCGAAGATGGATACTTTTTAGAATGGATATACCAGATCTAGACGATTATTATAGGTTTGTGTTTTTTAACAAATTATAAATTAGCTTTCTATTTACTTAATATATAACATGTTTACATTGTAGCGAGTATCGATTGTCATTAGAAAATGCTCATCGTAATAAAAAAAGACTTCAAACAAAGGCAGAAGTTATTGTACAATCCGAATTCATTGATTGGTTGCACATCAAGGTTTGTTAGGTTCAACAAAACAATAGTTTTATTACACAATTATGACTTTATTTAATATATTTTAGTGGTTTTAACAGTTAATGAAAGAAAAATGCATGAGTTCATTGTTATGGTATTATGTTAGTGGTCCAACGTGGGAAACCAAAACTCATCTCAAATATAGGATTAATGGTTATGTATTTTCTCCCCAACACTATGAAAACACTCATTCAACACAAGATAGTGGTGTTTGCAAAGCATGGATGCAATTACAACGTTTATCGCAAGCGCAAAAGATTTAAATCCTATGGATGATGATACTACTTGGTATGGTGTTATCAAGGAGATCATTGAGGTTGATTATTATGATTTTCAACATGTAGCATTCTATCGCGACTGGGTAAATATCACCGACAAAACACACGGGTTTAAGATTTGTCCGGACTCTAGTTTACCGATGGTAAATCTAAAGAAGCTTAAAAGTAGTAATGGAGAATATGATGAGCCCTTCATTCTTGCATCTTAAGCAAGCCAAATCTTTTACATAAAAGATATACAAAATCCTGATGGTCCATTGTACGACGTTCGCCTAAGCACTTGACTTATCACACAGATTATTATGAGATGCCAACAAACTTCCACTCCAATTTGAATGAGCAACACAACTTAACATTGTTGAAATGCATGGAATCTAGATAGAAAAACATGATTGTAAATAGTGATGTTTTGTTTGTTTTTTGTTTGATGTATTGAATCTATATTGACATCTGAATTCTGCAGTAGTAAAACATGCTTTTTTTGTTTGACGTATTGAATCCATTTAATGCTTAGTCGTTTCTATATTGATTTCCATCATTGCACTAAAGGTAATCTACTTGTTTATAGTTATATATTAAACACTACCCAGCCTTTTATGCTATGATTACTTGATTTATCAACCGATTCACAAGTTAACGTGTATATTGCAGAATGTCAACTAGTTGCAACAATGCATCACAATGTTAAGAAAGCACCGAAGAAGACGTTGCTCCTCCACCAACAAATAAAAAGTACTCAATAATTGTTGAAATTGATGGTGCTAAAGGTAGAGATGCGAAAAAATGAAGTTCTCGTTGTGCCGTTTTGATTCGTGTGCTCATTCCGGTTAGTTACGATGATTGGATGAAAGTAGAAAGCTTTTATAAGGATAATTTATGGAAAGCACTTACGGTATTTTATTTTCAAGTATTTACTCATTTAAATCATGTCTTTTTCTTCCACGGAAATATTATTTAGTAAGTCAAATATTATTCCAAGTATTGCTATGAGACGTTAATACGATACTAATTATCTTCATTAAAAAATATAGGAAATAGAACAGCGATCTTGTCTGTGTTGACAGTTTGTTAGACAATCGTTTGTTCTAGGATCAAAAAGGCCGAGGAGGTGATAGATGATAATAAATATTTAGGCGGCTGATACATAATGAACATCTATGTTCTGCTAACATTTTAATGATTGACTTTCCATCCAGTTGTGTGTTTTTCGTTAAAGTTTGACCATCTGTTTAACTCATGAAACATAAATATTTATTGTGCAAATATTTGGTCTGCATACTTTTTAGTTTGAACCGCATTGTCATTTAAGTATTCAGTCATTCCCATGGATGTTAAAGCTTTGATATTATGACTTGTGAAGTGCTAGTACTTTTATTTTATTTTATGTATACCGAGAATTTTATCCACATGTTATTTCAATACACTACGTTTACTTTGCAAAATTATTTGCAGCCTTCTGCACTCATAATTGAATGCTACAATATTATCATGAAACCATAGCATTTTAGCATGTAATTGCTTCAAATTTTTTATGTTATCGAAACACTATTTTGATTGCTTAAAAAAAATTATGATTGTTGATTCATTCTTTTGGATTTTCCATCAACGAGTGACAATATTTTTCTCGCATATGAAAAACAAACTTTTGTTGAATATGCTTTGAAGATTATGCAATATAAGAAAAGAACACTTTTTAGAAAATGTTATAACCAAAAACTTGTATTAGTAGTTATTGTCAATACGCTTTTAACAATATAACTGACTTTTGTTGAATAATTATTGGGTTCATAAATTAAAGATAAATGTGTCAGATGGACTACGACACGAGTTAAACCGAGGCCTAGATCCAAGGTTGCTTAACTTTTGAATTCCATAGATGGTTACAGTACCTGCTATCAAATAGTTAATGAATTTATGGTTGATACAACCATCCCTATTAGCACACTCACCCAGAATTGCCTGCTCTTTGTCTTAAGCAGCATTTAAACAAAATTCCTTAACAAAAGAACATACATGCCTAGTACAACAAAAAGAAAGATCTTTACTGAGGTTTGAAAGCTTTTCTCTGAGAAACTTTATAAGCATTTTCCAGGCCTAATCCATGTTCTATGAAAATTATAAATTTATCATAATTATTTTAATTGTTCTAAATATTAGTAATGCTGATGTGTGTGTATTAAAATCGAATTTAAATGATTAAATATAATAATAACCAATCAATAATATTATTTTCAGTTTTCAAAAATCTTAATTAAGCTATTGGCGCACATATATACTTTTATTTGATTTTTATCATGAACATTTAGTTATTATATTAACAGGTCTTTATATTTATCAAATGTTTTATCAATCGTTTGTTATATCCAAATTCTGATTTCTCCAATTCGCGTTCAATTTGACAAGAAAGCTGACCCTAGTTTTATTTTACCACTACCGAAACCATCGACCACCAAGAAGGAGGTCGCACCCTCCAAAAAGTAGACCAAAGCATATATCTGCCTTGGCAAAACCAAAGATACTTGCTATAGATTTTATCTGATTTGTTTTTTGATTTTCGAAAGACGATTTGCATTTTTCCTTTTTGTTTAAAACACATTAGATAGAATGGTACGTGGGAGACAAGCAAAAGAAGTATCTCATAAATAATAGTTAATTTATAGATCAATTAAATCGTGTCTTATTCCGTAGAAATCTTTGGGATTGTCCTTATCAGCGTTAGAAACTGAGACAAGTTTAGTATTTTTATTTATTGATCCAGCTTCGGTTTCATTTCTGTCCTTAGCAACTTCATCTTCGAGGATCTTCATTTTTCTTGCATTTGTTTCATATATTCGATTGTTTTTGTGAGCACCGATGCCTTGTCCCTCTACAACATGAAAATATTCAGTTAAATCCAGAATGTCAATCCATTAATGGTGTAATGGCATGCATTGTACATTCAGGAAGCACTAAAGGAAAAAAAATTATACTTATCTAAATGCAAGGGTATTTGACTATAAAAACCGACATTTTTCAGTATGCTTGCAGATTTTATTCTTAAATTTCTCCCTCATGCAATCAGGATCAGGATCAACAATTGTTTTGATTTTTTTTTGTAGAAAGAGTTTGACATGAATCTGGATCCAACTATCGCTCGACCTATTTTGGAGAGAGATTTTCACAATATTTTAGATCGGAAAAATCAAAGCTACGAGACAAATATTTGAAGAAAGATAAAGAGTTTTTACCTAGACGCATTGCGATTGATAACCGTTCGAATGATATTGATAAAGTCCAGTGGGAGAAATTCGTTGATATTGAGTACACTGATAAGAAAATAAAACAATGCAAAACAAATGCTGAAAATAAAGGAAAAAATACCATAACTCATACTTTGGGAAGAAAATGATATACTCGACTTTATGAAGAATTGGTATATAGTCATTATTGTACATATAATCTTAATAGTAATGCATAATTTACAAATGAATTCATATATATTCATGTAGGAAGCAGAGAATCCGAAATGCAAGCCTACACGAGCAAAGGGGTGGAAAGTAGCACACACAAGTAAAAAAACCGAAGAGGTGCTTCCATGCGCAGCAGAAAAATATGTAAGTAGAAAAATATTTATACATTGAATTCATAACCAAAAAATATGATTTTTATTTTTTTTGTCGTCATAGTTAATCTGATCATAAAAAACTTATAGATAAAAAATAAATAAAGAACAAGTTAACCATATCATTAAATAAGGCCTCAGAAGTTTACTGGTTTAGCTATAAAGATCTGTATATTGTATAAAAAAATTAAAGAACAAGTTAATCACAAACTTCAACCTATACATATTTTTAACGTTGGTTAGAAATGCCATAGCATCAGACTTTAATGATACACACACAACTGTTGATATATTGGTTTTGCGACCTGAGCAATGCTAATATGTATATAGACAATCGTTAAAGTCACTGTTAGCACCAAAATTGGTCACTAACCTCGTAGATAAAGATTGTGTAGAGATATAAGTGATGAAGATAAATTAAACAAGGAAGAGAATGCTAATTTAAATGCAGAAAGTAAGAACACCAAATTTATAGTGGTTCAGCGTAATTGCCTACGTCCACTTTGAGGTTAAACTTTATTGATCTTCTTAATAGTTGATTACAAATACAATTCGTGAATCAAATGCTGGAATGAAGTTGTTAAGTGGAGAAGATGAGTCCCAAAAATGGCAGAGTCTCCCCAGTGTTCTCCCAAAAAGATCCCTCTTCACTATGACCCTGCCCCTCTATTTATAGACAAAGATGGGCTGGACTTCCCAGGTGGGCTCGGTAGCCGAACACTCTAGCCCAAGTGTAGTGGTCGCCGCATGCCGAACTAGATAGGCCGAACACAATGATGCCGATCCACCCCTTTTATGCCGAACGGTATGTTTAATGTGTGGGAAGTGCAGAATGGTTGTCAGTCGAAGCCGAACGTGCCACTGTCCGAAGCTCTTGACCGAACAATGCTCTCTGGCCGAACGATGCGTTCTGGCCAAACGATTCCTTTGGCCGAACGATCCTCCTTGGCCTAACGTGCTTTCTGGCTGAGCGATGCTTTCTGGCCGAACGATCCTTTTGGCCGAACGATATTGTCATGTTGAGTAGTCATGTACGTCGAACGTCTTCTGGATGCCGAGTACTCCTGTCGCCGAGTTCTACTGGATGTCGAGCACTGCGCCGAGTACTCCTATCGTCGAGTTCCACTGGATGTCGAGCACTACGCCGAGTACTCCTGTTGCCGAGTTCCACTGGATGTCGAGTACTACGCCGAGTACTCCTGTTACCGAGTTCCACTGGATGCCGAGTACTACCTGATGCCGAGTACTACCTGATGCCGAGTGCTACCTGATGCCGAGTACTAGTTGCCTGGTCAAATCTTGCCCCCCAAAGTGTATTACGTGACTGAATCGTGATACGCTTTGAATTGCATATCCCCCGTACTTCGCTTCGAATCTAGGTTAATCTCTTCTTGGAGACGCTTTCTTGGGAATATCAATGGTGGAGGTGCATGACGAGCGTGGTATAGATGCCGAATCGAAGCAGTCGAAACCGAACGCTCCTCATGCCGAATGACTTTGTATTCCGATGCCGAACACTGTGGCTTTGACCGGTTCCACCGGATATAGCCTTTTCGACTTCTCCTTCTGTCCTATAAAAGTCGATACCTTCTTCTTCCTTCTCTTTTCACGCTCACTTCTCCTATCTTGTTTTCGAGAAACTCACCTGTTAACAACCTTCAAAGACTTAACAACTCTTCCTAACCCATTCGGCGCTAATCAAAAACGCAGCCTCAACTCCAAATTTCTCCAAGTCGTGCTCTACTAACTAGGTAACAATGCCTCTAACTAAATCCACAAAGGGGTTTCAACATGAAGCTCGAGTTCGTAAATTGATAGGTGTTGCGTGGATTTTTAGGGCCAGATGATGTGGAGGAAGGTAGGAGTTGGTTAGAATGCCGAACAGGATGGTTCGGTACGACTCACCGAACGATTCGTCCTCGTGGTTCGGTGTGGATGGTAGAAGAAAAGGGGGATGAGGTCGCTGTAGAGGACGGTGTGTCGAGCGTTGGCGCTCGGCGTAACCTTGGCTCGGCACGATTCGTCATATGCCGGGTAGTGCAATGGAAGGATGTGGAGGGAGTATGAGCCAAATAGGATGTCGAATGTTGTCCCGGCCGAACAAGATTTCGGCCGAATGACGCTTTTCCGAACAGTCACAAATGCCGAATCACCATGGGTGCCGAACAGTATAAATGCCGAACAACATAAATGCCTAACAAATACAAATGCCGAACATCATAAACGCCGAACAATACAAACGCCGAACACCATAAATGCCGAACAATATAAATGCCGACCAATACAAATGCCGAACCATATGAATGTCGAACATTTGTGAATGCTGAAACCTGTTTTGGCTGGATAAAACTTAACCGAACATGCCGACCGATACCTTTAGCCGAGCAGGAACTAGGCCGAACACTTATTAACCTTGCATGTTCATATAGCAAAACAAGGACCAGGATCTAAGCACACTATCACATGAAACTGACCCGGATCATTAACTCCCTAGCTTTAGTAGACACAAAATCTGAACTTGGATTAACATTCGTTTTCTGAATTTGAAACTGTAATCACCTCAAGGCGGGCTTTTTGAGACGGTCAGCGATGATGGTCTTCGAAGGCGATGATTCGAAGCTCATTTTTATATCTTTGAAATCTCTAGATTCTTATTGCTTATACACGATTGCTTGCACTAGTTCACACATCACATGGGGGGAAAACTCGTGTTGCTAATTCTAACGTTCAACGTTTTTAAGTATAGTTTTCTCAAGCACTTAGCCAGATTCATTATTTATTGGAGATGTCTATGAAGTCTAGCTCCGCCACCATATCTGACAGGCCTGGGCCGTCATCAAGGCAAGAAGCCGCTGATGCTTCAAATCCGTCGACTTCCCCTGCCCATAACTTAGCACCCGATGCCCTGGAGGCAACAATTCTTTTAGACAATCTGATCGATTCACAAGCTTCGAAGATCATTGAAGCCGCACTTCGACGGATATGCTCCATTCACGGGATTCCTTTCGCCGATGTGTTGGTCCCTTCGCGACACGATCGGCCTCACCTGCCCCCAGTCGGATATACCACCTACAACAAGTTCATGTGTTGGATGGGCAGCGTGCCTCCGTTTAATTTATTCCTCCGGGACGTGTTGTAGTACATCGACATTGCTCCGTCGCAACTGCATCCGAACGGTCACGCGTTTCTATATGGGACCTATCTACTCTTCATGGTCGTCTTCTCTAGACCTCCAACCTTTGGCGACATCAGATACATCTATATGATCAAGAAACAGAAAAATAGCCCTTCCTTCATGTTCCTCGAGCCGTACCACAAATGCCAAATCCTGACAGGAGCATGCAGTAAATTCGCCCTGTACAAACAGGAATGGTTCTACGTGCGTTGCCCCCCTGGTTTTGCGAGGAGATGGGTTGAAGGCAGTAAGTCTCTTCGCTGAGTCATCATTCGCATTTAATTGGAGTCGTGCTTTTTCTAACTCCTCGTTTCGTCTTTTCAGGTATCAACCCGCGTTTGGAGGGCCGAGGATATTCTGAGGCCGTTGAGGCCATTAGAGCTCTTCCTGCCGAGGAACGCGACATCCAAGCCATCATTTCGAATGAATCATTGTCAAGGTTCGGCTTGTTAGCCCCAGGTCATCGGATTAGCCTCCCGGAGGGCGTTTCCATTCCCAAGCCAGCATTCGGTAAAGGGAAAAAACAGGCCGGATCGTCATCACGCCGCACTCCCGATGCGCACGAAGAAAGCGAGCACAAAGAGGACGAAGCTCCTGAGACCCAAGGCGAGAATGTGGGTCCTGCTTGGAATCCGGCTGTCGAAGTTCACGACATTGAAACGTCATCCTCCCCTTCGAAGGGAAAGAAGAGGTTAAAATACAAAATTCGGAAAGAGAAAGTTGGTGGCACTTCAAAAGTTATGCCTATCCCGCCCGAGAAAGAGGCTTCCTCACAGCACCTGGAAAGTTCCCTGAGGGGTCTGTCGAACCTTTCTATTCCCGATGATATACTTAATTACGGGTTTGATGATCCTGAAGCCCTCAAGTTTTCTTCGCCCGCTAGAGGCAAGGCGGGAGTTCAACTCCCGGTCCAAGGAGACAATACTCCGATTAGTAAAGATAAAAGAACTGGTCCGTCAGGGGGAACACTAGGACACACACGCACATACGCATTCCATCATACACTTCAAGTTTTTTCTTATTTCCCGGATTTTTCTTAACTCGTTGTTATCTCCATTCTTTGCAGGTGACATGGGGCGCTCTCACGGATTCGATCGCCTTCATGGCTCTTCCATATTTCATCATTCCGGACGGGACTCAGGTTCAGGCAGACGCAGGGACAGAGATGGTTATGAAGATAGAGACAATCGTCCCCGCGATTCGTCCTACCGTAAGAAGGCATATTCTCAATCTTCACAGTCCCGTGATCCTCTTCCTCCAACTGAGCCGGATAGAGAGAAGTCTTCACAGAAGGGTTACCAACCTGACGCTCCTCGAGAACAACACTCTGGTTCATCGAGCACAAGGCAAATTCGGGAGCAACGAAAAAGAGCAGAACTTTCAAAGCCTCCTCCCCCTGCTCCCGCGGTTGATCCAACTGTAGCAGAAAAAATGGTCGATCTCAAGGCCAAGTTTCCAAAATTTTGCTTCGATGGTCTAAAGTTCCTCCCGGCTGTTCACCATATCCCTGGGCACGTGAAGCAGAGTGCCATTGCCTGTAATAACGACGTCTATGTTCAACATGACGCGTTTGTACACTTGGTTGAAAAGATCTCGGAGGTGTTCGTTGAGCGTCAATATGAGATTGATCGCCTGAAATTGGAGGCTGGTTGCGACAAGAACATCATCAAGCATCAAGACAAAGAGCTTGCTTCGTATAAGTCGAAGCTGGAAGCCGCTGAACAAAGCGCAAAAGACACTGCTGAGGCAGTTACTCGTTTAGAGATGGCTCACAAGAAGGAACTTGATGAAGCAGTCCAGCGCAGCGGTGCCCTTGCCCTAGAAAAAGATTTCGTTCAAAAAGAAAGGGACGCGCTCGCCATACTAGTCAGAGAGCTGAAAGAATTACTCTCCAAGGAGGAGGACAAGGTAGCTGCTCAAGAAGAATCACAACGATACTGTGATGAAATCGTTGCTACTCGTCTCCTGAAAACGAAGCTCGATGACGAACTTGCTGGGGTTGAGAAAATGAAGGACGAAGCCCGTGAGGAGGGCAAAAGAAAAGCTATGGAGGAGATTGACTCTCGCCTCGAGGCGGCCGCAGAAGCCGGCAAGGAAGAGGTCAAATGCATGTTTGACCCGTTGATTGCTGAGTATGGAGCCCGCGTCCTTATGCATCGTGACTTAACATTCTTGGGCGATGGCTATCTCGAATCCCTATCCGAGGCCTGGGAAACCTTAGTAAAGATCAGGAAAATCGAGTCGGGCTCTGAAGAGGTCGATGAGGATGCCTTGGTGAAGGAGTTTCTTAGGGGGAATGAGCCAGCGGATCTATCCGCAGCTTTGGCACTTTATAACAAAGGCTCTCCCCTTCCAAAAGAGAAAAGTGATGAAGCTGGCCCGTCTGGGGCTGAGACTACGGCTCCTCATATTGCTGCTCCTCCCGCTGCTCAACCGACCGGTTGGCCGACACTTGACCCGTTTGAGCAGCATGCTGGCTATGATCCTGAAGATCCCGGGCTTGGCGTTCATGTGCTATCTCCTATTCTGGAGGGTGAAACCCCACGCGCAACCGATAGCCAACCAGAACACGGTAGGAAACTCTTCTTTTCTAGATGTCAAAAGATCTTGTTATTTTCCAACATTTATTCGTTCTAATGTTCATTCTTTATGTTTTCATGCAGGCTGCTCTGACCCCGAGCCAACTCCGAGGAGCGATGACGCCAAGGAGGAGGCAGAGAAAACAAGCGACGTTGTTCACGCGGGAGTAATTCCTGGTCCCGATGCTCAAGTGATTGGGGCGCTAGATGATGATAAGCTTGACACTTCATCTCCTACCGACGGGAGTGATGAAATCGAAATCACTGGCGCCTTTGAGCATACTTCAAAGATGAGCATGAAGGACCGCCTCGCCGAAGAGGAGAAGAAAAAGGTCGAGGTCAAAGTTGAACCTGAAATACTGGAACTTACCGACCCGCGGAACAGACCTTTGAAAATCATTCTCCCGGGCAGGTCCAAACCACTAGATGTTCCGTCTCCTACTCCTGACTCCGCTTCTTTAGCAAGCAAGAAATCCAAGAAAAAGCGTGAAGGAGAGGAGTCGTCGGAAAAAACAAAGGAAGACAAGAAGAAGAAACCGAAGAAATAATCGATACACTCGTTCAACGAGCTTCTTGCTTAAGTCTTGTAGTTGCTTTTACCTTTTGTAGCTTGTAGTTTGTATAGATAGGTTCTTAACTCTGAGTTTTGTAGGAGTAACTTTGTAACCCCATTTTGAACTATTGAATGAAGTTTAGTTTCTTTTTCGTTTGAATGATTCTCTTGCTTTTCTTTGGTTTGCTGACTAACTGTAGTCATAACTCAAGTTCTTATGAGTTGCATTACCTCCCAGTCCATTCTCGTGTTGTTCAAACATTTCCAGACGTGGAACACTTCTTGTTCCACATTTCTCGAGTACTTGGACTTTTTTTCTAAATCTGCGCTCTGGGGATTTAGAGTAAGTTGATCCACGATCAGGGGATTCGGAGGTTTGCATCGTTTATACTCTAGTCCGCACTCCGGGGACTCAGAGTACTCCGATCCGCGCTCTGGGGGTTTGAAGATTTGAAATCGTTTATACTCTAGTCCGCACTCTGGGGACTTAGAGTACTCCGATCTGCGCTCTGGGGATTCAGAGATTTGAAATCGTTGATACTCTAGTCCGCACTCTGGGGGACTTAGAGTACTCCGATCCGCGCTCTGGGGATTCGGATATTTGAAATCGTTTATACTCTAGTCCACACTCTGGGGACTTAGAGTACTCCGATCCGCGCTCTGGGGATTCAGAGATTTGGAATCGTTTATACTCTGGTCCGCGCTCTGGGGACTTAGAGTACTCCGATCTGCGCTCTGGGGATTCAGAGATTTGAAATCGTTTATACTCTAGTCCGCACTCTAGGGACTTAGAGTACTCCGATCCGCGCTGTGGGGATTCGGAGATTTGAAATCGTTGATACTCTAGTCCGCACTCTGGGGGACTTAGAGTACTCCGATCCGCGCTCTGGGGATTCGGAGATTTGAAATCGTTTATACTCTAGTCCGCACTCTGGGGACTTAGAGTACTCCGATCCACGCTCTGGGGATTCGGAGATTTGGAATCGTTTATACTCTGGTCCGCGCTTTGGGGACTTAGAGTACTCCGATCCGCGCTCTGGGGATTCGGAGATTTGAAATCGTTTATACTCTAGTCCGCACTCCGGGGACTTAGAGTACTCTGGTCCGCGCTCTGGGGATTCGGAGATTTGAAACCGTTTATACTCTAGTCCGCACTCCGGGGACTTAGAGTACTCCGATCCGCGCTCTGGGGATTCGAAGATTTGAAATCGTTGATAATCTAGTCCGCACTCTGGGGGACTTAGAGTACTCCGATCCGCGCTCTGGGGATTCGGAGATTTGAAATCGTTTATACTCTAGTCCGCACTCTGGGGACTTAGAGTACTCCGATCCACGCTCTGGGGATTCGGAGATTTGGAATCGTTTATACTTTGGTCCATGCTCTGGGGACTTAGAGTACTCCGATCCGTGCTCTGGGGATTCAGAGATTTGAAATCGTTTATACTCTAGTCCGCACTCCGGGGACTTAGAGTACTCCGGTCCACACTCTGGGGATTCGGAGATTTGAAATCGTTTATACTCTAGTCCGCACTCCGGGGACTTAGAGTACTCTGATCCGCGCTCTGGGGATTCGGAGATTTGAAATCGTTTATACGAGTCCGTACATCATACAGGATAATGTAGTTCGTCATCTGATCATGAGATATAGGAACATTAGTGATTTGTGGAAAATACGGCTTCAAGCCTTTATTAATGGAAAATAACTAAACTGCTTGATTACATAGTTAAAAAGAAACTAAGTTGCGACTGAACGAAAACATATAGGAAATAACAGTGCCTAAAACAAGAAAGGAAAACATGCTAAATGTAATAATGCCGCAAATGCTCACTGTTCCACGCTCGGGGGAGTGTCGTGCCATCAACGGTCGCTAGCTTGAATGTTCCCTCTCCAAGCTTCCGTTCAATGACGTACGAACCTTCCCAGCTGGGATTCATACGCGAAGGTACTGGGAAAACTCGTTTCAAAACGAGATCACCCACATCAAATATCCTTGGGCGGACTCTGCCGTCGTAGTAACGCTTGACTCGGTGCCTATGTGCTGCCGCCCTTAATTCGGCCTCTTCACGTTTTTCATCGATACAATCCAGTAATTCCAACAAGAGGTCCTGATTCGTCTTGGGATCATAATATGTCACCTGGTGCGATGGAACTTCAAGTTCCACGGGTATAACGGCTTCAGAGCCGTATGCCAAGGCAAATGGAGTGTGGCCGGTCACGGACTTATGGGTAGTTCTATAAGCCCATAATGCTGTCGGGAGTTCATCTACCCACTTGCCTCCGACTTTCTCCAGACGCTTCTTCAGTATTGACTTGATTATTTTATTAACGGCCTCGACTTGTCCGTTAGCTTTTGGGTTTGCAACGGCGGTGAACTTCTTCTCGATGCCATACTTTAGACAGAACTCTTTGAACTCTCTGCTTTCAAATTGCGTCCCGTTGTCTGTAATGATGGTGCGAGGAAGGCCAAAGCGGCATATAATGCTTCGTACAACGAAGTTAATGACCTTCTTAGAGGTGATTGTGGCCAAGGGTTCTACCTCAGCCCATTTTGTGAAATAGTCGACTGCAACTATCGCGTACTTCGCACCACCCTTGGATATAGGCAGAGAGCCGATTATGTTGATTCCCCAGATTGCAAATGGCCAGGGACTAACCATTTGTGTGAGTTCCGTTGATGGAGTCCTCGGGATTTTCGCATATCTTTGACACTTGTCACATTTCCTTGCGTAGTCTGCAGCGTCCCGATTCACGGTCGGCCAGTAGTATCCATAACGGAGGATCTTTTTTGCTAGCGTTTGCCCCCCGGTATGGTCGCCACATTCCCCTTCGTGAACCTCTCTTAAGACCCGCTTTGTCTCGTCTTGAGCGATGCACCGTAATAATGGGACTGCGAATCCTTTCTGATACACTAATCCATTCTGCATCACGTATCGCGCGGCCTTTCGAAGGACCTGTCGCCTTTCGTTCCTTTTTTCTGGTAAATCCCCGGTTGTCAGGTACAGTCTGAACGGGGTCATCCATGACTCCTTTTCGATTTCTGTTTCCAACACACGGTCAACTTTCATCTCGTCTATGCTCGGGGCATGCAGGGCCTCAACGGGATACAATCCCATTTGCTGCGCGTCGCCTGTGCTTGCAAACTTAGCCAACAAGTCGGCTTCTTTATTCTGTTCGCATGGGACATGTGAAATGTCATAACGCTCAAGATTCGACAATAGTTCTTGGACCTGAACAAGGTACGGGGCCAGCTTCTGTCCCTTCGCTTGGTAATCTCCCCGCACTTGGTAAACCACCAACTGTGAGTCACAAAAGATTTCAGCTGATTTGATCCCGAGTTCTCCGATGAGCTTCAAGCCAGCGATCAGTGCTTCATATTCTGCTTCGTTATTCGTAGCTGGGAAATCAAGCTTCAAAGCATAACAGATTGATCGATTTTCCGGAGTTATAAGAACTACACCTGCGCCGGAGCAACGGTCGTTCGATGCCCCATCAATATATAATTTCCAACGAACGGGGGGAATGACGCCATGATTATCTGGTTCTATGGGTATGGTAAACTCAGCGATGAAATCTGCTAATGCTTGCCCTTGTACGGCCCTCCGTGGCAAGTAGGCGATATCGAACTGGCTCAACTCGATGTTCCATTTTAGCAACCTTCCGGAAGTTTCTGGTCGTTGGAGTACCTGCCGTAGGGGTTGATCGGTATAGACACTGACTGAGTGTGCTTGAAAATATGGGCGTAGCTTACGTGATGCAATCACCAAGCAATAGGCCAATTTCTCGATTTTAGGGTAATTTCTTTCTGCCCCCGTTAAACGCTTGCTAACATAATACACCGGTTTCTGGATTCGATCCTCCTCGCGAACTAAAGCCGCACTTATCGCATGTGGGGATACAGCTAAGTATACGTACAACATCTCATGGTCTACTGGTTTTGACAGCACTGGTGGACTCTCCAGATGCCTCACCAGATCCCGGAATGCTTCCTCGCAACTAGACGTCCATTCGAAGTTCCTCTTCCCTTTCTTTATTATATCAAAGAAAGGGATGCACTTGTCAGTTGCCCTGGATATGAATTGTCTTAGCGCAGCTACTTTTCCATTCAAGCTCTGTACCTGCTTTATAGTCCTGGGTACTTGCACATCTCGAATAGCTTGGATCTTTTCGGGGTTAGCTTCAATTCCCCTAGCATTGATGATGAATCCCAAAAAGTTCCCCGACACAACGCCGAAGGAACACTTCAGAGGGTTGATCTTCATCCCGTAATACCTGAGTATGTCGAACATTTTAGCCAAGTCTCGAATGTGGTCGTTTGACTGTCGCGACTTCACGAGCATGTCATCCACATAGACTTCCATCGTCCTTCCAAGCTGGTCCTTGAACATTCGATTCACCAAACATTGATAAGTCGCTCCTGCGTTCTTTAGCCCGAAGGGCATTACTACATAGCAATATAGCCCAACATCCGTAACGAAGCTGGTGTGTTCTTGGTCCGAAATATGCATCGGGATTTGGTTGTATCCCGAGTATGCATCCATGAATGATAACAGCTCATGTCCTATGGTGGAGTCGACCAACTGATCGATCCTTGGTAACGGGAAGCTGTCCTTGGGGTATGCTTTGTTCAAATCGGAATAGTCTACGCAAGTTCTCCATTTCCCATTTGCCTTTTTCACCAGTACGGGGTTCGATACCCATTCAGGATAGAGGGCGTCGCGGACGAACCCATTGGCTTTGAGTTTGTCCACCTCCTCTTTGAGAGCAGCGGACCTCTCCGGGTCCATTCCTCTCCTCTTTTGTTTAATCGGGACGTATTTCGGGTCTATGTTCAACATATGACTCGTGATGGCGGGAGAAATCCCACACATATCAGAATGCGTCCAGGCGAAATCATCAAAATTCGCCCGGAGGAAGTCACTAAGGTCTTCGGTCATTGCGGGGCCAAGCTGTGATCCGATCTTCAGTGTCCGCGAAGGGTCGTTTCGGCTAACTGAAATGTCAACCGTTATTTTAGCCGGCGCTGCCTTTTCTTCCCTGGGTTTCTCATCGTCGTCTCTCGGATCTATGTTTCTGAAGATCCGAGAATTATGCCCGAGCCAGGGCTCGGGCACTACTTGTCAATTATCCGTATTAAGGATGCGGACGGGATTGTCCGCAACCTTTCCTTTCTCCCTCCGATGGGCCTCTCGGAGCTCAGCCACATAACAGGAACGACCAACTGCTTGGTCGCCATGAACAATACCTACTCCTTTGTCAGTCGGGACTTCAAAGTTAAGCACCACGGGGCTAACGCTGCCCTAAACTCAGCTAGGGCCGGTCTGCCCAAGAAAACATTATACGGAGAATCCACATCCAAAACTACGAAGGGTAGGATTCGCACCCTCCGACGCTCGCCTTGTCCCAGTTCAACTGGTAACTCAACATACCACACTGCATCGGTCGTTGCGCCGTTAAAGCCGTGTATACGAGCCTTGGACGGTTTCAAGTCCTTTGTTTCCATTTTCCTTTGGTCATAAGCCTTCTTGAAGATGATGTTGACAGAACTTCCGCAATCAATCAGAATTCTTTTCACATATGTCGGTCCGATCGTCGCAGATATGACCATCGGGTCGATGGTTGGAGCCTCTATTTGATCAGCATCTCTGTTTCTGAACACTATATCGTCTGTCGTTATGCGTTGCTGCTTAGCAGGGGTCCCATCCTCCACGTTCGAACAACACTCGAAATCTGCATGCTTCAGGGAACTTGCATACCGCTCCATCTCTTGCCAATTTTTATCTGCGGGGTGAGGTCCGCCGATAATTGTATTTATGACTAGTCTACCCACAGTTCAGGCAGGCTCCTCGGGATGACGCGGAGCTGGTGCACGACCTGGGTTGGTCGTTCCCTGTCCTCCTTCTTGTGGATCCTTCACAAATTCTTGCAACTTCTTTTGCCTGATCAACTTCTCGATAGCGTCGTGCAGGTGTCTGCACTCTTCCGTATTGTGCCCATAAGTCTCATGGAAGCGACAATATTTCCCGGTTCGCTTCTATTCCTCGGTCGATTCTTTTGGACGTGGCTTTCTGTACTGAAAAGTATTGCAGGTAGATAGGTAAATGTTCTCAAGAGGCGCATTCAGCGGGGTGTACTCGTTGTAGCTTGGAATTCTCGATTTCCACTTCCCCGCTTCTCTCTTCTTCCCTTGATTTCTTCCTCCGGACTCCTTAGGCTGCCCAGGCTTGTTCTGGACATTGACTTGGACCTTTCCCGAGTTTTCTCCGGACTGCTTCACGGCAACATTGCTTTTCATAGACTCTTGGACAGGTCCTGGTGCCTTATCTCGTCTTACCCACCTAGCTTCCTCTCTCCTTATGAACTGGTGTGCCTTTGAGTAGAAACGCTCTAGCGTAGTCGGTGGTTTTCCTGCCAACCAGTCTCCAAACTCAGAATCTGGGTCCACACCTCTCATTACAGCCATTAGAATAGCATGATCATTGGGATTGCTGACTTCAGTTGCCGCAACATGGAACCTTTGTAAATATTCCTCCAACGACTCCCCAGGACTTTGGATTACACTTGACAGAGACATTACGTCCTTTGGACGAGTAGTGTGTATCCTGAACTGCTCAATAAACTTCTTTGCCAACTCCTCGAAATTGGATATGGACTGCGGAGGAAGTCGGGTGAACCACATAGTAGCAATCCCAGATAGAGTAATTGGAAAGCATCTACACTTGGTGGCATCATTCGCTCTAGCTGAATCCATCATCCATTCATACCTCATGACAAGCTGTCTGGGGTCAGTCTTTCCCTCATACGCGGGGATAGTAGGCATACTAAACTTCCTGGGGTACGCCGCCTGCAGCACAACATCTGTGAATGGAGTATGACTTCTTGATACTCCCCAATCATCATTCGATAAACCCTGATTTTCTTTCATCAATTGCCTGACCATGGCTGTCAGATCTGGTGTCTGTATGGAAGGCGGAAGGTTAGGGTCTGTTCTACGCGACTGTCCATGCTGATGCCTCCTCTCCTGGCGATCTGCCAATCGTGCGTCTTGAGGTTCGACATCATTAGCGTTTTGATGGTCTGGGCCTCCAACCTCCATCTGTACTCCAGTTCCTAAGTTTCCAGCTCCGACTTGGTCACGGTTTCCAGCTGTTTGAACAGTAGCACCTGTCCGCGCAGCTTCAGTCTTACGGCGTCTACGCCTGGGAGGTTCATCAGAAGAAGTTGAGCTGTCGGATGAGGAATAGGGAGCGGGATTGCCCCCAGCATTCTGTTGCTGCTGTTGAGTGAGTTGTGCCATCAGGATGGCGTTAGCTTGCATCTGCTCTCCTAGTTGTCTCCTGCTTTCCCGGAGTTCTCTCATCAAGTCGTTGAACTCTATTCTGGTGACAACTGGAGTCTGGTCTTGGGCGGTAATTCCTACACCCGGAATTGCTGGCTGATTGCTAGGTCCTGCTTGTTGCACGCTAGCAGTCTCATGGGCATCCGCATTATGAGAAGTTGACCTAGTACGTGGTCTTGCCATTGTAGAGTTATTGGTAGGAACTCTGAGTAGAATCAACGGATGTCCTATCAATGAGTCGGATCTTCTTTGGGGGATTTGTTCAATCCAGTAGCTTCAAAGCAGATCCTTGAGGTCTGAGAATTCAGTTCTCAGTGAAAGCACCAAAGTGTTAGCACCAAAATTGGTCACTAACCTCGTAGAGAAAGATTGTGTAGAGATATAAGTGATGAAGATAAATTAAACAAGGAAGAGAATGCTAATTTAAATGCAGAAAGTAAGAACACCAAATTTATAGTGGTTCAGCGTAATTGCCTACGTCCACTTTGAGGTTAAACTTTATTGATCTTCTTAATAGTTGATTACAAATACAATTCGTGAATCAAATGCTGGAATGAAGTTGTTAAGTGGAGAAGATGAGTCTCAAAAATGGTAGAGTCTCCCCAGTGCTCTCCCAAAAAGATCCCTCTTCACTGTGACCCTGCCCCTCTATTTATAGACAAAGATGGGCTGGACTTCCCAGGTGGGCTCGGTAGCCGAACACTCTAGCCCAAGTGTAGTGGTCGCCGCATGCCGAACCAGATAGGCCGAACACAATGACGTCGATCGACCCTTTTTTATGCCGAACGGTATGTTTAATGTGTGGGAAGTGCAGAATGGTTGTCAGTCGAAGCCGAACGTACCACTGTCCGAAGCTCTTGACCGAACAATGCTCTCTGGCCGAACGATGCATTCTGGCCGAATGATTCCTTTGGCCGAACAATCCTCCTTGGCCTAACGTGCTTTCTGGCTGAGCGATGCTTTCTGGCCGAACGATCCTTTTGGCCGAACGATACTGTCATGCTGAGTAGTCATGTATGCCGAACGTCTTCTGGATGCCGAGTACTCCTGTCGCCGAGTTCTACTGGATGTCGAGCACTACGCCGAGTACTCCTGTCGTCGAGTTCCACTGGATGTCGAGCACTACGCCGAGTACTCCTGTTGCCGAGTTCCACTGGATGTCGAGTACTACGCTGAGTACTCCTGTTGCCAAGTTCCACTGGATGCCGAGTACTACCTGATGCCGAGTACTACCTGATGCCGAGTACTATCTGATGCCGAGTGCTACCTGATGCCGAGTACTAGTTGCCTGGTCAAATCTCCAGGAAACAGTCACAAAACAGTTGTTGTACTTCACGCAAACGAGACAGGTCCAAGGCTAATAGGAGAAGCTTAAATTGCATGTCCTAATTGTAAACTTGTATTGCTATTTTCCATTATTTTTATTACATACTTGGAATCAAACATGAGAAAATTTTATAGTATGTTATATTTACTGATAACATGCTTTGTCTAACCTCTTTCGTCATTTCCCAATTTCATTAGCAGGTACAGTTCTTTGTTACAAATAATAGAAGTATCATTAGTATTATACAAGTTGCTTAAGATTTTCCAGCAATTTCATGTTGAAAATATGTTTCTTTTTGACAGTATTGTTGTTTTTCATATCTTAAAATAAATTTGTAATATCTGAACAAGATGAGACCGGAAAACATGCTCTAGATGTAATCTCGCTAATGGTAATACTGTACTACAACCATAATCTGCTTGTCTTTACTGACCTGCATTTATCAACAAATGGAAATTTGCTTTGTATACTAAAAACATCTGCAAACAACTTATTTAAGGATATTTCAAAGATAAACCATGAAATCTTCTTAATTTTTTGTTCAAAAACATATCAAAAGTGAATGCTTCACTTAGTATTTCTCTTGTTGATGCAGTTCAAATGTGTGTGTTTGACCAATACATAATGATTAAATTGAGTTTGTTTGAGTGTGGGGATACTGAAAACATTATTTTGCAAAGTAATCATAAAAATTCCAAGATACTATTCTTACTACAAGGCTAGATAAATTGACTTGGGGAAATTTACTACAGTTAGAAAAGTATATCACTTGATGTTTTAGTTTGAGAGATATTTGATGATGAAGTAATTGCTTTATTATTAGATGCAAAAGTACAATACTGATTACATGCAGAGCAATATATATATATATATATATATGATACAAAATATATTTTTGGGCTTTAGCCCACAATCTAAATTGTATTGATGGTGTATTTCCAGCCATTGAGATGAGCGGTTGAGATTAAGCCATGGATGCTTGTGCAAATCAGTAGATAACACACTATCGAAACATACTTCCTTTTACTCCCCCCCTCAAACCCGAATACTAGGGTTTGCTAAAGAAAAAATAGAAATAATGGCGGCCGCTTTTTTCATGAGAAAATCCAACGAAAGCGAATGACTTTTAGAGGAGAGTATGCGAAGAACAACAGCGAACATTAATCTGGTATGAAGATTATTCTTTGGGATCTCTCGCTTGAGTTAGCGACGTCAACGTTGAGCTCTTCTCTTAATCTTGTGAAGCTTGGCCTCGATAATGGTTTAGTAAGTATATCCGCTTTTTGATGCGGAGATGGTATGTATCCAACTCTTAATTTTCCTTTAATTACTTGCTCTCTGATAAAGTAGAGATCCAATTCGATATGTTTGGTTTTTGAATGAAGTACTGGATTCGATATTAGGGAGATTGCGCTAACATTATCACACCAAATTGTTGCTTTACTATCTGTTTTGATGTTGAGTTCACTTAGAAGTGACTCTAGCCATATAACCTCTGCTGCTGCACTTGCCACACACCTAAGTTCGGCCTCTGTGCTGGATCTTGACACTGTTCTTTGCTTCCTTGAACTCCATGATATAGGATTTTTACCCAAGTAAATGCAATAGCCTGATGATGATTTTCGATCATCTGTATCGGTTCCCCAGTCAGCATCAGCATAGGCATTTATGTTAAGTGTGTGACTAGATTTTAGAATAAGACCATGATTTATTGTTGCTTTGAGATATCTGAGTATTCTCTTTACTGCTTTCCAGTGACTATCCAAAGGATTTTACATGAACTGACTAACTTTATTAACACAAAATGATATGTCTGGCCTTGTTATTGTTGCATATTGAAGTGCACCCACTATTCTTCTGTACTGCTTTTCATTTTGAATTGCTTCACCCTTATATTTTGATAGTTGATGATTTGTAACCATTGGAATTGGTAGGGGATTAGCTTTATCCATTTTGGCTCTTGATAATATTTCTGAAATGTACTTCTTTTGATTGAGATGTATTTCTGATTTTGAGGTTCTTTGTACTTCAATTCCCAGGAAGTAATTCAGATCACCTAGGTCTTTAATTGAGAATTCTGAGTTAAGCATTGTAGTGATTTTCTTAATTTCTGACTCACTGCTCCCTGTAATAATAAAATCATCAACATAAATTAGAATATAAGTGGTGGCAAAATCATTAATTTTAGAGAATATGGAGTTGTCAGATTTTAGTGAATTGTAGCCAAGTTTCACAAGTGTTGACTTGAGCTTATCAAACCAAACTCTTGGAGCTTGCTTTGAGCCATAGATAGCTTTATTGAGTTTGCATACTAGCCCTTTGTCTGGTTTCTGAGTAAACCCTTCTGGTTGCTCCATGTATACTTCTTCCTGTAATACACCATTAAGAAAAGCATTATTAACATCTAATTGTCTGATGCTCCAATTTTTGCTTAAAGCAATGGTTAGAATGACCCAAATTGAGGAGGGTTTCACAACTGGGGAAAAAGTTTTTGAGAAATCAAACCCATACTGTTGTGAATATCCTTTTGCAACCAACCTTGCTTTATACTTAGAAATTGAAGCATCAGCATTTTTCTTTAGTTTAAAAGTCCATCTGCACCCAATTATATTTTTGTTTTCTGGTTTTTTAACCAGATCCCAAGTTCCTTTGTTAATTAGAGCATTATATTCTTCCTCCATAGCAGCTCTCCATTTATCATTCTGAGCAGCTTCTATGTAGGAAGATGGTTCTTCCTGAACAACCATGTTGTAGATAATCTTTGGTTTATAGATACCACATTTTGCTCTAGTTAACATTGGGTGAGTATTGAAATTATTTCTGATAGTGCTGTCAGAGCTGTTGTTTGAACTACTGCAGGCCATAGTATCATCTCTGGTGATTTGATCATGACTTGCACTGCTTAGTTCTTGACTTTGAAAGTTCTGATAGTTGCTATCATCTTCATGTGTAGTTTGCTCTTGACCTGACTCTTTAGCAGTCATGGTATGTTGAGAGCTCGTACTGATGTCATCCCTTATAGGCTGTGTTGAGGGCAGGATCTCAATCTCTTCAGGTAAATCAGGAATCACAAATTTTGGATTCCTCACTTTTTCAGTAGTTTTAATTTCAGCATTGCTGCATGGAAATACCTGCTCATTGAATCTTACATGCCTAGATATATATATTTTTCCTTTGTTGTCTAAACATCTATACCCCTTTTGTTTATTGCAATACCCCAAAAAGGTGCAAGGGGTAGATCTGAAGTCTAATTTGTGTTTGTTATAGGATCTTAAACAAGGAAAACATTGACACCCAAAAATTTTTAGGTGCTCATAATCTGGTTTAACTTTAGTTAACACTTCTTGCAGACACTTGAATTTAAGAATTTTTGTTGGTAGTATATTTATCAAGTGTACAACATTGTTAAATGCCTCTGGCCAAAATTTTAGGGGCATAGAGGCTTGTGCTAGTAAAGTTAACCCAGTTTCTACAATATATCTATGTTTTCTTTCAATGATTCCATTTTGTTCAGATGTGTATGGGCATGTAGTCCTGTGATTAATACCTTTCTTTTCAAAGAAAGTTTTTAAAGGGAAAAATTCTTTTCCACCATCTGACTGAAATGTACATACACTATTTCCAGTCATGTTTTCAACTTTGTTAATGAACTGCATTACTATATTACTGGTTTCAGACTTAGACTTTAGCATGTATATCCATACAAATCTTGAATAAGCATCTATAAAAGATATGCAATATTTGTGTCCATAATCTGAGCTAATAGGTGCTGGTCCCTATAGATCACTAGCAATCAACTCAAGGGGTCTTGTGTAAGTTGTGTGTGAATCTGGAAATGCAAGTTTATGACTCTTACCCGATTGGCAAGAGGTACAAAAATAAGATTCAGGAATGTTACTAGGTGAAATGTTATTACTACTCATGACATGTTTTACAATTTGTAAACTGGGATGTCCCAGTTTGCAATGCCACAAATCAAATTTACTACTATTCTTAGAATCACTAGTAACATTCATTACATGGATATTTTCCTTATTCTCAGTGATTTTTGGATTTGAAAAATCAAATTTGTATAATCTATTGTTTTCTTTACCCTGCAAAATAACTTCTTGTGTTAGTATATCTTTGACTATGCATGTGCTAGGATAAAATTCAAAGTATACTTTGTTATCTTTCGCAAATTGGGAAACACTCATTAGATTTTTTTTTTGATTGAAGGAACTCTTAACAAGTTTCTTAGAAGAAGTTGTTTGGATCCATGTATACTTGCATTTCCAGTGTGTGTAATGTGTACAGTTTTACCATTACCAACAGAATGATTTTGTGTACCTTTGTACTCTTTGTTCCCCAAGTTTAGGTTGTTGAGATTGTTGGTTATGTGATTTGTAGACCCTGAGTCTGGGTACCAGCAGTCATCTCCAGTATCATCATTTGTTGCTGTTTCAGTGTTTAGAACTTCTGCTTGATTTGAGCTACTATCTTTTGGCACGGTGACTAGGTTTACATTTGCACTACTACCTTGTTGTGAAGGAGTATAGTTCTTGTTGAATCTAAAGTAACATTTATTTGCCCCATGACCATACTTCTCACATATTTGGCACCTTATTTTATTGCTGTTGTTGCTTCTGCCTCCTCTTCTTCCTCTGTTGGATGGTCCACCTCTTTGAAAGTTGTTGAACTGTCCTCTGGTATTTGAGTTTTGTTTACCTCTGTTGAATGTGTAGTTGACTGAGATATCTGAACTTACTGTTTTGTTGTGTTCTATCCTTCCTTCATGTGAAAGAAGGGTAGAATATACAAACTGTAAGTGTGGTGTAGGTTCCATAGTGGAAATGATGGCCACAACTGCTTCATATTCACTGTCTAGACCACTGATTATGTACAGTACATGTTCTGATTCAGATACTTTGTGTCCAGTTGAAGCTAGTTGATCACATAAGTTTTTTACTTTGAGCAGATATTCATTCATTGGCATATCATTCTTTCTGATATTTTGTAGTTGTCTTCTTTGATGCATGATTCCTGCAGATGACTGAGAGGTGAAGTTTCTTTCAATTGTTGTCCATACTTCTTGAGCAGTTTTACAGCCTATAAGTTGTGGCAGAATTGATGCACTTATGGATGACATCATCCAGGCACATACAAGGCTGTCTTGCCTTTGGTGTGCTATGTGTTCTTGATCTGGTACCAGTTTGTCTTCATTATTTTTAATAAACTTTGGTGGAGTAATTCTTGTGCCAAGAATATAATCTTCTAACCCATAACCTCTGATGGATGTTTCAACTTGTAATTTCCAGAGCAAGAAATTTGATTCATCAAGCTGAATGGATATCATCTGACTCTGAGGCTTGATTATGGCCTTCATCAGATCATTCACCGGATCTGACTATGGTTGGTTTTGAGATACTCTTGTGTTTGATGATTGTGGGCTTACAACATCATCATCCAGATTTGCCATGGTGATTAAAAAGATGCTTTACAGGGAGAAATTGGTATGTAAATTCTAAACTTGAGCCTGCTTTGAATTGGGAATTTCAAGAAAATTTTCTTTGTGGTTGAATCTTGATAGTATTACACAAAACTTAAATGATGATTTCCTTGATTGCTTGTGAATAAATTGCTTTCTGGTGAGTTTTCTTGATACTCTTGATTCAACTGGAAATTTTCTTGGTGTTCTTGATCAGTTTGCACTTTTCGTTTGGAATTTTAAAATACCACACGCTTTCGTTGATAATCTGATGTAGCCAATTGATTTCTAACGATGCACTGATTATTAGTGAACAGCCTTAACTCTCAAGTGAAGGGATTCCGGATCCTTGATGAGAGGAGTCCACGTGATGATACTTTTCTGATGGACTCACAACTGTGATTGATGCAGTTAGCATATTCAGTTGCTCTAATACCAAGTTAGAAAAGTATATCACTTGATGTTTTAGTTTGAGAGATATTTGATGATGAAGTAATTGCTTTATCATTAGATGCAAAAGTACAATACTGATTACAAGCAGAGCAATATATATATGATACAAAATATAGTATTGGGCTTTAGCCCACGATCTGAATTGTATTGATGGTGTATTGCCAGCCATTGAGATGAACGGTTGAAATTAAGCCATGGATGCTTGTGCAGATAAGTAGATAACACACTATCGAAACATACTTCCTTTTACTACTACTTTTGATAGGTTCAAATTATAAGTAGGGTAGTGAAGTGATTATTTTTTATTGGAATATATCTTCTACACAAACCTATCAATTAATCTTATTAATTTATACTGCATTTTGTATAGACTATTGGGAGTACAAATGCAACTTTGTATTTGGTAGTGAATCATGGGAAAGTTATTGTTATCTGAGAAACTGAGAGCGAAAAAAGAATTTGGTTCCTTAGGTTCGAAATCTCATTTTTCTTTTAGTGTTTCGATATGTTCAAATGACAACTGTGGTAATGGTTACTTCTATATTTTAATATACCTTCTTCAAAAAAAAACTTTTAGGTTATTTTATTACGGTTATAAGAAACAATTTATGATTCCAGTGACATAGTACCTTCATCAGCATTGTTCCTTTTAAAGCACTTGCACTCCATTGAGCCATTTTGACATCCCATTTTCTGATTTAAATATTTAAATGTACAGTAATATGTATTAGACAAATTTATTTTTAATATAGTTAACCCAGTCTTATTGGTATTATACTAGAACAAATATTCAAATCATGTATATGAAATACTAGTGCATAAGAGAAAATATTTCGATCTTATAGAGTTATAGTTTGTGAATACAAAAATGTATGTGAAAAACGTGAATACAAAAATGGGTTCCTTGATTCATTCTTTTCTTATAGAGTTATAGTTTGTGAATGCAGCATTATCATTATAGAGTTCGACACATGCATAAAACAATTCTTTTCTTCAGTTTATCTTGCTTTGCTTAATAAAATTTGTCAGCCTTTTATTTGTTTTGATGGCTACGGTTTGGTGTTTAATTTTTATTTTCACTCCCCCAATTTCATTAGCAGGTATTGTTACAAATAAGACGTTATTTACATGATTCAATTTTCCAGCTTTTGCCAAACTTTCTTTTTGTTTCTCTTCCATCCATGCAGTCAACTCATTTGTTTTATATCCATTCATTTTAATATTCAGGCTTTAAAGAAGCAGCAGAAGAGAGGCAGAAATCAGAAGCTAGTATTAATGGTAACGAAGGAGTAATTAGTTTGGAAGATTTTGAAAGAGATGTCGTTGCTGAAGTTTTTTGAAATGATAAGAAAAGAAGTTATTGCCGTGCAATTAGTTCTACATCTAATGTGAAGCACGTAAAACTCAGTCAAGCTTCAAAAGCAATTATCAATTACAAAGAGAAAGAAGATAAACGGTGGAAAATGTAGATGCAACAGAATATTGATCAAATGCATGAAGAAAGTAGAATAACGAATTCAACTCAAGCTGAAATGCAACAATGTATAAGGCAACTTGTTGGTCAGATTGGAACGAATTCGCTGACACCAAGAACAGAAATTGGTTCGCTTACCGAGTACCATCCTAGCCCTACTCCTACTCTACCTAATGCTGTTATTGGATCCTCTACGGTTGAAAGACAACTGGTGCAATTATTGTCATGAAAACTGGAAGTGGTAGCTAAAGGACATCTTGGAGTACAAAAGATTTGTCATGGTAGAAAGATTGGAGATGGAGAAAAGGTTGTTTGGGTGGAGGATGTTCTTAATCTGGACGAGCCACTTTTTGATGCACCTCAAAATGGTCATTATACATTGTCCGAGTTGGTTGATGGTGGTTTTGTATTTTGACCGAAGTGTCGTATTCGTTGTTTATAAGCTTTTAGATATGTTGTAGTAGTGAAATTTGAAGTTGTCACAATGAACTTTGTAGAATTTGATATGTTCTATTTCGTACGTTTGATGTTTTTTAATGATTTGATGAAATGCTAGTTTTGAAATTTAGTCTTCTTTTTTCTATTGTTATAAATTCGTATAGATATAGTTGAATAAAATACTATTAGATGCTGAATAAGATATGGTTCAGCTATACCAAATTTGTAGCACTTATAAGTGTTGGTAATTTTCCTATTTACCTATGTGTGCAAGGAATTCCCAACAGTTATAACCGTTGGAAATTAAAAAATTCCCAACGGTTATAACCGTTAGGAATATGAAAGTAGTCGTAGGTTATAACCGTAATTCTCAACGGTTATAACCGTTGGGAATAACCAAAATTCCCAACGGTTATAACCGTTACAAAATATGTAAAAAAAATATAACGTACCAGCTACCAACGGCTATAATCGTTGGGAATTTGATTACCAACTGTTATAACTGTTAGAAAATGACAGTTCTGGTGTTGTAGTAAGAAGGATACAATGAATGGGAGGTGTTACAACTGTAGGCAGCCTGGACACCTTAATAGAGCTTGTCCTCAAAGGACGGGGCAGAGAGCAGACGGACCTACAGCGCAAGTTCATGCTTTGGATGCAGCACCTTCTAGTAGTGGACCAGATCGAGGTAGGAAAGTCTCTATAGAAGGTTTGATCTCTATTTAAGATTTTCCTATTCGAACTCCTTTTGACTCCGGAGCATCGCATTCTTTCATTTCTAGTTCCTTGGTTGATTGTTTGCACTTAGATATTTCTCTAGTTGTAGACCCTATAGTTGTTTAAAACCCTATAGGAGGATCAACACATTTATCCATGATTTGTAGGGGTTTGAAAATTTTTATACTAGGCATAGAGTTTGATTATGACGCCTATGTACTGGGATTTTCGGGATATTGGATAATTTTGGGGATGGACTGGTTATCCACTTATGGTGTGATATTGGACTACAAGAGGAGGGTCGTTATACTAGAGACATGTAGGGGACGGACTCTCGAAGTTTCTTGCGACCCATAGGGGTCAATCATGTTGAGCTTCCTTTATTCCCTTGATTCATCACTTGGAAAGTTAGATTTAGTTCCAGTTGTTAGAGATTTCCCAGACATTTTTGAGGAGGTTAGGAGGCTACCCTCTAAGAGAGAGATCGACTTTAGGATCTATCTGAATAACAATGCTAAGCCAGTGGCATTGCCCATGAGACATATGGCTCCTAGGGAGAGGAAGGAGTTAAGTAAGAAGATCGGTGAGCTACTAGAGAAAGGCTTCATCAGACGAAGCATATCTGAGTAGGGGGCGCCAGTCGTCTTCGCTACAAAGGCGGATGGTTTCCTTCGACTTTGTGTAGACTATAGAGAGTTGAATAAGCTCACGAAGAAGAACCGTTACCCACTTCCTAGGATAGACGATCTTTTCGATCAGTTGGTTGGCTCTTTGGTATTATCTCAACTTGACTTAGCCACTGGATTTCATCAGCTTAGGGTCGCTGACGATAGCATCAATAAGACAACATTTAGGACACCCGATGGATTATTTGAGTGGTTGGTTATGCTGTTTGGGCTGACCAATGCTCCAGCCTATTTTGTAGATTTGATGAGTCATGTTTTTCGAGATGTCCTAAATAAGTTTGTTATAGTGTTTGTGGACGACATTTTGGTGTTTTCCAAGAGTATGGAAAAGCACGCTATTCATCTTGAGGAGGTTCTTCGCACACTTCGTGTTCATCAGTTGAAAGCAAAATTCTCGAAGTGTCACTTTTGGCGTGAGGAGGTGCGTTTCTTGGGGCATGTAGTCTCAAGAGAGGATTTAGCTGTGGATCCCGCTAAGATAGTAGCAGTACAGGATTCAAAGGCCCCCAAGAACGCTATCAAAGTTAAAAGCTTCCTAGGTTTGTGAACTGACCCATTCTCTCATAATTTATTCTTAGTGATTTTCAGTAGAGTTTTTTTTCACAATATAAAACAATCGATCACTTTTCTTAATTAATTTCCCAAGATCTAGAATTCTACCAATATAGAAATATTAGTATATAGATCAATCATGTCATTTATATATATGAAGATATATAAAAGTATCTTTGCCTATCAGAGTAATTAAAATAGCAAAGAAATTCAATCACACAATATTTCTCACATTTGAGAGATTTTGTGTTACATAGCCTTTTCTACTTTTTAATCTTCTTCCCTTTTTTTTTAAATTAGGCCTGATTAATATTAAATTCAAATATGACCTCTTATTATTTTCTTATTTTATTTCCCAGCTTGTTCTATAACCTAGATTATTAGATTCTTGAATTTACAAGCCACACATTTGATTTCTGGGATTTTGTAATTTGATACTTATTGTTTTTGAATAAATAAGGGTGTTTAAAATAACTTAGGTATATTTGTTTAGCCCGGGGTTCCCATTTCAAACACAACAATTTTTATGTTTGGAAATATGCTCATATCATTTTTTATAAAGTATGCAATGATCAAATGAATATCAAGGTGATAACCTAGTTTAAAGGCCAAGTAGAGAAAAACAATACATTTGAGCAAAGTGCAAACACAAACATGCACAAACCAATCATGGCAAACAAAAATGCACATATCCAGATTAATAGAGCAAATAATAATCATATGAGTGGTAGTGTTGTGATCTAATCTATAAGTCATACATCTTCTGATATTTGAAACTGGAAAATGTTAAAACTGATTTTAGAAGGATCTTTGCATTCTTCTAGGCTACAAACATTTAAAAATGATGTTCTGAACCTTTAAACACTTAACCCCATCACTCTACATACTTAGTATCAGTTTTGAAGTCATGGTATCAGATTTTTTCAATTCCAATCTTTCAAGTCTTACACACTTAAAATTTTCAGGTTTCAGGATATCTTAATTCTACTTTTGTTCTAACTATATTACCAGATTTTTGTTGCAACTCAACTAGCTTACCCTATGGATTTTCTTCTCAAAAATCTGGTGATTAAAACTTTAAGCCTTCACATGTACTTATATCAATTACAAGTCATGATTAGGCTCTACTGGTTAACCAAGACTTTATCCTACCCATTCACTTCAAACTTTGGCACAAATTTATTCAAGAACAACTTCAATTTTGAAACTGAAGTCAAACAAATATGTCATGGAGAACATATCCACATATCAGATTATATGGCATGTTCTTATGCATCTTAATCCATCAAATTACTTCAGAATCTATTACTTAGATACATAACTCACAAGCACATCTGTTACTTAAATCAATATTCCATAAGCACATAAAATACTTTAGTTTTTACATGTTCTTTTCAAAAATCCAGTAAGCATCAATTTCTGAGAAATACATAAAACATAAAAGAGTTTGCCTACTTATTTATTACAATAATACCGCTACTATTCTCAAGCATTTTAAATTCATCAAGATCTTCAAACATCCATGCAAGCAAGCTACTCATGCATCTTTCCCTGCAGCAATACTTTGAACTGCCTCAATAAAATGAGACACCCCAAATATTGCAAAGGCAACAAATAGGGTCAGAAATAAATTCTGGTGTGAGTGAAATCAAGGATAAAAATAACTTGTAAATTCCTAAGGCTGTGCAGAGAACTTATATGTTAGATGATATTCAAATTCATATTAAAACCTTAGAATATGTATATTTAAGTTTATCTAACAAACATACACCCAAGCATTCATCCATTCACTTCATTCAGTTGTACATGTACAAGCTCCTATGGATTAAATCCCTAAGTTCCATAGCATAATTTCTCAATCTCATCTTTTTATTTTATTTGGTCTGAACTCTTGCCATTGAACACCATGTGTGCATTGCAAAGGGGCTCAGTTCTGTTAACCCTTTACACAGAGGCCTACAAGACTTAAGCAAGTCATGCACATAGCCATCATCCACCTGATGATGAATAGATCAAGGCACTACTCCTAAATTATTTTATAATTTAGAGACCATGCTTATTTTTCTTTCTGGAAAAATGTTATTAATTAAAGAAATGCTTTATTTTCTTTTCTTCCTTTCATAAATCAAAGAAAATATAATCAGTGGTTTCAGCCAGACATACAAAGTATTTTTGCAAAGCATCACATCCCATTTTAAGGTCATTCTTATTCAATCATCTTTTCTAAATCTCGCATAAATATTTATTTCCAGAAATATTCTCATGCTTTACATAAATCTGGTGAAATCATACAAAATATTACACTTAGTTTTACTGTGAATATAGGGCATAGTTTTTGAGAAAAACCCATAAAAACATATTGGCTTATGATATGAACAAATCAGCACATATTTGTAATATTGCATTGTTCCTATCATTTTTAATATAAACTAGGCATAAGCATGAATCTCATTATTCACACTGCCTATTTTTTCATTTATACCCTATTTCTCAGTTAAACATTTAGTTCATTTTCATATAAAAACTAAAATATAAAATCCCTTTCTGTGATTGGTGTATTTGTTTGATTATTTATATTTCAGAACAAAAATTGAAACCATCACAACAGATCAAAACAGATAAAAATCTCAACCAAAAATGCAACCAAAATACCATCCATAATCAACATATTTTTATTCAGAGAATAAAATCAAACAGAAAAACATAATATAATTTTTATATAAAATAACTTGGCTGCCCTTAACTTGGGTCTTAATGCCTCAAATCCCATAAGTGATTAACCACTCACCTTTCTCTTCTCTTCCCCGAGAATGGTTAAGCTTGAAAACAGTGTGAGTTTTGCTTTTTTTTTTCTATTTCTCTGTTTTTTTCTCAGTCACTAACTGCTGCTATCCTCTCATTTTTAAAACATTTAACTAGGGTTTTTAATGGAGGAAAAACCCATTTTATCCTCACAGAAATAAGAGAAGTTTGTATGCATGTTTATGGCTAATTATGACATTTTCTTTTTTATTTCCATTTCAGGTAAAAGCAGTTGCTTCTCTGCTTTTCTATGTACATGCTATTTGCATGATTCACCTATACATTATTTTTGTGTGACTTAGATTCATTGTATATTTTGTTAGACCTGAATAGTTCACATATACTTCTTTTTATTATTATTCCTAGCTATTATTTCAGACCATTTATCTTCTCTTGATTTATTTTTAAAAATGTATATATGCATAAATAATACTAAACTGGTTTTATGCACTTTAATTATTAGAAGATTTTATTTTATCACTCTATATTTCTCTGGCTACAAATATATAATATTTATGAGATATGTGTATGTAAAACTCACTCATATTTGATCATTTTCTTCTCATTTTTATTCATTGAAAAATCACTATCCTCTTATTTAATTATTTCACTTACTCTTGATATTTATTTTCAAACTATTCTATTCTTTAAATATTCTTTGTTAACTGATTTCCAATTTTCTTTTTTTTTAAATTATTTCTATCTAAAAAATTTGGGTCTTCACATACTCCCCTCCTAAAAGGAATTGTGTCCCACAATTATTATTATATTTTTTTTTCATACATTTCCATTCTTTTGCATACAGAACATAATTTCATTTTAGAAATTTCTAAAACTCAGGCACTCAAAACCAATCAAACACACATAAGTAATATTTAAACTTATTATAATTTTAGGCATACCTTTAAGCAGAAAATAGATTAAGATATTTATCCTTCATCCTATCTTCAACCTCCCATGTACAATCATTTTCATCTAAACTCCATTGGATTTTAACCAGTTTAATTATTTTATTCCTCAATTTCTTTTCTTCTCTAGCCACAATACCCACCGGTTCCCTCTTGTAAACCAGAATTTCTTGAACTTCAACTTGTGTAGGAGATTCAAGAATGGTCTCCTTATCATGCACCCATTTTGTCAATTGAGATACATGAAATACATCATGTATATTACTCAATTCCTCTGGCAATTTTAGCTAATAGGCCAAAGTTCCTATTCATTGAATAATTTCATATGGACCTATATATCTTGGTGTTAATTTTCCTGCCTTGCCAAATCTCAGTATCTTTCTCATTGGTGAAACCTTGAGAAATACATAATTTCCTACCTCAAACTCCACTGGCCTTCTCCCTTTATCTGCATATGCTTTTTGTCTTTCTTGTGATGCCCTCATCCTCTGCCTCACTAATTCAATTCTTGCAGAAGTTTCCTTCACGTGTTCTGGTCCAAGCAATACTCTTTCACCTACCTCCATCCAACATGCAGAAGATAAACAAGGTTTTCCATACAAGGCCTCAAATGGAGCCATACCTATAGTGGATTGGTAGCTATTGTTATAAGCAAATTCAGCCAAGTAGAGATGATCTTCCCAGCTGCCTCCAAAGTCAAGTATACATGCTCTAAGTAAATCCTCTAAAATTTTGTTAACAATCTCAGTTTGCCCATCTGTTTGTGGGTGGTAGGCTCTGCTTAAGCTTAATTCTGTCCCCATGGCTTCTTGAAAGCTACCCCAGAACCTTGAAGTAAACAAGGTGTCTCTATCACTAATGATAGTCTTGGGGATGCCATGTAATCTTACTATCTCTTTCACAAATAATTGAGCTAACTTGTGAGCATTTCTGTTTGAATTCACTGGAATAAAATGTTCTTTTTTTGTGAGCCTATCAACCACTACCCAAATACTATCATTGCCTCTTCTTGTTCTTGGCAAGCCATCCACAAAATCCATTGAAATGCTTTCCCATTTCCAGGTAGGCACTTCTAAAGGTTGTAGTAGACCTGAGGGTCTTTGGTAATCTGCCTTGACTTGTTGGCAGGTTAAACACTTTGTTACATATTTTGCCACTGCTGCTTTCATTCCTGGCCACCAATAATTCCTTTTAAGATCATGGTACATTTTTGTACCACCTGGATGTATAGTGTATTTTGTTTTATGATGCTCATCCATAACCTCTTGCTTAAGTTCCTCTACATTGGGTATGCAGAGCTTCCCTTTCTTCCTTAAGTAGCCTTTATCATCTACTTCATAATTTTCCACTGATATACCTTGTGATATCATGTCCTTCTTTTCTTTCAAGCATCTTGACTCTGCATTCTTCCTATTTTATCAACCAGGGTTGATCTTAAGGAGATGAGACTTAATTTTCCATATTCAATCATGTCACTGTGTGCCTTATCTGATGCATCAATTTCTTTCTTTATTTCTACTTCATTAAGGATTGTTAAATCCTTGAATTCAGTCATCATTAAACTTGCCAATCTTGCTTGATGCTTACTTAATGCATCTGCCACTTTGTTAGCTTTTCCAGGAGTATATAATATATCAAGATCATAGGCAGCTAGAAATTCTACCCATTTATGTTGCCTCATGTTCAAGTATTTTTGGGAAAACAAATACTTAAGTGATTTATGGTTTGTAAACAATTCAAATTTAGTACCTAACAAGTAGTGTCTCCATAGCTTCAATGCATACACTACAGCAGCAAGTTCTAAGTCATGTGTGGCATACCTAATTTCATTTGGCTTGAGTTGCCTTGATGCATATGTTATGACTCTACCATGTTACATGAGTATTGCCCCTAACCCAGACCCACTAGCATCTGTATATACCACTAATCCTTCATTTCCCTCTGGAACTTGCAAGACTGGAGCTTCCATAAATGCTTTCTTTAATGATTCAAAAGCTTGTTCACACTTTTCTGTCCATACATATGGTTGCTCCTTTTTGGTCATTTTGGTCAGTGGAATGGCTATCCTTGCAAAGTCTTTTATAAACCTTCTATAGTAACCTGCCATTCCTAAAAATGATCTCACCTCAGTCACTGATTTGGGTCTACTCCATGATTGCACTGCCATGACTTTGTTTGGGTCTACACTAACCCCCTATTGAGATATAATGTGTCCCAAAAATTTAACTTCATTTTGCCCAAATGTGCACTTAGTAAATTTTTCCTTTAAATTTTGTGCTCTTAATCTTGACAAAACCAGATGCAAGTGCTTTGCATGTTCCTCTTCTGATTTTGAATATACCAATATATCATCAATAAAGACAACTACAAATTTATCTAGAAAATCTCTAAATATCCTATTCATTAGATCTACAAAATAGGATGGTGCATTTGTCAATCCAAAAGGCATTACTAAAAATTCATATAGCCCATACCTTGTATTGAATGTAGTGTATTTAACACTCTCCTCCTCAACCTTCATCTGATGGGACCCAGAGGCTAAGTCTAGCCTTGAAAATATTTTTGCTCCATTTAATTGGTCAAATAAATCATCAATTCTGGGGAGTGGGTATTTGTTCTTGATGGTGACTTTATTTAATTCCCTGTAATCAATACACATTCTCATTGTACCATCATGCTTCTTCACAAATACTGTAACGACCCAGAATTTTGAACAATTTAAATTGAAAATATTTAATTAATTTTAAATATTTGCATGATGGTTTGACTTGAATTTCAAATTATCAGAATAAATTTGGCGATTAAATTATAAAATTTAATCTATTGAAAGTTGAATAAAAATTTGAATCTTCAGGTTTAAGCTGAAGATAAATATTTTAAAGACTTGTAAAATTCATGATGATAATACAGAAGATAATAGAAGCTTCAGAATCGAATTTGAAATTGATTTGTTCAGTTTTGAAATTTTATCTTTTCAACCGACATTTAAAAATAGCGTTCCGAGGCACAGTCTTAGATTTCGACGAAACCAGTTCCATTGGGTCCGTAATATTGAATTATTATCGGATTCCAAATTTCGTATTATTCAGAGTTGTTATGCGAGCGTACGACGTATAAACGCATTGAAATTAAATCAAATTCAATTTAAATTTAAAATTTAAATTAGTCAACACAGCAGAGATTCCTGGCTCTATTTCACTTCAATGCCGACCTACTCTCTGCTTAATCACGTTTTCTTGTCTCCTATCCATTCGTTCAAAACGAACGAAAACAATTCCTTCGTTCAAAAGAAAACTATCTTGTTCTAAAGCAAATCAATGGCCGAAAGAAAAATAAAATGAAATCCTCGTTCATTCAATTTTAAATATTTGTTCCCCTTCTTCTTTCCAGGAGAGCGAAATCAAATTTCAAAATAAAATCGAACCGAAGGAAATTAATGGCCGCGTATACCAATTCGTTCGAAGTCATAAACCCACGTATTTCCAATTCGCGAAAAATATTTCAAATCGCGAGTTTGCTTTCCCAAACCCATGGCCGCGTATTCATCTCAACAGTCGTTCTCCCTCTCGTAATCAAAATCAATGGCCGATGGAGGGAGGCACTGAATCGATT
The DNA here is from genome assembly GCA_030737815.1 of Allium fistulosum. Lineage (NCBI taxonomy): Eukaryota > Viridiplantae > Streptophyta > Magnoliopsida > Asparagales > Amaryllidaceae > Allium > Allium fistulosum. The sequence goes on from CM060906.1 coordinate 919,377,194, forward strand.
TGCGTGAGGTAGTGGACGGGGCAATCGATGTAGGCGACGCATTCATGGTGGTCGGCGGGTTCGTTGTCGCAAGGTGGAGGTCGCGTTATTTGTGGGGCGCGAGTTCGATTCGTGGGCGCGCGTTCGTCAGAGGAGGGAGGAGTCACTGCTCTCGAGCAGTTGGATGAGCATCGCAATTTTGGGTGTGCGACCTGGAAGCTGGTGGAGGCCGAGTTCAGTAGCGTGGGATGTTGATGGCGGCGACAAGAGGGGGGCTCGAGTTCGAGCACTCAGGTGGAAAATCGCGAGGCGTCGCTGGTTGGAGGCCGATTGAAATCAAAGTCGAGCTCGGTTGTTTGGTTTTCGAACTGGCTGTGAGGTATTGTCTTTCTATTTTAATTAAATTATATATATAAGAATATGTATTAATGTGTTTGCACAAAGAAATAATAAAACAAAGAATTATTTTGTATAGATAAAGTTGAAAGAAATAGGAATTTAGAATAAAAGAAATAATTTATTATAGAGTTTATACAAAAGTTAGATATTAATATATATATAATTATTTTAGTATATGAAGTTTCAAGGGAAAAGTGTTAAAATAAAGCTATAATTTATGACTTTAAAACAGTGAAGTATAATATAGATTTTTAATTTATTTTACAGGAAAACAGGTTTTAACATATATAAGAGTATATACATTTTAAGTATACTTGTCAATTCAAATTTAATATATTAGGTAAGATTTTTAAAGAAAAAGGATTTTTATTAATATAATAAAGGAAACTGGGTTAAAATAAAATCACTTGTTAATTTAAATTATCAAATGGAAAATTTAATTTGATAGATTACTACGGATATTGATGAAATTTTATATATTTACCAGTTAATTTAAAATTAATCTATTTGATTTTTTTGAAGATACTAAAAAGGAAATTTAGTTTTAAAATCTATGTAATAAAGGAGAAATTGGTTAAGTAAATAAATAGAATGATAATTTAAGTAGTTCGATTTATTTTGGATATTGATAAATTGTATAAAATTATTTATACAAGGTCAAAACGAGAAATCAAAGCAGAAATGGGAAAATGGATTGCAAAAATAAAAGCTAAGGTGAGATCTTCTCACTCAAAAATGAAAATTTGGATTGCAGTTATTGATTGCTGTTTGGTTATGATATTAGATATAGTAGGATATATCTAAATATAGCAATATATATATATATATATATATATATTGGCATATGTATATATTGCAGTTGTTGATATTTCCCGCATTATATAGCGGATGAGACCCTATTGCGCCACATAATAGCGGATTGATATTTTTATAAATCTCATATACCGCGATATTCCACCTCGAAGTGGAATGGGTATTGTGCTAACATCGGTGGATGCAGGGAAACAGGTTGGAGGGATCCAACTGGATTCCTCACCGGTATTTATTTGATTACAGATATTGTGATATTTGTTGATTATCATATTAATATATGATGTTTGGATGCCATAATTGATTAATTGGTGTGTTGCATCATCGGATTCATTTTTGAAGTTTAAAAATAATGATGTTGATTTTAAAAGAGATTTTTAAAATGATTTTTGGAAGTATACGTTTTATTAAATTTTTGGATTGATTCATTTTAAATAAATAAACGTTCAAACTTTAAAGTTATGGAAATTATGATCTTTGTGAAATATAACCGAAAGGTGATTTTTGAAATAAATAGTTAAGTAATTTATAAAATGGCTTAAATCGGGATTTTTGGATTGTTATAAATGATTTATCTAAAATATTTATAAAGTTGATATTTATAAATTGAAAATATTGGAATATTAAAACGAGTTTTATAAGTGTTAAAAATGAAATAAAAATGGATTTCATAAGTAAACGGAATTTATAGATTTATAAATTGTGAAGTTATTAAATGAATAGATTTTGTAAAATAAAAGATTTATAAGTAATTATCTTATAAATCGGATTTTGGCATTTAAATGAGATATGAATAGAATTTGTTAATAATGAGATTTATAAGTTGAAGTTTTTATAAATAGAAATGGAATTTATAAATGTTGTTTTATAAAATCCGAAATCAATTAAATTTGATAAATTAAACATAGAAGTTTAAAAAAGGGGATATATTTGCGATTTTGGATAGCGAATTGTCAATTATATAATAGGTGTAGTAATGGAGAGTTTGGATGGGAATTTTATTCACGATTTTGGAAAGTGGATAATTCTTTAAGTAAAATGCGTAGAAATGTTGAAATTGGTTAATGAAGTATATTCACGATTTTGGACAGTGAATACATTATTGAATAAAATGGTTATGTTTTGGGAAAGCGATATTATGAAATGAAGTTAATTATTTTAAACGATGTTTTAAAATGTATTAACTATCGAAACCATAGATTTCAACATTCATTGGTGAAATAGACGTTTTCGAGGAATAAGGAAATGGTGGACTATAACACTGTTGTTATAGTAAATGGTTTCCGAAAGGAAATATATTGTGTAGTATTGGGATTTATATATCTATCTAAATTTCGAATCCCTATACTAGTGATTTTGGGTCGTCGTAACGATGTTTTACGTAACATTCGTTTTGACTCAAATAAAATTTGTGAAAGAGAATGATTTCCTTAAAGAATGAAATATATACTTAATTTTGATTTAAGTATATTGAATATTTTCAAATGTTGAAAATAAATAAGCTTTGTGAATTATTTATTAGTAGATAAGTATGGAAATGCTTTTCCAATATGAAATGAAACGTTTTTGAGAATTTATCTTTGTAAAGATAAATTGAAAGTAAATATTTGAAATATAATTTCGCTATGGAATTTATAAGGAAATGGAAATTCGTTTTAAAAATAAGTGTTGGTTTATTTTTGAAGTGTGGAAATTATATATCTAGTAAAGATATTTTTGGAAGATAAATAATTTGGAAAATTATTTGGAATATGAGGATGTTGCGCATCTCTATTGATGGTTAAATAACCGACTATCAATAATTACCTTGAATGGGTATTTGTTGTGAATTGGATGAATTTGAATACCACACTTATTTTTGAATAAGCGCTCACTATTCGGGTTAGCCGGGAAAGGACCTTTGGGTCGTATAACCAATTCTGAATATGTGATACGTCGTTATGGATTGCATTTGATGATCGGTGTTGAAGACCAGATATTTTTGAAAACGGAAGGATTACCGTCGAGTTACTCTACATCGGCTGATCTCCGATATAGAGGTTTTATCACCCCTTAGTGACGGGAAGTCCGGACGTGATTAGAAAATTATCCGGATTTGCAAGGGCTTCATGAGAAGTGCCTTCGGTTCTGTTCGATCCCGGAACAGACTTGTATGGTTGTGTGTCTGACGTTACAAATTGAAATATAAAGCTGATTTCTTTCAAATACATTTCTGTTGGTGGCGGAGAATTTATTCTCTTAGCTTAACACCCTTCTCTGAAACGTACGAGCTCAGAGGTTGTGTAGTTGAAGGTTATCAGCAATATACTCCCAATTTGGTAATGTGGCATGCTGAGTGTTGCTGTGAAATGATCGTTGTTTGATCATTTGTGATATGATCATTTGTTTGATCATTTATCTTTGTGATCATTTCTTTGATCATTTGTTTGACCTGAACCATGGCTTTGTGAAAAGCGTAGCTTTGTGGACGAGACTTCGTCGGACCTCACACCCCGGAAATGGTCAAAACAGGAAGGATGCGGCAAGGTTCTAGGGAGTAGCGCCCCTTAGTGTATGTCATTCCTTCTAGATAGAGGTGGTATCATGGTATGGAGCCTAGATACTTAACCTATGTTGTTGCTGCATTATTATTCATACGTGGTTGTTGGAAATCGAGGATCCTCGGGAAGATCGGTTACGATCGGGGGATGGCATACGCGTGTCAGTAGTTACCTATTTTTGCAGAGGTAACCCGGCCTTATGTTGGCAGAGATCTAACCATAATGTTAGGTTATTTCTCGGGACGTCTTTCCAGAGGCGTTTCCATGTGGCAATGGGAAGTTCCTTGGCATGACCATTTGTTGGATATCCAAAGAAACAATACGAGCCTTGTACGGTTTTAGTTGTAGAACCTGCCATCTAATATGGCAGCTATAGTAGGCATACTATAATGGTACCTATGCTGGCTAAGATTTATATTATACTTTCGAAATGTTTTCTACACTATGCACTAATAATAATATCAAAAATGATTTGATTTTGCGTAGTAAACATCTTTGACTATCATAAGAAGAAATCTCCTCCAATTCTGCATTTGCATTGTGTGTGTGGCGGGAGGTCTTATGGTAGTTTCATTTTCCAAAAGCATTGCGAATCTGTTTTATTTTCCTTATGAAAAATAACTGTTTTACGATCTCACACCAGTCACCATGACTGACTCGAAGTTTATTGTTTCCCTTCTAAACTCTGGGTGCCCACTAATTTCCACAAGGGCAGCCTAGAGTTATGTTATCAGGATATTCTGGATATTCTGGAGCTGTGGAAGCAAGCTGGATGGCGTAATGTATCACCCGGACTTGTTTATTTATTCCGCTGTGTATTCTGTATGAGGACAAGTTTATATAACTGTCCATTGTTGTATTGAGTTGTATATTGACTCTGATTGATGTATGTATAAACTGATACAGTTCTTTGTTTTAAAAGACGAGTGATTATCTATTATATATTGTTCCGCTGCGAATGTGAGATTCTGATATTGTTAATGTTTCTGTGTTTTCTGTTGTTTCTTCTTTCTTTTTCTTCTATCTTTTCTTCTACCTCTTCTTTTAAACCCTAAGAATTTGGTTTTTGGTATTCGATGGCTCGGCAGTCGATACAGTGGACGTATTGATGTCGATATTCAGAAGTCGAAGAATCGGGTCCTTACAAATACCACTGGAGAACCCTAGTTTGAACTGCTAGGCCTTATGAAGCCTTTCTGCTCCAATTCCTCCAATTGCTGTTTTAATTCCACTAATTCTTTTGGACCCATTCTGGTAGGCTTCTTGATGATAGGACTTGCTCCTGGGATTAATCTTATTTGAATTTCAACTTGCCTATTTTCTGGAACTCCTATTACCTCTCCAAAAACATCTGGGTATTCCTTTATCACTTCTATATCTTCTAGAATTAATTCTTTTTCAATCATGCTCCATATTTGATTAAGGCAATTTATCTTGGCTGTTTCACTTATGACTATAATATTTTTACCATTTTCTGTTTTCAAAGAAATAGTAAAATTTTCTAAATTCAAAATTGCTTTGAATTTACTCAACCAATCTACCCCTAGAATAATTCCTATTCCAGGATATTTCAACACAAATAAATCATATTTAAACATATTTCCACCTATGTTTAATTCTACTCCCAAACATCTTAATCCTAGCAGGCAAGAGCTACCTAGGGGACTCTGAATAAACAAGGGTGTTTCAACTAAATTGCATGTAAGAGCTAATTTATCTAGTATGTCTTGTGATATTAAAGAATGTGTAGCCCCAGTGTCATATATAACTGAGATTGGATAATTTTTAATTAGAAGTATACCTTCCAATTGTCCAGAATTTCCCACTGCACTTGCTTTTTCCTTGCCTTCCAATGCTCATACCTTTGCTCCTTTCTTGAACTCTGGGCAATTCCTTTTGATATGGCCTTCTTTCCCACAATTATAGCAACTGAATGGTGTCTTCTTAGCTGCTTGACACCTATTGCTCATGTGTCCTTCTTTGCCAGTTGTAGCAACTAACTTTCTTCTTAATTTCCCCAGTAGCTGCTCCTTCAATTTTCTTATCTACATTATTCTTGTCATAAGGATGTGCTCTATTTTTCCCTTTCTTTTGATTATTAGCCCTCGTGTTCCTGAATTTTTCTCTTGCATTATCATGTTGTTTAAAAGAAAGAGTGAGATCTATGACTTGATCAAATGTTTTGTCTTTGTATGGTAGCATTGCTCTACTTAAACGGCATTAAGTCCTTGAATAAATCTTGAATTCTTTGATTCCTCATTCCCTATGAACATGGTTCCATACTTAGATAAGCTCTCAAATTTTTGAGTGTATTCAGTCACACTCATTGGCCCTTGTCTCAATTTTATAAATTCCTCAAGCAGTGTTGCCTTCGATGTTGTTGGAACAAATCTAGCCTCAAGCATATCCTTGAATTGATCCCATGTTATCTCATTTGCTAGTCTTCCTGTGATGATTACCTCCCACCAATCTAGTGCTGCTCCCTTGAGCCTTCTGGAAGCTATTTGCCTCTTCCTTTGATCATTTATTTGCATGTCTACAAATATTCTTTCTAAGGTCCTCAGCCATGTTTGCACACCCATGACTCCTTTAGTGCCTTCAAAATCCTTGCCTCCTAAATTTGAAAATGCTTTCAATATCTTAGCTAACTCCTCATGAGGATTTCCTTCCCTCTGCACTGCTCCTTCCCTAAATGCCCTCACTAAATCTTGCAAATTGACCATTGGTGTTGCATTGGAGGATCTTGCTCCAGTGCTTGGTGGTCTTCCTACCATGATTCACTATTCAATTGCATAGCTAGTTAGTCTTGTTTCTAATTTTTAATTATTTCAGTAATTTATTCCTACTGAGAATATTATATTTATTATTTTAATTTTTTTTCATTTCTATGTTCTTGTTAACATAGCTCTGATACCAACTGAAGTGACCTACTTCTCTCATAATTTATTCTTAGTGATTTTTAGTAGAGTTTTTTTTTCACAATATAAAACAATGGATCACTTTTCTTGATTAATTTCCCAAGATCCAGAATTTTACCAATATAGAAATATTAGTATATAGATCACATCATGTCATTTATATATATGAAGATATATAAATGTTCCTTTGCCTATCAGAGTAATTAAAATAGCAAAGAAATTCAATCACACAATATTTCTCACATTTGAGAGATTTTGTGTTACGTAGCCTTTTCTACTTTTTAATCTTCTTCCCTCTTTTTTTTAAATTAGGCCTGATTAATATTAAATTCAAATATGACCTTTTATTATTTTCTTATTTTATTTCCCAGCTTGTTCTATAACCTTGATTATTAGATTCTTGAATTTACAAGCCACACATTTGATTTCTGGGATTTTGTAATTTGATACTTATTGTTTTTGAATAAATAAGGGTGTTTAAAACAACTTAGGTATATTTGTTTAGCCCGAGGTTCTCATTTCAAACACAACAATTTTTATGTCTGGAAATATGCTCATATAATATTTTATAAAGTATGCAGTGATCAGATGAATATCAAGGTGATAACCCTAGTTTAAAGGCCAAGTAGAGAAAAACAATACATTTGAGCAAAGTGCAAACACAAACATGCACAAACCAATCATGGCAAACAAAAATGCACGGATCCAAATTAATAGAGCAAATAATAATCATATGAGTGGTAGTGTTGTGATTTAATCTATAAGTCATACATCTTCTGATATTTGAAACTGGAAAATGTTAAAACTAATTTTAGAAGGATCTTTGCATTCTTCTGGGCTACAAACATTTAAAAATGATGTTCTGAACCTTTAAACACTTAACCCCATCACTCTGCATACTTAGTATCAGTTTTGAAGTCATGGTATCCGATTTTTTTTCAATTCCAATCTTTCAAGTCTTACACACTTAAATTTTTTAGGTTTTAGGATATTTTAGTTCTACTTTTGTTCTAGCTATATTACCAGATTTTTGTTGCAACTCAACTAGCTTACCCTATGGATTTTCTTTTCAAAAATCTGGTGACTAAAACTTTAAGCCTTCACATGTACTTATATCAATTACAAGTCATGATTAGGCTCTACTGGTTAACCAAGACTTTATCCTGCCCATTCACTTCAAACTTTGGCACATATTTATTCAAGAACAACTTCAATATTGAAACTGAAGTCAAACAAATATGTCATGGAGAACATATCCACATATCAGATTATATGGCATGTTCTTATGCATCTTAATCCATCAAATTACTTCAGAATCTATTACTCAGATTCATAACTCACAAGCACTTCTGTTACTTAAATCAATATTCCACAAGCATATAAAATACTTTAGTTTTTACATGTTCTTTTCAAAAACCCAGCAAGCATCAATTTCTGAGAAATACATAAAACATAAAAGAGTTTGCCTACTTATTTATTACAATAATACTGCTACTATTCTCAAGCATTTTAAATTCATCAAGATCTTCAAACATCCATGAAAGCAAGCTACTCATGCATCTTTCCCGGCAGCAATACTTTGAACTGCCTCAATAAAATGAGACACCCCAAATATTGCAAAGGGAACAAATAGGGTCAGAAATAAATTCTGGTGTGAGTGAAATCAAGGATTAAAAATAACTTGTAAATTCCTAAGGCTGTGTAGAGAACTTACTTGTTAGATGATATTCAAATTCATATTAAAACCTGAGAATATGTATATTTAAGTTTATCTAACAAACATACACCCAAGCATTCATCCATTCACTTCATTCAGTTGTACATATACAAGCTCCTATGGATTAACTCCCTAAGTTCCATAGTATAATTTCTCAATCTCATCTTTTTATTTTATTTGGTCTGAACTCTTTCCATTGAACACCATGTGTGCATTGCAAAGGGGCTCAGTTCTGTTAACCCTTTACACAGAGGCCTACAGGACTTAAGCAAGTCATGCACATAGCCATCATCCACCTGATGATGAATAGATCAAGGCACTGCTCCTAAATTATTTTATAATTTAGAGACCATGCTTATTTTTCTTTCTGGAAAAATGTTATTAATTAAAGAAATGCTTTATTTTCTTTTCTTCCTTTCATAAATCAAAGAAAATATACTCAGTGGTTTCAGCCAGACATACAAAGTATTTTTGCAAAGCATCACATCCCATTTTAAGGTCATTCTTATTCAATCATATTTTCTAAATCTTGCATAAATATTTATTTCCAGAAATATTCTCATGCTTTACATAAATCTGGTGAAATCATACAAAATATTACACTTAGTTTTACTGTGAATATAGGGCATAGTTTTTGAGAAAAACCCGTAAAAACATATTGGCTTATGATATGAACAAATCAGCACATATTTGTAATATTGCATTGTTCCTATCATTTTTAATATAAACCAGGCATAAGCATGAATCTCATTATTCACACTGCCTATTTTTTCATTTATACCCTATTTCTCAGTAAAACATTTAGTTCATTTTCATATAAAAAATAAAATATAAAATCCCTTTCTGTGATTGGAGTATTTGTTTGATTATTTATATTTCAGAACAAAAATTGAAACCATCACAACAGATCAAAACAGATAAAAAATCTCAACAAAAAATGCAACCAAAATACCATCCATAATCAACATATTTTTATTCAGAGAATAAAATCAAATAGAAAAACATAATATAATTTTTATATAAAATAACTTGGCTGCCCTTAACTTGGGTCTTAATGCCTCAAATCCCATAAGTGATTAATCACTCACCTTCCTCTTCTCTTCCCCGAGAATGGTTAAGCTTGAAAACAGTGTGAGTTTTGCTTTTCTTTTTTTTTCTATTTCTCTGTTTTTTTTCTCAGTCACTAACTGCTGCTATCCTCTCATTTTTAAAACATTTAACTAGGGTTTTTAATGGAGGAAAAACCCATTTTATCCTCACAGAAATAAGAGAAGTTTGTATGCATGTTTATGGATAATTATGACATTTTCTTTTTGATTTCCATTTCAGGTAAAAGCAGTTGCTTCTCTGCTTTTCTGTGTACATGCTATTTGTATGATTCACCTATACATTATTTTTGTGTGACTTAGATTCATTGTATATTTTGTTAGACCTGAATAGTTCACTTATACTTCTTTTTATTATTATTCCTAGCTATTATTTCAGACCATTTATCTTCTCTTGATTTATTTTAAAAAATGTATTTATGCATAAATAATACTAAATTGGTTTTATGCACTTTAATTATTAGAAGATTTTATTTTATCACTCTATATTTCTCTGGCTACACATATATAATATTTATGAGATATGTGTATGTAAAACTCACTCATATTTGACCATTTTGTTCTCATTTTTATTCATTGAAAAAACACTATCCTCTTATTTAATTATTTCACTTACTCTTGATATTTATTTTCAAACTATTCTATTCTTTAAATATTCTTTGTTAACTGATTTCCAATTTCCTTTTTTTTTAAATTATTTCTATCTCAAAAATTTGGGTCTTCATAGTTTGGCTAGTTATTATAGGAAGTTTATCAACGATTTTGCTAAGATTTTAGCGCCGCTTACTCGCCTCACTAAGAAGAATGCGGCATTCGTGTGGGATGTGTATTATGAGGATTCCTTTACGATGCTAAAGAGAGCCCTTACTAGTGCAGCAGTGTTAGTTTTACCCGATGAAGCTAATCCTTTTACAGTATACACTAATGCATGTGGGACTGGCCTTGAGTAGTATTAATGCAGGAGGGAAGGGTAGTATGCTATGGGAGTAGACGGTTGAGAACTCATGAGAAGAACTACCCCACCCATGATTTGGAATTGGTTGCTATTATTTTCGCGCTCAAGTCTTGGGGACATTACCTACTAGGAGAGAGGTTCGAGCTTTTCACTGACCGTAAAACATTGAAGTACCTGTCCTCACAAAAGGATTTAAACTTGAGGCAGCAGCATTGGATGGAGTTTCTGGCATCATATGACTTTGAGATAGCTTACACCTCTGGTAAGGGGAACATGATTGCGGATGCATTAAGTAGGAAGAGAGCAACCCTTAGTCCAATGTTCGTGGAGTGGAAAAGCCTAGAGTTTATTTCCACCTTTGATTTTAAACCCTCTACGGACATCACTCCTGGATTATTGGCAGCACTTGAGGTTAAGCCTACCCTCATAGATCAGATTGCCTCAAGGCAGCGAGAGGATTCAGAGCTTGTGGATATTCTGGATAGGATTAGCAGAGGAGAGGTCTCTAGACATATCCAACGCTATTCCATCGATAGTAAAGGGTGGCTAAGGAGAGATGAAAGACTTTGTGTCCCCCGCACTGGTGATTTGATGAGAGCAATTCTAGCAAAGGCACACCATTCTCAGATGACTATTCATCCGGGCGGTGATAAGATGTATATGGACATGAAGAGAGTGTTTTATTGGAGTGGCATAAAGAAGGATGTAGCATAGTTTGTGGCTAAGTGTCTTGTGTGCCAAAGAGTTAAGGCGGAGCAGTAGAGGCATGACAGATTGCTTCAGCCATTGGATGTACCCAAATGGAAGTGGGATAGTGTTTCGATGGACTTCATAGATGGTTTACCCCGATCTAGGAAGGGGAATACCAGTATTTGGGTGATTGTAGATCATTTGACTAAGAGCGCCTACTTTATTCCGGTCAAGAGAACACCTTATTTGCCATCCATATACATTCGTGAGATAGACCGACTTCATGGAGTTCCCTCTAGCATAGTGAGTGACAGAGACCCCATCATTACTAGCGAGTTTTGGAGGAGCTTGCAAAAGGCTTTAGGGACACAAGTTAGATTGAGTACGGCCTATCACCCTCAAACGGATGGACAAATGGAGAGACTTAATAGAGTTCTTGAGGATTTGTTGAGGATGTGCATTCTTGATTTTGGAGGAACTTGGGAGGATCACTTTCCTTTAGTGGAATTCGCTTATAATAATAGTTTTCATGCTAGATTGGGATGGCTCCTTTTGAAGCCCTTTATGGAAGACCTTGAAAGTCACTTTCATGTTGGTTAGAGTCTACAGAAATATTATTACTTGGTCCCAACATGGTTAGAGAGACTTCGAAAAAGATTGAATTAATTAGAAGAAGAATGAAGACGGCCCAAGAAAGACAGAAATCCTATGCAGATAAGTGGAGAAGGTATATTGAGTTTGTGGTAGGAGAATTGGTTTTTATTAAGGTGTCTCCGCTAAGAAAGGTAGTGAGGTTTGGATCAAGTGGGAAACTTGCTCCCAGATTCGTAGGACCGTTCCCCATTGTGGAAAGGGTAGGGAAGATGGCGTATCGGATAAAGCTACCGGAGAGGCTCGTGGGAGTTCATGATGTTTTTCAAGTTTCACACTTGAGAAAGTGCTTACATGATTCAGCAGAGGTAGTGGAACCTAGCCTACTTGAGGAAGTTGAAGTGGAGAGAGAAGCATTGGTTCGTCGCATTCCTACCAAGATCGTTAGGCATGATATCAAGAAGCTTAGGAATAAGGAAGTCCCTTTAGTTAAGGTGCAGTGGGGAGATAGTAAGGACGTTATGTGGGAGGCTGAGGAGAAAATATGTACCTCTTATCCGCATCTTTTTGATGGTACGTCTTGAATTTCCTATTTCCATCTATAGCTTTGAATAGGTTCTTTCCTTTAGTATTCTTTGGGAGGGTAGATCTTAGGATTTAACCTATGGATGGTAGGACTGAATGTCAACATGTTACCAGAACATGTTATGTATGTTGGACGCTAGTGGTCGCAAGTGTTTGCTAGTGGATGCTAATGGACGCATATACACACACTAGGCACTATTATCTCTTAGAGATCGGCCTAACTAGGTCACTAAAGCATATGCATATGGATGTGTGTGCACTTGCACTTTTATTTTATTTCCATGGTTGCTATAATGAGTGTTTATCATATGATTGTTGCATTTGGATGATGATTGTAGCACACATGTAGAACTATCAGTTATCATTAGGAAACTTGCATTCATTTGGATACATGGTACGGTCATGATTGCATAAAAAGGAGGTCGACTGAATCAGTAGACCGCCTAATCTTTTGCATTAGTTAGGGACATTGACACTACACTATTGCATATATATTAAATTGCATTAGAAAGCTTAAGGATAATGGATGATGATTGAATATGTGGTTATGGAATTTGGTTGAAAAAATTTATTCCATTCTTCTATCCTTGGAGATTTCGGGGACGAAATCCATTAAGGAGAGGAGAATGTAACAACCCAAAATTTGAGCTATAATAATTAATTAACGAATTAATTAAACAATAAAATAAGTTTGTGAAATTATCAGAATCAAGCCACGGAAGTTGCACCATTGAGTCCGTGGTAATTTTCTGATCAATTTCCATATATAACTTGTCGAAATGCGAGCTAGTATGGAGAAGTTACAAGTGAAACAAGAAATCAGAATTTAATAAACTAAAAAACAAAAACAAAATATACACATCATAGGTCGATCCTTATTTGGGTTAGGCCGACCTATGGGTCGACCCCCAAGGAACATAGGTCAACCCGCACTTCTACCTGGACGATATTTCGTCTAGGTACGAGCTGAAGAGTATAAAATTTGATTTTTGGTTAATCCTGTGATTTCGTAGCTGCATCCAACGGTTCCTAGTAAGCCTATGATGTGGTTGCACCAGATTAAATCTTCAAATCCAACGGTCTGAGATCCCTAAGCCACACTATAAATAGAACCCTAGGCCTAGCTATTTTTCTCATTCAGATTTTCTCCCAATTGAGTTCATTGTTGAGGCTGAACCCTAAATAGAAAATTTTTCTAGGGAGGAAATCTTTTTGATAAAAATATTCTACGCCCTAGAAGTGGATCCAAGAAGGCCCAGGAATAGAGCTAAGGACCACATGTGAGTGTTTTGTAATTATTTTAGACTTGTAAGCAATTTAAAATAATAGGGTCCTCGATAGTTGTAGTTTTCCTAAACTTTTGAGATAGTTTTTATGTAAGTTTATTTACAGTCAGTTTTTAAAGTAAATTTCAGAAGTTCTTTTAAGTCTATTTTTATTCAGCTATTTTATTCAGTTATTTATAGTTAATTGCAGTTATTTACAGTTACTTGTAGTTATTTACGATTATTTACATCTGTTTTAAATTTGAATTTAGTCTGTAAATGTTAGTTTATTTTTTAGAGATTTAGTCCTTTTTGACGCGAATAAAATATTAAAAAGAGAAGAATTCACAAATATGGATTAAAATAGAATAACACTAAATTTACAGAAATCAGATGTAAAATGAGAAAAACTGAAATAAAAATAGAGATGGACTAAAATTGGAAAATTTACGATATTTGCAACCATACTTATAACAAGTTGTTATAATTAAAAGGAGAAAATAGAAGTGTAACAGTTGCAAGAACAATTATAACACGTAGGTTATAATTAGAAAGACGGAAATAACAGAAGAGGCTTATTTTAAAACTTAGATCCTGGATTAAGTTAATAAGCAAAAATAGAAGTAGGGCCCGTACCGACAGCATTCCCTTTCAGGTCTAGGACTGATGGTTTCACAGGTAGGTGAGGCTGGGACACGCTTATGCTGATTAGGGTAAATAAGTGGCCAATAGATAGAGGCACAAATCTGGGGATTTGGGCAATGGGCGCAAAGCTAGAAGATTTTTTTGTTAGGACCAATACTGGCAGCATTCCCTTTCAAGTCGAGGACTAATGGTCTCACACATAGGTGAGACTAGGCACGCTTATGCTGATTAGGGTAAATAAAGGGTCAAATATGGGGCGACAATTAGTCTGTACCGACGATGACCGAGCGTGCGACATCAATTAGAGTAAATAATTCGCTACTGCGTCCTAAGCACTAAAGAGGTGTCTTTTGTTGTGACCAACATGATTGGTTCACAATGGCACAATAGATATTGGAAAGGCCGATCAATGGGTAGGATTAGGATTTCAACTAATTAAGTTAGCAGTTGAGATAGGATTGGAATTTCAGCCTAATCACAGTAGTTTAAGACAAGTGCAAACAATCAAACAATCACAACAAATAGTCAAACAGGATCAGAAATAGTATTTTATTCGATTTTTATCTTTTCTCTATTTTCCTTTCAAGCTAGAACTATTGCTTAGTCTATTATCTTTATCTTGCTTAGAAATGCTAGTAATTATTTTCACTCACCAGACTTATTGTCTGACCCACTCCTCTATTTCCTCTCATAGGCCAGCAGAGTTGAGGATAGTTGATTCAGGTTGCTTGGAGATACATTTCCGGAGTTTTCTCATTTCAAATGTATTCTTCTGCTTTTCATCTTTTTCATTTGGTTTATGATGGACTGGCACGTGTGAGAGGAACTATTATTGTTATCTTTATACTCTGATTTTATGAGACTGAGATGTATTTTCATGAGACATGAGACATCTTGAGTTTTTGAGATATGTTATGTTTTTATGACTTATTAGATGAAGTTTAATTTTGAATGATAAGTTATTATTAAAATGTTTCCGCTATTTTTACTTATTTGTCTTGTGAATCTTAGTCTTTATAATGCTTTAGCTATACCTATAACGCACCACATCCTTTGGTGTGCCCTTTTTGGGAATACTAAGGGGTGTGGGATGTTTCATATGAACTGTTATAACCGTGAGTAATTTATCAAAATAAAAATAAATATATTATTCTAAATGTTCATAGTTAAGATGCATTGAGACTGGATATCGATGTATCCATTGAGACAAGAGTACGTAATGCTCTCCAAATGTTGGGTAGTATATTACTCATGGCTGCTGAGGGCACATAAGGGTTACATACTGATAATTATTGAATAACCATGGAACGATTCACTCGATAGTTATCTGTTGGTTGATATAACTAAGGTCAAACAAAAAATATTAATGTGACTGATTTACACAGTTCTCTCGATTTGAGAATACTGTGGATCTTCAACATGAAAGCTCCACTTTGTTTATAGTCAAATCATGGCATGACATCCATCGAATGACTATAGTTGGGTCGAGTGAAAGTATTTGAAGTGAAGCGCTATTCAAGAGAGGATTTGGCTTGTAACAACCAGCACTTCAGTGGGCCTAGATTTTCACTAACCCGAAAACCCAAGTCCACTAAAATACGGATCATTAGTTTGGTATCTTGCAAAAGAGAATTTATATCAAAGCGCTAATGGTAATAACTCACAGTGAAAATAAGTAAATATAATAGATCATAATAATTACTGACCCAGAATTGACACATCAAATGTCAAGTGCCTCAGCTAGACCACTACTCTAAAACAATACTAGAACCTACCCTTCTAAATCCTATGGGCTATAATGAGGAGGGGGTATGGACAATGTTCTAGTGACTTGTATATTATACATCTTATAAATAACACTAGCTTATGTCGATTGTTTACCATTTGTTGTTATTTTAGATTTATTATTAGTCACTACGACTACATCGCTGCGTATGAACCGTTCCCATCTACGCCATGTACATCAATATATAAATATATGTGAGTATATATCCCATCATCCACTAATGGACCAAGATACTATTCCCACTAGTATCTATCGCTCAGCACGTCATAAGGATTCATCACCTCGCTGCATCATGATCGTCGTATCACTTGAGGAAATTCTATAGTGTGCACCGATGACCTCCAGTCCCTAGGGTCCTGTATTCTTTGAGGATGTTCACCTTTGCCTGCCTCATATATTGTTGAATTCTAGCCTCACGCACCTCCACCCTGTCCGTGTTTTAAAGGAATCTCTGTATAGATTAACTAGCCTTGCCATATCAAACGGACTAACAAACAACTATGGCAGTGCATAACCAAACTGAATCAATCCTGGTAGGAGCAAGAGATCAAGTAGGTGTAACCATGTCCTTCCCATTGACCGCAAGGGACCAATGTTAGGTTCGCTAAATATGCAACTCCTACCCCTTCTTTTGGTACCTATGCACGCCAGCCTTTGCATGCCTTATTGCATAAGTCTGATCCTACCCATCGTCCATTTAGATTGCCTAATACAATCAAGCCAATACCCTCCTCTAACAAATTTGAAGCAGACTACTAGTGCTGGTACAGTCTCACCATCCATGAAAGTTTCGCCCATTGCCCGCAACTATGGAGGTTCCTTCCCAAGTACCCACAGACTTGAGGGTATCCCTTCATCTATACACACGCATATACTCTCCATGGGTCCTATTGTTTGGATATGTCTCTAGCATCCCAACCCAGTCTAATGATCTTAAGTCATCTATTCTCTATAACTATAACAAACAATCTACAATTATTCACACCTATCATAAACGTATATCCAAGGCAATATATATACATATTTCATACGCATGTATATTTATTCTTCTTGCATTTTATTTATTGCCTCTACATCTTTTGTGTTTGGCCCTAGGTTTTCATTTTACTACACGTTTAACTTTTCACTTATCAAATTCATTTACCTCTTCTCATTTTCTGTCATTAATATCGTTGCTACTATCTTCATTAGTTCAACTTCGATTTCTATTCCATTTCATTTAATTATAAGACTTAATCCATTTCATTCAATTATCAGACTTCATTCATTTCACTTAATTATCAAACTTAATCTATTTCATTAAATTATCAGATTTAATTCATTTCATTCCATTATCAAACTTCATCCATTTCATTTCCTACTTCGTTTTCTTGCCTATTACTCAGACTCCCTTTTTCATTGGTTTTCACTTTATTAACTTTTTAGTTTCATTTTTATTCAAATATCACACCTTTGTGATTTACTATATTTTAATAATTTGGAATCTAAACTTTAACAATTAACTGTTACATGGTAAATTTCCATATTTTGTCACAAAGAGGTGGTTTGTGCGATGTTTGTAATTACAAGGTGTTCTCTTTTTATTTATTGAAATGGACAGTACAAAATACAGTAACTATGTTTATTTTACACTTCTATTTCTTTTATAGACATATATTTGTTTCTTTTCATTTCAAACATCACACTTTTGCTAAATTTAAACGTGACAGTATATGGAAATCCACTTACAATGGTATACATTTCAATGAACTAAAATATCACTAAAATCCCAAAAGTCGAATTAACTTTATTTTTAGTCTCAATCACCAATTTCAAATAAAATGAAATCTCAATTCATTATGTTTTCAGTTAACTAATCCGACGAAAAATTGATAACTAAAATCTTTGTGCAGTTACAGAATTAAATCTAACCATTACGCTTCTGTAATTATCAATAAAAGCTTATAGGCAAGTTTACGATCTTCAGCATTTTGTATATATGAATTCAATCAAAATTAAATTATTAGACTTGGGCACATAGGAATAGATCTGCAATGATATAATCTAATATTATATAAAAATATATAATATTCCCACTTACGATTAATTAGCGCTTTTAAATCTCTAGATCTAATCCAGATCTAACTCTGCTATCTGTATTCTTCACTTTTTGACCCTCTATTCGGATCCACAGACTATATTGAGGTAGATCTCATTAAAAATTGGATTAGGGAAAAGAGATTTAGATTTATTAATTAGAACCAGATATAAAAGTTTACCTTTGATGTAGCAACCTGATTTGAACCTATTTCCTATCCTCTATCCTTTTCTATTCTATTCCATGTGTATCTATGCAATCTAGATCTATTTCTGTGTATTTAGAAATTTTGGAGAAGAAAAGAAAGTGACAGAGCTTCTGCACTCATTAGAAAAATAACAAGTTGGAAGTGGAGCCTTAGACATTAATTTATAGAGGTTCAAATCAGCGCTAACCGTCGAATCGATATATAAAATCTGGACCATATGACCAATTGTTACTACTTCCTACAAAAGAAGATGGGTTGGCAGCTCCAAGCCCCAGGTCAACCGCTTAGGGTCAACCATGGCTAAGTCAAGGTCGACCTGACCCTTGTATTTTGGTGCGTTTTTACCTTTTGCTGATTTATTTTGATAACTTACTCTAATCAATCGATTAACGTTTCGTCAACATTACCCTTGCCTTAATTAAGTCAATTAACTGTTAAGTAAACTTTAACTTTAACATTAATCATTAATTTATTCAAATTATTTCCTTAATTGCATATATAATTATTTCCAACTACAAAAATTCAAACGCTAATAATTTCTTCGTTTAAACTCCGATTGGAAAAGTTCATATATGAAAATTGATCAGAAAATCGCCATGAATCTAATGGTTTAAGTTTTGTAGCCAAATTCCAACATTTACAAAAATTCCATTTTCACAATTTATTAATAATTAATTAATTTCTATTTTAATTAACGTAAAAACGTGGGGTGTAACACATCTTCTCAGTTTTATGAGGTTAGTATCACGGTCAACTCAAGTTAAGTCAAAGTCAAAGTCTTCGGCTAGAACATTTCGGTTAGTAATAATAATATTATTGAATCAAGGACTATGTTTTTGGATTATAGAGTTTAATATGGATGATATTAGAATTTTGACCGTTACCAAATTCCATAAGTCCAAAGTGATGTAGTTTTGACGAATAGAATTGGTGTAAATAAATGTAACAACTGGGTAATGCTTAATAAAGTGAAATTGGATTTTATCAAAACTAAGAAAGCAATAAATTTGACCAAAATATCACACCACCTGCTAAGTGACGTGTGAATGTTAACATTCGAAAGTTCGTTGTTAATTGCTGGCCGAATTTACACCCGAGAGTCACATAACCGAAATGATGAGTTATCTTTAGACCAAATGATTTAATTAGTTTATAATTGTTATAAATAATTAAATTAATTAATATTTATAAAATATTAATTATGAAATTTGAATATGATTTAAGGAATAAATATTATTGTATATTTATAATAGTTATAAATATATCGATTGATATGCGATATCGGTAAGCAGTTAAAATTAATTAAATTAATAATATCTATTTGGGTTTAAAATGGGTTTAAAACCCATGAAACTGGCTACAAATTTTGACCAAAAAGGATTTAAGGGGAGGCTAAAAAATGGGCTAGGGGTATTTTAGATGGATGGTTCAGATTTGAGGAGAAAGGGTAAGATATATGATCCACTTTTCTTTCTGTTCCTTCCATTATAAGAGGACACCTAACCCTAATGCAAAAAGGAACTTTTTGTTGGCTCTTCTATCATTTTATGGTCGAAATTTATCTCTCTATATACTCCATCAAAACTCAATTCAAATCAAAAGCTATTTGATAACAAAGGATCTGCGGTTCAAGGACTAGCAATCTCACGAATCGAGAGGTTTTCTAAGGGAGGAGAACTAATCATTGTAAGGTGGACTTGAGGGCATTTGCTTTAGATTAGTGTTTAGTTTATATATATGATGCATTACCTTTGTATAAATGTATTTTGTTCAAATATATACAAATACAACTAATGCAATATTGTTAGTTAGGTGAGATTCCTATATTTATTGTTATTGTCATATATTGATTGGTTATGTGTATATGTTTATAAAATAAAACTATAATTTTTCCATAAGGATCTGGTACACACAACTTAAATTATTAGTTTTAGTTATTTATATTATATATATAAACTAATTTATTTATATGACTTATATTCAACTATACAAGTGTATCACATAAATAATTGATATAATATTTTTAAAATGTACATTTGTACTAAATATGGTTCCCAGTAATTGAAATAATTTTTTGGTAATTATTTAATATTTTTTATTATTATTTAATCATTATACAAATTAATAAAGAGAGAATTAATTTAAAGGACAAAAATTTGTACATTTTTAGCCTCAAGGACACGACCTTAATATTTTAACCACAAGGACAAACATTCTCCTAAAAATTATTCATAAGGACAAACATTTTTTCAAAATTATTTATAAGGACAAACATTCTTCCAAAACTGCTACCGAACTAAAAACTGATACCTAAAAACTTCTACCGATAACTGCAAACTGATACCTAAAAACTATAAAAATTGATACCTACAGAAAGTTGTCCTTCAGGCTAAAATACTGAAGGTCTGTCCTTGAGCCTAAAATGCTAAGAAATTTTGTCCTTGACAATAATTTCCTGGTTAATAAATTCATATAAAATAAATTATGTTTTGAAAATTCATTTTTTTTAAATTTAATATGATATCTCATAAGCTCTTGGTCAAAATAAATTAGGCTGTGTTTGGTTTGACTTTTTTAGTTTTGAGTTTTCGTCTATACAAAAATGCGCAAAACATATGTATATTATAAAAAACGACCAATTTTGAAAACGAAATTAACATACAAAATAGAAAACAGCTTTTTTTTTTGAAAAATGATAGAAGCATGAGAAATAATCCATCATTTCGTCGTCCTCCCATCTCCTCCATTGTCCCTTCAATTTCCTTCCATCACCTCCGTCATCACTTCACTTCTCTCGTATTTGACATACATATTTGAAAACAAAAAACCTAATATCATTGGCCCAGTTCCAACATCAACAGTGTTTTATAAGACGTTAGATTACCAATTAATTCTTCAATCTTTAATATAATAATATCATTGGCTTCCTCTATTGCTACTGTCTTTTCATCCTATTCTGAAGAGAGTGAATTAAGGAATTTTCAAGCTTGATCCTCTTTCGAGAAATTTTTCACTAATGATACTATTAAATGAACTATATCTTAAAATCTAGAATACATGTCAGAAATAGACTTATTTTGTTTCATTTTAAAAAATCGAAACTGGTTGGCTTGCATGAAAATCTTAGTTTGTTTTACTTTATTAGTGCCCTCATTTGTGACTTGCAATGTTCTCCAAATTTCATAAGCAGTCTTACAAATAGAAACTCAATTAAATTCATTTTTATCTAGGGACTAAAATAAAATATTCATGCCTTTTGAGTTATTTAGTACTTTTGTCTTTTGTTCTATAGTCCATTTTGAATATTCAGTTTGGAGTTAAGTGCATTCACTTTGTGTTATATTCCAAATATCTAAGCTGTTAGATTGTAAATAAATTTTCATCCTACATGACCAGTAAACAAAATTATTACTGTTAAATAGTAAGGGTCTAGTAGTTGACTGTCTTTCCATAAAAGTGTTAAAAAGTGTACTACTACTATTACTAGCCATTTATAATTTTCAAAAATCAAATAATGAGTTTTTGAAAACCTTACGCTCTGGTACCAAATTTGGAAAACGATGTAGTATAAATTATAATAGTGTGAACAGATCTTAAGGCTGCTACTATATTAAGGGGGAGGGGTGAATAGTGTCTTGTAACTTATATAGAACTTTTCTAAATAGTTTCAAGATTTAAATCAAAACACAGATATATATTAATAGGCAGTCACCGATATATATATATATATATATATATATATATAAATACATATATAAATGTAGTAAAAATAAAGTAAAAGCAAGAGAGATGACACCATGAGTTTTATACTGGTTCAGATTGACCAATCCTACATCCAATCATGTACGGTATATGTACAAATTTCCTTTCAAACGCCTACTTTAATCAAGTAGCAAGTAAACCAGAATATAATTTTGATTTCAAGGCAACAACATATACCCTCCCGACTTTCAAACACAGGGTAGACTCTCTTGATTTAACCGGGCAACAACATCATTCATTTGATTTAAATGGAAAACAAGCACATCCACTTGATTTAAACGAGCAACAAACACACTCACTTGATTTGAACGGGCAACAAACACACCAACGCAAAATAGTAGTAGAAAGTTGTTGATTCCAAATAAGAATAGTTGTAACTTGGATACAAAATATCCTATAGCCCTTTTATAGCACTTTGTTCTTTGAATAGGTGAAAAAATACTTGCAAAACAGTGAAAAGATTATAGAGAACAAATATAGTGAAGTAAAGATTGAATTTGAGTGGTTTCGAAGAGTATAGAAAGTGGATTTTGTGAACTATATAATGAGAATTTAGAGTAATAAAAATATAGAGAATATTGTTAAAAAATTCGTTTTCTAGTCTCCTTTATACAGTGTTTGAAGGGGCATGTCTATTCATCAAAAGATGGAGCCAGAAACCACAAAACTTCAAAAATTAAAAAAACTTTTTAACGGTATATATGTCGACATACTTAGGAAGGATATGTCAACATACCCTTGTATGTTTGAAAAAACAGCAACACTTTTAAGGTATCCAAAATTCTGACATTTTGTAAAATGATTTAAACAAAGTTTTTAAATACTTTAATATATGAAAATTTTATAAAATAGTTATAGAAATATATTTTGAAAATAAAATAAATATTTTAGTGAGAGAGTGTTAAAAGAAAAGAAAGTTGATATTCAAGGACTTTAACAAATTTGTCTAATGTCTATTAACTATTATCTATAGTCTTAAACTCTTCATGTTTTTGTCTTTAAACTAATTAGTTTTCAATTGTCTTGATCATGTATGAATCTTGATCTTTAATCTTTCTACCGAACAGTCTTCAAATTCGATTATCCTGTACCTATATTTTTATGGTTATTATCATCAAAATCAATATCTGTGGTATTAACATACACATTATTGAATGTCGAGTTTGTATAGTAGTTTGGTTGTTCAGATGATGTTTCACCCATTTTATTCATGTTCCATTTGATGTGATGGTTGACTTTCATTTGCTATGAGTGATTTATTATGTGCATGGTTTGGGAGATGTTGATATTGTTGAAACATTTATGAACCACCTTGAATTACACTTGATTATACCATTTCAGTTGGTATTATATATCGACATCTACATTTTAGACATAATCTGACATGTGTGTTATTTATATAATATTCGGGTCAGTCCGAGACATTTTAAGTTTAGGGACGAAGTGACTAGCTTATGGTTGTTAGACATAGTTTGGAGGCTAGTTTGGTTGGTTTTGGATTATGTATGTTATAGAGTAGCAACTTGTTTGAATATATTGATGTTGGGATGAGTTGTATGTATGGACATATATCTTGTACTTATTTGAGAGATAATGGGCATTGTCTATTTTGTAATCCCACTTGCATATGTATATTTTATCTATTATATATTATTGCTATGTTCTTAGGACTATGTGATCTTTATTATTTGGATTATATCGGGATTGTTCTATCATTATAATGCACGTGTTTATTGCTTTGTGCTAATACCGAGTAAGTATAGATGATTGGTATATGATTTTTAAATACATATCGGTGTTAGTCCAATCGAATACAGATGTGTAATAGCCTAATATCACCTCATTCTCCATATTATCAGACAGTATTACTCAGTAATACTCTTTAGTGGTATGGGTATAGAGATGGGGTTTTACAGGAAGCGATAGCTATTGCCCAATCTTATTATAGTGAGAAAATATTGAAAAGGTTCAATCATATTAATTGTAAACCAGTATGCACCTCGTTTGACCCATATATGCAGTCATATTATAATACCGGTAGATCAATAGATCGGTTAAAATATTCTAGAGTTATAGGGAGTCTAATGTATCCCATGACATCCACCAAACCGGATATTGCTTATGCAGTTGGCAAGGCAAGTAGATATAACCCTAGTCATGTTCATTGGATTGTTGTTCAATGGATTTTAAAACATTTAAAAGGAACCATGAACTATGGTATTTTGTACAGTGGGTATCTACATGTAATAGAAGGATACACGATGTCAGTTGGAACAGTAACAGTGAAGATCATAAATCAAGTAGTGGGTGGATATTCTTAGGGGAGTGATATCCTAGGCCTCTAAGAAACAAATACATATTGTTGATTTTACCATGGTTCTTGGCTGCTTGTAGCAAAGAAGTAGAATGATCAAGGAATTTACTACTAGAAATTCCTACATGGTCAAAACCGATGCCTCTAATATCTATGTATTGTGATAGTCAATAAAATTATCACAAGCATATAGCCATGTCTATAATGGCAAATCTAGACACATTGGCTTAAGGCATAGTGCGATTAGGAAAATGCTTACTGAAGTGGTAATTACCATAGATTTTGTAAGGTCTAGCTAGAATTTGGCAAATCCATTTACCAAAGGACTTGCAAGGGAAATGATGTTGAAGACATCAAGAGGAATGAATTTAAAGCCAATTGATGACAATCGTAAATGATGGAAACTCAGTTCAACATAATGAAATTCATTATCTTGAGTTCGATAAGGAAAAGTATATCATATGATGTGATTGAAAACACTATAATATTAGTCTAAACAACTAATATTATGTTCCGTTCCAAGGTAAAGTGCTTGGTATCTGTAATGAAATGGTGGAGGTTGTACTGCTTAGTACTTAATAGATTTACAATATTGATAATGTTGAAGTGCATATTATAGGGCAGTTCTGATAATGCTACCTATATGAATGTACGAAGATGGTGCCGCCTTTGGCTTAGTCTTTGAGGGAATTTTATGAAATCAAGATACAGACATAAAGCCATACACATGTCAGCATATTTATATCATCTGAAAATTTAGAAAACGCGCATGAAA
The DNA here is from genome assembly GCA_030737815.1 of Allium fistulosum. Classification (NCBI taxonomy): domain Eukaryota; kingdom Viridiplantae; phylum Streptophyta; class Magnoliopsida; order Asparagales; family Amaryllidaceae; genus Allium; species Allium fistulosum. Next base: position 919,402,316 of record CM060906.1, read on the forward strand.
CACATTTAGTACGTTATATATGATCGATGGTTCAATGCTTAGTAAACCATTTCATCCTGACGTGCTTTGATGGGTTATCACTATGTATAGATTCAAGCCTACAAGACATTTATACTTATGCACGAGTGTTCCTACAGTAACTGATAAGAGAAAATTTATTACAATTTAGTGGAGGATTGTTGGAAATATTTTATTAAAATTTATGTGAGTAATTTATTTTAGAGGAAGAGAGAAAGAAAGAAGAAGAAGAAGAAGAGGGAAAGTGGAATAGTCCCACACCATGAAAATTTTGGAATTGTATTTTTTTAAAATACATGACTCACAAAGAGAAATGTTGGGTCTTTTATGCATCCAATTGTTTTCTCTTGTATTAAGAAGGAAGGTCATACATCTTAACACACACATGCACCACCGCTGTCGGGTCGGGCTTTGGGTTTGAGTTCAAAATAATAATGTTTTTTTAAAAAGAATTATATATTTAGACCAGTCTTCTTAACCCAATTGAAGGCCTAAATATATTACAAATTCGAAATTAGGAGTGTTAAGGGAGGGAAAATCTTCAGCATGCGTATTTTTCTCTAGATCCAATCAACTAATTTCAAAATCAAAATCATTCATCCTCCACTCTGAATTATTCTTCTTCTTCTCTCCGACCTTTATTCTGTTTCTAAAAATTATATCGAGTTCGTAATAGCAAGTTACCATCTCAACACTCTTGTCACTACAGCCATTTTGAAAATAGTTGGGATCAGACTTCGGTAACACAACCATAGTCCATCAAAGAGTTTAATATTCAAGATCCATTGTATTTTGGTTGACTATTTGCCTAAACTCTACACATCCCCTTGTTTCATCAAATGGCGGTGAGGGCAAATTGCGGCTTATAATGAGCGCTACACCACATGCCATTGTGCGAGCATCGATAATCAAAGTGTAGACATTGTCTATAGTTGCCATTATACTTGAGAAATACCACCATCATAAGTTTCAAACTACAACTGTTTTATCAAGTATAGATGCATTATTGATTGCTATAATTGAAGTGACAAAGAAAGTAATTTATCTCAAATATTAAGTGAGTTGGGCATATAGCAGAAAACCAAGTTGTCAAATTGTTACACCAATGCTCTATGTTTGAGCTTGACACCCTAGCACTTATGGTGTTATAGACTTTGCCTTGTTTTTATACTCTAGCTTACTAGTGTGTAAACAGTGCATTGCACGCAATGGTAATGTTGTAAACACATAGTATTTTTACTTTGAATATTGATAAAAATATAATTTGATTATGCACTGTATAATAAAGTTATTGACATGAATGAATATTGTATACATAATTTTTGTAATGTAAGTTATATAATTTTATATTTAAACAAACCGTACCATTTTTATTAATATGAATGTGATATGCATATTTAAACTATAATTTTTTAGGATTCACTTAACAAATTAATTAAATTAGTTGATTGGATTTATTTGAATTACTTAAATTTAAGGTTGGTTAGTTAATTCAAAATATATTGATTAAAACGTAAAATGGTAGAAGAACTCTTGAAACAAGTGTATATTAATTATTAAACTTTCAAACATGTGTTGGTCAGTTATACTACACTTTGTATAATCCATCAAAGCCACATCATTCATTAATGATCAAAAGAAGTGCTCTCAAAACTCCTCGTAATCGGTGTTACAAAACTCCCAACATAGTCTGAATTGGACATATTCAATCTCATAATCGTAGCAATTATTAATTTTAGTGATATTTGTACATTGTTGATTTGCATTTGTTACTGATTGTGTGATGGTTTGATGACTGCTCTGTTGAATTTATGCGATTCATATATGTGTGATGTGAAGATTCGGTAGAGCTATGCATTGGAGTTGGTTGGAGAGAAGAGTTGTCAAAAGAGGAGAAGTTCACTGCAACCTAAAACCTCCTGCAGACGTCTGACCTACCCAGGTCAGATGTCTGACCCCTGTTTCAGATTGTTGCCCGAAACATTCTGTAGACGTCTGACCCCCCTGGTCAGACGTCTGAGGCGACAAATAGTTATTTCCCAGTTCCGAATTCTGAAGGGAAATTTTGTAAATTCCGGAGCTTGGTTCTATGAACTGATGGTGCAGATTCTTTTGACGTGGATGGATGATCTAGATCATTTAGGTCATCTATATATTGTCTCCTAATCATCTTCCAAATTAAGAGATTAGGTTTTAATCAGATTTCCAATAATTATAATTAATAGAAACCCTAACGAAATCAAATTGGGGGTTTTTCTATTTTGAGTGCTCTATTATTAATCTCTTCAATTGAGTAATTGATTAGAGAGAGTCTCCACCTATTGTATCTCTCTAATCATTGTATTGGCTTGTAATCTCTGGTGATAATAATAAAAGGGTTATTGGGTCTCCGTGGACGTAGGATCTTCAGAATCCGAACCACGTTAAATTTTCTGTGTCTCTTGTTTTTCATATTGTTGATTGTGTTCTCATAATTGATATTTTAAGTTGCATTGGTATTCAAATAGACAATACTAGGTCTTGATTTGAAATTGCTTCCGCAGCGCACCGTGGTGTTGAATTGTTATCAATCGCCAATTTTTCACTACAGTTTGGTATTAGAGCTGGTGTTATTGTTCCGTTTGGATATTAATGGCTACTTCAAGTAAATCTATTGGTAGATCTGGGGTCAATTATGGACTTACTCATTTTGATGGAAATGGAGACTTTGGAACTTGGAAGATGAAGATGGAGGCCGTATTAAAGAAGGAGAAGGCTTTTAAGATAATTTCTGCGCCTGAGAAGCTGAAAGATTTAGATAGTGAAACTTTAGTAGAGATGGAAGATGAAGCCCTAATTAACTACCATCCAGCTAAGTCTTTCAAATGAGGTTCTTAGGGAATTTTCTCAAAAGAAAACGGCAAAGGAATTATGGGATGCATTATCTAATGCATATCAGGGCGAGTCTCTAACTAACAGAATAATTCTGCAACAACAACTCTATTCGTACAAGATGAAGCCTGGATCTGATCTCATGAGGCATGTGGATGCCCTAACCACCTTAGTAATCAATTTGAAGGCAGCGGAAGTTGAAATTACAGATGAGGCTCAAGCAGTAATCCTTTTATGTTCCTTGCCTAAGGAGTACACTGCTTTTGTTAATTCTATGATTTATGGTCGTAGTAAAATTAGCCTATCTGATGTAAAAGCTGGACTTCATAATGAAGTGTTGAGGGATAGATTAGCAAGCACTAGTTTAGATAGTGATACGGAGGGCTTATCTGTTCAGAGAGGAAGAAGCCAAAGCAAGTCAAAATATGGTGGAGGTCGAAATAAATCAAGGTCTCAGTCTAGGGGGCCTAATAAATTGACTTGCAATTATTGTAAAAGGCCAGGGCACTTTGTAGCAACTTGTCCCAAGCTTGAAGGTAGAAGAAGAGACCCAAAGCAAGCTTCAGCATCTACCGCTGAGAAGTCAGATACATAGAGTGATACCGATGTGTTTACAGCTTCTGGCTCTTTTGGGAAGAGCAACCTATGGCTGATTGATTCTGGCGCATCCTATCATATGACACCCGATAGGAACTGTTTCTCCACTTACCATGAGATTGATGGAGGAGAAGTTCTGATGGGAAATGATGCTTCTTACCGTATGATTGGTGTTGGTAGTGTGAAGGATAGAATGTTTGACGGTGTTATTCGTACTATTACAGATGTTAGACATGTACCTGATTTGAGAAGAAGTTTGGTATCTATTGGGGCTCTGAGTAGGCTTGGTTTGAAGATTGTAGTTGAAGGAGAGAAGATGAAAATATCAAAGGGTTCTATGATAGTTATGCAAGGAGTAAGGGCAGGAAATCTTTATCTTTTGAAGGGCACTACTGTAGTTGGCGAATCAGCATCTGTTACTTCTGTTGATTCAGACTCTTCCAGATTATGGCATTTACGGATGGGTCACATTGGTGAGCGCAGCATGGATGGGTTGAGAAAGCGAGGTTTGATTGATGGTGTTCATCATTCAAAGCTTGGCTTTTGTGAAGAGTGTGTTCTTGGGAAGCAGACGAAGATTTCTTTTGGTACTGGAGAGCATAAGGCAAAGGCTGTCTTAGAGTATGTTCACACAGATGTTTGGGGACCTTCCCCTTGCCCCTCCTTAGGTGGAGCCAGGTATTTCGTTTCATTTATAGATGATTTCTCTCGTAAAGTTTGGGTATATTTTCTACAGTCGAAGAGTGAAACTTTTGACAGGTTTCGAAAGTGGAAATCTACAGTTGAGAAGCAGTCGGGAATGAAATTGAAAGTTCTCCATTCAGATAACGGCGATGAATTTGTATCACAGGAATTCGTCGATTATTTTGAGTCTGAAGGTATCAAGAGGCATTACACCACACCTGGCGACCCTCAGTCCAATGGAGTTGCTGAAAGAATGAATCGGATATTATTGGAGAGAACTCGCTGCCTCAGATTGACTGCAAAGTTGAAAAAGGGATTTTGGGCAGAAGCTTTATCTATGGCGACTTTCCTCATCAACCGCACACCTTCTACCACCATAGACATGAAGATCCCAGAAGAAGTATGGAAAGGAGAGCCTGTTAGCTATTCATTCCTCAAAGTGTTTGGTTGTCCAGCTTACGTACATGAGAGCAGAGGAAAGCTGGAACCTAGAGCTCGCAAGTGTATCTTTCTATTTTATAGAAGAGGAGTGAAGGGATATAGATTGTGGTGTCCTATTAGCAGGAAGATTGTTACCGGCAGGCATGTGACTTTTAATGAGAAGGCTATGTTGAAGGTGGAGCCTTCCTCATCAGATGACAATGAGAGGAAAAATGAAGAATACCAAACACAAAGTAAGTCATCTACTGTTCCTTTTCATAGAAATTCTGAAGGTGTTTCCGATGACACCGTGGTTGATGAGGAAAGTACTGAGATTAGTACAGAGGATCAGACTCAAGGTGGAGCTAGTTCAGAGATCAGACCTGTTAGACAGAAGAAGAAGCCTAATTGGCTTAATGATTTTGTTGGATTGAGCATCGAAGACGTTGACTTCGATGACATGGCAACATATGCTTTGAATGTTGTCCATGACGAACCCAGAGATTATAGAGACGCTATTGCTTCAGTTGACAGTTCCAGTTTGTTAGTTGCTATGGAAGAGGAGATTGAATCTTTGCAGAAAAATCATACTTGGGATTTAGTGCCTCTTCCCACCAACAAAAGAGCTATTGGTCGTAAGTGGATCTATAGAGTAAAAGACGGCGGCAATGGAAATTTCAGATATAAAGCAAGGTTAGTAGCAAAGGGGTATGTTCAGAAAAAGGGAGTTGAGTATCATGACATTTTTGCTCCAGTTGTTAGGCATACCTCCATTCGCATTCTATTGGCATTAGTGGCTCATTATGATATGGAATTGGAGAAACTAGATGTCAAAACCGCATTCTTGCATGGTGATCTGGATGAAGAAATTTATTTATGGCAGCCAGAGGGGTTCATTGATAGTAGCAGGCCTGACTATGTTTGTAAACTTAACAAATCTCTATATGGACTAAAACAGTCACCTAGACTATGGTATAAGAGATTTGATAAGTTTATGCTTTCACAAGGATATTCTAGAAGCTTCAAAGACCAGTGTGTTTATTTCAAGAGATGTGATAATGATTTAATATATCTGTTGTTATATGTTGATGATATGTTAATTGCATCTCGGAGTATGGTAAAAATTTTGGAGTTGAAAACTGAACTTAGCAAGGAGTTTGATATGAAGGATTTGGGAAAAGCACAAAGAATATTGGGTATGGAGATTTGTAGAGATAGAAAGCGGAGAGAGTTGAGACTCACTCAGGCGCAATACATCGAGAAGGTCCTCACTCGATTTGGAATGGAGAAAGCCAAACCGGTTGGTACTCCATTAGGCTCTCATTTTAAATTGTCAAAAGACCAATCTCCCACATCGGAAGAAGATAAAAGGTATATGGCTGATATACCTTATTCCAGTGCTATTGGTAGTCTTATGTATGTCATGGTATGCACTAGACCAGATTTGGCCCACGTAGTGGGTGTTGTAAGTCGATATATGTCTAACCCAGGCAAGGAACATTGGCAAGCAGTAAAGTGGATACTTAGGTATCTTAGAGGCACTTCATCTGTTGGCTTGTTATATGGTGGAGTGGATGGCGACATCTCACTTAGAGGATACTGTGATTCAGATTATGCTGGGGATAGAGATGCACGGAAGTCGGTATCGGGCTATGTTTTTACACTTGGCATAGGCTCGATTTCATGGAGATCAAAGCTGCAATCTATTGTAGCTCTGTCAACTACCGAAGAAGAATTGATATCGATTGTTGAAGCAACTAAGGAGGGTTTGTATTTACTTCAGTTGTTGGATGATCTTTTTATGGTGCAGAAGACCGTGGAGCTATTTTCAGACAGTCAGAGTGCAATTCATCTTGTTCATAATCAGGCTTATAGTTCACGAACGAAGCACATTGATGTTAGAGGTTTTTTTCTTATGCTGGAGGAAGAACAGAGTAAGATCAAGTTGTTGAAAGTGAATGCTTCAGATAACCCTTCAGATATGATGACGAAGCCACTTCCCAAGGATAAGTTTGAGCATTGCTCAAACTTGATCCATTTGATTCCAACTGCTTAGGCGTCATTGGGCGCGAGATCCAATAACCCCTATGATACTTTGTTGATGAGACATACATATATTGAATCGAGGTGGAGTGTTGAATTTATGCGATTCATATATGTGTGATGTGAAGATTCGGTAGAGCTATGCATTGGAGTTGGTTGGAGAGAAGAGTTGTCAGAAGAGGAGAAGTTCACTGCAACCTGAAACTTCCTGTAGACGTCTGACCTACCCAGGTCAGACGTCTGACCCCTGTTTCAGATTGTTGCTCGAAACATTCTGCAGACATCTGACCCCACTGGTCAGACGTCTGAGACGACGAATAGTTATTTCCCAGTTCCGAATTCTGAAGGGCAATTTTGTAAATTCCGGAGCTTGGTTCTATGAACTGATGGTGCAGATTCTTTTGACGTGGATGAATGATCTAGATCATTTAGGTCATCTATATATTGTCTCCTAATCATCTTCCAAATTAAGAGATTAAGTTTTAATCAGATTTCCAATAATTATAATTAATAGAAACCCTAACGAAATCAAATTGGGGGTTTTTCTATTTTGAGTGCTCTATTATTAATCTCTTCAATTGAGTAATTGATTAGAGAGAGTCTCCACCTATTGTATCTCTCTAATCATTGTATTGGCTTGTAATCTCTGGTGATAATAATAAAAGGGTTATTGGGTCTCCGTGGACGTAGGATCTTCAGAATCCGAGCCACGTTAAATTTTCTGTGTCTCTTGTTTTTCATATTGTTGATTGTGTTCTCATAATTGATATTTTAAGTTGCATTGGTATTCAAATAGACAATACTAGGTCTTGATTTGAAATCGCTTCCGCAGCGCACCGTGGTTATCAATCGCCAATTTTTCACTACATGCCCTATCACAACATTGGTTGTTCTATCATCACTTTGATAGATTTTGGATGTTGTATTGCCTTCCACGAGTTAAAAAAAGTTAGTATATCAATATCAAATTCCTTACAAGTAGCTAATGCGAAAATTAGAATCTTAATGAACTAAGTAGGACTAGACCTGAAACAAGATGAACACAATCAGTTTTGTTACTAGTTAGAGAGCTATGAAAAATAAATAAATTAAGCAGTGCTGTCAGTGTTTTAGAAGAGATTTTTAGAAAAAAAGGAAGGGTGCACTAAAAAATTATTGTAGCGCCTAACCAAAACAAGTTTGAAAATTCACTGAAGAATCTCTAGTATGACAATTAGAGGAGCATATAGGCTAGAAATCAATTTAATTTTATTCCATCTAACAATTGAATCTTGCCCAAGCATGCTCTCTCTCTTATCTAATATATATGACATAGATATGCCTATTTGAACACAAAATGAAAAAATAAAAAATGACACAATAGATCTGAATCATTGGACCGATCAATTAATTACTTCACATATGAGGTTGAAAAGTGGATAATCTAATGGTTGAGATTCATTATGTTACTAATTTTTTTTCGAAACATATTATGTTACCAATTGTCTGTGTGAGTGTCTATATGGGTGAGTCACAAGTGTAAAAATATAGCTAGATATAAAAAATCAAAAGGAATGCTAAATTCCCTTTAGATGTTCAAAATTTAAAAGGCCTGAGAATAAAATCAAGGAGAAGCTATGTGGTAGGCTACTTTTATATTTGAACAGAATTTTTCAGGACTCCATCCTTCTATTTGAAAAATAGCAATTTGCAGAAGAAACGAATTTTAAGCCACTTTCAGAGGTGACAAATATGTACAAAAGCAACTTGAGCACAGTGGATGAGAATTATTATTTTCCATCAAAGTGATGATTAGAAACTATGGGCAACTCCTAAAGCAAAGCACTATGATGAAAAGTAATTAAAAAGAATCAATTATGTGACATATATCAGCTCACTATATCTGAAGATTTCTACACATATTACTAGATTAAACAAGCAGTAGTTGAATTACACCTTTGATCTTTTATATTTAACACTATTTAAACCAATTCATATTCAGCTTAAGCACATCACTTCATTTAAGCAAATTCATATACATTGCACTTGTTCGTGACCCACTCTATTCCAGAGTTCATTAATTAATCTGCTAAAGCTGACTTCTCAGAAAATCTAATTTTCAAAATCAGTTTTATGCATATATTCTTACTTTCATCTTGGTTTGGTATATCTTTATTCCAAAGAATAAACTTTCAATAAAAAATGACTATAAGGGCATCCATATGATATGCCCATTAGCCAACATTCCTCCTAAAAACAGGAGTTTTCGTCAGTTCCAAATTAGTGATAATTTGCCTTAATAGGAATAATTCTAGAAGTCAGAATCTTTTATAATAGTAGTTAAATTCGGTCTTCCTCCAATAATTAGAGCACAAATGAAAAACTGTAATTAGAGAGTACAAGTGAAGAAGATATGAATATATCAATTGATTCAATCCAATCATTTCATTATTGAACAATGGGATAAAAGTGAAACAATGTGCAAGTAAAGATAGATGACAAAACCTGCATATGTACGGTCGCAAGAAGTTAGCTGTGGTTTGCACAAGTAGAAGATCTTGGGAGTTAAATGGTATGTTCCATCTACAAAATTTCAGTGTGTTATGAAATTTGCCCATAAGGAAACCTAGAAGAATTAATATATCAATACTAGGTTTTAGAATAATATGAAATTAAGGTATTAACAGTCACTGACAAGGATGATGCTACATGCTACAAAGGTGCTACAAATCAAGTCCAAACCTATTTGCATAAATGTTCAATTAAACCGAACAAACATTGCAAACATATTTCATTCGATTCTGTTACATATTCTAGCTTTCAGATTATCATGCGTTGTTAATTTTCTTTCAAGTACTACACAAAGAACATCTGATTGATTATATACAAGTATAATATACTGAAACTAGTAATTAAGTGGACAGGCTAAATTTTTAGAAGTTATATAATTGGTAACACTAAATTCTAGTGCTCTGATAAATTTTTCCATACATCAATTCTATTCAGAATTTCTGTCCAAAAATATTATCAATTATGTAAAATCCATGTATAGTTTAGACATATATATTAGCTGAATGCGCAGTCATATTGTTTCTATGTAATATCTAAAATCATATTTCATTAGTTTACAAAAAACTTTTTTTTTGGTCTTCTTGTAAATGTGTTTTCCACATCAACAAATATTAATCTCAAGCACCCATTGCATTGATTCTCTTAGCATGAGAAAATTGGATTAGGAAGTCCACAAAGTTTCTTATTCCACCATATCCTACTAGATTTTATAAATATAAAATATTTATTAATAATTCTGACTATATTCGGAAATCGATATTTCTACCAATATATATAGACAACCATTCTACCATGAATAGCATCAAACTTAACAATTTGTCCGACAAGTTCAAATAACAACATATACTGTTCATTAAAATTTCTACACTGAAAATATGTCAAGAGATCCTCTTGTTGTTGGTAATGTAGTTGGCGACGTATTGGATTCATTTGTCAAATCGGCTTCATTAAGAGTTATATACAACAATAAGGAAGTCATGATTGGTTCCGAACTCAAACCATCGATGGTGGTGAATATGCCTAGGGTTGAAATTGGAGGGAAAGATTTAAGAGAACTCTACACTCTTGTAAGCTACTATATTATTCTTATTCTCTTTTAACCTCTGCCATAACAACATCAAGTGCGTACTATATAAATACTGCACTTCACGAAGCATTATTCGTTTCTCTTTTCATCAATCATGTATCGATGTTAATGAATAGTGAATACACGGTGCTTAGCATCAGAGTTTTTTTTTTTTTTGGAGCAGGTATGATAGTAATAGTATATATAAAGTATACAAAAGGCACTGCAAAATTCATGCAAATCAGTTCTATAAGATTATAATGCATGCATCAGTATAGTTAGTGAGACGAAGTTATATAATCATCAGTCTTAACATTCTTTTCTATCATCTCTTGTGAGATGCAGAGTTGTAACACACACACACACATTTATATGTATGTATATATGTGTGCGTGTGTGTGTATAAGTTATTACTATAATAGTTAATACAACTTGTCCATGGTAAAACCTTGAAGAATTGACTTGTTACCAATACCAACACTAGCTAACGCAAACTAATGCAAACGTTCACTACATTATTATACCATGTATGTTTGAGTCCACAAAGGTGCATGTTATTTACAAAAACTGAATATTACAATATATATCTTGATATAAAAGATACATGTATATCATTGCTGATTCACGTACCTTTTGTATATGGAATCACTTTCAAGTATCAAAGTTCAACGTGAAGACAAAATTTCCAAATTGGGAATGTCAATTATTCCATCATATACATAATTTTTTATAAGCTCCGTCAAGTGTTTATATTCTTATAATATTCTCCTCGGAATTTAAAATTTGAGCTAAATAAACAATTTGAAAAGGTGATGATCGACCCTGATGCACCAAGCCCAAGCAACCCTACGAAAAGAGAATATTTGCACTGGTGAGCTTCTATAATTCTATTCGATTTCTTTTATGTACGTTATTAAATGCATCTTGAACTATATAATATTTATTTACTATGGACGTGGTATCAAGATTTTTTTCTTTTTTGACATAACTAATGAGGATATTACACCTAACCCCACTATTGGATGTATAAGATTTACGTATGTTTAATTTTTATACAACAACAGATTAAAGAAAACCAAATTTTTGAAAAGAGGAAAAAAAGAAAAAATTCATTGCATTTGTGAGGGCATGGGAGTAAATCTAGTAGAATGAACTAAATAGTAGGGGTACAGTCTAATATGGACATCAGCATAGTAGTACGTTGGATTATGCAACAAATCAAAAAAAGAATGACCTATATAATTTATAAGAATGTTGAAATACGGAGGCAGGCAATGTTTGTCATGAGAGTCCTATGCATAACTAAAAAAAATTGTTGGCCTTTTTCTCTTCATAAGAATTGTTTAGTTGTTCATATAAGATAATATAATAAGATCTATAAATGTTTGCACATAAATATAAAGTCAGTTGACATTCGAAACAGCTACTATTGGAGAAATCAAGAAAATTGAATGGAGTAAGAAGTAACCAAGTAATGTGCATAGCAGCATTAGTGAATTCTACAAATATTCCATCACACACAAAGGCCTAAGCAAATAAAAGATAGAATCTGACTGCCAACTTTTAAGCCTTGGTGCTACTGCAAACGGATTATCGGCTCACTCTAAATTTAGAATTTAATCACCTGGCACGAAACAAAATTATTGTTAAAGTTCGAATGCTTTATTGTTAAATTTTTACATATTTACATAACTCTACAAGCAAAATGCACACTCATGTTGTTTCTTTAATAAACCAGAGATAAACTAACACATCATATGATGACTGTTGAATAATTTAGGTTGGTAACCGACATTCCTGGAGCAAAAAGTGCGAGTTTTGGTAATTATCAGAATGCAGCCAATATTTTAGTTTCGTGATTATGAATTACAGGTTCAGTACCATGTACACATACTCAGATAAATACAAATTTATAACTTTCAGGAAATGAAATAGTGACATATGAAAGCCCAAAACCAACAGTTGGGATACACCGTTTTGTGTTTGTGATATTTAAACAGAGTGATCGAAAGAACAAAGATGCACCAGGGTGGCGTCAGAATTTTTACACTAGAGACTTTGCAGAGGTTTACGATCTGGGCTCACCAGCAGCAGCTGTTTATTTTAACTGCCAAAGAGAGAATGGATGTGGCGGTAGAAGGTACAAACCTTGACATAAGGATAAAAGCGGCATTTAGTAAAATGACATATGTCTATTGATCAAGTTTGCATTTTTATTTTCTATATTCTTACTTGTATGCATACTGTTATGCATCTTTGCTGGCTAGATATATTCTGTTTGTATTACATTGTGTTTGCAATGACCATACTGTCTCAGTTTTATTCTTGCATATCAAAATTTTGGATCTCTATAAATCAATAAAATGTTCATTTCAGTTGCTTGGACAGATATCATGCATGTTTAAAGCTACAGCTTACTTATTTGCCATGTTTTCATGGCTCTATTATGTCTCGATCCGACCTCGAATAACCCTTAACCTTAGATCAACATGGTCTGAAAATCAATTAAACCACAGTCATCTATGAATCCTTGTCGGACCTTCAAACCAGCGGTTCAACCATCAATTTTACCTGGTTGAATCATGATTCTTTTGTTTTTCTCTACTTTTTCATCGTGTAATTCTATCTTATTTTTATCTTTTGCATTGCTTTGAAAAAATCAAGTAAATGTATATATTCCAAAAATCATAATCGTTCGAAATCTAAACCACAAACTCCATCACTTCGTTCTTTACTGCTGCAAACTCCTCTAATACCACTACAATATTCATCAAGTTTGTCGTCATTAACCTTCTATCGTTGTGCACTACTCTACTGTATACATAGCTGTAGTTGTGCACTGTAACAACACACAACTTCAGTTGCAAACCTTGAAGATCATCGACAGCTTGTGTACATAGCATTATTATTTCAACATTTTTGCATATAGTAGTTAAATGCGCAAATTTTTTGAAAAAAGTAATCATGATTCCGAGGGTTCAACCGGTTGAACCATCCAAACCTTAAACCATCAGTCATAACGGTTCGAGGCACGACACGGTCATGAAAACTATGCTTATTTGTATGAGATACGAAACATGTGTTATAGGTCTAGTATACCAAAACAGAGAATAATCAATTATAAACTCGTCTCACAAGTTTATCAATCAGATTTCCACTACTCTGGAAGTCTGTATTAGCTAATTTAAGCAATAGGTATGTCATAGTTAAATTACAACAACAACGTTATACTATCGTAAAAAATAGCACAACGTAGAAACCGGAAAGATAAAAGAATGATGTATAAGAATATAAAAATAGACTAGAACCTGACTGGTTAACTAAGGAAATTCCGTCTGAGGCTTGTCGAAACAATTTCCTTAAAAAAATTTATTCAAATTCTCCCAAGATACAACAGACGTAATCTGCACGAGACTGTAATGAGTATGTCAACTCTGTGATTTATCGTATAGAGCAGTAGAGAAGAAGAGGCAGAAGAAAAAAGAATTGAAATCGAATGAGAATGTGATCAGTATTCTCTCTTATTTATAATTTCATCCGCATCCCTTCAAACAGTCGCGTCCGCTTGACGGGTCGCACCCGTTGCCTTTTTAACTGCTATTGTTTGTTAATGGGTCGCACCCGCCTGCTACTCGCATCCGCTCGCGTCGCACCTGCTTCTGTTCGGCCGTGCATCTTCAGTCGAGTCGCACCCGCCTGCTACTCGCATCGCATTTGCTTCTGTTCGCCCGCGCCTCTTCAGTCAATCCGCACCTGTTCGTATAGCCTGCAACTGTCTGAAAACCCAGCCCAGTTTTGCAGTAAAAATAGGATCATATTAGACCCAAACCCGAGCCCGGCCCGGTTCGGTCGGACAGACGGACCAGGCGGCGCGCGCGCGCGTGGTGGTAATGCATGATCTCCCTCCTCACAACGAAGCAAACATTGGGGTGCCCCAAGGCTCCAACCCCTTCATTGCAAAGCTATTAATATACTAGAATAGTTTTGTAATTTTTGGCGATGTGAAACTATGTTATTTTCATTCAATTTAGTATTAGGAATTCCAACAATCCCCCACATGAATGATAATATACATATCCCCCACACAAAGCGAAATATCACAAAGTACATATGAAATAATGCTTTATCGTGGATAAGTAGATATTTCACTTTGAACTTTCCCTAGTTAAAACTTATCGGATCTACTTGGTTAATCGGTGAATTATTTCATCTTGAACCGTCGGCCTTTATTGTATATCCAAACAATAAGCTTTACGAAGCATTGATTCTCTTCTCATCGAATCTTTTGGTTGTGTTCATTTTGGTCCTGAGCACATTTTGGTTCTGCGAGTGTTATAGAGAATTTAAGCCTTTAATATTCTCATAGAGCCGATCCAGCTCACACTAACATAGATGATCGTAACCATTAAGAGTATCCTACATATATCTCACTTGTTATTTCCAAGATATGGTCATCATTAAAAAACATAGTTTTAACCTTTAACTACTTCTGTAGGCATGCATTATATTTTGCACCATAGGAATGGAGTAGGACTAAGTCCAAACAAATGCATTGCTTTTTGAGTTACTCATAACTGGTTTGCCTATTGATCTTAGTTTGTGGAATCTCCAGTTGCTAGGATAGGTTTCCATATAAGGTAACTCTTGTTGGTTTAGGCATTTAAATCCATTCTCCTCGATGCGCAGTCAATTTTTTCTCTTGATAAACCTTTAGTAAATGGATTCGCTAGGTTATCATTTGTTCTCACATAATCAATGGAAATAGTTCCATTAGAGAGTAACTGCCTAATTGTGTTATGGAGACGACGAATGTGTCGTGATTTGCCATTATATACAAAGTTTTTCGCTCTACTTAGCGCTGCTTGATTATCGCAGTGAATACATATGGCCGTTACAGGTTTGGGCCAAAATGGAATATCTTCTAAGAATTAACGAAGCCATTCTGCTTCTTCGCTTGCTTTATCTGATGCGATAAACTCAGATTCCATAGTGGATCGAGCTATGCATGTTTGTTTAGTAGATTTCCATGACACTGCTGCTCCTGCAAGGGTAAAGACATAACCACTTGTGGATTTTGATTCCTCTGAATCTGCGATCCAGTTTGCATCACTATATCCTTCTAAGACCGTAGGATATTTTCCATAATGTAAAGAAAAATTAGTGGTATTCTTTAAATATCCCAACACTCTCATTAGTGCTTTTCAGTGTTGCTTCCCTGGATTACTTGTATATCTACTTAGTCGACTTACCGCGTAAGCGATATCTGGTCTAGTGCAATTCATGAGATACATTAAGCATCCTATTACATGAGAGCATTCCAGTTGCATTACACTCTCATTAGTGTTTTTATGCAGTACTTCTGATGGATTAAAAGGTGTTCTCACTCCTTTAATTCCATAGTCTTGGAATTTTTCAATCACTTTGTCTACATAGTGTGACTGAGACAATTCAATTTTAGTAGGTGTTCTTATTATTTTGATTCCCAAAATAACGTCTGCAACTCCTAAGTCTTTCATATCGAAATTGTTGATTAACATCTTCTTTATGGTCTCTATTACTTTAGTGTTAGGACCAAAGATTAGCATATCATCTACATATAAACAAATCATAACGTATGATTGTCCAACTTGTTTGTAATAAACATATTTATCACATTCGTTTATACGAAAACCATTTTTCATCATGACACTATCAAATTTTTCGTGCCATTGTTTTGGAGCTTGTTTGAGTCCGTATAGTGATTTTACTAACCGACATACTTTGTTTTCATTTCCTTTGGAAATAAAACCCTCAGGTTGCTCCATGTAAATCTCCTCATCAAGATCTCCATTTAAGAATGCTGTTTTTACATCCATCTGATGAATCTCTAGATTATATATAGATGCAATTGCTATTAACATTCTTATAGAGGTTATTCGTGTAACCGGTGAATAGGTATCAAAGAAATCTACACCTTCTTTTTGATGATATTCTTTGGCTACTAATCTGGCTTTATATTTATCAATAGAGCCATCTGGTTTCATTTTCTTCTTAAAAATCCATTTGTAGCCAATTGGTTTTATTCCAGGTGGAATATCAACTATTTTCCAAGTTTTATTACTTAGAATTGAATCAATCTCACTTTGGATTGCTTCTTTCCAACATGAAGATTCAGAAGATGACATTGCTTCCTTGTACGTTTGAGGTTCGTGTTCTAACATATAAGTTAAAAAATCCGAACCTAATGTCTTGGAAGTTCTTGCCCTTACGCTTCTTCTTGGTTCAACTTCATCTTTGTCCTGATGAGTTTCATCTTCATATGTCTCATCTCTGTTATCTCTTGTCCTCTTTAGGACAAGGTTTCCATCGTTTGTTTTATGTGGGAACACATCTTCAAAGAACGAGGCATCTCTTGATTCCATGATTGTATTTACATGAACATCAGCTATATCAGATTTGAATACCAAAAATCTGTAGGCATTACTATTTTGGGCTGGCCCTAGATAGTAACAATCTATTGTTTTTGGTCCAAGTTTGACTTTCTTGGGAGGCAGAACTGGAACTTTTATCAAGCACCCCCACACTTTGAGGTATTTAAAACTTGGTTTGTGTCCTTTCCATAACTCATATGGAATTGTTCATGTTTTATTGTGAGGGACTTTGTTTAATATGTGATTAGACATATTTAAGGCTTCCCCCCACAAGTTCGTCGGTAGACTAGAGGTTAAAAGCATGGCATTAATCATGTCTTTGAACGTTCTGTTCTTCCTCTCGGCTACACCATTTTGTTGTGGTGAATATGGAGCTGTTGTTTGATGAATTATACCATTTTCGGCATAGAGCTGTTCAAATGGTGATTCATATTCTCCACCTCGATCAGATCTCAATATCTTGATCTTTTTATTTAACTGATTTTCTACCTTAGCCTTGTACTTTATAAATGATGTAATTGCTTCATCTTTACTATTCAAAAGATAGACATAGAAATACCGCGTATAATCGTGAATAAACATGATAAAGTACTTTTCCCACCTCTTGTAGGTAACGATTTAAAATCACATAAATCTGTATGAACCAAACCTAGTGGTTCAGTGCTTCCATCAACAGATTGAAATGGTTTTTTAACCATTTTTGCTTCTACACATGTCTCACATTTGTAGTTCTTATCTACTTGGAATTTCGGAATTAATCCCAAGTTTGATAATGTTTTCATTTTTCGGAAATTTATGTGTCCCAATCTATCATGCCATAGTAAAATTTCGTGCTCAAGCAAGTAAGAAACTCAATTTTATTAATAACACAATCAGAATACATAGTTTTATTGCCGATAATGGTTACATTTGCCTTAAGTAGGCCATCACATAAATATCCCCTACCGATATACATTCCAGCTTTGGACAGAATCATCTTGTCTGACTCGAACACCATTTTGAATCCTTTCTTTGATAGTACTGAGCCAGAGATCAGATTATTGTGTATGTCTGGAACGTGGAGCACGTCATTCAACTTGACAATTTTTCCAGAAGTAAACTTGAGGATTACTGTGCCACTGCCTTCGATCATGGAAACAGCAGAATTACCCATGTAGAGTTTTTCTTTCTGATCGAATTTCTGATACGTAGAGAACATGAATTTATCAGAGCAGACATGACGAGTAGCTCCTGTGTCCACCCACCATTGGTTAGCATTCTGAACCAAATTGCATTCAGATATAACTGCTGAAAAATTGGACTCGTCCACTTGCATGTTGTCAACTATATTTGCCTCTGAGTTGCGTTCCTTCTTGTGTCTGCAATCTCTAGCGGCATGTCCCATTTTGCCACAAACCCAACATTCGCCATTAAACTTCTTGGTTTTATTATCTTTGGGTTTGTTTTCAGGAGCTTTCCTCTTCTTTGAGAAGTTCTTCTTTTTGTTGAAGTGGCCTTTATTCTTATTCTTCGACCCTTCTGTTACCAATGCCTCCTCACTTTGTTTGGTAATTCCGCGGTTATCTGCCTCAATCTTTAATCGTACGATGAGGTCCTGCAAAGAAATCTCATTCTTTTTATGCTTTAGATAGTTGCGGTAGTCTCTCCATGACGGTGGCAGTTTTCCCGTGATGGCTTCAACCAAAAACGATTATCCAACCTTATGACCTTCCGCTTCGAGTTCATGAATGATGATTTGTAGTTCATGCAGTTGAGCAGTCATGGGTTTGGAGTCAACCATCTTGTAGTCCATGAATTTGTCTACAATTAATTTCTTAAGACTGATATTTTGCGTCTTGTACTTCATGGCAAGTGCATTCCAGAGTGCTTTTGCTGTCTTTAGAGGTTGATATACTTTGTATAGTACCTTGTCGAGACAATTCAGAATATAGTTTCTGCATAGAAAATCGGAATGCTTCCACGTATCAACATCTGATTCCTTGCCGGGTGCAGGAATCGGTTCCTCCTCGTCGAGATACCGTTGCAGACCGAGTGTGGTGAGATAAAATAACATCTGATTCTGCCATGTTAGAAAGTCGTCACCATCTCCTTTAAAAGGATCGGGAATGTTGTGTGTAGTAGCCTTTGTTGAGAGCTCTACTGTTGCCATCTCTGACTGACCGACCGACTGGTTAAGAAAGAAAAATTCTTAAGATGTTATAGGTCTAGTATACCAAAATAGAGAATAATCAATTATAAACTCATCTCACAAGTTTATCAATCAGATTTCTACTTTTCTGGAAGTCTGTATTAGCTAATTTAAGCAATAGGTATGTCGTAGTTAAATTACAACAACAACGTTATATTATCGTAAAAAATAGCACAACGTAGAAACCGGAAAGATAAAAGAATGATGTATAAGTATATACAAATAGACTAGAACATGACTGGTTAACTAAGGAAATTCTGTTTGAGGCTTGTCGAAACAATTTCCTTAATAATTTTTATTTAAATTCTCCCAAGATACAACTGACGTAATCTGTACGAGACTGTAATGAGTATGTCAACTCTGTGATTTATTGTATAGAGCAGTAGAGAAGAAGAGGCAGAAGAAAAAAGAATTGAAATCGAATGAGAATGTGATCAGTATTCTCTCCTATTTATAATTTCGTTCGCATTCCTTCAAACAGTCGTGTCCGCTTGATAGGTCGCACCCGTTGCCTTTTTAACTGCTACTATTTGTTAACGGGTCGCACCCGCTTGCTACTCGCATCCGCTCGCGTCGCACCTGCTTCTGTTCGCCCGCGCATCTTCAGTCGGGTCGCACCCGCCTGCTACTCGCATTGCACTTGCTTCTGTTCACCCGCGCCTCTTCATTCAATCCGCGTCCGCTTCCGAACAGATCCGCACCTGTTCGTATAGCCTGCAACTGTCTTAAAATCCAGCCCAGTTTTGCAGTAAAAATAGGATCATATTAGACCCAAACCCAAACCCAAACCCGAGCCCGGCCCGGTTCCGTCGGACGGACGCGGCGGCGCGCGCACGTGTGGTGGTGATGCATGATCTCCCTCCTCACAACGAAACAAACATTTGGGTGCCCCAAGGCCTCAACCCCTTCATTGCAAAGCTATTAATATACTAGAATAGTTTTGCAATTTTTGGCATTGTGGGACTATGTTATTTTCATTCAATTTAGTATTAGGAATTCCAACAACATGTACTAAGCATAAATAAATATGCAATATACTAGCCCTGACAATTCATATGTAAAATGTTCAATGACAAGCAAAGAATACCTGAAATCTTACCACAAAAACCCTAATCAAATTAGCTGAAAAACATATCCTAGAACAATATCTTACATTAAGGACATGTCTAATTATTTCACCATAACTAATATGGTACATAAACTCAATTCTTGTACATGTGTGTGCTCTTCTCATCTCAATTTAATTATATGTCCACAAAGCTTCATTTTGACATGATATCTTTGTACTTCTACATTACATATCTTGGTATCTACGCAATGATTTTCTATCAAGAGGAGTAAATAGCCGTTAGGTATCGGTATGAATCAATGCAATGTCCATAACTATTAGCAAACTAATCTGATGTAGGATATATTGCCCACCATATGCGTACCTACAGTGTAAGACAAACGACTAAAACATATGCTTACACATAAAATAGTCCTTTCAGGCATAAAATCATACAAGTGGCTTGTGTACACGTCTTGATTGGAGACAGTTAGAATGAGCAGATAAAATGGAACAATATAAAGTGTTGAATTATATCAAAATATAGAATGCAGCTGTATTACATAGCAGATCTTGGGCTGCACCCAGGCCCATTATCAATTTAACTCATTTGTATATTATAAATACAAGTCGAAGCAATGTACATAAAATATACTCTGCATTTTTAATCAATAAAACAAAAGTTTACAATCCTATCTCTTCTTTTCATTCTTTATGGTATCAAAGCCAAAACTGCCTGATAGCAGTGAAACGCCTTGCCAGAAACTTCATTAGAATAGGTATCATCACCTGAAGTTTGGCTGCGCCTTGGCTGCCATCAGAGAATCAGAATTCGCGTCCCCTTGCCATGCCAATACATCAGTATTTGAGTATTTTCCTGAGAATTGATAGTCGCTTTTCTTTTTCTCTTCAAGATTCTTGTTGTGTCGTCCCAAGAAGTGACTGTCAGAGATTTTCGTCATCCAACAACTTCGGTTGCAATTCAAGAATCATCAGATAAGTATTTCTTTAATCAAATCTCAATTCCACTATCTCAGATTTCATCTACTATCTAATGGCAGAAGAAGACATTGATAATTCATCCTATCCCACTTCAAGAAATACCACATCATAGCAAGATGTGACTCAAGGACTTCTTAAAACCATTGTTAAGCCTCAGAGTCAACTCATATCAATCCAACTCGACGAGTCAAATTATATACTATGGAAATTGCAAGTTGAAACAACAGTTAGAGGATATGGGTTAGAAGGATACATTCTTGGAACTCAAATTACACCAGCAAAGTATGTTAAAGATAATGAGGGCAAACTTGTGACAAATCAAGAATATACAACACATCAAAGACAGGATAGCTTAGTCAGTTCATGGTTATTATCATCAATAAGTGCAACATTGCTACCACAGTTGATAGGATGCTGATCTGCACATGATATCTGGTTTACTATAGAAAGATCATTCACATCTTAATCTGCACCAAGATTGCTACACTACAAGAGACAGTTACAAAATCTAAGAAAAGAGAATTTATCAATGAATGAATATCTGACCAAAGCAAAAAATTGTGTGATCAGTTAGCAATAGCAGGTCATAGAGTATCAGAGACATAAAAAGTCTTGTCTATAATAACTGAACTTGATGAGGACTATAAGGCAGTAGCAGCAGTTATATCATCAAAGGAACCAACCCCAACATTACACTATGTACACTCTACACTATTGGCTCATGAAGGAAGAATAAAGCAAAAGAAAGCAATCACTTCTGATTTTTCAGTTAACTATGCAACCAATGGTAGATTCAAGAATAAAGAAAGACCATATAGCAATAGAAATCAAGCATCCAACAATCAAAGGGGTGGACTATCGTATGAATACAGAGGAAAAGAAGGAATATGGAATAACAATAACAGACCCAGATGTCAAATTTGTGAAAAATTTGGTCATACGGCTAATAAGTGTTACTTTAGGTTTGATGCAAATTACACACCAGCACAGCTATGACGATCCACATTTTGGAAGGTTTAAATTGACAATAAATCCACACATGTCCAACTTAAACAATCCGGAATGTAGATAATCAATGTGAATAATTAAGAAAAATAAGGAAAGAAGAAGAAAGCAAACACAGAATCTCACAGTGGAATGATAAAATATAATAATCAAATAACAGTTCATGAAGCTACTTATATCATACATTTGATTATAATTTATACAATATTTATTAGAGTTATATACATATATATACAACAGGGGTAAATAAAAATAATGTAGCAGAAAATATGATGTAGGAATATTAATAGTAATAATATACCAAATCTTCGTCTTCGTCCTCCGGAAAAACGATCTTCAATGCACTGAAAAAACTCAAGGCTGACCCGAGCGTAATGAAAAGACAAAACATTCGAGTTAGGGCTAAAATACTCTTATGTAAGTCAAATTGATATCGCATAAAACATGAGTGTCGAGGCGTAAGAGATGTTTATGGGATTTTACATCTCCTATCCAGTATATAACGTGTGTGCAATAACTTAAGAGATGTTACAGAATTTTCCATCTCCTGAGGATCTGTTAAACTATTTATACATAATAGTGTACGCTATAATAGATAATGTCTATCAGTAAAATAAATATTAAAATAGCGTTAAGGCTTTACATTTATCCCCCTTAACATATTTTTATAGCATGTAGTCTATGTAGGTCCTGTAACACAACCGGTAATATCGGTAGCCAATGAGTTACCTATAGGTAAATTAATAAACCAAAGTCGTAATGGGCTCGTATAAGGATAAATATGACAAGACACGTAAGGCAATGCCCAAGGTAGAATTCTACTAGTTTACCCTTTTTGGCTCGTTATAACCCATCTGTGGCCGACCACGACAATCAATCCAAACAAAAAGGTGCACCCATCGAGTCGAAATCACAATAGTAATACGAGGGATCAACGTTGCTAGAGGTAACTAACCTCATTGGCCAAACATAGGCTCCTGTTTTAGTCATTTTAATTATGACACAAATGTCAAGGCTATCCATCATAGTTCTCTTACTTCATTCCAGTAAACGTTCACCAATTCAACCACTACATTCTGGATATTATCCACCGCGTGCACGGTTGTCAAAGTGGTTCCAATATTGACAAAGAGTATGCCAATAAGAGGCCCCGGTCTCTTTAACAACCAAACATCGTTTTACACACCGGTTAGTACTTTCATATTTCGAAAACAATTCATACTTGATATCAAACTATCATATTCATTTCAAAATCAAATCCACTTCGAAATCATCATATTCGCTTCAAAATCAAATTCATCTCGAAATCATAATATTCAATTCAAAATCAAATCCATATTTTACTTCAAAATGTCAATTCAGTTCGATATATCGATTTCACTTCAAGATTTTAATTTGAATCACAAATTAGGTTATAACTTCACTTTAACCCAATTCGTATTTAAATCCAAGGTTTAAATATAAACATTCCACCCTTTTGACCAGTTTGAATTTTAGAAAATAGTTTAAATAGTTTTAAAATAGTTAAATAGTTAAAATAGTTTAATAGAAAATAGTTTGAGTATTAAAAATGGTTTATATAGTAAAATAGTTTGGAAAATCCAAATAATTTGAATATTTATAGAATATATATTTTAAACCGTTTATACTAAAATAATTCATTTGAAAATAGTTTCAAAGTCAAATTGACTCAATTCCAAATTTCCCAATTCAAATCAATTTCAATTTCTATTTCGATTTATTCGGTTCAATTCCGATTTCAAGTCGAATTTTTCTTCGATTCCAAATTAATTTCAATTCCAAATTAATTTCAAGTCCAATTCCAAATTAACTTCAATTCCAATTCCAAATTAAAACCATTTCGATTTATATCAATTTCGAGTTCGAGTTTTAAAATATCGATTCAAAACACTTAAATCAAAGTAACTTTCAATATTCGATTTAAAATCCAAATCTTTAATATATAATTCAGTTTCGAGCTCAATTTCGAAATATCGTTTTATATCACTTTTACTTAGCAAGTTCGAATAAAAGTCCAATCTTGTAAAACAAATCAATTTCTGAAATTCACATCATATTTCGATTACAACTTCAAAATCTCAAATTTCGTTTCTAAACAATTTCATTTAACAAATTCTGATTCCCATAATAATTTGATTTCTATAAGTTCGGATTTTTTTCTTTATTAAACCAAACTCATTTAAATAATTTCAAATCAAAATTTAAAAATCATTTAATTTAACCAACCCGGTGTCCGTATATAATTTTCTACCCTATGACCAAGTGAATAAGTTATTTCAATTTAATTCAGATATGGATATATATCATTTCAATCCAAATCAAAGTGCCATAGGTATATATCATTTCAACCTATTTCTTAATTTATTCGAAATAATTCAATTTACAGTTTTATATACTATAAATAATATACATGATGATAACATGATATATCAAAATAAATAAACATCCAAAACATCCAAAATATCAATCAATAGCAACCATCTCAATCAATCATCAAAACAGTCAATAATCACAACAATCAACCCAATTATCAAAAATCATGAATTTTACTAGCAGTTTAATTCTAATTCTGTTTAATTGTCAATTTAAATTCTATCAATTAATTCGGATGTCAATTTAAATGTTAATTTAAATTTATCTAACAACTATCAATAAATTTAAATCACTTCACGATATTAATTTGACTAACATAAAATTTATTTCAGTCAATTGTGAGTGTATAAACACTCACCTTCTATTTGAAACTGAAAATTTTCTCATCTTCAAATAAATTTCAAACCAACTCCATGACGTAACCTTCGTCGATACGATCCCAACGTAATTCGTTTCACTCGAAACGGACCTTGTATGCAAAATTTACGATTAAATTAACATTAACTATAAAATTTTAAAACTTTAATTAACAAAATTAAATAAAAATAAAATAAAATTCGTTACCCTCTTCTTTTTGTATGAAGCCTGCACGCACGAAACAACCCAATGCACGCACACCATCTTCGAGACGCACACAACCAGAGGTGGCCGGCCTTCGATCAGGCAACGCCTATGCGTGCGCCACCATAAGCTCCACCTACACGCCACATACGGCGCCTCCTGCCGCCTCCAACAGCCCGCGCCGCCCCCATGAAATGCGGATGGAATTCGAGCAATTCTGGCGATTTCGTGACGTAATAACATAGATCAACCATACGGATTTGAAGAGGAGGTTGAGATCTACAACCTTCATGTTGGAAGTTTTTGAATTCGATAAACGGATTGAGAGAAATTAAAGAAGGAAGGTTGATCAATTTCAATCATTAAAACAAGGAGAACGGCGACTATAGATTAGAGCTAGGGTTTCAGAATATAATAATAATATTTCTCGTTTTGTGTGTCGTATTTATAACGTAAGGTCCAAAACCGTCTGAACTCCAATCGAGGCGTGCCGCCTGGCGTTTATAATGTTTTACCTCCATCCCGAATGAAATGGAACTAGTTTCGAGGCCTAATTCGATTGTATGTGGAAGATAGCTTTTCAAAGTCAATTTATTTTATCAAATTCCTTAAATTGATTTCTACGCGTTTCAAGCTCGCACGGCCAAACGACAAGTCCGATCGCTACGAAACTTGAAATCCTACAATAACTCACTTTTACGGATCCGATGAAACCAGTTTCTTTGAAATCCGAGACAGTTGCCAAAATGGCTATTTTTACTCATTAATTAAAATATAAAATTTCCAATTTTTAATTATTCACATTTAAATCCAATTTTAAATGGTAACCATCTTCATTCATATTTAAATAAAATTAAAATCAATTGTCGATGCCATTTTCATTCTCATTAAATCTATAATTCCATTATTTTCATAATTTCAACATAAATTTAAACAATTTAATTACCCGATAAATCAATATTAATAAATCATTAAATTTCAAATAAATTTAAGTTAGCAACATTATTTATTTCTATCTAAATAATTCATATTTATTATTCAACTTCAATTATTGATTATAAACACAGTCAAAACATAGAATTTATTTCAATACTTGCTATCGCAAAAATCTTCGAAATTAGTTATTTCAAAGTTTTATTCAAGTTCATATTCAAATAAATTATACTAATAAATTATTAAATTTTATTTCTACCCATTTTTATCCAATATCCACATTAAATTCAATAGTTTAAAATAGTTAGAAATACGGGTCATTACAACAGTAGAGCGGTAATACTAAGAAAAATTACAATCCAAACTATAACCCTAGTGCAAATATGGAAAACTTGCAACAAGATTCAAGAATTCATCACCTGAATGCATCAGAAATGACCAAACCTGAGGACATAAATGATGAAAGCTGGTACCCTGATTCAGGAGCAACTAATCACATAACAAGCAATTTAAGCAACCTAAATCTGGGAAATAAGGAGTACAAAGGTAATCAATCTATTCATATGGGAAATAATGAGTCAATTACAATATCTCATACTGGAAATGCTTGTATTAAGGGTAAAAGATAATTATATTTTAATAACTTGCTAAGAGTTCCACTAATTAGAAAGAATCTCATAAGTGTGTCTCAGTTTGCCCATGACAACAAAGTATTCTTTGAATTTTATCCAAAATACTATCTAGTTAAAGTTTACTAACTAGAGAAATTCTTTTGCAGGGTGAAGAGTATAAGGGATTATACAAATTCAATGTAGCTAACTCAAGAAATTCTCAAACTAAAAGAAAATGGTGTAATTCTTCTGAAATTTCTAAAGCTGAAAATTGTAAGAATTTTAATATATGACATTACAAACTAGGATATCCTAGTGTAGCTGTTGTAAACCAAGTACTTGGTGAGAATAATATTTCATTTGATAATGCTTTTATACCCTACATTTGTACATATTGTCAAATGGGAAAAAGTCACAAACTTAGTTTTCCAGATTCTCAGACCAAATATAATAAACCATTTGAGTTAGTTGCTACTGATTTATGGGGACCAGGACCCATTAATACTGAATATGGCTTCAAGTATTACATATCATTTATTGATGTTGTTTCTAGGTATGTTTGGATTTATTTTTTAAAAACAAAATCTGAAACATGTAATGCACTTTTACAGTTCATAGCTCATGTTGAAAATTAAAAAACTGTCAAATCAAAGTAATGCAAACTGATGGTGGGACTAGTTTAAACCACTTAAACAATACTTTCAAAAGAGAGGTATGCTACACTAAGTCACATGTCCACACACATCAGAACAAAATGGTCTAATAGAGAAAAAACATAAACATATTGTAGAGTCTGGTTTTACACTTCTGGCTCAAGCATATTTACCCTTAAAATTTTGGCCAGATGCTTTTAGCACAGCTGTATTTCTAATAAATAAATTACCCACTAAAGTGTTACATTATAAAAGTCCAATAGAAATACTATTTAACGCTAAACCAGATTATCAAAGCTTAAGAGTATTTGGGTGTTTATGTTTTCCCTACTTAAGACCATATAATGTTCATAAATTAAATTTTAGATCATCACCATGTACTTTTCTTGGATATGCTAATAACCAAAAGGGATATAAGTGTCTTGACAGTAATGGCAAAATATTTATATCAAGGCATGTTGTTGTTAATGAACATATTTCCTTTTATTGAGACTGACATCAACACTTCACAGAAAATTTATAACTCAAGTTTTCTATACCACCTATACCTCTACATCCTGATATAGTTACCTCAATTCATGATAAGCCAGCTTAGAATCATCAATGCCCTCAATTGTTAGATCATGTTGGATCTTCCCCACAACACACTGTGTTCAGTCCAGAACCAGGTCATGGATCAGAGGACTTTCATAGAAGTCCACATCAAAGAATGGAACAAAGCAGTAACAATCAGTTAGATACTCATCAAGCATAAGAAAGCTTACAATTATCTAATGCTCAACAAGTATCATCTGAAATAGAAAATCAAAAATCTATTCCAGCAACCACTGGACATCATATGATAACAAGAGCCAAAAGTGGAATATTCAAGCCAAAGTTATGCAACATAAATCTTGATATTGAAGAGCCAACTACTTATCAACAAGCAATGCATGGTGAAATGTGGATGACTACTATGCAATGAAGAATACAATGCACTCATAAGGAACAAGACATTAGATATTGTGCCTCTACCAAATCACAAAAACATTATAGGATGCAAGTGGACATATAGGCTAAAGACGAATGTAGATGGTTCTATCTCGAAGTACAAAGCTAGACTTGTTGCCAAAGGCTACTCATAACAACATGGTTTTGACTTTACCGAAACATTCTCTCTAGTAGTGAAGTCAACTTCTATCAAAATCATTCTTACCATAGCCTTGCATAAAAACTGGAGTATAAAACAGTTGGATGTAAATAATGCTTTTCTCAATGACATACTACAAGAGGAGGTTTATATGTAACAACCACAGGGATTCAAGAAAAAGAAAGTTGTGAATTGGTGTGCAAGTTAAATAAAGCAATTTATGATCTGAAACAAGCTCCAAGAGTATGGTTTGACAGACTAAAACCAACTCTGATCAAACTTGGGTACAGTCTAACCAAATAAGACAATTCATTGTTCACAAAGTTTAATGAAGGTACTACAACATACATAATAGTGTATGTTGATGACTTTATAATCACTGATTATGAAATCACCAGTCTCACACAACAGCTCAACAAAGGGTTCTCAATCAAAGATCTAGGCAACTTAAATTACTTCCTTGGAATTGAAGCCAAAAGATCATCAAACTCTCAAATTCATTTAAGCCAAAGAAAGTATATTTTAGATTTCTCGTCAATGCTAAAAAGGATCAAGCCAATGCACTTCCTATGCCAATGACAAGTAATCTACATCTATCAAAGGATAAAGGTGAACCAACCATGAATGTCAAACGGTATAGAAGCATTGTGGGAGCACCGCAATATATCACAATAACCAGACCAGAAATATCTTTCGGTGTAAACAAGGTGTGCCAGTTTATGTAGAATCCACTTGATGAACATTGGAAAGCAGTCAAAAAAATATTAAGATATTTAAAAGGAACACTAAATCAAGGTCTAATCCTATAATCATGCAAGACAATCAACATTCATGGTTATGCTGATGCAGATTGGGCAGCAGACCTAGATGATAGAAGATCTACTTCTAGGTATTGTATCCACTTAGGAAGAAATCCTATCTCATGGTGTTCAAAAAATCAAACAACCATATCCAGATCAAGTACTGAAGCAGAGTATAGAAGTATTGCTAGTGCTACAGCTGAAATAATGTGGATAGAGTCACTACTAACCGAACTTCACATCAAAATAGATAGCAAAACTACATTGTGGTGTGACAATCTCAGTACTATCTCACTTACCACTAATCCAATTCTACATTCTAGGACCAAACATATGAAACTAGATTTGTATTTTGTAAGAGAACAAGTCATGAAAGAAAGCTAAATATAAATCATATACCTGCTACTTACCAGAGGGCTGATCTGTTAACTAAACCCTTATCAATAAAGAACTTTGTCAGACTGAAGCAAAGCTTAAAAATTGGTGAAGCCGACAGCAAACCAAAAAAGACTCAGAACTCATCAAATTTGAACAGTGTTAAGTAGCAAATCAAAGAAGGTTCTGAACCCTAGTTGAACTCAAGAATTTAGATCCACTACTTCTACTCAGATCCACTATCTTCAATCTTCAAGCATCAAGTTTCATCAAACTTTATCGGATCAAAGTAAAGTTGAACAACAAATGAAAAAAAAGGAGGATCTCAGAACCCTATTTGAATTGAAGAGCTTAGATTCTCCTCTAACATCTTTGTTGACAAAGATCTTTTATCAAATTACATCAAAGTTAGCTAGATTGATGATTGAATGAGTTGACAACAAATTAGGGCAAAATCAGAAGCTGTAGCCTAATTTGAGGGGGTAAGTTAGAATGAGCAGATAAAATGGAATGATATAAGGTGTTGTATTATATCATAATATAGAATGCAGCTGTATTACATAGCAGATCTTGGGCTGCACCAAGGCTCATTATCAATTTAACTCATTTGTATATTATAAATACAAGTCGTAGCAATGTACATAAAATATACTTTGTATTTTTAATCAATAAAACGAAAGTTTACAATCTTATCTCTGCTTTTCATTCTTTTAGAGACATTATGCTTGGAACTACAAATGAAAACTAATTCATATGGTTTATAGAAATGAAGAAGGGAAAAATGTAGTTTTAAGAATGTGCCACAATTTAAGAGAATGCGAGGAACAATGTCAGCCACACAAAGGATGAAAAGACTTTGAGACTTTGAGTGATGAACATAAGATACCAGCAATCTCTCAGGCTCCCACCTTTGGGAGATTCATTAATATTTCTTGCACGTTAAACTGATTTTTCTAAATTAGCTTAACTCGCATTTTGTAGCATATTTTCACGATTAAAAATTGATAAAGTGACGGGTTTGAATGGGGAAAGGCGAGGCAGATATGAATAGAACCACCACAATTCTATTTGCTCAATTTGCTCCTTTTTTCTAAAAAAAATTATATTTTTTATATCCACTTTGCTTCTTTTGGGATAATGGTGAAATTAATCAAAACCGGACCCAGAAATATTACAAAAATATATTAGTCATTATCGCTCATTGTGAGTGTATGTGATAACAACCCGTTGGTAAGGGGCGTGGGTGACAACCACACACCCCATCCATAGTGGGGGTGGGTGACAACAACACCATCGCTTGTCGTCGACGATGGCGTTTTTTTCTTCAAAAGACCATTCTGATCCCAAACGAGAGTACTTGTTAAACACATGTTCATAGTAGCTGTGGTGCTCTTTAATACTCACGCTCGTGGTCGACGCGGTGTTTCTTAATACCCACAACCGACTCGGTCGTGGGTGTTGTTATAACCCAAACTCCAATCTACCGTAGTGGAAAATAAATAAAACAGAAATTAAAAAATAGAAAAAATTGGGCAAATTGGTGTAACAACCCGAAATTTAAGCTGTAATATTAATTAACGAATTAATTAAATAATAAAATAAATTTCTAAAATTATTAGAATTGGACCACGGGAGTTGCACCATTATGTCCGTGATAATTTTCTAGTCAATTTTCATATATAGATTGTCAAAATCGGAGCTAAAACGAAGAAGTTACGGAATAAAGAAGAAACGAGGAAAAGAATATATATATATATATAATACATAGGCCAGGTCGACCCTAGCTTATGGAAGTCGATAGGTAGGTTGACCCGCCTACGTACTTGGGTGCATTCTTCTCCAGCTTTGTGTGGTGGCGTGTTTTTCAACTTTTATCCAATCCTGTGCATCCGTGCTTCCATCCGACGGTTCCCAGCATGCCTATGACATGGTTGCACCAGATTTAATCCACAAATCCAACGGTCTGAGATCCACAAGTGACACTATAAATAAGACCCTAAGCCTTGCTATTTTTCTCATTCAGATTTTCTCTATCTGGGTTCATTGCCTGAGGCTGGACCCTAAAAGAAATATTTTTCCAAAGAGAAGATCTTTTTAATTAAAATATTTTATACCCTATAAGTGGATCCGGGGAGTCCGAGGAAAAGAGCTAAGGACCACAAGTGAGTGTTTAAGTAATTATTTTTGATTTTTAAGTAATTTAAAATAATAGGGTTTCTAATAGTTGTAGTTTTTCTACAATTTTGGGATAACCTTTATGCAAGTTTATTTACAGTTTATTTTAAGTAAATTTTAGACTTGTTTTCCAGTCTATTTTCTTTTAACTATTCTATTTCAGTTATTTGCAATTATTTACTGTTAATTATAGATTTTCCAATTATTTACAGTTATTACGGTATTTACAGTTATTCACTATTATTTACGTTTTATTTACATATATTTACGTTGGGATTTCTTTTGTAAATGTCAGTTTCTTTTTAATTCCTTTTTTACGCAAATGGAATAAATAGAATAAAATAATTCGTTAATATGGACTAAAATATAAGAACACTGAATTTACAGAAAATGGGATGTAAAATAAGAAGAACTGTAATAAATTGGACTTAGACTGAAATAGGAAAATTTAAGATATTTGCAAGCATAGCTATAACATGTAATTATAACTAAAAAGAGAAAATAGAAGAAATAGCAAGAAGTAGCTTATTTTTATACTTAGACCTTGGCTTAAGTAAATAAGCAAAATTATAACACACAGGTTATAATTAGAGAAAACAGAAAAGGCATATTTTTAAGACTTAGAATAAGTTATAAGCAAATATAGCGAGGATAACAATAGAGGCTTATTTAAACAGACTTATACTAAGTTAATAAGCAAAGATAAAAGTTGGACTGTACCGGCAGCATTCCCCTTATGCTGAAGTGATGGTAAATAATTGGTCAATAATTAAGAAGTAAGACCCGTTCCGACAGCATTTCCCTTGGGACACGCTTATTCTTAAGTGATGGTAAATACATGGTCAATAAATAGAAGCTCAAATCAAGGGGATTTGGGCAAAGGGAGCAACTAGATTTTGTTTGTTAGGACCCATACCAACAGCATTCCCTTCAGTCAGACATAGGTGGTTTCACAATAGCAGAGGTGAGGCTAGGGCACGCTTATGCTGGAGCTATGATAAATAAGAGGTCAAAAGAGGGAGCAACAGATAGCGCGAGCCTACTGGTGGTCGAGCGTGCAACCTCAGTGCATGCTGATAAGTTGTTATTGAGTTCCAAGCGCTAAGTAGGTGACTTTGCATAGGGACCAACAGGATGGGTCTAGTCCGCAGAAGTATGTGTCTTTTGCGTAGGGTCCAACAGGATTGGACTAGTCCGCAGTAGGCACAACAGAGATAGAAGGCCGATTAAATGGTAGAATTAGGACTTCAGCCTAATTAAAGTAGGATTAGAAATTCAGCCTAATCAAAGCAGTTATCTGAGATAAGTGCAAACAATCTAATCAAACTATCTAAGCAAAGTGAATAGTTAAAACATATTTTATTCCAGGTTTAATTTTCTTTTATTTCCTTTTATACTAGAACTGTTGCAAAGTCTATTACCTTTATCTTGCTTAAGAATACTGGTAATTACTTTCATTCACCAGACTTTTAGTCTGACCCACTCCTCTACTTCCCCTTTCCCCTCATAGGCCAGCAGAGGTAGGGACAGTAGACTTCGGATTTCTTAGGAGATTTCAGCTGCGGAGATTTTCTTCATGTATTCTACTTCTTCTTCTTCAGTTTTTATTTCATTTGATGTACTGGTACTTTTCTTTGAGAGGGATAGTTATTTTATGCACTCTGATATTATGACTGAGATAATGTTTTTCACTAAGACATGGATATTTGGTATTTTTAGACATATTTGGTTTTGTAAAAGTATTTATGAAGTTTGATTTTTTAAAAAGTTATTAATGTTTTCACTGTTTTATTTATTTTGTCTTTTGAATCTTAGTCTCTGTAAGTTTTTAGCTATACCTATAACACACCATATTCTTTAGTGTGCCCTTTTTGGGTATACTAAGGGGTGTGGGGTGTATCATTTGGTATCAGAGCCTAAGGTTACAAGATTCCTAAAAGTTTGTTTTAAAAAAGTAAAGTATTTTTCAAAATAACTTATTTTAAAAGTATTTTTCAGAAAGAAACTCTCAGAAATAGTTTTAAAGTATAAAAGAGTTTTTATAAAAATCCCCTCAAAGTCCAGTTCAACCTTCTTTCGATTCTTTCGAGCCTAAGTTTCCTTTTCTTTGCATAGCATGACTGACTGGTTCCGTAGAGCTACGATACCAGAGGTGCAAGGGCAAGCACCCCATACAGCACCGGTAGATGGAGATCCCTTTAATCCACCAACAACAGCCAATTTTTCTATGCTATGCAAGGACTTCGCTAGTCTAGGAGACAGAACGTTTTCTAGCATGGAGGATTCCAAGGAGTCACAAGCTAGGTTGAAGTATATGGAGCAAAGATTTAGGCTGTCAGGTTTGGAGGACTGACAAAGAGTTCAGCCTACATCTTGGCAGCTGAAGCAAGAGCTTAAAGAGGTTCCTAAGTCAAAAAGCTCCAAGAAGCCGTGGTGGAAGAACAAGAAGGATAAGGACAAGAGGAAAGAAGGAGGACCTCAAAAGCGGATCAAGAAAAGCGGAAAATGCAATAATTGTAGGATGGTTGGTCATTACGCAAAAGACTGTAAAAAGGCAGCGATGAAAGGGAAGTGTTTCGATTGTGGACAGCCTGGTCACTTTAGTAAAGTTTGTCCTTAAAAGACGAGACAGAGAGCGAGCACACCTATAGCGCAGATACAGGCCTTAGATGCAGCACCTTCTAGCAGCGGATCTGATAGAGGTAGGAAAGTCAACGTGGGAGGTTTGATCTCTATTTCAGACTTTCCTATTCAGACTCTTTTTTATTCTGGAACATCACACCCTTTCATTTCTAGTTCTTTGGTAGATTGTTTGCACTTAGATATCTCCTTAGTAGTAGACCCCATAGTTGTTTCAAATCCCATAGGAGGATCGGCACATTTGTCTATGATTTGTAAGGGTTTGAAAATTTTATCCTAGGCATAGAGTTTGATTGTGACGCCTATGTATTAGGATTCTTGGGGTATGGGATGGTTTTGGGGATGGATTGGCTATCCACTTATGGAGCTATATTAGACTACGAGAGGAGAGTCGTTAGACTAAAGACATGCAGCAGTAGGACTCTCGAGGTTTCTTACGACCCACAAGGGTCAGTCATGTTGAGCTTCCTTTATTCCCTCAATTCATCATCATCATCAGAGTTAGATTCAGTTCGGTCGTCAGAGATTTCCCAGACATTTTTGAGGAGGTTAGAGAACTACCCCCTAAGAGAGAGATCGACTTTAGGATCTATCTTAATGACAATGCTAAGCCAGTGGCATTGCCCGTGAGACATATGACACCTAGGAAGAGGAAGGAGTTAAGTAAGCAGATTGATGAGCTATTAGAGGAAGGCTTCATCAGGCGGAGCATATCTAAGGGGGAGCACCAGTCGTCTTTGCTACAAAGGCAGATGGTTCCCTTCGACTTTGCATAGATTATAGAGAGTTGAATAAGCTCATAAAGAAGAACCATTATCCACTTCCTAGGATAGATGATCTTTTCGACCAGTTAGTGGCTCTTCAGTATTTTCTCAGCTTGATTTAGCCACTGGATTTCACCAGCTAAGAGTCGTTGGCAATAGCATCGATAAGACAGCATTTAGGACACCCGATAGATTCTTTGAGTGGTTGGTTATGCCGTTTGGGCTAACCAACGCCCCAGCCTATTTTGTAGATTTGATGAGCCGTATTTTCTTGGAAATGTCCTAAGTAAGTTAGTAGTAGCATTCGTGGAAAACATTTTGGTGTCTTCCAAGAGTATGGAAGAGCATGCTATTCATCTAGAGGAGGTTCTTCGCATTCATCGGTTGAAGGCAAAATTCTTGGAGTATCACTTTTTGGCGTAAGGAAGTGTGTTTCTTAGGGCATAGAGAAGGTCAACACATAGAAAGGGTTTGAGAAATGGTTTTGTACATTTAGGTTCGGATTGTGGAAATCCAAAGTGAGGTAGGTAAGGATTGGATATGTACAATAGATTCGGTTGATAAGAAAAGAAGAAAGCCCATGTGTAGATAATTGCAAAAAGGATTTAACGGTAGAGC
Organism: Allium fistulosum; assembly: GCA_030737815.1. Classification (NCBI taxonomy): domain Eukaryota; kingdom Viridiplantae; phylum Streptophyta; class Magnoliopsida; order Asparagales; family Amaryllidaceae; genus Allium; species Allium fistulosum. The sequence goes on from CM060906.1 coordinate 919,437,871, forward strand.
CTAGGAAAAAAGACTTTAGTAAGGAAATGAAGTTTCCAAGGTTTAGGAAGGGTACTCCTAGGATAGTAAGAAGATAATCCACTTTAGGTTTAGCCCAATAAAATGAAATTATTAGAATTGAAAAGTTGAAAAGCATAATTGTCAATATTTTTAAGAAAGTAAATATTGGGTTTTTGAAAAAAAAAATGGTATGAAATTTAAATTGGTTTTTATATAGTGTAAATTTTGTTAAAAGTGAAATTATTTTAGAACTATAGAGCGTATATGGCTCGCTAGTTTCTTTGAAAGTAAACAAATATTTTAAAAACCTAGAGTATATTAAGTATCAGAAACATAGGTTACAACATTTATTGTTGTAATAAATGTTTTCGTGAAAAAATAAAGGGAGCAAAGACTATAACACTATTGTTATAGTAGGTGACTCCCAAAGGATATGTTTTTACATAGTATATGAGATTTATTAGTATTTATTTTAATTAAATCCATACACTGGTATTTTTGGGTTGTAGTTACGGTGTTTACGCAACATCTATTTTGACCCAAATAAAAATGTGCTTTGAAAATAATTCCTAAGTATAGAAATAAAGTGGTTTGTTAATACACTTATTATTTAAATAAGTATAAGGAAATGTTTTCTAGTTATGGATATGTAAAACAGTTTTGAAAATGGGTTTTTCTAAAAAGAAAAGTGTAAGTTAAATATTAGAAATTAATAAATTTCATAGAAATTGACTATTGTAAGAGAATATAGATTAAACATACTTTAATCTATTAGAACGAAATGAATAATGATAAAATTTTCTATGAAACCAAATTATAAATAAAGATGTTTTGTGCAAGTTATAAGGAATACGTGAAAGAGATGTATGAGGTATGGGAAGCACCATATTTTGTATAGCCTATTTCGAAAAATATAAAATAAATTCCGTGTAATTTCACATAAACATGAAGTCTTCTTTTAAAGGATTCATAGAAGGTTTTTGCGTTAATAGTTTCTTATAAAAGAAAGTAGTTCCAATATATTAAGGTATAAAACCATTAGGTATAATAAGAAGTGTAATAATTAGAGGAAGTGTTAGTTAGGAGAAATATTATAGAGAGCCTTAGTAGAAGGTCCCGATTTGTAGTTAGAAACTCCTCCAAGGTTAGGTAATTAGAAAGTTAAGGGGGTTTTTTAATGAAATAATTTTTTTTATCTCCTCTAGTTTTTGCAAAATTGAAAATCTATTAAAAGAGATGTTTCGAAAACATGTTAGAACATTTTAAAGATATTTTAAAGAAAAATGGTTTGGTGAAAAAGTAAATAAGTTTTTGGAAGAGAAAAACATAGTAATAGTTAAATTTAAAAATCCCAATTTTTATAGAAAGTTAAAATGTTAAGTAACCAAGTACCTTTGAATTAATAGAAATTTGAAAATAACACTTTTAAAGACAAACTTTTTGGGATTTGATGTTTTAAAATTCTAGAAGCTTTAGTTTTTGAAATGATAAATACCAAACCAAACATTTAAATGTGGAGTAGATAGGAATCATTTCCTAGGTGTAACGGAAAAAGTGTAAGGCTATAGCAGAAAATACTTTTAGAAGTAATAATAGAAGTTTCCGTAAAGTGTATAGGACACTAGTGAGAACCTAGGATTGTTGCTTCATGTGTGTAAACTATAGAAGAATGGTAAAGTGATATTACTAAGATGGTAAGCCACACGTGGTTGAAGATGTGTATTCTTGAGGAACTTAGAAGGAGCATCTTCCTTTAGTGGAGTTCATGTATAATAACAGTTTTCAAGCTAGCATTGGATTGGCACCTTTCGAAGCTCTTTATGGAAGACCATGCAAGCATCCTTCGTGTTGGTTGGAGTCTACAGAGAGATTGCTACTTGGTCCTGACATGGTTAGAGAGATTTCGAAGAAGATTGATTTGATTAGGAGAAAATGCGTACCTCTAATCCAGATCTCCTTGATTGTAAATTTTGAATTCCCTATTTCCATCTTTAGTTTTGAATATGTTCTTTCCTTCATTATCCTTTGGGAGGGTAGGATTTAACCTATGGATGGTAGGGTTTGATGTAAACATGTTATGTATGATGGATACTAGTGGTTGCAAGTGGTTGATAATGAATGTTAATGGACGCATATACTTACACTAGGCACTATTATCCCTTAGGGATCGGCCTAACTAGGACACTAGAGCATATGCATACGGATGCGTGCATATTTGCATTTTTATTTTATTTTATTACATGGTTGATATAAATGGACGATTATCACATGATTGTTGCATTTGGATGATGATTGTAGCACGCATATAGAATTATCAGTTATTATTAGGAAATTTGCATTCATTTGGATACATGGCACAGACATGATTGCATAAAGGAGGTCGACTGAATCAGTAGACCGCCTAATCTTTTGCATTAGTTAGGGACATTGACACAACACTAATTGCATATGTATCATAAATCGCATTAGAAAAACATAAGGACAATGGATGTAATGGATGATGGTTGAGTAGTTCGTTGTAGAACTTGGATGAAAATATTGATTTCATTCTTCTATCCTTAGAGATTTCGGGGATGAAATCCCTTAAGGAAGGGAGAATATAATAACTCGAAATTTAAACTACAATAATTAATTAACGAATTAATTAAATAATAAACTAACTTTGTAAAATTATCAGAATTGGACCATGGGAGTTGCACCATTGTGTCCGTGGTAATTTTCTGGTCAATTTTCATATATAGATTGTCAAAATCGGAGCTAGAACGAAGAAGTTACGGAATAAAGATGAAATGAGGAAAAGAATATATATATATATATATATAATACATAGCCTAAGTCGACCCTAGGGTCGAACCTCACCATGGCTAGGTCAACCTAAGGCTAGGTCGACCCTAGCTTATGGAGGTCGATAGGTAGGTCGACCCGCCTACGTACTTGGGTGCATTCTTCTCCAGCTTCGTGCGGTGACGTGTTTTTCAGCTTTTATCCGATCTGGTGCGTCCGTGCTTCCATCCGATGGTTCCCAGTGAACCTATGACATGGTTGCACCAGATTTAATCCTCAAATTCAATGGTCTGAGATCCACAAGTGACACTATAAATAAGACCCTAGGCCTAGCTATTTTTCCCATTTAGAATTTCTCCATCTGGGTTCATTGCCTGAGGCTAGACCCTAAAAGGAATATTTTTCCAAGGAGAAGATCTTTTTAATTAAAATATTTTATACCCTACAAGTGGATCCGGGAATGCCAAGGAAAAGAGCTAAGGACCACATGTGAGTGTTCAAGTAATTATTTCAGATTTTTAAGTAATTTAAAATAATAGAGTTTCCAATAGTTGTATTTTTTCTACAATTTTGGGATAACCTTTATGCAAGTTTATTTACAGTTTATTTTAAGTAAATTTTAGACTTGTTTTCCAGTCTGTTTTCTTTTATCTATTCTATTTCAGTTATTTGCAATTATTTACTGTTAATTATAGCTTTTCCAATTATTTACAGTTATTTACGGTATTTACAGTTATTCACTGTTATTTACGTTTTATTTACATCTATTTACGTTGGGATTTCTTCTGTAAATGTCAGTTTCTTTTTAATTTCTTTTTTACGCAAATGGAATAAATAGAATAAAATAATTCGTTAATATGGACTAAAATATAAGAACACTGAATTTACAGGAAATGGGATGTAAAATAAGAAGAACTGTAATAAATTGGACTTAGACCGAAATAGGCAAATTTTAGATATTTGCAAGCATAGTTATAACATGTAATTATAACTAAAAAGAGAAAATAGAAGAAATAGCAAGAAGTAGCTTATTTTTATACTTAGACCTTGGCTTAAGTAAATAAGAAAAATTATAACACATAGGTTATAATTAGAGAAAACAAAATAGGCATATTTTTAAGACTTAGAATAAGTTAATAAGCAAATATAGCAAAGATAACAGTAGAGGCTTTTTTAAACAGACTTGTACTAAGTTAATAAGCAAAGATAAAAGTAGGACCCGTACCGGCAACATTCCCCTTAGGCTGAAGTGATGGTAAATAAGTGGTCAATAATTAAGAAGTAAGACCCGTACCGGCAGCATTTCCCTTGGGACACGCTTCTGCTGAAGTGATGGTAAATAAGTGGTCAATAAATAGAAGCTCAAATCAAGGGGATTTGGGCAAGGGGCACAACTAGATTTTGTTTGTTAGGACCCGTACCAACAGCCTTCCCTTCAGTCAGACACATGTGGTCTCACAATAGCAGAGGTGAGGCTAGGGCATGCTTATGCTGGAGCTATGATAAATAAGAGGTCAAAAGAGGAAGCAACAGATAGCGCGAGCCTAATGGTGGTCGAGCGTGCGGCCTCAGTGCAGACTGATAAGTCGTTATTGAGTTCCAAGCGCTAAGTAGGTGACTTTTGCGTAGGGACCAATAGGATGGGTCTAGTCCGCAGAAGTAGGTGTCTTTTGCTTAGGGTCAAACGGGATGGGACTAGCCCGCAGTACGCACAGCAGAAATAGAAGGTCGATCAAATGGTAGAATTAGGACTTTAGCCTAATTAAAGTAGGATTAGGAATTCAGCCTAATCAAAGTAGTTATCTGAGACAAGTGCAAACAATCTAATCGAACTATCTAAGCAAAGTGAACAGTTAAAACGTATTTTACTCCTGCTTTATCTTTTCTTTTATTTCCTTTTATACTAGAACTGTTGCAAAGTCTATTACCTTTATCTTGCTTAATACTGGTAAATACTTTCATTCACCAGACTTTTAGTCTGACCCACTCCTCTATTTCCCATTTTGCCCCCATAGGACAGCAGAGGCAGAGACAGTAGACTTCGGACTTCTTAGGAGATTTCAGCTGCGGAGATTTTCTTCATGCATTCTACTTCTTCTTTTTCAGTTTTTATTTCATTTGATGTACTGGTACTTTTCTTTGAGAGGGATAGTTATTTTATGTACCCTGATATTATGACTGAGATAATGTTTTTCACTAAGACATGGATATTTGGTATTTTTAGACATATTTGGTTTTGTAAAAGTATTTATGAAGTTTGATTTTTAAAAAAGTTATTAATGTTTCCGCTGTTTTATTTATTTTTTCTTGTGAATCTTAGTCTCTGATGTTTTTAGCTATACCTATAACGCACCATATTCTTTAGTGTGCCCTTTTTGGGTATACTAAGGGGTGTGGGGTGTTTCAAATGGCAGGGTGTAAAAGGAGAAACAAGAGATGTAAGAATTAAGAAGTTTTTTTGGAGTGAGAAATGTTAATCTAAGGTGCAAATAAAGAAGTGCATTGAGTGTTGTTGTACATTTGCACATTTGCACCTCCACCTATTACACATATGCTGATCACTGCCTCCACCTATTGCACTACCGTCTGAGTGTCTATAGGGGTGAGCAATATTTGGTCCGAACTGAATTAACTGACCAAACCAATTCATTTCGGTTGGTTCGATTATAAAATTTTATCGATTTGAATTCGGTTTATAAAATAATTTTATTTTGGTTATCGGTTTAACCGAATTAACGAACTTTTATTATATTGTTCAAAATTCATGATATTGTAATACTCTTAATATTTTGTTTAGTAATAAAAATTAAACTTTATCTATTGAAAATATGTTATTTTTTCTTATAAACTTAAAAAAGTACTCGAAATAGTTTCTCTAAACATAAATTTATGTTTTCTTTTAAGCAAATCGATCATTTGAATAATAACCTATGATAATTTATCTTACTTACTTTTTTAGTTCGGTTAAATCGGTTACCAACCGAATTAACCCAAATTAATTTAGTTCGGTTCGGTTCTTTTTTTTTGTTTCAGTTCGGTTTGACATTTTTTACCTCAAAACCAACCGAACCGACTAAACGCTCACCCCTACTGGAGATGGCGGAAGATCTTCATCGAATTACTCGCTTTTCACCTTTAAATGTATACTCTTAATCTCATCTTTCACTTCTCTTCTAGGTTTGATCGTGATCATCTTATTCTTCTTTATTTTCCTACTTCTCAAATTTTTTATTTTCTAAATTAGAATTTGCACATATCCCAGAAAAGATAATGAAATAGATATTTATAGTGCACTTAAGCTTATTTATCAAGTTAAGGTTTCTATTTTCCTCCAAAATAAAATTTTATTTCTATCCAAAAGAGAAACATCAGATTCTTTCGTCGATCCCGATTTTAATTGCCCGCCTTAATATGCATTGGATGAAATCTTACCCTAATTAATGTAAGCTTAAACCAATCACACCAACGTTCTCGAGCACATCCAAAAACCCAGTTTTTACTACTCATACCTTGTTATCTGTCTTATTCATATTTCAGCTAAAAATCCTCTCACGAACCACCACTCCTTTATATTTGACTACTTTCCATCTCTGTCTGAATTAAAGCCATGTTAGTTGTGCCTTTTTATCTCCTCTGTATTGAGCCTCTCCATCAACCTTTGGTTTCATTTTTTCTTCCCGTTATGCACAAAGGTAAACACTTCCTCATCAATTTGTTATATATAATGATCAAAATACCAGTGCTTTAATGAAATGTGTATGGAAAAGGAGGATTTTTCCCACCAGATAGATCTACTACAGTTATCAATGTTTACTTTCTAACTAGGATATAGTCAGAATAGTTCCAATGGTTTCCAGTGCCTTCAACAACAAATATTTTTCTATTTACGGTTCCCCATTTCTTTAAAACAAAAATACTTCTATCCATATAAAACATAATGCAAGTTCTGTCATAAAAATTAATGTTGATCGCAAAATATTGACTAACTAAGACATTTAGGTTACATGTCAAATAATATAAAGGTCGATATCATAATATATCATGTCATCATATATTAATGGTAACAACTTTTTGCATTTTCTTAAGCAAACTTGACTATTACATCTTCATAGTTAAACTTATATAAATCCTTATTCGTTCGAACGATCAACCATTTAGCACACTTTTAAAACAAACAAACGTTTTACTTATGCATAAATTAGAAATATTAGTTAATTAACTCAATTTATATCAATTTACCAAAGCCAATTATGAAATTAGTGTAATTGACTTGATTCTTTATTCATTCAAAATTTAACTCAGTTTAAATTAATTTGATCACAATTTCTCACAAGCACAAATTAACTAGCTAAACTCAGGGTTCATTCAAAATTTAACAAATTATAGAATTACTATAATGAATTGAGGGATTTACCATTTCAAGAGTCAATTTCATTTCATTCACGAAATATGAAATATATGACAACGATACAAATTATATAATTCATTTACATAATCATACATTCTTAAGTAATTTTAACAAACTAGTTTAAATCAATATATGAAACAAACAAAGGATATTTACTAATAAAGAAATCATGGAATCTTAATAAAGAGATTTATAAGTATTTACAATAAATCACTAAACGTTACAGGAATTTATTGATCTCTCCTTTCTATGAATCATGTTCTTAATTAAAAAACTTATTTTTCAAACATCGCTACATCCTTTAGAATTAGCAACAAATGAGGAAAAACTGAAATTACGGCACATGTAGTCTATACAACAACACCAGATAGAGATAGTTAGGGTGAGCGTTTGGTCGGTTCGGTTGGTTTTAAGGTAAAAAATGTCAAACCGACCTGAAATCGGAAAAAATCAAAACTAAACCGAACCAAATAATTTTGGATAATTCGATCGGTAACCGATTTAACCGAACTAAATGGTAAGTAAGATAAATTATCATAGGTTATTATTCAAATGATCGATTTACTTAAAGGAAAACATAAATTTATGTTTAGAGAAACTATTTCAAGTACTTTTTTAAGTTTATAAGAAAAATTAACATATTTTCAATAGATAAAGTTTATTTTTTATTATTAAAAAAATTAAGAGTATTAAAATGCCATGAATTTGGATAATATAATAAAAGTTCGGTTAAATCGATAACAAAAATAAAATTATTTTACAAACCGAATTCAAACCGATACAATTTCATAACCGAACTGAACCGACCGAAATGAACCGGTTTGGTCGGTTAATTCGGTTCAAACAAAATATTGCTCATCTCTAATCCTTGATACCAAATTACAAAAATCTAATACATAAAAGTGCATTGTAACTATTGGAACTATGTTAGCACGCAACGGGTTAAATGGATGAATGTCAAAAAATAAATTACTATTTTAGATCTTGTTGGGCATATGAATTCTAAACTGATTCAGATCCAATCTGAATAATTTTAAATAAAATCTTTATTTTATTTAATTAATTTATATAGAGATTAGATTTTGTTTAAAAATGTAATATATAAAGTGTATAAGTGTATCAAACACACACCTACGTGTAAGTGTGTGTGTGCAATATATAAATGTGTACATGGTATAATATACCCGTTAACTGGGTTTTTAAACTAGCAGAATTCATAAGGAGTTAGAACATCTGGACTAAGCCAGAATGACTTGAAACTTGAACAAGGCATCTAAAAGAACAAGCCAATGGAACTTAAGAGAAACAAGCTAAAAATCCACTAAGTAGATGGATCGCTAGCGATCTATCATCCATGGATCGCTAGCGACCCAAAAGGAAGCATCATGAGTTGTCAAAGCCTCTTGCATCATGATCTACTATGTCTTCTAAGAATACTTGCCAAGTTTCATAGCATGCCAAACAATCTAGCTCGAGAAGTGAAGACTCATTTGATTCAAGCTATTTGACCAAAAGTAGCTAACTTAAAATAGAGCTAGAGAACTCGTACGTAGTCAAATTGATAGGAAATTTTGGGAGAACCTTAGAAGACATAAAAGGAGGATCACACAAAAAGTGGGATCATTTAGAGGTTGTTTGATGGATCGCTGGCGACCTAACTAGATGGATCGATAGCGATCCATGTAGGTTGGGCCCCACAATCTGAAATTTATAGGGTAAGTCCCACACACCCTAGAGAGAGTACATGCAAAGTTTCATCTGGTTTAGTTAAGTTTTGAGCGAGTTATGGATGATTCTTCTCCGAATTGGACCAGTTTGATTCATCAGATCCGACCCAAAAAGATTGGGCCCCATTACCTATGATCCATAAGTGAGGCTCCCCACTCATCTACATTACATATGTGAAGTTTCATGTGATTTGGTTAAGTATTGAGTGAGTTATGGATGATTCTTCTGGACCAGATGACCCATGAAGACGGATGATTAAACGAACTCCAAACGACTTGATATTTGAACAAGACACTTAAATAGAAGATATGAAGACAACCAAACTAAGATCACTCAAAAATATGCTAAGTGGATGGATAGCTAGCGATCCATCAGGATAGGTCGGATTGCCCTTAAACTTTTCAAGCTCCTTCGTAGCACTAAGTAAAGGCTTCTGGTAGAAAAATATGCTAAGTTGATGGATAGCTAACGATCCATCCCTTATAGATAGCTAACGATCCATAGAAATGACTCAGATTGATATGAGATTTTCGGTAATGACTTGGCATAACAACTAGATTCTTCTGCACTTGGACTTCTAGCCTAATACTCACTAAATTCCCCTATAAATACTCACTTATCTATAACATAAAGAGGATCTTCTGGACTAGCTGCTGGAACTCTGCAGAGATTATTCTTCGCTCTTCTCCTCCTACACAATAGTCAAGTAAGGGTTCACTATGATTCTCCAGTGAACTCTTGTACTTGTGACTTGATCTAACTTAGAAGATTCAATCATATTGTAATTCGATTCAAATTCTAACAGCAGACAATTAATAAAAAGTTATAAAGTGGACATAGGCTTTATTAATAGTCGAACCACTATAAAAATCTTCTTATCTTTTTACTATTTCTGCTCTTTTGACATTTATTTTCTATATTATTGCTCTGTAAGAACAGGGCTGGTGCTTTCACACTCAATCTAGGTTGTTGATCCATTTTTTGGGTTAACATTTTGGTGCTTTCACTGAAAACCCAACTTAGACTTAGATCTAACTATCTACTTTGGATTGAATAGGTTCAGAAGTTAGATCTTCAATCTTTGCTTAGAAGATTTGTTGTTGAGAATCAGTGGCACCAGGAAGAAAGAGAACTACCTCCGGAAGATCCATAGGAGCTACCATTGCTGGAGAAGAAACAAACCCTCAGCAAATTGAAGTAACCTGCTATTAGGAGCTAACTCTGAGATCGGGTTCCAGGATTCTCCACACAGCATGAAGTTGTGACTAAAGGAGAATTGAACAAGATGGTTGATGAAATTAACAAGAAAATGGCAAACAGTCAAAAGGCTCTTATGGAAAAGATAGATACTCTCTTAGCACTCCAATCACTAACTATTCCTAGAACGGTGCCTAAAACCGTGGCTGCTAAGGAGCAAGAGCATTCTTTTGTTACTGGCTTGAAAGGAAGAAACCGAAGGCAAAAGCAAAAGAAAGTAGTGAGCGGAGCTCCAAGAATCATGACGGAAAAAAACGTTAACACTCCATGCACTGCAAAAGCACTTACTACAACTTAGGGATGAAAACCCCATGTAGAGATATAACGATGGCTCTCTCCGGCTTTGAAGATGACAAATAATTTGAGGAAGACAAATTGAATGAAAATGCTAACGTGCAAAATGCTAGAAGAAGCTCTAAAACCCGTGTCGTAGGACAGTGCCAAGCAATGGACGATGAACTACTACTCAAACGGTGCTCCCAGAGGAAGGAGAACCAAGAAGATATGACACCAACTGGAATCGATTACAAGGCCAAGCTCCCATGGTATATTGTGACCACTCCCAACTGACTAGCTTCCAATCCCATTATGGAGCTCCTATCGTCAAATCACGAATGGTCGTCATCGAAAATCATCAAAAATCGTCAAAATGGTCGTTGAAAATCCCACCTCAGGGTTGACTCGAAGTTGAACTTGGGTAATCGCCTATTTGACTCGAAGTAGATTCTGGAAGTCTTGACTCGAAGTCGAATTCAGGTAATCACCCATTTGACTCGAAGCATACCTATGAAATTCTAGCCCGAAATCAGACTTGGGTAAACTAAGACTTTCTCCAAGGAAACATGCAAATGACTCCAAGCACCGTTCGTCACCAACCAGCACTCCGAATTATGTGACTCCAAGCAAACATGTGCTGACTCCAAGCAAATGACAAATTTACTCGGGTCGGACTCCAAGTAAAATACCACCGATCCATCTTCTTTTGCCTATAACTCGAACATGTGAACTTAAAATGCCTTGAAATTTGAAATGCAACCTTATGGGGCCTTCCTTGTCACCCTAGAACGATCTCACCTAGTTTGAAAATTTTTAGGGATCGTCACTTATCCATGACCCCATCCTAAGTGATTTTCCATTCAGTTGGCATTTCCAATCATTTAAGCAAACGACAATCATGCATATATCATTCTCAAGCATTATAAACAGCCGTAACATGAAAATGGATCAGACTGACAACGATTAGAGCATCTTCCCTAATGAAAACCCATTCACCGAAGCCATTCAACATGTTAAATATCCAAAGAAGTTTATCATGCCAACTATACCTTCCTACAGCTGTACAACTGATTTGAAATTGCTTTTTTACAGGTATGACTAGCATATGGACGAAGCGAGGGCGACAGATGCAGCCTACTGCAAGGCCCTCAGGAATCATTAAAGGATGAAACAACCTACTACACTGGAAGAATTATATGGGAAGGCAAACCAGTTCTGGAGACTAGAGGTAGTGAAATTGGCAGAAGGCAAACCCGGCAATTTGCCAAAGAATATACCAAATGGTTAAGGAGCTACAGGACACCAGGGACCTTCTTCCTAAGCAAGGCCACTAAGACCTAGTAGAAAAGCGCCCTGGCTAACTAACGAAATCAGATGAAATGATGATTATCAAATAACACTCTGGCTAGCTAGCTACTAAGGAATGGGGCAGCAACCTAAAATAATGCCTTCTCATCCATCCTTGTCTACTTTCCTTTCCCAAATGAGACGTACCAGAACATTGGGGGCATTGCAGACAGCATGACCAAAGAAATGCTTCTATATCCTCAACGAGTCATATTTATCCCCCTTCTAAGAATTGGCATTGCTCTGGTAGCATCGAGAAGGCTTGTTCAAAGGATCGTCGAACAAACATATCCAACCCCTAGTCTTCAAGAACCGATAAAACTGTGTTTCCGCAAGCCGAATCCTGAAAAATTCTCTTGAAGTCGATGAATCATCGCTTTAAGATCAGTGGGCCATCGGACACACGACCCAAAACTCTTCTTGGAGTCGATGAATAATCATTCTAGAGCCGTCTAGTCCTTGGACATCTGACCAAAATTCCTATCGAAATCGATAAATTATTGTTCCAAGGCCTTCTGATCGTCGGACATCCGACCACAAAAACTCCTTTACGAATTAAAGTGTCGTGAAGGTCCTTTATGAACTAAAGTGTTTCACGAACTAAAGCATCGCGAAGGCCAACTGGAAGATCAGTGGTCATCTCATCAAGAATGCCCGAAGTCAGTGAAGTCATGCTCCGGGGCCACGAATCGACAATCACATCAGTCACTCTACAAAATTAACAGAACCACTTCCAACGACCAATGAGACAAACAGTGCTGAATTCCAGATCTTTAAAGTCGCTTAAAGAAACTAAACCAAAACTAAATCGACCTTGTGATCAATTAAAGGCCAACTCAAATCAAGCCAAGATTCAGCACCAGGGAGAACCAAGTATCTCAAATCCCTAATATATAAGTCTCTGAAAATCGAGGCTTTTCCCTGCTTTAATTATCTACAAGACACAGTTGCATCCACTAGACCGCGTGCAACCAAATGGGTTGTGGAGAAACCTCGGATATAGATTAAGCACGCGAATAGCCCTGTGGCATATGGGGCACCACACATACTTGAATAGCTACAAGGAAAGCCAAGACTAATCATACCACAGTTCTCGATGGAAAATTCTGGCATTTTAACAACTACAGACTTAATGACCTAGTTAGCGCAACAAACGAAATAGAAGCATAATACTTGCTTACTTCTTCCCAACTCCTCCTTCACCACCCTTGGTGACCAGTTCCCTTTTCTCTTAGACTATATGCCAGTTGAAGACCAATTCCCTAAAGGCGGTTTGGACCAAAAACTTAGAGTCTTGCCTTGAACTCCCACGAACTCTTTCTTCATAACCATCTCCATGCGGTCGGATGTAGATCTCTCCACTATGGCAACCTTATCTATTTGGCCGTGCACATCTTCCCAAAATAAGGGAGGATCGTCCAAGCCATGGTTACCCGATCCAAAAATCATTTATCTCTTAGAACTGACGAAATCACGTTCCAGCGAAGTCAAATCGCCGGTTTGATGGGAAAACTTGGTCCTTACCTTCTAAGAACTGGTATTGCTCCTCCAGCACCGGGAAGGCCCAAACAATTATGTGCATCCCATAAGCTATGCCTATCTTCTTGAACCGATAAAACCATGTTCAAACAAATATTCTGCCGAGTTGACAGGGTCAAATCGACTCAAACCACCGGATTGACAAAACTAGATCCCCGTCTCCTCTAAAACCGGTGTCGCTCTGGCAGCACCGAGAAGTTCCAAACAATTCTGGATCGATGGTCATATCAATCCCATAAGCCATGCACTCCCATAAGCCGCGCATCACTTCTTGAGCCATGGAACCACGCTCTTGAAGGACAAACTCCTCACGTTACCCGAAGATTAGCAACGTCGAGAAGTTCCAAACCGTTCTGGATCGATGGGTCATATTGATCTCATAAGCCGCGCACTCCCATAAGCCGTGCATCACTTCTTGAGCCATGGAACCACGCTCTCGAAGCATGAACTCCTCACGTTACCCGAAGGTTGGCAACATTAAGAAGTTCCAAACTGTTCCAAATTGAAGGTTCGTATTGATCTCATAAGCCGCGCACTCCCATAAGCCGCACATCACTTCTTGATCCATGGAACCATGCTCTCGAAGCACGAACTCCTCACGTTACTCAAAGATTGGCAATGTCAAGAAGTTCTAAACAGTTCTGGATCGACAGGTCATATCGATTCCATAAGTCGCGCACTGCCAAAAGCCGCGCATCACTTCTTGAGCCATGGAACCACGCTATCAAAGCACTAAGTCCTCATGTTACTCGAAGATTGGCAACGTCGAGAAGTTCCAAACCATTCTGGATCGACGGGTCGTATCGATCTCATAAGTCGCGCACTCCCATAAGCCGTGCACTCCCATAAACCGCGCATCACTTCATGAGCCGTGGAACCACGCTATCGAAGCACGAACTCCTCACACTACCCCAAGATTGGAAACATCAAGAAGTTCTAAACCGTTCTGGATTGACGGGTCATATCGATCCCATAAGCTGCGCATTTCATAAGCCATGCACTCTCAGTAGCTGCACATTTTGTAAGTCGCGCACTCTCAAAAGCCATGCATTTTGTAAGCTGCGCCCACTCAAAAGCCGCGCATTTTATAAACCACGCACTCTCAAAAGCCGCGCATTTCGTAAGCCGCGCACTTTTAAAAGCCACACATTTCATAAGCCGCGCAACCGCTGCTTGATGTTGCTTCGACATCATCAACAAATCGTTAAGGTTTTCTAAGTACCTGTATTGTCCTGACAACACCGGGAAACTTGTCTATTGCAGGATTAACAGGGATCAACTCCCGCTACCTAAAAGAACCGACATTGCTCAAATAGTGCCGCAAAGTTCACAAATCAAGAAGTCGGCAAAGAACTCTAATCTTTGACCAAAGATAATTACAAAATGTCTAAATTAAAGACATCCAAGTCACGGATTCCCAAAGATAGGAGCTGCGATGCACCTTTGACTGGGGTTATCTAGGGAGCCGTCCAGAGCATCAAGTCTCCCATCAATTGTTCAGAATAATCGGCCCTGTGGATTGTGGGGCACATAACATATTAACACTTGGTCAAGATAAAAAATCGCTCCAACTTGCAATAAAAGGAGGAACTTATCGGCGTCCAGAGATAGACAACGATAGAAGGCATTTCCAGAATCAAATCATCAACATACATGTTTCCAAAGACAAAAGCGTGTGCTCGACTGAGGTATCAAACCCCAACTTGCGGAAAACCAGCTGTTATCCAAAGACAGATAGCGGCAAGAAGAGAATGCTCGAAATCGAGCAGCTAAACCATTGATTCCTTAAGATTGGAACCAACGAATAAGGTTGATATCCGCAAAAATGCTACCAGCCCAGCATAACGCATATGGCCTGAAACAAGCAAGGTTAAGTGTCACAAATTCAAAACAAACACTACCGAACTCTACTGGTCCATAATCAGGATAGGAATGAGCGTAGTTGTACCGGGTTCAATGTGATGACTCGCTCCATAATTTCCGATTTTCTATAAGAACCTGGAATTTGACACCTAGAAATGAAGGGTTCCACCTAGAAATGAAGGGTTCCGCATATAGAAGCTAGATCGTAACAAAAACTGGTCGGAGGAAATTCGATTTTTCATGAATAAGAGTAACCATGGAATTGGTTAAGCAACAACTCTGCATTTCCAAGGTTAACACTTGACGGTGATAAACAAGGCTATGTAACAAAAACGCCTAGGACTCCCATCCTTCCAGAACATGGCATATCCCGAAGTTAGGCAACGTTGAGAAAAACAGCCATACTGGGTTGAAAGGGATCTACTCAACTATACAAGATCAGATGAATGATTCAATCCTAACCAACATGACTTTAACATTGCCCGAAGATAGGTAGCACTAAGAAAAGACTTCTACAATCCAATTGTCGAAGTGCAAGTTTTCGAAGATCGAGACTAGTGCCCACCTGGATTAAAGGCATTGCCGGGTCGGTGGGGAAAATCGATCCCAATCTCCTGAGTGTCAGTGTTGCCCCAACAATGCTAAGGCATTTTCTCATTTTTTAAGTACCAGTGTTGCCCAGGCAACATCGAGAAACTTTCTATTTCATAAGTATTAGTGTTCCTCCGGCAATGCCGAGAAAACCTCTATTTCCTAAGTAACGACATTGCCCCAGCAATGTTGGGAAATTTGATATTCACTATGTACTGGTGTTGCCTTGGCAACGCCACGAAAACTTTAATCTACAGGATCGATGAGAAACACTCATCGTAGTAAACCATCAATGCACTAGCTTTCGGAGATAGAAGTTGGTCCTCAACTGAGATTCTACACTTGTCTTCAAAAAAATACCGTTGTCTGAAAATGGGCAACAACAGGAGGACATAACCTTTCATAGGTCAGCTGGATGGTTTGACCTTTCATCACAGGAATTAGCCACTGCATAGGAATAAATCAGCGCCAAAAGGAAATCCTAGGATTGAATTGCTCGTATGCTAATTTCTAGGGATGAAAGTTGATGCACAACCGAATTTACTGAATTCGAAAGAATTTAGATACAGCCAAAAGATAGGCAGCCTCGAGGAAAATGTTGCTTGAAACCAAGCAGCTAGGTTATCAATTCCCAAAGACAGGAATTGGCGTATGAACAAACTTCTGTGACGACAGTAATCAAGCAATGCATGCACAACTAAGGACATGTAGGGAAAAACATGGAAGGTCGAAACTAAAACCATCGGACTTCCTCAATCCTAGAATAGGATTGAGAGCCAGACCAGGGCAATCGAATCATTTGTCCCAAACCTCTCCATCTCTCACAATCTCCCAAATACAGGCGTTCGAAATAGCTGGTCCCTCGAGCAGGGATAGACGCACGGATACTTGATCGAAAGAAATGTTGCAAAGTCTAAACACGAATAACCGCAAGTTTGGTTAGATAATGGTTTTGTATCGCAAAACTGAGCATTATGGCAACAAAATCGCCAATAAAGGAAATGAAGGATTTAACGTTTAGAAATCAACCGTCGCTCACAGTCTAGCGACGACGAGAAGGATTGAGACCTACTTACGGTCTAACTAGAGCATTTGATTCCAACTTGCAGGAATATGCCATTACCCGAAGTTTGGTAATACTAAGAAAAGACCCCTAGAATGAAACTATCGATACATCGGCTTTCGAAAAAAGAAGAAAGAGTTTGACTGAATCTTCAGCCCTACCTTCTGGCATCTCATGCTATTTGAAGAATCACAATATCAAGGAAAAATTCACAAAGTTGAGTCATCTGTGCATGAGTTTCTGGAGATAGAAACTGATACATGATTAGGGTCTCAACACTGGACTTGGAAGAATTCACTCTAGCAAAAGATGACGGCAACGCGTCTTTCCGGCTCATGTATCCAAAATGACATTGGATGACGATGCGAACTTAGAGGAATTCAATTACAGTAAGGAAACATACATCATTGAAAAAAACCAGAGCTTGGAGTCAAGCACCAAAGTCTCTAGTTCCTGGAGATAGGAGCTATCGTTGTCAATCAAACTGGGGTAATCGAACGTATTACCAAGGAGATCTAGTCTCCCCAAAACATATAGACTCAGTATTCAGATAAATTAGCCCTATGATCTAGGGAAGATACACCAACACTTTGTTGAAACGAACTCAATTGAGCATAAGTAGGGATTAGCTACAGAACTGGCTAGACCAAGCTACCTCATAGTTCTGAACAAAGCTATGAAATAGAATATGCTGAAATGATCAGAAGTATTACTTACATGTATGGAATTATTGCAAAAGAGTATGCTGCACATGAACACAAGAGTTGCAACAGCGAGAAAAAGTAAAGCTCGTAATCGAGCAATTAAACCAATAGTCCCCAAAGATAGAGGCTGGTGTACAGGTTGAATTCCGAAAAACGCAAAGGAAGGATAATCACAATCAAACAAGTCATGCGCTAGTTTCCAAAGACTGAAACTGTGCCTGATCGAACTTCAACTACAACTCTACAAAAGCAGCTGTGCCTTGTAAATTAACTATAATCAATCATCCCAATATGAAAGGAATAGTAAGTGAAGCCTAAGTTAAGAAGGACCCAGCTTCTGGAGGAGTGGAAGTCCCCCCACCAGACTAAAGATTGGATGACTGGAGAGTCATTTTCAACAATAAAACTTAGCATTGAATCCTATCGGGTATGTTTTACTTTAAATAATATCCTCCTATAACCAACGCCCGAAATCCAAGGGAAGTTGGTGTATGTTGACCAGTCGGGTTCTGTGCGTTGACCAAGGCAGATGCAAGGTGTTATCAATATGAGAAGAGTCCAATATCCCAAATACTGCAAACGAACAATCTAGTGTAGATAGCTTGCTTACATTTGAAAAATAATCCATATCGTCCTTTGAAATTATCTTTTCCATACTTATCCATTATCGATCAACGATTGATAACGGAGCCGCTGTCTGAAGCGACGTGGGGAGCTTTTCTTTTTAGGATCACTGGAGTACAGAAATGGGAAGAGCGATACGATTGAATCATCCACTATATCCGATTTTGGAATAAATTGTCGCATTAGAGTCCAAAACGGCGACAGGAACTTAACCAAATCCTCGAAAAAACAGTTAAAGACAAAGAAAGACTTCGCTCCATACTGGCGTACAATCGTTCGAAACAAAACTTGGCTTCACTACCGACCAAGTTAAAACTAGATAAGTCGACACCAAACCTACGTCGTGCACCTACTTACCGAATGACTTGAATCTTGAACAAGACATCTAAAAGAACAAGCCAATGGAACTTAAGAAAATAAGCCAAAAATCCACTTAGTAGATGGATCGCTGGTGATCCAAAAGGAAGCATCATGAGTTGTCAAAGCCTCTTGCTTCATGATCTATTACCTCTTCTAAGAATACTTGCCAAGTTTCATAGCATGCCAAACAATCTAGCTCGAGAAGTGAAGACTAATTTGATTCAAGCTGTTTGACCAAAACCAGTTAACTTAAAATTGACCTAGAAAACTCATATGGAGTCGGATTGACTTAAAATTTTTGGGAGAACACTTAAAATACATAGACGAAGGCTCACCAAAAAAATGGGATCATTTAGAGGTTGTTTGATGGATCGCTGGTGACCTAAGTAGATAGATCGCTAGCGATCCATGTAGGTTTGGCCTCATAACCTGAAATTTATAGGGTAGGTCCCACACACCCTAGAGAGAGTACCTGCAAAGTTTCATTTTTTTTTGTTAAGTTTTAAGAGAGTTATGGACGATTCTTCTTCGAATTGGCCCAGTTTGATCCGTCAGGTATGACCCAAGAGGATTGAGCCTCATGACCTATGATCCGTAGGGGAGGCTCCCCTACTCATCTACATTGCATGTATGAAGTTTCGTGTGATTTGGTTAAGTATTGAGTGAGTTATGGACGATTCTTTTGGACCAAACGTTCCATGAAGAAGGATGATCAAACGAATTCCAAACGACTTGATATTTGGACAAGACACTTAAATAGAAGATAGGAAGACAATCAAACTAAGATCACTCAAAAATATGATAAGTGGATGGATAACTAGCGATTCATCCTCTACGGATAGCTAGCGATCCATCCCCTACGGATAGCTAGTACTACCCATCCCCTATGGATAGCTAGCGATCCATCAGGATAGGTCGGATCGCCCTTAAACTTTCCAAGCTCCTTCATTGCACTAAGTAAAAACTTCTGGTACAAAAATATGCTAAGTTGATGGATAGCTAGCGATCCATCCTCTATGGATAGCTAGCGATCCATAGAGATGACTCGGATTGATTTGAGATTTTCGGTGATGACTTGGCATAACAACTGGACTCTTCTGCACTTGGACTTTTGGCCCAATACTCACTGAATTCCCCTATAAATAATCACCTATCTGCAACATAAAGAGGATCTTCTAGACTGGCTACTGGAACTCTATAGAGATTATTCTTCACTCTTCTCCTCCCACACAATAGTCATCTAGGGGTTCACTGTGATTCTCCAGTGAACTCTTGTACTTGTGACTTGATCTAAATTAGAAGATTCTATCATATTGTAATCCGATTCAACTTGTAATAGTAGTCGGTTAATAGAAATTTATAAAGTGGATGTAGGCTTCATTAACAACCGAACGACTATAAAAATCTTTTTATCCTTTTGCCATTTCTACTCGTTTGACATTTATTTTCTATATTATTGCTCTGTAAGAACAGGGCTGGTGCTTTCACACTGCTGTCCAAAATAAATTTAAATTATATATATATATATATATATATATAATTTTTAAAATTTTGAATATATATTTTGTGATAAAATAAGTTATTTTGGATAAGTCAATAATTTTGGAATTCAATAAATATCTAATTTGTTTAATTAATAAAACAGTTCAAAAACAGATATGGACCTATGGACTTAAATTATACATATATACATACATACATACTGTTATCCCGCCTTTTGGCAAGGCCGTGACACCAAAAAGTTGACTGGAAAACTAAAGATAGTTTGTCGTTAAAGTTCGTTATACACTGTTTCACCATGAATATCAATGAATTTTGTCCGAGCCCGGATCAGGCTATAATTGATAGGACACGACAAGCAGAGTCATAAGAGCCAACGTTCCGAGTTTCAAGTCAATCCGAGTTCGTACGCTTAAGATATCATCGATGCAAGTTGAAGAAGGTGACCCTGAGTTCGAATCCATAGGCAAAGATGCTATTCGAATCCATCAGTGCAACCTCTGTTCGAAACCATCGGATTAAAGTCCTTCGAATCCATCAGTATGCCTTCCTTCGAATCCATCCTTATGCCTTGCTTCGAATCCATCGGTATGCCTTGCTTCGAATCCATCAGTATGTTTTGCTTCGAATCCATCCTTATGCCTTGCTTCGAATCCATCCTTATGCCTTGCTTCGAATCCATCGAGTCAAGGTGGCAGAGTCTCCAGGACGACTCGATCAAACAGGAGAAGAAAGCGGATCAAAGCTAAAGTTCCGCTCCACGTCATCACAAAGTCAGTTGCCATGATCGATTCGAAGTGATCGATTCGAATGAACCAGCCTGCCATGAAATACCAATTCGAATCGATCATAACTCGAGATCTATAAGTCCAAATGCTATGAAATTTTCATAGAAGCTTGAGCACATGTTGAAGAATGTCCACACCAAATTTCAGCTTGATTGGATGATTTCTTGATCGATTCTAATGGAGTTCGAATCGATCCCAAAGTGGGACCGGATTTCCTGAAAGCGGGCATGTGGGCCCCCACACGTGCCAGAAGTAGTCTCCCTAATTTTAGGCGAAATATCAGCCTCCTACACCTATAAATAGAGCCCCTGGTCATTCAGAAAAGGGGTCAGACAATTTTAGGAGCTAAAGAGCGCCTAGACTCTGCTAGATTTACTCCAAATCACCACTACTGCCTTAGATTCAGACTTAGATCATAAAATCTATTGTACTACATTATAAGAAATTGTGATCTTCAAGTATAAAGCAATAAAGTCATCAACTTCAGAGTGGACGTAGGCAAGATCGTCGAACCACTATAAATCCTGTGTCATTTACTGTTTTTATTGAGTTTCCTGAGTGATTTGCATACTTATTTCTCTACATATTTGTGATATGTGATTGCGAACTGGTGCTTTCAACGGCTATTAGGTGTTTGTGACCAATTTTGGCGCAAACACATACATACATACATACATAGAGACACACACACACATACACACACATATATATTAAATTTAAATAAAAATACCATAAATATAAATACAATAATTTGTTTTGAGTAAATGAATGATTTTGAAATTCGAAATTCATTTTCAAAATATCTAATTTTTTTAATTAGTAAAATAGTTTAAAACAGATCTGGATCTGTGGATTTAAATTAAAAAATTATATATGTTATATATGAAATAAAATAAAAATATCATAAATATATTTATATCATATAATATCCAAAAATGATTATACTTATTTATTTGTTATTTACACATTAAAATAATTAATAAGAGAATTAAAATCTATGTATTTAAATAAAATGCCTTACGGTCAAAATAATACACACACACACACAAAATTTCTTTTTTTAAATTATGTAAACATTAAAGTATAATTTAATAAAATGAAATATATATATATATAGTTAAGGATTTGGTGGTTTTAGGATTTGTTGCTTATTGTCTACAGAGATTAAACGTTATGAAAATTTGGGCGTGTGTTTGTTTCTGGTAGGCACAAAATGTCAATTTTTTAGTGCTTGATGATTTGAAATATTTCTTTAGCATTTGGAATTCATAGTTTATGATTTATGGTATATGCGATAATGTACAAGTTCATATGGTCGAGGCAACATCGTTGTTCACATGACCTATGTATTTGATTTAGGAATTGAGATCTCGGTTGATTGGTTATATTTGCGATGGTGTTGTTTGCTTATCATTCTCTTCGTTCCATCCATGTCTACTTGGAATGGAGAATTCATGCATCTTCAAGCATCAACGACTACCTTTGGGGATTCATACCATCGGTTGGCATGACAAAGGAGTGGAGGATGGCTGATTCACATAGCAGGTCCTTAGGAAGTCAGAGATCGAGACAGGGTGGATATGAGTTTACAGGTAATGGCGAAGAGAACACGAGACTTTGATGCACATGATGATGAAGGAAAACACCTTTGGATTTGCGAGTACAGTGGAAAAGAAACATGTGACAGCGGTGCGGTTATAATACATTCACGTGATAGTCCGTTCACAATAGTTAGAGTAGTTATATGGGATGATTATCTTGATAGGGTAATTGCTAAAGGACATTTGCCCCTCAGCTTATTGGGCTTAGATATGGAGTTTGAGCATAAATTGGGTCTGACGTGTTGGATCCTAATGCTTTTTCACGTTTTGCTATATCGACTCAACGTGACTTTTTGTATGTTATTTGGCTTGTTCGGGTGGACTTTGTAATGCGGGTTGTGTTTATTAAGGTTTTAAGTAGACTTGTAGCCTTATTATTGCTAGGGCTACTGTGCTTTACTGTAATTTGTAATTAGTGTTAAGTTATAGCAATAAATAGAATCCATTTAAAAAAAATATGGGTTAATACATGTTACATTAACATCAATACATATATACATATATATAAACTTTATACTTAAAGTAAAACAAAAGTAAATTTTGATTTTTTTGTTGCAACATTAATTTATGACATATAATAAAATAATTTTGGATATATAATTACATATATTTATTTGTTCATTTATGTTTGTAGTTAAGACAGTGTTAAATCAATTTAAAATAGTATTTAATGTTTTAAAAATTATTAAAAATTCGTTACTATGATAGGTATATAAAATTTTATTTTCTTTTATTAGTTCAAACAAATAGAATTGATAGATGGTGAAATTTGTAGATTTATATTTACATAAACATATGTATGGCAATACAATTAAAGAGGACAACAATTGTGCATTTAAATTCGTTCAAATGTATATTAATAAACTATATTAACATAATGACATATTAATCATAGATTATAGGATGTTACCTCAAAAATTTTGCTTTAGATTTGTACCTTGATCGGCACACCTTTCTAGAATCGGATCCTGATTCGAGCTCCTAGCTTTGCAACTACTTAGAGAACCACTTTTGATTTTTTATTTGATGTTTGTATCCGATATCTTAGGCCTAAAGGGCAATGGTGGCTATCATAGAGAGAGGAAGAGCAAAAAATATAATAAACAACGAGGAGTGATGTGGCCATTTATAGAGAGAGTAAAAAAGATATTCTCTCCTTGATTTACTCATTCTCTAATACCATTAACAATTAAGCACATTTAAATCCAATTTAAATGCATGTCGATATCAAATGTCGATTCGTACATATATAACTTTTATATATGCACCTAATTAATTGCTATTGACACCCAGTAAATACTAATAACACCCAATACATTAAATAACAAATAATATTTCACAAATATTAATTAATTTAATTAATTCATAACAACTATATCAATTAAATCATATAGTATATCAAGGAATCTACCAATGCGGTTATGCGACTTGCAGGTGTATATTCAATCAACAATTAATATCGAACAATTCAAGTATAAATGTTCACATGTCACCTTAGCTAGTGGTGTGACAGTTTAGCCAAATTTATTGCTTATACATTTTTTGGTAAAATCCAATTTTTACTATTTTAAGTGGTACCTATTGGTGACAATTATTTACACCAATTCTCTTCATCGAAACTACATCACATTAGGACTTATGGAATTTTTTAATGGTCAAAATTCCAATACCGTACACACTCAACTTTATAGTGCAAACACAAAGTCCTTGGTTAAATAATAGCAGTTGCTTTAATCGAACCGCTCTGACCAGAGGTTTTGACTATGAGTTGACTTCAGTTGACCGTGATACTAACCCCATATAACCGAGGAGACAAATTCTCTCTTGATTGGTGTCTCACTTCTAATGCTTCCACTCGACCCAATTAGAGTCGTTCGATGGACGTCGTGCCATGATTTAACTATAATCAAAATAGAGTTTCCACATTGAATCTTGACGGTATTCTCAAATCGAGGGAATTGTGTAATATTGTCACATCGATATTTTCTGATTGACCTTGGTTATATTAACCAATAAAAAATATCAGCTGAGTCATTCCATAGTTATCCAATAACTACCAGTATGTAGCCTCTTGGTGCCCCACAGCCATGTGTATTACACTACCCATATTTGAGGAGTGTTACATACTCTAGTCTCAAGGGATGTATCGATATCCAGTCTCAATACATCTTGACTAGAAATATTTAAAACGATATGTTTATTTTAGTGTAATAAATTACTCATGATTACAACACATTGTAACTACTATCAAAAAACATACCATTTATGGATTTTCTATTAAATATCCTTTTAATTAAATTGATTAATAAATATAATATATTATATTAAGTATATAATTGAAAGAAAACACCTATTATTTTGAACAAGTTTAGTTATCGAGTTAGATATATGTAACAATTGGATAATTTCCCCTAGGGCATACCCCTAACTTTATCAATCTTCCACTTGCACTTGGGGGCCAATTATAGAATCTCTATCCCATCCCTTCGATCAGATTGATGAGAACTGATCGAGTTAGAACCTTCGTGAATGGATCTACTATGTTGGTTTAATTATCTGCTCTGTCGATTAACTCTCTCCGATGCTGATAAACTACTTTTATCCTATGGAACTCTTATCATTACAGTGTTATCATATAACCATAATGTAGTGTTCTCAATACTTGGAACTATCCCTAGTCCGGTTTTAAATTTATGCATTTATATTTATACATTGCTTTCATTATGGCGTTATTCAAGGAGATGTACTTAGCCTTTTTATTAAATCAGCCACAATGTGTTGTTTTGGAACATTTCCAACTTAAAGCTTCTTAGTTAAGATTTGAATGTGAATTTACTATCGACATATTATACTCGATAGCACCTATGAAGTTCGAGTCCGAACACTCCTTCATAAGGAGTTTGTTATTTTTGTAAAGTTCTCTAGTATTTCTTAAATACTCGAGAATACTCTTGTTATCCCGCCTTTTGGCAAGGCCGTGATACCGTAGATTTGACTAAAAATGAGTGGTTACCAACCTTGAGAATCAATGGTATACAAAACTATGAACGATGGTCGAGCATATTTAGACCGGGTCTCGATCAAGGTGCAATCAATATAGGGACAAGGAAGGCCCCGTGAGGCTATGTTTCAGATTTCAAGTCAAACGGAGTTCGTACGCTCGAGTTATGGACAAATGAAGAATTTATATGGATCGGTCTAAAACGATCCATAAAACAGCATAAGTCGACGAAGATCG
Organism: Allium fistulosum; assembly: GCA_030737815.1. Taxonomy (NCBI): domain Eukaryota; kingdom Viridiplantae; phylum Streptophyta; class Magnoliopsida; order Asparagales; family Amaryllidaceae; genus Allium; species Allium fistulosum. Next base: position 919,463,542 of record CM060906.1, read on the forward strand.
ATCAATATCTCAAAATCTACGAAGCCAATGCACTTGAAACTTTCAGAGCATCAATATATTGAAGAGTGGAACCCACAAAAATGATCGCATGACAAAACTCCCAAATCTTGGAAAGACATACCGATCGTTCCATAACGATCGTACAAAATCAGCCAGAACGATCCATAGTTTCACAGAAAATGCGATATCTCAGAAATGGTACGTCGGAATTACTCGAAATTTGGAGAGCAAGTATCTTACATCATGAAGAGCCTATACTATCGATCACACATCAATCAGAAGCCAAAATAACAATCGGCTAAACTTTGGACGATTGTTCCAAAATATCGAGTTAGGGCCACCGATCGTTATGGTGGGCCCCTACGGATCTAGAGACTCTTCTTGCAAAATTTCAGCCCAATCCATGCACGTCTTCTCCTATAAATAAAACGGCCATTTTCCATAAGGAGGATCCTTCTTTCTGCTGCCTAGGCTCTGCCATTTTTATTCTTCACTCTTATATTAATGGATCCTAGCTAATCCAAACATTCTTATAATCATAATCCAATGCATGATCAATAAAAAATATGAAGTAGATGTAGGCCAAGGTTGCCGAACCACTATAAAAAAGTATGTGTTCATTTACTTTTTATGCTATCATTTTAATTTCATTCATCGTTTAATCTCTACGAGATTCTATTGGGTGTTGATACACATTTTTGGCATCAACATTTTGGTGCTTTCACTTTGAATTCTCTGGTTGATTAAATCTCATCTTCTACTTATGGATTTTCATGTTCGCGAGATATATCCAGCTTTCGATCGACAAGTTTCCTATTTTATTCAGATTTGAAAGAGATCTACAAGGAAACTATTGGCCATGGCCAGAGAAGCCAAGTCTACTTCCCCTACAGAAGAAGGAAATCATGATATTACTGATCAATTAGTCATGTGTTTGATCAATGTGCAAACATTTTCAAGTTTTAAATCATTTGTGAACGATCGATCGTCGGCTATGCTCCATACATACTCAATGAACGATCATTCCCTACAAATCCTTATGCTGCATCATTATGTACGATTGTTCCATACGAATGTTTCTCATTGGTCGTTCCACCAATGTGAATTTGGCCGATCGTTTTTCTGTACGATCGTTCCATACCGATCGTTTCTATACGATCGTTTCTGTACAATCATTCCTATAAGATCGCTTCGGCCTATAGTTTACACCAATCGTTCTTCCTTACCGATCGTTCGTTCCTCAACCGATCATTCCTTCCTCCAGCAACATACGATTGTTCTTGTACGATCATTCCACTGCTATGTGGATTTACACCGATCGTTTCTATATGATCGTTTTTGTATAATCGTTCCATTGCTATATGGATTTACACCGATCGTTTCTATACGGTCATTCCAGCTAACCTTTTCACCGATCGTTATTTTCACCTATCGTTCCAATAGATCGTTCCCACTGGTCATTTACAGCAATTGTTTATACCGAATCGTCCCACCAAATATTTAGACCGATCGTTATTTTCACCGATCGTTATTTTCATGACATCACTTACACCGATCGTCTCCACCGATCGTTCCAATTAACATTTTCATCGAGCGTTCGAACTGCCTTGATATTCTAACCGATCGTTACTACAACCAATCGTTCCACTGCTTTAGCATTCCAACCAATCATTTTCAACCAATTATTGTTGCAATCGATCTTTTTTCAAAAAAAAACTTTTTCGGGTATGATCCAAAAAGGCGGTGCCGCAGTGGAGTGCCCCCGCATTCTGCATTCGAAACTCAACTTAAAGACGGTGCATTCTATTCACTTCCCTTACGTCTTGTGAATGACTAGAGCATATAGGATCAAGCGACAGCTTCTGAATTGCAACCAAGGAACGGACAAGCAATCGATACTCAAACAATACTCCCAAAGATTGGAGAACATATGTGATGTGACTGTAAGCAAACCCAAGAAACTTTGGCCCAAAGCCAAACTCGGGTAAAACCAAAATTTTCTCCAAGCAAACAATAATATGACTCCAAGCATTGTTCTTCACTGACCCAGCACTTCGAATTCAGTGACTCCAAGAAAACCAGTTGCTGACTGCAAGCAAACAGCAGATTTTCTCGGGTCTAACTCCAAGTAACTTACCACCAATCTGTCAATAACGGTCCATCTTGCTTTGCTCATATCTTAGGCATACAGACTCCAAATGACTTGAAACTTAGTGTTCAACCTCAAGAGGCCCTCCTTACTGCCTTATATGGATCGCACCCCATTTGGGCGAAAGTTTGGAGTTCATCACCGATCAATGACCCCATCCTAATTGATTCGCCATTCGACCGGCATTTCAACTATTCAAATGTTGGAAAACCATGCATACATCATTCACAAGCATAACAAGTAGCTGTAACTTGAAAACGAACCTGATTGACAATGATTGAAGCATCTCCCCTAGTCGAAGCCTATTCATTGAAGCCGTTTAGTGTGCAAAATATTCGAGAAGATTCAATGTACCAATTATATCGGTTTAGTCAGGGAAAACCGACCCAGGACTACATCTCATGAAATTCGAGTGGCATATGAATTCCACCAGAGCGATATGTGCCATCATATGCAGACGCTTTCCTATATTCCTCGAAGGTGTAGCGATCATGCAGTTTATGCGATTATCGCCCAATCCATCTCCTCATTCAATCAACCAGATCAGAAGATTGTCGAGCAGTTCAGAATGCATGTGACTCACACCAAGGATGTGATGTCATTATCCAATTTATTCCATATGCTAGGTGAGCCGCTCAAAGACTTCCTGTAGAGATTTAATGTTGTCGTCGTCATCACTAATGCGAATAGTTCCAGCGAGAATATCATACTGATGGCATTGATGAGGGCAATCGATCCCTAGACAGATTTTGGCAGCTAGTTAGCTGGAGAGCCTCCTATGATCTTGGATCGTTCTGTTACAAAGTGAATCAGAACCTAAGCATGGAGGAGGTAGAGCAGACTAGGAGAAAGAACAATATATGCCCGTTGGCTAAGGACTCAGATTCTAGGAGACGAACCAGAATCTTAAAATTCGACTCATATACTCCTTTGAACGATTCAGTCGATAACATCTACTTGGAGACTCACGGCTTGGAGCAGTACTGAAAACCAGCCTCGAGAGAGTCCACTAAAACCCAGAGAAAATCTGGAATATGTTGTATATTCCAAGATACACACGATCCTAACGCTGGCGATTGCAAACATCTCCGAGATGTGATCAGAAAGCTGATCTGAAAAGGAAAGTTTCGACAATATGCACAAGCCCCTTGGAATAGCAGGCAAGGAACATCCGACCCCTATCAATAAAGTACTTTGATTATTAATTGGGCCACCTACGGTCGACTTCCAGTTGAGAAGGGCTTGGACAAAGTGGAATAGCGAGCATACGACGTTGCTTCATTTATCAATGAGATTTTTTCCGATCTTCTTTGAATTGTTTCTATTTCAATTTCAATTGTGTTGTGAACTATGACCAACTTGCACTAAAATACTTCCAAATGGTGCAGGTGACCAAGTACTTAGAGTTGGGCGCCAACCAATCTCTACGGACCATGATCGGACCTTTGGAGTTTCATCAAGATAAGTGTGATTCAACCGCTCATCAGCTACCATATGCCCCTAACTTAGGCCAAGGACTCGAAATGGAAAGTGGGTGTGACTTGACCATCCACGTCCTACTATGTGCGAATAGTTACAAAATGGATATCTAGATATCCATTTTGTAAATTCTGACAGAACATCTGTGCCTTACTCAGAGCCCGACAAGGTCAGGATCCATAAAAAAGTGGACACGACTGATCGTTCACTCATCAACTTCCGGCCTGACTTGGGGACCAAAGAAAGACTTGGAATGGATGCAACCCAGCCATCCACTCCTCAGCTTATACTTTAAGTTCGCCAAAATACTTATGCCTCTCTCGAAGCTCAACACGACCGAGGTCCAACTAAAGTGGACGCGATTTGATCGTCCACACATTAACTCCTGCCCTGAACATAGGAGGCAGTTTGAAAGATCGACTTAAAGTAGGCGTAACTGATTGCCTACTCATCAACCACCGTCCTCAACACGTGGACATGACTACAGCTTGAGGTGGATGTGACTTTATCGTCCACCTGAAAAATCTCTCCCTCGACTTGTCGGGAGGAGTACGAAGCAAAATGATGGACGTGGTTCGACCGTCCATTGACCAACTTTGGTCCCTAAGAGCGCGGACCAAAGTATAAATATCAAACGGGCGTGACTGACCACCCATCATAAAACTCTAGTCCTAAGAGTGTGGATCGGAGTATAAACACAAAAGGATGGATACGGTTCGACTGTCCATCGATCAACTCTGGTTCCCAGAGCGCGAACCGGAGTATAAACATCAAACGGGTGTGACTGACCACCCTCATAAAACTTTGGCCCCAGAGTGCAGATCGGAGTATAAAAACAAAAAATGGACGCGGTTCGACGGTCCATAGATCAACTCTAGTTCCCAGAGCGCGAACTGGAGTATAAACATCAAACGGGTGTGACTGACCACCCATCATAAAACTCTGGTCCCTGGAGTGCGGATTGAAGTATAAACACAAAACGATGGACGCGGTTCGACCATCCATCAACCAACACTGGTTTCCAGAGAATGGACCGGAGTATAAACATCAAATGGGTGTGACTAACCACCTATCATAAAACTCTGGTCCCTAGAGTGCGGACTGGAGTATAAACATAAAAAGATGGACGTGTTTCGACCGTCCATCGATAAACTCTAGTTCCCATAGCGTGAACCGGAGTACAAAAATCAAACCGGTGTGACTGACCACCCATCATAAAACTCTGGTCACAGAGTGCGGATCGGGATATAAACACAAAACGATGGACGCAGTTCGACCGTCCATCGATCAACTTTGGTTCCCAAAGCTTGGATCGGAGTATAAACATCAAACGTGTGTGACTAACCACCCATCATAAAACTTTGGTCCCTAGAGTGTGGACTGGAGTATAAATACAAGAAGATGGACGCGGTTTGACCGTCCATCAATCGACTTTGGTCCCCGGAGCGTGGACTAGAGTATAAACACGAAAAGTGGATGTGGTTCGACCGTTCGCTCCTCAACTCTTGCCATTTACTTAGGGGCAAACACACGACTCAAAGTGGATGCGATCTACCCATCTCCTCCCCTGCTCGAGCTCGAAGTTCTTCAGAACACTCATCTTACTCGCAAAGCTCCGCAAAAACTGGATCCAAATGGAAGTAGACGTGGTATGACTGTCCACACATCGACTTGTGCCCTGGATGCAGAAGGCAGTTTCAGAGCCCAAGCCCAAAATTGGACGTGGTTCGACTGTCCAATCCAAAGAGGATGTGATACGTCCATCCATGACCTAGTTTGCCCCTAAGGTACGACAAACTATCCAGGCCTTGCCCGGACATCGACAAGCCCAAAACTCAAACCAAGACATGGACGCGGTTCGACCGTCCAGCAAATAACTCTGGTCCCCCAGTGCCGATTGGAGTATAAACACAAATTGGGTGCGGTTCGACCACCCGCTAACAAACTCTTATCCCTAGAGTGCAGATATGAGTATAAACAAATAGATGAGTGCAATTCCACCACTCAATTTTCCATAAGCTCTGACCTGAACTCGACGAGAGGAGTATAAACTCACTACGGATGGAATTTGACCGTCCATGAACTAATTCTGCTAACGCAAGAATGGGAATGAGAGTACAAACTACTACAAGCCGAATACGACATCTTACTATAGCTCCAGCTGGGTGATCTTTACAACTTAAGGCAACGACCGCAAGAAGGCCTCAATACAAGACCAATCAGAATGACGTTCGAAGTTATGGGAGACGAATTATATTATACCTCTGGACCGACAGACAATATTAATTAAAATTCTCTATATCGTGCCACTGGATCGATGGTCAATATCGATCCAAACTAAACACAAACGGATATAATCCGGACGTCCTGTGAAAAACTTCGATCATCAGAGTGCAGATAGGAGAATAAACCATAAATGAGTCTGACTTGATCATTAATTCTCCAGCACCCTCCTTCGATTCATCAAAAAGAGTATGAAACCGGGTGAGCATGACCCTACTGCACCTGAGCCAGCTCTATCCCTAGATCTGACGGAAGAATATGAATAAAAATGGACGTGATTGACCATCCAGCTCAGAATGAATGCAACACGACCGTTCATTCGTTGACTCTTACCATGATCCGACTAGAAGAGCAATACAAAATGGGCATGACTCGACCATCTACACAGTGATCCTTGCCCTTTGTCTAACAGGGAGAGCATTAATCACTAATTAGATGCGACTTAACCATCTATTCTTTGGACCTTCCTAGAGTATGGTGACATCTGCACCAAAAATAGACGTGATTGACCGCCTTAGACCCAACTCATGCTTGTAATCAGACAGAGCATCAAAGTCTTCCCCCGGGATGGAAAACCAAAATACACGAGACTCAGCTTTCCATTAACTAGCTTGATCCCATGATTCAATAGGAAAGAGTATAAAGCTAAAGTGAACATAACTTGCTTTCCTACTTATCGACGTATACCCCAGACTTGGGGGCACGAGCGAGGTACAAGATGAATGTGAACTGACCATTCATCGATCAACTCTGAGTCTTCAGAGCTTAGGTAGGAGTATAAACACGACTAGGGGAGACTCGATCGTCCATGCAGTACATTTATCAACCGAGACCGGGAGTATAAATGTGATCATCCAAAGACTGACTATGATAGCTCAATATTGTGACTTGTACCTGGTGTTTACAATAACTCGAGGCTACGACCGAAAGGATGCCTAGAGATAGTATCGTCGAATCGATGCCCAAGCTCATTAGCAACTGACCACCACTCCAACCCGAACGACGAGTAACAGATCATGAGTAAATTGAGTGGAAAGCATGTTACTCGAATATACAAGCATGTTCAAACTCAAAGCAAGAGCCAGCTATTTAGTTGCACGCAACACGAGGCTGAACCCTACTCCACACTTAATTTAATGTGCTTCTAAGCCTGGTCTTTAGCCAGTTGCAGATAATCGCTCAAAGCATCTATAGCCCTTCACTATCAGACTCAATAACTCATGACAAGACTCTAGGATTCGACTGGAGTTGCCATCATCATTAACCATCCCAACCGGATTTCACATTGATTGTTGCGCGAAACAGTTACGTTTGAACCCGAGGAATCCAAGGCTACACCCGCAGAGCTAACGATCAACATTACGGTCAGCCATGGCGACCCATTACGGGTATTGAAGATCGAATCACAGCTCAGTGCAATGATGATAAAGGAATTAGATGGCTTTCTCTGAACGAGTCTTGATGTGTTTGCTTGGACCCATTTTGACATGTGTGTGATCTTACCAATTATCGTGAGCCATGCATTGAATATCGACCCAAGGCATGTCCCGGTGAAACAAAAGCAATGCGGCATGGACCCGAAAAGATTTGCTGCACTTAAAGAGGAGGTGGATAAACTAAAAAAAATGGATTTATCCACGACACCCTCTACCCAAAATGGGTATCCAATCCAGTTCATGTAAAAAAAATCTGATAGAAACTGGCGAGATACATCGACTACTCTGATCTAAATAAGGCATGCCCAAAAGATAGCTTTCCACTTTTAAGGATCGACCAACTGGTAGACTCAACCATTGGATATGGACTGCTTTCATTTATGAATGCGTACTCCGGATACAACCACATACCGATGCACGTCCCCCATCAAAAGAACACCAGCTTCATTACCGATCTAAGGCTATGTTGCTATGTTATGATGCCATTCGAACTTAAGAATGCTAGTACAACTTACCTAAGGCCGGTCAACCGAATGTTCAAAGAGCAGATTGGGTGATCGACGGAAGTATATGTGGATGATATACTCGTGAAGTCACGACGATCAAACGACCACATCGATGACTTAACGGAGATGTTCAGTGTTCTACGAAAATATGAAATGAAACTAAATCCCTTGAAATGCCCTTTCGGTGTTGCGTCAGGGATATTTCGGGTTTCATCGTCAACTCTCGCGCAATCGAAGCCAATCCTAATAAGATTCAGGCAATTAGAGACATCCAGGCACTGAAGACAATCAAGCAGGGATAGAGCCTAAATGGAAGATCACCGCTCTAAGTCGATTCATCTCCAGGACTATGTTGATGCATTTCAAGCTCTGATAGATCACTTAGAGTGACCTCCCATCCTATCCAAGCCATTGGATCGTGAAGACTTATACACCTATTTAGTGGTGTCGGTACATGCCATAAGTGTCGCACTGTTACACGAAGAGAATCGGATCTAGAGGCAATTATATTATGTTATCAAACGATTGACAGGTGCTAAGAGAAACTACCCGAAGCTGGAAAGGCTGGCATACTGCCTATTCATTGCATCACAAAAGCTTGGCCTTTACTTCTAGGCTCACCCCATCAACGTCTACACTGACTAGCCATTACGACGGGTCCTACAATGACCTGAGACGTCTGGATGGTTGCTCAAATGGAATATCGAACTAAGCCAATTCGATATCACTTATCTCCCTCGGAGACCTACCCAGGGATAGACATTGGCGGACTTCATAGCTAAATTCATTGCACTAGACAATTCTCCGGAGAGCAGTGGAGAACCAACCAACCAATGGAAAATTTACACAGATGAAGCATCCAACGATCAATGTCTTGGAGTCAAAGTCGTGTTGGTGACTCCTAAAGGAATAATTGATCTGCTACACCTTGAAGCTCGAATTCCCTATAATAAATAATGAAGCTGAGTAACAAGCCTTGATCGTCGGGCTCAAAGTTGCCAGGGAACTAGGAGCGAAAACTTTACAAATCTTTTGTGATACCTGGTTAGTAGTATGCCAAGTTTATCAGGCTAGGGGGCAGCGACTTGCTCCTTATCTCAGCCGAGTCCAAGAGCTACTGGCCGACTTCGATTATTACACCATTACACATATCCCTAGAGATACAAAATTAGAAAGGCGAATCACTGGCCAAGCTGGCCAGTTCCGAGATTGTGCAGCAAGTAGACTTTGTCCCGATTAAAGTACTAAATGCTCCGAGCATCAACCAGATGGAGATTAATTGGGTTATGGAGACGGGGCTAGAAAGGGAGTCATGGATGACTCCTATCTAAGATTATCTGCAATGAGGGATCCTTCTTGGAAAAAGGAGTGAAGAACGACAGATCCTCCGCAAAGCTTTACGCTACATCATCTAAGAATGAGTCATGTATAGAAAAGGTTTCTCCATTCCCTACTGGTGTATTTCCCATGAAGAAAATAGAATGAGTCTTGAGTAAAGTCCATGAAGGAGAATGTGACGATCACATAGGGGGGCAAACCCTGACAAAGAAAATACTCTGCTATGGGTATTACTTGCCAACTGTCAAACAAGATGCAGCTCATCACGTTAGACAATGCGATGAGTATTAGATATTTACAAAAAAAATCCGAGTGCTCCATCGATGGAAGTTACACAAATGGGCATTAATATTATCGGTTCCTTATTGATCTCTAAAGACGAAGCAAAGTACGCCATCGTTGTAGTGGATTACTTCGCCAAATGGGCTGAAGCTGAACCTTTAGCCCTAATCACGACGAAGAAAGTGATCAACTTTATTGTCCGAAGCATCATCTGTCATTTTGGCCTTCCACGAAAACTGATAATGGAACCCAATTTGACAGCGCTTAATTCAAAGACTTCTGCTGTTTGCATCATATTGAGAAAAGATTCGCGGCAGTTGCTCACCCTCAAGTTAATGGACAAGTCGAAGCCGTTAACAAAATCATAAATTCCATTTTGAAGAAATGTTTGGAAAAGGCTAGAGACAAGTGGGCGAATGAACTCCCAACGACATTATGGGCTTACAGAACCACCCACAAGTCCATGATTGGCCATACTCCATTCGCCCTAGCTTACGGCTCTGAAGCCATAATTCTTGTAGAACTTGAAGTCCCTTCCCATCAAGTGACTTATTACGACCCCTATTTCATTATATAAAATATATATATGAGGAATTTCAGTCCAACTGCAATTAAACTATAAGGAATTGGTGACGACTCATGAGCGTACTAATGCATCTGGGAGCCAATGATAAGAACGTGTACCTGAACTTGCACGTGTATATTCTAAAATTTCGATTTCTTGAAACCGATGGAAATTGAATTTCCACTTGGAGTTCTTAGAGAAAAGACTAGATCAGATAGCCGAAGCTTACTAGCCTCATAGAATAGGACACTAATAGCAACTGATAGAATACAATCCTGAATTTATACTGTTGGAAATCAAACAATATTCATGACGAACAGAAAGAAATGCAACTATCGGTAAAGATGACTCAACGAAAGGATAACGACCATTTAATAAACTGAATGGAATCCTTTTCGACGATTGAAGCTTGTGGTGATTCAAAGCACGTCATGTTCGAACAAGGCATACTTTGGAGAGAAAAATGTTATCCCGCTTTTTTGCAAGGCCATGATACCGTAGATTTGACTAAAAACGAGTGGTTACCAACCTTGAGAATCAATGATATACAAGACTATGGACAATGGTCGAGCATATTCAGACTGGGTCCTGACCAAGATGCAATCAATATGAAGTGACAAGGAAGGCCTCGTGAAGCTACGTTTTAGATTTCAAGTCAATCGGAGTTCGTAAGCTCGAGTTATGGACAAATGAAGAATTTATATGGATTGATCTAAAACGATCCATAAAACGGCATAAATCGACGAAGATCGATCAATATCTCAAAATCTACAAAGCCAATGCACTTGAGACTTTTAGAGCATCAATATATTGAAGAGCCAAGCCTACAAAAAATGATCACATGAAAAAACTCCCAAATCTTGGAAAGACATACCGATCATTCCATAACAATCGTACAAAATCAGCCAAAACGATCCATAGTTTCACGGAAAATGTGATATCTCACAAACGGTACATCGGAATTGCACAAAATTTGGAGAGCAAGCTCTTACATCACGAAGAGCCTACAACATCGATCGCACATCATTCAGAGGCCAAAATAATGATAGGCTAAACTTTGGACGATCGTTCCAAAATATTGAGTTAGGGCCACCAATCGTTATGGTAGGCCCCTATGGATCTAGGGACTCTTCTTGCAAAATTTCAGCCCAATCCATGCACGTCTTCACCTATAAATACAGCGGCCATTCTCCATAAAGGGGATCCTTCTTTCTGCTGCCTAGGCTCTGCCATTTTTATTCTTCACTCTTGTATTAATGGATCCTAGCTGATCTAAACATTCTTGTAATCATAATCCAGTGCACGATCAATAAAAATATGAAGTGGATGTAGGCCAAGATTGCCGAACCACTATAGAAATCTTTGTGTTCATTTACTTTTTCTGCTATGTTTTTAATTTCATTCATCGTTTAATCTCTACGAGATTCTATTGGAGGTTGATGCTCATTTTTGGCGTCAACAACTCTAAACTACCATTTAGTGATCTTAATTTGAATTTAATATTTTCTTCACGCATCAAGTACATAGGAAAATTATGATATTGTAGACAACACAACATGTATGATAATTCCTATTGCTAATGCATAAAGAATTCATCTTAAATGTTCCATATTAAACATTTTAATAAGGTGTTTTTGCTTATCATTTTGGGACATTTCCAACATCCATTACACTTACTATAAAAGATATAATTAACAAATCCATTATCGAGTATTAAATAATCAAACATTTACTAATTTTAACATAAGTATATCATTAACAATCAGCAGTATGTGTCTCACTTATAGTATAGAAACTTCTATGTACCTTTTAGTGGTCCTTTCTTATTTACATATGCTTCCTCTGCATTTTGATTGAAAATCAAACTATTCGATATGTCTATCAAAATACATATTCAATTCTGATGCTTATAGAATTATACCTTTGTATCATTTCTTTGATCATATTCGAAAACCCACAAACTCAATATCGCTCCCACTGACTTCGAGACATTTTGGTCGTTATTTGCAAAAAGTCTATTCTAAATCATTATTTTGAATTTTCCATTTCAACACATATTACCAAAATACTAAGCATTACCATGTAGTAATTTTGTGAGTAAATCCAAACTAACTTGAGCATGTTAAATAACGAATCTATTTTGCTAGTTTCAATAAGAAATTTACGATGTAATTCTTATCAACGTTGTTCATTGTATTCCAACTGCATTAGTCTTGCTCTTAAAGACCCATTCACGGCCAATGGATCATATACCTTCGGGTACAACTATCAAAAACATATTTTGATACTATACTTGGAATCCATTTCGAATTTTTGCATCATACTATATCATAGAGTCAATACTCTTAATGGTCTAATTGACTGCTGAGGATTAGCCATTCTCGACATTGATAAGAAACTTATAGTTTCTCTTCAGTGTGCAAGAATATTTATTAGATATTCTAATGCATTGTGTTCGTTTAGATTTGGTTAATTTCATTTCATCCCACGTAATCAGTTTCATCTTTGTATCATATCTAAATCCATTTTACCACCAATAATTTCTAAAAGAAATTCCTTCGCTGCGTAGTTGGTATTCATTGAAGCAACATGTGTTTCTCAGTGCAACGGAATAGGTATTCATAAACACTTTATGAATTGCCTTATATATAAAACTGATTTGGTTTTAGTTTACATTACTTATGTTCAAAACATAAATTGGTCATCTAATGATAGTCGTTCCCAAACTCCTTTCGGGGATATTCATACAGATCCTTCATGAACAACTATTACGTACAGTCTTTTAACTTACACAACCTGCCAACTTCTTGGCCTAGAATATGTTGGGATTTCTTATAAACCATTATCTTGTATGATGTTGTAAACTATTAGTTAGTTGAAATTAATTTTAACCTTGTCTATACTCTTGAGCACACGACCTTATAAAAAGAAGTTAGCTCAGCTTCACTCACCATTAATCATACTTTGTTCAATAAAGTTTGAATACTCCTTATTGATACATCATTATGTATCATAGGGAGGAGTTACTTTTGAGATTAAATCTTTGTTCATATTTTAGTTACTTTTGGAACACTTTCTTATATACTCTCATATTCGATCAAATCAAATAATTTTTATTTTTTATTAAACGTTATGTACATGTGTATCAAATATACATGTTATGTCTATGATAACTCATTGGTTAATACCTGTACAGTTAAAGCGCTTAGCGGTTCCATAGCGGTGGAGGTGCAAAAAGTCATAGTAGCGATAAAGCGGGGATATAGCGGAAAATAACGGAGGCGCAAAAAGCTTAATTAGATATAAAACCAAATATTTAAAGTTAATTTATTCTCTTTCTCTAATCATTTGTATAGGGAAAAGAAATATTGTTTAATCTTATATAACAAAAGCAAAGAATATCATGATTTATGCAGTCCACATTTGGTGACTACAATAGATTTCCAATTTATATTGAGCACTCATGCCATAAAATTAGACCTTTTTGCTAACTTTGTTGATTTAGCTAATAAGAGAATTAGTCAAATCAACCCTTTTATATTAATGTTGCTAAAGCAAGTGCTAAACGTCCTCGATTTAGCAGGTTTAGTGGAAAATAGTGGGGTTTGAAGCAGATCTACTATTTAATAGCGGTATATTGAAAAAGCGTAGCGGTTGAAGAGATCTATGAGCTATAGCGGGAATTTTACGGGGCTTTAATTGCACATGTTAATACAACGAAGTATGTGGAAACATTTTGGTATTATTAGACTTACGATTACATACATATATATGTATCAATCCAAAAAGTTCATCGACTCTTATGATGCTCCCATTCAATAGGTGCTTTTCCCTTTACTAAGTTATAATTCACTAGTATCATATGATTCATAATCATATAATCAAAAATTATTTCTCCAAATGGTAGCATAGTTTATGGTTCTAAAATAATTGCAAATAAATTTAGATACTTCTGTATTTTCCAATGCATCACAAATACCACCAATATAGTTTTATTTTATAATAAATATTCATAATATTCATATTGAAATAAAACCATGTCTATTTTTCAGTCAACGCCAAAAAAAATATTACTTCGTAAATAATTAGTATGTTTTATGTTAGCAAATTTATTCACTAACCAATCATGCAAGGCAGGCTAAGGTTAGATTGAATAAGGGCTTAGGTAGCCTTATGCAAGCTCAAGTGAAATATGTGAGTCCAAGTTTGAGTCCAAGTCCAAGGATTAATAATATGCATGTTCATGGTCCAAGTCCACACACAAAAATAAGTCATATGCTTGTCCATACTCAAATATTATTATCCGAAAGAAGTACGCTATGCAAAAGTTTATTGTCTAATATCTTATGTGCAAAAGTTCAAGTGTTATAATCGACACTAAAATCCCTTTATCAATTTAGGGTTTACAACTTTAAAATTTGAGAAATAGGAAAGAAGTAATTGCCCCCTGGATGTCGATGGTGGTCTATTTATAAGGGTGCAACCACGCGGGATGACTGACACGTGCCCGGGTTTAAAATCTAAGAGTTCTGATAGCTCTTCTTTGATGAAATCTCTGCGTCCCATTATTGAAACTCGACATCTCTTGCCTGCATAAGTTTGATATTGCTATCTTTCTTGCTAAAACTCGACATCGTTTCATCTTTAGAGTTTTGGTATCTCTTGCTTGTAAAAGCTCGAGACCACTTACTAGAGTTGAAGTTCGTTATTCTTTCTGAATCTATTGTCCTTGTAGAAGCTCGACACCACTTATTATTTTCAGATGCTTTACAACAGTTATTGTTGTAAAGGCTTGATAACCATTGCTTTATCAATTGCTTGTTCTCGATATCCTCCCCTTATGATTAGATGCGCGACATCTCCTTATGGCTCGGAATCCTTCCTTTGTTACATACTCTACAACATTTTGTGTTGTAGAGGTTCGACATCCCAAATATGTTTTTGATAGCTTGACAACTTTCGTGCCGTAGAAGCTCGATACCCCTAAGTATTTAATAGTACGATACCTCCATTGCCTTTTAGAGATTCGACACCTTCTTCTCATCATGCACTTGATACCTCCCTTCATTGTTAATGTTTAACATCACCTATTGCTTGTTAAACACTTATTATTGTAGAGACTCAGTACCCCTCAAAAGCTCGACACTTTTTCTCCACTTGTTAACTACTTGGAGTTTAACATCCTTAAAGGCTCAGCACTTCTTTGTTATTAGATATTTGATGCCTTTAGAGACTCGGCACCTTTTCTTAAATGCCAAATGCTTTGTAGCTTTGTCTTCTTTAGGCTCGATATCTTTAATTATTTCCAAACTTGACACACTTTCTCTAGAAGCTCGATACTTCGTATTGGTAGTAACATTTACCCCCCTCCCCCCATGTAGAAGAAACATATTGTACTTTAGTATAATTCACTTTTCTGATTACTACCTGTTGGTATTCCACTTCAATCTCGTTCGTCAATTCGAATAGAAATCAATGATCCTTGTTGTGTCTTTCCCCTTATATAAATACCTGTTCTTTTTTCTACAAAAGTTCCACCTGAAATTTAAAGAAAAATTAAAACTACAATTATAATTTAAAAAGAAGCTTCGATTTCCACCACATTCAAACTTGATTTTAAGGTTTGATTTCTTCTTTAATTGATTTAAATATAAAAATAGGGGGTTTTGATTTGAAAACTAGGGTTTTGTGGGTCATGTTCTTACAAATTATTTGGGTTTGATTAGCAGTTTGAATTCTAATACTATTGTGATTTGGGAACTTTAGTGCTTAAATCCAAAAGTTGTTCGTAACTTCGCGAGCCTAATAACTTAACAGAAATTTGATGTTAAACGGGGTTCTGTTAGTCGTCATAAACCCGAAAATTTCTTAAAACTCGATAATTAACTGGGTTTTGGGTAACTGTTAAGGACTTGATATCTTCTTAGAAACTCAATGATCCATTGAAGGTTTGTTAACTAGTTATAAATTTAGCAGTTAACTTGGTGACTCAATAACTAGTTAGAAACTCGATACCTTGTTGAAGAGTCGTTAACTAGCTATAGGTTTGCCGATTAACCATAAATTCAACAATCGCTTAGAGACTCGACAACTGGTTGGAGACTCAATATCTTTATGAGTTTGACAATGGCTTAAAAATTTGTTAATTAGTTACAAACTCAACAACCTTTTACTGAGTTGCTAACCTTCTACAAAATTGACAACCATTTACAGGGTCGTTACCTAGATACAACTTGGATATCCTTTATAAGTTCGACATCCTTTTATGGACTTGGTAACTAATTATAGCACCTTCAACTGGTTATTAATCAACTACTTATGTACTCGACTCCTTATTACAAACTCGATAACTAGTTAAAGCACCTATAAATAGTTTTGAATTCACTAACTGTTTATGAATTTGATAATATTTTACGAACTTGATAACTAGTTATGATTCAACACCTTATTATAAACTCGGTAACTAATTAATAAATCTTCAACTAATTACGGACTCACCATCTTTTATGAACTTGGTATTTGGTTTTTGACTCAATCGCTAGTTACAATTTTGACACTATGTTGTATATTTATCTACCCATGTTTAAAGAACTAAGTTTTCTTTTAACATCTTCTTAAGTACTTTAAACTTTTATAAAATGAGATACTTCTCTGATTTCTGTATGATATTGCCTGAAAAGAAAATGGCTGGAAAGAAAGTTGATAATGGCTCTAAATCTTCTCTTGCTCCTTAAAAAGGGGATTATAGACTTGTTCAATCTTGGATAACTACTCAAGATGAGGTGGACACTATTCTCCAATAGTTTGGCATTTCCAATATAGAGGCCAGAGTGGCAGGCCCATCCGAAAGAATAAATAATCCTCCGGAAGGTTTCCTTGCCTTCACCTCGATCCATATTTAGCATTTAGGTTACCTTCTCCTCTCGGAATTCTTTACTCGATTCTTGGATCACTTAGGGATTGTTCTAATTCAATTGCCGCCCAACTCTTATACATATCTAAGTTGTCTTTAGATACTAGCCAGGGAAGCTGATCTCCCCTCACTTGATGCTGAAACACTTCATTCGTTGGTAAATTCTGTTAGTAGGAAAGCAACCAGCACGTTCTATATATCGCCTTCTTCCTCATCCAAAGAGCTTGATCATTAACTCAATCAATAGAGCTAAAGATTGTGAAAACCAGTTCTTTTATGTCAAGAGCCATACCCTTGGAATCCGGGTTTATTTCTCTACTCCTAGTAAGACTTGTTGCTTTCTCTCTAGTGTTCATACTATATTCCACTACTTTGTTATATAATAGTTATTCTTTTTCAGAACCTGCTCCTAAAGGGACGAAATCTTCTGTTGCCAATACAATTAGTGCTTAAACATGGCTTCTCAAAATATAGAGGACAAGCTTAAGCTTTTGACCGAAGCCAACTTTCGAAAATATTCCTTGATCCAGGAAAGTCACAAAGTGCTCAAGGAGCCCCCGATGATAATGAAAGATGCTCATAGGAAACAAGCTTTGGTTGTTGGTAACAAAACCGCTTTTTCTCCTAATTCCCCTATTCTACGCAATTCTTTTGGTAATCTCTTAATCTATTATTATGATTTAACGAAGTCTCTTATATCGGCACCTTATGATTCCTTCCTTGACTTAGGTCTACTCTTATCATTCTGGCTATTAAATCTAAGAAAGCTAAAACTTCCACCTCTTCTTTAGTTGCGACTACAAAAAATGCCCCCATTGCGGACTCTATCGCTGATGCACTTCAGGCTATTGAGAGTCGTAAGAGAAAGTTGGGTTCTAGCGATCTGTCTAGTATTCCAATTCCTCCCCTGGTTAAAAAGAACAAGCTTGGAGAAGATCAAACTCTTTCTATTATTGCGGAAGATCCAAACGCAGCTACGGCCTCAATTAACCAAGACTCTAGTTTTTCCGATTTAAGTATACCAAGATCCTCAAGACCAAACAGAAGCTGCTCACACCCCGAGTCCTGCTATTGATATTACGATTCCTTCATCCGCAACTGCCATACTACATTTGTATCAGGAGTTAGGCCCAACTCCTCCTCCCTATGAATATCTTCCTTCTGAAGCTGTGGCTCAACCTATCCCTTTAGGTTTCGATGACTTTGTTCATTCATTCATCTGGTCCCCATCTATGGCCTCTCTAATGCCACTGTAGCCTTCCACTTTCTCTAGGGACCGTCTCCATATTCTCTTTCAGCAGCTTCTTGCGGTACTTATCTTTACGTGTCTGACTCGTACAAACCATCGGCTTCATAAATTTTTATTTATTTTTTATATCTTAGGTGGCCAAGCACATGATTTTTCTTCAACAAGCTTCCCATGAGTCTGTCGACCAAATTCCAAATTTTAAGGAGCAGATTTCATTGTTGATGGAGAGAGTTAAATTTCTCAAGGGCCACATCTATGAAATTGCAACAAAGAGAGATGAGGTTACAATGAAAAGAATAAACTTGTCTCCCACTTGCATGAAAAAAGGAGAATAAGGTTAGCTGTTGAGGAGAGGTCGAAATCCCTAGAAGAGGAACTTAACAGGCCAAAAATGAAAATACTCAAATGGCTGCAAAAGTTACAACTTTGAAGGACAGTCTGGAAAGTATGGAGGCAGCACTTGTATTTGCAAATAACATTGTTAAGGATGCCAAAAACAATGTCTCTTTTTTTATAGAACAAGCCCTCTCCATAGTGATATGGGGAGGCCCTCTTCATCGCATATTATGATAATATAGACAATTATCCAGGGTTGGACTTTCCTTCACTCCCAAAACTAAATGACAAGTTTAAAAGGAAATTCGACCTTAAACTGGAGAGGATTCCTGGGTCGCTACAAGACGAATTCCCAAAAGAGGAAGCTATTAATCCTCAAGAACTATTATCTTTTGATGATCCTCTGCTTGATGAGGATGGGGATGACAACGATAGATGGGATGATGATAAGGATGACAACAACGACGACGATGATAATGATTCTGGAAAGGATGGTGGCGACAAAGGTCCTGCAGGACTAGGAAGTGGGGGAAATGGATTAGGCAGCCACGACTTGGGCCTATCTACTCATGATACAGATTTCTCCGATCTTTTCGATTCTCATAATATTTTTTAGGAAGATACCTCTATAAAGGATGTTCAAGATGTTAACAAAGAATTAGGCAGGGAGAACATTCGGGTTTCTACCTCACAAGCTCCCGTGGTACATGTATAATTTTATTACCTTTAAATGCTTATAAATATATGTTAGCCTTAGTCAATAAATCTATTATTTTAGTTAAGGAAAATGAACATATATCACTTTGAAATTGTACGCAAGAAGAATGTGCTGCAATTAAATAGAGGAATTGAGAAATTGGATGAAGACCACAACAACTTATCTGAAAACTATAAGAGTCTTCTTATTTATACCAATCGATTAAAAGATTTCAAAGAGAAACGCATGGCCTTGCTTTTAAAAAGATCTTGCCTTCATTAAGAAAGAGTTTTAAAGGAAAATGTGGAGTTAAACCACTCTTTTGGATGCTCATTGATGATAGGGACACTTTAGTGGAATTCCTCTACAAAATTTATTCTAGGAATCTTTTTACCGACTTTTCCTTCCAAGGGAAAGGGAGTAGGGGTTTACTTAGGCGTCTTCATAGTAGGTATTTGAATGATCATGGGACCGAACCCCATCCTTGGGAATGCTGCAATCTTCCCAAGATCACGACTGTCCCACTTTCTCCTAACACCCTTCCTCTTGAGAAGATCAAGTTCAACAGAGAGAAATTCATTTTTGATTTTTACAAAGGGTCCATGTTGTATGAACCTAAGTAATTTTGTTGTTGTATTATGCAATTCGTGTAATCTTTATAAGTTTTAGTGTTTTTATTTTTGCATCTTTGTCTATTTTTCTTAAAATATACAGGTTAAGGAACCATTTGGCACTCCTATTTCAAATGAACTCTTAAGTAAATTTGTCAGGCTAAAAAGGGATTTTAAGGAGAAAACACTAGCCCTCAAAACCTCCTGACTAGCAAAACACTACTTTTTAGGGACCTTAAAGAAGTTTACATACATCTTCCCCACTCATATTTTGATTTCTTAGGTGATGAAAAAGATAGTTTACTTAAGGAAATTTGGTCTAATTACGCTAAACTATTATGCGGTGATTCTAGTCCTTCTACCGAGAGATGGGATTATCATCAGGTTCCCCAGTTACTACTCCTCTCTGGTTTAATGCCTCCTTTGACTCTGTTTTCCCTATGTCTGTGGAGTCACTCAAAATGCTGCTCCTAAACTTAAGAATTAATGTAATTTGAACTCATTCATGCTTGTAAACCTTGTTGTTATTAATAAAAGAATATGTTTTTCTCATGTATTGATTTTTCTTTTACTTATTCTTATTAGGAATGTCAACTAACGCTTATACATAGCAATCGTGATCTCTCTTCCTGATTGGATAGACTTAAGGGAAGACTGATGTTAGATAATGGGAAGTGCTCCTCCCAAGATGCTTCGGCTATGTCATTTTCAGACAACCTAAAAGCATGTAAACGATATAATAAATACTATAAATTTAGGTCAACATTAAGCAGTATGAATGAAATGACCTCAAGTTTAGAGGAGAAGATCAAAGAGAAAGATAAAGAGATTCAAGAGCTGAAAGAGCGCATAAATGTAGTTGGTCAATCCAGACCCTCAAATCAAAGGATTGAGGTTTATGCTAAAATTGCTCGACTGCACTAGAAGATTGAGGATCTTGAAGTTGATCTTTTGAAAAGCCAAGTATCATGTCAATCTTTGGAGCTTATGGCAAGTGGAGGCAAATCCAGCCTTCCTACTCCTACCCCCACAAAGACAACCAGGTCTAAATCCTCAGCTCGTGAAAAGAAATTTTCTTCCTTAGAAAACCCACCTTCGGGTTTGGATGATGGAGAGATCGCTAGATGGTGCCGAGAATATAAATGAATGTATCTAGTTTCTAGAATGAAAATGGGATGAAATGTTTTAGAACATCTCAATAAGTATCAAAGTCAGGTTGAGGAGCTGGGACGCATGAAGCATGCTCTTGAGCAAAAGGTCAGGACTCTCAAAGGAGCCAATAAGATGCTCGACTATGCATTAAAAATTCAAATTATCTCCATTGATGAATCAAACATCATTCTAAAGAAGGATAGGAAACTTAATGAACTATTAGATGAAGCAATTCGTCGTATTACCGATCCTTCTTCGACCATTAATGTCTTGAAGGAAAAAATGAAAGACCTTGAATCTCAATTGAAAACAATCGAGGTGATGTTACTTGAGAGCTCTCGATTGGATTCCCTTATAGATTATTTACTTGAAATAATTGTAGCCCTAGGCTTAAAAATTGACTATTCTTTCTTAGGTACATAAATGAATCAAAGGCTTAGTAGAGCAGTAGAAGCAGGATATAGACGGTATTAACAGTTCTTTTTATATGGGTGCACTGACCATCTTAAGAACATTGGAGGCCCTCTTCTTTTACTTAGAGATGCCCCTGCTTTAAGTGAAAATCATACATACCTTCTTGAGGTTGAGGGGAAGGGGAAAGAAAAAGTATACCAACATTATCCGCTTCCTCAACCTCCTCCTTAGGAAGATTAAGATGACTTTTCTTAACATTTGTAATTTTTGTATGTAAATTTAGTAAAAAACTTTGTACCTGAATAGTTGATATTTTGAATAAACTTTGTATTTCTCTTTCTTATTCTGGTCGTGCATCTGAACTCATTACGCTTATCTTAGATTTGTGACTTTCTTTAGAATTTTAATTTAATTCCATATGATTTATGGACATTGATAGATTTGTTTGCTCTTTGCTTCTTCGAAGAATGCTTTTAGATAGGCCTTGATTTGTGAGTTTCTTATTGGGTGTAACGGTACTTATTTTCCACCTTTCTTGATGGGACTTTCCCTTTTGCTTCTGGAAAAGCACAAAGTAAATAATTATGACTTCAATAATTTCAAAAAATTACTTGTTCCTCAAATCGATCACTTTGGTTTATAAATACCAAAGAAATTTTTGAAAAGGTTTTCCTCTTTAAAACATTGAAAATTTGGTTTTAAAATTTATTTTTTGGAATAAATATTGAATCAGTAGAATTTCAAACAAATTGGATTAGTTTGTTTCCTCATCTTTCATGGTTGAATGATTTCATAAATGGATCTTCGTTGCTTAAATTTCTTCCCTTTGTCTAGATTTCTTGGATGGTTATTTGATGACTTTTCTTCGTCATATGAGACTTATAAGTATGAAAATGTCAATTTAATAAAAGACTAGAAATCCACTCGATAAGAAGACCATAAATCCAATTGATAACAAGACCAGAGATCCATCTAGTAAGATTCACATTTCAATCAATAAGAGATTGGAAATTTGATCAATAACGGAGATTCCCGTTATTTGACAAGAATATTTCTGATAAGGAGATTCAGAATTTCTCATATGTTCATATTTGATGCCGAGACCCTTAGTACCGGGTAATAGATAGTTCTCGACCCTTCCTTTAAAGGTTTCTTAATTTTTGCTTAAAGTCGGATTGGTCTCTTAGAAAATTACTTTGATCCATTCTCAAGACGAAATTACACTTGCCTAATTGATCACTCTTGCCCCTTATTACCTGTTAAGTAATGATTTAAGCTTTAATCTCTTTCGCCCCTTGTTACCTCATAGGTAATGATTTAGACTTTAATCTCTTTCGCCCCTTATAAGTAATGATTTAGGCTTTAATCTCTTTTGTCCCTTATTAACTTATAGGTAATAATTTAAGCTTTAATTGAGCCTCTTATTACCTTATAGGTAATGATTTAGGCCGGCTGTTGCATTTGGTTAGCCATGTTAAGAAGAACCAAAGTCTTATCTGTCCTCGCTTTAGGAAGTGCTCCGTCGGGCCTTATAGGCAGAACATAAGGTAGGTCAGTGCTTTGGCCAGGCCATCTTAGGTGGGAACAAAGAATTACTCCATCCTCCCTCTAGGAGGCGCTTTGGTCAGGCCACGTAGGTAGGACCGAAGGCTTGTAGTGTCTGGCCAGGCCTTATAGGCTGGACCAGAGGCTTACTCTAAAATTCTTCTAGGAGGTGCTTTGACCAGGCTTTTGTGGCAGGATTAAAGGTTTTTCCTTTATTTTATAAGTCATTTCCATGAAATATTTCCTTTTTATGCTCTTTATCTTTGTAGATACATTTGATATTTTTCTCAAATCTTATTAACAAATTCTCGGAGTTATCATTTTCCCAAGAACAATCATCCCTTTAAGGGCTCCGCAATAATTAGTTTTGTGTCCATTCATTCGATGATATTGGCAATAAGCTCCCCTCGGATTTCTTTTATTTCCTTGTCGTTTCTTCTTTGAAGGCTAATAGTCCAACCTCTCTTTAGTTAGAAGATAGATGTTTTCATAGGAGGTGGTAAGGGAACAGGCTCTTATAGATTGGAAATTCCTAGGGGATTGTGTCTTTAGTCCCCATTTGGCTTTCTTGTAACATCGGATAGACTCTTTAGTTCTAACGGCAATTTTTCTCTTTGAAATTCTCGAGTTTTGATTAAGGTAAAAGAGTGCTCGAGTACTCCCTTCCAGTTTTGGGCAAACTTATCGAAATCCTTTGTTATTTCATTTTCGAAGATAGTTCCTTTAGCTTGGAGTTGTTTAGTTTTTCTCATTTCCGATAATGGATCATACCTTATCTTGCTTTCGTTTCATAGAGTAGGATAATAAGTGAAGATTGGGGTAGATCCCATACGGAATGGATTTATACTCCAGTTATCCGGATCATAAGGGATTACTCATCTCTTTTCAGCTAAAGTCATCAATGCCAATTCTCTTAACACTTGTTCCTTATGGATTGCAGATTGTGGGTTACTTGATAAGTTGACTTAGGAAAGTAAGGCTTGGAAGATCCTTGTTCGGAGATAGTCATGATGTGGTTTAATAGGTTATATAGGATACAGAAAGTCCTCAATAGGAATATGCTGGATATAGAGAGTCTTTTTGGAGAGTCCCTAAAGTCTTTTGTAGGGATATGCAGGAAATAGAAAGTACCTAAGGTCGTCTATAGGGATATGCAAGAAATAGAAAGTCCCTAAAGTTCTCTATAGAGATAGGTAGGGAATCAGAGTTTCATACCCACCTTCTAGTGCTAAAATGTTAGCAAATTTATTTGCTAACCTGTTATGCAAGGCAGTCTAAGGTTGGTTTGAATAAGGGCTTAGGTAGCTTTATGCAAGCTTAAATGAAGTATGCGAGTCCAAGTTTGAGTCCGAGTCCAAGGATTAATAATATGCATGTTCTTGGTCTAAGTCCACACACAAAAAGAAGTCATATGCTTATCCATAGTCAAATATTATTATTCGAAAGAAGTATGCTATGCAAAAGTTTACTGTCCAAGATCTAATATGCAAAAGTTCAAGTGTTACAATCAGCACTAAAATCCCCAAATCAATTTAGAGTTACAACTTTAAAACTTGAGAAATGGGAAATAAGGATTCTCTCCCCCTTGGATGTCAATAGGGGTCTATTTATAGAGGTGTAACCACGTGGGATGATTGAAATGTGTCAAGGTTCAGAATCCAAGGGTTTCGGTAGCTCTTCTTTGATGAAATATCGACGTCCCATTGTTGAAGCTCGACATGCTTTGCCTTTATAAGTTTGATAACACTATCTCTCTTGTTGAAACCCGACATCCTTTTCATCTTTAGAGTTCTGGCATATCTTGCTTGTAAAAGCTCGAGACCCCTTGTGAGAGTTGAAGTTTCTCATTTTTTTTGAATCTATCGTTCCTGTAGAAGCTCGACACTACTTATTATTTTCAGATGCTTTACAACAGTTATTGTTGTAAAGGCTCGATAACCATTATTTTATCAAAGGATTGTTTTCGATATCCTCGCCTTATGCTCTAATGCTCGACATCTCCTTGTGGCTCGAAACCCTTCTTTTGTTACATATTCTACAACATTCTGTTGTGTAGTGGTTCGACATCCCTCATATGTTTTTGACACCCTGGTTATCTTTAGGCTTGATAACCTTCGTGCCGTAGAAGCTCGATACCCCTAAGTATTTACTGGTACAACACCTCTATTGCCTTTTAGAGATTTGACACCTTCTTACCATTATGCACTTGATACATCCCTCTATTGTTGATGTCGGCATCACCTATTGCTTGTTAAACACTTGCTGTTGTAGAGACTCGGTACCTCTTAGAGGCTCGATAATTTTTCCCTACTTGTTAACTACTTGGAGTTCGACAACCTTAGAGACTCGGCACTTCTTTATTATTAGATATTCGATACCTTTAAAGAATCGGCACCTTTTCTTAAATGCCAAATGATTTGTAGTTTTGTCTTCTTTAGGCTCAATATCTTTAATAATTTCCAAACTCGACACGCTTTCTCTAGAAGCTCGATACTTCATATTGGTAGTAACATTTTACGAAAACAATTTTTCATAATTTTATATGATTAGTAAGTGTTATATAGCATGCTCCTACTATTTTCGCCATTACTATAATAGCATACAAAATACAGAGCTCCATTAAACCACTTAGTATATGCTATTTATTTCATTTACTATAACTGGTTTACTATCTAGAATTTTAGATCAAAAATCTTAAATTCAAAGAAATAATCTCATAAAAACAATTTTTCTATTTGAAAGTACATTTTAGAATAGAAATCATATCTTCATTCCAATGTTAAGTATCAATAATTATTTTACAACTCTTGTTTCTAATGTTTCTTTATGAAGTAGAAGTGACCATTCACTCTCTTCATTCCAACCATGCCTTAGGTTATATCCACTCTTATACATTCGATTTCCTTTTAAACAGTCTAGCCATTCAAAGGAAATCCTCACTCCAATATCATAACGAACTCTTTACAAAAGTGAATTTGGTCACCCTTAACTTTAAATGATATCAAATAAATTATACTTTGTGTAAACCAATCAAACCGACATTTCAGTGGTCGAATTCTTAGATCTATCTTGTTGCCTTTGGTCCAATGTTACATTTAATGCAACAAGATCATTATTTTAATCAGTCATATTGAATACACGATCTAACATTATGGTTTACTTTCTAATTTCGAATGAAGTAATTTCATCGAAATTTTATACATTTCGAGTGGTGACTGTTCACCATATAACATTTATATGTGATTGTAAATGAATTATATATTCATATCCTTGTATTGCTTTTAGAGTTCAAAACTCTTTAAAGAAAATACACGGTCTTGGGCAAGTAAACATGTAAGTGACCAAATTTTGAACGTAATTAGTAGTTGTATAATTAGGCACTTGCATGAGTGAATTTTCATAAATATTTATTGGTAAGTATATTTTATATTTTTGTTTGTCAATATTAATTCAGTTCATTTGTATATTTTAATTGATAAACATTTTGTTAATTTTATTAGTTGCACAAATTTATCGATGTGGATTATTTTAACTTTACATACAACAGATGTTCTTACAAAATTAGAAAGGTTAATTGTTGCCATTTCATATTTCTAATAAGGCCCTACTAGATTTTAATGTTTCTCGAAACACTAAGATGAAACATAGAAGACTTTTGACTTCACTAGTGGGTGTTAGGACTCGTTTGTCTTAGGATTCTGAACTTGAGTTTGCTTAACAAGTCATAACACCACAAATGATGGATAACTCCTAATCGGTTGTATCATATACAACTCATAACCTGTGGTTCCTTGTCCTAATCTCATATCGATCATGAGTTGGCTCAGCAAATCGAAAGAGATTATCCACTCGTACCCATAATTTCGCAACCGCCTAAATATAATACATGTACTTTGAGTTTTCTCAACAAATACATATAGTTATCTTACCTTATGTGTTTAATATATTAATAATACTAGAAATAACATCTCTAGCTTGAGTTTGCTCAATAGCCAAAGAATATGCAAGTAATTTATTAATATATAATGGTAGAGAACAACATTTATACTAAAGATTCATAATCTTAACATATTTAATTGAGTGATAATGACTTATGGAATGATGTATTTCTTATAAAATACCCTCATGATTCATGTGTAGGACACATCAGAAATCACGATATATGTATCATACGTATGTATCTATTCTTTAAGTTTAATTGGATTTCTTACTGTTCCACCTTTAATTTATACATTCATATTATATAAGTTTTACTTACTATATAACTTTTATAATTTAATTAACTTATATAATAGTCTTATGTGTAATATTATATTAATTAAATTTTATTTAATTAACATTTTAATTAATTTTATTTTATTCATTTTGAACATTTTAAATTGAATATGTGCACTATAACATTTATAATAATACATATATATCTTATATATGTAATATGTTATTTATTATTTAACATTTAATTAATATGTCTAGTTAAATAATTTTAATTAATTCTAATTAATATCGAAAATTATGTGTGTGTGTGTATATATATTAATATATATATTATCTTAACATATTAAGTTAATGTCACAAATATCAATTTATATGTCATTTAATTTAATTAACTAACCT
The DNA here is from genome assembly GCA_030737815.1 of Allium fistulosum. NCBI lineage: Eukaryota > Viridiplantae > Streptophyta > Magnoliopsida > Asparagales > Amaryllidaceae > Allium > Allium fistulosum. Next base: position 919,491,111 of record CM060906.1, read on the forward strand.
TTAATTAATTATTCAATTTAATTAACCGACCTAATTAATAATAAATTTTGAAAAAAAATAATTTTTATTTTCAAAACAATTTTGAAAATTATTTTGTAACAATTATAAAATCATTACATGTTTTAAATTTAATCTTTAAAATATTATTTTTATTTACTTTAAATTTAACCTTTTAAATTTAAAATTTTATTTAATTTTAATACGGGTTTTGAAATTTAGTCCAAAGCCCAAATCAATTTAGGCCTTTACATTGGGAATGACCTTTAAGCTTACCTCATCATTTCGAGTCAGGCCAATAGCTAGGACAGAGTACTCGGTTATCCAAACCCGTCCTTAGACAGTACTTTTCTAGACACCCTACTATAGGGTAGGCTTTATCAAGTTAGCCCTAATACTGTAATTTAGATCGCAAAAGCTATTTGGCTCTAATACCATTATTAGTACTGGGCCAACATGCAATGAGTGAATTCAATTTTTTTTACCATTTTAGTTCTTATTGGGCCTATGAAGTTTATATTAATTTAGATCCAATCTAAATAATTTTAAATAAAATCTTTATTTTATTTAATTACTTTATATAAAGGTTTGATTTTGTATAAATATGTAATATATAAAGTGTATATGTGCTTCAAATACACACGTACGTGTAAGTGTGTGTGTAACATATAAATATGCACATGATGTAATGTGCTCGTATATAAGTGTTGGATTTACACCACAACGAATAGAGTGGTCCTTTATATGCACACCGTTGTCTAAAACAAATTTAAATTATAAATCTATATACATATATACATATACATACATATATATATATATTATATTTGAAATTTTGCATATTTATTTTGTAATAAATAATTTATTTTGAATAAGTCGATAATTTTGAAATTCAAAATTCATTTTAAATATCCAATTTGTTTAATTAGTAAAATAGTTTAGAAACAGATCTGGATCTATAGATTTAAATTAAATATACATACATACATACATATATATATTAAATTTAAATAAAAATATCATAAATATAAAAAATAGATTACTTTGAATAAGTTAATAATTTTCAAATACAAAATTCATTATCAAAATATCCAATTTGTTTAATTAGTAAAACAATTTAAAAACAGATCAAGATCTATGGATTTAAATTTAAAAATTATATATATTATATATAAAATTAAATAAAAATATCATAAATACTTTTATATCATATAATTTCCAAAAATGATTATATACGTATATATTTGATAATAACACATTAAAATAATTAATAAGATTATTAAAACCTTTGGATATATATATATATATATAATCTGTTTTTTTCTTTTTCTGAACAATAAAGTATAATTTTATGAAATAAAAAAATTAATATATAATACTACTTAATACATGTTGTATTAACATTAAAACATATATACATATATATATAAACTTTGTTTTTAGAATAAAATAAAGTAAAATTTTGATTTTTTTTGTTGTAAAATTAATTTATGATACCTAATAAAATAATTTTGGATATTTAATTATATATCTATTTGTTCATTTATATTTGTAGTTAAGACAATGTTAAATCAATTTAAATGGTTTTTAATGTTTTAAAAATTATATTTAAAATTTCATTACTATGATATATATATATATATATATTTGAATTTTTTAGTTCAAACAAATAGAATTGATAGATAGTAAAATTTGTAGACTTATATTTACATATACATATGTATGACAATACAATTAAACAAGACAATGATTTTGCATATAAATTCAAACATATACATTAATTAACTATATTAACATAATGACATATTAATGGTGGATTATAGGATTTCATCTCAAAAATGTTGCCTTATATTTGCACCTTGATTAGCGGATCTTTATGGAATTGATTCGGATTCAAGCTCCTAGCTTTGCAATTGCTTGGAGAACCACTTTTGATTTTTTATTTTATTTTATGTCTAGATCTAATATGTTTGGCCTAAGGGAGCTAGAAATGGTGGTTATCATAGAGGAGAGGGAGAGCAAAACATAACCTAAACAATAAGGGGTAGCGTGACCTTTTATAGAGAAAGTAAAGGAGATATTGTAATGACCTGAAATTTTACATCCTTAGTTTGCGAATATTTAATAAATTTTCAATATTCAAATAATAGGTTTTATAATTAAAATATAACTCTTTTAAATAATAACTAATGATAGTAAAATTGATTTTCAATTTTGTTTACAAAAATAATTAGTTCAAATAAAAATAGAAAATGCGACCAAAAATCATTTTTCGAAATTTTGACTTTTCGACACTGAAAAGTTATCGAGAAACGTTGTGCACATTTTTTTAAAACATGCACACATTTATAAACTAGGGTTTGATCAAATTTGCAAGTAATATACATGTTTACATACTTGAATACTTAATAATATATACATATACATTCATGATATGACTATTTATGCATATTTACATACATACATACATACATACATACATACATATATAACCTAGGTTAGTATCTAAACACACTAGGTTAGTACACTAAGTGATGGAGGGGGGAGATGTGTGGAGAGGGGATGGTGGAGAGGGAATGGGGTTACATGAAATGTTTACATTATTTAATGCAAAAAAATTAGTTATTTACCTCTTCTCCTTGCCTATATATGCCCTCCTCGTTCCTACATCCTCTTCTTTGTTATTATTTACATTCTCATGTCAAAATCCTCTTCTTATCTTCATGTATTTCCATGGCTTCCATCTCCAAATTCCTAAGATAAAAACTAGTAAATATACTTCAAAAAATCAAGTTAAATTGCCTTTGAGCGAACACCCAGGCTTTGGTGGGGGTAAACTCATTATAGATAGGGTCGGTAGTGCCCTAGAATGAGTCTGAGTGATATATATATATATATATATATATATATATATATATATATATGAGTGTGTATTTTTAGTGAATAAACATGTATTATATTGTGTTGTTTGACCTTTGAGTGGCTTAAGAATTTTGATCAATGCGCTTGATCAACGTTATCGATAGGGATTTCCTAAAAACTTGAACAAGTTCAATAGACATAATATTGTTTTAAATTTGGTAAATGAAATAATTTTACCTAGGAATATATTTTCTATATATAAAAAGAGATGATTTTCAAAATGTATGTAGTTGTCTATAAGGAGAGTGGGTTAGGAGTTAATAATATTTAAATATTAGCATTTAGGGTTTAACTAGTCATGCTTGTCCAGTTGTGAGCATTGGCTATTGTCAGATTTAATAATAGATTTTCGTTTTCCATCATGGGTTGGGTAGATAGAATATGTAGGAACATTGAATTGACCACCTTATGAATTAAGTTTCATAATTTGACCATAAGGCGTTCGACGATATGTAGGGTTAAAAATTGAATTTTAATAAAGGTGTTTATTAAAAGAAAATATTCAGATAGTTTTATAAGATGAATTAAGAGAGATGATTTTACAAATCAGATTTATTAAATATGTTTTAAAAATGAAAAGGGTTTTGAGAATGTTAAATCTCAGTGGCTTTGATAAATTCCAAATGATTTTGGAAAATAGCAGTAATCATTCTTTAAGATATTTTAAGATATAGATATTTTAAAATAAAGTTTGAGAGTAAGGTTTTCCTTGGACAGTTCGAGAATAAGTTTTGATCTATTTTGTGATGATCAGAATAATCTTCTAAGTGATAATCGAATGTTTGCTTAGGCAGATAGGATAGTGCACTTGGTAAATTATTCTTTTTGTTATTATACAAATCGAGACAAGTTCAAATCCGAATGAATCCAAAGCAAGTGGATGATTTTTTAAAAAACTATTTATCCATAAATAGTATTGTTTCGAGAAGAAATTTGGAAAAAGAAGAAATATTTTTATTAACTAGTTCGAGTGTCTCGGAAATGACTAAAAATGGGTAAGAGATGTGTTCGGATGGCAAACACTTCTCTTGAGTATTGCCCTTCTTGGTAAATGGGTATATGATATTATTTGGTAGTACCTAGTTTCTTGACATCATTTTGGAGTTACTCGGGCTATATGTATGTTTTCAAGAGGTTTCTGAAATAAAACCCAGGTATTTTGTTCTTGGATTCCTTAAAAGGAAGAGTTTTCAAAACAAAAGGATATTTTGATTAAAAAGGTGGATTAATAAATGAAGTTTTAATTAGGTTAAATTTAATAAGTAGGTTTAATAAACTTTATTTATTTAAACCGTGTCTTTTGATTTTAACATCTAGAATGTGAAGAATTATTGAAGTTTTTAGGTCGGCTAATAAACATTTTATCTTAATAGTGTTTAAGAAAAGTAGAATCTAGGATGGAGTTTGGATACCAGCATCCTACTCTTCTTAGCTATTACCAGACCAATTAGGATAAAGAGGTTGATTTGGTCGACTTAGTTCATGACCCAAATTATTATTGGCCTATATATAATAGTTAGAAGTAAGTAGAATTACAAATCAGATGTTTGAATATACTCTTAGGATGTAAAAGAGTATTATATAAGTTAATAAATTTAAAAATTGATTCTTATGAAGCATGGTGGGAGGGTAGAAAGTAGTTAGATAGTAAGAATCGTTAGATTAGTACGTAGGTTGTATGAAGATCATTTCTCCTTTTCACATAGTTCTCGATCCAAGATTCGAGTACATGATTGGAGGTGTTTTACACAATTTCGAACAAGGATTTATCACTCGATTTTTGACAGAGAGGGTTTGGTAAGGGTTCTTATATGGAACCAAAGTTTTCTATCATAGTTTATGGCTATGCAAGGAGAACAGAGGTTTCTAATTAAGAGGCCTGATCAAAGTCCGCATCAGGAAGTCGGGTGAGCGATACTAGTTCAGAAGTGAAGTTATGTGTTCGAGTGAATGATCAAATCAGATTTTACATAGGAATGATCTATGTACATCATACTGACTGATGAATAGTTTTAAGTGTTTCTGGGAATTAGGGTTGTGATACATTTTCGAGGACAAAATTCCTTTGGAGGGGAGGAGTGTAACGATCCAGAATTTTACAGCCTTAATTTGCGAATATTTAATAAATTTTCAATATTCAAATAATAGGTTTTATAATTAAAATATAACTCTTTTAAATAAAAACTAATAATGGTAAAATAGATTTCAATCTTCTTTACAAAAATAGTTAGTTCAAATAAAAATAGAAAATGTGGCCGAAAATCATTTTTCAAAATTTCGACTTTTTGACACTAAAAAGTTATTGGGAAAGTTGTGAACATTTGTTTTAAACATGCACACACATATAAACTAGGTTTTATCAAATTTGCAACTAATATACATGCGTATACATGTATACATACATGAATACTTAATAAAATATACATATACATTCATGATACAATTATTTATGCATATTTACACACACACACACACACATATAATATAACCTGGGTTAGTACCTAAACATCGCCTAAAAACCCTAGGCTAGTACACAAAGTTATGGAGGGGGTGGAGGATGTGTGGAGAGGGGACGGTGGAGAGGTATGGTGTTATATGACATGTTTACATTATTTAATGCCAAAAAAATTAGCTATTTACCTCTTCTCCTTGCCTATATATACCCTCCTCATTCCTGCATCCTCTTCTTTGTTTTCATCTACATTCTCATGTCAAAATCCACTTCTTATCTTCATGTATTTCCATGGCTTCCATCTCCAAATTCCTAAGATAAAAACTAGTGAATACATTTTAAAAAATCAAGTTAAATTGCCTTACTTCAATACTCTTCAAAGCAAAACCCTACACCTCAAAACCACCTAGGACTGAGCCCTTACCATCCCAGGCCGAGCTAATTATACACTTGGCTGAGCCCATTTGCACCATATAAGGTCACACTAGGTCATATCTTGGAGCTAAGGCGGTTTTCTAATATTGTAGCCGAGTTCGGTGGAAGTTTAGTTTGATTTAGATAAGTTACGGTGAGTAAAGATAGCATTTTAAAACCAAACTTATTTATTTTATAAATATGTATATTTATTGGTAAATTGATGTTTGATTGTGTAACATTGAAGTTTGGTTTGGTTATACTTGAATATACTTGGAAATGGAAGTGGTTTGGTTGTATGTGAATGTGCTTAGTAGTCGAAATATAGTTGATTATGAAAGTTGATTAATCATATTTGATTGCAAGTTGGATCTTGTTGTATGTGTATCATAAACATGTGTATGTGATGTGGTAGTGTAGTTTGTGATGATATTGGGTTATATTGTTTATAACATGAAAAGTTAGTGCCTTGCAAACTTAAGGCGACCATTAAAATCCTTTTCCGAAAGTTTTGAAATTGGTTTTATAAGTTGAATTTTACAAAGTTTTAATCTTGTTTTGTTTTCAAAAGTCTATTTGTATGTTTTAAAGTGATCAGAGTTAAAAATTTAAATTTTGATAGATAGAAAAAGGAAAAAAAATCAAGTTTTGAAATTATAGGTCGTATTGCGATAGTCCCTATACGCGCAGTTCGCAAAAACCAAACTATTTCCAAATCCGAAACTTGTTTCCACCTTGAAACTTTTTGAAAGGTGTTTTCTAACTTTGTTATAAGTTTTAAAGTGTAAAATAAAGTTTTGAAGTAAATTTGCTTAAAAGTCAAGTTTTGAAATTACGGGTTGTATAGCGATAATCGCTATAGGCGCAGTTCAGAAAAGTTAAATATTTTTCAATCTAATCTTGATTTAACTTAAAATATTTTTAGAAATGGGTTTCTAACTTTAATTAAGTGATTACAAAATAAATAAATATTTATTTATTTAATGATTAATTAATTAATTTATTAATCAGGGTAATTAGTACTTAATCACTAATTAACAAAGGATGTTTATACTTAAGTGTTAATCAAGTAAGTTAAACATAATTAGTTACTTAATTAAATTTAATTATTATTTAATTATTAATTAATGATTATTTAATTAATTATTTAAGATAATTAGTAATTAATTATTATTTTGAAAAGGGGTTTTGTTAATTAATATTTGATTAAAGTTAAGTTATGTTTTAATAAAGGTTTGATTCTAATTAACAAGCGTTTTAATTTATTTTAAATTTTTTGAGTTTAAATAATCGTTTTGCTTTAAACTGTTTTGTTTTCAAGTAGAAGTGATTTCTACTTCGCTTACCCTGAAGTAACCCCATATGATTAGAAAAACTAAATGACGTCTATTAGCAGAACAAACACCATTCTGCTATTACAATTAGCATGGAAATTTACTTATGTTGATTGATTGTTATGTGTTGATCACTTACATAACTGTTGTTGTGTAATAACCATGTTAAACTGGATAAGTAAAACCAAATTAAAAGAACTATTGTGTTCATTGAGCCTCTGTTTGATTTTGTAAAGATAAATATTTAATTTCTTCTTGAAATTGTTTCAAAGTTATTTCTTTTTGAACAAGATATTTAAAGGATGATTTGGCAAATGGTTTTACTAAAGATGTTTTTAAGTAATGGGAATGGTTTTCAATATTATAAAAAGAAGTTTTATAATGAGTTTGGAAATTTAGAAAGTATTTTGAAATGGATTTGGATTTCAAGTAAAAGAGATTTCATGAGTGAAATATATCTGATTAAAAAGCATTTATCGAAAGAAGTATAAAAAAAAATTGAGATTCGGGTTTCTCTAAACTGGCCTTTTAAAAATGGTGACATGGAACATCCATTCCACACCTAACACCGAGGGAATATTGTTTAGGGTTCTCCTTACCTCCAATTAAACATTTTTTTAATCATTTTAAACATGATTTGGAAGTAAGAAGTTATTCGCAAATTTTTGTGAATATACTTATGCCAAAGAGATAAGTATATGAATGTTTTAGAAAAACATTTTTGAAAGAGATTTATTAAATAAAAATGTGTTTTGAGGCTTAGTGGCTGCTATGGATAAATAAATCTCAAATGGAATTCGTGTAGTTTGTTTATTTGATAGTTAAATAACCGACTATCAAATCTGGACCTGTTTTGACTCAAGAGGTATGTCGGGTATATTCGAGTTCCCCGGTGAGGACCCGATTGCTTAGTGCATACTTCCGAAAGAACCGAAATTGAGTTAGTCGTAAATTATCGCTTAGTTTTGGAGACACCAGTCCTCGAATTTATTTGAACCACACCAAACTAATAACAAACGACATTAAATCATATTGAAGTATGCTGTGGAGTTATACTACTCTTCCTGAGGGTGATTCCAAATTGGAAGATAGTAATGTGGAATGTTTGTTCAATCCTAGAACAACTTGCATGGATGAATGCTGGCATTGAATTTCTGCTTGGAGGACAATGTTAGTGTTCCAAGATGGTTTGCTGGTATGAAAGAAGGTAAAGCGTAGCCTCAAGCCTCACAATTGGGAAAAATGACAAAAACAGGGCATGTAGCAGAGCTATGTGGTCAGCTACCATTAGGAGCCGTCATCCCATTTTAGATTGTTCCTTTTTGAGTTTTCGCATGCAGGCACCATGGTAGTATAAGGCCTCGGTGTCAAAGGATGAGGTAATCGGATTCACCATATTAAAGGGGCAGCTTGCTCTGTGTTAGCAGGGGTAGATCAAGTCAGGGTCTGACCCCAAGTGCATTTTCTAGAGGTGTACCACCGAAAGGTAGTCCCTTACCTTGCCATTGTTGGAATCCATTCTCCAAAAGGCCCTACGAACTTAGTTTTACCCAACTATGTTGAAATGTGAGATATAAGCATTTGAGCTATTTTCTCTATTTACTTTAAACCTAGACACTATTATAATATCGCTGGATTTTATATAAAAATGGTTTGTTTATCGTAGGATAAAAACCCGTCCGTGTTTATGTGCGATGTTTTCTTACAAGATACCCTAGTTTCGAAGGTTTTTATAAAGTTAAAATATATGCTTTATTCATACTAGACCCATGTCTGACCCGGAGTTTATTTTCCCTTTTCCTAAACTCTTGGTTGCTCAAATTTGAATGGACAGCCAAGTAGTTCAGGTTTTTCCGTAGATTCACCTTGGAGGAGCTTGGAGCAGGTGGCTTCATCGATATCTAGTTATTTTCCTTGTTTTCTGTTGTGTTATATGTATGTTGTATCTGTTAGGTAAGGACAGACTGTTATAACTATCCTAGGGTAGAATTTGTATTAGTATGACTTCGATGTAACATTTTTGAAATGATTTTGTAATATATTATGTTGAGTAATATATATATATATATATATATATATATATATACAGGAAATTATTGTCAAGGATAAATATTCTCAGCGTTTTAGCCTCAAAGACAGACCTTCAGTATTTTAGCCTAAAGGACAACTATCTTTAGGTATTAGTTTTTAGTTATTAATAGCAGTTTTTAGGTATCAGTTTGTAGTTATCGGTGGCAGTTTTTAGGTATCAGTTTTTAGTTAGGTAGCAGTTTTGGAAGAATGTTTGTCCTTATGAATAATTTTGGAAGAATGTTTGTCCTTATGATTAATTTTTAGGAGAATGTTTGTCTTTGTGGTTAAAATATTGAGGTTGTGTCCTTGAGGCTAAAAATATACAAATTTTTGTCCTTTAAATTAATTCCCCCATACATACATACATATATATATATATATTGTTGCATTGCGTTGTGAGATTCTGTGTTGTTTAGTTCCTTTTGTTCTGTCTTTTCTTTCTTATCCCATATCAATCTGTCTTTTCGACACTTGGTTGCTCGGCACGTGGTACCATAGATGTATTAGTGTCGACATCCGAGGATTGAAAAGGTGGGTTGTTACAGATATTCTCTCCTTGATTTACTCCTTCTCTATTACCAAATCTTGATCCAACTTTTTTGAATCTTTTTCCTCTCTCTTGCTCTCCTAAAGCTGCTAAATAAGGCTATATAGGCCTCAAATCATTCCAATCCCATTAGTAATTAATCACATTCAAATCCAATTTAAATGCATGTGGATATCGATCGTACATATATAACTTTTATATATGCACCTAATTAATTACTATTGGCACCCAAAAATACTAATGCCACCCAATACATTAAATAAACAAATAATTAATATTTCACGAAGATTAATTAATTTATAACAATTATAAATATATTAAATCATGTGGTATATCAAAGAATCTACCAATGTGGTTGTGCAACTCGCGGGTGTAAATTCAATTAGCGATTAATATCGAACAATTCGAACATTAATGTTCACACATCACCTTAGCTAGTGATGTGATAGCTTGACCAAATTTATCGCTTATAGATTTTTTTGGTAAAATCCAATTTTACTATTTTAAGTGGTACTGGTTAGTGACAATTATTTACACCAATTCTCTTCGTAAAACTATATCACATTAGGACTAATGGAATATGGTAATGGTCAAAATTCCAGTATCATCCATATTAGTCCAAACACAAAGTCTCAATAATAACAGTTATCATTACCGAACTACTCTAGCCAGAGACTTTGATTTTAAGTTGACTTTAGTTGACCGCGATACTAACCTTATATAACCGAGGAGAGAATTCACTCTTGAATAGTGTCTCACTTCTAATTCTTCTGCTCGACCTAACTATAGTCATTTGATGGACGACGTGCCACGATTTTAACTATAATCAAAGTAGAGTTTCTACAATGAAACTTGACGGTATTCTCAAGTCGAGGGAATTATGTAATATTATCACATCGATATTTTCTGTTTAACCTTAGTTATATTAACCATTAGAAAACTACCGAGTGAGTCATTCCATAGTTATCCAATAACTATGTGTAACAACCAAGCCTTCTACGCCGTATAAACAAATAAATTTAATTAAAATAAATGTGTTCGAATTCGACTTGGGGTAATTTATATATTGAAAATAATAGTTAATTAAATTCTACTTAATAAATGATTTTGTTTTAATGAATTGAATTAAATCAATAAATTCTTTTCATATAATTTATTGAAATTAAATAAATTATTCCATCTGAATATGAAATAGTTTAAAGCGGAAATAATTTTTATATGATTAAAAGTTAGAAAATAAATTTGTTATATAATAGTATAATGAATTAGATAAAATAAGTGAGCATCGAATTGAATAAGATTGTCCAATTATCGAAATATAATTTGTAGAAGGAACTGTAAATTAGTTTAAACTAAATTGAAATATTTTAATAAATAAATGTCAAGAATTTAAATTTAAATTTTAGTGGAAGGAAAATAAATTAAAATTAGATTGAATAGAATTTATCATCCCAATTAAACCAGCTCAAAGCCCATTTTAATTAATTACTTTCTCTTATTTTATGGAAACCTCCTGAACGACCCACGTTTTCGACCCTATAAAATCAACACTAATACACCCACGATATTCATGTGCCGAGCATCCAAGTGCGAAAAAGACAAATTGTTGGGGTGGAAGAAAGAAAAGACGAAAGAGAATCTCACTTCATGACAAGTAATATATAATAGCCAAATGATTTTTAAAAAGGAAAACTTTAATATTCATACAACAATTATAATCTAACCTATCATCAACCTGGACAGTTATGACAGCATGTCCTCACAATGCTAATTAATACAAGAGATGCATCATAAATAAAATACGTAAATAGGCCTTGGAGCTATCCGACTCGTCTCCTAAAGCTCCAAAGCATCCAAAGCTAACTCTGGAAAAATATTTGAGTCTGACCCGAGCATTATAAAAAAATAACACCCGGATCAGTCTGCTAAACCAACATAAGAAACTCAAATCATATGTATTGTTATATTTATAAAACCTTTCAAAAATGAAGACATCTTATAAGACCATGCCGCACATAAACACTGACAGGTTTTTACCTTACGATAACCAAACCATTTCAAATAGAAAATCCATTGATATTATAATAATGTTTAGGGTTTAAAATAAATATATAACATATCTGGAATGGTTACCCAAAATTAAATTCAACAGTACTAGGTTCTAGAACTAAAACTGTAAGGCAAGAAATGGAGATTGGATTCCATACAATGACGAGGCAACGGGATACCACCTACCACAATACATATCTAGATAAAATGTACCAAGGGCCAACACATGGACCCCCTACCAACACGGGACCAGTCGATCCCTTTTTGGATAGTACCAAATATGTCATCAACCCTACTGCTTTAACACCTTTTCCTCATGAGCTCATATGCACATAGCAAATCCATAAATAGTGATCTAGAAAGGTAATGACCAAACTCTAACAAGTGTGACCCACATAGCCCTGCCACATCCCCTCTGATTTTAGTCATTATCGGGCTGTGAGACTTGTGTGGCCATGATTACCTTTTCCTCTTAGGAATTCCCTCTTTGAATGCTAATACTGCCCTCCAGGCAACAATGCAATGTCAGCATTCATGCATACAAGTTGTTTAGGATACAAAAAAATCGAAGGCACTACTTCTATTACATCCCTTTTGGAATCACCCTTAGAATTATTACCAAGTAGCCCTTGTACTTCAAAGAACCCGGTCTTTGATTTCTTCATCTTCAAGATGTCTCCAATTCGAACGCTTATGCCGGTTCGAAGTGGTTTTCGGATAACTCATGCTTATCCGATCCCGGTCTCTCCAAACCAACAAATGATGGCTTTCCGGTTGACTAAATCCTGGTTCTTTCAAAAGTAAGCGAACGATATAAGATTTTCAAGAAGATCTCGAATATCCATCTTAAAGCGAGAGACGTTTCACCGAAATGAGTTCTCCTAAGGGAATCTCAAACCGTTTGAAATCACGAAGCTTTCATATACTTTCTGAGTCAAAATAGGTCAAGTTGTCGATAGTGGACATACCACTATCTGGTGTAAGTATATAGTTTGCATATGTAAAATCAAACATCATATACTTACCACCACCTTTTGATTTCAACCTCGTACTATCCCTCAATTAACAACGAAGTCGAACAAGTTAGAGAACTACTATTACCTTGACGTACATTCTTAAACTCTCACAGATAGAAACAGGCTTGCATACCTCTAAATTTAGTGTCAAGCATAAGATGAAGTACCTTCCATATACCTAATTAAGCATGACCTATTTATAGAAATTAACCCTCTTATACTTATCACACTTCCGATATTTTGACTTCTCTATCCCTCACCTAGAATCAAAGCCAGGTAAGTTAGGGCACTGGTTGCACCTAGCCTTGAGTTAGTTAAACCACTCAAATTATAGATCTCATAGATAGAGGAAAGTCTACTTATCAGATTTTAGTGCTAAATATAAGATACTTACTTTCTATAAACATGTCGACATTTTAGCACTACTTATCATTTTTTTTATGTTACTTAATGGCATCGACAAAGAAATCCCTTGCATAAAATGAAGTCATTTGAAAACAATCTGAAAACCAACTCCATAAACTTATCGCTAGTTTTGATTTCAAATTATTGGAAACATTTTCCAAACTCATTTATTTAAACAAAGCTTGATTTCAAAAGACAGATCCTCTCTTCATATAAAGTAGACAACTTATTTAATAATAATAACTAAGTATTATAATCAAACTTCCTTTCCAATTTTCGAAACCATTTACTATAACAAGAATGTTATAGCCCATAATCTCTTTTTCTCTCGAAAATACTGATTACAACAATAGTGTTGTAATCCATGCTTCCTTCCTCTTTTAAAATTACTTTTAAAAATCTTTAACACGTAGTTTAAAACTTGTGTTTAAAAACATCCCCTTAAAGATGATCATTTTTAACAAAACTTGACTTTTGAAACACAGCAGCTTCCTTTATAAAATTTAAACCTCTTGTTTAAATAACTCAGATAAATTCTTAAAATATATTTAAATCTTTAATCCCCTTGTTAAATACTTATCCAACTCTTATAAAAGACATTCAAATTTTTTTTACAAATTATCTAAAATAGATAACCTCCTTTATTTTACAAAAATCATATATTTCCAAAGTGCATTCATTGCGACTATCGCTATACGGACCATAACTTTTAAAATTTTGTTTTGTAAATCAAATAACTTTTAAACTCCATTTTCTTTATATTTTAAACCACTTTAACTACCTTTGCCAAATTGGTTTGAAACCAAAAGTAAAGTTTGGAAACCATTTCAAAACACTATAGGTAACAAGGTCGCATAATTAGCAAGTCGACTATCAACAACATCCACTTCATTACATCATACTTAGCAAGTTATAATGTAAAGCTAAATCAATATTTGTAAGAGATCCTGTTGGATCCCTCCATAAATCTTTCGAACTATTCCTATAACGACCTATTCGCTACGAAGCACTTCGACTTCCATTTCCTTGCATTTGTCCTCTGAACACAATGGTTAATTTTGTCATCCGCTTTCAAGAATCAACAACAAACAAAAATATATGCACATCACAAATACATACATACAACACTATAAGGCACTAAATTATTACAACATTTTTATACGCAGACTAAAGTGAGCAATCTCACTTTAAATCCGAGCAATCTTTGCCAAAAAGGACACTACGTCCTCCTACTAACCAACCAACAACACTTCGAGAACACAAATCCTTGCTTAGCCCTTGATAACTCTTCCTCCCCTCCCCTACTGCTCATGCCCTACCCCCTAGATCCCTTATTTCTCATGGCTATGGGTGAAAATGGTTGAAATGGCACATAATTTTTGTGCTTTGAGGTGGTGAAAGAGTTAACAATGTAGATCCAGGGAAAATGAAGGAGATTTTGTTTGAGAATGAGTTTGAAGTAGAAAAGTGAAGAAAGAAGAGAGAAGAGAAGAGGCAATGGAAGAGAGCAAAAGAGAGAAAGAAATTAAAAGTGGAAATGGAAAAAAATGAAAGGGAGAGTGTGTATTTGTAGAATTTTGAATAGTGGCAAATTACAACGCTTATCCCTTAACCAATTTACAAAAATACCCTTACAAATGCCTTCTTCCATACACCTACCCTTGTGTCAAAGTACATGCCATCATATATCTCAAAAAGAAGCACACAAATTCATATACTATTTTAGTACTTTAGCACTTAGAATAAGAAAGAAAAGTCTCCTTACTTTATTTAAACAAAAAGTAAAAGTCACATCACTTAATTAATTTTTTTAATTACACTTACTTTTAGCTAATTGTGTTTACATTATTAAACCACTTATTATATGTTTAAGTGTATGTTATAAAAGTGTGCATATGTGTGCAACAATGCTGCGACAACTTTCGTTCGATAATAGTCAAAAATCCAAAAAACGAATTTCAGTCACATTTTCCAATTTTCATCGAACTATTTATTTTTGTAAACAAACTTCCAAAATGAGTTCACCATTATTATTTATTAATTAAAAGAGGGTTATATGATTATTAAAACTACTAATTAAATATGTAAAATTAATTAAATATTCCCAAATCAAAGCTATAAAATTTAGGGTCGTTACATCCTTCTCCTTTGAAAGAATTTCGATGTCCAAATTTCATCACAAACAAACAACCCAAAAATAAGCCATACTAATTCTTAACATTTCCCAAAATGTTAAATGACTAACAAACCAACTTAGAGTTTGTCTAGGCTTACAACCTTCTCATCTCACAATGATGATAAATAATCTACCGAGCCTACCTCATGCTAAATATCCCTAGGTTATTACTTATTCGATCATTCACACTACCTCATGACAAAACGTAGAGTCATATACTCAACTCCTCATAAACCATAAAACATTAAAGGAAAATAAACTTAGTCCTGTACTATGTGCATGAATCATCCGTATGCAATATCTGACCCGATCATTTGCTCGAGTAGATAAATCTCTTATCCAAACTAGTATAGGTCACTTAACTTTTTCATTGTGGAACCCTGATCTAGTTCCTTGATCTGATGCTTATGTTTTCCTTAAATAGTTCTAAACTATGATAGAAAACACTCACATCATCCCAAGAATCCATCTCAAGTACTCACTTCAAGAATCGAGTGAAAATGCGTAGTTTGGACCGATGCATATCACCTACAAATCATATGCCCGAACTTTGGATCAAGAACCATCATGCAAATAAAATGATCCAGGTCCAACTAAGGAACTTATCCTTTTAAGATAATTTAATAATTATACTACTCTATTTCTTCTTACTTTCCAAAATTATTTATGATAACGTTTCAAAAAACATAAATTAAGTTTTAAACTTGTATAATACCCTACTACATTCTAAGAGTATATACAACTATCTGATTTAATCGTTTATCTCCTTTTTCCCTTACACTCAAATGCAGGCCAAAATAAATCTGGGTCTTAAAACCGAGTCGACCTCTTCGAACTCTTTACCCATTCGGTCTAGTAAGTAGCAAGAAGAATAGGATGCTGATATCCAAACTTAGTCCTAGAGTCTACTTTTCCTTAGACACCTCTAAGGTAAAGATGTTTATTAGCCGACCTAATTACATCAAATAGTTTATACAACTCAGATGTTTAAACAAGAGACACAGTTTTAATCAAAAAATGTTTATTAAAATCTTCTTATTAAATTTAACTCATATAAAAACTTGTGTTAAATTATTTCTTCTCTATCCAAGAGTGATATAAACCCATATTAAAATTTCATTTATCAGCACATTCTTTTATCAACATATCTTTTTATTTTGAATCCATTTTATTTAAGGAAACCTAAGAACTAAATACCCAACTTTTTTTCAGAACCTTTTTGAAATAATATAATATATTTCAATCCATAGAAAATATACACATAGACCGAGTAACACCAAAATGGTACCAGGGAACTGGGTCCCACCAAATAGTATCATACATTCCCTTACTAAGAAGGGAAATACTTACGAGAAGTGCTAACCATCTGAACACATCTCTTGCCTACTTTTAGTCAATTTCGAGCCATTCGAACTAGTTAACATAACAACACTACTTCTTATTTGAATCTCATATTGAAACAATACTATATAATTTCGAACTTGCTTTGGGTTCACTCGAATTCGAACTTGTTTCGATCGTACAATGACCAAGGGAATAATTTACTAAGTGCACTACAACGTTCACCTAAGTAAACATCCAATTATCACTTAGAAGATTATTCCGCTCGCAAAAAAACTAATTGAGACTCATTACCCGAACTATCCAAAGAAAATGTACCCTGCTTAATTTTTTTTTGAAATATTTATACTTACAAATATTTTCAAGTAATACCATTATCACCCTTTTTCTAAAAATCATTTGAAATCTTTTTCAAAGATACCACAATTGTAACGACCGGGTATTTCAAACCATTCAAATCGACAATCATCCACTCATGTCAGACTTGAGTTGCTCAGAACAACAAATTGTTAATTTATATTTGGAAAAACTTAGCATATACAGTAAATAAATCAATCAAAGAATCACAGACACAGAGTGTACAACAATAAGCAGCGGAATAGATAAATTGTAGTTCATGAAGCTACTATATAACATCAGAGTTTAAAACAAAATACAATAGAATATCTCAAATACAAAGTAGTCACTAGTACAGAAACAAATGACAAGTTTGAACATCAACAACTGGAATAAATTGAAAGCAGGATAGATAAAGATAGATCTTCAAGCAAAGCTCCAAGCTCCAAAGGTGAGTCTCAAATGTTGTGATACCCAGTCTGACCCGAGCATAAAGCAAAACACAAAACACTCGAGTCAGGATTAACATTCTTATACCAGTAAATTCAACTCATGTGAAATGTCAAGTGAAATGTAAATAACTTAAAGGATGTTTGGGAAACCCATCCTCTAAGGATCCGTTAAACTATCTACATACATAGTACAATACACTACATAGATAATGTCTATAGTAAAGTAAACTATTAAAATTGCATTAAGGTGTTACCCATATCCCCCTTAACACATTTTTATATATTCCCGTAGTCTATACAGTACCGTAATTCCTCCATAAACTGGAGGGCTATCAGAGGGCACACCATAGGTACGGTACAAACCAAACTTGTAGAGGGCGCGATAAGGGATGTGACAAGGCACGCGAGGCAATGCCTAGGATAGGATTCTACCGTTTTGCGAATCCGAACTGGTGGTAACACATAGCAGCTACTACCGCCCACCTCGAGACACACTCCCAAAATCACAGGTGCACCCAATCAAATCACAAAGTAATAGAATGGTATCGAAGGAATGTGCCCGATCGGAGGTGCGACCTCACTTGGCCTGGCATGGCTCCTGTTTTAGCCACATCAAGCTGACTTGCGGGAGTCAGGGCTGCGTTAATACCTCATATAGAATCGTCGCCAAACCATCCTACTTCGTTTTGGAATCTCCACCACATACATAGTTGTTAAAGTGGTTTTTGGTATTGGTAGAGAGTATGACAATATCCGATCCCGGTCTCTTTAACAACCAAACACTTATTTCACACCGTGGTCATTTTATTTCGAATAATTTATAATTCATATTTAAAATATCATATTCATTTCAAAGTCTTATCACTTTAGAAATCATATCACTTTCAAAATCATATTCACTTTTGAAACCATATTCGCTTCTAAAATCATAACCACAAAATAGTTTAAACCTTCATATCAAAATATTCGCATTTAAATCTATTAAATCTAAATCATAACAGTCCCAACTTAAACAGTTTCAATATTGAAAATAGTTTATATGTATTGAAATAGTTATAAATTAAAAATAGTTTATATTTAAAATAGTTTATAGATTAAATAGTTTATATATTAAAAATAGTTTATATATATAATATAGTTTCAAAGTAGAATTGTTTCTTCTAACTTCACAAATTAATTCAAATCAACTTAAATTTCATAATTCAATTTAAATCAATTTTAGTTCCAAGTTTCAACAAATCAATTCAGTTCAACAATTTCAATTAAAAAGGTTAAAGGTTCAATCCAAATTCTCATTAAACCATTTTAATTTATATCGATTTCAAATCGAGGTTTGAACTACAAATTTAAACCACCTGCAATTTAATAAATTTCGAAGTTTATATATTCAAACACTTACAATAACTAACTTTGATAAATCTCATTTATATTTAAAAATTCAACTTTAATTTTATTTAAATCTGGAAATATTCACTTAATCATTTTAAAAACATTTAAATGAAATCTCAAATTACAAATTTAAATAAATCAATAATTAAATATCTAACTTCAATTATATTAAATTCTAAAAATATCCATTTAACCACTTTTATAAACATTTAAATAAAATCTCAAATTCAAATTTAAATCAAAATTAAATATTCAATTTCAATCTTATTTAAATCTGAAAATTTTCATTTATTCACCTTTCATTAAAATCAAGTTATCAAGTTATAAAATCATATCTTTAAAAATCTCAAATTAATAAGTTTTCAAATCAATTTCTATTTAAATACTTCATAAACAAATTAATTTACAAATCAGTTTCAATTTATTTTTCCAACCTTAATTTATTAAAGTTATTACTTTTCCAAAATATTAATATAAATTTAAATAAATATTTAAAAACATAATATATATATATATTAGGTAAATTAAATTTTATTAAATTAAATTTTATAATTGAATTAAATCTATTTTAAATCTTATTTTATATATTTTAAAAATAATAAAGTTATAAGTAAAATTTTATAATTTACATTTCAAAACTTAACTTATAATTTTAAAATTTCCAAAACATATAATTTTAAAAAATCTAAATTTTACACATATATAAAAATAAAATCTTTATATTATAATTTAAAAATCAATATTTATTAAAACCTATATATTTCCTTTCAAAACTTTGGAAATCATTTTTCAAAAAAATAGACCAACGGTGTCCGTATATAATTTTCTATCCTATGGTCAAGTGATACGGATATTTATCATTTCAATCCGCAATAATTTAATATTTGCAAGTATATATCATTTTAACCCGCAATCCCAAAATTTCAAAATCAATAAAAGTCACTTGGGTTTATCATTTCAACCCATAACGATTTCCCCTAATCTATAAGATCGTTCGGGTACGTATCATTTCAACCCATAGGGATGCCTAAACTAACAGGGAACTTATTGAGTGAGAACCATAGAATAATATTATAAAATGACATACATATTAATAGCAGGCAGATATCATCATTAACAATCTAAATATAATATGTACAACAGGTTATGGTGTCATATGTCATAGGTAAACAATTGCAGATAACGGCATATCATATTTAACAATTAAATAACTAACAATTCAATTTTAGCAACATATTTCAATCGTCATTTCATGTGAATTAAATTTACTAAATATAAGAATGTTAATCGTGAGTGATTGCTCACCTATCGAGGCTAGAGAAATTAGACTAAAAGCTACGAATTGAATCATGAACCCGACAATCAACCAATCCAAACGACAAATCTCAAAGCAAAGTAAGGTGAACACGGATTTGACGAACAAAGCTGATAATTAGGAATCGATGAAACAAACTAAAATCAGCTTGATATAAACTGAAACGAAATGTATATTATATTATTATATTTTTTTTCTTAAAACCAATATTCAATTTTAAAATGCATATTTAAAATAAAATCTATATATATATATATTTTCAAATCAATATTTAATTTAAACACATATTCTATAAAATAAAATATATATATATATATATATATTGGAAACCAAACTCATGTATACTTATATATATAAACTAATATATAAACATATATATTAACTTAAATACATATTATATTTTTAAATCAATATTTATTATAAAAATCAATATAAACTTACTTAATTATAATATATATATATATAAACTCAAACAAATCATATATAACTTATATAAACTTATATATACAAACAAATAGGTTTTTTATACAACTTACATAAACTTACATATATAAATAACAGGTTATATACAACTTACATAAACTTATAAATAACAGGTTATACACAACTTACACATATAAACAGCAGATTATCGAGGCTAGGGTGATAGGCGGTCAAGGGCTGAGGTAGGTTGGATGAGTTTGGTAATGAGCGTGGAAGGAAATGGCTAGGCTGATGGGCGAGGCGAGCTATGTTCGGCGATGGGTGGCAGGAAATGAATCGGCTTGGTAGAGAGATGGGTGGAAGTTCGGCTACTACGGGTGAGGATCGGGTCGACCTGTGTTCGGCAACGGTGAATGGGTTCGTAGATTGGGAAGGTGGCTGTTCTATTGATCAAGGAGAGGGTTGCATGCTTGAATGTCTTGGCTATAGGTTTAGAAAAATGAAAGGGTTTGGAGTATAAAGATGCAGAGCTAGAAGGACGGTCAGAGAAAGTGGAGCAAAGGGAGCTTGGGATGGCTGACGTGAGGTGGTGGCGGGTCGGCTTTAGGTCAGTGGGTTCAGGTTTGCTTCTTGGCGATGGCATTTGGCGGCAGGTGAAAGGACGTGGGATCGATTGCAAGGGATGGTGAAAGAATCGGCTACAAGAAATATATGCGAATATATATGAACATTTATAATTGTTTTTCTCGGCTGGATGTTGAGTGTTTGAATCGGAGAAGGGATGGATCACAGTTGTGGCATTTGGACACTGGCAGTGGTGAGAGGATATGCGGAGAGGCAATGCGCAGGCGGTGAGAACAGTGGTGGGCTAGGGGAATACGAACTAGAGAGGTAAGGGTTGGTAGGAAGGCACAGTGAAAAATGAAGACTGATGGTTTTTTTTTAAAATAAGGGAGTAGTTTTTTTCTCGAAGCAAAATAAGGAATTCACAAAGCAGGTACGAAGGAAACCCAATATACTTTATATTATATATATTTCCAAATGAAAGCTCAGTATGAAAGTTACAGAATGAAAAGAAATGGTAGAGGAAAAGTTGGATGGAGGAGAACGAACTAGAAAATATAAATTAAAATATAGGGAAAAGCAAAAGTCAATAAAAGCAAATCCCTGTTTGTTTTCTTCGTGTACAATTAAATGGTCACAGGGAAACCAAAAAGCTCATATACGGAACCGATACGGTTAATTGTTCTACCGATTTTGCCACGTAACGGGCATCGAAATACACGAATGAATATACTACGGAGATCAGCACGACGAGACGAACAGAATGATACACATATATCAATGATATGATCATCCTATCAAAAGTTGATATTCGTTGTCAAACTATTGCTAATTCGCCGAAAATAAGATAAACTGGGCTATAGCAGTCCAAATTTGACGAAATGAGATATGACGTCTCACTCAGAAAATGTTTTACATTTTTATTATATAAAAATATTCAGATTTCGAAAATATTATATTTTCATCAAATTAACTGATTTAAATTGAAACTGAAAATTACACAACAGAACCAACTTTCATATTTTCCAACGAAAATATGATACTTGCTACGTTTAAATAGATGCATACCAAATATCAAATTTTCATTATCAAATTCAATTGTTTTATTTTAAAAAAAAATCAGTTACTTATGTTATAAAAATCGTTAAAATTTCCGGGTCGTTACAGAAATTTAATTTCTCAAAAATCCTTTTTATTTTATAAGACACGTCTTATAAACCAAATTTATAAAATTATCTTTATATAATAACTTCCTTTTTTATAGCAACACTTCAAACAAAGTAAACTTGTTAAACTTACATTATCAACGAACGACTTATAGTTGTGAAACTGAATTCACAAGGTGTTCATATTTAATTAAATCAAACAACAAATGCCCATTAACTGGCTGGGCATAAATAATCAGTCAACAAATGACTATGAATAAATATCATCATTTCCTAATAAACAATCACAATAAAAATAACTATATCAATTTTTGAAAATTATTCTTTTATATATATAGGTAAATTTATTTCATTTACTAATTTCAAAACAATATAAAACATGTTTATAGCACTAACAAATACACGCTCTCATATATAATACACTCAACTCATTCTAGGGTGTAACTTACCATATATCATGATTTTACCCTACCAAAGCCAAGGTTCTCGCTTAACCTTCAGCTCTGATACCACTTGTAACTAACCGCCTTTTCAACCCTCAAAAGTCGACACTAATACATCTATGGTATTCACGGGCCAAGCATCTGAGTGCTGGAAAGACAGATTGTTGGGGTGGAAGAAATAAAATACAAAATAGAATCTCACATTGTGACAAGTAATATATGATATCCAAATGATTTTTACAAAGGAAAACTTTGATATTCATACAATAATCAGAGTCTAACCTATCATTAGCCTGGTCAATTATAATAGCATGTCTTCACAAATGTTAATTAATATAAAATAAGATATACAACGGAAATAAATTGCGTAAATAGGTCTTGGAGGCATCTAACTAGTCTCATGAAGCTCCAAAGTGTCCAAAACTAACTTTGGAAAAATACTCAAGTCTGACCCTAGCATTATAGGTAAATAACACCTGGATCACTCTGGTAAACCATCTAAGAAACTCAAATCATATGTAATGTTATATTTATAAAACCCTTTCAAAAATAAAGGTATCTCATAAGACCATGCTGCACATAAACACGGACGGGTTTTAACCTTACGAAAACCAAACCATTTTAAATAGACAATCTAGCGATATTATAATAATGTCTGGGGTTTAAAATAAATATATAACTTATCTGGAATGGTTACCCAAAAGTATATTCAGCAGTACTAGGTTCTACAACTAAAACCGTAAGGAACGTATTGGAGATTGGATTCCATACGATGACATGGCATCGGGGTACCACCTACCACAATACATCTCTAGATAAAATGTACCGAGAGCCACCACATGGACCCCCTACCAACACAAGACCAGCCTGCCCCTTCCTAAAAAGTACCGAATATGTCATTATCCCGGTTGCTTTACAACCTTTTCCTTATGATTTCACATGCACATACCAAATCTTTAAATAGTGATTTAGAAAGGTGATGATCATACCCTAATGGGTGCGACCCACATAGGCATGATGTATCTCCCCTGATTTTAGTCATTACCGGGTTGTGGGGCTTGTGAGGCCACGATTACCTTTCCTCTTAGAAAATCCCTCTTGAAATGCCAACAATACCCTCCAGGAAACAATGCAATGCCAACATTCATCCATACAATTTGTTTAGGATATGAACAAGCCGAAGGCACTATTTCTACTATATCCATTTTGGATTCACTCTCAGGATTAGAGCAAGTAGCCCTTGCACTTCAAAGAACTCTATTTTCAATTTCATTATCTTTGAGATGTCTCCAATTTGAACGCTTATGCCGGTCTAAAGTGGATTTCGGATAACTCATGCTTATTTGATTCTGGTTTCTCCGAACCAACAAACGATATAAGAGTCCCAAGGAGATCTCGAATATACTCCTTTAAAGCAAGAGGCGATTCACAGAAATGAGTTCTCCTAAGGGAATCTCAAACCGTATTAAATCGTGAGGCTTTCGTATACTTCCTAAGTCAAAATAGTCAAGTTGTCGATTATGGACAAATCACCATCTGGTGTAAGTATATAGTTTGCATATGTAAAATTGAACAACATATACTTACCAGCACTTTTTGATTTTAACCCCGTACTATCCCTCAGTTAACAATGAAGCCGGACAAGTTAGAGAACTACCCTTACCTCGACGTACATTCTTAAACCCTCACAAATAGAAACGTGCTTCCATACCTCGAAATTTTGTGTCAAGTATAAAATGAAGTACCTTCCATATCTTAATTAATCATGACCTATTTATAGAAATTAACCTTTTATACTTATCACACTTTCGACATTTCAACTTCTCTATCCCTCGCCCAGAATCGAAGCTAGGTAAGTCAGGGCACTTATTGCACCTGGCCTTGCTTAGATAAAGCACTCTCATTCTAGATCTCACAGATAGAGGAAGGTCTACTTATCAAATTTTAGTGCTAAATATAAGATGACATACTTTCTATAAACGTGTAAACATTTTAGCACTACTTATCCTATTTGTTTTATGTTACCTAATGGCATCGATAAAGAAATCCCTTGCATAAAACAAAGTCTTTTTAAAAACAATCTGAAAACCAACTCCATAAACTTATTACTAGTCTTTGATTTCAAACTAGTTATTGAAAACATTTCCCAAACTCATTTACTTGAACCAAAGCTTGATTTCAAAAGATAGATTCTTTCTTTATATAAAGTAAACAATTTATTTAATAATAACCAAGTGTTATAAATCAAACTTCCTTTCTAATTTCCCGAAACCGTTTACTATAACAAGAATGTTATACTCCATAATCTCTATGTTTTTCTCAAAAACATTTATTACAACAATAGTGGTGTAATCCATGCTTCCTTCCTCTTTTAAAATTACTGTTAAAACTCTTTAAAACATAGTTTGAAACTTGTATTTTAAAAACACCCCGTAAAGATGTTCGCTTCTAAAAAACATGAATTTTGAAACAAAGAAGCTTCCTTTATAAAATTTAAACCTCTTTTTTACATAAATCAAATAAATTTTTAAACTATATTTAAATCTTCAATCTCCTTCTAAATACTTATCCAATTCTCATAAAACACATTCAATTTTCTTTATAAATTATCTAAAATAGATAACCTCCTTTTACTTAACAAAAACGACTATGCTATATGGACCATAACTTTTAAAACTTTGTTTTGTAAATCAAATAAATTTTAAACTCCATTTTATTTCTATATTTTAAACCACTTTAAATACCTTTTACAAAAAGGTTTGAAAACAAAAAGTCAAGTATGGAAACCATTTCAAAACACTTTAGGAAACAAGGTAGTAAACTACCTTAAAGGAAAGCACAAGATTTCAATGTTGCATAAAAAAATCATCAAAGCAAGTCGACTACCATTAAAATCCACTTTATTACGTCATACTTAGCAAGTAATAATGTAAAGTAAAACAAACATTTGTGAGTGATCCCGTTGGATCCCTCCATAAATCTTTCGAAGTGTTCCTGTAGCGACTTATTCGCTATGAGACACTTCGATCCATTTCCTTGCTTTTGTCCCCTGCAACACAATGATTATTTATGCTACCCGCTTTCAAGCGGGAATCAATAACAAACAACAATATATGCACATCACAAATGCATGCATACAACAATATAAGCTAACACTAAATTATTACAACATTTTTATACCCAAACTAAAGTGAGAAATCTCACTTTAAATCTGACCATGCTTTGCAAACAAGGCCACTACTTCCTCCTACTAACCAACTAACAACACTTCAACAACACAAAGTCTTACTTAGCCCTTGAAAACTCCTTCTCTCCTCCCCTAATGCTCATGCACCACCTCCCTAGGTCCTTTATTGCTCACGGCCATTGGTGAAAATGGTGGAAATGCCACAAAAATTTTGAGCTTTGAGGTGGTGAAAGAATTAGCAATGTACATCTAGGGTAAATGAAGGAGTTTTTGTTTGAGAAGGAGGAGTTTGATGCAGAAAAATGAAGAAAGAAGGGTGAAGAGAAAAGGGAATGGAAGAGAGAAAAAGAGACAAAGAAATGAAAAGTGAAAATGAAAAGGTGAGTGTGTATTTATATAATTTTGAAAAGTGGAAAATTATAATACTTACCCCTTAACCAATTTACAAAACTACCTTTACAAACGCCTTCTTCCATACACCTACCCATGTGCCAAAGTACATGCCATCATATCCCAAAAAGAAGCACACAAATCCATGTACTATTTAGTACTTCAACACTTAAAATAAGAAAGAAAAGCCTCCTCACCTTATTTAAACAAAAAGTAAAAGTCACATCACTTAATTAACTTTTTTTAATTATACTTACTTTAGCTAATTGTTTTTACATTTTTAAACCACTTATTATATGTATAGCTGTATGTTACAAGGTGTGCATATGTGTGCAACAATGTTGCGACAACTTTTGTTCGATAAAAGGTCAAAAATCCAAAAAACAAATTTCAGTCATATTTTTCAATTTTCATCAAACTATTTATTTTTGTAAACAAACTTCCAAAATGAGTCCAACATTATTATTTATTAATTAAAAGATCATTATTTAATTATTAAAAACCACTAATTCAATATTTAAAATTAATTAAATATTCATAAATGAAAGCGATAAATTTTTAGGTCATTACACCTCCCCTCTTACCTTCAAGACAAGCTTGTACCTTCCTTTTCAATCAAAAACCCATGCCCTAACCCCCCCCCCCCAATATTAAAATTCATGTCACTTAAAAAAAGAGGTCGTGCACATTCTTTCGGGGCTGAAGCTAGATGTAAACACCCCACCTCTTTGCCTATACTATCCAAGAGTATTGCTGAGTAATACTGTTAGATAATACGCAGAATGAGGCTATATAGGTACACACGTGAATATTACCTTGGAATAACACTAGTATGTATTAAAATAATCATATAAATAACTCATCTATATGTACATAGTATCAGTACAAAACAATAAACAAGTGTGCCATGAGGACAGAACAATACACAATATAAAGTAAATAACAGAGATTACGATGTTAGAATCATAGCGATAATATATAATGTAGATTATACAAGTTATGTCTAATATATAAGACATGAATATATATATAAAAATAAAGTCATATGATACACAGATGATATATAATAATATTACATCCTAATCTCCTCTATGCTCAGAATAACCCAAGCTGGTCTCACTGTCTGTTTGCGCCAAAAATGGTCACAAACCCCAGGCGTTGTGAAAGCACCAGTGTATGAATACAAGTCAGCAATATTCAGACACAAATATCAAATCTAAGCAAGCAACAAATAGCAATCCAGAAACAATGAACAGTGACGCACAATTTATAGTGGTTCGGCCATCTCCGGCCTACGTCCACTTCAAGGTTTTTATGATTTTATTGCTCGATACTTGAAGATTACAATTTCTTATTGCGTAGTACAACAGACTTTATGATTCTAATCTGGATTCTAAGGCAGCAATGGTGATCTGGAGTAAGTCTGGCAGAATCCGGGCGTTCTTCAGCTCTCAAAATTGTCCGACCCCTTTTCTGAACGACCTGGGGGTCTATTTATAGGTGTAGGAGGCTGATATTTCGCCTAAACTGAAGGGAGACCAGTTCTGGCACGTGAGGGGGCCCACATGCCCGCTTTCTGGAAATCCGGGCCCACTTTGGGATCGATTCGAAGCTACGTTCGAATCGATCAAGAAATTGTCCAAACGAGCTGAAATTTGGTGTGAACATTCTTCAACATGTGATCAAGCTACTGTGAAAATTTCATGGCATTTGGATGTGTAGATCTCAAGTTATGATCGATTCAAGGTTGCGTTTCTGGTTGACTATCCTGGTTCGAATCGATCTTCCTTCGAATCGATTCGTTCGAATCGATCCAGCGCGCGCCTCTGGGATGCCGTGGAGCGCCTTCTTCGTATCGATCCGATTTCCATTCCGTGTTGACTGGGTCGAATCCTGGGTTTTAGCCGCGTTTACATAGTGGACTCGAGACGTTGGATTCGAAGATGGTGGAGTCGAGGGCAAGCTATGTCTTCTGGATTCGAAGCTCCCTCTCTTGATGGATTCGAATTGTAGACAGCTCCAATCGATTCGAACTTAAGGTATCGTTCGAATCGATTCGAAGTACAGCTATGTTGCTTGGTAGACTCGTATCCTTCGAATCGATCAGACCAACATTCATTCGAATCGATCAGGGCAAGTCACTACCGATCGATTCGAATGAGTCTCACTGGGGTGGATTCGAATCAAGGCCTGAGAGGATGGATTCGAATAAACCATTGCATGCTTGCCTAACAACCTGGGTGTGTTGCCATCGAGTCGAACCAGTGTCGATCGATACGAATCATATCGATTCGAATTGTTTCCTTCATGATGGATTCGAATACTATCGATTCGAACCATTATCCACATTCCATAATCCATCCCTAACTCCATCATACGAACTCTGATTGTCCTGAAAATTGAAACATAGCCTCTCCTAACCCTTGCCATCATCTCCAACCAATTTCGTCCCGATCGGAGTTCAACCAAATTTTGACGACGTCGATTGCAGCCTTGATTCCAATCGATCTCCAATCCAGATATCCGTCATTCCTTGCCAATTTGTTGATATTCCGACTTTGACCAAAAGGTGGGATAACATTTGCCCCCCAAAATATGCCTTATGATAATAAGGCGTGTTTTGTATAGTTCCGAATCCAGTATCCAAAGTCTATAGCCACATCATCCAAGTGCATCATCCTTGACTGCTCGGAGTCGATGTCCAAACCCAATAACCAAAACATTAGCCAAATCCATGTCCGTTTGAACCCGATGACCGAATCCTAATCCATCCTTATCCAATAGCCAATAACCGAATCCAGGACCTCTCCGGGTCGATATCCAAATCCATAACCTCTCTAGGCTCTTGCCAAGCGCAATCCACACCTGACGACTGTGGTCCAGTGTCCCTGGACGTTGAGCTAACCTCTCCGGGTTCTTGCCAAGCGCAATCCACACCTGACGACCGTGGTCCAGTGTCCCTGGATGCTGAGTTAACCTCTCCGGGTTCTTGCCAAGCGCAATCCACACCTGACGACCGTGGTCCAGTGTCCCTGGACGTAAGTAATGCCGTGGCTTAGGTCCTAAGCCGAATCCTGGTCACTCCGGACCCTTGTTGAGCATAGTCCATACTCGACGACCTGAAACAATAATCGATAGTAGGGGGGCCTAAGTCCTAGGCCAAAACCTGGTCACTCCGGACCCTTGCCGAGTATAGTCCATACCCGACGACCTGAATGAGTCACTTTACCGCGTTCGGGTAGAACGACTCACCCCTTGCCAGGCATAATCCATACCTGACGACCGTTTATCAAAAACCAAAAAGAATCCAATCAAGATCCAATCCAAAATCCAAATCAAATCGGAAAACCAGAAATCAAAATCATCATCTAAAACGGAGATCGATCATCCGAGTGAATGCCAAAACCAGAGAAACGAGCAAAATCAGGAGTTCAATCCAAACTCCAAAAACCAAACCAGAAAAATAAGAGTCCAATCCAAAAACAAAGGAAAACAGATTTCGCAAACCATGGCTTCGCATTTTATCATCATTCAGAGCATGCCTAGGGGCTATCTCCGTCCCCATACATGTGTAAATGACTCGGTTGCTCGCCAATGGTTTGTTACTTATTTCAGATTATCCTGATCAATTGATGACCAATCGACCATTATTCCTGTGCCTCATATCCTCATGGTTTGGGGTAGGCGGTGGTTGTTCCTGCTCCACCGCTGCATTCCGAGCCCCAACATACTGCCTCAACTGCCCATTCCTCACATGCTCCTCAATTATGTCCTTTAAATGCCTGCAGCTGTTGGTATCATGCCCGTCCAAATCGTGGAAGAGACAATGCTTCCCTGATGCCCTCTCCCGCTCGGATGGTTCTCTCCTAGTCGGCCTTCGGTAAGGAAGGCGATTCCGAGTTTCCATGTATATCCGCTCCTGCGTCTCATTTAATTCTGTGTATGTGGAAAACTTTGGATCCTTCCATTGCTTCCTGGTTTTTCCTGAGTCGTCATCCAGCTTCCTCTTTCCTTTATCTTTATCCGAGCTTCCGTTGGACGGTCCTCCACCCCCAGTCACATTCACCTCCTTCAGCTTTAAATCCATACATGCATCTTCTTGCCGAAGAAATCTTTCAGCTTCGTGAAAGAATTCTCCGAGATCCAATGGTGGGTCTCGTACTAAAGATACCTTAAAATCTGAATCCTCTCTGACTCCCGACACTGCCGCCATCAAAACCATTGACGGATCTGGCCGATCCACCGAAGAAACTGCCGCATTAAATCGAGTTAAAAATGCTCTAAGCGATTCATCCGTTCTTTGCTTTACCGATGTTAACGTCATCACGTTCTTAGGTCTTTTGATGTGAACCCGAAACTGTCCCAAAAACCTGTCCACCAATTCCCTCCAATTCCTGATAGATCCTTCCTCCAGCTGCCTAAACCACATTGCCGCTAGGTCTGTCAAGTATAAAGGGAAACATCTGGCCATCACTTCCTCCGATGCCCCCAGCACTTCCATGTGTCTAGTATATCTCATCAAGTGATCTGTCGGGTCAGCCTTGCCATTATATACTTCTACGCTAGGTAACTTGAACTTAGGTGGATTCTGAGCCGTCCTGATTTCCCGAGCGAACGGACTCCTGTTCACTCCTTCCGAATCTCTATTGGTCAAACCTCCACGCATAGTCTTCCTAATAATTTCCATTAATCCAGCGTTGCCTGTTAGGGGTTGCCCCCCATGCTCTCGTGGGAACTCCGGCACATATTCCTCATGTGGCTCATTAGCCGCAACGTTGGCTCTAGCTTGCTGTACTCCCTCCAAAGGTCCTTCTGCGTTAGATCCTGCGGGCCTGCCCCCAAGCCCTTGTTGATTGCCTTCCGGTTCTGTATTCTGTACTCCATTAGGTTCCGCAACCCTAGTTCCTTGTTCCACATTTGTAGTTGCTGTAGTTGGTCCAAGGTTCTGTGTTCCTGCAGCTCTTATCTGCTCGAAGAAAGTCTGCATCATATCCTGTTGACTCTTCAGCAACCTCTCATGTAATGAATTCGCCATAGCTTCCATTTCGTCTCTAGTGATGTAGATCGAAGATGGTTCTTCTCCACCACCAGAGGATGCCTCTTGACTTCCTGCCTGTTGGCTCCTCTCAGTTCTTTGTCTAGTTTGTCGAGTCATTGTAGAGTCAGATCTGAATCCTTAAAATTCCAAATCTAAATTCTAAATTTGGTGTAGCGGGTGCTAGCTCTTCTCAGTGAAAGCACCAAAGTGTTTGCGCCAAAAATGGTCACAAACCCCAGGCGTTGTGAAAGCACCAGTGTATGAATACAAGTCAGCAATATTCAGACACAAATATCAAATCTAAGCAAGCAACAAATAGCAATCCAGAAACAATGAACAGTGACGCACAATTTATAGTGGTTCGGCCATCTCCGGCCTACGTCCACTTCAAGGTTTTTATGATTTTATTGCTCGATACTTGAAGATTACAATTTCTTATTGCGTAGTACAACAGACTTTATGATTCTAATCTGGATTCTAAGGCAGCAATGGTGATCTGGAGTAAGTCTGGCAGAATCCGGGCGTTCTTCAGCTCTCAAAATTGTCCGACCCCTTTTCTGAACGACCTGGGGGTCTATTTATAGGTGTAGGAGGCTGATATTTCGCCTAAACTGAAGGGAGACCAGTTCTGGCACGTGAGGGGGCCCACATGCCCGCTTTCTGGAAATCCGGGCCCACTTTGGGATCGATTCGAAGCTACGTTCGAATCGATCAAGAAATTGTCCAAACGAGCTGAAATTTGGTGTGAACATTCTTCAACATGTGATCAAGCTACTGTGAAAATTTCATGGCATTTGGATGTGTAGATCTCAAGTTATGATCGATTCAAGGTTGCATTTCTGGTTGACTATCCTGGTTCGAATCGATCTTCCTTCGAATCGATTCGTTCGAATCGATCCAGCGCGCGCCTCTGGGATGCTGTGGAGCGCCTTCTTCGTATCGATCCGATTTCCATTCCGTGTTGACTGGGTCGAATCCTGGGTTTTAGCCGCGTTTACATAGTGGACTCGAGACGTTGGATTCGAAGATGGTGGAGTCGAGGGCAAGCTATGTCTTCTGGATTCGAAGCTCCCTCTCTTGATGGATTCGAATTGTAGACAGCTCCAATCGATTCGAACTTAAGGTATCGTTCGAATCGATTCGAAGTACAGCTATGTTGCTTGGTAGACTCGTATCCTTCGAATCGATCAGACCAACATTCATTCGAATCGATCAGGGCAAGTCACTACCGATCGATTCGAATGAGTCTCACTGGGGTGGATTCGAATCAAGGCCTGAGAGGATGGATTCGAATAAACCATTGCATGCTTGCCTAACAACCTGGGTGTGTTGCCATCGAGTCGAACCAGTGTCGATCGATACGAATCATATCGATTCGAATTGTTTCCTTCATGATGGATTCGAATACTATCGATTCGAACCATTATCCACATTCCATAATCCATCCCTAACTCCATCATACGAACTCTGATTGTCCTGAAAATTGAAACATAGCCTCTCCTAACCCTTGCCATCATCTCCAACCAATTTCGTCCCGATCGGAGTTCAACCAAATTTTGACGACGTCGATTGCAGCCTTGATTCCAATCGATCTCCAATCCAGATATCCGTCATTCCTTGCCAATTTGTTGATATTCCGACTTTGACCAAAAGGTGGGATAACACTGTCCCTGAACTTGAAATGTCTCGGACTGACTTGAGTATTACATAATAACACGCGGATCAGACTATATCTAATCAAAAATCCCAAATAGGGTAACACAATGTAAACAGAGAATAATAATATGATAGCATTAACATAGATGATCAAATCATTAGACGAAATGTCAAAGAATGCATATATATATATATGGTAATGTATGCCTAAAATATATGTATAATTTCATAAATAATCATTAAGGCATCACATCACCCAAATAACTCAAATTCATATAAAACAATCAGAACTAATATCAAAAAATGCCATCACCTATTTAGAAACACATCAAACCAGAAATCATAGAATCAACACAAATGGGTGAATCATACATGTCCAGAAATCATCATCAAATCCAGAAAACATCAGTACGTAAGATATCACTAAGTATATTGGGCTAGCACATAGTACTGCCTAAATATCTCCCCATCTCCATATATAGAACATTACCATTAATATATACAAAATAGGATAGGCTGCCTATCAATATACTAAGAATCCACTATACTCTAGACAGATATCATAAGTATATTCCCATCTCCTCATATAATAAATATCATAGTGGGAAATGGTTGTACGACAGACACGAACTTCCAAGTAGATCCATACATATAACACTATGTGGGTCATCAAACCCATACTATACTCAAGTGAGGTGTATCAATCGTATATGCTAATCTACTACTCCGTTAGTACTAGAAGGGAGCCTGATAGCACTAAGCAAGCTGTAGAGGCACTAAGTCTCTACAATCTTTGGTTACCTTACAGTCATCGTGACACGTATCTATCGGTGTGCTCATCAACGTGAGGACTCTTAATGACACTACACATGCCCCTATAGGTAATAGACTTGTAACAACCCTGGTTTTGATGATTACCTGTAATATTAAATTATAAAAGTGGTTATAATTTAATATTGTGAATTAAAAATAAATTGGAGATTTAAATTGTAAATTGGAATAAACAATGGATTTTAGAAATAAAATGAGAAAATAAAGTTTTAAGAATTTCATTTTGGTTGTTTGAGTTAAAAATGAGTGAAAGATGATTTTTATTTGAGAAAATGCAATAATTCTTGTAATTATTGCCAAATATTTCTTTTAATGATTTTTAAAAGAAGTATTTGTTTTAAAATATTTTTATTATAAATAAAAATGTGAAATTTGGTTTAAAAATAAGTTTTGATTATAAAAAAATGATGGAAAATGGTTTGTTATATTTTATTACACAAGAAATTAGTTTTGTGTAATTTTTAGGAGTCAAAATAGTTATTTATGTAAATATTTGAGTAAAGTGTATTTATTAAAAAATGAGTTTTTGATAATAAAATATTTTTATAGCAAAATTATCTTTTTATTAGTTGTAAAATATTTTATTAAACATGGAGATATGTTTACATAATTTTATTGTGTTAAAACATTGTGAAAAACATGTTGTTTTATTATTACATATTGTATTTGGTAATTAAGTGATGAATTTAATTTTACTTAAGCTAATTATTTGATTTGGGTGCAAGCCCACTTATCAAAATAAGCCTAAACTAACAAAAATGAGAAAGCTTCTCTTCTCCAAAAAGCAGTACGTTCACTTTCATACTTATAGTAAACAGAAAACAGAAAATAGAAAAGAAAGAAGCCTTCTCCGTTTTCAAATCTAAAGCAAAAATCTCCAAATCCCTTCAATCAATTGCTGTTATTTATCAAATTAAGGCTCTTTTATATAGGTAATCAACTCCAAATCAGAGAGTAATTCATCAAATTTCGATTTTTGGTTTGGGTTGTCTGTAACGGGTTCTTTTCCTAATGTCTTTGTATTGAGTTTTTACAGGTTATTGAAGCCTTCTTTTGCCAAAAGGTTGCAGCTTTCACCAGGTATCTTCAAGTTTGCTCTTCTAAGTTGCAAGGTGAGTGTCAAAACTCACAAATCTAGCTGAAGAAAAGCTTCAAAAATCCAAATCTAAGCAAAAATATAGTTTCTGTAAATTTTCCTGTAGTTATTTTGTTTCTGTGAAAACTGTGTTTGGGTGCTACTTTGCATGAGCATATCTTCTTATTCCTATGTTGAAATTCGCTGATTCTTTTTATTATTTGAAAGTTGAAGTTTTCTACTATGTGCATGCCAATTTTCAGTTCAATCTGAGGTCGTTTGGTCCTCTGTTTCATGCCTGAAAGTTGAACCCGAGATGGTTTTCAGGGCCTTTACATATTTCTGTTTTCTATGCCGTTGTAAACATGGCCTGAGTCCATGTTTGAAACAACGTATCTCTTTCATTTCCTATCAGAATTCATTAATTTTTTTTTATTTAGAAGTTAAAGTTTTCTACTATGTGCATACAAATTTTTAGTTCAATCTTAGGTCGTTGGGTCCTCTGTTTCATGTATGAAAGTTAAACCCGAGATGGTTTTCAGGCCTGTACATATTTCCATTTTGAGCTGCTGTAAACATGGCCCGAGTCCATGTTTGAGACAGCGTATCTCTTTCATTTCCTGTTGGAATTCGTTGATTCTTTTTTTATTTGAAAGTTGAAGTTTTCTACTATGTGCATACCAATTTTTATTTCAATCTGAGGTCGTTTAGTCCTCTGTTTCATGCGTGAAATTTGAACCCGAGATGGTTTTCAGGCCTGTACATATTTCCGTTTTCTGAGCTGCTGCAAACATGGCCTGAGTCCATGTTTGAGACAGCATATCATTTTCATTTCCTATCGGAATTCATCGATTCTTTATTTTATTTGAAAGTTTTCTACTATGTGCATACCAATTTTCAGTTAAATCTAAGGTTGTTTGGTCACCTGTTTCATGCCTGTAAGTTGAACTCCAGAGGGTTTTTAGACCTAGGCAGAATTCAACATGGCCTAAGTCCATGTTTGAAATTTCATATCTTTACCATTTCATGTCGGAATTCAGTGAATCTTTTTCCAGTTCATAGATAAATTGTTCTACTTTGTGTGTATCAAATTTCAGACCATTCTGAGCTAATTAGGCCATTCGAATCATGTCTGAAAGTTGAATCCGGATAAGATTTCAAACCTGGGTATTATTTTTGGCCTGTACATTTTTGTGTTCTGCCTTGTTTTCTAATTCATTTTTCGACTTCTGCATCTTGTTTTTATGATATTTCTGAACTGTTTTGAAGGCTATGAAGCCTATCAATATGCGAGTTAGAATTTTGGTGAATTTGTGATTCAAAACGGATCGATTTTGAGATGTTTTCGAATGTCGGTTTTGGTGTTTTTCGATGATTTTTCCTTGATTTCGAGCACGGGTTTTTCTAAATAATTTTGAAATGATTTTAAAAATGAACGGCTTTTGAAATAACTATTATATAATATTTATAAATTATTTTTAAGCTATAAAAACTATATATTCTCTATAATAAGGGAATTTCAAAGATTGTTTTCCAAAAATGAATTTGAAAAATTATTTTAAAAGTTTGTTTTCTCAAACAAATTATTTTATATATAAAATACACGTTTTTGCACTATTTGAGCGTATGAGAAGGAGAATTAACAATTAGGTAAAACATGTGGTATGGGACACGCGCGTTTATCTTTTCGGTTAATTCCTGACTTCCCTGTTTGATCGTTTTGACCTTCGGGTCGTATTTGCCGATGAGATGAGGCAAATATTTTTACTAATTTCTAGTGTGGCGTTGGCTAGCGGTTAGTAAACCGATTAGTGAGAACATGTGGTATGGGATGCACGTTAACACTTTGCGGGTTCCTATTTGAGAGTTTGTGACACATTTGTCTAAGGGACGTATTTGCCAGTACTGGACCTTTGGCTCATTTATCCTTCGGGTTGTTTGTCTAAGAGACGTATTTGTCCTTCGGGATGTTTTTCTAAGAGACGTATTTGTCCTTCGGGATGTTGTCCTTGGGACATTTTTCTAAGAGACGTGGTGCCTTATTTTGAGAAAACAGTACTTGGTAGGCTTCGGCCATTTGTGAGCACGTGCTATATCTTTGAGATGATTTCATTGATTTCTTTGTGATTTTCCATTGTGTGTCGCCTTTTTACATATTTGGCCATTTGTGTCGTTCAAGACATTATATATGGCGATTACATCTTTGGAAAGTTGAACTCCTTATCGAGTTCTATATTTGAGATTTGGGTTTGCCAACTCTTGGCGTTTATTTTGAGATTTGCCATTCTATGGCGTTTATTTGAGATTTATATTCTCCTTTTTGGAGATATATATATATATATATATATATATATCTGTGTGTGTGTGTGTTTGCCATTTTGGCATATTTTGAGATTTGAGACTTCTCTATTTGAGAATATATTTGGGATTGCCTTTTTATGGCGAGTTTTGAGTTTTCTCCTATTTAGGAGTTATGGTTTCTCTAAATCATTATTATTCTTTTTGGGTATATGCCGATGATATGAGGTGTGTTTATACTTAGTTATTTTAATATTGAGTTATCTCTTTCAAGATTATATATGCTTAGTGATACCACTTCACTTGAAGTAATGGCATATTCTTATTATCGTTTCTTATCATTCGAGAAGAGTTAGCACCCTTTATCTTATGCTTCATATTATCACTTATCTCACCAAACTGATTGTTTTAGCTAGACTGACCCGTGTATTTTATACTCGGGTCAGGCCGAGTTGTTTCAGGTTAGATACCTTCTTTTGGATTTAGCTTCGCTTTGATGCTTCCGCTTGGATGTCTGTTTATCACCTTTTGTTGTTGTAGCCCTTTTTGTTTGACACTGATATGTGTATATTTTTGACTCGTTGTATATATTGTGGTCTTCGAACCACTTATGATGTATCATTTTGTATTGTACTGGGATGTATCAGTGTATATGTATATATATTTGTTTGTTTGCAATTCTGTGATGTGTTGTACATTCTATTGTTGTATTTTGTTCTGATATATCTGTTAGCTACTATAGGTTGTATTAAGCATTTATTG
Organism: Allium fistulosum; assembly: GCA_030737815.1. Taxonomy (NCBI): domain Eukaryota; kingdom Viridiplantae; phylum Streptophyta; class Magnoliopsida; order Asparagales; family Amaryllidaceae; genus Allium; species Allium fistulosum. Next base: position 919,529,162 of record CM060906.1, read on the forward strand.
GATATGTCAATCCACTTAAGAAAGGAAAATAAATTATTAGAGCATTAATCGACATTTTTAATAGATGTTTAAGACAAGACTATAGATGATCGCTCCTAACCAGCCCTATTCTCCGCATTAGCAGACAGTATTATCCAGTAATACTCTTTGTTAATGTGGGTCTCGGGGTGGGGGGTCACAAGACTGCTAGCCTAGGTGAAACATGGGCAAATGCATGCATAGAAGTAGCAAAAAGCTATATAATATGGTGTCACGGATCTGGGGTGCGACCCCATGATCAGACCACTAGGGTGAATTCTGGTCATCTGGTCCTCTCTAACAAACATAACAGGAGTATATCATAATAGTGGCATATAGAACCAATACATGTAGACATGAATCCATGGTCATCGTTAGGCATGGAGCCATACTTACTAAATATAGGCACGTAGCCATATATCACTACATATCATTTTATACTATCCACTATATTCTCATCATGTGAGTGTCATCTACTCACAATGAATAACCGAATAAATATCATATTGGCGTCCCATACCACTGTGTGATACTCAAACATTTACTGCTTATAAACTACACCCGAACTATCTAGTATTCTGTATAATTGTCCAAAGAATAACCAGAGAAATATTACTGAAAATCTTATACCTACGGTATTATAACTCTGCTTATTTAGATTCCTCATTACATGGAATTAAATATCAAAAAATCACATAGAAGGATGTCATCACCGTATCATATTAAAATTATCAACCAAATCAATGTCAACGATGAATCATTCATATCACTAAAATCAATAAAGGGAAGATAAGAAATCGGGGAACTTAGGAAACCAATATATGTTAGATTATTCTAAAATAGAGACACACACACACACACGTATATATATATATAAGGCAAATCAATATTTAATAATGAATTCTTCACAACCTATAATCTTATTTGAAAAAAATAAATACTTCGACACGGATAATAATTATATATTTTAAAATTAATTATATAGTTTACTAAACTAAATTATAATATTCCCTATATAAATATTAACAAGTTTCTTAATCTTTTACAAAATTAGTCAATATTCATTAATGGTATTGGAAATACTCAATTTAAATTCCTAAAATAGTTTATAAAACTAAATTTTACATTTAAGAATTATTTCATATAACTCAAGCTAATAAACAAAAAAAGGGTTATTAGAATTGTAACATAAAAATAGATAATTTAAATAAATATATGCATATAACAACAAATTAATAAATATATAGTAATAAATCTTTCACAATTTATAACCTTAATATAACATATTAATTACTTAGAAATGGTAAATTAACTAAAAACCAAATATAATATCATTTTACAACATGTAACTAATTTCCAATCCTCTTTGAATTAAATATTTACCAAACATTAAAACTCATTCCTTATCTTTTGATAACCCAAAATAGTTTGTATAACTAAATATTATACATAACATTTATTCTACAATTATTGGTTACTAATTTTTATTTTAAATAATGATAAAATATCCAAATCAATTTAATATATTCATAATCAAATAAATCATTTAAAATCTTAAATTATAAATTAAAGTTTTATATAATATACTTTATTAATTATTGAATATCAATTAAGAAACACTTCATAACTTTTCCCATTTAAATAATTGACAAAATTCACTTCATTAGTTAATTAAACTTTAAATTACTTTATATATATATATATTATCTAAGAATTAATATAAAAGTTTAGATATGATTACTTTAGTTTATTAAAATGAAAATATAAGGTTACGTTTCAATTACGAACCATTGAAGTATGCACACACATACTTGCTCAGGCACACATGCATAAGTTGCTACAAACACATAGAACACTCACACAAGTAAGCACATACACGCATGAAAATACACAAGGGGAAGCTAATCGGTTACCTCCCCCGATCAACATTCGTCCAGTGGCCCTAATAGGTTGATTAGTCGAAGGACAAATTCACAGCATCGATGGCCTGTTTTAGGTGAATTCCCTTCCTACTTCGGCAATTCCATTTCCACTTTAATGCACCCAATAAATTTGCTCAAACATAGCACATACAACATATATATAACATGATTTATATGATTAGAGCATGGGTTCGTGAGTGGAAATCATTCACTTGAAGCTTGCATTCATCCTCTTCTTCTTCCTACTCTACATCCGCGCACATACAGCTCCCTCACATAGCAATGCAACTTGATGCACAACTTGCCATAAATGAACAACAATGTGGAGAATCACATGTTCAAATTTCATATTTTATTTTAATTTACATGATTTGTTCTTGAATTTAGAAGTTGGGAGAGTGTACAATTTTTTTGTTTTGAGAATGATGAAGCTTAACAAGGTCAATATATGTAAAGTAAAATGAAGTGAATGAAGAAAAATTATGAGACATAGAAGACTCATGAAAGATGAATTTAGGTTTAGGCAATTTGGGCTTAGGCTCAGAATATTTTTATTTTTATAACTATGTTTCCATTCAATTTAAGTAAATAAAAATTTCTATTTAAAATTACTTCTTCACCAAATCAATATTATATTTTAAACACGTCACTTTTATAAATTTATTTTCCGCATTTTAATTTATTTTAAATTTTTAATACTATAATTTCACGATTTAAATCATTTTATTAAATAAATTCAAAACCAATTTATCAAAGAAATCTCCAAATACCAATTTGATTAATTAAATTACTATTATTAGTTTAATTAATTACTTCTTAAAAATCAGGTTGTTATAGACTTCTCCCTTAACAAAGTTGTGTCCTCGCAATTTCCCACAAGGAAGAATCTATAACAAACTAATCTTACTAACTTAGTCATATTATTTCAACTTCATTTTTAAACACCAAACATATACCCAAAATGAAAAATTACTTTACAAAATCAAAAAATTCTTCTTTTAAATAGTTTTCTTCTCACATATCATATATATTATATATATTTTCCATATCCGTTTTATTCTTATTTAAATATAATTCAAATACAAATATTCCATTAAATAACTTTAACTGATTTTAATAAAAGCCAAAATTTTACCAACTAAATTTCTACTAAAATCTCTTTTCTCGATTTAATGAAATATTCTTCAATATATTTTGTTTAATACCAAACATCTTATTATAAAAAAATTATTTCCAAACTCTTTTCATAAATTTGTACAAATATTTAACAGTTTTAAATTGATATATGGAGGGAAGTTCTAAATTTATTTTCAAAATTCGGCATTTCAAAGCTAACTCTATACTATTAATTAAAATAGTTCTCAATTAAATAGAACACTTCATCCAATTATACAAAAATATTACGTACATTCCTTAGTAAAGCTATACTTTAACAAAAACATTGTATCTAAATGTCTCGTCCTAGTGTTTAGGAATCCCTATCGATAACGTTGGCTAGACGCATCAACCAGAATTCTTAACCACTCAACGGACAAATTAACATGACCTAATTTTAGAAATATCCATAAGTACACTTTCACAAATTATTTAATATGCTTATTTAATAAATCTTTTATTAATTCACTTTAAATCTTATCTTAATACTATTTTAAAAATGTATATACTTTTCAAAAGATTTCTTCATATACTTGACTTCCAAAATCATACGATGATAATAAGCTATAACTGCATATTTAAAAAAGTCTTTGCTTTTATCAACCCTTTAGTAACTTCAAAACAATTTCTAACTACCTTTAAATGCACACAAATTTCAGAATTAAGTTCAATACTAGCAAACTCAATTTGTCAAACAAACACAAGACAAAAATAAATATACTCGGTTGAAATTAATAAATAGATTTTCCGCTATGCACTCTAATCAAAATCAATTCAAAACTCAACTACAATACCAAATCAAAACACCACAATGCAATAAAAAACCATCCAAAATAATAAATACAAATGCTATTGGTTGGACTAACTCCTTTCGTCCTTGCTACTTCAACCATTTCAGATTTCATACTTGAAGGGAAAGAAACTAATTATATATTTAAATACATATATTTATAAAACCACAAATATGTCTCTTGATGATTAATTGTAACAACCCTTGGTTTTATAATTGTTGATTATCGTCAAATGACGATTTAATTTGTTTGACAATTGCAATTGGAATTTTATTCGAGTTGAAATTTGTTTATAAAATTGTTAAGCGTTTTTATCAGTTGTAAATTCTTTTATAAAATGGTTAGTGGAGTTTCTATATCGAGTAGAAATTCTTTTAATAAAATTTTGTAATTATTGAAACGGACTTTAAAGAAAAATATTGTGGCCCATACTCATTGTTGCCGTGATGTTTATCTAACCGACCCCCTTTCAAATTTCATTCATTCTATAACCCGTTCCTCTCTCCTTCAGTTCGTAGACCCAACCCCTTTTCTTTTATCGTTCATTCGAGAAAAACCCTAGGTCTAAGAAAGCAAAATAATGGCGGTCGCGTCCTGGCGATTTAGGGCTTTACGAAGCGTCAGTTCATTCGATCGAATCAAAGATGGGGGGTTCGCCAATCGTCGTGCTCAACCTTGTGGTCGTCGCTCGCAGCTCCATGATTTGCATCAAAAATTGTGAGTAGCCCTCACATCTAATTCAACTGTGTGCTTCGATTGTTGATTTCATTGGTGTTGATTTTGAACTGCTCGTTCCGTGGTTATCATTGCTTCGATTTTGGTTTGAAGTTGAAATCACTTGTTCAAATTTTGTTTCCTTAGACTTTGTTAGAATTCATATGTTTTTGTGACATGGGTTTCACGGTTTGGAAAATTGTGAATTTCTCTGTGGAATTTGGCATTGCCGTGCATTTGGCTTCGGTCACTCTGAGTTTGCTGTGGGAATTTTTGGGTTTTGTTGCATTTTCGATGGACATCGATTGTAATTATGAAATTATGGCTTTGATGATTTTCGAATGTGAGTTGGCAATGTTATTTTGTTCGACTTGGGGTTATATGGTTTACTGTCTCTGGTAGTACTTCAGTATCCGTTTGATTTTTAATTTCTACTTCATGACTTCGGTCATTATACCTTTGCTCTGTAGCTTGAATATAATGCCTACATTTTTGTATGCATCCTGTATCGTATATTGTGTGTTGGTACTTGCACTTGTCCTGCTTGCTTCAAAGTGTTGTTCACCATTGCATACCACTTCAACTGTATCACTGCACTAATTATTTGCACCTAAACTTGGCATTTTTGACTATTGTCAATTATGAAGTTGGCACTTCTGTTCATCTCTATGATATTCATTGGTACCTGCTGTGCATGTCTTTGGCTTGGTTCATCATCATTGTTGTTGCCCTTCATGTAGATGTCGAGTCTGGGTATTGATATCTGTAGCTTTTTGTGACTTCGGTTTGCACTTATTTTAATTGTGTAGTCTGGTTCATGGTTTCAATTGATATGTAAGTGTATTGCATCATTCATGTTTTAAGTTGTACTGGCCAGTTTGTAACTTTGAGCTGAATTTACCTTGATAATCATGTTGCCACATTCTTTGTTCATTTTGGTTCATATAGGTACCTGGTTCATATTACATATTCTCACTGTTATTGTTTAGCTTGGTCCGATCACTTGTCGGCATTTAGTTGTAGTTGGTCTGACCTTGACTTTACTTGAGCATCAACTGGACTTTGACCTTTTGTTCAGTGTAGTCACTGTAAACATGATGGGTATTTACTTGGTTGAGACTGGTCACTCATGTTGTAAGTAATTTGTGCATTTAGTTTGAGTCATGGATTCATGCATTTAGTTGCATCACTGATCTTCGCATTGTGGTTTCATGACTGCATTGCACTACTTCATGTATGGCTTTAGTTCTGTTCCTGGTGTTCATGATACATCACTGTGTTGCCTCATTGTTTTCCAGTCTTCAGCCTGCATCATTGTTTTTGTGATGCTTTGATTTGTTGCACTCAGTTGATAGTTGGTGCCTTCTTGAATTTCCAGTCTTGTTCATTAACCTTGAGTTGAATCCGGTACTTCGAGGTTTGACCTTGTGATCATTTGTGACTTTCACTGAGCTTTTGTGTATCCCTTGCGATAGTGGCGAGGCAGTACACGCGTGCGTGTACTGCAGCCCTATCAGATTGACAGTTTTAAATTGATGCTTCGATTTGTTGAATTGTTTCGTTGGTTAATTTCAAATGGTTTGGAGTTGTATTCTGATTTGGGTTGTTGATTTGTCGTTTAACACAGTTTAGTGTTATATCTGCTGTTATCCGACTCTTTTATCGAGGAGTCAGATATACGAGATTTCTGTGACTGTCGTCTATTTGACTATCTGATTATTATTGCTACTATGCACTAATAACTGAGTTTGAATTAGACTGACCCGTGTATTATTTTCTTTTGAATGTAATACTCGGGTCAGACCCGAGTTATTTCAGGTTGTAGATTTTCTTCTTTGAGTTGCTATTCGGGATTTGAAGACTTTTCGCATCTTCTGAAGTTATCATTGTCCTTTTGTAGTAGTCGTGTCATTGTATAAAACGATATGTATTCATGAATATTAGTTGATAATGTACGTGTATATATAACCTCTAGAGTCGACAGTTGTAGTTGTATCGTATGTATTGTGTCAACTATGTATTAACTGACATCGGTTATATATATATGAGACTTTTGTTTTTATCTGTGTTCCGCAATTATATTATCTGTGTTATTGTTATATTTAATGTCCTAAACTATTATGAACTATCGTAGTTTGTTTTATACTGATAATTGGATATGTCGATGGGAGTAAATAAATAATAGATGAAAAATAAAAAGTATATACCACTCCTATCGAGATAACCAATATTAGTGTAAGGCCAATTACGGATGGTCGCTCCTATCCAGCCTTATTCTTCGTAGTAATAGACAGTATTTCTTTTAATACTCTTTGTTATTATGAGCATAGAGGTGGGGCGTTACATTAATCCAGTAATCATCCTACATACTGTACCACCTCTAATTTTATTAACATTATTCATGAGATTTAATTAGAATAAATTAAATAGAATAATGTAAAGTGATAAGGGGATTGAGATTGGTAAATGAATATTAGTGGCTGTGCTTAGTTAAAATGAATGGGTTTACAAATGGTTAAGTGTTAACTAAATAAAAATAAGGGTATTAGAGTAAATTGCCGCCCACGTTCCTACCCTTATACTATTTTCCCTAAGACCATTCACGCTCATTTTTCATAAGTAAAACAAACGTAAGAAAGCAAATCTCAAGGCCGGCCATTAGGAAGAAGAAAAGCGGCAAAATCAAATCTAAAGCTTAGGATCAAGCTAGAAAAAATCAATCTCAATCAATCTCCAATTTCCTTATCCGATCTAAGGTGAATAATAATTACTACATCTCTATTTTGATTTCTATAATCATATGTTTTCGGATTTAAGGGTAAATTCATTTTTATGATATATCGGATGATGGTATGCTTGATTTATAATTTATTAGTTTAAACAAGATTGTTTAAAAGAAGAATATGCACGGTTTTAGGGAAAAACTGAGGTTAAATTATTCTTAAATATCATGGGAAAATTTTATGTTATGAGAAACATGATTTTGGAGTTGGGTTTCAATTTTTATAATCTTCCAAGCCGTGGAGAATTACTTATGAATTTTCAAAGGAAAATATGGTTGATTGGGTTTATAAATTTATTTTGGAAATTATATTAAGAATTTGGGTCAGAAACTTTGATATGTTAGGCAACATGATTAAAATGAATTTTTGGAATTTTTTAGATTTTTAATAAGTGAATTAGTATGGAAATTAAATTATTTTGAAAGGAGGATCGATTTAATTGTTTTGTTAATGGAAAGGGCTTATTTGTTAAATGAATCGGATTTAGATTTGAGAAAATTGTGACAAATATTAGTAAAATAATTTGAAAGTTTGTGTAACGAATAAGGTGTTTACATGTGGGCAAGTTTGTTACAAATGTTTACTTTATTAGGTAAAAACAGCCTTTTACTCATAAAAGTAGGTTCCGCCTCCTTTGGAAGGAGCTTTCAACCCAAAGCTTCTGCCTCCAACCTAGTCGAAACCTTCTAGGTTGAAACCAGTAAACCAATACTCATTACGTAGTGGATTGGAGAAAGGCGGAAGGTAGGGTGTCGAAGCGTAGCTTCCGAAGAGGTTGGTTCCTTTGTTTTGTTTTAAAAGAAAAGCGCTTGCCTGTTTACAAAAGAGTTTTTCGAAGTAGTCGAAACCAATGGTTTCGAAAGGGTATTTCTAAAGAAACTTTCGAAGGAGAGTTGTCGCCTTTGTTTTTAAGTAGTAGCTTCCGAAGAAGTTACTTATTTGAAGCTTTCAGAAGGGGTAGTTTCGATTAATTCGAAACCCTTCTGTGATTTGATGCCTTTCGATGGCATTGAAGACATCAATGCTGTCGAAAGGTACTGTTTGTTTTGTAAATATAAGCCACTTCCTACTTCTTTCGAAAGGGGTTAGGGGTTTCGAAGGCAATGGTTTCGGAAGGGGTTTCGAAGCCAATCTTCAGTTGTTTTACCTAGATGTTTTAATGCTTTCAAAAGGATGGTTTCGACGCCATCAAGCTCCCCTAATACTTTTTGAAATAAAGAATGGTTTCGAAAGAGATGCTTTCGCTTATGTTCACTTTGACCCAAAAATATTATTTTAAATATAAACCCAATGGCTTCGAAAGGTATTGGTTTCGAAGGGTAACCTTCAATGGTTTCGAAAGAGGTATTTTTGAATGGTTTCGAAGCTATGCTTCTATACTTATATGATAATACTTTAACAAGGTCGAAAGGTTTTGAAAGAGATGTTTTAAAGTATTCAAAAGGCAGGAGCCTAATGTTTTAAAGATAGAATTTAATGCTTTCGAAGGAGGTTATCCAATGAAATCGAAAGCAAGGTTTCGAATGTGTCGAAAGGCTTTTTAAACCCAAAATCATTTTTAATGGAATAACCCATGGCTAAATAAAGGAGTTTCTAAATGACTTTAAGTTGGTAAATTTGAAGAAGTATTACCTTAATAAAAATATAGGTTAAAGGAATTAACTATGTTTTATATGAAAAGTTTTTCAAGGACCTTAAACTCACAGGAGTGGTATTGTTAAGTTGTTATGTTTGCTTCTTTAAATATGAATATATTCACATGATAAAGAACCCATATTTGTATTTTGGGGATAAAGGGGTAGAAGAACCAGCTAGGTTAACCCAGTAGTGAATATAAATTGATTAAACTCCTAAATGAGTAGAATAGCATCCAGGGGGTCAGGGAGACCAAAATATAGGGTGCCTAAACCTTGAATTTGTCTGGGAGATAGATTCATAGTAAACCCATAAAAACTATGATTAAGAAGTTATTGGGGGTAACCAATAGATTCATAGTAAACCCATGAAAACTATGTATTAAGGATGGTTGGCAGGGGCCAATTGGTTTGTAGTGAACCCATGAAAACTATGTCTGGATTAAGTATTGACGTCAGCCAAAAGGTTCCTAGTCAACCCATGAAAACTAGGATAATAAAGTAGTTATTGGAGGCATCAGTAGGTTCCTAGTCAACCCATGAAAAGTAGGATAAGAAAGTAGTTATTAGAGGCATCAGTAGGTTCCTAGTCAACCCAAGAAAACTAGGATAAGAAGGGAGTTGCTGGAATAATCCATAGGTTCCTAGTTAACCTATGAAATCTAGGATAAGTGTGGAGTTATTGGAATGACAAATAAGTTCAAAGGAACCCATGAATTTATTAAGTTAATTGGCAGGGACCCATAGGTTCTTAGTGATCCTATGAAAACTATAAAATAGGACAAGGTGTTTATAAATTATGAAAAGGTTATTATTAAATCCATGAAAACTAATAGGTTTATAGTGACCCTAGAAATTATAAATATGACAGGGGTCAATTAAACTGGGGATGGGAAATCCAAAATGTTTATATATACATATCATCATAATATTTTTGAAATGCTATGTTTTTAACCATTGTGGATGCAGGAGCATAGTATATGGTTTTGAAAAGGTTCTAGGATACTAGTGAGGGGAAAACCCTTTCCGCTAAGCGGCGTGGTCTCACCAGATATCTGAATGGATTAAGATATTAGATTATTATTCATACCAGGCTTTATGTCTGACTCGAAGTTTTTGTTTTCCCCTTAAACTCTCGAGCACTCAATTGAGTAGTTTGAGGTTTAGGGTTTCCAGGTTCTCTTCTTAGACGAATAAAGCTTCCGGAGGCGTGTAGGAGGCAGTTAGTTATTTAGAGTTATCATTTTCCGCTGTGTATTTTGGATGTAAAGGCAGACTTATTAGCCTTATTATATACACTGATCAACCAAAGGGGCATCTTTATATATCGCTCTTGGCGTATGTGTAATAATTATATTTTCTGAATGTGGTTAACGTTTGTGGGATTATGTCATGAACATGAAATGTTTTGAATGGAATGTGGAAATGTGTTTTTAATTTGTTAATTTTTTTTCCATATTCTTGTGATATGTGTATCAATGTGTCTTACACCGCCGTATTTGGTCGCCGAGAATTAATAACTATGGATGACTGTAGCATCCGTAGCCGTTAGTTTTGGGCCTCCAAGTAGAGGGATGTTACACACACACACATAAAATCCCTTAATATAGGGAATTCCTTACATACTCAATGGTCGAGGACTCTAAGTCTCATCTAAGGATTTTTTACTCGTGTCTCTGATATACGGTGTATTAATCTAAAACTGCTCTAAAACCAATTATAAACACCCAACCTCAATGCCCATACTATCCAAGAGTATTACTGAGTAATACTGTTAGATAATACGTAAAATGAGGCAATATGGGATACATATGTGAATATTTCCTTGGACTAACACTGGTATATATTAAAATCATCGGATAAATAACTCATCTACATATACATAGTATTAGTACAAAACAATAAACAAGTGTGCCACCAGGATAGAACAATATACAATATATAGTAAATAACAGAGATTATAGAGTCAAAATCATAGCGATAATATATAATACAAATTATACAAGTTATGTCTAATATATAACATTTGAATATACATATGTGAAGTCATATGATACATATACGATATGCAATAATATTACATCCTAATCTCCTCCATGCTCAAAATAACACAAGCTGGTCTCACTATCCCTGAACCTGAAATGTCTCGGACTGACCCAAGTATTACATAAATAACACACGGATCAGACTTTGTCTAATCCAATACCCCAAATAAGAACACGGTGTAATCAGAGAATAATAATATGATAACTTTAACATAAATAAACAAATCATCAGATCACATGTCAAAGAATGCATATAAACATGGTAATGTATGCCTAAAATATATGTGCAATGTCATAACTAATCATTAAGGCATCACATCACCCAAATAACTCAAATCCATATAAAAAAATCAGAACTCATATCAAAAGATGTCACCCATTAGAAACACATCAAATCAGAAATCACATAATCAACACAAATGGGTGAATCATACATGTCCAAAAATCATCATCAAATCAGGAAAACATCAATAAGTGGGATATCACTAAGTTTATTCGGCTAGCACATAGTATTGCCCAAATATCTCTCAATCTCCATTAATAGAATATCATCATCAATATATAAAAAAATAGGATAGGCTGCCTATCAATATACTGAGAATCCACTATATTCTGGACATATATCACAGGTATAATATCATCTCCTCAGATAATATCTATTTGAATATCATGATGGGAATGGATATACGACGACACGAAGTCCCAAGTAGAGCCATATATATAACATTACGTGGGTCATCAAACCCATACTATACTCAAGTAAGGTGTGTCAATCGTACATGACAATCTACTACTCTATTAGTACCAGAAGGGAGACTGATAGCACTAAGCAAGCTCTTGAGACACTAAGTGTCTACAGTCTTTAGTTACCTCACAGTCGCCATGACACGTATCCACTGATGTGCTCGTCAACATGAGGACTCTTATATCATGACACTACACATGCCTCTATAGGTAATAGACTGCTGGCTTAGGTGACACGTGGGCAAACGCATGGATAGGAGTAGCACAAAGCGATATAATATGGTGTCACGGATCCGAGGTGCGACCCCATAGTCAGGTCGCTACGGTGGATTCTAGCCATATAGTCCTCTCCAACAAACAAAATAGGAGTACATTATAATAGTGGCATATAGAACCAATACATACAGACACAAACTGATGGTCATTGTTAAGCACAGAGCCATACTCGCTAAATATAGGCACATAAACATATATCATTACGTATCACCTTACACTATCCACTCTATTCTCTTCACATGAGTGTCATCTACTTACAATGAATAACCGTATAAATATCACATCAACATCCAATACCACTACGTGATACTCAAACGTTTACTCACTTCTTATAAACTACACTTGAATTATCCATTTTTCTATATAACACATCCAAAGAATAATCGAAGAAATATTATCGAAAGTCCCATACCAGACGTTATTATAAATCTGTTTATTCAGATTCCTTATCACACAAAATTAAATATCAGAAAATCACACAGAAGGATGTCATCATTGTATCATATTAAAATTATCAACCAAATCAATATCATCAATGAATCATTCATATCATTAGAATCAATAAAGAGAAGATAAGCAATCAGAGAACTTAGGAAACCAATATAAAATAGATTATTCTAAAACAGACAAATATATATATGTGTGTGTGTGTGTGTGTATCAGGCAAATCAATATTTAATAATGAATCCTTCGTAACCTACAATCTTATTTAACATGTACCTTAGGTCGCTGTCGATTCACCCCTAGATCGCCACCGGCCCAATTGTAGTTCGCTAATCCTAAAGCTTCAATCAACTTTGCATTTAGATCATTAACCCAAGGTTGGTTTGCTGACTACAATGTTTGTTTAATGATTTGGCGGCAAAATTGCATTCGTACTGTTTGTCGTGAAGAGTCCAAGTCGATTGCGGCTTAATGGAGGAAGATAGTAAATCGAGTCTTGAGTTCCTCTCAAGACAACATTCGGGCCTTGCCCCGATGCTTGACATGTTTTGTTGTCTTCCTCCATTGAGCTAGAATTGACTTGTGCCAAGTCCTATAGCTGATATCGCACGACACATTGTGAATTGGTTCTGGCTCTTCCGGAGAGTTTGGATTGATTTTTCTTTCTTTTGCACACACGGTGTACCTGTACTGGAAGGGACTTCCCACGTCATTTCGGACAATGGATCCGTTATCGGTCGTTGATCGATAACGGGTAAGTGTAGGAGAAGTAACTTCAAAAAGAAGTATCCACCTTCTCGCCGTAAGTCGAGCGGAGGAAGTCCGGCGCTTTCGAAAGCCGAGTCGTCGTCCATCGCCCTTTCTCCTTCCGCCTCACAGGCTGAGTATGGCCAATTAGTTCCACTTGGTCTGGTCTTGGATCGAACTCCCTCTAATTTTAGAGTTCTTCTCAATCCACCGGAGAGAGCTTCTTCTATAATTTCTGCTAAGGTCCTGTATAATATCTGCATGCAATATGGCATACCGAAGCAAGACGTATGCCTTCTAGAGAAGGACAAGCTCACCCACATGCCTCCTTCAGGATATACCGCTTGTCATCGGTATATGTGCCTGAACGGAGTTGTGCCCCCTGTTAATGACTTTTTGCATGAGACTCTCTTGAACTTAGGCATTGCTCCGTTCCAAATTCATCCCAATGGATATGCCATCTTAACTTGTTTGCACGTCCTATTCATGCAAACATTCAATCGTGCTCCAAGCTTTGATGAGCTGCGATACTTTCTTTCATTCAAGAGAAGAGATGAGTGTCCGTCCTTGGTTTTAATCGAAGCTCAAAGGAATGGAAAAATCATATTACGACTGCAGAGCAATCTATCCCAATTCAAGACCCAGTATTTCTTCATCAGATGTCCCGAGGGGTTTAATCGTCTTTGGACAACGGGGGGTAAGTTCTTTTTCTTGCTTATTTAGTTTCGACGTGTTGCTATGGAGTTTCTAAGTAGTCAAATGCTTCTTATAGTTATCCCAAGACCAAATAGGGTCTTGTCTCTCGATGAAGTTTTTTGAACCCTGAAGGCTATCGACGTTGAGGAAAGATCCATTAATGTCTTACTGATTGACGAAAACTTGCTCCGATATGGATTATTGCATCCAGGGAGATCGGCTATTTAGGCATTCTCAATTGTAAATCCATGAATTGTAAATCCATGAATTTTCCGATTAACTATTTAGGCATTCTCATCATACAAACAAAACCAAAAAAGAAAGACTGGAACCTCGTCATCGATAAAGTTAGTAAGAGATTACCTACCTAGAAAGCCAATTGTCTTTCAAAGGCAGGGAGAACAGTTCTCGTTAACTCTATTTTATCTCAATCCTGATTTATTGCCTTTCTTATTATCAATTCCTTTTGGGTAATTATAAAAATAGATAACATTAGGCATAAATTTCTTTGGAAAGGAAATTCAAATTTGATCTTGCTAAAATTTCCTAATTAGCTGGGATCTCATTTGCAAACCCGAATCTAAAGGTGGATTAGGTATTTTTAACCTAAAATTACCGAATATTTCATTACTTTGTAAATGGATTTGGAGATTCCTTGATGACAACTGTTACACTATAAATTTTACCTAGTATAAATTATGAATATTCGAAAGGAAAGCTCATTGGCTCGTAATTCCAAGACCCATTATTTGTTTTCTACTGAGAGCTTAAGAACCAGGATCAACATCCGAGAACTCGAGATCCGAAAGCAAGAGCAAAGACGTCGATTAAGATCAAGAACATTGTCCAATTAAGACAACAAGCTCAGCCAAGACCAAAGACATTTCAACAAGTATCAACAATCAATGGCTCAGATAGCCCTGGACCGAGATCAACGGTTAAGATAAACAAAAGGAATCAATGGAACTATACATAAAAGTGATACATCATCAATCCGCATCAAAGTACTCTCAACAAGATGATGACAAGTATTTCAATCCAAGCCACTTGTAGCAAGTCAGGTCATCAATCTAGTTAAAGCCCTTGCACAAATAGGAGAACCTTAAATTTGCTATAAATAGAGGACCACATGCTACTAAAAAGGGGTTGACTGGAAATTTTCTAACATTCTACAATCATTTCATATTCCCTACTCTATTTAGAAAGCTTTAATCAAAAGATCATTTATGACGGACTTTGTAACAGAAGTACTTGTACATCTAATTGAGGAATAAAAGCTCACGGTAGAACCTTCAAAGTGGACGTAGGGATCTCGGTCCCGAACCACTATAAATCTCGTGTCTCTTTACCTTTCAGCGCTTATTATTTGCATAGTTTCATTGTTCATTTTACTTATCTACATCCTTTTGGAACAAGATTGTTAAAGCTTAGGAGTGTTATTCAGACGAAAAATCTATCTAACATTTTGAAACTAAAAGGAGAGACCCAAACTCCGTTATTTTCTAATCCAGCAAGCTCAAACCTCTCAATCAAGCACAAAGTCAAAATCCTCCTCACGAAAGACACCTTGCTCCCTGCCCAGGATGAGGGAGTCGAAGAGCTGCATATGAATGAAGGAAATCAAACGGACCAAACAAATCCAACTATTAATGAGGAAACTACTGCCTCAGTCCTCACCGAAAGCGAATTTTGAAAAATGATGTTGAAGTTCATTTTCTGACACAGCACAATGCTTAGACAACTACTAGAATGAAGTTAAGAGCACTTTTGCTGAATTGAAGAAAAATGTTTCAGCCATACTTGAGGAAGACGAGAATCCTATAACTTTCAACCGAAACCTAGGAAAGTTACCAATGACTAGTGAGGCTTTAGAAGCTGGATTCATGGAGGCGGCCAAGAATGCCGAAACTGTAAAGATGACAAGAGTAGGACCTTCCGAGAGGCCCTTGACTCTAAGTCCTGAAAGGATGAATTTCGAAAGAAGGTAACAAAATAGGCCAAAAACTCAAAACACTAAAGCCGATACTCTAAGATTCGATGGGGATCGAGCAATGGAAATCTTGTTAATGAAATTATCAGAGCAGAAATTACAAGAAGATCAATCTAGTCTCGACGCCAAAATGAAGCTTCGGAAAGTCCAGCCTTTTTCCCTCGAAATCATGAAAGCTCCTATGCCTCCGAGATTCAGGATCCCGAAACTCTCTTATGATGGAACATCTGACCTTTAACGACCTGAAAATTTTAACGGTTTTAAACAAGGTAATTAACTAAATTTTTATTGAAAATTTAATAATAAAATTTTGAAATGAAAATTTGATATTTGGAATGCGTCTATTTTAACATAGCATATGGTAAATTTTCATTGGAAAATATGTAAGTTAGTTCTGATGTGTAATTTTCAATTTCAATTTAAAATCAGTAAATTTGATGAAAATAAAATAGTTTTGAAATCTGAATATTTTTATATAATAAAAATGTTTAACATTTTCTGAGTGAGACGTCATAATTCATTTTGCCAAATTTGAACTGCTCTAGCTCAGCTTATCTTATTTTCGGAGTTTTAACAGTATTTTTGCAACGAATATCGACTTTTGATAGTTCGGTTGTATCGCTGATATCTATGTACCATTCTGTTTGTCTTGTTGTGCTGATCTCTGTAGTATATTCATTTGTGCATTTCGGTGTCCGGTAAGTGACGAATTCGGCGAAACAATTTGTCGTATTGGTTCCATATTTGGACCTTTTGGGTTTCTATGACTTTTCGTTTATCTACCATGTAAACCAATAGCCACTAACATTTATATTTCTGAAATTCAACACATGAATCTCTCTTTTCCATCATTTCAATATATTCGTTGTTGCCCCTTCAATTCCATTTCTGGTCCATTTTGCTCTGCCTTTCTTCCTTCGTTCTCTCTTTGGTTCCATTTTTTTATGTCTTCTTCTAAATAAAATAAAAAATGAAAATAATATATATTACGAAACTTTTATTTAAAATATGAAGCTTACACATCCTGCTCCAACACATCTTCTCACATTCCCAAACTATCGGCCATCACCATTCACCGAGCATCTCTTCCAAGCGCGACAACCACCCAGTCATTCATCGCCTTGTGCCAACACCCACCTGACCCGCCTTTTGCCTCTGATCCACAAGCCTGCTTCAGCAACCCTCCAACCCATCCATTCACAAACACACCCTCGGCCATCTTCTTTTGCGAACCGCCATATTCCACCACCTACAGCCCCACCCGAAAGCGCCAAGTAGAGCCTGCTCACCTTTTCCTCGTGTTCACCCTGCCACTTCTCACTGTCGTGCCGTATTTTCCACCTCTTGACCATATGACAACCCACCTCTCCTCGTCCGCCTCTGGCCCCATCACCACCTTGCCGAAACCTCTCACTTGAACCCAACCATCCTCCCTTCCGAACCCTTTGCTCCACCTCAGCCTATCACCAATGGCCAAAGTCAGCTTGCCCGCCTCAACCCCAAATCCTCCACAACACCCTACTGGAGCCGAACAGCCCACCACTTCATCTTCCCTGAACGCAGTGATCCCGAGTATAACCCTCAATCGCTTCGCAGCCGCCCTAGCACTCCTCTTCTAAGGTCTGCACCTATATCTATATCAACCTGTAATCATTGTATATAAGTCTGCATATATTTGAAAACTGCTACCTTCCACTTTTTTTTAAAAAAAAGTACAAATATATATGTATATATATATAGTTTGATTCTTTGTATTAAAGCTGCTTGGCATTGTTTTCTGTTGTACTAGCTTTATCTTTCTGTATAAAAAAAAGAAGTAAAGGTATATATTATATGTTTAAAATGTTTATTTACAATTTATAGCATTATTTTAAAATAGATTTTTGTAATAACTCTTATATGTATAAAATAAGTTTAAATATTTATTTGAAAATTTTGAAAAGATATATAATATATAATGATTTTGATATGTGTTTTAAATTGAATATTGATTTTAAGAAAAAAATATAATATAATATATATTTTGTTTTAGTTTATATCAAGCTGGTTTTGATTTGTTTTCATCGATCCCGAGCTATCAACTTTGCTCGTCGAATTCATGTTCATCGTGCCGTGCTTTGGAATTTGTGCTTGGATTCATCGCATCTTATTGTTGTTATTTCTCTAGCCTCGAAAGGTGAGCAATCACTCACGATTAACATTATTATGTTTCGTAGAGTTAATTCACATGAAATGACGATTGAAATGTGTTGTTAAATTTTAATCTGTTAGTAGTTAAATTGTTGAATATAATATGTTATTTAAATTGTTCACCTATGATTGATATATGACACCATAAC
Source organism: Allium fistulosum (assembly GCA_030737815.1). Taxonomy (NCBI): domain Eukaryota; kingdom Viridiplantae; phylum Streptophyta; class Magnoliopsida; order Asparagales; family Amaryllidaceae; genus Allium; species Allium fistulosum. The sequence goes on from CM060906.1 coordinate 919,547,460, forward strand.
ATTATTGTGTATATATATGATATTTAAATTGTTAATTATGATCCATGTTGTAATTGATATGTTATGATATTATATATGATTATTCTATTGTTCTTACTCTGCAAGTTCCCTGTTAGTTTAGAAATCCCTATGGGTTGAATGATACATACCCGAACGATATTATAAATTAGGCAAAAATCGTTATGGGTTGAAATGATATACCCAAACGATTTTATTGAATTTTGAAATTTGGGATTGCGGGTTGAAATGATATATACCCGTAAATATTAAATTTAAATTGCGGATTGAAATGATACATATCTGTATCACTTGACCATAGGATAGAAAATTATATACGGACACCGTTTGTCTATCTTTGAAAAATGATTTCCAAAATTTGGAAGGAAATATATAGGTTTTAATAAAAATTGATTTTTAAATATAATATAAGGATTTCAATTTTAATATATATGTAAAAGTTAGATTTTAAAAATTATATGTTTTGGATATTTTAAAATTATAAGTTAATTTTTAAAAATGAAAATTTTAAAATTTTTACTTATAACTTTATTATTTTTAAAATATATAAAACAAGATTTAAAATAGATTTAATTATAATAAGATTTAATTTAATAATAACTAATATAATAAAATTTATTAAGAATTTAATTTAACTAGTAATATATATATATAATATGTTAAGTATTTATTTAGATTAGATTTTATAATAACTTTAAGTAAATGGAGGTTGGAAAGATAAATTAAATAAGAATTGATTTGTAATTTAATTTGTTAAGAATTGAATTTAAAGAAGAATTGATTTATAATTAAATTTGTTTAGAATTGAACTTAAATAAGGGTTGATTTGAACTTATTGATTTTGAGATTTTGAAAGGTATGATTTTATAACTTGATTTAATAAAAAGTGATTAAATGAATATTTTCAACTTTAAATAAATTGGGGATTGAATATTCAATATTAACTTAAATTTGTAATATGAGATTTTATTTAAGTGTTATTAAAATGATTAAGTGAATATTTTGAAATTTTAATACGACTACAGTTGAAATATAAAGGAAATTTATTAAATTTAGTTATTGTAAATGTTTGAATAATTTAAACTTTAAAACCTATTAAATTTGAAGTGGTTTAAAATTATCGTTCGAACCTGGATTTGAAATTGATTAAAAATGGTTTTAATGAGAAATTTGAATTGAGATCGATTTAAATTGAATTTTTGGAACTAAAGTTGATGTGAATTGATTTGTGAAATTGAAACACAATTCTAACTTGAAACTATTTTCGATATATATATATATATAAACTATTTTAATATATAAACTATTTTAATATATAAACTATTTTAATATATAAACTATTTTAATATATAAACTATTTTATCTATAACCTATTTTTTTAAATATAAACTATTTTAATATATAAAAACTACTTTTAAATATTCAAATTGTTTAAGTGGGAACTGTTATTATTTAGATTTAATGGATTTAAAACGCAAATATTTGATAAGATGGTTTAAACTATTATGTGGTTATGATTTCGAAAGTGAATATGATTTCGAAAGTGATAAGATTTTGAAAGGAATATGATATTTTGATATGAAGTATAAACTGTTTGAAATATAAAATGACCACGGTGTGAAATAAGTGTTTGGTTGTTAAAGAGACCTGGATCGGATATTGTCATACTCTCTGCCAATACAGAAAACCACTTTAACAACTGTGTACGTGGTGGAGATTCAAGAACGAAGTAGGATGGTTTGGAGACGTCTATATGAGGTATGAACGCAGCCCTGACTCCTACAAGTCAGCTTGACGTGACTAAAACAGGAGCCATGCCGGGCCAAGTAAGGTCGCACCTCTGATCGAGCATGCTTCTTTGGTACCATTCTATTACTTTGTGATTTGATTGGGTGCCCCATTGATTATGGGAGTGTGTCTCGAGGTGGCGGTAGTAGCTGCTATGCGTTACCACCAGTCTGGATCCGCAAAACGGTAGTATCCTACCCTGGGCATTGCCTCGTGTGCCTTGTCACATGCCTTATCGCGCCTTCTACGAATTTGGTTTGTACCATACCTATGGAGTGCCCTCTGGTAGCCCTCTAGTTTACAGAGGAATTATGGTACTGTATAGACTACGGGAATATATAAAAATGTGTTAAGGGGGATATGGGTAACGCCTTAATGCTATTTTAATAGTTTACTTTACTATAGACATTATCTATGTAGCGTATTGTACTATGTATGTAGATAGTTTAACGGATCCTTAAAGGATGGAATCCCAACATCCTTTAATTTATTTGTATTTCACTTGGACATTTCACTTGAGTTAATTTACTTGCATAAGAATGTTAATCCTGACTCAAGTGTTTTGTGTTTTTTTTATGCTCGGGTCAGACCGAGTGTCATAGCATTTGAGACTCACCTTTGGAGCTTAGAGCATTGCTTGAAGATCTTTTATCTATTCAGCTTTTCAGTTATTTCCAGTTGTCTACGTTCAAATTTTTCATTTGTTGTGTACTTCTATATACTTGGGATTTTCTGTTGTATTTTGTTCAGACTCTGATGTTTATATAGTAGCTTCATGAACTACTATTTATTTATTTCCGCTGCTTATTGTTATATTACTCTGTGTTTGTGATTCTATGATTGATTTATTTAATGTATATGCTAAGTTTTTCCAAATATAAATTAACAATCTGTTGTTTTGAGCAATTCAAGTCTAACATGAGTGGATGATTGTTGATTTGAATGGTTCGAAATACCAGGTCGTTACATGACCCCAAAGACCATATTGCATTATATGAAATTCAGATGTAGGCGATCTGGGCCTCAGACGAGATCAAATGCAGATTCCTACCCATGACTTTCAGTGAACCCACATTGAAATGGCTCTAGAGTTATCCTCTAAATTCTACTAGCACTCGAGAACAGCTAACCACAAAATTCTTAACAAAATTCTTTATTTCGACAGGCACTAAAAAAGGACTAAGCTTACTCGCCGAATTTAGGCAAGAAAGGGGAGAGTCCCTAAAAGATTATTGCAAAAGATTTAATGACATCACGGACCAATGCAAGGATATGACAGATGAAATCAAGATGGTGGCAATCACTTCAAGATTATAGAGAAATACATCATTCTGGGATGATCTTTTGAGGCAAGAGTGAAAATCTCTGAATGAGTTCTTTTCGAGCTCGAGGAGAAATTCGAATTGAAGAATCAAAAGGAACTGTTCGGAAGAACCTAGAGTGAAATAGTGATAACAAGAAGTTCGCTTTGGCCAAGAAATTTAAGAAGGAACTTCAGGTAATGGAAACATACCCCTTAACTCATTCATATGCTCAGATCTATGTATGACCCAGGACCGAATCTCATACCCACGAAGAAGATGGAAGGAGCCAGAAAACAACCGAGGAGGAAGATATTGTAGCTACCATCGGCAGAACCGGCATAGCACTGAAGAATGTCAGTTTTTGAAGTCCTTCATCAATAGACTATTTAGAGAAGGGTAGTTAAATGAGTTTCTAAAGAATGATAACACTCTGGCGGCCATCGCTCCTGCAAGAAATGGAAGTGAGCAACCTCAAGTACAAGTTTCAAGGTCTTTACCAACCCCTCAAAACTTTGTGGGCATCATTTTGGGAGGACCTCACATTGTTGTGGCAAGTCATGGCAACTGGAAAAGGTACATTAATGAAGCTAAAAATGAAGGCGTCTCGGTGTGCGAGATGGAGAAAGATGAGAAAAAGCAAAAGGTTAGGCCGAAAGTTACATTCTGTGACTCTGATAAACAAGGTGTTTGCCAGCCCTATAATGAACCGCTTGTAATCATGGCCCAAATTGGACTTTTAGAGGTGGAAAAAATAATGGTGGATACGGGAGCTGGCGTCAACATAATCTTCAAACACACCTTCAACAAAATGGGATTACCCAAGAGCGTACTCAAGCCTAGTCAAGTTCCTATATACGGATTCAATGATGAAGGAACCATGCCTCTTGGAGATGTAAGCTGATGGTCAAAATTGGAAGTGACCCCCACTATAAGATCTTTAAAAGCACCTTTGTTATCATGGACATCCCTTCGATGTACAACGCTTTCTTTTGAAGACCGCCTCTTGATGCTATGGATGGGTATGTGTCTACTAAATATTTAATTTTAAAGTTTCATACCGAAATAGGGGAAGGGCTTGTAAGGGGAGCTCAGTGGATCTCAAGACAACTGTATTACGAAAGCCTAAACTGATTAATAAAGGGAAAACTTCATCTTATGAGAACGAAGCCAAAATTAACCAGCCTACTCCCCTCAGAGTTAGAGACATAGTTAATACTCTGAGTTCTAAGTCTATGGAGAGTCGTAGAAGACCCTTAAGAATTTTTACAAGGCAAAAGGATTCTGTGATTGAGAAATTGATTTACATAACAAGCTATCAAGGAGTGTTTAATGAGAAGAATAAGGTTAGAGTAGTTAGCCTACCAGGAGGAATAGAAAGGTTGTTCACACTGTTTAGGAAATTCTGGGAGAAGAAAAAATTGAGCTTGATCTCGATTTGAGACAAGAAACTGAGATAGCCTTAGCAGCCGAGACTCTAAAAGAAGTGTGCCACGATGAAAATGACAAGTCAAAGATAGTTAAGATAGGGACTTATTTCCACCCATCTATTCGAGAAGAGCTAATTTCCTTCCTTAAGCATAACCGAGACGTATTTGCATGGAATCATGATGATATGGTAGGAATCGACCCCTCGGTTATTTTCCACTACTTGAATATAGATCAGAAGTTTACTCCCGTAAGGAAAAAGAGGAGACCCCTGGACAGGAACCGATATATAACTTTACAATAAGAAGTTTAGATGTTACTAAAGAATAACTTTATCTGTAATGTATAATACCCGAAGTGGATCGCAAACCCGGTATTATTTAAGAAGCCAAATGGGAAGTGGAGGACTTGCATTGACTTTACTGATTTAAACAAAGCTTGCCCAAAAGATTGTTTCCCTTTGCCGAGTATCAACCAATTAGTTGATGCCACCAATGAGCATCGGTTACTTTCTTTCATAGATGCTTATTTCAGATATAATCAAATCCTAATGTCCAAGCCTGATGAAGAGCATACGAGTTTCGCACCAACATGGGATTGTTTTGCTACAAGATAATGCCCTTTGATCTCAAGACTGCAGGAGCCATATATCAAAAACTAGTTAACCAAATGTTCTCCAAGCAGATAGACCGAAATATAGAGGTATATGTTGATGACATGTTGGTCAAGTCTAAAAATCAAAGAGTTATGGTTCGGATCTAGCCGAAACATTCAACGTCCTTCGGAAGTACCAAATAAAGCTAAACCCTCAAAAGTGTACCTTCGAAATATAATCCAAGAAGTTTGTGGGTTTTATAGTAAGTGCTAGAGGGATAGAGATAAACCCAGATCAGATAAAGGCTATAACCAACATGAAGGCTCCAACTAATGGAAAAGAGCTAATGAGTTTGAATGGGAAAATTACTACTTTGAATAGGTTCATAAGCCGATCAACCGACAAATGTGTTCCCTTTTTCAATCATTTATGAAAGCATGTTACTTTAAAATGGACGAACGAATGCCAAAAGGCATTTAAAGACCTACAAAAGCACCTAAGTACTCCCCCGGTGTTGTCTAAACCAATAGACGGAGATACTTTGTTCCAATACTAGCCGCCTCGGATCAGGCCATAAGTTCAGCCCTGGTGAGAGATAATGGAATCGAAAGACCCATGTATTATGTAAGTAAAAGGTTAGATCCAGCCGAGAAGCACTACCCGGTAATTGAAAAGCTTGCAAATAGCTTGGTGTTTATAGCAAGAAAGCTTTGACTGTATTTCCAAGCCCATCCTATTAAGGTCCTTACAGATCAACCACTTTAGCAAGTTTTTAGTAAACCTAAGACCGTCGGGAGATTAATTAAATGGGTAATAGAACTCAGCCATTATGGGTATCTTATGTGCCTAGGACAGCAATCAAGGGTCAAGCGCTAGCCGACTTCATTACCGAATGCACTAGTTTTGAAGCCGAAACTGGAAAAGAAGATAGCAAAGGCAACTCTCTTGGTAGCTTTATGTAGATGGAGCCTCAAATGAGCAAGAGGCAGGTGCGGGTTATATCTTTGTAACCCCAGATAATCATCAGATTTATTGCATGATTAAGCTCGCCTTCTCGGCAACCAATAATGTCGTCGAATATGAATCTCTGATCGTTGGATTAAGAATGGCAATTTCATCAAGATTTCAGAGATCCGGATATATAGTGATTTCCAAATAGTAGTTAAAAAAAGTCTTGGTCACTACTAGGCCTGAGACTCTAGGTTAACTTTATGTGTTAAACAGGTAAAGCAGCTACTTGAAGCTTTCGGGAGTTATCACATAGAAAACATTCCCAGGGACAAAATGCTAGGGCAGATGCCTTAGCAAAATATGCAAGCTCAAAAGATGTAAGAGAGTTCAATTTCATTTCAGTCAAGATATTAGAGAAACTTAGCATACAGGTACCGGATAAAGTGTTATGTGACTCGGTCTCAGGCTGCCCAAGGTGAATCTACAACCCCAGTAATAACTGAGGAAAATTGGATGTTGCTATATATTCGATATTTAACCCAGGATATTCTACCTTCAGATGCCACCAAAGCGAGACGAATCAAATACAATACACTAAGGTTCTACATCATAGATAGAGCACTCTATAGGATGGGATTCTAAACTCCATACCCTCGATGTGTAATAGTCTCGGAAGGTCAACAATTATTGAAAGAAGCCCATGATGGAATTTGTGGAACCATTGGGGAGGACAAAAGTTGGCAAAGAAAATACTTAAGCAAGGCTTCTATTGGCCGACACTGAATCAAGATGCGTTGGACTATGTAAAGAAATGTGACAAGTGCTAGTTTTATGTAAAGGTGTCAAGAGCTCCTCCTACTGAGCTCAGCCCAAGAGTCCATGGCCCTTTGATATATGAGGCATCGATCTCATTGGACCCTTTTCCAATCGCTAAAGGTGGAGCGAGATATGCCACAGTAGCAATCGATTACTTTACAAAATGGGTTGAGGCAGAACATTCAGCTACCATAACCTCTCATGAAGTCATAAATTTTGTGATGAGGAATACCATATCCAGATTCGACCTTCCATATAAGATCATTAGAGACAACAGCACTTAGTTCGAGAGCCGAGAATTTTGCAAAGTATTGCCGAGATTATGGTATCATCAAGAGTTTTTCTTCAGTAGCCCATCCATAAGCAAATGGAGTTGTAGAGGTAGCCAACAAAACTATCAAAGCCTATTTGAAGAAAAGATTGAATAAAGCCAAAGGCAATTGGGAAGATGAATTGCCTTTCGTTTTATGGGCTTATCGGACAAGCTCTAAGACTTCAACAAGACATACTCCTTTCTCCCTAGTTTATGGCTTCGAAGCCATGCTCCCAGTTGAGTTAGAAATTGTGTCTCACCGAAGGTATTATTATACTATGCAGCAGAATGCAGAAACTCCAAAAGGAATCATTGGACTCGTTACCCGAACTCAGGGACCAAGAGTTCAGACCAGAAAATTTGAGAAATGGAACCTCGTCCTTTGAAAGATAATGCCAAACACAAAGGACTTGGCAGATGGACCGCTCGGTCCGAATTAGGAAGGACCCCTAATAATCCATGACGTCATCCCTCCAGGAACCTATAGATTAAAGAGGCCAAAAGGCAATATAATACCTTAGACTTGGAATGCCGAGCATTTGAAACAGTATCACAGTACGAGGTTGCCACCTGAATTAAAGTTTTATCAAAAGTTTGAGACAATGATCAATTTCTTAGCCTAATTCGGGTACACTACACAAAACTTCAATCTTCTTAAGTATTAAGCATTTCAAACATTGCATCAAAATGTTTTAGTCATGATTATTGTTGTGATCAAACAATATCACGCAACTTCCAAAAGTACATCAAAATGATTTAGTCGTGATTAAACAATATCACGTAACTTCCAAAAGTACATCAAAATGTTTTGGTCGTGATTATTGTCATGATCAAGTAATATCATGCAACTTTCAAAAGTACATCAAAACGTTTTAGTCATGGTACTACTCTGATCAAGTAGCATCATGAAAATTCGAAGCCATGCTTTCGCCTCTAGCCAAGTAAATAATTTCGCCTCATGGCAACTACTCAGTTTCACCAAGTAAATAATTTCACCTCATGGCAATTACTTAGTTTCGGCAAGTAGATGATTCCGCCTCATGGCAACTACTTAGTTTCACCAAGTAGATGATTTCGCCTCATGGAAACTACTTAGTTTCGTCAAGTAAATGATTTCGTCTCATGGCAATTACTTAGTTTCGCCAAGAAAATAATTTTGCCTCACTGAAATTACTTAGTTTTGTAATTGGATAGATTCACAAAGAGATTAGAAAATTGGGGAAATTCCCAAAAAGATTAATAAGTTGGTTAGATTTTCAAAAGATTAGCAAGTTTGGTAGATTCCCAAAAAGATTAATAAGTTGGGTAGATTCCCAAAGGGATTAGAAAATTGGATAGATTTCCAAAAGATTGATAAATTGGGTAGATTCCCAAAAAGATTAATAAGTTGGGCAGATTCCCAAAAAGATTAGAAAATTGGGTAGATTTCCAATATAGTGAGCCATGGTCCAGAAAAACCATGCATTGGGCAGATTCCCAATAATAGTGAGCCACGGTCGATCGTGTCATGCAAAGTGTGAGTCATGGGAAGTCGACCATGCCAAACGCACTAAGTGAGCCACAACCAAAGTGTTGTGCAAAAGAGTGAGCCGTGGCCGATTCGTGTCATGCAAAGAGTGATCCATGGTCAAAAGTACCATGCATGGTGTTGTATAGTGAGTCATGTCAACCACGTGCAAAATATAGGCATTTACCGCCACTAGTAGTTTTTAAAAACCCGATACCCATATGATACCAAGTCTAGATGACTAGAGAATAGTATCAGAGTATTTCGCCTCTAGGCACTCATTTCAAATTATTTTCTAAAATCCTCTATATGAGGTTAGATTTCAAGTTGTTTTCCAAAATCCTCTAGATGATGTTAGATTGCAAGTTATTTTCCGAAATCCTCTAGATGAGGTTAGATTTCAAATTATTTTCTGAAACACTTTAGATGAGGTTAGATTTCAAGATGTTTTTGAAATAATGTCAGATCTTCACAAGTTGTCTTGGTAAAGCAATATTGTAGAGAATTCTCAGGATAACTACTTCGCACAAAGATTCGGGTCAACCTTATAATGGAAACGAAACTAAAAAGCCAAGTACTAAGCATGATACGATACCCTTCTTTCCAAACTCCACCTCATATCAACCGTATGAGGTGAACTTTTGGGGGCATGTATTACACATAATTTATACCTAGTACAAATTACGAATATTCGAAAGGAAAGCTCCTTGACTTGTAATTCCGAGACCTATTATTTGTTTTCCACTAAGAGGTTAAGCATTAGGATCAGTATTTGAGAACCCGAGATTCAAAAGCAAGAGCAAAGACGTTGATTAAGATCAAGGCCATTGTTCAACTAAGACAACAATCTCATCCGAGAGCAGAAACTACCAAGACCAAAGATATTTCAACAAGTATCAACAATCAACGGCTCGAATAGCTCTGGACCGAGATCAACGGTCAAGATAAACGGAAGGAATTAATGGAGCGATATATAAAAGCGACACATCATCAATTTGCGTCAAAGTACTCTAAAAAGACGATGACAAGTGTTTGAATCCAAGCCGCCTATAGCAAGCTAGATCATCAATCCACGTGAAAGTCCCTGCACCAATGGAAGAACGTTAAATTGTTATAAATAGAGAACGGCGTGGTACTGAAAAGGGTCTGATTGGAGATTTTCTAACATTTGACCATCATTTCATGTTCCCTATTTTATTTAGAAAGCTTTAATCAGAAGATCATTAATGGCGGACTTTGTAACAAAAGTAATTGTACATCAAATTAAGGAATAAAAGCTCACATCAGAACCTTCAAAGTGGGCGTAAGGATCTCAATCTCGAACCACTATAAATCTCGTGTATGTTTACCTTTCGGCGCTTATTATCTACATAGTTTCGGTGTTCATTTAATTTATCTACATCCTTTCGGAACAAGATTCTGAAAGCTTTGGAGTGTTTTTTCGATGAAAAATATGTCTCACATCAATAATACAATTTGGAAATAAATAATTATTCATATTTATTATAATGGCTCCAGAAATCTTATAAACTCAACGCTCATCTATTTTCCTTCTTTTGGAAAAGCATAATATCATAAATTTAAAATTGGGACTGCAATTAATATCCACTCTATAAATATAACATCCTTCTGGAACGATCATTGAGCTTCTCCAATTGCTTTTAAACATAAATTCTCAGATCTTTATTTAGCTTCTAACAATAAGAATGACCTTGTCATTGACATCTTTAGTTCGCATGAGACATTTAAGTGGAATATCTCGTTTAACCAAAACTTGGTTGGATATCTATTAAACCAATATATGAAGCCGATTGATATTATTGATCATATTATTCTACATGAACAACACGATCAGATAATATGGAGTTGGGATACAAGAAAAATTTATACTTCCAAATCAGTGTATAAGTTCTTAACCTTCTCTGGTACCAATATATTTAATTATTTTAAACTTATTTAGAAAATAGACATGCCTTCAAAAATTAAAATCCACAAGTGGATTGTCTTTGATGATAAATTAAATACAACTAACAAATTAAACGCTAAGTTAATTAACAATATAAACAACAATTCATGCTACTTCTCTAATGCATTCCCCAAACTACTTTACGCTTTTTCTACGAATGTTAGTTCACTCAATATATAATTCGCACTACTAGACATTTTTGGCTTTAATATAAACAATTTTTTCTCATCCCATATGAATATTGGACTAGTTTTAGATTTAAGCACAACAAATCTACTAGAAAAATGTTAGACGCTTCATATTCGATTACACGTTGGAGTCTCTGGAACGAAACCAAAGATTATTTAAAAATCCATTAAAAACATTGTGACTATTTTATATTTCTTTGCTTAGCACATTTCTCTTTGGATGGGTATCTTAGGGAACAACCAACAATGGTTTTTTCAGTTGCTAAACAACCCACGGAGCAACCAGGTGTGGCTTATTCACTTCCCAAGGGCTAGTTTGAGCTGATCTCGTGGCTAGTTGAGTGAACAGAGGCTTGGTGAGTATAACGACGAAGACGTCGCCGTTATAAAACATAGTCGTTGCCAAGCAACGGCTATACTCCAACGTTTCACTTATCTTGTATATATTCCACCACCTTCTCCTCCTTTCACACAATCTCATCCTTACTTCTTCATCCTCTAATTCTGAAAATGTCTTATTCATCCAAACGTTCCGCCAAAAAAGTTATTAGCAAGAAATCCATGTCCATATACCCTTCCATCGGATTTTCCAACCAACACCCACCACACCAACAACAAACACTTCGTTCATCACATGAGTACGGCTATTCGCCATATTCGAACTTCTCTTATAACCAGCCTTACCAACCACTAGCTCCTACTAACTTTCTCCCATTCAATCTACTGCCCCACAACCATATTACCAACAATGTCCTCCATTAGGCGCATATGATGATCATTCATCGTACATGTCTTTGATGATGCAAAACGATCAAATACAACATCATCATCTTAATGCGCAACAGTTAGAGATTCGTGACCATGAAGCAATCAGAATCTACAAAGGCAATATTCTTATGCACACAAGGCTCCTGCTAACGAAGAAACTATTAGTTTGAAGTAGGAGGAGGAGGAGGAGGAAGACGAAAACCAAGAGGACGATGTAATAAATAATGAAGAATGCAATGAAGAAGCCGCTGCAGAGATGCTTGCGCCCCCGGGCCTGGAATATAATAAGAAGAAGAAGTGGAAATCATTAAGTGGTATTTTTGACAGACGGCGTAGAGATTCAGTTGCAGTGGAGACAGACGTTGGCGTAGAAGACATTAACGTGGAAAATGTCGAAGAGGAAGGAGTAGCAGCTGACGGCAGAAAAAAAACAAGTTAAGTTTACTTCTGCATAGTATATTTCACTTGCTAAATCATGGATACGCATTTCGCAAGATAGTATTTCTAGCAATAATACGAAAGGCCAGAAATTTTGGGAAAGAGTTGCGGATTTTTACAACACCTTGGAACTGTTGAAGAGAACATGGGGATCGCTCGGAGGAGGATACCACATGCCAAAACTATTTGGCAATACTTACCAGATTTCAGAATAGGCAGCAAAGCGGTGCCACTCCTTATGACATTGTCAGTAAAATATTTTTTTACATTTCTTTGATATTGTAATGTGTTTGACTAGTTTTGTATATTCATACACTTTTGGATTTGTTCTACAGATTAAAGAATAGCATAAGGCCTATCAGCTGCAATACGGTCAACCATTCAAATTCCAAGAGTGCTTTGAGCTTCTCTCTAGTTTACCAAAATGGAAGAATCCACCAGAAGAATGAACTACTCTGATTCAAGTCTAGGAAGCGATCCAAGTTTGCAGGAAAGATCTCCACTATTTGGAAGCGGTGACGGACGACCTCTTGGTAGAAACAAGTCAATTCAGTCGGAGGAGCGCAGTGCGGAATTTTCTAGATTTGTAGGAACTTTAGAGACGTCTGCTAGAGAAACAAGAGAGCATACAGCCAACTTTTCAACACAAAGAACTCGCGATGAAATGGATTTTCAGAAGGCTATCATGGAAGATCGAGAGTTCAAGAGACAAGCCCATGAGGAGAAGAAAGCTTTGATGCGAGAGAACAATTATATAAAACCGATGACTTATGATTCAATAGGCTTTCTCCTTTACAGCAAGAACTAGTAACCGAGCAGTTGGAAACTTATAAGAAAGTTAGAGATAATGTAAGCGGAAGCGGCACGTATAGGGATGAGTTTTAGATGTGCGGTTGCATTGTAATGGTTGGTATGTATTTGTGTTGTATCTTTGTAGTATCTCTAAATATCATTTGGTTTATGTGTGTATTTGTGTTGTACTTATTATAATTTTATTATACCATTTTGTATTTTGAACTAAGGTCGTACATTATTTTATTAAACAAGTTCCATAATAATATTACGAAATGGTTAATATACAAACCTTAAAACATAATACAGTAAACAAACTAGCAAACATAAAACCTCATCAACAATTCCAGAAATAGCTGCTATAAGCATGACTATGGATTCCTACTATTCCTTCCTCTGTGTGCCCACAAATGGTCCACCAACTGGTCACGCAATTGAAAGTGCGCAGCTTGATCTTCAATATGTTGTACCATAGCGACATATTCCTCCATTGAGTTAATGTTTCTATCAGGTCTTTTGTTAGAACCCTTAAACATGTCCGGGTAATTAGTCCTTTAATTTTTATACCCACCTCTTTCGGACTCTACAATCATATTATGAATTATTATACAAGCACACATAATTTCAGATAGAACTCTTGCGTCATGAAATCGAGCAAGAGTTCATAAAATCTGAAACCTTGCTTGTAAGACACCGAACGTACGTTCGATGTCCTTTCTGTAGCTTTCCACTTAAGTGAAATAACTCTCTTTGTCATTTGTTGGGACTCTAAAGCCTTGTATTAAAGTTCTCCACTTTGGGTAAATTTCATCGACTAGGTAATATCCAGTTTGATGCTCAACATTACCAACTTTATATGTAAGGTCCGTTGAAATTTCGTTAGACAGTTCAGAGAATAGGTATGACTATTTTAAAACATTTATGTTATTTAACGAACCTGGTACTCCAAAGAAAGCATGCCAAACCCATAAATCATCGGTTGCAACCGCTTACAAGGATCATTGTTGGCACATTTTTATGTCCTGTGAACATTCCTTTCCAACCTGTTGGACAGTTTTTCCATGCCCAATGCATGCAATCCAAACTTCCAAGCATACCTGGAAAACCTCTAGCTTCTCCTCTGGTTATTATTCCGTTTACATCGTTCGGTCCCGACGTTCGTAAGTATTCCTCGCTGAACTGTTCAATCACTGTTTTATGGAATTCCTTCAAGCACTCTATTATTGTTGATGATGTAATTCTGAAATATTCATCCATATGATCACCAGCTGTTCCGTAGCTTAACATATGTAAAGCAACTGAGATTTTTATATGGGTAGAATGCCTAAGTTTTAGTGCTCCATTTAGCCTATAAATGAAATATGGGTTTTTTTCATGAAGTTTGAGATAAATTTTAGAGAAAACATCTGCGCCCATCCAAAATCGACGACGGAACAAATTTATATCGTAGGTTGGATTGTCAATGAAGTAGTCCTTCATCAGCCTTTCATGTCCATCCTTATAGTCCCTCTTATATCGTCGGTCAATCCTTCCAGGTATACTACCACGACGGTTGCTCATAGATCTTTCACCAAAAAGTAAGAATATCCTACTGTTGCTTGTTGAATTTGAAACTCAGCCGTTTCATCGTCCATTTCTTTTTCATTGTCGTAGCTTTGGTTCATGTCTTGTTTGTACTGGTAGTATAGGTTAGGATCCATGGTTGTCGAGCAGTAAGTAATTTGATTTATTAGTTTGTTTTAGTTTTTTGCAATTGTGTGTTGGAGTAGATCAGAATGCAAGTATATATAAGTGTAGGAGGCAAAAGGATATAGAATACAAAATACAATGAATCACACATCATGGCTATAGTGTACGTTTGCAGAGGCCATAATGGCTACAGTGTATGTTTATAGATGCCATAATGGCTATAGTGTTGGAAAGGATATGGAAGTAATGGCTACAGTGTACGTTTGCAAAGGCCATAATGGCTACAGCATTGGAAGGACATGACAGTAATGGGTACAACGTACGTTTGTAGAGGCCATAATGGCTACAGTGTAGCTACGGTGTTGGAAAGGACATGATAATAATGGGTACAGCGTACGTTTGCAGAGGCCATAATGGCTACTGACTATAGTGTAACTACAGTGTTGGAAAGGGCATGACAGTAATGGCTGCAGTGTACATTTGCAAAGGCCATAATGACTACAGTGTACGTTTGCAGAGGCCATTGATTGGTTTCGGTTAACTCCACGTCGATACAATTGCAATCCCCATGATTACTATTTATACACTAAGTATTGGCATGAGAGGTTCGTAGGATTCCAGATGGAAAATCAGACATGGACTCCCTATGATTATTTGGTGTTGATTAAATCCTATATTCAGATTAATACAAGACACATGGAAGAGGAGGTCGATGAAGATTTTTGGATCGCCGTCAACGAAGCTTACAACAACCATGCAGAATGCAGGCTGAGAAGACGAAATTTGGATACTAGAAGTACATTTGCTACATTTACTAGAGCTTGCAAGAGGTACCAGAGAATTATAACCGAGGCAGAACGAGATAATGTTTTTCAAATGATCCGATCAACTTTTGACTCCCGGTATTTTATGGATCATCAAACACACTTTGTTAGTCATGCTGCGTACGATTTGTTGGTAAATTATATTGGACAGTTTAAGTGAGTACTATGTCAACGTACGATGTATGTCCAAGTTTCTTGGGTCAGTTTATGTCCATGAGTATTAGTTTGGGTAACTTGTATTCTATGATTTGTATTGGTTTAATGCATGTCCACCTGTAGTAATATGAGTTGTGTATGTTCGATGTAATTTGGAGACTAAACTATGTACCTAAATGCACCACAACATACGACATACTACAACATACTTAAATATACAACAAAAGACATACTTAAACGAACGATAGACTCGAACACACCACATCATATGACATACTTCAACATACTACGACAGACCACAACATACTTAAACATACAACGAAAACAATACTTAAACAAACGACAGACTCGAACATACCACAACGTACGACATACTTCAACATAGTACATACTTCAGCATGTTAGTTATGCTCACCACCACGCCGAAATAATAGTGCACTCAACCTGTCTCGTAGCACGGCTAGTTCTTATTCCAGTTTCTTTTCATATTCCACTGCTCGATGAGGGAATGGATCATCAATCCATTCTCATAAACCACAACCAATTGGAAAGTTATGGCATCTATAATGGTGTCGTCCAATGTTATTTCTGCTTCGCATGACGGAATACGTAACTGACACTCCGTAAACACAATATAGTAATGAAGCAGAGTTAACTTCCTGCTCCATCTGAATCCATTCATTATGGACTTCCCGGTGTTCCTCTGTGTTTGTAGAAAGTCTTATCTCTAGTTCATATGGATGCTGTACAACCTGATGTTCATATGGAGGTTGAACGTCCTCCTGGAGTCTTAGTTGGCTAAGATCTGGGAACTTGGTTAGGATGTCCTTGTAGTGCTGCTCTTGATACTCGATAAGCCAATCCTCATCGGTGCGTGGACTTTTCGAAGGCATGTAGCCTCCTATATCAGAGTCAACAGAAGAGGGCCAGGATGGCATCGGTGTGAGGAGTAAATGAATGTGAGGAAGATGTAGATAGAAGTGAAGAAGGAGTAGATGATTGTGAAGAAGTAGATGTAAACTGGTATGTCTATATATAAAAGGGAAGTGGAAAATGCCCAATTGGTAATTATAAGAAGAAAAGAGCAAGGTTATGGTAATTATAAAAGTGAATGTTAGGCACACATCCCTAAAATCAAACTTAATTCAAAGCTGGTCCTTGTCAAAAAAACATACTTTCTACGTCTCTGTTTTTGTTTTACACCTATTTTTTTTATCTAAATTACCCCTGCGCTTCAAACTCGAGCTGTGGTTCTTCTTCTTCGGTTTCTTCTGATCAAACTGAAAGTCGAGCTGAGTTTTCTTCAGACAAGTGTTTAATTCTCGATTTCAATAAAAAAAAACTACAACTATTTGAAGACGAATCAATCTTATTTACAAAAATATGAATTGTTTTTTATTTTTTACGGATTGTTGGTGTTGTTTTGATGTTTAAATTTATTAATTATAATGAGAAATGGTTGTGGTTTGATATTTGAAGTTATGTGCATAAATACTGCAAATGTTACCTAGAATAACATTCATACAGTTCTTTCCTGCAATAGTTACTGGAAAATCAGCAATTTTTAAGATTATTTGCAGATATTGGTGCAAATTTTCACAATAATTGCAAAAAAGTCAGCAAATATTGAGAATATTTGCATATAAATATGCTTTTATTTAGGAATTTTCTTCTACAATTATTCACTTAAAATTTAGCATATATTCATTATATATACTTGCTGAAAAATGAGCAATTATTCCCTTAAAATCATTTGTATTCATCTTTGTATGCAATTATTCAAAATAATTGCAGAGATGTATGCAATTATTATGTATAATTGCATGTATGTCTGCAATTCTTCTGAATAATTTGCATGTATATCTTAAAAATCTGCAATTATTCTCAATAATTGCAGAAGTTGGTGCAAATATTGTGAATAACAATAGAAAATAACTGCTGAAAAATCTGTAATTTTTAAGAATATTTGCAGACATTGGTGCAAATATTCAGAATAATTGCAGAAAAGTCAGCAAATATTAGAAATTTTTGCACATAAATATGCATTTATGTAAGAATTTTTCTCTGCAATTATTAATTTCAATATATTGCATTAGGAAGATGAATTTTATCTTCAAAGAATACATGCATAAAAACTGCATTTACTAAGAATACTTGCAAATATGTGCATTAAAACTGCAATTAGTGAAAATACATGCATAAAAATCTGTAAAGATTCCAATATTTGCAATATTTCTGCATGTATTCTCAATATTTGCAAAAAAATATGCAAATATTGAGAATACTTGCATAAAAAACTTCAAATAGTGTCAATTTTTGCATTAAAAAATCTAATGCAAATATTATGAATATTTTTACTTTTTTCTGCAAATATTATGAATAATTGCAGTTATGGCTGCAATTATTCTTAATAATTGCAGAAAAATCTACAAAATTTGAGAATATTTGTTTATAATACTGCAAATATATTCAGTATTTTTGCTAAAAAAATAATATAATAATATATATTGAAGCTGCAAGTGTTTTTTTAGCAAGTATTCATTATTTTTACTTTCATATGCCATTATTATGAATACTTGCAGATATAGCTGCAATTATTCTGAATAAATGTAGAAAAATCAGTAAATATTGTGAATTTTTGCTTACAATACTACAAATATGTAATATTTTTGCAGTAAAACATGTAATAATATATGTTAGAGCTGTAAGAGTGTTTTATCAAGTAATCAAATTTTTTACCGCAAATTTTCTATGTATTTGCAACTAAAACTGCAAATATTAAGAATATTTGCAGAAAAAACTACAAATATTATTAATATTTGAATTTTTAGATGCAAATATTCTTAAATTATTGCTGATATATTATAATTTTTTAATTTTGCGAAGAATGAATTCGTTTTCATACAAATTATTGTTTTCTTTTGCTATTTCAATTTTAATGTTTGATTTTGATGTTCTAATTGATTATAGTTTCCATTATTTGATTTCAGATTCTTCTCGATCAATTAAAATGAGTGTATGGTTTCGTTTTCCTTCTAAATCAATTTTCTAGCCACCTTGATTTCAGTTTATTCACTAGATTATGATTCGATTTTGTTTACTGATTTCATTTTCACAGGAATGATGAAGTGCAGAGAGAAATTACAACGGAAGGGTGCTTTTATCTTTTAGATGGTCCGACTTTAAAAACAGGGACCAGAAACTTATCTAAAAAACGGAAGGATGTTTTGTGTATTTGCAAACTATATGAGGGATGTATGTCAAACGCTCCCATTATAAAAAGTGGTATGTTTGCTGCCAATGAATGTATCAGTACAATTAGGTTATGGTTATCTATGCTTTTGGAAAAATATCTATACGGCTGCCAACAGCACATAAACATGAAAATTAATGACATCAATGCATAAACTGAATACAACAGATATATCATACATCACAGTACATGAATAATAACACCAACGGCATAGAAACATGAATGATAATAATATCGATACATAAACCGAATACAATAGGTATATCATACTAGAAACACAAATGAAACAAAATACATAAGATCATCCATCCATATGTGGACGTGTATGACGTCAATGACGTCTCTCATCATCATCATCATCTCCACCACTGCTCGGACCAGCTAAATGCTCATAGTACATCTGCATGTCAACAAATCTCTTACGCTCTTCCTCCAACTGTGCCTGCAGTTGTGCTGCTGCATCTGCCTGCCGACGTAGCTCACTATCATAGTAGTCTAGGCTAAGTCTATGCTCTATATATCCTGTACGTCTGCTCCCCATCTGCATATCGTATAGATCAGCGTAGGATATCTGGCTCGGATTCGGGTACTGATCGTACGCTGGAGGATGAAACACGTCAACATAACGGTCTAGTCCAATGGTAGGAACTGCCATCGTCCATCCGAAGTGAGAAGCAGCCGACACGTGATCAGGTGTACGGTAACCCCGACTGGGTTGGGTAAGATCCTCGACAACCGGGGGATGTATGCTGTGGCGTATAGCAGATGGACCGACTAAATCTATCGCCGCTGCATGGGTAATGGTATCAGTGGACCCACTATCAAATTTACGCCAGAAGTCAACGTATGATGGACCGGTAATAACAAAGGCCTCGGCCGGCCACCAACCTCATGCCCTCGCCAGGTTTAGCTGCTCTAAAGGGTAAATCATACAGCGATATGTATTAGGGTGTGGATCATCGGGAATAACATCAAAGTCGTACAACTGTCTCCAACACCTCTCACCAAGATACCAACATGCACCAAACGCCGAGGGATAAGATAGAAGTAGAAATCTCTGCCCGACAAGCATCCTAGCAATCTCTATAAAATCAAGACCGATCGATACACTATCATGAAATGGAAGCCATATAATTTGATGTCTATACATCCTCAAATCGATTTGGTTGTGGACAACCGAATAAACATGACGGGATTCATTATCTCTGGGCCCCTTTTTGCCCGTGCATCAAAATGACAGACGAGGGAAAAAAGTAGACGCGTCTGAAGTCAAAGTGACGAAATGAAAATTCCTGAAAGATTCAAAATACCAGTACCGTAGTAACTCTCAGAAGCCAAATAATGAAACCTATGCATCCATAATGGTGCACTGTACGTCGAAACATCTGTACAAGTACGCAAGAATAGACGTACCTCAGTCATATAGAACAACGCTACTGAAATCCAAATGAGATGGGACCTTAATAAACCCGACCGCTAAACTACTGCTCGAGGTGATAAGAAACGAGTTACCCATGAGGTATAGAACAAATAATCTCACAAGCTCCAGATCATCATTCGAAGAGTAATGACTGAGTATGCTGTCCATGGCAGCACGAAAAGCGCTAACTCTAATAGCGCCCCCTGTCTGATATGATGCAGCAAAAGCGTCAAAGTATGGTAGAAGATCATGAACAAGTACCGGATCACGTCATCGAGCATCATCGTATGAAAGCGATGGAAAAGCGGCCACTCCAATGCTAATGCCGGTAAGCATAGAGAAATCCAGCGGTGTAATTCCTAGCTCGCCGCAAGGAAAGTAAAACGTGTGAGTGGTTTTATACCACCGTAAAGCAATAGCTGCGTACAATTGCACATCACCTTTTATAACATTGTTGATTCCTAGAATTGTAGAGTACATAACAAGTTAAATTACGGAGTGATAAATTAACTGGTTTTTTAAGTAAATGGTTCATTAGATTACCTAAGAAATGGTGGAATCCAAGCCCGTGTAAAAGTGCTACGACTCTATCTTTATTTGCCAAATTTGCATGAAAATATCTAAGCTTGTTCGCTAAAGAACCCCGCGAACGGCACGACTGCTAAAGTTAAATAAAATCATACTATATATTTAAACTAACAACGTATTGCAATTATTTTAATCATATAAAGAAATACTTATAGCCAAACTTATCTATGTGCTGACATGTACTTCGCCTTCTGGAAGCGCGCGAAAGTTAGAAAGCATAGGCAATTTCGCCGCTCTAAGGTTTGGATCTTGAAATTCATCAAGCTCGGCGACTCTAGTGGAAATCTGCCTCACACCTACGCGTCATGCCCGCTTGACCACTCATGCGGCCTCCGCGACCACCTTCGTCTTCGCCTCTGCCCTGATTATCGAGATTTTTGGCGGCTTCTAGCAGATCTTCCATTCCTTGCTTGTGCCCGTACGGTACAATAATATGTTCTTCATCGCTCATGCCGGCGTCTCTGGCGCCGCTACTACTGCTTTCTCCGTGCTTGAACTTTTTGGCGAAATTTTTTAACAATCTAGATATTTCTTCGAGTGTGAATCTCAAAACTTCGTCGTTATAAATTTATAACGGCTTAAACTTCGTCGGTATAAACTTATAACGGCGAAGACTTCGCCGCTATAAACTTATAACGGCGAAGACTTCGCCGTTATAATTACACCAGAACCAGTCTGTGGCTAGTTGCTACCTTACCTCGGCACGCCATTTGTTCACTCAGTTGAAAAACAGGGAAGAGAGCGAAGTGAACAAGTCGAATTGTTGGTGATGGTCTAATGTTGGTAATGGTCTAATGAGCATTTGAGTTGGAGAGATCAACTGAACTTGATCACGGATGACGATGCTTCCCGCGCTAGCCAATCGTTGCTTTTGCTTGACCACAACTATGGATGATTGTCCACTGAGCTGCTCTTCCAGTCATCATTTCGTTATTGCTGCGGCTTGCATTCCTTTCCAAGCTTCAACATAATTTGTGCTACACCTATTCTTTTCAGCACGTCTCTGTTATACATTTTGGTTAGCAGCACGCCTTCACCTTGCCAATTACATGCCTCAGCTGCCTTCCTGCTTGCACCATTGTCTCTTCTTCGCACTTTTGGCTCTTGTTCACCCCTCTTTAGTTAGCTCCTTGCATTTACTTCATGCTTCTTTGCATCAGTTAATGTATCCCAGATCTACACTGTCAGATCGCGTGCAGGGTTTACTTGCTTTTTCGTAGCTTCAAACCAGTAGTTCTTTGTGGGAGATCAGCTGCCTTCATCCATCTTTACTCGGCCTGTTCAATATGTACAATTTACTGAAACATGTTTCAGTCCTCCTCGGCATTCTCGTTCAGATGCAGTCAATCCTTTCAACGCAGCCTTGCATCCACAGATGCTCCCACAAGCCCATAATCATTTCAGTGCTTCACATTTGTTACATATTTATTTCAATGGAATCATGTACACATAATAATCTTTTGGTTATTCTGTCCTTTTGTTTTATCATCCTTGTGTTTGTGATGATCCTATATTTTATTATTATTATTTTCTACTTCTGCACAGTCATCCGTCAGACTTGTCGTTGGATTTTGGTTTTCTATTTAATAAATAACCAAGGACCACTCTTCCATCAATCCAATTTTTTATTTCATTTTATCAAAACTGGTAATGGTAGACGAATTGGATTTACTCCTTTTTTGAGCATGTTAACCAGTCATATCATAGCTGTGAACGGAATCATCCATTTATCGTGGATGAGTGACTTTAAAATTACTGTCATGTATTCCATCTACTGTGGGAGAGTGATTTTTACATTACTATCATGTATTGCCAAAACAAACAGATAAACATATATTACAATCTCTTTATTTAACACAAGATTGAAGCTTAAAGTATATGTTTTTACTTATATTCAGAATTAAGTATAAATGGACCCAGCTACTTATGTCTAATAATAAAGATATTTACTTTTTATTTAAAAATTATTTAACGTGGCAAAACAATTTTTATTTGAATAATGCTGTTTTTATTATGTATCTGTTACAAGTAAAATATCTTTGATGGTCAAAAACGTCTTTATTTCAACCCGAGTGTAGATTACAAACCGACATTAAAATTAACATCCATCACAAAGAAGATGATGATGCTGGTCTGTAATCGACATTAAGATTACCATCCATCATAAAGAAGATGGTGATGCATGTCTATCGATTTTCCATTATTAATAATCAACAATGAGACGCTATCTAGAGCATTCAGAGAGTTTAAAAATAAAAAACAAAAAACACAAAAATCCTATTGATTGAAATTTCTTTATCAATGACGTAGAAAGATTCAAAACTCACTAGATGAATCAATCCTGCATTCATGTATTTCAAACTTTACCTCTCTTTTAATGCAAAATTCATAAAGATTTTCTGCATAATTTCAACTTCATTTCACGAGTGGAATCAAATAAAAAAATACTAGCTTAGATTCATAATTCAATTAGTATAGATAAATACTAAAAAGTGAACAAGAGTTAAAAAGCCTGCATCGCATTATTTGGGCTTACACAATCTGTTTTACTTGCCTAGTGGCATTTATCTTCCCATGTTCTTCAACTTGAATATGTGAATCAATCTGCATAACCAAAAGACTCACTCACAGCATTAGCCTACATAGTGTTCATGCTTGGAGAAAATAAAATACAGTGACTATAACCCAACTTAAAAAAGCAGTAATAGATAGCATAAATACCACGATAAAAATTCCATCACCACCACCAAAAACTCTAAAATTGTACATTAATAGTTATAATTATCAGGCGCGTCCTTAAGAGAAGTATCTATTCCAGAATCCCTTGAAGATCTGTACAGTGATGCCAATGCTTAAAAACCAAACTACTGCTCCCAGGCCTACAAGAAAAGAGGTAAATAGAAATCCACCATTTTGCCGCCTTCTACGCACAATAATACCATTGTTATTATTAACTGCAGCATACGTATCTCTCATTTCTTTATTACGACCTCCTCTAAAGCTAGAAACTCGATTGAGTGCTTTGGTAAGTAGTGTATTTTCAGATGCAAATGCTGGGCTACTAGGGATAGAACCTAAGAATGCTGAAAGATTTGAATCAAACCATGACTCTGTTGTATTATTGTTATTAGCACCCATTACACCTACATAATTAGTAATATAAGAATGAGAAATAAAGTATACTGACTGGAACCCATCATTGCATCATATAAATATGTGCATAATACGAAATCACACCTGAAGATGATGCAGTAACATTTGTGCATAGCTCTACAGATGTAGTCGAGGAGCTAAAATGTTGCTCAAGCCCCGAAAAATCTGTAGTGATGTTAGAAGCTGGCATCTGTTGCTCATTGTTTAGAAAATCATTCCAGTATGTATTATGTTGATTCATTCCCGAATTAGGTCCCATAGCATCCTCTAAAAACATCTGTGTATCAAAATATTCATCAGGAAAAACAAACTGATCACCAATATGATTGAGCTCACTGTTGTAGTTCATATTTTCTGGATTCTGAGCTTGACAATCTGAATTTATTAAATCTTCAATTTCAAGATACTCTTCTTCAGCGTTAGTTTGTTGGACAGGGACTTCATTGATGTAATGCGATAGGGTCATAAAATTGTTTATATCAAGATCATCATCTCTTGCACCATTGCCCTGTAACATCTGATATTGGAAGTACAAATTAGACCACATTACTGAATAAAAAGATACTGCATCAATCAGCATGTTGCAGAATCAAAACCTAAACTAAGTTCAGTTAAGAATTAAAATGTAAAACATTTCATCATGATGTTTGAAAAATGTTTTGTTGATTCACAAACACGTGCATCAATACAGTTGAACTGGTTTTTGTCATTATTTCGACTAAAATTTGAGTGAAGTAATTGAGTTCAATTTGTGATGATATTTACTTACATTTGGAGCATTGGAAGTAGAATCGGGAAGTTGATGCATCACATCTTGCTCATTTGACAGCTGCAGCAAAATATCCTCTAAATCATAACTTGGAAGTGAGTTCTGCTCTAGATTCAATGCTCTCTCGTTTGTTGCATTATTATCAACCTGGTTTCCAGAACCATTATTCACAGAATGCAACTCGGAATTTAGTGGAACGACATCGAGCTCAGTTGCTACTTGTGACAACATTCTATCCAAATCATGATTTTGGTTTGCGTTCATATCCCCGTTTGGTAATTCATTGTCAACTGAATTGTTAGGCGGATTTTCAATCATTTGGAAGTTGCTGTTAGTTTGATTCATGTGATTGTCATCTACAACATCTTCATCCCACTCTTCTTCTCTAAATGGTGCACCATATTGCTCTCCATTTTTAGGACCAAGTCCACTCTTCCTAAAAAGCTTATATAGAACAAAATAATCCTGCAAAAGTAAGATATGGATATAAGAAAACATTAGATATTAAAATCTATGCAATGCCACATTGGAAGACGCCCTCCTCTCCACATTGGTCCTATGCCCAACTGTGGTATTATGCCCCCTAATTCAATTATTTGTCCATTTTACCTCGCTTATAAACACACATATAACTGTTTACCAACAACATTCCATTCTTCAAAGATAGTATTCATACAGGCAGAATGTTAGTTATGAGGCTAAGTGTGGACAATGGTTTTACTGTTTAGCATTACAAATAAAATTTGACAACTGTTTTAGTACCTGCACGTTTTTTAGATTAATAAGCACTTGCTCAGCTAATGAATACTCATACATCACCCAATCAGTGCGCTGTCCTTTTGGTGCCCGCCCATGGTAGTAGACAAGAGTTTTCTTGTTACCAACGGGTTTGGAGTTTTGAGAGATGGTACGGTCTTTGCCTGTAGCCTTCCAGTATCCATTCGCTGTAGCACGATTAGACCTTGAACTGTTTGGATACTTCCTGTCTCTAGGGCTGAAGAAGAACCATTGTTTATCACCGCTTCTCAACAACGATTTTCCTACACAAATTTAAAAATGAAGTTATTAGACTGTATCCACGAAAGAAAAAAGAAAAACAGCTGATTATATGGGAGTTGATAGCTGAGTGAATTTGAAGACATAATTTCAGTGTTAACAATAAAACACTAGTGTTTTTATAGCTGTGTATCCTAGAGACAAGAATACACACAGCACATGTATGCACACATTAGTATTTTTAGTATGTGCACTGTTGATGTGCAGGGTTAACCACATGATGTCCATAGGGCAGTTGATGACTCCCTTTCAATTTTCTTGTACTGATATCATAGTGTTTTATTAGTCATATTGGACTTTATTAAACCAGTTTATACAACCATGACACCAAATTCGAACCCACCTTGGAATTTGACCATCCTCGTATTCGGCCTGGTCCTTCATCAAGGCCCATCAAGCAACCTAATTGGGCAACCCTAAGGGGCAAAAAATATAATCACGAACTAAAACCTAAATCGGAAAAGAAAATGTCGGTCAACACTGCCACTCCCTTATTGTCACACTCCAACCTAGAGCCTCCAAGCCTTCAAACTCCAGTGCACCAGCCCCCATCAATTTGCATTCAATGTTACTCTGTAAACTGAAATACTCCAAATTGAAATTTTCATTTTTCTAATTGTTAGTTGTATACAATTTTGATGGCATATATAGTAATCCCTTTTAGTTTTTTAAAGGTTTAATTATTTTTTTTAAATTACATATTGATTTTAATCTATTAGGAATAATTTGTTTGGAATTGCATATACGATGTATCGAACTCGATCACTCCAAGGTAGTTAAGGCGCTAAGGCGCAAAAAAGCGCCAAGCTGGAGCCTAGGACTTTTTTGCACCTGGGGCTTTTTTGGGAGCCTTGAGCATGAGGCGGCGAGCAGTCTGGACGGCTCTCGAAGTTCGAACTAGGTTACGTATTTTAATTTGATCGATTTGATTTTAAGTTGGGGCTGGGCACGAATTTGTTTTTGAGCTGGTTGATTTAACCGAGTGCGGATAAATTGAAGGAAAGTTATGTGTTTGGGCTCATATTAGACCCAAAAAAAAAATTCTCCATCAAAGCAGCCCAAAGTGCGCTTTTACAGCGCCTCAAAGCTTTTGGGCTTTTCCGACGCCTCGTGCATCCATGGCGCCTCAGAAGTCAAAAAAGCCCCAGCTTGGAGCCTAGGGCTTTTTGGAGCCTAAGCACGCCTAGGCGAGAGCTTTGATAACACTGGATCACTCATTAACAAATCTCAATGTTAAGATTTACTGTATAGGATATTAGAAATAAATTTAATTTGCTATTTTAGTTTGTTATAGATTATTTGGTTTAAATAATAAAACTTTGATAATGAATGATAATTCTTGAATTATTATACAAACCTCTCAATCAAGTACAAATCAGATTTTATTAATGAAGCCGAGTAACAATAGTGAGAAGGTTGATCGATTTTATCACAAAATGAATTGATTGTATCGTTTCAATTCAAAGGTCAATTTATATCATCCTTAGGAGTATAGGAAACATTAAGAAGAACGAAGATAATAGAAATCAGATTCAGTTCCGAAAACAAAACTTCAGAGCTAACAATAGAAAAGTTAAGCAAAACAGATATCAACTCACAAAATCACTTGTTTAATTTCTTATTTATTTCAAGTAGAAATTTAATTTCAATCTTCAACTTCAAATATAGTTGTATCAAGACATTGATGAGAATGTTGAGACCGATGAAGTGTTGGTAAAGGAAAATGTTGACGTATTAAATGAAGATGTTATGAATGAAAATGTTGAGACCGATGAAGGATTCAAATATGGTTTAATAGGCTATAACAGAAATTTTGGTTGTATTCCACCTTGATCTTTGACGAAACCGAGATGGAATGGTCATGGTCCTGAAGTTCCGGTTGAAGCCTTGTACCTTGGTACGAATAATAGAAAATTCATCGAACAGCTCAAATAGACTCAATTTTGTATATTTATTCTTGTTTTCATTTGTGTCCTGAGAATCAGACGAACGGTTTCGACTCTAAACCTGCCCGCACAACGAATACTCGTACAAAATTGACACCCCTACGCATCCCATGGAAATACAGAGCTAAAACGTCTTGAAGCCTACACAAAAATGCATTTTACTATTGAGACATACGTCTCAGATAACTATGAGGCATATTTTGTATATGAGTCGCAAGCCTCGAATTGCCAAGGCATACGTAGGGTAAAAAAAATATTGCTCTATTTTAGTATAAACCGTCTAAAAATAACCTAATCGTTTATTCATTTCGTTCAAAGTTCAACCAGATAAAAAACACATTTACACAAAACGAAAAAAAGCATGTAATGTATTTTAAAATTAAAAATCAATCGAGAAAAATCAATTTCAAAATAGATTATGAAATTGATTGTTAAAAAAGATCTCACTTTGGAAATGATTTCTAAAATGGATTCCATTTAGGAATTGATTTCCAAAATCCATTTCAAGTTGAAATCAATTGAACAAATTTTAAAAAAAAAATTGTAAAGAAAGGAAGGGAAAATTTTACTTATTTGTTGCTTCGTATGGTTAAATGGATCGGTGTATTACTATTGTTGTCTTAAAGTAAAGGGACTGCTAAAACTAAATGTTGTGTTTATGTGTATATTGTACAATAATAAAAAATGTATATGTCAGAATTTAGAAAGTTTTAAAATGAAATGTACTATAAATTATAATGACGTCGAACGTTTGATGTCATTTATTTTAATCTTCAACACTGCTTACTATTTCATGTTTAATTCTTTGACATGTCTATCGTGTAATGTTTATCTGGAAACTTACGTACCACACGAGTACAAAAACATCTTGTGTGTATATCTTTGCCTTTTAAAACTTTGAATTACACTTGTTGTGCAACACAAAAAAATGCATATATTTTGTGTTATTGCACAACCAACACATGTCAGTAGTGCAAAGTTAATAATTGCATTGCAAATTTTTGTATGACAAATATTTGCCCGTACAAAAATTTGCCCAACAATTATTTTGCACAATGACAATTATTATGCATGACAACTATTTAAGTTGGCTGTATCTTTTACATGTACGCAGCAATTTTTACATATTTCAATTCAAAATTTGATATTAATATAACATTCAAAGAAATATTAGATTCGATATTGACCGAGAAGAAATTTACAACATTGATTTTAACATTATTTCGACCAGACAATTTTATAAAGAAGTATTTGGTTTAGGGTTGTAAGGCTTGTGTTTCTACAAAAGGGAACATGAACCAAAATCTACCCAATATTATAGGAAATGTGTTAATAGAACCAAAATCCCCCTGGAAGCATGTTAATAAACTCATACTAGCAATTACTAACTTCAGCCGGTATAACTGAAACTAACAAAAATATCTTAGCATGAACCCAATGCATAGTTTCAAGTATTCAGTAAAAAATAACATAACAAAATAGAATAGGCCTGTGTGAATTAGACCAATCCAAACAATTTTAACAGTTATCATTTTCCTACGAAATTAGATAAAATTAGATATCCACACCATCTCACTAGTCCTCTTCATGCAATCAATAATATGATAACAACACATCGGAATAAAATATATATATATATATATATATATATATATATATATATATATATATATATATATATGTATATATATATATATGTATATATATATATATATATATATATGTATGTACCTGGTAATTCATCAGGGTGCCACTTATAAACATCAACATCGCCGATCATGTTCAGCTTGATCTTCTGATGACAGATCTTACGTTTGAGATAATACAGAACGAGTTCCTCGTCGGTCGGATGAAATCGGAAGCCAGGTGGCCAGTTTCTGCAATCGCTGATCGAATTATCAACCTCGATTTCCTCTAGCGGGATCAATTGGGCCCCACTCATGTCGGGTGCGGCTCCCATTTTTGAGATCCGATAAGGGATATGAAAAGAGGAGACTTGGAGAAGGGGTTATTGTTTTTGCAACTTATTGATTGTTTCCGCGGGTTTGAGTCAACTAACCTGGCTCTAACTTTACGTGGGTTAATTTTTAATGGGGCCTTTGCGGATCGGATTTGGTTTCTGTCTAAAACTCGTAATTTACTAGTAATTTCGCCACACTAATAGAATATTATTTACAAACAAATCATCATATCATATTATCATATATATGATTATAATATCCCGAGTTTAAGAAGTCAAAGAACCAAATGCGTTGTATCATGTATGTAGGATTAGGCATAGGTACGGATATTGGATCGGGTTTGGTCTCAACAGGCTTGTTAACACGGGTATCTAGACACGATTTCACTGATGTCCGATGCAATTATAATCTACTTATTATACAAAAAATATAAACGTGTACACATTTTTTGTGTATCGTTGATTGGCCTAAATACAGAAACTTTTGCCTATTTTTATTTGAAAATTAAATTTTACCATTGTACAATTTATTTTATTAAACAAATTAATGTATTATTTTAAAAAGGTTAATTGCTAAAATAATGGTTATATTATCAAATTTTCAGATTTAGTATACAATTTCTATCCCATTGAATCGAAAGGTTCGATCAGAACTGGTTTGATTTTGGATTTGAAATACCGAATGAATTCAGATTGGGTTCGAATGATGATTTTAATGATCAAACTAGGGTCCAACATTTAGGCTTCCTCGATCAAAACTAGTCAATTGACATCCCTATGGAAGATAATAGAATCTACTTAAAGTATAACGGTGATACAGAGAAGGATCGCGGACAAGTTTAAATAAATAAAAATTCACAACATTGGAAGTTTCTAGGTGACAGTTAACATGCTTTTTTACATTATTGCTGCATCAACGGGTTACAAATAAAACACGGTCGTTAATGTATTAATCAACATACTTGATTATATAACCTCCGCTAATCTCCTGCCATTTAATCTTAAATCTGCATATACCATATCCTTCTTCTTCAGTTGTTCTAGCAAAATCCTGTTTTTTAACCCAGTGGATACTGTATTCAATTCTATTACACTTCAAACATTACCGTAAATATACGATGAAAATCGAATATTGCATCAGAGCCTGGAAGGTAGAGCAAATACAAAAGATAATGAAGCAAGACACAATGAAGCAACTTCTCCCCTCAAACACACACGTACGCACACACCAGAACAGATCAATATTGCTCATAATGTTTGGCCTTGGGCGAGCTGGTAGATCGAGGATGGGTAATGCTGAAGTCAGAAACGAAGACCAGAATGTGAACGTACAGCCATAGAAGTTAAGACCAGAAATCTCCCTAGAAACGAGGGGCAGGATGAAGATCTGGTACAAGGACGCGTAGAGCCTTAGAGATTTCATAAGTTCATACTAATGAAGCGTTCATTATTTTGGTTTAAGAAGAAAAAATATGTATACTATTTGCTATTTGTAACAAGTATATGTACTTTGTGTCACGATAGACACGAAGAAAGGTGCATTTGAAATGGTGAGGAGAACAAAAGGAGAAAATTAAAAAAAAGCGGAATGCGTTTGTATATGCATGCCTCTAATAGTTAAAAGTATTTAGATCACAGTATTAATTATTTGTATTTCAAAGAGGAGAAAACTTTTATTACGGGGATTGGAAGAGACCACAATATTAATTCTTATTAATTAATTTTTATCAGTTAAAGTTACAGTCCGTGTACGTCAACATAACATTTAGATTAGTTTATCTTCATGAGTAAACTAATCGAATACGTCAATGATGAGTCGGAAGCGTTGGATGCAACACGAATTTCAACTGGACAAATAAAGGCTTAACAATGATCTTAAATGTCATGATCTTTTTGTAGTTCATGTATTACAACAAACGTGAATAATAATTTCTTTTTGCATTTTTTTAAGGGAAAAAACCTTATTAATATTATTTTTTATATGCTTTTGTATTATAAGTAAAAAAAAAGGAATACATACAGCTATTGAAAGTACAAGTTTTCAATTAATAAGCAACACAGATAATAAATCTAACAACGTATCCTGTGAGGATTCAAGGTTTTTTATGGAACGAGCTATTTGATTCATGTGTTAAAGATGCCATCGCATTCAAAGCATTTGGACTTACTGACTTTTCGTTTGACCAATATTATTATATTTTATAAAGAGCACATGTTGGAGATGATGTCGCTTTCTCTAATCTGCACTCATGATTAAATTATATGATCAAATTATGTATATTAGCCGTCGCATTTGACCCGTTAATAATAAAGAAAATATTGATCCATACACGACTTTGTCAATTGGAAGTCATTTAGTTTTATATTTGTAGTCACAGGGGTACGAATGTTGAAGCTTGGTACTCTACACTGCAATAGGTCAACGCTGATCCTTAAAAGTTCAGGAGTACATACATAGAGTAAAGTAGAATGGAGTTACGGGGGACAAATTCTCTCACCTTTTTTGATTTTTAGGATCCACTCTCAATTTTCAGCGTGAATAGCAAATTTTACATTTAAATTCTGGAGAGGGACAACTTTTAGTAAGAAGGACAAAGAACGGGAAATAAATTTGGACGATGTTCGCAGCTACTTCAGTAAAGGCATAGACATATATTGATGGCGTTGCCAACGGCGTAGATTGGTGAGATGACATATCTCGACAATAACGAGGATTTTAAGGACGATATGATAAAGTAGTTGTATTAGAAAAGAAGTAAAAGCAGCAAAATGACGACGATGAATCAACAAATTGAAAAAGAACATAACATGGAGTAATGTTACCATGTAGTGTTATTTTTGTTTTTTTAGTAAATTAATTATGCATATTTCTATTCATCACGCTATATTATATTAGCAGTGTAATAGAAGTTTCGGAAATGCGGTATAAGCATTTTTAAAATTGCAATAGCAGAATATAAACAATTATAACATTTTTTATGTGTGTAGTAATGATTCATTTTTTTTGTTTTTAAATAAATAATATTAGTATGTATATTTTTGTCATGATATTATTTTGCAGTCGCAGTTTATGAATTGTAGTAGCAGTTTCTTAATTGTAGTAGATTCTTTAAATTGTAGTAGCAGTTTATAAATAATTATATCATCTTTTTAGATGTTTGTAGCAATGATATTGTATAGTATCATTATTTGTTCCTTTAATAAATATAGTCACCTATATTTATGTTCATAATGCTATTTTATGGTAAAATTTTATGAATTGTACCAGTAATTTTTGAATTATAGTTGCTTTTTCAAAATTATAGTAACAGTTTATAGTTTCATTTATTTACTAATTTAACAAATATAATTATGTGTATTTTTGTTCATTATGTTATTTTATAATATCATTTTATGAATTGTACTATCAGTTTCTGAATTGTAGTAGCTTTTTTAAAATTGTAATAGCAATTTATAAATAATTATAACATATTTTTAGATGTGTATATTAATGCTAATTTATAGTATCATTTTTTTAAATAAAATACATTAAGTATATTTATGTTCATAATACTATTTTATAATAGCATTTTATGAATTGTGGTAGTAGTTTCTAAATTGTAGCAGCTTTATTAAAATTGTAGTAGAAGTTTTAAACAATTATAACATCTTTTGGATGTGTGTAGTAATACTGATGTACAATATCATCTTTTTTAATAAATAACAATATGCATATTTATGTTCGTTATAATGTTACTTTATAGTAGCAATTTATGAACTGTAATAGCAGTTTCTGAATTGTAGTGGGTTTTTAAAAATTCTAGTAGTAGCTTATAATCATTATACTAAATCTCACACAATTATTTTATAATAGCATTTTTTGATTTCCAGCATCAGTTTATGAAGTATATTAACATTATTTTAATAGGTTTTTTTATGAATTTTAGCATTATTTTTGTTAACCCGCTTTTCAGCAAAGCAGATTTCAACTGGACTTAGAAGATTCAAATAAGGACGAAATGACTTGAAAACTTGAAGACGCACTTAAAAGGACTAGAGAATTGAGCTCAGGAAGTTTGGCCAAGTCCTTAACTCAACCCTGAGTTAAAGCCTTAGGTCAACCCCGAGCTAAGGATTTGACGAGTTAAGGATTTGAGTTGGTACCAAGTTATCACTAAAGCATCTTCAACTGGATATAGAAGATTGAAACGGAATCAGAATAACTTGAAACTTATCAAGAGCACTTAGAATTGGCAAAAGGAAGACTAGGGAAAATTTCACCATGATTGGACCAAGCACTTAAACTCAGCCCCGAGTTAGGGACCTAAACTTGGATCGAGTTTAGGGTTTGACTTGGGTCGGCTTGGGTCTTCTGACATGACTTCGTGCTATCTCCTGGACTTCATTGCTATTGGGCCTCTGACTCTGTGCTGCCCAATTCCTCTATAAATACTAACCTACCTGCTAACATAAAAAAGGCTTCCTTCTGTTGAATCTCCTTCAACATTCTTAGACTTGGAGCTTCCATTACACTTTCTTCACTTCTATTCTTCTCACATACCATTCTTAACTCCATTGTAAATCTGAAATCCATTAGATTGTGGTCAAATCAGATCTAACTAGTTGTAATCCAGAGAGAAATCAACTAATAAAAAAGATTGAAGTAGACGTAGGCCCGAGATTATGCGGAACCACTATAAAACTTTTACATATTCTTGTCTATTTTCTACCTTTTCTTTTAATTTATCTGAATTGGTGTTTTTATCTGATATCTGGATATAGATCCACTTTTTGGGTTAACATTTTGGTGCTTTCACTGAGAAAAAAGCTAGATCTAAGAACTTGAAGCTTGAATATGAGATTTGGAGAAGGTGAAGGGACCTAATACTTTAAAATCAGAGCAAGTCAACCAGAGCCTGGGGCTAGCTAGGAGGTGTCATTAAATTCTCACAATCGATCTACGTGACAAAGGAAAAGATGGAGAGAATGATGAAGGAAACACATGATGGAGTGATAATAAAGACAATAGGAAATGCTTGAAGGATTCTTCCAAAGGATGGGTCCATAAGGAATAGCTAGAGTTGCTACAATTAAAAATCAAGAACAAAGAGCTCACGAGGTGCACCTGGAGATAGAGCAAAGGAAACTGAAATAATGCCCCCATGACTCGAGGGCACGATCGATTTGGATCTAGGATGAGCTTAAGTGCTTGGAACAGGAGATCTTGAAGCCAGAGTGGCAGATCGAAATACAAATACATGATAATAGGAGCTGGAACCAGAAGCCTACCATTGGAACATGAGGCATAATAAAGTTATGGATCAGAGACTTCCATTGGATGACAACCCCTTGATCGAGATGGATTGGGGTCAGGTTCAATTCCTTTAACTAACTTTGAATAAATGATACAATATAACCTCAGGCCGCTTACACATGTACGGGATCCCAAACGGTCCCTAGGCATGTTCTGAGTTGGATGCCTGAGAGGACAATAATAACCCCAAACCACTTAAACGAGCACAAAACCTAGATTGGTCCCTAATCACACTCTAAGTCGGATGTTTGAGGTGATTGCTTAGGATAAGAATAACCCCCCACCACTCAGACTTACGTAGAACCTAGATTGGTCCCTAGTCACGCTCTGAGTCGGATGTCTAGGATGAACACTTATGATTTTTGCTTATTTGATTTGATTTGGATATTTTAATTTTGAAATTCCACCGGGAGAGTGATGGCTAATTCTGACCGCCTTAAAGTCCCGACCAGAGACGGGACCGGTGTGAAGGGTGCAAGTCCCTTTGCCAAAGAGTGAGAAAATGGATTTCCACGATATTGATTGCTTTAAGTCCCGACCGGAGAGACGGAACCGGTGTGCAAGAAGTAAGTCCCCTCACTGGAGAGTGAGCGGATGGGCTTCCTTGGTCATTGAGTTCCTTTGCGAGAGAGCAAGTGAACTCAACAAAGATTTGAAGAGATCATCCCCTTAACTTAAATACTAAACGATCTAGAGAGATCGTCCGCTTAACTTATACATTGAACGATCTGGAGAGATCGCACATTCAATTGAATATAAAACGATCCAGAGAGATCGAACCAAAAACAGATATAGATTTGATAAAAGGATTTGAATGTCTTATAATTAGAATAAAATCGATGAATCCTAGATGAACACAGGACGATTCTAGATATGTGATGTAATATGAGATTGCGATGTAATAACTTCAAATGAAATCAGAATGATTGTGATATATAAATTACACTTAAGTGGAGTTTAAAGTCTTAGGCTGTAACAGGTTTGGAATGACTCATGATTGATAAGAAAATCTAAAGAAATTGCACGATTCACTAAGATTGAAGTAGCCAGAGAGCTTAATAAACAAAGACTGATTTCTAGAAATTGTTCTTGAGCAAAAAACACACCTTACATTCGAAAGGCGTACTTTGGAGGGTAAGTGTTAACCCGCTTTTTAGCAAACCATATTTCAACTGGACTTAGAAGATTCAAACGAGGACGAAAGACATAGAAACTTGGAGGCACACTTAAAATGAGTAGAGAACTGAGCTCAGGAAATTTGATTTGAAAATTGGCTAAATCCTTAATTCAACCCCGATTTAAGGCCTTAAGTCAACCTTGAGTTAATGACGATTTAAGAATTTGTGTTGATACCAAGTTATCACTAAAGCATCTTCAACTGGATGTAGAAGATTGAAACAGAATCAGAATGACTTGAAATTTGGCAAGAGCACTTAGAAAAGCAAAAGAAGGACCCGGGAAAATTTTGCCATGATTGGGCTAAACACCCAAACTCGACCCCGAGTTAAGGACCTTAACTCAGTACCGAGTTTAGGATTTGACTCGGGTCGGCTTGGGTCTCCTGGCATGACTTCACGTTATCTCCTGGACTTCATTGCTATTGTGCCTCTGACTCTATGCTCCCTAATTCCTCTATAAATACCAATCAACCTGCTACCAGAAAAGGGGTTCTTTCTGTTATATCTCCTTCAAAACTCTTAGACTTGGAGCTTCCATTACGCTTTCTTTATTTCTATTCTCCTCAAATAACATTCTTAACTCCATTATAAATCTGAGATCCATTAGATTATGGCCAGATCGGATCTAACTACTTGTAATTCAGAGGAAGATCAACTAATAAAAAAAGATTGAAATGGACATAGGCTGGAGATTACGTTGAACCACTATAAAAACTTCTGCATGTTCTTGTCTATTTTCTACCTTTTCTTTTACTTTTATCTGAAATGGTGCTTTCATATGATATTTGGGTGTTGATCCACTTTTTGGGTTAACAATTTTTGAGTTAATATTTTTCAATTCCACTTTCTAGTAATATTTTGTGATTTTTTGTAAAGTCATGTTGTTATTTTCTATTTTTTGAACGTCTGTGATATTATTTTCATAAATTAATTTATGATGTTATTGCATAACTTTATAAAAGTGGTATCATTTTTAATTTTTTAAAAATATTTATTGTGTTATTTTTCATAAAATATTTTATAATGCTATTATTGAGTATTAGTTTTGTATTTACTGAATAAAAAAAGAATACTGGAGTTCTGTTTAAATTTTATCGTGTAATAGTTTAATCATTTTCAACTTAATGATATGACCCAATAACATTTTATAGTTGATATATTTTTTGTACATCATTTTTTCATATAATGATACTGTACAACATCATTTTTTACTAGTTTCTATTTTTTGTTGTAATCAATGATTAGTTACCATGATGAGGAGTGCAATGATGTTGTGATGTGCCAGAAGATGTAAAGGGCATGGTAAGCAGGGAATAGAGACATGATTTTATTTTTTTGGGTTTGGCTTTGAGGAGGTGACGGTTAGGAAGGTGGTGGCTATGGAGAGCGATGACTATGAAAAGCGATGAGCGCAGGTATAGGGCGACATAGGGGTGTGACGACATGGGGTGTGGCAGAGTGGGTTGTCATGGCATGAGGAGCGATTTTTTGGTATTTGCGCGTGAACAAGATGTGAAGTTGTTATTTGGACTGAATTTTGTAGCCGATGTCCTAGGATTCAAAAATCTTTGCATTTTTGTCCTTTAAACTAAATTATCCAAACAAAAAATTATCAAATTTTTACAATGTTATAATTAATATTTTTATCATAGCAAATAATGTTCGATCAACGATGCTTTTTTCCTTATCGGATGTGTGTACACGCACATGTACACATATATAGATATTGAGATTTACATCTAATATATATACATATATGTTATACTTATGTATGCATATGATAAATTCATATTAATATCAGAAATATAAATGCCTAGGTTTATAAACATATTTAAATATGTTATAATATATGTATGTGGTTTTTATACACAAATTATATGTATGTGCGCGTGCAAGCACGCACATGTATTTATATGTGTACATATGTATAAAATCAACCATAAATAAATAAATAAGGTAGATTAATTGAAATATGGTAGAATTAAAAATGGAAATTTTGCAAAAATCGAAACTTGACCATGAAAGTTATGTCATTGTGTTCGTGATGAAATTCTGATCAATTTTCATGTATAATATGTTGAAAACGTGACTCAAACGGAAAAGTTATGGATGTTTGAAGTTTTCAGATTCAAAATAATTAAATAAAATTCAAATTAAAATAATTAAATAAATCTTAAGTTTGAAATTTGAAAGTTAACAGCAATTAGACTCGGGGGTCAAGTAAACATTAAAAGTAACGTTAACATTAAATTGTAATTAAGGAATAAAATAAATAAAAACAATGACTACTTTTTCCAAAACAACATAATGGTCGATCGCTCCCTTAGGACCAGTCGACCGTTAGATGTTGACGAGTAAGGTAGAGGTGGTCTACTGATGGAAGTTAGTGGCGGCTAGGGTTTTGAGCATTTTGAATGTCCGAATTTTTGTTATTTTAACTAACCTAAATCTGACAGTTCTCGTGCATTCTAACCACTATAAATAAGTGCATAGCCCCCTCATTTTTATTCACAAATTATTTTGGGAACCTAGCGAAGCTCTGTCAGTCTCTCTCTTTAAATTCAAAAAAGGTTATTTAGCATTTCAGGTAACAAATTCGATATGTTTATTACTTTATTTCTAATTCTATTTTCCTCCAATCCATCAATTTCTGAATCTAATCTATATATACAAATCTATAATTGTATATATCAAAAAGAAGAGATCTAAAAGAAATTGTTAATGCGTGTCAAATCCAAAGGAGGCAAAGCTAACGATATACTATGAGTGAAAATCTTAGTTTTTCTATTTTAATAATTGATTAATATAGTTTGGGTTTGAATATGCCTTGGGGAGTTTTGGTTTATGAAAACATCATATTATAAATCCCCAAACTCCTCCAATGTGATATGTCAATTCTAGGTTGAAATTTTTTTTTTATATCAAAATAATGGGAATTGTGTAGTTTACAGTTTTTGATAATTTTACCTTCTATTCCACTTCTTATTCTTATCTTTGAATTTGATTAAAGGGTTTGATTTGGGAATAGGGTGCAAGGTATGAATTTCTTTACACCACTTATTTCCATAAATTAAATAGAAATCCTCTTGTTTATTTTTACGTGAAAAAGGAGTTGAATAGAGTGTAAAATTGAATTTGTAAGTTTCTATTATCAATATATTTCATTATTTTGATGTAATAAGTTGAATTTAAATTTTAATGGTATACAGGTGTTGATTGGAACTTTTGGATATGAATATTGGAATTTTAGCATTGTTGATAATATAAAATAAGACTTGTACGATTATCAAAAGAGTTGACATTTAAACGCTAGTTTAGGGTATAAATTCCACACGCTTAGAAATTACTAGGCACACACACACATCTACATTAGTGTAATTAATGTATAACTGTAACATAAAACAGCCTAGTTAACAGGTTATTAATTTTATTAAATTTCCCTTAGGAAAGTAACTAATGTTAAAGACGAAATAAGAAAGATTTCTTATAAGGCCTTAATTATGTAAACGATGAGATGTGTATAATATATGTAAAGGGTGTTATAGATTATGACTAAGTTATAGGGATGTGAGGTCATTCAAAAGCACACGGATGTCTGTCCAGCTATTCTGACTACCAGTAGTGTCACTTTGGGACTGATGTAAGACATTGCCTATAATGAGTAGCTACAGATGACGTGAGTTTAGCCCCAAATTCAGTAGGATAAATCTGCCCAGCTAATCCAGCTACCAGTACCTACAAATAGCCGGACTAATGTGAGACATCACTGTGGAATACAAATCATAATACAGAGGACTTGCTTCAGAGATTGAAAGTATTAAGTAGTTGTATGAGGCTCCGCCTCTTCTCTATGTAGGAAGTAGTAAATGGTCGGGGTTATGTGTTAGGCACGGTAAAGGATATCTCGGAAAAGGGCCCATTTCTATAGATTGTATTAAGTGGCTGAAGAGATTTCGTGCAATGTCGGCTAGATAGTTACTGTAACGACCCACAAATTTATCACTTTGATAAATTATATTTATTTTTAAAATACTCAAATATAAGCTTTTCAACATAGATTATGTTGTCTTGAATAATAAATAATGATGGTAATCTTATTTTGAATAAGTATTTGCAAAAATATATACTTTGGAAAAATATCGATAAAAAGATCAAAAACCGTTTGATTAATAAACAGCTCTATAATTATCACAATTCATGCATGGATCTGAATACATACACTTATTTATCCATTTAAATAAGAATATGAAATACAATTATTAATTTTATTTTGATAATAAAATATATTTATGACATCATCATAATGGCATCATATTTAACAATGGATTTATGAATTTAAATTGAGATTTAATGATTTAATAATTATTATAGATATTCAAATAATTGTTATAAAATGATAATAATTCATTTTAATTAGTTATGGATTGATAGTAAATCGTTTATAATAGTTTTATAAAGATATATATTTATATATAACATCAATTTTTGTAAACAAATATTTATTATTAATTTATATGGTTTTATAAATCAAATGTGGTCATTTTAATTAGTTAAAAATGATAAGAAACTATTTTTCAAATTTTGTTTACGTTTATATATAAATTAATTTATAACTGAAAATGTGACCGGGAATGAGCTTCCCAATTTTCAACGGTTTAATAAACGTAAGTTGTTCAAAGTTGTTGCAAGCTTGTTTATATCACTCGTGCACATATATAACATACACATGCACATCCTAACATATACATAAACACATATTTACATACAAATATACTTATCATTTACATTAGAATTTATATATAGTAAAAAGTATAAACATCTAAGATATTTTCTACCATACAAAGAAAACATCAACTTACTTGGACACCATCATCATCACACACATGGAATCACAAGAGGGGGCCTTGCCATGCGTCTTCAGGGGATGAAGGGGGTGTGGGCAAGGGGCAAAAGAGTAATTATACATTTAGATTTTTTTTTCTCCAAAATTTTCATATAAACACCGACCATTCTCTTCATAATTTTACACACTATTCTACTTCATCTTCATCCTCATTCTCATGCTTTTCAATGGCTTCCTACCTTAAGGAAATTATGAAGATAGTTATTGAAAAAATAAATTAAATATATATAAGTATATATAAGTATATATACTTAAGCAATCCACTTCAAAACCAAGGCAAATAACTCATTTCCTCACCCAAACTCCACGGCCACTACCTCCTCCCACCAAGGCCGAGCAATCCACCTCCTTCCAAGTTAGGCTGAGCCTGTTACAAGGTCCAAGGCTCGATTCATAGGCTTTAATTCGGTCGTAGCAAAGCTATATCGAATTTTTGAGAAATTAGAAACAATAAAGGTGAGAAACTCTACACACACACACACACACACACACACACATATATATATATATATAATGATGTGATATGATTACTGTGGATGTTTACTATACTTTGATCATTAAGTATTGGTTGTTTTAATATATTTTTTTAATTGCGTAAACAAGTCACGTTAAATACACGTCGATATTACATAAGGAAATCACTTTCCGAATCAAATTATAAAAGTGATAGGGAATCATTAAACCCATTTGAAATGATTGACAATGGTTCATAAATGTTTTTTAAACACTAAAATCCGATTTGGTGAAGTTTTGACAAGTTATGAAAATTGAGTCAAAAATAGATGCAACGCGTAACGTCAGTTCGTGGTTTCATGCTGTAAATGTTTAAATCCATTTAAATGATGGATTCGATGTCGGAATTCTTTATAATAAGAATTTTCCCAACTCTTATAATCATAGTTTTCAAACAAAAGAAAAGGATCGAGATTTCGTTTAGTATATTTTGAAATATGAATAAATCAAGTTTTCAAAATAGTCGCGGTATGGCGGCTTGGAACCAAAGAAATAAATTCTTTAAAAATGATATTTTTAATTCTTTAAAAATATGGTATAAATTCTATAAATATTTTACTTTGTTTTGAAAGTGATTTAAGTTATAAAAATGGATTTCTAAATGATACAAAAGTTGTTTTGATCAAATTAGCTTTTAAAGCACTATTCGCAACACTTTTTGCAACACTTTTAATAACTTTTGAAAAATCGCTTTAAACTTAAGTATTCTTTCCCAAATCTTTTATAAATGTTTTCAAATAAATAATTAAGTATTTTAATGATGATTTGAAGGTTTAACAATTTATTTTAAGAAGTCTAAATAAATGATTTAAAGAAAAGCTTTTATAATTAAGTGATTTAATCCTGGCTCTCGATGAGTAGACTGGATTTTTCTATTCATGAGATCCAAATGGGAGCTTCTTAAACTAAGGAGATATTCGGGACAAACCACTGCCCTAGCTCACCTGGCCTCTTTCCTGGATGAGAAATGGAAGGTCGAAATGTCGGAAATGAGGCAAGTATAAAAGATTTAATTTTTCTAAATTTTATACAACTTGGATTGTATATAAATAATCTTCTTATACTTGGTATTAAATTCTCAGGAGTGAACCCTCGCTATTCATGTGAATTTAAAAGGTGATTTCACCGCTATGCAGCGGATAGTAAAGGTTGAATATGGAAATTGATGAGTATGATTAGTATAATTTCTATGGACCCTTTTTAGTCAAAAAGGTTTTGCAATATGATTTATGAAAAATAATTTTAATTTGGTATTTCCAAAGTTAATAGAGGTTTAATGATATCGTATATACTGAAAATAATTGGTTTTAAAAATATATATCTCTAAAAGATATTTTTGATAAAGAGAAAGTAATTAGTCAAATGATAAACAACCTATTTACTTAGCATCTTTTTATCGATGATTGGTTTGAAAGAACCAGGGTCAGATTTTGATAATTCTTATCTGAAAACCATTTCGAACCAATTTACAAGTTCAAATGTGAAGATATGTTAAAGACAATGAAGTTGAAGGCGGGGATCTTCAAAACGGAAGGACTACTTGTTGATAATTTCATAGTAGCTCCCAAGATAAATAAATAGTTGTGGTTCCTTCTTTTTGTGATCTTCGTATGCAAGGTGTGATGACCCTGAAATCGGCCTTTGAAAATCGGCACCCGTACTTCATTTGTACTCAAAATGCCACAGAATCAAACGCCGAATCTGGTTCACCAGAGCTTATAACACAGTAAGTATAACAACACAGCGGAAGAAAGAAAACAATGATATCATATACAACTCCAATGAATACAATATCCAGAATGATATACAACAATGATATCAATATGATACAACAATATCAGAGACAAATAACAATGCTACAACGGAAACAACAGAACTGATACTCCAATGATCTGGAAAAGAGAATGAATCCAACTACTCCAACATCAAGCTCGAAACACCAACTAATGCACCAAGATAAGCAGGTGCAGTCATCCATTCCGATGAAGTGAACTAGCTCCAGATAATCTACTAAACCTGAATATATGAGAAACCCAACTCTAGACTGTCCGTGTGGAAAATTGTGGGCACCCAGAGTTTAGGAAGGGAACAATAAACTCCGAGTCAGTCATGGGACTAGTATGAGTAACAAAAACAGTTTATCTTTAAACAACAACAAAAGAGTTTTAAACATTGAAACCCGCAATGCTTTTGGAAAATGAAACTAC
Source organism: Allium fistulosum (assembly GCA_030737815.1). Classification (NCBI taxonomy): domain Eukaryota; kingdom Viridiplantae; phylum Streptophyta; class Magnoliopsida; order Asparagales; family Amaryllidaceae; genus Allium; species Allium fistulosum. The sequence goes on from CM060906.1 coordinate 919,591,237, forward strand.
CATAAGACCTCCTACCACACACACAATGCAATCGCAGACTTGGAGGAGATTTTTTCTTATGATAATCAAACATGCTTACTACGCAAAATCGTTGGATTATTATTATTAGTGCATAGTGTAGAAAGCTATTTCGAAAATACAAAATAAATCTTAGCCAGCATACAACCATTATTGTATGCCTACTATAGCTACTATGTTCAATAGCAGGTTACCGCCACATTCCATAGCAGGTAATACAACCAAAACCGTACAAGGCGCGTATTGTTTCTTTGGATTTCCAACAAATGGTCAGGCTAAAGAACTTCCTTACACCGAAATGGAAACGCCTCTGGAAAGACGCCCCGAGAACCTAACCGGATCTCTGCAAACACAAGGCCGATGCTACCTCACGATGTACAGCTGTAACTAGGTAACTAACACACTGACGCTACCTCACGCTGTACAGCTGTAACTAGGTAACTAACACACAAGTATGCCATCCCCGGTCGTTACCGACCTTTATTCCGGGATCCCGAAAACCAACAAAGCAACATCACACAATAATAAGTTACAGTGTCCACACGAATTAAGTATCTGGGCTCCATACCATGATACCACCCTTTATCCAGAAGAAAATGGACATACCCTAGGGGCGCGACCCCTAAAAACCTTTGCCGCAACATTCCTGTTTCGACCATTACCGGGTTGTGAGGCTCGACGAAGTCTCGTTCACAAAGCTACGCTTTTTCACAAAGCAACGCTTTTTCACAAAGCAACGCTTTTTCATAAAGCCACACTTTGATCGACAAATGATCAATAGCACTTCGTATGCCACATTACCAAATTGGGAATGTATCACTAGTAACCATCAACTACATAACCTCTAAGCTCGTGCGTCTCAGAAAAGGGTGTTAAGCTAAGAGAATAAATTCTCCGCCACCAACAGAAATGTATTTGATAGAAACCAGCTTTACATCTCAAAGTGTAATGTCAGACACACATCCATACAAGTCTGTTCCGGGTTCGAACAGAACCGAAGGCACTTCCAAAGAAGCCCTTGCAAATCCGGATAATTTCTAATCACGTCCGGACTTCCCATCACAAAGAGTGATAAAATCTCTATACCGGGGACCAGTTGATGCAGAGACATTCGACGAGTTGTCCTTTCGTTTTCGAAAATATCCGGTCTTCACCACCGGTCTTCAAATGCAATCCATATACGACGTATCATTATTCGGAATGGGTTGTATGACACAAAGGTCCTCTCCCGGCCAAACCGAATAACGAGCGCAATTAAAAATCATATGGATACTGGGGTCTCAGTTAAATCACACCTTAAAGCCCAAAACTTTTCATTCGAATGGTTAAAACAAATTACCATTTCCAATCTTTTAAACAAAAAGATTCATTTCAACAACCTTCAATGGTTTAAACAAATTTCCATACTTTTAATCTTTTAAACAAAAAGATCCAATTCACAAAGTTCACCCCATTCACAAAGATCCATTCATGGATTTCAAAATAATTTCCATTTCAATTGGATTAACTCGTTAAATCTTTAAGTCAAGATTAACTCATAGCCTTTCAAAACAATTCTATTTCAAGTTGGATTAACTTGTTCGGTCTTTGAATTAAAGACTCATTTCATAGCTTTCAAATTATTTCAATTTCATTTCAAACTTGAAACCTTTCAACCATAAATTGGAAGTTCATTACTTATGTGAAAGCTTTTACTATTTGAAAACAAATAGTTTCATTTCAGAAAAATCCAGTTATATTTACACGGGTTAAAACCCTTGAATTAAATTCAAGTTCCCAAATCAATACCCTTAAAATTGTTTAACCCATATATAACTTGTACAGCATCTTTAATCCCTTGTTTTAAATCATAGGATTCAATTTCAAACTTGAATTCAAATTTAAATCAAATTATTTAAATTTTCAAAACTCGATTAAGTTATTCAAAATAACTTTTATCTTTGAAACTCCATTTCAATTTCTTTTCACTTTAAACCCAAATTTCCAATTTCAAAATCAATTGAAATTAAAATTTCAATTTCAAAAACATCAAATTTAAATCATCTATGACTTAACCGATTTCCACATGAAATCCATATTTTTGTGTGTATGGTGTAGTCCAGGGGTTTCACACACAGTAGTGCAACAACATTCAATCATCACAGATCAAATACAGAAATATAATTGCTAAGCGGTATAACTATAACGCTTATCGTTCATTCAAAGGTGATAAATTACATTCATTCCAGATAAATAACTACAGGTCACACACAAATCAGAATATATCACAAAGCTTCACAAATCAGGGATATCAAACAATTCACAGCATTCAATAGAATACAGACATCCATAAGTAAGATTAATTAATTGTCTGATTTATTCAAATCAGATTTATTACTTATGAATTACAAATTCTGGTTAATTAACATTAACTCGTTACAAATTATTTTAATTAATTAACCTTTAATAATAAATTAATTAACCTTTAATTATATTAATTAATTAACCCTTAATTAATTACCATTATAAATTAATTAACTCTTCTTAATTACTTTTTTAAACAATTAAATAATAATAATTCATCTCGATTAACATTTTAAAATCTTCTTTAATAACTTTGAAATCAAATTATTACCAACCTTAAAAACTTTCAATGTTAATTAATTTAAAACTTATTTTACATTAATTACTTAATTAAAGTATAAATTAAGATTTTAGAAAACATTGTTAAATATTAACTTAATTAATGATTTCTCATAATCAATTCTTCACTTCAACTTTTAGACATTAATTAATTCATTAATGCTCAACTTGTTCAAGATAATTAACTTCAGATTTTAGTTTTAAACCTTGGTACAATATTTACTTAAAAATTTAAAAACCCTGCTGCATTATCAATGACCCGAGCCAATCACTCACTTACCCAAGCTCAACTTCGGGTTCCACCCCTCCATTTCCTGCTTCGAGTCGAACCCATGTTTTTCTCGAGATTGAACCCGAGGCAAACGTTTCTTCCCCAACCCATTAATATCGCCAGATATCCAAGGTACACCATGCACGTGCACAGTTGCCTGAACCACTTCCGACCAATCTCGCCACCATCGGCAAGTCGACAATGACCATCTCAAACTAGCCGACCACTCAGAACACTCGATATCACCGTGGTTCGAATTCAGGCGTTTCGATCATACAGGCACTCAAAACCAATCGACAAAAAAATGCCTCGCCGACACCGTTACTGACCATTAGAAACTTCGCCCTCGTGACCAGAGTTGCGCCATGAACCCTAGCTTCATCCTCCCTGCACTGGTGACACTCGATCCATCAGGGACGCCTCAACAGTTCGATTTCCGATTCATACAAATACACGAGCTTAAACCCTATCTTATCAACGTTCAACCACCACGGCTACTAATACTTTCCATTGCCATTTTTCTGATGACCCTTGACTTCTGAGCTAGCTATGGCCAAGTCCCCGTGACCCACTTCCACTCTGATCATCAGAATTTCCCACTTAACCAATTTTTGGTTAAACCAGAAATACACCCATATTCCATTACTAAAAATCATGATTTAAGTTTTAAAAATCATGTTTTGCTTTAAGAGTTCGATCTATATCCTTGAATCAATTAATCAGGATGATTGAATTTCCACTATATTTATCTTGCTCTGTTATTTTCTTATTTCCAGAACCAAGACACAGTTATTTTATTTTGAATAAATTCTTAAACTTTAATTCATGATACAACAAACATATTCTGTTTGAATCTTAAACACTAACGTTTATTAGATCAAGTGATAATGGATTTTGATCAATTCTTGAGTCTGGAAACTAAGGACAGTAAAATACAGGGACAACACAGATATTCACTTATATGTATACAGAAGATCTACTGATATGTATAAACATAGTATATACTTAACATAGAACTTAACATGCAACAGATTCAATACTTAAACTTATTGAAAGTGATGTTACTCACCTGAGAAAAGAAGAACAGAGAACCAGTGATTTTGTTTTGAAACTAGATTTTTTTTTGATCTGAACTTGAGATTTCAACTTGCTATTTGATTTGCTTTGAATTGAATGAATTGTTGTTCAAGTTGTAGTTTGTTTAAGCTTTGCAATAGTATTCATTTCAGTTTGGAATGAAACGAACTAAAAAATGAAGAGTTGATATGTATAAAAGAAATGAAGTAGACAGGGTAAGAAAATTTGTACAGGTGATATAATATTTGTTTGTACAAATTTTTAGCAGTGATATTTTCTTGCCTGTGGCTGATGAGAACATTTTGGGTGCTAGCATTAATTAACATGTACAAATTCATTTTTTTTTCTTTGGTTTATCAAACAAGATCTCGGTTGATATGATTTATACTATGCATGCTAAGATATTGGCATTAACTCCTTTGTCTTGTTTAGCAATTCAGTTGGTACATGACCATATATTTTACTGTCTTGTTTGTTTGAATACTTTACTAAAATTTGATGTCTTCTTTTCTTGTCTTTTATTTTGTCTTTGTAATATTACTCTATACATCTTTATTTTAATATTATTTTTAGTTCTTTTAAAGTTTAACCGTCTAACATTTAATTACTTACTTATTATTTATTTTATTTTATTTTTTGTTACATTTGCATTCATTCATTATATTCACAAAACCCAATTCAAATTCAATTCAAATACATTTCTCAAGTAATTCAAAATCCAACTAATATTTTATATTGATCACCCATTATTTCACAAATTTTATTCAAAAATGAAATTTAATTATCAATTTAAATTTAATTAAAATCCGGGGTCGTTACAAACTTCCCCCCTTAAAAGAATTTCATCCTCGAAATTTGCCAAAGAGACACAAAGATAGATGAAGAATATTTCATCAAATTAACTGAACATCTATTCTGCATTTGGCTTACCAAATTAGAATATCAATAACAGATACAAGAACGAATCTGTTTAACACTTCACAAGATACTCGGGTTATCCAGATCTATGAAATATACAGTGGCATCGGTTAGTTCGAAGAAATAACTAACCATTCGTAGAATATATTCGGGACTCAAAGAATAGATAGATATATGGATACAATTTCAAAACTTTCAGTTTAGAAACTAAAGTATACCTATCAATCATAGCAACCAAAGCAACCAATTCATCCTAACAAAAAATTTTGGCCTTTTTTGAGTTTACGTCCCATTTTAATATATCAAATCTCCTTCCTGGATCTACAGGGAACTATCGAAGAATTGAAAAAGAGATGCTGAACCAAAGAAATTGATAGAAAAAAGATCGTTTCCTCGTTGTTTCAGGGTATTGACCATTTATAGTCGTATTTCCCTGTCCCCTATCTCATCCTCTTCTTGCACTCATACTCACTATCAGTGAATAGTAATAGAATTTACTAAGGCTTTCGAACGGATATCTGAGGAATACTCATTCTGGGGTATACTTCACCCTATCTCTAATGAGTTACTTAATGTGTTATACTCCTGAGCTAAAGTTCATCCTGGCTCTGATACCTGAAATCGGCCTTCGAAAATCGGCACCCGTACTTCATTTGTACTCAAAATGCCGCAGATTCAAACGCCGAATCTGGTTCACCGGAGCTTATAACACAGTAAGTATAACAACACAGCAGAGGAAAGAAAACAATGATATCATATACAACTCCAATGAATACAATATCCAGAATGATATACAACAATGATATCAATATGATACAACAATATCAGAGACAAATAACAATGCTACAGCGGAAACAACAGAACTGATACTCCAATGATATGGAAAAGAGAATGAATCCAACTACTCCAACATCAAGCTCGAAACACCAACTAATGCACCAAGATAAGTAGGTGCAGTCATCCACTCCGATGAAGTGAACTATCTCCAGATAATCTACTAAACCTGAATATCTGAGAAACCCAACTCTAGACTGCCCGTGTGGAAAATTGTGGGCACCCAGAGTTTAGGAAGGGAACAATAAACTCCAAGTCAGTCATGGGACTGGTGTGAGTAACAAAAACAGTTTATCTTTAAACAACAACAAAAGAGTTTTAAACATTGAAACCCACAATGCTTTTGGAAAATGAAACTACCATAAGACCTCCCACCACACACACAATGCAATCGCAGACTTGGAGGAGATTTCTTCTTATGATAGTCAAACATGCTTACTATGCAAAATCGTTGGATTATTATTATTAGTGCATAGTGTAGAAAGCCATTTCGAAAATACAATATAAATCTTAGCCAGCATACAACCATTATTGTATGCCTACTATAGCTACTATGTTCAATAGCAGGTTACCGACACATTCCATAGGAGGTAATGCAACCAAAACCGTACAGGGCGCGTATTGTTTCTTTGGATTTCCAACAAATGGTCAGGCTAAGGAACTTCCTTACACCGAAATGGAAACGCCTCTGGAAAGACGCCCCGAGAACTTAACCGAATCTCTGCAAACACAAGGCCGATGCTACCTCACGCTGTACAGCTGTAACTAGGTAACTAACACACTGACGCTACCTCACGCTGTACAGCTGTAACTAGGTAACTAACACACAAGTATGCCATCCCCGGTCGTTACCGACCTTTATTCCGGGATCCCGAAAACCAACAAAGCAACATCACACAATAATAACTTACAGTGTCCACACGAGTTAAGTATCTGGGCTCCATACCATGATACCACCCTTTATCTAGAAGAAAATGGACATACCCTAGGGGCGCGCCCCCTAAAAACCTTTGCCGCAACATTCCTGTTTCGACCATTACCGGGTTGTGAGGCTCGACGAAGTCTCGTTCACAAAGCTACGCTTTTTCACAAAGCAACGCTTTTTCACAAAGCCACGCTTTGATCGACAAATGATCAACAGCACTTCGTATGCCACATTACCAAATTGGGAATGTATCACTAGTAACCATCAACTACATAACCTCTGAGCTCGTACGTCTCAAAGAAGGGTGTTAAGCTAAGAGAATAAATTCTCCACCACCAACAGAAATGTATTTGATAGAAACCAGCTTAACATCTCAAAGTGTAATGTCAGGCACACATCCATACAAGTCTGTTCCAGGTTCGAACAGAACCGAAGGCACTTCCAAAGAAGCCCTTGCAAATTCGGATAATTTCTAATCACGTCCGGACTTCCCATCACAAAGAGTGATAAAATCTCTATATCGGGGACCAGTCGATGCAGAGACATTCGACGAGTTGTCCTTTCGTTTTCGAAAATATCCGGTCTTCACCACCAGTCTTCAAATTCAATCCATATACAACGTATCATTATTCGGAATGGGTTGTATGACACAAAGGTCCTCTTCCGACCAAACCGAATAATGAGCGCAATTAAAAATCATATGGATACTAGGGTCTCAGTTAAATCACACCTTAAAGCCCAAAACTTTTCATTCGAATGGTTAAAACAAATTACCATTTCCAATCTTTTAAACAAAAAGATTCATTTCAACAACCTTCAATGGTTTAAACAAATTTCCATACTTTTAATCTTTTAAACAAAAAGATCCAATTCACAAAATTCACCCCATTCACAAAGATCCATTCATGGATTTCAAAATAATTTCCATTTCAATTGGATTAACTCGTTAAATCTTTAAGTCAAGATTTAACTTATAGCTTTCAAAACTCGTTTCCAAAGATTCATTCATAGCCTTTCAAAACAATTCTATTTCAAGTTGGATTAACTTGTTCGGTCTTTGAATTAAAGACTCATTTCATAGCTTTCAAAATATTTCAATTTCATTTCATACTTGAAACCTTTCAACCATAAATTGGAAGTTCATTACTTATGTGAAAGCTTTTACTATTTGAAAACAAATAGTTTCATTTCAAAAAAATCCAGTTATATTTACACGGGTTAAAACCCTTGAATTAAATTCAAGTTCCCAAATCAATACCCTTAAAATGGTTTAACCCATATATAACTTGTACATCATCTTTAATCCCTTGTTTTAAATCATAGGATTAAATTTCAAACTTGAATTCAAATTTAAATCAAATTATTTAAATTTTCAAAACTCGATTGAGTTATTCAAAATAACTTTTATCTTTGAAACTTCATTTCAATTGCTTTTCACTTTAAACCCAAATTTCCAATTTCAAAATAAATTGAAATTAAAATTTCAATTTAAAAAACATCAAATTTAAATCATATGTGACTTAACCGATTTCCACGTGAAATCCATATTTGTGTGTGTATGGTGTAGTCCAGGGGTTTCACACACAATAGTGCAACAACATTCAATCATCACAGATCAAATACAGAAATATAATTGATAAGCGGTATAACTATAACGCTTATCGTTCATTCACAGGTGATAAATTACATTCATTCCAGATAAATAACTACAGGTCACACACAAATCAGAATATATCACAAAGCATCACAAATCAGGGATATCAAACAATTCACAGCATTCAATAAAATACAGACATCAATAAGTAAGATTAATTAATTGTCTGATTTATTCAAATCAGATTTATTACTTATGAATTACAAATTCTGGTTAACTAACATTAACTCATTGCAAATTATTTTAATTAATTAACCTTTAATTATATTAATTAATTAACCCTTAATTAATTACCATTATAAATTAATTAACTCTTCTTAATTACTTTTTTTTAAACAATTAATTAATAATAATTCATCTTGATTAACATTTTAAAATCTTCTTTAATAACCTTGAAATCAAATTATTACCAACCTTAAAAACTTTCAATGTTAATTAATTTAAAACTTATTTTACATTAATTACTTAATTAAAGTATAAATTAAGATTTTAGAAAACATTGTTAAATATTAACTTAATTAGTGATTGTAACGACCGTGGTTTTTTGATTACTGTTAGAGTAAATATTTAAATAGAAATTTTTAAAATATAAATTCGAGGAAAAAAAATGATGTTGCAAATCCATTTCAAAGTCAGTTGCTTAAATTGTATATGGTAGCACGTTTGAAGTAAATAACAAAGTTACGTTCCATTTCTTTTACTTTCACGTGCGTGTAAAAGAATAGACCAAGTTATAAAACATTGTTTGAACTCTTGGCTGTCAATTCCAGCAAACATTTGAACCCACCTTTTGCCATCATCATATTAATTGCAGCTGTGTCCTTTTTATTTACATGAGCACGTTTACATTAATTGCATTTGTACAAAATGTAAGCCAGCACTCATTTTTCTTTGGCTTGTGCAAATTGAAAGAAAAAGAAAATGCCTGCCTCTTTTCTTTTGCTCATTCTTTCAAATAGCTCAACAAAAAGCTTTAATGTCATCTCCAAATTTCCGCTCCTTATCAGATCTCGGTTGCTAAATTATTCCGTAACAAATTTGAGGTGAGTGCAACTCACATTTCTAATCTAAAATCTTTGATTAATGCTTACGTGTATTAGTGAAATACACTAGTGTTTGGGTCTGAAACAATCTATTTTATTCATTTTACTACATGCGTGAAAACGTGTTGTAAAAGGTGCTAAGTTATTTCTTTCATTAACTGCATTTTTAAGTAAAGAGTGTGATATTCGAAACTTTAATTATTCGTATGCAAAAGTAATCTACACTTGATTTTGTCCAGGGCATTGCGTACAAGTACGTATGCGGTCTCAAATATTGAACACAATTCGTTTACAGTTGTAGATAATATTCACGTATGCAATACTTTAATTTTTCAATTTCTCACATGCGTGTAATACCCAGGGCTAGAGTTATAATCCTTGCGTGCGTTCCTGATCACATTTTTCTTTTGTTTGCAATCAAATAGTATGAGTACAGGTCACTTATTTTTGGTCCAAAACTTTGTTTTTGTTGCTAAGTTCTTTGTGTTGCAAGGTCTCATATATTCTTTCTTCATTTATGCATGCATACCCAGGCAATTATAGCCTATGTCACGTTTTTTTTACATGCTAACATTTTTGCATGCTCCATCATGATAACATTTTGAGAGGAAGGTGGCTCGCACGTATAGCCTGAGTCACATTTTTCATTAATTACTTCGTTTTGAAAGGAAAATGGTCCAGGCTACTTAATGATTTACGTGAATATGGTGAAAACAAAAGAAATGAACAAGTCCAGGTGACATTAGTTTGGCATTGTTTCTTTGCGTGAGTGAAAGTTGGAGTGGGCATGCATAGGTACAGGTCACATTGTTTTGAGTTTTTCTACAGGATGTTTTATTTTATTTTACTACATATTTATTACGTGCGCATTGCCCAGGCCATCTTTGTTTGTTTACTCGCGTGCATTATATTTTGTTTACGTCAATTACTGCTTGCAAGTGTAATATTTTTACAAATATACGGGTGTAGAGTAGACCAAGATTTGGTTTACTCTGAACCGGTGTCTCGTTTTAAAACGTATTTTGTTGCCGTTATTTTCATAACGGAATTTGTGCGCCGGTACTATATTTTTGAAGCGTGTTGTTTTGATGAGATTTTGACGAATAAAAATTACTGTTGTTTTAACTTCAGTAAATGTTAATTTAAAATGAATTTTTAAGCGGTTAGCCCGCAGCACAGAATTGGTATCTGTTTTTTTTACGGTGTTTTGTGAAGCGCAATTTCCTCGTCAAAATTGCTACAGATGTTGCTGTTTTGATCATGTGTTTAAAAATCGTTTTAAAATAAAATTGTTTTCAAAAATTTTACAGTTTACGCTTTCAAAAGAATGAGGAATCGATTTAAACGCTTCAGCAAAATTGAGGACTATGAACCCTTACTTTTACTGATTCGGTTAATTCCGGACTTGTCCGTTTGAGAACGTAAAGTGTTATTTATTTAAAATACACAATTTTGCACTTTCAAGGAAACAATGAAGCGATTTAAACGATTTAGCAAAAGTACGGAGTATGGAACCATACTTTTACTATTTCGGTTAATTCCGGACTCGTTAATTGAAACATCTGTTGTTTGGTGATTCTGATGATTTTGTTGGGCTTTCGAGCCACTCTGCGGACCTTCGGGTCATCTAATGGACCTTCAGGTCAATTACCAGTACTAGACCTTCGGGTCACTCTACGGACCTTCGGGTTATTTGATGGCCGCCAAAATTTTATAGTACTTGGTAGGCTTCGGCCATTTGAGATGCACGTGCGGCGTAGCTAAAACTCGCCATCTGCTGGGATCGATCTACCTTTTATGCTTATTTTTCTAGTTATCTTGTTTTGATTTCTAGATTTTGCGACTGTTGATTTTCTAGTTATCTATTTTGATTTCTGGATTTTGTGAATTGCGGCTTTGAATTCAATTATGAATTTGGAAGTTGAGTTTGTGTATAATCTCATCTGAGATTATAAATTTGCGTATTACTAATTTAAATTCAATTGTGAATTTGAAAACTGATTTTGATGGTGTTTAAATTGAGATTTCTTTATTTAAACTATGCTGATTATTTATGCTGTATAGTCTCATTCGAGACTATAACTATTTGTTTAAGTGTTGTTTATCATTCACTTATTTCTGAGAATAAATTAGACTGATCCGTTTATTATTTTCTTCTAAATAATACTTGGGTCAGACCGAGTCATTTCAGGGTAATCTCTATCTCTGATTCAGTAGCAGCTTCAGCTTTTGGGATTTCGCATCATCTTTTGTCTAGTCCTCGAGGAGTTCTTTTTGTTTATTAGTCCTCATCTTATGTATGTATTGATGGATATGTATATGTATCGGTGCATGTGAACTATCGATTGTTGTAGCATGTATTCCAGACTAGTCTTCCACTATATATCTGATATTTCTGTTCTGATGTGATTATACTATCAGTGTTGTTGCTATTATGAGTTGTTTTGGATTTTTCTTTAGCCGCCGTAGTTTCGTTTTAGATTCGGATTGAATTTATATCTTTGGGAGTAATTTTCACAACTTCTATCGATGTAATCAATACTCGTCTAAGGCATAACTTACGGATGGTCGCTTCTAACAAGCCTTATTCTTCGCAATAGCAGACGTTATTCCTTATAATAACCTTTGTTATTGTGAGTATAGAGGTGGGGCGTCACAATGATTTCTCAGAATCAATTCTTCACTTCAACTTTTAGACATTAATTAATTCATTAATGCTCAACTTGTTCAAGATAATTAACTTCAAATTTTAGTTTTAAACCTTGGTACAATATTTACTTAAAAATTTAAAAACCCTGCTGCATTATCAATGACCTGAGCCAATCACTCACTTACCCGAGCTCAACTTCGGGTTCCACCCCTCCATTTCCTGCTTCGAGTCGAACCCATGTTTTTCTCGAGATTGAACTCGAGGCAAACGTTTCTTCCCCAACCCATTAATATCGCCAGATATCCAAGGTACACCATGCACGTGCACAGTTGCCTGAACCACTTCCGACCAATCTCGCCACCATCGGCAAGTCGACAATGACCATCTCAAACTAGCCGACCACTCAGAACACTCGATATCACCGTGGTTCGAATTCAGGCGTTTCGATCATACAGGCACTCAAAACCAATCGACAAAAAAATGCCTCGCCGACACCGTTACTGACCATTAGAAACTTCGCCCTCGTGACCAGAGTTGCGCCATGAACCCTAGCTTCATCCTCCCTGCACTGGTGACACTCGATCCATCAGGGACGCCTCAACAGTTCGATTTCCGATTCATACAAATACACGAGCTTAAACCCTATCTTATCAACGTTCAACCACCACGGCTACTAATACTTTCCATTGCCATTTTTCTGATGACCCTTGACTTCTGAGCTAGCTATGGCCAAGTCCCCGTGACCCACTTCCACTCTGATCATCAGAATTTCCCACTTAACCAATTTTTGGTTAAACCAGAAATACACCCATATTCCATTACTAAAAATCATGATTTAAGTTTTAAAAATCATGTTTTGCTTTAAGAGTTCGATCTATATCCTTGAATCAATTAATCAGGATGATTGAATTTCCACTATATTTATCTTGCTCTGTTATTTTCTTATTTCCAGAACCAAGACACAGTTATTTTATTTTGAATAAATTCTTAAACTTTAATTCATGATACAACAAACATATTCTGTTTGAATCTTAAACACTAACGTTTATTAGATCAAGTGATAATGGATTTTGATCAATTCTTGAGTCTGGAAACTAAGGACAGTAAAATACAGGGACAACACAGATATTCACTTATATGTATACAGAAGATCTACTGATATGTTTAAACATAGTATATACTTAACATAGAACTTAACATGCAACAGATTCAATACTTAAACTTATTGAAAGTGATGTTACTCACCTGAGAGAAGAAGAACAGAGAACCAGTGATTTTGTTTTGAAACCAGATTTTTTTTGATCTGAACTTGAGATTTCAACTTGCTATTTGATTTGCTTTGAATTGAATGAATTATTGTTCAAGTTGTAGTTTGTTTAAGCTTTGCAATAGTATTCATTTCAGTTTGGAATGAAACGAACTAAAAAATGAAGAGTTGATATGTATAAAAGAAATGAAGTAGACAGGGTAAGAAAATTTGTACAGGTGATATAATATTTGTTTGTACAAATTTTTAGCAGTGATATTTTCTTGCTTGTGGCTGATGAGAACATTTTGGGTGCTAGCATTAATTAACATGTACAAGTTCATTTTTTTTTCTTTGGTTTATCAAATAAGATCTCGGCTGATATGATTTATACTACGCATGCTAAGATATTGGCATTAACTCCTTTGTCTTGTTTAGCAATTCAGTTAGTACATGACCATATATTTTACTGTCTTGTTTGTTTGAATACTTTACTAAAATTTGATGTCTTTTTTCTTGTCTTTTATTTTGTCTTTGTAATATTACTCTATACATCTTTATTTTAATATAATTTTTAGTTCTTTTAAAGTTTAACCGTCTAACATTTAATTACTTACTTATTATTTATTTTATTTTATTTTTTGTTACATTTGCATTCATTCATTATATTCACAAAACCCAATTCAAATTCAATTCAAATACATTTCTCAAGTAATTCAAAATTCAATTAATATTTTATATTGATCACCCATTATTTCACAAATTTTATTCAAAAATGAAATTTAATTATCAATTTAAATTTAATTAAAATCCGGGGTCGTTACACAAAGACTACTCGCTACTAATTCTAGGAGTAGTTCCCAATAGGATGTCATAGGAGAGTGTCTTCATTTATCCTATTCCTGAACAACTTCTATGGATAGATGTCTGACATTTGCATTTCTAAGATCACAGTGCATCGATCTCTACAAATGTACATATGTTTGGTGGTGTAGGAGGTAACCCTTTTTATACTTAATACCTTTATCTGAGACATATGAGCTCATAGGTTGCACTTTTGTTGAAATCAATATTGTGATGTTAGAAATGGCAGCGTGGCATTTTAAGTGAAAATGTTCTAAGAAAGGTAAACGTTACCTCTAACTTTACACCCATGGAATTGTGAAACAGGATTTGCTTTAAGGCTAAGTGGATTGCAACCATTAGCATATGATATCACCATTCTAGATCTATTTTGACCCTGTAGTGATGTCAGGTGAAAAATTATGTGGTGTTCAATATAGGAGCTATCAGATAGGTTGGGAAAGGTCGAGGTGATATCATATTTGGTTCTATCCACTACTAGATCGGTCTGCGGGTAAGCCGGTCTTAATTTGAAGAGGTTTCGAAGATGTCGATCCTCGGTGCATCCCTTTAGAGATGCACTATACGGGAGGTAGTCCCTTACCTTGTTATTCATTTGAAATCCAAATCTCCAATAAATGCCTTCGGACTTAGTTGTAAACCTATTATGCCATCAAATTTAACCAGTGTAACAATTTCGGCTATTTGAATATGTTTATTCGAAAGGTTTTCAAAAGAATTTCATTAAAAATAATATCACTGGATTTTACATAGAATGACTTGGTTATCATAAGGTAAAAACCCAATTTTTGTGCGACGTGGTCTTATGCAATACCCTTTGTTTTCAAATACTCGTATTTTGAGTTTCTCAACCAGTCCCATGGCTGACCCGAAGTTTATTTTTCTTTCCCTTAGACTTCGGGTGCACTATTTTTCTGGGCAGCCTAGTAGTCAAATTTTGTTTAGAGAATTTTGGAAGAGCTTGGAGCATGGAGTTAGAAGATTCTTCTGAAGACTGTTATCCATTTCCACCACACTCATGTACTATTGTATTCTTCATTTGCAAGGACATATATTTAACACTGTCCATGTTAATGTTAAGTTAAACTCCGATAAATGTATTTAAAATTTTCCGCTGTAAAGATTATATGTTGAAATAATATATGTTATTCCATTCGTGTAAGATTGTATTCTTTTTTTTATTATCTTTTTATTCTTAACGATCGGGTTTTCCGGTACTTGAATCTGCAGCACATGAATCCCAAGGATGTATTAATGTCGATTTCTAAGGGTCAAAAATCTCGTACGTCACATTTGGTATCAAAGCTTAGGTTGAGCAAACACTTGAGCCTGATAGAGGCAAAGTCTCATCAGAGATAGGGTTAGTAATACCCTAGGATGCGTAACTCATTAGAGATAGGGTAAGTAAAACCCTAGGATAAGTTGAGAGTATATTATATAAGAGCGCGTATTTGTTAATGCTATACAAATGATTTTTCTTTTAGAAATATATGATAAATGAAATAATTTTACCTAGGATTATATTTTGAATATAAAGAATATATTTTGAAAAAATATACAGTCAGACATGTTATAACTTGAATGATAGTTTGAAATCAAGATTAGTAAAAGCTATGTACAAACATCTTGTGATTAGAATTTCACAGTTTGACTAAAAGATGTTTAATAGTAACACTAAGAAGATTAAAAGCAATACTTTAAAAAAGGATTTGGATAATGAGAACTTTTATCTAAAAAGGGTTTTTGGGAAGAAAATTTTCAAAGGATTTTACTTGAAATATTCTATGTATTGTTTAAAGAAACAATATCATGTGCTTAGTATCGCCCTTAACATTGTGCAGTTATAATGGATTTACTTTGGGATAAACTTAGATTTATAAACTAACATTAAATTTAGTTAAGACAATTAAAATACTTAGTATCTAAATGTTTGTTGTTGATAATTATAGAAACCCTCAAGTTATGGGAGAAAGTATTCAAAAGGGTAGACCTCAAGAGCAAACTGGGGTAAGAAGAATGATCTAATCATTCTTCGAGTGATGAGGAGGAACTCAGGAAATGGCCACTTAGCAATATTAAGCCCATTATTAGAGGAGAATTGAACCCATACACCCGACTAGATAAAAATGGTTACCCTATGGCCAAAATGCCTATATCTTCCCCAACTTCAGAACTTATTACAGTGTTTAGTGGATAAAGAGACCCCTCAGGCCTTAAAAAGAATGTGGATAAATAACCCAGTAAGTTCAAAACTTGAACCGAAAGAAGAAATTTGAGGAGGAGCCGATGGAAGAAGAATCTGAACCTGAAGAAGGCCCGAATACTATGATATCCCATGAGTCAAACAACAGCAGTAGAGATAGTAACATCGTATGGGAGATGGATCGACCATATTATTTGGCCCGAGGAGTCGCCAAATTCCCCAATCATTGGGAAAACATAGAGGACGAAGAGAAAGAATTTGTGGATCCCGAGGAAGAAGAAATGCAAGGTTTAGAAGAACTAGAAGAAGGATAAGTTATGCAAGAAATGCCAGCCGGACTGGGGCATGTGCCATGGAACCAGCCCTGGTTACTATATGAAGCGGATGTGATACCATAGATTGAGGACAGAAATAAAGCCGATAACGAACAAGATAATAATGATGACGATGGAGAAGTCTTGTTTTATTTTGGATCCAGAAATGGACCGTCAGCATTGGACTCAGAGGAGTGATTATGATGTGAGATTGGAAGATTCGGAAACACCTATCTAGTATTAATATTATGTAGTAGCATATATAAGTATGGCTTGTACGGTAGTTATGTTTGTATCGGTTTTATGAAAACCCAAGTAGGTTTAGAAGGACCTAAGAATGGTTTAAGTATGTAAGGAGAAATAATGTGTGGATGTTAAATATTAAGCATGTACAATATAATTATGTCTTTTGTTTATGACATTATTCAAATGAAAATACACTAACCACTTATGAAAATTTCATAAGAATAAAACTATATCTTTACGAAATGTTTAAAAACTTAAACCAAGATTTTCTAAATATTTTGGAAAAGAAAAAAGGTATATGCATTTTACACGAATTAATTCATAACTTGGAATATAGGATTTTGATATATGAAAAGGATTTATCAGTCGATGCTTTAGGAAAAACATTGATGAGGATTTGTAGTCATATTCTTATATTTTCCATCATAGTTAAGAGCTATGAAAGGAAAATAGAAGTTTCTGAGCTTGATCAGAGTCCACACTAGAGAATCAAAGGATCAATACTAGTTCTAAAGTAAAGTTGTGGATTTGAATACTAGATCGAATTAGATATTGCGTATGGATGATCTATATACATCGTACGGGTGTAAGTTTAAAAAATAAATGTTTTGGGCAAACACCATTAGGTCTTGCGTTGTAATTTCAAGGATGAAATTCTTTTAAGGAGGGGAGTTTGTAACGACCTGCAAATTTATCACTTTGATAAAATTATATTTATCTTTAAATATTCAAATATAATCTTTCAACATAGATTATGTTGTCTTGAATAATAAATAATGATGGTAACCTTATTTTGAATTAGTATCTACAAAAATATATACTTTGGAAAAATATCGATAAAAAGACCGAAAACCGTTTTATCAATAAACAGCTCTATAATTATCAGAAGTTTTGCATGGAGCTAGATATATACACTTATTTATCCATTTAAAAAATAATAGGAAATAAAATTATTTATTTTATTTCTATGAATAAAATGTATTTATGACATCATCAATAATGACAACATATTTAATAATGGATTTACGAATTTAAATTTAGATTTAATGATTTAATAATTATTATAAATATTTAAATAATTATTTTAAACTGATAATAATTTATTTTAATTAGTTATAGAGTGATAGTAAATCATTTATAATAGGTTTAATAAATATATTTACTTGGTTTGAAGATATAAGAAAATTCGTATCACTTTATCGATATAACAACACTTTTTGTAAACAATTATTTAATATTAATTTATATGGTTTTATAAATCAAATGTGATCATTTTAATTAGCAAAAATGATAAGAAATTAGTTTTCAAACTTTTTTTTACCTTTATATGTAAATTAATTTATAAGTGAAAATGTGACCGAGAATCGGCTTCTTGGTTTTCAACGGTTTAACGTACGAAAATTAGTCAAAGTTGTTGCAACCTTATTTATATCACTGATGTACATGTATAACATACACATGCACATCATAACATATACATGAACACATATATATGTACAAATATACTTACCATTTACATTAGAATTTACATATAGTAAAAAGTATAAATATCCAAGATATTTTCTACCCTAGAAAACAAACATCAACTCATTTACAAACCATCATCATCACACACATGGAAGCACAAGGCGGGATGGCCTTGCCTTGCATTTTGAGGGGATAGAGGGGGTGTGGGCATAGGGCAAAAGAGTAATTATGCATTTAGATATTTATTTCCAAATTTTTCCTATAAATACTGACCATCTCTTCATAATTTTACACACTATTCTACATCATCTTCTTCCTCATTCTCAAGCTTTTCAATGGCTTCCTACCTTAAGATAATTATGAAGAAAAATACTGCAAAATGAAATTAAATTTTTATAAGTGTATATACTTAAGAAATCCACTTCAAAATCAAGGCAAATCACTCCTTTCCTCACCCAAACCCCACGGCCACCACCTCCTACCACCAAGGCCGAGCACTCCACCTCTTTCTAAGTTAGGCTGAGCCCATTTCAAGGTCCAAGGCTCGATTCTGTAAGCTTTAATTTGATCGTAGCCAAGATATAGAAAGTTTTTGAGAAATTATTAAACCAATGAAGGTGAGAAACTCTCTCTATATATAAAATGATGATGTGATATGATTGCTATGGATGTTTACTATGATTTGATCATCAAATATTGATTGTTTTAATATAGTTGTTTAATTATATAAACAAGTCACATAAATACACATCAATATTACACAAGGAAATCACTTTCCGAATCAAGTTATAAAAGTGATATAGAATCATTAAACCCTTTTGAAATTATTTAAAACATTTTATAAATACTAAAATCCAATTTGGTGAAGTTTAGATAAGTTATGAAAATTGAGTCGAAAATAGGCACGTTGCATAACGACAGTTTGCGATTTCATGCTGTAAAAGTTTAAATACATTTAAACGATGGATTCAGAGTCAGAATTCTTTGTAATAAGAATTTTTCCCACTCTTATAATCATAGATTTCAAACAAAAGAAAAATATTGAGTTTTCATTTAGTAAATTTTGGAATATGAGCAAATTAAGTTTCAAAATAGTCGTGGTTTGGCAGTTCGGGTACCAAAACGATAAATTCTTTAAAAATGATATTTTTAATTCTTTTAAACTGATATTATTAATTCTTAAAAATATGAGGTAAATTCTATAAATATTTTAAATTGTTTTAAAAGAGATTTGAGTTGTAAAAATGGATTTCTAAATGATAGAAAAGTTGTTTTGATCAAATATGCCTTAAAAGTACTATTCGTAGCACTTTTAATAACTTTTGAAAAATTGCTTTAAACTTAAGTATTATTTCCTAGATCTTTTATAAATATTTTCAAGTAAATAATTAAGTATTTTAAAGATGATTTGAAGGTTTTATAATTTATTTTAAGAAGTTTAAATAAATGATTTAAAGAAAAGCTGTTATAATTAAGTGATTTAATCTTGGCTCTAAAAGCCGATGAGTAGACTGGATTTTTCTATTCATGAGATCCAAATGGGAGGTGCTTAAACTAAGGAGATGATTAGGAGCAACTAGTGCCCTGGCTCACCTAGCCTCTTTCCTGGACGAGGAATAGATAAGGTCGAAATGTCGGAAACGAGGCAAGTATAAAAGATTTAATTTTCCCAAATTTAATAAACTTGGATTGTATAGAAAATAATCTTATTATACTTGGCATTAAATTCTAATGAGGGAACCCATACTATCCGTGTGCATTTAAAAGGTGATTTCATCGCTATTCGACAGATAATAAAGTTTGAATACGGAAATTGATGTTGATAGAATTAATATAATTTCTATCGACCATTTTTAGTCAAAAAGGTTTTGCAATATATTTCTAGAAGATATTTTTGATAAAGAGAAAGTATCTAATCAAATGATAAGCACCTATTCACTTAACATTTTTAATCGATGATTGGTTCGAAGGAACATGGGTCGAACTTGGGTAATTCTTATTCGTAAACTACTTCGAACCAATTGACGAGTTCAAAAGTGAAGATATGTTGAAGACAATGAAGTTGAAGGCGGGGGTCTCCATAAAGGAAGGACTGCTTGTTGATAATTTCGGAGTAGCTCCTGAAATAAATAAATATCAGTGGTCCATTCGTTTTGGGATCTTCGTATGAATGACTACTCACTACTAATCCTAGGAGTAATTTACGATAGGATGTAACACCCCGCATTTTTACATAATTAAATAAAATCAATTGAATTAACATAATTGCAAAACAGAATATAAATGTCAAATATATGCATTTAAGAATTAAGAGGTTACATAGATTTATGCAAGCAATGAGTGTGTGATTAATTGACGCATCAATCAATTAAAAGGGGAATTAATTAAGAGACATAGAGGCGTCAATTAGTCAGAGAATATGTCACTTTTATAACATTAATTAATTAAGGGATTTTCTAATAAAGGGAAATGTATGTGGGAAATAAATTAAATGATAACATACATATATTAATTTATAATTGACGCAATCAATTAATTAAGAAATTAATTAAAGACATTAAGTAAGCGTCAATTAATAAAAGAAGGAAACTTATATGTCAATTAATTGTGTAATGAATTAGCGGTTTAAATATATACAACTAATAAATGTGTGACTGAGTGAGAATTAATTAAAAAAGTATAACTTTTATATAAAAAAATGGGTCGTTGCATGGGCATAAAGATATCTGATGAACAATACACATCCATGCAACTTCTAGAAACTGAGCGCATGTCCTTATCCCAATGAAAATAATCTCATGGAATGTCCAGGGGTTGGGGGA
This sequence comes from Allium fistulosum, assembly GCA_030737815.1. Lineage (NCBI taxonomy): Eukaryota > Viridiplantae > Streptophyta > Magnoliopsida > Asparagales > Amaryllidaceae > Allium > Allium fistulosum. The sequence continues at coordinate 919,612,411 of CM060906.1, forward strand.
CCCCTCTAAATGTCACGCCATCAATCTTCTTCTGCCCCCCCACAAAATCGATATCCTCCTTATCTAAGAATCCAAATTCTCTGATCTGTCCCCATCCACCATTAGACTAATAGGTGGTCCCTTCCTGTCTGGTTGGGCCCACATTGATGCAATTGGCTCAAAAGGCGGCATAATCACTGTTCGGAATGAGTCGAATTGGGCCTTGTGTCAATCTATTCACTATCCCGCTGCCCTTCATATAATCCTTCGGCACCTTCAATCTGGCGTTCTATATCTTTTCTCCAATGTTTATGGTCCTCACAATTCTCATGAATGTGAGGCTCTCTGGTCGAACTGCCTACAAACTGCCTCTCTTTTTAATGGTCCCTGGCTCATCGGGGGAGACTTCAATACAACTAGATCTCCCTTTGAGAGAAATTCGGGTAACTATTCGCAAGACTCTGTGGCTTTCAATGATTTCATCAATTCATGTGCTCTCATCGACCCTCCCATTAACAACCACCTCTTCACATGGTCAAATCGCAGATCTTCTCCATCTCTGGCAAAACTAGATCGCTTCTTATTCAATTCTGTTTGGGATGACCTCCACCCACTCATGCTCATTAATGGCCTTGCCTCGACCATTTCAGACCACTGCCCTATCCTCCTCAATTCTGGATCCATTCCAACCCCCCCTAAACTCTTCAGATTCGAGCGCCTTTGGCTCCTCGAGCCTTCTTTCGATGATTTTATCAAACTTGCTTGGTCCCAACCCTCCCAGCTCCCGTCGGCCACTGCTAGGGTGGTCTCCAAACTCCGATCGCTCAGAAGGCTCATTCGACCATGGGAAAAAAACATCTGGGGTTCGATCCGCTCTCGCATCGCGGAGACCCAAGATAAAATTTTACATCTCAACATCCTCGAAGAATCCGCCCCTTGTCCGATTCCGAATCTGCCCACCTGCATGAGTTAGAACTTGAACTTGACAGACTTATCAAACAGGAGGAGATTGATTGGAAACAACGCGCCAAAGCCAAGTGGATTGATGAGGGAGACAAGAACACTGCCTACTTTTGTCGAATCGCTAATGGCCGCCGCCGTTCCACGTTCATCTCGGAAATCCTCCACAATGATGCCAGCTTCACCGACCAATCTTACATCCTTCGCCTTTTCACCCAATACTACCACAACCTCCTTGGTAAAACCTCTCCCCGTCTCCCTCCTATCGACTGGAAGCTCCTTTACCCCAACCCTTCCCCCATCCATCTTGACTCTCCCTTCTCTAAAGAAGAAATTTGGTCGGCTTTGAATGGCATGGCTGACGACAAAGCTCCTAGTCCCGATGGCTTCGGACCTTTTTTTTCAAACATTTCTGGAAAGCCATCAAGTCTGACATTATTGACATGTGTGTAGAATTCCAATCCAATCCCTCTCTGATTGCAAGACTGAACTATGCCAACATCATCCTTTTACCCAAATCCCCCGGTTCCACCACCCTCCCTTCCTTTCGTCCTATCAGTCTCCTCAACACAACCTTCAAAATTATCACTAAAATCCTCGCTAATCGTCTGCAAAAGGTCATCGGTTCTCTGGTTGGTGTTGAACAATCGACGTTCATCCAAGGCCGAAACATCTTGGACTGTGTTGCTGCTACCCAGGAAGTTATCTCATTCTGCCATCACTCCTCCACCCCAGGGGCCCTTCTTAAATTAGACTTCTCCAAGGCTTTCGATTCTGTTAATTGGAATTTTTTGCTTGACCTTATGAAACACGAAGGCTTCTCTAATACTTGGTGCAGCTGGGTCAAAAGCATTCTAGACACAAGTTTGTCAGCTATTTCTGTCAATGGCTCCAAAGGGGGCACATAAAATCAGCCAGAGGTCTTCGACAGGGTGACCCACTCTCACCACTTCTTTTTGTCCTCATCGTAGATGTTTTCAACCGTATGGTGAAACTCGCAATCTCCAACGACCTCCTAGCCGACATCAATCTCCCCAACTCGGAGCTATCTGTCTCCAACCTCCAATTCGCTGACGACACTATATTATTAATCTCCCCAAAGCCAGATCACCTCCACTGTCTCAAGGTCCTATTATATATCTTCGAACTAATCTCTGGTCTATCCATTAACTTTTCCAAGAGTTCCATCATCATGCTCGGCAACTCCCACCACCTTGGCCTCTGTACTGCCTCCTTGCTCAACTATAAACTCGACCACTTCCCCATCACCTATCTTGGACTCCCCATTCACCCCACCAAGCTCGCTCGACATGACTGGCTCCCTCTAACCTCCAAGATAGAATCTCGACTGTCATCATGGAAAGCCAACTCTCTATCCGCTGCAGGCCACCTCGTCCTTGTCAAGTCAGTGGTAACCGCCCTCCCCTCATACTGGATGTCGTACCATGTACTACCGAAATGGGTTATAAACAAAATTGATTCTACTAGGCGTTCTTTTCTCTGGAATGGCACTAAAGGGAAATGTTTACTCAGTTGGGAGTCTGTCTGTCTACATAAAGATCATAGGGGATTAGGGCTAGTTAACCTCCGCTCCTTCAACATCGCCCTCTTATCCAAATGGATTTGGCGTATCATCACTCCTGGCAACTTCATTTGGAAAGACTGGATCCTTCAGCGCCACTACCAATCCAACCATCATCTCGTTCTCCACACTCCTCCGTGTCTGCCACCCTCTCTGTTCTGGACAGGTATTTCAAAACTCATACCCCGGGTCAAATCCCTATTCCATGTATCAGTGGGCAATGGTCATAATTTCCTTTTCTAGCTTGATACCTGGCACGATCAACTGCCCCTGGCCCGCTCTCTCACATATTTATTTCCCCATATCTCCCTCCACAACTGTTCCGTTGCTGCACTAACCTCTCTCGGCCCAACTAGCATATGCCCCCCAGCTCTTTTCGACCTCAACATGCTGAACGACCTCAACTATGCCTCAAACTTACTCCTTTCCTTCCAACACTCAGACACACCAGACTGCTATATATGGGCACGTTCCCCAATGAAAGGCTTTTCAGTTGCCTCTTGCTACGCATTCCTCAACCATCCTGGTAGGTCCTTCTCCTTTGCAAGACTTTGGAAATGCAGACTCCCTCCTCGCATCTTGTTCTTCCAATGGTGTCCCATTCACGCTCGCATTAACACTAAAGACAGACTCAGACGTTGGAACACTCAGCTTGACCCTCACTGTGTCTTATGTTCTTCGCAGGAAGAATCTATTGTTCATCTTTTTTTCGAATGTGACTTCTCCTACTATATTCTAGCCTCGGCCAGCGCCAACCTTATTGGCTACATCCCCACCATACACTCATTCTTCGACTACTTGCAATATGGAAAACAAGATAAAACCCTTGATTCCTTCATTGCTATATATAGTTGGTGCATCTGGTCGGAGAGAAATGCTTATGTTTTCAATAAACCCACAAATAATGGTGCTAATATTTGTAACAAAATCTCCTATTTGTTTTCTCTTTGGACAGGCTCAGTGCATACGCACCCCTCCACCTGGCGACTTCCGTCCAACAGCAGTGAATCTTCAGATAATTAGCTCGAGTCTCACAGATGGACTGGGCTTCAACTACTCTCAGTTTGGCTGAATTATGTATATAGGCCTGATTGCATTTGTATATTTTTGGGGTTTGTACTGTATCTGCAAAACTATCATTTTGGCTACTGACTAGGCTTGTTGGTCGACCCGGACTCCTAGTATTTATAATATATATTTTCTACTCAGCTGTGTAACAACGTGCTACACATCCGCTCCTTCAAAAAGACTTTTATATAAATTCAATTAATAGAGGTATTGATTGACGTGTTCAAATAGGTAAGAAATTATAACGTATAAGAATCAATTAATATTGGATATATATATATATATATATATGTATATGTATGATCTAATTAATTGGATAATTAATGGGAGAATCTTATTTAGAAGGAAACGTGAATTAATAGGGTCGTATAGCAAAGGAATAAATGAATAACATTGGAGAATTATATGTTATAAGCTAACGTAAACAAATCAATAAATGATAGTGAGGATTGTTTTTAGGGTTAATTGGATGGTTCATAATTGTTCACTGCACCTATAAATGGAATGTAACTTAACCCTAGCCCACACCATTTTCTCTGAATCGGCTGCTGTCATTTACAACAAACTCCTCTTCTCTTCGACCTCTTCCTTTCTCCTGTATCAATTAAATCTTTCCCCTAACAAAAAATAAAATTAAGCAAGGATATACATACAAGCAAATCGGAGAATTACGCAAACAAATCAGGGAATTTATAGTGAATTAAAAAGGGGGAAAAATGGAGAAAAGCGTAGCAAATTAAAAGGGATAGAGATTGAAGCTAAGGACGACATGTGAGTGGATTTATTTATATATCTTTTAAGTTTGAGATATATTATCGTTAAATTCCCGTTTAGATAATTTTATTCAATAATTAATCCTATTAATTAAGTTATGCTGAACTATAAGGAATTTACAATTTATTTACGGTATTAGTATTTATTTACATCTGTTTCTACGTTTTGGATTTGTATGCAAGCGTCATTCTTCCTATATTTTCTCCTCTTTCTTCGCGTATGGATTAGAATAGATTAAACATGAACATGGATTAAATAATTAAGAATAGTGAAATGAAGAAAATAAGATGTAAAGTAATAAAAGTTTGAGGAATGTAATTACTGTAATAAATTACGTTAAAATGAGAAAAGTTAATTAATCTAATAACTGGATTTGGGAGTAACTAAAAGGATAATTGGTTGGTTTAGAAAATAGGATACATTTCTATAATTTAATATTTAAAAGACAACAATGAACGTAATTACTAGAATAAAAGAAAGAAAAAGAGAATTAGTGTAAAATAGAGAAACCACTATATTTTACACTATTCCAAAATAGTAAAAGAAATATCTAGCAATTACGGATTATTGTTTATAGTATTATTTAATATTAAAATATGGAAATGGATTTTTAAATATAGTTTTCATAACCAACCAAATAAAATAGAATTACTTCCTAGAATAGAAGATAATAAAGCAAAGTATGACATGAATCAAGTAAATTATTAAATAAGAACTTGAAGCTGTAAACGATAATGAACCTAAGTCTGCATTAGCTGTGCAGACTATTTAAGAAGATAGTTATTATGATAAGTGAATTATATAATATAAGAGAATAAAAGAATATTCTATATCATAATAAAAGAAGGCAGATTAGAACAGAAAAGAAATGCTGGAATTATGTACGGACTATAAAAGGAGAGAAAATGACAATTACATGTAGAATTATAACATAGGTTATAATTAAGTAATAAGAACGGAAAAGCTTATTTTGAGACTTTGAATAAATTAATGAGCAATAATAATGGTAGAAGCTTATTTAAATAATTTATATTAAGTCAATAAGCAAATAAAACAGGAATGTTAAAAGAGGCTTATTTTAATGAACTTAAGATTTAAATTAAGTTAAATAAGCAAGATAATGAATGTGGCTCATACCAACAACATTCCCTATTAAATAAATGGAAATCTCACAATAGATAGAGGTGAGACAAGGGCAAGAATATGCTAATTAGGGTAAATAAGTAGCCAACAGAATAAGAAAGTAAACTAAACGCAAATTAAATGATTAGACTTAGGGTCTAATAAAAGAACTAAGATGCGTTTGGAGCAGCCCAAAGGATGAAGCGTCTAACGAAGCAGTTCATCATGGATTTCAGAAATGGAGAAGCACGTCCAACTTAGTATTTTTTAGCTTCAAGGAAGTACAAGACTTCAACGGGACGTGAGGATACTCTAGGATGGCCCTTTGGGTAGGCCTAACGAAGCTGCACCCCCGGAGGTAGGTCTGTAGGTGTTCCATCAAGAGTGTATCACTACAAGAAATTTTATTTTTTGTGGCGCTCAAAAAACGCTACAAAAACTTTTGGTGGCGTTTTGATAAACGCCGTGAGAAAACATGCGACTAAAAATCCATGATTTTTTGTTGCATTTATTTTAACGCCACTATAAATGCATTTTTGGCAGCGTTTTTCAAACGCCACCGTAAATCTTTTTGTAGCGTTTAAAAAACGCCACCAAAAGATTTTTTGGCGCTACTAATAGAATTTCCAACTTTACCCCTGTTTTACAGTTGCATTTACTCAACGCCACTATATATATTTCGGTAGCGTTTTTGAAACGCTACTAAAAGTTGTTTATTGTTTTACACCATTTTTTCATGCTATTATTTCCTGTTAATGGTCTATTTTGGTTCTATTATATCAATCAACAATCACTCACATAATCATCATATTCAAATAAGTTAAAAAACACATTAACCATATAATCAAATAAAATATCCATAACCATTCCAATACAATAGTTTTTGACAAAATGACCTAACTCACATACAATAACCATTTGTATACAAATTTAAACATCGAGTACTAATAAATGTTATATCTAACTAGTGCTAACAAAACGTTTGATTACCCATAATTCTTTGTTGCATACATAAGTGAAAGCTAGCATCATCAAGTCCAAATTTGCTCTCTTCAAAAGTCCGATGCCTACACAAGTGAAAGCACAACAGATAGTCAAACAATTACGTTAACTCATAGGACTTCAAATATGAGATCAAACATCTACAACATTATACAAGTATATCCTACTATAAATGATGCCATATAAATTATCAAAGTTATAAAAAAATGAAATAAAGTCCTTTCTTGAGCTTAAATAGTAGGAATCAATTTCAAATGTTGTCATAATAAATAAAAAAGTTTCTTTTGCAAAATGCATCAAAACACATATACAACATACATATATACATATACATACACATATATGTGTGTTATACAACACACACATACACACACAATGTATTAAATTGTGGTAAAGACAACTACAAATTTCATTAGAAATAAATAACGAGTAAGTTGAAAGAACCACTCGCCAAACTGGCCAATTTACTGCTTAACTATTTTTTATTTCTATATTAGTCCTTAGTTGTTATAAGATAAAATCAAATTATCTAAAGGCTGAGAAAGAACATAGATTAAGTGAATGACCCACTTACACATATTCAAGAGGTTATATCTTCGTAACAACTAAGGATTAATATAACTAGTTGAGGCGGTCAATTTACCGCTCTGGAAAGTGGGTCTTTAAGCTACTCATCCTTTATTTCTAAAGAAATTTATAGTTGTTTCTCTGAATCCCCTTTTAGTTGGCCACCTTTTCTTTTTCATTCTAAACCAAATGGTAAAACCAAATGTCAAATTCATTATATTAACAAACTCTATATTCTTCTTACTCATGATCCTCTGCTTCTCCAACTCTCAATACCAAAACTGATCATTTGCATATAATGTACTAGATCACATGTAATAGTTGCAATACCAGTCATAAAATAGGTGCAACATTGTTTCTTCATGTTTGTCACAAAAATAAAACTGCAGATTCATCTTGTTTTTACTTCTAGCATTCTCAAAGTATTCAATTTACCTTTGGTGGAACTTCTGCTTACCATAGAGCCATGTGATGCTTTGAACTTCCTGCCAACAAAGTTTAACTCTGATACATTGATTTAACACTGGACTCTCTGTTAACATTCAATCTTCATCATCGCATCTTATCTTCAGTTCAAGATTCATAGCACTAATCATTCATATGAATATAATAATATCAATATATGTATTTTAATAAAACAGATTACTAAAATTTATACTGTCATATTATCCTTTTGTATCAACACTGCAATAAACCAATATCTCCACTAATATCAACTCAATATTTATTAAGCTACTACGACCACTATCCATTTCTAATCAAACCCACTTGCCATCACAACCTCAATCAAATAACCTCAACCCATTGAATCTATTTGTAATTCATCAATTACCTGTAGTTTATCTATTTTCCTAATTCAGCTGCTTAATCATATGCTAAATTTACTGTTATATATGATTGGTTACCCCAAAATTATCTAGCATTATTTGATTATACATTATGACTTATTATATGCTGTGTTATTAATTGCTTCATTATTAGTTTGCTACAGAATTTGTATAAGCAGATGCGTATATTAACAAATAGATAAAGAAAAATTAAACCATAAATTTATAGTGTGATTTTGGGTAAAGAAAATAAATGCATCATATTCTTCTTCCATTATACTCAACGCATAGCCACATGTCAAACTAAAAGCATCCAAACTTTATAGCCTGCAAAATAAACTGTCTCCCATATAATAAACTCACCCAATAACAAATGGCTACACCCACTTGACCACTATCCGTTTCAATTGATGTTGCTCAACAGTTTTAGTTATAGCCTCCAATAATCCTTCACTGTTTGAGATTGTTTTCTTTACTTATTCATGTACATCTGGTATAGTTTTTTATATTATGATTTTGATAATTGGGTGAGATTTAAATAACTTGTGAATAAGATGTTTTTTAATGCCAATGATCATAAATAAAAAATTCATTAACAAAAATATAAAATATACTCATTTTTAATTTGATACATAAAATTTACATACTTCAGAACTAATATGTTTTACATTTTTAATTTGGTTCATTGCCAAAAGCTCCAAAATAAAGTGTTTTATCATCTACTGTTGTTCAGCCTGTTTGATTATGTCCCATAAAGCAGTGGTCAGTATAAAGCTACCCATTTTCCGCACTTCTTTTCCAATTTTAAAGTAATGCCTCACTGCTAACACATTTAAACCATAGATTTCTGCTGGACCTTTTCTCCTCTTACAACTAGTTTTTGAAAGAAGCTCACCTGCTATACATAAACTTCTCAAGTACATTTTATACTATTGTATTAAAACTGGAAATTTAAATTGAAAAGAATAAAAGCATCATTTATCTTAGTAAACCAATATACCAAGTACCGGTATACCAAAAATTAAAGAACTCTCAAGCTTTTGAAGATATGTGGATATTTTTGTCATTAAGCAAAAGCTATAATATCATGATTATTTATATAAATGATTAGAACAATAAAACTATTTTTTAACAAAAATCAAAACAAAACTTTCACCATTAAAAATTGTGTGACAAACTCAAAACATGATAAGAAAAAGATGTGATAAAGTAATTACCCAAAAAGTGAGATTGTCCTTTGAATTGCCCTGCATACTTTCCTTTTGATTTTCTCTTCTTCAACTCAGTCTCAACCATCTACATAAACATCTTTTTTGTTTTAGTTTTCACAACCTAGTCACAAAAAGAAAATATTCAGTGTTCGTCCTTTTTCTATCAAACTGAAGGAGATAACCCACATGTAAATACGTATATTACTTAAAAGCAAGCGTTGAAAACTAAAATGTTTACCAATGGTCAGGATTAAACATATATATAGCTTGTAATAAACAATACATATAACACTTCTTTATGATTAACAGAAGAGAAATAAATATATACACACATCAAATAAACCCAACCAAAGAGAAGCGCCCGCCCCTACGCAAATCATTTATTTACAAAAACCGAACATTCTTTAATACTTGTAAATTATATAGTATGAAATAGAAGAGAAACGATCAGTGCTTTGAAAAAAGAGCTGCTCACCAAAATCAAACATTAGTTAATAACTGCTACAAAACGGAAAGAAAAAGCAAAACCACAAACATAGAATCAAGATAGTGTTTTGCTGTCAGTTTCCCCGAAGGGGAAAAAAGTACTGTTTAGTCACATAAATATTTATGCAAGTGAATGTATGGTTGGCTAACATGAAAAAGTTTCAATATCTCGAAAAGTAATGGTTGGCCAAATATCCTACATCGGTACAAAATTAGTAGGAAAACTACTGAACACCTTTATTGCAGTAATTTACATGCCATGTTACATAAAATTTCTTATTACTAAATCCATATTTGAGGAAATTTGATAGCCCTTATGTGACGTTAGTCATGGGAAGATGATATAGATAAGACAAAACTACATCGTTTAACACAGTTAAGTTAAGTATTGATCAACTCCATTAAAAACATTATTATCCATAAAACATAGTTGTCAATAAAGAAGCATAGACACATCTTGTACTAAACCGGCATGCAGGAATTCCTACCCATGGAAATTAAAATAAGTCCTAACGTCTAATATTGATTTGCAGATAGTTTACATGTACAACCCATCACAATCTTTAGAAAATCATATAAGAAGAATGCATATTTATACACATGTATAGGCATGTATGAACCATAAAAAAAGTTATATCCATTCTTTTAATTTATTGCTAACAGAAATACCAAAAAATGAAGAAAAAAAATGTTGATGTGGCAATTAAAAGGCCATTGACTTTAAATTCTATACCGCTGACTATGAAAGCTAAAGAAAGGTTTTAAGCTTTTGAATCAACACAATAAATCCATGTAAAATTTATGATTTTTTGCAAACAATATTAAACTTTGCATGGAATATTTGGGTTATCAATGATTTGAAAAAAATCCTATCAGTGTCCACACATTTGTTTGGATACCACTTCCTTGCTTCTACGTACTTAAAGTACATTTTGGCTAGTGCACTGCAGCTTGTGAAGAAGAAAAGCGTGAAATAATCTTTGGTCACACATTACATTGTATATTATTATTACATAAAAGATGAGAATTATAGACTGAAATCTTGCATTTATTATCTTAAACAAAAATAAATAGCCAAAAACTAAGTTTGGAAGTATAATAAACACACTATATTCTCATATTTGGGTTTCAATAAAATCCCAATAATTTATCTTTTATGGGATAGTAATATTTATAGCGAAACATGTGCTCAAGATTCACTACATGTTGACATAGAAAAAAGCATTAATGAATGAATATACATAATTGTGGTTGTATTACTTATTGCTTTAGTGAAATTCAGTTCAAAGTTATGTATATGTATACCATGTATCAGTTGCCCAACCAAAAGATCCAAGTATTCTAATCACAGCTATTTACAAATATAATCATCCCTTCATAATTGAACTTTATTTAGGATAAAATTTCCTAGAAAGTTGCTCGGAAAATAAATAAATTACTCAAAGTAATCATAGAACTGCAGTAAGAAATGGTAGCTTGCATCAAAAACCTCAAAAACCCGTATTACTTTCATGAATATACAAAATATTCATATTCTATGAGAATAGATATTTAAACCAAATTTTCAACCCAACGAATTCTTAATGGTTGGGAAAAAGCATTTTTTCAACGAAGAAACTCTGAATTTGGTAACCAATACTCATCAAAATAGCATGTCGTATGAACCAAAACAGGAATGAAACAATACTCTGATTCTGGTAAAGCAAAATTTGTAATAAAACTATGTAATGGAACCAAAACGGGACTGGTATCGGTTTAAATCAATAATTTTGAAACTCGCCATCAAGTTTTTGTATATTATATTAAAAGTAAAATGAGGCAGCGAGGCAAACATAGAGAACATCAATGAAAATCATTACGTAAAATAAACAGAGTACCTAGGAAAGGTCAACAGAGAACCAAAACTAGGAGCAACGAAGACAACAATTGAATAAGGAGAACGACAACAATGTGTTGGAAACAATAAAAATTCATACTTTTGTTTCATTTCAGCTCCAGCTCCTTCAAGAACTCTCGAAATAGAAGAATGGATTGTGCATCGATATAATCTTATTCAAGATGATATAGAATCGGCTGAATTTCAGAAAAAAATCCACGTTGAGAAAATAGTTTTTGGAATCGTGAATCAGATTTAGGGTTTGAAGCTATTTAGCGAACCGCTGGGAGAAATTCTTGCTGGCTGCTGCGACGATGTGGAGTGGAGTACATGATGAAGTCGACGGTGAAAATGGATGAATCAAAACTGAGGATGATTAAAAAGGAGAATTTTTTGGGGAAGAAGAAAGCGAAAAGGGGAAAAGTGAAAACGAGGGTTTAAAATTTTTCTAAGTATGAGAATAGAGCGGTGGAGATTAAACTATAGGTTGCGTTTGGTTTGGTTAGGCGGAATTATTTTTGGTAAAGGCGGGAACGTGAATTGTTTTTTGTCACCTTTGTACTGTTTGTGAAATATTATCGATTGCATTTAAATTAAAACGCTACTAATTTTTGCTATTATAAATGGTTTTTCTTGTAGTGTATTCCTTGACTACATTTGCATTGTAGGCCTAACGAAGCAGACCTTTGTAGGTAGTCAGAATGGTTTGGTGTTAGGAGTAGGATATTCGTATGTCCTAGTACTTGCAAGTAAGTTTAGCGGGCATGACCCAAAAGGATAGTCGCATGCGGATATTACGCCAGCATCAAAACCAAGAACGAGTTCGGGAAAGACTAGAGTTAAACCAACAGACTAATGAATCTTTCATTATCGAGGCATTGGTTGAGGGGCACCACCATTTGGATGTTAGATTGTTTGCAGTATGGCACATCCACTTAACTCTTTAGAAGTCTTTCGGTTAGTTGAGGGGTGGCTGCATGGGGCCATAGCCACGATGAAAAAGAGACAGACCAACTAGAATATTTGTATTGTAGGCCTAACGAAGCAGTCCTTTACAGATATAGAAAATCCCCGACTGAATTCTGTACAAGGTAGACCTTGTTGGCAGTATTCAGTTAGTAGAGAGAACGATTACATAATCCTCAATATACGCACTGGGTGGTACATTTTGGATGTCCGAGCACAGACATAGACTAGTGCAGAAGCAATTTACGTTTTCATAGTAAGTAGTGGAGCATTTGTATTGTAGGCCTTACGAAGCAGTCCTTTATAGATGTAGCTACGGAATGCTCGCAGAGCAAGACGATGGAGTATCTGTATTGTAGGCCTTACAAAGCAGTCCTTTACAAATATAGCTACAGAGAAAGATGATAGAGCATCTGTATTGTAGGCCTTACAAAGCAGTCCTTTACAGATGTAGTTACGGAACGCTCTCGAAGCAAGACGATGGAACCCTTTTCGAGGAGGATATGGAAGGTACCATGGGTGGTACCTAGGACCAATATGGTCATTGGGCATATAGGTACATATATATATATATTAGTTATTAGGTTTTAATCTAGTATGGAGTAGATGGGCATGGTTCACGAATAGAGGCGAGAGTATTGTAACCTAATGAACCTAATATAAGAGTAAATGGAAATAAAATGATATATGTAGAATTATGCCTAGAAGTATATAATTTATTCATTCAGCAGAACTTTTGTTCTGACCCCCTCCTCATAACATCCTACAGGTTAGGTAGATGACATAGACATCTCAGCTTTATGACACTTGCTTAGAAAGTGTTATTATTTGGGTGAGTATTTACTTACCATTATATTTTAGTCAATTCCACTATGAGATAATTAATTGAGATCTGATATATTTATCTTTGCCTATTTGCAAGATACCAGATCCCCAACTCGGGCTTCCGTGGGATTGGTTTTTAGCATTTTTGCAAAAAATCAGGACCATTGGAATTCGGGTTGTTACATTTGGTATCAGAGCCTAGGTTTAGGATTCTTAGGTAGATAGTGAGTGAACGTATTTGTATTTTTGAATAAAATATAAATATATTAAGTACTAAAATCCAAATAGTCCCCAACCATAGATTTTAACATATGGAAAGTTTTTAGAAGTATATTTGTGCATAGTTTGCTAGTTGGGTTTGGGATGACCCAAGTATGTAGAGCCCTATGTTATTACCGATTTATAGCATACTAATAAGCCATGTTTTGAGAGAAAATTTGTATCCATATGTTTTAGTAAGTAGGGAAGTTCCTTAGGATAGTAGGGAGAGTGTTTTTATTTTGGAAAGAATAAGAGGATTTAGTATGAAGAAAATCCACTTTATGTCTACCAATAAAAATGAAACTTTTGAATTAAAAAAGTTAAAAAATATAATTGTTAATATATTTAAGGAAGTAAATATTGGGTTTTTGAAAAAAATAAGTGGTATGAAATTTAAATTGGTTTTTATTTTGTTAAAAGTGAAATTCTTTTTGAAGAATTATAAAGCGTGTATAGCTCGCTAGTTTCCTTTTAGGTGAACAAAGATTTTAAATATAAAAACCTAGAGTGCAAACATAGGTTACAACATTTATTGTTGTAATATATGTTTTCGTTAAAAATAAAGGAAGCATAGACTATGACACTATTGTTATACTTGGTGACTCCCAAAGGAAATGTTTTTAACATAACATATGGGATTCATTAATATTTATTTTAATTGAATCCATAAACTAGTATTTTTGGGTTGTAGTAACGGTGTTTTACGCAATATCTGTTTTGACCCAAACGAGTTTTGGAGATTTCTAAAGTGGTTTGTATGTACACTTATTATTTAAATAAGTATATAAAAATATTTTCTAGTTATAAAGTAGTTTTAAAAATGAGTTCATTTGAAAAATAATGTACGATAAATTAATGAATTTAGTAAGTAATATCTTATGTAAGTAAATATAGAGTAAACATACCTTAATCTATTAGAATGAAATGAATAATGATATATAATTTTCTATGAATCACAAATAAAGATGTTTTGTGCAAGCTATAAGGAATACGTGAAAGAGGTGTACAAGGTATGGAAAGCACCATATTTTGTATGGCTTATTTCGATAAAATATAAAATTAATTCCTTAAAATTTCACATAAACATGAAATCCTCCTCTAAAGGATTCATAGAAGGTTTTAGCGTTAAGGGTTTCTCATAAGAGAAAGTAATTCCAATAAATTAAGGTATAAAACCATTAAGTGTAGTAAGTTAGAAACTCCTTCAAGGTTAAGTAATTGGAAGAGTAGGAAAGTTAAGAGATTTTTGATAAAATAAGTGTTCTTATCTACTTCAGTTTTAGTAAATTTGAAAATATATGAAAAAAAAATGTTTTAAAAACAAGGAAGACATGTTTTTAAAGAAAGATGGTTTGGTGGAAAAGTAAATAAGTTTTTGAAAAGATAAAATTTAAGTAACCGTGTACCTTTGAATTTAACAGAAAACAAAATAACACTTTCAAAGGCAAGAATTTTGGGATTTGATGTTTTTAGAAATTTAGGAGTTTTAATTTTTGAAGAAAAATGATAAATACCAAACCAAATCAGACTTTTAAATATGGAGTAGATAGGAATCATTTCCTAGGTGTAACGGGAAAAAATGTAAGGCTATAGTAGTAATTACTCCTAGTAGTAATAATAAAAGTTCCCGTAAGGTGTATAAGACACTAGTGAAAACCTAGAAATGTTGCTTTATGTGTGTAGACTATAGAAGAATAGTGAAGTGATATTAGTAAGATAATAAGACACACGTGGTTGGAAAAGTAGAACTTAGTTGGGGAAAAATGAAGCGAAAAGAGAAAATTTCCCCAAGTTTAGTTGCCTTTTTAGATAGAGACTGCATAGATTGAAACCCTTATCCATTGGAGTAAATGAGACTTAGTTATTCTTTTTTGAGCATGGAATAGAAGAGATGAATAGATCTTATTCGTCATGAGTAATACAGCGTAAGTTGGTAACAAGTAATATGCGACAGGATGAGTATATGAATTACTTGGATTCCTAGAGTAGGACCTTTCTATGTCAAAGTGGACATGATCCTAGACCTCCTTGCCCTAGATGATAGCTGTGTTTAGTTGCTGTATATAAAGAAAAGAGTAAAAGAAGAATAAGATGACTAAAAGGAAACTAACAAATTTAAAGAAAGCGACAGAAACGTCAATAGAAAAATTTAAAAAGAGATATTTTCTTATGTAAACTGTGCTTGAGGAAGCAATTAATTTTTTTTAGAATAGTAGCCTAAATCCCTAGTACGGAGGAAGATGTGCGCAAAAGAAAATCAGAGAAATATAAAGTTTTTCCATTTTCTACCTTCTTTCTGACATGAGAGATCGAATTCAGAAAATTAGATTTTTCTGAAAGTCAAATATTTAAAGTTGTATGGTAGGCTTTGGATGCAAAATTCATTGAAATACACCCCTAGGAGTGTAGAAAAAATTGGACGAAAAGTGTTTTAAATTTTTAAAAGATTGCATTCATATAGAAATTACAAGCATATTTAGGATGTGTGCATCATGTTTTAAAAATAAATTTTTTAAAAAAGCAAAGCATTCATATAGGAGGTACCGCTTAGAAATTCATCTACATGCATATATTTTGTATAGAATAACACTTTTGCACAAGAGCACAGGTGGTCAAAAAATTGGATGTACACAAAATGGATGTGATTGATGCGAGGAATTACATAATTTTACCCTTGTCGAATTTCGGGGATGAAATTTCGTAAAGGGTGGGAGAATGTAACACCCCGCATTTTTATATAATTAAATAAAATCAATTGAATTAACATAATTGCAAAACAGAATATAAATGTCAAATATATGCATTTAAGAATTAAGAGGTTACATAGATTTATGCAAGCAAAGAGTGTGTGATTAATTGACACATCAATCAATTAAAAGGGGAATTAATTAAGAG
Source organism: Allium fistulosum (assembly GCA_030737815.1). Lineage (NCBI taxonomy): Eukaryota > Viridiplantae > Streptophyta > Magnoliopsida > Asparagales > Amaryllidaceae > Allium > Allium fistulosum. The sequence goes on from CM060906.1 coordinate 919,628,812, forward strand.
ACATAGAGGCGTCAATTAGTCAGAGAATATGTCACTTTTATAACATTAATTAATTAAGGGATCTTCTAATAAAGGAAAATGTATGTTGGGAATAAATTAAATGATAACATACATATATTAATTTATAATTGACGCAATCAATTAATTAAGAAATTAATTAAAGACATTAAGTAAGCATCAATTAATAAAAGGAGGAAACTTATATGTCAATTAATTAGGTAATGAATTGGCAGTTTAAATATATACAACTAATAAATGTGTGATTGAGTGATGCATAGGAATTAATTTGGATATCGATTAAAATGGGAAAACATGTCAATTAATTAATTGGCAATTAGTTGAGCGTTTTAAAAAGGGTGTCAATTAATCAAAGAATATGCTCTTGTTTCAATAACTAATAATGTAAATTAATTAGCTAGAAGAAAACGCCAGTTATAGGATTATTTGTTTCCAAGTTAAAAAGAAAAAGAAAGAATTGGAATGCGTACAAAAATCAAATGGAGTAATTAAGTTTATGATGAAGGTAAGTTAATAAGAATTAATTAAAAAGTAGAACTTTTATATAAAATCAATTAATAGAGGTATTGATTGACGTGTTCAAATAGGTAAGAAATTATAACGTATAAGAATCAATTAATATTGGATATATATATATATATATGTATATGTATGATCTAATTAATTGGATAATTAATGGGAGAATCTTATTTAGAAGGAAACGTGAATTAATAGGGTCGTATAACAAAGGAATAAATGAATAACATTGGAGAATTATATGTTATAAGCTAACGTAACAAAATCAATAAATGACGGTGAGGATTGTTTTAGGGTTAATTGGATGGTTCATAATTGTTCACTACACCTATAAATGGAACGTAACTTAACCCTAGCCCACACCATTTTCTCTGAATCGGCTGTTGTCATTTACAGCAAACTCCTCTTCTCTTCTACCTCTTCCTTTCTTCTGTATCAATCAAATCTTTCCCCTAACAAAAAATAAAATTAAGCAAGGATATACATACAAGCAAATAGGAGAATTATGCAAACAAATCAGGGAATTTACAGCGAATTAAAAAGGGGGAAAAATGTAGAAAAGCGTAGCAAATTAAAAGGGATAGAGATTGAATCTAAGGACGACATGTGAGTGGATTTATTTATATATCTTTTAAGTTTGAGATATATTATCGTTAAATTCCCGTTTAGATAATTTTATTCAATAATTAATCCTATTAATTAAGTTATGCTGAACTATAAGGAATTTACAGTTTATTTACGGTATTAGTATTTATTTCCATCTGTTTCTACGTTTTGGATTTGTATGCAAGCGTCATTCTTCTTCTATTTTCTCCTCTTTCTTCACGTATGGATTAGAATAGATTAAACATGAACATGGATTAAATAATTAAGAATAGTGAAATGAAGTAAATAAGATGTAAAGTAATAAAATTTTGAGGAATGGAATTACTGTAATAAATTACGTTAAAATGAGAAAAGTTAATTAATCTAATAACTGGATTTGGGAGTAACTAAAAGTTTAATTGGTTGGTTTAGAAAATAGGATACATTTCTATAATTTAATATTTAAAAGGCAACAATGAACGTAATTACTAGAATAAAAGAAAGAAAAAGAGAATTAGTGTAAAATAGAGAAACCACTATATTTTACACTATTCCAAAATAGTAAAAGAAATATCTAGCAATTACGGATTATTGTTTATAGTATTATTTAATATTAAAATATGGAAATGGATTTTTAAATATAGTTTTCATAACCAACCAAATAAAATAGAATTACTTCCTAGAATAGAAGATAATAAAGCAAAGTATGTCATGAATCAAGTAAATTATTAAATAAGAACTTGAAGCTGTAAACGATAATGAACCTAGGTCTGCATTCACTGCGCAGACTATTTAAGAAGATAGTTATTATGATAAGTGAATTATATAATATAAGAGAATAAAAGAATATTCTATATCATAATAAAAGAAGGCAGATTAGAACAGAAAAGAAATGCTAGAATTATGTACGGACTATAAAAGAAGAGAAAATGACAATTACAGGTAGAATTATAACATAGGTTATAATTAAGTAATAAGAACGGAAAAGATTATTTTGAGACTTTGAATAAATTAATGAGCAATAATAATGGTAGAAGCTTATTTAAATAATTTATATTAAGTCAATAAGCAAATAAAACAGGAATGATAAAAGAGGCTTATTTTAATGAACTTAAGATTTATATTAAGTTAAATAAGCAAGATAATGAATGTGGCTCATACCAACAACATTCCCTATTAAATAAATGGAAATCTCATAATAGATAGAGGTGTGACGAGGGCAAGAATATGCTAATTAGGGTAAATAAGTAGCCAACAAAATAAGAAAGTAAACTAAACGCAAATTAAAAGATTAGACTTAGGGTCTAATAAGAGAGTTGAGATGCGTTTGGAGCAGCCCAAAGGATGGAGTGTCTAACGAAGCAGTTCATCACAGATTTCAGAAATGGGGAAGCACGTCCAACTTAGTATTTTTGGGCTTTAAGGAAGTACGAGACTTCAACGAAACGTGAGGATACTCTAGGATGGACCTCTGGGCAGGCCTAACGAAGCTGCACCCCCGGAGGTAGGTCTGTAGGTGTTCCATCAAGAGAGTATGCCTTGACTGCATTTGCATTGTAGGCCTAACGAAGCAGACCTTTGCAGGCAGTCAGAAGGGTTTGGTGTTAGGAGTAGGATATTCTTATGTCCCAGTACTTGCAAGTAAGTTTAGTGGGCATGACCCAAAAGGATAGTCGCATGCGGATATCACGCCAGCATCAAAACCAAGAACGAGTTCAGGAAAGACTAGAGTTAAACCAACAAACCAATGATTCTTTCACTATCGAGGCATTGGGAGAGGGGAACTCCATTTGGACGTTAGATTGTTTGCAGTAGGGCACGGCCACTTAACTCTTTAGAAGTCTTTCATTAGTTGAGGGGTGGCTGCGTGGGGCCATAGCCACGATGAAAAAGAGACAGACGAACTAGAATATCTGTATTGTAGGCCTAACGAAGCAGTCCTTTACAGATATAGAAAATCCCCGACTAAATTCCGTACAAGGTTGACTTTGTTGGCATGATTCAGATAGTAGACAGAATGATTACGTAGTCCTCAATGTACGCACTGGATGGTACATTGTGGATGTTCGAGCACTGGAATAGACTAGTGCGGATGCGATTTATGTTTTCATAGTAAGTAGTGGAGCATATGTATTGTAGGCCTTACGAAGCAGTCCTTTATAAATGAAGCTATGGAACGTTCACGGAGCAAGATGATGGAGTATCTGTATTATAGGCCTTACGAAGCCGTCCTTTACAGATATAGCTACGGAGCAAGACGATGGGGCATCTGTATTGTAGGGCTTACGAAGTAGTCCTTTACAGATGTAGTTACAGAACGCTCTCGAAGCAAGACAATGGAGCCCTTTTCGAGGAGGATACGGAAGGTACCATGGGTGGTATCTAGGACCAATATGGTCATTGGGCATATAGCTACATATATGTATATTAGTTATTAGGTTTTAATCTAGTATGGAGTAGATGGGCATGGTTCACGAACAGAGGCGAGAGTATTGTAACCAAATGAACCTAATATAAGAGTAAATGGAAATAAAACGTTATATGTAGAATTAAGCCTAGAAGTATATAATTTATTCATTCACCAGAAGTTTTTTTCTGACCCCCTCCTCATAACATCCTAAAGGTTAGGTAGATGGTAGAGACTTCTCAGCTTTATGACACTTGCTTAGAAAGTGTTATTATTTGGGTGAGTATTTACTTACTGTTATATTTTAGTCAATTCCGCTGTGAGATAATTAATTGAGCTCCGATATATTTATCTTTGCCTATTTGCAGGATACCAGATACCCAACTCGGGCTTTAGTGAGCTTAGTTTTTCGCATTTTTACGAAAAATCTGGACCATTGGAATTCGGGTTGTTACATTGGATGTGGTAGGATAGTGCATTCAGTTTGTCTGTTCCTGGACAACTTGTATGGATAAATGTCTGACATTGTATTTCTAAGGTCAAGTGCATTGATCTCTACGTGGTGTATGAGGTAATCCCTCTTGTACTTAATACTCTTCTATGAGACGTTTGCGCTTAGGGTTGTAATTTTGTTGAAATCAATAGTGTGTTTTTGGAAATGGCAATGTGGCATTTTATGTGAAAATGTTCTAATAAAGGTAAACGTTACCGCTATCCTCATACCCGGGGAATTATGAAACAAGGGTTGCCTTAAAGCTACTTGCATCGCAACCGTTAAGGTATGATATCACCTTTCTAGATTTATTTTTCACCCGCTATGACGTTAGGTAAAAAATATATGTGGTGATTGGTATGAGAGTTCTCTGATAGGTCGGGAACGGCCGGGGTGATATCATATTTGGTTCTATCCACCACCAAATGGGTCTACAGGTAGACCGGTCTTAATTCGCAAAGGTTTCGAAAATTTCAATCCTCAATGCATCCATCTAGTGATGCACTGTACGGGAGGTAGTCCCTTACCTTGCTATTCATTGGAAATCCGAATCTCCAATAATTGCCTTCAGACTTAGTTGTAAACCTATTATCCATCAAATTTAACCAATGTAACAATTTCGACTATTTGAATATGTTTATTTGAATGGTTTTCAAAAGAATGTAAAAATAATATCATTGGATTGTACGTAGAATGATTTAGCTATCATAAGGTAAAAACCCATTTCGTGTTTATGTGCGACGTTGTCTTTTGAGATACCCTTTGTTTTTAAATACTCATATTTTAAGTTTCTTACACCAATCCTGTGACTGACCTGGAGTTTATTTTTCTTTCCCTTAAGCTCAGGTGCCCTATTTTTTCGGGCAACCTAGTAGTTAGGTTTTGTTTAGAGCATTTTGGAAGAGCTCGGAGCATGGAATTAGAAGATTCTTCTGAAGATTTTTATCCATTTCCACCACACTCATGTACTATCATATTCCACATTTGTAAGGACATATATTTATAACTATCCATGTTAATTTAAGTTAAACTCTGATAAATACATTTAAAATTTTGCGCTGTAAAGAATTTATGTTGAAATAATATATGTTATTCATTCATGTAAGATTCCGTTCATTCTTTATTATCTTTCTACCCTTAACGATCGAGTTTTCGACACTTGAATCTACGGCACGTGAATACCGAGGATGTATTGGTAGGGATTTTTGATGGTCGAAAATCCCGTTTGTCACAGTTACTAGTGAGGAATTCACCTTAGAATATGTAGTAAATGACGTGGAGTTGCCTGAAATATGGTATTAAATGGTTGAAGGCTTTCTATTTCTCATTAAAAGGTATTAAGTGTCTTGAGTACTATCACTTACATTAATAGGACATTCTGGACGATAGATATCTGTTACTGGGTTGATAGCAAGTTGGCTATGGCCTTTTATTTGAAAACCTTTTTATTTATGTTTGAGAAAAGCCTTTAGGCATATAACTGAAAAGACTTACGATGTAGGTAGAATACGTAAGATATATTCCTATTTAAATTATACTACCTAAGTACTAATATAGTAAGGCTTGAGATTTTTATTCACCAGACATATGTTGTTCTGACTCACTCCTCTTTAAAACATAGGTTAAAAAGGACAATGCTGAAGGCGGAGACGTTGATGATTCTTGTAGCAGTAGTCTATTTATTTACTTGTTATTTTATGTAGTTTCTAATGTCTCCATGAAATAAAAATGATGTTGTAATTTTGAAATATTGTACCATGGATAGGTAACAGTGATTGTGGATATTTTGTCGTTGTTTTAAATGACATTTTAAAATATGATAAAATGGGTATTGTTATTATTATATTTTATCCTTCGTTGTTAGATTCTAAATATGTAAGCAAATAGCTTTATCTTGTTCTTTTTACCAACCAACAACTAGCTTTGAGATAGGTTTAAGTTTCGATGGGCCTTTTCTGGGTTATAATTTAGGTATATTTCAAGATGGGTTGTCACAACATACATAGACACATACGTATATGTAAGTGTGCGCATGCGCATACACACGTGTGCATGTATGTGTATATATATACATACATATGTACATACACACAATATATATATATATATTCATATATAAGTTTATGTAAACAACTATTCGAGAACAACAGATAAAATAAGTTTTAAATTTATCTCTTTGACTAAGTAAACACCAAAGTAGAATTTAAGAGAAAATGAAAAGGCCTTCCACCTTACTCTCTTGCAAACTTCTGATTACACATAGATATATATAGGCATATATATGTATATATGCGTACATACATGTGTATATATATATTTGTGTGTGTGTATATGAAGTTTATGTAAATAACTGTTCGATAACAATGAATAAAATAAGTTCCAAATTTATCTCCTTGACTAAATAAACACCAAATAGATTTTAAGAGAAAATGGAAAGACCTTCCACCTTCCTTTATTACAAAATCATAATTAAATCTAGATCCAGGTCATAAAAGGGAATTTATATATTACATATCCAAATTCCAATCATATTTATTTTATACATTTGTGTTTCATTTTTGTTTTATTACAAAGTTATATGTATGCGCTATGGGGGGAAGGGGGCATATATCTGTGAATTAATTTTATACATGTATATATTAATAAAATAAATTTCAAATTTATCTCTTTTACTAAGTAAGCACAAAAAATCACGATTTAAAATTAAAACATCAATTTAAGATACACATAAATATACATGTTTGATTATAGCTAAAATAAATGATTACATGTATGCATGTTACGAATATAAAAATTTATTTTATAGAAAGATTGAATTATATATATATGACAAAAATATTAAATTTTACTGTTGTTTTATTAAAAAAAGAACTCTATTCATAAAAAACATATATAAAAAATTAAGTTTTAACAATATTAAATGACAATTTAACATATGTTACATACATCAATTAGAGATATGCGTGAACACGTATGAATGTATAAAAAATATGAATTTACTCTTTGCAGATTCAACCCTTCGTGATATCTTAATTTTTGAATTGACTCTTAGACTCCTTAAATCACCACCTGATATTGCTAGAATCAAACAAACCACATTAATTATGTTATTTGATATTATTTGGGGGTGAAACATGGGTTCGAGCTAGGTGGGAATTAGATGATGACATCGGCCATGAATGAGAGAAGAAGGAAGGAAAAATAAAAAGAATGATTGAGGAAGTTTTGGTATATATAAATAGAATAAAGACCTTCCACGTTCTCTCTTTAAAACCGTCCATTTTAATTCCTAACTAACTCTGTATCCAATATCTAGACAATTCCCATCCGTGCTTGGTCGACCATGCATAGTCCCTTATATGGACCAAAAAAATCACAAAACCCATCAAGTAATAAAATACATTTCAAACTTGTTTACATGTATGTATGTATATATATATATCGTTTATTGATACGTTTATATATAACTTTTACATATACATCTTAATAATTACTAATATTACCTAAAAAATTTCTAGGAGCTACCCCACTTGCTAATAACACCTGAAACATCAAAAACAATAGTAACTAATTATTAACCCAAAAAGTGGATCAACACTCAGATATCAAATGAAAGCACCAGTGCAGATAAAATTAAAAGAAAAGGTAGAAACTATACAATAACACACAGAAGTTTAAATAGTGGTTCGACATAATCTCCGGCCTGCGTCCATTTCAATATTTTTTGTTAGTTGATCTCCCTGGATTACAATTTATTAGATCCGATCTTGTCATAATTTAGTAGATCCCAGATTTACATGGAGTTAAGAATGTTATTTGAGGAGAATAGAAGTGAAGAAAGTGTAATGGAAGTTCCAAGTCTAAGGTTGTTGTAGGATATCTAGCAGAAAGAAGCCCATTTTCTGGTAGTAGGTAGGTTGGGCAGCATAGAGTCAGAGGCCCAATATCAATGAAGTCCAAGAGATAACACAAAGTCATTGCAGAAGGCCCAAGCCGACCTGAGTCAAATCTTAAACTCGATGCTGAGTTAAGGTCCTTAACTCAAGCCCAAGTTTAGGTGCTTGGCCTAATCGTGGTGAAATTTTCCCAAGTCCTTCATTTTCCTTTTCTAAATGCTCTTGCCAAATTTCAAATCATTCCGATTCTGTTTCAATCTTCTACGTCCAGTTGAAGATGCTTTAGTGATAACTCGATACCAACTCAAATCATTTACTCATTAAATCCTTAACTTGGGGTTGACCTAAGGCCTTAACTCGGGGTTGAGTAAAGGACTTAGCCAATTTTCTAACCAAATTTCCTGAGCTTAATTCTCTAATTATTTTAAGTGTGCCTCCATGTTTCCAAGTCATTTAGTCCTCGTTTGAATCTTCTAAGTCCAGTTGAAAACCCCTTTGGCTCAAAAGTTGGTTAACATTTGCCCCCAAAGTACGCCTTTCGAATGTAAGTTGTGCTTTGCTCAAGAATAGGTTCTAGTAATCCATAATCAAATTCTAATAGTTGAGCTCTCTGGCTATTCTAGTTTAACTCTCCAGTTGGTCCAATCAAAATCAAGCTCTCTGGCTATGCAAATCAAGCTTTCTGGCTATCTGAATCCCGATCTATCATCTTGAAATACCATCTCTCGAATCCAAGTCATACTGTGTTCACCGAGGGCTTATTTTCCTTTCTCTGATTGCAAGGCATCCAAATCCTTTTATCCAATTTGCATCCACTCTGGGGCATGGTCTCACCAGACGATTCATCTTCCAATCTTGGATTTGATCCCTCCGCACCGTTCTTCATCCATTCTGGGGTTCAATCACTTACTGAGTTCGATCTACTTACTCTCCGGCAAAGGGACCCAACAACCGAGTAGGCCCAGCCACTCACTCTCCAATAAGGATACCTATAATTGACCTCTTTGGGTCTTTGCTGAGGCTAACCACTTACTCTCGACAAGAGGACTCATCGACAAGCAAGCCTATCCACTGACTCTCCAGCAAGGCGACTTACATTTTGCACTCCAGCCCCGTCCTCTGGACGGTAGCTTAAAGCGATCCAATCCATACAGGCCCATCCGCTCACTCTCCTATGAGGTGACTTGCACCCTACACTTCGGCCCCGTCTTACTAGACATGACGTAAAAGCGATCTATGTCATATAAGCCTATCCACTCGCTCTCCGACGAGGGGAGTTGCACCCTGCACTCTGGCCTTGCCTCTCTGGATGGGACTTAAAGGCGATCAATGTCAGTCATCACATTCAATGTGGATTTTTCAAAAGTCAAACATTCAAATTGAAGTAAAGAAAATAAACAAAAATCCTAACCATTCATTTTCGAACGAGACGAGCCACCGACCGTAAATTATTTGTAACGACCCCAGATTTTTAGTTAATTTAAATTGATAATTTATTGAATTTTGAATAAAAAATAGTAAGATAAATCGATAAATTGATCTCGAGTTGCCCCGATTCAAATAAATTCTATATTTAATCATTTAAATTTGAATATTGTATATATGTGAATATATATATATATATATTGGATTGAAATAAAATCTCAAATAAATGATTTTGAAAAATAAATAAAATAACAAGAGCTTGTAAACAAATTAGAAGACATACATTTATTAACATCTTCTCAAGTACACCAAAACAAATCTCTCAGCCGGAACAAGATTTTCCCCATATCAGTAAAACAAAGATAAGTGGTACAACTAATAAATGAAGCACCCACAATGTTCTTACCAGCCGAGACAAGCTTGTAAAGGAAGTAAAATAATATACTATAACCTGGAAAATAGCACAGCAACTAAGTACATATAAGTAATGCAGGCAAGAAATAAATAAGTAAAGTAATAAATGGAAATGTCCTTAGTATACAACATAATATCATCTTAGCCACCGAAGGAAAATGTATGCAGCCACCAAAGCAAATACAATTGAGTAGAAACCAGGCTAAGCAATAAATGCAAGCATCTTCAGCCTCCTTAGTACACGAGAGATATATATCAGCCTCCATTTCTCTGATCTATGTTGTACAAACAATATTTTATCCTTTGTACAAAATGATATTACCTGTACAAGTTCTATCACCACTAAACCCAATTCATTCATATCAGCCTTCTACTCTTAATTCGTCCATAAGCTAAGGCAAAGATCTAAAGTAAATACCATCTTAAAACTGAAACAAAGATTCAACAACAATTCAAATCAAATCAAAGCCAGAGATTAAAGAAGAATTTCAACTTGAAATGTTCAAACCTGTTCCAACTTGAAGCTCTGTCCTTCTTCAAACCACTGTGAGCAAACTTAAATTTTTAGACCAGTTTCTTTGAATCTTATATGAAGATGTTGATGGATGTGAATTTGTTGGCTGGTTTATATGAACATATATATGTGTGTTGCTGGATGTATGTCTGTGTATAACTATCAACCTATCTCTGTTAAACAACAATTTCATTTAAAAACCTGAAAAATAAGGGTCCAAAATCATCTTATCTACAGAATTTCAGGATTTGATTTCTAAAAGAAAAATAGTTATAGCCAGGTTATGATAATTTTAAAAGTAGTTCCCTAAATATTTATTGGGTATGTATTGAAAAAAAATATAAATGACAGGGATAAACATTTACCTGTCAAAACTAAATCATCTCGAAATCAAGATTGAATAATATGATCATGTTCGTATTTCAAATTCATGAATTTAGGTAATCAATTCAGAATATTTAAGCTGATAATCGTTTAGATTTTTAAAGTTGAACAAAAACCATATTTTCGTCAATATCTGATCATCGACGACAATCCTTGGGTAGTGCCTCATGTCGAAGATGGTATGGAGGTTGCCGAACACAGGAAAAATGATTAAGGTTTTTTCTAATCATTGAGGTGGTGGCGAGGCATCGGTATAGGGTTTTAGGCATCGATGGGTTCGACAGGGAAATCGAGGCGATCGCATGGTCGTGGGCGAACCGGAGATGTCTGAATTGGTGGGAATCGTAGCGTTGGCGTGTGATGAGCCTCTGGGCATGGTGGCGAGGCTTCAGATCATCGGAGGTGACGATTTCGTGGTGGTTTTTGGATCAGGTGGTGTTTCCAGATTTAAGTCTGATAGCTCGATTTTATTTCTCTGGCGTATTCGAAAATCTAGATGATCGAGTTGGTTGTTGTGATCGCCAGCGATTTGCCGGAGGTGGTAGTGTCGATCGAAAGAGCTCTGATCATCGGAGCAGGTATACGGTGCATGGGTGTGCACGTTTGGGTTGTGAAGAAGATGAAGTCTGGGTTGAAGCAGAAAATGGTACGCGAGTTTTTCTCGAAGTCGATCTCGGGGAAGATGTGGTTTACTCGAAGTAGAACGTGAGTAGCTCGGGGTTTCGCATGGTTGTCTCGAGTATTCATTTGAGTGAATTTGTGTTGGGCTCGAAGAAATTTTGGTCTGGGCTCGAGAAGTTTGTGAACAGGTTTAAACCAAACCTGTTCCTGCTTTGGGAATTTTTGAATTAAAATTTAAAGTAAAGTAAGATTTAATCTGGGTTTTAAAATCAAAGTTCAAGTATAAACTCCAGTTCAGTTTGAAACTAAAGTTAGGGATAAATAAAGTTTTAAAAATTTAAACTTGTTTATATAACTTTAAAGTATTTAAAGGATTAAAAAGAATTTGAACTTTAAATGGAATTTGAAATTATAAAGGAAGGATTAATTAATAATTAAAAGTAAATTTAATTATGTAATTAACTTAAGAATGTTTGGATTCTATTGATTTAATTGTTTGATATCCCTGATATATGATGCTTTGTGATATACCCTGATTTATGCTGTGATCTGAAATTTCTATTTCTGTGATATATTACTATGTGAATATGAAAACCCTTGGCCCGTAAAACGGCACTTGAATTTCGATGCGACAGGGAGTCGGATTCCAGTTGGATATCCGAAACCCACATCGAATTGTAATAGTGAATCTTTGTGACTGATAAATTTACTTTATCTATGAATCTGTGAATGAAGATAAGCGTTATCGATTTTACCGCTTATCAATATATCCGTGATGATTGATGTTGCACTATTGTGTGAAACCCCTGGACTACACCATACACACACAAATATGGATTTCACGAGGAAATCGGTTAAGTCACAGATAATTTAAATTTGACGTTTTTGAAATTGAAAATTTAATTTCAATTGATTTTGAAATTGGAAATTTGAGTTTAAAGTGAAAAGCTTTTGAAATGGAATTTCAAAGATAAAAGTTATTTTCGAATAACTTAATCGAGTTTTGAAAATTTAAATAATTTGATTTAAATTTGAATTCAAGTTTGAAATTGAATCCTATGATTTGAAACTAGGGATTAAAGATGCTGTACAAGTTATATATGGGTTAAACCATTTTTAAATGTATTGATTTGGGAATTTGAATTTAATTCAAGGGTTTTAACTCGTGTAAATATAACTGGATTTTTCCGAAACGAAAACTACTTGTTTTCAAATAATAATAGCTTCCATTTTAAGAAAGGATTTCCAAATTTGTGTTGAACGGTTTCAAGTTTGAAATGGAATTGAAATGTTTTGAAAACTATGAAATGAGTCTTTGATTTCAAAGACTGGATGAGTTAATCCAACTTGAAATAGAATTGTTTTGGAAGGCTATGAATGGATCTTTGGAAACGAGTTTTGAAAGCTATAAGTTAAATCTTGATTTAAGGATTTAACGAGTTAATCCAATTGAAATGGAAATCGATTTGGAAATCTATGAATGAATCTTTGTGAATGGGGTAAAACTTTGTGAATTGAATCTTTTTTTGTTTAAAAGATTAAAAGTGTGGAAATTTGTTTAAACCATTGAAGGTTTTTGAAATGAATCTTTTTGTTTAAAAGATTGGAAATGGTAAATTATTTTACCATTCGAATGAAAAGTTTTGGGCTTTAAGCTGTGATTTAACTGAGACCCCAGTATCCATATGATTTTTAATTGCGCTCGTTATTCGGTTTAGCCGGGAGAGGACCTTTGTGTCGTATAACCCATTCCGAATAATGATACGTCGTATATGGATAGCATTTGAAGACTGGTGGTGAAGACCGGGTATTTGCGAGAACGATAGGATGACCTATCGATTGTCTCTGCACTGAGTCGCGCCGGTATAGAGATTCCCTAAGTGATGGGAAGTCCGATCGAGATTGTGAATACCCAGATTTGCAAGGGCTTCTTCGGAAGTGCCTTCGGTTCTGTTCGAACCTGGAACAGACTTGTATGGATGTGTGTCTGACGTTACACTTTGAGATGTAAAGCTGGTTTCTATCAAATACATTTCTGTTGGTGGCGGAGAATTTATTCTCTTAGCTTAACACCCTTCTCTGAGACATACGAGCTCAGAGGTTATGTAGTTGATGGTTACTAGTGATACATTCCCAATTTGGTAATGTGGCATACGAAGTGCTGCTGATCATTTGTTGATCGAAGCATTGCTTTGTGAAAAAGCGTTGCTTTGTGGAAAAGCGTAGTTTTGTGGACGAGACTTCGTCGAGCCTCACAACCCGGTAATGGTCGAAACAGGAATGTTGCGGCAAAGGTTTTTAGGGGTAGCGCCCCTAGGGTATGTCATTTCCTTCTGGATAAAGGGTGGTATCATGGTATGGAGCCCAGATACTTAACTCGTGTGGACACTATACATTTATCACTTTGTGATGTTGCTTTGTTGGTTGAGGGGCCCCTCAGATAAAGGTCGATAACGACCGGGGGATGACATGACTCGTGTGTTAGTTACCTAGTTACAGCTGTACAGCGTGAGGTAGCGTCAGTGTGTTAGTTACCTAGTTACAGCTGTACAACGTGAGGTAGCGTCGGCCTTTTGTTTGTAGAGATCTGGTTAGGATCCGGGGCGTCTTTCCAGAGGCGTTTCTATTTCGGTAAGGAAGTTCCTTAGCCTGATCATTTGTTGGAAATCCAAAGAAACAATACGAACCTTGTACGGTTTTTAGTTGTATAACCTGCCATGGAATGTGGCGGTAACCTATTATTGAACATGGTAGCTATAGTAGGCATACGATGAAATGTTGTATGCTAGCTAAGATTGATATTATACTTTCGAAATGGTTTTCGACACTATGCACTAATGATAATAATATCAAAAGAGTTTTGATTTTGCGTAGTAAGCATTTTTGACTACCATAAGAAGAAATCTCCTCCAATTCTGCGATTGCATTGTGTGTGTGGTGGGAGGTCTTATGGTAGTTTCATTTTTTGAAAAGCATTGCGGGTTTCAATGTTTAAAATGCTTTTGTTTTAAAGATAAATTGTTTTTGTTGCTCACACCAGTCCCACGGCTGACCTGGAGTTTATTGTTCCCTTCCTAAACTCTGGGTGCCTACTATTTTCCACACGGGCAGTCTAGAGTTGGGTTTTCTCAGATATTCAGGTTGAGTAGATTATCTGGAGCTAGTTCAGTTCTTGGAGTTCATGGACTGACGTTGCTTATCTTGGAGCATTCTATTGGAGACATTCTATCCACTGCTGGTGTTATCTATTTTCTTTCCGCTGCTATTTCTTGTATCATATCTCTGATGTATATAGATATTCATTGTATCATCATTGTATCTGGATATTGTATCAGATGTTGTATATCTATATTCTTTTTCTTTTCCGCTGTGTTGTTTACTTAATGTTGTTATAAGCTCCGGAGAACCAGATTCGGCGTTTGAATCTACGGCATTTTGAGTACAAGCGAAGTACGGATGCCGATTTTCGAAGGTCGACTTTTGGGTCTTTACATTATTGGTCCTCTAATCACTAACATTTCCAGAAATGTTTCACCATAGAATCTCAGGATCAATCATCTCTATGTCATCTAAATCTTCACCTACTGCAGATGTCTCCAAAATCTCGACGAGATCATCATTTTTCATCTCAATCCGAACTCCCTTCACATCAGACTCAATGTAGCTGTTTTCATCATCAAAATTATGCGCCATCTATGCATGGAAAAGATGGATGCAACACGTGTAATATTCCCGCTCATAAGTCTTGAAGGAGAGGATCGATGCAAGTTCTATCACGACGAAAAGTTCTTCAATCCAAGCGGAGAAATCTCCGAATTTCACTGGTGCCCATGAAGAAAATCAAAGTCCGTCATTCCGAGATAGTGACGATCTTCCACTCGCTCCGGTCAAGCCAAGCGGCTTCTTGTAGAGTGAGGCCAGGATGACAAGAGGAAGAGCCGCTGGTGCGTGGTAGTGCCATGGGCTGAGAGGCGGTTGGAAAAGGGATAAAAGGGTTTAGATTCAGAGTAGTAGTGGGGCAAGATCTGATGCGTAAGAATTTGGCATCGGTTTGTGGAAGAATGTAGGAGAGAGGCTTTGGTTAAATAGAGGAAGGGGGAGGTGGAAATGGGTTCGGCTTAAAAAATGGAGGGGAGGAAGAGAGTGAGAGGATGCAGGGGACGAAGGTTTGGATGCGACTTACAATCACGTTCCAGGTTCGGATTTGGTCCGAATCCACCTAGCGGTCGATTGCTATTAGGTCAATCGGTCGATTGCTACGGTTGACCGCTAGCCCAGATTTAGGCATGGCCTGAACCTGGATCCATTAGGGCTGGTTAAATTAATTAATATTCCAATGACCATTCTGCACACCACCTTCAGCTTTACCCATCCAAAAAATTCCACCTTCCACACGATAGTATCCACCTTACCATGTAGACCCTTCCTAGGAAAGATTGCGAGAGCCTCAACAAAACTATTGTGACCAACAACACTTCCAAAAACCCAAAAATATTCTAGCTACTATTTCCTGCCTACTTCGCAGGGAAATATTTCTTCCAATAGCTGGTGGGTATAACAACACTTCAAACTACATACCTATTTTGTTTGTATCTTAAAGAGAGAAAATATAAAAAACCACGATTTTATAAACCGAAAAATCGTTGAGCTAAATATATGCTACTTTATACTTGTTTCTAAATAATAAAAACTATTTCATGCCCAAACTCCCTTTAAAATCAAACTTGTAAATATATATATTTTAGGGTTTCCAAAAACCTTTTTTCTAAAATACAAATTTCTCAAATTGGAAAAATATTTTCTTGCCAAAATAAAAATCAAGCCTTTACTGATATATACATATACATATTTAAGGATTTAAAGAATTAATCTTTTATAAACTAAGAATTTCTTAACACGACCAACTCAGTGGTATACGTGTTTCTTTAAAAATGAAAATTTTAGAACTTTTCCGAAACAAAATTTCCAAAATAAATCTTTAGGAAAAGAAATCCTTGGAGAGCGCCTTTTCCAAAATCTAAGGCATTTACCAAATATTTTTTATAAAAATTCTCTCACAGGTTTTAAACTAAGGAATTGACATTAATTATTCAAATAAAAATCAGGTTTGCCATCAAAGAGGTAATCAATGAATGCACCCTAGCAAAAACTTGCTTTCGGACAATTGCAACATACAGACTCTAATTTCCTTTTCATCTGGAATAAATGTATGTCTCCAAGTGGAACTCAAAATCAAAAATCACAAGGTAGTTGGAATCTTAACCATCAAGTCGAATACCTCTAGTCTTGGGATTCTGCCATATGTTGTACTCATGCTCTTCATCAACAACGCTTTACGCATCGCTAGCATTCCGTGGGGTACTTCGGAGTCGGTATGAAAATCTTACCTCTAAGATATATCCAACCCATAGTTGCTTTGCCCATTCCATCGGAGTGGAACTACAACTATTTCTATAGTTGGAACTCTTAGAATCTAGCGTAAAAATATAATATTACTAGATAGGAAAGTATGAATACCTTCTCTCAATTTATCCTGATTCCTCTGATCTACTAACCTAGGCTCTGATACCAAATGTAATAACCCATACCTTAATGGGCCCAAATTTCGACAAAAATCCAAACCCATGTCCATCAAAGTATAGAACGTTGGATTTAGTACCTGCAAATAAGCATGAGCATTATCAGAGATTGGTGGAAATCTAAACTCACAATGGAAACAATAATAGGATAAGAATACCGACAATGATTACTACCTTGGAACTAATGGTATTCCTTGGATAGCAGATTGTCACATCAGCATCGAGCATGAGAGAAAAAAGATTACTCCAACAATAAAGCACATCTAGATCTAGTGACCTGTTCCTCTAAATTCTATCCTATAGGTTGTAATGAGGTGGGGGTTAGAACAATGTTCTAGTGATTGGAAATATAAACTGTCCATAACATAAACTTATACCAATTGGTTTCCATTTAATTGTTATGTCCATTAAGGTTAGTAATGCTTATCTAACCTTGCATTGCATACACGATTACTTACTTGCCTCTTCGCAAGGTACAAAATACTAATGAAGCCTTATCAACCACCCAATACTTCCAAACCCATTAGCCACTTAGTACTTCTAAATATGAAGTGGGATTCTATAATACTTTTAAAAGAGAAATAGGCAGACCCTACCATTTAAGACCTTAATTAAGGTAGATCCTGTCATTTAAGACCTATTCCCAAGGCGGTTTCTTAATAATATTGTCAATTGTTGGTGGGTCCTAGCAACAAGACCTCTAACCACTATTTAAGTCTTCCGACATTTAATGTCCAACAATACCGCATCTATCACCAATAAAATCGTAGCCATGTAATAAACAATACCCAAGTAATTTAGTGCCTTTTATTGGAAAATAGGAAGACTTTGATCATTTAAGACCTTAATTAGAGACCCCATCATTTAAAACCTATCCCCAAGGTGTACTCCTAAATGGTACTGTTGTTAGCAATGTGAGAGACCGTACCTAAGCCACTTAATAATTCCCAGTGGAAAATAGGCAGACTCTGGTCATTTAAGACCTTAATTAAGGCAGACCCCATCATTTAAGACCTATTTCCTAAAGAGTGCTCCTCAATGGTACTATCTAGCCGTCATTGCTTGAAAATCCTTTTGGGCTACTTAATACTTCTTTTATAGGAAAATGAATGACCCTACAGTCACTTAAGACCCCAAACCTGAAGCGAACCCTTCCCGAGATATCCACTATCACTCTTTAATTATAAATATGGCATCTTATTATGTTACTTCTTTCAATAGGGAAGTGGACCCTTCAGTCACTTAAGACCCCAACACTGAAGTAAACCATTTTAGAGACATCCTTATTTATTTATTTGGAATCTCCCTAGGTTACTTAATACTTCCATTCAAGAGAGAGGCGGACCCTTCAACCACTCAAGACCTTAAACAAGAAGCGAACACCTAGGGAGATATCCCTTACCGCTCCTAATTTCAAATTTGGACCAATTAATACTTTCTAATTAAGAAAGCAGGCCCAATCTCTCATGTCGTCATAGGTCCTAGGATTAGTGATATCTCACATCAGTAGTAAGTACACCTAACTGTTAGTAGCCTCAAAGTGAAGGGCAGTCTTTCATCGAGTGACTCTTATGACCTCGCATCGCTGACCTACTAAGTCCAATTAACCATCATAAGTCTTAACTTATATTATCTTAGGTAGACATTGGACTTAGCTTACCAATTTTCTTTTTTATTTAAGGCAATATGATTTACCTTAAATATTTATCTTCCCATAAATCCCCATTCAATGCTCATAAATGTCAATTTGTCCATAAAATCCTAACGCACATTCCCTAAGACATTTATGCATGATTACTAATTTCAAATTAGTAACTTTTTATATCTATTCCATTTTTATCAGTCCTATTAATTCATTTACCCGATCAAATTATTGCAACTATCATATATATTACCATTTATTGGAGTTATAACCTTTTAAATTCTTTCCCCATTAGTTAATTATTCCAAACACGAATATTACGTGGAAGCATCGTTATTAGCTTTTTATTTAATTATTATAAGCGTAGTAAATTACGTAAAAACATTTACTTTTATCAAATATATTCCAGTTATATGCCCTCAACAAAATATTCTTTTCCATGTTAAATTGTTGGAATCATATCTAGAAAGATAATCCGCTATAATTTCCATAAATTAGTCCAAAATAAAATATTTAACTTTAAAAGATTACATTGTTTGAAATTACAAGGAATAATCATTTTTTTATAACTGAAATAGATACTATAAACTACAATGAAATCATACTTTACACATCTCTTTCTATTTGCATCTATTCCTTATTAGATTAAGTGCTGTATTTTTCTAAAAGGAAAAGAAATCAAACTAATTTACAAATATTAAATGGATCTAAATTCCAATAATTCCAAATGTAGAAAAGCTTACATTCCAATAAGATTAGGGTAATAATCCAAAATTATGACATTATTATACAACCTATTTCAGATCTAGAATAAATTTCATTCAAATCCATATTCTAAATTCATACTTTTGGGACTGATTTCCAGATCAGGTTATAAACAATGTAAAATCAATTCATAAACAAGAATATGTAGGCGATGTTTATTATATTCAAATCATATTCAATTCATTGCCTACAACTCTTATACAATTATCCAATTAGGAAAAAAAATCAAATAAACACCAAAGGGGTGATTTTCATATTATGACAATCTATAAAATTTCCCACGCACCTTTTAAAAGTTATCCAAATCTCCAAATCTAAAGTAGAACCTTTGATTCATCTCCAAATCCTTTTTAATCTAAGAGATATGTATAAAAGGGTATATACATACATTAGAATTACAAATCTAAGAAGAGATTTGGGATTGGGAGAGAAAATAGATACAAATATATAAATTACCTCAAATATGCCTATTGGCGATTCTCTTCTCTTCTCTTTTTCGTTAGATATCTACTCTTCTCCGATTCGTATGATATAGATACAAATATCTTATCTTTATAATTTAGAAAGTAAGCGGAGAAGAAGAAATGGTAGAGCTTTGCTACTGCTCCATAAAAATATAAGAAGAGAAGGGAGGGTTATGCCTGAATTTATAGGTGCTGGAATCAACTAGAACCATACATTTAAAATATTAAATCCAGGTCGTTGCGGCCTAGGGTTATTGTAGCTGCCAGCTCGCCATTGGTCGACCACCTTTGGGTCACTGGTCGACCATTGTGGGTCGACCGTCCCTAATAATCGGTCGGCCTATTGACTCGAGCAATTAATATTAAAATGTTAATTTTTTTTCTTATTTAATTATTTTCATTTCGAATTCATTGTTTGTCCGTAACTTCTTCGTTAGGACTCCGATCACAAAACTCCAAAATATGAAAGTTGCTTAGACTTTCCCCACAAAAGCAATAGTATAAGTTTCGTGGTCAAATTTCATCGTTTGAAAATTACATTTTGGAGCCTAATTAATTAACTAATAACTAGTTAAATAACTAACGTCAAATTACAGGGTGTTACACCTCCATTGCTGTCAAATATCCTGGAGTGAATTCTGATTGCAGTTGGAAATTAAAATTCAAGAGAAACTTCAACTGCCTTCAGAGAAACTTTAACTGCCTTCAGAGAAACTCTAACTGCCTTCACTCATATATAACATCTAGAGTAGCATGCCTCTAGCTATGGGCATTGGCAACAACATTTCCTTTCTCTAAGATATATTGAATCTCAAAGTCATACGATTCTAAGAACTCCATCTACTTTTGATACCTAAGGCCCAAACCCTTTTCAAAAATTAGGTATTTAATGACCAATAATCAGTAAATAGCTCAAATCTTTCTCCCAAAAGATAATGCCTCCACATTATCAAGGTGAATATGATAGCCACTAATTCTAAATCATAAGTGGGATACCTCTTTTCATGGTTGTTTAACTACCTACTCGCATAGGCTATCACCTTGCCTTCTTTCCTAAGAACAACTCCTAACCCTATACCGCGTGCATATATGTAAATAGTGAAAGTCTTCGACCCATCCGACATCGTTAGTATAGGTGCACTGGAAAATAGCTCATTCATCTTCTCGAAGGCTTTCGTGCATTTCTTATCTTGTGTAAAGACTAAAATTTTCTTGGTTAGGAAATTCAATGGTACACCTATCTTTGCGAAGTCCTTAATGAACTTCCTATAGTAATTAGCCAAACCAAGAAAACTCCTAACCGCCATAGCGTTTATTTGGAATCTTCCAGTTCTAAATAACTACTATCTTTGCAGGGTGAACGGACAACCCCTTCTCAAAGACAATGTGACTGAGAAACCTTACCTCCTTTCTCCAAAAATGACACTTTGATAATTTGGCTTTTAGCTAGCACCTTCTCAAGGTCTCTAATTCTTCCCTTAAGTGGTTTTCTTGTTCACCTTCACTTTTTAGGAATACTAGAATAAAATCCACAAATACTACAATGAACTTGTTCAACGGCTTCCTAAAGACTCTACTCATAAAATCTACAAAGTATGCAGGGGGAATTTGTCAACCCAAAAGGCATTACCTCCCATTCATATAGTCCGTCTGGAGTGCGAAAATCATCTCCTTACTATCTTCAGTCACTCTTGATTGATGTGGGTGGAATCCAATAGCTAAATCCAATTGAGAAAAGACTTTAGCTCCAACAAGCTAGTCAAATTAGTCATATATTCTAGGTAAGGGATACCTATATTCTTCTTGGTTAGCTTGTTGAGTGCTCGATAATCAATGCATAGCCTTAAAGAGCCAATTACCTTTGTGGTGAAGATAACTAGTTCTCCCTGTTCTGATGGGCCTACGATGAATAAACTTCTTCTATAACAGTTTCAAAATCTACTTATTTAGTTCTTGCCTTTCATTAGCGGCCATATGCCTTAATGGTAATGCGACTACCCTAGCATATTTCTCCAAATCAATCCTAAACTCTATTTCTCTATAGGGTGGGAGACCGGAGACTTCTTCAAAAACATCCAAAAATTCCTAAACTGTGGGTACATCGAGAATTCCTATGACAGGTTAAGAGAATACAAATAACTCAACATAGCTGAGCCTTAAGTCATGCATTGAACATCTATATCTCTCGCCCACAACTCCTCAACCATACAATCTTCCTATGACAATCTAAGACAGCCCCATAGTAAGATAACTAATCCACTCTTAAGATAAGCCCATACTCCTCAAAACCCAGAACATACATATTACATGTAATGTCAACATTACATATATCTATCACCAGGCCTTTGCAAGTCATAGAAAGATGTGTCGACCCTCTAATAGGATTTGACTTAACTATAGGATCAGTGACAAATTAGGTTTTTAATTCCAAGTCTTTAACTAAATTCCTGGTTATAAATGAATTTGATGCTCTTGAATCAAATAATGTGCGAATAGCATTCTCGGGAATAATAGTCGTACCTTCCATAGCAACCTTTCCTTTGTCCTTGGAAGGAGGTTTGCTTGAGGCCGGTACAACTTCAATAGCATAAGCTTGCACGACCTACCCCTCCTTGGCTAGCTTCGGACATTGGTTATTCTAATACCCTTCTTTGTGGCAATTATAGTATTCTCCTTTGAACTCCTTCCTTATCAAGCTTACCTTGGAACCTTAGTGACATGTCCCTTCTTATGGCATCTAAAGCATGTCGGAGCTCCCTTCTTGATTTTTCCCTTGGCCTTTTTATCTTTCTAGAACTTCCCTTTCTTTAATCAAGCCTGGTTATCAGATTGACCTATATTCTCCCCTTCTTCTTTAATAACAATGTGCAGTAAGGCCATTTCGACTAGCGTCTCATAGATGTAGCCTAAGGGAACTTGAATTAAGAGTAGTTCCCTTAAGTGAGAATTCAGGCCCTTCACAAATTTCTTTGCCTTCTTTATTTAAGTGTCTATAAGACTCATCCTAGATTTGGCCAATTTTGTGAACTTGTTAATATACTCCTTTATCGTGGAGTCCCCTTGTTTCAAATGATGAAATTTTCCAATTGTAGATTTACTTCTGTTTGGACATGAATTGCAATTCAAAGCAAGCCCTAAATTCAGCCTATTTATGCCTTCCTCAATGTTCTATGTGGTTACTATAGTCCAATAATTCATCGTTACCCCCCCTCGAGTGCTATGTAGTTAGTTTCCTCCTGACTCGGTCTTTCAACTCTAGTTCCTTGAATATGCGTTCGTAATCACTGATCCAAGCTTTGGTTTCTACAACATCCTCTATGCTTAAGAATGCTCGTCCATCCAGACTCTAAAAATCCTTACATTACTTAAGGAAGTCTAGTGGATGGAATGCTTGTTTAGTGGGCATAGCAACTATCGTCGTTGGTACAACTTGTTAGGGGATTAGGACTTGACCCGCAACTCATAAGTATTGTTGAAACCATGCTGACATACCTAGTATGGTGGGTATCTCCTAGGTGGTGTGGTTCTCGACATTGAATCCATTGTTTTCAGCCATTATCAACTATCTATAGGTTTAAAATTTAGTTACGACTTCCTACGATAGTATTACTTACTTAATTGAGAACTTGCCTATTGTGTTTGCTAAGTTCATGTAAGTGTACTAATACACACACACACACACATATAGTAGGGTTATGATAAATATTTTCGAAAATAACAAATAAGTTCCCTCGCTTATCCTATTCCCATTGATCAGGTAACCTATGCTTTGATACCAAATGCAACAACCCTCTTTTAAATAGGCCTGATTTTCGATCAAATAAAAGCCCATCGAACCATAGGTCCATTCGGAAGCTGGCTATTAGTTGATTTAATCGATAAGACAATATGCAGAGCTATCAATCTATGCTTTCAGGGTCTCATGACGAAAGGAATAAAATATAATAATTAAATAAAGTATCCATCTGATAAAACCGAATCACAAAAGTACATTGTTGTAACAGTACATAAAACATGTCCGATACATAGTTTAGGTACATCATAACAACATAAATAGATAACTATAATAAATAACTGCCTACTAAGTCTCCACCATCTTCTCTACACTCACCACGGTAGCTAACCTATAGGTTATAATGAGAAGGGAGTTCGAATAACAATGTCTGATGAATGAAAATCTCAAGTTTTACAATAATAGTATATGAGCGGTGAACATTCAGATAAGTATTATGTCTTACATATTTATTATACTTCTTTAAGTATATCTCCAACTGTAGGTTAGTGGCCCTACAAGCCTAATTCCATGCTTATAAAAGCAGGTGCAATGCAACTATGGAATATATCAGGTTCAATAACCCGCCTCCCATTCAATCATATCCTAGTGATGCAAGAGAAAGTACCTGGGCCACTTAAGACCTTTTAAATGAGGATAGGCAGACTCTAGTCATCTAATACCTAGCCCCTTGACAGACTCTCTAGCCATTTAATACCTAAACCCAAGGCGAATCCCTCCTGGTACTCCCCAACTAACATCATATAAAATATCTTATAGGCTAATTAATACATCTTGGATAGGGAAGAGGTAACTTCGACCATTTAATACCTTAACCCCGAAGCAGACCCCTAAGAGATTCTCAGAAACGCATCTAAAAGATAATCCTGACCATTTAGTACTTCTTAATTTCGAAAGAGGCATACCCTAAGCCATTTAATACCTTAATTTTGATGCGATCCTATCCTTATATTACCCAACATTATTTATGAGAAATTCCCTAAGTCATTTAATACTTCTAAATAGGGAGGAGGCAGACTCTAAACCATCCGTTTAAAATCTCAACCATGAAGCAAACTTCTCCTGTAATTTCCCCATCCTTATGGCTTGTAATCCCATTGTGACATCCCATATTAGTCCGACTATTTGTAGGTACTAGTAGCGAGATCAACTAGTTAGACTTACCCTACAAAATTGGAACAAACCACGCATCCACTGTGGGTACTTATTAAAGGTGATGTCCAACATTAGTTACGAAAGTCACACTGCTTATACCTAGATGAGCTGGGCAGATTTCTATGTGCTTTCAACTGACCTCACGTCCCTATAACTTTGTCATATTCCTACTACCTGAAATTAAATGTTGAACTATGCCAATAGATACTAAACACACACAGCTTACCTCAATTACGCATTTAGAGGCCTTATACGGGAAACTCCTTATTATGCCTTTTTTATGGATTAAATTCCATAATTGCCCTTAACTCATTTTATAAGATCTATCGTTGATTGTTAATTGCCATTTATTTGTCGATATCTTTATTAAATGCCTTCTTTATTATACATGTTACAAAATTTTAAAGAATATGTTATTATTATATTTATGGGTAACATCAAATTATGGCAAATTTGTTTCTATATTTATTCAGCTAATTTGTTTGTTTTTTATTCTGGGTGATATGTTATTTTAATATGTTAACATTTGCAAATTATATATAAGTCTTGATCCAACATAGCAAATTACAGAAAAGCTAACATAATAAATAAATTAGCTACACCAAATAGGCTAGTATATATTCAAATTGGAATCCAAAACATGTAATTCATTTTATATTAATATAGTACAACTACGGCCATTTTTTCCAAAGAAGCAAATTTACAGTTCTAAATTTTTATATTCCATTCAACTTTTAAATGTTTATCACTAAAATTTCAAAGAAAGCATAGTTATTTTATGCAATGACCTAGAATATTGGACACTTCCTATTTGTTATCTAGCATTTTGACCCATCTATATTTGAACCGACTGGAAAAGTTAGACTCGAATGTCATCAAGGCCAGTAGCCTAGAGCACTGATTATAAGGTACAGAAATCAAGTGCGGGCAATGATATGAAGCAACAATTAAGAATGACCAAGAGATAGACTCTCCATAATATTCTAAGTACGTATTTGTACCTCCCCACGCAGGGGTCAGTGCCTATCCCTTCCCCTAGAGGGTCGATACATATCCTTAATTTTTGTCCAAAACTGGATAAGATTGTTATAGAGTGGCAAGGAAGGCCCCACGAGGCTACATTTCTAATCTCAAGTCATTTGGAGTTTGTATGCTCAAGTTATGAGCAAATTACTTCAACTAGAGAGGGATTGTATAAAAGGAATCAGATCATATTCAGCCCAACAATGCAACTCAACAAGAAAACAATCGATATTTCAAAATCCTAAAGTCCAATACATTTGAAACTTTGGGAACAGGAAGAGGGGATCCTAGGGAGTCCACCCTAAGGATTGCACTCCAAAAAGCACAAGAAAGAGCAATCTACCCTCTTCCTTTTAGAGGATCGGCCTAAATCAGACAACATCACATGTTGCAACAAAGATTGATCAATAACTCAAGTTCTACTAATCCAATTGGTATGAAACTTGGAGGCTAAGCATAATACAAAATAGAGAAGCCCCCATATGGATCGCACCCCAAAAATCATCAATTATAAGAATAGGCCCCAATCCTTATTTCTTGGGATTTGGGTCATGCGGTCCCTTATATGAGCCCTTTTGGATCTAGAGAGCCTTCTGCCGAATTTTTAGGGAGATATTTTACCATCTTCCTCTATTAATACAGACTTGATTGTTTATTTTCGAGACTTTTATGCTGCTAGTTGCTTTGTACTCTGTTGTAACTAAGGATTTTGATCCGATGCCTATTGTACTCAGTTTACAAAGTGATTAATAAAGCCATATATTCAAAGTGGACGTAGGCAAACAATGCCGAACCACTATAAATCATTGTGTTCTTGTTATTGCTTTCATTTTCTGTCATTTAATTGTTTATTTCCTCTGTTTACATTTAATATTTTTCATTTATTACTTTAAAAAATCTCTATTGGGTGTTTGTGCCAATTTTTGGTGCAAATAGTATTTAAATATCTAAATTATTTAAATATTTGAATGTTAGATCAAATGTGATTTAATTGATTTAATAACCTTGTTAAACCCCTTTTAATTAATAACTAATGATGGTAAACTTGTTTTTAAAATTTCTTTACAAAAATATATACTTCTAAAAAATATCAAATAATGTGACTAAAAATCCTTTTATCGATAAACAATTTTTTATTTACCAAAAGTTATACAAACTTTTTCTACATACACTAAAACACTTAGGAGGTCATTAGTAACTAATTAACACACTTTGCTTCATAAGTAAGCGAATCTTCTATAAGCTTCTAGAAGATAAGGAGATATTTCATGTAATGGGTAGTTTGGTCATTTGATAAAGGAAGATGGTGTAAAGGAGAAGTGATGGGGGCATGTGGGGGTGATCCTTCCATGGCATGATGGGGGGAGGAGGGGAGGGTGAAGGGAAGGGTAGGGAACATGCACTTGATGCCTATATACATATGTGCACACATCTTTGATTCATTTTTGCAAATTCACAAATAAACGAGCTCTCTTATCTCCTTTCTCTTCATAAATTTCCTAAGAGAATTAACTTCAATACATCTCCAAATCTCTTCAAAATTTTCCACAAGCCTTACAAAAACACTAAAAAACCACCTAGAAACTTGGAGTGTAAGGTTTGGAGCACAAGACTCCCAAATCTCTATAGGTCGTAAGCATTTGGTAGGGTATTTGGGCCTATGCTAGTGCAATGCAAGGTTGAAGATAGGAAGTTGGGTGTTTGCAAGGCTGAGGTAGGAAGGTAGAATTTGGACTTACTTGATTACTTTTTAAGGGTGAGCTAACTCACCATTTGATGTGCATGAAGTGTATATAATGCTTACTTATATTATAATATATGTTGCTTGATGTTATATTGATAATATGTTAGGATACCGGTTTTATTTTTGCTTGAAAAGAAAAAAAGCATATGTAATCCATACATATAGACTCGGATGATTTATAGCATAGCCTTGAAACAAAGCACATAGCTTGTAGTTGAACTTTGGTTTAAAATGGACTTGGATTTGAAAGTACTTATAACCATAGTCGCTATAGATGCACTTAGGAATTGACTTATATTTGACAATTTCTTAGCAACTATGTAGGTAGATCCTTAGAGGTTTCTCTCCATAACTATTATGTATATTGTGTATGCTTGCTGTTATAAAAAGATTGTATGATAAAAAGTTAATTAACATATTGAAAAGTGGTCAAACTTTCACTCGTGCAAAACTGCCACGTTTTAGCCTATGTTTTGAACTATAAAGTTTAGAAATGACTTTAAATTTAAGTATTTTGGTTCATTGTTTTGAAGTGTTTTATAACTCATATTAGAGTATTTTAAAAGTGGTTTGATATTTTAAAGTATTTTTAAGAATTAGTTATGAATTTTTTTAAAAGATGGTTTACTTTTAAATATAAGAAAAACATGGGTTTTCTAAGTGTTTAAGTAAATTATAAACTGTTATTTTCAAGTAATATTTTGAATAAATGGTTTAAAACCTATTATAAGTATTTAAAAGCATAAAAGCATTTTTATGTATTTTTTTAGAGAATAGTTGATTATTTTATTAAAGTGTTAATATCTTATGTAATATAATACCTTTTGAATTGTTTTATTAAATATCTTAGTTTATAAATAAATTAGTATAAATATACATAAACATATACATATACATATACATAAATATATATTTCATTTCTTGAAAGATTTTTTGAATTATGAACCAAAGGTTTAGAAAGGGGTTAGGAATTGCTTAGTGACTGAATCGTGTTTTGTTTAATTACTTGTTTGAAAAGTAATTAACTATGCTTAACACTAAAAGAAAATGAAGTAGGCTTATCTATTTGTGAGAGTTAATATTGATGTTTGAATAAGGATAGAAGCAATAGTGATCTAACCTACTGGTTTCACTCTTGATCAAGAAATTGTTAAGTCAGGAATGTCAGAAACGTGTTAGTCATGTTTTTTACTTACTCGTTGATGGAAATATTAAGTTATATACTTAGCACTAAAAGCCGACTGATGTGTACGTAAATGTGCATATTTTTACCACCATATTTATTCTATTTAAATTAAATAAATGATCATATTGGGTATTTTAACTTGTTTAAACCAAAATTCAAATTATTTGAAATTGTCACATATTCATCTTCATATAGGGGCAAAATGGTCATTTTATGCATTTATTAAATTGTGAAAATTTACTTGGAATTTTCTATGTTGTTTTGTAGGAAATTTGGTGAATTTTACAAGTGGTTACATGATGATATATGCATGCATAAGAGTGAAGAGAACAAATGAAGATGGAAATAATTCAAAGTGAAGATAATGGAGGACCCCACCTACCCACCTACCTAAATGTACAAATTAGAGGCTAATGCACATGCTTATGGAATTAATGGCTTCATTTACATTTAAGTGAGGGATTATTGAAGCTAATGATTACTTGGCCACCACACTTCCTACAAGGGCATTTTGGGCATTCCCCAAAAATATGAATTAGGGTTTAACACTTGTATAAATACCCCATATCTTCATGTAACCTCTCTCTCTCTCTTAGTCTCTCTTTAGTTAGTTTTAGATCAAATAAAAGAAAGCTCTCCTCTCTTTTCATGGCTACTTAGCCATATTTTTATTTCATGTAACTTTCATTTTTTTTAATGTTAATTAGTGCTCTCTTTTCTTTTACATGCTTCTTTTCCTTTCATGTTGTAGTGTAGATCTCTCTTATTTCATGCAAGTAGATTAGTTTTCCTTTCTTTTTTCTCTCTTTTTCCTCTTGTTTGTTTAATGTTACTTTCTACATTTGTTGATTTGATAACAAAAATGAGAGGCTAATCCCTTCAATTTAGGGGTAATGAAGCTCTCTTGAATCATGTAGATGCAACATAATTTCTTTTATGTCTCTTTTGTGCTTAATGGAAAGTAGATGTTTATGTGGTTTTGTGTTTAATATTGAGTTTGATAGCTTATATTGTTCAAAACAAATAGGCTATGCTTAGTCATATGAATCATTAATTACCTCTTCATCTACATATGATCATGGTAATGAAAGTGGATTTAGAATCAAAATTTGATGGTTTATGTTTCTAATTCAATAGTTAATAAACCATGCTTAAAATAGATTCTACTTTTAATTTCATATCATTTTCATTGAAGTTAGTAAGTGGGTTAGAGGGTGCATTAAAGTTTGATGGTTTAAGTGTGTTAATTAATAACACAATTAGGCTATGCTTATGATAAATGCATCAACTAATGTCACAAATGACCAAAAAGAGATCATAATGTCATTATGTTGATTTATGTGATCATTAGAGGGGATTTGCCTCTAAATTGCTCTTTAATCTCATCTTTTTATTCTCCTTAGTTTTAGGTTGTTTTTACTTTCTTTTAGTTAGTTAAAAATCACTCGACTTTGGTTTAATTTGATTGAATAGAATTTTTAAACTCTAACAATTCCTTGCGGATCGACCCGTATTCGCCACGTACTACAAGTGTACGCCGTGCGCTTGCGGTTATATTTTTAATTTAAATTCGTTCGACGGTTTTCTAAACCGATAGAAATTTCGTCGACGAACAAGTTTTTGGCGCCGTTGCCGGGGAGTTGTTTTGATTTTGATTTTCTATTCTTCGAATTATTTGTGTTTGATTTTAGTGCGTGTGTTCTTTTTGTGTGCGTTGTGTTAAAAAAAGGATTTTTTTTGTGTTTGTTTAGTGTTTGTGTGCATTTGTTTGTGTTCTTGTTGTTTTCTAGTTGCTTTGTGCATTTGCATTTCATATTTAAAAGAAAAAAAAATATACAACTTCAATTCAAAAAGAAAAATATATTATTCCATTAGCTTTTCTATTACATTTTCTATTTTCAATTGTATTTGACAGACTCCATAAACATCTACCATCTTTGAAATACTCTCTGTTCATTCATCTGCATATTCCCTATTGTAAACGGCCACTTCCCACTGCATTACTGTCCTCTGACTTCATCATTGTTCATCCATCGTCCCACTGCCTGAAATCATTTCCACTTTCTCATCTCAGTTGAGACTGCTGCCATTCCATCCCCTACAAGCCATACACAACACTGCAATCCCAAACAGTCAACAAACTTCAACCATCAACTACATCACAAAACCCACTGTCAGACAACAGTTTCACAACTGTTACCTTGCTACTGCCAACTTCAAGCAGTCAACACATCCACAAAACTGCACCAACTTCCAAGACATTACTGATCATCATTTCAATCTTCATCCTACTACTTATCATACAGCTGCCAATACTCCACTAACATACTACCATAACAAACATCTACTTCAACTAGCCATCACTGCTACATTTCCTCCACCATTCAATACACATAGACCAAACATAGCCTCCAAAACAAAAAAAAATTCAAAAAAAAATAGAGTCTCTTCCAAAAAAAAACGAGGGTTGTTTATCATTTATTTTAGTTTCTTCTTCAATATAAAAAAACTGTATATATATCTTGATTTTATTTTTAGGTTGCAAAAGCAGAAAAGGAAAGGAGCTAAAAATAATTGCTTCGCTTTGCTTGCCAAAAATAAAAATAAAAACTGCTTGCTTGATATATCTATTATTTTATTTGCATTGCATTGTATATATCTCTTGTTTTTATTTTAGTTGCATTGTTAATTGCTTGCATTTGCATATATATATTAAAAAAAAAGTCAAAAATTCAAAAACAAAAAAATTACATTCGTAGTTGCATTGTTAATACACGTTTATTTTCTGCTTTGCATTTCATCCTAGATTTTGAATAATAATAACGATTAGACATCGATAACTTTTAATTGTATATTGACAAGTTTTCTTCTTTGAACAATTTAATTTCTTGGTGTCTAGGCTACGGCAGAGTAATAACCATTTATAAATATTACCGTGATTCGTAAATATTATAGTGGTTGTTCCTTTGAAGGTACTTAAACCTTCGGCTGCATTGCTACGGTGATTCGTGGTGCACCGATAACTCCTGCCCGTTACCTGGCTGAGAACTATCTTGTTGATTTAAGACAATTTGTAATTATACAATTTTGGGTTAACTTAGGATAAATCATTTGTAATTAAACCTTGCATTCATTTAGTTGCGTTAGTTCATGCATATTTAAAAAAACAAAAAAAAATTCAAAAATCCAAAACTAAAAAAATTGTGAATATTCCTTTTCCCTTGAAATTTTTAAATCCTTTTCCTTTGAAATTTCAAAAATCCAAAAATTTAGAAAAACCAAAATCCAAAAAAAATATTATAAAACCTTTTCAAAAAAAAAATCAATTTCCCTTTGAAAAATAAATTTTATTTGTAAATATTTTTCCTTTATAAAAAAAAACCAAAAATATTCTTGAAAATGTCCGAATTTCCGTATTCACTTGAATTTTATAATAGTTGTGAAAACCAATATAATTCATATGATTTTACTCCAAATTCGCATGGATATGTTAACGACAACTATTCTTTAAATAATTCGAATTTCGAACAACAGAATTTTCAAAACGATGACCAACCCTCGAATCTCGAAAATAGCATTTCATCTCTACTTGAAATCTCTACACAACAAAATCGAGAGATAAATGATTTGTGTAATTCATATTTGTGCAATGATTCAAGACCATGTTTTCAAAGTGATCAAAACTTGAATTCAATTCAAAATTCAAACGATTTTGATTATAACCCATGCCAATTCAATTTCGAACTCCAAAATGAATTTCAAACTCAAAATGGAAATGGAAACAACTTTTCAAACGACTTTGGCAATGGGAATAATCTTAACCATGTTACGATTGAAAATCTTTGTTCTCAACAAATCCAAATCGAAAATTCTCAAGTTAATAAGTGTAAATTGGATTTTGTTGAGCAAATGAACGAAATATACGATGCTCACACGGATTCATTGTTTGAAACTTATATGAAACAACGTGAACAACAAAATCAAATTCAAACGTGTGACGAGTCAAACAATAATCCATCTTTTACCCAAATCAACGATTTTCAAATAACAACTTTTGAAATTGAAAATGAAAATCTTAACGAAGTTGTTGAAAACACGGTAATTGAGTTGGATTTCAATTCTTTTGAGGGTGTGGAACCAAATTTAAAATCCGATCTTCCTTTTCTCGATTTTGAAAATTTGAATACAACAACTTTGGATTTTGAACTTGAGATACGCAACGAAGTTGTTGATAATCCAATAAAGGAAGACGAATTTAATGAACACGATTTCTTTGGACTTTTTGAAAACGAGTTGTCAAATTCTGATAGGGAAGAGTTACATCACCATTCTGATTTTGAAATCAATAATTTCGAAGAAGTTTTCAATGATAAATTTGAATTTCAATTTGGTGAAAACAAACTTGAATTTCAATCAATTGTTTTATTGAACCCAAAAATCATCGAAAATAAAAGAACTCGTACGATTTTCAATAAAACGACATTCGTTTTTTCAAATCAACATTCAACTTTGAAATCTTTTACGATTTCGTTTTTCGAGCTTGAGCTGTGTCTTGTATATTTGATGAGACAAATGAATCGGTCTTTGGAAGATCGTTTCATTTACTTTTTGACGATATATTTTCTGATCTCGTGCAAATACCGTTAATTTTCATTTAAATAAAGGACATGTTTTTATTTTTATTTTTCTCCTTCCACTTGGGTTGACTATGGGGACACAGTCAAAATCAAGTGTGGGGAAGACTCACCATAATTTTCAATTTTTCCAAAATTAAAAAAAATCTCAAAAACAAAAAAAAACAAACAATTTTTTTTAAGCATTTTAATTTATTTTTAAAGAAACACTATAAGATAAATATATGGTTTTGGTTTATTAAATTGATATTTTTGAAAATTTATTCGTCTTAACAAAAATAAAAATGAAGTTTGATTACAAATAATAATGGTTTAACTAATATATAGGAAGATTCTTACGTGATAATTATGAAATATATCCTAATTGAAAATCTTTGTTTTAAAAAAGTGGTTGATTTAAAGTAGAGGATATAACATTTTTTTTGTCTTCTAAGTTAAATGGTGCTAAGATGATTTTGCAAAACTCTCTCTTCGAAAAAAAACAAAAAGAAAACAAAAAGAAAAAAAATACAAAAAAATATTTCTTATATATATATGTATAGTTTTATATTAACACCTACGGTCGACAGGTGTTCACACTCGTGTGTTCACTCGCCATGCTCTGTACCCTTCTCACGTAAGCCCGAAAGGCGGTGCACGATCGGTATATTTGGCCTCAGTTTATCTGAGCTAGGTGTGTATATATAAAAATTCTTTTTAATAACGCCTACAGTCAATAGGTGTTCACACTCGTGTGTTCACTCGCCACGCTCTGTATTCCCCTCACATCAGTCCGCAAGGCAGTGCATGGGTAATATATCTGGCCTCAGTTTATCTAAGTTAGGCATATGTAAATATTGTAAATATCAATAAAATTTTCAAAAAATGGAGAGAGTAAGCAATTGAAATCCAAGCACTATTTTAACTTATTTGATTTGACTTGTTATTGAAAAGAAATAAAATTACCACTTTGATAAACTTTGATAATCAACTAAGGATCCATTTAATAATTACACTTTGTTATCAACCGAATCAACGAGTTAAACTATAGTCTATTTGTTATGATAACTTAGTTTTTGTTGGAAATTTTGACAAGTAAATGACTTAAGTTTTCAAGATAATAACCAAACCTATATTTAACTTATTTGTGTCTATTTAAAAGTAAATCTTTCATTTGTAAATATTTCCAAAAACTCGCATTCATCTCTTTGTAAATAATCTTGCATTTTGTAAATAATTTCATCCTGCATTTGGATTTTGTGGGTAGTATCCGCTGAAAACCCTCACGAGACAACACTCGTCCTACTGGGGACACCCAGAGGTTTAACGGCTTGTTGCATACACTCAATGCAATCATGCTCCCTACGAAAATGGATTTATCTTAGCTTTTCTTTATTCGAGGACGAATAAAAAGATAAGTGTGGGGGTATTTGATGTGTACGTAAATGTGCATATTTTTACCACCATATTTATTCTATTTAAATTAAATAAATGATCATACTGGGTATTTTAACTTGTTTAAACCAAAATTCAAATTATTTGAAATTGTCACATATTCATCTTCATATAGGGGCAAAATGGTCATTTTTATGAATTTATTAAATTGTGAAAATTTACTTGGAATTTTCTATGTTGTTTTGTAGGAAATTTGGTGAATTTTACAAGTGGTTACATGATGATATATGCATGCATAAGAGTGAAGAGAACAAATGAAGATGGAAATAATTCAAAGTGAAGATAATGGAGGACCCCACCTACCCACCTACCTAAATGTACAAATTAGAGGCTAATGCACATGCTTATGGAATTAATGGCTTCATGTACATTTAAGTGAGGGATTATTGAAGCTAATGATTACTTGGCCACCACACTTCCTACAAGGGCATTTTGGGCATTCCCCAAAAATATGAATTAGGGTTTAACACTTGTATAAATACCCCATATCTTCATGTAACCTCTCTCTCTCTCTTAGTCTCTCTTTAGTTAGTTTTAGATCAAATAAAAGAAAGCTCTCCTCTCTTTTCATGGCTACTTAGCCATATTTTTATTTCATGTAACTTTCATTTTTTTAATGTTAATTAGTGCTCTCTTTTCTTTTACATGCTTCTTTTCCTTTCATGTTGTAGTGTAGATCCCTCTTATTTCATGCAAGTAGATTAGTTTTCCTTTCTTTTTTCTCTCTTTTTCCTCTTGTTTGTTTAATGTTACTTTCTACAATTGTTGATTTGATAACAAAAATGAGAGGCTAATCCCTTTAATTTAGGGGTAATGAAGCTCTCTTGAATCATGTAGATGCAACATAATTTCTTTTATGTCTCTTTTGTGCTTAATGGAAAGTAGATGTTTATGTGGTTTTGTGTTTAATATTGAGTTTGATAGCTTATATTGTTCAAAACAAATAGGCTATGCTTAGTCATATGAATCATTAATTACCTCTTCATCTACATATGATCATGGTAATGGAAGTGGATTTAGAATCAAAATTTGATGGTTTATGTTTCTAATTCAATAGTTAATAA
Source organism: Allium fistulosum (assembly GCA_030737815.1). Taxonomy (NCBI): domain Eukaryota; kingdom Viridiplantae; phylum Streptophyta; class Magnoliopsida; order Asparagales; family Amaryllidaceae; genus Allium; species Allium fistulosum. The sequence goes on from CM060906.1 coordinate 919,664,568, forward strand.
ACCATGCTTAAAATAGATTCTACTTTTAATTTCATATCATTTTCATTGAAGTTAGTAAGTGGGTTAGAGGGTGCATTAAAGTTTGATGGTTTAAGTGTGTTAATTAATAACACAATTAGGCTATGCTTATGATAAATGCATCAACTAATGTCACAAATGACCAAAAAGAGATCATAATGTCATTATGTTGATTTATGTGATCATTAGAGGGGATTTGCCTCTAAATTGCTCTTTAATCTCATCTTTTTATTCTCCTTAGTTTTAGGTTGTTTTTACTTTCTTTTAGTTAGTTAACAATCACTCGACTTTGGTTTAATTTGATTGAATAGAATTTTTAAACTCTAACAATTCCTTGCGGATCGACCCGTATTCGCCACGTACTACAAGTGTACGCCGTGCGCTTGCGGTTATATTTTTAATTTAAATTCGTTCGACGGTTTTCTAAAACGATAGAAATTTCGTCGACGAACACCGACCAACTAGACTTTTTTGTCTATAAGAGTTAAGAATGAAGTGTCTAAGCAAGGCTTTAATACGCAACCAGTGCTCTAACTTACCTAGCTCCATCCTTGACAAAAGGATAATATAAGTTGAGTAGTTTGGAAACGTGATAAGTATATGAACCTTGATTTTCATAAGCGATCGTCTTCAGAACTAGAAAGTCGACTAGCCAAATGCCGAACTTAACCAAATATTAACTTAGATCTTAACATGAATGTTTTTAAAGATAAGTATAAAATTAGTTTTGGGTTTTTTGTGACAATGTGTGAATAATATTGGTCTTTAACGCTTTTTGATTATACTTGGTATAGTAATTAGATCTTTAAAAAGAATATTTTAAAGATAATTATAAATGGAATTTTTTAGGATTTATAGTAACGATGTTTTAATGACATTTGTTTTTATCCACAAAAGTATATTTATGCAAACGTGGAATCTTGTTTAAGATTTGTGAATATTCTTATACCATTTGGGATAATAATATAAATACATTTCTAAGTATTGGAAAGAGTAGAAATGTATAGTGAATAATAGAATACATATATATATATATTTTGTGAAGGTATTTTAAATATATATACAAGTATTTTTAAAGAAATTTCTAATTAATAAAAGGATTAATTACATAGAAAGGATTAGAAGTTGCTTAAGTAGCATCATCGTAATTGTATGACTTAATCGTGCTTTATTTGTTTGCTTGTTTATGGAAAGTTTTTAGTCATATACTTAGCACTAAAAGCCAATGAAGTAGGCTTGTCTATTTATGAGAGTAACGACTGATTTCGAGTAGGATTTAGTAGTAATAGTGCTCTAACCTACCGGCTTCACTCTTAACCGAGGGATAGTGTAAGTTAAAAGATCGGAAACGTGATAATTACACGAGACTTGGTTTCCACTTACGATCGTCTATCTTGTACCTGATAGTCAATTAATCAACTATCGAAATTGACGAAATTAACTTGGGAAATATCTAAAAGCTTCATAGTTTCATATGATTTGAGAACCCCCATGGAGAAGCATTGGTATAAATGTCTACAGGTTTAAGAACTTATATATATGAGTTCCCATGAAGAGGACTCTTCTTTATAAATTATTCGCATAATTCTAAAAGAACTGGAATTGAGTTAACAAGAACTTCATCGATTTAGTTTTGAAGAGACCGGGAGTGGTAAGTATTTTACTTATTTAAAACCATTTCAGAGCTGGTTTATTGGTTCTATATTTTGGAAGCAGTGGTGAAATGGAATGCTATAGAGTTGAACTTGATAGAGTTAGGAGTATGCCCTAGTGACAATTATATATTTGTTACACATATCTAACTCGATAACCTATTTTTTCGAAATAAAAGGTGTTTTCTTTCTGTTATATATTTGATATAATGTGTTATATTAATTAATTAATGTAACTAAAAGTATATTTAATAGAAAATCCATAAATGGTATGTTTTGTGATAGTAGTTACAAAGTGTTGTAACCATGAGTAATTTATCACAATGTAAAAAAATATATCATTTTAAATGTTCCTAGTCAAGTTGCATCAAGGCTGGATATAGATATATCTATTGAGGCTAGAGTACATAATGTCGTTCAAATATTAGGCAGTGCATTTCCCATAACTGCAGGGGGCACCTATGGGTTACATACTGATAGTTATTGGATGACCATGGAACGACTCACTCGATAGTTTTGTATTGATTAATATAACTAAGGTCGGACATAAAATATCGATGTGGCTGATCTTCACAGTTCTTTCAGCTTGAGAATACTATGGATCTTCAATATGAAAGTTCTACTTTGATTATAGTCAAATCATGGCAAGAAATCCATCAAGTAACTATAGTGGGGTCGGTTGGAAGTATTGGAAGTGAAGCACTATTCAAGAGAGGATTCATCTCCTTGGTTATATGGGTTAGTATCACGGCTAACTCAAGTCAACTCAAAGTCCCTAGCTAGAGTGGTTCGGTTAGTAATAATTGTTATTATTGAACCAAGGACTTTGTGTTTGAACTATAGAGTTGAATATGAACAATATTGGAATTTTGGCCATTACCAAATTCCATAAGTTCAAAGCGAAATATTTTTGACAAAGTGAATTAGTGTAAATAAAAGTCACAACTGGGTATCGCTTAATAAAGTAAAATTGGATTTTACAAAAACTAAGTAAGAGATTAATTTGGCTAAAATGTCACACCGCCTGCTAAGTGACGTGTGAACATTAATATTCGAATAGTTCGATATTAACCGCTGACCGAATTTACACAAGTCGAGCCACAAAAGTGAAACTATGAATTCTCTTTTGACCAAACGATTTAATTAATTAATAATTATTACAAATTAATTAATATTTATGAAATATTAATTTTAAAATTTTATTATGATTTGGTGAATAAATATTATTAGATACATTTATAATAGTTATAATTATACTAATCGATATACGATATTGACAGGCGATTAAATTGGATTAAATTGTATAATATTTTATTTGGGTTCTAAATGGGTTTAAAAGCCCATAAATGGGGATGGAAAATCGGCCATAATGAGAGGCTAATGTGGTCATAAGATGTTGCAACAAAGACTTTGAGATGGAGGGCTAAGATGGAAGAGAATTGGTAAGAGATGATGTAGGGTCTTGATCCTAAAATATCTCTTAATTCTCCATTATATAAGAATCTCTATCCTCAACCTTTAGATGAATTTTTGAAGCCTCTAACCTAATCTATTTCTGGTTGGATTACTCTCTTCCATCTTCCTAACTTCTCAAGTGCAAATCAAATCAAATTGATTGTTATCTAATAGTTGAAGGTCAACGGATCAAGGACTAGAAATCTGCTGAATGGGGAAGAGTTTCAAAGAGGAGAATTTGTCTTTTCATGGTGTACTTCAAGGCTTTAGAATTAAGGTATGATTTTATAAGATTATAATAAGTGATTTTTAGTATAATCTTTTTTATCACATATGTGTATATCGTTTACCCGCTTTTTGACCAAAGCAACTAACTTAAAACGGACCTAGAGAACTCATACCAAGAAGGATTGACTTAAAATTTTGGAAGAACACTTAGAAGACATAAAAGAAGGCACTCACCCAAAATGGGCTCGACTAGATAAGGATAGATGGATCACCAGCGACCTAACTAGATGAATCACTAGCGATCAATGTAGAGTGGCCCCCACTACCTAAAATTTTGTGGGTAGGTCCCAGACACCCTCTAGAGTGTACCTGCAAAGTTTTGTCTGGTTTTGTTAAGTTTTGAGCTTGTTACAGATGATTCTTATGGACCAGATGACCCATGAAGACGGATGACAAACAAACTCCAAACAGCTTGATATTTGGATAAGGCATTCAAATAGATGAAAGGAAGACAACCCCAAAGGATAGACTGAAAAATAGTTTAAGAGCATGGATTACTAGCGATCCATCATACATGGATCGCTAGCGATCCATCATGTTAGCTCAGGTCGCCTCGAGTTTTTCTAGACTTCTTCCTAGCACTATGTAGAGGCTTCTGACAAGTCGACCTTAAACCAACTACTCTCCTACTCCTATAAATATAATCCTACTTGCAACATAAAGAGGATCTTCTTGACTGGCTACTGGAACTCTGCCTAGATTATTCTTCACTCTTCTTCTCCCATACAATAGTTATCTAGAAGTTCATTGTGATTCTCTAGTGAACTCTTGCACTTGCGACTTATTCTAATCTCATCAACTTGTAACCGAATTCAAATTGTAATTGGAGTCGGTTGATAATAAAGCTTATAAAGTGGACGTAGGCTTCATTAACAACCGAACTACTATAAAAATCTTCTTGTCTCTTTACTATTTCTGCTCTTTTTATATTTATTTTCTATATCACTACTCTGTAAGAATAAGGCTGGTGCTTTCACACTCAATACAGGGTGTTGATCCATTTTTTGGTTTAATATTTTGGTGCTTTCACTAAGAAAATTGAACTTAGGGCTAGGTCTGAAAACTTGAACTTTGAATCTAAGACTTAGAGAAGATGACCATGCATAATACCAAATCTAGAGCCGGAGCAAATCAACCAGAGCCTGGGGACAGTCAGTTTGTGCCTTCAAATTCTCATCAACCCAACTATGTGATTAGAGAGGAGATGGAAAGGATGATGAAAGAGATGCAGGATGAAATCTTAGCTAGACAATAGGAGATGATGGACGACTTCTTCTAGAAGATGGAGCAGCAAGGGATGGCTAGATTTACATGGAATGGGAATCAAACTCCAGGGAACAACGCAGAAGCTACCGGAGTTGGATTGGAACAAGATGGAGTCTTCCCCATGCCTAGAGCAACAAATACTTGGGGGCAATGCTGGAATCAACACAGAAATCAATCCCGATGCCGGAGTGACTGTTGAAACACCAGGAACTGGTGGTACGTGGGCTAATCCAAATACTAGGATGCAACAGACACAAGAATATCTACCAGAATTTCCTCGACGGAACGCAGGTCTGAATGAAGCTAGAGTTATGAATCAGAACACAAGCGTGTGGTCGGAGGAGCATATCCCTGGATACCCCCATTGGAACAGGGGCAAAATATTGCTTTAGGACGGAGACCTTCATTGGAAAGTGAGAACCGAATTGCTGAATTGGTATGAAGGTTCATTAGAGGAGGACCCCATATCAGGGTATGGAAGATGCAGATAGGTCCATTTACTGCTAATATTCAAAATGCGAGAAATCCTCCAAATTTCAAGCTTCCGATGGTGGAAATTTACAATGGGAAGACAGATCCGATGATTCATATGATGAATTACATCCAACATATAGAGGTGTTGGGTGCTTTTGAGGAGGTAAAGGGGTGGTGCTTCCTATTATACTTAAGGATTTAACTGCAATGTGGTTTAGCTAGTTAGAGATGGGTCCATGAGTACATGGACCGACTTGGTAAGCAAGTTCTTAAGACAGTTTAGATTTTACGTCTCACAACTGAGGAATGTACTTACGCTCTCAAATGTAAAACAAAGGCTTAGAGAGTCCTTAAGAAGTTATTTAACAAGATTTAATGCGGTGACAGCTGCAGTCGACCAGCTGGAGCCATCATTTATCCTAATAGCAGTAGTATCAGCATTGAAAAGGAATCCACCGATGGATCTTGCAAAAATCTATTAAGAAGTTGATATATATTTGCGTCTGGAAGATGCTAAAGCCTAGGATAAAGATGTGGATGCTAAAATAAATGCTGTGGAGAACAGAGGACCATCCAGACCTGGAATTGGAAAAGATAGAGGGAAAAGGAAAACAGATAATGACTTCGGGGAGTTGGAATGACAAAGGAAGAAGCCGGGATTCTCTTCACACACTGACCTAACTGCCAAGGAGGATATACTTGGATACTAGGGGCAGAACCTCTACTATAGTTCACCTAAGTGGGAGCCCACATATCGAGAGAAAAGATCTAGAAAATTTTACATCTTCCATGATCCGAATGGGCATAAAACAAATGAATGACGCCGCCTTCGTGACCCGATAGAAGAACTAGTTTGGAACAACCAGCTACCATAGTACGTGAGGAACAGAACTATGGTAGAATTGCAAGAATAGCCACCATCCGCAGCAAATGCATCAAGAAAGACCTAGGTATTCGAGCCAAGACAAATTATCCCATTATCGGGGTAGATGGGAGTCGGATCCGGCTCCCATGCTTTACTTTTTTGTTTCTTTTTCCATACTTTTCTTTAGTATTTAGACAATAATAACCTCAGGCCGCTTACACATGTACAGGAACCTAAACGGTCCCTAGGCACGCTTTGAGTCGAATGCTTGAGATGACTATTTAGGACAATAATAACCTCGGAATACTTACACATGACGGGACCCAGATTGGTCCCTAGGCATGCTCTGAGTCAGATCTCGAGCTGAAAATTTAGGATTTCTACTTGTTTTGCTTCCTTCTTTTTTGTTTTGATTTGAATATTGAAAAATCCACTTTGATTGTGATTTCTAATATTGATCGCCTTAGAGTCCAAACACAGGACCAGAGTGCATGGTGCAAGTCCCCTTGCCAAAAAAGCAAGTGGATGGACTTGTACAATATTTATCACCTTAGAGTCCTAACACAAGACCGGAGTGCAAGTTGTAATTCCCCTTGGATGGACTTGTACGATATTGATTGCCTTAGAGTTCTGAATAGAGAGATGGGAACAGAGTGCAAGAAGTAAGTCCCCTTATCGGAGAGTGAGCGGATGAGCCTATTTAATCCCTTTTAACTTAACAAACAAACGATCCAGAGAGATCATCCCCTTTAACTTAAATATTAAACTAAACATTAAACGATTCAAAGAGATCGTACTTATTTGAATTAATAAAAGGATTCGAATGCCTTATAGATAGAATAAAAGTAATAAATCCTGGATGAACACAGTCGATATTTGATGTGATTTTGATGTATGATGTGAAATCGAAATGATTGCGATGTATAGATTACACTTAGGTAGAGTCTAGAGTCTTAGGCTATAACAGGTTCGGAATGACTTATGATTGGCAAGAGAATCCGAAGGAACTTGACGATTCACCAAGGATGAAGCAGCTGGAAAGCTAAACTATCGAAGATCGGAGATATGAACTTGTTCTTAAGCAAAGCATACCTTTCATTCAAAAGGCGTATCATTTGGGGGCAAATGTTTACCTCCTTTTTGACCAAAATAGCTAACTTAAAACAGACCTAAAAAATCATACGGAACCGGATTCACATGAAATGTTGGGAGAACACTTTAGAGGACACAAATGAAGGCATTCACCAAAAATGGGCTTGATTGGATAAGGCTAGATGGATCGCTAGTGACCTAAGTAGATGGATCACTAGCGATCCATGTACAGTGGGCCCCACCACCTAAAATTTTTACGGTAGGTTCGAGACAACCTCTAGAGTGTAGTTGCAAAGTTTCGTCTGATTTCATTAAGTTTTGATCAAGTTATGGATGATTCTTCTAAACTAGATGACCCATGAAGACAGATGGTCAAACAAACTCCAAACGACTTGATATTTGGACAAGGCATTCAAATAGATGAAATGAAGGAAACCTAAAAGGGTAGACTCAAAATTAGTTTAAGGGCATGGGTCGCTAGCGATCCATCACCCATGGATCGCTAGCGATCCATCATGTTATCTTGGGCCGCCTTGAGTTTTTCTGGACTTCTTCCTAGCACTAAGTAGTGGCTTCTGACAAGTCGACCTTGGCCCAATTGCCCTCCTACCCCTATAAATACAATCCTACCTGCAACACAAAGAGGATCTTCTGGATTGGCTACTGGAACTCTCCAGATATTATTCTTCACTCTTCTTCTCCCACACAGTAGTCATCTTGTAGTTCACTATAATTCTCCAGTGAACTCTTGCACTTGTGACTTATTCTAATCTTATCAACATGTAACTGAATTCAACTTGTAATAGTAGTCAGTCGATAATAAAGCTTATAAAGTGGATGTAGGCTTCGTTAACAACTAAACCACTATAAAAAAATTCTGGTCCCTTTACTATTTCTGCTCCTTTTGCATTTATTTTCTATATTATTGCTCTTTAAGAATATGGCTGGTGCTTTTACACTCAATCTAGAGCGTTGTTCCATTTTTTGGGTTAACATATATATTGTATTATTAAATAGGTGATGATTCTAATATGTAAGCAATGTTGTTACAATATAGTTTTAGTTAGATGTATGAATATATATATATATATATATATATCTTTTAAAAAGGCCTTTTCTTATTATATATGTTAGGTCAATGCAGTTATATGTAAAAATAATATAATTTTATATTTTAATTTAATATATATAACATTTAATTACATACATATAGTTTAAATTAGTTACAACAACATATTATGGCTAATATAGTAGTAAAATTAATTTTCGACAGCAAAAAAATATTTTTTATAAATATTTTATAATTATTTAATAATACTTAAATCAATTTATTTCATAAATAAATTGTATCAATTCGAATTTGTTATGAAAAATATTTGTTAAATTTTGTAAAAATTATGTTAGCACTAGATAAGCTCAAAGTCGAAAAATGAAAAAATAAAAAATTAGTTTTCTCTTTTTAAAATTAATCATTTCAAAAGGTCAAAATTAAAAAAATAATATAAAATCAATTTAAATTGAGAAAAATATAGAAAAAATTTCAAACTTCAAAATGTCATTTTGGATTTACTAGAATTTTAAATTTTGAAATAAAGTTTAGAAATTAATTAATTATTAATATTTTATTAGTTTTTAAATAAAAATTTAATTGAAATAAATTTTAAATATTTATATAATTATTTCTGAGCTGTGCACTTGACCTGGGATTTAATAAAAAAGTTTATCTTGAATAATTTATTAATTAATATACATATAATTATATGTTATAAATATATTTGTGTATAAATACAAGTACTTCATTATTATACGTATTGTTAACGCTAAAAAACGAACGCTAACACCCGGTGTGTGTAATAGAATCGTGAAAGCACCACCCGCGTGACGGGAACAGAATTTAAGCAGTAAAATAGCAGAAAAGCAGTAAAAGACAGCAATTTATAGTGGTTCGACTTGAGATTAAGCCTACGTCCACTTTGAATCTCTTTATTACTGAATCCAGTTACAAATCGATACAAATCTCTTATGAAAACAGTACAATTTGATCACAAGAAACAATCTTGACTACTAGCTCAATCTTCGACGATGAAACTCGATGAATCCGTGTTGGATGTAAGGAATTTCTCTCGAAGCTTGTTGTAGCGTCTTGAATGTTTGAAGATCTTTGATTGCTGAATGAGTGGAGACTTCGACAGAGTAATGGCGCTTGAAGAAATGAATGGCAAAAAGTCCCCTCCTCGTTGGAGTTTGAGCCCTATTTATAGGAGCTGATTTCTGAGCAGAATATTTGCCAAGTCTTAGGTCGCGTACGACCTTAGTTAGGTCGTAGGTCGCGAGCGACCTAGCTAGGTCGCAGTCTACTTGCGACTTAAGAAATTAGCTGGTGAAGTTGCACTTGGCTTCATTTGAACAAGTGATAGGTCGCAGGCGAGTTAAGGAATAGCTGTAGGAGCTTTAGGTCGTAGGAGTCTTAGCTCGTTTACCTCTTAGGTCGCGCAATCTGTTAACTCGCTAGCTACCTTAGGTCGCTAAGTCCCTTAGGTCGCTAGCTACCTTAGGTCGATAAGTCCCTTAGGTCGCTAACTACCTTAGGTCGTTAGCTTCCATAGGTCGCAAGCTTTTCATGTAGTTAGGTTGCAAGGTCTTCCTGTAGTTAGGTCGCAAGCTCTTTAAGTTCTTAGGTCGCAAGGTCTTCCTGTAGTTAGGTCGCAAGCTCTTTAAGTTCTTAGGTCGTAAGGTCTTCCTGTAGTTAGGTCGCAAGGTCTTTAAGTTCTTAGGTCGCAAGGTCTTTAAGTTCTTAGGTCGCAAGGTCTTTAAGTTCTTAGGTCGCAAGGTCTTTAAGTCGCAGAATTCCTTAGGTCGCAGAATTCCTCAGGTCGCGAACTTCTCTTAGGTCGCTAAGTTTTAGGTCGCTGAGATAAAGGAATTAACATTTGCCCCTCGAGGTATATGACTATGCCATAGGTCGTATGCTTCGACTCAACCTTGCTAAGTCACGAACGACCTAGAACGTGCACGCCTATTCGCCTCCCATTCTCAGTTTCATATAAATTGGTTAGGTCGCTCCTTCTTCCTCACCCTACCGTTTTAAGCCTCCATCGCCATTAACGATTTTTTGAGCTTCCAAAGACAAATTCGACCCATTCAGCTGTCGATTCTTCCTCACCAACATAATTCGTAAGTGGATCATCCTTTATTCATCCATAATCACTGCTTGATCACGAATCGTTGTTACCTGTCCTAAGCTTAATTTCCTGCATCGTGCTTTCTGAATGGTGGTTTCAATTGACTTTTGTTTGTCGTTTGACGCGTTGTGGTGATTCGCGATCATATGGAAGCTTTCACTATGGATCTGCGGAGTTTGCGATCGATTTGCTAGTTATTTGGTGGTATGTTGAGGTAGAATGAAGGGGAAGATGAATTCTTCTGAATTGGCGGTATTGGGTTATCGGATCCAATATGATGTTGCTTGGAGAGGAAGTCAACGACCTACAAGATTTGGACGACCTAAGAGTTAGGTTGCGTGGGAATGCTTAGCGACTTAAGCCTTTGCGATCTGACAACATTTGCGACCTAAAGAGTCTTCGACCTAAGCCCAGTCGTGCACGACCTAGGACTTAGAAAAAATTACATCGTCTTAATCCATCCAGTTGCAATGTGCGACCTACAGACAACTTGACCTATAATAGGTCGCTGAACGACCTAGCACTTAACAATTTTTCACAATCCTGAACTTTTAATCTGAACAACATGACTTAAGAATGCTGCAACTTATGTTATGTCGTGTGCGCCCTAATACTTAGAATTTTGAGCAGAATTTGACTGATTTTTGAATTTGAATTGTTTTGGACTTTGTTGTACTTCTCTTCAGATTGCCTTAACTTTAATGCTAATAACCTGTTTAGAAGCAACATTCATAGAAAAATGGGACGAATATACTGCCATTGATTGCCCACTTCAATTGACAGATTAGTCGACAAAGAATATCAAACTTAAATGAGCTTTGTGAATGAAATGCTGTGAACTAACAAATCTAAGTGAAGTATTAAATGATCAACTAAAGCTGATTTATTTGCATCAACACAACACTGTTCTCGGACTTAAGATATCAAGCCCTGAAACTTCATAATCGACAAGTATCAATTAATTTAGTTTCATTTATGTTTGCTTGTTATTGCATTAGTTTTGCACAACACTTCACTCTTTTTTAGGAAACGTGCACCTTAATATTTGATCGTCCAGTTCCTTGTGTAGAATGGCATCTCAACAGGAAGACTTGGAAATAGCTGGAGAAGCTTTTCCAATTGCTACTCCATTGAACGATCCTCCAGAAAGGACTCCTACTACTCTGAGTCATAAAGTTTTCCGTCAATTATGCATCCAATTTGGCATTGCCGAAGCTGACGCTTTGTTCCCTGGAATAAATGATACTGCTGATAGGCCGCCCCGTGGCTTTGTCGCAGTTAACCGTCAAATGTGTTCGAGTGGAGCTATTCCCCCATTTAACGACTGTCTTCGAGAACTTCTCCTTCGGCTATCTATCTCCCCTTTTCAACTGCACCCTAATGGATACTCCATCCTGCTGGGACTGTGTGTGCTATTCAGGAGAACGTTGGACCGTTTTCCCAGTTTTGCCGAAATTCGCTTCTTGTGCACATTTGCAAAGAACAAAGACCATCCCTCTATCACACTTGTGAGGAGTGCCAGGAACCGTAAACTAATTCTGGACTTGCCCGAAAGTGCCCATGGGTTCTTGACTCAATTCTTTTACGTCCGCTGTCCTCCGGGATTTTATGCCATCTGGAGAGTCGGAAGTAAGATTGCCTCTTTCCGATTTGTTTTTAAGACTTTTCAGAACTCGAACTGTCAAATGCTTAACTCTATTCTTTCTTTTTGCAGCACTTCCTCCTCCACTTCGAGATACCAGTCACAAGTTGATTTTAGATACTTTGAGTGTCGTTGATGTTGAGGAGAGGAGTGCCAAATTCTTGCTGAAAGATGAATTTCTGCACTAGTTTGGTCTTTTACATCCTTCTAGATCGACTCAGATTCATGAAATCTCTAGTTCTGATGCGGAAACGTTAGCTGCTCCGGGCTCTCGAGCAGAGGCCTCCAATGCCCCAGCTTCTGTAGAAGAAATTGCATCAGAAGCACCCGTCGTAGAGGCTGCTTTGATAAAGTGTTCCGCATCCACCGATGTTGTAGGGTCAGTCAGCAAGTCGGCACTTGCCCCAATTATTGAAGAGGAAGAAAATCCTTGAGTTTCTGAAAAATCAATTGATATGGAAGTTGAAAAAGAGAAGTCTGCTGAATACCAGGGTGATGACACCTTTGATGACTTGAGTGATATAATGATAACTTCTCAAGAGCTTTTCAGGGATAATATTCCAAAAGCGACTTCTCCCGTTGTTGAAGCGACTTCCACCTTTAAACAAGCCCTGATGCCTTCTACGCCAGTCGTCCCTGTTTCCACACTGAAGCGTGGTCTGTAGTTTGACGCATGTAGTTTGCACGTCGCACACACTTAGGATTTTTTCAGCACTTATAAGCACTTATCCTTCTTTTCTGGAAATTTCTAAACTTTACTTCTTTTCTGTTTTCAGATTCTCCGATGGGGCGTACTGGCTCATATTATGACTCATTTCATCGCCATGGAGGCCGTGGATCTTATAACTTTAGAAAATATCTCGATGCCCCGAGCGAGACAGACGAAAAAAGGGCTCGAAGGAAGGCTCAGGAGAAGCGGGATTACGATCAGTGGCAGAGAAGAAAAGATGCTGAGCGATATGATTCTTCTCACAGAAGTGACTATTCCCATAAGCGAAAGTCTTATGATGATAAGGGAAAAACTCAGATTGCTGACGAATCAAACAAGTGGTCCAAGCCAAGTGACGCGTCTGTAATTTCTGAGAAGACTGACGCTCCCATTTCTTCTGATACTCCGGCCGGCTCTCCTCCTCTAAAGAAATATGATATTCAAACAATCATTAACAGGCCACAATATCAAGTTAAAGACGGCCCTCCAACGCTTCAGAGCCGATTTCCGAATTGGTGCCTAAAAGGAGTGCGCTTTGACTTGGATTTGGTTCCGATTGATAAGCAAGACATGCTTAAAAGTCTTGACGCGGTCAGGCTTAATATTGAGAGGATGTCGCAATGGCAGAAACTTGTCGATGAACTTCAAAGGGTCAACCACATGAATCTTGAGGCGATGATGACCATGGAGAACGATAAATCAGAATGGGACAAATGGCGTAAGCAGCATGATGCGGAGATGACGAGCATTGCAGACGACAACACAAAGCTTGGACCTGAAGTTAAGCAGCTTAAGGAAAATCTCGCTTCTTCTTCTGCATCATGTACTCAAAAAGAAGAAGTCTTTCAGAAGCAAGTGCGGGATGCACATGCTGCACAAAGAGATGTCGAAATGAAGCTTGCCGCTGAACAGCACATTACTGAGAAATATCGCACAGAAAATGCCGAACTGCGGGAAAAGGTCACCTCCCAGAACGTAGAGATTGAGTTACTAAAGTCTCGACTCGCTAAAGCTGAGACAGAGCGTGATGAGGCTATTGCTGGTCGGGTTGCTGTCGTTGCCGAAAAGGAAGCGGCTGAGCAATCACATGAGACGACGAAAGCAAACATCAGCTCTACCTTATTCGACTTTTATTTACACAGTGTTCTGGGTCGTGGGAGCCTCGCTTTTCTAGGTCCTGATTATGAAATTACATTGGCTGAAGTGTGGGAAGTCGCAATTGACATGCTTGGCGGGGCCGGCTATGATGAGTCGGAACTTCAGGAGCGCTATCTTGATGATGAGGCTCGTGCCGCTCTTGTTAAGGGGAAGGAGCAGCTTGCTAAAGTACGAGCTGAATCAACGGGAGAAGAGCTTTCAAAAGAGGAAGCTCCTTTAACTGCCCCTGTTCATACTTCCACTTCGGCCGATGTAAACATTATGGATTCCGGCTCCCATTCTTCACTCCCAGCTAAAATTGCCCAAGAAACTGCGACCACTCCCACTGAGGATGAGGCACCGGACGATACTGAAGCCGAGAAATTTGAGATTGACCTTGCGAAGCCAACTCCTCCAGGTAATTTTGGCGTCGTCCCGGGCCCAATGAACCAGTTATTTGATTTAACCGAGTTTGATGACCTTCTTACTTGTTACTTAAACTTTGGTGAACCGATACCTTCTCTATTTTCGGGAGATATTGAGTTTAACTTCTTTTCTTCTACAGCGGAGGCACCAAACACTGCACAAGTTTCCACTCCTTCAGTTGCTGTCCTTCCATCTTTATAGATTACTCCTCCTTCTGCTTCCCAACCGGGATCGCAGGCAGAAAAAATCGAAGCTCTTCAAGGCCTGGACGATCCGGCTGTTTCGCAGGAGCAGAAGGCGGAGGATCTTGAAGATATCGAGAAGACCCCGGAGCGGTCTCTAGATGATGACCCGAAGCTTTCAACATTGCTTGCTACTCCGGGGAGCGAATCTTCTTCGAAGAGGAAGGGGAAGCGTGCCGTAAGGAAGAAGAAGAGAAGTGCTTCGACTGGGGAAGACAAAACAGAAGAAGACCCAACCACTCCTCCTTCTCCGTCCCGTCCACATCGGATTCCGAAATTAACTATTAGGCCAAGGAAAGGCTCCAAGGGTGGCGGAAAGAAAGAGTGACAAGCTGGACTTTCTACTTCTTATTTTGCTTTTTACATGTATAAACCGGAGATTGTGCGGGTACCGGTCCCTGCTTTTGCATTTTTGAGATATCTGCACATGTAAAGAATTTTCATAGTACTAAATAAAACAGTAATTTTACTTGTACAACTTCTTGTGTATGTGAGAACGCATCTGTTTCTCTTTTTTAGTGTAGAATAAACGATTCCTTTTACTTGTACAAACTTTTTGTCTGTGTTTGGGAATACATTTATTCCACATCTATTTTTCATGATATTGCAATGAACTTGTGGCATGTTGCTTTTATTAATATAATTGAATTGTATAGTATTGCCCCCATACCGTAAGTGCATTGCAATATTCCTAGCTTTTTCAAGACTAATACTCTTACTTTAGAGAATAATTACTCCGCTTTTAAGGGAAGAATCATTTTGCTTTTAATAGAGTATATCTAGTCTTTAGAGGAGTTTTTATTTTCTCTTTCTGAAGAACGCTTCAACTTTCGGGGATGATCACTTTTATTTGTTAAAAAGTGAATTTTCCTATGCAGTGAAATGAACTTTTCTGAAAGAATTTTGTAGTATTTCAACTTTTTTAGGAGGAACTTTTTGAGATGAACAAGTTAATCCTTCCTTTGAGAGTTGAACTGTGCTTCCGGAGAAGGCTTTTCGTTCGAGTATTCTATTTTGGGACATGCCTCCGGAGAGGGCTCCTCTTAAAGAGTTGTGCCTCCGAAGAGGTCTTGTCCCTCCGAAAAGGGCTTGTGCCTCCGAAGAGGGCTTGTGCCTCCGAAGAGGGCTTGCGGTGCCTTGGGAAAGGGCTTTTGCCTCCGAAGAGGTCATGTGCCTCCGAAGAGGGCTTGTGGTGCCTTGGGAAAGGGCTTTTGCCTCCGAAGAGGTCATGTGCCTCCGAAGAGGGCTTGTGCCTCCGAAAAGGGCTTTTTGATTGCCTGGAAGTTACTTTCTCATGGTTGAGTGGATCCACGGGGCGGACGCAAGTTGCTTGATTGGATGTTCGTTTGCACAAACGATCGCAATTAACTAACAAGGGCCCTGTTCCTTCGGCTTGGGAAGGTGCCCCTCCGGTGGTTCCATCAATCTTTTTTTTTGATTGAGGAAAGCACTTTCATTTTTTGGCGTGCCTCGTTAGAGGGCTTTGTTGACCTTTGAGAAGGAGCGTTGGTTGGTTGGTGTGCTAGGAAGGTTGCGTCTCAGGGGCAAGTAGATCCACGGGACGGACGCAAGCTGCCTGATCGGATGCATCACGATCAGTTAGCAAGGGCCCTGTTCCTTCTGCTTGGGAAGGTGTCCCTTCGGTGGTTCTTACTGGCCCTTTTATTGAGAAGCATACCTCCTTTTGGCTGCTCCTTTGTTTGCTTGGCAATGTTCTCTCATCATCTGCTCATTAGCGATCTTTTATTATCGTTTCCAAGCGCATCTTCTTTCCTTACATTGCTGTGTTCGAAGAGGTGGACTTCACTGTTGAACGACTTCATGGGACAAACGCAAGTTATCTAGTTGGATGTCTGTTCATATCGACAATCTCAACCAATTAACAAAGGTTTGCCACAGTGGAGTCGCCAACTTTTTATGTGAAGTTCTCCTTGTATAGGATTTGTATTTGGAATTTTTTGTCGCTTGGCTTTGTGACGAGCAAGCCTTGTTTTAATGTCCTGCAATTTTGAATCGACATTTTAGCAATACATTTAAAGTATTTACATATCAAAATAAAACAGGCATTATGAAATAGTAAAGAACACAAGATTTATAGTGGTTCGACCAAGAATCGGGCCTACATCCACTTTATAGCTTTCATTCATTCACACTGATTTACAATGTTTTACAATACAACTGATACATTCATCATTATTTTACAATTTTGAACAAAGCTTTTTCTGTCAAGTAAAATAAGGACGTAAGTGGTTGCTGTTCCAGGCTCTTGGAATTGGATCTCCTTCAACAGTTATGAGTTTGAAAGTGCCATCAAGAAGTTACTGCCAATGGCATATGGTCCTTCCCAGTTTGGTCCAAACACACCAGTTGCCGTCATGATCCTTTTCAAAACTAAGTCCCCGACCTCAAAGCTGCGTTGGCGAACTTTAGAGTTGAAGTGCCTGGCTATCCTTTGCTGATAAGCTGAAACTCTGAGCCTAGCTTCTTCTCTTTTCTCATCAAGAAAATCGAGTGCTTCAAGTTGCACCTTTTCATTTTCAGCTTCATTGAAATGAACTCTTCTATGTGAAGGAACTTCTACTTCCACTGGAATCATTGCCTCTGATCCGTATGCCAGTGAAAATGGAGTGTGCCCAGTAGCAGTTTTGTGAGTAGTCCTGTAAGCCCATAGTGCTAATGGAAGCTTATCAACCCAACCACCTTTTGCTCTTTCGAGTTGCTTTTTGATGGTTGACTTGATGATTTTATTTACTGCTTCCACTTGCCCGTTTGCCTGCGGATGAGCCACTGCTGAGAAGCTTTTCCGAATTCTGAATCGTTTGCAAAAATCCTGGAACTCTTCACTTTCAAACTGAGTACCGTTGTCTGTGATTATTTTCTGTGGCACACCATATCTGCAAATGATATTTTTCGTTACAAAATTTATCATCTTTTTAGAAGTAATGGTGGCCAAAGGTTCTGCTTCAGCCCACTTGGTGAAATAATCAACGGCTACGATGGCATATTTGATTCCTGATTTGGCAACTGGTAATGGTCCGATTAGATCTATCCCCCAAATGGCGAATGGCCATGGGCTGACCATCTGTGTGAGTTCGGTGGAAGGTGCTTTTGGGATTTTTGCAAATCTTTGACATTTGTCGCACTTTCTAGAGTAAATAGCAGCATCTCGGTTAATGTCAGGCCAGAAATGCCCATATCGGAGAACTTTCTTGGCTAAAGTTTGACCAGCTGAATGATCTCCACATTCTCCTCCGTGTATCTCGGCTAGAATTGTCTTGGCTTCTTCCTTAGTTACACATCGGAGCAGAGGCATTGAAAATCCCCGTCTGTATAATCGGCCATCTTGAATTATATACCTTGACGCTTTCCTCAATAATTTTCGACGTTCCTTAGAACTTTCTGGCAGGGAACCACTGAGTAGGTATTCTTTGATTGGAGTCATCCATGATTCATGCTCTTGAGACGTAGCCATAATCCAATCAACATCCATTTCATCAATGCTTGGAGCTGACAGAACTTCTACAGGAACTAATCCTAGTAATTGAGCTTCTCCGGAACTTGAGTACTTTGCTAGAGAATCTACCTTCACATTTTCCTCTCGGGGTATGTGGCTTATTGAATAGTGATCGAAATCATTGAGGAGTTCGGAAGTTTTTGTCAAATATGCAAGCAAATTTCCTCCTTTGGCTTGAAATTCTTTCTTCACCTGGCAAACAATAAGCTGAGAATCGCTGAAAATCTGTAACACTTTGATGTTTAGTTCCTTGGCGATTTTTAAACCGGCAATAAGTGCTTCATATTCTGCTTCATTGTTTATTGAAGGAAATTCCAATCTCAATGCATAACATAATGATCGTCCTTCGGGGGTTTCAAGTACAACCCCTGCCCCAGAACAATAATCATTTCTTGAGCCGTCAACATATAACTTCCACTGTATTGGAACGCAGTCAGCTGTTCCATTTTCACTATCGCCTCTGTCAGTAGATTCTGCGATGAAATCTGCTAAAGCTTGTCCGTTGATTGCTCTCCGGGGATGGTATGTGATGTCATACTGGCTGAGTTCAATGTTCCATTTCAAAAGACGACCCGAAGTTTCAGGACGAAACAGGACTTGCTTTAGAGGTTGATCAGTAAGAACCTTGATAGGATGAGCTTGAAAATATGGTCTCAATTTCCTGGAAGCAATTAGCAAACAATAGGCGAGCTTTTCTATCTTTGAATAATTCATCTCTGCCCCAGTGAACCGTTTACTGATGTAATAGACTGGACGCTGTACTTTCATATCTTTCCGTACAAGTGCTGCACTGAGGGCGTGAGATGAAATTGCTAAATAGATGAAAAGGTCTTCACCGTCAGTAGGCTTGGAAAGAACCGGAGGTGTTTCCATGTGATGAATTAGTTCATCGAAAGCATTCTGGCATTCGGAAGTCCATTCAAAAATTTTCTTTCCTTTCTTTAGAGCGTCAAAGAAGGGAATGCATTTGTCTGTGGCTTTGGAAATGAAGCGACTCAGAGCAGCGACTTTTCCATTGAGACTTTGCATTTCTTTCTTTATTTTAGGGGCTTTGACCTCCCTTAGAGCTGTGATTTGAGTAGGATTGGCTTCAATGCCCCTGGCGCTCACAATGAAACCCAAGAATTTCCCGGACTCTACTCCGAACGAACATTTCAACGGATTGAGCTTCATTCCGTACTTTCGAAGAATTGCGAACATTTCCTCCAAGTGTCCCATGTGATCTACAACTTTCTTTGATTTTACCAACATATAGTCAACATAAACTTCCATGGTTCTACCAATCTGAGGCTTGAACATTGCATTGACGAGCCTTTGGTAGGTCGCCCCAGCATTTTTCAATCCGAAAGGCATAACTTTGTAGCAGTAGAGACCCACATCTGTAATAAAGCTTGTGTCTTCCTGATCCGGCTCATGCATCATAATCTGATTGTATCCGGAGTAAGCATCCATAAACGATAACAACTCATGCCCAGCTGTTCCATCCACCAATTGATCAATTCTGGGCAGCGGGAAGCAATCTTTGGGGCATGCTTTGTTTAGATATGAGAAATCTATGCATACTCTCCACTTTCCATTTGCCTTCTTGACCAATACTGGATTTGAAACCCAATCTGAATAAGTGGAGTTTCTGATAAAGCCGCTCTCCATGAGCCGATCGACTTCTTCCTTTAGTGCTGTCGATCTTTCTGGGCCTTGAGTTCTTCTTTTCTGTTTCACTGGCGTGAATTTTGGATCAATGTTCAGAGTATGTACAGCAATTTCCGAGGAGATCCCACACATATCAGCGTGACACCAAGCGAACACATCTAGATTGGCTTTTAAGAATGATATCAGCGTGTTTTGAACTGTTATGCTTAGCTGTGAACCCACATTGAGTACTTTGTTCGGGTCTTTCGAGTCAACAGATATTGGTACCGTTACCTCCACGGGTACCACTCTATTCTCCCCTGTACTGGCTTTCCTGGGATCCATTTCTTTTCTTGCATTGCTGTGTTCGCCAGTACAGGGGCCACTCCGTAGTTGCTACAGGGTTGGTTCCTTGATGCGGACCGGAGCTGCCGCATCTTTCCCCATTTCTCTTTTCCTGGCCTCTCGGAGTTCTACAAGATAACATTCTCGTCCTGCGTTCTGATCTCCTTTAATAACAACAATCCCATTATCAGTAGGAAATTTCATTGTTAAGCACCATGGAGCGAGGACGGCCCTGAAAGCAGCAAGAGTAGGCCGACCCAAGAAAGCATTATAGGCGGAGAATCCATCAACAATTACAAAAGTTTGCTTCCGAACCAACTTCTTCTGCCCTTCGCCCATTTCAACAAACAAGTCCACCATTCCAATTGGCTGTTTCAGCTCTCCTGTAAATCCGGCAATTTTGTGTGAAGAGGCTTGTACGTCTGTCATTGGAATTTTCATTTGGTCAAATGTCTTTTTAAAGAGTATGTTGCACGAAGCACCACTATCAACCAGAAATCTTCTGACAATAGCCGGCCCAATACCGACAAAGACAACCAAAGGGTCCTCAGTAGGAGCTTCCACATCAATAGAATCCCTGGTTCTAAACATAATATCATCGTGAAGAGTCTTCTGCTGCTTTAGAGGTGCAGCATCTTCCAAGATCAAGACACTTTCTTCAGTCGGAGCATACTTCAAAGCTCTAGCATACCTTTCCATCTCACCCCAACTCCTGCCAGCTGGATGAGGTCCTCCTATGATCACATTGATAACAGGTCTTTCCTTTTCAGCAGGCCTCTCTCCTGAACCAGATGGATGAGTTGGGGGTAGTTGCCCCTGGTTAAATGAAGACGGGTCTTTTCTATTCCTCTTGACGTACTGCTGCAACTTATTCTCTCTTAACAATTCTTCAATCAGGCTTTTCAAGTGGCGTCACTCATTGGTATCATGCCCTGGTTGGTTGTGAAACTTGCAAAATCTTCCGCTTGGAACAGCATTCTTCCCAACTTTCACGGCCGGTGGTTTTGGAAATTCAACAGCATCCTTAGTGGCGATGAAAATATTTTCTGGGGTATCAGTCAGAGGAGTAAAGTCTGAAGGTTTAAGGAAGCGGGGCTTTTTGAGATCTTTTTGCTTCTTCCCACCATTACTTTCCCTTTTCTGATTTGCAGGTTCTTTCTTGCTTTGAACTGTAGCATTATTTTCCACCACTATTGTCACAACTTTAGCTGATGCGGAAAGATTCTCTAGTCGTATAAATTCGTCAGCCTTTTTGTAGAATTTCTCAAGCGAATTTGGCTCCTTCATCTTCAGCCATTTTCCAAATTCGCTTGTTTTGTCGATATCACGCATCAAATAGGTCAAGATCATTCGTGGCTTTGCGTTATCGACTTCTGCCAGAGCTATATTGAAGCGGTTCAGGAATGACTTAATAGGCTCTCCCGGATTCTGTTCAAGACTGGACAATGACATTATGTCTTTTGCCTTTGAAGCGTATAGCCTGAATTGCTCTTTGAATTTTCGGGTCAGATCGGAAAACTGATCTACAGATCGGACAGGAAGCTTGGTAAACCAGAGAAGTGCTACACCTTCCAAATATACTGGGAAATATCGGCACTTTATTTCATCAGTTGCTCTTGTGCCGGTCATGTGCCAGTCGTATTTATACAAGAATTGATTTGGATCACTTGTTCCCCGATAAGCAGGAATGGTGGGGGGAACAAATTTTCTAGGAAATTCAGCCTTTAGAATCTTCTCGGTAAACGGAGTTCTACTCGGTGCGAATCCCCATTCGCTCTCATCTTCATCTCTTTGCATGCTCTCTTTCATTATTTGCTTGATCATGCCAGAAAGATATTCCTCATTGTTTAGAGATTTCGCAGAATAGACCTCGGCCATCTTTTCGGGGGTTTGTCCAGGTAAATGCTCACGAAGAACTGGTGACGGCCTGGATCCTTCAGCTTGGAGGGGTGCCCCTTCAGCAGCACCTGATACCCCGTGAGGAATATTTCTCCCCTCGGAATTGGGAGCAGCATTTGCAAAGTTTTCCTCATTACTTACTGGTCTATGATTCGCCCCAAATAGAGCATTCAGCTTTTCCATCATCAGATTATTCTGAGTTTCAATCTGCTGGTACAGTCCGGATACAGCAGCATCTAACTCTTGTCGCGTCACACCGACGCTTGGAGCTGCCTGATTTGGAGAGAGAGAAGTGGCAGTATTGTCACGGTCATCATCAGTTCTGACAGACTTTGGTTTCCTTCCAGGAGCCAATATGTCTGATAAACTTCTGGTTTTGTAGGAAATTCTTTCAGCAAACTTCTATGAAGCAATGGTGAGTAGTAGCCTGAGTTGGGTTCTCAGTGAAAGCACCAAAATGTTAACGCTAAAAAACGAACGCTAACACCCGGTGTGTGTAATAGAATCGTGAAAGCACCACCCGCGTGACGGGAACAGAATTTAAGCAGTAAAATAGCAGAAAAGCAGTAAAAGGCAGCAATTTATAGTGGTTCGGCTTGAGATTAAGCCTACGTCCACTTTGAATCTCTTTATTACTGAATCCGGTTACAAATCGATACAAATCTCTTATGAAAATAGTACAATTTGATCACAAGAAACAATCTTGACTACTAGCTCAATCTTCGACGATGAAACTCGATGAATCCGTGTTGGATGTAAGGAATTTCTCTCGAAGCTTGTTGTAGCGTCTTGAATGTTTGAAGATCTTTGATTGCTGAATGAGTGGAGACTTCGACAGAGTAACGACGCTTGAAGAAATGAATGGCAAAAAGTCCCCTCCTCGTTGGAGTTTGAGCCCTATTTATAGGAGCTGATTTCTGAGCAGAATATTTGCCAAGTCTTAGGTCGCGTACGACCTTAGTTAGGTCGTAGGTCGCGAGCGACCTAAGCTAGGTCGCAGTCTACTTGCGACTTAAGAAATTAGCTGGTGAAGTTGCACTTGGCTTCATTTGAACAAGTGATAGGTCGCAGGCGAGTTAAGGAATAGCTGTAGGAGCTTTAGGTCGTAGGAGTCTTAGCTCGTTTGCCTCTTAGGTCGCGCAATCTGTTAACTCGCTAGCTACCTTAGGTCGCTAGCTACCTTAGGTCGATAAGTCCCTTAGGTCGCTAACTACCTTAGGTCGTTAGCTTCCATAGGTCGCAATCTTTTCCTGTAGTTAGGTTGCAAGGTCTTCCTGTAGTTAGGTCGCAAGCTCTTTAAGTTCTTAGGTCGCAAGGTCTTCCTGTAGTTAGGTCGCAAGCTCTTTAAGTTCTTAGGTCGCAAGGTCTTCCTGTAGTTAGGTCGCAAGGTCTTTAAGTTCTTAGGTCGCAAGGTCTTTAAGTTCTTAGGTCGCAAGGTCTTTAAGTCGCAGAATTCCTTAGGTCGCAGAATTCCTTAGGTTGCGAACTTCTCTTAGGTCGCTAAGTTTTAGGTCGCTGAGATAAAGGAATTAACACGTATGTCTACATATATATTATTCACAGTTTAAAAAATTAGTTTAGTATTTTAATAATTTATTTGTATTTAAATAAATACATTTTAAAAATATACATATATAATATTACTACTTTATTTATAGATTATATATATATATAATGCATACATATGTATATATATTTTTTACATTTATATAAAATTATTTAAACAAACTTAATATTATATATATAAGCTATTTATATAAAATAATGGATTATATACGTACTTATATTTGGATAATATATACTGGCATATTGGATGAACTAATATGTTCGTTGCAATGAAAATACCAACGTCTGTGTAGGGGCATGTTATACCTTGCACGGGTTGATATGTTACACATGCGCACACACATATATATGTGTATATAATACATGTATGTATATGTATACATTGATCTGTGTGTCTAGACATAAATTAAATATAACTATATAATTTATAATTTTAAATAAAATGAAAGATTTTATATAAGTAATGTTTATAAATATTCTAAATGAATTAGACTTTACAGGGCCAATAAATATCCAGTAAGGGAATTTCTTTTGAAATTCACCCAAAACTTTCACCACGGACTGGTTCAGTTCAAACAATGGTATGAGATCCCAATAGCGTATGTGGTCTAAATTTGTCATGTTAGGGTTATGTAACGAACCACTTTCGACCCTCAAAAGTTAATGCTAATACATCCACGGTATCCACGTGTAGAGCGTTCAAGTGCTGGAAAGGCAGATTGTTGGGGTGAAAGAAAAGAAAAAATAGAACAAAATTTCACACCGTGACGAGTAATATATAATATCAAATGTTCTTTACAAAAAGAAATCTTTAATATCCATACAAGAACCAGAGCAACTAACCTATCATTACTCTCGATAGTTATAACAGCCTGTCCTTACAATTCCTGATAGATACAGACAAGAAAATACAGTGGAAATAAAATATGTGAATACATCTTAGAGGCCTCTAGCTCATCTTCTTAAAAGCTCTAAAGCATCCATAACTAAATCTGGAAAAGTATTCGGGTTTGACCCGAGTAGTATAAGAAAATAAACCCTAGATCAGTCTGGTAAACCAGTGTGAGAAAACTTAAATCATTTGG
Organism: Allium fistulosum; assembly: GCA_030737815.1. Lineage (NCBI taxonomy): Eukaryota > Viridiplantae > Streptophyta > Magnoliopsida > Asparagales > Amaryllidaceae > Allium > Allium fistulosum. The sequence continues at coordinate 919,689,054 of CM060906.1, forward strand.
ATTATTTAATGTCATAAAACCTTTCAGAAATTAAGGTATCCCATAAGATCGCACATCACATAAATATGAATGGGTTTTTACCTTACAATCACCAAACCATTCTATTTAGAAAATCCAGTGATATTATATTAATGTCTAGGGTTTAAAATAAATATTTAAAATATTTGGAATGGTTACCCATAATGACATTCGAAGTACTAGGTTCTATAACTAAACCGTAAGGCACATATTGGAGATTGGATTCCATACAATGACAAGGCACCGGGGTGCCCCCAACCATAGTGCATCTCTAGATAATGTGATGAGGTCCTCACTTTGACCCCCCACAAACACAGAGCTGGCATGCCCCCGAACATGACATAGCTGGATTACATCATCCCTCGGCATCGAGGCAACAAACATTGCATCCGACCCCACCCTTTTTCTGTTCGCACACATACTAAAATTCATCAATATCGATCCAGATTTGAGGAACGATGCTCCTAGTGGTAGCGAACCACATAGCTCTGTTTCATCCCCTGATTTTAGTCATTATCGGGTTATGGGCTTGTGAGGCCACGATTACCTTTTACTCTTAGAAAATCCCTCTTGGAAGGCTAACACTGCCCTCTAGACAATAATGCAATGCTAGCATTCCTCCATTCAAGTTGTTTAGGATATGAGCAAACCAAAGGTACTACTTCTATAACATCCATTTTGGAATCACCCTCAGGATTATTGGCAAGTAGCCCTTACACTTCAAAGAAATCCATCTTTGATTCCATCATCTTCAAGATGTCTTCCATTCAAATGCTTCTGCTCGTCCAAAGTGGTTTTCGGATAACTCATGTTTATCCGATCCTGGTCTCTCCAAACTAGCAACTGATAGATTTTCGTTGAACTCAACTTTGGATCTTGTGGAAATAAACAAACAATACATAAAATAAGGAATCGCCTCCAAATTGATTAGGGTCGGATTTCCTTATCATTTGTCCTAAAAGAGAAAAACGAGTTTATATGTATGGTATAACATTACCGAAGATAACTATACCATATAGTTACCGTGCTACTTCTAGATATTTCCAAAGTTATATTGGATCAAGAATTGATAGTCGGTTATTTAACTATTAAATAAACAAAACAATCAAATCAAAGATTTATTTTCATATAGAAAACCAAGCATAATTAAGCATATAAGAAACCACTAAACCTCTTTAAAGAATCCCTTTATTAAAAACTCTTTGTAAACACTTGTATTAAAATACCATTCTACAAAAGTTATACGTAAATACACTACTTATAGATTTTTAATTTATACTTTTTCAATGCTTGGAAAATATCCATATACTTATTTCAACATTATAAGTATATTCACAAAATACTATACTTTTAATACATAGAAGTTGTATTTATACACTTATCTCAATGTTGTAAGTATATTCTCAAATCTTAAGGAAGATTTCATATTTTTCCAAAGCATGTTAAATTGGGTCAAAAACAACAGCCATTTAAAAACATTGTTTACTATAAATCCAAACCACTTTTCTTTTTGGTGTAAGTAAATAGATCATATGGAAATTATATCAAATATACTTACCACCTTTTTCCAATTTCAAATAGTACCATCCCTCGATTGACAATGAAATCAGACAAGTTAGAGAACTATCCTTGCCTTGACATACATTCTTAATTCTTAAGATAGGGATATGTTTCCATACCTCGAAATTTGGTGTTAAGTATGAAAAGAGTACTTTCCATACCACCGTAAGTTATAAAGATCGTTTATGGAAATCTAATCTCATTCCTTTTATAAAACCCCTTTTTATGAATCACCTTTATATTTACAAACTTCCTTTATAAATCTCCTTTCTATTTGTAAAACTTCTTTCATAAATCTCTTTCCTTTTTATAAATATTCTTTTAAAACAGAATCACTTATTTAAATATACAAAAATATATTTAAAACTTTAAACTCCTTAAAAGTACTTATATAATTTTTATAAAACACATTTGAAACGAATTTTACAAAAAATCAAAAGTTTATAAATGCTTTATAAAATTTTAATTTTTGCAAAGTACATCCATAGCGACTATTGCTATAGGGACCATACTTTTTAAAAATTTGTTTTGAAAATCAAATAGCTTTTAAACCACATTTCAAACCACTTTCATACCTTTGTAAAAGGTTTGAAAAACAAAATTTCAAGTTTGGAAACTATTTCAAAATAGTTTAAGAAATCAAATGACAAAATTATATTTCAAAAGTCGAATTTAAACTCATAATTGAAATCAAGTGGTAAAAAAATCATCTCAATGGATTCCTAAATCTTTTCAAAATGTTTCACAAAGAGGCTTAGCACTACCATAATGCTTAACACATATTACTTCTTTTCTTTACCAAAAAGATTCAACTTTTAAACATCAAGTTCACATATAACAAATCGAAGCTACCAAGCTATGGCATACAATTATTTCACATAACAAATAATATAAGTATAGTAAATTCATCATTTGCGAGGAATCCCATTGGATCCCCTATAAAAATCACATTTTTTCCCGTATTCATCATGGCCTATTCACTTTGAAACACTTTAACTTCCTTCCATAAGTTCCCTACAGAAAAATGGTTATTTATGCCATCCGCTTCCAAGTAGAAACCAAACCAAACAACAGTGATGATTATTACATGAAATTAGACAACATAAGCAATAATATTTACATATAAAAACATTCACTTTTTAAAGCTATTTCAAAGCGAGTTATCTCACTTTCATCCTCAGCCAAGCCTCTTCAACTAGCTACAGCACCATCCCACTTACTTTAGCCTTATTTCATGCCCTCTAACACCCCTACTAGTGCTTGGCTACAAATCCCCCCAAGATCCATGCATCACAACATAAGAGCAAGCAACATATAAACTATTTCAACATTATACAAAAAATAGTGTATAGCTTAAAGTTAAGATCCTCACTTAAATTTGCAATGTAAGCCTCGAAAAAGCTTGCTACTCCTTCCTATTAATAAACAAACACTACTAAACACCAAAACTTAGCAAATACAAGCTCAAAAATCCCAAGAACCCACATATGCGCATGAAATACAGGCTCAAAAATCCCAAGTCCCTACCTATGCGCACGGCCTAGGCCATTTGGTGGAGTAGGTACTTCAAGTTTTGATCTTTTGGAGGTAGAGATGTTAGCTAAGGTAGTGGGGGTTTATTCTTTGAATTTGGAGCTAAAAGGAGATGGCTTTTACCAACTTGAATATAGATTAGGAGGTGGAGGAAATGGAGTGAAAGAGGAAGCAAAACAAAGTGAAATCCAAAATGAAAAATGAGAAATGTGGATTCACTTTATAAAAAATGAAAGTGGCAAATGACCCAAACACCCTTACATACTTTTCCCTCCCTTTCCTCTTCACCCAAAATACCATCTTACCCCTAAAGTACATTCGAAATGACCTCCCCAAGACCAAAAATAACAAGCCCACATGATGAAACGATGGAGAGGAAAAGTATAGTACTTTTTATTTATAAAATTATAACTTAAGGCATTTTTATGAACTATTTAAACAAACAAGACTATCTTACTTATTTAATACTTGTATTTTTTTCTATCTTATTTCATGTATATAAATGTTGTTATAAAGTGTATATGTGTATGCAAAAACATTCTAAAACTTTTCTTTTGATAAAAAGTCGAAAATCTAAAACGCAGCTTTCGGTCACATTTTCATTTTTCCATCGAACTACTTATTTTTGTAAACCAATTTTTAAAATAAGTTCACCATCATTTTTAAATAATAAAAATGAGTTATATATGCTTTTAAAATCAATTATTTAAATATTTAAAATTAATTAAGTATTCATAAATCAAAGCGATGAAATTCCAGGTCGTTACATTCCTCCCCCTAAAAGAATTTCAACCCCGAAATTTCACCACTATCCTAAACACTGAAAGAAACAAGCCCAAACAGAATCCCTTAAATTCTTACTAAATCCTGTATGATGCACATAGATCATCCATATGAAATATCTGATTCGATCACTTACCCGAGCATATAACTTCTTTATCGAACGAGTATCGCTCATCTGATTTCCCTAGTACGGACTCCGATCAGCTCGTTGATAAGGAATCTTCATTCTCCTTGCATAGCCAAATACTAGGATAGAAAACCTCGGTACCATATTAAAATCCCTCACCAGTGTCCACTATTAAAAATCAAGTGATAAATCATTTTTTGGACTGGTGTGAATCATCTCCAACTCATGTACTCGAATCTTGGATCAAGAACCGTGAGAAGATATGATCTACGTACAACTTACGTACTTATTCTTATTAATTCTTACTTATACCAATTTATTTTTACTTCTGAAAGCATTTCATAAAAATACAGCTATCTTGTTTAATCTTTTTTTTAAATTCAGATGCAAGCCCAAATAATTATGGGCCTTAAAACAAAGTCGACCTCTTTACCCACCCGGTCTGATAAGTAGCTAAGAAGAGTAGGATGTTGATATCCAACCTCATCCTAAAGTATACTTTTTCTTAGACATCTCCAAGGTAAAGATGTTTATTAGTCGCCCAATAACATCGAATAGTTCTCCCAACTCAGAAGTTAAAATAGAAGACATATTTTTAATAAAACAAAGTTTATTAGAACCTTCTTGTTAAATTTTACCCATTAAAACTTGTGTTAAATTATTTCTTCCTTAACAAAAAGTGATATAAATCCATATTAAAATTTTCATTTACCCACACATTCTTTTATCAAATCCATTTTCTTCATGGAAACTAAATACCCAGTTTTAATTTCAAAACCTTTATGAAATGATAAAGTATATTTTAATCCATAGAAAATATACATATAGATCGAGTAACACCCAAATGATACCAAGGAACTAGGTCCTACCAATAGTATTATACATCATGTTACCATAAAGAGTAATACTTACAAAAGTGCTTATCCGAACACATCTCCTGACCATTTTTTTTCATTTTCTAGCCGCTCAAACCAATTAACATAAACTTACTTCTTCCTTTTCGAATCCCATTTTGAAATAATAATATATATATTTCTTATATATATAATAGGTTTAGCACTTTATTTACTAAAACCTATATTAGGTTCATTCAGATTTGAACTCGTTTCGACCAAATAATGACAAAGGCAATAATTTACTAAGTGCACTACAACTTTCACTTAAGCGAACATCTGAATTGTCACTTATAAGATTATTCAGATTACCAATAATCGAGACTCATTCCTTTTACCATCCAAAAAGAATGTTCTTTACTTAAAATTCTCTACCCAAAATATTTATACTTATAAATATTCTCAAGTAATACTATTATTACTTTTCCAAAATAATCAGTTGAAATCATTTTTTAAAGACACGTGAATTTAAATTCTCAAAGGTTCTCTTCATTTATAAACATATTTTATAAACCCTAAATTTATACAATCATTTATTCTTGAATAACGTCCTTTTAACAAAGCAAACTTGTAAAACCTACATTAACGAATGCCTAATAGTCAAATTGTGAAACTGAATTCACAAGGTGTTCTATTTAATCTAAATCAAACAAATAAATGCTCATAAACTGGCCGAGCATAAATAACCAATCAGTAAACAATAATTAATGCTCCTAAATTGAAGGGGTGTGACTAATAAAACATTAAATTATAATAATTGAATAATATCATTTCTTAACAAAAAAATATACCATATATATGTTTGTAAGTAGTGACGCAGTGGTTGAGACACTTGCCTCCTATTAACGAGGTCGTGAGTTCGATACCCGTCTGCCCTACTCCCCTCAAGGCGCAGAGGTGGATTCCCATAAAACCAATAACTCAGTTGGGAACATCATACCTCTGTGCTGGAGCTGGCTTAAATCTCTCCTAGGGTTGGCGGACTCACTAGGTAGGGGCTCTTCCCTTCGGGGTTGAGTTTTCATTTAAATATATCATAAATAACTATATCAATTTTTGAAAATTATTCTTTTTATGTACAAAATATAATCATAGGTAAAATTATTTCATTTACCAATTTAAAAAACAATATTATATCGGTTTTGCCTTGTTCAACTATTTAGGAATCCCTATCGATAATGTTGATCAGGTGCATCGACTAGAATCCATAATCAGCTCAACAGACCAATCGACACAATATAAAACATTTTTATAACACTAACAAATATGCTCTCACCTATATAATACGCTCATACTCATTCTAGGGCATCATTACCTAATCTCTAATGAGTTTACCCCAACAAGGCTAAGGTTCTCAATTTACCTTCAGCTCTGATACAAGCTGTAACAATCCACCTTTTCGACCCTCAAAAGTCGATACTAATACATCCACGGTACTCACGTGTTGAGAATCCAAGCGCCGAAAAGACAAATTGTTGGGGGTGGAGGAAAAGAAAAGGCAGAACAGAATCTCACATCATGATGAATAATATATAATATCAAATGATCTTTACAAAAGAAATCTTTAATATCCACATGAGAATTGGAGTAACTAACATTTTATCAGCCTAGATAGTTATAACAGTCTGTTCTTGCAATTGCTAATAAATACAAACAAGAAAATACAGCATAAATAAAATACGTGAATAAGTCTTGGAGGTATCCAACTCGTATTTTGAAAAGCTCTAAAGCATCCATAACTAAATTTTGAAAAGTACTTAGATCTGACCCGAGTATTATAAGAAAATAACATCCAAATCACCTGGTAAACCAGCATGAGAAAATAACATCCAGCTCCAAGAGACATCCTCCCACCCACCGGTTGCCCACTCTTTTGTCGCATTTTTTTATGCTTGTATCTTGTGTTTTGCATGTTCGTTTGCTATTATTTTGGAATCCATTTTATCTCAGTTCTATGGTATAATAATGTGTTCGGAGATGAAATAGTATTTTGATCTATGGATCCATTTATTTATACGATTGCCCGGATTAAATTGAAGTCTCTTGGGCATGATCTTGTTGTTACATTTTAATGGTTATTAATGCTTATTTATGAGTTTTGATTCATGAATTTGTGAGTTCATCGTGGATATAAAGGCTGTGGTTTTATAAACTCATTTCCAACTATTTTCTAAATGTAAATTCTATATTGTTATCCCACTTTTTAGCAAAACTGAGATATCAAAAAATTGACTGAAAATCGATGATTATTCATCCCAGATATTGATTATGCATCACAGGTTCACTATGGACGTCAATGAATTTTGCTCGAGTCCGGAATGAGCTACAATCGACAAGACATGACAAGCAAAGCTGTGAAAGCCAACATTTCAAGTTTCAAGTTAATCCGAGTTCATAAGCTCAAGATATGATCGATACAAGATGAGGAAGACACGCCGTTCGTATCGATCTCGAGGCCTTGTTCGAATCGATCCAAAGAAGTCCTGTTCGTATCCATCATGGAAAGTCTGATTTCAAATCGACCATGTTCGAATCAATCCACAATCGTGCTGTTCGAATCCATCAAGTTCGACTCGATCAGAGTGACTTCGCTTCGTATCCATCGTGTTCGTCTTGCTTCAGCGAAGTCTTATTCGCATCCATCTAGCGTCGACAGTTCGTATCGATCCATAGCAAACCAATAATTCATATCGATCGATTTACAGATAATCGATGGATACGAACACCACGATCGATCGATACGAACGATATTCTTTGAAGCGACCGATGCGAATAACGCCGAGGCGATCGATACGAAGCGCCTTTGAATCATCGATATGAACAGGGCCACTATTGAATCGATGCGAACAGTGTGATCGATGCGAACAGTGTATCAACATGAAATACATCACTACCAAACGATGCGCACAAGGCCTATGCACAAAGAAGTCTCGATCGTTCGACGCAAAAGGTGGAGCGATCCAAGAATCTCGCGCCACATCACCATATGCACACGTGCTCAGGATCGAGTCGAACAGAACGATACGAATTGATCGATTCAAACAGGGCAACTCACCGAAAACTCAAATTTGCATTGATCATATCTCCTAATCCACAAGTCCAAATGCTATGAAATTTTCACAGGAGCTTACGTTCAAAATGAAGAACGTCCACACCAAATTTCGACCCCATTGGATGAAAGCCTGATCGATACGAATTATGTTCGTATCGATCACGAATCTAGTCGAAACTTCGTGGGCTCGGTCGCGTGGGCCCACTCACGTGCCAGAAGAAGTCTCCCGAGATTTGAGCGAAATATCAGCCTCCTACGCCTATAAATAGTAGCCTAGAGCCTACAGAAAGCGGACTCTTGGATCCTGCAACGTCCAGACTCTGTCAAAATCAAGATTGAACTCAACTTTATTGTTTGTACTCGAAAATCACTGCTGTAATCTGCTACAATCAGCGAAGAACATTAATAAAAGATAAACTTTTGGAGTGGACGTAGGCCGGAGATAGCCGAACCACTATAAATCTTGTGCCTCTGCCTTTTTCTTTCCGTTTTATGTTCATTATTCTTCACTTTTTATCCTCTACATTACTTAGATCTGTGATCTGTGATCATTTATTGCTGATTTGTGTTCATACACTGGTGCTTTCATGACATTTGGGGTTTGTGACCAATTTTGGCGCAAACACTTTGGTGCTTTCACCGAGAACAACTGGCACCCGCTATACCAGATTTGTAGTTCAGATTTGAAAGCTTAAAGAATTCAGATTTGAAAGACAATGATGCAACAAACAAGTAGAAGACAAAGAGCCGAGAGAAGCCAACAAGGGGGAAGCCAAAAGGCATCCTCTGGAGCTGGAGAAGGATCAGCTTCGATTTACATTACCAGGGATGAAATGGAGGCTATGGCGGATTCAATTCATGAAAGGTTGTTGAATAGTCAACAGGATATGATGTAAAGCTTCTTTAATCAAATGAGAGCAGTTGGAGCACAGAACCCTAGACCGACTACAGCGGCTGCAAGTGTAGGACAAGGAGCTAGAGTTGCAGAGACCACAGGAGGTCAGATCGAAGATCAAAACGAAGAACCTGAAGGCAATCAACAAGGACCTGGGGGCAGACCCTCGGGATCTGACATTGGAAGACCCATAAATGGAGCTCAGCAGGCTAGGGCCAACGCCAACGTTAATGAACCACATGAAGAATATTACCCGGAATACCCTTCAAGACCTGGGGGGCAGGATAGAAGCATGCCGAGGGGACAACCCCAGGATGGAGACGAAAGAATGGCTGGATTAGTGCGATGAATTATGAGAGGAGGACTGTCAAGCGGAGGCTTAAAGGAAGTTAGCCAGAGTCCGTTCACTCCGAATATCAGAAATGCAAGGAATCCTCCAAAATTCAAGTTACCCGCGCTGGACCCATATGACGGGAAGTCAGACCTAACCATGCATATTACTAGATATATCAGGCATATGGAAGTGCTAGGGGCATCCGAGGAAGTGATGGCACGATGTTTCCCTCTATATCTAACAGATTTAGCTGCGCTTTGGTTCAGGCAGCTAAAGAATGGATCGATCAGAACATGGAGTGAGCTAGTGGAATGCTTCATGAGACAGTTTAGGGTCCACGTGACGCGACCCAAGAGTGTGATGACCTTAGCTTCGATAAAGCAAAGGACCAGAGAGTCCATAAAAGATTTTTTACTACGATTTAATGCGACGGTGGCTTCAGTGGATCGCCCGGATCCATCAATGATTTTGATGGCGGCGGTAGCCGGAGTTGCTGAAGGCACAGAGTTTAAGGATTCTTTGGCAAGGGATCCACCGCAAGATCTCGAAGAATTCTATGATGAGGCTGAAAGATTCATTCGGCTAGAAGATTCACGCGCCGACATGCGAGAAGCAAACGCTGTGCAAGGCGAAGGAAACTCCAAAGAACAGTCTGAACCAGACAAAGGAAAGCGAAAGCAGGACGACAGATACGAAGGTCCTGATAAACAGAAGAAATTCTGAGAATTCAGATTCAAACAGTACATAGACTTGACGGCGAACATGGAACGAATCTACACTGACACTCGGGGGCAGCTCCCTTATCGAAAACCCCCCAGGAGAGATCCCACAGAACGGAGCGTGGGAGTGGAAAGTACTGCCTATTCCATGAGCTGGAAGGGCATACAACCGACGAATGTCGCCATCTGAAAAATGAGGTGGAGGAGCATGCCAGAAGTGGTAGATTGCCACAATACACCAGAGATCGGACAGCGGCCATAGGACCTGAGCAACTACCGCCTCCACCTAACAGGACTAATCCTGGATCAGGATCACGACTCGTCATCAATTGATTATGATGGCAAGGGCCAAGTTCAAGATTTGAACTTTGGTTGATTAAGTTTCTTAGATTTGATTTCAAAATAAAACGGCTATTCCACTTACACATGTACGGGAACCAGAGTGATCCCCAGGCATGCTCTGAGATTGTAATAGACCGCTCTGCCCAGAGAGGCAACGCCTAGTTTTTCCTGTTGTTTGAGATTGAACATCCGGAACTTGAATTTAATAAATGAACTTGAATTTCTTGAAATAAACCTTTGACCGAAGAGTTAAAGGATGAATATTGAAAACCAGCTTGAAAATGATCGCTTTATGACCCTACCAGTAGAGGCGGGGTCCGGAGTGCAGGAAGTGAGTTGCTTCGCCGGAGAGCGACAGGATCAACTCACTTAACGTCGTTCCCCATTCACTTGAGAGTGATTGGATCGGGGTTCGATAAGAGCCCGGAGTGGCTGTGATCGGCCTAGGGTTTAGGCCAAGACATCGCTTAATGTTCAAAGACACTGAACTGGAGTGCAGGGGGTGTTGCCGCTTCGCCGGAGAGCGACAGGATCAGCTCACTCGACGTTGTTTCCCCTTCACCGGAGAGTGATAGGATGGGATTCAGCAAGAGCCCGAAGAGGCTATGATCGGTCTAGAGGGACCAAGACATCGCTATATGCCCTCACTGGGGCCAGAGTGCAAGGGGTAGAAAGCAGCACCGGAGCGCTACAAGATCTTTCTATTCGATCGTTAGGTTTGGAATGGACTTGGCAAGGGTCCGGAGTGACCATCGATAGTCCGGAGAGCTGTAGAATCTCATTATTGACTTCCGCAAGTGGAAATGGATACTAATTCGGCTTCGAACAGTCGCAAACTTGATCGTCGATACTATGGCTATGAATAAAGCACGAGCTCACAGCATTCGATTTGGAGCTATTCAAAACACGCCTTTTTCCAAAAAGCATGTTTTAAGGGGCAAAGTGTTATCCCACTTTTTAGCAGAACTGAGATATCAAGAAATTGACTGAAAATCGATGATTATTCATCCCAGATATCGATTATGCATTACAGGTTCACTATGGACGTCAAAGAATTTTGTCCGAGTCTGGAATGAGCTACAATCGACAAGACATGACAAGCAAAGTTGTGAAAGCCAACGTTTCAAGTTTCAAGTCAATCCGAGTTCGTAAGCTTAAGATATGATCGATACAAGATGAGGAAGACACGCCGTTTGTATCGATCTCGACGCCTTGTTCGAATCGATCCAAAGAAGTCCTGTTCGTATCCATCAAGGAAAGTCTGATTTCAAATCGATCATGTTCGAATCGATCGACGGTCATCAAGTTCGACTCGATCAGAGTGACTTCGCTTCGTATCCATCGTGTTCATCTCGCTCTAGCGAAGTCTTATTTGCATCCATCTAGCGTCGACAGTTCGTATCAATCCATAGCAAACCACTAATTCGTATCAATCGATTTACCGATAATCGATCGATACGAACACCATGATCGATCGATACGAACGATATTATTTGAAGCGACCGATGAGAATATCGCCGAGGCGATCGATACGAAGCGTCTTTGAATCATCGATACGAACAGAGCCACTGTTGAATCGATGCGAACAGTGTGATCATTGCGAACAGTGTATCAACATGAAATACGTCACTACCAACCGATGCGAACAAGGCCTATGCACAAGGAAGACTCGATCGTTCGACGCAAAAGGTGGAGCGATCCAAGAATCTCGTGCCACGTCACCATATGCACACGTGCTCAGGATCGAGTCGAACAGAACGATACGAATAGATCGATTCGAACAGGGCAGCTCACCAAAAACTCGAATTTGCATCGATCATATCTCCTAATCCACAAGTCCAAATGCTATGAAATTTTCACAGGAGCTTACGTTCAAGATGAAGAACGTCCACACCAAATTTCGACCCCATTGGATGAAAGCCTGATCGATACGAATTACGTTCGTATCGATCACGGATCGAGTCGAAACTTCGTGGGCTCGGTCTCGTGGGCCCACTCACGTGCCAGAAGAAGTCTCCCGAGATCTAAGCAAAATATCAGCCTCCTACACCTATAAATAGCACCCTAGAGCCTACAGAAAGGGGACTCTTGGATCCAGCAACGTCCAGACTCTGTCAAAATCAAGATTGAACTCAACTTTATTGTTTGTACTCGAAAATCACTGCTGTAATCCGCTGCAATCAGCGAAGAACATTAATAAAAGATTAACTTTTGGAGTGGACGTAGGTCGAAGATAACCGAACCACTATAAATCTTGTATCTCTGTCTATTTCTTTCCGTTTTAAGTTCATTATTCTTCACTTTTTATCCTCTACATTACTTAGATCTGTGATCTGTGATCATTTATTGCTGATTTGTGTTCATACACTGGTGCTTTCACGACATTTGGGGTTTGTGACCAATTTTGGCGCAAACATATATAACTTGAGTATAAGTAATTTTATAAATGAGAGTTCATTTAAGTTTACAAATCTCAAACTTGTTTCTAAATTAATCTAATTCATTTTATAAATGATTTTAATAAAGGGTTATAAATATTAAGTATCATTAGTATAAATGGATTTGGATTGTGTAGTATGGTTTTGGATTAAGTTTTATCTAAATGAAATGATTATTTACCAATATTGGTTTGGAATATAAGTATTTTGATTTTGGAAAATTATTGAGTTTATGGATTTTAAAAGAACAGTTTGAATGTAATTATTTAAATAAAGGGTTTTAAAATTTGTTTTTTATATGTTAAATTACATTATTTAGTTTCAAAACTATAAACTCTTGTCGGATTTTCATTTGATTTAACACTTAGGTATCTAAAATATTTTTGGCTTTTTTGAATGACTTTTGGATTTGGAGAAGATTATGTAATAAAAAGTTTTGACAACTTCTATAATTTGGGGAATACTAATAATCGATATAGTGTTACCGGTTGGTTTAATTTCTCTCGAGTAACATTCCATTGAATATTGTACAACTCATTGAATATAATGTTTGAGTGGAATTTACTAACTCATTAGCAAATACTTGAATTTCATAGGTTAGTATGGGAAGCTTTGGTTAAGATCTTGCGATTGCTAATGGGAAGTAATAAACACTTTAGAGTTGTATTCTCTTTTGGTGTGACGGCATGGGGCTGCTAGATCCTTAAGAGAATATAGTTCAGGTTTTATTCGTAACGAGTGAGATTTACTAGCTTCTAGTAAATACTTGAATTTCACCAAGCAGTATGGGATGTTTTGGTTAAGTTCTTTTGATTACTAAGAGTGATAATATTTGGTACTTTAGAGTTTACTCTCTTTTGGTGTTTGGGTGGGAGCCGATAGATCCTTTAGAAGTATGCTCCTGGATTTTTATATGATCCTTGTGGTTGGTATAAGTTATATCTTCCCCGGTCTAGTTTTATTGGGTTTTTGAGATATTTTTCAATGGTACGAGTGACAATCATTGGTATCTTATCGGTATGAGTGATACCACCTTTTGTGTTGTTTTCCTACAGTGTGAGTATGATCACAGAGATCATTTTGATTTAGTTTTATTGGATTTTGAGATGCGATTCTTTGTTTTGGAATTTCTGGGTTTTTGATTTATTCCATGTTTTGCTAACCAGATTATTTCTATGTCTTAAGATGGGTTTCGATGGTTGTGATTTAATTATACTTGTGATTTCGGTATTCTTATGTCTTAAATTGTAACTAGAGTTGAACTATTCCTTTGACTTGTGATATGTGTGTGTGTGTGTCACGTGTATTTATCTATATGTCACATATATCCTTTTGTTATATCTTATTCTCATAATTTGGATATTTAGAGATAGTCTGACCCGTTCATTTTATAATACTAGAGTCAGGGTGAGACTTTTCAGGTTACAGGACATAGACTTTTGGATGGATGTGCTAGCGGGAAGATAAAAACAATTTGACATCTTTGTTTATCTCTTATAGGATTATGTATATGTATACGAGACTTACATTGGAGATAGTGATTTGTATTGATGTATATTATGCAAGTCTAGTTTTATATTTAGTAGACTCACAATTTGTATATGTATATAATGTTTATTATTCCGCTTTGATCTACGATTCCTATTTTATATGATATACTATTATGATTCTGAGAGACCAGTGTGGTTATTACTTTATGCTGAGACTGTACACGTCAAATTTTATCCTAGAGATTAATTTAAATCGTAAGTATGATGTGTCAGTGTTAGTTTAAAGAAATTTTCACATTCGTCACCCTTAACAAGCCGTATTCTCCGTATTATTGGTTGACATTATTTATACTGTTCTCTAATAATATAGGCATAGAGGTGGGGTCGTTATAGCATGGCATATAGATCTTATTGGTTGCATCAAGTTATGAAAATTGTTTTCATAAAACGTACCAAACATTATTTATGAAATAATGACTATTTTTCTGTGTCAATTGAAAAGTAGATTAGTTGTATTTCAATATGAATGTTATGAATATTTATAATGAAATAAAATTATAATGTGGTATTTGTTTTCACAATAAAAGTGATGCATTATAAAATACTATATCTAAAATTATTTACAATTATTTTAGAATTATAGACTAAGCTGTAATTTTTGAGAAATAAGTTTTATTGTATGATTACGAATCATATGAAACTAGTTAATTATACCTTAAAAAATTAAGGGTTATGCACCATCTAGTGGGAGTGTCACAAGAGTTGATGAACTTTTCGGATTGATACATGATATATGCAATTACAAGTCTATTAATACTAAAATGGTTTCATATACTTCATTATATTCTTCGATGAGTTATCACATACACAAGCAGGTGAATTTGATATGCATGTATAAATCTATGCTAAGCTCATAGAATATAAAGCGGAAGTAAATAAAATAACATATGACAGAAATGATTCGATTTAATCGAATGGGTGAGTATATCGGAAAAGGTTCCGAATGTACCTAAAAATGAATAAGATTCGACCTCAAAAGTCACTCCTCCCTACAATACATAATGATGTATCGTTAAAGAGTAATCAAACTTTGTTGGACATAGCACGATTAATGATCAGTGAAGTTGTGTTAAACACTTTTTATAAGGTATGTACTTAAGACTAGTACACAAGGTTAAAATTAATATCATCCAAAGAATAGTTCACAAAATCATACAAGCTATGGGTTTATAAGGAACATCATCATGTCCTAGGCCAAAGAGTTGGTGGGTTTTATGTGAGTCGAAAGATTCTATGAAATAATTATATGTAATTGATCTTGTATGAATCGCCCAAAGAAGTTTGGGTATGATTGTCATTGGATGACTAATTTATGTTGTGAATGTAATTTCTATAAACTAAAATCAAATCAATTTTATATATAAGGTAATTGATAAAGTATTTATGAATACCTATTCCATTATACTAAGAAACACTATTGTTTTGAGAAATACCAATTTCATAGTGAAGGAATTTCTTTAAGAATTATTGGTATTAAAATGGATTTGGATATGATCCAATGATGAAACTGATTATGTAGGATGAAATGAAATTAACATAACCTAAATGAACACATCACATTGGAGTGTCTAATAAGTATTCTCACACATCAAAGGGAAACTACAAGTTTCTTATCCTTGTCAAGAATAGCTAATCCTCAGTTGTCAATTAAGCCATTAGGAGTATTGGCTCTATGATATAGTATGGTGCACAAATCTAAATATATTAAATATGATTTTGCTAGTTGTACACAAAGGGATATGATCCATTGGCCGTAAATATTTCTTTAAGAGAAAGACAAATGCAGTTGGAATATAATGAGCCACATTAATGATAATAATGCAACAAATTTCGATTGTTAAAATTAACATAACAGATTCGCAATTCGATGTGTTCAAGTTGAATCAGATTTACTTACAAAAATATTACTTAGTACGACTTTGTATTTGGTAAGTATGTGCTGAAATGGAAAATTCTAAATAATGATTTAAAATATACTATTTGCACATAACCATTAAAGTGTCTCGAAGTAATGGGTGCTATATTTGGTGTTAGCACCAAAATTGGTCACTAACACCCAATGTGAGATTTGTGTAAAGAGATTAATGAAGATAGAAAATTGAAATAGAGGAATGTATGCAAAATTAACCGCTGAAACTAGAACACCAGATTTATAGTGGTTTGGCGTAACTACCTACGTCCACTTGAGTTTAATCTTTATTGCTTTTCAAATAATTGAATACAGATACAATCCGTACACCAACAACTTGAATACAAGTTCTAATTGAAAATGAACGAGTCTTGAAAATGGCAGAGTCTCCCCAGTGTTATCCAAAAAAAGGTCCCTTTTCACTGCGCCCCTGCCCCTCTATTTATAGGCGAAGATAGGCTGGACTTCACTCACGGGCCCAGGAACAAGGTATCTTGGCCCACAGTAGGTGACTTCTGTGCACCGAGCCAGGCATGCCGAACGAGTAATGCCGAGCGAGAAATGCCGATCGAGAATTGTCTGGTCGATCATCAAGTGACTCGAAGTAAACCCTCAGGAGAACCGAAGCAAGTAGTGAGTTGACTCGAAGCGAAGTCATGTCGATCGCCCTTACTCTGTCGTGGGCTTGACAACTTGTTAACACCTCCAGTACGCACTGAGCCAGGCATGCCACACTGTCATGACCGGGCGTAGTTGCCATGTGAGGTATGCTGAGCGATATATGCCGAACGACGACAACCTCCTCAAGGTTGAGTGTTGATCCTCTCTTTAAAGCCGAACGACATCCAGGCTGAGCCACACGTCTATGCCGAACCACATGCCTATGCCGAACGACATCCAGGCCGAACCACACGCCTATGCCGAACGGCATCCAGGCCGAGCCACACGTCTATGCCGAACCACATGCCTATGCCGAGCGGCATCCAGGCTGAACCACACGCTTATGCCGAACGACATCCACGCTGAGCCACACATATATGCCAAACCACATGCCTATGCCGAACGACATCCAGGCCGAACCACACGCCTATGCCGAACGACATCCGGTAGAGCCACACGTCTATGCCGAACGGTATGCTTGCTTGACGAGCCTCTCGTAACCGGGCCAAACAACCGGGTAACATTTGCCCCCCAAAGTGTGCCGTGTGAGGCAACATGACACGCTTTGAGCCAATATCCAATTCTTACTATCAAAAGTTGAATGTGTTCAATAAAGGTTAAAAACGGCAGTCCTTTGTACAGTCCCAAGTCTATTCTCTCCCCTTCTTTCTTTTATACATAAGCAAGGGGCCGTTCGGCATATAGATACCGAACCACTCATCACAATTGCTTACCGACCCACTGAGTCTTGACTGGGCCACTGGTGAATGCCTGTTCACCTCCCCTTCTTCATATATAAAAGCCAACACTTCTCTCTTTTTTCTCTTTACTTTCACTTCGACTCTACAGGATCTCACAACCTACCTTCCTCCAAATTTCAGCTACCTCTTCGATCTTCCTCCTTCATCTTGAGCCCAGTACACTTGCTCCTCAACTCCCCCGATAACAAATCTAAACGAAATTCAATCCTAAATCCAATAGCCCCAAGCTTCGATTCGTTCTCTTAGGTACGAATTCTTCACCCAACCGACTTTTTCGAATTAGGGGTTCTGCGTGAGGCTCGAGTTCACGAGTATTTCTCAGCAGAAAATGTTGTAGGTGAGGGAGGCAGAATTGGACATAGGTTTTTTGTCAAGCCACTAAGTGAGGGAGAGTGGTCGCTAGGTTTGTGAGATAGGTCTAAGTGTGTGATTGAAGCTACTCGGTAATCAGGGAACGAGAGAGGAGAGAGGACGAGCGAATCGGTAATAGCGTTTTGGGTGGATGTCTGTCGCTCGGTCATCCCCTCGTGGGAGTAATGCTAAGGAGATAGTGGGATGGGATGTCATTCGGTTTAGGGATAGAGAGCGTTGAGGCAATCTGAGGAAGTGAGGTGAAGGTGAGTGAGTGGGTCGGTGTCTCCGGTCCAGAGCGTCCTTCGGTTGTTAGAGAGATAGGAAGTGAGTGAGAGTGAGTGGGTCGCCTTCTCTGGTTTAGAGGGTCATTCGGTTGTATACTTTAAGAGTCGCTTGACATTGAGCCTTGAAGTAGGCAATGGAAGTCGAAATCATTCCAACTTGAACACAACACATGTCAAGTCCACTTATCTCCCATACCTAATTGTAGGACTACCAACAAGGACAAGAACTTAAGCAAATAATCATATCGAACTGATTCAGATTGATAACTTCACGATTGAAACCATAATATACGTGAACTTAAAATTCTGTAAAGAGGGCAACTTAAAGCTCACCGTGCTGCACTTTACATTTCAGAACCCTAATTTATCAATATTCTTTATATGAACCATCACACTAGTCCACACATCACACGGGGGATGCACTTTTGTCGTTATGACTAATATCAATTGTCTTTCAAGTATAGTTCAAACAGGAATTTACTCAAATTTGGCGTTCATTAAAGATGCCTAGAAAGTCGAGCTCCGCAACAGTTTCAGATAAACCCGGGCCGAGTTCTCGACAGGAAGTAGTGGAAACTTCGAATCCATCGAGGACTCCTGCACAAAATATCCCGAGTCCAACGACTGCGACTATTGACTTAGCTCCTGATGCCATAGATGCAGCAATTATCCTAGACAATCCAGTCGATTCTCAAGCTTCGAGAATCAACGAAAACCCTCTTCGCCGACTATGCTCCATCCACTTAATCCCTTTTGATGACGTGCTGGTTCCATCAGGACAAGATCGTCCCCACCTGCCCCCAACCGGGTATATGGCTTGCAACAAATTCATGTGCTGGGTTGGTAGTGTGCCACCTTTCAGCTCCTTCCTTCGTGATGTGCTGCAGTATATAGAGATCGCCCCAGCACAATTACATCCCAATAGTCATGCATTCCTCTACGGCACGTGTATTCTTTTCATGAGTGTTCTGCTCAGACTACCCACACCCGAGGATATCTGATATATCTATCGTTTCAAGAGATGGTCCGATAGCCCATCCTTCATATTCCTCGAGCCACACTCCAAGTGCCAAATCTTAACAGGGGCATGGAGCAAATTTGCCCTATACAAGCAGGAATGGTCTTATGTGCGCTGCCCTCCTGGCTTTGTGAGGAGATGGCTGGAAGGGAGTAAGTTCCTTTTCTAGATCAACAGTTGTACGTGGCAGGAAGTGCATTCTTTTTAAACCTTTTTTCGATTTTACAGGTATTAGCCCACGTCCCGAAGGCTCCGGGTACTCCGTGGCCATCGAAGCTATTCGAGCTCTTCCCGCGGGAGACCGGGACATCAAACTCATCATTTCCAATGAATCGCTTTCAAGATTTGGATTGTTGGCGGAATGTCGCTGGATAAGTCCCTCATAGTGCCACCACAACCGGACCTGTCTTGGATAAAGGCAAAAGGCAAGCTGGGCCTTCGGTGCCTTTGACAAGAGAGACTCCCGATGCACCCGAGGAAGGTGAAATAAAGGAGGCTGAAGCTCTAGGCGAGAGTGTAAGTCCTGCTCTGGGACCAGCAATTGAAGCACACGACATTGATAAACCACCTCCCCCTTAAAAGGAAAAAAGAAACTATCTTACAAGCTGAGGAAGAAGGTAGTGGGCGGAGCTTCGAAAGTGACAATTACTCCAATGGAGAAAGAGCCGTCTCCGCAACACTTAGAGGGTTCATTGAAAGGCTTGTCTGACCTTACAATTCCTGATGATTTTCTCAACTATGGTTTCGACGACCCGGAAGCCATAAAATTTCATTCACCGGTGAGAGGTAGTAAAGGCGTTTAAGCTCATCACCAAGGAGAAAAAACTCCGATAAGTAAAGCTAAAGAAACTAGTCCGTCGGGGGGAAACACTAGGACACACACGAACACTTACACTTCACCTTGCACTTAAACTTCAGCCATCACGCCATTTTTGCTAACTTGTCATCACTTAACTTTTGCGCAGGTGATATGGGACGCTCACATGGATACGACCGCCTTCGTGGCTCTTCTATTTTCCATCCTTCCGGCCGAGACTCTGGATATGGCAAACGCCGAGATAGAGATGACGACAGCGATATAGATTATCGCCCCCGAGATTCATCTTCTTGAAGGAAAATTCACAATCACTCATCGTACTCCAACGATCCTCCTCCTCCACCGGAACAAGGCATGGAGAAATCAGGTCAAAGGGGATCACAATCTGAAACTCTTCGCGACCAACACTCGGGTTCCTCAAGTACTAGGCAATCTCGGGAGGCTCACAAGAAGTCCGTGGTTTCGACTAAACAAACCTCCTCTACTTCTGCACATGATCCGTCGATAGCGAAGAAACTCGCCGAGCTTAGAGCCACATTCCCAAAGATATGCTTTGACGGACTAAAATTTCTTCCATCCATTCATCCTATTCCAGGGCATGTTAAACAGAGTGCCCTTGCTTGCAACAATGATGTTTACGTCCAACACGACGCATTCGTTCACTTGGTAGAAAAAGTTTCTGAAGTTTCTATGGAACGCCAACACGAAATCAATCGTATGAAGCTTGAGGCCATCCATAAAAAAAGACATCATTAGAGCCTAAGATAAAGAGCTTTCCACATATAAATATCAACTTGAGGCCGCCCAGAAGAACGCTAAAGATACTGCCGAGGCAGTCAGTCGTTTGGAGGCCAAACACAAAAAGGAGATCGATGAAGCTGTCCAATGATGTGGTGCTCTAGCTTTAGAGAAAGACTCTGTTCAAAAGGAGAGAGATGCGTTCACTCAACGAGTCAAAGAGTTGGAAGAGCTACTTCTCAAAGAGAAGGAAGAAAAAATTGCTGCTCACGAGGAGTCACAACGATATTGCGACGAAATTGTTTCTACGCGACTCCTGAAAACAAAGCTCGATGAAGAACTCTCCAAGGTCAAAGCGCTGAAGGATGAAGCCTGTGAGGAGGGTAAAAGAATAGCGCTCTTAGGAATTGATTCCCGCCTTGAGGAGGCTATTGAGGCTGGTAGGGAGGAAATCAAGTGTATGTTCGATCTGCTCATAGCCGAATATAATGCTCGAGTTCTCATGCATCGCGCCTTAACATTTCTTGGCGAGGGTTATCTTGAATCTTTGGTCGAAGCATGTGACACTTTAATTAAAATCAAAAAGGTTGAGTTGGGAACGGAAGAGATTGACGAAGAAGCTTTAGTGAAGGAATTTCTTCGGGGGAATGAGCCTTCGGACTTGTCCACGGCGAAGGCTCTTTACAGCAGAGACTCCCCTTTATCAAAAGGAAAAGATGCCATTGTTGGTCCGTCCGGAACCGAGTCTCCGGTTCCTCCCCCTGATCAGCCGTCTAGTTGCCTATCACTTGACCCCTTCGAGCAACATATTGGCTATGACCCAGAGGACCCTGGACTTAATATTCACGTTCTATCTCCTATTCCAGAAAGCGAAACTCCCCGAACAGTTGAGAGTCTATCAGAGACTGGTACACAACTTTTCCTCCAAAGTTCAAAGGGTTCTCGTTTTCAACGAGTGATAAATGTATTCTAACGTTTGTTTTTTATGAATTCATGTAGGCCATCCTGATCCCGAACCTACTCCAAGGAGCGATGTCGCCACGGAGGGGGAAGAAAAAATGGGAGAGGCTACCCAAACCGAAGAGGCTCCTGGACTTGGCGCTCAAGTGATCGAGGCGCTCAATGAAAACAAGTCTGAAAACCCTTCTCCTTCAGAAGAACATTATGAAGTTGAAATTACAGGCGCCTCCAAACATACTTCGAAGCTGAGCATGAAGGAACAGATCATCAAAGAGGGGAAAAAGAAAACCAAAATTAAGACTGAGCCTCAAGTGGTTGAACTTGATGACCCACTGAACAGGCTTTTAAAAGTTATCCTTCCAGGTAGGACCAGGTCGTTAGAAGTTCCTCCTCCTTCCTATGACACCCCTTCTCTAGTGAGTAAAATGTCCAAGAAAAAACGCGTGGGGGAGGAGTCTTCAGAGAAATTGAAGAAGGAGAAGAAGTCGAAGAAGTAGCTATCATGCTTCGTTTAACGTGAATAAGCCCGGATCATGTAATTATTTCTATTTATTTTCGTAGTCGATGTTAATAGACTTTTAGCTCCGAGTTTAGGAGGAATTGTAGTGGAACTCTGTTTTGGGATTAGTGAATAAAATTTTTGTTTTTCTGATGATGTTCGATGATTAGCTTCACCATTGTCTTGTGTTTTAAATCCAAAGTTACGCAGGTCAGGCAAGCACTTGCTCACTTCTACGCGACTCGGAATCTTCTGAATTGCTTCAATTTTAGTCCGCGCTCCGGGAACTTAGAGATTTTTCAAGTCGTTTATACTCTAATCCACACTCTGGGGACTCAGAGTACTCTAGTCCGCACTCCGGGGACTTAGAGATTTTTTCAAGTCGTTTATACTCTAGTCCGCACTCTGGGGACTCAGAGTACTCTAGTCCGCACTTCGGGGACTTAGAGATTTTTTTAAGTCATTTATACTCTAGTCCGCACTCTGGGGACTCAGAGTACTCTAGTCCGCACTCCAGGGACTTAGAGATTTTTTCAAGTCGTTTATACTCTAGTCCGAACTCCGGGGACTTAGAGATTTTTTCAAGTCGTTTATACTCTAGTCCGCACTCTGGGGACTTAGAGTACTCTAGTCCGCACTCCGGGGACTTAGAGATTTTTTTAAGTCGTTTATACTCTAGTCCGCACTCTGGGGACTCAGAGTACTCTAGTCCGCACTCCGAGGACTTAGAGATTTTTTCAAGTCGTTTATACTCTAGTCCGCACTCTGGGGACTCAGAGTACTCTAGTCCGCACTCCGGGGACTTAGAGATTTTTTTAAGTCGTTTATACTCTAATCCGCACTCTGGGGACTCAGAGTACTCTAGTCCGCACTCCGGGGACTAAGATATTTTTTTCAAGTCGTTTATACTCTAGTCCGCACTCTGGGGCTCAGAGTACTCTAGTCCGCACTCCGGGGACTTAGAGATTTATTCAAGTCGTTTATACTCTAGTCCACACTCTGGGGACTCAGAGTACTCTAGTCCGCACTCCGGGGACTTAGAGATTTTTTCAAGTCGTTTATACTCTAGTCCACACTCTGGGGACTCAGAGTACTCTAGTCCGCACTCTGGGGACTTAGAGATTTTTTTAAGTCATTTATACTCTAGTCCGCACTCTGAGGACTCAGAGTACTCTAGTCCACACTCCGGGGACTTAGAGATCTTTTCAAGTTGGTGTGTGTGTTCATATGCCAGGCAGATTAATGTAACTTGATTTTTTGTTATGGAATTGCAGCATATGGAAACATCAATAGTTAACGAAAAAGATGGCTTCGAGCCTTTATTGATTATAATAAATGGGAGCAAACTGGAATGTCTTGTTACATGCCATAAACTAAAAACAATAAAACAGACATACACTGGAAATAATTGCAACTACAATGCGAAAGAAAATAGACTAGGTGTAATAACGACGCAAATGCTCGCTATTCCATGCGCAAGGAAGTGTCACGCCATCTACGGTCGCTAGCTTGAAAGTTCCTTCTCCAAGCCTCCGTTCGATGACATACAGACCTTCCTATGTGGGATTCGGATATGATGGGGTCGGAAAAACTTGCTTCAAAATAAGATCACCCACGTTGAAAATTCTTGGTCGAATTTTTTCATTATAATATCGAGCAACTTGGTGCCTATGTGCAACTGCTCTTAAATCAGCTTCTTCACATTTTTCATAAACAAAGCCCAGTGATTCCAATAGGAGTTTCTGATTCGTTTTCGGATCATAATAAGTTACCCGATGAGAAGGAACTTCAAGTTCCACGGGTATCACAGCTTCAGCGCCGTATGCCAAGGTGAATGGAGTATGGCCAGTCGCGGACTTGTGGGTGGTTCTGTAAGCCCAGAGCGCTGTCAGAAGCTTATCCACCCACTTGCCTCTAGCCTTTTCCAATCGTTTCTTTAATATAGACTTGATTATTTTATTTACGTCTTCCACTTGTCCATTCGCTTTAGGGTGAGCGACCGCCGAAAACCTTTTCTCAATGTGATATTTTTGGCAAAATTCTTTGAACTCTCTACTTTCAAATTGAGTTCCATTGTCCGTGATGATAGTTCGTGGGAGGCCAAAATAACATATGATGTTTCGTACAATGAAATTAATTACTTTTTTGGTGGTGATCGTGGCTAGAGGCTCTGTTTCTGCCCACTTGGTAAAGTAATCAACTGCAACAATTGCATATTTTGCACCACCTCTGGAAATTGGTAAGGAACCGATTATATCGATCCCCCAAATCGCAAATGGCCAAGGACTAACCATTTGTGTGAGTTCTACTGGTGGAGCTCTCAGGATTTTTGCAAACTTTTGACATTTGTCACATTTTCTTACGTATTCTGCAGCATCCTGATTTATAGTGGGCCAATAGTATCCATAGCGGAGGAACTTTTTTGCCACTGTCTGCCCCCCAGTATGGTCGCTACATTCGCCCTCATGAACCACTTTCAAGACCCGTTTTATCTCGTCGTGGGCGATGCAACGGAGTAATGGAACCGAGAACCCTTTTCGATACATTATTCCGTCCTGCATCACATATCTTGAGGCTTTGTGAATGACTTGTCGTCTTTCGTTCTTCTTTTCAGGCAAAGCTCTGTGTAACAGGTACTGCTTGAATGGGGTTATCCATAACTCCTTTTAACTTTCTGCTTCTAGCAGAAAGTCTATTTCCATCTCGTTTATACTTGGCAATTGCAACACTTCAACAGGAACCAAGCCCATCTCTTGTGCATTGCCAGTACTTGCGAATTTTGCTAATGAATCGGCTTCCCTGTTTTGTTCACGCGGGACATGCGAAATATCATAATATTCAAGGTCTACTAAAAGTTCTTGAACCCGAGTGAGGTATGGAGAAAGCCTTTGCCCCTTTGCTTGATAATCTCCTTGCATTCGGTACACCACCAATTGAGAGTCACAAAAGATTTTAATCGTTTTTATTCCGAGCTCCCTGACAAGTTTTAAGCCAGCGAGCAATGCTTCATACTCTGCTTCGTTATTCGTAGCTGAGAAATCAAGCTTCAAAGCATAACAAATAGATCGGTTTTCAGGGGTTACTAAAATGATTCCAGCTCCAGAGCAATGGTCGTTGGATGCCCCATCGGTGTATAGTTTCCATCGAATAGTGGGTATAACATCATCTCCGTTCGGTTCGTCGGATGCGGTAAATTCCACGATGAAGTCTGCTAGCGCTTGCCCTTGTATGGCCCTTCATGGCAGGTAGGTGATATCGAATTGAATCAACTCAATATTCCATTTCAGTAACCTTCCTAAGGTCTCTGGACGTTGGAGCACCTGTCGTAAAGGTTGATCGGTGTAAACACTGATCGGATGTGCCTGAAAGTACGGATGAAGCTTGCATGATGCAATCACCAAGCAGTAGGCTAGCTTCTCAATTTTAGGATAATTTCTTTCTGCCCCTGTTAAACGTTTACTGACATAGTACACTGGTTTTTGAACTCGGTCCTCCTCGAGAACCAAAGCCGTACTGATGGCATGTTGAGATACGGCCAAGTATACATATAACACTTCGTGGTCTATAGGCTTCGACAGCACCGGGGGACTTTCCAAATGTCTTACCAGAGCTCGAAATGCATCCTTGCAGTTGGGCGTCCATTCGAAATTTCTCTTCCCTTACTCTATTACATCAAAGAAAGGAATGCACTTGTCGGTCGCTCTGGATATGAATCGACTCAGCGTGGCCACTTTTTCGTTCAGGCTTTGCACTTGCTTTATAGTTCTGGGCACTTGAATGTCTCGAATAGCCTAAATCTTTTCTGGGTTAACTTCAATTCCTCGTGCATTGACAATAAAACCTAAAACTTTCCCGATGCGACACCAAAGGAACACTTCAGTGGGTTAATTTTCATTCCATAACACCTGAGTATATCGAACATTTCCGCCAAGTCTCGAATGTGGTCGTTTGACTGTCGTGATTTCACAGGCATATCATCCACATAGACTTTTATTGTTCTACCGATTTGGTCTTTAAACATCTGATTCACCAAGCGCTGATAAGTCGCTCCTGCATTCTTCAGCCCAAAAGGCATCACCACATAGCAATACAGTCCGACATCCATGACAATGCTAGTGTGCTCCTGATCCAGAATGTGCATTGGAATTTGATTATATCCCGAGTACGCGTCCATAAATGACAATAACTCGTGCCCGACAGTTGAATCGACCAGCTGGTCAATTCTGGGTAATGGGAAACTATCCTTAGGGCGAGCCTTCTTCAATTTGAGTAATCAACACAAGTCCTTCATTTCCCATTCGCTTTTCTCACTAGCACGGGGTTGGATACCCATTCAGTGTAGAGGGCATCGCGGACGAACCCATTGGCTTTGAGTTTGTCCACCTCCTCTCTGAGAGCGGCGGACCTCTCCGGATCCATACCTCTTCTTTTTTGCTTTATTGGCACGTATTTTGGGTCTATGTTCAACATATGACTTGCAATGGCGGGAGAAATCCCGCACATATCAGAATGTGTCCAAGCGAAAACATCCAGATTTGCTCAGAGGAAATCAGTAAGATCCTCGATCATCGAGGGGTCAAGTTGTGATCCAATCTTAAGTACTCGCGATGGATCATCATGGCTAACTGGAATGTCAATTGTCAGTTCAGCCGGTGCTGATTTTGCCTCCTTGGCTTCCTCATCGTCATCTCTCGGATCCATGTCTCTATAGATTCGATCATGTTGCCCGAGCCAAGGCTTGGGCATTACTTGTCAATCTTCAGTGGCTCGGATGTGGATGGAATTGTTCACAACCTTTCCTTTCTCTCTTCGCTGGGCCTCTCTCAGCTCAACCACATAACACGCACGACTAGTTGCCTGATCGTCATGCACAAAACCAACTCCTTTATCGGTCGGAAACTTCAAGGTTAAGCACTATGGGGCCAAAGCTGCCTTAAACTCTGCCAAGGTCGGTCGACCCAGAAACACATTATACGAAGAATCGACATCCAAAACGACGAACGGCAGGATCCGCACTCTCCTACGTTCACCTTCCCCAAGTTCAACTGGCAATTCAATATAGCCCACCACATCGGTAGCCGCACCATTAAAGCCATGAATACATGCTTTAGATGGTTTTAGGTCCTTTGTCTCCATCTTCATCTGATCATATGCCTTTTTGAAGATGATATTAACAGAACTTCCACAGTCAATCAATATTCTTCTCACAAACGCTGGCCCGATAGTGGCCGAGATGACCATCGGGTCAATGGTAGGTACCTCCACCTGATCGGCATCTCTACTTCTAAACACTATATCATCCGTCATCATTCGCTGTTGTTTAGCTGAGGTACTATCTTCCGTGTTTGAACAACATTCGAAATCTGCATGCTTCAGAAAACTAGCATAACGTTCCATCCCTTGCCAACTCTTATCTACCGGTTGAGGCCCTCCGACTATCGTGTTTATGATTAGTCTTCCTACGGTCCGAGCTGGTTCCTCAGGATGGCGTGGAGCTTGCCCGCAACCGGGGTCTGATGCTCCTTGTCCACCCTCCGGCGGATTCTTGACAAATTCCTGCAACTTCTTCTGTCGAATCAGCTTTTCTATAGCGTCGTGGAGGTGCCTACACTCCTCAGTATTGTGCTCATAAGTTTCATGGAAGCGGCATTACTTGCCAGTCCGCTTTTGCTCCTCGGTGGACTCTTTTGGTCATGGCTTTCGATACTGGAAAGTATTACAAGTCGACAAGTAAATATTCTCCAGAGATGCGTTCAGAGGAGTGTAATCATTGTAAGTTGGGATCCTTGGTTTCCACTTTCCAGCCTCCCTTTTCTTTCTGGGATTTCCCCCACCAGATCCTTTAGATTGTTCAGGCTTGTTTTGGATATTGACTTGTACTTTTCCAGAGTTGTCATCGAATCGTTTTACAGCAATGTTGCTCTGTATTGTCTCCTTGCCAAGTACGGGTGCATTGTATCGCCTCGTCCACCTAGCTTCCTCCCTTCTTATAAATTGTTGTGCCTTTGAATAAAAACGTTCCAACGTAGTTGTAGGCTTTCCCGCCAGCCAATCTCTAAACTCTGAATCCGAATTTACTCCTTGCATTATGGCCATTAAAATAACATGGTCGTTGGGGTTGCCAACTTCAGTTGTGGCAACATGGAATATTTGTAAATACTCTTTTAATGACTCCCCCGGAGCCTGAATCACACTTGACAAGGACATCACGTCCTTGGGACGGGTGGCATGAATCCTGAACTGTTCCACAAATTTTGTCGCTAACTCATCAAAGTTGGAGATAGTCCGCGGAGGAAGTCGGGTGAACCACATGGTAGCAATTCCAGATAAAGTTATAGGAAAGCATCTACACTTAGTTGCGTCGTTTGCTCTAGCTGAGTCCATCATCCATTCATACCTCATCACATGCTGTCGGGGATCAGTCTTTTCTTCATAGGCCGGAATAGCCGGCATGCTAAACTTCCTGGGGTACTCGGCCTGTAAGATAGCATATATGAACGGAGTATGACTCCTGGATATCCCCCAATCGTCATTTGATAAGCCTTGATTCTCTCTCATCAGCTGTCTGACCATAGCTAATAGGTTTGGGGTTTGTATGGAAGATGGAAGGTTGGTGTCTGTCCTGCGAGACCGTTCTGGTCGGTGTCTCCTCTATTGGCGATCTACCAAGTGTGTATCCTGGGGACTAACATCATTAGGACTTTGGTGTGCCGGCTGTCCAGCTTCCACTCGTACTCCAGATCCTAAATTTCCCGTTCCAGCTTGAGTGTGATTTCCTTGGTGTAAGTGAGGGGCCATTTCTCCAGGTAGGGAGCACGGAGCATCCCTGGTTGATCGATCAGCAGCACCTGCTTGCGTTGTTTCTGTTCTACGACGTTTACGCTTGGGAGGTTCATCGGACGAAGAAGAGCTGTCGAATGAGGAGTAAGGAGCGGGGCTTCCTCCAGCATTCTGCTGCTATTGTTGAGTAAGCCAAGTCATAAGGTTGGCGTTAGCTTGGATCTGTTCACTAAGTTGTATCCTACTTTCCATGAGTTCTCTCATCAGCTTGTTGATCTCTGTCCTAGTGACACCTTCCATTTGGTTTTGGGCGGTGACAGTCCCTGCACCCAGATTAACCTGTTGATTGCTGGGTCCTACTTGTTGGACACTAGTAGTCTCGTTGACATCTGCGTTGTGGGTGGCTGATCTAGTACGTGGTCTTCCCATTGTAGAGTTATTGGTAGAAACTCCGAGTAGAATCAACGGACTTCCTGTGAATGACATGGATCTCCTTCGGGGGATTTCTTCAATCTAGTAGCTACAAAGTAGATCCTAATAACCTGAGAATGACTTCTCAGTGAAAGCACCAAAATGTTAGCACCAAAATTGGTCACTAACACCCAAAGAGAGATTTGTGTAGAGAGATTAATGAAGATCGAAAATTGAAATAGAGGAATGTATGCAAAATTAACCGCTGAAACTAGAACACCAGATTTATAGTGGTTCGGCGTAACTGCCTACGTCCACTTTGAGTTTAATCTTTATTGCTTTTTCAAATAATTGAATACATATACAATCAGTACACCAACAACTTGAATACAAGTTCTAATTGAAAAGGAACGAGTCTTGAAAATGGCAGAGTCTCCCCAGTGTTCTCCAAAAAAGGTCCATTTTTACTACGCCCCTGCCCCTCTAGGCGAAGACAGGCTGGACTTCACTCACGGGCCCAGGAACAAGGTATCTTGGCCAACAGTAGGTGACTTTTGTGCACCGAGCCAGGCATGCCGAACGAGTCATGCCGAGCGAGAAATTCCGATCGAGAATTGTTTGGTCGATCATCAAGTGACTCGAAGTAAACCCTCAGGAGAACCGAAGCAAGTTGTGAGTTGACTCGAAGCGAAGTCATGCCGATCGCCCTTACTCTATCGTGGGTTTGACAACTTCCAGTATGCATCGAGCCAGGCATGCCGCACTGTCATGACCGGGTGTAGTTGCCGTGTGAGGTATGCCGAGCGATATATGCCGAACGACGACACCCTCCTCAAGGTTGAGTGTTGATCCTCTCTTTAAAGCCGAACGACATCCAAGCTGAGCCACACGTCAATGCCGAACCACATGCCTATGCCGAATGGCATCCAGGCCGAACCACACGCCTATGTCGAACGGCAACCAGGCCGAGCCACACGTCTATGCCGAACCACATGCCTATGCCGAACGGCATCTAGGCTGAACCACACGCCTATGCCGAACGACATCCAGGCTGAGCCACAAGTCTATGCCGAACCACATGCCTATGCCGAACGGCATCCAGGCCGAACCACACGCCTATGCCGAACGACATCCATGCCGAGCTCCATGTCTATGCCGAACAATGTGCTTGCTTGACGAGCCTCTTGTAACCGGGCCAAACAGCCATGTAACATTTGGGTTTGTAAGTTTCTGGATATGATCCCAGAACAGATACGAAAGTGTCATAAAACAAGCATCAAAATCAAACAAGTGTTTTAATAGAAGTATCAAATAGTTTGGTTGCCAATCAAAATGCAGAGGAAGTGTGTACTCGTAAGAAAGAACATTAAAATGGGCATAGATATTTCTAAACAATAAGTAAACAATACACTACTGATTTTTAATGATGTGCTCATATTAAAATCAGATTTAGTTGTTTTAATACCCGACAATGGATTTGTAATTGTAGTCTTTTATAGTAAGTATAAAAGATAATAAGAATGTCCCAAATGATATGCAGGGACATATTAAAATGTTTGATATGGGACATGTAAGATGGATTCCTTATGCATTGGCTATATGAATTATCATACATGTCATGTTGTCTACGATATCATGATATGTTGATGTATTTGATACATGAAACAAATATCAAATCCAAATAGATATCACTAAATGGTTATTTGAGGTGTTCTCATGTATTTTTGAAATACTAGAGAGTTATTTATAGAAACAATGAACTCCTTATGAAGGAATGTTCAGACTCAAACGTCCATAAGTGATATTCAGCATAATATGTCAATAATAAATTCAAGTTAAAATCTTTGAATTGGAAATATTCCAAAAGAAAGACGCTAACTAATTCAATGGAAAGGCTAAGTACATTACCTTGGATAGCAACGTAATAAAAGAATGTATGTAAGTATAAATGCACAAATTTATACTAAGCTGACGGTAACTCCAAATGTTGAGAATCCCATAACATTATTTTATGAATGTCATGATATAATTCATAATAGAACTTAGAGCTACCTGGAAGTTGAGAGACATACTCTGAATTGTTCCACATAATTAAAGTAGGTTATTAGCGTCATAAATAGTAGATTGAAAGAGTAGATAATTGAATAATAACAACATACCCATTCACTAAGGGCTGGCCCAATTCGTTTTGAGAAAACAGAATGGAGAAGTTGGAAAAAGATTCCATAATTGACCCTAAGTGAAAATGGGAGATTGATAGAGTTAGGGGTATGCTCTAGGGACAATTATGTAATTTGTTACATATATCTAACTTGATAACCGATCTTGTTTGAAATAAAAGGTGTTTTATTTCTATTATATAATTAATATAATGTGTTGTATTAATTAATTAATTTAAATAAAAGTATATTTAATAGAAAACCCATAAATACTATGTTTTGTGATGGTAGTTACAAAGTGTTGTAACCATGTGTAATTTATCATAATGAAAACAAATATACCATTTTAAATATTTCTAGTCAAGATACATCAGGATTGGATATCGATGTATCCATTGAGACAAAAGTACGTAATGCTCTCTAAATGTTGGGCAGTGTATTACTCATGACTATTGGGTCACCTAAGGGTTACATACTGATATTTATTGGATAACTATGGCATGACTCGCTTGATAGTTTTCTGTTGGTTAATATAACTAAGATAAAAAAATATATCGATGTGACTAATTTACACGGTTCTCTTGACTTAAGAATACTATGGATCTTCAATATGAAAGCTCTTCTTTGATTATAGTCAAATCATGGCATGACGTCCATCTAATGACTATAGTTGGGTGAAGTGGAAGTTTGGAAGTGAAACACTATTCAAGAGAGGATTCATTTTCTCAATTATATGGGGTCAGTATCACGGTCAACTCAAAGTCAAAGTCTCTAGCAAGAGTAGCTCGGTTAATAATTATTATTATTCTTGAACCAAGGACTTTATGTTTGGACTATAGAGTTGAATATGAACAATATTGGAATTTTGACTATTACTGAAATCATAAGTGCAAAGTGTAGTTTTGACGAAGAGAATTGGTGTAAATAAAAGTCATAATGGGGTAATGCTTAATAAAGTAAAATTGGATTTTATCAAAACTAACTGATAAATTTGGCCAAAATGTCACTTCATCAGCTAAGTGACGTGTCAACGTTAATATTCTAATAGTTTGATATCAATCGCAAATCAAATTTACACCCGACGAGTCACACAACAGAAACTATGAATTCACCTTTGACCAAACGATTTAATTAATTTATAATTTTTAAAATTAATTAAATTAATTAGTATTGATGAAATATTGATTGTAAAATTTGATTATGATTTGATGAATAAATATTATTAGATATATTTTAATAGTTATAAATATATCAATTGATATACGATATCAATAAATGATTAAATTGGATTTAATTGTATAATATTTTATTTAGGCTCTGAATGGGTTTAAAAGTCCATGAAGGAGCTGGAAAATTCGACCATAATGATGGGTTAATGTGGCCATAAGATGATGAACATAGACTTTAAGATGGAGGGCTAAGATGGAAGAGAATTGGTAAGAGATGATGTAAGATCTTGATCCTGAAATATCTCTTAATTCTCCTCTATATAAGCATCTCTATCCTCGACCTCTAGATGACTTTTCAAGCCTCCAACCTGATCTGTTGCTGGCCGAATTCCTTTCTTCCATCTTCCTGATCTCTCAATTACAATCTGCTATCCGATAGCTGAGGGTCAACGGTTCGAGGACTAACAATCTGCTGAGTTAGAAAGAGTTTCAAAGGGGAGAGTGTTTATCATTTCAAGGTATGCTTCAAGGCTTTGGAATTAAGGTATGACTTTATAAGATTATAATTAATGATTTTTAGTATAATGTTATTTTATCATATATATATATATATATATTATTAGTTAGGTGGATTCTGATATGCAAGCAATGTTGTTACAAAATAATTTTAATTATATGTATGTATATAATTATGTTAAAAAATGCCTTTTTTATCATATGTGTCAGGTCAATACAACCATATCCAAAATTAAAATAATTTTATATTTTAGATTAATATATATATTATTTAAATACATATACATATATATTTTTTAAATTAGTTATAACATCATATTATGGTTAAAATCGGTCATATAATTTTATATATAGTGTATTATAGTAAAATTAATTTCGAAGGTAAATAGTGGTTTTGTAAATATTTTATTATTATTTAATAATATTTAAATCAGCTTACTTCATAAATAAATTATATTAATTTGAATTTGTTATAAAAAATATTTTTAAAATTTTGTAAAATTATATTACAGCAGATAAGCTCTCTGTCAGAAAATGAAAAATAAAAAATTATTTTCCTATTTTTAAATTAATTATTTAAAATACTCAAAATTAAATTAATATAAAATTAATTTATAATGAGAAAAATATGGAAAAATTTAAAAATTCAAAAATATCTTTTAGGATTTAATGGAAATTTAAATTTTGAAATAAAGTTTAGAAATTAATTATTTATTAATATTTTATTAATTTTAAAATGAATTTTAAATTAAAAATGGACATATAAAATTATTTCTGAGCTATGCACATGACTTGGGATTTAATAAGAAAAAAAATTATGTTGAACAATTTTATTAATTAATACAACTATATATGCACGCCCATGTTGACCTCACCTTGCCACTTAGGTATTTGGACTTATTATTACATAACATTTATACTATCATTTTTATTTGCACGTTGTTTACTTCCCTTCGTGGCTTTATCATAGCCTAATGATTATTATATTCACTATTGTTGACCTAGATTTTAACTGCTGTTTTTTTCTTGCCTTAATAGTTAAATTTAATTTTTTACTCAGTTTCACATTTCTTTCTTTTCATGGTGAATCAAAATTCTTGCCCAGTGTATATCATTCACCTCTTCCGCCAAAAGCATGGAGAACTATACTTTTGCTATCAGCAAATTTACGAATTAAATGATTCTTGTTATCCAGTGAATGTATTTTAAAATGGTCATGTGTTATAAATGAAACTCAACTTATTTAAGTTTCAAACTCAATTCACTACGTAGGATAATATATCGACTTTATTGTCAATTTTAATGTATTTTTACTTTATTTTCAATATGTATTGGTCTTGAAACATATACAGATATTATCCATCCAAATTTAGTATTAGCTCAATGATTCTAACTTTGATTCATTCAAATATGACATTTATCATATTTCAAGTTCTAATTAAGACAACAAAAAGCGAAAATATACTTTTATACGAAAACAACGATTTCAAATTCATTTTGAGAAAGTATAAATGAACACACATATAAATAAACTTATGCTCATCATTAGTTCCAATTATTACACTTTGTACACATCGTATTCTTGATTATTCATACTTTAAGTGAAAAGAAAAAACTTTTGTATCAAATATAGAAACATCACACTATTGACCATATTTTAAATTTTAGACCAAGGTACCAAACCACCATATGTTTTAACCAAATATCCATGAAAATTTAAAATAGTTGATTGTACAAAAGGAACATGTGAGATTATTGAATAAAACTAGAAGTTTTAACTATAAAAAAATAGTGGAAGCACTAAAAAAATCATATTCCAATGTAATGCAGTAGTTTGCAAGTAAACAAAATACATCTCCCTTTGATAACAAAAAGGCCATGATGATTAAGAAGCTTGCTATTATTATATAGTTATCAAGTTATACCATTTGTTTTCTTGAAATATAGATTAGAATCATTAGTAGCAGCAAAAATAAAAAAATTCTACCATTAAAGAATTAATGTGTACATGTAATGAGATGAAAGGCGGAGCAAATAATCGAATTCTGGTTTGGTACATGAAGGCTAATGTCAAGAAGTGAATGCTTCATTATAAATATAAAAAACTTTATGAGAAAAAAGAGTGGTAAGGTATTCATCAAGTATTTTAGTTATCCACTATGGAATCAATTTCGTATAAGGTAATTTCCATTTTCTTGATATTCAATGTCTAGTATCATGCACAATTTAGATTAAATGCGGTTCTTAGCTTTTGTCACTCCATTGTAAAAATGAAATTCTGAACAGATGAAAATTAAAAAAAAATGGATGATAAAAATCAAATCTTCATTTTTCATCAAAACTTGTATATGATTAAAATATGTCAACTGTACAATAAGAGTTAATTAATATATTTGTACACGCTTACAGCAAATCACCATATGTATTTTTGACCAACTATGAAAAATCAATACATATTCTCCAAAAGTTTACATAAACCAAACATACAAATATGGGAAAAGTGTCTACCACTCAACTTTTATTCAAGTTTTCAATCCAATGGTTAATTTTTTTAACATTGGCACATGTACTAATCCTAATTTTCTAAAGTACCAGCCTTGTAAGTATGATAGGTAGACATTGCATACTAAATTAGATATAAGTTTAATCATATGACATCACTTCCTTGATTCTCTTGTTGTTGCATTCATTACTAACTTAAAAAATGAAAACTAATAAGCTGCTTGAGATTTTGTGATGCTCTGGCTACTGTTTTTGTTGTGAGAAATTCATGTGCGGAAGTAGTCTTAAGATCAGGATCTAGTATTGCCTATTAAGATTCCAATGCAACCCAAAATCAAATATGAAATCACATAAACAAAAATGGCAGGAATAAGAGACACATAAGATAACGTGGTTCAGATATAAGTATCATACGTCCACGGAGACCCAATCCCTTTTATTCAATTATCAAAGTTTGCAGGCTAATTCTATGATTAGGGAGCTATAGTATATGGAGACTCTCTCTAATAAAACACACGATTGGACAGATTACAAAATAGAGCACTCGAAATAGAAAACTCCTAATTTTAGTTAGCTAGGGTTTCTATTGATTGAAAATCTGTCTTATAATTGGTCTCTTAATCTCTTAATTAGGATGATGATTAGTAGGCTATTTATAGATGCACTAATTACTCTAGGCCATCCGATCACATCAAAAGAATCTGTACCGTCAATAAAGAAGAATAGAGCACAGATGTCCAAAACTACACTTCAACAAACGTATCAGTCAAACCCTAAATAATGTTGATCTGTATGGTCTCAAATGTCTGTTTAGTGAGGTCTGTCGTCTAAGACAATTCTTGGAAAATCAAATTAAGCAGCCTTAGACGTCTGGCTGAAGATGCTAGACTCTGGCATATATTTCGAGAAGATTTCATGAACCTTCTTAGATGTGTGACAGGTGACGTCAGACGTCTGACCTCTTGTAGGCAGCACAATCCTTCTCTACTTCGACTTCTTTTGATATCCACTTCCTCCAATCGACTCTCGACTTCTCCAATACAATGCTCTACACCATATCTTCAATCTGAACACTCATAGGCACATATTTGAATCGCATAATAACAACACTCCACTTTGATTCAAACTATGTAGGTTTCATCATCAATCAACACAAGGGTTATTGGGTCTAGTGCCCTATGGCGCTCAAGCAACTCAAATCAAATGGATCAAGTTTGAGCAATGCTCAAACTTGTCTTTAGGAAGTGACTTCATCATCATATTTGAGGGGTTATCCAAAGTACACACCTTCACCAACTTGATCTTACTTCATTCTTACTGAAGCATAAGAAAGAATCCTTTGACATCAATGTGCTTCGGAGAACTATAGGCTTGATTCTCTACTAGATGAATCGCACTCTGACTAACTGAAATTAGCTCAACTGTCCGCTGTACCACCGGAAGACCATCCAACAACTGAAGTAAATACAATCCCTCCTTAGTCTCTTCCACAATCAATACTTAAGCGGCCTCGGCAGTCGACAAAGCCACTATAGATTGCAGCTTTGATTTCCATGTAATCGAGCTATGCCAAGTGTAAAAGCACATCCCAATACTAAC
Source organism: Allium fistulosum (assembly GCA_030737815.1). Classification (NCBI taxonomy): domain Eukaryota; kingdom Viridiplantae; phylum Streptophyta; class Magnoliopsida; order Asparagales; family Amaryllidaceae; genus Allium; species Allium fistulosum. The sequence goes on from CM060906.1 coordinate 919,726,434, forward strand.
TTCCATGCATTTCTATCCGCAACATAATTTGAATCATACTAGCCTCTAAGAGAGATGCCGCCATCCACTCCCCCATACAACAAGCCAACCGACGAAGTGCCACGAAGATATCCGAGTATTCACTTCACCGCTTGAATATGCTATTTGCTTGGGTTAGATATATATCAACTCACAACACCCACTGCATGGGAAAAATCTGGTCTCGTGCATACCATAGCATACATGAGACTACCAACAACACTGGAATAAGGTATATCATCCATATACCATTTTTCTTCATCTGACGAAGGAGATAAGTCTTTCGACAACTTGAAATGAGAGACTAATGGAGTGCCAACCTGTTAGCTTTCTCTATACCAAATCGAGCGAGGACCTTCTCGATGTACTATGCCCGAGTGAGTCTCAACTCTATCCGCTTCTTATTTCAGTATATATCTATTCCCAAAATTCTTTATGCTTTTCACAAATCCTTCATATCAAACTCCTTGTTGAGCTTAGCTTTCAAATCCTTAATTCTGACCATACTCCAAGATGCAATCAACATATCATCAACGTATAACAAATGATATGTCATATCATCATCACACCTCCTAAAATAAACACACTGGTCTTTGAAGGTTCTAGAGTATCCCTATGAAAGCATAAACTTATCAAATCTCTTATACCATAGCCTAGGATACTACTTCAGTCTGTATAGAGATTTTTAAGTTTACAAACATAATCTGGCCTGCTACTATCAATGAACTCCTTTGGATGCTTCAAATAAATCTCCTCATCCAGATCACCATGCAAGAATGCAGTTTGACATCTAGTTATTCAAGTTCCATATCATAATGAGTAACTAATTCTAAACGAATACAAATGGATGTATACTTTACAACTGGAGCAAAGATATCATGATACTCTACCCCTTTCTTTTGAACGTACCCCTTTCCTATTAACCTTGCTTTGTATCTAAAATAACTATTGCCATCATCTTTCACTCTATAGATCCACTTACATCCAATATCTCTCTTGTCAGTAGGAAGAGTCACCAAATCCCAAGTATGATTTTTCTTCAAAGACTCAATCTTCTCCTCCATAGCAACTAACCAACTGGAACTGTCAACTGATGCAATAGCTTATTTATAATCACTGGGCTCACCATGGACAACATTTAATGCATATGTTGCCATGTCATTGAAGTCAATATCTTCCATACTCAATCCAACAAACTCATCAAGCCAATTAGGTTCCTTCTCTGCTTAATAGGCCTAGTCTCTGTAGGAGCTCCACCTTGAGTTTGATCCTCTTTACTAACTGTACTATCCTCATCAACCACGGTGCCATCGGAAACACCATCTAAACCCCTATAGAAAGAACCTGTAGATGACTTGCCTTGTGTTTGGTATTCTCTATTTGTCCTCTCATTGTCATCTGATGAGAAAGGCTCCACCTTCAACATAGAATTCTCATCAAATGTCACATGCCTACTGATAATAATCTTCTTGCTAATAGGACACCACAACCTATATCCCTTCATTCCTCTTGTATAACCTAGAAAGATACACTTGCAAGTTCTATTTTCCAGCTTTCCTCTACTCTCGGGTACATAAGTTGGACAACAAAATACTTTGAGAAATGAATTGCTAATAGGCTCTCCTTTCCATATCGCCTCAGGGATTTTCATATCGTTGGCAGTAGAAGGTGTGAGGTTAATGAGGAAAGCCGCAGTAGATAAAGCTTCAGCCCAAAATCCCTTCTTCAACTTAGCAGTCAATTTAAGGCAACGAGTTCTCCCCAATAATGTCTGATTCAGCCTTTCAACAACTCCATAAGTCCGAGGATCACCTGGTGTAGTGTAATGCCTCTTAATGCCTTCGGACTCACAATAATCGACGAATTCCTATGATACAAATTCACCGCCATTATCCGAACATAGAACTTTCAACTTCTTCCCTGACCGCTTCTCAACTATAGATTTCCACTTTCGAAACCTGGTAAAGTTTCCACTCTTTGACTATAGGAAGTATACGCATATTTTATGAGAGAAATCATCTATAAATGAAACGAAATACCAGGCTCCACCCAAGGATGGGCAAGGGGACGGACCACGGACATTAGTGTGAACATACTTCAAGATAGCTTTTGCTTTACTCTCCTATACTAAAAAAAATATTTATCGGCTTTCCAAGAACACGCTCTTCACAAAAGCCAAGCTTTGAATGTTGAACTTTGTTAATCAAACCTCTCTTTCTTAACTCATCCAAATTGCGTTCTTCGATGTTACCCACCCCCAAGTGCCACAATTTGGAAGAATCTAAATCACCAAAAGTACCAGAAGCCGATTCACCAACTACATGCCCTTCAATAGATAAAGATTTCCTGCCCTCACACCTTTATTAACAACCATGGAACCCTTCGTTATCTTTATTTTCTCTCCCTCAACTACAATCTTCAATCTAACCCTATTGAAAGCCCCAACAGAAATCAAGTTCCTTCTAAATCAATTGCATGCCTAACATCAATCTTAGTGCGAACAATAACGTTAAACATCCTGACCTTCACACTACCAACACCAACCATACGACAAGAAGCATCATTGTCCATCAGAACTTCTCCTCCATGAATCTCACAGTAAGTGGGAAAGCAGTTCTTATCAGGTGTCATATAATAGGATGCGCCATAATCAAGCAGCCATAAGTTGCCCTTTGTAGAAGAGCTAGAAGCTGTAAACACATTGGTATCACTCTTTGTATCTTATTTCTCTACAGTAGATGCTGAAGCTAACTTTGTGTCTTTTCTTCTTCCTTCAAGCTTGGAACATTGAGCTATAAGCCTTAGTTTCTTACAGTAACGACAAATCGATCGCTTAGGCCCCCTAGACTGAGATCTTGAATTACTTCGACCTCCACCATTCTTTGACTTGCTTTGGCTTCTACCTTTCTGAATAGATAAACCCTCCATATCACTATCCAAACTAGTGCTCGCCAATCAACCTCTCAACACTTCATTATGGAGACCAGCCTTTGCATCAGATAGACTAGTCTTACTACGACCATTTATCATGGAATTAACAAAAGCAGTACACTCCTTAGGCAAAGAATATAAGAGGATCACTGCTTGAGCCTCATCAGTAATATCAACATCCCCTGCCTTCATGTTCATAATCAAAGTGGTCAAAGCATCTACATGCTCCATAAGGTCAGCTCCATGTTTCATCTTAAATAAATAAAGTTGTTGCTAAAGAATAACCTGACTAGTGTGAGACTTATCTTAATATGCATCTGATAATGAATCCCATAATTCCTTAGCCATCTTCTTTTGAGAGAACTCTCGAAGAACTTCATTTGAACGACTCAATTAGAGAGTTGTAAGGAGAGGATTTCATCTTCCATCTCCTCCAAAACATCTACTTCGGTGTCTTTCAATTTTTCAGGCACATAAACAACCTTAAAAGTCTTCCCCTTCTTCAACACTGCCTCCATCTTCATCTTCCAAGTACCAAAATCTCATTTTCCGTCAAAACATGTAATACCATAATTGACACTGGATCTACCAATAGACATTCTAGAAGTAGCTATTAATACCAAAATAGAACATAACACTAGCTCTGGTATCAAACTGTTGTGACAAAATTGAAATGTGCGGAAGCAATTTATGATCAGGATTTAGTATTGCATATTTGGATAACAATGCAACTCAAAATCAAATATGAAATCACACAAACAAAAATAGCAGGAATAAGAGACACAGAAGATACCATGGTTCAGATATAAGTATCCTACGCCCATAGAGACCCAATAATCCCTTTATTCAACCACCAGAGATTACAAGCCAATTTATGATTAAAGAGTTACAAGATATGGAGACTCTCTCTAATCAAACACATAATTGAAGAGATTACAAAACAGATCACTCAAAATAGAAAACCACCAATTTTATTTAGCTAGGGTTTCTATTGATTGGAAATCTGATCTTACTATTAATATCTTAATCTCTTACTTAGGAAGTTGATTAGGAGGCTATTTGTTGATACACTAATCACTCTAGGCCATCCAATCACTTTAAAAGAATATGTATCATTAATGAAGAAGGATCAAGCATAGATGTCCAAACTGCCCTTCAACAAACGTATCAGTCAAACCCTAAAAACCGATCTGTATCATCTTAGACGTTTGACTAGTAAGGTCGGTATCTGATACATGTCTCGGAAAATCAAACGGACCAGCCTTAGACGTCCGGCCGAAATGCCAGATGTCCAGCATATATTTCTGGAAGATGTACTAAACCTTGTTAGACGTCTCACAGGTGATGTCAGATGTCTGACCTCCTATAGGTAGTACACTCCTTCTTCACTCCGACTTATTTTGATCTCCACTTCCTCCAATTGACTCCCAAGTTCTCCAATGCAAAGCTCTACACCATATCTTCAATCTGAATACTCATAGGCACATATTTGAATTGCATAACAACACTCAACCAAGATTCAAAATATGTTGGTCTCATCATATTAGGTTTATTGGGTTATTAGGTTTAGCGCCCCATGGTGCTCAAGCAACTTGAATCAAATGGATCAAGTTTTAGTAATGCTCAATGAGATGACCCACTTCTTACAAAATTTTTTTTTAGTTTTATTCAGTGATCATCTACTCAAGAGAACATTCTTTCTCATTTCTCTACTATCCAGGATCTTTCAACCAATATAAAAATATTATTGTAATCAAATCATCTAACTCACGTATATGAAACCATACATAGATGATACTTTGAGTTTTTCTCTTTCTTTTTCAATCAGAGTAGAAGAGTTTTGGAAACAGAGAATTCATTTTCAAATTCACTATATAATTTCCTCATGGCAAAATAATTTTCTAAAGAAGCTTTTCTGTCTTACTTAATTTTGGGCAAATTCTAGATGTTATCTCTCCAGTTTTAGAGTTTGTTTACATTTCTATGACTTCAGATCTACTGAACCCTTAGTTATCCCTTGTGCAAGTGTGTATATGTATTCTGTGTGCATGTGTGCATCTGGATGATTTCAGGTGACCATTTTTTTTCCAATACAACAATCCTGATTTACTAGTTTTCTTTATTTGTTACCTTTCCTAACCAATAAGTTTAGGACATTTAGACTGGTTGAGTTCAGGCTTGGCAAAGTTGGTCAAGTGAACCTGAATTCTTTTGCTACTTTACTCGAGTAACATACAAATTAATCTGGGTTTTCTTTTCTTTTTATATGTCTCTTAGTTCTTTTTATCCTACTATTTTTATTAACCTCTTTTTTTTCCATAAATTCTTACAACAGATATCAGGTTAATCTTTTAATTCCAACCTACAAATCATTTCAGATTTCTCTTAGCATTGCACATTTTGTTAAGCATTCCAGAAGTTAATACTAGAAATTGTATTACTTAATAAGACATTCTCAAAAGCATTTCACAACTTTCAACAGAAATCTCATGATTAGTTCAATACTTGCAAACAGAAAATAGCATTACATTAGTTTCCTCCCAAACAACTTAACTAACATTTCATAACATAAATTCAATTTAGCATCTATTTTAATATCCTTGAGTCTATAACTATTATATCCAATTCCTTAGCAGCTAATTCATCCAATTCTTGATCAAGAAAATGCCTATTTACCTGCACAATCACCACGAGCTGCCTCATAAAAATATGAGACACCCAATGGTGTACAAACACACAAAGGGTCAGACTAAATTGTCTGGTATGAATAATCTTACTGAAAATATAAATTTAAATAATTTTTCTCATTCTCAAATAACTTTTAAAACAGATAAGGTAAAGCAATATTTCTCTTGTATACTTTCCTCTACCACCTGTGCATGTTCATTAATGCATAACATAATAATACATAATTCAATGGATTGTATCAGGGAACACAAACATGTAATTTCCCAATAGAATACTCTAAACCAACCAATATGATCATCATTTAATTATTTTCCTTACCTATAACTTTCTGGCTATCAGGGATTTTACCCAAACCTGCCTGTGAACTTATTCTCAGAATTCAATCTCAGGTATTTTATGATGGACTTTAGCTACTTTCCTTCTATTAAAACACACATTGTCTGGGGCATATTCACTGTTAACTCAGCACACTCAGGCCCCTGGGTATAATCATACCATGTGTGAGCTTGCAATATTTCCCTTGCCAAGCCATACTTTGTAGCCCTAAGATCCAAAATCCTTAGTTAAATTACGAAGTGTTCATTTTCCCTCTTTCCCCATTTATGCTAATCCCTTCTGCATCTCATAAATTAATCAGAGAAAATAAATAACTCAACCATCATGCATGTGTTCAAAGAATAACAGATCATGTTTTCATAATCATAGATTTATTCATACAAGCTAGTCTAATTTCTCAGTGTACATATTATTTAAATCATGGGTTTTAAGGAATCATGCTTATAAATATATGGTCATATATAGTTTGCTATGATGCATCCATTTACCTCTGGCTTAATCAGATACTCACAGATTCATAAGATCTGACTAAACCACAAGCCTTTATTCTTATCTGGATTTATTTGTAATCATAGAAGTTCAGCACAAGTATAACATTGCACTTCTATGTTACCATATGTTTAATCTTGAGACATAAGCAGCAACCACTTTATGCTACAGCCCATTTTTTTTTCCATTTTTAGACCATAGATTTATAACATATATCCCTGGAATTTCCATGAATTAATCTATATGCAGAAGTCACATAAAGAGAGCATCTCATCTCAAAGATAATTCATGACACAATGATCATTTAAACATGAAAGCCATAAACATATTTTCTGGGTATATTAACACAAGAAGGGTTAAATATTTAAACAGATCATCAACACACCAAGATCATAAAATAAGCACAGATTAAATAAAAATATAAAACCATTTAGGCTGCCTCAATATTCAGGACTTAATGCCAATTTTCAATGAGGTTACTCACCTTAATCCTTTTCCTTTGATCTGCTATTTCCTACTTGTCTCTAATGGCCAATGCTTCTCATTTTTTTTCTTTTACTAGCTATCTATATTTCTGTTATTTTTTTTAAGAAAATGATGACAGATCCTTTCACCCTTAAACCTTTTTATACAAGACCTTGGCTGCCTCTAGGGTTTTAAAATTTACCCAATGTCAATTTTACCCTACCACTTGTGATTAGCCTCTCTTTCTATTCCAAGAGAAAATGGGTAAATGGTCCCTGTTTCTATTAACAGAAATTATACCTTATTACCCCGGTCACCTTATTTGCATGATCTCTGTTTTTTTTAAAAGCTAAGAAAATTGCTAAAAGTGGATAAAGTATTTATTCAACAACTCATACTATTTCCATGCAATTTCCAATAATTTTTCTTCAGCCAGCATTTGTTTAAAATTCATGTATAATACCTATATTTCTATCCTTGCCTAAGCCTTTATTTTCCTTATTCTAGACTTGTTTCAATGGCACATTCATATCTGTAATAATCATGTATTTATAGTTTACTCTAGCTTACAAATAAATTTTCTGCTTCTTTTTTTTCCAGAGAAGTATGTACATATGTATTATACCATCTTGCATACATATCAATACTTACCCAATGCATTTATGGTCAACTTATCATATATATTTTTCCTAGGCAACCAAAATTTCAAACAAATATACTAAATTTAATTATAAAACTTGTTCATAAAATCAGGGTTATCACATATACCCCTCCTTTTAGGAATTGTGTCTCACAATTCTTTCATACTTAATTCAGACATCTTTAATTCAGCAATCAATCATTCTCAATCATTAATTAAACCCCTATGCATAACAAAGTATTTAATAGTCATTCATTAGTATACTTATGTATATTTTTTTTTACCTTTTGATTCAATCAATTAGCTGTGGATAATCACTTCTGATTTTATCTTCCACCTCCCATGTGCAATCATTTGGGTCAAGACTCCACTGCACTTTTACTAATTTTATTTCTTTGTTTCTCAATTTCTTAATTTCTTTTGCAACTATGCCTACAGGCTTCTTCTCATACACCATTCTGGGGTCAATCTGCACTTTCTCAGGGGATTTTAAAATTGTTTCTTCATCATGAACCCATCTCCTTAACTGGGATACATGAAAAACATCATGCATTGCTCTCAGCTCCTCTGGCAATTCTAACTTATAGGCTACATTTCCAATTCTTTCTAGAATTTTATATGGTCCTATATATCTTGGAATCAACTTTCCTTGTTTTCCAAATCTCAAAGTCTTTTTCATGGGTGATATCTTAATAAATACATAATTCCCCACATCATACTGCACTTCTTTGCTCTTTTGATTAGCATATTTCTTTTGCCTGTCTTGGGCAGAAGCAATCCTTTTCCTAATCAAGGCTATCTTTTCAGAGGTCTCTTTTACATTTTCTGGTCCTAAGACCACCTTCTCCCCAGACTCAATCCAACTTGAAGGTGATAAACAGGGTCTACCATAGAGCGCTTCAAAGGGTGCCATGCCTATGCTACTGTGATGGCTGTTGTTATATGCAAATTTTGCCAGAAATATGTGATCTTCCCAACTTCCTCCCCAATCCAATATACATGCCCTCAACATGTCTTCAAGTAGTTTATTCACAATTTCTGTTTGGCCATCAGATTGAGGGTGATATGCTGTGCTCAAGCATAAATCAGTCCCCATTGCCTTGTGGAAACTTTGCCAGAATTTTGAAGTGAAGATGGTATCTCTATCACTTACTATAGTCTTTGGTATTCCATGCAACCTAACTATTTCTTTAATAAATAACTGAGCTAAGGTGCATGCATTCCTATCTGATTTTACAGGTATAAAATGAGCTGTTTTGGTTAACCTATCAACTACAACCCAAATACTATCATTTCCCCTCCTAATCTTAGGCAAACCATCAATGAAGTCCATTGATATGTCTTCCCATTTCCATTGTGGTATTTGTAAAGGTTGAAGCATTCCTCAGGGTCTTTGATATTCAGCCTTTACCTGTTTACAAACCATGCACTTAGACACATATAATGCCACTGCACTCTTCATACCACTCCACCAATAAACTCTTTTTAGGTTGTGATACATTCTTGTGCTTCCTGGGTGTATGGTGTACTTGCTTTTGTGATAAGCATCCAAAATTTCTTGCTTCAATTCTTCAATGGTAGGAACACATATTCTCTTTCCCTTCTCCAAATGACCTTGTTTATTCCATTGAAATCCTTCCACTATCTCACCATTTAATATCTGAACTTTCTTCTCAAGTAAAAATGGATCTTGGTCTTGTAGCTTTACAATTTTATTTTTCAATTATGATCCCAAAGTAACAAAACTCAACTTCCCTATTTCTTCCTTCTCACTGCATATGCTCATATTTTCCTCACTGTCCCTTTTTACTTCTAAGTCAATCAGTAATGATAAAGTATTAAACTCTTCTATCATCAATCTAGCTACATTGGCACGCTGTCTACTTAGAGCATCTGCCACTTTATTAGCTTTGCCAGGTGTATATAGTATTTCAAAATCATATGAGGCTAAGTGTTCAATCCATCTTTGCTGCCTCATGTTCAATTCTTTTTGTGAAAACAAATATTTGAGTGACTTATGATCTGTATAAACTTCAAATTTAGCCCCTAACAAATAATGTCTCCATAACTTAAGAGCATACACTATAGCAGACAATTCAAGATCATGTGTAGCATACTTTACCTCACTGGGCTTCAACTGTCTAGAGGCATAAGCTATCACTTGATGCTGTTGCATCAACACTGCCCCAAGTCCTTGTCCACTTGCATCAGTATATATCACCAAATTCTCATTCCCTTCAGGCACCTTTAGTATTGGAGCTTGTATTAAAACTTCTTTTAATCTCTCAAAGGCTTTCCCACACTCCTCAGTCCAAACAAAAGCCTGATTCTTTCTAGTCAATCTAGTTAATGGAATTGAAATTTTTGCAAAATCCTTTATAAACCTTCAATAATAACCAGCCATTCCCATAAATGACCTAACCTCTGTGACACTGGTAGGCCTTTTCCATGTTTGAATTGCCATCACCTTATTGGGATCTACAGATAGGCCTTTTTCTGATACTACATGACCTAAAAAATTTACCTCATTTTGCCAAAAAGTACACTTTGAAAATTTTGCCTTCAAATTTTCTTGCCTTAATTTCTGTAGTACTATATGCAAATGATTCTCATGCTCTTCAATTGTTTTAGAATAAATTAGTATATCATCAATAAATATCAATACAAATTTATCTAAATATTTTCTAAAAATTCTATCATCAAATCAACAAAGTAAGAGGGGGCATTAGTCAAGCCAAAGGGCATCACTAAAAATTCATAAAGTCCATACCTAGTGTTAAAAGCAGTATACTTGATGCTTTCCTCTTCTACTTTCATTTTATGAAATCCTGAAGCTAAGTCGAGTCTAGGAAATATTTTTGCACCATTCAATTGATCAAAAAGATCATCAATTCTTGGTAAGGGGTATTTATTTTTAATTGTGATTTTATTTAACTCTCTATAATCAATGCATAATCTGAGAGATCCATATTGCTTCTTAACAAAAACCACTGGTGCTCCCCATGATGAGCTACTAGGTCTGATGAATCCTTTTTCTTCTAGTTCAACCAACTGCTTTTTCAGTTCTATTAATTCCTTAGGCCCCATTCTAGTTGGCCTCTTAACCACTGGGTTAGCTCCTGGAATTAGTTTGATAGAAAACTCTACTGGTCTATGGTTAACAATTCCCTTAACCTCACCAAACACATCAGCATACTGATTTACTATAGGGATTTCTTCTAATGCAGGCGTATGCTTCTCACCAGTCAAGTTATCAAGGGTGGCTATGTTTCTGTTCTTATCTGCTTCACAAAGAACAACTACCCTTTTTCCATCAGAAGTTTTCAATGATAAGGTGGAGGTCTCCATATTTATAACTGTCTTATATCTTTTTAACCAATCAACTCCTAAAATAACTCCCATGCCTGGATATTGCAACACATATAGGTCTGCACCAAACATATGTCCCCCTATATTCAGTCCTAATTGTTTACATATTATACCCAATACACAGGAACTACCTAAGGGACTTTTAATAAGCAAGGGCTTATCTACAAGCATACAATTTAATTTTAGCTGTTGTACAATTTCATGGGAAATTAATGAGTGTGTAGCCCCAGTATCATACACTACTGCAAAAGGTATTGAGTGAATAAGCAAAGTACCTTCAACTTGGCCATGATTTTCAACATTTGGACTTCCAGTTATTTTGCTTTTCCCTTCCAAAATTCCCATCTTTCCTTGCCTCAAATCTGGACAATTCCTTCTTATATGCCCTTCCTTCCCACACAGATGACACTTGAAAGATGCTGGTTTGGGATTTGTACACCTATTCTTCGTGTGTCCCTCTTGCCCACAATTATAGCAAGTGATCTTCTTTTTAACCTCAGCAGTTTTGACTTCTTCTGATTGCTTGGTGGAAGCTACATCCGTTTTCTTTTTATCATAAGGGTGAAACTTACCCTTTCCTTTCTTGTTTTGGTTATTTTTAAATGCTCTGAAATTTTCTCTGGCTTTATCATGCTGTTCAAGGCTCAAAGTCAGATCTAAAACTTGATCAAATGTCCTATCCTTATATGGCAGCATGGCTCTACTGAGACTAGCATTCAATCCTTGGATGTATCTGCCATTTTTAGCTTCCCTAATTGTGATGAGCACTGCACCATACTTTGCTAGAGATTCAAACTTCTGGGTATACTCAGTAACACTCATAGTTCCCTGTCTTCATTTAATGAATTCTTCCAGCAAAGACTCTTTAGCTGATGCAGGTACAAATCTTCCTTCCAACATTTCTTTAAACTGGTTCCATGTCACCTCTCCTTCAGGTCTTCCAGCTATAATAACTTCCCACCAATCCAAAGCTGCTCCTCTCAATTGTTTAGATGCTATTAGCCTCTTCTTTTGGTCTTCAACTTGCATATCAGCAAAGATTCTATCCAAAATTCTGAGCCAATTTTGAATTCCCATTATTCCTTCTGTTCCATCAAAAGTCCTGCCTCCAAGATTGGTAAAAGTCTTGAGTAGTTTAGAAAGCTCCTCATGTGGATTTTCTTGCCTATTGCCTACCCCATCCCTTATAGCTCTCATGAAATCTTGCATATTCACCATGGGTGGTTCACTTGGTCCTACCCCTTGTTGTCTGGGTCTTACCATGGTTCTATGGATACAACACTTGAGTTAGTCCATTATATCTAATCTTTTATAAGTTAACCCATTCCAACTTATTATCATTCAATTATAACAGATATTATTAATATAAGTATATAAAGACAAGGCATCCAAGACAGTCAATACTTTCATACATTCAAAACAACCAAGTTCATTCAAGATTTTTTTTACTATGTTATTTATCAACATAGCTCTGATACCAAATTGAGATGACCCACTTCTTACAAAAATTTTTTTTAGTTTTATTTAGTGATCATCTACTCAAGAGAACATTCGTTCTCATTTCTCTACTATCCAGGATCTTTCAACCAATATAAAAATATTGTTGTAATCAAATCATCTAACTCACGTATATGAAACCATACATAGATGATACTTTGAGTTTTTCTCTTTCTTTTTCAATCAGAGTAGAAGAGTTTTGGAAACAGAGAATTCATTTTCAAATTCACTATATAATTTCCTCATGGCAAAATAATTTTCTAAAGAAGCTTTTCTGTCTTACTTAATTTTGGGCAAATTCTAGATGTTATCTCTCCAGTTTTAGAGTTTGTTTACATTTCTATGACTTCAGATCTACTGAACCCTTAGTTATCCCTTGTGCAAGTGTGTATATGTATTCTGTGTGCATGTGTGCATCTGGATGATTTCAGGTGACCATTTTTTTTCCAATACAACAATCCTGATTTACTAGTTTTCTTTATTTGTTACCTTTCCTAACCAATAAGTTTAGGACATTTAGACTGGTTGAGTTCAGGCTTGGCAAAGTTGGTCAAGTGAACCTGAATTCTTTTGCTACTTTACTCGAGTAACATACAAATTAATCTGGGTTTTCTTTTCTTTTTATATGTCTCTTAGTTCTTTTTATCCTACTATTTTTATTAACCTCTTTTTTTTCCATAAATTCTTACAACAGATATCAGGTTAATCTTTTAATTCCAACCTACAAATCATTTCAGATTTCTCTTAGCATTGCACATTTTGTTAAGCATTCCAGAAGTTAATACTAGAAATTGTATTACTTAATAAGACATTCTCAAAAGCATTTCACAACTTTCAACAGAAATCTCATGATTAGTTCAATACTTGCAAACAGAAAATAGCATTACATTAGTTTCCTCCCAAACAACTTAACTAACATTTCATAACATAAATTCAATTTAGCATCTATTTTAATATCCTTGAGTCTGTAACTATTATATCCAATTCCTTAGCAGCTAATTCATCCAATTCTTGATCAAGAAAATGCCTATTTACCTGCACAATCACCACGAGCTGCCTCATAAAAATATGAGACACCCAATGGTGTACAAACACACAAAGGGTCAGACTAAATTGTCTGGTATGAATAATCTTACTGAAAATATAAATTTAAATAATTTTTCTCATTCTCAAATAACTTTTAAAACAGATAAGGTAAAGCAATATTTCTCTTGTATACTTTCCTCTACCACCTGTGCATGTTCATTAATGCATAACATAATAATACATAATTCAATGGATTGTATCAGGGAACACAAACATGTAATTTCCCAATAGAATACTCTAAACCAACCAATATGATCATCATTTAATTATTTTCCTTACCTATAACTTTCTGGCTATCAGGGATTTTACCCAAACCTGCCTGTGAACTTATTCTCAGAATTCAATCTCAGGTATTTTATGATGGACTTTAGCTACTTTCCTTCTATTAAAACACACATTGTCTGGGGCATATTCACTGTTAACTCAGCACACTCAGGCCCCTGGGTATAATCATACCATGTGTGAGCTTGCAATATTTCCCTTGCCAAGCCATACTTTGTAGCCCTATGATCCAAAATCCTTAGTTAAATTACTAAGTGTTCATTTTCCCTCTTTCCCCATTTATGCTAATCCCTTCTGCATCTCATAAATTAATCAGAGAAAATAAATAACTCAACCATCATGCATGTGTTCAAAGAATAAAAGATCATGTTTTCATAATCATAGATTTATTCATACAAGCTAGTCTAATTTCTCAGTGTACATATTATTTAAATCATGGGTTTTAAGGAATCATGCTTATAAATATATGGTCATATATAGTTTGTTATGATGCATCCATTTACCTCTGGCTTAATCAGATACTCACAGATTCATAAGATCTGACTAAACCACAAGCCTTTATTCTTATCTGGATTTATTTGTAATCATAGAAGTTCAGCACAAGTATAACATTGCACTTCTATGTTACCATATGTTTAATCTTGAGACATAAGCAGCAACCACTTTATGCTACAGCCCCATTTTTATTCCATTTTTAGACCATAGATTTATAACATATATCCCTGGAATTTCCATGAATTAATCTATATGCAGAAGTCACATAAAGAGAGCATCTCATCTCAAAGATAATTCATGACACAATGATCATTTAAACATGAAAGCCATAAACATATTTTCTGGGTATATTAACACAAGAAGGGTTAAATATTTAAACAGATCATCAACACACCAAGATCATAAAATAAGCACAGATTAAATAAAAATATAAAACCATTTAGGCTGCCTCAATATTCAGGACTTAATGCCAATTTTCAATGAGGTTACTCACCTTAATCCTTTTCCTTTGATCTGCTATTTCCTACTTGTCTCTAATGGCCAATGCTTCTCTTTTTTTTCTTTTACTAGCTATCTATATTTCTGTTATTTTTTTTTAAGAAAATGATGACAAATCCTTTCACCCTTAAACCTTTTTATACAAGACCTTGGCTGCCTCTAGGGTTTTAAAATTTACCCAATGTCAATTTTACCCTACCACTTGTGATTAGCCTCTCTTTCTATTCCAAGAGAAAATGGGTAAATGGTCCCTGTTTCTATTAACAGAAATTATACCTTATTACCCCGGTCACCTTATTTGCATGATCTCTGTTTTTTTTTAAAAGCTAAGAAAATTGCTAAAAGTGGATAAAGTATTTATTCAACAACTCATACTATTTCCATGCAATTTCCAATAATTTTTCTTCAGCCAGCATTTGTTTAAAATTCATGTATAATACCTATATTTCTATCCTTGCCTAAGCCTTTATTTTCCTTATTCTAGACTTGTTTCAATGGCACATTCATATCTGTAATAATCATGTATTTATAGTTTACTCTAGCTTACAAATAAATTTTCTGCTTCTTTTTTTTCCAGAGAAGTATGTACATATGTATTATACCATCTTGCATACATATCAATACTTACCCAATGCATTTATGGTCAACTTATCATATATATTTTTCCTAGGCAACCAAAATTTCAAACAAGTATACTAAATTAAATTATAAAACTTGTTCATAAAATCAGGGTTATCACACTCAAACTTGTCATTAGGAAGTGACTTCGTATCTGAGGGGTTATCCAAAGTATTTAACTTCACCAGCTTGATCATACTTCATTCTTCCTGAAGTATAACAAAGAATCCACTTACATCAATGTGCTTCTTCCGAGAACTAGAGGTCTGATTCTGTACTAGATGAATCACACTCTGACTATCTAAAAATAGCTCCACTATCCGCTGCACCACCGAAAGATCATCCAACAACTGAAGTAGATACAATCCCTCCTTAGTTGCTTCCACTGACGATGCCAACTCGGCCTCGGTAGTCAACAAAGCTACTATAGATTGTAACTTTGATTTCCATGAAATCGAGCCTATGCGAAGTGTAAAAACATAGCCTAATAGTGACTTTCGTGCACCTCATTTCCCATCATAATTTGAATCACAGTAGCCCCAAAGAGCGATGTCTCCATCCACTCCACTATATAACAAGCCAACATGCGAAGTGCCATGAAGATATCTGAGTATCCACTTCACTGCTTGCCAATGCTCTTTGCCTGGGTTAGACATATAGCAACTCACAACAGACACTACATGAGCCAAATCTAGTCTCGTACACGCAATAGCATACATAAGACTACCAACAGCACTGGAATAAGGTATATCAGCCATATACCTTTTGTCTTCATCTAATGAAGGAGATAAGTCTTTCGACAACTTGAAATAAGAGCCTAATGGAGTGCCAACTGGTTTAGCTTTCTCCATACCAAATCGAGGGAGGACCTTCTTGATGTACTATGCTTGAGTGAGTCTCAACCCTCTCCACTTCCTATCTCTGTATATCTCCATTCCCAAAATTATTTGTTCTTTTCCAAAATCTTCATATCAAACTCCATGCTGACCTCCGTCTTCAACTCCTTAATTCTAACCATACTTCGAGATGCAATCAACATATCGTTAGAATATAACAAAAGATATATCATATCACCATCACACCACCTGAAATAAAGACATTGGTCTTTTAAGCTTCTAGATTATCCCTGTGAAAGCATGAACTTATCAAATCTCTTATAGCATAGTCTAAGAGACTGCTTCAGTCGATATAGAGGTTTGTTAAGTTTACAAACATAATCTGACCTGCTACCATCAATGAACCCCTCCACCTGCTTAAAATAAATCTCCTTAAACAGGTCACCATGCAAGAATGCAATATTGATATCTAGTTTTTCAAGTTCCATATTATAATGAGCAACTAATGCTAAAAGAGTATGAATGGTTGTATACTTTACAATTAGGCAAAAATATCATGACACTCTACCCATTTCTTCTGAACTTACCCCTTTCCTACTGAACTTGCCTTGTATCAGAAATCACTATTGCTGCCATCTTTCACTCTATAGATCAACTTACATTCAATTGCTCGCTTGCCGATAGGAAGAGGCACTAAGTCCCAAGTATGATTTTTCTACAAAGATTCAATCTCCTCCTCCATAGCAACTTACCAACTGGAATTGTCAACTGATGTAATAGCTTCTCTATAATCATTAGGCTCATCATGGACAACATTTAATGCATATGTTTCCATGTCATCGAAGTCATTGTCTTCGATGCTCAATCCAATAGACTCATCAAGCCACTTAGGCTTCCTTCTATATTTGATAGGCCTAGTCATTGAATGAGCTTCACCTTGAGTCTGAGCATTGGTACTAAGTGTACTATCCTTATCAACTAAGATGCCATCGGGAACATCATCTGAACCTTTATGGAAAGAATTTGTAGATGACTTGCTTTGTATTTGGTGTTCTTCATTTGTCCTCTCGTTGTCATCAGATGAGGAAGGCTCTACCTTCAACATAGCCTTCTCATAAAATTTCACATGCCTGCTCATAATAATCTTTCTGCTAATAGGACACCATAACCTATATTCCTCCACTCCTCTTTTATAACCTAGAAAGATATAATTGCGAGCTCTAGGTTCCAGCTTTCCTCTGCTCTCTTGTACATAAGCTGGACAACCAAACACTCTAAGAAATGATTAGCTAACATTCTCTTCTTTCCATGCCTCCTTGAGGATTTTCATATCTATGGCAGTAAAAGGTATGTGGTCGATGAGGAAAGTCGCCATAAATAAAGCTTCAGCCCAAAATCCCTTCTTCAACTTATCAATCATTCTGAGACAACGAGTTCTCTCCAATTATGTTTGATTCATCCTTTCAACAACTCCATTGGACTGAGGGTCGCCTAGTTTTGTGTAATGCCTCTTAATGCCATCAGACTCACAATAATCAACAAATTCCTGTGATACAAATTCACCACCATTATCCGAACGAAGAACTTTTACTTCTTCCTCGATTGCTTCTCAACCATATATTTACACTTTCAAAACCTGGTAAAGGTTTCACTCTTTGACTACAGGAAGTATATGAATACCTTACGGGAGAAATTATTCATAAATGAAATGAAATACCAGGCTCCACCCAAGGATGGACAAGGGAAGGGACCTAACACATCAGTGTGAATATACTCCAAGAAGCTTTTGCTTTATGCTCTCCTGTACTAAAACAAATCTTTGTCTACTGTGACAACCTGCAGTTCCGTACCCCTTGAATTGACATTAATCTCCATCAAATCAACTCAAGAAGAACGGAAAATACGGACCATTTGAGTTAAAGAAGAAGAGGTAGAAGGAGAGAATAGAAAATGACAACATCAGAATCTCACATCGTAGTGGAATAAAATATAATAGATAATAACAGATCTTTACACAAAGAACTATATATGTTTTATACATCTCATCATCAGAGTACATCATAATCAATAATACAATACTGGACAGTTATGACAACTTGTCCTCACAAATCTGACTATACAACTTATGATACACAGCGAAATACATCAAATACGTGTGATATGTCTCGCCATCCAGCTCGTCTCCTGAGCTCCACAGTATCCTATCTTGAATCTGTAATACTCGGTCTGACCCGAGCATTATAATAAAATAACACCCGAGTCAGTCTGGAAAACCAGCGTGAGAAAACACACTCAATTGGATTATTAAAGTTTTCCAAACCCTTTGAAATCAAAAGCATCTCGTAAGACCACGCCACAAATAAACATGTCGGGTTTTTACCTTACGATAGCCAAAACACTTTTTATCAAATCCGTCTGATATTATAATAGTGTCTATATACAAATACTTATTCAAATAGCTGAAATTGTTACATGATTAAATTCCAGCATATTAGCCACAAAGTGGGTTATACAAACAAAACCCGTAAAAGGCACGTAGGGAGAATGGATTTCCAACTAATGACTAGGCACTGGGGTACCACCTGTCACAGTACCTGGTCTAGATCAGTGTACCGAGGACCACGCCCGATCCCCTGCAACACAAAGCCGAAACTATCCCTTACTGGATAATTCCGAGTAAGATCACCCCACGGTTGGGATCAGCAACCGCACCACTAAGCCAAAATAAAAGGGACATCTAGACAGGGATGACCTCACCCTAATGGGTGCGACCCACATAGCCTTGCTGCATAACCCCTGATTTTCAATAATTCCCGGTTGATGAGGCTTGAGGCTAAGCGTTACCTTTTTAGAACATATCACTTAGAATGCCCACCGTTCACTGAAAATGTTCCGAAAGCATTCATCCATACAAGTCCGTCCCGGGTTCGAACGGAACCGAAGGCACAATTCCTACTACATCCATTTTGGAATCACCTTCAGGATTAGTAGCGACTAGGCCTTGCACTTAACTGTACCATCTTCGATTTAAACTCGTTTCCCCACGAAACGTACAAACCGGATCGAAGTGGTTTTCGAGAAATTAATCTCGATCCCGGTCTCTTCGAAACGATCAGCGCATTGGCCAATATTGATAGTCGGTTATTTAACTATCAAGTAACATTCACAAACATTCATCAACAATAAATAATTTTTTCCCAAATTATTTATTTATCTTAAAATATCTTCGCAATATATATTTCCATTTTTCAACCCTTTGAAAACAGTTTCAAACCACACTCCTCTTATGGAATAAATTCCCAAATTTTTATTACCACTGGAAGTACTAAGTACAAAAACTTTAGATTTTAAAATAATTTAAAACACTTTTTTTAATAAAATATACTTTAAAACATTTAAACTAAAACTACTTTAATACTTATCTAGAAATATATACTTTAAGAATATTTAAAATAAATCAACTTTAGAACATATAAAACTAAATTTTTATCTTTTTAAAAACAAAATACCAAGTCACCTTTAAATAATTACTACTATAATAAATTTTGAAGAATACTTACTTTAAAATCTAAACATTTAAAATAATAAATTTTCTAAAACCATTTCTTTATAACAAAATTTTAAAGCCTTTAACTTATACATAAAAAGTCTCCTTTAAAATATACTCGGCTTTCTAGGGTAATACACTTCCCATTTCCATACCTTTAAAATTAAATCACTACTTTTTTTAACAGATTCCCATTCCTTTATAAGTTTCCACCGTGAAATTTATACTTCCAAATATCCACCGATATTTTCTCCACTTTATAAACCCAGTTTATAAATTCCAAAATCTCACTTCTCTTTTAAATTCCAATTCCAAACACTAAAATCAATTTACAATTGATTTCCAATATACTTCACTTTGAAATAAATTTCCCTACTTACATCATTTATTTCAAAATCCATTAACTTTCAGATTTTATTTCTTTATTCTGATTTAAAACCTTTTTATTTGAAAATACCAATGTCATATTTTTCTCTCTTTCAAATTCATTCTTTACCCTTTTCAAATAAATTTAAACCTTGAATTTTAAAGTAAATTCTTTATTACTTTAAATAATACCACTTAAGTTTAAATTTCCAATATTTCTCTGTTTGCTAAAAAAACCTTTTTTTTTCAAACTCAGAATTTATTTATTAGGATTTTTAAAATCACTTATATTCTTTTCCAATTCATTCTTAAATTTATTCAAATTCTCTATAGTTATTTCACTTAAAATTTTACTCTTGTATTTCTATCAAAAATCCAATTCTATATATTTTATAACCCAGTGTTCCAAAATATTTCAATCGGACCATAGAATTCAATATCCCAATTATCAATATAAATTCATCACAGAATATCAAATATTCATAACATAGAATATTAACAATCTAAATAATTTTGAGGAATCCAGTTGGATCCCTCCAACCTGTCTCCCTGCATCCACAGATGTTAGCACAATACCAATTCCACTTCGAGGTAGAATATCGCGGTATATGGGTTTATATAAAATATCATCCGCTATTATGCGGCGCATAGGGTCTCATCCGCTATATAATGTGGGAATATCAACAACTTCAATATATACTATATATACTACTATATATAATATAGCACATCAAACCAATTCAATCATTCAACCAATTATTTAAATTTAACCATTTAAATTTAAATAAAAATCCAAAAGAGTGAGATTAACTCACCTTTTGACCTATTTGCAACCCATTTCCATCTCGCCTTGATTTCACGATTTTTAAACCTTGTATAACATTTATACAATTATTAATATTTTGAACAATTGGACAATCAATCTCCATTTAATAAATTTTATTTTATCTAAAAATTTAATTTCAAACTAATTTCCTTTTTTATAAATTATTTTATAATAATCTAGTAAATTAAAATGTGCAAATGTATATTTATTTTTCCAAAATCTGCCTTTATATATTTTCTGTTTTAACTTTATATATATATATATATCTCAATCTGTATATATATTTAGTAAATTTAAATTTAAAATAAACAGCTTATATACTTTGCTGTAAATTTCCCCTTCTTTTCCTTCCTGTTTTATAATATATAAATATCACCCTAACCTATTTAAAATTTACAAAGTAAGATTTAAAATGTATGTGTATATATATGTTTGTATTTAAAATTCTTCTCTACACATAACAAAACAGAGAATTTTTTTACTGTATATATATTTCTCAATCTGTGTGTGTATATATACACCAAGTTTAAATTGAAAGAAGAAGAAAATGAATACCTTACTACCTCCATCTTCTCGTGCTCGAGTACGGCCTCTCCTTGACCTGAACGAAACCGTGCCATCCTCGAATGGATTGAATCCCCTTCCCCGGCTTCGCACGAAATACCACCAAATCATTCGCGGCACCAGGCTTGTAAGCAATCCCCTCAGTTCGTCGTCGCAGTCACGCAATCGTGCACGCACGCTCGCAGCCGCCTCCCTGCTACGCCCTCTCGCCACTACCTCCATCGCGATTTCCCTTTCCCCTCCAGTCGCGAGCACGAACGCATGCTCAACTTCGTCGTGAAATGCTATCGCGACCTTGTTTTGTCGCTCCTCTCCCTCCTCGCTCGCGAATTCAATAGGAAATCGCGATTCTCTTCTCTCTTCTTTTTTAAAGAGGAACGAACTGATTCTTGGCCGAGATTTTTGCGTTAGGGAGGCGATTTCTATTGAGAAAATGAAGAGGGGAAAAAATAATTTGCGTGGATTTTGACTGAGGGAAAGAGGAAATTCGTTCGGCCATGGTTTATTTTCTTTCTTCTGATTTTTTTTCTAAGCAATTTGATTTTCGAAAGAAAGAGAAAACAGAGATGGTTTGATTGATTCGAATTGAGTGAAAGAAAGCGGTGAGTGATTTAAAGTAAATGGTGGTGTATTACAGAAGGTAAAGTACTTTTGATTTGATTTTTATATAATTTTATTTAATTATAAAATATCCCGTTTTTGCAACTTAAAATTTTGACCTCCTATCGAGACATGCCGCCAGGCATTTATAATGTTATACCCCTATTCCAAACGCAATGGAAAAGGTTTCGAGTCCTAATTCGATCGTATGGAGAAGATAGCTTTTAGACCCAGTTATAATATTTAATTTCCGATATAAATTTCAGCGCGTTTATCTATCGTACGATCACACGAAAACTCCAAACGCTTCGAAATTTGAAATCCAATAATAATATAATATTACGGATCTAAGGGAACTGGTTCCGTCGAATTCCGAGAATGTGCCTCGGAAGGCTATTTTTAAATATCGATTTAAACGATATATTTTCAAAACTGAACAAAACACTTTTAAATTCAATTGTAAAAGTACTATCACCTTCAGTATTATCAATATGAATTTTATAAGCCTTCAAATTATTTTTAACAAGCTTAAAACCCAAGCTTCAACACTTTTCCCAATTTCCAATTATTTAAATTCAATCATTAAATCACCCAATACATAGTGATATTTGAAATTCAAGTCAAAATTACCCTTTTGAATATTTAAAATTAATTAAATATTCCAATTTCAAATATTCAAAATTTCCGGGTCGTCACATTCCTTCCCCCTTAAAAGAATTTCGTCCCCGAAATTACTAGTTAGGAAGAATGATTCAATTCTTGTTAACTATTTTCTCAAACCCAAATAGTTTCAAACAACTTTCCAAAATAAATTAAAGACACACTAATCCTCTACCTAACTTTCCAACTTATCCATAAGTCCCAAACTATATGACTTAACAATCCAAATTTAAATTTGGAACCACATTTGAATTATCAAAATTTTCTCAAAATTTTTTAACTCCTTAAACTTTCGAAAAATTTCACCAGCGTCTCCTTTGCGCGGCTAGATCGGTACAACTACAAAACACCTCTACGGGCCCCCAAATTTCAAAAGAAAACAAAACGCCAAGTGGCTAGACAAGAAAATGATCAAATTTCATACAGAAATTTAAATACATACCTTTTTAGTCAGGCAATTCAAATTTCAATCTTCTAAATTTGAAAACATCAATTTCCTTTCCTTTCAAAACACCTGTATATCCTACTAAGCAATAATGTCCAATCACAGAATTTAAAGTCATTCTATACACTGCTTTTCAAAATTTTCAATATTGGCTTTACTTAAGCCCGTATGATGTACACATATTATCCGTACACAAAACCAAATCCGATCGCTCACTCGATCACACAATTTCACTTCCGAACTAGTATCGTCCACCCGATTCTCTAGTGCGGACTCAGATCTGGTTTCTTGATCAGAAACCGCCATTCTCCTTGCATAGCCCCAAACTATGATAGAGAATATCTAGAATCAATCAAAATCCATATTCAGGGTTCGCCGTCGAAAATCGAGTGAAAAACCCTAACTCGGATCGGTATAATTACCTCGAAATTCTGTGCTCGAATCTGGATCAAATCACTATGCGAATAAAATAATATACGTACATCCTACGTATTAATTTAAATTGATTATCAACTATATCAATTTTCTCTTTTTATTCACATTCATTTTGATTGTTATTCACTTATCCTCAATTATCCCATTTCATAACTTTCAATTTTAATCTTCATTCAATTATTCACTTAGTATATTTCTCCATTCCAAAATTACTTAGTATATTCCCAATACCTATTTACTTAAGAATTCCATCCTTTCATTTCTTAAGTTCAGTATAAATATTTTATATACTTCTTAAATTTATTTTTACTTCACAATTGAAGTTTATCCATTTCTATTCACTTTGCCTTCACAATTCCATTTGAATTCAATTTGCTTTAATTTACAAATTATTTCAAATCTAAATACTTTTTCCCAATTTCCATTCAGATTTCCAATTTCAATTCTACTTGAATTCAATTTGTCTTCAAACTTTGAATATCGAATTTTATTCACCTTCATCTCAAATTCCAACTTTAAATCATTTGTCGTTAGTGAAAATTTCCAAAAATTTTCAATTTTCTAACTCCCAAAATTTTCGGAAAATTTTGGCAGAGTCTCCTTAGTACGGAGGAGCTTTTGCAATTTGACAAGAGATATAAATATATATACATCGACCCACAAGGTCGAAAAAACTAAAACAGTTCATATTTCCTATTTTTATTGCGTATGCGTACCTCTATTTAGCATTTTTAAGCAAGCGGATTATAATTTTTAGCAATTTGCACGATCAAATCCTGCCGAACGACTTCCATGTACCTGTACTTACTCAATTTAAATATGTGAGTACTAATTATATGAAATTTATTAACATTTCACTTACTTTCAATAGCCAAACACATGCATTTATAAGCAACATACACCAAACACTTTCCATGAGCAATTTATATGATTTCAAAACTAATTCAATTACTTTCAACCAATTCATATGCCATTACAATCAATTTTAAGGGTTTACAATTCAATTTATTGCATTCAATTTATTTTTAAGCCAAACAAGCTCATATTCAATTCAATTGGTTTCACAATCAATTTGTTTTCACTTCTATCAATTCATAGAATTTTATTTAATCTCGTTTCCGTCAAACGACAATTTATTTCTACGCAATTCGACTATATTCATGTGAATAAATAATTACTTAAGCTTATAACCATTTTAAATTGATTCCAACTCAATTTATATTTAATTCCTTCCATTTTAATTTTAATCCCATTCTCAGTTTGTTAAAATAACATCCAAGTTTATATTTAACTCCTTTACACTTGAATTGGATTTATTTAACTTAACTCCAGTTAAATCTAACCCCATACTATTCCTTTGACTTCACACAATTCATTTACATTTTATTAAGTAAGAGCTAAATTTTATTTAATGTATCCACCACATGATACAATTCCATCTCAATTAATTTGGTCATCTTTCAACTAATTTTATTTTTACACTTACTTTTATTTAACCCTTCCTTAAGTTAAATTTTATCCGAACAACTCCAAATTTTTTTGTTTATAAGTTTCCAAACTTATTTATTAAATCATAACACTTCCAATTCACTTCCAGAATTTTAAACAATTTCAAACCAACTCCAGAGTATTTTTAAACAATTACTCATATTTCAAAAGCATTTTTGAAATCAATTATATCCAAAATCCTTTGGTATCAAATTATATTTTGAATTTTAAACCCAAACTCAGTTTTGAAGACATTATAGTATAAAACAATTTGGTAGCAATTCCTCTTTTGGAAACTCGAAAATGAACACCGATGATGTCACGATCATCATCGGAATTATTTTCCAGCGACCCTAAAGAGTTCAATGCTTTTATCCCTTTAAAACAATTTTCAAATATTTTTAATTTGAAATCTCTCCAGATTTCAGGTCCAATCCAAGAATATTTCTCAAATAATACTGTTATATATATATATTTTTTCCAAAACCTTTGGAAACATTTTCAAACTCAAAGGAATTTAAACTTTTTCCAAAATTCCAAATTTCAAATCCATCCAATTTATATTCAAACATTACTCTAGAATTTTTATTTCATCTTCAATTATATATCACATTTATAATTCACATTTATAAATTTCATTTGGTTAATGAATTTATTTCTTAGGTTTTAGTTATAATTTTCAATTTCTTATTCAGATCTTACACAACAATGATAATAATTTAATATTATCATTCCTAATAATCAAGCAATCATATATATAACTATAATAGTTTACGAAAAATTATTTCCTTTATATACAAAAATAATTTGGGTAAAATTATTTCATTTACCCTATTTTAAAACAATACTATGTCGAATTGTTCTATTCAAGTGTTTAGAAACCCCTATCGGTACAGTTGTACGGACTGTTCCGACCAGAGTTCATAAGCTACTTAATAAATCAACCAACACAATATAAAATCATGATATATTCACTAACAAATATGCGCTCATATCTATTAATACACTCAAACTCATTCCTAGAGTACTACAGACTCTATTTCTAATGAGTAATTCCCACCAGAGCCAAGGTTATCGTCAGCCTAAGCTCTGATACCAATGTGACAACCCGTAGTTCCGTACCCCTTGAATTGACATTAATCTCCATCAAATCAACTCAAGAAGAACTGAAAATACGGACCATTTGAGTTAAAGAAGAAGAGGTAGAAGGAGAGAATAGAAAACAACAACATCAGAATCTCACATCGGAGCAGAATAAAATATAATAGATAATAACAGATCTTTACACAAAGAACTATATCTGTTTTATACATCTCATCATTAGAGTACATCACAATCAATAATACAATACTGGACAGTTATGACAACTTGTCCTCACAAAAATGACTATACAACTTATGATACACAATAGAATACATCAAATACGTGTGATACGTCTCGCCATCTAGCTCGTCTCTTGAGCTCCACAGAATCCTATCCTGAATCTGTAATACTCGGTTTGACCCGAGCATTATAATAAAATAACACCCGAATCAGTCTGGAAAACCAGCGTGAGAAAACACACTCAATTGGATTATTAAAGTTTTCCAAACCCTTTGAAATCAAAAGCATCTCGTAAGACCACGCAACAAATAAACATGTCGGGTTTTTACCTTACGATAGCCAAAACACTTTTTATCAAATCCGTCTGATATTATAATAGTGTCTATATACAAATACTTATTCAAATAGCTGAAATTGTTACATGATTAAATTCCATCATATTAGCCACAAAGTGGGTTATACAAACAAAAACCCGTAAAAGGCACGTAGGGAGAATGGATTTCCAACTAATGACTAGGCACTGGGGTACCACCTATCACAGTACCTGGTCTAGATCAGTGTACCGAGGACCACGCCCGATCCCCTGCAACACAAAGCCGGAACTATCCCTTACTGGATAATTCCGAGTAAGATCACCCCATGGTTGGGATCAGCAACCGCACCACTAAGCCGAAATAAAAGGGACATCTACACAGGGATGACCTCACCCTAATGGGTGCGACCCACATAGCCTTGCTGCATAACCCCTGATTTTCAGTCATTCCCGGTTGATGAGGCTTGAGGCTAAGCGTTACCTTTTTAGAACATATCACTTAGAATGCCCACTGTCCACCTGACGATGTTCCCAAAACATTCATCCATACAAGTCTGTCCCGGGTTCGAACGGAACCGAAGGCACTATTCCTACTACATCCATTTTGAAATCACCCTCAGGATTAGTAGCGACTTGCTCTTGCACTTCACTGTACCATCTTCGATTTAAACACGTTTCATATTTTTTTTCTCTTTCAAATTCCTTCTTTACCCCTTTTAAATAAATTTAAACCTTGAATTTTAAAGTAAATTCTTTATTACTTTAAATAATACCACTTAAGTTTAAATTTCCAGTATTTCTCTGTTTGCTAAAAAAAAGCCTTTTTTTCAAACTCAGAATTTATTTATTAGGATTTTTAAAATCACTTATATTATTTTCCAATTCATTCTTAAATTTATTCAAATTCTCAATAGTTATTTCACTTAAAATTTTACTCTTGTATTTCTTTCAAAAATCCAATTCTATATATTTTATAACCTAGTGTTCCGAAATATTTCAATCGGACCATAAAATCCAATATCCCAATTATCAATATAAATTCATCACAGAATATCAAATATTCATAACACGGAATATTAACAATCTAAATAATTTTGAGGAATCCAGTTGGATCCCTCCAACCTGTCTCCCTGCATCCACAGACGTTAGCACAATACCAATTCCACTTCGAGGTGGAATATCGTGGTATATGGGTTTATATAAAATATCTTTCGCTATTATGCGGCGCATAGGGTCTCATCCGCTATATAATGTGGGAATATCAACAACTCCAATATATACTATATATACTACTATTTATAATATAGCACATCAAACCAATTCAATCATTCAACCAATTATTTAAATTTAACCATTTAAATTTAAATAAAATCCAGAAGAGTGAGATTAACTCACCTTTTGACCTGTTTGCAACCTATTTCCATCTCGCCTTGATTTCACAATTTTTAAACCTTGTATAACATTTATACAATTATTAATATTTTGAACAATTGGACAATCAATCTCCATTTAATAAATTTTATTTTATCTAAAAATTTAATTTCAAACTAATTTCCTTTTTTATAAATTATTTTATAATAATCTAGTAAATTAAAATGTGCAAATGTATATTTATTTTTCCAAAACCTGCCTTTATATATTTTCTGTTTTAACTTTTTATATATATATATATCTCAATCTATATATATATTTATTAAATTTAAATTTAAAATAAACAGCCTATATACTTTGTTGTAAATTTCCCCTTCTTTTCCTTCCTATTTTATAATATATAAATATCACCCTAACCTATTTAAAATTTACATAGTAAGATTTAAAATGTATGTATGTATATATATATATATATGTTTGTATTTAAAATTCTTCTCTATACATAACAAAATAGAGAATTTTTTACTATATATATATTTCTCAATCTGTGTGTGTATATATATACCAAGTTTAAATTGAAAGAAGAAGAAAACGAATACCTTACTGCCTCCATCTTCTCGTGCTCGAGTACGGCCTCTCCTTGACCTCAACGAAACCATGCCATCCTCGAATGGATTGAATCCCCTTCCCCGGCTTCGCACGAAATACCACCAAATCGTTCGCGGCACCAGGCTTGTAAGCAATCCCCTCAGTTCGTCGGCGTAGACACGCAATCGTGCACGCACGCTCGCAGCCGCCTCCCTGCTACGCCCTCTCGCCACTGCCTCCATCGCGATTTCCCTTTCCCCCTCCAGTCGCAAGCGTGAACGCACGCTCGACTTAGTCGTGAAATGCTATCGCGACCTTGTTTTGTCGCCCCTCTCCCTCCTCGCTCGCGAATTTAATAGGAAATTGCGATTCTCTTCTCTCTTCTTTTTTAAAGAGGAATGAACTGATTCGAGGCCGAGATTTTTGCATTAGGGAGGAGATTTCGATTGAGAAAAGGAAGAGGGGAAAAAATAATTTGCGTGGATTTTGACTGAAGGAAAGAGGAAATTCTTTCGGCCATGGTTTATTTTCTTTCTTCTGATTCTTTTTCCTAAGCAATTTGATTTTCGAAAGAAAGAGAAAACAGAGATGGTTTGATTGATTTGAACTGAATGAAAGAAAGCGGTGAGTGATTTAAAGTGAATGGTGGCGTATTACAGAAGGTAAAGTACTTTTGATTTGATTTTTATATAATTTTATTTAATTATAAAATATCCTGTTTTTGCAACTTAAAATTTTAACCTTTTATCGAGACATGCCGCCAGGCGTTTATAATGTTATACCCCTATTCTGAACGCAATGGAAAAGGTTTCGAGTCCTAATTCGATCGTATGGAGAAGATAGATTTTAGACCCAGTTATAATATTTAATTTCCGATATAAATTTCAGCACGTTTATCTATTGTACGATCACATGACAACTCCAAACGCTTCGAAATTTGAAATCCGATAATAATACAATATTACGGATCCAATGGAACTAGTTTCGTCGAATTCCGAGACTATGCCTCGGAAGGCTATTTTTAAATATCGATTTAAACGATATATTTTCAAAACTGAACAAAACACTTTTAAATTCAATTGTAAAAGTACTATCACCTTCAGTATTATCAATATGAATTTTATAAGCCTTCAAATTATTTTTAACAAGCTTAAAACCCAAGCTTCAACACTTTTCCTAATTTCCAATTATTTAAATTCAATCATTAAATCACCCAATAAATAGTGACATTTGAAATTCAAGTCAAAATTACCCTTTTGAATATTTAAAATTAATTAAATATTCCAATTTCAAATATTCAAAATTTCCGGGTCGTCACATCTACTTTCCAAGAACATACTCCTCTCAAAAGCACTAGGATTTGAATGCTGAACTCTATCAATCTAACCTCACTTTCCCAACTCATCCAAACTACGTTCGCCGATGTAACCTATCCGCAAGTGCCATAATATGGAAGAATCTAAATTAGCAGAAGTTAATTCACCAATCACAGTATTCCCTTCAATAAATAAAGATTTCATGTCCTCACGCCTTTCACAACGATTATGAAACCCATCAATATCTTCATTTTCTCTCCTTCAATTACAATCTTTAATCTAAGCCTATTGAAAGCCCTAATAGAAATCAAGCTCCTTCTCAAATTGGATACATGCCCAACATCAGTAATAGTACTAAAAACACCGTCAAACATCTTGACCTTCACACTA
The DNA here is from genome assembly GCA_030737815.1 of Allium fistulosum. NCBI lineage: Eukaryota > Viridiplantae > Streptophyta > Magnoliopsida > Asparagales > Amaryllidaceae > Allium > Allium fistulosum. The sequence goes on from CM060906.1 coordinate 919,756,914, forward strand.
CTAACACCAACCATTTGGCAAGAAGCATCATTGCCCATCAGAACTAGTCCTCCATCAATCTCACAGTAAGTGGAAATGCAGTTCCTATGAGGTGTCATATAATAGGATGCGCCAGAATCAATCAACCATAAGTTCCTCTTCCCAGAAGAGCCAAAGTTGTAAACACATCTGTATCACTCTTTGTATTTGATTTCTCTAAAGTAGATGCTGAAGCTTGCTTTGGTTATTTTTTTCTTCCTTCTAGCTTGGAACATTGAGCTATAAAGTGCCCCGGTTTCTTACAATAATGGCAAGTCAATCGCATGGGCCCCTAGTTTGAGACCTTGAATTACTTCGACCTCCACCATTCTTTGACTTGCTTTGGCTTTACTTCTCTGAACATATAAGCCCTCTGTACACTATACAAACTAGTGCTCACCAATCTATCTCACAACACTTCATTATGAAGATCAGCTTTTACATAAGATAGGCTAATCTTATTGCGATCATATATCATGGAATTAACAAACGTAGTATACTCCTTAGGCAAGAACACAAGAGGATCACTGTTTGAGCCTCATTAGTCCGCTGCCTTCAAGTTCATAATCAAAGTGGTCAAAGCACCTATATGGTCCATAAGATCGGCTCCTGGCTTCATCTTAAACGAATAGAGTTGTTGCTAAAGAATAATCCGATTGGTGAGAGACTTGTCTTGATATGCATCTGACAATGCATCCCATACTGTCTTCTTTTGAGAGAACACTCGAAGAAGTTCATCAGAAAGACTCAATTGGAGAGCTATAAGGGCTTCATCTTCCTTCTCCTCTAAAACATCCACTTCAGTGTCTTTTAATTTCTCAGGCGTAGAAACAACCTTAAACGTCTTCTTCTTCTTCAACACTGCCTCCATCTTTATCTTCCAAGTACCACAATCTTCTTTTCCATCAAAACGTGTAACACCATAATCTACACCAGATCTACCAATAGAATTTCCAGAAGTAAACATCAATACCCAAACGGAATAATAACACTAGCTTCGATACCAAACTGTTGTGACAAAAATTGGATTATGCGAAAGCAATTTATGATCAGGATTTAGTATTGCCTATTTAGATACCAATGCAACTCAAACTCAAATATGAAATCGCACAAACACAAATAGCAGGAATAAGAAACACATAAGATTACGTGGTTCGAATAAAAATATCCTACATCCATGGAGACCCGACAACCCCTTTTATTCAATCACTAGAGATTACAAGTCAATTATATGTTTAAAGATTTACAGATGTGGGGAATCTCTTTAATCAAACACTTAACTGAAGAGATTACAAAATAAAGCACTCAAATTTGAAAACCTCCAATTTTATTTAGCTAGGGTTTCTATTGTTTAGAAATCTAATCTTACAATTAATCTCTTAATCTCTTAATTAGGAAGATGATTAGGAGCCTACTTATATATGCACTAATCACTCTTGGCCATTTGATCATGTCAAAAGTATATGTACCATCAATGAAGAAGAATCAAGTACAGAAGTTCAAAACTTCCCTTCAACAAATACATTATTCGAACCCTAAAAAACCGATCTACATCGTCTCAAATGTCTTACCAGTGAGGTCAGACGTCTGTTATAAGTCTTAGAAAATCAAATTGAGCAACCTCCGACGTCTGGCCAAAGATGCCAAACGTCCGACATATATTTCAAGAAGATTTCCTGAACCTTGTCAGACGTCTGACCTCTTGTAGGCAGAACAGTCCTTCTCCACTTCCTCCATTTGACTCCCGACTTCTCTAATACAAAGTTCTACACCATATCTTCAATACGAACACCCATAGGCACATATTTGAATCGTATAACAACAATACTTTTTGGTATTATTGAACTTTTTATTAAAATGTATCGATGAGCACTTTAGTATTTTAAAAATAGAAGAATGTGAAGTTGATTCAATTTTTTTAAGAGTTTATTTTATATGAGATTTGGTTGACACCTTTGATGTAGCTTGTTTTGCCTACATCTTGTTTCGCAAGCTACATCTTGTTGTTTAAGCCACTTCTGATGAAGTAGGTTACATGTTTCCTAATCAGCGGATGCTTCTTTATAATTGGTTGCAATGAAAGCTTTAAGAAGTTCTTTTTCATCACTTTTATCATCTTCTTCTTCATGTCTTTTACAAGGCCAACTTCTTGAAAATGATTGAAATTTGTGAATAAAGAAATAATTTAGTACTATAGTGTTTACAATAAGTACAGTATGGTGTATATTTACAAGAAAATGTTGAGAAAACCTTATTTAAGAAGGAAAATTATATATGATTAGTTTTTGACTAAACATAAGGATATGTGTTGTGCTTTTCTATTTGTATCCTTGCCATTGAAAGTAGTAAATTGATTTTTGGTTTTTAATGACTTGCTATTACGCATGTGCAATTGTTGGTTTGAATGTACATAAACCTTGGCAATTAGACATGAAACTATAGTATCCCAAGCAATCATTGTATTCCCAATTGTTGCACACTACATCTTCACATAAATTTATGCTTCCTCTTGAACAAATTGCTACAGTTCTTCTTATACTTAATCCAAAGAACCATCTTCAAGTTATATAAATGTTGCACCCTCATTCTCAATACTTTCATACTCCGTCTCCATGTAAATTCTCCAATAAGGTAATACCTTAATTCCAAGGTAAGACAACGAAGCTATAAAAGTAGTAACAAAATTATATTAGAAATGAAATGCTCAATACGAAAAAGTAACTACCCAATTAGAATTAGAAGTGGACGATTCAACATATTACCAAGGTCAAAGTAAAAAAATACACAATCCTATCATTTGGATAATAAGTTAAATTATATAATGTAAACAAAAATATATTGTTTAATTAAAATCTTGAAAAAAGTACCCTATTAATGTGTAAGTAGTCTGGGGTTTCGATGTAGAAGAATAATCTGGTTTTGGTTTTGATGGAGGTAATTTAAGAGGGGGAAAATATAGTGGATAAAGGAAGTTCAATTGGATTAAACTTGATTCATAAAATGAAAATTCTTAGTTGAAATATAATCAAATGAGAAAGATGACCTATTCTATATACTTAAGTATGAGAAGTGCACCATTTGCATCAGATTGTGGATAGTTTCCTATTATAATTATATGTAATACTAAGTGAATGAATGTGAAACCAACACACACTATTTATAAAAGCAATTATTATACTTATCAGAGTCAAATAATTACCGCATTTATAGTTCCTTACAGGATTTAAGAGGAAATGCATGATCCATATTTATGCAAATTTGTACATAATCAACAAAGTTATATGAAGCTATATTTAAACAAAACTTCTTGCTTCAATATCATAACTATTGCACTCATTTAATAAGAGATATTTGATCAAATAAAATTATCATATAATTCAATAAGTTATCATCCTTGTCTTATAGTTTACCAATAAAGATTCTTACACAAGTCAAGAGGAAATTCATGATCTAACGTTTTGCAAATGTGCAAATAAACAAATAGCAAGCAACGATTTTTAGCAAATGTACTACGAATATGAATTTCCTTACAAAAGTACTTCAACTGATCATGTAGCATCTTGACTTTTCACCCCTCGAATGTCGACACTAAATATATCCACAGTATTCGTGTGACGAGCATCCAAGTGCTGGAAAGACGAATTGTTAGGGTAAAATAAAATGCAAAAGGAATAGAACAAGAAGAGGGAACACAATATTAGAATCACAGTAGCATAACAATAATATAAATAAAAAGAATGGTACATAAGGTTACTCAGATACAAAATTTTTGAAGTTACAAGACCTAAGTACTATCATCAACATGGATAGTTATAGCCACCTGTCCTCAAAATGCTGATATGTACAATATAGTAATGCAACGAAAATAAGAATACTACGGTAGGTGAAACATCCAGCTCATCTTCTTGAGCTCCAATGAACATCAACAAAAATCCACCTTTCTCAAACTACTTGAAAGAGTACAGAGGAATTTAGGAAAATAAAATCCAAGCGTCAGATATAAGTCTGGTATAAGAAACTCAAGAAATATGTAGTCAGCATATAACAATATTTTTGAGACCATATGGAATGTCATAATAGTTATCCCTTTAAAAGAACCACTATCTAGTAATTATATATGGTGATATATTAGGTAATGTCTAGAGTGAAGAATATATATATTATAACATATTTGGATTGGTTTGGTTACATTCAATAGCATATTAGAGGGTACAATCAAAACATATAAGGAATGTTCGCATATTGGAATTTTGTGGGGATCCTTTCGGTCAAACCAAAATCCAATCTCCATAATCAAGGACCAGACAGCCCTATATATCTCTAGATAAAATATACCACAAGGAAAAAACAACTGGCCCATGCCCGAACAAGCAAACCCGAACTACGTGGAACCAAGTACCATCAACTCCAATGCGCAACATTGATAAGCATACTCTAGATATAGAGTTGATATACCTTGTCGTGGAACTGCAAAACCTCAGATTGTGCAGCCTACTCTGTCTTTAGCCATTACTAATATCGAGGTCACGTTCGACATCTTTCATATGAGTCTTCATCACTCGAGCAGAACATGAATCTCCAAATGGATTCCCAGTATATTGAACAGATCACGAATCGCTAAATGGATTCAAGCATCTCGATCAGATCTCGAATCTCCATATAGACTCCAGCAACTTGAACATATCCACTTCCAATAGATAGAAAATGTATCTTAGTCTTGAAGTGATTTACGATAAGTAAACATTTACTAATCCCGGCCTCTTCAAAACTAAATCGACGAATGTGGTCATTCAATTAGGAGGATCACATGTGTAAACCAAGTCTCATATAGTTATCACGTTTCCAATATTTTCATCACACACTATCCCTTGATCAAGTGTGAAGCCAATAGGTTATAACTCTATTGCTCATATTTTTACATGAACATCAGTCTAAATTCCTACAGAAAGAAAAGCATACTTTATCGGCTTTTAGTGCTAAGCATAAATCAAAAGGTCACATAAAAGTTCCCCTTTTGTTTAATTAATCTTTTATTAATTAAAAGGTCTTTTACCGATAAAATTCTTTTATCTAATATAGAACATCATTTATGAATTTTTGCTATTCATTTGTACTCTTTCAATACTTCGAAAACTATTCATATACTTATCTCAAATTGTATAAGTATATTCACAAATCATTAACAAGATTTCTTACTTTAAACCTTTGCGTTTTCTATCTTTTTCCAAAAGACTACTTACCTATAATTTCTTCAAAAATATCCACTTTAAGGATCTAAATACCTTTACAAATCCATTCAAAAAGGTTTAAGACTAATGTTATTTAAACATTGTCACTTTAAACTCAAAACCTTTTCACTTATACCTATCTTTGAACCATCCTTTTAAAGAACTATTCACATTTATAAGTATAATAAAAATGGTTAAAGATGAATGTTATTAACACATTGTCTCAACATACTCAAAATCATTTCCATACTTATATCATCTTTAAAACATTCCTTTAAAAGACCAAAGTTAATAATAGGTTAAGTTCGATAGTCGACTAATCAACTATCTAGTTAAAACAATTGCTTATACAAATCAATGTTCGTATACTTAACTCATTTTTGACATTTCAACTTAAATATTCCTCATACAACAGTGAAGCCACAAAAGTTAAAGCACTGGTTGCATCAAAGTCCTATCTAGACACTTCATTCTTAAATCTCACAAATAGATAAGTCTACTCGTCGGCTGTTAGTGTTAAGTATAGTATTTAATGATTTTCATAGACAAGTAATAAACAACATGATTAACCCATTTCTGACATTTTTGACTTAACTGTTCCTCGTTCAAGAGCAAAGCCGGCAGGTTAGAACTCTATTGCTCATATCCCTACTCGACATTAATCTTAACTCCAAGAAATAGAGAAGTCTACTTCGTCGACTTTTAGTGTTAAGAAAAGTTAATTACTTTTCAAACATGTAAACAACAAGATTAATAGATTTTTGATATTCCAACTTAACTATTCCTCGTTCAAGAGGTAAGCCTGTAGGTTAGAGCTCTATTGCTCCATCCCTACTCGAAATCAATCCTAACTCTTAGAATTAGAGAAGTCTACCTCGTCGGCTTTTAGTGTTAAGCCTAGTTAATTACCTTTTTCAAAATTATATTTAAAAATATATTTAAACTTTAGAAAAACTTTAAAATACTTCAAAATAGGTTACAAAACATCTCTAAAAAGACTAGATAAAAATACCTAATTTAAATATCATTTTCAAACACTTAAAACCATAAGTGACTTACTATGGCATTTATAAACGTTGTTAGAAGTTTTTATCAAACACAACATTGGAAAGTACGATCTTTGAGACAATTTTCAACCACTTGAACAAATGATTTAAGATTGAAAATTTTAGAGTAAGTACTATCCTTAGGGTACTTAAAAGCCATGGAAAAAAATCCCTAAGAATACCTTCCTATTTATTTATAAAAATTCCCGAAAATTGGCTATAGTTAAAAAGTGTATTTATAACCACCTTTTTGTTCTAACTTTTACAACTTTGGTTTGTAATTTCTATAACTTTCCAAACGATTTCTTTACTATCCAATACACCAAAATACATTTATAGAAAAACCAAATCAAAATATCCTAAGTTAAGATCATAAATATCTAATTTACACAAGTTAAAGTAAAGGGACATCGAAGTGCACTTATAACGACTATCCTCACTTCAAAACTTTCAAACTTACTTTAATCCAACACATAAGTCAAATAACCATTTAAACAGAAAGTCAAGGAGAGGCCACATGTTTAAGAGGGTAATATAAGTGAGGTTATACAATATAAAGTTGTCATTTTCTTTCAAAAACAAGAGGACTCCAAAGTTTATAACTTTACTTAGTTAATGTCACTTTAACATGTAAATACAACATATATATACACAATATATACTTATAAGATAGTGAGATAACTCAATTAGATCCAAGCCAAACATAAGCACAAAGCTGAAAGAATCAAAGAACCACCTCCCACCATCACCAAAAGCCTAAAGGTCCAACCTTTAGCAATTTCAAACCAAAGCAACACCTCCCCCTCCTTTTCCCTTTCTCACGGCCCATCCAAAATCCCCCCTCTTCCTTTCACCTTATCCCACTTTTTACTTGATAATAATGCCTCCTATAATGTTTTAGGCCTATAGCCAATGTTTAGAAGACATTGGAGATGATTTAGTTAAGACTTGAAAAGGTTAGAGAATAATTATGGATTAGAGCTTAAGCACTTCCACCATTTTTATTCTCATACTTCATTTCAAGCTTTAGTGAATTTGTGATTTACTTCTTAGTTAAGGGTGTACTTATGGGTTTGTTGAAAGAGGTTATTACTACCTTCTATCTTCCATGAAACGTCACAAAGGAGCCTCCCTCTCACATGCACCTTTGCACCTCTCTTCTTTTACTTGAATGTTAAGTCTTACCATAAAAGCTCATTTCCTAAATATCTTTGGTAACATCACCCATGACATCATCCAAAAGGTTTATTTCATAAATGGTTAAAATATTATTTAATTTTATTAATTCCTAAGAAAATAAGTGTATATAGAAAATCTAAACAACTTCTGATGATTAAAAAGTTGTTTATCGATAAAACGATTTTCTGTCACATTATCAATATTTTCTCAAAGTATTTACTTTTTCAAACATTTTCCAAAATAAGTTTACCAACATTAATTATGATTTAAAAGAGGGTTAAAAGCTTATTAAATCATTTTAATAACATTTAATCCAAGATTCAAATATTTAAATAATTCAGATATTTTAATAAGAAGTGTTCGAAATTCTAGGCCATTACACTCTCCCCTAATATTTCGTCCTTGAAATTCCATCACAAGCAACTAAAGAAACAATCACCTAGTAGTACTTAACAGTGTTCAAAATCTCTTAGCAAACATAGCTCATGGTTTGCTCAAGTTCAAAATTCTCTCATCGCATATGGATGATAAACTATCTACTAAGCGCACCATATGTTAACAGCCTCATGTTATCACTTAGTCGATGATTCACAATACCACATAACAAATCGCATAGTCATCATCTAAACCCTCCATAAGCCAACAGAACATAGTATGCAAATACAAAATCTCATATGATGTACATGGACCATCTGTATGCAATATCAATTCCAATCACTTGCTCGATCACATAAATTTCATTTCCTAACTAGTATAGATTACTTCACATATCTAGTACGAACTCCGATCTGGTTCCTTGATTAGAAACCTTCGTTCTCCTAACATTGCCATATATTATGATAGTAAACTTCAAGATCATATCAAGAATCTATATCAAGTGTTTTCCATTAAGAATATGGGGAAAACTTCTTTTTTGGACCAGTGTAAATCATCTTGAAACCATGTACTCGAATACTGGATCAAGAACAGTCATGTGAATAAAACGATCTAGGTACAACTTACATATTTTATTCCATTGGTTTCTCAGCTATACCAATATCTTTTATCACATTCTTATATACAAATAGTATGTTTCATTCAATACTAAAATAATTTATGAATCATTTCGTAAAACATAACTTCAAGTTTGTCAACATTTTTCAACTTAAGTTCATATTTGTATAATACTTCATTACATTCTAAGAGTATATACGAAACATTAAATTAAATTCACTTAACAACTATGTTCAATAATTTAAACCTTATTTTAACTTACTACCTTCTTAAGTTCAAGTGTTATATAAACTCAACTTTTATATTTTCACAAAAACACTTAGCTTAAAGTTCTATAACAATTCGAAAGTTTTTGACTATCCAAATTCGCCGCAAACCCCATTTCATTTTAACAAATGAAAACTACCAGACAACGTTTCATAACATTATGAACATATCATATAATGATAATGCATAGGCTACATATGTTCATAAAATATCTTAACAAATTTAATAATTTATTCAACACACCTTACCCGAAAAAGGGAAACATAAACTTGGGCATTCTACATAATATACATATAAAAAAATTTTACATAAAAATTTCATATCAAATTTCTTTCCAAAGAAAACTTTAGAATTAAACACCATGTTTTATTTCAAATCGCTTTGAAATAATAATACATACGTATATCTTTAGTATAACAAATCATACTTTTGGAATCAAATCAGAAAATGATTTTCTAAAACAACCCTATAGCATCCCCCACTTTCAAAACCCGAAAATGAATGCCGCTGATACTGAAGTCATCACCATAATTATTTTCGAGCAATAGAAGTGAGTTCAGTACATTAAATTCATGCCTTTCGGACTTAACCAAAATCATTTTAAAATGGTATCAAGTACTTCGTAAATATTACTAAGTATCATGACCTCAATTTCATAAACCAGTTTCCCAAATACTTACTCTCAAATACTACTACTATTATTTTCTCGAAAATCTTGAAAAACATTTTCAAAGATATCAGAATTTAAGTTCTCAAAAATATCAGTTAAATCCTTCTTGTTTATAATCATGTTTTATAAACCATACTTACATAAAATCCTTTCACACATGTTTATTTCCAAAATAACTTATCTCTTCTTTAGATTACAACAAACATCTTTTACTAAATTCAACTTTTATAAGAGTTAACTTCTAGTCCAACTTTATCACCAAACACCTTATAGTCAAACTATGAAAGTAAACTCACAAGGTGTTCATGTCAATGCATCTACAAAAAGGTCTAAACAACCTATGCAGTGAAACAGTAAAACTGCCCATAAACAGGTCAAGCACAAATCAACAATCAACCAATGATATTTAGTGCCCATAAACCGGCCGAACATAACTAAACTAATTAAAAAGGGAAAATAGATAAACATCATTAACTCCTACATTAATTAAACTACATTTTAACAGTTGACACTTATATAAGTTACCTTATATAAGATCTTTAATTTTTGCAGCTGTAATTACCTTTAAAGAATACGTTTACAACAATTACAAATACGCTCTTATATGTATAATACAATCAACTCATGCATGACTCATACCCGACCAAAGCCCAGGTTCTTGCTTAACCTTCAGCTCTAATACCAAGTGTAACGTCCCAACTTTTTGACCCTTGAATGTTGATACTAAATAGATCTACGGTTTTTGTGTGCCGAGCACCAGAGTGCAGGAAAGACAAATTGTTAGGGTAAAATAAAAATAAAAATAAATAGAACAAGAAAGAGAGAACACCACATCAGAATCTCACTAGTGGGACAGTAATATATAATATCAAAAGAATTGTACAAAGGACTACTCCGATATAGAAATTTCGAAGTTACAAAACTAAATACTATCATCAGTCTGGACAGTTATAACTGCATGTCCTCACAAACACTGATATGTATAATATAGTAATGCAATGGAAACAAGAATACTACGGTAAATAAAACATCTAGCTTGCCATTTCGAGCTCCAATGAACATCAACGAAAACTTACCTTCCGCAAACTACTCGAAAGAGTACATGAGGAATTTAGGGAAAATAAAAACCAAGCGTCAGACATAAGTCTGGTATGAAAAACTCATGAAATATATTGCTAGCATATAACAGTACTTTTAAGACTGCATGGAATGCCATAACGGTTATCCCCTTAAATGAACCACCACCTAATAAGTATACAAGGAGATATATTAGATAATATATAGAGTGAAGTATATAAATATTATAACATAACTGGAATGGTTACATTGGTTATATTCAACAACATATTAGAAGGTACAATCAATCCAATATGGAGCATTCGCATATTGGATTTTCCACAAAGATCTCTTTGATCAAGCCGAAATCCAATCTTCATGACACAAGGATTAGAATTTACCTTCCAAGAGTCATATATCCGTAGATAAAATATACCATAAGGAAAACACAATATCCTACGCTCGAACGAGCAATAAGCATACCTGGATATATACCACGTGGAACCAAGTACCATCAACTCCCGCATGCAACATCGATAAGCGTACTCTAGATATGGAGTTGATATACATTGTCATAGGACTGCAAAACCCCAGATTATGCAGCCTACTCTATCTTTAGTATTTTCCAATGTTGAGATCACATTCGGAATCTTTCACATGAGTCTTCATCACTCGAATAGAACATGAATCCGCAAATGGATTCCTAGTATCTCAAACAGATCACAAATTGCTACATGGATTCGAGCATCTCGATCAGATCTCAAATCTCCACATAGATTCCAGCAACTCGAACATATCCACTTCCAAGAGATAGAACACGTAACTCAGTCTTGAAGTGGTTTTCAATAAGTATAACACTTATTGATCCAAGTCTCTTCAAGATTAAACTAACTAATTTTATCAGTCAATGAGATCGATTGCATATGGAAGCCAATTTTCATATACTTATGGCATTTCCAATATTTTCATCACACATTATCCCTCGATCAAGAGTGAAGCCGTTAGGTTAGAGCTGTATTGCTTATATCCCTATGCAAACGCCAGTCTTAATTCCCAAAGATAGAAAAGCCTACTTAATCGACTTTTAGTGCTAAGTATACAACTAAATGTTTTCTATAAATGAGTAAACACACAAAGCACGATTGAGTCACACATAGCACGATCAAGTCATATAAGCGACTACTCATACCCTTTTTGTTTAATTATTCTTTTATTAATTAAAACCTCTCTTATACTAAACTTCTTTTATCTAAATAGAACTTCATTTATGAATTTCTACTATTCATTTGTACTCTTTCGATACTTCAAAAAGTATTCATATACTTGTCTCAAATGGTACAAGTATATTCACAAATCATTTACAATACTTCTTACTTTACACCTTTGCTTTTTCTATCATTTTCCAAAAGATTCCTTACTTATAATTTCCTTCAAAATATCCATTTTAAGGATCTAAGTACTTTCACAAACCCATTCAAAAATATTTAAGACTAATTTTATTTAAACAATGTTACTACAAACCCAAAACCATTTCACTTGTAGTTATCTTTAAACCATCCTTTTAATGATCTATTTACATTCATAAGCATACTCAAAAAGGGTTAAAGATGAATGTTATTAAATAATTATAACAGCAAACCCAAAACCATTTCCATACCTATATCATCTTTTAAATATTCCTTTAAAAGATCTAAGTTAATAACCGGTTAATTTCGATAGTCAACTAATCGAATATCTAGTTAAAACAATTGCTTATACAAATCAATGTTCGTATACTTAACTCGTTTCCGACATTTCAACTTAACAATTCCTCGTCCAAGAGTAAAGTCTGGTAAGTTATAGCACTGGTTGCATCAAAGTCTTGCCTAGACACTTCATTCTTGAATCTCAAAATATATAAGTCTACTCATCGACTTTTAGTGTTAGGTATAGTACTTATGATTTCCATAAACAAGTAACAAACAACATGATTAACCCGTTTCCGACATTCCCGACTTAACTACTCATTGTTCAAGAGGGAAGCCGGTATTAGAGCTTTATTGCTCATATCCCTACTCGACATCAATCTTAACTCCTAGAAATAGAGAAGTCTACTTCGGCGGCTTCTAGCATTAAGCAAAGTTAATTACTTTTCAAATAAGTAAACAACAAGATTAACACGTTTTCAACATTCCAATTTCACAATTACTTTTCAAGAGGGAAACTAGTAGGTTAGAGCACTATTGCTTCATCCTTACTCAACAACAATCTTAACTCTCAAAAATAGAGAAGTCTATCTTGTCGGCTTTTAGTGTTAGGCCTAGTCAATTACCATTTTCAAAATTATATATAATTATTAAAAATATATTTTAATTTCAAACTAACTTTAAAATAGGTTAGAAAACATCTCTTACAAGACCAGATGAAAATACCAAATTTAAATGTCATTTTCGAACACTTAAAACCACAAACGACTTACTGTAGCACTTATAAATGTTCTTAAAAGTCTTTGTTAAAAACAACATTGAAAAGTACGATCTTTGCGACTAGTTTTAACCGCTTAAACAAATGGTTTAAGACTGAAATTTTTATAGTGAGTACTACCCTTAAGATACTTAAAAGCCATGGAAAGAATCCCTAAGAATACTTTCCTATTTATTTATAAAAATTCCCGAAAAATTGGCTATATTTACAAAATGTATTTACAACCACCTTTTGTTCTAACTATCACAAATTTTCACAATTTCTATAACTTTTCAAACGATTTATTTACTATCCAATATACCAAAATATGTGTATAGAACAACCAAATCAAATTATCCCAAGTTAAGATCAGAAATGTCCAATTTACACAAATTAAAGTTAAGGGATATCAAAATGCACTTATAACAACTGTTCTCGCTTTAAATACTTTCGAACTTAATTCAATTCAACACATAAGTCAAACAACCATTTAAACATCAAGTCAAGGCCATGCAACATGTTTAAGAGAGTAATAGAAATGAGGTTATACAATATAAAGCTATCATTTTCTTTCTAAAGCAAGAGCGGTCCAAAGTTTATAACTTTACTTAGTTAATGTCACTTTAACTTTATAATTCAAACACAATACACACACAAAATAAATACTTATAATATAGTGAGATAATTCACTTAAATCCAAGCCAAAAACTGGCACAAAGCCATAAGAATCAAAGAACCACCTCCCATCATCACCAAATGCCTAAAGATCAGACCTTTTGCACTTTCAAACCAAGGCAACACCTCCCCCTCCTCCTCCTTTGGTCATGGCCCATCCAAGATCCCCCCACTTCCTCTCACCTTATTCCACTTTTTACTTGATATTCATGCCTCCAATGATGTTTTAGGCATATAGCCAAAGTTTATAAGAGATTGAAGATGATTTGGTTAAGACTTGAAAAAGTTAGAGAAGAATTGGTAGATTAGTGTTTAAGCACTTCCACCATTTTTATCTCATACTTCATTTCAAGCTCTATTGAATTTGTGATTTACTTCTTAGCTTAAGAATGTATTTATAGGTTTGTGCAAGAGGTTATTATCTCCTTCTACCTTCCATGGAAGGTAACAAAGGTGCTTCCCTCTCATATGCACCTTTACACCTTTCTTCTTTTATTTAAAAGCTAAATCTTGCTATAAAAGCTTATTTCCTAAACATCATTGAAAACGTCACCTTTGACATCATCCAAAAAATTTTATTTCTATAAATGGTAAAAAGTTGTTATTTCATTTTATTAATTTCCTACACAAACAAGTGTATGTAAAAACAATCTGAACAACTTCTGATTGTTGAAAAGCTGTTTATCAATAAAATGATTTTTAGTCATATTATCGATATTTTTTCTAAGTATTTATTTTTGTAAACATTTTTCCAAAATAAGTTTACCATCATTACTTATAATTTAAAAGAGGGTTAAAAACTTACCAAATATTTTTAATAACATTTCATCCAAGGTTCATATATTTAAATAATTGTTATATTTAAATGAGATGTGTCCGAAATTCCAGGTCAGTGCAGATCAAGGCTACAACAACCAAGCATTTCCTTAAGAAACAAAAACAAACAATTTATTTCTGATTTATTGAATGCCAAAGGCACGATATAGTTTTACATATTGCAATTTTGGTAATCCTTGAGAACATAAGTACATATTTTGAAGAATATTCGATTTATATTCTTTATTGGATATTTATTTTATTTTCCCTTATTGAATATCAAAAATAAAGAAATTTTTGGAGCATTAGTCATTTATTTAGTTTTCCACTGCTAGTATCTAAACCAAAATAATTATAAGTAAATATTTTGATGTTCACTCCACACTAAAATTGTGAATAATCATTAAGGAAGATTAAGACTAAACCTAAATTTAATTATAGAACATGAATGGTTAAGGAACTCAGATACAACTCAAAATTCGAAGGAAATAAAGTTAATCAGCGGATGATTACTTAAGATTGTAGTGTAATGGAGTATTAGATTAGTGATGATTGAGCTTAATTGTTTATGTGCATTGAACCAGTAGACTCAAGTAAATTATGTGGATCAAAACACTGAATCAAATAAGCACTATGCGATTAAACAGTAATGCTACCTTTTGTGACGACCCAACTTTCTACTACCAGAAAGTTGCATCATCTTTAAGAAAGAAAGGGGTGAGAAATAGAAAAGATAAAGAAGAAAGAAGCAACAACATCAGAATCTCAACAGCGGAACGAATAAATTATATTAATCACGTAAATATTACATAATATACAACATCAATCAGAGTTACAAAGATAATACATCACATACTAGACAGTTATAAACACATGTCTAGTTAATACAACTCGATACAACTCAAATATAACACAGATACAACACAGAGATACCAACACAGCGGAAAAACTATATATATATATATATATATATATATATATATATATATCGCTGAAGCCTCCTGCTCCATTGCTCCTCCACAAATCGTCAAAGCTAACCTGAATCCCTTGACTACTCGTAAAAATTTGAGTACCCAAGAGTTTAAGAAAAACAGAAATAAACTCTGGGTCAGACATGGGTCTGGTATGAGTAACAGGTTAAAGTTGCTTAACTTTGAAAATCCTTTGAAAACAAAAGGTATCACGTAAGACTTCCCACACATAAACATGGAAAAGTTTTTACCTTACGCTAACCAAACATTTGATAGGAAATCCAGTTATATTATAATAGTGTCTAGGGTTTTCAAGTAAATAGAAAATAGCCTAAATTGTTACATTCATTAAATTCCAGCATACTAGCCACAACGTGGGTAATACAATCAAAACCGTAAGGTCTCGTAGGAAAATTGGGTTTCCAACAATGGCAGGGCTACTGGGGTACCGCCCGTCACAGTACCTGGCTTAGATTAGCGTCCCGAGGACCCACCCTAAGTCCCCTACAACACAAGGCCGGAACCATTCCTTACTGAACAGTTCCAAATAAGATACCCCCGCAGTTGTGGCCAACAACTGCCCACACAATCGAAATAAAAAGGGACATCTAGACAGGGGTATATCATACTCTCAAGTGGATGCTACCCACGAAGTCTTGCTGCACCTCCCCTGTTTTAGCCATTCCCGGTTGATGAGGCTTGAGGCTACGATTACCTTAACAGAACTCATCACTTAGAATGCTCATCGTCCACCTGACGATGTTCTGAAAGCATCCAATCCATACAAGTTCGTTCCGGGTTCGAACGAAATCGAAGGCATTATCTCGTTACACTCATTTTGGAATCATCCTCAGAGTTAACGAAAATAACCCTTGCACTCTGAATCTTCATCTTCACTTGAGATTCACGACCTACCGTTAATTTGGATCGATGGGGTTTTAAGATATCCAAATCTGGAAACCCGATCCCGGTCTCATCGAAATCCAAATCGCCATCTTTTAAGGCCAAGTTGTTTTAAAGTTAAAACAATTCATTTCATTATCCATATACATATAGATAATTCACAATATCACAGATAGATAATTCACAATATCATCACAAATAGATAATCTACATTATCCATATACTTCAACCAAAGCAACCATATCATACAACATTACTTATCTCATATCTGAGATTTCAAACCATTCAAGGAAATCAACATCATCCATCATATATAAACAAGGATTAATAATCACACCATTTATAATTAATTTAAAATGAATTAAATTAATTATTTCATCTCTAATTAATTTAAAGTAAATTAAATTAATTACTTCATCATTATAAATCTTGCTTACATAACCATTAATTAATTACAAATCAATTAATTAATCATCCTCTAACTTCCATCTTAATTAATCCTTCTGGATTAATTATCCTTTAATTACATTCAAGTAATTATTCTTTAATTAATTTCACAAGTTAATTATCCTTAACCAAATATAGTAATTAATCTTTAATTACTTCATTTATTAATTAACTATAATTAATTACATTAATCCTTAATTAATTACATTAATTAATTACTCAAAATCACTTATTATTGAATATTTAATCTTAATGAATCAACCTTTAAATATATCATTAATTATATAATTTAATGATCCCTAATTACATTTTAATTAATTATTCTATTTAAATTAATTACATTAAGAAATTAATCTTTACTTAAACTACATTTATTAATCACTCTTGATTAATCACATCCAGTAATTAACTACCCTTAATTACCTTATTTAATAAATTAATTACTCCTTAATTAATCCCTTGATTAATTTCACAAAGTAATTTAATCCAAATTACTTTCATTATTAAATCATCTTCAATCAATTACATATAGTAATCACCATTAATTACTTCATTAAGTAATTATACTTCATTAATTACATTTAAGTAATTATACTTATCAAATCATTCAATGATTAATTTAAATTAATTAAACTTAATTAATTAACTTAAACAAATCAAATTAAACTCAATTAATTATATTAAGTAATAAATTCCTTTAATTACTTCCATTAAGTAATTATACTTAAACATTTTTATAATTGATTGTCTTTAATTAACCAATCTAATTATTTAATAAAATAATCTGTAACAACCCGCATTTATACGATAATATATTTAAATATTTTATTTAAATATGACATCGTCTATTCGTATTCAAAATCCTAAATATGAATTTTTATCGTGTTCGAATCCGTTGTTCTAATGGATTCAAATCGTGTTTTAAATATCACCAAAGTGTTTAATAAACATGGTTAAAAGTATTCGGGCTTTATAAATTTTAAAATCTTGGCCCATGCTTGATCTGTTGCCGTGATAAGTGATAACCCATCCCCTTCATCCATTCGAAAACCCTAAGCCCAAAATCGAAGAAAGCGAAATAATGGCGGTCACGTCTCCTCCAAACTAGGGCATCGTAGAAATCGAGTAGAGTGGTTGCTTAACTTCGTTCGTCCCCTCTCCTTCATTCTTCTGCTAAAGCTAGGGCTTCGATTTCGAATTCGCTTGTCTCTGTGATGCTCGGCCGCTTCTATTAGGTCGAGCTCGTCGCCGCTTCGAAGCAAGGTGAGTTCTGCTCACTTCTAATTCATACTCAAGTATTATTCTGTTGTTATGCTCGATTGTTTTGAGATGTTTGTTCTCGTGGATAATCACTGTTATGAGTTTGAGTTCGACGACATTGATTTCGTCTCTGTGATTTTGGCTAATGCTTTGATCTTCGTTCGTGCATGTCTATTAGAACTCGACACTTTCACTGTTATGAGTTTGAGTTCGACGACATTGATTTCGCCTCTGCGTGCATGTCTATTAGAACTCGACACTTATACATTTTTATTCGAGTTCATTCATTTGAACATCACTGAGTTGATTTTTTTAGCTTGAGTCTGATACATTGCATTGATGCATTGTATTATTTGCATTTGGTTCACTTTGTAATTTCGGCTTGTCTTTCCTATTGCACACTGGTTACTGTCACTTTGAATTTACTTGCTGACAGCCTTGTACCTGCATCTAGGTTGATGTTGTCATTTTGTTCCAGTGTGGTTTGCACATGTCATTCTGAACTTGTTATAATTTTTTTCTCGTGAGTTTGGAGTTGGTTTCTCTGGCACTTGTGAGCTTTGTTCTCTGGCCATCTTTACTGCGCATGTAGTTGCTAATGTTGTTTGTGTCAGTTTCTTCATTTGCTTAGTGCATTGCTCCCTTGCATTCATGTTCAGATTGCTATCATATAGTTTGCATCCACACTGGGTTGACATCTTTTGTATAGTCTTTGCTGGATTTTGATCTGTTATGTCTACTGTCCAGTAGCCTTCATGACTTCACTTGATTTCAGTTGCATATGTTAGCTCTTTGGTTCGACTACTGCATATATGTGTCAGTTGAAATGTTGGCTCTGTGGTTCAAGTTGTATATCATATTGAACTGGTTCATCTTTGTTGTATTTCACTGATTTGTACTGGTGCTGCAGTGTCATCTCTGTAGCTTACTTGGTGCATTCAAGTTTATTGGTTCAGATTCCATTTATGTCTTTGTTTACCGATCACTTGTTCATGTCTTCACTGCTCACTGCTTGATGGTCTTGTGACTCTTGCTATGCCTTTGTGCATATTGTCGAACTCTGATTCACTTGACCATTTCCATTCATTCTGCATTCATTATAGTGCACCCTGGTTTATACTTTGATTCACTGTTGTAGCTGCTGTATATAAATTCTGACAAACTTTGGCCTTGACTTCGTTTGTTCATGTTGCCTGTATGATTCCAGTTTTACTTGAACTGTCGTTGTTGCAGTATCATGTGACAGACTTGATCACTTGAGATTGCCTGCTTGGTAGCTTTTGTTGTTGTCCAGTTTGTACTTGCCTTGTTGAACTTGTACATGCATTTGCCTTGTTGCTGTGACATTCTAGATTGCATTATTGCTGCTACTTGAATTTGTAGTTGTCCAATTGCCTTCTGTTTCACTTGACCATTTGTATACATACATTCATGTATGTATACAGATGTATGTTCACTTTTGCACATTCATGTGTTTGCTGTCTTATATGATGGCTCTTGACTTATAGCCTATCTTGTTTTGGTGATGTATTAATTCATGCATCACTTGTTGCCTCTTTTATAGGTTGCACTGTTTCGTTTCACTGTGCAGTCTTGCCCTTAAATACAAGTGGTGGCTGCATTTTCGTAGCAGTTTTACCCTTGTCCCTTGTGGTGACTTTATATTCTGTTGTGGCGAGGCAGTGCACGCGTGCGTGCACTGCAGCCACACCGAATTGACAGATTTTAATCGATATCTCTTTTATTCTTAATTCATCGACCTGTTGCGTAATTCGTAGGCTGTATTGGCGAGGCAGTACACGTTAGCGTGTACTGCAGCCAATTAGCATTGATGTTTTTAAATTGACATTTCAATTGTTTAAACTGCTTTGGATTTCTGTTTTGTGGATTAACACTGTTTAGTGTTATATCTGCCGTTATCCGGTTCTCTTATCGAGAAGTTGGGTATACGAGATTTCTGTGACTGTCGTCCATTTGATATTTGATTATTATTGCTTCCGTGCATTAATAACTGAGTTTGAATTAGACTGACCCGTGTATTATTTTCTTTTGAATTTAATACTCGGGTCAGACCGAGTATTTACAGGTTGTAGATTTTTAGCTTTGGGTTGCTGCTAGAGCTATGAAGACTTTTTATATCATTTGAAGTGGTCTTCGTCTTGTTGTAGTAGTCAGTGTGTCTGTTTTAAGATGATAATGTATTCATGTATATTAGTCGATAATGTACTTGTATATATAACTTCTTGAGTCGACAGTTGTAGTTGTATCATTTGTATCGTGTCAAATGTATTGTAACTGATATCAGTTATTTTATATATGAGACTTTTCGTTCCATCTGTATTCCGCATTTATGTTATCTGTGTTATTTTTATATCTATTATCCTAAACTATTATAGCCACTGTGTAGTAGCTTTGAGTTTGTATCGGTATGTCGGATTTCCTCCTGAAATAGAAATGCATGTTATACTATCTGACGTATCGGTGCTCGCACAAAGCAATTACACGGATGGTCGCTCCTCAACAGCCTTATTCTTCGTGCTAGTTGACAGCACTACACCGTAGTGTTCTTGGCTAGCGTGGGTATAGAGGTGGGGCGTCACAGCTTGGTATCAGAGCCTGGGGTTTAGGACAATTATAAAACATAACTTAGATGGAACATGTGTTACAACTATTTGTCGATGTTTTATCTCTCATCTTTACATATGATTATTTTTGACTGTTAGGTATGAATTCCTAACGCTTATTCTTGTGTTTTCGGCTTTGAATTGATTTACCCGATGTTGATTTTGTTCGAATCTCAGCAATTTTGAACTTGTTCTTTTGTGTTTTCCTCATCTGGATTTCCCTTCGACTTCGGTCACTTTGTTTTTGAGAAATTGCTAATTTCTTGATTTTCAAGACTCTGATTTTGTTTGCCGTTGGTTTCTTTGATAATGATGATTGATTCATTTTGTACTCGACTGCGGCTATTAATTGTTGACTTCGACATTGACTTGATTCTTACTTTTGTTGAAGTCATTTATGCATTTCTGCTCGTTTTGCTTTGTTTTTCCAGTTGATAATCGATTCTTCTTTTCTAATTAGTTGTTATCACCTTTGTCGATTTTGATAACTTCTATTTCTGGAATTTTTGGTATTCCTACTTTGATGAATTTGGAATCGAATTCTTTGGATTTTATTCACGTCTTCGAATGTGAAATTTTAGTGAATTGACTTGGTTTCCAAATTTAATCGACTCTTGATTATTTCCCCGATTTGTTGCTATCATTTATTAGCAACTTTGATGACATTTTCTTCGGGATTTTTGTGAACATACTTTCTGATGGATTCAGTATCGATTTCTTTGGATTCCATTCACATCTTCGTATGTGAATTCTTGTGATTGATTGTTTCTACAATCATTTTTGTGATTTGTCACTTTAAAAATATAAAGGTTTTCTATACTAGTAGTAAATATTAAAATCCTTTTTCTCCAAACGATTTCAAAACTATTTTACTACAAAGCTCTTTTTCTTAAACTGTTTTCCAATCTATTAGTATATACAAGCCTTTATTTCACTCGTATGAGAAATTGAATTAAACGGCCTAGTAAAACAAGTGGTATGAAACGCTTGCGTTTACTTCGTCGGTTAACTCCTGGACTTGTTCGATTGAACCTTTTGTGACAATTTTCTAGTGTAGATTTACAATTTGTTCGTAAATATTTAAGTTAAGCAAGTGGTTATGGGACACGAAGCTAAACTTTTATATTTACTAGCTTAGTGTAATTGACACTTCTCGTTGATCATGACGATCATTTTATGATTTAGACTAGCAATTGTGCGATGTCTCTTTGTTTGCAAGGTTAGTCTAGACCGCAGTAGTGTGATTCCGACTCACACATATCTTTTTGTTTGCAAGGTCAGACTAGACCGCAGTAGTGTGATTCCGACTCACACATATCTTTTTGTTTGCAAGGTTAGACTAGACCGCAGTAGTGTGATTCCGACTCACACATATCTCTTTGTTCGCAAGGTTAGTCTAGACCGCAGTAGTGTGATTCTGACTCACACATATCTCTTTGTTTGCAAGGTTAGACTAGACCGCAGTAGTGTGATTCCGACTCACACATATCTCTTTGTCCGCAAGGTTAGACTAGACCGCAGTAGTGTGATTCCGACTCACACATATCTCTTTGTCCGCAAGGTTAGTCTAGACCGCAGTAGTGTGATTCCGACTCACACATATCTTTTTGTTTGCAAGGTCAGACTAGACCGCAGTAGTGTGATTCCGACTCACACATATCTTTTTGTTTGCAAGGTTAGACTAGACCGCAGTAGTGTGATTCCGACTCACACATATCTCTTTGTTCGCAAGGTTAGTCTAGACCGCAGTAGTGTGATTCCGACTCGCACATATCTTTTTGTTTGCAAGGTTAGACTAGACACCACTTGTGTGATTCCATTCACACATACCTTTTTGCTTTTTGGTTAGTCTAGACCTTAAATTTGTGTGGTTCCACTCACACATATCTTTTTCTCTGCGAGGTTATCCTAGACCTCAATCTGTGTGATTCCGACTCACACGCGTGGGATAGCGACCCACGGTCTTCGGACCATTCCTGTGTGAAAATTTAATGGATGGCTTCCATGAGATAGCGTCTCGTCTTGCGATACCGGTGTTTTGGAGTTTTCATGCTCCCATTTTGTGATCGGCCCCTTTTCCTTTTTATGATTTAGACTAGCAAATGTGCGATGTCTCTTCCTCTGCGAGGTTAGCCTAGACCTCAATCTGTGTGATTCCGACTCACACGCGTGGGATAGCGACCCACGGTCTTCGGACCATTCCTGTGTGAAACTTTAATGGTTAGCCACCATGAGATAGCGTCTCGTCTTGTGATACCGGTGTTTTGGAGTTTTCATACTCCCGTTTTCTGATAGGCCTTCCCCCCTCTTTTTGTGATTTCTGGATTTCTTGTGATGATTTCTAGAATTTGTGCTTCACCAATTTTCGTGATTTCTATTGACAAGTTTTGTCAATTTTTGTGTATTGGTGAATTCATGTGTTATTGACTTGTTATGAATACAAGTTTAGGGTATGATATCCCTTTCTATCTTTGAGAAGATTCTTGTGACATTTTTTATGAATGAAAATTCATTTGGCATTATATTTTGATGCCAGTTATTTTGATGAAATTTTGACGTGTTAACTTCAGTACTCGTCAATTTTGAAATGGATTTACAAGCGGTTCTCCCGCAATACTAATATTGCTAATTTAATCACGTGTTTTCAAAATTCTTTATTTTTAAAAGTTGTTTCAAAATATAAATTAAAATTGTTTTCAAAATTTTTACAGCTTACATTTTCAATAGAACGAGGAAGCGATTTAAACATTTCAGAAAAATCAAGGACTATGACCCTTTCTTTTACTGATTCGCTTAATTCCGGACTTGTCCATTTGAGAATGTGAAATGTTATTTTTAAAACACACAATCCTGCACTTTCAAGGAAACGATAAAGAGATTTAAACGATTTAGCAAAAGTAAGGAGTATGGAACCATACTTTTACTACTTCGGTTAATTCCGGACTCGTTAATTGAATATTTACGACTTCTGATTATCGTTTTTGATAATCAGATATTTGTGAAATTTGATTATCGTTTGAGATAATTAAATATTTTTCGATTTGATTAATCGAATATTTGTGATTTCTGATTATCGTTTTTGATAATCAGATATTTGTGAAATTTGATTATCGTTTGAGATAATTAAATATTTTTCGATTTGATTAATCGAATATTTGTGATTTCTGATTATCGTTTTTGATAATCAGATATTTGTGAAATTTGATTATCGTTTGAGATAATTAAATATTTTTCGATTTGATTAATCGAATATTTGTGATTTCTGATTATCGTTTTTGATAATCAGATATTTGTGAAATTTGATTATCGTTTGAGATAATTAAATATTTTTCGATTTGATTAATCGAATATTTGTGATTTCTGATTATCGTTTTTGATAATCAGATATTTGTGAAATTTGATTATCATTTGAGATAATTAAATATTTTTCGATTTGATTAATCGAATATTTGTGATTTCTGATTATCGTTTTTGATAATCAGATATTTGTGAAATTTGATTATCGTTTGAGAAAATTAAATATTTTTCGATTTGATAATCGAATATTTGTGATTTCTGATTATCGTTTTTGATAATCAGATATTTGTGAAATTTGATTATCGTTTGAGATAATTAAATATTTTTCGATTTGATTAATCGAATGTTTGTGTTTCTGATTATCGTTTTTGATAATCAGATATTTGTGAAATTTGATTATCATTTTTGATAGCTAAACCTATTTGCGATTTGAAAATTCGATTATCGTTTTTGATGATTGAATATTTGCGATTTTGAGATTTAAGCTTCATCTTTTTCTCTGGCGATTCAGGTGAGTAATTTGATTTACTCACATTCAATTCGTGCAGTACGTGATTTCTGCTCTGCTTCCCTTTTCTTTTAAATGCTGGAACTCGATTGATTCTTGCTTTTGATAGTCGTCTGATTTTGATTCCTTGATCCCCTCGATGTTGATTCTTTTGATTTGAAGCAATCGAACCTTTTGATTTTTTTATCTGATACTTCCATAATTCTAATGCTTCCCTGTTGGCATCTGCTTTGCTTATGCATTCGACATTGCCATGCTCTTATGGTTGTTACCTTTTATCCATTTATTCCTTATGATTGCGAGGACGCAATTTCTTTAAGGAGGGAAGTCTGTAACAACTCGCATTTATACGATAATATATTTAAATATTTTATTTAAATATGACATCGTCTATTCGTATTCAAAATCCTAAATATGAATTTTTATCGTGTTCGAATCCGTTGTTCTAATGGATTCAAATCGTGTTTTAAATATCACCAAAGTGTTTAATAAACATGGTTAAAAGTATTCGGGCTTTATAAATTTTAAAATCTTGGCCCATGCTTGATCTGTTGCCGTGATAAGTGATAACCCATCCCCTTCATCCATTCGAAAACCCTAAGCCCAAAATCGAAGAAAGCGAAATAATGGCGGTCTCGTCTCCTCCAAACTAGGGCATCGTAGAAATCGAGTAGAGTGGTTGCTTAACTTCGTTCGTCCCCTCTTCTTCATTCTTCTGCTAAAGCTAGGGCTTCGATTTCGAATTCGCTTGTCTCTGTGATGCTCGGCCGCTTCTATTAGGTCGAACTCGTCGCCGCTTCGAAGCAAGGTGAGTTCTGCTCACTTCTAATTCATACTCGAGTATTATTCTGTTGTTATGCTCGATTGTTTTGAGATGTTTGTTCTCGTGGATAATCACTGTTATGAGTTTGAGTTCGACGACATTGATTTCGTCTCTGTGATTTTGGCTAATGCTTTGATCTTCGTTCGTGCATGTCTATTAGAACTAGACACTTTCACTGTTATGAGTTTGAGTTCGACGACATTGATTTCGCCTCTGTGTGCGTGTCTATTAGAACTCGACACTTATACATTTTTATTCGAGTTTATTCATTTGAACATCACTGAGTTGATTTTTTTAGCTTGAGTCTGATACATTGCATTGATGCATTGTATTATTTGCATTTGGTTCACTTTGTAATTTCGGCTTGTCTTTCCTATTGCACACTGGTTACTGTCACTTTGAATTTACTTGCTGACAGCCTTGTACCTGCATCTAGGTTGATGTTGTCATTTTGTTCCAGTGTGGTTTGCACATGTCATTCTGAACTTGTTATAATTTTTTTCTCGTGAGTTGGAGTTGGTTTCTCTGGCACTTGTGAGCTTTGTTCTCTGGCCATCTTTACTGCGCATGTAGTTGCTAATGTTGTTTGTGTCAGTTGCTTCATTTGCTTAGTGCATTGCTCCCTTGCATTCATGTTCAGATTGCTATCATATAGTTTGCATCCACACTGGGTTGACATCTTTTGTATAGTCTTTGCTGGCTTTTGATCTGTTATGTCTACTGTCCAGTAGCCTTCATGACTTCACTTGATTTTAGTTGCATATGTTAGCTCTTTGGTTCGACTACTGCATATATGTGTCAGTTGAAATGTTGGCTCTGTGGTTCAAGTTGTATATCATATTGAACTGGTTCATCTTTGTTGTATTTCACTGATTTGTACTGGTGCTGCAGTGTCATCTCTATAGCTTACTTGGTGCATTCAAGTGTATTGGTTCAGATTCCATTTATGTCTTTGTTTACCGATCACTTGTTCATGTCTTCACTGCTCACTGCTTGATGGTCTTGTGACTCTTGCTATGCCTTTGTGCATATTGTCGAACTCTGATTCACTTGACCATTTCCGTTCATTCTGCATTCATTATAGTGCACCCTGGTTTATACTTTGATTCACTGTTGTAGCTGCTGTATATAAATTCTGACAAACTTTGGCCTTGACTTCATTTGTTCATGTTGCCTGTATGATTCCAGTTTTACTTGAACTGTCGTTGTTGCAGTATCATGTGACAGACTTGATCACTTGAGATTGCCTGCTTGGTAGCTTTTGTTGTTGTCCAGTTTGTACTTGCCTTGTTGAACTTGTACATGCATTTGCCTTGTTGCTGTGACATTCTAGATTGCATTATTGCTGCTACTTGAATTTGTAGTTGTCCAATTCCCTTCTGTTTCACTTGACCATTTGTATACATACATTCATGTATGTATACAAATGTATGTTCACTTTTGCACATTCATGTGTTTGCTGTCTTATATGATGGCTCTTGACTTATAGCCTATCTTGTTTTGGTGATGTATTAATTTGTGCATCACTTGTTGCCTCTTTTATAGGTTGCACTGTTTCGTTTCACTGTGCAGTCTTGCCCTTAAATACAAGTGGTGGCTGCATTTTCGTAGCAGTTTTACCCTTGTCCCTTGTGGTGACTTTATATTCTGTTGTGGCGAGGCAGTGCACGCGTGCGTGCACTACAGCCACACCGAATTGACAGATTTTAATCGATATCTCTTTTATTCTTAATTCATCGACCTGTTGCGTAATTCGTAGGCTGTATTGGCGAGGCAGTACACGTTAGCGTGTACTGCAGCCAATTAGCATTGATGTTTTTAAATTGACATTTCAATTGTTTAAACTGCTTTGGATTTCTGTTTTGTGGATTAACACTGTTTAGTGTTATATCTGCCGTTATCCGGTTCTCTTATCGAGAAGTTGGGTATACGAGATTTCTGTGACTGTCGTCCATTTGATATTTGATTATTATTGCTTCCGTGCATTAATAACTGAGTTTGAATTAGACTGACCCGTGTATTATTTTCTTTTGAATTTAATACTCGGGTCAGACCGAGTATTTACAGGTTGTAGATTTTTAGCATTGGGTTGCTGCTAGAGCTATGAAGACTTTTTATATCATTTGAAGTGGTCTTCGTCTTGTTGTAGTAGTCAGTGTGTCTGTTTTAAGATGATAATGTATTCATGTATATTAGTCGATAATGTACTTGTATATATAACTTCCTGAGTCGACAGTTGTAGTTGTATCATTTGTATCGTGTCAAATGTATTGTAACTGATATCAGTTATTTTATATATGAGACTTTTCGTTCCATCTGTATTCCGCATTTATGTTATCTGTGTTATTTTTATATCTATTGTCCTAAACTATTATAGCCACTGTGTAGTAGCTTTGAGTTTGTATCGGTATGTCGGATTTCCTCCTGAAATAGAAATGCATGTTATACTATCTGACGTATCGGTGCTCGCACAAAGCAATTACACAGATGGTCGCTCCTCAACAGCCTTATTCTCCGTGCTAGTTGACAGCACTACACCGTAGTGTTCTTGGCTAGCGTGGGTATAGAGGTGGGGCGTCACATAATCACATTTATTAATTATTTAATAATCCGAGTTAATGACCTTCATTATTTATTAACAATTCTTAATTTCTTTCCTTAAGAAATTAAACTTAGATAAATCAATTAATTAACCACTAATTATTTAATTAATTTAAGTTTTCAACTGTAACTTAATTAACCTTTAATTACTTGATTAATTAATCT
Source organism: Allium fistulosum (assembly GCA_030737815.1). Classification (NCBI taxonomy): domain Eukaryota; kingdom Viridiplantae; phylum Streptophyta; class Magnoliopsida; order Asparagales; family Amaryllidaceae; genus Allium; species Allium fistulosum. The sequence goes on from CM060906.1 coordinate 919,784,903, forward strand.
TTAATCATTAATTTAAAATCTAATCTTATCTAATTAATGATACTTAATTACAAATTAATCACTCCAAATTAATTAGTCTAAACTTTAATTAATAATTTAGAACTCTTAATTACTTAATTAACCATCCATATCATTAATTAATTAAATTAATTAATTATTCATTATTAATTATCTTATTAATTTAATTACTCTAAATTATTAAATCTTAATTTACCTTAAGATAAAACATTATTCTTATTAATGATCAAATTATCAAAAGCATTTAAAACAAATCTCTTTTTAAGTTCAAATCATTTAAAGAAATACTTTACATTTAAAGTTGCTTAAATATTTGAGTTTTTATAAAACTTAATTTGTTTCAAAAGTGGATTCAATTTCATTTTGAAATCAGATTTTAAACAGGTTTTAAAATCTATGTTTTAATCTTGCTTTACACTTTGAATTTAATTTATGTTCAAAACTTAAATACTACCAGGTCAAAATCAATTGACCCGAGCCACCACATAAACTACTCGAGAAATGTGACGCCCCACCTCTATGCTCACAATAACAAAGAGTATTAAAAGAAATACTGTTTGTTATTACGAAGAATAAGGCTGGATAGGAGCGGCCATCCGTAGTTGGCCTTACACTAGTATTGGTTACCTCGATAGGAGTGGTATATATTTTTCATTTTTCATCTCTTATTTATTTACTCCCATCGACATACCCAATTACCAGTATAAAACGAACTACGATGGTTCATAATAGTTTAGGACAATATATATAATCATATCACAGATACAAAAGAATGCGGAACACAGATAATAAAAGTCTTATATATATATATAACTGATGTCAGTTACAATACATTGACACAGTACATATGATACAACTACAACTGTCGACTCTGGAAGTTATATATACAAGTACATTATCGACTAATATACATGAATACATATCAACCCTAAAGAGACACACTGACTACTACAACAAGACGAAGACCACTTCAAAAGATGTGAAAAGTCTTCATAGCTCAAACAGCAACTCAAAGCAGGAAATCTACAACCTGAAATAACTCGGGTCTGACCCGAGTATTAAATTCAAAAGAAAATAATACACGGGTCAGTCTAATTAAAACTCAGTTATTAATGCACATAAGCAATAATAATCAAATAGCAAATAGGCGATAGTCACAGAAATCTCGTGTATCCAACTCCTCGATAAGAGAATCAGATAACGGTAGATATAACACTAAACAGTGTTAAACAACAAATCAGCAAATCCAAATCAAATTTCGGTGTGGCTGCAGTACACGCACGCGTACACTGCCTCGCCACTACCGCGATGCAATACACGAAAGCTCAATGAAAATCACAAACGAACACAAGGTCAAACCCGAGCGTTTAAGCTGGAATCAACTCAGGCGTAACACAAAATTTCAAGAAAAATTTACTCTACCAGACACACATGAACAAGAAATGAACAACCCAATATGGCAACATGATTATCAAAGTAAACTACAGTACTCAAAACTACAAACTGGTCAATGCAACTAAAACATGAATGACTAGTTTCGACCAAGAATATACAAATGTCAGCAACTTGAGCACAAATGTAGCATGCTCAAAGTAACCACATAGATGCAACTCGACTAACAGCAATATGTTAAAACCAGAATGTGCTGTGAAGACTCGACTAACCGGTTCAGATCAAATGAAGAGTAACTGCAAATCATCCAAGTACAAAGGCAGGGCAATGCACTTCGATGATCAGTCTAGGACAATGTGCAGTGACCACAAATGTATAGCCACAACTATGAAAAACTACTCCAACCATAAATCAAGCTGTGAAGACCCAAAAACTTGGCCTTCGAAAATCGGCATCCGTACTTCACTTGTACTCCGAATGACGTAGATTCAAACGCCGAATCTGGTTCTCCGGAGCTTATAACTCTACTAAATATAACAACACAGCGGAAGAAAAAGAATATATCAATATATATAAGATTGATACAATGACAGATACAAAATCTGATACAATATGATACAACAGATATCAATATACATCAGAGATACGATACAAGAAATAGTAGTGGAAAGAAAGGATAACATCAACAGCAGATAGAATATCTCCAATAGAATGCTCCAGTCCATAGCTAGCGGAAAGCAAGGTCAGTCGTCCAAGGACTGACTAGCTCCAGATAATCTACTCAACCTGAATATCTGAAAACCCCAACTCTAGACTGCTCGTGTAGAAAATTATGAGCACCCAGAGTTTAGGAAAGGAACAATAAACTCCGAGTCAGTCGTGGGACTGGTGTGAGGAAAAAAAAACACAGTTTATCTTTAAAACAAAGTAAGATTGAATTTCTCAATGCTTTTGGAAAATGAAACTACCATAAGGCCTCCCGCACACACACACAATGCAAACGCAGAATCAGAGGAGATTTCTCCTTATGATAGTCAAAGATGCTTACTACGCAAAATCATTGAATATTATTACTAGTGCATAGTGAAGAAAACATTTCGAAAGTATAATATTAATCTTAGCCAACATACGACCAGTATCGTATGCCTACTATAGCTACCATCTAAATAGTGGTGACCACCATAATTAAATGGCAGGTTCTACAACTAAAACCGTACAAGTTCCGTATTGGAAATTGGATTTCCAACAAATGGTCAGGCTAAGGAACTTCCTTTCCTACTGCCGAATGGGATCGCCTCTGGCTGGACGTCCCGAGAGACAAACTGCTCTCTGCCAACACAAGGCCGGGTTACCCTTGTAACTAGGTAACTCACGAATATGCCATCCCTCGGTCCTTTGGGACCTTTATCTGAGGCGCCTCGATAAACACACAATCACAATAAATGAGATCGGAGTATCCACATAGGTTAAATACCAGGGCTCCATACCTGATACGACCCTTTTCCAGAAGGAAATGACATACCCTAAAGGGCGCAACCCTCATAACCTTGCCGCATATTCCTGTTTCGACCATTTTCGGGTTGTGATGTCCGAAGAGGTCTCGTCCACAAAGCTACGCTTTATCACAAAGCCATGCTTTGGGTCAACAGATGATCAAAGTAATGATCACAAAGATAAAAAATCAAACAAATGATCATATCACAAATGATCAAACAATGATCATCACACAGCAACACTCAGCTCTCACATTACCAAATTGGGAATATATCGCCGATAACCTTCAACTACATAACCTCTGAGCTCGTACGTCTCAAAGAAGGGTGTTAAGCTAAGAGAATAAATTCTCCGCCACCAACATAAATTTATTTGAAAGAAATCGGCTTTATATCTCAAAATGTAATGTCAAACATGTAACCATACAAGTCTGTTCCGGGTTCGAACAGAACCGAAGGCACTTCCAAAGAAGCCCTTGCAATTCGGGTATTCACAATCCCGATCGGACTTCCCATCACTTAGGGGATCTCTATACCAGGAGCTACCCAGTGCAGAGACAATCGATAGATTATCCTATCGTTCTCGCAAATACCCGGTCTTCAACACCGGTCTTCAAATGCTATCCATATACAACGTATCACTTATTCGGAATGGGTTATATGACACAAAGGTCCACTCCCGGCTGAACCGAATAGTGAGCATAATATTTTAAAACATATGGATAATGGGATTTCAATTAAGTCACAACTTAAACCCAAACTTTCTTTTCAAATGGTTTAACAAATTACCATTTTCAAATCTTTAAACAAAAAGATTCATTTTAACAACCTTCAACGGTTTAAACAATTTCCACACTTTAATCTTTTAGATAAAAGATTCATTCACAGATTTTCCAAATAAATTTCCATTTCAATTGGAATAACTCATTAAATATTTAAAACAAAGATTTAACTCATAGCTTTCAAAACAATTTCATTTCGAATGGTTTAAATAAACCACCATTTTAAATCTGTTAAAAACAAACAGATTCAATTCATAGCTTTCAAAATTCATTCATAACTTAGAAAATCATTTTTCAATTCAATCTTGAAATTACTTTAATTAAACTGGAATTTCATTTCTTTATATGAAAGCTTTTATCATTGAAAACAATAGTTTTCATTTCGGAAAATATGAGTCATTTATACGAGTTAAGGTTCTTGGGTTAAATCCAAATTCTCAAACAATATTTTTAAAATGGTTTAACTTCATATAAACACATTTTTAACATTTTTAATCAAAATTTCCAATCATTGAATTCAATTCCAAATATTGAATTCAAATTCAAATTAAATTATTCAAATTGGAAATTTTACTAAGTTATTCAAAATAACTTTCATCTTAAAAACTCCATTTCCAAAAGCTTTAACCTTTAACCCAAATCCATTTCAAAAATCAATTGAAATTAAAATTTCAATTTCAAAAACATTAATTTTAAATTATCTGTGACTTAACCGATTTCCACGTGAAATCCATATTTGTGTGTGTATGGTGTAGTCCAGGGGTTTTACACAGTATAGTGCAACATCATTCAATCATCATAGATCAAATACAGAAATATGATTGATAAGTGATAAGCGGTATAACTATAATGCTTATCTTCATTCACAGATCACAGATATATAAATATCACAGATAAATAAATTACAGTACAGATCACACACAATCAGAATATATCACATAGCATCACAGATCAGGAATATCAAACAATCAAATCGTCCAATGGAATCCAAATATCCATAGATAAGATCAATTAATTATCTGATTTAAATCAGATAAATTTCTTATGAATTACTAATCCTGGTTAATTAACATTAATAAATTACAGATCATTTTGATTAATTATTCTTTAATCATTTATTAATTAACCATCAATAATTAATTAACCTTTAATTATAATTCATCAACCTTTAATTATTTAAAGAATTAATCTTTAGTTATTTAATTCACTATTTAATTAATTATCTTCAATTAATAAATTAACCTTTAATTAATTAATTACCTTTTTAAAATAATTAATTAATAATAATAATTCATCTTAATTAACATCTTAAAATCTTCTTTAATAACTTTGAAATCAAATTATTACCAACCTTAAAAACTTCAATGTTAATTAACATTTTAAAACATTTGATTTATTCCTAAACACTTTATCAAGTTTTATTTAAAATAACCTGCTAAGAATATAAGTTTACAACATTCTTAACACTTGATTGTTTTAAAGATCATTTATTTCTAAACCTTCTAAAACTTGATCTATTCACAAACTAAGTTTTCAGACAAACTTGAATTTATTATTTAAACTTTGATTTAAATCTTAAACTTTGTTTATAATTTGAGATTAGATTTTAAAGTTTAAAACAGAAAACAGGTTTAAACCTGTCCCAGTTTTCGACCCGAGCCAGAAGCAATTTGCTTCGAGTCCCAAAACAACTTTACTCGAGAAAAACTCGAGTTCTTCCCTACTTTTCCCCGCGTCCCTTCTCTCTTCTCCAACCTCACTAACAATGTGAAGTAGAAAATCAACATGCACGTGCACCACTCCATGGTGATGCTCCGACCAACGTCATGGCCTCCGGCACGTCACTCACCATCACCACAACCCAAAACGACCACCCAAACGCTCGTACGCGCCTCGAATAGAAATCGAGCACACTCTAACCCATCAAGCAGAAAACCCACTCACCAATTTCACCCGGCGCCACCCCATTTCCGGTCACCAGATGACTCGAGCCTCCAGCCTCGACTTCGTCAACCACCCCTCTATCATCACCCAAAGCCACGAAGTACTCGATGCTCGAACGAGACAGCGGCGTACAATTTTCCCCTTCACTTAAAAACTAGGTTTACAAATTAAACCTTACGCCACCTTCGCCACAGTCGTCGCTGCCACCTCCAGCTATTTTTTCCCGCACCACCGTAGGCTCCTCCATCACCAATAGCAACCCCGACACCTCCAGCTCTTTATCTCGCCGGCAATTGGAAAAACTCCACTTTCCGTTCAACTTGCAAATTCACATCAACCCCAAACTTAAAATTTGTGAAACCATTTTCTAAAATCACTATTTTCTAAAACGAACTTGATTATGAAATCTAATCACCAATTTATGATCATCGAATTTTTACTTATATTAGACTTCTACTGTAATTTACCAATTTTGAAATGGTTACTTAATATAAAATCTTGAAATCATCTTCATAATTAATACTACATTATAACAATCATTTTTCATTCAAATATCATAGCTTAAATTTGTTTATATAAAGAGAAGTTGGATTTATCAATATATTTCTTGATTGCCAGTAGAAATAGCATTACAGTAGTATGCTTTCCAAAGATGTTTAAAACAGCTTCTGAAAATCTTGTATCTATGTTAAATCTCTATTTTGATCAAAAACTGAAAGCTTAACAATGATTCAGTTGGATAAAAATTCAAATTCGAATGATAATCAATCCCTGTAATTCATAACAGAGAAGGACCATATGCAAAGTGACAGATATATACACACAGATACATAACAAAATACAAAGCATATGCAACCTATCTTTTTAAAGCATCATGAACTGTTTAATTTAAACTTAAAACTTTTTCAAATAATATGTTTACTCACTGGTAAAAGATATAAAGAAGGCTAGTTTAACAGAAGGTTTGCTCACAGTGAATGGAAGAACAGAGAACTTCTGTTATTTGAAGACTGCAGATTTTTCCTTAATTTTCTGGTTGTATTGATTTAGATTGAAGTTTGTTTATGGTTTGAAATGATATTTACTTCAGAGGTTTGCTTAGTTTTGAAGGAACGAATTGTGATGAAGAAGTTGATATATATGAAAAGAAGATAACATGATATATTTTTATTTATTTTGGTCAGAGTTTTTTTTAGGCTGATATAAATCTTCCTTTGTATATTGCGAATTGACTTTGGTTTGTGCTAAAGTACTGGTTACATTAACTGCATGTTCCCCTCCATGCCTGCATACTTATCCTTTATTTTATATTTCGTATATACTTATGCTTACCCACTCATTCCTGTACAACATGAACCTATATTTTTTATTCCTACTTATCCTACAGCCTTGCCTTATATGAGTTTCTAGACTTAACTAAGTGTTTATATTGTTTGTACCATAGATCAGAGACTTCATTTCTTATGTTGATGACTATGCAGATTTTTCTCACTTAATATGGTGGCTGAAATTTTTTTTTTCAACATTTCGAATGACTTGTTTGTGCTAGCATTAAATGCATGAGTACTTTGTGTTTCCTTATGATATTATAATTTCTTTTTACTTGTTTACCCTACTACTACCCATACATATTTAAGTATACAGGTGATAATGTTGTTAGATTTTAGCAAATTGTTTACTTTATGTTTTTATTTCTAATTTAAATTATTATTGTTAATGTCTTTACTTCTATATTAAATGTCTTATATTTATTTTATAAATTTAAACCATTATTAATCATCAATTCTAATATTTATTATTATCATTTATTATTAAACCATTTATTTAAGATTTAAATTCAAATCAAATATATATCTATATATATTCAATTTTTTTCTCATATATGCTCGTATACATATATATATATATATATACAATATTTAAATTTAAATGATTTATACCAAATTTATTTGAGTTCGGAGAAATTCGCATCCAATTTATTGATTTATTTCACAAATTTTATTCAAAAATTAAATTAATTATCAATTTGAACTTAAAAAAAATCCAGGGTCGTTACACAAGCTAAACTGCACATGAAAATCAAGTGCAATGCAACTCAATGTTACAAAAGGTTCCAGACTCGATTGTACCAACTACAATCATCAAATCTAAATGCACCAGGCTACACTAAGGATCTAACAAAATGAAAGGCTTGCCAACACCAATAGACAGTGCAGAAAACCGGGATGAGATCAGTTACATAAAGAGCAGGATCTCCATAAGTATGTACATGAATTTTCAATCAAGTCAGAGTATAAGACTTCCAGTGTGCAATGCAGACTTCAAGAAATACAACAGAGAATTGAAATCAAGTGAAGTTGAGACAAGCCAATGCTAACATAAAATTAACATGTATGCAATAGTAGTGAACATGTATATGGTCAAGTTCAATATCACTGCAACACAATCAATTAAGAAAACAAAACTGGCAACAAAATGCTCCAAGATGGACTCCAACACAATATGTACAAAGTCCATCATGCAACCAAAATTACATGTATACATATGCAACAGACATGTACATTGGAATCTGATTCAAGGAAGGTAAACAACTGAAGCAGGACTCGATTGAATCAAGTATAGCAAGATGGCAGTGACACTATCAAGACAACAATGAGAAACATGTTGCAATGACCACAAACTCCACTAACATATGTATAATAGAGCATATGCAAGAGACTACATAACTCAAACTAGCAACAGTTCTAAAGTCAACAAAACAGAAGTGAAGACTACAATGCCAGATTTCGAATCAAGCAGAGCAGGCAACAGGATTTAGTTCAAAATGCAATGGAGATCACAAGACTCAAGTCTACAACATGTACTCAAGACAACAAGTTTACATAATAGTGCAGTTCAATCGACAAGTTCAAAAAAAAAAGATCAACAAGGGATATATACTGGAGCAACCCAAATACAACTGCAAATGGCTTAAGCAAGCCAAAATTCATGAAATCAGAGAGTGGAGCCACACAAAAAAAATACAGATCAATTGAACTAGACAAGGCATAGTTCAAATCAAGTGTGAAGTTACTGCAATTCCAAAACTAAGTAAATGCTGAAGTCACAAAAAAACAATTCAATGTCAAGGCCGATGCCAACAGTGTTATCAAAATCGAAGTTTAGCATCAATTCGGAGCCAAGGTGGTCAAGGCTATAATCGAACAAATTCAGAGATAATAATTTCCAAATATCAGAAAATCGAACAAAACATGTAAGTGCAGACAACTACAATAAGACAACACAACTCAAAAAATGGTCAACAACATATGCATACCCACATACGAACGTATGTATGCATATATATATAGGTAAGTCAACCAACAAGTTCGACTACATCAAGAGTAGAAGCCACAATTATAAGGCAGCAGTAAAATCGAACCAAATCCCAAAAAGAATTTCACGTAGCAGTTGTTAAATTTCAACCAGAATCAAAACTGAAGTTGTCACGAATTCAAGTATCACGAAATCAAGTTTTTCACGAAAACGAACATCTCCAAAAAAAATCGAGCACAACCAATTAACTTCAAATGGCCAAAACAAATGAATCGACACTCGAACAATTGAAAACGAACGAAAACACAGAATTCAAACCCTAATACTTGAGTAGGAATTAGATGTGAGTAGGACTCACCTTCTTCGACGAGGCAAGCAACAAATTTCCTCATTCGATCGAGCAAAACACGGTCAGTTGCCTTCGAAAAACCAAAGCCCTAATTTGTAAAAGGGGACGAACGAGGACGAAGCCGCCATTATTCTTCTCGTTCAATTTTTTTCCTTTAGGGTTTTGAAAAATGAATAAGGTAAAGGGAACGGGTTGAACACTTAGGTGGTTATCACGGCAAAACCAATACGGGCCACGATAATTTTCTTTAAAGCCCGAATAAAATTTTTACAAATTCAAAAAGAATTTCGATCGATTCAAAATTGCAAAGCTACTCAATTCCTTAATCAATATATTAAAGAGTCACAACCAAATTTAAAAACTTCAAACAACAATTAGCTATCAATTTAATCGTCATTTGACAAAAATAAATTTTCACAAAACTCCAGGTTGTTACAGACTCCCCTCCTTATAAAAATTGCGTCCCCGCAATTTTCATAATTAAAGTTGTCTATAACAATTATTTTTCTAACCCAAACTGGTTAAGCTAGAAAAATAAAGATCGAGAATACAAACGCCAAAGGAATCTTTTATTTTCATAAAAGAAATTCACAAATTTTCAACAAAATCTAATTATCTAATAGATAATCAGAAAACAACAGAACTGATTAAATACAATTATCAGCAATATTCAATTATCAACTAGATAATTAAATTACTGAAAATCACAAAACAACAATATCTAATTATCGATACGATAATTAGAAAACAACAAAATCTAATTATCAATAAAGATAATTAGGAAACACAAATCACAATTCGCAAAATTGCCAATATCTAGTCCTTAATCAGATAATCGAAAACAACAACTGTAACGACCCAAGATTTTAATTTATTTAAATTGATAATTAAATTAATTTTTAAATAAAAATTATGGAAATTGATTTATAAAGTGATGCGAGTTTCCCCGAACTAAAATAAATTTTGTATAAATCATCTAAATTTAAAAATATTGTAAATATTGTATATATGTGAATATATGTATGTATATGAAGTATAAGGTAAATACATTGGCAACAATCCTAACAATATATTAATTATGGATATTCATTTTTGTTTCAAAATAACAAGGCCAAAATAAATAAAACTATAAGTATGTAGAAACAAATACAAATACAAGTATGCAAACAAAGTAAATAAAATGCATAGTCAACAAAACAAAAGGAAATGAAAATATCAGTACAAACAAATCTTTCTCTTATGTTTAGTTTAATTATAAAAACTGTTGTATTCAATCAACCATGCACATAAAGGAAACACCATCATTTCAGCCAAAACAAAAATAGAAACATATGTACCAACTACCATCATATCAGCCGAGATCTTGTTTGATAAAACAAAGAAAAAAATATATCTCTGCTTTGTATTGTACTAAACAAGTAATATCACTTGTACAAAATAATACATCCCTGTAAACATTTCATTTCAGCTGGAACAAATATTTTACCATCTTCAACAACACAACTCCTCATTTCAGTTTCGTCCACCATTTTAACTGAGAAAAATTAAAATAAATATCACTCAAAGCTTCAACCTAAATAACAACTCAAATCAATGGAAACCAGAGGATCAAAGAAATGGTTTAAGCAAGCCTGTTTCAATTCAGAGAAGCAACTCTGTTCATCCTCTCAAACACAACGGTGAGTAACATATTTTGAAAACATTCAAGCCTAATTCAACTGTGTAGATGACTTATGTTAAGTTTATGGCCATATACAGATGAGAATTTTTATGTATACTAATTTCATTTATTCTGTACACAGTTGCAATCATCTCTGTGTTTGTTTTCAAAAGTACAGAGTTTAACCAAGTTAACAACTTCAAATTTTCACTCCTCAAATCTCTGATATATATATTTTATCTTCAACCAATAGTTTTGTTTAAACATCATCTAGGAGCTAAAATTTGGTTTTCAGTTTGAACATGAAGGGTTTGCCTCTGTAACTAAAATTTTATAGTAAAACAAGATTTTATGATTAATTCAAGTATTTCAAACCATTGATTTGATTATATAACTCTAATGAACATACAAAAATAGGATTTTTAAAACAACAGTGATGATTTTTAGTTAAGTATTTCTAGGGAAATTCGCGTTTGAACAAAAAATCTTTTTTTTTCAATTCCTAATAATCGATTCAATTTTAAATGCTAAGATTTGATTTGAAGCTTGCTTGATCCTCATGGATTCTAGGAAAAATGTTGAAAAAATTATTCAATGCATAAATATTGGGGTCGAATCAAATGTAGGGTTTGGGTTCGAGTTTCCCCGTGTTCTATAAATTATTGATTGCGTCGTCGTGGACTGATCGAGCCGTATGAGTTTTGAGGAGATGGTCGAGGAGGGTATGGTCGTGGTGTGGCCGGAATCCCGTCGCCACTGGTGGTCGGCATGGGTAGGACGTGGCAACTTTTTATGGGGTGTTCGAGTTGATGATTCGAGCAACAGGGTATATTTTGATTTCGAGTTGGTCGTGATGAATTGAGTTTTGCTTTCGGTTGTGGTGTCGTTTTGTGGCTTGCCTGAGGCGACCTGGTTCGCCGGAGTGCTGGCGAAGCGCCGTGCACGTGCACGGCGGCGTGTGAGTGTCAGCGACTTCGATTGTGGTTTCGACTCGAGTGATACTCGAGTAAGATGGAGGATTCTTTCGAGTGCTTACTTGGTGCGTGCGTGTGTTTGATTGTATAACTAAAGCTTTTAACTTAAGAAGTAGGAGAAATAGTCGAAGAAGAAGAAGGAGGTTGCGTGAATGACAGGGGAGAGACTCGGGGAAACTAGCGTGCAACTCGAAGTAACACGCGAAGTGATTCGGGTAATAGATTGGGTAGAATGGGTTACAGGCTTTTGAAAAGAAACCTGTACTATTCTGTTTTTAAACTGAAGTTTAAATTAAAATTTAACTGAGTTAAAATCAAAGTTTAAACATAACTTAAGTTCAGTTTCGAAACTTAGTTTGGAAATGAGTTTTTAAAAATTCAAATTATTAAATAACTAAAAACAAAGTGTTTAAACAATTAAGTATATTTAGAAAGGAATTGAATTTAAGATTTGAATTTGATTTGTAAGGGAAAGTTTTAAGCAAAATTGAAAAACAAATCTAAAACCTGGACTTGAACATATCTTTGAATTTCAGATTTTGAAATGAAAGAAAGTGATAAATGTAAATATTTTAAATGAGTTTAAATATTTTAGTATTCGGTTTCAACTCTTTAAAATTTCTTCTAAAACCAAAGTATTTGAAATAAATGTTTTCAAACATAAGGAAGTAATTAATAAAATCATTAATAAGAATAAATTATCTTTAAAGTTAATGAAACTTATTGATGTGTAATTCATAAATAAATTAAATTAACTAGAAATGATTAATAATGATTTAAATCTAAGAAATTCCCTTAAGTAAGCAATTAAAGAAATATTATTGGTTAATAAAGATAATTAACTAAGGATTATTAGAGTATTGATTAAAGTGATTAATGTTAATAATTAATTGAATTAATTAATTTAGATAATCAATTATAAATTGTTTAAATGTAATTACTTAATGAAAGTAATTAAGGATTAATCACTTATTGTAATTAATTATGGATATTTTGATTAATTCAAGTTAATTAATTTAAGAAAATCATTAGATAAATTGGTAATTAATGATTTGTAATTAATCAATCAGAATTGGATAATTAATTCATTTAACTGGAAATTAATTGTATTAATTAGGATTAAACGATTAATTAATCCTGTTTATAAATGATTATTAAATGCTTGACCTTACTTATGAATGTTTGTATTCTATAGAATGTTGAATTGTTTGATATTCCTGATATATGATGCTTTGTGATATACCCTGATTTATGTTGTGATCTGTAATTTACTTATCTGTGATATATATCTGTGATCTGTGAATGAACAATAAGCGTGATAGTTAATACCGCTTATCAACTATATTTCTGTATTCTGATCTATGATTATTGAATGTTGTTGCACTATTGTGTGTGAAACCCCTGGACTACACTTTACACACACAAATATGGATTTCACGTGGAAATCGGTTAAGTCACAGATGATTTAAATTTAATGTTTTTTTTTAAATTGAAATTTTAATTTCAATTGATTTTGAAATTGAAATTTGGGTTTAAAGTGAAAAGCTTTTGAAATGGAATTTCAAAGACAAAACTTATTTTCGAATAACTTGATTTAGTTTTGAAATTTAAATAATTTGATTTGAATTCAAGTTTGAAATTGAATTCTATGATTCGAAATTAGGGATTTAAGATGTTGTACAAGTTATATGAATTTAAACCATTCTGAAAGTATTGTTTGAGAATTTGAATTTAACCCAAAGACCTTAACTTGTATAAATGAATCAGATTTCCAAAATGAAAACTGTTTGTTTCAAATGATAAAAGCTTTCATATAAGAAATGAAATTCCAGTTTAAATTAAAGGAATTTCAATATTGAATTGAAAAATGGTTTTCCAAGTTATGAAAGAATCCTTTTTGAAGGCTATGAATTGAATCTGTTTATTTTTAACAGATTTAAAAATGATGATTTGTTTAAACCATTCGAATTGAAATGTTTTGAAAACTATGAGATGAGTCTTTGATTCAAAGACCGAATGAGTTAATCCAACTTGAAATAAAATTGTTTTGAAAGGTTATGAATGAATCTTTGGAAACGAGTTTTGAAAGCTATAAGTAAATTCTTGATTTAAAGATTTAACGAGTCAATCCAAGTGAAATGGAAATTGTTTTGAAATATATGAATGAATCTTTGTGAATGGGGTTAATTTGGTGAATTGAATCTTTTTGTTTAAAAGATTGAAAATGGTAGTTTGTTTAACTATTTGGAAGAAAGTTTTAAATTATTAAGTTGTGACTTAATTGAAACCCCAGTATCCATATGATTTTTAAATATTTCGCTCACTATTCGGGTTAGTCGGGAAAGGACCTTTGGGTCGTATAACCCATTCCGAATATGTGAACGTCGTAATGGATGACATTTGATGATCGGTGTTGAAGACCGGATATTTTTGAAAACGGAAGGATTACCGTCGAGTTACTCTGCATCGGCTGATCCCCGATATAGAGGTTTTATCACCCTTAGTGACGGGAAGTCCGGACGTGATTGGAAATTATCCGGATTTGCAAGGGCTTCATGAGAAGTGCCTTCGGTTCTGTTCAAACCCGGAACAGACTTGTATGGATTGTATGTCTGACATTACAATTTGAGATATAAAGCCGATTTCTTTCAAATACATTTCTGTTGGTGGCGGAGAATTTATTCTCTTAGCTTAACACCCTTCTCTGAGACGTATGAGCTCAGAGGTTATGTAGTTGAAGGTTATCAGCGATATATTCCCAATTTGGTAATGTGACATGCTGAGTGTTGCTGTGTGATGATCATTATTTGATCATTTGTGATATGATCATTTGTTTGATTTTATATCTTTGTGATCATTACTTTGATCATCTGTTGACCCAAAGCATGGCTTTGTGCCAAAGCGTAGCTTTGTGGACGAGACTTCGTCGAACCTCACACCCCGGAATGGTCGAAACAGGAAAGATGCAGCAAGGTTATTGGGGGTAGCGCCCCTTAGGGTATGTTCATTTCCTTCTGGATAGAAGTGGTATCATGGTATGGAGCCCAGATACTTAACTTATGTGGATGTCGCAAGTATATATATATTTTACTTTGTGATTTGTTGCTGGGGCCCCGGTTAAAGGTTGGTTACAATCGGGAGGTGGCATACTCGTGTCAGTAGTTACCCAGTTAGGGGTAACCTGACCTTGTGTTGGCAGAGATCCGGTTAGGTTCTCGGGACGTCCTTCCAGAGGCGTTTCCATGTGGCAATGGGAAGTTCCTTGGCCTGATCATTTGTTGGAAATCCAATTCCCAATACGAAACCCTGTACGGTTTTAGTTGTAGAACCTGCCATCTAATATGGTAGCTATAGCAGGCATAATATAATGGTACCTATGCTGGCTAAGATTTATATTCTACTTTCGTAAAGTTTTCTACACTATGCACTAATAATAATATCAAAAATGATTTGATTTTGCGTAGTAAGCATCTTTGACTAACATAAGAAGAAATCTCCTCCAAGTCTGCGTTTGCATTGTGTGTGTGGTGGGAGGTCTTATGATAGCTTCATTTTTCAAAAGCATTGCGAATTGATTTTAAAATTCTCTGCTATTCGTTTGTAAAGATAAACTGTTTTTGTTGCTCACACCAGTCCCATGACTGATCCGGAGTTTATTGTTTCTTTCCTAAACTCTGGATGCTCAAAATTTTCTACACGAGCAGTCTAGAGTTGGGTTTTTCAGATAATCAGATTAGTAGATTTTTCTGGAGCTAGTTCAGTCTTTGGATCAGACTGCACTTGCTTATCTTCGTGCCTCGTTATTGGGAGTTCGAGCTATTTCTGGATTGGCGCTTTGGAGATGGATAGTATCCGCTGCTGGTGTTATCGTTTTCTTTTCCGCTGCTATTTGATGTATCATATCTCTGATGTATATTGATATTCATTGTATCACTCTGTTGTATCAGATATAGTATAAGATATTGTATATCAATGTATTATTCTTTTTCTTCCGCTGTGTTATTTACCTAATGTTGTTATAAGCTCTGGAGAACCAGATTCGGCGTTTGAATCTACGTCATTTTGAGTACAAGCGAAGTACGGATGCCGATTTTCGAAGGCCGAGTTTTGGGTCTTTACATCTGGTATCAGAGATAAGGTTGAACTTTAGATCAGGAGTATAACACGTTAAGTAGCTCATTAGAGATAGAGTGAAGTAAACTCTAGAATGAGTATATCCTTAAGATATCCGTTTAAACGTCTCAGTAAATTCTCTTACTATCCATTGATAGTGAGTATGAGTGCAAGAAGAGGACGAGATAGGGGACAGGAAAGTACGACTATAAATGGTCAATACCCTGCAACAGTGGAAACAACTTTCTTATCAATATTCCTTTGATTCGTCTTTCCAAATTCTTTTGATTTCTTCGTGACAACTCAAGAAGAAGTTTCGGTGTGGTGATGCTCTGGGAATCGTTGTAGAAAATTCTTACCTCGTATCTTCATCGATTTCTTATCAGCTTTTCCATTTAAACTTTAATAAATTGGAAATTTTAAATTGAGTTAAATTGATTAATAGAATATGAAGCTAAATTTGAATTGTATCAATAAAACGATATCGTTTAAAAACAAATTTGAAATTCTATTATAATTTCTTGGGTATATCAAAGTCCGAAGAGGTACAAGTTATATATACCCCAAAGTATAAGTATTCCGATTTGAGTTTAGAATCCATATCTGATGTTTGGAAATTTTGGAAGAGTTAATCCATTTATCTATTGTTTGGGTCCGGATATATTCTACGAATGGTTAGTTATCTCTTCAAACTAACCGATGCCACTGCATATTTCGCAGATCTGGATACCCCGAGTATTTTGTGGAGTGTTAAACAGATTTGTTCTTGTATCTATTATTGATATTCTAATTTGGTAAGCCAAATGCAGAATAGATGTTCAATTGATTTGATGAAATATTCTTCATCTATCTTTATGTCTCCCTGGCAATTTCAAGGACAAAATTCTTTTAAGGGGGGAAGTTTGTAACGACCCTAGATTTTAATTTATTTAAATTGATAATTAGATGAATTTTTAAATAAAAATTGTGGAAATTGATTTATAAAGTGATGCGAGTTTCCCCGAACTAAAATAAATTTTGTATAAATCATCTAAATTTAAAAATATTGTAAATATTGTATATATGTGAATATATGTATGTATATGAAGTATAAGGTAAATACATTGGCAACAATCCTAACAATATATTAATTATGGATATTCATTTTTGTTTCAAAATACAAGGCCAAAATAAATAAAACTATAAGTATGTAGAAACAAATACAAATACAAGTATGCAAACAAAGTAAATAAAATGCATAGTCAACAAAACAAAAAGAAATGAAAATATCAGTACAAACAAATCTTTCTCTTATGTTTAGTTTAATTATAAAAACCGCTGTATTCAATCAACCATGCACATAAAGGAAACACCATCATTTCAGCCAAAACAAAAATAGAAACATATGTACCAACTACCATCATATCAGCCGAGATCTTGTTTGATAAAACAAAGAAAAAAATATATCTCTGCTTTGTATTGTACTAAACAAGTAATATCACTTGTACAAAATAATACATCCCTGTAAACATTTCATTTCAGCTGGAACAAATATTTTACCATCTTCAACAACACAACTCCTCATTTCAGTTTCATCCACCATTTTAACTGAGAAAAACTAAAATAAATATCACTCAAAGCTTCAACCTAAATAACAACTCAAATCAATGGAAACCAGAGGATCAAAGAAATGGTTTCAGCAAGCCTGTTTCAATTCAGAGAAGCAACTCTATTCATCCTCTCAAACACAACGGTGAGTAACATATTTTGAAAACATTCAAGCCTAATTCAACTGTGTAGATGACTTATGTTAAGTTTATGGCCATATACAGATGAGAATTTTTATGTATACTAATTTCATTTGTTCTGTACACGGTTGCAATCATCTCTGTGTTTGTTTTCAAAAGTACAGAGTTCAACCAAGTTAACAACTTCAAATTTTCACTCCTCAAATCTCTGATATATATATTTTATCTTCAACCAATAGTTTTGTTTAAACATCATCTAAGAGCTAAAATTTGGTTTTCAGTTTGAACATGAAGGGTTTGCCTCTGTAACTAAAATTTTACAGTAAAACAAGATTTTATGATTAATTCAAGTATTTCAAACCATTGATTTGATTATATAACTCTAATGAACATACAAAAATAGGATTTTTAAAACAACAGTGATGATTTTTAGTTAAGTATTTCTAGGGAAATTCACGTTTGAACAAAAAATCTTTTTTTTTTCAATCGATTCAATTTTAAATGCTAAGATTTGATTTGAAGCTTGCTTGATCCTCATGGATTCTAGGAAAAATGTTGAAAAAATTATTCAATGCATAAATATTGGGGTCGAATCAAATGTAGGGTTTGGGTTCGAGTTTCCCCGTGTTCTGTAAATTATTGATTGCGTCGCCGTTGACTGATCGAGCCGTATGAGTTTTGAGGAGATGGTCGAGGAGGGTATGGTCATGGTGTGGCCGGAATCCCGTCGCCACTGGTGGTTGGCATGGGTAGGATGTGGCAACTTTCTATGGGGTGTTCGAGTTGATGATTCGAGCAACATGGTATATTTTGATTTCGAGTTGGTCGTGATGAATTGAGTTTTTCTTTCGGTTGTGGTGTCGTTTTGTGGCTTGCCTGAGGCGACCTGGTTCGCCGGAGTGCTGGCGAAGCGCCGTGCACGTGCACGGCGGCGTGTGAGTGTCAGCGACTTCGATTGTGGTTTCGACTCGAGTGATACTCGAGTAAGATGGAGGATTCTTTCGAGTGCTTACTTGGTGCGTGCGTGTGTTTGATTGTATAACTAAAGCTTTTAACTTAAGAAGCAAGAGAAGTAGTCGAAGAAGAAGAAGGAGGTTGCGTGAATGACAGGGAGAGACTCGGAGAAACTAGCGTGCAACTCGAAGTAACACGCGAAGTGATTCGGGTAATAGCTTGGGTAGAATGGGTTACAGGCTTTTGAAAAGAAACTTGTACTATTCTGTTTTTAAACTGAAGTTTAAATTAAAATTTAACTGAGTTAAAATCAAAGTTTAAACATAACTTAAGTTCAGTTTCGAAAAATTAGTTTGGAAATGAGTTTTTAAAAATTCAAATTATTAAATAACTAAAAACAAAGTGTTTAAACAATTAAGTATATTTAGAAAGGAATTGAATTTAAGATTTGAATTTGATTTGTAAGGGAAAGTTTTAAGCAAAATTGAAAAACAAATCTAAAACCTGGACTTGAACATATCTTTGAATTTCAGATTTTGAAATGAAAGAAAGTGATAAATGTAAATATTTTAAATATTTTAAATGAGTTTAAATATTTTAGTATTTGGTTTCAACTCTTTAAAATTTCTTCTAAAACCAAAGTATTTGAAATAAATGTTTTCAAACATAAGGAAGTAATTAATAAAATCATTAATAAGAATAAATTATATTTAAAGTTAATGAAACTTATTGATGTGTAATTCATAAATAAATTAAATAAATTAGAAATGATTAATAATGATTTAAATCTAAGAAATTCCCTTAAGTAAGCAATTAAAGAAATATTATTGGTTAATAAAGATAATTAACTAAGGATTATTAGAGTATTGATTAAAGTGATTAATGTTAATAATTAATTGAATTAATTAATTTAGATAATCAATTATAAATTGTTTAAATGTAATTACTTAATGAAAGTAATTAAGGATTAATCACTTATTGTAATTAATTATGGATAATTCAAGTTAATTAATTTAAGAAAATCATTAGATAAATTGGTAATTAATGATTTGTAATTAATCAATCAGAATTGGATAATTAATTCATTTAACTGGAAATTAATTGAATTAATTAGGATTAGACGATTAATTAATCCTGTGTATAAATGATTATTAAATGCTTGACCTTACTTATGAATGTTTGGATTCTATAGAATGTTGAATTGTTTGATATCCCTAATATATGATGCTTTGTGATATACCCTGATTTATGTTGTGATCTGTAATTTACTTATATGTGATATATATCTGTGATCTGTGAATGAACGATAAGCGTGATAGTTAATACCGCTTATCAACTATATTTCTGTATTCTGATCTATGATGATTGAATGTTGTTGCACTATTGTGTGTTAAACCCCTGGACTACACTTTACACACACAAATATGGATTTCACGTGGAAATCGGTTAAGTCACAGATGATTTAAATTTAATGTTTTTTTTAAATTGAAATTTTAATTTCAATTGATTTTGAAATTGAAATTTGGGTTTAAAGTGAAAAGCTTTTGAAATGGAATTTCAAAGATAAAACTTATTTTCGAATAACTTGATTTAGTTTTGAAATTTAAATAATTTGATTTGAATTCAAGTTTGAAATTGAATTCTATGATTCAAAATTAGGGATTTAAGATGCTGTACACGTTATATGAATTTAAACCATTCTGAAAGTATTGTTTGAGAATTTGAATTTAACCCAAAGACCTTAACTTGTATAAATGAATCATATTTCAAAATGAAAACTGTTTGTTTCAAATGATAAAAGCTTTCATATAAGAAATGAAATTCCAGTTTAAATTAAAGGAATTTCAAGATTGAATTGAAAAATGGTTTTCCAAGTTATGAAAGAATCCTTTTTGAAGGCTATGAATTGAATCTGTTTATTTTTAACAGATTTAAAAATGATGATTTGTTTAAACCATTCGAATTGAAATGTTTTGAAAACTATGAGATGAGTCTTTGATTCAAAGACCGAATGAGTTAATCCAACTTGAAATAAAATTGTTTTGAAAGGTTATGAATGAATCTTTGGAAACGAGTTTTGAAAGCTATAAGTAAATTCTTGATTTAAAGATTTAACGAGTCAATCCAAGTGAAATGGAAATTGTTTTGAAATATATGAATGAATCTTTGTGAATGGGGTTAATTTTGTGAATTGAATCTTTTTGTTTAAAAGATTGAAAATGGTAGTTTGTTTAACTATTTGGAAGAAAGTTTTAAATTATTAAGTTGTGACTTAATTGAAACCCCAGTATCCATATGATTTTTAAATATTTCGCTCACTATTCGGGTTAGTCGGGAAAGGACCTTTGGGTCGTATAACCCATTCCGAATATGTGAACGTCGTAATGGATGACATTTGATGATCGGTGTTGAAGACCGGATATTTTTGAAAACGGAAGGATTACCGTCGAGTTACTCTGCATCGGCTGATCCCCGATATAGAGGTTTTATCACCATTAGTGACGGGAAGTCCGGACGTGATTGGAAATTATCCGGATTTGCAAGGGCTTCGTGAGAAGTGCCTTCGGTTCTGTTCAAACCCGGAACAGACTTGTATGGATTGTATGTCTGACATTACAATTTGAGATATAAAGCCGATTTCTTTCAAATACATTTCTGTTGGTGGCGGAGAATTTATTCTCTTAGCTTAACACCCTTCTCTGAGACGTATGAGCTCAGAGGTTATGTAGTTGAAGGTTATCAGCGATATATTCCCAATTTGGTAATGTGACATGTTGAGTGTTGCTGTGTGATGATCATTATTTGATCATTTGTGATATGATCATTTGTTTGATTTTATATCTTTGTGATCATTACTTTGATCATCTGTTGACCCAAAGCATGGCTTTGTGCCAAAGCGTAGCTTTGTGGACGAGACTTCGTCGAACCTCACACCTCGGAATGGTCGAAACAGGAAAGATGCAGCAAGGTTATTGGGGGTAGCGCCCCTTATGGTATGTTCATTTCCTTCTGGATAGAAGTGGTATCATGGTATGGAGCCCAGATACTTAACTTATGTGGATGTCGCAAGTATATATATATCTTACTTTGTGATTTGTTGCTGGGGCCTCGGTTAAAGGTTGGTTACAACCGGGAGGTGGAATACTCGTGTCAGTAGTTACCCAGTTATGGGTAACCCGACCTTGTGTTGGCAGAGATCCGGTTAGGTTCTCGGGACGTCCTTCCAGAGGCGTTTCCATGTGGCAATGGGAAGTTCCTTGGCCTGATCATTTGTTGGAAATCCAATTCCTAATACGAAACCCTGTACGATTTTAGTTGTAGAACCTGCCATCTAATATGGTAGCTATAGCAGGCATAATATAATGGTACCTATGCTGGCTAAGATTTATATTCTACTTTCGAAAAGTTTTCTACTCTATGCACTAATAATAATATCAAAAATGATTTGATTTTGCGTAGTAAGCATCTTTGACTAACATAAGAAGAAATCTCCTCCAAGTCTGCGTTTGCATTGTGTGTGTGGTGGGAGGTCTTATGATAGCTTCATTTTTCAAAAGCATTGCGAATTGATTTTAAAATTCTCTGCTATTCGTTTGTAAAGATAAACTGTTTTTGTTGCTCACACCAGTCCCATGACTGATCCGGAGTTTATTGTTTCTTTCCTAAACTCTGGATGCTCAAAATTTTCTACACGAGCAGTCTAGAGTTGGGTTTTTCAGATAATCAGATTAGTAGATTTTTCTGGAGCTAGTTCAGTCTTTGGATCAGACTGCACTTGCTTATCTTCGTGCCTCGTTATTGGGAGTTCGAGCTATTTCTGGATTGGCGCTTTGGAGATGGATAGTATCCGCTGCTGGTGTTATCGTTTTCTTTTCGGCTGCTTTTGTTGTATCATATCTCTGATGTATATTGATATTCATTGTATCACTCTGTTATATCAGATATTGTATCAGATATTGTATATCAATGTATTATTCTTTTTCTTCCGTTGTGTTATTTACCTAATGTTGTTATAAGCTCCGGAGAACCAGATTCGGCGTTTGAATCTACGGCATTTTGAGTACAAGCGAAGTACGGATGCCGATTTTTGAAGGCCGACTTTTGGGTCTTTACAACAACTATCTAATCATCACAACGATAATCAGAAATCTCAAATCAACAATTATTAAATTATCAAAACGATAATCAAATCTCAAATTAACAAATATTCGATTATCAAAAACGATAATCGAATTTTAAATCAACAAATATTCGATTATCAAAACTATAATTAAATTTCAAATCAACAAATATTCGATTATCAAAAACGATAATTAAATCTCAAATCAACAAATATTCGATTATCAAAAACGATAATTAAATCTCAAATCAATAAATATTCGATAATCAAAAACGATAATCAAATTTCAAATCAACAATTATTCGATTATCAAAAATGATAATCAAATCTCAAATCAGCAAATATTCAATTAGCAAAAGCGACAATCAAATCCCAAATCAGCAAATATTTAATTATCAAAAGCGATAATTAATTCTCAAATCAGCAAATATTTAATTATCAAAAGCGATAATTAAATCTCAAATTAGCAAATATTTAATTATCAAAAGCAATAATTAATTCTCAAATCAGCAAATATTTAATTATCAAAAGCGATAATTAAATCTCAAATCAGCAAATATTCGATTATCAAAAACGATAATCAAATTTCAAATCAACAATTTTTCGATTATCAAAAACGATAATCAAATCTCTAATCAGCAAATATTTAATTATCAAAAGCGATAATTAAATCTCAAATCAGCAAATATTTAATTATCAAAAGCGATAATTAAATCTCAAATCAGCAAATATATAATTATCAAAAGCGATAATTAAATCTCAAATCAGCAAATATTTAACTATCAAAAGCGATAATTAAATCTCAAATCAACAAATATTTAATTATCATAAGCGATAATTAAATCTCAAATCAGCAAATATTTAATTATCAAAAGCGATAATTAAATCTCAAATCAGCAAATATTTAATTATCAAAAGTGATAATTAAATCTCAAATCAACAAATATTTAATTACCACAAGCGATAATTAAATCTCAAATCAGCAAATATTAAATTATCAAAAGCATAATTAAATCTCAAATCAACAAATATTTAATTATCACAAGCGATAATTAAATCTAAAATATCTAATTATCACAAGCGATAATCAGAAACACAAATATTCAATTATCAAAAAAGATAATCAAATCTCAAATATCTAATTATCACAAGCGATAATCAGAAACAACAAATATTCAATTATCAAAAACGATAATCAAATCTCAAATATCTAATTATCACAAGCGATAATCAAAAATAACAAATATTTAATTATCGATACGATAATTAAATCTCATAACATCAGATATCTAATTACCTGCAGATAATTAGAAACAACAAATATCTAGAAATCAATTAAGAAGACTAGAAAATCAACATAAAAGCTTGGATCGATCCCATCAGATGGCGAGTTTTTAGCTCGCCGCACGTGCATCAACAAATGGCCGAAGCCTACCAAGTACTCAACATATTTTTGGCGCCCATCAGATTGACCCGAAGGTCCGTAGAGTGACCCGAAGGTCTAGTACTGGTATTTGACTCGAAGGTCCATTAGAGTGGCCCGAAAGCCCAACAAATGACCCGAAGGTCCAACAAATGACCCGAAGGTCCAACAAAGTGGCTCGAAAGCACACGAAATCATCAAATATTTCAATTAACGAGTCCGGAATTAACCAAAATAGCAAACGCACATGTCCCATACCACGTGTTTTACTAAATCGTTTGATTCTCTTCATCGTTTCCTTGAAAGTGCAAAATTAAAAATACATTTTACATTCTCAAACGGACAAGTCCGGAATTAAGCGAATCAGTAAAAGAAAGGGGTCATAGTCCTCGATTTTGCTGAAACGTTTAAATCGCTTCCTCATTCTTTTGAAAGTGCAAACTGTAAAGTTCCTGAAAACAATTTTATTTATTTTATAAAACAACAATTCACATTCTGAACCGAACAAGTCCAGAGTTAAGCGAATCAGTAAAAGAAAGGGGTCAAAGTCCTCGATTTTGCTGAATCGTTTAAGTCGCTTCCTCATTCTTTTGAAAGCGCAAACTGTTAAAAATTTATAAAACATTTTTCATTTTAAAACGAATTTCCAATCACGTGATTAAAGCAGCAACAACATCAGTAGCAATTTCGAAAAGGAAATTGCACTACTCAAAACATCGTAAAACGAATCTCGAAATCAGCATTGCAGAATAACCGCTTGAAAATCCACTTTTAAAATTTGATGGTTACTGAAGCCAAAGCGACAGTAATTTTTATACGTCAAAATCTCATCAAAATAATTTACATCAAAAGGTAACACCAGTGGATTTTCATTCATTAAAATGTCAACAAAACACCGTGCTTCAAAAATTTAGCATTGGTGTAGAAATCCCGTTATAAAAATAACAGCAACAAAATACGTTTCATAACCAAGCATTGGTTCAACGTAAAATTAATGCAGTAACATGCAATTCATATTTGCACGTACACTGCAATATACACAAAGAAATCACTCTATTATCTTTAATGAAGATAATTTAAAACAGCGAAAATCTAATCAACATGTGATTAGCATAAAAGAAAATCAGCAAAAATCTCAACAAGAATCACATAACTGCAATCGTTTCGAATCCTCAATTCGGATTCGAAATTCTCAAAGAAACAAAATAAACACAGTTATGTACACAACAATTGAAATTTATTTCAATTTCATATTTTGATTTTTAAATCAAAAAGATTATCAGTTGTACTCAACGAAGACAGTTTCACTGTTTCCGCTGCGCACTCTGATAAACAGAACACAATTTAATCAAACCAACAAAACACAATTTCACTTTTATTTTTAAATAAAGATATTTAAAAATTTCATCAAAATTTCAAAACCTTAGTTTTGACTCAAAGTACAACTAAAAACACCGACCAATAGTTGTAACATATGTTCCATCTAAGTTATGTTTTATATTATGTCCATAAACCCCAAGCTCTGATACCAACTGTGACGCCCCACCTCTATGCTCACAATAACAAAGAGTATTAAAAGAAATACTGTTTGTTATTCCGAAGAATAAGGCTGGATAGGAGCGGCCATCCGTAGTTGGCCTTACACTAGTATTGGTTACCTCGATAGGAGTGGTATATATTTTTCATTTTTCATCTCTTATTTATTTACTCCCATTGACATACCCAATTACCAGTATAAAACGAACTAAGATGGTTCATAATAGTTTAGGACAATATATATAATCATATCACAGATACAAAAGAATGCGGAACACAGATAATAAAAGTCTCATATATATATATATATATATAACTGATGTCAGTTACAATACATTGACATAGTACATATGATACAACTACAACTGTCGACTCTGGAAGTTATATATACAAGTACATTATCGACTAATATACATGAATACATATCAACCCTAAAGAGACACATTGACTACTACAACAAGACGAAGACCACTTCAAAAGATGTGAAAAGTCTTCATAGCTCAAACAGTAACTCAAAGCAGGAAATCTACAACCTGAAATAACTCGGGTCTGACCCGAGTATTAAATTCAAAAGAAAATAATACACAGGTCAGTCTAATTCAAACTCAATTATTAATGCACAGAAGCAATAATAATCAAATATCAAATAGGCGACAGTCACAGAAATCTCGTGTATCCAACTCCTCGATAAGAGAATCAGATAATAGTAGATATAACACTAAACAGTGTTAAACAACAAATCAGCAAATCCAAATCAAATTTCGGTGTGGCTGCAATACACGCATGCGTGCACTGCCTCGCCACTACCACGATGCAATACACGAAAGCTCAATGAAAATCACAAACGAACACAAGGTCAAACCTGAGCGTTTAAGCTGGATTCAACTCAGGCGTAACACAAAACTGTCAAGAACAATTTACTCTACCTGACACACATGAACAAGAAATGAACAACCCAATATGGCAACATGATTATCAAAGTAAACTACAGTACTCAAAACTACAAACTGGTCAATGCAACTAAAACATGAATGACTAGTTTCGACCAATAATATACAGATGTCAGCAACTTGACCACAAATGTAGCATGCTCAAAGTAACCACATAGATGCAACTCGACTAACAGCAATATGTTAAAACCAGAATGTGCTGTGAGGACTCGACTAACCGGTTCAGATCAAATAAAGAGTAACTGCAAATCATCCAACTACAAAGGCAGGGCAATGCACTTCGATGACCAGCCTAGGACAACGTGCAGTGACCACAAATGTATAGCCACAACTATACAAAACTACTCCAACCATAAATCAAGCTAAACTGCACATGAAAATCAAGTGCAGTGCAACTCAATGTTACAAAAGGTTCCAGACTCGATTATATCAACTACAATCATCAAATCTAAATGCACCAGGCTACACTAAGGATCTAACAAAACGAAAGGCTTGCCAACACCAATAGACAATGCAGACAACCGGGATAAGATCAGTTACATGAAGAGCAGGAACTCCATAAGTATGTACACGAATTTTCAATCAAGTCAGAGTATAAGACTTCCAGTGTGCAATGCAGACTTCAAGAAATACAACAGAGAATTGAAATCAAGTGAAGTTGAGACAAGCCAATGCTAACATAAAATTAACATGTATGCAATAGTAGTGAACATGTATATGGTCAAGTTCAATATCACTGCAACACAATCAATTAAGAAAACAAAACTGGCAACAAAATGCTCCAAGACGGACTCCAACACAATATGTACAAAGTCCATCATGCAACCAAAATTACATGTATACATATGCAACAGACATGTACATTGGAATCTGATTCAAGGAAGGTAAACAACTGAAGCAGGACTCGATTGAATTAAGTATAGCAAGATGGCAGTGACACTATCACGACAACAATGAGAAACATGTTGCAATGACCACAAACTCCACTAACATATGTATAATAGAGCATATGCAAGAGACTACATAACTCAAACTAGCAACAGTTCTAAAGTCAACAAAACAGAAGTGAAGACTACAATGCCAGATTTCGAATCAAGCAGAGCAAGCAACAGGATTTAGTTCAAAATGCAATGGAGATCACAAGACTCAAGTCTACAACATGTACTCAAGACAACAAGTTTACATAATAGTGCAGTTCAATCGACAGGTTCAAAAAAAAAGATCAACAAGGGATATATACTGGAGCAACCCAAATACAACTGCAAATGGCTTAAGCAAGCCAAAATTCATGAAATTAGAGAGTGGAGCCACAAAAAAAAAT
The DNA here is from genome assembly GCA_030737815.1 of Allium fistulosum. NCBI lineage: Eukaryota > Viridiplantae > Streptophyta > Magnoliopsida > Asparagales > Amaryllidaceae > Allium > Allium fistulosum. The sequence continues at coordinate 919,812,974 of CM060906.1, forward strand.
ACAGATCAACTGAACTAGACAAGGCATAGTTCAAATCAAGTGTGAAGTTACTGCAATTCCAAAACTAAGTAAATGCCGAAGTCACAAAAAAAAATTCAATGTCAAGGCCGATGCCAACAGTGTTATCAAAATCGAAGTTTAGCATCAATTCGGAGCCAAGGTGGTCAAGGCTATAATCGAACAAATTCAAAGATAATAATTTCCAAATATCAGAAAATCGAACAAAACATGTAAGTGCAGACAACTACAATAAGACAACACAACTCGAAAAATGGTCAACAACATATGCATACCCACATACGAATGTATGTATGGATATATATATATAGGTAATTCAACCAACAAGTTCGACTACATCAAGAGTCGAAGCCATAATTATAAGGCAGCAGTAAAATCGAACCAAATCCCAAAAAGAATTTCACGTAGCAGTTGTTAAATTTCAAACAGAATCAAAACTGAAGTTGTCACGAATTCAAGTATCACGAAATCAAGTTTTTCACGAAAACGAACATCTCCAAAACAATCGAGCACAACCAATTAACTTCAAATGGCCAAAACAAATGAATCGACACTCGAACAATTGAAAACGAACGAAAACACAGAATTCAAACCCTAATACTTGAGTAGGAATTAGATGTGAGTAGGACTCACCTTCTTCGACGAGGCAAGCAACAAATTTCCTCATTCGATCAAGCAAAACACGGTCAGTTGCCTCCGAAAAACCAAAGCCCTAATTTGTAAAAGGGGACGAACGAGGACGAAGCCGCCATTATTCTTCTCGTTCAATTTTTTTCCTTTAGGCTTTTGAAAAATGAATAAGGTAAAGAGAACGGGTTGAACACTTAGGTGGTTATCAGGGCAAAACCAATATGGGCCACGATAATTTTCTTTAAAGCCCGAATTAAATTTTTACAAATTCAAAAAGAATTTCGATCGATTCAAAATTGCAAAGCTACTCAATTCCTTAATCAATATATTAAAGAGTCACAACCAAATTTAAAAACTTCAAATAGCAATTAGCTATCAATTTAATCGTCATTTGACAAAAATAAATTTTCACAAAACTCCAGGTTGTTACAAGAAAACCCGTACCCTACTTCTAGTCAAAACTCGAATTACTCGAGTGTTTCTAGAGTTAAAACCCTGCAACCCCAAAACCAAACTCCACCATGTACCAAGTGCACCGTGCACATGCACGATGCCATTGGTCAGCTCAGATCATCAACGGTGATCTTTCCCCTACCAACCATCATCCAACTACCCAAGTTCGATCATCAGATCGTCATCCAAATCACCAAGTCGAAATCGAGATGAGCATCCAAACCTGGAACTACACAAAACCCATCATCGCAAAGCCTGACATCGCCTCATACCCATGACCCCGACCACCAGCACTCATGCGACTCTGTCCACTCATTCTCCAACATCCCCACTACCATTCCCCAGAATCACGGCGAACTCGATCGAATGAGGACAACGAACAAAACGACAATCTCGATCTTACTGAAATTAGGTTTAGAAATTTAATTTGATCGCCGCCGCTGCCACGTTGAACTGGAGCACATCCCACCATTTTTCCCTGACACATAGCACTCCCCTCTACCTTCACACGAAACCCCGAAGTCCCTCAACGACGAGATCACCAGAAAACGCCCTATTTCCCATTTTAGTTCAAACAAGAACTGCACCTTCAACCTAGTACTAAAAATCGTGAATTTAGTTTTAAAAATCATAAATTAGAATAAGTTTGCAGATTATAAACTTAGATCAGTGAATTAATATGTTTGAATTTTAACATAAATAAACTTGCACTGTTGTTTTATATTTTTCTAGAGAACATACAAATTATTTTTAACTTAAACAAATTTTAATCTAAAATCTAGATATAACAAACATACTTTGTTCAAGACTTAAGTCTTAACAAAGACTGGATCAAGAGCAAGTGAATTTTGATTAGAATTTGAACCTGGAAACTATAAAACAGAGAGTGCTTAGATAAATAGACATGCAATCATACATCCATATGTACTCAGCAGTATTTCATTTATATATACATACACAACACATATTCATTTCAGAAAACTTGCAAGAAACCAAATAATTCAAGAAAACTTAAGCCTTTTTAAAGAAATGTTACTCACCTGTTAAAAGAAGACTGAGCATTTAAAACTTGAAACAGGCTTTGAAACTTTAGTGTTGAAAATAAATGCTTTCTGATCTTAAAAACTGGAATGTTGAAAGTGCTACTTGATTCTTGAACTTTGTTGAAGATGACCCAGATTTAAATCAGAGATGGACTGCTATATTACATCTCAGTTGAAGAAAAATGTAGGCTTTGTTTTTTGAACATGATTTTACAGATCTAGTTTTGAAACTTTTAAAAACTGGAAAGGTTAAGTTTTTCTTTTGTAAACGAAAAGAAATAGGGAGAGATTGATATAGAGAATATGTTTACAGGTTATATTGTTAGACGGGTACAAGCTTTGTTCAGAGATTTTTATCTTCTCTTGGAGGCTGATATGATCTATGCTGGTGTACTAGAGATGTTTTGCATTTATGAAGATGTCCTTGTGTCTACATATATTTATCTTTCGTATGTACCTGAATATCTTTGTACATATATTTTTTTATACCCATTCCAAGTGTACATACCCATTTAATTCTTCCTGTACAAGCATGAAGACATATTTTCCTTTTATACTTTGTTTTATTCTTGCCTACACATAATTACTTGCAGCCTTGCCTTAGTCTAATGTTTATGATATAAATAAGTACATCTATAGTTTATTAACATATGGTTAGAATTTAGGTGATGTGTTAAGTGTTTACATAACATATATATTCCCTTTCATATTTATTTCTAACATATGTGTTTATTTTTATTTTACTTTTATTTTTAAAACTTAAACTATTAAATACTTAACCTATTATTATTTATATTTTATACTTATGTTAGAAAGACTAAATTTTAATATTAATAAGGTTTATTTTATTTTAAAACATTTTGAAAGACTTCATTTCAAATTTACAAATCATTGTTTCTCCCAAAAAATATATATATAACAATTCTATTTATATTAAAAATCTATTTGTAAAAATATTACCTTATTAATACTGTTTAGAAATAACTCATTGTTAAATTAAAATAATTTATAAAAGAAATTATCACTTCATTACTTATTTAAACAACTATATTTAAAAAGAACAAAACAACCTTTTTGTAAATTTTATTTAAATTCAAACTTAAACTAAAATAAATTTAAAACAATTAATATTTTTCTTAAGTATTTTAAATCATATAGTTATTTATTTAAATAGCCTTAAAACAAATATATTAAATCAAATTATAATTACCAAAAATATTAAAATTAGAAAACATGCCTTATTTATTAAATTTAAAACAAAGCTTATCTATCTACAATATATACAAATACATATATATTATAAATAGAAAATAATTTATTAGCTTTTAAAAGATAAATTATCAGTTAAATATATATCTAAAAGAAGATTATTAAACCAATTCAAGTCTTATTAACAATTATTATCAAATCAATTTAATTTTAAATGCAGATTATTAAATTGATATTGCCAGAAATTCCGGGATGTCACATTCCTCCCCCCTTAAAAGAATTTTGTCCCCGAAATTTAAAACAAAGGTAATTTAATAATCTAATTAAAGATTTAAAACACAAGCATATATTAATTATATGCTAACAACTATAGCAACCAACTCATCCAATCAAACAAATCTAACTATCCAGATAAAATCAGGATAGGTCTATCTAGAGTTTCCCAGGTATAAACACCGGGATACTCGCTCTACAGATTCCAAACAAAACTGTACTACTAAGCTACAGAGCTCCTACTCATCTAGATCTACAAAACTAGACAATATATCAGACTATAGACAAGTCTGACTCAACAACCAAACCCTCAAGAACTGCTGGTTCCAAAACTAGAGATGGATCATACACGTACTCCCTCAGAGATACGTGAAACACATCGAATCCCAGTTATCCAAACTAACATTCAATCCTGAAGACCAACACTTATCCTCACAAACACAGAGAAGATCCAAGATACCTCGGAGCTGGCTTCCCAGTCTTACCAAATCTTAAAGCTCCTTCGATCGGAGAAAACTTACTCAAAACCCAATCCCCGACTTCGAAATCCAAATTCCTCCGTCTCTTATCCACAAAACTCATCTGACGATCCGGGGCTGCCTTCATCCCTACCGATCAGCTCAACCTTCGCTGAAACTTCTTAAAACAACTCATCAAAATGATCCACTCACAATCAATCCAATAACACAAACTCTACTCCTCAAACATCAGAAGACTGATCTTACTTTTCCTATCCGAAAAGATAAAACAGATGCACTCCCAAACTGCTTCCGCTGCACAACTCTGATCTGAGTAGATGAAAATGCTGATAATACACACAAGCACAAACTGGAAAACACATCCCAGAAATATGGTTCAACAGATCCATAAAGAGAAAACTCAGAAATCCCGAAAGATCTCTGACAAACCAAGAGAACACTCAACTATCGCTAGTCACTTTTGCGATCAACCCAATCTAATATCCAAAGAAAACTGTTCTCTCTTTACCAATCAAAACAGCTTAAGCCTATCTAGCCAATCCATCGAAGAAATGGATCCACACTGCTGCTTCTGAACTTCACCTCTAGAAAACTGCTGACGGAAGACCTCCTCGCCTGTACACAGAACAATCTAAACTGCGACGCTGCCACTGACGACAAAGACTTCCTAATCCAAACTCCTTGAGAAACTCAGGCCACAAAGCCAAACACAAACACTCAGCTGAACTCAGCCTCAACAGCGATGTAGACACACTTCCTTAAACTTGTTCCAAAGAAACATCTTCGAAGACATCCATAGTCACTGTGTCTCATCACACAGATACTAATTCCTGAGGTTGCCAACATACCATCACTTGATTTTGCCAATCCGACAGATCCAAACTCTCAAAAATCCGCTCACACGAGCGCGATCAAACTTGCACTTCAAAAATGGACTCCGAACCTTAACAGATATCCTTCAGAGATTGGTGAATTCCTTACACCACAACAAAAATTCACTCGAGACAGTATTAGGTCTACAGTCTCGGCAGATACACTTCCAACCTCAACAAACTCCAATCATTGGTAGTCGTGTTACACACACCACTACCCTATCTACCTTTATAACTTATATTGGAAAACCCAAACAGGTAACCCAACAGATAGGTAGAAATATATATATATATATATATATATATATAAATTACAAATACGCTCTCTCAAGATAGAAATCACTTAAGAGCCTAGGTATTCACTCAACCTAGCGCTCTGATGCCAACTGTGACGACCCAACTTTCTACTACCAGAAAGTTGCATCATCTTTAAGAAAGAAAGGGGTGAGAAATAGAAAAGATAAAAGAAAAAAGAAGCAAAAACATCAGAATCTCAACAGCGGAACGAATAAATTATATTAATCACGTAAATATTACATAATATACAACATAAATCAGAGTTACACAGATAATACATCACATACTAGACAGTTATAACCACCTGTCTAGTTAATACAACTCGATACAACTCAAATACAACACAGATACAACACAAAGATACCAACACAGCGGAAAAACTATACATCTATATCGCTGAAGCCTCCTGCTCCATTGATCCTCCACAAATCGTCAAAGCTAACCTGAATCCCTTGGCTACTCGTAAAAATTTGAGTACCCAAGAGTTTAAGAAAAACAGAAATAAACTCTGGGTCAGACATGGGTCTGGTATGAGTAATAGGTTAAAGTTGCTTAACTTTGAAAATCCTTTGAAAACAAAGGTATCACGTAAGACTTCCCATACATAAACATGGAAAAGTTTTTACCTTACGCTAACCAAACATTTGATAGGAAATCCAGTTATATTATAATAGTGTCTAGGGTTTTCAAGTAAATAGAAAATAGCCGAAATTGTTACATTCATTAAATTCCAGCATACTAGCCACAACGTGGGTAATACAATCAAAACCGTAGGGTCTCGTAGGAAAATTGGGTTTCCAACAATGGTAGGGCTACTGGGGTACCGCCCGTCACAGTACCTGGCCTAGATCAGCGTACCGAGGACCCACCCTAAGTCCCCTGCAACATAAGGCCGGAACCATTCCTTACTGAACAGTTCCAAATAAGATAACCCCGCAGTTGTGGCCAACAACTGCCCACACAATCAAAATAAAAAGGGACATCTAGATAGGGGTATATCATACTCTCAAGTGGATGCTACCCACGAAGCCTTGCTGCACCTCCCCTGTTTTAGCCATTCCCGGTTGATGAGGCTTGAGACTACGATTACCTTAACAGAACTCATCACTTAGAATGCTCATCGTCCACCTGACGATGTTCTGAAAGCATCCAATCCATACAAGTTCGTTCCGGGTTCGAACGAAACCGGAGGCATTATCTCGTTACACTCATTTTGGAATCATCCTCAGAGTTAACGACAATAACCCTTGCACTCTGAATCTTCATCTTCACTTGAGATTCACAACCTATCGTTAATTTGGATCGATGTGGTTTTCGGATATCCAAATCTGGAAACCCGATCCTTGTCTAATCGAAATCCAAATCGCCATCTTTTAAGGCCAAGTTGTTTTAAAGTTAAAATAATTCATTTCATTATCCATATACATACAGATAGATAATTCACAATATCACAGATATATAATTCACAATATCATCACAAATAGATAATCTACATTATCCATATACTTCAACCAAAGCAACCATATCATACAACATTACTTATCTCATATCTGAGATTTCAAACCATTCAAGGAAATCAATATCATTTATCATATATAAACAAGGATTAATAATCACACCATTTATAATTAATTTAAAATGAACTAAATTAATTACTTCATCTCTAATTAATTTAAAGTAAATTAAATTAATTGCTTCATCATTATAAATCTTGCTTACATAACCATTAATTAATTACAAATCAATTAATTAATCATCCTCTAACTTCCATCTTAATTAATCATCCTGGATTAATTATCCTTTAATTACATTCAAGTAATTATTCTTTAATTAATTTCACAAATTAATTATCCTTAACCAAATATAGTAATTAATCTTTAATTACTTCATTTATTAATTAACTATAATTAATTTCATTAATCCTTAATTAATTACATTAATTAATTACTCAAAATCACTTATTATTGAATATTTAATCTTAATGAATCAACCTTTAATTATGTCATTAATTATATAATTTAATGATCCCTAATTACATTTTAATTAATTATTCTATTTAAAATAATTACATTAAGAAATTAATCTTTACTTAAACTACATTTATTAATCACTCTTGATTAATCACATCCAGTAATTAACTACCCTTAATTACCTCATTTAATAAATTAATTACTCCTTAATTAATTATCTTAATTAATCCCTTGATTAATTTCACAAAGTAATTTAATCCAAATTACTTTCATTATTAAATCATCTTCAATCAATTACATATAGTAATTACCATTAATTGCATCATTAAGTAATTATACTTCATTAATTACATTTAAGTAATCATACTTATCAAATCATTCAATGATTAATTTAAATTAATTAAACTTAATTAATTAACTTAAACAAATCAAATTAAACACAATTAATTATATTAAGTAATAAATTCCTTTATTTACTTCCATTAAGTAATTATACTTAAACATTTTTATAATTGATTGTCTTTAATTAACCAATCTAATTATTTAATAAAATAATCACATTTATTAATTATTTAATAATCCTAGTTAATGACCTTCATTACTTATTAACAATTCTTAATTTCTTTCCTTAAGAAATTAAACTTAGATAAATCAATTAATTAACCACTAATTATTTAATTAATGTAAGTTTTCAACTGTAACTTAATTAACCTTTAATTACATGATTAATTAATCTTTAATCATTAATTTAAAATCTAATCTTATCTAATTAATGATACTTAATTACAAATTAATCACTCCTAATTAATTAGTCTTAAACTTTAATTAATAATTTAGAACTCTTAATTACATAATTAACCATCCAAATCATTAATTAATTAAATTAATTAATTATTCATTATTAATTATCTTATTAATTTAATTACTCTAAATTATTAAATCTTAATTTACCTTAAGATAAAACATTATTCTTACTAATGATCAAATTATCAATAGCATTTAAAACAAATTTCTTTTTAAGTTCAAATCATTTAAAGAAATACTTTACATTTAAAGTTGCTTAAATATTTGAGTTTTTATAAAACTTAATTTGTTTCAAAAGTGGATTCAATTTCATTTTGAAATCAAATTTTAAACAAGTTTTAAAATCTATGTTTTAATCTTGCTTTACACTTTGAATTTAATTTAAGTTCAAAACTTAAATACTGCCAGGTCAAAACCAATTGACCCTAGCCACCACAAAAACTACTCGAGAAAACCCGTACCCTACTTCAAGTCAAAACTCGAATTACTCGAATGTTTCTCGAGTTAAAACCCTGCAACCATAAAACCAAACTCCACCATGTACCAAGTGCACCGTTGTGACGCCCCACCTCTATACCCACGCTAACCAAGAACACTACGATGTAGTGGTGTCAATTAGCACGGAGAATAAGGCTGTGGAGGAGCGACCATCCATGTAACTTCTTTGTGCGAGCACCGATATGTCAGATAGAATAGAATGCATAACATTTAAGGAGGAAATCCGACATACCGAAACAAACTCAAAGCTATCACATGGTGGCTATATATAATCTTCGGAAACAAACATAGAAATAATCATACATAAATCAGTCACAGACATCCATATCACAAAGGCGGAAGAAGATATGAATATGTTTATAATACATGAAAGTGTACATCAGAGTAGTGGTCAAAAAGATCCACGATAATACAAAAGAATAGCAACACGTGCTATACAAAATAATAAGTACACAACATAAAGTCTATATGTAAATGTGTACATCCAAAAACTACTAATCTATGTAGTTAGCCAAAAGTCAGAATAATCCTGAAGGGAAGTCAAGCAGAAGCACCTGTAACATCTCGGTCTGACCCGAGTATTATTTATAAGAAAATAATAAACGGATCAGTCTAGCTATAAATATCAGATGATAAGGAATAGGATAAATAATATGGCATGAACATGTAACAACCATAACGGCATACTACTATAAGTATGTAAATGATAATCAACAAAAGATTAACCAATATCACAAGAATCTTCTAAAAGATAAAATAGGGTATCATACCCTAAACTTGTATTCATAACAAGTCAATAACACATGAATTCACCAATGCACAAAAACTGATATCATATCAATGAAAATCATGAAAATTGGTGAAGCACAAATTCCAGAAATCAACACATGAAATCCAGAAAAACACATAAAAAGGGGGGAAGGCCTAACACATGAACGGGAGCATGAAAACTCACCAACGCGTATAAAACATGAACGAGAAGCTATCTCATGGAAGCTATCCGTTAAATTTTAACACATGAACGGCCCGAAGACCATGGGGTGCTACCCCATATATGTGATGGTGAAACATCACAAAAGCGGGGTCTAGTCTCCCTCGCAGACAAAAAGACATCGCTCAATCGCTAGTCTAAATCACAAAAATGATCGTCATGATCATAAGGAAGTGTCAATCACACCAAGCTAGTAAATATATGAGTTTAGCTTCATGTCCCATAACCACTTTCTTAACTTAAATATTTACGAACAAGCTGTAAATCTTCACTAGAAAATTGTCACAAAAACGGTTCAATCGAACAAGTCCAAGAGCTAACCGACGAAGTGAACGCAAGCGTTTCATACCACTCGTTTTACTAAGTCGTTTAATTCGATTTCTCATCCGAGTGAAGTAAAGGCTTGTATATACTAGTAGATTAGAAAACGGTTTGAGAAAAACGAGCTTTATATTTAAAACAGTGTTGAAATCGCTTTGATGAAAGAGTTATGATATTTACTACTAGTATTGAAGCCTTCACAATTTTGAAGTGACAAGTCACAAAACGATTGTTGAAACAAATCGCATCACAAAATTTCACGTTCGAAGACGTGAGAAAATCCAAGGAAATCAGCTCAAAATACATCAAAGTGGAAGTAGGTAATGCAGCCAAGAATGCCGAGCGACCTAACATGATTCAGGTCAAACGACGTAGTGGTATAAAGGGTTGAGCGACCTAGAGGTGTACAGGGCCGAGCGACATAAAGAAGTCAAGGCCATGCGACCTAACAACATTAAGGTGCGAGCGACCTAGCGACTTAACGAAGCCACGCGATCTAGCATGAAACAGGTCAAACAACCTAACAAGGTTGAGGCCATACGACCTAAGACCTAACTGTCCAAACGACCTAAGGGGATGTGGTCGAGCGACCTAACAGAAGTAGGTCTAACGACCTTAAATCGGTGGCCAAGCGACCTAGTGGTTGCGACGTAGAAGTGTTCGCGAGTTAGCAGAGCGACCTAACTGGGAAAGTGAGGCCAAGCGACCTAAGGTCTGCGACCTAAAGGCGAGCGACCTAAGAGGTCCAGCGACCTAAGTGGATACGCGACCTAACTGGAAGACAGATCGAGCGACCTAAGATATATGAGGTCCAGCGACCTAATGGATATAAGATCCAACGACCTAATGGAAAGAGACTCGCGACCTAAAACTGGGGACCGAAAGACTCGCGACCTAGAGACCAGCGGCCTAAATTGGCAATGGGTCTAATGACCTAACAGATGCAGGCCAAGCGACCTAAGGAACAAGCGACCTAAAAGAGGCGCGACCTAGGTTAAACAAGCCGGGCGATATAAGGTCGGAGACGACCTACGACTTAGCAAAGTCGAGCGACCTAATGCTACCGAGAGATATTAGGCCAGAAACGACCTAAAGGCATGCGAGCTATCACGTCAGAACGACCTAGTGCCAGAAAATCACCAAAAACACTAAAAATTGGAGCTTTTCGCCAATCCAATCCAAACCAAATGCAAATATGCATGCTAAGATGATAGGAAATCATCCCCAACAGTCCAAAGACGATTATAGGCAAGATGTGAGATTAAAAATCTCACCTTTTCACTAAAATGAATGAAGATGAAGCTTGAAAGCAAGGAGAAACAATCCAAAGCTTGAATCCACTATCTTCTACTTGAATTTGGAGTTGAAAGTTGGATTTGCAATTGAATTTGAGTTTGGAGTTTTAATTTCCCTTTCCCACCACCATTTTTGATGAATCTTGAATGTTAAAACAAATGATGAGTGAAGTGAGGAAGAGGGTTGGGTTGAACTAAAGAAGGTGCAGTCCAAACCAAAGTCAAAGGCGGGAAAAAGTGACGAAATTTCCACTTACTCCAAACATATCGAAGTTTACACTCAAAAAGATCGCAAACGTCATTTTGAGCTCAATGGAAGTGGTCTCGAGTCCTAATTTGATCGTATGCAAAAAGTAGCTTTTCGGACCAAAATCCGATTAACGATAAAATATTTAAATAAAATATTTAAATACAAAATCGATAAATATGCGGGTTGTTACAGACTCCCCTCCTTAAAGAAATTGCGTCCTCGCAATATGTAAGACGGAAATAAAAAGTAACAACTATAAAAAGCATATTAACACAAAAGAAATTTGAAATAAGAAGTTTACCTCAAAGAGCATGAGAAAGTAATTCCGGATGTGTACGCTCGATGAATTCTCTAGTCTCCCAAGAGCAATCCTTAGAATTTGAGGACCATTGAACTTTAACAAGCGGAACATCTTTATTTCGAAGTCGTTTAACTTCCATAGCAATAATTCGAACAGGATGCTGCTCATAAGTTAAATTAGGTGAAACTTCAATCTCTTCCACAACACCGGGCTCAAGAATAGAATCAGAATCCCGAAGGCACTTCCGTAGTTGAGAAATGTGAAACACGTCATGCATGGCAGAAAACTGAGCCGGTAACGAAAGGCGATAAGCCATGTAACCAATACGTTCAGTGATAGGAAATGGCCCAATATATCAAGGCGCTAACTTTCCCGATCGACTGAAGCGTACAACACCCTTCATTGGTGAAACACGAATAAATACAAGATCACAAACAGAAAATTCTAATTTCCTTCTTCGATTATCGGCATAGGATTTTTGTCTACTCTGGGCTTCTTTCATCCTTTGTCGAATAAGTTCAATCTTTCTGTAGAATCTCGAATAAAATCTGGTCCTAAAACCAGTTTCTCACCGGCCTCAAGCCAACAAGAAGGAGATCGGCATGGCCTTCCGTAGAGTGACTCGAAAGGTGCCATACCAATACTAGCTTGGAAGTTGTTATTATAGGAAAATTCGATAAGTGAAATATGATCTTCCCAACTTCCATCGAAATCAAGCACACAAGCACGAAGAAGATCTTCAAGGGTTTGATTCACACGCTCAGTTTGTCCATCGGACTAGGGGTGATAAGCGGTGCTAAAATTAAGCTTCGTTCCCAAAGCTTTTTGAAGACTCTTCCAGAATCCACTGGTAAACAATGGATCACGATCACTAACAATGGAAGAAGGAACTCCATGCAGTTTAACAATTTCTTTGATAAAGAGTTTGGCCAGAAGAGGAACGGTTCGGTTCGACCGAACAGGAATAAAATGGGCAGATTTAGTAAGTCTATCAACAACCACCCATAAGCTATTATGACCCGAACGAGAACGGGGAAGGCCATCAATAAAATCCATGGAAATTTGATCCCACTTCCAAACTGGAATTTCCAATGGTTGCAATAACCCACCAGGCCTTTGATGTTCAGCCTTGACAAGTTGGCAAGTCATGCAACACTTAACAAAGTTAGCGATATCAGATTTCATTCCCTCCCAGTAATAAAGTCGCTTCATATCTGCTTACATTTTACTGCTACCGGGATGAATGGAATATTTGGAATGGTGAGAATCTTCGAGAATTTCTTTGCGAAGATCTCCAGTATTTGATACGATAAGTCTACCAAATTTTCGAATGCCGCCGCGTAAATCGATATCAAAGTCTTTCAAACCTTCAATATCGGGTTTATCCCTAATATTATGGCTAAGAAGAGCCAATTCGGGATCTAGCTGTTGAGCTTCAAGAATGCGGTCTAAAAGAGAAGGGCGAGCCTCAAGGCTACATAGGACAAAAGATGAACATAAATCGGAGACACGACCTCGAATTTCACAAGTGGATAAAACCTCGAGATCCTTCCATTCGGATATCATCATAGAAACGACCGCTTGTTGCTTGCGACTAAGTGCATCAACAACTCGATTTCCCTTTCCAAGAGTATAAAGGATATCAAGATCATAAGAGGCAAGGAACTCAAGCCAACGCTGTTGACGCAAATTAAGTTCCTTTTAAGAGAATAAATATTTCAAAGACTTATGATCAGTATAAAGTATGAATTTCTCTCCCAAAAGATAGTGTCGCCAAATTCGAAGGGCGAAAACAATAGCCGCGAGTTCTAAATCATGTGTGGCATATCTAGTCTCAGCCGGCTTCAATTGCCTAGAAGCATAAGCAATAACACGTTCTTTCTGCATAAGAACGGCACCCAAACCAACGCGACTAGCATCGGTATAAACAACAAAATCTTGGTTCCCTTCGGGAATAACAAGAATGGGAGCATTAGAAAGGAGTTCTTTTAATTTCTGAAAAGAAGTTTCACATTTGTCCGACCAAATGTATTTAACACCTTTCTTTGTTAAGCCAGTAAGAGGCACGACAATCTTAGAAAAGTCTTTTATAAAGCGGCGGTAATAACCTACCAATCCAAGAAAGCTACGGATTTCAGTCACGCTCTCCGATCTCTTCCAATTTTAAATCGCTTCAATCTTTGAAGGATCCACTGATATTCCGGATTCGAAAATAATATGACCGAGAAACTTCACACTAGATTGCCAAAAATGGCATTTAGAAAATTTTTCCTTTAATTGATTGCTCCTAAGAGTTTCCAATACAATTCGAAGATGCTCTTTATGTTCCTCCTCGGTTTTAGAATACACAAGAATATCGTCAATAAAGATGAGAACAAACCGATCGAGAAAAGCTTTGAAAACTCGATTCATAAGGTCAACGAAATAAGCCGGAGCATTCATTAAACCAAATGGCATAACTAATCATTCATAAGATCCATAACGAGTACGGAATGAAGTCAAAGGAATACTAACCTCGGCAATACGAAGCTGATGAAAACCGGTAGCCAAGTCTAATTGTGAAAAGACTCTAGCACCACTAAGTTGATCAAATAGATCATCAATCCGAGGTAAAGGGTATTTATTCTTAATAGTAAGATCATTAAGCTTGCGGTAGTCGATGCAAAGCCTAAGTGTACCATCAGACTTATTTACAAAAATAGCTAAAGCTCCCCAAGGCGAGGAACTAGAGCAAATAAGTTGCTTCGTCTCTAACTCGGATAATTGCTTGCGCATCTCTTCATTCTCCTTATTGGACATGCGATAAGGAGGACGGGTAATAGGTTGAGCTCCAGGTATAAGATTAATTTTGAACTCAATTGCTCGCTTAGGTGGTAGTCCTAAAACGGGCTCAAAGATGTCGGAAAATTCACGAATGACGCGAATAAGAGAAATGACATCCTCCTCATCATCATTATCATCATCACGAGGATTGAAAGAATATAAAGATGCAACCAAAGCGGAATCCGAATCTTTAAGAACAATAAAAATCTGCTTAACAGATAGTGGATGTCGAAGACAAATAATCCGCTCAGGACATAGGATATGAGCTTCGTAACGATTAAGCCAATCCATACCCAAAATCATTCCAAAGCCTAGGTAACGCATGACATGCAAATCGGCTAGGAAAGAAAAATCACACAAAATAATCTCGACATCTTTACAAAGCAGACTAAGGGTTGCGGATCTACCAACCGGATTCGCAATTCTTAAAGAAGTCATTAAAGCAACAACACTTAAAGAAAAATTATCGGCAAGTTCCTTTGATATAAAAGAATGGGATGCACCCATATCAAAGATAACTCTAATAGGTTAATCATGAAATATAATAATGCCATCAAGGACAGAATGAGACATACCTTGTCTGCGAGATGTGTTGCCAGGGGCTTGAGCAACGTTTAACTTTCCCTCCTTGTCTTGAAGCTTAGGACATAGATGCATAAAATGATCTGGACTTTTACAATAGCGACAAGAGCGGGGCTTTGAACACTTGTTCGAAAAATGGCCCTTAGCACCACAGTTGAAGCATTTCCTATCACTGGGGGAAAATGCCTTTGCAGCAGGAGTTGCTTGCTTACCCTTTTTGTTGGGATAAGGACCTTTGAATTTGTTTGGCCTCTTCTTGTTGTTGAAGTTTGGTTTGGAAGCCACCACTTCAACATCACTGTCCTTATCAGCCTCTTCAAGACGAAGAGCGATATCAATAAGTTGGTCGAAAGGAACTTCTAACTTTAGAAGTAATGGCTTCTTGAGATTCTTGTTTAAGCCATAGACGAATCTTTGATTCTTCTTCAACGGGGTGTTGATGTATTCAACCCCATATTTGGACAGTGACTCGAAGGATTCGACATAATCTGTCACAGAGGATTCACCTTGAACAAGGTCTATAAAACGTCGAGCCAATGTCACCTTCTCTGCTTTTGGTACGAATTTCAACTCGAAGCGTTCCCGGAATTGCTCCCAGGTGAGATCTGCTTCGTTAATTTCAGAAATAATAAGTTCGTACCAATCCAATGCTCTCTCTTGGAGCATACTAGATGCCACCTGAACACGGTGAAGATCGACAAGATTCATGCGAGAAAAGATTCGATCGCATGTTCTTAACCAAGCCTGGACCTCGATAATAGTTTCAGAACCTTTGAATGGTTTCCCACCCAAGTTGGTATAATTGTTGCACAAGCGTGCAAATCCAGACTTAGGGTGAGTTGGTTCCCAGTGAGAACCCGATGCCTGAGCATTCTTTACTAAATCAAGAAGCTGTTGAGCAGTCATAAAAACTCCATCCTGGGGAGTGACAGTAGATGGTCCAGCTCTGGGACGACCTGGTCTAGACATTCTCTTCTCTAAGAAAGAGAGAAGAAGAAAAAGGTTATTCACCAAATGAATATCAAGCAATCTTGATAAATGAAACAAGGAATCATAAAGAAAACAGGATGAATTGGTTCGAAGAATCGAACTAAATCCTGAAACACAACTCCTAAGGTGGACTTAGGACGATGATCCTTGTTAAGTTATTCTACATTGTTCCGAAGTTTCGCTCTGATACCAAGCTGTGACGCCCACCTCTATACCCACGCTAACCAAGAACACTATGATGTAGTGCTGTCAATTAGCACGGAGAATAAGGCTGTGGAGGAGCGACCATCCATGTAACTTCTTTGTGCGAGAACCGATATGTCAGATAGAATAGAATGCATAACATTTAAGGAGGAAATCCGACATACCGATACAAACTCAAAGCTATCACATGGTGGCTATATATAATCTTCGGAAACAAACATAGAAATAATCATACATAAATCAGTCACAGACATCCATATCACAAAGGCGGAAGAAGATATGAATATGTTTATAACACATGAAAGTGTACATCAGAGTAGTGGTCAAAAAGATCCACGATAATACAAAAGAATAGCAACACGTGCTATACAAAAGAATAAGTACACAACATAAAGTCTATATGTAAATGTGTACATCCAAAAACTACTAATCTATGTAGTTAACCAAAAGTCAGAATAATCCTGAAGGGAAGTCAAGCAGAAGCACCTGTAACATCTCGGTCTGACCCGAGTATTATTTATAAGAAAATAATACACGGATCAGTCTAGCTATAAATATCAGATGATAAGGTATAGGATAAATAATATGGCATGAACATGTAACAACCATAACGGCATACTACTATAAGTATGTAAATGATAATCAACAAAAGATTAACCAATATCACAAGAATCTTCTCAAAGATAAAATAGGGTATCATACCCTAAACTTGTATTCATAACAAGTCAATAACACATGAATTCACCAATGCACAAAAACTGATATCATATCAATGAAAATCATGAAAATTGGTGAAGCACAAATTCCAGAAATCAACACACGAAATCCAGAAAAACACATAAAAAGGGGGAAAGGCCTAACACATGAACGGGAGCATGAAAACTCACCAACGCGTATAACACATGAACGAGAAGCTATCTCATGGAAGCTATCCGTTAAATTTTAACACATGAACGGCTCGAAGACCATGGGGTGCTACCCCATATATGTGATGGTGAAACATCACAAAAGCGGGGTCTAGTCTCCCTCGCAGACAAAAATACATCGCTCAATCGCTAGTCTAAATCACAAAAATGATCGTCATGATCATAAGGAAGTGTCAATCACACCAAGCTAGTAAATATATGAGTTTAGCTTCATGTCCCATAACCACTTGCTTAACTTAAATATTTACGAACAAGCTGTAAATCTTCACTAGAAAATTGTCACAAAAAGGGTTCAATCGAACCAGTCCAAGAGCTAACCGACGAAGTGAACGCAAGCGTTTCATACCACTCGTTTTACTAAGTCGTTTAATTCGATTTCTCATCCGAGTGAAGTAAAGGATTGTATATACTAGTAGATTAGAAAACGGTTTGAGAAAAATGAGCTTTATATTTATAACAGTGTTGAAATCGCTTTGATGAAAGAGCTATGATATTTACTACTAGTATTGAAGCCTTCACAATTTTGAAGTGACAAGTCACAAAACGATTGTTGAAACAAATCGCATCACAAAATTTCACGTTCGAAGACGTGAGAAAATCCAAGGAAATCAGCTCAAAATACATCAAAGTGGAAGTAGGTAATGCGGCCAAGAATGCCGAGCGACCTAACATGATTCAGGTCAAACGACCTAGTGGTATAAAGGGTTGAGCGACCTAGTGGTGTACAGGGCCGAGCTACATAAAGAAGTCAAGGCCATGTGACCTAACAACACTAAGGTGCGAGCGACCTAGCGACTTAACGAAGCCACGCGATCTAGCATGAAACAGGTCAAACAACCTAACAAGGTTGAGGCCATACGACCTAAGACCTAACTGTCCAAACGACCCAAGGGGATGTGGTCGAGCGACCTAACAGAAGAAGGTCTAACGACCTAAAATCGGAGGCTAACCGACCTAGTGGTTGCGACCTAGAAGTGTTCGCGAGTTAGCAGAGCGACCTAACTGGGCAAGTGAGGCCAAGCGACCTAAGGTCTGCGACCTAAAGGCGAGCGACCTAAGTGGTCCAGCGACCTAAGGGGATACGCGACCTAACTGGAAGACAGTCGAGCGACCTAAGAGATATGAGGTCCAGTGACCTAATGGATATAAGGTCCAACGACCTAATGGAAAGAGACCCCCGACCTAAAACTGGGGACCGAAAGACTCGCGACCTAGAGACCAGCGACCTAAATTGGCAATGGGTCTAACGACCTAACAGATGCAGGCCAAGCGACCAAAGGAGCACGCGACCTAAAAGAGGCGTGACCTAAGTCAAACAAGCCGGGCGATATAAGGTTTGAGACGACCTACGACTTAGCGAAGTCGAGCGACCTAACGCTGCCGAGAGATATTAGGCCAGAAACGACCTAAAGGCATGCGAGCTATCACGTCAGAACGACCTAGTGCCAGAAAATCACCAAAAACACTAAAAATTAGAGCTTTTCGCCAATCCAATCCAAACCAAATGAAAATATGCATGCTAAGATGATAGGAAATCATCCCCAACAGTCCAAAGACGATTATAGGCAAGATGTGAGATTAAAAATCTCACCTTTTCACTAAAATTGATGAAGATGAAGCTTGAAAGCAAGGAGAAGCAATCCAAAGCTTGAATCCACTATCTTCTACTTGAATTTGGAGTTGAAAGTTGGATTTGCAATTGAATTTGAGTTTGGAGTTTTAATTTCCCTTTCCCACCACCATTTTTGATGAATCTTGAATGTTAAAACAAACGATGAGTGAAGTGAGGAAGAGGGTTGGGCTGAACTAAAGAAGGTGTAGTCCAAACCAAAGTCAAAGGCGAGAAAAAGTGACGAAATTTCCACTTACTCCAAACATATCGAAGTTTACACTCAAAAAGATCGCAAACGTCATTTTGAACTCAATGGAAGTGGTCTCGAGTCCTAATTTGACCGTATGCAAAAAGTAGCTTTTCGGACCAAAATCCGATTAACGATAAAATATTTAAATACAAAATCGATAAATATGCGGGTTGTTACAACCGTGCACATGCACGATGTCGTTGGTCAGCTCAGATCATCAACGGTGATCTTTCCCCTACCAACCATCATCCAACTACCCAAGTTCGATCATCAGATCATCAGCCAAATCACCAAGTCGAAATCGAGATGAGCATCCAAACCTGGAACTACACAGAACCCATTATCGCAAAGCCTGACATCGCCTCGTACCCACGACCCTGACCACCAGCACTCATGCGACTCCGGCCACTCATTCTCCAACATCCCCTCTACCATTCCCCAAAATCACGGCGAACTCGATCGAATGAGGACAACGAACAAAACGAAAATCTCGATCTTACTGAAATTAGGTTTAGAAATTTAATTTGATCACCGCCGCTGCCACGTTGAACTGGAGCACATCCCACCATTTTTCCCTGACACACAGCACTCCCCTCTACCTTCACACGAAACCCCGAAGTCTGATGCAGCGCAACCCAGAATTCTTCAAGACTTAAGTCGTACACGACTTAAAGATGTGGGTATAAGTCGTCCCCGACTTATGGAAGGAATTATAGGTCGTCCACGACTTATAAAATCACGTGAGGAGGAGCTACGACTTAATTCCAGAGGGTTACGACTTAACCAAGTTTGGGAGAAAAGGCTCCGACCTAACAAAGCTTTTAAGTCATTGATACGACTTAGGGAAGATAAGCGAGATAGCAAGCAGTTAGATCGTGTAGACATGGTACGACCTACTGGTGACGAGTTACGACCTAACGAAGCTACGACCTACCATAGGTCGTTGAAGTTCTGACTCGTAAAGACTTTAAGTCGTAAGTCGTGTGAAGATGGTTATATCTTAAGTCGTCTGCCTGGTAAGCTGTTACATATTTTAGGTCGTTACCGACCTAAGTTAGGTCGCTGAAGCTTGGTGCCCTGGATTCTCTTGCCGAGTTAATCTGAACCGCTGTTTCTTAAACCGCTACTAAGTTGAGTCGAATGGTGTTGTTAAGTCGGCAACGACTTAAGTGATGTAATTTTTCTATTTGTATTTGCTAAGTCGCTAGGCTTTCTTGTAGTAAGTCGAGAGTCGTAACTCGCTGTATTTCTTGTATTTTGTTAAATCGCTGAAGGGATAAGTCGTAACTCGCGTAGTGTTGAGTCGCCATGTTTGTAAGTCGTTGTATGGTGTAACTGTTAAGTCGGTGAGCAGGCTAAGTCGTAAGTTGGAAGGTGTGGTCATAAGTCGGAACCGACTCATGTGTTGTACATTTTTGTTTGCGTGGGTTGTAGCCTATAAATAGGCAAGTGGAATCATCTTGTAAGGTGGTTGATTTTTGAATAAAATTCTCTTTTGTTAGCTTTGTGCTTTCATTCCAATTGGTAGTTGAGTGCAATCTCCTATCTCCTCTTTCGGTTAATCGAGTGCGCTCGATTCAACGATTGCAGAAGCCGATTCGCGGAATCAAGTGCGCTTGATCAACGCTTGAAGAATTGAAGATCTTTGAACCCGGTATCATGCGCGATCAACGAGTTCGAGATAGCTAGAATTCGATATCTTCGGATCAACAAATTTGGGCATTTCAGTATCTTCCAATCCATCGATTATTACATTCATCGATCTACATTGTTTTGATTAATCCGCTGCGTCAGTTTTGGTATCAGAGCTTGTTCTAGCCAATCATAGCTAGATCGAGACTTGGAGCCTAATCATTTTGAGTTTTGAAGAGATCAAGTGATAACCGAGCTTGAAGTGAGAAGCCGAGCTAAGTAGAAGAGTGGGAGTCAAATTTGCCTCATATGGAGAAGTGTGTTCATCGTGTTCATCGCGAAGTTGCAACAAAAGTGGAAGATTCGATCCATTTCATTTTGGATCAAAGTTCGAATTGTGTTTGAATTTGAAGAGTTTGTAAAGTTTTCAAGTATGCCGCCGAGAAGAGCTAATCGTCACCAAAACGTAGAAGCTTTGTATCGAAGAGAAGAAGCTGATGAGATGGAGCAAAGAATCAATGAAAACTTTAGTGAAAAGCTTAACGAAGGAATTGGACGATTAGAGAAGATGATGTTAGAAATGAATCAAAATCGGAGAAGGGTTTCACCTGAATCTAACCATGGGGGAAGTAGAGTCTCACCACAATCCAATCGAGAAAGAAGTGTTGACAATGATCAAAGGCATGGGAGGAACGTGGATGATCGTGAACGGAGGAATGTAGATAGAAGGGATGATGGTAGTAGACGTGACGGTAGTAGAGATGTGGGTGGACGAGATAGACAACAATATACATCTTATTTTGAAGAGGAGTATGATGGTGGTAGTGTTCGAGGACAAGGAAGAAATCACTCTGAATATGATCACAAGTGGGAGTCGGGGATGAAAACTGAAATTCCTGAATTCAAAGGTGGTATGCAAGCAGAGGAGTTTCTAGATTGGGTGGCTAATGTTGAAGAGATTTTTGATTTCAAAGAAGTTCCAGAACAGCGTAGAGTGAAGTTGGTTGCTACAAGGTTGAGGGGTAGAGCTTTGGCATGGTGGCAGCAAACCAAACTTACACGTGAACGAATGGGAAAGTCAAAAGTTGAATCTTGGGAGAAGATGAAGAAATTGATGAAATCAACGTTCTTACCTTACAATTATCAATCTTTGATGTATCAACGTTTGCAAAACTTGAGACAAGGAACGAAGTCTGTTAACGACTATGCTGATGAATTCTATCAACTGATTGCAAGGAATGATATTATGGAAATGGAAGAGCAGCTGACATCTAGATTCATTGGGGGACTGAGAATGCAGATACAGGATATGGTTAATATGTTCGATCCAAGATCTGTGGCAGAAGCACATCAGAAAGCGTTGGCTTGGGAGAAACAGGGACAACGAGGAGGTGGTGTGTTTACAAATTCCAATAATCAAGTGAAGGGAGTTAGTGGAAGTTCTAATGTTTCAAAAGCTGTTGCAAAACCAGTTGTGAATGAGGTTGGAAAGATGAAAGTCGGTAATGGTTTCAAGTGTTATAATTGCCAAGAAATGGGCCACAAAAGTAGCGAATGTCCAAAGCCGAAGAAGAGAGCTATGATAGCAGAAGTTGAAGATGAGGATGAAGAAGCTGAATGTTCCAATTCACCACATGATGAGGAGGAAGAAGAAGTGACGGGAGACGAAGGTTACAATCTAATGATGAAGAGGTCCTGTTTAACACCAAAGAAAGAGGAGGATTGTAGTTGGTTGAGGAGCAATATTTTTCAGTCAACATGTACCATTCTGGGGAAAGTTTGCAAATTTGTTATTGATGCAGGAAGCTGTGACAATATCGTTTCAACCGAGGCTGTAACAAAGTTGAAGTTGAAGACAGAGAAACATCCGAATCCATATAAGTTAGCATGGCTGAGAAAAGGAGGAGAGGTGAAAGTGGATAGACGAGTTCATGTTCCATTCTCTATTGGGAAGAAATACAAAGACGAGATCTGGTGTGATGTAGTAGAGATGGATGTTTGTCACTTACTTTTAGGAAGACCATGGCAGTATGATCGAGCAGTACAACATGACGGTCGGACCAATAGCTACAGTTTTATGTTTGAAGGTACGAAGATTATCTTAGTTCCGAAGAAGAGACATCAAGGAGAGAGTAAATCAGAAGAGATTGAAGAACTGAAAACTTTGTTATCTTTGAAAGAGTTTGTTAAAGAAGTTGAAGAAGAGACGGAAGTGTATTTGTTGATTGGGCGAGAGAGCAGCGAAGAGATTGAAATTCCAGAAGAAGCGAAGCCAGTTTTGAAAGAATTTGAGGATGTATTTCCAGATGAGTTACCGAAGGAGTTACCGCCAGTAAGAGACATTCAACATCAAATCGATCTTGTTCCGGGAGCAATGTTGCCTCATAGACCACACTATCGAATGAGTCCGAAGGAACATGAAGAGTTGGGGAGGCAGGTAGAGGAATTGCTTGAACAGGGGCGTGTGCAGGAGAGTTTAAGTCCTTGTGCTGTACCAGCTTTATTGGTACCCAAAAAGGATGGAACGTGGAGGATGTGCACAGATAGTAGAGCATTGAATAAGATCACAGTCAGATACAGATTTCCAATGCCGAGGCTTGATGATTTATTGGACCAAATCAGTGGGTCCGTAATCTTTTCAAAAATTGATTTGAAGAGCAGATATCATCAAATTCGTATTAGACCAGGTGATGAGTGGAAGACAACTTTTAAAACCAGGGAGGGTCTATACGAATGGTTGGTTATGCCATTTGGCTTATCAAATGCACCAAGTACTTTCATGAGGGTGATGAACTAGATTTTTAGACTATTCATTGGGAAGTTCGTGGTGGTGTATTTCGATGATATTCTGATATATAGCAGGAGTATGGAAGAGCATGTTCAACATTTGAGGGAAGTGCTAATTATTCTACGTGAGGGACAATTTTATGCTGCAACGAAGAAATGCGTGTTAATGACGCATAGTGTTTTATTTCTGGGGTATATTGTATCGGATGGAGGAATACAGGTTGACCAAAGTAAAGTCGAAGCGATTAGAGATTGGCCACAGCCCAAGACGATAACAAAAGTTCGAAGTTTCCACGGGTTGGCTTCATTTTATCGAAGATTTATTCCACACTTTAGTAATGTGATGGCGCCTGTGACTGATTGTATGAGGGGTAAACAGTTTTCATGGACGGAGGAAGCAGGAGTTGCTTTTGAATGAATCAAGGAGTTGTTGACGACAGCACCAATTCTAGCATTACCTGATTTTCAGTTGTTGTTTGAATTACATACTGACGCATCAAAGGTGGGAATTGAAGGGGTGTTGAGTCAGAGGGGACGTCCAATTGCACACTTTAGTGAGAAGTTATCAGGAGCAAAGATGAGATATAGTACATATGATGTGGAATTTTATGCTGTTGTGCAAGCTATTAAACACTGGAGACACTATCTATTTCAGAAAGAGTTTGTTCTTTACACTGATCATGAGGCGTTGAAGCATTTACAAGGGCAAGACAAGATTTCAGCGAGACATGCATCGTGGATTGCATATCTGCAACAGTTTACTTTTGTTGTCAAACACAAGTCAGGGGTGACGAATCGTGTGGCTGATGCGTTGAGCAGAAGAAATCACTTGTTAACTACATTGAAGGTTGAAGTAACGGGATTCGATGTGTTGCCAGAATTATTTGACGAAGATCCTTACTTTATGAAGTTTGTCGATAAAGTCAAGAATGGGGAGACGGATGAGTTCGTGATGGTGGATGGTTTTCTATTCAAAGGAAATCGATTGTGCATACCTGATTGTAGTTTGAGAATGAAGATTGTAAAAGAACTACATGAAGAAGGACATGTTGGGAGAGACCGTACCTTACAGTTGATTTCACAGTCTTACTTTTGGCCATCGATGAGGAAAGAAGTGGAGAGATTTGTGGAGCGATGTCATATTTGTCAGGTTTCGAAGGGAACTGCGACTAATGCTGGTTTATATATGCTGTTACCGGTACCAACTAAACCATGGGTTGATGTGAGTATGGACTTTGTGTTGGGGTTGCCGAGAACACAGCGGGGAAACGATTCCATTTATGTGGTGGTTGACCGATTTTCAAAGATGACAGATTTTATTGCTTGTAAGAAGACGGCGGATGCTGTTCATGTTGCTCAATTGTTTTTCAAGGAGATCTATTTACTTCATGGATTGCCAGAATCTATTGTGTCGGATAGAGATACTCGATTTCTGAGTCACTTTTGGTTGAGTTTGTGGAAGATGGTGGGAACAAAGTTGAACTTTAGCAGCGCTTATCATCCGCAAACAGATGGACAGACTAAGGTTGTGAACAGATCATTGGGAAATTTGCTGAGATGTCTTGTGCAAGACAATCTGAAGAGTTGGGATATGAAGTTATGCCAAGCAGAATTTGCTCATAATCATGAAGTGAATCGTAGTACAGGGTTCAGTCCATTTCAGGTAGTTTATTCAAGCTTACCAAAGGGACCGTTGGATCTAACGGTAGTGCCACAATCAAAGAAGACAGTTAAGAAAGCTGCTGATTTTGTTGAGGGGTTGACTGATTGTCATAAAATCGTTCAGGAACGATTAGAGCAAGCAAATGAGAAGTATAAACGATCTGCAGATTTGAAACGAAGGAGCGTTGAATTTAATGAAGGTGATTTAGTTTATGCACTGTTAACAATGGATCGTTTTCCAGTGGGCGCTTATAACAAGTTGAAAGCCAGAAAAATTGGTCCTGTAAAAGTCGTAAAACGAATTAATGAAAATGCTTATAAATTGAAGCTACCGGAGGATGTGTACACTTCTGATGTGTTCAATGTTAAACATCTCGTACCATATCATGGGGATGAACGAGCTGATGTGGAGGAACTTACAAATTCGAGGTCGAATTTTTCTCAACCTGGGGAGGATGATGCAGCGCAACCCAGAATTCTTCAAGACTTAAGTCGTGCACGACTTAAAGATGTGGGTATAAGTCGTCCCCGACTTATGGAAGGAATCATAGGTCGTCCACGACTTATAAAATCACATGAGGAGGAGCTACGACTTAATTCCAGAGGGTTACGACTTAACCAAGTTTGGGAGAAAAGGCTCCGACCTAACAAAGCTTTTAAGTCGTTGATACGACTTAGGGAAGATAAGCGAGATAGCAAGCAGCTAGATCGTGTAGACAAGGTACGACCTACTAGTGACGAGTTACGACCTAACAAAGCCACGACCTACCATAGGTCGCTGAAGTTCTGACTCGTAAAGACTTTAAGTCGTAAGTCGTGTGAAGATGGTTATATCTTAAGTCGTCTGCCTGTAAGCTGTTACATATTTTAGGTCGTTACCGACCTAAGTTAGGTCGCTGAAGCTTGGTGCCCTGGATTCTCTTGCCGAGTTAATCTGAACCACTGTTTCTTAAACCGCTACTAAGTTGAGTCAAATGGTGTTGTTAAGTCGGCAACGACTTAAGTGATGTAATTTTTCTATTTTTATTTGCTAAGTCGCTAGGCTTTCTTGTAGTAAGTCGAGAGTCGTAACTCGCTGTATTTCTTGTATTTTGTTAAATCGCTGAAGGGATAAGTCATAACCTGCGTAGTGTTGAGTCGCCATGTTTGTAAGTCGTTGTATGGTGTAACTGTTAAGTCGGAGAGCAGGCTAAGTCGTAAGTCGGAAGGTGTGGTCATAAGTCGGAACCGACTCATGTGTTGTACATTTTTGTTTCCGTGAGTCGTAGCCTATAAATAGGCAAGTGGAAATATTTTGTAAGGTGGTTGATTTTTGAATAAAATTCTCTTTTGTTAGCTTTGTGCTTTCATTCCAATTGGTAGTTGAGTGTAATCTCCTATCTCCTCTTTCGGTTAATCGAGTGCGCTCGATTCAACGATTGCAGAAGCCGATTCGCGAAATCAAGTGCGCTTGATCAACACTTGAAGAATTGAAGATCTTTGAACCCGGTATCGTGCGCGATCAACGAGTTCGGGATAGCTAGAATTTGGTATCTTCGGATCAACGAATTTGGGCATTTCAGTATCTTCCAATCCATCGATTATTACATTCATCGATCTACATTGTTTTGATTAATCCGCTGCGTCAAAGTCCCTCAACGACGAGATCACCAGAAAACGCCCTATTTCCCATTTTAGTTCAAACAAGAACTGCACCTTCAACCTAGTACTAAAAATCGTGAATTTAGTTTTAAAAATCATAAATTAGAATAAGTTTTCAGATTATAAACTTAGATCAGTGAATTAATATGTTTGAATTTTAACATAAATAAACTTGCACTGTTGTTTTATATTTTTCTAGAGAACATACAAATTATTTTTAACTTAAACAAATTTTAATCTAAAATCTAGATATAACAAACATACTTTGTTCAAGACTTAAGTCTTAACAAAGACTGGATCAAGAGCAAGTGAATTTTGATTAGAATTTGAACCTGGAAACTATAAAACAGAGAGTGCTCAGATAAATAGACATGCAATCATACATCCATATGTACTCAGTAGTATTTCATTTATATGTACATACACAACACATATTCATTTCAAGAAAATTTGCAAGCAACCAAATAATTCAAGAAAACTTAAGCCTTTTTAAAAAAATGTTACTCACCTGTTAAAAGAAGATAGAGAATTTAAAACTTGAAATAGGCTTTGAAACTTTAGTGTTGAAAATAAATGCTTTCTGATCTTAAAAACTGGAATGTTGAAAGTGCTACTTGATTCTTGAACTTGGTTGAAGATGACCCAGATTTAAATCAGAGATGGACTGCTATATTACATCTCAAGTTGAAGAAAATGCAGGCTTTGTTTTTTGAACATGATTTTACAGATCTAGTTTTGAAACTTTTAAAAAGTGGAAAGGCTAAGTTTTTCTTTTGTAAACGAAAAGAAATAGGGAGAGATTGATATATAGAATATGTTTACAGGTTATATTATTAGATGGGTACAGGCTTTGTTCAGAGATTTTTATCTTCTCTTGGAGGCTGATATGATCTATGCTGGTGTACTAGAGATTTTTTGCATTTATGAAGATATCCTTGTGTCTACATATATTTATCTTTCGTATGTACCTGAATATCTTTGTACATATATTTTTTTATACCCATTCCAAGTGTACATACCCATTTAATTCTTCCTGTACAAGCATGAAGACATATTTTCCTTTTATACTTTGTTTTATTCTTGCCTACACATAATTACTTGCAGCCTTGCCTTAGTCTAATGTTTGTGATATAAATAAGTCTATCTATAGTTTATTAACATATGGTTAGAATTTAGGTGATGTGTTAAGTGTTTACATAACATATATATTCCCTTTCATATTTATTTCTAACATATGTGTTTATTTTTATTTTACTTTTATTTTTAAAACTTAAACTATTAAATACTTAACCTATTATTATTTATATTTTATACTTATGTTAGAAAGACTAAATTTTAATATTAATAAGGTTTATTTTATTTTAAAACATTTTGAAAGACTTCATTTCAAATTTACAAATCATAGTTTCTCCCAAAATATATATATAACAATTCTATTTATATTAAAAATCTATTTGTAAAAATATTACCTTATTAATAATGTTTAGAAATAACTCATTGTTAAATTAAAATAATTTATAAAAGAAATTATCACTTCATTACTTATTTAAACAACTATATTTAAAAAGAACAAAACAACCTTTTTGTAAATCTTATTTAAATTCAAACTCAAACTAAAATAAATTTAAAACAATTAATATTTTTCTTAAGTATTTTAAACCATACAATTATTTATTTAAATAGCCTTAAAACAAATATATATTAAATCAAATTATAATTACCAAAAATATTAAAATTAGAAAACATGCCTTATTTATTAAATTTAAAACAAAGCTTATCTATCTACAATATATACAAATACATATATATTATAAATAGAAAATAATTTATTAGCTTTTAAAAGATAAATTATCAGTTAAATATTTATTTAAAAGAAGATTATTAAATCAATTCAAGTCTTATTAAAAATTATTATCAAATCAATTTAATTTTAAATGCAGATTATTAAATTGATATTGCCAGAAATTCCGGGATGTCACACCTTTCCACGGTCTATACACTATGTAACATGTGAATCGTTCAACCACTTAAGTGCAACACTTATATAGGTAAGAAAAAAAATTCGCATCTTTCTCTCGCACACACACACACACAATGGCATGCCATAATCTTCTAATGGCAACCAAAGAGGTAAGCCTGATAAATATTTATCATGGTTATTCAAATGTGTGTATGTATGCAGATATATCTATAGTTAGTTAATACACAAATATATGCATGTATATATATATACAAGCTATAATGGACATTTTTTCAAAAAAGTTCTTCTTCTTTATGATGTCTTTCAACCTTTTATTGTTCTTTTCCAATCTTCGAACATTCGCAAATCAAGCACCATTAAGATTTGTATATTACTGGTACTTGAGTTAAGTTATAGTGATGTTCATCATTCTGCTAGTATAAAGTAAAATTGTTCACTTTTTTGATATTAGATAAACACGGTAATCACACTTATAATCATTAACTAAACAAAATAATTTGAACAAAATACATTTGATAAACCTTGAATGTGTATATTGAACAATATGTATGGAAATAGCTTAAATTCATCAAAGTCATCCACATAAACTTTCGAACTCTATCATTTCATTTCAAATATATACGGTATAAGCCGATGAACATAGTAAGTCTCATTGTAGAATAAAGCAACTGAAGTTACCCATGAAGGTGCGTTAAAAAAATATGAAAAATGTGTCAATCAATATTAGTAGATTAAGGACTGACATTGATTTGATTCTAGTGCATAAATCATTAGGAAATAGAGATAGTACTCAAAACCTGAATTAATTAAAGAAAATCGATGAATTATTACTTGAGATAGAAATCTAATAGGTATTAGATCAATAATAATTGAGCTTAATCATTTATCTACCTTGAACAATCTAGTTCAAGTTAATTTTGTGGTTAATTGTTAACTGTCATCGGTGATGTGAAGACGAAGGAGAATTAGGGATTTTTTAGTTTTAGGGTGAGTTTGGGAACATGAGGAAGCGAGATATAAAGGAATAATATTGGAAAAGGGTATTTTAGGAATTTAGAAAAGACAACGTTGAAGTTTATGTAGTGAATTTTCATTATTAATAGTAAAGATAAAGATGTGCATACGTGTATATTCGTATACACATAGATGCATCTATGTGTATATATACATACATATATGTATGTGTACGTTCATACGTGGTGGGTACATGTATACGTGTGTATGTATTGAATGATCAACATTCTGAATCTCAAGCATTTGAAAAAGTAGAATCTGATGTGAAATAAACTAAAATAAATCAGAAACCCATTATATTGCTCTTAAAACTCCTAGATAACCTTTATACCATTCTTTAATTCCTTATTTCCAAAATTAGTTATCCCACTTTTCTGCAAAAAAATAAAAAGATAATAGTAAACCAAACATTAGCGAAACACAAATTTTGTCCCAAGAAATGTTAAATTTAAACAACCTAATTTTCAAAAAAATGTAACATTATTTTTTGAACTCAAATTACAATATAATTTCATCTCAGAATAAAAAAAAAATACTAAACTGAGAAGTAGCAGACTATATTAGTTTAACAATTGAAACATTAAGAAAAAACAATTTTAGAATAGTTTTCCTTCCATTATTAATGTACTCTAGTCCTAAGTTTCTTGTATGTGATAAATAAAGAATTATTATCTTTAAAAGTTTAGTAATATATGAAACCATTTTTGACATGTGTATAACTTTTAACTTTATATTTGTAAATAAAAAAAGTTGATCAGTACTATTTTTTTACCTTATTAATTATTCCATCTTTTTTTCGTCTTCTAAGATTGTAGATGTCTACACACACATTAATCAGTAATACCTGTAAAGCATAAAACAACCTCACAATGTGTCCCAAACTATCAAAGTGACAGGAAATAGTTGTGACCTAAAAGTAAACTTTGAAGTAGATGGTAAATGTACATAGATTGATATCATGATTAGCTTAGTATAATTTTAGCGTTGGTCATTATTATCCAACATTACCAAAATAGAAAAAGGAACTTTAGCATTTTTTCAGTATCCGAACATTTAGTTTGCAGGCGAAAGATGCACAAAAAAGGTATCATGTTTATTATACCTACTATAAGAAAAATATGTTAGAAAATTATATCGAGCCTAAGATAAGAAATATATATTAGAATAGATAAAAGGCTTAGGGTCCATTTGGTATCATTTTGAGTTTTGTGTTTTGCGTTTTCAACGTGCACTACAAAACACGAAGAGAGTGGAGAAGAAAAATATATAATCCTTACAGCCATTACGATGATGGACGGACGATGGAGGAGATAGATCGTTTTTCATGCTTTTGTTTTTTCTAGAACATAGAAAGCAATATAATTTTCTTCTTTCATTTTTAGAACATAACAGAAGAACTGAGACCAATCCATCCACTCCGTTGTCTGCTCACAGTTGTTATGGCTAAGAATTTTAGATCATCCCTTTTGTTTTCTCATATTTTGTAATACATAACAAAAATGCAAAACATAAAACCAAACGGGCCCTTAGGTAATTGAGTTAAAAAAAAGTTGGTCAGTTTGAAATTCTAACCCTAATTTAAAATCACCATTGCAAAACTATAAGTCGGCATAAAACAGTATAAAGTATTTAAATTTAGCAGAGGTGCACGGTGCGAAATTCGGTTGCAATCTAGTTAGTTAATGAGGAAAATATAGGAAGCTTGTAATTTGTTTTATGTAAAGAAAATTAAATAATCTTCTTAAGGTAATATATTAAGGTTGAAAATATATTACTTGTGAATTAATATTAAAATTCATTTACTTGAGAAAAATAGTTTTAGTTCTATTTGCTAGAGTAGATTGTGTTAAATCATGATACTTCAGGATTACATGAGCATTACTGCTGTCTCATTATCAAAGTCAACGGGTACACATATCCAATACAATTTCATAGTTGTTTATCAAAATAAAAATCGAAACATGTACAGTTTAAAAGCCTTTACTATAGTGTAATGAGTGCGAACTCGTGCTATGCATACAGGGGTTAGTATATAATTCTGTTAACGGTGTTTTTTTTGTCAGTAAATTTTAGATTAATTTTTTTGTGAATACTACTAACAAAAATGTGTTGATAAATCTAGTTAAATTTTAACGAACCGCCTTTTCGAACCCCAGAAGTTGACACGTGAATACCGTATATATATGTGTGTGTGTTGGTTATGTGGTTATATATATATGTATGTATGTATATATATATATATATATATATATATATATATATATATAATTGTTTGGTTTGAATTGTGGTATTGTTTAGATATGTTGGTTATAAAAAGGTTGTGATTGTTGGTTATGTTTGGTGATGATATGATTTGGTATAGTTGAACTTGGATATGTCGTATGTGTTAATCTTGTCTTGAAGCTAAAGCAAGTTACCATGTAAACTAGTTAGTAAAATGAAATTACGGGAATCCATAGCGATAGTCGCTGTGGATGCAGTTCGCTTAAAATTTCGATTTTCGCAAAGTTTGATTTTTATACTTCAAATTGTTTTGTGAATATTTTATTAAATAAATAATAATGTTTTTAAAAGTTAATTAAGGATTTAATAATTAATCGTTAATTAATTAGGTTTTAGTAACTGATAATTAATTAATGGTTAACAAGGTTTATTAACTTTAATTAAATAAAGATTAGTTCTTAATTAATTATCTTTTAAAGTTAAGATTTATTTTAATTAATTATTAATTAATTTAATTAAATATGGGTTAAGTAAATTATTTATATTTAATTTACCATTAATTAAATATAGGATTAATAATTAATCAAGATTTTAATTATTTGATTAAATATTTAATTTATAATAAATTATTTATTGAAGGTTTAATTTATTGTTTAAGTTTAATTAAATATTATTTATTTAATTAATTAAGTTTAATTAACATTTAATTATTAGTGAAGATTTAATTAATTATTTAATAGTTAATAAAAGATTAATTTGGGTTTAATTAATAGTTAATTATTGTTTAATTATTTAATTAAATCAAGTTAAGATTTAATTAAAATTAATTATGATTTAAATAAGGATTTAACTTTTAATTAATTATTTTTAAAAGGGTTTATAAGTTTTAAATCTATTGGTTTTCAAAAGTAACATGGTTAAAAGGTACTTCTATTTCAAAGATTGTTTTGAATGCAAGTGATTCAAGTGTCGATACCATTAAGAAACCATATAAGTGTGAATGGGTTATAATGTAGATTGTTGGATTGTTTAGACATGTGTTCGCAGAATAAATCCCCATTCTGCTATAAATTGATTGTTTGTTTGTTGGGTT
Source organism: Allium fistulosum (assembly GCA_030737815.1). NCBI lineage: Eukaryota > Viridiplantae > Streptophyta > Magnoliopsida > Asparagales > Amaryllidaceae > Allium > Allium fistulosum. The sequence continues at coordinate 919,846,098 of CM060906.1, forward strand.
GTTTAGACATGCATTAGCGGAATAAATCCTCGTTCTGCTATGAATTGATCGTTTGTTGGTTTGTTTGTGGACATGTGTCAGTAGAATAAATCCCTGTTCTGCTATGAATTAGTTGAATTATTTGGACACTCGTTTAGCAGGACAAATCACTACCTTACTATTATGTTATTTGGATATGTATACGATAGTTAGTTCATATTGACATGTTATTCCCTAATTTGGATGTGAGTCGTATTTACATATATGTTAACCTATGTAAATAACTGTTTATTGAATTGAAATTGAAACTGAATGGTAACTTAAATTAACACCATTGGAATTGCTAAGCCTCTTTTTAAATTACTAAGGTATGTTTTTGAATTAACTATAATTCTTTAATCAATTTCGGTTTAAAGGTTATAAATGATTTTCAAATTTCATTAGAATTTATAAAGTTTTTTTTGAACAATATCTTGTTTTCAAAAAAGGGTTTATTAAATAAAAGGTTTTACCTAAAGTGACTTACAAATGATATCTTGAAAATGATATTTTATAAAAGAGATTCTGTAAAGGAATTATGAAGAAGGATTTTTAAATAGTTGTAAAAATTGAAAGAGATTTTATAAATAATTTTAGATATTTTTGAAAGACGTTTTAAATCAAGTTTGAAAAATTGTAAAGATGTTTTGTAACGGACCGAGATTTTCGACCCTCAAAAATCAACATTAATACGTCCATTATATAAAATGCCGAGCAGTCGAGTGCTAAAAATACCAGTTAATTAGGGGTGAAGAAGGAAAAGGCAGAAGAAAATAACGAAACAACAACACCGAATCTCACAATCGCAGCGGAACAAAATATATAATAATAGATTTTAAATACAAGAACTGCACTGTTAATATACATACCACTATCAGAGTACAACAATTCAATACATCAATTTGGACAGTTTAATAACTTGTCCTGATATACATAACTCACACAACGGAACTAACCAAGTACGTGATATACATCTGAACTCCTCCAGCTCGTCTTTTGAGCTCCATAGCATTTAACCTGAATCTATAATACTCGGTCCGACCCGAGCATTATAATAAAATAACACCCGAGTCAGTCTGGAAAACCAGTGTGAGAAAACACACTCAATTTGAATTATTAACTTTTCAAAATCCTTTGAAAAACAAAGGTATCTCGTAAGACCACGTCACAAATAAACATGACGGGTTTTTCCCTTACGATAACCAAAACATTTATAGAAAATCCAGTGATATTATAATAGTGTCTAAGTACAAATACTTATTCAAATAGCTGAAATTGTTACATTAATTAAATTCCAACATACTGGGCTCTACAAACAAAACTGTAAGCTCGTATTGGAGAATGGATTCCAACAAATGACTGGGCCACTGGGATACCGCCCATCACAGTACACCTCTAGATCAATGTACCGAGGACCACACCGGGATCCCCTTGTAACGACCCAGAATTTTGACCAAATTAAATTGAGAATATTTAATTAATTTTAAATATTTGAACGATGATTTAATTTGAATCCCGAATTTAACTTGGAATTTGGCGATTAAATTATAAAATTTAATCTATTGTAAGTTGAACGAAAATTTGAATATTCAATTTTCAGCTGGAGAAAAATATTTCAAAATCTTTTAAAATTCATGTTGATAATACCGAAGATAATCGAACTTTCATAATTGAGTTTGGAAACAATTTGATCAGTTTTGAAATTAATTGTTTGAACCGATATTTAAAAATAGTCATTTTTCAAACAGTCTCGGAATTCGACGAAACCAGTTCCATTGGGTCCGTAATATTGAATTATTACCGGATTTCAAATTTCGTATTTTTCGGAGTTATTCTGTGAGCATATGACACGTAAACGCGTTGAAATTTAATCGAGTTTAATTTAAATTTAAAATTTAAAATTTGGTTAAGTCGGCACGTTATCTTCCTTTAATTACGCCTACAATCACGAAGAGATCGTGCAACCCATCACGCAACCATCCTCCTTCCAATTTTAAATATTCCTCTTCCTTCGTCTATTCTAAACAAATTTTCACAGAAGAAAAAAAATGGCCGCGTTCTCCCCTCGTTATTCAATTTAAAACGAACGAAACCTTCGTTCCTTTCCTTTCTTTCTCAAAACGAACGAAACAAACCAACCTTTCCCCTTTATCAGAAACAAAATCAAATTCATTCCCTCCCCTTAAATCGCGTTCTCCCCTCACTCGTTTTGATTCGAAAAAAGAAAGAAAGGGAAGCTCGAGTCGAGCAGGTGGTATCGTACTCGCCTACGCGCGAGTATTTTTAGGGCTCGAGTTCGCGAACAATGTCGCGATGCTCTAGGGCGCGGCAACTTGGAGGCAATTGAGCAGGCGGGGACGACAAGGCAGGCGCGTTCGTGATGGCGCTCGATAGGGCGGCGCTGTCAGGAGGGTTCTCGAGCGCGTCACGAGGGCAGCAGGGGTGATCGAGACTGGGGATTTGGCTACGAGGCCGATGGTGATTCGGGGTCACGAGGCAGCACGATAATGGGCAGAGCGCGATGTTTGGTGGCGGCCAGAAGAGGTTGGAGGCGTTGGTGGATTTGCTCTCGAGTTTGAAATTGGTGCTGGAGGTACGCGAGTGGCATCGTGGTCAACGTGAGGAGTTGGGGAAAGCTCGTGTCGAGACAGTGAGGTAGCAGCTTCTTTTAATTTGTGTATATATATATGTAGATAAAACATTTAAAAGGAGAGTTTAGTTGTTTAAATTTAATTTTAGTTAAATAAATTTATAAAAGGGAAATGGGTTTAAAGAAATTTAAATGGTGGTTAAATAAAATTTATTGATTGAGAAATTGGTTTAGAACGAACTATTAAAATTTAACAATTAAAAATGGAAATTGGTTATTTAATTGGTTTGAATATTAATAAATTTGTATAATTATTTATACAAGGTATAAATCAAGAGAAAATCGAGTCAGGATTGGAAACGGATTGCGAATAAAAGCGAAGGTGAGATCTTCTCACTCAAAATAAATTTGGATGTGCAGTTATTGATTGTTGTTTTGGATGTGATATTAGATATGATAGGATATATCTATATATATAGCAATATATACATATTGGCATATGTATATATTGGATTGATTGATTTCCCGCCTCGTATAGCGGATGAGACCCTATTGCGCCGTTAGTAAGCGGATTTTTATAAAACCTATATACCGCGATATTCCACCTCGAAGTGGAATTGGTATTGTGCTGACGTCTTTGGATGCAGGGAAACAGGTTGGAGGGATCCAACTGGACCCCTCACATTGATTGATTTTATTTATACTGTGGTATGAATCTGTGATTGATTATTGATGTTATTAATCATATTGATGTCTGGAAATTGTTCGAAAGCTAAAATTTAGCTGAATGGATGTTTGATATCATTGGATTCCAAAGATTAACGACATTGAATTTTTGAAATTCAAGTAGAAAATTTCTAAGTGAATCAATTTTTGAAATTGAAGAAATTTTGAAGAAAGGAATTTTTAAAGTATAAAAAGTAAATTTTTATAATCTTATTGAATAAATTCCAGAATAAAGTGAAAATGCTAAATAAATGGATTTCATAAAACAGTGATTATAAATTGAAGAATTTAATTTAAATTTGGATTTTTAAATAGATTGAAAGAGACAAAGAAATTTATTTTCCTTAAAAGGAATTTATTTAAAAAGAAATAAGTGGGAAGTCCAATTAGAAATTTAATTGGCAAATTGAAACGAATTGGGAAAATCGATATGAAATTTATAGATGTATAAATTGTAAAGTTAAAAAGAATGAAATTTATAGATTTATAAATTGTGAAGTTAAAATGAATGAAATTGTAGAATGGAAGATTTATAAGAAATTAACTTATAAAACTGGATTTTTGCCTTTAAAGGGAGTATTGATCGAACTTGTTAATAAAGGGGATTTATAAATCAAAGTTATTGTGAAATATAAGGTTGAATTTATAAACGTTGTTTTATAAATCTGAAATCACTTATTTTAATAAGTGTATTATAGAAATTAATAAAAGGAGATTTATAAACCGAAGTTGTATAAAACAGAAATGGAATTTATAAGCGTTGTTTTATAAATTCGAAATAAATTGAATTTGATGAATTAAATAGTGAAATGTGATTAGTGAAGTATATTCACGATTTTGGACAGTGAATATATTGTTAAGTAAAATGGATATTATTTTGGGAAAGTGATATTTGAAATGAAGTTAATTGTTTTAAAAGATGTTTTAAAACGTGTTAAATATCGAAATCATAGATTTCAACTTTTATTGTTGAAATAGACGTTTTCGAGAAATAAGGAAATGGTAGACTATAACACTGTTGTTATAGTAAATGATTTCCGTAAGAAAATATTTTGTGTAAGTATTGGGATTTATATATCTATCTTAAATTTCGAATCCCTATACTAGTGATTTCGAGTCGTCGTAACGATGTTTTACGTAACATTCGTTTTGACTCAAATAGATGTTGTTAAAATAAATGATTTCCTTAAATGAAATTATACTTAATTTTGATTTAAGTATATTGAATATTTTCAAATGTTGAAAATAAATAGATTTGTGAATTACTTATTATTAAATAAGTATGGAAATGCTTTTCCAATATGAAATGAACGTTTTGAGAATTTATCCTTGTAAAGATAAATTGAAATTGAATATTGAAATCGATTTGAAAATCGAATATTAGTAGATATTCGAAAAATGTAAATTCAATATGGAATTTATAAAGGAAAGAGAAACTGTTTAGAAAATAAACGTTGATTTATTTTTGAAGTGTGGAAATTTTATATCTAGTAAAGATATTTTTGAAGATAAATAATTTGGAAAATTATTTGGAATCTGATGATGTTGCGCATCTTTATTGATAGTTAAATAACCGACTATCAATAATTACCCTGAATGGATGTTTTGTTGTGAATTGGATGAATTTGAATGCCACACTTATTTTTAAATAATCGCTCACTATTCGGGTTAGCCGGGAAAGGACCATGGGGTTGTATAACCCATTCCGAATATGTGATACGTCGTTATGAATTGCATTTGAAGACCGGTGTTGAAGACCGGATATTTTTGAAAACGGAAGGATTACCGTCGAGTTACTCTACATCGACTGATCTTCGATTTAGAGGTTTTATCACCCTTAGTGACGGGAAGTCCGGACGTGATTAGAAAATTATCCGGAAATGCAAGGGCTTCGTGAGAAGTGCCTTCGGTTCTGTTCGATCCCGGAACAGACTTGTATGGATTGTGTGTCTGACGTTACAATTTGAGATATAAAGCTGATTTCTTTCAAATACATTTCTGTTGGTGGCGGAGAATTTATTCTCTTAGCTTAACACCCTTCTCTGAGACGTACGAGCTCTGTCACATACCGAATTTTCGACTTTCGAGAATTCGACATCGATACTCACTTTATCGACTACCGAGCAATCGATCGCCGGAAACTCCAATAGTGAGGGTTTTTAAGAAGAAGAAAAAGGTAGAAGAAGAAGATAGAAGAAAAAGAAAGAAGAACAACAACAGAACAAGAGCAGAAACAGAAACAGAAAACAATATCAGAATCTCACATATCGCAGCGGAACAATATATAATAAATAAACACTAGTCTTTTAAAACAAAGAGCTATATCAGTTTATACATACATCAATCATCAGAGTCAATATACAACAATGGACAGTTATATAACTTGTCCTTATACAGAATACACAGCGGAATAAATACTATCAGATACAAATACTACGTCTCGTCCACCAGCTTATCTCCAAAGCTCCAGAATATCCTGATAACATAACTCTAGGCTGCCCGTGTGGAAATTTGTGGGCACCCAGAGTTTAGAAGGGAACAATAAACTCCGAGTCAGTCATGGTGACTGGTGTGAGATCGTAAAACAGTTTATCTTTAGAATAAACAACAGAAAAATTTTAAAGTCAATTCGCAATGCTTTTGGAAAATGAAACTACCATAAGACCTCCCACCACACACACAATGCAAACGCAGACTTGGAGGAGATTTCTTCTTATGATAGTCAAAGATGCTTACTACGCAAAAAATCAAATTCTTTTTGATATTATTATTAGTGCATAGTGGAAAACATTTCGAAAGTAGAATATAAATCTTAGCCAGCATAGGTACCATTATATTATGCCTGCTATAGCTGCCTCCTGAGGAGACAGGTTATACAATTGAAATCGTAAAGGCTCGTATTGTTTCTTTGGATTTCCAACAAATGGTCAGGCTAAGGAACTTCCTATCCACGATGGGTACGTCCCTGGAATAGACGACCCGAGAACCTAACCGGATCTCTGCCAACACAAGGCCGGGTTACCTCTGCAAAAATAGGTAACTACTGACACGCGTATGTCATCCCCCGATCGTCACCGATCTTCCCGAGGATCCCCGATTCGCAACAACCACAAAGTAATAAATTTGCAGCAACCACAGAGGTTAAGTATCTGGGCTCCATACCATGATACCACCTTTATCCAGAAGGAATGACATACACTAAGGGGCGCTACTCCCTAGAACCTTGCCGCATCCTTCCTGTTTCGACCATTTCCGGGGTGTGAGGCTCGATGAAGTCTCGTCCACAAAGATACGCTTTCTACAAAGCCCTGCTTCGGGTCAAACAAAAATGATCAACCTATGATCACAAAGATATAAGATCAAACAAATGATCATATCGCAAATGATCAAACACTGATCATTTCACAGCAACACTCAGTATGCCACGTTACCAAATGGGGATATATCGCTGATAAATTTCAACTACATAACCTCTGAGCTCGTACGTCTCAGAGAAGGGTGTTAAGCTAAGAGAATAAATTCTCCGCCACCAACAGAAATGTATTTGAAAGAAATCAGCTTTATATCTCAAATTGTAACGTCAGACACACAATCCATACAAGTCTGTTCCGGGATCGAACAGAACCGAAGGCACTTCTCACGAAGCCCTTGCACATCCGGATAATTTTCTAATCACGTCCGGACTTCCCGTCACTAAGGGTGATAAAACCTCTAAACCGGAGATCAGCCGATGTAGAGTAACTCGACGGTAATCCTTCCGTTTTCAAAAATATCCGGTCTTCAACACCGGTCTTCGAATGCAATTCATAACGACGTATCACATATTCGGAATGGGTTATACGACCCCATGGTCCTTTCCCGGTTAACCCGAATAGTGAGCGATTATTCAAAAATAAGTGTGGCATTCAAATTCATCCAATTCACAACAAATACCAATTCAAGGTAATTATTGATAGTCGGTTATTTAACTATCAATAAAGATGCGCAACATCATCAGATTCCAAATAATTTTCCCAATTATTTATTTTCCAAAATATCTTTTACTAGATATAAAATTTCCACACTTAATCATTTGAAAACAAATTTCAAATATTCACATTTCAATTTATCTTTGAAGATAAAATCTCAAAACAGTTCATTTCATATTGGAAAAGTATTTCCTTACTTATTTAATAATAAGTATTTCACAAATCTTTTATTTTCAACACTTGGAAAATATTCGATATACTTAAATCAAATTAAGTATATATTTCATTCTTTAAGGAAATCTATTTTCTATACAACATCAATTTGAGTCAAAACGAATGTTACGTAAAACATCGTTACGACGACTCAAAAATCACTAGTATAGGGATTCGGAATTAAGATAGATATATAAATCCCAATACTATATAAAAACATTTCCTTTCGGAAATCATTTACTATAACAACAGTGTTATAGTCCACCATTTCCTTATTTCTCAAAAACGTCTATTTCAACAATGAATGTTGAAATCTATGATTTCGATATTTAACACGTTTTAAAACATCTTTTAAAACAATTACTTCATTTTATAATATCGTTTCTCCAGAACATATCCATTTTCCTTAAGAATATATTCACTGTCCAAAATCGTGAATATAATTCACTTAACCAAATTTCAATCATCTCTACACATTTTATTTCAATAAAGATTCGCTATCCAAAATCGCGAATATATCTTCTTTAATGACCTCCTACATTTAATTTATCAAACTCCATTGATTTTGAATTTATAAAACAACGTTTATAAATCCTATTTCTATATTTTTTTAACAACTTTGATTTATAAATCTTCTTTATTAACGATCCGATCAATATTCCATTTAAAAGCAGAAATCCAATTTATAAGTAAATTTCTTATAATCATTCATTCTACAACTTCATACTTTATAAATTTATAAATTTCATATCTTTACAATTTATAATTCTATACATTTCATATCTTCACATTTTATAATTATAAATTTCATATCTTCACATTTTATAATTATAAATTTCATATCTTCACATTTTATAATTATAAATTTCATATCTTCACATTTTATAATTATAAATTTCATATCTTCACATTTTATAATTATAAATTTCATATCTTCACATTTTATAATTATAAATTTCATATCACTTATAAAACTCATTTTAAAATTCCAATAACTTTAATTGATAAATATCAATTTGATACATCTTTTATATACATTGGTTTAATAATTCAAAAATCTCAACTTAAACCATTTTATAAATTTCTTAACTCTTTATTTCAAAAGAAATTACTTTTTTGTTAAAATTCACAAAATCTTAACTTTTATAACTTTAAAGTTTTAACGTTTATCTATTTAAAGTAAATCAATTCAACAATTTAAATAAACGTATATTTTCAAAGATCACTTTTAAAATTTCACTTTTAAAATCAACATCGTTATTTTTAAATTTCAAAATTTGAATCCAATGATGCAACGCATCAATTAGTCCATCACAACATCAAACATCATATATCATCATATGATAACAGAATATATATCAACATCTGTAAATAAATAAATACAGTTGAGGAATCCAGTTGGATCCCTCCAACCTGTTTCCCTGCATCCAAAGACGTTAGCACAATACCATTCCACTTCGAGGTGGAATATCGCGGTATATGGGTTTTTATAAAAATCCGCTTACTAACGGCGCAATAGGGTCTCATCCGCTATACGAGGCGGGAAATCATCAAATCCAATATATACATATGCCAATATGTATATATTGCTATATATAGATATATCCTATTATATCTAATATCACATCCAAATAGCAATCAATCAAATCAATAACTGCAATACAAATTCAAATCTGAGTGAGGAGATCTCACCTTAGCTTTTATTTTTGCCATCCATTTTCCAAATTGTATTGTTCTCTTGATTTATACCTTGTATAACAATTATATAAATTCATTAATATTCGAATTTAAATCGAACTATAAATCTATTTCTATTTTACAATTTAAATTCAACTAAGATTTTTAGTTAAACTAATAATTTAATTTAAACAATTTTCCATTTATCAAATTTTATCCATTTAAACTAATCTTTTGTTTACTGAAATTTCTAAAATTATATACATATACTTATTATATTTTTTTCTAACTCTACATATACTTTAAACATTATAATTCATTTATATTATCTTCCAAACATTTCTTTTTAATAAATGAGTTAAACTATATTTACTTTAATAAATTTATTTAATTTCAAATTTGAAATTTAAAACTAAGTCTCCTTTACATAAATTTTCTTTAGTAATTTAAATAGTTTTAGATAATCAATTAAACAATACAGTTATACTCCAACTTCTGTACATAAACAAACAGGTAACTTAAACAAATTTATCTCCCTTTTGAATAGATTGTAAAAATAATCTATATAGACCCCTAAATCCAATATTTAACTTAAACCATTATAACTTTCAAATCTAAAATTATTTCTGCTCACGTATATATAAAAATTAAAAATCTGCATATATACTTTACTGTATATGTATATTAACATATATATGTATATACATCTAAATTTGAAGTTTTAAAATTTACTATAAAATCCAGTATACGAATATACATGTTCTTTCTGTATATATATACATAAAGATATATGTTAAATTACATTAAAGTGAACTGTTGTGAATATATCTTATTTAGTTAAACAAAAATAAAAATAAAAATAAAGAACAGCACCTCACTGCCTCAGATCGAAATTTCTGCCGAAGCTCGAACGCGATTGCAACGTCTTCCCCTATAGTCATCGGCGAACCCACCTTCCACATCGCCGCCTCCATCTGCTAACGAATGCGCGCCTTAGCCTGTTGCCCCAGTCGTGAAATCCTACTGCACTTGAAATCACCTCGCTCCCTTGCCGTACCAAGCATCGCGACCATCATCCTCGCCTACACCACACTCTGGCATCGACGAACAACCAACAGCAACCCTTACTCGTGACCCTCCACTGCAGATCGACACTACCAACTCGCGAGTCTTCCTCAACGATCGCGATTCCCAACTGCCTCCAGTCGATCACACGCCCAAACTCGATCAATCGAGTTTCCATCTCCACTATCAACCGGCCCTAAATCGCCTCCACAATTTTCCACGTTCGAAATCACCACGCGAGTGAACACGCCGCTATGCCCCGCGTTCGTGAATCGCCTTTGCTTGCCATCGAACTGCTGCCGCGATCCCCTTACGCGCGCGCCTTGATTGGATTTTTAAACGATTCGAATTTGTTTCGAATACTGGAGGAAGAGAGGCCGCCATAGATTCCTGAGCTCAAATTTTGAATTTCGATTTAGGGAGGTTTCAATTTTTGATTTGGAAAGAAAAAAGAAGGGGGGCCGGCTTTGATTTGAATAGAGAGTAAAGGAAGTCTCGGCCATTTTTTCGTTTAAATTTTGTTTTTATTTCAACTGAGAAGAGGAGCGTGATTTAAAATTAGAAGGAGGGAGGCAGAAGACATGGATTGCACGATTATCTTTCGTGATTCTCGGCGTGATACCAGGCGTGTTCAACGGGAGATAACGTGTTGAGGTTTGACTAAATTTAAATTTAAATTTAAATTGAAATCGATTAAATTTCAATGCGTTTACACGCCGTATGCTCTCATATCAGCTCCGAAAAATACGAAATTGGAAATCCGGTAATAATTCGATATTACGGACCCAATGGAACTGGTTTCATCGAATTCCGAGACTGTTTGAAAAATGACTATTTTTAAATATCGATTCGGACAATTAATTTCAAAACTGGACAAACATTTCCAAGTTCGATTCTGAAGTTTCAATTATCTTCAGTATTACCATTACGAATTTTAAAAGCTTTCGAAATACTTTTAATCGGCCTAAATTTGAAGATTCAAATTTTTATTCAACTTCCAATGGATTAAATTTTATAATTTAATCGCCAATTTCAAAGTTATATTCGGGATTCAAATTAAATCATCGTTCAAATATTTAAAATTAATTAAATATTTTCAATTTAATTTGTTCAAAATTCTGGATCGTTACAAGCTCAGAGGTTATGTAGTTGAAATTTATCAGCGATATATCCCAATTTGGTAACGTGGCATACTGAGTGTTGCTGTGAAATGATCAGTGTTTGATCATTTGCGATATGATCATTTGTTGATCTTATATCTTTGTGATCATAGGTTGATCATTTTGTTTGACCCGAAGCAGGGCTTTGTAGAAAGCGTAGCTTTGTGGACGAGACTTCGTCGAGCCTCACACCCCGGAAATGGTCGAAACAGGAAGGATGCGGCAAGGTTCTAGGGAGTAGCGCCCCTTAGTGTATGTCATTCCTTCTGGATAAAGGTGGTATCATGGAATGGAGCCCAGATACTTAACCTCTGTGGTTACTGCATTATTATTACTATCTGGTTTGTTGGAAATCGGGGATCCTCGGGAAGATCGGTGACGATCGGGGGATGGCATACGCGTGTCAGTAGTTACCTACTTTTGCAGAGGTAACCCGGCCTTGTGTTGGCAGAGATCTAACCGTAATGTTAGGTTATTTCTCGGGTCGTCTATTCCAGGGGCGTACCCATCGTGGAAAAGGAAGTTCCTTAGCCTGACCATTTGTTGGAAATCCAAAGAAACAATACGAGCCTTGTACGGTTTTAGTTGTAGAACCTGCCATTTAATATGGTAGCTATAGTAGACATACTATAATGGTACCTATGTCGGCTAAGATTAATATTCTACTTTCGAAAGGTTTTCTACACTATGCACTAATAATAATATCAAAAGGAATTTGATTTTTGCGTAGTAAGCATCTTTGACTATCATAAGAAGAAATCTCCTCCAAGTCTGCGTTTGCATTGTGTGTGTGGCGGGAGGTCTTATGGTAGTTTCATTTTCCAAAAGCATTGCGAATTTGTTTTATTTTCCTTATGAAAAATAACTGTTTTACGATCTCACACCAGTCACCATGACTGACTCGGAGTTTATTGTTCCCTTCTAAACTCTGGGTGCCCACCAATTTCCACATGGGCAGCCTAGAGTTTTGTTATTCAGGATATTCTGGAGCTTGGAGATAAGCTGGATGGCGAGACGTAGTATTTGTATCTGAAATTATTTATTCCGCTGTGTATTCTGTATGAGGACAAGTTTATATAACTGTCCATTGTTTGTTGTATTGAGTTGTATATTGACTCTGATGATTGATGTATGTATAAAATGATATAGTTCTTTGTTTTAAAAAGACCAGTGTTTATGTAATATATATTGTTCCGCTGCGATGTGTAAGATTATGATATTGTTCTGTTTCTGTTGCTGTTCTGTTGTTCTTCTCTTCTTTCTTCTTCTTCTGCCTTTTTCTTCTTTCTTAAACCCTCACTATTGGAGTTTTCGGCACTCGATTGCTCGACAGTCGATAAAGTGAGTATCGATGTCGAATTTTCGAAAGTCGAAAATTTCCGTACGTGACACCCCTGCTACATAAGACCGGCATATCCCTAACCTGGATAGACCGAATATGTTATCACCTCGGCTGTTCCCACCCTTACCATCGAGCGCTTCTTCTTTCATGTGTACCCATATCTAAGATAAATAGGGTTTCCGAGGACATCTAGAAAGGTGATAACATACCCTACTTGGGTGCGACCCACTTAGCCTTGCTGCATCTCCCATGTTTTAGTCATTCCCGGTTGATGAGGCTTGAGGCTAAGCGTTACCTTTCAAAGAACGATTTCTCTTAGAACGCTCATCGTCCTCCAATGACGATGTTATGATAGCATTCGTCCATACAAGTTGCCCTGGGTCTAGACAAACCGAATCACCGTCTTCATCATCTCCACGGTATTCATTTGTAACGTTCAAACCGGATTGAAGTGGTTTTCGGATAATTAAATCCGATCCCGGTCTCTTCAAAACGGTTAACGAAAATTGGCCAAAATTGATAGTTGGTTATTTCTATCAATACACATCCATAAACAATCATTAGGCCTTATTATAATTTTTCCAAAATTTAATCCAAAATATCTTTATAAGATATATATTATAGTACTTCAACATTTGAAAACCGTTTTTTTCAAATCCTTATATTTCCAACGGAACATTTCCAACCCTTCCCAATACTTAGAATATTTTTCCCACTTCATTTTATATTCAACACTTAGAAAGTATTCCTTTTACTTCCTATTTCTTTTTTTCCAAATCATTTACTATTTTATTTGTAAATTCCTCGACTAGTTTATAACAAATTCTATAAATTCCGGAATTCCCTAATTAATCCCCTTAATAATTCCCAAAGTAAAATATACTTATTTATAATTCCAATTTCCCTTCTACTTCGTTTATGAATTCTATTACATTTTCGAAGTTCACTTTTATCTAACTTCTTTGGAAATTTCCTTACTTTTCCCAAATTTCCATTTTGAGAATTCTCTTATAAATCTATCTACCAAATAACCATTTTCCCCCTCTCGAGAATGTTTATAAATACATTTAAACCATTTTCAAAACTTTATATATATACATATGTAAATAAAAATAAGTATTTAAAGAAAAATAATAATTATTTATTTTTAAAACATGTTCAAATAGTTATCTATTATTGAACACTTTTATAACATCACTTTTCAAAGCTGATTTTAAAATCTAGGATTTATTAAAATAAATATTAAGTATTTGAAAATTCACTTCTGAAGTATTTCAGTACTAACTAATTTTAAATTACATAGTTTAATAAATAAAATTTTCCTTTTTAAAATAAAACTTAATTTATAAATAAAAATATATTTTTAAAACTCAATAACCAAATTTTCAATTTATAACCCCTCTCGATTTCTATCCATTTCGGCCTCCTTAACCTTTTTCACCTCAAAAATGGTATCCACTATTTCCCTCTCACCCTATTTCCATATTCAATATAAATTCTTCCTGTAAATTTATATTTCCAGTTCATCACCAGATATCAATTTTTCTTTATTTATAACATTGTTTATACATTGTTATAACTCCTTTGAATTTCACTAAAATAATCTTATCTATAAAATTCCATTTTTATAAATTCAATTCCTTATAAATTTCACTTATTTTTGCCAATCTATTTGTAATATCGATTTCAATTTTCTTTCTATATTTTCTCGAATGTCATTTTAAAAATCCAGTCTTAAAAAAATCCTTTATACAATTTGTTTTAAATTCTCTATTTAAGATATTTTTCCACAATATTTAATACGATAAATATTCACCCTTTCTTATCCAAACTAATCTCTTTTAAATAATCCAAATTTCGATATACACATTTTTATATTAAAAATCTCTTTTTAATTCCTTAAAAATTTAAAATAATATTTATGGTATTTAATATAACCAAAATAAATTTCCATGCCACTAAAACATTTATAAATTTACAACACACAATAATCCAGCAGATTATCCACTCACATCACATATTTTTATATATATGAAAAAAACAATAAATATATTTGAGTAATCCAATTGGATCCCTCCAACCTGTTTCCTTGCATTCACAAATGTTAGAAAACAATAAAAATACCAATCCCACTTCGAGGGGGATATCGCGGTATATAGGGTCATCCGCTATTATGCGGGGCGCATAGGGTCTCATCCGCTATAATATGCGGGGATATCACTTCAAACACTAGTATATATACTACTATATATATAGTCATCCAATAGATAATTATAAATTTATAAATCAATCAAGCATCCAATAATTTAATTTTAAACATTTAAATTTAAAAAAATGGTAATCCAAATGAGTGAGAAATTCTCACCTTGATTTTTATTTTGTCGAACATCCGGATTTTTAAAATTTCTAAATCCAAGCTGACTTCGAAAAATCCCAAATTGACCTCGTAAAAACAATTTACGAATTTACATAAGCTAACAATTTTTTATTTAAAATTAACTAATTATATACTAATTAGAATTAACCAAAACTAATCATTTATACCTGATATCGACTTAGTATTTGGAGAGGCAGCATAAACTTTCAAAAATTCATTTACTGAGTTCTGCATTTATAAGATTTAAATTTAAAATTTAAATTTGTTTATCACTAATTACTTAATCATAGAAAGAAAAATGATTTACCCTGACTCAGAAAAACTAATCGCCTTGAATCCTTCTTCAGAGCATGAGCCTCCAACCATCGTGACAACTGCCATTCGCCGCCGAGATCTACCTCCGCGACCCTGTGCATTGCCCACGCCGGAGAAGTCGAACATGAGTCGCGACCTCCCCCTGTTCGACCGCCGCTACTCAAACCCTAGCTTCCTTGCGTGCATCGCGTCGACTTCGCCAGCAATGCTCCTTTACGTGGCCACGGCCAAGCATCGGCCGCCCCCACCACGAGTGCTCGTGCGAAACTCCTCGCCTACAGCCACATAGTTCGATTTGAAGATAGAGGGGGGAAAGATGTACGCGACATTTATTGTAATTTTTTTTTCTTTCTTGGATTGAATTTGAGCTGAATGAAAAGAAGGAAACACTCGTGACTATTTAACAGAGAAGAAA
The DNA here is from genome assembly GCA_030737815.1 of Allium fistulosum. NCBI lineage: Eukaryota > Viridiplantae > Streptophyta > Magnoliopsida > Asparagales > Amaryllidaceae > Allium > Allium fistulosum. Next base: position 919,861,964 of record CM060906.1, read on the forward strand.
AGGCGGTTGCATGTTTTAGAAGGAAAAAGAAAGACGTGCGAGGGACTCAACTGTTCTTTCGATTTGACCCTTATTTTTTTTATCGAATCACATACCGTGAAATCTCGACCTCCTATTGAGGCATGCCGCTAGGCGTTTATAATGTTATAGCCCTATTTCGAATGCAAAGGAAAATGTTTCGATTCCTAATTCGATCGTATGGAGAAGATAGCTTTTTGTACCTAATTATTATATTAAATTTCAAAATAAATTTTCAAAGCGTTTATATCCCATACAATCAAAAGATAACCCCAATGTGACGACCCGGCTTTTTCTCCACAAAAAGTCGTATCATCATGAAGAAAGAAAGAGATAGAAAAGAGAAAAGAAGAGAAGAAGAAAGAACAACAACAGAATCTCAACAGCGGAAACAGAATAAAATATAATATATCACATAACTATTACATAGTCTTTACATAATCAGAGTTACACAACTTAATCATCACAATATAGACAGTTATAAACTTCTGTCTATTATACAACACAACTACATCAATACAATACATTAAACACAGCGGAAACTCTATATATCTATACGCTGAAGCCTCCTGCTCCACAGCTCCTCCAGTATTCGTCAAGACTAACCTGAATCCCTCGACTACTCAATACAATATTGAGTACCCAAGAGTTTAATAAAACAGAAAATAAACACTTGGGTCAGACATGGGTCTGGTGTGAGTAAACGGGTTAAAGTTGTTTAACTTCAAAACCTTTTGAAAACAAAAGGTATCACGTAAGACTTCCCGCACATAAACACGGAAAAGTTTTTACCTTACGCTAACCAAAACATTGATAGGAAATTCAGTTTTATTACAATAGGGTCTAGGGTTTTCAAATAAATATGAAATAGCCGAAATTGTTACATTCATTAAATTCCAGCATACATAGGTATACAATCAAAACCGTAGGGTCTCGTAGGAAGAATGGGTTTCCATCAATGGCAGGGCTACTGGGGTACCGCCCGTCACAGTACGTGGCCTAGATCACCGTACCGAGGAGTACGCCCGCTCCCCTGCAACACAAAGCCGGAACCATCCCTTACTGGATAATTCCGAACAAGACAACCCCAGTAGTTGTCGCGAATCAACTACCCACTAAGCCGAAATAAAAGAAGGGACCTCTAGACAGGGATATATCTTGCTCTCAGTGGGCGCTACCCACGAAGCCTTGCTGCACCTCCCCTGTTTTAGCCATTCCCGGTTGATGAGGCTTGAGGTTACGATTACCTTAAAAAAAAGAACACATCTATCTTAGAATGCTCATCGCCCTTCTGACGATGTTCTGAAAGCATTCAATCCATACAAGTTCGTTCCGGGTTCGAACGAAACCGAAGGCACTATCTCGTTACACTCGTTTTGGAATCACCCTCAGAGTTAACGACCATAGCCCTTGCACTCTGAATCTTCATCTCGAAACTATAAGTACCATCTCCGTCCAACTCATTACGGAATCACCCACAGAGTTATACTGACAAAGAATAGTTCTTACACCTCGAGTCTTCACTTGCTCCATTTAAATTAACGACCTAACGTTTAATTTGGATCGATGTGGTATTCGGGTCTCCAGACCTGGAATACCGGTATACGGAAACCCGATCCCGGTCTCATCGAAATCCAAAACGTATCTTTTAAGGCCAAGTTGTTTAAGGTTAAAACAGTTCAATTCTTATCCATACTACACACAGATAGATAATTCATAATGTCTCAAAAGATAATCAACATTATTATCATCAACAGATAATCCATCTCATTATCACTATGCAACCAATACATCCATATCACACAATACTAATCTCATATCTGAGATTCAAACCATTCAAGGTAATTAATATCATCCATTCATAAGCAATGATCTATAATAACACCATTTATAATTAATTTAACATGAATTAAATTAATTACTTCCATCTCTAATTAATTTAAAGTGAATTAAATTAATTACTTATCTTTAATTAATTTAAAATGAATTAAATTAATTACTTCATCATTTTAAACCTTGCTTACTTAACTATCAATTTATTACAAATCAATTAGTTCATTATTCTCACATTAATCATCTTAATTAATCACTCTTGATTAATACCCTTTAATTACATTCAAGTAATTATCCTTAATTAATTTTACAAATTAATTATCCTTAATCAATATAGTAATTAACCTTTAATTACTTCATTAATTAATTACTATAATTAATTACATTAATCTTTAAATTAATTACATTAATTAATTACTTTATAATTACTTATTATTGATTAATTAATCTTAATTAATCAAACCTTAATTACATCATTAATTATATTAATTAATGATCCTTAATTATTACTTTAATTATTAATTATATTTAAATTAAGTAATTAACCTTTAATCAAACCATATTTATTAATCACTATTGATTAACCACATTCAATAATTAACTATCTTTAATTACTTCATTCAATAAATTAATTATTTCTTAATTGATTATCCTTAATTAATATAATTAATTATAAAAATTAATGACATTTATTAATTACTTATCTCAACTTAATGATCTTCATTAATTCTTTAATTACTTTTCTTAAGTAATTAACTTAGATTAATCATTATTAATTACTATTTAATTTATCTTTAATCATTTAATTAATCACTGATTAATTATTAATTAAGTGCTTAACTATAACTTAAACAATCTTAATTACTAGATTAATTATCTTCTAATCATTAATTAAAATTTAACCTTATTAAATAAATGATTCTTAAATTACAAGTTAATTATTCTAAGAATAATTAATCTTAAACCTTAAGTTTAAATCCTTAATTACTTTAAGTAATTATCCATTTCATTAACTTATAAAATAAGTTAATTATCTATTTAATTATCCTAATACTTAAATGAATAACAAAATATTAAATTCTAATTTAACCTTAAGATAAAACTTTTTCTTATCTATAGTTAAATTATTTTTAACAAGTTTATTTGAAATATTCATTTCCAAATCTAATTTTAAATTTCATTTTAAATTCAAGTTTTAAAATGATCTCAATTTATCTTTAACAAAATTTAAATCAATTTAAAACCTATTAAATTTTCATGCTAAAGAATACCTTTCTTATAAAAGAATTTTATAAGAGTTTAAAACCAATTTCTTTTTAAATTTAAACATTTAAAACATAACCTAACATTTAAATTCATTAAAACATTTAAACTTTAAAAGCTTTATTTAAATTCTTCCTTTACATTTTCAACTTCATTTTAAATTCAATTTCTTTTAAATACACTTATATTTTAACACCTTTTTAAGTTATTTAAAACAATTTGAATTTAAAAACTTAATTTATTTTCAAACTAAGATTCAAATTAAACTTGAATCTATTTTAAAATTTAGATTTAAACTTAGATTTAAATCTTCTTTACAAATTTAAAAACCCAGTTTCAAATTTTCAAAACAGAGCAGATTTCCCTTAACCCAGAAATTACCCCGAGCCTTGCACACTTTACTTCGAGTCAAATAACAAAAAAAACCCGAGTAAAACACCTATCCACCCGAGAGTTTCTCGAGACAAAATCAACTCAAACCAAAAATCGACAGGAACAAAATGGTGCACCGTGCACATGCACCGGAACTCTGATCGCCTCTGGCCATCTTCTCCGATCATCCCACGCCAGATAACAGCTCCTCGACTCACCACGATCATCAGTGGGTCATGCAAAAGCTTGAAACCAAATCTAGACTTCAAATCGAACCTGGAAACCACAACCAGTCATCTCCACCAAAACCTGTCAACGCCTACTTCTCGAAGCTCCGACCGCCATTACTTCTGAAACTCCGGCCAAGTTCTCGTCCACCCATCATCCACCATTACCCAAAATATCATCACACTCGATCCACTATATACGTCGAACCAATCCAAAATGTTCTTCCAGACAAACTAGGGCTACAGACCTAAATTTCCTATCGCCACCTCCACGATGATCTACCAGCACATCTACTATTTTTCTCCAAGTCTCCGATCACTCATCTTCCTCCCGAAAGATATACGAACTCTCAAACCATCGAGTTCCTCAGAAATCACCCAATTCCCCTTTTTTGGTCAAACCAGAATTTCCCATACACCCCATCATTAAAAATTATGATTTGAGTTTTAAAAATCATATTTTAGTTTGAGTATTTGATTTACTATCCTGAATATATATATAATGATGTTTGAGTTTTCACTTTGATTAAACATGCATTGACTGTTTTAGATTTCCAGAAAACACTACTATGTTATCTTAATCTAAACAAATTTAAACTAAAATCTATTATACTATAAGCATAATACATTCAGTAATTAAATCCTAACAAAGCTTGAATCAAATGTTAGAGAATTTTCACTAGAATTTGAGTCTGAGAATTTAGAAACAGAGTTTCTATAATATATGTATTCACTGTCAATAATAGGCATACCATACAGACATTTCATATACATATAAATACATGCATTCACACTCATATATTCATGCAACACCATCCATTACAATCATTCATCACATTCATCATAATAACAGATATTTCAAGAAAACTGTTTTTAAGATAAATGTTTACTCACCTTTAAAGAAGAACAGAGCCTCATTTTGAAAAAGCTTTTGAATCTTTTAAAACTTGAGTTACTGCTTTGTTTGATTTTAAAACTTGCATGCTTGCCCTTTTTGATTTTGATTAAAACATAGGTTGAAGGATGCAGGCAGGCAAGCTTTGCTTTTGCATTTGAAAATGATTTTACAGAGTTTACTTGCTTGCTTTAAACTCAGGTTGAAAAGAAAATGCTTGCATGCTTTAGTTGTTTCTCAGATTTGAAAATGCAGACTTGACTTTGGTTTTTGAGGAGTTTGGTTACTGATTTGTTACAAGCTTGAAAATGCTTTTCCAGGTTGCAAATTTGAAAATCTGTTCATGCTTGAGGAAAGAGGTTTGGACAGGGTTTTAAACTTGAAAATGTTTTCAGGAAATTTGGGAATTGTTTTGATTTTTCTTTTAGTTTTGAGGAAGGTTTCAGATTTGTTTTAGGAAGATTGTTTGGATTTTGAGTTTTCTCCTTAGCTTTTTGAAAGAGAAAGGCAAAAGAAATGAAAGGAAGAAACATATTTGCATGGGCAGAAATTTTATTAAATAAAAATAAAAAGAAAACCAAACTTAAAATGCCACTTGTTAAAACAATTTACATTTGTCACATTAAAGTGGTTTATTACTTAACACATGTTAATTTAGCTCTAAAATGTTTACACTTGTCCTATAAGTAATTTGTATTTATAATTAAGTGTTAATAAAAAGTTTTTAACTAAATTAATTAGTTTTTAATACTTAAATATATATATATATAGATAACTTTAAAGAGTAAAACCAATTATATTTATATATAAAAACAATACATATATTTATTATTTGAAAATAACTCACTTGACAAATTTTATATAATTTATACAAAAGATTATAAATTACTTATTATTTAAATGGATTAATGTTTCATATTTTAATTTTAAACCTTCATAGCAAATTTACAAATCATATAAAAATAATAATGTTAACCAAATCATTTTGCTAATCTTATTTAAAATCTAAATTAAAGATATTTAAACTAGTAATATTTACCTTAAGTATTTTAAAACCATATATTTACTTATAAAATATTTTTGAAAAGTTTTAACTTTAAATAAATCATAATTTCCCAGTTTACCAAAGATATTAGAATTTTAAAAACATTATTTATTTATTTATAAAATTCAAACCAAAGATTTCTAATTACAATATATATACAAATATATATATATATTCATTACAAATAGAAAACATTTTATTTAGCTTTTAAAAGATAATTTCACTAATTTAAATATTTATTAAAGAAGATTATTTAAATCAATTCAAATTAAATTACAAAATTATCAAATCAATTAAATTTTTTAATACAGATTATTAAATTGATATTGCCTAAAATTCAGGGATATCACATTCCTCCCCCCTTAAAATAATTTCGTCCCCGAAATTAAAAGCAAAGGTAATTTAATAATCTCATTTAAAAAATTAATTTTCAAAGCACAATCCTATATCAATCATATGCTAACAATCATAGCAACCAATTTATCTAATCAACAAATTTAACTATCCGGATAAAATTCTGGATAGAATTTCCGCGAGTTTCCCCAAGTATATATATACCGGGATACTCGTTCTACAAAATCCAAACAATCAATACTACTAAGCTACAGAGTTCCTACTCATCTAGTATTTACAGAACTAAACAAGATATCAGACTACAGACGAGTCTGACTCAACAACCAAATCTTCCTGAATAGCTGATTCCAAAATCAGAAATAGACCAAACACTTATCCAAATCAGAATACAGAAGAGATCCAAAATACCTCGGAGCTGACTTCCCAGACTTACCCAATCTTATAGCTCCTTCGATCGGAGAAAACTTATCCAAAATCAAATCTCCGTCTTTGAAATTCAAATTCCTTCGGATGATCCTGGGCTGTCTACATCCTTACTGATCACCTCATCCTTTGCTGATGCCTTTAGAAACAAACTAGATCAAAAACAACCCATCACAATGATCTCCTCAAGATCAACCAAAACCAAAGACACCAATCCTATTCCTCAAACAACAGAAAACTTACTCCTTCAATCCAGAGAAGACAAACAGAAGTACTTGCCAAACTGCTTTCGCTGCACAACTCTGATCTGGAGCAGAAGAGAATACGAGCACAAACTGGAAAACATATCCCAGAAAAATGGTTCAACAGATCCATAAAGAAAACTCAGATACTCCATCATAATTTGAGTTGCTTCACCAAACTCTGTCTCAAGGAACCATCCTTCTACTGAGCTGAACCACCAGTATCACTCCTGGAATCCAGTCGATAAGAAAACTCAATCTCCAATGCCGACAAATCTCTGACTTCCCTGAAGACATCCAGAAAAACTCTGATAACCTAAGAGAACACTTAGCAATCGCAAGTCACTTTTGCGATCAACCCAGCCTAATTCCAAAGAAAACTGTCCTCTCTTTACCAATTAGAACAGCTTATACTTAACTATCCAATTCATCGAAGAAATGGATCCACTCAGCTGCTTCTGAACTTCACTTTCAGAAAAATTTGCTCAGCCAGAAAACTTCCTGCCAATACACAGAACACTCCGAGCTGCACTGCTGCCACAGATGCTCCTATCCAAAGCTCTTCGAGAAACTCGGACTCCAAACCAAAGCAGAAACACACCATGCTGAACTCAGCCACAACACCGAAGCATACACACTTCCTTAAACTCGTTCCAGAGAAAACATCTTTGGAAACATCCATAATCACTGCGTCTCATCACACAGCTACTATTACTTGAGGTATCAAGATACCATCACTCGCTTCTGCCTCATCGGCAGATCCAACTCTACTCATTCATATTTCAAAGATAAACTCCGAACCTTAATAGGTTTCCTTCGAATATCGATGAAATCCTTCACCACAGCAAAGCTTACTCGAGACAGTATTGGGTCTACAGTCTCAACAGATATACTTCCAACCTCAAACATTCAAACTCCAATCAATGGTAGTCGTGTTACACACAGCCTACCTCATCTACCCTTATAACTTAATTTGGAAAACCCGAACAGGTAATCCAACAATAGGTAGAATAAATATATATATAGTTATATAAAAATTACAAATACGCTCTCTCAAGATAGACACCACTCCAGAGCTTAGGTATTCGCTCAACCTACTGCTCTGATACCAACTGTGACGACCCGGCTTTTTCTCCACAAAAAGTCGTATCATCATGAAGAAAGAAAGAGATAGAAAAGAGAAAAGAAGAGAAGAAGAAAGAACAACAACAGAATCTCAACAGCGGAAACAGAATAAAATATAATATATCACATAACTATTACATAGTCTTTACATAATCAGAGTTACACAACTTAATCATCACAATATAGACAGTTATAAACTTCTGTCTATTATACAACACAACTACATCAATACAATACATTAAACACAGCGGAAACTCTATATATCTATACGCTGAAGCCTCCTGCTCCACAGCTCCTCCAGTATTCGTCAAGACTAACCTGAATCCCTCGACTACTCAATACAATATTGAGTACCCAAGAGTTTAATAAAACAGAAAATAAACACTTGGGTCAGACATGGGTCTGGTGTGAGTAAACGGGTTAAAGTTGTTTAACTTCAAAACCTTTTGAAAACAAAAGGTATCACGTAAGACTTCCCGCACATAAACACGGAAAAGTTTTTACCTTACGCTAACCAAAACATTGATAGGAAATTCAGTTTTATTACAATAGGGTCTAGGGTTTTCAAATAAATATGAAATAGCCGAAATTGTTACATTCATTAAATTCCAGCATACATAGGTATACAATCAAAACCGTAGGGTCTCGTAGGAAGAATGGGTTTCCATCAATGGCAGGGCTACTGGGGTACCGCCCGTCACAGTACGTGGCCTAGATCACCGTACCGAGGAGTACGCCCGCTCCCCTGCAACACAAAGCCGGAACCATCCCTTACTGGATAATTCCGAACAAGACAACCCCAGTAGTTGTCGCGAATCAACTACCCACTAAGCCGAAATAAAAGAAGGGACCTCTAGACAGGGATATATCTTGCTCTCAGTGGGCGCTACCCACGAAGCCTTGCTGCACCTCCCCTGTTTTAGCCATTCCCGGTTGATGAGGCTTGAGGTTACGATTACCTTAAAAAAAAGAACACATCTATCTTAGAATGCTCATCGCCCTTCTGACGATGTTCTGAAAGCATTCAATCCATACAAGTTCGTTCCGGGTTCGAACGAAACCGAAGGCACTATCTCGTTACACTCGTTTTGGAATCACCCTCAGAGTTAACGACCATAGCCCTTGCACTCTGAATCTTCATCTCGAAACTATAAGTACCATCTCCGTCCAACTCATTACGGAATCACCCACAGAGTTATACTGACAAAGAATAGTTCTTACACCTCGAGTCTTCACTTGCTCCATTTAAATTAACGACCTAACGTTTAATTTGGATCGATGTGGTATTCGGGTCTCCAGACCTGGAATACCGGTATACGGAAACCCGATCCCGGTCTCATCGAAATCCAAAACGTATCTTTTAAGGCCAAGTTGTTTAAGGTTAAAACAGTTCAATTCTTATCCATACTACACACAGATAGATAATTCATAATGTCTCAAAAGATAATCAACATTATTATCATCAACAGATAATCCATCTCATTATCACTATGCAACCAATACATCCATATCACACAATACTAATCTCATATCTGAGATTCAAACCATTCAAGGTAATTAATATCATCCATTCATAAGCAATGATCTATAATAACACCATTTATAATTAATTTAACATGAATTAAATTAATTACTTCCATCTCTAATTAATTTAAAGTGAATTAAATTAATTACTTATCTTTAATTAATTTAAAATGAATTAAATTAATTACTTCATCATTTTAAACCTTGCTTACTTAACTATCAATTTATTACAAATCAATTAGTTCATTATTCTCACATTAATCATCTTAATTAATCACTCTTGATTAATACCCTTTAATTACATTCAAGTAATTATCCTTAATTAATTTTACAAATTAATTATCCTTAATCAATATAGTAATTAACCTTTAATTACTTCATTAATTAATTACTATAATTAATTACATTAATCTTTAAATTAATTACATTAATTAATTACTTTATAATTACTTATTATTGATTAATTAATCTTAATTAATCAAACCTTAATTACATCATTAATTATATTAATTAATGATCCTTAATTATTACTTTAATTATTAATTATATTTAAATTAAGTAATTAACCTTTAATCAAACCATATTTATTAATCACTATTGATTAACCACATTCAATAATTAACTATCTTTAATTACTTCATTCAATAAATTAATTATTTCTTAATTGATTATCCTTAATTAATATAATTAATTATAAAAATTAATGACATTTATTAATTACTTATCTCAACTTAATGATCTTCATTAATTCTTTAATTACTTTTCTTAAGTAATTAACTTAGATTAATCATTATTAATTACTATTTAATTTATCTTTAATCATTTAATTAATCACTGATTAATTATTAATTAAGTGCTTAACTATAACTTAAACAATCTTAATTACTAGATTAATTATCTTCTAATCATTAATTAAAATTTAACCTTATTAAATAAATGATTCTTAAATTACAAGTTAATTATTCTAAGAATAATTAATCTTAAACCTTAAGTTTAAATCCTTAATTACTTTAAGTAATTATCCATTTCATTAACTTATAAAATAAGTTAATTATCTATTTAATTATCCTAATACTTAAATGAATAACAAAATATTAAATTCTAATTTAACCTTAAGATAAAACTTTTTCTTATCTATAGTTAAATTATTTTTAACAAGTTTATTTGAAATATTCATTTCCAAATCTAATTTTAAATTTCATTTTAAATTCAAGTTTTAAAATGATCTCAATTTATCTTTAACAAAATTTAAATCAATTTAAAACCTATTAAATTTTCATGCTAAAGAATACCTTTCTTATAAAAGAATTTTATAAGAGTTTAAAACCAATTTCTTTTTAAATTTAAACATTTAAAACATAACCTAACATTTAAATTCATTAAAACATTTAAACTTTAAAAGCTTTATTTAAATTCTTCCTTTACATTTTCAACTTCATTTTAAATTCAATTTCTTTTAAATACACTTATATTTTAACACCTTTTTAAGTTATTTAAAACAATTTGAATTTAAAAACTTAATTTATTTTCAAACTAAGATTCAAATTAAACTTGAATCTATTTTAAAATTTAGATTTAAACTTAGATTTAAATCTTCTTTACAAATTTAAAAACCCAGTTTCAAATTTTCAAAACAGAGCAGATTTCCCTTAACCCAGAAATTACCCCGAGCCTTGCACACTTTACTTCGAGTCAAATAACAAAAAAAACCCGAGTAAAACACCTATCCACCCGAGAGTTTCTCGAGACAAAATCAACTCAAACCAAAAATCGACAGGAACAAAATGGTGCACCGTGCACATGCACCGGAACTCTGATCGCCTCTGGCCATCTTCTCCGATCATCCCACGCCAGATAACAGCTCCTCGACTCACCACGATCATCAGTGGGTCATGCAAAAGCTTGAAACCAAATCTAGACTTCAAATCGAACCTGGAAACCACAACCAGTCATCTCCACCAAAACCTGTCAACGCCTACTTCTCGAAGCTCCGACCGCCATTACTTCTGAAACTCCGGCCAAGTTCTCGTCCACCCATCATCCACCATTACCCAAAATATCATCACACTCGATCCACTATATACGTCGAACCAATCCAAAATGTTCTTCCAGACAAACTAGGGCTACAGACCTAAATTTCCTATCGCCACCTCCACGATGATCTACCAGCACATCTACTATTTTTCTCCAAGTCTCCGATCACTCATCTTCCTCCCGAAAGATATACGAACTCTCAAACCATCGAGTTCCTCAGAAATCACCCAATTCCCCTTTTTTGGTCAAACCAGAATTTCCCATACACCCCATCATTAAAAATTATGATTTGAGTTTTAAAAATCATATTTTAGTTTGAGTATTTGATTTACTATCCTGAATATATATATAATGATGTTTGAGTTTTCACTTTGATTAAACATGCATTGACTGTTTTAGATTTCCAGAAAACACTACTATGTTATCTTAATCTAAACAAATTTAAACTAAAATCTATTATACTATAAGCATAATACATTCAGTAATTAAATCCTAACAAAGCTTGAATCAAATGTTAGAGAATTTTCACTAGAATTTGAGTCTGAGAATTTAGAAACAGAGTTTCTATAATATATGTATTCACTGTCAATAATAGGCATACCATACAGACATTTCATATACATATAAATACATGCATTCACACTCATATATTCATGCAACACCATCCATTACAATCATTCATCACATTCATCATAATAACAGATATTTCAAGAAAACTGTTTTTAAGATAAATGTTTACTCACCTTTAAAGAAGAACAGAGCCTCATTTTGAAAAAGCTTTTGAATCTTTTAAAACTTGAGTTACTGCTTTGTTTGATTTTAAAACTTGCATGCTTGCCCTTTTTGATTTTGATTAAAACATAGGTTGAAGGATGCAGGCAGGCAAGCTTTGCTTTTGCATTTGAAAATGATTTTACAGAGTTTACTTGCTTGCTTTAAACTCAGGTTGAAAAGAAAATGCTTGCATGCTTTAGTTGTTTCTCAGATTTGAAAATGCAGACTTGACTTTGGTTTTTGAGGAGTTTGGTTACTGATTTGTTACAAGCTTGAAAATGCTTTTCCAGGTTGCAAATTTGAAAATCTGTTCATGCTTGAGGAAAGAGGTTTGGACAGGGTTTTAAACTTGAAAATGTTTTCAGGAAATTTGGGAATTGTTTTGATTTTTCTTTTAGTTTTGAGGAAGGTTTCAGATTTGTTTTAGGAAGATTGTTTGGATTTTGAGTTTTCTCCTTAGCTTTTTGAAAGAGAAAGGCAAAAGAAATGAAAGGAAGAAACATATTTGCATGGGCAGAAATTTTATTAAATAAAAATAAAAAGAAAACCAAACTTAAAATGCCACTTGTTAAAACAATTTACATTTGTCACATTAAAGTGGTTTATTACTTAACACATGTTAATTTAGCTCTAAAATGTTTACACTTGTCCTATAAGTAATTTGTATTTATAATTAAGTGTTAATAAAAAGTTTTTAACTAAATTAATTAGTTTTTAATACTTAAATATATATATATATAGATAACTTTAAAGAGTAAAACCAATTATATTTATATATAAAAACAATACATATATTTATTATTTGAAAATAACTCACTTGACAAATTTTATATAATTTATACAAAAGATTATAAATTACTTATTATTTAAATGGATTAATGTTTCATATTTTAATTTTAAACCTTCATAGCAAATTTACAAATCATATAAAAATAATAATGTTAACCAAATCATTTTGCTAATCTTATTTAAAATCTAAATTAAAGATATTTAAACTAGTAATATTTACCTTAAGTATTTTAAAACCATATATTTACTTATAAAATATTTTTGAAAAGTTTTAACTTTAAATAAATCATAATTTCCCAGTTTACCAAAGATATTAGAATTTTAAAAACATTATTTATTTATTTATAAAATTCAAACCAAAGATTTCTAATTACAATATATATACAAATATATATATATTCATTACAAATAGAAAACATTTTATTTAGCTTTTAAAAGATAATTTCACTAATTTAAATATTTATTAAAGAAGATTATTTAAATCAATTCAAATTAAATTACAAAATTATCAAATCAATTAAATTTTTTAATACAGATTATTAAATTGATATTGCCTAAAATTCAGGGATATCACACCCAAATACTACGAAATTTAAAATCCGATAATAATACACTATTATGGATCCAATGAAACTGGTTTTGTCAAGATCCGAGTGTGTCTCGGATGGCTATTTTTAAATGTCAATTCGAACAAACTATTTTTAAAATTGAACAGATCACTTTTAAATTCAATTTTTAAACCTTTATTATCTTCATTATTATTAATATGAATTTTATAAGCCTTTAAATTATTTTTATCGAGCTTAAAACTCAAGATACAAAAATTTAACCAATATTCAATTATAAAATTCAATAATTAAATTATCCAATAAATTGATATCTTTAAATTATGAATTTATTTTATAAATAACCCAAATTTTTCGTATTCAAAATCAATTTATAATTCAAATTCAATATTTAAAACCATTTAAATATTCAAAATCGAACAACGAAAAATCCGGGTCGTTACAGGTTCGAAATGTGAAGTGAACTTATAAAAGCATTTTTGTAAGGAATAAGTGAATGGCTTTTATAAAGTGAACAAGTTTAATAGTAAGTGATGTATTGAAAGGGAATGGTTTGGCCATTAATATGGAATGTAAGAAGAGAGAATTTTCCAAATGTTTTTGGTAAATGTTTATATTGTTTTCCAAGTAAAAGGGATGTAAGGGGTTTGGGAAAAGTGTTTTAGAAAAGATCCTTTGATAAAGTTTTATAAAGTGATTTTATTAATTAAAGTTTAATTAATAAAACTTAGAGGATCCCATATTGAATTGAATCAATGTTTGATTGTTTGTTTATTTGATAGTTAAATAACCAACTATCAAATCTGGACCAAAACGTAACTTTGGAAATATATAGGAGAATCACGAAAATTATATGATACAAATACCATCGGTGGTGCTGTACTGTACGTATAAATTCATTTCATTCTTCTAGGATAAATGATAATGAAATCCTTCCATTAACGGTTAGGTGGTGAACTCCGCTCTTATCTTTTATCTGCTTATTTCCTAAAGAACTGGGTTAAGTTTACCAAAAATTATCGAAAGTTGTTTCGAAGAGACTGGGATCGGATATGTTATCCGAAAATCACTTCGATCCAACTCAAGCGTTTCAAACTAAAGACATCTTGAAGAATATGAAATTAAAGATGGAGCATTGAATTGCAAGGGCTACTTGGTACTAGTCCTGAGGGTGATTCCAAAATGGATATGGTAGAAGTAGTGCCTTCGGTTTGTCCTTATCCTGGACTACTTGTATGGATGAATGCAAGCATTGCATTGATGCCTGAAGGGTGGTGTTAGCATTCCAAGTGTGATTGCTATTCAGAAGGTAAGCATAGCCTCAAGCCTCTTCAACCGGGAATGACTAAAATCAAGGGAGATGCAGGAAGGCTAAGTGGGTCGCTCCCATTAGGGTGTGTCATCACCTTTCTAGATACATCTACATATTTATAGATTGGTTGTGCATGAGATCTCAGATAAAAAGGGTTGCAAAGTAACAAGGGTGATGACAAATTCGATATTATCCAGTCAGGGCTAGGTCGGTATTGTATTGGCAGGGGATTCCAGCGAGGTCCTCGGTACATTTTCTAGATGTGTACCGTGATAGGTGGTACCCCGGTGCCTTGTTATAGTATGGAATCCATTCTCCAATAAGCACCATACAGTTTTGATTGTGCCCAACTATGTTGAAATGTGAGAGCAAGCATTTCAGCTATTTTCATATTTTACTTTGACCTCTACACATTATTATAATATCACTGGATTTTCTATAAAAAGTGTTTTGGTTATCGTAAGGTAAAAACCCGTCCGTGCTTATGTGCGGTGTAGTCTTACAAGACACCTTTGATTTTAAAAGGGTTTTAAAACATAATAATTCAGTTGTTTGAGTTTATTCACACAAGATATAACACCCCGCATTTTTAGATAACTAAATAATCAAATAACGATGAACAGTGAAAATAAGCATTTTTGGAATTGCTAGAATATGGCTTCGAAACTTATACCATTGTGTTCGTGGCGATTTTCGATCAATTTCCATATATAAGTTGTCGAAATCCGAGTTAATATGAACAAGTTATGAGAGAAATAAGAAATCAGAATTATATAAATTAAACAAAACATAGGGGTCGACCCGCGTATAGCCCTGGACGAGAAATCGTCCAGGGACGTGCCGAAGTCTTGTAATATGATTTTCTTGCGATCTGAGGCGTTGTTTTATGGATCTAACGATTTGCAACAAGCCTGTGACGTGGTTGCACCAAATTCAATCCAAAAATCTGACGGTCAGAGATTCCCAAACTCCACTATAAATAGAACCCTAGGCCTAGCTATTTTCTCACAATCTGATTTTCTCCCAATTGGGTTCATTGCCTGAGGCTGAACCCTATATAGAAAATTTTTCTAGGGAGAATAACTTTTTAATAAAAATATTAGACGCCTTAGAAGAGAATTTAGGAAGGCCATGGAGTAAAGCTAAGGACGACAGGTGAGTGGATTTAAATTATATCTCTTTTATGTTTATGATATATAATATCGTTAGATTCCCGTTAAATATTTTAATTCAGCATTTAAACTAATTTCAGTAATTAGTTCTACTAGTAGTTATGTTGAAATTGTAAATTTGATAAGAGAAGTGTACTTATATTTAAATGTTATTTATATGGAAAAAGAAAGGAATCCAATTAAATATAAGTAATATTAGGCTTAAAAGTTGTAGAGAAAGGCATAAGCCTAAAAGTAAGAAATTTACAGTAAATTATGTTAAAACGAGAGAAATGAATTAAAAAGTGGAAAATCTAATAACTTGATTTAGAAGATAGTGATAGATTAGTTGGTTGGTTTAGAAAAGGGATTACATTTCCATAGTTTAATATTGTAAGAATAACGATAAACATAATTATAGGAATAAAAGCAAGAAAAATGGAATTAGTGCAAATTAGACATATTACTGTATTTTGCATTACCCAACAATTAAAGAAACAATAAAAGAAATATCTTGCAGTTACGATTTATTGTTTATAGCATTATTCAGTATTAAAATATGGAAATGGATTTTTAGCACAGTTTTTGTAACCAACCAAATAGAATAGAACTACTTCCTAGAATAAAAGAGAATAACGCGAAGTGTTAAAGAAATTAAAGAAGAAGAAATAATCAAGTTAATTATGTGACAAGACTAGAAACAATAAACAAAAAATGTGGCTAGATCTGCATTTATTGCGCAAATAGTAGAGTAAAAAGTAAAGCAGTTATTATGATAAGTAATTTGTGACAGTTGGACGTAGTCCCAAACTAAGAATGTCATATAATATAAGAGAACTAAAGTGAATTTAGTATCATAATAAAAGAAGATGGACTAGAATAGAATAGAGACACTTGCAATTACATTTATAACATGTAGGTTATAAAAGAAAGAAAATAATATAGAAGTGACAATTGCAAGTATAATTGTAACACGTAGGTTATAATTAAAAAGAAAGAAATAGAAGATGCTTATTTTATCAAACTTAGATCTTGGATTAAATTAATAAGCAAGAATAATAGCAGTGGCCCGTACCGGCATCATTCCATTTCAGGTTTAGGACTGATGGTCTCATACGTGGGTGGGGCTGGACATGTTGACTAGGGTAAATAAGTAGCCATCAGAATAAGAAAAGTAACTAAACGCATAATAAAAGATTAGATGTAGGGTCTAATAAAATGGTAAGTGGCATTTGGAGTAGCCCAAGAGAATCTGGATAAAGAGCCTAACGAAGCAGTTCATCGCAGATTTTTAGTACAGAAGGAGCATGTCCAACTTAGTTATTTTGGGCTAGAAGGAAGTGCGAGACTTCAAAGGGATGTGAGGATACTCTAGGATGGCCCTCTGGGGTAGGCCTAACGAAGCCGCACCCCCGGAGGCAGGTCTTTTGGTGTTCCATCAAGAGAGTATGCCTTGACTGCTTTTGCATTGCAGGACTAACGAAGCGGACCTTTGTAGGCAGTAAAAAGGTTGATGATGGAGTAGGATATTCGTATGACACCATACTCTAGTTTACGAGTAGGTTATTATGGGCAGGACCTAAAAGGATAGTCGCATGCAGAGATCAGCCATCATTAGTCAGAGCGAGTTTGGGAAAGACTAGAGTTAAACCAACAGGCTAATGATTCTTTCACTATAGAGACATTGGATGATGGGCACAACCACTTGGATGTTTAGATTGTTTGTAGTAGGGCACAACCACTTAGCTCTTGAAAGGTCTTTCAATTAGTTGAGGGGGTGGACTGTGTGGGGCCATAGCCACGATGAGAAAAGAGACAGACCAAGTAGAATATCTGTATTGTAAGCCTAACGAAGCGGACCTTTACAAATATAGAAAATCTCCGACCGAGTTCCGTACAAGGTAGACCTTGTTGGTGTAGCTCAAGGAGTGGACAAAACGATTACGTGTAGTCCTCAAGGTACGCACTGGGTGGTACATTGTGGATGTTCGAGCTCAAGTATAAGCTAGTGCTGATGTAGTTTCACATTTTTATAGTAAACGACGAAACATCTATATTGTAGGCCTCATGAAGTTGTCCTTTACAGATGTAGTTACATTACGCTCTAGTAGCGAGACGATGGAGTCATTTTTGAGGAGGATACAGAAGGTACAATGGGTAGTACCTAGGATCAATGTGGTCTTTGGGCATGTAGCTTCATATATATATTGGTTATTAAATCTTATTCTACTAGGGAGTAGATGGGTACGATTCACACACAGAGGCGAGGGTATTATAAACCCAATAAACCTAATATAATAGAAAATGGAAATAGAACGGTATATGTAGAATTATGCTTAGAAGTGTATAATTTGTCCATTCACTAGAACTTTTGTTCTAACCCCCTCCTCATATCATCCCACAGGTTAGATAGATGGCGGAGATTTTCCAGCTTTGTGACACTTGTTTAGAAGTGTTATTACCTTGGTGAGTATTTACTTACTATTATATTATAACACCCCGCGTTAAATTACAATTATATATGCAAATAATTTAATTAAGTTATATACGTTTGAAATTTTAAAACAAAGAAATGTTTGTAAATGGGTCAACTAATTACTATTAATTGGAATACATATATATTTGTGTAACAAATAAATTAGAGAGAGAAATTATATAAAATTAATTAATAGGGAAGATTAATTGACGGTGTCTGTTTAAAAGGGAAATTAATAGTAGAGGTGATTAATTAACAGGAACTGACAAGAAAGGGAACATATATTGTAGCAACTAACTGATATGATTAGAAACATATATGTTAGTGCAAGAGAATAAAATGAAGGAAGAGTAATTTATGCAAGTAATCAATTGGTAATTAATAAAAATAGAGACTTATGGTAACATATATAATTAAGATTGTGATTCAAAATTCAATTGTAGAATATATGCATGCAATAATTATGGGAATAAAATAAATTAATATGCATATATGAGATGAATTAATATGGTGTTGATTGGCATATTAATTTGGTAAGAAATCACAGTGCGGGTAGGGATTAATTGGATAGTAAATTAATTCTAGGTATATATGAAATCTATTAATTGGGTGATTAATAGGGGAATCTTATTTAAAAGAAACGTCACATTTAAAAATATATGTTTCCATATATTGTGAGAGAGAAGGGGAAAGTGATTAATGAAAAGATTGTTGGAGAATCAATTTGAAATAAAAACAAACGCAGAAGAAAACATATTAATTTAATATCCATAGACTGAGTGTACGCTTTAGATTTTAGTATTTTATATCAATGGTTAGCACTGATTTGAACCACTATAAATATAGGTGTAGAGCCTCATTTTTATTCTCATTATTTTTCTCTTGCCTAAAGAAGCTCTGCCATTTTTATACCTCTTCTACACTTTCTTAATAACAAAATTTTAGATCTAATTCACACGAATTTAGATCTTAATAGAAAGAGAATAAAATTAATTAGGGAATTAGGAATTGGTTCAAATCAGAAGGCTATGTCGAAGGTAAAACCCTAGATCTGAATTTTATTTGCTATTACTAATCCAAATCTCTTCCTTTTCTCTTTCAAATATTATAGATCTCTAAATATATCGTTTGTAATTCCAAATAGGGATTACAAGGGAGGTGAATATAGATGTTAGGGACAGATCTGAAATTAAAACAGGGAGACTTGGAAAGCTAGCAATGTGAGTGGATTTATTTATATATCTTTTAAGTTTAAGATATATTATCGTTAAATTCCCGTTTAGATAATTTTATTCAATAATTAACCCTATTAATTAAGTTATGCTGAACTATAAGGAATTTACAGTTTATTTACAGTATTAGTATTTATACATCTGTTTCTACGTTTTGGATTTCTATGCAAGCGTTATTCTTCTTCTATTTTCTCCTCTTTATTCGCGTATTAATTAGAATTGATTAAACATGAATATGGATTAAATAATTAAGAATACAGAAATGAAGGAAATAAGATGTAAAGTAATAAAAGTTCAGGGAATGGAATTACTGTACTAAATTACGTTAAAAGTTAATTAATCTAATAACTGGATTTGGGAGTAACTAAAAGGTTAATTGGTTGGTTTAGAAAATAGGATACATTTCTATAATTTAATATTTAAAAGACAACAATGAACGTAATTGCTAGAATAAAAGAAAGAAAAAGAGAATTAGCATAAAATAGAGAAACCACTGTATTTTACACTATTCCAAAATAGTAAAAGAAATATCTAGTAGTTACGGATTATTGTTTATAGTATTATTTAATATTAAAGTATGGAAATGGATTTTTATATATAGTTTTCATAACCAACCAAATAAAATAGAATTACTTCCTAGAATAGAAGATAATAAAGCGAAGTATGACATAAATCAAGTAAATTATTAGATAAGAACTTGAAGCTGTAAACGATAATGAACCTAGGTCTGCATTCAGTGCGCAGCTATTTAAGAAGATAGTTAATATGATAAGTGAATTATATAATATAAGAGAATAAAAGAATATTCTATATCATAATAAAAGAAGGCAGATTAGAACAGAAAAGAAATGATGGAATTATGTACGCACTATAAAAGAAGAGAAAACGACAATTACATGTAGGATTATAACATAGGTTATAATTAAGTAATAATAATGGAAAAGCTTATTTTTGAGACTTTGAATAAATTAATGAGCAATAATAATGGTAGAAGCTTATTTAAATAATTTATATTAAGTCAATAAGCAAATAAAGCGGGAATGATAAAAGAGGCTTATTTTAATGAACATAAGATTTATATTAAATTAAATAAGCAAGATAATTAATGTGGCTCATACCAACAGCATTCCCTATTAAATAAATGGAAACCTCACAATATATAGAGGTGAGACGAGGGCAAGAATATGCTAATTAGGGTAAATAAGTAGCCAACAGAATATGAAAGTAAACTAAACGCAAATTAAAAGATTAGACTTAGGGTCTAATAAAATAATTGAGATGCGTTTGGAGCAGCCCAAAGGATGAAGCGTCTAACGAAGTAGTTCATGTAACGACCCGTATTTTCACGGATCGAAACATCGTAAAACAGTTAACTTTTGGTCGCATTGTTGATAAGTCGTCCAGAGTCTAAGTCTTAGGTCGTATGAGAGTTTAGAGCGACCTAAGGAAGATGGCGAGTTAGGGAGTAGACGACCTAGTGGAGTGGAGCGACCTAAGGATGGGAACGACCTAAGAAGTTAGGTCGTATGATAGTTAAGTCGTATAATAGTTAGGTCGTATAGAAGATAGGTCGTGTGGTGGCTTAGGTCGTGGGATAGGTTAGGTCGGTTGGAGCGACCTATAGAAAGTTAGCGACCTAAGGTAGTGAGCGACCTAAGAGAGTTAGCGACCTAAGGTAGTGAGCGACCTAAGAGAGTTAGCGACCTATATGAAGTTGCCGACCTAAGAGAGTTAGCGACCTATAGGAGTTAGGGACCTATAGGAGTTGGCGACCTAAGAGTTAGTAACCTACAGTATTTGGCGACCTAGTGGTTAACGACCTAGTGGTGAGCGACCTATGAGTTAGCGAGTTAGCGACCTAGTAGTTAGGTCATAGACGACCTAAGGAGTTAAGTCGTAAGCTTCTATGTTGAGTTAGGTCGTAGACGACCTAAGTTAGTTAGGTCGTGGGCTTCTATGTGTGTTAGGTCGCGTATGTGTTAGGTCGTAGGTCGCGAGGAAGCGTGTGTGTGTTAGGTCGCAGGTTTGTTAGGTCGTAGGTCGCGGATGCGCATAGGTCATTGGATCTGTTAGGTCGCGGATGCGCGTAGGTCGTTGGATCTGTTAGGTCGTATGGACGCGCATTCGTTAGGTCGCTTGGGTGCGCTGATGCGCTAAGTCGTTAGGTCGTAGAAGCGCATCTGGTTAGGTCGTATGAGTACGCATATGTTAAGTCGTTAGGTCGTAGGTCGCGGAAGCGCATATGTCGTTAAGTCGCTCGCAGGTGCTAAGTTTTTAAGTCGGAGGTTGTTAGGTCGTGGTGTTTTTAGGTCATGGAAGACCTAAGAGTGAACGACCTAAGGGAAAATCAGCTATAAATAGGAGGGTTCTATCTCACGTTTTGGGATTCGGATTTTGAAGCGACGAAGTGCTGCCAATTTGAGAGCTCGACTTCTTCACTTCTTTTCTCCACTCTAATCTAGTGATTCCATCCATCCAAGTCGAAGATCAAATTGAAGATCCAAGAGCTTAGATTGAAGATCTTCATCCATCGAAGAGAGATTTCATCGTTTGAAGCGGTTTTGTGATAGATCGAGTTAGATTCTTCGCTATCCAGATCTGAAGTGTGTTGCTTTTGGGTTGTTTAGGTGATTTGGTGAGTGGTGATTATCTCTCACACAGATCCAAAGGAGTATATCGGATCGTTGGCTTGATTTTGTGTTAAAGTAGTGATTTCCATGCATTTTCCTAATCCTAAGTATAGATCCATTGTTCATAATGATTTGGCATCCATTTTACTACATGTTAACCTATGCAAGTTCATTCATCAAGATTATAGAGATATTGCTCATGTTTTCATGCTTGTTAGACTTTTGACTCTTTAATTACGAAATTGCCATTATTGTTATAATTGTCTATTTAGATCATATTTGAATGCTTGTTTACTTGGATTAATGTTTGATTTGATTGATTGCTATGAATTAGATGATTGATGATTTGATTTAGACAAGATGGTCAAAGATGATTCAAAAGCTAAAGGAAAGGCTCTTGAATTGGAAAAGCTGCTCGTGGCATATGTAGCGGATGATGAAGCTCATATGGATAGATTTGATAATGATGTTGAGATGAAGCTTTGCTATGATGATGATGAGGCGAAGCATGATATGAGATAGCCTTGGTCTAATCCAGACGGGATCATTCCAAGCAGATTGATAACTCGGTGAAATGGTTCGAGTTTGAGGATAATGGTTTGCTCGAGAGGCGCTTGAGCTAGTGTGGAAATAGTCGTCGAGGAGGATGACTAGAAGGTTGAGATCTCATCGTTGTTGAAGGTTCTAGCATGCTCAAAGCAAGAGTACGTTGGGCAGATTCGATAGTCCCTGAAGGCTACTGATTGGTAGTCAAGTACTCTGGGCAGATTCGATAGTTCTAGGCACGGGTCACGATGACGTGCGGAGTTATGTCTAGAATCGGGGTTTCCATTAGCCCTTGACGGACGGATGAAATAAAGAGCCGGTCATTCAATTAACGATGATATCGAAGCAATGATAACAGTGATAGCCAGAGTCATGGATGTTTGGTTGTATCACTCGGTCTCAAGAGCGGTATTTTCTGGGTGCTTATCTGATCTTGGTTTAGGCCTTGGGGGTTTGTACTTGGAAAACATCGCCCTTGACTCGAGTGATAATTTCTTTATTTTAAATTGTATGCTTTGCTATGTTTGCTTCTACTTAGTGTGTGTCTGGAGGCTATCACTGTAGAAAGAGGTGGAGTGGGAGGGTTGGATTCCTATTCCTTTTTCCTTTATGCTCTTTTGGTATGTTGTTAGTTAATTTACCGCTCACTAAGACTATTATCTGACTCAAGGCTTTATGTTTTAACTCTTATTGCCTTGGGCTGTTCGTCCATTTTGGGAAGGGCAGACTAGGTAGCAGGTGACAGGTGCTGTTCTTGCTTTCCACGGTGCTGATATCGAAGACGAGTTGGAGGCTTGCGTATTATCTTCTTACTATATGTACTGGGTGTTCCGCTGTTTGTATATTCTCTGAGTGTTATGTAGTGAGGCTTGATGTATTGGCTATTCAGATGTTTTTATTCAACTATTATGAAGTTTTATTGATGAGATTCTTTTCTGTGAAGCTTCACTATATATATATTCTATTGTATTTTTGTCCATGCGCTGTGAGTAATACGATAAATTCTGCTGTTTTAATTTACCCTGAGAATCGTCCATGGCTGCCTGGCACACTTTATAGCGCATTATCTCTAGGTTCAGTGCAGGAGTCGTGGGCGGTCGTCACAGTTCATCACAGATTTCAGCGAAGGAGAAGCATGTCCAACTTAGTTATTTTGGGATAGAAGGAAGTACGAGACTTCAACGGGACGTGAGGATACTCTAGGATGGCCCTCTGGGTAGGCCTAACGAAGCTGCATCCCTAGAGGCAGGTCTGTAGGTGTTCCATCAAGAGAGTATGCCTTATCTGCATTTGCATTGTAGGCCTAAAGAAGCAGACCTTTGTAGGCAGTCAGAAGGGCTTGGTGTTCAGAGTAGGGTATTCGTATGTCCAGTACTTGCAAGTAAGTTTAAGGATAGTCGCATGCAGATATCAGCCAGCATCAAGACCAAGAGCGATTTCGGGAAAGACTAGAGTTAAACCAACAGGCCAATGATTCTTTCACTATCGAGACATTGGATGAGAGGCACCGCCATTTGGATGTTAGATTGTTTACAGTAGGGCACGACCACTTAACTCTTTAGAAGTCTTTCGGTTAGTTGAGGGGTGGCTGCTTGGGGCCATAACCATGATGAAAACGAGACATACCAACTAGAATATCTGTATTGTAGGCCTAACGAAGCAGTCCTTTACAGATATAGAAAATCCCCGACTGAATTCTGTACAAGGTAGACCTTGTTGGTGGGATTCAGATAGTAGACAGAACGATTACATAGTACTCAATGTACGCACTGGATGGTACATTGTGGATGTCCGAGCACTGACATAGACTAGTGCGGACGCGATTTACGTTTTCATAGTAAGTAGTGGAGCATCTGTATTGTAGGCCTTACGAAGCAGTCCTTACAGATGTAGCTACGAACTCTCACGGGGCAAGACGATGGAGTATCTATATTGTAGGCCTTACAAAGTAGTCCTTTACAGATATAGCTACGGAGCAAGACGATGGAGCATCTGTAATGTAGGCCTTACGAAACAGTACTTTACAGATGTAGTTACAGAACGCTGCCGAAGCAAGACGATGGAGCCCTTTTCGAGGAGGATACGGAAGGTACCATGGGTGGTACCTAGGACCAATATGGTCATTGGGCATATAGCTACATATATGTATTAGTTATTAGGTTTTAATCTACTATGGAGTAGATGGGCACGGTTCACGAATAGAGGTGAGAGCATTATAACCTAATGAACCTAATATAAGAGTAAATGGAAATAATTGATATATGTAGAATTAATCTTAGAAGTATATAATTTATTCATTCACCATAACTTTTGTTCTGACCCCCTCCTCATAACATCCTACAGGTTAGGTAGATGGCAGAGACTTCTCATCTTTATGACAGTTGCTTAGAAAGTGTTATTATTTGGATGAGTATTTACTTACTATTATATTTTAGTCAATTCCGCTGTGAGATATTTAATTGAGCTCTGATATTTTTGTCTTTGCCTATTTGCAAGATACCAGATTCCTAACTCGGGTTTCAGTTGGCTTGGGTTTTACCATTTTTGCGAAAAATCTAGACCCACTGGAATTCAGGTTGTTACATTTGGTATCAGGGCCTAAGTTTAAGATTCCTAGGTAGATAGTGAGTGAACATATTTGTATTTTTGAATAAAATATAAATATATTATGTACTAAAATCCAAATAGTCCCCAACCATAGATTTTAACATATGGAAAGTTTTTAGAAGTATATTTGTCCATAGTTTGCTAGTTGGGTTTGGGATGACCCAAGTATGTAGAGCCCTATGTTATTACTGAATTATAGCATACAAATAAGCCATATTTTGAGAGAAAATTTGTATCCATATGTTTCAGGAAGTAGGGAAGTTCCTTAGGGATAGTAGGGAGAGTGTTTTTATTTCGGGAAGAATAAGAGGTTTTAGTATGGAGAAAATCCATTTTATGTCTAACCCAATAAAAATGAAACTTTTGAATTAAAAAAGTTGAAAAATATAATTGTTAATATATTTGAGGAAGTAAATATTGGGTTTTTGAAAAAATAAATGGTATGAAATTTAAATTGGTTTTTATATGATGTAAATTTTGTTAAAAGTGAAATTCTTTTTGAAGAATTATAGAGCATGTATAGCTCGCTAGTTTCTTTGTAGGTAAACAATGATTTTAAATATAAAAACCTAGAGTGTGTTAAGTATCGAAAACGTAGGTTACAACATTTATTATTGTAATAAATGTTTTCGGTAAAAATAAAGGAAGCATGGACTATGACACTATTATCATAGAAGGTGACTCCCAAAGTAAATGTTTTTACATAGCATACGGGATTTATTAATATTATTTTAATTGAATCCATATATTAGTATTTTTGGGTTATAGTAACTGTGTTTTACGCAACATCTATTTTGACCCAAATGAGTTTTGGAGATAATTTCTAAAGTGGTTTGTATGAACACTTATTATTTAAATAAGCACATGAAAATATTTTCTAGTTATAAAGAAGTTTTAAAATTGAGTTCTTTTGAAAAATAATGTACGATAAATTAATGATTTAGTAGGAAATATCTTATGTAAGTAAATATAGAGTAAACATACTTTAATCTGTTGGAATGAAATTAATAATGATATAATTTTCTATGAATCACAAATAAAGATATTTTGTGCAAGCTATAAGGAATATGTGAAAGAGATGTACAAGGTATGGAAAGCACCATATTTTGTATAGCCTATTTCGATAAAATATAAAATAAATTCCTTATAATTTCACATAAACATGAAATTCCTCTTTAAAGGATTCATAGAAGGTTTTAGCGTTAATGGTTTCTCATAAGAGAAAGTAATTCCAATACATTAAGGTATAAAACCATTAAGTGTAGTAAGTTAGTAACTCCTTCAAGGTTAAGTAATTGGAAGAGTAGGAAAGTTAAGAAATTTTTAATAAAATAATTGTTCTTATTTACCCTAGTTTTAGTAAATTTGAAAATCTATAAAAAAAAGAAGGATATTTTGAAAACATGTGAGGACGTTTTTTTAAAGTCAAGAAAAAAGGAAAATGTTTTAAGAACAAGCAAGACATGTTTATAAAAAAAAGATGGTTTGGTGGAAAAGTAAATAAGTTTTTAAAAAGATAAAATTTAGAAGTTTTAAATTTTTAAGAAAAATTGATAAATACCAAACCAAATAAGACTTGTAAATATGGAGTAGATAGGAATCATTTCCTAGATGTAACGGGAAAATTATAAGGTTATAGCAGTAATTACTCTTAGTAATAATAAAAGTTCCTGTAAGGTGTATAGGACACTAGTGAAAACCTAGAAATGTTGCTTCATGTGTGCAAACTATTGAAGAATGATACTAGTAAGATGATAAGACACACGTGGTTGGGATAGGTAGACCTTAGTTGGGGAAAAATGAAAGGTAAAGAGAAAATTTCTCCAAGCTTAGTTGTCTTTAGATAGAGACTGCATAGATTGAAACGATTATCCATTGCAGTAAATGAGACTTAGTTATTCCTTTTTGAGCATGGAAGAAGAGATGAATAGATCTTATTCGTCATGAGTAGTACGGTGTAAGTTGGTAACAAGTAATAGGTAGTAGGATGATCATATGAGTTACTTGGATTCCTAGAGTAGGACCTTTTTGTGTCAAAGTGGACATGGTTCTACACCTCCTTGCCCTAGATGATAGCCGTGTTTAGTTGCTGTATAAAAAAAGAGTAAAAGCAGAATAAGATAACTAAAAGGAAAATAACAAATTTAAAGAAAGCGACATAAACATCAACAGAAAAATTTAAAAAGAGATATTTTCTTATGTAAACTGTGCTTGGGGAAGTAAATAATTTTTTTTTTAGAATAGTAGCCTAAATCCCAAGTACAGAGGAAGATGTGCGCAAAAGAAAATCAGAGAAATATGAAGTTTTTCTGTTTTCCACTTTCTTTATAACATAAGAAATCGAATTTGAAAAATTAGAATTTTCTAAAATTCGAAAATCAAAAGTTGTGTGGTAGGTTTGGACGTGAAAATTTGTTGAACTATGCTTCTATTCAGTAGGAGTGTGGGAAAAATTGAATGAAAAATGTTTTGAGTTTTCAAAAGAGTGCATTCATATAGAAATTGCAAGTATATTTAGGATGTGTGCATCAAGTTTTAGAAGGAATTTCTAAAAGAAAAACATTTGGCATACATCCTTAATTGGTTTGAAAATACACAAAACATCCCTCCGTTTTAATTATAAGTTTCCGATCCTTATTTTTAAATGCGACAAAAATATTTTCCTAAATACTCTTACGTCTTTCTCGAACAAAACCCAGAACCCTTCAAATTCTTTTCATCGATCAACATCTTAAAAAAAGAAAACCCTAATCGCTTGAATTATAAATCGGAAGTAGTTGCAACTTCAAAAATCAATGTTCGAATCGAGTCCAGATTTGAAGAAAATTGAAATTCAGAAAATCGAAGGTTATTTATTAAGAAATTTGGTCATTTCGATATTTATTCTATTTTAATAACTAAATTTAATAAATTGCAGATATTTTTTAGAAAAGCTCAAGAACATTAATATACAAACAATATTATTCCTAATTAATGCATCGAAATAGTTACATACTTATATGCAAATTTTAAGTGCATTTCACTTATGCTGTAAAATGTGTTTTTTAACTGCATACTTGATATGCAGTTAGTAAATATAGCTGTTAGATCAAATTTTAATTGCATTTTACATCAATTATATGCATGTCTGATATGCATCTTAAAAATACAGCTGTTATATGCAAATTTTAACTGCATATGAAATATGTAGTTAAAACATACAATTAAATGATGCAAACATAATTGTATTTCACTTATGCAGTTAAAAGTCATAAGATTTTTATTATACTTGCAGACATATATGCAATTATTATGAATAGTTGCGTACATGTTTGCAATTATTTATGAACAACTGCATTTTTAACTGCATTTCACTTATGCGGTTATAAATTGCACCATTTTTAACTGCATAACTGTTATGTAGTGAAAAATAGCACCTGCTAAATGTAATTTTTAACTGCATATAACATATGTAGTTAAAATATACACTTGAATCATGCAAATTTTGAAGTGAATTTCATTAATGCAGTTAAAAATTCATAAATATCTAATATAAAGTTATTAATTGTATTATTTTTAACTGCATATATGTTATGCAGTTAACAATTGCAGTTGTTAAATGCGTTTTTTAACTGCATACTTGATATACAGTTAATAAATATAGCTGTTAAATCAAATTTTAACTGCATTTTACATCAATAATATGCATGTTTGATATGCATATTAAAAATACAGCTGTTATATGCAAATTTTAACAACATATGAGATATGCAGTCAAAACATATAATTAAATGATGCAAAAGTGCATTTCACTTATGCAGTTAAAATCATAAGATTTTTATTATACTTGCAGACTTATATGCAATTATTATGAATTGTTGCATACTTGTTTGCAATTATTTATGAACAACTACATTTCACTTATGCAGTTATAAATTGAACCATTTTTAACCGCATATCTGTTATGCAATGAAAAATAGCACCTGTTAAATGCAATTTTTAACTGCATATAACATATGCAGTTAAAACATACACTTGAATCACGCAAAATTTGAAGTGCATTTCACTTATGCAGCTAAAAATTCATAAGATTCTTATTATACTTGCATACATATCTAATATAAATTTATTAATTGTATTATTTTTAACTGCATATATGTTATGAAGTTAAAAATTGCAGCTGTTAAATGTGTTTTTTAACTGCATACTTGATATGCAGTTAATAAATATAGCTGTTAAATCAAATTTAAACTGCATTTTACATCAATAACATGCATGTCTGATATGCATCTTAAAAATACAGTTGTTATATGCAAATTTTAACTACATATGAAATATGCAGTTAAAACATGCAATTAAATGATGCAAACATAATTGTATTTCACTTATGCAGTTAAAAGTCATAAGATTTTTATTATACTTGCAGACATATATGCAATTATTATGAATAGTTGCATACATGTTTGCAATTATTTATTAACAACTGCATTTTTAACTGCATTTCACTTATGCGGTTATAAATTGCACCATTTTTTAACTGCATATCTGTTATGCAATGAAAAATAGCAAGTGTTATGAGACGATCCGCCCTTCTCGACTCTCGAAAATCCAAACTGATTATTAAAGTTTCAAAATTCCTTTGAAAATCAAAAGCGTCTCGTAAGACCATGCCATAAATAAACATGTCGGGTTTTTACCTTACGATAGCCAAAACACTTTTTATCAAATCTGTCTGATATTATAATAGTGTCTATAGAAAGTAAAATAGAATCTAGCTGAAATGCTTGCATCTCACGTTTCATCAATAGTAGGGCACAATCAAAACCGTACAGGCGCGTAGGGAAAATGGATTTCCAACTAATGACTAGACACTGAGGTACCACCTATCACAGTACCTGGTCTAGATCAGCGTACCGAGGACCACGCCCGATCCCCTACAACACAAGGCCGGGACTACCCTTTACTGGATAATTTCGAGTAAGATCACCCCACGGTTGGGATCAGCAACCGTACCACTAAGCTAAATAAAAAGGAACATCTAGACAGGGATGACCTCACCCTAATGGGTGCTACCCACTTAGCCTTGCTGCATAACCCTTGATTTTCAGTCATTCCCGGTTGATGAGGCTTGAGGCTAAGCGTTACCATTTTAGAACATATCACTTAGAATGCTCATTGTCCACTTGACGATGTTCTGAAAGCATTCATCCATACAAGTCCGTTCCGGGTTCGAACGGAACCGAAGGCACTATTCCTACTACATCCATTTGGAATCACCCTCAGGATTAGTAGCGACTAGCCCTTGCACTTCACTGCTCCATCTTCGACTCCGAACTCGTTTTTCCACGAAACGTACAAACCGGATCGAAGTGGTTTTCGAGAAATTAATCCGGATCCCGGTCTCTTCGAAACGATAAGTGCATTGGCTAATATTGATAGTCGGTTATTTAACTATCAAATAACAATCATCAAGCCATAATAATTTCTCCCAAATTTTTTTTTAAAATAACTTCGCAAGCTACTTTTCGTACTTCAATCCTTTTGAAAACAGTTTTCAAATCACTTTTCTCTCTCTCTCATGGAAATAAATTTCCACCCAATTATTTTATTTCCACTGGAAACCAAGTTTCTTAAAACTTAAATTTTATAATTTTAAATCACTTTTCTCAAAAGGGTATACTTAAACACATTTTAAAATGTAAAACCGCTTAAGTCATTTTACTCAAATAATAGTTATGAATTCTATAATAAATTCCCAAGTACAATTTAAGCCACAAACAATTTTTAAAATAAGGTTTTATATAAAGTATAAATATTGGAAAATTTCCTTTAAAAACATAAAGCCAATTTATCTTTAAAATAATTAAATACCATAATTACCTTAATAAATATTTACTTTTCACTTGAAAATAATTAAAAATAGTATTTTCTTCTAAAACATTCTAGAAATACACTTAAACTTCTGGTTTATACTTCGAAAGCTTTCCTTTGAAAACATACTTAGTTTTCCAGGAAAATACACTTCCCATCTTTTAAAAATAATCCCACTATTACCTTTAAAACAATTTACACCATCTTATAGAAGTTCCCACCGGAAATCTATACTTCCAAATTTATCCCCCGATAAATATTCCATTTCATTTATAAACCCAGTTTATAAATTCTCATTCCTCATTTCCCTTTAAAATCACAGTTTCAAAAACACTTCAAGTTCCAAACCAATTCCCTGAATTTCATTTCTTTAAATCCATTACTCAAAATTCCTTTTCATTTCCCTTTAAATCCCCATTTCATTTTATTTATATTTTAAAATACCAGATTATATTTATCCAACCATAACACAGCATAACAAAATTCCAAATTAAACTATCATGGAATATAAATAAATATATCACAGATTATGAAGATAATATCTATATTGTGAGGAATCCAGTTGGATCCCTCCAATCTGTTTTCCTGCATCCACAGATGTTAGCACACAAATAATATTGATCCAATCTAATAATAATCATCACATTCAACCAATCAACCAATCATTAAAATATTAACTAATTAAATTAACTAGCATTCCAGATGTGAGTGAGATTAACTCACTTTGAGTTCCGTCGAGCGTTCAAATTTTACATTAAATCAAGCACGTTCGATTTAATGCAAAATTTTCACTTGCTTAAAACAACTCCAGATCTGCACCACGATGGACTGCTCGTCGCTGCGATTCCTGCGCCACCAAATTCGTCGGAATCTGATAAAGTAAGCATGAGATATGCTAGTTTAAAGTTTCAATTACAAATTATAAACAAATTTCTCTTTTTATATTTTTTTTATTACCAAAACAAAATTTGGGCTGCACAAATCGAAGGAGAAAGATCTAGGCCGCACTCTATTCCTTCTTCCCTCACGTTCACTTACGCTGTTCGAACCCAAAAACCGACCTCTTCAATCGATCGATTAACTACCAACACGCGTCTATGCCTCGATCAGGAAGTGTAGAACGACGCGCCTTGCTAAGCCTCGCCCACGCCCAGAGATTCGCCCAGCTCGGTTCACCAATGGCCTCAGAAAATGTAAATGAACGGCGGTGCTATAGACTTCGATATCCCCTTCATCGTCGCTCGAAACGCAATCACCACCGTTGGATGTATCGAGCTCGGAGAGCTCTACACTTTTGCTGTTGGAAGTTTTGTGTAAAAACGTTTGGATTGAATGAAGATTGGAGGAGAAAGGGGTAAAGTCTCGGCCATTAAAAACAATAATGGCGGTCGTGAATAATAACTAGGTTTTGCTGATTGAGAGTGTGTGTGTATATATATATATATATATATTAATTTAATAATATATTCACAAATTACTTAACTTTTCAAACGAATTCCAATTGAAACGTTCCGACAGGTGATTATAAAGTTTTACCCGCGTTCCGAACACAATGGAATGTATTTTGGAAGCTAATTCAATCATATGTGGAAGATAGCTTTTTGAATCGAGTTTAAATATTAAATTTTCGATATTCATTTCAACGCGTTTCTAACCCGTACGAACAAACCATAACTCCAAATGCTACGAAATTTGAAATCCGATAATAATTAACTATTACGGATCCAATGGAACTGGTTTCGTCGAATTCCAAGACTGTGTCCCGGAAGGCTATTTTAACTCGTCGATTAATTCGACCGATTTTCGAAACTGTCGAAATCGTTTAAATTTCACTTTTAAAACCTTACTAGCTAAATTATAAATCATATAGAATTTATATTCATATTAGAAATCATTCTGATTCTTTTTAAATCAAAATCTGATTATTTACATTATTATTATATATTAATTTCCACTATTAAATTAATATAAAAATTCCAAATTTAACTTATTGACTTTGGATTCCATCCAAAGGCCAAATATTAAAATTCAAATCTAACTAGACTCTAAACAAATTTTAGAAACCATTTCCATATCTATATACACCCAGATTTACAAATTATCCAAATTTCAAATGTTAAATTATTATTATCCAATTCCAATTTAAATTGTCATATTTGAAATTATAACTAATC
The DNA here is from genome assembly GCA_030737815.1 of Allium fistulosum. NCBI lineage: Eukaryota > Viridiplantae > Streptophyta > Magnoliopsida > Asparagales > Amaryllidaceae > Allium > Allium fistulosum. The sequence goes on from CM060906.1 coordinate 919,895,426, forward strand.
TATTGATTCAACAAAAATATTCTTATTTCAAAATCAATTCATAAACCACATTCAACATTTAAAATAAATTAAATGTTCAAAATCTAACGACCAAAATTCCGGGTCGTTACATTCCTCCCCCCCTTATAAAAATTTCGTCCCCGAAATTTGCTAAGGTAGGAAAATGTTCCCAAATCCATTAACTTACCCTAACTCACTTAGTTAAAAACTTACATTCACTTCACCAAAACTCTTAGCTCAATTCCAAAACCATTTGCTTATTTTAACTCAAAAGCTTTGTTCTCAACATCATTTTCAAAATCAACTATTCTAGTTAACCAAAATTTTCAAAAATTCCCAAAATATTTCTAACTCCCAAATTTTTGACAGCGTCTCCTTTGTACGGAGAGCTTTTTACAATATCACAATAGACATAAATATATATACATCGACCCACACGGTCGGAAAACAAAATATACCACAATATATTATCATTTTCCAATTTTATTGCGTAGGCGTACCTTATGATTAGCATTTTAAAAGCAAGCAACTAATTAGTATTGCATTTACGCGCTCCAACTCTATCGATTGCCTCCCGTACCTTTACTTACTCAAACAAGCACATAAGTTTTCAATATTATGAAATTTTAACAACATTTCATTCATTTAACTAGCCAAACACATCAATTACATAACCAAACAAGTAGATTTCATAATCCTACATGTTAACCATATATTATAAGAAATCACAAGGTTTAACACTATTTTAATTTCCCTAACCAATCCAAACTTCATTTTTATTCACTCAAATGATTTACATTCAAGTTTACTACATACAATTCATATTTACCACGACCAATTCATTTTCTCTTCAATATGGTTAACATATGCTTTACTTACATCAATTTACTTCAATCCAATTCCAAATTGATTCACAATCAAATTTTTTTAACTTCTATCAACTCATAGAATTTTAATTACTTCGTTTACGTCAAACGAAGATTTATTCCATGCAATTTGACGAAATTCGTGTGGATAAATAATTAATTAAGTTTTACAACCAATTTAAATTGACGTCGGCTCAATTTATATTTAATTCCATTCCATTTTTAAATTTATTCACAGTCATTCACTTGAATTTATTTACAATTCAAACCATCACTATTATAATCCAATTTCATTATTCATCCACACTCTCAACTTTTTATTACCAAATTTAAATCCCATTAACATATTCAATTAACTAACTTATTCCAAATTAGTACACTCCCATCTTACAATTCAATATTTGATTTTTATCTTCAAAAATCACTTTAATTAATTTTCTCGGGTTTAATCTATTTTATAATTCATGTTTGGATTTTTATTTCATTCCGAAATACCAAACAAATTTATTTTGGTCCTTATTTCACTATTCAAATTCTCATAGGTCACACGCTTATATTTTCATACTTCCATTCATTTATAATTAAGCACATTCCCCTTTCATTTTATCTCGAGATCCTTACTTAACCCAAGCATATTTCTACTTATTCCAATCCAAGTCAACTTACTTTCATTTATTTAAGTAAGAATTTTTTTTTATTTCATTCTGAAATTTCATAACCCCAATATTCTTACTTCCTCACAAATATTAAATTAAATCCTTACTCTTACATTTCAATTTCATTATCCTTTCAGATTCATTCAAGACCATTTCTTAACCTCAACAATAACCATTTCACTATCTTCTTAAATTATTTCAAATCCCATAATGTGACAACCCGAGTTTTTCTAACACGAAAAACCGGACCATTTGGGTAAAAAGAAGAGGTAGAAGAAGAAGAAAAATAGAAAACAACAACAGAATCTCACATACGCAGTGGAATAAAATATAATAGGTAATAACAGATCTTTACACAAAAAGATATCTATTTCTGTATACATATACATCATCCAAATACATCATCAGAGTACATCACATCAATATCATACAACTGGACAGTAATCATAACTTGTCCTCACAATCTGAATACACAGCGGAATATATAACTCAAATACGAAAGTACGTATCGCCATCCAGCTCCATAGCATCATTTCCTGTAATCTATAATACTCGGTCTGACCCGAGCATCATATAAAACAATACCCGAGTCAGTCTGGAATACCAGCGTGAGAAAATCACACTCAAATTGATTATTAAAGTTTCAAAAATCCTTTAAAAATAAAAAGCATCTCGTAAGACCACGCCACAAATAAACATGTCGGGTTTTTACCTTACGATAGCTAAAACACTTTTTATAAAATCCTCTGATATTATAATAGTGTCTATTCACAAATACTTATTAAAATAGCTGAAATTGTTACATTATTAAATTCCAGCATACTAGCCACAAAAGTGGGTAATACAAACAAATACCGTACAAGGCACGTAGGAAAAATGGATTTCCAACGAATGACTAGGCACTGGGGTACCACCTATCACAGTACGTGGCCTAGATCACCGTACCGAGGAGTACGCCCGCTCCCCTGCAACACAAGACCGAAACCATCCCTTACTGGATGATCCCGAATAAAATCACCCCACGGTTGGGATCAGCAACCGCACCACTAAGCCGAAATAAAAAGGGACATCTAGACAGGGATGACCTTACCCTCCAGTGGGAGCTACCCACGAAGCCTTGCTGCATAACCCCTGATTTTCAGTCATTCCCGATTGATGAGGTTCGAGGCTAAACGATACCTTTTAGAGAACATATCCCTTAGAATGCCCATCGTCCGCTGACGATGTTTCGCAAGCATTCGTCCATACAAGTCCGTCCTGGGGTTGAACGGAACTGAAGGCACTATTCCTACTACATCCATTTTGGAAATATCCTCAGGATTAGTAGCGACTAGCCCTTGCACTTCACTGCTCCATCTTCGACTCCGAAATCGTTACACGAAACGTACAAACCGAATCGAAGTGGTATTCGAGTCTCCAGACCTAGAATCCCGGTATACGGAAACTCGATCCCGGTTTCTTCGAAACGATCAGCGCATTTGGCCAATATTGATAGTCGGTTATTTAACTATCAATTAACATCCACAAGCAACCATCACACAATAAATAATTTCCCACATTATTTATTTGCCCAAATATCTTTCCAAGATATATTTCCGAATTTTCAAACTCCTTTTGAAAACAATTTCAAACAGTTTCCGCTTACGGAATACATTTCCAAATATTTATTTCCTCTGAAACACCAAGTACAAAACACTTAGATTTTAAAATAATCTTAAAACATTTTACTATAAATATACTTAATAATATTGAAATTTAAAAAAAAACTACTTTAATACCTTAACAAAGTATATACTTAAGAAATATTTAAAATGAAACCACTTTACAAATATAAACTAAATTTCTCTTTTTAAAACATAATACCAAATCACTTTTTATATAATTACTACAATAATAGATTTTTGAAAATACTACTTTAGGCTTTAACATTTAGAAATAATAGATTCTCTAAAATATGCTTTTTAAACCATATTAAAACTTTTAACTTATATTTAAAATTGCTTTGGAAAAACATACTTGGCTATCCAGATAAATACACTTCTCTTCACATCTTTTAATAATAAATCAACATTTATTTTTAAACCAATTCATATTCCTTTTATAAATTCCCACCTTGAATTTTATATTTCAAATATCCTCTGATATTCCATTTTACTTTATAAACCCAGTTTATATCTCCAAAATCTCATTTCTCTTTAAATTTCAAATCCCAAAATATTTAAATCAAATTTATAATTGATTTCCCAATTTATTTTACTTTGAAATAAATTTCTTTACTTAATCCATTTATTTCCAAATTCATTAACTTCCAGATTTTATTTCTCATTATGATTTAAAATCTTTAAACCGAAACACAAGTTTCAGATTTCCCAATTTCCTTCTCTTTTTAATTACATTTAAACATTGAATTAAAATAAATTTTTATCCCTTTAAATAACATCACATAAGTCTTCTTTAAATTCAACATTTCTCTATTTATTCAAAATTCCTCTTTTCCATATTTAATTTATTCGAATTCACTAGAATTACTTAACTTAATTTTACTCTTTTATATTTTCCAAAAATCCAATTCAATTGCTTTTGATAACTCATTAAACTGGGAAATTCAATCCAACCAGATTATCCAATATAAATTATCACAGGATAACAACATTCATATCACAGAATATTTAAACAAAAATTAAATATTTTGAGGAATCCAGTTGGATCCCTCCAACCTGTTTCCCTGCATCCACAGACGTTAGCACAATACCAATTCCACTTCGAGGTGGAATATCGCGGTATATGGGTTTATAAAATATCATCCGCTATTATGCGGCGCATAGGGTCTCATCCGCTATATAATGCGGGAATATCAACTCCAATATATACATATGCCAATATGTATATATTGCTATATACTACTATATATAGTATAGCATATTCAATCAATGCAACCATTCAATCAATTATTTAAATTTAACCATTTAAATTTAAATTTAACTGAGTGAGATTAACTCACCTTTTGCCCCTTCTATTTTGCAATTCAACCCAAATCAATAGTCCTCTTCACGATGCCAGACCTTGAATACATATTATATGATTTCATTAATATTCAAACAATTTGGACAAATCAATTTCTCTCTAATAGATTTTATTTTACTTAATAAGGTAATTTTCCCGTTATCAAATAATTATATAAATAAGTTAACTAAATAAATTTATTTCCACGATTTCTCAAATCTTGTTTGACCATTTACAGTTTATTAATATTCCAAATAAATCAGGAAATAAATTCCTATCTATTTCCTTAAGTCAAACTAAAATTTAATTTATCTAAAGATTAAATTTTAAACTAACTTTATATAGATACTTCAATGTCTAAACCCTTATATATTTTTTCCAGTTTAAATAAAAGAAATGAATAAATAAACAAATGAATCAAAATCGAATACCTTACAACATAAACTGCCCACTCTCTCGTGCTTGACCACGTTCGACATCGCCATCGCCGATCGATGGAACCACCACCTAACCCCAATCGCGAGTCTCCCTCGCGAGTAGCCCCTCCAGCAACCAACTTCCATCGGCCAAAGCCCCAAATCGACTTCAACCCTAGCATGTCAGCCTCGCATAAAGGCCCCGCCTTCATCACGAAATCGAACAACCCTAGGAACGGCTTCCATCCCACATCGACACTCGCACCCACCTCACGGGCTGACGAACCACGACTTCCCCAAACCAAGCAGTAGCGCCACCGCTTCCAGGCATCTCGCCAACTTCCCATCGCAGTTGCAGCCCACGCTCGCTTCCTCCCATCCCCCATCTGACAGTCGCGAATCCCTCAATGTCGATCGACTTGGTCGCATACCCTAGAACGACTTCGATGGGGTAAAAACAGGAGAGTGGAATTTGATTTTATAAAGAAGAGGAACGAAGAGAATACGTGGGTTGCCATTCTTATTTTTAACAGAGGAAAGTTTGATTTTCCCTTTTGAACGAAAATGATTTGGTTTTAGAAGATGATTTCGTTTTTGATTTCAATTGGAAGAAGTATAGGAGGCACGGGATTCTTTTCCATCTGTCTTTTATTTCTTGAAAGAGGACACGTGTTATACCAAGGTGAACACGTGTTTAAATTAATATACGTATCTACATCTAATTACTTAGGCAAGAAGAGAACGTTGCCAGGAAGGACACATGCTCTGAATTTCTATACGTTTATATACCGTATGCTTATACAACAACTCCAAACGCTCCGAAATTTAAAATCCGATAATAATACAATATTACGGATCCAATGGAACTGGTTTCGCTGAATTCCGAGACTGTGCCTCGGACGACTATTTTTAAATTTAATTTCAACGATATAATTTTAAAACTGAACAAAACTCTTTTAAAATTCCATTTTAAAAGTTCTATCATCTTCAGTATTAACAATATAAATTTTCTGAACCTTTGAACTATTTTTAACAGCCTTAAAATCAAGATTCAATAATTTACCCAATCCCAATAATTAAATTTAATAATTAATTATCCAACTAAATACTGTATATTTGAAATTAAAGTTAATAATTATCTTTTGAATATTTAAAATTAATTAAATATTCCTATTTCAAATGCTCAAAAATTCCGGGTCGTCACATTCCTCCCTCCTTAAAAGAATTTCGTCCCCGAAATTACCAGTTAGGAAGAATGATTCAATCCCCATTAACTATTTCCTTAACCCAAATAGTTTTAACCACCTCCCAAAACAAATCCTTTAATAGAGATACATTATCCCTCTTTCTAACCTTTCAAACTTACTCCCATTTCATATGAATTCCAACTTACTTCAATTTACTACTTCATTTCCATTTTTTTTTTCACTTATTTGGATTCATTTGCAATTTAAACCATCACTATGTTAATCCAATTTCATTAACTAATTTATTATCTCATTAGTTCCTTCGCTGGTTAAAATTAAATACTTGCTTTTTAATTCCAAATATCACTTCACTTAATTTTCTTAAGTTCAATATATTTTATAATTCAAGTTTGGATTTATTTAAAAATTAAGATTGCTCATCTTAGTCATTTCCATTTGATAATTACAATTTCAAATTATAACTCTTAATGGTTCAAAGAAATGAATTCCCATTTATGACTTACAATTTCATTTCTATTCATAAGTTTTAACTTACTTACTTAAGACCTGGGACTATTCATTTAAGTCCATTTTCATCTTTACAATCAAATTTCAAATTATTACACTTAAGAACTTAAGAATATGAATTTCTTTGCACAATTATAAGCATTTTACATTACCTTTATATCCAATTCAATTCAACTTCAACTTATTTACATTTAATTCAATTCCAATTCTCAATTTTATTTAACTCATCTTAAGTTAAATTCAAATATATTTTATTCACCTTCATATACTCGAATTAAATTTTAATTCTAGGATACAATTTTATACAAGTTTTACAATTCATTCACCTTCAAGTTCTCTAACTCTTTTATCTACTAGCTTATATTACTCATTACGTTATTTCCATCTCATAATTATAATCCTAGAATTAAACTTTCATTCCTTTCTTATTTCAATCAACTTCATTCTATACTTTATATTGTTGATTCATTTAAATTTCCACATTTAAATTTTAAATAGAATTTCCAGAATTCAATTGCCCGGTTTTATTTCAAAAACCATTTTGAATCCATAAATAACTCATACATATCTGGTATATCACCTCAAATCCCAATTTCCAAAACAATCTGCTTTTACCAAACAATTTTCCCTTTGAATTTCAAAACCAACCCAATTCACAATCATTTCCAATTTAAAACAGTTTGGTAGCAATTTCTCTTTGGAAACTCGAAAATAGACATCGATGATGCTGCAGTCATCACCGAAATTATTTTCCAGCGACCAAAAGAGAATTTAATGCTTTTATCACTTTAAAACATTTCAAACATTTTTAAATCCCAAATCCCACCAGATTTCAATTCAATTTCAAAAATATTCCTGAAATAATATCACCATTATTTCCCCAAAACCTTTAAAACAATTTTTTAAATCCAAAGGAATTTAAACCTTTCCCAAAACTTCAAATTCAAAATCCATCCAATTTTTATATCCAAACATTACTCTGGAATTCTATCACATTTTATTTCAAGTTATAAGTCACTTTTACCATTTACATTTACAAATTTCATTTGTTTATGAATTTATCTCATTTGATTATAAATCACATTTGTATATAAAGTTTATCTCAATTTATAAATTTCATTTATAGATATTTCAAATTCCATTTTGTTATATAAATTTATTCTTCAACTTAGGTTATAAGTTTCAATTTCTACTCGATAATGAGACTAACTCATTATTGTCATTTTCTAACAACCAAGCATCCAAATATATAACTATAATAAATTTCAAATAATTATTTCTTTTATATACAAAATAATTTGGGCAAAATTATTTCATTCACCCTATTTAAAACAATACTGTGTCGAACTGTTCTATTTAAGTGTTTAGAAACCCCTTCGATACAGTTGTCCAGACTGTGCCGACGAAGGTTCATATGCCACTCAATAAACCAACCAACACAATATAAAACCATTTTATATTCACTAACAAATACGCGCTCATATCTATTAATACTCTCAAAATTCCCACCAGAGCCAAGGTTATCGCTAGCCTAAGCTCTGATACCAAGTGTGACAACCCGAGTTTTTCTAACACGAAAAACCGGACCATTTGGGTAAAAAGAAGAGGTAGAAGAAGAAGAAAAATAGAAAACAACAACAGAATCTCACATACGCAGTGGAATAAAATATAATAGGTAATAACAGATCTTTACACAAAAAGATATCTATTTCTGTATACATATACATCATCCAAATACATCATCAGAGTACATCACATCAATATCATACAACTGGACAGTAATCATAACTTGTCCTCACAATCTGAATACACAGCGGAATATATAACTCAAATACGAAAGTACGTATCGCCATCCAGCTCCATAGCATCATTTCCTGTAATCTATAATACTCGGTCTGACCCGAGCATCATATAAAACAATACCCGAGTCAGTCTGGAATACCAGCGTGAGAAAATCACACTCAAATTGATTATTAAAGTTTCAAAAATCCTTTAAAAATAAAAAGCATCTCGTAAGACCACGCCACAAATAAACATGTCGGGTTTTTACCTTACGATAGCTAAAACACTTTTTATAAAATCCTCTGATATTATAATAGTGTCTATTCACAAATACTTATTAAAATAGCTGAAATTGTTACATTATTAAATTCCAGCATACTAGCCACAAAAGTGGGTAATACAAACAAATACCGTACAAGGCACGTAGGAAAAATGGATTTCCAACGAATGACTAGGCACTGGGGTACCACCTATCACAGTACGTGGCCTAGATCACCGTACCGAGGAGTACGCCCGCTCCCCTGCAACACAAGACCGGAACCATCCCTTACTGGATGATCCCGAATAAAATCACCCCACGGTTGGGATCAGCAACCGCACCACTAAGCCGAAATAAAAAGGGACATCTAGACAGGGATGACCTTACCCTCCAGTGGGAGCTACCCACGAAGCCTTGCTGCATAACCCCTGATTTTCAGTCATTCCCGGTTGATGAGGTTCGAGGCTAAACGATACCTTTTAGAGAACATATCCCTTAGAATGCCCATCGTCCGCTGACGATGTTTCGCAAGCATTCGTCCATACAAGTCCGTCCTGGGTTTGAACGGAACCGAAGGCACTATTCCTACTACATCCATTTTGGAAATATCCTCAGGATTAGTAGCGACTAGCCCTTGCACTTCACTGCTCCATCTTCGACTCCGAAATCGTTACACGAAACGTACAAACCGAATCGAAGTGGTATTCGAGTCTCCAGACCTAGAATCCCGGTATACGGAAACTCGATCCCGGTTTCTTCGAAACGATCAGCGCATTTGGCCAATATTGATAGTCGGTTATTTAACTATCAATTAACATCCACAAGCAACCATCACACAATAAATAATTTCCCACATTATTTATTTGCCCAAATATCTTTCCAAGATATATTTCCGAATTTTCAAACTCCTTTTGAAAACAATTTCAAACAGTTTCCGCTTACGGAATACATTTCCAAATATTTATTTCCTCTGAAACACCAAGTACAAAACACTTAGATTTTAAAATAATCTTAAAACATTTTACTATAAATATACTTAATAATATTGAAATTTAAAAAAAAAACTACTTTAATACCTTAACAAAGTATATACTTAAGAAATATTTAAAATGAAACCACTTTACAAATATAAACTAAATTTCTCTTTTTAAAACATAATACCAAATCACTTTTTATATAATTACTACAATAATAGATTTTTGAAAATACTACTTTAGGCTTTAACATTTAGAAATAATAGATTCTCTAAAATATGCTTTTTAAACCATATTAAAACTTTTAACTTATATTTAAAATTGCTTTGGAAAAACATACTTGGCTATCCAGATAAATACACTTCTCTTCACATCTTTTAATAATAAATCAACATTTATTTTTAAACCAATTCATATTCCTTTTATAAATTCCCACCTTGAATTTTATATTTCAAATATCCTCTGATATTCCATTTTACTTTATAAACCCAGTTTATATCTCCAAAATCTCATTTCTCTTTAAATTTCAAATCCCAAAATATTTAAATCAAATTTATAATTGATTTCCCAATTTATTTTACTTTGAAATAAATTTCTTTACTTAATCCATTTATTTCCAAATTCATTAACTTCCAGATTTTATTTCTCATTATGATTTAAAATCCTTAAACCGAAACACAAGTTTCAGATTTCCCAATTTCCTTCTCTTTTTAATTACATTTAAACATTGAATTAAAATAAATTTTTATCCCTTTAAATAACATCACATAAGTCTTCTTTAAATTCAACATTTCTCTATTTATTCAAAATTCCTCTTTTCCATATTTAATTTATTCGAATTCACTAGAATTACTTAACTTAATTTTACTCTTTTATATTTTCCAAAAATCCAATTCAATTGCTTTTGATAACTCATTAAACTGGGAAATTCAATCCAACCAGATTATCCAATATAAATTATCACAGGATAACAACATTCATATCACAGAATATTTAAACAAAAATTAAATATTTTGAGGAATCCAGTTGGATCCCTCCAACCTGTTTCCCTGCATCCACAGACGTTAGCACAATACCAATTCCACTTCGAGGTGGAATATCGCGGTATATGGGTTTATAAAATATCATCCGCTATTATGCGGCGCATAGGGTCTCATCCGCTATATAATGCGGGAATATCAACTCCAATATATACATATGCCAATATGTATATATTGCTATATACTACTATATATAGTATAGCATATTCAATCAATGCAACCATTCAATCAATTATTTAAATTTAACCATTTAAATTTAAATTTAACTGAGTGAGATTAACTCACCTTTTGCCCCTTCTATTTTGCAATTCAACCCAAATCAATAGTCCTCTTCACGATGCCAGACCTTGAATACATATTATATGATTTCATTAATATTCAAACAATTTGGACAAATCAATTTCTCTCTAATAGATTTTATTTTACTTAATAAGGTAATTTTCCCGTTATCAAATAATTATATAAATAAGTTAACTAAATAAATTTATTTCCACGATTTCTCAAATCTTGTTTGACCATTTACAGTTTATTAATATTCCAAATAAATCAGGAAATAAATTCCTATCTATTTCCTTAAGTCAAACTAAAATTTAATTTATCTAAAGATTAAATTTTAAACTAACTTTATATAGATACTTCAATGTCTAAACCCTTATATATTTTTTTCCAGTTTAAATAAAAGAAATGAATAAATAAACAAATGAATCAAAATCGAATACCTTACAACATAAACTGCCCACTCTCTCGTGCTTGACCACGTTCGACATCGCCATCGCCGATCGATGGAACCACCACCTAACCCCAATCGCGAGTCTCCCTCGCGAGTAGCCCCTCCAGCAACCAACTTCCATCGGCCAAAGCCCCAAATCGACTTCAACCCTAGCATGTCAGCCTCGCATAAAGGCCCTGCCTTCATCACGAAATCGAACAACCCTAGGAACGGCTTCCATCCCACATCGACACTCGCACCCACCTCACGGGCTGACGAACCACGACTTCCCCAAACCAAGCAGTAGCGCCACCACTTCCAGGCGTCTCGCCAACTTCCCATCGCAGTTGCAGCCCACGCTCGCTTCCTCCCATCCCCCATCTGACAGTCGCGAATCCCTCAATGTCGATCGACTTGGTCGCATACCCTAGAACGACTTCGATGGGGTAAAAACAGGAGAGTGGAATTTGATTTTATAAAGAAGAGGAACGAAGAGAATACGTGGGTTGCCATTCTTATTTTTAACAGAGGAAAGTTTGATTTTCCCTTTTGAACGAAAATGATTTGGTTTTAGAAGATGATTTCGTTTTTGATTTCAATTGGAAGAAGTATAGGAGGCACGGGATTCTTTTCCATCTGTCTTTTATTTCTTGAAAGAGGACACGTGTTATACCAAGGTGAACACGTGTTTAAATTAATATACGTATCTACATCTAATTACTTAGGCAAGAAGAGAACGTTGCCAGGAAGGACACATGCTCTGAATTTCTATACGTTTATATACCGTATGCTTACACAACAACTCCAAACGCTCCGAAATTTAAAATCCGATAATAATACAATATTACGGATCCAATGGAACTGGTTTCGCTGAATTCCGAGACTGTGCCTCGGACGGCTATTTTTAAATTTAATTTCAACGATATATTTTTAAAACTGAACAAAACTCTTTTAAAATTCCATTTTAAAAGTTCTATCATCTTCAGTATTAACAATATAAATTTTCTGAACCTTTGAACTATTTTTAACAGCCTTAAAATCAAGATTCAATAATTTACCCAATCCCAATAATTAAATTTAATAATTAATTATCCAACTAAATACTGTATATTTGAAATTAAAGTTAATAATTATCTTTTGAATATTTAAAATTAATTAAATATTCCTATTTCAAATGCTCAAAAATTCCGGGTCGTCACATTCCTCCCTCCTTAAAAGAATTTCGTCCCCGAAATTACCAGTTAGGAAGAATGATTCAATCCCCATTAACTATTTCCTTAACCCAAATAGTTTTAACCACCTCCCAAAACAAATCCTTTAATAGAGATACATTATCCCTCTTTCTAACCTTTCAAACTTACTCCCATTTCATATGAATTCCAACTTACTTCAATTTACTACTTCATTTCCAATTTTTTTTTTTTCACTTATTTGGATTCATTTGCAATTTAAACCATCACTATGTTAATCCAATTTCATTAACTAATTTATTATCTCATTAGTTCCTTCGCTGGTTAAAATTAAATACTTGCTTTTTAATTCCAAATATCACTTCACTTAATTTTCTTAAGTTCAATATATTTTATAATTCAAGTTTGGATTTATTTAAAAATTAAGATTGCTCATCTTAGTCATTTCCATTTGATAATTACAATTTCAAATTATAACTCTTAATGGTTCAAAGAAATGAATTCCCATTTATGACTTACAATTTCATTTCTATTCATAAGTTTTAACTTACTTACTTAAGACCTGGGACTATTCATTTAAGTCCATTTTCATCTTTACAATCAAATTTCAAATTATTACACTTAAGAACTTAAGAATATGAATTTCTTTGCACAATTATAAGCATTTTACATTACCTTTATATCCAATTCAATTCAACTTCAACTTATTTACATTTAATTCAATTCCAATTCTCAATTTTATTTAACTCATCTTAAGTTAAATTCAAATATATTTTATTCACCTTCATATACTCGAATTAAATTTTAATTCTAGGATACAATTTTATACAAGTTTTACAATTCATTCACCTTCAAGTTCTCTAACTCTTTTATCTACTAGCTTATATTACTCATTACGTTATTTCCATCTCATAATTATAATCCTAGAATTAAACTTTCATTCCTTTCTTATTTCAATCAACTTCATTCTATACTTTATATTGTTGATTCATTTAAATTTCCACATTTAAATTTTAAATAGAATTTCCAGAATTCAATTGCCCGGTTTTATTTCAAAAACCATTTTGAATCCATAAATAACTCATACATATCTGGTATATCACCTCAAATCCCAATTTCCAAAACAATCTGCTTTTACCAAACAATTTTCCCTTTGAATTTCAAAACCAACCCAATTCACAATCATTTCCAATTTAAAACAGTTTGGTAGCAATTTCTCTTTGGAAACTCGAAAATAGACATCGATGATGCTGCAGTCATCACCGAAATTATTTTCCAGCGACCAAAAGAGAATTTAATGCTTTTATCACTTTAAAACATTTCAAACATTTTTAAATCCCAAATCCCACCAGATTTCAATTCAATTTCAAAAATATTCCTGAAATAATATCACCATTATTTCCCCAAAACCTTTAAAACAATTTTTTAAATCCAAAGGAATTTAAACCTTTCCCAAAACTTCAAATTCAAAATCCATCCAATTTTTATATCCAAACATTACTCTGGAATTCTATCACATTTTATTTCAAGTTATAAGTCACTTTTACCATTTACATTTACAAATTTCATTTGTTTATGAATTTATCTCATTTGATTATAAATCACATTTGTATATAAAGTTTATCTCAATTTATAAATTTCATTTATAGATATTTCAAATTCCATTTTGTTATATAAATTTATTCTTCAACTTAGGTTATAAGTTTCAATTTCTACTCGATAATGAGACTAACTCATTATTGTCATTTTCTAACAACCAAGCATCCAAATATATAACTATAATAAATTTCAAATAATTATTTCTTTTATATACAAAATAATTTGGGCAAAATTATTTCATTCACCCTATTTAAAACAATACTGTGTCGAACTGTTCTATTTAAGTGTTTAGAAACCCCTTCGATACAGTTGTCCAGACTGTGCCGACGAAGGTTCATATGCCACTCAATAAACCAACCAACACAATATAAAACCATTTTATATTCACTAACAAATACGCGCTCATATCTATTAATACTCTCAAAATTCCCACCAGAGCCAAGGTTATCGCTAGCCTAAGCTCTGATACCAAGTGTGACAACCCGAGTTTTTCTAACACGAAAAACCGGACCATTTGGGTAAAAAGAAGAGGTAGAAGAAGAAGAAAAATAGAAAACAACAACAGAATCTCACATACGCAGTGGAATAAAATATAATAGGTAATAACAGATCTTTACACAAAAAGATATCTATTTCTGTATACATATACATCATCCAAATACATCATCAGAGTACATCACATCAATATCATACAACTGGACAGTAATCATAACTTGTCCTCACAATCTGAATACACAGCGGAATATATAACTCAAATACGAAAGTACGTATCGCCATCCAGCTCCATAGCATCATTTCCTGTAATCTATAATACTCGGTCTGACCCGAGCATCATATAAAACAATACCCGAGTCAGTCTGGAATACCAGCGTGAGAAAATCACACTCAAATTGATTATTAAAGTTTCAAAAATCCTTTAAAAATAAAAAGCATCTCGTAAGACCACGCCACAAATAAACATGTCGGGTTTTTACCTTACGATAGCTAAAACACTTTTTATAAAATCCTCTGATATTATAATAGTGTCTATTCACAAATACTTATTAAAATAGCTGAAATTGTTACATTATTAAATTCCAGCATACTAGCCACAAAAGTGGGTAATACAAACAAATACCGTACAAGGCACGTAGGAAAAATGGATTTCCAACGAATGACTAGGCACTGGGGTACCACCTATCACAGTACGTGGCCTAGATCACCGTACCGAGGAGTACGCCCGCTCCCCTGCAACACAAGACCGGAACCATCCCTTACTGGATGATCTCGAATAAAATCACCCCACGGTTGGGATCAGCAACCGCACCACTAAGCCGAAATAAAAAGGGACATCTAGACAGGGATGACCTTACCCTCCAGTGGGAGCTACCCACGAAGCCTTGCTGCATAACCCCTGATTTTCAGTCATTCCCGGTTGATGAGGTTCGAGGCTAAACGATACCTTTTAGAGAACATATCCCTTAGAATGCCCATCGTCCGCTGACGATGTTTCGCAAGCATTCGTCCATACAAGTCCGTCCTGGGTTTGAACGGAACCGAAGGCACTATTCCTACTACATCCATTTTGGAAATATCCTCAGGATTAGTAGCGACTAGCCCTTGCACTTCACTGCTCCATCTTCGACTCCGAAATCGTTACACGAAACGTACAAACCGAATCGAAGTGGTATTCGAGTCTCCAGACCTAGAATCCCGGTATACGGAAACTCGATCCCGGTTTCTTCGAAACGATCAGCGCATTTGGCCAATATTGATAGTCGGTTATTTAACTATCAATTAACATCCACAAGCAACCATCACACAATAAATAATTTCCCACATTATTTATTTGCCCAAATATCTTTCCAAGATATATTTCCGAATTTTCAAACTCCTTTTGAAAACAATTTCAAACAGTTTCCGCTTACGGAATACATTTCCAAATATTTATTTCCTCTGAAACACCAAGTACAAAACACTTAGATTTTAAAATAATCTTAAAACATTTTACTATAAATATACTTAATAATATTGAAATTTAAAAAAAACTACTTTAATACCTTAACAAAGTATATACTTAAGAAATATTTAAAATGAAACCACTTTACAAATATAAACTAAATTTCTCTTTTTAAAACATAATACCAAATCACTTTTTATATAATTACTACAATAATAGATTTTTGAAAATACTACTTTAGGCTTTAACATTTAGAAATAATAGATTCTCTAAAATATGCTTTTTAAACCATATTAAAACTTTTAACTTATATTTAAAATTGCTTTGGAAAAACATACTTGGCTATCCAGATAAATACACTTCTCTTCACATCTTTTAATAATAAATCAACATTTATTTTTAAACCAATTCATATTCCTTTTATAAATTCCCACCTTGAATTTTATATTTCAAATATCCTCTGATATTCCATTTTACTTTATAAACCCAGTTTATATCTCCAAAATCTCATTTCTCTTTAAATTTCAAATCCCAAAATATTTAAATCAAATTTATAATTGATTTCCCAATTTATTTTACTTTGAAATAAATTTCTTTACTTAATCCATTTATTTCCAAATTCATTAACTTCCAGATTTTATTTCTCATTATGATTTAAAATCCTTAAACCGAAACACAAGTTTCAGATTTCCCAATTTCCTTCTCTTTTTAATTACATTTAAACATTGAATTAAAATAAATTTTTATCCCTTTAAATAACATCACATAAGTCTTCTTTAAATTCAACATTTCTCTATTTATTCAAAATTCCTCTTTTCCATATTTAATTTATTCGAATTCACTAGAATTACTTAACTTAATTTTACTCTTTTATATTTTCCAAAAATCCAATTCAATTGCTTTTGATAACTCATTAAACTGGGAAATTCAATCCAACCAGATTATCCAATATAAATTATCACAGGATAACAACATTCATATCACAGAATATTTAAACAAAAATTAAATATTTTGAGGAATCCAGTTGGATCCCTCCAACCTGTTTCCCTGCATCCACAGACGTTAGCACAATACCAATTCCACTTCGAGGTGGAATATCGCGGTATATGGGTTTATAAAATATCATCCGCTATTATGCGGCGCATAGGGTCTCATCCGCTATATAATGCGGGAATATCAACTCCAATATATACATATGCCAATATGTATATATTGCTATATACTACTATATATAGTATAGCATATTCAATCAATGCAACCATTCAATCAATTATTTAAATTTAACCATTTAAATTTAAATTTAACTGAGTGAGATTAACTCACCTTTTGCCCCTTCTATTTTGCAATTCAACCCAAATTAATAGTCCTCTTCACGATGCCAGACCTTGAATACATATTATATGATTTCATTAATATTCAAACAATTTGGACAAATCAATTTCTCTCTAATAGATTTTATTTTACTTAATAAGGTAATTTTCCCGTTATCAAATAATTATATAAATAAGTTAACTAAATAAATTTATTTCCACGATTTCTCAAATCTTGTTTGACCATTTACAGTTTATTAATATTCCAAATAAATCAGGAAATAAATTCCTATATATTTCCTTAAGTCAAACTAAAATTTAATTTATCTAAAGATTAAATTTTAAACTAACTTTATATAGATACTTCAATGTCTAAACCCTTATATATTTTTTTCCAGTTTAAATAAAAGAAATGAATAAATAAACAAATGAATCAAAATCGAATACCTTACAACATAAACTGCCCACTCTCTCGTGCTTGACCACGTTCGACATCGCCATCGCCGATCGATGGAACCACCACCTAACCCCAATCGCGAGTCTCCCTCGCGAGTAGCCCCTCCAGCAACCAACTTCCATCGGCCAAAGCCCCAAATCGACTTCAACCCTAGCATGTCAGCCTCGCATAAAGGCCCCGCCTTCATCACGAAATCGAACAACCCTAGGAACGGCTTCCATCCCACATCGACACTCGCACCCACCTCACGGGCTGACGAACCACGACTTCCCCAAACCAAGCAGTAGCGCCACCGCTTCCAGGCGTCTCGCCAACTTCCCATCGCAGTTGCAGCCCACGCTCGCTTCCTCCCATCCCCCATCTGACAGTCGCGAATCCCTCAATGTCGATCGACTTGGTCGCATACCCTAGAACGACTTCGATGGGGTAAAAACAGGAGAGTGGAATTTGATTTTATAAAGAAGAGGAACGAAGAGAATACGTGGGTTGCCATTCTTATTTTTAACAGAGGAAAGTTTGATTTTCCCTTTTGAACGAAAATGATTTGGTTTTAGAAGATGATTTCGTTTTTGATTTCAATTGGAAGAAGTATAGGAGGCACGGGATTCTTTTCCATCTGTCTTTTATTTCTTGAAAGAGGACACGTGTTATACCAAGGTGAACACGTGTTTAAATTAATATACGTATCTACATCTAATTACTTAGGCAAGAAGAGAACATTGCCAGGAAGGACACATGCTCTGAATTTCTATACGTTTATATACCGTATGCTTACACAACAACTCCAAACGCTCCGAAATTTAAAATCCGATAATAATACAATATTACGGATCCAATAGAACTGGTTTCGCTGAATTCCGAGACTGTGCCTCGGACGGCTATTTTTAAATTTAATTTCAACGATATATTTTTAAAACTGAACAAAACTCTTTTAAAATTCCATTTTAAAAGTTCTATCATCTTCAGTATTAACAATATAAATTTTCTGAACCTTTGAACTATTTTTAACAGCCTTAAAATCAAGATTCAATAATTTACCCAATCCCAATAATTAAATTTAATAATTAATTATCCAACTAAATACTGTATATTTGAAATTAAAGTTAATAATTATCTTTTGAATATTTAAAATTAATTAAATATTCCTATTTCAAATGCTCAAAAATTCCGGGTCGTCACACATAATATTCCAATTCCTTCTTACATTAATTTTATTAATAACATAACAATTCCAATTATTCCATACCAGAACTAGATTTTATTTTACCTTTTAAATTTTACAGGCTACCAAAATTTTATCCATCCCAATACAATTTCCATTTAATTCAGCTTACGCTAAATTCATCTTCATACCATTCTTTTGAATTTAGTTGAGTAAGAATTTAATTCATTCAATACCATTTCAACTAAATTAAACTTTCTCTCAATTCAATTTTTACCCAAATTTAATTCAAGTCCAACTAAATTTTATTTAGCCAATTTAAATTCATACCATTCCCTTACTAATTTAAGTAAGAATTTAATCCCCTTCAATACTATTTATAACCCAACTGAATCTTGATTTCAATTCAGTCCAAATTCAACTCAATTACTTTAATTTAAATTAAATCCAATTCGATCCAATTTTATTTCCCCATACAAATAAAATTTTTGAATTTTCCATAATATACCAACCATTTTATTCTGGTTTCATAATCCATTTCTCTATTTATAAGTTCACCAACTTATTCACTTTAAAGCTTATATTGCTCATTTGAGTCATTTTCATCTTATAATCACAATCCCAGATTATATATATAACACTTAATAACTTAAGGGTATAAATTTTCATTGCATAATTATAATCCTCAATTATAATCATTTTACACTTCAACCTTATGTCTAATTAAATTCAATCCCAATTCACATTTTATATTTAACTTATCCGGAGTTAAATCCGAATATATCTTATTATATCAACTTCACTTTATAAGCTCAATAATTGATTCATCTTAACCTTTCACATTATTTAAATAGAATTTCAAGAATTCCATTGCCCGGATTTATTTCAAAACCATTTTGAAATAAAAATCAACACATACCCACTTGGTACATCAAATCAAATCTTCGGATTCCAAAACACTTGGTTTTACCAAAACAATTTTCCTTTTGAAATTTCTGAAACAACTTGTATACCCGACAAGTCCAAACAAATATCACCCAATCACCACGGTAGCAATCCATCACTTAGAAACTCGAAAATGAATTCTGATGAAGTGGCCATCATCACCAGGATTATTTTCCAGCGACTGAAGTGAGTTCAGTGCTTCTTTACTTCCACAATCCCATTTCAAATCAATTTCCATTCAAAAATATTTTCCAAAATAATACTCCATTATTTCCCTCAAACACTTTGGAAAACATTTCAAACATTCCCAAGATTCCCAACCTTTGTTTAAATTCATTTAAAACACTTTTCAAAATTTCCGAGATTTAAATTCTGGTTTAAATCAAATTTAGTTATACTTCTTTTGGAGAAGTCATACTTATAGAATTTTCTTTGGTTATAAATTGTGAACATTCTCAATTTTAGATTCTTATTTGATTATAATATTAACAACCAAACATCCCAGTATATATAATAATTTTAGAAAATTATTCCTTTTATATCAAAATATAATTTTGGGTAAAATTATCTCATTTACCCACTTTTAAAAACAATACTACGTCATTTTATCTTGTTTAAGAGTTTAGAAACCCCTATCGATACGGTTGTACTTCCCGTACCGACCAGAATTCATAAACACCAACCTATAAGTCAACACAATATAAAACAGTTTTTATATTCACTAACAAGTACGCGCTCATGTTTATTAATACACTCAAACTCATTATAGAGTACTATTGACTCTAAATTTAATGAGTAATTTTCCCCACCAAAGCCTAGGTTATCGCTAACCTAAGCTCTGATACCAAATGAGACAACCCGCCCTTCTCGACTCTCGAAAATTGACATAAAATTCACCACAGTATAATATGCCGACGATCGAGTGCCGGAAAAGACAGATTGTTGAGGAAAAAGAAAGAAGATAGAAGAAAGAAGGAACTAAACAACATCAGAATCTCAATCACAGCAGAACAAAATATAATAAATAATAACAGATCTTTACACAAAATGAAACCATGTCTGTTATATACAATACATCATCCGAGTATATCACCAGTAAAGAACAATTACCATCCTAGCAGTTATATCAGCCTGCTTCACAACTTGCTGGCAATTTCAAACAACCATAGCAGCGGAATAAACAAGTACGAATAATACGTCTCGGACTCCAGCTCCTCTCCTGAGCTCCACATCATCCTATCCTGTATTCTATAATACTCGTTCTGAGCCGAGCATTATAATAAAATAACACCCGAGTCAGTCTTGAATACTGGCGTGAGAGAAATACATCCCTGATTATTAAAGTTTCAAAAATCCTTTGAAAATCAAAAGCGTCTCGTAAGACCACACCACGAATAAACATGTCGGGTTTTTACCTTACGATAGCCAAAACACTTTTTATCAAATATGTCTGATATTATAATAGTGTCTATAGAAAGTAAAATAGAATCTAGCTGAAATGCTTGCATCTCACGTTTCAGCAATAGTAGGCACAATCAAAACCGTACAGGAACGTAGGGAAAATGGATTTCCAACTAATGACTAGGCACTGAGGTACCACCTGTCACAGTACCTGGTCTAGATCAGCGTACCGAGGACCACGCCCGATCCCCTGCAACACAAGGTCGGGACTACCCTTACTGGATAATTCCGAGTAAGATCACCCCACGGTTGGGATCAGCAACCGCACCACTAAGCCGAATAAAAAAGGAACATCTAGACAAGGATGACCTCAACCTAATGGGTGCTACCCACTTAGCTTTGCTGCATAAACCCTGATTTTCAGGCATTCCCGGTTGATGAAGCTTGAGGCTAAGCGTTACCTTTTTAGAACATATCACTTAGAATGCTCATCGTCCACCTGACAATGTTCTGAAAGCATTCATCCATACAAGTCCATTCCGGGTTCGAACGGAACCGAAGGCACTATTCCTACTACATCCATTTGGAATCACCCTCAGGATTAGTAGCGACTAGCCCTTGCACTTCACTGCTCCATCTTCGACTCCGAACTCGTTTTTCCATGAAACGTACAAACCGGATCGAAGTGGTTTTCGAGAAATTAATCCGGATCCCGGTCTCTTCGAAACGATCAGCGCATTGGCTAATATTGATAGTCGGTTATTTAACTATCAAATAACATTCACAAACAATCATCAAGCCATAATAATTTCTCCCAAATTATTTATTTTTTTTAAAAATAACTTCGCAAGCTACTTTCCGTACTTCAATCCTTTGAAAACAGTTTTCAAATCACTTTTCTCTCTCTCTCTCTCTCGTGGAAATAAAATTCCACCCAATTATTTTATTTCCACTGGAAACCAAGTTTCTTAAAACTTAAATTTTATAATTTTAAATCACTTTTCTCAAAAGGGTATACTTAAACACATTTTAAAAAGTAAAACCGCTTAAGTCATTTTACGCAAATAATAGAATGAATTCTATAATAAATTCCCAAGTACAATTTAAGCCACAAACAATTTTTAAAATAAAGTTTTATATAAAGTATAAATATTGGAAAATTTTCTTTAAAAACATAAAGCCAATTTATCTTTAAAATAATTAAATACCATAATTACCTTAATAAATATATACTTTTCACTTGAAAATAATTAAAAATAGTATTTTCTTCTAAAACATTCTAGAAACACACTTAAACTTCAAGTTTATACTTTGAAAGATTTCCTTTGAAAACATACTTAGTTTTCCAGGAAAATACACTTCCCATCTTTTAAAAATAATCCCACTATTACCTTTAAAACAATTTACACCTTCTTATAGAAGTTCCCACCGGAAATCTATACTTCCAAATTTATCCCCCGATAAATATTCCATTTCATTTATAAACCCAGTTTATAAATTCTCATTCCTCATTTCCCTTTAAAATCACAGTTTCAAAAACACTTCAAGTTCCAAACCAATTCCCTAAATTTCATTTCTTTAAATCCATTACTCAAAATTCCTTTTCATTTCCCTTTTAATCCCCATTTCATTTTATTGATATTTTAAAATACCAGATTATATTTATCCAACCATAACACAGCATAACAAAATTCCAAATTAAACTATCATGGAATATAAATAAATACATCACAGATTAAGATAATATTTATATTGTGAGGAATCCAGTTAGATCCCTCCAATATGTTTCCCTGCATCCATAGATGTTAGCACACAAATAATATCGATCCAATCTGATAATAATCATCACATTCAACAATTCAACCAATCATTAAATATTAACTAATTAAATTAACTAGCATTCCAGATGTGAGTGAGATTAACTCACTTTGAGTTCCGTCGAGCGTTCAAATTTTACATTAAATCAAGCACGTTCGATTTAATGCAAAATTTTCACTTGCTCATAACAACTCCAGATCTGCACCATGGTGGACTGCTCGTCGCTGCGATTCCGGCGCCACCAAATTCGTCGGAATCTGATAACGTAAGCATAAGATATGCTAGTTTAAAGTTTCAATTACAAATTATAAACAAATTTCTCTTTTTATATATATTTTTTTATTATCAAAATAAAATTTGGGCCGCACAAATCAAAGGAGAAAGATCCAGGCCGCACTCTATTCCTTCTTCCCTCATCTTCACGTACTCTATTCGAACCCAAAAACCGACCTCTTCAATCGATCGACTAACTACCAACATGCGTCTATGCCTCGATAAGGAAGTGCAGAACGATGCGCCTTGCTAAGCCTTGCCCACGCCCAGAGATTCACCCAGCTCAGTTCACCAATGGCCTCAGAAAACATAAACGAACGGCGGTGCTATAGGCTTCGATATCCCCTTCGTCGTCGCTCGAAACGCGATCACCACCGTTGGATGTATCGAGCTCGGAGAGCTCTACACTTTTTCTGTTGGAAGTTTTGTGTAAAAACATTTGGATTGAATGAAGATTGGAGGAGAAAGGGGTGAAGTCTCGACCATTGAAAACAATAATAGCAGCCGTGAATAATAACTAGGGTTTTGCGATTGAATGTGTATATATACGTTTATATATATATTAATTTAATAATATATTCACAAATTACTTAACTTTTCAAACGAATTCCAATTGAAACGTGCCGACAGGCGATTATAATGTTTTACCCGCGTTCCGAACGCAATGGAACGTGTTTCGGAAGCTAATTAAATCATATGTGGAAGATAGCTTTTTGAATCGAGTTTAAATATTAAATTTTCTATATTCATTTCAACGCGTTTCTCACCCGTACGAACAAACCGTAACTCCAAACGCTACGAAATTTGAAATCCGATAATAATTAACTATTACGGATCCAATGGAACTAGTTTCGTCGAATTCCGAGACTGTGCCCCGGAAGGCTATTTTAACTCGTCGATTAATTCGACCGATTTTCGAAACTGTCGAAATCGTTTAAAATTTCACTTTTAAAACCTTACTAGCTAAATTATAAATCATATAGAATTTATATTCATATTAGAAATCATTCTGATTCCTTTTAAATCAAAATCTGATTATTTACATTATTATTATATATTAATTTCCACTATTAAATTAATATAAAAATTCCAAATTTAACTTATTGACTTTGGATTCCATCCAAAGGCCAAATATTAAAATTCAAATCTAACTAGACTCTAAACAAATTTTAGAAACCATTTCCATATCTATATACACCCAGATTTACAAATTATCCAAATTTCAAATGTTAAATTATTATTATCCAATTTCAATTTAAATTGTCATATTTGAAATTATAACTAATCTATTGATTCAACAAAAATATTCTTATTTCAAAATCAATTCATAATCCACATTCAACATTTAAAATGAATTGAATGTTCAAAATCTAACGACCAAAATTCCGGGTCGTTACAGTTAAATGCAATTTTTAACTGCATATACCATATGCAGTTAAAATATACACTTGAATCGTGCAAATTTTGAAGTACATTTCACTGATGCAGTTAAAAATTCATAAGATTCTTATTATACTTGAATACATATCTAATACAAAGTTATTAATTATATTATTTTTAACTGAATTTATGTTATGCAGTTAAAAATTGCCACTGTTAAATGAGTTTTTAACTACATACTTGATATAATGGATTTTCTATTGTTATTTACAATATATGCACCAACTTTTGTAATTATTGAGAATAATTGCAAATTTTTATGATATACATGCAAATTATTCAGAAGAATTACATACGTCTTTGCAATTATTTTGAATAATTGCATACAAAGATGAATACAAATGATTTTAAGGGAATTATTGCTGATTTTTCAGCAAGTATATATTATGAATATATGCTAAATTTTAAGTGAATAATTGCAGTGGACAATTCCTAAATAAAAGGATATTTATATGCAAATATTCCCCATATTTGCTGACTTTTTTTGCAATTATTATGAAAATTTGCACCAATGTCTGCAAATAATCTTAAAAATTGCTGATTTTCCAGCAACTATTAAAAATATTTCCAGGAAAGAACCGTATGAATGTTATTCTACGTAACATTTGCAGTATTTGTGCACATAACTTCAAATATCAAACTGCAACCATTTCTCATTATAATTAATGAATTTAAGCATCAAAACAACACCAACAATCCATAAAAAATAAAAATAAAACAATTCATATTTTTGTAAACAAGGTTGATTCGTCTTCAAATAGTTGTAGTTTTTTTTATTGAAATCGAGAATTAAACACTTGTCTGAAGAAACTCAGCTCGGCTTTCAATTTGATTAGAAGAAATTGAAGAAGAAGAAGAACCACGACTTGACTTTGAAGTGCAAGGGTAATTTAGGGAAAAATAGACGTAAAACAAAAACAAGGACGTAGAAAGTATTTTTTTGGACAAGGACCGGCTTTGAATTAAGTTTGGTTTTAGGGATGTGTGCCTAATATTCACAAAAGCATTCATATAGGAGGTACTGCATAGAAATTCTTGTACATGCATATATTTTATGTTGTATTTCACTTTGCACTATGCACAGATTGTTGCAAAATTGGATGTGCACAAAATGGATGTGATTAATACGAGAAATTACATAACTGAACCCATATCAAATTTTGGGGATGAAATTTTCTAAGGGGGAGAATGTAACACCCTGCGTTAAATTACAATTATATATGCAAATAATTTAATTAAGTTATATACGTTTGAAATTTTAAAACATAGAAATGTCAGTAAATGGGGCAACTAATTAATATTAATTGGAATACATAAATATTTGTGTAACAAATGAATTAGAGAGAGAAATTATATAAAATTATAATATGGAAGATTAATTGAAGGTGTTTGTTTAAAAGGGAATTAATATTCAATTAATTAGTAGAGGTGATTAATTGACAGGAATTGACAAGAAAGGGAACATATATTGTAGCAACTAATTGATATGATTAGAAACATATATGTTAGTGCAAGAGAATAAAATGGAGGAAGAGTAATTTATGCAAGTAATCAATTGCCAATTAATAAACAAGGAGACTTATGGTAACATATATAATTAAAATCGTGATTCAAAATTCAATTGTAGAATATATGCATGTAATAACTATGGGAATAAAATAAATTAAATATGCATATATGTGACGAATTAATATGGTGTTGATTGGCATATTAATTTGGTAAGAAATCACAGTGCAGGCAGGGATTAATTGGATAGTAATTTAATTCTGGGTATATATGAAATCTATTAATTGGTTGATTCATAGGGGAATCTTATGTAAAAGAAACGTCATATTTAAAAATATATGTTTCCATAGATTGCGAGAGAGAAGGGGAAAGTGATTAATGAAAAGATTGTTGGATAATCAATTTGAAATAAAAACAAACACAGAAGAAAACATATCAATTTAATGTCCATAGACTGAGTGTACGCTTTAGATTTTAGGGTTTTATATCTAATGGTTAGCACTGATTTGAACCACTATAAATATAGGTGCAGAGCTTCATTTTTATTCTCATTATTTTTCTCTTACCTACAGAAGCTCTGCCATTTTACTGTCTCTTCAACACTTTCTTAATAACAAAATTTTAGATCTAATTCACACGAATTTAGATCTAAATAGAAAGATAATAGAATTAATTAGGTAATTAGGAATTGGTTCAAATCAGAAGTCTATGTCAAAGGTAAAACCCTAGATCTGAGTTTTATTTGCTATTTCTAATCCAAATCTCTTCCTTTTCTCTTTCAAATATTATATATCTGTAAATATATCGTTTGTAATTCCAAATAGGGATTACAAGGGAGGTGAATATAGATGTTAGGGACAAATCTGAAATAAAAACAGGGAGATTTGGAAAGCTAGCAATGTGAGTGAATTTATTTATATATCTTTTAAGTTTAAGATATATTATCGTTAAATCCCCGTTTAGATAATTTTATTTAATAATTAATATTATTAGTTATGTTATGCTGAACTATAAGGAATTTACAGTTTATTTACAATATTAGTATTTATTTACATCTGTTTCTACGTTTTGTATTTCTATGCAAGCGTCATTCTTCTTCTATTTTATCCTCTTTCTTCGCGTATGGATTAGAATAGATTAAACGTGAATATGGGTTAAATAATTAAGAATACTGAATTGATGGAAATAAGATGTAAAGTAATAAAAGTTTGAGGAATGGAATTACTGTAATAAATTACTTAAAAGTTAATTAATCTAATAACTGGATTTGGGAGTAACTAAAAGGTTAATTGGTTGGTTTAGAAAATAGAATACATTTCTATAATTTAATATTTAAAAGACAAAAATGAACGTAATTGCTAGAATAAAAGAAAGAAAAAGGGAATTAGTGTAAAATAGAGAAACTACTGTATTTTACACTATTCCAATATAGTAAAAGAAATATCTAGCAGTTACGGCGTTATGACCCGTAAATTTTAACAGTTTTAATAACATAATTAACTGAATTTTTGTAAAATTTAAAATGACTAAATTTAACAATGAAAATTGGTATTTGGTATGTGTCTGTTCAAACATAGAAAATGGAAAATTTTCATTGGTAAATATGAAAATCAGTTTTGTTGTGTAATTTTATTTCAATTTAAATCAGTTAAAAATGAGGTAATTAAAATATTTTCGAAATCCGAATATTTTATATAATAAAAATGTTTATCATCTTCCAAGTGAGACGTCATATTTCGTTTCGCCAAATTTGGACTGCTATTGCTCCGTTTATCTTATTTTCGGCGTTCTAACGGCATTTTCAATACCGAATATCGACTTTTGATAGGATGATCGTATCGTTGATATCTGTGTACCATTCTGTTCGTATTGTCGTGCTGATCTCCGCAGTATATTCAATTGTGCATTTCAGAGTCCGGTACATGGAAAATTCCGTGGAAACGGATGGCCATATCGGTACCCATTTTGGAGCTTTTAATATGCCATGACCATTCAATTTTCAAATAGCGGAAATGAATAGTCACCAACTTTTATTATTTTCAGAATAGCCACTTCACATTCGTTTCTCCCGTTGCTTTTTATTTATTGCGGTATGTTTTACTCTGCCTTTTCCCTTCACTGTTCATGTTCATCCTTTAGAAATAGTTAATATATAATATATATGTAGAAAGCTTATATTGAGATCTGCATTTTCTTCTTCTTTCTCCAATCTCATCTCTAATTCCTCTACATGCTTCTCCCCTCTCTCTTTTCTCTCCTCCGCCCCTCTCCCTAGCTGTGCCACCTCCCACAACCGCAGCCTCCATTTCCATCACCGCCCCCACGAACGTCCTCCCTCTCTCATGCTGACCCACCTTGCCACATCGTCTCCACCGAGCACCATAACACCATCCCACAATAGCCGTGCCTCCCCCTCTACCTCCGAGCGAACCCGCAACCAATCCACCTCTCCCACTTCTTCCTCGACCCGCTCCATCAAGCCCATCGGCCAGCCTAGGCATGACAGCCATTTCCTCCAACCACTGCGCCACCTCCGGTTCCCATCTTTGCCATCACCGAACCGCCCAGCCTTGCTTGCTCCTCCAACCGCCGAGACCACTCCTTTCCCTTCACCTTGCAGCCCACGCCAAGCCTCTACATGCGACCCTTCTCACCATCTTCCAGCCGAAGCTTCTCTGTAGGATAATATATTAAGGTATATTATATAAATCTACTATATATATATATATTAGTTTATAAACTTTGATCTGATAGTTTATATATGTTTGTAGTTTATAATATGATAGTTTTATAATCTATTAGTGTAATATGTTAGTTATATATGTTAGTTTATATAAAATTTTATAATATGTTAGTAATGTAAGTTATGATTCTTTTGGCTGCTTTGCATTTCAACATTTACTTCGTATTATACAAATGTTTTAAAGTTTATATTCAAAAAGGAAATGATGATATATAAACTTCTTATACGTGTAGTTTGTAAATGAAGTCTGAAGAAATTCTTGTAGCCTAATTTTACACATATATATTTGTTCTAAAACATAATCTACATACGTATAGTCTACATATATGTGTACATATATTAGCATGCAGTTGTATATTATATAGTGCCTACATACATATCTTTAGTCTGCATAGATTTTGTTTATACATTCTTTGGTCTGCACATATTTGTCTATAGCCGTATATATATTTTAATCTCCTTGTCTATATATTTATTTTATAGTCTATATATGTTAAAGTATTGTTATTCAATATGTTTAAAAGTATGTAAATTATATATTAGTTTTTATATAAGATTTGTTGGTTTATAATACATAAGTTTATAAAGGTATAATAAGTTGGTGATCTGTTGAATATATATCATGATTACTTTGGCATGTAATTCGAATTAAATATTGATTTTAAAGTATACATGTATAAATATGTATGGTTGTTTATAAGGTATTAGAACCGTTGTCCATATATAAACTTACATAATTTATACGTTGTTCATATATATAAGTTACACAAGTTCTATTTGAGCTGTTGAGTTATGTATATATTATAATAAAGTATTTATATCGATTTTATAATATAATATGTATGAAAGTATATATATTATTTTATATATACATGAGTCTGGTTTTTGAATATATATATATATAGATTTTATTTTTATTATGTGATTAAATAAAAAAAATTAATTTGAAATTATATATGTAGAATTTATTTTAAATTGATTAAGAGAAGAATTTTACATATATAGCATATATTTTGTTCAGTTCATACCAAGCTTGTTCGATTTGTTGCCCTCGATTCCAAACTATCACTTTGTTCGCCGAATTCGGATCCATCGTCCTTGGCTTTGGAATTTGTGCTTGGATTCGTCGCTTCTTGTTCTTGTATCTCTCTAACCTCGAAAGGCGAGCAATCAATCACGATTAACATTATTATAGTTAGTAAATTTGATTTAACTTGAAACGACAATTGAAATATGCTGTTAAATTTGAATTGCTAGTTATTAAATATGATAATCCATTATCTGCAATTATTCACCTGTGATATATGACACCATATCCTGTTGTGTATATTTTATTTTATTTGTTACCGATGATATATGCCTATTGTTGATCTGCTATATTATTATCATATTTTCTCTCACCATGCAAGTTCCCTGTTAATTTAGAATTCCCTATGGGTTGAAATGATACATACCCGAACGATATTAATGATTAAGGGAAAATCGTTATGGGTTGAAATGATAAACCCAAGCGATTTTCATTGATTTTGAATTTTTGGGATTGCGGGTTGAAATGATATATACCCGTAGATATTTAAAGTGTGGATTAAAATGATAAATATTCGTATCACTTGACCATAGGATAGAAAATTATATACGGACACCGTTGGTCTATATTTTGAAAATGATTCCCATAGTTTTGAAAGGAAATATATGATTTTTAATCAATATTGATTCTTAAAATATAATATGTATAAAAGTTATTTTATATATGTCTAAATTTTAGATTTTTAAAATTATATGTTTCAGAAATTTTAAATTTATAAGTTAGCCTTGAAATATAATTTTTAAGATTTTACTTATAATTTTATTATTTTAAAAATATATAAAAATAGATTTAATATAAAATAAATTTAATAATAAGATTTAATTAATAAAATTTAATTTAATTAGTATATAATATGTTTAAGTATTTACTTAAATTTATATCAATATTTTAAAAATAAATTTTATAACTTTAATAATTAAGGTTGGGAAGATAAATTAATGTTGACTTGGAATTTAAATTGGTTGATAATTGAATTTAAATAAGAAATTATTTGAACTTATTGATATTGAGATTTTGAAAATTATGATTTATAACTTGATTCGATAAAAAGGTGATTAAATGAATATCCTTAACTTTAAATAAAATTGAGACTGAATATTTAATATTGATTTAAATTTATAAATTGATATTTTATTTAATTGTTATTAAAAGGATTAAGTGAATATTTTCCAATTTGAATAAAATTATAATTAAATGTTGAAACATAAATGAAATTTATATTGTAAATGTTTGAATATTTAAACTTGAATCATTGAACTTTAAATTGAAATGGTTAAACTGGAATTGATTTAAATTAAATTTGGAAATTAAGATGATTTGAATTGACTTGCGAAATTGGAGGAACTAATTTTATTATATAAAGTATTTTTAATATATATAAACTATTTTAATTTATAACTATTTTAATATATATACTGTTTTAAATATCTAAATAGTTTAAGTTGGAACAGTTATGGATTTCAAAAGTGTTATGATTTAAAAAGTGTTATAATTTTTAAAGTATTACGATTCTGCAAATGAATATTATTTAAAGTAAATAATGATGTCGAATTGATATGGTTTTGAAATGTGTACGATATTTTGATATGAAATATGAACTATTTGAAATGAAATGACCACGGTGTGAAATAAGCGTTTGGTTGTTAAAGAGACCGGGATCGGATATTGTCATACTCTCTACCAATACCGAAAACCACTTTAACAACTGTGTACGTGGTGGAGATTCCAGAATGAAGTAGGATGGTTTGGTGACGATTATGTATGGTATTTACGTAGCCCTAACTCCCGTGAGTCAGCTTGATGCGGCTAAAACAGGAGCCACGCCGGGCCAAGTGAGGTCATTCCTTCGATCGGGCACATTTCTTCGATACCATTCTATTACTTTGTGATTTAATTGGGTGCACCTTTGATTTGGGAGTGTGTCGTGATGTGGGTGGTAGTAGCTGCTATGCGTTACCACCAGTCTGGATCCACAAACCGTATATCTACCCTGGCATTACCTCGAGTGCCTTGTCGCATGCCTTATCGCACCTTCTACGAGTTTGTTTTGTACCGTTCCTATGTGGTGTCCTCTGTGTAAACCACTGGTTTGGTGGAGCGTACGACATTGTATAGACTACGGGAATATATAAAATGTGTTAAGGGGGATATGGGTAACGCCTTAACGCTATTTTAATACTTTTACTTTACTATAGACATATTATAATAGCGTATATTACTACATAGTAGATAGTTCCATGGATCCTTAGAGGATGGAAATCCCAAACATTCTTTAAGTTACTTGTATTTCAGTTGACATTTCACTTGAGTTAAATTTATTAATATAAGAATGTAAATCCTAACTTGATTGTTTTGTGTTTTGCTTTATGCTCGGGTCAGACTGAGTGTCACAGCATTTGAGACTCACCTTTGGAGTTTGGAGCTTCGCTTGGAGATCCACCTATCTATCCAGCTTTCAGTTATTTCAGTGTTTCCAGTGATTTCTGTTCAGTCTTGTCAGTTAATTTTGTATTTGAGACTACTCTGTATTTAAGGTTTCTGTTGTATTTTGTTTCAAACCATGATGTTTATATAGTAGCTTCATGAACTACTATTTATCTATTTCGCTACTTATTGTTATATTATTCTGTGTCCGTGATTATGTGATTGTTTTATTTACTATATATGCTGAGTTTTGCCAAATATAAATTAACAATCTGACATTTTGAGCAATTCAAGTTCGACATATGTGGATGCGGGTGGTTCGAAATACCAGGTCGTTACAAGTTGTATCAGAGCTCAGGTTTAGGCAAAACTTAGCATATAGAGTAAATTTGATTACATAATCATCTTCGGTCGAGCTTTAAATCTTTGTTAGGGTCCTCCTGAATTAGAATTTCTTCCGGATTTTTGGGACATTCCCTTTTGTTCTGAATCCATTCTTGTCTCCTCATGTTCGTGTTCTTTTTGATTCTGGAGCATCCCATAGCTCCACTTCGGTTGGTCTGTACAATGAATTTGAGAACATCTTTCCACCTCAATTGGCAACTTCATCCTTTAGTGTAACGAATTCCATCGGCGGTCCGGCCAACCTTTGTATTATCTATAAAGGGTGAAACTCCTTTACAACCAGCATCGATTCACCGGAGATTTCTATGTCCTCGGTTATGATGTTGTTATTTCTTAAAAAGCCCGAACCGTTCTATAGTAGATGACCCGGGAAAAATCTTTTGTGATCAAATGTCAAATGCCTTCGGTTATGCAGGCAGTTCTATCTTTTGTTTGATACTCAGCCTGGTGATTTTGACTACACCCTGATAATCAAGGAATATCCTGATGTTTTGGATAAAGTCACTTCTCTTTCCTTCAAGCGAGAAATTGAATTTCCACATCGATTTTATTTCCGAAATCTCGGTTGACCGGTTAAGGTCGCGGCGATTAATATTAGTTTTCCTTCTTTCCTCTTTTGCAATTTGATTATCTTATCTTCCTTTTGAATCTATCTTCTTATTTGGTATTTTCTTTGATTTGGATTCCTCTAAATTTGAGTCTCTATTGAAACGACCTGGAATTTTCGACTCTGAAAATTCCAGATAGTTAGGAAAAGAAGAAAGAGACAGAAGAAGAAGAAACAGAAAACACAGCACTGATTCTCACAAATCTCAACGGATCAAAATATAATATCAAATAATAACAGTTTACAAAAGAATACCTGTATCTGTCAATTTTATTTTTACATCAGAGTTACACTCATACCCAAACATTGGACATATACAAATCAAATATGTCTCAGATAAACAGAAATAAAAGTCACAGCGGAACCACTCCATACGTTCCTGCCGTCCAGCTCGCCTCTTGAGCTCCAGAACATCCTTACCTGAAAATCTGTAATACTCGGTCTGACCCGAGCATTACATTAAAGTAACATCCGAGTCAGGCTGGAAACCAGCGTGAGTAAACCCATATAACATGAAATACTAAGTTATAAGTCTTAGTTGGAAACAAGGGTAACTCGTACCTTGTGATGACCCGGAATTTTGGATATTTGAAATGAGAATATTTAATTAATTTTAAATATTCAAAAGGGTAATTTTGACTTGAATTTCAAATATCACTGTTTATTTGATAATTTAATTATTAAATAAAATAAATGGGAAGTTGGGTAAAATGTTGAATCTGGAGTTTTAAGCCTGTTAAAAATAATTCGAAGGCTTAGAAAATTTACATTGGTAATACTGAAGGTGATGGAACTTTTAAAATTGAATTTAAATTTTTTTTTTTCAGTTTTAAAATTTTATCGTTTAAATTGATATTTAAAAATAGCCTTCCGGAGCACAGTCTCGGAATTCGACGAAACCAGTTCCATTGGATCCATAATAGTGTATTATTATCGGATTTCAATTTTCATAGTGATTGGAGTTGTTGTGTGAGCGTACGACATATAAACGCGCCGAAATTTATATCGAATTTAATATTATAACTGAGTCCAAAAAGCTATCTTCTCCATACGATCGAATTAGGACTCGAAACCTTTTCCATTGCGTTCAGAATAGGGGTATAACATTTTAAACGCCTAGTGGCACGCCCCGATAGGATGTCAAAATTTCTGGCTACGATTTCGAGACAGTTTAAATTTAAATATATATAATTGTTGATTGGTCAAAGTCTGTCTTCTGCAACTTGTATATGACCTAGCCTATTTGAGCATGTATAAATCACGTCCATCCCTCTTTTGCAAACGAGATGTTTCTGTTTTGACATAAAGTAAATAAATAAATTTTAAATTGAAAGCCTTATCTTCCTCAATACGCTAGTACACTCATTATTTATCTCGAGCCTTCGTTCCTTCTCCCAAAATTAAACGAACAGAGAAGCTTTTAAAATAAAATAAAACTAAACAAACAAATTCCTTTCCTCGTTCAAAATCAAATAATGGCCGCGATTTAAAAGAAACGGGGAAGCGGGCTTCGTTTTGTTAAGCAAATTCGTTACCTAATGGCAAACCAAATATCGCGAGCTCAGCACCACTTCTCGAGGAGGGTTAGAGCTTGGGTGGTGACTGGGTCGTTCCACCTTGATGGCCGAAAGAATTAGTGAGATAGGGAGGGAACGAAGTTGAATCGACTTCGTTCGATGCAATAAAGGGAAGTGGCTCCTCGAATTGCTCGCGTGTGACTGGGTCGTCTCAAATCGAAGGGGAATCTCGATCACGCTCGCGTGTGGGCTGCCGAAGTCGAGTGCGACACAGTCGCGATCTTGGATGCGCAAGAGGGTGGAGATAATGGTTTCGGGAAGGAGGAAGGGAACCGAGCTTTGTACCCTTGGGTCGTGATTTCCGGTGAAGTAGTGGTGGTCGAGGTGAGAATTTTTTTGCAGTTTATTTATTTATTTATATATTTG
Organism: Allium fistulosum; assembly: GCA_030737815.1. NCBI lineage: Eukaryota > Viridiplantae > Streptophyta > Magnoliopsida > Asparagales > Amaryllidaceae > Allium > Allium fistulosum. Next base: position 919,931,095 of record CM060906.1, read on the forward strand.
TGTTTGTTTATAGATATCAAGGAAGAGGATAATGATAATATAAATACAAATATACATATAATTTTGAACAGAGGGAAATATTTACAAGAAGGTAAACAATTCTGTTTTAATTTAATAAAAATATATAAAGTTGAAGTAGAAAACTTTGTCTGGTTTGAAAGAAATTGTAAATGAAGTATATACTGTTTTGTGTAATCATGTAAATATACCTATATATATACACTCATGCCTGTTTTGATATATAGAAGTTAACAGAAAATTATTTTTTATAAGGATTGGAAAAAAAAGTATAGATTAATACACAGTGAGGCAGAGTAGTTTTAGTAATATATATATATATATATATATAGTTTTAAGCAGGAAATTTTTATAAGTCAAAGAATTTAAATACAGTAAGGTTTAGAAGGAAATACTGTTTAATATAAGTAAAACTCTGGGAAAAATAGTGATTTTAAAGTACATGAGGAATTTATAAAAGTAGATTTTTGAAAATCTATAATTTATCTTTGATAAGTGTATATGTGGTTTCAAAGGGGAATTAATAGTTTAATTAAATCATTAATTAAAATTATTACATGGAAAATTTATTATTAAGTTAATTCACATATTAATAAATTGTATAACGTTTATACAAGGTTTAAAATCATGGAAACAAGCTAGTTGGTTTGGACTGTAAATTAAAAGCAAAGGTGAGTTAATCTCACTCATCTGGTTTTAATTTAAATTTAAATAGTTAAATTTAAATATTTGGTGAATGATTGGATTGATTGGATATGATAGTATATATGGTAGTATATATAATATATATATATATATTGGAGTTGTTGATATTCCCGCATTATATAGCGGATGAGACCCTATGCGCCGCATAATAGCGGATGATAATATTTATGTAACAACCCGTAAATTTAACCGGTTTTATTAACGTGATTAATTGAAATTTTGTGGAATTTTAAACGATAAAATTTTGAAATATAAATTTGATATTTGGAATGCGTCTAGTTAAACATAGCAATCGATAAATTTTCATCCGGAAATATGAAAGTTATTTTCGTGCGTAAATTTATCTCAATTTAATCAGTTAAAAGTCGATGAAAATAAAACGTTTTCAAAACCTAAATATTTTTATATAGAAAAATTCTAAAGCGTATTTTGAGCAAGATGGCATTTTTCGTTTTTCAAAATTCGGACTTTTTTAGCTCCGTCGATCTTATTCTTCTGCGTTTTCATGCATTTTTCGTAGTAGAAAAATTCGAATTTTTATAATTCAACCGTACCACCGATATCCATATGTTGTTTTGATCGTCTCGTCGCTCTGATCTTTGCAGTATATTTATTTCTGTGTTTTGAAGTCCGGTACACAGCGGAAATCAATGAAATGACTTTGTATCGGTAACGGTTCGTGTCCTTTTGATTGCCATGTTTTTTCGTTGTTCCCTAAGGCAACTAAACAGCTGCTGTAACGACCCAGAAATTTTGAACATTTGAAATAGAATATTTCATTGAATTTAAATATTTGAATGTTGATTTAATTTGAATTTCAAATGTAAATATGAAATTGGCAATTTAATTCGTAAATTTAATTATTGAAACTGGGTAAAAATTTGAATCTTCAGTTTTAAGCTGATTAAAAATAATCTAAAGGCTTAGAAAATTTATATTGATAATACCAAAGATAATAAAAGTTTCAGAATTGAATTTGATACCGTTTTGTTCAGTTTTGAAATTCTGTTGTTTAAATTGAATTTAAAATATAGCGGTCCGAGGCGCAGTCTCGGAATTTGACGAAACTAGTTCCATTGGATCCGTAATATTGTATTATTATTGGATTTCAATTTTCGTAGAATTTGGAGTGATCGTTTGGCCGTACGATAAGCAAACGCGCTGAAATTAAATTGAGGATTTAATATTATAACTGGTTCAGAAAGCTATCTTCTCCATATGATCGAATTAGGGCTTGAAACCTTTTCCATTTCGTTGGGAATAAGGGTATAACATTATAAACGCCTCGATAGGATGTCAAGATGTTAAGCTATGAATTCAAGTCAATTTAAATTTAAATTTAAATTTAAATAATATTGTATATATTTGGACTGGTCAATATATCTCCCATCAGTGCTTTTTGCTTTCATTTCTCAACACCTGTACCAAGCCTATGCAGACACGCAAGGCAGTTCAAAACACGTGTTCTCCCTTGTATAACACGTGTCCTCTCTCAAGAAATAAAAGAAAGAAAAGATAACCGAACCCATCTCATCCTCTTTCTAAATCGAACGACTTTAGCCCTTCCCCTTTCAAAATTCATTCGCGAATTATAAATGGCTGTAGCCTAGAATTCAAATTCAAACGAATCCGCCTCTGAATAGAATCTCGTTCGAGTAGCTAGGGCTCGTCGTCGAGCATCTCGAGTGGCAACAGGCGACAAAATCACGTACGAAACTTCGTGGTCGTGAGCGGAGGACCAAGTCGAGGCATATGGTGGCGCGCGCGTTCATCAGAGGAGGAGGAGCCGCTCTCGTGGGTGGCTGCAGGCAAGAGTCGCGACCGCGACTCAGGGTGGATCGACGTCGCGTTGTCAAGTGGATCGACGATTGACAGTGGAGGCTGGGGTTTCACGAGCTCGATCGCGATGAGGCGGCGACAATTACGACAGTGAGCAGCGAGGCATTGGAAGGTTCACTGTCGAGCTAGGGAGACCCGATTCGCGAGAAAAGGGGCAGTGCGTGGATGCAGGGATGTGATGGATTTTTGGGCTTCGGTGGTCGATGGCGTGGCATCGTGATTTTGGGTGGTTCGAGCTTGGGATTGATCTGCAGTGAGGTAATCTCGATGTTATTTTTGTTTTCAATTAAACGAAATTGTTAAATATATAAATATATATAGTTAAAAGAAGATTTTATATAGAGAAATTTTATTTTATTACAGTAAGTTTATATATATACACAACAGTTTGCTGTTAAAAAAAAGATAAAATAAAAGAATATATATTTTCAGTTATAAACGGAAATAGTTTTATATAGAGAGAAATTTCTGAATGAAGTTATATATTGTTTATCATTTTTGAATTGAAATATATATATAAGATTTAGGTATGCAGCAGTTTTAAATTGTAAAGACAGTTTAAAATTTTATTATTTGTGTAGTTGAATCTAAAGTATCTTTGTCACAAAAGAAAAATAAATTATTAAAGGAAATTTGTTTAAAATTTAATCCTTTGATTTAAAATTAAATCATTAAGTTAAATTAAATCAATAGTAGATTAAATTTGTTAAAATGGAAATTTATTATTCAATTAATTCGAATATTAATAAATTGTATAAATTATTTATACAAGGTTTGAAACCGTGAAGGAATGGTCAAATTGGAAAATAGATTGCAAAATAAAGCAAAGGTGAGATCTTCTCACTCAGATTTAAATTTGAATTGTAGTTATTGATTTGCTATTTGGATGTGATATTAGATATAGTAGGATATATCTATATATATAGCAATATATATATATATATATTGGCATATGTATATATTGCAATTGTTGATTTCCCGCCTTGTATAGCAGATGAGACCCTATTGCGCCGTTAGTAAGCGGATGATATTTTTATAAAATCCTATATACCGTGATATTCCACCTCGAAGTGGAATTGGTATTGTGCTAACATCTGTGGATGCAGGGAAACAGGTTGGAGGGATCCAACAGGATTCCTCAAAACATTTGAATTTGATTTCATATGTTCTATGATTAATTATTTATAATCTGTGTATGATTATATCTGTGATTGAATGTGTTGAAGGCTTTAACTTAGCCGAATGTATTTTTGGTATCGTTGGATACCAGAAATGAATATAAATTGGATTTTGAAATAAAAATGAAATTTTTTAAATGAATTTGTTTTCAAGGATTGAATTTATTTAAAAGAAGGAATTTTAAAATATTAAAATGGATTGTCGAAATCTTATTGAATAAATTCCAAGATATGGGAAAAGATTTTTATAAATGAATTTTGAATAGTATTATTCAAAAGTTGGAAAATTTATTTTGTGTTGAGAATAAATTGAAAATCGATTTGCAAAATGATTTGGTATTTGGGATTAAAATTAGAATCGATTTGAAATTTGATTCGGTGTTGAAGTAAATTTAGAAATCAATTTGGAATTTGATTTGGAGTTTGAATATAAAATTGAGAAATCAATTTGAAAGTCGATTTGGTGTTGAAAGTGAATATTTGAGCATGTAAATTTCGAATAGAATTTATAAAGGAAAGCGAAATTGTTTAAAAAATAAACATTGATTTATTTTTTAAGTGTGAAAAATATGATTTGGAATCGGTTTTCAAAGTGATGAAGTGTGGGAATAAATTTCTGATTTGAAAGTAAATTTGAAATAAATCGGTAAGGATTTATTTAATTGGTTTAAATGGACCATTTCGAAGTGAAAGTGTATTTTCACTATAAAGCCGAGTATATTTTCCAAAGTGGTTTTTAAATTATAAATTAAAAGTTCTAAGTGGATTTTTAAAAGAAATATTTGGAAATGTATTCCGCGTAAGGAAACGGATTTGAAAGTGATTTTCAAAAGTTGAAAGGTGAAAAGTGATTTGAAACTGGTTTTCAAATGTGAAGTGTGGAAAAAATATATATCTCATGAAGATATTTTGAAATTAAATAATTTGGGAAAATTATTTGAATCTGATGATTGTTGTGAATATTATTGATAGTTAAATCACCGACTATCAATATTTGCCTTTGAAATGGCACTTGATTTGTTTTTAAAACAAACGCTTATTATTCGGTTTAGCCGGGAAAGGACCTTTGTGTCAAAAAACCCATTCCGAATAATAATACGACGATATGGATCGTATTGAAGACCGGGTGTTTATGAAAACGATAGGATGACCTATCGATTGTCTCTGCACCGTTAGCTACGGTATTGAGATTTCCTTTGTGATGGGAAGTTTTATCGAGATTGTGAATATCCGGATTTGGAAGGACTTCTTTTGGAAGTGCCTTCGGTTCTGTTCGAACCCGGAACAGACTTTTATGGTTACGTGTCTGACATTACATTTTGAGATATAAAGCCGATTTCTTTCAAATACATTTCTGTTGGTGGCGGAGAATTTATTCTCTTAGCTTAACACCCTTCTCTGAGACGTACGAGCTCAGAGGTTATGTAGTTGAAATTTATCAGCGATATATTCCCAATTTTGTAATGTGGCATGCTGAGTGTTGCTGTGATGATGATCATTTATTTGATCATTTGTGATCAAAACGTGGCTTTGTGAAAAAGCGTAGCTTTGTGGACGAGACTTCGTCAGGGCCTCAACAACCCGGAAATGGTCGAAACAGGAATGTTGCGGCAAGGTTATGAGGGTCGCGCCCTTTAGGGTATGTCATTTCCTTCTGGAAAGGGGTGGTATCATGGTATGGAGCCCAAATACTTACTCATGTGGACACACCTTATTTATTATGTGTGATGTTGGTTACCGAGCGCTCGGATAAAGGTCCCAAAGGACCGAGTGATCACATATTCGTGAGTTACCTAGTTACAGGGGTAACCCGGCCTTTTTTGGCAGAGAGCAGTTTGTCTCTCGGGACATCCAGCCAGAGGCGATCCCATTCGGCAGTAGGAAAGGAAGTTCCTTAGCCTGACCATTTGTTGGAAATCCATTTCCCAATACGAAATTGTACGGTTTTAGTTGTAGAACCTGCCATTTACTTATGGTGGTCACCACTGTTTAGATGGTAGCTATAGTAGGCATACGATACTGGTCGTATGCTGGCTAAGATTAATATTATACTTTCGAAATGTTTTCTACACTAGACCTTAATAATAATATCCAATGATTGGCGTAGTAAGCATCTTTGACTATCATAACAAGAAATCTCCTCCAATTCTGCGTTTGCATTGTATGTGTGGTGGGAGGTCTTATGGTAGTTTCATTTTCCCAAAAGCATTGCGAATCTGTTTTATTCTCTTTGTGAAAATAACTGTTTTACGATCTCACACCAGTCACCATGACTGACTCGGAGTTTATTGTTCCCTTCTAAACTCTAGGTGCCCATAATTTTCCACACGGGCAGCCTAGAGTTATTTTTATCAGGATATTCTGGATATTCTGGAGCTTTGGGGATAAGCTGGATGGCGAAGCTGTAACGACCCGTATTTTTCGGATCGAAAAGTTTGTCAAAATCTGGGATTTTCAGCATTTTCTAGTTATTCCAGATCTTGGTTGAAATTTGCCTAAGTCCTAGGTCGTATGCGACCTAGAGGTTAGTTAAGTATTGTTGGCAACTTAGGAGATAAGTCGTACCTAAGAATGTTGGGGATTGGTGACCTTAAGGTTTGGAGTTAGGTCGTGTGATGGATGGTAAGGGTTTAGGTCGTAGACGACCTAAAAGGAAGGAGACTTTAGAGTTTCTGGCGAGTTAAGGTGTTAGCGACCTAAGAGATAGGTTGGTAGCGACCTAAGTAAACCCAGTAGTTGACGACCTAGGGATGAGCGACCTAGTGGTGCCGGGCTAGTATATTTAGGTCGGCAGCGACCTAAGGAAACTAGTGGTTAGCGACCTATAATAGTTCGCGACCTAAGGGGTTAGCTTGTTAGCGACCTAGTAGTTGCCGAGTTAGCGACCTAGTAGTTGCCGAGTTAGCGACCTAGTGGTTCTGAGTTAGCGACCTAGTGGTTCTGAGTTAGCGACCTAGTGGTTCTGAGTTAGCGACCTAGTGGTTCCGTGTTGGCGACCTAAGGAGTTAACAAGTTGGCGACCTAAGAAGTTAACAAGTTGGCGACCTTAGGAGTTAGGCTATGTGTTAGGTCGTAACACTGTTAGGTCGTATGTTGTGTTAGGTCGCGTAGGTTGCTAAGTTGTTAGGTCGCTAGGATAGTTCAAGTGTTAGGTCGCGTGTTGTTTTAGGTCGACTTGTGTTAGGTCGCAACCCAACTGAGTCTTAGGTAGTTAGGTCGTTAGGTTGTTAGGTCGCTGGGTTTCCTAAGTGTTAGGTCGCAAAGGAGTTAAGTCGTACATCTGTTAGGTCGGAGAGGCTTAGGTCGGAGAGGCTTAGGTCGGAAGCAACTTAGGGAGATAGCCAGATTTCGACTTAAGGACAGATTTCAGCTATAAATAGGAGGGGTTGTTCTCACTTTTTGGGATCCGGATTTTTGAAGCGACGAAGTGCTGCCATTTTGAGAGCTCGACTTCTACACTTCTTCACTTCTTTTCTCCACTCTAATCTAGTGCTTCCATCCATCCAAATCGAAGATCTAGATTGAAGATTCAAGAGCTTAGATTGAAGATCTTCATCTTTTCAAGAGAGATTTCTCCATTTGAAGCGGATTTGTGATAGATCTAGCTTGGTTCTTCGCTGTCCAGATCTGAAGTTGATATCTTTTGGATTGTTTAGGTGATTTGGTGAGTGGTGATTATCTCTCACACGGATCCAAAGGAGTATATCGGATTGTTGGCTCGTTTTGGTGTTAAAATAGTGATTTCCATGCATTTTCTTCATCCTATGTATAGATCCATGTAGATCCATTGTTCATGATGATGTTGCATCCATTTTATCATATGATAACCTATGCAAGTTCATTCATCAAGTTTGTAGAGATATAATCCATGTTTTCATGCTTATTGGACTTTCAACTCTTTAATTACGAAAATGCCATTATTGTTATAATTGTCTACTTAGATCATATTTGAATGCTTGATTGCTTGGATTGATGTTTGATTTGATTGCTTGTTATGAACTAGATGATTGATGATTAGATTTAGATCGAAGATGATTCAAAAGCTAAGGGAAAGGCTCTTGAAATGGAAAAGCTGCTCGTGGCATATGTAGCGGGATGATGAAGCTCTTATGCATAGATTTGATGATGTGGTGATGAGATGAGGCTTTGCGAGGATGTAATGAAGCGAGGCAATCATATGATGAAGACTTGGTCTAATCCAGGCGGGATCATTCCAAGCATGTTGATAACTCGGTGATATGATTCGAGTTGAGGATAATGGATGCTCGAGAGGCGCTTGAGCTAGTATGGCAATAGTCGTCGAGGAGGATGACTAGGAGGTTGAGATCTCATCGTTGTTGAAGGTTCTAGCATGCTCTAAGCAAGAGTACATGGGGACGCCCAAAAGACTAAGTTGATGGTCGAGTACTCTGGGTAGATTCGATAATCCTAGGCACGGGTCACGATGACGTGCGGGAGTTATGTCTAGAACCGGGGTTACCATTAGCCCTTGACGGACGGCTGAAAGAATGTGCCGGTCATTCAATTAACGGTGATATCGCAACAATGATAACAGTGATAGCCGAGTCATGGATGTTTGGTTGTATCATCATTCGGTCTCAAGAGCGGTATTTCCTGGGTGCTTATCTGACCTTGGTTTTAGACCTTGGGATTTGTACTTGGAAAACATCGCTCTTGACTCGAGTGACAATTGCTTTACTTTAAATTGTATGCTCTGCTATGTTTGCTTCTGCTTAGTGTGTGTCTGGGGGCTATCACTGTAGAATGAGGTTGGAGTGGGAGGGTTGTATTCCTATTCCTTTTCCTTTATGCTCTTTTGGTATGTTGTTAGTTAATTTACTGCTCACTAAGACTGTTGTCTGACTCAAGGCTTTATGTTTTAATTCTTATTGCCTTGGGCTGTTCGTCCATTTTGGGACGGGCAGACTAGGTAGCAGGTGACAGGTGCTGTTCTCTTCTCACGATGCTGATATCGAAGACGAGCTAGAGGGTTGCATATTATCTTCTTATATGTACTGGATATTCCGCTGTTTTGTATTCTCTGAGAGATATGTAGTGAGGCTGGATGTATTGACTATGTGGATGCTTGTATTCAACTATTATGGAGTTTTATATGATGTCATTTTGTTCTGTAAAGCTTCACTATACATATGTTCTATTGTATTTTGTCCATGCGCTGTGAGTAATACGATAGATCCTGTTGTTTTAATCTTACCTTGACAATCGTCCATGGTCGCCTGGCACACTTTACAGCGCTCTATCTCTTCATTCGGTGCAGGGGTCATGGGCGGTCGTCACATTTGGTATCAGAGCATTGGTTAATCGATTTTACCCAACGCTCGCTGTAGTAACTACGTATGAGAGACGTAATTGTATTTTGATGGATGATTACTATATATGATATAGTAGCTTAGTAGAGTTTGAGTCCTTTATGCAGTTGTTTCTCTAGATGTTCTAATCATTCCTTTTTGTAGATATTGAGAATGAGTCGAAGGGGGAGACCAGCTGCTAGGGAAGGCCGTGCTACTGAAGAGACTGCTGATTATGCAGCCATGTTCGAAGCTATGATGACTTCGATCATGAGAAGGATACCAGTTCCGGGGGCGGCAGTTGATGTTGGAGTTCAAGTCCAAACTCCGAAACCAGTGGATTTTGCTAAGCTGTGCAAGGATTATACTGCTCTTGGAGGGAAGGTTTTCTTGGGAACAGAATCAACTATTGAGGTCCAGAGGTGGATAGATGCTTGTAGAAGGATTTTTGGTGATTTGGGAATTGATGATGCAACTAAGAGGAAGTTGGCATCAAGGCAGCTTCAAGGGAGAGCTTCTGATTGGTGGAACTCTATTACCATCAATACTGCGGAGGAAGAGATTACTTGGGAACAATTCCAAGCTAGATTTGAAGCTAAGTTCATTTCTACAGCTCAGAAGTCTGTTCTGTTCAAGAGGTTTGTGGAGCTCAAGCAAGGTGGAAGATCAGTTCTTGAGTATGTTTCTGAGTTCGAAGCTTTGTCCAAGTATGCCCGGTCATATATTGAATCTGCTTACCAGAAGAATGAGAAGTTCGTGACTGGCTTGGATAGTTATCTTGGGAGACAGTTGGTGGATCATTTGGACGATTCATTTGAGAAGCTTGTGGAGAAAGCTCTTAGGCATGAGAGTCTGTTTCCTAAGGAAGGACCTGTTGTTGCTGTTACCAAGGGAGAATCTAAACCACAACAGGGTGGAAACCAGAAGAGGAAGCAGCAGCAGCAGAAGGGTAAGGATGGCCAGAAGAAGCCGAAAGGCGAGGTGACTTGCTACAATTGTCAGCAGAAGGGCCATTTCTCTAAGGATTGTAAGAATCCTAAGGTGCCGATGAAGTGTCACAACTGTGACAAGCCGGGGCATTTCAGGAAGAATTGTCCAGAACCAAGGAAGGACAGGCAGATTGTGCAAGCCTATGCTTTGGGGGCTGTTCCGTCGTCTTCGAAAGCTCCTACTGCTGAAGAGAAGGGAAAGAGTGTGGTTGTTCAAGGTACTCTTTTCCTATGTGGTGTTCCAGTTAGAGTTCTGTTTGATACTGGAGCGTCGCATTCGTTTGTTTGTAATGAACTAGTAGGCCGGTTAGGTTTGAAGCCGGATATTGTTGATAGGCCATTGGTTGTGACTAATCCAGTTGGGGGTTCGTCTTGTTTGTGTATGTTATGCCGTGGTCTAGTTGTATCGAGTCATGGTTGCTCTTTTGTTTGTGACTGTTTTGTTCTGAACTTTGCGGGGTTCGGAATTATTTTGGGTATGGACTGGCTTAGAAAGTATGCGGCTAAGGTTGATTGTGAGAGGCTGGAGGTGACAGTCGAGAATGTGGAGGGGCGAAAGATTGTGATACGATGTAAGCATGAGGAAGGCGTCTTCATGAGCTTCATGTATTCGCTAGTTGTTCCACGGGATGGACTGTCTTTAGTGCCGATCGCAAATGGATTCGAGGATGTCTTTGACGAAGTCAAAGGGTTGCCGCCGCATAGAGAGATCGAGTTTCGTATAGATCTAGTTGAAGGAGCCAGACCAGTTGTGATGCCTCTAAGGCGGATGGCGCCTAGGGAACAGCAAGAGTTGAGGGTGCAAGTTGATGACCTTTTACAGAAAGGATTCATTCGGCGTAGTGTGTCCGAGTGGGGTGCACCAGTTGTGTTTGCAACCAAGGCAGATGGGTCATTGAGACTGTGCGTCGATTATCGTGAGCTGAATAAGGTGACTAAGAAGAACAAGTATCCATTGCCGAGAATAGATGACTTGTTTGATCAGCTTCACGAAGCTAAGGTGTTTTCTCAGATGGATTTGGCAACGGGATTTCACCAGTTGAGAGTGGCTAAGGATAGTGTGCCGAAGACTGCTTTTAGGACACCATCCGGTTTCTTTGAGTGGCTGGTAATGCCGTTTGGATTGACTAACGCGCCGGCATATTTTGTGGATCTTATGATTAGAGTGTTCAGAGATCAGTTGAACAAGTTCGTACTTGTGTTCGTGGATGATATTCTGATTTATTCCAGAACTGAAGAAGAGCACAAGACGCACTTGCGTATCGTTTTGGAAATCTTGCGGAAACATCAGCTGAAGGCTAAGTTTTCGAAGTGTCACTTCTGGAAGAGTGAAGTGAGGTTCTTAGGCCATGTGATTTCTGGAAGTGGAATAGCGGTTGATCCCGCTAAGGTGGCAGCAATCCAGGATTGGGTTAGACCTAAGAATGCATCTGATGTGAGAAGTTTTCTTGGATTAGCAGGATATTATCGACGGTTTATCAAAGACTTCTCCAAGGTAGCTGCACCATTAACAGGATTGACGAAGAAGAACCAAGTGTTCAGTTGGGATGCTAAGTGTGAGCAAGCTTTCGGAATCCTGAAAGAGCGATTGACGAGTGCTCCTGTTTTGACTATTCCAAGTGGGAATGATGAGATGGTGGTTTACACCGACGCATGTGGTACTGGACTTGGAGCAGTGCTGATGCAGAAGGATAAAGTTGTTGCGTATGCCAGTCGACAACTAAAGCCGCATGAAAGGAATTACCCTACTCATGATTTGGAGTTAGCGGCGATTGTATTTGCTCTGAAGATGTGGAGGCATTATCTGTTGGGAGTTCGATTCGAGTTGTTTACGGATCACAAGTCGTTGAAGTATCTTTTCTCCCAAAAGGATTTGAATCTTCGGCAGCAACGTTGGCTAGAGTTTTTGGCATCATATGATTTTGGTATAGCTTATACTCCGGGAAAAGGTAACGCAGTGGCTGATGCGTTAAGTCGAAGACATGCAGGATTGGGAGCCATGTTTTCCGAATGGAAGAGTCTCGAGTATTTAGCTGGATTTGACTTCAGGCCTAGATGTGAATTGGAACCTGAGATGTTGGCAAACTTATCGATAAGACCCACTCTTGTGGAAAGGATTGGCGAGGGTCAAAAGCGAGATGATAAGCTTGTCAAGATTATCCGTGGATTGGAATCTGGATTGGATCCAGAAAAGGATAAAGGATTCGAGGTCGATAGAGAAGGTTGGCTTCGAAAGCAAGGACGACTAGTTGTTCCCGATATAGATGAATTGAGGAGTGAAGTTCTGAAGGAAAGTCATCACTCGAAGTTGACAATTCATCCAGGTGGAAACAAGATGTATCGGGATATGAAGAGAACCTACTACTGGGAAGGCATGAAGAAGGATGTTGGAGATTTCATTTCCAAGTGTATGAACTGTCAGTTGGTAAAGGCTGAACAGAAAAAGCCAAGTGGATTGCTTCAGCCCTTAGAAGTTCCTACATGGAAGTGGGAACAAGTGTCGATGGATTTTATCGATGGATTGCCTAGAACCAGAACGGGAAATGAAGGGATTTGGGTCATTGTAGATCGTCTGACTAAGAGTGCACGATTCATTCCTGTTCGATCGACTAGAACGGCATCAAAGTTGGCTGAGTTGTATGTTAAGTGGATAGTTCGATTCCATGGTGTTCCGAAGAGTATAGTGAGCGATCGAGACCCATTGTTCACTAGTGGATTTTGGAAGAGCTTCCAGGAAGTCTTGGGAACCGAGTTGTGTTTGAGTACAGCTTATCACCCTCAGACAGATGGCCAGACTGAGAGAGTCAACCGAGTTTTGGAAGATCTCCTCAGAGCCTGTGTTTTAGATTTCGGAGGATCATGGGAAGATCACCTTCATTTGGTGGAGTTTGCGTACAACAACAGTTACCAGTCAAGTATTGGTATGGCACCGTATGAGGCGTTGTATGGAAGACCGTGTAACTCTCCGACATGTTGGTTGGAAACTGGAGAAAAGCTGATGCTTGGGCCAGAGATGATTCGGCAGACTTCAGATTGTATAGAGATCATTCGGCAACGAATGAAAGCAGCCCAAGATCGTCAGAAGAGTTATGCTGATAAGCGTCGGAAGGATTTGGAATTCGACGTAGGAGATATGGTTTTTGTGAAGATTTCTCCACTGAAGAATGTTATCCGATTCGGGAAGAAAGGTAAATTGACTCCGAGATTTGTTGGACCATTCCCGATTATCGAGCGAATTGGAAAGCTCGCTTACAGATTGGAGTTACCAGAGAAGATGTCGAGTGTGCACAATGTTTTTCATGTATCATATCTACGGAAGTATGTGCACGACTCGAGTACGATGGTTTCTGCTGATAGCTGTGAAGACTTAGAAGTTGATCCAGTTGATAGAAGACCTCGTAAGCCGCTTCGTGTTGTTGAAACCGACACGAAACAGCTTAGGAGGAAGGTAGTTAAGTTGCTCAAGATACAATGGAGTGATGATGATAACGACTGTACGTGGGAGGTGGAAGAGAGGATGAAGGCAGCTCATCCTGAACTCTTCAAGGTATGGCCCTAAGGTGTCGTCTCATCTCGCGATATTGTAACTTGTTCTAAGTCTTAGAATTCTGTACGCTAAGCTAGAATTGGATGCATGGTTTGTTGATTGCTATGGATGGTAGGCGTACAGAATAGCCTTTGATTGCCTTGTTTGCTTGGAATTTCGGGGGCGAAATTCCTAAGGGGGAGAGAATGTAACGACCCGTATTTTTCGGATCGAAAAGTTTGTCAAAATCTGGGATTTTCAGCATTTTCTAGTTATTCCAGATCTTGGTTGAAATTTGCCTAAGTCCTAGGTCGTATGCGACCTAGAGGTTAGTTAAGTATTGTTGGCAACTTAGGAGATAAGTCGTACCTAAGAATGTTGGGGATTGGTGACCTTAAGGTTTGGAGTTAGGTCGTGTGATGGATGGTAAGGGTTTAGGTCGTAGACGACCTAAAAGGAAGGAGACTTTAGAGTTTCTGGCGAGTTAAGGTGTTAGCGACCTAAGAGATAGGTTGGTAGCGACCTAAGTAAACCCAGTAGTTGACGACCTAGGGATGAGCGACCTAGTGGTGCCGGGCTAGTATATTTAGGTCGGCAGCGACCTAAGGAAACTAGTGGTTAGCGACCTATAATAGTTCGCGACCTAAGGGGTTAGCTTGTTAGCGACCTAGTAGTTGCCGAGTTAGCGACCTAGTAGTTGCCGAGTTAGCGACCTAGTGGTTCTGAGTTAGCGACCTAGTGGTTCTGAGTTAGCGACCTAGTGGTTCTGAGTTAGCGACCTAGTGGTTCCGTGTTGGCGACCTAAGGAGTTAACAAGTTGGCGACCTAAGAAGTTAACAAGTTGGCGACCTTAGGAGTTAGGCTATGTGTTAGGTCGTAACACTGTTAGGTCGTATGTTGTGTTAGGTCGCGTAGGTTGCTAAGTTGTTAGGTCGCTAGGATAGTTCAAGTGTTAGGTCGCGTGTTGTTTTAGGTCGACTTGTGTTAGGTCGCAACCCAACTGAGTCTTAGGTAGTTAGGTCGTTAGGTTGTTAGGTCGCTGGGTTTCCTAAGTGTTAGGTCGCAAAGGAGTTAAGTCGTACATCTGTTAGGTCGGAGAGGCTTAGGTCGGAGAGGCTTAGGTCGGAAGCAACTTAGGGAGATAGCCAGATTTCGACTTAAGGACAGATTTCAGCTATAAATAGGAGGGGTTGTTCTCACTTTTTGGGATCCGGATTTTTGAAGCGACGAAGTGCTGCCATTTTGAGAGCTCGACTTCTACACTTCTTCACTTCTTTTCTCCACTCTAATCTAGTGCTTCCATCCATCCAAATCGAAGATCTAGATTGAAGATTCAAGAGCTTAGATTGAAGATCTTCATCTTTTCAAGAGAGATTTCTCCATTTGAAGCGGATTTGTGATAGATCTAGCTTGGTTCTTCGCTGTCCAGATCTGAAGTTGATATCTTTTGGATTGTTTAGGTGATTTGGTGAGTGGTGATTATCTCTCACACGGATCCAAAGGAGTATATCGGATTGTTGGCTCGTTTTGGTGTTAAAATAGTGATTTCCATGCATTTTCTTCATCCTATGTATAGATCCATGTAGATCCATTGTTCATGATGATGTTGCATCCATTTTATCATATGATAACCTATGCAAGTTCATTCATCAAGTTTGTAGAGATATAATCCATGTTTTCATGCTTATTGGACTTTCAACTCTTTAATTACGAAAATGCCATTATTGTTATAATTGTCTACTTAGATCAT
Source organism: Allium fistulosum (assembly GCA_030737815.1). Lineage (NCBI taxonomy): Eukaryota > Viridiplantae > Streptophyta > Magnoliopsida > Asparagales > Amaryllidaceae > Allium > Allium fistulosum. Next base: position 919,946,409 of record CM060906.1, read on the forward strand.
ATTTGAATGCTTGATTGCTTGGATTGATGTTTGATTTGATTGCTTGTTATGAACTAGATGATTGATGATTAGATTTAGATCGAAGATGATTCAAAAGCTAAGGGAAAGGCTCTTGAAATGGAAAAGCTGCTCGTGGCATATGTAGCGGGATGATGAAGCTCTTATGCATAGATTTGATGATGTGGTGATGAGATGAGGCTTTGCGAGGATGTAATGAAGCGAGGCAATCATATGATGAAGACTTGGTCTAATCCAGGCGGGATCATTCCAAGCATGTTGATAACTCGGTGATATGATTCGAGTTGAGGATAATGGATGCTCGAGAGGCGCTTGAGCTAGTATGGCAATAGTCGTCGAGGAGGATGACTAGGAGGTTGAGATCTCATCGTTGTTGAAGGTTCTAGCATGCTCTAAGCAAGAGTACATGGGGACGCCCAAAAGACTAAGTTGATGGTCGAGTACTCTGGGTAGATTCGATAATCCTAGGCACGGGTCACGATGACGTGCGGGAGTTATGTCTAGAACCGGGGTTACCATTAGCCCTTGACGGACGGCTGAAAGAATGTGCCGGTCATTCAATTAACGGTGATATCGCAACAATGATAACAGTGATAGCCGAGTCATGGATGTTTGGTTGTATCATCATTCGGTCTCAAGAGCGGTATTTCCTGGGTGCTTATCTGACCTTGGTTTTAGACCTTGGGATTTGTACTTGGAAAACATCGCTCTTGACTCGAGTGACAATTGCTTTACTTTAAATTGTATGCTCTGCTATGTTTGCTTCTGCTTAGTGTGTGTCTGGGGGCTATCACTGTAGAATGAGGTTGGAGTGGGAGGGTTGTATTCCTATTCCTTTTCCTTTATGCTCTTTTGGTATGTTGTTAGTTAATTTACTGCTCACTAAGACTGTTGTCTGACTCAAGGCTTTATGTTTTAATTCTTATTGCCTTGGGCTGTTCGTCCATTTTGGGACGGGCAGACTAGGTAGCAGGTGACAGGTGCTGTTCTCTTCTCACGATGCTGATATCGAAGACGAGCTAGAGGGTTGCATATTATCTTCTTATATGTACTGGATATTCCGCTGTTTTGTATTCTCTGAGAGATATGTAGTGAGGCTGGATGTATTGACTATGTGGATGCTTGTATTCAACTATTATGGAGTTTTATATGATGTCATTTTGTTCTGTAAAGCTTCACTATACATATGTTCTATTGTATTTTGTCCATGCGCTGTGAGTAATACGATAGATCCTGTTGTTTTAATCTTACCTTGACAATCGTCCATGGTCGCCTGGCACACTTTACAGCGCTCTATCTCTTCATTCGGTGCAGGGGTCATGGGCGGTCGTCACAGAAGCGTACTACCATACTTGTTTTATTCCGCTGTGTATTCTGTATGAGGACAGGTTTATATAACAGTCCATTGTTGTATCGAGTTGTATATTGACTCTGATTGATGTATGTATAAACTGATATAGTTCTTTGTTTAAAAGACTAGTGATTATCTATTATATTTTGTTCCGCTGCGAAATGTGAGATTCTGATATTGTTTCTGTTTCTATGTTTTTCTGTTCTCCTTTTCTTCTGTCTTCTTCTACCTCTTCTTTTTAACCCTAATGGTTCGGTTTTCTGGCATTTGATTGCGCGGCATTTGATACAGTGGACGAATTAATGTCGACTTTCGAGCGTCGAAAAATCGCATCGTTACATTTGGTATCAGAGCATCTGGTTAAGCGACAACCCTGCTCTGTTGGGTGTTACTCATTAGAGATAGAGTCAGTAGTACTCTAGAATGAGTGTGAGTGTAATAATAGATATGAGTGCGTATTTGTTAGTGAATACAAAATTTGTTTTGTATTGTGTTGACTTATTGGTTGATTGTTTATAGATTCTGGTCGGTACAGTCTAGCTAACTGTAATCGATAGGGGTGTCTAAACTCTTAAACAAGATAAACGGACACAGTATTGTTTTTAAATAGGGTAAATGAAATAATTTTACCCAAAACTATTTTTGTATAGAAAAGAAATGATTTTCTATGAATTATTATAGTATATGGATGCTTGGTTGTTAGGAAAAGATAATATTGAATTATTATCACTGTTATTTTGAAATTGAATAATAAATAAAATGTATAACCAAAGATTTAGAGATAAATTCATTTAACAAATGAAATTTATAAATATGGATTGAAAGAGGAGGAATTGAATTCATATACAAATGGATTTGTAAATATAAATTGTAAATGAATTTATAATTGGAAATAGAATTCCAGGAAAAGTATTTAAGAAAAAATTCAAAATTCATTAATGGAATGAAAATTGATAATGTGAAGTTTGTAAATGAGTTTTATAAAATAGAAATGGAATGTAAATAAGTTGAAGACTTATAAAATATTTGAAATCTAATTGGAATGAGATTCAAAGTGAAAATGAATGATTTGTGAATGAACAAATGAGTTTACATTTGTAAATAAATGAATTGGTTAAATTAAAGCTTTGTTGTAAGCTAAATTTGAAGATAAAGTTTGAATTTGTATATAAATTCAAGTAATAGAAATAAATTGAATTTCCTTGTTATTAATTAAGTGAATTCACGATGAATTAAATATAGAAATTTAAAATTTAAAATGAATAAGTGAATGTACTAATTGAATTAAATTAGTGAATGGAATAGATTTGATAAATGAAAATCAAATCAAGAATTGAAATTGGAAACTGTTTACAAGGAAATGAACTTGAGTTTTGAATTAAAATAGCTTAAGTAAATATTGGACAGTAACTCAAATTTAAGTGAAGCTTTGAAATGGTTTAAATAAAAACTTAGTTGATTAATGAGTTGAAATGCGAAATTGAATAGTGAAAAATGTATAACTTCAGTAATGAAGTGAAAATAAATACAAGAACTGTATATAAATATTTGCATTTGTGACGACCGCCCATGACCCCTGCACCGAATCTAGAGATAGTGCGCTGTAAAGTGTGCCAGGCGACCATGGACGATTGTCAGGGTAAAATAAAACAACAGAATCTATCGTATTACTCACAGCGCATGGACAAAATACAATAGAACATATGTATAGTGAAGCTTTACAGAACAAAATGACATCATATAAAACTCCATAATAGTTGAATACAAGCATCCAAATATCCAATACATCAAGCCTCACTACATAACACTCAGAGAAAACAAAACAGCGGAACATCCAGTACAAATAATCTACGCATAAGAGCTTCATCATCCCGCTACATATGCCACGAGCAGCTTTCCCAATTCAAGAGCCTTTACCTTAGCTTTTGAATCATCTTCGATCTAAATCTAATCATCAATCATCTAGTTCATAACAATCAATCAAATCAAACATCAATCCAAGCAATCAAGCATTCAAATATGGTCTAAGTAGACAATTATAACAATAATGGCATTTTCGTAATTAATGAGTTGAAAGTCCAATACGCATGAAAACATGAATTATATCTCTACAAACTTGATGAATGAACTTGCATAGGTTAACATATGATAAAATGGATGTAACATCATCATGAACAATGGATCTACATGGATCTACACTTAGGATGAAGAAAATGCATGGAAATCACTATTTTAACACCAAATTGAACCAACGATCCGATATACTCCTTTGGATCCGTGTGAGAGATAATCACCACTCACCAAATCACCTAAACAAACCCAAATCAACATGCTTCAGATCTGGACAGCGAAGGATCAAGCTTGATCTATCACGAATCTGCTTCAAACGAAGAAATCTCTCTTGAAAAGATGAAGATCTTCAATCTAAGCTCTTGAATCTTCAATCTTGATCTTCGATTTGGATGGATGGAAGCACTAGATTAGAGTGGAGAAAAGAAGTGAAGAAGTGTAGAAGTCGAGCTCTCAAAATGGTAGCACTTCGTCGCTTCGAAATCCGGATCCCAAAAAGTGAGAACAGCCCTCTCTATTTATAGCAGAAATCTCTCTAAGTCGCTAGCTCGGAATTAGGTCATCTGCGACCTACGACCTAAAACCCCTCCGACTTAAAGCCTCTACGACTTAACACTTAGCGCCTAACAACCTAACGACTTATTCCCCAGGCGCTTCAACGACCTAACAAGGTTACGACCTATGACTTAAGGGGATACGACATAGCACATCAGCGCACCCAAGCGACCTAACAGATGCGCTTCCATGCGACCTACCAAATAACTGGGTTACGACTTAACAGCTATCTCCTAGGTCGCTCGCGACTTAAAACATAGGCTTCGACCTAACAACTTAGCAACCCACGCGACCTAACAATGCCGCGACTTAAGACTTAAGCCCTCTTGCGACCTAACACATAAGTTTTCCTCGCGACCTAACGTAAGTCGCGAACAACTGGGATGCGACCTAACACTTAGCCAGAATATGACCTAACTGACTACTGACCTAGCGACCTAACCAAAAACGGAGCTCACGACCTAACTCTTAGGTCGCTAACCTATAGGTCGCTCCACCATACTAGGTCGCTAACTATTCTCAGGTTGCCAAATCCTATAAGACGCTAACTCTCTTAGGTCGCTCACTCGACCTAGCCTTCCCCACGACCTAAGCCAGCATACGACCAACCCATCCCTTAGGTCGCCTACGACATAACTTCCCTTACGACCTAAGCTAACATGCAACCTAACTCCTAGGTCACCCCACCTTCTTAGGTCGCCAACCACGACCTAACACTTAGAAAAATTCTGCCTAAAAATCTGAAATGGCTCAACAACACTAAAATTCTAGATTTTTGACAAACCTGTCGATCCGTAAAAATACGGGTCGTTACATTCTCTCCCTCTTAGGAATTTCGCCCCCGAAATTCCAAACAACCAAAGCAATCAAAGACTATTCTGTACGCCTACCATCCATAACAATCAACAAACCATGCATCCAATTCTAGCTTAGCGTACAGAATTCTATCACTAGAACAAGTCACAATATCGTGAGACGACACGACACCTTAGGGCCATACCTTGAAGAGTTCAGGATGAGCTGCTTTCATCCTCTCTTCCACCTCCCACGTACAGTCGTTATCATCATCACTCCATTGTATCTTGAGCAACTTAACTACCTTCCTCCTAAGCTGTTTCGTGTCAGTTTCAACAACACGGAGCGGCTTACGAGGTCTTCTATCGACTGGATCAACTTCGAAATCTTCACAGCTATCAGCAGAAACCACCGTACTCGAGTCGTGCACATACTTCCGTAGATATGATACGTGAAAAACATTGCGCACACTCGACATCTTCTTCGGTAACTCCAATCTGTAGGCGAGCTTTCCAATTCGCTCGATGATCGGGAATGGTCCAACAAATCTCGGAGTCGATTTTCCTTTCTTCCCGAATCTAATAACATTCTTCAGTGGAGAAATCTTCACAAAAAACCATATTTCCAACGTCGAATTCTAAATCCTTACGACGCTTATCGGCATAACTCTTCTGACGGTCTTGGGCTGCTTTCATTCGTTGCCGAATGATCTCTATACAATCCGAAGTCTGTCGAATCATCTCTGGCCCAAGCATCAGCTTTTCTCCTGCTTCTAACCAACGTGTCGGAGAGTTACACGGTCTTCCATACAATGCCTCATACGGTGCCATACCAATGCTTGACTGGTAACTGTTGTTGTATGAAAACTCCACCAAATGAAGGTGATCTTCCCATGATCCTCCGAAATCCAAAACACAAGCTCTGAGGAGATCTTCCAAAACTCGGTTGACTCTCTCGGTCTGACCATCTGTTTGAGGATGATAGGCTGTACTCAAACACAACTCGGTTCCCAAAACCTCCTGAAAGCTCTTCCAAAATCCACTAGTGAACAATGGATCTCGATCGCTCACTATACTCTTCGAAATACCATGGAATCGAACTATCCACTTAACATACAACTCAGCTAACTTTGATGCAGTCCTAGTCGATCGAACAGGAATGAATCTTGCACTCTTGGTCAGACGATCTACAATGACCCAAATCCCTTCATTTCCCGTTCTTGTTCGAGGTAGTCCATCAATAAAATCCATCGATATCTGCTCCCACTTCCATGTAGGAACTTCTAATGGCTGAAGCAATCCACTTGGCTTCTTCTGTTCAGCCTTTACCATCTGGCAGTTCATACACTTGGAAATAAAATTTCCAACATCCTTCTTCATACCTTCCCAGTAGTAGGTTCTCTTCATATCCCGATACATCTTATTTCCACCTGGATGAATTGTCAGCTTCGAGTGATGACTTTCCCTCAGAACTTCACTCCTCAATTCATCTATATCGGGAACAACTAGTCGTCCTTGCTTCCGAAGCCACCCCTCTCGATCGACCTCGAATCCTTTATCCTTTTCTGGATCCAATCCCGATTCCAATTCACGGATAATCTTGACAAGCTTATCGTCTCGCTTTTGGCTCTCGCCAATCCTTTCCACAAGAGAAGGTCTTATCGATAAGTTTGCCAACATCTCAGGTTCCAATTCACATCTAGGCCTGAAGTCAAATCCGGCTAAATACTCGAGACTCTTCCATTCTGAAAACATGGCTCCCAATCCTGCATGTCTTCGACTTAACGCATCTGCCACTGCGTTACCTTTTCCCGGAGTATAAGCTATACCAAAATCATATGATGCCAAAAACTCTAGCCAACGTTGCTGCCGAAGATTCAAATCCTTTTGGGAGAAAAGATACTTCAATGACTTGTGATCCGTAAACAACTCGAATCGAACTCCCAATAGATAATGTCTCCACATCTTCAGAGCAAATACTATCGCCGCTAATTCCAAATCATGAGTTGGGTAATTCCTTTCATGCGGCTTCAGTTGTCGACTGGCATACGCAACAACTTTGTCCCTCTGCATCAGCACTGCTCCAAGTCCAGTACCACATGCATCGGTGTAAACCACCATCTCATCATTCCCACTAGGAATAGTCAACACAGGAGCACTCGTCAATCTCTCTTTCAGGATTCCGAAAGCTTGCTCACACTTAGCATCCCAACTGAACACTTGGTTCTTTTTCGTCAATCCTGTTAACGGTGCAGCTACCTTGGAGAAGTCTTTGATAAACCGTCGATAATATCCTGCTAATCCAAGAAAACTTCTCACATCAGATGCATTCTTAGGTCTAACCCAATCCTGGATTGCTGCCACCTTAGCGGGATCAACCGCTATTCCATTTCCAGAAATCACATGGCCTAAGAACCTCACTTCACTCTTCCAGAAGTGACACTTCGAAAACTTAGCCTTCAGCTGATGTTTCCGCAAGATTTCCAAAACAATACGCAAGTGTGTCTTGTGCTCTTCTTCAGTTCTGGAATAAATCAGAATATCATCCACGAACACAAGTACGAACTTGTTCAACTGATCTCTGAACACTCTATTCATAAGATCCACAAAATAAGCTGGCGCGTTAGTCAATCCAAACGGCATTACCAACCACTCAAAGAAACCGGATGGTGTTCGAAAAGCAGTCTTCGGCACACTATCCTTAGCTACTCTCAACTGGTGAAATCCCGTTGCCAAATCTATCTGAGAAAACACCTTAGCTTCGTGAAGCTGATCAAACAAGTCATCTATTCTCGGCAACGGATACTTGTTCTTCTTAGTCACCTTATTCAGCTCACGATAATCGACACACAATCTCAACGATCCATCTGCCTTGGTTGCGAACACTACTGGTGCACCCCACTCGGACACACTACGCCGAATGAATCCTTTCTGCAAAAGTTCATCAACTTGCACCTTCAACTCATGCTGTTCCCTAGGCGCCATCCGCCTAAGAGGCATCACAGCAGGTCTGGCTCCTTCAACTAGATCTATACGAAACTCGATCTCTCTATGCGGCGGCAACCCTTTGACTTCGTCAAAGACATCCTCGAATCCATTTGCGATTGGCACTAAAGACAGTCCATCCCGTGGAACAACTAGCGAATACATGAAGCTCATGAAGACGCCTTCCTCATGCTTACATCGTATCACAATCTTTCGCCCCTCCACATTCTCGATTGTCACCTCCAGCCTCTCACAATCAACCTTAGCCGCATACTTCCTAAGCCAGTCCATACCCAAAATAATTCCAAACCCCGCAAAGTTCAGAACAAAACAATCACAAACAAAAGAGCAACCATGACTCGATACAACTAGACCACGGCATAACATACACAAACAAGACGAACCCCCAACTGGATTAGTCACAACCAATGGCCTATCGACAATATCCGGCTTCAAATCTAACCGGCCTACGAGTTCATTACAAACAAACAAATGCGACGCTCCAGTATCAAACAAAACTCTAACTGGAACACCACATAGGAAGAGAGTACCTTGAACAACCACACTCTTTCCTTTCTCTTCAGCAGTAGGAGCTTTCGAAGACGACGGAACAGCTCCCAAAGCATAAGCTTGCACAATCTGCTTGTCCCTCCTTGGTTCTGGACAATTCTTCCTGATATGCCCTGGCTTGTCACAGTTGTGACACTTCATTGGCACCTTCGGATTCTTGCAATCCCTGGAGAGATGGCCTTTCTGCTGACAATTGTAGCAAGTCACCTCGCCTTTCGGCTTCTTCTGGCCATCCTTACCCTTCTGCTGCTGCTTCCTCTTCTTGTTTCCACCCTGCTGGGGTTTAGACTCTTCCCTGGTCACAGCAACAACAGATCCTTCCTTAGGAAACAGACTCTCGTGCCTAAGAGCTTTCTCCACAAGCTTCTCAAATGAATCGTCCAAATGATCCACCAACTGTCTCCCAAGATAACTGTCCAAGCCTGTCACAAACTTCTCATTCTTCTGATAAGCAGATTCAATATATGACCGGGCATACTTGGACAAAGCTTCGAACTCAGAAACATACTCAAGAACTGGTCTCCCACCTTGCTTGAGCTCCACAAACCTCTTGAACAGAACAGACTTCTGAGCTGTAGAAATGAACTTAGCTTCAAACCTAACTTGGAATTGCTCCCAAGTAATCTCTTCCTCTGGAGTAGTGATGGTAATAGAATTCCACCAATCAGAGGCTCTCCCTTGAAGCTGCCTTGATGCCAACTTCCTCTTAGTTGCATCATCAATTCCCAAATCACCAAAGATCCTTCTACAAGCATCTATCCACCTCTGGACATCAATAGTTGATTCTGTCCCCAAGAAAACCTTTCCTCCAAGAGCGGTATAATCCTTGCACAACTTAGCAAAATCCACTGGTTTCGGAGTCTGAACCTGAACTCCAACATCAACTGCTGCCCCCGGAACTGGTATCCTTCTCATGATCGAAGTCATCATAGCTTCGAACATGGCTGCATAATCAGCAGTCTCTTCAGTAGCACGGCCTTCCCTAGCAGCTGGTCTCCCTCTTCGACTCATTCTCAATATCTATAAAAAGGAATGATCAGAACATCTTAGAGAAACAACTGCATAAAGGACTCAAACTCTACTAATCTACTATATTACATATAGTAGTCATCCATCAAAATTACAATTACGTCTCTCATATGTAGTTACGTCAGCGAGCGTTGGGTAAAATCGATTAACCAATTCTCTGATACCAAATGTGACGACCGCCCATGACCCCTGCACCGAATCTAAAGATAGTGCGCTGTAAAGTGTGCCAGAAGACCATGGACGATTGTCAGGGTAAAATAAAACAACAGAATCTATCGTATTACTCACAGCGCATGGACAAAATACAATAGAACATATGTATAGTGAAGCTTTACAGAACAAAATGACATCATATAAAACTCCATAATAGTTGAATACAAGCATCCAAATATCCAATACATCAAGCCTCACTACATAACACTCAGAGAAAACAAAACAGCGGAACATCCAGTACAAATAATAAGAAGATAATATGCAACCCTCCAGCTCGTCTTCGATATCAGCATCGTGAAAAGAGGACAACACCTGTCACCTGCTACCTAGTCTGCCCGTCCCAAAAATGGACGAACAGCCTAAGGCAATAAGAATTAAAACATAAAGCCTTGAGTCAGACAACAGTCTTAGTGAGCAGTAAATTAACTAACAACATACCAAAAGAGCATAAAGGAAAAGGAATAGGAATACAACCCTCCCACTCCACCTCTTTCTACAGTGATAGCCCCCAGACACACACTAAGCAGAAGCAACATAGCAGAGCATACAATTTAAAGTAAAGTAATAATCATTCGAGTCAAGGGCGATGTTTTCCAAGTACCAAGGCCTAAATCAGATAAGCACCCAGAAAATTCCGCTCTTGAGTCCGAATGACGATACAACCAAACATCCATGACTCTGGCTATCACTGTTATCACTGCTTCGATATCACCGTTAATTGAATGACCGGCACATTCTTTCAGCCGTCCGTCAAGGGCTAATGGAAACCCCGGTTCTAGACATAACTCCCGCACGTCGTCGCAGCCCGTGCCTAGGACTATCGAATCTGCCCAGAGTACTCGACCATCAACGGTTGGCCGTTGGGACTATCGAATCTGCCCAAACGTAATCTTGCTTAGAGCATGCTAGAACCTTCAACAACGATGCTATCCAAGCCTCCTAGTCATCCTCCTCGACGACTATTCTCATCTCCATTCATTATCCTCAACTCGAATCATATCACCGAGTTATCAACATGCTTGGAATGATCCCGTCTGGATTAGACCAAGTCTTCATCACATGATTGCCTTGCTTCATCACATCCTCGCAAAGCCTCATCTCAACATCACATCATCAAATCTACGCATAAGAGCTTCATCATCCCGCTACATATGCCACGAGCAGCTTTCCCAATTCAAGAGCCTTTACCTTAGCTTTTGAATCAACTTCGATCTAAATCTAATCATCAATCATCTAGTTCATAACAATCAATCAAATCATACATCAATCCAAGCAATCAAGCATTCAAATATGGTCTAAGTACACAATTATAACAATAATGGCATTTTCGTAATTAATGAGTTGAAAGTCCAATAAGCATGAAAACATGAATTATATCTCTACAAACTTGATGAATGAACTTGCATAGGTTAACATATGATAAAATGGATGTAACATCATCATGAACAATGGATCTACATGGATCTACACTTAGGATGAAGAAAATGCATGGAAATCACTATTTTAACACCAAATTGAACCAACGATCCGATATACTCCTTTGGATCCGTGTGAGAGATAATCACCACTCACCAAATCACCTAAACAAACCCAAATCAACACGCTTCAGATCTGGACAGCGAAGGATCAAGCTTGATCTATCACGAATCCGCTTCAAACGAAGAAATCTCTCTTGAAAAGATGAAGATCTTCAATCTAAGCTCTTAAATCTTCAATCTTGATCTTCGATTTGGATGGATGGAAGCACTAGATTAGAGTGGAGAAAAGAAGTGAAGAAGTGTAGAAGTCGAGCTCTCAAAATGGCAACACTTCGTCACTTCGAAATCCGGATCCCAAAAAGTGAGAACAACCCCCTCTATTTATAGCAGAAATCTCTCTAAGTCGCTAGCTCGGAATTAGGTCGTCTGCGACCTACGACCTAAAACCCCTCCGACCTAAAGCCTCTACGACTTAACACTTAGCGCCTAACAACCTAACGACTTATTCTCTAGGCGCTTCAACGACCTAACAAGGTTACGACCTATGACTTAAGGGGATACGACATAGCACATCAGCGCACCCAAGCGACCTAACAGATGCGCTTCCATGCGACCTACCAAATAACTGGGTTACGACTTAACAGCTATCTCCTAGGTCGCTCGCGACTTAAAACATAGGCTTCGACCTAACAACTTAGCAACCCACGCGTCCTAACAATGCCGCGACTTAAGACTTATGCCCTCTTGCGACCTAACACATAAGTTTTCCTCGCGACCTAACGTAAGTCGCGAACAACTGGGATGCGACCTAACACTTAGCCAGAATATGACCTAACTGACTACTGACCTAGCGACCTAACCAAAAACGGAGCTCACGACCTAACTCTTAGGTCGCTAACCTATAGGTCGCTCCACCATACTAGGTCGCTAACTATTCTCAGGTTGCCAAATCCTATAAGACGCTAACTCTCTTAGGTCGCTCACTCGACCTAGCCTTCCCCACGACCTAAGCCAGCATACGACCAACCCATCCCTTAGGTCGCCTACGACATAACTTCCCTCACGACCTAAGCTAACATGCAACCTAACTCCTAGGTCACCCCACCTTCTTAGGTCGCCAACCACGACCTAACACTTAGAAAAATTCTGCAAAAAAATCTGAAATGGCTCAACAACACTAAAATTCCAGATTTTTGACAAACCTGTCGATCCGTAAAAATACGGGTCGTTACAGCATTGTTGTTGTCGAGTTTTGTACGATGGTTTTGAACAAATCGAATGGTTTTGTGAATATGGAATGCAAGTTAAATTGAATGGAATCAATTTAAATGATTGTTAGCTCAAGTAATCATTTAGTTGCATGAATATTAACAAATCTGAATAGAAAGAATTATCGTTTGATAAAAACGAGATTGTATAAATTCTAAGAGTTAATAAAAGCAAATAGAAATTGATTTTTGTATCAATTGAAATAGATATGAGTTAGATTGACTTAGAAATGAATTGAATGTAAGAAAGTGAATTGTTAATCACTTGAATTGAATAGAAATTGAATTGAATTAGATGGAAGCAATTTAATTTGTATTGAAACCTTATAAATTGCTAATGGAATTTATCTTGAATATATTGCTAATGAAATCTATATATTTGTTAATGAAAATGAAAGAATTGTTAAATAGATTTCTTATATTTGTCACTTACATGTTTAAATTGAGTAAGTGCAGGTTTTTGAAGCCGTTTAGCGGCATTTTGGGTTGCGTAAATGCTAATAAAATAACTGCTTTGCTTAAATTGCTAAAAATGTACGCCTACGCAATAAAAATAGGAAATATGAACTGTTTTTCTGCTTTTCCGACCGAGTGGGTCGATGTATATATATTTATATCTTTTGTCAAATTGCAAAAGCTCCTCCGTACAAAGGAGACTCTGCCAAAATTTTCTGAAAATTTTGGGAGTTAGAAAAATTTTGGAAAATTTTCACTTGACGACAAGTGATTTCAAATTGAATTTGAGATAAAGGTAAATGAAACTCAATAGTCAGAAATGGAAGATGAATCGAATTCAAGTAAAATTCAAAATGAAAATCTGAATGAAAATTTGAAAGTAAGATGAATTCAAATAGAATTGAAATTGTCAATTGAATTCAACTGGGATTGAAAATGCAAAGTTGAAGAGAAATGAATATATAACTTTGTTATTGAAACAAGTTGATTTTACATGGAAGTGAAATTCAATTTGAATATAAGAAATAATTATACTGAACTTAAGAAATGAAAGGTGAAATTCTTAAGTAAAATATGTATTTGGAATACAATAAGAAATTTGGACAATACTGTTCAGTAAAATATACAGGGGGTATAAAGGAAAATGGAATTGGATTTTGGATTTCGAAGATAAAATTTGAAATTGCTCGACAATAAGGTATGTATTTAAATTTCAATATGAAATTTGATGAGTTTCTGATTTTGCCACTTGGCATTTTGTTTTCTTTTTGAAATCTGAGGATCCGTAGGGACGTTTTGTAGTCGTACCGTGTTAGCCGCGCAAAGGAGACGCTGGCAAAAAATTTCGAAAATTTAGAGAGTTAGTGTAACAACCCGATTTTTAGGGATACTAAATTGGGAATCATCTAATAAATTGATGATTAATCTATTAATAATAACAAACAATTAAATATTTATGGAAAAAAATGAATTAATGAAAATAAAAGAAAATAAAATGGAAATTTAATATTAACAGGGTTGAGAGGAAAATAAATGGTAACGAATTCATTTACTTTTATTTGGCGTTATAAATTTTGTCCTTTTAGTGGTAATGTAGTTTATTTTAATAAATGAACCATTTTATTAACCCAAATTATTTTGAAAAGTTTAAAATTGGCAATGATATGTTTTTATGAAAGAATGATAACTAATTACATAAGATAAAATGTGTTTTAGGCATGAAAAGTTTAGATAGGAATTTTTTTTATGTTGATTTACAATTAGGTATAAAAGGAAAAAAAAAGAGAAAAGAAAAAAAAGAAAAAAAAAGAAATAATAATAATATCATGTCATGTAGGAAAGCTCTAGAAATTGAATAAAATAATGTTAAGCAAAAGAAAAATCTAGAATAAGAACAAAATAAAATGATTATATTTATTTAAAGAAAAGGAAAATAATAAACTAAAGGGTTAATTGAGAGAACATTCTAGAGGAGGGGCTTTATAATATAAACATCATTCCCTCTCCTCCATTTTCTTACTGTACGTACAAAACAACACTCGGGAAACAGAAAACAAAATCCTCCCACTCAAACACAAATCTCACTTTGCAATTAAAGGATAAAAGATAAGATTCCCAATTCTAAGAGTAAGTATCCCTAAATCAATCCTACTCTATCTATTTCTTGTTATTTTTATGAATAGCTATTTAGGGTTTTCCTATTTTGTTAGCAATCGGAAGGTGAAAGATAAGCAATCCAAGGCTAGCTGATTTAGAGCTTAAAGATTGCTATTTGGAGTTTTAGGTGAGTGAAGTTTTAAGCTTTTTCTTTTATTTCAGGTTATAATTGCTTGAATACCTAAAATTGAAATTTTTACATATAAATTGTTGCTAATACCATTCCCTTATTCTATTTACTGTTATACGAATTATTGGATATTAGAATAAATTACAATTTTGTAAAGGTTTGAGATAAAAAGAATTGGATTTAGTGTAAAGGAGAAGAGATGAAAGCAACTTGATTGAAACATACGTTAATTTGAATATTGTATAACTAAATTTTGTTAATACAAATAACATGCATGATGGAATGTTTTAGAAACAAAGAAAGTTAAATCAGATTTTCAGAAGAAAAAAAAATCTTGTTAAATTAACTGTTACAGTGCAGCCAGCAAGCTGCACTGTACAGGTAACACAGCGCCGCACTGTGCAGCGGCGGCTGCACTGTAGTGCAGCGTTCGACTGCACCGTACAGTGCAGCCGGCGGCTACACTGGTGCAGTGCAGCAGATGCTGCATTGTACAGTGCAGTCCTCTGCTGCACTGTAGTGCAGCCCTGTGCTGCACTGTGTGCAGCACTCGACTGCACTGTGGTAGTGCAGCAGGCCGCTGCATTGGGGCAGTGCAGCAGGTCGCTGCACTGTGGCAGTGCAGCCCTCTGCTGCACTGTGGCAGTGCAGCGGGGAGCTGCATTGTGTGCAGCCTTGTGCTACACTGTGTGCAGCCTTGTCCAGCGCCTGGCTGCACTGTAGTGCATCAAATGTTGTACTGTAGTGCAACCATTTTACTGCACTGGAGTGCAGAGCAGTGCTGCACTGTAGTGCAGCTGATAGATGCACAATTGTGCAGTCCGGTTGAGGCTGCACTATGTGCGGCTCTATGCCGTACTGTATTTCATTGCGGCTGCGCACGGTGCAGTTTATTATTTGAGGGTTGCAGCAGTGCAATCCGACGGAGTGGAAAGAAAAAAAAAAGAATTTTTAAAATTAATAAGTTTTAGCAAATTATTTGAATAATTGTTTTACTAAACTTTAATTGTTTTTAAACCATATACTGGGCTTATTGAAGAATTTTTGGAGGATTTTACCATCTGTGATTTTATTTTTGAGAAGTGTTTGGAATTTATAAACACTTTGGATTCTTATGGCATGTTTTTTTAATAAAACTTAAAAATACCTTTGATTTTTGGGTAGGTATAGATTGGACTCTATTGTACCAATGGGCCAAAACTCCATCTTGGCCGACCTGATTCAGGATCGCTACCTGAATCGGTGGTATATCACTTGCCCTTTTACCACCAAAGGTCAACGGTCTGCTACATAGGGTTAATCTTATTCTTTTTGGATCTGGATCTCCGATCGGCGGGTCACGGACTATGTAGATGGAGGCGTGGGGGTCCCACGTGTAGATCCGTGAACGGGTAGCATACGGCCTTTGCCTTAGACCGTCTTGGTTATCCTGGGTTGATCGCCAGGTGTATTATGGCGTTATGAGTAGGTTACGGTGCTGATGTTTCCGCGCGCGCTCGAGCTCTACCACTGTGGTTTTACAATACTAGCGTCTGTTTATTTGGTATATTTTATGAGTCATGTTACATTTATCCCATAATTTTCCACATTGCAATTTTCTTTATCTTATGATTTTTTTTATGGAAAATATTAAAGTTGATTTAGAAAACCCAGAATCTTTGGAGAATGTGTGTATGAACTTATTTACTATAATATTGCTTTACATTTGATAATTGGGTTGGTATCATATTGGATTACATACGATATTTTTGGCCTAAAATCATTATTTGATTAAATGAATTGTTTATGAAACTAAATCTACATGTTGGTTCACATACTCATATATGCCTTATGTTGGTTTATACATGTGACGCCTTTCTCCACTTTATTGATTGTGATAACCATTGTCCATAGATCTTACTTCACTCACACTAGCAATAGTCTGACCCGTGTGATCTGTTTTATAATCCTCGGGTCAGTCTGAGGATTGTGGTTGCAGGTTAGGTTGCGTGGACTGTAGTAGCATTCTTATCATTTTCCAAGTTTTGGGGTTTTGGACTTTACAGCTTGGACTTATGAGTAGTTAATATATTATGGTATGTATGTTATTATGTATTTTGGGAGTGGTATTATGTACTATGGACTATGTATTGTAGACATTACTATTATGGTATGTATTATGTATTCTGCTGTTATTGTGCTGAGCTGTATGTTCTATTATATTCTGTACTATGTAACCTGGAATTTTTTTATCTTGTACCATTGCTTTGAACCGAGACTGAGCACGAATGGTAAGTGAAAAAAAAGTCATAAAATATCTCGTGCCAGTGTTAGTTCAAGGGAATGAGTACAACATTTAGCCCTATCGAGTCCCATTCTCCGTGCTATCCGATAGTAATACTTAGTATTGCTCTTGGTTGGCATGGGTATAGGGGCCGGGCGTTACATTGTTGGTATCAGAGCCCAGGTTAACAATAGTATAGAATATATTTAGAATATAAGTTAGCACAAAGCAGTAGAAGCATCGTACATATCTATATACCATAAGTATCACTCTCATAATATAATAATAGTGGTACATACCTAAACCAAAACCCAAAATCTTTGAACGTTTTAGTGTGAGAATAACTATAATTCCAGCTTAACATTATTTCTCACTATGCAGAGTAG
This sequence comes from Allium fistulosum, assembly GCA_030737815.1. Classification (NCBI taxonomy): domain Eukaryota; kingdom Viridiplantae; phylum Streptophyta; class Magnoliopsida; order Asparagales; family Amaryllidaceae; genus Allium; species Allium fistulosum. Next base: position 919,963,631 of record CM060906.1, read on the forward strand.
TGAGAAAGATGGCTGGAAGACCTCCCCGTTTGACAATGGAGCAGTGGTTAGAGTTGATGCGAAACATGCCACAAGCCGCACCCACTCCTAATGCTGCTCCTAGAGTTGATTTCGCTCGTATGTGTAAGGACTTTATGAGCCTTGGAGGGAAGCCCTTTCATGGAAATGAAGGTGTGGTTGGAGTTCAGGCTTGGTTGAAGACTTGTGAACGAGTCTTTGGGCACATGGGTGTGACGGACCGTCAGAAGGTCCAGATTGCTTCCAGCTTCCTCCAAGATGGTGCCTCTGACTGGTTCGATGTGGTTAGTGCTGAGATAGGCGAGGAGGAGCTAACATGGGAGAGATTTAGGGAACGATTCGAGCTAAGGTTCGTTCCTGAGGCAGAGAAGGCCATCCTCGCTCGTAGATTTATTGAGCTGAAGCAGAGAGATGTGACAGTTTAGGAGTACGTCAATACCTTCAACTCCCTCTCTAAGTATGGCCCCGATTTGGTCAATACTCCTTTCAAAAAGAACCAGAAGTTTGTGGATGGTCTACGTAGGAAGCTGAAGGAACAACTTTTTACTCAGCTTCGCTCCACTTTGGATGAGATAGTTGATTTGGCCATAAGGTATGAAGACTTGTATCGGGAAAGAGATGATGATGCACCACCGAACCGACAGAGCTTTGGGCCTAAGAGGAAAGTGCCATTCTTCCCTAAGAAGAAACGGAATCCTCAGAAGAAGCAAAAGAATGGTCATGCTTCAGGCTCCTAGAAGCAAGATAAAAGTGGAGTGAAATGCTACAAGTGTGGAGTGATGGGGCATTTTGCTAATAATTGTCCCTAGAGGCAGTGCTATGAGTGTCACCAGATTGGTCATTTGAAGAACAACTGTCCACAGCTTACGAAAAAGAAGCAAACAGCTAAGCTGAATGTGATGGAAGGAGATCCGGGCCCTAGCCAGAGGAAGGGAAAGCAAGTGGCAGTCATGGAAGGTACGATTCCTTTTAGAGATACTTTTATTCGTATACTCTTTGACACTGGTGCCTCCCATTCTTTCATATCTAAGGAGTTAGTTGATAGATATGATTTAGAAGTTGTATACCTCGTGACATCTCTAAGGGTTGTGAATCCCATTGGTGGGTCTGCAACACTTGGAATGTTGTGTAAGGGCTTTGAGCTTTTCTTTTGCGGACTCTCTTTTCTTTGTGATTTGCATGTATTTGAGTGCCTTGGCTTTGATATTATCTTGGGGATGGACTGGTTGGATCTTTATGATGCACATCTTTCCTGCTCAGACAGAGTAGTTACTTTGAAGCATCCATCCTATAAAGGGCTTGTTAATGTGACTCTGGATATACCAAGCTCTGATGCTCATGCGTCTTTTTTTTCCATGGAGTCGCGAGAGGAAGATGAGATAGCCAGAGTACCAATTGTCAGAGATTTTGGTGATATATTTGAGCCTATTACAGGCTTACCACCAAAGAGGGCCGTGGAGTTCCGCATAGATCTTATCCCAGGAGCCCAACCAATCAGTCGACCACCTACTCATATGCCTCGAGTTGAGATGGAGGAGCTTCATAAGCAGTTGACTGAATTGGAAGGGAAGCAGTTTATCCGTTCTAGTAGCTCTCCTTGGGGAGCTGCTGCTGTATTTGTAAAGAAGGCCGATGGCTCTCTTCGTTTATGCATTGACTACAGGAAGCTTAATGAGCTGACTATAAAGAATAAGTATCCATTACCGCGTATTGATGATCTTTTTGATCAGTTGAGCGGAGCGAAGGTCTTTTCCCAATTGGACTTAGCCACCAGATTCCATCAGTTGAGAGTAGCGGAAGATATCATTCCTCTTACTGCTTTCCGTACTCGTTATGGTTCATAGAATGGTTAGTAATGCCGTTTGGGCTTACGAATGCTCCTGCATACTTTGTAGACCTTATGAATAGAATATTCAGAAGCTATCTTGACCAATTTGTCCTGGTCTTTATTGATGACATCCTAGTGTATTCCAAGTCTGAGCAAGAGCATGAAAGGCATTTGAGGATGGTTTTGTAGACCTTAAGGGAACACAAGCTGAAAGCCAAGTTCTCCAAGTGCCACTTTTGGCAGAAGGAGGTAAAGTTTTTGGGCCATATAATCTCCGAAGTCGGTCTGGCCGTGGATCCTTCTAAGATTGAGGCCATACAGAATTGGAAGAGACCTGAATCTGTTACCGAGATACGAAGCTTCTTGGGGCTAGTTGGTTACTACCGGCGTTTTATTAAAGATTTCTCTAAGATTGTGACTCCTTTGACGAGGCTGACGAGGAAAGGAGTCAAGTATGAGTGGACAGATAAATGTGAAGAAGCTTTCTCAAAGTTGAAAGAGATGCTCACTAATGCTCCAGTTTTAGTGATTCTAGAGGGTAATCAGGATCTTGTGGTCTATACTGATGCTAGTGGGTCTGGCCTTGGAGCAGTACTGATGCAGAAAGGACGAGTTGTAGCTTATGCATCCAGGCAATTGAGGCCCAATGAGGTTAGATATGCTGTTCATGATTTGGAGCTTGCAGCCGTGGTCTTTGCTTTGAAGTTGTGGTGACACTATCTTATGGGTGAGCGGTTTGTTCTTTATACATACCATAAGTCCTTGAAATACCTATTTTCCCAGAAGGAACTGAACATGCGCCAACAAAGGTGGTTGGAGTTTTTGGCAGCCTATGATTTTGATATTCAGTATACTCCTGGGAAAGGAAACTTTGTTGCAGATGCTCTCAGCCGTAAAAACTGTTGCGGTTGTATCGATGATGGTGGCTGAATGGCGTGACCTGGAGGTGTTAGCTTCTAGTGGGATCTGTTACAGTATGCCCACTCATAGCTCAGGGAGGATGTTGGCTAGCTTGGTTGTGAGACCAAGTCTTATGGACAGGATTTCTCTTGCTCAGAAGGAAGATTCGATTGCTTTAGACCGTATTCATCGGCTGAAGAATGGAGAGGACGCCGATGATCTAAAAAGTTTTGAGATAGATGCTCTTGGTTGTTTAAGGAAGAAAGGTAGGATCTTTGTACCTAATGTTGCAGGGCTAAGACAAGAGGTGATGAATGATTGCCATTGTTCGCGATACACTATTCACCCAGGTGGCAGCAAGATGTACATGGACATGAAGCGCCTATATTACTGGGAAGGAATGAAGCGCGATATAGGTGAATATGTCAAGAATTGCATTACTTGCCAACTGGTGAAATGCGAGCACCAAAAGCCTAGCGGTCTTCTTCAGCTCTTGGAGATTCCATTATGGAAATGGGATCAGGTGTCTATGGATTTCATTGATGGCTTGCCTAGATCGAAGCAAGGGCATGTTAGCATATGGGTAATAGTGGACCGTTTGATGAAATCTGCCCATTTTATCCCAGTCAAGTCAAAGAGGACTGCACCTTATTTGGCGAAGTTGTATGTGAAGGAAGTTGTTCGTCTTCATGGTGTGCCTAGCGCTATAGTTTGTGACAGAGATCCATTATTTACTAGTGGATTTTGGAGGAGCTTACAAGCAGCTTTGGGGACGAAGTTGAATATTAGCTCAGCCTATCATCCTCAGTCCGATGGACAAACTGAGCGAGTCAACAAAATATTGGAGGATTTGTTGCACTCTTGTATTCTGGATTTTGGAGGGTCTTGGGAGGACCACCTATACTTGGTAGAGTTTTCATATAATAACAGCTTTTAGTCCAGTATAGGCATGGCTCCTTTCGAAGCACTGTATGGAAGACCATGTAAATCTCCTGCATGCTGGCTTGAGACTGGAGATAAGTTAGTTCTTGGTCCCAACACTGTACGAGAAGCTTTAGAGAAGGTAGAGTTAATTAGAAGGAGGATGAAAGAAGCACAAGATAGACAAAAGTCCTATGCAGATAAAAGAAGAAAGGACATGGAGTTTAGCGTCGGTGATCATGTATTCGTGAAGGTTACTCCTTTAAAGGGGGTGATGAGGTTTAGCAAGATTGGTAAGCTTGCTCCTAGATTTATTGGGCCTTATCCTATTGTGGACCGGATTGGGAAGCTTGCCTATAGAGTTTCTCTACCTGAACACTTATCGAGTGTGCACAACGTCTTCCATGTGTCACACTTGAGAAAGTGCTTGAGGGATTCCGAGGAGGTGATAGAGCCAAAGCAGTTGCAGCAGCTTGAGATCGCTCCTAATATGACATATACTCGAGAGCCAATTCGTATCATTGCCTCCGAGACGAAGAAGTTGCGTAGTAAGGTGGTTCCTCTAGTCAAGGTGCAATGGTCGAGCAATCCGACTGCACCTGGGAAACAGAAGAGTCGATGCAGAGGCATTATCCTGAATTATTTGGGGCTCGAGTAAGGTATGTCTTATTCTTTTAAAATTTAAATCAACTAATAAAGTTACAGATATCGCCCTTACGTAGAAATTGCGATGACACAATTTTTGTAAGGGGGGAAGTTTGTAACAACCCGATTTTTAGGGATACTAAATTGGGAATCATCTAATAAATTGATGATTAATCTATTAATAATAACAAACAATTAAATATTTATGGAAAAAAAATGAATTAATGAAAATAAAAGAAAATAAAATGGAAATTTAATATTAACAGGGTTGAGAGGAAAATAAATGGTAACGAATTCATTTACTTTTATTTGGCGTTATAAATTTTGTCCTTTTAGTGGTAATGTAGTTTATTTTAATAAATGAACCATTTTATTAACCCAAATTATTTTGAAAATTTTAAAATTGGCAATGATATGTTTTTATGAAAGAATGATAACTAATTACATAAGATAAAATGTGTTTTAGGCATGAAAGTTTAGATAGGAATTTTTTTTATGTTGATTTACAATTAGGTATAAAAGGAAAAAAAAGAGAAAAGAAAAAAAAAGAAAAGAAATAATAATAATATCATGTCATGTAGGAAAGCTCTAGAAATTGAATAAAATAATGTTAAGCAAAAGAAAAATCTAGAATAAGAACAAAATAAAATGATTATATTTATTTAAAGAAAAGGAAAATAATAAACTAAAGGGTTAATTGAGAGAACATTCTAGAGGAGGGGATTTATAATATAAACATCATTCCCTCTCCTCTATTTTCTTACTGTACGTACAAAACAACACTCGGGAAATAGAAAACAAAATCCTCCCACTCAAACACAAATCTCACTTTGCAATTAAAGGATAAAAGATAAGATTCCCAATTCTAAGAGTAAGTATCCCTAAATCAATCCTACTCTATCTATTTCTTGTTATTTTTATGAATAGCTATTTAGGGTTTTCCTATTTTGTTAGCAATCGGAAGGTGAAAGACAAGCAATCCAAGGCTAGCTGATTTAGAGCTTAAAGATTGCTATTTGGAGTTTTAGGTGAGTGAAGTTTTAAGCTTTTTCTTTTATTTCAGATTATAATTGCTTGAATACCTAAAATTGAAATTTTTACATATAAATTGTTGCTAATACCTTCCCCTTATTCTATTTACTGTTATACGAATTATTGGATATTAGAATAAATTGCAATTTTGTAAAGGTTTGAGATAAAAAGAATTGGATTTAGTGTAAAGGAGAAGAGATGAAAGCAATTTGATTGAAACATACGTTAATTTGAATATTGTATAACTAAATTTTGTTAATACAAATAACATGCATGATGGAATGTTTTAGAAACAAAGAAAGTTAAATCAGATTTTCAGAAGAAAAAAAAATCTTGTTAAATTAACTGTTACAGTGCAGCCAGCAAGCTGCACTGTACAGGTAACACAGCGCAGCACTGTGCTGCACTGTGCAGCGGCGGCTGCACTGTAGTGCAGCGTCCGACTGCACCGTAAAGTGCAGCCGGCGGCTGCACTGCTGTAGTGCAGCGCCGGCTGCATTGTTGCAGTGCAGCAGATGCCGCACTGTTGCAGTGCAGCAGGGAGTTGCACTGTAGTGCAGCCCTGTGCTGCACTGTGTACAGCACCCGGCTGCACTGTGGCAGTGCAGTAGGCCGCTGCACTATGGCAGTGCAGCCCTCTGCTGCACTGTGGCAGTGCACCGGGGAGCTGCACTTTGTACAGCCTTGTGCAGCGCCTGGCTGCACTGTAGTGCAGCAGATGTTGTACTGTAGTGCAGCCATTTTACTGCACTGGAGTGCAGAGCAGTGCTGCACTATAGTGCAGCTGATAGATGCACAATTGTGCAGTTCGGTTGAGGCTGCACTATGTGCGGCTCTATGTCGTACTGTATTTCATTGCGGCTGCGCACGGTGCAGTTCATTGTTTGAGGGCTGCAGTAGTGCAATCCGACGGAGTGGAAAGAAAAGAAAAAATTTAAATTAATAAGTTTTAGCAAATTATTTGAATAATTGTTTTACTAAACTTTAATTGTTTTTAAACCATATACTGGGCTTATTGAAGAATTTTTGGAGGATTTTACCATCTGTGATTTTATTTTTGAGAAGTGTTTTGAATTTATAAACACTTTGGATTCTTATGGCATGTTTTTTTAATAAAACTTAAAAATACCTTTGACTTTTGGAGTTGTTGATATTCCCGCATTATATAGCGGATGAGACCCTATGCGCCGCATAATAGCGGATGATAATATTTATGAAACAACCCGTAAATTTAACCAGTTTTATTAACGTGATTAATTGAAATTTTATAGAATTTTAAACGATAAAATTTTGAAATATAAATTTGATATTTGGAATGCGTCTAGTTAAACATAGCAATCGATAAATTTTCATCTGGAAATATAAAAGTTATTTTCGTGCGTAAATTTATCTCAATTTAATCAGTTAAAAATCGATGAAAATAAAACGTTTTCAAAACCTAAATATTTTTATATAGAAAAATTCTAAAGCGTCTTTTGAGCAAGATGGCATTTTTCATTTTTCAAAATTCGGACTTCTTTAGCTCCGTCGATCTTATTCTTCTGCGTTTTCATGCATTTTTCGTAGTAGAAAAATTCGAATTTTTATAATTCAACCGTACCACCGATATCCATATGTTGTTTTGATCGTCTCGTCGTTCTGATCTTTGCAGTATATTTATTTCTGTGTTTTGAAGTCCGGTACACAGCGGAAATCTACGAAATGACTTTGTATCGGTAACGGTTTGTGTCCTTTTGATTGCCATGTTTTTTCGTTGTTCCCTAAGGCAACTAAACAGCTGCTGTAACAACCCAGAAATTTTGAACATTTGAAATAGAATATTTAATTGAATTTAAATATTTGAATGTTGATTTAATTTGAATTTCAAATGTAAATATGAAATTGGCAATTTAATTCGTAAATTTAATTATTGAAACTGGGTAAAAATTTTGAATCTTCAGTTTTAAGCTGATTAAAAATAATCTGAAGGATTAGAAAATTTATATTGATAATACCAAAGATAATAAAAGTTTCAGAATTGAATTTGAAACCGTTTTGTTCAGTTTTGAAATTCTGTTGTTTAAATTGAATTTAAAATTTAGCGGTCCGAGGCGCAGTCTCGGAATTTGACGAAACTAGTTCCATTGGATCCGTAATATTGTATTATTATTGGATTTCAATTTTCGTAGAATTTGGAGTGATCGTTTGGCCGTACGATAAGCAAACGCACTGAAATTAAATTGAGGATTTAATATTATAACTGGTCCAGAAAGCTATCTTCTCCATATGATCGAATTAGGGCATGAAACCTTTTCCATTTCGTTGGGAATAAGGGTATAACATTATAAACGCCTCGATAGGATGTCAAGATGTTAAGCTATGAATTCAAGTCGATTTAAATTTAAATTTAAATTTAAATAATATTGTATATATTTGGACTGGTCAATATATCTCTCATCAGTGCTTTTTGCTTTCATTTCTCAACACTTGTAGCAAGCCTATGCAGACACGCAAGGCAGTTCAAAACACGTGTTCTCCCTGGTATAACACGCGTCCTCTCTCAAGAAATAAAAGAAAGAAAAGATAACCGAACCCATCTCATCCTCTTTCTAAATCGAACGACTTCAGCCCTTCCCCTTTCAAAATTCATTCGCGAATTATAAATGGCTGTAGCCTAGAATTCAAATTCAAACGAATCCGCCTCTGAATAGAATCTCGTTCAAGTAGCTAGGGCTCGTCGTCGGGCATCTTGAGTGGCAACAGGCAACGAAATCGCGTACGAAAATTCGTGGTCGCGAGCGGAGGACCAAGTCGAGGCATATGGTGGCGCGCGCATTCGTCAGAGGAGGAGGAGCAGCTCGCGTGGGTGGCTGCAGGCAAGAGTCGCGACCGCGACTCAGGGTGGATCGACGTCGCGTTGTCAAGTGGATCGACGATTGATAGTGGAGGCTAGGGTTTCACGAGCTCGATCGCGATGAGGTGGCGACAATTGCGACAGTGAGCAGCGAGGCATTGGAAGGTTCACTGTCGAGCTAGGGAGACCCGATTCGCGAGAAAAGGGGCAGTGCGTGGATGTAGGGATGTGATGGATTTTTGGGCTTCGGTGGTTGATGGCGTGGCATCGTGATTTTGGGTGGTTCGAGCTTGGGATTGATCTACAGTGAGGTAATCTCGATGTTATTTTTGTTTTTAATTAAACGAAATTGTTAAATATATAAATATATATATATATATAGTTAAAAGAAAATTTTATATAGAGAAATTTTATTTTATTACAGTAAGTTTATATATATACACAACAATTTGCTGTTAAAAAAAAGATAAAATAAAAGAATATATATTTTCAGTTATAAACGGAAATAGTTTTATATAGAGAGATATTTCTGAATGAAGTTATATATTGTTTATCATTTTTGAACTAAAATATATATATAAGATTTAGGTATGCAACAGTTTTAAATTGCAAAGACAGTTTAAAATTTTATTATTTGTGTAGTTGAATCTAAAGTATCTTTATCACAAAAGAAAAATAAATTATTAAAGGAAATTTGTTTAAAATTTAATCCTTTGATTTAAAATTAAATCATTAAGTTAAATTAAATCAATAGTAGATTAAATTTGTTAAAATGGAAATTTATTATTCGATTAATTCGAATATTAATAAATTGTATAAATTATTTATACAAGGTTTGAAACCTTGAAGGAATGGTCAAATTGGAAAATGGATTGCAAAATAAAGGAAAGGTGAGATCTTCTCACTCAGATTTAAATTTGAATTGTAGTTATTGATTTGCTATTTGGATGTGATATTAGATATAGTAGGATATATCTATATATATAGCAATATATATATATTGGCATATGTATATATTGCAATTGTTGATTTCCCGCCTTGTATAGCGGATGAGACCCTATTGCGCCGTTAGTAAGCGGATGATATTTTTATAAAATCCTATATACCGCGATATTCCACCTCGAAGTGGAATTGGTATTGTGCTAACATCTGTGGATGCAGGAAAACAGGTTGGAGGGATCCAACAGGATTCCTCAAAACATTTGAATTTGATTTCATATGTTCTGTGATTAATTATTTATAATCTGTGTATGATTATATCTGTGATTGAATGTGTTGAAGGCTATAACTTAGCCGAATGTATTTTTGGTATCGTTGGATACCAGAAATGAATATAAATTGGATTTTTAAATAAAAATGAATTTTTTTAAATGAATTTGTTTTCAAGGATTGAATTTATTTAAAAGAAGGAATTTTAAAATATTAAAATGGATTGTCGAAATCTTATTGAATAAATTCCAAGATATGGGAAAAGATTTTTATAAATGAATTTTGAATAGTATTATTCAAAAGTTGGAAATTTTATTTTGTGTTGAGAATAAATTGAAAATCGATTTGCAAAATGATTTGGTATTTGGGATTAAAATTAGAATCGATTTGAAATTTGATTCGGTGTTGAAGTAAATTTAGAAATCAATTTAGAATTTGATTTGGAGTTTGAATATAAAATTGAGAAATCAATTTGAAAGTCGATTTGGCGTTGAAAGTGAATATTTGAGCATGTAAATTTCGAATAGAATTTATAAAGGAAAGGGAAATTGTTTAAAAAATAAACATTGATTTATTTTTTAAGTGTGAAAAATATGGTTTGGAATCGGTTTTCAAAGTGATGAAGTATGGGAATAAATTTACTGATTTGAAAGTAAATTTGGAATAAATCGATAAGGATTTATTTAATTGGTTTAAATGGACCGTTTCGAAGTGAAAGTGTATTTTCACTATAAAGCCGAGTATATTTTCCAAAGTGGTTTTTAAATTATAAATTAAAAGTTCTAAGTGGATTTTTAAAAGAAATATTTGGAAATGTATTCCGCGTAAGGGAACGGATTTGAAATTGATTTTCAAAAGTTGAAAGGTGAAAAGTGATTTGAAACTGGTTTTCAAATGTGAAGTGTGGAAAAAATATATATCTCGTGAAGATATTTTGAAATTAAATAATTTGGGAAAATTATTTGAATCTGATGATTGTTGTGAATATTATTGATAGTTAAATCACCGACTATCAATATTTGCCTTTGAAATGGCACTTGATTTGTTTTTAAAATAAACGCTTATTATTCGGTTTAGCCGGGAAAGGACCTTTGTGTCAGAAAACCCATTCCGAATAATAATACGACGATATGGATCGTATTGAAGACCGGTGATGAAGACCGGGTGTTTATGAAAACGATAGGATGACCTATCGATTGTCTCTGCACCGTTAGCTACGGTATTGAGATTTCCTTTGTGATGGGAAGTTTTATCGAGATTGTGAATATTCGGATTTGGAAGGACTTCTTTTGGAAGTGCCTTCGGTTCTGTTCGAACCCGGAACAGACTTTTATGGTTACGTGTCTGACATTACATTTTGAGATATAAAGCCGATTTCTTTCAAATACATTTCTGTTGGTGGCGGAGAATTTATTCTCTTAGCTTAACACCCTTCTCTGAGACGTACGAGCTCAGAGGTTATGTAGTTGAAATTTATCAGCGATATATTCCCAATTTTGTAATGTGGCATGCTGAGTGTTGCTGTGATGATGATCATTTATTTGATCATTTGTGATCAAAACGTGGCTTTGTGAAAAAGCGTAGCTTTGTGGACGAGACTTCGTCAGGGCCTCAACAACCCGGAAATGGTCGAAACAGGAATGTTGCGGCAAGGTTATAAGGGTCGCGCCCTTTAGGGTATGTCATTTCCTTCTGGAAAGGGGTGGTGTAACGACCTGTATTTTTACGGATCGAAATATCGTAAAACAGTTGACATTTGGTTGCATGGTTGATAAGTTGTCCAGAGTTAAGTCTTAGGTCGTATGGTGGTTAGGTCGTAGTAGGCGACCTAAGAAGTGGAGCGACTTAAGAGGTTGGAACGACCTAAGCAATTAGGTCGTATGATAGGTAAGTCGTAGGTTGAGGCTTAGGTCGTAGACGACTTAAGGAGATAGGCGACTTATAGAAACTGGCGACCTAAGGAGTGTGGGATAGGTCGTATAGGAGATAGGTCGTGGGATAAGCTTAGGTCGTGAGGTAGGATAGGTCGAGTGAACGACCTAAGTATTGGAGCGACCTATAGGAAAGGCAACGACCTAAGAGAGTTAACGACCTAGCAGTTAGGTCGTATAGTGGTTTAGGTCGTGTGTTAGTATTGGAGCGACCTATGGAATGTTGCGACCTATAGAATGTTGCGACCTAAGAGGGTAAGCGAGTTAGCGACCTAAGGGTTAGTATCCTACAGTAGTTGGCGACCTAGTGGTTAGCGTAGTTGGGTCGTAGACGACCTAAGAGTTAGGTCGTGAGTTCTGTGTTGAGTTAGGTCGTAGGTCGAGACTCTGTTGATTTGTTAGGTCGCGAGGTAGTGTATCCGCGTTAGGTCGCTGGGTTTTTCCTGAGTGTTAGGTCGTGAGCGACCTAAGGGTTGTTAAGTCGCGAGCGCTGCTAAGCCATAACTCGTAGACAGGTTGGTCTGGTAGGTCGTGAGTGCGCTTGGGCTTAGGTCGTTAGGTCGCGCGTGCGCTAGGTCGTAAATCGTAGGGTTTTTAGGTCGTGGGTTTTAGGTCGTGAGATTCTGCTAAGTCGTGGACGACCTAACTCCGAGAGACCTAAGGGGAAATCAGCCTATAAATAGGAGGGTTTTTCTCACTTTTTGGGATCCGGATTTTGAAGCGACGAAGTGCTGCCATTTTGAGAGCTCGACTTCTACACTTCTTCACTTCTTTTCTCCACTCTAATCTAGTGATTCCATCCATCCAAGTTGAAGACCAAATTGAAGATTCAAGAGCTTAGATTGAAGATCTTCATCCTTTGAAGTGAGATTTCATCATTTGAAGCGGATTCGTGATAGATCGAGCTAGATCCTTCGCTGTCCAAATCTGAAGTGTGTTGATTTGAGGTTGTTTAGGTGATTTGGTGAGTGGTGATTATCTCTCACACGGATCCAAAGGAGTATATCGGATCGTTGGCTTGATTTGGTGATAAAGTAGTGGTTTCCATGCATTTTCTTCATCCTAAGTGTAGATCCATATAGATTCATTGTTCATGATGATGTTACATCCATTTTACTACATGTTAACCTATGCAAGTTCATTCATCAAGATTATAGAGATATTGTTCATGTTTTCATGCTTATTAGACTTTCAACTCTTTAATTACGAAATTGCCATTATTGTTATAATTGTCTACTTAGATCATATTTGAATGCTTGTTTACTTGGATTAATGTTTGATTTGATTGATTGCAATAAATTAGATGATTGATGATTTGATTTAGACCGAAGATGATTCAAAAGCTAAAGGAAAGGCTTTTGAATTGGAAAAGCTGTTTGTGGCATATGTAGCGGATGAAGAAGCTCTTATGCATAGATTCGATGATGATGATGTTGAGATGAAGCTTTGCGAAGATGTGATGAAGCGAGGCATGATATGAGATAGTCTTGGTCTAATCCAGACGGGATCATTCTAAGCATGTTGATAACTCGGTGATATGGTTCGAGTTGAGGATAATGGATGCTCGAGAGGCGCTTGAGCTAGTATGGAAATAGTCGTTGAGGAGGATGACTAGAAGGCGAAGATCTCATCGTTGTTGAAGGTTCTAGCATGCTCAAAGCAAGAGTACGTTGGGCAGATTCGATAGTCCCTGAAGGCTAATGATTGATAGTCAAGTACTCTGGGCAGATTCGATAGTCCTAGGCACGGGTCACGATGACGTGCGGGAGTTATGTCTAGAACCGGGGTTTCCATTAGCCCTTGACGGACGGCTGAAAGAATGTGCCGGTCATTCAATTAACGGTGATATCAAAGCAATGATAACAATGATAGCCAGAGTCATGGATGTTTGGTTGTATCGTCATTCGGACTCAAGAGCGGTATTTTCTGGGTGCTTATCTGATCTTGGTTTAGGCCTTGGGGATTTGTACTTGGAAAACATCGCCCTTGACTCGAGTGATAATTGCTTTACTTTTCATTGTATGCTATGCTATGTTTGCTTCTGCTTAGTGTGTGTCTGGGGGCTATCATTGTAGAAAGAGGTTGGAGTGGGAGGGTTGTATTCCTATTCCTTTTTCCTTTATGCTCTTTTGGTATGTTGTTAGTTAATTTACTGCTCACTAAGACTGTTGTCTGACTCAAGGCTTTATGTTTTAATTCTTATTGCCTTGGGCTGTTCATCCATTTTGGGACGAGCAGACTAGGTAGCAGGTGACAGGTGTTGTGCTTGCTTCTCACGATGCTGATATCGAAGACGAGCTGGAGGGTTGCATATTTTCTTCTTATTATATGTACTGGATGTTCCGCTGCTTTGTATTCTCTGAGTGATATGTAGTGAGGCTTGTTGTATTGACTATTCAGATGTTTGTATCCAACTATTATGAAGTTTTATTGATGAGATTCTATTCTGTGAAGCTTTACTATATATTTGTTCTATTGTATTTTGTCCATGCGCTGTGAGTAATACGATAGATTCTGTTGTTTTTAATTCACCCTGGCAATCGTCCATGGTCGCCTGGCACACTTTACATCACAATATCTCTAGGTTCAGTGCAGGGGTCATGGGCGGTCGTCACATTTGGTATCAGAGCTTTGGTTAATCGATTTTACCCAACGCTCGCTGACGTAACTACGTATGAGAGACGTAATTGTATTTTGATGGATGATTACTATATATAATATAGTAGCTTAGTAGAGTTTGAGTCCTTTATGCAGTTGTTTCTCATGATGTGCTGATCATTCCTTTTTATAGATATTAAGGATGAGTCGAAGAGGGAGACCAGCTGCTAGGGAAGGGCTTACTACTGAAGGGGCTGCTGATTATGCAGCTATGTTCGAAGCTATGATGACTTCGATCATGAGAAGGATACCAGTTCCGGGGGCAGCAGTTGATGTTGGAGTTCAAGTCCAAACTCCAAAACCAGTGGATTTTGCTAAGTTGTGTAAAGACTACACTGCTCTTGGAGGGAAGGTTTTCTTGGGAACAGAATCAACTATTGAGGTCCAGAGATGGATAGATGCTTGTAGAAGGATTTTTGGAGATTTGGGAATTGAGGATGCAACTAAGAGGAAGTTGGCATCAAGACAGCTTCAAGGGAGAGCTTCTGATTGGTGGAACTCTATTACCATCAATACTCCGGAGGAAGAGATTACTTGGGAGCAATTCCAAGTCAGATTTGAAGCTAAGTTCATCTCTACAGCTCAGAAGTCTGTTCTGTTCAAGAAGTTTGTGGAGCTCAAGCAGGGAGGAAGACCAGTTCTTGAGTATGTTTCTGAGTTTGAAGCTTTGTCCAAGTATGCCCGATCGTATATCGAATCTGCATATCAGAAGAATGAGAAGTTTGTGACAGACTTGGACAGTTATCTTGGGAGACAGTTGGTGGATCATTTGGACGATTCATTTGAGAAGCTTGTGGAGAAAGCTCTCAGGCATGAGAGTCTGTTTCCTAAGGAAGGATCTGTTGTTGCTGTGACCAGAGGAGAGTCTAAACCACAGCAAGGTGGAAACAAGAAGAGGAAGCAGCAACAGCAGAAGGGTAAGGATGGCCAGAAGAAGTCGAAATGCGAAGTGACTTGCTACAATTGTCAACAGAAGGGCCATTTCTCTAAGGATTGTAAGAATCCGAAGGTACCAATGAAGTGTCACAACTGTGACAAGCCGGGGCATATCAGGAAGAATTGTCCAGAACCGAGGAGGGACAAGCAGATTGTGCAAGCTTATGCTTTGGGAGCTGTTCCGTCGTCTTCGAAAGCTCCTACCGTTGAAGAGAAAGGAAAGAGTGTGGTAGTTCAAGGTACTCTTTCCATATGTGGTGTTCCAGTTAGAGTGTTGTTTGATACTGGGGCGTCGCATTCGTTTGTTTGTAGTGAACTTGTAGGCCGGTTGGGTTTGGAACCGGATATCGTTGATAGGCCATTGGTTGTGACTAATCCAGTTGGGGGTTCGTCTTGTTTGTGTATGTTATGCTGTGGTCTGATTGTATCGAGTCATGGTTGCTCTTTTGTTTGTGATTGTTTTGTTCTGAACTTTGCGGGGTTCGGAATTATTTTGGGTATGGACTGGCTTAGGAAGTATGCGGCAAAGGTTGATTGTGAGAGGCTGGAAGTGACAATCGAGAATGTGGAGGGGCGAAAGATTGTGATACGATGTAAGCATGAAGAAGGCGTCTTCATGAGCTTCATGTATTCGCTGGTTGTTCCACGGGATGGACTGTCATCGGTGCCAATCGCTAATGGATTTGAGGATGTCTTTGACGAGGTCAAAGGGTTACCGCCGCATAGAGAGATGGAGTTTCGTATAGATCTAGTTGAAGGAGCCAGACCTGTTGTGATGCCTCTTAGGCAGATGGCGCCTAGGGAACAGCAGGAGTTTAGGGTGCAGGTTGATGATCTTTTGCAGAAAGGATTCATTCGGCGTAGTGTGTCTGAGTAGGGTGCACCAGTTGTGTTTGCAACCAAGGCAGATGGGTCATTGAGATTGTGTGTGGATTATCGTGAGCTGAATAAGGTGACTAAGAAGAACAAGTATCCATTGCCGAGAATAGATGACTTGTTTGATCAGCTTCACGAAGCTAAGGTGTTTTCTCAGATGGATTTGGCAACGGGATTTCACCAGTTGAGAGTGGCTAAGGATAGTGTGCCGAAGACTGCTTTTCGAACACCATCCGGTTTCTTTGAGTGGCTGGTAATGCCATTTGGATTGACTAACGCGCCAGCATATTTTGTGGATCTTATGAATAGAGTGTTCAGAGATCAGTTGAACAAGTTCGTACTTGTGTTCGTGGATGATATTCTGATTTATTCCAGAACTGAAGAAGAGCACAAGACGCACTTGCGTATTGTTTTGGAGATCTTACGGAAACATCAGCTGAAGGCTAAGTTTTCGAAGTGTCACTTCTGGAAGAGCGAGGTGAGATTCTTAGGACATGTTATCTCTGGAAATGGAATAGCGGTTGATCCCGCTAAGGTGGCAGCAATCCAGGATTGGGTTAGACCTAAGAATGCATCTGAGGTGAGAAGTTTTCTTGGATTGGCAGGATATTATCGACGGTTTATCAAAGACTTCTCCAAGATAGCTGCACCGTTAACAGGATTGACAAAGAAGAACCAAGTGTTCAGATGGGATGCTAAGTGTGAGCAAGCTTTCGGAATCCTGAAAGAGCGATTGACAAGTGCTCCTGTTTTGACTATTCCTAGTGGGAATGATGAGATGGTGGTTTACACCGACGCATGTGGTACTGGACTTGGAGCAGTGCTGATGCAGAAGGATAAAGTTGTTGCGTATGCCAGTCGACAACTGAAGCCGCATGAAAGGAATTACCCGACTCATGATTTGGAGTTAGCGGCGATTGTTTTTGCTCTGAAGATGTGGAGACATTATCTACTGGGAGTTCGATTTGAGTTGTTTACAGATCATAAGTCGTTGAAGTATCTTTTCTCCCAAAAGGATTTGAATCTTCGGCAGCAACGTTGGCTAGAGTTTTTGGCATCATATGATTTTGATATAGCTTATACTCCGGGAAAAGGTAACGCGGTGGCAGATGCGTTAAGTCGAAGACATGCAGGATTGGGAACCATGTTTTTAGAATGGAAGAATCTCGAGTATTTAGCTGGATTTGACTTCAGGCCTAGATGTGAATTGGAACCTGAGACGTTGGCAAACTTATCGATAAGAACAACTCTTGTGGAAAGGATTGGCGAGAGCCAAAAGCGAGATGATAAACTTGTCAAGATTATCCGTTATTTGGAATCTGGATTGGATCCAGAAAAGGATAAAGGATTTGAGGTCGATCGAGAGGGTTGGCTTCGGAAGCAAGGACGACTAGTTGTTCCCGATATCGATGAATTGAGGAATGAAGTTCTGAGGGAAAGTCATCACTTGAAGTTGACAATTCATCCAGGTGGAAATAAGATGTATCGGGATATGAAGAGAACCTACTACTGGGAAGGCATGAAGAAGGATGTTGGAAATTTTATTTCCAAGTGCATCAACTGCCAGTTGGTAAAAGCTGAACAGAAGAAGCCAAGCGGATTGTTTCAGCCATTAGAAGTTCCTACATGGAAGTGGGAGCAAGTATCGATGGATTTTATTGATGGACTACCTAGAACAAGAATGGTAAATGAAGGGATTTGGGTCATCATAGATCGTCTGACTAAGAGTGCAAGATTCATTCCTGTTCGATCGACTAGGACTGCATCAAAGTTGGCAGAGTTGTATGTTAAGTGGATAGTTCGATTCCATGGTATTCCGAAGAGTATAGTGAGCGATCGAGACCCATTGTTCACTAGTGGATTTTGGAAGAGCTTCCAGGAAGTTTTGGGAATCGAGTTGTGTTTGAGTACAGCTTATCACCCTCAAACAGATGGTCAGACCGAGAGAGTCAACCGAGTTTTGGAAGATCTTCTTAGAGCTTGTGTTTTGGATTTCGAAGGATCATGGGAAGATCACCTTCATTTGGTGGAATTTTCATACAACAACAGTTACCAGTCAAGCATTGGTATGGCACCGTATGAGGCATTGTATGGAAGACCGTGTAACTCTCCGACATGTTGGCTAGAAACAGGAGAAAAGTTGATACTTGGGCCAGAGATGATTCGACAGACTTTGGATTGCATAGAGATCATTCGGCAACGAATGAAGGCAGCCCAAGACCGTCAGAAAAGTTATGCAGATAAGCGTCGTAAGGATTTGGAATTCGACGTAGGCGATATGGCTTTTGTGAAGGTTTCTCCACTGAAGAATGTTATTCGATTTGGGAAGAAAGGAATGTTGACTCCAAGATTTGTTGGACCATTCCCGATCATCGAGCGAATTGGAAAGTTCGCCCATAGATTGGAGTTACCAGAGAAGATGTCGGGTGTGCACAATGTTTTTCATGTATCGTATCTACGGAAGTTTGTGCACGACTCGAATAAAGTGGTTTCTGCTGATAGCTGTGAAGATTTCGAAGTTGATCCATGCGATAGAAGACCTCGTAAGCCGCTTCGTGTTGTGGGAACTGACACGAAACAGCTTAGGAGGAAGGTAGTTAAGTTGCTCAAGATACAATGGAGTGGTGATGATAACGACTGTACGTGGGAGGTGGAAGAGAGGATGAAAGCAGCTCATCCTGAACTCTTCAAGGTATGGCCCTAAGGTGTCGTGTCATCTCACGATATTGTAACTTGTTCTAGTTTTAGAATTCTGCATGCTAAGCTAGAATTGGATGCATGGTTTGTTGATTGCTATGGATGGTAGGCGTGCAGAATAGTATTTGATTGCTCTTGTTTGTTTGGAATTTCGGGGGCGAAATTCCTAAGGGGGAGAGAATGTAACGACCCGTATTTTTACGGATCGAAACATCGTAAAACAGTTGACATTTGGTCGCATGGTTGATAAGTTGTCCAGAGTTAAGTCTTAGGTCGTATGGTGGTTAGGTCGTAGTAGGCGACCTAAGAAGTGGAGCGACTTAAGAGGTTGGAACGACCTAAGCAATTAGGTCGTATGATAGATAAGTCGTAGGTTGAGGCTTAGGTCGTAGACGACTTAAGGAGATAGGCGACTTATAGAAACTGGCGACCTAATGAGTGTGGGATAGGTCGTATAGGAGATAGGTCGTGGGATAAGCTTAGGTCGTGAGGTAGGATAGGTCGAGTGAACGACCTAAGTATTGGAGCGACCTATAAGAAAGGCAGCGACCTAAGAGAGTTAACGACCTAGCAGTTAGGTCATATAGTGGTTTAGGTCGTGTGTTAGTATTGGAGCGACCTATGGAATGTTGCGACCTATAGAATGTTGCGACCTAAGAGGGTAAGCGAGTTAGCGACCTAAGGGTTAGTATCCTACAGTAGTTGGCGACCTAGTGGTTAGCGTAGTTGGGTCGTAGACGACCTAAGAGTTAGGTCGTGAGTTCTGTGTTGAGTTAGGTCGTAGGTCGAGACTCTGTTGATTTGTTAGGTCGCGAGGTAGTGTATCTGCGTTAGGTCGCTGGGTTTTGCTTGAGTGTTAGGTCGTGAGCGACCTAAGGGTTGTTAAGTCGCGAGCGCTGCTAAGCCATAACTCGTAGACAGGTTGGTCTGGTAGGTCGTGAGTGCGCTTGGGCTTAGGTCGTTAGGTCGCGCGCTTGCGCTAGGTCGTAAATCGTAGGGTTGTTAGGTCATGAGGTTCTGCTAAGTCGTGGACGACCTAACTCCGAGCGACCTAAGGGGAAATCAGCCTATAAATAGGAGGGTTTTTCTCACTTTTTGGGATCCGGATTTTGAAGCGACGAAGTGCTGCCATTTTGAGAGCTCGACTTCTACACTTCTTCACTTCTTTTCTCCACTCTAATCTAGTGATTCCATCCATCCAAGTTGAAGACCAAATTGAAGATTCAAGAGCTTAGATTGAAGATCTTCATCCTTTGAAGTGAGATTTCATCATTTGAAGCGGATTCGTGATAGATCGAGCTAGATCCTTCGCTGTCCAGATCTGAAGTGTGTTGATTTGAGGTTGTTTAGGTGATTTGGTGAGTGGTGATTATCTCTCACACAGATCCAAAGGAGTATATTGGATCGTTGGCTTGATTTGGTGATAAAGTAGTGGTTTCCATGCATTTTCTTCATCCTAAGTGTAGATCCATATAGATTCATTGTTCATGATGATGTTACATCCATTTTACTACATGTTAATCTATGCAAGTTCATTCATCAAGATTATAGAGATATTGTTCATGTTTTCATGCTTATTAGACTTTCAACTCTTTAATTACGAAATTGCCATTATTGTTATAATTGTCTACTTAGATCATATTTGAATGCTTGTTTACTTGGATTAATGTTTGATTTGATTGATTGCAATAAATTAGATGATTGATGATTTGATTTAGACCGAAGATGATTCAAAAGCTAAGGGAAAGGCTCTTGAATTGGAAAAGCTGCTTGTGGCATATGTAGCAGATGAAGAAGCTCTTATGCATATGAGATAGTCTTGGTCTAATCCAAACGGGATCATTCCAAGCATGTTGATAACTCGGTGATATGGTTCGAGTTGAGGATAATGGATGCTCGAGAGGCGCTTGAGCTAGTATGGAAATAGTCGTCGAGGAGGATGACTAGAAGGCGGAGATCTCATCGTTGTTGAAGGTTCTAGCATGCTTAAAGCAAGAGTACGTTGGGCAGATTCGATAGTCCCTGAAGGCTAATGATTGATAGTCAAGTACTCTGGGCAGATTCGATAGTCCTAGGCACGGGTCACGATGACGTGCGGGAGTTATGTCTAGAACCGGGGTTTCCATTAGGCCTTGACGGACGGCTGAAAGAATGTGCCGGTCATTCAATTAACGGTGATATCGAAGCAATGATAACAGTGATAGCCAGAGTCATGGATGTTTGGTTGTATCGTCATTCGGTCTCAAGAGTGGTATTTTCTGGGTGCTTATCTGATCTTGGTTTAGGCCTTGGGGGTTTGTACTTGGAAAACATCGCCCTTGACTCGAGTGATAATTGCTTTACTTTTCATTGTATGTTCTGCTATGTTTGCTTCTGCTTAGTGTGTGTCTGGGGGCTATCATTGTAGAAAGAGGTTGGAGTGGGAGGGTTGTATTCCTATTCCTTTTTCCTTTATGCTCTTTTGGTATGTTGTTAGTTAATTTACTGCTCACTAAGACTGTTGTCTGACTCAAGGCTTTATGTTTTAATTCTTATTGCCTTGGGCTGTTCGTCCATTTTGGGACGGGCAGACTAGGTAGCAGGTGACAGGTGCTGTTCTTGCTTCTCACGATGCTGATATCGAAGACGAGCTGGAGGGTTGCATATTTTCTTCTAATTATATGTACTGGATGTTCCACTGCTTTGTATTCTCTGAGTGATATGTAGTGAGGCTTGTTGTATTGACTATTCAGATGTTTGTATCCAACTATTATGAAGTTTTATTGATGAGATTCTATTCTGTGAAGCTTCACTATATATTTGTTCTATTGTATTTTGTCCATAAGCTGTGAGTAATACGATAGATTCTGTTGTTTTTAATTCACCCTGGCAATCGTCCATGGTCGCCTGGAACACTTTACAGCGCACTATCTCTAGGTTCAGTGCAGGGGTCATGGGCGGTCGTCACAGGTGGTATCATGGTATGGAGCCCAAATACTTACTCATGTGGACACACCTTATTTATTATGTGTGATGTTGGTTACCGAGCGCTCGGATAAAGGTCCCAAAGGACCGGGTGATGACATATTCGTGAGTTACCTAGTTACAGGGGTAACCTGGCCTTGTTTGGCAGAGAGCAGTTTGTCTCTCGGGACGTCCAGCCAGAGGCGATCCCATTCGGCAGTAGGAAAGGAAGTTCCTTAGCCTGACCATTTGTTGGAAATCCATTTCCCAATACGGAATTGTACTGTTTTAGTTGTAGAACCTGCATTTACTTATGGTGGTCACCACTATTTAGATGGTAGCTATAGTAGGCATACGATACTGGTCGTATGCTGGCTAAGATTAATATTATACTTTCGAAATGTTTTCTACACTAGACCTTAATAATAATATCCAATGATTGGCGTAGTAAGCATCTTTGACTATCATAACAAGAAATCTCCTCCAATTCTGCGTTTGCATTGTATGTGTGGTGGGAGGTCTTATGGTAGTTTCATTTTCCCAAAAGCATTGCGAATCTGTTTTATTCTCTTTGTGAAAATAACTGTTTTACGATCTCACACCAGTCACCATGACTGACTCGGAGTTTATTGTTCCCTTCTAAACTCTGGGTGCCCATAATTTTCCACACGGGCAGCCTAGAGTTATTTTTATCAGGATATTCTGGAGCTTTGGGGATAAGCTGTATGGCGAAGCGTACTACCGTACTTGTTTTATTCCGCTGTGTATTCTGTATGAGGACAGGTTTATATAACTGTCCATTGTTGTATCGAGTTGTATATTGACTCTGATTGATGTATGTATAAACTGATATAGTTCTTTGTTTAAATGACTAGTGATTATCTATTATATTTTGTTTCGCTGCGAAATGTGAGATTCTGATATTGTTTCTGTTTCTGTGTTTTTCTGTTCTCTTTTTCTTCTGTCTTCTTCTACCTCTTCTTTTTAACCCTAATGGTTCGGTTTTCTGGCATTTGATTGCGCGGCATTTGATACAGTGGACGTATTAATGTCGACTTTCGAGCGTCGAAAAATCGCATCGTTACAACTGCTTGCTTTTATTTATATCTGAATTTGACTCTTGCCCATCGGTATTCACATCATTTATTATATGGAAATAAGTGTAAAATGTAAAGCAACTTAGATGCGAAGAGGCAAGATCATTTTCATTTGCAAGGCTGTCACATATACCAAAATTTTCATCTCAGGCACATGCAAGAACATATCTTTCCTTTCTCTCTGTTCAGCCAAAAGAAAAATAAATGAAAGCTCCTTTGTCGCATCTTTCTCTCCTCCCCACTCTTCATTTTCTTCCCTCACCCATGCGCGGCTATGGAACTGTCACTAGCCAAGCCTCCAACGTGCCTCCCGACAACAAGCAAACAACAACTAACCTCCGCCTTATTTTCCGTCACAGTCTTGCCTTTCACTGATGGCCAAAACGATCCATCCTAACCTTCGTCCACTTGTCCCTGTAGCCAGTGGCCAGCCCCTCCATCCGCCTTCATTCCTTGACTTCCAAGCCTCCGCATTAGCTCAGCCACCTCCACCTGGTTATCCATCGGCCTCTGCCTCCGTTCGCCTTTCCCTTGAACGCCCCGCGAGCCATCTGACCATGCTTCCTCCTTCTCTTCGCATTGACTTCACAAACGTTGTCACACCTCTACCACACCCTTCGCAGCAGTAGTGGAGTCAAGACCATTGCTCATGCACTTATCTACCCCATGCCTTTTTTTCCCATGCGACCCCTCCACACCGACGTGACCACGGCAAACTTGAGATCCACTCCACTGTGCTTTCCATCCTTCTTCACTTCGGCTATAACCCGCGTCTTCGGCTTGTCCTTGATTCGAAGGTAATATATACTATTTTGTTGTTAATATAAGTTTAATTATATCAAAACTTGCTATCATGGGTAAACTTATATTTATTTTCTGGGTATTGGAAAAAGTGGTATAGATATAGGTTGGTTTATGTATGTTTACAGTTTTGTTATAATTTTAATCTTACGAAATCTATTTATATTGTATATATTATATGTATATATATAAGTTAGTATATACAATTTCATTTTTGCATGAAAAACAAGAAAAACTGGGAGCAAACCATTTTACTCTTTTATTTTTCTTTTTTCAACTTCTGTACAATATAACACGGAGCACATGATACATCAGATATTTTATTTTGTTCACTGCATACTTTCCATTTACCAATTCCCTAAAAAAAAGAAAAAAAAACAATTTCTGTTAGTTGCGTGAATTATTTTTACTTACCACATAAATCTGTTTATACAGATATAGTAAAGTGATATATAAATATGTATTAAGTTCCATTATACTTTTTATTATATATGGTTTATATAATTTTGTTGCTTGTTCTAGGCTACAGCACAAGTTATACATGTGTATATATATATATATATATATATATTGGTACCATTTAAAGTATAAAGGCCGTGGAGTCTTAAATGTATAAATTTTGCTAATATATTATTGTTTAAATATATAATATAGTGTGGCGCGGGTAGTAGGTGTCTATACCTGTATTATGATAATGATAGTGTCGAACTGTATATTGAGATAAGTTCGTATGTTATAAGTGGGCGTGTGCATATATAGAGTTATATAAGTATTTATGACTTGTTGTTGTATGCAACATATAAGAAAATTTTATAAGAGGTATATATGATGCTGCAAATTTCTATTTTAATGTGTGGGTTTATATTATACGGTGATAGTTCATATATTAAAAATAAAGCAAATTTATTTTGATTTTGAATATACATATATAATATAATAATAAAGTATGTGTGTAAATATATATATTTACTTGAAATTATATATGGACGTGTTTGTTTCATTACATATGCTTATTTTAAACAATGTTTTTGAAAAATATACATGTATATATTAAAATTTGATTTGTGTTGAATATAGTATATGATTTTGATATGCGTAGATAGTTATATACAAAGTATGCACTCATATATAGATATAAGTTGTTTATACCGTTTATCTTCATCGTTCCAGTTCTGGTCTGATCTGTTTTCATCCGTTCGTGCCAATCTAGTTTTGATTTGGAATTTGTGCTTGGATCTGTAACTCAATTCTTTGTCTATCTTCTCTAACCTCGGAAGGTGAGCAATCACTCACGATTAACGTTCTTTTATTTATTAAATTTGATTTCAATTGAAATGACAAATTGAAATATGCTGCTGTTAGTTAGTTACACTATTATCACCTGTATCAGTTCACCTTTGACATCTGACACCACTATCTGTTATTTATACAATGATAATTCAGTTGGCTGATAATGATTGATTGTTTGATGTTGACATTGGACGTTAAATTGTTAATGTGTAAGTGATAAATTATTTGAAATTGAAATTGACGTAGGATAGTTAGATTTGATACATGTTAAATTTGATTAGATGACATTTGCATAATATGACCCTTTAAATGTTGAATAAATTGACATGTAGTAATATGGTTAATTACACCGTGAACCATTTGAATTTATGTTGTATTAATTGATGAAGTATGAAATTTAATAATTGATGTCAAGTGTAGAATTGCATAGAATAATTAGTGTAATAATCTTTAATCTACATGAAATGATAGTGTAGATTCTAGAAATAATTATATTAATTTGCATAAACAACAAATGTACATTAATACGATTATTTCGGGATTATTTTAATTGATTATTGGATTGATATTGATTGTTGTTATTGCTTGTTTATTTACTTTGACACCATCCTAGTTATCACACTACAAGTTCCCTTTGCTATGCTTTGACTTTGAATTGAATTGGAATCGGGTTGAAATGATAAATACCCAAATTAAACATTGACTTAGGATAGAGAATTAAATAAAAACCGATTGGTCAATAAATTTGATTTAAAAATAAAATAAAGATTTTATTTGAATAAATAATATAGTTTTGAAACAAAGTCAGAGTTTGAATTTTTATGAAAGGAAAATGTTAATATTTAATAATCTGAATCAAAATATTAACATAGTAGATGATGAAAGAACGTTGTTTTAAAATTAATTATTTAATAATTAAATTTGGAATTATTAATAATGAAGTTTTGAAATTAGTTAATAATTAATTTTTGAAATTATTTAATAATTAAATAAGATTGAATTATTTAATAATTAAATAAAATGGAATTCTTTGTTAAGTGAAATTGAACTTCTTGAATAAGTGAAATTAAGTTTCTTTATAAATTGAGTTTTGAAATTGTAACTAAGTAAATAAATAAGTGAAATTGAATTTCTTTAACAAGAAATGAAAATGTGATATTTTTGTAATTAATGTAAGACTTGAAATGTAAAGAATTTGATTTGATGAATTTAATTTAATGCAATTTGTAAGTTTGATATAATAGCGTTGAACTTAAGAAATTGTTTTAATGAATTGGAAGTTAAATAGAAATTGTTTTGAATGACAAATTTACTTAATGAATATTGAATAAAAATCGATTAATGAATTTAAATTGATTTGAATGTTAAATAGAATTAATTTAAATGATTTCGGAATGAAATTTATTTATATGAACTTGAATCAATATTTTAATTGTTTAAATAAAATTGAAATTGAATTATGGAGATTTTGAAATTATGAATTTGGAAGTTTTGAAACGTAAATTATGGAAATTGTTTTAGAGAAACAAATGAAATGTTGATTTACAAATTCTATTTGAAACTGAATTTGATTTGGTTTTGAAATATATAAACGACCAATCGGTGTAATAATTACGAAAGTTATTAAAGAGACCGGAATCGGTTAGGGACATACTCACTGTCTAATCCGAAAACCACTTTAATAACTACACATAGAGTGTGATCCAGAATGAAGTGGTTGGAATGATGTACGTGATGACTGAGGAAAGAGAACGATAATGGATAGCCTTGACACTTGTGTCAAATTGGAAATGACTAAAACAGGAGCCGTGCCGGGCCAAATGGGGGTTAGCTACCTCGAGCGAACACACTTCTTCGAAAAATACTCATTACTTGTTGTCGATTGGTGCACCCTTGATTTGGGAGTGTTGTTTCGCGGTGTTGCGATCGCTACGGCGATGCGTTT
Organism: Allium fistulosum; assembly: GCA_030737815.1. Taxonomy (NCBI): domain Eukaryota; kingdom Viridiplantae; phylum Streptophyta; class Magnoliopsida; order Asparagales; family Amaryllidaceae; genus Allium; species Allium fistulosum. The sequence goes on from CM060906.1 coordinate 919,990,191, forward strand.
TCACCAGTCCGGATCAGGCAAACAGTAGTTTCACTACCTTGGGTATTGCCTCATGTGCCTTGTCATACTTGTATCCCTTATACGCGACCACTACGATTTGTTTTGTGTTATACCTATGGAGTACTCCCTGATATCCCACCAGTTTACGGTGGAGTTTACCGTGCTGTATAGATTATAACGCTTATATAAATGTGTTAAGGGGGATAATGGTAACGCCTTAACACTATTTTGATATCTTATATTACTGATAGTCATTATCTACTTATCGTACACTACACATAGTAGATAGTTTAACGGATCCTTAAAGGATGGTTATTCCAACATCCTTTGAGTTACTTGTATTTCAGTTGCTATTTCACTTGAGTTGGATTTATTGATATAAGAATGTTAATTCTGACTCGAGTGTTTTGTGTTTTGCTTTACGCTCGGGTCAGACCGAGTGTACCAGTATTCGAGACTCACCTTTGGAGTTGGAGCTTCGCTTGGAGATCCAGCTATCTATCCAGTTTCAGCTATCTATCCAGTTTCAGATATCCAGTTGATTCTAGTGATGTATTCTGATATTGTATTTGATTATTGTATTCGAGACATCTGTTGTACCTTATTTAACTCTGATATGTATATAGTAGCCTCATGAACTACTCTCTTTTATTTCCACTGCATTTATTACTCTGTGTCTGTGATCTATGTTCTATTTATTTACTGTATATGCTCAGTTTTGCCAATTTAAATTAACAATTCGGTATTTTGAATTATTCAAGTCCGACATGTGCAGATGCGAATGGTCCAACATAGCGGGTCGTTATAGTTGGTATCAGAGCTTTGGTAGCTCTAGGCAAAACTCAGCATATAGGGTAAATGTATTCATAGAATCACTTTCATTCGAGTTTGAATCTCTTACTTTTGACTCATTCCTTTGGATTTTTGGAACATTCCCTACGGTTCCAAAATCCAATCGTGTCCCTCACTATTCGTCTTCTCTTAATTCTGGAGTATCCTATAACTCCACTTCGAATGATCTTTATAATGAATCGGCGGTCTCGCCAATCTTCGAATGATTTGTAAATTGGAGAAACTCCTTTACGGTAGACATCGATTTACCGTAGATTTCTGTATCCTTGGTTTACGATGCTATCTATCTCCCGCTATAGCTGAATGTTATTTCATGAGATCAAATGTAGATTTACCTCGAAATTCTGCATCGATCTTATTTTTGAAGTCACGGTCGACCCGGTTAAGGTTGCCCGCGACTTATATAAACTTATCCATCTTCTTGTTTTGTTATTTAATCATCTTTTCTTCCGTTTCAAACCTATTTTCGAATCAAAATTCTCTTTGATTTGAGTCCATCAAATTTGAATCTCTATCCTTGCCTTGAAAATTTATTTCTGTATTGTCGAGCGAGGAAGTGTATTTGTAAATTTCTATTTAAAATGTTTTATATATTGTGTTGTTTGAGTTGTTGATGTTGATTTGGGTTTTCGATCGATTCGTCTGATCAACGCTATCGATAGAATTTCCAAAACACTTGAGCAGAACAAACTGACACAATATTGTTTTCAAATTTGGTCAATAAAATAAATTTTGTATGATTATATTTTATATATATTTAACTAAATTTTCTGATAATTGATAAATGAATTATTTAACAAAATGATAATATTTAATGTACATTTATTGTCCTGTAAACTAATGACTATCGTCCCATAAAATAAATAAAAGGAATCATAAAACTTGGTTTATAAATTGATTTGGAAATTTAAATAAATTTAAAATGAGAACTTGAGAATTTAATTTTCGAAAATTTCAAACTTTTGTTTTAAAGGTTTTAAAATGTATTATCTAAAGTATTTTCGAATAGAAATTATTTCCAAAGAATTTTTTTTAAATGATTAAAGTAGAGCTCTTCTCTTTTGTCGTTGGAAAATAATTTCGGGGATGGCGGCCGCATCATCGACATTCATTTTCGAGTTTCGAAGTGGAGAGACCAGTCTGTAGCTTTGCTACACTTTTGTTTTTAAAACTAAATTGATTTAAATTTCTAAAATATGACTTGATTTATAATATATATATATATAAGTATATGATTATAAATATTATTTGATATATAAAATTTATATTTTTCTCTAAATTGTTTAAATTTAATCGGAAATTTAATTCTTAATTCTTTTAAGGGATGATTTCAATTATTAAATGAAACCAAAATTTTTGAATAAACCTCTAAACTTAAGCTAATTAAATTGGAGAATTTTATGTGTATAATATCCGATTTCATTCTAAATACCACTTACTTAAATTATTCAGAAGTTGAAAATGTAATTGGATAATACACAATCTAAAATGATTTTATAAATAAAATTTCAGTGTTTACAATAAATGTTATACACTTAAGGTTTAATTTATAAATTGATTAATAGAGACAAATGGAATACTAAGTTAGTTGAATAATAAAGGGATTAAGAAAATAAATTTTTGTTTGAAATAAATTTTGTAACTAACAATGATAAATTGAAAATAAACCAAGTCAATGAAATTCCTTCAGTTTAAAGTCAATTGTTAAATGTAAATTAATTTAAATTGAAATTTATATGGTCTAAATTAATTGTTTATTTTGTAATTCAAGTCTACTTTCTTCTAGTCGTTTCTATTCTCCTACCTCCTTCCTTTTCGAGGACGAAAAGTTTTGAGTGGGGGAGAGTGTAACAACCCGTAAATTTAACTGGTTTTATTAACGTGATTAATTGAAATTTTGTGGGATTTTAAATGATAAAATTTTGAAATATAAATTTGATATTTGGAATGCATCTAGTTAAACATAGCAACCGATAAATTTTCATCCGGAAATATGAAAGTTATTTTCGTACGTAAATTTATCTCAATTTTATCAGTTAAAAATCGATGAAAATAAAACGTTTTCAAAACCTAAATATTTTTATATAGAAAAATTCTAAAGCGTCTTTTGAGCAAGACGGCATTTTTCGTTTTTCAAAATTCGGACTTCTTTAGCTCCGTCGATCTTATTCTTCTGCGTTTTCATGCATTTTTCGTAGTAGAAAAATTCGAATTTTTATAATTCAACCGTACCACCGATATCCATATGTCGTTTTGATCGTCTCGTCGTGCTGATCTTTGCAGTATATTTATTTCTGTGTTTTGAAGTCCGGTACACAGCGGAAATCTACGAAATGACTTTGTATCGGTAACGGTTCGTTTCCTTTTGATTGCCATGTTTTTTCGTTGTTCCCTAAGGCAACTAAACAGCTGCTTGCTTTTATTTATATCTGAATTTGACTCTTGCCCCTCGGTATTCACATCATTTATTATATGGAAATAAGTGTAAAATGTAAAGCAACTTAGATGCGAAGAGGCAAGATCATTTTCAATTGCAAGGCTGTCACGTATATCATATTATTCATCTCAGGCCCATGCAAGAACATACTCTTTCCTTTCTCTCTGTTCAGCCAAAAGAAAAAAAAATGAAAGTTCCTCTGTCGCATCTTTCTCTCCTCCCCACTCTTCATTTTCTTCCCTCACCCATGCGCGGCTATGGAACTGTCACTAGCCAAGCATCCAACGTGCCTCCCGACAACAAGCAAACAACAACTAACCTCCGCCTTATTTGCCGTCATAGTCTTGCCTTTTTACTGATGGCCAAAACGACCCATCCTAACCTTCGTCCACCTGTCCTTGTAGCCAGTGGCCAGCCCCTCCATCCGCCTTCATTCCTTGACTTCCAAGCCTCCGCATTAGCTCGGCCACCTCCACCTGGTTAGCCATCGGCCTCTGCCTCCGTTCGCCTTTCCCTTGAACGCCCCGCGAGCCATCTGACCATGCTTCCTCCTTATCTCCGCATCGACTTCACAAACGTTGTCACACCTCTACCACACCCTTCGCAGCAGCAGTGGAGTCAAGACCATCGCTCGCGCACTTATCTGCCCCCATGCTCTTTTTTCCCATGTGACCCCTCCACACCGACCTGACCACAGCAAACTTGAGATCCACTCCACTGTGCTTTCCATCCTTCTTCACTTCGGCTATAACCCGCGTCTTCGACTTGTCCTTGATTCGAAGGTAATATATACTATTTTGTTGTTAATATAAGTTTAATTATATCAAAACTTGCTATCATAGGTAAACTTATATTTATTTTGTGGGTATTGGAAAAAGTGTTATAGATATAGGTTGGTTTATGTATGTTTACAATTTTGTTATAATTTTAATCTTACGAAATGTATTTATATTGTATATATTATATGTATATATATAAGTTAGTATATACAATTTCATTTTTGCATGAAAAACAAGAAAAACTGGGAGCAAACCATTTTACTCTTTTTTTTTCTTTTTCCAACTTCTGTATAATGGAACACGGAACACATGATACATCAGATATTTTATTTTGTTCACTGCATACTTTCCATTTACCAATTCCCTAAAAAAAAGAAAAAAAAAACAATTTCTGTTAGTTGGGTGAATTTTTTTTACTTACAACATAAACCTGTTTATACTGATATAGTAAAGTGATATATAAATATGTATTAAGTTCCATTATACTTTTTATTATATATGGTTTATATAATTTTGTTGCTTGTTCCAGGCTACAACACAAGTTATACATACATACATACATATATATATATATATATATATATATATTAGTACTATTTAAAGTATAAAGGCCGTGGAGTCTTAAATGTATAAATTTTGCTAATATAATATTGTTTAAATATATAATATAGTGTGGTGCGGGTAGTAAGTGTCTATACCTGTATTATGATAATGATAGTGTCGAACTGTATATTGAGATAAGTTCGTATGTTATAAGTGGGCGTGTGCATATATAGAGTTATATAAGTATTTATGACTTGTTGTTGTATGCAACATATAAGAAAATTTTATAAGAGGTATATATGATGCTGCAAATTTCTATTTTAATGTGTAGGTTTATATTATAAGGTGATAGTTCATATATTAAAAATAAAGCAAATTTATTTTGATTTTGAATATACATATATAATATAATAATAAAGTATGTGTGTAAATATATATATTTACTTGAAATTATATATGGACGTGTTTGTTTCTTTACATATGCTTATTTTAAACAATGTTTTTGAAAAATATACATATATATTAAAATTTGATTTGCGTTGAATATAGTATATGATTTTGATATGCGTAGATAGTTATATACATAGTATGCACTCATATATAGATATAAGTTGTTTATACCGTTTATCTTCATCGTTCCAGTTCTGGTCTGATCTGTTTTCATCCGTTCGTGCCAATCTAGTTTTGATTTGGAATTTGTGCTTGGATCTATAACTCAATTCTTTGTCTATCTTCTCTAACCTCGGAAGGTGAGCAATCACTCACGATTAACGTTCTTTTATTTATTAATTTTGATTTCAATTGAAATGACAAATTGAAATATGCTGCTGTTAGTTAGTTACACTGTTATCACATGTATCAGTTCACCTTTGACATCTGACACCACTATCTGTTATTTATACAATGATAATTCAGTTGGTTGATAATGATTGATTGTTTGATGTTGACATTGGACGTTAAATTGTTAATGTGTAAGTGATAAATTATTTGAAATTGAAATTGTCGTAGGATAGTTAGATTTGATACATGTTAAATTTGATTAGATGACATTTGCATAATATGACCCTTTAAATGTTGAATAAATTGACACGTAGTAATATGGTTAATTACACCTTGAACCATTTGAATTTATGTTGTATTAATTGATGAAGTATGAAATTTAATAATTGATGTCAAGTGTAGAATTGCATAGAATAATTAGTGTAATATTCTTTAATCTACATGAAATGATAGTGTAGATTCTAGAAATAATTATATTAATTTGCATAAACAACAAATGTAAATTAATACGATTATTTCGGGATTATTTTAATTGATTATTGGATTGATATTGATTGTTGTTATTGCTTGTTTATTTAATTTGTGTAATGACCCGCTATTTTGGACCATTCAAATCGACAATAAATCCACACATGTCGGACTTGAATTGCTCAAAATATCAGATTGTTAATTTAAATTTGGCAAAACTCAACATATATAGTAAATAAATCAATCACTGAATCACAGACACAGAGTAATACAATAATACGCAGCAGAAAAGATAAAATAGTATTTCATGAAGCTACTATATAAACATCAGAGTTAAAAATAAAATACAATAGAATATCTCAAATACAGTGAAGTCTTCAGTACGAATAGATGACCTCTCTGAACAAATCAACTGGAAAGCTGAAGCTGAATCGATAGTTGGATCTCAATTTGAAGCTCCAAAATCCAAGGGTGAGTCTCAAATGCTGTATCACTCGGTCTGACCCGAGCGTAAAGCAAGACACAAAACACTCGAGTTACGATTAACATTTTTATACTACTAAATCCAACTCAAGTGAAATATCAACTGAAATACAAGTAACTTAAAGGATGTTTGGGATAACCATCCTTTAAGGATCCGTGGAACTATCTACAATGTAGAAATATACACTATAACACCGTGGTCATTTCAATTTAATTTATACTTCAAAACCCAAATATCATTTCATTTCAAATATATCTATTTTCCAAAATAGTATATATATATTAAATGATTTAAAAAGTAAAGTATTTATAATTTCCTCAAGTTTCGCAAATCGATTCAAATCAACTTCAAATTCCAAATTCAAATTTATTCAAAGCTCAATTCATCAATTTAATTCAGTTCTAAATATACCATTTATTTTTCAATATATTTCAAAGCTTTAATATTCAACATTTTCAAAGTTAGATTTAACAGTTTCATATAGCTCTTGATTTAACTTCATTATTATTTAATCAGGGAATATTCACTTAATAGATTCCATATCATTTACTAGCCTTAAATTACATTTTTACTAAATATTTCCTTAAATTTTATTTAAGAAATATTCATTAAATTGCTTATAAATCAAACCCAAGATAAATCATATCTTACATCTCAATTTCAATAAGTTTCTAATCGGTTTAATTAAATAAAATTCTTTATTAAATATAATTTCAACTAAATTCAAATTATCTTACTAACCTTAACTTATTCAAATTTTTACCAAAATCTATTTTGAAATATAGATATAAGTACTTAACCATATTATATGTATTAAATCAATCTTAATTAAATTTAATATTATAATTAAATCTATATATATATCATTACCATTTGTATATAAAAATTTAAGAATCAACATTTATTTAACCCATATATTTCTTCCCAAATCCATAGAATTTATTTTCAAAATATTTATATATATATATATGGACCAACGGTGTCTGTATATATATCTATCATATGGTTAAGTGATACGGATATTTATCATTTCAATCCGTAATTTAAATATATACGGGTAGATATCATTTCAACCCGTAATCCCAATTTCAATTCAAATGAAAATCGGTTGGGTTTATCATTTCAACCCATAACGATTTTCTCATATTCTAAAGTCCGTTCGGGTATGTATCATTTCAACCCATAGTGAATTCTAAACTACAGGGAACTTGCAGAGTGATAACAGATAATATAATAATATAAAACAGGCATATATCATCAATAACAATATAATATAATCAATAGGATATGGTGTCATATCCCACAGGTGAACAGTTATAGATAATAGCATATATAACAATTTAAATAACTACAGCAACATATTTCAATTGTTGTTTCAATTGAAATCAAATTTAATAAATACAAGAACGTTAATCGTGAGTGATTGCTCACCTTTCGAGGCTAGAGAGGATAGACAATGAAATTGTGTTACAAAATGCACGCATGCCTTCCAAAGCAGAGCTAGATTGGCATAGATTTGATAGACAAAGCTGATAGATAGGGAATTGATAAGAACAAATCAAATTAGAATCCGCTTAATATAGACTGAAACAATATATATAATATATTATTATTATTATTCTCAAACCAAAATCAAACTAAAATACACATTCAAAATCTATATATATCCATATATGTATCTCAAAATCGCTGTTTTAATTAAAACACATATAAAACAACATATCTACATAACATAATTTGAAATAAATAAATATATATTCTGATAAACAAATACGTAGGCAGCATATATAACTATTCTATGCAAATCTTATACTGTAACCAAGTCTACAAATACTGCTAAAAGAAAATATAAACAACACACTTTATAGGATATATTTAACTGACGAAAATATACTTATCGTTATATCATATAAATTTTATATAATTAAATATGTATATATGATCTTATTATAAAACTACCAAACTTCCCATATAAAAACTATATATATATATGAGTTAATATGACTTTTACCTTATATAACTTACATACATATTTAAAACAGTGTATATATATTATACAGTCAAAATTTTATGCAATCAGAAACATATTATATTATTATATACTTTAAAATTTCCAAGCTGATGTATGTATATATATATATAAAGCAAAAGAATCATATAAATATATATATGCTTACACATACAGCCATGCCTATGTACCCCATATATAATTTAATATTAAAATATATATACTTTTATAATAGTCAGATTTTAAAGCTATGAACTACTATAACTTACACGCAAAATAAAGAAACCCAGATCATATTTTCGTATGTAACATATATATACAAACTGTACATGCCTACTTTATCTTTAAATAAAATGAAAATCAATATATATATAAAAAATATCAATACAACTTTCGTACTCAAAACCAGGTTGATACAAAAAAAAATCACAACAAAAACAACAAAAAAAAACAAGTTATCAGCTACCTGTATACATATATTCTGATTTTAAAGAAAATATTCAAAACCGACATCTTTTAGATATGTAATATAAACTTATATACATTACTTATATTATATATATATTTTTGAGAAGAGTTAAAAGAAGAGAGCACAAGAGAGAGAGAGGCAAAAGAGGAGGACAGTTAAACATACTGTAACGACCCGATATTTTCAACCATTCGCATCCATTATAAGTGTATAGGTAGACACTCATGCCGGAGTTGAATTGCTCAAAATACCGCGTTGTAATTAAAATTTGGCAAATCTCAGGATATACAGTAAATAAATATAATCACAGATCACAGACACAGAGTAAAATAATGCAGCGGAAGTAAAAGAAATAGTAGTTCATGAAGCTACTATGAAAATATATCAGAGTTACATAAGATACAACATAAGAAATAAAGTACAGCAGAAGTCTCAATACAATAACCAAGTATAGGCTGAATAGAACAACGGAACCGAAGTTGATAGAACAAGACTAGCAAATAATCTCCAGCGATTCAAATCTCCAGAAGGTGGAAATCCAAATCTGTGAATACTCAGGCTGACCCGAGCGTAAAGCAAAACACAAAACACTCGAGTCAGGACAATATATACTTATATAATGTAAACCAACTCAAGTGAACTGTAATAAAGGTACAAGTAACTTAGAAGATGCTTGGGACCGCCCATCCTCTAAGGATCCGTTAAAATATCTACTATGTAGTAATATTCGCTATTATAATAATGTCTAATAAGTAAAGTATAATCATATAGAAAATAGCGTTAAGGGGATGGAGAACCTTAACGCGGTCGGATCTTAAAATCATAATCGTAGTAAAGCTCGATATGGTAGGTGACACGGCACAACTAGGCAATGCCAGGGTAGATATACCAATTACGCACACGGACTGATGGATACGCATAGCAGCCACTACCGTTCCACCTCGAACAACACTCCCAAATCGGAGGATGGCCATCTAATCAATCACAAGTAAGAGTATAATATCGAAGAAATGTGTCCGAGAAGAGGTGCTACCTCACTGGTCCGAGATCGCTCCTGTTTTAGCCACCTTATGCCAACTCACGGGAGTTGGGTCCACGTAACATACCTTAAGAACGTCGCCACCATCCTACTTCATTCTGGAATCTCCACCGCGTACACGGTTTTCAAAGTGGTTTTCGGTATCGATAGAGAGTATGTCCATATCCGATCCCGGTCTCTTTGCCAACCAATCGTTATTATAACCCGTGGTTATAACTTTTAAAAATAGTTTATGTTTCAAATCAAAATACATCCTTTAAACCATTTCAAAATCATATCATTTATTTCAAACTAATACATACTTTCAAACCCAAAACATATCTATTCAAAACCAATTCAAAAATATATCATTTCCATTTCAAAACCAATTCAATAATATATCATTTCAATAAAACCCAAATTTCAAAATCACTGAATATTTCCTTTAATTTATTAAACTTGAAATCTTCCTTTAAATTATCATAGCATTTTGGTAATGTAACCTTAAGGAATCATAGCATTTTTGGAATGTAATACTTCCCAATTTAACATTTTATATAATCAAAGTATTTATATACTTACAAATTTTTAACATGGTCATTTTATCATAGCCTTATAGTTAAATAAACTTTGTTACTGTAATATCCAATTTAATGCTAAAATTCTTATGTTAAGTTAAGAGTACCTTATTAACTTAAATTATCATTACAATAAAGAAACTTTATTATTTTAGTCATTAAAATATGTCATTTACATTAGCTAAAACTTACATATTAAATGTACTTTTTAACTTACATTTCTATTACAGTAAAGAGCATTTATCATTTAATCAATATTACACTAATTAAACTTACATTATCAAATGTACGTTTTAATTTACGTTTTATTACAAAAGGGGCATTTATTATTTTAAATCAATATTACACAAATTAAGACTTACATGTTTCTTTCATTAATTAAGACTTTACATGTTTCTTTCAGTAGGTAAAACTTTACATATTTCTTTCATTAATTAGAACTTTACACGTTTCTTCCATAAATTAAACTTTACATATTTCTTTCATTAATTAGAACTTTACACGTTTCTTTCACAATAAATTTCTTATAATTAAATCCAATTTTCAACAATTTACTTAATAAGTTTAAGTGTAAAAGTTCCAATTCTTCACATTTCAACAAATAGACTTAACACTTCAAATTTAAATTACCATTTCACAATTTAACAAAATTTCCAATTTTATTTAATTAACTTAAACCTTTAATTAAAACCAAATTTCACATTTCCTAGTCAAGTTATATTTTAAAAGATCACTTTTAAACATTCATTTATTTAACCACTTAAATTCATAGAAAAATCAATAATACTTAATAATCACTTAAATTCAAATTTAATCAAATTATCATATTTACCATTTCCAAATAAAATTTAATATCCATTTTATTTATATAACTTAAATATCATTTTTAACCAAAATTCCAAATTTCCAACTTAAGTTATATTTCAAAAATCCAGTTAAACCATTCATTAATTACATTTTTAACACATAGAAAAATCATAATTTCTTTAATTCAAAATATTTCAAAATCTGTTTAAATCAAATTTCATAAATTTATATTTTTAAAATACTTAAAAATATTCAAAACACTTTATAAAATAACCACGGGCCTATATATAATTTTCTAACCTAGGTCAAGTGATACGGATATGTATCATTTCAATCCGCGGTTAAAAAAGAAAAATCTGTGTTCTATCATTTCAAACCCGCAATCCCAAGTTAAAATAATTTAAATAAAAATCATTCAGGCCTATCATTTCAGCCCATAACGATTTTTCCCTATTCTAAAGTCCGTTCGGGTCTGTATCATTTCAACCCATAGTGATTCTAATCTACAGGGAACTTGCAATGGTGATAACAGATATAAATAACAGAATAACATTAAATAATAGTAACATATGATATAATAAGTGTAATAACAGGTGTGAACATCATATGATAATAATATAAACATATATAACATGATGATATACATTACAGATTCAAATGGTGTCGGTTTATCAGTTATATAGGTACATATTGTCTTGTGAGAATAACTCACCTGTTTGTGCTGGAGATATCAAAACCAATGACACAATGGAACAAAAGCACGATGACAAGACTACGGACTTGAGTGGAGAGCATAATCCAAAGCTACAACTCTTGTATTACAACCCAAAACATACATCAAAACAAACACAATTTCAACGCACTTGAAATGGAATAACTTTTAAACGAAAAGAGATTTGAATGTCAAATCTTTTGCCTTGCTTTCTCTATCCATTTGCATGGCCTAGGGAATGTTTTGGTTCAGGTTTGGACATGGTTTGGGTCTGGTTTGGACCAAGGGATGCACGGCTACAAGCTAGAGATGATGGGGAAGTTACAACATAGGCATGTGAAGAGTTTTATGCAATATGGTGGAGTTTTGGTTCATCTTTGGCTCGGTCTACAAGGTCCTAGGCTTGGCCATGACTTGCTACAGGTCTGGACAGAGGATATGGTGATGTGTAGTGGTGGTGGCGGGTAGAGGTGGTGTCCAAGGTGGTGGGCGAAGGTATGTTGCAACTAGTGATGGCTATGCATTGTTTTAAGGGATTTGTGCAAAATTTTGTGTGGTTTTTAGTCAAAAGGAGTGCATGGCCTGTCATGGTCAGAGGAGGAGGGGGTTTGGTCGTGGATGGTGTGGGGAAGGAAGTGGTGGTGGTCGGTGGAGGAGATGGTGGAGGTGTTAGGCCAAGCAAAGCAAGAGAAACATGGCAAAAATCATTGAAAATGAAGAGAAAAGAAGAAAAAGAAGGAGAGGCCATTACCTATTTTTGGATGAAGCCATGAGAAATGAGGAGCTGATTTGTTTTCACGTGAAAAGATGAGAAACAAAAAGTGGCGGCTACACTAGGGTTTTAGATGGCTAGGAAAAAATTTGAGGAGTTAAAGAAAATGAAGGGTTTGGACAAAAAAGGGCTTAAGTTTCAAAGTATTTTACAACCTTTCATATTTCTTTTCTTTTTAATCTTTATATAAACAAAAATATTCAGAAAAATAATTTACAAACCGAAATCAATTATAAATATGAGAAAACAAATAATAAATTTTGGAAAAATATAAAAAGAATGAAGAAAATTACTTAAAAATACCAAACAGTGTTCAAAAATTATAAATAAATCACTGTCAGTCTTGAAAAACTATACACTTCATTATAAAAATATTATGAAGTGAAAATTTGAATTAAAATAATTTATTTATCATTTTCAAAATAAAATAGATAATTAAATTGGAGAAAATAGAAAAGGATTAAAGAAAAATGTTTAAAATTTACAAACAGGGCATGGAAATTTGCAAGAAAAATACTACTAACTCTGGAAAAATTCCTACCTTACTTTAAAAATATTTAAAGCCAAAATATATTTTATATAACATAAATGTACAAATTAGAATAAAATATATCAAATAAAAATGTCATTTTATATAATTTTTAAAAAAAGAATATTGCTGAATAACCCAATATACACACAATATTGAAAATAGTATAACTTTTGCAATTTAAATCCGTTTGCAACGAAACGAAAAGCAGTATTCAAGTTATTAAATCTATTTTTATAATAAAAGATAAAATTCATAAATTTCAAACTTTTACATTTTCAAGTTAAAAGTCGAAGTTTGACTATTTGACCAAAATTCACATTTTCTGGAAATATTAAATTTAGTCATATTTGGAATTCAAATCCACATACAAAATCAAAGTTTTTTATATTTACAATAACAACATTTATTCTTTTCATAAATAAAGCTCTTAAATTTGGAAAAATCAAATTAAAATTAATTGTAAAATACAGGGTTGTTACACTCTCCCCCACTCAAAACTTTTCGTCCCCGAAAAGGAACGAGGTACGGGAAAGCACCTAAAAAGATAGAATGAATAGAATTAAGACAAGATGATAAGAATATTGGAATTACACCTGATAACTATTGTTATAGGCAAGTTTAACAAGTTGGAGGTGATCAAATCAAGAACACAAACACGAAAAAGATCCTCTAGAGTCTGAATCACCCCTTTCACTTGACCGACGGTCTATGAATGGAAAAACAGTGTTCAGATCTAGATGAGTAACAAAGATTTCAAAGATTATAAAAAGATGTCTAAACAGACTGGTATAAGCAATAGCCTTCCCATTCTGTAACAAGATAAGAGAAATAAGGACAACCAAAAGATAGTTTGAAAAAAAAAACAAAATAAGATAATAAATGTGAAACAATAATGCTTTGAAATCATAACAAATTAGAGATGTTTATCATTTGGAAATCATACTACTAAAATCATAACACTTTGGAAATGTAATTCTAAAAAAAACATAATACTTAGAAAATCATAACACCTTTTAAAATAATCTTTATTTAAACCATTTTAATTCAAGGTCAAATAATATTCATTTTAAAGTTGTAACATTTCTAAGTTCATTCAATTATAAAACTTCCAAAACATTGTATTTTCAAAACAGCAGCACTTATAAAATGCTACAGTAGATATATTAATATTTCAAATCAGTTTTATTCTAGAATATTCATTTGGATATCATTTAACTTATGACTTATTAAAACAAACTTTTATGAATGGAATATCCAAATTAAACTATACTTCGTTTATTAAGTCAAAAGCTCACTATTTTACTTAGCTCTTCATTTAACAAATAACCTAACACTTTATTTAAAATGCCCATTTCATAAATAGATATTCCTTCAATAAGTTACACTTAAAATTTCCATTTGAAAACCAAATTCTCAATTATCAAATTTAGTGATGTTAAAATACATTATAACTATCATAATTATCCATTTTTCAAGACATATCAATTTCATAAATAAAATATTTATCATAGAAAATATAACAATCAAATTTCTTTACACATTTATTCATTTAGACATCAATTAAACTATGAATTCAAGTTAAATAAACTTTATTACAAAATGTCCAATTCCAATGTATTTTATTTTATCTATTCAAAGATACATTATTTATTATACAACATATTCATTTCAAGAAATAACCATTATTAAAATTCCTAGGTTAGACTTAAGGTTCCATATTAAATCAAATTTGATTATCAAGTTATTTAAATAAAATCTCTTTAAATTCCTTTTTCACTATTTACCTCTGTAAATCTTTTATAACTAAAATTTAGGTGTATAAAATTTATTATAACCACTCAAATTTTATTTAAAAAATCCTTTTTATATTGTATATTATCCAATTACATTGTTAACTTCTAAATTTTTTTTAAGGTAAGTTATATTTGAATGCAATTGTATTATACAAATAAAACTTTCCAATTCAATTATCTCAAGTTTGAATCATTTATTCAAAAATTTTAATTTTTCTTTTTATAACTTAAATTATTCTTTAAGATGAAATTTAAGAATTAATTTTCCGGTTTCCTTCAAACCAGTTAGAGATAAATAAATATATGTACATAATATGTCAAATCAATTTAAATCATATATCTATATATATTATAAATCAAATCATATTTAGAAATTCAAATAAATTAAATCTTTCAAAACAAAGCTGTAGTAAGACTACAGAACGGTCTCTTCAGTTCAAAACTCGAAAATGAACGTCGATGATGCTGCAGTCATCACCGAAATTATTTTCCAGCGACAAAGAGAAGAGCACTTAATTTTTAAACTTTAAAATCCTTTAGAGACAAATTTTTTATTCAAAAATACTTTAAATTATATCCTTTTAAAAATTTTAAACACAAGGTTTGAAATCCATCGGAAACTTGAATTCTCAAATTCTTGATTCAAATTCATTTCAGTTCCCAAATCAATTTATAAACAACTATTTATAAATTCATTTGTAGAACAATAAATGATAAATCAAGTATTATTATTTCAAATTATCAATTTAAATCAATTTATTAAGTTCCATAAATTTACTTATATATCAAAATTTTATTTCATTAACCAAATTTAAAATAATATCGTGTCAGTTTGTTCTGTTAAAGTGTTTTAGAAATCCTATCGATAGCGTTGATCAGACGAATCGATCGGAAATCCAAATCAACATCAACAACTCAAACAACACCATATATAAAACAAAACATAGATTTACAAGTACAATTCAAAATGTTTGGAGATAGTTTAGAAACAATAGACAAGATGGTTAAACAGAGTAGAGAGATGGGTAAGCTTAGGTAAATCACGGACAACCTTAACCGGGTCAACCGTGACTTAAAGAATAAGATCGATGTGGATTTTTCTGGGATAAATCTACGTTCGATCTCAAGAGATAGAGTTTGGAATAATAAAAGATATTAGCATCTAAACCAAGGATAGATAAAATCTCTGGTGAATCGATGCTGACTGTAAAGGATTTTCACCCCTTTACAAGAAAATTAGAATATTGGCGAGATCGCCAATTCACTATAAAGATCATTCGAAGTGGAGTTATGTGATACTCCAAAATCAAAAGAAGATGAATAGTGAGGGACAAGAATGAATTTTGGAACCGCAGGAAACGTTCCAAAATTCAAAGGAAATCGAATCAAAAGGAAGAGATTCAAACTCGAACGAAAGTGATTCTGTAAATAAATTTACCATACATTCTAAGTTTTGCCTCAAAGCCAAAGCTCTGATACCAACTGTAACGACCCGATATTTTCAACCATTCGCATCCATTATAAGTGTATAGGTAGACACTCATGCCGGAGTTGAATTGCTCAAAATACCGCGTTGTAATTAAAATTTGGCAAATCTCAGGATATACAGTAAATAAATATAATCACAGATCACAGACACAGAGTAAAATAATGCAGCGGAAGTAAAAGAAATAGTAGTTCATGAAGCTACTATGAAAATATATCAGAGTTACATAAGATACAACATAAGAAATAAAGTACAGCAGAAGTCTCAATACAATAACCAAGTATAGGCTGAATAGAACAACGGAACCGAAGTTGATAGAACACGACTAGCAAATAATCTCCAGCGATTCAAATCTCCAGAAGGTGGAAATCCAAATCTGTGAATACTCAGGCTGACCCGAGCGTAAAGCAAAACACAAAACACTCGAGTCAGGACAATATATACTTATATAATGTAAACCAACTCAAGTGAACTGTAATAAAGGTACAAGTAACTTAGAAGATGCTTGGGACCGCCCATCCTCTAAGGATCCGTTAAAATATCTACTATGTAGTAATATTCGCTATTATAATAATGTCTAATAAGTAAAGTATAATCATATAGAAAATAGCGTTAAGGGGATGGAGAATCTTAACGCGGTCGGATCTTAAAATCATAATCGTAGTAAAGCTCGATATGGTAGGTGACACGGCACAACTAGGCAATGCCAGGGTAGATATACCAATTACGCACACGGACTGATGGATACGCATAGCAGCCACTACCGTTCCACCTCGAACAACACTCCCAAATCGGAGGATGGCCATCTAATCAATCACAAGTAAGAGTATAATATCGAAGAAATGTGTCCGAGAAGAGGTGCTACCTCACTGGTCCGAGATCGCTCCTGTTTTAGCCACCTTATGCCAACTCACGGGAGTTGGGTCCACGTAACATACCTTAAGAACGTCGCCACCATCCTACTTCATTCTGGAATCTCCACCGCGTACACGGTTTTCAAAGTGGTTTTCGGTATCGACAGAGAGTATGTCCATATCCGATCCCGGTCTCTTTGCCAACCAATCATTATTATAACCCATGGTTATAAATTTTAAAAATAGTTTATGTTTCAAATCAAAATACATCCTTTAAACCATTTCAAAATCATATCATTTATTTCAAACTAATACATACTTTCAAACCCAAAACATATCTATTCAAAACCAATTCAAAAATATATCATTTCCATTTCAAAACCAATTCAATAATATATCATTTCAATAAAACCCAAATTTCAAAATCACTGAATATTTCCTTTAATTTATTAAACTTGAAATCTTCCTTTAAATTATCATAGCATTTTGGTAATGTAACCTTAAGAAATCATAGCATTTTTGGAATGTAATACTTCCCAATTTAACATTTTATATAATCAAAGTATTTATATACTTACAAATTTTTAACATGGTCATTTCATCATAGCCTTATAGTTAAATAAACTTTGTTACTGTAATATCCAATTTAATGCTAAAATTCTTATGTTAAGTTAAGAGTACCTTATTAACTTACATTATCATTACAATAAAGAAACTTTATTATTTTAGTCATTAAAATATGTCATTTACATTAGTTAAAACTTACATATTAAATGTACTTTTTAACTTACATTTCTATTACAGTAAAGAGCATTTATCATTTAATCAATATTACACTAATTAAACTTACATTATCGAATGTACGTTTTAATTTACGTTTTATTACAAAAGGGGCATTTATTATTTTAAATCAATATTACACAAATTAAGACTTACATGTTTCTTTCATTAATTAAGACTTTACATGTTTCTTTCAGTAGGTAAAACTTTACATATTTCTTTCATTAATTAGAACTTTACACGTTTCTTTCATAAATTAAACTTTACATATTTCTTTCATTAATTAGAACTTTACACGTTTCTTTCACAATAAATTTCTTATAATTAAATCCAATTTTCAACAATTTACTTAATAAGTTTAAGTGTAAAAGTTCCAATTCTTCACATTTCAACAAATAGACTTAACACTTCAAATTTAAATTACCATTTCACAATTTAACAAAATTTCCAATTTTATTTAATTAACTTAAACCTTTAATTAAAACCAAATTTCACATTTCCTAGTCAAGTTATATTTTAAAAGATCACTTTTAAACATTCATTTATTTAACCACTTAAATTCATAGAAAAATCAATAATACTTAATAATCACTTAAATTCAAATTTAATCAAATTATCATATTTACCATTTCCAAATAAAATTTAATATCCATTTTATTTATATAACTTAAATATCATTTTTAACCAAAATTCCAAATTTCCAACTTAAGTTATATTTCAAAAATCCAGTTAAACCATTCATTAATTACATTTTTAACACATATAAAAATCATAATTTCTTTAATTCAAAATATTTCAAAATCTGTTTAAATCAAATTTCATAAATTTATATTTTTAAAATACTTAAAAATATTCAAAACACTTTATAAAATAACCACGGGCCTGTATATAATTTTCTAACCTAGGTCAAGTGATACGGATATGTATCATTTCAATCCGCGGTTAAAAAAGAAAAATCCGTGTTCTATCATTTCAAACCCGCAATCCCAAGTTAAAATAATTTAAATAAAAATCATTCAGGCCTATCATTTCAGCCCATAACGATTTTTCCCTATTCTAAAGTCCGTTCGGGTCTGTATCATTTCAACCCATAGTGATTCTAATCTACAGGGAACTTGCAATGGTGATAACAGATATAAATAACAGAATAACATTAAATAATAGTAACATATGATATAATAAGTGTAATAACAGGTGTGAACATCATATGATAATAATATAAACATATATAACATGATGATATACATTACAGATTCAAATGGTGTCGGTTTATCAGTTATATAGGTACATATTGTCTGGTGAGAATAACTCACCTGTTTGTGCTGGAGATATCAAAACCAATGACACAATGGAACGAAAGCACAATGACAAGACTACGGACTTGAGTGGAGAGCAAGATCCAAAGCTACAACTCTTGTATTACAACCCAAAACATACACCAAAACAAACACAATTTCAACGCACTTGAAATGGAATAACTTTTAAACGAAAAGAGATTTGAATGTCAAATCTTTTGCCTTGCTTTATCTATCCTTTTTCATGGCCTAGGGAATGTTTTGGTTCAGGTTTGGACATGGTTTGGGTCTGGTTTGGACCAAGGGATGCACGGCTACAAGCTAGAGATGATGGGGAAGTTACAACATAGGCATGTGAAGAGTTTTATGCAATATGGTGGAGTTTTGGTTCATCTTTGGCTCGGTCTACAAGGTCCTAGGCTTTGCCATGACTTGCTACAGGTCTGGACAGAGGAGATGGTGATGTGTAGTGGTGGTAGCAAGGTGGTGGTGGCGGGTAGAGGTGGTGTCCAAGGTGGTGGGCGAAGGTATGTTGCAACTAGTGGTGGCTATGCATTGTTTTAAGGGATTTGTGCAAGATTTTGTGTGGTTTTTAGTCAAAAGGAGTGCATGGCCTGTCATGGTCAGAGGAGAAGGGGGTTTGGTCGTGGATGGTGTGGGGAAGGAAGTGGTGGTGGTCGGTGGAGGAGATGGTGGAGGTGTTAGGCCAAGCAAAGCTAGAGAAACATGGCAAAAATCATTGAAAATGAAGAGAAAAGAAGAAAAAGAAGGAGAGGCCATTACCTATTTTTGGATGAAGCCATGAGAAATGAGGAGCTGATTTGTTTTCACGTGAAAAGATGAGAAACAAAAAGTGGCGGCTACACTAGGGTTTTAGATGGCTAGGGAAAAATTTGAGGAGTTAAAGAAAATGAAGGGTTTGGACAAAAAAGGGCTTAAGTTTCAAAGTGTTTTACAACCTTTCATATTTCTTTTCTTTTTAATCTTTATATAAACAAAAATATTCAGAAAAATAATTTAAAAACCGAAATCAATTATAAATATGAGAAATCAAATAATAAATTTTGGAAAAATATAAAAAGAATGAAGAAAATTACTTAAAAATACCAAACAGTGTTCAAAAATTATAAATAAATCACTGTCAGTCTTGAAAAACTATACACTTCATTATAAAAATATTATGAAGTGAAAATTTGAATTAAAATAATTTATTTATCATTTTCAAAATAAAATAGATAATTAAATTGGAGAAAATAGAAAAGGATTAAAGAAAAATGTTTAAAATTTACAAACAGGGCATGGAAATTTGCAAGAAAAATACTACTAACTCTGGAAAAATTCCTACCTTACTTTAAAAATATTTAAAAGCCAAAATATATTTTATATAACATAAATGTACAAATTAGAATAAAATATATCAAATAAAAATGTCATTTTATATAATTTTAAAAATAAAGAATATTGCTGAATAACCCAATATACACACAATATTGAAAATAGTATAACTTTTGCAATTTAAATCCGTTTGCAACGAAACGAAAAGCAGTATTCAAGTTATTAAATCTATTTTTATAATAAAAGATAAAATTCATAAATTTCAAACTTTTACATTTTCAAGTTAAAAGTCGAAGTTTGACTATTTGACCAAAATTCACATTTTCTGGAAATATTAAATTTAGTCATATTTGGAATTCAAATCCACATACAAAATCAAAGTTTTTTATATTTACAATAACAACATTTATTCTTTTCATAAATAAAGCTCTCAAATTTGGAAAAATCAAATTAAAATTAATTGTAAAATACAGGGTTGTTACACATACTATTGATATATATGTAATTTTCATAGAACAATATAAAATGAAACTGTATACAAAGCAAAATGTCTCCTATTATGATAGGTACTCATTATATAAAAGCATGCATAGAAGGGACCTGTACGCCATCAGTGGAAGTTCGGCCATGGCGTTCGGTGGTTGGGGCAGGGTGATCAAGGTATCGGGTTTCTGTGGCTAGGGGAAGTGAAGGCCGAAGGTGAGGGGAACGATGAGGGGTTGGGCGAGGCATGGGTGCTGTCGGTTGGGCAGTGGTGGGAAGGTTGCAACTCGGGTGATTGAAGGCGAACAGAGCGAAGGGGATGGATTTGGGTTTTAAATGGAAGAGGAAGAGCAGGCTTAGCATATATAAGAATCAGACGATAGGATACGTTTCCTTTGTAAACAAACAAAAGAAAAAGAAAGAGGGGAGAGAATGAACAGTGTAGAGCTTATCAAATTTATATAAACTTATGTGTAAATGTATGCTGGAATGAAAGGACAGAGGCAACGTTTGGGGGAAAGAAGCAGTAGGCAAAGGAAAGGAATTGAAATCTGAACGTGATATATAATATACTTTATTATACGCGTAACAGTCAAGTTGAAAGAGCAAGAGATGAGAAAGCAAACCAATCAAATTTCAACAGATAGGAATGGTGTAGCACGAGAATTAAATATATAATTAAAGAAAATAGCGATTGAGAAGGAGAAGTGACATAGCAGGCTATAAAGGCTGATAAATAATATATATATGTATATATATATATATATGAATAAAGGAAATGTACCGTTTCAAAGGGATGGATGCAAACTTATCACAAAAAAAATTATATTTCAAAACTGATGGTAATAAAGGCAGTCATCAATGGATAGAAATGATAGGATGGTAATAGCTGAAAATAAATGTCTCCAGCCGTTTGAAATTTGAATACAAGCGGTACTGATACGGAATCGTTTTTCACGGGTTCCGTTGTGTACATGACTTCAAAATATAGAATTAAATATACCGCAGAGATCATCACGACGAGACGATCAAAACGATATACAAATATCAGGGGTACGATCATCCGATCAAAAGTCGATATTCGGTACCAGAAAATGCTGCTATTTGGCCATAATTAAGATAAATGAAGCAATAGAAGTCCAAATTTGGAAAAACGAAAGATGACGTCCCACTCAGAAGAGGATTTAGAAATTTTCTATAGAAAAATATATAGGTTTGGAAAAATATTTTATTACCATCAATTATTAACTGATTTAAATAGAAATAGAATTTCACAAGAAAATAAACTATAATATTATTAGATGGAAATTTACCAGTTGCTATATTGAAATAGACGTATTCCAAATAATAAATTTTTATTTTCAAATTTTATTTTTTAAAATTTCACAAAATTTCAAATAAATACGTTATTAAAATCAATCAAAATTTATGGGTCGTTACACTCTCCCCCACTTAAAACTTTTCGTCCCCGAAAAGGAAGGAGGTAGGAGAATAGAAACAACCAGACAGAAAAGATTAAAAGACAAGGATAAACAATTAGTTTAAACTATATAAATTTTAGTTGACATATTCATTTGAAAATTTCATTTGCAATTCAATTATCTTTAATACTTTATTACCTTCCAAAACCCATTTGTAAAATTTTGCTTCCTTTATAAATACCATTTATATGTTTAAATAACACCTTTACAAATATATGAAAAATATTTGAAAACAATTATTTACATCATTACTTATATTTACAAAGAAGCTATTTGAAAACATTAAATCCATAATTCATAAATTTATTAAAAAAAATTTCAAGATACTTTTCAAATATTATTAATAAATCAATAATCATTTACTTTAAATATGTTTTATTTAATTAATAACTTCTAAAATATTTATAACACTAAAATTTTTTTCTATTAAACCATATAGTATATAAATAAACAATATTTAAAAGGATATAGTCAACAAGGAAAAGAAGGAGGACTTGGAAAAACATAATATAGGTAAATAAATAAAGTTGAACAGATAAGGTAGATTCAAAAGAATAGTATCGAGTACGAATAATTAATTCAAGCCATAAGAATTTCAGTTTCAAATATTAATATAGAATTCCTTTGTTGAAATACTTTTATAACAAATTACCTTTATAACGAAACAAATTTCCTTTCGAAAATACTTTTATAACTCGATGTTTCAGCAAGTTTATCCTCGTTCCAGTAGACTCTGGCAGTGCATTGATCAGACGCAAAGCTAGAATTCTCCAGGTACTTAGTAGACCTGTTTCAACACCCAGTGAAAATATTGGAAAACTTAAAAAAACAGATATGGAAAGTACAATCCAAACAAAAAAACAAACAAATCATGGATCGTAGATACACAATGGTTACGCTTAGGTCCCCCAGGAAACATCCGTACCTTTTAAGCATTCACTGCCTTGCGAATTTCGCCATGATAACAAAACTGTGGACCGCAGGATACATAACAATGGTTACGCCTGGATCCCCTAGGAAACATCCATACCCTTTAAGCAATCTCTGCCTTGCGGATTACGCCACTAACACGACAATAGATCGCAGATACACAATGGTTACGCCTGGATGCCCCAGGAAACATCCGTACCTTTTAAGCAATCACTGCCTTGTGAATTGCGCTATGCAGTCGAGTTCGTAAGAGCATGGGTAACGCCATGGAATTCGAAGGACACTCGAGTATCATATCCGAAAAACCAAAAATCAGAGAGAATAATATCGATAGAATGAATCCAAAATGTGGCCACAAATCGGATATCAAGCAGAAGGCACTTTCCATATCTTTACTTCGAAAATATGTATCATATAGTACCTTTCAAATTAATTTCAAATATCATACTTATATAAAGTCCATTATATATAAGATTTCATTTTCAAATCAAATACTTTCCAAAACAAATAGTATATAAAATCAAACTTATATAGACTTCAATTATATAAGATTTCACTTTTCAAATTGAGTACCTTTTCAAATCCATAGTTTTCGAATCAACATCATACTTATACAGACCAATTTTTTTTGTATAAGTTCGATAACTCCCAAATCAAGTTTTTAGTAACACAAGGTTCTCAATTTCAATTTGTTTCAATATCAGTTCAGTTTCAAAATCATATACAATCCCACCAAATTATTTCTTCTCAATTTAAATATCTTTAATTTTAAAGTTTCC
Organism: Allium fistulosum; assembly: GCA_030737815.1. NCBI lineage: Eukaryota > Viridiplantae > Streptophyta > Magnoliopsida > Asparagales > Amaryllidaceae > Allium > Allium fistulosum. The sequence goes on from CM060906.1 coordinate 920,014,646, forward strand.
AACATAATAAATTTAGAAAATAAATCCAAATTTCCAAATCAATATAATTTAAGTCAACCAATTCATTTCCAAAATCAAATGTTTTCAAAATCATCTTATATTTACATAAAGTCCATCTTATATAAGGATCAAATTTTACAAAATAAATTTCGTTGTATGAAGAGCCATATGGGATTGAATATCTTTGCTTTTATAGGTTATATATCTTTGTAATTTAAATTGGAAATTTTCTTTTAGTAAGCAAAGATATTCTAACTCGACAACTTTCAATTTCAGCGTCAAAATATATCAATGATATTAGAATATAAGATGTACATACATCATCATTTCGCAGAATCACATTTGATCGCTTGCTCGATCACACAAGTTCGCTTTCGAACTAGTATTGTCCATTCGACTTCCCTAATGCGGACTTCGATATGGTTTCTCGACTAGATGCCATCAGTCTCCTTGCATAGCCATATACTATGATAGAGAATTCTAGAATCGAGCCCAAAATCCATATCAAATATTCGCCATCAAGAATCGAATGAAAAATCCTAACACGAAATGGTATAATTCACCTCGAACTTGTGTACTCAAACCTGGATCAAATTAATTATGCGAATAAAACAGCATACATATAACCTATATATTTATTCCAACTTGTTAAATATATAGTTTCATAAAGATGTTACTAAGTTAAAACATTTAAACTAAATTTTATTCAAAATATTTTGAAGACCAAATTCTTTTCAAAACATTTCAAATCTAAATTTCATATTAGAAAATTTTAAAATTGCCTTATTCATTTACTTAACAAAATAGTTTCAACTTATTTAAATCATATTACTACATACTTTAACATACATACCAAACTTATATACTTTATACTTTTTAAAATTTCTTAGCTTTGAAAAGTTAACCTTGATTTGGAAGTGCTCGAACCTTCGAAATAGTTGAAGAAACCATTTTCAAATTCAAGAGTTGGAAATTAGCAACAAATCAGTAAATCAATTTTAATAGATAAGGTTATATCAAATCCGAAACTCGAGGACTGAACACCGACTTACTTCAAATCATTTCAAATATATATATGCATCTATCTTTCGAATATCAAATCTTACTTCGGAATTTGAAATCAAAATGGTTTCACAAAATCACTCGCATAGCAAAGCTACTGAAGTGGCCTATCCCCCACTCTAAAACTCGAAAATCATTGTCGATGATGCGTGCACTCATTAAAATCATTTGAAACATTTCTTTTCGAAGAAAAAAAAACTTTTAAATCATGTTATTATTATATATTTCAAAATCTTAAAACCAATTTCAAAACACCGGGGTTCAATTCTCGAATTTCAAATTTAAAATCCTTCAGTTATAAATCATTTTTTTTATATATAAATCAATTTCTTATATAATTTTCAAAATTTCAAATCCTTTCGAAACTTCAAATTCTTGTTTTAAAAAGGGTATATAATCTTTATCGAAAACATTTCACTTTTATATATATGTAGAATAAAATCATACTTATCAAAATAATAATTTCGATATATAAAACAAATTCAAAATACAAACAAACCCGATTTTTCAAATTATGATTTAAGAATGGATTTCAAACAAAGATAGAGATTCAAATTAGAGGAACTCTTAATCAAATAGTATTATGATTCGAAGATAAGCTCGAACGAAGATGAGGTAATTAAATTTCAAAATAGAAGATGAATATACTTATATAAATTGCGGGCGACCTTAATCGGGTCAACCGTGACTTCAGGAACAAGATCGATGCAGAATTCCAAGAAAAATCAACATTCGATCGCAAGAGATAGCGGCATCTAAACCAAAGATATAGAAATCTCCAGTGAATCAATGCCAATTGTGAAGGAGTTTCACCCCTTCATAATTCATTCAAAGATTGGTGGGATCCTATTCTTATAGAGATCATTCGAAGTGGAGTTATGGGATACTCCAGAATCAACAGAATACAAATAGGGAGAGACAATAATGAATTTTGGAACCGCAAGAAACGTTCCGAAGTTCAAAGGAAATCGAGTCAAACGGAAGAGATTCAAACTCGAATGAAAGTGATTCTGTAAATAAATTTACTATATATGCTAAGTTTGCCTAGAACCTGGCTCTAATACCAACTGTAATGACCCGCTATTTTGGACCATTCAAATCGACAATAAATCCACACATCTCAGACTTGAATTGCTCAAAATATCAGATTGTTAATTTAAATTTGGCAAAACTCAACATATACAGTAAATAAATCAATCACAGAATCACAGACACGGAGTAATACAATAATACGCAGCGGAAAAGATAAAATAGTAGTTCATGAAGCTACTATATAAACATCAGAGTTAAAAATAAAATACAACAGAATATCTCAAATACAGTGAAGTCTTCAGTACGAATAGATGACCTCTCTGAACAAATCAACTGGAAAGCTGAATCGATAGTTGGATCTCCAATTTGAAGCTCCAAAATCTAAGGGTGAGTCTCAAATGATGTATCACTCAGTCTGACCCGAGCGTAAAGCAAAACACAAAACACTTGAGTCAGAATTAACATTCTTATACTACTAAATCCAACTCAAGTGAAATATCAACTGAAATATAAGTAACTTAAAGGATGTTTGGGATAACCATCCTCTAAGGATCCGTGGAACTATTACAATGTAGAAATATACACTATAACACCGTGGTCCTTTCAATTTAATTTATACTTCAAAACCCAAATATCATTTCATTTCAAATATATCTATTTTCCAAAATAGTATATATATTAAATGATTTAAAAGATAAAGTATTTATAATTTCCTCAAGTCTTGCAAATCTATTCAAATCAACTTCAAATTCCAAATTCAAATTTATTCAAAGCTCAATTCATCAATTTAATTCAGTTCTAAATATACCATTTATTTTTCAATATATTTCAAAGATTTAATATTCAACATTTTCAAAGTTAGATTTAACAGTTTCATATAGCTCTTGATTTAACTTCATTATTATTTAATCAGGGAATATTCACTTAATAGATTCCATATCATTTTCTAGCCTTAAATTACATTTTTAATAAATATTTCCTTAAATTTTATTTAAGAAATATTCATTAAATTACTTATAAATCAAACCCAAGATAAATCATATCTTACATATCAATTTCAATAAGTTTCTAATCGGTTTAATTAAATAAAATTCTTTATTAAATACAATTTCAACTAAATTCAAATTATCTTCCTAACCTTAACTTATTCAAATTTTTACCAAAATCTATTTTGAAATATAGATATAAGTACTTAACCATATTATATGTATTAAATCAATCTTAATTAAATTTAATATTGTAATTAAATATATATATATATCATTACCATTTGTATATAAAAATTTAAGAATCAACATTTATTTAACCCATATATTTCTTCCCAAATCCATAGAATTTATTTTCAAAATATTTATATATATATATGGACCAACGGTGTCTGTATATATCTATCATATGGTTAAGTGATACGGATATTTATCATTTCAATCCGTAATTTAAATATATACGGGTAGATATCATTTCAACCCATAATCCCAATTTCAATTCAAATGAAAATCGGTTGGGTTTATCATTTCAACCCATAACGATTTTCTCATATTCTAAAGTCCGTTCGGGTATGTATCATTTCAACCCATAGTGAATTCTAAACTACAGGGAACTTGCAGAGTGATAACAGATAATATAATAATATAAAATAGGCATATATCATCAATAACAATATAATATAATCAATAGGATATGGTGTCATATCCCACAGGTGAACAGTTATAGATAATAGCATATATAACAATTTAAATAACTACAGCAACATATTTCAATTGTTGTTTCAATTGAAATCAAATTTACTAAATACAAGAACGTTAATCGTGAGTGATTGCTCACCTTTCGAGGCTAGAGAGGATAGACAATGAAATTGTGTTACAAAATGCACGCATGCCTTCCAAAGCAGAGCTAGATTGGCATAGATTTGATAGACAAAGCTGATAGATAGGGAATTGATAAGAACAAATCAAATTAGAATCCGCTTAATATAGACTGAAACAATATATATAATATATTATTATTATTATTCTCAAACCAAAATCAAACTAAAATACACATTCAAAATCTATATATATCCATATATGTATCTCAAAATCGCTGTTTTAATTAAAACACATATAAAACAACATATCTACATAACATAATTTGAAATAAATAAATATATATTCTGATAAACAAATACGTAGACAGCATATATAACTATTCTATGCAAATCTTATACTGTAACCAAGTCTACAAATACTGCTAAAAGAAAATATAAACAACACACTTTATAGGATATATTTAACTGACGAAAATATACTTATCGTTATATCATATAAATTTTATATAATTAAATATGTATATATGATCTTATTATAAAACTACCAAACTTCCCATATAAAAACTATATATATATATGAGTTAATATGACTTTTACATTATATAACTTACATATTTAAAACAGTGTATATATATTATACAGTCAAAATTTTATGCAACCAGAAACATATTATATTATTATATACTTTAAAATTTCCAAGCTGATGTATGTATATATATATATAAAGCAAAAGAATCATATAAATATATATATGCTTACACATACAGCCATGCCTATGTACCCCATATATAATTTAATATTAAAATATATATACTTGTATAATAGTCAGATTTTAAAGCTATGAACTACTATAACTTACACGCAAAATAAAGAAACCCAGATCATATTTTCGTATGTAACATATATATACAAACTGTACATGCCTTCTTTATCTTTAATTAAATGAAAATCAATATATAAAAAAATATCAATACAACTTTCGTACTCAAAACCAGGTTGATACAAAAAAAATCACAACAAAAACAACAACAAAAAAACAAGTTATCAGCTACCTGTATACATATATTCTGATTTTAAAGAAAATATTCAAAACCGACATCTTTTAGATATGTAATATAAACTTATATACATTACTTATATTATATATATATATATTTTTGAGAAGAGTTAAAAGAAGAGAGCACAAGAGAGAGAGAGGCAAAAGAGGAGGACAATTAAACATACTATTGATATATATGTAATTTTCATAGAACAGTATAAAATGAAACTGTATACAAAGCAAAATGTCTCCTATTATGATAGGTACTCATTATATAAAAGCATGCATAGAAGGGACCTGTACGCCATCAGTGGAAGTTCGGCCATGGCGTTCGGTGGTTGGGGCAGGGTGATCAAGGTATCGGGTTTGTGTGGCTAGGGGAAGTGAAGGCCGAAGGTGAGGGGAACGATGAGGGGTTGGGCGAGGCATGGGTGCTGTCGGTTGGGCAGTGGTGGGAAGGTTGCAACTCAGGTGATTGAAGGCGAACTGAGCGAAGGGGATGGATTTGGGTTTTAAATGGAAGAGGAAGAGCAGGCTTAGCATATATAAGAATCAGATGATAGGATACGTTTCCTTTGTAAACAAACAAAAGAAAAAGAAAGTGGGGAGAGAATGAACAGTGCAGAGCTTATCAAATTTATATAAACTTATGTGTAAATGTATGCTGGAATGAAAGGACAGAGGCAACGTTTGGGGGAAAGAAGCAGTAGGCAAAGGAAAGGAATTGAAATCCGAACGTGATATATAATATACTTTATTATACGCGTAACAGTCAAGTTGAAAGAGCAAGAGATGAGAAAGCAAACCAATCAAATTTCAACAGATAGGAATGGTGTAGCACGAGAATTAAATATATAATTAAAGAAAATAGCGATTGAGAAGGAGAAGTGACATAGCAGGCTATAAAGGCTGATAAATAATATATGTATATATATATATATATGAATAAAGGAAATGTACCGTTTTCAGAGGGATGGATGCAAACTTATCACAAAAAAAAATTATATTTCAAAACTGATGGTAATAAAGGCAGTCATCAATGGATAGAAATGATGGGATGGTAATAGCTGAAAATAAATGTCTCCAGCCGTTTGAAATTTGAATACAAGCGGTACCGATACGAAATCGTTTTTCGCGGGTTCTGCTGTGTACATGACTTCAAAATATAGAATTAAATATACCGCAGAGATCATCACGACGAGACAATCAAAACAATAAACAAATATCAGGGGTACGATCATCCGATCAAAAGTCAATATTCGGTACCAGAAAATGCTGCTATTTGGCCAGAATTAAGATAAATGAACCAATAGAAGTCCAAATTTGGAAAATCGAAAGATGACGTCCCACTCAGAAGAGGATTTAGAAATTTTCTATAGAAAAATATTTAGGTTTGGAAAAATATTTTATTACCATCAATTATTAACTGATTTAAATAGAAATAGAATTTCACAAGAAAATAAACTATAATATTATCAGATGGAAATTTACCACTTGCTATATTGAAATAGATGTATTCCAAATAATAAATTTTTATTTTCAAATTTTATTTTTTAAAATTTCACAAAATTTCAAATAAATACGTTATTAAAAGCAATCAAAATTTATGGGTCATTACACTTTGACACCATCCTAGTTATCACAATGCAAGTTCCCTTTACTATGCTTTGACTTTGAATTGAATTGGAATCGGGTTGAAATGATAAATACCCAAATTAAACTTTGACTTAGGATAGAGAATTAAATAAAAACCGATTGGTCAATAAATTTGATTTAAAAATAAAATGAATATTTTATTTGAATAAATAATATAGTTTTGAAACAAAGTCAGAATTTGAATTTTTATGAAAGGAAAATGTTAATATTTAATAATCTGAATCAAAATATTAACATAGTAGATGATGAAAGAACGTTGTTTTAAAATTAATTATTTAATAATTAAATTTGGAATTATTAATAATGAAGTTTTGAAATTAGTTAATAATTAAGTTTTGAAATTATTTAATAATTAAATAAGATTGAATTATTTAATAATTAAATAAAATTGAATTCTCTGTTAAGTGAAATTGAACTTCTTGAATAAGTGAAATTAATTTTCTTTATAAATTGAGTTTTGAAATTGTAACTAAGTAAATAAATAAGTGAAATTGAATTTCTTTAACAAGAAATGAAAATGTGATATTTTTGTAATTAATGTAAGACTTGAAATGTAAAGAATTTGATTTGATGAATTTAATTTAATGCAATTTGTAAGTTTGATATAATAGCGTTGAACTTAAGAAATTGTTTTAATGAATTGGAAGTTAAATAGAAATTGTTTTGAATGACAAATTTACTTAATGAATATTGAATAAAAATCGATCAATGAATTTAAATTGATTTGAATGTTAATTAAAATTAATTTAAATGATTTCGGAATGAAATTTATATATATGAACTTGAATCAATATTTGAATTGTTTAAATAAAATTGAAATTGAATTATGGAGATATTGAAATTATGAATTTGGAAGTGTTGAAACGTAAATTATGGAAATTGTTTTAGAGAAACAAATGAAATGTTGATTTACAAATTCTATTTGAAATTGAATTTGATTTGGTTTTGAAATATATAAACGACCAATCGGTGTAATAATTACGAAAGTTATTAAAGAGATCGGAATCGGTTAGGGACATACTCACTGTTTAATCCGAAAACCACTTTAATAACTACACGCGGAGTGTGATCCAGAATGAAGTGGTTGGAATGATGTACGTGATGACTTAAGAAAGAGAATGATAATGGATAGCTTTGACACTTGTGTCAAATTGGAAATGACTAAAACAGGAGTCGTGCCGGGCCAAATGGGGGTTAGCTATCTCGAGCGAACACACTTCTTCGAAAACTACTCATTACTTGTTGTCGATTGGTGCACCCTTGATTTGGGAGTGTTGTTTCGCGGTGTTGCGATCGCTGCGGCGATGCATTTTCACCAGTCCGGATCAGGCAAACGGTAGTTTCACTACCTTGGGTATTGCCTCATGTGCCTTGTCATACTTGTATCCCTTATACGCGACCACTACGATTTGTTTTGTGTTATACCTATGGAGTACTCCCTGATATCCCACCAGTTTACGGTGGAGTTTACAGTGCTGTATAGATTATAACGATTATATAAATGTGTTAAGGGGGATAATGGTAACGCCTTAACACTATTTTGATATCTTATATTACTGATAGGCATTATCTACTTATCGTACACTACTACATAGTAGATAGTTTAACAGATCCTTAAAGGATGGTTATTCCAACATCCTTTGAGTTACTTGTATTTCAGTTGCTATTTCACTTGAGTTGGATTTATTGATATAAGAATGTTAATCCTGACTCGAGTGTTTTGTGTTTTGCTTTACGCTCGGGTCAGACTGAGTGTACCAGTATTCGAGACTCACCTTTGGAGTTGGAGCTTCGCTTGGAGATCCAGCTATCTATCCAGTTTCAGCTATCTATCCAGTTTCAGATATCTAGTTGATTATAGTGATGTATTCTGATATTGTATTTGATTATTGTATTCGAGACATCTGTTGTACCTTATTTAACTCTGATATGTATATAGTAGCTTCATGAACTACTATCTTTTATTTCTGCTGCATTTATTACTCTGTGTCTGTGATCCGTGTTCTATTTATTTACTGTATATGCGCAGTTTTGCCAATTTAAATTAACAATTCGGTATTTTGAATTATTCAAGTCCGACATGTGCGGATGCGAATGGTCCAAAATAGCGGGTCGTTACAATTTAAAACCCATATACCGTGATATTCCACCTTGAAGTGGAATTGTTATTGTGCTAACATCTATGGATGCAGGGAAAACAGGTTGGAGGGATCCAACTGGATTCCTCAAAATTATTTAGATTGTTTTATATTCTGTGTTATGAATATTGGATATTCTATGGTGAATTATATTGATAATTGGAATATTGAATGTTATGGTTTGCTTGAATATTCGGTACCCTAAATTACCAAAATATATAGAAGTGGATTTTGAAAGGAAAATAAGGAATGGATTTTCAAGTAAACAAATTTTAAACAATTTGAATAAATTTAAGAATAAATTTGGAAAAGAATAAAAGTGATTTCAAATTTCAAATAAATATAGAAAAGGGATTTTGAATAAGCAGAGAAATAATGAATATTAAAGCTTAAGAAATATTATTTAAAGGGATTTTTCAATCATAATAAAGAAATGAAATTTAAAGTTAAAGGATTTCGAAATAAACGGAATAAGTAAAGAAATTTATTTAAAAGTAAAGTAAATCGAAAATCAATTTGGGAATTGATTTAAGTGTTTAAACGGGATTTTTAAAAGAGAAGTGAGACTTTGGATTTATAAACTGGGTTTATAAAAGTGAAGAAATATATCAGTGGATATTTGGAAGAATAAATTTACGGTGGGAATTTATAATAGAAATGGGTAAATATGTTTAAAAATAAATAGTGATTTATTTTGAAAGATGTGAAAGAAAAGTGTATTTCCCTGGATAGCCAACTACGTTTCCAAAGTAAACTTTTAAGTATAAGCTAAAGGTTTAAAAGTTGATTTAAAGTATGTTTTGGAAAATCTATTATTTTTAAATGTTTAAACTTTAAAGTAAGTATTTTTCAAATCTATTTTAATAGTAATTATTTAAAGATGGTTTGGTATTATGTTTAAATAATAAAAGAATCTAGTTTTATATTTTATTAAGTAGCTTTATTTTAAATATCCTTAAAGTATATATCTTTGAATAAAGTATTAAAGTAGTTTTAATTTAAATGTTTTAATGTCTATTTTATAATAAAGAATTTTAAATTATTTTTAAAATATTAAGTTTTTGTACTTGGTGTTTCAGTGGAAATAAATATTTGGGAATTTATTCCATGAGAAGAGTGTGGTTTTTGAAACCGTTTTCAAAAGGGTTGAAAAAATGGAAATATATCTTGCAAAGATTATTTATTGTGTGATGGATGTTTGTGAATGTTAATTGATAGTTAAATAACCGACTATCAATATTGGCCAATGCGCTGATCGTTTCGAAGAGACCGGGATCAGGATTAATTTCTCGAAAACCACTTCGATCCGGTTTGTACGTTTTCGTGGGAGAAACAAGTTTGGAATCGAAGATGGTGCAGTGAAGTGCAAAGGCTAGTCGCTACTAATCCTTAGGATATTTCTAAAATGGATGTAGTAGGAGTAGTGCCTTCGGTTCTGTTCAAACCCGGGACGGACTTGTATGGATGAATGCTTTCGGAACATCGTCAGGTGGACGATGGGCATTCTAAGGGATATGTTCTACAAAGGTAACGCTTAGCCTCAAGCCTCATCAACCGGGAATGACTGAAAATCAGGGGATATGCAGCAAGGTTTCGTGGGTAGCCCCCACTTGAGAGTAAGGTCATCCCTGTCTAGATGTCCCATTTTATTTCGGCTTAGTGAGCGTTTGCTGATCCCAACCGCGGGGTGATCTTGCTTGGGACTGTCCAGTAAGGGATGGTTCCGGCCTTGTGTTTCAGGGGACTTAGGTGTAACAACCCGGGATTTGCATTACCAACTAATAAATAAAAGTTAGGATTTTTATTTATTTTAATGAAGCATAAAAGAATTTGGAATAACAAAATTTATGTGAAAAAGGCTATTTTAATTAAATGGGAAATATGAGATTTTAAAATGAGGTTAAAATGTTATTTTTGGAAAGTTAAATAATTTAGGAGAGATTTTAAAACGGGTTTGGATAAGAAAAATGAGTTTTATAAACATACATGAACACTTAGACTAATTTTTGGAAAACATGAAATAACTCTCTTCATATTGGGTTATTAAACCTTACCCAATAACCCACCCTAAACTTCCTCTATAAATTATCTCAAACTCTCCTAACCTCATTCATCAAAACTCTAATAAAAACCCTAACCATTTCCTAAAGTTTTCATAATAAAAATGGCCTCCATCTTCATCTCCTTCTAGTTTTAGCTTATGCAAGTCATTCTATGCAAAGGTAATGCAAATACCCACCTCAAATCCATTTTTATATCTTTCTTATTTCTGAAATTGATTTGGTAACACATGTTTTATGTGTTTTTTTTATCTTATAGCCTCCTAATCATCTTTTGCTAACTTGGGTTGATGCTATAGTAGTCTTTGTTGCTTTCTAGAGAGGTATATTGCTAAAAACCTCTTCTAATATGTGTTTAATCATCTTTTGATTTTGGTAATCAGTTAGTAACACATGTTTTATTATGTAACATGTGAATCATAGCTCTTTGATCATCTTTGCTTTTATTTTGGGGTGTGCACATAAGGTACTTGTAATATATGCTAGCTGAAATTATAATTAGTTTATTGCAGTTAGTAAATTAGGCATATCTCATTCATCTTAAATCAGAATTAAGATTTTCTTGAAGTTTTGGAAATCTTATTCTGTAGCCTATAACTTTTATGTTTTGAGCTTTGCCTAATTTTGTGGTTTGAATGGTCTAAATTACGTTTGTTTGTCGTTGACCTGACAACAAACTACAGGGTTGATAAAATAAAACCCTGAAATTGATTTGACCATAAGTTACTCGTTTCTTATCCGAATTAGATAATTTTGAATGTTCCGGAAAGGTTAAAACATATGCTACAATTTTTGTTCTTTGAGTTTTATGTAGTTTTGCCATTTAGATGACCTGAAATGCATTCAAAGACAGAAGACCAATTCTGTCTTTAACAAGTTATCTTGAGTTTCAATCTGATATTGTTTTGCATGTATCTCTCTCGTTATTGATCCGAATTAGATAATTTTGGATGTTCTGGAAAGCATAGATTTAGAGCTAAAACTTTCATGTTTTGAGTTACATGAAATTTCGAAGTTAATTTGGTCAAAATTGTACATTCTTACCACTGTCCCGAGAGCACAACGACAGTGATATAAAATTTAGATCTGAGAATTGTTTTAGTCATAGAATTTTCATCTCTAGTCGGAATTTGACGATCTTGGTCATTCCGGAAAGCTTAGAAACTAAGCTACAACTTTTATTTTATTCATTTTGCCAGAATTTGAAGTTTACTATGCCAAAATTGTGGTTTTTCATCTCTGGCCAGTTAGTGCATAGCTATAGGCCTTAGTCTCTTTTCTCCCGTTGTTTTCAGCGTAGAACCCCGACTTTGTGACGCCATCCCGGGCTCGTCCTTCGTCGGATTTCATCGTTTTTGGTCTCGTTAAAAAGATGAGATGGAGATCTTCAACCATGCAAAGATTGGTTTAGATCTGGGTGCATTAGGTACTTCGTTTCTATTGTCGAAGTAGCACGCAGAAACTGTTTTACAATAGTGATCATTTTCAGTTATCGTCGGACCAACTTCGAAACATTGTCGTTTCTTCGTTTCAAGTCGAAACCGAACGATTCTTGTTGCATATCAAAGTAGGAGTACTTTTCTACGCTCCTGCAAATTTTCATCAAGATCTGAGTTCATGTGACCCTTCGACCATGTCGTCGAAGTGGGACCTTTACACTGTTTTGACACAGTAAAGTTTTATGATTTTTGTCCGACTTTGAGACGACGCCGTTTCTTCGTTTCAAGTCGGAATTTCCCGATTCTTTTTGCATCTTAAATTAGGGATTTTGGACTACATGCCTGAAAATTTTCATGACATTTGGACACAGTTTGCTTGTCCAAATAAATTGCCGAACTTTGGTTCGCGTCAGTTTTTTTGAATGTTTACAAACACTTAGAATATTTTTCAGTGATTTTCTGGTTTTATTGATTTCTTTGAGATTTGTCTCTAGATTTCGTACACGGGTTTTATGAATCATTTTCAAAAGATTTTTCACTCCTAAATGGCTTTCGAAATTATTATATAATATTATTTTTAATTATTAAATTAATTACTCCATAATAGGAGATTTTTCAAAAGCCATTTTAAAGTGATTTCAAAATCAATTATAAATCCGTTTCGCACCATTATTTTCTATAATAAAAACCTCACACTCACTTTTTAGCACGTCGAGCGAAGTGGAAAGGTGCTTAAACGGTTAGGAAATCTCCGGCCTATGGAACCGTGTGTATTTTCTTTCCAGTTAATCCCCGACCTATTCGATTGATCGTTTTGACCTTTGGGTCTAGTTTACCGATGATATGAGGTGGACTTTTTATTGTTTGGAGTGTGAGCTTGCTATTGGTTAGGAAACCGTTTAGTGCGAACGTGGGGTATGGGACTCATTGTTAACACTTTACGGGTTCCTCTCCAAGAAGTTAGTGACACATTAGCCTCTGGGCGGCCAGTACTGGACCTCTGGGTCACCACGCCTCTGGGCAACCGTCTCTGGACACCTGCTCTATGGAGCAGTTTATTTTTCGGCATGCGCCTCTGGGCCTTTATCCTTCTGGGAAGGATCTTGCCGTCTCGCGCGTTCTGCATATGTGCGAGTGATCGATCACAACTCTATAGTACTTGGCAACAACGACTCTGGTCGGTGCACGTGCAATATTGGTATTATTTGATGATTTTTATATCCATTCGAGTACCGCCATTCGGTGTTGGTTCTATGGAACAATACGATGTAAGTGCGATTACCTTGTGGATTCACAGTGTCTCTGGACACTGCTTTTCAGTGTTGGATTTCATTGACTTTTCAGTATATCCCCATTGCTCTTTGGAGCATCGATCTTTGCTTGGGCATTGATTACAGACTCTGGTCACTCTTGGAATTATTGCCTATGGGCATCTTTTTATAGCTTTGGCTACGCCGATGATATGAGGCGATTTTATTTATTCTACACTTTGGTGTTGATTTCTCTTTGGAGATTTTTATTGTTTATTGATGATTAGGGATCGTCATTATATTCATGTGGTTCATAATATACTTCTCTTTGGATAAGTACTGTTTTATTTATGTACCGCATTACTATATATCTCAGTTATTACTGATTGTTTAACTAGCCTGACCCGAGTGTTTTCGCTCGGGTCAGACCGAGTTGTTTCAGGTTAGGTCTCTGGACTTAGCTTCTGTGCTTCCGCTTGGACATTATCTGCTATGTTGATAGATAGCGCTTTTATTTGCCCACTATTCCGCTACTCTGTTATTATTCAGACTTTGATATATACATATTATTAACCCACATGTGTGGGCAGTGGCTTTGTACCCACTTATTGTATTTGGATCTGTATTGACGATGTATTGTTCTGGGATTTTATATCTGTTATGTGATTCTGTTCTGTGATGTTTTATCATTTAATATTATGCTTTGTCCTGATAGATCTTTAGCCATTTATAATTTCGTTATAAGTATTTACCGAATATGTCGAACCACTTGAAAAAAATATATAGATACCATCCTTTCGACGTATTCAGTAGATAGTTATAGCTTGATTACAAATGGTCGCTTCCACTATACTCTATTCTCCGCTTTAACAGACGGTATTACTTCCGTAATACTCTTTGTTACAGTGGGTCTCAGAGTGGGGCGTTACATTAGGGTGGGTCCTCGGTACTGTGATCTAGACCAGGTACTGTGACAGGTGGTACCCCAGTGCCTAGTCATTAGTTGGAAATCCATTCTCCCTACGTGCCTTGTACGGTTTTTGTTTGTATTACCCACTTTGTGGCTAGTATGCTGGAATTTAATCATGTTACAATTTCAGCTATTTGAATAAGTATTTGTATATAGACACTACTATAATATCAGAGGATTTTGATAAAAAGGTGTTTCGGCTATCGTAAGGTAAAAACCCGACATGTTTATTTATGGTGTGGTCTTACGAGATGCTTTTGTTTTCAAAGGATTTGGAAAACTTTAATAATCCATTTGAGTGTGATTTTTTTCACGCTGGTATTCTAGACTGACTCGGGTGTTATTTTATTATAATGCTCAGGTCAGACCGAGTATTATAGGATACAGGTTATGATGCTGTGGAGCTCAGGAGACGAGCTGGATGGCAAGACGTATCATACGTATATGATGTATTTTCCGCTGTGTTGTGTATGTTGTGTATTCTGTATGTGGGACAAGTTATTATAACTGTCCTGAATTGTGATGTTGATTGTATTGTACTCTGAGGTTGTATTCTGATGATGTATATATAAACATATATAGATTCTTTCTGTAAAGATCAGTTGTTATCTATTATATTTTATTCCGCTGCGATGTGAGATTCTGTTGTGTTGTTTTCTTTTCTTCTACCTCCTTCTTCTTTAACCCTAATGGTTCGTATTTCCGTTCACTTTGTGTCGATATGTTTGGAGAATAGTGTCGATTCAAGGGGTACAGGTTTGCGGGTCGTTTCACTTGGTATCAGAGCTGAAAGGTTAAGCGAGAACCTTGGCTCTAGTGGGATTACTCATTGAAAAAGAGTTTGTAGTACTCTAGAAATGAGTTCGATTGTATTAATAGATATGAGCGCGTATTTGTTAGTGAATATAAAATGGTTTTATATTTTGTTGATTGATTTATTGAGTGGCATATGAACCTTTGTCGGCACAGTCTGGACAACTGTATCGAAGGGGTTTCTAAGCACTTGAATAGAACAATTCGACACAATATTGTTTTAAAATGGATAAATGAAATAATTTTACCCAAATTATTTTTGTATATGAAAGAAATAATTTTTAGTAATTATTATATATATATATGGTTGCTTGGTTGTTAGGGAGTGATAATAAGAAATTAAATAAGAAATTGAAATCATAACTAAAAGCTAAGAAATAAATTCATATACAAATGAGATATGTAAATGTAAACTATAAATGTGATATATAATTGAAATTGAGATGAAATCCCAGAGTAATGTTTGAATATGAATTGGATGGGTCTGGAATTTGGAATTTTTGGAAAAAGTCTAAATTCTTTTGGGTTTGAAAATGGTTTTCAAAGGTTTTGGAGGAATAATAGTGATATTATTTTGGAAATATTTTGAATTGGATTTGAAATCTAGAGATATTTGAAATTAAAAATATTTGAAATTGTTTTTAAGAGATAAAAGCATTTAACTCTCTTTCGGTCGTTGGAAAATAACTTCGGTGATGAATGTAGCATCATCGATGTTCATTTTCGAGTTTCCAGAAGAGGAATTGCTGCCAAATTGTTTTAAATTTGAACTGTTGGCAAAGGTTGGGTTTGACTTTTGAGATGCGAAGGATTTTGGATATAATTGATTTCAAATGATTTTTGAAATACTTAAGGGATTGTTGGAAACTCTAGAGTTGGTTTAATTGTTTTGGAATGATTAAGGAATTGTTTAAAATTCTGAAAGTAAATTGAAAATGTATAATCCCGAGTTAAAAAGTAAAATGTGAACGGGATTGATTGTAAATGGATGAAAGTATGGATATAAATAAGTTGTGACTTATAAAATTTAGAAGTGGGATAAATAAGCCTAAAAAAATTATAGTTCTGTATTTTGGATGATGAATAAAAATCCAGAACTTAAATTATAAAATAGATTGAAACTCAAGGAAAATAGTTAAAGTGATTTTTGAGACAAAAATCAGGTATTGGGTATAAAATTGGAATAAACTAATTGTTAATTTATTAGTTAATGAAATATGGAAATGGAATTTAAATTGGTTAAATGAAAGTTGAATTGTAAGTTAGTAATGGAGTGGAAATGTTGTTGAATAAAATAGAGCTGGATTTTAATAGTGATGGTTTGAATTTGCAAATAGTATCCAAGTGAGTAGAAACAAGTTGAATGGCCTTGTTATTAATAAATTGAATTCAGAAATAAAATGTGAATGCAAATTAGAATTTATAATGGATTGAATGAGTATACTAATTGAATTAAATTAGTAAAATAAAATGGAATTGAATAAAATTCTATGGATTGATAGAAGTAAACAAATATTGATTTTTGAATCAATTGACATGAATATGAGCTTGTTTGGATTAAAAATGGATCGAATGTAAGAAATTGAATTGTAAACCATTGAAATTGAATGAAATGGCATATGAATTGATTGTAAGCAATTGAATTAGTTTCGAAATCATATAATTTGCTTATGGAAGTACTTAGTACTTGTTGCTTATGAAATGTATGTATTTAGCTATTGAAAATAAGTGAAATGTTAATAAAAATTTATATATTTGTCACTTACATATTTAAATTGAGTAAGTACAGGTTTAGGGGAGCCGTGTGGCTGGATTTGGTTTTGCAAATTGCTAAAATAAATAACCGCTTTGCTTAAAAATGCTAAATAAGGTACGCCTACGCAATAAAATAGGAAATATGATCTGTTTTTGTTTTTCCAACCGTGTGGGTCAATGTATATATATTTATATCTCTTGTCAAATTTGCAAAAGCACCTCCGTACAAAGGAGACTCCGCCAAAATTTTCTGAAAATTTTGGGAGTTAGAAATTTTTTGAAATTTTTGGAAATTTTCACTAACGACAAATGAATTAAAAATTGGAATTTTAGATAAAGGTAAATAAAATTCAATATTCAAAGTTAAAGATAAATTGAATACGAACAAAATTGAAAATGAAAATCTTAATGAAAATCGGGAGGGAGTATTTAGATTTGAAAATAACTAATAAATTGAAGCAAACTGAATCTATATGGAATTAGAATCCAAATTGATTTAATGTAGATAATAACCAAGTGGTAAAATGCAAATAATAACATAAGGGTATATAAAATGCTTATATTAAACTTAAGAAAGGTTAAGGGTGAAGGTTCTTATGTAAATTTGGTATTGGAAGTATACTGAGCCAATAATTGAATGAAAATCAAATTGGGGTGCTATGATTGGATATTATTACAAGGTAGTATACAGGTAATTTAAAAGCAAGAGAAATCGGATTTTGATTTTGAAGATAAATTTGATTTGCCCGACAAAAGGTATGTGTTTAAATTTCTATATGAAATTTGATTTGGATTTTGATATAGCCACTTGGCGTTTTGTTTTCTTTTGAAATTTGGGAGCCGTTGAGGCATTTTGTAGTTGTACCGAGCTAGCTGCACAAAGGAGACGCTGGCAAAAAATTTCGTGAATTCAGGGAGTTAGAAAAATTTTGAGAAATTTTTTAATAATTCAAAATTTGGTTTCAAATTTAAATTTGAATTGTTAAGTAAGTAATGTTGTTTGGAACTTATGGATAAGTTTGGAAAGCTAGAAAGAGGGTTAGTGTCTTTAAATAAAAGATTTCTTTGGAAAGTTGTTAAAGCCGTTTGGTTTTGGGAGAAAGGTTAACGGGTTACGGACCATTCCTCTTAACTAGTAATTTCGGGGACGAAATTCTTTTAAGGGGGGAGGAATGTGACGACCCGGAATTTTGGATATTTGAAATGAGAATATTTAATTAATTTTAAATATTCAAAAGAGTAATTTTGACTTGAATTTAAAATATCACTATTTATTTGATAATTTAATTATTAAATTAAATAAATGGGAAGTTGGGTAAAATGTTGAATCCGGAGTTTTAAGCCTGTTAAAAATAATTTGAAGGCTTTGAAAATTTACATTGGTAATACTGAAGGCGATGGAACTTTTAAAATTGAATTTAAAAGTGTTTTGTTCAGTTTTAAAATTTTATCGTTTAAATTGATATTTAAAAATAACCTTCCGGAGCACAGTCTCGAAATTCGACAAAACCAGTTCCATTGGATCCATAATAGTGTATTATTATCGGATTTCAATTTTCGTAGTGATTGGAGTTGTTGTGTGAGCGTACAACATTTAAACGCGCTGAAATTTATATCGAATTTAATATTATAACTGAGTCCAAAAAGCTATCTTCTCCATACGATCGAATTAGGACTCGAAACCTTTTCCATTGCATTCGGAATAGGGGTATAACATTTTAAACGCCTAGCGGCACGCCCCGATAGGATGTCAAAATTTCAGGCTACGATTTTGAGACGGTTTAAATTTAAATATATATAATTGTTGACTGGTCGAAGTCTATCTTCTGCAACTTGTATATGACCTAGCCTATTTGAGCACGTATAAATCACGTCCATCCCTCTTTTGCAAACGAGATGTTTCAGTTTTGACATAAAGTAAATAAATAAACTTTAAATTGAAAGCCTTATCTTCCTCAATACGCAGTGCACTCATTATTTATCTCGAGCCTTCGTTCCTTCTCCCAAAATTAAACGAACAGAGAAGCTTTCAAAATAAAATAAAACTAAACAAACAAATTCCTTTCCTCGTTCAAAATCAAATAATGGCCGCGATTTAAAAGAAAGGGGGAAGCGGGCTTTGTTTTTTTTAAGCAAATTCGTTACCTAATGGCAAACCAAATATCGCGAGCTCAGCACCACTTCGCGAGGAGGGTTAGAGCTTGGGTGGTGACTGGGTCGTTCCACCTTGATGGCCGAAAGAATTAGTGAGATGGGGAGGGAACGAAGTTGAATCGACTTCATTCGATGCAAGAAAGGGAAGCGGCTCCTCGAATTGCTCGCGTGTGACTGGGTCGTCTCAAATCGAGGGGGGATCTCGATCGCGCTCGCGTGTGGGCTGCCAAAGTCGAGTGCGACGCAGTCGCGATCTTGGATGCGCAAGAGGGTGGAGATAATGGTTTCGGGAAGGAGGAAGGGAACCGAGCTTTGTATCCTTGGGTCGTGATTTCCGGTGAAGTAGTGGTGGTCGAGGTGAGATTTTTTTTGCAGTTTATTTATTTATTTATATATTTGTATTTGTTTATAGATATCAAGGAAGAGGATAATGATAATATAAATACAAATATATATATAATTTTGAACAGAGGGAAATATTTACATGAAGGTAAACAATTCTGTTTTAATTTAATAAAAATATATAAAGTTGAAGTAGAAAACTTTGTCTCATTTGAAACAAATTGTAAATGAAGTATAAACTGTTTTGTGTAATCATGTAAATATACCTATATATATACACTCATGCCTGTTTTGATATATAGAAGTTAACAGAAAATTATTTTTTATAAGGATTGGAAAAAAAATGTATAGATAAATACACAGTGAGGCAGAGCAGTTTTAGTAATATATATATATATATAGTTTTAAGCAGGAAATTTTTATAAGTCAAAGAATTTAAATACAGTAAGGTTTAGAAGGAAATACTGTTTAATATAAGTAAAACTCTGGGAAAAATAGTGATTTTAAAGTACATGAGGAATTTATAAAAGTAGATTTTTGAAAATCTATAATTTATCTTTGATAAGTGTATATGTGGTTTCAAAGGGGAATTAATAGTTTAATTAAATCATTAATTAAAATTATTACATGGAAAATTTATTATTAAGTTAATTCACATATTAATAAATTGTATAACGTTTATACAAGGTTTAAAATCATGGAAACAAGCTGGTTGGTTTGGACTTCAAATTAAAAAGCAAAGGTGAGTTAATCTCACTCATCTGGTTTTAATTTAAATTTAAATAGTTAAATTTAAATATTTGGTGAATGATTGGATTGATTGGATATGATAGTATATATGGTAGTATATAATATATATATATATATATATTGGAGTTGTTGATATTCCCACATTATATAGCGGATGAGACCCTATGCGCCGCATAATAGCGGATGATAATATTTATAACCCATATACCGCGATATTCCACCTTGAAGTGGAATTGGTATTGTGCTAACATCTGTGGATGCAGGGAAAACAGGTTGGAGGGATCCAACTGGATTCCTCAAAATTATTTAGATTGTTTTATATTCTGTGTTATGAATATTGGATATTCTATGGTGAATTATATTGATAATTGGAATATTGAATGTTATGGTTTGCTTGAATATTCGGTACCCTAAATTACCAAAATATATAGAAGTGGATTTTGAAAGGAAAATAAGGAATGGATTTTAAGTAAACAAATTTTAAAGAATTTGAATAAATTTAAGAACAAATTTGGAAAAGAATAAAAGTGATTTCAAATTTCAAATAAATATAGAAAAGGGATTTTGAATAAGCAGAGAAATAATGAATATTAAAGCTTAAGTAATATTATTTAAAGGGATTTTTCAATCATAATAAAGAAATGAAATTTAAAGTTAAAGGATTTTGAAATAAACGGAGTAAGTAAAGAAATTTATTTAAAAGTAAAGTAAATCGGAAATCAATTTGGGAATTGATTTAAGTGTTTAAACGGGATTTTTAAAAGAGAAGTGAGACTTTGGATTTATAAACCGGGTTTATAAAAGTGAAGAAATATATCAGTGGATATTTGGAAGAATAAATTCATGGTGGGAATTTATTATAGAAATGGGTAAATTTGTTTAAAAATAAATAGTGATTTATTTTGAAAGATGTGAAAGAAAAGTGTATTTCCCTGAATAGCCAAGTACGTTTCCAAAGTAAACTTTTAAGTATAAGCTAAAGGTTTAAAAGTTGATTTAAAGTATGTTTTGGAAAATCTATTATTTTTAAATGTTTAAACTTTAAAGTAAGTATTTTTCAAATCTATTTTAATAGTAATTATTTAAAGATGGTTTGGTATTATGTTTAAATAATAAAAGAATCTAGTTTTATATTTTATTAAGTAGCTTTATTTTAAATATCCTTAAAGTATATATCTTTGAATAAAGTATTAAAGTAGTTTTAATTTAAATGTTTTAAAGTCTATTTTATAATAAAGAATTTTAAATTATTTTAAAAATCTTAAGTTTTTGTACTTGGTGTTTCAGTGGAAATAAATATTTGGGAATTTATTCTATGAGAAGAGTGTGGTTTTTGAAACCGTTTTCAAAAGGGTTGAAAAAATGGAAATATATCTTGCGAAGATTATTTATTGTGTGATGGATGTTTGTGAATGTTAATTGATAGTTAAATAATCGACTATCAATATTGGCCAATGCGCTGATCGTTTCAAAGAGACCAGGATTGGGAATAATTTCTCGAAAACCACTTCGATCCAGTTTGTACGTTTTCGTTGGGGAAACGAGTTTGGAATCGTAGATGGAGCAGTGAAGTGCAAGGGCTAGTCGCTACTAATCCTGAGGATATTTCCAAAATGGATGTAGTAGGAGTAGTGCCTTCGGTTCTGTTCGAACCCGGGACGGACTTGTATGGATGAATGCTTTCGAAACATCGTCAGGTGGACGATGGCCTTTCTAAGGGATGTGTTCTATAAAGGTAACGCTTAGCCTCGAGCCTCATCAACCGGGAATGACTAAAAATCAGGGGATATGTAGCAAGGTTTCGTGGGTAGCCCCCACTTGAGAGTAAGGTCATCCCTGTCTAGATGTCCCATTTGATTTCGGCTTAATGGGCGGTTGCTGATCCCAACTGCGGGGTGATTTTGCTCGGAACTGTCCAGTAAGGGATGGTTCCGGCCTTGTGCTGCAAGGGACTTAGGGTGGGTCCTCGGTACTGTGATCTAGACCAGGTACTGTGACAGGTGGTACCCCAGTGCCTAGTCATTAGTTGGAAATCCATTCTCCCTACGTGCCTTGTACGGTTTTTGTTTGTATTACCCACTTTGTGGCCAGTATGCTGGAATTTAATCATGTAACAATTTCAGCTATTTGAATAAGTATTTGTATATAGACACTACTATAATATCAGAGGATTTTGATAAAATGGTGTTTTGGCTATCGTAAGTTAAAAACCCGACATGTTTATTTGTGGCGTGGTCTTACGAGATGCTTTTGTTTTAAAAGGATTTGGAAAACTTAAATAATCCATTTGAGTGTGATTTTTCTCACGCTGGTATTCCAGACTGACTCGGGTGTTATTTTATTATAATGCTCGGGTCAGACCGAGTATTATAGGATACATGTTATGATGTTGTGGAGCTCAGGAGACGAGCTGGATGGCGAGACGTATCACACGTATATGATGTATTTTCCGCTGTGTTGTGTATGTTGTGTATTTTGTATGTGGGACAAGTTATTATAACTGTCCTGAATTGTGATGTTGATTGTATTGTACTCTGAGGTTGTATTCTGATGATGTATATATAAACATATATAGATTCTTTCTGTAAAGATCAGTTGTTATCTATTATATTTTATTCCGCTGTGATGTGAGATTCTATTGTGTTGTTTTCTTTTCTTCTACCTCCTTCTTCTTTAACCCTAATGGTTCGTATTTCCGTTCACTTTGTGTCGATATGTTTGGAGAATAGTGTCGATTCAAGGGGTACGGGTTTGTGGGTCATTTCATACCTTCTACGAGTTCTCAATTTATTTAAGTCAATTACTTATTTCAAACAATATCTAAGAATCACTACTCAGTTAAATGCCAAATTACTTAATTTATTCTCATTCCAGCTTGCTTAATTTCACATATCCAATTTATAAGAATTTAGATTACACATTGAAGTGGTTTTGGGTATTGTTGATACTCGACCCGGTCTCTTCGAATTCAATGTCATGTCTCATCCAAGTTGTTAAGTTTTAAAAAAAACAATACAATTCATATTCAGGATATCATATCACATAACAATTCATCATTGATAGATAACTCACAATATTACTGTTTAACCCATTATCACAACACATCTAAATTGCCTATCAGAGACATCAACAAACCAAGCAATCCAATATCCTTCATCCATCCATAAGCAAGATTTATTTGATATATAATTCCTAATAATTTGATCAATCATCAATAAAATTAATCATCAATCTTAATTACTTGGATTATCTTAATTCTGCTTACTTATCATTAATTAATCATAACCCAATCAATCTATCATTCTTTATTCATCCATCTTAATTAATCCCCCTTGATTAATATTCTTTAATTACATTAATGTGAAGACCCAAATTATTGAGATAAAAATAATTTTAAAATGAGAATATTTAAGAAAAGAAAATATAGTCTGACAATAATAATATTAGGAGTAAGTGAAATGAATAAATAAGAGGATAGAGATTTTTCAATAAAATGGGAAGAAAATGATCAAATATGAGTGAGATTTTATATACAGATATCTCCTGTATATATATATATATACACACATATAAAAATATATATGTATTAGATGTGAGTAGCCAAAGAAGTATAAAATGATAAAGTCCTTTTGATAACTAAATTGCATGAAAACCAGTTTAGTACTATTGTGCATAAATACCTTCTTAAAAATAAATCAGGAAATAAATGGTTTGAAATAATATAAGAGAACCATTCAGGCCTAACAAGGTATACAATGTATCTGAGTCATACAAAGATGATGTGTAGATGGATCATGCAAATAGCATGTGCACAGAAAAGCAGAGAAGCAACTGCTTTTACTAGAAATAGAAATCAAGAGAAAATGGCACATTTAGCCATAACAATACACACATAATTCTCTGAGTAATGTGAGGATAAAATGGGTTTTTCCTTTAGTAAAACCCTAGCAAAATGATTTAAATCAAGAGGGAAGCAGAGGTTTTCTCTAAGGGAAAACAGAAACACATTGAAAAAAAATAGAAAGGAGAGCTCACCCTGTTTTCAAGCTTAGGCATTCTCGGGGAAGAGAGGTGGAAGGTGAGTGATTAATCACTTATGATCTGTAAGGCATTAAGACCCATGTTAAGGGCAGCCAAGTTATTTTATATAAACATTACATTATGTTTTTCCTATTTGATTTTATTTTCTGGATGAAAATATGTTGATCATGGATGGTATTCTGGTTGAGTTTTTGGATGAGGTTTTAATCTGTTTTGACTTGTTGTGATGGTTTCAGTTTTTGTTTTAAAATATAGATAATCAAACAAATACACTAATCACAGAAATAGATTTTATATATGCTAGTTTTGATATGAAAAATGAATCAAATGTTTTACTGTGGAATAGGGTATCAATGAAAGAAAAGAAGTAGGCAGTGTGAATATTGAGATTCATGCTTATGTCTAGTCTATATTAAAAATGATATGAACAATGCAATATTACAAATATGTGCTGATTTGTTCAGATCATAAACCAATAAGTTTTTATGGGTTTTTCTCAAAAACCATTCCCTATGTTCACAGTAAAAGAATAAATATAGTTTTGCATATGACTTCTTCATATTTGTATAAGCAATGGAAAATTTCTAGAAATAAAAATATAAGCAGGTTTTGGAAAAATGTGATTAAAGCAAAAATGACTTTGAAATAAGGTGTGCAATTTTACATGAATGCTTTGTATGACTGGATATGATCTTTGGGTGATTTTAAGAATTCTTGACCTATATAAGGAAGGAAAGAATACGAGCATCTCTGGAACCAAAAGAAAAATTCCCCAGAAAGAAATAAATAAGCATGGTCTCTAAATTATAAAATAATTTAGGAGTAGTGCCTTGATCTACTCATCAGCAGGTGGTTGATGGGTATGTGCATGACTTGTTTAAGTCCTGTAGGCCTCTGTGTAAAGGGTTAACAGAACTGAGCCCCTTTGCAATGCACACATGGTGTTCAATGGCAAGAGTTCAGACCAAACAAAATGAAAAGATGAGAAAGAGAAATGATGCTATGGAATTTAAGGAGTTAATCCATAGGAGTTTTGTACTTGTACAACTGAATGAAGTGAATGGATGAATGCTTGGGTGTATGTTTATAGATAAACCTAAATATACACATTCTCAGATTTTAATTGGGATTTGAATTGCATTTTATAGAAAAGTTCTCTGTACAGCCTTAAGAATTTACGAGATATTTTGCATACTTGATTTAACTCACACCAGAATTTATTTCTGACCCTATTTGTTGCCTTTGCAATACTTGGGGTGTCTCATTTTATTGGGGCAGTTCAAAGTTTTGCTGCAGGGAATGATGCATGAATTGCTTGCTTGCTTGCATGGATATTTGGAGATCTTGAGGAGTTTAAAGTGTTTAAGAGAAGTAGCAGTGTCTTTGTAATAATTAAGTTAGGCAAACTCTAATATGTTCTAAGTATTTTCATGAGTGTCTTTTGCTTTGGTATCTGGAAAACAGTATGTAAGAAGAAAAAGAAACTTAAATGTTATATGTGTTTGCGAGCTGTGGACTTAAATAACAAGTTCTGAAATAGTTTTAGTAGATAATGCTGAAGGAGAAGATGCCATTTAATCTGATATGTGAACATATTTTTCTAGACAGTCTTGAGGCACTTCAGTTATGAAATAAAACTGATACTAAGTTGGAGAGATCTGATACTATAAAACTGATACTAAGTTGGAGAGATCTGATACTATAAAACTGATACTAAGTAGGAGAAATCCGATACTATAAAACTGATACTAGGTAGGAAGTTTCTGATACTATAACTACTGATCTAGCACTAGGTTGGGAAAATCTGATACTATAGCTTCAAAACTGATACTAAGTGGTAAGACACCAGATTCAACACTTTTCTAGCTCCAGATATAAGAAGTTGTGTGATTTATAAAGTAGATCACAACACCATCACTCATGTGATGACTATTTGCTCAGTTAACCAGGAAATATGCATTTTGTCTGTCATGATTGGTTTGTGCTTGTTGTGTCTAAACCTTGATCACATGTGTTGTTTTTCTCTGCTTAGATTTCAACCTAGTTTATCACCTCAGTATTCATATGATAAGTACCAAACCACAAAAGAATTCCGGAATTTAAAAAGTATGGCTTGTAAACCAAGAAACCAATTAATTAGAGAAGTAAGCAAGAAAATTATAAGTGACAATATTCGAAATTAATATTAATCAAGCTTGAGATCAAAAAGGGGAATGTAAAAATAGAAATGGCTATGTGACACCAATTCTCTGAAAAATGAGAAATATTGTGTGATTGAATTTTTCCTTGTTAATTTTTAATACTCTGATAAGCAAGGAAACATTTATATATCTTCATATATATAAATGACTTGAATTGACTTATATACTAATATTTTTAAATTGGTAAGAATTTGGATCTTGGGGAAAATGAAATTAAAGAAGTGATCACTTGGTAAAAAAAAAAATTCTCAACAGTAAATCACTGAAAAATAACAATAAAAAAGAAGTGGGTCACTTCAATTAAGTAATTAACCATTAATTACCACATAGATTTATTAGCCTTATCCATTCACATTAATTAACTTTTAAATTAATGTCCTTAATTAATTAAATATAATTAATTACATTAATTATTTGCATAAATTAATTAATCTTTAATTAATCATATTCATTAATTAACTTTAATCAATCACATTCAGTAATTAATTATACTTTAATAAATTACAGTAAGTAATTAAATACACTTTAATTAATCACACTAATTAATGATCCTTTAATTAAATTAATTATCATTTAATTACTTAAGTTAATTAATTAATCTTCAATGAAGTAATTATCAATTAACTAATCATTCTTTAATTAATTACTTTAAGTAATTATCCTATTCAAAACCATTCAAAAAAATTTAATTTCAAACCTTTGTCAAAAAAAAAACAATTTATTTATTTTTATATAAGCTTTGGAAACCTGGAACAAAGCTTCTTTTAAATTCAAAAATTTGGTTATTCAAACACAACAAAATTCGAGCCTTAACCAAAATTTTCCCGAGCCACTAAGGAAAATACCCGAGATTTCCCACCTTTTTCCCGATCCACTCAAGCTCCTATTACCATACGAAACCCGAAGATGACATCGAGTTAACCCATCATCTTCCCCGAAGCAAAACTCACAGCCATGCTTCAGATACTCATAGATATACGTGCACGTGCACGCACCACTGCCACCACTCCGATCATCGTCACCCTCGCCGCGAGTCAACCCAAACCTCCCTACTCGATTACGACCATCCATGCTTCAATTCGAACATGAAACAAGATCGGGCCTGAGTGAACCCGACCCAGACACGAATCATCTCCCAAAAATATCCTTGTGCTGCCACCTCCAGCCACCAGGAGTTCTGATACTTCGACCAACTCTCCTCCAAAGGCCCACGCACCCGTTCCCCTACTCGCGATCAAGCCCGAAGCTTCCACGTTGGAGAAATCGACTCAAACATGTCGACGAACCCAACAGGCGGTAAAACCCTACAACCCCATCATGTCGCCGCCACAATGATCTTTTAACCCTCCCGCTATTTTCCTATGTAACTCCACCCTCGAGCTATCCCCAGCGTCGAGCACGACGACCATCTTACTGTCGATCGCCAGATTTTACAAAAAATACAATCTTCATTCAACCGCAAAATTCCCATCAATTACACACTTAAAAATCTAGATACGATCACTAAAATTCAACTCTTCAAAGCTCGAATCCAGATACATAATCCATACTTGAAATCTAAACACTTGATTTTCTGATTGGAAATAATTTTCACTGTGTTTTCCTGATTTCTGTGAACTTATTTGATAATTAAACCTAAAAATATTTTTAGAAATATGTCTAACTTAGTTGTTACTAACAATTTACTTTTAGGGATCACAACCCAAAATTAAACATATGGGGAGGAATTGAATTGATTTGTATATGCATGTGACTGTTATTCAAACAGAGACTTATATCTATATACATTTTCACAGCAAGCACAGAATAAACCATATCTATATACACAGAAATTACTTTAATTTATACTTTTAAACACTACTTCAAATGTTGATCACAAGCACAATCTTTTAACAGATTAAGTTTAGATTATTTACTCACTGTAACAATGTTTGACAGAGAACAGAGTAAATCAACTTGTACAGGTGGATACTGCATAATCTTCTATTGTTTATAATCTTCACTTACTCATAGATTTAGATAAGATTTTAAATTAAAGACGAAGTTTACTCACATTCATTTAAGAACAGAGGTTGCATGCATTCACTCAGCCTTGTATATAGTATTTCCATCCATATATGCCAGCTTGACACATTTATACATTCAGGCAAAATAATTTCACGACATCATTACTAAAATTCATCACATTCATCAAAGCATAAAACAGACTCAATATAAAAGGAGTAGTTTACTCACTGTTATAAAGAAAGAAGAAACTGGGTTGGTTTACTCACCTTTCTTTTGAACAGAAATGTTTTTGAAATACTGCTAGCTTGCTTTGATTATACTTCTTGCTTAAACTTGCCTGTCTTGAATTCCTTCCACCAATTTCTTGTTTTCTTTTACTGTCTTGGTTCCTTTAAACTTTTATGGCAGGTACTTCCATTCGTATATAATTTGTTTGTGAGGATGCTAATGTTTGAAGGCCACAAAATAGTGATTTGTATGTATTTATATATGGAAGTGAGGTGTGTAGAGCAAGCTACAGGTTGGGTTTTGTTCACCTGCTTTTCATTTTTTTTATTCTTTCTTTTCCTTTGGTCAGAGTTTTCTTGACCTGATTTGATTTTTGAAAAGGAGATTTGATTATTTAAGAGAAGGATTAGATATATTGTTTGCTTGGATTTGAAGTCTGCCACAATGATGTCTTCTAGAAGTTTATATACACCTATCTATGCATATATATGCACTATATTTCATAGCATATAAGCAGATGTACGTACTGGCATATTTTGTCCTTATATATATATATATTCTTACATTACACATATTTCAAATACATTACTTTCCTAAGGTCATATATACTTATATATATATATATTTATGTTATTAACAATTAAAGTTTGTATAAATTTTGGTTCGAATGCCAGACTGCACAAAGGCTGAAAGTGGAGATAACTTCTCTTGTACATGCCTTTAACTTTGTTTGATTTTATTTTCTTTTTAATTTATTTCCAATGTTGATTTGCCATTTCATGAGCTTGACTAGATATGTTGTGACTTTAAATGACATACATCTATGACGTTGTCTCCCTTTTTGTTAACACACATTTTATATGAATTTATATATGCATGTACATCTTTTGTATGCGTAAATATATATATGCATAGTTATGTATTTTAACCTAATACACTTGCACTATCACTATTTAATATATGTATATGTATATATATATATATACATTTTGCTTGTTTTTGTTCTCATTTACATTCATTTACATTTATACATATTTTTTTCCCATACATTACTTGTTTATATCTTTGTCGCTATATACACATATTCACATTTATACACTTCCCTATATTTTACTTCATATAGGCATCTATACATACATATACATATATATACTGATATATTATCAAACACCATAAGCTTGTGTAAATCTATATATGTATTTATGGATATTTTATCTTAGCATAATTAGTGGAGTTTCTATATTTATTTTTCTATATGGTTCATTACATCCAGAGAATTTATAATTTAATATCTATCATAGTTTTTAAGCCAATTTATATATATCTATATATATCCAAATATTTTAAATTATTAGAAATTATTTGTTCGATTTATAAAATCAATAATTCAATAATTTAAAATCTATTAATTACCCAATTTCAGATGTCAGAAAACCCGGGTCGTTACATTCCTTCCCCCTTTTGAACTTTTCGTCCTCGAAAAGGAACGAAACGAGAATTTTAAATTTTAATGTTCATTATCTATTAAATCACTCTTTTAAATCTTTTACTCTTTTATTATAAAATTTTAAAACACTTTAAAATCTACATAATATTACCAAAATAGCTTTTATATAAAAATACTTTTTATAACTCGATGTTTAAACAAGTCCATCCTTGTTCTCACAGAAATTCGGCCATACGTTGATCAGGCGTAGGACTGAAAATCTATAAGTACTTAGTAGACCCATTTCAACACCTAGTGAAAATACTTGAAAAATAATTTTATTGAAAATATCGAAAACATTTTTGAAAATAAAGGAAATATCTTTGGTGAGAATGCTCTAGAAATCATCACCCCCATCCATGGTCGCAGTTAACCCGATGGTTACGTTGCCATCCCGGCAAAATCCATAGATAACTGTAGGCCTCCGCGCCCCTCGATTACACCATGGAACCCGCTACCGATCGTAGTTATACCCAGGCTTTACGTTGCTATCACAGCAAAAACCCATATAACCGTAGGCATCAGCGCCCTCGAATTTCGTTGCCAAAAGAATGAAACTTCTCCACTTGACCATAGATCGCAGTCTACCGATGTTACGTTGCCATCCCGGCAAAATCAAGTGTAGATTGTTGACACTCATCCTCCACACGATTTTCGCTATGGTCCACACAGTAGATCGCAGCGACATCGAGTTACACTGTCGTCACAGCATAACCCAAATGCCCCTGTAGGCATCAGCGCCCTTGACTTTCGCTACCCAGCAATCCTCAGGAACTAGTTTGTCCAGACTCCTCACAGGATCAACTTTAGAGCCTCCCCCCTCTTTGAGGCTCAAGGCAGTACCACCCTGTAGCACTCCTGAGAAGTTCATTCAAGGGAGCGCCTTTTTCCCCAGAGCCACTTTCAAAACACTTTATACTATACACATATAGTATTTTTCAAATCATACACCTAGTATGAATTTCATATAAATCTCCTTTCTCAAATTCGATTATCCCAAAATCGATAATTCACAAACTAGGCTTTCCAAATTCCAAATTTGATTTTCGTCAAAAATCAAAGCCTTTCCAAATTCAAAGGTTCCCAAAACTATTCCTCAAAATCATTTTCACAAAATCCTTTATATATATACATACATACATATATATATATAATAACCTTGGGAAATTTTTGAATCACTTCATACTTGTATAAATTCACTTTTATACTTCAAATACTTTCAAAACCCTTTTTCTCCTGGCAATAGATTCATTAAGGGAAGTCTATCATATATAACAAAGATATATAACTTTGTTTATTCCAAATCAAATATTCAAATTTTGATTACTCTTTTGTAAAGTCATTAACTACATTACCTTTCTTCATAAAGTGAATCATAAATCATAGAAATTTCCAATTTCCATTTTACCTCATCATATATTCCACAAAATACACTTTTCATTTCAAAGACCATTTTACAGTTTTTATCCATAAATTTTCAATGCCAATTTCATTCAAACCCGTACGATGTCCACATATCATCCGTATGCAATATCAATCTGATCGCTCACTCGATCACACAATTTCACTTCCGAACTAGTATTGTCCACCCGACTTCCTAGTGCGGACTCAGATCTGGTTTCTTGATCAGAAACCGTCATTCTCCTTGCATAGCCATAGCTATGATAGAGAATACCCAGAACCAATCAAAAATCCATATCCAGGTTCGCCGTCGAAAGTGGAGCGAAAAATCCCAACTCGGATTGATGATACTATCTCAAAATTCTGTGCTCGAATCTGGATCAAATCACTATACGAATAGCATAATATACGTACATCCTACGTATTTATCTTCATTGATTATTAGTTAAATCAATTTCCTTTCTATTCATCCTCACTTTGATTTTATTCACTTATTGACATTTTCCTTAATCCTCATTTGGATTGTCACTTCAATTCTTATCTCAGTTTGGGTATTTAATCAATAACAGTTTAAACTTCGACTAGTTTATATTTAGAAAATAGCTTGAAAAATTAAAAAATAGATAAGCAGTTGAAAATAATTATTAGTTTGTAAAATAGCTGTAAAACAGTTAAGTAATTGTAAAATAGTTGGAAAATAATCAAACAGTTATAGAAATTTTAAATAATTGCAAAATAGTTGTAAAACAGTAATCGGTTATAAAGTAGTAGAAAAATAGTAATTAGTTTATAAAACAGTTGTAAAATAGTTAAATAGTTCCAAAAGTAATTGTAAAACAAGCTTAAGATAGTTTTAGGTTTAAAAAGAAAAGTTGTGTAGTAAATAGTTTGGAAAAATAGATTTGTATTAAACAATTTATTTTGAAAATAGTCCAGAGTCAAACTGTTCAATTCCCCATCAATTCAATTTAAATTTCCGCTTCCATTTAAATTGACTCACTTCTAATTTGAATAACTTCAATTTCCCTTGAACTTGATTTATCCCCAATTCAAGTTGAATTAACCTCAACTTCTTCCAAATTCAGATCAAATTCCATTTGATTTTAAACATATTCACTTCAATTACAATTTCAAATTATTCAAATTAATTTAGACTAATTTCAAATTGAATCCACTTCAATTTCAAATCATTTCAATTTCTATATGAATTAATCCCAATTCCCATTTGAATTTGAACTCATTCAATCTTCAATTTTATTTCAAATTAATCCTATTCAAAATTCCCATTTGAATTTTATACCTATCCATCTTCAATTCTAGTTAATTCAAACTGAATTCAATTTGAACTAATGAAATCCGAATCTCAACTTTAAACCATCGAATTATATAAATTCGAGTTAAATTTTCAAATGTTAATTTAACCCCTTAAATCAAATTAACTTTTATTTTTAAATCAATAATCCAAATCTTTAAATAATTTAATTCTGAGTCCAATTCTCAAAATTCCATTTTAAATTATCTTTACTTAACTTATTTCAAAGTTCAAATAAGAGTTCAGAACAATTTTATCTTAAAAAATAAATTTATTACCTAATTTTATCTTCCAGTTTTGAAACCAGTTCTTAAACAAATTTTAATTTACAAATTCAATTATTCAAATTTTCAGTTTAAAGTAATTCAATATCCTTAATTTCAAATTAAAGTTTAATTTCCCTTTCATCACAAAAATGGATATATTACCACACTTCATTTCTCATTCATTTAAATAAATTCAGTTCACAATTTAAAGATTATTAATAACAATGGGATGATATCATCCAATTTATTTTAAAACATCTGCCCATTTCCAATTTCCAGATCTCAAACCCATTTTGAGATCACACAAACTCCCAATTCAAATTAACCATTTAACTCCCCAAGTTAAATCTCAATTTCATCTCGAAATTTCCAATTCAGGTTGCTTGTTAACTGATTTAACTTTCCCAGAGTTAAATTCAATTTAATTTCATTAACCTTACCCAATTTGAATTCTTGCTTCAAATTTTAAACTTCACATTAATAATCTTATAAGTTCAAAAATTATCACCTTGGGTATCACATCTCATTCCAAATTTAAAACTCAACATTTAGTGTGACGACTGCCCATGACCCCCGCACTAAACCTAGACATAGTGCGTTGTAAAGTGTGCCAGGTAGCCATGGACGATTGTCAGGGTAAAGTTAAAACAGCAGAATCTATCGTATTACTCACAGCGCATGGATCAAAAATACAATGGAGAACATATATAGTAAAGCTTCACAAATGAATCTCATCAATTAAGCTTCATAATATTTGAATACAAACATCTGAATAGTCTATACAACAAGCCTCACTACATATCACTCAGAGAATATACAAGCAGCGGAACATCCAGTACATATAGTAAGAAACAATATGCAATCCTCCAGCTCGTCTTCGTCATCAGCATCGTAGAAAGCAAGAGCAGCACCTGTCACCTGCTACCTAGTCTGCCCGTCCCAAAATGGACGAACAGCCCAAGGCAATAAGAGTTAAAACATAAAGCCTTGAGTCAGACAACAGTCTTAGTGAGCGGTAAATTAACTAACAACATACCAAAAGAGCATAAAGGAAAAAAAAGAATAGGAATCCAACCCTCCCACTCCACCTCTTTCTACAGTGATAGCCCCCAGACACACACTAAGCAGAAGCAAACATAGCAAAGCATACAATTTAAAATAAAGCAATTATCACTCGAGTCAAGGGTGATGTTTTCCAAGTACAAACTCCCAAGGCCTAAACCAAGATCAGATAAGCACCCAGAAAATACCGCTCTTGAGACCGAATGATGATACAACCAAACATCCATGACTCTGGCTATCACTGTTATCATTGCTTCGATATCATCGTTAATTGAATGACCGGCTCATTATTTCATCCGTCCGTCAAGGGCTAATGGAAACCCCGGTTCTAGACATGACTCCGCACGTCATCGTGACACGTGCCTAGGACTATCGAATCTGCCCAGAGTACTCGACTACCAATCAGTAGCCTTCAGGGACTATCGAATCTGCCCAACGTACTCTTGCTTTGAGCATGCTAGAACCTTCAAAAACGATGAGATCTCAGCCTTCTAGTCATCCTCCTCGACGACTATTTCCATCCTAGCTCAAGCGCCTCTCGAGCAATCATTATCCTCAAACTCGAACCATATCACTGAGTTATCAACATGCTTGGAATGATCCCGTCTGGACTAGACCAAGGCTATCTCATATCATGCTTCGCCTCATCATCATCATAGCAAAGCCTCATCTCAACATCATCATCAAATCTATCCATATGAGCTTCCTCATCCGCCATATATGCCGCAAGCAGCTTTTCCAATTCAAGAGCCTTTCCCTTAGCTTTTGAATCATCTTCGGTCTAAATCAAATCATATATCATCTGATTCGTAGCAATCAATCAAGTCAAACATTAATCCAAGTAACCAAGCATTCAAATATGATCTAATGAACAATTATAACAATAATGGCAATTTCGTAAATAAAGAGTCTAAAGTCTAACAAGCATGAAAACATGAGCAATATCTCTATAATCTTGATGAATGAACTTGCATAAGTTAACATGTAGTAAAATGGATGTCAAATCGTCATGAACAATGGATCTATACTTAAGTTTACAAAAATGAATGAAAATCACTACTTTAACACCAAATCAAACCAACGATCCGATATACTCCTTTGGATCCATGTGAGAGATAATCACCACTCACCAAATCACCTAATCAACCCAAAAGCAACACACTTCAGATCTGGACAGCGAAGGATCTAACTTGATCTATCACAAATCCGCTTCAAACGATGAAATCTCTCTTCAAAGGATGTAGATCTTCAATCTAAGCTCTTGGATCTTCGATTTGGATGGAAGGAATCACAAGATTAGAGTGGAGAAAAGAAGTGAAGAAGTGTAGAAGTCGAGCTCTCAAAATGTCAGCACTTCGTCGCTTCAAAATCCGGATCCCAAAAAGTGAGGCAAACCCATGTATTTATAGGTAGAATTCTCCTTAGGTCGTTCGCTCGGAGTTAGGTCGTCCACGACCTAAAAACCCGCGACCTAAAAACCCTACGACCTAACAACCAAAGCCTCCACGACCTACGACCTAACACTTAGCAGATCAGCGCATTCATGCAACCTACGACCTAACCCAGATGCGCTTCCTCGCGACCTACGACCTAACCCAGATGCGCTTCCTCGCGACCTACGACCTAACCCAGATGTGCTTCCTCGCGACCTACGACCTAACGAGGATGCAGCCTAGTGATCTAACACAGGTCGCTTCTACGACCTAACACTCCTGCGACCTAATCACACGCGCAACCTAACTAACTTAGCTAGGATACGACCTAACACCTTAGGTCGTCTAACGACCTAACTACTCCACTACCAAACTTAGGTCGCTCACGACCTAACTACGCTAACTCGCTAACTCTTATACCATTAGCTCTTAGGTCGCTAACCACTAGGTCGCTAACTACTGTAGGTTACTAACCCTTAGGTCGCTAACTCCTATAGGTTGCTAACTACTAGTTCGTTAGCTCGCTAACTCTCTTAGGTCGCTGCCTTTCCTTAAGTCGCTCAAACCTTAGGTCGCCAACTCTTATAGGTTGCTAACTCTCTTAGGTCGCTCCAATCTCCTAGGTCGCTCACTCGACCTAACGTACCCCACGACCTAAGACAGCACACGACCTATCTTCTATACGACCTAACTATTACACGACCTAACTTCTTAGGTCGTTCCAATCCTTAGGTCGCTCCACTTCACTAAGTCGTCTACCCCTTAACTCGCTAACTTACTTAGGTCGCTCCAAACTCTCATACGACCTAAGACTTAGACTCTGGACGACTTATCAACAATGCGACCAAATGTCAACTGTTTTACGATGTTTCGATCCGTAAAAATACGGGTCGTTACATTCTTCCCCCCTTAAGAATTTCGCCCCCGAAATTCCAAACAAATAGAGCAATCAAAGATTATTCTACATGCCTACCATCCATAGCAATCAACAAACCATGCATCCAATTCTAGCTTAGCATAAAGAATTAAAACTTAGAACAAGTTACAATGTCGTTAGATGACACGACACCTTAGGGCCATACCTTGAAGAGTTCAGGATGAGCTGCTTTCATCCTCTCTTCCACCTCCCATGTACAGTCGTTATCATCATCACTCCATTGTATCTTGAGCAACTTAACTATCTTCCTCCTAAGCTGTTTCATGTCGGTTTGCACAACACAAAGCGGCTTACGAGGTCTCCTATCGATTGGATCAACTTCGAAATCTACACAGCTATCAGCAGAAACCACTGTATTCGAGTCGTGCACATACTTCCGTAGATACGATACGTGAAAAACATTGTGCACACCCGACATCTTCTCTGGTAACTCCAATCTATAAGCGAGCTTTCCAATTCGCTCGATGATCGGGAATGGTCCAACAAATCTCGGCGTCAATTTTCCTTTTTTCCCGAATCGAATAACATTCTTCAGTGGAGAAATCTTCACAAAAACCATATCACCTACGTCGAATTCCAAATCCTTACGACGCTTATCGGCATAACTTTTCTGTCGGTCTTGGGCTGCCTTCATTCGTTGCCGAATGATCTCTATGCAATCCGAAGTCTGTCGAATCATCTCTGGCCCAAGTATCAACTTTTCTCCTGTTTCTAGCCAACATGTCGGAGAGTTACACGATCTTCCATACAATGCCTCATACGGTGCCATACCAATGCTTGACCGGTAACTGTTATTATACGAAAATTCCACCAAATGAAGGTGATCTTCCCATGATCCTCCGAAATCCAAAACACAAGCTCTGAGGAGATCTTCCAAAACTCGGTTGACTCTCTCGGTCTGACCATCTGTTTGGGGGTGATAAGCTGTACTCAAACACAACTTAGTTCCCAAAATTTCCTGGAAGCTCTTCCAAAATCCACTAGTGAACAATGGGTCTCGATCACTCACTATACTCTTTGGAATACCATGGAATCGAACTATTCACTTAACATATAACTCAGCCAACTTTGATGCAGTCCTAGTCGATCGAACAGGAATGAATCTTGCACTCTTAGTCAGACGATCTACCATGACCCAAATTCCTTCATTTCCCAAAACTTCAGGGACAGATCGCTCGGCGAAGACTACACCGTTCAGCATCCCATCTTTCTTTTCCTTCCATTCTTGTTCGGCGCAAAGGAGTTAGCCCTAACTAGACAACTCCAAGCATGCGAGCCATTTCTGCTCGACGCATATTATACGATCATGGAAAGGTCACGTTTCCCATGAAAACAACCTAAGTCTTGTGTTGAAGTAATCTAAATCACAGAAGGATTGATACCTAGTTCGGAAGTCGAAATTGAGGAAGGATCAATTAGGTCTCAAATCTGGTGGGATGACAAGAATTGAAAGTCTCTAAGGAATGACTGAAAAGAAGGCATAAAAGGAAAAGAGACGGTGAAGACCTGGTTATATAGAGGGAGGTAGAAGTTGAAGAGGCTATACCCGGTAGAACCGGTCAACACTGAAGGGTTCGGTATCGTAGCAGAGTGACGTTCGGCACACGAGGTACGTTCGGCTTCGAGCGTATCGTTCGGCATCTAAATCTCGTTCGTCTTGCACCTCCTTCGCTAGCATTCTCGAGAAGGTACCTCCAAGGTAGATTGTACCAGATTCAAAGCGCATCACGTTCGGCCACGCAATACACTTTGGGGGGCAAGTGTTTCCTGGGGATTTGACCAGGCAACTAGTACTCGGCAATAAGTGCTCGGCATCAGAGAGTGACCGGCATCAAGGAGTGTTCGGCAAAGCACTGGCCATCCAGGAGTGTTCGGCGAAGCAACTGACATCCATGAGTACTCGGCGTAGTACTCGGCATCCATTAGTGTCCGGCGTCCAGTAATGTTCGGCGAAATACTCAGCAGTGTTCGGCGTCAACTGGAACTCAACGTCAACCACTGCTCGGCATCAAGACTGTTCGACATCAAGACTGCTCGGCATCGAGACTGCTCGGCATCAAGGCTGCTCGGCATACAAGAGCACTCGGCATCGAGACTGGTCGGCGTACAAGAGTACTCGGCGTCAAGACTGCTCGGCATACAAGAGCACTCGGCATCGAGACTGGTCGGCGTACAAGAGTACTCGGCGTCAAGGCTGCTCGGCATACAGGAGTACTCGGCATCCCATGGTGTTCGGCGAGGCACTGGACATCCAGGAGTGTTCGGCGAGGCACCCAACATCCAACGAGTGCTCGGCAACAAGTGTGCTCGGCATCAAGACTGCTCAGCATACCAGAGTGCTCAGCAACGAGAGCGCTCGGCGTCAAGACTGCTCGGCCTACGAGACTGTTCGGCATCAGGGAGAACTCGGCAGCATCTGTGGTTCGGCATACAGGAGTACTCGGTGTAGTACCCGGTGGGATTAGAAGTACTCGGCGTAAGGGCACTCGGCGTCTAGAAGAGCGTTCGGCTTCAACTGACTAACACCCTACACTTCCCAAACATCAACCACCTTGTTCGGCATAGAAGGGACCGTTCGGCGTCAGAGCGTTCGGCACATCTGTGGTTCGGCATACAGCGCTCACTATACTCGGGCTGGACTGTTCGGCCAACAGCCCACTTGGGAAGTCCAGCCCATCTTTGCCTATAAATAGAGGGGCAGGGTCACAGTGAAATGGATCCTTTTTTGGGAGAGAAAACACCGGGAGACTCTGCCATTTTCAAGACTCATCTTCTCTACTTAACAACTTCATTCAAGCATTTGATTCTCGAATTGTATTTGTAATCAACTATAAAGAAGATCAATAAAGTTTAACCTCAAAGTGGACGTAGGCAATTACGCTGTACCACTATAAATTTGGTGTTCTTACTTTCTGTATTTAGGTTAGTACTGTCTTCTCTGTTTAATTTGATTTCATCACTCATATCTCTTCACAATCTTCTTCTACGAGGTTAGTGACCAATTTTGGTGCTAACACTTTGGTGCTTTCACCGAGAATCGAATTCTCAGACCTCAAGGATCTGCTTTGAAGCTACTGGATTGAACAAATCCCCCAAAGAAGATCCGACTTACTGATAGGACATCCGTTGATTCTACTCAGAGTTCATACCAATAACTCTACAATGGCAAGACCACGTACCAGGTCAGCTTCTCTTAATGCGGATGCCCGAGAGACTGCTAGCGTGCAACAAGCAGGACCTAGCAATCAACCAGCGATCCCGAGTGCAGGGATTGCCGCTCAAGAACAGACTCCAGTTGTCACCAGAGTAGAGTTCAATGACTTGATGAGAGAACTTAGGGAAAGCAAGAGACAACTGGGAGAACAGATGCAAGCTAATGCCAACCTGATGGCACAACTCACTCAACAGCAGCAACAGAATGCTGGGGGCAATCCAGCTGCTTATTCCTCATCTGACAGCTCTACTTCTTCTGATGAACCACCCAGGCGTAGACGCCGTAAGACTGAAGCTGCAAGGGCGGATGCTGCTGTTCGAACAGCTGGAGACCGCGACCAAGCCAGAACTGGAAGCTTCCGTACCGGAGTACAGATGGAGGATGGAGCTCCAGATCATCAAAATGCTAACAATGTTGAACCTTACGACGCACGATTGGCAGATCGCCAGGAAAGGAGGCATCAGCATGGACAGGCGCGTAGAACTGACTCCAACCTCCCAGCTTCCATACAGACACCCGATCTGACAGCCATGATCAGGCAACTGATGAAAGAAAATCAGGGCTTATCAAATGACGACTGGGGAGTGTCAAGAAGTCATACTCCGTTCACGGATGTTGTGCTGCAAGCGGCGTACGCCAAGAAGTTTAGCATGCCAACCATTCCTGCATACGAAGGAAAGACTGACCCCAGACAACATGTAATGAGGTATGAATGGATGATGGATTCAGCTAGAGCAAATGATGCCACCAAGTGTAGGTGCTTTCCGATTATTCTATCTGGGATCGCTACTATGTGGTTCACCTGACTTCCTCCGCGATCCGTATCAAACTTCGAGGAGTTGGCAAGGAAGTTTATTGAGCAGTTCAGGATACACACTACACGCCCGAAGGACGTGATGTCTCTGTCAAGTGTAATCCAAAATCCCGGAGAGTCGCTGAAGGAGTACTTACAAAGATTCCACGTTGCGGCAACTGAAGTCAGTAATCCCAATGACCATGCAATTCTAATGGCTGTAATAAGAGGTGTAGATCCGGAAACTGAGTTTGGAGACTGGCTGGCAGGAAAACCTCCGGCTACGCTAGAGCGTTTCTACTCCAAGGCACACCAGTTCATAAGAAGAGAGGAAGCTAGGTGGGTACGACGAGATAAGGCACCGAGACCTGCCCAAGAGTCAATCAAGAGCAACATTGCTGTGAAGCAATCTGGAGACAATTCGGGAAAGGTCCAAGTCAATGTCCAGAGTAAGCCTGTGCAGCCCAAAGAGTCCGAAGGAAGAAGTCAAGGAAAGAGGAAAGAAGCGGGAAAGTGGAAGTCGAGAATTCCCAGCTACAGCGAGTACACTCCGCTAAACGCCCCACTTGAGAACATTTACCTATCCACCTGCAAAACTTTTCAGTACAGAAAACCACGTCCAAAAGAATCAACTGAAGAACAGAAGCGGACCGGGAAATAGTGTCGTTTCCATGAGACTTATGGACACAATACGGAAGAATGTAGACACTTGCACGATGCTATCGAAAAGTTGATCAGGCAGAAGAAATTGCAGGAATTTGTGAAGGATCCACAAGAAGGAGGACAGGGGATGTCCAACCCAGGTCGTGCACCAGCTCCACGTCATCCCGAGGAGCCTGCCCGGACCGTGGGTAGACTGGTCATAAATACAATCATCGGCGGGCCTCACCCCACGGATAAGAATTGGCAGGAGATGGAGCGATATGCAAGTTCCTTGAATCATGCAGATTTTGAGTGTTGTTCGAACGTGGAGAACGGAGCCCCTGCTAAGCAGCAGCGCGTAATGACAAACGATATTGTGTTCAGGAACAGAGACGCTGATCAGGTGGAGGCTCCGACCATCGATCCCATGGTCATATCTGCAACGATCGGACCAGCATATGTAAAAAGAATTTTGATTGATTGTGGAAGTTCAGTCAACATCATTTTCAAGAAGGCCTACGATCAGATGAAGCTAGAAACAAAAGACTTGAAACCATCCAAAGCTCGTATCCACGGCTTTAACGGCGCTGCGACTGATGCAGTAGGATATGTCGAGTTACCAGTTGAACTGGGACAAGGCGAGCGTCGGAGGATACGAATTCTACCCTTTGTAGTTTTGGATGTGGACTCTCCGTATAATGTTTTCTTGGGTCGGCCGGCCCTGGCTGAATTTAGGGCGGCATTAGCCCCGTGGTGTTTGACTTTGAAGTTTCCGACTGACAAAGGAGTAGGCATTGTTCACGGTAACCAAGCAGCTGGTCGTTCCTGTTATGTGGCCGAACTCCGAGAGGCCCACCGGAGGGAGAAGGGAAAGGTTGCGGACAACCCCGTCCGCATCCTCAATGCGGATAATTGACAAATAGTGCCCGAGCCCTGGCTCGGGCATAGTTCTCGGATCTACGGAGATATAGATCCGAGAGACGACGATGAGAAACCCAGGGAAGAGAAGGCGGCACCGGCTGAATTAACAATTGACATTTCAGTTAGCCGTGATGACCCCTTGCGAATACTGAAGATCGGATCACAGCTTGGCCCCGCAATGACTGAAGACCTTAGCGACTTCCTCCGGGCGAATCTTGATGTTTTCGCCTGGACGCATTCTGATATGTGTGGGATTTCTCCCGCCATCACGAGTCATATGTTGAACATAGACCCGAAATACGTCCCAGTCAAGCAAAAAAGGAGAGGAATGGATCCGGAGAGATCCGCCGCTCTTGGAGAGGAGGTGGACAAACTCAAGGCGAATGGGTTCGTCCGCGACGCCCTCTACCCTGAATGGGTATCCAACCCCGTGCTAGTAAAGAAGGCGAATGGCAAATGGAGGACTTGCGTAGATTATTCCGACTTGAACAAAGCATGCCCAAAGGACAGTTTCCCGTTGCCTAGGATCGATCAGTTGGTCGACTCCACCGCAGGACACGAGCTGTTGTCATTCATGGACGCGTACTCAGGATACAACCAAATCCCAATGCATATTCCGGATCAAGAACACACCAGCTTCGTTACAAATGTCGGACTATATTGCTATATAGTGATGCCCTTCGGATTGAAGAATGCTGGAGCGACTTATCAACGTTTGGTGAATCGAATGTTCAAGGACCAGCTAGGCAAAACCATGGAAGTCTATGTGGATGACATGCTCGTGAAGTCACGACGGTCAAACGACCACATTCAAGACTTAGCTGAAATGTTTAACATACTCAGGTTTTATGGAATGAAGATCAACCCGCTGAAGTGTTCTTTCGGCGTTGCATCAGGGAAGTTTTTAGGATTCATCGTCAACGCTAGGGGAATCGAAGCCAACCCAGAAAAGATCCAAGCTATTCGAGATGTACAAGCGCCCAGGACTATAAAGCAGGTACAGAGCTTGAACGGAAAAGTAGCTGCGCTGAGTCGATTTATATCCAAGGCAACTGACAAGTGCATCCCGTTCTTTGACATAATAAAGAAAGGAAAGAGAAATTTTGAATGGACGTCTAGCTGCGAGGAAGCATTCCGGAATCTGGTAAGACATCTGGAGAGCCCACCAATGCTATCTAAACCAGTTGACCATGAGATGCTGTACGTTTACTTGGCTATATCCCCTCATGCGATAAGTGCAGCTTTGGTTCGTGAGGAGGATCGAGTCCAGAAGCCGGTGTATTATGTTAGCAAGCGTTTAACGGGGGCAGAGAAGAATTACCCTAAAATCGAGAAATTGGCTTATTGCTTGGTGATTGCATCACGCAAGCTGCGCCCATACTTTCAAGCGCATTCAATCGGTGTCTATACCGATCAACCCCTGAGGCAGGTACTTCAACGACCAGAAACTTCTGGAAGATTGCTAAAATGGAACATCGAGTTGAGCCAATTCGATATCGCGTACTTACCACGGAGAGCCATCCGAGGGCAAGCGTTAGCAGACTTCATCGCTGAATTTACCATACCCATCAAACCGGACGATCACGACATCATTCCCCCCATTCGATGGAAATTATACACTGACGGTGCATCAAACGACCGTTGCTCCGGCGCGGGCGTAGTTCTTATAACTCCGGAAAACCGATCAATCTGTTATGCCCTGAAGCTCGATTTCCCGGCTACGAACAACGAAGCTGAATATGAAGCACTGATCGCTGGCTTGAAGCTCATCAAAGAACTCGGGATCGAATCAGTCGAAATCTTTTGTGACTCGTAGTTGGTGGTTTACCAAGTACGAGGAGACTACCAAGCAAAAGGACGAAAGCTTGCTCCGTACCTCGTTCAGGTCCAAGAACTACTATCAAATCTTGAGCGTTATGACATTTCACATATCCCGCGAGAACAGAACAAAGAAGCCGACTTGTTGGCTAAGTTCGCAAGTACCGACGATGCTCAACAAATGGGATTGTATCCCGTTGAAGTCTTGCATGCCCCGAGCATAGACGAGATGAAAATCGATCGCGTGTTGGAAACAGAGATCGAGAAGGACTCGTGGATAACCCCATTCAAACTGTACCTGACAACCGGGGTTTTACCAGAAAAAAGTAGCGAAAGACGACAGGTCCTTCGAAAGGCTGCGCGGTACGTAATGCAGGGTGGATCCATGTACCGAAAAGGATTCTCAGTCCCATTATTACGGTGCATCGCTCATGATGAAACAAAGCGAGTCTTGAGGGAAGTTCACGAAGGGGAATGTGGCGACCATACTGGGGGGCAAACGCTAGCAAAAAAGATCCTCCGCTATGGATATTACTGGCCCACCGTAAACCGGGATGCCGCGGACTACGCAAGAAAATGCGACAAGTGTCAAAGATATGCGAAAATCCCGAGGGCTCCATCAACGGAACTCACACAAATGATCAGTCCTTGGCCATTTGCGATCTGGGGAATCGACATAATCGGCTCTTTGCCTCTATCCAAAGGTGGTGCGAAATACGCAATAGTTGCAGTTGACTATTTCACGAAATGGGCTGAGGCAGAACCTTTGGCCACTATCACCTCTAAGAAGGTCATTAACTTCGTTGTACGAAACATTATATGCCGCTTTGGCCTTCCACGCACCATCATTACAGACAACGG
Source organism: Allium fistulosum (assembly GCA_030737815.1). Taxonomy (NCBI): domain Eukaryota; kingdom Viridiplantae; phylum Streptophyta; class Magnoliopsida; order Asparagales; family Amaryllidaceae; genus Allium; species Allium fistulosum. The sequence continues at coordinate 920,059,536 of CM060906.1, forward strand.
AACGCAATTCGAAAGTAGAGAGTTCAAAGAGTTCTGTTTAAAGTACGGCATCGAGAAAAAGTTCGCCGCCGTTGCACACCCAAAAGCTAACGGACAAGTCGAGGCCGTTAACAAAATAATCAAGTCCATACTAAAGAAGCGTCTGGAGAAGGTTGGAGGCAAGTGGGTAGATGAACTCCCGACAGCATTATGGGCGTATAGAACTACCCACAAGTCCGCGACCGGCCACACTCCGTTCGCCTTGGCATACGGCTCTGAAGCCGTTATACCCGTGGAACTTGAAGTTCCATCGCACCGAGTGACATACTATGACCCCAAGACGAACCAAAACCTCTTGCTGGAATCACTAGACTGCATCGACGAAAAGCGTGAAGAAGCTGAATTAAGGGCGGCAGCGCACAGACATCGAGTCAACCGTTACTACGACGGCAGAGTCCGCCCAAGAATCTTTGATGTGGGTGATCTCGTTCTGAAACAAGTCTTCCCAGTTCCATCACGCATGAATCCCAGCTGGGAAGGTCCATATGCCATTGAACGGAAGCTTGGAGAAGGAACATTCAAGCTAGCGACCGTTGATGGCGCGACACTCCCCCGAGCATGGAACAGTGAACATCTGCGGCACTATTACATTTAGCATGTTTTCCTTTTTTGTTGTAGGCACTGTTATTTCCTGCATGTTTCCATTCAATAATGACTTAGTTTCCTTGTGAAAGTTGTAATCAAGCAATTCAGTTGATTTTCGTTAATAAAGGCTTGAAGCCCTATTTTCTATGAAGTTTCTATATCCCTTAATTGGATAATAAATTACGTTATCATTCACGACATGCAGACTCGTACGAACGATTTCAAATCTCCGAATCCCCAGAGTGCGGAGCGGAGTACTCTAAGTCCCCAGAGCGCGGATCAGAGTATAAACGATTTCAAATCTCCGAATCCCCAGAGTGCGGAGCGGAGTACTCTAAGTCCCCAGAGCGCGGACTAGAGTATAAACGATTTCCAATCTCCGAATCCCCAGAGTGCGGAGCGGAATACTCTAAGTCCCCAGAGAGCGGACTAGAGTATAAACGATTTCCAATCTCCGAATCCCCAGAGTGCGGAGCGGAGTACTCTAAGTCCCCAGAGCGCGGATCAGAGTATAAACGATTTCAAATCTCCGAATCATCAGAGTGCGGAGCAGAGTATAAACGATTTCAAATCTCCGAATCCCCAGAGTGCGGAGCGGAGTACTCTAAGTCCCCAGAGCGCGGACTAGAGTATAAACGATTTCCAATCTCCGAATCCCCAGAGTGCGGAGCGGAGTACTCTAAATCACCAGAGCGCGGACTAGAGTATAAACGATTTCAAATCTCCGAATCCCTAGAGTGCGGAGCGGAGTACTCTAAGTCCCCAGAGCGCGGACTAGAGTATAAACGATTTCCAATCTCCGAATCCCCAGAGTGCGGAGCGGAATACTCTAAGTCCCCAGAGCGCGGACTAGAGTATAAATGATTTCCAATCTCCGAATCCCCAGAGTGCGGAGTGGAGTACTCTAAATCCCCAGAGCATGGACTAGAGTATAAACGATTTCAAAATCTCCGAATCCTCATAGTGCAGAGCGGAGTACTCTAAATCCCCAGAGCACGGACTAGAGTATAAACGATTTCAAAATCTCTGAATCCCCAGAGTGCGGAGCGGAGTACTCTAAATCCCCAGAGCGCGGACTAGAGTATAAACGATTTCAAAATCTCCGAATCCCCAGAATGCGGAGCGGAGTACTCTAAGTCCCCAGAGCGCGGACTAGAGTATAAACGGTTTCCAATCTCTGGATCACAAGAGTGCGGAACGGAGAACTCTAAGTCCCCAGAGCGCGGACTAGAGCCTGAACAGTCTCAAGTCTCCAAGTCCTCGGAGCACAGTGTCAGTAAACCAAATAAAGACAAGAGAATCATTCGAGCAAAAAGAAACTAAAATTTTATTCGATAAGTCCAAAATGGAGATACAAGATCACTCCTACAAAATTCAGGCCTATACAAACTACAAGTAGTGGAAGATAAAAACAATTACAAAACTTAATCAGGAAACTTGTTGAACAAGTAAATCGATTATTTCTTCGACTTCTTCTTCTTGTCTGCCTTTGGTGTTTCCGACGACTCCTCTCCCTCACGCTTTTTCTTGGACTTTTTGCTTGCTAGAGAGACGGAGTCAGGAGTAGGAGACGGAACATCTAGCGGTTTGGACCTGCCTGGAAGAATGATTTTCAAAGGTCTGTTCTGCGGGTCAGTGAGTTCCAGTACTTCAGATTCAACTTTGACTTTGACCTTTTTCTTCTCCTCGTCGGCGAGACGGTCCTTCATGCTCGTCTCTGAAGTATGTTCAGAGGCGCCAGTGATTTTAACTTCATCGCTTCCTTCGGCAGGAGACGAAGTATCAAGTTTGTCATCATCAAGCGCCCCGATCACTTGAGCGTCTGGGCCGGGAGTTACCCCTGCGTGAGCAACGTCGCTTGTTTTCCCTGCTTCCTCCTTTGCGTCATCGCTCCTCGGAGTTAGCTCGGCGTCAGAACAACCTGCAGGAAAATATAAGAAGTGGGCATTAGAACGAATGACCATTGCTGAAAAATGACAGGATCTCTTCGACTTCTAGAGAAAGAAGAATTTCCTACCAGAATCCGGTTGGCTATCGGGGGCGCGCGGGGTTTCACCCTCCAGGATAGGTGACAGCACATGAACGCCGAGCCCGGGGTCTTCGGGATCATAACTGGCATGCTGCTCGAATGGATCAAGCGTCGACCGACCGGCCGATTGAGCAGCGTAAGGAGCGGCGATGTGAGGAGTAGTAGCGTCGGCCTCTGACGGGCCAGCCTCGTCGTTCTTCTCTTTCGAAGGGGAAGAGCCTTTGCCATAAAGAGCCAATGCTGCGGATAAATCCGATGGCTCATTCCCCCTCAGGAACTCCTTCACCAATGCATCCTCGTCGATCTCTTCGGAGCCTGACTCGACTTTCTTGATCTTTATCAGAGTTTCCCATGCCTCAGCCAGGGATTCGTGGTAGCCGTCGCCCAAGAATGTTAGGTCGCTGTGCATAAGGACGCGAGCTCCGTACTCGGTGATCAGCGGGTCAAACATACTCTTGACCTCTTCCCTGCCGGCCTCTGCGGCCACCTCAAGGCGAGAATCAAGCTCCTCCACAGCCATTCTTTTGCCCTCCTCACGGGCCTCATCCTTCATTTTCTCAACCCCGGCAAGTTCATTGTCGAGCTTTGTCTTCAGGAGTCGGGTAGCAACAATCTCATCACAATATCGCTGCGATTCTTCCTGAGCAGCTATTTTGTCTTCTTTCTCCTTGGAGAGTTGTTCTTTCAGCTCTTTGACTTGAGTAGCGAGCGCGTCCCTTTCTTTTTGGACAGAGTCTTTTTCTAGGGCAAGGGCGCCGCTGCGCTGAACTGCTTCGTCAAGCTCCTTTTTGTGAGCCACCTCTAAGCAAGCAACTGCCTCAGCAGTATCTTTCGCACCTTGTTCAGCGGCTTCTAGCTTTGACTTATACGAAGCGAGCTCTTCATCTTGGAGTTTGATGATTTTCTTATCGCTGTCAGCCTCCAGATTCAGACGGTCAATCTCGTGTTGACGCTCGACAGATACTTCCGAGATCTTCTCCACCAAGTGCACGAATGCGTCATGTTGAACATAGACGTCATTGTTGCAGGCAATGGCACTTTGCTTCACGTGCCCAGGAATGTGATGGATGGCCGGGAGGAATTTCAAACCGTCAAAACAGATTTTCGGAAACTTGGCCTTAAGGTCGACCATCTTTTCCGCAACAGTTGGGTCCACGGCAGGAATAGGAGGAGGAGGCTTAGAGAACTCCGTTCTTTTACGTTGCTCTCGAACTTGCCTCGTACTCGATGAACTGGAATGTTGTTCTCGAGCAGCATCAGACTGATAACCCTTCTGCAAAGACTTCTCTTTATCCGGCTCAGTTGTAGGAGGAAGATCGCGGGACTGGGAAGATTGATAGTGTGCTTTCTTGCGGTGAGACGACTCGCGTGGACGATTGTCCCTATCTTCATAATCACCTCGGTCCCGGCGTCTGCCTGAACCGGAATCCCGTCCGGAGTGATGGAATATAGAAGACCCCTGAAGGCGATCAAGTCCGTGTGAGCGGCCCATATCACCTGCAAAGAAGGGAGATAACAACGAGTTAAGGAGAATTCATGAATTAAAAAGACTTGAAGTATATTATGGAATGCGCATGTGCGTGTGTGTCTTAGTGTTCCCCCCGACGGACCTGTTCGTTTATCTTTGCTAATCGGAGTATTGTTTCCTTGAGCCGGGAGTTGAACTCCTACATTGCCTCTAGCGGGCGAAGAGAATTTGAGAGCTTCAGGATCATCGAACCCGTAATTAAGTATGTCTTCGGGAATAGAAAGGTTCGATAGACCTCTCAAGGAACTTTCCAGATGCTGCGAAGAAGCCTCTTTCTCAGGAGGGGTAGGCGTAACTTTTGAGGTGCCACCAACTTTTTCCTTTTGAACCGTGTATTTCAACTTCTTCTTTCCCTTCGAAGGGGAGGATGATGTCTCAATATCCTGAACTTCGATTGCCGGATTCCAAGCGGGACCCACGTTCTTGCCCTGAGTTTCGGGGGCATCATCCTCTTTGCGCTCGCCTTCTTCGTGCGTGTCGGGAGCGCGACGCGATGACGGTCCGGCAAGTTTTTTCCCTTTACCAGATGGAGGTTTGGGAATTGTAACACCTTCTGGAAGGCTGATCCGACGACCAGGGGCTAGCAAGCCGAACCCCGACAGCGATTCATTTGAAATGATAGTCCGGATGTCTCGATCCTCAGCAGGAAGAGCTCTAATGGCTTCAACAGCCTCAGAATATCCCCGGCCTTCCGGACGCGGGTTGACACCTGAAAAGATGAAATGAAGAGTTAGGAAAAGCATGACTCCAATTAAATACGAATAACGATTCAGTAGAGAGACTTACTGCCTTCAACCCATCTCCTAGCGAAACCAAAAGGGCAGCGCACATAGAACCATTCCTGTTTGTACAGGGCGAATTTGCTACAGGCCCCTGTCAAGATCTGGCACTTGTGGTATGGCTCGAATAACATAAAGGAAGGGCTATCTTTCCGTCTCTTGAACATATAAATATATCGGATATCACCGGGAGTTGGAGGTCTGGAGAAGACGGCCATGAAGAGTAAGTAAGTCCCATATAGAAACGCATGACCGTTTGGGTGCAGTTGCGATGGAGCCATGTCTATGTACTGCAGAACGTCCCGGAGAAATAAGTTGAAGGGAGGCACGCTGCCCATCCAACACATGAACTTGTTGCAGGTAGTGTACCCGACTGGGGGCAGATGAGGGCGATCGTGTCTCGAAGGGACTAACACGTCGGCAAAAGGAATCCCGTGAATAGAGCATATCCGCCTCAGAGCAGCTTCGTTGATCTTCGAAGCTTGAGAATCGATCGGATTGTCTAGTAAGATGGTTGCCTCCAGAGCGTCAGGCGCCAAGTTATGAGCGGGAGAAATTGACGGGTTAGAAGAATCAGCGGCTCCTTGCCTTGCTGACGGCCCAGGTCTGTCAGATATGGTGGCAGAACTAGATTTTCTCGACATCCCGAATAAATAATGAACCTGGCTAAATGCTTGAGAAAGCTATACTTGAAAAACGTTGAACGTTAGAATTAGCAACACGAGTTTTCCCCCCCCCCCACGTGGTGTGTGAACTAGTGCAAGCAATTGTGTACAGACAATAAGAATGTTTTAAAAGATATAATAATTAGCTTCGAATCATCGCCTTCGAAGACCGTCATCGCTAACCGTCTCAAAAAGCCCGCCTTGAGGTGATTACAGTTCCAGATTCAAAAGACATATGATTTCTAAAGTAACCGGCCTAAGTGTAGTTTGACATTTATACTGATCGGCATTTAAGTAATGTTCGGCATTCAAGATTATTCGTCCTAAGTATAGTGTTCGGCTGTGTTTGGCTCGGTTTAAAGAGTGTTCGGCAATTGTATTGTTCGGCATGTCAAGTGTTTGGCAATTGTATTGTTCGGCATGTCAATTGTTCGGCTTGGGTTATTGTTCGGCTGTGTTTTGCTCGGTCTAAAGAGTGTTTGGCAATTGTATTGTTCGGCATGTCAAGTGTTCAGCAATTGTATTGTTCGGCATGTCAAGTGTTCGGCAATTGTGTTGTTCGGCATGTCAAGTGTTCGGCAATTGTATTGTTCGGCATGTCAATTGTTCGGCTGAATTCAATGTTCGGCATGTCGACTGTTCGGTCTAGGTTATCATTCGGCTAAAAGTGGCTCTCCACCACGATGTCAACTTCACCCTACACCATCTCCGTCTGCGCCGAACGTCAGGGACAGATCGCTCGGCGAAGACTACACCGTTCAGCATCCCATCTTTCTTTTCCTTCCATTCTTGTTCGGCGCAAAGGAGCTAGCCCTAACTAGACAACTCCAAGCATGCGAGCCATTTCTGCTCGACGCATATTATACGATCATGGAAAGGTCACGTTTCCCATGAAAACAACCTAAGTCTTGTGTTGAAGTAATCTAAATCACAGAAGGATTGATAACTAGTTCGGAAGTCGAAATTGAGGAAGGATCAATTAGGTCTCAAATCTGGTGGGATGGCAAGAATTGAAAGTCTCTAAGGAATGACTGAAAAGAAGGCGTAAAAGGAAAAGAGACGGTGAAGACCTGGTTATATAGAGGGAGGTAGAAGTTGAAGAGGCTATACCCGGTAGAACCGGTCAACACCGAAGGGTTCGGTATCGTAGCAGAGTGACGTTCGGCACACGAGGTACGTTCGGCTTCGAGCGTATCGTTCGGCATCTAAATCTCGTTCGTCTTGCACCTCCTTCGCTAGCATTCTCGAGAAGGTACCTCCGAGGTAGATTGTACCAGATTCAAAGCGCATCACGTTCGGCCACGCAATACACTTTGGGGGGCAAGTGTTTCCTGGGGATTTGACCAGGCAACTAGTACTCGGCAATAAGTGCTCGGCATCAGAGAGTGACCGGCATCAAGGAGTGTTCGGCGAAGCACTGGCCATCCAGGAGTGTTCGGCGAAGCAACTGACATCCATGAGTACTCAGCGTAGTACTCGGCATCCATTAGTGTCCGGCATCCAGTAATGTTCGGCGAAATACTCAGCAGTGTTCGGCGTCAACTGGCACTCAACGTCAACCACTGCTCGGCATCAAGACTGTTCGACATCAAGACTGCTCGGCATCGAGACTGCTCGGCATCAAGGCTGCTCGGCATACAAGAGCACTCGGCATCGAGACTGGTCGGCGTACAAGAGTACTCGGCGTCAAGACTGCCCGGCATACAAGAGCACTCGGCATCGAGACTGGTCGGCGTACAAGAGTACTCGGCGTCAAGGCTGCTCGGCATACAGGAGTACTCGGCATCCCATGGTGTTCGGCGAGGCACTGGACATCCAGGAGTGTTCGGCGAGGCACCCAACATCCAACGAGTGCTCGGCAACAAGTGTGCTCGGCATCAAGACTGCTCAGCATACCAGAGTGCTCAGCAACGAGAGCGCTCGGCGTCAAGACTGCTCGGCATACGAGACTGTTCGGCATCAGGGAGAACTCGGCAGCATCTGTGGTTCGGCATACAGGAGTACTCGGCGTAGTACCCGGTGGGATTAGAAGTACTCGGCGTAAGGGTACTCGGCGTCTAGAAGAGCGTTCGGCTTCAACTGACTAACACCCTACACTTCCCAAACATCAACCACCTCGTTCGGCATAGAAGGGACCGTTCGGCGTCAGAGCGTTCGGCACATCTGTGGTTCGGCATACAGCGCTCACTATACTCGGGCTGGAGTGTTCGGCCAACAGCCCACTTGGGAAGTCCAGCCCATCTTTGCCTATAAATAGAGGGGCAGGGTCACAGTGAAATGGATCCTTTTTTGGGAGAGAAAACACCGGGGAGACTCTGCCATTTTCAAGACTCATCTTCTCTACTTAACAACTTCATTCAAGCATTTGATTCACGAATTGTATTTGTAATCAACTATAAAGAAGATCAATAAAGTTTAACCTCAAAGTGGACGTAGGCAATTACGCTGTACCACTATAAATTTGGTGTTCTTACTTTCTGTATTTAGGTTAGTACTGTCTTCTCTGTTTAATTTGATTTCATCACTCATATCTCTTCACAATCTTCTTCTACGAGGTTAGTGACCAATTTTGGTGCTAACAAATCCAGATTCCAAATCACGGATAATCTTGACAAGCTTATCGTCTCGCTTTTGGCTCTCGCCAATTCTTTCCACAAGAGTCGGTCTTATCGATAAGTTTGCCAACATTTCAGGTTCCAATTCACATCTGGGCCTGAAGTCAAATCCAACTAAATACTCGAGATTCTTCCATTCTGAAAACATGGCTCCCAATCCTGCATGTCTTCGACTTAACGCATCTGCCACTGCGTTACCCTTTCCCGGAGTATAGGCTATACCAAAATCATATGATGCCAAAAACTCTAGCCATCGTTGCTGCCGAAGATTCAAATCCTTTTGGGAGAAAAGATACTTCAACGACTTGTGATCTGTAAACAACTCGAATCGAACTCCCAATAGATAATGTCTCCACATCTTCAGAGCAAACACAATCGCCGCCAACTCCAAATCATGAGTCGGATAATTCCTTTCATGCAGCTTCAGTTGTCGACTTGCATACGCAACAACTTTATCCCTCTTTATCAGCACCGCTCCAAGTCCTATACCACATGCGTCGGTGTAAACCACCATCTCATCATTCCCACTTGGAATAGTCAAAGCAAGAGCACTTGTCAATCGCTCCTTCAGGATTCCGAAAGCTTGCTCACACTTAGCATCCCATCTGAATACTTGATTCTTTTTTGTCAATCCTGTCAATGGTGCAGCCACCTTGGAGAAGTCTTTGATAAATCGACGATAATATCCTGCTAATCCAAGAAAACTTCTCACATCAGATGCATTCTTAGGTCTAACCCAATCCTGGATTGTTGCTACCTTAGCGGAATCAACCGCTATTCCATTTCCAGAGATAATATGGCCTAAGAACCTCACTTCATTCTTCCAGAAGTGACACTTCGAAAACTTAGCCTTCAGCTGATGTTTCCGTAAGATTTCCAAAACAATACGCAAGTGCGTCTTGTGCTCTTCTTCAGTTCTGGAATAAATCAAAATATCATCCACGAACACTAGCACGAACTTGCTCAACTGATCTCTGAACACTCTATTCATAAGATCCACAAAATATGCTGGCGCATTAGTCAACCCAAACGGCATTACCAGCCACTCAAAGAAACCGGATGGTGTCCTGAAAGCAGTCTTCGGCACACTATCCTTAGCCACTCTTAACTGGTGAAATCTCATTGCCAAATCCATCTGAGAAAACACCTTAGCTTCGTGAAGCTGATCAAACAAGTCATCGATTCTCGGCAATGGATACTTGTTCTTCTTAGTCACCTTATTCAGCTCACGATAATCCACGCACAACCTCAACGATCCATCTGCTTTGGTTGCGAACACAACTGGTGCACCCTATTCGGACACACTACGCCGAATGAATCCTTTCTGTAAAAGGTCATCAACCTGCACCCTCAACTCTTGCTGCTCCCTAGGCGCCATTCGCCTAAGAGGCATCACAACAGGTCTGGCTCCTTCAACTAGATCTATACGAAACTCGATCTCTCTATGCGGCGGTAACCCTTTGACCTCGTCAAAGACATCCTCAAATCCATTAGTGATTGGCACAGATGACAGTCCATCCCGTGGAACAACCAGCGAATACATGAAGCTCATGAAGACGCCTTCTTCATGCTTACATCGTATCACAATCTTTCGCCCCTCCACATTCTCGACTGTCACCTCCAACCTATCACAATCAACCTTTGCCGCATACTTCCTAAGCCAGTCCATACCCAAAATAATTCCGAACCCCGCAAAGTATAGAACAAAACAATCACAAACAAAAGAGCAATCATGACTCGATACAATCAGAGCACGGCAAAACATACACAAACAAGACGAACCCCCAACTGGATTAGTCACAACCAATGGCCTATCAACGATATCCGGTTCTAAACCCAACCGGCCTACAAGTTCACTACAAACAAAAGAATGCGACGCCCCAGTATCAAATAACACTCTAACTGGAACACCACAAATGGAGAGAGTACCCTGAACCACAACACTCTTTCCTTTCTCTTCAACGGTAGGAGCTTTTGAAGATGATGGAACAGCCCCCAAAGCATAAGCTTGCACAATCTGCTTGTCCTTCCGCGGCTCTGGACAATTCCTCCTAACATGCCCCAGCTTGTCATAGTTGTGGCACTTCACCGGCACCTTCGGATTCTTGCAATCCCTGGAGAAATGGCCCTTCTGCTGACAATTGAAGCAGGTCACTTTGCCCTTCGGCTTCTTCTGGCCATCCTTACCCTTTTGTTGCTGCTGCTTCCTCTTCTTGTTTCCACCCTGCTGTGGTCTAGACTCTTCCTTGGTCACAGCAACAACAGATCCTTCTTTAGGAAACAGATTCTCATGCCTGAGAGCCTTCTCTACAAGCTTCTCAAATGGATCGTCCAAATGATCCACCAACTGCCTCCCAAGATAACTGTCCAAGCCTGTCACAAATTTCTCATTCTTCTGATACGAAGATTCAATATACAACCGGGCATACTTGGACAAAGCTTCAAACTCAGAAACATACTCAAGAACTGGTCTTCCACCTTGCTTGAGCTCCACAAACTTCTTAAACAGAACAGACTTCTGAGCCATAGAAATGAACTTAGCTTCAAATCTGACTTGGAATTGCTCCCAAGTGATTTCTTCCTCCGGAGTATCAATGGTGATAGAGTTCCACCAATCAGAAGCTCTCCCTTGAAGCTGTCTTGATGCTAACTTCCTCTTAGTTGCATCCTCAATTCCCAAATCACTAAAGATCCTTCTACAAGCATCTATCCACCTCTGGACTTCAATGGTTGGTTCTGTTCCCAAGAAAATCTTTCCTCCAAGAGCAGAATAATCCTTACACAACTTAGCAAAATCCACCGGCTTTGGAGTTTGAACTTGAACTCCAACATCCACCGATGGCCCCGGAGCTGGCATCCTTCTCATGATCGAAGTCATCATAGCTTCGAACATAACAGCATAATCAGCAGCCCCTTCAGTAGCACGGCCTTCCCTAGCAGCTGGTCTCCCTCTTCGACTCATTCTTAATATCTATAAAAAAGAATGATTAGCACACCTTGAGAAACAACTGCATAAAGGACTCAAACTCTACTAAGCTACTATATTATATATAGTAATCATCCATCAAAATACAATTACGTCTCTCATACGTAGTTACGTCAGCGAGCGTTGGGTAAAATCGATTAACCTGGCTCTGATACCAAATGTGACGACCGCCCATGACCCCCGCACTAAACCTAGACATATTGCGCTGTAAAGTGTGCCAGGCAGCAATGGACGATTGTCAGGGTAAAGTTAAAACAGCAGAATCTATCGTATTACTCACAGCGCATGGATCAAAAATACAATAGAGAACATATATAGTAAAGCTTCACAAATGAATCTCATCAATTAAGCTTCATAATAGTTGAATACAAACATCTGAATAGTCTATACAACAAGCCTCACTACATATCACTCAGAGAATATACAAGCAGCGGAACATCCAGTACATATAGTAAGAAACAATATGCAATCCTCCAGCTCGTCTTCGTCATCAGCATTGTAGAAAGCAAGAGCAGCACCTGTCACCTGCTACCTAGTCTGCCCGTCCCAAAATGGACGAACAGCCCAAGGCAATAAGAGTTAAAACATAAAGCCTTGAGTCAGACAACAGTCTTAGTGAGCGGTAAATTAACTAACAACATACCAAAAGAGCATAAAGGAAAAAAAAGAATAGGAATCCAACCCTCCACTCCACCTCTTTCTACAGTGATAGCCCCAGACACACACTAAGCAGAAGCAAACATAGCAAAGCATACAATTTAAAATAAAGCAATTATCACTCGAGTCAAGGGCGATGTTTTCCAAGTACAAACCCCCAAGGCCTAAACCAAGATCAGATAAGCACCCAGAAAATACCGCTCTTGAGACCGAATGATGATACAACCAAACATCCATGACTCTGGCTATCACTGTTATCATTGCTTCGATATCATCGTTAATTGAATGACCAGCTCATTATTTCATCCATCCATCAAGGGCTAATGGAAACCCCGGTTCTAGACATGACTCCGCATGTCATCGTGACCCATGTCTAGGACTATCGAATCTGCCCAGAGTACTCGACTACCAATCAGTAGCCTTCAGGGACTATCGAATCTGCCCAACGTACTCTTGCTTTGAGCATGCTAGAACCTTCAACAACGATGAGATCTCAGCCTTCTAGTCATCCTCCTCGACGACTATTTCCATCCTAGCTCAAGCGCCTCTCGAGCAAACCATTATCCTCAAACTCGAACCATATCACCGAGTTATCAACATGCTTGGAATGATCCCGTCTGGACTAGACCAAGGCTATCTCATATCATGCTTCGCCTCATCATCATCATAGCAAAGCCTCATCTCAACATCATTATCAAATCTATCCATATGAGCTTCCTCATCCGCCACATATGCCACAAGCAGCTTTTCCAATTCAAGAGCCTTTCCCTTAGCTTTTGAATCATCTTTGGTCTAAATCAAATCATCAATCATCTAATTCATAGAAATCAATCAAGTCAAACATTAATCCAAGTAACCAAGCATTCAAATATGACCTAATGAACAATTATAACAATAATGGCAATTTCGTAAATAAAGAGTCTAAAGTCTAACAAGCATGAAAACATGAGCAATATCTCTATAATCTTGATGAATGAACTTGCATAGGTTAACATGTAGTAAAATGGATGTCAAATCGTCATGAACAATGGAACTATACTTAAGTTTACAAAAATGCATGAAAATCACTACTTTAACACCAAATCAAACCAATGATCCGATATACTCCTTTGGATCCGTGTGAGAGATAATCACCACTCACCAAATCACCTAAACAACCCAAAAGCAACACACTTCAGATCTGGACAGCGAAGGATCTAACTTGATCTATCACAAATCCGCTTCAAACGATGAAATCTCTCTTCAAAGGATGTATATCTTCAATCTAAGCTCTTGGATATTCGATTTGATCTTCGATTTGGATGGAAGGAATCACAAGATTAGAGTGGAGGAAAGAAGTGAAGAAGTGTAGAAGTCGAGCTCTCAAAATGTCAGCACTTCGTCGCTTCAAAATCCGGATCCCAAAAAGTGAGGCAAACCCATGTATTTATAGGCAGAATTCTCCTTAGGTCGTTCGCTCGGAGTTAGGTCGTCCACGACCTAAAAACCCACGACCTAAAAACCCCACGACCTAACAACCAAAGCCTCTACGACCTACGACCTAACACTTAGCAGATCAACGCATTCATGCGACCTACGACCTAACCCAGATGCGCTTCCTCGCGACCTACGACCTAACCCAGATGCGCTTCCTCGCGACCTACGACCTAACCCAGATGTGCTTCCTCGCGACCTACGACCTAACGAGGATGCAGCCTAGCGACCTAACACAGATCACTTCTACGACCTAACACTCCTGCGACCTAATCACACGCGCGACCTAACTAACTTAGCTAGGATACGACCTAACACCTTAGGTCGTCTAACGACCTAACTACTCCACTACCAAACTTAGGTCGCTCACGACCTAACTATGCTAACTCGCTAACTCTTATACCGTTAGCTCTTTGGTCGCTAACCACTAGGTCGCTAACTACTGTAGGTTACTAACCCTTAGGTCGCTAACTACTAGTTCGTTAGCTCACTAACTCTCTTAGGTCGCTGCCTTTCCTTAAGTCGCTCAAACCTTAGGTCGCCAACTCTTATAGGTTGCTAACTCTCTTAGGTCGCTCCAATCTCCTCGGTCGCTCACTCGACCTACCCTACCCCACGACCTAAGCCAGCACACGACCTATCTTCTATACGACCTAACTATTACACGACCTAACTTCTTAGGTCGTTCCAATCCTTAGGTCGCTCCACTTCACTAAGTCGTCTACCCCTTAACTCGCCAACTTCCTTAGGTCGCTCCAAACTCTCATACGACCTAAGACTTAGACTCTGGACGACTTATCAACAATGCGACCAAATGTCAACTGTTTTACGATGTTTCGATCGGTAAAAATATGGGTCGTTACATTTAGAGTTTATTTCAAACCATTTTTGATATTATGTATATTCCTCATATATACATATTATTTCCTTTACACACTAAGTTATCCTTAAATTTTAAACCTCTTTTGGTTTTAGTTCAAACAGTTTTCTTTAATGCTTTCAAACAACTCTTATTTTAAATTAAGATCACATTCAAAATATTCTAAATAATACTCCTTATTATTTCTATTAACATTTGAAACAATTTCAAAACTTTCTGGCTTAGATTTAAAACTTCACAATCTAGATCATCTTCAGTTCCAATTTATAAGTCATACTTATCTAAAACATTTCATTTTGCTTACTCATTAATACACATCTTATTATTAAACACAACAATCATTTATGATAATAACCAAGATATCATATCTAGAAACCAATTCATTACTATCTTATTCTAAAACTTTTCCTCAAAATTCAAGATTTAATTTCAGTTTGAATCCATTTTAAACTTATTTTTATTTAATTTCAATTTGGTTGTATTTCTATTAACACTTAATTTAATTCCAATAATTTAACAACCAATTACCTTAACATTTATTGATTAAGGAATATTGCTTTATATATATCAAAATATATTCTTATATAAAATCATTTAAAATCTTTATATAAGAAAATAACAAGTACGCTCTCATATATATATACACACTCAACTCATTCTAGGGTACTATTGACCCTATCCATATGAGTACACCCACCAGAGCCAAGGTTCTCCCTTAACCTTTCAGCTCTGATACCAAATGAAACTACCCGGAATTTTGGACCTCGAAAATTCCAGATAGTTAGGAAAAGAAGAAAGAGACAAAAGAAGAAGAAACATAAAACACAGCACTGATTCTCACAAATTGCAGCGGATCAAAATATAATATCAAAAAATAACAGTTTACAAAAGAATACCTGTATCTGTCAATTTTATTTTTACATCAAAGTTACACTCATACCCAAACACTGGACATATACAAATCAAATATGTCTCAGATAAACAGAAATAATAGTCACAGCGGAACCACTCCATACATTCCTGCCATCCAGCTCGTCTCTTGAGCTCCAGAACGTCCTTACCTGAAAATCTGTAATACTCGGTCTGACCCGAGCATTACATTAAAGTAACACCCGAGTCAGGCCGGAAACCAGCGTGAGTAAACCCATATAACATGAAATACTAAGTTATAAAACTTAGTTGCAAACCAGTGTAACTCGTACCTTCTACGAGTTCTCAATTTATTTAAGTCAATTACTTATTTCAAACAATATCTAAGATTCACTACTCAGTTAAAGGCCAAATTACTTTATTTATTCTCATTCCAGCCTGCTTAATTTCACATATCCAATTTATAAGAATTTAGATTACACAATGAAGTGGTTTCGGGTATTGTTGATACTCGACCCGGTCTCTTCGAATTCAATGTCATCTCTGATCCAAGTTGTTAAGTTAAAAAAAACAATACAATTCATATTCAGGATATCATATCACATAACAATTCATCATTGATAGATAACTCACAATATTACTGTTTAACCCATTATCACAACACATCTAAATTGCCTATCAGAGACATCAACAAACCAAGCAATCCAATATCCTTCATCCATCCATAAGCAAGATTTATTTGATATATAATTCCTAATAATTTGATCAATCACCAATTAAATTAATCATCAATCTTAATTACTTGGATTATCTTAATTCTGCTTACTTATCATTAATTAATCATAACCTAATTAATCAATCATTCTTTATTCATCCATCTTAATTAATCCCCCTTGATTAATATTCTTTAATTACATTAAGTAATTAACCATTAATTACCACATAGATTTATTAGCCTTATCCATTCACATTAATTAACTTTTAAATTAATGTCCTTAATTAATTAACTATAATTAATTACATTAATTATTTGCATAAATTAATTAATCTTTAATTAATCATATTTATTAATTAACTTTAATCAATCACATTCAGTAATTAATTATACTTTAATAAATTACAGTAAGTAATTAAAGACTCTTTAATTAATCACACTAATTAATGATCCTTTAATTAAATTAATTATCATTTAATTACTTAAGTTAATTAATTAATCTTCAATGAAGTAATTATCAATTAACTAATCATTCTTTAATTAATTACTTTAAGCAATTATCCTATTCAAAACCATTCAAACAAATTTAATTTCAAACCTTTGTCAAAAAAAAACAATTTATTTATTTTTATATAAGCTTTGGAAACCTGGAACAAAGCTTCTTTTAAATTCAAAAATCTGGTTATTCAAACACAACAAAATCCGAGCCTTAACCAAAATTTTCCCGAGCCACTAATGAAAATACTCGAGATTTCCCACCTTTTTCCTTATCCACTCATGCTCCTATTACCATACGAAACCCGAAGATGACATCGAGTTAACCCATCGTCTTTCCCGAAGCAAAACTCACAGCCATGCTTCAGATACTCATAGATATACGTGCACGTGCACGCACCACTACCCCACTCTGATCATCGTCACCCTCGCCGCGAGTCAACCCAAACCTCCCTACTCGATTACGACCATCCATGCTTCAATTCGAACATGAAACAAGATCGGGCCTGAGTGAACCCAACCCAGTCACGAATCATCACCCAAAAATCTCACTGTGCTGCCACCTCCAGCCACCAGGAGTTTCGATACTCCGACCAACTCTCCTCCAAAGGCCCACGCACCCGTTCCCCTACTCGCGATCAAGCCCGAAGCTTCCACGTTGGAGAAATCGACTCAAACATGTCGACGAACCCAACATGCGGTAAAAACCTACAACCCCATCACGTCGCCGCCACAATTATCGTTTAACCCTCCCGCCATTTTCCTATGTAACTCCACCCTCCAGCTATCCCCAGCGTCGAGCACGACGGTCATCTTACTATCGATCGCCAGATTTTACCAAAAATACAATCTCCGTTCAACCCCAAAATTCCCATCAATTACACACTTAAAAATCTAGATACGATCACTAAAATTCATCTCTTCAAAGCTCGAATCCAGATACATAATCCATACTTGAAATCAAAACACTTGATTTTCTGATTGGAAATAATTTTCACTGTGTTTTCCTGATTTCTGTAAACTTATTTGATAATTAAACCTAAAAATATTTTTAGAAATCTAACTTAGTTGTTACTAACAATTTACTTTTAGGGATCACAGCCCAAAATTAAACATATGGGGAGGAATTGAATTGATTTGTATATGCATGTGACTGTTATTCATACAGAGACTTATATCTATATACATTTTCACAGCAAGCACATAATAAACCATTATAAACATAAATTACTTTAATTTATACTTTTAAACACTACTTCAAATGTTGACCACAAGCACAATCTTTTAACAGATTAAGTTTAGATTATTTACTCACTGTAACAATGTTTGACAGAGAATAGAGTAAATCAACTTGTACAGGTGGATACTGCATAATCTTCTGTTGTTTATAATCTTTACTTACTCAAAGATTTAGATAAGATTTTAAATTAAAGGTGAAGTTTACTTACATTCATTTAAGCACAGAGGTTTCATGCATTCACTCAGCCATGTATATAATATTTCCATCCATATATGCCAGATTGACACATTATACACTTAGGCAAAACAATTTCACGACATCATTACTAAAATTCATCACATTCATCAAAGCATAACACAGACTCAACATAAAAGGAGTAGTTTACTCACTGGTATAAAGAAAGAAGAAACTGGGTTGGTTTACTCACCTTTCTTTTGAACAGAGATGTTTTTGAAATACTGCTAGCTTGCTTTGATTATACTTCTTACTTAAATTTGCCTGTCTTGAATTCCTTCCACCATTTTCTTGTTTTCTTTTACTGTCTTGGTTCCTTTAAACTTTTATAGCAGGTACTTCCATTCGTATATAATTTGTTTGTGAGGATGCTAATGTTTGAAGGGCAAAAAACAGTGATTTGTATGTATATATATGGAAGTGAGGTGTGTAGAGCAAGCTATAGGTTGGGATTTTGTTTACCTGCTTTTCATTTTATTTTATTATCTTTTTTTTATATTCTTTCTTTTCCTTTGGTCAGAGTTTGCTTGACCTGATTTGATTTTTTAAAAGGAGATTTGATTATTTAAGAGAAGGATTTGATATATTGTTTGCTTGAATTTGAAGTCTGCCACAATGATGTCTTCTAGCAAGTTTATATACACCTATATATGAATATATATGCACTATATTTCATAGCATATAAGCAGATGTACGTACTGGCATATTTTGTCCTTATATATATATTCTTACATTACACTATTTCAAATACATTACTTCCTAAGGTCATATATACTTATATATATATATATTTTTATGTTATTAACAATTAAAGTTTGTTTAAATTTTGGTTCGAATGCCAGACTGCACAAAGGCTGAAAGTGGAGATAGCTTCTCTTGTACAGGCCTTTAACTTTGTTTGATTCTATTTTCTTTTTAATTTATTTCCCATGTTGATTTTCCATTTCTTGAGCTTGACTAGATATGTTGTGACTTTAAATGACATACATTTATAACGTTGTCTCCCTTTTTGTTTACACACATTTTATATGAATTTATATATGTATGTACATCTTTTGTATGCGTAAATATATATATATATATGCATAGTTATGTATTTTATCCTAATACACTTGCATTATCACTATTTAATATATGTATATGTATATATATATATATACATTTTGCTTGTTTTTGTTCTCATTTACATTCATTTACATTTATACATATTTTTTTCCCATACATTACTTGTGTATATCTTTGTCACTATATACACATATTCACATTTAGACACTTCCCTATATTTTACTTCATATAGCATCTATACATACATATACATATATATACTGATATATTATCAAACACCATAAGCTTGTGTAAATCTATATATGTATTTATGGATATTTTATCTTAGCTTAAATAGTGGAGTTTCTATATTTATTTTTCTATATGGTTCATCACATCTAGAGATTTTATAATTTAATATCTATCATAGTTTTTAAGCCAAATTATATATATATATATCCAAATATTTTAAATTATTAGAAATTATTTGTTCAATTTATAAAATCAATAATTCAATAATTTAAAATATATTAATTACCCAATTTCAGACGTCAGAAAACCCGGGTCGTTACATCTATCCTTGTTCTAAAATTCATTCTTGAATTATCCTGAGAGGGAATGTATTTGTTATTAATATAAAAATGTTTTATATTGTGTTGTTTGAGTTGTTGAGGTCAATTTGGGGTTTCGATCGATTCGTCTGGCCCACGCTATCGATAGAAAATCTAAAACGCTTAAACAGAGAAAACTGACACAATATTGTTTTTAGATTGGGTAAATGGAATAAATTTTGTGTATGATTATATTATATATATATGAAGGTATATGTAACATCCCGAAAATTTTCGACTTTCGAAAATTCAACATCGATACTCACTTTATCGACTGCTGAGCCATCGAATGCCGGAAACCCGAAAAGTTATGGTTTTAAGAAAGAAGGAAAAGGTAGGAGAAGAAGATAGAAGAAAAAGAAAGAAGAACAACAACACAACATCAGATACAGAAGCAGAAAACAAGATCAGAATCTCACATATCGCAGCGGAACAATATACAATAGATAATTACTAGTCTTTTAAAACAAAGAACCATATCATTTTATACATACATCAATCATCAGAGTCAATATACAACAATGGACAGTTATATAACTTGTCCTCATACAGAATACACAGCGGAATAAATACTATCAGATACAAATACTACGTCTCGTCCTCCAGCTTATCTCCAAAGCTCCAGAATATCCAGAATATCCTGATAATATAACTCTAGGCTGCCCGTGTGGAAATTGGTGGGCACCCAGAGTTTAGAAGGGAACAATAAACTCCGAGTCAGTCATGGTGACTGGTGTGAGATCGTAAAACAGTTATACTTTAAAAATAAACAACAGGATAATTTTAAAGTAAATTCGAAATGCTTTTGGAAAATGAAACTACCATAAGACTTCCCGCCACACACACAATGCAACCGCAGACTTGGAGGAGATTTCTTCTTATGATAGTCAAAGATGCTTACTACGCAAGAATCAAATTCTTTTCGATATTATTATTAGTGCATAGTGTAGAAAACATTTCGAAAGTAGAATATAAATCTTAGCCAGCATAGGTACCATTATAGTATGCTTGCTATAGCTGCCATATTAGATGGCAGGTTCTACAACTAAAACCGTACAAGTCACGTATTGTTTCTTTGGGTTTCCAACAAATGGTCAGGCTAAGGAACTTCCTATCCACGATGGGTACGTCCCTGGAATAGACGACCCGAGAATCTAACGTTACGGTTAGATCTCTGCCAACACAAGGCCGGGTTACCTCTGCAAAAATAGGTAACTACTGACACGCGTATGCCATCCCCCGATCGTCACCGATCTTCCCGAGGATCCCCGATTCGCAACAAACCACATAGATAAAAATAATGCAGTAACCACAGAGGTTAAGTATCTGGGCTCCATACCATGATACCACCTTTATCCAGAAGGAATGACATACACTAAGGGGCGCTACTCCCTAGAACCTTGCTGCATTCGTCCTGTTTCGACCATTTCCGGGGTGTGAGGCTCGACGAAGTCTCGTCCACAAAGCTACGCTTTCTCAAAAAGCCCTGCTTCGGGTCAAACAAAAATGATCAACCTATGATCACAAAGATATAAGATCAAACAAATGATCATATCGCAAATGATCAAACACTGATCATTTCACAGCAACACTCAGTATGCCACGTTACCAAATTGGGATATATCGCTGATAAATTTCAACTACATAACCTCTGAGCTCGTACGTCTCAGAGAAGGGTGTTAAGCTAAGAGAATAAATTCTCCGCCACCAACAGAAATGTATTTGAAAGAAATCAGCTTTATATCTCAAATTGTAACGTCAGACACACAATCCATACAAGTCTGTTCCGGGATCGAACAGAACCGAAGGCACTTCTCACGAAGCCCTTGCATATCCGGATAATTTTCAATCACGTCAGGACTTTCCGTCACTAAGGGTGATAAAACCTCTAAATCGAAGATCAGTCGATGTAGAGTAACTCGACGGTAATCCTTCCGTTTTCAAAAATATCCGGTCTTCAACACCGGTCTTCAAATGCGATTCATAACGACGTATCACATATTCGGAATGGGTTATACGACCCCATGGTCCTTTCCCGGCTAACCCGAATAGTGAGCGATTATTCGAAAATAAGTGTGGCATTCAAATTCATCCAATTCACAACAAATACCTATCTAAAGGTAATTATTGATAGTCGGTTATTTAACTATCAATAAAGATGCGCAACATCATTAGATTCCAAATAATTTTCCCAAATTATTTTATCTTCCAAAATATCTTTACTAGATATAAAATTTCCACACTTCAGAAATAAATCAACATTTATTTTTAAGACGAATTCCCATTTCTTTTATAAATTCCAAAGTGAATTTATATTTCAAAATATCTTCTGATATACGATTTTCAAATCGATTTTCAATATTCAATTTCAATTTATCTTTTACAAAGATAAATTCTCAAAACGTTCATTTCATTGGAAAAGCATTTCCATACTTATTTAAATATAAGTGTTTCACAAATCTATTCATTTTCAACACTTGAAAATATTCGATATACTTAAATCAAATTAAGTATATATTCATCCTTAAAGGAAAATATTCTTTTAACACTTTTATTTGAGTCAAAACGAATGTTGCGTAAAACATCGTTACGACGACTCAAAATCACTAGTATAGGGATTCGCAATTTAGATAGATATATAAATCCCAATACTACATTAAAAACATTTCCTTTCGGAAATCATTTACTATAACAACAGTGTTATAGTCCACCATTTCCTTATTTTCTCGAAAACGTCTATTTCAACAAGAACTGCGGAAATCTATGCTTTCGATTCATAATACATTTTAAAACATCTTTAAAATGTTTAACTTCATTTTTAAAATATTACTTCTTCAAAAATGAATCATTTTATTCGATAATATATTCACTGTCCAAAATCGTGAATATATCTTCTTTAATAATCTTCCATATTGAATTTATCAAATTCAATCTATTTCGAATTTATAAACACGGTTATAAATTCTATTTCCATTTATAAAAACTACAATTTATAAATCTTCTTTATTAACTAGTTCAATTCATAACTCAATTTTTATACTAACGGTCCATCTTATAAGTTAATACTTATAATTCATTTATCTTCAACATCGTTCTTTTAAAACTTTACAATTGTAAAGTTCATCCCTTTATAAATCATTTTAACATCATTTCCATTTAAATTCACATTCCCTTATTTCAATTGGATTCATTTTTCCAAGTATTCACTTTTGAATCTAAAATCGGATTCCAAATTAATTTCTAATTCTACTTTAACTCCAAATCAATTACAAATTGATTTCTAAATTTATTTTCACTACTAAAATAAATTCTTATTCTTTTCAAATTATTCAATATCCTATTTTTAAATGGATTCTTCAAATTGAGATCATTTTACATTGATTTCCCAAATTATTTCAATTTACCAATTAAATTTCTAATTGGATTTCCGACTTATCTCTTTTTAAATAAATTCCTTTTTAAAGAAAACCAATTTCAATTGTTTCTTCCAATCTATTTTAAAATCCAAATTTTGAATCAAATTCTTCGAATTATAGTCACTATTTTACGAAATCCATTTGTTTAGCATCTTTACTTTATTCTGGAATTTATTCAATACGATTATACTTTAAAAATTCCTTTCTTCAAAATTCCTTCAATTTCAAAAATTGATTCACTTAGAAATTTCTACTTTGATTCAAAAATCCAATTTTGTTTATTTTTTTTTTGGAATCCAATGATATCAACATCCATTCAGCTAAATTTTTAGCTTTCAATCAATTTCCAGACATCGATATGATCAATAACATCAATATAATCATTCACAAATTCATATCACAGTATAAATGAATTCAATCAAAGTGAGGGGTCCAGTTGGATCCCTCCAACCTGTTTCCCTGCATCCAAAGATGTTAGCACAATACCAATTCCGCTCCAGTACGGAATTTTCGCGGTATATAGGTTTTTTTTATAAATCCGCTTACTAACGGCGCAATAGGGTCTCATCCGCTATACGAGGCGGGAAATCAATCAATCCAATATATACATATGCCAATATGTATATATTGCTATATATAGATATATCCTAAAATATCTAATAGCACATCAAATAGCAAACATATCAATCAAAAACTGCAAATCATTTTGAGTGAGAAAAATCTCACCTTAGCTTTAAATTTGCCATCCATTTCCATCTTGACTTGTTTTCTCGATTTATAGCCCTTGTATAAATATTATACAAATTATTAATACTCGTATTAAATCAAACTTATAAATTTTCGTTTGGTAATTTTAATTATCCCAAGATTTTATTTTAACCCAATTTTCTTTTAATAAATTTATCTAACCAAATTTAAATTAAAACTAAATTTCCCTTAATAAATTATTTTCAATGGTTAAAATAAGTAAATGAGTTAAGAAAACAAATTCATTACCAAACCATTATTTTTAATATAAACTCTTCAACATTTTTAATTCCATATAAATAAATTCAATTAACTAAAAATTTACTTTCCACCAAAAATTTCCCTCTTAAAAATCTTTTAATAGCTAATAAATTAAATAAGTCAATTGTACCATTTAAATCACCAAATCATTTATTCTCAAAATTTTAACTTCAGTAATTATTAGAGTTATTTGCATGTATATTAAAATAGGTGAGTATATTTACTAAACTAAAATAGAATTAATTAATGGTTCACTGTAAAAATCAAACCTTAGTTAATTTACCTAAATATTATTCCTGTATATATATATATATATATTTAGATAAATAATTTCTTCTCAGCAAAGTATATATATCGTTAAATTAAATTGGAACAAATACCTCACTGAACAAGACAAACCCAGATCGAAGCCTAGGCTCGACCATCGACTTCGTCGATCGTCACAATTTGGTAGCCGCGGAGCAACTGCTTAGTCACCTCGAGGCCAACATCCCACGCGACCATGAACTCGCGACATCACCGTTGCCACTGCCTCCACTCAGTCGAACATCACCCCACTTCCGTGCTTCGCTCGCAACCATCCTACCCACCGCCTCACGCTACTCCATCTAAGTGCCATCTGCCATAGTCGACTTCACGTTGCCGACATCGCCTGACTCCGCCTCCAATCTGCTGCCTCCTTGCGAACGACACCACCAGGTTGCCGCCTGAACGCGAGTGCCCCTTCCAATTTGATGTCGCTGCCCTAGCTTCTGCTCGCGAATCATTCGAACGGCCTCCAGCCTTCCAAAACATCACGCGCCCCCTACCCAATCGCGAAGCCTCCTCCTACTCGCGACTCGACTTCCAATTTGACTGCCGTGCCACCCAGCTCCAACCACACTCGAACGATTCTCTGACGAGTAGAAAAGGAAGGGCGGCCATGATTTTTATTTTGTTTTGATTTGGGGGGGAAAGAGATAAACGAACGCGGTCATGGGTTTTGATTTTTAAAAAAAAGGAAGGGGACGAAATACTCAAATTTTCATTTTCGATTTGGATGCCTTCGCTCTGCCATTTTTAATTTTTCTCGTTTGTTTTGATTTACGAAGAGGGAGAGGGAAAACGAAATAATGTTGTCTCGTACGAGAGGAGGCAACTAGGTCGACGGAAATCAGATAATAGGGTGTGTTGATTTGAGTGTATAAATTTTATATTTAAATTAAATCGGTTAATTATTGTCTCGGCGTCTATATCTTGTACGATCACACGATAGCTCTGAAAGCTACGAGATTTGAAATCCGACAATAATACAATATTACGGACCCAATGGAACTGGTTTCGTCAATTTCCGAGACTGTGCCTCGGACGACTATTTTAAATATCGATTCGAACAATATATTTTCAAAACTAAACAGAATAGTTTGAAATCAGATTCTGAAGCTTCAATCATTTTCAGAATTATCAATATATATTTTACAAGCGTTTGAAATATTTTCTTCGGCTTAAAATTAAAGATTCAAATTTTTGTTCAACTTTAATCGATTAAATTTTAATGTTAAATCGCCCAATTCAGCGATATATCGGGGATTCAGATTAAATCATCGTTCAAATACTCAAAATTAACTAAATATCCTCAATTTAATTTGTTCAAAATTCTGGGTCGTTACAGACTTCCCCCCTTAAAAGAATTTCGTCCTCGAAATTACAAGTTAGGAAAAATGTCCTTAACTCGTCTACTATTTTTCACAATTCAATAGTTTTATCAAATTTTTACCATAACAAAACTTTCTACTAAAGATTCGTTATTATTTCAACTAACCTTTTCCAACTTCAATTATAAGTTTCAAACAACATCGTTTACTTCAAAATTCAAATTCGAGCTTAAATTCAAATTTTAACTTCCAAAATTTCTCAAAAATTTTCTAACACCTTAAATTTCCGAAAAATTTCGCCAGCGTCTCCTTTGCGCGGCTAATACGGTACGACTACAAAACGTCCCTACGGACTCTCAGATTTCAAAAAGAAAAAGAAAAAGCCAAGCGGCTAGACAAGAAATCATCAAAAACTCATATTATAATTCAAATACGTACCTTTTGTCGAGCAATTCAAATTATCTATGAAATAAATTTTCCAATCCCTTTATACACCTGTATATCCTACTAGCCATTATATCTAGTTACAGCATTCAATCATTTCGCAAATTCGATTACAATTTTTCAATATATACTTCTTATATCCTCTTTAAATTCGCTACTGAAGTTACATATTCAATTATCATTCAATTTTGCATTTCAATTTTCATTTGAGTTCAATTCAAAAGTTCAATTCAATTTGAATTCTATTTAACTTCTATTCTGAAATATTGAATTTTATCTTTCAATTATAGCTGATTCATATCACTATTTTTTTTTTCTTTCACTTAGTTTCGCTTACTAATTTTTCTTATTTCAATACTTCGCTTTGTTTATTACAAATCAAATCCAATTCAGTCTCGCTTACTTACAAATTCAAAATGAATTTTAACCTTCAATTTCATTTTCTCGCACTTACAATTGCAATTTATTCATTCATTCACTAATTCATTCGTTTTCAAATTTGAATTTCATTCTAATCAAATTTCAATATTCTATAAGTTATCAACTTATTAATATTTCGTAAGTATTTGAAACAGGATTCCAGAGTCGTTTCCACTTTTTCAAAACCATTTGAAAACAATTCAAATTATCCTTTGAATTTCCAAAACAAAACCTAAATTTTCAAACAACTTCCATTTAAAACAATTTGGCAGCAATTTCTCTTCTGGAAACCCGAAAATGAACATCAATGATGCCGCGGTCATCATCGAAGTTATTTTCCAGCAACCGAAAAGAGTTTAGAGCTTTCATCTCTCTAAAATACTTTTCAAAACCTTCGAAATCCATTTTCAAATCAAAAAGAAATTTAAACTTTCCAAATCTCCAAAATTTTCAAACTCTTTTCAAAACATTTCCAAAACTTCTCTGGAATTCCGTTTTAAATTACAATTCACATTTATAATTTACATTCTCAAATTTCATTCGTATATGAATTTATTTCTTAACTTTGGAGTTACGATTTCCATCTCGTATTCAATTTCATATAATAATGATAACATTTCAATATTATCACTTTCTAACAACCAAACATCCATATACTATGATAATTCATAGAAAATCATTTCTTTTCTATACGAAAATAGTTTTGGGCAAAATTATTTCATTTACCCTATTTTAAAACAATACTGTGTCGAATTGTTCTATTTAAGTGTTTAGAAACCCCTTCGATCCAGTTGCGCAGACTGTGCCGACGAAGGTTCATATACCACTCAATAAACCAATCATCACAATACAAAACAATTTTACATTCAATAACAAATACGCGCTCATATCTATTACTACACTCAACTCATTCTAGAGTACTGCTGACTCTATCTCTAATGAGTAACACCCAACAGAGCAGGGTTGTCGCTTAACCATATGCTCTGATACCACTTGTAACATCCCGAAAATTTTCGACTTTCGAAAATTCAACATCGATACTCACTTTATCGACTGCTGAGCCATCGAATGCCGGAAACCCGAAAAGTTATGGTTTTAAGAAAGAAGGAAAAGGTAGGAGAAGAAGATAGAAGAAAAAGAAAGAAGAACAACAACACAACATCAGATACAGAAGCAGAAAACAAGATCAGAATCTCACATATCGCAGCGGAACAATATACAATAGATAATTACTAGTCTTTTAAAACAAAGAACCATATCATTTTATACATACATCAATCATCAGAGTCAATATACAACAATGGACAGTTATATAACTTGTCCTCATACAGAATACACAGCGGAATAAATACTATCAGATACAAATACTACGTCTCGTCCTCCAGCTTATCTCCAAAGCTCCAGAATATCCAGAATATCCTGATAATATAACTCTAGGCTGCCCGTGTGGAAATTGGTGGGCACCCAGAGTTTAGAAGGGAACAATAAACTCCGAGTCAGTCATGGTGACTGGTGTGAGATCGTAAAACAGTTATACTTTAAAAATAAACAACAGGATAATTTTAAAGTAAATTCGAAATGCTTTTGGAAAATGAAACTACCATAAGACTTCCCGCCACACACACAATGCAACCGCAGACTTGGAGGAGATTTCTTCTTATGATAGTCAAAGATGCTTACTACGCAAGAATCAAATTCTTTTCGATATTATTATTAGTGCATAGTGTAGAAAACATTTCGAAAGTAGAATATAAATCTTAGCCAGCATAGGTACCATTATAGTATGCTTGCTATAGCTGCCATATTAGATGGCAGGTTCTACAACTAAAACCGTACAAGTCACGTATTGTTTCTTTGGGTTTCCAACAAATGGTCAGGCTAAGGAACTTCCTATCCACGATGGGTACGTCCCTGGAATAGACGACCCGAGAATCTAACGTTACGGTTAGATCTCTGCCAACACAAGGCCGGGTTACCTCTGCAAAAATAGGTAACTACTAACACGCGTATGCCATCCCCCGATCGTCACCGATCTTCCCGAGGATCCCCGATTCGCAACAAACCACATAGATAAAAATAATGCAGTAACCACAGAGGTTAAGTATCTGGGCTCCATACCATGATACCACCTTTATCCAGAAGGAATGACATACACTAAGGGGCGCTACTCCCTAGAACCTTGCTGCATTCGTCCTGTTTCGACCATTTCCGGGGTGTGAGGCTCGACGAAGTCTCGTCCACAAAGCTACGCTTTCTCAAAAAGCCCTGCTTCGGGTCAAACAAAAATGATCAACCTATGATCACAAAGATATAAGATCAAACAAATGATCATATCGCAAATGATCAAACACTGATTATTTCACAGCAACACTCAGTATGCCACGTTACCAAATTGGGATATATCGCTGATAAATTTCAACTACATAACCTCTGAGCTCGTACGTCTCAGAGAAGGGTGTTAAGCTAAGAGAATAAATTCTCCGCCACCAACAGAAATGTATTTGAAAGAAATCAGCTTTATATCTCAAATTGTAACGTCAGACACACAATCCATACAAGTCTGTTCCGGGATCGAACAGAACCGAAGGCACTTCTCACGAAGCCCTTGCATATCCGGATAATTTTCAATCACGTCAGGACTTTCCGTCACTAAGGGTGATAAAACCTCTAAATCGAAGATCAGTCGATGTAGAGTAACTCGACGGTAATCCTTCCGTTTTCAAAAATATCCGGTCTTCAACACCGGTCTTCAAATGCGATTCATAACGACGTATCACATATTCGGAATGGGTTATACGACCCCATGGTCCTTTCCCGGCTAACCCGAATAGTGAGCGATTATTCGAAAATAAGTGTGGCATTCAAATTCATCCAATTCACAACAAATACCTATCTAAAGGTAATTATTGATAGTCGGTTATTTAACTATCAATAAAGATGCGCAACATCATTAGATTCCAAATAATTTTCCCAAATTATTTTATCTTCCAAAATATCTTTACTAGATATAAAATTTCCACACTTCAGAAATAAATCAACATTTATTTTTAAGACGAATTCCCATTTCTTTTATAAATTCCAAAGTGAATTTATATTTCAAAATATCTTCTGATATACGATTTTCAAATCGATTTTCAATATTCAATTTCAATTTATCTTTTACAAAGATAAATTCTCAAAACGTTCATTTCATTGGAAAAGCATTTCCATACTTATTTAAATATAAGTGTTTCACAAATCTATTCATTTTCAACACTTGAAAATATTCGATATACTTAAATCAAATTAAGTATATATTCATCCTTAAAGGAAAATATTCTTTTAACACTTTTATTTGAGTCAAAACGAATGTTGCGTAAAACATCGTTACGACGACTCAAAATCACTAGTATAGGGATTCGCAATTTAGATAGATATATAAATCCCAATACTACATTAAAAACATTTCCTTTCGGAAATCATTTACTATAACAACAGTGTTATAGTCCACCATTTCCTTATTTTCTCGAAAACGTCTATTTCAACAAGAACTGCGGAAATCTATGCTTTCGATTCATAATACATTTTAAAACATCTTTAAAATGTTTAACTTCATTTTTAAAATATTACTTCTTCAAAAATGAATCCATTTTATTCGATAATATATTCACTGTCCAAAATCGTGAATATATCTTCTTTAATAATCTTCCATATTGAATTTATCAAATTCAATCTATTTCGAATTTATAAACACGGTTATAAATTCTATTTCCATTTATAAAAACTACAATTTATAAATCTTCTTTATTAACTAGTTCAATTCATAACTCAATTTTTATACTAACGGTCCATCTTATAAGTTAATACTTATAATTCATTTATCTTCAACATCGTTCTTTTAAAACTTTACAATTGTAAAGTTCATCCCTTTATAAATCATTTTAACATCATTTCCATTTAAATTCACATTCCCTTATTTCAATTGGATTCATTTTTCCAAGTATTCACTTTTGAATCTAAAATCGGATTCCAAATTAATTTCTAATTCTACTTTAACTCCAAATCAATTACAAATTGATTTCTAAATTTATTTTCACTACTAAAATAAATTCTTATTCTTTTCAAATTATTCAATATCCTATTTTTAAATGGATTCTTCAAATTGAGATCATTTTACATTGATTTCCCAAATTATTTCAATTTACCAATTAAATTTCTAATTGGATTTCCGACTTATCTCTTTTTAAATAAATTCCTTTTTAAAGAAAACCAATTTCAATTGTTTCTTCCAATCTATTTTAAAATCCAAATTTTGAATCAAATTCTTCGAATTATAGTCACTATTTTACGAAATCCATTTATTTAGCATCTTTACTTTATTCTGGAATTTATTCAATACGATTATACTTTAAAAATTCCTTTCTTCAAAATTCCTTCAATTTCAAAAATTGATTCACTTAGAAATTTCTACTTTGATTCAAAAATCCAATTTCGTTTATTTTTTTTTTGGAATCCAATGATATCAACATCCATTCAGCTAAATTTTTAGCTTTCAATCAATTTCCAGACATCGATATGATCAATAACATCAATATAATCATTCACAAATTCATATCACAGTATAAATGAATTCAATCAAAGTGAGGGGTCCAGTTGGATCCCTCCAACCTGTTTCCCTGCATCCAAAGATGTTAGCACAATACCAATTCCGCTCCAGTACGGAATTTTCGCGGTATATAGGTTTTTTTTTATAAATCCGCTTACTAACGGCGCAATAGGGTCTCATCCGCTATACGAGGCGGGAAATCAATCAATCCAATATATACATATGCCAATATGTATATATTGCTATATATAGATATATCCTAAAATATCTAATAGCACATCAAATAGCAAACATATCAATCAAAAACTGCAAATCATTTTGAGTGAGAAAAATCTCACCTTAGCTTTAAATTTGCCATCCATTTCCATCTTGACTTGTTTTCTCGATTTATAGCCCTTGTATAAATATTATACAAATTATTAATACTCGTATTAAATCAAACTTATAAATTTTCGTTTGGTAATTTTAATTATCCCAAGATTTTATTTTAACCCAATTTTCTTTTAATAAATTTATCTAACCAAATTTAAATTAAAACTAAATTTCCCTTAATAAATTATTTTCAATGGTTAAAATAAGTAAATGAGTTAAGAAAACAAATTCATTACCAAACCATTATTTTTAATATAAACTCTTCAACATTTTTAATTCCATATAAATAAATTCAATTAACTAAAAATTTACTTTCCACCAAAAATTTCCCTCTTAAAAATCTTTTAATAGCTAATAAATTAAATAAGTCAATTGTACCATTTAAATCACCAAATCATTTATTCTCAAAATTTTAACTTCAGTAATTATTAGAGTTATTTGCATGTATATTAAAATAGGTGAGTATATTTACTAAACTAAAATAGAATTAATTCATGGTTCACTGTAAAAATCAAACCTTAGTTAATTTACCTAAATATTATTCCTGTATATATATATATATTTAGATAAATAATTTCTTCTCAGCAAAGTATATATATCGTTAAATTAAATTGGAACAAATACCTCACTGAACAAGACGAACCCAGATCGAAGCCTAGGCTCGACCATCGACTTCGTCGATCGTCACAATTTGGTAGCCGCGGAGCAACTGCTTAGTCACCTCGAGGCCAACATCCCACGCGACCATGAACTCGCGACATCACCGTTGCCACTGCCTCCACTCAGTCGAACATCACCCCACTTCCGTGCTTCGCTCGCAACCATCCTACCCACCGCCTCACGCTACTCCATCTAAGTGCCATCTGCCATAGTCGACTTCACGTTGCCGACATCGCCTGACTCCGCCTCCAATCTGCTGCCTCCTTGCGAACGACACCACCAGGTTGCCGCCTGAACGCGAGTGCCCCTTCCAATTTGATGTCGCTGCCCTAGCTTCTGCTCGCGAATCATTCGAACGGCCTCCAGCCTTCCAAAACATCGCGCGCCCCCTACCCAATCGCGAAGCCTCCTCCTACTCGCGACTCGACTTCCAATTTGACTGCCGTGCCACCCAGCTCCAACCACACTCGAACGATTCTCTGACGAGTAGAAAAGGAAGGGCGGCCATGATTTTTATTTTGTTTTGATTTGGGGGGGAAAGAGATAAACGAACGCGGTCATGGGTTTTGATTTTTAAAAAAAAGGAAGGGGACGAAATACTCAAATTTTCATTTTCGATTTGGATGCCTTCGCTCTGCCATTTTTAATTTTTCTCGTTTGTTTTGATTTACGAAGAGGGAGAGGGAAAACGAAATAATGTTGTCTCGTACGAGAGGAGGCAACTAGGTCGACGGAAATCAGATAATAGGGTGTGTTGATTTGAGTGTATAAATTTTATATTTAAATTAAATCGGTTAATTATTGTCTCGGCGTCTATATCTTGTACGATCACACGATAGCTCTGAAAGCTACGAGATTTGAAATCCGACAATAATACAATATTACGAACCCAATGGAACTGGTTTCGTCAATTTCCGAGACTGTGCCTCGGACGACTATTTTAAATATCGATTCGAACAATATATTTTCAAAACTAAACAGAATAGTTTGAAATCAGATTCTGAAGCTTCAATCATTTTCAGAATTATCAATATATATTTTACAAGCGTTTGAAATATTTTCTTCGGCTTAAAATTAAAGATTCAAATTTTTGTTCAACTTTAATCGATTAAATTTTAAAGTTAAATCGCCCAATTCAGCGATATATCGGGGATTCAGATTAAATCATCGTTCAAATACTCAAAATTAACTAAATATCCTCAATTTAATTTGTTCAAAATTCTGGGTCGTTACAGTATAATTTTCTAAAATTTAATAGTTAAATGAATTGGTTGTTAGCAATGATAATGTTTGATTATCATTTATTTTTTTGTAAACCATTGACTATTGCAAAATGATATAAATAAATGAAATTATAAAGCATGGTTTATAAATTGATTTAGAATTGAAATGAATTTAAAATTAAGGATTTGAGAACTGTGCTTTTCAAATTTTGGTTTTGATATATATTATCTGAAAGTATCTTCGAATGGGAATTGTTTTCAAAGAATTTTAAAAAGAAGTAGGTTGTACTCTCCTCCATTGTCGTTGGAAAATAATTTTGATGATGACTGCAGCATCATCGACATCCATTTTCGAGTCTCAAAGTGGAGAGACCACTTAGTAGTTTTGCTACACTTTTGTTTTGGAAAATGGATTTGATTTGAATTTCTTGAAGATGATTTGATATATAAAAATATATATGTATATTTATTTCAAAATAGTGGGAAGTGACACCGGAAATTTAAATTCTTAATGTGACGACCCGGAATTTTGTATATTTGAAATTGAAAAACTTAAAAGTTGATTTTCAACTTGAATTTCAAATATCAGTATTTGTTTGATAATTAAATTATTGAATTAAACAATTGGAAATTGGATAAAAATATGAAATCTGGAGTTTTAAGCTCGTTAAAAATAATTTGATGGCTTGTAAAATTTATATTGATGATATTGAAGACAACAAAAATTATAAAATTGAATTTAAAAGTGTTTTGACCAGTTTTGAAATTTTATTGTTTAAATTGACATTTAAAAATAGCCTTCCGGGGCACAGTCTCGGAATTCGACGAAACAAGTTCCATTGGATCCGTAATATTGTATTATTATCGGATTTCAATTTTCGTAATGTTTGGAGTTGTTGTGTGAGCGTACGATAGGTAAACGCGCTGAAATTTCAATCGAAAAGTTAATATAATAACTGAGTTCAAAAAGCAATCTTCTCCATACGATCGAAATAGGGCTCGAAACCTTTTCCAGTGCGTTCGGAATAGGCGTATAACATTATGAATGCCTAGCGGCACGCCTTGATGGGAAGTCAAAATTTTTAGTTGACTTTATCGGAACAATTCGAATTTGAATTTAAATTGAATAATTTTACTAGTCAACTGCAGTTAAATTTATTTCTCATCGACTTATCTTTTCATCAGTTCAAACAGCTATTCAAGTACCTGACCTTATCTCTTTCTTTCTTCGTTCTCAAGCCAGATAACAAAAGAAAAATATCTCGTTCTAAAATCATCAAAATAAAAACAATGGCCGGGTGTTTTAAAATAGAATCGTGAGTCTCCTCTTCTCTTTCCGTTCGAAAACCAAACCCAGTTGGTTCCCCTCTTCTAAAAATTGAGCTCGAGATATAAAAAAAATATATAGGCCGAGCTCAGGAAAATGTCTCGTTCGACATTCCAAGTTCGCGAGGCATGGTGGGGTCGAGATGTCGGCATCGGTTTGGTCGAGCGGCAAGGGATGGTGGGGTCGTCGCTTACGTCAGAAGCGGCGCTGGTGGTGGTTTGTGAATCGATGGGGAGCGAGCTCGTCTTTGATCGAGGAGATGTGGGTAGGGTTAGGAAGCGTGGTGATAAGGCAGGTCGTAAGGGAGTTTTGATTTGAGTTTTGTTTGGCCGAACGGGTTTGACGAAGCCACGAAGTCGAGTCGCGTTGGGTGATAGAAGGATGTAAGTGCAGTTTCGCCGAGACGGTGGGGGGCTAGGGCAATAGATCGACGCGCAGGGGAAGGCTCGAACCCTAAGCAGTAAGGTATAATTTTAAAAAAAATTTAATTAAAATTTATTTATATATATTTGTATATGTAAACAGGAAATGTATATAGACAAGGTTTGGAAATATAGAAATTTTGAATTTGTGGAAGTTCATGTAAAAATTTGATTTTTGAACTTATAAATTAGTTTTAAATAAATTATGAGTTAATTAAATTAAATTTATCAAATGAAAATTAATTATTCAAATTGTTCGAATGTTAATTAAATCTGTTAAAAAGAAAAATTGATTGTTTGGTTATTTCGAATATTAATAAATGGTATAAATATCTATACAAGGTCAAAATCAGGGAAAATCAAGTCGGTTTGGAATAGGTTGCAAACGGCAAAATAAAAGGTGAGTTAATCTCACTCATCTGGTTGCTATTTAAATTTAAATAGTTAAATTTAAACATTCGGTGAATGATTGGATTGATTTGATATGATAGTATATATAGTAGTATATATCAATATATATATATATATATATATTGGAATATGTATATATTAGAGTTGATATTCCCGCAATATATAGCGGATGAGACCCTATACGCCGCATAATAGCGGATGATAATATATAATCCCATATACCGCGATATTCCACCTCGAAGTGGAATTGGTATTGTGCTAACGTCTGTGGATGCAGGGAAACAGGTTGGAGGGATCCAACTGGATTCCTCAAAATTTTATTTAGATTATTTAATATTCCGTGTTATGAATATTAGATATCCTATGATGATTTTTTTGATAATTGAATATTGGGAAGAGATAGTCGGATTGAATATATAAGTATAATGAGTTATTAAATTCTATAGAATTGAATTTTTGAAAAGAAATAAAGGGTGAATTTTAAGTAAAATAATTCATGTGAATTGGAATAAATTTAATACTGAATTGAAAGGAAATAAAAATAAAAGCGATTCAAATTTTTAAACAAATATAGGGTAAGGAATTTTGAGTTAACAGGGGAAATATAAACTTTAAAACTAAAGTGGTATTAAATTTTAAAGAATAAAGAATTTATTCTTGAAATTAAGGATTAAATTTAATTAAGGGATAAAGAAGGAATTTTGGAAGTTTGAAATTTTTATTTCCAGTTAAAAGAGTTTTAACTCATAATAAAGAAATAAATCTAAAAGTTAATATACTTTGGAATAAATGAAGTAAGTAAAGAAAATTATTCCAAGTGAAGTGAGTTGGAAATCAATTGTAAATTGATTTAAGTATTTGGAATTAAAATTTTAAAGAGAAGTGAGATTTTGGAATTTATAAACTGGGTTTATAAAGTAAAATAAAATATCTATGGATATTTGAAAATATAAATTCAAGGTGGGGAATTTATAAAGGGATATGAATTGGTTTAAAAATAAATGTTGATTTATTTTTAAAAGATGTGAAGAGAAGTGTATTTCCTTGGATAGCCAAGTACGTTTCCAAAGCAATTTTAAATATAAGTTAAAAGTTCTAATTGTGTTTTAAAAAGCACGTTTTAGAAAATTTATTATTTCTAAATGTTAAATTCCAAAGTAAGATTTTCAAAACCTATTATTGTAATAATTATATAAAAGTGATTTAGTATTATATTAAAATGAGAAATTTAGTTATATTTATAAAGTGGTTTTATTTTAAATATTCTTAAAGAATATATTTTAATAAAGTATTAAAGTAGTTTTAAATTTCAATGTTATAAAGTATATTTATAATAAAGTGCTTTTAAATTATTTAAAAATCTAAAAGTATTTGTACTTGGTGATTCAGTGGAAATAAATATTTGGGAAAATGCATTCCGTGAAAGGAATTTGTTTTGGAACTATTTTCATAGGGGTTTGAAATTAGAAATCCATCTTGTGAAGATATTTTTGAGATAAATAAATAATTTGGAAAATTATTTATTGTTTGATGGATGTTTGTGAATGTAATTGATAGTTAAATCACCGACTATCAATATTGGCCAAATGCGCTGATCGTTTCGAAGAGACCGGGATCGAGATTTATTTCTCGAAAACCACTTCGATTCGGTTTGTACGTTTTCGTGGAAAAAGAGTTTGGAATCGAAGTTGGAGCAGTGAAGTGCAAGGGCTAGTCGCTACTAATCCTGAGGATATTTCCAAAATGGATGTAGTAGGGGTAGTGCCTTCGGTTCCGTTCAGACCCGGGACAGACTTGTATGGACGAATGTTTTCGATACATCGTCAGGTGGACGATGGACATTCTAAGGGATATGTTTTAAAAGGTAACGCTTAGCCTCGAGCCTCATCAACCGGGAATGACTGAAAATTAGGGGTTATGCAACAAGGCTTCGTGGGTCGCACCCACTTGACAGTAAGGTCATCCCTGTCTAGATGTCCCTTTTTATTTCGGCTTAGTGGTGCGGTTGCTGATCACAACCGTGGGTCGCACCCACTTGAGAGTATGGTCATCTCTATCTAGATGTCCCTTTTTATTTCGGCTTAGTGGTGCGGTTGCTGATCACAACCGTGGGGTGATTTTATTCGGAATTATCCAGTAAGGGATGGTTCCGGTCTTGTGTTGCAGGGGATTGGGAGTAATCCTCGGTACGCTGATCTAGGCCACGTACTGTGACAGGTGGTACCCCAGTGCCTAGTCATTAGTTGGAAATCTATTCTCTCTACGTGCCTTTACAGTTTGTTTGTATTACCCACTTTGTGGATAGTATGCTGGAATCTAATAGATGTAACAATTTCAGCTATTTTAATAAGTATTTGTATATAGACACTATTATAATATCAGAGGATTTTGATTAAAGTGTTTTGGCTATCGTAAGGTAAAAACCCGACATTTTATTTGTGGCGTGGTCTTACGAGATTCTTTTATTTTCAAAGGATTTTGAACTTTAATAATAAATTTGAGTGTGATTTTCTCACGTTGGTATTCCAGACTGACTCGGGTGTTGTTTTATATGATGCTTGGGTCAGACCGAGTATTATAGGATACATGTTATGATATTTTGGAGCTCAGGAGATGAGCTGGAGGGCGAGACGTACCTTCCGTACTTGTTTATTTATATTCCGCTGTGTTTATTAACAGTGTACTCTATTGTATTGAG
This sequence comes from Allium fistulosum, assembly GCA_030737815.1. Classification (NCBI taxonomy): domain Eukaryota; kingdom Viridiplantae; phylum Streptophyta; class Magnoliopsida; order Asparagales; family Amaryllidaceae; genus Allium; species Allium fistulosum. Next base: position 920,097,601 of record CM060906.1, read on the forward strand.
GACATGATATGATTATTGTCCAGTTGTATGTATGTGTACTCTGATGTATACTCTGATGATGTATAGTATAAACATATATAGTTTTAATTTGTGTAAAGATCTGTTAGTATATATTATATTTTCTTCCGCTGCGATGGTTAGATTCTGATGTTGTTTCTTATTTTCTTCTTCTACCTCTTCTTCTTCAACCCAAATGGTTCGTATTTCCGTTCTTCTTGAGTTCATTAATGGAGATTAATGTCAATTCAAGGGGTACGGATTTGCGGGCTGTTATTGTGGTATCAGAGCTTAGGCTGGTGATAACCTTGGCTCTGGTGGGAATTACTCATTAAAAATAGAGTCCATAGTACTCTAAAATGAGTTTGAGAGTATTAATAGATATGATCGCGTATTTGTTAGTGAATATAAAATTGTTTTTATATTGTGTTGATTTATCAGTTGAGTGTTTATGAATTCTAGTCGAATTGTGGGACGCCACAATATCGATAGGGATTTCTAAACTCTTAGACAAGATGAACCGACACAGTATTGTTTTGAAAATAGGGTAATGAAATAATTTTACCTAAATTATTTTTTATATAAAAGAAATAATTTTCCGTAAATTAATATGGTTATATATGAATGTTTGGTTGTTAGGAAATGATAATATGAAATTATTATCATCTAAGTGTCAAAGTGAATAAGGAATAGGAATTATAACTAAAAGCTAAGAAATAAATTCATATACTAATGAGATTTGTAAATGCAAATTGTAAAAGTGATTATAATTTTGGAATAGAATCCCAGAGAAATATTTGAAAATTGGAATGAGATAAAATTCCAGAGAATGTTTGAATATAGATTTAAAGGAATTGCAATTTGGAATTTTTGGGAAAATTTAAATTCCTTTGAATTTGAAAATAGTTTTCAAAAGATTTGGGGAAATAATAGTATTATTTCAGAAATGTTTTTGAGTGGGATTTGGAAGTTGGGAGATTTGAAATTAAAAATATTTGAAATGCTTTTGATTGGGATAATAGCACTAAATTCTCTTCGGTCGCTGGAAAATAACTTTGGAGATGACTTCAGCATCATCGATGTTCATTTTCGAGTTTCTAGAAGAGGAATTGCAACCGAATTGTTTTGAAATGGGAATTGTTTGCGAACTGGGTTTGGTTTTGAAATTCAAAGGAATAATTGAATTGCCAAAGAATTTTGAATATAGTTGGTTTCAAAGGAGATTTTGAAATTTTGAAAATTGTTTAAACTCTGGAATTTTATTTAAAATGTTTATGGAATAATAGATAGGTTTGAAAACTTATAAAAGTTTGAAATTTAGTTAAGTGAATTGTGTAAAGTATAAAATAGTATGATGATAGATTTAACTGGAGTTAAGTTGAATAAAATTTAATTGTAATAAATAGATTTCGATGGCTTATAAAATAATTGAAACTAATGGAGTAAAAATATACATGGCTAAAATAGATGTATAATTCCGAGTTAAAAGGTGAAATGTGAATGGAATGGAGTGTAATAAAATGGGAGTATGGATATAAATAAGTTATGAATTATAAAATTTAGAAGTGGGATAAATAAGCCAAGATAAATTTGTTTTGCATTTTGGGAAATGGATAAAAATCCAAAAACTCGAATTTTAAAATATATTGAACTCAAGTAAAATAGTTAGAGTGGTTTTTAGAATAAAAATCAAATATTGGTTATAAAATTTGGGAATAAACTAATTTGATAATAAATTAGTTAATGAAATGAAATGGAAATGGAACATGTATTGGTTAATAAAAAAATTGAATTGTGAATAAATAATAGAGCTTGGAAGTGAAGCTTGAGTTAGAAATATAAATCCAACTCGAAATTCAAAATGAAGTGAAGTTGTTGGAATTGGATTTCAATAGAAATGGTTTTAGTTGCAAATAAAATCCAATTCGAGTATAAATGAGTTAAATACGTGCTTGGATATTATTTTGATAAATTGAGAATGTGAATTAAAATTCAAATGGATTGAATTAATGATATACAAGCATGGAAGGTTGTTGAGCTTAAATAAAAAGTTCTAAATGAAATTTGGCGAGTATGAAATAAATATCAAATGGGTGAGTGGTGAGTAAATAAAATTCTATGACTTGGTAGAAGTAAATAAAATTGATTTTTGGAATCAATTGAAATAAATGTGAGGAGTTTGGGTTAAAATGAATAGAATATAGGGAAGTGAGTTGTAAATCACTTAAATTATATGAAAAAGATGTGTGATTTAGTTGTAAGCAACTAAATTTGTGTCGAAACCTTATAAATTACTTACGGGAAGTGCTAGTGATTATTGCTTATGTTATGCATGTATTTAGCTATTGAAAATAAGTGAAATGTTAATAAACTTTGTATATTGTCACCTACACGTTTTTGTTGAGTAAGTACAGGTTCAGGAAGCCGTTTGGCTGGATTGGGTCATGCAAATTGCTAAAAATAATAAGCCGCTTACTTAAAATGCTAAATAAAGGTACGCCTACATAATAAAAATAGGGAATATGAACTGTTTTGATTTCCCGACCGTGTGGGTCAAGTATATATATTTATCTCTTTTGTCAAATTGCAAAAGCTCCTCCGTACAAAGGAGATTCTGTCAAAATTTTCCGAAATTTTTGGGAGTTAGAAAATTTTTGAAATTTTTGGAAATTTTCACTAATGACAAATGATTTAAAATTGGTAAGCAAATAGAATTGAAACTGAATATTGAAATCTGATTTAAAATTGTGTATGTAAAGTAAAGTTGATAAAAATTCAATATTCAGAGTTTGAAGACAAATTGAATTCAAGAAAAAATTGAAAATGAAAATCTGAATGGAAATTTGGAAATAAAGGTATTGAGATTTGAAATGAATGATGAAGTTCTTAAGTAAATTGGTATTTGGAATATACTAAGTGAATAATTGAATGAAGATTAAAACTAAAAGTTGTGAAATGAGATAATCATGAATGAGTGAATAACAATCAAAATGAATGTGAATAAAAAGGAAATTGATATAGTTGATAATCAATTGGAATTAATACGTAGGATGTACGTATATTATTTTATTCGCATAACGATTTGATCCAGAATTCGAGCACAGAATTTCGAGATATCTATATCAATCCGAGATAGGATTTTTCACTCGATTTTCGACGGCGAACCCTGGATATGGATTTTGATTGATTCTGGAAATTCTCTATCATAGTTTGTGGCTATGCAAGGAGAATGACGGTTTCTGATCAAGAAACCAAATCTGAGTCCGCACTAGGAAGTCGGGTGGACGATACTAGTTCGGAAATGAAACTGTGTGATCGAGTGAGCGATCGGATTTGATATTGCGTACGAATGATATGTGTACATCGTACGGACTTGAATGAATAGATATTGAAATTTTGTAAAGAAGTCAATAAAATGATTTTGAATGTTATGATTGGATATTATTGCTAAGTAGGATATACAGGTGTTTAAAATGAAATTGGGATTTTTGGTTGCCCGACAAAAAGGTAAGTATTTAAATTTCTGTATGAAATTTGATGGGTTTCCGATTTTGCCACTTGGCATTTTGTTTTCTTTTGGAATTTGGGAGCCCGTAGAGGCATTTTGTAGTTGTACCGAGCTAGCCGCGCAAATGAGACACTGGCAAAAATTTTCGAAAATTTGGAGAGTTAGAAAAATTTTGAGAAATTTTGATAATTTAAAATTTGAATTCAAATTTAAATTGAATTGATATGTATGTGATATTGTTTGGGACTTATGGATAGGTTTGGGAAGTTAATAAGAGGAATATTGTGTCTTTAATAAAAGATTTGTTTGGCAAGTTATTAAAACTATTTGGGTTGAGGAAATAGTTAATGGGTTAGGGATCATTTTTCTGAATTTGTAATTTCGGGGACGAAATTCTTTTAAGGGGGGAGGAATGTGACGACCTGGAATTTTGGATATTTGAAATTGAAAAATTTAATTGATTTTAAATATTTAAAAGTTAATTTCAACTTGAATTTCAAATATCAGTATTTGTTTGATAATTAAATTATTGAATTAAACAATTGGAAATTGGATAAAAATATGAAATCTGGAGTTTTAAGCTCGTTAAAAATAATTTGATGGCTTGTAAAATTTATATTGATGATTCTGAAGACAACAAAAATTCTAAAATTGAATTTAAAAGTGTTTTGACTAGTTTTGAAATTTTATTGTTTAAATTGACATTCAAAAATAGCCTTCCGGGGCACAGTCCCGGAATTCGACGAAACCAGTCCCATTGGATCCGTAATATTGTATTATTATCGGATTTCAATTTTCGTAGTGTTTGGAGTTGTTGTGTGAGCGTACGATAGGTAAACGCGCTGAAATTTCAATCGAAAATTTAATATAATAACTGAGTTCAAAAAGCTATCTTCTCCATACGATCGAAATAGGACTCGAAACCTTTTCCAGTGCGTTCGGAATAGGCGTATAACATTATGAACGCCTAGCGGCACGCCTTGATGGGAAGTCAAAATTTTTAGTTTACTTTATCAGAACAATTCGAATTTGAATTTAAATTGAATAATTTTACTAGTCAACTACAGTTAAATTTATTTCTCATCGACTTATCTTTTCCATCAGTTCAAACAGCTATTCAATTACCCGACCTTATCTCTTTCTTTCTTCGTTCTCAAGCCAGATAACAAAAGAAAAATATCTCGTTCTAAAATTATCAAAATAAAAACAATGGCCGGGTGTTTTAAAATAGAATCGCGAGTCTCCTCTTCTCTTTCCGTTCGAAAACCAAACCCAGTTGGTTCCCCTCTTCTAAAAATCGAGATCAAGGTATTAAAAAAAATATAGGCCGAGCTCAGGAAAATGTCTCATTCGACATTCCAAGTTCGCGAGGCATGGTAGGGTCGAGATGTCGGCATCGGTTTGGTCGAGCGGCAAGGGATGGTGGGGTCGTCGCTTACGTCAGAAGCGGCGCTGTTGTAACAACCCGCATATCTATCGATTTTATATTTAAATATTTTATCGTTAGTCGGATGTTAGTCCGAAAAGCTACTTTTTGCATACGGTCAAATTAGGACTCGAGACCACCCCCATTGAGTTCAAAATGACGTTTGCGATCTTTTTGAGTGTAAACTTCGATATGTTTGGAGATAGTGAAATTTTCAACACTTTTTCCCGCCTTTGACTTTGGTTTGGACTGCACCCCTTTAGTTCAGCCCAACCATCTTCCTCACTCTATCAAAACACTTCAAGCTTTGTCAAAAATGGTGGTGGGAAGTGGAAATTAAAACTCCAAACACAAATTCCATTGCAAATCCGAGATTCAACATCAAATTCACGTGAAGACCATTGATTCAAGCTTGTTGGTGTTCTTGCTTTTCTTTCAAATCTCCATCTTCATCAAATTCCGTGAAAAGGTGAGATTTTTGATCTCACATCTTGCCTATATCTATCTTGGACTGTTGGGAATGATCCCCTATTGCATTTGCATCAACATTTGCATTTGGTTTGGATTGGATTGGCGAAAAACTTCAATTTTCAGCGTTTTGGTGATTTTTCTGGCCTTAAGTCGTTTCTGGCCATCCCTAGGTCGTCCACGAGTTAACTCCTTAGGTCGTCCAGGCTGCTAACTCGCGTGTTGAAAAGTCTCCAACTTCTTAGGTCGTTGCCGACCTATAATTCCCAGGCAAGAAGTTAAGTCGTTCGCGAGTTAAACCTTAAGTCTTAGGTCGTTGCCGACCTATAATCTCCAGGCAAAATGATAAGTCGTTCAGGAGTTAAAGCCATGGGTCGTCCTCGAGTTAACATCTTAGGTCGTCCCCGAGTTAGGACTTAGGTCGCTTGCGTGCTTAGGTCGTTCTGGCTTAGGTCGCAGGGAAATAAGTCGTAGGTCGAAACAGCTTTAAGTCTTAGGTCGTCGCCGACCTAAAATTCCAAGGCAAGCCACTAAGTCGCTCGAATTTTGTTAAGTCTTAGGTCGTTGCCGACCTAAAATCCCCAGGCAAACTTTAGGTCGCTCGCACGGGCTTATCTCGTAGGTCGTCTCCGACCTAAGCTTCTTTTCCATAAGTCGTTCGCGAGTCAAGTGTTAGGTCGTCTCCGACCTAACGCCCTCATCACCTTAGGTCGTAGCTCGTAAGTCGCTCGACCCTGCTAAGTCTTTAAGTCGCTCGAGTTAGGTCGGCCAGTATATCTCGTAGGTCGTCTCCGACTTATCCCCCAGTTAAGTCGTTCAAGTTAGGTCGTCGCCGACCTTACACTTGGTCTTTTTAGGTCGCGATTTTCCTTAGGTCGCAGGACTTTGTTAAGTCGTAGGTCGTCACCGACCTTATCCTTAGCCTTGTTAGGTCGCGTGAACTCTTAGGTCGAACCCCGTATTACTCTGCGTAGGCAATCTCATCTGAAAAACATTTGTCAGAATTTCTACTTTGATGGTTTTGGGACTGACTTCTTTGGACTTTACTCACGTCTTCGAACGTGAATTGATTTGTTTCTACCATCGTTTTATGACTTGTCACTTTAAAGATATATGAAGGTTTCAATACTAATAGTAAATATCAAAACTCTTTCATCAAAGCTATTTCAACACTATTTTAAATATCAAAAGTTCGTTTTCTCAAACCGATTTTCAATCTACTAGTATATACAAGCCTTTACTTCACTCGAATGAGAAATCGACTTAAACGACTTAGTAAAACGGGTGGTATGAAACGCTTGCGTTCACTTCGTCGGTTAGCTCTTGGACTTGTTCGATTGAATCCCTTTTGTGACAATTTCCTAGTGAAGATTTACAGCTTGTTCGTAAATATTTAAGTTAAGCAAGTGGTTATGGGACATGAAGCTAAACTCATATATTTACTAGCTTGGTGTGATTGACACTTCCTTATGATCATGACGATCATTTTTGTGATTTAGACTAGCGATTGAGCGATGTCTCTTTGTCTACGTGGGAGACTATACCCCGATTATGTGATGTTTCGCCATCACATTTCCTACGGTCTTCGGGCCATTCCTGTGTGAAAATTTAATGGATAGCTTCCATGAGATATCTTCTCGTCATGTGTTTACGCGTAGGTGAGTTTTCATGCTCCCATTCATGTGTTAGGCCTCCCCCCCTTTTTTTATGTGTTTTCTGGATTTCTGATGATGATTTCTGGAATTTTGTGCTTCACCAATTTTCATGATTTTCATTGATATGATATCAGTTTTTGTGCATTGGTGAATTCATGTGTTATTGACTTGTTATGAATACAAGTTTAGGGTATGATACCCTATTTTATCTTTGAGAAGATTCTTGTGATATTGATTAATCTTTTGTTGATTATCATTTACATACTTATAGTAGTATGTCGCTATGGTTATTACATGTTCATGTCATGCCTTTTACTGTATACCATATCATCTGATATTTATAGTTAGACTGATCCGTTTATTATTTTCTTATAAATAATACTCGGGTCAGACCGAGATGTTACAGGTGCTTCTGCTTGACTTCTCTTCAGGATTATTCTGACTTTTGGCTAACTACCTAGATTAGTAGTTTTTGGATGTACACCTTTGAGATATAGACTCTATGTTGTGTACTTATTCTTTTGTATAGCACGTGATGCTATTCTTTTGTATTATCGTGGATCTTTCCGACCACTACTCTGATGTACACTTTCATGTGATATATATATTTATTCATATCTTCTTCCGCCTTTGTGATATGGATGTCTGTGACTGATTTATGTTATGATTACTTCTATGTTTGTTTCCGAAGATTATATATAGCCACCGTGTGATAGCTTTGTGTTTGTATCGGTATGTCGGATTTCCTCCTTAAAAGATATGCATTCTATTCTATCTGACGTATCGATGCTCGCACAAAGAAGTTACATGGATGGTCGCTCCTCCACAGCCTTATTCTCCGCACTAATTGACAGCACTACATCGTAGTGTTCTTGGTTAGCGTGGGTATAGAGGTGGGGCGTCACAGCTGTGGTGGTTTGTTAATCGATGGGGAGCAAGCTCGTCTTTGATCGAGGAGATGTGGGTAGGGTTAGGAAGCGTGGTGATAAGGCAGGTCGTAAGGGGAGTTTTGATTTGAGTTTTGTTTGGCCGATGGGGGTCGACGAAGCCACGAAGTCGAGTCGCGCTGGGTGATGGAAGGATGTAAGTGCAGTTTCGCCGAGACGGTGGGGGGCTAGGGCAAAAGATCGACGCGTAGGGGAAGGCTCGAACCCTAAGCAGTAAGGTATAATTTAAAATTTTGTTTTAATTAAAATTTATTTATATATATTTGTATATGTAAACTGGAAATGTATATAGACAAGGTTTGGAAATATAGAAATTTTGAATTTGTGGAAGTTCATGTAAAAATTTGATTTTTGAACTTATAAATTAGTTTTAAATAAATTATGAGTTAATTAAATTAAATTTATCAAATGAAAATTAATTATTCAAATTGTTCGAATGTTAATTAAATCTGTTAAAAAGAAAAATTGATTGTTCGGTTATTTCGAATATTAATAAATGGTATAAATATCTATACAAGGTCAAAATCATGGAAAATCAAGTCGGTTTGGAATGGGTTGCAAACGGCAAAATAAAAGGTGAGTTAATCTCACTCATCTGGTTGCTATTTAAATTTATATAGTTAAAATTAAACATTCGGTGAATGATTGGATTGATTTGATATGATAGTATATATAGTAGTATATATCAATATATATATATATATATATTGGAATATGTATATATTAGAGTTGATATTCCCGCAATATATAGCGGATGAGACCCTATACGCCGCATAATAGCGGATGATAATATATAATCCCATATACCACGATATTCCACCTCGAAGTGGAATTGGTATTGTGCTAACGTCTGTGGATGCAAGGAAACATGTTGGAGGGATCCAACTGGATTCCTCAAAATTTTATTTAGATTATTTAATATTCTGTGTTATGAATATTTGATATCCTATGATGATTTTATTGATAATTGAATATTGGGAAGAGATAGTCGGATTGAATATATAAGTATAATGAGTTATTAAATTCTATAGAATTGGATTTTTGAAAAGAAATAAAGGGTAAATTTTAAGTAAAATAATTCATGTGAATTGGAATAAATTTAATACTGAATTGAAAGGAAATAAAAATAAAAGCGATTCAGATTTTTAAACAAATATGGGGTAAGGAATTTTGAGTTAACAGGGGAAATATAAACTTTACAACTAAAGTGGTATTAAATTTTAAAGAATAAAGAATTTATTCTTGAAATTAAGGATTGAATTTAATTAAGGGATAAAGAAGGAATTTTGGAAGTTTGAAATTTATATTTTCAGTTAAAAGAGTTTTAACTCATAATAAAGAAATAAATCTAAAAGTTAATATATTTTGGAATAAATGAAGTAAGTAAAGAAAATTATTCCAAGTGAAGTGAGTTGGAAATCAATTGTAAATTGATTTAAGTATTTGGAATTAAAGTTTTAAAGAGAAGTGAGATTTTGGAATTTATAAACTGGGTTTATAAAGTAAAATAAAATATCTATGGATATTTGAAAATATAAATTCAAGGTGGGGAATTTATAAAGGGATATGAATTGGTTTAAAAATGAATGTTGATTTATTTTTAAAAGATGTGAAGAGAAGTGTATTTCCTTGGATAGCCAAGTACGTTTCCAAAGCAATTTTAAATATAAGTTAAAAGTTCTAATTGTGTTTTAAAAAGCATGTTTTAGAAAATTTATTATTTCTAAATGTTAAATTCCAAAGTAAGATTTTCAAAACCTATTATTGTAATAATTATATAAAAGTGATTTAGTATTATGTTAAAAAGAGAAATTTAGTTATATGTATAAAGTGGTTTTATTTTAAATATTCTTAAAGAATATATTTTAATAAAGTATTAAAGTAGTTTTAAATTTCAATGTTATAAAGTATATTTATAATAAATTGCTTTTAAATTATTTAAAAATCTAAAAGTATTTGTACTTGGTGATTCAGTGGAAATAAATATTTGGGAAATGCATTCCGTGAAAGAAATCTGTTTTGGAACTATTTTCAAAGGGATTTGAAATTAGAAATCCATCTTGTGAAGATATTTTTGAGATAAATAAATAATTTGGAAAATTATTTATTGTTTGATGGATGTTTGTGAATGTAATTGATAGTTAAATCACCGACTATCAATATTTGCCAAATGCGCTGATCGTTTCGAAGAGACCGGGATCGACATTTATTTCTCGAAAACCACTTCGATTCGGTTTGTACGTTTTCGTGGAAAACGAGTTTGGAATCGAAGTTGGAGCAGTGAAGTGCAAGGGCTAGTCGCTACTATCCTGAGGATATTTCCAAAATGGATGTAGTAGGGGTAGTGTCTTCGGTTCCGTTCGGACCCAGGACGGACTTGTATGGACAAATGTTTTCGATACATCATCAGGTGGACGATGGGCATTCTAAGGGGTATGTTCTAAAAGGTAACGCTTAGCCTCGAGCCTCATCAACCGGGAATGACTGAAAATCAGGGGTTATGCAGCAAGGCTTCGTGGGTCGCACCCACTTGAGAGTAAGGTCATCCCTGTCTAGATGTCCCTTTTTATTTCGGCTTAGTGGTGCGGTTGCTGATCACAACCGTGGGGTGATTTTATTCGGAATTATCCAGTTAGGGATGGTTCCGGTCTTGTGTTGCATGGGATTGGGAGTAATCCTCAGTACGCTGATCTAGGCCACATATTGTGACAGGTGGTACCCCAGTGCCTAGTCATTAGTTGGAAATCCATTCTCCCTACGTGCCTTTACGGTTTTGTTTGTATTACCCACTTTGTGGCTAGTATGCTGGAATTTAATAGATGTAACAATTTCAGCTATTTTAATAAGTATTTGTATATAGACACTATTATAATATCAGAGGATTTTGATAAATGTGTTTTGGCTATCGTAAGGTAAAAACCCAACATTTTTATTTGTGGCATGGTCTTACGAGATGCTTTTATTTTCAAAGGATTTTGAACTTTAATAATAAATTTGAGTGTGATTTTCTCACGCTGGTATTCCAGACTGACTCGGGTGTTGTTTTATATGATGCTCGGGTCAGACCGAGTATTATAGGATACAGGTTATGATACTGTGGAGCTCAAGAGACGAGATGGAGGGCGAGACGTACCTTCCGTACTTGTTTATTTATATTCCGCTGTGTTGATTAACAGTGTACTCTATTGTATTTGAGGATAGGATATGATTATTGTCCAGTTGTATGTATGTGTACTCTGATGTATACTTTGATGATGTATTGTATAAACAGATATAGTTTTAATTTGTGTAAAGATCTATTAGTATATATTATATTTTCTTCCACTGCGATGGTTAGATTCTGATGTTGTTTCTTATTTTCTTCTTCTACCTCTTCTTCTTCAACCCAAATGGTTCGTATTTCCGTTCTTCTTGAGTTCATTAATGGAGATTAATGTCAATTCAAGGGGTACGGATTTGCGGGCTGTTACACTTAAATTCTGTGTTAAGTTAGGGTTTTCAATTATTGAAATAAATCAAAAATTTTAAAATATTTGAATTGTTTGAAATTTAAATTAGAATTTAAAATAACTTGAAAAAGTTAAAATATGATAAAATTCAATTGTATAATAATCAATTGCATTCTATAATATATAACTTACCTAAAATATTCAAAAAGTTAAAATGTTAGGTAAATATATAATTGAAGATTATACAAGAGGAAACTTAAGTAATAAAGTGTTCAAACTAAAATCTTGCTTAACAAAAAATGTTGTAAATAAAAGGTAAATTTGTATAGTATTCAATTATATTCAATGACATTAATATAGCTTACCTGGAATGGTTTGAATATAATTGAATAATATACAATAATAAATAAGATGTCCAAAATGAATTTTTGTTAGGAAATTTATAGATAAAAATTTAGGCGATTATAATAAATGTTATACACTTAACCTATATTGCAAGATATGACAGTGAAGTAAATTGAGCAATAAAAAGGAAATGCTATCAAAAGAAATAAATATAAACTTAAGAATAATTGAAGTTGAATGGGAGGTGGAATTAACTCTAGTTTGATCAAATAGATTTAATAAATAATAAAACAAATTTTGTTGTGGAAATTTTGTAATAAATGTTAATAAAGTGAAAACAAATCGATTGAATGAAAATATAGGGAATTGAAACCAATCAAATGTGAACACAATAAAGTTGATTGATTAAATAAAATGAATTGAAATCAATTAGCTGAATATAAACCAATTTAAAAATAAATGAAATTTATATGGTTTTGAATTTATTGCATATCTGATAATATGTATTCCAAATCTATCTTTCCTTTCTGTTACTTCTTTTCTCCTACCTCCTTCCTTTTCGGGGATGAAAAGTTTTGAGTGGGGGAGAGTGTAACGACCCATAAATTTTAACGGTTTTAATAACATAATTAACTAATTTTTTGTGAAATTTTAAATGATTAAATTTAGCAATGAAAATTTGGTATTTTGTATGCATCTGTTCAAACATAGAAAATGGAAAATTTTAATTGGTAAATATGAAAATCAGTTTTGTTATGTAATTTTATTTCAATTTAAATCAGTTAAAAATGATGTAAATAAAATATTTTCGAAATCTGAATATTTTATATAATAAAAATGTTTATCATCTTCTGAGTGAGACGTCATATATCCTTTCGCCAAATTTGGACTGCTATTGCTCCGTTTATCTTATTTTCGGCGTTTTAGCAGCATTTTCGGTACCGAATATCGACTTTTGATAGGATGATCATATCGTCGATATCTGTGTACCATTCTGTTCGTATTGTCGTGCGGATCTACGCAGTATATTCAATTATGCATTTCGGAGTCCGGTACGTGGCAAAATCCAGGGAAACAGATGGCCATATCGGTACCCATTTTGGAGCTTTTAATATTCTGTGACCATTCAGTTTTCAAACTGTTGAATTGAATAGTCACCAACTTTTATTATTTCAGAATTGTCACTTCACCTTCGTTTCTCCCGTTGCTTTTTACTTTTTGCGGTACGTTTTACTCTGCACTGTTCATGTTCATCCTTTAGAAATAGTTAATATATAATATATATATGTAGAAAGCTTATATTGAGATCTGCATTTTTTTCTTCTTTCTCCAATCTCATCTCTAATTCCTCTACATGCTTCGCCCCTCTCTCTTTTCTCTCCTCCGCCCCTCTCGCTAGCCATGCCACCTCCCACAACCGCAGCCTCCATTTCCATCACCGCCCCACGAACATCCTCCCTCTCTCATGATGACCCACCTGGCCACATCGTCTCCACCGAGCACCATAACACCATCCCACAACTGCCGCGCTCCCACCTCTACCTCCGAGCGAACCCGCAACTGATCCACCTCTCCCACTTCTTCCTCGACCCGCTCCATCAAGCTCATCGGCCAGCCTAGGAACGATAGCCATTTCCTCCGACCACTGCGCCACCTCCGGTTCCCATCTTTGCCATCATCGAACCGCCCAGCCTTGCTTGCTCCTCCACCCACCGAGACCCCTCCTTTCCCTTCACCTTGCATCCCAAGCCAAGCCTCTGCATGCGACCTTCTCACCATCTTCCAACCGAAGCTTCTCTGTAGGATAAAATATTAAGGTATATGATATAAGTCTACTATATATATATATATATATTAGTTTATAAACTTTGATCTGATAGTTTATACATGTTTGTAGTTTATAATATGATAGTTTTATAATCTGTTAGTATAATATGTTAGTTATATATGTTAGTTTATATAAAATTTTATAATATGTTAGAAATGTAAGTTATGATTCTTTTGGCTGCTTTGCATTTCAACATTTACTTCGTATTATACAAATGTTTTAAAGTTTATATTCAAAAAGGAAATGATGATATATAAACTTCTTATACGTTCAGTTTGTAAATGAAGTCTGCACAAATTCTTTTAGACTACTTTTACACATATATATTTGTTCTAAAATATAATCTACATACGTATAGTTTGCATATATGTGTACATATATATTAGCATGCAGTTGTATATTATATAGTGCCTACATACATATCTTTAGTCTGCATAGATTTTGTTTATACATTCTCTGGTCTGCACATATTTTTCTATAGCCATATATATATTTTAATCTCCTTGTCTATGTATTTATTTTACAGTTTATATATGTTAAAGTATTGTTATTCAATATGTTTAAAAGTATGTAAATTATATATTAGTTTTTATATAAGATCTGTTGGTTTATAATACATAAGTTTATAAAGGTATAATTAGTTGGTGATCTGGTGAATATATATCATGATTACTTTGGCATGTAATTCGAATTTTATATTGATTTTAAAGTATACGTGTATAAATATGTATGGTTGTTTATAAGGTATTAGAACTGTTGTCCATATATAAACTTACATAAGTTATACGTTGTTCATATATATAAGTTACATAAGTTCAATGTGAGCTGTTGAGTTATGTATATATTATAATAAAGTATTTATATCGATTTTATAATATAATATGTATGAAAGTGTATATATTAATTTATATATACATGAGTCTGGTTTTTGAATATATATATATATATTAATTTTATTATGTGATTAAATAAAAAAAAATTAATTTGAAATTATATATGTAGAATTTATTTTAAATTGATTAAGAGAAGAATTTTACATATATAGCATATATTTTGTTCAGTTCATACCAAGCTTGTTTGATTTGTTGCCCTCAATTCCAAACTATCACTTTGTTCGTCGAATTCGGGTCCATCGTGCTTGGCTTTGGAATTTGTGCTTGGATTTATTGCATCTTGTTCTTGTATCTCTCTAACCTCGAAAGGTTTGCAATCACTCACGATTAACATTCTTATAGTTAGTAAATTTGATTTCACTTGAAACGACAATTGAAATATGCTGTTAAATTTGAATTGCTAGTTATTAAATATGATATGCCATTATCTGCAATTGTTCACTTGTGATATATGACATCATATCCTGTTGTGTATATTTTATTTAATTTGTAACCGATGATATATGCATGTTGTTGATCTGTTATATTATTATCATATTTGCTCTCACTCTGCAAGTTCCTTGTTAATTTAGAATTCCCTATGGGTTGAAATGATACATACCCGAACAATATTATAGATTAAGGGAAAATCGTTATGGATTGAAATGATAAACCCAAGCGATTTTCATTGATTTTGAATTTTTGGGATTGCGGGTTGAAATGATATATACTCATAGATATTTAAATTGCGGATTAAAATGATAAATATCTGTATCAATTGACCATAGGATAGAAAATTATATACGGACACCGTTGGTCTATATTTTGAAAATGATTTCCAAAGTTTTGAAAGAAAATATATGATTTTTAATCAATACCGATTCTTAAAATGTAAAATGTATAAAAGTTATTTTATATATGTCTAAATTTTAGATTTTTAAAATTATATGTTTTGGAAATTTTAAATTTATATGTTAGCCTTGAAATATAATTTTTAAGATTTTACTTATAATTTTATTATTTTAGAAATATATAAAAATAGATTTAATATAAAATAAATTTAATAATAAGATTTAATTAATAAAATTTAATTTAATTAGCATATAATATGTTTATGTATTTACTTAAATTTATATCAATACTTTAAAAATAGATTTTATAACTTTAATAATAAAGGTTGGGAAGATAAATTAATGTTGACTTGGAATTTAAATTAGTTGATTATTGAATTTAAATAAGAATTTATTTGAACTTATTGATTTTGAAAATTTGAAAATTATGATTTATAACTTGATTCGATAAAAAGGTGATTAAATGAATATCCTTAACTTTAAATAAAATTGAGACTGAATATTTAATATTTATTTAAATTTATAAATTGAGATTTTATTTGATTGTTATTAAAAGGATTAAGTGAATATTTCCAATTTGAATAAAATTATAGTTAAATGTTGAAATATAAATGAAATTTATATTGTAAACGTTTGAATATTTAAACTTGAATCATTGAACTTTAAATTGAAATGGTTAAACTGGAATTGATTTAAATTAAATTTGGAAATTAAGATGATTTGAGTTGACTTGCGAAATTGGAGGAACTAATTTTATTATATAAAGTATTTTTAATATATACAAACTATTTTAATTTATAACTATTTTAATATATATACTGTTTTAAATATCTAAAAAGGTTAAGTTGGAACAGTTATGGATTTCAAAAGTGTTATGATTTCAAAAGTGTTATAATTTTAAAGTGTTACGATTCTGGAAATGAATATTATTTAAAGTAAATAATGATGTCGAATTGATAGGGTTTTGAAATGTGTACGATATTTTGATATGAAATATGAACTATTTGAAATGAAATGACCACGGTGTGAAATAACCGTTTGGTTGTTAAAGAGACCGGGATCGGATATTGTCATACTCTCTACCAATACCGGAAACCACTTTAACGACTGTGTACGTGGTGGAGATTCCAGAATGAAGCAGGATGGTTTGGTGACGATTCTATATGGTATTTATGTAGCCCTGACTCCCGTGAGTCAGCTTGATGCAGCTAAAACAGGAGCCACACCGGGCCAAGTGAGATCATTCCTCCGATTGGGCACATTTCTTCGATACCATTCTATTACCTTGTGATTTAATTGGGTGCACCTTTGATTTGGGAGTGTGTCACGAGGTGGGCGGTAGTAGCTGCTATGTGTTACCACCAGTCCGGATCCACAAACGGTATATCTACCCTGGCATTGCCTCGAGTGCCTTGTCGCATGCCCTATTGCGCCTTCTACGAGTTTGTTTTGTACCGTACCTATGTGGTGTCCTCTATGTAAACCACCGGTTTGGTGGAGCGTATGGCATTGCATAGACTACGGGAACATATAAAATGTGTTAAGGGGATATGGGTAACGCCTTAACGCTATTTTAATACTTTTACTTTATTATAGACATATTACAATAGCGTATATTACTACATAGTAGATAGTTCCATAGATCCTTAGAGGATGGAAATCCCAAACATCCTTTAAGTTACTTGTATTTCAGTTGACATTTCACTTGAGTTGAATTTATTAATATAAGAATGTTAATCCTGACTCGAACGTTTTGTGTTTTGCTTTATGCTCGGGTCAAACTGAGTGTCACAGCATTTGAGACTCACCTTTGGAGTTTGGAGCTTCGATTGGAGATCCACCTATCTATCCAGCTTTCAGTTATTTCAGTGTTTCCAGTGATTTCTGTTTAGTCTTGTCAGTTACTTTTGTATTTGAGACTACTTTGTATTTAAAGTTTCTGTTGTATTTTGTTTCAAACCCTGATGTTTATATAGTAGCTTCATGAACTACTATTTATCTATTTCACTACTTATTGTTATATTACTCTGTGTCTTAGATTCTGTGATTGATTTATTTACTGTATATGCTGATTTTTGCCAAATATAAATTAACAATCTGACATTTTGAGCAATTCAAGTCTGACATATGTGGATGCGGGTGGTTTGAAATACCAAGTCGTTACATACGGATTATTGTTTATAGTATTATTTAATATTAAAATATGGAATTGGATTTTTAAATATAGTTTTCATAACCAACCAAATAAAATAGATTTACTTCCTAGAATAGAAAATAATAAAGCAAAGTATGACATGAATCAAGTAAATTATTAGATAAGAACTTGAAGCTGTAAACGATAATGAACCTAGGTCTGCATTCACTTTGCAGACTATTTAAGAAGATAGTTATTATGATAAGTGAATTAGATAATATAAGAGAATAAAAGAATATTCTATATCATAATAAAAGAAGGCAGATTAGAACAGAAAAGAAATGCTGGAATTATGTATGGATTATAAAATAAGAGAAAATGACAATTACAGGTAGAATTATAACATAGGTTATAATTAAGTAATAAGAACGAAAAAGCTTATTTTGATACTTTGACTAAATTAATGAGCAATAATAATGGTAGAAGCTTATTTAAATAATTTATATTAAGTCAATAAGCAAATAAAGCAGGAATGATAAAAGAGGCTTATATTAATGAACTTAAGATTTATATTAAGTTAAATAAGCAAGATTATGAATGTGGCTCATACCAACAGCATTCCCTATTAAATAAATGGAAATCTCACAATAGATAGAGGTGAGACGAGGGCAAGAATATGCAAATTAGGGTAAATCAGTAGCCAACAGAATAAGAAAGTAAACTAAACGCAAATTAAAAGATTAGACTTAGGGTCTAATAAAAGAATTGAGATGCATTTGGAGCAGCCCAAAGGATGAAGCGTCTAACAAAGCAGTTCATCACAGATTTCAGCAAAGGAGAAGCATGTCCAACTTAGTTATTTTGGGCTAGAAGGAAGTATGTGACTTCAACGGGACGTGAGGATACTCTAGGATGGCCCTCTGGGTAGGCCTAACGAAGCTGCATCCCCGGAGGTAGGTCTGTAGGTGTTCCATCAAGAGAGTATGCCTTGACTGCATTTGCATTGTAGGCCTAAAGAAGCAGACCTTTGTAGGAAGTCAGAAGGGCTTGGTGTTCGGAGTAGGGTATTCGTATGTCCAGTACTTGCAAGTAAGTTTAAGGATAGTCGTTTGCGGATATCGGCCAGCATCAAGACCAAGAGCGATTTTGGGAAAGACTAGAGTTAAACCAACAGGCCAATGATTATTTCACTATCGAGACATTGGATGAGGGGCACCGCCATTTGGATGTTAGATTGTTTGCAGTAGAGCACGACCACTTAACTCTTTAGAAGTCTTTCGATTAGTTGAAGGGTGACTGCGTGGGGCCATAGCCATGATGAAAAAGAAACAGACCAACTAGAATATCTGTATTGTAGGCCTAACGAAGCAGTCCTTTACAGATATAGAAAATCCCCGACTGAATTCTGTACAAGGTAGACCTTGTTGGTGGGATTCAGGTAGTAGACAGAACGATTATGTAGCCCTCAATGTACGCACTGGGTGGTACATTTGTGGATGTCCGAGCACTGGCATAGTCTAGTGCGGACGTGATTTACGTTTTCATAGTAAGTAGTGGAGCATCTGTATTATAGGCCTTATGAAGCAGTCCTTTACAGATGTAGCTACGAAACGCTCACGGAGTAAGACGATGGAGTATCTGTATTGTAGGCCTTACGAAGCAGTCCTTTACAGATATAGCTACAGAGCAAGGTGATGGAGCATCTGTATTATAGGCGTTAAGAAGCAATCCTTTACAGATGTAGTTATGGAACGCTCTCGAAGCAAGACGATGGAGCCCTTTTCGAGGAGGATACGGAAGGTACCATGGGTGGTACCTAGGACCAATATGGTCATTGGGCATATAGCTACATATATGTATTAGTTATTAGGTTTTAATCTAGTATGGAGTAGATGGGCACGGTTCACGAATAGAGGCGAGGGTATTGTAACCTAATGAACCTAATATAAGAGTAAATGGAAATATTCGATATATGTAGAATTAAGCCTAGAAGTATATAATTTATTCATTCAACAGAACTTTTGTTCTGACCGCCTCCTCAGAACATCCTACATGTTAGGTAGATGGTAGAGACTTTTCAACTTTATGACACTTGCTTAGAAAGTGTTATTATTTGGGTGAGTATTTACTTACTATTATATTTTATCCAATTCCGCTGTGAGATATTTAATTGAGCTCTGATATATTTGTCTTTGCCTATTTGCAGGATACCAGATTCCCAACTCGGGTTTTAGTGGGCTTGGGTTTTAGCATTTTTGCAAAAAATCCAGACCCATTGGAATTCGGGTTTTTATATATATTTTAGTCAATTCCGCTGTGAGATATTTATTTGAGCTCTGATATATTTATCTTTGCCTATTTACATGATACTAGTTAACCCACTGGGCTTCAGTGGGCTTGGATTTTAGCATTTTTGCGAAAAATCCAGACCCACTGGAATTCGGGTTGGGCCAACATTTTCCAATTTGCTCAACTGCGCGCAATTTCATATCACATACCTCGGTATTCCCCTCCGCCCAACCAAACTACTCAGAGCAAATTGGCTCACCCTAATTACCAAAATTGAAAACAGACTTCTTTCCTAGAAGGCGCATTTCCTTTCTTCAACCGGTCGCCTTGTCCTTGTTAAGTTAGTCTTATCGACCATCCCTTCATATTGGATGTCATTTTACAAGCTTCCAACCTGGGTAATCAAAAGAATCGACACGATCAGAAGTTCCTTTCTATGGAATGGGGGAAGAATAAAGAAGCTCGTAAACTGGCGGACCGTTTGTCTACACACTGACAACGGTGGTCTTGGAATTGTTAACTTATACTACTTCAATCTCGCGCTTCTCGCAAAATGGCTCTGGCGATTTATCACCCCCGGAACCTTCCTTTGGAAAACATGGATTATCACACTTCACTACCACTCCAATCCACACCTTGTATTTTACTCCACCACCAGCCTTAAACCATCCCCATTCTGGACTGGAGTGCTCGCCACCCTCCCCCATGTTAAATCACTCTTCCATGTCAATTTGGGTAATGGGGGCAAACTGCCTCTTCTGGTTAGATATTTGGCACGGCCAACTACCCCTTTCCTCTATCCTCCCCAACCTATATTCTCACTCAGCCACAATCCTTGCTACCACATCCGACTCCTTTAGCTTGGGCCTTGACCACCTCTTTCCTTCCACCTACTTTGACCTTGCCACCTTAGCCGAGCTTCACCAAGCAGCCTCCATCCTCCAATCCATTCAATTCCACCCCTTGCCAGATAAGTTCATCCGGGCCCTAAATCCCACAGCTGGCTTCTCCGTCGCCTCCTGCTATGCTCACCTAAACAACCCTGGACGCCTCTTCAACTTCCCTAGACTTTGGAAATGTCAGCTCCAACCTCACATCGCCTTGTTCCAATGGTGCCTTATCCACGACCGCATCAACACCAGAGACAGACTCATTCGTAATAACATCGCGGTGGACCCAAACTGTGCCTTATGCTCTAACGCAACCGAAAGTATCCAACATCTATTCATAGAATGTGATTTTTCTTTTAGGGTTTGGGTTGCAACGTCCGTTCACATACTCGACTATATCCCAACAATCACTTCATTTTTCGAATATTGGCAGCATAATCCCCCCAACCAGCACTTAGATCCCTTTGTGGCTATATTCAGTTGGTGCATTTGGGCCGAGCGAAATGCACACGTGTTAAGTAGGCCCAAATACCACTTCGAGGGAACATGCAGGCATATTATTTACTATTTCTCATCTTTATCAGGCCACTGTTTCTGAGCTCCATTCAGGCTTAGACTGCCATTCTCCAGATCATCGCCAGCTGAATCGGTAGGCAGCTCTTGCGCAACTTGTAACGACCCAGAATTTTGAACAAATTAAATTGAGAATATTTAATTAATTTTAAATATTTGAACGATGATTTAAATTGAATCCCCGATATAACTTTGAATTTGGTGATTAAATTATAAAATTTAATCTATTGTAAGTTGAATAAAAATTAGAATCTTTAATTTTAAGTTGAAGAAAAATATTTCGAAAGCTTTTAAAATTCATATTGATGATACTGAAAATAATCGAAGCTCCAGAATTGAATTTGAAAACTGTTTGTTCAGTTTTGAAATTAAATCGTTCGAATCGATATTTAAAAATAGTGTTCCGGGGCACAGTCTCGGAATTCGACGAAACCAGTCCCATTGGATCCGTAATATTGAATTATTGTCGGATTTAAATTTTCGTATTTTTCGAAGTTATTACGTGATCGTACGGCGAGCAAACGCATTGGAAATTAAATCAAATTCAATTTAAATTTTAAATTTGGTCAATATTATACTCACGTTCGTTCCCTTAACTCATGCCTACAATCACGGGTACGAGATCGTGTGAACCATTCTCTTCAGTTTTAAATTTCCCCCTTCTCGTTTAAAATAATGGCCAGAGCAAATCGCAAGTTTTCCCCTCTGTTCAAACATTTTTGAAATCGCGTAAAAGTTCCCCAAACCAAATACCTTTCGTTCGAAATCAGCAGCTTCAAAAGAAGTAAATGGCTGAAGCCCTTCTCCCTTCAAACTCAAATCGAATTCACGTCACCATATCAGTTCGTTTTCGCGAATCAAAGTCGATGGGGCGGCCATGTTCGTGAGGGGGAGAGGCGAAGTCGCGATCGATTTTGGCAGCATGGAGTTCGACGTCGAGGCTCGCGACTGGAACGAGATTGGGGTGATGTTCGACTGGGATTGGGCGAAGCTACGGTGATGGTCGCGAGGTTCGTTCGCGACTCGGAGGCGAACTCGTGAAGGGTTCAGGCGCGCGTGGCAATGGCGAGCTCGAGTGATGAAAAGGCAGATGGTGATATTCGCGACTGGATTTTGGGGTTCAACATCTTCGAGCGACGACGAAGGCAGTGGCGATGGCGGCGATTCTGGAAAGCATCGAGTTGGGTGTTTGCGAGCAGATAGGTTCGATCGAAGCCAAAGTGGGGGGTCGGTCTTCGTTCGCGAGTAGGCGAGGCTAGGGTTCGATTTTGTAAGTGGTAAATCTGTTTAATTTTTTTTCTAATTACAGTTTTACTGTTAGTTTTAAAAATATTGGGTTATTAGTTCAATTTAGTTTACAGATAGATAGTTTAAAATTTGTAAATTAACTGATGATGGGATTTACAGCAAGATATGGAGGCAGTTGTTTTAAATCCTATATATATATGTTAAAAAGAAAGAAAATTTAGATCTTTAATTTTTAACGGAGATTTTAAATGCGAGAAGTTTATATAAAAATAGATTTTTAAATCTATGTAGAATTTTTTTTGTATATATATACACATTTAAAGTTTAAAACAGAAAATATAAATGTAGATGGTGTATATGCTATTATTTTTCGAATCAAAGATTTATATGTATAATTTGTATACAGTAAAGGAAGTTTGGTAAAATATATAGGGATTTTGTATATTGAAGTTAATATAACAATAGAATTTTAAATCTATGTAAATAAGGTGTATAAGTAGATAAATAGTCTCAAAAGAAATAAATATACATCTACACATTTTGAATGTACTGGTCCAACTTTAAAGTAATATATTTGTTTGGTTAACTTATTTAAAATCTATTTTAATTACTAAAGGATTTTTCAAAAGGAAGTTAGTTTGAAATTTAAATTTTTCATTTAATTTAAATCATCAGTTGGATTAAAGTAAAATAAATTGTAAAACGAAAATTTGTTATTCGATTATCTCGAATATTTACAAATTGTATAATTTCTTATACAAGGTTAAGAATGGGAAAAACAAGCCGGAAATGGAAATGGAATTGCAAAATAAAAGCTAAGGTGAGATTTTTCTCACTCAAATGAAGTTGGATTTTGATTGACTGATTGATTGCTGTTTGTATTAGATATAATAGGATATATCTATATATATAGCAATATATACATATTGGCATATGTATATATTGGATTGATGATTTCCCGCCTCGTATAGCGGATGAGACCCTATTGCGCCGTTAGTAAGCGGATTTTTATAAAACCTATATACCGCGATATTCCACCTCGAAGTGGAATTGGTATTGTGCTAACGTCTTTGGATGCAGGGAAACAGGTTGGAGGGATCCAACTGGACCCCTCATATTGATTGAATTTATTTATACTGTGATATGAATCTGTGAATGATTATATTGATGTTATTGATCATATCGATGTCTGGAAATTGTTTGAAAGCTATAGATTTAGCTGAATGGATGTTTGATATCATTGGATTCCAAAAATAAACGAAATTGAATTTTTGAAATTCAAGTAGAAATTTTTAAGTGAATTAATTTTAGAAATTGAATAAATTCGAAGAAAGAATTTAAAAGTATAAAAGTTAATTGTTATAATCTTATCGAATTTATTTCCAGAATAAAGTGAAAATGTTAAATAAATGGATTTCGTAAAACAGTGATTTTAAATTGAAGAATTTAATTTAAATTTGGATTTTTAAATAGATTGAAAGAGACAAAGAAATTTATTTTCTTTAAAAGGAATTTATTTAAAAGAAAAAGAAATAAGTGGGAAGTCCAATTAGAAATTTAATTGGCAAAATTGAAACGAATTTGGAAAATCAATATGAAATTTATAGATGTATAAATTGTGAAGTTAAAATGAAATTGTAGAATAGAAGATTTATAAGAAATTAACTTATAAATTGGATTTGTGCCTTCAAATGAAATATTGATCGAAATTGTTAATAAAGAAGATTTATAAATCAAAGTTGTTATAAAATAGAAATAGAATTTATAAACGTGTTTATAAATTCAAAATCAATTGAATTTGATAAATTAAATGTAGAAGGTTATTAAAGGAAATATATTCGCGATTTTGGATAGCGAATTATTCTTGAATTAAATGTGTGGAAAAGATTGAAATTGGGTTAAGTGAATTATATTCACGATTTTGGACAGTGAATATATTGTTAAGTAAAATGGATTTATTTTGGAAGAAGTGATATTTTAAAAATGAAGCTAAACAGTTTAAAGATGTTTTGAAATGTATTATGAATCGAAAGCATAGATTTCAAAACTTGTTATTGAAATAGATGTTTTCGAGAAATATAAGGAAATGATGGACTATAACACTGTTGTTATAGTAAATGATTTCCGGAAGGAAATGGTTTATATAGTATTGGGGTTTATATATCTATCTTAAAATTCGAATCCCTATACTAGTGATTTTGAGTCGTCGTAACGATGTTTTACGTAACATTCGTTTTGACTCAAATAGATGTTGTTATAATAAATGATTTCCTTGAAGAATGAATATATACTTAATTTTTGATTTAAGTATATCGAGTATTTTCAAACGTTGAAAATAAATAGATTTGTGAAATACTTATTACTAAGTATGGAAATGCTTTTCCAAAATGAAATGAAACGTTTTAGAATTTATCTTTGTAAAGATAAATCGAAAATGAATATTGAAATCGATTTGAAAATCATATATCAGTTGATATTTTGAAAATATAAATTCACTATGGAATTTATAAAAGGAAAGGGAAACTGTTTAGAAAAATAAATATCGATTTATTTTTGAGGTGTGGAAATTTTATATCTAATAAAGATATTTTGGAGAATAAATAATTTGGAAAATTATTTGGAATCTGATGATGTCGCGCATCTTTATTGATAGTTAAATAACCGACTATCAATAATTACCTTGAATAGGTATTTGTTGTGAATTGGATGAATTTGAATGCCACACTTATTTTTGAATAATCGCTCACTATTCGGGTTAGCCGGGAAAGGACCATGGGGTCGTATAACCCATTCTGAATATGTGATACGTCGTTATGAATTGCATTTGAAGACCGATGTTGAAGACCGGATATTTTTGAAAATAGAAGGATTACCGTCGAGTTACTCTACATCGGCTGATCTCCGGTTTAGAGGTTTTATCACCCTTAGTGACGGGAAGTCCGGACGTGATTAGAAATTTATCCGGATATGCAAGGGCTTCGTGAGAAGTGCCTTCGGTTCTGTTCGATCCCGGAACAGACTTGTATGGATTGTGTGTCTGACGTTACAATTTGAGATATAAAGCTGATTTCTTTCAAATACATTTCTGTTGGTGGCGGAGAATTTATTCTCTTAGCTTAACACCCTTCTCTGAGACGTACGAGCTCAGAGGTTATGTAGTTGAAATTTATCAGCGATATACTCCCAATTTGGTAACGTGGCATACTAAGTGTTGCTGTGAAATGATCAGTGTTTGATCATTTGCGATATGATCATTTGTTTGATCTTATATCTTTGTGATCATAGGTTGATCATTTTTGTTTGACCCGAAGCAGGGCTTTGTAGAAAGCGTAGCTTTGTGGACGAGACTTCGTCGAGCCTCACACCCCGGAAATGGTCAAAACAGGAAGGATGCAGCAAGGTTCTAGGGAGTAGCGCCCCTTAGTGTATGTCATTCCTTCTAGATAGAGGTGGTATCATGGTATGGAGCCCAGATACTTAACCTATGTGGTTGCTGCATTATTATTTATGTGGTTTGTTGGAAATCGGGGATCCTCGGGAAGATCGGTTACGATCGGGGGATGGCATACGCGTGTCAGTAGTTACCTATTTTTGCAGAGGTAACCCGGCCTTGTGTTGGCAGAGATCTAACCGTAATGTTAGGTTATTTCTCGGGTCGTCTATTCTAGGGACGTACCCATCGTGGATAGGAAGTTCCTTAGCCTGACCATTTGTTGGAAATCCAAACTCCAATACGAACCTTGTACGGTATTAGTTGTAGAACCTGCCATTTACGTACGGTGGTCACCACTGTTTAGATGGTAGCTATAGTAGGCATACGATACTGGTCGTATGTTGGCTAAGATTAATATTATACTTTCGAAATGTTTTCTACACTATGCACTAGTAATAATATCAAAAATGATTTGATTTTGCGTAGTAAGCATCTTTGACTATCATAAGAAGAAATCTCCTCCAATTCTGCGTTTGCATTGTGTGTGTGGCGGGAGGTCTTATGGTAGTTTCATTTTCCAAAAGCATTGCGAATTTGTTTTATTTTCTTTGTGAAAAATAACTGTTTTACGATCTCACACCAGTCACCATGACTGACTCGGAGTTTATTGTTCCCTTCTAAACTCTGGGTGCCCACAAATTTCCACACGGGCAGTCTAGAGTTATGTTATCAGGATATTCTGGATATTCTGGAGCTTTGGAGATAAGCTGGATGGCGAGACGTAGTATTTGTATCTGATAGTATTTATTCCGCTATGTATTCTGTATGAGGACAAGTTATATAACTGTCCATTGTTGTATATTGACTCTGATGATTGATGTATGTATAAACTGATATAGTTCTTTGTTTTAAAAGACTAGTGATTATTTATTATATATTGTTCCGCTGCGATATGTGAGATTCTGATATTGTTTTCTGTTTCTGATGTTGTTCTGTTCTTCTTCCTTCTTCTTTCTTTTTCCTCTTTTCTTCTTCTTCTGCCTTTTCTTCTTTTTCTTCTTTTTAAAACCCTCACTATTGGAGTTTCCGGCACTCGATTTCTCGGCAGTCGATAAAGTGAGTATCGATGTCGAATTTTCGAAAGTCGAAAATTCCGGGATGTGACAGCGTGGTATCAAAGCATATGGTTAAGCGACAACCCTGCTCTGTTGGGTGTTACTCATTAGAGATAGAGTCAGCAGTACTCTAGAATGAGTTTGAGTGTAATAATAGATATGAGCGCGTATTTGTTAGTGAATATAAAATTGTTTTGTATTGTGTTGACTTATTGGTTCATTGTTTATGAATTCTGGTCGGTGCAGTCTAGCTAACTGTGTTGATAGGAGTTTCTAAACTCTAAACAAGATAAACCGACATAGTATTGTTTTAAATAGGGTAAATGAAATAATTTTGCCCAAAACTATTTTTATATATAAAAGAAATGATTTTCTGTAATATATGGTTGCATGGTTGTTAGGAAAGTGACAATATTGAAATGTTATCATTATATGAAATTGAATAAGAAATTTAAAGCATAACTCCAAAGATGAGAAATAAAATTCACATATAAATGAAATTTAAGAATGTAAATTATAAATGAATTTGTAATTTGAAACGGAATTCCAGAGGAGTATTTGGAAATGTTTTGAAAAGAATTTGAAAATTTTGGGGATTTGGAAGTTTAAATCTTTTTGATTTGAAAATGAATTTCAAAGGTTTTGGAAAAATGTTTTGGAGAAATGAAAAGCTCTAAACTCTTTTAGGTCGCTGGAAAATAATCCTGATGATGATGGCCACATCATTAGAATTCATTTTCGGGTTTCCAAAAGAGGAATTGCTGCCAAATTGTTTTAAATGGAAAGTGTTTGGAAAATTTGGGTTTTTGTTTTGGAAATTCAAATCGAATTTGAATTGTTTTCAAAATGGCTTTGAAATGTTGGTAAACTCTGGAATGCTATATAAAGATATTTATGAAATATTACTAAGTTGATAACTTATACCAATTGAATTTTGGTAGAATAAATTTAACTTAAAGAATGAAGTTAAATGAATGTAAATACAAGCGAATCAATTTAATGAAAGTGAAATTAAATGTTGAAACTCATTTCGAATTGGTAAGCAAATGAATTGAATTGAATAATTGTAAATGAAAGATGAATTAAAATTCGTATGGAAATTGGAAATCCAGTTTAAAGATAAGTAGAATTAAAATAAATGAATTGATATCAATTTGAATTAGTAGTTGGAACTAATCTAAAATAAGCAGTTGTAAATGAAAGCTAATCGATAAAATTCAATATTCAGGAGATAAATAGAATCCAAATTGAATTGAATGGTAAATTTAACTCAAATGGGAAATTGAAATGTGAAATTTAATTCAAATGAGATTTGAAATGAAAAAAATTGAATGGATGTAACTTCAATAATAAGCAAAAAAGGGTATAAGCAGTTTATACTGAAAATTTTGTAATCAAATGTGCAAAATGGTTTGAATATATGTAACTAGATATTATGGCTATTAGGATATACAGGTGTTATAAAGGAATTGGGATTTTACTTTCAAAGATAAATTTGAATTGCTCGACAAAAAGGTAAGTATTTGAATTTCGATATGAGATTTGTTGATTTCTTGTCTAGCCGCTTGGCTTTTTCTTTTTCTTTTTGAAATCTGAGAGTCCGTAGGGACGTTTTGTAGTCGTACTGTATTAGCCGCGCAAAGGAGACGCTGGCAAAAATTTTCGGAAATTTAGGGCGTTAGAAAATTTTTGAGAAAATTTTGAAAGTTAAAATTTGAATTTGAATTTGAATTTTGAAGTAAACAATGATGTTTGAAAACTGTGAAAGGTTTAGAAAGTTAGTTGAATTGATAACAAATCTTTAGTAGAAAGATCTGTTTTGAAAATTTGATAAAACTATTGGATTGTGAAAAATAGTAGACGAGTTGAGAACCATTTTTCCTAACTTGTAATTTCGAGGACGAAATTCTTTTAAGGGGTGAAGTCTGTAACGACCCAGAATTTTGAACAAATTAAATTGAGAATATTTAATTAATTTTAAATATTTGAACGATGATTTAAATTGAATCCCCGATATAACTTTGAATTTGGTGATTAAATTATAAAATTTAATCTATTGTAAGTTGAATAAAAATTAGAATCTTTAATTTTAAGTTGAAGAAAAATATTTCGAAAGCTTTTAAAATTCATATTGATGATACTGAAAATAATCGAAGCTCCAGAATTGAATTTGAAAACTGTTTGTTCAGTTTTGAAATTAAATCGTTCGAATTGATATTTAAAAATAGTGTTCCGGGGCGCAGTCTCGGAATTCGACGAAACCAGTCCCATTGGATCCGTAATATTGAATTATTGTCGGATTTAAATTTTCGTATTTTTCGAAGTTAATACGTGATCGTACGGCGAGCAAACGCATTGGAAATTAAATCAAATTCAATTTAAATTTTAAATTTGGTCAATATCATACTCACGTTCGTTCCCTTAACTCACGCCTACAATCACGGGTACGAGATCGTGTGAACCATTCTCTTCAGTTTTAAATTTCCCCCTTCTCGTTTAAAATAATGGCCAGAGCAAATCGCAAGTTTTCCCCTCTGTTCAAACATTTTTGAAATCGCGTAAAAGTTCCCCAAACCAAATACCTTTCGTTCGAAATCAGCAGCTTCAAAAGAAGTAAATGGCTGAAGCCCTTCTCCCTTCAAACTCAAATCGAATTCACGTCACCATATCAGTTCGTTTTCGCGAATCAAAGTCGATGGGGCGGCCATGTTCGTGAGGGGGAGAGGCGAAGTCGCGATCGATTTTGGCAGCATGGAGTTCGACGTCGAGGCTCGCGACTGGAACGAGATTGGGGTGATGTTCGACTGGGATTGGGCGAAGCTACGGTGATGGTCGCGAGGTTCGTTCGCGACTGGGAGGCGAACTCGTGAAGGGTTCAGGCGCGCGTGGCAATGGCGAGCTCGAGTGATGAAAAGGCAGATGGTGATATTCGCGACTGGATTTTGGTGTTCAACATCTTCGAGCGACGACGAAGGCAGTGGCGATGGCGGCGATTCTGGAAAGCATCGAGCTGGGTGTTTGCAAGCAGATAGGTTCGATCGAAGCCAAAGTGGGGGGTCGGTCTTCGTTCGCGAGTAGGCGAGGCTAGGGTTCGATTTTGTAAGTGGTAAATCTGTTTAATTTTTTTTCTAATTACAGTTTTACTGTTAGTTTTAAAAATATTGGGTTATTAGTTCAATTTAGTTTACAGATAGATAGTTTAAAATTTGTAAATTAACTGATGATGGGATTTACAGCAAGATATGGAGGCAGTTGTTTTAAATCCTATATATATATATATATGTTAAAAAGAAAGAAAATTTAGATCTTTAATTTTTAACGGAGATTTTAAATGCGAGAAGTTTATATAAAAATAGATTTTTAAATCTATGTAGAATTTTTTTTGTATATATATACACATTTAAAGTTTAAAACAGAAAATATAAATGTAGATGGTGTATATGCTATTATTTTTCGAATCAAAGATTTATATGTATAATTTGTATACAGTAAAGGAAGTTTGGTAAAATATATAGGGATTTTGTATATTGAAGTTAATATAACAATAGAATTTTAAATCTATGTAAATAAGGTGTATAAGTAGATAAATAGTCTCAAAAGAAATAAATATACATCTACACATTTTGAATGTACTGGTCCAACTTTAAAGTAATATATTTGTTTGGTTAACTTATTTAAAATCTATTTTAATTACTAAAGGATTTTTCAAAAGGAAGTTAGTTTGAAATTTAAATTTTTCATTTAATTTAAATCATCAGTTGGATTAAAGTAAAATAAATTGTAAAACGAAAATTTGTTATTCGATTATCTCGAATATTTACAAATTGTATAATTTCTTATACAAGGTTAAGAATGGGAAAAACAAGCCGGAAATGGAAATGGAATTGCAAAATAAAAGCTAAGGTGAGATTTTTCTCACTCAAATGAAGTTGGATTTTGATTGACTGATTGATTGCTGTTTGTATTAGATATAATAGGATATATCTATATATATAGCAATATATACATATTGGCATATGTATATATTGGATTGATGATTTCCCGCCTCGTATAGCGGATGAGACCCTATTGCGCCGTTAGTAAGCGGATTTTTATAAAACCTATATACCGCGATATTCCACCTCGAAGTGGAATTGGTATTGTGCTAACGTCTTTGGATGCAGGGAAACAGGTTGGAGGGATCCAACTGGACCCCTCATATTGATTGAATTTATTTATACTGTGATATGAATCTGTGAATGATTATATTGATGTTATTGATCATATCGATGTCTGTAAATTGTTTGAAAGCTATAGATTTAGCTGAATGGATGTTTGATATCATTGGATTCCAAAAATAAACGAAATTGAATTTTTGAAATTCAAGTAGAAATTTTTAAGTGAATTAATTTTAGAAATTGAATAAATTCGAAGAAAGAATTTAAAAGTATAAAAGTTAATTGTTATAATCTTATCGAATTTATTTCCAGAATAAAGTGAAAATGTTAAATAAATGGATTTCGTAAAACAGTGATTTTAAATTGAAGAATTTAATTTAAATTTGGATTTTTAAATAGATTGAAAGAGACAAAGAAATTTATTTTCTTTAAAAGGGATTTATTTAAAAGAAAAAGAAATAAGTGGGAAGTCCAATTAGAAATTTAATTGGCAAAATTGAAACGAATTTGGAAAATCAATATGAAATTTATAGATGTATAAATTGTGAAGTTAAAATGAAATTGTAGAATAGAAGATTTATAAGAAATTAACTTATAAATTGGATTTGTGCCTTCAAATGAAATATTGATCGAAATTGTTAATAAAGAAGATTTATAAATCAAAGTTGTTATAAAATAGAAATAGAATTTATAAACGTGTTTATAAATTCAAAATCAATTGAATTTGATAAATTAAATGTAGAAGGTTATTAAAGGAAATATATTCGCGATTTTGGATAGCGAATTATTCTTGAATTAAATGTGTGGAAAAGATTGAAATTGGGTTAAGTGAATTGTATTCACGATTTTGGACAGTGAATATATTGTTAAGTAAAATGGATTTATTTTGGAAGAAGTGATATTTTAAAAATGAAGCTAAACAGTTTAAAGATGTTTTGAAATGTATTATGAATCGAAAGCATAGATTTCAACACTTGTTATTGAAATAGATGTTTTCGAGAAATATAAGGAAATGATGGACTATAACACTGTTGTTATAGTAAATGATTTCCGGAAGGAAATGGTTTATATAGTATTGGGGTTTATATATCTATCTTAAAATTCGAATCCCTATACTAGTGATTTTGAGTCGTCGTAACGATGTTTTACGTAACATTCGTTTTGACTCAAATAGATGTTGTTATAATAAATGATTTCCTTAAAGAATGAATATATACTTAATTTTTGATTTAAGTATATCGAGTATTTTCAAACGTTGAAAATAAATAGATTTGTGAAATACTTATTACTAAGTATGGAAATGCTTTTCCAAAATGAAATGAAACGTTTTAGAATTTATCTTTGTAAAGATAAATCGAAAATGAATATTGAAATCGATTTGAAAATCATATATCAGTTGATATTTTGAAAATATAAATTCACTATGGAATTTATAAAAGGAAAGGGAAACTGTTTAGAAATATAAATATCGATTTATTTTTGAGGTGTGGAAATTTTATATCTAATAAAGATATTTTGGAGAATAAATAATTTGGAAAATTATTTGGAATCTGATGATGTCGCGCATCTTTATTGATAGTTAAATAACCGACTATCAATAATTACCTTGAATAGGTATTTGTTGTGAATTGGATGAATTTGAATGCCACACTTATTTTTGAATAATCGCTCACTATTCGGGTTAGCCGGGAAAGGACCATGGGGTCGTATAACCCATTCCGAATATGTGATACGTCGTTATGAATTGCATTTGAAGACCGGTGTTGAAGACCGGATATTTTTGAAAACGGAAGGATTACCGTCGAGTTACTCTACATCGGCTGATCTCCGGTTTAGAGGTTTTATCACCCTTAGTGACGGGAAGTCCGGACGTGATTAGAAATTTATCCGGATATGCAAGGGCTTCGTGAGAAGTGCCTTCGGTTCTGTTCGATCCTGGAACAGACTTGTATGGATTGTGTGTCTGACGTTACAATTTGAGATATAAAGCTGATTTCTTTCAAATACATTTCTATTGGTGGCGGAGAATTTATTCTCTTAGCTTAACACCCTTCTCTGAGACGTACGAGCTCAGAGGTTATGTAGTTGAAATTTATCAGCGATATACTCCCAATTTGGTAATGTGGCATACTAAGTGTTGCTGTGAAATGATCAGTGTTTGATCATTTGCGATATGATCATTTGTTTGATCTTATATCTTTGTGATCATAGGTTGATCATTTTTGTTTGACCCGAAGCAGGGCTTTGTAGAAAGCGTAGCTTTGTGGACGAGACTTCATCGAGCCTCACACCCCGGAAATGGTCAAAACAGGAAGGATGCAGCAAGGTTCTAGGGAGTAGCGCCCCTTAGTGTATGTCATTCCTTCTGGATAGAGGTGGTATCATGGTATGGAGCCCAGATACTTAACCTATGTGGTTGCTGCATTATTATTTATGTGGTTTGTTGGAAATCGGGGATCCTCGTGAAGATCGGTTACGATCTGCAATGACCCTAATTCTTAACCAAAAAAAAAAATATTTTTTTTCATACTTAGCTAAGACTACCTAGGGTCATCCTTCCCTATTCTCATATTATCCAGGATCTTTCACAATATAAAAATATTGTTTTAAATCTAAATCATTCCTAACATACATATATGAAGATATCTATGTTATATTCTACTAGAATCAGAGCATGATAATATGTAAGTAGAAATCCTTTTAAATCTATTAAAATGTGATAATTCCCTGATAAAAGATTAATTATTGTATCCTGATTTTTGACCATAGAATCCACTGGAAACATGTACTTTAGTCTGTTATTCTAATTAAGAAATGATCAAGTAATAATCAGGTGGAAGAAAGCTTTTAATATGGATGATTGTGTTAAAGTCTGTATAGTATCAAACTCAGGCTAAAAGAAAGTGGATCATAAGTGAACACAAGCAACATCTAGGCGTAATGGAAACGCGCCTAACTTACACATGAGAGGTCACGAGTTCGAGTGCTATGCTGGTCGGTTCAAACCCAATTTTTGTTTTTCTTTTTATTTTTCTCCTGTATGGTTTAAAATCTGATATCTACCTATATCTACACATATATACTTAATTTTTGCCTATAATCTAACATACAAAACAATATTTCTTGCTTTATTATTTTTAAAAACCATTCCTACAACTGTTCTAGGAATTTATATTTATATTTTTGCCCAAATATCAACATGTACACAGATATACATGTACATGTCAATGTCTTTGCTCATTTTCCAGAAAACTGGGTTCAAATGGTTCCTTGCTTCATTGATTTGAAGTGAACATTTGGCATGACCTGTGGTCTAACCATGTGGTTAATCTGATCATTCTTTTATTTGCATTTTACAAACCAGAATCTACCCAAAACATTGATACTCCTTCTTTTCAAAAGCATGTTTATATATGTATGAATCAGACACCTTGTGATCAGATTTATATCATCCTTCCTAACCATAATTCCCTTTTAAAAATGCATATTCAGGGTATATACACTTTTACTTGCATTTGGACATATATCAATATCATGACTTGAAAATATAACAGTTATAATTCTTTCTGGATTTTCCCAATATAATTTCCTATATATCTATCTTTTGAAAGGACTTAGGATGAACTAAAATCATCATAAAATGATTATGCTTATAAAATCCAGGTTTTTCCTCTAAATCAAAAACAACTTTAGCAAATAGATTTTCAAATCAGTTTAACATCAATATCCTTAATACATACCAAACCAGAAATAACCAGAAACAACATAACACGTATTTCTTACAAGTTCTTCCTTCTTAATACATTTAGATAGCCATATCAATCAGGAAATACATGCATGAATTAACACATTCTAGCTCTTATTTCTAATTATCTTAGCATTCTCTACTCCATATCTTTTTAATCTTGCTTACTTAGCTCCATCACAACCTGCAAAAGCATTAGCGGCTGCCCCATTATGAATGAGACACCCCCATGTGCCATGAGCAATAAGGGTCAGATCTATGATCTGGTGTGAGCATTT
The DNA here is from genome assembly GCA_030737815.1 of Allium fistulosum. Classification (NCBI taxonomy): domain Eukaryota; kingdom Viridiplantae; phylum Streptophyta; class Magnoliopsida; order Asparagales; family Amaryllidaceae; genus Allium; species Allium fistulosum. The sequence continues at coordinate 920,132,809 of CM060906.1, forward strand.
CTAACATATCCATGATATTAAGCTAAGGATACAGCATAAATGTACCTTGCATAACTTGACAGGTATTATCATGAATGATTAATGTATAAATTAATCAGGTATTCCCATATACATACACAAGAGCAAACATATGCATTAAAACAATTTTTATCTGGAACTACTAAGGTTCCTCATACCAACCCTAATCCCGGAAAGGCCCAAGTTTCCTATATCATCATTTAAGGTTGCCTTTTCTTCTTATAAATTCCTGGCCTCATCTGCTATAAGGAATCAAAGGGACACATTGCCATGAACTAATTAACATCATGGCACAAAGATCTCAGGACTTAAACAAGCCATGTGTCAACTTGTCTACTTCAAATAGGACAAGCATTCCAGCAGCCTTCTTGGCACAAAATCCTTAGTTATATTACTAAGTGTATTCATGTTCATTTTATCAATGATAGCTAGGTGTACAGACCACTTATATACATGAAACATACTAGTTACCTTGTAGACATAATATTGCAAGCAAGTTAAAGGTTACTTTCTAGAGGTATAACACCCAGTCATTCCATCTCACATTATTTAGCATATAAACACCCTATTCAAACATATACCAGAATGTTTGCAACTGAGAATAAATGCATGGCTCTATTGGGTTTATTTTGATTTTGCAAGCAACTATGTTTAGCCAGATTTTTAACCTTGTTTAAACATAATTTTTAGGCTTGTAAATTTTCTGTTTGGTTTAGGGCTCAGCACTTATAGAGAAAGACTCCATTGCACCCTTAACCAATTATTTCAAGCCTCAGCACTATACCATTGTATATGCAGCTCATAGTTTTTTTTTCTTCATTTTTTGTCTTAAGCCATGATTCAGACTAGTTACAAATACTCTCTTACATGTTCTTTAAGGTTTTGGTATAACATACAGGGATGCAAATAGAACAACAAAGTTATACATCCATCATAGCAGATCATATCTCATCAAGCATTCATGAAACCATCAGTAGTCAACATGGTTTGTAAATCAAAACATGCAAAATATAGCATATAAAAGCTTTGCTGCCTAATCTCAGGTCTTAATGCCATGTATATGAGTGAGGATACTCACCTAAATGCTTACACAAGCTTAATCCAGAAAACCCCTCAAATCTTTAGCCTTTTCTTCCTCTTCTTCCTTAGGTTAATTAATTCAGTGAGAGAGTAGTTTTCTGGTTAGGCTCTTGATTTATATAAGGGTTCTACCTAGGGTTTTGGGTGATGCAAAATCCCTATTTTAGCCCAAACCAGAATCATGCATTTGGCATTGCATATTCTCTCCCTCCTAACCCTTAATGTCCCGGCCAATATTTTAAAACAAGGCTAAGTTGTGCCCATTTTCTTTTCTTTTCAGAAAGTGATTACTTTAAGTATTTTTATTATACTTACCTCAAACATGATAATGGTGTGACTTTCTATTTTCTGCCTTTATACCTTTGCTTTCTTGCAGTTTGGTTCTTACTATTTTAGTGCTTCTTTTACTTATTTTTCCTTTATTAATTTTCTGCTCAAATAATATCTGTATATATATACATTTATACAACTATGGGTGTTAGTTTAACTTTAACCTTCTTTTATTTGCAGAAAACATGTGCATTCTTATATGCATTTCTATACTCCTATTATTCAAATAAAATTTCACTTATTCATTATAAATCAATGTTCTCTTCTGTCTTAATTTCCAGACAAGTCATACATATGCATATATATATAGATATATATATATACATATCCTCAGGAATTTTAATATTCATGTCTAGGCCTATATTTCCTTTATTTAAAACATTTTATCTAAATGTTTTCCTTCTTTGTTTTATTATTCAGGAATTCTGGATTTTCTCTTAGTGCCATAACTAGTGTGCACGTGCACACATGCACACAACCTTGCACCACTGAAAATCCCACCTATATAATAATTCTGATTTTCCCCCCAGAATTTTAATCATTTATTTAAAAGGATTTTCCTCAAAATCTTGGGGTATTACAATCACCCCTTCTTTTAGGAATTGTGTCGTCACAATTTGCAACATAATCTTTGAGTACTTCTAATTTCTTAGGGAAAAATTATTCAGCATATGCATGAGCAAATCAATTAGTCACTGTCTATCATACATATTAAACTTTCTTAGTAATCTAAGAATTTACCTTTTAAATTTGCAAAGAGCCTAGGGTAATCCATCCTGATTTTATCCTCTAGCTCCCAAGTACAATCACTAGGATCTATACTCCATTGAATCTTTACAAGCTTCAATGTCTTGTTTCTTAATTTCTTTTCTTCCCTTGCCACAATTCCCACTGGCTCTTTCTCATAGATTAGATCTGGATTAATCTGAACTTCAGTAGGCTTTTCTAAGATTTCCTCCTTGTCATGTACCCATCTCCTTAGTTGTGACACATGAAACACATTGTGCATTGCACTCATCTCCTCTGGAAGCTCCAGCTTATAGGCTAGTGAGCCTATCCTCTCCAAAATCTTGTATGGTCCAACATATCTGGGTCTGAGTTTCCCTTGCTTGCCAAATCTCAAGACTTTCTTCATTGGTGAAACCTTAATGAAGACATAATCACCTACTTTGAATTCCACTGACTTCCTCTTTGCATCAGCATATTTCTTTTGCCTATCTTGAGCTGCTGCCATCCTCTTTCTCACCAGTCCTATTTTCTCTGTGATGTCCTTGACATATTCTGGCCCTAGGATAGCTTTCTCTCCTGCCTCAGGCCAACACATAGGTGATAGACATGGCTTTCCATATAGGGCTTCAAAGGGTGCCATTCCAATTGTGCTTTGGTGGCTATTATTGTATGTGAACTCAGCCAAATGGAGATGGTCCTCCCAATTTCCTCCAAAGTCTAACACACATGCTCTAAGCAAATCCTCTAAAATCTTGTTTACCACTTCTGTTTGCCCATCTGATTGGGGGTGATAAGCAGTGCTTAGGCACAATTCACTCCCCATAGCTTCTTGGAAGCTCTTCCAGAATCTTGAAGTGAAGATTGTATCCCTATCACTCACTATAGTTTTAGGAACACCATGCAACTTTACCACTTCTCTCATAAAAGTTTGGGCTAGCCTAGGTGCATTTCTGTCTGCTTTTACTGGTATGAAGTGGGCTACTTTAGTCAGCCTATCTACAATTACCCAAATACTTGTATTTCCCCTCTTGGATCTAGGAAGACCATCTATAAAATCCATAGATATGTTTTCCCACTTCCACTGTGGTATGCTAAGTGGCTGCAACAACCCTAAAGGTCTTTGGGTCTCAGCTTTTATTTGTTGACAAACCATGCACTTAGCAACATGTCTTGCTACATTAGACTTCATTCCCTTCCACCAATAGTCCCTTTTTAAGTTTTGGTACATCTTGGTGCTGCCTGGATGTATGGAATATTTGCTCCTATGGTACTCATTAAGGATTTCTTCTTTCAATTCTATGATGTTTGGGACACATATCCTACCCTTGTACCTTAGGTATCCTTTTCCATCAATGTGATAATCCTTCACTTCCTCCTTCTTTAATAGGAGAGACCTCTTTTCTGCTAAGTCTTGATCTTCTTCTTGCATCTTTGCCACCTTCAAGACCAAATTTGATTGTAAAGTAATTAAACTTAACCTTCCTTTACTCCTTTCTTCCTCAACTATCTCCATACTTATCCCACTGCTCTCATCTATTTCCAAATCAGTGAGCATGGTCAAGTCTCTAAACTCCTCCATCATCAACATGGCCACTTTTGCATGCTGCCTACTCAATGCATCTGCCACTTTATTAGCCTTGCCTGGTGTATAAAGTATATCAAGTCATAAGCAGCAAGAAATTCAACCCATCTGTGTTGTCTCATATTCAAATCTTTCTGTGAAAAGAGATACTTTAAGGCCTTGTGATCAGTGTATAAAATGAACTTTGCACCTAATAAGTAATGCCTCCAGAGCTTCAAGGCATATACTACTACTGCCAACTCAAGATCATGAGTTGCATATCTAGTTTCATGGGGTTTTAGTTGTCTAGATGCATAGGCTATGACCTGATCTTGCTGCATCAACACAGCCCCTAGCCCTGACCCACATGCATCTGTATATACAACTAATCCCTCATTGCCTTCTGGTACTCTCAACACTGGTGATTTTACCAAAGCCTCCTTGATCTGGGTGAAAGCTTGTTCACACTTATCAGTCCATATAAACTTTTGGTTCTTCCTAGTCAGGTTAGTGAGTGGCATTGCTATTTTAGAAAATCCTTGTATAAACCTCCTATAGTATCCTGCCATCCCCATGAATGACCTAACTTCACTAACATTGTTAGGCTTCTTCCATGCTTGGATTGCTACTATCTTATTGGGGTTTACAAAAATCCCTCTAGCAGAGACAACATGTCCAAGAAAATGTACTTCCTCTTGCCAGAACACACACTTAGAGAACTTTGCTTTCAAATCTTTTTCTCTTAATCTAGATAAGACCAAATGTAAGTGGTTCTCATGTTCCTCTATTGTTTTAGAATAGATTAGAATGTCATCTATAAAAATCAGAACAAACTTGTCTAAGTAATCTCTGAATATCCTATTCATTAGGTCTACAAAGTAAGAAGGGGCATTTGTTAGCCCAAATGGCATAACCAGAAACTCATACAAACCATATCTTATGTTAAATGCTGTATATTTAACACTTGAATCCTCAACCTTCATCTGATGAAACCCAGATGCCAAGTCTAGCCTAGAAAACACTTTAGCTCCACTGAGTTGATCAAAGAGATCATCTATCCTGGGTAATGGGTATTTGTTTTTGATGGTTACTTTGTTTAATTCTCTATAATCTATACACATTCTTAAGGTACCATCATGCTTTTTAACAAATACTACAGGAGCACCCCAGCATGAATTACTTGGCCTTATAAACCCCTTAGCTTCTAATTCTTCCAGCTGGTTCTTTAGCTCCTTTAATTCACTTGGCCCCATCCTTGTAGGCTTTTTGATAATTGGGCTAGCCCCAGGCATAAGGTTAATCTGGAATTCAACTGGTCTATGGTGTGAGACACCTTTTACTTCCCCAAATACATCCAAGTATTCTTTAACTATGGGGATTTCATTAATAGCTATTTCCTTGGGATTATTTTCTAATTCAATTAAATGATTTAGCCTGTTTTCTTTGATAGGTTCACACAGAATTGTAACCCTTTGGCCTTTAGAATTTTGTAGTGAAATGGTGGATGCATCTAGGTCAATTATGGCTTTGAATTGTCTTAGCCAATCTGCCCCTAATATAACTCCTATATTTGGGAAATTTAGAACATATAAATTGGAAACAAATGTGTTTCCCCCTATGTTCAAATTCACATCCACACAAATCATATCTAATACACTAGAACTTCCTAAAGGGCTTTGTATTAACAGAGGTATTTCAGCCAAATTGCAGTTCATTTTCAACCTTTTAACTATTTCATGGGAAATGAGTGAGTGGGTTGCCCCGGTATCATATATTACAGCTAAAGGTATGGTACAAATAAATAGTGTACCTTCCACTTGACCATGGTTTTCAGCATTAGCCTCAATTATGGCCTTGCCCCTACCTTCCAGGTTTGCCACTTTCCCTTGTTGCTTGTATTCTGGGCAATTTCTTTTCATATGCCCTTCCTTCCCACATAGAAAGCATTTGAAAGCTCCCCCTTTAAGCTCTGGGCATCTTGGCTTAATATGGCCTTCTTTCCCACAATGGTTGCAAACTATTTTTCTTTTGGCTTCATTGGGTTTTGCATCTACTGCCTTCTTACCATCTGCCTCTCCTTTCTTCTTATCATAAGGATGGTACTTCCCTTTGTTCTTCTTGTTGCTATTGTTTTTGAAGCTCCTAAACTTATCTCTTTCCTTGTCATGCTGCTCAATCTTCAGAGCCAAATCTATCACTTGATCAAAAGTTCTGTCAGCATAAGGTAATATAGCCCTGCTAAGCCCTGGGTTCAATCCCTTGATGTATATATCATTTTTGGATGCTTCATCAGCCACTAACATTGCCCCATAGGTTGACAATCCCTCAAACTTCTGGGTGTATTCTGTGACATTCATAGTCCCCTGTCTAAGTTTGATGAACTCCTCAAGTAAAGTGGTTTTTGCTGAGGCTGGAACAAACCTTGCCTCTAACATCTCCTTAAATTGATTCCAATTAATATCATTTTCATTCCGGCCAGCTATGATCACCTCCCACCAACTCAAAGCTGCACCTTTTAATTGCCTTGAGGCCACTTGCCTCTTCCTTTGGTCATCTAGTTGCATATCAGTGAAGATCCTCTCTAATGTCCTCAGCCATGCTTGAATCTCCATTACACTTTCAGTTCCTTCAAAGCTCTTGCCTCCCAAATTGGTATAAGTCTTCACTAACTTGGAGAGCTCCTCATATGGGTTCTCAGGTCTGTGCCCAATTCCATCTCTCAAAACTCTCACAAATTCCTGCATGTCAAGCATTTGTGGTGTGCTAGATCCTCCTTGATGATGAGACCCTCTTCCTACCATATTTCTAAAAGTATATGTATTTCATTATATTAGTTTATAATACTTCGCTTTAATTTTAAATTGGTTGTATCTTTCCTATTTAATCATTGTGTATGTCACATGCACACACATACATTCAGGGAATACTTATAAACAGTCAAATATATCACAAACAAACCTAGTATAAACATAAGCACACAAATATTTTGCTATGTTAATTAAAACATAGCTCTAATACCAAATGCAATGACCCTAATTCTTAACCAAAAAAAAATATTTTTTTTCATACTTAGCTAAGACTACCTAGGGTCATCCTTCCCTATTCTCATATTATCCAGGATCTTTCACAATATAAAAATATTGTTTTAAATCTAAATCATTCCTAACATACATATATGAAGATATCTATGTTATATTCTACTAGAATCAGAGCATGATAATATGTAAGTAGAAATCCTTTTAAATCTATTAAAATGTGATAATTCCCTGATAAAAGATTAATTATTGTATCCTGATTTTTGACCATAGAATCCACTGGAAACATGTACTTTAGTCTGTTATTCTAATTAAGAAATGATCAAGTAATAATCAGGTGGAAGAAAGCTTTTAATATGGATGATTGTGTTAAAGTCTGTATAGTATCAAACTCAGGCTAAAAGAAAGTGGATCATAAGTGAACACAAGCAACATCTAGGCGTAATGGAAACGCGCCTAACTTACACATGAGAGGTCACGAGTTCGAGTGCTATGCTGGTCGGTTCAAACCCAATTTTTGTTTTTCTTTTTATTTTTCTCCTGTATGGTTTAAAATCTGATATCTACCTATATCTACACATATATACTTAATTTTTGCCTATAATCTAACATACAAAACAATATTTCTTGCTTTATTATTTTTAAAAACCATTCCTACAACTGTTCTAGGAATTTATATTTATATTTTTGCCCAAATATCAACATGTACACAGATATACATGTAAATGTCAATGTCTTTGCTCATTTTCCAGAAAACTGGGTTCAAATGGTTCCTTGCTTCATTGATTTGAAGTGAACATTTGGCATGACCTGTGGTCTAACCATGTGGTTAATCTGATCATTCTTTTATTTGCATTTTACAAACCAGAATCTACCCAAAACATTGATACTCCTTCTTTTCAAAAGCATGTTTATATATGTATGAATCAGACACCTTGTGATCAGATTTATATCATCCTTCCTAACCATAATTCTCTTTTAAAAATGCATATTCAGGGTATATACACTTTTACTTGCATTTGGACATATATCAATATCATGACTTGAAAATATAACAGTTATAATTCTTTCTGGATTTTCCCAATGTAATTTCCTATATATCTATCTTTTGAAAGGACTTAGGATGAACTAAAATCATCATAAAATGATTATGCTTATAAAATGCAGGTTTTTCCTCTAAATCAAAAACAACTTTAGCAAATAGATTTTCAAATCAGTTTAACATCAATATCCTTAATACATACCAAACCAGAAATAACCAGAAACAACATAACACGTATTTCTTACAAGTTCTTCCTTCTTAATACATTTAGATAGCCATATCAATCAAGAAATACATGCATGAATTAACACATTCTAGCTCTTATTTCTAATTATCTTAGCATTCTCTACTCCATATCTTTTTAATCTTGCTTACTTAGCTCCATCACAACCTGCAAAAGCATTAGCGGCTGCCCCATTATGAATGAGACACCCCCATGTGCCATGAGCAATAAGGGTCAGATCTATGATCTGGTGTGAGCATTTCTAACATATCCATGATATTAAGCTAAGGATACAGCATAAATGTACCTTGCATAACTTGACAGGTATTATCATGAATGATTAGTGTATAAATTAATCAGGTATTCCCATATACATACACAAGAGCAAACATATGCATTAAAACAATTTTTATCTGGAACTACTAAGGTTCCTCATACCAACCCTAATCCCGGAAAGGCCCAAGTTTCCTATATCATCATTTAAGGTTGCCTTTTCTTCTTATAAATTCCTGGCCTCATCTGCTATAAGGAATCAAAGGGACACATTGCCATGAACTAATTAACATCATGGCACAAAGATCTCAGGACTTAAACAAGCCATGTGTCAACTTGTCTACTTCAAATAGGACAAGCATTCCAGCAGCCTTCTTGGCACAAAATCCTTAGTTATATTACTAAGTGTATTCATGTTCATTTTATCAATGATAGCTAGGTGTACAGACCACTTATATACATGAAACATACTAGTTACCTTGTAGACATAATATTGCAAGCAAGTTAAAGGTTACTTTCTAGAGGTATAACACCCAGTCATTCCATCTCACATTATTTAGCATATAAACACCCTATTCAAACATATACCAGAATGTTTGCAACTGAGAATAAATGCATGGCTCTATTGGGTTTATTTTGATTTTGCAAGCAACTATGTTTAGCCAGATTTTTAACCTTGTTTAAACATAATTTTTAGGCTTGTAAATTTTCTGTTTGGTTTAGGGCTCAGCACTTATAGAGAAAGACTCCATTGCACCCTTAACCAATTATTTCAAGCCTCAGCACTATACCATTGTATATGCAGCTCATAGTTTTTTTTTTCTTCATTCTTTGTCTTAAGCCATGATTCAGACTAGTTACAAATACTCTCTTACATGTTCTTTAAGGTTTTGGTATAACATACAGGGATGCAAATAGAACAACAAAGTTATACATCCATCATAGCAGATCATATCTCATCAAGCATTCATGAAACCATCAGTAGTCAACATGGTTTGTAAATCAAAACATGCAAAATATAGCATATAAAAGCTTAGCTGCCTAATCTCAGGTCTTAATGCCATGTATATGAGTGAGGATACTCACCTAAATGCTTACACAAGCTTAATCCAGAAAACCCCTCAAATCTTTAGCCTTTTCTTCCTCTTCTTCCTTAGGTTAATTAATTCAGTGAGAGAGTAGTTTTCTGGTTAGGCTCTTGATTTATATAAGGGTTCTACCTAGGGTTTTGGGTGATGCAAAATCCCTATTTTAGCCCAAACCAGAATCATGCATTTGGCATTGCATATTCTCTCCCTCCTAACCCTTAATGTCCCGGCCAATATTTTAAAACAAGGCTAAGTTGTGCCCATTTTCTTTTCTTTTCAGAAAGTGATTACTTTAAGTATTTTTATTATACTTACCTCAAACATGATAATGGTGTGACTTTCTATTTTCTGCCTTTATACATTTGCTTTCTTGCACTTTGGTTCTTACTATTTTAGTGCTTCTTTTACTTATTTTTCCTTTATTAATTTTCTGCTCAAATAATATCTGTATATATATACATTTATACAACTATGGGTGTTAGTTTAACTTTAACCTTCTTTTATTTGCAGAAAACATGTGCATTCTTATATGCATTTCTATACTCCTATTATTCAAATAAAATTTCACTTATTCATTATAAATCAATGTCCTCTTCTGTCTTAATTTCCAAACAAGTCATACATATGCATATATATATAGATATATATATATATATACATATCCTCAGGAATTTTAATATTCATGTCTAGGCCTATATTTCCTTTATTTAAAACATTTTATCTAAATGTTTTCCTTCTTTGTTTTATTATTCAGGAATTCTGGATTTTCTCTTAGTGCCATAACTAGTGTGCACGTGCACACATCCACACAACCTTGCACCACTGAAAATCCCACCTATATAATAATTCTGATTTTTCCCCCAGAATTTTAATCATTTATTTAAAAGGATTTTCCTCAAAATCTTGGGGTATTACACGATCGGGGGATGGCATACGCGTGTCAGTAGTTACCTATTTTTGCAGAGGTAACCCGGCCTTGTTTTGGCAGAGATCTAACCGTAATGTTAGGTTATTTCTCGGGTCGTCTATTCCAGGGACGTACCCATCGTGGATAGGAAGTTCCTTAGCCTGACCATTTGTTGGAAATCCAAACTCCAATACGAACCTTGTACGGTATTAGTTGTAGAACCTGCCATTTACGTACGGTGGTCACCACTGTTTAGATGGTAGCTATAGTAGGCATACGATACTGGTCGTATGTTGGCTAATATTAATATTATACTTTCGAAATGTTTTCTACACTATGCACTAGTAATAATATCAAAAATGATTTGATTTTGCGTAGTAAGCATCTTTGACTATCATAAGAAGAAATCTCCTCCAATTCTGCGTTTGCATTGTGTGTGTGGCGGGAGGTCTTATGGTAGTTTCATTTTCCAAAAGCATTGCGAATTTGTTTTATTTTCTTTGTGAAAAATAACTGTTTTACGATCTCACACCAGTCACCATGACTGACTCGGAGTTTATTGTTCCCTTCTAAACTCTGGGTGCCCACAAATTTCCACACGGGCAGTCTAGAGTTATGTTATCAGGATATTCTGGATATTCTGGAGCTTTGGAGATAAGCTGGATGGCGAGACGTAGTATTTGTATCTGATAGTATTTATTCCGCTGTGTATTCTGTATGAGGACAAGTTATATAACTGTCCATTGTTGTATATTGACTCTGATGATTGATGTATGTATAAACTGATATAGTTCTTTGTTTTAAAAGACTAGTGATTATTTATTATATATTGTTCCGCTGCGATATGTGAGATTCTGATATTGTTTTCTGTTTCTGATGTTGTTCTGTTCTTCTTCCTTCTTCTTTCTTTTTCCTCTTTTCTTCTTCTTCTGCCTTTTCTTCTTTTTCTTCTTTTTAAAACCCTCACTATTGGAGTTTCCGACACTCGATTTCTCGGCAGTCGATAAAGTGAGTATCGATGTCGAATTTTCAAAAGTCGAAAATTCCGGGATGTGACAACTCCTACTAGAAGGCAACCTAGACACCACCGCTGAACATTCTACAGTACTTATCTACTTTATATACTGATATATGTATTAAGCTAATATGTATCTATGACTCATTTTTGCCAGCGATCAGGCTTGTTGATCGTACTATTTACATGTTATTATGTTATATAACCGGCTTTGTGGTGGCATGCTACACAACCGTCTTGCTCTAAAAAAACATTTGGTATCAAAGCTTAGGTTAGGAGATCCTAAATAAATTAGGAAATATGAGTGAACGTATTATTATTTTTGAATAAAATATAAATATATTATGTACTAAAATCCAAATAGTCCCCAATTATAGATTTTAACATATGGAAAGTTTTTAGAAGTATATTTGTGCATAGTTTGCTAGTTGGGTTTGGGATGACCCAAGGATGTTGAGCCCTAAGTTATTACCGATTTATAGTGTATAATAAGCTATGTTTAGAGAGAAAATTGGTATCAATATGTTATAGGAAGTAGGAAAGTTCCCTAGGGATAGTAGGGAGTGTATTTTTATTTTGGAAGGAATAATAGATTTTAGTAAGGAAATGAGATTTCCAAGGTTTAGGAAGGGCATTCCTAGGATAGTAAGAAGAAAATCCACTTTATGTCTAGCCCAATAAAATGAAACTTTTGGAATTGAAAAGTTGAAAAATATAATTGTTAATATGTTTGAGGAAGTAAATATTGGGTTTTTGAAAAAAAAAGTGGTATGAAATTTTCATTGGTTTCTATATGATGTAAATTTTGTTAAAAGTGAAATTCTTTTTGAAGAATTATAGACCATGTATAGATCGCTAGTTTCTTTGTAGGTAAACAAAGATTTTAAATATAAAACCTAGAGTGTGTTAAGTATCGAAAACATAGGTTACAACATTTATTGTTGTAATAGATGTTTTCATGAAAAATAAAGGAAGCATAGATTATGACATTATTGTTATAGTAGGCGACTCCCAAAGGAAATGTTTTTACATAGCATATGCGATTTATTAATATTTATTTTAATTGAATCCATACTAGTAATTTTGGGTTGTAGTAACGGTGTTTTACACAACATCTGTTTTGACCCAAATAAAAATGTGTTTTGAAGATAATTTCTAAAGTGGTTGTAAGTACACTTATTATTTAAATAAGTGTATGGAAATGTTTTCTAGTTATGAAAACATTAAAACAATTTTGAAAATGAGTTCTTCTGAAAAAAAATGATGTAAGTTAAATATTAGGAAATTAATAAATTTCGTAGGAAATGTTTTGTAAGTGAATATAGACTAAACATACTTTTATCTATTGGAATGAAATGAATAATGATATAATTTTCTATGATACCAAATCACAAATAAAGATGTTTTGTGCAAGTTATAAGGAATACGTGAAAGAGATGTACGAGGTACGAAAAGCACCATATTTTATATATCCTATTTCGATAAAATATAAAATAAGCTCATTGTAATTTCACATAAACATGAAATCCTTTTTTAAAGGATTCATAGAAGGTTTTAGCGTTAATGGTTTCTCATAAGAGAAAATAGTTCCAATACATTAAAGTATAAAACCATTAGGTGTAATGTAACGACCCAGAATTTCCGTCATTTGAAATTCGTATATTTAATTAATTTTAAATATTAATAAGTAAGATTTGGAAGTCAAATTAATTTAATTTCGATATAGTGATTTAATTGGACAATTAAATTATTAATTTAATATTTGAAATTCTGGAAATAATTGGAATCTGGATCAAATGTGATTAAAAATGATTTATAAAGTTATATTAAATCATATTGGAGTTAAAATGATGTTATAGAACTTTTAAAATTGAATTAAAGGTTAATTTGTGAAAATTGATTATTTTAATATTTAATTGACGACTGAAAATAGTCATTTTTCAAACAATCTCGGATTTCCACGAAACTAGTTTCATCCGATCCGTAATGTTAAATTATTGTACGGTTTCAAATTTCGTGTCAATCGGATGTACGGTTTGTCCGGGGCAAGCCAAAACGCATCGAAATCGTTTTAATCGGTTTAATTTAAATTTGATTGTTTATTTCCGTAACTCTCACATATGATCGAATTAGCTCCCGAAACACGTTCCATTGTGTCCGGAATGCGGGGTAAACCATAGAAACGCCAGCCGGCATGCTTCGGTTGGAGTTCGGAAAATTTTCGATGAATAGTGTTTTGGAGAATTTTCTATATAAGGACCTAACTTTCTTCATTTGCAAACAAAGGCCAAAACCCAAGTTCAGTCGGCCCTAATAATTTCTATGGCTAGAAATTCTCCTCCTTCTTCCATTAATCTCTTCCAATCCATGAACCAATTCAAGAAACTTCCAACACGAGAAATGTAGAGCTAAGTGAGATCTACAATTCCATACGGTGATGATCAAAAACGAAGCAACGAATCAACGGGAATTGGTGATCAAAGTCATGCGTTCTCTCATGTTTTTCGAGGCATTAGGGCTGACCGAGCTTGGCCATATTCAAGTCGAAGGCGGAGCCCGTGACGCTCGTTCGTTTGGTACTAGTCGATCGTCTTCAAGTTGTTCGATGTGGTCGCGATAATTCCTTGATAGATGGCGGCATGGGTTCATTTTGTACGCACGTATGAACGTGAGGAGGAAGAAAACGCAGACGGCCCTGATCTAGAGTTTGGTATCGTGAGGCTATGATGAAGCAAAGGTTAAAAATATAAAAAGAAATGAAATAAATTATATATTATAATTTGTATAGACTTCTAAATGCGATAACTTTTTGATACGAGGTCGGAATTCGACGAAACGAATTGCGTCGGGTTCATTTTGTCGAGCACTACGCAATGGAGCTGGTTTGGATTCGATTGGCATCAGTGAAAATTTTGAGTAAAATTAAATGGTCGTTTAATTTTATTCGAAATAAAACGCTGCAACCGTTATTGAAAGCAAGGTGAGAACTTCTCGCTCAATCGAATATTGTGTTTCGATTTAAATTTTAAATAGTTAGATTTAAAATTGTTGATAGTGTTGATTGTGATGATTAGATGATAAATTGTTATCTATTGTGTTCAATAGACCCTATACGCCTTATATTAAGCGGATGTTATTTATTAATAACATATACCACGATAATTCCATATTGAAGTGGAATTGGTATTATATATGTATTTGGAGTTGATTTCCCGCATTATATAGCGGATGAGACCCTATTGCGCCGCATAATAGCGGATAATGTTTATAAATCCCATATACCACGATAATTTCACTGTGAAGTGGAATTGGTATTGTGCTAACATCTGTGGATGCAGGGAAATAGGTTGGAGGGATCCAACTGGATTCCTCAAACATTTGAATTTATTTCAGTGTTGTGTGTTGATTTATTTATAATCGCCGTATGATTATATTGTGATCGAAATTGTTGACAACTAAAATTTAGCCGTATATATTTTTGGTATCGTTGGATACCAGAAATAAGTAAAATTGGATTTTCGAAATTTAAGATGAAAATTTATTGTGAAAATTTATTTTTGATAATTGGACAAATTTAAAAGGAGTTTTAAAAAAAGATGAAAGTCTTATTTTTGAATTATATTGAATTAAATTTCAAATTTGGGATAAAGGATTTAATAAATGGATTTGGAAATATTATCTATAAACTGAAGAATTTATCTAAATTTGGGATTTTTAAATAGATTTGAAGAGATAAAGGAATTTATTTTTAAAAGGAAATAATTTTGGAAATTTATTTGGAATTTGAAAATTCATTGAAAATTGATTTATTGAAATTTATCTGACTTTAAATTAATCAGATAATTAAATTAATCCTACTTTTGGATGTTTGGATTTCATTGGATGTTGAATTGTTTGACATCTTTGATGTGTGATACTTTATGATATATCCTGATGTGTGTTGTGATTTGTGATCTGTTTATCTATGATATTTATATATCTGTGATCTGTGAATGAAAGATAAGCATTATAATTTATACCGCTTATCAATTATATTGTTATATTTGATCTGTGATGGTTGAATGTTGTTGCACTATTGTGTTAAACCCGTGGACTACACAATAAACACACAAATGTGGATTTCACGTGGAAATCGGTTAAGTCACGGATTTTTATCAATTTTGGAAAAAATGAGTTTTTGAATCCAAAAAAATGGTTTTGGAATTGGAATTGAAAGTTTTTGAAAACGAGTTTCAAAAATAAAAGTTATTTTCAATAACTTAATAGAATTGGAATTTAAATCATTTGATTTAAATTTTAATTCAATATTTTGAAATTGAATTCGAAAATTTAGGAATTTTTGTTTAAAAGATTTTATAAGTATAAAAGACGTTTATATGGTTTTTAATCATTTAAAAATATGGTTTTGGAAATTTAAACTTATAATTCAAGTTTTATACTTGAATGGGTTTAACTTGTGTAATTGTAACCGTTTTTCCCTAAACGAAAACTATCTGTTTTCAAATGATAATAGTTTTCATAAAGGGAAAAGATTTCCAATTTGTATTGAAACATTTCAAGTTGAAATGAAATTGTAAATAATTTGAGAAAAACTATGAATTAACCTTTGTGACGATAATTAAACTTTATTAGTATTTCAAATGGTGTATCTTTTATATTATAAAAGACTTGAATTGTGAATAGTTTTGAAAGCTATAAATTAAATCTTAATTAAAGATTTAATGGGTTAATCCAATTGAAATGGAATTTGATTTGGAAATCTGTGAATGAATCTTTGTGAAACTGGGTAAACTTTGTGAAGTAAATCTTTTTGTTTAAAGATTTAAAATGGTAATTTGTTAAACCATTTAAAGGAAAGGATTTGGGTAATAAGTTGTGACTTAATTGAAATCCCTATATCCATATGTTTTAAATATTGTGCTCACTAATTGAAGAGTGGTGGTGAAGACCGGGTATTTGTGAAAACGATAGGATGACCTATCGATTGTCTCTGCACTGTTAGCTATGGTATAGAGATTTCCTTTGTGATGGGAAGTTTTATCGGGATTGTGAATACCCGGATTGCGAGGGCTTCTTTTGAAGTGCCTTCGGTTCTGTTCGAACCCGGAACAGACTTGTATGGTTACATGTCTGACATTACATTTTGAGATATAAAGCTGATTTCTTTCAAATACATTTCTGTTGGTGGCAGAGAATTTATTCTCTTAGCATAACACCCTTCTCTGAGACGTACGAGCTCAGAGGTTATGTAGTTGAAATTTATCAGCGATATATTCCGAATTTGGTAATGTGGCATGCTGAGTGTTGCTGTGTGATGATCATTTATTGATCATTTGTGATCAAAGCGTGGCTTTGTGAAAAAGCGTAGCTTTGTGGACGAGACTTCGTCAGACCTCACAACCCGGAAATGGTCGAAACAGGAAAGATGCGGCAAGGTTTCAGGGGTAGCGCCCCTAGGGTATGACCATTCCTTCTCGAAAAGGGTAGTATCATGGTATGGAGCCCAGATACTTACTCATGTGGACACACTTTATTTATTATGTGTGATTTTGGTTACCGAGCGCTCGGATAAAGGTCCCAAAGGACCGGGAGTGGCATATCTCTGGTTTACTGCCTGGGAAGGGAGTAACCGGCCTTGTGTTGACAGAGAGCATGTTGTCTCTCGGAGCGTCCCGCCAGAGGCGTTCCTACGTGGCATAGGAAGTTCCTTAGCCTGACCATTTGTTGGAAATCCATCTTCCAATACGAACCTTGTACGGTTTTAGTTGTAGAACCTGCCATTTACTTATGGTGGCGCCCCACTATTTAGATGGTAGCTATAGTAGGCATAGTGTGAAATGCCTATGCTGGCTAAGATTAATATTATACTTTCAAAATGTTTTCTGCACTATGCACTAATAATAATAAATCCAATGATTTGCGTAGTAAGCATGTTTGACTATCATAAGAAGAAATCTCCTCCAATTCTGCGTTTGCATTGTATGTGTGGCAGGAGGTCTTATGGTAGTTTCATTTTCAAAAGCATTGCAGATATTTACACTTCCTTTGTTGTTGTTTTAAAGATAAAAACTGTTTTAGTTCTCACACCAATCACCATGACTGACCTGGAGTTTATTGTTTCCTTCCTAAACTCTGGGTACCCACAAATTTCCACACGGGCAGTCTAGAGTCAGGTTATCAGGTCATTCTGGATTCAGGAGATGCTGTAGAGCTCATTGGCGAGCTGGATGGCGAGACATATCACTTGTATATGATATTATTTATTCCACTGTGTATTCTGTATGAGGACAAGTTTGTATAACTATCCAGTTGTGTTGTATATTGTTGCTGTAAACACTGATGATGATGTAATGTATAAAATGATATAGTTCTTTGATTTAAAGATTATTCATTTATCTATTATATGTTGTTCCGCTGCGAATGTGAGATTCTGATATTGTTTCTGTTGCTTCCTATTTCTTTTTCTTCTGTCTTCTTCTACCTCTTCTTTTTCTCCATAACAATTCGGTTTTCCGGCATTCGATTGCTCGGCAGTTGATACAGTGGACGTATTAATGTCGATTTTCGAGCATCGAAAAGTCGAAACGTTACATTTGGTATCAAAGCATATGGTTAAGCGATAACTTTGACTCTGTTGGGAATTACTCATTAGAGATAGAGTCAGCAGTACTCTAGAATGAATGTGAGTGTAATAATAGATACGAGTGCGTATTTGTTAGTGAATATGAAATTGTTTTATATTCTGTTTGCTTATCCGTTGAGCTGTTTATGAATTTTGGTCGGTATGTGGGACGCCATATTATCGATAGGGGTTTCTAAACACTTAAACGAGGCAAGTCGACATAGTATCATTTGAAATTGGGTAAATGAAATAATTTTTCCTCGGTTATATTTTGTATATAAAGGAAATAATTTTTCAGAATTATTAAAGTATATATAATATTGAATTGTTTGGTTGTTGAAAATGTAAGAATATATGAGTTAATGAAAGTTGTTTGAATAAATTATATAAGCAAATGAATTATTAAGTATGGAATTATAATTAATATGATTTGCAATTGTGAAATAATCTTGTATAAGTAAAGTAAAATTGTTAAATTTTATGAGAAAAAGATTTATAAATGTGATTTATAAATAAAAGGAAATTTTTAAAAGAATATTAAAGCACTGGATTCACTACTGTTGCTGGGAAATAATAAGGGTGATGACTGCAGCATCATTAGTATCATTTTTGAGTTTCTGTGTGATGGATTTGCTACCATAATAAATTGAAAAATTGAAGTTTTGTTGTGATAAACAAAATTTAAATTAAAATCCAAGTTGTAATTGATAATTATAAGTGAAATGAGTTTTATACTTATAATATGATTTGGAAGTTAAATAAATAAGTTGTATAACTTATAAAATGAATGAATGTAAGCAAAACAAATTGTAAGAGAAATGGTTAAAACAATTTGTTAAGAAAAATGAGATATGAATTTGAATAATTGATGAAATTTGACTTTGGTAAAAGTTAAATAGTATTTACTTTGGAATTGAAATCTGAATTGGATTTGTAAGTGGAAATTTAAGTTAAGTTAAACAAATGATGTTTAATGGGAATTGAACTTAAGTGATGTTGAATGAATTTGATTTTGATATCGAAGTAAATTAATAAAGTGAATTTATTAAATGGATGTGAACTTGAGTTATATAAAATGAAATTCAACTTTATTTGTAAAATGAATTAGCAATTGAATTAATAAATGGATTGGATGTTAATCAATCAAATGTAAGTAAATTGATATGGAATTATGAATGTAAGTGTTAATTCATTAAAGCTAATAAATTGGAATTTGAATAAATTGAATGGAAAGCCAATTTAATATTAAACCAATTGGAATTAAAAATGTTGAACCAAATTGAATGTGAAGTAAAGTAAATTTATTTGGTTGTGTTGAATGACATTGGATGTTATATGATTGTTAGTTGATTGTAAATAGTATAAATTCATTAAGTGTTAATGAAATTGAATTAATAAATGAAAGCTAAAGCAATTGAATTTAAATTGAAAGTGAAGTAAATTTAAATAGAAATTGATTGAATTGGAAGCGAATCAACTTGAATTTAAATTAGTGAATGTAAACTAATTAAAAATGAAGAAATGAATGTCGTTGTGCATGAATTGGTTGTAAACAATTACAAGTAATGTCGAAATCATATAAGTTGCTTATAAACCTTGTTTAGTATGCATTTCTTTTGATATGCAACTGTTGTAGTTGTTTAAAAGAGTAAATTGTTAATAACTTTGTATATATGTCACTTACATATTTAAACTGAGTAAGTACAGATGCCGGGGCTACCGTTCGGTTGGATTTGGTTGCGCTAAAATGCTAATAAATAACTGTTTTGCTTAAAAATGCTAAAAAGGTACGCCTACGCAATAAAAATAGGAAATATGAACTGTTTTTCTGCTTTTCCGACCATGTGGGTCAATGTATACATATTTATGTCTATGATGATCCTACTACGATCGAACCGCGCAAAGGAGACGCTGGCGAATTTTTCGGAAAATTTAAGGCGTTAGAAAAATTTTGAAAATTTTGGAAATTTTTTGTTAATGAAAAGTCAATTTTTAAACTGAAATGAAAACGTAGGAATTGAACTAGAAAATGGAAACCATAGTTTTGGTAGAAGTTAAAGGTTTTGGAAGAGTGAATATAAAATTTTCACTAAGTGGATTTTTGAAAAGTTAATGGATTTGGGCATTTTTCTTACTTTGCAATTTCGAGGACGAAATTATTTTAAGGGGGGAAGTTTGTAACGACCCAGAATTTCCGTCATTTGAAATTCGTATATTTAATTAATTTTAAATATTAATAAGTAAGATTTGGAAGTCGAATTAATTTAATTTCGATATAGTGATTTAATTGGACAATTAAATTATTAATTTAATATTTGAAATTCTGGAAATAATTGGAATATGGATCAAATGTGATTAAAAATGATTTATAAAGTTATATTAAATCATATTGGAGTTAGAATGATGTTATAGAACTTTTAAAATTTAATTAAAAGTTAATTTGTGAAAATTGATTATTTTAATATTTAATTGACGATTGAAAATAGTCATATTTCAAACAGTCTCGGATTTCGACGAAACCAGTTTCATCGGATCCGTAATGTTAAATTATTGTATGGTTTCAAATTTCGTGTCAATCGGATGTACGGTTTGCCCGGGGCAAGCCAAAACGCATCGAAATTGTTTTAATCGGTTTAATTTAAATTTGATCGTTTATTTCCGTAACTCTCACATATGATCGAATTAGCTCTCGAAACACATTCCATTGTGTCCGAAACGCGGGGTAAACCTTAGAAACGCCAGCCGGCATGCTTCGTTTGGAGTTCGGAAAAGTTTCGATAAATAGTGTTTTGGAGAATTTTCTATATAAGGACCTACCTTTCTTCATTTGCAAACAAAGGCCAAAACCCTAGTTCAGCCGGCCCTAATAATTTCTATGGCCAGAAATTCTCCTCCTTCTTATATTAATCTCTTCCAATCCCTGAACCAATTCAAGAAACTTCCAACACGAGAAATGTAGAGCTAAGTGAGATCTACAATTCCATACGGTGATGATCAAAAACGAAGCAACGAATCAACGGGAATTGGCGATCAAAGTCATGCATTCTCTCACGTTTTTCGAGGCATTAGGGCTGACCGAGCTTGGCCATATTCAAGTCGAAGGCGGAGCTCGTGACGCTCGTTCGTTTGGTACTAGTCGATCGTCTTCAAGTTGTTCGATGTGGTCGCGATAATTCCTTGATAGATGGCGGCATGGGTTCATTTTGTACGCACATATGAACGTGAGGAGGAAGAAAACACAGACGGCCCTGATCTAGGGTTTGGTATCGTGCGGCTATGATGAAGCAAAGGTTAAAAATATAAAAAGAAATGAAATAAATTATATATTATAATTTGTATAGACTTCTAAATGCGATAACTTTTTGATACGAGGTCGGAATTCGACGAAACGAATTGTGTCGGGTTCGTTTTGTCGAGCACTCCGCAATGGAGCTGGTTTGGAGTCGATTGGAGTCACTGAAAATTTTGAGTAAAATTAAACGACCGTTTAATTTTATTCGAAATAAAATGCTGCAACCGTTATTGAAAGCAAGGTGAGAACTTCTCACTTAATCGAATATTGTTTCGATTTAAATTTTAAATAGTTAGATTTAAAATTGTTGATAGTGTTGATTGTGATGATTGGATGATAAATTGTTATCTATTGTGTTGACCCTATACACTGTATATTAAGCGGATGTTTGTGACGCCCCACCTCTATACCCACGCTAGCCAAGAACACTACGGTGTAATGCTGTCGACTAGCACGGAGAATAAGGCTGTTGAGGAGCGACCATCCATGTAACTTCTTTGTGCGAGCACCGATATGTCAGATAGAATAGAATGCATTTCATTTAAGGAGGCAATCTGACATACCGATACAAACTCAAAGCTATCACACAGTGGCTATATATAATCTTCGGGAAACAAACATAGAAATAGTCATAACATAAATCAGTCATAGACATCCATATCACAAAGGTGGAAGAAGATATGAATATACATATATAACACATGAAAGTGTACATCAGAGTAGTGGTCAGAAAGATCCACGATAATACAAAAAGAATAGCAACATGGTATACAAAAGAATACATCAATGAGTCAATATCTCAAATGTATACAACAAAAACTACTAATCTAAGTAGTTAGCCAAAAGTCAGAGAAATCCTGGAAGTGAAGTCAAGCAGAAGCACCTGTAACATCTCGGTCTGACCCGAGTATTATTTATAAGAAAATAATAAACGGATCAGTCTAGCTATAAATATCAGATGATATGGTATAAAGTAAAAGACATGGCATGAACATGTAATAACCATAATGGCATACTACTATAAGTATGTAATTGAAAATCAACAAGAGATTAATCAATATCACAAGAATCTTCTCAAAGATAAAATAGGGTATCATACCCTAAACTTGTATTCATAACAAGTCAATGACACACAAATTCACCAATGCACAAAAATTGATAAAACTTATCAATGGAAATCACGAAAATTGGTGAAACACAAAATTCCAGAAATCATCACAAGAAATCTAGAAATCACAAGAAGGGGGGAGGCCTATCACAAGACGGGAGTATGAAAACTCACCAACACGTGTAACACAAGATGAGACGCTATCTCATGGAAGCTATCCATTAAATTTTGACACACGAATGGCCCGAAGACCATGGGTCGCTACCCCATTTCTATGTGATGGTGAAACATCACACAAGCGGGGTTTAGTCTCCCTCGCAGACAAAGAGACATCGCACAGTTGCTAGTCTAAATCACAAAAATGATCGTCATGATCATCAAGAAGTGTCAATTACACTAAGCTAGTAAATATAAGAGTTTAGCTACATGTTCCATAACCACTAGCTTAACTTAAATATTTACGAACAAACTGTAGATCTTCACTAGGAAATTGTCACAAAAAGGGTTCAATCGAACAAGTCCAAGAGCTAACCGACGAAGTGAACGCAAGCGTTTCATACCACTCGTTTTACTAAGTCGTTTAAGTCGATTTCTCATCCGAGTGAAGTAAAGGCTTGTATATACTAGTAGATTGGAAATCGGTTTGAGAAAACGAACTTTTGATATTTAAAATAGTGTTGAAATCGCTTTGATAAAAGAGTTTTGATATTTACTACTAGTATTGAAACCTTCATATCTTTAAAGTGACAAGTCACAAAACGATTGTTGAAACAAATCGAATCACATAAATTCACATTTGAAGACGTGAGAAAAATCCAAAGAAATCAATTTCCAAAACCATCAAAGTAGGAAGTTCTGTTGAATGTTTTTCAGATAAGATCGCCTACGGAGGGGGGTCCAGGGGGGTGGCAACCCCCTAGGTAGGGCAACCTTGAATCAATGGAAATTGAAATCTCGAGATGAATAGGCAAAAATAGGCAAAATAGAGCAGTTCACAGACTCCAGACGTCTGGGGTATATGCCTAGACGTCTGCAGCAAGTTTCAGGAACTGCCTGAAACAGTCTCCAGACGTCTGAGCCTACCTGCAGACGTCTGGTGACGTGCTGAAATCATTTTTCAGCCTAGTGGGAGAGCAAACTCTCTCCCACACTTGCACCCGGTCGAGCAATGGAGTTCGGGGTTTTTGTCAATCGGTAATACGGCCCTATAGGCACTCCGATTCACAACCAAAAACATGTTCATAATTCAAAGCAAGGAGTTTCAAAGTTTTGAATTCAAAACATCAAAAATTGAAATGTTCGCCAAAGCAATTCAAACCAAAAGCAATTGAACATGAAATAGTGTTACGAATTCATACCTAACAATCAAAGATAATTATAGGCTAAGATGTGAGATAAAAATCTCACCTTTGAACCCAAAAACAATGAATGAGAAGCTTGAAGACAAGGGAAGATCAACCACACTTTAATCTCAACACAAGAAGCTTGAATCTAAGCTTAAAAAGGAAACACTTCCCAAATTAGGTTTATGAATTTTCTGAAATCAAAGAGAGAATGAATTGGAGAAGAAGATGGAGATGCATACCTTAGCTTCTCTTTGGATTTGGAGCAAGAATTTGAGATTGAAAGAGGAACTAGGGCTTGGAGTTTTAATTTCCCATCTCTCCCACCATTTTTGCTTTAGAACTGAAAATAGGAGGAAGTGAGAGTGAATGGGGAGGGATAGTTCAGTTTGGGGGTTAATTTGGCAAAGGGGCTGAACCCAAAACCAAACCCAAAGTGCAAATGGTCAAATTTTTGACTAGTTCCAAACATATCAAAGTTTATACTCAAAAAGGTCGCAAACGGCATTTTGGACTCAATGGAAGTGGTCTCGAGTCCCAATTCGACTGTTTGCAAAAAGTAGCTTTTCGGACCAAAATCCGACGAACGACGAAATATTTAAATAAAATATTTAAATATAAAATCGATAAATATGCGGGTTGTTACAATGTTATTTATTAAATACATATACCGCGATAATTCCATATTGAAGTGGAATTGGTATTATATATGTATTTGGAGTTGATTTCCCGCATTATATAGCGTATGAGACCCTATTGTGCCGCATAATAGCGGATAATATTTATAAATCCCATATACCGCGATAATTTCACTATGAAGTGGAATTGGTATTGTGCTAACATCTGTGGATGCAGGGAAACAGGTTGGAGGGATCCAACTGGATTCCTCAAACATTTGAATTTATTTCAATGTTGTGTGTTGATTTATTTATAATCGCCGTGTGATTATATTGTGATCGAAATTGTTGACGACTAAAATTTAACCGTATATATTTTTGGTATCGTTGGATACCAGAAATAAGTAAAATTGGATTTTCGAAATTTAAGTTGAAAATTTATTGTGAAAATTTATTTTTGATAATTGGACAGATTTAAAAGGAGTTTTAAAAAAAGATGAAAGTCTTATTTTTGAATTATATTGAATTAAATTTCAAATTTGGGATAAAGGATTTAATAAATGGATTTTGGAAATATTATCTATAAACTGAAGAATTTATCTAAATTTGGGATTTTTAAATAGATTTGAAGAGATAAAGGAATTTATTTTAAAAGGAAATAATTTTGGAAATTTATTTGGAATTTGAAAATTCATTGAAAATTGATTTATTGAAATTTATTTGACTTTAAATTAATCAGATAATTAAATTAATCCTACTTTTGGATGTTTGAATTTCATTGGATGTTGAATTGTTTGACATCTTTGATGTGTGATACTTTGTGATATATCCTGATGTGTGTTGTGATTTGTGATCTGTTTATCTATGATATTTATATATCTGTGATCTGTGAATGAAAGATAAGCATTATAATTTATACCGCTTATCAATTATATTGTTATATTTGATCTGTGATGGTTGAATGTTGTTGCACTATTGTGTTAAACCCGTGGACTACACAATAAACACACAAATGTGGATTTCACGTGGAAATCGGTTAAGTCACGGATTTTTATCAATTTTGGAAAAAATGAGTTTTTGAATCCAAAAAAATGGTTTTGGAATTGGAATTGAAAGTTTTTGAAAATGAGTTTCAAAAATAAAAGTTATTTTCAATAACTTAATAAAATTGGAATTTAAATCATTTGATTTAAATTTGAATTCAATATTTTGAAATTGAATTCGAAAATTTAGGAATTTTTGTTTAAAAGGTTTTATAAGTATAAAAGACGTTTATATGGTTTTTAATCATTTAAAAATATGGTTTTGGAAATTTAAACTTATAATTCAAGTTTTATACTTGAATGGGTTTAACTTGTGTAATTGTAACCGTTTTTCCCTAAACGAAAACTATCTGTTTTCAAATGATAATAGTTTTCATAAAGGGAAAAGATTTCCAATTTTTATTGAAACATTTCAAGTTGAAATGAAATTGTAAATAATTTGAGAAAAACTATGAATTAACCTTTGTGACGATAATTAAACTTTATTTTGAAATAAAAGAGTATTTCAAATGGTGTATCTTTTATATTATAAAAGACTTGAATTGTGAATAGTTTTGAAAGCTATAAATTAAATCTTAATTAAAGATTTAATAGGTTAATCCAATTGAAATGGAATTTGATTTGGAAATCTGTGAATGAATCTTTGTGAAACTGGGTAAACTTTGTGAAGTAAATCTTTTTGTTTAAAGATTTAAAATGGTAATTTGTTAAACCATTTAAAGGAAAGGATTTGGGTAATAAGTTGTGACTTAATTGAAATCCCTATATCCATATGTTTTAAATATTGTGCTCACTATTCGGGTTAGCCGGGAAAAGACCTTTGTGTCATATAACCCATTCCGAATTTGTGATACGACGATATGGATCGTATTGACGACCGGTGGTGAAGACCGAGTATTTGTGAAAACGATAGGATGATCTATCGATTGTCTCTGCACCGTTAGCTACGGTATAGAGATTTCCTTTGTGATGGGAAGTTTTATCGGGATTGTGAATACCCGGATTGCGAGGACTTTTTTTGAAGTGCCTTCGGTTCTGTTCGAACCCGGAACAGACTTGTATGGTTACAGGTGTGACGACCCGGAATTTTGGATATTTGAAATGGGAATATTTAAATTATTTTAAATATTAAAAAGGGTAATTTTAACTTGAATTTCAAATATCACTATTTATTGGGTCATTTGATTTTTGAATTAAACAATTAAAAATTGGGTAAAATGTTGAATCTGGAGTTTTAGGCCTGTTAAAAATAATTTGGAGGCTTATGAAATTCATATTAATAATACTGAAGATGATAGAACTTTTAAAATTGAATTTAAAGGTGTTTTGTTCAGTTTTGAAATTATATCGTTTAAATTGAATTTAAAATAGCCTTCCGGGACACAGTCAAGAATTCAACGAAACCAGTTCCATTGGATCCGTAATATTGTATTATTATCGGATTTCAAATTTCGTAGCGATTGGAGTTGGCATGTGATCGTACGATAGGTAAACGCGCTGAAATTTCAATCAAAAATTTAATATAATAACTGGTCCAAAAAGCTATCTTTTCCATACGATTGAATTTGGACTCGGAACCTTTTCCATTGTGTTCGGAATAGGCATATAACATTACGAACGCCTAGCGGCACGCCTTAATAGGAAGTCGATATTTTGAGTTGCCTTTATCGAGACAAATTGAAATTAATAATATACTTTTGAATATTGGTCAACATCAGCTGAAATTATATCTACATCAAACCTTTTCTTCACTTCAGCTTTTACATTCTCCAAAGCACTGTAACCAACCTTCTCCTGCACGCCACCCTCTCCTGTCTTTCTCAAATCACTCACAAAAATACAGGCTCGTACAAAAATATAGATACGAAATCAAAACAGAATGAAAAAAAATTTCAACTAAGAAAAATGGCCATAACCAAATCGAAACCTAGGTCAAGAACATCGATACCCTTCATCTCTTCTTCCGTTGAGAGCGCCTTCAGCTCATGTTCGAACGAAGGGATATTCGTTTGAATCGAAAGCTCGTTCGAACCAATCGAAGTCAGGCTCGTCGATTTCCTTTCGAGACTTTGGGAGGAGAGGATTTTGGGCAGCGAGTATTTCTAGCGTGTGGAGCGGGAAGGGCACTCTCGATGGGTGTGCTCACGAAGTCGGAAGGGGCGGTGAGCTTGGAGGCGCTGGGAACGAAGAACATTCCGGCTTTAGGTTCGAAGTTCTGGGCGACTGCTGTGCTGCTCATGGCGATGGTTTTGGTCGAGGCTAGTTGAGATGGACTTCGGGGTCACCATAGGCTGCGCTAGCATGTCAGATGTCTGGATTGAAGCCTCGCGTGAGTGCATGTTCATCGGGGAAGTCAGCGAGCTTGTTGTAGAGGTCGCAAGTCTGAGTAGTCAATTTCGGCAAAGATAGGGGATAGAGGCTATGAAGGCATTTTCAACCTATTTATTTAATTTATACATATATACATAAGGTACAAAAAATTTTACAGTTCAGAAAATTTCTGTGTTATATATATAATTTATTTTAAAGATATATATATCTATATTCTCTCAAACAGATAAGATTTTTAAATAATAGGGATTTTAAAATATGCTAGAGTTTAAAAATTATATGTATATATAGGTCATTTTGGGTATAAATGGTTTCGAAGAAGAAAGTAAAAATAAATGCACATATATGTATATATTTGTATCCTACCAGTTTATTTTAAAAGTAGTGGGTTTGATGATTAAACTATTTAACTAACTTATTTGATTATTGGGTTACTAAAGATAAATTGTTAAAGAAAATTTTTAGTTTGAAAATTTTAAATTAAATTATAAGTTAAAATAAATAAGTAAATGTTAATTAATTTTTGAACTAATCCAAGTGTTAATAAACTATATAATGTTATATAGGTTTAAAATCGAGAAAAAGGCTGAAATGGAAATGAATGGAATTAGACTGCAAATTAAAGTCAAAGGTGAGTTAATCTCACTCACATCTGGATTTCCAGAATTTAATTTAAATAGTTCGAATTGAATTATTGATTGATTGATTGGATGTGATATATATTATATATATAGTAGTATATATTAGAGTAATTGATATTCTCGCATTATATAGCGAATGAGACCCTATGCGCCACATAATAGCGGATGATATTATATAAAACCCGTATACCGCAATATTCCACCTCGAAGTGGAATTGGTATTGTGCTAACGTCTGTGGATGCAGGGAAACAGGTTGGAGGGATCCAACTAGATTCCTCAAAATTATTTAGATTATTTGATATTCTATGCTATGAATATTGATATCCTGTGATGATTTTATTGATGATTGAAATATTGGAAGATATAGCTGGATTGAATATCTAAGTATAATGAGTTATTAAATTCTATAGAATTGGATTTTTGAAAGAAATAAAAGAGTAAATTTTAAGTAAAATAATTCAAGTGAATTGGAATAAATTTAATAATGTATTGAGAAGGAAATAAAAGCGATTCAGGATTCTAACAAATATGGAATAAGGGAATTTTGAATTAACAATGGAAATATAAACTTTAAAACTAAAGTGATATTAAATTTAAAGAATAAATAATTTATTTTAATTCAAGGTTTAAATTTAATTAAAAAGAAAAAGAAAAGGGATCTGGGAAATCTGAAATTGGTATCCTTAGTTTAAAGGGATTTTTTTAAATCAAAATAAATTAATGAAATTTAAAGTTTAAGGATTTTGAATTAAATGGAGTACGTAAAGAAATTTATTAAAAGTGAAGTAAATTGGAAATCAATTTTGGGAATTGGTTTAAGTGTTTAAACAGGATTTTTGAAAGAGAAGTGAGACTTTGGATTTATAAACTGGGTTTATAAAAGTGAAGAAATATATCAGTGGATATTTGGAAGAATAAATTCACGGTGGGAATTTATTAAAGAAATGGGTAAGTTTGTTTAAAAATAAATGGTGATTTATTTTGAAAGATGTGAAAGAAAAGTGTATTTTCCTAAATAGCCAAGTACGTCTCCAAAGTAAACTTTTAAGTTTAAGCTAAAGGTTTAAAAGTTGATTTAAAGTATGTTTTGGAAAATCTATTATTTTTAAATGTTTAAACTTTAAAGTAAGTATTTTTCAAATCTATTTTAATAGTAATTATTTAAAGATGATTTGGTATTATGTTTTAAATGATAAAAGAATCTAGTTTTATATTTTATTAAGTAGCTTTATTTTAAATATTCTTAAAGTATATATCTTTGGATAAAGTATTAAAGTAGTTTTAATTTAATGTTTTAAAGTATATTTTATAATAAAGTGTTTCTAAATTATTTAAAAATCTAATGTTTTTGGTACTTTGTGATTTCAGTGGAAATAGGAATATTTGGAAAATTTATTCCAAGAGAGAAGGACGGTTTGAAATTGTTTTCAAAGGATTGAAAATGGAAATATATCTTGCGAAGATATTTTGAGGTTAATAAATAATTTGGAAAATTATTTATTGTTTGATGGATGTTTGTGAATGTTAATTGATAGTTAAATCACAGACTATCAATATTGGCCAATGCACTGATCGTTTTGAAGAGACCGGGATCTAGATTAATTTCTCGAAAACCACTTCGATCCGGTTTGTACGTTTTCATGGGAAAACGATTTTGGAATCGAAGATGGAGCAGTGAAGTGCAAGGGCTAGTCGCTACTAATCCCGAGGACATTTCCAAAATGGATGTAGTAGGAGTAGTGCCTTCGGTTCCGTTCGAACCCGAGACAGACTTGTATGGATGAATGCTTTCGGAACATCGTCAGCGGACGATGCGCATTCTAAGGGATATGTTCTAAAGGTAACGCTTAGCCTCAAGCCTCACCAACCGGGAATGACTGAAAATCAGGGGTTAGGCAGCAAGGCTTCGTGGGTAGCCCCCACTTGAGAGTAAGGTCATCCCTGTCTAGATGTCACTTTTTATTTCGGCTTAGTGGTGTGGTTGCTGATCCCCACCGTGGGGTGGTTTTATTCGGAATTATCCAGTAAGGGATGGTTCCGGTCTTGTGTTGCAGGGGATTGGGAGTAATCCTCGGTACGCTGATCTAGACCAGGTACTGTGACAGGTGGTACCCCAGTGCCTAGTCATTAGTTGGAAATCCATTCTTCCTACGTGCCTTTACGGTTTTGTTTGTATACCTATTAGCTGGAATTTAATCGTGTAACAATTTCAGCTATTTGAATAAGTATTTGTGTATAGACACTATTATAATATCAGACGGATTTGATAAAAAGTGTTTTAGCTATCGTAAGGTAAAAACCCAACATGTTTATTTGTGGCGCGGTCTTACGAGATGCTTTTGTTTTCAAAGGATTTTGAAACTTTAATAATCCAATTGAGTGTGATTTCTCACGCTGGTTTTCCAGACTAACTCGGGTGTTATTTTATTATAATGCTCGGGTCAGACCGAGTATTACAGATACAGGGTAGGATGCCATGGAGCTCAGGAGACGAGCTGGATGGCGAGACCTATCACTCGTATTTGTTGTATATTCTGTTGTGTTGTGAGTACTGTGTATTCTGTTATGGGACAAGTTATTATAACTGTCCTGAGTTGTGATGTGATTTGTACTGTACTTTGATGTATACTCTGATGATGTAATGTATAAACAGATGTATTTTCTTTGTGTAAAGATCATTTATTATCTATTATATTTTATTCCATTGCGATGGTTAGATTCTGTTGTTGTTTTATTTTCTTCTTCTACCTCTTCTTCTTTAACCCAAATAGTTCGTATTTCCGTTCTTCTTGAGTTCATTAATGGAAATTAATGTCAATTCAAGGGGTACGGGTTTGCGGGCTATTACAGTGGTATCAGAGCTTAGGCTGGTAAAAACCTTGGCTCTATTGGGATTTCTCATTGAAGTAGAGTCCATGGTACTCTAAAATGAGTTTGAGTGTATTAATAGATATGAGCGTGTATTTGTTAGTGAATATCAAATGGTTTTATATTGTGTTGATTGGTTTATTGAGTAGTTTATGGATTCTGGTCAATACGAGTAATTAATGTTATTGATAGGGATCTCTAAACACTTGAATAGAACAATTCGACACAGTATTGTTTTAAAATAAGGTCAATGAAATAATTTTACCCAAATTATTTTGTGTATAAAAGAAATAATTTTCGAAAATTATTATAGTTATATATATGGATGCTTGGTTGTTAAGGAGTGATAATATTAAGTTATTATCACTATTGTGAGAAAATTTAATATGAAATTGAAATCATAACTAAAAGCTAAGAAATAAATTCATATAAAAATGGGGGTTGTAAATGCAAATTTGTAAATGTGATTTATAATTTGAAATAAAATTCCAGAGTAATAGTTGTATGTGAATTGAAAGGATTTGGAATTTGAAATTTTGAGAAAATTTAATTCCTTTGAGTTTGAAAATGGTTTTCAAAAGGTTTTGAAGAAATAATAGTGATATTATTTTATAAATATTTTGAATTGGATTGGAAATCTAGTGAGGTTTGGGATTTAAAAATATTTGAAATGCTTTTGATTGGGATAAAAGCACTAAACTCTCTTCGGTCGCTAGAAAAAAATTCCGATGATGATCGCGACATCATCGGTGTTCATTTTCGAGTTTCCAAGAGAGGAATTGCTACCTGGATGTTTTGGATTGATGTTTGTTTGCAAAACTGGGGTTTAGTTTTGAAAATTTAAAGAAATAGTTGGTTATACCAAAGGATTTTGGATATAATCGATTTCAAAGGTGATTTTGAAGTGTTGAGAAATTACTTAAACTCTGGAAGTTAATTAAAAGTGTTTATAGAATAATAAACAAGTTGTGGCTTATAAAATTTAGAAGTGGGATAAATAAGCCTAAAAATAAATTAATTATAGTTTTGTATTTTGGAAGATGAATAAAAATCCAAAACTTGTATTATAAAATAGATTGAACTCAAGTAAAATAGTTAAGGTGATTTTTGAGACAAAAATCAAATATTGGGTATAAAATTGGAATAAACTAATTGTTAATTGATTTGTTAATGAAATATGGAATGAGTATACTAATTGAATTAAATTAGTAAAATAAAATGGAATTGAATAAAATTCTATGGATTGATAGAAGTAAACAAATATTGATTTTTGAATCAATTGTCATGAATATGAGCTTGTTTGGATTAAAAATGGATCGAATGTAAGAAATTGAATTGTAAACCATTGAAATTGAATGAAATGGCATATGAATTGATTGTAAGCAATTGAATTAGTTTCGAAACCATATAATTTGCTTATGGAAGTGTTTAGTAATTGTTGCTTATGAAATGTATGTATTTAGCTATTGAAAATAAGTGAAATGTTAATAATACTTTATATATTTGTAGCTTACATATTTAAATTGAGTAAGTACAGGTATAGGGGAGCCGTTTGGCTGGATTTGGATGCGCAAAATGCTAAAATAATTATCTGCTTGCTTAAAAATGCTAAATAAGGTACGCCTACGCAATAAAAATAGGAAATATGAACTGTTTTTGTTTTTCCGACCGTGTGGGTCGATGTATACATATTTATATCTCTTGTCAAATTGCAAAAGCTCTTCCGTACAAAGGAGACTCTGCCAAAATTTTCCGGAAATTTTGGGAGTTAGAAAATTTTTGGAAATTTTCGCTAATGACAAATGATTTAAAATTGGTAAGCAAATAGAATTGAAACTGAATATTGAAATCTGATTTAAAATTGTGTGTGTAAAGTAAAGTGGATAAAAATTCAATATTCAGAATTTGCGGACAAATTAAATTCAAGTAAAATTTGAAAATGAAAATCTGAATGAAAATTTAGAAATAAAGGTATTGAGATTTGAAATGAATTAGTAAATTGAAGCAAATTGAAATTCATATGGAATTGGAGTTCGATTTGAATGTAAACTTCAGTAGTGAAAATAAATATAGGAAATATTTGTATCGGACTTAAGAAATGAAGAATAAAATTCTTAAGTAAATTGGTATTTGGAATATACTAAGTAATTTTGGAATAGAAGAATATAATAAGTGAATAACAATCAAAATGAATGTGAATAAAAAGGAAATTGATATAGTTGATAATCAATTGGAATTAATACGTAGGATGTACCTATATTATTTTATTCGCATAGTGATTTGATCCGGATTCGAGCACAGAATTTCGAGGAGTTATACCGATCCGAGTTAGGATTTTTCACTCGATTTTCGATGGCGAACCCTGGATATGGATTTTGATTGATTCTGGAAATTCTCTATCATAGTTTGTGGCTATGCAAGGAGAATGACGGTTTCTGATCAAGAAACCAGATCTGAGTCCGCACTAGGAAGTCGGGTGGACGATACTAGTTCGGAAGTGAAATTGTGTGATCGAGTGAGCGATCGGATTTGATATTGCGTACAAATGATATGTGTACATCGTACGGACTTGAATGAATAGATATTGAAATTTTGTAAAGAAGTCAATAAAATGATTTTGAATGTTATGATTGGATACTATTGCTAAGTAGGATATACATGTGTTTAAAAAAAGAAAAAAGAAATTGGGATTTTGATTGCCCGACAAAAAGGTGAGTATTTAAATTTCTGTATGAAATTTGTTTGGGTTTTGATCTAGCCACTTGGTTTTTGTTTCTTTTTGAGATTTGGGGAGCCCGTAGAGGCATTTTGTAGTTGTACCGAGCTAGCCGCGCAAAGGAGACGCTGGCAAAAATTTTCGAAAATTTAAGGAGTTAGAAAAATTTTGAGAAAATTTTGATAATTCAAAATTTTGGTTTCAAATATAAATTTGAATTGATAAGTAAATAATATTGATTGGGAACTACGGATGAGTTTGGGAAGTTAGCTAGAGTGATAGTGTGTCTTTGATAAAAGATTTTGGAAAGTTGTTAAAACTGTTTGATTTGGAAAATAGTTAACGGGAATTGAATCATTCTTCTTAACTAGTAATTTCGAGGACGAAATTCTTTTAAGGGGGGAGGAATGTGACGACCCGGAATTTTGGATATTTGAAATGGGAATATTTAATTTATTTTAAATATTAAAAAAGGATAATTTTAACTTGAATTTCAAATATCACTATTTATTGGGTCATTTGATTTTTGAATGAAACAATTAAAAATTGGGTAAAATGTTGAATCTGGAGTTTTAGGCCTGTTAAAAATAATTTGGAGGCTTATGAAATTCATATTAATAATACTGAAGATGATAGAACTTTTAAAATTGAATTTAAAGGTGTTTTGTTCAGTTTTGAAATTATATCGTTTAAATTGAATTTAAAATTGCTTTCCGGGACACAGTCTGGGAATTCGACGAAACCAGTTCCATTAGATCCGTAATATTGTATTATTATCGGATTTCAAATTTCGTAGCGATTGGAGTTGGTGTGTGATCGTACGATAGGTAAACGCGCTGAAATTTCAATCGAAAATTTAATATAATAACTGGTCCAAAAAGCTATCTTTTCCATACGATTGAATTTGGACTCGGAACCTTTTCCATTGTGTTCGGAATAGGCGTATAACATTACGAACGCCTAGCGGCACGCCTCAATAGGAAGTCGATATTTTGAGTTGCCTTTATCGATTGAAATTAATAATATACTTTTGAATATTGGTCAACATCAGCTGAAATTATATCTACATCAAACCTTTTCTTCACTTCAGCTTTTACATTCTCCAAAGCACTATAGCCAACCTTCTCCCGCACGCCACCCTCTCCTGCCTTTCTCAAATCACTCACAAAAATACAGGCTCGTACAAAAATATAGATACGAAATCAAAACAGAATGAAAAAAAAATTCAACAAAGAAAAATGGCCGTAACTAAATCGAAACCTAGGTCAAGAACACCGATACCCTTCGTCTCTTCTTCCGTTGAGAGCGCCTTTAGCTCATGTTCGAACGAAGGGATATTCGTTTGAATCGAAAGCTCGTTCGAAACAATCGAAGTCAGGCTCGTCGATTTCCTTCCGCGACTTTGGGAGGAGAGGATTTTGGGCAGCGAGTATTTCTAGCGTGTGGAGCGGGAAGGGCACTCTAGATGGGTGTGCTCACGAAGTCGGAAGGGGCGGTGAGCTTGGAGGCGCTGGGAACGAAGCACATTCCGGCTTTAGGTTCGAAGTTCTGGGCGACTGCTGTGCTGCTCGTGGCGATGGTTTTGGTCGAGGCCGGTTGAGATGGACTTCGGGGTCACCGTAGGCTGCGCTAGCGTGTCAGATGTCTGGGTTGAAGCCTCGCATGCGTGCGTGTTCATCAGGGAAGTCAGCGAGCTTGTTGTAGAGGTCGCAAGTCTGAGTAGTCAATTTCGACAGAGATTTGGGATAGGGGCTGTGAAGGTATTTTCAACCTATTTATTTAATTTATACATATATACATAAGGTACAGAAATTTTTACAGTTCAGAAAATTTATGTTTGATATAAATATTTTTTTTTAAAGATATATATATCTATATTCTCTCAAACAGATAAGATTTTTAAATAATAGGGATTTTAAAATATGCTAGAGTTTAAAAATTATATGTATATATAGGTCATTTTGGGTATAAATGGTTTCGAAGAAGAAAGTAAAAATAAATGCACATATATGTATATATTTGTATCCTACCAGTTTATTTTAAAAGTAGTGGGTTTGATGATTAAACTATTTAACTAACTTATTTGATTATTGGGTTACTAAAGATAAATTGTTAAAGAAAATTTTTAGTTTGAAAATTTTAAATTAAATTATAAGTTAAAATAAATAAGTAAATGTTAATTAATTTTTGAACTAATCCAAGTGTTAATAAACTATATAATGTTATATAGGTTTAAATCGAGAAACATGCTGAAATGGAAATGAATGGAATTAGACTGCAAATTAAAGTCAAAGGTGAGTTAATCTCACTCACATCTGGATTTCCAAAATTTAATTTAAATAGTTCGAATTGAATTATCGATTGATTGATTGGATGTTATATATATAGTAGTATATATTGGAGTAATTGATATTCCTGCATTATATAGCGGATGAGACCCTATGCGCCGCATTATAGCGGATGATATTATATAAAACCCATATACCGCGATATTCCACCTCGAAGTGGAATTGGTATTGTGCTAACATCTGTGGATGCAGGGAAACAGGTTGGAGCGATCCAACTGGATTCCTCAAAATTATTTAGATTAATTGATATTCTATGCTATGAATATTGATATCCTGTGATAATTTTATTGATGATTGAAATATTGGAAGATATAACTGGATTGAATATCTAAGTATAATGAGTTATTAAATTCTATAGAATTGGATTTTTGAAAGAAATAAAAGAGTAAATTTTAAGTAAAATAATTCAAGTGAATTGGAATAAATTTAATAATGTATTGAAAAGGAAATAAAAGCGATTCAGGATACTAACAAATATGGAATAAGGGAATTTTGAATTAACAAGGGAAATATAAACTTTAAAACTAAAGTGATATTAAATTTAAAGAATAAAGAATTTATTTTAATTCAAGGTTTAAATTTAATTAAAAAGAAAAATAAAAGGGATTTAGGAAATCTGAAATTGGTATCCTTAGTTTAAAGGGATTTTTTTAAATCAAAATAAAGAAATGAAATTTAAAATTAATGGATTTTGAATTAAATGGAGCAAGTAAAGAAATTTATTAAAAGTGAAGTAAATTGGAAATCAATTTTGGGAATTGGTTTAAGTGTTTAAACGGGATTTATAAAAGAGAAGTGAGACTTTGGATTTATAAACTGGGTTTATAAAAGTGAAGAAATATATCAGTGGATATTTGGAAGAATAAATTCACGGTGGGAATTTATTAAAGAAATGGGTAAGTTTGTTTAAAAATAAATGGTGATTTATTTTGAAAGATGTGAAAGAAAAGTATATTTTCCTGAATAGCCAAGTACGTCTCCAAAGTAAACTTTTAAGTTTAAGCTAAAGGTTTAAAAGTTGATTTAAAGTATGTTTTGGACAATCTATTATTTTTAAATGTTTAAACTTTAAAGTAAGTATTTTTCAAATCTATTTTGATAGTAATTGTTTAAAGATGGTTTGGTATTATGTTTTAAATGATAAAAGAATCTAGTTTTATATTTTATTAAGTAGCTTTATTTTAAATATTCTTAAAGTATATATCTTTGGATAAAGTATTAAAGTAGTTTTAATTTAATGTTTTAAAGTATATTTTATAATAAAGTGTTTCTAAATTATTTAAAAATCTAATGTTTTTGGTACTTGGTGATTTCAGTGGAAATAGGAATATTTGGAAAATTTATTCCAAGAGAGAAGGACGGTTTGAAATTGTTTTCAAAGGATTGAAAATGGAAATATATCTTGCGAAGATATTTTGAGGTTAATAAATAATTTGGAAAATTATTTATTGTTTGATGGATGTTTGTGAATGTTAATTGATAGTTAAATCACCGACTATCAATATTGGCCAATGCATTGATCGTTTCGAAGAGACCGGAATCGAGATTAATTTCTCGAAAACCACTTCGATCCAGTTTGTACGTTTTCGTAGGAAAACGAGTTTGGAATCGAAGATGGAGCAGTGAAGTGCAAGGGCTAGTCGCTACTAATCCCGAGGATATTTCCAAAATGGATGTAGTAGGAGTAGTGCCTTCGGTTCCGTTCGAACCCGGGACGGACTTGTATGGATGAATGCTTTCAGAACATCGTCAACAGACGATGGGCATTCTAAGGGATATGTTCTAAAGGTAACGCTTAGCCTCAAGCCTCACCAACCGGGAATGACTGAAAATCACGGGTTATGCAGCAAGGCTTCGTGGGTATCCCCCACTTGAGAGTAAGGTCATCCCTGTTTAGATGTCCCTTTTTATTTTGGCTTAGTGGTGTGGTTGCTGATCCCAACCGTAGGGTGATTTTATTCGGAATTATCCAGTAAGGGATGGTTCCGGTCTTGTGTTGCAGGGGATTGGGAGTAATCCTCGGTACGCTGATCTAGACCAGGTACTGTGACAGGTGGTACCCACGTGCCTAGTCATTAGTTGGAAATCCATTCTTCCTACGTGCCTTTACGGTTTTGTTGTATACCTATTGGCTGGAATTTAATCATGTAACAATTTCAGCTATTTGAATAAGTATTTGTATATAGACACTATTATAATATCAGACGGATTTGATAAAAAGAGTTTTAGCTATCGTAAGGTAAAAACCAGACATGTTTATTTATGGCGCGGTCTTACGAGATTCTTTTGTTTTCAAAGGATTTTGAAACTTTAATAGTCCAATTGAGTGTTATTTGTCACGCTGGTTTTCCAGACTGACTCGGGTGTTATTTTATTATAATGCACGGGTCAGACCGAGTATTACAGATACAGGGTAGGATGCCGTGGAGCTCAGGAGACGAGCTGGATGGCGAGACGTATCACTCGTATTTGTTGTATATTCCGCTGTGTTGTGAGTACAGTGTATTCTGTTATGGGACAAGTTATTATAACTGTCCTGAGTTGTGATGTGATTTGTAGTGTACTCTGATGTATACTCTGATGATGTAATGTATAAACATATGTATTTTCTTTTTGTAAAGATCATTTATTATCTATTATATTTTATTCTGCTGCGATGGTTAGATTCTGTTGTTGTTTTATTTTCTTCTTCTACCTCTTCTTCTTTATCCTAAATAGTTTGTATTTCCGTTCTTATTGAGTTCATTAATGGAAATTAATGTCAATTCAAGGGGTACGGGTTTGCGGCCTGTTACAACATGTCTGACATTACATTTTGAGATATAAAGCTGATTTCTTTCAAATACATTTCTGTTGGTGGCGGAGAATTTATTCTCTTAGCTTAACACCCTTCTCTGAGACGTACGAGCTCAGAGGTTATGTAGTTGAAATTTATTAGCGATATATTCCCAATTTGGTAATGTGGCATGTTGAGTGTTTCTGTGTGATGATCATTTATTGATCATCTGTGATCAAAGCATGGCTTTGTGAAAAAAGCGTAGCTTTATGGACGAGACTTTGTTAGACCTCACAACCCGGAAATGGTCGAAACAGGAAAGATGCGGCAAGGTTTCAGGGGTAGCGCCCCTAGGGTATAACCATTCCTTCTAGAAAAGGGTAGTATCATGGTATGGAGCCCGGATACTTACTCATGTGGACACACTTTATTTATTATGTGTGATGTTGGTTACCGAGTGCTCGGATAAAGGTCCCAAAGGACCGGGGGTGGGATATCTCAAGTTTACTGCCCGGGAAGGGAGTAACCGGCCTTGTGTTGGCAGAGAGTAGGTTGTCTCTCGAAGCGTCCCGCCAGAGGCGTTCCTACGTGGCATAGGAAGTTCCTTAGCCTGACTATTTGTTGGAAATCCATCTTCCAATACGAACCTTGTATGGTTTTAGTTGTAGAACCTGCCATTTACTTATGGTGGCGCCCCACTGTTTAGATGGTAGCTATAGTAGGCATAGTGTGAAATGCCTATGCTAGCTAAGATTAATATTATACTTTCGAAATGTTTTCTGCACTATGCACTAATAATAATAAATCCAATGATTTGCATAGTAAGCATGTTTGACTATCATAAGAAGAAATCTCCTCCAATTCTGCATTTGCATTGTGTGTGTGGCGGGAGGTCTTATGGTAGTTTCATTTTCCAAAAGCATTGCGGATATTTTACACTTCCTTTGTTGTTGTTGTTGTTTTAAAGATAAAAATTGTTTTAGTTCTCACACCAGTCACCATGACTGACCTGGAGTTTATTGTTTCCTTCCTAAACTCTGGGTGCCTACAAATTTCCACACGGGCAGTCTAGAGTCAGGTTATCAGGTCATTCTGGATTCAGGAGATGCCGTGGAGCTCATTGGCGAGCTGGATGGCAAGACGTATCACTTGTATATGATATTATTTATTCCGCTGTGTATTCTGTATGAGGACAAGTTTGTATAACTGTCCAGTTGTGTTGTATATTGTTGCTGTAAACTCTGATGATGATGTAATGTATAAAATGATATAGTTCTTTGATTTAAAGATTATTCATTTATTTATTATATGTTGTTCCGCTGCGAATGTGAGATTCTGATATTGTTTCTGTTGCATCCTCTTTCTTTTTCTTCTGTCTTCTTCCACCTCTTCTTTTTCTCCATAATAATTCGGTTTTCCAGCATTCGATTGCTCGTCAGTTGATATAGTGGACGTATTAATTTCAATTTTCGAGCGTCGAAAAGTCGAAACGTTACATGTAATAAGAAGTGTAATAATTAGAGACAGTGTTAGTTAGGAGGGATATTATAGAGAGCCTTAGTAGGGAAGCTAAGCAATGGAAATTTCATATTTTTCCATTGATTATGCGCATTGGTTATCCCCATTTGTAGTAAGTTAGAAACTCCTCCAAGGTTAGGTAATTGGAAGAGTAAGAAAGTTAAGGGATTTTTGATAAAATAATTGTTCTTATCTACTCTAGTTTTTGTAAATTTGAAAATCTATGAAAAGAAGATGTTTTCAAAACATGTGAGGACATTTTTGGAAGTCAAGAAAAGAAAAAAAATGTTCAAGGACAAGCAAGGAATGTTTTAAAGAAAAATGGTTTGATGAAAAAGTAAATTAGTTTTTGGAAGAGAAAAACTTAGTAAATGGTTAAATTTAAAAATCTAATTTTTTTTATGGCAAGGTGTAAAGGTCTTTAAAAGGAAAAGAGGAATAATATTTGAACTTAAAATTTGTAAGTTTCCCCCTCTAGTTTTGGGGAATAATTTAAATTGAAAGAGCTGTAAAGAGGCAAGTATAGAAAGATAAAATGTTAAGTAACCAGGTACCTTTGAATTTAATAAAAACTTCAAAGTAACACTTTTAAAGGCAAGAATTTAGGGATTTTATGTTTCAAAATTTTAAAAGCTTTAATTTTTGAAATGAAATGATAAATACCAAACCAAACTTTTAAATATAGAGTAGATAGGAATCATTTCCTTGGTGTGACGGGAAAAGTGTAAGGCTATGTAGGAGATAGCAGTGATTACTTTTAGTAGTAATGATAAAAGTTCCCGTAAAATGTATAGGAAACTAGTGAGTACCTAGGAATGTTGCTTCATGTGTGTAGACTATAGAAGAATAGTGAAGTGATATTAGGAAGATAGTAAGACACACGTAGTTGGGATAGGTAGACTTTTGTTGGGGAAAAATGAAAGGTAAGGAGAAAATTTTCTCAAGCTTAGTTGTATTTTTAGATAGAGACTGCATAGATTGAAATCCTTATTCGTTGTAGTAAATGAGACTTGGTTATTCCATTTTGAGTATGGAATGGAAGAGATGAATAGATCTTATTAATTTTGAATAATACAGCGTAAGTTAGTAACGAGTAATAGGCAGGGGGAGCATATGAGTTACTTGGATTCCTAGAGTAGGACCTTTCTGTGTCAGGGTGGACATGGTCCTAGCCTTCCTAGCTCTGGATGATAGCTGTGTTTAGCTGCTATATTTACCTATGTAGTATCGCTTTGTAGTAGGACTTGTTTTCTCTTTCAGTTATGAGATTGTACTCCTATGTAATCATTTAGTTCCTATTGTAGTAAATCAGTGATGATTAGTATGATACTCTTTTTCTGTGATGTTCTTAAGAAGAGAATAATAACATAGGAAGTAAGTAATAAAAGAATAGTAAAAGCCAAAAAGAGTAACTAAAAGAAAATAGTAAAATCTAAAGAAAGCGATAGAAACGTCAATAAAAATAAATGAGAATTGCAAAATAAAAATACATTTTATTTCCAAAAATTAAACTTGGAAAAATTTGGAAATGAAGTTTTTTTATGTAAATCGTGCTTGGAAAAAAAGATTTTTATAGAATAGCGGCATAAGTTCCAAGTACGGAGAAAGAGGTGCGCAAAAGTAAAACGGTAAATGTGAGGTTTTCCATTTTCTACCTTCTTTCTGACATAAGAAATCGAATTTAGAAAAAAAATAGATTTTTCTGAAATTCGAATATTAAAAGTTGTGTGGTAGGATTTGGATGTAAAAATTGTTGAACTACGCCCCTATTCAGTAGGAGTGTGGGAAAAATTGGATGAAAAATGTTTTGACTTTTCAAAAGATTGCATTCATATAAAAACTGCAAGTATATTTAGGATGTGT
Source organism: Allium fistulosum (assembly GCA_030737815.1). Lineage (NCBI taxonomy): Eukaryota > Viridiplantae > Streptophyta > Magnoliopsida > Asparagales > Amaryllidaceae > Allium > Allium fistulosum. The sequence goes on from CM060906.1 coordinate 920,175,197, forward strand.
GCATTATATTTTAAAAAGGAGTTTCTAAAGAAGAAAAGCATTCATATAGGAGGTACTGCTTAGAAATTCATGAACATTCACATATTTATTGTTATGCGACACTTTGCACAAGGATACGGATGGTTTCAAAAATTGGATGTACACAAGATGGATGTGTTTGATGAGAGGAATTACATAGTATTACCCTTGTCGAATTTCAGGGATGAAATTTCCTAAAGGGTGGGAGAATGTAACACCCCGCATTTTTAGATAATTAAATAATCAAATAACGATGAATAATAAAAATAAGCATTTTTGGAATTGTCAGAATATGGCTTCGAAACTTATACCATTGTGTTTGGGGTGATTTTCTGATCAATTTCAATATTTAACTTATCAAAATCCGAGTTAATATGAAGAAGTTACGAGAGAAACAAAAAATCAGAATTAAATAAATTAAACGGAAAAAAAGAAGTAAGGCCCTACGGGTCGACCCATAGGTCGACCCGCAAAGCACGGGGGTCGACCCACGTGTAACCCTGGATGAGAAATCATCTAGGGACATGCCGAAGTCTTGTAATCTAATTTTCGTGCGATCTGAGGCATTGTTTTCTGGATCCAACGATTCGTAGCGAACCTTTGATGTGGTTGCACCAAATTCAATCCAAAAATCCGACGGTTTGAGATTCCGAAACTCCACTATAAATAGAACCCTAGGCCAAGTGTAACGACCTACCTTTTTGGATGGTTTAAAACGACGATAAATTACACATGTCAGACTCAAACTATTCAAAAGGCAGAGAAAGAAAGAAAACAAACATAAAATCTCATAGTGGAATGAAAAAATATAATAATCAAATAAATAGTTCATGAAGCTGTTTTACAAATAACATTTGATTAAACTTTTACAATAGAGATCAGAGTTACATACAACAAGAATAAATAAATATATGAAGCAGAACAACATGATGCAACAGAATAAATAAAATAATAGTAATAATATACAATCTTCGTCTTCGTACTCCAGAGATAAATGGTCTTCGATACATTGAAAAGCTCAGACTGACCCGAGCGAATTGAAAAGAATAAACACTCGAGTCAGAACTAAAAGATCTTATGTAAGTTAAATCAACAGTAAATAAATATGAGTGTAACATCATCGGAGATGTTTACGGGGTTTGACATCTCCTATCCAGTGTCTATCGTGAGTGTAGTAACTTAAGAGATGTTCGGGATTACCATCTCCTAAGGATCCGTTAAAGTATCTACCTGTAAGTTAAAAATATGTATATACATTTTTTTTTAATCCATATATATATATATATATATATTTAATAAATTTAATTAAAAATAAAACTGCCTTTATATCTTACTGCTTCCATCGCCAGAGCCGCGCACAGAAAATGGCCAAGCTCCCCTCGTCGTCGCTGCCTCCCTCGAGTTCGCCACCAACCCCTTGCCTCGAGAACCCCGCCTTCCAGAAAATTTGCGACATCGATCCCTAGCTTCTTTCCGAGTCCATGACTCCATTCTAACGTGAACGCCATCGCGAGCTTCCCCTCTTCGCCGTGCCTTCCCTCCATCTGAAGTCGTCGCCTTCGACCGGTTGAAAACCCAACCTCCCCTCGGCCTACGCCTGTGCCTTTACCCACTGCCATCGTTCCCAAACTCTGCCTCGCCATCGTACGGTTTTGTCTTCAACTCCGGCATCAGGAATCGATCACACTCTGTGGAAAATCATGACTTTGGCCATCCCCTCTTTTTTGCGAGATTTTCCATTTTTATGCCGAACGATTTGATTCGAAACTCGATTTAGAACTCGCTTGTTTAAAGGGGAAAGGATTTCGTTTATAATTTTTTTTTTAAAGTGAACGAATTGATCTCGTTTTCTTGAAGAAGGAAGCGGTATACGATGTTTTATCTCGTGAGTGACTGATTTGAAAAATGAAGAGAAGGGATGCATGTTTTAAAAGGAAAAGAGACGGCTATGATTATTGATTTCTGACTTGACATATATTATTTAAATTACAAAACGAATCGATTTTCGTAGCTTAAAATCTCGACCTCCTATCGAGGCATGATGCTAGGTATTCATAATGTTATACCCTTATTCCCAACACAATGGAAAGGTTTCGAGTCCTAATTCAATCGTATGGAGAAGATAGCTTTTTGGACCCAATTATTATATTAAATTTCGATATTAATTTCGACGCGTTTCTATACCGTACGGCCAAACGATAACTCCAAATGCTATGAAATTTGAAATCCGATAGTAATAGACTATTATGGATCCAATGGGACTGGTTTCGTCGAATTCCAAGACTGTGCCTCGGAAGGCTATTTTTAAATGTCAATTTAAAAGATATATATTTTCAAAACTGAACAAATCACTTTTAAATTCAAATTTAAAAGTTTCACTATCTTTGGTATTATTAATATAAATTCTATAAGCCTTTAAATAATTTTTATCGGGCTTAAAACTCCAGATTCGCTATTTTATCCAATATTCAATTATAAACTCCATTAGATAAATTATCCAATAATCGCTATATTTGAATTCTGAATTTACCTTATAAATAAAAACCAACTTTCATATTCAAAAATCAATTTATAATTCAAATTAAATATTTAAAAACCATTTAAATATTCACAATTCACCGTCGAAAAAATCCAGGTCATTTCATTCCTTCCCCCTTAAAAGAATTTCGTCCTCGAAATTGCTAAGGTAGGAAAATGCTCCAAACCTATTAACTTATTAAAACCCACTTAACTGAAACCCGATATTCACTTCTCTAATCTTTTGGTTTCAACCAAAACAATTTAGTTTCAATTCCAATTCCATAATCCTTTATTTCAATTTTCCAATTTGAAATCAATTTGTCGTTAACAAAATTTTTTTCTAACACCCTAAATTTTCAAAATTTTTTGGCAGAGTCTCCTTTTTATGGAGGACCTTTTGCAATATGACAAGAAAGATAAATATATACATCGACCCACATGGTCAGAAAACAAAAATATATATCAATATTTTTATTTTAGCAGTATTTAATCCGAAAACGTACCTTATTTAGCATTTTAAGCGTTATTTAGCAAGCATTTACTTCATATGCAAACACGTAACCCCAATCTAGCTAAACAATCCCTCTGGGTACATGTACTTACTCAATTTAAACATGTAAGTACCAAAACATGAAATTAATAACATTTCACTTATATTAAATAGCTAAAACACATGAATTTTCAATAACCAACCATGATAACATATATTATAAGCAATCATAAGGTTGTGAACTTCAATTTATTATTTTTAATCAATCCATACGTCGTTTCATTCAATCTGAAATGATTTACAACTCAATTTGCATACATTCAATTCACACTTGTACTAAACAAATTAATATTCATTCCAAATTGTTAAAAATAAATTTATTCACTTCTATTGATTTATAAAATTTTATTTACTTCCATTTATGTCAAACACCAAATTTTCTATGCAAATTCGATGATATTCATTTAATAAAATAACCATTTCAGCTTAAAACTATTTTTAATTGCTTCTAAACCAATTTATATTCAACTCTATCCTATTTCAAATTTGTTCACAAACAATTCACTTACATTCCATTTACTTATATTCAAACTGAATTTATTTATAACTTAAGCCATTTTTATTTCAACCCAATTCACTCACAACCCAAATTTATTTAACCCAGTTAATGTCCATTTTATATTCAATTAACTAATTAATTTTCTAATTAGTTCATTTCCGCTTTATAATTCAATATCTGAATTTCATTCCCAAAAATCACTTCACCCAATTTACTTGAGTTCAAATTTATTTTATAATTCTAGTTTGGTTTTTATTTCGTTTCCCACATATCAAACTCTTCTTATTTTGGCTTATCTATTCCGATTTTCAATTTCTATAAGTCACACAACTATTATTTTTTATATTTCCATCAATTCCATACTCATTCTATTTTTAAATCAAGACTATACATTTATTTATAGCCTAAATCTATTTTTATTTAATTTATTTCAATTTTTTATAAGCTATCCAAATTTACTTATTTACAATTCACCTGAATATTTATTTCACCCAAAATCTTATTCATATGGTTTTATAATATCCCCTAATTCAAAATTCATACTATATGGTTTTATACATTTCCCAATTCAAATTTTATATTTAATTTCATTCGACATTATTTCAAATCCAATTCAAATTTTATAATTTATAGCTATATAGTCACTTTATAATTCTCATTTACATATTTCAATTCAATTCCATATAACTCAAATCCAATTTACTTTTAATTTAAATTTCAATTCCATTTTAACCAACACTTCAAAACCATATTCGAGTTATTCACACTTAAATTATGGTCACTCCAAACCATTTTATTTTCAATTCATTCAATTTCATTATATATCCCAATTACTTCTCTTAAGTTTAATTTTCATTTATTTTAACTTTACTCAAGTTAAAATTAAATTATGAAATCCAATTTCCATACTTTCCTTATTTAAAATCATTTCCAATTCATAAGTTTATAGCTTACTTCCCAGTGATCTATAAATCATTAAATAAGGATTCCATAATTCGAACACCCGACATTTTCCTTTAAATCATCTTGAAATCTCAAATATTCCCAAAATCACATTTTTACATTTTAAACCAAACCTAGTTTTTATCCAAACAAATCCCCTTTTGAAATCTCCGAACAACACTGGTTTGCCCAACAAATCTAAACAAATCAATTATGGTAGCAATTCGTCACTTAGAGACTCGAAAATGAATACTGGCGATGCTGCAGTCATTACCAGAATTATTTTTCAGCGACCGAAGCGATTTTAGTGCTATAACATCTTCAAAATCCATTTAAAATCTATTTCCTATTCAAAATATTTCCAAAAATAATACTCTTATTATTTTTACACACCACTTCAAAAAATATTTTTTTCCAAACTTCCCAGGATTTAAATTTCCAGATTTGATTTGAATCCAATTTTAATTATAATCCATTTGTATAATGTATATTTATACCAATTTTCATTTGGTTATATAAACTATTTCAATTTTTATAATCTTGTTGATTATAATATTATCATCTAAACACTCCAATTATATATAATAATTTCAGAAAATTATTTCTTTTATATTAAATATGGTTTTGGGTAAAATTATTTCATTTACCCACTTTTTAAAACAATACAATGTCGGTTTCCCTAGTTTAAGAGTATAGAAATCCTTATCAATATAGTTGTCCAGACTGTACCACCAGAATTTATAAACACTCAATCGATAAGTCAACACAATATGAATAATTTATATTCACTAACAAATACGCGCTCATATTTATTAGCACACTCAAACTCATTCTAGAGTACTATTGACTCTATCTCTAATGAGTAATTCCCACCAGAGAGCCAAGGTTCTCGCTTAAAATTCAGCTCTGATACCAACTGTAACGATCCAGGGATTTTCGACCTCGAAAATTGACATTTATATGTCCACTGTATAGACTACCGAGTAGTCGAGTGCCGGAAATACCGGTTCATTAGGGGTGAAGAAGAAAAAGGTAGAAGAAAAAGAGAAACAACAACACATAATCTCACAAACGCAGTGGAAACAAAAATATAATATATAACAACAGATTTTTATACAAAATAATCTGTAACTGTTTAATACTTACAATCATCAGAGTACACAATCATTACATCCAATCTGGACAGTTATAACAACTTGTCCTCATGCAGCGGAAATATCCAAGTACGTGATATACGTCTGAACACCTCCAACTTGTCTCTTGTGTTCCAAAGCATTTAACCTGAATCTGTAATACTCGGTCTGACCCGAGCATTATAATAAAATAACACCCGAGTCAGTCTGGAAAACCAGCGTGATAAAACACATTCAAATTGAATTATTAACTTTTCAAAATCCTTTAATAATAAAGGTATCTTGTAAGACCACGTCACAAATAAACACAACGGGTTTTTACCTTACGATAACCAAAACAATTTTTATCAAAATCATCTTACATTATAATAGTGTCTATAGAAAGTAAATAGAATATAGTTGAAATGCTTGCATCTCACATTCTAGTATAGTTGGGCACAATCAAAACCGTACGGTTCTTATTGGAGAATGGATTCCATCGAATGACTGGGCTACTGGGGTACCGCCCGTCACAGTACACCTCTGGAATAATGTACCGAAGATCACTCCGGGAACCTCTGCTACACAAGACCGGACTACCCCTTAAATTGGATAGCCCGAATAAGATTACCTCGCGCGTGGTTGGGATCAACAACCGCACCACACAGACCGAAATAAAAGGGACTCTAGATAGGGATAACCTTACCCTACTTGGGCGCTACCCACTTAGCCTTGCTACATCTCCCATGATTTAGTCTTTCCCCGGTTGATGAGGCTCGACGCTAAGCGTCACCTTTTAAAGAACACATTCACTTAGAATGCTCATCGTTCTCCAATGACAATGTTATGATAGTATTCGTCCATACAAGTTGTCCTCGATCTGGATAAACCGAATCACCGTCTTCATCATCTTCATGGTATTCATTCGTAACATTCAAACTGGATCGAAGTGGTTTTCGGATAATTAAATCTGATCCCGGTCTCTTCGAAACGATTAACAAAATTGCCCAAAATTGATAGTCGATTATTTAACTATCAATACACATCCATAAACAATCATCAGGTCTTATTGTAAAAAAATTCCAAAATTTACCTTAAAATATCTTTATAAGATATTACTTCTAGTTCCTCAACATTTGGAAACAGTTTTCAAACCCTTTTTATCTTCACGGGACATTTTCCAACTTTCCAATACTTAGAATATTTCCTTCACTTCATTTGATATTAAAATTTGGAAAATGTTCCTTTTATTTCCTTTTCTTTTCTCAAAAATCATTTACAACTTTTTTTGCAAATTTCCTAACTCATTTCACATGAATTCTATAAATTCCGGAATTCCTTAATTGATTCCCTTAGTATTTTCAAAACTAATTATACTTGCTTATAAACTCGATTCCCTTTGTACTTCTTTATGAATTCTACTTTCATCCTTCGAAGTTCACTTTTATTTAACTTCTTCGGAAATTTCTTACTTGTCTTCCCAATTCCATTTAAGAATTTCTTATAAATCATATCCACTGAATAACCCTTTTTTTCGGGCTTCCGAGGAGGTTTATAAATAAGTTTAAAACATTTCAAAATTTTATATATATGTGTATATATATATAAATAAATATTTTAAAGAAAAAATAATAATTTGTTTTTAAGACATATTCAAATAATTATTTAAAATATTGAAACACCTTTTACAATATCACTTTCCAAAGTAGGTTTAAAAATTTAGGATTTTATTAAAATAAATATTAAGTATTTAAAAATTCACTTTTGAAATACTTTTAATACTAACTAACTTTAAAATTTCATAGTTTAATAAATAAAAATTTCCTTTTTAAAATTTAAAACTTAACTTATTTATAAAAATAAATTTTTAAGTCTGGATAACCAGACTTCCAATTTATAAACCCTCTTGAATTTCATCACATTTCTCCCATTCCGGTCTCCTTAACCATCTTCATTAAAAATAGTATCTACTATTTTTCTCACCCTATTTCCATATCCCAATATAAATTCTTTCTGTAAAATTTATATTCCAAATTTATCATCCAATATCACTTCCTTTTTATTTATAAACTTCGTTTATAAATTTTTTTTATAACTCTTTTTGAGTTCCACTAAAAATAATCTCATTTATAAAATTCCATTTTTATAAATTCAATTCCTTCAAAAATTCATTTATTTTTGCCCTTCTATTTTCAATATCGATTTCAACTCTTTTCCCGAATATCATTTTTAAATCCTGTCTTTAAAAATCCCTTTATATAATTTATTTTAAACTCTCCATTCAAAATATATTCCCACATTATTTAATATGATCAAAAATTCGATCACCTTTTCTTATTTAAACCAACCTCTTTAAAATAATCCAAATTTCATTATACAAACTTTTGTATTAAAATTCTCTTTTCAGTTCCTTAAATTTTAAAATAATATCTATGGTATTTAATATTTCCACAATTAATTTCCATGCCATTATATCATTTAAAATTTTACAACTTACAATAATCCAGCATTTATATAAATATGAAGAATACTAATATATTTGAGGAATCCCGTTGGATCCCTCCAACCTATTTTCCCTGCATCCACAGATGTTAGACAACAATAAAAATACCAATCCCACTTCGAGGGGGATATCACGGTATATAGGGTCATCCGCTATTATGCGGGGCACATAGGGTCTCATCCGCTATAATATGCGGAAATATCATTCCAATACTAATATATATACTACTATATATATAATAATATAACATTCAAATAAAATATCAATTCATCCATACATCCAATAATTCATTTTAATTGATTAAAATTAAGTTTGGCATCCGAATGAGTGAGAGTTTTCTCACCTTTGATTTTTTTTTGCAATTCGATCCAAACCCGACTTGTTTCATTCCGATCGAACCTTGCCTGGATGAAGTATGCCATTTATAAATATTTAATTCCATAACATGATACACACACACACACATATATACCCTAACTATTGTAACACATATATTTAAATTTACCTGTAAGTTAAAAATATGTATATACATTTTTTTTCTAATCCATATACATACATATATATATATATTTAATAATTTAATTAAAAATAAAATTGCCTTTATACCTTACTGCATCCATCGCTAGAGCCACGCACATCAAATGGCCAAGCTCCCCTCATCGTCGCTGCCTTTCTCGAATTCACCGCCAACCTCTTGCCTCGAGAACCCCCCTTCCATAAAATTTGCAATTCGATCCCTAGCTACTTCCCGAGTCCACTACTCCATTCCATCGCGAACGCCATCGCGAGCTTCCCCTATTTGCCGCGCTTTCCCTCCATCTGAAGTCGTCGCCTTCGGCCAGTTGAAAACCCAGCCTCCCCTCGACCCATGCCTGCACCTTTACCCACTGCCATCGTTCCCAAACTCCACCTCGCCATCTTCCAGCTTTGTCCTCAACTCCAGCATCACGAATCAATCACGCTCTGTGGAAAATTGTGAATTCGGCCATTCCCTCTTTTTTATTTTTTTGGATTTTCCATTTTTATACCGAACGATTTGATTCGAAACTCGATTTAGAACTCGCTTCTCTGAAAGGGGATGTAACAACCCGCATACCTATCGATTTTATATTTAAATATTTTATCGTTAGTCGGATGTTAGTTCGAAAAGCTACTTTTTGCATACGGTCAAATTAGGACTCGAGACCACTTCCATTGAGTTCAAAATGACGTTTGCGATCTTTTTGAGTGTAAACTTCGATATGTTTGGAGATAGTGAAATTTTCGACACTTTTTCCCGCCTTTGACTTTGGTTTGGACTGCACCCCTTTAGTTCAGCCCAACCATCTTCCTCACTCTATCAAAACACTTCAAGCTTTGTCAAAAATGGTGGTGGGAAGTGGAAATTAAAACTTCAAACACAAATTCTATTGCAAATCCGAGATTCAACATCAAATTCACGAGAAGACCATTGATTCAAGCTTGTTGGTGTTCTTGCTTTGCTCTCAAATCTCCATCTTCATCAAATTCCATGAAAAGGTGAGATTTTTGATCTCACATATTGCCTATATCTATCTTGGACTGTTGGGAATGATCCTCTATTGCATTTGTATGAATATCTGCCTTTGGTTTGCATCGGATTGGCGAAAAAACTATAAATTTTGGCGTTTTGGTGAGTTTCTGGCCTTAAGTCGTTTCTGGCCATCGCTAAGTCGTCCACGAGTTAAGCCTAAGTCGTCAGTCGTTCGCGTTGAAAAGTCACACGGAGCATATGTCGTTCCAGGCCTTAAGTCGTTCTGGGTGTGCTAAGTCGTTCACGAGTTAAAGGCTTGAGTCGTTCACGAGTTACTGGCTTGAGTCGTTCGCGAGTTAAAGTGTTGAGTCGTTCAGGAGTTACTGGCTTGAGTCGTTCGCGAGTTAAAGTGTTGAGTCGTTCACGAGTTACTGGCTTGAGTCGTTCGCGAGTTAAAGTGCTAAGTCGTTCACGAGTTAAAGTGCTAAGTCGTTCACGAGTTAAAATGCTAAGTCGTCCACGAGTTAAGACTTAGGTCGTAAGACTTTTCTGTTCCTTAGGTCGTAAGACCTTAGGTCGTGCACTTTTAGGTCGCGACCAACCTTATGTCGCGAACCTCTTTAGGTCGTATGACCCTAATTTTTCTTAGGTCGTTGGACCTTTTTAACCCGTTAGGTCGTAGACCCTTAAACTGTTAAGTCCCTCGTCACCTTAGGTCGTAGCTCGTAAGTCGCTCGACCCTGCTAAGCCTTTAGGTCGCGTATCCTTAGGTCGCCAGTTTTAGGTCGCTGGTTCGTATGGCTCTTAAGTCGTAAGTCGTTCGCGAGTTAGTACTTGGTCGCTTGACCTGTTTTCCCCTAGGTCGTTCGACCTGTTCTTCTGCTAGGTCGCGTGGCATTCTTCCCTTAGGTCGTTTCCCGTATTACTCTGCGTAGGCAATCTCTTCTGAAAAACATTTATCAGAATTTCTACTTTGATGGTTTTGGGATTGACTTCTTTGGACTTTACTCACGTCTTCAAACGTGAATTGATTTGTTTCTACAATCGTTTTATGACTTGTCACTTTAAAGGTATATGAATGTTTCAATACTAATAGTAAATATCAAAACTCTTTCATCAAAGTGATTTCAACACTATTTTAAATATCAAAAGTTCGTTTTCTCAAACCGATTTTCAATCTACTAGTATATACAAGCCTTTACTTCACTCGAATGAGAAATCGACTTAAACGACTTAGTAAAACGAGTGGTATGAAACGCTTGCGTTCACTTCGTCGGTTAGCTCTTGGACTTGTTCGATTGAACCCTTTTTGTGACAATTTCCTAGTGAAGATTTACAACTTGTTCGTAAATATTTAAGTTAAGCAAGTGGTTATGGGACATGAAGCTAAACTCATATATTTACTAGCTTGGTGTGATTGACGCTTCCTTATGATCATGACGATCATTTTTGTGATTTAGACTAGCGATTGAGCGATGTCTCTTTGTCTACGTGGGAGACTATACCCCGATTATGTGATGTTTCGCCATCACATATCTAGGGTAGCACCCTACGGTCTTCGGGCCATTCCTGTGTGAAAATTTAATGGATAGCTTCCATGAGATAGCTTCTCGTCATGTGTTTACGCGTAGGTGAGTTTTCATGCTCCCATTCATGTGTTAGGCCTCCCCCCCTTTTTATGTGTTTTCTGGATTTCTGATGATGATTTCTGGAATTTTGTGCTTCACCAATTTTCATGATTTTCATTGATATGATATCAGTTTTTGTGCATTGGTGAATTCATGTGTTATTGACTTGTTATGAATACAAGTTTAGGGTATGATACCCTACCTTATCTTTGTGAAGATTCTTGTGATATTGATTAATCTTTTGTTGATTATCATTTACATACTTATAGTAGTATGTCGTTATGGTTATTTCATGTTCATGTCATGCCTTTTTCTTTATACCATATCATCTGATATTTATAGCTAGACTGATCCGTTTATTATTTTCTTATAAATAATACTCGGGTCAGACCGAGATGTTACAGGTGCTTCTGCTTGACTTCTCTTCAGGATATTTCTGACTTTTGGCTAACTACATAGATTAGTAGTTTTTGGATGTACACCTTTGAGATATAGACTCTATGTTGTGTACTTATTCTTTTGTATAGCACGTGATGCTATTCTTTTGTATTATCGTGGATCTTTCTGACCACTACTCTGATGTACACTTTCATGTGTTATATATGTATATTCATATCTTCTTCCGCCTTTGTGATATGGATGTCTGTGACTGATTTATGTTATGATTATTTCTATGTTTGTTTCCGAAGATTATATATAGCCACCGTGTGATAGCTTTGTGTTTGTATCGGTATGTCGGATTTCCTCCTTAAAAGATATGCATTCTATTCTATCTGACGTATCGGTGCTCGCACAAAGAAGTTACATGGATGGTCGCTCCTCCACAGCCTTATTCTCCATGCTAATTGACAGCACTACATCGTAGTGTTCTTGGTTAGCGTGGGTATAGAGGTGGGGCGTTACAGGGGAAAGGATTTCGTTTATATTTTTTTGTAAAGTGAACGAATTGATCTCGTTTCTTGAAGAAGAAAGCGGTATACGATGTTTTATCTCGTGAGTGACTGATTAGAAAAATGAAGAGAAGGGATGCGTGTTTTAAAAGGAAAAGAGATGGCTATGATTTTTTATTTCTGTCTTGACATATATTATTTAAATTACAAAACGAATCGATTTTCGTAGCTTAAAATCTCGACCTCCTATCAAGGCGTGCCGCTAGGCGTTCATAATGTTATACCCCTATTCTGAACGCAATGGAAAAGGTTTCGAGTCCTAATTCGATCATATGTAGAAGGTAGCTTTTTGGACCCAATTATTATATTAAATTTCGATGCGTTTCTATACCGTATGGCCAAACGTTAACTCCAAATGCTACAAAATTTGAAATCCGATAATAATACACTATTATAGATCCAATGGGACCGGTTTCATCGAATTTCGAGACTGTTCCTCGGAAGGCTATTTTCAAATGTCAATTTAAACGATATATTTTTAAAACTGAACAAATCACTTTTAAATTCAATTTTAAAAGTTGCACTGTCTTCAGTATTATTAATATAAATTTTTTAAGCCTTTAAATAATTTTTATCGGGCTTAAAACTCCAGATTCACTATTTTATCATATATTCAAATATAAACTCCAATAATTAAATTATCCAATAATCGCTATATTTGAATTCTGAATTTACCTTATAAATAAAAACCAACTTTCATATTCAAAAATCAATTCATAATTCAAATTAAATAATTAAACCATTTAAATATTCACAATTCACCGTTGAAAAAATCCGGGTCGTTACAGGTGGCGACCAAATCAATCACAAAGTCAAAATATGGTATCGAAGAAATGTGCTTGATAGGAGGTGCGACCTCAGTTGGCCCGGTATAGCTCCTGTTTCAGCCACATCAAGCTGACTCACCGGAGTCAGGGCTACGTAAATACCTCATACAAAATCGTTCGCCAAACCATCCTACTTCATTCTGGAATCTTTACACGTACACGATTGTTAAAGTGGTTTCGGTATTGGCAGAGAGTATGACAATATCTGATCCCGGTCACTTTAACAACCAAACACTTATTTCACACCGGATGGTTCTTTTAAATTTCCAAAACCATTTCATAATTGATATCAAAATATTATATTCAATTCAAACTATATCACTTTCAAAATCATATTCACTTTCAAAATTATATTCACTTTTACAATTATAGATAAGACAGGTTAATTAAGTCTTCATTTCAAAATCATCATATTTACTGAAATATGTCATTTCATTAGCAACTATCATTTCAAATCTCTACTTAGGTTATAACATCATTTAACTGTATTCGCTTTAAAAATCAAGGGTTTAAATATAAACACTTCTTCTTTACACGGTCTGAAATATAGAAAATAGTTTAGATAGTTATAATAGTTTAAATCGTTTAGCATAGTTTAAATAGATATAAATTAGGTTAAGTAGATTTTAAAATAGATTAAATAGATTTAAAATAGATTAAATAGATTTAAAATAGATTAAATTGATTTAAAATAGATTAAATAGATTTTAAATATATTAAATAGATTAAATAGATTTAAAATAGGTTAAATCGATTTAAAATAGATTAAATGGGTTATTAGTTTAAAATAAGTTAAAATTGATTAAATTGGATTAAATAGATTAAAATAGATTAAAATAAATAAAAATAGTAAATTGATTAAAAATAGTTTAAAGTAGTTGAAAATAGATTTAAATTAATTTAATAGGTTGAAATCTTAAAATCCGGATTTTAAATTAATAAAATTTTAAACAGTTTATATTAAAATAATTAATTTGAAATTAATATCAAAATTAAGCCATTTCTTCCATTTCAACACATCTGGACCATGTCCAGCTTTCAAATCAACTAACTAAAATTGGTCTTTCAAATTCAGATTCTCATTTTAACCGTTTAATCAATATCGATTTCAAATCCATGTTTGAATTATCAAATTAAACCACTTCAAATTAAATAGATTTCAAAGTTATATTCAAACATTTTCAATAACTAAATTTCGATAAATTTCATTTATACTCCAAAATTCAACTTTGAAATTTCCAATTTAATTCTTTAAACAATTCATGAAATCAATTACAATAACATTTAAAGCTTGGATTTCAAAAAGAATTCAGTTTATACAAATCAAATTTTATTTCAAAATATCATTTAACTGAATTCAAATTTTAAGGATTTAAAAATCATTTAATTTTACCAATCCGGTGTCCGTATATAATTTTCTACCCTATGGTCAAGTGATACATATATTTATCATCTCAATCCGCAAATATTTTAAATTTTACGGGAATATGTTATTTCAAACCACAATCCCAAATTTACTTCAAATCCATGAAATCGCTCGAGTCTATCATTTCAACTCATAACGATTTCTCCCTAATCTATCAGATCGTTTGGGTATGTATCATTTCAATCCATAGGGAACTTTTAGTGTTATAACAATATAAAAATATAACGTCCAGTCTTCCAATATCAACAATCAACATCCATCACAATCACCATTCAAACCAATCAAGAAACAATAACAAGTGACTGATTATCAATAACAAGTATTAACTAGCAATTTAGAATTTAATATTAAATTAATGGCGATAATATTCAATAAAAGTCAGATTTAACACGTATGACAATTTAAAAATACCAAACATCAACCAATCAATTTCTAATCACATCATAAATTTAATTTAACTAACATAAGATAATTTAGTAGTTGTGAGTGGGTCAAAACACTCACCTTTGATTTCAAATCGATTTGAAATTCAAAATAAGGCCCAAATTTCAACAGTCTTGGAATTCGTCCGAACCAGTTCCATAATGTCCAGAATTTCGATACGATCGTAGTGGAACAAACTGCATGTGAATCCGAGCTCGTATGGGAAAGATATAAAAGTCAGAACGATTGAATTTGAAATTTGAAAAAAATAAAAAAAGAGATTACCATCTCCAACAGCCATGTATGCAACAACACGAACCCTAAGCCTCACGCAAAGTACTCGAACACGATCGAACTCTCACGACATCGCCCCTTTGACCCTCGACCGCGCCCCCTGCCTTCCCTCTAAAATCATCGCGACCCAGAGACCCCCGCCTCAATGCTCACCGACCCACGTCGGCCAGGCGTTCGCCTCCAATCGACCATAAAAATACGGCCGTCGCCATTGGTTTAAACCCTAATGCAATTTTTCCCGATGATTTGACCTTTGAATTGACGAGCGAGATGCACCTACGAACTCCGCATGACACTCTCCACGCAACGGTATCCTTGATTCGAGGATCCGTCCTAGATGATCAAACCCCAATGAATGGTCGAGATTTAATCCCCAATTTCTGGCCAAATAGTGAACCAAATAGAAAAACAAATCACTGCAGTAGATTGCGCTTGTCGAGAGCTTCAAATCGGTATATAATATGTTAGGGTTTGAAGGAGTTTGAGTTTTTGAAATTGATTTGAAATTTGAAATTGAATTGGGATTTAGGTTTCATATTCTGTCGTTTGAGAAGGAGGAACTGGTAGACGTAATAGTACGTACAGAAATAAGAAATGAGAAATAATTAGGGTTTATAACGGCCTATATATAGGCAGATCGGAATTAGAAATGAATGGACTAGATTGGATTGATCGAAGCGACTACACGACCTAAAAAGCCCGTTCTGAACCCAAAACAAAAATAGGTCATCCCATATATCAACTTAGATGTTTTTGATATTTTTTTAAACTCAATGGAACAGGTTCCAGGTCCTATTTCCATCGTATAAAGAAGTTAGCTTTAAAATCAGTTTATTTCAAATGAATTCAATTAAGTTGATTTCTATGCGTTCCAAGCCCGTACGATCAAACGACAAGTCCGATCGCTACGAAACTTGATATCCTACAATAATTCACTGTTATAGATCTGATGAAACTGGTTTTTTCGAAATCTGAGACAGTGGCCAAAATGGCTATTTTCACGTTAAATAAATATATTATTATTAAATTGATTAAATCACTTTTTAATTTCAAATTTAATAACTAACAATTTTTATCATTTTTGATTACTTAGACATTTACAGTAATAAACAAATTTACATATCAATTCAGTGTTAAATATTACACTAATTACAGTATTCAGTTTCAACTGTAAATAGAATCTAATTAATTATATTTAATTCCAATAAATTGATTTAAATTGATTTCAATCTTTTTATTCAATCAATCATTACTCTAAGAGCATAGTTAACATTGATTTATATCTTATTACACCAATACTCTACAATTATCATCTTAATTTACATTAACGTAATATTTAATTACATTTAATTGCAATTGGTTTCCAATTTAATTCAACAGATTAAATAAATAGGTAACAAATAACAATTGTCACCTTTTACTTAATTTAATCACATTTATAAGTTTATTATATACAACCAATGTTCTAACTATTTACACAACACTAATTTTATCCAATTACAATTAATTACATATTATTTCACAAATTAATAAAACATTTAATCTATTTCCTTATTTACAATTTATAACCAATTATAACCTTTCAATCATTTCAATAAATTGGGATTACAATAAAATAGTTATCAGTTGCCTTAAATTAACATTACTAACATTACATTCCAGTTATTTCTCATTATTAAATCTTAAATTTTTAATTTTTCACAACATTAAATTCCCAACAACTTATTTAATTAATAAATTTAATTTTCGAAAATTACGGGTCGTTACACTCTCCTCCACTCAAAACTTTTCATCCTCAAAAAGGGAAAGGATGAATTAAGGAATTAATATATTTTATTCAAAGTATTCAATATAAAACAATTAATTTATATAATTAAATAATTTAAATAAAATATATCAATTTATAAACAATCACATCCTTTCATATTCAAGTTCAATAAAAGTTTGAAAAACATTTCCATTTTCACAAAATTTTCTAAGTCCAAAATTCACGGAAAATTTCAACAGCATCTCCTTTGTACGGAGAGGTCCGGGAGAAATAATAATTTCAGTAATAACAATATATATCATATTTCAAAATAAAATATCCCAAACCATGGGAAAAACAATATAATATCGCTATATAACCCTAATCCGAAAACATACCTATTTGTCGGGCAAACAACGGTTAATTTATGAGGCCAAAAGCAATGGCTATTGCTTCCATAACCTGTATTTCACTTATACAATCCAAAGAAGTTAATAATTATATAAAAGAGAAATTTAAGTTGTTTCAATTAATAACAATCCATTTCAACACAACATCCAATAGTCACTTGCAAACAAAACCATACAATCAGCACATGCAATCAAAGTAATCAGCCATCCATCCATCATATAAAATGATAAATAAACTACTAAGTATACCATACACTCAACAGTCTTAGATAAAACTTAACAGATTGTTTATACATCTTAAACAATTTAAAAGTATCACCGCCCAAACATCCCATAAGCTAAACAACTAAGATGTCCAAATATTATTAAGTTTATTCTTATTAATTTCCTTTCACATCATTTACTGTTCATATTTTTTTTCCATTCATACAATAATTTTTTCTTTAATTTACATTCATTACTTACAAAATTCATTTCCCAATCGTTTATACAATGCCATTTTCCATTAATTTATATTCATTTGCTTACATAAGCTGTTTCAATTTCAATTTTTTAAACTAACCAGTGAATTCATTATTGGAGGATTACATACATTTTCCAGTTTACTTCACATCTATATTTACTTTGATTTCCTTTTTAAACATCACTTAAGTTTATAATCCATTACTGACAGTATTCACCTTTACTATTCAATCTGATTATAAATAGCTTAAAATGTTAACTTAAGTTTATAATCATTTTTCTTACATTATTCACTTTTCTATTACATTTAATTAGTAGCATTTAAAACCATTAACTTAAGTTTATAACAATTTATAATAACTGAATTCTTATTTACAGAAGAAATTCCATTGAATACTTTCAATTTCTAAGTTTTACTTATATAATATTCTATTACATATTCTTATTAACATTTCAACTTATAATATTTTGGTAAGTTATATATATGTCTTTTAAGAATGCAATTGAATGTGACATAAGTTTATCTTATTCACTTAGTTAACAAAAGTGTTCAATAGTTACATCTTCTAAATTTTTATATCTACAAGTTACAAATTTCCAATTTCTAATACATTTCACTAATCACTTAACATTTAGTTTCTAATTACACATTTTAGAAGTTTCCAATTATTAAGTAGTTAAGATTTCATTTGTTACAACAAATTGAAAACTACTAATTATCAGAAAGTTTAAGAACTAACTCCGAGTTACATTTCAAATCATTTAAAATAATATGTATACTCATAACTTATATATATCCAATCATATTAAGAAATTTAAAATTAAGATTTGTTATCAAAACAAGTGTGTAGTAAATATACTACAGTGAACTTCCCACTTTGAAACTCAAAAATAAACGTCGATGATGCGTCCACTCATCACCGAAATTATTTTCCAGCGACAGAGGGGGATTACGGAACTTATTTCCTTCCAAAATCCATTTAAAACATTTCTTTCAAATCATACTAAAATATATCTATCTGAAAATTCATCCAAATAATACTAATATTATGTTCCAAAATCTTTCGAAAGAAATTTTAAAAATCCCAGAACTTAAGTTCTCAAATTTTCAATCTATATTCATTTTATTTATATTCCCATTTTGCAACCAATGTTTATAAAATTTTCACCTCCTAACAAACAAACAAACATAACACATACCATTATATACAATTATAAAGATGACTCTTTTATATACAAAACATAATACTAGGCAAAATTATTTCATTTTCCTATATTTCAAAACAATATTGTGTCGGTCTGCCTATTAAATGTTTAGAAATCCCTATCGATGCCACAGCGTCCCATGTACCGACCATAATTTATAAATACTAAACAGAACAAATTAATACAATACAAAACTTTTTATAACACTAACAAATACGCTCTCTCATATATATACACTTGACAACTCATTCAAGGGTATTACTAAACCATTTCTAATGATTCAGACCCCATAAAGCTAAGGTTATCGCTAAACCAAAGCTTTGATACCAAATGTAACGACCCACCTTTTATGACGGTTTAAAACGACGATAAACCACACACATCAGACTCAAAATATTCAAAAGGGAGGATTGTTATGGGGTAAATAAGAAAAAGCAGAGAAAGAATGAAAACAAACACAGAATCTCACAGCGGAATGACCAAATATAATAATCAAATAAACAGCTCATGAAGTTGTTTTACAGATAATATTTTATTACACTTTTACAATATAGATCAGGGTTACATACAATAGGAATAAATAAATAAATGCAGCGGAACAACATGATGCAGCAAAATAAATAAAATAATAGTAATAATATACAATCTTCGTCTTCGTCCTCCAGAGATAAATGGTCTTCGATACACTTAAAAGCTCAAACTGACTCGAGCGAATTGAAAAAACAAAACACTTGAGTCAAAACAAAAGGATCTTATGTAAGTTAAATCAACAGTAAATAAATATGAGTGTAACGGCGTCGGAGATGTTTATGGGATTTGACATCTCATATCCAGTGTCTAACGTGAGTGCAGTAACATAAGGGGTGTTTGGCATTACCATCTCCTAAGGATCCGTTAATGTGATGCACCACCTCTATACTCACACTAGCCAAGGACACTACGGGGTAATGCCGTTGATTAGCACGGAGAATAAGGCCGTTGAGGAGCGACCATCTGTGTAATTGCTTTGTGCGAGTACCGATATGTCAGATAATATGACTTGCATTTCATTTCAAGAGGAAACCCGACATATCAAATACAAACTCAAAGCTACTACACAGTGGCTATGTGGGCTTCGGAAACAAATATAGAAATAAGCATAAAACAAATTAGTCATAGATATTCATATCACAAAGGCGGAAACAGATATGAATATGACACATAAAAGTGTACATCAAAATAGTGGTTATACAAGATCCACTATAACACAAAAGAATAGGTACAAGTGTTAAGCAAAAGAATATGTACACATCAAAGAGTCTCTATCTCAAATGCATAAAAGCAAAAACTACTAAGCTAAAGTAGTTAGCCAAAAGTCAGAAGCTAGCTCTTGCTAAGAAGTCAAGTGGAAGAACCTGTAAATCCTCGGTCTGACCCGAGTATTATTTAAGAAGAAAAATAATAAACTTATCAGTCTAGCTATAAATATCATATAAGATGAGATAGGATAAGAGATACAACAAAAATATATGATAACAATAATGTCGTACTTTGACAAGCATACATTTGTTAACAACAAAAATCATACAATATCTCAAATCATCTCAAATATCCGAAAAGAATATCACATTCTTTTGCTTATTCACCGAACCTCAAATATTGACAAAACATATCAATGCCAATCGCAAAAAAATCGGTGAAACACAAATTCCAGAAATCCATAATAGAAAATCCAGAAAACACAAAAAGGGGGAGGCTTAACATAAACAAGATGTTATCCCATGGGTCGCTAACCCATAAAATGAGCTGAAATTCGACGCACCTAAAAAGATACGCCTCATGCACAGTCGAACATCGACACACCTAAAAAGCTACGCCCCATGCATAAACGAACATCGACGCACATAAAAAGATACGCCACATGTATAAACGAACATCGACGCACCTAAAAAGATACGCCCCATGTATAAACGAACATCGATGCACCTAAAAAGATACGCCCCATGCACAGTCGAACATCAACGCACCTAAAAAGATATGCCCCATGCATCGACTTATCGAGCCGATTGCTCCACGAATGGTTAAAAGACCCTAGGTTATTAGCCCATAAAATGAGACGAAGCTCCACAAAACGGGGTATAGTCCCTCACGCGGACAAAGAGACATCACATATCGCTAGTCTAAACCATAAAATGATCATCATTAATCAACAAGAAGTGTGAATTAAACTAAGCTGGTAAATAAATGAGTTTAGCTTCATGTCCTATAACCACTGGCTTAACTTAAATATTTACGAACAAATTGTAGGTTTCCACTTGAAAATTGTCAGAAGATTTCAATCGAACATGTCCAAGAATTAACCGACGAAGTAAACGCAAGCGTTTCATACCACTTGTTTTGCCAAGCCGTTTAATTAGATTTCTCATACGAATGAGGTAAAGGTTTGTATATACTAATAGATTGGAAAACGGTTTAAAAGGAGCTTTGTATTTAAAAGTAATGTTGAAATAATTTTAATGAAAGAGTTTTAGTATTTACTACTAGTATCGAAACCTTTGTATTTTAAAGTGACAAATCCCAAAAATGATTGTAAAAACAATCAATCACCAAAAATTCACATACGACAATGTGAAATTATCCATAAAAATCAACATCAAATGGATATTCCCAAAAATCCAAAGAAAGAAGTCATCAAAGTCGATAATAAGTGATAACAACTAACCGGATCGACAAAAATCGATTAAAATTAGAAATCCAAAAAAACAGCCAAAATAGGCGGAATTGGCAGTTCCAGACGTCTGGGGGTTCATCCAGAGGTCTGGATTTGGGTTCTGGAGATATTCCAGAAACAACCAGACGTCCGAACTCTAATCAGACGTCTGAAAACTAACCAGACATCTGGTAGGTTTGGACCAGACGTCTGGTCCAAGTCTCTGCCATTTTCCTTTTTCTGCCGTATAGTTTTCTTTTCTCCAGGGTCTATAACCAGACGTCTGGACTTGACCAACCAGACGTCTGGTCACCTTGTCTGGACAATAGTTTTCTTAGGCCATGATGACCAAAATGATTCAGGAGCGATCGGACGAGCAACAAAGACTAGGGATTTATGCCAAGCGACAACCCAGCCTTATAGGCTCTTCGATACACCCCAAATAACACGTCCAAATATCCAAAATAGGATCTTTAAAGATTTTGACTTCAAAACACCAAAATTTGGAAAATTCACTAAATCAATTCAAATCAAAAGCAAATGAACATGAATAGATGTTAGGAATTCATACCTAACAACAATGGAAGTTATAGACATAGATGTGAGTTAAAGAACTCACCTTTAAACCCAAAACAACAAGTGAGAAGCTTTAAAACAAAGGAAAGATCAACCACACTTCAACTTCAACTCTAGAAGCTCCAATCTAAGATCATAAGCAAATATTTCCTAAGTTTGGTTATAGGAAATTTCTGAAATTGGAGAGAGATTGAGGTGGAGAAGATGAAGAGGATGCTTACCTAAGCTTCTCTTTGATTTTTAGAATTTTAATTTGAATTTCCTAGGAAAACTAGGGTTTAGGAATTTTAATTTCCCATTTCCCCCCATTTTTCTTTAGCTTGAAAGTGTTAGGAAATGGAAGGAATGAATGAAGAGGAGTGGGGTGGAGTTAGGGTATTATGTTGGGTTAGTGGGCTGAAACCCAAACCCAAAGCCTAGAATAGAAAAATAGCAAAATTCTACTTAACTCGGATCATATCGATATTTATACTCAAAAAAGTTGTAAATGCCATTTTGGACTCAATGGAAGTGGTCTTGAGCCCCAATTCGACTGTTTACAAAAAGTAACATTTTGGACTTTAATCCGATTAACGATGCTATATTTAAATAAAACATTTAAATATATATAATCGTGAAATATGCGGGTTGTTACAGACTCCCCTCTTTAAAGAAATTGTGTCCTCGCAATACCCAAGAAGAAAATAAAAATTAACAACCAAACTAAGGCATAATAACACAAAAGAAGAAATTTTGAAATGAGAAGTTCACTTTAAGGAGCACGAGAGAGTAAGTCCGGATGTGTTCGCTCGATGAATTCTCTAGATTCCTAAGAGCAATCCTTAGGATTTGAGGACCATTGAACTTTTACAAGCGGAACATCTTTATTACGAAGGCGTTTAACCTCCGTAGCAATGATGCGAATAAGATGTTGCTCATAAGTCAAATTAGACGAAACTTCAATTTCTTCAATAACACCGGGCTCAAGAATAGAATCGGAATCTCTTAGGCATTTCCGTAGTTGAGAAACGTGGAATACGTCATGAATAGCAGAAAATTGAGCCGGTAATAAAAGGCGATAAGCCACGGAACCAATGCGTTCGGTGATGGGAAATGGACCAATATATCAAGGTGCTAATTTTCCCGATTGACTGAAACACACAACACCCTTCATAGGTGAAACACGAATGAACACCAAATCTCCCATAGAAAATTCTAAATTCCTTCTTCGATTATCGACATAGGATTTTTGTCTCTTTGAGCTTCTTTCGTCCTATGACCAATAAGGTAATTCTTTTCTGTGGAATCATGAATAAAATCAGGACCTAAAACCAGCTTCTCACCGGCTTCAAGCAAACATGAAGGAGAGCAGCATGGCCTTCCATAGAGTGCCTCGAAAGGTGCCATACCCATACTAGATTGGAAGCTATTATTATAATAAAACTCAACAAGAGATGAGCGTAAATCGGATTCACGATCTCGAATCTCACAAGTGGACAAAGTCTCGAGATCATTCCATTCGGATATCATCATGGAAACAACCGCTTGTTGCTTACGACTAAGGGCATCGGCAACACGATTTCTCTTTCCGGGAATATAGAGAATATCAAGATTATAAGATGCAAGGAATTTGAGCCAACGTTGTTGACGCAAATTAAGTTCCTTTTGAGAAAATAAATACTTCAAAGATTTATGATCGGTGTAGAGAACAATTTTTTCTCCCAAAAGATAATGGCGCCAAATTCTAAGGGCGAAAACAATGGCCGCGAGCTCTAGATCATGAGTGGCATATCTAGTCTCGGCAGGCTTTAATTGTCTAGAATCATAAGCGATAACAAGTTCCCTTTTGCATGAGAACGTCATTCAAACTAATGTGACTAGCATCGGTATAAACAATCAAGTCTTGGTTGGTTCCCTTCAGGAATCTCAAGAATAGGAGTATCGAAAAAGAGTTCTTTTAAATGATCCTCTTTCCCGAAAAGCTAATACATTCAAAATTATAATGAACTTTATGTAATCATCTTTTTAGAAAAAATTACTTTTTACAAGTCAATTTATTGTGTCTAATTGTCTCATCATAGCGTTTAGGAGATTCCTATCGATAACGTTGATCAAGCGCATCGACCAGAATTCTTAAAACCCTTAATGTGCAAAACAACACAAAATCATCTTCTATATGATAAACATGTCTCTTAAAAATTTTACGAATATTCTTTGCTCGTTTTAAGAACAAAATCCAATCATACTTATAAATATCTTATTAAAAAGATTTACAAATTTTAAATTGTTGTTTTCATCCATAATCAATGAATACAAGGATGGTCTCATCGAGATATTCGCAGAATACTCGATTCATAAGATGGATGAAATAAGCTAAACAAACCGAATGACATCATGAGTTACTCATAAGAATCATAACGAGTGCGGAATGCGGTAAGTGGAATGCTACCCTCCGCAACTCGTAGCTGATGAAAACCGGTGGCAAGGTCGAGCTGAAAAGACCTTAGCACCACTCAATAGATCGCTTAGGTGGTAATCCTAAGACAAGCTCAAAAATACTGGAAAATTCACAAACTACTTGAATGAGAGAAATAACATTTTCCTCATCATGTGGGTTTAAAGAATAAAATGATGCCACCGAATTGAAATCGAAATCATTAAGAAAAATAGAAATCTGCTTAACAGATTGAGAATGTCGAAGATGGATAGTCCTCTCGGGACATAGGATATGGGCTTCATAATGATTAAGCCAATTCTTTCCCAAAATAAATTTCGAAGCCTAAGTAACGCATAACATGCAAATCGGCTCGGAAAGAATAATCACATAAAATAATCTTGACATCTTTACAAAGCAAACTGAGTGTTGCGGATCCACCAACCGGATTGGCAATTCTCAGTGAAGTCATCAAACCCGTAATATTAAAGAAAAAGTATCAACAAGTTCTTTTGATATAAAAGAGTGAGATGCACCCGAATCAAAAGAAATTCAAAATAGGATAATCATGAAACAAATTAATGCCATCAAGGGCAGACATGAATACGCCATCCTGAGGAGTAGCACTGGATTGACCGGCGCTGGGACTGCTAGATCTAACCATCTCTTCTTCTTTAAGAAAGAAAGAAAGAAAGAAGAGGAAAAAGGTTATTCTCAGAATGAATATCAAACAAACATGATTGATAAAACAAGGCATCATAAAGGAAAATAGGATAGAACGGGTCCAATGACTCGAATTAATCCTAAGGCACGATTCCTAAGAGAGACTTAGGACAATGATCCTTGCTGGATTATTCTACATTATTCCAAAGTTTGGCTCTGATACCAAGCTGTGACGCCCCACCTCTATACTCACACTAACCAAGGACACTACGGGGTAATGCTGTCGACTAGCACGAAGAATAAGGCTGTTGAGAAGCGACCATCTATGTAATTGCTTTGTGCGAGTACCGATATGTCAGATAATATGACTTGCATTTCATTTCAAGAGGAAATCCGACATATCAAATACAAACTCAAAGCTACTACACAGTGGCTATGTGGGCTTCGGAAACAAATATAGAAATAAGCATAACACAAATCAATCACAGATATTCATATCACAAAGGCGGAAACAGATATGAATATAACACATAAAAGTGTACATCAAAATAGTGGTCATACAAGATCCACTATATCACAAAAGAATAGGTACAAGTGTTAAGCAAAATAATATGTACACATCAAAGAGTCTCTATCTCAAATGCATAAAAGCAAAAACTACTAAGCTAAAGTAGTTAGCCAAAAGTCAGAAGCTAGCTCCTGCTAAGAAGTCAAGTGGAAGCACCTGTAAAACCTCGGTCTGACCTAAGTATTATTTAAGAAGAAAAATAATAAACGGATCAGTCTAGCTATAAATATCATATAAGATGAGATAGGATAAGAGATACAACAAAAATATATGATAACAATAATGCCGTACTTTGACAAACATACATTTGATAACAACAAAAATCATACAATATCTCAAATCATCTCAAATATCCGAAAAGAATATCACATTCTTTAGCTTATTGACCAAACCTCAAATATTGACAAAACATATCAATGCCAATCGCAAAAAAATCGGTGAAACACAAATTCCAGAAATCCATAATAGAAAATCCAAAAAACACAAAAAGGGGGAGGCCTAACATAAACGGGATGTTATCCCATGGGTCGCTAACCCATAAAATGGGCTGAACATCGACGCCCCTAAAAAGATATGCCCCATGCATAGTCGAACATCGACGCACCTAAAAAGATACGCCCCATGCATAAACGAACATCGACACCCCTAAAAAGATACGCCACATGTATAAACGAACATCGACGCACCTAAAAAGATACGCCCCATGTATAAACGAACATCGACGCACCTAAAAAGATATGCCCCATGTATAAACGAACATCGACGCACCTAAAAAGATACGCCTCATGTATAAACGAACGTCGACGCACCTAAAAAGATACGCCCTATGTATAAACGAACATCGACACATCTAAAAAGATACGCCCCATGCACAGTCGAACATCGACGCCCCTAAAAAGATACGCCCCATGCATCGACTTATCAAGCCGATTGCTCCACGAACGGTCAAAAGACCATGGATTGTTAGCCCATAAAATGAGACGAAGCTCCACAAAACGGGGTATAGTCCCCCACGCGTACAAAGAGACATCGCATATCGCTAGTCTAAACCATAAAATGATCATCATTAATCAACAAGAAGTGTGAATTACACTAAGCTAGTAAATAAATGAGTTTAGCTTCATGTCCCATAACCACTGGCTTAATTTAAATATTTACGAACAAATTGTAGGTTTCCACTAGAAAATTGTCACAAGATTTCAATCGAACAAGTCCAAGAATTAACCGACGAAGTAAACGCAAGCATTTCATTCCACTTGTTTTGCCAAGCCGTTTAATTAGATTTCTCATACGAATGAGGTAAAGGTTTGTATATACTAATAGATTGGAAAACTGTTTTAAAAGGAGCTTTGTATTTAAAAGTAATGTTGAAATCATTTTAATGAAAGAGTTTTAGTATTTACTACTAGTATCGAAACCTTTGTATTTTAAAGTGACAAATCACAAAAATGATTGTAAAAACAATCAATCACCAAAAATTCACATACGACAATGTGAATTAAATCCATAAAAATCGATATCAAATCCATCAAATGGATATTCCCAAAAATCCAAAGAAAGAAGTCATCAAAGTCGTTAATAAGTGATAACAACTAACCGGATTGACAAAAATCGATTAAAATTGGAGATCCAAAAAAACAGCAAAAATAGGCATAATTGGCAGTTCCAGACGTTTGGGGGTTCATCCAGACTTCTGGAATTGGGTTCTGGAAATATTCCAGAAACCAACCAGACGTCTGAACTCTAACTAGACGTCTGAAAACTAACCAGACGTCTGGTAGGTTTGGACCAGACGTCTGGTAGGTTTGGACCAGACGTCTGGTCCAAGTCTTTGCCATTTTTCTTTTTCTACCGTATAGTTTTCTTTTCTCCAGGGTCTATAACCAGACGTCTGGACTTGACCAACCAGACGTCTGGTCACCTGGTCTGGGCAATAGTTTGCCTAGGCCATGATGGCCAAAACGATTCGGGAGCGATCGGACGAGCAATGAAGACTAGGGATTTATGCCAAGCGGCAACCCAGCCTTATAGGCTCTTCGATACACCCCAAATAACACGTCCAAATATCCAAAATAGGATCTTTAAAGATTTTGACTACAAAACACAAAAATTTGGAAATTTCACCAAATTAATTCAAATCAAAAGCAAATGAACATGAATAGATGATAGGAATTCATACCTAACAAAAATGAAAGTTATAGACATAGATGTGAGTCAAAGAACTCACCTTTAAACCCAAAACAACAAGTGAGAAGCTTTAAAACAAAGGAAAGATCAATCACACTTCAACTTCAACTCTAGAAGCTCCAATCTAAAATAGGAAAACTAGGGTTTAGGAATTTTAATTTCCCATTCTTTCCCCCATTTTTCTTTAGCTTGAAATTATTAGGAAATGGAATGAATGAAGAGGAGTAGGGGTGGAGTTAGGGTATTATGTTAGATTAGTGGGCTGAAACCCAAACCCAAACCCCAAAATAGAAAAATAGCAAAATTCTACTTAACTCCAAACATATCGATGTTTATACTCAAAAAAGTTGTAAACGCCATTTTGGACTCAATGGAAGTGGTCTCGAGTCCCAATTCGACTGTTTACAAAATGTAACATTTCAGAATTTAATCCGATTAACGATGCTATATTTAAATAAAACATTTAAATATATATAATCATGAAATATGTAGGTTGTTACAGTTAAACTATCTACTATGTAGTACAATACGCCATTATAATATGTCTACAGTAAAGCAAAGTATTAAAATAGTGTTAATGCGTTACCCATATCCCTCTTAACACATTTTATATATTCCCGTAGTCTATACAGTACCATAAGCTCTACCAAACCGGTGGTTTACCCAAATGGCACTCCATAGGTACGGTACAAAAAACCTCGTAATGGGCACGATAAGGCAGGTGACAAGGCAGGCGAGGCAAAGCCAGGGTAGGATTCTACCATTTGCACTCCCGGACTGGTGGTAACGCATAACAACTACTACCGCCCACCTCGGAACACACTCCCAAAATCAAATCGAGGGGTGGCCACCAAATCAATCACAAAGTCAAAGTATGGTATCGAAGAAATGTGCCCGATAGGAGGTGCGACCTCACTTTGCCTGGTATAGCTCCTGTTTTAGCCACATCAAGCTGACTTATGGGAGTCAGGGCTACGTAAATACCTCATACAGAATCGTTTGCCAAACCATCCTACTTTATTCTGGAATCTCCACCACGCACATAGTTGTTAAAGTTGTTTTCGGTATTGGTAGAGAGTATGACAATATCCGATCTCGGTCTCTTTAACAACCAAACACTTATTTCACACCGGATGGTTCTTTTAAATTTCCAAAACCATTTCATAATTGATATCAAAATATCATATTCAATTCAAACTATATCACTTTCAAAATCATATTCACTTTTGCAATTATCGGCAAGATAGGTTAATTAAATCTTTATTTCAAAATCATCACATTTACTCAAATATGTCATTTCATTAGCAACTATCATTTCAAATCCCTACTTAGGTTATAACATCATTTAACCATATTCGCTTTAAAAATCAAGGGTTTAAATATAAACACTTCTTCTTTACACAGACTGAAATTTAGAAAATAATTTAGATAGTTATAAATAGTTTAGCATAGTTTAAATAGATATAAATTAGGTTAAATAGATTTTAAAATAGACTAAATAGATTTAAATAGATTAAATAGATTTAAAATAGATTAAATAGATTTAAAATAGATTAAATAGATTTAAAATAGATTGAAATAGATTAAATAGATTTAAAATAGATTAAATAGATTTAAAATAGAATATAAAGATTTAAAATAGATTAAATAGATTTAAAATAGGTTAAATAGATTTAAAATAGATTAAATGGGTTAATTAGTTTAAAGTAATTTAAAATAGATTAAATTGGATTAAATAGATTAAAATAAATTAAAATAGTTTAAATTGATTAAAAATAGTTTAAAGTAGTTGAAAATAGATTTAAATTAGTTTGATAGGTTGAAAATTTAAAATCAGGATTTTATATTAATAAAATTTTAAATAGTTTATATTAAAATAATTAATTTGAAATTAATATCAAAATTAAGCCATTTCTTCCATTTCAACACATCTGGACGATGTCCAGCTTTCAAATCAACTAACTAAAATTGGCCTTTCAAATTCAGATTCTCATTTAAACCATTTAATCAATATCGATTTCAAATGCATGTTAGAATTATCTGATTAAACCACTTCAAATTAAATAGATTTCAAAGTTATATTCAAACATTTTCAATAACTAATTTTGATAAATTTCATTTATGCTCCAAAATTCAACTTTGAAATTTCCAATTTAATTCTATAAACAATTCATTAAAACAGTTACAATTTCAACATTAAAAGCTTGGATTTCGAAAAGAATTCAGTTTATACAAAACAAATTTTATTTGAAAATGTCATTTAACTTAATTCAAATTTTAAGGATTTAAAAATCATTTAATTTAACCAATCCAGTGTCCGTATATAATTTTCTATCCTATGGTCAAGTGATACAGATATTTATCATTTCAATCCGCATATATTTTAAATTTTACGGGTATATATTATTTCAACCCGCAATCCTAAATTTTACTTCAAATCCATGAAATCGCACGAGTCTATCATTTTAACCCATAACGATTTCTCCCTAATCCATCAGATCGTTCGGGTATGTATCATTTCAACCCATAGGGAACTTGCAGTGTTATAACAATATAAGAATGTAACATTCAGTCATCCAATATCAACAATCAACATCCATCAGAATCAACATTCAAACCAATCAAGAAACAATAACAAGTGACTGATTATCAATAACGGGTATTAACTGGCAATTTAGAATTTAATATTAAATTAATGGCAATAATATTCAATAAAAGTTAGATTTAACACGAATGTCAATTTAAATATACCAAACATCAACCAATCAATTTCTAATCACATCATAAATTTAATTTAACTAACATAAGACAATTTAGTAGTTGTGAGTGGGTCAAAACACTCACCTTTGATTTCAAATCAATTTGAAATCCAAAATAAGGTCCAAATTTCAACAGTCTCATAATTCGTCCAAATCTGTTCCATAATGTCTGGAATTTCGATACGATCGCAGCGGAACAAACAACGCGTGAATCCGAGCTCGTATGGGAAAGATATACAAGTTAGAACGATTGAATTTGAAATTTGAAAAAAAAAGAGATTACCATCTCCAACAGCCATGTATGCAACAACACGACCCCTAAGCCTCACGCACAGTACTTGAACACGATCGAACCCTCACAACATCGCCCCTTTGACCATCGACCGCTGTAACGACCCAAAGTTTCAGTCATTCGAAATTGGAATATTTAATTGATTTTAAATATTCACAAGTTAATTTTATAAGTTGAATAACTTATATTTCAATTATAATGATTTAATTGGATAATTAAATTGTTAATTTAATATTTGAAATTGCAAAAAATAATTGGATTTTGAATTTTATGTTTATGAAAATGTTTTATAAAGTTGTTTCAAATTCTATTTGAATTAGAATGGAGTTAGGGAACTTTTGAAATTGAATTAAAAGTAAATTTATAGAAATTGGAAATTTTAATATTTAATTAACGTGTAAAAATAGTCATTTTTGAAATAGTCTCGGATTTTGATGAAAATAGTTTAATTGGATCCATAATGTTATACTATTATAGGATTTCAAATTTCATGTCAATCGGACGTACGGTTCGATCGTAGAAAGCTGAAATGCATAAAAATTTATTTAAGTAAAATTTAATTAAAATAATTCAATTTGAAAACCTATCTTCCGAATACGATGGAATTTTCTCCCGATATATATTCCATTGTATTTGGAATGAGGGTAAAACATTATAAACACCTGGCGGCATGCTTCGTTTGGAGTTCGAAATATTTTCGGGTGAATAGTGTCATGAAATTTTCTATAAAAGGACCTCACTTTTTCTTTTTTTCACAAACCCTAGGTCAAAAACCCTAGCCGCCACTTTGAGTTTAATGGCCGAAGACGTTCCATACTTTCTTCCCTACGATCTCCTCATTCACACAATATTAAGACACGACTCCAGCTAGAAAGTCGTAGAGCTTGGTGAGACGAGCATATCCAACGTTGGATTTTCGTTATCACGTCGTTTAAAGGCAAATTTTGACCGCGTATGCCTGGAGTTCGTGTACGTTTTTCTATTCATGGTGAGGGCCGAGCTCAGCCACATTTGGCACGAAGGGGCGTGGGCCTGTGGGCGTTCGAATGAGGGTAGCCGATCGTTGTATAGTTCATCGAGGAGGTCGCGATAATTTGATGAAGAATGACGGCTATGGGTTTCTCTACCTGAAAGAAATGCGCGTGAGAGAAGAAGATGCGAGCGGCCACGATTTTCAGATCCAAGATGAACGGGCGTGATTTAAAAGGTTTTAAAAAAATAAAATAAAAAGTGTAAATTAATTATAATTTAATTCGTGTGATCTTTTACATGCTATAACTTCTTCATATGGGGTCAAAATTGGATGAAATGAATTGCGTTGGGATCGTATTCGCGAACACTACGCGATGGAGCTTGATTGGATTGATTTGAAGCTGCTAGGAATTTTGGGTAAAATTAAATGTTCGTTTAATTTTATTCAGAATAAAACGTTGCAACGACCACTGGAACCAAAGTGAGTACAACTCACTCTTTCTGTCTTGCTTATATTTTTATATAAGTGAGAATAAATTATTTTATCCTGCTTGACGATTGTTTGGGTGATATATGATATAATATATATATTAATTAGTATTTGGATATACTCCCGCATATTTTAGCGGATGAGACCCTATACGTTCCCGTGTATGAGCGGGTGACCTTTTGTACGCGTGTTTGCCTCGAAGCGGACATTGTACATATTTTCTCATATGTATATTTGTTATAAGGACAGGTTATTATAACTATCCAGGCTGATGATTAGTGATTGATTGTTTAACTCTGATTGATGTATATGATACTACATTTTCTATTTTATAAAGATCATTGATATGATATTATATGTTTTCTACTGCGACGTGAGATTCTATATTGTTTTGTTTGGTTCTCTCTTCTCTCTTTCTTCTCTTCTCTTCTTCTCTTCTTCTCTCTTCTTTTCTTTCTCATGACTTTCCATCAGTCTGTGTTTTTTGGGTTGGACATGTGTGGTTTATTGTCGATTCAAAGGGTATGGATTTGCGGGTCGTCGCAACCGCGCCGCCTGCCACCCCTCTGACATCGCCGCGACCGAGAGACCCCCGCCTCCATGCTCGCCGACCCCGTCAGCCAGGCGTTCGCCCGCGATCGACCATAAAAACGTAGCCGCCACCATGGGTTTGGAACCCTAATGCAATTTTTCCCGATGGTCTGACTATTGAATTGAAGAGCGACAGGAACCTATGAACTCCGCGTGACACTCTCCACGCAACAGTATCCTTGATTCGACGATCCATCACAGATGATCAAACCCTAATGAATGCCCGAGATTTAATCACCAATTTCTGGCCAAACGGTGAACCAAATAGAAAAAAAATCACTGCAGTAGATAGCGCTCGGCGAGAGCTTCAAATCGGTATATAATATGTTAGGGTTTGGAGGAGTTGGAATTTTTGAAATTGATTTTAAATTTGAAATTGAATTTGGATTTAAGTTTCATATTCTGTCGTTTGAGAAGGAGGAATTGGTAGAAGTACTAGTATGCACAGAAATAAGAAACGAGAAAAAATTAGGTTTTATAACGGCCTATATATATGCAGATCTGAATAAATCATCTTATAGATCAAAATAGATGTTTTCGATATTTTTTAAACTCAATGGAAATGGTTTCAGGTCCTAATTCCATCGTATAAAGAAGTTAGCTTTAAAATCAGTTTATTTCAAATTGAATTCAATTAAATTGATTTCTACGTGTTTCAAGCCCGTATGATCAAACGACAAGTCCTATCTCTACGAAACTTGATATTCTTCAATAATTCACTGTTATAGATCCGATTAAATTAGTTTCATCGAAATCTGAGACAGTGGCCAAAATGGCTATTTTCACATTAAATAAATATATTATTTTTCAATTAATCAAATCACTTTTTAATTTCAAATTTAATAACTAACAATTTTTATCATTTTTGATTACTTAGACATTTACAATAATTTGAAACAAATTTACCTATCAATTCAGTGCCAAATATTACACTAACTACAGAGTTTAGTTTCAACTGTAAATAGAATCCAATTAATTATATATTTAATTCCAATAAACTTATTTGATTTCAATCTTTTTATTCAATTAATCATTACTCTAAGGGCATAGTTAACATTGGTTTATATCTTATTACACTTATACTCTACAATTATCATCTTAATTTACATTAACGTAATATTTAATTACATTTAATTGCAATTGATTTCTAATTTAATTCAACAGATTAAATAAGTAGGTAACAAATAACAATTGTCACCTTTTACTTAATTTAATCACATTCATAAGTTTATTATCTACAATCAATGTTCTAAATATTTACACAACACTAATTTTATCCAATTACAATTAATTACATATTATTTCACAAATTAATAAAACATTTAATCTATTTCCTTATTTACAATTTATAACCAATTATAACCTTTTAATCATTTCAATAAATTGGGATTACAATAAAATAGTTACCAGTTGCCTTAAATTAACATTACTATCATTACATTCTAGTTATTTCTCATTATTATCTTAAATTTTTATTTTTTCACAACATTAAATTCCCAACAACTTATTTAATTAATTAATTTAATTTTCGAAAATTACGGGTCGTTACACCTAGCTATTTTCTCATAATTAGATTTTCTCCCAATTGGGTTCATTGCCTGAGGTTGAACTCTAAATAGAAAATACTTCTAGGGAGAATATCTTTTTAATAAAAATATTAGACGCCTTAGAAGGAGATCTAGGTAGGCCATGGAGTAAAGCTAAGGACGACATGTGAGTGGATTCAAATTATATCTCTTTTATGTTTATGATATATAATATCATTAGATTCCCATTAAATATTTTAATTCAGCATTTAAACTAATTTCAGTAATTAGTTCTACTAGTTAGTTATGTTGAAACTGTAAATTTTATAAGTGAAGTGTACTTATATTTAAATGTTATTTATATGGAAAAAGAAAGGAATCCAATTAAATATAAGTAATATTAGGCTTAAAAGCTGTAGAGAAAGGTATAAGCCTAAAAGTAAGAAATTACAATAAATTGTGTTAAAACGGGAGAAATGAATTAAAAAAGGGAAAATCTAATAACTTGATTTAGAAGATAGTGATAGATTAGTTGGTTGGTTTAGAAAAGGGAATGCATTTCCATAGTTTAATAGTGTAAGAATAACGATAAACGTAATTGCAGGAATAAAAGCAAGAAAAATGGAATTAGTTCAAATTAGAGACATTACTGTATTTTGCATTAGACAATAAATAAAGAAACAATAAAAGAAATATTTTGCAGTTACGAGTTATTGTTTATAGCATTATTCAGTATTAAAATATGGAAACGGATTTTTAGCACAGATTTTGTAACCAACCAAATAGAATAGAACTACTTCCCAGAATAAAAGAGAATAACGCGAAGCGTTAAAGAAATTAAAGAAGAAGAAATAATCAAGTTAATTATGTGACAAGACTAGAAACAATAAACAGAAAATGTGACTAGATCTGCATTTGTTGTGCAGATAGTAGAGTAAAAAGTAAAAAAGTTATTATGATAAGTAATTTATGACAGTTGGACGTAGTCTCAAGCTAGACTGTCATATAATATAAGAGAACTAAAGAGAATTTAGTATCTTAATAAAAGAAGACTAGAATAGAAAAGAGACACTTGCAATTACATTTAAAACATGTAGGCTATAAAAGAAAGAAAAGAATACAGAAGTGACAATTGCAAGTATAATTGTAACATGTAGGTTATAATTAAAAAGAAAGAAATAGAAGAGGCTTATTTTATCAAACTTAGATCTTGGATTAAGTTAATAAGCAAGAATAATAGCAGTGGCCCGTACCGGCAGCATTCCCTTTCATGTCAAGGAATGATGGTCTCACACATGGGTGGGGCTGGGCATGTTGACTAGGGTAAATAAGTAGACAATAGAATAAGAAAAACTAAACACAAAATAAAAGATTAGACGTAGGCTTTAATAAAATGGTAAGGTGCGTTTAGAGTAGCCCAAGAGAATCTGGATAAAGAGCCTAACGTAGCAGTTTATCGCAGATTTTTAGTACAGAAGGAGCACGTCCAACTTAGTTATTTTGGGCTAGAAGGAAGTACGAGACTTCAACGGGACATGAGAATACTCTAGGATGGCCCTCTGGGGTAGGCCTAACGAAGCTGCACCCCCGGAGGCAGGTCTGTTAGGGTTCCATTAAGAGAGTATGCCTTGACTGCTTTTGCATTGTAGGCCTAACGAAGCAGACCTTTGTAGGCAGTCAAAAGGTTGATGATGGAGTAAGATATTCGTATGACATCGTACTCTAGTTTGCGAGCAGGTTATAGTGGGCAGGACCCAAAAGGATAGTCACATTTGGAGATCAGCCATCATCGGTCAGAGCAAGTTCGAAAAAGACTAAAGTTAAACCAACAGGCCAATGATTCTTTCACTATCGATACATTGGATGAGGGGCACAACCAATTGGATGTTTAGATTATTTGTAGTAGGGCACAGCCACTTAGCCCTTGAAAGGTCTTTCGATTACTGTATTGGCTATGGACCGACGCAGCCACCCCTCAACTAATCAAAAGACCTCTAAAGAGCTAAGTGGTTGTGCCCTACTACAAACAATCTAAACATCCAATTGGCTGCGCCCCTCATCCAATGTATCAATAGTGAAAGAATCATTGGCCTTTTGTTTTAACTCTATTCTTTCTCGAACTCGCTTCTTGGTTTGATGATGGCCTGATGTCCACATGCGACTATCCTTTTGGGTCCCGCCCAGTAAAACCTACTCTCTAATTAGAGTACGGTGTCATACGAATATCCTACTCCAAACATCAATCCTTTTGACTGTCTACAAGGTCATGCCATGCAAAAGCAGTCAAGGCATACTCACTTGATGGAACTCCTACAGACCTGCCTACGGGGGACTGCTTCGTTACGCCTAACCCAGAGGGCCAACCTAGATTACCCTTACGTCCCGTTGAAGATTCGTACTACCTTCAGCCCAAAATATCTAAGTTGGACGTGCTCCTTTTGCGTTGAAATCTATGATGAACTGCTTCGTTAGGCTCTTTATCCTTTGGGCTGTTCCAAACGCATCTTACTACTTTATTATACCCTACGTCTAATATTTTACTATGCGTTTAGTTTACTTTTCTTATCCTGTTAGCTACTTATTTACCTTAATCAGAATAAGCTTGTCCCGGCCTCACATAAGTATTATGAGACAATCAGTTCCTGACTGAAAGGGAATGCTGTTGGTATAGGCCCTGTTTCTATCTTTCCTTATTAACTTAGTGTACGTTTTTAAATAAGCCTCTTCTATTATTTCTGTTCTATTTGCTTATTAACTTAATCTAAGTCTTAAAATAAGTTTTTTTGTTCTTTCTGCTAAATTAGAACCTATGTTATAATTTTAGTTGTAATTGTCGCTTTTGTACTCTTTTATAATCTATATATTATAAATATAATTACAAGTGTCTCTTCTTTATTCTAGTGTGTCTTCTTTTATTATGATATTGAATTTTCTTTAATTCTCTTATTTCATATGACAATCTTAGCTTGGGACTACGTCCGATTGTCTCAAATTTTCTTATCATAATAACTGCTTTGTTCTTATTCTACTATCTGCGCAGTAAATGCAGATCTAGTTACATTGCTTCTAGTCTTATCAATAATTAATATGATTTCTTCTTTACTTCCTTTAATTCTTCGCTTTATTTTCTTATATTGTAGGAAGCAGTTATATTCTATTTGGTTGGTTACTAAAACTGTGCCAAAAATCCATTTCCATATTTAATACTAAATACTAAAAGAAATGCTATAGACAATAATCTGTATTGCAAGATATTTCTTTTGTTATTTCTTTACTTTTTGGATAGTGCAAAATACAATAGAGTCTCTATTTTACACTAATTCCCTTTTTCTTTCTTTTATTCTTGCAATTACGTTTATCGTTGTCTTTTAAATATTAAACCATGGAAATGTATTCTCTTCTTTAAACCAACCAACTAATCTGTCACCAACTTCTCAATCAAGTTATTAAATTTTCTCCCTTTTTATTTACTGTCCCCATTTTACAGTAAATTTCTATTTGTCTCTCTTTATTTAAGTTTTTCTTACTTTGCATCTAATTTCTACAAATCTAGTATTTTTCTATTTTAATCCGTATTTGCGAATTCTTCTCTTTAACTATTTTATTCGCGTAGAAAGGAATAAAAAGGAGTTAACATTTACAGGCTAAATTTTAACTTTAAAATAGATGTAAATAACAGCAAATAACTCTGAATAACTGTAAATTTCTTACTTTTAGGCTTATTCCTTTCTCTAATTGTTAAGCCTAATATTATTCATATTTAATTAGATTACTATCTCTGTTTTCCACATAATAATTAAATATAAGATTTCTTATACAATTTACAGTTTTCAATAGAACAAATTTAGTGAAATAATTTAAACCCACTCACATGTCATCCTTAGCTTTGCTTGTGCTTAGCTTGGATCCATGGTCTTCCTGGATCCCCTTCTAAGGTGTCTAATATTTTTATTGAGACGATCTTCTCTCTAGAAATATTTTCTTTTTAGGGTCCAGCCTCTGGCAATGAACCCAATTGGGAGAAAATCTGATTGTGAGAAAAAAGCTAGAACTTGGGTTCTATTTATAGTGGAGTTTGGGGATCTCAGACCATTGGATTCTTGGATTGAATCTGAAGCCACCACGTCACAGGGTCATTTGGGGCCATCAGATGCATCAATGTATGGCTCAGATCGCGTAAAAATCGATTTTACTTGGCTTGGCTTGTATCTGGACGAAATTACGTCCAGGTAGCAACGCGGGTCGACCCTAGGGTCAACCTGTGATTCCTTCGAGTCGACCTGGGGAGTTCTAGGTCGACCTATAGGTCGTCCCATATACGTTTTTATTTCGTTTTTTTCTTTCTATTTTCGATTATTTCCCGCTTTTTCGTTTCTCTCATAACTTCTTTATGTTGACTCGGATTTTGACAAGTTATATATGGAAATTGATCATAAAATCGCCATAGACACAATAGTATAAGTTTCAAGAACATATTCTGATAATTCCAAAAAATGGTTATTTTCACCGTTCGTCATTATTTGATTATTTAATTATCGAAAAATGCGGGGTGTTACATTCTCCCCCCTTTTAGGAAATTTCGTCCCAGAAATTCAATAAGGGTAAAATTATGTAATTCCTTTCATCAATAACATCTATTTTATGTACATCCAATTTTGCGGCCATCCGTGCACTTGTGCAAAGTGTCATTCAACATGAGATATATGCATGAATATGAATTTCTAAGCGGTACCTCATATATGAATGCTTTTCTTCTATAAAAATTTATTTTAAAACATGATATGCACATCGTAAATATACTTGCAATTTCTATATAAATGCAATCTTTTTGAAAATTCAAAATGTTTTTCACGTAATTTTTCCCACACTCCTACTGAATAGGGGCATAGTTCAATGAATTTTTCATCCAAATCGTACCACACAACTTTTAATTTTCGAATTTCAAAAGAAAAAAAATATATAATTTTCCAAATTCGATTTCTTATGTCAAAAGGAAGGTAAAAAACGAAAAAACTTCATGTTTTTCCGTTTTACTTTTTTGCACCTCTTTCACCGTACTTGGAATTTATGCTACTATTCTATAAAAAAACACTATTTGCTTTTCCAAACACAGTCTACATAAGAAAATTTCTGTTTTTAAAATTTCTTTCCTTTTATTGTTAACGTTTTTTGTCGCTTTCTTTAAATTTGTTAATTTTCTTTTTAGTTATTCTTTTGTCTACTTTTACATATCTTTTAATATTTAAGTCTTATTTCCTTATTCTCTTTTTACGAATGTCACAAGAACATAGAGAAAAAGCATCATTACTGATTTACTACAATACAAACTAAATGCTTACATAAGAGTACAATTTTCTAACTTAAAGGAAAACAAGTTCTACTACAAAGAAATACTAGATAGGTAGCTACAGCAGCTAAACACAACTATCAACTAGGGCTAGGAGGCCTAGGACCATGTCCGTCCTGACATAAGAAGGTCCTAATCAAAGAATCTAGACAACTAAGGTGCTCCTCCTGCCGTCTGGTGCTCGCCACTATCTCACGTTGTGTCCTAACTATCTCATGCTATCCCTGGAGAAGCGCTTCGTGCTCTCTGGCAAGCTGCTCTTGCCTCTCGGCCATGACCCTCATCTGCTCGTCATAACCCATCGGTGGAGGCGGTTGGGAAGGTCATGCCTCCTCTCCCCAAGATCCTTGTCTCCAAGTACTATACGTCGCCGACTTAGGTGGCCAAGCAGGCCACTGTGACTTTGTATGTCCAACACCGCCTCCAAATAGTGGCGAAGGAAAGGTCTGCTGCCACTAGAAATGCTGCAATGCCTGATGGTGTGGCGAGGGCTATGGCTCGGGCTCCTGCTCCTCCTGTGGAGCCTGTATCTGTGCCAACTCTATACCCATCCTCCTCAGGGTGAAGGAATCAATCATAGGGTGGGTCTGCTCAATATAAGCCTCTCTACTCCATCTCTACTCCATCCCACCTAAAGACCCGTGTCCAAAAATGACTAAAGATCGACACCCTCTCGCTGCTATCACATACTGGGCCATGATCGCCTTAGCCCAGTTCACTTATAAGCCTCCAAATATGGCGTAGGTGGTCTGTCTCACTATGGGATAGATCTGGTCGTAGCTCCCCGTCTTGGGGAAGAGGTTATACAGTAGAATACATACAACCAATCTGGCCACTAGGCGCAACTGTCTAATGTGACAATCGGGGTGCTGGGGGTCTACAAAGATCTGATGTAAGACGGCATGGT
Source organism: Allium fistulosum (assembly GCA_030737815.1). Taxonomy (NCBI): domain Eukaryota; kingdom Viridiplantae; phylum Streptophyta; class Magnoliopsida; order Asparagales; family Amaryllidaceae; genus Allium; species Allium fistulosum. The sequence goes on from CM060906.1 coordinate 920,216,186, forward strand.
TCGTCATATCCATATGGTCTACATCTAGACCATGCCCTCTAATCTCCAAAATATCAGCAAACCGTGTCTTAGTAAATGCTATCCCTACTCCCTTGACCTCCGACTGGAAGGCCATCTCATCATCCCCATCATTAGTACGTAAATTAGCGTCAAAAAGGTGTACTAACCTGGGGTACGCTCTTCACTCTAACGTCTCGCGACTCAGAATCTGTCGCAATCTGGTATCCAAAAAGAGCCGCTCTAAAGGCGTGCCATGAAAATCAGAAAATATCACAGCTCTCCCTTGCAAAAAATGGTATAAAGCTGTATCAGAGTAAACCTGAAGTATCCTCTTATCACCTTGGCACCCAGCTATCTCTTGGGGTGTAAGATGGGGAAAAAGGGTGAACCAAAGCTGGTCTTGGAGGCATGGCGAAAAACCTTCATATCTGCGGGAAAGAAGTATGGATATGGGTAGATCTTGTGATACGCCTCAATTTGACACTAACCGTGAGTTGATTGGTGGAGTTTTGAGGTGGTGGGGGTTGTTGGAGATGGTGGAATTGGGTTTGGCTGCTGCTATTTTAGGAGCGAGGAGATGAAATAAGGAGGCCGAAGCCTCGACACATTTATACGCGTAAAAATGGGCAAAGGCGGTCGACCCACCTTTCCCCAAGGTCGACCTGGGTCGGCCTATTTTTTTTTGTTTTTCGCCTTTGCACGGTGTCTGCCTCGCCCGTTTCCTTCCTAACTAATCTAAGCCCTAACCAATCCCACCAATTCCCGGGTCTTCTAAGTCGCAGTTATGACTTTGGCTAAATATTCATGACCGCTCTCCACCCTCCAAGTGGAGTCTTCACGTCTCTTATACTTCAACTAAATCTTTATTTATATCCACAACCTTGCTCTAACCACTTATATCGTCTAACCCCTAAATTTCTTTTTCAAGACTGTTTTTAATATTTTTACAGCTATAAAATATTCAATATACTTATCTAAGTAATAAGTGTACTTACAAACCACTTTGTTTCTATACTTAGAAATTATCTTTAAACAAATTTTCACTAGGGTCTAAATAGATGTTGCGTAAAACACCATTACTACAACCCAAAATTTCTAGTTTTATGGCTTCAATTAAAATAATTATCATATATATATCTTTTATTTTCAAACTGCAAACTCTCTATATATTTACTAATTTGAAACCGTAGCTTTTCTTTTCAAAAATTTAATTATGGGGCTAGACTTAAAGTGGGTTTTTAATTTCCTGATTCCCGTTTCTCAACTTTTTTTCCATGTGTTGATTCTTTCTGAAGAACGAATTTCTCTTTGGGTCCAGGGGTATATTATACATATATATATACACATATTAAAAATACAAATACGTTCACTCACTGTCTACCTAGGAATCCTAAACCTAGGCTCTGAGACCAGATGTAACAGCCCAATTTTCAGTGGGTCCGGTTTTTTCGCAAAAATATTATAATCCAATCGCACTGAAGTCCGAGTTGGGTTTCTGGTATCCTGCAAATAGGCAAAGACAAATATATCAGAGCTCTGAAAAATATCTCATAGCGGAACTGAGTAAAATATAATAGTAAGTAAATACTCACCAAAATAATAACACTTTCTAAACAAGTGTCTCCAAGCTGGAAAGTCTCTGCCATCTACCTAACCTGTACGATGTTTTGAGGAGGGGGTCAGAACTAAAGTTCTGGTGAATAGACAAATAATATACTTCTATGTTTAATTCTACGTATACTGTTTTACTTCCGTTTTCTGTTATATTAGGTTTATTGGGTTTATAATACTCTCGCCCCTATGCGTGAATCGTACCCATTTACTCCTTAGTAGATCAAAACCTAACAACTAATAAATATGTAGCTATATGCCCAATGACCATATTGGTCCTAGGTACTACCCTTAGTACCTTCCATATTCTCCTCGAAAAGGACTCCATTGTCTCTCTGCTAGGGCGTGTTGTGACTACATCTATAAAGGACTGCCTTGTAAGGCATACAATACAGATGTTCCATCGTCTGCTATGAAAACGTAAAACTACGTCCGCACTAGCCTATACTAATGCTCGGACATCCACAATGTACCACCCGGTGCGTACCTTGAGGTCTACACGTAATCGTTCTGTCTACTCCCTGAATCCCGCTAAATAAGGTCTACCTTGTACGGAACTCAGTAGGGGATTCTCTATATCTATAAATGATTGCCTCGTTAGGTTTACAATAAAGATATCCTACTTGGTTTGTCTCTTTTCTCATCGTGGCTATGGCCCCACGCAGCCATCCCTCAACTAATCGAAAGGCCTCTAAAGAGCTAAGTGGTTGTGCCCTACTGCAAACAATCTAAACATCCAATTGGTTGCGCCCCTCATCCAATGTCTCAATAGTGAAAGAATCATTGGCCTTTTGTTTTAACTCTATTCTTTCTCGAACTTGCTTCTTGGTTTGATGATGGCCTGATGTCCACATGCGACTATACTTTTAGGTCCAGCCCTATAAAACCTACTCTCTAATCAGAGTACGGTGTCATACGAATATCCTACTCCAAACATCAACCCTTTTGACTGTCTACAAGGTCCTGCCATGGAAAAGTAGTCAAGGCATACTCACTTGATGGAACTCCTACAGACCTGCCTCCGGGGGACTGCTTCGTTACGCCTAACCTAGAGGGCCATCCTAGATGAACTGCTTCCGGGGGACTGCTTCATCCCAAAATATCTAAGTTGGACGTGCTCCTTCTGCGTTGAAATCTATGATGAACTTCTTCGTTAGGCTCTTTCTCCTTTGGGCTACTCCAAAGGCATCTTACTATTTTATTATACCCTACGTCTAATCTTTTACTATGCATTTAGTTTACTTTTCTTATCCTGTTAGCTACTTATTTACCCTAATCAGCATAAGCTTGTCCCGGCCTCACATAACTATTGTGAGACAATCAGTTCCTAACTTAAAGGGAATGCTGTTGGTATATGCCCTGTTACTATCTTTCCTTATTAACTTAGTGTATGTTTTTAAATAAGCCTCTTTTGTTATTTCTGCTCTATTTGCTAATTAACTTAATCTAAGTCTTAAAATAAGCCTTTTCTGTTCTTTCTGCTTAATTAGAACCTATTTTATAATTTTACTTTTAATTGTCACTTCTATACTCTTTTATAATCTATATATTATAAATATAATTACAAGTGTCTCTTCTCAATTCTAGTGTGTCTTCTTTTATTATGATATTGAACTTTCTTTAATTCTCTTATTTTATATGACAATCTTTGCTTAGGACTACGTCCGATTGTCTCAAATTTACTTATCATAATAACTGCTTTGTTCTTATTCTACTATCTGCGCAGTAAATGCAGATCTAGTTACATTGCTTCTAGTCTTATCAATAATTAACTTTATTTCTTCTTTACTTCCTTTAATTCTTTGCTTTATTTTCTTATATTCTAGGAAGTTGTTCTATTCTATTTGGATGGTTACAAAAACTGTGCTAAAAATCCATTTCAATATTTAATACTAAATACTAAAAGAAATGCTATAGACAATAATCCGTATTGCAAGATATTTCTTTTGTTATTTCTTTACTTTTTGGGTAGTGCAAAATACAGTAGAGTCTCTATTTTACACTAATTCCCTTTTTTTCTTTTATTCTCGCAATTACGTTTATCATTGTCTTTTAAATATTAACCCATGGAAATGTATTCTCTTCTTTAAACCAACCAACTAATCTATCACCAACTTCTCAATCAAGTTATTAAATTTTCTCCCTTTTTATTTACTGTCCCCATTTTACAGTAAATTTCTATTTGTTTCTCTTTATTTAAGTTTTTCTTGCTTTACATCTAATTTCTGCAAATCTAGTATCTTTCTATTTTAATCCGTATTTGCGAATTCTTCTCTTTAACTATTTTATTCACGTAGAAAGAAATAAAAAGAAGTTAACATTTACAGGTTAAATTTCAACTTTAAAATAGATGTAAATAACAGCAAATAACTGTGAATAACTGTAAATTTCTTACTTTTAGGCTTATGCCTTTCTCTAACTGTCAAGCCTAATATTATTCATATTTAATTGGATTACTATCTCCGTTTTCCATATAATAATTAAATATAAGATTTCTTATACAATTTATAGTTTTCAACAAAACTAATTTACTGAAATAAATGCTGAAATTAAATATTAAAGGGAATCTGACGATAATATATCATAACGTAAAAGATATATAATTTAAACCTACTCACATGTCATCCTTCGCTCTGCTTGTGCTTAGCTTGGCTCCATGGTCTTCCTGGATCCCCTTCTAAGGTGTCTAATTCTTTTATTAAGAAGATCTTCTCCCTAGAAATATTTTCTTTTTAGGGTCCAGCCTCAGGCAATGAATCCAATTAGGAGAAAATCTGATTGTGAGAAAATAGCTAGAACTAGGGTTCTATTTATAGTGGGGTTTAGGGATCTCAGACCGTTGGATTCTTGGATTGAATCTAAGGCCACCATGTCAGAGGGTCGTTTGGAGCCATTAGATGCATCAACGTATAGCTCAGATCGTGTAAAAATCGATTTTACTTGGCTCGGCTCGTACCTGGACGAAACTATGTCCAGGTAGCAACGCGGGTCGACCCTAGGGTCGAGTTGTGATTCCATCAGGTTGACCTAGGGAGTTCTGGGTCGACCTATGGGTCGACCCATATACGTTTTTTTCTTCTATTTTCGATTATTTCCCGGTTTTTCATTTCTCTCGTAACTTCTTCGTGTTGACTCGGATTTTGACAAGTTATATATGGAAATTGATCAAAAAATTGACATGGACACAATGGTATAAGTTTCGAGGCCATATTCTAATAATTCCAAAAAAAAATATTTTCACTATTCATCGTTATTTGATTATTTAATTATCGAAAAATGCGGGGTGTTACATATCTTGTATCAGTTAGGTAGGGACAGGCGGTTATAACTGTCCTAGGGTAGAATTTGTATTTGTATTACTCTGATGTATCTTTTTTGAAATGACTTTGTAAAGTATTATGTTGATCAATATATGTTATTCCGTTGCGTTGTGAGATTCTGTGATTGTTTAGTTTCTTCTATCTTCTATCTCCTTTCTTTCCCTTAACAATCTATCTTTCCGACATTTAATTGTTCGACACATGAATACCGTGGATGTATTCGTGTCGAGTTCTGGGGTTCGGAAAGGCAGTTCATTACATAAATAGTCTTGGAGCAAATAGAGTATAATCAATATTTAGAGAACAATGCCCATTATATAGAAACAGTTACATTAACTATTAGTTGTTCCTAACTTGGTAAGCACTATATTATTAAGCGCGTCGTTTAATTAATTTTCAAATGTAATTTACATTGGTTCAACATAGTTTTATCCTATTTTTAACATATAAATCTAAATATGTACATAATTTTGTTTGATAATAGTGTTCCAAACCTAGAGTAGAGAAATTATGCTCGAAATGGGATAGTAATTAAATTTGGCTTAGTGAAACTACAATTTCGTTATAACACATTTCGACATTATACTATACTAATTAATTAGAGAAAATATTATAGTAGTTTTCAAACATCATGTTCTTTAGTACATATAGCTTAATAAGAGATGAGATAATATATGAAATGAGAAATCAAATTTTGTATCTAGAGTATCATTGTAGTTTATAGATCATGCAATAATTTGTTAACTAATAATTATGTATATAGCATTCATTGTAGTATTGTTACTATATTAACCTTCTTAAAAAAACTTGACTGGTTAATTATGCATATTCCAACGTTGATGATTCTAACTAATTAGACATTATCCTTATTTGTTTCAACTAATCTGAATAAGAGCTGCACAACATGATTTAATAAATGTATATTTTTGAAATATACACTGAAGTAAAATTAAAAATTAGTTTTAGTCCATCGAAAAATGAAATGTTATGTTGAACTAAAAGTGGATACCAATTGATTAGTGTTAGGAAATCAATTCTATGGTTTCGATGATAACAGCTATACAATGGAAATCGAATATGCATATATATCTATATTTATAGGTAATTGATAAAGTAACATCAACAAAGAGACAAGAACAAGACTCAAAAGAAGTATCAAGAGGCTACAAGTCGATAGAATCAGAAGAGGAATGATACATGCATAGGAAAAGCAACATGCACAAATCCAGACGTCTGAGTGCACTAGCCAGACGTCTGATTGAATTCTCTGGTTCGCAAATCAGACAGAATCAGACGTCTGGTTATGATACTCAGACGTCTGAAAAGCAACCATATGCAAAAATATATAAAAGACAGACGTCTGAAACTTTTTTCAGACGTTTGGTTTTGAACTCAGCTGCTACCATTCAAAGTACAACTGTCACAATTGAAAAGACACCTTCGCTCCTCTTCGCTGCAACTCTTCATCATCATCAGGAGCGACCATAGAACACTTGCTAATGGATGCAACTACTCAAGGAACCTCTCTACCACTATAAATAGCATCAAGAATCCAAGAGAAGAACCTACCTGACTTACTTGCGCTTTCTACTCTTATACTCTGATATATTCTTGATCTCTAGCAATCTATACTTGTACTCTACTCTTCCAAATATACAGTTCCTCATAGACAACAATCTCTAGATATATATTGGAAGCATTTGCACTATATAGTCAAAATCCTTGTAATAAAGAACACACAATTGACAAAGAAACTCTGCTATTGTAAACCTGTACCTCCGGGTGAAGTGAGGGTTATTCGGTAAAAGGAAATTCCAAAGAGGAGCTTCGGAACTGGACGTAGGACGGGAGGTCCAAACCAGTATAAAATCTCTGATGTGATTATTCTTGTTTACATACTTTAATATTGTTATAATATAGTTTAAATTAGTCACATACTTGTCATTTGCATAATCAATCCACCCTACTATAGACTTTCATTTGGTATCAGAGCAAGGTTTGATCAAATTACAGTAACACGTTTTTGAATCATTTTGATATGGCAAGTATTTTTCAAGAAGGACAATCCACAGCACGACCACCACTTTTTAATGGCTCTAACTATGCATATTGGTCAACACGTATGAGAATTTTTATGGAAGCTAATGGTCTAGAAATTTGGTCAGCCACTCAAAATAAATATGAAGCACCTACTACTGCTATGAACACATGGACTGATGCACAAAAGACCTCAGCATCAAACAATGCTAAAGCTATGAATGTTTTATTTTGCTCTATAGATAAAAATGAATTTTCACGTGTCATGTTATGTACTACTGCATTTGACATTTGGCGTACTTTACAAATTACACACGAAGGTATAACAAAGGTCAAACAAACTAAGATTTCAATTTTGCAAAACCAATTTTCGTCATTTAAAATGAAGCAAAATGAAACTATTGTTGATATGTATTCTAGATTTCAAACTATCCAACATGATCTTATGGCATTAGGAGTTAAATTTACCGATTTTGATTTAGTTTCTCGAATACTCAACTCTTTAACATCAGATTGGGAAAGGAAAGTATTAGCTATTGAAGAAGCTAATGATCTCTCTACTCTCAAAACTGAAGAGTTGATAGGAAATTTAATGTCATATGAAGCTAATTTGAAGGCACGAAAAGAACTAAATTCGGAAAAGAAGAACATAGCATTTCCAGCAACAAAAAATGATGACTGTGATTTAGATGAAGAAGAGATAGTCTTCATTGCCAAGAGTTATAACAGATTCAAGAAATTTAGAAAGATGACAAAATTCCAAAAAGAAGGGAAGTCCAACACAATAAACTTATCTCAAATTAAGTGCTATGAATGTGATCAATACAGACATATGAAGAAGGATTGCCCTAAACTCAATAATGATAAAAAGAAGAACAAATTTGAAAAATTCAAAATGAAGAAGGCTTTCAAAGTAACATGGGAAGACTCGGATTCATCGTCATCTGAAAGTGATAGTGACAGTGATGGAGAGCAAGCTAATGTGTGTTTTATGGCACAAACTGATGAGGTATGTCTAAAACTTAACTATGACGAATTATTAGAACTTAGCATGGAATTAGATGATAAATTTAGACAAATTAAAAAATTGAACAAAGAATATATAGCTAAAATAAATAGATTAGAACTTGAAGTAGGAATGTTAAAAGATGAAAAAATTATCTTAGAACAAGAACTAGAATTATCTCAAGAAAAAATTAAAAATAATTTGATAGAAAGTAAGGATTAGTATTGACTTTGAAAACACTAAAATAGTAATGGATGATTTACTAAAAGAAAAAGTCAACTTAAAAAGCAATATTGAAATATTGAAAATTGAAAATTTAGAATTAAAAGAAAAATTAGATAAAATTACAAATAATGTGTCAAAATTCAATAAAGGGAAACAAGATTTGGAAAATCTTATCAAAACTTCAAAACCATCAGGCAATAGAAATGGAATAGGATTTAAAAATATTTCTAAACAAAAAGGAAATGATGCAAAAAAAAATTGTATACAAAAACTAAAGGTTTACCTATGTCTAGTATGAATACCAAAACTATGAAAATTTGGATTCCTAAGACAAATAACAATTTGATTAAACAAAAACATATTAATAATTTCTTAGAGAATGTAGTCTATAATAAAAATTATATTTATAAAGGTACCAAACCATCATGGGTATGACTACCTTCTCCTAATAATTAGGACCCTAACAAAAGTATATGGGTACCAATTAAAACATCTTTTATTTTACAGGTACCCAAAATAAAACATAAGGAGAAATGGATACTAGATAGCGGATGCTCCAAGCATATGACCGGAAATTCAAAAATGTTATCAAATATAACATACATCGATGGTGGAACGGTAACCTTTGGAGATAATTCAAAAGGATATGTCATTGGCACTGGAGAAGTCATCAATTATGGTATTTCTATCTCTCCTATTATTACCAATGTTTTATTAGTAGAAAATCTAAAACAAAATCTACTAAGCATTAGTCAATTATGTGACAAAGGCTTTCAAATAAATTTCGAAAAAGATAGATGTAATATTTTAGATAACAACAAACAACTTATATTTGAAGGTTTTAGAAACAAAAATATCTATGTATTAAACATGAATATAAATAAAAATTCAAATTTATGTTTAACCGCCAAACATAATGATCCATGGTTATGGCATAAACGTTTTTGTCACATCAATTTGAAAAGTATTAATAAATTGGCAAAATATGAGTTAGTTAGAGGTTTACCTAAAAAAATTACAAAGTAGAAAATTTATGTGACGATTGTCAAATTGGAAAACTAAAGAAAACCTCTTTTAAATCTAAAAATAATATTTCTACAAAACAACCACTAGAATTATTACATTTAGATTTATTTGGTCCAACACAAATACGATCTATAAATCACAACAAATATGTTTTCATCATAATTGATGATTTTTCATGGTATACATGAACCTTGTTTTTAAAACATAAAAGCGATACTTTTGAAATGTTTAAAATATTTGCTAAAAGAATTAGAACACAAATGGACTTGAAAATTAAAAATATTCGAAGTGATCACGGAGGAGAATTCGAAAATGATCTTTTTACTAATTTTTGCAATAAGAAAGGAATAAGTCATAATTTTTCTTTTCCTTGCACACCTCAACAAAATGGTGTAGTAGAAAGAAAAAATCGTACGTTACAAGAATGTGCACGAACACTACTAAATAGTAGTAACCATATGTCCTATGACTAAAAAAACTTAGAAATATTTTTTGGAAGAAAACCTAAAGTATCATACTTTAAAACTTTTGGTTCAAAATGCTTTATATTAAATACAAAAGATAACTTAGGAAAATTTGACCCGAAGGCCGATGTGATCGTAGCAAAGCATATAGAATTTTTAATAAACGAAATAATACTATTGAAGAAAGTTTACATGTTTCGTTCGACGAAAATCTATTTTAACAATCATACTAATGATGAAGAAGAGACTATTCCAATAACAAATTCAACAAATTCTATTAATAATGAAACAAATGTGCAAAATAACACTTTAATATTATCCCCTAGAATTCTTAAGAATCGTCCAAAAGATAATATCATGGGAGATCTCAATTCTAGAGTAACTAGAAATCAACTTAATCAAATAAGCCATGTAGCATTTGTGTCAAATCTTGAACCAAAAAATTATAAAGAAGCTTCAAATGATAACTTTTGGATAATGGCTATGCAAGAAGAATTGAATCAATTTGAACGTAATAATGTTTGGTAACTAGTTCCAAGACCTGAAGACCAATCGGTTATAGGAACAAAATGGGTATTTAAAAACAAAGCAGACGAGAATGGAAATATTGTTAGAAATAAAGCACGTTTATTTGCTCAAGGTTATAATCAAGAAGAAGGCATCGACTATGATGAAACTTTTGCACCAGTAGCAAGACTCGAGGCCATACAAACTTTACCCGCTTTTGCAAATCATCACAATTTTAAATTGTTTCAAATGGATGTCAAAAGTGCTTTCTTAAATGGTTTTATTAAAGAAAACGTATACGTTGAACAACCTCCTTTATTTACTCATGAAAAATATCCCGATCATGTTTTTAAATTACAAAAAGCTTTATATGGTTTAAAACAAGCTCCTCGAGCTTGGTATGAACGACTTAAAAATCACTTAATTACATCGGGATTTCAAATAGGAAAAATCGATACAACTTTATTTATTAAACGAGAAGATAACGATATTTTAGTTGTGCAAATTTACATAGACGATATTATTTTTGGTTCAACTAATGAAAATTTTTGTAATCATTTCTCAAATATTATGACCAATGAATTTGAAATGTCTCACATGGGAGAATTAAATTTCTTTATAGGTTTACAAATAAAACAACTTGAAAATGGTATTTTTATTCATCAAGAAAAATATTGTAACGACCTATTACGACGCTTTGGAATGGATAAAATTTCAAGCAAACCAACACCGATGAGTATTACTGTTCACTTAGAAAAAGATGATAATGGAAAAGATTTTGATGAAAAATTATATCGTAGCATGATTGGTTCCTTACTCTATTTGACGGCTAGTCGACCCGATATTACGATGAGTGTATGTCTCTATGCTCGATTTCAAGCAAAACCAAAAGAATCTCATCTAAGAGCTGTTAAGCGTATTTTACGTTATCTATCTAGTACTAAAGATTATGGTTTGTTTTACCCTAAAGGATCATCGTTTGAACTAGTTTCATATAGTGATGCGGATTTGGAGGATGTAGAACAGATCGTAAGAGTACTAGTGGAACTTGTCACTTTATTGGACAATCATTAGTTTCATGGTTTAGCAAAAAGCAAAATTGTGTTTTTTATCTACTTGCAAAGTCGAATACATCTCAGCAGCTCTAGCATGTGCGCAAGTAATATACATGCAACAAACACTTACAGACTTCGGCAAAATTATCAATAAATCTCCAATACATTGTGATAACTGTAACGACCCTATATTTTGGACCATTCGCATCCGCACATGTCGGACTTGAATTGCTCAAAATACCGCGTTGTAAATAAAAATTTGGCAAACTCATCATATACAGTAAATAAATAATCACAGATCACATACACAGAGTAATATAATGCAGCGGAAGTAAAGAAATAGTAGTTGATGAAGCTACTATATAAATACATCAGAGTTAAGTAAGATACAATAGGAATACCAAGATACAACATGAGTAATAGTATGATAATCAGGTACAACTCAGAATACAACTGGAATCAACTGGATAACAAAATGAATAGGTATCAGGATCTTCAAAGCAAAACTCCAGCTCCAAAGGTGAGTCTCTAATGCTGTATCACTCGGTCTGACCCGAGCGTAAAGCAAAACATAAAACACTCGAGTCAGGGCATACATACTTATACAATGTAAACCAACTCAAGTGAACTGTAATAAAGGTACAAGTAAATTAAAGAATGCTTGGGATCTCCCATTCTTTAAGGATCCGTTAAACTATCTACTATGTAGTAATATTCGCTATTATAATAATGTCTAATATAAAATAAACATACTTTTAAATAGCATTAAGGAGTGACCCAATATTCCCATTAACACGTAATAGTCCCAGTAGTCTATCCAGTATTAGCATACTCCCAAAAATGGGGGCTACCCTCGATACTCCACAGGCTACGGGAGAAATCACAAATCGTAGTAAAGCTCGATATGGTAGGTGACACGGCACAACTAGGCAATGCCAGGGTAGATATACCAATTACGCACACGGACTGATGGAGCGCATAGCAGCCACTACCGTCCACCTCGAACAACACTCCCAAATCAAGGGTGGCCACCAAAAATCACAAAGTAATAGAAGGGAATCGAAGAAGTGCGTCCGATAAGAGGTGCTACCTCACTGGTCCGAGATCGCTCATGTTTTAGCCACCTTATGCCAACTCACGGGAGTTGGGTCCACGTATATACCTTAGGATCGTCGCCACCATCCAACTTCATTCTGGAAACTCCACTGCGTACACAGTTGTCAAAGTGGTTTTCGGTATCGATAGAGAGTATGTCCATATCCGATCCCGGTCTCTTTAACAACCAATCGTTATTATAACACCGTGGTCATTTAAAAATAGTTTATGTTTCAAATCAAAATACATCCTTTAAACCATTTCAAAATCATATCATTTATTTCAAAATAATACATAGTTCCAAACCCAAAACATATTCATTCAAAACCAATTCAAAAATATATCTTTCCATTTCAAAACCAATTCAATAATATATCATTTCAATAAAACCCAAATTTCAAAACCACTGAATATTTCCTTTAATTTATTAAACTTGAAATCTCCCTTTAAGTTATCACAGCATTTTGGTAATGTAACCTTAAGGAATCATAGCATTTTTGGAATGTAATACTTTCCAATTTAACATTTTATATAATCAAAGTATTTATATACTTACAAATTTTTAACATGGTCATTTTATCATAGCCTTATAGTTAAATAAACTTTGTTACTGTAATATCCAATTTAATGCTGAAATTCTTATGTTAAGTTAAAAGTACCTTATTAACCTACATTATCATTACAATAAAGAAACTTTATTATTTTAGTCATTAAAATATGTCATTTACATTAATTAAAACTTACATATTAAATGTACTTTTTAACTTACATTTCTATTACAGTAAAGAACATTTATCATTTAATCAATATTACACTAATTAAACTTACATTATCAAATGTACGTTTTAATTTACGTTTTATTACAAAAAGGGCATTTATTATTTTAATCAATATTACACTAATTAAGACTTACATGTTTCTTTCATAATTAAAACTTTACATATTTCTTTCATTAATTAGAACTTTACACGTTTCTTTCATAAATTAAAACTTTACATATTCTTTCATTAATTAGAACTTTACACGTCTCTTTCATAAATTAAAACTTTACATATTCTTTCATTAATTAGAACTTTACACGTTTCTTTCATAAATTAAAACTTTAAATATTCTTTCATTAATTAGAACTTTACACGTTTCTTTCATAAATTAAAACTTTACATATTTCTTTCATTAATTAGAACTTTACACGTTTCTTTCATAATTAAAACTTTACATATTTCTTTCATTAATTATAACTTTACACGTCTCTTTCATAAATTAAAACTTTACATATTTCTTTCATTAATTAGAACTTTACGTGTTTCTTTCATAAATTAAAACTTTTTCATAAATTAAAACTTTACATATTTCTTTCATTAATTAGAACTTTACACGTTTCTTTCATAATTAAAACTTTACATATTTCTTTCATTAATTAGAACTTTACACGTCTCTTTCATAAATTAAAACTTTACATATTTCTTTCACTTTATTAAATCATTTTAAAAACTAAATTTAAATTAAATATCAAAATTTACATTTTCAAAATACTTAAAACTTCCAGAAAAATATATAAAATAACCACGGGTCTGTATAATATTTTCTAACCTAGGTCAAGTGATACGGATAATATATCATTTCAATCCGTAATTTACAAAGAAAAATCCAGGTTCTATCATTTCAAACCCGCAATCCCAAGTTAAATAAAACAAATAAAAATCGCTCAGGCCTATCATTTCAGCCCATAACGATTTTTTTCCTATTCTAAAGTCCGTTCGGGTATGTATCATTTCAACCCATAGTGATAGGGAACTTGCAATGATGATAAGTAGGAAATAAATAACAGTATACAAATAATATTATAACAGATGATATAACAAGCATATAAACAGTATTTAATATCATATAAATATATCACATGCATGTATAACATAATATAATTATTTCTACACTTTCACTTGTTATCAATTCACAGTTATATAAGTATGAATGTTAGGGTGATTACTCACCTTTTTACGCTGAAGTTTGCAAAGCAAACACACAAACAATAATCTAGAAAGCACGAAAGCACGACTAGATTTGGATGGAGAGAGAGCCAATATGTAAATCTTGTATTCACAAAAACAAAGCAAGATATAAATATGAATACAATACAAAAGAATAGAGGTTAAAACAATGGAAAAATAAATGAATCAAAGTGGCATAACTTGCCTTAATCAATCAATGGCTTGGCTACACCACATATGGGTTCAACCATCATCTTTTGTTGCTTGGTCATGATGGTTAGAGGTGTGCTAGGAGAAGATGGAGGCTGAGCCTAGCTTGGAGGAAGACAAAGAAAACAAGATGAAATTAAAAGAAGGAAGAAGGAAGCCATTACTTGAACAAAATAGAAAACAAAAGAAAGAAAAAAAAACAAAAAAAAGAGAATAAGAAAGGAAGAAGCCATGGAAAAAAACTTACATTTTTTCTCAAAATAGAAATGAACGTGAGAATGAGATGTAGGAAAGCTTTGTACGTGAATTGCAAATATGATATGGCGGCTAGGGTTATGAAGATGAATGGCCAAAAGAATGGCAAGAAAAAAGGAGGCTAGTAAATGAGGGGATTTATTTCCTATTTAATCAAATGGCTTAATGGATTAAATTAAATTTCCTTTTCTTAGCCATGAATAAGAATGAAGAGATAGGAAATGAGATGTTTCTCATGGCTATTAGAAGGAGTTATGCACGGCTAGAGATGTGGGAAGTAATTGGCTAAGGTTTGAAATAAAGAGGGTAGGTAAATAAAAAGCAAAAATTAAAAAGGCACAAATTAAGGAGGAAGAATCTTGTGTAATTTTCCTTTGTTTGCATGCAATGAAAATGCAATAAATATACAAAACAGGTAACCTATATCTCTTGAAATTCCTAAGCTATTATTCAAAGAAAAATCAATCAAAGAACAAATGAATATATTCAAAATTTATACATATAAAATAGAAAATAAAAATTAGAGAAACAAACATAGGGAGATAGAAAATAAAATATAGAAAGTCATTACATGTAAACACTGTATTATTATCTAATTTTAAAAGTATAAGTTTAAATTCCCAATAAATCCATATTAATATTGGTTTAGATACTAATACATTAATAACTTCCCAATTCATTCAAATTTCAGTTTACATAGTAATTAATTTCATTCTCTTACCATAAATCTATTTGTTATGAAATTGAATTCCCATAAGTTATAAATAAATTTCAAATAAACTGATTTGATTCAATTCTAATCCATTTATTAAGTCTATACCACTCTACAAATTTCATTACATTAATATATATACAAATATCCATCTTTCCTTTGGATTAACAGTTGTTCTCAATTATATTGAATTTGTTAAATGTATACATTTATTATGATTGAATACTCCATTAATTCATTCAGATAGGTTTCATTCTTTTATATTACCTTATGAATAAAATCTGCATGTCCATTTATTTCATTACATTCACATTTTACAATTTACTGTCCTATCCCAACTTAATGAACATTTACTTACATTTAAATGTAATAAATTTCCAATTCATTTTATAGCCTAAATAGAATGTAACTTGCAATAAATGTTATCATTATCTTTATATTACATTCAAGTTTATTATGTCCACTAATTATCATAATTGCTTACAAAATGTTTAATTCATCCAATTACCATAAACTATATACAAATTTATTTATTCATACCACTTACATTTATTCACTTATATTCAGTTTTATACCCCAAATCTAACATTTACAATTTAATTAATAGACCAATTAAATAGTAACTTACAACCGTTACTATAACTTTTAATCACCCTTTTTGAATTGATTGTTCACAAACATATGTTACCATTCTTATATATCTAATCTTTATCCAGTGGTCATTTATTTCATACTAAATCATTTATAAATTTTAATGTTTGCATTTGTTATCGTACATAAATTTATAGCCAAGTATAACAATTTACATTACTTCAATAAATTGTAATTTCATTTCAATTGTTAATAATTAGTTTTTAAATACATTGTTACATTTCATTTTGGCATTCATTTCATCATTAAATTACAAAGTTTTTATTTCTTCCAAATTTATTTACCAAAATCTTATTAAATCGACAACTTTAATTATTGAAAATTTACGGGTCGTTACACTCTCCCCCACTCAAAACTTTTCGTCCCCGAAAAGGAAGAATGTAGGAGAATAGAAACAACCTGAAAGAAAAGAGGTTAGAAAGCAAAGAAGATAATAAATCTAAACCATGAAACTTCCATCTTACATTAATAATTAATGTCATCCATTTGATTTTCTTCCTTAAGTTAAATAAATCTTAATTATTTATAAATCTCATTATCTCATCATCAAATCAACAATTTACAAAGTCATGAATTTGAACAATCATTTATTATATTCATCTTTATTTATTAAATTTCATTCTTCTTTATTCCAATTTATTCTTAAATTTATTCCACTTAATATATCAAATCCTATATATATTAAGTTTATTTACACTTTTATAACTACTCAAATTTGTTTATAATTCCTTTAATACCATTTTAACTTATAAATTATTCAATTAACCTTTTATTCTATTCACCTCTATTGATCCTTTATAACTAAAATTTAAGTGTATAACATTTATTATGACCACTCAAATTTTATTTATAAAATCTCCTTTATATTGTGTGTTCTCCAATTACATATTTAACTTTTAATAATTTAGGTAAGTTATATTGGAATGCAAGAGAATATTACACAAATAAAAATTTCTTAACTCAATTATCCAAGCTTCAATATTTATTCAAATTTTGATTTCCTTTTATAATTGAAATTATCCTTTAAGATAAAATTTAAGAATTAGACTTCCGATTGACTTCAAACTATTTTAGAGATAATTAAATACACATAATATTTATCAAATCAACTCTTAAATCACATATATTATAAATCAAGTCATAATTAGAAAGCCAAATCAATTTAATTTTCCAAAACAAAACTATAGCAAGGCTACAAGATGGTCTCTTCGCTTTGAAACTCGAAAATGAACGTCGATGATGCTGCAGTCATTACCGAAATTATTTTCCAGCGACAAAGAAAAGAACACCGATTTACAAATTAAAATCCTTTGAAACAATTTCTACTAGAATTACCTTTAAATAATATATCCTTTTAAAACTTTCAAAACAAAGTTCGAAATCATCGGAAATTAAATTCTCACATTCTTGATTTAAATCCATTTAAATTTCCAAATTAATTTATAATCATGTTTAATTATTTATATATGAAACTAAAGCCAATGATTATAAAATACATGCAAAGTTAAATATTATTTCTTAACACCCAATTCCATTAATTATCAAAAATTTAGAAAATTAACCTTATACATATTATAATTATACAAAATTTATCCATCTACTAAATTTAAAACTATATTGTGTCAGTTTGCTTTGTTCAAGTGTTTTGGAGATCCTATCGATAGCGTTGATCAGACGAACCGATCGGAAACCCAAATCAACATCAACAACTCAAACAACACAATATATAAAACATCTTTAAAATATAAAAATTTCAAATACAAGATTAATTTTTCAAAATAAGGATAGGGAATCAAATTGATGGACTCAAAGTAAAGAGGAATTTTTTTTAGACAAATTGGAGACAAAGGTAAGACGATTAAATAACAGAATAGGAAGATGGGTAAGCCTATACAT
Source organism: Allium fistulosum (assembly GCA_030737815.1). Lineage (NCBI taxonomy): Eukaryota > Viridiplantae > Streptophyta > Magnoliopsida > Asparagales > Amaryllidaceae > Allium > Allium fistulosum. Next base: position 920,234,244 of record CM060906.1, read on the forward strand.
ATCGCAGGCAACCTTAACCAGGTCAACTGCGACTCAACCCACACTTATTTCGAGTCACTCATAAGAAGACACGAACTCGGCCAAAGTGGGTCGGCGACCACTGTTCGGCATTGGAGACTCGGTATGCTCAGTTCGGTCTACTGGAGTTGTCAGTAATCGGCTGGAGTGTCTCGGCCATGGACCTACGTAGGAGAACCAGCCAACCATCGTCTATAAATAGAGGGCAAGGGTACAGTTGAAGGGGCCTTTTTTCGGGAACTCCAGGGATACTCTGCCATTTTTTGTACTCACTTCTCTTCTGTTCAAACTTGCATTCAAGTTGTTTGTTTATGGATTGTATCCGTACTCAAGTAATTGGAAAAGTAATAAAGATCATATTCAAAGTGGACGTAGGCAATTACGCTGAACGACTATAAATCTGGTGTTTCCTTTTCTATTGTTCCTTTTGCATTTGATTGCATTATTTCTCTGTTTTAATTTACCTTCTTCATTAATCTCTCTACACAACTCTATTCAGGGGTGTTAGTGACCCATTTTGGTGATAACATTTTAGTGCTTTCGCTGAGAGCGTGCAATCTCAGGCTATTAGGATCTACTTTATTGCTACTGGATTGAGGAAATCCCCCGAAGAAGATCCAAGTTCATGTTCAAGAGTCGATAGATACTACTCAATGTTCCCGTAGATAACTCTAAGATGGCAAGACCACATACCAGATCCGCCTCTCACAAAGCATATGTTAATGAGACTGCCAGCGTCCATCAAGTGGGACCTAGTAATCAGCAAGCTAATGTAGGTGCAGAGCCCACCACCATCCCAAACCAACCAAAAGCCATCACCAGGGTAGAGTTCAATTAGCTGATGAGGGAGCTCATGGAAAGCAGGAGACAGCTTAACGAGCAAATTCAAACAAATGCCAACCTGATGACCCAGATCGCCCAAAAGCAGCGTCAGAACGCTAGAGGAAGCCCAATTTTCTAGTCATCATCCGACAACTCTGCTTCGTCTAATGAACACCACAGGCATAGACGCTGTAGGATCGAAATGGCACAAACTGCTGCAACAGAGCAGTTGGTGACGACTCGCCAAGAACAAACCAATCGAAATGGCCCAGGTTCCTTACATAGAACTATGGCTCCTCATCTACATCTGGGGAGTCGCTCCCAAACTAGAGTGGGAAACTTAGGATCTGGAGCACATGTGGAAGCTGGTCCACCACCTCGCCAGGGCCGTACCGAAGCAGGTCCTCAAGACGTGCACTTGGGAGATCGCCTACCGGGGGGCACCGGCCTGAATGGTCATGCAGGGTGGATTCAAGCCTCCCACCTCCCATCCAGACTTCGGATTTATCAGCTATGGTCAGACAACCAATGAGGGAGAATCAGGGCTTGTCCAACGATGATTGAGGCGTATCTAGGAGCCATACTCCATTCACGGATGCTATCCTACATGCAGAGTACCTCCGGAGGTTCAGTATGCCTACTATTCCAGCTTATGAAGGGAAGACTGATCTCCGACAGCATATAATGAGATATGAGTGGATGATGGACTTGGCATAGGCGAATGATGCAACCAAATGCAGATGCTTCCCAATAACCTTGTCCGGGATCGCTACCATGTGGTTCACCAGACTTCCCCCACGATCGATCTCCAGGTTTGATAAGTTAGCGGTGAAATTTGTGGAGCAGTTTAGGATCCATGCCACTCGCCTAAAGGACGTAATGTCTCTATCCAGTGTGATCCAGGCTCCGGGGAGTCGTTAAAGGATTATTTGCAAAGATTTCACGTTGCTGCTACCAAAGTTAGCAATCCGAATGATCATGCTATTCTTATGGTCGTGATGCAAGGAGTAGATCCGCACTCAGGGTTTGGTGATTGGCTGGCAGGAAAACCTCCGACTACCCTAGAACGTTTTTATTCAAAGGCGAACCAATTCATGAGAAGAGAAGAGGCCAGGTGGACGAGGCGATGCAGTGCGCCAGGGCCTAGCAAGGAAGCAGTGCAAAGCAACATTGCGGTAAAGCAATCGGACGACAACTCTGGTAAGGTCCAGGTCAATGTTCAAAATAAGCCGGAGCAGTCTAAAGGATCCAGAGGATGAAATTCTAGAAGAAAGAGGGATGCAGGAAAGTGGAAACCAAGAATCCCAACATATGGCGAATACACTCCTCTGAACACATCTTTGGAGAATATTTATCTATCAACTTGTAATACATTCCAATACCAAAAGCCACACCCAAAGGAATCCACTTAGGAACAAAAACAGGCTGGAAAGTACTGTAGGTTTCACGAAACCTACGGGCACAATACTGAGGAATGCAGACACCTCCATGATGCTATAGAAAAGCTGATTCGACAGAAGAAGTTACATCAGTTTGTTAAGAATCCACAGGAAGGCGGACAGGGGACATCCGACCCCAATCACGGGCAGGCCCTACACCAACCTGAGGAACCCGCACGGACTAGAGGTAGATTGGTTATAAACACGATAGTCGGTGGGCCTCACCCAACAAACAGGAGTTGGCAAGAAATGAAACGCTATGCTAGTTCCCTAAAGCATGCGGATTTCGAATGCTGCTCGAACACAGAAGACGGAACCCCGACAAAACAGTAGTGAATGATGATGGATGATATAGTATTTAGGAGCAGGGATGCCGACCAAGTGGAGGCACTTACCACGACCCGATGGTCACCTCAGCCACGATTGGGCCGGCGTTCATGAGAAGGATACTAATTGATTGTGGGAGTTATGTTAATATTATCTTCAAAAAGGTGTATGACCAAATGAAGATAGAAGCGAAGGATCTGAAACCATCTAAAGCCCACATTCATGGCTTTAATGGTGCAGCCACTGTTGTGATAGGTTTTGTTGAATTACCAGTTGAGTTAGGAGAAGGTGAATGTAGGAGGGTACGGATCCTACCGTTCATTGTTTTGGATGTTGATTCCCCGTATAATTTGTTTCTGGGCCGACCGACCCTGTCGGAGTTTAGGGCAGCTTTGGCCCCCTGGTATTTAACCCTGAAATTTCCGACGGACAGAGGAGTTGGTGTGCTGCATAGCGATCAAGCGACTGGTCGTGCATGTTATGTGGCTGAGCTGAGAGAGGCCCAGCGAAGAGAGAAGGGGAAGAGTGTGGATAATTCTGTCCTCGGTCATGCTGCTGAGAATTGACAAGTAATGCCCGAGCCTTGGCTCGGGCAACATGTCGGATCTATAGAGACATAAATCCGAGAGACGATGATGAAGAACCCAAGGAGGCTAAAGCAGCACCGTTTGAACTGACGATTGACATTCCAGTCAGCCATGATGACCCAACAAGGGTGCTTAAGATTGAATCACAACTCAACCCCTCGATGATTGAGGATCTTACCGATTTCTGCCGAGTGAATCTAGATGTTTTCGCTTGGACTCATTTCGATATGTGTTGGATTTCTCCTGCCATCGCAAGTCATATGTTGAACATTGACCCGAAGTATGTGCCAATGAAGCAAAAAAGGAGAGGCATGGACTTGGAGTGGTCCGCTGCTCTTAGAGAGGAGGTGGATAAACTCAAGGCCAATGGGTTCGTCTGCGAAGCCCTCTATCCTGAATGGGTATCTAACCCCGTACTGGTAAGAAAGGTAAACGGGAAGTGGTGTACCTGTATTGATTACTCAGACCTGAACAAGGCGTGCCCTAAGGACAGTTTCCCTTTACCAAGAATTGATCAGTTGGTCGACTCGACAATAGGACATGAATTATTGTCATTTATGGATGCGTATTCGGGATATAATCAGATCCCGATGCACATTCCAGACCAGGAACATACTAGTTTTGTCACGGATGTTGGACTGTACTGTTATGTAGTGGTGCCTTTCGGATTGGAGAACGCAAGAGAAACTTATCAACGTTTGGTGAATCGGATGTTTAAACACCAAATTGGTAGAACGATGGAAGTCTATGTGGATGACATGCTCGTGAAGTCATGACAGTTAAACGACCATATTCGAGACTTAGCGGAGATGTTTGATATACTCAGGTACCACGGAATGAAAATCAATCCACTAAAATGTTCCTTCGGCGTTGCATCGGGAAAGTATTTCGGTTTTATTATCAATGCGCGGGAATCAAAGCCAACCCAAAAACGATTCAGGCTATTCGAGACATACAAGCGCCCAGAACTATAAAGCAATTAGAAAACCTGAATGGAAAAGTCACCGCGTTGAGTCGATGCATATCCAGAGCGATCGACAAGTGTATTCCTTTCTTCGATGTGATAAGGAAAGGGAAGAGAAATTTTGAATGGACATCGGACTATAAGGATGCATTCCGAGCTCTGGTGGGACACTTGGAGAGGCCCCCGGTTCTATCAAATCCTCTTGACCATGAGTTGTTATATGTTTACTTGGCCGTATCTCAACACGCCATCAGTGCGGCTTTGATTCGTGAAGAGGAACGAATCCAAAAGCCAGTGTATTATGTTAGTAATAATTTAACATGGGCAGAGAGAAATTACCCTTAGATTGAGAAGCTAGCCTACTGCTTAATAATCGCATCACGCAAGCTCCGTTCGTATTTTCAGGCATGCCTGGTCAGTGTTTATACCGATCAACCTCTACGGCAGGTGCTTCAACGACCAGAAACCTCTGGAAGGCTATTGAAATGGAACATTGAGCTGAGTCAGTTCGATATCACTTACCTGCCACGGAGGACTATCCAAGGGCAAGCGCAGGCAGACTTTATTATAGAATTCACCATATCAAACGAGCCAAGTGGTGGTGATGTAGTTCCCGTCGTTCGATGGAATCTATGCACCGATGGGGGCATCCAACGACCGTTTTTCTGGGGCTGGTATTATTCTTGTAACTCCCCAAAAACCAATCAATTTGTTATGCTTTGGAACTCGATTTCCCAGCTACGAATAACGAAGCCGAATATAAAGCATTCATTGCTGGCTTGAAACTTACCAAGGAACTCGAAGTAAAATCGGTTGAAATCTTTTGTGACTCACAACTGGTGGTGTACCAAGTACGGGGAGACTATCAAGCAAAGGGGCAGAGACTTGCCCCATACCTTGCCCAGGTTTAAAACTGTTGGTAGACCTTGAATATTATGATATTTCACATATCCCGCGTGGACAAAATGGGGAACCCGACTTTTTGGAAAAATTTGCAAGTACTGGTGATGCATAACAGATGGGCTTGGTTCCCATCGAAACCTTACATACCCCGAGTATAAACGAAGTGGAAGTAGATTTTGTGTTTGGGACAGAAACTGAAAGGGAGTCATGGATGACCCCGTTCAATGAATACCTGCTACATGGGACTCTGCCTGAGAGAAAGAACAAGAGACGACAAGTCGTTCGCAAGGCCTCGCGGTATATAATGCAGGATGGAATAATGTATTGGAAATGATTCTCAGTTCCCTTACTTCGGTGCATCGCCCACGACGAGATAAAGCGGGTCTTAAAAGAAGTTCATAAAGGAGAATGTAGCGACCATACTGGGGGGCAGACGTTAGCCAAAAAGATCCTCCGTTATGGATACTATTGGCCGACCGTGAATCGAGACGCCGTGGACTATGTAAGAAGACGCGACAAATGTCAAAAGTATGCAAAGATCCCTAGAGCCCTGCCGACGGAACTCACACTAATGGTTAGTCCATGGCCATTTGCAATATGGGGGATTGATATAATTGGCTCCATACCGATCTCCAAAGGTGGTGTGAAATATGCAATTGTCGTGGTCGATTATTTCACCAAGTGGGAAGAAGCGGAACCCTTAGCTACGATCACCACCAAAAAGGTCATTAATTTTGTTGTGCGAAACAGTATATGCCATTTTGGCCTCCCACGAACTATCATTACAGACAACGAAACTCAGTTTGAGAGTAGGGAGTTCAAGGAATTCTGCCAAAAATATTGCATTGAGAAAAGGTTTGCAGCAGTCGGTCACTCTAAAGCCAATGGACAAGTTGAAGCCGTAAATAAAATAATCAAGTCCATATTGAAAAAACGTTTGGAGAAGGCCAAAGGCAAGTGGGTGGATGAGCTTCCGACAGCACTCTGGGCTTACAGAACCACCCACAAGTCCGCGACTGGCCACACTCCATTTAACTTGGCATATGGCACCGAAGCTGTTATACCCGTGGAACTTGAAGTTCCCTCTCATCGGGTTACTCATTATGATCCTAAGACGAATCGGGATCTCTTACTGGAACCGTTGGACTTTGTCGACGAAAAACGTGAAGAAGCCGATCTAAGGGCGGCTGCATATCGGCACCGAGTCGCTCGATATTATAATGAAAAAGTTCGACCGAGAACCTTTGATGTGGGCGACCTTGTTTTGAAGCGAGTTTTTCAGTCCCGTCACATATGACCCCACATGGGAAGGTCCATACGTCATCGAACGGAGGCTTGGAGAAGGAACCTTCAAGCTAGCGACCGTTGATGGCGTGACGCTCCCCCGAGCATGGAATAGCGAGCATTTGCGTCGTTATTACACTTAGTCTATTTCTTTTGCATTTTAATAGCAGCTGTTTCCAGTATGTTTTTCCTTTTGTTGCTCTCTGTTTCTGACATGTAATAAGACAACTCAGTTTGTCCCTATTTTTTATAATCAATAAATGCTTGAAGCTATTTTTCTACAACTATTGATGTTCCGTGTGTTATAATTCCATGGCAAAATTAAATTCCATTAATCTGTCTGGTGTATGAACACACACATAAAATTAAAAGTCGATCAATAAACGATTCGAAAATCTCTAAGTCCCCAGAGCTCGGACTAGGGTACTCTGAGTCCCCGGAGTGCGGACTAGAGTATGAACGATTCGAAAATCTCCAAGTCCCCATAGCGCGGACTAGAGTACTTTGAGTCCCCGGAGTGCGGACTAGAGTATAAACAATTTGAAAATCTCTAAGTCCCCGGAGCGCGGACTAGAGTACTCTGAGTCCCCGGAGTGCAGACTAGAGTATAAACGATTTGAAAATCTCTAAGTCCCCGGAGCGTGGACTAGAGTACTCTGAGTCCCCAGAGTGCGGACTAGAGTATAAACGATTCGAAAATCTCTAAGTCCCCAGAGCGCGGACTAGAGTACTCCGAGTCTTCGAAGTGCAGACTAGAGTATAAACGATTCAAAAAATCTCTAAATCCCCGGAGCGCGGACTAGAGCACTCTGAGTCCCCGTAGTGCGGACTATAGTATAAATAATTCAAAGATCTCCAAGTCATATGAAAGCGGACTGGAGCTTATGTAACCCACAAGACTCTGAATTTCAATTACAAGATTAGGTGATGAGCTAAACAATGAGAGTCGTGGAATACAAAGAAACACAATTTTATTAATTAATCAAAAATTAAGTTCCATTACAACTTTTTCGAAGTCCGAAACCAAAATCTATCTACAACGACTATAAAAAAGAAAAAAGAAACAACTACACGACTTAGGTTTATTCAGGCTGAACGAGGTATGACAAGATGATAGCTACTTCTTTGACTTTTTCTCCTTCTTCGGCTTCTCCGAAGGCTCATCAGTCGAACTTTTTCTCCTGGACCCTTTGCTTCCCAGTGAGGTGGTATCCGGGGGAGGAAGAGGGACATCCAGAGGTGTGGTCCCCCCAAGGAGAATTATCTTCAGGGGCCTATTCAGAGGATCATCAAGTTCCACCACCTGAGGTTCAACCTTAACTTCGGCTTTCTTTTTCTCCTCTTCCATGATTTGTTCCTCCATGCTAAGCTTCAAAGTATGTTCGGAGGCGTCTGTGATTTCGACCTCGTCATGTTCATCTACATGCGAGGGATTTTCAAGTTTATCATCATCTAGCGCTCCGACCACTTGAGCATCGGGTCCAGGGGTATCCCCGATGTGGAGTGCCTCTACCACTTTCTCTTCCCTCTCCGTGGCGACATCATTTCTTGGAGTTGGTTCGAGATCAGAATGGCCTATTTAAAGTTATGAAAGACAAATGTTAGAATACATCTATTACTCGCCAAAAGCGATGATTTCTTGAGCTTAAGAAGGAAAAGCTACATACCGGCTTCCAGTTGACTCTCAGCTGTCTTGGGGTCTTACCCTCAAGAGTAGGGATAGAATGTGAACACCAAGCCCAGGCTTCTCCGGGTCATAACCAACATGCTTCTCGGGAGGATCAAGTAACGAGCTATCGCCCGGTTGAGCTGGAGGAGGAACTGGAGACTCAGTGCCAGACGGGCCAGCAATATCGTCCTTACCTTTTGATGACAAGGAGTCTCTACCGATGAGGGCTTTTGCTGCAGACAAGTCTGAAGGCTCGTTTCTTCGAAGCACTTCCCTCACGAGAGCTCCCTAATCGACCTCTTCGACGCCCATCTCAACCTTTCTAATTTTTATCAAAGTATCCCACGCTTTGGCCAATGATTCGAGGTAACCCTCACCTAGGAAAGATAGGTTGCGGTGCATGACAACTCACGCATTATACTCGGCAATGAGCGGATCAAATAAGCATTTAATTTCCTCTCTGCCGGCCTCATTAGCAGCCTTGAGACGAGAGTCCACTTCTGTGAGCGCCATTTTCTTACCCTCCTCATGAGCTGCCTCCTATAGCGCTTCAACCTTGGAAAGTTCCTCATCGAGCTTCATCTTTAGGAGTCATGTTGCGACAATTTCATCGCAATATCGTTGTGACTCTTCCTGCATGGCAGTTTTCTCTTCTTTCTTTTTGGCAAGCAGCTCCTCCAGTTCTTTAACTCATCGAGCGAGAATACCTTTTCTTTCTAGATAGAGTCCTTCTCTAAAGCTAAAGCACCATTGCGTTGGACTGCCTCATCGATTTCCTTCTTGTGAGCGGCCTCCATGCGACTAACTACCTCGGCCGATTCCTTGGCATTTTTCTAGGCGGCCTCAAGTTGAGATTTGTATGAGGATAGCTCTTTGTCTTGGGCTTTGATGATATCTTTGTCATGAATGGCTTCAAGTTTCAAGCGATCGATTTCGTGTTGACGCTCCATGGAAACCTCTGAAACTTTCTCCGCCAAGTGTATAAACGCATCATGCTGGACATAAACATCGTTGTTGCAGGCGATGGCGCTTTGTTTGACATGTCCGGGAATAGGATGAATCGCAGGGAGAAATTTCAATCCATCGAAGCGTATTTTCGGGAATGTGGCCTTAAGCTCAGCTAATTTGTCTGCTGTCGATGGGTCATGTGCGGAGGCTGGAGGAGTCTGCCTAGCCGAAGTCACAGATTTCTTATGGGGCTCACGGGATTGCTTGGTGCTAGACGAGCCAGAATGTTGGTTGTGGGGAGCTTCGAATTGAGATCCTTTCTGAGCAGATTTCTCCCTACTGTGCTCTGACTGAGGGGGAGGATAGTTTGGATATGAGGAATGGTTATAAGTTCTTCTTCGGTAAGACGACGAATCTCTGGTACGGTATTCTCTATCGTCACTGTCATCCCTATCTCGGCGTCTACTTGATCCTGAATCCTGACTAGAATGGTAGAAGATAGAGGATCCGCGAAGACGGTTAATGTCGTGTGTACTCCCCATATCACCTGAACAGAAACAAAGTACGGATGAGTTAGTGGGAATCATATGATGACTAAAATTTAAGTGTAGGGTGAAGTGTAAGTGTTTGTGTGTGTCCTAGTGCTTCCCTCCGACGGACCACTGGTTTTTACTTTACTTATTGGAGTTTTCTCTCCGTGATGACGAGCCTTATCGCCTTCATCGCTTCTCATGGGCGAATTAAGTCCCATAGCCTCTGGGTCGTTGAAGCCATAAATTAGTAAGTCGTCAGGGATGGTCATGTCTGATAGACCTTTTAGTGAACCCTCTAAATTTTGGGGAGACGGGACTTTTTCAACTGTAGTAATTGTAACTTTTGAAGTTCCGCCTACTGTTTTCTTTTTCAGCTTGTAGGCTAGGCTCTTTTTCCTCTTTGAAGGTGGAGGCGGTTCGTCGATGCCGGGTGCGTCAGCTACTAGTGTTGAGTCGGAACTTATATTCTCGCCAGTTGCTTCCGGCACCTCTGTTTCTTTGATTTCACCTTCCACGGTTGTATCGGGGGCACCTCTTGCAGGGCGCACCGAAGGTCCGGCCTGCTCTTTTCCTTTTTCCGCAACGGATCTGGTTGTAGTGGCTCCAATTGGAAGGCTAGTTCGACGACCTAACACCAGTAATCCAAACATCAAAAGAAATTCATTGGAAATAACGAATTTAATGTCCCGGTCTCTCATGGGAATAGCTCGAAGGGCCTCGACGACCTCAGAATACCCAGCACTTTCAGATCGTGGGCGGATACCTATAAAAGTTGAAAGAAGTTTAGAAAGGATGCACTTTGAGCCTTAGACAAATATTAGTCTAGGATTGAAACTTACTTCCTTCCAGCCATCTTCTCGCAAAACCAGGGGGGCAACGTACGTAAAACCACTCTTGCTTATACTGGGAAAATTAACTCCACGCCCCCGTCAGAATTTGGCATTTGGAATGTGGCTCGAGAAATATGAAGGATGGACTGTCGGACCGTCTTTCGAAGCAGTAGATATAACGGATATCCTCGGGAGTAGGGAGTGTGAATAAGGTGCTCATAAAGAGGACACATGTGCCATGAATCAACGCATGACTATTAGGGTGTAGCTGTGCCGGAGAAATCCCAATATACTGCAACACTTCACGGAGAAATGAATTGAAAGGTGGCACGCTTCCAACCTAGCACATAAATTTATTGCACGATGTATACCCGGCTGGGGGTAGGTAAGGCCGATCTTGTCCTGATGGAACTAAAACGTTGTCGAAAGGGATTCCATTGATTAAGCACAACCGACGAAGAGCGGTTTCACCAATTTTTGAGGCTTGTGAATCAATGGGATTATCTAGAACAACGACTCCATCTACGATGTCAGGAGCCGGGCCTATAACTATAGCAGATGGATCTGAAATGCCATGTGTAGAGGTTATCAGTGGATTCGAAGTTCCTACTACCTCCTGCCGAGAACTTGGCTTAGGCTTATCAGAAACTGTAGCAGAGCTTGATTTTTTGGACATCTCCAAAGAATGACGAATGTTAATAGATGCATGTTTAAACTATACTTGAAAGACAATAGATATTAGATATAACAACAAAAATATTCCCCCCGCGTAGTGTGTGAGCTAGTGCGATGGTTCAAGTAAAGATTACAAATAAATTAGAGTTCTGAAGAGTATAGTGTAGCGTGACGAGCTTTAAGTTGTTATCTTTAAAAAGCTTTAAGTCCACATTTACAATGGTTCAAATTGTGAAGTTATTAGTCCTAATCAGTTCCATGTGCCCTTGAACTTAGGTTTGTATCATGGATTTATTGGTATATGATTAGGTATGGAGATAAGCAGTGATATTATGTTCTATGAGTCAAGGTGAGGTATGTTTGTTTGTCAATGCCGATCCCCGAACCAAGGATCGTTCGTCCATCCAAGTGCATGTATGCCGAGCCATACTGCCTCGCTTGGTGCCAACTCTTAAAACCTATCCCGCTTCACTCGCTCTTTTCCTCTCTTTGCTCACCGACCCACTCACCTACAGACTATCGAATGCCTACCTAGACCAAGGCCTACCGATCCACCCAACTATGAGGTACCGAACCACTCGCTCAATCAACTTGTACCGAACCAACCTCACCCAATCTATGCCGACCTCCTCTTCTCCTAGACTCCTACCGACCCGTTATACTGACGAAATCCTACTAACCCAAACCTCCTTGGATGATCTACTGGCCCACTCCCGTGCAAAGTACAGAACTCATCTCTCTCACGAAACACAACTCGCTTCTTCCTATCAACGCCTATGCTAATTCCTCTATTTCTAGTGTAAACTCACTTCGGAAACACTTCGTAGTCCGCTCCTATTACTCATGCCTCGCCATGTTTTTCTCCTCTTCCCTTTTTATTATGCATGGATGTATGCGCCTAATATTCAAACCTAGTTGTTAAAAAAGGGATGGCCTAGGAGTTCATAATAATATGTGAAAGCTCACCTATATGTGTGTTAATTTGGAGTGGGGGAAGGTGATTCTCGGAGTTTAGAATCACGAGGTGTGGTGGAATCGCGTCTGGAGAATGTTAGGACGAAGGGACGAGGTAGTTCGGTGGAGTGAAGGAGATAGAGTTTGGCATAACACTAGGAAAAATGAGATATGAAGCGAAAAGTGGGAGGAAAGGTACGAAGGAGTGGATTTTTATATGGAAGACGGGAAGTTGAATAGGTATTCTCCTGGAGAACTGGTCATTGTGCTTTGGTAGGTAGGTAAGTGAACAAACCGATCGTGTGGTTCGGCAAGTAAGCCGAACATGTAGGTCGGTCTGTATATGCTAATTCACCCTTTGTTTTTAATATATATATATATAATAAATGAAAATGATATTAAAATAAAATGTGTATATATATGTATGTAATGATAGTCGAAGATGATAGCGCAATGGAAAGACGGATTTCACCTGATAGGTGGAAAAGAGTGGGTTTGAGAAACCCAATGTGATTCAGCCTTCAAGAGAGCGTATATATTCAACTTTTGAAAAGTTAAGAACATGTAAACGACTGCTGATTATCGTTCTGAATGAAATAGCTCCTGAAAGCAAGAACCAATGGCTGATTCAAAGCACGTCGTGTTGATTCACATGACGCACTTTGGGAGGCAAATGTTACCCAGCACTTTGGCCCCGCTATATGGCGATAGTCGCAGAGCCTATGGTTGAACCTAGGCGGGACTCGAGCTAAGAGAGGATTGGAAATATAAGAGACCGATGTAACTCAAGTTTGGATCGGCCTATACGCATGGGTTGGTGTATATGTATGGCTCTGTTAAGGTGGGTCGGCGTTGGAGCGTAGGCATAGAGGGTCGGCCAAGTTAGACATGACAGAGCGATTCGTTCAAGAAGGAGTTGGTCCCAGTGGCTAAGTGTAGATCAGGTCGGCCCTTGTGGTTCGGCTGATTGTGGTCCGGCTTCTGAAGTATTAGGGCATGTGTCGCTTGGTCAAGGAAGGGAAGCTAAGATGGGTCGGTCAGGGTGGATGAAGTGGAAGTGGGTCCGCCATGTTGGTTCGGCCTTAGCGGGTCGGTGAAGGTGAATGAAGAAGAGGTGGTTCGGCCATAGTTATTAAATCAGGGAGATGCGGTCGGTGTCCTTTCACTGCGGCTCAACCCACCACTTACTTCGAGTCACTCACAAGAAGACACGAACTCGGCCAAAGTGGGTCGGCGACCACCGTTCGGCATTGGAGACTCGGTATGCTCGGTTCGGTCTATAGGAGTTGTCAGTAATGGGCTGGAGTGTTTCAGTCATGGACCTACGTAGGAGAACCAGCCAACCATCGTCTATAAATAGAGGTGCAGAGGTACAGTTGAAGGGGCTTTTTTCGGGAACTCCAGGGATACTCTGCCATTTTTTGTACTCACTTCTCTTCTGTTCAAACTTGCATTCAAGTTGTTTGTTTACGGATTGTATATATACTCAAGTAATTGGGATAGTAATAAAGATCATATTCAAAGTGGACGTAGGCAATTACACCAAACCACTATAAATCTGGTGTTTCATTTTCTATTGTTCATTTTGCATTTGATTGCATTATTTCTCTGTTTTAATTTACCTTCTTAATTAATCTCTCTACACAACTCTATTCAAGGGTGTTAGTGACCCATTTTGGTGCTAACATATATATATATGTATATATATATATGTATGTATGTATGTATATGTATGTATGTATGTATGTATATAATTGCAAATTATATACATATATATAATAGAAAATTATATTTTAAATTTAAAATAACATATGTGCATGAAGTTTTTGGGCTTAATGTGTTTTAAAACTTAGATCCAACAAATTGAAATCTGGCTTTAAATTAAGGAGGATTCAAAGTAAGTGTGTGATTTTGCATAAATGTCCACTTATAAATTTTGAGTCAAAACAACCTTTTTTTAGCAAAGCCAGCGGGGTTGAATGGTCCCTACCATATATTTATAACAATAAGAAAGTTATTACAATCATAAATCAGAATACAAGGATTACAAGAGAAGGAAAGGAGAGAAAATAAAAATAAAGAGGACTGAAAAATAAAGAAAATAAAACATAAATAAAAGAAACAATCACTAAGACCATTTCTGTTCCACTGCAGCATCAAAGTGGTAGGGAGAAAAGGAAATTGCATTGTGGATTTCATATCGTATTCGATGGTATACATCACTTCTTATTCTTCTTTTATTATTGAAAATTATTTCATTTCTTTCTTTCCAAAATTCCGCCGCAATAACTTTAAGACATTGCAGTAATTCATAAGCTGCCGAACTTTTCCACTTTGTTGCTTTGAAAATCTGACACCATTCTAGCTTTCTATCCTAGATAGGTTGATCAAAACCTCCTATTGCTTTTATTTTCTTCCAAATAAAATTCGTGTATAGGCATGAGAAGTAAAGATGTTGTACATTCTCTTCACCAGTATTACAGAATAAACAAGCAGTGCTAACATTGAATCCGTTTCTTCTCAAATTTGCTTTTGTATGCAATGCATTTTTAAGGATTTTCCAAAGCATGAAATTTAGCTTTTCACTAGTTTGAAGATTCCAAATTCTTTTATACCAAGGGAATCTGCAGATGGCATTGTAATTGGATAAAGAAGAATATAATATGGCAGTTGAATAATTAGTTTGTTTTTCAGACCAGTAATATTCATCTTTAGTATCAAAAAGGTATTGCTGCCTATTATATCTATCCCATTTGGAGTTGATTTTAGACCACCTAGTAGTAGGCAGAGCAATTAATCCATTCCTAATATAGGAGACAACTTTAGCATTCATAGGAATTCCTGTCATTTGAATTTCTGAATATGACATAATTGTGCTTAAAATTAGGCCTTTTGTTATCCATGGCACATGCCAGAATTTTTCACTGCTCATCTAGATAAGGATATAATTGCGTGAGGTAGAAGTTCATCTCTAATTTTTAGCATTAGTTTCTAGACCCAGCTGCTTGTTACTTTTGGCTTCACCAACCATATATCACCATTTTGAAGGTTGTGTTTGATAAAGCTGCTACATTCCATCTTCTCAGATTTTTAATTTCCAATCCCCCATTTCTTTTAGGCACTTCAAGCTTGTTGTATGCTATGGGAGATAGTTTCCTATTATGTGTGGTTCCTATCCAAAAAAATCTGATCATAACAGATCGAATCATAGCTATCAGTTTTTTTGGAAGAAGGAAAGTCCTACACCAATACACTATCATTGAGAAGCTAATAGCATTGATGATGACCAACCTGTGATAGAAACCTATCGTGCCATGTACCATAAACAGAAGTGATTTTTTCATATAGGGGGATACATTGAGAGATAGTGATTCTTTTGCATGCCAAAGGTATGCCTAAATAAGACATGTCAGTTTCAAGAGGAGACATCTTGGTTATGATAAACATTGAGCTTTATCAATTGAATTTAGTCCAGCCATAAGTATATGAGATTTTTCATTATTAAGCATTAAGCCAGAAAATCTATAAAAGGACTCAAGGGTTGACATGATAGAAATCAAAGACTGTTGTGTAGGTTTGGTGAAGATTATCAGGTCATCGGCAAATGTTAAAGTAGTGACCATAGGAGACAAGCATTTGGGATAAAGAATGAAATTCTTTAGGTTAATCTTTCTCTGAAAGGCTATTGTGAGGATCTCAATAATCAAAATGAAAAGGTAAGTAGAAACTGGATCTCCTTGTCTTAATCCATTCTTACCTTTAAAGTATCCTATTGTATGAGCATTGCAAACTAGGGAGTATCTTACTGTGGAGATACATTGCAATATCCAGTTGCAGAATTTTGGTGGGAAGTTCATTTTTGTCATGATATGCATAAAAGATGACCATTGAACAGAGTCAAATGCCTTTTTTATATCAATTTTTAGCAATGCTCTGGGGCTGATATTTGAGTTTGCATATCCATTGAGAAGCTTATGTGATAGGAGAACATTATCAGGATGCTTCTATTGGGGAGAAAAGTAGCTTGGTTAGAAGAGATGATGGATGGAAGAACATGCTTTATCCTAAAGGCAAGAATCTTGGATATGCATTTGTAAATGATGTTGCAGTAGGCTATGGGTCTATATTGTGTTACACTTCTGGGATTGTCAACCTTTGGAATCAATGCTAGGTTTGTAGAGTTAATTGAGCTTAGCATTTTGGATTTCTCAAAGAAATTGTGCACTGCTTTATTTATATCAGATGATATTATATCCTAGCAGTTGATAAAAAAACAACATTAAACCCATATGGACCTCCTGCTGCAAACTTTCTCATGGTTAAAATGGAATTCTTTATTTCTTCATCTGAAATAGGAGCTATAAGGATGCCCTGCGGTTCATTAGAAAGGGTAGGAAGAGTTAGATTATTGAGAAAGGTGAAATGGGGGCCGTGGGGATTTGAGGTACCAAGTAGAGTTTTGAAATATTTCACAAAAGCAATGTCAACTTCATCAGCAGCAGAATGAGTGTTGCCATGTATATCATCTATCTGGTGTATAAAAGATTTGGTCTGCTTTATCTTCAAGGATGCATGGTAGTGTTTAGTGTTCCTGTCTCCATTGAGTGTCCAGTTTTCTCTGTACTTTTGCCTTGCCATACCGGCTTTAGTTGCATAAGCTTCTCAAGTTGTCATATTAGGTCCTTTTCAAGAGAACTGAGAGTATTATCATTGCTAATACTCATTGTTTGTACATGAACCTGTTCAAGTTTATTTTTTTATGTCAGAAGATAATTTTTTTCCCTCACCATATATGTTTTTTGACCAATTTTTCGGAGCATTTTTTGTGTTTTTCAGTTTTCTTTGTAGCTTCAGCGTTGGATTTCCAAATGTGTGCATGTTCCAGGCAGTAGAGACTATCTGCATACAATTTTAGTTATTAATCCAGGCATTAAAAAATTTAAAATTCACAAGTTTGTTAATAGATGCTTCTCCAAAGGATAATATCAGGGGACAGTGGTCTGATAGAAGAAGCATTGGGATATAAATTTGAATAGAAGGCCAGTGAGAGATAGTTTTGTGATTGGTGAAACCATGATCAATTTTGGTTAGGGTTCTTATGCCAGAGTGACTTTTATTATTCCAAGTAAAAGGCGATCCAGTTGAGCAAATTTCAATTAATTCTACATTATGGATAGTGTCATTTAGAGGAGTTAAGTCTCTGATATGAAGAGGGGAGCCACCTGCTTTATGAGAGGAAAGGAAGGAGCAGTTGAAATCTCCAATTATGATCCATGGGTGAGAATTTTGTCTCAAGTGAGGTATATATTCATGGAGTTTTTGCCTTCTAGAGGTAGTGTTATCAGCATAAATGAATGTGAAGAACATAGAGGTAGAAGTAGGAAGGTGTTTTACATGAGAATGGATGAATTGGCGATAAAAAAGAATAGGGCTGAGAGAGAAAATAGCATGATCATATATGATTAGTAATCTCCCATAAGGAGCATAGGAGTGGTTTGTCATATAGCTCCAAGTAGGGTTGATTGTTTTGGTTGCCTTATGGGAAAGAGGTAGGTCTAATTTAGTTTTTGATAAGGATAGCATTGATAGTTTGTGCTCATTAATGATAGACTTAGCTTTCTCAAGTTTAGAATTCATGTGAGCTCCTCTGATGTTCCATGCTCCTATATTGTGCATCATTGAGTATACTTCTGTTGTTTGTTTCTTAGAATTCTCTTACCTCCTTGAGAGGTGCTTGGTGTTATTTCAGGGTATTTTTCATTTGTGTCCTCAGAGTCATCTTCAGAATCTATAGGAGATTGGCTAATCAAATAGTAGTTTTTTTTCCTTTTTTGGTGTTTGAAGGTTTTGTTTGGAGGAGTTGTCCTTTTTTTCTGCCTAACTTTTCTTTTTGGAAGGATTTTTCTTGCTGGAGTGTTGGTTTGAGTTTGGTTGGGGGAAGATTGAAGTTTTAGAAATACCAGGTTAAGGATTAAGGGTGGAGATTGCATGGTCTGGTTTGGAAGGAGGAGATATGAAAATTGATTCAGAACCAATATGTAGAAGATTGGAGTTGGCCATGGGTTGTGCATTTGTAGATTTTGAATTAGAAAGTGGAGATGTGCTGATTTCTATCCAGGTAGGGGTCATAATGTGCATGTGGGGATCGGAATTTTGGGTAATCTCAGATAATGTTATGCATGGTATAGATTTTGATGTTACTAAATTGGCAAGGAAATTGGTGAGAGAAAGTTGTGAATGAGAGGGTGGGAGGTAAATAACATTAATTAAGAGGTTGGTGGATGCATGAGAATTTTGAGGAGAGTGTGTGTTTAATGTTGTGCATTAACGACAATAGAAATAGGAATTTTGTGTACTAATAAGCTTGCATTTGTTTCTGGGGAGGGATTTTCATTTTTTTCATGAGTACTAGCATCTAAGGCAGCTTGAGCAGGACTACATGCAAGTGCATCAGTTTGTATTATGGTATCATGAATTACTGCATTCAATTTTGAATTAATTTTGCATGCAACAGAGTTTGCAGTCAATTGTTCCCTTTCCTCTTCTGCTCTACTTCTTTCAATTTTTGTCCTTTCAGTTTCTGCTCCAACCAAATTATCTACATCAACGTCATTCTTTTCTTTATCATCTGACTGATTTTCACTATCATCACATTCTCCTTCTTCTATGGATTTTAACGGCTTGAATTTATTTGACACGTGCAAAGCATTCTCTTGTTCAATATTTGTGTTAATTGCATTTGACTGCTTTGCTTCATTTATTTTTTCTACCACAACATCAGCATCAACTACCTCAATCAAGTTTTTACTCTTGTTTTCCACTTTCTTTCAGATCTTCCTATCTCAAAACCATTTTGCCTTCTATCATTTCTTCTATTATTCACAACTTCAACAGCACTAACCTGCTTATCGCCAAGTGTTTCAGCCTTTTCTTTTTCCTCATCAATTTTATTTTCACTATGAAGGCAGTTCTGGTCAGATTCTGTGTAGTTAATGCCCCGCTATTACCCCGCTATAATCCCGCTATATCTCATAGCAGATTTCTACCGCTACGATTTTTTTATATAGCCCCAAATATAGCATTTCCGCTTTAAGCCCCGCTATTTCCGCTATATCCCGTTATTCCCGCTATATTTTGTTATTTCCGCTATATCTTCTTTAAAAAAATGAATTGAAAATTGACATTTATACATTATAAAAATTACGAAAATAATTTATTTGATTTAATTTTTTTTATATTTTTAGAAATGAAAATA
Organism: Allium fistulosum; assembly: GCA_030737815.1. Classification (NCBI taxonomy): domain Eukaryota; kingdom Viridiplantae; phylum Streptophyta; class Magnoliopsida; order Asparagales; family Amaryllidaceae; genus Allium; species Allium fistulosum. The sequence continues at coordinate 920,253,452 of CM060906.1, forward strand.
CTCTAATATTCTACTAAATTCAATTATGTTATATAACATATTTACGTTTATTTAAAGTATATTCGCACATGTTTTTATTTAAAATTATTTATGTATTAATTATAATTCAATTGAATGATAATTTTTCATTTAATTATCATTTATATATTTGTAAAAACATTAAGTACGAGTTTTATATGCTATTTAAGTGTCATCCGTTATATCCCGCTATATCCTCGCTATATCCCCGCTATGACTTTTTGCACCTCCCCCGCTTTGGATCTGCCGAGCGCTTTAACTGCACAGGGTCAGAATGACCAAAGACATTGCACTTAACACAAATATCAGGTTTCCATAAGTAGTCAACATATATCATTTGTGTGGAGCCATCAGTTAGTTGAACTATAAATGAAACAACCAGTTCCTGATCAGGGGTTATTTCTATTAAACACTTTGTGAAATTCAGCCTTTCTTGTGTTTTAGTCATTTCATCCATACATATCAGTTTTCCAAGCCTATTAGCTAACCAATTTATACCCATAGGGGACCAAGCAAATATGGGGATATTACATAGGTGCAACCAAATAGGAACAACCCTAATAGTTCCACACACATTACTAATTGTAGGATCCCATTCCTTTAATATAAATGTTTGTTTCTCATAACAATTGGATCACTTTGAATAATTTTACTTCTATCCTGCTCATCAGACAGAAGCAAGAGAAAAATATTCCCATATGACCTTACTTTGACATTCCCTCTTAATTTCCATGTTTTCTTCAAGTGTTGGATTACTGCTGTATAAGACAGTGGTTGGTCAAGGAAGAAACCTACAATATACTCACCACATATATCTTTACCAGCATCTTTGACTGACGGAGGTGGAATCAAAACATCACCATGATAAGCAAGATCCAGATGAACAGGTGTGTACTTCCCTACATTACGAGGCAGATTCTTAAAAAGCGAAGTCCAAGCTTGTTCATGTGGAGCGGAGGAAGAGTTAATAAGAGAAGGGGAATAAGAAGGAAGGGCAGAGGAGGCTGAAAAGGTGGCTGGAGCAGAAAGAGGTGCTAGAGTAGGGATAGGGATGGTAGGGGGATTTGGATCGGGGTCAGGAAGGTATGGGGAAGCGGCGATGGTATGGGAGTGGCAGGAGGTATGGCTGCAGAGGAGAGAAGGAGGGATGGGACAAGGGCAGAAAAGGAGAAGCATCCATTAAAGAATGAAAAAAATGGGAATAGAGAATGAGTCAAAACAACCTTTAAACGTATGCAAATAATAAACAAAACAATCCACATTCAAAAAGCAGCAAACAAATTGTACATTAAATCAACTTCAAAATGGTTTTAATACTTATGTTTGTGCATATGATAATTACAAGATTACAACTATTAATTAAAATTAGTTTTCACTCAATTTTTTTTAAACATCAATTTTCAAATAACAAAATTAGCTTGGACAACTTAGGCATATATAAATTTGTTGACGAATGATATGAATCAAAACTATACATATAAGGTGAATAAATAATCAAAAGAGATACACCATGTATAAGATCTAATTATATTACCATCATGTATTTAGTAATAAAATAAAATTATAAATTTTCTTATTGACGTATCAAAAAATCATATATTTAATGAAGAACAAATCTCATAAATTTGATAAATCCGACTCTTGATTTTGCATTGATCTTGATACCAACACTAACTTGAATATTTTGATCTAATTTGTGTTTTATTTTGACTCGGGAATGTAATACGTAGATATAAAGACCCCTTTCAAATACTCTGTAATGACCCGAGAATTTTAACGATTTTTAATAATGTAATTAACTAAATTTTTCTTGAAAATTTACAATTAAAATTTTGTAATAAAAATTTGATATTTGGTATGCGTCTATTTAAGCATAGCAATTGGCAAATTTTTATTGGAAAATATGAAAGTTTATTTTGTTGTGAAAATTTCAATTTAAATTTAAAATCAGTTAATTTGATGAAAATAAAATGTTTTCGAAATCTGAATATTTTTATATAATAAAATTTTAAATCATTTTCTGAGTGGGTTGTCATATTTTGTTTCGCTAAATTTGGACTGCTCTAGCTCCGTTTATTTTATTTTCTACATTTTAGCGCATTTTTGCAGCGAATATCAACTTTTGATGGGATGGTCGTATCAATGATATCTGTGTACCATTCTATTCGTCTCATCGTGCTATTCTCCGTAGTATATTCATTCGTGCATTTCGATGTCCGATACGTGGCGAAATCAGTAAAATGGTTAGCCGTATCGATACCCATTTTAGCCTTTTTCTTTCTGTGCCATTTCTTTTGTCTCTTGTAAAAACCAATAGCCATTAGTTTTCATTTTCCCAAAAATTAATGGCTGACTATTACCATTTCAATTTATTATCTTTGGTTCGTTTCCATTTTGCTTGCTTCCATGCCATTTTGTTATGTTCTTTAATATATATATATATATATATATAATTTATATGTCAGTTTGTATTTGATTGGAAGCCCGAACAGTTCTTCTTCTTATCTGTTTCCTATTCGTGCTTTAGAATAAGAAAATATATATGTTATAAAATAGTTTGCATTCATTCTTTCTGAAATCTGTTAGTCGTCCTCTCTTCAAAAACAAAAAAAACTGCTCCTTTTAATTTTCATGCTATCTTCCTTCTCGACCTTCATGCCGTGCCTACTATCTCCGCCGCTGCAAGCTTCCTTCACCCGAAGCTACCCTCCTCAGAGTCAACCACATCCGCCAGCACCAGACCAGTGACCCCCTCCGCCTTAAACCCTTGTCGTTTACCTCCTTCCCACCGAGTCAGCAAACCCGAACACCACTTTGGCAAGTGCCATGTTCCCCGACCGCACAGCCAAAGCCATCGCCATGTGCTGCCATAAAACCCACTCCTCTCTAACCCAAGCTCGTCCTCTCCTTGATAACCCACGTCCTCCTTCCCATATAGCAGCCCATGCAAGTACAATAACCTATCGGCCTCCCTCTTTCTTTTCACCAACGTGTTTCCACCACCGTATGCCAAGCCTTCCTCCTTTAAAGAAAAAAAATGTTGTACATATATATATATATATATATATTTGGATTATATACTTGGACCTGAACCCTACATGCCTCCATTCTCCTCCGACCATGTCCCCTTCATCCCGATCCACTTCTCCCTGCACTGCCCGCCCGATCCAAGCACACAACACACCTGCTTCGACCATCAGCGAACCCAAGGCAGCCTCGACGTGACTGGTAACAGGCAGTAGTTGTCATTCTACATAGGTTACTTATATATATGTTTAATATGTATATATATTTTATTATATACATATATTTGGAAGAGAAAAAAATTATATATATATATATATGTGTTTTGTTTATGTTAGTGCTAATATTTTGAACTGTATGTATATATAACATGTTTATTTATTTTAAATTTATGATTTTGAAATAGATTTTGTAATGATTTTATAAAACATATTGATTTGAAATATATATATATATATATATAGAATATGAAGATTTTATTTTTAATATGTGACTTTAAAATGAATATTGATTTTAGAAAAATTATATAATATATATCTTGTTTCAGTTATATCAAGCTATTTTGGATTTTGATTTCTCAATTCGGATTTGTCGTGCTTTGCTTTTGGTTTCGCCGCTGTCCAGAATTGATCGCGGTAGTTAGTTGCTTTGATTTGTCGCTTATCCGTGTGCTTGTCCTGTTTCCTCTAGCCTCGAAAGGTGAGCAATCACTCACGATTAACATTTATATTTAGTAATTTTAATTCACATGAAATGACGATTGAAATATGCTGTTAAATTTGAATTGTTAAGTTATTTAATTGTAAAATCTGATATGTTATTATCTGCAACTATTTACCTATATTAATTGGCACATGACACCATAATCTGTTGTATATATTTAAACTGTTAATTATGATCATCATTGCCATTGATATGCTATGTCATTTTATATTACTATTTTATTTCTCTCACATTGCAAGTTCCCTATAAGTTTAGAAATTCCCTATGGGTTGAAATGATACATACCCGAACGATCTTATATATTTGGGGAAAATCTTTATGGGTTGAAATGACAGACCCAATCGATTTTCATTGATTTTGAAATTTTGGGATTGCGAGTTGAAATGATATATACCCATAAATATTAAAAATTGCGGATTGAAATGATAAATATCCGTATCACTTGACCATAGGATTGAAAATTATATACGGACACCAGTCTATTTTTGAAAATGATTTCCAAAGTTTTGAAAAAAATATCCGGGTTTTAATAAATATTGATTTTCAAAATATAATATACATATTTTATTTCAATATATGTGAAAATTTAGATTTTCAAATTATATGTTGGAAATTTTAAATTTATAAGTTAAGTTTTGAAAATGTAAATTAAAAAAAGTTTACTTATAACTTTATTATTTTTGAATATATGATTAAAATTTAAAATAGATTTAATAATAAAATTTAATATAATGAAATTTTATAAAAATTTAATTTAACTAATATATATATATAATATGTTTAAACTATTTATTTGAATTTATTTGTATATTTTAAAAATAGATTTTGTAATAACGTTAATAAATTAAGTTTGGGAAGATAAATTGAAATTGATTTGAAATTTGATTTGTTTAAGAGTTGTATTTAAATAAAAATTTATTTGAAATTTATTGTTTTTGAGATTTTGAAAGGTATGAGTTTATAACTTGATTTAATTAAAGGTGATTAAATGAATATTTTCAAATTTAAATAAAATTGAATATTAATTTTGATTTGAATTTGTAATTTGAGATTTTATTTAAATGATTATAAAAATTGAATAGGTGAATATTTTAGAATTAAATATAATTGAAGGCAGATATTTAATTATTGATTTTATTTAAATTTGTAAGTGGAGATTTTATTTAAATGTTATTAAAAATGATTAAGTGAATATTTTCAAATTTTAAATAAAACTAAAGTTGAAATTTGAAATAAAAATGAAATTTATCAAATTGAGTTATTGTAAATGTTTGAATATTTAAATTCTGAAACCTATTGAATTTGAAGTGGTTTAAATTTATAGTTCAAACTTGAATTTGATATCGATATAAATAAAGATGGTTTTAATAAGAATTTGAAGGGAACCTTTAACCCTTTTAATTGAAATTGTTGAACTGAGATTAATTTAAGTTGAATTTGAAACTAAAGTTGATTTGAATTGATTAGTAAAATTTGAAGAAGCAATTCTAATTTAAAAATATTTTGATATAAACTCTTTTTAATATATATATATAAACTATTTTTAATATATAAACTAATTTTAAATCTATAACCCATTTTTTTATATAAACCATTTTATAACTATTTCAATATATATGCTAATTTCAATGTTTGAACTGTTTTAAGTTGGAACTGTTATGATTTAGATTTAATGGATTTAAATGCGAATATTTTGGTATGATGGTTTGAACTATTTTGAAAGTGAAATAATAATTTCGAAAGTAAATTATGATTTTGAAAGTGAAATAATGATTTGGAAAGTAAAATATGATTTCAAAGGTGATATGATTTTGAAATGAATATGATATTTTGATATGAAGTATAAACTGTTTGAAATATAAAATGACCATGGTCTGAAATAAGCGTTTGGTTGTTAAAGAGACCGGTATCGAATATTGTCATACTCTCTGCCAATACTGAAAACCCCTTTAACAACTGTGTACGTGGTGGAGATTACAGAATGAAGTAGGATGGTTTGGCGATGATTCTGTATGAGGTATTTACGCAGCCCTGACTCCCACGAGTCAGCTTGATGTGACTAAAACAGGAGCCATGCCGGGCCAAGTGAGGTCGCACCTCCGATCGGGCACATTTCTTTGATACCATTCTATTACTTTGTGATTTGATTGGGTGCAACTTTGATTTGTGAGTGTGTCTCGAGGTGGGCGGTAGTAGCTGCTATGCGTTACCACCAATCCAGATCTGCAAACGGTAGAATCCTACCTTGGGCATTGCCTCGCGTGCCTTATCACATGCCTTATCGCGCCTTCTACGAGTTTGTTTTGTACCGTACCTATGGAGTGCTCCCTGAGTAAACCATCGGTTTTATGGAGCTTATAGTATCTGTATAGACTACGGGAATATATAAAATGTGTTAAGGGGGATATGGGTAACGCCTTAACGCTATTTTAATAGTTTACTTTACTATAGACATTATCTATGTAGCGTATTGTACTATGTATGTAGATAGTTTAACGGATCCTTAGAGGTTGGGTATCCCAAACATCCTTTAAGTTATTTTGTATTTCACTTGACATTTCACTTGACATTTCACTTGAGTTGATTTACTAGTATAAGAATGTTAACCCTGACTCAAGTGTTTTGTGTTTTGCTTTATGCTCGGGTCAGACTGAGTGTCACAACATTTGAGACTCAGCTTTGGAGCTTGGAGTTTTGCTTGAAGATCTGCCTTATATCCATTCGGCCTTCTGTTATTTCCAGTTGCATATGTTCAGTCTTGTTAGTTACTTTTGTATTTGTGACAACTTTGTATTTGAGATTTTCTGTTGTATTTGTTCAGACTCTGGTGTTTATATAGTCGCTTCATGAACTACTATTTATATATTCCGCTGCTTATTTTTATATTACTCTATGTCTGTGATTCTATAATTGATTTATTTACTGTATACGCTAAGTTTTGCCAAACATAAATTAACAATCTGTTGTTTTGAGCAATTTATGTCCGACATGTGTGTCTGCTCATGCACTTGGCGGATGATTGTCGATTTGAAGAGTTCGAAATACGAGGTCGTTACATCATCACGGAGAATGGATTGCCGTCTAACAACGAGGAGTTTGTTGATTTATGCTAACAGCTTGTTATAAAGAAAATTTTCTTCATGGTAGCATATCTGTAGGCAAATGGACAGGTGGAAGCGGTCAACAAGGTTCTAAAGACCCTCATAAAGAAGCGGCTGGAAAAGTGGAAGGGAGCATGAGTGGACGAGCTTCCCCTGGCACTGTGAGCTTATCGTACTTCTTTCAATACAGCAATAGGGCATACTTCTTTCTCATTGGCTTACCGGTCAGAGGTGATCTTACCAGTGGAAATATTAGTACCATCATACAGGAGGATTCATTATGACCTGAATGAGTGAAGAGCTACTAAACATGTTATTGGATTTAATTGGTGAAAGGCATGAAGAAGCTGCCTTGAAGGCCGAGGCGCATAAAAAAAGGATAGCCAACCAATAAAATTCTAAGGTCAAACACTGCCCACTAAAGGAAGGGTACTTGGTACTAAAGTTAATATTTCCAAAATAAGGGCACTCGACGTAATCTGTGAAGGACCGTATGTTATTCACAAAGACTTGGGTAATGGTGCTTTTATCTTTAGGACAATGGATGGAGATATATTTAGAAAAGCCTAGAATGCATAAAATCTCCCTTGATATTTTACTTAGCTTCTATAGTTTTGCTAATTATATTACAATAGTGTGATTGAATGACAATGAAGTGAATTTTAATAAAATGTGCATTCCTTAAATTATTGTTATGACAGGTAATGAATATGAAATGTAACATTGTACCGCAACCTAAATACGTCGGATTAACATTGGCATTAAGAGAACGCCACAAAGGCTCAATGAGTTGAACTCCCTATTTGGGGGTAAGCAAAGTCTCTATCATAAAGAGCAACTCCCCTCAAACCTCTTGCCGGCAATGGCGAACCAGAATAACCCTAACCAGGTGTCTACCATTATCGATCGGCTCAAACTTCCTATCGACAATGGTAGACCACCCTAAGCAGGTGTCCACTATTGATGATCGGCTCAAAATTCTTACCGGCAATGTGGGACCAAAGAGACCCTAACCAGGTGTCCACCATTGACAATCGGCTCAAACTCCTTGTCGACAATGGCGGACCAGAGCGACCTTACTCAGATGTCCAACATTATTGATTGGCTCAAACTTCTTGCCGGCAGTGGTGGACCAGAGTAACCATACACGGGTGTCCACCATTGACAATCGACTCAAACTTCGTGCTAGCAATGGCATATCAGAGTGATAATACCTAGGTGTCCACCATTAACGATCAGCTCAAACTTCCTACCGGCAATGGCGGACTAGGGTGTCCCTACCCGGGTATCCACCATTAACGAACTACTACTAGCTTTTAAGATGGCTATAGAGAACCTGACTTACCAGCTGCCACGACATAACCGTGGCATATTTGGTTCACCCTCAATATTCAGCTCTGGATTTCTATCAGCAACATTAGTTGAGCTCGCCCGTAGCGAAACATGGTTATTAGTTGTATGGCTTAGTGTAAACAATCAATACCGAAATTTCCTATAAAGGCTATCAACAAATATATGCTAGATCGAACTTATTTAAAGTATGCATGAAATATGTATGCAATAATAAGTAATGGGAATGGCTAAAGTGTAGCAAAAAAATCCAGGCACGTAAGAATAATTGACATCCAGATCATACTACCAAACAACCAAACATTTATAGTACAAATGTAAAGGTATCAGAAAGTAATAAGTACTCACCCTCACCAAAATATCAAAATTGGGTGAGCACGGATAAAAAGTGTTTATTACAAGAAAAAAGCATTGGGTATACTATTCTAAGCTCAAAAAGAAGTATACGACTACTAGCATCACTTGGATTTAGTTTTGGAGACATCACTCTTGCTATAAGGCTTGTGCTTCCCTCGCCCTTTTCCATGTGTCTCCTCCTTCAGCTTGGCGGCAACCTCCTCATTAAGTTCCACCTGTTTTTCCTTAATCAATTTTAAGTCCTCCATTGCTTCTAGCTCGAATCTCGTGACCTCATCAGGAAATTTTTCCATAACATCCAACTTAAGGACCCCCCCTATCAAAATCCTCAGTGGATTTAGTGGCACCTAAAATTTCAACATCGGCGCCATCCATAAGGCCAGGAATCACCTTGTTTTGACTATCATCGACTGGGGATATGAGGAGATTATGGGCTTGGCCTCGACAGTAGGGATTTTGAGCTGATTATAGCTCCAGAAGGATCCATTACAAGCGTGTCACCTGCATGGAAATGATGAGGGCTATCAAATACGGTTTTGCCAAAACAGGCTCGAACATACTAAGCAGTGGCCCACGGACTATAAAGAAGAATCCTACCTCCTTTAAGAGAAACTAAACAGTTGCCATTTAGCCGAGCATCGTCTAGAGGAGGGGCATGTCCCATGGCTGACTCATGATTGATGCATCTGAAGAAATGTAGACAACAGTTTGAGAGACATCATGCATGAGGGGCTTAAATGACCTATTTTGGAGTCTGACCTTGTGTCATTTCCCCTAAAGTTGAACCACCATTCTTTTTCTGTTCTCCTCCTCTTGTTGGGCCTTCTCAGGCTCAGCCAATTCAATATAACCATAGCGGACGACCTCTCTTTCCTCTACCATAAAGCAAGGATCGATGGCTTTGAGAATGAAAGGTGACCCTCTCTGCTCACTGGCAGTCTTTTCCTCTCTAATTAACCAACTGTGGATGGAGTCCATAATCTCTTGATAGTCATCCATCCATGCCAAGCTCTTTTCTGTAAACATCTTGAAATAGATCTTGTTTGAAGCTCTTCCAACTAGTCCAACTGGCTATTCATCTCATCACACTTCGCTTGCATACTCTAAGCCTTAGTGGTTTCAGTAGCTTTCATGGTAGCCTTGGCTTTGAGATCATCTTGGAGGGAAACCCTTTCAGCTTCTCAGTCCACCACTTTTTTTTAAATCAGTAAGGTCAGGCTCCATATTCACAGCCACCGCTTAGAGCTCATCTAATCTTTTAGTGAAATTGGCTTTAACATTCTTATAGTCCTCAAATAGCTGCCCAACATTAACATGTTACTCCTCTTTAGCAGCTTTAATATTGTCAGAATGTTCTTTCTTCGCCTTCTATATTTCCTCGGCATGAGAAACCTTCAGTTTCTCAATCTCCCCCGCTTGAGAGCTCTCCAATGCATCTAACGTCGCTTTGTGATCTAAGTCTTTTTTATGCATCTATTCCCTCTGGTGAAAAATCTTTAGACTCTATTTGACATTCTTTTTGCTAATCACATCCTTGGCCTTAACCGCTCTGGCTTGGAACTCTAACAAGGCCTTTAGACTACTCAGCCCATCCTCAAGAAGATTGATTACTCTTGAAAAAGAGTGAGGGGGAGCACAACAAGCAGGTGGGTGAGGGGGGTCTCTTGGTTGGTAGGGCTGTTGGAACTCATTGAAATTCGGGTCTGTGGGGTCAGTAATAGTGACCGCTCCTTCATTATTCTTCCCCTTATCATTTTCATTAAGGCAGGAACAACCATTCCTCTCTTTTTTGTACTACCCTGTTGCATGGACGTTTTCAAATCTTATTGAAGGAAAGGTGAAACACAAGGAGATTTAAAGATACGGACGAGAGTCTTGGATCATGACTTGCTACTGGGGAGCGAGATCTCTTTCTAGAACTATCTTTGGGGTCTTGATCGCCTTTGTGCCCAATTGTGTGATAGAATATAATTTCTTCCATCTTAAGCTCTGTAGCTGGTTGCCCTACATTCTCGCTTGGACCAAACGATAATGCGGCTTTCTTGATATCTTTAGGGGGTGTAACTGGCTTCAACTAATAAATTTTAGATAGTAATTTCCCCTTTCTCGAACTCATATTCCATGCAACAGTGTAAGAATAATGAATTAGAATCAAGTGTATGCCCAGAAAAGAAGGCTGGGTAAAGCATCACTACAGCATAAAAAGATAGATGAGCGCATGTGTAAGGATAGTGCATGATGCCGAAATGAACCCTTACGGTCTAATGCTAGCTAACTGCAGCTGTATTTTCGTTATCAAGGCGGAGTCCCAATATTTAATCCCTAGCTCAAAATCTTAAAGGTAGTTGGACATCAAGATGTCCCAGGAACAAACTTTTCTGGCTCCACAACTCCGAAAGTGTAGTTAGGGCATGCTCCATATCCAAATTAAACGACCGTCAAAGCCAATTTTCCTAAAAGAGTGAGCTTCACTACGATTCGAAGTGGTGTGCTCTCTATTACGAGAATGAGGGCTTGTCTGTTCTACCTTGTTCATCTAGATGTTGTCATCATCCGATTCCCTTATAGTTGTAAGTCGGATACCTTCGCGAGGCTTAATTTTGAAAGAATCTAGTACTGACTCTTCTATGTTCGTATGAATTGTGCGATCAGCTCTAGGTGGATCTATAACGAAGACAACATAAGAAAAAAAGGATGGGAAGATGGTCTTTGTTTGTCTCTTCGGTTGCTAAGGTTTTACCCTTCTTTTCTTTGTTGGCTTGTGGGCGAAAGGAGCCTGTAATAACCTAGAATTTTAGTCATTTGAATTTGGAATATTTAATTAATTTTAAATATTTAAAAGTTATTTTTATAGGTTAAATAACTCGAATTTCAAATATAGTGATTTATTTAATAATCAAAAGGTAGAAATTAATAGTTGAAATTTCTTAAATAATTGAATCTTAGATTTTAATTTGGATAAAAATGATTTCAAAGTTTATCTAAATTTCTATTTAATAAGAATGAGGCTAGTAAAAAATTTAATGTAAATTTAGAAGTGATTAATTTGGTTTTAAAAAAAAATCATTTTAATTAACATGTAAAAATAGCCTTCTGGGGCACTATCTTGGATTTCGATGAAACTAATTTCATTGGATCCGTAATCATGAATTATTATTTGCCGTCGAATTTTGTGGCGATTGGATGTGTCATATGGACGTGCAAGGTCGAAACGCGTAGAAATTAACTTCAAAAGTTATATTATATAACTGGTTAAAAAACTATCTTCTGCATATGATCGAATTAGACCTCGAGACTTGTTCCATTTTGTTCGGAATAGGGGTATAACATATAGAACGCTAGGCGGCACGACTCGTTTGATTCGAAATTTTCGGATGTTGTATAACTTGATAATTTAAATTTAAATAATATATATATATATGTACATCCCCACCATTTCTGCCATACCCAGTCCATGCCTCACTATTCATGCCCATACTCCACGTAAAAGCTCATACCATCTCTAATTTATATTTTTAGCTTCCCCCTCTGCTCATTTTTTTTTCAAAACATAGAAAAGAAAATAAATAAAAGAATGGTCGATCTTCTAAAATACAAAACAATTAGTACAAAAATTCTAAAAAAATTGTAAAGGCTCGATCTTTGGAGTAGTTGAGCCTAGATATTTAGGTCGTAGTGTTTATAGAGGGTGTGATTAGGATTTTGAGCACTCAACAAAAATGGAATGGGTTTTGGAGAGCTAGGGTTAGAGATTATGCAACTTATAGCCATTGATTCGAATAATCGAGGTGAGATTGGAATTGTGGGTGATGAGGGGCAGCTTAGGGACAATTTTGGTGAAGCTCAGTGGTGTGTGGTGGTTCGCGACTTTGGTACGGCCTTGGGGAGTTCGCTGCTGTCGCATTTCATTTTGGGGTGCCGAAGGTTTGGTGGTAGGGTGCGTCGAGACGAGGGAAGGTAGTGGAGTGCAATGGCGCGGTCGATTTGGAGGATCGTTGATTGGGAAAGGATGCATAGTGCGTAGCCATGCACTTTAATAGTGCACAAAGTATCAAAGAGTGGGGAGAGGGAAGAAGAAGAAGAAGGTTGGAGGGGCATAATTGTAAATTATGTGAAATTAAGTGTATTAAGTTATTTAATTAAAATCATTTGACTAAAAATTGCATAACTCTCGCATACGATGTCCAATCAAGACGTGGATTTTTGCATTGCGCTCGTAATGACGTAAGCTTCGCAATGATTGGTTTGGAAAAATTTGGAGAAATTAAAATTTGGGCTAAAATCGGACGTCGTTGGATTTTAGTTCCAAATCGGAACGCCTCGGCGACAACGGAAATTACGGTGTGTTAAACTCACCTTTTTGGTTAACTAGTATGATATATAGTTGAAAAAAAAATGTTGAATGATTGTTTAGATGAATTACAATATTTATTAGTTGGTTTAGATATATTCCTACCCCTGGAGCGGATGAGACCCTATTACATTCTTGTGTGAGAGCGGATGACCCTTTGTATACGAATCCCGCCTCGAAGCAGTTGATTTATATTTTTTAATTATATACTGTATGTGATGCAAGGGGATAGGTTGGGGGGATCCAATAGGATTCCTCATCACTGTTGATTTTACTTTTCATATATTGTGTTATATGATCTATTGGAAATTATATTGTGATTGGTTAAAGCGATATGGTCGTTATAAACGTGCTTTGAAATCCCTGAAATTAAACATGTGTTTAAATTGGATAAATCGAGATATACATATACATATACATAAACATACATATATATATTTACATATACATATATATATATATATTGGGTTGTCTACACACGTTTTAGCATGTTGGGCATAAATGGATAACTTGGAAGCTATTACCTTTAGATAACAAGCGATGATGGAAACACTTGATTTGTTAAAGTAAAAATGATTTTATTTTAAATATACTTCCAAATCTTTCTAAAAGTAACTTTGCAAATATTTATTTAAAGTTAATAAAGAGAAGTATTTTTGAAGTTAAAAATGTTTTATAACTATTTCTAAATTTCAAACATAAAGGATTTGCATTTTAAACATGTTGTACGGATTATTAATAAGTATTTTTAAAAGGTATTTAATATAATAATTTTTAAAGAAATTCTAATAGTACAATAGTTTTTAAAGTAATTCTAATATTATAATAGTTTTTAAAGTAATTCTAATAATATAATAGTTTTTAAAGTGTATTTTAGTGTGTGTGTGTGTATGTAGTTTTTAGTTAATAAGATAAATATTTATTTAAAGTAAATAAAAGTTTTATAATATATTATCTTTTTAAAACTTTCTTAATATTAATTATTTACTTATAAATAAATCAGTGTATATATATCAATATATTATTTTAAGTAGTTTTAACATATTAGTAAGTATTTATATATATATATACAAGTTTTAAGTATCAAATTAAATATTCCATCAATATAATAAAAAGGGGATTTGGGTTCTAACACTTAAGTTAAATAAGTGATTTGGGAAAATTTAACTAATGCGGTATTCTCTAAATTTATAAAATTGTAGATATGCTTTAGCTTAAAATAAATGTTTAAAGATTTATGATAAGAATAAGTAAGGGTTTTGGGTTATTGTAAATAGTGTCTGAGCTACACTTGTTATTAACACTTATTACTAATTATACTTGAAAATATAATTAGATATTTATAAATGAATATTTAGTAAATAAATACAAGTAAATGGTTTTGGGTTTGTCATGACAATTGTTTTAAACAACATTTGTCTTTAACCCTTAAACGAAATTGAATTTTAAAATAGAGTTTTAAAGATAATGATAAAATGTGGAGTGTTTTGGGTTGTTGCAAACAATGTTTTTAGTGACATTTGTTTCTAAACCCTTGAATTATATTCTAAAAATGGAAAAGTGTCATAAACATAATTAGAGTAATTAATAAGGAATTTTTTAAAGATAATAACAAGTATTAAGATATTTTATAAAAGTACAGAAGATGCTATAAGATAAATTTATAGAAGGATTTGAGATTTGAATTTTTCTTAACTAACCTTCTTGATTAGGGTGGTGTAGAACTTTCATTCCACGCTTAACACCGAAGGGATATTGTTTGGGGTTAATCCTATCTCTAACTTAAATAGTAGTGGTTTTAACCTCTTTGGCCTTGTTTTTAAAATAAGTAAACTTGTTTAGTGATCTATGAATATACTTATACTATAAAAACTAAGTATATGAATGCTTTTATAGTATTAAAAAGGTATAACTGAATAATCAAATATATATACAAGTTTATATCTCTTTAAAGAGAGTTTAGATATATATATATATATATATATATATATATATATATAATAGTGAAGTTTTATTTAATAAAGGTATATTAATTTATGAATGAAATCTTGATTTATAAAAGGAGTTTCATTTGATAAAAATGTGTTTTCCTAAATAATTGGGTTTTAAATCAATAAAGGATAAGTTAATTAAATAAGGGATTAAAAGTCCGTTTATACGACTTGTTCATGCCTTGCATGAAATGATAGTGCGAGTATGATTACTTGCTATGTGAAGTATATGGGAATTAGTTCCTTATGCGATCATTCTCATTATTGTTGAATAAGACCAAATTCATCGACTCAATCTTGGAGAGATCGAGATCGGTAAGTGTTCTACTTATCGAAAACCACTTCAAGGCTGAGATATGGGTTCTGTTTTGGAAGTGAATGATGGAAACCATGTGTTGTTCTGGAATCTGTTGAGATGATGGAATCCATATGGGATTCATTATGTGATCGAGTTTTGTTGAAAACTCATGTGAAGATGCCGAAAGTAACCTCGACATTGGGAAAATGACTAAAGACAGAGTAGGATGCATGATCCTGGGGTTTCGCTGACATATGAGTAGTACATCAACTTTATATCTAGAGTATGATTATCGATATGTTATGCACGAGGAGATGATGATACTTGGTACACATTATTCATGTGAGTGTTCGGATGATGGTCCATTTTTGTTTACCTTATGGTATATTTTATCTAGAGATATACGGTGCTCGGAAGGTATTTTCTTATCCTTGTCATAAGTGATCGGTCTCATTGTGGAGGTCTCCGTGGAAAATCCATTTATACGAACTTACCTTAGCAATTTTGTTTGTATACCTAAATATGCTGTCAATTGTAACCAATGTAACCATTTCAACTATGATTTATATTTATATTGAACACCCTTGACAGTATTATAATATCACTAAATTTTCTTATAAAATGGTTCGGTTATCGTAAGGTAAAAATCCCTCCGTGTTTATTTGCGGCGTGGTCTTACGAGATACCTTTATTATTTAAAAGAGTTTTACATATATAGTAATGCTAATTACTTGAGTTTTCTCACACTGGTTTTCCAGACTGACTAGGGTGTTCTTTTATTATAATGCTCGGGTCAGCCCGAGCATATTTATAGATTTTGGTTGGATGCTATGGAGCATCAGGGGACGAGTTGGAGGTGTAGAGACGTATTCACGTGTGACGCCCCACCTCTATACCCACGCTAACCAAGGACACTACGGTGTAGTGCTGTCAATTAGCACGGAGAATAAGGCTGTTAAGGAGCGACCATCCATGTAACTTCTTTGTGCGAGTACCGATATGTCAGATAGTATAGAATGCATATCATTTAAGGAGGAGATCCGACATACCGATATAAACTCAAAGCTATCACACAGTGGCTATATATATAATCTTCGGAAACAAACATAGAAATAAACATAACATAAATCAGTCACAGACATCCATATCACAAAGGCGGAAGAAGATATGAATAATAATATAACACATGAAAGTGTACATCAGAGTAGTGGTCAGAAAGATCCACGATAATACAAAAGAATAGATACAGGTGCAAGACAATAGAATATGTATACATCAAGGAGTCTAAACTCAAATGTATACAACAAAAACTACAAAACTAGAGTAGTTAGCCAAAAGTCAGATGGTAGTCCCAGATAAGAAGTCAAGAGGAAGCACCTGTAAAATCTCAGTCTGACCCGAGTATTATTTAAGAAGAAAATAATAAACAGATCAGTCTAGCTATAATTATCAGATAAAATGAGATATAAGAAGAGATATAATAAAAACATATGATAACCAAGAATGTCATACTACGTCAAGTCTACATAGAAAATCAACTAAAGGCATACAATATCTCAAGAATCTCATAGCATCAAAAGAATGTCATATTCTTTATTTAATTCACCAAGCCACAATAAATTGACATACTCATCAATGTCAATGGTAAAAGCTGGTGAAACATAAATTCCAGAAATCACAACAAGAAATCCAGAAATCACAAGAAAAGTGTGATATCCCGGGAATTTCAAAGAAATTAAATATGATAATCTCCTTTAATAAATTAATTAAATTTGGCAAAATTGTTATATTCAAATAATAAAAATGTATTGTATATTGTATATATATGTGTGAGTGAATATAGATTTTTAAATAGAGTACTTATTTCAAATTAATGTGATGGATGTTTAAATATATATATCAAATTGATTTTAAGATTGATTTTAAAATTTTATTTAATAATTGGTTTGAACTTATATTTGGATTTCAAAAAGATGATATATATATATATCTTAATATATATATTTTGAATTTAAAGGTATGAATAAATGATTTTTATAAATATAGTTTGTTTTATTCCATTTCTTTAAAAAGATTTTTCATTTATATAATTAAAAATATGCATTAGTTATTAGGAAATAAATTATAAAATCTTTATTTAATAAATGTAAAAGTATTTATGCATGAGAAAATATGTGTTAACATTTAAACACTTTAAAATACATGTGTTAAGTTAGTAATTGTGTTTAGTGACAAGTGTCACAATTTCATTTTATTTTCTTTAATTTTAATAAATCAAAAACCAAATTCTATATAACACTACTTCTCATTTTCTTTTCCCTTTTTCTACCTCATTTTTATCTCAATTCTAAAAGCTACAGCCACGTTTTCAAAACTGAGAAAAATTTACCCAAAAACTGAAATCATCTTCAAGGCAAACCTAAAATTCAAGAAATAAACCTATAGCAAATTTCTCTCCACAATCCCAAAGTCTTCTTCAAATTCAAGTTAAAAGCTTCCTCAAAATCTAAAGCTGAAAACTATTTTCAAACTGAAGAACAAAATCAGAGAAACCAAAGATCAACAAAACAACTGCTGCAAGTTTTCAAGAATCAACAATCTCAAATCTAATCAAAACAATTCAAGTTCCAGATTCAAAGTTAAAGTTTTCAAACTTTTCAAAAGCTCTGTTCAAACATCTCAGTTCTGTTCAAACCTCTGTAACAGGTGAGTAAACTACCCTTTATAAAATCTTAAAACTGTTTATACCTTGATTTGCAAGTGATAAATACTTGATGTATGCTATGAAAAATGTTTATATAGTTGTTAAATAGGCATGCATGTCTATATATATGCAGAGATGACTGTGCATGTTTGATATCAGGCCTCTGTTTGGTTACAGGTTTTCAAACCTGTTTAAAAAAAAAATTCAAATTCTCCTTCTCTGATTATTGTTAGATCTAAAGATCTAAACAAAACGTGTTTGTATAATCATGTTTTATCTTTTAAAAATAATTTCAAGTTAAATCTAAAGTTTGTTTTAATAAAAAGGAAGAAGAATAGTAGGATTTTAAATCATCTCAAATATTCGACTTGAAGGATTTCAAGAATCAAGTATATAATCGATTTTGTTTATGAAATCTAGGATTTTTAACAATAAAATCTTAATTTTTAATGTTGTAAATCATGAGAAATCAAGAGATGAACGTATTATGGGTTTCGAACGTTTTCTGTCGATCGGTGAGGTTAGAGTGGTCGGGGTTCATGTTGGAGGTAAAGGGGAGTATGGAGATCACAAGAAAAATGGTGGTTGATTTTTTTTATCGTCGTGGTGACCGGTTGATGACGATGTAGGGTTTAGCAACCTATTTGAGTCGAGAAGGTTGACGAAGTGAATTCGACGTTGTGGGTTGACCGGAGTGGTTCGGAGGAAGGGGAATCGAAGCGTGGGTCTTCGGTGAAGCTATGGTCAGGGTTTCGAGGGTTCTGGTGAATCGAGGCGGCGGTTCGAGGAGGTTCTTGGATGAACTGTTGTTCCAGGTGGAAGGCGATTAGCTCGATTTCGTTTTTCGATTCGATCTTCATTTCTGGGTGGTTGAGGAAGAAGTCGAGTTCGACGTCGACTTGTTGAAGGCCTGAATGATGATCGGAGAAGGCTGGGTTGCCGTGCACGTACACGGTGACATCGCGTGCATCAGAATGTATGGGTTTGGGAAAGGAGATGTTGACCTGGAGTGTTTCGTGATTTTTTCACGTGTTCGACTCAGAGTGTCGAAGCGGAAAGGTTTTGTTTTTGGTTGCTTCGAGTCTGCGCGAGGGTTGTCTCGAGTCTATCTCGGAAATTTGTTGATTGCCCAGAAAGATTTGTTTCCAGCATTTTAATTTTTAGGTTTAAAACTAAAATGATTACTCAGTGTAGTAATTTAAAAAAAAATTAGGTAAGATAAGTAATTTAATTAAGATAAATTAATTTGTGTAATTAGTTAAGTGTAATTGATTTCTTAAATTGAGGATAAATAAATCAAGATAAATTAATTAAGGAATAATTAAGTAATAAGTAATTAAGAGGTTAATTACTTAATTAAAAGAATTATTAAGGGTAATTACTTGATGAAGTAATTTAAAGGAATCAATTACTCAGCATAATTAATTAAGTTAATGTGGTTAATTTTAGTTAATTAATTAAGTTTAGTTAATTATAGAGAATTACTTAAGGATGGTTAAGTATAATTACTTAATGTAATTAATGAAGTGTAATTACTTAGTGAGTAATTAATGGATAATTACTAGATTAATTAATTAAGAAATAAGATTAACTAATTTATAATTAGAGGTTAATTAATTAGATAATTACTTGATGAAAGTAATTAAAGGTAAGTTATTTAAGGGAAGTAATTGAGAATTAATTAATTAGTGTAATTAATAAAAGGGTTGATTAATCAAGGTAAGTAATTAATGTGATTAATGTGAATGGGAAAGGTTAATTAATTTGTGTAATTAATTTAGAGTTAATTACATAATATAATTGAAGGATAATTAATCAAGGGTGGTTAATTTTGATGATAATTAAAGGATGATTAATTAATCAGTTTGTAATTAATAAATGTTAAGTAAGTAATCTAAGTAATTAAAGACTAGTAATTGATTTAATTAGAGATAAATTAAATTAATTTTGGAAGTAATCAATCTTGTTTATGAATGATTGAATGATGTAAATGTCTTGAATTGGTTGATACCTCTGATATGGAATGTTTTCGGATATGATATGATTGGATAGACAATGATAGTATGGTTATCTATCGTTGATGAATTGCTAAAAAAATGACATCATGTATTTAAAGGTTTGAATTGTATTTCATTTGAATAATTTGGGTTAAGATGACATTGGATTCGAAGAGACAGGAGTCGGGTATCAGTAAATACCCGAAACCACTTCGATTTGAAATCATCTAAAATTCTTTATAGAATGACATGTGAAACCAATAGGCTGGTTTGGGATAAAATGGACCATTTAAAATAAGTTGGATACTTAGATATTGTTTGTGAAAATAAGTGTTGACTATATAAGTTGTTTACTTGTAATAATGTACGAGTTACCCCGGGTTTTAAATAAGTTCTATAGATTGGAATTTCTTGTTAGATGGGTTTACTCATGCTGGTTTCCAGCCTGACCCGGGTGTTACTTTGATGTAATGCTCGGGTCAGACCGAGTATTACAGATTTCCAGGTAAGGACGTTGTGGAGCTCAGGAGGCGAGCTGGATGGCAGGAACATATGGAGTATATTCCGCTGTGATATATTATAGTTGCTGGAGACATGTTAATTCTAACTGTCTAGTATATTTGTGAATGTAGTAACTCTGATGTATAAAAATGTAATTAACAAATACAGTTTTCTTTGTATAACTGATATTATTATTTGATATTGTATTTTGATCCGCTGCGAATGTGAGAATCTGTGTCTTGTTCTGTTTCTTTCTTCTATCTCTTTTCTTTTTCTTCTAACTTTCTGGCATTTTCGGGTTCGAAAATTCCGGGTCGTTACAGTTGGTATCAGAGCAAAGGTTAAGCGAGAACCTTGACTCTGTTGGGATTACTCATTAAAGAATAGGGTCAATGGTACCCTAGAACGAGTTGAGTGTATATATATATATGAGAGCGTAATTGTTATTTTCTTATATAAGGATTTTAAATGATTTTATATAAGAATATATTTTGATATATGAAATGATATTTCTTTCTAATAAATATTAAGGTAATTGGTTGTTAAAATATTGGAATTAAATTAAGTGATAATAGTAATACAACCAAATTGAAATTGAATGAAGATAAGTTGAAATGGATCCAAACTGAAATAAAAAAAATCCAATTGGAATTGAAGATAAATTAAAATTGTGAAGTTTTTAAATCTAAGTCCAGAAAACTTGAAATTGTTTAAAAGAAGTTTGTTTTGAATTAAAACCAAAGGTGGTTTAAAAATTTAAAGTATAACTTGGTGTGTAAAGAAAATGTATATATGAGGAATATACATAATACCTATGATGATTTGAAATAAACACTTAGTGTTGAGTTTTAAATTGGAATGTGATGTGAAACCCAAAGTGAAGTAAGTTTTTTAAACTTAAAAAAGGGAAAAATTATTAATCTGAAGTTTAAAATTTGAATGGGAATTCAAATTGTGTAAAGTTGACCAGATTAAGTAAATTTAATTTAACTTGGAGGAAGTTAAATAAGTTTGAATAAATAACTTGAATTGGAAATTTCAAGATGCAATTTAAATTTAACTTGGAAAGTTAAATGGTTGATTTTAAATGGGAGTTACGAGTAATCTCAAAATGGGTTTGAAATCTGGAAATTGAAAATGGATAATAAATTAGAATCTGAAGATTAAATTGTTTTTGAATTCTTATTTGAACTTTGTAATAAGTTAAGTAAAGATAATTTTAAAATGGAATTTTGAAATTTGAATTCAGAATTAAAAGGTTTAAAGATTTAATTTGTTAAAATAAAAAAATAAAGGTTGAGTTAATTTAAAAGTAAAGGAATTGTGATTTAAGGAATTAAATCAATTTTAACTCGAATTTATATAATTCGAGATAGTTTAAAATTAAGATTTAAATTGAATTAGTTCAAACTGAATTTGATTTGAATAAATGGGAATTGTGATTTAAGATAAATAAGTTTAAAATTCAAATGGAAAATTTGAAATGGATTAATTTAAAATAAAAATTGAAGATTGAATGAGTTCAAAATTCAAATGGGAATTGGGATTAATTCATATAGAAATTGAAATGATTTGAAATTTAAGTGGATTCAATTTGAAATTAGTTTGAATAATTTGAAACTGTAATTAAAGTGAATATGTTTAAAATCAAATGGAATTTGATTTGAATTTGGAAAGGAATTAAGATTAATTCAACTTGAATTGGGATTGAATTAAATTCAATGGAAATTGAAGTATTGAGTCAATTTAAATGGAAGTAGAAATTTAAATTGAATTGATGGGAAATTGAACAGTTTGACTCTGGACTATTTTCAAAGTAAATTATTTTAATATAAACCTATTTTCCAAACTATTTACTATATAATCTTTCTTCTTAAACCCCAAACTATCTTATACTTATTTTACAATTATTTTGGAACTATTTAACTATTTTGAAACTGTCTTATAAACTAATTACTATTTTTCAGTTACTTATATCTAATCACTATTTTAAAAAAACTATTTTTGCAATTATCTAACTATTTTATACCTACTTAACTATTTTATAGCTATTTTATAAACTAATAACTATTTTTCAACTACTTATCTATTTTAAATTTTTTCAAGTTATTTTTAAATTTAAATAGGCCAGAGTTCAGACTGTTTGTAATTGAAGTAATAACTCAATTGGAAATGGAAGCAATTGAGAATAAGTGAATGGAATTAAAGGAAATGTGAATAGAAAAGAGAATTGATTTGGCTAATAACCAATAAAGATAAATACGTAGGATGTACGTATATTATTCTATTCGCATAGTGATTTGATCCAGATTCGAACACAGAATTTCGAGATAGTATTATCGATCCGAGTTGGGATTTTTCGCTCGATTTTCGACGGCGAACCTGGATATGGATTTTTGATTGGTTCTGGATATTCTCTATCATAGTTGTGACTATGCAAGGAGAATGACGGTTTCTGATCAAGAAACCAGATCTGAGTCCGCACTAGGAAGTCGGGTGGACGATACTAGTTTGGAAGTGAAATTGTGTGATCGATTGAGTGATCAGACTGATATTGCGTACGGATGATATGTGTACATCGTACGAGTTTGAATGAAATTGATATTGAAGTTTGTGGATAAGGATTGTAAAATGATCTTTGAAATGAAAAGTATATTTGTGAAATATAATGGAATTGGATATTTCTTTGGTTGAAATTTACTTTATGGAGATAAGTAAATGGTAAATAAGTTTATAAAAAAAAATCAAACTTGAATATTTGATTTGGCAATAAATAGTTATATTTTATAATATGATAAACTTCCCTTATTGAATCTAGCCAGAATAAAAAGGGTTTTGAAATATTTGAAGTATAAAAGAGGTTTATACAAATTTGAAATGATCCAAAGATTTTTAAAGTTATATATATCTATATCTATATATATAAAGGATCTTATGAGAATGATTTTGGAAAAGGTTTTGGGAACCTATGAAATTGGAAAAGGCTTTTGATTTTTGGGAAAATCAATTTTGGATTTTGGAAAGCCTAGTTTGAGAATTATCGATTTTGGTAATCGATTTTGTATAAAGGAGATTTTGATAAATCATAAAGGGTATGATTTGAAGATACTATAAGTATATAGTATAAAGTGTTTTGAAAATAGCTCTGGGGAAAAAGGCGCTTCCTTGAAATGAACTTCTCAGGAGTGCCACTGGGTGGTACTGCCTTGAACCCCAAGGGGGGATTCTAAAGTTGATCCTGTGAGGAGTCCGGACAAAACTAGTTCCTGAGGATTATTTGTGTAGCGAAAGTCGAGGGGCTGGTGCCCACAGAGGCATTTGGGTTATGCTGTGACGACAGTTTAACTCGATGTCTCTGCGATCTACTGCAGACCATAGCGAAAGTCATGTGTGCCGCTGAGAGCCAACTGTCTACGTTTGATTTTATATCGGTAGACTGTGACACTATGGTAACATAGCGAAAGTCGTGTGTGCCGCTGAGAGCCAACAGTCTGCGTTTGATTTTATATCGGTAGACTGCGACCTATGTGGGAGAAGTTTCATTTTGACAGCGAAATCGTGTGTGCCGCTGAGAGCCAACAGTTACATGGACTTTTGCTGCGACGGCAACGTAACCCTGGATGTAACTGCGATCTGTTGTGGGTTCCATGGTATAATCAGTTACATGAACTTTTGCTGCGATGGCAACGTAACCCGTGATGTAACTGTGACCATGGATGGGGGCGATGATTTCCAGAGCATTTTTACCAAAGATATTTCCTCTATTTTCAAAATTGTTTTCTATATTTTCAATAAAATTATTTTCCGAATATTTTCACTGGATGTTGAAGTGGGTCTGCTGAGTACTTACAGATTTTCAGTCTTACGCCTGATCAACGTATGACCGAATTTCTGTGAGAACGAGAATGGATTTGTTAAAACATCTAGTTATAAAAACTATTTTTATAAAAACTATTTTTGTAATACTATATAGATTTTAAAGTATTTTAAATATGATCAAAAGAAATTTATCTAATAATAAGTAAATAATAAATTCTGGCTTCGTTCCTTTTCGAGGACGAAAAGATTCTAAGGGGGGAGGAATGTGATATCCCGGGAATTTCAAAGAAATTAAATATGATAATCTCCTTTAATAAATTAATTAAATTTGGAAAAATTGTTATATTCAAATAATAAAAATGTATTGTATATTGTATATATATGTGTGAGTGAATATAGATTTTTAAATAGAGTACTTATTTCAAATTAATGTGATGGATGTTTAAATATATATATCAAATTGATTTTAAGATTTATTTTAAAATTTTATTTAATAATTGGTTTGAACTTATATTTGGATTTCAAAAAGATGATATATATATATCTTAATATATATATTTTGAATTTAAAGGTATGAATAAATGATTATTATAAATATAGTTTGTTTTATTCCATTTCTTTAAAAAGATTTTTCATTTATATAATTAAAAATATGCATTAGTTATTAGGAAATAAATTATAAAATCTTTATTTAATAAATGTAAAAGTATTTATGCATGAGAAAATATGTGTTAACATTTAAACACTTTAAAATACATGTGTTAAGTTAGTAATTGTGTTTAGTGACAAGTGTCACAATTTCATTTTATTTTCTTTAATTTTAATAAATCAAAAACCAAATTCTATATAACACTACTTCTCATTTTCTTGTCCCTTTTTCTACCTCATTTTTATCTCAATTCTAAAAGCTACAGCCACCTTTTCAAAACTGAGAAAAATTTACCCAAAAACTGAAATCATCTTCAAGGCAAACCTAAAATTCAAGAAATAAACCTATAGCAAATTTCTCTCCACAATCCCAAAGTCTTCTTCAAATTCAAGTTAAAAGCTTCCTCAAAATCTAAAGCTGAAAACTATTTTCAAACTGAAGAACAAAATCAGAGAAACCAAAGATCAACAAAACAACTGCTGCAAGTTTTCAAGAATCAACAATCTCAAATCTAATCAAAACAATTCAAGTTCCAGATTCAAAGTTAAAGTTTTCAAACTTTTCAAAAGCTCTGTTCAAACATCTCAGTTCTGTTCAAACCTCTGTAACAGGTGAGTAAACTACCCTTTATAAAATCTTAAAACTGTTTATACCTTGATTTGCAAGTGATAAATACTTGATGTATGCTATGAAAAATGTTTATATAGTTGTTAAATAGGCATGCATGTCTATATATATGCAGAGATGACTGTGCATGTTTGATATCAGGCCTCTGTTTGGTTATAGGTTTTCAAACCTGTTTAAAAAAAAATTCAAATTCTCCTTCTCTGATTATTGTTAGATCTAAAGATCTAAACAAAACGTGTTTGTATAATCATGTTTTATCTTTTAAAAATAATTTCAAGTTAAATCTAAAGTTTGTTTTAATAAAAAGGAAGAAGAATAGTAGGATTTTAAATCATCTCAAATATTCGACTTGAAGGATTTCAAGAATCAAGTATATAATCGATTTTGTTTATGAAATCTAGGATTTTTAACAATAAAATCTTAATTTTTAATGTTGTAAATCATGAGAAATCAAGAGATGAACGTATTATGGGTTTCGAACGTTTTCTGTCGATCGGTGAGGTTAGAGTGGTCGGGGTTCATGCTGGAGGTAAAGGGGAGTATGGAGATCACAAGAAAAATGGTGGTTGATTTTTTTATCGTCGTGGTGACCGGTTGATGACGATGTAGGGTTTAGCAACCTATTTGAGTCGAGAAGGTTGACGAAGTGAATTCGACGTCGTGGGTTGACCGGAGTGGTTCGGAGGAAGGGGAATCGAAGCGTGGGTCTTCGGTGAAGCTATGGTCAGGGTTTCGAGGGTTCTGGTGAATCGAGGCGGCGGTTCGAGGAGGTTCTTGGATGAACTGTTGTTCCAGGTGGAAGGCGATTAGCTCGATTTCGTTTTTCGATTCGATCTTCATTTCTGGGTGGTTGAGGAAGAAGTCGAGTTCGACGTCGACTTGTTGAAGGCCTGAATGATGATCGGAGAAGGCTGGGTTGCCGTGCACGTACACGGTGACATCGCGTGCATCAGAATGTATGGGTTTGGGAAAGGAGATGTTGACCTGGAGTGTTTCGTGATTTTTTCACGTGTTCGACTCAGAGTGTCGAAGCGGAAAGGTTTTGTTTTTGGTTGCTTCGAGTCTGCGCGAGGGTTGTCTCGAGTCTATCTCGGAAATTTGTTGATTGCCCAGAAAGATTTGTTTCCAGCATTTTAATTTTTAGGTTTAAAACTAAAATGATTACTCAGTGTAGTAATTTAAAAAAAAAATTAGGTAAGATAAGTAATTTAATTAAGATAAATTAATTTGTGTAATTAGTTAAGTGTAATTGATTTCTTAAATTGAGGATAAATAAATCAAGATAAATTAATTAAGGAATAATTAAGTAATAAGTAATTAAGAGGTTAATTACTTAATTAAAAGAATTATTAAGGGTAATTACTTGATGAAGTAATTTAAAGGAATCAATTACTCAGCATAATTAATTAAGTTAATGTGGTTAATTTTAGTTAATTAATTAAGTTTAGTTAATTATAGAGAATTACTTAAGGATGGTTAAGTATAATTACTTAATGTAATTAATGAAGTGTAATTACTTAGTGAGTAATTAATGGATAATTACTAGATTAATTAATTAAGAAATAAGATTAACTAATTTATAATTAGAGGTTAATTAATTAGATAATTACTTGATGAAAGTAATTAAAGGTAAGTTATTTAAGGGAAGTAATTGAGAATTAATTAATTAGTGTAATTAATAAAAGGGTTGATTAATCAAGGTAAGTAATTAATGTGATTAATGTGAATGGGAAAGGTTAATTAATTTGTGTAATTAATTTAGAGTTAATTACATAATATAATTGAAGGATAATTAATCAAGGGTGGTTAATTTTGATGATAATTAAAGGATGATTAATTAATCAGTTTGTAATTAATAAATGTTAAGTAAGTAATCTAAGTAATTAAAGACTAGTAATTGATTTAATTAGAGATAAATTAAATTAATTTTGGAAGTAATCAATCTTGTTTATGAATGATTGAATGATGTAAATGTCTTGAATTGGTTGATACCTCTGATATGGAATGTTTTCGGATATGATATGATTGGATAGACAATGATAGTATGGTTATCTATCGTTGATGAATTGCTAAAAAAAATGACATCATGTATTTAAAGGTTTGAATTGTATTTCATTTGAATAATTTGGGTTAAGATGACATTGGATTCGAAGAGACAGGAGTCGGGTATCAGTAAATACCCGAAACCACTTCGATTTGAAATCATCTAAAATTCTTTATAGAATGACATGTGAAACCAATAGGCTGGTTTGGGATAAAATGGACCATTTAAAATAAGTTGGATACTTAGATATTGTTTGTGAAAATAAGTGTTGACTATATAAGTTGTTTACTTGTAATAATGTACGAGTTACCCCGGGTTTTAAATAAGTTCTATAGATTGGAATTTCTTGTTAGATGGGTTTACTCATGCTGGTTTCCAGCCTGACCCGGGTGTTACTTTGATGTAATGCTCGGGTCAGACCGAGTATTACAGATTTCCAGGTAAGGACGTTGTGGAGCTCAGGAGGCGAGCTGGATGGCAGGAACGTATGGAGTATATTCCGCTGTGATATATTATAGTTGCTGGAGACATGTTAATTCTAACTGTCTAGTATATTTGTGAATGTAGTAACTCTGATGTATAAAAATGTAATTAACAAATACAGTTTTCTTTGTATAACTGATATTATTATTTGATATTGTATTTTGATCCGCTGCGAATGTGAGAATCTGTGTCTTGTTCTGTTTCTTTCTTCTATCTCTTTTCTTTTTCTTCTAACTTTCTGGCATTTTCGGGTTCGAAAATTCCGGGTCGTTACAAAAAGGATGGCCAATCCTATAAAAATGAGCCGGAGCTCCTCCTGATAGGGTATAGTCCCCCATTGTGGACTTTGAGCCGAAGCTCCTCCTGATGAGCCGAAGCTCCTCCTGACAGGGTATAGTCCCCCATTGCGGACTTTGAGCCGAAGCTCCTCCTGATGAGCCAAAGCTCCTCCTGACAGGGTATAGTCCCCCATTGCGGACTTTGAGCCGAAGCTCCTCCTGATGAGCCAAAGCTCCTCCTGACAGGGTATAGTCCCCCATTGCGGACTTTTAGCCGAAGCTCCTCCTGATGAGCCGAAGCTCATTAAAACGAGGAACAATCCTCCATGTGGACAAAGAGACATCGCACATTGCTAGTCTAAATCATAAAATGATCATCATCGATCATCAAGAAGTGTCGATTACACTAAGCTAGTAAATATAAGAGTTTAGCTTCATGTCCCATAACCACTTGCTTAACTCAAATATTTACGAACAGATTGTAGATCTGCACTAGAAAATTGTCACAAGAGTTTCAATCGAACAAGTCCATAAATTAACCGACGAAGTAAACGCAAGCGTTTCATACCACTTGTTTTGCTAAGCCGTGTAATTATATTTTCTCATACGAATAAAGTAAAGGTTTGTATATACTAATAGATTAGAAAATGGTTTTATAAAAGAGCTTTGTATTGAAATTAGAGTTGAAATCGTCCTTGTGAAAGAGTTTAAATATTTACTACTAGTATAGAAAACCTTTATATTTTGAAGTGACAAATCATAAAAGTGATTGTAGAAACAATCAATCATAGAAATTCACATTCGAAGACGTGAATAAAATCCAAAGAAATCAAAATGGATATTTCTAATAATTCCCAAAGAAAATGTCATCAAAGTCGATAATAATTGATAACAATAAGTCGGATTGACAAAAATCGATAAACCTTGGAAATTTACTCGAAAATAGGCAAAATAGGCAAAATCAGCAGTTCAGACGTCTAAATATTTAATTTAGACGGCTAAATATGATTACAGACGTCTGAGAAGTTTTGTTCAGACATCTAAAAGGTCTAAAATTGAAACAGAGAGTAAAAAACATTTTGAACTATATTCAGACGTCTAAATTTTTTGTCACAGACGTCTATATTTGATCTCAGACGTCTGAATTTTTATTTCAGACGTCTATATTTGGTGACAAACGTCTGAAATTTATTTCAGACGTCTGAATTTTTCTGCTAGGCGAAAATAAACAGCCTAGCTCAAAAACGACAAATCCAAATCGAAATGCGATCGAACGAGCGACGAGCACTAAGGGTTTACGCCAATCGGCAACCCAGCCCTATAGGCACTTCGATGCATCCCCAAAAACATGTTCAAACATCCATAAAAGGATTTTCACAAAAATTAAACCAAAACACCAAAAATTGGAATATACACCAAATCGATCCAAACCAACATCAAATGCACATGAATAAGAGTTAGGAATTCATACCAAACAATCGAAGATAATTATAGACTAAGATGTGAGATAAAAATCTCACCTTTGAACCCAAACAAATGAAGAAGAAGCTTTGGAGAAATGGCAAGAGCAACTACTCCTCAATTCCAACACAACAAGCTTGAATCAAAGCTAAAAAGAAGAACATTCCCAAAGTTAGTTTTAGGAATTTCTGAAATTGAAGGAGAAAGAGTTGGAGAAGATGGAGAGGAGGCTTACCTATGGCTTCACTTTGATTTTGGAGCAAGAAATCAAGATGCAAGAAGAAACTAGGGTTTGCAATTTCTATTTCCTCTTCCTTTCCCCCATTTTAGTTTTTACTTGAGTTTGGAGAGTGGGAATGAGAGAATGGAGAGGAGAGGGCTGAGTTAGAGGGTTAAGTGAGTTTAGTTAGCTAGTGGGCTGAACCCAACCCAAACCCAACTAGAAAAAGTAGCAAATTTCAACTTACTCCAAATATATCAAAGTTTATACTCAAACAGATCGCAAACGCCATTTTGGACTCAATGGAAGTGGTCTCGAGTCTCAATTCGACTGTTTGCAAAAAGTAGCTTTTCGGACCAAAATCCGACGAACGACGAAATATTTAAATAAAATATTTAAATATAAAATCGATAAATATGCGAGTTGTTACAGACTCCCCTCCTTAAAGAAATTGCGTCCTCGCAATACTTAAGAAGAAAATAAATAGTAACAACCATAAAAGCATATCAATACAAAAGAAAATTTGAAATGAGAAGTTCACCAAAGAGAGCATGAAAGAGAAAACCCGGACGAGTTCGCTCGATGAATTCTCTAGATTTCCCAAGAGCAATCCTTGGGATTTGAGAACAATTGAACTTTCATAAGAAAAAACATCTTTATTTCGAAGGCGTTCAACCTCCGAAGCAATGATGCGAATAAAATGTTGCTATAAAGTCAAATAGGCGAAACTTCAATTTCCACAATAACTCCGGACTCAAGAATAAAATTGGAATCCCTAAGGCATTTCCGTAGTTGGAAGACGTAGGAAAACATCATGGATAGCAGAAAATTAAGCCGGTGCAACAGCGTAGTACAATAACGGTACGCCAGAGAAACGAGAAACTCAAATAATTTGGAACAACGGCATAGTACAATAACGGTACGCCAGATGAACCAAAGCTCAAATAATTCAGAACATCGACGTAGTGCAAATGGTACGTCAAATGAACCGAACACCATAAAAGAACATCAGACGCTAGTCCATAAAAGAAACGAGATAAAGCTCAATAAAACGAAGTATATCAAAACGTCTGATGGACTTGATAAAAAGATAATTCCATTCAGACATCATCAAAGAATCAACCACTTGTTGTTTACAACAAAGTGCATTGGCAACACGGTTCCTCTTTCCGGGAATATACAAAGAATATCATGATCATAAGATGCAAGGAACTCGATCCAATATTAAGTTCCTTATGAGAAAATAAATATTCCAAAGATTTATGATCGAGGAGGAGAACAAATTTCTCCCCCAAAAAATGATGATGCCAAACTCTTTAAAAGCGAAATCGATAGCCACGAGCACTAGATCATGAGTGGCATATTTAGTCTCAATAGGCATTAATGATTTAAAAGCAAAAGAAAGAGAACGACATCCAAACCAATACGATTAGCATTGGTACAAAAGATAAAGTCTTTGTTCCCATCGGGAATCACAAGAATATTAGTATCGAAAAAGAATTCTTTCAAATAATCTTCTTTCCCGAAAAGCTAAAACTTTCAAAAATCACAATTATCTTTATGTAAAAACTTTATAGAAAAATTTGCATTTTACAAGTCAATATTTCGTGTCAAATTGTCTCATCAAAGCGTTTAGGAGATTCCTATCGATAACGTTGATCTAGCGCATCGACCAAAATTCTTAAAGCACTCAATGGGCAATACAATCACAAAATCATTTTCTGTATGATAAACATGTTTCTCAAAAACCTTTAAGAATATTCTTTGCTCGTTTAAGAGCGAAAATCAAATTATACTTATAAATAAATCTTATGAAAAAGATTTGCAAAATTTTAAATTTCTATTTTCATCCAAAATCAATATATACAAGAATGGAGTCATCGAGATACTCATAGAAGACTCGATTTATAGAATGGATGAAATAAGTTGGACAAACTAAATGACATAATAAGTCATTCATAGGAACCATAACGAGTGCGGAATGCGGTAAGTGGATGCTAACTTCCACAACTCGTAGCTAATGAAAATCGGTGGCAAGGTCGAACTAAAAAGACCCTAACACCTCTCAAAAGATTGCTTAGGAGATAATCCTAAGACAAACTCAAAAATACCGGAAAATTCTCTAACTACATGAATGAGAGAAATAACACTTTCCTCATCATGTGAGCTTAAAGAATAAAATGATGCCATCAAAAATTTGAAAACGGAGTCATGAAGAAAAAATAGAAATCTGCTTAACAGATAGGAAATGTCGAAAATGAATAGTCCGCTTGGAAAAATAGGATACATGCTTCACAATTAAGCCAATCCTTTCACAAAAGTTAATTCCGAAGCCTAAGTAGAAATCGGCTCGGAAAGAAAATTCACATAAAATAATTTTGACATCAATAAAAAGCAAATTGAGTGTTGCGGATCCACCAAATCCGGATACGCAATCCTCAAGGAAGTCATCAAGCCCAGAAATGTTTAAAGAAAATGAATCACAAGTTCTTTTGATAAAAATAATGAGATGAACTCATATCAAAAGGAACTTGAATAAGATAATCACAAAATCAATGTCATCAAGGATAGAATGGATACCTTGACTAAGAGAAGAGTTGCTAGGGGCTTGCATAATATTTAGCTTTCTCATGTCCTTGTTCAAAAGTTTGGGACATGCAGATAAAAGATGACCCGGTTTCTTGCAATAGCGACAAGAATGGGGTTTCGGACACATATTCGCATAGTGTTTTTTAGAATTACAATTGTAGCATTGTTCACGACTAGAGGTAGGAGACTTTGCTACCGAAGTTTCTTTCTTGCTTAGAAGTTTGGAGCATGCAGAAATATGATGACCAGAATTTTTGCAATAACGGCAAAAGAGCGGCTCCGGACACTCCTTTGCATAGTGGTCCGTGGAGCCATAATTGTAGCATTCTCCACGATTAGGGATTGGAGTCTTTGCCACCAAAGTAGTTTGCTTCACTCTCTTATTGGGATTAAGGCTCTTGAACTTAATATGCCTCTTCTTGGAAATCCTAATATCACTATTACTTCCTTTACCAACCTCTTCATGTCGAAGAGTGATATCCACAAGCTGATGGAAAGGAACTTCAAGTTTTAGAGGTAAAACCATTTCGGGGTTTTTACACAAAGCACAAATAAACTTTTGATTCTTTACAAGATCCAAAAGTTGCTGGGAAGACATGAATACGCCATCCAGAGATGGACTACTGGATTGACCAGCGCTAGGACTGCCAGATCCAACCATTTCTTTTCTTTAAGAAAGAAAGAAAAGAAGAAGAAAAATTTATTCTTAGAATGAACATCAAACAAACTTGATTGATAGAACAAGAAATCATAAAAGAAAATAGGATAGAATGGTACGAAGACACGAATTAAATCCTAAGGCACAATTCCTAAGAAAGACTTAGGACATGATCCTTGCTAGATTATTCTACATTGTTCTAAAGTTTGGCTCTGATACCAAGCTGTGACGCCCCACCTCTATACCCACGCTAACCAAGGACACTACGGTGTAGTGCTGTCAATTAGCACGGAGAATAAGGCTGTTGAGGAGCGACCATCCATGTAACTTCTTTGTGCGAGTACCGATATGTCAGATAGTATAGAATGCATATCATTTAAGGAGGAGATCCGACATACCGATACAAACTCAAAGCTACCACACAGTGGCTATATATATAATCTTCGGAAACAAACATAGAAATAAACATAACATAAATCAGTCACAGACATCCATATCACAAAGGCGGAAGAAGATATGAATAATAATATAACACATGAAAGTGTACATCAGAGTAGTGGTCAGAAAGATCCACGATAATACAAAAGAATAGATACAGGTGCAAGACAATAGAATATGTATACATCAAGGAGTCTAAACTCAAATGTATACAACAAAAACTACAAAACTAGAGTAGTTAGCCAAAAGTCAGATGGTAGTCCCAGATAAGAAGTCAAGAGGAAGCAGCTGTAAAATCTTAGTCTGACCCGAGTATTATTTAAGAAGAAAATAATAAACGGATCAGTCTAGCTATAATTATCGGATAAAATGAGATATAAGAAGAGATATAATAAAAACGTATGATAATCAAGAATGTCATACTACGTCAAGTCTACATAGAAAATCAACTAAAGGCATACAATATCTCAAGAATCTCATAGCATCAAAAGAATGACATATTCTTTATTTAATTCACCAAGCCACAATAAATTGACATACTCATCAATGTCAATGGTAAAAGCTGGTGGAACATAAATTCCAGAAATCACAACAAGAAATCCAGAAATCACAAGAAAAGGATGGCCAATCCTATAAAAATGAGCCGGAGCTCCTCCTGACAGGGTATAGTCCCCCATTGCGGACTTTGAGCCGAAGCTCCTCCTGATGAGCCGAAGCTCCCCCTGATGAGCCAAAGCTCCTCCTGACAGGGTATAGTCCCCCATTGTGGACTTTGAGCCGAAGCTCCTCCTAATGAGCCGAAGCTCCTCCTGACAGGGTATAGTCCCCCATTGCGGACTTTGAGCCGAAGCTCCTCCTGATGAGCCGAAGCTCCTCCTGACAGGGTATAGTCCCCCATTGCGGACTTTGAGCCGAAGCTCCTCTTGATGAGCCGAAGCTCATTAAAACGAGGAACAATCCTCCACGTGGACAAAGAGACATCGCACATTGCTAGTCTAAATCATAAAATGATCATCATCGATCATCAAGAAGTGTCGATTACACTAAGCTAGTAAATATAAGAGTTTAGCTTCATGTCCCATAACCACTTGCTTAACTCAAATATTTACGAACAGATTGTAGATCTGCACTAGAAAATTGTCACAAGAGTTTCAATCGAACAAGTCCATAAATTAACCGACGAAGTAAACGCAAGCGTTTCATACCACTTGTTTTGCTAAGCCGTTTAATTATATTTTCTCATACGAATGAAGTAAAGGTTTGTATATACTAATAGATTAGAAAATGGTTTTATAAAAGAGCTTTGTATTGAAATTAGAGTTGAAATCGTCCTTGTGAAAGAGTTTGAATATTTACTACTAGTATAGAAAACCTTTATATTTTGAAGTGACAAATCATAAAAGTGATTGTAGAAACAATCAATCATAGAAATTCACAA
Source organism: Allium fistulosum (assembly GCA_030737815.1). Taxonomy (NCBI): domain Eukaryota; kingdom Viridiplantae; phylum Streptophyta; class Magnoliopsida; order Asparagales; family Amaryllidaceae; genus Allium; species Allium fistulosum. Next base: position 920,288,571 of record CM060906.1, read on the forward strand.
TCGAAGACGTGAATAAAATCCAAAGAAATCAAAATGGATATTTCCAATAATTCCCAAAGAAAATGTCATCAAAGTCGATAATAATTGATAACAATAAGTCGGATCGACAAAAATCGATAAACCTTGGAAATTTACTCGAAAATAGGCAAAATAGGCAAAATCAGCAGTTCAGACGTCTAAATATTTAATTTAGACGGCTAAATATGATTACAGACGTTTGAGAAGTTTTGTTCAGACGTCTAAAAGGTCTAAAATTGAAACAGAGAGTAAAAAACATTTTGAACTATATTCAGACGTCTATATTTGATCTCAAACGTCTGAATTTTTATTTCAAACGTCTATATTTGGTGACAGACGTCTGAAATTTATTTCAGACGTTTGAATTTTTCTGCTAGGCAAAAATAAACAGCCTAGCTCAAAAACGACAAATCCAAATCGAAATGCGATCGAACGAGCGACGAGCACTAAGGGTTTACGCCAATCGGCAACCCAGCCCTATAGGCACTTCGATGCATCCCCAAAAACATGTTCAAACATCCATAAAAGGATTTTCACAAAAATTAAACCAAAACACCAAAAATTGGAATATACACCAAATCGATCCAAACCAACATCAAATGCACATGAATAAGTGTTAGGAATTCATTCCTAACAATCGAAGATAATTATAGACTAAGATGTGAGATAAAAATCTCACCTTTGAACCCAAACAAATGAAGAAGAAGCTTTGGAGCAATGGCAAGAGCAACTACTCCTCAATTCCAACACAACAAGCTTGAATCAAAGCTTAAAAGAAGAACATTCCCAAAGTTAGGTTTAGGAATTTCTGAAATTGAAGGAGAAAGAGTTGGAGAAGATGGAGAGGAGGCTTACCTATGGCTTCACTTTGATTTTGGAGCAAGAAATCAAGATGCAAGAAGAAACTAGGGTTTGCAATTTCTATTTCCTCTTCCTTTCCCCCATTTCAGTTTTTACTTAAGTTTGGAGAGTGGGAATGAGAGAATGGAGAGGAGAGGGCCGAGTTAGAGGTTTAAGTGAGTTTAGTTAGCTAGTGGGCTGAACCCAACCCAAACCAAACTAGAAAAAGTAGCAAATTTCAACTTACTCCAAATATATCAAAGTTTATACTCAAACAGATCGCAAATGCCATTTTGGACTCAATGGAAGTGGTCTCGAGTCTGAATTCGACTGTTTGCAAAAAGTAGCTTTTCGGACCAAAATCCGACGAACGACGAAATATTTAAATATAAAATCGATAAATATGTGGGTTGTTACATCACGTATATGGTTATTTTTCCGTTGTATTCATTGATTGTATTGATCAACAATTGTAAGGATAGGCTGTTATAACTGTCCAGGCTGAAATAGGTTAGTATACTCTGATTGATGTCTATATATATACATATTACAGTTTTGCTATTGTGTAAAGATTTGTTGTATATTACATATTATTCATTCCATTGTGAGATTCTTTGTTGTTTGTTTTCTTTCTTTCTTCCTTTCCTTTTCTTTTCCCCTAACTTTTGGTTTTTCAACATTCGATTGTTCGACACGCAATATAGTAAACGTATTAGTGTCGATTTTCAAGGATTGAAAATGTAACGACCCTAGATTTTTAATTTATTTAAATTGATAATTAAATAATTTTTTGGATAAAAATTGTAAAATTAATAATAAATGAATTCGAGTTTCCCCGAATCCAAATAATTATATATTAAATCATTTTTAAATTTAGAAATCATATATATGTGAATTTATAGAGTTGTGCCTATATGAATAGATTTGAAATGATATATATATATATATATATGTTGAGAAATACAAGACAAGTATTTAAGTTGAAAATAAATATCTTAAAATTTTAGTTATGTGAACTATAAAGATATAAAATAAACACATTAAACAAATTAGTTAAAATTATAACAAAATATACAAAATAATATATAGAACTTTATTTATATTACAAAGCCATAAGGCAAAAGAAGAAGTATAAACAAAAATTTATAAGAACTTATATACAAATAAATACAAATACAAGTATGCAAACAAGTAAGAAAGAAAAAAATAAAGTAAGTAAATAAACCTTAACATCATAGAACAAATAATAACAAACAAAATAATCAAAGCATATGTAATTAAACAAAGCATAAAACAAGAACATAACAAAATGAACTAAGTAAAACAAATGTATAAAAGCAAGACAAAAGTAAGGAAATAAACAAAGCTGCAGCCACCAAAGTAGATCCATCAGCCTCCAAACATAAAAATAAAATAAAATATGTTTGTACAAAATGTATAAGAAAAGGGTAAAAGGACTTAAGTAATTAAAGCAACCCATAATGCAAGCATACGCATCCATGCTTATTGAATAAACAAAGGGTATCACACTGTACAAACATAGACCATCACCCTATACATTACAACATCACCTGTACACTTTCTTTTATAAAATCAGCCTTGTTTCATTAGTTTGACATTCAAAAGCTGAGAAAAAAAAATTTAATGTAAACATCATCATCTATAAAACTCTAAACAACATTCAACAACAAGTCTCAGATTCAAGTTCGAATCTGGAAGTCAAAGCAAATCATCATAGTTTAAAAACATCAAAACAATCCAATCAAACCAGGGATCAAAAGAAAGAACTTCAACTTGTATTTTCAGCAAGCCTATTTCAATTCAGAGAAGCAACTCTATTCATTTTTCTTCCCATCAAGGTGAGCAAACTGACCTATTTCGGTTTTGAATTCATAACTTATCCTGAAGTTTTGTGATGTGGCTGTTGTGAAAATGATGAATGAATGTCAATATTTGGGTGTGAAGTGTGGTATGCATGCCTATGAATGTATATGTTTACTCTGTTATAACAAAACCCAAGATCACTAGAGATGAAGAAGAATTCATACCTCCATTTTTAGATCTTTTCAAACCATGATTTCTTAAAGAAATTTTCTTGTAACAATGTAAAATTACTTCTAAAAATAATATTAAGTAAAGATATTAAGTAAATGTTCTGTAAATAATAGTTACAGTAAGATCAATATATATCAGGAAAATCAAACATTTAAATTTTTATGTCTGATTACATAATCATGTCCATATCACAAAATGATGATTTTAGGTGAAGGTCTCGAAATTTTTAAACGAGTAATGGTCGAGAAGTCCTAAGTTGAACTGAAATACCATTTTTGTCAAATTCCTTCAATCGTCCAGATTAAAATTTTCGAATTTTGGTCAGATGATGGATTCAGCGTCAAGTATCACGGGAAAAATACTAGAAAAATTTCTCAAAGATCATGGTGGATTGGCGCGATTGATTTAGGGTTTAAAACTCGTTTTTGCCAGTGATGGTTTTTGAGTTTGTTCGTTGCCGTGGAGAGATCGAGCGCGGCGAATTTCTGGGTGATGGATGTTGGGGCGTAGGCGAAGGTCTGGGTGGTGGTGCGGCGCATTCTGGTGGTCGGAATTTCGAAGGCGATGTGTTGACAGGTTTCGAAGTCTGGTGGTAGTTTTGCGTTCTAGGTTGTGGTCGAGCTCTTTTTCGTTTGCAAGGAGAGGAAGTGGTGGTGACGATCTGGAATGGGTATGTGCGGCGTGGTCGACTTGCTCGGCGACGCAATGATGACCGGAGTCGATCATCAACGGTGTGCACGTGCACCGTGCATCTTGATATTCTGTTGAGTTGTGGGTTTGGGTAGGAAGATTACTCGGGGTTTACTCGAGTTGGGTACCGTTTTGCTCGAAGCCTCTTGATGTTTTACTCGAAGTAAACTAAGGGGGAACTCGGGTAGTTTTTGGATTAAAGTTTTAACCTATACCAGTTTAGCAGTTTTAAAAAAAATGTTGATTTTAAAATTTTAAATCAAGTTAAACTGATGCTAAAGAAATGTTTAAATTCCAGATTTTGAAGTGAAGAAAGTTATAAATTTAAATAAGTTTAAATATTTGAACTTAAGGGGGTTGATTCAAAATCCCTTCATAACTAAGAATTGCTTTAATTTGTAATTTAAAGGTTTTTAAAAGTTAGTTTTATAAAGAGATTTGAAGTTCAATTAGTGTTCGTTTAAACTTGGAATTTAAAATGAAATTTCAAGAGAATTTGAAATAAATGTTTTCAAACATATTGAAAGTGAAAATTAAATCAATAATGGAAAATGAGTTTATTTTAAGTAATGAAGAATAAGGATTTAAATTCATCAACCATTAAAATAATTAAAGTAGATAATTGATAATTAATTAATTTAATAAAAATCAATAATGAAATTATTAAGTATAATTGCTTAATGACAATAATTATTATGGGATTAAATTACAATGTAATTAATTAAGTTAATTGGATTTGTTAAGTCAATTACTTAAGTTTAAATTTATTCAAAATACTCATTTAACCATTTGGAAAATACAAATACTTAGAAAAAAGTAATTAATTGACAATTATCGGATGTAATTAATTGAATGACAATCAGTAATTTGGACATAAATATTTGTTATTAATCAAGGGGTTAATTAAATTTATAAATTAAAGAATTAATTAATACTTGAAATTAATTGAGATAAATTAAAGGTTAAATTGATTCATTAATTAAGATTGATTTGTCAAAAATTAAAAGTGAACAAATAAATGATAAAAAGGGATTTTATTCCGAATAAATTGTAATAATAATTAATCAAAATGATTTGTAATTAATTAATGATTAATTAACCAAGATTTGTAGTTTATTCATAAGTAATTAATCTGGTATAAATTAATTTTAATCAGATATTAATTGATTCCACTTATGGATGTTTGGATTTCGTTGAATGGATTGAATTGTTTGATATCCCTGATTTATGATGCTTTGTGATACATCCTGATTTATGCTGTGATCTGTAATTTACTTATCTATGATATATATCTGTGATCCGTGAATAAAAGATAAGCGTTATAGTTTATATCGCTTATCAACTATATTCTGTATTCTGATCTATAATGATTGTATGATGTTGCACTGTTGTGTGAAACCCCTAGACTACACTTTTACACACACAAATATGGATTTCACATGGAAATCGGTTAAGTCACAGATAATTTAAATTTGATGTTTTTGAAATTGAAATTTTAATTTCAATTGATTTTGAAATTGGAAATTTGGGTTTAAAATGAAAAGCTTTTGAAATGGGATTTCAAAGATAAAAATTATTTTGAATAACTTAATCGAGTTTTGAAAATTTAAATAATTTGATTTAAATTTGAATTCAAGTTTGAAATTGAATCCTATGATTTGAAACTAGGGATTAAAGATGATATAAATGTGTTTGTATGAATCTAAACCATTTAAAACTATAATTTTGAGAACTTGAATTTAACCCAAGAACCTTAACTCGTATAAATGAATCAGATTTCCAAAATGAAAACTGTTTATTTTAAAGGAATAAAAACTTTCAGATAAGAAATGAAATTCCAATTTAGTTAAAGGAATTTCAAGTTTGAATTGAAAAAATGGTTTTTCCAAGTTATGAATGAATTCTTTTTGAAAACTATGAATTGAATTTGTTTATTTTTAGCAGATTTAAAATGATGATTTGTTTAAACCATTCGAAATGAAATTGTTTTGAAAGCTATGAGTTAAATCTTTGATTTAAAGATTTTATGAGTTAATCATATTGAAATGGAAATTGATTTGGAAAATCTGTGAATGAATCTTTTTGTTTAAAAGATTAAAATGGTAATTTGTTTAAACCATTTGAAAGAAAAGTTTAGGTAATAAGTTGTGACTTAATTGAAATCCCAATACCCATATATTTTTAAATATTGCGCTCGCTATTCAGGTTAGCCGGGAAAAGACCTTTGTGTCATATAACCGATTCCGAATAGTGATATGTCGTATATGGATGCCATTTGAAGACCGGTGGTGAAGACCGGATATTTTCAAAAATGAAAGGACAACCTGTCGATTGTCTTTGCACCGAGTTGCTCCGGTATAGAGATTTATATCACTCTATTTGTGATGGGAAGTCCGGACGTGATTAGAAAATTATCCGGATTTGCAAGGACTTCTTTGGAAGTGCCTTCGGTTCTGTTCGAACCCAGAATAGACTTGTATGGCTACATGTCTGACATTACACTTTGAGATATAAAGCAGATTTCTTTCAAATACATTTCTCTGAGACGTACGAGCTCAAAGGTTATGTAGTTGAAGGTTATCAGCGTTATACTCCCAATTTGGTAATGTGACATGCTGAGTGTTGCTGTGTGATGATCATTGTTTGATCATTTGTGATATGATCATTTGCTTGATCATTTATCTTTGTGATCATTACTTTGATCATCTGTTGACCCAAAGCATGGATTTGTGACAAAGCGTAGCTTTGTGGACGAGACTTCGTCATACCTCACAACCCGGAAATGGTCGAAACAGGAATATGCGGCAAGGTTATGAGGGTCGCGCCCTTTAGGGTATGTCATTTCCTTCTGGAAAAGGGTGGTATCATGGTATGCAGCCCAGATACTTACTCATGTGGACACACTTTATTTATTATGTGTGATGTTGGTTACCGAGGCCTCGGATAAAGGTCCCAAAGGATCGGGGGATGGCATATTCGTGAGTTACCTGGTACAGGGGTAACCCGTCCTTGTGTTGGCAGAGAGCAGTTTGTCTCTCGGGACGTCCAGCCAGAGGCGATCCCATTCTGCAGGAGGAAAGGAAGTTCCTTAGCCTGACCATTTGTTGGAAATCCATTTCCCAATACGGAACCTGTACGGTTTTAGTTGTAGAACCTGCCATTTACTTATAGTGGCGCCCCACTGTTTAGATGGTAGCTATAGTAGGCTTAGTTCGGAATTTCTATGTTGGCTAAGATTAATATTATACTTTCGAATGTTTTCCACTATGCACTAATAATAATAATCCAATGATTTGCGTAGTAAGCATCTTTGACTATCATAAGGAGAAATCTCCTCCGATTCTGCGTTTGCATTGTGTGTGTGGCGGGAAGCCTTATGGTAGTTTCATTTTCCAAAAGCATTGCGAATTAACTTTAAAATTCTCTACTATTTGTTTTAAAGATAAACTGTTTTTGTTGCTCACACCAGTCCCATGACTGATCCGGAGTTTATTGTTTCTTTCCTAAACTCTGGGTGCGTAAAATTTTTCTACACGAGCAGTCTAGAGTTGGGTTTTTCAGATAGTCAGGTTTAGTAGATTATCTGGAGCTAGTTCAGTCTTTGGATATGGACTGCACTAGCTTATCTTGGTATATCGTTATTGGGAGTTCGAGCTATTTCTGGATTGCTGCTTTGAAGATGGAGATTATCCGCTGCTGGTGTTATCTATTCTTTTCCGCTGCTATTTCTTGTATCATAACTCTGATGTATATTGATATTCATTTTATCATTATGTTGTATCAGATATTGTATCAAAGCTGTATATCAATGTATTATTCATTTCTTCCGCTGTGTTGTTTACTTAATTTTGTTGTAAGCTCCGGGAAGCCAGATTCGGCGTTTGAATCTACGGCATTTTGAGTACAAGTGAAGTACGGGTGCCGATTTTCGAAGGTCGAGTTTTTGGAATCTTACATTTGGTATCAGAGCTAAGGTTGAACTTTAGCTCAGGAGTATAACACGTTAAGTAGCTCATTAGAGATAGGGTGAAGTATCCCTAGAATGAGTGTATCCCTAAGATATCCGTTTAAACGTCTCAGTAAATTCTCTTACTATCCACCGATAGTGAGTATGAGTGCGAGAAGAGGACAAGATAGGGGACAAGGGAAGTACGACTATGAATGGTCAATACCCTGCAACAGTGGAAACAACTTTCTTATAAATCTCTTTTGATTCGTTTCCAAATTCTTTTGATTTCTTGGTATCAGCTACAAGAAGTAGTTTCGATGTGATGATGGCTCTACGAATCGTTGTAGAAAATTCTTACTTAGTATCTTCATCGTTTTCTTATCGGATTTTCCATTTAAACTTTAATAAATTGGAAATTTTAAATTGAGTAAATTGATTAATAGAATATGAGGATAAATTTGAATTGAATCGATGAAACGATATCGTTTGAAAACAAATTTGAAATTGTATTGAAATTTCTTGTGAATACCAAAGTTCGAAGATGGACGAATTGGTATGTATTCTGAGATTTCCGACTTGAGTTTGGAATTCATAACTAGTGTTTGAGGAATTATAGGAGATCGAATTTGATCTATCTGTGTTGTTTTCGTGCCTGCGAATTTCGAGGACGAAATTCTTTTAAGGGGGGAAGTTTGTAACGACCCTAGATTTTTAATTTATTTAAATTGATAATTAAATAATTTTTTGGATAAAAATTGTAAAATTAATAATAAATGAATTCGAGTTTCCCCGAATCGAAATAATTATATATTAAATCATTTTTAAATTTAGAAATCATATATATGTGAATTTATAGAGTTGTGCCTATATGAATAGATTTGAAATGATATATATATATATATATATATATATATATATATATATATATATATTGAGAAATACAAGACAAGTATTTAAGTTGAAAATAAATATCTTAAAATTTTAGTTATGTGAACTATAAAGATATAAAATAAACACATTAAACAAATTAGTTAAAATTATAACAAAATATACAAAATAATATATAGAACTTAATTTATATTACAAAGCCATAAGGCAAAAGAAGAAGTATAAACAAAAATTCATAAGAACTTTTATACAAACAAATACAAATACAAGTATGCAAACAAGTAAGAAAGAAAGAAATAAAGTAAGTAAATAAACCTTAACATCATAGAACAAATAATAACAAACAAAATAATCAAAGCATATGTAATTAAACAAAGCATAAAACAAGAACATAACAAAATGAACTAAGTAAAACAAATGTATAAAAGCAAGACAAAAGTAAGGAAATAAACAAAGCTGCAGCCACCAAAGTAGATCCATCAGCCTCCAAACATAAAAATAAAATAAAATATGTTTGTACAAAATGTATAAGAAAAGGGTAAAAGGACTTAAGTAATTAAAGCAGCCCATAATGCAAGCATACGCATCCATGCTTATTGAATAAACAAAGGGTATCACACTGTACAAACATAGACCATCACCCTATACATTACAACATGACCTGTACACTTTCTTTTATAATATCAGCCTTGATTCATTAGTTTGACATTCAAAAGCTGAGAAAAAAAATTTAATGTAAACATCATCATCTATAAAACTCAAAACAACATTCAACAACAAGTCTCGGATTCAAGTTCGAATCTGGAAGTCAAAGCAAATCATCATAGTTTAAAAACATCAAAACAATCCAATCAAACCAGGGATCAAAAGAAAGAACTTTAACTTGTATTTTCAGCAAGCCTATTTCAATTCAAAGAAGCAACTCTATTCATTTTTCTTCCCATCAAGGTGAGCAAACTGACCTATTTCGGTTTTGAATTCATAACTTATCCTGAAGTTTTGTGATGTGGCTGTTGTGAAAATGATGAATGAATGTCAATATTTGGGTGTGAAGTGTGGTATGCATGCCTGTGAATGTATATGTTTACTCTGTTATAACAAAACCCAAGATCACTAGAGATGAAGAAGAATTTATATCTCCATTTTTAGATCTTTTCAAACCATGATTTCTTAAAGAAATTTTCTTGTAACAACGTAAAATTACTTCTAAAAATAATATTAAGTAAAGATATTAAGTAAATGTTCTGTAAATAATAGTTACAGTAAGATCAATATATATACGGAAAATCAAACATTTAAATTTTTATGTCTGATTACATAATCATGTCCATATCACAAAATGACGATTTTAGGTGAAGGTCTCGAAATTTTTAAACGAGTAATGGTCGAGAAGTCCTAAGTTGAACTGAAATACCATTTTTGTCAAATTCCTTCAATCGGCCAGATTAAAATTTTCGAATTTTGTTCAGATGATGGATTCAGCGTCAAGTATCACGGGAAAAAGACTAGAAAAATTTCTCAAAGATCATGGTGGATTGGCGCGATTGATTTAGGGTTTAAAACTCGTTTTTGCCAGTGATGGTTTTTGAGTTTGTTCGTTGCCGTGGAGAGATCGAGCGCGGCGAATTTCTGGGTGATGGATGCTGGGGCGTAGGCGAAGGTCTGGGCGGTGGTGCGGCGCGTTCTGGTGGTCGGAATTTCGAAGGCGACGTGTTGACAGGTTTCGAAGTCTGGTGGTAGTTTTGCGTTCCAGGTTGTGGTCGAGCTCTTTTTCATTTGCAAGGAGAGGAAGTGGTGGTGACGATCTGGAATGGGTATGTGCGGCGTGGTCGACTTGCTCGACGACGCAATGATGACCAGAGTCGATCATCAACGGTGTGCACGTGCACCGTGCATCTTGATATTCTGTTGAGTTGTGGGTTTGGGTAGGAAGATTACTCGGGGTTTACTCGAGTTGGGTATCGTTTTGCTCGAAGCCTCTTGATGTTTTACTCGAAGTAAACTAAGGGGGAACTCGGGTAGTTTTTGGATTAAAGTTTTAACCTATACCAGTTTAGCAATTTTAAAAAAAATGTTGATTTTAAAATTTTAAATCAAGTTAAACTGAGGCTAAAGAAATGTTTAAATTCCAGATTTTGAAGTGAAGAAAGTTATAAATTTAAATAAGTTTAAATATTTGAACTTAAGGGGATTGATTCAAAATCCCTTCATAACTAAGAATTGCTTTAATTTGTAATTTAAAGGTTTTTAAAAGTTAGTTTTATAAAGAGATTTGAAGTTCAATTAGTGTTCGTTTAAACTTGGAATTTAAAATGAAATTTCAAGAGAATTTGAAATAAATGTTTTCAAACATATTGAAAGTGAAAATTAAATCAATAATGGAAAATGAGTTTATTTTAAGTAATGAAGAATAAGGATTTAAATTCATCAACCATTAAAATAATTAAAGTAGATAATTGATAATTAATTAATTTAATAAAAATCAATAATGAAATTATTAAGTATAATTTCTTAATGACAATAATTATTATGGGATTAAATTACAGTGTAATTAATTAAGTTAATTGGATTTGTTAAGTCAATTACTTAAGTTTAAATTTATTCAAAATACTCATTTAACCATTTGGAAAATACAATTACTTAGAAAAAAGTAATTAATTGACAATTATCAGATGTAATTAATTGAATGACAATCAGTAATTTGGACATAAATATTTGTTATTAATCAAGGGTTAATTAAATTTATAAATTAAAGAATTAATTAATACTTGAAATTAATTGAGATAAATTAAAGGTTAAATTGATTCATTAATTAAGATTGATTTGTCAAAAATTAAAAGTGAACAAATAAATGATAAAAAGGGATTTTATTCCGAATAAATTGTAATAATAATTAATCAAAATGATTTGTAATTAATTAATGATTAATTAACCAAGATTTGTAGTTTATTCATAAGTAATTAATCTGATATAAATTAATTTTAATCAGATATTAATTGATTCGACTTATGGATGTTTGGATTTCGTTGAATGAATTGAATTGTTTGATATCCCTGATTTGTGATGCTTTGTGATACATCCTGATTTATGCTGTGATCTGTAATTTACTTATCTATAATATATATCTGTGATCCGTGAATAAAAGATAAGCGTTATAGTTTATATCGCTTATCAACTATATTCTATATTCTGATCTGTGATGATTGTATGATGTTGCACTGCTGTGTGAAACCCCTAGACTACACTTTTACACACACAAATATGGATTTCACGTGGAAATCGGTTAAGTCACAGATAATTTAAATTTGATGTTTTTGAAATTGAAATTTGTAACGACCCAGAATTTTGGACCATTCGCGTCCATTATAAGTGTATAGGTAGACACTCATGCCGGAGTTGAATTGCTCAAAATACCGCGTTGTTAATTTAAATTTGGCAAAACTGAGCATATACAGTAAATAAATAATCACAGACACAGAGTAGTAAATGCAGCGGAATTAAAAGAGATAGTAGTTCATGAAGCTACTATATGAATATATAAAATACATCAGAGTTTACAACAGAAGAGTAATACGATACATCAGATACAAATCAGAATACATCACTGGAATCATCGAATACTGAAAGCAGAATAGATGGCTGGATCTTCAAGCAAAGCTCCAACTCCAAAGGTGAGTCTCGAATACTGGTACACTCAGTCTGACCCGAGCGTAAAGCAAAAACACAAGACACTCGAATCAGGATTAACATTCTTATATTAATAAATCCAACTCAAGTGAAATAGCAATTGAAATACAAGTAACTCAAAGGATGTTTGGAATAACCATCCTTTAAGGATCCGTCAAACTATCTACTATGTAGTAATGTATGATAAGTAGATAATGTCTATCAGTAATAATAAGATATCAAAATAGTGTTAAGTCATGGCCCATTCCACCCTTAACACATTTTTATTCCCAAAAGCATATACAAGACCGTAGTTTCCCCAAAACCGGAAGTCACCAGAGGGCAATCCATATACTAAAGGTACAAATCAAAATCGTAGTGGTCGCGCATAAATGGAATACAAGTAAGACAAGGCACATGAAGCAATACCCAAGGTAGTGATACTACCGTTCGCCTGATCCGGACTGGTGAGAACGCAACGCCGCAGCGCCTGCAACACCGTGAAACAACACTCCCAAAATCAAGGGTGCACCAATCGACAACAAGTATAAGTAGTTCGAAGAAGTGTGTCCACTTGAGGTAGCTAATCCTCCATTGTCCCGGCACAGCTCCTGTTTTAGTCATTTCCAATTTGACACAAGTGTCAAGGCTATCCATTATCGTTCTCTTTCTTCAGTCATCACGTACATCATTCCAACCACTTCATTCTGGATCATCACTCCGCGTATAGTTATTAAAGTGGTTTTCGGTTTAGATAGAGAGTATATCCATAACCGAATTCCGGTCTCTTTAATAACTTCCGTAATTATTTCACCGATTGGTCATTTATTTATTTCAAAACCAAATCAAATTCAATTCAATTAGAATTTATAAACCAACATTTCATTTGTCTTTCCAAACCAATTTCCAAAATTTACGTTTCAAAACTTCCAAATTCATAATTTCAAAATCTTATAATTCAATTTCAATCTTTATTTAAACAATTCAAATATCAATTTAAATTCGTATATAAGATTCATTCCGAAATCATTTAAATCAATTTAATTTAACATTCAAATCAGTTTAACTTCATTAATCGATCTCATTCAATATACATTAAGTTAATTATTCATTCAAAACAATTTCCATTAAATTTCCAATTCATTAAATCAATTCTTAAGTTCATCTTCATTAAATCAAAATTTACAATTTTGAATTAAATTAAATTCATCAAATCAATTCTTTCAATTACAAGTCTTACATTAATTCCAAAAATCTCACATTTTATTTCTGGTTAAAGAAATTCAATTTCACTTATTTAATTATTTAAATAATTTTCCAAACTTAATTAATAAAGAAACTCAATTTCAATTATTTATGAAGTAAAATTCACTTATTCAAAAATTCAATTTAATTTAATCATTAAATAATTCAATCTTATTTAATTTTTAAATAATTCAAAACTTAATTATTAAATAATTTCAAAGTTTAATAATTTCAACTTAATTATAATTTCAAACCTAATTATTAAATCATTTCAAACTTAATTCAATCATTTCTCAAATTAAACATCATTCTTTCATCAATTACATTGTTAATATTTTGTTTCAGATTATTAAATATTAACATTTTCCTTTCATTAAAATTCAAATTTTAACTTCGTTTCAAAACCATATTATTTATTCAAATAAAATCTTTGTTTATTTTTAAATCAAATTATTGACCAATCGGGTTTTATTTAATTCTCTATCCTAAGTCAAAGTTCAATTTGGGTATTTATCATTTCAACCCGATTCCAATTCAATTCAAAATCAAAACATAGCAAAGGGAACTTGCAGTGTGATAACTGGGATGGTGTCAAAGTAAATAAACAACAATAACAACAACAATAACAATCCAATAATCAATTCAAATAATCCCGAAATAATCGTATTAATTCGCATTGTTATTTGTACGAATTAATATAATTATTTCTAGAATCTACACTATCATTTCATGTAGATTAAAGATTATTACATTACGGTTCTTCACTTGTCATCTATTTTCAATTTCATACATCATAAATTTATCAACATACATTCAGTGTTTCAAAGTGTAATTAACAAATCCTACGTGTCAATAAATTTAACAGTTAAAGGGGTCATATTATACAAATGTCAGTTAATCAAATTTAACATTTAACTATCCTATATCAATTTCAATTGCATACTATTTATCATTTTAACATTAACAATTTAACATCCACTATAAACATCAACAATCAATCAATTATCAGTCAAACTGTATTATCATCGCATAAATAATTAACAGATAATGGTGTCAGATGTCACAGGTGAACTGATATAGGTAATAGCATATATAACAGTGTCATTAACTAATAGCAGCATATTTCAATTGTCGTTTCAATTGAAATCAAATCTAATAAATAAAAGAACGTTAATCGTGAGTGAGTGCTCACCTTTTGAGGCTAGAGATAAACGAGAATGAGATGAGTTATGAATCCAAGCACGAATTCCAAAGTAAAGCACGATGGACACAAGTTCGATGGACAAGCTGATAAATCGGAAATCGATGAGAATGAATCAAATTAGCTTGATAAACTGAAACAAATAAATATTATATCCATATATTATTCTTTAATAATTAATATAAAAATTTAAACTCATATTTATATATCCACAGAGTATAGTTATAACCATCGTAACATAGATAACTATATATACTTTAAACTATATAAACTGCAAAACTGAATACGCTACCACACTATAACCCGGCAAGCCTACATACTGCCCTGATACATACATATGTACCTACTAATTATAAAGGAAACTAGAAAAACTTTATAAACTAATATATACTAATATATATAAACAGTAATCAACTAATATATATATACTAGATGCGTAAACAAAATATATGTATGCAAATCTATGGACACCTGAATGCAGATTTCATTTACAACAATATACATATATATAGATCAGACTTAATCAAAGATATGAAAAATAACGTATGAACAATATATATGCAGAACAATATATATACACGCTAAAATGTGCATACTACCTAACAATACATATGCAGACACTAATATGTAAAGTGTACAACTACATATATCTATACGTTTCAAAATATAAACAGACTAAAAGTTTATAATAGAATGTATCTTAATAAAATAAAGTGAACAACAACATATATGTAAACATTCCTAGGACTATAAACTTACCGTTATCAAAACTTATAGAAGGCAAATCAAGTTATAAAACAATATAATTTAAACGCACGGCATACAAAAACAAAAGTTGCAACAGACATAAATATGCGTTTACTAAAACTAACATACACTTACTAACAAATACATAATATATATAAAATACCTGTGAAACTACATATATAACAAGATATATTATAGTAACTAATATATTTTAAGCTTACTTGAAACCAATAACAGATAATAAAAAATCAAAATGTTTATATGTCATATTTAAATCAATACCAAATAAACGTGTATACACTATCCGAAATATATATATCATATGCACCCTGTCTACAATCAACACTTAAAACCAATATAATATATACAATAATATATATACATGCAAACACGCAGATTTGGGAATCCTATAAAATTTTGTAAGCTGGCAAATCTTTATATACCTCTGCATATATAGACTCAATAAAATATAACACTTAATAAAGAATAGCGTATAAATATATTTACTAGTGTATCATACTTTGCAAACATATATTTCGAAACTATATATATATATATATAGTATATAACAAATTACAGTAATACATGAAACTACTTTAAATACCTTTATATTCAAATCAATTGAATCTCCTTTCCAGCTTTTCTCCACTTTGCTCATAGACAAGCACAAATAAAGTGAAAGATGAAGTAGCAGAGAAAAGTGACAAACCAAAGTTCATTTCTTCGAAACTGTAGCAGGGTTCAACAGCCGAGGACAGTATAAATATATATAACTTATATATATTTCATAATAGAATGGAAGAAAGGTGAGGATTCTCTGTGCGCGGCCGCTGGGTGGCACTTAAAGGCTGAGGAGGTTCATACATGCGGTTGTGGTCACGTGAGGTGTCGGAGCAGGGTGAGAAAGAGGCGTCTATTGAAGGGACATGTGATGATGGTTTTGGGTGGATCATCGAGGAAAGAAGAGGCGAGGCGTACTGTGGTGGAAGTCGCAGCTAAGGGTCGTTAGTGGGATTCGGCCATAGGTGTGGCGGCAGTGGAAGAAAGGAGGATGTGGATGGGAAGCAATGGTGGTCGCACTCGGTCAGGGGACGGTGGTGCTGGTCTCCGATTGTAGGTGGACTAAGGCGAGGCAGAGGCTAACGAGGTCGGGCAGATGTGTGTAGGCTGTCGTGCAAGGGAAGCTGGGAAGGAGAGGCTCGGTTGTCAGTGGGAAGGATGGAGGAATGGTGAGTAGAAGAAGATGAAAGGTGGATAGTTTTTTAGAATAATGCAAATGCCAGCAACGTTATAGAAGTAAATAAATTTTTATAAAATCTATGTACTTTATTATTTTGAAACGGTAGGCTATGAACTGGAAAGCAAGCATTGGGAATACACTTATCTTCCCGAGTAAACAGTCAGGCAAGAGAAAAAAAGGAAAAACGAAATTTGAAAGGATGAATTTGAGTTAGATTGGAGCTAGGGAAAAGCAAAAGACAACTGTTGGAATAAGACTAAAACGGATATCGATACGTTTACCGTTTTGCAGAGTCCACCGTGTATCGGACTCTAAAATACACAAACGAATATACCGCGGGAACCAGCACGACGAGACGATCAAAACGGTATATAGATATCAGTGGTATGATGAATTATAAAAATTCGAAATTTTCTACTGGCGGAAAATGCAAGAAAAACACTGAAAAATAAGATCGACGGAGCCAAAGATGTCCGAATTTGGAAAAACGACAAACTGACATCTTGCTCAGAAGATGGTTTAGAATTTTTCTATGTAAAAATATTTTGGGTTTGAAAATGTTTTATTTTCAACGCTTTTTAACTGATTAAATTGAAGTGAATTTACGCGCGAAATAAACTTTCGTATTTTCGGACGAAAATTTACCAGTTGCTATGTTTAGCTAGACGCATTCCAAATATTAAATTTATTTTGAAATTTTATCGTTTAAAATTTTTACAAAATTTCAACTAATTACGTTATTAAAACAGTTGAAATTTACGGGTCGTTACAAAATTTTAATTTCAATTGATTTTGAAATTGGAAATTTAGGTTTAAAATGAAAAGCTTTTGAAATGGGATTTCAAAGATAAAAGTTATTTTGAATAACTTAATCGAGTTTTGAAAATTTAAATAATTTGATTTAAATTTGAATTCAAGTTTGAAATTGAATCCTATGATTTGAAACTAGGGATTAAAGATGATATAAATGTGTTTGTATGAATCTAAACCATTTAAAAGTATAATTTTGAGAACTTGAATTTAACCCAAGAACCTTAACTCGTATAAATGAATCATATTTCCAAAATGAAAACTGTTTGTTTTAAAGGAATAAAAACTTTCAGATAAGAAATGAAATTCCAATTTAGTTAAATGAATTTCAAGTTTGAATTGAAAAAATGGTTTTTCCAAGTTATGAATGAATTCTTTTTGAAAACTATGAATTGAATCTGTTTATTTTTAGCAGATTTAAAATGATGATTTGTTTAAACCATTCGAAATGAAATTGTTTTGAAAGCTATGAGTTAAATCTTTGATTTAAAGATTTTATGAGTTAATCAAATTGAAATGGAAATTGATTTGGAAAATCTATGAATGAATCTTTTTGTTTAAAAGATTAAAATGGTAATTTGTTTAAACCATTTGAAAGAAAAGTTTGGGTAATAAGTTGTGACTTAATTGAAATCCCAATACCCATATATTTTTAAATATTGCGCTCACTATTTGGGTTAGCCGAGAAAAGACCTTTGTGTCATATAACCCATTCCGAATAGTGATACGTCGTATATGGATGGCATTTGAATACCGGTGGTGAAGACCGGATATTTTCGAAAATGAAAGGACAACCTATCGATTGTCTCTACACCAAGTTGCTCCGGTATAGAAATTTATATCACTCTTTCTGTGATGGGAAGTCCGGACGTGATAAGAAAATTATCCGGATTTGCAAGGACTTCTTTGGAAGTGCCTTCGGTTCTGTTCAAACCCGGAAAAGACTTGTATGGTTACATGTCTGACATTACACTTTAAGATATAAAGCAGATTTCTTTCAAATACATTTCTGTTGGTGGCGGAGAATTTATTCTCTTAGCTTAACACCCTTCTTTGAGACGTACGAGCTTAGAGGTTATGTAGTTGAAGGTTATCAGCGATATACTCCCAATTTGGTAACGTGACATGATGAGTGTTGATGTGTGATGATCATTGTTTGATCATTTGTGATATGATCATTTGCTTGATCATTTATCTTTGTGATCATTACTTTGATCATCTGTTGACCCAAAGCATGGCTTTGTGACAAAGCGTAGCTTTGTGGACGAGACTTCGTCATACCTCACAACCTGGAAATGGTCGAAACAGGAATATGTGGCAAGGTTATGAGGGTCGCGCCCTTTAGGGTATGTCATTTCCTTCTGGAAAAGGGTGGTATCATGGTATGGAGCCCAGATACTTACTCATGTGGACACACTTTATTTATTATGTGTGATGTTGGTTACCGAGGCCTTGGATAAAGGTCCCAAAGGACCGGGGGATGGCATATTCGTGAGTTACCTGGTACAGGGGTAACCCGGCCTTGTGTTGGCAGAGAGCAGTTTGTCTCTCGGGACGTCCAGCCAGAGGCGATCCCATTCGGCAGGAGGAAAGGAAGTTCCTTAGCCTGACCATTTGTTCGAAATCCATTTCCCAATACGGAACCTGTACGGTTTTAGTTGTAGAACCTGCCATTTACTTATGGTGGCGCCCCACTGTTTAGATGGTAGCTATAGTAGGCATAGTTCGGAATGTCTATGTTGGCTAAGATTAATATTATACTTTCGAATGTTTTCCACTATGCACTAATAATAATAATCCAATGATTTGCGTAGTAAGCATCTTTGATTATCATAAGGAGAAATCTCCTCCGATTCTGCGTTTGCATTGTGTGTGTGGCGGGAGGCCTTATGGTAGTTTCATTTTCCAAAAGCATTGCGAATTTACTTTAAAATTCTCTGCTATTTTTTTTAAAGATAAACTATTTTTGTTGCTCACACCAGTCCCATGACTGATCCGGAGTTTATTGTTTCTTTCCTAAACTCTGGGTGCTCAAAATTTTTCAACACGAGCAGTCTAGAGTTGGGTTTTTCAGATAGTCAGGTTTAGTAGATTATCTGGAGCTAGTTCAGTCTTTGGATATGGACTACACTTGCTTATCTTGGTATATCGTTATTGGGAGTTCGAGCTATTTCTGGATTGCCGCTTTGAAGATGGAGATTATCTGCTACTGGTGTTATATATTCTTTTCCGCTGCTATTTCTTGTATCATAACTCTGATGTATATTGATATTCATTTTATCATTCTGTTGTATCAGTTATTGTATAAAAGCTGTATATCAATGTATTATTCATTTCTTCCGCTGTGTTGTTTACTTAATGTTGTTATAAGCTCCGGGAAACCGGATTCGGCGTTTGAATCTACGGCATTTTGACTACAAGTGAAGTATGGGTGCCGATTTTCGAAGGTCGAGTTTTTGGAATCTTACAGAAAATCCCATTCGTTACAGAGCCCTACCCTTCCCGATCAAATGCCCGGTGGATTGCAACCCAGCTACCTTAAATTATCATCCATTACCAAACGGGGAACCTCTCTGAGCTCCACGGGGATTCATTGCAGTTTTCTCAACATGTCCTCCAAGTTGTCCTTGGATGCAGCTCTCATCAAACCTGAAGGAGAGTCCAAAATAGAAGAAAATTAGCGAATGACACATAATTGTGAGGAAAAGGATAAATAAGGTGGCTTACATCCCGAATTCCATTGATGGAAGCACATGTAATCATCCCAGATAAAGAAATACTCCTTTTTAAACATGTTTTACTTGGAGTATAGATCCTCTACTGGTTTGAACTTACTTCTAGCCTCAAGATAGATGAAAGATGAGCCTTCTTCTTTGCTCTTAATAGCATAGAGGAACTTGATCTAATGGTGGGTGGAGGGAATTTGAAACTCTCTCATAAAGATGACATATAGGCTGGTCAAATAGCATAACTATTAGGGTGTAGCTGGAAAGGAGCAATTTTCAGGTATACAAAGAAAGCTCGTAATCCACTGAGGAAGAGGGCGGGTCCCCAACCACATGCGGATATCTTGAGTAGACCGTGTATTATTCTGGTAGGGTATGAGCCCATTTTTCAGGAGTAGGCAAAATCATATCTTTTCTAGTAAGTCCATGAGAATCTACAATCGTATCAAAATGCCTAGCAATTAGATTAGGAGCTACGAATTTAATGGGGTCAACCAGCAATTGTGACGGGCCATACCCATGCACCAGAGGGCTAGCAAAACTAGGCTAGTTAGTTCGATGCCCCCAATGGCCCAGGATCTAAAGGAGTAGAGGAAGATGGAGCCCGATCTCGAAAAGCAGTAAATAGCTAAGTCTGGCGAAGGTGCGACATCCTTGTCTAATAAAACAAATTATCTCATGTACTATCATAGAGAGTGTACTTGTGCATGTGTGAGTGTGCATGTGTGCAATTGAAAATATAGCAAGTTATTAAGAAGTTTTGGTCTAAGAGGTCCTTGTAAAAGTAAGTTAAGTAAGTTAACAACTAATTAGCACGACATAACCTGTTGCCCCACTAGTATACACAGAGTTTGGTTTAGCAACCAAGTTACAGATGGTAGGTAATACTAGAAAGTGCTTTGAAATATAGAATATCAATTGAAGTTCAACGTAGACAAAGTATGCTTCATATCCCACAGGTAGCTTTTCCTATCTGGTAGCCGAACAAACAAGGTAGCCGAACCCTAACTGGGAATGCAAGTTCACTTTTGTTCAGATGCACTTTGTGTTCATGATGTTATGACTTGGAATTACCCTTCTCATGATTTTACCTTAACCTTTATCACCTAACAAGGACCGAATAGAGAAAACCCTGATCACCCAGCACTACACCACTTAAACATGAATTATAGCAAACAAAATAACATTGTAGATGGTTAAATCATTAATGGAAGACTTACTGAGACAAACGACAAGGAGAGACAATGATTGTAGCAATCTGAGAATCCTTGAAGTTTGTTCGACACGACAATGGCTCTGGGAGACAAATAGGCATGAAAATTGAGAAGGGTCGATAAAATGAGATGGAGTGTTCGGTTGGAGAGAAGCTTGGCCATTATATAGGATCGCTGATCTATTCGGTACTAGACAATATGATCGAACACGAAAAGTTGCTCGGTGAATCCCCAAGAGAACTGAATAAGAAGACACTAAACCCACCAATTAGCACCAAACCAAATACGCTGAGATAGAGTTAATGCAGGACTAAATGCATGTACTGAATGGTGGGTTACATAATTGAACCTAGGCATTCAAAAGGCACGTAGAGTTAGGCACCAGACAAAGCTTGCTCTATATTCTATGAACAAAGCTTTAGTGGGTAAGTGTTATAGGCATTCGTGCCCGAGAGATCTATACCTAATGAAGTAGGCTAACGTGAAGGCAAGGGAAGTCAAAGAGCTACAAGAGAAGCAAAGTAAGGATAGGGTAGATGGAAGAAACAATGCTAACTTTCTCCGCTTGGTAGGCACATAAATATAGGCTTAATCTGGTGATCTTCTAAAACAACTAGGCCTGACAGACTCATGGACTAACAATCGGTTTGGTTTCCTTATGATTCACTCTATCGGGTTATAAGAATTAATCGAACAAGAATTCTTATCCAGTACTTCCACCACTGAACAAGAATTCATTTTTAGTAGTTCCACCATCGAACATGAATTCATGTTCGGTAGGTAACTCACCAAATAAGAATTCTTATCTAGTGCGTATTACTATTGGGCATGATTTCCATTTGATGGAATACATACCTAGCAAGACATCCTGTTCAGTATGAATTCAAGGCTGAATAAGAAGAAGGGTAGAAAGACCGAACCAAGGAGATATAACAAGGAACTTGCCAAAAAGATGTCTACATCCACCTGCCGAACCAACTGTCATTGACGAGAGGTATTTCGACCGGACTAAACAAGTTATTTATGGAATAAAATCTGAGCATATATGGAAATTCTCGATCATATCTTCTATGTAGGGAAATAACAGAACTAAACAAGTTATATAGGGAAACTGCTTGATTTACCGAAGTGACCTCCCTACCTCTACACTCCTATAAATATCCAAGCTTCCAGTAGCCATAGGGATAACTTATGGAGCCTCCATACTCTATCGAACAGGAATAACTAAACAGAGCTTATGGATCCTAATATTTAACAATAAACCATTGCACTTCACGTCGAAACACTTGTAAAAGCTGAAATATAAGGAAGGGATAAAAACGAAGAGTGGACTAGGTCCGTTATGGTTGAACTACAAGAAATTTGCATGTAAATTATTTTTCTAGCATTTTATTTCTATTGAATTCTCTGTTATAAATTTGATTCAAAATGTTTATCCACTTTTTGTGCAAACAGTTACCAAAATCTCTAATTGTTCATTCTTTTCTTGGATGATTTAATGTAATATAGGAAAAATAGTGTTCTGATTTGTCTATTTCAAGTGCGAAACCTAGAAAATGTTAAAGAATTTTCCTATAAACACTTCGACAATATGAATAGTGTATAACTTGAAATAGAAGATGGTGTTATTGAGATTCATGGATGGTCTACAATGCAACATTTTCTCAAGTTAGTTGTTGATTCATATCTTATTCATTTGGTCTGAAGAAACGAAGTTGGCGATTCTTCTTTAGACATTATGTGGGCTCATCAAAAATCTACTATACTGTGCAAATGCTTTCCTTTATTCCTAATTCTTGATAGCACGTATAAGGCGAATAAGTTTGGGTCGCCTTTACTGTTAATGATGCCAATAACATCTACAAATAAAACATCCATAATTGTACACTTTTTCTTGTTACATGAAAGGGAAAATCATTATCAGTAGGCTCTTTGAATTTAGTGTATTTATACACTCCAGATAAATTGCTTATTGTAGTTGTAACAGATGGAGAATGAGCATTAGTTAATGGAGTTCGTATCAATAGAATTTTGTCCAATTTGAGGTTTATATTAAAATAAAATAGACGAGCTTAATGAGAAGTTCATACTAAATTTAAAATAAAATATATGAACTCAATGAGAAGTTCACATTAAATTTGATATGCATCTAAAATAAAAAAGACAAGTCTATGTAATCAGTTTGTGTAGAATTAGTAGAATTTCTACTAATATATAAGAGTGTTACATAAATGACTCATTACTGATCAAATACATAATCAATTTGTGTAGAATCAATAGAGTATGATATGTTCTTGCTGATCAAATACCTTGCCAAAATAGCATTATAAACGAGTATATTATAGTTAAGTAGTTCATTTTGAAGTTTGGCATTTGCCACTACATCCTTTTACCATAAGAAGTGTAACACCCCTCATTTGAAGGCCCAAAACTAATGGCTATGGATGTTTCAGTCATCCATAGTTATTAATCCACGGCGACCAAATACGGTAATGTTAGGTACATTGATACACAGAAACACATGAATATGGAAAAAATTTAAATCATCAAAACACATTCCACATTCCATTTCAAAAACTTTCAATTTCATTACATAATCCCACAATCGTAACTACGTTTAGAAAAAATATACTTATTACAACAGACACTAAGAGCGACATATGAAGATGCCCTCTTGTTTGATCAGAGTATATAAAAAGGCAATAAAATAGGTTTTCCTTTGCAACCAAAACACAACAGAATATAAGAACTCTTATTAACTAGCTTGCCTCCTACACGTCTCTGGAAGCTTTATTCATCTAAAAAGAATCTGAAATCCTCAACTCTCAAACTACTCAAAATCAATTGAGTAACCGAGAGTTTAAGGGGAAAAACATAAACTTCGAGTCAGACATAAAGCTTGGTATGAATAATAATCTACTATCTCAAACCATTTAGATATCAAGTGAGACCACGCCGCTTAGCGGAATGAGTTTTCCTCTCACTAGTATCTTAAAAACTTTATAAAACCATATGCTGTGCTCCGGCATTCGCAATGGTTAAAAACAATTCAAAATAATATGATGATATGCAAACAAGTATATTAAATCTGGATTACCCAACCCCATTCATTCTAACTATCTGTCACAATTATAGTTTCTAGAGTTACTATTTACCTATTTGTTTTCATGGGCTTACTAATAACATGTTAAATGTTTATGGACTACCTGTACGATTTCACAGTTTTTATGGGATTACTAAGATCCTATTGGTAACTTCAATATCTTTATTTCTTATCCTAGTTTTCATGGGCTGATTAGGAACCCATTGACTAACTGTCAATATCTTAATTTCTTATCCTAGTTTTCATGGGCTGACTAGGAACCTATTGACTAACTGTCAATATCTTAATCTGGATATAGTTTTCATCGGCTAACTATAAACCTATTGGCCCCTGCCAATATCAAATCATAGTTTTCATGGGTTGACTATGAACCTATTGGCCCATGCCAGTATCTTTCCCTTTACACAGTTTTCATGGGCTTACTGTGAATCTATTGGCCCCCGCCAATATCTTTAATTAAGATTTTAAGATTTCTTAAGTTATATTCACTACTGGGTCAAACTCGCTGGTTATTATGCCCTTCCCCAAAGTACCGTTATGGGCTAATTACATTGTTAATAAGTATATGAAGAAGCAATCAATAAAACAAAGTAATACTCTCAAAAATCTTTATTTATGCCATGATATTTCTGTAACGACCCATTTTTCCGTACCCTTTGAATCGACAATAAACCACACATGTCCAACTCAAATTGTATGAACAAGCGGATCATTAAGGGTAGAAAAAAAAAAGATAGAACAGAACAGAAAAACAGAATCCTATACGAATGGAATAACATATATTATTTCAACAATAATCTTTACAGTGGAAAATTTTGAAACATATATCAGAGTCTAGTCTAGATTCAGCCTGGACAGTTATAACACCTGCTCTTACAAATGCCGAAAAAATAAATGTAATATATGCAGCGGATAATAGAATACGTCTATACTATGATGAAGATCTCCAGCTATCCTTTGGAAACTCCAAGCGTCTTCAGCTAATCATGAAACTACTCGGATCTGACCCGAGTATTAAAAATACCTAGATTAAGCTTGATAAACCAGCGTGAGATACTCCAAATTTTAAATGTATAGCTCATGATGATGTTATCAAAACCTTTGAAAAGAAGGGTGTCTCATAAGACCACGCCCACACATAAAAACGGACGGGTTTTTACCTTATGATAACCAAAACACTTTTATTACCAAAATAATTTGAAATTATCTTTAATGACACTCTTTTGGAAAACATCTTTCAAATAAACTTATTCAAATAAGGTATCAATACCCGGACTAAGTCTGAGGTAATACATCTAGACTAGGTCAACGGATTATACCGGACGGAATATATGATACTAAAAGGGGTAGCTAAAATGTTTGCAAAGCATTGCAACTATTTTGGGACTACAATCAAAACCGTAAATCTCGTATTGGAATTGGATTTCCAACATGATAGGGAACCTCGATAACCACGCATAGCAATCGAAAACCGGTGGTTTTTCGTGCAAGGACTCACACACCACTATTTCTCCTATTGCCACACTTCTCGATATTCGGTGGCTTCTCATGAAAAGACCCACACACCACTATACCATACAATAAGGGTCCCGTTTGGACACCTTGGTGACCTAGATTATACGCCACTAGTCACCTTGAGGGATCATACGCCTCCCTCGTCATACTAAGCCTGAAATATGTAACATAGTTCTTGTATCATTTCCGAGATGTGAGACTTGGGAGTGAGGTTACGCTCAACTTAGACAAAGCCATGCTTTACTTTTCACAAAGCACAATCCACTTAGAATGCCACGTTTCCATTCCTTTAATCACCATTTGACTTTTACAAACATACAACCTCTGAGTTCGTATGCCTCTAAGAAGGGTGTTAAGCTAAGAGAAGTTGCCTTCTCTGCCACCACAGAAGTATGTTGGTAAAATTCAACGTTTGTGATCTTAGCAATGCAATGTTAGATATTCGTCCATACAAGTTCGTTCTGAGACTGAACGAAACCGAAGGCACTTTCCTCGGTCATTACTAAGTGAGAAGCCCTTGCAATTCGAAGATTTCAAACACGACAGGACCACTGCTATAATAAATGTCTCTATATTGGGAGCTACCCAGAGAATGTCAACAAGTAGTCCTCCTGCTATGAAGATCTCTGGTCTTCAATAATCATCATCTTCAACACACCTTCACTTTCGAATGTATACATTGGTTCGAAGTGGTTTTCAGATAGGAATAACCCAAATCCGACCCCAGTTCCTTCGAAACCGATTATCGATAAAAAGATGTTTTGTTCATATATGGATATCAATCATCGATCAATTACTTCATCTTTTATTTAAATCAAATATCTTTCTTAGATATATTCTTGTCAATTTATTCCATTTTCATTTCAAGAGTATATGGAATCATTAAGCCTTATTTATCAAATCATTTAGTTTATTTAAACCTTTCTTAAACCTTAGAATAATTCCAAATTATTTTCTCTTCTACTTAGGAAAACATTTCACCATTATTTCTTTAAATATTTCATTTAAAACTCCTCTTTAATCTTGGGAAATACTAAGTCATCTTCTTTAAAATCACGTTTAAACCTTTAATAAAGATTTTCTATTTCCAAATTCTCATTTAAATGAGTTAAAAATGATGTTATGTAAAACATCGTTACAACAAACCCAAAACCATTTTATTCAAATCCTTGTTTTGAAAACTCTTCACTTTTTACTTTAGGAAAACCTTTTTAGAGCATCCGAGCTTTCCTTTCGATTTATTGCACCCTCTGTCTAAAAGAGAAAACAAAGGCCAGGTAAGTTCAGGGCACTGGTTGCTCCATTCCTAACCTTAGTTACATAACTTGTTTTACCGTATAGATCTCACAAGTGGGACAAATGTACTAGTCATTTCCGCATACTCAGTTTGTTATTACATTCAAGGAAATGATTTATATAATATTATTTAAGTTTTATAATAACCATTTATT
This sequence comes from Allium fistulosum, assembly GCA_030737815.1. Lineage (NCBI taxonomy): Eukaryota > Viridiplantae > Streptophyta > Magnoliopsida > Asparagales > Amaryllidaceae > Allium > Allium fistulosum. The sequence goes on from CM060906.1 coordinate 920,315,929, forward strand.
TAAACTCTTTCTAAAAGAATTACAAACTTCCAATTTATCTTTAGAACACTTAATTATTCATTTAAAAACATTTATAAATGATTCTAGAAAGAATCGTTAAGTTTAAATCTTGATTTCAAAAGTTATAGAAACTGCAGTAGAAAAGTGCTACGAAAAGTGCTTAAAACGGCTTATTTGATTAAAACAACATTTTTAATGTTTGAAAATTCTTATTTTCCAATTCAAATCTCTTTCAAACCATTTTAATAGATTTATCAAATTTACTTCATATTTTTAATCATTTAAAAATATCAATTAGAAAGAAATTCCTTCTTGGATTCCGAACTGCAAAACCGCGATGTTTTTAGAAAATTGTTTTGGACATATTTTAAAATCTTCTTAATGAAATCTTGATTTTCTTTCTTTGTTGGAATACTATAGATATAATAGTCCGGAAAATTCTTATCTCAAAGGATTTCGAACCATATTCCACTTTGTAAACTTATTTAACTTTTATGGCGCGAAGTCGAGAACTACCATTACGCGACGCGCCTACTTTTGACTTGTTTTCCAATTTCTTTTCAAACTTCATGGAAGCACTTTTAAATGTTTATAAAACATTTCTAAATCATATTAAAATCATTATAAATAATATTTTTATATTTCAAACTCATTTTCCATTTCATTTCATATTATAATATTATATTATTATAATATCATTTTCAACCTTTTTAGAAATTTTAAAATCATTAAGAGGCTAAATAATTTCCATACACATATTTACATGGATTTAAATTATCATTTAATTAACTATGGTTAATTTATAACCATTTCTCTTATCATATATCAAACCAAGTAATCATCCATATTAACAATCATGTAAACAACCAACTTTGCATCCAAGTTATCAAACATATTAATCATCTAAGATATTTAACTTTCATATTATTAAACTTGGAATTATTAATTAATTCAAAAATGAGTACTCACCTTTAACTAAATTGATTAACTTCCTACCAACATTCTTATCCAAGCACACTTCACTAATACATCCATAAACAACTCCACCATCTTGCCCATGCTCACGACCATCCTTCCTCCTCAACTTTGCTCTCGGCCCAAACCTTCCTCCGACCTCCATAGCTCACAACCATAGCCTCCTCATCCCAATACTCATGGCCTAAAGCTATTTAAAGAAGAGAAGAAGAAGAAGTGAATTAAGAAGAAGCTAGAGAGTAATTAGTGGATTGGTGCTTAAGCACCCCACTATTTTTAACCCTCATACCTTTCTTAAAGAAGAGAAGCCATTGATGAGAAAAAGAAAGCTCAAAAGTGATGAAGAAGAAGAAGAAGAATGAAAAGTGTGAAGAAAATGAGAAGAATGGATGGTTATTTACCTTAGAAGTAGGAGTGGTGAATTGCAAATTTAACCCTTTACAAAATGGAGGAATTAATTTAAAGGAAAAATTTTGTATATTTTTAGCCTCAAGGACACGACCTTAATATTTTAACCACAAGGACAAACATTCTCCTAAAATTATTCACAAGGACAAACATTCTTTTAAAATTATTCATAAGGACAAAACTGCTACCGAACTAAAAACTAATACGTAAAAACTGCTACCGATAACTACAAACTGATACCTAAAAACTGTAAAAACTGATACCTAAAGAAAGTTGTCCTTCAGACTAAATTACTGAAGTTCTGTCCTTGAAGCTAAAATGCTGAGAAATTTTGTCCTTGATAATAATTTTCTGTTACAAAATTACCAAAATATCATTAGTTTATCATACTTTTTCAACACTTACCATCACTTTATCATATCACCACTCTATGTCTTGATCACTTAATGCATGAGGAAAATAAATTAAAGATTTGATTTGATTTGATTTGACATGATTTTGTCCTTTTATGTTTACTTTTTCTTAATGATTTTCTAGAAATTTCTAACCTTAATTAGCAAAAGTAAACTTGATTAGTTAATTGTTAATACTTAACATATTTAAAAATGTGTACATGTATATGTACATAAAGGTTCAACAACGTTGCAACAACTTTTATTCGACAAAACGTTGATTTTCGACAAAATGTTTTACGGTCACGTTTTGATGTTTTTGTTAAACTATTTATTCATGTAAACCAAAATTAAAAAAATTCTTATCATCTTTAAATATTTAAAACGAGTGTATTTGACTTATAAAATAATATAAAACAATATCAAAATTCATTTACAAATATACGACATTGATTTTGTCAATGCGTGGCGAAATTTGTCAATCACTATAACATAAATATATATACAGTTATTAAACTTTTATCAACCAATTATTATCATTATATAATGATTTTAAAAGCAATTACTTATCCTTTAAAACAATTATTGGATTGTATATTCAATTTTATCGAAAACCAACTTTTGTCAATTTTGTCAATGTTACGGTAAAAGTCCAAAATCTTTATTCAATCCTAAAAATAAGTTCACCATTCTTATTTATTATATAAAACATGATTATTTAAGTTTGAAAATTCTATATTTGAATATTTAAATACATTAAATATTTTATTTTCAAAGTGGAAAAATTACGGGTCGTTACAGTTTCCTTTAAAATGAGAATGGGTTATTTGTTTTGAAACCTTGAAACATCACTTTCAAAACCCCTGGATAACCTCCTTCGAAAGCATAGAAAACTTCTTTTAAAAACACTAAGTATATACCTTTCGAAGCCCTTTAAATCAACTCTTTCAAAACCAAAATATACCTTTCTAAAGTATTAAAGCATTACTTATAAACTCTTAGAAGCATAGCTTCGAAACCATTGAAAGTACCCTTTCGGAACCATTGGGTTTATCTTTAAAAATATCTTTTGGGTCAAAGTGAATATAAACAAAAGTAACCCTTACGAAACTATTAATCTTCATATAAAATTGTTTGGGGAAAAATTTGATGGCTTCGAAACCATCCTTTCAAAAGCTTAAATCATTTAAGTAAAATATTAAAGGATAGCATTAAAACCCCTGTTCGAAACCATTGCCTTCGAAACCCTTGAACCCTTTCGAAAGCTTTTAGGAAGTGGCTTAGTACAATTTTAAAAAACAAAAGCTATCTTTCAAAAGCATTGATGGCTTCAATACCTTCGTAAGGCATAAGATTGGCAGCAAGGTTTCGACTAAGTCGAAACCACCCTTTTCAAAAGCATTGATTTATAAACAGAGGAACACATTCGAAAGCTCCATTTAAACAAACTGGCGGCAACAGATTCGAAAGCAACATCTTCAAAAGATTAAAAAGGTTTTAACTTGGTCGAAAGCATTCTTTTGAAAACAAGGCAGACGCTTATCTTTGGAAATCGAAACAAAGATTTCGACCCCATCAAAACAATGGTTTCGATACCATGTCTTCTACCTTTCTCCAATCCACTACGTATCATCATTGTGATACCTTGTGTATTGGTTTCGGCTTTGGTAGATTAGCGATATCTGATATTACATAGATAGGGAAAGAAGCCCCTGCCTAACAAGAAAAAGAACCGGTATCGTGCCTAATTGGACAAGTGCGAGATGTGTCTTTTCTTTCTAACTTTATGTTTATGGAAATCCTACTGCTAGTGATTTATGATTTATGGAGAGTACGAGTTTGTTCCCCTTAGAAACAACCCTTTTTGGAACTAATGAAGCAACAAGCGCACCCCAAGAGGTGTCAACTTAGTTGAAGTGGAAGTAATGGGTCGAAAGGTGCTTCTGAAAGAGGCGGAACCAACTTATGTTCTGGGTAAAAGCTGAATTAATGCTATTTAAAGTAATAACTTTATAACTAACTTGCCTATTTGTAAACATTTAATTGGTTGCCTTAATCCTCAAATTCTTTCTCAAAATAACTACCACATAATTTCAAATCTAAACAAAGATTAATTTTCACAATTAAGCCCTTATATTAAGCAAAACAATTAAATCCTCCTTTAATAATAATTTAATTTCCATGGTAAATCACTAAGGAAAAATCCCCAAAAATTATAGAAATTCACTTTCAATATTTTATATAACATATAAAAATTTCAGACCCAAATTCTTCATAAAATAACCGAAATTAATTTTTAAACCCAGGTATTCATATTTCCTTTGAAAATTCATAATAAATTTCCATAGCTTGGAAAATTATAAAAATTAAAACCCATCTCTAAAACCATGTTTTCCATAACGTAAAATTTTCTCATGGCATACGAAAATCATTATAATCAGTTTTAGCCTCAAAACTATGTAAATCATTTATCAAATAATCTTATTTGAGTTAACATCACATTAAATCCAAGCATATCATCATCAAAATCATCATTATAATGGATTTAGTATTAAACCCGAAAATTAAATAATCATAAAACAAAATAAAGATGATTTAGATTATTATTCACCTTGATTAGGATAAGGAATTTGAGATTAATTCCCCCTGATTAAATCCTTAGCTTTACTTTCAATCTCTAGGTAGTGTATTTCCCTTAGATCTAGTCCCAATCCTACTATTTTCCTTTCTAGATCCGCTTAGTCTTTTCTCAAATCGCTAGATCTTCTTTAATCTCGTTCTTTGATTTTGATTTTATTTTTGTTTATTTATATGTAAATATAAGAATTAATGGAGAAGAGGTAAGAAGATGACAACAACTAGGATTAAAGAGAAGAATCAAGAGTTAGGTTAGGTTAGTGGTTTAATTTATAGGAGATCTATATTAATCCTAACTATTGATTGATTACTTTATTTCCAAGTAATCCTATCTTATTAAACTAGACCATTAGATTTAATCCAATGAATCTAGACATGTTTTTAAATAATATATCAAATCTCCTTCTAAGGTTAAGAATATGTGTACTTGCCTATAACATCAATCAATCCATAAATCAATTATCACGGTCCGGATTTTCGACGCTCGAAAATTGACATCAATACGTCCACTGTATTACATGCCGAGCAATCGAGTGCCGGAAGTACCAGATCGTTAGAGAAAAGAAGAAAGAGGTAGAAGAATAAAATAGAATTAACAACATAGAATCTCACAATCGCAGCGGGACAATATATAATAGATAATAACACGTCTTTATACAAAAAGAACTACAACTATTATTTACATATTACATCATCAGAGTACAACACATCAATATCAGAATACCAGACAGTTATAATAACTTGTCCTCACAAATGCTGAATATACAACCTACAATACACAGCAGAATAAAATCAAATACGTGTAATACGTCTTCATCATCCAGCTCTTCTCCTGAGCTCCATAGCATCCTATCTTGTATTTGTAATACTCGGTCTGACCCGCGAATTAGAATAAGATAACACCCAAGTCAGTCTGGAAAACCAGCGTGAGAAAACACACTCAATTTGAATTATTAAAGTTACCAAAATCCTTTAGAAAAAACAAAGGTATCTCGTAAGACCACGCCACACATAAACACGATGAGTTTTTACCTTACGATAACCAAAACATTTTATATCAAAATCATCAGATAATATAATAGTGTCTAAGTACAAATACTTATTCAAGCTGAAATTGTTACATTAATTAAATTCCAGCATACTATAGGCTCTACATCCAAAACCGTAAAGGCATGTATTGGAGAATGGATTCCATACGAATGACTATGCACTGGGGTACCACCGGTCACAGTACACATCTAGAAAAATGTACCAAGGACCACATCGGGATCCCTTGCAAGACCAGACTAACCCTAACCTGGATAAACCGAATATGCTATCGCCCTAGGTGTTCCCACCCTTTTCGAGTTCCTTCCGCGCACCATAGTAATAATATCCGAGGGTATCTAGAAAGGTGATAAACATACCCTAATTGGGTGTGACCCACTTAGCCTTGCTATATCTCCCCTAATTTTCAGCCATTCCCGGTTGATGAGGCTTGAGGCTACGATTAACTTTTAAGGAATTTATACTTAGAATGCTCATTGTCCTCCAATGACAATGTACTGATAACATTCATCCATACAAGTTCGTTCTAGGTCTGAACGAAACCGAAGGCACTATTCCTACTACATCCATTTTGGAATAATCCTCAGGATTAGTAAAGATTAGCCCTTGCACTTCACTACTCCAACTTTGATTCCATGCTCTTGTCTTCATTTCGAAAACGTACTCATTGGATCGAAGTGGTTTTCAAATAACTTGTCCGATCCTAGCCTCTTCGAACCTACGTTCGATATTTCCGGTAAACTCAACCCCAGTTCTTTAGGAAATAAACAGACGAAAATAAGATCGTATATCACCTCCTAACCGTTAGTGGATGGATTTCCTTATCATCGTCCTAGAAGAACGAAATGAGTTTATACGTATAGTATAGCACCTCGAACGGTAACTGTACCACATAATCCCCATGTTTCTTCTATATATTCCTAAAGTTATATTTTTTTGTCCAGATTTGACAGTCGATTATTTAACTATCAAATATACAATCATTTAACCAAAGAGTTCATTCTCCACTGAAAACACTAAGTCTCGTTTAATTTAATTTTAATAAATTAAATCTCTTTATAAAAAGGTATGTACTTATCTTATCGAAGTAAGTACGTTCACTAACCATTCTTTTCAAAAATATTTGAAAAACCCTTTAAAATAAATATGGAAAGCACCACGTGGTATCAACCATGGATTTACAGCTCAATGATTACGTCTCTATCCCAGAGAAATCCAAAACTTAGTTGTAGGCAATCTCTGCCTCTGATTCCGCCATGAAAGTATACCATTACTTTCCGAAAACTTTAGTTAATAATTTTCTCAAAATAATACTTATAAAATTCCTATATAAATTACCAAGTTTTATTTGGGAAAAAGCTCTTTAAATAAAAATTTATTATATAAATAATATTAATAATGAATAATTTATCTTTTAAAACAAAAAAATCGGTTAATTCTAAATAATGATTAACTTAACATCAACTCATTATAAACTGACTTAATTAATAACTAAATAGACTTTAAACGATTTAAAATAATTACATAACTTTAAAACAATAATTAATTCTGATTTATTAATAAGATTCTAGTCGATTTACAAGACTTGTTTTATAAAACTTATAATTCATTTTGACAATTTAAAATATTTAAATAACCAACTTTCTGAAAAAAAAATTTCTAAAACATTTTTAATTACCTAGTTTAATAATTTAACATCCTCTTTTTAAAACAACTTAACTTCTCGATAAAATATTTTTTTTCTTCAGTTACAATATAGCCAGTCTAATATTTATAAATCTCTCTCGATTTATCACCCATTTGATTTACGTCCCAATTTCGTAAATCCCCTTTTCACACTTTCAAAAGAAAAATCTGTCTTTTCTTTTTAAACCGATTTACTCACCCCGCTATAAACCCTCACTGTGAATTTATAACTTCAATTTATCAAGTAATAATTATTCACTTTACTTTGTAAAACCTTGTTTATAAATCCCATAGTCTCATCTTCCATTTACAACGGTTTCACTTTACCCAAAGCCATCATAAATTGATTTCTAAATTAATTTCCATTTATAAATAAATTTCTTAAATTAAATTCCATTTATAAGTTAACTTCTTAAATAACCCAATTATATTCTAAAAACAACCATATCTCGATTTTACTTTCATTCCATAATTTAGAAATCTTATTAAGGATCTAATATAACCAATTTTATAATTATTTCCAAATTTCCTTTTTATTCTTCCAATCTATTTTTAAATCTCGATTTTAAAAACCTTTTATATTTAACAAGTACCACTTAAGAATTATTATTAAAAATCCTTTATACACATTATTCCACAATCTCTATTTACAGTATTCCGAAATAGTTAATTACAAATTTAAAGTCAAACTATTTATTTTGCCAAATTCATTTCTTTAATTTAATCCACAATTCCCAATAAATATTCCACTTCTAAATTTCTTTTTATTTTCTTTCCAATTTTAAAAACATATATTATTGGTATTAAAAATACCAACATCTAGGCCAAAACTACCATAGCATCCAATAAATTCAAATCACACTGTAATCTAACACAAATTATTCAAACAAATCATATATCAATATATGTGTAATTTAATTCAACATTTAGGAATCCAGTTGGATCCCTCCAACCTGTTTCCCTGCATCCACAGATGTTAATACAACAAAAAATACCAATCCCACTTCGAAGGGGACATCGCGGTATATAGAGTCATCCGCTATTATACGGGGCACATAGGGTCTCATCCGCTAAATATACGGGAACAATCAATCCAACTACTAATATATATACTACTATATATAATATCACATTCAACTGATAATAATTTTATCAAATTAAACCAGACACACAATAATTAATTTTAACTATTAAAATTAACTAGTAATCCAAAATTGAGTGAGGTTAACTCATCTCAATTTTTATTGTCATCCAAACTGTTAGCACCAAAATTGGTCACTAACCTCGTAGAAGAAGATTGTGAAGAGATATAAGTGATGAAATCAAATTAAACAGAGAAGACTGTGCTAATCTAAATACAGAAAGTAAGAACACCAAATTTATAGTGGTTCAGCGTAATTGCCTACGTCCACTTTGAGGTTAAACTTTATTGATCTTCTTTATAATTGATTACAAATACAATTTGTGAATCAAATGCTTGATTAAGTAGAGAAGATGAGTCTTGAAAATGGCAGAGTCTCCCCGGTGTTTTCTCTCCAAAAAAGCATCCATTTCACTATGACCCTGCCCCTCTATTTATAGGCAAAGATGGGCTGGACTTCCTAAGTGGGCTGATTGCCGAACGCTCCAGCCCGAGTACAGTGGTCGCCGTATGCCGAGCAAGGTTCGCCGAACGCTCTGCGCCGAACCATCCCTTCTATGCCGAACGGTATGTTGGTGTCGTGGGAAGTGTAGGATGGTTGTCTGTTGAGGCCGAACGCTCTGCGCCGAACCATCCCTTCTATGCCGAACGGTATGTTGGTGTCGTGCTGAATGTCTTTCGGACGTCGAGTATTACGCCGAACATCATGGGATGCCAAGTACTCCTGTTGCCGAGTAGTCACGATGTCGAGTGCTCTTTATGCTGAGCAGCCTTGATGCCGAGTACTCTTGTATGCCGAGCAGCCTTGATGTCGAGTACTCTTGTATACCGAGCAGCCTTGATGCCGAGCGACCTTGTATGCCGAGCAGTCTTGATGCCGAGCAGCCTTGATGCCGAGTACTCTGGTATGCCGAGCAGTCTTGATGCCGAGTAGTCTTGAATGCCGAACGTTCTTGTACGCCGAGTACCTGTTGGATGTTGGGTGCTTCGCCGAACACTCCTGGATGTCAAGTGCCTCACCGAACACTCCTTGAGGCCGGTCACTCTTGTACGCCGAGTACCTGTTGGATGTTGGGTGCTTCGCCGAACACTCCTGGATGCCAAGTGCCTCGCCAAGCACTCCTTGAGGCCGGTCACTCTTGTACGCCGAGCACTGATTGCCGAGTACTAGTTGCCTGGTCAAATCCCCAGGAAACACTTGCCCCCCAAAGTGTATCTCGTGGCCAAACGTGGTGCGCTTTGAATCTGGTACAATCTACCTCGGAGGTACCCTCTCGAGAATGCTGGCGAAGGGAGGTGCAAGACGAACAAGTTTGGGATGCCGAACGATACGTTCGGAGCCGAACGTTCCTAGCGTGCCGAACGTCATTCCGCCTTGATGCCGAGCGCTCCGGTATTGACCGGTTCTACCGGGTATAGCCCCTTCGACTTCCACCATTCCCCTCTTTAAAACCAGGTCCTTTTCTTCTTCTCTCCTTTTACTTCTTATTTCTGCCGCTCTTGCAATTCTGTTCGATCGTCCGAATTTGAGACTTAACTACACCATCTCAATCTCTGATCTGCAAACTTAGGTATTTTTCCTCGTATATTCAAACGAGATGTTCGAACGATGTCGTGTAAAAGGTTTTTGTATAGCTTGTCCGCATTGCCGAACGACATAGCGTGGAGGAGTTAGGAGTATGTCCACTTATCGTCTTAGTTTCCTCGTGTTGAATCGAGGTTAAAGGGAAGAAAAAGAAAGAAGGTGTTGGAGGAGGTAAAGGCACCGTTCGCTGCTCCGGCGCCTGTCGTCATGTGCCGGACGGTGGAATGGTTAGTTGCCGAACAGTACCTTGGCCGGACGATGCCAGGCCGAACGCTTACTAACATGTCAAACTATAATTGAGCCGAACGAATGAAAGCCGAACAATACCCAAACGCCGAACGACTGACACGCCGAACATTGACTTCAGGCCGAACGTTGAATCCAGCCGAACAATCCTTAGGTCGAACCGTGACTTTAGCCGGACAAAACAATTGCCGAACATTCCCTAGGTCGAACTATGTCTTCTAGCCGAACAATACAATTGCCGAACACTTGATATGCCGAACAATACAATTATCGAACACTTGACATGCCGAACAATACAATTGCCGAACACTCTTTAGACCGAGTAAATCACAGCCGAACAATAACCCAAGCCGAACAATCGACATGTCGAACAATACAATTGCCGAACACTTGACATGCCGAACAATACAATTGCCGATTAGTATAAATGTCAAACTACACTTAGGCCGGTTACTTTAGAAATCATATGTCTTTTGAATCCGGAACTGTAATCACCTCAAGGCGGGCTTTTTGAGAAGGTCAGCGATGACGGTCTTCGAAGGCGATGATTCGAAGCTAATTATTATATCTTTTAAAACATTCTTATTGTCTGTACATAATTGCTTGCACTAGTTCACACACCACGTGGGGGGAAAACTCGTGTTGCTAATTCTAACGTTCAACGTTTTTCAAGTATAGCTTTCTCAAGCATTTAGCCAGGTTCATTATTTATTCGGGATGTCGAGAAAATCTAGTTCTGCAACCATATCTGACAGACCTGGGCCGTCAGCAAGGCAAGGAGCCGCTGATCCTTCTAACCCGTCAATCTCTCCCGCTCATAACTTGGCGCCCGATGCTCTGGAGTCAACCATCTTACTGGACAATCCGATCGATTCTCAAGCCTCGAAGATCAACGAGGCCGCTCTGCGACGGATATGTTCCATTCATGGGATTCCCTTTGCTGACGTGTTAGTTCCTTCGAGACACGACCGCCCTCATCTGCCCCCAGTCGGGTACACAGCCTGCAACAAGTTCATGTGTTGGATGGGCAGCGTGCCTCCATTCAATTTATTTCTCCGGGATGTGCTGCAGTATATAGACATAGCTCCGTCGCAGCTGCACCCGAATGGCCATGCGTTTCTATATGGGACTTATTTACTTTTCATGGCCGTCTTCTCCAGACCTCCAACCCCCGGTGATATCCGATACATTTATATGTTCAAGAGACGGAAAGATAGCCCTTCCTTCATGTTCCTCGAGCCATACCACAAGTGCCAGATCTTGACAGCTGCCTGTAGCAAATTCGCCCTGTACAAACAGGAATGGTTCTATGTGCGCTGCCCTTCCAGTTTCGCTAGGAGATGGGTTGAAGGCAGTAAGTCTCTCTGCCGAGTTACTATTCGTATTTAACCCGAGCATGTCTTTCCTAACTTTTCGTTTTATCTTTTCAGGTATCAGCCCACGCCCGGAAGGCCGAGGATATTCTGATGCTGTCGATGCGATTAGAGCTCTTCCGGCCGAGGATCGAGATATCCGGACTATCATTTCAAATGAATCGCTGTCGGGATTCGGCTTGCTAGCCCCTGGTCGTCGGATCAGCCTTCCAGAAGGTGTTACAATTCCTAAACCTCCATCTGGTAAAGGGAAAAACTTGCCGGACCGTCATCGCGCCGCGCTCCCGACACGCACGAAGAAGGCGAGCGCAAAGAGGATGATGCCCCCGAAACTCAGGGCGAGAACGTGGGTCCCGCTTGGAATCCGGCAATCGAAGTTCAGGATATTGAGACATCATCCTCCCCTTCGAAGGGAAAGAAGAAGTTGAAATACACGGTTCAAAAGGAGAAAGTTGGTGGCACCTCAAAAGTTACGTCTACCCCTCCTGAGAAAGAGGCTTGTTCGCAGCATCTGGAAAGTTCCTTGAGAGGTCTATCGATCCTTTCTATTCCCGAAGACATACTTAATTACGGGTTCGATGATCCTGAAGCTCTCAAATTCCCTTCGCCCGCTAGAGGCAATGTAGGAGTTCAACTCCCGGCTCAAGGAGACAATACTCCGATTAGCAAAGATAAACGAACGGGTCCGTCGGGGGAACACTAGGACACACACGCACACGCGCATTCCATAATATACTTCAAGTCTTTCTAATTCGTGAATTCTCCTTAACTCGTTGTTATCTCCCTTCTTTGCAGGTGATATGGGCCGCTCACACGGACTTGATCGCCTTCAGGGGTCTTCTATATTCCATCACTCCGGACGGGATTCCGGTTCAGGCAGACGTCGGGACCGAGGTGATTATGAAGATAGGGACAATCGTCCGCGCGAGTCGTCTCACCGCAAGAAAGCACACTATCAATCTTCCCAGTCCCGCGATCTTCCTCCTACAACTGAGCCGGATAAAGAGAAGTCTTTGCAGAAGGGTTATCAGTCTGATGCTGCTCGAGAACAACATTCCAGTTCATCGAGTACGAGGCAAGTTCGAGAGCAGCGTAAAAGAACAGAATTCTCTAAGCCTCCTCCTCCTATTCCTGCCGTGGACCCAACTGTTGCGGAAAAGATGGTCGACCTTAAGGCCAAGTTTTCGAAAATCTGTTTTGACGGTTTGAAATTTCTCCCGGCCATCCATCACATTCCTGGGCACGTGAAGCAAAGTGCCATTGCCTGCAACAATGACGTCTATGTTCAACATGACGCATTCGTGCACTTGGTGGAGAAGATCTCGGAAGTATCTGTCGAGCGTCAACACGAGATTGACCGTCTGAATCTGGAGGCTGACAGCGATAAGAAAATCATCAAACTCCAAGACGAAGAGCTCGCCTCTTATAAGTCAAAGCTAGAAGCCGCTGAACAAGGCGCAAAAGATACTGCTGAGGCAGTTACTCGCTTAGAGGTGGCTCACAAAAAGGAGCTTGACGAAGCAGTTCAGCGCAGCGGCGCCCTTGCCCTAGAAAAAGACTCTGTCCAAAAAGAAAGGGACGCGCTCGCTACTCAAGTCAAAGAGCTGAAAGAACAACTCTCCAAGGAGAAAGAAGACAAAATAGCTGCTCAGGAAGAATCACAGCGGTATTATGATGAGATTGTTGCTACCCGACTCCTGAAGACAAAGCTCGACGGTGAACTTGCCGGGGTCGAGAAAATGAAGGATGAGGCCCGTGAGGAGGGCAAAAGAATGGCTGTGGAGGAGCTTGATTCTCGCCTTGAGGCGGCCGCAGAGGCCGGCAGGGAAGAGGTCAAAAGTATGTTTGACCCATTGATCGCCGAGTACGGAGCCCGCGTCCTTATGCACCGCGACCTAACATTCTTGGGCGACGGCTACCACGAATCCCTGGCTGAGGCATGGGAAACTCTGATAAAGATCAAGAAAGTCGAGTCAGGCTCCGAAGAAATCGACGAGGATGCATTGGTGAAGGAGTTCCTGAGGGGGAATGAGCCATCAGATTTATCCGCAGCATTGGCTCTTTATGGCAAAGGCTCTTCCCCTTCGAAAGAGAAGAACGACGAGGCTGGCCCGTCAGAGGCCGACGCTACTACTCCTCACATCGCCGCTCCTTATGCTGCTCAATAGGCCGGTCGGTCGACGCTTGATCCATTCGAGCAGCATGCTAGTTATGATCCCGAAGATCCCGGGCTCGGCGTTCATGTGCTGTCACATATCCTGGAGGGTGAAACCCCGCGCGCTACCGATAGCCAACCGGATCCTGGTAGGAAACTCTTCTTTCTCTAGAAGTTGAAGAGATCCCGTCATTTTTCAGCAATGGTTATTCGTTCTAATGCCCACTTCTTATATTTTCGTGCAGGTCGTTCTGACGCCGAGCTAACTCCGAGGAGCGATGATGCCAAGGAGGAAGCAGGGAAAACAAGCGACGTTGCTCACGCAGGGGTAACTCCCGGTCCAGACGCTCAAGTGATCGGGGCGCTTGATGATGACAAACTTAACACTTCGTCTCCTGCCGAAGGAAGCGACGAAGTTAAAATCACTGGCGCCTCTGAACATACTTCAGAGATGAGCATGAAGGACCGTCTCACCGACGAGGAGAAAAGAAAGGTCAAAGTCAAAGTTGAATCTGAAGTCCTAGAACTCACTGACCCGCGGAACAGACCTTTGAAAATCATTCTCCCGGGCAAGTCCAAACCACTGGACGTTCCGTCTCCTAATCCCGATTCCGTCTCTCTAGCAAGCAAAAAGTCCAAGAAAAAGCGTGAGGGAGAGGAGTCATCGGAAACACCAAAGGCAGACAAGAAGAAGAAGTCGAAGAAATAATCGACGCACTTGTTCAACAAGTTTCCTGATTAAGTTTTGTAATTGTTTTTATCTCCCATGATTTGTAGTTTGTATAGAGAGGTCTGAATTTTGTAGGAGTGATCATGTATCCCCATTTTGGACTTATTGAATAAAGTTTTAGTTTCTTTTTGTTTGAATGATTCTCTTGTCTTTATTTGGTTTGCCGACACTGCGCTCCGAGGACTTGGAGACTTGAGACTGTTCACACTCTAGTCCGCGCTCTGGGGACTTAGAGTTCTCCGTTCCGCATTCTGGGGATCCGGAGATTGGAAATCGTTTATACTCTAGTCCGCGCTCTGGGGACTTAGAGTACTCTGCTCCGCACTCTGGGGATTCAGAGATTGGAAATCGTTTATACTCTAGTCCGCGCTCTAGGGACTTAGAGTACTCCGCTCCGCACTCTGGGGATCCGGAGATTGGAAATCATTCGTACGCTGGTCCGCGCTCTGGGGACTTAGAGTACTCCGCTCCGCACTCTGGGGATTCGGAGATTGGAAATCGTTTATACTCTAGTCCGCGCTCTGGGGACATAGAGTACTCCGCTCCGCACTCTGGGGATTCGGAGATTCGAAATCGTTCGTACGCTGGTCCGCGCTCTGGGGACTTAGAGTACTCCGCTCCGCACTCTGGAGATTCGGAGATTCGAAATCGTTCGTACGCTGGTCCGCGCTCTGGGGATTTAGAGTACTCCGCTCCGCACTCTGGGGATTCGGAGATTCGAAATCGTTCGTACGCTGGTCCATGCTCTGGGGATTTAGAGTACTCCGCTCCGCACTCTGGGGATTCGGAGATTCGAAATCGTTCGTACGCTGGTCCGCGCTCTGGGGACTTAGGGTACTCCGCTCCGCACTTTGGGGATTCGGAGATTGGAAATAGTTCGTACGCTGGTCCGCGCTCTGGGGACTTAGAGTACTCCGCTCCGCACTCTGGGGATTCGGAGATTGGAAATCGTTTATACTCTAGTCCGCGCTCTGGGGACTTAGAGTACTCCGCTCCGCACTCTAGGGACTCGGAGATTTGAAATCGTTTATACTCTAGTCCGCGCTCTGGGGACTTAGAGTACTCCGCTCCGCACTCTGGGGATTCGGAGATTTGGAATCGTTCGTACGAGTCTGTATGTCGCGCAGGATAATGTAATTTATCATCCAATTAAGAGATATAGAAACTTCATAGAAAATATGGCTTCAAGCCTTTATTAACGAAGATCAACTAAATTGCTTGATTACAACTTTCAAAAGGAAACTAAGTCATTATTGAATGGAAACATGCAGGAAATAATAGTGCCTACAACAAAAAAGGAAAACATGTTAAATGTAATAGTGCCGCAGATGTTCACTGTTCCATGCTCGGGGGAGTGTCGCGCCATTAATGGTCGCTAGCTTGAATGTTCCTTCTCCAAGCTTCCGTTCAATGGCGTATGGACCTTCCCAGCTGGGATTCATGCGTGATGGTACTGGGAAGACTCGTTTCAGAACGAGATCACCCACATCAAAGATTCTTGGGCGGACTCTGCCGTCGTAGTAACGCTTGACTCGATGTCTGTGCGCTGCCGCCCTTAACTCAGCTTCTTCACGCTTTTCGTCGATGCAGTCCAGTGATTCCAGCAAGAGGTTTTGGTTCGTCTTGGGGTCATAGTATGTCACTTGATGCGATGGAACTTCAAGTTCCACGGGTATAACGGCTTCAGAGCCGTATGCCAAGGCGAACGGAGTGTGGCCGGTCGCGGACTTGTGGGTAGTTCTATACGCCCATAATGCTGTCGGGAGTTCATCTACCCACTTGCCTCCAACCTTCTCCAGACGCTTCTTTAGTATGGACTTGATTATTTTGTTAACGGCCTCGACTTGTCCGTTAGCTTTTGGGTGTGCAACGGCAGCGAACTTTTTCTCGATGCCGTACTTTAAACAGAACTCTTTGAACTCTCTACTTTCGAATTGCGTTCCGTTGTCTGTAATGATGGTGCGTGGAAGGCCAAAGCGGCATATAATGTTTCGTACAACGTAGTTAATGACCTTCTTAGAGGTGATAGTGGCCAAAGGTTCTGCCTCAGCCCATTTCGTGAAATAGTCGACTGCAACTATTGCGTATTTCGCACCACCTTTGGATAGAGGCAAAGAGCCGATTATGTCGATTCCCCAAATCGCAAATGGCCAAGGACTGATCATTTGTGTGAGTTCCGTTGATGGAGCCCTTGGGATTTTCGCATATCTTTGACACTTGTCGCATTTTCTTGCGTAGTCCGCGGCATCCCGGTTTACGGTGGGCCAGTAATATCCATAGCGGAGGATCTTTTTTGCTAGCGTTTGCCCCCCAGTATGGTCGCCACATTCCCCTTCGTGAACTTCCCTCAAGACTCGCTTTGTTTCATCATGAGCGATGCACCGTAATAATGGGACTGAGAATCCTTTTCGGTACATGGATCCACCCTGTATTACGTACCGCGTAGCCTTTCGAAGGACCTGTCGTCTTTCGCTTCTTTTTTCTGGTAAAGCCCCGGTTGTCAGGTACAGTTTGAATGGGGTTATCCACGAGTCCTTCTCGATCTCTGTTTCCAACACGCGATCGATTTTCATCTTGTCTACGCTCGGGGCATGTAAAACTTCAACGGGATACAATCCCATTTGTTGAGCATCGTCGGTACTTGCGAACTTAGCCAACAAGTCGGCTTCTTTGTTCTGTTCTCGCGGGATATGTGAAATGTCATAACGCTCAAGATTTGATAGTAGTTCTTGGACCTGAACGAGGTACGGAGCAAGCTTTCGTCCTTTTGCTTGGTAGTCTCCTCGTACTTGGTAAACCACCAACTGTGAGTCACAAAAGATTTCGACTGATTCTATCCCGAGTTCTTTGATGAGCTTCAAGCCAGCGATCAGTGCTTCATATTCAGCTTCGTTGTTCGTAGCCGGGAAATCGAGCTTCAGGGCATAACAGATTGATCGGTTTTCCGGAGTTATAAGAACTACGCCCGCGCCGGAGCAACGGTCGTTTGATGCACCGTCAGTGTACAATTTCCATCGAATGGGGGGAATGATGTCGTGATCGTCCGGTTTGATGGGTATGGTAAATTCAGTGATGAAGTCTGCTAACGCTTGCCCTCGGATGGCTCTCCGTGGTAAGTACGCGATATCGAATTGGCTCAACTCGATGTTCCATTTTAGCAATCTTCCAGAAGTTTCCGGTCGTTGGAGTACCTGCCTCAGGGGTTGATCGGTATAAACACCGATTGAATGCGCTTGAAAGTATGGGCGCAGCTTGCGTGATGCAATCACCAAGCAATAAGCCAATTTCTCGATTTTAGGGTAATTCTTCTCTGCCCCCGTTAAACGCTTGCTAACATAATACACCGGCTTCTGGACTCGATCCTCCTCACGAACCAAAGCTGCGCTTATCGCATGAGGGGATATAGCCAAGTAAACGTACAGCATCTCATGGTCAACTGGTTTAGATAGCATTGGTGGGCTCTCCAGATGCCTTACCAGATTCCGGAATGCTTCCTCGCAGCTAGACGTCCATTCAAAATTTCTCTTTCCTTTCTTTATTATGTCAAAGAACGGGATGCACTTGTCAGTTGCCTTGGATATAAATCGACTCAGCGCAGCTACTTTTCCGTTCAAGCTCTGTACCTGCTTTATAGTCCTGGGCGCTTGTACATCTCGAATAGCTTGGATCTTTTCTGGGTTGGCTTCGATTCCCCTAGCGTTGACGATGAATCCTAAAAACTTCCCTGATGCAACGCCGAAAGAACACTTCAGCGGGTTGATCTTCATTCCATAAAACCTGAGTATGTTAAACATTTCAGCTAAGTCTTGAATGTGGTCGTTTGACCGTCGTGACTTCACGAGCATGTCATCCACATAGACTTCCATGGTTTTGCCCAGCTGGTCCTTGAACATTCGATTCACCAAACGTTGATATGTCGCCCCAACATTCTTCAATCCGAAGGGCATCACTATATAGTAATACAGCCCGACATTTGTAACGAAGCTGGTGTGTTCTTGATCCGGAATATGCATTGGGATTTGGTTGTATCTTGAGTACGCGTCCATGAATGACAACAGCTCGTGTCCTGCGGTGGAGTCGACCAACTGATCGATCCTAGGCAACGGGAAACTGTCCTTTGGGCATGCTTTGTTCAAGTCGGAATAATCTACGCAAGTCCTCCATTTGCCATTTGCCTTCTTTACTAGCACGGGGTTGGATACCCATTCGGGGTAGAGGGCGTCGCGGACGAACCCATTCGCCTTGAGTTTGTCCACCTCCTCTCCAAGAGCGGTGGATCTCTCCAGATCCATTCCTCTCCTTTTTTGCTTGACTGGGACGTATTTCGGGTCTATGTTCAACATATGACTCGTGATGGCGGGAGAAATCCCACACATATCAGAATGCGTCCAGGCGAAAACATCAAGGTTTGCCCGAAGGAAGTCGCTAAGGTCTTCAGTCATTGCGGGGCCTAACTGTGATCCGATCTTCAGTATTCGCGAAGGGTCGTCACGGCTAACTGAAATGTCAATTGTTAATTCAGCCGGTGCCGCCTTCTCTTCCCTGGGTTTCTCATCGTCGTTTCTCGGATCTATATCTCCGTGGATCCGAGAACTATGCCCGAGCCAGGGCTCGGGCACTACTTGTCAATTATCCGCATTGAGGATGCGGACGGGGTTGTCCGCAACCTTCCCCTTCTCCCTCCGGTGGGCCTCTCGGAGTTCGGCCACATAACAGGAACGACCAGCTGCTTGGTCACCGTGAACAATGCCTACTCCTTTGTCAGTCGGAAACTTCAAAGTTAAGCACCACGGGGCTAATGCCGCCCTAAATTCAGCCAGGGCCGGCCGACCCAAGAAAACATTATACGGAGAGTCCACATCCAAAACTACAAAGGGTAGAATTCGTACCCTCCGACGCTCGCCTTGTCCCAGTTCAACTGGTAACTCGACATATCCTACTGCATCAGTCGCAGCGCCGTTAAAGCCGTGGATACGAGCTTTGGATGGTTTCAAGTCTTTTGTCTCTAGCTTCATCTGATCGTAGGCCTTCTTGAAGATGATGTTGACTGAACTTCCACAATCAATCAAAATTCTTTTTACATATGCTGGTCCGATCGTTGCAGATATGACCATGGGATCGATGGTCGGAGCCTCTACCTGATCAGCGTCTCTGTTCCTGAACACAATATCGTCTGTCATCACGCGCTGCTGCTTAGCAGGGGCCCCATCCTCTACGTTCGAACAGCACTCAAAATCTGCATGCTTCAAGGAGCTTGCATATCGTTCCATCTCTTGCCAATTCTTATCTGCGGGATGAGGTCCGCCGATAATTGTATTTATGACCAGTCTTCCAACAGTCCGGGCAGGCTCCTCAGGATGACGTGGGGCTGGTGCACGACCTGGGTTGGACGTTCCCTGTCCTCCTTCCTGTGGATCCTTTACAAATTCTTGCAAGTTCTTTTGTCTGATCAATTTCTCGATAGCGTCATGCAGGTGTCTGCATTCTTCTGTGTTGTGTCCATAAGTTTCATGGAAGCGACAATATTTCCCAGTCCGTTTCTGTTCTTCAGTTGATTCTTTTGGACATGGTTTTCTGTACTGAAAAGTATTGTATGTGGATAGGTAAATGTTCTCAAGTGGGGCGTTTAGCGGAGTGTACTCGCTGTAGCTTGGAATTCTCGACTTCCACTTTCCCGCTTCTTTCCTCTTTCCTTGACTTCTTCCTCCGGACTCTTTGGGCTGCACAGGCTTACTCTGGACATTGACTTGGACCTTTCCCGAATTGTCTCCAGATTGCTTCACAGCAATGTTGCTCTTGATTGACTCTTGGGCAGGTCCCGGTGCCTTATTTCGTCGTACCCACCTAGCTTCCTCTCTTCTTATGAACTGGTGTGCCTTGGAGTAGAAACGCTCTAGCGTAGCCGGAGGTTTTCCTGCCAGCCAGTCTCCAAACTCAGAATCCGGATCTACACCTCTCATTACAGCCATTAGAATTGCATGGTCATTGGGATTACTGACTTCAGTTGCCGCAACGTGGAATCTTTGTAAGTACTCCTTCAGCGACTCTCCGGGATTTTGGATTACACTTGACAGAGACATCACGTCCTTCGGGCATGTAGTGTGTATCCTGAACTGCTCAATAAACTTCTTTGCCAACTCCTCGAAGCTTGATACGGATCGCGGAGGAAGTCGGGTGAACCACATAGTAGCGATCCCAGATAGAGTAATCGGAAAGCACCTACACTTGGTGGCATCATTTGCTCTGGCTGAATCCATCATCCATTCATACCTCATTACATGTTGTCTGGGGTCAGTCTTTCCTTCGTATGCAGGAATGGTTGGCATGCTAAACTTCTTGGGGTATGCCGCTTGCAGCACAACATCCATGAACGGAGTATGACTTCTTGACACTCCCAGTCGTCATTTGATAAGCCCTGATTTTCTTTCATCAGTTGCCTGATCATGGCTGTCAGATCGGGTGTCTGTATGGAAGCTGGGAGGTTGGAGGCAGTTCTACGCGCCTGTCCATGCTGATGCCTCCTTTCCTGGCGATCTGCCAATCGTGCGTCGTGAGGTTCAACATTGTTAGCATTTTGATGATCTGGAGCTCCATCCTCCATCTGTACTCCGGTTCGGAAGCTTCCAGTTCTGGCTTGGTCGCGGTCTCCAGCTGTTCGAACAGCAGCATCCGCCCTTGCAGCTTCAGTCTTACGGCGTCTACGCCTGGGTGGTTCATCAGAAGAAGTAGAGCTGTCAGAAGAGGAATAAGCAGCTGGATTGCCCCCAGCATTCTGTTGCTGCTGTTGAGTGAGTTGTGCCATCAGGTTGGCATTGGCTTGCATCTGTTCTCCCAGTTGTCTCCTGCTTTCCCTAAGTTCTCTCATCAAGTCATTGAACTCCACTCTGGTGACAAGTGGAGTCTGTTCTTGAGCGGCAATCCCTGCACTCGGGATCGCTGGTTGATTGCTAGGTCCTGCTTGTTGCACGCTAGCAGTCTCTCGGGCATCCGCATTAAGAGAAGCTGACCTGGTACGTGGTCTTGCCATTGTAGAGTTATTGGTATGCACTCTGAGTAGAATCAACGGATGTCCTATCAGTAAGTCGGATCTTCTTTGGGGGATTTGTTCAATCCAGTAGCTTCAAAGCAGATCCTTGAGGTCTGAGAATTCGATTCTCAGTGAAAGCACCAAAGTGTTAGCACCAAAATTGGTCACTAACCTCGTAGAAGAAGATTGTGAAGAGATATAAGTGATGAAATCAAATTAAACAGAGAAGACTGTGCTAATCTAAATACAGAAAGTAAGAACACCAAATTTATAGTGGTTCAGCGTAATTGCCTACGTCCACTTTGAGGTTAAACTTTATTGATCTTCTTTATAATTGATTACAAATACAATTCGTGAATCAAATGCTTGATTAAGTAGAGAAGATGAGTCTTGAAAATGGCAGAGTCTCCCCGGTGTTTTCTCTCCAAAAAAGCATCCATTTCACTGTGACCCTGCCCCTCTATTTATAGGCAAAGATGGGCTGGACTTCCTAAGTGGGCTGATTGCCGAACGCTCCAGCCCGAGTACAGTGGTCGCCGTATGCCGAGCAAGGTTCGCCGAACGCTCTGCGCCGAACCATCCCTTCTATGCCGAACGGTATGTTGATGTCGTGGGAAGTGTAGGATGGTTGTCTGTTGAGGCCGAACGCTCTGCGCCGAACCATCCCTTCTATGCCGAACGGTACGTTAGTGTCGTGCTGAATGTCTTTCGGACGTCGAGTATTACGCCGAACATCATGGGATGCCAAGTACTCCTGTTGCCGAGTAGTCACGATGTCGAGTGCTCTTTATGCTGAGCAGCCTTGATGCCGGGTACTCTTGTATGCCGAGCAGCCTTCATGTCGAGTACTCTTGTATGCCGAGCAGCCTTGATGCCGAGCGACCTTGTATGCTGAGCAGTCTTGGTGCCGAGCAGCCTTGATGCCGAGTACTCTGGTATGCCGAGCAGTCTTGAATGCCGAACGTTCTTGTACGCCGAGTACCTGTTGGATGTTGGGTGCTTCGCCGAACACTCCTGGATGTCAAGTGCCTCGCCGAACACTCCTTGAGGCCGGTCACTCTTGTACGCCGAGTACCTGTTGGATGTTGGGTGCTTCGCCGAACACTCTTGGATGCCAAGTGCCTCGCCGAGCACTCCTTGAGGCCGGTCACTCTTGTACGCCGAGCATTGATTGCCGAGTACTAGTTGCCTGGTCAAATCCCCAGGAAACACAAACGTTTTGTTTTTGAATTAAAATTGAACTGGCATTCAATTTTAACACAAAATTATAACAAGCTCCAAATTCAATCGAACTGATTCCATTTCGTAGTATTCGACAATACGATCATAAGGCAACTCGTTTTGTTCGAATCTGACCTAAAACGAGTGAGTTATCATGCTTATAAGAATATAAAATAAAATATTATAATAGTTCCTTAATTACATAATTAACAAAATTTAATTACCCATTCAAAAAAGAATGGCCGCCCAACTCCTTCTTCCCTAATGAAAAAAAATCACTCTGCCTGTACGTGACTAACCCATGACATCCTCCTTCCCTTCCTCTCTCTCACTCCACCATGCACAAATCGATCCACCAACTTCTCCACTAGCTTCCTCTTCACTTGCTCCATCCTCCCATCACCATAAGATTGAACTCGAGACCTCCTACGAAATGCGCTACCTCGTCGTGACCTGAAGCTATCAGACCACCCGAAGTAGTATCGCGATTTGACTACGACCATCGCATCATCCCAAACTTTCCTTATTGATGCTTCTCTCATCAACGAATCAAACTCGCCATCAATTAGGCCTACCTCCACCTCGACAGCTCCCATACCCGAAGCCCTAACTCGGATGGGAAAAAAATCTGCATCCCAAGCTCGCTATCACAGTAACAATTGAGTCGAAGAACGTGAAGCTTGACCCTATACGAGCCTACGAGTGCGTTTCCATGATTTTAAGTGGCCTAAATCACTTAGTCATGAATTAGAAATCACGACCATTATTCGCTGCTGCATTTTTTTTGGTTTGTTCGGCCAATTTTTTTGTTTTCTAGGTTTTGTGAAAGTGAATACGTTGGAGGATTTTAAAAATGGCGAATGATCTCTTCATTTTCAGTTTTAAAGGCCAACATCTTTTTTTTTAGCTTTTTTGCTGTCTTGTTTAAAAAGAGAAAGTGTTTTAAGGAAGAAATGAGAAAACACTTGTTCAGGAGGCTACAGTAGGATAACCTTTGACAAAAAATCTTCGGCTGAAAAGATGTGTGATATACATATATACACACATAATTTTCAAAACATCTCGATTTTCATAACTTAAAATCTCGAACCCCTATCGAGGCGTGCCGCTAGGCATTCATAATGTTATACACTTATTCCGAACGCAATGGAAAAGGTTACGAGTCATAATCGTATGGAGAAGATAGCTTTTTGAACCCAACTATTATATTGAATTTTCGATATAAATTTCAACGCATGTCTATCCCGTACGACCAAACGATAACTCCAAATGCTATGAAATTTGAAATCCAACAATAATACACTATACCCAATGGAACTAGTTTCGTCGATTTCCGAGACTGTGCCCCGAAAGGTTATTTTTACTCGTCAATTTAAACGATATATTTTTAAAACTGAACAAATCACTTTTATATTCAATTTAAAAAGCTTTATTATGTTCATTATTATTAATATAAATTTTATAAGCCTTCAAATTATTTTTATCAAGCTTAAAACTCAAGATACAATTATTTGAGTAAATTCCAATTATTAAATTCAATAATTAAATTATCCAATATATCGTCATATTTGAAATTCAAGTTAAAATTAACTTTTAAATGTGTAAAATTAATTAAATATTCCAATTTCAAATAACCAAAATTCTGGGTCGTCACATCAATTTTTATTTACTTTCCTTTCTAAATAAAATCTTCCCATTACCATCATTTATGTTACGCTCATTAATTCATTTGTACCAATTTAGTCCATAATACATATTCATATTGTCACGACCGAGATCTTCGACCTTTGAAAATCGACATAGTTACGTCCACTATATTACATGCCGAACAATCGAATGCCGGAAATACCAGATCGTTAGGGAGAAGAAGAAAGGGGTAGAAGAAGGAAATAGAA
This sequence comes from Allium fistulosum, assembly GCA_030737815.1. Taxonomy (NCBI): domain Eukaryota; kingdom Viridiplantae; phylum Streptophyta; class Magnoliopsida; order Asparagales; family Amaryllidaceae; genus Allium; species Allium fistulosum. Next base: position 920,340,447 of record CM060906.1, read on the forward strand.
ACAATAATACATAATCTCACAATCACAGCGGAACAATATATAATAGATACCAACATGTCTTTATACAAAAAGAACTGTAATAGTTATTTATACATTACATCATCAAAGTACAATACATCAATAACACAATACTGGACAGTTATAATAACTTGTCCTCACAAATGCTGAATATACAGCCTACAATACACAGCAGAATAAAATCAAATATGTGTGATACATCGTCATCCAGCTCGACTCCTGAGCTCCATAGCATCCTATCCTATATCTGTAATACTCGGTCTGACCCAAGCATTATAATAAAATAACACTCGAGTCGGTCTGGAAAACCAGTGTGAGAAAACACACTCAAATTGAACTATTAAAGTTGTCAAATCCTTTAAAATCAAAGGTATCTCGTAAGACCACACCACACATAAACATGACGGGTTTTTACCTTACGATAACCAAAACATTCATATCAAATCCTCTGATATTATAATAATGTCTAAGTACAAATACTTATTCAAATAGCTGAAATTGTTACATTAATTAAACTCCAGCATACTAGGCTCTACAATCAAAATCGTAAAGGCACGTATTGGAGAATGGATTCTATACGAATGACTAGGCAGTGGGGTACCACCTGTCACAGTACACGTCTAGGAACAGCGTCCCGAGGACCACGCCGGGATCCACTGCCACACAAGACCGGACTATCCCTAACCTAGATAGATAGAATATGCTATCACCCCGGGTGTTCCCACCCTCTTTCGAGCTCCTTCCATATACCGTAGTAATAAATAATATCCGAGGTTATCTAGAAAGGTGATAAACATACCCTACTTAGGTGCGACCCACTTAGCCTTGCTGCATCTCCCCTGATTTTCAGTCATTCTCAGTTGATGAGGCTAGAGGATACGATTATCTTTTTAAGGAATTTCACTTAGAATGCTCATTGTCCTTCGATGACAATGTTCTGATAGCATTCATCCATACAAGTTCGTTCCGGGTCCGAACAGAACCGAAGGCACTATTCCTACTACATCCATTTTAGACTAATCCTCAAGATTGGTAGCGATTAGCCCATGCACTTCACTGCTCCATCTTCGACTCCATGCTCTTGTTTTCACTGCGGAAACGTACTCGTTGGTCGAAGTGGTTTTCGAGTAATTTATCCGGTCCCGGTTTCTTCGAAACAACGTTCGATATTTCTGGTAAACTCAACCTCGGTTCTTTAGGAAATAAACATATGAAATAAGATCGGAGATCACCTCCTAACCGTTACTGGACGGATTTTCTTATAACGTCCTAGAAGAACGAAACGAGTTTATATGTACAGTATAGCACCTCGAACGGTAACTGTACTATATAATTCCCGTATTTCTCCAAGATATTTCCAAAGTTATAATTTAGGTCCAGATTTTGATAGTCGGTTATTTAACTATCAAAAATCAATCATTCAACCAATTATTTCCTTCCCACTGAAAATGCAAAATCCCTTTTAATTTAATTTTAATAAATTAAATCTCTTTATCCAAAATATATACTTTCTTACCAAATTTAGTATATTCACACACTATTCTTTTCAAAGATATTTGGAAGCCTTTAAAATAATTTGGAAAGTACAACTACGGTATCAAACCATGGATTCAAAACTCAATGGTTACGTCTCTATCCCAGAGAAATTCAAGACTTAACAGCAGGCACCCACTGCCTCCGATTTCGCCATGCGGGCATACCATTACTTCCCGAAAACTTTATTTAATAATTTTCAAAATAATACTTATGAAATTTCTATAATAATCTCTAAGTAAAACTTTTGGCGAATACTCTTTAAATTAAAATTTATTATATAATATTGATATTGAATAATTTATCCCTTTAAAATAACAATACCAATTAATCTTTAAATAATAATTAACTTACTATAAACTAACTTCATTAATATTTAAATATACTTTAAACAACTTTAAAACAACTAAATTATTAATTTTCTAAAATATTCTTTAACGCTTTTAATTTTTCTAGTTTATACTTGAAAATTCTCCCTTTTTTTTAAATAACTGATTTCCTCGATAAAAAAATATTTTCCAATTCCCATATAACCAGTCTGACATCTATAAATCTCCTTTGATTTTTTCCCAATTCGATTTACATCCCAATCCCGTAAATCTCTTTTTATGTTTCTAAAAATAAATCTACCATTTATTTTTAAACCGATTTACCCATTTGCTTTTAAATCCTCACCGTGAATTTATAATTTCGATTTATCTACTGATAATTTACTTTACTTTATTTATAAACTTCGTTTGTAAATTCCATAGTCTTATTTTCTATTTATAACAGTTTTCCCAATACTTAATCAATTTTTAAAATCAATTTTCTAAATTAAATTCCATTTTTAACTTAATTCTTAAATAACCCAAATATATCCAAAGCCCGCTAAATTTAGATTTCCCTTCATCTTTATAATTTAAAATCTTATCTAAATTTGGAACTTCAATTTCATATTTTATTTTCAAATTTCCCTTTTTATTTGCCAAAACTATTTAAATCTCAAATTTAAAATTAAGTTCTTTATACTTAAAGAATATCGCTTAAGTACTTATTTTTAAAAACCCTTTTATTCACATTTAATCAAAAATCTCTATTTTTCCATACTCCGAAATTATTAAATAGGATTTTAAAATCAAACTATTTATTTTTCCCAAATTCATTACTTTAATTTATCCAACTTCACTATAAATATTCTACTTTAAAATTCCCTTTTTATTTTTCTTTAAAAAATTAATGTTCATATTTATGATATTTTAAAATGCAAAAAATATATACAGCAAAACCATAGCATCCAATAAATTCAATTTCCAATATAATCTATCACATATTATTCAAATAAATCTTATCACTGAATATGAAAATAATTTCAACATTTTTAAGGAATCCAGTTGGATCCCTCCAATATGTTTTCTCTGCATCCACAGATGTTAATACAATATAAAATACCAATCCCACTTCGAGGGGGATATCGCGGTATATAGGGTCATCCGCTATTATGCGGGGCGCATATGGTCTCATCCGCTATATATATGCGGGAATCTCAATCACTCCAATATATATACTACTATATATAATATCACATCCAACTGATAATAATTATCAAATTCAACAATCAACCAATAATTTGTTTTAACTATTTTTAAAATTAACTGCAATATTCCAAATTTAAGTGAGATTAACTCACTTTGATTTTATGTTGCTTTCACGTTCCTTTTCGATTGAATCCGAACGCGTTTGAATTTATCTAAAAATTTCGGAAGCTCCAAATTCATCCAAACCAGTTTCCAAGCGTCGCATTCGTCGATACGAATGCAATGCAACAAACCGCAACTCCATTGGACCTAAAATGTAACGACCCGGCTTTCTATGCCCAGAAAGTCGGATCATTATGAAGAAAGAAAGGGGTAGAAAATAGAAAAGAAGAGAAGAAAGAAAGAAACAACAACAACGATCTCACAGCGGAACGAATAAATTATATTAATAACATAAACTATTACATAGTATACAACAATTTACAGAGTTACACAGCATATACATCACTTACTAGACAGTTATAAACATCTGTCTAGACATTACAACTCAAATACAAGACAAGACACTATCACAGATATCAACACAGCGGAATACTATATCTACGAACGCCGAAGCCTCCTGCTCCATTGCTCCTCCAGAATATTCGTCAAAGCTAAACCTGAATCCCTTGGCTACTCGTAAAAATTTGAGTACCCAAGAGTTTATAAAACAGAAATAAACAACTTGGGTCAGACATGGGTCTGGTGTGAGTAACAGGTTAAACTTGCTTAACTTCAAAACCTTTAGAAAGAAAAGGTATCACGTAAGACTCCCCACAAATAAACATGGGTAAGTTTTTACCTTACGCTAACCAAAACATTTGATAGGAAATCCAGTTATATTATAATAGGGTCTAGGGTTTTCAAATAAATATGAAATAGCTGAAATTGTTACATTATTAAATTCCAGCATACTAGCCACAAAGTGGGTTATACAATCAAAACCGTAAGGGCACGTAGGAAGAATGGGTTTCCATACAATGGCAGGGCTACTGGGGTACCGCCCGTCACAGTACGTGGCCTAGATCACCGTACCGAGGAGTACGCCCGCTCCCCTGCAACACAAGGCCGGAACCATCCCTTACTGGATAATCCCGAACAAGACAATCCCGTAGTTGGCGCGACCAACCACACACTAAGCCGAATAAAAGAAAAGGGACCTCTAGACAGGGATCTATCTTGCTCTCAGTGGGTGCTACCCACGAAACCTTGCTGCACCTCCCCTGTTTTAGCCATTCCCGGTTGATGAGGCTTGAGGTTACGATTACCTTTAATCAGAACATATCACTTAGAATGCTCATCGTCCGCCTGACGATGTGCTGAAAGCATTCAATCCATACAAGTTCGTTCCGGGTTCGAACGAAACCGAAGGCATTATCTCGTTACACTCGTTTTGGAATCACCCTCAGAGTTAACGACAATAACCCTTGCACTCTAAATCTTCATCTTCACTTGAGATTCACGACCTATCGTTAATTTGGATCGATGTGGTATTCGGGTCTCCAGACCTGGAATACCGGTATACGGAAACCCGATCCCGGTCTCATCGAAATCCAAAACGTATCTTTTAAGGGCCAAGTTGTTTTAAGGTTAAAACAATTCAATTCTTATCTATACTACACACAGATAGATAATTTACAATAGATAATCCATATTATCATCCAAACAGATAATTCATATTATCATTTCAATCCAAGCAAACATCTATATCATAGATCAGCACATCTCTTATCAGAGATATCAACAATGCAAAGCATTCAATATCATTCATCCATTCTTAAGTAATGATTTATCATCTCTAATTAATTTAAAGTGAATTAAATTAATTACTTCATCCTATAAATCCTGCTTAATTAATTATTAATTAAACCAATTAATTAATCATTACTCTAAGTATCCATCTAAATTAATCATTCCTGATTAATTACCCTTTAATTACTTTAAGTAATTAATACTTAATTAATTTCACAAATTAATTATCTTAAACCATTCAGTAATTAATCTTTAATTACTTCATTAATTAATTAACTATATTTAATTACATTAATCCTTAATTAATTACAATTAATTAATTACTTTAATCACTTATTATTTATTAATTAATCTTAATTAATCAATTCTTAATTACATCATTAATTATATTAATTAATGATCCTTAATTATTCTTAATTAATTATCTTATTTAAATTAATTATATTTAATAATTAATTAGTCACATTTATTAATCACCTTTGATTAATCTCATTTAGTAATTAACTTCCCTTAATTACTCCACTTCATAAATTAATTACTCCTTAATTAAATTATCCTTTAATTAATCCCTTGATTAATTATTCAAAAGTAATTAACTCAAATTACTTTTATTATTAAATCTCCTTAAATTAATTACATTCCATTAATTAACTTTAATTACTTTCCTAAGTAATTTATACTTCATTAATTACATTTAAGTAATTATTAAATCACCACATCATTATCTTAAATTAATTTAACTAATTAATTTAAACTTAATCAAATTTATTTAATTAATTACCTTCAGTAATTGATTTACTTTAATCACTTTCATTAAGTAATTATACTCAAACCATTCACAATTGATTATTATTAATTAATCTAATTAATTATAAAAATTAGCCACATTGATTAATTATTAAATAATCTTGGTTAATGACCTTCATTAACCATTCTCTAATTATTTTATTAAGTAATTATCTTAGATTAACCACAATTTAGATGATCTTTAATTATCCATAATTAAAGTCAAATTATTTAATTAATTAACCTTGATTAAAACTTAATTACCCAATTAACAATTCTTTAATCATTAATTAAATAATCTAATTAATGATCTAAGTTTCAAATTAATTATCCTTCAATCAATATTCATTAATTCCAAATCATTAATTTATTAAATTAATTAAGCACTCCTTAATTTCCTCATTAATTTAATTAATTTCAAAACATAAAATCTGAATTAATTTAAGATAAAATATTTCTAAATTATGTTTGAATACAAATTTTATTTAAAACAAAGTACTTTTGATCTTACTTTTAAATTTCATTTCAAATACAAAATTTAAAATGAATAAATTTAAACTTAATCAAAGTTTTAAAAAGAATCTTCAATACTACAAGTGAAATTCATAAGAATTTTGAAACTAAATTTATTTCAAAATTTGAATAAATTTCAATTTATATTTAGTTTAAATCTTTCAAATATAAATCTTCCTTTAATTCCAAAACTGAAGTTTATATTTGATTTTAAATCTCCAAATTAAATTTTAATTTTAAATCTTGCTCATATATAAAATCTTCAGATTTAAAATCTGAAACTACCTACCATTATAAAGTAGATTATCAATTCAAGTTCAGACTTAATGATCATTTTATTATTTTATTATCTAAAACTGAGATTTAAAATTTAAACATGGATTAAACTTAAATTTAAAACCAATTTTTAAACTTCCTTTTCATTCAAAAGCTTCAGATTTACAAGTTTCAAAACTTAAATGCTATAGGTTCATTTATTATTATTTTTTTAAACAAATACTACAGGTTACTGGAAACCTGTAACCAAAATTTACACCCGAGCCATTCTTCAGTTGCTTCGAGTTCCTTAACTAAAATCTTCGAGCAACCCATCAACTCACTTCGAGTCAAACAGTGATATAGCCGAGTGTCTTCTCTGCTTAAAACACATCATCAGATATTTCTTCACCGTGCATATGCACGGTGACTCCGGCCGACGTAGATCATCAGAGATGATCGCATCTCATCAGTAACCAACCCAACTACCCACCACGATCATCGATTCGAGCTACCATCACCAGAAATCGAAGATGATACTAAATATCAAAACCTGGATATGCCAACACATCACCATCCCAAACCTGTCAACAGCTAAAACATGCCGCTCCGACCACCTGACAACCAACCTCTCCGGCCTCGCCTTCATCCACGACCAAACTACCAATTCCCAAAATCTTGAATCACTCGAACCATTATAGAAGACGTAATCGATCGACCAAACTAACCCAGTCTAACTAGGGTTCCAAAAAGATTTTCACTGTCGCATCCTCTTTGATGAATTTTATCACAAAAACCCATTTTTCTAAGCAACTCCTAACTCTCCTCCATCAACACGAAGAAACCCAAGCTTCCACAATTCCAAGATCACCAGGATTTTCAACAAAAACTCATTTCAGTCAATATCCAAACTGCACCCTTATCCTATTCCTAAAAATCCTGATTTTTGATTTAAAAATCATGTTTTAGTAAATGCTTTTGGTTTATAATACTGAATTACAAATTCACAGAGTTTGAATTTTGGTTAAAATCAACATGCTCTGATATTTCAAATATTTCCAGAGGCAACAACTTCTGTCTTAGTTTGATTTCATTTTTTTCTAATCTATATTAAACAAACACATATATTATTATTATTATTTTAAAACAAAAACAGATACTATCACACATTTAAATAGATTGAAGTGGATTCTTTTAAATGGGAAGATGGATCTGGGAACACAACAGAGCAACATGCATACATAACATATTTTCATCTGACTTCTATAAACACACAAACATTACTAAATTATATCCAACATTTAACATACAACCTATTTAAAATTTAAGATTTTAAGTTACTCACCATTTTAGAGAATGAACAGAGCTTAAATCTGAAAAGCTTTTTGACACTTTTAAACTTGAATGTTTGCTACAGAAATTTGCATTGCTTGCTGGAAACTTGCATGCATGTCATGATTTTGTATTGTTGAGATGTTGTTTAAGATTCCAGATTTGCTTGCTTTAAACAGATCCCAGATTTGAAGAAGAAATTGCAGGCTCTTGTTTGATTTTGAAAAAAATGCAGGCTACAGACTTGATTTCAGATTAAAGAATTTTGCAGGCTTTGATTTAGATTTTTGAAAACGAATTACAGGCAGACTAAAAGACTTTGATTTGGAAAATGCATTACAGATCTTTGTTTGAGGAATTTGGTTTGAGAGAAATTTAATTACTGATTTGTTTGAGGAGGATTTTAAGTTACAGATTTGGTTGAGAGGAGAATTTATCTTCAGCTGAATGTTTTCTTAGTTTTGAAAAAGAATAAAAGGAATGAAATGAGAGGCATTTGTATATATGTAAGAAAAATGTAGTTTATTAAAAATAAAAAAAAATAAAAGAAAACCAAAATTAAGAACTTGACATTTGGCATTACCATTGTATTATTAGTGTACACATGTTATTACATGGTCTTAAAGATTTACACTTGTCTTTTTAAGTAATTCATATTTATTTTATAATGTTAATAAAGCCCTTTTCTTAATTTATTAAATACTTATCTATATATATATATATAAATTTCTTTAAAGAAAATAAAATCAATTATACTTATAAATAAAAGTTCTTACATATATTTTAAAATCCAAAACTAACAAAATGTATATTAGAAATTTAAAACAAGACTTTATTTATTTATTAAATTTCAAACCAAAGCCTATCTATTTACAATATATATACACATATATATATATACATTATAAATAGAAATCATTTTATTAGTTTTTAAAAGATAAAATTTTCTAATTAAATATTTATTTAATTAGATTATTAAATCAATTCAAACATTTATTATCAAAGATTATCAAATCAATTTAATTATTTAAACAGATTATTAAATTGATATTGCCCATAAATTCCGGGATATTACATTCCTTCCCCCTTAAAATAATTTCGTCCCCGAAATTTAAGACAAAGGTAATTAAATAATCCATTTAAATCACAAGCATATATTATCATTCATATACTAACAACCATTGCAACCAATTCATCTAATAACAATTCAAACTATCCAGAAAAAATTCTGAATACAATTCCTCGAGTTTCCCCAAGTATATAAATATCGGGATACTCGCTCTACAGAATTCAAACAATCAATACTACTAAGCTATAAAGCTCATACTCATCTAGATCTACAGAACTAAACAAGATATCAGACTACAGACGAGTCTGACTCAACAACCAAATCTTCCAGAACTGCTGGTTCCAAAACCAGAGATAGATCAAACACGTACTCCCTCAGAGATACGTAAAATACATTGAATTCCAGTTATCCAATCTGACAATTCAACCTTGTGTATCAAAGTACTTATTCAAATTAGATCACAGAAAAGATCCAAAATAACTCGGAGCTAACTTCCCAGACTTACCCAATCTTATAGCTCCCTTTAATCAGAGAAAAACTTCACAACAACGAAGTCTCCAACTTCAAATTTCAAATTCCTTCGTCTCTTATCCACAAAATCTTCAGACGATCTCGGCTACCTACAAATTCTTCCTGATCAACTCAACCTTCGCCGATGCTTCTTGAAACAAACAGGACCAAAGATAACTCAATAGAATGATCTCTCCAAGATCTATCCATAATCCAAAACACAACTCTACTCCATCAGTAGATTCCAAACTTACTTCTTCTATCCAGAAATGCACTCCCAAACTGCTTCTGCTGCACCACTCTGATCTGGAGTAGAATGCTGATGAAGAACACAAGCACAAACTGGACAACACATCCCAGAAAATGGTTCAATAGATCCATAAGGAAAAACTCAGATAACTCAAGAGAATACTCAAACTATCGCAAGTCACTTTTGCGACCAACCCAGCCTAACTGCAAAGAAAACTGTTCTCTCTTTACCAATCAGAACAGCTTATACTTAACTATCCAATCTATCGAAGAAATGGATCAACTCTGCTGCTTCTGAACTACACCTTCAGAAAAATGCTTAGCCAAAAACTTCCTGCCAACATACAGAATACTCCGAGGTGCACTGCTGCCACAGATGCCAAAGATTTCCTAACCAAAGCTCTTCGAGAAACTCGAACCCAAACCAACACAAACACCATGTTGAACTCAACCATAACACCGAAGCAGACACACTTCATTAACTTGTTCCAAAGAAAACATCTTCGGGAACATCCATAGTCACTGCATCTCATCACACAGCTACTATTACCTGAGATACCATCACTCGCTTCTGTTCTCCGACAGATCCAACTCCTAAGATGAACTCCGAACCTTAACAGGTTTCCTTCAAAGATTGTGAAATCCTTACACAACTGTAAAGTTCACTCGAGACTGTGATAACCCGTATTTTTGGGACATCCAGTAATTAGATAATTAACTGGTTTATTCAAATTAAACAGATAAAATTTTAATAATAAAAGATATCTAGATATGTAAATGAATTTGAAATTTCAAAAGATAGATCTCTTAAAATATTTTGGATTTTAAAATACATATGTATTAGAATATAATTTGTTTTATATTATTTCTTTAAAGGATTTATTTATATATATTAAGAAAAGTATTTATTAATTAAAAAAAAAAAAATTTAAATACAAAAGTTTTATAAAAGCATTTTAAAGTAAATAAAGACAAGTGTAATCAATCTTAACAAATGTAACAATACTAACATGCAATATAACAAGTGTCACTATTATTTCCTTTTATTTTTAAATTATTAGGAAATTAAGGCTAAATACATCTTTACTTCTCTTCTTATTTTCATTCATTCGAAATAAAATTTGGAGCATATGTACAAACCTGAAAAAAAAGAATTATGAACCAGAAAATAAAAAAAACAAGAAGCAAACAATCTCCTTCAAAAATTTTAACCTGGGAGCTAAAGTAGAAATCAGCAAACAAGTTTCCAGTTTCAAACTTTCAAAGATCAAACATTTTCTTCCAGCATTCAAGTATTCTTCGAGATCAAAAGACTCAGTTTTCAAAAAGATCATCATAGCATTTTCAAGCATCTCAGTTTATACCTTCTCTGTTTATCTTCACAGGTGAGTAAACTTCACCTTTTATAGCTAAATATGTTTTATATATTGTTGCCTGTGATAAACAATTAAAGAAATGTTGTTTCCATGGATGAAAATGATGCTTGCATATGTGTGAATATGGATGGTTTGGATGTGCATGTCTCTGTTTATATAGCAGGCTTAAAATTTGTTCTCTATTCGCAAATTTTGTGAGCAAACCTTTAGTTTAAAACCTTGAATCTATGAATTAATGTTGTGGTTAATTTCTGAAGTCAAAGAGTTGCATGGATGTGAATATGTGGTGTGTCTGTATATATATATATATATATATATATATATGCCAGTGATGAGTATGTATGTCTGAAAACAAGAAAATTTACTTATGTTCATAATACAGGGTTCCAAATTTAGTTCTAAAATTCAATTTCTCCCTATGTCATCAATATTAAACTGAGATCTTAGAATGGAAGATGATCACAACAATGTAAATTCATTTTTAAAAATAAGGGCAAGTGGAAATACTAAGTGAAATTTTCAAAAACAATACATTACAGTAAAATAAATCAAAGACTTAAAAATTGATGTTCGCAAATTCTTGTTTTGAATTCATAACCTGATTCGAGTTACAAAATGAGGAATTTTAATGATAAGATCAAGATTTATAGATTTGAAAATAGTGTGGATTCTCGTGTTGAACGGAATTCTTATTATCATCAAATTCCGATAATCGGCGGAATGATTGTCATTGTGATCAAGGCTGGAGGTAGCGGGTAGCTTGGTGGTCATAGGAAAAATGGAAGGAGGCTTTATAGATGGACGTGGAGGTCGAACCACGTCGAACTAGGGTTCGATTCATAGTTTGGTCGGCTGAGCTTTTGTGATTGCTGCATCGTTGATGGTGGATTAAAGGCGATCGGACCGGGGGGGAAAAGCTTCGTGAGTCATCGGAGCAACTGTGGTCGGAGTCGCGTAGGTTCTGGCGTCGTCACGCGATGGTGCGATGCGAGTTTGACGAACTATGTTTGTTCCAGGTTTGGTCGGTTCTTCTTGTTTTCGATGTGAAGTCGGAATCAAACTTCTGGGTGGTCGTGAGGCTTAAGGGGATCGTCGGCGACTTGCTGAAGGTTGCAGTGATGGTCAGAAGCGATGGGCTCGATCGTGCACGTGCACACTCATTATTGTGTATCTGGAAAATATGGTGATCGGGGAAGAAGAGTTGGTTCTCGGGTTCGACTCGAAGTTATGTTGATTGTCTCGGGAAAAAGAATTATGTGGGTTACTCGAAGTTGAGCTCTGGGAAAATAATTGTTGACTCGGGTTGGAACTGGGTTGAACCCAAGGAAGTTTTCAGCAATGTTATAAAAGCAAGTTTTAAATTTTAAAATGAATCTAGTTTGAACTATTTCTTAAATCTATTTCTTTATATGATAAATGTTATTAAATAATCGATTTAAGAAGTTATACGATTCGTTTAACTTAAATATATTAAGTTAAATTCTTAAGTTATTTTAAACTTAAATTTTTTTAATGTAATTAGGTAGTTAATTAAAAGATAAATGGTTTACCTTAAAAAGTTAATTAAGGTTTTTATGATTTAAGATTAATTAAATTAAAATAATAATTAAAGGTTAATTACTTAACAAATAAAGTTTAATTAATTAAAGTAATTAATTAAAGGAGGAATAACCAATGTGATTAATTAAAGGTGAATTAATTAATTTATTAAAGGTTAAGTTAATTACATGATTAAGGTTAATTGATAAATTAAAGTAATTAATTTAAGGATAATTAATTAAGGATTGATTAATTTATGTGATTTATTAAAGGTTAATTAATTAATTAAGATTAATTAATGTAAGTAATTAAATGTAATTAATTAATGATTAAAGGATTGATTGAATTATTAATTAAGATAAATAAATTAAGGAGATTAATTAAAAGCTAATGTGAATGGTTAAGGCTAATTAATCCATGGAGTAATTAAAGGTTATTACTTAATGTAATTAAAGAATAATTAATCAAGGATGATTAATTAAGATGGATGATTAAATAATGATTTATTAATTGGGTTGTAATTAATAAATGTTGAGTATGCAGGATTAAGGAAATCTAAATGATTAAAGTTGGTAATTAATTTAATTAGAAATTAATTAAATTAATTAGGAATTATATATCTAATAAATCTTGTTATGGATGGTTGAATGATATTGGATGACTTGGATTGATTTTATCTCTGATGGGCGATTGAGATGTGCTGTGATATAATGGGATAAACTGTGATAATGTAGGTTACCTATCTGAGTTGAATTGCTGTATGATAACCTGGATTTGAATTGTATTGTTTAAAACTTAACAACTTGGATTAGAGATGACATTGAATTCGAAGAGACCGGGGTCGGGTATTAGTAAATACCCAAAACCACTTCGATTCTTTAAATATGAGTTTGGAAGCAAACAGGCTGGAATGAAATAAGTTAAGTATTATTGATATTTAAAACTGGATAACGATTCTGGGATATTGTTTTGAGATAAATGATTGACTTAAACAAGAATAGAACTCGTAGAAAAGTACGAGTTACCCTGGTAATTCACTTAAGTTATATAGCTTGGTATTTCATATTATGGGTTTACTCACGCTGGTTTCCAGCCTGACCCGGGTGTTACTTTGATGTAATGCTCGGGTCAGACCGAGTATTACAGATTTCAGGTAAGGACGTTTTGGAGCTCTGGAGGCGAGCTGGATGGCAGGAACGTATGGAGTATATTCCGCTGTGATATATTATAGTTGTCTGAGACATGTTAATTCTAACTGTCTAGTACATTTGTGAATGTTGTAACTCTGATATATTAAAATGTAATTAACAAATACAGTTTTCCTTGTATAACTGATATTATTATTTGTTATTATATTTAATCCGCTGCGAATGTGAGATGTTGTGTTCTCTGTTCTTCTTTCTTCTTTCTGTTTCTTCCTTCTATCTTTTCTTTTTCTTCTAACTATCTGGAAATTTCGGGTTCGAAATTTCCGGGTCGTTACAGTTCGTATCAGAGCAAAGGTTAAGCGAGAACCTTGGCTCTGTTAGGATTACTCATTAAGGATAGGGTCAATGGTACCCTAAAATGAGTTGTGAGTATTATATATGAGAGCGTACTTGTTATTTTCTTATATAAAGATTTTAAAATGGTTTTAAAATTAAGTGATATTTATATAAGTTATCTTTTGATATATATAGAAATAATTTTTCTAATTATTAAATTTATTAAAGAAATTGGTTGTTAAATTAATTTGAATTAAATATAATAATGAGAATTAAGGGGTAATAATAATACAACAAATTGAAAATTAAATGAAGATAAGTTTGAAATGGATCCAAACTAAATTAAAAATCCAATTGGAATTGAAGATAATTTAAAATTGTGAAGTTTTTAAATAAATAAAAAACCTGAAATTGTTTTAAAGAAGTTGTTTTGAATTAAAACCAAAGGTGGTTTAAAAAAATTTAAAGTATAACTTGGTGTGTAAAGAAAATGTATATATGAGGAATATATATAATACCAATGATGATTTGAAATAAACACTTAGTGTTGAGTATTAAATTGGAATGTGATGTAAAACCCAAAGTAAAGTAAGATTTTAAACTTAAAAGGGGAAAGACTATTAATCTAAAGTTTAAAATTTGAATGGGAATTCAAATTGTGAAAAGTTGACAGGATTAAGTAAATTTAACTTGAAAGAAGTTAAATAAGTTGAATAAATAACTTGAATTGGAAATTTCAAGATGAAATTTAAATTTAACTTGGGTAGTTAAATGGTTAATTTAAATGGGAGTTGTGAGTGATCTCAAAATGGGTTTGAGATCTAGAAATTAAAATGATAATAAATTTGAATCTGAAGATTAAATTGTTTTTAAATTCTTATTTGAACTTTGTAATAAGTTAAGTAAAGATGATTTTAAAAATGGAATTTTGAAATTTGAATTCAGGATTAAATGGTTTAAAGATTTAAGTTGTTAAATTAAAAATTAAGGTTGATTTGATTTAAAAAGTAAAGGTTAATTTAATTTAAAGGATTAAATCAACATTTAAAATATTTAACTCGAATTTATATAATTCGAGATGGTTTTAAGTTGAAATTTGAATAGAAGTAGTTCAAATTGAATTTGATTTGAAATAATTTGGAATTGTGATTAAAGTTAAATAAATTTAAAAATCAAATGGAATTTGATTTGAATTTGGGAAGGAATTAAGATTAATTCAACTTGAATTGGGATTAAATCAATTTCAATGGAAATTGAAGTAGTGAGTCAATTTAAATGGAAGTGAAAATTTAAATTGATGAGAAATTAATTGGAAATGGAGATTGGGAAATTAAACGGTTTGACTCTGGATAATTTTCAAAATAAATTGTTTTAATACAAATATATTTTCCAAACTATTTACTATACAATCTTTCTTTTTAAACCTAAAACTATCTTATACTTATTTTGCAATTATTTTGGAACTATTTAACTATTTTGAAACTGTCTTATAAACTAATTACTATTTCTCAGTTACTTATATCTAATCACTATTTAAAAAAAAAAAAAAACTATTTTGCAATTATCTAACTATTTTATACCTACTTAACCATTTTACAGCTATTTTACAAACTAATAACTATTTTTCAACTACTTATCTATTTAAAACTTTTTCAAGCTATTTTTAAATTTAAATAGGTCAGAGTTCAAACTGTTTGTAATTGAAGTAATAACTCAATTGGAAATGGAAGCAATTGAAAATAAGTAAATGGAATTAAAGGAAATGTGAATAGAAAAGAGAATTGATTTGGCTAATAACCAACAAAGATAAATACGTAGGATATACGTATATTATTCTATTCGCATAGTGATTTGATCCAGATTCGAACACAGAATTTCGAGATAATATTATCGATCCGAGTTGGGAATTTTTCGCTCGATTTTCGACGGCGAACCTGGATATGGGTTGTTGATTGGTTCTGGATATTCTCTATCATAGTTGTGACTATGCAAGGAGAATGACGGTTTCTGATCAAGAAACCAGATCTGAGTCCGCACTAGGAAGTCGGGTGGACGATACTAGTTCGGAAGTGAAATTGTGTGATCGATTGAGTGATCAGATTGATATTGTGTACGGATGATATGTGTACATCGTACGGATTTGAATGAAATTGTTATTGAAGATTTGTGGATAAGAACTGTAAAATGGTTTTTGAAAAGAAATATGGTTAATAACTTTATAAAAGGTTTATCAAATGTGAATATTTGATTTAGAATAAAATAAAGTTATATATCCTTGTTATATAAGGTAAATCTTCCCTTATTGAATCTATTGCTAAAAGAAAAGGGTTTTGAAATATTTGAAGTATAAAAGAGGTTTTATACAAAGTTTGAAATGATCCAAAGATTTTCAAAGTATATATATATATATATCTATATCTATATATATATATAAAGGATCTTATGAGAATGATTTTGGAAAAGGTTTTGGGAACCTATGGATTTTGGAAAGGGCTTTTGATTTTTGGGAAAATCAATTTTGGATATTGGAAAGCCTAGTTTGAGAATTATCGATTTTGGTAATCGATTTTGTGTAAAGGAGATTTTGATAAATCATAAAGGGTATGATTTGAAGATACTATAAGTATATAGTATAAAATTTTTTGAGTATAGCTCTGGGGAAAAAGGCGCTCTCTTGAAATGAACTTCTCAGGAGTGCCACTGGGTGGTACTGCCTTGAACCCCAAGGGGGGATTCTAAAGTTGATCCTGTGAGGAGTCCGGACAAAACTAGTTCCTGAGGATTATTTGTGTAGCGAAAGTCGAGGGGCTGGTGCCCACAGAGGCATTTGAGTTATGCTGTGACAACAATTTAACTCAATGTCACTGCGATCTACTGCAGACCATAGCGAAAGTCATGTGTGCCGCTGAGAGCCAACTGTCTACGTTTGATTTTATATCGGTAGACTGTGACACTATGGTAACATAGCGAAAGTCGTTTGAGCCGCTGAGAGCCAACAGTCTGCGTTTGATTTTATATCGGTAGACTGCGACCTATGTGGAGGAGTTTCATTTTGACAGCGAAATCGTGTGTGCCGCTGAGAGCCAACAGTTACATGGACTTTTGCTGTGATGGCAACGTAACCCTGGATGTAACTGCGATCTGTTGTGGGTTCCATGCTGTTATCAGTTACATGGACTTTTGCTGCGATGGCAACGTAACCCGTGATGTAACTGTGACCATGGATGGGAGTGATGATTTCCAGAGCATTCTCACCAAAGATGTTTCCTCTATTTCCAAAAATGTTTTCTATATTTTCAATAAAATTATTTTCCGAATATTTTCACTGGATGTTGAAATGGGTCTGCTGAGTATTTACAGATTTTCAGTCCTACGCCTGATCAACGTATGACCGAATTTATGTGAAAACGATGATGGATTTGTTGAAACATCAAGTTATAAAATGATATTTTTATAAACTATTTTGACAATATTATATAAATTTTAAAGTATCTTAGAATTTAAATAAAAAGAGTTAAGAGTTAAAAATGTTCAAAGAGAAAAGTTAACTGATATTAAGTATTTTAATAAATTCTAGCTTCGTTCCTTTTCGAGGACGAAAAGATTCTAAGGGGGAAGGAATGTGATAACCCGTATTTTTGGGACATCCAGTAATTAGATAATTAACTGGTTTATTCAAATTAAACAGATAAAATTTTAATAATAAAAGATATCTAGATATGTAAATGAATTTGAAATTTCAAAAGATAGATCTCTTAAAATATTTTGGATTTTAAAATACATATGTATTAGAATATAATTTGTTTTATATTATTTCTTTAAAGGATTTATTTATATATATTAAGAAAAGTATTTATTAATTAAAAAAAAAAAAATTAAATACAAAAGTTTTATAAAAGCATTTTAAAGTAAATAAAGACAAGTGTAATCAATCTTAACAAATGTAACAATACTAACATGCAATATAACAAGTGTCACTATTATTTCCTTTTATTTTTAAATTATTAGGAAATTAAGGCTAAATACATCTTTACTTCTCTTCTTATTTTCATTCATTCGAAATAAAATTTGGAGCATATGTACAAACCTGAAAAAAAAGAATTATGAACCAGAAAATAAAAAAAACAAGAAGCAAACAATCTCCTTCAAAAATTTTAACCTGGGAGCTAAAGTAGAAATCAGCAAACAAGTTTCCAGTTTCAAACTTTCAAAGATCAAACATTTTCTTCCAGCATTCAAGTATTCTTCGAGATCAAAAGACTCAGTTTTCAAAAAGATCATCATAGCATTTTCAAGCATCTCAGTTTATACCTTCTCTGTTTATCTTCACAGGTGAGTAAACTTCACCTTTTATAGCTAAATATGTTTTATATATTGTTGCCTGTGATAAACAATTAAAGAAATGTTGTTTCCATGGATGAAAATGATGCTTGCATATGTGTGAATATGGATGGTTTGGATGTGCATGTCTCTGTTTATATAGCAGGCTTAAAATTTGTTCTCTATTCGCAAATTTTGTGAGCAAACCTTTAGTTTAAAACCTTGAATCTATGAATTAATGTTGTGGTTAATTTCTGAAGTCAAAGAGTTGCATGGATGTGAATATGTGGTGTGTCTGTATATATATATATATATATATATATATATAGGCCAGTGATGAGTATGTATGTCTGAAAACAAGAAAATTTACTTATGTTCATAATACAGGGTTCCAAATTTAGTTCTAAAATTCAATTTCTCCCTATGTCATCAATATTAAACTGAGATCTTAGAATGGAAGATGATCACAACAATGTAAATTCATTTTTAAAAATAAGGGCAAGTGGAAATACTAAGTGAAATTTTCAAAAACAATACATTACAGTAAAATAAATCAAAGACTTAAAAATTGATGTTCGCAAATTCTTGTTTTGAATTCATAACCTGATTCGAGTTACAAAATGAGGAATTTTAATGATAAGATCAAGATTTATAGATTTGAAAATAGTGTGGATTCTCGTGTTGAACGGAATTCTTATTATCATCAAATTCCGATAATCGGCGGAATGATTGTCATTGTGATCAAGGCTGGAGGTAGCGGGTAGCTTGGTGGTCATAGGAAAAATGGAAGGAGGCTTTATAGATGGACGTGGAGGTCGAACCACGTCGAACTAGGGTTCGATTCATAGTTTGGTCGGCTGAGCTTTTGTGATTGCTGCATCGTTGATGGTGGATTAAAGGCGATCGGACCGGGGGGGGGGGAAAAGCTTCGTGAGTCATCGGAGCAACTGTGGTCGGAGTCGCGTAGGTTCTGGCGTCGTCACGCGATGGTGCGATGCGAGTTTGACGAACTATGTTTGTTCCAGGTTTGGTCGGTTCTTCTTGTTTTCGATGTGAAGTCGGAATCAAACTTCTGGGTGGTCGTGAGGCTTAAGGGGATCGCCGGCGACTTGCTGAAGGTTGCAGTGATGGTCAGAAGCGATGGGCTCGATCGTGCACGTGCACACTCATTATTGTGTATCTGGAAAATATGGTGATCGGGGAAGAAGATTTGGTTCTCGGGTTCGACTCGAAGTTATGTTGATTGTCTCGGGAAAAAGAATTATGTGGGTTACTCGAAGTTGAGCTCTGGGAAAATAATTGTTGACTCGGGTTGGAACTGGGTTGAACCCAAGGAAGTTTTCAGCAATGTTATAAAAGCAAGTTTTAAATTTTAAAATGAATCTAGTTTGAACTATTTCTTAAATCTATTTCTTTATATGATAAATGTTATTAAATAATCGATTTAAGAAGTTATACGATTCGTTTAACTTAAATATATTAAGTTAAATTCTTAAGTTATTTTAAACTTAAATTTTTTTAATGTAATTAGGTAGTTAATTAAAAGATAAATGGTTTACCTTAAAAAGTTAATTAAGGTTTTTATGATTTAAGATTAATTAAATTAAAATAATAATTAAAGGTTAATTACTTAACAAATAAAGTTTAATTAATTAAAGTAATTAATTAAAGGAGGAATAACCAATGTGATTAATTAAAGGTGAATTAATTAATTTATTAAAGGTTAAGTTAATTACATGATTAAGGTTAATTGATAAATTAAAGTAATTAATTTAAGGATAATTAATTAAGGATTGATTAATTTATGTGATTTATTAAAGGTTAATTAATTAATTAAGATTAATTAATGTAAGTAATTAAAGGTAATTAATTAATGATTAAAGGATTGATTGAATTATTAATTAAGATAAATAAATTAAGGAGATTAATTAAAAGCTAATGTGAATGGTTAAGGCTAATTAATCCATGGAGTAATTAAAGGTTATTACTTAATGTAATTAAAGAATAATTAATCAAGGATGATTAATTAAGATGGATGATTAAATAATGATTTATTAATTGGGTTGTAATTAATAAATGTTGAGTATGCAGGATTAAGGAAATCTAAATGATTAAAGTTGGTAATTAATTTAATTAGAAATTAATTAAATTAATTAGGAATTATATATCTAATAAATCTTGTTATGGATGGTTGAATGATATTGGATGACTTGGATTGATTTTATCTCTGATGGGCGATTGAGATGTGCTGTGATATAATGGGATAAACTGTGATAATGTAGGTTACCTATCTGAGTTGAATTGCTGTATGATAACCTGGATTTGAATTGTATTGTTTAAAACTTAACAACTTGGATTAGAGATGACATTGAATTCGAAGAGACCGGGGTCGGGTATTAGTAAATACCCAAAACCACTTCGATTCTTTAAATATGAGTTTGGAAGCAAACAGGCTGGAATGAAATAAGTTAAGTATTATTGATATTTAAAACTGGATAACGATTCTGGGATATTGTTTTGAGATAAATGATTGACTTAAACAAGAATAGAACTCGTAGAAAAGTACGAGTTACCCTGGTAATTCACTTAAGTTATATAGCTTGGTATTTCATATTATGGGTTTACTCACGCTGGTTTCCAGCCTGACCCGGGTGTTACTTTGATGTAATGCTCGGGTCAGACCGAGTATTACAGATTTCAGGTAAGGACGTTTTGGAGCTCAGGAGGCGAGCTGGATGGCAGGAACGTATGGAGTATATTCCGCTGTGATATATTATAGTTGTCTGAGACATGTTAATTCTAACTGTCTAGTACATTTGTGAATGTTGTAACTCTGATATATTAAAATGTAATTAACAAATACAGTTTTCCTTGTATAAATGATATTATTATTTGTTATTATATTTAATCCGCTGCGAATGTGAGATGTTGTGTTCTCTGTTCTTCTTTCTTCTTTCTGTTTCTTCCTTCTATCTTTTCTTTTTCTTCTAACTAACTAGAAATTTCGGGTTCGAAATTTCCGGGTCGTTACAGAGACGGTATTAGGTCTACAGTCTCGACAAATACACTTCCAACCTCAACACTCAGACTCCTAATCCTAGATGATAAATTATTATCATCCCAACCAATCATTATAAATACCATATACATTTAAAATGATACTTTTTTATATAGAAATTATATCTGGGTAAAATTATTTCATCTACCTTTTTAAAACAATATTGTGTCCGTTGGCCTGGTCAAGTGTTTAGAGATCCCTATCAATAACGTTAGCTACTCGTATTGACCAGAATCCATATACCACTCAACCGATCAATTAACACAATATAAAACCATTTTATATAACTAACAAATACGCGCTCTCGTATATATATACTCAGACTCAACAGGTTGCTATAGATCCTATCTCTAATGAACAATCCTTCCGAACCTAGGTATTCACTCAACCTAGTGTTCTGATATTCACTTAACCAAAAGCTTAGGCATTCGCTCAACCTATGCTCCGATACCAAGTGTAATGATCCGACTTTCTGGGCATAGAAAGCCGGGTCGTTACATAAAATGAACGAGATATGGAATTTACAATCTAACGATTTTATTGTGAGCAATAAATTATATAATTTAAATTCAAAAGAAAACCAAATACCCACTTAACAAACCCGGCCCGCTTAAACTACTTCTTCCCAAATCTCTATTCTTCCTTCCAATACGAACGCACTCTCACCTATGCACACTTATCACTGATACTGAAACGGCCCGCAAATCCGTACCCCTTGAGTTGACACTATTCTCATCAATCAACTCAACATGAACGGGAATACGAACCATCAGGGTTTAAAGAAGAAGGAGGTAGAAGAAGAAGAAGCAAAATAACAACAGAATCTAACCATCACAGCGGAATCAAATATAATAGGTAATAACAAAGCTTACAGAAAGAAATTATATTTGTTTACATATATACATCATCAGAATACAACATCAGAGTACAATACAATCAACATCACAATTTCAGGACAGTTATAATAACTTGTCCTCATAAATCTGACTATACAACTTATGATACACAGCGGAATATTTAAAACAAGTACGTAAGTACGTATCGACATCCAGCTCGTCTCCTGAGCTCCACAGCATCCTTTCCTGTAATATATAATACTCGGTCTGACCCGAGCATTATAATAAAATAACACCCGAGTCAGTCTGAAAAACCAACGTGAGAAAACACACTCAATTGGATTATTAAAGTTTTCAAAATCTTTTGAAATCAAAAGCATCTCGTAAGACCACGCCACAAATAAACATGTCGGGTTTTTACCTTACGATAGCCAAAACACTTTTTATCAAATCCGTCTGATATTATAATAGTGTCTATAGAAAGTAAAATAGAATCTAGCTGAAATGCTTGCATCTCACGTTTCAGCAATAGTTGGGCACAATCAAAACCGTACAAGTGCGTAGGGAGAATGGATTTTCAACTAATGACTAGGCACTGGGGTACCACCTGTCACAGTACCTGGTCTAGATCAGTGTACCGAGGACCACGCCCGATCCCCTGCAACACAAGGCCGGAATTACCTAAGGGTAATTCCGAGTAAGTTCACCCCACGGTTGGGATCAGCAACCGCACCACTAAGCCGGAATAAAAAGGGACATCTAGACAGGGATGACCTCACCCTAATGGGCGCTACCCACATAGCCTTGCTGCATAACCCCTGATTTTCAGTCATTCCCGATTGATGAGGCTCGAGGCTAAGCGTTACCTTTATAGAACACATCCCTTAGAATGGCCATCGTCCACCTGACGATGTTCCGAAAGCATTCATCCATACAAGTCCGTTACGGGTTCGAACGGAACCGAAGGCACTATTCCTACTACATCCATTTTTGGAATCACCCTCAGGATTAGTAGCGACTAGCCCTTGCACTTCACTGTTCCATTTTCGACTCCAAACTGTTTTCCACACGAAAACGTACAAACCGGATCGAAGTGGTTATCAGAAAATAAATCTCGATCCCGGTCTCTTTGAAACGATCAGCGCATTGGCCAATATTGATAGTCGGTTATTTAACTATCAATTAACATTCACAAACATCCATCAAACAATAAATAATTTTCCAAATTATTTATTTACCTCACAAATATCTTCGCAAGATATATTTTAATTTTCAACCCTTTTGAAAACAGTTTTCAAACCACACTCTTCTCATGAAATGAATTTCCAAATATTTATTTCCACTGAAAACACCAAGTACAAAACGTTAGATTTTTAAAATAATTTAGAACACTTTATTATAAAATATACTTTAAAATTTAAATTGAAAACTACTTCAATACTCAGTCGAAAATATAATTTAAGAATATTTAAAATAAAGCATCTTAATAAAATATAAAACTAAATTTTTATCCTTTAAAACAAATACCAAGTCACTTTTTATTTTTACTACTATAATAGATTTGAAAAATCCTTACTTTAGAATTTAAACATTCTGAAATAATAAATTTCTAAAACATGCTTTTTAAAACTACATTAAAACTTTCAACTTATATGTAAAAATTTGCTTTGAAACGTACATGGCTATCCAGGGAAATACACTTCTCTTTCACATCTTTAAAATTAAAATACTATTTATTTTTAACAAATTTTCCCATTTCTTCAATAAATTCCCTCCTTGAATTTATTCTTCCAAATATCCATTGATATATTACTTTATAAACCCAGTTTATAAATTTCATGGTCTCATCCGTCTTTTAGACCCAGTTCAATTACTTTACCAAAATTTCAAATTGATTTCCAAATCAATTCCATTTTAAAATAAATTCTTTACTCCCTCAAATTTATTTTAAAATCCGTTAATTTCATTAAGTGTGGATTAAGCTTCTAAATTAGGATTTTAAAACCTTATTAACTTGAATCCACAGATTTCATATTTATTTACAAATTTCTTCCTTATCTTTTCCAAACCAATTTAAATCTTGAATTTTTAAAGTAAATTCTTTACTCCTTTTTAAATATTATCACTTGAATTTATTTATTCAAAATATCTTCTTTCCCATACATTGGGTTATTTGTTACAATTTAGAAATCAACTTTTATTCTTCCAAATCATTTTAAATTATCCAAGTTCCTTATAATTATTTATTTAAAAAGATTCCTTTTTATTTACTTTGAAAATCCAAAATTCATCTATATATATATTTTAATTCTCAAAATTCCAAAATATATATATAATCAAGCTAGAGTAATCAATAAATTTCAATTCCCAATATGATCAATATAATTCAACACAGGATATCAAATAATCATGTCACAGAATTATCAGATCAATCTAAATCATTTTGAGGAATCCAGTTGGATCCCTCCAACCTGTTTCCCTGCATCCATAGACGTTAGCACAATACCAATTCCACTTCGAGGTGGAATATCGTGGTATATGGGTTTAAATAATATAATCCCCTATTATGCGGCGCATAGGGTCTCATCTGCTATATAAAGCGGGAATATCAATAACTCCAATATATACTATATACTACTATATATAATATAGCACATCAAACCAATTCAATCATTCAATCAATTATTTAAATTTAAGCATTTAAATTTAAATAATAATTCAGAAGAGTGAGACTAACTCACCTTTGATTTTCGTTTGCAATCCGGTCCAAACTGGCTATTTCCTTCATGATTATTGACCTTGTATAAATATTTATACAATTTATTAATATTTGAAATAATCTAAAAATCAATTTCCTTTTAATAAATTTAATTAACTAACAATTTGAATTAACCGAATAGTCAATTTGCCGTTTTTAATAATTTAACCAAACAAAAACTAATTTAACTAGTTTCCTTTTAATAAATTATTCTTAGTAACTAAAATAACTTGGATTTAACTACACAAATAAACTTTCACCATTTCAGAGCTAACCCGTAACTAAAAATATAAATATGTATATTTAATTTTCCTTTGAAATTATATATATATACTTCTAGAAATATTCTATACAGATTTTCAAAAATCTAATATAAATAACCTTCAATATTTAAAATTCCCTTTTTCTTTCTATAAGAATAACAGTATTTACCTAACTAAAAAACTTTCTTTCCTAATAAATATTTATATTTGATAATTTAAATAGGGTTTCAAAACTCATCCTCTGCATGCATACATATTTCCTGTATAATTTTTTTTCCTTTTTCATTAAAACCCAAAAATAAACATTTACTTAACCGTAAAATTTTTGGTTAAATCTGTTTATAGTTGAAATATGTTTAAAAACAAATTTCAGTTTAACAACAAATTAAAATCGAATTGCAAAAATACCTCTCGCGGTTCGGCATCTCCACTGCCCTTGTCGACAACCACAGCCATCATTCCAGGCCACGTCGCATGCCAACTACACATGGCATCCCTCAAATACTGTCGAACTCAACCGCATCCACACCCAATCGCATCGCGTACTGCCTCGTGGTTAATTCCACTTGCGAAATTTCGCTGCACGAAATCGAGACGCTGCCTCCAGAAACTTGTTGTCCTCTACCGCCTTGATGTCGCCTTATCCCCGCGAAATCGCAATCGATCTCGATCTGTGCTTCGTCATTTATTTTTCTATTTTCTCAATTTGATTCTTGATTCCGAACGATTTTTATACTTCGTTCGTTCCCATTTATTTCGAACGATGGTTCGAATGTAAGAAGAAGTGAAGGCTCGATATCAAATTGATGATTTCATTTGAATGCTTTGGAAAGGGGGACTCGATTTAACTGAAAGGGGAAGAAAGGGATAGGGTATCAGAAATGTTCGGCCGTGTTGATTTGGTTGAGGGAGATTGCGATTTTTATATAAAAATTTTCTTTTCCCTGATACTTTGAAAAGCTCGGCTATGAAATAGTGAAAAGGAAAAGATGTTTGCACGTCAGCTGAGATTTGTGTACAGTGATTTGAAGAGAAACGGAAAAAACTCTGATGTGACAGAAATTCAGCTGTAGTTGACCATTATAAAAATATATATTTTTTAAATTTAAATTCAAATTGTCTCTAAATTTGTAACTCAAAGTCTCGACCTCTCATCGAGACGTGCCGCTAGGCATTTATAATGTTAAACCCCTATTTCGAACACAATGGAAAAGGTTTCGAGTCCTAATTCGATCGCATGGAGAAGATAGCTTTTGGACCCAGTTATAATATTGAATTTCGATATAAATTTCAGTGCGTTTATATGTCGTACGCTCACACAACAACTCCAATCACTATGAAATTTGAAATCCGATAATAATACAATATTATGGATCCAATGGAACTGGTTTCGTCGAATTCCGAGACTGTGCCTCGGAAGGCTATTTTTAAATATCGATTTAAACGGTAAAATTTCAAAACTGAACAAAACACTTCCAAATTCAAGTTAATCACTTTTACTATCTTCTGTACTATCAATATAAATTTTACAAGCCTTCAAATTATATTTAACAGGCCTAAAACTCCAGATTCAACATTTTTCTCAATTTTTAATTGTTTAATTCAAAAAAATAGTGATATTTGAAATTCAAGCTAAAAATTCACTTTTGAATATTTAAATTCAATTAAATATTCCAATTTCAAATATCTAAAAATTACGGGTCGTCACATTCCTCCCCCCTCAAAAGAATTTCGTCCCCGAAATTACTAGTTAAAAAGAATGATCCATAACCCATTAACTATTTCCTCAACCCAAATAGTTTTTAATAACTTGCCAAAACAAATCCTTTTATCAAAGACACACTAATCCTCTTTCTAACTTTCCAGCTTATCCATTAGTTCCAAACAATATTACTTACTTAACAATTCAAATTTAAATTTGAAATCAAATTTTGAATTATCAAAAATTCCTCAAAATTTTCTAACACCCTAAATTTCCGAAAAATTTCGCCAGCGTCTCCTTTGCGCGGCTAGCTCAGTACAACTACAAATTGCCTCTACGGGCCCTCAATTTCCAAAAGAAAACAAAACGCCAAGTGGCTAGATCAAAAACCCAATCAAATTTCATACAGAAATTTAAATACTTACCTTATTGTCGAGCAAATTCAAATTTATCTTCGAAATCAAAATCCAATTCCATTTTCCTATAGCCATTATAATCCCTGTATACTTTACTTAACAACAATGTCCAAATTTACTTAGTGTATTCCCAATACCAAATTTACTTAAGAACCTCACCGTTCACTTCTTAAGTTTAATATAAGCATTTTATATACTCTTATATTATTACTCTACCACTTTAGTCTATATACCACTCATTTTAAACTGGATCTCCAATTCCATATGAATTCAATTTACCTTCATTTTAGATATTGAATTCTATTTACCTTATCTCAAACCATATTCAATCAATCATTTCTGAAATTAGTCTTATTACTAATTTATTTAAATCCCAATGGATTTATTTCCAACTTTAAATTATTTTTAGTCTACTACGAATTTATCTTTATCTCAAATCCCAATTTGAAATCTCTTGTTGTTAGTGAAAATTTTCAAAAATTTTCTAACTTCCAAAATTTTCAAAAATTTTTGGCAGAGTCTCCTTTGTACGGAGGAGCTTTTGGAATTTGACAAGAGATATAAATATATATACATCGACCCACACGGTCGGAAAAACAAAAAAAAACAAACAACAGTTCATATTTCCTAACTTTTATTGCGTAGGCGTACCTTATTTAGCATTTTTAAGCAAGCGGATTATTATTTTAGCATTTTGCATGACCCAATCCAGCCAAACGGCTTACCTGAACCTGTACATACTCAATTTAAATATGTAAGCGACATGTATAGGAAATTCATTTACATTTCACTTATTCTCAACAGTAAACACATAGTTTTCATAAGCAAAACATTCAAAATTCTTTCCACTAGCAATTTATATGGTCTCGATACAAATTAAATTGCTTACAACTACCTCACACATCATTTCTATTTAATTCAAGTGATTTACAACTCACTTTCTTACATTCTATTCATTTTTAAGCGAAACAAATTCATATCCATTTCAATTGATTCAAAAATTAATTTTATTTTCTTTTATTAACTCGTAGAACTTTATACAATCTCGTTTACGTTAAACGACAACCATTTCTATGCAAATTTCGACGATATCCACTTAATAGAATATACATTCTAGTTTATAACTAATTTAAATTGATACCAACTCAATTTACACTTTATTCTATTTTATTTCCAATTGATTCCGTTCAATTCAATTTGCATTCATATTCACATTCATTTTATTTCATTAACCAAACAAATTTCATTCAAAACCATTTCAAATTTGTTTATTTTTTTTACTTAAATCGAGCCTTTATCCAAATATTTCTTAAGTTATTTCAACTCAAAACTCAAGTTCATTTCCCTCGTAAACAATTTCCAATTTAAATCTTTGATTTGATTTTCCATTTATCAAATCCATTCCATCTACTAATTTAATTCAATTAGTATATTCACTTATCCTTTTTAAATTTCAAATTTCCATATTCAATTCATCCTAAATTTATTTTATCTTTAACAATGAAATTTCAATTTTTTTTATTTTTTTTCTACATACTTGAATTTATATGCAAATTCAAACCATTTTTAAATTTAGCTCACAACTCAACTTTAATTTAACTAATTCAACTTCCAATTCATTATTTCATGAATTAATAAATTATCAAGTTAGTTTACTTGAATTCAATCCATTTTATTTTATTTTTTTCCAAGTTTTGATTTTTCTTCAACTTGATTCAAATCAAATCTCATTTCATTATTCAATTTCCAATTCATTTATTTACAAATGTAACCTCATTTGTTCATTCACAAATTCATTCCTTTTCAATTTGAATCTTATTCCAATCAAATTTCAAATATTTTTATAAGTTATCAAACTTATTTACGTTCCCTAACATTTTAAAGAAATTCCAGAGTCTTTTTAACAATTACTCACATTTCAAAACTAACCTTGAAATCAATTATGTCCCTTCAAAATATTTTCCCAAATATTTTTAAATTTCAAACCCCACCAAATTTCATATCCAACTCAAAAATACTTCTCAAATAATTATTTTCCAGACTTTTGGAAACCATTTTCAAATTAGGAAATTTTAATCTTTTGAAATTTAAAACCAAACTCAGTTTTGAAGACATTATAGTATAAAATAATTTGGTAGTAATTCTTCTTTTGGAAACTCGAAAATGAACATCGATGATGCTGCAGTCATTACCGAAGTTATTTTCCAGCGACTGGAAAAGAGTTAAATGCTTTTATCTCTATAAAATCCCTCAAATTTTTTTTTAAATTCCAAATCTTCCAGATTTCAAATCCAAATAAAAAAATATTTCCGAAATAATATCACCATTATTTCTCCAAAACCTTTGAAAACTATTTTCAAACTCAAAGGAATTTAAACTTCCCAAAATTCCAAATTCCGAAATCCATCCAATTCAGATTCAAACATCACTCTAGAGTTTTTATTTCAATTTCAATTATAAATCACATTTATAAACTTCATTTGTATATGAATTTATTTCCTTATACTTTCAATTCATATTTATAAATTTCATTGGTTAAATGAATTTATCTCCAAATCTTTGGTTATACCATTATTTCTTATTTAATTTCCATACAATAATGATGATAATTCAATATTATCACTTCCTAACAATCAAGCAACCATATAGTATAATAATTTACGAAAAATTATTTCTTTTCTACACGAAAATAGTTTTGGGCAAAATTATTTCATTTACACTATTTTAAAACAATACCGTGTCTGTTTATCTTGTTTAAGAGTTTAGAAACCCCTATCGATGTTGTGGCGTCCCACACATCGACCAGAATTCATAAACACTCAACCGATAAGTCAACACAGTATAAACAAATTTTATATTCACTAACAAATACGCGCTCATATCTATTAATACACTCAAACTCATTCTAGAGTACAACAGACTCTATTCTAATGAGTAATCTCCACCAGAGCCAAGGTTATCACCAGCCTAAGCTCTGATACCAAGTGAAACGGCCCACAAATCCGTACCCCTTGAGTTGACACTATTCTCATCAATCAACTCAAGATGAACGGAAATACGAACCATCAGCGTTTAAAGAAGGAGGTAGAAGAAGAAGAAGCAAAATAACAACAGAATCTAACCATCGCAGCGGAATCAAATATAATAGGTAATAACAGAGCTTACAGAAAGAAATTATATTTTTTTACATATATACATCATCAGAATACAACGTCAGAGTACAATACAATCAACATCACAATTTCAGGACAGTTATTATAACTTGTCCTCATAAATCTGACTATACAACTTATGATACACAGCGGAATATTTAAAACAAGTATGTAAGTACGTATCGACATCCAGCTCGTCTCCTGAGCTCCACAGCATCCTTTCCTGTAATCTATAATACTCGGTCTGAATCGAGCATTATAATAAAATAACACCCGAGTCAGTCTGGAAAACCAGCATGAGAAAACACACTCAATTGGATTATTAAAGTTTTCAAAATCTTTTGAAATCAAAAGCAACTCGTAAGACCACGCTACAAATAAACATGTCAAGTTTTTACCTTACGATAGCCAAAACACTTTTTATCAATTCCGTCTGATATTATATTAGTGTCTATAGAAAGTAAAATAGAAACTAGCTAAAATGCTTGCATCTCACGTTTCAGCAATAGTGGGGCACAATCAAAACCGTACAGGCGCGTAGGGAGAATGGATTTCCAACTAATGACTAGGCACTGGGGTACCACCTGTCACAGTACCTGGTCTAGATCAGTGTACCGAGGACCACGCCCAATCCCCTGCAACACAAGGCCGGAATTACCTAAGGGTAATTTAAGATCACCCCACGGTTGGGATCAGCAACCGCACCACTAAGCCGGAATAAAAAGGGACATCTAGACAGGGATGACCTCACCCTAATGGGCGCTACCCACATAGCCTTGCTGCATAACCCCTGATTTTTAGTCATTCCCGGTTGATGAGGCTCGAGGCTAAGCGTTACCTTTATAGAACACATCCCTTAGAATGGCCATCGTCCACCTGACGATGTTCCGAAAGCATTCATCCATACAAGTCCGTTCCGGGTTCGAACGGAACCGAAGGCACTATTCCTACTACATCCATTTTTGGAATCACCCTCAGGATTAGTAGAGACTAGCCCTTGCACTTCACTGTTCCATTTTCGACTCCAAACTCGTTTTCCACACGAAAATGTACAAACCGGATCGAAGTGGTTTTCAGAAAATAAATCTCTATCCCGGTCTCTTTGAAACGATCAGCGCATTGGCCAATATTGATAGTCGGTTATTTAACTATCAATTAACATTCACAAACATCCATCAAACAATAAATAATTTTCCAAATTATTTATTTACCTCACAAATATCTTCGCAAGATATATTTTAATTTTCAACCCTTTTGAAAACAGTTTTCAAACCACACTCTTCTCATGAAATGAATTTCCAAATATTTATTTCCACTGAAAACACCAAGTACAAAACGTTAGATTTTTAAAATAATTTAGAACACTTTATTATAAAATATACTTTAACATTTAAATTGAAAACTACTTCAATACTCAGTCGAAAATATACTTTAAGAATATTTAAAATAAAGCTTCTTAATAAAATATAAAACTAAATTTTTATCCTTTAAAACAAATACCAAGTCACTTTTTATTTTTACTACTATAATAGATTTGAAAAATCCTTACTTTAGAATTTAAACATTTTGAAATAATAAATTTCTAAAACATGCTTTTGAAAACTACATTAAAACTTTTAACTTATATTTAAAAATTTGCTTTGAAACGTACTTGGCTATCCAGGGAAATACATTTCTCTTTCACATCTTTAAAAATAAAACACTATTTATTTTTAACAATTTTTCCCATTTCTTCAATAAATTCCCTCCTTGAATTTATTCTTCCAAATATCCACGATATATAACTTTATAAATCCAGTTTATAAATTTCATAGTCTCATCCATCTTTTAGACCCAGTTCAATTACTTTACCAAAATTTCAAATTGATTTCCAAATCAATTCCATTTTAAAATAAATTCTTTACTCCCTCAAATTTATTTTAAAATCTGTTAATTTCATTAAGTCCAGATTAAGCTTCTAAATTAGGATTTTAAAACCTTATTTAACTTGAATCCACAGATTTCATATTTATTTACAAATTTCTTCCTTATCTTTTCCAAACCAATTTAAATCTTGAATTTTAAAATAAATTCTTTACTCCTTTTTAAATATTATCACTTGAATTTATTTATTCAAAATATCTTCTTTCCCATACATTGGGTTATTTGTTACAATTTAGAAATCAACTTTTATTCTTCCAAATCATTTTAAATTATCCAAGTTCCTTATAATTATTTATTTAAAAAGATTCCTTTTTATTTACTTTAAAAATCCAAACTTCATCTATATATATATTTTGATTCTCAAAATTCCAATATATAGAAATATATAATCAAGCCAGAGCAATCAATAAATTTCAATTCCCAATATGATCAATATAATTCAACACAGGATATCAAATAATCATGTCACAGAATTATTAGATCAATCTAAATCATTTTGAGGAATCCAGTTGGATCCCTCCAACCTGTTTCCCTGCATCCACAGACGTTAGCACAATACCAATTCCACTTTGAGGTGGAATATCACGGTATATGGGTTTAAATAATATCATCCGCTATTATGCGGCGCATAAGGTCTAATCCGCTATATAATGCGGGAATATCAATAACTCCAATATATACTATATACTACTATATATAATATAGCACATAAAACCAATTCAATCATTCAGTCAATTATTTAAATTTAACCATTTAAATTTAAATAATAATCCAGAAGAGTGAGATTAACTCACCTTTGATTTCGTTTGCAATCCGGTTCAAACTGGCTATTTCCTTTATGATTATTGACCTTGTATAAATATTTATACAATTTATTAATATTTGAAATAATCTAAAAATCAATTTCCTTTTATTAAATTTAATTAACTAATAATTTGAATTAACCGAACAGTCAGTTTGCCCCTTTTTAATAATTTAACCAAACAAAAACTAATTTAACTAGTTTCCTTTTAATAAATTATTCTTAGTAACTAAAATAACTTAGATTTAATTACACAAATAAACTTTCACCATTTCAGAGCTAACCCGTAACTGAAAATATAAATATGTATATTTACTTTTCCTTTGAAATTATATATATACTTATAGAAATATTCTATGTAGATTTTCAAAAATCTAATATAAATAACCTTCAATATTTAAAATTCCCTTTTTCTTTCTGTAAGAATAACAGTAATTACCTAACTAAAAAACTTTTCTTTCCTAATAAATATTTATATTTGATGATTTAAATAGGGTATCAAAACTCATCCTCTACATGCATACATATTTCCTGTATAATTTTTTTTTCTTTTTCATTAAAACCCAAAAATAAACATTTACTTAACTATAAAATTTTTGCTTAAATCTGTTTATATTTGAAATATGTTTAAAAACAAATTTCAGTTTAACAACAAATTAAAATCGAATTGCAAAAATACCTCTCGCGGTTCGGCATCTCCACTGCCCTTTTCGACAACCACAGCCATCATTCCAGGCCACGTCGCACACCAACTACACACGGCATCCCTCAAATACCGTCAAACTCAACCGCATCCCCACCCAATCGCATCACGAACTGCCTCGTGGTTAATTCCACTTGTGAAATTTCGCTGCACGAAATCGAGTTGCTGCCTCCAGAAATCATGATGTCCTCCACCGTCTTGATGTCGCCTCCTCCCCGTGAAATCGCGATCGATATCGATCTGAGCTTCGTCATTTATTTTTTTATTTTCTCGATTTGATTCTTGATTCCAAACGATTTTTATACTTCGTTCGTTCCCATTTATTTCGAACGATGGTTCAAATGTAAGAAGAAGTGAAGGCTCGATATCAAATTGATGATTTCATTTGAATGCTTTGGAAAGGGGGACTCGATTTCACTGAAAGAGGAAGAAAGGGATAGGGTATCAGAAATGTTCGGTTGTGTTGATTTGGTTGAGGGAGATTACGATTTTTATATGAAAATTTTCTTTTCCCTGATACTTTGAAAAGCTCGACTATGAAATAAAGTGAAAAGGAAAAGATGTTTGCTTGTCAGCTGAGATTTGTGTAAAGTGATTTGAAGAGAAACGGAAAAAACTCTGATGTGACAGAAATTCAGCTGTTGTTGACCATTATAAAAAAATATATATTTTAAATTTAAATTCAAATTGTCTCTAAATTTGTAACTCAAAGTCTCGACCTCCCATCGAGACGTGCCGCTAGGCGTTTATAATGTTAAACCCCTATTTCAAACACAATGGAAAAGGTTTCGAGTCCTAATTCGATCGTATGGAGAAGATAGTTTTTGGACCCAGTTATAATATTGAATTTTGATATAAATTTCAGCACGTTTATATGTCGTACGCTCACACAACAACTCCAATCACTACGAAATTTGAAATCCGATAATAATACAATATTACGGATCCAATGGAACTTGTTTCGTCGAATTCCGAGACTGTGCCTCGGAAGGCTATTTTTAAATATCGATTTAAACGATAAAATTTCAAAACTGAACAAAACACTTCCAAATTCAAGTTAATCACTTTTACTATCTTATGTACTATCAATATAAATTTTACAAGCCTTCAAATTATTTTTAACAGGCCTAAAACTTCAGATTCAACATTTTTCTCAATTTTTAATTGTTTAATTCAAAAAATAGTGATATTTGAAATTCAAGCTAAAAATTCACTTTTGAATATTTAAAATCAATTAAATATTCCAATTTCAAATATCCAAAAATTACGGGTCGTCACAGATACCACGAACGACTCAACAAAACCACTAACCAACGCCACCATCCAGCTTCTCTCCGCCAGTAGCATCTCCTCGACGCCACCACCGTGGGCCCAAACTCCCAAATCAAAATGTGACTGCTGCTCGCCCACGGTGACTCCAATTGTCGTGCGACCCCACTGAGAACCGCACTCCATCAAAATTTTACCAGAACTGCGGCCCACCACCATGAACCTACCTATCAACTCCATTTCGAGAATCATGGCTTCGATATGACGAAAATGTTAACCCTAGTATCGAACCCACCACGACCTTCACTTCGGCTACCTCAAAACACGACCGCACCATAAACAAAGCATACCAACTTGAAGCTCATGCAGAAATATGAATTTACAAATTGGTTTTAGAATCTTTTGTTGAGTATATTGTGAGCATTGATTTTTGAAGCTCGGTTTTCTTTTTGCTTTACACTGTACAATGGAATGCAGTTTTTAAAGAGAGGAGGGATGAGAGGCTTGCGTGTTCGAATGGTGAACGGTGATTGAAAGAAGAAATAAAGCTGATGTTAAAGAAATTAGTCAAGTCAATTTTATAAATGTCTTATTTAAATTTTTAAATCGTCTTGAATTTGCAACTTAAAATCTCGACCTCCTATCGAGGCGTGCTGCTAGGCGTTTATAACGTTATACCCCTATTCCAAACGCAATGGAAAAGCTTTCAAGTGCTAATTCGATCGTATGGAGAAGATAGCTTTTTGGACCCAATTATTATATTGAATTTTCGATATAAAATTCAGTGCATTTATATCCAGTACGACCAAACGATAACTCCAAACGTTATAAAATTTGAATTCCGATAATAATACACCATTACTGATCCAATGGAACGGGTTTCATCGAAATCCGAGGCTGTACCCCGGAAGGCTATTTTTAATTGTCAATTTAAACGATATATTTTTAAAACTGAACAAATCACTTTTATATTCAATTTAAAAAGCTTTATTATTTTCATTATTATTAATATAAATTTTATAAGCCTTCAAATTATTTTTCTCAAGCTTAAAACTCAAGATACAATTATTTGAGTAAATTCTAATTATTAAATTCAATAATTAAATTATCCAATATATCGTTATATTTGAAATTCAAGTTAAAAATTAACTTTTAAATATTTAAAATCAATTAAATATTACAATTTCAAATATCCAAAATTCTGAGTCGTTACACGCGTTTTACACTTTACTACTAAAATTAAATATGCAAAGTACCATGTATTTAATTTAGAAGTATATTCATATTCATATACACACACACACACACACACACACATACATATACACACACAAAACTTTGTTTCCTCTTTACTTATTGAAGAACTCCAGTGAAGATTTATTTATACCAAAAATCATTTCGTTATTCGCGTCCCTTTATTTGTATAAATAAACCCTTTTCCTTTTCCAACAATTACATTGCCCAAATCAGTGCAACAAATTTACCACTTAAGTCAGTCAGTTAAGATTCTAATCATAATTAATACTCTTAACTTCCATTCCATATTTTGTTAACTAACATCTTTTCTCTATATTTCCCTTAAAACGGTTTATTATCCAAACATATAATTTTTAAACATGTCTTTCAAAATGTTTAACTTTTATTAAATACCGATTTTAAAAATAAACCTTTTCCTCTTGCATAAACTGTTATTCTTTTCAAACATGCATTAAAATCTTCCTTTTCTTATTACCTTAATTTGTTGCCTAAATAAACATTATTCATTTTCCCTCATTAATGTGACGGTTACATAATTCTCATTTATTTCATTAATTTCATTTCCAGTCAATCAATTTGAATTCATACCAATTTTATTAATTGGTATCTAACTACATATGCATAAATAATAAATCTTGCATTACACGTTTAATTACGCAATCAATTTTGCAATTGATTGTATTAATTAACGCCTACAATTCAAATGAGTGTTATCCTTTTTAATTAATATCCCATCTTTTCTTTTTCTTCAAGAAACGCTTCCCTTAATCAATCAGTAAATCAATTAATTCATATCCTAATTTGTATTTGATAAATCGGATTTATTAGTGCATGCAAGTATTATTAGCCGTTGTAAACATATATACATATACATTAATAACTAGCACTTTTTATCTACGCATTTCCTTTCAAACAACCCTTTATTTAAATGTATACATATTTATCCTAATTTCAAATAATTCCAAAAAGGGTAATTAATGCTCCCTCTCCCTTTGCATTAATTATTTTCGTTCCATTCTTTTTAACTTATTCAATCTTTCAAGTGCAACAATTAATACTTCCCACTTGAAGCATTTTCATATTTATGCACATAAACACCCTTTTCTTCTCATCTTTTAAATGCATATTTAACTTGTTTCTTAACAATTAAGTTTTACCATATTATGGCATAAATCCCTTATTTTCAAAATAGACGCAAAACACAAAACGCAAGCTACAGTAAATGTTTCGTATCTTCTTTATATGGTATCCATTTCTGACAATTTATATATGAATTTGGGTTAGAAAAATATACTTAATACAATGGAAAAGTCAAATTCCCAAATTTATTTATTTGTGAAAATTTACTATTTCATCCTTTTATGTAAATTTACATTTTTAACATTTTAATTCATTATTAAAACTCACGGGGTGTTACAAGAAGTTAATAATTATATACATATACATATACATGCATGCATACATACACAACTACTAGCTTAGTTTCTAAAAACTGAGTTATATCAAAGTTTTCAACAAAATAGAAACCGCCTAAAATTATTTATGCTTCAACTTCAAAAGGTAATGAAAAACTAATACAATTTAAATCATTCTTAAAAGTAATAGTCGATTAACAACCATTCGACCCAAATTACCAAAACTCGATTAATTTCCCCTAATTTCAAAACCAATAAGCATGTACCAGTTCAAAAAAGACTTCAATCACACATATTTCTAACATAAAAGAAAATTCGATTTTCACATTTTTTCACCAAAAATCAAAATTTCGACTAAGAATGGACATACTACCAGTGTTTCTGACATCCACGCCACCTCATTCCTTTCCCTTCGACCAAACAATCCACCGTCATGAGTAGTAGGGAATCGATGAAGAAAATTACGCGATGAAATGAATAGTGCTTGAGAAGTTTCTACATTTACAATTGGTAACAAATAAGGCTTGAAATTTGATAATGAATGGGGTTGAATGCCACTTATGATTTTTTATTAGGAAGAGAAAACAAATTAAAGTGTGCATGGGGAAAAGAAATAAAAATAAATTGGGTGGTTGTAAGTGGGTGTGTGGAGTGTTTAGTTGGGTGAGAGAATAAAGGTATAAAGTATTAATTAAGTGTGAGGTAGTAACACCCTTAATTTATTAATATATTTATATATATAGATTTTTATTTTATAAAATAAACTTTATGGCCGAATAGAAACAAACTCAAACAAAATATTTTAAATTCTAAAATAAACTTTGTAAATTTTAAATAGTTTGTAAAATTAAATCTGTAATAGTAGAATTTGACTCAAAATATAAAATATTTATCTACATAAATTAGATATTTTAAATGATTTTGTAGATCAAAATTTGAAATTTTAAAATATTTTACCTTTTCAAAATTAGATATTTAGATATTAAAATTTGAATTTAAATTATATTAACTTAGTTAAAATTTAATTAAATATTTTAAAAGTTAATTTTATTTAATATATATATATATGTACGTACGTACATATGTATTTCTAAATTTGATGTTATATATAAATATTTTGTATATATTTAAATAATATTTTGAGATAGCCAATTCGCACATAAATGACAAATGTATACGTTGAAGATGCAAATTCCAATATCTATTAACGTATGCAATAACTATGTACACATTGTCTTATTGTACATGCACGGTAAACATATATGAGTAAATAATGACATACTCAACCATATACAAATTGATCTTAATTAACCAATTAATTAATTAAATCATAAAATTAAATAAAATTGGGTTTTATTTAAACTAACTAGATTGTATCTAGTACAACCTATTGACCTCATATGCCATTATGATCCAAATAGGAAAAAAACTTTGAAGTCTACCTATTTCACTCACTGTTGACCAACCCAGATCGAATAGTACACACACATATATATGCATGCATGTATAATAGAAAAAGAAACTGTAACAACCCGCAAATTTTGAAAATATTTTAAATGAAAATTCATTTGAAACATTGAATATAATTATTTTAAAATTTGATAAATTTGGAAATTTAACGTAATATTTTGGGATTTGATGTGAAATGTTCTTCCAAATTTAGTAAAATAAATATTTTTCTTAAAATGCAAATTTTGGTCAACGTTGGTCAAAGTTTGACTTTCTGTGAAAATTTTTTATTTTGAATTTTGAACTTTTACTTTTTTTTATGAAGATGGATTTAATTCTAACATTTTATTTGTTTTTCGTTTTGTAAAATTTTGATTTCTACTTCTCAAAATTTACAAATTTTGGCGTATTACACGGAGTTATTTTCCTATAACATTTATCTTATTTACATTTTGATTTTGGGCTTGTACTATTGGGCTAGGAATTTCTTTAGTAGATGAGAAGTGACATGATTGAGATGACTATATAATATCCTAGGGTATTGCTAGACTCTTCATTTTCATTTGTGCCTCCGTAGAAAGAAATTAATGTAAGTTTTTCTTCTTCCTCCTCCTCCTCAAAACCCTAGACTTCTCTTTTAAAATTTCTCCTTCCTCCTTCCTCTAATTTCGGCCATGCTCATCACCACACCCATTTCCTCTTCCTTCAACAAAAAAAACCCTAGCCAAAACAACTTCTCCTCCTTCCTTTTTCCCTTCCTCTTCAACAAATTTAGGCCTCCACTCCTCTTCTTCCCACCACAAATGTAACAACCTGCATATTTACCGATTTTATATTTAAATATTTTATTTAAATATTTTATCGTTAGTCAGATGTTAGTCCGAAAAGCTACTTTTTGCATACGGTCAAATTAGGACTCGAGACCACTTCCATTGAGTTCAAAATGACGTTTGCGATCTTTTTGAGTGTAAACTTCGATATGTTTGGAGATAGTGAAATTTTCGTCACTTTTTGGCTTAGGACTTTGGTTTGGGGCCGAACACACACTAACTCAGCCCAACCCCCTCTTCTCTTCATCACTTCATCAAATAACATTCAAGCTTCATCAAAAATGGTGGTGGGAAGTGGAAATTAAAACTCCAAACTTAAATTCTATTGCAAATCCGAGATTCAACATCAAATTCACGTGAAGAACATTGATTCAAGCTTGTTGGTGTTCTTGCTTTGCTCTCAAGTCTCATCTTCATCAATTTCGTGGAAAAGGTGAGTTTTTTGATCTCACATCTTGCCTATAGATGTCATTGGGCTGTTGGGAATGATCCCCTATTGCATTTGTATGAATATTTGCATTTGGTTTGGATTGGATTGGCGAAAAAACTCCAAATTTCAGTGTTTTGGTGAATTTCCTGGAGTTAGGTCGCACTATCTCGGAACTGGCTCGATCGGAGTTAGGTCGCATGACTTTAGGTCGTATAGACCTTAGGTCGTAGGTCGCTCTGGTGTGGATAACTGATACAAGCTCGTTCTGGACTTAGGTCGCACACTTCCTTAGGTCGCTCGGCTTGCTTGCCTAGGTCGTTCGCTTTAGGTCGTGTGTCTTAGGTCGTGAGTCTTAGGTCGCGTGCCTTTAGGTCGTGAGGTTTAGGTCGCGTGTCTTAGGTCGCGAGTCTTAGGTCGCGCGTTTTAGGTCGCGTGTCTTAGGTCGCGTGTGTTAAGTCGTGTGCTTTAGGTCGCTTGGCCTTGCTGCATTTAGGTCGTTGGACCTTAATCTATTAGGTCGCTGGGCCTCATGTTTCTTAGGTCGCTAGACCTCACAACTCTTTAGGTCGTTGGGCGTTCAATCCCTTAGGTCGTTAGGTCGTATTCGACCTTAGGCCGTTAGGTCGTATAGACCTTAGGTCGTACCACTTTTAGGTCGCGAACAACCTTATGTCGCGAACCTCTTTAGGTCGTATGACCCTAATTTTCTTAGGTCGTTGGACCTTTTCAACTTGTTAGGTCGTAGACCCTTAAACCGTTAGGTCGCCTGGCCTGTGCTATTTGCTTAGGTCGCTCACCCCTATTTGCTTAGGTCGTTAGGTCGTATGGCCATCTCCCTTAGGTTGTATGACCTCGATTTTGATAGGTCGCTCGGCCTTACCTTCCACTGTTAGCTCGCGTACCTTCTTAGGTCGCGCACCCACTTAGGTCGTTAGACCTCATTTTTGCCTTAGGTCGTAGCCCACTTGGCTTCACTTAGGTCGTACCATTTTGACGAGGCGCTGCCCCCTGGACCCCCGCGACCTGACCGGGTAGGTCGAAACCCGTACTCCCCTTCGTAGGGGATCTTATCTGAAAAACATTCATCAGAATTTCGACTGTGATGGTTTTGGGATTGATTTCTTTGGACTTTACTCACGTCTTTGAACGTGAATTTATGTGATTCGATTAGTTTCAACAATCGTTTTGTGACTTGTCACTTTAAAGATATGAAGGTTTCAATACTAGTAGTAAATATCAAAACTCTTTCATCAAAGTGATTTCAACACTATTTTAAATATTAAAAGTTCGTTTTCTCAAACCGATTTCCAATCTACTAGTATAT
The DNA here is from genome assembly GCA_030737815.1 of Allium fistulosum. NCBI lineage: Eukaryota > Viridiplantae > Streptophyta > Magnoliopsida > Asparagales > Amaryllidaceae > Allium > Allium fistulosum. The sequence continues at coordinate 920,382,326 of CM060906.1, forward strand.
ACAAGCCTTTACTTCACTCAGATGAGAAATCGACTTAAACGACTTAGTAAAACGAGTGGTATGAAATGCTTGCGTTCAGTTCGTCGGTTAGCTCTTGGACTTGTTCGATTGAACCCTTTTTGTGACAATTTCCTAGTGAAGATCTATAGTTTGTTCGTAAATATTTAAGTTAAGTTAGTGGTTATGGGACATGAAGCTAAACTCATATATTTACTGGCTTAGTGTAATTGAGACTTCCTTATGATCATGACGATCATTTTTGTGATTTAGACTAGCGATTGAGCGATGTCTCTTTGTCTGCGAGGGAGACTATACCCCGTTTGTGTGATGTTTCGCCATCACATATGTAGGGTAGCACCCTACGGTCTTCGGGCCATTCCTGTGTGAAAATTTAATGGATAGCTTCCATGAGATAGCTTCTCGTCATGTGTTTTACGCGTAGGTGAGTTTTCATGCTCCCATTCATGTGTTAGGCCTCCCCCCCTTTTTATGTGTTTTCTGGATTTCTAGTGATGATTTCTGGAACTTTGTGCTTCACCAATTTTCATGATTTTTATTGATATGATATCAGTTTTTGTGCATTGGTGAATTTATGTGTTATTGACTTGTTATGAATACAAGTTTAGGGTATGATGCCATATTTTATCTTTGAGAAGATTCTTGTGATATTGATTGATCTTTTGTTGATTATCATTTACATACTTATAGTAGTATGCCGTTATGGTTGTTACATGTTCATGCCATATTATTTATCCTTTACCTTATCATCTGATATTTATAGCTAGACTGATCCGTTTATTATTTTCTTATAAATAATACTCGGGTCAGACCGAGATGTTACAGGTGCTTCTGCTTGACTTCCCTTCAGGATTATTCTGACTTTTGGCTAAACTACTTAGATTAGTAGCTTTTGTTTGTACACATTTGAGAAATAGACTCTATGTAGTGTACTTATTCTTTTGTATAGCACGTGATGCTATTCTTTTGTATTATCGTGGATCTTTCTGACCACTACTCTGATGTACACTTTCATGTGTTATATTTGTTTATTCATATCTTCTTCCGCCTTTGTGATATGGATGTCTGTGACTGATTTATGTTATGATTACTTCGATGTTTGTTTCCGAAGATTATATATAGCCACCATGTGATAGCTTTGTGTTTGTATCGGTATGTCGGATTTCCTCCTTAAAAGATATGCATTCTATTCTATCTGACATATCGGTGCTCGCACAAAGAAGTTACATGGATGGTCGCTCCTCCACAGCCTTATTCTCCGCGCTAATTGACAGCACTACATCGTAGTGTTCTTGGTTAGCGTGGGTATAGAGGTGGGGCGTAACAACAAACCTATAGCCGAACCATCACCTCACCCTTCCCCTTACTTTGCCTTGGCCGTGACCACCTTCTCCACAACCAAACCCTAATCCAATCCTAGACCGAACCCAAACCCTAACCCTAGTCCTAGCCGAACCAAACCCCACCCAAATCTAGCCTAGACCGAACCCAAACAAACCCTAGACCAAACCTATGTGTCCCCTAGACAGGCCCTCTTCACATGTTTACAAATATATAATTTTTCAACTTTTATTTTTCTATGCGAATTATTTGTTTACATATGAAATTTATTTTATTTTTCAAAGCTTTGGATTTGGATTCTCCTCCCACTCAAGCTTGTCTGCAATTGTCGTGCTTGTTGTAGTCATTGTGTTGTGTTTGAAATCACTTCTCTAACAAAAAGAAGGTGAGTAATCACTCTTGAAAATATACTTATATTTTAGTGAATTGACAATAATTGAATTGTATGGATATGTATATGCAAGTTAGAAATTTCACCTATGTTTTTATTATGTTATTTCATATGATATTAAACCTATTGTGATCATATGCCATGATATGTTATTTATTGTTCTGTTTATTTCATATATTGTTCTCACACTGCAAGTTCCTTCACTATGGGTTGAAATGATACATACCCGAATGATCTTTAGATTAAGGAAAATTGTTATGGGCTAAAATGATAGGCCTGAGCAATTTTATTTGACTTGGGAGTGCGGTTTTGAAATGATATAAAACCCGGAAAATTAATAAATTGCGGATTGAAATGATATATGTCCGTATTTACCTGACCCTAGGGTAGAGAATTTTATACAGGCTCCGTGGTTGTTTTAAAACGATTTTCTAAAAATTATTAAGTATTTTGGATTTCTATATATGAATCTCAACTAAAATTTAATGTAATAATTTATGTGCATTTGTTTACATGAGTTAAATTTTTTATAAGAAATAAATAGTTGAAAATGTAAATTTTGGAATCTAATTTACAGAATGAAGGTTAATTGAAATTTGATAATCTGATTTGACTTAATAATGGTATTTTATTCTAACCTATAAACTGTAAGTTTTAATTCATGTAATAGTGATTAAAATGATAAATGGTTTTTTTTGTGGAAAAAATTATGTAAGTTAAAACATACATTTGACATGTAAGTTTTAACTAATGTAAATGGTATAACTTGGGTAATAAAAATGATAAATGTTATTTACTGAATAGAAAATAAAGTGTAAGTTAATAACGTACTTTTAACTTAGCATAAGGATTTCAGCTTTAAATTTTGACATTATAGTAACAAAGTTATTTAACTAAAGTTGTGGTTTCTTTAATGACAAAATAGCTAAAATTAGAGTAATATAATATGAATGATATAATGACTATGATAAAAACTGAATATATATATATATATATATATATATATTATTTGACTTTATAAACTATTGTAGTAGGAAGTATTACAATAACATTTCTGCATTGCTGCGAATTCTTACAGTAACAATTCTGCACTGTTGCGATTCTTACAGTAACAATTCTGCACTGCTGTGAATTCTTACAGTAACAATTCTGCACTCCTGCGATTTCTTACGGTAACAATTCTGCACTGCTGCGAATGCTTATAGTAACATTTCTATATTGCTGTGTTTTCTTAAAAGTGACATTTCCAAAATGCTACGATTTTTCTAAAAGGGTTATAGTTCCGAATGTTATGGTTCTAATGGTTACACCTTTAAAATGTTAGGGTTCTAGAACATTATGTTTCAAGGGGTTGTAATTAAATGAAATTTGGAAGTGTTACAACTTTGGAAAAATGAATAATATTTTAAAGAATAATGATATTGGATTTATGAGGTTTTGAAATGAGCATGTTTGATATGAAATATAAACCATTTGAAATTGAAATAACCACGGGGTATAATAACGTTTGGTTCTTAAAGAGACCGGGATCGGATATGGGCATACTCTTTGTCGATACCGTAAACCACTTTAACAAATGTGTACGCGATGGAGATTCCAGAATGAAGTAGGATGGTGGCGACGATCCTAAAGGTATACATACGTGGACCTAACTCCCGTGAGTTAGCATAAGGTGGCTAAAACAGGAGCAATTGACGGGCCAAGTGAGGTAGCTCCTTCGATCGGACACACTTCATCGTTAGCCATTCTATTACATTGTGATTGATTTGGTGCGCACCTTTGATTCGGGAGTGTGGATCGAATTGGGCGGTAGTTGCGGCTATGCGTTACCAACAGTCCGGAAGTGTAATTGGTATATCTACCCTGTCATTGCCTAGTTGTGTCGTGTCACCTACCCTAGCGCGCCTTCTACGAGTTTTTTTTGTACCATACCTATGGAGTGCCCTCTGATGACGTCCAGTACGGGCGGGATTACGGTACTGTATAGACTATGGGAATATATAAAATGTGTTAAGGGGGAAACGGGTAACGCCTTAATGCTATTTTAATATTTTACTTTACTTTAGACATTATTATAATAGCATATATTACTACATAGTAGATAGTTTAACGGATCCTTAAAGGATGGGTGATCCAAAGCATCCTTTAAGTTACTGATGCATTTCATTTGCAGTTCACTTGAGTTGATTTACATTTTATAAGTATGTATGTCCTGACTCGAGTGTTTTGTGTTTTGTGTTTTGCTATACGCTCGGGTCAGCCTGAGTTTCACAGCTTTGGATTCATCTTTTTGGAGCTAGAGATCCGCCGGAGATTTAGCTGTCTACCTAATATTTCCATTCCAGTTATTTCCACTCAGCTTTTTCCTTTGTAGTAGAGAACTTATGTATCTAAACTTTCCGTTGTATTTGTTTTCAGACTTAGGTATTATGTATTAGTTTGAGACTATGTATCTAGGAGCTTCATGAACTCCTATGTTTATTTTATTGCACTGCGAGTTATTCTAATATTACGTAATTTTGTGATTGATTTTATTTGCCCCAAATTGTATTAACAATCTATTGTTTTGAATTATTCAAGTCTGACATGTGTGGATTTATTATCGATTTGAATGGTCCAAAATAGTGGGATGTTAAAGTTGGTATCAGAACTTTGGTTTTAGGCAAACCTTAGCCTGCGGGGCAAAAACTCATTAGAGATAGGGTAGAAATACCCTAGAATGAGTAAAATCAGTCTTAAAATCATTCTTTGAGAGAGAACGTATTTTTAAATATAAAATGATTTTAAAATGATTTTAAATGATTTTGAAAGATTATTTTGGATTAAAAATTTTTCTTGTTTTAAAATCTAAATTTTCTTAGAATTTCCTTCTTTTCGAATCCACCTCGTTTATAGAATTCTTTGATTAGGATTTTCATTCTAGTTTGAATCTTTTCTTCTATCTTTTCTTCTCCTCTGTAACACCCCTTTAAAATGAGAATAATAGTCCCACATCGTGGATAATACTATAAAGTGAGTGCTTATATACCAAAGCCTTCATCTCATAACAACATCGAGGCCTTTTGAGGAACAAAACCCCACACTTTGGCTTGGCCCATGAGGCGGAGGTGACTAAGTTGGGGATAATATTTGCGTTAAGTGAGGTGCGGGCTGTTACATCCTCTTTCTTTTGTAATTTTATCTTTCTCTCTTTCTCTATAGTTCATATTTTTCCCTATTCTATTTCAGGATTGGAAAATTCCTAGGACTCCATCTGATATCCGTAGCTTTCTGGGCCTTGCCGGTTATTATCGGAGATTCATTGAGAATTTTGCTCGGATTGCTGCACCTCTCACTGCTTTGACTCGTAAGAATGCTAAGTTTATATGGAATAATAAGTGTGAAGCTGCATTCAATGAGTTAAAGTGCAAGCTTACTTCCACACCAGTTCTTACCGTTCCAAATTAAATTAAGGGATTAACGGTATACACCGATGCTAGTCGAGAAGGTTTGGGAGCTGTTCTGATGCAGGATGGGAAGGTTATTGTTTATGCTAGTCGTCGGTTGAATACCCATGAAGCCAATTATGCTGCCCATGATTTGGAATTGCTTGCCGTGGTTTTTGCTTTGAAGCTTTAGAGAGATCATATTTGGAAACTAAGTTTGAGCTCTTTACGGAACATCAGCCTTTGAAGTATATTTTCACCCAGAAGGATTTGAATCAGAGACAAGTTAGATGGCTTGGGTTTCTTGCTTCTTATGACCTCGACATCAACTATACCCCAGGGAAAGATAATGTTGTAGCTGATGCTTTGAGTCGGAAGAAGGAGATGTTGTGTCAGCTTGTTGTTTCTTCTCCTCTTATGGATCGTATTGTTGCTAAGCAGGATGAGAATAAGATGCTTAGGCTTATTAAGGAGAATGTTCGTAGCAAAGTTGGTGGTAGCAACCAAGATGGTAGTGGAGCTCAAATCGATGATAGAGGGATTTTGATGATTAATAATCGGATTTGCGTCCCGAATGTCGACAGGTTGAGGCAAGAGTTACTTTAGGAAAATCATCGGTCTAGACTTTCTATTCATCCAGGTGTGACGAAGATGTACCATGATATGAAGAAGTTGTATTGGTGGAGTGGTATGAAGCGTGATATTTCTCTTTTTGTTAGTAGATGTGCAACTTGTCAGCCGGTTAAGGCTGATCATCAGAAGACCGTTGGATTATTACAACCCCTTGAGGTCCCCAATTGGAAATGGGAACAAGTTTCTATGGATTTTATTGATGGATTACCGAGTACTAGGAGAAGTAATGAGAGTATTTGGGTAATTGTGGATAGATTGACCAAGTCAGCTCATTTCATTCCGGTTAGGTCCAACTGTTCTGCTTCGAGTTTGGCTGAGATTTATATGAGAGAGATTATTCGTCTTCATGGTGTTCCCGTCAGTATTGTTTGTGATAGAGATCCCATCTTTGCTAGTCAGTTTTGGAGAGCTTTTCAGGAAGCTTTAGGTACTCACCTGAATCTGAGCACTACTTACCATCCGCGGACCGACGGTCAAACGGAAAGAGTGAATCAGATTCTAGAAGATCTTCTTCGTGCCTGTGTCCTTGATTATGGAGGATCTTGGGAAGATCATCTCTATCTCCTTGAATTCACCTATAACAACAGTCATCAGGTAAAATCTAAAAATTTTCTGTAAGGTTGTCTTAAATATTTATCCATCCTATTCCATCTTTTGAATTCAGGCTAGTATCGAAATGGCTCCATTTGCTGCTCTTTATGGACGACCTTGCAAATCTCCATCTTTCTGGATTGAGTCCAGTAATCATTTGGTTCTTGGTCTTGATATGATTCTAGAGGCTTCTGAGAAATTTGAGGAGATTAGGAGGAAGATGAGGATTGCTCAGGATAGGCAGAAGAAATATGCTGATAGGCGTAGGAGGAGTCTAGAGTTTTCTGTTGGTGTTTAGGTTTTCCTTAAGGTCTCTCTGTTAAGGAATGTGATTCGGTTTGGTCAGAGAAGGAAGCTTGCTCCTAGGTTCATTGGTCCTTTTCGCATCATAGAGAGAGTTGGTTCTTTAGCCTACCATTTGGATTTGCTTGAGAAACTTTCTGGAGTGCATAATGTATTCCATGTTTCGCATCTTCGTCGGTATCTTCATGATCCTTCTTTGATTTTTCAGCCTTCTACTTTCAAGAGTTTGGATGTTGAGCCTAACCTTACTGTCGAAAGGAAGCCACTTCGTATTATCGATAGAGGTACGAAGCAGCTGAGAAGGAAATCTGTCAACCTGGTCAAAGTGCAATAGAGCACTGATGATCGGGATTGTACTTGGGAAATGGAGGAGGTCATTCGTGCTTCAAATCCGGAATTGTTTGTTCTAGGTACTATTCGTTATCCTACCTTATCCTTCTTTATTTTCTGGGTCTCGTTCCTTTTCGAGGGCGAAAAGTTTTGAGTGGGGGAGAGTGTAACAACCCGCAAATTTTGAAAATATTTTAAATGAAAATTCATTTGAAACTTTGAATATAATTATTTTAAAATTTGATAAATTTGGAGATTTAATGTAATATTTTGGGATTCGATGTGAAATGTTCTTCCAAATTTAATAAAATAAAGATTTTTCTTAAAATGCAAATTTTGGTCAACTTTGGTCAAAGTTTGACTTTCTGTGAAAATTTTGAATGTTGAACTTTTACTTTTTTTTATGAAGATGGATTTAATCCTAACATTTTCTTTGTTTTTCGTTTTGTAAAATTTTGGTTTCTACTTCTCAAAATATACAAATTTTGGCATATTAAACGTAGTTATTTTCCTATAACATTTATCTTATTTACATTTTGATTTTGGGCTTGTACTATTGGGCTAGGAATTTCTTTAGTAGATGAGAAGCCACATGATTGAGATGACTATATAATATCCTAGGGTTATGCTAGACTCTTCATTTTTATTTGTGCTTCCGCAGAAAGAAATTAATGTAAGTTTTTCTTCTTCCTCTTCCTCCTCAAAACCCTAGACTTCTCCCCTAAAATTTCTCCTTCCTCCTTCCTTAAATTTCGGCCATGCTCATCATCACACCCATCTCCTCTGCCTCCAACAAAAAAAACCCTGGCCAAAACCACTTCTCCTCCTTCCTTTTTCCCTTCCTCTTCAACAAATTTCGGCCTCCACTCTTCTTCTTCCCACCACAAACCCTATAGCCGAACCATCACCTCACCCTTCCCTTTCCTTTGCCTTGGCCGTGACCACCTTACCCACAACCAAACCCTAACCCTAGCTTAGACCGAACCCAAAACCTAACCCTAGCCGAACCAAACCCCACCCACATCTAGCCTAGACCGAACCCAAACAAACCCTAGACCAAACCTATGTGTCCCCTAGACAAGCCCTCTTCACATGTTTACAAATATATAATTTTTCTACTTTTATTTTTCTATGCGAATTATTTGTTTATATATGAAATTTATTTTATTTTTCAAAGCTTTGGATTTGGATTCTCCTCCCACTCAAGCTTGTCCGTAATTGTCGTGCTTATTGTAGTCGTTATGTTGTGGTTGGAATCACTTCTCTAACCAAAGAAGATGAGTAATCACTCTTGACAATATACTTATATTTTGGTGAATTGACGACAATTGAATTGTACGGATATGTATATGCAAGTTAGAAATTTCACCTATGTTTTTATTATTTTATTTCATATGATATTAAACCTGTTGTGATCATATGCCATGATATGTTATTTATTGTTCTGTTTATTTCATATTCTATTCTCACACTGCAAGTTCCTTCACTATGGGTTCAAATGATACATACCCGAATGATCTTTAGATTAAGGAAAATTGTTATGGGCTAAAATGATAGGCCTGAGCAATTTTATTTGACTTGGGATTGCGGTTTTGAAATGATATAAAACCCGGAAAATTATAAATTGTGGATTGAAATAATATATGTCCGTATTTACTTGACCCTAGGTTAGAGAATTTTATACAGACTCCGTGGTTGTTTTAAAACGATTTTCTAAAAATTATTAATTATTTTGGATTTCTATATATGAATCTCAACTAAAATTTAATGTAATAATTTCTGTGAATTTGTTTACATGAGTTAAATTTTTTATAAGAAATAAATAGTTGGAAATGTAAATTTTGGAATCTAATTTACAGAATGAAGGTTAATTGAAATTTAATAATCCGATTTGACTTAATAATGGTATTTTATTATAACCTATAAACTGTAAGTTTTAATTCATGTAATAGTGATTAAAATGATAAATGGTTTTTTTTGTGGAAAAAAATATGTAAGTTAAAACATACATTTGACATGTAAGTTTTAACTAATGTAAATGGTATAACTTGGGTAATAAAAATGATAAATGTTATTTACTGAATAGAAAATAAAGTGTAAGTTAATAACGTACTTTTAACTTAGCATAAGGATTTCAGCTTTAAATTTTGACATTATAGTAACCAAGTTATTTAACTAAAGGTGTGGTTTCTTTAATGACCAAATAGCTAAAATTAGAGTAATATAATAGGAATGATATAATGACTATGATAAAAACTGAATATATATATATATATATATTATTTGACTTTATAAACTATTGTAGTAGGAAGTATTACAGTAACATTTCTGCACTGCTGTGAATTCTTACAGTAACAATTACAGTAACAGTTCTGCACTGCTGCGAATTCTTATAGTAACAATTCTGCACTACTACGATTTCTTACGGTAACAATTCTGCACTGCTGCGAATGCTTACAGTAACATTTCTGTACTGCTGTGTTTTCTTAAAAGCGACATTTCCAGAATGCTATGATTTTTCTAAAAGGGTTATAGTTCCGAATGTTATGGTTCTAAAGGTTACACCTTTAAAATGTTAGGGTTCTAGAACATTATGTTTCAAGGGGTTGTAATTAAATGAAATTTGGAAGTGTTACAACTTTGGAAAAATGAATAATATTTTAAAGAATAATGATATTGGATTTATTAGGTTTTGAAATGAATATGTTTGATATGAAATATAAACCATTTGAAATTGAAATAACCACGGGTTATAATAACGTTTGTTTGTTAAAGAGACTGGGATGGGATATGGGCATACTCTTTATCGATTCCGAAAACCACTTTAACAACTGTGTATGTGGTGGAGATTCCAGAATGAAGTAGGATGGTGGTGACGATACTAAAGGTATACATACATGGACCTAACTCCCGTGAGTTAGCATAAGGTGGCTAAAACAGGAGCAATTGACGGGCCAAGTGAGGTAGCTCCTTCGATCGGACACACTTCATAGTTAGCTATTCTATTAGATTGTGATTGATTTGGTACGCACCTTTGATTCGGGAGTGTGGATCGAGTTGGGCGGTAGTTGCGGCTATGCGTTACCAACAGTTCAGAAGTGTAATTGGTATATCTACCCAGGCATCGCCTAGTTGTGCCGTGTTACCTACCCTAGCGCGCCTTCTACGAGTTTGTTTTGTACCATACCTATGGAGTGCCATCTGACGACGTTTAGTACGGGCGGGATTACGGTACTGTATAGACTATAGGAATATATAAAAGGTGTTAAAGGTGAAATGGGTAATGCCTTAATGCTATTTTAATAGTTTATTTTACTTTAGGAATTATTATAATAGCGTATATTACTACATAGTAGATAGTTTAACGGATCCTTAAAGGATGGGCGATCCCAAACATCCTTTAAGTTACTGATGCATTTCTTTTGCAGTTCACTTGAGTTGATTTACATTTTATAAGTATGTATGTCCTCACTTGAGTGTTTTGTGTTTTTCTATACGCTCGGGGTCAGCCTGAGTTTCACATCTTTGGATTCATCTTTTTGGAGCTAGAGATCCACCGGATATTTAGCTGTGTACCTGATATTTCCATTCCAGCTATTTCCACTCAGCTTTTGCTTTTGTAGTAGAGAACTTATGTATCCAAACTTTCCGTTGTATTTGATTTCAGACTTGGGTATTATGTATTAGTTTGAGACTATGTATCTAGGAGCTTCATGAACTCCTATGTTTATTTTATTCCGCTTCGAGTTATTCTGATATTCTGTGTCTGTGATTCTATGATTGATTTTATTTGCCCCAAATTTTATTAATATCCATTGTTTTGAATTATTCAAGTCTGACATGTGTTGATTTATTGTCGATTTGAATGGTCCAAAATAGCGGGATGTTACAGAAACCATAAAAATATTTTCATTTCAAACAAGATTCGTACAAAAATGTTAACTGTATAATTATGTAATCAAAATTATATAATTTCTCTTATGTAATTCCTTTGGCCTATTGACTACATTAATACATGCAATTAAGAGTCCCTACAAAAAATTGTTTAGTCAACCATAGTTAAAAAAAATTCGTAGTTGTGAGTATTAGATCGTAGAAATGAACATTTATTCCTAGGATGCTCTTAAATAAAGGTGCTTTCAAGAATGAGATATCGGTACAACCATCAAACCAGCATTCGCAACGCTTACCATAAGATGGATAATGATTCACTTATGACTGTTGGGGACAAAAATATCTTACACACATGTAGTTATTGAGGAACAATTCCATAACGACTCACTGAAAGTCTTCTATATGTCAAATATTTCCAAGTCAAATTAACAAAGCACATATGATAATGTGCAATGGTTGTTTAAGTTGAGAGTACTTTAAATCTTATTTATCAGGACCAGACATTGATTGCAGATAAATCACACACTGGATAATGTTACGATCATAGTTAGGTAGAACTATAAACATTATTATAGATTTGATCGCTCGTCGAGCTCTAGACATCATAGTGAAATAATCCTAATGAAGATGATAGAGTTAGGGGTATGCTCTATATGTAGTTATGTAATTTACTATAAATTATAAACTCTATAATAATATCTCGTTTAAAATAACATGTGTTTTTCCTTCTACCATATACTTGTCATATTATGTTCTGTTAACTATAATTACTTAAGTTAATTATATGTAATAGAAAACCCTTAAATAATATGTTATGCTATAGTAATTACAATGTGTTGTAATCTCGAAAATTTTATCACATTAAAAAACATATTGTTTTAAATATTCTTAGTCGGGATGTTTCGAGACTGGATGTCAATACATACTTTGAAGCTGGAGTATGTAATACTCTCTTAATGTTAGGCATTGTATTACTCATGGTTGTTGAGGCACTAATAGGTTACATACAGATAATTATTGGATAACTATGGAATGACTCACGCAAGAGTTTTCTATTAGTCAATATAACAAGGTTAGACATAGAATCACGAAGTAATGATATTACACAGTTCTCTCGACTTGAGTATGTTGTTGGACTTCAATGTGGAAACTCCACTTTAATTATACTGAAATCATGGCACAACGTCCATCAAACGATTGTAGTTGGGTCTGAGTTGAAGCATAGTGAAGTGAAATGCTATTCAATAGAGAATTCATCTCCTTAGTTATATGTGATTAGTATCACAGTCAACTATAGTCAACTCAACGTTAAACTCTCTGATCAGAGCAGTTCGGTTAATAATAATTATTATTATTGAAGTAAGAACTTTTTGTCAAGAATAAACAAGTTGAATATGGACAATATTAGAGCTTTGACCAAAACCAAATTCCATAAGTTTTAATGTGATATAGTATTAACGAAGAGAATTAGTATAAATATTTGTTGGTACCAGGTACCGCTTTTTATAGTGAAATTGGATCTTGCCAAAAATGTATAAGAAGTAAATTTGTTTAAACTATCACACCACTAGGTAAGGTGGCATGAAAACATTAATATTCAAATTGTTCGATATTAATAACTGATTGAACTTACAGCTTTGAGTCACACAATCGAAATGTTGAATACTAAGAAACACCACATATTTAGTTAAATAATAATTGTTAGAATTAACTAAATTAATTCATATTTATGAAATATTAATTATTAAATTTTATCTGATTTATTTGAATTAATAATAATGTGCATATATAAAAGTTATATATGTACATAATGATATACGATATCGATAATTATTTAAATTGGATTCAAATTAAATAAATACTGATTGGATTTAGAAATTTGTGTGGGCCTGTTTAACCCATGTGAAGACCGTCATAATATGGAGGAGAGGGGTGATTTTTGAATGCAAAAGCTTGTTTTGAATTGGTAAAAAGAAGAGGAAAAAAGGAGATCTAGATCTCCACCTTTTACTCTTTTCTATTGGCCTTTTGAACATCACCTTCTCCATCCTTTTCATTTGACTTTTAGCTTCTTCCCCTAATCATCTTTGGATGCAAGTTATAGGGATTTCCCCTGTATTTCCTATAATGACCCATAATTTTAGAGTCTTCAAATTGGAATATTTGATTTATCTAAATATTCGAATTTAAATTTTATTATAATAAAATCTATGTTTCAAATTTAGACTTGATTTTTAATGACACTTTTTTTAATAAAAACTCAACCCGGAGCCCTGATGAAATCGAACGGATGGGATGAGCCCCCAACCCGTCTGGTCCGACCACAGACAAGAGGAATTTAATGCCAGCCCAGCTTAGAGGTTTGATGCCCCCTACCATTTATGATAGGTTTTATGGGAGCCCACCTTCGCGCCTTGAATGGGAAACACAGCTCAATCTACTAGGACATATTTTTAATTTGTTTTATATGATTTTTCCAAAAAAAATTAATTTAGAAAATAATTAAATTTTTGTTTGTTGCTTTTTTGCGGCAAATGTCGGTACTTTTGAAACTTTATAGAATAAATTAACCCGTATATTTTATTACTATTTTGTGATCATGTCACTTGCTATGCGCAATCATATTTTTATTTCTGTCGTTCGCAGCGTGTATGCGAACATGTTATTGTGTGGTGGGGTATGGCAAAATCTAACTTTTTCAAATACACAATTATATTCACGCACGCACATCATCTTTCACCATACTTTTGCTTTGTCCTTCCTTACACTTGCACATGTTCTTATTAACTTTTATTTACATAGACTTTAAGTATTTAGTTTGTTTGGCAATATATTAACACACATTCATTTTTATACCTGGGGGAATTCACATTCTCCTCTGCGTTGAAATATACACAGCACACATATTTCTTTCTATTGGAAAAAAAATAGGTACACATGAAATAAAAAGACAGAGCCATATTTTCTCTTCTCCTTCTCTTTCCTTTTTCTTTCTCATTCCTTTTCCATTTTTTCCTCTCAAATGTGTACATTGTTGTGTTGGAATTGTATGTATGTTCATGTGTGAATGTGTGCATGGATGGGAGGCCATGAGTGTATAAGTATGTGCTCGTGTGCTCGTGTGCTCGAGATTTGAGGAAATAGAAATAGGATGGAGTTACTATTCATTGCAAGATATTTTTCCACTTTATCCCTTTTAAATGTGTTCAATTGCACATGCTTTGGGGGGAGGGTTTTTTTGTAGGGGCATGGGAAAGGATGATGCGTGTTGCATCCGTGGGCCGTGTTTTAGTGTTTGGGCTTTAGGCCAAGGAATGAGGCTAAGAATAGTTTAGGTTATTATTTTTTAGTTATTTAATTTTGCTAATAAAATGGGTTAACTTTAAAATAGAATAACTCCCTCATACAAAATCCATTTAACTCGCGGATTCCGACATGAGATTCGTATTAACGAATAGAACATTTTAGTATAAATGGTTGATAGTTTTAATGAAATATAAATTAATGATAAAATTGTAGTGATTTAATTACATTTAACGTAATTAAAAAAAATTATATTTCGTTAGTGACATTCAATTAGTAGAATAAAACATCGTTCTAATATAATCGAAATGAATAGATTACAATGGACATCTGTTGAGCAGAATAAATCTTCGTTCTACTATTACATTATGTTAATGGTTGCAACGATGTGTTCACATTTATTATTGTTGTTGATGGATTGTTTGATTGTTTGAAGTGTGCTAGGCCAGTTTATGAGCAATTAAATTCCATATGCATGGGTTGAGTAGATACAAATACCTTGTGATTAGAATTTCACAGTTTGACTATAAGGTGTTCGATGAAAATGTTTGACTAAGTAATAGTTATAATAAAAGATGTTTATTATATTTTAAAGATGTTTATCTTTTAAATGAAATGGTTTCTTTGAAAAGAAATTGTAACGACCCAGATTTTCTGTCATTTGAATTTGAATATTAAATGGTTTTAAATATTGGATTGGAAATATAAATTGATTTTAAATATGGAGTTATTGGTTGAATTCGAGAAATAGAGTTAATTTCGAATATAGCGATTTGTCGTAATACGATAATAGTGTGAATGATTGAAATTCGAATCGAAAATGAATTGAAACGATTTCTACTATTAATATAAATTATATTTGGATTAGAATTGAGTCAGTAAGTTTTAAAACTAAAATTTCAATTGATTTCGTCAACTTTTGAAATCGTCGATTTTATCGACGCGTTAAAATAGCAATCCAGGGCACAGTTTCGTAATTCGACGAAACTAGTTCCATTGGATCCGTAATAGTGTATTATTAACGAATTTCAAATTTCATAGCGTTTGGATTTACCATTTGGTCATGCGATTTGAAAATGCCTAGAAATAATTTAATTGAATTTAATATAAATAGTCGATTTAAAAGGCTATCTTTCACATAAGATAGAATTAGGACTCGAAACTAGTTCAATTGGGTTCGGAATAGGGGTATAACATTAGGAACGCCAAGCGGCACGCCTCGATAGGGGTTCAGGATTTCGAGAAATATAAATGAAATATTTTGAAGTTTAATAATATTATAAAATTTTCGAAAGTCAAACCCTATCTGACCCAGCCACCTAGCATCTAATCGCGCAGGCCTATTTCCCCCCATCTCTTTTAAATTGCGACATTTCCTTTCAAACAGAAGAAATCGAATCAACTCGTAATAAAAAAGGGGGAAATCGAAGATGAAACGCGAATGCTGGGGGATGGAGGCGCTCGTTCGAGGCGACGTGGTTGCGATGGGATGTAGGTCAAGTTTTCACGATTAGGGTTCGATGGCGAGCTATGATGGCGGTGGTTCAGGGGTTGGTGCATGCATGGTTTCTCATTGAAGTCAATTTGGGGAGCGCGCGAGTTGCTGCTGCGGCATTGTGAAGGTGGAGGCTAATAGTGACATGGTGTTGGCATGTGTCAGGATGGAGAAGAGGAGAAGAGCATGAGGTTATGGTTGATGGAAGCCTGACGATGGCGGTGAGCGATTCATCTATGTTGTGATGCTATTTCAGGAGATTGCGAGGCTGTGATTGCTGAAGGATATGGTGGAGGCACTGTATGGATTGTATGATTTGTTTGTGAAATTGACAAAGCATTTAGCTTGGGTGGCAGTAGCGTTTCGTCGATAAGGCGAAGAGATGAACGTTGATGGTGGTGGCATTGAAATCGTGGCCGAGAGAGAAAGGTATTTGTTTAGGTTAATTAATTGGTTAATTAAATTTAGTAATTAAACTTTAATTATAATCGTTATATTAAGAAGCGTATTTATTCATACGAGGTCCAAAATCATGGAATAAGTCACGTTGGATTTGTAGCTGTGAATATACAACCTGGAATTTATTCGGAGTCGATTAGAGATAACTGGGATTTTAGGTTGAATTGAACGACAGTTCGATTTAATCTAAATTTGGCATTTGGCAATTTAAAATCAAGGTGAGTGAATCTCACTCATTTGGATAACTGGATTAAAGATATAAAAATTATTGGATGATTGGTCGAATTTATAAATTTATTAGCAGCTGGATGTTATATTTTATATATTAGTATATATATATATTAGTAGTTGGATATATTTCCCGCCGATTGGAGAAGATGAGACACTATGCACCCCGCATAATAGCGGATGAACCTATATTACCGCGATATCCCGCCTTGAAGCGGGATTGGTATTTTATGATATATAACATCTGTGGATGCAGGGAAAACAGGTTGGAGGGATCCAATTGGATTCCTCAAATATATTGGTTGTTTTTCACATATAGTGATATATGATATGATTGAATAATTTGTAATGGATTTTTGTGTGATTTGTTTTATTGGATGCTATAGTAGCACTGGCCTAAATTTTAGTATTCTAAAAATAATATTTTGAATTTAAATAAGAAATACAAAGGCGATTTTGGAAATAAAATATTTATATTGAATTTTGGGATTATTTAAAAGGGAATTGAATTGGACAAAATAAATGATTGGATTTTGGATATTTAATTAGCTATTTCATAAAATGGTCTCAACTAGAGAATTTTAAATTGAGGATTTTAAAACATTGGATTTTAAATAAGATTTTTAAAATACGAAATGGAAGTAGAAATCGAGATTTGATTGGTTTGGAATATAGTTTCGGTTATTTAAGAAATTTATTTATAAATGGGATTTTAATTAGAAATCGTTGTATAAAATAGATTTTTGTAATGTAAACCTGTACAAGCTGGGAAATGAGATTATAAAATTTATAAACAAGGTTTATAAATAAAGTGAGATGATTATCATTTGATAAATTGGAGATATAAATTCATGGTGAGAATTTATAATGAGATGGGGTAATCAGGTTTAAAAAGAAATGGTAGAGCATAATTTTTAAATGTGAAAAAGTTATGAAATTGGGAAAGTGGATGTGCTATGAATCGAGAGAGAGATTTATAAATTGAAATTGGTTATATAAGAATTTTAAAAATATATTTTTATTGAGAAGTTAAGTTTGTTTTAAAAAGTGAATTTTTAATTATTAAACTATGCAATTTAAAACTGTTTAAGCATTGAAATATTTCAGAAAGTTAGCTATTTAAAATTTTAAATTAGTTGAAATGAATTCTAAGATTTTAAACAAGTTTTATAAATCTATTAGAAATTTTACAAATGAATTGGATTAGTTATTGACGTTATTTTAAAAGTTCTTGATATTTTTAAATAATTATTTATCCATGATCTTGAAATTTATTATTATTATATATACATAGAATTTTAAAGTAAGTAATTGGAATTTATTTATAAATGCTCTTGAGATTGTAAACCAAATTATATTAAATGGATGTGATTGTGTAAGTGAAATGTTATAATGGGATTTCTGGAAATTTAGGGGAATTCCCAAAATAGTTGGACTCGGGAACTTAAAATGAATCTGAATCCATTAAAGGAGTTATAAACTGTTAGTTGGATTTTAAATAAGTATAATCGATAATGTTTGGAATTTATAAAAGGAAATTAATAGAAATTCCGAAGATTTATGAGATAAATGCGGAATATTTCCTAAGTATGGATATTAGAAATGATTTTGGAAAATAAACTTATAATATTTTCCTAAGTATTGAAATTAAAGGTTTGGAGATATTTTAGCGACGAAATGATTTTTATAGGAATATTTTTCTAAGTTATGAAATACTAAGTTGGACTTGGAAAATATTTCTAAGTATTGGAATAAAATGATTTGGGAAGGTTTTGACCATGGGAAAGTTATACGGAAATATTTCTAAGTGTTAATATGGGTTGAAAATATCCCATTAAGGATATAAGGGTTTGAAATTATTTCAAACGTTGGAATACTGAAAGGTATTTGAATATATATATGTAAAGATATTTGAATGAATATTTTGTAAAAATTTATAATATGGCCTAGTGACTGTTTATGTGTGTAATTTGATAGTTAAATAACCGACTATCAAATCTGGCCAATCTCGTTAATCGTTTCGAAGAGACCGGGATCGGATTTAATTATTTGAAAAGCACTTCGATCTGAATTGTGCATTACGAATTATGATATCATGAAGATAATGAAGACAGTGGTCTTGGAGATTCGATTTGTTCAGACCCAGAATAGCTTGTATGTATGAATGCTATTATTTGCATCGTGGATGGGAATGCACTGTTAGCATTCCAAGTATGAATGCCATTCTAAAGGTAAAACGTAGCCTCAAACCTCATCAATCGAAAATGACTAAAACAGAGGAGATGCAGTAGGGCTAAGTGGGTCGCACCCAAGTTGGGTATGTTATCACTTTTCTAGATACCCTCGGATATATTACATTATAATTATGGATATGGTTGTGCATGGAAAAGAGAGCGCTCGATTAGGGTGGGAACACCTGGGGTGATAACATATTTGGTACTATCTAACAAGAAGTAGGTCGTTCCTATGTTGGCAGGGATCGTTAGGTACGATCCCGGTATATTTTTCTAGAGATGTACTGTGACGAGCGGTACTCCAGTAGCCTGTCATTGTATGGAATCCAATATCCACTATGAGCCTGTATGGTTTTGATTATGCCCAACTATGCCGAAACGTGAGATGCAAGCATTTCAGCTATTTTCTAGTTTATTTTCTATAGACACTATTATAATATCAAATGATTTTGTTATAAAATGTTTTGGTTGTCGTAAGGTAAAAACCCATCGTGTTTATGTGTGACGTGGTCTTATGAGATACCTTTATTTTCAAAGGATTTTGATAACAGTGGTAATTCAAATTGAGTGTGTTTTCTCACGCTGGTTTTCCAGACTGACTCTGGTGTTATTTTATTATAATGCTCGGGTCAGACCGAGTATTATAGATTCAGGTTAGGATGCTATGGAGCTCAGGAGACGAGCTAGAGGATTTCAGGCGTATTGCATGTACTTGGTTATTTCCGTTATGAGTCTTTTATGCTGTATATTTAGTACATGTGAGGACAAGTTATTATAACTATCCAGGTTGATTGTTGACTGTTGTACTCTGATGATTGTATGTATATTATAGTTACAGTTTCTTGTATAAAGATCTGTTATTATATATTATATTTTGTTCCACTGCAATTGTGAGATTTTGTATTGTTGTTTCTGTTTCTTCTTCTGTCTTCTTCTTCATCACCCCTAATGATCTGGTATTTCCAGCACTCGATTTCTCGGCATGCTATACAATGAACATATTGATGTCGATTTTCGAGGGTTGAAAATCTCCTGTTACTGCAGAAATAGAAATATTTTGAAGTAAATATTTTGCAGTGATTTTATATAAAGGTGTTTATATAACATTGGAAATGAATACTTTTGAAATGATTTTTATATATAAATGAGATATATAGAACAATGGTTTATAAATGTGTTTTATAAATAAAGATGATTTTGAGAACTTAAAACCCGGATGTTTTGAAATTGGTTTCAAAAAGATTTTGAAAAAAATAATGATAGTATGATTAAAAGTATTTGTGAGAAATTATTATTGTGAAATATGAATTTGTTAGTGAAAGTATATTCATATTTATTGATTTGGATTTTTGGGTATTGTTCATTCAATGGGATCAGTTGTCGGTTGGTATCTATGATTTTCTGCTTTCTTGCAGCGGTTGGCAATTGCCATGATTATATATCCAAGAGGGGTATTGTCCTAAGGGACGTTTATTATTTTATTGAGCAATTGCCTTTGGTGGCATTTACCTTGAGTGGCATTTCCCAATCTATTTTGATACACTTTTATATATGCATTTTAATAGAAGAATATATATATATATATATATATATATATATAATTTCAAAAGGATTTGAAATGAAATTGAAGAGATTATTTTCGAAAAGATTATATTTTGAAATAGTAAAGTTAAGTAGATTTCAGAAATCTAAATGTGAAGATTACCTAAGGGGCAGTTTGAGATTTGCATTTATGTTTGTGCATCATAGGATCCTTGAGTCCTATTTGTGGATAGGGTAACTATGTTGGCTTGATCTTGTATCTAATTGGGTACCCAATTAGGTAGGGGTACATAGGCAGTCATAAGTGGTAGTGATGTAGCCCCATTAATATATATATATATATATATATCGTGTTTATTATTTGCTAATTATCATGTGTTGTATCTTTCCTATATACCATTTTATTCTACGTTGACATGTTTATTGAGTTTGCAGGATTGGCTATTGTTGTTTCTCTCACCAGAGTTGTGCAGTGGTAGAATTATAGTATTTATATTCAATATGTATTAAAGCACACCCTATAAAATAAATGATTACTCTGAAAAGTTGTATTATTAAAATTGTATCCTATACATTTAGTAGTGTTACATATTTATCAAATGATATTCTGTATTAAATTGGTTGTTTTCATTTGTTTGTTTTAGAATGGATGGGTTTTTGGTGACTTTAACTAGTCTGAAATTCCGAGTCGATACATTTCCAAATCAAATTAAATTTATTTCAAAGGAGTGGTATACTCTTCTAGTTAGTTGCACTTTCTAAAGGAGTCAAGATTGGATTATGAGGAGCTTGATTCAACATTTAAGGTGTTCTTCATATGTTACGCTTTGGTAATAATATATTGTAACAACCTGCACCTTAATAGGCTAGAATTGCGAACAATAATTGAAACTCAAGTCCATTAGGGTACGAATCGTTGGTTTTGGTAACTTGTAATATACATGAGCATATTAGAGAACGATCAAACTAAACTCACAGCAGAAAAGAAAATATAATAAGATATAAATACTGACTGAGGCTACTACCTTGTAATCGATGATATTCCTTGGACATCCAATTGCACTGTCAGTACCAAGCGTGAATAAGAAGACTTCTTTATCAACCGTTCTGTCTTGCTCCAGTGCCCTATTCCTCTAAATATATCCTATGGGTAGTAAGGAGGAGGGGGTCAAAACCACATTCTGGTGATTGGAAAATTTCATACTTAATCCATACCACAGACTTATACATATTGGTTTCTATTTAAATGTTATGTCTTATTACTTACGGTTAATTTGTTTAATGCACATACGATATGTCTACCAAACCTTCTCCAAGGTATATAATACAAACATATGCCTATTGTATATGTGCTACCCAAAACTCGACCACTTAATACTTATTGAATAGGAAGGAGGCAAAACCAACGACCACTTAATAGCTCATTCCTCGAAGCGGGCCATTCGCATCGTCAACGTTGTTCTCTCAGTCCTAGCCACAAAGACCATTGACTTCTATATATGGCTTTATAATACATAATTACGGCATCTATCATTAATAATGTCCTAGCCATATGAGAGATGATACCTAAGCCACTTAATACCTTATTGGTGGACTTAGGAAAACTCTGACCAATTAATACCTTCTTTAAGGTAGGTCCCCACCATTTAATACCTAATCCAAAGGCGGATCCCTCATCGGTACCTATATAGTAGACATTGCGAAAATCTGTTCGTCCACTTAATACTTCCTATTGATGCGGACCTTTCGAAGATACCCTTTACCGTGCCTAACTGCTAACCTTGACCATTTAATACTTCCTAAATAGGGAGGAGGCGGTCCCCTAATCAACGAATTAATACCTCCAACCCAAAAGCAGGTCCTACATCCTTCACATATCCATTTTCCCATAGGTCCTTTCGTTGGAGATGTCTTATGTCAGTAGTAAGTGTACACAACTACTAGTAACCTCTACGTGAAGGGAAGACTTTTATTGTGTAACTCTACTGACCTCGCATCCCAACCCACTAAGTAAAGATATTTATTTACTTATTCAAATTTATCATTATTTATTCCTTATATTTTTCATGATTAACCTACCAGTATCATTAAACAATCCCATTTCACCGATTTATCACTTATTTAAATTATTGTAACTCCTAATTTATTGTGCATTTATTGCCTATTTATTTTTGGAGTTACAATCCTTCAATCTTTATTTTCCAATCCTACCATTTATTACATGATCTATTCAAATGTTAAATTTGCGTTCAATGCAAACATAAACGTATAATACTTTGTATTAATTATATTTTTATTTTGAATATTTTAGCACGGTTATGTCGTTTTATAAATTTATTTTTACATTTCCATTTATTAATCCTTTAACTAGAATATTTCATTCTATATTTTAATCTGTTAGAATTAACCTTCCAAAATGTTTTCCCATTGCAACCTTCATAAATTAACCCAAATGTAACGACTCGTAAATTCGAACAATTTTTAAAAGAAATATTAATTATAATTATTGAATAGAATTTGGTTAGGAATAAAAATTTGATGTTTTATTTATGTAATTTATTGATACGAATTGGAAAAAATTTCGATAAGTTATATAAAGATGATAGGTTTGAATGTAATTGGATGAGAATTGGATGCTTAGTTAATGGCATGAATTGGATAATAAAGGAAATTATAAGCGACGATAAAATGCATATTTATTTAAGGAAAATAAAATGTGTGATTTAAATGTAACATACCAAGTTGATTTCAAATAACAGAACGAGGTAAAATAATTATTTCGTAAGTAGATTTATACCCTTGTGTAAACAATAAATTAATAAATATGAATTACTAAGTTGTAGCAATTGATTTGTTCCTCATCCCATTGATTAATACATTTCGGAAATTATTTTGTAATCAATGGAATTAAATGTAATTGAAATCTTTCGAATAAAAGGAAAGAGGACATTAATTGTAATTAATGGACGTAATAATAGAAACGTATGTTTGAACTAAAATAAAGATGAAGTTGAGGAAATAAAAAGCAAACATATGTTTTAATGGAAAGGGAAATTTGATGTAATATAATGAAAATATAAATTGAAATAAAAGGATAAAACTTTGTTTGAATTATTTAATGAAAATAAAACGATTAGAGTGTAACTAAAAATATATTGGAAATTTATAACCACTATGTAATTTGATATATATATATATATTGAATTAATTGGCATTTAACCTTTTAAATATGATAAGGGGAAACAAATTAATATTGCATTAATTGATATTACATCTTTTAATTAAGATAAAGAGAAAAACAAATTAGAAGTGAATTAATTGACATTAATTTACCAACATTCAATTTGGAAATTTAATATTGAATTTATGGACATTAAATCTTTTAATAAAGGGAAACAGATGGTAGTTGATTCATTCAATTTTAAATTATATTATTTTCAATTAAATTGAGTTTTTAAAATTTAAATTTAAATAACAAATTTGTGATGTTGAGTGGTTTATTTGACCAAATTTAATAGAATAATTTTTTTTGTGAAATTTTAAATTTTGGTCAAACTTAGTTAGAGTTTGACTTTTGGTTGGAAAATTAAATTTGAATTTTAAATTTCATTCTTTTTATATGATACTAGAGTGAATTCCGATCTCCTCTCTACTTTTCGTTTTGTCAAAATCAAATTTCTATTGGTCTAAAAATTTGAATTACTGTGAAAAATTGACATGAATTTGCATTATATATTTGTGTTTTATTTGGCTAAATGTTGATGGGGTTGTTTAGTCTAATGGGCCTAGGTAAACCAAGAGACTCTATTAATCCTACGAGTCCTGTGACCATTCCTGTGCCCTTAACTTTCTGTTTCCTATCGGACTAAACAACTACATACAGATAATTCCTCTTGAGAAACTTTCTGTTCAATCTTCCTTCTTCTTCTCAAATCTACACAGAACTCTAGATCTCCAAATCCCAAAACTCCAAAATTCTCAAATCCTAAAACTCCTTTCCTCCTCTCTTTCAAACCCTTCCAACCTCCTCCTCTTGTCGCCCTTTCCACCATCTACAAGGCCATCTCCTCACATTCTCCTCTCGGCTACCATCCATTCCTCCCAAGCCCGAAAACCCTAACCCTTCCCTAGGCCATAGCCGAACCCAAACCACCACCAAATCCATCAATTCGACCACCACATCCACCCTTTGCCTTAGCCGCACCCATACCCTAACCATCCTCCTCCTTGGCGCACCAAACCCGACCCAAAAACACCATGGTCGAACCCACTTTTCACCTCTCTTCCTCTATTTTATAAAACAAAAAAAGTTATATATTTATATTTTGTGATCCATCGATTCTAGTTCGTGCTTGCTTTGGAATTGTGATTCAAATTGGTAGCTTTGTGTTGTCAATTTTTCCTAGCCTCGAAAGGTGAGCCATTCACTCACGATTTATAATTTTATGCTAACTGAATAAACATCAATTGATATGTCATAGGGAATGTTGTGATAGTTAGGATTTTGCATAGTTTGTATATGATTTTGACATGATATAAATTCACCTATGTTCACTTATGAATTTTGACATGTTAAATATTCATTATGTTCATTTATGATTTGCGACACGATGTGATTATTGATGATAGGCACGTTATGTTAGGATATGTCATGAATATGCCACATATGATATATTAAAATTTACTATGTATTATGGACACATATGTTATGTTAAAATATGTTACTATTATTGTAGGTAAATAAAATATGTGAAAAAAAAGAAATAAAAAAGAAAATAAAAGGAAAAGAAAAATAATGTGTTATGAATAGAAAAGGAAAAAAAAGAAAAAGAAAAATTGATATGCCATATGTGTGTTATGTTTGTAATATAGAAAATCACCTAAGTGCTATGTTAGAAATGATTATATAATATGTTATGTTATAGTAGTAATTTTATGTCACATGCCATGTTAAAATATGAATATATGCTATGTTATGTAATTCGTTATGCAAGTTATATGCTATGTTATGTAATTTGTTATGCAAGTTATGTGCTGTGTTATGTAATTTGTTATGTAAGTTATGTGCTATGTTATGGAATACATTATGCAAGTTATGTGTTATGATATTTTTCTATGCAAATCATGCTGCAAGTTCCCTTAGTTTTAGAAATTCTCTATGGGCTGAAAATATACATACCCGAATGATCTTTTAGATTAGGGAAAATCATTATGGGTTGAAATAATAAATCCAAGCGATTTTCGTGATTTTGGAATTTGGGATTGTGGGTTGAATGATATACCCATAAATTTTAAATTATTGTGGATTGAAATGATAAATATCTGTATCACTTGACCCTAGGATAGAAAACTATATACGAACTCCGTTGGTCTGCCTTTTTAAGTGATTTCTGAAATTTTGGAAATATGTGTTTTAACAAAAATTGATTTTTTTTTAAATTTAATATAAAGATTTTTATTTTAATATATATATGTAAAAATTTAGATTTTAAATTATATGTTTTGGGAATTTTAAAATTTATAAGTTAAGTTTTTAAAATGTAAATTTTAAGATTTCACTTATAACTTTATTTTTTAAAATATATAATATAAGATTTAATTTAATAAAATTATTGTAATAAAACTTAATTTAATGAAACTTAATTTAATAAAATTTAATAGATATATATTATGTTTTAAAATATTTAAATAAAATTTATATTAATATTTTGAAAATATATTTTGAATTAACTTTAATAAATAAAGGTTGGAAAGATAAATTAGAATTTATCTGTAATTTAATTTGTTAAGAATTAAATTTAAATAAGAATTGATTTGAACTTATTGATTTGAGATATTAAAAAGACATGACTTTATAATTTGATTTGATTAAAAGTGATTAGGTAAATATTTTCAAAATTAAATATAATTGAAGTTAGATATTTAATTTTGGTTTTTATTTGTAATTTGAGATTTTATTAAAGTGATTTCATAAAATGACCACGGAGTGAAATAAGCGTTTTGTTGTTAAAGAGACCGGGATCGGATATTGTCATACTCTTTGCCAATACCGAAAACCACTTTAACAACTGTGCACGTGGTGGAGAATCCAAAATGAAGTAGGATGGTTTGGCGAACGCTACTGGAATAAAGTAATAGAATGATGATGGATAGCCTTGACCTTCGGGTCATAATTAAAATGACTAAAATAGGAGCCATGCCGGGCCAAGTAGGGTCGCTCACCCTATCGGGCACATTTCTTCGATGCCATATTTATTACTTTGTGATTGATTTGGTGGCCACCCCTCGATTTGATTTGGGAGTGTGTCTCGAGATGGGCGGTAGTAGCTGCTATGCATTAGCACCAGGACGGATCCAAAATACGGTAGTATCCTACCCTGGGCATTGTCTCGTGTGCCTTGTCATATTTATCCTGATCGTGCCCACTACGAGTTTGTATTGTATCGTACCTATGTTGTGCTCACTGGGAAAACCACCGGTTTGGTGAAGCTTACAGTATCTGTATAGACTACGGTATTTATATAAAAATGTGTTAAGGGGGATATGGGTAACGCCTTAACGCTATTTTAATATTTTACTTTACTGTAGACATTATTTATGTAACGTATTGTATTATGTATGTAGATATTTCCACGGATCCTTAAAGGATGGAAATCCTAAACATCCTTTAACTTATATTGCATTTCATTTGGAGATTTCACTTGAGTTGATTTACTTACATAAGAATTTTTATCCTAACTCGAGTGTTTTGTGTTTTGCTTTATGTTAGGGTTAGCCTGAGTATTTCAGCATTTGAGAGTCACCTTTGGATCTTGGAGCTTTGCTTGGAGATTCATCTTTATCTATTCAGCTTTCAGTCATCTTGTTATTTCAGTTATTTCCAGTTATTTATGTTCAGACTTTGTCAATTGCTTATGTATTAGCAGACTTCTATGTATTTAGGATTTCTATTATATTTGCTTTAGACTCTGAGGTTGTAGTAGCTTCATGAACTGCTATTTATCTATTCCGTTGCGTATTGTTGTATTACTCTGTGTTTGTGATTGTGTGATTGATTTATTTATTGTATATGCTAAGTTTTTCCAAATATAAATAACAGTCTGTTGCTTTGAGCAATTCAAGACTGACATGTGTGGTTTATTGTCGATTTGAATGGTTCAAAATAGCAGGTCGTTACACCAAATTAAGATATTTTCTTAGTTTGAAATTACAAGCAATTATTTATTTCCTTTTTATTGAAATAAACAATGTAAACTACGGAAAGAAAATCCATACATTCCACATCTCTTTCCTCTTTTGATGTATATTCCTCGTCAAATCAAACATTGCACTTTTTCTGTGATTATGATATTAGACAAATTCATGGAGATTAAACAAACAGTACTTACAACAAATTAAAATACAAAACTCACATTCTAAATAGAATCGAAGCAAATCTAAATTACACTAATATTTTTACAACACAATTATAGATCTAGAACAAATTCTACATCTTTATCCATATTCAACCTTTAATAACTTGGAAACAGATTTGCAGATCTGGATGTAAACAATATTCCTATTTATTTACAAAATATGTAGGCATTGTTTTCTATGCTTAATTCAAACCTACAACTCTTTAGATTTCTATTAAGGCATAAACATCAAATAAAATTCCAATGAAATAATTCTAGTGTTATAAGAAAATTACATAATTTCTCATTCACTTATAATAGCTTTCCAAATTCACAGATCTGAATCTGATTCCTTGAATCAACTCCATATCCTTTCTAATCCAAAGAAATATGTTTAAAAGTACATACACATGCCATTAAAATTATAGATCTGAGAAGAGATTTGGGGAAAGGGAAATATGGATTAATAATATTAAAATTTACCGTTGTATTTGTACAATGCTGATCCACTCATTGTCATCTTCTATTTATTTTCCGCTCTTCTCCAATTTGGAGAAGAGGAAATGGCAGAGCTTTTGTGATGCCCCACCTTTTTGGACGGTTTATATCAACAACAAACCACACATGTCTAACTCAAACCATTCAAAAGGGAGGATTGTCAATGGGGGTAAATAAGAAAAATAAAAGAAAAGAAGAAACACAAAACACAGAATCTCGTAACGGAATGAAAAAATATAACAATAAAATAAACAGTTCATGAAGCTGTTTTACAATATAAATTTGATAACAAATTTTTTACAACATAATCAGAGTATAAACAACAACATACCAATAATGAGGTAGTGGAATATTACTAATAATATAATATACCAAACTCCGTCTCCGTCCTCCAGAAATAATGTCTTTAAACATTGAAAAGCTCAGGCTGACCCGAGCGTAATGAAAAGACAAAATACTCGAGTTAGAACTAAAAGTTCTTATGTAAGTTAAATCAATAACACCAATAACAGGGGTGTAATAACTTTAGAGATGTTTACGGGATTTTACATCTCCTATCCAGTGTACAACGTGAGTGTAATAACTTAAGAGATGTTACGGGATTTTCCATCTTCTAAGGATCCGTTAAACTATCTATATGTAGTAAGATACACTATATATGTAGTGTCCATCGGTAATGTAAAGTATTAAAATAGCGTTAAGGCTTTACATTGATCCACCTTAACACATTTTTAAGCAGGTAGTCTATGAAGGTCTTGTAACATAACCAGTAACGTCGGTAGCCAGTGAGTCCCTTATAGGTACCATACTAAAACAAAATCGTAGTGGGCGCAAATAAGGATAAAGAGTATGACAAGGCACGTGAGGCGATGCCCAAGGTAGGAAATTACTGTTCTCCGTTTCCTGACTAGTGGTAACCCCTAATGGCCCACCGCGAACATCCATCCCATAATCAAATCTAAGTGCACCAATCAAGTCAAAATCAATATAGTAATACAAAGAACAGATGTCGCTAGCGATAGCTAGTTTCAGTGGTCAGGTATGGCTTCTGTTTTAGTCATTTCAAATTGGCACAAGTGCCGGGGTCATCCATCATCGTTCTCTTTCTTCAAATCTAGCAAACGCCTCCAATTCAACCACTTAATTTTGGATAACATCCATCGTGTATGCAGTTGTTAAAGCAGTTCCAATATTGATAGAGAGTGTAACGACCCGACTTTTTCTCCACAGAAAGTCGGATCATTATGAAGAAAGAAAGGGGTAGAAAATAGAAAAGAAGAGAAGAAAGAAAGAAACAACAACAACGATCTCACAACGGAACGAATAAATTATATTAATAACATAAACTATTACATAGTATACAACAATTTACAGAGTTACACATCATATACATCACTTACTAGACAGTTATAAACATCTGTCTAGACATTACAACTCAAATACAAGACAAGACACTATCACAGATATCAACACAGCGGAATACTATATCTACGAACGCCGAAGCCTCCTGCTCCATTGCTCCTCCAGAATATTCGTCAAAGCTAAACCTGAATCCCTTGGCTACTCGTAAAAATTTGAGTACCCAAGAGTTTATAAAACAGAAATAAACACTTGGGTCAGACATGGGTCTGGTGTGAGTAAACGGGTTAAAATTGTTTAACTTCAAAACCTTTTGAAAACAAAGGTATCACGTAAGACTTCCCACACATAAACATGGAAAAGTTTTTACCTTACGCTAACCAAAACATTTGATAGGAAATCCAGTTATATTATAATAGTGTCTAGGGTTTTCAAGTAAAATACAGAAATAGCTGAAATGCTTACATCTCACATTCCAACATAGTTGGGCACAACTAATACGTACGACACTTATTGGAGTTTGGATTCCATACAATGGCAGGGCTACTGGGGTACCGCCCGTCACAGTACGTGGCCTAGATCACCGTACCGAGGAGTACGCCCGCTCCCCTGCAACACAAAGCCGGAACCATCCCTTACTGGATAATCCCGAACAAGATAATCCCGTAGTTGGCGCGACCAACCACACACTAAGCCGAATAAAAGAAAAGGGACCTCTAGACAGGGATCTATCTTGCTCTCAGTGGGTGCTACCCACGAAGCCTTGCTGCACCTCCCCTGTTTTAGCCATTCCCGGTTGATGAGGCTTGAGGTTACGATTACCTTTAATCAGAACATATCACTTAGAATGCTCATCGTCCACCTGACGATGTGCTGAAAGCATTCAATCCATATAAGTTCGTTCCGGGTTCGAACGAAACCGAAGGCATTATCTCGTTACACTCGTTTTGGAATCACCCTCAGAGTTAACGACAATAACCCTTGCACTCTAAATCTTCATCTTCACTTGAGATTTACGACCTATCGTTAATTTGGATCGATGTGGTATTCGGGTCTCCAGACCTGGAAATCCGGTATACGGAAACCCGATCCCGGTCTCATCGAAATCCAAAACGTATCTTTTAAGGCCAAGTTGTTTAAAGGTTAAAACAATTCAATTCTTATCTATATACACAAAGATAGATAATTCAATAGATAATCTACATTATCATCCCAAACAGATAATTCACATTATCATTATAATTCAACCAAACATCCATATCATATATCAATCATATCTCATCACTGAGATTACATCCATTCAAGACAAATCAATGTCATCCATTCTTATATAAGCAATGATTTACTTAATCATAACATAATTAATTTAAAATGAATTAAATTAACTATCTCTATCTTTAATTAATTTAAAGTGAATTAAATTAATTACTTCTTCTCTTAATTAATTTAAAATTAATTAAATTAATTACTTCATTATAAATCTTACTTATATAATCATTAATTAATTACAAATAAATTAATTAATCTTCTCTAATTATCCATTTTAATTAATCACCTTGATTAATTATACTTTAATTACAATTAAGTAATTATCCTTAATTAATCTCACAAATTAATTATTCTTAACCAATACAGTAATTAACCTTTAATTACTTCATTAATTAATTAATTATAATCAATTACTTTAATCCTTAATTAATTACAATTAATTAATTAATGAAGTAATTAAAGGTTAATTACTGTATTGGTTAAGAATAATTAATTTGTGAGATTAATTAAGGATAATTACTTAATTGTAATTAAAGTATAATTAATCAAGGTGATTAATTAAAATGGATAATTAGAGAAGATTAATTAATTTATTTGTAATTAATTAATGATTATATAAGTAAGATTTATAATGAAGTAATTAATTTAATTAATTTTAAATTAATTAAGAGAAGAAGTAATTAATTTAATTCACTTTAAATTAATTAAAGATAGAGATAGTTAATTTAATTCATTTTAAATTAATTATGTTATGATTAAGTAAATCATTGCTTATATAAGAATGGATGACATTGATTTGTCTTGAATGGATGTAATCTCAGTGATGAGATATGATTGATATATGATATGGATGTTTGGTTGAATTATAATGATAATGTGAATTATCTGTTTGGGATGATAATGTAGATTATCTATTGAATTATCTATCTTTGTGTATATAGATAAGAATTGAATTGTTTTAACCTTTAAACAACTTGGCCTTAAAAGATACGTTTTGGATTTCGATGAGACCGGGATCGGGTTTCCGTATACCGGATTTCCAGGTCTGGAGACCCGAATACCACATCGATCCAAATTAACGATAGGTCGTAAATCTCAAGTGAAGATGAAGATTTAGAGTGCAAGGGTTATTGTCGTTAACTCTGAGGGTGATTCCAAAACGAGTGTAACGAGATAATGCCTTCGGTTTCGTTCGAACCCGGAACGAACTTATATGGATTGAATGCTTTCAGCACATCGTCAGGTGGACGATGAGCATTCTAAGTGATATGTTCTGATTAAAGGTAATCGTAACCTCAAGCCTCATCAACCGGGAATGGCTAAAACAGGGGAGGTGCAGCAAGGCTTCGTGGGTAGCACCCACTGAGAGCAAGATAGATCCCTGTCTAGAGGTCCCTTTTCTTTTATTCGGCTTAGTGTGTGGTTGGTCGCGCCAACTACGGGATTATCTTGTTCGGGATTATCCAGTAAGGGATGGTTCCGGCTTTGTGTTGCAGGGGAGCGGGCGTACTCCTCGGTACGGTGATCTAGGCCACGTACTGTGACGGGCGGTACCCCAGTAGCCCTGCCATTGTATGGAATCCAAACTCCAATAAGTGCCGTACGTATTAGTTGTGCCCAACTATGTTGGAATGTGAGATGTAAGCATTTCAGCTATTTCTGTATTTTACTTGAAAACCCTAGACACTATTATAATATAACTGGATTTCCTATCAAATGTTTTGGTTAGCGTAAGGTAAAAACTTTTCCATGTTTATGTGTGGGAAGTCTTACGTGATACCTTTGTTTTCAAAAGGTTTTGAAGTTAAACAATTTTAACCCGTTTACTCACACCAGACCCATGTCTGACCCAAGTGTTTATTTCTGTTTTATAAACTCTTGGGTACTCAAATTTTTACGAGTAGCCAAGGGATTCAGGTTTAGCTTTGACGAATATTCTGGAGGAGCAATGGAGCAGGAGGCTTCGGCGTTCGTAGATATAGTATTCCGCTGTGTTGATATCTGTGATAGTGTCTTGTCTTGTATTTGAGTTGTAATGTCTAGACAGATGTTTATAACTGTCTAGTAAGTGATGTATATGATGTGTAACTCTGTAAATTGTTGTATACTATGTAATAGTTTATGTTATTAATATAATTTATTCGTTCCGCTGTGAGATCGTTGTTGTTGTTTCTTTCTTTCTTCTCTTCTTTTCTATTTTCTACCCCTTTCTTTCTTCATAATGATCCGACTTTCTGTGGAGAAAAAGTCGGGTCGTTACAGAGAGTATGCCAATAAGAGGCCCCGGTCTCTTTAACAACCAAACTTCATTTTTCATATCGATTGGTTCTTTTACATTTCGAAAATGATTCATATTTGATATCAAAATATCATATTCACTTCAAATTTCACTTCATTTCAAAATACCATATTTACTCAAAATATGTCATTTTTACTTGAAAATATCATTTCAAATTCCAACTTATTTTATAACCTCATTTAACCACATTCGCATTTAAATCAATTAAATATAAACATTCCAACTTTACACAGTTTGAATTTTTAGAAAATAGTTTGAATAGTTATAAATAGTTTAAAATAGTTTAAAGATTTAAAACAGTTGATATAAAATGGTTTGAGTATTGAAAATGGTTTATATAGTAAAATAGTTTGGAAAATCTGAATAATTTGAATATTAAAAAGATAGATATTAAACAGTTTGTATTGAAATAATTTATTTGAAAATAATATCAAGTCAAACTGTTTCTTTCCATTTCAACAAATCTGGACCCATGTCTAAAATTCAAATCAACAAACTCAATTTCCAATCTTCAATTCAATTGACTCAATTTCGACTTAGTTTCAAATCAACTTGATTTCAATTCGAATTAACTTCAATTTTTGAAACATTCATTTTCAACTTCAAATTTGATTCAATAATTCAATTCAATGATTTAAAATTCCAATTCAATCCTTAATTTAAACTATTTCAATTCATATCGATTTCAAGTCCAATTTCAATTTACTGATTCAAACCCCTTAAATCATTTTAAAATTCATTGTTCAATTTAAGGTTCAAACTTAAAAATAATCAATTTTCAAAATTAAAGTCATATATCGATTGTAACTTCACATTCAATTTTAATTCATTAAAACAATTTCTTTTAAACAATTTTGATTCCAACATTTCAAAGCTTAAATTAGAAATAATTCAATTCATATAAATCCACCATTTATTTTCTTTAAAACAAAATCCTTTAACCAAAATCCAAATTCAAAATTTCAAAACCATTTAATTTAACCAATCCGGTGTCCGTATATAATTTCATATCCAATGGCCAAGTGAATAGTTATTTCAATTTTTCATTTCAAGGATGGATATATCATTTCAATCCAAATCAAAGTGTCATAGGTATATATCATTTCAACCTATTTCTTAATTTATTCAAAATAATTCAAATAACAGTTTATATGCTATCACTTAATATGCAGAGTGATAACAGGGATATAAAAAATAAATAAACATCCAATCATCCAAAATGTCAACAAATAGACATCCATCACAATCAACATACAAACCGGCCAATAAATCATAACAATTAACTGGTTATCAATATCAGGTATTTAACTAGTAATTCAATTTCAATATTAATTTAAATGACAATTTAATTCAATAAAGTTCAGTGTCAATTAAAATGTCAACTTAAACTATCAAACATTAACCAATAACATTCTTATTACTTCATAAATTTAATTCAACTAACATAAGAAGATTTAGTATTACGTGAGTGGGTTAAATCACTCATCTTTGATTTATAGCCGATTAAAAATCCAATAAAAGCCCAAAATTTCATCAGTTTTCAAATTCAACCAAACCTATTTCATGTTGTCCGAAATTTCGATACGATCCTAACGGAAGAAACCGCGCGCGAATCCGAGTTCGTATGCAAAAGTTATGCTAGTTAGAAGGTTTGAAATTAAAATTAAAATAAAATAAACAAAAGGGCAATATCGTAATTACCTCTTCCTCTCCAAACACTCACGTTCCAAAGCTAACCCACAACCACCGTTCACTTTTTTGTCACCACACACCACTCTAGGCCGTCGCGCCACGATCGGAGACCGCCATTGCGTGCGCCATCGCCTCCTCTACCTTCACCAAAAATTTTGTTGCCTCCGACGCCTCGATTTGCACGCAAAATGAGAAAAACCATAGTCACCTCATGGCCAGATTCCAGCGTACTCGGATGCAATTAGCTCGATCCAACCCTACATCTTGTAGATCTCGTCGAGCTCTACAACTTTCGTTTTAGGGTCGAGCGATTTCGTTGAGAGATGAGTGAGATCCAAGAGAAAGATGATGGAGCATTTTCAGCCATTGAAATGGGTGGCGGCTGCCATGACAAAATTAGGGTTTCTGAATATTTTAATAATATTTTCGTCTTGATTTGCGTGTTAATTTATATCGAAAGGTCCAAAACAGCCCGAACTCCAATCGAGGCGTGCTTATAGGCAATCAATAGGTAAAAAGGCCTTCTGAACACAATGGAACTAGTTTCAAGGCCTATTTCCATTGTATACAAAAGTTAACATTTTATTGTTCGATAAATTTAAATTAAATTATATTCAAATAATTTACCAATTCACAAATATGGACAAATACAATATTTCTAATATACAAATACATTTTTACAAACTACGACGTTCATTAATAATTCGATTTTATTATTATTCCATATATTTGAATTAATTTGAATAATTACATTTTGAAAATAACATGTTTTATTTGAATATAAATCGATTGGGTCAAAAAGGGCCAAAAAGCCCGTTTCGTTCCCGAAATGAAAATAGGTCATCCTATATATCGAAATATAGGTTTTCAATATTTTTAAACTCAATGGAACTAATTTCAAACCCTAATTCTATTGTATATAGAAGTTAGTTTTTTTAAAAATCACACTATATTTATTTATGCATGTTAATTAAAACGGATTATTATTAAACTGATTGAATCACTTTTCAATTATAAATTAAAAGTTTTCTATCTTCATCCTTGGTTAAACATGAATTAATAGTCTTTCAAAATTTAATTTTCCATGTTAAATACAAGATTTAAATATTAAATTAATTCCAACTTTAAATTACAACAGTAATAAAATCCATTCATTATAATTTAAATTCCAAACAAACTCTTTTATTTTAATTTACATTCTTATTATTAAATCAACAAATACCTTATGTGTTAATCAATCATGAATTTCCAAATTAATTTCAAACGGATTAAATGATAAGATGAAAAATAAAACAACATTTACCTTATAGTAATTTAAACGCATTTATAAATTTATAGTGTACAAAACAAGGTTAATAGATTTACTTACTAAATAATTGATTTCTTGTAGCATGCTAAAACCAATTAAATTAAATAACCTATGATTTATCTTTTTAATACATCATTTAATTTTATTCCTTATTAAACTTACAATTATTTCAATTGATTGAAATTACATTAAAACAGTTGTCAATAACATTCAAACAATATTGCTAAATTATATTCTAATTATTTTTTTATTAATAAATCATAAATTTTTATTTCTGACAATATAAAATTCCAAAACCTTATTTAATTTAATATTTTTAATTGTCAAAAAATACGGGTCGTTACAATCTCGCCAACTCAAAACTTTTCATCCTCGAAAGGAAAAAGAAAGAATCAAGAAATTTGGTATATTTTATTCAAAATAATAAATTTATAAACAATTAATGTTACATATTTAAGTTTAACAAAAATTTGAAAATAACTCAACTTCTACAAAAATTTGAAAATAACTCAACTCCTAAATTTATGAAAAATTTCGACAGAGTCTCCTTTGTGCGGCTAGGTCCGGAAAAATAACAATATCAATAATTATATTATATATATCATATTTCAATAATAAACATCCCAAACCATGGGAAAAATAATAAAATATCGTTACAAAACCATAATTCGTAAACGTACCTATTTGTCGGGTAAAAAAAACTTTATTTTTGAAACCAAAAGCAACTGTTATTGCTTCCATAACATGTATCTTACTTACACAATCCAAAAGAGTTAAAATTATATAAAAAGAGTAATATATTAGTTGTTTCAATTAATAGCACAAGCAACATACAATATATAATAATCATACGCAAAAAAGCAGTACAACCATTATATGCAACAAAAGAATTCACCATACATCCATCGCAACCAAAACTAATGGTTTGTCCAAGTTCAGAAACTTTTCATCATACAAGGGTGATAAATAAACTACCAAGTGTACCTTATGCTCAATAGCCTTAGATAATTACTTAATAGATTATTCATACAACCTTAAACAATTTGAATTATCATTTTCCAAACTTCCCATAAGCCAAAACAACAAAGAATTTAAATATTATTTAAGTTTATTATATTTGTTTCTTTTCACATTATTGACCTTTTATTCATTTTCAACTCATTCATATAAGGTCATCTTTTATTAATTCACATTCATTACTTACATAATTGATTTCCCATTCAATATTTAAAACCATCAATGAAAAACTTCTTAAAGTATTACCTAAGTTTTTTGCAGTTTAATTCACATTTATTGTTATATAGCTTGATTTCAATTTAATATTAATATTCATTAATGAATCAATTCAACTTAAGTTTCTTAACTTTTTAATTTACATTCATTTCTTCATATATAGTACCATTTAATAATAAACTTATTTATGAATCATTTTGAAGTGACCCACTTCTTTTCTCCAAGTGTTTTAGAGAATTTTCCTGTTAAGGTTTTTTTTTTGTGCAAGTATATATATGTTCACACTTCAATGGACCACTTCTGTAGCGACCCGACCTTCCACTACCGGAAAGTCGCATCACTATTGAAGAAAGAAAAGGGTGAGAAATAGAAAAGATAGAGAAGAAAGAAGAAAACACACCAGAATCTCAACAGCGGAACGAATGAAATATAATATATCACATAAGAGATTACATAATATCATATATATCAGAGTTACACAGATAATACAACACATACTAGACAGTTATAAACACCTGTCTAGTTAATACAACTCGATACATCTCAATACAATACAGAGATACAACACAGCGGAAATACAGATAAATGCTAACACATCGGAATCACTATATATCTATACGCTGAAGCCTCCTGCTCCATTGCTCCTCCAAAATACGTCAAAGCTAACCTGAATCCCTTGGCTACCCGTAAAAATTTGGGTACCCGAGAGTTTAAGAAAAACAGAAATAAACTCCAGGTCAGACATGGGTCTGGTATGAGTAACAGGTTAAAGTTGCTTAACTTTGAAAATCCTTTGAAAACAAAAGGTATCACGTAAGACATCCCACACATAAACATGGAAATGTTTTTACCTTACGCTAACCAAAACATTTGATAGGAAATCCAGTTATATTATAATAGTGTCTAGGGTTTTCAAGTAAATAGAAAATAGCCGAAATTGTTACATTCATTAAATTCCAGCATACTAGGTATACAATCAAAACCGTAAGGTCACGTAGGGAAAATGGGTTTCCATCAATGGCAGGGCTACTGGGGTACCGCCCGTCACAGTACGTGGCCTAGATCACCGTACCGAGGACCCACCCTAAGTCCCCTGCAACACAAGGCCGGAACCATCCCTTACTGGACAGTTCCAAACGAAACAACCCCGGCGGTTGTAGCTACTAAACCGCCCACACAGCCGAAATAAAAGGGACTCTAGACAGGGGTATATCTCGCTCTCAAGTGGGTGCTACCCACGAAGCCTTGCTGCACCTCCCCTGTTTTAGCCATTCCCGGTTGATGAGGCTTGAGGTCACGATTACCTTTAGAGAACACATCTCTTAGAATGCTCATCGCCCGCCTGACGATGTTCTGAAAGCATTCGATCCATATATATAAGTTCGTTCCGGGTTCGAACGAAACCGAAGGCATTATCTCGTTACACTCATATTGGAATCACCCTCAGAGTTAACGACAATAACCCTTGAAATTTGAACCACCATCTCGAATCTATAAGTACTATCTCCGTCAAACTCATTACGGAATCACCCACAGAGTTATACTGACGAATAGTTCTTATACCTCGAGTCTTCACTTGCTCCATTTGGATTTCACGACCTAACGTTATTTTGGATCGATGTGGTATTCGAGTCTCCAGACCTAGAATCCCGGTATACGGAAACCCGATCCCGGTCTCATCGAAATCCAAAACGTGTCTTTTAAGGCCAAGTTGTTTTAAAGTTAAAACAATTCAATTTATTATCTATATCAACACAGATAGATAAAACACAATATAACAATGGAGAATAACATCATCATCATAAACAGATAATCCATATTATCTACTCAACAGATAATCAATATCATCATACTTAACCAAACATCCATAACTCAATAGATATATCTCTGAGATCACAATCAATCATGGAAATCCATATCATCCATCATATATAAACAAAGATTAATAATCACCTCATTTTATAATTAATTTAAAATGAATTAAACTAATTACAAATCTTTAATTAATTTAAAGTAAATTAAATTAATTACTCCACCATTATTAAACTTGCTTATACTTCTATTAATTAATTATCAATCAATTAATTAATCATCATCCAATTATTCAGTTTAATTAATCATCCTCGATTAATTATCTTTAATTACATTTAAGGTAAATTATCCTTTAATTATTTTTAACCAAATATAGGAAATAACCTTTACCTTACTTCATTTATTCATTAACCTAAATTAATTACATGACTTAATTTATTTTATTAATAAATCTCTTCATTTATTAATTAATTCCAAATAAATTCATTTTAAGATTTCAGCATTTATAATAAATGATCTCTAATTACATTTACTATTTAATTCTATTACATCAAGTAATTAACTTTTAATTAGTTATTTTATTTCTTAATTTTTATTAAGAAAACTAATTTCCAAATCACATATATTAATCACCTTGATTAATAACATACAGTAATTAATTATCCTTAATTCATTACTCCCACTAAACAGATTTAATTAATCCCTTGATTAATTTCAAGTAATTATATCCAAATTACTTCTATTAACAAATCATTATCCAATTAATTACATCCTGTAATTATTCATCAATTACTTTCCTGAGTAATTATATCTCCCAATTATCAATTGATTAATCCAAATTAATTAAACTAAATTAATTAACTCAAATAAATCAAATTACCCAATTAACTAAAGTGAGTAATTAATTCCTTACTTAATTTCCATTACGTAATTTAAACATTTACAATGTTGATTATCAAATTAATTAATCTAATTAACTATTAAAAATCAATTATATTAATTAATCATAAAATAATCTAGTTAATAATCTTCATTAACATTTATTAATTACTTTATCTTAAATAATACTTACAATTTCTTCATTTTTAATTATAAGTTCAATTAACTATTTATTAATCAAATTAAAGTCAATTCTATACTTCTTAATTCCATATTAATTTCTTAACTCATTATTTACTTTAAATAATACATTTCAACTTATAATTACTAGTTAAATCAATACAATTGATCAATTATCATTCTAGTTATTTTAATGGTTAATGAATTTAAATCTTTAATCTTTATTACTTAAAGAAAACCCATTTTCCATTATTTATTTAAGTTTCACTTCCATATGTTTGAAACATATATGCCATTTTCCTTTTGAACTTTCATTTAAAATTCCAAGTTTAAACGATCACCAATTTACTTTAAATCACTTTATAATCTAACTTTTAAAAACTTTAAATTACAAATTAAACAATACTTTGCTATGGAGGAATTCTAAGTCAAATCCCTTAAATTCAAAACATTTAAACTTATTTAAATTTATAACTTCCTTTCATTTCAAAAAAACTGGAATTAACATTTATTTATCCTCAGTTAAACTTTGATTTAAACTTTAAAACCCAACATTTTAAAACTGAAAACAAGTTACAGGTTAAAAACTAGAAATCAAACATACCCGAGTTCTCAAATTTTACTTCGAGTAAAATATAAATTACTCGAGCCAAACAAGCACTAACTCGAGTAAATCTCGAGTCTTTCCCCCAGCCTAAATTCGACACCACCATAAACAGTCTCACCAGAAACACCCCACCGTGCACGTGCACGCCTCCGATCATCACTTCCGGTCGACCACGACCATCTCCACAAATCTGCTACCACTTCCACATCCAAACCCAACCCTCCGATCAACAACTCTAGCTTGCGATCGAAAACGAGTTGCTCGATCAAGCCTGGAACGAAACCAGAAAACTTCCCATCCCTGGAAACTCCGCCGCTCTCGCCGCCTCGTCCATCGGAAACCCTGAAATTCTAGCCACGCCTTCGCCTCTGTCCCCTCTACCAAAACCCAAAAGCCAGAGACACTCGATCGCCTAATGGCCTCGTACGAACGAAACTTTACAACACACTAAAAACTAGGTTACCAGATTTCAAACGCTTCCCGCCGCCACCACGTTCATCTGCCGGCCATCACAACAATTTTCCGTGAATCCTTGGTCGCTCCTCTACCTCTCGACCAAAACACGACATCTCCAGTCGACCACATCGTCCACGTCAACTCAAAATGCTCGAAACAGTCAAAACATAACTGCTCTTCATCCCTAGCTTTAAAAATTTTAAATCTTGTTTTAAAAATCCTATTTTTGTATGTATAATCGTTTTATACTGCTGAATTTTTAAAATAAGAGTTTTGTTTTTAGACTTATTTGAAGTGGTACTTAGTTTCTTAAGTTACCAGAGGCAAATATATGATGTTCAATCTTTAATACATTTTTAATACTTAGATTACAACCAAACAAGCAGTTTTTGTTTACATCCTAAGTTCTAATAATTAA
The DNA here is from genome assembly GCA_030737815.1 of Allium fistulosum. Taxonomy (NCBI): domain Eukaryota; kingdom Viridiplantae; phylum Streptophyta; class Magnoliopsida; order Asparagales; family Amaryllidaceae; genus Allium; species Allium fistulosum. The sequence goes on from CM060906.1 coordinate 920,423,918, forward strand.
TAGATCGAGAGATGAAGATTTATTTTCCTATCTACTTAAACAAGGTAAACAACTGGTAACAGGCTAACAGAGTATTCAAGTGTACATACATACACAGATTTGCACAATCACATGTATACGAAATATATAGCATCTCAGAGAGAACATGCTTCATATTAACCAGTTATGTTTTAAATAAAATGTTACTCACCAATCTGCAGAGAAGAACAGAGCAATCTGGTTTTGCTTAACAACAAGCTTTTGAAAACAGTTTTGGATTTTCTAACAGAAGCTCCTCTTGATCTCTGTTTAGTTGAGTTGCTGATGGTTGTTGAATCTTTGTTTAGGTTTCAAATGGAGTTTTATCTTAGTCTTTTTATTTACTTAGCTCGAATTGGAAATGAAAAGGTGATAAGGGAAAGTTGCTTGATGTTGAAGAATGTTTGCTTAGGTCTTGAAATGGAGTTTTATTTTGGTTTTACTTAGTTCGAAAGGAAAATGAAAACTGGTAGGGGAAAGTAGTTTACAGGGTGAAGTATAAAACAGGTTGATATATATGAAACAGGGTATCATTTTTCTTTAGGCAAACTAGTGTACAAGTTGTACAATTCCCAGAGATAATTTTTTATAGCTTATGGCCGAGATTGCATGCTTTTGTACTTAGAAAAGATATTGCCTTACTATCATTTAATGCTATGTCCTTTATGTTTTAGTTTATACTTATCTATATATTTTTTTATACTTGCCTAAGTCTTACTCTACAAGCTACAAGTAAAAATACATTTTACTTTGCCTTTGATTCTTTTTGTTCTCAGGCCTGCATGCATAAATCCCATTCGACCCACCAGTTTCCCCTATGCAAGTTTGCTAACATGCTTGCTCGACTTGCTATGTAGTTTATATTGAATTGTGATTGAAATGTAAATGAGTGTTGTTCTAATATATTGTTTGATATGTTGTTTGATTATAAAATGTAATGGATGTTGTTTAGATGTGTAGAGTGTTTGTTTAATTGTTTACAAAGCTATGAAATTTACTTATGTATATTTTATATTTCCTTGTTTGTTATATTTATTTTATTATTAGTTTTATTGTTTGTCATGTTATTTTACTTTAGTCAAGTTGCCTTAAAATATAGGTGAAGTCATATATTCTACTTTCATCTATTAATTTCATATGTACATTCTTATTTATTATTTTAAAATAAATTACATATTTAACAATTTGAAATGATTTATAAAAGAAATTATATCTTTACTATAACTACTTACTTAATATTATATACTAAAGCTAGAACAAGTTTTAAAACTATTTAAACATTTATCTTATATATTTAAACCCATATTTTATTTATTTGATAGCTTTGAAAAGACCTAATATTAAATAAATGATAATTCCCAAATCACTAAAGAAATATTAGAAGTTTGGAAACATAATTAATTAGTTTTTAAAAGATAAAACTCACCAATACAATATTTATTTAAAGAAAAGTATTCATTTAAGTCTCATAAATCCAAGATATATCAAAACAATTTAATATATAATATAAATTATTAAATTGTTTATTGCTCGAAATTCCGGGTCGTCACAACTTCTCTTAATTTAATTTTTCCAGGATTCCTTATTTTTACCAATATAAAAATATTAGTATATAAAATTAGCTTGATTCATATATATATATGAAGATATATATATATATATATGGCTCTTTGTCTATCAGAGTAGTTTAAATTGACAAAGAAATTCAATCACACCTATTCTCTCATATTCCAGAGATATGGTGTCACATAGCCTTTTCTAATCATTCTTTTTTTTAAAGCTCAAGCTTGATATAAAATCAAATACTCCATTTTTCTTATTTTCTTGTTTTAATCCTCAGATTATTTGATCCCTGAATTTTCCAAGCAGAAAATTCAGATCCTGGGATTTTGTAATTAGCCACTACTAGATCCTATGCTACAAATCAGGGTGTCTAAGATAACTTACCAATTACAAGTTAGCCCGGGGTTTATAATTCATGTTCTAACAATTTTTGGTGTCAGGTAAGGGTATTCATGTTTTGATTTGTATGTTGAACAAGGTTCATATGAATGACCAGATGTTAATCTGGATTGCGGTTCAAGCAGAGGAACAATGTATTTAGGCAGAATATATATATATATATATATATATACAAACACATGTACAAATCTAAGACTTAGCATATGATTGAAGACAAAGTAATTGAAGCCATGTTGCAAACCAAATTAATACACACTTCTCAGGTGAACTTGTCAAATAAATAACTGAAGTATTCTAAACATCATGTGGAAGTGTCTAAAGAGTTGTGTGGTGATGATTTTGCCTATTACCAACAGGACTGCAAGTCATTTATAATAGCCTTGATCATGATCAAATGTACTCAGACTTGGGTACTGTATATTTAAGTAATAAAATGAGTGAAGCATGGTGCAATGAGACCTACAAGTTTTACCAAATCATATATATATGGATCTACTTCACAGAACAATACAACTTCTACTGCAATTGAAATACCTAGACTAAGGCTATAAATTTCATTTCAGGTTAACTATGTACTTATATCAATTATAAGTCATATTCATATATTTCTGGTTAGCCCAGTTTTGGATTCAACTCATCTTTTACAAGATTTAATGATTGTGCTATATTCCCTTCTTCCTATGATCATTTCTACTTTACAATTTTTAAGATTCATCAGACATTGCCAAAGGAAACATGCTCACATATCAAATTATATGGCATGATCTCCTATCTAACACTTCACCAGAGATTATCCAGATCAGATACTTAAAGCAGCAACCCATATATGCATATATGTAAAATACTAAAATTCTTACAAGTTCTCTTCTCAGAAAAACAAACACATATCAATCCAGAAAATACTTAAAACATTTGCCTGGCTAAATTATTACAACATGTCTGCATAACTCCTTAAACATTCTAAATGCAAGTAAATCTTCAATTGTCCATGCATACAAGTTTCTTATGCTTCCTTTCCTGCAGCAACATCTAGAGCTGCCTCCATAAAAATGAGACACCCCAGATGTTACAAAGCAACAAATAGGGTCAGAAATAAAATTCTGGTATGAGTGAAATCAAAATATAAATACTTGTCATTTTTTTTTAAATTCTTGTGCAGAGTATTCATATGCTATATACAATTTGAATTTATAATATGAACTGGGTTTAAGTATATATATATATATATATATCTAAGCTTCTACTACACTCATGCGCATATGCAATCATCCATTCATTCAATACAGTATACATGTACACATACTCTTATGGAATTAACTCATTTTAATTCCATAGTTCAGTTCTGAATCTTGATTCATTAATAAAATTTGGTCATATCTCTTTGCCATTGAACACCATGTGTGCATTGTAAGGGACTCAATTCTGTTAACCCCTACACAAAGGCCTATAGGACTTAAACAAGTCATGCACATACCCATCATACTCCTTATGATGAATAGATCAAGGCTTCTCTCCTAGATTAGTTTTATAATCTAGTGACCAGTCTCATCTCTTATTTCAGAAAGATTTATTAACTCATGGAATGCTTTTACATTCTTTCTTTCTTTTTCCCTCAATCAGAGAGAGTTAAACTCTCTCATGGGTTTCACTGACCATGACTTCATTATGAAAATAATGCTTTATTTCATATTTTTTTCAGTTGTCTCATTCAAAATTTGTTTTATCCTTTGCATCTCCTATATTCAAGAATATCATGATCTCTTAAACAAATCTAGAAAATCATATAAAAATTCTTATACTTAATTCTATTGTGAACATAGGGTAAGGTTTTTAGAGAAAAACCCATAAAACATTTTAGCTTTAGATCTGAACAAATCAGCACATAAATAAATTATTGCATTGTTCATCTCAAATTTGAAACAATCTAGACATGAGCATGAACCTCCTTTTATTCACACTGCCTAGCCTATTTTACAGTATTACCCTACTTCATAATAAAATGTATTTATCTTACTAAACATATTTACAAACTGGTGGTTTAAGGTACTGGATCCATATCAGAGATCATGACATTGTTCTTATCAAACAATAAAACAAAACAAATCAGAGCATCAACCAAAGATTTATCAATACACCAACCATTCTCAGCATTCATTTATTCAGAGAAAAACAAGTTGATCAAGCACAAAAATAAAATGGCTGCCCTTTACTTGGGTCTTAATGCCTTTGCCTCATGAGATTGATTAATCACTCACCTTTCCCTTCTTTTCCCCGAGATTGCCTAAGCTTGCAAACAGTGTATGTTCTTCTCTTTTTTTTTCAATGTGTTTCTGTTTTCCCTCAGAGTAAAACCTCTCCTTCTTCTCTTGATTTAAATCATTTTTACTAGGGTTTTACTGAAGGGAAAACCCCATTTTATCCTCACATCACTCAGAGAATTATGTGTGTGCTGTTATGGCTAAATGTGCCATTTTCCCTTGGTTTCTATTTCTGGTAAAAGCAGTTATCCACTGCTTTTCCTGTGTGCATGCAATTTGCATGATTCACTTGTATATTATTTTCATGTGGCTTATTTTTTTTTCTTTTAATACTTTTTATTATGCCCGAGTTATTTTCCATTCCTAACTATTATCTCAGCCTATTTGTTTACTCTTGACTTATTTCAAAATTGTACTTATGTATAACTAATATAAAACTGGTTTTTAAGCATTTTAATTTACCAAAGAATATATCATTTTCTCCTTATCACTTAATTGTTGAAAACAATTTTCTCTTTACTGATTTATTTTATTTTCTTTATGTTAAACTGTAATATATATATATATATATGTATATCCTTTTATCAATTAACCCCTGGTTAATATTTCAAACTATCTGTTTTCTCTTGATATGTAAATGTATTCATATTTTTAATTACCCTGGTGTTCTTTCCTTATTACTTTATGTTTATTCTTTCTGGGTATATATATATAAATACAACATATGGTAATATATAATCCATATATGCACCCAGTTATATATCCTCTTCCCTCTAAAATACCATTTCCTTCTTACTATTTATATTCAAGATATATATATATATATATACACACATGTGAATATAAGACTTACTCAATTTAGCTATTATTACTTTTAACTCACTCTCAATATTTATCTTCAGACTATATATATATATATATATATATATTTTGAAAGTTTTCCTTTTTCTGATTTTAATCTAATTATTCTCATCTCAATAATTTAGGTCTTCACATACTCTCCTCCTAAAAGGAATTGTGTCCCACAATTATTCTCTCATACATTTCCATCCAAATGTATACAAAGCTTAATTTCTATTAAATGAAATTTCAGGAACTCATTCATTCTAAATCAATCAAACATTCATAAATAATTTTAAGGTCTCATAATAATTGTTAAACATACCTTAAGCAGAAAACAGCTTAGGATATTTATCCTTTATCCTCTCTTCAGCCTCCCAAGTGCAATCATTCCTATCCAAACTCCATTGGATTTTAACTAATTTAATTATTTTATTTCTCAGTTTCTTTTCTTCTCTAGCCACAATGCCTACTGGTTCCTTTTTATAAACCAGATTTTCTTGAATTTCAACATGTGTAGGAGATTCAAGAATGGCCTCCTCAACATGCACCCATTTTCTCAATTGGGATACATGAAATACATCATGTATTTTGCTCAATTCCTCTGGTAACTTCAACCTATAAGCTAAAGTCCCTATTCTTTGAACAATTTCATATGGTCCTATATACCTTGGTGACAGTTTCCCTGCTTTGCCAAACCTCAATATTTTCCTCATTGGTGATATTTGAGAAACACATAGTCTCCCACCTCAAATTCTACTGGCCTTATCCTTTTATCTGCATAGGCTTTTTGTCTCTCTTGAGCTACTCTCATTCTTTGCCTCACTAGTTCAATTCTTGCAGAAGTTTCTTTTACATGGTCTGGTCCAAGCAACACCCTTTCTGTGACGACCGCCCATGACCCCTGCACCGAATCTAGAGATAGAGCGCTGTAAAGTGTGCCAGGCGACCATGGACGATTGTCAAGGTAAGATTTAAAAACAACAGAATCTATCGTATTACTCACAGCGCATGGACAAAATACAATAGAACATATGTATAGTGAAGCTTTACAGAACAAAATGACATCATATAAAACTCCATAATAGTTGAATACAAGCATCCTCATAGTCAATACATCCAGCCTCACTACATATCTCTCAGAGAATACAAAACAGCGGAATATCCAGTACATATAAGAAGATAATATGCAACCCTCTAGCTCGTCTTCGATATCAGCATCGTGAGAAGAGAACAGCACCTGTCACCTGCTACCTAGTCTGCCCGTCCCAAAATGGACGAACAGCCCAAGGCAATAAGAATTAGAACATAAAGCCTTGAGTCAGACAACAGTCTTAGTGAGCAGTAAATTAACTAACAACATACCAAAAGAGCATAAAGGAAAAGGAATAGGAATACAACCCTCCCACTCCAACCTCATTCAACAGTGATAGCCCCCAAACACACACTAAGCAGAAGCAAACATAGCAGAGCATACAATTTAAAGTAAAGCTACTATCACTCGAGTCAAGGGCGATGTTTTCCTAGTACCAAGGCCTAAATCAGATAAGCACCCAGAAAATACCGCTCTTGAGTCCGAATGACGATACAACCAAACATCCATGACTCTGGCTATCACTGTTATCATTGCTTCGATATCACCGTTAATTGAATGACCGGCACATTCTTTCAGCCGTCCGTCAAGGGCTAATGAAAACCCCGGTTCTAGACATAACTCCCGCACGTCGTCGCAGCCCGTGCCTAGGACTATCGAATCTGCCCAGAGTACTCGATCATCAACAGTTGGCCGTTGGGACTATCGAATCTGCCCAAACGTACTCTTGCTTAGAGCATGCTAGAACCTTCAACAACGATGCTATCCAAGCCTCCTAGTCATCCTCCTCGACGACTATTCTCATATCCATTCATTATCCTCAACTCGAATCATATCATCGAGTTATCAACATGCTTGGAATGATCCCGTCTGGATTAGACCAAGTCTTCATCACATGATTGCCTCGCTTCATTACATCCTCGCAAAGCCTCATTTCATCATCACATCATCAAATCTATGCATAAGAGCTTCATCATCCCGCTACATATGCCACGAGCAGCTTTCCCAATTCAAGAGCCTTTCCCTTAGCTTTTGAATCATCTTCGATCTAAATCTAATCATCAAGCATCTAGTTCATAACAATCAATCAAATCAAACATCAATCCAAGCAATCAAGCATTCAAAAATGATCTAAGTAGACAATTATAACAATAATGGCATTTTCGTAATTAAAGAGTTGAAAATCCAATAAGCATGAAAACATGGATTATATCTCTACAAACTTGATGAATGAACTTGCATAGGTTAACATATGATAAAATGAATGTAACATCATCATGAACAATGGATCTATATGGATCTACACTTAGGATGAAGAAAATGCATGGAAATCTCTATTTTAACACCAAATCGAGCCAACAATCCGATATACTCCTTTGGATCCGTGTGAGAGATAACCACCACTCACCAAATCACCTAAACAAACCCAAATCAACACGCTTCAGATCTGGACAGCGAAGGATCAAGCTTGATCTATCACAAATCCGCTTCAAATGAAGAAATCTCTCTTGAAAAGATGAAGATCTTCAATCTAAGCTCTTGAATCTTCAATCTTGATCTTCGATTTGGATGGATCGAAGCACTAGATTAGAGTGGAGAAAAGAAGTGAAGAAGTGTAGAAGTCGAGCTCTCAAAATGGCAGCACTTCGTCGCTTCAAAATCCGGATCCCAAAAAGTGAGAACAACCCCTCCTATTTATAGCAGAAAATTCCTTAAGTCGAAATTTGGCTATCTCCTTAAGTCGCTTCCGACTTACGACCTAGGAACTTGCCGACCTAAAACCCACCGACCTAAGCCTAACGACCTACAACAACGCGCATCTGCGACTTAACACTTGACGACCTAAAGCAATGCGCTTTCCTTCGACCTACGACTTAGCAACGGGTATGACCTAACACTTAGGAAACCCAGCGACCTAACAACCTAACGACTTAACTTCCTACGACTCAGTTGGGTTACGACCTAACAACTTAGGCTTCTACGCGACCTAACACATGTCGACCTAAAACAACATACGACCTAACAGTTAGATCCACGCGACCTAACACTTAAACTATCCTAGCGACCTAACAACTCACGCGACTTACGACTTAGCAAACTCGCGACCTAACACATACGCGACCTAACCATCTTAGGTCGCCTACGACCTAACTCAACACAGAACTAACGACCTAACTACGCTAACACTTAGGTCGGTTAATTCCATAGGTCGCTAACTCCTATAGGTCGCAAACTGCTTATCCCCTAAGTCGTTAATTCTACTAGGTCGCTACCTCCTATCTCTTAGGTCGCTAACTCGAACTGCCGACTTAACACTTAACTCACCCAAACATTTAGGTCGCTCCCAACATTTCCTTAGGTCGTTGCCGACCTATCCCTTAACTTGGCAACGACTTACAACCTACTAACCTAGCCCAGCTACGACTCATTTCCTTAGGTCGCCAAACCTTGGGTCACTCCTATCTCCTAAGTCGTATACGACTCACGACTCATGCTAAGTCGTGAACTACTTAGGACTTAGGCAAAATTTGCCTAAAAGCTGAAATGGCTCAAAATGCTAAAACTCCAGATTTGACGAACATTTCGATCCGTGAAAATACGGGTCGTTACATTCTCTCCCCCTTAGGAATTTCGCCCCCGAAATTCCAAACAAACAAAGCAATCAAAGACTATTCTGTACGCCTACCAACCATAACAACCAGCAAACCATGCATCCAATTCTAGCTTAGCGTACAGAATTCTAAGACTTAGAACAAGTTACAATGTTGTTAGATGATACGACACCTTAGGGCCATACCTTGAAGAGTTCAGGATGAGCTGCCTTCATCCTCTCTTCCACCTCCCACGTACAGTCGTTATCATCGTCACTCCATTGTATCTTGAGCAACCTAACTACCTTCCTCCTAAGCTGTTTCGTGTCGGTTTCAACAACACGAAGCGGCTTACGAGGTCTTCTATCGACTGGATCAACTTCGAAGTCTTCACAGCTATCAGCAGAAACCACGGTATTCGGGTTGTGCACATACTTCCGTAGATATGATACGTGAAAAACATTGTGCACACTCGACATCTTCTCAGGTAATTCCAATCTATAAGCGAGCTTTCCAATTCGCTCGGTAATCAGGAATGGTCCAACAAATCTCGGAGTCAATTTTCCCTTCTTCCCGAATCGAATAACATTCTTCAGTGGAGAAATCTTCACAAAAACCATATCTCCTACGTCGAACTCCAAATCCTTACGACGCTTATCAGCATAACTCTTCTGGCGGTCTTGGGCTGCCTTCATTCGTTGCCGAATGACCTCTATACAATCTGAAGTCTGCCGGATCATCTCTGGCCCAAGTATCATCTTTTCTCCAGTTTCCAACCAACATGCCGGAGAGTTACACGGTCTTCCATACAATGCCTCATACGGTGCCATACCAATGCTTGACTGGTAACTGTTGTTGTACGCAAACTCCACCAAATGAAGGTGATCTTCCCATGATCCTCCGAAGTCCAAAACACAAGCTCTAAGAAGATCTTCCAAAACTCGGTTGACTCTTTCGGTCTGACCATCTGTTTGAGGGTGATAAGTTGTACTCAAACACAACTCGGTTCCCAAAACTTCCTGGAAGCTCTTCCAAAATCCACTAGTGAACAATGGATCTCGATCGCTCACTATACTCTTCGGAATACCATGGAATCGGACTATCCACTTAACATACAACTCAGCCAACTTTGATGCAGTCCTAGTCGATCGAACAGGAATGAATCGTGCACTCTTAGTCAGACGATCCACAATGACCCAAATCCCTTCATTTCCCGTTCTGGTTCTAGGAAATCCATCGATAAAATCCATCGACACTTGTTCCCACTTCCATGTAGGAACTTCTAATGGCTGAAGCAATCCACTTGGCTTCTTCTGTTCGGCTTTTACCAACTGGCAGTTCATACATTTGGAAATAAAATTTCCAACATCCTTCTTCATGCCTTCCCAGTAGTAGGTTCTCTTCATATCCCGATACATCTTATTTCCACCTGGATGAATTGTCAACTTCGAGTGATGACTTTCCTTCAGCACTTCACTCCTTAATTCATCTATATCGGGAACAACTAGTCGTCCTTGCTTCCGAAGCCAACCCTCTCGATCGACCTTGAATCCTTTATCCTTTTCTGGATCCAATCCAGATTCCAATTCACGGATAATCTTGACAAGCTTATCATCTCGCTTTTGGCCCTCACCAATCCTTTCCACAAGAGTGGGTCTTATCGATAAGTTTGCCAACATCTCAGGTTCCAATTCGCATCTAGGCCTGAAGTCAAATCCAGCTAAATACTCGAGACTCTTCCATTCTGAAAACATGGCTCCCAATCCTGCATGTCTTCGACTTAACGCATCTGCCACTGCGTTACCTTTTCCCGGAGTATAAGCTATACCAAAATCATATGATGCCAAAAACTCTAGCCAACGTTGCTGCCGAAGATTCAAATCCTTTTGGGAGAAAAGATACTTCAACGACTTGTGATCCGTAAACAACTCGAATCGAACTCCCAACAAATAATGCCTCCACATCTTCAGAGCAAATACAATCGCCGCTAACTCCAAATCATGAGTCGGGTAATTCCTTTCATGCGGCTTCAGTTGTCGACTGGCATACGCAACAACTTTATCCCTCTGCATTAGCACTGCTCCAAGTCCAGTACCACATGCGTCGGTGTAAACCACCATCTCATCATTCCCACTTGGAATAGTCAAAACAGGAGCACTCGTCAATCGCTCTTTCAGGATTCCGAAAGCTTGCTCGCACTTAGCATCCCAACAGAACACTTGGTTCTTCTTCGTTAATCCTGTTAACGGTGCAGCTACCTTGGAGAAGTCTTTGATAAACCGTCGATAATATCCTGCTAATCCAAGAAAACTTCTCACATCTGATGCATTCTTAGGTCTAACCCAATCCTGGATTGCTGCCACCTTAGCGGGATCAACCGCTATTCCATTTCCAGAAATCACATGGCCTAAGAACCTCACTTCACTCTTCCAGAAGTGACACTTCGAAAACTTAGCCTTCAGCTGATGTTTCCGCAAGATTTCCAAAACAATACACAAGTGCGTCTTGTGCTCTTCTTCAGTTCTGGAATAAATCAGAATATCATCCACGAACACAAGTACGAACTTGTTCAACTGATCTCTGAACACTCTATTCATAAGATCCACAAAATATGCTGGCGCGTTAGTCAATCCAAACGGCATTACCAGCCACTCAAAGAACCCGGATGGTGTCCTAAAAGCAGTCTTCGGCACACTATCCTTAGCTACTCTCAACTGGTGAAATCCCGTTGCCAAATCCATCTGAGAAAACTCCTTAGCTTCGTGAAGCTGATCAAACAAGTCATCTATTCTCGGCAATGGATACTTGTTCTTCTTAGTCACCTTATTCAGCTCACGATAATCGACGCACAATCTCAACGACCCATCTGCCTTGGTTGCGAACACAACTGGTGCACCCCACTCGGACACACTACGCCGAATGAATCCTTTCTGCAAAAGATCATCAACTTGCACCCTCAATTCCTGCTGTTCCCTAGGCGCCATTCGCCTAAGAGGCATCACAATAGGTCTGGCTCCTTCAACTAGATCTATACGAAACTCGATCTCTCTATGCGGCGGCAACCCTTTGACTTCGTCAAAGACATCCTCGAATCCATTAGCGATCGGCACTGATGACAGTCCATCCCGTGGAACAACTAGCGAATACATGAAGCTCATGAAGACGCCTTCTTCATGCTTACATCGTATCACAATCTTTCGCCCCTCCACATTCTCGACTGTCACTTCCAACCTTTCGCAATCAACCTTAGCCGCATACTTCCTAAGCCAGTCCATACCCAAGATAATTCCGAACCCCGCAAAGTTCAGAACAAAACAATCACAAACAAAAGAGCAACCATGACTCGATACAACTAGACCACGGCATAACATACACAAACAAGACGAACCCCCAACTGGATTAGTCACAACCAATGGCCTATCAACAATATCCGGCTTCAAATCTAACCGGCCTACTAGTTCATTACAAACAAACGAATGCGATGCTCCAGTATCAAACAAAACTCTAACTGGAATACCACATAGGAAAAGAGTACCTTGAACCACCACACTCTTTCCCTTCTCTTCAGCAGTAGGAGCTTTCGAAGACGACAGAACAGCTTCCAAAGCATAAGCTTGCACAATCTGCTTGTCCCTCCTCGGCTCTGGACAATTCTTTCTGAAATGTCCCGGCTTGTCACAGTTGTGACACTTCATCGGCACCTTAGGATTCTTACAATCCTTCGAGAAATGGCCCTTCTGCTGACAGTTGTAGCAAGTCACCTCGCCTTTCGGCTTCTTCTGACCATCCTTACCCTTCTGCTGCTGCTGCTTCCTCTTCTTGTTTCCACCCTGCTGGGGTTTAGACTCTTCCCTGGTCACAGCAACAACAGATCCATCCTTAGGAAACAGACTCTCATGCCTGAGAGCTTTCTCCACAAGCTTCTCAAATGAATCGTCCAAATGATCCACCAACTGCCTCCCAAGATAACTATCCAAGCCGATCACAAACTTCTCATTCTTCTGATAAGCAGATTCAATATATGACCGGGCATACTTGGACAAAGCTTCAAACTCAGAAACATACTCAAGAACAGATCTTCCACCCTGCTTGAGCTCTACAAACTTCTTGAACAGAACAGACTTCTGAGCTGTAGAAATGAACTTAGCTTCAAATCTGACTTGGAATTGCTCCCAAGTAATCTCTTCTTCCGGAGTAGTGATGGTAATAGAGTTCCACCAATCAGAAGCTCTCCCTTGAAGCTGCCTCGATGCCAACTTCCTCTTAGTTGCATCATCAATTCCCAAATCACCAAAGATCCTTCTACAAGCATCTATCCACCTCTGGACCTCAATGGTAGATTCTGTTCCCAAGAAAACCTTCCCTCCAAGAGCAGTATAATCCTTGCACAGCTTAGCAAAATCCACTGGTTTCGGAGTTTGGACTTGAACTCCAACATCAACTGCTGCCCCCGGAACTGGTATCCTTCTCATGATCGAAGTCATCATAGCTTCGAACATGGCTGCATAATCAGCAGTCTCTTCAGTAGCACGGCCTTCCCTAGCAGCTGGTCTCCCTCTTCGACTCATTCTCAATATCTATAAAAAGGAATGATTAGAACATCTAGAGAAACAACTGCATAAAGGATTCAAACTCAACTAAACTATTATATTATATATAGTATTCATCCATCAAAATACAATTACGTCTCTCATACGTAGTTACGACAGCGAGCGTTGGGTAAAATCGATTAACCAATGCTCTGATACCAAATGTGACGACCGCCCATGACCCCTGCACCGAATCTAGAGATAGAGCGCTGTAAAGTGTGCCAGGCGACCATGGACGATTGTCAAGGTAAGATTTAAAAACAACAGAATCTATCGTATTACTCACAGCGCATGGACAAAATACAATAGAACATATGTATAGTGAAGCTTTACAGAACAAAATGACATCATATAAAACTCCATAATAGTTGAATACAAGCATCCTCATAGTCAATACATCCAGCCTCACTACATATCTCTCAGAGAATACAAAACAGCGGAATATCCAGTACATATAAGAAGATAATATGCAACCCTCTAGCTCGTCTTCGATATCAGCATCGTGAGAAGAGAACAGCACCTGTCACCTGCTACCTAGTCTGCCCGTCCCAAAATGGACGAACAGCCCAAGGCAATAAGAATTAAAACATAAAGCCTTGAGTCAGACAACAGTCTTAGTGAGCAGTAAATTAACTAACATACCAAAAGAGCATAAAGGAAAAGGAATAGGAATACAACCCTCCCACTCCAACCTCATTCAACAGTGATAGCCCCCAGACACACACTAAGCAGAAGCAAACATAGCAGAGCATACAATTTAAAGTAAAGCTACTATCACTCGAGTCAAGGGCGATGTTTTCCAAGTACCAAGGCCTAAATCAGATAAGCACCCAGAAAATACCGCTCTTGAGTCCGAATGACGATACAACCAAACATCCATGACTCTGGCTATCACTGTTATCATTGCTTCGATATCACCGTTAATTGAATGACCGGCACATTCTTTCAGCCGTCCGTCAAGGGCTAATGAAAACCCCGGTTCTAGACATAACTCCCGCACGTCGTCGCAGCCCGTGCCTAGGACTATCGAATCTGCCCAGAGTACTCGATCATCAACAGTTGGCCGTTGGGACTATCGAATTTGCCCAAACGTACTCTTGCTTAGAGCATGCTAGAACCTTCAACAACGATGCTATCCAAGCCTCCTAGTCATCCTCCTCGACCACTATTCTCATATCCATTCATTATCCTCAACTCGAATCATATCACCGAGTTATCAACATGCTTGGAATGATCCCGTCTGGATTAGACCAAGTCTTCATCACATGATTGCCTCGCTTCATTACATCCTCGCAAAGCCTCATTTCATCATCACATCATCAAATCTATGCATAAGAGCTTCATCATCCCGCTACATATGCCACGAGCAGCTTTCCCAATTCAAGAGCCTTTCCCTTAGCTTTTGAATCATCTTCGATCTAAATCTAATCATCAAGCATCTAGTTCATAACAATCAATCAAATCAAACATCAATCCAAGCAATCAAGCATTCAAAAATGATCTAAGTAGACAATTATAACAATAATGGCATTTTCGTAATTAAAGAGTTGAAAATCCAATAAGCATGAAAACATGGATTATATCTCTACAAACTTGATGAATGAACTTGCATAGGTTAACATATGATAAAATGGATGTAACATCATCATGAACAATGGATCTATATGGATCTACACTTAGGATGAAGAAAATGCATGGAAATCTCTATTTTAACACCAAATCGAGCCAACAATCCGATATACTCCTTTGGATCCGTGTGAGAGATAATCACCACTCACCAAATCACCTAAACAAACCCAAATCAACACGCTTCAGATCTGGACAGCGAAGGATCAAGCTTGATCTATCACAAATCCGCTTCAAATGAAGAAATCTCTCTTGAAAAGATGAAGATCTTCAATCTAAGCTCTTGAATCTTCAATCTTGATCTTCGATTTGGATGGATGGAAGCACTAGATTAGAGTGGAGAAAAGAAGTGAAGAAGTGTAGAAGTCGAGCTCTCAAAATGGCAGCACTTCGTCGCTTCAAAATCCGGATCCCAAAAAGTGAGAACAACCCCTCCTATTTATAGCAGAAAATTCCTTAAGTCAAAATTTGGCTATCTCCTTAAGTCGCTTCCGACTTACGACCTAGGAACTTGCCGACCTAAAACCCACCGACCTAAGCCTAACGACCTACAACAACGCGCATCTACGACTTAACACTTGACGACCTAAAGCAATGCGCTTTCCTTCGACCTACGACTTAGCAACAGGTATGACCTAACACTTAGGAAACCCAGCGACCTAACAACCTAACGACTTAACTTCCTACGACTTAGTTGGGTTACGACCTAACAACTTAGGCTTCTACGCGACCTAACACATGTCGACCTAAAACAACATACGACCTAACAGTTAGATCCATGCGACCTAACACTTAAACTATCCTAGCGACCTAACAACTCACGCGACTTACGACTTAGCAAACTCGCGACCTAACACATACGCGACCTAACCATCTTAGGTCGCCTACGACCTAACTCAACACAGAACTAACGACCTAACTACGCTAACACTTAGGTCGGTCAATTCCATAGGTCGCTAACTCCTATAGGTCGCAAACTGCTTATCCCCTAAGTCGTTAATTCTACTAGGTCGCTACCTCCTATCTCTTAGGTCGCTAACTCGAACTGCCGACCTAACACTTAACTCACCCAAACATTTAGGTCGCTCCCAACATTTCCTTAGGTCGTTGCCGACCTATCCCTTAACTTGGCAATGACTTACAACCTACTAACCTAGCCCAGCTACGACTCATTTCCTTAGGTCGCCAAACCCTGGGTCACTCCTATCTCCTAAGTCGTATACGACTCACGACTCATGCTAAGTCGTGAACGACTTAGGACTTAGGCAAAATTTGCCTAAAAGCTGAAATGGCTCAAAATGCTAAAACTCCAGATTTGACGAACTTTTCGATCCGTGAAAATACGGGTCGTTACATTTTCACCAGCCTCCATCCAACATGCAGGAGATAAACAAGGCTTTCCATATAAAGCCTCAAATGGAGCCATTCCTATGGTGGACTGGTAGCTATTATTATAAGCAAACTCAGCTAAATAAATGTGATCCTCCCAGTTGCCTCCAAAATCAAGTATGCATGCTCTTAGCAAATCCTCTAAAACTTTATTAACAATCTCAGTTTGCCCATCTGTTTGTGGGTGGTAGGTTGTGCTTAGGCTTAGTTCTGTCCCCATAGCTTCTTGAAAGCTACTCCAAAACCTTGAAGTAAACAAAGTATCTCTATCACTAATGATAGTCTTGGGGATTCCATGCAATCTCACTATCTCCTTCACAAACAATTGAGCTAGCTTGTGAGCATTTCTGTTTGAACTTATTGGGATGAAGTGTGCTGTTTTTGTGAGTCTATCAACCACTACCCAAATACTATCATTGCCCCTTCTTGTTCTTGGCAAACCATCCACAAAATCCATTGATATACTTTCCCATTTCCAAGTAGGCACTTCCAAAGGTTGCAATAAACCTGAGGGTCTTTGATAATCTGCCTTAACTTGTTGGCATGTTAAACAATTTGCCACATATCTTTCCACTGCTCCTTTCATTCCTGGCCACCAGTAATTTCTTTTGAGATCATGGTACATTTTTGTACCACCTGGATGGATAGTATATTTTGTTTTGTGATGCTCATCCATAACTTCTTGCTTCAGTTCCTCTACATTTGGTAGACAGAGCTTCCCCTTTTTCCTTAAGTATCCTTTATCATCTACTTCATAATTCTCTACTGTCATGCCTTGTGACATCATATCTTTCTTCTCTTTTAAATTTGTGTCTTGATCCTGCATTTGTCCTATTTTATCAACCAGAGTTGACCTTAAGGAAATGAGGCTTAGTTTACCATATTCAATCATATCACTGTGTGCCTCATCTGCTACTCTACTTCCTGCTTTTATTTCTACTTCACTGAAAATTGTCAAATCCTTAAATTCGCACATCATTAAGTTTGCTAATTTTGCTTGATGCCTACTCAATGCATCTGCCACTTTATTAGCTTTTCCTGGTGTGTATAATATATCAAGATCATAGGCAGCTAGAAATTCTACCCACCTATGTTGCCTCATGTTCAAGTCTTTTTGGGAAAACAAATATTTAAGTGACTTGTGATCAGTAAACAATTCAAACTTAGCACCTAATAAGTAATGTCTCCATAGTTTCAATGCATATACTACAGCAGCTAGTTCTAAGTCATGTGTAGCATACCTAGTTTCATTTGGCTTGAGTTGCCTTGATGCATATGCTATGACTCTACCATGTTGCATTAGCACTGCCCCTAATCCAGATCCACTAGCATCTATGTAAACCACAAACTCTTCATTACCCTCTGGAACCTGTAAGACTGGATCTTCCACCAGTGCTTTCTTTAGTGATGCAAAAGCTTGTTCACATTTCTCTGTCCACACATATGGTTGCTACTTTTTAGTTAACTTGGTCAATGGGATGGCTATTCTTGCAAAGTCTTTTATAAACCTTCTATAATAGCCTGCCATTCCCAAAAATGATCTCACCTCAGTCACTGATTTGGGTCTACTCCAAGATTGTACTGCCATCACCTTATTTGGGTCTACACTAACCCCTTGTTGTGATACAATGTGCCCCAAAAATTTTACTTCATTCTGCCAAAGTGTACATTTAGAGAATTTGGCCTTTAAATCATGTGCCCTCAGTCTAGAAAAAATCAGATGCAAGTGCTTTGCATGATCTTCTTCTGATTTTGAATACACTAATATGTCATCAATAAAGACAACCACAAATTTGTCTAGAAAATCTCTAAATGTTCTATTCATTAAATCTACAAAATATGATGGTGCATTTGTCAATCCAAAAGGCATTACCAAAAATTCATATAATCCATACCTTGTGTTGAAGGCAGTATACTTAATACTTTCTTCCTCCACCTTCATCTGATGAAACCCAGAGGCTAAATCTAGCCTCGAGAAGACCTTTGCTCCATTCAATTGATCGAATAGATCATCAATTCTAGGGAGTGGGTATTTGTTTTTAATGGTGACTTTGTTTAATTCCCTGTAATCAATGCACATTCTCAAAGTACCATCATGCTTCTTCACAAATACAACTGGAGAACCCCAGTTTGAACTACTAGGCCTTATGAAGCCTTTCTGCTCCAGTTCTTCCAACTGATGTTTCAACTCCACTAACTCTTTAGGACCCATCCTAGTAGGTTTCTTGATGATTGGACTTGCCCCAGGGATTAGCCTTATTTGAAATTCTACTTGTCTATTTTCTGGAACACCTATGACTTCACCAAAGACATCTGGGTATTCATTTATAATTTTTATGTCTTCCAGTTCTAATTCTTTCTCAGTCATGCTACATATTTGGTTAAAATAATTGATTTTGGCAATTTCACTCATGACTATTATATTTTTACCATTTTCTGTTTTCAGAGAAATAGTGAAATTTTCCAAATTCAAAATTGCTTTGAATTTGCTCAACCAATCCACCCCTAAAATAATTCCTATTCCAGGGTATTTCAATACAAACAAATCAGATTTAAACACATTTCCTCCTATGTTTAATTCTACCCCCATACATTTTAATCCTAGCAAACAAGAACTACCCAGGGGACTTTGAATAAACAAGGGATCATCAACTAAATAGCATGTGAGAGTCAATCTATTCACTATGTCTTGGGATATTAGTGAATGTGTTGCTCCAGTGTCATATATAACTGAGATGGGGTGATCTTTAATTAGAAGTATACCTTCCAATTGTCCAGAACTTCCCACTGCAGTTGCTTTTTCTTTGCCCTCAAGTGCTCCTATCTTTGCTCCTTTTTTGAATTCTGGGCAGTTTCTTTTAATATGACCTTCCTTCCCACAGTTGTAGCAGCTAAATGGTGCCTTCTTGGCTGCTTGACACCTATTACTCATGTGTCCTTCTTTGCCACAATTGTAACAAGTAACTTTCTTCTTAGCTTCCCCAGTGGCTGCTCCCTCCATTTTCTTTTCCACATTCTTTTTGTCATAGGGATGTGCCCTATTTTTCCCCTTCTTTTGATGGTTAGCCCTCATGCTCCTAAATTTTTCCCTTGCATTATCATGTTGTTCAAAAGAAAGAGCAAGGTCTATGACTTGATTAAATGTTTTATCCTTGTATGGTAACATTGCTCTACTGAGACCTGCATTCAATCCTTGGATAAATCTTGAATTCTTTGATTCTTCATCTCCTATGAGCATAGTTCCATACTTGGACAGACTCTCAAATTTTTGAGTGTATTCAGTCACACTCATTGATCCTTGCCTCAGCCTTATGAATTCCTCAAGCAATGTTGCCTTAGCTGCAGCTGGAACAAATCTTGCCTCAAGCATCTCCTTGAATTGATCCCATGTTATCTCATTTTCTGGCCTTCCTGTGATGACACCTCCCACCAATCTAAGGCTGCTCCTTTGAGTCTCCTTGAAGCTACCTGCCTCTTCCTTTGGTCATTAATTTGCATATCTACAAATATCCTTTCCAAAGTTCTCAACCATGTCTGCACTCCCATAACTCCCTCAGTGCCTTCAAAATCCTTGCCTCCTAAATTTGAGAATGTCTTCAATAGTTTGGCTAGTTCCTCATGTGGATTTTCTTCTCTGTGCACTGCTCCTTCTCTAAATGCCCTCACCAAATCTTGCAAGTTAACCATTGGTGTTGTATTGGAGGGTCCTGCTCCATGACTTGGTGGTCTTCCTACCATGATTCACTATTCAATTGCATAGCTAGTTAGTCATATTTCTAATTTAATTATTTTCTGCAATCTATTTCTACTGCAGATATTTATTTATTATATATTTTTTTTAGAATTTTTTTTATCCCTACAAGAAAATTGGATAATATATTTATGCTATGTTTAATCAACTTGGCTCTGATACCAACTGAAGTGACCCACTTCTTTTCTCCAAGTGTTTTGGAGAATTTTCCTGTTAAGGTTTGTTTTTTTTGTGCAAGTATATATATGTTCACACTTCAATGGACCACTTCTCTTAATTTAATTTTTCCAGGATTCCTCATTTTTACCAATATAAAAATATTAGTATATAAAATTAACTTGATTCATATATATATATATAAAGATATATATATATATATATATATATATATATAAAGATATATATATATATATATATGGCTCTTTGTCTATCAGAGTAGTTTAAATTGACAAAGAAATTTAATCACACCTATTCTCTCATATTCCAGAGATATGGTGTCACATAGCCTTTTCTAATCATTCTTTTTTTTAAAACTCAAGCTTGATATAAAATCAAATACTCCATTTTTCTTATTTTCTTGTTTTAATCCTCAGATTATTTGATCCCTGAATTTTCCAAGCAGAAAATTCAGATCCTGGGATTTTGTAATTAGCCACTACTAGATCCTATGCTACAAATCAGGGTGTCTAAGATAACTTACCAATTACAAGTTAGCCCGGGGTTTATAATTCATGTTCTAACAATTTTTGGTGTCAGGTAAGGGTATTCATGTTTTGATTTGTATGTTGAACAAGGTTCATATGAATGACCAGATGTTAATCTGGATTGAGGTTCAAGCAGAGGAACAATGTATTTAGGCAGAATATATATATATATACAAACACATGTACAAATCTAAGAATTAGCATATGATTGAAGACAAAGTAATTGAAGCCATGTTGCAAACCAAATTAATACACACTTCTCAGGTGAACTTGTCAAATAAATAACTGAAGTATTCTAAACATCATGTGGAAGTGTCTAAAGAGTTGTGTGGTGATGATTTTGCCTATTACCAACAGGACTGCAAGTCATTTATAATAGCCTTGATCATGATCAAATGTACTCAGACTTGGGTACTGTATATTTAAGTAATAAAATGAGTGAAGCATGGTGCAATGAGACCTACAAGTTTTACCAAATCATATATATATGGATCTACTTCACAGAGCAATACAACTTCTACTACAATTGAAATACCTAGACTAAGGTTATAAATTTCATTTCAGGTTAACTATGTACTTATATCAATTATAAGTCATATTCATATATTTCTGGTTAGCCCAGTTTTGGATTCAACTCATCTTTTACAAGATTTAATGATTGTGCTATATTCCCTTCTTCCTATGATCATTTCTACTTTACAATTTTTAAGATTCATCAGACATTGCCAAAGGAAACATGCTCACATATCAAATTATATGGCATGATCTCCTATCTAACACTTCACCAGAGATTATCCAGATCAGATACTTAAAGCAGCAACCCATATATGCATATATGTAAAATACTAAAATTCTTACAAGTTATCTTCTCAGAAAAACAAACACATATCAATCCAGAAAATACTTAAAACATTTGCCTGGCTAAATTATTACAACATGTCTGCATAACTCCTTAAACATTCTAAATGCAAGTAAATCTTCAATTGTCCATGCATACAAGTTTCTTATGCTTCCTTTCCTGCAGCAACATCTAGAGCTGCCTCCATAAAAATGAGACACCCCAGATGTTACAAAGCAACAAATAGGGTCAGAAATAAAATTCTGGTATGAGTGAAATCAAAATATAAATACTTGTCATTTTTTTTAAATTCTTGTGCAGAGTATTCATATGCTATATACAATTTGAATTTATAATATGAACTGGGTTTAAGTATATATATATATATATATATATATATATATATATATATCTAAGCTTCTACTACACTCATGCACATATGCAATCATCCATTCATTCAATACAGTATACATGTACACATACTCTTATGGAATTAACTCATTTTAATTCCATAGTTCAGTTCTGAATCTTGATTCATTAATAAAATTTGGTCATATCTCTTTGCCATTGAACACCATGTGTGCATTGTAAGGGACTCAATTCTGTTAACCCCTACACAAAGGCCTATAGGACTTAAACAAGTCATGCACATACCCATCATACTCCTTATGATGAATAGATCAAGGCTTCTCTCCTAGATTAGTTTTATAATCTAGTGACCAGTCTCATCTCTTATTTCAGAAAGATTTATTAACTCATGGAATGCTTTTACATTCTTTCTTTCTTTTTCCCTCAATCAGAGAGAGTTAAACTCTCTCCTGGGTTTCACTGACCATGACTTCATTATGAAAATAATGCTTTATTTCATATTTTTTTCAGTTGTCTCATTCAAAATTTGTTTTATCCTTTGCATCTCCTATATTCAAGAATATCATGATCTCTTAAACAAATCCAGAAAATCATATAAAAATTCTTATACTTAATTCTATTGTGAACATAGGGTAAGGTTTTTAGAGAAAAACCCATAAAACATTTTAGCTTTAGATCTGAACAAATCAGCACATAAATAAATTATTGCATTGTTCATCTCAAATTTGAAACAATCTAGACATGAGCATGAACCTCCTTTTGTTCACACTGCCTAGCCTATTTTCCAGTATTACCCTACTTCATAATAAAATGTATTTATCTTACTAAACATATTTACAAACTGGTGGTTTAAGGTACTGGATCCATATCAGAGATCATGACATTGTTCTTATCAAACAATAAAACAAAACAAATCAGAGCATCAACCAAAGATTTATCAATACACCAACCATTCTCAGCATTCATTTATTCAGAGAAAAACAAGTTGATCAAGCACAAAAATAAAATGGCTGCCCTTTACTTGGGTCTTAATGCCTTTGCCTCATGAGATTGATTAATCACTCACCTTTCCCTTCTTTTCCCCGAGATTGCCTAAGCTTGCAAACAGTGTATGTTCTTCTCTTTTTTTTTCAATGTGTTTCTGTTTTCCCTCAGAGTAAAACCTCTCCTTCTTCTCTTGATTTAAATCATTTTTACTAGGGTTTTACTAAAGGGAAAAACCCATTTTATCCTCACATCACTCAGAGAAGTATGTGTGTGCTGTTATGGCTAAATGTGCCATTTTCCCTTGGTTTCTATTTCTGGTAAAAGCAGTTATCCACTGCTTTTCCTGTGTGCATGCAATTTGCATGATTCAATTGTATATTATTTTCATGTGGCTTATTTTTTTTTCTTTTAATACTTTTTATTATGCCCGAGTTATTTTCCATTCCTAGCTATTATCTCAGCCTATTTGTTTACTCTTGACTTATTTCAAAATTGTACTTATGTATAACTAATATAAAACTGGTTTTTAAGCATTTTAATTTACCAAAGAATATATCATTTTCTCCTTATCACTTAATTGTTGAAAACAATTTTCTCTTTACTGAATTATTTTATTTTCTTTATGTTAAACTGTAATATATATATGTATATCCTTTTATCAATTAACCCCTGGTTAATATTTCAAACTATCTATTTTCTCTTGATATGTAAATGTATTCATATTTTTAATTACCCTGGTGTTCTTTCCTTATTACTTTATGTTTATTCTTTCTGGGTATATATATATAAATACAACATATGGTAATATATAATCCATATATGCACTCAGTTATATATCCTCTTCCCTCTGAAATACCATTTCCTTCTTACTATTTATATTCAAGATATATATATATATATACATGTGAATATAAGACTTACTCAATTTAGCTATTATTACTTTAACTCACTCTCAATATTTATCTTCAGACTATATATATATTTTTTTTTGAAAGTTTTCCTTTTTCTGATTTTAATCTAATTATTCTCATCTCAATAATTTGGGTCTTCACACATTTCAGTCATTTTCTTAAGTTCATATCATTTTCTTAGATAGTATTCACTTTTTACTATTCAATTTAATTATTAGAACATTAACTTATGTTTATAACATTTCTTGTACATCTTAGTTTTTCATTTATAAACATATGTTCATTTTGAAGCATTTTTGTTATTAAGCTTTTACTTGTATAATATTCTGTTACATATTCTATTTAACATTTCAACTTTTTAAACATTTATGGTAAGTTTTATACATGTTTTTAGAATGTAATTGAGTGTTAAACAAAATGTTCAATAGTTTACATCTTCTTAATCTTCATTATCTTTTAATTTAGAAGTGACAAACCTCCAATTTCTTTACAGTTTCATTAAACGCTTAGCTTCTAATTTCTTATTTCTCGTTTTAAAAGTCTCCAACTATTAAAATTTCACTTTATTTCTACAACTAAAAATCATTAACTAACAGGAACTTAAGAAATATCGGGTTCACTTCAAATCATTTTTTAATAATATATACATATATATATATATATATGTATGTATGTATTCCTTTTTCTTTTTTTTCAAATCATACTTAATGGATTTAATCAAAATTAGTTTATCAAAAGAGATGTGTAGTTGTAACGACCTGGATTTTTCGTCGTTTGAGTTTGAATATTTAAACGGTTTAAATATTGGATTTGAAATCTATAATTTAGTTAATAAGATTTTAAAATTGAAATTTCAAGCGATTTCGTAAATTTTGGAATTGTCAATTTAATCGACGCGTTAAAATAGCGATCCTGGGCACAGTCTCGGAATTTGATGAAACCGGTTACATTAGGTCCGTAATATTGTATTATTATCGTATTTCAAATTTCGTAGTGTTTGGAGTTATTGTTTGGTCGTATGGGATATAAACGCGCTGAAATTAATATCGAAAATTCAATATAATAATTGGGTCCAAAAAGCTATCTTCTCCATACGATCGAATTAGGACTCGAAACCTTTTCCATTGCATTCGAAATAGGGGTATAACATTATGAATGCCTAGCGGCACGCCTCAATAGGAGTTCGAAATTTCACAGTAGAGAATTCGAGATATTTTGAAAAAAAATTAAATTAGAAATAGTTAAATCAGATGAACAGTTGAGTTCCCTTCAACTTAATGTCGCACATCCCTTTCCTTCTGCAACATGCGACCTTCATTTAAAACTGCGTCCCTCTTCCTTTCTTCCTCACGAAATCATTTCAAAAATCGAAACAGAGAAAAAAAAAAGAGATATAATATCAATTCAAAAATTGCGTATACTTTCTCCATCTTCTGTAAACAAAAGCGCCTCCTTTTCTTCAGTTGGAATCAATTCAAATCAGTGGGAATGAAAAAAAAAACAAAAGATGGTCGTGATGGAAATCTCGATGTCGGGGGGAAGGCGCGACATAAGTTTTGAGGGGGCGGTGGCTTAGCTACTTAACGTCGATCGATGCTAAGGTTTTGGGTGTGGGACGTGCGCGAGCGAACTGGTGTAAGCAACAATCGGAATTTGGGCCGCGAAGGTCGCGAACGTGAGGTGGGCTGTTGTGTGGTCAGCAGCGGTGCTCGGCGGTGTGGGTTGTCGCGCGCAACGTCGGAGGCACGACTGCGTGCGAAAACTGGTGGTGGCGCGACTGAGTGGAGATGCAAGTAGCAACGACGACTTTTAGGGTTCGAAGAAGAGCTCGGCTGTTCTCTGCACGCGAGAAATGGCGGTGGCCAGTGGAGTCGAGGCCGCATTTAGGGTTTGGGTCGATGGTTGAAGACGTGATGAAGACACGATGCCTAGGAGTTTCGAAAGCGAGATAAGGTTAGGCTTAACAATGGTATTAGCTTAGTTACTAATGTGTTAGAGATTAATTAAATTATCTATCTATTTGAAAATCTTTTAAATGCAATATTTAATTCATACAAGGTTTAAATCGAATGGAGGCTGTGCAGAAAATATAAATTTGGGACGGATTGGAATTTAAAAATCAAGGTGAGAAACTTCTCACTCATTTGGTTTGCCAATTTAACTTTAAATAGTTAAAATTAATTATTGGTTGCTTGGTTAAATTTAGAAATTATTATCTGTTGAATGATATTATATATATAGTAGTATATATATTAGTAGTTGGATTGTTGTTCCCGCATATTTTAGCGGAAGAGACCCTATGCGCCCGCATAATAGCGGATGATCCCTTTATACCGCGATATCCCCCTCGAAGTAGGATTGGTATTTTTATGTTGTATTAACATCTATGGATGTAGGGAAACAGGTTGGAGGGATCCAACTGGATTTCCCAAATATATTGTTCGTT
Organism: Allium fistulosum; assembly: GCA_030737815.1. NCBI lineage: Eukaryota > Viridiplantae > Streptophyta > Magnoliopsida > Asparagales > Amaryllidaceae > Allium > Allium fistulosum. The sequence goes on from CM060906.1 coordinate 920,450,290, forward strand.
TTTCATATATAGTGATATATGATGTGTATAGATAATCTGTTATAGATTATTGTTGTAATTTGAATTAATGGATGCTATAGTAGTACTGGCGCTAAATTTTGGTATTTTCAAATAACATAAATATTATTTTTGAATTTGAAGGAATAAAAAGGAATTTTGGATATAAAAATATTTATATTGGAATTTGGGTTATTTTATAGGAAATTGAATTGGAAAAAAAATTATGATTGTTTTAGTTGTACTTAACTATTCGTAAATTGTTTAAGATAGAGATTTTTTTTTAAATGAATTATATAAAAGAATTTATAAAGGATATTCTGAAAATACGAAAAGGAGTTAAAGTCAATATTAAAATAGATTCGAACAAAAATAAAAATAAATGGAATTATTAAAGTAATGGATTTATAAAAATGAAATTTTATAAACGAGATTAGTTTTATAAAAAGTGAAACTCAAAGGGAGTTATAAAATTTATAAACGATGTTTATAAGTAAGAGAAATCGATATCAGATGATAGATTGTGAATATAAATTTACAGGAAGAGTTTATATTAGAATATGGAAATAGGGTGAGAAAAATAGTGGATACTATTTTTGAAAAGTGAAAATGGTTAAGGAGATCAGAATGGAAGGGGTGTGATGTGATTCGAGAGGAATTTATAAATTAAATAGGTTATTGAGGTTTTCAATTTTTTTTTTAATTTTAAGAAGTTAAGTTTGTTTTTAAAAGGAAAATTTTATTATTTAAAACTATGAAATTTTAAACTAGTTAGGATTGAAATAATTCGGTAAGTAGATTTTCAAATATCAAGTATTTATTTTAGTAAATTCTAACTTTTAAAATCAGCTTTGAAAATTTATTTTTTATCTAAAAATGAGTTCTTGTGGGGGTTCAAGGAAGATAAACAAAGGAACTACACACCGAAGGCTTCGGAGTCCATCTGTAAACCAGTTATGGGGCCTTGGATTACGACGTATGTTCGATCTAAATAGGGCATTAATTGCTAAACTTTGTTGGAATGTAGCCTCAGGAGTGGACCGAGGAAGAGCCCTGAAGGCAAAGTACCTGGGAAATACTTCTATTTCCTGGAGATTTGACCAGGCAACTAAGTACTCGGCATTTGCAAATACTCGGCATCCAGGAGTACTCGGCATCCAGGAGTACTAGGCATCCAGGAGCGCTCGGCATCCAGGAGCGCTCGGCATCCAGGAGCACTCGGCATCCAAGGAGCGCTCGGCATCCAGGAGTGTTCGGCATCCAGGAGTACTCGGCATCCAGGAGCGCTCGGCATTGGCAAGCGCTCGGCATCCAAGGAGCGCTCGGCATCCAGGAGTGTTCGACTTCTAGGTTCGTCCGGCATCCAAAGATTGTTCGGCATTCATCTAACCTCAGTCAACTTCAATCATTGCTCGGCATACACTCCCCACTCGGCACCTCACTTCTGTTCGGCATAAGAAGATTGTTCGGCATTCTTCCCAGCTCGTCCGGCTACAATTATTGCTCGGCCCACTCTTCCCACATAACAAGCATCGTTGGGCATGGGGAAGATGGTTCGGCATCCTACTGTTCGGCCTGTTTGGTCGGCATATAGGGACTAGTCCATCTGGACCGAGTTATTCAGCTATCAGGCCCACCAGAGAAGTCCAACCCACCTTTGTCTATAAATAGAGGGGCAGGGGCACAGTGAAATGGATCTTTTTTCGGGAACACTGGGTAGACTCTGCCGCTTTCAAGACTCATCTTCTTTACTCATCAATTGTATTCAAGTATTTGATCTACGGATTGTATTTGTAATCAATCATCAAGTAAAGTAATAAAGATTAACCTCAAAGTGGACGTAGGCAATTATGCTGAACCACTATAAATCCGGTGTTCTCACTTTCTGCAATTAAAATAGCATATTCTTCCTAGTTTAATTTAACTTCATCACTTACATCTCTATACAATCTTTCTCAACGAGGTTAGTGACCAATTTTGGTGCTAACACTTTGGTGCTTTCACTGAGAGTTTAATTCTCAGACCTCAAGGATCTGCTTTGAAGCTACTGGATTGAACAAATCCCCCAAAGAAGATCCGACTCATTGATAGGACGTCCGTTGATTCTACTCAGAGTTCATACCAATAACTCTACAATGGTGAGACCATGTACCAGGTCAGCTTCTCATAATGCGGACGCCCATGGGACTGCTAGCGTGCAACAAGCAAGACCTAGCAATCAGCAAGTGATTCCAGGTGTAGGGACTACCGCCCAGGACCAAATGCCGGTTGTCACCAGAATAGAGTTCAACGACTTGATGAGAGAACTCAGGGAAAGCAGGAGACAACTAGGAGAGCAGATGCAAGCTAACGCCAACCTCATGGCACAACTCACTCTACAACAGCAACAGAATGCTGGGGGCGATCCCGCTCCTTATTCCTCATCCGACAACTCAACTTCCTCCGATGAACCTCCCAGGCGTAGACGTCGTAAGGCTGATACTGCGCAGACAGGTGCTGCTGTTCGAACAGTTGGAGACCGTGACCAAGCCAGAACCGAGAACTTAGGAGCCGGAGTGCAGGTGGAGGCTGGAGGCCCAGACCATCAAAACGCTAACGATGTCGAACCTCAAGATGCACGTTTGGCAGATCGTCAGGAGAGGAGGCATCATCATGGACAGTTACGTAGAACAGACTCCAACCTTCCACCTTCCATACAAACACCAGACCTGACAGCCATTATCAGACAATTGATGAAAGAGAATCAAGGCTTATCGAATGACGATTGGGGAGTGACGAGAAGTCATACTCCATTCACGGACATTGTTCTATAGGCAGCGTACCCCAGAAAGTTTAGTATGTCAACTATCCCGGCTTATGAAGGAAAGACTGATCCCAGACAGCATGTCATGAGGTACGAGTGGATGATGGATTCAGCTAGAGCAAATGATGCAACCAAGTGTAGATGCTTTCCAATTACTCTATCTGGGATTGATACTATGTGGTTCACTCGACTTCCTCCGCGGTCCGTATCCAGTTTCGAGGAGTTGGCAAAGAAGTTTATAGAACAGTTCATGATACACACTACTCGTCCAAAGGACGTGATGTCTCTATCAAGTGTAATCCAGACTCCTGGCGAGTCATTGAAGGAGTATTTGCAAAGATTCCATGTTGCGGCGACTGAAGTCAATAATCCCAATGATCATGCAATTCTAATGGCAGTGATGCGAGGTGTGGATCCGGATTCTGAGTTTGGAGACTGGCTAGCAGGAAAACCTCCGACTACGCTAGAGCGTTTTTACTCAAAGGCACACCAGTTCATAAGAAGAGAGGAAGCTAGGTGGGTAATGCGAGATAAGGCATCGGGACCTGTCCAGTAGTCCGTGAAAAGCAACATTGCAGTGATGCAGTACGGGGACAACTCGGGAAAAGTCCAAGTCAATGTCCAGAACAAGCCCGGGTAGCCTAAGGAATTCGGAGGAAGAAGTCAAGGGAAGAAGAGAGAAGCGGGGAAGTGGAAGTCGAGAATTCCAAGCTACAACGAGCATACCCCGCTGAATGCGTCTCTTGAGAACATTTATCTAACAACCTGCAATACCTTTCAGTACAGAAAGCCACGACCAAAGGAGTCAACCGAGGAACAGAAGCGGACTGGGAAATACTACCGCTTCCATGAGACTTACGGGCACAATACGGAAGAGTGCAGACACCTACACGACGCTATAGAGAAGTTGATCAGGCAGAAAAAGTTACAGGAGTTTGTGAAGGATCCACAGGAAGGAGGACAGGGAACGTCCAACCCAGGTCGTGCACCAGCTCCGCATCATCCCGAGGAGCCTGCCCGGACTGTGGGTAGACTAGTCATAAACACGATCATCGGCGGGCCTCACCCCGCGGATAAGAATTGGCAAGAGATGGAGCGGTATGCTAGTTCCTTGAAGCATGCAGATTTTGAGTGTTGTTCCAACATAGAGGATGGGACCCCTGCTAAGCAGCTACGCGTGATGACAGACGATATAGTATTCAGAAACAGAGATGCTGGCCAAGTGGAGGCTCCAACCATCGACCCGATGGTCATATCTGCGACAATCAGACCGGCTTATGTGAAAAGAATTTTGATTGATTGTGGAAATTCTGTCAACATCATCTTCAAGAAGGCTTATGACCAGATGAAGATGGAAACGAAGGATTTGAAATCGTCTAAAGCTCGTATACACGACTTTAATGGTGCAGCGACCGATGCAGTGGAGTATGTTGAGTTACCAGTTGAACTGGGACAAGGAGAACGTCGGAGGGTGCGAATCCTACCCTTCGTAGTTTTGGATGTGGATTCTCCGTACAATGTGTTCTTGGGCCGACCAGCCCTGGCTGAGTTTAGGGTAGCATTAGCCACGTGGTGCTTAACTTTGAAGTTCCCAACTGACAAAGGAGTAGGTGTTGTTCATGGCGACCAGGCGACTGGTCGTGCCTATTATGCGGCTGAGCTTCGAGAGGCCCATCGGAGGGAGAAAGGAAAGGTTGCGGACAATCTCGCCAGCATCCTTAATACTGATAATTGACAAGTAGTGCCCGAGTCTTGGCTCGAGCATAATTCTTGGATATTCAGAGACATAGATCCGAGAGACGACGATGAGAAACCTAGGGAAGAAAAGGCAGCGCCGGCTGAATTAACAGTTGACATTTCAGTCAGCCGAGACGACCCATCATGAGTACTGAAGATCGGATCACAACTCGGCCCTGCAATGACTGAAGACCTTAGTGATTTCCTCCGGGCGAATCTTGATGTTTTCGCCTGGACGCATTCTGATATGTGCGGGATTTCTCCCGCCATTACGAGTCATATGTTGAACATAGACCCGAAATACGTCCCGGTTAAACAAAAGAGGAGAGGAATGGACCCAGAGAGGTCCGCTGCTCTCAGAGAGGAGGTGGATAAACTCAAAGCCAATGGGTTCGTCCGCGATGCCTTCTACCCTGAATGGGTATCGAACCCCGTGTTGGTGAAAAAGGCGAATGAAAATGGAGAACTTGCGTAGACTATTCCGATTTGAACAAGGCATGCCCCAAGGACAGTTTCCCGTTGCCTAGGATTGATCAGTTGGTCGACTCCACTGCAGGACACGAGCTGTTATCATTCATGGATGCATACTCGGGCTACAATCAAATCCCGATGCATATTCCGGACCAAGAACACACTAGTTTCGTCACAGACGTCGGGCTATATTGCTATGTAGTAATGCCCTTCGGATTGAAAAACGCAGGAGCAACTTATTAGTGTCTGGTGAATCGAATGTTCAAAGACCGGCTTGGTAGAACGATGGAAGTCTATGTGGATGACATGCTCGTGAAGTCACGATAGTCAAACTACCACATTCGAGACTTGGCAGAGATGTTCGATATACTCAGATATTATGGGATGAAGATCAACCCTCTGAAGTGTTCCTTCGGCGTTGGGTCGGGGAAGTTTTTGGGATTCATTGTCAATGCTAGGGGAATTGAAGCTAACCCAGAAAAGATTCAAGCTATTCGAGATGTGCAAGTGCCCAGAACTATAAAACAGGTGCAAAGCTTGAATGGAAAAGTGGCTGCGCTGAGTCGATTCATATCCAGAGCCACGGACAAGTTCATTCCTTTCTTTGATATAATAAAGAAAGGGAGAGGAATTTCGAATGGACATCTAACTGTGAGGAAGCATTCCAGGATCTGGTGAGGCATCTAGAGAGTCCTCCAGTGCTGTCAAAACCAGTAGACCACGAGATGTTGTACGTATACTTGGTCGTATCCCCACATGCTATAAGTGCGGCTTTGGTCCGCGAGGAGGACCGAGTCCAAAAGCCGGTGTATTATGTTAGTAAGCGTTTAACGGGGGCAGAAAGAAATTACCCTAAAATTGAGAATTGGCATATTGCTTGGTGATTGCATCACGTAAGCTGCGCCCATACTTTCAAGCACACTCAGTCAGTGTCTATACCGATCAGCCCCTGCGGCAGGTACTCCAACGACCAAAAACTTCTGGGAGGTCGTTAAAATGGAATATCGAGTTGAGCCAGTTCGATATCACCTACTTGCCATGGAGAGCCATACAAGGGCAAGCATTAGAAGATTTCATCGCGGAGTTTACTGTATCTGACGAACCAGATAATCACAATGTCATTCCCCCCCCCCCCCCGTTCGATGGAAATTGTACACCGATGGGTCATCAAACGACCGTTGCTCTGGCGCTGGCGTAGTTCTTGTAACTCCGGAAAATTGACTGATTTGTTATGCTTTGAAGCTAGATTTCCCGGCCACGAATAATGAAGCAGAATATGAAGCACTGATTGTTGGCTTAAAAATCATTGGAGAACTCGGGGTCAAATCAGTTGAAATCTTTTGTGACTCGTAGTTGGTGGTTTACCAAGTGCGGGGAGATTACTAAGCAAAGGGACATAAGCTTGCTCCGTACCTTGTTCTGGTTCAAGAACTACTGTCGAACCTTGAGCGTTATGACATTACGCATGTCCCGCGTGAACAGAACAAAGAAGCCGACTCATTGGCTAAATTCGCAAGCACTGGCGATACGCAGCAAATGGGATTTTTTCCCGTTGAGGCCTTTCATGCTCCGAGCATAGACGCGATGAAAGTTGATTTTGTGTTGGAAACAGGAATCGAGGGGGAGTCGTGGACAACCCCATTCAAACTATACCTGACGACCGGGACTTTACCAGAAAAAAGGAGCGAAAGACGATAGGTCCTTCGAAAGGCCGCGCGATATGTGATGCAGGATGGACTAATGTATCAAAAGGGGTTCTCGGTCCCCTTATTACGATGCATCGCTCATGATGAGACAAAGCGGGTCTTGAAGGAGGTTCACGAAGGAGAATGTGGCGACCATACTGAGGGGCAGACACTAGCAAAAAAGATCCTCCGCTATGGATACTATTGGCCAACCGTAAATCGGGACGCTGCAGACTACGTAAGGAAATGTGACAAGTGTCAAAGATATGCGAAAATCCCGAGGACTCCAACAACAGAACTCACACAAATGGTTAGTCCCTGGCCATTTGCAATCTGGGGAATCGACATAATCGGCTCTTTGCCCATATCCAAAGGTGGTGCGAAATACGCGATAGTTGCAGCCGATTATTTCACAAAATGGGCCGAGGCAGAACCTTTAGCCACAATCACCTCTAAGAAGGTCATTAATTTCATTGTACAAAACATTATATGCTACTTTGGCCTCCCTCGAACCATCATTACGGACAACGGAATGCAGTTTGAAAGCAGAGAGTTCAAAGAGTTCTGTTTAAAGTATGGCGTTGAGAAGAACTTCGCCGCCGTTGCGCATCCAAAAGCTAATGGACAAGTTGAGGTCGTAAACAAAATAATCAAGTCCATACTGAAGAAGCGTTAGGAGAAAGTCGGAGGCAAGTGGGTAGATGAACTCCCGACAGCATTATGGGCTTATAGAACTACCCACAAGTCCGCGACCGGCCACACTCCATTCGCCTTGGCATACGGCTCGGAAGCCGTTATACCCGTGGAACTTGAACTTCCATCACATCGAGTGACATATTTTGATCCCAAGACAAATCAGGATCTCTTGTTGGAATCACTGGACTGCATCGATGAAAAACATGAAGAGGCTGAATTAAGGGCGGCAGCACATAGGCACCGAGTCAAGCATTATTACGACGGCAGAGTCCGCCCAAGGATTTTTGATGTGGGTGATCTCGTTTTGAAACGAGTTTTCCCGGTACCATCACGTATGAATCCCAACTGGGAAGGTCCATACGTCGTTGAACGAAAGCTTGGAGAGGGAACATTCAAGCTAGTGACCGTTGATGGCATGACACTCCCCCGAGCGTGGAACAGTGAACATTTGCGACATTATTACATTTGGCATGTTTCTTTCCTGTTTTAGGCACAGTTATTTCCTATATGTTTTCGTTCCATTATCACTTAGTTTCTTTTAAACCATGTAATCAGGCAGTTTGGTTGGTTTTCATTAATAAAGGCTTGAAGCCGTCTTTCCCAGAAATTACTAATGTTTCAATATCTCGCATTCGGGTGATGTATTGTTGGAGTTACATTATTCTGTATGATGTACGAACTCATATAAACAACTTCAATCTCCGAGTCCCCGGAGTGCGGACCGGAGTACTCTAAGTCCCCAGAGCGCGGACTAGAGTATAAACGACTTCAATCTCCGAGTCCCCTGACTGCGGACCGGAGTACTCTAAGTTCCCAGAGCGCGGACTAGAGTATAAACGACTTCAATCTCCGAGTCTCCTGAGTGCGGACCGGAGTACTCTAAGTCCCCACAGCGCGGACTAGAGTATAAACGACTTCAATCTCCGAGTCACCTGAGTGCGGACTGGAGTACTTTAAGTCCCCAGAGCGCGGACTAGAGTATTAAATACTTCAATCTTCGAGTCCCCTGAGTGCGGACCGGAGTACTCTAAGTCCCCAGAGTGCGGACTAGAGTATAAACGACTTCAATCTCCGAGTCCCCTGAGTGCGGACCGGAGTACTCTAAGTCCACAGAGCGTGGACTAGAGTATAAACAACTTCAATCTCTGAGTCTCCTGAGTGCGGACCGGAGTACTCTAAGTCCCCAGAGCGCGGACTAGAGTATAACCAACTTCAATCTCTGAGTCCCTTGAGAGCGGACCGGAGTACTCTAAGTCCCCAGAGCACGGACTAGAGTATAAACAACTTCAATCTCCGAGTCCCTTGAGTGCGGACTGGAGTACTCTAAGTCCCCGGAATGCGGACTGGAGTATAGGGAATTCGAATCTCTGAATCCCTTGAAGGCGGATCAAATTACCCTAAAACCCTGGAGCATAGGTTTATAAAAAATTCTAAGTACTCAAGAATGTGGAACAAGAAATATGCCACTCCAAAGAATGTTCGAACAATGTAAGAACGGATTGGAAAATTATGCAACTCATAAGAACTTGAGTTTTGACCACAATTATTCAGAAAGCTAAAGAAGCAAAAGAATCGTTCAAATGACTAAGGAACTAAACTTTATTTAATAGTCCAAAATGGGGTTACACAGTTATTCCTCCAAAACTTGGAGTCAAAAATCTATCTACACAGACTACGGAAATGAAAAAGTAAAAGTAGCTACAAGACGTAAACAAAATCTCGTTGAACGAGAATAGTGGCTATTTCTTCGGCTTTTTCTTCTTGTCTTCCTTCGTTTTATCAGATGATTCCTCTCCCTCACGCTTCTTCTTGGATTTTTTGCTTGCCAAAGAAGCGGAGTCATGAGTGGGAGAAGGAACATTCAGCGGTTTGGATTTGCTAGGGAGAATGATCTTCAAAGGTATATTCCGCGGGTTGGTAAGTTCCAATATTTGAGGCTCGACCTTGATCTTGACCTTCTTTTTCTCCTCTTTTGCGAGACGCTCCTTCATGCTCATCTTTGAAGTATGTTCGGAGGCGCCAGTGATCTCGATTTCATCACTCCCTTCGACGAGAGATGAAGTGTCAAACTTATCATCATCTAGCACCCCGATCACTTGAGCGTTAGGGCCAGGAGTTACTCCCGCATGAGGAACACCGCTTGTTTTCTCTACCTCCTCCTTGGCGTCGTCGCTCCTCGGAGTTGGTTCAGGATCAGAGCAGCCTGCATAAAAAAAATAAAGAACGGGCGTTAGGAAAAATGACCGCTACTTGAAAATGACAGATCTTTTAACTCCGAAAGAAAGAGTTTTATACCGGGTTCTGGCTGGCTATCAGTTGCGCGTGGAGTTTCACCCTCTAGAATAGGGGATAGCATATGAATGCCAAGCCCGGGATCTTCTGGATCATAGCCGGCATGCTTCTCAAATGGATCAAGTGTTGGCCGATCGGCCGATTGAGCAGAAGAAGGAGCTGTAGAAGGAGGAACTGCAGCCTCAGCCCCAGACGGACCAGCTTCATCGTCTTTCTCTTTTGATGAGGGAGAGCCTTTGCTATAAAGAGCTAAGGCCGCAGATAAGTCCGCTAGCTCGTTCCCCCTAACAAATTCCTTCACCAGAGCATCCTCATCGACTTCCTCCGAGCCCGACTCGATTTTTCGGATCTTTATCAAAGTCTCCCAGGCTTCAGCTAAAGATTCAAGATAGCCCTCGCCTAGGAATGTCAAGTCGTGGTGCATAAGGACGTGGGCGCCGTACTCGGCGATCAGCGGGTCAAACATGCACTTGACCTCTTCCCTACTGGCCTCTGCAGCAGCTTCAAGGCGAGAGTCAATCTCCTCAGAAGCTTTCCTCTTGCCCTCCTCACGGGCTTCGTCTTTCACTATCTCAACCCTAGCAAGTTCATCATCGAGCTTTGTTTTTAAGAGCTATGTAGCGACGATTTCGTTGCAGTATCGTTGGGACTCTTATTGAGCGGCTATTTTCTCCTCCTTCTCTTTAGAGAATAATTCTTTCAACTCTCTGACTTGCAGGACGAGCGCGTCCCTTTCTTTCTGGATAGAATCTTTTTCTAAGGCAAGGGCTCCATTGCGCTGGACTGCTTCATCAAGTTCCTTTTTATGGGTCGCTTCTAGACGGGTGACGGCCTCGGCAGTGTCTTTTGCACTTTGCTCTGCGGCTTCAAGCTTCGACTTATACGAAGCAAGCTCTTTATCTTGGCTCTTGATGATGTCCTTGTCAAAGCAAGCTTCCAACTTCAAACGGTCAATCTCCTGTTGGCGCTCAACAGATACCTCCGAGACCTTTTCGACCAAGTGTACAAACGCGTCATGTTGAACATAGACGTCGTTGTTGCAGGCGATGGCACTCTGCTTGATGTGCCCTGGGATATGATGAATAGTTGGGAGGAATTTCAGGCCATCAAAGCAGATTTTTGGGAATTTGGCCTTAAGATCGACCATCTTCTCTGCTATAGTTGGGTCAGCCGCAGGAGTAGGGGGAGGAGGCTTTGAAAGTTCTGCTCTTTTCCGATGCTCCCGAGTTTTCCTTGTGCTCGACGAGCCGGAATGTTGTTCTCGGGAGACATCGGGTTGGGACCCCTACTGCGAAAGCTTCTCTCTATCTGACTCAGTTTGAGGAGGAGGATCACGAGAATATGAAGACTGGGAATATGTTTTCTTTCGATAAGACGAATCGCGAGGACGGTTGTCTCAATCCTCGTAATCGTCTCTGTCCCTACGTCTACCTGGGCCTGAGTCCCGTCCGGGATGGTGAAATATAGAAGAACCATGGAGGCGATCGAGTCCGTGGGAGCGCCCCATATCACCTGCAAAGAATAAAAATAGCAACGAGTTAGGAAAAATCGGGGTAATGGAAAAACTTGAAGTGTATGGTGAAGTGCGTGTGTGCGTGTGTGTCCTAGTGTTCCCCCCGACGGACCGGTTCCTTTATCTTTACTGATTGGAGTGTTATCTCCCTGAACTGGAGGTTGAACTCCCGCATTGCCTCTAGCGAGCGAATGAAACTTAAGGGCTTCCGGATCGTCAAAACCATAATTGAGTATATCGTCGGGGATGGTAAGGTTCGACAGACCCTTTAAAGAACTTTCCATATGCTATGAAGAAGCCTCTTTCTCTGACGGGATGAGCGTAACTTTGGAAGCTCCGCCAACTTTCTCCTTCCATATCTTGTACGTCAATTTCTTTTTCCCCTTCGAAGGAGAAGATGACGTTTCAATATCGTGCACTTCGACTGCGGGTTCCAAGCAGGACCCACATTCTCGCCTTGTGTCTCAGGAGCTTCATCCCCCTTGTGTTCTCCCCCTTCGTGTGCATCGGGGGTATGGCGTGATGACGATCCAGCTTGTTTTTTCCCTTTAGCGGGAGTGGATTTGGGAATGGAAACGCCCTCCGGAAGGCTAGTCCGGTGACCTCCAGCTAACAAACCGAACCGCGACAATGATTTATTTGAAATGATGGTTTGGATGTCTCGATCCTCGGCAGGAAGAGCTCTAATGGCTTCGACGGCCTCAGAATATCCTCGGCCCTCAGGACGCGGGTTAATACCTGAAAAGATGAAACAAGGAGTTAGAAAAAGCATAGCTCCGATTGAGCGCGAATGATAACTCAGGGAAGAGACTTACTGCCTTCAACCCATCTCCTCGCGAAACTAGGAGGGCAACGCACATAGAACCATTCCTGTTTGTACAGGGCGAATTTGCTACATGCTCCGGTTAAAATCTGGCATTTGTGGTATGGTTCTAGGAACATAAAGGAGTGGCTATCTTTCCGCTTCTTGATCATATAAATATATCCGATGTCGCCAGAAGTTGGAGGCCTAGAGAAGACGGCCATGAAAAGTAGGTAGGTCCCGTATATGAACGCGTGAGCGTTTGGATGCAGCTGCGACAGGGCGATGTCTATGTACTGTAACACGTCCCGAAGAAATAAATTGAATGGAGGCACGCTGCCCATCCAGCACATGAACTTGTTACAAGCAGTATATCCGACTGGGGGCAGGTGAGGACGATCATGTCTCGACGGGACCAACACATCGGCAAAAGGGATTCCGTGGATGGAGCATATTCGCCGAAGCGCGACTTCGTTAATCTTCGAAGCCTGTGAGTCGATCGGATTGTCCAAGAGAATCGATGCCTCCAAGGCATCAGGAGCTAAGTTATGAGCAGGGGATGTCGACGGATTTGAAGTGTCCGCGACTTCTTGCCTTGATGATGGCCCAGGCCTATCAGATACAGTGGCGGAGCTAGATTTTTTAGACATCCCCAATAAATAGTGAATCTGGCTAAGCGCCTGTGAAAACTATACTTGAAAAATGTTCAACGTTAGAATTAACAACACGAATATTCCCCCCACGTGGTGTGTAAACTAGTGCAAGCAATCGTGTATAAGCGTTGAGAATTTGAAGGTTACAAAGATATAAAATTGAGCTTCGAATCATCCCCTTCGAAGACTGTCATCGCTGACCGTCTCAAAAAGCCTGCCTTGTGGTGATTACAGTTTTAGATTCAGAAAACGTATGTTAATCTAAGTTCAGAGTTATGTCTACAAAAGCTAGGGAGTTAATGATCCGGGTCAGTTTCATATGCTAGTACGCCCGGGTCCTTGTCCTTGTTTTGTTAAGTGTGGTTCGGCATTTATGCTGTTCGGCACTTATGATTGTTCGGCATCTGTATTGTTCGGCACTCATGATTGTTCAGCATTTGTATTATTCGGCCTAAGTGTTGTTCGGCACTTATGATTGTTCGGCATTTGTATTGGTCGGCCTAAGTGTGGTTCGGCATTTGTATTGTTCGGCCTAAGTGTGGTTCGGCATTTGTATTATTCGGCCTAAGTGTGGTTCAGCATTTATGTGTGTTCGGCCTAAGTGTGGTACGGCGTTTGTGACTGTTCGGTAAAGCATCGTTCGGCCAAAATCTTGTTCGGCCGAGACAACGCTCGACACACCGTCCTTAACAGCAACCTCATTCCCCTCTTCTTCCTCCATCCACACCGAACCACGAGGACGAATCGTTCGGCAAGTCATGCCAGACCTTACCATTCGACGCCCCTAACCATCTCCTACTTTTCCTATGTTCTTTCTTCCTCTAATCTCGTTCGGCACAAAAGATTTATGCCGAACCACAACACGTCTACCAACAGCTTCCTAGAAGGCTCATCTCTACTCACTCTTCCTTCCACCTTCATCGTGTAACTCTGAAAACTTTTAGGATACCTTAGTCAAGGCTCGATTCACCCTATCAGTTAAGTAACTCGAGCGTAATGGCCGTTTTAAGGAAGGATTTAGGTGGAAGAATCGATACCTAGTTGGTAGGTTGAAGACTTGGAAAGGATCAATGAATTGTTGAAGGATGTTAACTGGAAGCGTCAGCAGGTGCAAGGCAGAGGTGTTAAAAGTGTGAAAAGAGAAGAAGGAAGAAGGTGCCGGCTTTTATAGGGAAGAAGAAGTCGAAAGGCTATATCCGGTGGAATCGGTCAAAACTACAGCGTTCGGCATCGGCATACAAAGTCATTCGGCACTTGAGGAGCGTTCGGTTTCGAATAACTCGTTCGGCATTTATACCACGCTCGGCACGCACCTCCACCACTGATATTCTCAAGAAGGCATCTCCAAGAAGAGTTAACCTAGATTCGAAGCGAAGTACAGGGGATATGTAATTCAAAGCGTATCACGGTTCGGTCACGTAATACACTTTGGGGGGCAAGTGTTTCTTGGAGATTTGACCAGGCAACTAAGTACTCGGCATTAGCAAATACTCAACATCCAGGAGTACTCGACATCCAGGAATACTCGGCATCCAGGAGCGCTCGGCATCCATGAGCGCTCGGCATCCAGGAGCGCTCGGCATCCAGGAGTGCGAACATTTTCAATAAAACCTTCTCGTAGGAGTATTTTAACAATGTTTTCGGTGATATTTGTGGATACTATTCGAACCGTTCCATTTTTACTCATGTTAGCATTTCTTATAGAAGTTATTATATTAGCAATAGTGTCTCTGCCCATGACGAATTATAATTATTGGTGCTTCTTAATTTTGATATAATCAACATGTTTTTTTATTTGAATACTTCAAAGTATTCATTATTTAATTAAATTTGAAATTTATTATTAAATTAATTATTAAATTTAGTAAAAGTATATGCGTGAGACACAATCTATTAATTGGGTTTATTTTAGATATCCTACTAAAACAATATCCTAATTTGATCTATGACTATGAGTCTTTGATCTATGACTATGAGTCTTTATAATACCTCGGGAGCTAATGAAACTATTTTAGTAAAATTCAACTATCTCGATTCCCGAGCAATCACGCCAAAAACTCGAGTTCCTTTTGAGTTTGTCATCATATCGTATTATCATACCGTTGTCACGTTTGAGTTCTTTACATGTACGTACAATTACAGCTCTTATTACTTCTGATCTTTCTAGAGGTATATTGGGCACTGCTTCTTTAATTACAGCAACAATAACGTCACCAATATGAGCATATCTATGATTACCAGCTCCTATAATTCGAATACACATTAATTCTCGAGCTCCACTGTTATCTGCTACATTCAAAAGGGTCTGAGGTTGAATCATATCATTTTTATTTGAATTTTTTATTTCAATTCAAAGAATGAGGAAAAAGAAGAAATAGTATTTGTCTAGAAATAAAGAAACTCGTGGTTGTTTTTTCATCCCTTTTTTATATTTAGTTCTACACCCCTATCCTGAAATAACAAATTGAGTTTTTATAGGCATTTTGCACGCAGCTATTGAAATTGCTGCTCTGGCTACAGTTTTTGAGACTCCGCCCATTTCGTAAAGTATTCGACCGGGTTTAACAACAGATACCCAATATTCGGGAGATCCCTTTCCCGACCCCATACGTGTTTCTGCGGGTCTTACTGTAATAGGTTTATCGGGAAAAACACGTACCCATATTTTTCCACCAGGACGTGCATATCGTGTCATTGCTCTTCGTCCTGCTTCTATTTGTCTAGCGGTAATCCAAGCGGGTTCAAGTGCCTGAAGAGCATATCTGCCGAAGCAAATATGATTACCCCGGTAAGATATTCCTTTCATTCTTCCTCTATGTTGCTTACGAAATCTGGTTCTTTTGGGGTTATAGTTGATGGTTTTTTCCCACCTCTACTACAGAACCGGACATGAGAGTTTCTTCTCATCCAGCTCCTCACGAATGAAAGGATTCGATAATATTACAGATGCACATGTATTCGATAATTCGGCATCCAAGGAGCGCTCGGCATCCAGGAGTGTTCGGCATCCAGGGGTACTCGGCATCCAGGGGTACTCGGCATCTAGGAGCGCTCGGCATTGGCAAGCGCTCGGCATCCAAGGAGCGCTCGGCATCCAGGAGTGTTCGGCTTCCAGGTTCGTCCGGCATCCAAAGATTGTTCGGCATTCATCTAACCTCAGTCAACTTCAATCATTGCTCGGCATACACTCCCAACTCGGCACCTCACTTTTGTTCGGCATAAGAAGATTGTTCGGCATTCTTCCCAGCTTGTCCGGCTACAATTATTGCTCGGCCCACTCTTCCCACATAACAAGCATCGTTCAGCATGGGGAAGATGGTTCGGCATCCTACCGTTCGGCCTGTTTGGTTTGGCATATAGGGACCAGTCCATCTGGACCGAGTTATTCAGCTACCAGGCCCACCAGAGAAGTCCAACCCACCTTTGTCTATAAATAGAGGGGCAGGGGCACAGTGAAATGGACCATTTTTCAGGAACACTGGGGAGACTCTGCCGCTTTCAAGACTCGTCTTCTTTACTCATCAATTGTAATCAAGTATTTGATCTACGGATTGTATCTGTAATCAATCATCAAGTAAAGTATTAAAGATTAACCTCAAAGTGGACATAGGCAATTACGCTGAAACACTATAAATCCGGTGTTCTCGCTTTCTGCATTTAAAATAGCATATTCTTCCTTGTTTAATTTAACTTCATCACTTACATCTCTACACAATCTTTCTCAATGAGGTTAGTGACCAATTTTGGTGCTAACAACTTCCTTTCTTCATGCCTCTGAGGCTTCTATTTCATCATGGTGCTGGAAAGGTTATTGATGTTTATAAAAGCGTTTTCGATATTTTAAATAATTACTTGAACATGTTTTAAAATAAATTATTATTCTTTTAAATACTTATTTTATATATATATAGAGTTTTGAAGTGTTTGAAAATTTTATTTATAATTTCTCTTGAGATTCGTAAATGGGGCTTAGAAATGGATATGATTTTGAGGGGAGGAATTTTATAAGGGATTTGGAGGAAATGGAATTTCAAAATGTTGAATATGGGAACTTCGAAAATGAAATCTGAACTCATAAAAGAAATTATAAATTGTTTTGAATGGGGTATAAATAGGTATACTGGGTTTTAGAAATTGAAAAAGGGAATTTATTAGTGATTCCGAAGACTTATGGGATAAGTTACGAAATATTCTCTTAAGTATTAATATTTGAAAAGATTTTGGAAAATAAGACTTATAATATTTTCCTAAGTACAGAAAATGGAAATTTGGGAATATTTCTAAGTGTTGAGATGGTTTGGAAATATCCTGTTACAGATTTAAGTATTTGAAGTTGTTTTCAAATGTTGGAAGGGATTGATATATCTTATAAAGATATTTTGAAAATAAATCTCTTGGAAAGATTTATAATAAGGCCTAGTGACTATTTATGGATGTTATTTGGTATTTAAATAACCGACTATCAATATGGCCAATTTCGTTAATCATTTTGAAGAGACCGGGGACAGATTTAATTATCTGAAAACCACTTCGATCCGGTTTGAACGTTACGAATGGATACCGTGAAGATAGTGAAGACGGTGATTCGGTTTGTCCAGGCCCAGGACAACTTGTATGGACGAATGCTATCAGAACATCGTCATTGGAGGACGATGCATATTCTAAGTGGAATTGTTTCTTGAAAGGTAACGTTTAGACTCAAGCCTCATCAACCGGGAATGACTAAAACAGGGGAGATGCAGCAAGGCTAAGTGGGTCGCACCCAATTAGGGTATGTTATCACTTTTCTAGATATCCTCGGATATATATATAAACTATGGATATGGTTGTGCATGAAAATGGGAGCGCTCGAATTTTAAAGGTGGGAACACCCGGGGTGATAATATGTTCGATCTATCCAGGTTAAGGGTAGGCCGGTCTTGTGTAGCAAAGGATCCTGGCGAGGTCCTCGGTACATTTTTCTAGAGGAGTACTGTGATGGGTGGTACACCAGTAGCCCGGTCATTGTATAGGATCCATTCTCCAATACGAGCCTTACGGTTTTGTTTGTAGAGCCTTGATGCTGGAATTTAATTAATGTAACAATTTCGGCTATTTGAATAAGTATTTGTATTTAGACACTATTATAATATCAATGGATTTTCTATAAAATGTTTTGGTTATCGTAAGGGAAAAACTCGTTGTGTTTATGTGTGATGCGGTCTTACGAGATACCTTTGTTTTTCAAAGGGTTTTGATAACTTTAGTAATTCAAATTGAGTGTGTTTTTCTCATGTTGGTTTTCCAGACTGACTCGGGTGTTATTTTATTATAAAACTCGGGTCAGACTGAGTATTACAGAATCAGGATAGGGTGTTATAGAGCACAGGAGACGAGCTGGATGATCGAGACATATTTCCGTACTCTACTTATATTTTCGCTGTATGGGGACAAGTTATTATAACTATCCAGATTGATGTATTGATTATTGTACTCTTATGATTGTAAGTATAAAACAGTGACAGATTATTTTGTATAAAAATCTGTTATTATATATATTATATTTTGTTCCGCTACGACTTTGAGATTCTGTGTTGCTGTGATAACCCGGATTTTTGGACATCTGATAATTGGTAAATTAATTGATTTTTACTATTGGGATACCGATTTTATTTAGTCGAACAAATAAAATTCTAGTAGTTAAAAATATCTGGATATATAAATGGATTTGAAACTATAATAAATGTTGAAAATTTTAAGTGTATACATATACAAGTATATAAGTGTATGTGTGTGTGTATATCTTTTAAAATTATACATGAAATAAATATAGAGTTAGTAAATATAGAAATATAAAACAAAAAACATAAATAAATATAAAACATAAAGAAAATATAAAATATTGGTTTTGGACATTTGTAAGCTTGTGTATGCCATGCAAAATACAAGTGGCATTAGTTTCTTTTTAATTGAAAAATATATAGATTAAGTATGTAAAGAAATCAGGCTGTATATTCATTTTTTTCAAATCTCTTCTCTTATTTTCATTCTCATTTCTCAATCCTTTCTTTTATCCTTAAACTAAAAACTAAAACAAAAGAAAAATCAAACTAAACAACATCTTTCAAGTTTTCAACCTGAGCTAATTCAAGGATCAACATAAATCAAGCAAATATCAGATCAAGTTCAAAACAATTTCCAGTTTTCAAAGTTTTCAAAATCAAAGCATTTCCAGGCTTCTCTGTACAAAAATGCTGTGAGTAAACTTTTTTTTAATAAGCCTAAAATTGTCTGATGATCTGATGCGTGTAATAATCCTTGAATTTATGATGTGATATATGTATTGCATGTTTGTTTAGATAGGATTGCATGTATATATGGATGTTAATATCAGTGTGCATGTCTGTATTTATATATATAGAGCTATGTTCCAGTTTCACAGGTTTAAATATAATCAAAAATCAATACTTCTTTCTCTGATCCATTTTAGGCTTTAAGGTCTAAACCAACTATGTTCATATAATCAAAATCTAACTTCTAAAAATAGTTTTAAGATGAATTTGAAGATGGTTTTTACTGGGGAGAAAACTTACAGTGAAACTTAAATAAAAGTCAAAACTTGAGCATCATAGATTCTTGATTTACTTATATAATATGTTTTACTTTTGGAAATAATGATTTTTAAAAGAAAAATCACATTTTTTAGTTAAGTGAATCACGAGAATTTCGAAGTTGAACGTAAAATGGTTTCTTGGCAATTTCTGACGATCGGCGAGGTTGGGTAAGTCGTGGTCATGGCTGAAGGAAGGTGGAGGCCGGGGAAACTCAGGAAAAATGATCAAAGCATTTATAGTTGATCGTGGTGGCTGAAAGACGGTGATGTAGGGTTTATAGAACTGCTTGGGATGACGAGGTAAATGAGGTTCGTGCATTATCGTTGGATCATCAGAGTTGATCATGGAGGTTGGGATCTATGCGTGGATCGGTGATGATGCTCTGGTCGGAAGGACGTGAGCCACGGTCGTCGAGATCGTCGTTGGCGAGAGTATTGGTTGATAGTGTTTTGGTTCCAGTTTTGTTGAGGTTGTTCGTTTTTGATCCGTTGTTGGATTTGTTGATCTGGGTGATCAGGTTGAGTGTCGAGGTCATCAGTATTTTGGTGAGAATCGGAGGAATGGCCGGAGAAGGTGGATTCGACGGTGTACATGCACGGTGCACGTTGGTGTCTGGTGAAGTTTGAGACTTCGGGGAAGAAGGATCTGGCTCGGGTCGATCTCGTAGAGGTTGTGCGGTTGTCTCAAAGTAGATTGAGTTCGTGAGTGCTCGGGGATGGCTCAGGAAAGTATGTGTTCTGACTCGGAGTTTAGCTCGGAAAGTTTTGTGATATAGCTTGGGTTTGTTTTGAGTTGTTATCTAGTTGAAGTTTTAAACAAAGAAACATGTTAACAGGTTTGATTGTGAAAGTAAATTTTAAATTCCATTTGTATAACCAAATAAAATCAGTATCTCAATAGAGAAGTTTATTTAATGGATAATTACTGAATGTAATTAATAAAAGGATAATTACTTAATGAAAGTAATTAGAGGTTAATTAACGAAAGTAATAAAAGGTAAATTACTTAATGGAAGTAATTAAGGATTAATTACTTAGTGTAATTAATTAAAGGATTAATTAATATAATTAATTAAAGGATTAATTACTTAATGTAAGGATTAATTAATGAAGTAATTAAAGGGTAATTAATTAATGTGGAGTAATTAAAGGATCATTAATTAATGTAAGTAATTAAAGGTTAATTAATTAATGTGAATGATTAAATGATTAAAGGATAATTAATTAATTTCAATAATTAATTAAATGGTTTAATTAATGTTAATTAAATAGGATTTAAAGGTAATTAATTTATTTTGTGTTAATTAAATTAATTAGATTGGGTGACAAATTAATCTTGCTTATGGATGATTAAATTGTATTGAATGTTTGGATTAATGTCTCTAGTCTGATAATTTGCGATGTTTTGTGATATGATATGTTTGGGTTGAACTGTGATAATATGGGTTATCTATCGATGATGAATTGCTGTGTAAATGTGACATCCTGTGTTTAAAATTGAACTATATTCACTTAAACAACTTGGATTAAAGATGACATTGGATTCGAAGAGGCCGGGGTCGGATATCAGCAATATCCGAAACCAATTCGATTAGTGATCTACTATAATTCTTTGTAGATTTGATTATGGAATCAAATGGGCTGGAATGGAATAAATTAAGTAACTGGACCATTGAAACTGAGTAACGATGCTTGGATATAATTTTGTGAAATAAGTATTTGGTTATAACAAGATAAGAACTCGTAGTGAGGTACGAGTTACCCTGGTTTTCAAATAAGTTTTATAACTTAGTATTTCAAGATACATGGGTTTACTCATGCTGGTTTCCAGCCTGACTCGGGTGTTACTTTATTGTAATGCTCGAGTCAGACCGAGTATTACAGATTTTTAGGTTAGGACGTTCTGGAGCTCAGGAGGTGAGCTGGATGACAAGAACGTATGGAGTATTCCACTGTGTATATTATTGTTTGTATTTTGGGGACAGGTTGTCATATTGTCCAGTTTGTATATGATTGGTTGTAACTCTGATGTAAATAAATGTAAACTGACAGATACAGTTTTCTTTTATATAACTGTTATTATTTGATATTATATTTTGATCCACTGCGAATGTGAGAATCTGTGTTTTGTTTCTGTTTCTTCTTCTACCTCTTTCTTCTTTTCCCTAACTATCTGGAATTTTCAGGATCGAAAATCCAGGTCGTTACATTTGGTATCAGAGCTGAAGGTTAAGCGAGAACCTTGGCTCTGGTGGGTTTACTCATTAGAGATAGGGTCAGTAGTACCCTAGAATGAGTTGAGTGTATATGAGGGCGTACTTGTTATTTTCTTATATAATGATTTTGAAATGGTTTTAAAAATGAATGATTTTTATATAAGCTTATATTTATAAAGCAATAATTTTTCTAATTATTTAAAGATAATTAGTTGTTGGTTATTGAAATTGACTAAGATCATAAGAATTTAAGTGGTAATATATATGTATCCAAATAGGAATTGGATAATATGAACTAAATGAATAAGTTACCTTGATTTGATTTTCCAGCAAATGATTTTGGAAATATATGGTGTGTATGATTTCTAGATATGATAACTATTATTAATTGGGTATTGTATCTTAATAAAAGGGATGTTTATTTTTAAATAAACAATGTTAAAGCAGAATGAAATATTTTAAGGAAGTAAACATTTAGATAAGTATGACTTATAAATTGAAATAGATTTTAAATTGGGAAATCTTAAATCTAAGACCTAAGGAAATTTTGGAATTGTTTCAAAGTGTTATAAGAAATAATGAATAGTATTATTCATAATATATTTGAATGAAACAAGAGTTGTTTTGGAAATTTCAAGGGAAATTGTTTTGAGTTAAAACCAAGAATGGTTTAAAATATAAAGTATAACTTGGTGTGCAAAGAAAATAAATGTATATATGTGTAGATATACATAATATCAAAGATGATTTGAAATAAACTCTGAAGTGTTGAGTTTTGATTTTACTTGGAGTGTGATTTAAAAACCCAAAGAGAAATAAGTCTTTGAACTTATAAGTGAGAAGGGATATTGATAAGAAGTTTAAAATTTGAAATGGAGAACTCAAATTGAGTAAGGTTGATTGGATTAAACAAATTGAATTTAACTTAGGGAAGTTAAATGGGTTGTTTTGAAAGGGAATTTTTAAAAGTATAAAGGGATCCAAAGATTTTTCAAGGTTATATACCTATATATATATATATATATATATAAAGGATTTTATGAGAATGATATTGGAAAAGGTTTTGGAACCTATGGATTTTGGAAAGGCTTTTGATTTTTGAGAAAAATCAGTTTTGGGAATTTGGAAAGCCAAGTTTGGAACTATCGATTTGGGATATCGATTTTGTGTAAAGGAGATTTTGATATAAATCATAAAGGGTATGATTTGAAGATACTATAAGTGTATAGTATAAAGTGTTTTGAGAATGGCTTTGGGGAAAAAGGCGCTCCCTTGAAATGAACTTCTCAGGAGTGCCACAGGGTAGTACTGCCTTGAACCCTAAGGGGGGTTCTAAAGTTGATCCTGTGAGGAGTCCGGACAAACTAGTTCCTGAGGATTATGTATAGTGGGTAGCGAAAGTCGAGGGCGCTGATGCCTATAGAGACATTGGATTACGCTGTGACAATAGTGTAGCTCGATGTCACTTCGATCTACTATGGACCATAGCGGAAGTCGTGTGTGCTGCTGAGAGCCAACGGTCTACGTTTGGTTTTTCCGAGATGGCCACGTAACATCGGTAGACTGCGATCTATGAAGACATAGCGAAAGTTGAGAGGCCGTGAAAGCCTAAGGCTACATTGGTACTTGATTGATGTAGTCTGCGACCTATGTGGAATCAATTTAAAATAGCTATAAACTGAAATGGTTATGAATATCGCCAAATTTGCATAGAATAATTGTCGTTGACGTAAACGAAAGTAAATAAAATTTCTATAAATAAATGGCAAGTGAATAGATTGATAGTTAATCGATTTGGAATAAATATAATTATAATGTGTGTAATTATGAAGTGAATGCAAGTAAATTGGGTTATAAATCATTCGAATTGAATATGGATTGATTGAAAGTAATTAAATTAGTATCGAGACCCTATAATTGCTTATAAATATATGTTTGGCATGTGATTTATGAAATTTATGTGTATAGCTAGCTAAATAAATGAATTTTTATTAAAATTTCATGTTTTAGTACTTACGTGTTTTAAATTGAGTAAGTACAAGTATATGGAGATGTTTGCTTGATTTTTGGTCGCAAAAACTGCATATAAAATAAGCCGCTTACTTAAAAATGCTAAAATAAGGTACGTTTTCGAACTAAATACCGCAAAATTATAAATATTGATATATATCTTGTTTTCCGACCGTGTGGGTGGATGTATATATATATTTATCTCTCTTGTCATATTGCAAAAGGTCCTCCATACAAAGGAGACACTGACAAAAAATTTCGGAAATCTAGGGTGTTAGAAAAAAAATTGTTAACAATAATTTGGTTTCAAATTATAATTGAAATAAAGGGTTTTGGAATTAAAATTGAAAACTAATTCTTTTGGTTGGACCTAAAAGATTATAAAAGTGGAATGTTGAGTTTAACTAAGTGGGTTCTGTTTAGTTATGGATTTGGAGCATTTTTCCTACCTTAGCAATTTCGGGGACGAAATTCTTTTAAGGGGGAAGGAATGTAACGACCAAGATTTTTTGTCATTTGATTTTGAATATTTAAATGGTTTAAATATTGGATTTGAAATCTATAATTTAGTTAATAAGATTTTAAAACTAAAATTTCATGCGATTTCGTAAATTTTGGAATTGTCGATTTAATCGACGCGTTAAAATAGCGATCCTGGGCACAGTCTTGAAATTTGACGAAACCAATTCCATTTGATCTGTAATATTGTATTATTATCGGATTTTAAATTTCGTAGCGTTTGGAGTTATCGTTTGGTCGTATAGGATATAAATGCGTTGAAATTAATATTGAAAATTCAATATAATAATTGGGTCCAAAAAGCTATCTTCTCCATACGAGCAAATTAGGACTCGAAACCTTTTCCATTGCATTCAGAATATGGGTATAACATTATGAACGCCTAGCGGCACGCCTCAATAGGAGTTCGAAATTGCATAGTAGAGAATTCGAGATATTTTGAAGAAAAAAATTAAATTAGAAATAGTTAAATCAGATGAACAGTTGAGTCCCCTTCAACTTGACGTCGCACAACCATTTCCTTCTACAACACGCGACCTTCGTTTAAAACTGAATCCCTCTTCCTTTCTTCCCCACGAAATCATTTCAAAAATCGAAACAGAGAAAAAAAAGAGATATAATATCAAATCGAAAATCGCGTATACTTTCTCCTTCTTCTGTAAATAAAAGCGCCTCCTTTTCTTCAGTTGAAATCAATCAAATCAGTGGGATTACGGGAAAAAAATGCTCGCGACGGAAATCTCGATGTTGGGGGGAGGCGTGACATGAGTTTTGAGGGTGCGGTGGCTTAGCGACTCAACGTCGATCGATGCTAGGGTTTTGGGTGTGGGTCGCGCGCGAGCGAACTGCTGTAAGAGCGATCGGAATTTGGGCCATGATGGTCGCGAACGTGAGGTGGGCTGTCGTGGGGCTGGCAGCGGTGCTCGGCGGTGTGGGTTGTCGCGCGCGACGTCAGAGGCGCGACTGCGTGCGAAAACTGGTGGTGGCGCGACTAAGTGGAGATGCAAGTAGCGGCGACGACTTTTAGGGTTCGAGGATAAGCTCGGTTGTTCCCTGCATCGAGAAATGGCGGTAGCCAGTGGAGTCGAGGCCGCGTTTAGGGTTGGGTCGATGGTCGAAGACGTGATGAAAACGCGTTGCCTGGGAGTTTCGAACGCGAGATAAGGTTAGGCTTAACAATGGTGTTAGCTTAGTTAATAATGTGTTAGAGATTAATTAAATTATCTATTTATTTGAAAATCTTTTAAATGCAATATTTAATTCATACGAGGTTTAAATCAAATGGAAGCTGTGTAGAAAATATAAATTTGGGATGGATTGCAATTTAAAAATCAAAGTGAGAAAATTCTCACACATTTGGATTGCCAATTAAATTTTAAATAGTTAAAATTAATTATTGGTTGCTTGGTTGAATTTAGAAATTATTATCTATTGAATGATATATTATATATATAGTAGTATTTACATTAGTAGTTGGATTGTTGTTCCCGCATATTTTAGTGGATGAGACCGTATGCGCTTGCATAATAGCTGATGACCCCTTTATACCGCGATATCCCCCTCGAAATGGGATTGGTATCTTTATGTTGTATTAACATTTGTGGATGCAGGGAAACATGATGGAGGGATCCAACTGGATTCCTCAAATATATTGATTATTTTTCATATGTAGTAATATATGATGTGTGTAGATAATTTATTATAGATTATTGTTGTGATTTGAATTATTGGATGCTATAGTAGTACCGGCCTTAAATTTTGGTATTTTTAAATAACATAAATATTATTTTTGAATTTGAAGGAATAAAAAGGAATTTTGGATATAAAAATATTTACATTGGAATTTGGGTTATTTTAAAGGAAATTGAGTTGGAAAAAAATATTGACCAATTTTAGTTGTACTTAACTATTCGTAAATTGTTTAAGATAGAGATTTTTTTTAAAATGAATTATATAAAATAATTTATAAGGGATACTCTAAAGGAGTTGAAGTCAATACTAAAAACAGATTTCAAAAAAAATTAATAATAAATGGAATTATTAAAGTAATGGATATATAAAAATGAAATTTTATAAACGAGATTAGTTTTATAAAAAGTGAAACTCAAAGGGAGTTATAAAATTTATAAACGATGTTTATAAATAAGGGAAATCGATATCAGATTATAGATTGTGAATATAAATTCACAGGAAGAGTTTATATTAGAATATGGAAATAGGGTGAGAAAAATAGTGGATACTATTTTTGAAAAGTGAAAATGGTTAAGGAGATCGGAATGGAAGGAGTGTGATGTGATTCGAGAGGAATTTATAAATTAAATTGGTTATTGAGATTTTAAAAATATTTTTTAATTTTAAGAAATTAAGTTTGTTTTTAAAAGGAGAATTTTATTATTTAAAACTATGAAATTTTAAACTAGTTAGGATTGAAATACTTCGATAAGTAGATTTTCAAATATCAAGTATTTATTTTAGTAAATTCTAACTTTTAAAACCAGCTTTGAAAATTTATTTGTTTATCTAAAAATGAGTTATTGATGTTTATAAAAGCGTTTTCGATATTTTAAATAATTACTTGAACATGTTTTAAAAATAAATTTTTATTCTTTTAAATACTTGTTATATATATATATGTAGAGTTTTGAAGTGATTGAAAATCTTATTTATAAATTCTCTCGAGATTTGTAAATGGGGCTTATAAATGGATATGATTTTGAGGGGAGGAATTTTATAAGGGATTTGGAGGAAATGGAATTTCAAAATTGAATATGGGAACTTCGAAAATGAAATCTGAATTCATAAAAGAAGTTATAAATTGTTTTGAATGGGGTATAAATAGGTATACTAAGTTTTGGTAATTGAAAAAGGGAATTTATTAGTGATTCCGAAGACTTATGAGATAAGTTACGAAATATTCTCTTAAATATTGATATTTGAAAAGATTTTGGAAAATAAGACTTAATATTTTCCTAAGTATAGAAAATAGAAATTTGGGAATATTTCTATCTGTTGAGAAGGTTTGAAAATATCCTGTTACAGATTTAAGTATTTGAAGTTGTTTTCAAATGTTGGAAGGGATTGATATATCTTATAAAGATATTTTGAAAATAATTCTCTTAGAAAGATTTATAATAAGGCCTAGTGGCTATTTATGGATGCTACTTGGTAGTTAAATAACCGACTATCGATATTGGCCAATTTCGTTACTCGTTTCGAAGAGACCAGGATCAGATTTAATTATCTGAAAACCACTTCGATCCGGTTTGAACGTTACGAATGGATACCATGAAGATAGTGAAGACGGTGGTTTGTCCAAACCAAAGACAACTTGTATGGTTGAATGCTATTAGAAAATCGTCATTGGAGGACGATGAGTATTCTAAGTGGAATTGTTTCTTGATAGGTAACGTTTAGCCTTAAGCCTCATCAACCAGGAATGACTAAAATAGGGGAGATGCAGCAAGGCTAAGTGGGTCGCACCTAATTAGGGTTTGTTATCACTTTTCTAGATATCCTTGGAAATATATATAAACTATGGATATGGTTGTGCATGAAAAAGGAAGCGCTCAATTTTCAAGGGTGGGAACACCCGGGGTGATAACATATTCGGTCTATCCAGGTTAGGGGTAGGCCGGTCTTGTGTAGCAAGGGATCCCGGCAAGGTCCTTGGTACATTTTTGTAGAGGTGTATTGTGATGGGCGATACCCCAGTAGCCCAGTCATTGTATGGGATCCATTCTCCAATACGAGCCTTACGGTTTTGTTTGTAGAGCCTAGTATGCTGAAATTTAATTAATGTAACGATTTCGGCTTTTTGAATAAGTATTTGTATTTAGACACTATTATAATATCACTGGATTTTCTATAAAATGTTTTGGTTATCGTAAGGGAAAAACCCATCATGTTTATGTGTGCCATGGTCTTACGGGATAACTTTGTTTTTCAAAGGGTTTTGATAACTTTAATAATTCAAATTGAGTGTGTTTTTCTCACGCTAGTTTTCCAGACTAACTCGGGTGTTATTTTATTATAATGCTCGGGTCAGACCGAGTATTACAGATTCAGGATAGGGTGCCATGGAGCTCAGGAGATGAGCTGGATGATAGAGACGTATTTCCGTACTTGACTTATATTTCCGCTGTATGGGGACAAGTTATTATAACTATCCAGATTGATGTATTATTATTGTACTCTAATGATTGTAAGTATAAACCAGTTACAGATTCTTTTGTATAAAAATCTGTTATTATATATTATATTTTGCCGCTGCGACTTTGAGATTCTGTGTTGTTGTTCTATTTTCTTCTATCTCTTTCTTCTTCTTTACCTTAGTTATTCGCTCTTTCGTACAATTTGGGTTGAACAGGAGTGAATTATTATCAACTCAAGGAGTACGGAACTGCGGGTTGCTACAGTAGCAAAGCTACTAAGTGGCCTCCCCACTTTGAAGCTCGAAAATGAATGTCTATGATGCGGACGTCGTCACCAAAATTATTTTCCAACGACAGAAGCGGGGAGTACCGAACTTACTTTTGTTTGTCAAATTATCATAGGTTAATAAAAATGCTTTTCAGAAATTTGCTGCCGCAATTACCAAAATTTATAAATCCTTTTTATTTTTGCAAAATGCCCTTTCTCCTTTATAAATATATAAAACATTTAAGTTCCATACCTTAAATAACTTTATATATTCATCCCTCAAATGACTTAGGAAAATTCTGGGAAAATCCCAGAAAATCTATTTTAATATATTACCTAACATATTAAAATCTCAAACCAAAATAATAATAATTGTAGCCAAAAATAATTTATAACCCAATAAATAATTTCCTTCATCTCTGTCAGTGACATTCTGCTAGGTGGTCTACTAACAGGTTCAGCTCCCGATACAAGGTCTATCCAAAACTCTACAGCTCGTTTCGGTGGTAATCCAGTGACCGGCTCAAATACATCTGCAAATTCTCTTGCTACATAAACCTGACTAAGGTCATCTCCCACCTCCAAGGCACTTAACAAAGCACAACCACTCATACTGGAATTCCCCACTGAGAAAATGATTCGGTTATGACTATCTGTGTGTCTCAACGATAATTCCCGATCCTAGCAAAATATCTTAGCCTCATACTTACCCAACAAATCCATATCCAAAATGATTCCGAAATCTACAAAATCACAAACATACAAACTGGATGCAAACTTATGATCTAACAAATGAAGTTCTAACTGGTCACATCTCATCCTAAGAGTTGCATGTCCTCTTATTGGATTTGCAACCCTTAAGGAAGTAACAAGGTATATGGGTTCTATACATAACCTATCAACCAAATACTATGATATAAATGAGTGTGATGCATCGGTATCAAAAAAATTCTCTAACGGGTATGCTCTAAATCAAAAGTGTACCTTCCATCATAGTTTTTCCTTTGTCTGCGGCAGTAGGTCTAGAAGAAGACAGTGGTTCAATGGCTAATACTTTCCCCCTGTCCACCCGGACTAGCTCTTGACACTGGTTCTTATAATGCCCAACTTGATCATAGTTTTAGCATTTCACATTCTTCTTCTCCGCAAGCTTCTTTCCTTTACCAGTTCTACACTCATGGGCATAATGGCCTTTCTTATCACACTTATAACACACCAACTTGGCCTTTTCCTCTTAGCTGCATCCCTTTTCTGGGCTCCCTTCTTCTTAAAGAACTTTCTTTTCCTTCCCCGAGAACTCTGGGACTCAACTGGCTTCTCTCTATCTGAAACAACATCCTCTATTCCATGAAAAGGCATTCCTCCCAAACTGGTATAATCCCTGCTCAGTTTGGCATAGTTATTGCCAACTGGGGCCACAGGATTAGCTCCTCCAATATTCACTGCATTACCTCCAACTACCCCCACAGCTGCTCCAACTTGCATCAAGTTGACGAATAACTGATACATTATCCCTACATCTACTAGTGGGGTTCCAGCACCTACATTGGCCTCTGCACTTCGATTAGCATTAGCCCATCAACCTTGGTTCCTCCCAGTATTAGGTCGAGCATTACCATTTGTTGTGGTGCTTCCTCCACCTAGATTCACTCTTCCGTTTCCTGCTTCCATACCTTTCTTTCTCATAATTCTGCATACGAGCCTTAGTAAGATAAAAAAAGAACAACCTAAGAGAGAGGGGAATACGTACCTAGGTATATACATATATATCAAATACAAGTATGTTACTATAGCATTAACCCAAAATCCCAATCTTATTCTTTAGTTCATTAGGATTATGTTTGAAAAAATTTGGTTTATTTTATGTTTTATCATAGACCTATGCTCTATTACCAACTTGTAACATCCCCTTATTTGGAGGTCCAAAACTAGAGGCTACGGATGCTGCAGTCATCCATAGTTATTAATATTCGACGACTAAATACGATGGTGTTAGATTCATTGATACACAGATCATAAGAATATGGAAAAATTTAACAATTTAAAGACATATTTCCATATTCCATTTAAAACATATCATGTTCATTACATAATCCCAAACATTTCCCACGTTCAGCAAAATATACTTAATACACATACGCCAAGAAGGACATATGAAGATTCCCCCTTGGTCGATCAGAGTATATAATAAGGCTAATAAATCTGCCTTTACATCCAAATACACAGCGGAAAAGAAAACTCTTAAATAACTAGCTGCCTCCTGCACACCTCCGAAAGCTTTATTCGTCTAAGAAAACCTGAAAACTCTAACCCTCAAACTACTCAAAATCAATTGAGTACCCAAGAGTTTAAGGGGTAAACAAAAACTTCGAGTCAGACATAAAAACTGGTATGAATAATAGTCTATCATCTCAAACCAAATGGATATCTAGTGAGACCACGCCGCTTAGCAGAATGGGTTTTCCCCTCACTAGTGTCCCTTTCCAAAACATATATTTTGCAGATCCTTTCCTGCAACCAAACTTGTTAATCAACTGATTATAAGAATAGCATAGCAATATCCATTATGCTAAAACAGGAAGTAAAAGTGACTATCTGTCTAAAATCTAAGTTATCTGCTCTTTTCTGGACTATCTGTCCTAAATTCTGATTATACCAAAATATTCATTTATGCTAGATAATGGGCTATCTACCCAAAATAGGGGGAAAAGGGTGGATTAACTGTCCTTAAAAACTAGCAAGGTCCGTTATGCTAAAAATGAACTATTTGTTTATATCTGAGCTGACTGCTATATCTGGACTAACTGACTTCTAGGCTGACTGCCCGCAAAATGGACTAACTGTACTCTGGCTGACTGGCCGCAAAATGGACTAACTGTCCAAATTTAAAGCTGACTGCCCAAATTTCCTTTTGGGTTAACTACACTTTAAAATATCTAGGCTAACCGCCCTTCAATTATCTGAGCTAGCTGCTCTTCAAAATTTCCCTTGAAAACCTTTTCAAAATGATTTAGTCCGTCAAATCAGAAATATACAAAGAAAATATATCTTTTAGTTTACTCTAAGCTATTTTTGCCATGTTATATATACTTTACTCAAAATAATGTTAATGATGTTCAGTAAGGATTTTCTATCCTTTTTAAAATAAGTTAAAGCCCTTTATAACTTAAAACACTTAGGCTATCTGCCTAGTCCTTTCATTTGAAACCTTTGTTTAAAACCTTTAAACAACCTTTCGAAAACATTAAAGGTAACTCCTTTAAACCTTTTTAATAAGACCCTTTGAAAGTATTGAAGATAACTCCTACATATCCTTTAATAACCCTTTCGAAATTATTGAAGGGACTCCTTCAAAACCTTTAAAAACCTTCTTTTTACCAGCTTTAAAAACATATGTTATCCACCTTTAAATCCTTTAAACCTTAGCCTTTCGAAAAAATTTAAAAACCATACCTTTCGATAACTTCGAAACCAAGCTTTTGACTTCATATGGTAACCTCTTTCGAAACCACTTAAAAACAGTAGACTCCTGCCTTATAATACTTTAAATTCTACCTTTCGAAAATAAAAAATTGACCAAAAGAAAACAAATTTACAACCCCTTCGAAAGTATCTCCTTCGAAGGCAAAGAAAACCAAGCAAACATATTCGAAAGCAAAGAAAACAACCCCTTACGAAAATATAAAACTTTGTTTTAGCCGTACCTTTTTATAGGCGTAAAATTAAGGTCTTTAACCTAATCCATTGAGATCAAATGATGGTTTATCTTTCCGTAGAGCGGTCACAATATAAAAATGGACTTACGGTTAGAAGTTATGCCTATTTGAAATTTTACAAACAAAGCTGGAAAAAACTGCTACAAAAGGGCTTCCGCAACGTTTACAACTGTCACCGAAAGGTATCTTTCGACAAGCCCGAATGGTTCGCTAAAAGTGCTGCCGAAAGGTCCAAAATACTGAAGAAGGTTCTATGACGGAAGGTTAGCTATGCGGAAGGTTTTACTAACGAAAGGTTCATCAAAAACGCTGCAAAAATTTGCAGAAATGCTGCGGAAGGTTTTATGACGAAGGGTTTAGGTTCTATGACTAAAGGTTCATCAAAAATGCTGCAGAAAGTAGTAAAAATGCTGCGGAAGGTTTTATGACGAAGGGTTTAGGTTCTATGACGAAAGGTTCATCAAAAACGTTACAGAAAGCTGCAGAAATGCAGCAGAAGGTTTTATGATGAAGGGTTTAGGTTCTATGAGGAAAGGTTGAGTTTAGATTCTAAGGTGGAAGTTCAGTGGCAGAGTCGTAAATAACTGAAAAACTGCCACACTTATGCTTTGTCTAATTCCTATTGGTTAAGGACAACTTTATCAATTTTTGTCAAATTTCTATTGGTTAAAGGCAGATCTTTCCATAAAAGCTGCTGTAGATTAGAATTATTATTTTAGAAATTATTTTCAAAATAATTAATTATATTAATGTTTTAATATAATTATTAAGCCTTTTAGCTTAGAAAATTCATAATAAATGGAAATCACTTGGGGAAAAATCTCAAAAATTCACCAAATATATGAAATAACATTTTCTTCATCATATAAAAATCTCAGGGCAGAATTCATTATTTTATTATTTTTAATAATTAAAACCCGAATTAAATGCCTTTTTCACATTAGGAAATTCATAAAATATTCATATTGACTTCGAAAATTATGAAATTAAAAACTCATCTCCAAAATTACGTTTTACACAACATAACCAAAAATCAAACTATTTGGAGGTCGTCTGCTAAGGTTTTTACTCTAAAATACATCATTTTAATTACATAAAAATCCCAATAAATCACAATAAATCATTATCCTATCAAAACAATGATTATCATATCCAAACATGATCAACACAGCAAAATAAATTCGGTTACTATCTATAACCATACAAAATATGTAAAAATGAGATGATTTACACTATTATTCACCTTGCTTGAGATAAGGAGATTAGAGATTGTTTGAGATTGATTTTCTTCTAACTTGAATTCTAAGCTTTTAGTTGATTTTATCTTCTCTTCTAATGGTCGACCTTGATTTTCATGGTTTCTATTGTTTTTGTTTGAGAATAATGAACATGTAAGACTAAAAAGGAAGGTATAAGGGCGGGAAATATGGGCGGCTATTTACCCTAATGCCCTTATGTTTAATTTCCTAATCATTTATTTATGTTCATTAGATAAACACGACCACTTAGTTTATTAATCAACCTTAATCCCCTTACCTACATTATTCTATTTAATTTATTCTAATTAAATCTCATGAATAATGTCAATAAAATTAGGGGTGTTACATGTGGATAGGGAACGTGAAGGGTTCCAAATAATGGAAACTAGATTGAGCAAAGGAAGGGCTTGGATCCAAAATGAGAAAAGGAGGGCTCAGATGTATGTGATAAGGAATTGTTGATACTCGGAGTGTTTTCTATTATACTTGAAGTAGGGGTATTTTAAATGGGGATGCCAATGGATCAATGAAGTGGATCTGAATATCCTGGACCAGTGGCTTGGAATATAGTGTCTAACTTTGGGCTATGTGATACAAGATTACACTGAAAACAAGGATTTCCATTAGCCTTTGATAGTAAGGAGGCCATAAAAGTTATTAAATATTCAAAGCACATGGAGTGATGGTGGGGATTGGTTAATGGACGCTATAGTTGCTTTAGTTGCTTTCTAGGCTAAGGGATATCATTAGGAGTAGGTATTGGAGATAGGAATACCTAAAGAGCCGATATCCTTATTTTGAGTAGATTACCTTTATGGTATTTGTAGAGTACCATATTATGATGTTATGTGCTAACTCTTTGGTTGTAGGAACTTGTCAAGTATGATTCGTGTACCTTTGTTCCTTATTATATTTACATATATAGTATTTTGAGATTTATCTACCGCTCACACCAAACTGTTGTCTAACCCAAGGTTTTATGCTTTGTTTCTTATTATCTTGGGTACTCCTAAATGAATAGACTAGATAACAGGTCTAGGTGACGCAGTAGTTGTGCAAAGGACGAGCTGGATGGAGCTATCTTGTATTATATACTTATATGGACTTATGCGCTTATTTCGCTATGCAGCACTAGGGAGCCTTAGTAGCGACTGCTTATTTTCTTGTTATAAGACAGTTGTTGGGGTTTATTTTCATTGTATAAAATCTACTGCATTTGTATATAACTCTATGGATCTGTGTTCTGATGATTTGTTTACATAGTTATCACTGTCACTCATGTTATATCTATGGTATTATATTTCATCCATGCGCTGTGAGATATATATAACAGTTTATATGTTGTATTTGTTTCATTTTGAACCTTGATGATAATCCTATATCGATCAAGCATGGCTGCAGCACACTATTTTGATATCATTGGTGCCGGTGGTATAAGGGTGTTATCACATTTGGTATCAGAGCTTTGGTTATACAATTAACTTGAATTGATACTGGGATCCAATAGAGATAAGGATGGAGTTATCACCTTAGACTAGATCGTGAGTGTGTGTGTATAGGAGAGTTTGTATTTGTTATATATTTTGGTTTTCAAAGCTATATTGTAATATATTCTATAGTATAAGTCATGCACAAGAGCACCATAAACATAGTTTTCTTTTTGAGAGACTGATCATTTTCGTTACAGATTAAGAATGAGCCAACATACAAGAAATACAGTGAGGAATTCCGCTTTCGGTGTTGAGGAAGGAGTAGGGTCAAGAGTTGCTACACCTAAAGTTCAAGCGATGTTGAATGCTATGATGGGAACTATGATAAGGATTGTTCAGGCTACTACTCCTGGTGTGGCTGTAAGTGGAGGTGCTCCTATGTAAGCGCCTAGGGCTGATTTTGCCAAGTTAAGAAAGGACTATTCTCCTCTAGGAGGAAAACAATTCCATGGAATGGAGTCAGCCATAGAAGTGCAGGATTGATTGGATACCTACAAGCACATCTTTAGTGATATGGAGGTGGATGATGCTATGAAGAGGGAACTTGCCTCTAAGAAACTTCAAGGACGAGCTATGAACTGGTGGAAAGCCATTACCATTGCTACTCCAGAAGATCAATTTACTTGGGACTAGTTCAAAGCAACGTTTGAAGAGAAGTTCATATCGGCTGCTCAGAAGTTGGTGCTGTTTATGAAATTTGTTGGTCTTAAGCAAGGGAAAAATTAGTCTCTGAGTATGTTGTATATTTTGATGCTTTATTGAAGTATGGGATGTCATTCATAGGCACTCCATTGAGAAAGAATGAGTAGTTCATAATTGATTTGGATGACTATTTAGAAGAGTAGATAGTAGACCACATAGATGAGCATTTGAGAAGCTTGTTGAGAAAACTCTCCATTGTGAGAATCTGTATCCAAAGGCTAGAACAGTTGTTGTCATTTCTATTGAGAAGGAAGAGCCAAATCAACAAAAAGGTGGTGGAGGTAAGAAAAAGTGAAAAGGAAAGAGAAAGCGATCTTAAGGGAAAAATGGCCAGAAGAAGATAAGTGGGAACCTACTTACTATAGGTGCAAAGAGAAGGGTCACTTGATTAGGGATTACAAATTGAGCAAGAAGAAGAAGTTCTATAATTGTGACAAGCCAGGACATTTGAAGGAGGATTTTCTGGAACTGGTAAAGGATAAGAGGGTAGTGCAAGCATAAGCTTTGGACGCTGTCCTGACTTCGTCGAGTGCTCCCTTAGCGAAGTAGAAGGGAAAGGGAATCGTTATTCAAGGTATACTTTCCACTAAAGATGTTTCAATTCGTGTTTTTTATACCGAGGGCTTCACATTCATTCATATCCAGTGACCTAGTAGATATTAGGATTGAGACTTAAGATAGTAGACTTACCCCTAACTGTGACAAACCTTGTTAGAGGCTCTACTAGCCTTTGCATGGTCTGTTGTGGCTTAGCGTTATCGAGTCATGGATGCGTTTTTGTTTGTGATTGCTTTGTCTTGAATTTTGTTGGGTTCAAGGTTGTCTTGGGAATGGACTCGCTTAAAAAGTATGTGGCAATTGTGGATTGCAAGAAGCTATTGGTGATAATCGAAGATGTGGAAAGGCGGATGGTAGTGATTGGCAGCCTGCTAGAGGATGGGGTGATGGTTAGCCTTCTATATTCGCTTGAGGTTCCATAAGAGGAGTTGTCATCTGTGCCTATTGTTGGAGAGTATCTGAATGTATTTAAGGAAGTGACCGGATTACCATCGTACGGGGAGATTGAGTTTCAGATAGACTTAGTGAAGGAAGTCGGATCTATAGTTATTCCTTTGAGGCGTATGATACCCAGAGAGTAGAAGGAATTAGAGGTGCAAGTGAATAACCAATTAAGGAGAGGGTTCGTTCGAACAAGTATATCTGAGTGGGGTGCATCTGTAATGTTCATGACTAAAGCGGATGGCTCTCTGAGATTGTGTGTGGATTATTGGGAACTAAATAAAGTAACAAAGAAGAACAAGTATCATCTCCCACGCATTGATGACTTATTTGATAATCTTCATAGTGCGAAGGTGTTCTCTCAAATGGATTCGACAACGAGATTTCATTAGCTTAGAGTAGCAAAGGAGAGTGTGTCTGTTACTGCATTTCGTACGCCATTAGGTTTTTACGAGTGGTTGGTGTTGTTGTTTGGGTTGACGAATGCTCAGGCATACTTTGTGGATTTCATGAATCCGATTTTCAAAGACCAACTGACAAGTTCGTGCTTGTGTTTGTGGATGATATTCTAATATATTCTAGAATCAAAGAGGAGCACAAAATGCACTTGCGGATTATGTTAGAGGCATTGAGAAAGCACAAGTTGAGAGAAAAGTTTTCTAAGTGTCACTTTTGGAAAAAAGAATTGAGGTTCTTGGGTCACGTTATTTTTAGACAGGGTATAGCCATTGATCTTGCGAAGGTGCCAGCCGTTCAAGACTAGAACCAGCCCAATAATGCTACAGATGTGAGGATTTCCTAGGATTGGCAGGACACTGTAGGAGTTTTATCAAGGACTTCTTAAAGATAGCAGCACTATTGACCAATTTGACGAAGAAGAATCAGCCTTTTGTTTGGGACAAGAAGTGTGATCATGCGTTTGTGAGTCTGAAAGAGAGGTTGACGAGTGCACCAGTATTGACCATTCCAAATGGGAATGAGGAGTTGATGGTATATACAGATGCCTATAGTACTGGATTGGGTGCGGTGTTGATGTAGAAAGGAAAAGTTGTTGTCTAAGATAGTCGGTAGCTAAAGCTACACTAAAGGAATTATCCGACTCATGATTTGGAATTGACGGCAATAGTTTTTGCTTTGAAGATGTGGAGGCATTATCTTCTAGGAGAAAGGATTGAGCTATTTATGGACCATGAATCCTTGAAGTCTTGGAAGGATCTCAACCTTCGTTAACAATGGTGGTTAGAGGTTTTAGCCTCCTATGATTTTAGCATTTCCTATACACCAGTAAAAGAGAATGCAGTCGTCGATGCATTGAGTAGAAGACATGCTAGTTTGGAAGAAATTTTCTTAGAGTGGAAATAGATTCAGTATATTGCTGGGTATGATTTTAGGCCTTATTGCAAGCTGGAGCCGGAGATGTTGGCAAGTTTTTCGATCGGACCAATTCTAATAGAAAGGATTGATTCTAGTTAGAAGTGAGATGCTAGGCTGGTAGAGATCATAACGAAGATAGTAAAAGGAGCAGAGTCTAAGGATATGAAGCAATACGACTCAACCGAGAAGGTTGGCTCTGTAAGGATGGAAGACTATTTGTTCTCGATATTGATGGATTGCAAGATGAAGTGCTATGAGAATGCCACCATTCTAGGTTGACAATACATTCTGGACATAATAAGATGTACCGGGATATAAAGCAGACCTATTATTGGGAAGGTATAAAGAAGGCTATTTGGACAAGTGTATGAACTGCCAATTGGCGAGGGCAAAGCGAAAGAAACCCGGTGGCTTGTAGCAACCACTAGAAGTTCCTAAGTGGGAATGCGCGCAGGTATCGATGGATTTTATTAATGGACTACTGAAGACTCAAGCAGGGTACGATAGCATTTGGGTCGTGGTTGATCGGTTGACTAAGAGCGCTAGATTTATACCCATCAAGGTAAGTAGAATGGCATCTAAGCTGGCAGAGTTGTATGTAAAGTGGATAATATGATTTCACGGTGTGTCCAAGAGCATTGTGAGTGACCAAGACCATTGTTTACCAATGAGTTTTGGAAGAGCTTACACGAGGCATTAGGGACTGAGCTGCATCTAAGTACGGCTTACCACCTGCAAACAGATGGGCAGATTGAGAGTGTAAATCGTATATTGGAAGATCCCTTACGACCATGCATTTTAGATTCTGGAGGATCATTGGATGACAATCTACATCGGGGTGGAGTTTACATACAACAATAGTTATCAGTCGAGTATTGGTATGGCTCTTTATGAAGCATTGTATGGCCGACCATGTAACACTCCTTCATGTTGGTGGGAAACGGATGAGAAACTGATACTAGGGTCAGATACGATTAGAGAAACTACTAAAAAGATTGTGATCATTCGACAACAAGCGATAGCTGCTTAGGATCGATAGAAGAGCTACGTCGATAAAAGAAGTAGAGATTTGGAATTTTCTATAGGGGATATGGTTTTTGTGAAGGTATCTCCTTCGAAGGAATGTAGTTCGATTCGGTAATAAGGGGAAGTGGGCACCAAGGTTCGTAGGTCCTTTTGCTGATAACAGAAAGGATTATGAAGTTAGCATGATGTATTTTATATTCCTACCTATGGAAATTTGTCCATGACTCGGGCGTGACGATTACACCAGATCAACTTGAAGATGTTGAGGTTGAACCAGAAGTTTCGAGATCTCGTATGTCGGTTTATATTGCTGGACACGATATGAAACAGCTTAGGAGAAAGTTAGTGAAGCTATTAAAGGTACAATAGAGTGTAAGTGATGACGATTATATGTGCGAAACTGAGCAGAGCATGAGGATTACGTGTCCGGAGCTCATTGAATGGTAAGATCCATCATTTATCATATCTACTTTCATCATTATATATCACATTTGATAGGTTAGTACTCTGCATGCCGGGGTATTTTTGCTATTGACTGCATTATTTGTTTGACATAGTTGATGGTTGCACGTGGTTGTTAGGCATGCGGAGTAACTATGGTTGCTTATTTCTTGACTTATTTAGGAATTTGGGGGTAAAATTCCTAAAGGGGTAGAATATAATGACTCGTATTTTACGTCAGATGATTAAAATATTTTTATTTTATTTGTATGAGATCACGTGATTCTATAATTGTGGGGTATGACTCTTAGGGACATTTTACATATCTATGATTTTTTTCGAATTTCTATGTGACCATTTTCACCCTCTAAACATTATTTGTGATATAACTTTTGATATGAGTCGAATTATGGTCTCAAACTAGTTCCATTGCTTCAGGATGATGGTATCTCATTCCGTAGAGTGTCATTATAGGAAAATGGACTTATCGTTAGGAAGTTATGTCTGTGTTAAGTTTAAACAGCTGTTGACTAGTATTAGTGTGTAATTAATTAAGCCAATAAGTAGATCCATTAGTCTAATTCGAGTTAGTATAAAAAGAGAGTTGTAGGAATCAAATTAATTTTTTCCCTCTTTCCCAAATTCGATTTAAACCCCCATTAGCCCTAGATTCGTCCAAAATCGCACCAATTACTCTCTAAATCAATAATTAGAGAGAAGACCATCAATTAGAAGATAGAGATCGTCATTTTGGTTGATTTGCATTGGTTTCTATTGCGGTCTACATTGGATCTAGACAAGAATTGGTTTATTTTAGTAATTGGTAGTGGTTTATGCCTTCGCACTATCTTATACAAATTTATTTGGTATAATTGCATATCTTCACATGATTTTTGGCCTTAAAACCTTTTCTAACTTTAACTACATGTTATCATATGCTTATGACCTAAACTTGTTAATCTTTGAAATGGTTTTCAAAAATTATTAGGTAGTTCTCCTTATTCATATTCATATGTGCATGTAATATGTAGATTCATATTAGAATATGTTTGTTTATCACATTCTTGTGTATTGCTTGTATGTTGTGCTTTGATGTTGTTTGCTAGTG
This sequence comes from Allium fistulosum, assembly GCA_030737815.1. NCBI lineage: Eukaryota > Viridiplantae > Streptophyta > Magnoliopsida > Asparagales > Amaryllidaceae > Allium > Allium fistulosum. The sequence goes on from CM060906.1 coordinate 920,490,810, forward strand.
TTTTGGATGTTTAGGAAGATAAGTTGGTGAATTTGTTAAATCAATAGCAAAGTTGGTAGAAATTGGACGAAACTTGAAGGAGAGGCTCTAGAGCATGGAGGGAACCAATTGCTAAAATCATAAGTCCAAATTGACTAAGTGCACAACTCGTTACTGAGTTATTTAACTCGATACCGAGTTATTTCTATAACTCGGTTAGGTCGATGACTTTGGGGATCTCTAGGTGTTGGCTAGTAGAGATGGACCAAGGCAAGTTCCAGAGGATTGGCTAAGTGTTGGGTATTATACCGAGTTATTTTTATAACTTGCAGTTGAATGCTTTGGATTGGGGGCTGAGTTGTTTTGATGGATGGGTCTGGGTCTATGCATCTGGGAATGGAGTACTAGAAGCAAGGAAGGAGACTTAGCTAAAATTGGCTAAGTATGTCAGTCCGTACTGAGTTTTTCAACTCGATACCGAATTATTTTGGTTGGCCCAATTGATGTGAAACTTTTAAGTAATAGAGTAGAGGTTCCGTAGGTCATGCTGGAGATGTTGGCTCATTCACATCAGGTTGGATGGTAATGTAACTGCATGATAAAAGCTATGTGTCTTCGGTTTGTGACTCGTGAAGGGAGTAAGTACCGAAGATAGTGGCTCGATAAGGAGGGAGCCGTCGATGGGGAATGCGAAGGATTTGAATAATGGAAATTGGATTAAGCAAAAGAAGTGTTCAGATCCGAATGGAGCAAATAAGGGCTCAGATATATGTGCTAAGGAATCTGATACTCGAAGTGTTTTCTGCTATACTCGAAGTAGGGGTATTATAAGTGGGGCGCCCATGGATCAACGGAGTGGATCTGAATACCGTGGACCAATGGTTTTGGGTCTAGTATGTAGCTTTGGGCTTCGAGACACATATTTAGCATTAGGCTACATGATAGGAGAGTACACTGAAAATTGGGATTTCCATTAGTCCATGGCAGTAAGGAGGCCATACTTGTTATCATATATTCAGAACACATGGAATGATAGTTGGGATTGCTTGATGGATGTTATGGTCGTTATGGTTGCTTTCTAGGCTATCACTTGGCGATATCATTGGGAGTAGGTATTAGAGGTAGGAACACCTGGAGAGCTGATATCCTTATTTTGAGTAGAGTACCTTTATGTTATTTCTAGAGTAGCATATTATGATGTTATGTGCTAACTCTTTAGTTGTAGGGACAAATCAGGTATGATTCGAGTACCTCTGTTTCTTAGTATATTTACCTACTGTTTCCTAGAGATCTGACCAGGCAACTAAGTACTCAGCATCCAGGAGTACTCGGCATCTAGGGGTACTCGGCATCCAGGAGTACTCGGCATCCAGGAGTGCTCGGCATCTAGGAGTGCTCGGCTCCGCGTCATCAGCTCCGCGTCATCAGCTCCGCGTCATCCCGAGGAGCCTGCCCAGACTGTGAGTAGACTAGTCATAAACACGATCATCGGCGGGCCTCACCCCGCGGATAAAAATTGGCAAGAGATGGAGCGGTACGCCAGTTCTCTGAAGCACACAGATTTCGAGTGTTGTTCCAACGTAGAGGATGGGACCCCTACTAAGCAGCTGCGTGTGATGATAGATGATATAGTATTCAGAAACAGAGATGCTGAACAAGTGGAGGCTCCAACCATCGACCCGATGGTCATATCTACGACGATCGGACCGGCTTATGTGAAAAGAATTTTGATTGATTGTGGAAGTTCTGTCAACATCATCTTCAAGAAGGATTATGACCAGATGAAGATGGAAACGAAGGATTTGAAACCATCTAAAGCTCGTATACACGGCTTTAATGGCGCAACGACCGATGCAGTGGGGTATGTTGAGTTACTAGTTGAACTGGGACAAGGCGAACGTCGGAGGGTGCAGATCCTACCCTTCGTAGTTTTGGATGTGGATTCTCCGTACAATGTGTTCTTGGGCCGACCGGCCTTGGCAGAGTTTAGGGCAGCATTGGCCACGTGGTGCTTAACTTTGAAGTTCCCAACTGACAAAGGAGTAGGAGTTGTTCATGGCGACCGGGCAACTGGTCGTGCCTGTTATGTGGCTGAGCTCCGAGAGGACCATCGGAGGGAGAAAGGAAAGGTTGCGGACGATCCCGTCCGCATCCTTAATACTGATAATTGACAAGTAGTCCCCGAGCCCTGGCTCGGGCATAATTCTCGGATCTTCAGAGACATAGATTCGAGAGACGACGATGAGAAACCCAGGGAAGAAAAGGCAGCGCCGGCTGAATTAACAGTTGACATTTCAGTCAGCCGAGACGACCCATCGTGAGTATTGAAGATCGGATCACAACTCGGCCCCGCAATGACTGAAGACCTTAGTGATTTCCTCTAGGCGAATCTTGATGTTTCGCCTGGATGCATTCTGATATGTGCAGGATTTCTCCCGCCATTACGAGTCATATGTTGAACATAGACCCGAAATACGTCCCAGTTAAACAAAAGAGGAGAGGAATGGACCCAGAGAGGTCCGCTGCTCTCAGAGAGGAGGTGGACAAACTCAAAGCCAATGGGTTCGTCTGCGATGCCCTCTACCCTGAATGGGTATCGAACCCCGTGCTGGTGAAAAAGGCGAATGGGAAATGGAGAACTTGCGTAGACTATTCCGATTTGAACAAGGCGTGCCCCAAGGACAGTTTCTCATTTCCTATGATTGATCAGTTGGTCGACTCCACTGCAGGACACGAGCTGTTATCATTCATGGATGCATACTCGGGCTAAAATCAAATCCCGATGCATATTCCGGACCAAGAACACACCAGTTCTGTCACAGACATCAGGCTATATTGCTATGTAGTGATGCCCTTTGGATTGAAAAACGCAGGAGCAACTTATCAGCGTCTGGTGAATCGAATGTTCAAAGACCAGCTTGGTAGAACAATGGAAGTCTATGTGGATGACATGCTCGTGAAGTCACGACAATCAAACGACCACATTCGAGACTTGGCAGAGATGTTCGATATACTCAGATATTATGGGATGAAGATTAACCCTCTGAAGTGTTCCTTCGGCGTTGCGTCGGGAAAGTTTTTGGGATTCATTGTCAATGCTAGGGGAATTGAAGCTAACCCAGAAAAGATTCAAGCTATACGGGATGTGCAAGTACCCAGAACTATAAAACAGGTGCAAAGCTTGAATGGAAAGGTGGCTGCGCTGAGTCGATTCATATCCAGAGCCACAGACAAGTGCATTCCTTTCTTTGATATAATAAAGAAAGGGAAGAGGAATTTCGAATGGACATCTAATTGTGAGGAAGCATTCCGGGATCTGGTGAGGCATCTGGAGAGTCCTCCAGTGCTGTCAAAACCAGTGGACCACGAGATGCTGTACGTATACTTGGTTGTATCCCCACATGCTATAAGTGCGGCTTTGGTCCGCGAGGAGGACCGAATCCAAAAGCCGGTGTATTACGTTAGTAAGCATTTAACGGGGGCAGAAAGAAATTACCCTAAGATTGAGAAATTGACCTATTGCTTGGTGATTGCATCACGTAAGCTGCGCCCATACTTTCAAGCACACTCAGTCGGTGTCTATACCGATCAGCCCCTACGGCAAGTACTCCAACGACCAGAAACTTCTGGGAGGTTGTTAAAATGGAATATCGAGTTGAGCCAGTTTGATATCACCTACTTGCCACGGAGAGCCGTACAAGGGCAAGCATTAGCAGATTTCATCGCAGAGTTTACTGTATCTGACGAACCAGATAATCACAATGTCATTCCCCCCGTTCGTTGGAAATTGTACACCGATGGGGCATCAAATGACCGTTGCTCTGGCGCTGGCATAGTTCTTGTAACTCTGGAAAATCGATCGATTTGTTACGCTTTGAAGCTCGATTTCCCGGCCACGAATAACGAAGCAGAATATGAAGCACTGATTACTGGCTTAAAACTCATTGGAGAACTCGAGGTCAAATCAGTTGAAATCTTTTGTGACTCGCAGTTGGTGGTCTACCAAGTGCGGGGAGATTACCAAGCAAAGGGACAGAAGCTTGCTCCGTACCTTGTTCTGGTTCAAGAACTATTGTCGAACCTTGAGCGTTATGATATTTCGCATATCCCGCATGAACAGAACAAAGAAGCTAACTCATTGGCTAAATTTGCAAGCACTGGCGATGCGTAGCAAATGGGATTGTTTCCCGTTGAGGCCTTGCATGCTCCAAGCAAACTATACCTGACGACCAGGACTTTACTAGAAAAAAGGAGCGAAAGACGACAGGTCCTTCGAAAGGCCGCACGATACGTGATGCAGGATGGATTAATGTATCAAAAGGGGTTCTCAGTCCCCTTATTACGATGCATCGCTCATGATGAGACAAAGCGGGTCTTGAAGGAGGTTCACGAAGGAGAATGTGGCGACCATAGTGGGGGGCAAACGCTAGCAAAAAAGATCCTCCGCTATGGATATTATTGGCCAACCGTAAATCGGGATGCTGCAGACTACGCAAGGAAATGTAACAAGTGTCAAAGATATGCGAAAATCCCGAGGACTCCACCAACAGAACTCACACAAATGGTTAGTCCTTGGCCATTTGCAATCTGGGGAATCGACATAATCGGCTCTTTGCCCATATCCAAAGGTGGTGCGAAATACGTGATAGTTGTAGTCGATTATTTCACAAAATGGGCCGAGGCAGAACCTTTAGCCACAACTACCTCTAAGAAGGTCATTAATTTCGTTGTACGAAACATTATATGCCGCTTTGGCCTCCCTCGAACCATCGTTACAGACAACAGAACGCAGTTTGAAAGCAGAGAGTTCAAAGAGTTCTGTTTAAAGTATGGCGTTGAGAAGAAGTTCCCCGCCGTTGCGCATCCAAAAGCTAACGGGCAAGTCGAGGCCGTAAACAAAATAATCAAGTCCATACTGAAGAAGCGTTTGGAGAAAGTCAGAGGCAAGTGGGTAGATGAACTCCCGACAACATTATGGGCTTATAGAACTACCCATAAGTCCACGACCGGCTATACTCCATTCGCCTTGGCATACGGCTCGGAAGCCGTTATACCCGTGGAACTTGAGGTTCCATCACATCGAGTGACATATTATGATCCCAAGACAAATCATGATCTCTTGTTGGAATCACTGGACTGCATCGATGAAAAACGTGAAGAGGCTGAATTAAGGGCGGCAACACATAGGCACCGAGTCAAGCGTTATTACGACGGCAGAGTCCGCCCAAGGATTTTTGATGTGGGTGATCTCGTTCTGAAACGAGTTTTCCCGGTACCATCACGTATGAGTCCCAACTGGGAAGGTCCATATGTCGTTGAACGGAAGCTTGGAGAGGGAACATTCAAGCTAGCAACCGTTGATGGCGTGACACTCCCCCGAGCGTGGAATAGTGAACATCTGCGACATTATTACATTTAGCATGTTTCTTTCCTGTTTTAGGCATAGTTATTTAACATCTGCGACATTATTACATTTAGTTGGTTTTCATTAATAAAGGCTTGAAGCCGTCTTTCCCATAAATTACTAATGTTTCTATATCCCACAGTTGGGTGATGAATTACTAGAGTTACATTATTCTGTACGATGTACGAACTCGTATAAACGACTTCAATCTCCAAGTCCCCTGAGTGCGGACCGGAGTACTCTAAGTTCCCAGAGCGTGGACTAGAGTATAAACGACTTCAATCTCCGAGTCCCCTGAGTGCGGACCGGAGTACTCTAAGTCCCCAGAGCGCGGACTAGAGTATAAACGACTTCAATCTCCGAGTCCCCTGAGTGCGGACCGGAGTACTCCAAGTCCCCAGAGCGCGGACTAGAGTATAAACGACTTCAATCTCCGAGTCCCCTGAGTGCGGACCGGAGTACTCCAAGTCCCCAGAGCGCGGACTAGAGTATAAACGACTTCAATCTCCGAGTCCCCTGAGTGCGGACCGGAGTACTCCAAGTCCCCATAGCGCGGACTAGAGTATAAACGACTTCAATCTTCGAGTCCCCTGAGTGCGGACCGGAGTACTCTAAGTCCCTAGAACGCGGACTAGAGTATAAACGACTTCAATCTCCGAGTCCCCAAAGTGCGGACCGGAGTACTCTAAGTCCCCGGAGCACGGACTAGATTATAAACGACTTCAATCACCGAGTCTCCCGAGTGCTGATCGGAATACTCTAAGTCCATAGAGCATGGGCTAGAGTATAAACAACTTCAATCTCCGAGTCCCCTGAGTGCGGACCGGAGTACTCTAAGTCCCCGGAATGCGGACTGGAATATAGGCAATTCGAATCTCCGAATCCCTTGAAGGCGGATCAAATTACCCTAAAACTCTGGGGCACGGGTTTAGAAAAAATTCTAAGTACTCAAGAATGTGGAACAAGAAATATGCCACTCTAAGGAATGTTCGAACAATGTAAGAACGGATTGGAAAATCATGCAACTCATAAGAACTTGATTTTTGACCACAGTTATTCAGAAAGCTAAAGAAGCAAAAGAATCGTTCAAATGACTAAGGAACTAAAACTTTATTTAATAGTCCAAAATGGGGTTACACAGCTACTCCTCCAAAACTTGGAGCCAAAAAACCTATCAACACAAACTACGGAAACGAAAAATAAAAGTAGTTACAAGACTTAAGCAAAATCTCGTTGAACGAGTATAGCGACTATTTCTTCGGTTTCTTCTTCTTGTCTTCTTTTGTTTTCTCAGATGACTCCTCTCCTTCGCGCTTCTTCTTAGATTTTTTGCTTGCCAAAGAAGCAGAGTCAGGAGCGGGAGAAGGAACATCCAGCGGTTTGGATTTGCCGGGGAGAATGATTTTCAAAGGTCTATTCCACGAGTCGGAAAGTTCCAGTATTTGAGGCTCAACTTTGATCTCAACCTTCTTTTTCTCCTCTTTGGCGAGTCGCTCTTTCATGCTCATCTTCGAAGTATGTTCGGAGGCGCCAGTGATCTCGATTTCATCACTCCCTTCGACGGGAGATGAAGTGTCAGACTTATCATCATCTAGCGCCCCGATCACTTGAGCGTCAGGGCCAGGGGTTACTCCCGCATGAGCAACATCGCTTGTTTTATCTGTCTCCTCCTTGGTGTCGTCGCTCCTCGGAGTTGGTTCAGGATCAGAGCAGCCTGCATGAAAACAAAAAGAATGAACATTAGGACAAATAACCGCTACCAGAAAGTGACAGATCTTTTAACTTTTTTAAAAAAGAAAAATTTTGTACCGGGTTCTAGCTGGCTATCAGTTGCGCGTGGGGTTTCACCCTCTAGAATAGGGGATAGCACATGAACGCCAAGCCCGGGATCTTTTGGATCGTAGCCGGCATGCTGCTCGAATGGGTCAAGTGTTGGCCGACCGACCGATTGAGCAGAAGGAGGAGCAGCAGAAGGAGGAACTGCAGCCTTAGCCCCAGACGGACCAGCTTCGTCGTCTTTCTCTTTTGATGAGGGAGAGCCTTTGCTATAAAGAGCTAACGCCGCAGATAAGTCCGTTGGCTCGTTCCCCCTGAGAAATTCCTTCACGAGAGCATCCTCATCGACTTCCTCAGAGCCCGACTCGATTTTTCTGATCTTCACTAAAGTTTCCCAGGCCTCAGCTAGGGATTCAAGATAGCCATCGCCTAGGAATGTCAAGTCGTGATGCATAAGGACGCGGGCGCCGTACTCGGCAATCAGCGGGTCAAACGTGCACTTAACCCCTTCCCTACCGGCCTCTGCAGCTGCTTCGAGGCGAGAGTCAATTTCCTCGGTAGCTTTTCTCTTGCCCTCCTCGCGGGCTTCGTCTTTCACTATCTCAACCCTAGCAAGTTCATCATCGAGCTTTGTTTTCAAGAGCCGTGTAGCAACGATTTCATCGCAGTATCGCTGGGACTCTTCATGAGCGGCTGTTTTCTCCTCTTTCTCCTTAGAGAGTAATTCTTTCAACTCTCTGATTTGCAGAGCAAGCGCGTCCCTTTCTTTCTGGATAGAATCTTTTTCTAAGGCAAGGGCCCCGCTGCGCTGGACTGCTTCATCAAGTTCCTTTTTATGGGTCACCTCTAGACGAGTGACGGCCTCGGCAGTTTCTTTTGCACTTTGCTCTACGGCTTCAAGTTTCGACTTGTACGAGGCAAGCTCTTCATCCTGACTCTAGATAATGTCCTTGTCAAAGCCAGCTTCCAACTTCAAACGGTCAATCTCATGTTGGCGCTCAACAGATACCTCTGAGACCTTTTCGACCAAGTGTACAAACGCGTCATGTTGATCATAGACGTCGTTGTTGCAGGCGACGGCACTCTGCTTGACGTCCCCTGGGTTATGATGAATAGTCGGGAGGAATTTCAGGTCGTCAAAGCAGATTTTTGGGAATTTAGCCTTAAGATCGACCATCTTCTCTGCTATGGTTGAGTCAACCGCAGGAGTAGGGGGAGGAGGCTTGAAAAGTTCTGCTCTTTTTCGATGCTCCCGAGTTTGCCTTGTGCTCGACGAGCCAGAATGTTGTTCCCGGGAGACATCGGGTTGGGACCCCTTCTGCGAAAGCTTCTCTCAATCTAGCTCAGTTTGAGGAGGAGGATCACAAGAATATGAAGACTGGGAGTATGTTTTCTTTCGATAAGACGAATCGCGAGGACAGTTGTCTCGATCCTCGTAATCGTCTCTGTCCTTGCGATTACCCGAACCTGAATCCCGTCTGGGATGATGAAATATGGAGGAGCCATGGAGGCGATCGAGCCGTGGGAGCGCCCCATGTCGCCTGCAAGGAATAAAAATAACAACGAGTTAGGAAAAATCGGGGTAATGAAAAACTTGAAGTGTGTGGTGAAGTGCGTGTGTGCGTGTGTGTCCTAGTGTTCCCCCCCGACGGACTGGTTCCTTTATCTTACTGATTGGAGTGTTATCTCCCTGGACTGGGGGTTGGACTCCCGCGTTGCCTCTAGCGAGCGAATAAAATTTAAAGGCTTTCGGGTCGTCGAAGCCATAATTGAGTATATCGTCGGGGATGGTAAGGTTCGACAGACCCTTTAAAGAACTTTCCATATGCTGTGAAGAAGCCTCTTTCTCTGACGGAATGAGCGTAACTTTTGAAGTTCCGCCAACTTTCTCCTTCCGTATCTTGTACGTCAATTTCTTCTTTCCCTTTGAAGGGGAAGATGACGTTTCAATATCGTGCACTTCGACCGCCGGGTTCCAAGCGGGACCCACATTCTCGCCTTGAGTCTCAGGAGCTTCATCCTCCTTGTGTTCACCCCCTTCGTGTGCATCGGGAGTCTGGCGTGATGACGATCCAACTTGTTTTTTCCCTTTACCGGGAGTGGATTTGGGGATGGAAACGCCCTCCGGAAGGCTAATCCGGCGACCTGGGGCTAACAAACCAAACCTCGACAATGATTCATTTGAAATGATGGTTCGGATGTCCCGATCCTTGGCAGGAAGAGCTCTAATGGCTTCGACGGCCTCAGAATATCCTCGGCCTTTAGGACGAGGGTTAATACCTGAAAAGATGAAACAAGGAGTTAGAAAAAGCATAGCTCCGATTGAGCACGAAGGATGACTCAAGGAAGAGACTTACTGCCTTCGACCCATCTCCTTGCGAAACCAGTAGGGCAACGCACATAGAACCATTCCTGTTTGTACAGGGCGAATTTGCTACATGCTCCGGTTAAGATCTGGCATTTGTGGTACGGCTCAAGGAACATGAAGGAGGGGCTATCTTTCTGCTTCTTAATCATATAAATATATCTGATGTCGCCGGAAGTTGGAGGCCTAGAGAAGATGACCATGAAAAGTAGATAGGTCCCGTATATGAACGCGTGACCGTTTGGATGCAGCTGCGACGGGGCGATGTCTGTGTACTGCTACACATCCCGAAGAAATAAATTGAATGGAGGAACACTGCCCATCCAGCACATGAACTTGTTACAAGCAGTATACCCGACTGGGGGTAGATGAGGACGATCATGTCTCGACGGGACCAACACATCGGAAAAAGGGATTCCGTGGATGGAACATATTCGCCGAAGCACGACTTCGTTAATCTTCAAAGCCTGTGAGTCGATCGGATTGTCCAAGAGAATCGTTGCCTCCGGGGCATCAGGAGCTATGTTATGAGCAGGGGAAGTCGACGGATTTGAAGTGTCCGTGACTTCTTGCCTTGATGACGGCCTAGGCCGATCGGATATAGTGGCGGAGCTAGATTTTTTAAACATCTCCAATAAATAGTGAAGCTGGCTAAGCGCCTGTGAAAACTATACTTGAAAAATGTTCAACGTTAGAATTAACAACACGAATATTCCCCCACGTGGTGTGTAAACTAGTGCAAGCAATCGTGTATAAGCATTGAGAATTTGAAGGTTACAAAGATATGAAAGTGAGCTTCGAATCATCGCCTTCGAAGACCGTCATCACTGACCGTCTCAAAAAGCCTGCCTTGTGATGATTACAGTTTAGATTCAAAAAACGTATGTTAATCTAAGTTCAGATTTATGTCTACAAAAGCTAGGGAGTTAATGATCCAAGTCAGTTTCATATGCTAGCGCGCCCGGGTCCTTGTCCTTGTTTTGTTAGATATGGTTCAGCATTTGAGTTATGTTCGGCCTAGATATGTTTCGGCAGTTAAGTAGTGTTCGGCCTTGGTATTGTTCGGCTGAAATGTTGTTCGACATTCGTATGGTTCGGCATTTGAGTTATGTTCGGCCTAGATATGGTTCGGCAGTTAAGTAATGTTCGGCCTTGGTATTGTTCGGCTAAAATGTTGTTCGACATTCGTATGGTTCGGCATTTAAGTAGTGTTCGGCCTTGACATGGTTCGGCGTTTAAGTTTGTTCGGCTGAGATATTGTTCGACATTCGTAAACGTTCGGCATCCCCACTAATTCATGCCTTCACCTTAGCCTTCCATTTCCCTGTCCGGCGTATTATAACATACGCCGAACCAGAGTTATGCCGTTCGACACCCTTACCACCTCCAACACTTCCACTATTCTTTCTTCTCCTTTAGTTTCGATTCGGCACGAAGAGCTAGTCACCCAATGATCTTATGTGCGATCACCCCTGGTCATTCCTCCTCGCCTCTCAACAATAAAGACGACCTAATCAAAAGTTTTCCACATGCCCTCTTGGCTACGCACAAACCTAAGACTCGTGTTGAAACTATTTAATCAGGGACGGGATTAAGATAGAAGGGATAGTACCTAGTTAATAGATCGAAACTTGGAAAGGATTGAGTGGGCTTTAAGTCCGGTTGGCAGGCGAAGAATAGTAAATCTTTAGAGAATGACGGCAATAAAAGTGTAAAAGAAGAGAAGAGGGAGAATGCCTGGTTTTATAGGGAGGAAGAAGAAGCCGAAAAGGCTATATTCGGTAGAACCGGTCAGAGCCGTAGCGTTCGGCTTCGAAACATAAAGTCGCTCGGCACATGAGGAACGTTCGGCTTCGAACGTATCGTTCGGCATTTATACCACGTTAGGCGTGCACCTCAACCACTGATATTCTCAAGAAGGCGTCTCCATTAGGGTTTAGTTAAGGATTTGAAACAAAACATGGAGGATACGTAATTCAAAGCGCATCACGTTCAGTCACGTAATACACTTTGGGGGGCAAGTGTTTCCTGGAGATCTGACCAGAAACTAAGTACTCGGCATCCAGGAGTGCTCGGCATCCAGGAGTGCTCGGCATTCAGGAGTGCTCGGCATCCAGAAGTGCTCGGCATCCAGGAGTGCTCGGCATCCAGGAGTACTCGGCATCCAAGAGTACTTGGCATCTAGGGGTACTCGGCATCCAGGAGCGCACAACATTAGCAAGCGCTCGGCATCAGGCAACGTTCGGCCAGAGGCATCGTTCGGCCAGAGACATCGTTCGGCCAAAAGCAACGTTCGGCCAGATACTTCGTTCGGCCAAAGGCATCGTTCAGCTAAGGGCTTCGTTCGGCCAGAAGGCACGTTCGGCTTCGATGGCTATTCGGCCTAATCTTCCCACACAGCAAGCGCCTCGTTCGGCATAAGGAGAGTGGTTCGGCATCCGACCATTCGGCCTGTTTGGTTCGGCACACAGTGACCACTCCATTTGGGCCAAGGTGTTCGGCTGCCAGGCCCGCTTGGGAAGTCCAACCCACCTTTGTCTATAAATAGTAGGGCAGGGGCACAGTGAAAAGGACCTTTTTTCGAGAACACAGGGGAGACTCTGTCACTTTCAAGACTCATCTTCTTTACTTAGCAATTGTATTCAAGCATTTGATCGACGAATTGTATCTGTAATCAATCATTAAGAAGAGCAATAAAGTTTAACCTCAAAGTGGACGTAGGCAATTACGTTGAACCACTATAAATCTGGTGTTCTTACTTTCTGTATTTAAATTAGCATATTCTTCCTTGTTTAATTTATCTTCATCACTTATATCTTTACACAATCTTTCTCAACGAGGTTAGTGACCAATTTTGGTGCTAACACCTACATAGTATTTTGAGCTTCATTTACCGCTCACACTAGACTGTTGTCTGACCTAAGGTTTTATGCTTTGTTTCTTATTATCCTAGGCACTCTTAAATGAGTAGACTAGAGAATAGGTCTACGTGACATAGTAGCTATGCGGAGGACGAGCTGGATGGAGCTATCTTGTATTATATACTCATATGGATTTCTACACTTATGCCACCGTGCAATACTGGGAAGTCTTAGCATTGACTGCTTATTTTCTTGTTATGAGGCAATTTTTGGATTTATTCCCGCTATATAAACTCTACAACATTTTTATGTAACTCTGTGGATCTGTGTTATGATGATTTGTTTACATAGTTATCACCGTCTCTCCTGTTATATCTATGATATTATATTTTATCCATGCATTGTGAGATATATGACAGGTTTTATGCTATATTCTTTTCATTTTAAACCATGATGATCATCCTGTATTGACGAGCATGGCTGCAGCGCACTATTTTGATATTATTAGTGCCGGTGGTATAGGGCGGTCGTCATACACACACACACATACATACATACATACATATATATATATATATATTCCCTCTAAAGATTATCAAGTATTGTGATACTTACAATAATTACAAATGTAATGACTCAAATTTCGACCCTTGAATGTCAACACTAATACATCCACGTTATTCAGTGTCGCTCTAAGGTACAAAGCATTTCAGAGCTATAATTCTAAATACCATCATCAGCCTAGACAATTTTAACAACCCGTGCTCACAAATGCTCATACATACATAATAGTAATGCAGCGAAAATAAGAATACTATGGTAGATTAAACATCCAGGTCATCTCCTCGAGCTCCAATGAGCATCAACCAAAACCTGCCTTTCTCAAACTACTCAAAAGAGCAGACGAGGAATTTAGAGAAAACAAAAACCATGTGTCAGACATAACTCTAGTATGAGAAACTCAAGAAATATGTAGCTAATATATAATAGTACTTTGATACCAAACGGAATGTGTAACGGTTATCCCTTAAAAGAACAACCATCTAATAAGTACATAAGGGGATATAATAGATGTTAACTGGGTTTTTACCCAAGCAGGAATCCAAATGGGTTATAACATATAAGCCAAGCCAAAACGACTCAAGAACCAACCAAAAGGACCAGAAGGATAGGCCAAGAAGGATTCAAGAAGAATTACCCAAAAATCCACTAAGGGGTTGGATCGCTAGCGATCCATCGCCCATGGATCGCTAGCAATCCATAAGGATGCTCCATGGATCGTTCTAGCCTCTTGCATCATGAACCAATATCTTTTCTAGGGATGTTTGCCGAGTTTAATAGTATTCTAAGCAACCTAGTTCAAGAAGTGAACATTCATCTAGTTCAAGTTATAAGACAATCCAACCCGTATGCGAACCATCACCAAAACAAGGAAAAAAGCTATAAAATTACATGGAGAGCACCTACATAAGGCAAGGAGTGCAACCTAAAGAAAGAAGCCCAAAAATTCCCTAAGTACATGGATCGCTAGCGATCCATCTATTAGGTTGTGTCGTTATGAAATTTTCAGAGCACCTTCTTATCATCGAGTGTAGGTTTCTGGCAAAGTAGGCTAGCCCAATAGCTCTTCAACCCCTATAAATACAATCCTACCTGCAACATAAATGGGATCTTGGGGACTGGCTGCTGGAACTCTGCGGAGATTATTCTTTACTCTTCTCCTCCCACACAATAGTCGTCTAGGGGTTCATTGTGATTCTCCGGTGAACTCTTGTACTTATGACTTGATCTAACTTAGAAGATTCAATCATATTATAATCCGATTCAACTTGTAATAGCAGTCAGTTAATAGAAAGTTATATAGTGGTTGTAGGCCTCATTAACAGCCGAACCACTATAAAACTCTTCTTGTCCTTTTACTATTTTTCTCCTTTTACATTTATTTTCTATATTATTGCTCTGTAAGAACAAGGTTGGTGCTTTCACACTCGATATAAGGTATTGGTCCATTTTTTGAGTTAACGTTTTGGTGCTTTCACTGAGAACCCAACTCAGGCTTAGATCTAGCTATCTACTTTGGATCATATAGGTTTAGAAGTTAGATCCCCAATCTCTGCTTAGAATATTTGCTGTTGAGAATCAATGGCACAAGGAAGAAAGAGCACAACCTCCGGAAGATCCATAAGAGCTACCATTGCCGGAGAAGAAACAAACCATTAGTAAATTAAAGTCAACAACCCCAATAACTTGCAACTTGGAACTAACACTGGAGATCAGGTACTAGGATCCTCTACTCAACATGAACTTGTGACTAAGAGAGAATTGAAACAGATGGTTGATGAGATTACCCGAAAAATGGCAAACAATTAAAAGGCTCTTATGGAAAAGATAGATGCTCTCTTAGCGCTCCAATCACTAACTACTCATAGAACGACACCCGAAGATATGGTTGCTATGAAGTTAGAGCTTTCTTCTGTTTTTGGCTCAAGTAGAAGAAACATAGGACAAAAGCAAAAGGAAGTAATGGGTGGAGCTCCAGGCGTCACGATAGTGGAAAATGCTAATACTCTATCCACCTTAAAAGCACATGCTACAACCCTAAACATAGGAGTGAAAACTCCACAGGAAGACATACTAGTAACTGATACTGACTCTGACGAAGGCGAACAACCTAAGGAAGGTGAATTGAACTCAAACGATCAAACTCCACCCACAAGACCAATCGCCTGCCAATGAACCTCTACAGGAGTAGCTCACCTAAAGACTGGAGAACCTAGGTTTCAGCCAGCCAACCAAGGTCGTTTGCAAAATCAAAAACTTGGCGCAACTACTGACAACCGACCTACAGATGAACGGACAAGTGAGGCATAAATTGTGGACATAGTTAGATGCTTGATGGAAGAAAGCAAGGGTAGAAAGGACGATGATTGGGGTTCCGCTCCGAGCTGAACTCCCTTCACCGATAGTATCCTAAGGGCAGAGTACCCCAAGAAATTCACAATGCCACCAACTATGCCCTCTTACAATGGAACTACTGACCCTCAACCGCACTTGTACAAGTACATTTGGAATATGGATGGTGCAAGGGAAATAGATGCAGTTCGTTGCAGATGTTTCCCCATCTGGAAGGAGTTAGGCGCATGTGGTTTACCAGACTCCCTCCACGATCTATCTCAACCTTTGACGAGCTAGCCAAGAAGTCCTTGGACAAATTTGGACTGCACATGACTTAGCCAAAGGACGTGATGTCTTTATCCGGTTACTTCCAAGGATCCAATGAATCACAAAAATCATTCATGAACTGCTTTAACACGGCTGTCATCGAACTGAGCAATCCAAATGAGGATCTGATTTTCATGGCTTTTGGTCCCTCGATCCATCCAGAGATAGCTTTTGGGAGATGGATTAAAATGAAGCAACCGACCACCATGAAAGCATTCAATCGAAAGTCTAGTCAGTACATGGGATTGGAAGAGGCAAATACATTAGAAGGTAAAATACTAATATGTGACCAAATGAATTGATTTAGAGTAATGTGGCGGTCAATCAAAACAGCAAGAATTCTAAAGTACCTACTGGAAAAGATGGGGACCAAAAAAGGAAGAACCAGCATCAAAACACCAGCAAGGGCAACGGAGGGGGAAAGAAACTCAGAGGTCTAAAATACGGAGAATACACTCCATTAAACGATAGCTTGGAGAATATTTGCTTGGAAACTCAGGGAATAGAATAGTACTCGAAGCTGCCTCAGAAAGAAGATTCTAAGCAACAAAAGGAAGTCGGGGAAGTTCTGCCGCTTCCACAAAACCCATGGCCATAACACAAATGAGTGCCGCCATTTGAAGAACATGATCGAATAACAAATTAGAGAAAACAAGCTTCAACAGTATGTGAAGAAGCCTTGAAATTCCAATCAGCCAACCAGACCTCATGCTCCTAACACCCAAGAAACCAATCTGGATCCAAACAAGCTGAACAAAGACTTATCATCAATACCATTTCAGGAGGTCCTCATCCGGTATAGAAAAGTTGGGGTGAGATGGAAAGCTATGCTAGTTCACTCAAACATGTTCCAAAGGAAACTTGGTTTGCAATCGAAGACAGGACCTCCGCTAAAGAGCATATTATGACATCGTGTTTCGAAATCGGGATAGTGAAGGAACATAAATTCCAACTTTCGATCAAATGGTGGTGACGATAGGAGTTGGACACGCTGTCATACATCGGGTGTTGGTTGATACCGAAGGATCAGTAAACATTCTGTTTCGATATACGTTCGACCAAATAAAGCTTAACATGAAGGATCTCTCTGCATATTGAACCAAAATCCAAGGATTCACCGGTCATCTACTACAACCGGTTGGCACAATCGATCTTCCTGTTGAACTCGAAATAGGAGATCGGATAGTGGGTCTCACCTAAACCTTTGTGATAATTGACGAGATATTGGCCTATAACGCATTCTTGGGACAGCCGGACCTCTTTGATTTCTTAATTATCCTAGCACAATGGTGTCTCACTATGAAATTCCCTACAAAAAATGAGGTAGGAGTGATAAAGGGAGATTAGAGAGTCGCAAGTGAATGCTACATCGCTGAATTGCGTGAAATAAGAAAGAAAGAAAAGGGGAAGAGTGTGGAGAAAACTCTCCACATTCGCGAACCGTCAACATAGCAACTACAGAACCGCCCCTGGATTGCGGACCACAGCTAATTCGTTAAGGCTATGGACCCTAGAAAGAAGAGTTCAAGGAAGGAACGGGTAGCAGTGGTAAAGATTACGGTGTCTGTCCCTGTAGACATGGATGACCCGACATGAGTACTAAAAATAGGAGCACATCTTGGAATCAAGATGCGACAAGAATTAGTCAGGTTTCTTCGCGCCAATTTGGGCGTGTTCGCTTGGACGCATTCCGATATGTGTGGGAAATTGCCTAAGATAGCATGTCATGCACTTAATAATGATCCCAAGTACACTCCAGTAAAGTAGAAGAGGCGCACCTTGGGACCGGAACGGTCTGCTGCACTAAGAGAGGAAATGGATAAGCTGTTGGAAAACGGCTTCATCCATGACGCAACCTATCCTATATGGGTATCAAATCCGGTTTTGGTAAAGAAGTCCAATGGGAAGTGGTAGACTTGCATTGACTACACTGATTTGAACAGAGCCTGCCCAAAGGATAGCTTTCCATTGCCTAAGATTGATCAGTTAACGCCATGGTAGGCCATGAGCTATTATCATTTATGGACACCTATTCCGGATATAACCAAATCATGATGCATGAACCCGATTAAGAGAATACCAGTTTCATTATCGACCTTAGATTATACTATTTTCGAGTTATGCCCTTCGGACTAAAGAACGTGGGGGGCAACCTACCAATGACTGGTAAAAACAATGGTCAAAGATCAGATCAAGAAAATGATGGAAACATAAACGGACGATATGCTTTCTAGTGTATCAGAGAATCACTTAGACAATATCGCTAAGATGTTTGAAATATTGCAGAAATATGGAAAGAAGCTCAACGCTGGAATGCTCTTTCGGCATTGCTTCTAGTAAATTCCTTGGTTCATCATGACTGCAAGGGGCATTGAAGCCAATCAGGAACAGATTACCGCCCTAAGGAATGTCAAAGCCCCTACAATCAAAAAGGAATTACAAAGTCTAAATAGAAAGTTCACAGCGCTGAGCCGATTCATTTCCTGAGCGACTGACAAGTGCATACCATTCTTCGATGCATTGAAGAAGGGAAAGAAGAATTTCGAATGGAACAAAGCCTGCCAGACAGCCTTTGAAGAATTACTCCATCAAATGGAAACCCCATCGGTCTTATCCAAGCCAATAAAAGGGGAAGATTTGTTCGTTTATCTCACTGTGTCGACCCATGCTTTGAGTGCAGCATTGGTACGTAAAGAGGCTAGGGTCCAGCGACCCATTTACTAATCAGTAGGCGGTTCACTAGAGCTAAAAAGAATTACCCAAAGTTGGAAAAACTCACTTATTGCCTGTTGATCACGTCGAGGAAGCTATGACTGTACTTCTAGGCTCATCCCATCAAGGTGTTGACGGATCAACCTCTAAAACAAGTGATGTATCATCCAGAGACATCAGGTCGACTTCTAAAATGGAATATCGAGTTAAGCTAATATGAAATCACTTATCACCCTCAAAGAGCTATCAACAGACAGGCACGGGCAGATTTCATCGCCGGATTTACCGAGCGGGACAGTGAAGAAGAAAGCACTTTGGACATGGCGCCACAGTGGAAGCTGTTTGCTCATGCTACATCAAATGAATCCTGGTGCAGGGGTAATATTGAAAACCCCCGAAGGACAATCTGTTTGCTATGCTCTAAGACTGGAATTTCCTTCCGACAATGAAGCAGAATATAAGGCTTTGATGGCAGGGTTAAAAATCGTCGAAGAATTAGCAATAAAAGCTGTGCATATCTACAGTGGTTCTCAGCTTGTCATCTCCCAAGTGAAAGGGGAGTACCAGGCAGGGGCAACCTCGCCCTCTACCTATCAAAAGCGCAGAAATTGCTGCAAGACATCGAGCACTACACTTTAAGTCACATTCCAAAGGAACGGAATATGCAAGCAGATAACCTAGCCAAAGATGCTCAATCAATGGGACTAGCCTCAGTTGAAACGCTTACATCACCCATCATAGATGATATGGATATCGATTGGATTATGAAAACCGTAAAGGAAGAGGAATCATGGATGACGCTGATCAAGGATTACATGATCGAAGGTACACTCCTCAAGGATCAAATGAGCAAGAGAAGCTACCCTGGAAGTGTAACGCCCCACTCCGAGACCCACATTAGCAAAGAGTATTACTAGGTAACACCGTCTGGTAATGAGGAGAATAGAGCTGGATAGGAGCGACCATCTATAACCTTGTCTTAATAATCTATTGAATACGCCGACAATTGCCACTTCTTACTTAAATGGATCGACGTTTCCAATAAATACTTAATACAAAGCCATATGTGGCTGAAGGATCTATCAGAATAAAATATAACAACTCAAATGTAATACACATCACAGAAAAGTAGATCATCACATACATTTTCACATATACAGATACATCACAGAGTTTACAAAATGATACATGTCAAGTGGTAAAGAAAACCACAATATACAGGCGAGCCAATAGAGTACATATCAGAGTTACAGACAAAATGGACTACACAAAAAGCTATAACAAAAAGGAGCTAGCGGAATAGTCCATGCGGGAGCAAAATAGCCTAAGTCCAATGTACCTAACCTGAAACATCTCGGTCTGACCCGAGTATAAAATACACGGGTCAGTCTAGCTAAACAAATCAGTTAGACAAACTAAATGATAATGAACATACATGATCATAAAGTACCACAAATATCTCCAAAAGAGATAACCAAATCATCTAACAAATGATGAACCAAAACAAGCCTCATATCATCGGCAACTCAAATAAACCAAGGACATACATATCCCAAAACAAGCCAAAAGGCAAATAACAAATACCAATAATGGTAACACAAGTTTCCACAAGGTAATCGCTATATATCGTGTGGTTCAAAGAACCTACACCGAAGGGCGATACACTAGGAAAATATAATAGTCAAAGAAACAAAAGATGCTCGAGCTCAGTACTGTATAACAAGGATCCACAAACCCAAAGGCAACAAACCCGAAGGCACAAACCCGAAGGTACAAGCCCGAAGGAAACATACCCGAAGGCAACAAACCCCGAAGGCTCAAGCCCGAAGGCCACAAACCCCGAAGGCAACAAACCCCGAAGGCTCAAGCCCGAAGGCAACAAACCCCGAAGGCTCAAGCCAGAAGGCAACAAATCCCGAAGGCTCAAGCCCGAAGGCAACAAACCCCGAAGGCTCAAGCCCGAAGGCAACAAACCGTAGTGGCGAAGGTCCGAAGGCCCAGTACTGGACACCACTAACTGGCGGAATGTGTCACAACTCTCAGAAAGGAACCCGAAAAATGTTAACGTGAGTCCCATACCACACGTTCGCACTAAACGGTTTACTAACCGTTAGTCAATTTCACACTCAAAGCAGTACAAAGTTCACCTCATATCATCGGCAAACCAGACCCAAAGGTCAAAATGGTCAAACGAATAGATTAGGAATTAACTGAAAAGATAAACGCATGTGTTCATAGCACGTGTTTTATTTAATCATTTAATTCACCTCCCTTGTCGCTCGAAGTGCAAAATTGTGTGTGTGTTTTGAATAGAAATTAAAAGATTGAGAAACAAGCTTAAATACGATTTAAAAGATCAGTTTGTAAAAACCCGTGTATGAAATCAAAAACGAATCATCAAAGTCGAATATGCAATAACAACTAATTGGAATTGACACAAATCGATTGGAATTGGAAACCGAGCAAAATAGGCAAAAATAGGCAAAAACAAGAAGGTCAGTCGACTGATCCAGAAATCCGAAAGTTTCAAACCCTGCAGTCCGGCGACTGACTATAGAGGCCAATCGACTGGCTGGCACTGGAACTATTTTCCAGCCTAACAAATTAAGAGCAAACTCTCACCATTTGCAATGGACGAGCAATGGGCTTTAGGGGTTTTTGCCAATCGACAACCCAGCCCCATGGCTCTTCAATATACCTCCGAAAACATGTTCATACATCAAAGCTAGGATTTTAGAGTTTTTGACTTCAAAACACCAAAAATTGAAACGTTCACCAAATCAATTCAAACCAAAAGCAAATGAACATGAATAAGTGTTAGGAATTCATACCTAACATCAATGATATCAAGAGAAGTAGATATGAGTTCAAAACTCACCTTTTTAACTCAAACAAATGATAAGAAGCTCAAACACAAGGAGAAGATCAACCACTCTTCACTTCAACTCTACAACCTTCAACCTAAGATCAAAACAAGTATTTCCTAAATTAGGGTTTTGGAATTTTCTGAAATTGGAGAGAGAGATAGATGGAGAAGGAGATGGAGATGCTTACCTTAGCTTCTCTTTGAATTTGGAGCAAGAATTTTAGTTTGCAAGAGGAACTAGGGCTTGGCAATTTCTAATTCTTTTTCTCTTCCCCCATTTTCAGCTGAGCTAAAGTGTTTGGAGAGTGAATGGATGAAGAGTTAAAGAGTTAGAGTAATAAGTAGGGTTAGTGGTCTGAAACCCAAACCCAAAAAAGCCCAACAGAAAATAGCAAAATTCAACTCACTCCAAACATATCGACGCTTATACTCAAAAAAGTCGCAAACGCCATTTTGGACTCAATGGAAGTGGTCTCGAGTCCCAATTCGACCATTTGCAAAAAGTGACATTTCGGACTTTAATCCGACTAACGATGCTATATTTAAATAAAATATTTAAATATACAATCGTAGAATATGCGGGTTGTTACAGACTCCCCTCCTTAAAGAAATTGCGTCCTCGTAATACTTAAGAAGAAAATAAAGAGTAACAACCATAAAAGCATATCAACACAAAAGAAAATTTGAAATAAGAAGTTCACCATAAAGAGCACGAAAGAGTAAGTCCGGATGTGTTTGCTCAATGAATTCTCAAGATTCCCAAGAGCAAACCTTAGGATTTGAGGGCCATTGAACTTTCACAAGAAGAACATCTTTATTTCGAAGGCGTTCAACCTCCGAAGCAATGATACGAATAGAATGTTGCTCATAAGTCAAATTTGGTGAAACTTCAATTTCTCCAATTACACCCGGCTCAAGAACAGAATCGGAATCCCGAAGGTATTTCCGTAGTTGAGAGACGTGGAAAACGTCACGAATAGCAGAAAATTGAGCCGGTAATAAAAGAGGTGATAAGCCATGGAAACAATGCGTTCGGTGATGGGAAATGGACCAACATATCGAGGTGCTAATTTTCCCGATCAACTGAAATGCACATCACCCATCAAAGGTGAAACATGAATAAACACCAATAAAGTTTGGACCTAAAACCAGCTTCTCACCGGCTTCAAGCCAACACAAAGAAAATCGGCATGGCCTTCCGTAGAGTGCCTCGAAAGGTGCCATACCAATACAAGATTGGAAGCTTACTATAGGAAGAAAACTCAACAAGAGACATATGATCTTCCCAACTTCCACCAAAATCAAGAACACATGCACGAAAGAGATCTACAAGAGTTCGATTCACACGCTCTATTTGTCCATCGGATTGAGGACGATAAGCGGTGCTAAAATTAAGCTTTGTTCCCAAAGCTTTTGAAGACCTTACAAAAATACACTAGCAAAATAATGGATCACGATTGCTAACAATAGAAGTAGGAACTCCATGCAATAACAGGACATAGAGTTCAGCCAAAAGAGGTACGGTCAAAAAGAGAAGGACGAGCCTCAAGGCTACACAAAACAAGAGATGAACATGAATTGGATTCACGATCTCGAATCTCTCAAGTGGATAAAGTCTCGAGATCACTCAATTCGGATATCAACAAAGAGACATCCGCTTGTTGCTCTCGGCTTAAGGGCATTGACAACACGATTTCCCCTTTCCGGGAGTACAAGGAATAACAAGATCATAAGATGCAAGGAACTCGAGCCGACGTTGTTGACGCAAATTGAGTTCCTTTTGAAAAAATAAATACTTCAAAGATTTAAGATTGGTATAGAGAACAAATTTCTCTCCCAAAAGATAATGTCGCCAAAAATCTAAGAGTGAAAACAATAGCCGCGAGCACTAGATCATGAATGGCATAGCTAGCTCGACAAGCTTTAATTGTCAAGAAGCAAATGCGATAACACATTCCCTTTGTAAGAGAATGACACCAAAACCAATACGACTAGTATTGGTACAAACAGTAAAGTCTTGGTTCCCTTCGGGAACCGCAAGAATAAAAGTATTGGAAAAGATTTCCTTTAATCGATTCTCTTTCCCGAAAAGCTAAGACTTTCAAAGTTATAATTAACTTTATATATATAAATCTTTTTAGAAAAATTAACTTTTTACAAGAATTTACTGTGTTTGACTGTCTCATCATAGCGTTTAGGAGATTCCTATTGCTAACGTTGACCAAGCGCATCGACCAGAATTCTTAAAGCACTTAATGGGCAAAACAACACAAAATCATCTTCTATAATAAACAAGTCTCTTAAAAAATTTACAAACATTCTTTGCTCGTTTAAGAACAAAATCCAATCATACTTATAAATATCTTATTAAAAAGATTTGCAAATTTTAAATTGTTGTTTTCATCCATAATCAATAAATATAAGAATAAACTAATCGAGATATTCGTAGAATACTCGATTCACAAAATGGGTGAAATAAGGTAGAAGGTTCGTCAAATCGAATGACATAACGAACCACTCACAAGAATCTTAATGAGTGCGGAATGCAGTACGTGGAATGCTACCCTCCGCAACTTGTAGTTGAAGAAAACCGGTGGCAAGGTCGAGCTGAAAAGACCTTAGCACCATTCAATAGATTGCTTAGGTGATAATCCTAAGACAAGCTCAAACATACCGGAAAATCCACAAACTACTTGAATGAGAGAAATAATATTCTCCTCATCCCGTAGCTTTAAAGAATTAAAATGATATCACCGAATTTGGAAATCAAAATCATTAAGAACAAAAGAAATCTGCTTAACAAATTGAAGATGTCGAAGATGAATAGTCCACATTGGACATAGGATATGGCCTTCATAATAATTAAGCCAATCCTTTCCCAAAAATCAATTTCGAAGCCTAAATAACGCATAACATGCAAATCGGCATGAAAAGAATAATCACAAAAATAATCTCGACATTTTACAAAGCAAACTGAGTGTTGCGGATCCACCAACCGGATTCGCAATTCTCAGTAAAGTCATCAAACCCATAATATTTAAAGAAAAAGAATCAACAAGTTCTTTTGATATAAAAGAGTGGGACGCACCCGTATCAAAAGAAACCAAATAGGAAGATCACGAAATAAAATAATTCCATCAAGGATAGGAGGAGAATTACATCTAGACTGAGAGGAACCTCCAGAAGCCTTAGCAACAAAAAGCTTGCCAGACGTAGCACTAGTAGGAGCAGTAGGGCAGGTGGAAATACGATGACCTTCCTTCTTGCAATAATGGCAGAAGAAGGGCTTAGGACAATTTCGGATCATATGATCAGGAGAACCACAATTGAAACACTTCCGAATGGAAGGTGTTCCAGCAGATTGAGAATTAGAACCAGATTCAACAGCCTTTTTCTTCTTGGAAGGGAAAAATTCCTGCTTCCCCTTTTTGTTGGGATTAGGACTTTTGAACTTAATATGCCTCTTCCCGTTGATGTTGAAGTTTTGTTTGGCATCCACAACTTCAACATCATTATCTTTATCGGCCTCTTCAAGTCGAAGAACGATATCTACTAACTGGTCGAATGGCACTTCTAATTTCAGAGGTAAAACCCTTTCGGGGTTCTTTCCTAAAGCACAGATAAACCTTTCATTCTTTACAAGATCCAAAAGTTGTTGAGCAGTCATAAATACGACATCCAGAGAAGGACTACTGGATTGACCGGCGCTGGGACTGCCAGATCTAACCATCTCTTCTTCTTTACGGAAGAAAGAAAAAGACAGAAGAGGAAAAAGGTTATTCTCAAAATGAATATCAAACAAACATGATTGATAAAATAAGGCATCAGAAAAGAAAATAGGATAGAATGGTACGAAGACTCGAATTAATTCCTATGGCACGACGATTCAAAGATTCACAACATTCGTACTACACTTTGATGTACCGTAATATGTGTCTCTGTTCTATGTTTATCATATTTTGTTCTGAACCTCGCTCTGATACCAAGCTGTAACGCCCCACTCCGAGACCCACATTAGCAAAGAGTATTACTAGGTAACAGCGTATGCTAATAAGGAGAATAGAGCTGGATAGGAGTGACCATCTATAACATTGTCTTAATTATCTATTGAATACGCCGACAATTTCCACTTCTTACTTAAATGGATCGACGTTTCCAATAAATACTTAATACAAAGCCATAGGTGGCTGAAGGATCTATCAGAATAAAATATAACAACTCAAATGTAATACACATCACAGAACAGTAGATCATCACATACATTTTCACATATACAGATACATCACAGAGTTTACAAAATGATACATGTCAAGTGGTAAAGCAAAACACAATATACAGGCGAGTCAATAGAGTATATATCAGAGTTACATACAAAATGGACTACACAAAAAGCTATAACAAAAAGGAGCTAGTAGAATAGTCCATGCGGACGCAAAATAGGCTAAGTCTAATGTACCTAACCTGAAACATCTCGGTCTGACCCGAGTATAAAATACACGGGTCAGTCTAGCTAAACAAATTAGTTAGACAAATTAAATGATAATGAACATACATGATCATAAAGTACCACAAATATCTCCAAAAGAGATAACCAAATCATCTAACAAAAGATGAACCAAAACAAGCCTCATATCATCGGCAACTCAAATAAACCAAGGACATACATATCCCAAAACAAGCCAAAAGGCAAATAACAAATACCAATAATGGTAACACAAGTTTCCACAAGGTAATCGCTATATATCGTGTGGTTCAAAGAACCTACACCGAAGGGCGATACACTAGGGAAATATAATAGTCAAAGAAACAAAAGATACTCGAGCTCAGTACTGTATAACAAGGATCCACAAACCCGAAGGCAACAAACCCGAAGGCACAAACCCGAAGGTACAAGCCCGAAGGCAACATACCCGAAGGCAACAAACCCCAAAGGCTCAAGCCCGAAGGCCATAAACCCCGAAGGCAACAAACCCCGAAGGCAACAAACCCCGAAGGCTCAAGCCCGAAGGCAGCAAACCCCGAAGGCTTAAGCCCGAAGGCAACAAAATCCAAAGGCAACAAACCGTAGCGGCGAAGGTCCGAAGGCCCAGTACTGGACACCACTAACTGGCGGAATGTGTCACAACTCTCAGAAAGGAACCCGAAAAATGTTAACGTGAGTCCCATACCACACGTTCGCACTAAATGGTTTACTAACCGTTAGTCAATTTCACACTCAAAGCAGTACAAAGTTCACCTCATATCATCGGCAAACCAGACCAAAGGTCAAAACGCTCAATCAAATAGATTAGGAATTAACTGAAAAGATAAACGCACATGTTCATAGCACGCGTTTTATTTTATGATTTAATTCACCTCCCTTGTCGCTCGAAGGGCAAAATTGTGTGTGTGTTTTGAATAGAAATTAGAAAATGGAGAAACAAGCTTTAATACGATTTAAAAGATCACTTTGTAAAAACCCGTGTATGAAATCAAAAAGGAATCATCAAAGTCGTTGGAATCGACACGAATCGATTAGAATTGGAAACCAAGCAAAATAGGAAAAAATAGGCAAAAACAAGCAGGCCAGTCGACTGGCCTCTGCAGTCAGTCGACTGATCCAGAAACCCGAAATTTTCAGACCCTACAGTCAGTCCACTGACTACAGAGGCCAGTCGACTGGCTGGTACTGGAACTGTTTTCCAGCCTATCAAATGAAGAGCAAACTCTCACCATTTGCAATCGGACGAGTAATGGGCTTTAGGGGATTTTGCCAATCGACAACCCAGCCCCATTGGCTCTTCAATACACCTCCGAAAACATGTTCATACATAAAAGCTAGGATTTTTAGAGTTTTTGACTTCAAAACACCAAAAATTGAAACGGTCACCAAATCAATTCAAACCAAAAGCAAATGAACATGAATAAGTGTTAGGAATTCATACGTAACATCAATGATATCAAGAGAAGTAGATGTGAGTTCAAAACTCACCTTTTTAACTCAAAAACAAATGATAAGAAGCTCAAACACAAGGAGAAGATCAACCACTCTTCACATCAACTCTACAAGCTTCAACCTAAGATCAAAACAAGTATTTCCTAAATTAGGGTTTAGGAATTTTCTGAAATTGGAGAGAGAGATAGATGGAGAAGGAGATGGAGATGCTTACCTTAGCTTCTCTTTGAATTTGGAGCAAGAATTTGAGTTTGCAAGAGGAACTAGGGCTTGGCAATTTCTAATTCTTTTTCTCTTCCCCCATTTTCAGCTGAGCTAAAGTGTTTGGAGAATGAATGGATGAAGAGTTAAAGAGTTAGAGTAATAAGTAGGGTTAGTGGGCTGCAACCCAAACCCAAAAAAGCCCAACAGAAAATAGCAAAATTCAACTCACTCCAAACATATCGAAGCTTATACTCAAAAAAGTCGCAAACGCCATTTTGGACTCAATGAAAGTGGTCTCGAGTCCCAATTCGACCGTTTGCAATAAGTGACATTTCGGACTTTAATCCGACCAACGATGCTATATTTAAATATACAATCGTAGAATATGCGGGTTGTTATAGGAAGGCACCACGGTTTGTCTGGCAGGATGAATTGTTTACAAGAGGGGATTCTCCACTCCCCTACTCAGATGTGTAACCAACAGCGGAGCCAAAAGGATCCTCAGGAAAGTCCATGAAGGTGACTGTGGAAACCACATTGTAAGGCAGACTCTAGCAAAGAAGATCCTCCAATACGGTTACTTATGGCCATCCATCAAACATGATGCAGCAGACTAGGCCAGGTGATGTGTGCAATGCCAAAAGTTTGCCAAAATACAGAGAACTCCATCCACAAAACTTACGCTAATGGTTGGCCCATGGTTGTTTGCGGTTTAGGGAATTGACCTGATCGGCGTGCTCCCAATTGCTAAAGGAGGAGCCAAATATGCTATCGTTGCTGTTGATTACTTCAAAAAATGGGTGGAAGCGGAACTGCTAGCTATATTACTATTACGAAAGTAATTAACTTTGTGACTAAAAATATTATTTGCAGGTTGGGAGTGCCATAGAAAATCATCATAGATAACGAAACTCAATTCGAAAGCGCTGAATTTAAGGACTTTTACAAGTGTTTCCGCATCGAAAAGAGTTTCTCCACAGTGGCACACCCTCAAGCAAATAAGAAAGTGGAGGCGGTAAACAAAATCATCAAGTCCACCATCAAGAAATGGCTGACAAAAGTCAAAGGAAACTGGGTTGATGAGCTCCCACTTGTACTGTAGGCTTATCGACGACACACAAGTCAGCAACTGGACACTCACCAATCGCCCTAGCATACGGATCCAAAGAAATGATCCCAGTTGAATTGGAATTTCCCTCCCATTGGAAATGACACTTCAATCAAAAACAAAACGAGCAGCTCCTGCTCGAGTCACTTGATTTGATTGATGAGAAATAGGAGGAAGCTGAGCTAAGGACCGTGGGTTACCAGAAAAGGGGAACATGACACTTCAACTCCAAGGTCCGCAACTATACTTTCAAAGTAGGAGACCTCATCCTGCAACGGATCTATCCGGCTACAGGAACACCCGGACCAAACTGGGAAGGGCCTTAATCAATTGGGAAAAAGCTCGATAAAGGCACTTTCAAGCTGACCACGGTCGATGGAATTCAGATTCCCCGTGCTTGGAACAACGACTTGCTTCGGCATTACTTTATTTAGCTTTTATCTACGTATTTCCTATTTTAGCAAATAAGCCGCCTGACTACACTAGGGGAATTGTAAATAGGCAGAATCTACTCCACTTCCCGTTTTATCAATTAAATTTCTATAGTTTCTTGAACCAATGAAACTGTCTTCATATAAATTACTCACTAAGTCGACGAAAGTCAACTGACTCAAAATCATTCATAAGCTGCTTGGCGAAGTGAAACCATACCCAAGTACACTTCGCCTACTCGACAAGTTGACGAAAGTAAATCGACTCAAACTCAAAAGTCGTGCATTTCATAATCCGCGCACTCTCAAAAGCCGCACATTTCGTAAGCCGTGCATTCTCAAAAGCCGCGCATTTCGTAAACCGCACACTCTTAAAAGCCGTGCATTTCATAAGCAGTGCAAGCACTACTTGATGTTGCCCTGGCATCATCAGCAAACCATTAAGATTTTCTAAGTACCGGTATTGTCCTGACAACACTGGGAAACTTGTCTATTATAGGACTAGCAAGGATCAACTCCCACTATCAAAAAGAATTAACATGAGTCCAGCAATGTCGCAAAACTAGAAATCGGCAAAAAAATTCCAATCGTTGACATTCGAGTCACAAGTCCCCAAAGATGGAAACCACAAAGTAAATTTGGCTATAGACATAAGAGGAATCGCTCAGATCAATCGGTCATTTTTCAAGTGTACGGAGTAAACAACCCTGTGAAGTAGAGGGCAAACATACACCAACACTTAGTTGAAAGGAAAACTACTTTACAGTCTTATTACGCGGAACAAAGAATTTTGGCAATAACAATGGATCTAGTTGTAAAACTGAAAAAATAAATACATAATGCATGAAATCATGGAAATAAAGGCATCGTATACCAACACGACACGATAATATGAAGTATAGAAATTGCAGAACAAGCAATCGCATCATGTACACACATAAGTGGTATAAAAACAAGCTAAGTACGTGATAAATAAGAAAGAACACAGAAGTGATGGTAGTAGAAACATTAATATTTTCACTTCTCATAGCATTTTTTGTACAAAGTCAAAATGTAGGGGCTATACCCACAAAATATTGGCCAACAAAAAGAGAAGTGCAGATGCTACACAACAAAAGTGATAAGTGCAGACTCTACATTTGTACAAAATACATGTCGAACAAACCAAAATGCTACAAAATCTTACTCCATTGTCACTCGAGCCCGTCAATGCTTCTTGCCTCCACTTTCTTTCCTACCATTGGTTGGAAGTTTCTTCTTCCCCTCAGCATCTCTAACGGGAGTCGTATCACTGTAAGAAATATCGATTATAGGCTCCACACCCATGTCTCCTTCTTGTTCTTTGGTCCCCT
The DNA here is from genome assembly GCA_030737815.1 of Allium fistulosum. Lineage (NCBI taxonomy): Eukaryota > Viridiplantae > Streptophyta > Magnoliopsida > Asparagales > Amaryllidaceae > Allium > Allium fistulosum. Next base: position 920,521,025 of record CM060906.1, read on the forward strand.
CGGAAGACTCCCCCATGGTCTTGCGCTTACGGGACTTGCAGGAGCTCCTAGAAGACTTTCTCTCCTCTACCTTCTCCTTCTTAACTGCCACCATCTGCTGCTCAGTTTTACCAGGCTGGCTAGCTTGGTCTGTCTGCTCTTGGGTGTTAGCTATTATTAAATTGCCCACTACAGATACGGAGGGGTCATCCAGGCTATGCAATGCGGCAATGTTCTCAGATTCTGCCCTGGTTGCGAGCCAAACACGGGCGTGGTGATCAAAGCAGCTACAGAAATAAGCGTTGAAGTAATCGAGATAGCAGTAGGCCCTGGGACTAGAGAAATTGGCAATTAGACAGGCAAAGAAGACGAACTTATAAGATAAAAAAAGGAAAGCATTCAGTTCATCTTATTCTTGTGGCGTGAGCTGGAAGTCCTCAAACTTGGGAGAAACAAGAAAATTACCTGCATCAGAGGTATGACAGTGAATCTCAACCTCGTACTCCCCACCATTTCCTTCTTTAGATGGTTACACAATCTTGGGCGAAGTTTCAAGACTTTCCAAGGCTTTGGAGATAGGTGCTAAAGGAACAGATAACAAAGCAGTGCCGGTCGAAGCAGGAATGATTTCTATCTGATTATGAAGTTGCTTGAATGATTCGCCAGGTAAAGAACTGAAAGGCTCTGATAGTTCTTTAGTAGTTACAGTTGCGCCAGCATCGATGGTTTAAATTTCTCTTTCAACCCAAATAATCTCTCGGCCGTCCACCAAAGTCCCCTTTGATTCTTCGTTCAGATAGGCATCCTCCGGCTCTTGTTCAATGTACATACCCTAGTCTTCTCGGAAACGGGCCAGGATCTCTTCTCAAACCACAACAAGAGTAGTGGGAATTTAGGGCCCTGATAACAGAGATTGCCCTGATGCAATAGGGAGTTGACATAGAAGTTTACGATGTTGTTATCCATCTTCGCCATCTTCCTTTCGAAGGTATTTTGCAGCTCCAAGTAGTCCGCCGTCACCGTGGCTTTCTCAACTTCGACTTTGGTCTTTTCAACGTCGAGTTGCACAACTTTTTCTCGAAGCAAAGCAATCACTTGAGCCTGGTCGGAGATGGTCTTATCTCGAGATTCCACCATTTCGCATAATCAGTGATTGTTTTCTTATGAGCTTCAACAGTTTCGTCATGACCAACAATGGTTCTCTTTTGAGCTTCGATGATCTCATCTCGAGTTATAAGCTCCTTTTTCAGCTTGACTTCAACAACATAGGCTTTCTTGATTTCATATTTGAACATAATTTTAATTTTTGCGTGAGCCTCCTTCGGTTCCTTTAGCAAACTAGCTTTGCTCTTATTATCCCAAATGGCAGCATCTCTCTCTTTTCTCAATTGATCAACTCCGGCATCACGTTCCATCGACATCCTTTCCTTGATCCAAGTCACTCTGAATCGCTTAGAGATGGGGTACATAAGAATCCTTATGAATCGGACGTAGGTCACAATCGAATTAACTCCCTTCAGGAACTAACCTAGGAACGCGGGTTCAAGTTTAGGTGGACCAGACAGGAGAATATAAGCACACCTCTTGTAAGGGCGTGAAAAACCAAAAGCAGGCACAACATGAGTTCACGGAGCCTGGGTTGATGAAGCAACGTAAATAGTAGGAGACAGAACCTCAATTCCGATAGAAACTGGAGTCGGGGCAGATGTATGGTGTACGAAAGGATGAGGATCACGATCTACTTTTGACTTTTTGGATGGCTCCTCTCAATCATCGAGAGTCTTCCTCTTGTCAAAGCCACCCCTATAAACTTTGCCTTGGTCGTTGTTATCCCGGCAACGAGATTCAGCTTCCCAATATTTTCTCCTCCTCCATTTTTCCTCGGTTTCTCGAGGCTGGTGGCGGCTTGAAGTCTGTTTCGACCCACGTTGTGCATTTGTAAATTGTTCAATATCTTCATAAAGTCCATGACCTCTCATAGTACCTAATATAAAAAATGAAGTAACTTTAGCAATAGAAAATGAGGTCAAATAATACATATATGAGTGTACGTGACCCTAGTGAAGTATATAATGTGTCGTAGATTCCTAAAGGGACTTCACAAACCGAGCGGGAAGCGACTATAGTGGGACTCTGGGAGTCAGGCTAACTCCGAAAACAGCATGACCGGAGAGAGGATACAATCCTTCGGACTCAAAATCATCTCCCATGAGTTCAATAATATTCACATAAATGTTGCTCAAGTCTCCAAAATCAATATCGGTTTCCTTAGGGGGAGAACCATGAAGTCGTCCAGTTGTTGGGGGAGCATCTTTAGCAATAACCTCTTAGGGATGCGAATCCATAAGAATAGGAATCATTCTCGGAGTTTCATCACACGATTTGAGATCTCCTTCCCTGGAATGCGCATCAAATTCCTCATCGCTAAAGGAGGGGTCATCATCACTTCTGCATAACAAAAGGCCCCCCTCCATTTGCCTTGAAAGCTTATTTATTTTACGCCTCATCTTCCTTAGTAAATTACCCTTATACTCTTACACACAAATATCTATCCAATACATCTGCATGACATCATCAATATTTTATTTTCCATAAATGGAAAAATAAATTTATTTCATATTAATGATTTCCTAAGTGTTTTGGTGTAGTAAAAAAAAGTTTGAACAATTGCAGTCAAGTAAAATGTTTTTTATCGATAAAACTATTTTCGATCACATCATCAATATTTCTTCGAAGTATATATTTTTGTAAACATTTTTTCTAAAACAAATTTACCATCATTAGTTATTGATTAAATGGGAGTTAACAAGATTATTAAATCAATTTAATCACATTTAATCCAAGATTCAAATATTTAAATGATTCAGATATTTAAATACGAAGTGTTTGAAATTCCGGGTCATTACATCTCCTCCACTTAAAATATTTCATCCTTGAAATTCCAATATGAGCAACAAAAGGAAACAATCACATAGCAATATTTAATAGTATTCACAATAACCAGCAACCATAGCTTATGGATTTCCCAAGTTGTAACATCCCGTATCTGGAGGCCAAAGACTAAGCGCCATGGATGCTGTAGTCATCCACAGTATTAACTTCTGGTGACGAAATACGGTAATGTTAATGGTATCCATAATATCAGAAGCACTTTGTTTGTACCAAAATTGGGCACAACACTCTTCGGAAGTTTTTGAAGAGATAAAGTGAAGAATTATCTAACAAAAACTCCAAATTTCAAAAATGAGAATAATTAAAATGCACAGAGACACAAGAATTTAGAGTGGTTCGGCGTGTTTCCTACGTCCACTATGAAGTTGATTGCTTTATTGATGTTTCTTTGATGATTACAAGTGAATTCAACGAATTACAGCAGTTAATGATGATTTACATCAGTGAATTTCGTTATTGGCAGTAGCAGCCATGGAGTCTAGATCTGGATCCGGCAGAGTCTGGGCATTGGAGAATTCAAAGAAGAAGAAGCCCCTTTTCTGTATGCCCTGGGGCTCTATTTATAGGTATAGAAGGCTGGTATTTCGCTCAAATCTCGGTAGATCCTCTCTGGCACGTGACCAGGCCCGCGCGCCCAAGCCCGCGAAGTTTCGGTCCGATTCGTGATCGATACGAACAGATTTCGTATCGATCAAGATTTTATCCAATGGAGTCGAAATTTGGCGTGGACATTCTTTAGCATGTACGTAAGCTTCTGTCAAAATTTCGTAGCATTTGGACTTGTAGATTAGGAGATATGATCGATATGAAATGGGATTCTTGGTTGGCTATTTCGTTCGACTCGCTCTGTTCGACTCATTTCCATTCGACTCGGTGACATGGCGCTTGAATCTCACTCTGCCCTTGATGCTATTTTGAGCGAGTCAAAGTGTGCACTGATTGATAAAGTCGAAGTGGAGCATCCTGAGGGATTCGAACAAAGGCTCCGTGATGGACACGAAGTGGTCATTGTTCGATCGATTCGAACAGTGGATTTGCCAACGGAGTCGAACAGTGGTTCGAGCGGAGCGAGTCGAAGAGGGCTTTTCTGAGGGATGCGAGCTGAGCGAGTCGAAGAAGGCATCTGATGGAGGCAAAGCGGAGTGAGTCGAAGTGATCACTTCTGATGGTTGCGAAGCGAGTCGAAGTAGTCACTTCTGATGGTTGCGAAGCGAGTCGAAGTAGTCACTTCTGATAGTTGCGAAGCGAGTCGAACTGGGCGATTCGACCGGTGGTTGGTTTTCATCCAATTTTGTATCGTTCATAACTTGAGCATACGAACTCGGATTGACTTGAGATTTGGAAAGTTGACTCTCATAGCTTCGCTTGTCGTGTCTTACCAATTTTAGCTCGATCCAGACTCGGACAAAATTCATCGATATCTATAGTGAGCCTGTGTATAACCGATCTCTGGGATGGATCGTCATTGGTTTCTAGTCAAGTTCTTGGTGTCACGGCCTTGCCAAAAGGCGGGATAACACACTTGAATATGAACAAAATCATAGATTTCCAAAAACAATAATTTTCAGTGATTACATTTCAAATAATATCGTATCGAAGTAACAAAAATCCACAAACATATCCCCGGCATTGATCAAATATAACTTAGAACAATATGCCAAGAGCGACATATGAAGATGCCCCTTTGGATGATCAAAGTAATATAGACATAACTGCCTTAATACACAGCGGAAAAAATTTAAAGTAGAATTCCTAAATTAGCTATCCGTCAGCTACCTGCTTGTCTTCAGATGCTTTATTCGCCAAAATCTGTTAAAACCTGAAAACCTAAACCCATAGCCTACTCAAATCGAATTTTGAGCACTCAAGAGTTTAAGGGGAAACAAAAAATTTGAGTCAGACTTAAAGCTTAGTATGAATAATTTCTGTTACATCTCTGTTTACTGATATATATATATAGTGAGACCACGCCGCTTAGTGGAATGGGTTTCCCCTCACTAATATCTCTTTTCAAAACATATATTTTGCAAATCCTTTCCTGCAACCAAATTGGTTAATCAACTTATTGTAATAATAATATAGCAATATCCATTACACTAAAACAGGAAGTAAAATAGACTGTCTACCTAAAATCTGAGCTATGTGCTTTATACTGGACTATTTGTCCTAAATTCTGAGCTAACTTCTCTCTTTTGGACTAACTGTCCTAAAACTAATTATACCAAATTAGCAATATCTTTAAGCTAGATAATGGGCTATCTACCCAAAACAGGTAAAAAGGGTGGACTAACTGTCCTTAAAAAGTAGCAAGGTCCGTTATGCTAATAAATGAACTAACTGTTCATATCAGAGCTAACTGCTCTTTTCTGGACTAACTATCCTCTGGGCTGACTGCCCTCAAAATTGACTGACTGTCCGAATTTAAATGAGCTAACTGCCCGAATTTTCTTTTGGGTTAACTGCCCTTCAACATATTTAGGCTAGCTGCCCTTTAAATTTTCCTTGAAAACCTTTTTAAAATGATTTAGTCCGTCAAATCATATATATACAAGGAAAATATATCTTTAGCTTTACTCTAAGCTATTTTTGCCATGTTATATATACTTTACTCAAAATAATGTTGATGATGTTCAATAGGAATTATTTATCCTTTTAAAATAAGTTAAAGTCCTTTATAATATAAAACACTTAGGCTACCTGCCGAGTCATTTTATTCGAAACCATTATTTAAAACCCTTAAACAACCTTTCGAAAACATTGAAGGTAACTCCTTCAAAACCATTAACAAAATCCTTCGAATGCATTGGAGGTAACTCCTTCAAAACCTTTTATAAACCTTTCGAAATCATTGAAGGTAACTCCTTCGAAACCTTTGAAAAGCCTTTTCTTTAAAAGCTCTAAAGTATATGACATCCGCCTTTAAATCCTTTAAACCTTAGCCATTTGAAAACATTGCAAAACCATACCTTTCAACCTTGTCGGAAGATTTCTCTTCGACCTATTCAAAAGGTTTCACCTTTCGACTTTGTCGAAAGCTTGGGGTACCTCCCCTATAAAATCATTTATAAACCTTTCGAAAGCAGTGAAACTCAAAACCTTTCGAAGACATTGGGTTCAATTTAAAACAAGTGGAAACCTTTTGAAACCATTCAAAGTTAACTACTTTAAAACCTTTAAAACGTTTCGACTTAAAACATTTGGATTGTGCCTTCAAGTAGAGCAAAAGGATCAGAAAAACATTGGAGTCGAAAGCAACTACTTCGAAACCTTTATAAAACCTTTTGAAACCATTCGAAAACAATGAAGTGTTGGTGTTGGAACCAACCTTTCGAAATCAATGAAGAGAGGCGGCAAGTTTTATAAAAAAAAAGATAACCTTTGACTCCATTTGTGTCGAAAGGTTTGGAAGTGGCAACTATATTATCAACCTTGTCGAAAGCTATACCTTTCGACTTTGTTGAAAGATTTCAATTAAAACAAGAAAGCAAACCAATCGAAACCTTTTCTTTTAAACCATTTGACAATGTCGAAAGCTCTTTGTTGAAAGCTAGCATGCGTATTTTCTTTAAACCAAAAAAAGTTTCATCTCCTTCGAAAGCTATAACCTTTCGACTTAATCCAATTCACTACGTACTAGTGTCCTGATACCATGTACATTGGCATTTACCTAGTCGAAAGGTTTGATACCTTTCGACCTTGTCGGAAGGTTTGGAATGGAGGCGGAAGCTATTACCGAACGAGTTAAAATAGTAGAAAAACTATTTATTTGTACTTTAAAATAGTTCTTTTGTACCCAACCTTCCTTGTTTGTCTAAATCTGATTGGTTTCCATAATTTTATATTCAAAAATGCTGCCGACTTACCTTATTTGGAAATTTAAATAATTTTGAAAAAAGCCCCGTTCTCCTTTATAATTATATAAAACATTTAAGTCTCATTCCCTAATTAATTTTATATACCTATTAAAACATCTTGAATAATTCTGGAAAAATTCCAAAAAATCAATTAATATGTTCTTTTCAACATATAAAATTTTCGGATCCAAACAATAATTATTTTTCCTGTAAATAATTTAATAATCCAAAATACCATTTTCTTCCTTAGAAAATTCAAAACAATTCCACAAAAATTCAGAAATTTCTGAAAATTGAAACCCATCTCTAAAATAACTTTTTAGATCATCATAAAAATTCACAAGTCTAACGGATGTCATTTAATAGGGTTTTCATCTTAAAACATGTCATTAAATCTGTATGAACATACATGAATCATCAACACGTATATATAATCATTTTATCGTTCAAAAGCATGGCAAACCTTTGCAAAATCATTCGGATTTAATCCTAAAACCGAAACCATAAAAGTTTAGAGATGTAAACATTATCCATCTTTGCTTTAGAGATTAAGGAGCTTGAGATTTGGATGAGTTTTATTTGAATTTGCTTTACTTAAGCTTTTCTTTTTATTCCTCTTCTTCTTTCCTTGTTAATGGTGGTCGGCCTTGCTTCTCAATTTTAGAAATGAGAATGAACATGTATTAAGATACACGGCCTAAGGAAGGTGATATAGGAATGGCCTCTTTCCCATAATACCCCTCCTCTAATTCATTTTAAACCCTTCTTTTAATTTATTAGTTAAAAAGGCACGGCTACCTTAATTAAATCAAATCTCAATCCTCTTATCAACACATTACTTTATTTAGTTTATCTAACTAAATCTCCTAAAAAATGTTATAAAAATATGGGGTGTTATAGACTCCCCTCCTTAAAGAATTTCGTCCTCAAAGTTACAATAAGGCTCAAAATAAACAAGAAGGTAAAACATACCATCAAAACAAGTCAGGATAAGTATCTATAATCCTGCTCTCAACCTCTCAAGTACAGTCTCTGTCATCGTCACTCCACTGAAATTTGATTAATCTGACCGTCTTGGTTTTAAGCCCCTTCTCATCTCTCGCAATAATGCAAATTGGCTTCCTCACTCAAGTCCGGTTCTACCACTAAATCATCAAGCAGTGTTGGTGCAATAGCGGTCTCCGGGTCTCTAACACACTTTCTGAGATGAGAAATATGAAAAACATCATGGACACCTGCCAAACTGCTCGGTAACTCAAGTCTATACACGAGCTTCCCGATCCTCTCAAGAATAGGAAAAGGTCCAATGAACCTAGGAGATAATTTCCTAGACTTCCCAAATCTAAGCACGCCCTTCATCAGTGATACTTACGAAAACCTAGTCCCCAACTGAGAACTCCAAATCTTTCCGTCTCTTATCTCCATAACTCTTCTGCCTAGACTAAGCCCCCTTCATCCTAGCTCGAATGACCTCAATCTTTTCTGCAGCTTCTCTAACCAAATCTGGACCAAGAATCAACCTATCCACGGTCTCCAACCAACAAATGGGAGATTTGCATGGTCTTCCATACAAAGCTTCAAATAGTGTCATCCCAATGCTAGTCTGATAACTGTTGTTATACGAAAACTCGATTAGATGCAGATGGTCTTCCCATGATCCACCGAAATCCAGAACACAAGCTCTTAACAAATCTTCCAAGATCTTGTTAACTCTTTCTGTTTGCCCATCCATTTGCGGATGGTAAGCGGTACTCATCATAAGCTTGGTTCTCAAAACTTCCTGCAGACTCTTCCAAAACTCGCTAATGAACAAGGAATCTCTATCACTAACAATACTACTATGAACCCCATGCAGTCTAATCACATTCTTCATGAACAACCTTGCTAAAACAGGTGTCGTCCCGGTTGACCTAATTGGAATGAAACGAGCACTCTTGGTCAATCTGTCCACTATAACCCATATACTTTCATTTCCTCTGTTCGACCTTGGCAACCCGTCTATGAAGTCCATAGAAATAGAATCCCACTTCCATACTGGAATATCTAACGGCTGAAGCAAACCACTCGGTTTCTGGTGTTCGGCCTTTGCCTGTTGGAAATTCAAGCACTACCTTACACACAAACCAATATCCCGCTTCATTCCTTTCCAGAAGAAACTCCTCTTCGTATCCTGATACATCTTGGTACCTCCGGGATGTATAGTGAACTTCGAATTATGGCATTCATCCAAGACTTCCTTTCTTATGTTTCCTACACTCGGAGCACATAATCTTCCTTTCTTACTCAACCCCTCATTCTAGTCAAGGCTGAAATCATTCAAGTCATCGCTCTTGGTTCCTTCCTTTAGCTTCAAGATCCGTTCAGCTAACACAGGATCCTATATCTGTTTAGAAGCAATCCATTTTGTCAACACTAGTCGAACTTCCAAACAAGACAATACAACTGTATTACCATTAGACCCTACCTCGGATCTCCACTGCACTCTACAATCTACTAATGCTTCTAAATCTTTCCACTCAGCCATCATAGCCAACACTGCATTCTGATGTATCCTGCTAAGCGCATCTGTAACCCTATTGCCTTTCCCTGGTGTGTACTCAATCCCAAAATCATAAGCGGCTATGAACTCTAACCACCTCTATTGTCTCATGTTCAGATACTTCTAGGAATACTTCAGCGACTTATGATCTGTAGAAAGCTCAAACCTTTCTCCCAAAAGGTAATGTCTCCACACCTTCAAAGCAAAAATCACTGCAGCCAACTTTAAATCATGCGTTGGATATCTGACCTCATGCGGTCTAAGCTGTCTAGAAGCATAGGTAATCACTTTACCACTCTGCATTAGCACAGCTCCTAATCATGTTCCACACACATCGGTATAAACTGCCAAGTCCCGATTCCCTTCTGGAACAACCAATACAGGTGCATGGGTCAATAATTATTTCAAACTCTGGAATGCTTCCTCACACTTATAGGTCTACACAAACTTCACACCCTCGTCAGCCTGGTCATCGGTGCTGCTATCCATGAGAAATACTTAATGAATCTCCTATAATAACCAGCCAACCAAAGGAAACTCTTAATCTCGATTACTGTCTCGGGTCTCTTCCAACTATTCACTACCTCGATCTTAGTCGGATCTACTGATAACCCTTCCTCTGAGACTACATGACCAAGAAACTTCACCTCCTTCTTCCAGAAGTGACACTTCGAAAACTTCGCTTTCAGCTGATGCTGCCTCAGCGTCTCAAGCACTACTCTAAGATGAACTTCATGCTCCCTTTCATCCTTAGAGTAAATCAAGATATCATCTATGAAAACTAGCACGAACCTATCCAAGTGCTCTCGGAAAATCCGGTTCATCAAATCCATAAAGAAAGCTGGAGCATTCGTTAGTCCGAACGGCATAACTAACCATTCGTACAATCCATATATAGTCCTGAATGCTGTTAAAGGTATACTATCCTCTGCTACCCTGAGCTGATGGAAACCTGTAGCCAAATCCAACTGAGAAAATACCTTTGCTCCACTTAGTTGGTCGAACAAATCGTCAATCCTGGGCAATGGATATCGATTATTCATTGTCCTCTCATTCAACTTACGATAATCGATACATAGCCTCAACGATCCATCCGGCTTCTTAACAAACACTACCGCTGCACCCCACAGTGAACTACTTGGCTTGACAAAACTCTTGCCCTCTAAATCCACCAACTGCACCTTCAAATCCCTCATCTCTGAAGGGGTCATCCTGCTTGGCGGTCTACTCACTGGTTCTGGTCCCGGAACCAAATCTATCTGAAACTCAATGGCTCACTTCGGCGGCAATCCAACTACATGCTCAAACACATCTCCGAATTCTCTAACCATGAAAACTCGGCTCAACTCATCATCTGAATCCAAGGCACCCAACAAAGCAAACACTGCACCGCTAAAACCTCCTACGGTGAAAACAATCTAATCGCTACAATCCGGGTGTCTAAGAGATATCTTCCAACCCTAGCAGAATATCTTAGCATCGTACTCATTTAACCAATCCATACCAAGGATAATCCCGAACCCCACAAAATCAAACACATGCGATCTGCACACAAAAGTATGACCTAACAGGTCAAACTCAAATTGGTCACACCTCAACCCTAGAGTTGCACCCTCCTATTGGATTCGCAACCCATAAGGAAGTAACTAAATATGTGGGTTCAAGGTTAAGCTTATCTATCAAACATCTAGATATAAAAGAATGCAATACACCAATATCAAATAAAATGCTAAATGACATACCATGAATCTGAAGCGTTCCTCCCATAATTGCCTTCCCCTTCTCTTGGGCTGTTGGCTTGGAAGCGGCAGGCTCCAATGCATACACCTTGCCCTTACCATCTCTAATGGGCTCCTTGCACTGGTTCTTAAAATGGCCTATCTAGTCACAGTTGAAACACCTGACATTCTTCCCCTTAGCCACATCCTTCGTTTTCCCTAAGTGACACTCATTAGCAAAGTGCCCTTTCTTGTTGCATTTATAGCAGACAACTTCAGACTTCACTTTCTTGGCTGCTCCACCCTTCTAAGCACCTTTCTTGGGAAAGAACGTCCTCTTCTGGCTCTGCCCAACCTAGACCCCATTTTCCTTGCTCTTCTCTAGAAACTCAAGGACTTCTTCCTACCTCAAAGCCATCTCTACCACAATATCAGAAGGATCTATAAGATGAGACAAAGTAACATTAGCCAACTTTAGCTTCAATCCTCTGATAAACTTCTCATTCCACTTCAACACAGTATCTACAGAAGCATACCCATGCCGGGCCAACTCCTCAAACTTCCTAGCATACTCAACAGCAGACATCTCACCCTGCACCAGCTTAGCAAATTGCCTAATCAAAGCAGACTGTGTCATTACAGACATAAACCTCTCCTGGAATCTCCTCTTGAAATCCTCCCTGGTTACTATCTCCTCATCAACTTTTGTTGTTACACTGTTACACCAAAACAATGCAGCTCCCTAAAGTTGCCTAGACGCCAACCTCCTCTTCTCCTCATCATTGAGCCCCAAATCTGCAAAAATTCTTTTATAGTGCAACAACCAATTCTCAACTCCAATGGCATCCTCCGTTCCTATAAACGGCTTTCCTCCTAGCTTCACATAATCACCGCCTATCTTAGCGAAATGATTAACTACCAGAACTTCTGGAACCCTTGCTCCTACAGCATTTCCTCCTAACACTCCGGCTGTAACTCCTACCTGCATCATATTCCTGAAAAACTGATACATGGCTTCCATTCCGACCTGCGGGACTTCAGCACCAACATTCTCTACCTAACCTTGGTTTCGCCCAACATTAGGTCCAGCATTCCTTTCAGTGCTTCCCCCTCCTTGGTTATCTCTGCTTCTTCTACCATCTATATCTGTATTCAAACCTCATGAGGTACAGAAAGATAACCTAATCAAAGATAGATGAATGGAGATAAAGTGCATACTTATATATGGCAAATACAAGTACATTATTATAGCGTTAACCCAATCCCAAATATTACTCTAATTCTTTGGATTTTTGTTCTCAAAACCATTTTTAGTTAAAATTTTCATAAACCTATACTGATACCAAGTTGTAACATCCCGTATCTGGAGGCCAAAAGCTAAGCGCCATGGATGGTGCAGTCATCCACAGTATTAACTTCTGGTGACGAAATATGGTAATGTTAATGGTATCCACAATATTAGAACCACTTGAATATGAACAAAATCACATATTTCCAAAAACAATAATTATCAGTGATTACATTTCAAATAATATCATATCCAAGTTACAAAAATCCCCAAACAGATTCCAGGCATTGATCAAATATAACTTACAACAATACGCCAAGAGCGACATATGAAGATGCCCCCTTGGATGATCAAAGTAATATAGACATAACTGCATTAATACACATTTGAAAAAATTTAAAACAGAATTCCTAAATTAGCTATCCGTCAGCTACCTACTTGTCTTCGGATGCTTTATTCGCCAAAATCTGTTAAAACCTGAAAACCTAAACCCTCAGCCTACTCAAATCAAATTTTGAGCACCCAAGAGTTTAAGGGGAAACAAAAACTTCAAGTCAGAGTTAAAGCTTGGTATGAATAATTTCTGTTACATCTCCGTTTACTGATATATATATATATATATATATATATATATATATATATATAGTGAGACCATGCCGCTTAGCGGAACGGGTTTCCCCTCACTAATATCTCTTTTCAAAACATATATTTTGTAATTCCTTTCCTGCAACCAAACTGGTTAATCAATTGATTGTAATAATAATATAGCAATATCCATTATGCTAAAACAGGAAGTAAAATAGACTGTCTATCAAAAATCTGAGCTATCTGCTCTATACTGGACTATCTATCCAAAATTCTGAGCTAACTGCTCTCTTTTGGACTAACTGTCCTAAAACTAATTATACCAAATTAGCAATATCTTTTATGCCAGATAATGGGCTATATGTCCAAAACAGGTAAAAAGGGTGGACTAACTGTCCTTAAAAATTAGCAAGGTACGTTATGCTAATAAATGAACTAACTGTGCATATCAGAGCTAACTTCTCTTTTCTAGACTAACTGTCGTCTGGGCTAACTGCCCTCAAAATGGACTGACTGTCCGAATTTAAATGAGTTAACTGCCCGAATTTTCTTTTGGGTTAACTGCCCTTCAAATTTTCCTTGAAAACCTTTTTAAAATGATTTAGTGCGTCAAATCATATATATACAAGGAAAATATATCTTTAGCTTTACTCTAAGCTATTTTTTCCATGCTATATATACTTTACTCAAAATATTGATGATGTTAAATAAGGATTATCTATCCTTTTAAAATAAGTAAAGTCCTTTATAACTTAAAACACTTAGTCTATCTGCCTAGTCATTTTAGTCGAAACCTTTGTTTAAAACCCTTAAACAACCTTTCAAAGACATTGTAGGTAACTCCTTCAAAACCATTAACAAAACACTTCGAAAGAATTGGAGGTAACTCCATCAAAACCTTTTATAAACCTTTTGAAATCATTGAAGGTAAATCCTTCAAAACCTTTGAAAAACCTTTTCTCTAAAAGCTCTAAAATAGATGACATCCGCCTTTAAATCCTTTAAATCTTAGCCTTTTGAAAACATTGCAAAATCATACCTTTGGACCTTGTCAGAAGGTCCCACCTTTTGACCTTATCGGAATGTCCTACCTTCCGATAACCTTTCGACCTTATCGGAAGGTTTCTCTTCGATCTAGTCGAAAGGTTTCACCTTTTGACTTTGTCGAAATCTTGGGTACCTCCCCTATAAAATCATTTATAAACCTTTCGAAAGCAATGAAACTCAAAACCTTTCGAAGACATTGGGTTCAATTTAAAACAGGTGGAAACCTTTCGAAACCATTCAAAGTTAACTACTTTAATACCTTTAAAACGTTTCGACTTAAAACATTTGGATTATGCCTTCAAGCAGAGCAAAAGGATCAGAAAAACATTAGAGTCAAAAGCAACTGCTTTGAAACCTTTATAAAACCTTTCGAAACCATTCGGAAACAATGAAGTGTTAGTTTTGGAACCAACCCTTCGAAATCAATGGAGAGAGGCTCAAGTTTTATAAAACAAAAGATAACCTTTGACTCCATCTGTGTCAAAAGGTTTGGAAGTGGCAACTATACTTTCAACCTTGTCTAAAGCTATACCTTTCGACTTTGTCAAAATGTTTCAATTAAAACAAGAAAGCAAACCAATCGAAACCTTTTCTTTTAAATCATTCGACAATGTAGAAATCTCTTTGTCGAAAGCTAGCAGGCGTATTTTCTTTAAAACCAAAACAAAGTTTCATCTCCTTCGAAAGCTATAACCTTTCATCCCTAAACCTTTCAACTTCATCCAATTCACTATGTACCAGTTGCCTGATATGATGTGCATTGGTATTTGACCTAGTCGAAAGATTTGATACCTTTCGACCTTGTTGGAAGGTTTGGAATGGAGGCGGAAGCTCTTGTCGAAAGAGTTGAAATAGTAGAAAACTATTTATTTGTACTTTAAAATAGTTCTTTTTTACCCAACCTGCCTTGTTTGTCTAAATTTGATTGGTTGCCATAATTTTCTATTCAAAAATGTTGCCGACTTTCCTTATTTGGAAATTTAAATAATCTTGAAAAAGCTCATTTCTCCTTTATAATTATATAAAACATTTAAGTCTCATCCCTTAAATAAATTTATATAACTATTAAAATATCTTGAAAAATTCTGAAAAAATTCCAGAAAATCAATTAATATGTTCTTTTCAACATATAAAATTTTTGGATCCAAACAATAATTATTTTTCCCGTAAATAATTTAATAGTCCAAAATACCATTTTTTTTTCTTAGAAAATTCATAGCAGGTCGTTTTTCATGTTTAAACAAAACATGAGATGAGTCAGAAAAGTATAATTCCTAGAAGTTTAAAACAAATGTGAAATGTGTGGGAAAGAGAGGGATTTGAACCCTCGGTAAACAAAAATCCTACATAGGAGTTCCAATGCTACACCTTCAACCACTCGGCTATCTTTCCTATATAATCCTATTATTGATCAGAAACCGAGTGAATAGTGAGTCCATAGGAAAAAAAGTTTTTTTTACAATTCCATATTGATAAACAACCTCTCTTATCATCCATCTTAAAATAATTAAGAAAACACATATTCACAGTTTAAATTAAAGAGTGATTCTCAATAATCAATAGTTAATAAGATAAGTTTATTAGGTTCTCATAAAAAAAGAAGACTTGTTTTTGTCCCTTCTGATGAACAGATTTATAAAAATTTTGATTCTTAAGATTTTTTTTGATAAATCATCGATTCATCTGGTTTTTATATATAAAGAAACTTCTTTGGTAATTTTACCAAGAGCTATAGTCATAGTGATCCTCCTATTCAACTACTTCAACCATTTCCGAACACGTCATCTCATTTTCAGGGCATGCGATAAATCAATTATGAACCAAACGAAACAACAAGCGATGAAACCAAAGACAGATAAAGCAGCTAAACTATAAGACAATTCAAAAAATTCTGAAAATTGAAAATCATCTCTAAAATAACATTTTAGATCATCATAAAAATTAGCAAGGCTAACGGATGTCATTTAATAGGGTTTTCATCTTAAAACATGTCATAAAATCTACATGAACATACATAAATCATCAACATGTATATATAATCATTTTATCATTCAAAAACATGGAAAACCTTTGCAAAATCATACAAATTTAATCCTAAAACCGAACCCATAAAAGTTTAGAGATGTAAACATTATTCACCTTTACTTTAGAGATTAAGGAGCTTAAGATTTGGATGAGTTTGATTTGAATTTTCTTTCCTTAAGCTTTTCTTTTGTTTCCTCTTCTTCTTTCCTTGTTAATGGTGGCCGGCCTTGCTTTTAAATTTTAGAAATGAGAATGAACGTGTATTAAGATACATGGCCTAAGGAAGGTGATATAGGAATGGCCTCTTTCCCATAATACCCCTCCTCTAATTCATTTTAAACCCCTCTTTTAATTTATTAGTTAAAAAGGCACGACTACCTTAATTTAATCAAATCTCAATCCCCTTATCAACACATTACTTTATTTAGTTTATCTAACTAAATCTCCTAAATAATGTTATCAAAAATCTAGGGTGTTACACCGAGTTTACAAATCCGCTTATTTCACAAAGACGATAAATAACTTACTAAGCGTACCTTATGCTCAACAGCCTCAGATCATTATTTAGTCGATTATTCATGCTACCTCATAACAAATCAAAGAGTCATCCCCTAAACTCTCCATAAGCCAACAAAACATAGTATGCATATACTAAAGTCAGTATGCTGCAGATGGACCATCCATAATTAGTATCAATTCCAATCACTTGCTTAATCACATCATTTTAATTCCAACTAATATAGTTCACTTGACCTCTCTAGTGCGGACTCCGATTGGGTTTCTTGATCGGAAACTTTTATCTTCCGTACATAGCCATATACTATGATAAAAAACTTTGGGATCATATCAAGAATCCATATCAAGTGTTCATCATCAGGAATTGAGTGAAAATCCTTATTCAAACCAGTGTAAATCACCTCAAAATCATATACTTGAATACTAGATCAAGAATAGTTATACGAATAAAATGATCAACGTACAACTTAAGTATTTATTCTATTGGTTTCTTAACTACACCAATTACTTTTTTTCACATTCATTTATCCAAATAGTATGTCATTCAATACCAAAATAATTACTGAAGCATTGCATAAAAACATAAACTCAAGTTTATAAACATTTTATAACCTCATTTACAGAACATTTCATAAAAACTTACTTCCTTAGAGGATATACAGAACATCAAATTTATTTTACTTAACAAGTATGTTCATCAATTTAAAACTTGTTTTAACATACTACCTTTTCAATTCAAGAGTTACAAAACCTCAACTTTTATGCCACAACAACTAAAAAAATGCAAAATTCAACCTAATGAAGTTGTTTAATTCTACTTGGTTAGTGATATCAGCTCCTTTGTAGGCCCAAAAATCAGACTGATCATGAATGAAAGAACTCCGCCTCAAATTAATACCAAGTTGAACCATGCATTTGGTCCATACATAAAAGGCAAAATCACAATCACAAAATAAGTGTGTGTAATTTTCGACGTCTTCACCATAAAATACACATCATTCAACAATGTTCATCTTTTTAATTTTCAGCATGCTAACAGTGTTTAGTTTGCCATAAATCAGTATCCACATGTGCATTTTAACTTTCATAGGAACACCTTTGAAGTCCCATATATATTTAAATCCCAATAACTGAGAAGTTTATAAACTTATATAAGCTTTTCATTTTGTACATCTGTGTAACATCCCCTATTCTAAAGCCCAAAACTAACTGTTACAAATGCTGCAGTCATCCACAATTATTAATTGTCGATGACAAAATGCAGCTATATTAATCATATCAATAATCAAAAGCACATGAATATGTAAAATTTTCAAACAATGTTTAACAAGAAATTTTCACATCTCATTTCGCTCGTATTTATTACATAATCTCATTCGTAATCCCATGTTCAGAGAAATATAATTATTATAAAATACTCCACAAGTAACATATGAAGATGCCCCTCTAATTTGATTAGAGTCAAATACTTGACAATTATATAACTTTACCATTACATCTAAATAGACAAAACCAAAATACACAGCGGAAATAGATAAAGTTACTAATAGCTAGATTGCCTCCTACACGTCTCTGGAAGCTTGATCGTCTAACTGGAACCTGAAAGCCCTTGCTCCCAACCAACTCAAATGAGTACCCAAGATTTTAAGGGAAAAAAACTTCGGGTCAAACAACACTCTGGTGTGAACAATAATCTACCATCTCGAACTAAATAGATATCTAGTAAGACCACGCTGCTAAGCGGAACAAGTTTTCCCCTCACTAGTATCTTAACTAAACATAACTATCATATACTGTGCACCTGCAGCCACAATGGTTAGAACATAGAAAATAGCATCTATAATCATGCAACATATATTGGATTACCCATCCTAATTCATTAGATTATCCATCTTAATTTCAAATGTTAATCCGTCATAATTTAAACTGACTACACATCTTATTTTAATCTGACCATCCATCTTATAATTATGTAGACTACCCATCCACATATAAGCAAATTCAAAATTATGTAGACTATCCATCTCGCATGTAATTGTTACTTGGATTACCCATCCCCTACAATATTGACTACCCATCACATATGGTTTAATTATTTAAAATTATGAGGACTGTCCATTACACATATTCCATTTAACTTGAAATAATGTGGACTATACATCACACATCCTAAAGTTTTCCTAGGATGATTATGAACCCTTCATTATCCTCACAGAGACTATCCATCTCCAGCATGATGTGGACTGTCCATCTCGCATCCCATCATTTCATTTATATTACACACATGTTTCAGTCCTAATTCATGTTACCCACATGATTCGATTTTTTTTATTCATGTTACCCACATGATTAACCTATGTTTATTTGTGTCCCCAATTAGGTTATCTCCCCTTAAAGTTATAACATTTCAAAGTGACATACATTGGTAGCCCCATGTTATCTATGTCGAACTCATTAAATTATACTTTGGTATCCCCAAGGTTTTAAAAACTAAAATCATAAGTCATATGTCTTGCCGCCATTAAATAGTTGAAAATAGATCGATGTCAAGATTCATCCACATTGGTGTCCCTAACAATGGTGTCGAAACTCATAATTTAAAGTAGCATTGGTATCCCAATGACTACGTCGAAGTAGAAGCATAAGGCTCTTTGCCTTTAATAAATTAAAACATAACACACGCGTTATTAGATCAACGTTAACCTCTATCCAAGGTCGAGGAAAAATCTTAAATTCTTTTAAGCTTAAGAAAAATTTATGTCGAAATTGATGTTGTCGACCTTCAAAAACCATAGAAACAAAACTTAAAACCTTTAGAAGTTATTCGGCTTACTACCAAAGACATAGGGTCATCGATCCTCTAAAACATAGGCCTCTACGCCCTTTATAAAACATTTTTAGTTAACATAAAAGCAATCCTCTTTGGAATATAAACGATAAAGGGCAACGTCGTGGCTATAAGGCATCGACACTAAAACATATCGACCCCAAGATCATCGACGTCATTATGAAATATTTACACTTAAATTACTTCGTCTACTAAGATGCTTTTTATATAGAGTCGAAGACATAATAGTGACATCATGCTTTGATTTGGAAAACAAAGGAAGAGATGTAGCATCATTTAAAATAGTGATGAAGACACGCACGTCGTCAGCGTTAACGCTAAAGCATTTAAACGTTTAAATGCATCACGAGAATGACTTACCATCCACAATGGTTTGCCATCTTGATTGACGTCGATGAGGTTTAAAACACTCCATAACTAACTAAATGGTTATCTTGTGCTTCTTCTTGTTGTCGTCGACACTCATAGGGGCGACGATGTATTAGGCGCGGCGACATTAAGGTGGCATGACATTATCATAATTCATGTAAAAACATTTTTATTACTACTAAAAGCATAAACTTTTCACGAAATCTTAGTACTTGTCTAATTTCTATTGGATAAAACGGTCTTTTTACAAATCCTTTTTAGAAATTACTACTGCACTCAGATTTTAAAGTTCCAAATACACTTCAAATTAATTAATTAATATCCTTAATTAAATTTTCTTTTCAATGCTTATCTAGCACAATATAATTTCATAGTAAATCCAAATCACTTGGGAAAAATCCCAAATGTTCACAAATATTAGATAATATCCCTCTCTTTGCCATATAAAAATTTCGAAGCTAGAAACCATATTTAATTATGTTAAATAATCAAAACCCGAAATTAAGCTATTTCCTCCTTAGAAAATTCACAAAGTATTCAATTAGATTTGAAAAATTATGAAATTAGAAACCCATCTCCAAAATAATATTTTATACAATATATCATAAAATCAAAGTATTTGGAGATTAAAATCTTAGGTTTTACCCTTAAAACTCATTTAAACAATTTCATAAAAATTTCCAATAACCATTATTCTATCTAAATAATGATTAAACAACCTTACCTTGGCAAAACAAACATAAACCATTTGGGTATTATCCATAGCCGAATTTAAAAGCAACAATAAGATGGTGTCATTATTATTCACCTTAGATTTAGATGTTGGAGTTGAGATTTGATATGGCTTTAATCTTCCTAAGCTTCTTCTCCTTTGAATCCCCTTGATTTCGTTTCCCTTAGCTTAAGTTATGGGCGGCCTCTTAAGTTCCTTTCTTAGATTGTTTTAGTCTATGAAAAGTGGGAATGATATGAGGGGGAGAGGGTTAAAAGTTAAAAATGTTTCTATTTCCTAAATTGCCCCTCTTATATATTCTCTTATATGTTAAGTTTAAACAATCTTACTTAATTAATTAAGTAGGGCACGACTTTATTAAGTTTCAATCTCATTCTTTTTATCCCTTTACATTATTATATTTAATCTATCCAATTAAATGTTCTGAATAATGTTTAACTAAAAATAGGGGTGTTACAAGCTCCCTTCCTTAAAGGATTTCATCCTCGAAATTCAGTAAGGACTGCAAAACAAGCATATCAAACATGTAAAAAGTATATCCCACCAGCGACTAAGTCTATATTCAATCAAATATAGAACATACCATCATAACAGTTCAGGATAAATATCCTTAATCATGTCCTCTGTCTTCCAAGTACAGTCTCTCTCGTTGTCACTCCACTGGACTTTCACCAATCCGACTGCCTTGTTCCTTAACTTCTTCTCATCTCTTGCTACAACTCGAACTGGTTGTCTAATAAATGTCAGATCCGGTTCTACTGCTAAATCTTCCAATGCAGTCGGAGCGATAGTAGTCTCTGGATCATGCACATACTTCCAAAGATGAGAAACATGAAATACATTATGGACACCTATCAAACTACTCGATAACTCTACTCGATGCGCGAGCTTTCTGATCCTCTCTATAATAGGGAACAGTCCAACATATCTCGGTGCTAGTTTCCCTAACTTTCCAAAATGTACCACACCCTTCATCGGTGATACTTTAATAAAAACCCAGTCCCCAACTGAGAACTCAAGATCCCTACGCTTCTTATCTATGTAGCTCTTCTACCTAGAGTGAGCTTCTCTCATCCTATCCCGGATTAACTCAGTCTTCGTTGTGGCTTATCTTATCATATCTGGACCAAGGACCAATCTATCTTCGGTCTCTAACCAACATGTTGGTGATTTGCATGGCCTTCCATACAAATCTTCGAAAGGTGCCATTCCTATACTAGTCTGATAGCTATTATTATAGGAAAACTCAACCAAGTACAAATGGTCTTCCCATAACCTACCAAAATCTATTACACAAGCTCTTAACAAATCCTCGAGTACCTTATCGACTCTCTCTATTTGGTCATCTGTCTGAGGGTGATAAGTGGTACTCATCTTAAGCCTGGTATCTAACACTTCCTATAGACTCTTCGAGAATACACTAGTGAATAAGGCATCTATGTCACTGACTATACTACTAGGAATCCCATGTAGTATAAATATGTTCTTCATAAACAACTTAGCTAATACAGGCGCCGTCTTGCTAGATTTAATAGGAATGAAATCGGTGCTCTTGGTTAATCTATCTACCACAACCCATATACTCTTATTTCCCATGTTCGACCTTGGCAATCCATTAATAAAATCCATGGATATCGAATACCATTTCCAAATCGGTATATCCAAAGGCTGAAGCAATCCACCTGGCTTCTGATGTTCGGCTTTCACTTATTGGAAATTTGCACATTGCTTCACCCATAAGCATACATCCCTCTTCATACCTTCACAGAAGAAACTTCTCTTCATATCCTAATACATCTTGGTTTCCCCAGGATGAATCATAAACTTCGATGATGACATTCCCTAAGAACTTCCCTCCTTAGGTTTCCCACATCCGAAACACATAATCGTCCCTTCCTTCTTAACCATCCCCTCTAGTCAAGACTAAAATCTTTTAGATCATCAATCTCATTTCCATTTTCCAATCTTTTGATCCTTTCAGCTAATACTGGATCATCCTTTTGTTTAGAAGCAATCCTTTCAATCAATATTTGTCGGACTTCTAAACAAAACAACATGGCAGTACTTTGATTGGAACTAGTAGTCGGTCTTAACTGCACACTACAAGCAGTCAATACCTCCATGTCTTTCCATTCTTCCAACATAGCTAACACCACATTCTAATGTTTCTCACTAAGTACATCTGCAACTTATTTCCTTTCCCTAATGTAAACTCAATACCAAAATCATAAGCTGCTAAAAACTCCAGCCACCTCTGTTGTCTCATATTCAACTCTTTCTAAGAGAATAAATACCTCAAAGACTTATGATTCATATACAACTCGAATTATTCTCCTAAAAGGTAGTGTCTTCACACTTTCACTGTGAAAATCACCGCTGCCAACTCCAAATCATGAGTCGGATATCTAACTTCATATGGCCTGAGCTACCGAGAAGCATAGATAATTACTTTACTACTCTACATCAACACAGCTCCTAGTCTTGTTTCACATGCATCCGTATACATCACTAAATCCCGATTTCCATCTGGAACTACTAACACAGGCGTGTTGATCAACAAATGCTTCAACTCAAGGAATGATTCATCACATTTATCATACCAAATGAACTTCACGTCCTTTCTGGTTAGCTTAGTTAAAGGCGTTGCTATCTAAGAGAAATCCTTGATATATCTCCGGTAATAGCTAGCTAATCCTAGAAAACTTCTTATCTCGGGCCTTATCGAACTGTTTATAGCTTCGATCTTAGCTGGATCGACTGATAACCCTTTCTCTGAAACTACATGACTAAGAAACTACACTTCTTTCTTTCAGAAATGATACTTTGAATATTTCGCTTTCAGTTGATGTTGCCTCAACGTCTCAAGCACTATTCTAAGATGAATCTCATGATCTCTTTCATCCTTATAATATATCAAAATGTCGTCAATGAATACAAACACGAACATATCCAAGTGCTCTCAAAAAATATGGTTCATCAAATCTACATAGAAAGCTAGTGCATTAGTTAATCTGAATGGCATCACTAATCATTCGTACGAACCATATCTAATTCGAAATGCCATCAACAGAATACTGTCCTCCACCACTCTCAATTGATGGAACCCTATTGCCAAATCCAACTAGGAAAATACTTTGGCTCCACTCAAAAGGTTAAATAAATCATCAATTCTCGGTAATGGATATCGATTCTTTATCATCTTTTCATTCAACTTACGATGATCGATGCACAATCTTAATGACCCATCTGGTTTCTTCACGAACACTGCTGCCGCTCCCCAAGACAAACTTCTTGGTCTAATAAAACTCTTTCCTTCTAAGTTCACTAGCTGCGCCTTTAACTCCTTCATCTCGTTATGTGTCATCCTACTAGATGGTCTATTTACGGGTTCAACTCCTACTACACAAGATCTATTCGAAACTTAATAGCTCATTTCGGTGGTAGTCCTGTGACCAGCTCAAAAACATCTGCAAATTCTCTTACAATTTAAATCCAATTCAATTTGTTTTCCACTTCTGTGGCACCCAATAAAGCACATTCCTAATCTCAAATTCTCAACCGAGTATATTATTCGGTCACTACTATTAGGATGTCTCAATGATATTTTCCTATCTTAGAAAAATATCCTAGCATCATATCTCCTCAACCAATCCGTATCAAAAATAATCCAAAAATCCATGAAATCAAATACGTACAAACTGTAGGCAAAAGTATAACCTAGCAACTCAAACTCTATATGGCCACATCTCATCGTACCCACCTATTGGATTAGCTATCCTTAAGGAAGTAACAAGGTATGATGGTTCTAAACACAACTTATCTACCAAACACTATGATATAAATGAATGCAATGCACCGGTATCAAACAGTGCCCTAACTGGTATGCTATGAATCAAAAGTGTACCTTCCATTACAGACTTTCCTTTCTCAGTTGATGTTGGTCTTGATGTAGATGGCTCAAAACCAAACACCTTTCCTTCGTTAGCCTTAGCCGCTTCTGGGCATTTGTTCTTATAATGCCCCACCTGGTCGCAATTATAGCACTTCACATTTTACTTCCCTACAACCACCTTGCCATTCCACATCGACACTCGTTAGCATAGTGCCCCTTCTTGTCACTTTTGTAACAAACTATATCAGCTTTCCCCTTTTTGGCAGCCCACCTTTCTGAACTCCCTTCTTAAAGAATTTCTTTTTCTTATTCTGAGAATTTTGGTTCTCCACCGACTTCTCTTTCCCAAAGGTCGAAAGCATTTCTTCATTCCTAACAGCCATCTCCACCATTACATTCGATGGATCTCTAAGATGTGGCATAGTTTCCCTAGCAATCTCTGGCCTCAACCTCTGGATATACTTCTCATTTCTCTTAATCACTGTGTCAATAGTATCGTACCCATATCTAGATAGCTCATCAAACTTAGCAGAATATTCCAATACCGTCATATACCCTTGCTCCATATCCATAAACTTCCTAAGCAAAGCGGACTTAGCTACTTTAGACAAAAATCTTTCATTGAATCTTCTTCGATAATCCGCCCAAGTCAATTCCTTTTCTGGTACCCCTATGGTCACTCCCTTCCACTAGAACAAAGCAGCTCCTTGCAACTGTCTCGAAGCCAATCTCCTTTTCTGCACATCATTCAGACCCAAATTAGCAAAAATCCTTTCACAGTGTAACAGCCAGTTTTCAACTTCTATTACATCATCTGTCCTCAGAAAAGGCTTCCTGCCCAGACTGGTGTAATCTCGACTCGGTTTAGCATAGTTATTACTAATTGGCACTACGGGATTGACTCCTTCCGCATTAGCAACATTTCCTCCAACTACCCCAGCAGCTGCTCCATCTTGCACTAGATTGACAAAGAATCGATACATAGTCCCTATATCCATTAGTGAGATTCCGACACCTACATTGGCATTTGCATTTTGATTAGTATTTGTCTGTCGACCCTGGTCTCTCCTGATGTTGGGTCGAGAATATCCATTGGTTATGGTGCTTTCTCTACCTAGATTCACTCTTCCGTTTCCTGCCTCCATATCTTTCTTCCTTGTAAACTGCATATGAGACTTAGTAAGATACAAAAGAACGGTCTAAGAGAGAGGGGAGAATACATACTTATATATATATATATATCAAATACAAGTACACTACTATAGCGTTAACCCATATCCAATCTTATTCTCTGATTCATTAGGATTATGTTTTCAAAAACTTTTTAGGTTTAAAAATATTTTAATAATATACCTATGCTCTGATACTAACTTGTAACATCCATCATTCTGAGACCAAATTAATTGCTATGGAAGTTGCACTCATCCATAGTTATTAACTCTCAATGACAAAATAAGGCTATGTTAATCATATCAATAATTATAAGCATATGAATATGTAAAATTTTCAAACACTATTTAATAGCAGATTTTCACATCTCATTTCACAATTGATATTTCATATTTATTACAAAATCCTATACGTAATCCAACGTTTAGAAAGAATATATTTATTACAAAATACTCCTAGAGCGACATATGAAGATGCCCCCTTGGTTGATCAGAGTCAAATACTTGGCAACTATATAACTTTGCCATTACATCCAAATAGACAAAACCAAACTACATGGGGAAATAGCTAAAATTCCTAATAGCTAGATTGCCTACTGCACGTCTTTGGAAGCTTATTTGTCTAACTGGAACCTGAAAGCCTATATTCCCAACCTACTCAAATGAGTCCTCGAAAGTTTAAGGGAAAAAAAACTTCGGGTCAGACAACATTCTGTTGTGAATAATAATCTACCATCTCGGACCAAATAGATATCTGGTGAAACCATGCCGTTAAGCAGAATGGGTTTCCCTCTCACTAGTATCTTTACTAAACATAACAACCATATACTATGCTCCTGCAACCACAATGGTTAGAATATAGAAAATAGAATTTATAATCATACAACATATATTGGATTAACCATCCCAATTCATTAAATTATCCATCTTAATTTCAAATGACTACCCATCACAATTTAAATAGACTACCCATCTTATTTTATCCTAACTACCCGTCTTATAATTATGTGGACTACCTATCTCGCATATAAGCATATTCAGAATTATGTGGACTATCCATCTCACATGTAATTGTTACTTGGATACCCATCGACTACCATAATGACTACCCATTACATATGGTTTAATTATTTAAAATTATGTGGACTGCCATCATATATATTCCATTTAACTTAAAATGATGTGGACTATCCATCACACATCACGTAGTATTCCTATGAGGACTATGAACCCTTCATTATTCTCATAGAGACTATCCATCTCCGGCATGATGTGGACTATCCATCTCACATCCCATCATTTTATTTATGTTACCCACATGTTTCAGTCTAATCCATGTTACCCACATGATTCAATTTTTTTATTCATGTTACCCATATGATTAACCTATGTCTATTGGTGTCCCCAATTAGGTCATCTCCCTTTAATGTTATAACATTTCAAAGTAATATACATTGGTAGCCCCAAGTTATTGTTGGGCATGTTTCCATCTCCTACCAATCCAACACTCTTCCCACACAGAGCCGGACCAGTCCTTGTTCCACTGTCTGCCGAATCAAAGCAAGATGCCCCTACCGAACCATCTCCCTCCTCGTGACTACCGAACCACCACCCAAAAACCAAGGATGCCGAACCACCTCCTACCGAACCAACACCACTCCACCCATTACCGGTCCAAACAACATACCACCTCCTACCGAACTAAAGCTCCACCGGTCCACTCATCTCCTTCCACCGAACCAGCCTATACCGGACCAACTCCCCCACCGGTCCAAACCACTCCACCGAATGAAGCCTCCACCGAACGAAGTCTCCACCGAACGAAGCAACCGGACCACTTATCTCACCACCGAACCAAAGGAAACCGGACCAGATCCACCAGGCCAGATTACATCAGCCCAGGCCCGCCAGCTGCTATATACCTCCAAGACCCCTACCTCTAGCCTCACTCTATAAATAGAGGGGCAGGGGTACAACAATGGGGGACAAGTTTGAGAGCTCAAGCACGGAAGGAACTTTCAAACAACTTTCTTTTACTTGTATCAAAGCTTTGTACTTGTAATCAGAATAAGAGAAGAGAAATAACATATAAAGTGGACGTAGGCACATTCTGGCTGAACCACTATAAATCTGCGTGTCTTTTTACAGTTTAGCCTATGTTTTTCATATATTTGCATAAATCGCTCAAATCACTAAGAATAACATAAGATCTACTAAATCATACAACTTCGAGGTGTTTGTCCATTTTTTGTGCAAACATTTTTGGTGCTTTCACTGAGAACTAGAAGCTCGAAGCTTCAGCTTCATCCACTTAACAGTTTTCCTAACAGCATCGTTCGCTACTTGGAAAACATGCCTCCCAAACAGAGAAAAGATGTTAACAAAGGAAAAAACATCGCATCCAGCAGTCTTCCAGATCTAGTTGTCACGAATCAAGTAAATCGTCCTCCTCCAGCAACAGTAACAAATGAAGGACAGGCTAACCCAACCACTCCTGCCACAGAACAGCCTGCAGCAATTACTAGGGCGGATTTGGACAGAGTTGTGGTTGAATTAACTAACCGCTTCACATCCCAACAGGAAGCCTTGGTGGACCATCTCATGTCACGCTTAAGGGACGCTGAAGAATCCAACCGCAACACTGAATCATGGGGCGAGTCCCAGTCTGGAGAATCTCAGAGACAACAAAGATCTTCCTTCTTCGAAGGAGCTAACGGCAGAAGTAGCCATGGTAGGAGCCGAGACCGAGCACAGCCCGAAGTTAGGCCTGAGGAAACGTTTGGTACCGAACCCAACGGGGGAGGTACCGGACGGAGGTCAACTGTAGCTGAGCCTGTCATACTGCCTAACCACGGAAACACCAGTGAACGGGGCCGAGCTAGAGTCCAGCCCGAAGTTGGACCCGAGGAAGTGCTTAGATCAGAACCCGGCAGGGGAAGATCAAGGCAAGGGCCAACTGTAGCTGACCCTAGCATGCTCCCAGAAGATCAAAGGCAGCCACTGGAAAATATGAGGAATGATAGACGATTCCACCCCTACAGGTCATCTGGACGGGATCAATCCCATAGAACAGAACCAAACTCATTTCTATCTGCTCCAAATTCTGATGAAAGGATGGCACGCTTATTCAGAGAGTGTGTCCAACGGGAGCAAAGAGATCGAGGGATAAGCGCTAGGGTAACCATCCCTTTCGCCCGCAATATCGAAATTGCTATCACCCCTCGAGAATGGAAGATGCCAACAATGGAACCCTACAAGGGAACCTCCGACCCCGTTGTACACTTACAGAGGTACACGCAACATATGCTCATGAGTGGGGCGACAGAGGGAGTACTGTGCAAATGCTTTCCGCTCTTCTTAGCAGATCTTGCCACCTCCTGGTTCTGTCATCTACCCCAGGGATCCATCAGCTCGTGGGAAATGTTGAAAGAAAAATTTATCAGTCAGTTCCGCATTCATGTAGAGCAACCTAAGGACGCTTATTCCTTATCCAGCGTCAAACAGAAACCTGGAGAGAAGCTACAGCAATACCTAACCAGATTCAACGCCGCGGCAGCCGCAGTCCAAGATGCCGATGAGAAGCTTATCCTAATGGCCCTCTGTAGTGGTGTGCATCCGGACACTAAATTTGCTAGAAGGTTGACAAAAGAAAAACCAGCTACTTTACCCGACTTCTTCCACGAAGCCGGGAAATACATGAGGCTTGAGGATGCTGCCGTTGAGGGGCAGTCAGGACAGCAAAATAAGACAACCCATGGCAACGCCCCTGCTGTGGCAAGGGACGTTCGAAGAAATGATTCCAGAGATAATGCTCGGGGCAAGAATGGAGAAAAGCGCCTATATCGGCCAGGACCAAGATTCGACACTTACACTCCTTTGAATGAGACCGTCGAAAATATCTTCCTTGCCACCCAAGGCGAAGTTAGATACAAACGCCCACCATACAAGAAGGAATCAGATAACGCACAGAAGTCTGGAAAGTTCTGCCGCTTCCACGAATCTCACGGGCATGATACCAACGAATGCCATCATCTCCGAGATCTGATTGAGGAACACATCAGAAGAAGGAGACTGGAACGCTATGTAAATGGTGCATTGAACTAAGTCAATATGATATTACCTACCATCCTCGCACCGCCATCAAGGGGCAGGCCATGGCCGATTTCATCACCAAATTCACTACCAACAACTAAGATTACTCAAATGACCAGCCCGTGGCCCTTTGCTGTATGGGGAATTGACTTAATCGGCGAAATACCAATGGGCCGAGGCGGGGCCAAATATGCTATAGTGGCAGTCGACTATTTCACCAAATGGGTACGGAGTCCCACTCAAAATCATATCGGACAATGGACTTCAGTTTGACAGCGAGGAGTTCGCCAACTGGTGCCAGGAGCACGGAATTCACAAAAGCTTCTCATCCGTGGCTTCTTCCCAGGCAAACGGAAAAGTCGAAGCCGTCAACAAAACTCTCATAAAGAAACTCGAAAAGTCAAAAGGCTAATGGGTGGATGAACCTCCTACGGCACTATGGGCCAATCGCACGTCTTTCAGAACATCAACGGGGCATACTCCTTTTCTCTTTGGCATACGGATCGGAGGCTATGCTCCCAGTTGAAACTATAGTGCCTTCCCACCGTAGGATCCACTACAACCCAGAAGAAAACGAAGAGTTCCTCTTCATCTCTTTGGATCTAGTTGAGGAAAGAAGAAATGATGCAGCCCTCCAAGGCAGCAGCTCACAAGCAAAAAGTGGCAACGCAATACAACTCCAAAGTCAAGCATCGTAGCTTACAGAAAGGAGATCTTATCCTCGAGTGAATCTTCCCGCGCCCCGGAGCGCTAGATCCAATCTGGAATGGACCATATGTAATTCATAAAGATCTTCGCAATGGAGCTTATATTTTGTCAACAGTGGACGGGGAGGTGTTCCAGAGGGCATGGAACATCCAACACCTTCGTCGATACTTTTCTTAACTCATACTGCCCATATGAAGTGAATTAACAAAGAGAATCAGTGGACGTAGGCATTTTCGTGCCGAACCACTTTAAAAAACTTGTCTCTTTTTAACTTGTTCCTTCATATCTTGGCTGCTTGTTAACTGTATCCTTTTCTGTTGAATAAAATCCTGTGCAAATAGCATTTTCATCAAGGCGCTCCACAGTGCAACTTCTCCTGGACAAGACCTAACAGGTACTATGCGAATCTATGCCCTCGCCAATGAGACACTTTTGCTCCGGCATCCCTCTGCTGCGGGTTAACTCATTGCTCGCGACGGCCCTTAAAGCCAACTGTAATGAGCCGATTATAAGCCACCGAGAAGGCCGACTATAGCCGAGGCAGCTCATTACGGCGTTAGGCTCGCCGGCAACTGTGAACCGACTATAAGCCCCAACATAAGGTGTGGCCAGCCAGGGGCAGTTCACAGTTGACGATCGGCACCCACGCTAGCCGGCCACAGTAAATCGAATAATACCCACGATTACGGGCCATAATGGCCCGGGTAGTTACTGTGCGCGATCTCGGCTCCGATGTGTCTTAAGTGCGGCTGTGGTAAAAAAGAATTAACTCCTCATGGAGGCGTAAGATGGGTGACAAATGTCTCCAAGACCCACAGCTAGGGAAAGTGACTACAAAGTCTGTTTTCCACGAACTTAAGCACATCGAAGGCCTTCCGTGATTGGAAGTTTTACTATTTCAATTTTACTTAAGAAACTTTTCTCCTATCCTCTGTAACAATCCCTGAAGTGCAGGACACAAAACATGAGACACTCACTAATAGAAGCGGATACTCATAGCAAGATACTGGACCGCATCCCTTACTCGGTCACGCAGGATATTCAAAGCTGCCATCTACAAGCAAAATATAAAGGATGGTATTTCCTTCTTTCATATATACCTATAATTTGTTCACACCTCACGCTAACCCTGCAAGTCATGAAATTATGTTCTAAACAAGAACCTGACATCAAACACAATTTAATTACAAGAATATGCATGGCTATATTTCTTATGCAACATGTCAAAATAGCAAAAAACATTCAAAAGACGACAAAATCAGCTTAAGTTAAAGAATTACACATCAAGAATAGAGCTATTTATTACAAGTAGCAAGAATTACAACCTAAAAGTTACTCTACTGTTTTAAGACTAACATATACAGCCATGTCAAGTCCACAAAAAGAATTTTCCAGGTCTAATCAGGGAGCCGGCTGCGTCGGAGTCTTGTCCTTGCCCTGTTGCCCACCTGTCCGGTCAGAAAAAGAATTCATTAGTGATAAGCAACCAAGTTAACGGAAAGACTAGAAAGGAAGACTTACCAGCACCTGCTTCTTGACCATCCTGGTCGTCATCCTCTACCTGCATACCTGCCTCCTCAGCAGCAAGCAACCGCATACCCTCCTTTACCGCCACTTTCTCCTCCTTGGTAAACTGGGCAGTGACCACATCCATGCTGAAGACCGTTCCACCCTCTTTATCCGCATCAGCCTTAGCCTCCTCCAGAGCCCGGAGATAAATCATAGCCATGACCCTGGGATAATCATCCATCCAGGATAGGTTGCCCTGCTTCCAGGTATGGAAGTACATATCCTGGAGCATCTCGTCCATCATCCCCTCATTCTCCTCAAATTCCCTCATCCGGGCCTCAGAAGCTGACAGCCTTTCGACGGCAGCTTCTCTCTCCAATTGGTATCTCAAGCAGTCAGCCTGAAGGGATTCCCGCACCGCCTCCATCTCCTCCTTCAGCTTAGCCTAAGCAAGCTCTGCGACCTCAAGCTTCCTAGATAACTCCTCTATATGCTCAAGATCCGCCTTCCGAACAACATCCACCGTAGCAATAGCCATATCGATCCGTTCCTTGCAGGTAGCCTCCATTTTCCGCAATTCGGCTCGGCTGGCCTCTTCCATAGTTTTCTTTAGACGTCCAGAGGCGGCCTCATGCTGAGAGATCTGGATAGCCTGATCAGCAAGTTGCTTGGCCTGGTCGGAAACCACTAACCGCAGTCTTATGTTGGCGCTCCCAATTTCCTCCCCAGCCTTGACCAATCGGGCGTGATGCCCCATCAACTTCCTGGTCTCCTCAGCAACCCGGTCGATATTTGCCTTAGCTTCGTTCCCCATAGCAACAACCCGAGTAGTAAGCAAATCAAGGTCCAGGGACTTGGCCTCATCAAGCACCCTTACCATAGGATTGCGAGGAAGAAGGTGCTCACCAGTAACCTCATCAAAAGAGATATCGTGAGACGCCGGGTCCAGATCTGGATGACCCGCAAACGGATTGCGTGCTAAGCTCGGATGATCTATTGGGATGACGGTTGGGTTCTCAGACGGATGAGGAGAGGGCATAAGCTCGGTATCCTCCTCTGTAATGTCGTGAATAGGCTGGAGTGGGGCCGGGGGTTCAAGAAGAGGTTCAGACGAAGATCGACTCCTCTTCCTCTTCTGTATATCTTCTTCAATAAGTCCGAGAAGAGGACGATAGCCGACTACGCCTCCCGAGCGGTTAGTATAGGGTTTCGGCTTGGCTGAAGCTTTCGAGAGCTTGTATTGCTCAAGCCTGTGCCGAAGATCCGAGGTCTTGGCCATTTTACCCGCTCCTGATATTAAAACCAAAGTGTCACCGGTATGTATTAAGCCATCATTCAAAGATTAAAAAAGTAAAGAGAAATTCACCTTGAACCATCGAAGTTGCTTCAGTAGAGGCGCTCCCGGAAGATAAATCAACGCCGGTCCCCACTTTATCGACTCCCTTGGACTTCTCCGTCCCCTCCGAGCCTTCGAAGGCTTGACGGAAAGCGTCATCCGTCCACTCTTGCATTTCGCCTACTTGCCCGAAAGACAAAGCCCTGGGGCCATCACCACCCTGTCCATCGCCACCATCATCACCATGACGATCACCGTCACTTCCGCCCTCAGCCTCACCTCCTTCGTCCTTACCTTTCTCCTCCTCCTGAACATCCGGGTGTGTGCTGGGAGAGGGACCGTCAGACCTTTTGAGCTTCTTCCCCCCAGCAACCGAATGTTTCAAAAAGGGCCTCCTTTTACTGCTCTTCGACGCGGCACCTTCTTTAGCTTGGGCAGCCTTCTCTTCGGCCGTGTCCCTCTGCTTGACCACGGATTGCTGTGGAAGGATCAAGTTGTACTCCAAGAGTGTGGCGTCCATGATCAGATAGGCAGCCGACCTATCTCTCCCAGTAATAGCTTCTATCTCTGCTGCCGTCTGAACCAGGCGATCATTCTCCACAACCGCAAAACCACCTGTCGCTAGCAAGAAATAAAAGCACGTAAGATAAAGCACTGCAGTTATAATGGAAATTATAAATAGAGCTTCACACTTACAGCCGGAGGTGAAGCGACGAATGGAAACAGAGTCATCCCTGATGAAGAACCATTCTTTCTTAAACATACTGAACTTCGAGTATAAGTCCAGGACGGGCTTAAAGGATACGGCAGATTCCAAGCTGATGTAGGGAGACCCCTTCTTGTAGCCTCTCAAGTTGTACAAATACCGGATCTCCCGGTTGGAAGGAGGACGCCCATATCTCCCCTGAAAGATGACGAAGAGACTCACCAGAATGGCATAAGAGTTGGGCTGAAGCTGGAATGGAGCCACCTTTAGATATGTAAGAAAGCTGACTACCCAAGCGTTGAGAGGTGGGATGGCACCACACATACAATGGTATCTGCTGTAGGCAAAATATCCTTCAGGAGGATCATACGGCATCACTCCCGCAGCCGGCAATAACATGCACGCTCGATCGATCCCGAAAGAGCGAGATATAACATCAAGTTGCTTGCCCTTGAGTGAGCTAGGGAAGCAATCAGGAGGCAAGCTGAGGAGCTCCTGAAAACCGTACCCGTCCACTAATGATCTCGGAGTGGGCCCATGTCGTTCTGGTTTCGGCTGAGCTGGGGGCACAGCGGAGGACCCTCCTTCGCCCTCGGATTTCTTTTTGTCTGATCGAGTTTCTGCTTTGCGAGACATTATCTGCAACATCGGAAAAACATATTGTTAGAACAGAGGATGTAAGCAAGTAGGTGTATAATATGAAATTTCACTCATAAAATCAAAATGCTCAAACTCCCGTTGTCATCCGGTAAAGTGAATACAAAATTCTCAAGGCCATTCGGTAGTTCTCATGTCCATTCGGCAAACCAAAATCAAAAGAAAAAAGAGAGGAAGCCATTCGGCGAGGGAAGGCAAAATCACCTGATTCGGTATTCTAACACGGTTCGGCAGTGGGTTTAATTCGGCAAGGAAATCAGATTCAACTATTTCTCTGGGTAAGGAGTGAACCATAACTTACAACCCCTACTTATAGGCCAATGCCAACAACCGGACCAATGGATTCAGCACACAGGACCGGATAAGAATTCCTCCAAGACTAAGTGGCATCAAACAAAGCGCGACATATGCCCCACTTTGGGGGGCAAATGTTGGGCGTGTTTCCATCTCCTACCAATCCAACACTCTTCCCACACAGAGCCGAACCAGTCCTTGTTCCACTGTCTGCCGAATCAAAGCAAGATGCCCCTACCGAACCATCTCCCTCCTCGTGACTACCGAACCACCACCCAAGACCAAGGATGCCGAACCACCTCCTACCGAACCAACACCACTCCACCCATTACCGGTCCAAACAACATACCACCTCCTACCGAACCAAAGCTCCACCGGTCCACTCATCTCCTTCCACTGAACCAGCCTATACCGGACCAACTCCCCCACCGGTCCAAACCTCTCCACCGAATGAAGCCTCCACCGAATGAAGCCTCCACCAAACGAAGCCTCCACCGAACGAAGTCTCCACCGAACGAAGCAACCGGACCACTTATCTCACCACCGAACCAAAGGAAACCGGACCAGATCCACCAGGCCAGATTACATCAGCCCAGGCCCGCCAGCTGCTATATACCTCCAAGACCCCTACCCCTAGCCTCACTCTATAAATAGAGGGGCAGGGGTACAACAATGGGGGACAAGTTTGAGAGCTCAAGCACGGAAGGAACTTTCAAACAACTTTCTTTTACTTGTATCAAAGCTTTGTACTTGTAATCAGAATAAGAGAAGAGAAATAACATATAAAGTGGACGTAGGCACATTCTGGCTGAACCACTATAAATCTGCGTGTCTTTTTACAGTTTAGCCCATGTTTTTCATATATTTGCATAAATCGCTCAAATCACTAAGAATAACATAAGATCTACTAAATCATACAACTTCGAGGTGTTTGTCCATTTTTTGTGCAAACAGTTATCGATGTCGAACTCATTAAATTATACTTTGGTATCCCCAAGGTTTTAAAAACTAAAATCATAAGTCATATGGCTTGTCGCCATTAACTGGTTGAAAATAGATCAATGTCGAGATTCATCCACATTGGTGTCCCCAGTGATGGTGTCGAAACTCATAATTTAAAGTGGTATTGATATTTCCAATGACTATGTCGAAGTAGAAGCATAAGGCTCTTCACCTTTAATAAATTAAAACATAACACATGCGTTATTAAACCAACGTCGACCTCTATCCAAGGTCGAGGACAAAACTTAAATTCTTTTAAGCCTAATAAAATTCATGTCAAAATTGATGTTGTCGACCTTCAACAACTATATGCTATCCACCTATTAAAACAAAACCTAAAACCTTTATAAGTTATTTTTCTTACTACCAAAGATATAGGATCATCAGCCCTCTAAAAGATAGGCGTCTTAGACCCTTATAAAATAGTTTTAGTTAACATAAAAGCAAGCCTCTTTGGCATACAAAGGATGAAATGCGACGTCGTGGCTATAAGGCATCGACACTAAAACTATCAAATCCAAGATCATCGATGTCATTATAATATCTTTACACTTAAGTTACTTTAGCTACTATGCTACTTTTTATATAGAGTCGAAGACATAATAAAACATCATTGCCTTGATTTCGAAAACAAATGAAGAGATGCAGCATCATTTAAAATAGTGATGAAGACATGCGACGTCATCAATGCCAACACTAAAGCGGTTAAATGTTTAAATGCATCACGAGAATGCCTAGCTATCCACAACGGTTTTCCGTTGCGAGGTTAAAAGCACTCCATAATTAACTAAGTAGTTATCATGTCCTTCTTCTCGTCGTCGTCGACACTCATAGGTGCGACGCTGTATTAGGCGCGGCGACAATAAGGTGGCATGATGTTATCGTAATTCATGCAAAAACTGTTTTATTACTACTAAAAGCTTAAACTTTTTACCAAATCTTAGCAATTTTCCAATTTCTATTGGATAAAACAATCTTTTTACAAATCCATTCTAGAAATTACTACCTCACTCAGATTTTAAAGTCCAAATGCATTTCAAATTAATTAATTAATATCCTTAATTAAATAATTATTTTAAATACTTATCTAGCATAATAATTTCATAGTAAATCGAAATCATTTGGGTAAAATCTCACAAATTCACAGAAATTAGATAATATCCTTCTCTTTACCATATAAAAATTTCGGAGCCAGAAACCAAATATAATTATTTAAATAATTAAAACCTGAAATTAAGCTATTTTCTCCTTAGAAAATTCATAAAATATTCAATTAAATTTAGTAAATTATGAAATTAAAAACCATCTCCAAAATAATATTTTATACAACATATCAGAAAATCAAAGCATTTAGAGATTAAAATCTTAGGTTTTACCCATAAAACCCATTTGAACAATTTCATAAAAATTCCAATAACCATTATTTTATCCAAACAATGATTAAACAACGCTACCTTGGCAAAAAAACATCAATCATTCGGGAATTATCCATAGCCGAATTCAAAAGCAAAAATAAGATGGTTTCATTATTATTCACCTTAGATTTAGATGTTGGAGTTGAGATTTGATATGGCTTTAATCTTCCTAAGATCTTTCTCCTTTGAATCCCCCTGATTTCGTTTCCCTTAGCTTGAGTTATAGCCGGCCTCTTAAGTTCCTTTCTTATATTGTTTTAGATTATGACAAGTGAGAATGATACGAAGGGGTAGGTTTTAAAGGTTAAAGGATGGGTATATTTCCTAAATTGCCCCTCTCATATATTCCCTTATATGTTAAGTTTATACTATCTTGATTAATTAAGTAGGGCACGACCATATTAAGTTTCAATTTCATTCTCCTTGTCCATTTACATTATTCTATTTAATATAACCAATTAAATATTCTAAATAATGTTTAACTAAAAATAGGGGTCTTACAATCTTACTACTACATAAATTCCATTCAATGGTATCCATTTTGTCATTTATGTTGTAATTCTCTAACAACCCAATGATATTTATTAATTAACTTAGAGATTTCCCTTCTATCACTCTGTTAAAAGATAAGTCCACTTGAAATTTGTTGCATTTTCATCATAAATTTCAGCTACAATACATTCCTTGTTATTCGCTAACTCAAATAAAGTACTAAACTCTACAACAAGAGGAATAGACAATACCCAATTATCCATCCAAAAAGCAGTGTTAGAGCCACTATTCAATACAATATTAACATCCAATTAAAAAAACTGAATATTGTTCATAACTCCTCTCCAAAAAATAAAGCATTTACTTGTGTTACAAACCAAGAAAAATTTCCGTCATAACTAGTATATATCACCTATTCTTTCCAAAGAGCCTTTTTGCTACTAATTATATCTCATATGTTAGTACCTTAGGCATTGGTTTTGATGATAACAACCATATGACATTATATAAAATGTAGATGCCGATGTTTTTATCAAGTTATATTAGTATATAGTGCGGGATATTAGACAAGTATTAATTAAGAAAACTATACATTATCAAGAGAAGATTCAAGATATAGAGATTCAAGAGTTAGAGATTGAAGACTCATAAGTATTGAAAAACTCAAGATTTCCCAAATAAGTTATAGAGTCTTAGAATTTTTGTTAAAACCCTGATAGCACTTCTTTGATCTCTCTCTCCCTTTATTTCTCTTTTTCAAATGATTTTCAAATGATTTTCAAATATCTTTAAAATGGTTTAAAAAGAATTTTGTTTTCAAAATACCCATCAAATTATTTTTATTTTTTTATTTTATTATATTTTAAGTTTTTAAGTATTTTTAATATACTATGAATATTATACTTTGTTATAATTTTAGTTTTTAAAGATTTCTAAATATTTAGAAGTTTATTATAATAGTTGTTATTTTTGATATCAAATATATTCACTTTTACTTTATATTTATTATTTTCAAAAGAATTCATCCTATATATATATATATATATTTAAATATAATTCTATAAAGTTTTCTTAATTTTTAATACGATTAAAATATGTACAAACTATATTTAGATGATTTTACAAAGTATTAAAATATTTTACAAACCTTAATATTTTAAAAATAATTTTTATAAAGTGTTTTTCAATTTTGTGAAGGATATGTCACATATCCAATTCCTATATGTCGATATAGTGATCGTAATTTTAAAAATTCAAATTTTGAATGGAAGTGTCTTTTCATCGTATTTCTTCGCGAATGGACATGACTGTTGTTTCTTTATAAATAGGGGTTAAACCAACAAATTTTTGTTAACTACTTTCTCATATTTTCTCTCCTTTTTCACTCTCTTGAATTCTAAAAGAAAATTTATGTAAAATATTCTCAAATTCAATCAGAATTAAAATCAAACTCCATTGATTTGATTGTCTATTGATTACTCTCTGATTTCTCTCATCTCTCTCACTCAAACAAAATAAAATATTCAAGAGGTTATAGGATTATTTGTAAACAAGATCAACGATCTAAGTCTATAAAACTCTCGTGTAAAACAAGTGACTCTACCTAGAGGTCAGAATGTAACAACCCTGTATTTTACAAATATTCTTAAATTGATTTTTTCAGATTCAAAAGCTTTATTTATGAAAAAGAATAAATTTTGTTATTTTAAATATAAACTTTGACTTTGATGTGGATTAGAATTCCAAATATGACTAAATTTAATATTTCCTGAAAATGTGAATTTTGGTCAATAGTCAAACTTTGACTTTTAAGTTTAAATTTTAAATAGTTTGAAATTATAAATTTTATCTTTTATTATGAAAATAGATTTAATAACTTGAACACCACTTTTCGTTTCGTTGAAAACGGAGTTAAAATGTAAAAGTTATGTACATTTCAATTTTTAGTATAATTTGTTTTATTGTGCATTTTTGCCTATTTTAAATTTTATAAATTTTATTTTCTTTGTCATATTTTATTTTAATATGTGTTAATATGTTATTTTATGTATATTTTTGTCTTTTATTATTTTTAAAGTGAAGTAGACATTTTTCTAGAGTCAATGGTAATTTATGTGAAATTTTCATGTCCTGTCTGCTATTTTTAAACAATTTCTTCAATTCTTTTGCTATTTTCTCTGAATTTAATTATTTATTTCACTTTGAAAATGTTTTAAAAGTCATTTTTATTTCAAATTTTGTTTTAGAATATTTTTAAATTAAAGTTGATAATTTTCCAAAGTCAATGGTGATTTATTTGTAATTTCTGGACACTGTTTTGTATTTTAAGCAATTTTTTTATTATTTTTTTTAATTTTTTTTAATTTCTTTAAATTTTATTATTTATTTTCTTATATCTTTACTTAGTTTCGGTTTGTATAGTATTTTTCTGAAATATTTTGTTTATATAAAGATTTATAAGGAAAGAAATGTGAAGGGTTGTGTAACGCTTTGAAACGGAAGCCCTTTTATTTACCAAATCCTTTAATTCCTTTAACTCCTCAAAATTAATTGCCTAGCCATGTAAAACCCTAGTGTAGCCGTCATCTCATTTGGCATTCATGTGAAAAAATATCCCATCTTCAATTGTTTCTCACGGCTAGAGAAAATTAGGTAATGGCCTCCATCTCTTTCTTCCTACTTTTCTTCTTTTTCTATGCTATTTTGCTTGCCTTCTTCCCTGATTGAGATTGGCCTCTACCCCTACTCCTCTGCCACCACCTCCTTCCATCTCTTCCCGACCACCACCAGCCCCCACTCCACCAGATCTGACCATAGCCGAACCATTTTGATGGTAAAACCCCCCCAAATTTCAACCTAGATGCCTAAAAACCATGTTTATTGACCTCTACATGCTCACCCACCTCAACCACCACCCAAACCACCACCACCTCCCTGACCTGACCACAACACCCCCCACCCCACCTCTGTCCAGATCTGAACTTGAATGGCCAAGCCCAAACTCCTATGGCCGAGCCCTTTTGTTGACCAAAAACCACGCTAGTGTGCCTAAAACTCTTCACATACCTATGTTATAACTTCCCCATCATCTATAGCTTGTAGCCGTGTATCCCTTGTTCCAAACCAGACACAAAACCATTGCCTTAGACCTGTAGTTTCCCTCATGGTTGAGCCTAGTAAAGGTTGAAAGCAAGTGCAAGCATTTCTATTTGATTCCGTGCAGTCATTTCTAACATTGTTCTATTAAAATTTGGGTTGAAAACTTATATTGTTTGGATTGTTTTGTCTTATGTATTCCGAGGAGTTAACCTTGTCTCTCTCACACTCATCATCATCATGGCTGAGAAATGAACCCCTTGTTCGAGCTTTTGAATGGTTAAAGCATGGTCAAGTAATCTATTCCGTTGTTGCTTCTTATCTGCATTGTTTCAACATTGTTTTGCGTTGAATATTTATGTGTATATTGTCTTGTTTTGTTTGAATGTTTTCAAGGAGATTTATCTTTGGCTCTCTCAATATCCAATCTTATTCGTGCTTTCGTGCCTTCGAAGATCTCAGTTTGTGCATTTGATAGCAATCTCCAGCACAAAGAGGTGAGTTATTCTCACCAGACAATATGTACCTATATAACTAGTAAATTGACACCCTACGAATCTGTAGAAATATATTATCATGTTATATATGCTTATATTATTATCATATGATGTTCACACCTGTTATTACACCTGTTATATCATATGTTACTGTTATTTAATGTTATTCTGTTATTTATATATGTTATCACCATTGCAAGTTCCCTGTAGACAAGAATCACTATGGGTTGAAATGATACATACCCGAACAGACTTTAGAATAGGGAAAAATTGTTATGGGCTGAAATGATAGGCCTGAACGATTTTTATTTAATTTATTTTAACTTGGGATTGCGGGTTTGAAATGATAGAACCCGGATTTTTCTTTTTTTAACTGCGGATTGAAATGATACATATCCGTATCACTTGACCTAGGTTAGAAAATTTTATACAGGCCCGTGGTTATTTTATAAAGTGTTTTGGATATTTTTAAGTATTTTATAAATTATAAATTTATGAAATTTGATTTAAATAGATTTTGAAATGTTTTAAAATAAAGAAATTATGATTTTTTTCTCTGTGTTAAAAATGTAATTAATGAATGGTTTAACTGGATTTTTGAAATATAACTTAAGTTGGAAATTTGGAATTTTGGTTAAAAATGATATTTAAGTTATATAAATAAAATGGATATTAAATTTTATTTGGAAATGGTAAATATGATAATTTGATTAAATTTGAATTTAAGTGATTTATTAAAGTATTATTGATTTTTCTATGAATTTAAGTGGTTAAATAAATGAATGTTCAAAAGTGATCTTTTAAAATATAACTTGACTAGGAAATGTGAAATTTGGTTTTAATTAAAGGTTTAAGTTAATTAAATAAAATTGGAAATTTTGTTAAATTGTAAAATGGTAATTTAAATTTGAAGTGTTAAGTCTATTTGTTGAAATGTGAAGAATTGGAACTTTTACACTTAAACTTATTAAGTAAATTGTTGAAAATTAGATTTAATTATAAGAAATTTATTGTGAAAAAGATATATGTTAAATGATATGTAAATGAACATTTTAAACGTTAAAAATATGATTTTTAAAATGTTTATGTGTTTTAAATTGAAGTTATTTAATTGCTGGAAATACACTAACACCTGAAATCTACTTTTAATAGCATTCAGAAATGCTATAGATTCTGTTTTGAACTAAAATTGTGTAAAAAGAGCTATTACAGCATTTCTGAAATGTTGTAGTTGAACTTATAGGTTAATATTGAACTCAGGCCTATTAGAGCATTCTCTGGAAATGCTATAATGATCTGCAGTCTTTGCTGAAACCAAATTTAACCCTTGTTTTGAAATCTGAACTACCGCAGCACTTCTGAAATGCTGTCTTTTCTGTTTTGAACTATAATTCAACTAAAACTGAGTTTTAAGTGCTGTCTTTGCTGAATTAAAAATGTTTTCAAATATAACTTATAGCAGTTGTTTTTAAATGTTGTGAAATGCTGAAATTTTAATAATTAGGGTTTTTGACTTAGTAAACGAACTCAGAATGGTCTGAAACTTTGGAAATTAAATACTTGATTTGAAAATATAATAATTACACTTTTAA
This sequence comes from Allium fistulosum, assembly GCA_030737815.1. Lineage (NCBI taxonomy): Eukaryota > Viridiplantae > Streptophyta > Magnoliopsida > Asparagales > Amaryllidaceae > Allium > Allium fistulosum. Next base: position 920,563,935 of record CM060906.1, read on the forward strand.
AAGGTTTAAATGAATTATTTGATTGGAATATAAACTATTTAAAGGTGAGTTGAAATGATAGTAAATGAACGATATCTTTGAATTTAAAAGGTATTTAAAGTTGAATATTTGGATTTGAACTGATAGGATATTTTATTTTATTAAAATGATTTGAAATGAAGTTTTGTAAGGATATGATATTTTATTATATTAAAATGATTTGGAAATGAAGTTTTGAAATGATATGAAAATTTAAATATATGGAAATGGTTTGGAATTGATTTAATCTTTATTTTGATAAAGATATGGTTTGAAATGATATTTTATTTTGAAGTAAAGTATTGTTTTTAAAAGTTATAACCACGGGTTATAATAACGATTGGTTGGCAAAGAGACCGGGATTGGATATGGACATACTCTCTGTCGATACCGAAAACCACTTTGACAACCGTGTACGCGGTGGAGATTCCAGAATGAAGTAGGATGGTGGCGACGTTCTTAAGGTATGTTACGTGGACCCAACTCCCATGAGTTGGCATAAGGTGGCTAAAACAGGAGCGATCTCGGACCAGTGAGGTAGCACCTCTTCTCGGACACATTTCTTCGATATTATACTCTTACTTGTGATTGATTAGATGGCCATCCTCCGATTTGGGAGTGTTGTTCGAGGTGGAACGGTAGTGGCTGCTATGCGTATCCATCAGTCCGTGTGCGTAATTGGTATATCTACCCTGGCATTGCCTAGTTGTGCCGTGTCACCTACCATATCGAGCTTTACTACGATTATGATTTTAAGATCCGACCACGTTAAGGTTCTCCATCCCCTTAACGCTATTTTCTATATGATTATACTTTACTTATTTAGACACTATTATAATATCGAATATTACTACATAGTAGATATTTTAACGGATCCTTAGAGGATGGGCGGTCCCAAGCATCTTCTAAGTTACTTTACCTTTATTACAGTTCACTTGAGTTGGTTTACATTATATAAGTATATATTGTCCTGACTCGAGTGTTTTGTGTTTTGCTTTACGCTCGGGTCAGCCTGAGTTATTCACAGATTTGGATTTCCACTCTCTTGGAGATTTGAATCGCTGGAGATTATCTGCTTGTCATGTCCTATCTATTTCAATTCTGTTGTTCTACTCAGCTTGTACTTGGTTATTTTATTGAGACTTATGTTGTACTCTATTTCTTCTGTTTTATCTTATGTAACTCTGACATATTTAGATAGTAGCTTCATGAACTACTATTTCTTTTACTTCCGTTGCATTATTTTACTTTGTGTCTGTGATCTGTGATTATATTTATTTACTGTATATTCTGAGATTTGCTAAATTTTAATTACAACGCGGTATTTTGAGCAATTCAACTCCGGCATGAGTGTCTACCTATACACTTATAATGGATGCGAATGGTTGAAAATATCGGGTCGTTACAGTTGGTATCAGAGCTTTGGCTTTGAGGCAAAACTCAGCATATGGAGTAGATTTATTTACAGAATCACTTTCGTTCGAGTTTGAATCTTTTCCTCTTGATTCAAATTTCCTCTGAATTTTTGGAACGTTCCCTGCGGTTTCAAAATTCATTCTTGTCCCTCACTATTCATCTTCTTTTGATTTTGGAGTATCACATAACTCCACTTCGAATGATCTTTATAGTGAATTGGTTGTCTCGCCAATATTCTAATTTTCTGGTAAAGGGGGAAACTCCTTTACAAATTAGCATCGATTCACCAGAGATTTATATCTATCCTTGGTTTAGATGCTAATATCTTTTATTACTCCAAACTCTATCTTTTGAGATAAGATGTACATTTACCCCAGATAAAAAATACACATTTGATCTTATTCATTAAGTCACGGTTGACCGGGTTAAGGTTGCCCGTGATTTATCTAAGTTTATCCATCTTTATATGTTGATAATTAATCATCTTGTTTTGTTTCCAAAATATCTCCAAACATTTTGAATTGTACTTGTAAATCTATGTTTTGTTTTATAGATTGTGTTGTTTGAGTTGTTGATGTTGATTTGGATTTCCGATCGATTCGTCTGATCAACGCTATCGATAGCATTTCTAAAACACTTTGATAGAACAAACTGACACAATATTATTTTAAATTTGGTTAATGAAATAAAATTTTGATATATAAGTAAATTTATGGAACATAATAAATTGATCTAAATTGATAATTTGAAATGATAATACTTGATTTATCATTTATTGTTCTACAAATGAATTTATAAATAGTTGTTTATAAATTGATTTGGGAACTGAAATGAATTTGAATCAAGAATTTGAGAATTCAAGTTTCCGATGGTTTCAAACCTTGTGTTTTCAAGTTTTAAAAGGATATATTATTTAAAGTATTTCTAAGTAGAAATATGTTTCTAAAGGATTTTAAAGTTTAAAAATTAAGTGCTCTTCTCTTTGTCGCTGGAAAATAATTTCGGTGATGACTGCAGCATCATCGACGTTCATTTTCGAGTTTCGAAGTAAAGAGACCGTTCTGTAGTCTTGCTACAGCCTTGTTTTGGAAAATCTAATTGATTTGAATTTATAAATATGACTGGATTATAATATATATAGATATATGATTTAAATTTGATTTGACATATTATGTATATATAATTACTTATCTCTAAATGGTTTGAAAGGAATCGGAAGTTTAATTCTTAAATTTTATTTTAAAGTATAATTTCAGTTAAAAGAAAAAAAATTCAAAAATTTGGATAAATGATTCAAACTTGAGATAATTAAATTGGAAAGTTTTATTTGTATAACACACAATTTCATTCCAATATAACTTACCTAAATTACACAGAAGTTGAATATGAAATTGGATAATATACAATATAGAAAGGATTTTATAAATAAAATTTGAGTGGTTATAATAAATGTTATACACTTAAATTTTAGTTATAAAAGATTTACAGAGGTAAATAGTGAAAAAGTAATTTAAAGAGATTTTATTTAAATAACTTAATAATCAAATTTGATTTAATAGGGAACCTTAAGTCTAACCTAGGAATTTTAATAATGGTTATTTCCTGAAATGAATATGTTGTATAATAAATAATGTATCTTTGAATAGATAAAATAAAATACATTGGAATTGGACATTTTGTAATAAAGTTTATTTAACTTGAATTCATAGTTTAATTGATGTCTAAATGAATAAATGTGTAAAAAAAATTGATTGTTATATTTGCTATGATAAATATTTTATTTATGAAATAGATATGTCTTGAAAAATGAATAATTATGATAGTTAAAATGTATTTTAACATCACTAAATTTGATAATTGAGAATTTGGTTTTCAAATGGAAATTTTAAGTGTAACTTATTGAAGGAATATCTATTTATGAAATGGGCATTTTAAATAAAGTGTTAGGTTATTTGTTAAATGAAGAGCTAAGTAAAATAATGAACTTTTGACTTAATAAATGTAGTATAGTTTACTTGGATATTCCATTCATAAAAGTATGTTTTAATAAGTCTTAAGTTAAAAGATATCCAAATGAATATTTCTGGAATAAAACTGATTTGAAATGCTAATATATCTACTGTAGCATTTTATAAGTGTTGTTGTTTTGAAAATACAATGTTTTGGAAATTTTTATAATTGAATGAACTTAGAAATGCTACAACTTTAAAATGAATATTATTTGACCTTGAATTAAAATGGTTTAAATGAAGATTATTTTAAAAGGTGTTATGATTTTCTAAGTATTATGTTTTTTTAGAATAACATTTCCAATGTGTTATGATTTTAGTAGTATGATTTCCAAATGATAAACACCTCTAAATTGTTATGATTTCAAAGTATTATGATTTCAAAGCATTATGGTTTCAAACTATTATCTTATTTTGTTTTTCAAACCATTTTTTGGTTGTCCTTATTTACCCTCATCTTGCTACAGACTGGTATAAGCATCTTTCTATAATCTTTCCGTTTATAAATCATTCTGTAATCTTTGATAATCTTTGTTACCCATCTGGATCTGAACACTGTTTTTCCATTCATAGACCGTCGGTCAAGTGAAAAGGGAGATTCAGACTATAGAGGATCTTTTTCGTGCTTATATTCTTAATTTGATCACCTCCATCTTGTTAAACTTACCTATAACAATAGTTATCAGGTGTAATTCCAATCTTCTTATCATCCTGTCTTAATTCTATTTCATTCTATCTTTTTCTGTGCTTTCCCATACCTCGTTCCTTTTCGGGGACGAAAAGTTTTGAGTGGGGGAGAGTGTAACAACCCTGTATTTTACAAATATTCTTAAATTGATTTTTTCAGATTCAATAGCTTTATTTATGAAAAAGAATAAATTTTGTTATTTTAAATATAAACTTTGACTTTGATGTGGATTAGAATTCCAAATATGACTAAATTTAATATTTCCTGAAAATGTGAATTTTGGTCAATAGTCAAACTTTGACTTTTAAGTTTAAATTTTAAATAGTTTGAAATTATAAATTTTATCTTTTATTATGAAAATAGATTTAATAACTTGAACGCCACTTTTCGTTTTGTTGAAAACGGAGTTAAAATGTAAAAGTTATGTACATTTCAATTTTTAGTATAATTTGTTTTATTGTGCATTTTTGCCTATTTTAAATTTTATAAATTTTATTTTCTTTGTCATATTTTATTTTAATATGTGTTAATATGTTATTTTATGTATATTTTTGTCTTTTATTATTTTTAAAGTGAAGTAGACATTTTTCTAGAGTCAATGGTAATTTATGTGAAATTTTCATGTCCTGTCTGCTATTTTTAAACAATTTCTTCAATTCTTTTGCTATTTTCTCTGAATTTAATTATTTATTTCACTTTGAAAATGTTTTAAAATTCATTTTTATTTCAAATTTTGTTTTAGAATATTTTTAAACTAAAGTTAATAATTTTCCAAAGTCAATGGTGATTTATTTGTAATTTCTAGACACTGTTTTGTATTTTAAGCAATTTCTTTTATTATTTTTTTTAATTTCTTTAAATTTTATTATTTATTTTCTTATATCTTTACTTAGTTTCGGTTTGTATAGTATTTTTCTGAAATATTTTGTTTATATAAAGATTTATAAGGAAAGAAATGTGAAGGGTTGCGTAACGCTTTGAAACGGAAGCCCTTTTATTTACCAATTCCTTTAACTCCTCAAAATTAATTGCCTAGCCATGTAAAACCCTAGTGTAGCCGTCATCTCATTTGGCATTTACGTGAAAAAATATCCCATCTTCAATTGTTTCTCACGGCTAGAGAAAATTAGGTAATGGCCTCCATCTCTTTCTTCCTACTTTTCTTCTTTTTCTATGCTATTTTGCTTGCCTTCTTCCCTGATTGAGATCGGCCTCTACCCCTATTCCTCTGCCACCACCTCCTTCCATCTCTTCCCGACCACCACCAGCCCCCACTCCACCAGATCTGACCATAGCCGAACCATTTTGATGGTAAAACCCCCCCAAATTTCAACCTAGATGCCTAAAAACCATGTTTATTGACCTCTACATGCTCACCCACCTCAACCACCACCCAAACCACCACCATAGCCACCACCACCTCCCTGACCTGACCACAACACACCCCACCCCACCTCTGTCCAGATCTGAACTTGAATGGCCAGGCCCAAACTCCTATGGCCGAGCCCTTTTGTTGACCAAAAACCACGCTAGTGTGCCTAAAACTCTTCACATACCTATGTTATAACTTCCCCATCATCTATAGCTTGTAGCCGTGTATCCCTTGTTCCAAACCAGACCCAAAACCATTGCCTTAGACCTGTAGTTTCCCTCATGGTTGAGCCTAGTAAAGGTTGAAAGCAAGTGCAAGCATTTCTATTTGATTCCGTGCAGTCATTTCTAACATTGTTCTATTAAAATTTGGGTTGAAAACTTATATTGTTTGGATTGTTTTGTCTTATGTATTCCGAGGAGTTAACCTTGTCTCTCTCACACTCATCATCATCATGGCTGAGAAATGAACCCCTTGTTCGAGCTTTTGAATGGTTAAAGCATGGTCAAGTAATCTATTCCGTTGTTGCTGCTTATCTGCATTGTTTCAACATTGTTTTGCGTTGAATATTTATGTGTATATTGTCTTGTTTTGTTTGAATGTTTTCAAGGAGATTTATCTTTGGCTCTCTCAATATCCAATCTTATTCGTGCTTTCGTGCCTTCGAAGATCTCAGTTTGGGCATTTGATAGCAATCTCCAACACAAATAGGTGAGTTATTCTCACCAGACAATATGTACCTATATAACTAGTAAATTGACACCCTGCGAATCTGTAGAAATATATTATCATGTTATATATGCTTATATTATTATCATATGATGTTCACACCTGTTATTACATGAAATGACCCTCCTATTTTCACCCTAATTTCATAAGGATTTTTTTTTTAGAGATGATATATAGATATATCATTCATTACAAATATATTTCCCAGGGTCATTTTCTTTCTCCAATAAACAAAATATATCCAGGATCAAAATAACTTACCAATATAAATATATCAGTGTATATCTAATAACATACACATACATATGAAGATGTATGTGTTCCTCTTGTTTAAATTCAGAGTATATACTTTATTTTTTTTTGTACAAGAACATTCTGTTTAATTTAGATTTTTAGCATTTCAGATTAATTATTGTATCCTGATTTTTGGCCATAAAATCCACTGGAAACATGTACTTTAGTCTGTCATTATAATTAAGAAATGATCAAGTAATAATCAGTGGTAAATAAGCTTTTAATATAGATGATTGTGTTAAAGTCTGGATAGTATCAAATTCAGTATAAAAGAAAGTGGATCCTAAGTGATCACAAGCAACATCTAGGCGTAATGGAAACGCGCCTAACTTATACATGAGAGGTCACGAGTTCGAGTGCTATGCTGGTCGGTTCAAACACAATTTTTGTTTTTTTTCTTTTTTCTCCTGTATGGTTTGAAATCTGATATCTACCTATATCTACACATATATATTTAATTTTATCCTATAATCTATCATACAAAACAAAGTTTCTTGCTTTATTATTTTTAAAACCCATTCCTATAACTGTTTTAAGAATTTATGTTTATATTTTTGCCCAGATGTCAACATGCACACAGATATACATGTACATGTCTATATCTCTGCTCATTTTCCAGAAAACTGGGTGAAACAATTGCTAAATGTATTAAGCTTTTGAAATACATTTGTATTTTCAGAATACAATCTATCATGATCAACCAATACTTCATTTATTTGAAGCTGGATAACTCATGAATCCTGTATCTGCCACACTAGTTCAAAGCAATGGAGATACCTTTCATTGCATTCTGTCTGAAGCTTTAGAAAAACATTTTACTCTTCTCAATACAATTCAGAAATGAATTCAGACTTATTTACAAAGCATTTCAGTAAAAAGAAAATAAAATCCTTTTAAGTTTACTTCTTGCTAAATCCAGATTTTGTTCTAAAACTCAGTGCACTGTTATGTCACAAGATTAGCTAATACATATATAAATTATGCTATCACATAATTGTATATTTCTTACCAGATTTTTATTTATAGCTGATACTTGAGCATATTTTTCTTGTTTATATTTCAGACACTACTTCAAAAACAAATCAAACCTTAACACACAACCATTTCAACAGAATAACAAATTTTAATCTGACACTTTACAGATCATAAGGGCAACTTGATCACTAACCATAAAATATTCAATACATGACTGGAAATCTTAGAAACATAAAATTTTTCCTGAATACATGCAGATATAATCAATTTAAGCTCTTATTGAAACTAGCTAGCATGTTCATTCACTCCTCCATAATAGCCATTACTTCATTTTTACTTAGTGCCTGGGTTACCTGAAAGAGCATAAGTGGCTGCCTCATTTTAAAATGAGACACCCCATATGCCATGAGCAAACAAGGGTCAGATCTATGATCTGGTATGAGTAACATCAATTCATTCATGATATTAAGCAATAGAGATTATAAGAGCACCAATTAGTTATTTAAGCAAATTCCTGCAGTCAATTACTTTAACATAGTATAATTAAGTTGATTCAGGTATGATATATTCATTTATCATTCTTTCACTTGCATACATAATCATGCAAACATAATTATCTATTTGCAACAATTGCATTCACTGGAATCATCTTGGTTCCATACCATTCAACCTAAGAAATATCCATATTCCTATTTCTTCATTTACAGGTTGTATAATTCAATTTAAATCCTTGCCTCATCTGCTATTAAGGAATCACTGGGACACATTGCAATGAACTAATTCACATCATTGCACAAAGATCTCAGGGCTTAAACAAACCATGTGCCAACTTGCATACTTCAAATATGACAAGCATTCCAGCAGCTTTCTTGGCCTTCCCTTCCCTAGTTTATTTACTAGTGTATTGTCTTAAACCCTATCATCAAATATGCTAAGTGAACATGTCACTGCAAACATGGAAACATCCATAATCTTTCCTAGCATAATTCTCCTCAGAAATAAGCAGACAGTTATTTCCTAAATGGGGTCAATATGTCTTGATCTTAGTAAAATATAAGAACATTTTCAACTGTAAAAAGAGGCATGGCATGTTATATTGATCTGCAAGCCTTTATGATTGATTCAGATTCAAGATCTGGTTCAATCATAATTTTAGCTTGTGGGTTTCTTTTTCTTTTTTTTTGATTTGATTAAGGGCTCAACACTTAGAAAATTTCTATTGCACCCTTAACATTTTTCTTTTCAAGCCTCAGCACTTATACCAAGTATAATGCAGCTCCAATCATTTTTATATAGTTTCCATGCCATAGATCTATAACAGCTGAGAGTATTCTCCATATAATTTTTAAGATCCTAAACTTTAACATTTATGAGTATAAATAAAACAGTATGATACTCATCCAAAGACAAATGTCTCAACCAATCAAAGATCATCAAAATCATCCATATTAAATCATATCAGATCTAAAATAAGACATCCAAAAAGCATTGATGAAATCACATACATCAAAATCAGAAATATATATATAAATGGCAATAAAAAGTGGCTGCCTCATCTCAGGTCTTAATGCCATGAACTCAGTGAGATTACTCACCTAAATGTTTCTTCTTATTAATCCAGAAAATTCTTGTTTGAGTGTTTTCTCCTTCCTTCCAATATTTTTTTTTTCTTCTTTTCTTATTTTTGTGCAGCCCGGGGTAAAGACAATTCTACTGCCTATTTATATGCATTTTTCCTCTAGGGTTTTGTTGAAACAGAATTCCATTTCTGTCCTGGCTAGCATCATGCATGTTTCATTCATAATACCCCGACCATATTAACCAAATTAAAGGCTGCATTTTCTTTCTTTTACTTTTCAGAAAATGGCCACTCACCTAGTCATGTTAAAAGTGTGACTATCCTATTTTATATTTTAATTATTTCTGAAAATCCCCTTTGCTATTTTTGCCTACACAAGCATATTGACTTGTATCACATTTCATGTCATTTTAATGTTATGGTTTCACTTACTTATATATGTACTTTTCAGTATTTAAAAATGTATATTTGTATACATATCTTATCTAGGCTTATTTTAATTCCTCTTTTTAAATTCAGAAACATATGCACCTATATGTATACAGGTTTACAAATCCTTATAACATATACATATGTATAATTTTCTTTTCTGGGTTTTAATAAGAATCTGTTTACTGATTTAAAGTAAAACTTACTTTTCTTATTTTCTAAGATGATCCATATAATTCCAGAAATCAAATATCCATGTTGCAAAATCATGTTTGTATTGCTTTTTAATTCTTGTTTTAAATCCAAGAAATCTGGAGTTCTTCCTTGTGCCATTTCAGTGTGCACGTGCACACATATACTTGCACACCATTTATTCCAGAAATTTCATCATATTTAAATCTAAATATTTCAAAAATTAAGTCATTTTACAAAAATGATTTTTCACAAAATTTTGGGGTATTACATTCACCCCTCCTTTTAGGAATTGTGTCCTCACAATTTTTCTAACATTTATATCAAGCATCATTTTCTTTTCTGAAAACTTATCAAACATATGCATAAGCAAACAAATTCAACCATATCAACCATGCATAACAAATAATTTTTCCAGAAAAAAAAAATTATTACCTTTTAATTTGCAAAAAGCTTAGGATAATCCATTTTAATCTTATCCTCTAACTCCCATGTGCAGTCATTGGGATCACTACTCCACTGGATCTTAACTAGTTTCAAGGTTTTGCTCCTTAATTTTTTTTCTTCCTTGGCTACAATCCCCACTGGTTCTTTTTCATAAACCAAGTCAGGATTTATTTGAATTTTGGTAGGCTCTTCCAAAATGTCTTCTTTATCATGTACCCATCTTCTAAGTTGGGACACATGAAAAACATTATGCATTGCTTTCATTTCCTCTGGTAGTTCTAATTTGTAAGCCAATGAACCAATTCTTTCCAGAATTTTATAGGGTCCAACATACCTTGGTATGAGCTTACCTTGCTTGCCAAATCTCATGACTTTCTTCATAGGTGAAATCTTGATGAAAACAAAGTCTCCCACTTCATATTCCACTTGCTTTCTCTTCCTATCTGCAAATTTCTTTTGCCTATCTTGAGCTGCTGCTATTCTTTTTCTTATTAACCCAATTTTCTCTGTAGTTTCTTTAACATATTCAGGTCCAAGAACAGCCCTTTCTCCAGTCTCTACCCAGCATATAGGTGATAAACATGGCTTGCCATATAAGGCTTCAAATGGTGCCATCCCTATGGTGCTTTGGTAACTGTTATTATATGTGAATTCAGCTAGATGGAGGTGGTCTTCCCAGTTGCCTCCAAAGTCCAGTGTACATGCTCTCAACAAATCCTCTAAGACTTTGTTCACCACCTCAGTTTGACCATCTGATTGTGGATGGTAGGCAGTGCTTAAGCACAATTCACTCCCCATGGCCTCTTGAAAACTTTTCCAAAATCTTGAGGTGAAGATGGTATCCCTATCACTCACAATGGTTTTGGGTATGCCATGCAACCTTACTACCTCTTTCATGAATATTTGAGCCAATTTTGGAGCATTTCTTTCTGTTTTAACTGGGATAAAATGTGCTACCTTAGTTAGCCTATCCACTATCACCCATATACTTGTGTTTCCCTTCTTAGATCTAGGAAGACCATCTATGAAATCCATAGATATATCCTCCCACTTCCACTGTGGTATACTAAGGGGTTGCAATAGTCCTGATGGCCTTTGTGTCTCTGCCTTGACTTGTTGGCAAGTCATGCACCTTGCAACATATCTGGCCACATCTGACTTCATCCCCTTCCACCAAAGATTTCTTTTCAAATTTTGATACATCTTGGTGCTACCTGGGTGTATGGAGTACTTACTCCTATGGTACTCATTTAATATTTCCTCCTTCAATTCTATATTTTCTGGAACACATATCCTATTTTTATTCCTTAAATAACCATTTTTGTCAACTTGATAATTTATTACTTCCTCCCCTTTTGATATGAGCACTTTCTTTTCCACCATGTTTAGGTCTTGTTCCTGCATTTTCCCAATCTTAAGAAGTAAATCTGATTGCAGAGATATCATACTTAATTTCCCTTTACCTTCACCTTCTTCAATGGACATCATTTGTACCTTACTGTTTTCCTCAATTTCCAAATCAGTAAGTATAGACAAATCCTTAAACTCTTCCATCATCAACATGGCTACTTTGGCATGTTGTCTACTCAAGGCATCTGCAACTTTATTTGCCTTGCCTGGTGTATACAGTATATCTAGATCATAGGCAGCTAGGAACTCTACCCATCTATGTTGCCTCATGTTCAAATCTTTTTGTGAGAATAAATATTTCAGTGCCTTATGATCAGTGTACAAAATGAATTTGGCACCTAACAAATAATGTCTCCAAAGTTTCAAAGCATACACAACTGCTGCTAGTTCAAGATCATGGGTTGCATACCTGGTTTCATGTGGCTTTAATTGCCTAGATGCATAGGCTACCACCTGGTCTTGCTGCATCAACACAGCCCCTAACCCAGAGCCACTTGCATCAGTGTACACAACCAAATTTTCATTTCCTTCTGGCACTCTCAATACTGGTGCATTAATCAGAGCTTCCTTTATTTTGATAAAAGCTTGCTCACATTTTTCTGTCCATACAAAGGCTTGGTTCTTTCTAGTTAAATTGGTAAGTGGTGATGATATTTTTGAGAAATCTTTTATAAATCTCCTATAATATCCTGCCATCCCCATAAATGATCTAATCTCACTGATGGTGCTAGGCCTTTTCCATGCTTGGATTGCCACTACCTTATTAGGGTTTACTGATATTCCTTTGGCAGAAATAACATGCCCAAGAAAATGCACTTCTTCTTTCCAAAATGCACATTTTGAAAATTTTGCCTTTAAATCATTTTCCCTTAGCCTTGACAAAACTAAATGCAAATGATTTTTATGCTCTTCCACTGTCTTGGAATAAATCAAAATGTCATCAATAAAAATCAGTACAAACTTGTCTAAATAATCTCTAAATATTCTATTCATTAAATCAACAAAATATGAAGGAGCATTTGTCAAACCAAATGGCATAACCAAAAATTCATATAAGCCATATCTTGTGTTAAATGCAGTATACTTAACACTTGAGTCTTCAACCTTCATTTGATGGAATCCTGATGCTAAGTCTAGCCTAGAAAATATTTTAGCTTCACTGAGTTGGTCAAAGAGATCATCTATTCTAGGCAATGGGTATTTATTCTTGATGGTTACTTTATTTAGTTCCCTGTAATCTATGCACATTCTCAAGGTACCATCATGTTTTCTTACAAACACCACTGGAGAACCCCAGCAGGAATTGCTTGGCCTTATAAATCCCTTGCCTTCTAATTCTTCCAACTGATTTTTCAATTCTTTCAGTTCACTTGGCCCCATTCTATAAGGTTTCTTGATTATTGGACTTGCTCCTGGAATGAGATTAATTTGGAACTCAACTGGTCTGTGGTGTGGAACACCCTTAACTTCCCCAAACACATCCAAGTATTCATTAACTATGGGAATTTCTTTAATTTTTAGTTCACTCAGATCTTTTTCTAAGTCAACTAAATGGTACAATTTCCCTTCCTTAGCTACTTCACATAGAACTGTGATCCTCTGGCCTCTAGAATTTTGCAATGATATGGTGGATGAGTCTAAATTAATTATGGCTTTAAATTGCCTTAACCAATCTACCCCCAATATAACTCCCATATTTGGGTAATTTAGAACATATAAATTGGAAATAAAAATATTTCCTCCTATGTTTAACTCCACATCCACACAATTCATGTTCAAAACACTAGAACTCCCTAGGGGACTTTGTACAAGCAATGGGGTTTCAACCAATATGCAGTTTAATTTTAATACTTTAACTAATTCATAGGAAATCAAAGAGTGTGTTGCTCCAGTATCATATACTACTGGTATGGGTATGGCACAAATGAGTAATGTGCCTTCCACTTGGCCATGATTTTTAGCATCAATTTTCACTGCAGATTTGCCTTTACCTTCCAAAGTTGCCAATTTCCCTTGCTGTTTATTCTCAGGACAGTTCCTCTTCATATGCCCCTCTTTCCCACATAGGTAGCATTTGAAGGCTCCTCCTTTTAACTCTGGGCACCTTGGTTTGATGTGTCCTTCTTTTCCACAATGATGGCAAACCAATTTCTTCTTAGTATCATTGGCTTTTGTGTCTTTACTCTTCCTGTTGTCTGCCTCCTCCTTCTTTTTATCATAAGGGTGATATCTTCCCTTATCCTTCTTGTTGTTGCTCTTAAAATTCCTATATTTCTCTCTTTCTTTGTCATGTTGTTCCAGTTTCAAAGCCAGATCAATTACTTGATCAAATGTTCTATCTGCATATGGTAGCATAGCTCTGCTAAGTCCTGGGTTCAGTCCTTTTATATACCTATCATTTTTGGATGCTTCATCTGCCACTAGCATTGCTCCATAATTGGATAGCCCTTCAAACTTTTGAGTGTATTCAGTGACATTCAAAGTTCCCTGCCTAAGTTTGATAAATTCTTCAAGCAAAATGATCTTGGCTGATGCTGGCACAAATCTTGCCTCCAACATCTCCTTGAACTGATTCCAAGTGATTTCATTTTCATTTCTTCCAGCTATGATCACCTCCCACCAGCTTAAAGCTACCCCTTTCAGTTGTCTAGAAGCTACTTGCCTCTTCCTTTGGTCATCCAACTGCATGTCATTGAAAATCCTATCAAGTGTTCTCAACCATGCTTGAATTTCCATCACACTCTCAGTTCCTTCAAAACTCTTGCCTCCCAAATTGGAATAAGTCTTCAGTAGTTTGAAAGCTCTTCATGTGGGTTCTCAGGCCTATGCCCAATTCCATCTCTTAAAACCCTCACAAATTCTTGCATATCAAGCATTTGAGGTGCACTGGGTCCTGCATTGTGATGAGATCCTCTTCCTACCATGGTCTGCTAACTAAATTCTGGGTAAATGGTATTAGTATATTATGAGTACTTCTATAATTTCTAATTTCTTATCTAAATTATTTCATCCAAAACAAACAGACATTATACATTTCTATAATACTTAACAATCAATGCAACCAAGTGCTCTGATACCAAACTGAAATGACCCTCCTATTTTCACCCTAATTTCATAAGGATTTTTTTTTTTAGAGATGATATATAGATATATCATTCATTACAAATATATTTCCCAGGGTCATTTTCTTTCTCCAATAAACAAAATATATCCAGGATCAAAATAACTTACCAATATAAATATATCAGTGTATATCTAATAACATACACATACATATGAAGATGTATGTGTTCCTCTTGTTTAAATTCAGAGTATATACTTTATTTTTTTTTTGTACAAGAACATTCTGTTTAATTTAGATTTTTAGCATTTCAGATTAATTATTGTATCCTGATTTTTGGCCATAAAATCCACTGGAAACATGTACTTTAGTCTGTCATTATAATTAAGAAATGATCAAGTAATAATCAGTGGTAAACAAGCTTTTAATATAGATGATTGTGTTAAAGTCTGGATAGTATCAAATTTAGTATAAAAGAAAGTGGATCCTAAGTGATCACAAGCAACATCTAGGCGTAATGGAAACGCGCCTAACTTATACATGAGAGGTCACGAGTTCGAGTGCTATGCTGGTCGGTTCAAACACAATTTTTGTTTTTTTTTTCTTTTTTCTCCTGTATGGTTTGAAATCTGATATCTACCTATATCTACACATATATATATTTAATTTTATCCTATAATCTATCATACAAAACAAAGTTTCTTGCTTTATTATTTTTAAAACCCATTCCTATAACTGTTTTAAGAATTTATGTTTATATTTTTGCCCAGATGTCAACATGCACACAGATATACATGTACATGTCTATATCTCTGCTCATTTTCCAGAAAACTGGGTGAAACAATTGCTAAATGTATTAAGCTTTTGAAATACATTTGTATTTTCAGAATACAATCTATCATGATCAACCAATACTTCATTTATTTGAAGCTGGATAACTCATGAATCTTGTATCTGCCACACTAGTTCAAAGCAATGGAGATACCTTTCATTGCATTCTGTCTGAAGCTTTAGAAAAACATTTTACTCTTCTCAATACAATTCAGAAATGAATTCAGACTTATTTACAAAGCATTTCAGTAAAAAGAAAATAAAATCCTTTTAAGTTTACTTCTTGCTAAATCCAGATTTTGTTCTAAAACTCAGTGCACTGTTATGTCACAAGATTAGCTAATACATATATAAATTATGCTATCACATAATTGTATATTTCTTACCAGATTTTTATTTATAGCTGATACTTGAGCATATTTTTCTTGTTTATATTTCAGACACTACTTCAAAAACAAATCAAACCTTAACACACAACCATTTCAACAAAACAACAAATTTTAATCTGACACTTTACAGATCATAAGGGCAACTTGATCACTAACCATAAAATATTCAATACATGACTGGAAATCTTAGAAACATAAAATTTTTCCTGAATACATGCAGATATAATCAATTTAAGCTCTTATTGAAACTAGCTAGCATGTTCATTCACTCCTCCATAATAGCCATTACTTCATTTTTACTTAGTGCCTGGGTTACCTGAAAGAGCATAAGTGGCTGCCTCATTTTAAAATGAGACACCCCATATGCCATGAGCAAACAAGGGTCAGATCTATGATCTGGTATGAGTAACATCAATTCATTCATGATATTAAGCAATAGAGATTATAAGAGCACCAATTAGTTATTTAAGCAAATTCCTGTAGTCAACTACTTTTACATAGTATAATTAAGTTGATTCAGGTATGATATATTCATTTATCATTCTTTCACTTGCATACATAATCATGCAAACATAATTATCTATTTGCAACAATTGCATTCACTGGAATCATCTTGGTTCCATACCATTCAACCTAAGAAATATCCATATTCCTATTTCTTCATTTACAGGTTGTATAATTCAATTTAAATCCTTGCCTCATCTGCTATTAAGGAATCACTGGGACACATTGCAATGAACTAATTCACATCATTGCACAAAGATCTCAGGGCTTAAACAAACCATGTGCCAACTTGCATACTTCAAATATGACAAGCATTCCAGCAGCTTTCTTGGCCTTCCCTTCCCTAGTTTATTTACTAGTGTATTGTCTTAAACCCTATCATCAAATATGCTAAGTGAACATGTCACTGCAAACATGGAAACATCCATAATCTTTCCTAGCATAATTCTCCTCAGAAATAAGCAGACAGTTATTTCCTAAATGGGGTCAATATGTCTTGATCTTAGTAAAATATAAGAACATTTTCAACTGTAAAAAGAGGCATGGCATGTTATATTGATCTGCAAGCCTTTATGATTGATTCAGATTCAAGATCTGGTTCAATCATAATTTTAGCTTGTGGGTTTCTTTTTTTTTTTTTTGATTTGATTAAGGGCTCAGCACTTAGAAAATTTCTATTGCACCCTTAACATTTTTCTTTTCAAGCCTCAGCACTTATACCAAGTATAATGCAGCTCCAATCATTTTTATATAGTTTCCATGCCATAGATCTATAACAGCTGAGAGTATTCTCCATATAATTTTTAAGATCCTAAACTTTAACATTTATGAGTATAAATAAAACAGTATGATACTCATCCAAAGACAAATGTCTCAACCAATCAAAGATCATCAAAATCATCCATATTAAATCATATCAGATCTAAAATAAGACATCCAAAAAGCATTGATGAAATCACATACATCAAAATCAGAAATATATATATAAATGGCAATAAAAAGTGGCTGCCTCATCTCAGGTCTTAATGCCATGAACTCAGTGAGATTACTCACCTAAATGTTTCTTCTTATTAATCCAGAAAATTCTTGTTTGAGTGTTTTCTCCTTCCTTCCAATATTTTTTTTTTCTTCTTTTCTTATTTTTGTGCAGCCCGGGGTAAAGACAATTCTACTGCCTATTTATATGCATTTTTCCTCTAGGGTTTTGTTGAAACAGAATTCCATTTCTGTCCTGGCTAGCATCATGCATTTTTCATTCATAATACCCCGGCCATATTAACCAAATTAAAGGCTGCATTTTCTTTCTTTTACTTTTCAGAAAATGGCCACTCACCTAGTCATGTTAAAAGTGTGACTATCCTATTTTATATTTTAATTATTTCTGAAAATCCCCTTTGCTATTTTTGCCTACACAAGCATATTGACTTGTATCACATTTCATGTCATTTTAATGTTATGGTTTCACTTACTTATATATGTACTTTTCAGTATTTAAAAATGTATATTTGTATACATATCTTATCTAGGCTTATTTTAATTCCTCTTTTTAAATTCAGAAACATATGCACCTATATGTATACAAGTTTACAAATCCTTATAACATATACATATGTATAATTTTCTTTTCTGGGTTTTAATAAAAATCTGTTTACTGATTTAAAGTAAAACTTACTTTTCTTATTTTCTAAGATGATCCATATAATTCCAGAAATCAAATATCCATGTTGCAAAATCATGTTTGTATTGCTTTTTAATTCTTGTTTTAAATCCAAGAAATCTGGAGTTCTTCCTTGTGCCATTTCAGTGTGCACGTGCACACATATACTTGCACACCATTTATTCCAGAAATTTCATCATATTTAAATCTAAATATTTCAAAAATTAAGTCATTTTACAAAAATGATTTTTCACAAAATTTTGGGGTATTACATTATACCTGTTATATCATATGTTACTGTTATTTAATGTTATTCTGTTATTTATATCTGTTATCACCATTGCAAGTTCCCTGTAGACTAGAATCACTATGGGTTGAAATGATACATACCCGAACGGACTTTAGAATAGGGAAAAATCGTTATGGGCTGAAATGATAGGCCTGAACGATTTTTATTTAATTTATTTTAACTTGGGATTGCGGGTTTGAAATGATAGAACCCGGATTTTTCTTTTTTTAACTGCAGATTGAAATGATACATATCTGTATCACTTGACCTAGGTTAGAAAATTTTATACAGGCCCGTGGTTATTTTATAAAGTGTTTTGGATATTTTTAAGTATTTTAAAAATTATAAATTTATGAAATTTGATTTAAATAGATTTTGAAATGTTTTAAAATAAAGAAATTATGATTTTTTTTCTATGTGTTAAAAATGTAATTAATGAATGGTTTAACTGGATTTTTGAAATATAACTTAAGTTGGAAATTTGGAATTTTGGTTAAAAATGATATTTAAGTTATATAAATAAAATGGATATTAAATTTTATTTGGAAATGGTAAATATGATAATTTGATTAAATTTGAATTTAAGTGATTTATTAAAGTATTATTGATTTTTCTATGAATTTAAGTGGTTAAATAAATGAATGTTTAAAAGTGATCTTTTAAAATATAACTTGACTAGGAAATGTGAAATTTGGTTTTAATTAAAGGTTTAAGTTAATTAAATAAAATTGGAAATTTTGTTAAATTGTAAAATGGTAATTTAAATTTGAAGTGTTAAGTCTATTTGTTGAAATGTGAAGAATTGGAACTTTTACACTTAAACTTATTAAGTAAATTGTTGAAAATTAGATTTAATTATAAGAAATTTATTGTGAAAAAGATATATGTTAAATGATATGTAAATGAACATTTTAAACGTTAAAAATAGGATTTTTAAAATGTTTATGTGTTTTAAATTGAAGTTATTTAATTGCTGGAAATACACTAACACCTGAAATCTACTTTTAATAGCATTCAAAAATGCTATAGATATTGTTTTGAACTAAAATTGTGTAAAAAGAGCTATTACAGCATTTCTGAAATGCTGTAGTTGCTGTAGTTGAACTTATAGGTTAATATTGAACTCAGGCCTATTAGAGCATTCTCTGGAAATGCTATAGTGGTCTGCAGTCTTTGCTGAAACCAAATTTAACCCCTTGTTTTGAAATCTGAACTACCGCAGCACTTCTGAAATGCTGTCTTTTCTGTTTTGAACTATAATTCAACTAAAACTGAGTTTTAACAGCAGTTTTAAGTGCTATCTTTGCTGAATTAAAAATGTTTTCAAATATAACTTATAGCAGTTGTTTTTAAATGCTGTGAAATGCTGAAATTTTAATAATTAGGGTTTTTGACTTAGTAAACGAACTCAGAATGGTTTGAAACTTTGGAAATTGAATACTTGATTTGAAAATATAATAATTACACTTTTAAAAGGTTTATATGAATTATTTGATTGGAATATAAACTATTTTAAGGTGATTTGAAATGATAGTAAATGAACGATATCTTTGAATTTAAAAGGTATTTAAAGTTGAATATTTGGATTTGAACTGATAGGATATTTTATTTTATTAAAATGATTTGAAATGAAGTTTTGTAAGGATATGATATTTTATTATATTAAAATGATTTGGAAATGAAGTTTTGAAATGATATGAAAATTTAAATATATGGAAATGGTTTGGAATTGATTTAATCTTTATTTTGATAAAGATATGGTTTGAAATGATATTTTATTTTGAAGTAAAGTATTGTATTTAAAAGTTATAACCACGGGTTATAATAACGATTGGTTGGCAAAGAGACCGGGATTGGATATGGACATACTCTCTGTCGATACCGAAAACCACTTTGACAACCGTGTACGCGGTGGAGATTCCAGAATGAAGTAGGATGGTGGCGACGTTCTTAAGGTATGTTACGTGGACCCAACTCCCATGAGTTGGCATAAGGTGGCTAAAACAGGAGCGATCTCGGACCAGTGAGGTAGCACCTCTTCTCGGACACATTTCTTCGATATTATACTCTTACTTGTGATTGATTAGATGGCCATCCTCCGATTTGGGAGTGTTGTTCGAGGTGGAACGGTAGTGGCTGCTATGCGTATCCATCAGTCCGTGTGCGTAATTGGTATATCTACCCTGGCATTGCCTAGTTGTGCCGTGTCACCTACCATATCGAGCTTTACTACGATTATGATTTTAAGATCCGACCACGTTAAGGTTCTCCATCCCCTTAACGCTATTTTCTATATGATTATACTTTACTTATTTAGACACTATTATAATATCGAATATTACTACATAGTAGATATTTTAACGGATCCTTAGAGGATGGGCGGTCCCAAGCATCTTCTAAGTTACTTGTACCTTTATTACAGTTCACTTGAGTTGGTTTACATTATATAAGTATATATTGTCCTGACTCGAGTGTTTTGTGTTTTGCTTTACGCTCGGGTCAGCCTGAGTTATTCACAGATTTGGATTTCCACTCTCTTGGAGATTTGAATCGCTGGAGATTATCTACTTGTCATGTCCTATCTATTTCAATTCCGTTGTTCTACTCAGCTTGTACTTGGTCGTTACACAGAAAGTCTGGAGGGTGTGTCTCATTGTCTTAAAATTAAGATTGTATTTGCTTTGCTATTTTAATGGAAATATATATAAGGAATTGTACAAGATTGGATGTAGGGTAACTTCGAACCAGTATAAAATCCTGGTCTATTTTTCCTTTTTACTTTTTCTACTTTTATATTTATCTATGTTTGAATCTGTGATTGTTAATTTCATTATTTAGACTATGACCTTAAAAGGATTCAAAAAGATTTACAAAATTATAAAACACTATTTACCCCCCTCCCCTCTTTAGTGTTAAATTAGCCTTAATATTCATCTTCCACTAAACTTACATTTGGTATCTGAGCATTGTTTTTCAAAGTATTCATAATTTTGATTTTTGAAAAGCTTTAAGGGCAAAAGATATTGATATTATTTTTAACACTATTTCTGAAAAGCAATATGATAAAATAAACATGGCATTGTTTCATGAATTTACATTCATTCATTATGAAAAGTCACTTGATCTTTTGAAAGGATATAATTTGCAGGAACAGACATGTTACATGGATTTTTGATGAACAAACACCTGGTGATCAAACTCTACAAATTAAAAAGGAGAAACAGATACTGTATAGTGGCTGCTTAAGGCATATGACTGGTAATCCAGAGATCTTGAAAGATATCATTTACAACGATGGTGGATTGGTCAATTTTGGAGACAACTCTAAAGGATATGTGATTGGCATCGACAATGTTGGTAATTCTAAAACTCCTACCATTTCTATTGTTTTGTTAGTTAGAAATTTAAAACATAATCTGTTGAGTATTAGTCAATTGTGTGATAATGGCTTCAAAATTAAATTTGAAAAAAATAAATGTCATATTGAAGATAATGAGTCAAACATTATCTTTGAAGGCATTAGGAAAAGAAACATTTGCATATTAAGTATGAAGGTATAATGATAATTTGTGTCTTTTGGGTGAATCAAGTAACCCTTGGATTTGGCACAAAAGATTTGGTCATTTGAATTTCAAACACCTTTTAAAATTATCAAAAATGATCTGGTTAGGGTCTTCCTAAAATAAGTTTTGATGTTAATAACGTTTGTGATGCGTGTCAATTGGGAAAACTTTGAAAAGGTTCTTTCAAGTTAAAGGATATGATCCCTACCTCTCAACCCCTCGAACTTCTTCATTTAGATCTGTTTGGTCCTTCATAAATACAATCTATAAATCATAACAGATATGTCTTTATAATTGTGGATGATTTTTCTAGGTTTAAATAAAATGAGCAATATTGCTTTCATTTCAATAATTGAACCTAAAAATCCGAAAGCATCAATAGATGATTCATGGATTCTTTCTATGCAAGAAGAACTGAATCAATTCACAAGAAATGATGTTTGGGAATTAGTCCTAAGACCCAAGGATAAATATGTAATAGGAACTAAATGGGTATATAGAAATAAAATGAATGCACAAGGAGAAGTTATAAAAAATAAAGCTCATTTAGTCGCTCAAGGTTATTGTCAAGAAGAAGGTATCAATTTTGAAGAAACATTTGCACCTATAGCTACATTAAAAAATAATAAGAATCTTACTAGCTTTTGCAAATCATAATAATTTTAAATTATTTCAAATGGAGGTTAAAAGTGCCTTTTTAAATGGGTTTATTAAAGAAGGTGTTTATGTAGAACAATCCCCACCTTTTAAGGATGAAAAATTCCCTAATCACATTTATAAATTAAAAAAAGCTTTATATGATCTAAAGCAGGCTCCTAGAGCTTGGTATGATAGACTTAAATCATATTTTTTACAATCTAATTTTGAAATAGGCAAAGTAGATAGTACTCTTTTTATTAGAAGAAATAACAATGATATTCAACTACTATAAATAATACAAATATATGTAGATGATATTATTTTGGATCAGCTAACGATAAATTAAACAAAGAATTTTTTTAGATATAATGACTGGGAATTTGAAATGAGTCATATGGGAGAACTAAATTACTTTTTAGGATTGTAAATAAAATAATCAAGTAATGTTATTTTTATAAGTCAAGAAAAATATGCTAAAGATTTAGTTAAGAAATTTGGAATGTCAAGTTCCAATGGTAAGCCAACTCTTATGGCAACAAATGAAAAATTAAATAAGGAAGAAAAAATATGTAGATCAAAAATTATATAGAGGAATGATTGGGTCATTACTCTATATAACCGTTGGTAGACCTGATATAATGCATAGTGTATGTCTCTATGCAAGATATCAATTTCAACCTAAGGAAACTTATCTAAAATCTGTAAAACGAATATTAAGATACTTAAATAATACATTAGATTAAGAACTCTTTTATCCAAAAGAGGATTCCTTTGAATTAATCTCATATAGTGATGCTGATTATGCTGGTTGCAAATCAGACTAAAAAAGTACTAGTGGAAGTTGTCACTTTTTAGGACACTCTCTAGTCTCCTGGTTTAGCAAAAAGCAAAAATCTATATCTCTATCCACAACAGAAGTAGAATATATTTCAGCAGCATTAGCATGTTCACAAGTTATTTATATGCAACAAACGTTAAAATATTTTGGTTTATACTTTACAAAATCACCAATATACTACGATAATACTAGAGTAATTGATTTATCTAAAAATCCAACTCATCATGCTAGAGCTAGACATATGGATATACAACATCACTTTCTAAGAGATAACATAAACAAAGAAATAATCTCACTAGAATTTATAAATATTGAAAATTAAATAGCATATATATTTACAAAACCATTGAACCAAACATCATTTACTAAGCTAAGAAGAGAGTTAGGAATTTGTTCTCTACCAGAAATATAAAAATAATAACATATAAATCAAAAATTAAAAAGAAAAAAATCATCAAATTTACACTAGATATATCGACATACATGGATTAGATATGTCGACATATCCAGTTAAATTTAGAATTCAAATTTCCCTCCTAAATTCATCCTTTTTCTTCATATCTCCTACACAAGGGCCTCTCCAAAACATCACCATGGCCAAAGTGACTACATTGGAGGAAGAAATGAAGAGTTTCTGCAAATGGTCACTGAAACACAAGTGGTTCAACTTTGTCTCCTCCAAGAACAAGAGAAATAGGGCAGAATTCTTAGAAATCTACAGAAGTATCTATTGGATAACCCTACAAATCCAATAGTAATTGAAGAGGGTAGTATTAATCCTAAATATGCTAAAGTGGAAGAGGAAGAAAAGGAAGAAGAAGAAAAAGAAGAGGAAGAACAAACGGACGAAGATGAACTATTGTGTTGGAGAAGTTTGTTTCGATCGAGATGGAAATCTCGTCGAACATTAAGGGAATTTCTGCCTTTATTATCCCTTCTGTCCCATCCACAAGTCTCCAATTATCAAGAAGAAACCTTAGTCCTAGGATTAGCACATTTAGTATGATTTGCTAGGATTTGATTGTGTAATGACCCAGATTTTTTGACGTTGGATTTGAAATATTTAAATGGTTTTAAATATTTAATTTGAATTATAAATTGATTTCTGGATATGAAAGAGTTGGTTTTCAATTATAAAATAAATACGGAATTTAAATATAACTGGTTAGTGAATAATTGAATTTAATAACGGAGAATTAGTTAAAATATTTAATCCTGAGTTTTAAGCTTGTTAAAAATATTTTAAAGGCTTGTATAATTTACATTGATAGCAATAAAGATAATAAAAGTTTTTAAATTGAATTTAAAAGTAGTTTGTTCGATTTCAAAAAATATATCGTTTAAATTGACGTTTAAAAATAGCCTTCCGAGGCACAGTCTTGGATTTTGACAAAACTAGTTCCATTGGATCCGTAATATTGTATATTTATCGGATTTCAAATTTCGTAGCTTTTGGAGTTATTGTGTGGCCGTACAGTTTGTAAACGCGCTAAAATTTATATCGGGAATTTAATATTATAACTGGGTCCAAAAAGCTATCTTCTCCATAAGATCGAGTTAGGACTCGAAACCTTTTCCATTGTGTTCGAAATAGGGGTATAACATTATAAACGCCTAGCGGTATGCCACGATAGGAGATCGGGATTTTAAGCTATGTTTCGAGATGGTTTAAACTTAAATATATATATATATATATATATATATATCTCAACATTTTAAATCTGAGTTCCCATCAGAACTTTTTGCTCTCATCTTCAAAACACTGTAGCTCCTATCCAGCATGCATAAAATCACATCATTTCTTTCCCCATTAGTTCGAACGATAAGAAGGAAAAAAATATAAAACACATCATTTGATTTTACATTAAGATGAAAGAAAGTTATTTTTATTTACTGAAAAATAGATAGGATTGAAACAGGAAAATATATACACACACACACATGTTTTAATATATATATATATATAGGAAAACAGAAAAATTTCATAGATTTTGGAAAATATAGGAGTTATATAAAAATTAGATTTTTAACCTATATAGATTATTTTTATAAGTATATACATATGTAGTTTCAATAAATTAAAATAAATATACATATACACATTTTAATTTACTAGTTTATTTTAGAATAATGTATTATGGTGATTAATTAGTCTAATTAACTTATTTAATTTATTTTAGTTATTAAAGGATTTTTAAAGGAAAATTATTAGTTAATTAAATTTGTTAAATAGAAAATTAATTGTTCGATTATTTCGAATATTAATAAACCGTACAATGTTTATACAAGGTCGAAAATCAGGAAACCGAGTCGAGATTGAAGTGGATTGCAAACGGAAATAAAGGTGAGATTTTCTCACTCATTCGGATTACCCTATTAAAATTTAAATGTTAAATTTAAATTATTGGATGCCTGACTTGATTGATGAATTTATAATGTATCCGTTGGATGTTATATATATATAGTAGTATATATTGGAGTGATTGATATTCCCACATTATATAGCGGATGAGACCTTATGCGCTCCGCATAATAGCGGATGACCCTATATACCGCGATATCCCCCTTGAAGTGGGATTGGTATTTTATTTGTTGACTAACATCTGTGGATGCTAGAAAACAGGTTGGAGGGATCCAACTGGATTCCTCAAAAATATTTATTGTTCATATATATTTTGATATATGATATGATGGATAAATTGATATGGTTTGGGTGTGAATTGAATTATTTAGCGTTAAATAGCATGGGAATTAAAATGGGCACTTCGGATACCAGGAATAATTAAATTGAATGAATTTAAAAGGAAATTTGAATAGTAAATATTTATATTGTAAATTGCATTTATTCTAAAGGGAATTAAGTAGAATAAAAATATATTAACTAATTTGAGTTATACTTTGCTATTTGAAAATTGGGTTAAGTGGTGATTTGAAATTTAATTATATATTAAGGGCTTGACGAGATATTGATAAATAGATTCGAAATAAAATGGAATTTATTAAAGGGTAAAATTATAAATAGAATCTGTTTTTATAAATAGAAGAAAAACTCAGGGGAGTTTATAAACTTATAAATGGGGTTTATAAATGAGATAGATTGATATCAAGGAAAAAATATAAGTTTATGGCATTAACTTATATAGAGTTATGCAAAATTGTTTTTGAAAGAAATAGTGGAATATATTTCGAATGTGAGAAATGGTGATATGGTCGGGGTGATACGAATCAAGAGGAATCTGTGAATTGAATTGGTAAATATTGGATTTTCTAAAAATAGACTTTTGTTGAG
Source organism: Allium fistulosum (assembly GCA_030737815.1). Taxonomy (NCBI): domain Eukaryota; kingdom Viridiplantae; phylum Streptophyta; class Magnoliopsida; order Asparagales; family Amaryllidaceae; genus Allium; species Allium fistulosum. The sequence continues at coordinate 920,590,553 of CM060906.1, forward strand.
TAAACTAAAATTGTTTTAAACGGGATTTTAAATTACCATACTATATAACTTTTAAAACTACTATCTGGATCTAGAATATCCCGAAGTTAGTTATTTTAGTACATATTTTTAAAAGTAAACCATTTTTCTTATTTCATATATATAATTTTAAATGTCTTAAAATTCAATTATGAATCCTCTCGAGATGGAAAGCGAAGTTAATTAAAATCGAATAAGATTTAGGGAAAAGATCTTATAATGGTATTATGGAATTTAAATAAAATTCTAAAGTGTAAGGTAAGCGAACTTTGAAAGGTGAAGTACAATTCACAAGGGAAATAGAAGAAGCGTAACTGGAATTTTGTATAAGCAGAAATGGCTTTGGAAATATTAAAGGAATTTAACTAAGGAGTTCGGGAATTTATAGAATTCGTGTGGAACGAGTGGGGAATTTACAAATTAAGTTGTAAATGATTTTTGAGAAAAGAAATAGGGCATAAAATGAATATTTCCAAGTGTTGAGAAACTAATGAAGTGGGAAAAATATTCTAAATATTGGGCAAGGGTTGGAATTTGTTCCGTGGGAATTAAAAGGGATTTGAAAACTATTTTCAAAGTACGAAAATAATATCTTGAGTAGATATTTTGAAATAAATAATTTGGGATATTATTTAAGGCCTGATGGTTGCTTGTGGATGTTATATGATAGTTAAATAACCGACTATCAATATTGGCCAATGCTGATCGTTTTGAAGAAACCGGGATCGAATTTAATTATCCGAAAACCACTTCGATCCGATTTAAAAGTTTGCGAATGAATACCGTGAAGGTGATGAAGACGGTGATTCGGTTTGTCCAAACCCAGGACAACTTGTATGGACGAATGCTATCAGACCATCATCATTGGAGTACGATGAGCATTCTAAGTGAAGGTGCCCTTTAAAAGGTAACGCTTAACCTCAAGCCTCATCAACCGGGATTGGCCAAAACAGGGAAGGTGCGGCAAGGCTAAGTAGGTAGCACCCAAGTAGGGTCATGTTTCCCCTGTCTAGAGTCCCTTTATTTCGACTGTGTGGCGGTTGTTAGCTCCAACCGTGGGGTGATCTTATTTGGACTATCCAGTAAGGGGTAGCTCCGGTCTTGTGTTACAGGGGATCGGGAGTGGTCCTCGGTACTCTAAGCTAGGCCAGGTACAGTGACGGGCGGTACCCTAGTAGCCCTGCCATTGTATGGAATCCAATCTCCAATAAGCGCCCGTACGGTTTAGATTGTGCCAACTATTGCTGGAACGTGAGATGCAAGCATTTCAGCTAGATTCTATTATACTTTCTATATGCACTATTATAATATCAGACGAATTTGATAAAAATGTTTTGGTTATCGTAAGGTAAAAACCCGGCATGTTTATTTGTGGCATGGTCTTACAAGATACCTTTGTCTTCAAAGGCTTTTCAAAACTTTAATAATCCAACTGAGTGTGATTTTATCACGCTGGTTTTCCAAACTGACTCGGGTGTTGTTTTATTATGATACTCGTGTCAGACCGAGTTTAACAGATCCAGGATAATGTGCTATGGAGCTCAAGAGACGAGCTGGATGACAGAGACGTATGTTCGTACTTGAATTATTATTTCCGCTGTGTAAGGACAGATAATAATCTATCCAAAATGATGGATGATTGTTGTACTCTGATAATGGTATGTATATATATATAGCAGTACAGATTTCTTTGTATTTAAAATCTGTTATTATATATTGTATTTTGTTCCGCTGCGATTGTGAGATTCTATGTTGTTATTTTCTTCTTCTTCTTCTACCTCTTTCTTCTTTAACCCTGAAGACTCGTATTTCCATCCACTTTGAGTTGAATTGATGTGGAATAATCGGCTCAAAGGGGTATGGATTTGTGGGCCTTTACACTTGGTATTAGAGCTGAAGGTTAAGCAAGAACCTTGGCTCTGGTGGGGATTACTCATTAGATATAGAGCCAGTAGTACTCTAGAATGAGTTTGAGCGTAATAATAGATATAAGCGCGTATTTGTTAGTGAATAAAAATGTTTTAATATTGTGTTGACTTATTGGTTGAGTGGTATATAAATTCTTGTCGAGTAGAGGGACGCCGCTATTCCGATAGGAGTTTATAAACATTTGAACACGATAAACCGACACAATATGGTTTTGAAGTGGGTGAATGAAATAATTTTACCCAAAATATATTTTGATATAAAAGGAATAATTTCTAAAACTATTATATGTAATGGAAGTGTTTGGATGATAATATTATAGTCAAATAAGATTATAAAATCTGAAATAGTTTATATAACTAATAGGAAAATTTGTATAAGTATAAATTGTACAAATGGATTATAATTGGAATTGAACTTAAACCGGGGCTGGAAGTTTAAGTTCCAGGGTGTTTGAAAAAAAAATTAAAATGAAATTTAACTTGGGTTAAGTTGGAGAAAATTAAATTTTTGAAATTAAATTAATGGTGATTTGAAAGAAATAAATTAGTGAAGTAGATTAGTTGAATGGATTAAATTTTGGATGTAATTGGAAAAAAAATTAAGTTGATTTGAGAAATAGGAATTGAATTGAAATTTACTTAAACTAAATGAAGTTGAGTTGAAATAGAATTAAATTGAAACAAAAATTCAGTTGAGTGTAGATGATATTGAATGAAATTAAATTCTTGCTTAAATAAATAAAAGTAAGTTAAATAAGAATTGGATTGGAATAAATGAATTGAAATAGCTCTTAAAAGATGGATTGAATAAAGATATGATTGGGCTATAAATAAATGTATAGTCTTGAGTTAATAACAGAATGTGAATGTGCTTGATTACAACTTGATGGAAATATGAAATATAAGTGGGTGACTTATAAAAATGGAAAAGTGGAATAGAAGACCCAAAATAAATATTGTTTGATATTTTGGAAAATGAAATAAAAAGCCAAACTTGAATTATAAAATAGATTGAACTCAAGCAAAATAGTTAAAGTGATTTTTGAAAAAAAAAAATCAAATATTGGTTTAAGCATTGGAAGTGAACTAATTAGATAACTAACTAGTTAATAAAATATGGAAGTGGAACCTAATTTAGTTAAATAGAAGTTGAATTGTGAGTTAATAATGGAGTTTGGAAATGAACTCGAGTTATAAATAAAATTCGACTTGGATTGTTAGAAAATTATATAAGTGGAAATGTTGTCAAATAGAATAGAATTGGATAGAAATGGTTTGAGTAGTGAATAAATTACAGTTTGGGTATAAAATAATTGAAATGGCCTCGATATTAATTGAATGAGCTCGGGAATGAATTAAGTTTGGAAGTTAAAAGTGTGAAGTGGAATAAGTGAATAAACTAATTGAATTAAATTAGTAAAATGGATGGGATTTGATTAAATAAAAATCAAATCAAGGATTTAAACTAGAAGTTGGTTATAAGAAAAATAAACTTAAGTTATGGGGTGAAATAATTTGAAGAAAATTAATAACTTGAGTTAATATTAAAAGAAGATTGGCTTAAATTATTTGTGAAATGGTTATTTAACATATGGAATGTTGTCGAGCTTAATAAAATGATTTTGGATAAAACAAATACAGATATAAAATGTAATGCAAAAGGATTGTGAATAAAATTGAAATGAAATGGAATTAAATATAAATTGAGTTGGAATCAATTTAAAAGAGCTATAAGCTTAAGTGATTATTTATTTGAATAAATATCGTCGAATTTGCATAAAAAAAGTTGTCGTTTGACGTAAACGAAAGTAAATAAAATTTCTATGAATTAATAGAAGCAAATAAAATTGATTTTGGAATTAATTGAAATGAATATGAGTTCGTTTGGTTTAAAAATGAATTGAATGTGAACAATTGAGTTGTAAACCATTTAAATTGAGTGATAATAGTATATGCGTTGATTGAAACAATTGAATAAGTGTTGAAGTCATATAGGTTGCTTATAAATATTGTTTAATCTGCATTGCTTATAAAATCCTTGTGTTTAGCTATTGCAAATAAGTAAAATGTTATTAAGTTACATAATTTGGTGCTTACATGTTTAAATTGAGTAAGTACAGGTACCTCGAGGCCGTTTGGCTGGATTTGGTCGCGCTAATTGCTAAATAAATAAGCTGTTTGCTTAAAAATGCTAAATAAAGGTACGGCTACGCAATAAAAGAATAAAAATATGATATATTGTTGTTTATTTTTGTTGTCCGACCGTGTGGGTCGATGTATATATATTTATCTCTCTTTTCAAATTGCAAAAGCTCCTCCGTACAAGGGAGGCTCTGCCAAAATTTTCCGAAAATTTTGGGAGTTAGAAATTTTTTGTTAACGACGGTTGATTTCAAATTGGAATTGAAATAAAGAGATTTTGGAATTGGAATTGAAATTAATTGTTTAGTTGGAACTAAAGGATTATAAAAGTGAATATGGGATTTTCACTAAATGGGTTTTAGTAAGTTAATGGGTTTGGGCATTCTTCTGCCTTAGCAATTTCGGGGACGAAATTCTTTTAAGGGGGGAGGAATGTAACGACCTGTATTTTTCGACGTTGAATTTGAAATATTTAAATGGTTGTAAATATTTAATTTGAATTATAAATTGATTACTATATAAGAAAGAGTAGGTTTTCAATAATAAAATAAATGTGGAATTTAAATATAGCGGGTTATTGGATAATTGAATTTAATAAATGAGAATTAGTTAAAATATTTAATCCTGAGTTTTAAGCTTGTTAAAAATATTTTAAAGGCTTGTAAAATTTATATTGATAACAATAAAGATAATAAAAAATTTTAAATTGAATTTAAAAGTAGTTTGTTCGGTTTTAAAAATATATCATTTAAATTGACGTTTAAAAATAACCTTCCAAGGCACAGTCTCAGATTTCGACGAAACCAGTTCCATTGGATCCGTAATATTGTATTATTATCGGATTTCAATTTTCGTAGCTTTCGGAGTTATTGTGTGGCCGTACGGTTTGTAAACGCGCTAAAATTTATATCGGGAATTTAATATTATAACTGGGTCCAAAAAGCTATCTTCTCCATACGATCGAATTAGGACTCGAAACCTTTTCCACTGCGTTCGAAATAGGGGTATAACATTATAAATGCCTAGCGGCATGCCTCAATAGGAGATCAGGATTTTTAGCTATGGTTTCGAGACAGTTTAAACTTAAATATATATATATATATATATATATATATATATATATATATATATATATCAACATTTCAAATATGAGTTCCCATCAGAACTTTTTGCTCTCATCTTCGAAGCACTGTAGCTCCTATCCAGCATGCATAAAATCACATCATTTCTTTCCCCATTAGTTCGAACGATAAGAAGGAAAAAATATATAAAACACATCATTTGATTTTACAGTAAGATGAAAGAAAGTTATTTTTATTTACTGAAAAATAGATAGGATTGAAACAGGAAAATATATATACACACACACATGTTTTAATATATATATATATATGTATGTAGGAAAATAGAAAATTTTTATAGATTTTGGAAAATATAGGAGTTATATAAAAATTAGATTTTTAAACCTATATAGATTATTTTTCTAAGTATATACATATGTAGTTTCAATAAAATAAAATAAATATACATATACACATTTTAATTTACTATTTTATTTTAGAATAATATATTATGGTGATTAATTTGTCTAATTAACTTATTTAATTTATTTTAGTTACAAAAGGATTTTTAAAGGAAAATTATTAGTTAATTAAATTTGTTAAATGGAAAATTAATTGTTCGATTATTTCGAATATTAATAAACCGTACAATGTTTATACAAGGTCGTAAATCGGGAAACCGAGTCGAGATTGAAGTGGATTGCAAACGGAAATAAAGGTGAGATTTTCTCACTCATTCGGATTACCCTATTAAAATTTAAATGTTAAATTTAAATTATTGGATGCCTAACTTGATTGATGAATTTATAATGTATCCGTTGGATGTTATATATATAGTAGTATATATTGGAGTGATTGATATTTCCGCAGTATATAGCGGATGAGACCATATGCGCCCTGCATAATAGCGGATGACCCTATATACCGCGATATCCCCCTCGAAGTGGGATTGGTATTTTATTTGTTGACTAACATCTGTGGATGTTGGAAAACAGGTTGGAGGGATCCAACTGGATTCCTCAAAAATATTTATTGTTCATATATATTTTGATATATGATATGATGGATAAATTGATATGGTTTGGGTGTGAATTGAATTATTTAGTGTTAAATAGCATGGGAATTAAAATGGGCATTTCAGATACCAGGAATTATTAAATTGAAGGAATTTAAAAGGAAATTTGAATAGTAAATATTTATATTGTAAATTAGATTTATTCTAAAGGGAATTAAGTAGAATAAAAATATATTAACTTATTTGAGTTATACTTTGCTATTTGAAAATTGGGTTAAGTGGTGATTTGAAATTTAATTATATATTAAGGGCTTGACGAGATATTGATAAATAGATTCGAAATAAAATGGAATTTATTAAAGGGTAAAATTATAAAATGAAATTATAAATAGAATCTGTTTTTATAAATAGAAGAAAAACTCAGGGGAGTTTATAAACTTATAAACGGGGTTTATAAATGAGATAGATTGATATCATGGTAAAAATATAAGTTTATGGCGTGAACTTATATAGAGTTATGGAAAATTGTTTTTGAAAGAAATAGTGGAATATATATTTCGAATGTGAGAAATGGTGATATGGTCGGGGTGATACGAATCAAGAGGAATCTATGAATTTAATTGGTAAATATTGGATTTTCTAAAAATAGACTTTTGTTGAGTAAACTAAAATTGTTTTAAACGGAATTTTAAATTACCATACTATATAACTTTTAAAACTAATATCTGGATCTAGAATATCCCGAAGTTAGTTATTTTAATACATATTTTTAAAAGTAAACCATTTTTCTTATTTCATATATATATATATAATTTTAAATGTCTTAAAATTCAATTATGAATCCTCTCGAGATGGAAAGTGAAGTTAATTAAAATCGAATAAGATTTAGGGAAAAGATCTTATAATGGTATTATGGAATTTAAATAAAATTCTAAAGTGTAAGGTAAGCGAACTTTGAAAGGTGAAGTACAATTCACAAGGGAAATAGAAGAAGTGTAACTAGAATTTTGAATAAGCAGAAATAGCTTTGGAAATATTAAAGGAATTTAAATAATGAGTTCTGGAATTTATAGAATTTGTGTGGAACGAGTGGGGAATTTACAAATTAAGTTGTAAATGACTTTTGAGAAAAGAAATAGGGAATAAAATGAATATTTCCAAGTGTTGAGAAACTAATGAAGTGGGAAAATTATTCTAAGTATTGGGCAAGGGTTGGAACTTGTTCCGTGGGAATTAAAAGGGATTTGAAAACTATTTTCAAAGAATGGAAATAATATCTTGAGTAGATATTTTGAAATAAATAATTTGGGAAATTATTTAAGGCCTAATGGTTGCTTGTGGATGTTATATGATAGTTAAATAACCGACTATCAATATTGGCAAATGCGTTGATCGTTTCGAAGAGACCGGGATCGTATTTAATTATCCGAAAACCACTTCGATCCGGTTTGAACGTTTTCGAATAAATACCGTGAAGGTGATGAAGACGGTGATTCGGTTTGTCCAGACCCAGGACAACTTGTATGGACGAATGCTATCAGACCATCGTCATTGGAGGACGATGAGCATTCTAAGTGAAGGTGCTCTTTAAAAGGTAATGCTAACCTCAAGCCTCATCAACCGGGAATGGCTAAAATAGGGGAGGTGCGGCAGGCTAAGTGGGTAGCACCCAAGTAGGGTAAGGTTTCCACTGTCTAGTGTCCCTTTATTTCGGATGTGTGGCGGTTTTTAGGTCCAACCGCAGGGTGATCTTATTCGGACTATCCAGTAAGGGGTAGCTCCGATCTTGTGTTGCAGAGGATCGGGAGTGGTCCTCGGTACTTTGATCTAGGCTAGGTACTGTGACAGGCGGTACCCCAGTAGCCCTGCCATTGTATGGAATCCAATCTCCAATAAGCGCCCATACGGTTTTGATTGTGCCCAACTGTTGCTGGAACGTGAGATGCAAGCATTTCAGCTAGATTCTATTTTACTTTCTATAGGCACTATTATAATATCAGACGAATTTGATAAAAATGTTTTTGTTATCGTAAGGTAAAAACCCGGCATGTTTATTTGTGGCGTGGTCTTACGAGATACCTTTATTTTCAAAGGCTTTTCAAAACTTTAATAATCCAATTGAGTGTGGTTTTCTCACGCTGGTTTTCCAGACTGACTCGGGTGTTGTTTTATTATGATACTCGGGTCATACCGAGTTTAACAGATCCAAGATAATGTGTTATGGAGCTCAAGAGACGAGCTGGATGATAGAGACATCTCTCCATACTTGAATTATTATTTCCGCTGTGTAAGGACCGATAATAAGCTGTCCAAAATGATGGATGATTGGAATACTCTGATAATGGTATGTATATATATAGCAGTACAGATTTCTTTGTATTTAAAAGCTGTTATTATATATTGTATTTTGTTCCACTGCGATTGTGAGATTCTGTGTTGTTATTTTCTTCTTCTTCTACCTCTTTCTTCTTTAACCCTGAAGACTCGTATTTCCATCCACTTTGAGTTGAATTGATGTGGAATATTGTCGGATCAAAGCGGTACGGATTTGCGGGCCTTTACAGATTGACTTATTTGATTTGTTTTTTTGTGTGATTTAGATTTACTTTAGATTTGTGTGTATAAGACTTGTTGATTGATTGATTTTGTTTTAATTTATTTGTTTGATGGAATCAGTGTGAACTAATTTGACTACTTGAAGTTATTTCATGTCACTTTAGTTTAAATATATGTCTTGGATTGTTGTGATTAATACAAATTATATATGTCATCACCTATCATTATTATCACTTATTATTCTTATCACTTTTAAAATACTATTATTGCTTATTCTACTTGCTTTTATATCTCAGCATTATATATTATTTGCAGTACCTTAGTTAGGGGCAGGTTTTAGTTAGATTTTTCTTGATGACAAAGGTGGAGAAATATATAAAATCTTGGAATCTAGGCATAGAATAAGGGGGAGTTTTATAACTCAAGGGGAGTTATAACATATTTTATATACATAGTTGTCATCATCAAAAATAGGGAGACTGTCAGTATCTTAGGTATTGGTTTTGATGATACCAACCATATGACATTATATAAAATAAAGATACTAATGTTTTTATCAAGTTATATTAGTATATAGTGCAGGATATTAGACATGTATTAATTAAGAAGACGGTACAGTATCGAGAGAAGATTCAAGAGATAGAGATTAAGAGTTAGAGATTGAAGGCTATGAGTATTGAAGAACTCAAGATTTTCCACATAAGTTATAGAGTCTTAGAATTTTTGTTAAAACCCTGATAGTACTTCTTTGATCTCTCTCTCTATTTCTATTTTTCAAATGGTTTTCAAATATCTTTAAAACGGTTTTAAAAGAATTTTTGTTTGCAAAATAATTTTTCAAAATAGCCTTCGAATTATTTTTATCTTTTGATTTATTATGTTTTAAGTTTTTAAGTATTTTTAATATACTTTGAATATTATACTTTGTTATAATTTTATTTTTTAAATATTTCTAAATATTTATAAGTTTATTATAATAATTGTTATTACTTTGACTCCAAATATATTCACTTTTACTTTATATTTATTATTTTCAAAAGAAATTCATCCTTTATATATTTAAATATATTTCTATAAAGTTTTCTTAAGTTTTGATATGATTAAAATATGTATAAACTATGTTTAAATGATTTACAAGGTATCAAAATATTTTACAAACCTTAACATTTTCAAAATAATCTTTATAAAGTGTTTTTCAATTTTGTGAAGAATATATCGACATATCCAATCCTATATATCACATAGTGATCGTAATTTTCAAAATTCAAATTTTGAATGGAAGTGACTTTTCATTATATCTCTTCGCGAATGGACATAACTATTATTTCTCTATAAATAAGGGTTAAACCAACGAATTTTTATTGACTACTTTCTCATATTTTCTCCTCTTTAACTCTCTTGAATTCTAAAAGAAAATTTATACAAAATATTCTCAAATTCAATCAGAATAAAATTAAACTCCATTGATTTGATTGCCTATTGATTACTCTATGATTTCTCTCATCTCTCTGACTCAAACAAGATCAAAGTGTTATTCAAGAGGTTATAGGATCTTTTGTAATCAGGATTAATGATCTAAGTCTGTAAAACTCTATTAAGTCGTACTATTATACTTGTGGGTGTGATTGTAGCCTGTGTAAATCAATTAGGTGTGCTTAGTAGCCCATAGATCTAATAGGTATGCTTGTGGCTCGTGTAAATCAAGTGACTCTACCCAGAGGTCGGAAAGTCTGGAGGGTGTATGTCGTTGCCTTGAAATCGAGATTGTATTTGCTTTGCTATTTGAAAAGAAATCTACACAAGGAATTGTACATGATTGGATGTAGGGTAACTCTAAATCAATATAAAATCCTAGTGTATTCTTTCCTTTTTTACTTTTACCGCATTAATATTTATCCATGTTTGAATCTGTGATTGTTAATTGCATTGTTTAAACTATAATACTAAAAGAATTCAAAAGGATTCAAAAATTATAAAACATTATTCACCCTCCCCCACTCTCTAATGTAAATTAGCATTAAGATCCATCTTCCGCTAAACTTACACCAGATTCATTTGCAAAGAAGTGAGGAGTTCATATATTTCAAGTTTAAAACCTAACCTCCCTGATCATAATATTTACACACTTGATTCAAGGAAATTAATAAACTTAAAACCTTAGTTTCTTTTTTCCTATCCAGAAAAAGTTTCATCTCAAAGTATCAATTTTGTTTACAACCATTTAGGGCATTTATAAAAAGAGAACCAGTATAAAGGCAAAGCAGGTAATACTAAATTCACCAATATCAACCTACCTGTTTTTGATAAAGAGTTGCCCTTCCATCTTGCCAACTTGCTATCAAATTTATCAATTAGTACATACCATTCTTGCTTTAATAACTTGCTTGGTCATATACACAAACCCAACTAATTTAATGGAAATTACCCCTATTTTACAGTTGAGCATTTCACTAGTTTTCATTGTAATTGCCTTCGAACAACCAATGTTAATAACTGAGCTTTTATGAAAATTGATTTGTAGCCCTAACAAACTTTCAAAAGCATATAATATGAATTTTAGTGCAGCAATATACTTACAATCTGGGTTACTAAAAGCAATTGTGTCATCTGCATAATAATGAGAGTTAATGCTTCCTATTATATAATTACTGCTAAAGCATTTTAGTATTCCATTACTACTGCTCGCTCTTAATATTTAGGTGAAGACATCTACAGCTAGATCAAACAATGGTGGAGATAATGGGTCTCCTTGCCTCATTCCTCTTCTAGACTTAATTGTTTTTACTATTATACCATTTACAAAAATAATGGACCTACTAGTGCAAAAAATATTTAATATCCACTTTAACCATTTTCCACTAAACCCTTTGCCTTTTAAAACATCAATGAGGAAGTTCCAATTTACCTTGTCAAATGCTTTAGCAAAATCTAGCTTTAAAATAGTGCAAGGAATTGAATTCTTACTGCAGAAAGAAACAAACTCCTATACCAATGTTGCCCCTCCAAAATTGATTTGCTTTTAATAAAAGCTGTCTAAGCTCCATCAATTAAAAGGACCATTTTACTTTTAAGTCTATTGGCCAACACTTTAGTAATTAATCTGTAAGTGCTATTCAAAAAACTTATAGGTCTAAAATCTGACACAGTAATATTTCCTTCTTTTTTTGGGATATAACCATAATAGCATAATTCAATTTCTCCAAGTTCAAAATACCTAATTCTAATTCATTAAAAATTATAATAATATCAACTTTGATCAAATTCCAATATATTTTGAAGAAAAAATTTGGAAATCCATTTGGACCCGGAGCTTTATCATTAGGAACTTCATTAAGTGCACACCATACTTCCTCCCATGTAAATTCATTATCAAGCTCTAACGGATTCTAGATATCAGGGTACAGCTTTTTCCAATCCACATCAACTCTCCTTCTTCTAAATTCATTATTGATCTCCTTTTACCACTTTTCACACAAATCATATTCGATCTTCTCCTTCCATTAGAAATTCTACGAAAATAACCAATATTTCTATCTCCCTCCTTAAGCCGTTGTGTTCTCAATCTTTGCTTCCAAAATAATTCCTCCTGATCAATCACCTTCAACAACTATTCTCCTTATCTTTCAATAAAACCTTCTCCTCCTCATTAAGCTCCATTTTTACCTCCATGATATTAAGATCTAATATATCATTCTCCAATTTCTCCTTCTTCATTTTAATATTTCCAAACACCTCTTTGTTCCACTTTCTTAACTATTTTCTAAGATATTTCAACTTCTTACACGTAGTATAGGCAACATCTTATATTTTCAAGTACTCATTCCATTTTTTTAAGCATATCATCAAAACACTCTTCCAAACACCATATTTTTTCAAACCTAAAGACTTCCTTCCTTTTATTATTATCTCCCAAATCAAAAACAATAGGACAATGGTAAAAAAAAGTGTAGCTAGTCTTTTCTGAAATGACAAAGGACGTAAATCTTCGAACTCCGGATTAGTAAAAAAATCTATCAACTTTTACAAGTGTAGGTGATTCCCTTCATCTACTTCAAGTAAATTTTCTGTTAGTAAGAGGTAAGTCATCAGATACATTCTCTAACAAACTCACTAAAAGCCTTCATATCACCATTATATTCTCCCCCTCTTTTATTTCTTTCATATGCAAATCCTGTTACATTGAAATCTCCTCAAATTATCCAAGGGCCATTAATAAATTTTTGAAGATTAATACCTTCTTCCCACAACAGTTTCCTTTCCTCTCTTGAAAAACTCAACTTTTATATTTTCACAGAAACACTTAGCTTCAAATTCTATAACAATTCGGAAGTTTCTGACTGTCCAAATCGCTGAAAATCTCGTTTCATTTTAACAAATGAAAACTATCAAACAACATATTATAACATGATGTATTTACCATACCATCCTAATGCATAGGTTACATGCGTTCATAAAATAACTAAGTTCCAATTATTTGTTAACCACCCTTTTGCTACAAAGAGATAACCGAAAAGGTTTCACAATTATTTAGGTCATGCCACTACCGCTCGGGCACCTAGCATAGCATACATAATTACCTTTTCCATATGGAAAGCTGATTTCAAAATCTTTATTAAACTACTCTATATTTTATAACAATTTCTTTAAGGAAAACTTTAGAACTAAACTCTGGGTTTTATTTCAAATCAATTAAAATAATAATATATACATAAATCTTTTTTATATCAAATCATAGTTTCAAGATTAAATCAAAATTTGTTTTACCAAAACCACTCTCTGCACCCCCACTTAGGAACACAAAAATTAACATTGATGATGTTGTAGTCACCGAAATTATTTTCAAGCGACAGAAGTGAGTTCGGTACATCCAAATCATGTCTTTCGACTTAACCAAAATCATTTCCAAAGTGGTATCAAATAATTTGTAATTACTACTATGTACCATAATCTCAATTTCATAAACCAATTTCCCAAATATATACTTTCAAATAATACTGTTATTATTTTTTCAAAATCTTAAAAAACATTTTCAAAGACATTGGGATTTAAGTTCAAAATATCAATTTAAATCCTCTTCGTTTATAAACCATATTTAAAAATCATTCTCTTATAAAATCACCTTCTTATATAAAATCTTTTCACAAATGTTTACTTCCAAAATATCTTATCTTTCTTTTAGATTATAACAAACATCTTTTACTAAATTTAACTTTTAACCTAACATTATCACCGAATGTCTTATAGTCAAATTGTGAAACTTAGTTCACAAGGTGTTTGTTTCCATATACCCACAAATTTACTATCTAACCAACCATGCAATAGAAGGTAAAACTGCTCATAAAGTGGGCGAGCACAAATTAACAATCAACAAATGATAGTCAATGCTCATAAACTGGCCGAGCATGACTAAGCTACTAAATCTACAAATGACAATAATGCTCATAAACTAGTCAAGCATGTCAAATCATTCTACAAAAGATAGAAATGCTCATAAACTGGATGAGTATAGCTAAACTAATTAATGAGAGGTAATGAATGAACATCATTAATCCCTACACTAATTAAACTACACTTTAATAATTTACTAAACTAATTAATGAGAGGTAATGAATGAACATCATTAATCCCTACACTAATTAAACTACACTTTAATAATTTATACTTATATAAATTACCTTATATAAAATTTTTAATTTTCATAGTTGGAATTACCTTTAAGGAATATGTTTATAACAAATACAAATACGCATCCATATGTATAATACATTCAACTCATATTAGGGCATTCCATTACCCTATCCCTAAACGAGTCATACCCAACCAGAGCCAAGGTTCTCGCTTAACCTTCAACTCCGATACTAGATGTAACGACCTGCCCTTTCGACCCACGAATATCAATACTAATACATCTACAGTATACATGTGCTGAGCTTCAAAGTGCCAGAAACAACGATTGTTAGGATAAAATATAAATAAATTGAAACAGAACAAGAAAGAAGGATAACATATAATATCAAACGATAGTATAAAACTGTCACTGTAAGATACAAAGTATTTTAGAGTTACAATTCTAAATAACATCATTAGTCTGGATAGTTATAACAACATGTTCTCATAAATGTCGATACATGCATAATAGTAATGCAGAGAAAATAAGAATACTATGGTAGGTGAAACATCCGGCTCATCTCCTCGAGCTTCAATGAACATCAAAGAAAACCTACCTTTCTCAAACTACATAAAAGAGCACACGAGGAAATTAGGAAAAACAAAAATTACATGTTAGACACAAGTCTGGTATGAGAAACTCAAGAAATATGTAGCTAGCATATAAAAATACTTTTGAGACCGCATGGAATGTAGTAATGGTCATCCTCTCAGAAGAACCACCAACTAATAAGTACATAAGGTGATATAATAGATAATGTCTAAGGTGAAGAATATAAATCCGAAGATAGTTGTGATGCTTACATTGATCACACAACAGTAATATTGAGGGTACAATCAAAACCGCTAAGGTACGCACGCATATAGATTTTCTGTAGAGATCTCTTTCTTCTAGGCAAATTTAAACTCCATGCACAATGATCAAAACTACCTTCTAAGCATTGTATATTTCTTGATAAAACATATCATAAGGTAAACACAACTAGCCCACACATGAACAGAGGTATGAACCACATGGAACCAAGTACCATCAACTCCTGCACGCAACATCGATAAGAATTATCTAGATATGGAGTTGATATACCCCGCCGCGACTTAGCTAAACCCCGGGGTTATGCATCCTACCCTGTCTTTAGCCATTTCTGTAACAACCCAAAATCTGAGTTATAGTAATTAATTAACGAATTAATTAAACAATAAAATAACTTTGTGAATTATCAGAAATGAGCCACGGGAGTTGCACCATTGTGTCCGTGGTAATTTTCTGGTCAATTTACATATATAGATCGTCAAAATCCGAGTTAATATGAAGAAGATACACTAGAAATAAGAAATCGGAAATAAATAAATAAAAATTTATATAGGGTCAGGTCGACCCTAGGGTTGACCTTCCCCATAGCTGGGTGGACCTATAGGTCGACCCGCACCATAAAAAGGTTGACCTAGCGGTCGACCCGCCTGTATAGTTGGACGAACTTTCGTCCAGATGAAGGGATGACGTGTTTTTCTATTTTCATTCGATCTTGTGCGTTCGTGCTTCCATCCGACGGTTCCCAGCGAGCCTATGATGTGGTTGCACTAGATTTAATCTTCAAATCCAATAGCCTGAGATCCCCAAGTGACACTATAAATAAGACCCTAGACCTAGCTATTTTTCTCATTCAAATTTTCTTCATCTACGTTCATTGCCTGAGGCTGGACCCTAAAAGGAATATTTTTCCAAGGAGAAGATCTTTTTAATTAAAATATTTTATACCTTAGAAGTGGATCCAGAAAGGCCAAGAAAAAGAGCTAAGGACCACAGTTTTTAATTAATTTAAAATAATAGGATTTCCAATAGTTGTAGTTTTTCTACAATTTTGGGATAACCTTTATGCAAGTTTATTTACAATTTATTTGTAAGTAAATTTTAGACTTTCTTTCCAGTCTATTTTCGTTTAACTATTTTATTTCAGTTATTTGCAATTATTTACAGTTATTTACAGTTTTTCATAAATATTTACTATCGTTTATTGTTATTTACATCTATTCCTTTTTAGTTGAAATTTAGCATGTAAATGTTAGTTTCTTTTTATTCCTTTTTATGCGAATAAATAAATAGAAGAGAATAATTCGCTAATACAGACTGAAATATAAGAACACTAAATTTACAGAAAATTAGATGTAAAGTAAGAAGAACTGTACTAAATTGGACATAGACTGAAATAGGAAAATTTAAGATATTTGCAAGCATAGTTATAACATGTAATTATAACTAATAAAAGATAAAATAGCAGAAGAAGCTTGTTTTTAAACTTAGACCTTGGGTTAAGTTAATAAGCAAAATTATAACACACATGTTATAATTAGAGATAACAGAAAATGCTTATTTTAGAACTTATAATTAAGTTAATAAGCAAGTATAGCAGAGATAGCAGAAGGGGCTTATTTTAGGACTTAGAATAAGTTAATAAGAAAAAAGAGCAGAAATAACAGAAGAGGGTTATTTTAAAAACTTACACTAAGTTAATAAGCAAAGATATAAATAGGACCCGTACCGGCAACGTTCCCCTTCAGTCAGGAACTGATGGTCTCATAATAGATTAGGTGAGGCTGGGACACGTTTATGCTGAAGTAATGGTAAGTAAGAGGTCAATAGATAGAAGCTCAAATCAAGGGATTTGGGCAAGGGGCGCAACTAGATTTTGTTTGTTAAGACCCGTATCGGCAGCATTCCCTTTTTTTCAGTCTAGGACCGATGTCTCAAAAACACTTAGGTGAGGCTGGGCAGGACTCTGTCAGTCTAGGAATGATGGTCTCACAACAGATTAGGTGAGGCTGGGCACGCTTATGCTGAAGTAATGGTAAATAAGAGGTCAAAAGAGGGAGCAACATATAGTGCGAGCCGACGGTGGCCGAGCGTGCGGCCTTGGAGCAGGGATATAAGTCGCTATTGAGTTCCAAAGCACTAAATAGGTGTCATTTTACTGTGGGACCCACAGGATGGGACTAGCTCATAGTGATACAACAGAGATAGAAGGCCGATCGAAGGGTAGAATTAGGATTTTGGCCTAATTAAACTAGGATTGGGATTTCAACCTAATCAAAGCAATTTTAGAAAAGTGCAAACAATCCAATCAAAACTATCTAAGCAAAGCAAACAGTTAGACGGTATTTTATTCCAGCTTTATCTTTTCCTTTATTTCCTTTTATACTAGAACTATTGCAAAGTCTATTATCCTTATCTTGCTTAAATATACTAGTAATTATTTTCATTCACTAGACTTTAAGTATGACCCACTTCTCTATTTTCCCATTTTCCCCCCATAGGCTAGCAGAGGCAAGAGAAGTAGATTTTCAGCTTTCTTGGAGATTCTTCATGTATTCTTCTTCTTTCTATTTTTATTTTCATTTGACTTGGGATGTACTGGTACTTGATGAGAGGGATGATTTTATGTACTCTGATGTTGTGACTGAGATGGTATTTTTCATAAGACATGTGTATTTGGTATTTTGAGACATATTTGGTTTTATGACGTATTTATGAAGTTTAATTTTTAATGAGTTACTATTTAAATGTTTCCGCTGTTTTATTTATTTTTCTTGTGAATCTTAGTCTCTGTAAATTTTTTAGCTATACCTATAACGCACCATATTCTTTAGTGTGCCCTTTTTGGGTATATTAAGGGGTGTGGGGTGTTTTACTTGGTATCAGAGCCTAAGGTTACAGGATTCTTAAAAAAAAAAGTAAAGTATTTTTCAAAGTAACATGTTTTAAAAGTGTTTTCAAAAAGAAACTCTTAGAAATAGTTTTCAAGTATAAAAGAGTTTTATAATAATCCCCTCAAAGTCCCATTCAATCTTCTTTCGAGCTTAAATTATCTTTTCTTTGCATAGAATGGCGGATGCCCCTAATCTTCCAGAGGGTATCCCAGTTCCAAGCTGGTTTCGTAGATACCTTCAAGCTACGACACCAGAGGTGCAAGGGCAATCGCCCAATCCAGCACTAGCGGGTGGAAATCCCATTAATCCACCTACATCAGCCAATTTCTCTAATCTATGCAAGGACTTCGCTAATTTAGGAGGCAAGACATTTTCTGGTACAGAGGATTTCGTGGAGGCACGAGCTTGGTTGAGGAGTACAGAGAGGATATTTAGGCTATTGGGATTGGAGGATCAGCAAAGAGTTCAGCTTGCATCTTGGCAGCTGAAAGGAGAGGCTTCTTATTGGTGGGAGGTTGTTGAGTTGGAAGGAAGAGACATTGGTTGGTTTGGATTCCGAGAGAGGTTTGAGAGGAAGTTTTTGTCACAAGTAGAAGAGAGTATGCAGTTGGAAAGGTTTATTAGTTTGAAACAAGGAAGTCTTTCTGTAAAGGAGTATATCAACCAATTTAATGAGTTTTCGTGATTTGGGATGAAGCTAGTGAATACACCACACAAGAAGGCATGAAGTTTGCTAAGGGATTGAATCAGCCCCTCCAAGGGTTGTTATTGACTCACGTACCGATGGGAGCTACTTATGAGTTACTGGTGGAGATGGCACTCATGTCTGATGCAGATAAGGAAGGGGAGTCTAAGGAGGTCCCTAAGTCGGAAGGTTCTAAGAAGAAGTGGTGGAAGAACAACAAGGATAAGAAGAAATGGGGAGGACCTCAAAAGCAGATCAAGAAAGGAGAGAAGTGCAATAGCTATGGACTGATTGGTCATTACACAAAAGACTGCAAGAAGGAGAAAATGAAGGGAAGGTGTTATAATTGTGGACAACCTGGTCACCTTAGTAGATTTTGTCCTCAGAAGACGGGGCAGGGAGCGGGCGCACCTATAGCGTAGATTTAGGCCTTGGATGCAGCACTTTCTAGCGGCGGATCAGATAGAGGTAGGAAAGTCACCGTGGAAGGTTTGATCTCTATTTCTGATTTTCCCATTCAGACGCTTTTTGATTCTGGAGCATCACACTCTGTCATTTCTAGTTCCTTGGTTGATTGTTTGCAGTTAGATATCTCCTTAGTAGTAGACCCCATAGTTGTTTCAAACCCCATAGGAGGATCGACACATTTATCCATGATTTTTAGAGGTTTGAAAATTTTCATATTAGGTGTAGAATTTGACTGTGACGCCTATGTATTGGGATTTTCGGGTATGGAATGATTTTGGGGATAGATTGGTTATCCACTTATGGAGCGATATTGGATGGCGAGAGGAGAGTCGTTAGACTAGAGACATGTAGCAGATGGACTCTCGAGGTTTCTTGCGACCCACAGGGGTCAGTCATGTTGACCTTCTTTTATTCCCTCGATTCATCATCAGCAGAGTTAGATTCAGTTCCTTTTGTCGAGATTTCCAAAATGTCTTTGAGGAGGTTAGAGGACTACCCTCTAAGAGAGAGATCGACTTTAGGATCTAACTGAATGACAATTCTAATCTAGTGGCATTGCCCTTGAGACATATGGCACCTAGGGAGAGGAAGGAGTTAAGTAAGCAAATTGGTGAGCTATTGGAGAAAGGTTTCATCAGACGGAGTATATCTGAGTGGGAAGCGCCAGTCGTCTTCGCTACTAAGGCGGATGGTTCCCTTCAAATTTGCGTAGACTATATAGAGTTGAATATGCTCAGAAGAAGAACCGTTACCCACTTCCTAGGATTGATGATCTTTTCGATCAGTTGGTTGGCTCTTTGGTGTTTTCTCAGCTTGATTTAGCCACTGGATTTCATTAGCTTAGGGTCGCTGACGATTGCATTGATAAGACAGCATTTAGGACACTCGATGGATTCTTTGAGTGGTTGGTTATGCCATTTGGGTTAACCAATGCCCCAGCATATTTTGTAGATTTGATGAGCCGTGTTTTTCGAGATGTCCTACATAAGTTCGTAGTGGTATTCATAGACGACATTTTGGTGTTTTCCAAGAGTATGGAGGAGCATGCTATTCATCTAGAGGAGGTTCTTCGTACACTTTGTGTTCATCAGTTGAGAGCAAAGTTCTCGAAGTGTCACTTTTGGCAAGAGGAGGTACGTTTCTTGGGGTATGTAGTCTCAAGAGAGGGTTTAGCTGTTGATCCCGCTAAGGTAATTGCAGTGTAAGATTGGAAGGCCCCCAAGAACGTTACCGAAGTTAGAAGCTTCCTAGGTTTGGCTGGTTATTATAGGAAGTTTATTAGAGATTTTGCTAAGATTTCAGCATGCTTACTCACCTCACTAAGAAGAATGCAGCACTCGTGAGGGACGTGGATTGTGAGGATTCCTTCACGATGCTAAAGAGAGCTCTTACTAGTGCACCAGTGTTAGTTTTACCCGCGGAGCTAAGCCTTTTATAGTATACACTGATGCATGTGGGACGGGTCTAGGAGCAGTGTTGATGCAAGAAGGGAGGGTGGTATGCTATGGAAGTAGATAGTTGAGAACGCATGATAAGAACTACCCTACCCATGATTTGGAGCTACCTGCTATATTTTTAGGACTCAAGTCTTAGAGGCGTTACTTAGATAGGTTCGAGCTTTTCACTGACCATAAATCATTGAAGTACCTATTCTCACAGAAGGATTTAAACTTGAGGCAGCAGCGATGGATGGAGTTTTTGGCATCTTATGACTTTGAGATAGCTTATACCTCTGGTAAAGGGAATGTGGTTGCAGATGCGTTGAGTAGAAAGAAAGCAACCCTTAGTCCAATGTTCGTGGAGTGGAAGAGCCTAGAGTTTATTTCCACTTTTGATTTTAAGCCCTCTATGGACATTACCCCTGGATTATTGGCAACACTTGAGGTTAAGCCTACCCTCATAGATCAGATTGGCTCAAGACAGCAAGAGGATTCAGAGCTTATGGATATTTTGGATAGGATTAGCAGAAGAGCGGTCTCTAGACATCTCCAACGCTATTCCATTGATAGAAAAGGGTGGCTATGGAGAGATGGAAGACTTTGTGTCCCCCACACTAGTGATTTGATGAGAGCAGTTCTAGAGGAAGCACACCATTCTCGAATGACTATTCATCCGGATGGTGATAAGATGTATAGGGACATGAAGAGAATGATTTATTGGAGCGGTATGATGAAGGATGTGGTAGAGTTTGTGGCTAAGTGTCTTGTGTGCCAAAGGGTTAAGGCGGAGCAGTAGAAGCCCGATGGATTACTTTAGCCACTGGATGTACCCGAATGGAAGTGGGATAGTGTTTCGATGGACTTCATAGATGGATTACCCCGATCTAGGAAGGGGAACAACAGTATTTGGGTGATTTTAGATCGTTTGACTAAGAGCGCCCACTTCATTCCGGTTAAGAGTAAGAGGACGACACCTTATTTGGCATCCTTATATGTTCATGAGATAGTCCGACTCCATGAAGTTCCCTCTAGCATAGTGAGCGATAGAGACCCTATCTTTACTAGCGAGTTTTGGAGGAGTTTGCAAGAGGCTTTAGGGATGCAACTTAGATTGAGTATGGCCTATCACCCTCAGACGGATGGCCAAATGGAGAGAGTTAATAGAGTGCTTGTGGATTTGTTGAGGATGTGCATTCTTGATTTTGGAAGAACTTGGGAGGAGCATCCTCCTTTGGTGGAGTTCGCATATAATAACAGTTTTCAAGCTAGCATTGGGATGGCACCTTTCGAAGCTCTTTATGGGAGACCTTGCAAGTCACCTTCATGTTGGTTGGAGTCTACGGAGAGATTGCTACTTGGTCCTGACATGATTAGGGAGACTTCGGAGAAGATTGATTTGATTAGAAGGAGGATGAAGACAGCCGAAGATAGATAGAAATCTTATGCAGACAAGCGGAGAAGGGATATTGAGTTTGAGGTAGGAGACTTAGTTTTCATTAATGTATCCCCGCTAAAGAAGGTGGCGAGGTTTGGATCAAGTGGTAAACTAGCTCCCAGATTCGTAGGACCATTCCTCATTGTAGAAAGAGTAAGGAAGATGGTGTATCGAGTAAAGCTACCGGAGAGGCTCGTAGGAGTGCACGATGTTTTTCATGTTTCGCACTTGAGAAAGTGCTTACATGACTCAGTAGAGGTTGTGGAGCCTAGTCAATTGGAGGAAGTTGAAGTGGAGAGAGAAGCATCAGTTCGTCGTATTCCTACCAAGATCATTGGACGTGACATCAAGAAGCTTAGGAATAAAGAAGTCCCGTTAGTAAAGGTGCAGTGGGGAGATGATGTTGAAGACGCTACGTGGGAAGTTGAAGAGAAGATTCGTACCTCTTATCCGCATCTCTTTGATAGTAAGTTTTAGAATTTCTATTTCCATCTTTAGTTTTGAATAGGTTCTTTCTTTTATTATCCTTTGGGAGGGTAGATATTAAGACTTAACCTATGGATGGTAGGACTGAATGTAAACATGTTATTAGAACATGTTATGTATGATGGACGCTAGTGGTTGCAAGTGTTTGCTAGTGGATGCTAATGGACGCATATATATACACTAGACACTATTATCTCTTAGGGATCGGCTTAACTAGGTCACTAAAGCATGTGCATATGGATGTGTGCGCATTTGCAATTTTATTTTATTCCATGGTTGCTATTAATGGATGATTATCATATGATTGTTGCATTTGGATGATGATTGTAGAACGCATATAAAACTATCCGTTATCATTAGGAAATTTTCATTCATTTGGATACATAGCACAAACATGATTGCATAAAAAGGAGGTCGACTGAATCAGTAGACCGCCTAATCTTTTGCATTAGTTAGAGACATTGACACTACACTATTTGCATATATATCATGAATTGCATTAGAAAAACCTAAGGACAATGGATGTAATGGGTGATGGTTGAGTAGTTGGTCATAGAACTTGGATGAAAACATTTATTTCATTCTCTATCCTTAGAGATTTTGGGGACGAAATTCTTTAAGGAGGGGAGAATGTAACAATCCAAAATTTGAGCTATAGTAATTAATTAACGAATTAATTAAATAATAAAATAACTTTGTGAAATTATCAGAATTGAGCCACGGGAGTTGCACCATTGTGTCCATGGTAATTTTCTGGTCAATTTCCATATATAGATTGTCAAAATCCGAGTTAACGTGAAGAAGATACGCTAGAAACAAGAAATCAAAAATATAAAAAAATTTATATAGGGTCAGGTCGACCCTAGGGTCGACCTTCCCCATAGCTGGGTTAACCTATAGGTCTACCTGCCTGTATACTTGGACGAACTTTCATCCAGATGAAGGGATGACGTGTTTTTCCATTTTAATTCGATCATGTGCGTTCGTGCTTCCATCCGACGGTTCCCATCGAGCCTATGACGTGGTTGCACCAGATTTAATCTTTAAATCCAATGGCCTGAGATCCCCAAGTGACACTATAAATAAGACCCAAGACCTAGCTATTTTCTCATTCAGATTTTCTCCATCTGGGTTCATTGCCTGAGGCTGGACCATAAAAGGAATATTTTTCCAAGGAGAAGATCCTTTTAATTAAAATATTTTATACCCTATAAGTGAATCCGGGAAGGCCAAGGAAAAGAGCTAAGGACCACAGGTGGGTGTTTAGTAATTATTTTAGATTTTTATGTCATTTAACATAATAGTGTTTCCAGTAGTTGTAGTTTTTCTACAATTTTGGGATAACCTTTATACGAGTTTATTTACAGTTTATTTGTAAGTAAATTTTAGACTTTCTTTCCAGCCTATTTCCTTTTAGCTATTTAATTTCATTTATTTGCAATTATTTACTTTATTTACAGTTTTTCGCAATTATTTACAATCATTTATTGTTATTTACACTTATTCCTTTTTATTTGAAATTTAGTCTGTAAATGTTAGTTTCTTTTTATTCCTTTTTACGCGAATAAATAAATAGAAGAGAATAATTCGCTAATATGGACTAAAATATAAGAACACTAAATTTATAGAAAATTAGATGTAAAGTAAGAAGAACTGTACTAAATTGGACATAGACTGAAATAGGCAAATTTAAGATATTTGCATGCATAATTATAACATGTAATTATAACTAAAAAAAGAGAAAATAGAAGAAATAGCAGAAGAAGCTTATTTTCAAACTTAGACCTTGGGTTAAGTTAATAAGCAAAATTATAACACACATGTTATAATTAGAGATAACAGAAAAGGCTTATTATAGAACTTATAATTAAGTTAATAAGCAAGTATAGCAGAGATAACAGAAATGCTTATTCTAAGACTTAGAATAAGTTAATAAGCAAACAGAGTAGAAATAACAGAAGAGGCTTATTTTAAAGACTTACACTAAGTTAATAAGCAAAGATAGAAGTAGAATCCGTACTGGCAGCATTCCCGTTCAGTCAGGAACTGATGGTCTCATAATAGATTAGGTGAGGCTGGGACACGTTTATGCTGAAGTAATGGTAACTAAGAGGTCAATAGATAGAAGCTCAAATCAGGGGATTTGGGCAAGGGGCGCAACTAGATTTTGTTTGTTAGGACCCGTATCGGCAGCATTCCCTTTTTTTCAGACTAGGACTGATGTCTCAAAAACACTTAGGTGAGGCTGGGCAGGACTCTGTCAGACTAGGAATGATGGTCTCACAACAGATTAGGTGAGGCTGGGCACGTTTATGTTGAAGTAATGGTAAATAAGAGGTCAAAAGAGGGAGCAACATATAGTGCGAGCCGACGGTGGCCGAGCATGCAGCCTCTGGGCCGGGATACAAGTCGCTATTGAGTTCCAAAGCGCTAAATAGGTGTCTTTTTGTTGTGTGACCCACAGGATGGGACTAACTCACAGTGGCACAACAGAGATAGAAGGCCGGTCGAAGGGTAGAATTAGGATTTCAACCTAATTAAACTAGGATTGGGATTTCAACCTAATCAAAGCAGTTTTAGAAAAGTGCAAACAATCCAATCAAAACTATCTAAGCAAAGCAACTAGTTAAATAGTATTTTATTCCAGCTTTATCTTTTCCTTTATTTCCTTTTATACTAAAACTGTTGCAAAGTCTATTATCCTTATCTTGCTTAAAAATACTAGTAATTACTTTCATTCACTAGACTTTTAGTCTAACCCACTTCTCTATTTTCCCCCTTTCCCCCATAGGCCAGCAGAGGCAAGGGTAGTAGATTTTTAGCTTTTTTGGAGATTCTTCATGTATTCTTCTTCTTCTTCTTTCCAGTTTTATTTTCATTTGACTTAGGATGTACTGGTACTTGATGAGAGGGATGATTTTATGTACTCTGATGTTGTGACTGAGATGGTATTTTTCATAAGACATGTGTATTTGGTATTTTGAGACATATTTGTTTTATGACGTATTTATGAAGTTTAATTTTTAATGAGTTTCTATTTAAATGTTTCCACTGTTTTATTTATTTGTCTTGTGAATCTTAGTCTCTGTAAAGTTTTTAGCTATACTTATAACGCACCATATTCTTTAGTGTGCCCTTTTTGGGTATACTAAGGGGTGTGGGGTGTTTCAATTTCCAATGTCGAGGTCGCGTTGGCATCTCTCACATAAGTCTTCATCACTCAAAAAGAATGAATCCCTAAATGAATTTCAGCATCTCAAATAGATCACAAACCTCTACATGTACTCGAGCATCTTGAACAGATCTCGAATCTTCACATAGATTTCTACATAAGTCCTTCGATCAATGCTAACACTGACCTCTTCCTTGAAGTCAACCTCGGGATAAAAAGACCAACTGTATAATATTTCACTTCACAACCACTTCCAAAACATAACATGTATATCAATTTTGAAGTGGTATTCGATAAGTAAAATACTTATCGTTCCTGGTCTCTTCAAACTAAATCGATGAATCTCTAGTTAACTGAATTTTGGTTCTCTTAGAAGTAAGCGAACCATATATAAAGAGGAGTCCTCTCCATGGGATGTTGTATATATAAGTTGTTAAAGCTAGAGACATTTTATACCAATGCTCCTCCCTGGGGTTCTCAAATCGTATGAAACCGTGAATCTTTTAGATACTTCCTAAGTTAATGTAGTTAAGTTCGATAGTCGACTAATCGACTATCAAGTTCAAAATAGACAATCATATATGGAAACCAAGTCTCGTGTACTTATCATATTTTCGACCTTTTAGTTTACACTATCCCTCAATCAAGAGTGAAGACAGATAGGTTAGAGCACTAGTTGCATCAAAGTCCTACCTAAACACTTCATTCTTAACTCTAATAGATAGACACGCCTACTTCATTGGCTTTTAGTGCTAAGTGCACGATTGCATGCTTTCCATAAACAAGTAAACACACAGAGCACAATTAAGTTACAAAAAGCACGATTAAGTCACATAAGCAACTTCTAATCCCTTTTTTATTAAATTAATCCTTTTATTAATTAAAAACTCTTTTATTAGTAAAACTTCTTTAATCTAATAAAACTCTGTTTATTAGTTTCTACTATTTATTTATACTCTTTCAATACTTCAAAAAATGTTCATACACTTATCTCAAATGGTACAAGTATATTCATAAATCTTTAGATAGATTTACTTACTTTAAATCTTTAATTTTTCTATCTTTTTCCAAAAGTTTTAATACTTGTTATTCTCTTTAGAATATCCATTTTAAGGATCTAAGTACATTCACAATCTATTTAAAAAGGTTTATTACTAATGCTGCATAAACATTGTCACTGCACACCCAGTACCATTTATACTCAACTTATCCTTAAAACATTTTTTTAAAGATCTAAGTATATCTACACTTATTAAACAAGGTAACATACTTTTAATTAACTTCCCAAAACCATTTATTATAACATAGTGTTATAATCTAGAACTTCCTTTATTACTTTATAAAATACTTAACTTACTTTTCCAAATTATATACACACACACACTTTTAAAATACATATAAATAGGTTTTAAATATCTATGTAAAATATTACTTGAAAATAAATAAATTATAATTTGATAAAAATAAACAAAAACATGTTTTATATTATAAAACCTCTTAACTTTAAAATATCTAATCATAATTAAATAAAATTCAAACTTCAAACCAACTTTAAAATACTGAAATATATGTTTGAAAATAACGCTAAAAATATTAGAGAAAAATACCAAATTTACTTATCATTTTTAAATACTTAAAACCTTATGCAACTTACTACATAATTAATAAACGTTGTTAAAAGTTCTTGATAAAGAACAACATAGAAAAGCATGAACTTTGCGACTAGTTTTCACCACTTAAACTAATGATTTAAGACTTGAAATTTTTATGGTAAGTACTACCACTAGGGTAATTACATACCATTGAAAGAAACCTCTAAGGATATCTTTCAACTTATTTATAAAAAAATTCGAAAACAATGTATTTACTAAAGTGTTCGTATAGCGACCTTTTTACTCCAACTTTAGCCACTTTGTTTGACTAGTTCTAAAATCTTTTAAACTTTGATTTTTATCCAGTAATAAGTGCACATATAATGATTATTAAAAATTCAAAGAAACCCTAAGGATTCTTTTAAATTAATTACAAAAATTCCCAAGACATTTCAAAGTGCTCATATAGCGACTTTCTTCTCACTATAACTTTTTGTAACTTTGTTTCACAAGTTAATGAATGATTTAAGATCCAATATTTTTCCAATAATAAGTACACTTATAATATTTATTAAAAATGCAAATAAGCCCCTATGATGTCTTTCAAATGACTTCAAAAATCACTGAATACAAGGCATTTTCAAAGTGCATTCATAGCGACCTTTTCGCTTCTAACATCTATAATTTTGATTCACAATCTCTATAACTTTCCAAAACCATTTATTTACTGTCCCATACACCAAAATATGTCTAGATAATAACTAAAACAAGTTATACCAAGTTAAGATCATAAATCATCCATTTACATAAGTTAAAGTAAGGGATATCGAAGTGCATTTATAGTGACCATTCTCGCTTCAAACACTTTCAAACATACTTCAATTCAATACACAATCCAAACAGCCTTTAAACATTAAGCCAAGGCCCTGCCACATGTTATAGGAGGTAATAGGAGTGATGTTATACAATATAAAGTTGCCATTTGCTTTCAAAAGTAAGATGGTTCAAAGTTTATAACTTTAATTAGTTGATGTCACTTTAACTTTATATTTGCACACACATACACACACAAGATATACATACATGATAGTGAGATTACTCATCCAAATCCAAGCCAAACACCATCCCAATCATAAACAAACCCAAGAACAACTCTTACCATACTCAAACACTAAAGATCCAAGCTCTAACACTAAAAACACTAGGCAACTCTACCCCCGCATTCCATTGCTCACGGCCTAAATGGGATCTTCCATTTTCTTCATCTTTCTTCCACTTTTACTTTAGATCCATGCTTCCTAATGTGTTTTAAGGTATTGGTGAAAGTTTGGAAGAGATTTGAATTAATTAAAGAAAGATTATTGAAGAACAAAGTGGACTAATGCTAATCCACTTTCACCATTTTTTATTCTTTTTATCTTTTGAAGCTTTTAAATTTATGAAGTGTTAACACTTCTAAACCCTCTCCTTTAGCCTCTTTGGCCAACCAAAAGACCCCCTCCATGTGCCTTGCATGTTTTTTTACTTCGCACCTTATTTTTCTTAGCAAATTACCATTTTACCCTCGCACACAAATATCTATCCAATACATCATGCATGACATCATCAATATTTTATCTTCCATAAATGGAAAAATATTTTTATTTCATATTAATGATTTCTAAGTGTTTTAGTGTATATAAAAAAAGTATGAACAACTTCTGTCGAGTTAAATGTTGTCTATGGATAAAATGATTTTAGTCGCACTATCGATATTTCTTCAAAGTGTATATTATTTTAAACAATTTTCAAAAACAAGTTAGCCATCATTAATTATTAATTAAAATGGATTAAAAAGATTATTAAATCAATTTAATCACATTTTATTCAAGATTCAAATATCTAAATAATTTAGATTTTTAAATACACAGGTTTCGAAATTCTGGATCATTACAACAAAACTCTATTAATAATACAATACATTAATTTGAATAGTGTATCAAACCTTAAAAATAGATCCTTAAACATATAAATATGATTTAGTTTGAAACTAAAATTGTTTATAATGACAAGCACCTTTGTCCAAGTGGTTAATTGATTCGGCTTTGGTGCAGGATGTCACAAGTTCGAAACTTGCTTTCGAACGTTTATTTGACATGGGATATGTTGTCCCCATGATTTGTTGTATATAAAGTACCAGTTCAAAAAAAAAAAAAAATTGTTTATAATAACACAACACAATCTTATGCAATTTTAATAAACAATTTTTTTTTTGAAATCGCCCCTTTTATCCCACTACGTAATGCACATGATCCAATAGATTTTGCTATCTTACTATCATTTTCAGCTATCATACCATCTTTTTACCAAATTATTATTTTCAATCATACTATCAGTTTACTATCGTCATTTTAAACATATAAAATCATCAATGTCGTATAAATATATTTTTCACTTAGACAATCATAAACACAAAGCTACTAGGAACAAACTAGCATTATCGACATCTGCTTTACACTTACTAATTATCTAAGCATAATACCCCAATAAGTGGCAATATCTAACATAGTCCTGCCGTGATCTAACTGTTAATATTATTCCTAAACTTAATTCACTTTTCATACAACTTAAAACTGTCTGTTTTACCCTTCATTTACACCTAGTACCATCGTAACCGTCGATGATACACTAATCTAACCATCATTACTTAAATCTAATGTTATATATGTATGTATGTGTGTATGTATTCATCAAACTCAATCTACTTTACTGTTGTAAGGGTTAAAATATCAAAATTAAATTTAAATTTTATTGAACTCAATTCTACGTCTTTATAATCCTATCAAAATCTATTTGAATATGCATCATAATCATCAAATCACTAAATCAACTTCAAATCCATCCTGCTATTAATAACATTAGGATATTATTTTAAAATATCCAATCATATGGTACTTAAAGCCCTGCTAAAGCCTAGTTAAATTCCCTTTTTGGTCCTTACGCTTTACAATTTAGTGCTATCAAATAGCGGATCTACATAATGTCCGCTACTTACCACTAAATTTTCTAAATTGGGATATTTTAAGCACTTGCTTAGCAATTTTGATATAAATAATTAATTTAACCTATTCTCTTTTAAACAAACAAATAAATTAGGGTATAGGCCTAAATGTTCGGTATAAATTAGAATATTATTTTTAATCCCTAAGTTTGAATTGCATTGTTCAATACATTATTGGATTTTCTTATAGAAGTAAATGATGCATCTTTTTCTTATACTAATAATGTGGGACTGATTATAAATCTATTTTGAAAATTGGATTTTATCTCCAATATAGCTTTACGCACATTCTTTATTTTTCGCTATATCCTCGCTCTGTTCCAAGTATAGCTTTTTGCACATCCACCGCTAAAGAACTACTATAAGAATCCAGATAAAAATTACTCACCTTTATCACTTCGCACCAAGTCTCTACTCTCAACCCATCCATCTTCTTCTATCATAACTTAAGTTGAAATCCCTTTCTCCATTTCCTATATTCTCTTACTTTCTTATCTCTCAATTTAGCTATATTTTGAATCTAAATTTGAATTTGCACAAATCCCTTCAAACGCATGGAGGTATGCATCTATTGCCCTCTTAAGCTTGCCAACTAAGTTGTGATATCATCTTCCATCGAAAGTGAATTTTTTTCCCTCCAATGCTAAAGAGAAATAATCTTAAATCCAACCGTTGAAACAAAATGGGCTACATGTAACTTAGTACTTGCCGATCAGAATTCTCCTTAAGCACTTTTTTTGGTCAAAACCCAATTACACCAATGTTCTCAAGTACCTTCAAAATCCACATTTTGGCTACTCATAACCGTATATAAATACGCATATAACTATATAAATACATCATACATCATTTCTCTTGTTGTCCATATTTCAAGTTGCTACAATTTCGTCAATAAGCTAAATTAACATATTCCAATTGTTTATCTGCTAAATAATGTCTTCATCTTTTATTTATTTTGGAAGATTGGATGGAAGAGACGAAGTGGCCGGAATGTAGAGTGCATTTGTGTTTTGAGCGAACAAAGAAAAATATAATTTATCAAAAGGATTGTTTTTAGAGTGGTGCTAAATGCACATCAACTTATACTTAGTTTATCCAAATTTAGAAAGTAGGAAACAAAGAAGTGTCACATTTTAAATTGCGCGGTCGATCAATAACATTATGATACTCGTAATCGTTACCAAT
Organism: Allium fistulosum; assembly: GCA_030737815.1. Lineage (NCBI taxonomy): Eukaryota > Viridiplantae > Streptophyta > Magnoliopsida > Asparagales > Amaryllidaceae > Allium > Allium fistulosum. Next base: position 920,622,144 of record CM060906.1, read on the forward strand.
ACACTACTATTTGAAGATAAAAAAATAAAGAATAATGACAATACATTGCAGACACACATTCAATCAACAAAGAGCCAAATGATAATATAACATCGAATGATTGGATAACACAATTTGGCTATATTGAGTAAAGTGAAGTGGCAAATAGAATAAAAGCGAAAAATGTAGATCAATTAAAGAACATAATACACCAAGTTACATTTTGCAACACCGTTAGTTTTTGGTGTACTACATCTCTCTCTTTACTATGAATTATGAAACTCAAGCAATAGGACTATCGCGTTCTTTTAAAATTTCGAAAATACCATATATAGTATTCTTTGATGATCATTCATCAATGAAATTTGACCATTGATTTGCGGCATCCACCATCACGTCCTATTCGATCACCTATCAACGAAATTTCATTATCGATTTGCATCCAACATCGCCAACCTTGAAATGAAAGTGTTGTAATTATCAAAGTTTTAGAATTTGTGGGACACATCTCTCATTAAATTTTATTGGATGAAAAATAAATATATTTAGCGGTTAAATGAAGCATTCGTGGGATTTATACTAGTAATAATAAAAAAATTGTAATATTTAGAGATTAATGCTAGTGTAAATGTGTAATAGCAATTCCTCTTTTGAGAGATAGCTTAATTTTTCCGATTATCCAAAATGAATACATGAAGAAGCCTTATCTTCTTTAATAATTTCAGTATCTTTTTACGCAGCTCTCCTCCTCTTCGCTATAATTCCAATATTAATATGCATATTTTAGCTTCTTCGTCGTCATTATCGCTGTCTTTTCTTCATTCACCTCCCAGGAATCAAACCCATTTCAATAAATCTTACGTATTGTTCAAATTCAGGAATCCCCAATTTTGTTCCTGTCGTTTTCCAGCACTTCTATCCCAAACACGATCAGATCAGGTAATTTATAGAAGAAACAGTGTCAACACGACATTCAAATGTATTTGGTGTACTTGTTGATAGTTTGATGGGTTTTATATGGTAGAATGTGAGTGGAGGAGAAGATGCAGACGAAGTGCTTGATGAATTGCTTAAAAAGCATGGGAAGGTTGTGTACAGAAGTGGCGATCAGAATAAATCTATTGCCGAGGTTGATGATGATGCTGAAAGCTTGTCTTGTAAGCTTTCATATTTCATATTGAATTTCTTCAGGCTGTTAGAAACTTGTTGAGATTTGTCTGCAAACTATTCTCATCAGATCTGTGTAAGCATTCACCCCAAATTATATTACAGTACTTAGATGGGGGATCATTTAAAACACTTTTTCCTGATAAAGGGGTCATTTTTTTCATGTTTTTTTAAATTGTCACAAGGAACCGAAAAATTCAGCCTTTAAAAATAAAATTAATAGAATTACTTAATTACCCTCTTTCTACCAGCATGCAAAATTCAAATGGCAGTCTAGGGTTGTCGATGGGTACCCGAAAAATCCGAAATTTGTCAGCATCCGTATCCGAAAAGCGGATAAATATCCGATATTCGGAAAAACGGATGCGGATGCGGAGACGAAGGCATCCACATCCGAAAATTATCCGTCTGGTATTTTTCAAGATTGTAGTTTAAATTACGTGTATTTTAGTACAATAAAAAATATTTATTTATTGTTTTATTAAGTTTGAAGTTATATTATACGCACTAAATGCATATTAACCGCTCAAAACTATTTATTATTATCATATTTGTTTATTTTTAACATTTTAATAATTAATGGGATTGAAAAAAGTTTATATTATACTAAAAATTTTCATTTATGTTTCATGATTTATCGGTCGTTAGCCGATATGTTAATTATTCGATATCCGTCCGTATCCGTGGATGCGGATATTCGATATCTAAAAATGATTTCGGATGCATATACTGCCGTTGATAGGCCTAACGACAGGGCCGTGCCTTGTTTTTAGAAAAAATTGGATGAGTTCCTGCCTTATCTGCAATACCATGCCGTTTTTATATAGATTTTTTGATAGATTTGTGCTTTTCTGTTTTCAAAATTTTGATGGTATGTTATAAAATTGCTTAAGGATGTTAAAATAGTAAAGTTTTCGGGTTGGAGCACTCCACAATTTGGTTTCATGCCTGGAAGATCGACCACAGAGGCGATTTCCTTGATAAAACAACTTACAGAGAGGTTTAGGAAACAAAAGAAGGATCTACACATGATATTTATCAGTTTGGAGAAAGTTTATGACAAAATACCAAGAAAAGTTATGTGGTGGGCTCTGGAAAAGAAGATAGTGCCAACAAAGTACATTACATTTATCAAGCATATGCACGATGATGTTGTGACTAGTGTCAGAGCATGCGAGGGTGAAACCAGTGATTTTTCCATTAACATAGAATTACATCAAGGATCAGATTTGAGCCTTTACATTTTTGCCTTAGTGATGGATGAGGTTACGAAAGGTATAAAAGGTGAAATTTCTTGGTGTATGCTCTTTGCTGATGATGTGGTGCTAATTGACGAAAATAGGATTAGAGTTGATAGACAACTAGAGCTGTGGAGATAGACTTTGAAATTAAAAGGTTTTAGACTTAGCAGAACTAAAACCGAGTATATGAAATGCGAGTTTAGATGTGTCAGGTCAAAGGATGGAGATGTCACTCTGGCCGGATAAGTAGTGTCCAAAAAGGAATCCTTTCGATATTTAGGATCAATGTTGCAGTATGATGGTGAGATCGATGAAGTTGTTAGTTTTAGAATTCGAGCGGAATGGATGAAATGGCGACAAGCTGTGACAGGAAAGTCCTAAAAGAAAAATTCTACTGAACGACAATCAGACCTGCGATGTTGTATGATGCAGAATGTTGGTCTATTAAAAGCCAACACGTCCAGAAGATAAGTGTAGCCGAGATGCGTATGCTGCGATGGAGCTGCGGTCATACAAGAAGAGACCGGATTAGAAATGATGATATACGTGATAAACTTGAAGCAGTACCAATTGAGGAGAAGCTGGTCCAACACCGCTTAAGATGGTTTGGACATCTCCAACGAAGGCCTCCCAAGACACCTGTGCGCGTTGGAATTATAGGCCGCGTTAAATACTCAAAGAGGTAGATGTCGATAAAGTTGACATAGGAGAAAGTAGTAAAAAGAGATTTGAAGAATTAGAATATATTCGAAGAGTTGGTGTCGGACATGAGCCCGTGGAAATTAGCGATCCACGTACAGAACCATGAACTAAGAGTTTTTTTACTTAGGTTGGTTTAGGGATAGTGTTATAAGTTTTAAATTATAGGACTAGTGAATAGAAGGCTAAGACATAGTGTTTGGTTTTTGATCAATATATCTATTAGTATTTTATTATTATTATTATATATATATATATTATATCATCATAGTTTTATATATATATGTATATCTTTATTTTTATTTTACTTGGTTATTATTATTATTTTTTGTTTACTTATTTGATTTTATTATATTATTATTATCATAGTTTTTATCGTTGTTGTTGTTATGACTTTTAAATTGACTTTGTTATTTACTTTTGGATTCCATCTCTAGCCGATCCCGACTTGTTTGGGAATAATGGCTTTGTTGTTGTTGTTGTTGTTGTTGTTTTGATCATTTGAAAATTTTGAAAATCCGATTCCGCTTCAAAAATCCCAAAATTTCTACTCTAATTCCAATTTAAGAATTGTGATACTTTTTCTACGTAGATATATTGATGAATATTACAAACAAAACGTGTGCTCTATTTATATAGAGAAAATGAATGAAATAATTAAATCATAAATTGGTTCCTTTCATTTTGACGGATTTCTTTTTGCGGTATGTTTTTTAGTCTACTTCGAGATGTGTTTTTTGAAGTACTTACTTTAGTAATAAATTTAATGCTTGTTCAAATATATCATTATTTTAGGCATGTTTTCTTTATTTTTTGTGGACTTGATTCAGATTCTGTTCTTTCTGATTTGCAATTCTGATGTGATACTGATTTTCTTGGATTAGCTCAGTTTGGATGTATAGCTTTCTTTCTGTCATAATTGTCAGTCCTAGAAGTTTTCATTATCATTATCGTCACAACTTTTACCGTCAAAAAGCATTTTTAGAAGGACACCAAGACATTATTATGAAACTGATTACAAGATGTGAAAATGAATGATGTTTGGATGACTTTTATACAACAATGTTTTGCTAGATTTCTTTTAGAACTAAGAAACCATTCCAAGAAAGAGTCTTAACTTTGAAGTCGGGGAAAGTTTGTTTGTAAAGAAATTATGTTTTGTAGTTGTGTTGTATTTAAGCTTTGATAGAAAACTTCCGTGGTATACTTTTTGAACACATGTTAGTAAAAAAATGGAATCCAGTGCACGAGGCTCCCGCACGATAGCAGACTCTGGGGAGGTCGACAAAGTACGCAGCATTTCTCTCGCATTGCGAAGTTGATAACTATTCACTACTTATTGTGTTTATAATTAATAATTGGAATTCCAACACTATTTTGGCCCTTCTAACCAAATTTTCGGCATCCGTGTTGGAGTAAAATCAATAACTACTTATGTAATTTTTCTTTCTTTCTTTCTTTTCATTTTTATAATATGTGAGTGAGGATACTTAGTTTGGACGTATGCACCAATATATGGTACTTAAGTGAGTGGATCATTAGTTGACGCGACATTATACTAACAACTAAATGCAAACAAACTAATCACTTTATGGTCTTATGGCCTATGAACTTGTGTAGTGTATTATTGTGTAGCCCGTGCATTGCACATGATGATATTGTAAAGAAATATGTGAATTCATTTTTATAGAATTTAACCTCTATTTTACGAACAAATAACAACTAAGTTGATTTCATGTATTTATAATCCAGATTAATCAATTTTAGTTGAGACGTTAAATAAAATTTGAATTTGCTACTTATTCATAACAATCATATTGAGATATATGGTTGATACTTGAAAAGTTTGTATTTAAATTATTGAAATAGTTGATAAGTTTACAAATGTGAAAAACGTAAATGAAAATATTTAGTTGAAAATATAGATAAGTTAAAACATTGCAAAGGGATTAAAAAACATATGACATGAATATTAATGTAAATAGACCAATTTGAATGAGAATTTAAAATTATGAGACCCTTGAATGTTAGATGAAGGGAGAGAGTTAAGAAGAGCATATTAAATGTTTTTATTTACTAGTAGTTAATAGACAGATAAATATAATAATAAGTGAAGGATAAAAATATAATGAAATAGCTTTGTGGGACCTCGAACTCGTGACCTCTAACCATCTATGTGGAAATGTAAAAAAATACTGAATATAATGTTAATAGTGTCACATTATCAGAAAAAGTGATTAAACATATAATGAGGAGCGTTCAATGGCACTCCAAATAGTGCATCACTCCACCAGCCTCCTGATTTCCACCGCAAGTTCCGATTTAAATAATAGTTGCTTCTCTCTTTCCACTATACATATTATTTAAATCGGAACTTGTGGTGAAAATTAGAGAGCTAGTGGGGTGCTGCACTATTTGAGGTGTCATTGAATGCTCCTCTTATATGATAATTATAATTCAAGTGTTGACAAAGCCCAAGACCCGTAAAAGGTATACGATGTTCTTTAAAACATTACATGTTGATAGAATTCTTCCTTTGTAATTTTTATTGTTAAATGTGATTTATAAGTAGATTAAGTGAAGCCATGCAGCCGAGTTACTGTCTGCAAGGGACAGTCTTAGATCACATTTTACCATAATATATATATATATATATATATATATATATATATATATATATATATGTTATAATAAAAGGTTCCGAACCCAGCATTCTCAATGAATAATAAGTAACCTTTGCATCCATTTTGATGTAATGCTCCATTATTTCACAATTATTAAACACTTGCATGGAGTGCGGATATGGGTGTCCTCTTAAGTAAACAGTAAATTAATTTCTGGACACTGTTTGATGTTCAAATAAAAAATGGTAGTAACCTATAACACTCTACAAAGTCATAGGGTGTTGGGGGTTGATGGAAGAACTGAACGACTTTTGGTCTAATTAAGCTTATGGTAGACGAATTCAAAATGGAAGTTTCTTTGATTCAAACGGCCATGTTAATATATCCATCACAACGCTTATTGGTAAATGGTAATAAGCAGATGAATACAAGGTATGAAACAGATACTAATACTGAATGCCAATCTTCATAATAAAAAAACTGATACTGCAATGGCCTAAATATCGACAAGGATTCATGACATGGCTTATAAGTCATAATGTTGTTGACACTCATTCACTGGTAAAACTGTTTGTTCGAAATAGAACCACCATTGCTATTTCATTTTCTTATGTTCTAACTGCATTATTTTTCCTAGTTGCTGTCTCCTTAGCAAAAGTTGCAAGTGATGTCAAAGCTGGAGATATCCGTGTTTTATTTGTTAAACCTCTGGTATACTGGACTCGATTTTTCATCATTGCAACTGCCTTCTCTCGCCCTCAAATAGATGCCATTGGGTATGTAGCTAAAACTTATCTTTACAAATACTATTTTTCACCTTCACAAAGCTTTAAATAATTTAACAGAGTACAATCTTGTAATGTAGGTCAAGACTAAGAGACACAGCTGAAAAGCAGTACAATAGAGTTGCATCCGGTGACACAAAACCCAACTCATGGACTTTATTAGACTTCGGTGAGTCATTCGTGCTTACAGAACTCTGAATTCTAAATTTAGTATTTTTTGGCATATAAATAGTTTTAAGTCAGATAATGTAAAGCTACTTTTGCAGGTGATGTAGTTGTACACATATTTCTTCCTCAGCAGAGAGAGTACTACAACTTAGAGGAATTTTATGGCAATGCTACACAAATTGAACTTCCATTTGATCAAACTCCTTTAAGAAATTGAGATACAAACACTTCCAGTAGAAAATCTGAATAGTTAGTTATGCCATAAAGCTTATGTGTTCATAAATGCAGGGAAGACATCTCCTTTAAAAACAAAGATCAACATGGAAATACAAGGAACAATTTGAGAATTCAATTGTAAGAAGAAGATGAAGTGGAGTTGTGAATGACCTGTTGCGTTGTTGGTTTGTTAAACGCCATACTTTTGGTGCTGTGGCTTCTCTCGGATGATTTTAATATTGTTATTGAAACTGGGGTGAGTGCAAAAATGTAGTTGAAGATATAGTTCTTTTATGTAATTGTTATTCGACTATGTTAATTCATATCATGAGCACAAAATTTAAGCTGTCCATCATTTCTGCAGTACACAACGGTTGGTTAGGACAGTTCTACTAACCCCAGCTGCTTTTCTTAGCCCTCCATTAAGTTATAAAGTTTTGTTATGCTAAATTTGCTCTCAAGTCTTTTGTAAAATTGAAAAATCCCATGTAATGCCAACGTGATTGGCACAGTCTACTAACACAAATTAACCATATTCATAAATAAATAAATAAAATGCAAATGCTTAGCTTGATGATTTTTTCATAAAAGAACCTAATTTTAAAGAACCTTGCTTAGATCGAAAGCACGTCCGGTGGAAAGAACTAAAACTTCCTACATAATTTAATGATATTTTGTAAATCTACAAATAATAAGTTTACAAGATTCTATTGATAAATGATAAGTGAAATCCATGATTCATTAAAGTCTGAACACATCTTTGTAGTATCCTTTACAAGATAACGACACTGGATTTCTCTCAAGGTCCAATTAGAGCTTTCCATTCTTTTTTGGACAAATTCTAAATACAGAGGGGAAGGAAACAAATAAACTTTCTTAGAAATTAGACTCACAACTTATTACAAAAATTAACATGTTTTCTAGTTTGAATTTGTACGCGATCATTTTCAAGTCTGCATGTACAAATTTGCATTTTAAACATGACATTTAAAAATGCACTTGTAAATTGTTTTGTACATGTGCACATAGCGCAAATGTACAAATGGGTGAGCTATCAAAAATCAAGTTATTTATGTAATAAATTTGCGATGGAATTTATTTGTACAATATGTTTTTTGATGAGCCTATGTTTAATATTTATCCTTCTTCTGTAGTTGAGTATCGACCATACCCACTCAAGTGGTAGGTAATACGTGGTACTAATTTGTGTGCCCTAAATAGACATGTGACGACCCACATTTTGAAAGGTTTAAATCGAAAATAATCCACACACGTCCGACTTAAATAATCCGGAACATAGATAATCAATAGGGTTAATTAAGAAAAACAAGAAAAGAAGAAGGAAACCAACTCAGAATCTCGTAGCGGAATGACAAAATACAGTAATCAAATAAACAGTTCATGAAGCTGTTTACTATACTTTTGATTATAATTTATACAACATTTATCAGAGTTATACATATACAACAGAACAAATAAAATAATGCAGTAGAACAAACAATGATCAGATAATACTAGTAATAATATATCAAATCTTCGTCTTCGTCCTCCAAAGAATAATCCTCGATAAGTTGAAAAACTCAGGGCTGACCCAGCGTAATGAAAAGACAAAACACTCGAGTCCGGACTAAAATATCCGTATGTAAGGCAAATCAATATCGCATATAACATGAGTGTAATAGCGTCAGAGATGTTTATGGGATTTCACATCTCCTATCCAGTGTATAACGTGCGTGCAATAACTCAAGAGATGTTACTGGATTTTCCATCTCTTAAGGATCCGTCAAAATATTTATATGTAGTAGAATATGCTACATATATAATGTCCAATCAATAAAATAAATATTTTTCTTAGCGTTAAGGCTTTACATTAATCTCCCTTAACGCGTTTTTAAGCATTGTCGTACAGTTTGCATTTGACACCACCAGTAGAACGTCGGTAGCCAGGGATGCGCCGTGATACGACAACACTAAATCAAAATCATATGAGTCTCGCATAGGGATAAAAGTATGACAATGCACGTTAGGCAATTCCCAAGGTAGGATACTACCAGTTTATCCTTTCCGGCTGGTGGTAATGCATCATAGCCATGATCGCCCACCGCGTCCAACACTTCCATAAAATCGGAGGGTGCGCACCAATCAATCACAATGTAAATGATGGTAATACGAAGAAGTGCGTCCGCTCGGGGTAGCTAACACACTTGGCCAGTACGGCTCCTGTTTTAGTCATTTCAAATTAGCACAAGTGGCAGATAAATCCATCATCGTTCTCTTTCTTCAAATCCAACAATCGTACGTCAAATCCAACCACTTCATTCTGGATCATCACTCCACGTACACAGTTGTTAAAGTGGTTCCGGTATTGACAGAGAGTATGCTCATATCCGACTCCGGTCTCTTGAACAACCAAACGTCGTTTTACACATCGGTTGGCACTTTTACGTTTCGAAAACAGTTCATACTTGATATCAAAATATCATATTCGCTTCAAACTCAAATCCATTTCGAAATTATCATATTTACTTAAAATATACCATTTCACTTCAAAAATCATTTTCGCCTCAATATTTCGATTTCGCTTCCAAAATCGTTTCGAATTTCAATTTAGGTTATAACTTCATTTTAACCCAATTCACACTTAAATCCAAGATTTAATTATAAACTTTTCACCCCTTGACCAGTTTGAATTTTTGAAAAATAGTTTGAATAGTTTTAAAATAGTTTAAATAATTAAAATAGTTAAAAATAGTTTAAATTGTTAAAAATAGTTTAAATGGTTAAAATAGTTTAAGTATGGAAATGGTTTATATAGCAAATCGTTTGGAAAATCAAAATAGTTTGAATATTTAAAAATATAGATTTAAATAGTTTATATCAAAATAATTTATTTGAAAACAGTTTCAAAGTCCAACCGATTCAATTTCCAAATCTTCCAATTCAAATCACTTTTAAATTTCCATTTCGATTTAATCGATTCAATTCCGATTTCAAGTCGAATTTTTACTTCGATTCCAAATTGATTTCAATGTCAACTCTAAAGTAATTTCAATTCCAATTTCAAATTAATTTCAATTACAATTCCAAAATAATGTCAATTCCAAATTTGAACCATTTCAATCTATATCAATTCCGAGTTCGATTTTCAAAACATCGATTCAAAACACTTAAATCAAATTTACTTTCAATACCCAATTTGAAATCCAAATCCTCAAATATAATTCAATTCCGAACTCAATTTCAAAATAGTTCGATTTCCATAAATTTGATTTTCATTTTCTTAAAATCAAATCATTTATATAAATTTCAAATCAAAATTTTAAAATTATTTAATTTAACCAATCCAACGTCCGTATATAATTTTCTATCCTATGGCCAAGTGATCAGTTATTTCAATTTAATTTTCAGGAATGGATATATATCATTTCAATCCAAATCAAAGTGTCATATGTATATATCATTTCAACCTATTTCTTAATTTATTCAAAATAATTCAATTTACAGTTTTATATACTATAAATAATTTACCAAGTGATAACAGGATATATAAAATAAATAAACATCCAATCATCTAAATATCAATCAATTGGCATCCATCACAATCGATCATACAAACAAACAATATAATTCACAACAATTTCATGGGTATCAATACCGGGTATTTTACTGGCAATTCAATTATAATTTCGAATTTAATTGTCAATTTTAATTTTTAACATTTAATTCAAGGACAATTTAGATGACAATTAATTTATCAAACAACGATCTATAAATTTATGTCACTTCATAATTTCAAATTTAACTAGCATAAAAATATTCTAGCACTTGTGAGCATTATAAAACACTCACCTTTTATTTTCTGTTGTCGCCGTCGCTTTCTGATTCCAATTAAATTCGAACACGTTCGAATTTAACTAAAGATTCCAGAAGCTCCAAATTTAACCAAACTGGTTCCATAGCAAAGACCTTGCTAATACGAACCCAACGCGACTGACCGTGTTGGATTTGGACCTAAAACAATCGAGTTATGGAATTTATAAGAATTGGAAATTTAAATTAACAATTTATATATAAATAACTTTAATCTTCACTCAAATAGATTACCCAGCCCACAACGAAAGTTTGGCCCACTTCGCATCCTTCTTCCCCAAACCAATTCACGCTCCAGGAACTCAACCTCGTGCATTCCCGTGCACGTGCATGTACCATCCCTCCACCGCCTCGTCGAACTCCAACCGCATACGCAACCCACTTTCCGAGCTCGACCCAACAACGTCTTCACCACTAGCCAGAACCTCCTCGATCGAAACGCGACTGGACCCAAAATCGAGCACTGTAGCTCGATGTCGCAACTTCCAATCGGCAACCAGACCCTGCCAAATTCTACACCAAGCTGCTACTTCCCACGGCAAACTCGAATCAAACTACAACCCATGCTAAATCCTCCTATATTCTACAAAAGTTCGAACCCTAATTGTAACGACCCGATATTTTCAACCATTTGCATCCATTATAAGTGTATAGGTAGACACTCATACCGGAGTTGAATTGCTCAAAATACCACGTTGTAAATAAAATTTGGCAAATCTCAGAGTATACAGTAAATAAATATAATCACAGATCACAGACACAGAGTAAAATAATGCAGCGGAAGTAAAAGAAATAGTAGTTCATGAAGCTACTATATAAATATATCAGAGTTACATAAGATATAACAGAAGAAATAGAATACAACAAAAGTCTCAATATAATAACCAAGTACAAGCTGAGTAGAACAACGGAATTGAAATAGATAGGACATGACAAGCAGATAATCTCCAGCGATTCAAATCTCCAAGAGAGTGGAAATCCAAATCTGTGAATAACTCAGGCTGACCCGAGCGTAAAGCAAAATACAAAACACTCGAGTCAGGACAATATATACTTATATAATGTAAACCAACTCAAGTGAACTGTAATAAAGGTACAAGTAACTTAAAGAATGCTTGGGATCGCCCATTCTCTAAGGATCCGTTAAAATATCTACTATGTAGTAATATTTGCTATTATAATAATGTCTAATAATAAAGTAAACATACTTTTAAATAGCGTTAAGGAGTGACCCAATATTCCCCTTAACACGTAATAGTCCCAGTAGTCTATCCAGTATTAGCATACTCCCAAAATGGGGCTACCCTCGATACTCCACAGGCTACGGGAGAAATCACAAATCGTAGTAAAGCTCGATATGGTAGGTGACACGGCACAACTAGGCAATGCCAGGGTAGATATACCAATTACGCACCGGACTAGTGGTGACGCATAGCAGCCACTACCGCCCACCTCGAACAACACTCCCAAATCAAGGGTGGCCACCAAATCAATCACAAGTAATAGAATGGTATCGAAGAAGTGTGTCCGATAAGAGGTGCTACCTCCTTGGTCCGTCAATCGATCCTATTTTAGCCACCTTATGCCAACTCACGGGAGTTGGGTCCACGTATATACCTTAGGATCATCGCCACCATCCTACTTCATTCTGGAAACTCCACCGCGTACATAGTTGTCAAAGTGGTTTTCGGTACCGACATAGAGTATGTCCATATCCGATCCCGGTCTCTTTAACAACCAATCGTTATTATTGTTATCCCACCTTTTGGCAAGGCCGTGACACCAAGGACTTGACTAGAGACCGGTAACAGATCGTCTCGGAAGTCAGTTAACACACCAGGATCACTATGGATATCGATGAAATTTGTCCGAGTCCAGATCGGGCTGCATTCGATAAGGCGCGTCAAACAGAGTAGTAGAAACCAGCGTTCCAAATTTCGAGGCAACCCGAGTTCGTATGCTCAAGTTATCATCGTTAGAAAATGGAAGGATAGTCTTGGATCGAATCCATCCTAGGGTCGGATCCATCCCCCTTGCTTCGACTCCATCAGCAAAACCATCCTCGAATCCATTGGCCAGGAACCAGTTCGAATCCATCGAACTTCCCTTGCCTCGAATCCATCGAACTTCCCTTGCTTCGACTCCATCGAACTTCCCTTGCTTCGACTCCATCGAACTTCCCTTGCTTCGACTCCATCGAACAAACCTCTGTTCGAGTCCATCGAGGGATGGCTCCTTTGAATCCATGCAATTGGATAAGCCTCGACTCCACCATCTTCGAATCCATGCAATTGGATAAGCCTCGACTCCACCATCTTCGAATCCATTCAACTGAGAGTCCTTCGAATCCATTACCTCGAATCCAAGCCATGGATTCGACCCAGTCAAACCGGAGTACAAAACGGATCGAAGCGAGAGACACGCGCCACGTCGCAGCAAGCATCGAGTCGACCGAATCGATTCGAACTAAGATCGATTCGAAGTATCCCTGTTCTCCATAAATGCAACATTGAATCGATCATATCTCAAGTTCTACAAGTCCAAATGCCATGAAATTTTCACAGAAGCTTAAACACATGATGAAGAATGTCCACACCAAATTTCAGCTCGATTGGATGATTTCATGATCGATTCGAACCAAGGGTCGAATCGATCCCAAAGTGGGCCCGAATCTCCAGATTTCGGCCATGTGGGCCCCCTGACGTACCAGAACTGGTCTCCCCTCATTTTAGGCGAAATATCAGCCTCCTACACCTATAAATAGAGCCCCTGGTCATTCAGAAAAGGGGTCGGATAATTCTAAGTACTGAAGAGCGCCCAGATTCTGCCAGATCTACTCCAGAACACCGCCGCTGCTTTAGATTGAGAATTAACTTAGAAATTTCAGTTGTATTACATCATAAACTACTGTAACCTTCAAGTGTCGAGCAATAAAACCATAAAACTTCATAGTGGACGTAGGCAAAACGCCGAACCACTCTAAATCGCTTGTCTTTGCAATTTACTTTCTGTTATTTGGAGATTTTGTTAGATAATCCACAGTTTTAATTTTCATTCTTCACTTTTATCTCTTCAAAAACTTACGAAGAGTGTTGTGCCCATTTTTGGTACAAACACTTTGGTGCTTTCACTGAGAAAAAACCAGCTTTTTTCTCCTGCTCCTTGGATCTACCATCGATACCGGATTGCACAAATCCAAGAGGAAGATCCAGATCTCTAATTCATCATCCTTCCATTCTATTCAGATTTGCATAAAGTCTAGGAAAAGGATTCATCATTCAAAATGGTTAGCACGAGAACCACTTCTACAGCTGCTGGACAAGAAGGTAGGGATGGACAGAATCCTGCTCAACAGCAGCCATCCAACCAAGACAACACTGCCCATTCAGATCCATCTAGGACAGTCACTAGATAAGAATTCCAGGTGTTGCTTCAAGAGTTGACTCAAAGTCGGCAACAATTGGCCGAACAGTTGCGTGCTAATATTGAATTAACAAACCAACTGAACCGCCAGGGCCGTAGGAGGTCCAGAAGGGATGACGTTTCCCGTTCATCCACTGAAAGTTCTGCCTCATCTGACTATCATCATAGATCTACCCGTCCTCGATTGGACGGAAGTCATGCTCAAGCTGCTGGATATCAACCCGCCCTAACTGTCGGACAGTTGAGGGTAGGACCATCAACCAGCTTCCAGGCTGGGCCATCAGCACGAGGTGGACGTACTCCACAATATACTACGGACAATCATGTCACAGCTGCCACAGTAGAAACAATGGTTGATACCCGACATCTTCCAGATTCAAGCAATCAACAGCAGGGACGTACTTCTGAACCATACGACCCGGAAGATGCTAAGCCAAGGAGGCGAAACTTGGACCGTCAACAGCGCCCGGTCCAAACTCGCACTGTGGAACCCGACCACACCTTAGCTCAGCATGCTCAAAATGTAGCAATGCCAGATATCTCGACTATGATACGTCAGATGATCCGCGAAAGCCAAGGCCTTACCAATGACGACTGGGGACTTTCCCGTAGTCATACTCCCTTCACAGATGAGATACTGAATGCTGAACCTCCCCGGCGATTCAGAATGCCAATCCTTCCTATGTACGAAGGAAATTCTGATCTCAATCAACACATCTTGAAATATGAATGGTCGATGAGCGCCGCAAGGGCCGATGACGCAGTAAAATGTCGAAGTTTCCCCATCTCACTGGGAGGAATTGCAACAATGTGGTTTACAAGGTTACCTCCAAGATCTATCTCTTCATTTGACCAATTGGCTAAGAAATTTGTTGAACAATTTCGCATGCATGTCGCTAGACCCAAAGATGTTAACACCCTGTCCAGTGTTACCCAAGCTCGTGGGGAAACACTAAGGCGTTACTTGGAGAGATTCCATGCGGCATGTGTGGAAATTAGTAATCCCAACGACAATTCAATTTTAATGGCCTTGACAAAGGGAATTGATCCCGATTCTGAATTTGGAAACTGGTTAGCCGGAAAACCACCCGCATCGTTGGACCGTTTCTACTCCAAAGCCGCACAATTCTTACGACAAGAGGACGCGAAACAGTCTAGGAAGCAGGACGATACGGGACCCAAGAGCGAAGGAATACAGAGCAATGTAGCAGTTAAATAGTGCGGTGACAATTCCGGAAAAGTTCAGTTGAACATACAGAACAAGCAAACTCAGCCAAGAGGTAACAATGGTCCGAATAAGAAAAGAGATCCAAATCGAGGTCCACGGCGTGAGGCTCCAATGTTCGACAATTACACACCATTGAATACATCGTTGGAAAATGTGTACCTACAGACTTGCAATACTATGCAATACAAGAAGCCGGCTCCGAAGCAATCGTCGGAGAGGCAGATTCAAACAGGGAAGTTCTGTAGATTCCACGAAAGTTATGGCCACAACACCAATGAATGTCGACACTTGCAGGACCTCATTGAGAAGTTGATCAGAGAGAGGAAGTTAGACCAGTTTGTGTGGGCACCGCAGTCTGAAGGGGCGGGCCCCTCAAATCAAAATCATGTACAGAATCCAGAAAGACATGAAGAACCAGGTCGTGTCGGAGGAAGACTGGTAATTAATGTTGTAAGTGATAGTCCTCGTACAGCGAAGCGAAGCTGGGGAGAAATGAAATCATATAACAACTTGGCTAGACGAACAGACTTTGAGTACGATGATAACTTGGACAATAAACCTTCGACCAAACGAAAGAGAGCGATAATTAACGACATCACTTTCCGAGACAACAATATTGATTATGTCGGAAGCCCGACTACTGACCCACTTGTGATATCGGCACAAGTAGGTCCAGCTTGGATGAAGAGGATACTAATTGACTGCGGGAGCTCTGTGAATATCCTTTTTATACATGCTTATAATCAAATGAGGATGAAAGCCAGGGATTTGGAACCTTGCCAAACTCACCTCCATGGATTCAACGGTAGTGCTACCGTACCTATTGGGATGGTGAAGCTACCAGTTAGGTTGGGATCTAAGGAACATAGGAGAGTTCGGACATTACAGTTCACTGTGTTGAACATAGTCTCGCCATACAACGCTTTCTTAGGACGACCTGCCCTTACTGAATTCAGAGCCGTAATTGCCCCTTGGTGCTTAACCTTAAAGTTCCCTACCGTCAACGGAGTTGGAGTCGTCCAGGGCGACCAGGTCGACTTGAGAACAGTCATACGCCGAAATCGAGTCGCCCGATTACGCAATGCCGAGGACCGACTTAAAACTTTTGAGCGCAATGAGATTGTCATTAAAAAAGAATACCCAGCACTACCACACATGAAACCAACATGGAAGGGGTCACATGAGATTAAGCAGGAGCTCGGGGATGGTATATATGAGTTAACGACCGCTGATGGTCTAGCTTCACCAAAGGCCTTGGATGGCGAAAGTCTTCGTCGCTATTGCACATAACAGGCTATGTTTATCTATTTAGTTTAAATTCTGTTTTAGAATTTGTTTCTGCATTTCGAAATTAGAATCTGTAATAAGGCAACTGACTTTGCCATGTTTTCTTATTTTAGCAATAAAATGCCATCTCTTTGAGCCAGAGCTGTGATTCATTAAATACAATGTACAACATCACGATGCACGAAGAGCTAAATTCCATCACACAATGGGATTTATTCAAGTAGGGAGTGGCTATGAAGCAATCAACCACTCACCAAATGAAACCCGAGCTCGGGGGCAAGCCATCACATCAGGCCAGAAATGGGTTGATACACGACAACCTTTCACTCAACTCCGTACTCCCAGAGTGCGAGGCGGAGTATAAACATTTTCCTAAGTCCCAGAGTACTCCGAGAGCACGAGCTGGGTACAAACTTTTTAACTAACTCCGTACTCCCAGAGTGCGAGGCGGAGTATAAACATTTTCCTAAATCCCAGAGTACTCCGAGAGCGCGAGCTGGGTACAAACTTTTTAACTAACTCCGTACTCCCAGAGTGCGAGGCAGAGTATAAACATTTTCCTAAATCCCAGAGTACTCCGAGAGCGCGAGCTGGGTACAAACTTTTTAACTAACTCCGTACTCCCAGAGTGCGAGGCGGAGTATAAACATTTTCCTAAAATCCCAGAGTACTCCGAGAGCGCGAGCTGGGTACGAACTTTTTACTTAACTCCGTACCCCCAGAGTGTGAGGCGGAGTATAAACATTCATTCAACTCCGTACTCCCAGAGCGCGAGACGGAGTATAAACATTCACAAAACCCCAGAGTACTCCGAGAGCGCGAGCTGGGTATAAATATCAACAAACTCCAGCTTCCGAGAGCGCGAACTGGAGTATAAACATTAACTAACTCCGGATTCCGAGAGCACGAACCGGGGTATAAACATCAGCAAACTCCAGCTTCCGAGAGCGCGAACTGGAGCATAAACATTAACTAACTCCGTACTCCCAGTGCGCAAGGCGGAGTATAAACATACATCAACTCCACACTTATCCCCAATACTGGGGGCAGAATCATAACACATAACAAGTTGAAGACAAAAAGGGAATAAATTTGAATTTCCACTATCAACCAAAAGAATCTGATTACAAAGTGTTTCAAAAAGTTTCTGCTAGTGGGAGCCGGATCCACATCTATACACGGCTATAAAAAGAATCAAAATCAACAAAATGCTACCCTACGCAACAGAGATTTAAAGAAAGAGTTCAATCTTTCTTCTTCCTTATCTTCTTCTTCGGGGTAGCTCCACCAGATCCGCTGCCTGATTTTTTCCTCGACCGCTTACTCTTTTCAGGCTTGCCCTCCGGCAGCGATATAATGTCAACGTCTTCCTCAGAACTGGAGGCAACGGAAATTCTTCTAGGAGGTCGAGCTGGAGGCATAGGAGTAGTAGCAGGAGGAGGGACAGGATCAGTTTCAATCACTACGGTACCGCCCGGTGAAATCACCATTAACGGGGCAGGCCCGGGCGGATTCATACCAGCATTCCCTGCTGCCATCTCGGCATCAATCTCAGCCATAACGTCGTCCTCACGGGATACTTGGGCCGCATCGGATGTGCCAATAGCTGGCATGGATGAACTAACGGCCGGAGCAGCCCCACTCACAGCATCGGATGGGTTGACAGAGGGATCGATGGGTTCGTTGAGAAGCTCCTCAATCATTTGGGCGCTGAAAGAAAACATATTTGCATCTCCCTCCTCGCCAATCAAGGTAGAAGTCGTGATGGCTTCAGAAAAAACAACCCCTTATGTTTGATGAGGAACTGATAGAGCAAGGGGCGCAGAAACAATAACTTCAGTCACTGAAATGCGACAAAACGAAGATTGTTAGCCAAGTGTGTTGCTTAAGGTTCTTCACAACTAAACTACGAGAAGCGTTCAAATACCTTCCTTGGTCTGGACCGAAACGTGGGCAGAATCCTCGGCAGAAGATAATAATGGTTGGTCAGGATTATAGGCAGGAACAGACTGGGGATCTACCGCACCAGTGGTTTCGGGCAATGTTGGAATTACAGCTCCAACACTTGTCCCGTGATGCGCGATCCCCGAGCCTCCGCCTGTCTCTAGAGATTGAACGCCAAGCTTTTCTTTCGCCATAGAGATCACCGCCTCATGAAGGGTCTTCCTCTCATCCTCGGTGAGCAAACGCATCTCCAGTTCAAAGTCGTCAAGTGTTCCATCCGAATGCGCTGCTCTTTTCTCATTCACCAGCCGGGTCCAGGCATTGTACAAGATCATGGAGTCATCTCCCAGCCACGCTAAATTTCTGTGTTCCAGCACATTAGCGTTATACGTGACTAAGAGATCGTCAAACTCAGCATCTAGCCTAGACCTCTCCTCCAAGATCTTTTCCTGAATTTCTGCTTCCGCAGACTTAGCCTTGACCGCCGCCGCAGCAAGTTCGGTCCTGAGAGATACTGCTTGGTCGCAAGCCTCTTGAGCAGTGGCGTTTGCATCGTCCTTCTCCTTCACCATTTCAGTGAATTTGGCCTTGAGCTCATTCAGCTCTTTAACGGCTAAGTCTCGCTCAGCTGCAATGGTGGTGTTACGGTGGCCCATCTCTTCCACCGTGGCGCAGTGTTCCTGCTGCATCCTCGCCAGTTTGGCCACAACATCTTCATGTTTCTAAAGTGTTTCAAGCTCTGACTTCCGAGACGTCTCCACTTCAGATTGAAGAACCTGAATGATGCGTTTCTGTTTGACAATGTCAGCATCACGTTCAGCAATGATCTTCGCCCGGTCAAAAGCTACCCTAGAAGCCTTCACGGCTGCCTTGTACCACTCCTTATACTGAGCGTAGAAGTCATGGATATAACTATGAGCAGTGGTCTCAGCGTCCGGAGGAATTCTTTTAAAGTTAGGAGGGAAGACATAGCCGTCCATGCAAATTTCAGGGTAGTCATTTTTCATTTAGGCGAGTTTAGCAGCCCCTTCGCTTGTCAACTCAGCCGGAGCTTGTTCAATTATAGCGGCTGCTGTCGGTTCCATTCTTGGCCGCTGAGCATCAGGCCGGGAAGATTGAGAAGGCAGTTGCTGTTGATGAGATGGCCCTGGGAGGTCTACTGGGGCCCTGGGAGGTGGAGGAGAGCGAGATCGGGGTCGGTACTGGTATCCCCGGTCTCTGTCTGAATAATCATAGCCAAAACGGCCACGCGAGTAATCTCTGTCTCTGTCATAACGTTCTTGACTTGAATAGCTTCGCCCATGATCCCTATCTGTTTCTCTCCTACGGGAATCGTAAAATGGAGAAGATTGGCGCACATTCCGAAGCCTATCCAGAGTAGAGCCACGTCCTGACATCTCACCTGCGATAAGAAAGAATTACGGGTTAAGATCTCATAAAGCAATGTTTACTATGCAAAAGGCATGAAGTGCTGTGGAAGTGTGTGTAAATGTGTAAACCCCCAAACCGACCGGAAGTGTTGACCGCACTTAAAGGAAAGGGCTCGTTCATGTTTAGGACATCTTGAAATTCCTCCAACCCAGGATTATGAGAAATCGATATATAATCTGGGATAGGAATATCGTTAAGCCCTTTGAAAGAATCTCTCGAATGAGAAGGGGCGGCCTCAGAAATCATGACTCCGGAAGCGGGAAGAAACACATCTACAGATTTTCCCCCCTTGGACTTAAGTTTTTTGGAAACGGCGGCCTTGCCTTTCCGTTTTTCTCCCGATTCCTCCAAGTTTCTCGAGAGGTCAGCCATTGGCTCCGAATCCGTATGGGTTCTTTCTTCGTCACTCGCCTCGATTAATCTGATTCCGAGTGACTTCTTCGCCTTTCTCTTCTTGGTTTTCTTCTTATCTTCCTTCCTGGAGGCGGGCTTTGCAAATCCCTCAACGACTATGCTTTGATTGATGTCGATCAAACCAAGAACTCTTAAGTTGTAATCGTTCAGCACCGAGTCAATATGCCTCAACTCGCTTGGGACTTCTTGAAGACTCCGGACGAAACCCTTGAAACGCCCTCCATCGGGCCTGGAGATAATGGATGTAAAAGGAATGAAATGTCAATTTTAACACCGAAGAGCTATTGGTCAAGAAAACAGGTTAAGGCGCTTACGTCTAGACAACCATCGCCTAGCGAAACCCGGAGGGCACCGAACATAGAACCACTCGTTCTTGAAATAACTCAGTCGGGTCCAAGCTCCAACTACAACTTGGCAATTCCTAACTGCCTCCAGAAATGTAAAAGACGGGCTATCACCCCTACTCTTGAAGTTAAATATGTGTCTGATCTCGGTGGGCCTTGGCGGGCGGAAGAGACAGTCCATAAATATGACAAAGGCACTGTTCAGCAACGCGTGCCCGTTGGGATGAAGTTGTGAAGGTGCGATTCCTAAATATGATAGCATCCCTCTGATATATTGATTGAAAGGAGGAAGAGTTCCGGCCGCACAAGCATGACGGTAGAATGTTGTATATCCTTCAGGCGGATTGTGCGGTCTATCAGTGGCGCTGGGCAATAATACGTCACCTAGAGATATGTTATGCTTTAAGCATATTCGTCCCAATAAGGATTCAGAGATGTTAGACTGAACCGAATCAACAGGGTCCTCAATAAATATGGCCTCTGGCAATTCATTTGGAGCTGGATCGATTACATCGGCAGGGATATCGGGAATCTCAAGCACCGGAGGAGTCGAGCTTTGTACCTCTTGTTGTTGGGAGCTCGAAGATTCCATAATTAGCTAACTCATCAGAAAGCAACATTAAGTTCATAAACAGCCCGCGCATGCCCTAGTGTAGTGTATGTGAACGTGTTGTGCAGTGTAAGTGCTGTGCATCACTTAAGCAGATGTAACAGAAAAAAGCGAAATGTTCGTACAACATAACTTGGGAATTTGAGAACGAAGATGACCGTCATCGCTGACCGTCACTTCCACACCATCCAAAGGCTACTGCCCACTTCAAGTATAAATCTTTCAGTTGTATTATTGGTTAACTCATAGTTCCATTGACGAGCCTCAAAGGAAATTCAAGTTAAATCTTTTAGTCAAAATCGATTATGCAAGGCCGAAGCTCGTCGGAGTCAAGTATGCTAAAGTTCATTACGTTCGTCATAGTACAAACTTGAAGTTGGTCGTAGTTCAGATCACGGAGCAAATCAAAGGAGCAATGGTCTCAGAGGACGAAGGCGTTCGAATCCATCGGTACAGAACAATGAGGGTCGAATCGATGGAGTACGACTCCAGGTGTTTCGAATCCATATGGTTCGACTCGATGTAGCCTTATAATGGAGGAATGTTTCGAACCCATGAGCCCCACGTTGTTCCGAATCGATCTTTATTCAACTCCTTCGAATCGATCTGGATGATATCACTTCGAATCGATCGACCCAATGCCAGTTTCCTCCAAGTCATCGATTCGTAGCCTTGCCCGCAAGATCGATTCGAACCGGACGTTCTAGGATCGATACGAAGCAGCGGAAGACAACACTCTGATTGATTCGACTCGAAAAGCATCACTCTTCAACTCCGTCGAGTCGACCCATTTCATTCAGATCTCGTCACTCCCCAGAATTTTCTAAGGCGAAGATAGTTCTATTTTTCTCATCTCGAATCGATCCCTCGAGTACCTGATTTGATTACGAATGAAGGTTTGCAAGATTCAATCGATTCGGGGAAGACACGCTTTTTTCTCGGCTCTGGGAAGGTCGATTCGAAGAAGAAGGCAAGGAAACAGTAAAAGTAAAAAGTTAAAAATGAACAGGACCCAGGTATATATAGGGGAAACGAGACGATTCGTCTCCCGGTCAAGCGCAACCGGAAATGACGGGTCCAACTCACCGATTCGAACGAACGTCTTCGAATCGATCACTGCAAGACATCCATCGATTCGAAGCTGACCAGATGACTTCGTCGATTCGAAACCCAGACGTACGTAGGTTACAAATCATCTTCGAATCCATTCCTCCGAATCCATCCATGCAGTACCGATGCGAAGCTTCATCGATTCGAAGCTCCCTCGACTCGAAGCAGCTAACATAAGATGATTCGAGGTCATTGTGTCCCATCGATTCGAAGAGCCAACTTCAAAACTCCCGACTCGTAGCATGTCAAAGGATATCGACTTAATTGATCCTCTCGAATCCATCGAAAACAATCATATAAACACATCGCTTCGAATGTGAAATTATTACTTGTCTACCTTGTACAACGATTCAGGAGAGGATCGATACCAAGGGATAATCATAGACAATTATCAAAACGGCATTTCAACTTGAATCTCAAATAGGTTCAGGAGAGGACCGATGCGGAATTCGATAACAAACCAAACTGGCAACGACTTGCCACCATGCAATGTTAACTAGGGTCAAAACGATATATATATATATGCACATATGCCTGACTAATGTTTGATCTTTTATCATTCACAGAAATCAAATGTCCATTCCGTCATGAGCTCGACAACAAACAGCCGATCATGATCATACAATGATTGATAACAACAGCAAAGAAGACAACTTTCAACAAAGCATGTCATAACTGTTCAACAAGGGACTGTAGCTTTTCAAAGCACGTCATGTTTACACAAGACGTACTTTGGGGGGCAAATGTTATCCCGCCTTTTTGCAAGGCCGTGACACCAAGGACTTGACTAGAGACCGGTAACAGATCGTCTCGGAAGTCAGTTAACACACCAGGATCGCTATGGATATCGATGAAATTTGTCCGAGTCCAGATCGGGCTGCATTCGATAAGGCGCGTCAAACAGAGTAGTAGAAACCAGCGTTCCAAATTTCGAGGCAACCCGAGTTCGTATGCTCAAGTTATCATCGTTAGAAAATGGAAGGATAGTCCTGGATCGAATCCATCCTAGGGTCGGATCCATCCCCCTTGCTTCGACTCCATCAGCAAAACCATCCTCGAATCCATTGGCCAGGAACCAGTTCGAATCCATCGAACTTCCCTTGCCTCGACTCCATCGAACTTCCCTTGCTTCGACTCCATCGAACTTCCCTTGCTTCGACTCCATCGAACTTCCCTTGCTTCGACTCCATCGAACTTCCCTTGCTTTGACTCCGTCGAACAAACCTCTGTTCGAGTCCATCGAGGGATGGCTCCTTCGAATCCATGCAATTGGATAAGCCTCGACTCCACCATCTTCGAATCCATGCAATTGGATAAGCCTCGACTCCACCATCTTCGAATCCATTCAACTGAGAGTCCTTCGAATCCATTACCTCGAATCCAAGCCATGGATTCGACCCAGTCAAACCGGAGTACAAAATGGATCGAAGCGAGAGACACGCGCCACGTCGCAGCAAGCATCGAGTCGACCGAATCGATTCAAACTAAGATCGATTCGAAGTATCCCTGTTCTCCAGAAATGCAACATTGAATCGATCATATCTCGAGTTCTACAAGTCCAAATGCCATGAAATTTTCACAGAAGCTTAAACACATGATGAAGAATGTCCACACCAAATTTCAGCTCGATTGGATGATTTCATGATCGATTTGAACCAAGGGTCGAATCGATCCCAAAGTGGGCCCGGATCTCCAGATTTCGGCCATGTGGGCCCCCTGACGTACCAGAACTGGTCTCCCCTCATTTTAGGCGAAATATCAGCCTCCTACACCTATAAATAGAGCCCCTGGTCATTCAGAAAAGGGGTCGGATAATTCTAAGTACTGAAGAGCGCCCAGATTCTGCCAGATCTACTCCAGAACACCGCCGCTGCTTTAGATTGAGAATTAACTTAGAAATTTCAGTTGTATTACATCATAAACTACTGTAACCTTCAAGTGTCGAGCAATAAAACCATAAAACTTCATAGTGGACGTAGGCAAAACGCCGAACCACTCTAAATCGCTTGTCTTTGCAATTTACTTTCTGTTATTTGGAGTTTTTGTTAGATAATCCACAGTTTTAATTTTCATTCTTCACTTTTATCTCTTCAAAAACTTCCGAAGAGTGTTGTGCCCATTTTGGTACAAACAATTATAACCCGTGGTTATAACTTTTAAAACAATACTTTACTTCAAAATAAAATATCATTTCAAAACCATATATTTATCAAAATAAAGATTAAATCAATTCCAAACCATTTCCATATATTTAAAATATCATATCATTTCAAAACTTCATTTCAAATCATTTCAATATATCAAAATATCATATCTTTCCAAAACTTCATTTCAAATCATTTTAATATATCAAATATCAATCTTTCCAAATCTTCATTTCAAATCATTTTAATATAGTAAAATATCATATCCTTACAAAACTTCATTTCAAATCATTTTAATATAATAAAATATCATATCCTTACAAAACTTCATTTCAAATCATTTTAATATAATAAAATATCATATCCTTACAAAACTTCATTTCAAATCATTTTAATATAATAAAATATCCTATCAGTTCAAATCCAAATATTCAACCTTAAATACCTTTTAAATTTAAAGATATCGTTCATTTACTATCATTTCAAATCACCTTTAAATAGTTTATATTCTAATCAAAATAATTCATTTAAACCTTTTAAAAGTGTAATTATTATATTTTCAAATCAAGTATTCAATTTCCAAAGTTTCAAACCATTCTAAGTTCGTTTACTAAGTCAAAAACCATAATTATTAAAATTTCAGTCTTTCGCAGCATTTAGAAAAAGCTGTTATAAGTTATACTTGATGTTATCCCGCCTTTTGGCAAGGCCGTGACACCAAGGAATTGACTAGTAATCCAATGATAGTCCGTCCTAGAGATCGGTCATACACAGGCTCACTATGGATATCGACGAATTTTGTCCGAGTCCGGATTGGGCCAAAATCGCTAGGACATGACAAGCTAAACCATGGGAGTCAACGTTTCAAGTTTCGAGTCAATCCGAGTTCATATGCTCAAGTTATGATGGATGCAAGTTGAAGGGAAAGGCCATGTTTTCGAATCCATCCAGTGACCTTGCTTCGAATCCATAGGTGTCACTGTGCTTCGAATCCATCCAGTGACCTTGCTTCGAATCCATCAAGATGCCTTCCTTCGAATCCATCAAGATGGAGTGCTTCGAATCCATGAAGTTGCTCTACTTCGAATCCATCAAGATGGAGTGCTTCGAATCCATGAAGTTGCTCTACTTCGAATCCATCAAGATGGAGTGCTTCGAATCCATGAAGTTGCTCTACTTCGAATCCATCAAGATGGAGTGCTTCGAATCCATGAAGTTGCTCTACTTCGAATCCATCAAGATGGAGTGCTTCGAATCCATGAAGTTGCTCTACTTCGAATCCACCCTGTTGAGGCAGCTTCGAATCGATCAACTATGGGAAACCTCGATCGATTCGAACGAACGTCTCCTCGTATCCATCCCCTCGAATCCAGTAACTAAAGGCGCCTAAAACCATGGATTTGACCCAGTAAACTCGGAGAAAAAGCTGGATACCCCCGAGAAGCGCGCGCGACACGTCACCATTCGCACGCACAAACCATCGATTCGACCCTATCGATTCGAAGGGGATCGATTCGAACAGACCACATCAGCCAGAAATGAAATCTTGAATCGATCATATCTCGAGATCTACAAGTCCAAATGCTATGAAATTTGGACAGGAGCTAACTGGCAACCTAAGGAATGTCCATGCCAAATTTCAGCTCAATCGGAGCAAATCTTGATCGATTCGAAGCAAGGGTCGAATCAATCCGAAAGTGGGCCCGGATTTCCAAAGAGCGGGCATGTGGACCCCTCACGTGCCAGAACCGGTCTCCCCTCAATTTAGGCGAAATATCAGCCTCCTACACCTATAAATAGGGCCCCTGGTCATTCAGAAAAGGGGATCTGGATTCTGAAGCGTCCAGACTCTGCCGGATCGAGATTTGCATCTTATTCTTACTGTTGAATCTGAATTCCAAGCTATAATTCGCTGTTGTTCGTTGTAATCACTTGTAATCATTGAAAGAGAATCAATAAAATCATCAAAACTTCATAGTGGACGTAGGCGATACGCCGAACCACTCTAAATTGCTTGTCTGCGTATTTACAATTCTTTTTATTGGAGTTTTTGTTAGATAATCTATGTTTTACATTTACGTTCTTCATTTTATCTCTTCAAATAACTCCCGAAGAGTGTTGTGCCCATTTTTGGTACAAACACTTTGGTGCTTTCACCGAGAAAAACCTTGCTTTTCTCCTGCTCTGTGGATCTACTACCGTAGTTGGATTGCAAAAATCTAAGGAGGAGATCCAGATCTGTCGTCAAGTGGTTCCATCTATTCTATTCAGATTGCTCAAGATCTAAGAGGAACTGCATTAATCAATCTTTTCGTATCCATATTTTCGTATCCAGAAAAAATGCCAAAGTTCGAATCTATCACTTCGAATCGATCTGCTTCTCATCACTCTGTTCGTATCGATCACTTCGAATCGATCTGCTTCGCATCGCTCCGTTCGTATCGATTCGATCGATCCCTGTTCGTATCGATCACTTCGAATCGATCTGCTTCTCATCACTCTGTTCGTATCACTTCGAATCGATCTGCTTCGCATCGCTCCGTTCGTATCGATTCGATCGATCCCTGTTCGTATCGATCACTTCGAATCGATCTGATTCTCATCACTCTGTTCGTATCGATCACTTCGAATCGATCAACTTCGCATCGCTCCGTTCGTATTGATTCGATCGATCCCTGTTCGTATCGATCACTTCGAATCGATCAACTTTGCATCGTTCAGTTCGAATTGATCATTTCGACTCGATCTGCTTTGCATCGCTCCGTTCGAATCGATCACTTCGACTCGATCTTCTTTGCCTGCGCTCTGTTCGTATCGATCGCAACTGCTCCAATTCGTATCGATACTCGCACGCTGCTCGTATCGATCCATCTGTGTCCAATTCGTATCGATACAAAATTTCAAAAAAAAAATTTCGGGTACGACCCAAATTTCCTAAAAAGAGGCTAAAAAAATTTTTTTTCGGGGGAAACCCCCCGAACCCTAGCCGCAGCGCAGGGCACCCGCATTGTCGATTCAATCACCAGTTTAATGAAGGGACATTCCATCCATGCTTCTGATTGTTCCATGACTGAACAAGACATAGGAGTTCACAACAACAAATGTTGAGTTGCAATCAAGGAATGGGTAAAGAAATACTACTCAACCGTACTCCCAAAGGCTGGAGAACCTAGTTAGTATGCCAAGAACTGGGGTTGATTAATATATCATGCTTTTAAGGTGGAATGCAACTTCCTCCAATTGACCAGCTTTCAAACTCCTGAGTTGACAACTATGGTACGACGGGTAATATGACGACTCCCCTACACTGTCTACTCTACCGACTCAAAGCATAGCTGGTCACCGCTGAACCATCTTCAAATTCCCGCATCTTAATCATTCTACGTCCACATGACTAAAAGCATGGCATACAACCTCAAGAAGACTTCCTTAATACCCTATATAGGTCCCCTATCTGGATGAAAGTTTGGGATAAACACCAATCTGTTAGCCCATTTTAACCAACTCACCGTCCTATCGGCATTGCAAACAACTCGAACGCAATCATGCATACGTCATTGACCAGTGTTACAAGACCCCTGGGCAATAAAATGAGCCTGATCATAATGCCGATTGGGGAATCTTTCCTAGTCAAGACCTATTCGTTGAAACCATCCTACATGCAGAACTTCCAGTGAAAATTCAACATGTTAACTATGTCGGTGTGTTATGGAAATACAACCCCCGGCACTACCTCATGAAGTGAGAATTGCGCATGGCTTACACCAAGAGTGATGACTGCTATCAAATGTAGTTGTCTTCCCCCATTCCTCAAAGAACATTGTCAATCGTGGTTAGACATACCAGATCTACTTCTTATATTGTTGAAGTGAATGAAGAAGCTGGCAGCCAACGAATTTATCCAAAGCCCGCAGCCAGTTGCTGCCGATACCCATAAATGAATTCATCACCGGCGCTTATTTCCAGACTTTGACAAGAGAACTGGTAGACCGCCGCCGACAACTGCACCAACATGTCTAGGCAAATTTTGAGTTGATGAATCAGGTGAAGGATCAACATAGCAGGATAAGGAGGGGACCTGCTCCATACTCTAGATCGGAAAACTCCTCTTCTCTAAATGGCTACCGTGAACGCCAACGCCATAAGGCTTCTCCGGGAAGGATAGCTCCGACCATATATGCAAGCCCCATAAAACGAAGGACCGGGAACATCCGACCCCTATCGATCAAGGACTTTGATCGAATTGAACCATTTGCGTTAGACTTCCAACTGAGAAGGGATGGAATGATGTGCAATAGAGAGCATACGACGCTGCCTCACTTATCAATGAGATTTGATCTGATCTCTTTTCAATTATTTCTAATTCAATTTCATTTACGTTGCGAAATATGACCTACTTGAATTAAACTATTTGCAAATGATGCAGGTAACCGAGTACTTAAGATTGGGTGCAAAACAACCTTCGCGGACCATGATCAAATCATTGAGGTATCATCGTGATGAGCATGATTCGACCACTCATCGGTTACTATATGCCCCTGACTGGGGGCAAGGCATCAAAGCGGAAGAGGCCGACAAGGTCAGGACTTTAGTACAAAGTGGATGCAACCGACCATCCACTCATCTGCCTACGCAATTTAATTAGGAGATGTAAGAAAGACTTGGAGTTATATGTCCCAACAGTGCCTTCTCCATCTCGTACTTGAAGCTTGCCAAAATACTTATGCTTCTTCTAATGCCCGATAAAATCGGAATCACATCAAGGGTGGACGTGATGTCACCACCCATACATCCAATCCTACATTAGACATTTGGGATTATTTGAGGGAACACATGTTTAAAGGTCCAACCCTCAATTTAAAGTCATCAACGACTGATTGTCTACTCACTAACCATCATGAGCCGTCATTTCAACTCTCTTCCTTAGCTCGATCGAAAGAATGCAAAGTATAAATTGGATGTGACTCGACTGTCTGCTCTCCATTTCTTGCACCCGACTTAAGGGAAAATATACAACTCAAAGTGGATGTAATTCGACCATCCTTTCCTATGCTCGAGCACAAAGCTTGCCAGAACACTAATCTTACTCCTTAGGCTTGGCAAAAGCGGAATCCAAATGAACATGGACGCGATCTAACCGTCCATACTCTAAACCTCATCCTTTGTTGAGGGGCCTATAAGTGGAAGTTAATTGGGATCCTACCGATCTCTCGCTAAGTGAAACCCCAAGCTCGGGGGCATATCGCTGCACAAAAAGCCGGACAAAAACTGATACATGGCGATCCATCAACAAACTCCAGCTTCCGAGAGCACGAACTGGAGTATAAACATTTTCCTAAAATCCCAGAGTACTCCGAGAGCGCGAGCTGGGTACAAACTTTTTACTTAACTCCGTACTCCCAGAGTGCGAGGCGGAGTATAAACATTTTCCTAAAACCCTAGAGTACTCCGAGAGCGCGAGCTGGGTACAAACTTTTTACTTAACTCCGTACTCCCAGAGTGCGAGGCGGAGTATAAACATTTTCCTAAAATCCCAGAGTACTCCGAGAGCGCGAGCTGGGTACAAACTTTTTACTTAACTCCGTACTCCCAGAGTGCGAGGCGGAGTATAAACATTTTCCTAAAATCCCAGAGTACTCCGAGAGCGCGAGCTGGGTACAAACTTTTTACTTAACTCCGTACTCCCAGAGTGCGAGGCGGAGTATAAACATTCATTCAACTCCGTACTCCCAGAGCGCGAGACGGAGTATAAACATTCACAAAAGCCCAGAGTACTCCGAGAGCGCGAGCTGGGTATAAATATCAACAAACTCCAGCTTCCGAGAGCGCGAACTGGAGTATAAACATTAACTAACTCCGGATTCCGAGAGGGCGAACCGGAGTATAAACATCAACAAACTCCAGCTTCCGAGAGCGCGAACTGGAGTATAAACATTAACTAACTCCGGATTCCGAGAGCGCGAACTGGAGTATAAACATCAACAAACTCCAGCTTCCGAGAGCACGAACTGGAGTATAAACATTAACTAACTCCGGATTCCGAGAGCGCGAACTGGAGTATAAACATCAACAAACTCCAGCTTCCGAGAGCACGAACTGGAGTATAAACATTAACTAACTCCGGATTCCGAGAGCGCGAACCGGAGTATAAACATCAACAAACTCCAGCTTCCGAGAGCGCGAACTGGAGTATAAACATTAACTAACTCCGGATTCCGAGAGGGCGAACCGGAGTATAAACATCAACAAACTCCAGCTTCCGAGAGCGCGAACTGGAGTATAAACATTAACTAACTCCGGATTCCGAGAGCGCGAACCGGAGTATAAACATCAACAAACTCCAGCTTCCGAGAGCGCGAACTGGAGTATAAACATTAACTAACTCTGGATTCCGAGAGCGCGAACCGGAGTATAAACATCAACAAACTCCAGCTTCCGAGAGCGCGAACTGGAGTATAAACATTAACTAACTCCGGATTCCGAGAGCACGAACTGGAGTATAAACATTAAACTAACTCCGGACTCCGAGAGCTCGAGCCGGAGTATCAATTACAACCAAGTACGGCCTCGAGGAGGGTGGACCCGTCCACCTAACGACTTCGACTGCATCTCAACCAAGTTACATCACTCATTCCCCGAGCATAGGCGCAGACTCAACACATGAAAATGAGTGATCAACAGTTGCCATAAAGATACAAGTCCCCAGAGTGTGGATGTTAAAATTAAGCAGTGAACAATATTGCATAACGCCTATTACGGCTTATCCCCAAGACTGGGGGCAGAAGTACAAATTACTGAAAGAAGAGAAAGGTGACTCGCTGCCTCTCTGGCTTAGCGTCCATTAAAACTTAAGGCAACGACTGCAAGGAGGCCTTAATGCCAACCAAACATAATGACGCCCTAAGTTACAAGCAACCAATCATATCATACCGCCGGATCGGCGGGCAATGTCGATCTGCGCCTTTCATATCATACCATCGGATTGACAGGAAATGAGGTCCGAGCATTCTGCATCATGCCGTCGAATCGACGGTCAATATCAATCCTCTTCAACTACAAATCGATGTGACCCGAGCATGCATCGAATATCTTTGACCAGCATAGCACGGATAAAAGAATAAACCACGAATGAGTGTGACTTGACCATTCGTCCTTCGTCGCCTTCCTTCGATCCGTCAGGAAGAGCATGAGACCAAATGAGCATGACATGACTGCATTTGAGCTGACTTTATCCCTAGATCTAACGGGAGAACATAAATCCAAATGGACATGGTTGATCAGCCAACTCCAAATGAATGCAACGCGACCATTCATTCATTGACTCTTACCATGATCCGGCTAAAAGAACGATTCGAAACAAGTGCAACCTAAACATCTGCACACTGATTCTTACCCTAGATTCGACAAGGGAAGCACCAATCCTGCATTGGATCTGACTAGACGATTCACTCTTCAGTTTTTTCCCAAAGTATGGCGACATAAGCAGTAGAGCGAATGTCGTTGACCATCCAGAATCTAGCTTATGTCCGAATGTCGGCAAAGTAACGATGTATTCCGCCTAGAGGAGAGAACTAGAACATAATGCATGATAGGCACGACTCGGTCCTCCGTCCGTTAATTTGATCCTATGGTTCAATGGAATATAATACAAAATTGAAGCGGACATTGTCTACCTTGCCACTTATCGAGATACTCCACAGACTTGGGGGCACGAGCAAGAAGATAAGATTAATATGATTCAACCATTCATCAATGAACTCTAATTCTAAAAGCTTGAACTACAGTATAAACACCGCTAGGACGAGACTAGACCGTCCGCGTAATGCATCCGCCAACCCGTCACTGGGGGCAAAGGAGTAATTATCCGAGAGTTAACCATGACAATTTCAACCTATGACCCATGCTTGATATTCGTAACAACTCTAGGTTGCGACCAAAAGGATGCCTAGAGATAGAATCATCAAATCAATACCCAAACTCATGGGCGACTGATCATTCAGAAACACAAGTAAATTCAATCTCAAAGCTGGAGCCGGCTATGTAGCAGCATGCAGTACGAGGCTAAATTCTACTAACCCTTTGATTTAACATCCTTATAAGCCTGATCATTTACCATTGAAAATAAACACATGAGGCACCTACAACCCTTCACGTGTATTATGGATCAGATCACAACTCTACGCAATGATGGTGCAAGAGTCGACTGCATTGCTTTAGGTGAATTTGATATGTTCGCTTGGACTCAATCTCATGTGTATATATGGACTCTTACCCACCATTAAGAACCCTGCACTAAGTGCCAACCCGATGCATGTCTCGGTGAATAAAAACAAAGCAACATGGATCCAGAAAGATCTGCTACACTTAAGGAGGGGGTGAATCTACTCAAAACCAATAGGTTTATCCGCGATGTCCTCTACCCAAAATGAATATTCAATCCTTTGCTTATGAGAGAAATAAAAGGAGAGTGGCGAACATACACCGACTACCTAGATTTGCATGAGGCATGGCAAAGCATAGCTTCCACATCCAATGATCAATCAACTAATTGACTTAACCATCAGGCATGAATTACTCTCATCCATGGATGCAAACTCTAGATGCAATCAGATACTGAAACATGTCCTAGACCAGGAATACAACTATTTCATCACAGATCCGGACCTGTAGTGCTATACTGCATTCTTTGGATTCAAACTTGAGAACGATAGGTCCAATAGAAACCTTAGATACCTGAAAAGCTACTCAAATGGAATATCAAGCTAAGCCAATTTGATATCACTTATCTCCGTCGGAGAGCTCTCGATGGTCAAACATTAGCATACTTCATATCTGAATTCACTACATCGGACGATTATCCGAAGAACAATGGAGAACCATCCAACCGATGGAGAACGTACCCCGATAGAACTTCCAATAATCGGCTTTCTAACATTGAAGTTGCGTTAATAACTCTTGAGGAACAAACGATCTGCTACGCCCTGAAACTCAACTTCCTTGCAACAAATAACGAAGTTAACTATGAAGCCTTGGCGCTCAAACTTGCAAGAAAACTACGAGTGGAAACTTTACATGTCTTATGTGATTACCAATTAGTAGTATGCCAAGTCAGGGAAGATTATCTGACTAGGGGGCGATGTCTTGCTCCTTATCTCAACCGGGTCCAAAAGCTACCAGTCGGCTTCGACTATTACACCACTACACAAATCCTCATAGAACTAAACAAAAAGGCCGAATCAATCGCCAAGCTAGCCAGTTCTGGGGATGCACGACAAATAGACCTTGTCCCAGTTAAAATACTATTATTCTAAGCATTGGCATATGAAGACCAGCTAGATCTTAGAGATGGATCTAGGAGAGGAGTCATGGATAACTCCTATCGAAGATTATCCACAATCGGGGATTCTTATTGAATAAACGAATAAGAAATGGCATATCCTCCGTGAAGCATCACTGCATGATTATGTCTGGATCGTTTGACTCCGTCGATACAAAGTATTACTTTTGTATCCATCGATCCGAGACTCGATATTACGTATTCACCGATACGAAGCATATATTCCAACCCTTCACATCGATTCAGGAGAGAATCGTTGCGAGGAAGCATTCAAGAGCAACCCTCAAATGTTGTTACAATGAATTTCACGTCGGTTCAGGAGAGGATCGATACAGAATTCAATATAAGATAAACTAACAACGACTCGTGAACGTCAGCGAGAGTCAGATTAACATATATGCATAAATGTTGGACTAATCTTCAATATTCCAGATTTACAGGAATTGGAGGCTCATTTGATAACGATTACAACAACAAACGGGTAACCGCTAGCATACAGCAATCGGTCGCAACAATACATGGTACAGCAGTCGACAGTCGACAGTTTGCATTATCAAGAAGAACGGTCGAAGGTCACAGCTTCCACCGAAAAGACAATAACTATTCAGAGTAATGATAGCAGTATTTCAAAGCACGTCATGTTCCCACAAGACGTACTTTGGGGGGCAAATGTTATCCCGCCTTTTGGCAAGGCCGTGACACCAAGGAATTGACTAGTAATCCAATGATAGTCCGTCCTAGAGATCGGTCATACACAGGCTCACTATGGATATCGACGAATTTTGTCCGAGTCCGGATTGGGCCAAAATCGCTAGGACATGACAAGCTAAACCATGGGAGTCAACGTTTCAAGTTTCGAGTCAATCCGAGTTCATATGCTCAAGTTATGATGGATGCAAGTTGAAGGGAAAGGCCATGTTTTCGAATCCATCCAGTGACCTTGCTTCGAATCCATAGGTGTCACTGTGCTTCGAATCCATCCAGTGACCTTGCTTCGAATCCATCAAGATGCCTTCCTTCGAATCCATCAAGATGGAGTGCTTCGAATCCATGAAGTTGCTCTACTTCGAATCCATCAAGATGGAGTGCTTCGAATCCATGAAGTTGCTCTACTTCGAATCCATCAAGATGGAGTGCTTCGAATCCATGAAGTTGCTCTACTTCGAATCCACCCTGTTGAGGCAGCTTCGAATCGATCAACTATGGGAAACCTCGATCGATTCGAACGAACGTCTCCTCGTATCCATCCCCTCGAATCCAGTAACTAAAGGCGCCTAAAACCATGGATTTGACCCAGTAAACTCGGAGAAAAAGCTGGATACCCCCGAGAAGCGCGTGCGACACATCACCATTCGCACGCACAAACCATCAATTCGACCCTATCGATTCGAAGGGGATCGATTCGAACAGACCACATCAGCTAGAAATGAAATCTTGAATCGATCATATCTCGAGATCTACAAGTCCAAATGCTATGAAATTTGGACAGGAGCTAACTGGCAACCTAAGGAATGTCCATGCCAAATTTCAGCTCAATCGGAGCAAATCTTGATCGATTCGAAGCAAGGGTCGAATCAATCCGAAAGTGGGCCCGGATTTCCAAAGAGCGGGCATGTGGACCCCTCACGTGCCAGAACCGGTCTCCCCTCAATTTAGGCGAAATATCAGCCTCCTACACCTATAAATAGGGCCCCTGGTCATTCAGAAAAGGGGATCTGGATTCTGAAGCGTCCAGACTCTGCCGGATCGAGATTTGCATCTTATTCTTACTGTTGAATCTGAATTCCAAGCTATAATTCGCTGTTGTTCGTTGTAATCACTTGTAATCATTGAAAGAGAATCAATAAAATCATCAAAACTTCATAGTGGACGTAGGCGATACGCCGAACCACTCTAAATTGCTTGTCTGCGTATTTACAATTCTTTTTATTGGAGTTTTTGTTAGATAATCTATGTTTTACATTTACGTTCTTCATTTTATCTCTTCAAATAACTCCCGAAGAGTGTTGTGCCCATTTTTGGTACAAACACTTGAAAACATTTTTATTCAGCAAAGACAACATTTAAAACTGCTGTTAAAACTCAGTTTTTAGTTAAATTATAGTTCAAAACAGAAAAGACAGCATTTCAGAAGTGCTGCGGTAACTCAGATTTCAAAACAAAGGTTTTATTTGATTTCAGCAAAGACTGCAGACCACTATAGCATTTCCAGAGAATGCTATAATAGACCTGAGTTCAATATTAGCCTATAAGTTCAATTACAGCAACTACAGCATTTCAGAAATGCTATAATAGCTCTTTTTACACAATTTTAGTTCAATTCAGAAACTATAGCATTTCTGAATGCTATTAAAAGTTAATTCCAGATTTTAGTGTATTTCCAGCAACTAAATAACTTCAATTTAAAACACATAAACATTTTAAAAATCATATTTTTAACATTTAAAATGTTCATTTACATATCATTTAACATATATCTTTTTCACAATAAATTTTTTATAATTAAATCCAATTTTCAACAATTTACTTAATAAATTTAAGTGTAAAAGTTTCCAATTCTTCACATTTCAACAAATAACTTAACACTTCAAATTTAAATTACCATTTCACAAATTTAACTAAATTTCCAATTTTATTTAATTAACTTAAACCTTTAATTAAAACCAAATTTCACATTTCCAAGTCAAGTTATATTTTAAAAGATCACTTTTAAACATTCATTTATTTAACCACTTAAACTCATAGAAAAATCAATAATACTTTAATAAATCGCTTAAATTCAAATTTAATCAAATTATCATATTTACCATTTTCCAAATATAATTAAATTTTCATTTTTATTCATATAACTTAAATATCATTTTTAACCAAAATTCCAAATTCAAGTTATATTTCAATAATCCAATTTAACCATTCATTAATTACATTTTTAACTCATAGAAAAATCATAATTTCTTTATTTTAAAACATTTCAAAATCTATTTAAATCAAATTTCATAAATTTATATTTTTAAAATACTTAAAAATATCCAAAAACACTTTATAAAATAACCACGGGCCTGTATATAGTTTTCTAACCTAGGTCAAGTGATACAGATATATATCATTTCAATCCGCAATTTACAAAGAAAAACCGGGTTCTATCATTTCAAACCCGCAATCCCAAGTTAAAATAAGTTAAATAAAAACCATTCAGGCCTATCATTTCAGCCCATAATGATTTTTCCCTATTCTAAAGTCCGTTCGGGTATGTATCATTTCAACCCATAGTGATTCTAGTCTACTGGGAACTTGCAGTGTGATAAACAGATATAAATGAACAGAATACATTATATAATAGTAACAGATGATATAACAGGTGTATAAACATCATATGATCATAACATAATAAAGTATAACATGATAATATATTTCTACAGATTCACATGGTGTCAATTTACTAGTTATATAGGTACATATTGTCTGGTGAGAATAACTCACCTGTTAAAGCTGGAGATTAGCGATCAAAACACACGGAATAGATTCCAGAAAGCACAACAAGCACGATATAGCATGACTTTTGATTTGAATGAATGGAGAGCCTTGATATTTATCTTGTAAACAATAACCAAACAAGACAATATACACATAAATATTCAACGCAAACAATGTTGAAACAATGTAGATAAGAAGCAACAACGGAATAGATTACTTGACTGTGCTTTAACCATTCAAAAGCTCGAACAAGGGGTTCATATTCTCAGCCATGATGATGATGAGTGTGGGAGAGACAAGGTTAACTTCCTCGAATACATAAGACAAAACAATACAAACAATATAAGTTTTCAAATGCACAATACGATAGAATAATATAGAATCAACTGCACGAATCAAAGTAGAATTGCTTTGCACTTGCTTCCAACAACCTTCAGGTTCAGCCATATGGTGTACTACAGGTCTAAGGCAAGATTTGGATCAGGTTTTGGTTGCCTAAGGGTCGGCCAAACATGTTTAGAGGATAGCAAAAGGTGAGTATGCATGAAACAACACAACAAGGCAAAACAATGTCACTTTAACATGGATTCAAGGCAATTCAAGGCTCGGCCAAGGCTCATGGGGCACGGCCAGAGGACTGGGGTCCAAGGTGATGACGTGGAAGAGGGTCCAGGTGGTGCTGGAGGTGGTGGAGGTGGCGGCCATGGGTGGTGGAAGGTGATGGTACCAAAACTAGGTCAGCTTGAGTGCATAGGTGATGGATTTGTGGATTTTTGTGGTGGTGCTTGCCTTGGGGTTGCTCGGCCTGCCATGGTGGTGATATAGGGTGGTTGATGATCATGCTATGGAGTGGTGGAGGTCGGCCTAAGGTCTGGTTGAAGAGGAGCCAATCACTTTAGTTGAGAACAAGAGCAATTTCTAATAAGAAAATATAGAAAACAAGAGAAAGGAGAAGAATTTACCTAATTTTTTTTGCAAGATGGAGGCCATGATTTTTTTTAGGGTTAAGAAGCTTTGAAAACTCATGAAAAACATGAGGAAGTCGGCTGAAAAAAAAATGAGGAATAGAACGGCAAAATAGAATAAAAGATGTATTGATTGAAAAAGAAACGGTGGAAGATAAAAGCCCATAGGAAGATAGAAAGTTTAAGGCCTTTCAAATTTCTTTTTCTATTTTGTAAATACATAAAAAGCCTGATAAAATAGATAAATAATATTAGAAATAATTTAAATAAGAAAAATAATTAAATACATTTTAAATTATATAATTTATATAAAGAAAATATCAATATATATGAAACTAGGCTAAATAAATTGAAACAATCCAAATAATCTTTGGAAAAATCTATTTTAATCAAAATACATGAAAAATTAATATTAATAAATTAAAAACACAGCAAATAAAAGTGAATGTATGAAATAAATAAATAAATTTTAATTATATATAATTAAATTAAGAAAATAGCAAAGAAAATAGAAACTAGGCTTAACAAATTGAAAACAATTTCAATAGACTTTAGAAAAATTATATTATCATTTCTAAAAATATTAAAAGACAAAATATACATCAAATAACATATTAGAACATATTAAAATAAAATATAACAAAGAAAAAGTAATTTATACAATTTAAAATAGACAAAATCGTTAAATAAACAGTTTATACTCAAAATTGAAATGTACATATCTTTTACAGTTTAACTCCATTTTCAACGAAACGAAAAGCAGTATTCAAGTTATTAAATCTATTTTTATAATAAAAGATAAAATTTATAATTTCAAACTTTTAAATTTTTAAGTTAAAAGTCGAAGTTTGACTATTTGACCAAAATTCACATTTCTGGAAATATTAAATTTAGTCATATTTGGAATTCTAATCCACATACAAAATCAAAGTTTTTTATATTTACAATAACAAAATTTATTCTTTTCATAAATAAAGCTTTTAAATCTGGAAATCAATTTAAAAATAATTGTAAAATACAGGGTTTTTACACTAATGGTGAACGACTCATGACCATTACAGACTTTAGCTAAAAGACGATCGCTCCCATCAAAACAGCCCCAAACCGGTACGTCTCGACCGAAGATTCGAAGTTAGAATTTATTTGATTTTTCATTAAATTGTTATGGATTTTTAAAACTCTGATTTTTTTCTGCTTTTCAACGGAAAGCCTGCTCTATTATGGTTTAAAAAGGAAGAGGGAAGAAACGTGTTACGAAAGGAATAGGTAGGCAGGGTGTGATGGTAAGTAAGTGGGCTGATGTGAGAGAATGTGGGATGTGGTCAAAATCAAGAATATATATGTTATTTAAATTCGAAAATATTTAGCTAAAATTTCGAATCCCAAACGAGGTGTGCCACTAGGCGTTTATAATGTTTGCTCTTATTCCCAACACAATGGAACAGGTTTCAAGACCCAATTAGATCGTAGGGAGAAGATAGCTTTTTGGACCCAATTATTATATTAAATTTTCGATATTAATTCAACGCGTTTCTATCTCTTACGATCAAACGGTAACTCCAAATGCTACGAAATTTGAAATCTGATAATAATACACTATTACGGATCCAATGGAACTAGTTTCGTCGAAATCTGAGATTGTGTCCCAGATCGCTATTTTTACTCGTTAATTTAAACGTTATTTTAAAAATCGAGTAAATTACTTTTAAATTCAATTTAAAAGTTCTATTACCTTCATTCTTATGAATATAAATTTAATAAGCCTTCAAACTATTTTTTTCCAAATAAAAAAGTCCAAGATTTAAATTATTTTTACGGTTTCAATTATTTAATTCAACAATTAAATTATCAATAAATCATTATATTTGAAATTCAACCTATTAAGTCGATAAAATTTTACTTTTCAATATTT
The DNA here is from genome assembly GCA_030737815.1 of Allium fistulosum. Taxonomy (NCBI): domain Eukaryota; kingdom Viridiplantae; phylum Streptophyta; class Magnoliopsida; order Asparagales; family Amaryllidaceae; genus Allium; species Allium fistulosum. Next base: position 920,662,516 of record CM060906.1, read on the forward strand.
AAAAATCAATTAAATAAACAATTTCAAATAACCAAAAATTCTGGGTCGTTACAAGACACCTCCCATGTTGAAGCTCATTAAATTTCGAAACAAATCAAACTTCCTTGAACAAGAAACATATCTATTCATGAAAAGCTCTTATAAAACTTTGCAAGTAATTTATTCTTTACCATAGAGGCAGTCCTCATATCCCATAAACTATTAGTCTTAGAGCTATCTCGAGGGAAGATACAGTTATACCATATTTTACCGAAGCACTTTTAGATAAATGCATAAGACCGAAGGGCTAACAAATAGTTCATTCTGAAAGGAAAGATGTACAACCAAAAGGGGTTGATCTATCTACTAACCCCAAAGCATAAGTAACCCCGATAAAGCTATATGCCTACACCGAAAGTATAAAACTCGAAGGGTTGCATACCGAAGAGTTTGTAATACTATAGATTTGATTAACTCGGTTTAATTTACAAAAAGCCAAAGCCTGGAAGTCTATACCAAAAGGTCATTATTACATAATGTCTTGTTTAGTTATTTATAAGTACATGCAAATGAATAATAACCGAAAGCCGAAGGGAGCGGTAACAAGTTAAACGTAAAGAGACATGCATAAGTATTATAATACTAGGAAAATTCAACCATCCACATGTACTTCCCAGATATAGTTGAAGAGAAGGTGTCCACAAAGTATACATCAATGATCCATATGATATACTTAAAGCAAGCTAGATCAATACCAAGTGTTAGTAATCCAGCATACTAGCTCAATAGTGCAATCCACGTCATCGATCCATGTCTTCTCTAGATGACTATAAATAAGCACTGATCCCAATGCAGAAATGGAATTTTTGAGCAGTGCCATAATTTGGATACTAATAATAAACTGTACTTCTCTTTGTTAGAGATTTTGTAAAAAAAACTCATAACAACAAACTTAGCTGATTCAGTATTGTAATAGCCTTTCAGATTCGGTATAAGATTCTAAAGAAGGAAAGAACAAAGTAGACGTAGGGATTTAGCCCGAACCACTATAAGTCTCAATGTCTTTTTACTACTTTCGTACTTTTACTTTCGACACCACTTATAGAGCTTAGTCTCGGCCCAGCTCAATATCTTTCTCCTTTGGTGTTAACTCTTAAAATCTAATTTAATAAGTCTTGATAACCCCTTTGAAGCTTTCGGTATCAGCCTACCAAAACCTATAGAAATAAAGTAACCAACCGAAGCTTGCCCTTTGGTCCTTGGGTGCTGGTGTTACGAAAAATCAAACCAACATTTTGGCGCTAGAAGGAAGACCTTCCCTCTTTGCTTTCTTATCCAAAAAATCAACTTCAGTCAACCGGTTATGAATAGTTCTAGCAATGAAAGTGACACTGAAGATTTCAGTTCAGAATTGCCTCTCAACCTTCGGATTCGGTTTATTGAAGAAGACAATAAGGAACAATTAGCCACTCTTGTTTTGGAAAAAGGTAAAAACAAAGAATATGACATTGTTTATGAACTTCAGGCTCTTCAAATCAGGCAGCTTTTAGGATAGTGAATATTAGGCTCAGGTCCCTAATAAGTTTCAAAATACACAAAAACCCTAGTAAAAAAAGTATCTAAATTAGGTCCCTAGAATTAAGTTACTAAGTAATTGCATATAGTTATGCAATTATTCACTGAATAATTGCGGAAATTTCCGTGAATAATTGCGGAAATTTCCGTAATTTTTCAGTGAATAATTGTGGAAATGTCTGCAATTTTTTAATATAATTGAATAAATGTCTGCAATTATTCACTGGATAATTGCATAAGTGTATGCCATTATTCCGTAACTTAATTCTAGGGACCTAATTTACAAACTTTTTTTTACTGGAGTTTTTGTGTATTTTGAAACTTATTAAGGACCTGTGCCAAACTGTCCCTTTAGGATATCTCAAGGAGTCCCTATAAGAGAGTGCTCAACTCAGAAAAATTATTAAGGCAATGAACAAATAAATAAGAGACCTGCATGCTAAATTAATGACAAATGAAGATTACGCTCAACAGCCTAAGAATACCAAAAGGCCTTTTCTTGAAGCTTCAATCAATGAACCCCAAAAGAAAATAAGAAAGGAGAAAATTCTCACCCTACTCAATTATACTTTGTCCCATGTCTTCTGCAAGACTCATGTAACGAACCGGGGTTTTCGACCCTCAAAAATCGACACTAATATGTCCACTGTATTACATGTCGAGCAATCGAATGCCGGAAAACCCGATAGTTAGGGGAAAAGAAAAGGAAGAGGTAGAAGAAAATAGAACTACAACACAGAATCTCACAAACGTAGCGGAACAATATATAATAGATAATAACATGTCTTTATACAAAAAGAACTATAACTGTTATTTATACATATCATCATCAAAGTACAACAATTAACAAATGAATATTGGACAGTTATAATAACTTGTCCTCACAAGTGCTGAATATACAACCCACAATACATAGCGGAATATAATCAAGTACATGAATATGTCTTCGTCATCCAGCTCATCTCCGAAGCTCCATAGCATCCTAACCTGAATCTGTAATACTCGGTCTGACCCGAGCATTGTAATAAAATAACACCCGAATCAGTCTGGAAAACCAGCGTGAGAAAAACACACTCAATTTGAATTATTAAAGTTATCAAAATCCTTTGAAAAACAAAGGTATCTCATAAGATCACGCCACACATAAACACGACGGGTTTTTACCTTACGATAACCAAAACATTTTAAATCAAAATCATCTGATATTATAATAGTGTCTAAGTACAAATACTTATTCAAATAGCTGAAATGCTTGCATCTCACATTTCAATATAGTTAGGCACAATCAAAACCGTACGACACTTATTGGGGAATGGATTCCATACAATGACTAGGCACTGGGGTACCACCTATCACGGTACACTTCTAGAAAAATGTATCGAGGACCTCGCCGGGATCCCCTACAACACAAGACCAGCTCTATCCCTAACCTGGATAGAATCGAATATGTTATCCCTCTGGGTGTTCCCACCCTTATCGAGAGATCTTTTTCATGCACCACCGTATCCATAATTAATAATATATTCGAGATTATCTAGAAAGGTGATAACATACCATAATTGGGTGTGACCCACTTAGCCTTACTGCCTCTCCCCTGATTTTCAATTATTCCGGTTGATGAGGCTTGAGGCTACAATTACCTTTTTAAGAAATTTATTCTTGAAATGCTCATTGTCCTCCAATGACAATGTACTGATAGCATTTATCCATACAAGTCCACTCTGGGTCTGAACGAAACCGAAGGCCCTATTCCTACTACATCCATTTTGGAATCGTCCTCAGGATTAGTAGCGATTAGCCTTTGCACTTCAATGCTCCGACTTCGATTCCATGCTCTTTTCTTCACTTCGAAAACGTATTCGTTGGATCGAAGTGATTTTCGGATAACCTATCCGATCCTGGTCTCTTCGAAACAACGTTCGATATTTCCGGTAAACTCAACCCCAGTTCTTTAGGAACTAAAAAGACGAAAATAAGATCGAAGATCATCTCCGAATCGTTAGTGGATGGATTTCCTTATCATCGTCCTAGAAGAACGAACGAGTTTATACGTACAGTATAGCACCTTCGACGGTAACTGTACCATATAATCCCCGTGTTTCTCCTAGATATTTCTAAAGTTGTGTTTTTGGTCCAGATTTGATAGTCGGTTATTTAACTATCAAATAAATTATCATTCAACCAAAGATTTCATTTCCCACTGAAATCACTGAACTTATTTAATTTAAATTGAAATAAATTAAATCTCTTTATTAAAAGGTATGTACTTATCTCATTGGAATAAGCATATTCACAAACCATTTCCTTCAAAATATTTAAAAAAAATCATTTTAAAATAAATATGGGAAGCACCATGCGGTATCAACCATGGATTCGCAGCTCAATGATTGCTTCTCTATCTCAGAGAAATCCAAACTTAACTTTAGGCAATCTCTGCCTCCGATTTCTCCATGAAAGTCTACCATTACTTTTCGAAAACTTTATTCAATAATTAAATATACCCTTTAACCATTAAAATAATTACATAACTTTGGAACAATAATTAATTCTGACTTATTAATAAAATCCTAATCGATTTACAAGACTTGTTTATAAAACTTATAATTCATTTTGAAAATTTGAAATATTTCAATAACTAACTTTCTGAAATATTTTTATGCTAAAAAACTTTAAATTACCTGGTTTAATAATTAAAAATCCTCTTTTTAAAACAAACTCAACTTCTCGATACAAATATATTTTTCAATTCCAATATAACCAATCTAATATTTATAAATCTCTCTCGATTTATCACCAATCGATTTACGTCCCCAATTTCATAAATCCCCTTTTTTCACATTTCCAAAAGCAAAATCTATCATTTCTTTTAAACCGATTTACCCATCTCATTATAAATTCTTACCGTGAATCTATATTTTCAATTTATCAAATGATAATCATTTCACTTTTATTTATAAACATTGTTTATAAGTCCCATAGTCTCATTTCTAGTTTACAACGGTTTCTCATCACTTAAATTCCATTTATAAATAAATTTCTTAAATTGAATCCATTTATAAATTAACTCCTTAAATAACCCAAACTATATTCCAAAACCAACCAAATCTCGATTCTACTTCCATTTCGTAGTTAGACATCTTATTTAAGATCCAGTATATCCAATTTGATATTTATTTCCAAATTCCCTTCTATTCTCCCAATCTATTAAAAATCTCGATTTTAAAAACCTTTAATATTTTAAACAAGTATCACTTAAGAATTATATTTTAAAATCCTTTACATACATTATTCCAAAATCTGTATTTACAATACCACGAAATAGTTAAGTACAAATTTAAAGCCAAACCATTTATTTTATCCAAACCAATTTCTTTTAACTAATCTAAAATTCTATATAAATACTTAATTCCAAAATCCCTTTTAAATTTCCTTTCCAAATTCAATATATATATTTGTGGTATTTTAAAATACCAAAATCTGGCTGGTATTACCATATCATCCAATAAATTCAAATCACACAATAATTTATCATAGATTATTCAAACATATTGTATATCACTATATATGAAATTAAATTCAATATTTTTGAGGAATCCAATTGGATTCCTCCAACTTGTTTCCCTGCAACCACATTTGTTAATACAACATAAAAATACCAATCCCGCTTCGAGATGGGATATCGCAGTAATATAGGATCGTCCGCTATTATGCGGGGCGCATAGGGTCTCATCCGCTCCAATAGGCGGGAATAATCAATCCAACTACTAATATATACTACTATATACATTATAACATCCCACTGATAATAATAATTATCAAATCATCCAACCAACTAATAATTAAATTTTCAACATTTTAAATTGATCTAGTAATCCAAAAATGAGTGAGATTTACTCACATTGATTTTAGTGGTCGCCGAAACGTTTCGATTCCGACCTAATTCGAACAGCATTCAAATTTAGCTAAAAATTATGGAAGCTCCAAATTGTTCCAATCCAATTCCTATACGTAGAATATGTTATTACGAACGCAACACAAAACGTTGCATTCGAATCCGACCTAGAATGAGCGAGTTATTCATTTTATATGTCATTGACGTTTAAATTTTATAAAACGGTTTCATTATATTTAAAATAACCCATACCCAAAAGAAGGAAGCCCGGCCCACCCCAAAATCTTTCTTCCCCAAACACCTGCTCCCTCCCATATGCACAAAGATAACCCAACACACGCGTGCACGTTCCCACTAACACGCGACTCCCCTTGACGAAACCCAAAACCAAAAGCTCCGACGAACTCCCCTCCGAAAACCACATCCACATACCCATATCTTTGAGCTCGGCACCCCTTTGCTATTTGCGACCTGCTCTTTGCAACCTTGACCACAAAAATGTTGCTACCCCCCAATCCAGATCGCACACCTCCAAAACTCGCTCCAAGCTGCTATTTGCCTTGCCGAGTTCAAATCCAAAACCCAAATTTCCAATTGATGACCCATTCACGATAAAAACCCAAACCCTAGCTCGCTAACTCAACGTCGAGCAACTCGACTCGAAGCTGCACCTCTCAACATATATACCAGATCGAAGAGAATGCAAAAACATGAATTTACAAACTTGTTTTGGATTTTTAATCAAGTATTTTGTGAGAAAGGAATTTTTGAAGTTGCCATTTTCTTTTTTCTTCCTGTGTTCTGTTGTTTTTATAAATGAGAGGAAGGGACGTGATTTCAAAAAGGAGGTAGCATGTTTTTTTGAAAGGAATGGTAATGGATAGGTGGGATGGCTGATGGAAAGAAAGTGATAGATTTGAAGGGTTGACAAATAATATATTAAATAAATTCTCAAAATGTCTCAGTTTACGTAACTTAAAATTTCGAACCCCTATCGAAGCGTGCCGCTAGGCGTTCATAATGTTATACCCCTATTCCGAACGCAATGGAAAAGGTTTCGAGTCCTAATTCGATCGTATGGAGAAGATAACTTTTTGGATCCAATTATTATATTGAATTTTCAATATTAATTTCAACGCGTTTATATCCCGTACGACTAAACGATAACTCCAAACGCTGCAAAATTTGAAATCCGATAATAACACACTATTATGGATCCAATGTAACTGGTTTCATCGAATTTCGAGACTGTGCCTCCGGAAGGCTATTTTTACTCGTCAATTTATACAAGTTATTTTTAAAATCGAGTAAATCGCTTTTAAATTCAATTTAAAATTTTATTTACCTTCATTCTTATTAATAGAAATTTAACTGGCCTTTAAATTATTTTTATCAAGCTTAAAACTCAAGATTCAATTATTTAAGAAATTTTCAATTATTAAATTAAATAATTAAATTATCCAATAAATCTTTATATTTGAAATTCAAGTTAAAAATTAACTTTTACATATTTAAAATAAATTAAATATTCCAATTTCAAATAACCAAAATTATGTGTCGTTACAACTCATAACAAGTCTCCTTATCCGAGCTATCCTCCATCAAAAAGAGAAAGTCTAAAGAGCGGAAACTACTGCATCTATCATCATATGAATGGACATAAAATGGACAAGGGCTGAAAGCTTTCTTATGCCATCGAAAAATGATCTAATAAGGGAAATTTTGGAATTTATTAAGAAATAGTTTCAGTATTTCACTTTAATGCATTGTTTAACTTTGCTTTGTTTTCCGTTTTAGGAAAATCAAACGGACTTACTCCTTTCGGCAAATGCAAAAAAGTATATATCTTTATTTTGGCTACAATAATCATTATTCCCAGAATTTCATATATATATATATATATATATAAGCAAAATAAAAGGGAGCAAAGTCATAATCTAAAGGAAGTCAAGTAAAGAATGCTCTATTGTATACTCTCGGATCATTATTGTTGTATTTCGACATTTTCAACTCTTTTTGATTTTCTTATCAGTTTGGTAGGAAGCCTAAAGATTAGAGCTTGGTACATTATGTGTACCATTTTAGGATTGTTGTTTCTGCTCCATACCACTTTGTGCCATTGAGTAGTTGGAAAATGTGCTCTAGTGTCTTACCAAGCTTCATGCAGCTTAAATTGACTTTTATGTTACCTTTCCAAACCCATATATCATTTTCTTTTCCTATATATAATGGTGTTGCTTCTATTTCCTGCGTTAAATTCCTGGTAGCCACTTGCATGTCACCTTTTCAAGTGTCCTCTCGTATGATTGTTGCTACTTTCAAGTTTGGTGTGCCATTTGCTGAATAACAGTCCCATCCCATCCTGTCAATTAGGCTTTTACTATTTAACCAGGGATCCTTCCACAAATCAGTATCGTTGCATTTGCAATCTGCCTTTCAACTAGGTTTTCTAGCTACTCTCACTGTTTTAAAATGTTTTTCCATGTAATTGAAGCATTATTATCGGTTTTCATTGTCCAAAAGTTATTCTTTATATATCTAGATCTCATCCAGACCGCCCACAGATTATGTGATTCCAAAATCTTCCAGGCAAGTTTGAGGCCATAGACTTGTTTTAACTCAAATAAAATTTTCAAACCTACATCACCCTCTTTCTTTGGTTTGAAAAGTTCATTATAACTGACTTTGTGTAGTTCTCCTCTCCAAATAAAATTAGCACATACTACATTAATTTTAGCAATTAAAGAATTAGGAATTTGGATTGTTTGTAGCCAGAATCTAACTTTGGATGTGATTACTGTGTGTACATGTTCCATTCTACCTGCAAATGATATTAATTTAGATCTCCACACTTGAAGATTCTCTCTAATATTGTCTATAAGTTTACCACATTCTTTATCAGTTATTGTGATATTTGAAAGTGGAACTCCAAGGTACTAAACTGGAAGTAACCCCTCTTGAAATTCCAACTTCTTTATGAAGCTTTTCTTGCTTCTATAGAATTTGTTAAAAATCATACTTTGTCTTTAATTCACTTACTTTTAAATCTACCCATATTTCCATCTACCTGAAAATTTGTTTGATAATAGAAATAGCCATGGAATTTACCTTGGTGATAATTAATAAATCATCAGCATAGATTAAGTGGGCGATTGCTAGCTGTATATTGTAGATAGGACCGATTTTATTACGGTGACATGCAAGCTGTAACAACCCGCATCTTAATGGGCTTGAATTTTGACTAAATCGAAACCCAAGTCCGTTAGAGTACAGATCGTAGGTTTTGGTAACCTATAATAAACACAAGTATATCAGAGAGCAATCAATATCATAACAGAATAGAAAAATATAATAGAACGTACGTACATACGGCTTTATAATTTATAACTTAATTGTCATTCTACTAATGCATCTCAAAGGCTCCTCTAAGGGTTAACTAGCCCACCTTCGATAAACAAATTCTGTCTAACCATCTACTTTGAGGTATATGCGTCTTTTATACGGATTCTATATTAGTAGGAAGCGAAATCCGTCAGGGCATAACTCAAGTCTTTACTACCGCTCACTCGGGATCATTGGTGGTCATAGCCTGTTTGTCTGTCCTACTACTAAATACCGGTCTAAAATACTAACAAAGCATGCTGACCTTCCTCGGCTGACATCCCATTTAGACTAACCTAATGTAAGTCATGGAAAATGTCCATTTCAGTTATTTAATAACTCTTATTAGAAATGAAGCAGACCTCATTTCCTTAAAAGTACTGGGTCATTTAATACTTCAAATCCAAGGCGGACCCTTGGTATATTTTCCTTTACCTGTCCACAATGCATATTTCTTCCCCACGGGTCTTACGATTAGAGATGTCTTACATCAGTAGTAAGTATACAGAACTACCGGTAGCCTCTAGGTGAAGGGTATACTTTTGTTGTTTAACTCTGCTGACCTCGCATCCCAAACAACTAAACCAAACTAACTATCCTAGGCTTAAATATTGGGCTTTAACCAACTAATTCACGCTTATCCTAAACGTATAATTAAGATTATGTAATTTCTCATTATGAAAATTATACTAACTTCTAGAATTTAATTCCTACCTTATACATTTATTTATTATATTCCATAAATATTAATTATCCATAATAAATGGTCATTATTATTATAATTGGACAATTTCTAATAACATTTATGTAACAACCCAGAATTTTGAACAAATTAAATTGTAAATATTTAATTAATTTTAAATATTTGAACGATGATTTAATTTGAATTTCCAATATAACTTTGAATTTGGCGATTAAATTTTAAAATTTAATCTAGTGAATGTTGAATAAAAATTCGAATCTCCAAAATTTTCATTGAAGAAAAATATTTCGAAAGCTTTTAAAATTCGTATTAATAATACTGAAGATAACAGAAGCTTCAGAATCCAATTTGGGAGTGAATTGTTCAGTTTGAAATTTTATTTTTCGAATCGATATTTAAAAATAGCCGTCCGAGGCGCAGTCTCGGAATTCGACGAAACCAGTTCCATTGGGTCCGTAATATTGAATTATTATCGGATTTCAAATTTCGTATTATTTGGAGTTGTTGTGTGAGCGTACGGTTAGTAAACGCATTGAAGTTTTATCGAGATTCAATTTAAATTTGAAATTTAAATTTATTTAACATCACACGTTATCTCCCCTAGGATTACGCCTAAATTCACGCCTAGTATCACGAAACAAATCATGCCAACCATCTCCTTTCATTTTCAGATACTCCTCTCCCTTCCCAGTTCAAAAACAAGTTCACATTCAAGAGAAAAACAAATTCATGGCTGAACTTCCAATCTACTGCCTCGCGAATTCCCAGCTACCTCCCTTCGTCCCTTATCAGTTCAAATCAATTTCCTCAATCCCAGAAATCGAATTGCCTCCCTCTCTGTAAATCAACTCTCGTTCCAAAAAAAAAGATAAAAGAAAAATCTCGTTCAAATGTTAATGGCGACCCCTTTAATTTCGTTCGAACGAAAGAAAATCAAGAGCCTCCTCTCAGTTTCGTTCACGAATTCTCTCTAGTTCGAAATTTATGCCGAGCTTCTCCCTTCTATTCAAAATCAAACAAAAAAAAATAGCCGAGCTTCTTCCTATTTCAAAACAGAATTCACGAAACCAATTTAATGGCCGTCGCTCTCGTCCCTCTCGTCTTCAAAATTTGTTTGGGTTTTGGGCTCGCGTTCACGCGTTTTATGCTAGCGAATGGAGGAGCGATCTAGGGCAGTGGTTGGCGAGGCGCGTTCGAATCAAGCGGCAGCGGCGACATTGGGCGCAGCCGGTGGTCGTCTGCGATCTAATGATGAGGAGCAGGCGGCGTGTTCGAATTCCGGTGGAGGGGGTTTTCGATGTCTCTGTCTTCGGCATCGCGATGGTGGTCGCGCGCGCTCGATGGCAAGGCAGGATCGACGATCTGAGTATGCTCGATCGAGTGGGGGCCTGGTTCGGCAGCGTAGCGTTTGTGACTTCGGGTTTCGACTGTAAGTATAAGAAATTTGTTTCTTTGATTTAATTTAATATAGATTCTGTTAAAAAGAAAAAAATATAGGTAGTTTATTTTAATTAATATGTAGTTTTGATAAAAAGATACATATATAAATTTTTACTTTACTGATTGTTTTAAAAATAATGAGTTACGATAATTAACAGTTATAAATTTGTATGTGTGTAAATATACAGAAAAAAATGTGTACAGTGAAGAATGTATAGGAGCAGATTTTTATATGATCAGATAAATTTAATTAGATAAATTTATTAAATAGAATTGTAATTTATAAAAGGAAAATTAGTTCAAATAAAAGTTTAGTTAAGTAAATAAATTGATCCAAAAAAAATAATTGTTTAAAACGAAATCACCGATGAATTGAAATGATCAAATGAAAATTTATTATTCGATTTGTTCGAATATTAATGAAATGTATAAATTGTTATACAAGGTCTATAAATGGAGAAAAACAAGTCAGGATGGAAATGGATTGCAAATTAAAAGCTAAGGTGAGATCTTCTCACTCAAAATTTAAAGTTGGATTTTTTGCAGTTATTGACTGATTGATTTGATTGACTGTTTAAATGTGATATTAGATATAGTAGGATATATCTATATATATAGCAATATATACATATTGGCATATGTATATATTGGATTGATTGATTTCCCGCCTCGTATAGCGGATGAGACCCTATTGCGCCGTTAGTAAGCGGATGATTTTTATAAAACCCATATACCGCGATATTCCACCTCGAAGTGGAATTGGTATTGTGCTAACGTCTATGGATGCAGGGAAACAGGTTGGAGGGATCCAACTGGATTCCTCACCAGTATTTATTTATTTACAGATATTGATGTATATTCTGTTATCATATTGATATATGATGTTTGTTGTTGTGATTGACTAATTGGTGCTGTTGCATCATTGGATTCAGTTTTGAAGTTTAAAAATAACGACTTTTACTTTAAAAGGATTTTAAAGTGATTTTTGGAAGTAGACGTTTTATTTAATTTTTGAATTAATAAATAAACGTTCAAACTTTGAAGTTATAAAAGTTAAGATTTGTGAATTATAACCAAATGGTAATTTCTTTTGAAATAAATAGTTAAGAAATTTATAAAATGGTTTTAATTAGAATTTTTGAATTATTAAAAATGATGTATGTAAAAGATGTACAAGATTGACATTTATAACTTTAAAATGTTGGTATTATAAAACGAGTTTTTATAAGCGTTAAAATGAATTTTTAAGAATTTATAAATAAATGAAATTTATAAATTGTGAACTTATAAATGGAAATGATTTTGTAAAATATAGGAATTATAAGTATTTAACTTATAATTATGGATTGTTGGTATAAGATTTGAGTTATGAATCGAATTGTTAATAAAGGAGATTTATTAAATTGAAGTTGTTAGCAAATAGAAATAGAATTTATAAACGTTGTTTTATAAATTCGAAATCAATTGGATTTGATAAATTAAATATAGAAGGTTGTTAAAGGAGATATATTCGCGATTTTGGATAGCGAATTATTATTGAAATAAAATGTGTAGAAAATAGTGAAATGTAATTAGTGAAGTATATTCACGATTTTGGATAGTGAATATATCGTTAAGTAAAATGGATATTTTTGGAGAAGTGACATTAAAAATGAAGTTTGTTTTAACAATGTTAAAAATGTATTAACTATCGAAATCATAGATTTCAACATTCATTGTTGAAATAGACGTTTTCGAGCAATAAGGAAATGATGGACTATAACACTGTTGTTATAGTAAATGATTTCCGAAAGGAAATGTTTTTGTCTAGTATTGGGATATATATATATCTATCTTATTTTCGAATCCCTTTGAGTCATCGTAACGATGTTTTACGTAACATTCGTTTTGACTCAAATAAATGTGCTTAAAAGAATGATTTCCTTAAAGAACGAATTTATACTTAATTTTGATTTAAGTATATTGAATATTTTCAAATGTTGAAAATAAAAGATTTGTGAAATACTTATTAATAAATAAGTGTGGAAATGCTTTTCCCAAAATGAAATGAAACGTTTGTTAAGAATTTATCTTTGTAAAGATAAATTGAAATTTAATATTTGAAATCGATTGAAAAAATCGAATATCAGTAGATATTTGAAATATAAATTCACTATGGAATTTATAAAAGAAAGGGGAATTGTTTTAGAAAAATAAACGTTGATTTATTTTTGAAGTGTGGAAATTTTATATCTAGTAGAGATATTTTGGAAATTAAATAATTTAGATTATTTGAAATCTGATGATGTTGCGCATCTTTATTGATAGTTAAATAACCGACTATCAATAATTATCTTTAGATAGGTATTTGTTGTGAATTGGATGAATTTGAATGCCACACTTATTTTTGAATAAGCGCTCACTATTCGGGTTAGCCGGGAAAGGACCATTGGGTCGTATAACCCATTCCGAATATGTGATATGTCGTTATGAATCGCATTTGATGACCGGTGTTGAAGACCGGATATTTTTGAAAACGGAAGGATTACCGTCGAGTTACTCTACATCGGCTGATCTCCGGTTTAGAGGTTTTATCACCCTTAGTGACGGGAAGTCCGGACGTGATTAGAAAATTATCCGGAAGTGCAAGGGCTTCGTGAGAAGTGCCTTCGGTTCTGTTCGATCCCGGAACAGACTTGTATGGATTATGTGTCTGACGTTACAAATTGAGATATAAAGCTGATTTCTTTCAAATACATTTCTGTTGGTGGCGGAGAATTTATTCTCTTAGCTTAACACCATTCTCTGAGACGTACGAGCTCAGAGGTTATGTAGTTGAAATTTATCAGCGATATATTCCCAATTTGGTAACGTGACATACTGAGTGTTGTTGTGAAATGATCAGTGTTTGATCATTTGCGATATGATCATTTGTTTGATCTTATATCTTTGTGATCATAGGTTGATCATTTGTTTGACCCGAAGCATGGCTTTTGAAAAGCGTAGCTTTGTGGACGAGACTTCGTCGAGCCTCACACCCCGGAAATGGTCAAAACAGGAAGGATGCAGCAAGGTTCTAGGGAGTAGCGCCCCTTAGTGTATGTCATTCCTTCTGGATAGAGGTGGTATCATGGTATGGAGCCCAGATACTTAACCTATGTGGTTACTGCATTATTATTATTATTATTATTATTATTATTATTATTATTATGTGGTTGTTGGAAATCGGGGATCCTCGGGAAGATTGGTTACGATCGGGGGATGGCATACGCGTGTCAGTAGTTACCTATTTTTGCAGAGGTAACCCGGCTTTGTGTTGGCAGAGATCCGGTTAGGTTCTCGAGACGTCATTCCAGAGGCGTTTCCATGTGGCAATGGGAAGTTCCTTGGCCTGACCATTTGTTGGAAATCCAAACTCCAATACGCACCTTGTATGGCTTTAGTTGTAGAACCTGCCATCTAATATGGCAGCTATAGTTGGCATACTATAATGGTACCTATGCCGGCTAAGATTTATATTGTACTTTCGAAATGTTTTCTACACTATGCACTAATAATAATACCAAAAAGGATTTGATTTTGCATAGTAAGCATCTTTGACTATCATAAGAAGAAATCTCCTCCAATTCTGCGTTTGCATTGTGTGTGTGGCGGGAGGTCTTATGGTAGTTTCATTTTCCAAAAGCATTTCGAATTTACTTTAGAATTATTTTGTTGTTATAAAGAATAACTGTTTTACGATCTCACACCAGTCACCATGACTGACTCGGAGTTTATTGTTTCCCTTCTAAACTCTGGGTGCCCATAATTTCCACACGGGTAGTCTAGAGTTATGTTATCAGGATATTCTGAATATTCTGGAGCTTTGGAAGCAAGCTGGATGGCGAAACGTATCACCTATATTTTTGTATTATTCCGCTGTGTATTCTGTATGAGGACAAGTTTATATAACTGTCCATTGTTGTATTGAGTTGTATATTGACTCTGATGATTGATGTATGTATAAACCGATATAGTTCTTTTGTTTAAGACTAGTGTTTATCTATTATATATTGTTCCGCTGCGATATGTGAGATTCTGATATTGTTTCTGTTTCTGATGTTGTTCTGTTGTTCTTCTTTTCTTTCTCTTCTATCTTTCTTCTTCTTCTGTTTTCTTTTTCTTCTACCTTTTTCTTCTTTCTTAAACCATCACATTTCGGGTTTCCAGCATTCGATTTCTCGGCAGTCGATAAAGTGAGTATCGATGTCGAATTTTCGAAAGTCGAAAATTCCGGTATGTGACAAAGTGGTATCAGAGCATATGGTTAAGCGATAACCCTGCTCTGCTGGGTGTTACTCATTAGAGATAGAGTCAGTAGTACTCTAGAATGAGTGTGAGTGTAATAATAGATATGAGCGCGTATTTGTTAGTGAATATGAAATTGTTTTGTATTGTGTTGACTTATCGGTTGATTGTTTATGAATTCTGGTCGGTGCAGTCTAGCTAACTGAAATCGATAGGGATTTCTAAACTCTAAACAAGGTAAACCGACACAGTATTGATTTTAAATCGGGTAAATGAGATAATTTTGCCCAAAACTATTTTTGTATATAAAAGAAATAATTTTCTGTAAATTATTACAGTATATGGTTGCATGGTTGTTAGAAGTGATAATATTAAATTATTATCATTAAAATTAAATAAAGAAATTGAAATCACAACTCCAAACTTAAGAGATAAATTCACATATAAATGAAATGTGAGAATGTAAATTATAAAAGTGATTTGTAATTTGAAACGGAATTCCAGAGGAGTATTTGGAAATGTTTTGAAAATAATTTGAAAATTTTGGAAATTTGGAAAGTTTAATTTCTTTTTGAGTTGAAAATGAATTTCAAAGGTTTGAAAAGTATTTTTTGGAAAGATGAAAGCTCTAAACTCTTTTCGGTCGCTGGAAAATAATTCCGACGATGATCGCGACATCACCGGTGTTCATTTTCGGGTTTCCAGAAGAGGAATTGCTGCCAAATTGTTTTAAATGGAAGTTGTTTGAAAATTTGGGTATTGTTTTGGAAATTCAAAGGGTAATTTGAATTGTTTTCAAAATGATTTTTGAAAAATTGAAAAGACCCTGGAATCCTATTTAAAATATTTATGAAATAAGAAATAAATTGATAACTTATACAATTTGAATTTTGATTGAATAAATCTAACTTAAAGAATGAAGTTAAATCAAAGTAAGTATAAGTGAATCAATTAAATAAAGTGAAAAGATTACTTAAAGAAAATTTATTAAGTTGAAAATAAATTTGGAGTAGTAACAAATAAATTGGAATTGAGTATTGAATTATGGAAGTAAATTGTGAATGAATAAATAAATTTACAATTGTGATTTAATGAAAGTGAAATTCTTAAGTAAATGTGATATTGAAATTATTCTAAGTGATGATTGAATGAAGATAAAACTGAAATTAGAACTGAATGTTGAAACCGAATTTAAATAAAGAAAATTGGATTTGTAATGAATTAGTAACTGAAACTAATCTAAAATAATGTAGTTATGAATGAAAGTTAATCGATGAAATTCAATATTCGAAAGATAAACTGAATCCAAATTAGATTAAAATTGAATTCAAATGAAAATTTAAATGTAAAATTGAATGAAAATGGATATAACTTCAATAGTGAAGTAAAGATGTATAAGAAGTTTATATTGAAAATTTTGTAATAGAATGGGCAAAATAGTTTGAATATTGTAACTAGATATTATGGCTAGTAGGATATACAGGTATAGAGGAATTGGGATTTTAATTTTGAAGATAAATTTGAATTGCTCGACAAAAGGTAAGTATTTGAATTTCAATATGAGATTTGATGATTTTCTTGTCTAGCCGCTTGGCATTTTTCTTTTCTTTTTGAAATCTGAGAGTCCGTAGGGACGTTTTGTAGTCGTGCCGTATTAGCCGCGCAAAGGAGACGTTGGCGAAATTTTTCGAAAATTTCGAGTGTTAGAAAATTTTTGAGAAAATTTTGGAAGTTTAAAATTTGAATTTAAATTTGAAATTGAATTGAGAAGTTAAACAATGTTGTTTGAAACTTATAATTGAAGTTGGAAAACGAGTTGAATGATAATGAATCTTTAATAGAAAGATTTGTTTTGATAAATGGATAAAACTATTTAGATTGTGAAAAATAGTAGACGAGTTCAGGACTTTTTTTCCTAACTTGTAATTTCCGGACGAAATTCTTTTAAGGAGGGAAGTTTGTAATGACCTAGAATTTTGAACAAATTAAATTGTAAATATTTAATTAATTTTAAATATTTGAACGATGATTTAATTTGAATTTCCAATATAACTTTGAATTTGGCGATTAAATTTTAAAATTTAATCTAGTGAATGTTGAATAAAAATTCGAATCTCCAAAATTTTCATTGAAGAAAAATATTTCAAAAGCTTTTAAAATTCGTATTGATAGTACTGAAGATAACAGAAGCTTCAGAATCCAATTTGGGAGTGAATTGTTCAGTTTGAAATTTTATTTTTCGAATCGATATTTAAAAATAGCCGTCCGAGGCGCAGTCTCGGAATTCGACGAAACCAGTTCCATTGGGTCCGTAATATTGAATTATTATCGGATTTCAAATTTCGTATTATTTGGAGTTGTTGTGTGAGCGTACGGTTAGTAAACGCATTGAAGTTTTATCGAGATTCAATTTAAATTTGAAATTTAAATTTATTTAACATCACACGTTATCTCCCCTAGGATTACGCCTAAATTCACGCCTAGTATCACGAAACAAATCGTGCCAACCATCTCCTTTCATTTTCAGATACTCCTCTCCCTTCCCAGTTCAAAAACAAGTTCACATTCAAGAGAAAAACAAATTCATGGCCGAACTTCTAATCTACTGCCTCGCGAGTTCCCAGCTACCTCCCTTCGTCCCTTATCAGTTCAAATCAATTTCCTAAATCCCAGAAATCGAATTGCCTCCCTCTCTGTAAATCAACTCTCGTTCAAAAACAAAAAGATAAAAGAAAAATCTCGTTCAAATGTTAATGGCGACCCCTTTAATTTCGTTCGAACGAAAGAAAATCAAGAGCCTCCTCTCAGTTTCGTTCACGAATTCTCTCTAGTTCGAAATTTATGCCGAGCTTCTCCCTTCTATTCAAAATCAAACAAAAAAAAAATAGCCGAGCTTCTTCCTATTTCAAAACAGAATTCACGAAACCAATTTAATGGCCGTCGCTCTCGTCCCTCTCGTCTTCAAAATTTGTTTGGGTTTTGGGCTCGCGTTCACGCGTTTTATGCTAGCGAATGGAGGAGCGATCTAGGGCAATGGTTGGCGAGGCGCGTTCGAATCAAGCGGCAGCGGCGACATTGGGCGCAGCCGGTGGTCGTCTGCGATCTAATGATGAGGAGCAGGCGGCGTGTTCGAATTCCGGTGGAGGGGGTTTTCGATGTCTCTGTCTTCGGCATCGCGATGGTGGTCGCGCGCGCTCGATGGCAAGGCAGGATCGACGATCTGAGTAGGCTCGATCGAGTGGGGGCCTGGTTCAGCAGCATAGCGTTTGTGACTTCGGGTTTCGACTGTAAGTATAAGAAATTTGTTTCTTTGATTTAATTTAATATAGATTCTGTTAAAAAGAAAAAAAAATATAGGTAGTTTATTTTAATTAATATGTATTTTTGATAAAACAGATACATATATAAATTTTTACTTTACTGATTATTTTAAAAATAATGAGTTACGATAATTAATAGTTATAAATTTGTATGTGTGTAAATATACAGAAAAAAAATGTGTACAGTGAAGAATGTATAGGAGCAGATTTTTATATGATCAGAGAAATTTAATTAGATAAATTTTTTAAATAGAATTGGAATTTATAAAAGGAAAATTAGTTCAAATAAAAGTTTGGTTAAGTAAATAAATTGATCCAAAAAAATTAATTGTTTAAAACGAAATCACCGATGAATTGAAATTATCAAATGAAAATTTATTATTCGATTTGTTCGAATATTAATGAAATGTATAAATTGTTATACAAGGTCTATAAATGGAGAAAAACAAGTCAGGATGGAAATGGATTGCAAATTAAAAGCTAAGGTGAGATCTTCTCACTCAAAATTTAAAGTTGGATTTTTTGCAGTTATTGACTGATTGATTTGATTGACTATTTAAATGTGATATTAGATATAGTAGGATATATCTATATATATATATATAACAATATATACATATTGGCATATGTATATATTGGATTGATTGATTTCCCGCCTCGTATAGCGGATGAGACCCTATTGCGCCGTTAGTAAGCAGATGATTTTTATAAAACCCATATACCGTGATATTCCACCTCGAAGTGGAATTGGTATTGTGCTAACGTCTGTGGATGCAGGGAAACAGGTTGGAGGGATCCAACTGGATTCCTCACCAGTATTTATTTATTTACAGATATTGATGTATATTCTGTTATCATATTGATATATGATGTTTGTTGTTGTGATTGACTAATTGGTGCTGTTGCATCATTGGATTCAGTTTTGAAGTTTAAAAATAACGACTTTTACTTTAAAAGGATTTTAAAGTGATTTTTGGAAGTAGACGTTTTATTTAATTTTTGAATTAATAAATAAACGTTCAAACTTTAAAGTTATAAAAGTTAAGATTTGTGAATTATAACCAAAAGGTAATTTCTTTTGAAATAAATAGTTAAGAAATTTATAAAATGGTTTTAATTGGAATTTTTGAATTATTAAAAACGATGTATGTAAAAGATGTACAAGATTGATATTTATAACTTTAAAATGTTGGTATTATAAAACGAGTTTTTATAAGCGTTAAAATGAATTTTTAAGAATTTATAAATAAATGAAATTTATAAATTGTGAACTTATAAATGGAAATGATTTTGTAAAATAAAGGAATTATAAGTATTTAACTTATAATTATGGATTGTTGGTATAAGATTTGAGTTATGAATCGAATTGTTAATAAAGGAGATTTATTAAATTGAAGTTGTTAGAAAATAGAATAGAATTTATAAACGTTGTTTTATAAATTCGAAATCAATTAGATTTGATAAATTAAATATAGAAGGTTGTTAAAGGAGATATATTCGCGATTTTGGATAGCGAATTATTATTGAAATAAAATGTGTAGAAAATAGTGAAATGTAATTAGTGAAGTATATTCACGATTTTGGATAGTGAATATATCGTTAAGTAAAATGGATAGTTTTGGAGAAGTGACATTAAAAATGAAGTTAATTGTTTTAACAATGTTAAAAATGTATTAACTATCGAAATCATAGATTTCAACATTCATTGTTGAAATAGACGTTTTCGAGCAATAAGGAAATGATGGACTATAACACTGTTGTTATAGTAAATGATTTCCGAAAGGAAATGTTTTTGTCTAGTATTGGGATATATATATCTATCTTATTTTCGAATCCCTATACTAGTGATTTTGAGTCATCGTAACGATGTTTTACGTAACATTCGTTTTGACTCAAATAAATGTACTTAAAAGAATGATTTCCTTAAAGAATGAATTTATACTTAATTTTGATTTAAGTATATTGAATATTTTCAAATGTTGAAAATAAAAGATTTGTGAAATACTTATTAATAAATAAGTATGGAAATGCTTTTCCCGAAATGAAATGAAACGTTTGTTAAGAATTTATCTTTGTAAAGATAAATTGAAATTTAATATTTGAAATCGATTGAAAAAATCGAATATCAGTAGATATTTGAAATATAAATTCACTATGGAATTTATAAAAGAAAGGGGAATTGTTTTAGAAAAATAAACGTTGATTTATTTTTGAAGTGTGGAAATTTTATATCTAGTAGAGATATTTTGGAAATTAAATAATTTAGATTATTTGGAATCTGATGATGTTGCGCATCTTTATTGATAGTTAAATAACCGACTATCAATAATTACCTTTAGATAGGTATTTGTTGTGAATTGGATGAATTTGAATGCCACACTTATTTTTGAATAAGCGCTCACTATTCGGGTTAGCCGGGAAAGGACCATGGGGTCGTATAACCCATTCCGAATATGTGATACGTCGTTATGAATCGCATTTGATGACCGGTGTTGAAGACCGGATATTTTTGAAAACGAAAGGATTACCGTCGAGTTACTCTACATCGGCTGATCTTCGGTTTAGAGGTTTTATCACCCTTAGTGACGGGAAGTCCGGACGTGATTAGAAAATTATCCGGAAGTGCAAGGGCTTCGTGAGAAGTGCCTTCGGTTCTGTTCGATCCCAGAACAGACTTGTATGGATTGTGTGTCTGACGTTACAAATTGAGATATAAAGCTGATTTCTTTCAAATACATTTCTGTTGGCGGCGGAGAATTTATTCTCTTAGCTTAACACCCTTCTCTGAGACGTACGAGCTCAGAGGTTATATAGTTGAAATTTATCAGCGATATATTCCCAATTTGGTAACGTGACATACTGAGTGTTGCTGTGAAATGATCAGTGTTTGATCATTTGCGATATGATCATTTGTTTGATCTTATATCTTTGTGATCATAGGTTGATCATTTGTTTGACCCGAAGAATGGCTTTTGAAAAGCGTAGCTTTGTGGACGAGACTTCGTCGAGCCTCACACCCCGGAAATGGTCAAAACAAGAAGGATGCAGCAAGGTTCTAGGGAGTAGCGCCCCTTAGTGTATGTCATTCCTTCTGGATAGAGGTGGTATCATGGTATGGAGCCCAGATACTTAACCTATGTGGTTACTGCATTATTATTATTATTATGTGGTTGTTGGAAATCGGGGATCCTCGGGAAGATCAGTTACGATCGGGGGATGGCATACGCGTGTCAGTAGTTACCTATTTTTGCAGAGGTAACCCGGCCTTGTGTTGGCAGAGATCCGGTTAGGTTCTTGGGACGTCATTCCAGAAGCGTTTCCATGTGGCAATGGGAAGTTCCTTGGCCTGACCATTTTTGGAAATCCAAACTCCAATACGCACCTTGTACGGCTTTAGTTGTAGAACCTGCCATCTAATATGGCAGCTATAGTAGGCATACTATAATGGTACCTATGCCGGCTAAGATTTATATTGTACTTTCGAAATGTTTTATACACTATGCACTAATAATAATACCAAAAAGGATTTGATTTTGCGTAGTAAGCATCTTTGACTATCATAAGAAGAAATCTCCTCCAATTCTGCGTTTGCATTGTGTGTGTGGCGGGAGGTCTTATGGTAGTTTCATTTTCCAAAAGCATTTCGAATTTACTTTAGAATTATTTTGTTGTTATAAAGAATAACTGTTTTATGATCTCACACCAGTCACCATGACTGACTCGGAGTTTATTGTTTCCCTTCTAAACTCTGGGTGCCTGTGACGACTCGGGTTTTGCCCGCTCGAAAATCAACATCCGTACTTCACATTGTACTAGAATGCCGCAGATTCGACCATTCAAATCCGATTCGCCGGAGCTATAACACAATTAAGTAAATAACACAGCGGAAGAAAAGAATAATACATTGATATATAATATCTGATACAACAGAGTGATACAATGAATATCAATATACAACAGAGATGATACAACAAATAGCAGCGGAAAAGAAAAATAGATAACTAATATCAGCAGCGGAACAAATAACTCTAAGATAGTCTTCAAGAGAGAACTCCAGCAGTAGCTCGAACTCCCAATAACGATGCACAAAGATAAGCAAGTGCAGTCTGATCCAAAGACTGAACTAGCTCCAGAAAATCTACTGAACCTGACTATCTGAAAAACCCAACTCTAGACTGCCCGTGTGGAAAATTATGAGCACCCAGAGTTTAGGAAGGGAACAATAAACTCCGGATCAGTCATGGGACTGGTGTGAGCAACAAAAACAGTTTATCTTTAAACAAACACAAAAGGTTTTAAACATTGAAATCCGCAATGCTTTTTGGAAAATGAAACTACCATAAGACCTCCCACCACACACACAATGCAAACGCAGAATTGGAGGAGATTTCTTCTTATGATAGTCAAAGATGCTTAATACGCAAAATCAAATCATTTTTGATATTATTATTAGTGCATAGTGTAGAAAAAATTTCGAAAGTATAATATTAATCTTAGCCAACATACGACCAGTATCGTATGCCTACTATAGCTACCATGTTCAATAGCAGGTTACCGCCACATTCCATGGCAGGTAATACAACTAAAACCGTACAGGGCTCGTATTGTTTTGTTTGGATTTCCAACAAATGGTCAGGCTAAGGAACTTCCTTCCGCCGCATGGGATCGCCTCTGGCGGGACGTCCCGAGAGACAAACTGCTCTCTGCAAACAAGGCCGGGTTACCCCTGTAACAGGTAACTCACGAATATGCCACCCCCCGGTCCTTTGGGACCTTTATCCGAGGCGCCTCTAAACCAACATCACACATAATAAAGTGTATCCACATGAGTAAGTATCTGGGCTCCATACCATGATCCCACCCCTTTCCAGAAGGAAATGACATACCCTAAAGGGCGCGACCCTCATAACCTTGCCGCAACATTCCTGTTTCGACCATTTCCGGGTTGTGAGGCCCTGACGAAGTCTCGTCCACAAAGCTACGCTTTGTCACAAAGCCATGCTTTGGGTCAACAGATGATCAACCTATGATCACAAAGATATAAGATCAAACAAATGATCATATCGCAAATGATCAAACACTGATCATCACACAGCAACACTCAGCATGCCACATTACCAAATTGGGAGTATATCGCTGATAAATTTCAACTACATAACCTCTGAGCTCGTACGTCTCAGAGAAGGGTGTTAAGCTAAGAGAATAAATTCTCCGCCACCAAACAGATATGTATTTGAAAGAAATCGGCTTTATATCTCAAAGTGTAATGTCAGACATACAATCCATACAAGTCTGTTCCGAGTTCGAACAGAACCGAAGGCACTTCTCACGAAGCCCTTGCAAATCCGGATAATTTCCAATCACGTCCGGACTTCCCGTCACTAAGGGTGATAAAACCTCTATATCGGGGATCAGCCGATGTAGAGTAACTCGACGGTAATCCTTTCGTTTTCAAAAATATCCGGTCTTCAACACCGGTCTTCAAATGCTATCCATATACGACGTATCACATATTCGGAATGGGTTATACGACCCAAAGGTCCTCTCCCGGCTAAACCGAATAGTGAGCGTAATATTTAAAAACATATGGATATGAGATTTCAATTAAGTCACAACTTATTACCCAAAACTTCTCTTTTCAAATGGTTAAAACAAATTACCATTTCAAATCTTTAAACAAGAAGATTCATTTTAACAACCCTCAACGGTTTAAACAATTTTCACACTTTAATCTTTTAAACAAAAGATTCATTCACAGATTTTCCAAATTAATTCCCATTTCAATTTGATTAACTCGTTAAACCTTTAAATCAAGATTTAACTTATAGCTTTCAAAACAATCCCATTTCAAATGATTTAA
This sequence comes from Allium fistulosum, assembly GCA_030737815.1. NCBI lineage: Eukaryota > Viridiplantae > Streptophyta > Magnoliopsida > Asparagales > Amaryllidaceae > Allium > Allium fistulosum. The sequence continues at coordinate 920,686,932 of CM060906.1, forward strand.
ACCAATCATTATTTTAAATCTGTTAAAGATAACAGATTCAAATCATAGCTTTTCAAAACAGTTCATTCATAACTTGGAAAACCATTTTTCAATTCAATCTTGAAATTCCTTTAACTAAATTAGAATTTCATTTCTTATATGAAAGCTTTTATCATTTAAAAACAAACAGTTCCATTTCAGAAAATCTGATTCATTCATACGAGTGGAAATCCTTGGGTTAAATCCAAATTCTCAAAATTATACTTTTAAATGGTTTAACTTTATATAAACACATTTATATCATCTTTAATCCCTAGTTTCAAATCATAGGATTCAATTCCAAACTTGAATTCAAATTTAAATCAAATTATTTAAATTTTTCAAGACTCGATTAAGTTATTTAAAATAACTTTTATCTTTGAAATTCTATTTCAATTGCTTTTCACTTTAAACCCAAATTTCCAATTTCAAAATCAATTGAAATTAAAATTTCAATTTCAAAAACATCAGATTTAAATTATCTGTGACTTAACCGATTTCCACGTGAAATCCATATTTGTGTGTGTAAAAGTGTAGTCCAAGGGTTTCACACAATAGTGCACATCAATCATCACGGATATATCGATAAGCGGTATAATCGATAACGCTTATCTTCATTCACAGATTCATAGATAAAATAAATTTATCGGTCACAAAGATTCATCAACACAATTCGATGTGGGTTTCGGATAACCAACTGGAATCCGACTCCCTGTCGCATCGAAATTTAAGTGCCGTTTTACGGGCCATGGGGTTTCATATTCACATAGTAATATATCACAGAAACAGGAATCACAGATCACGACATAAATCAGGATGTATCACAAAGCATCATATATCAGGGAATATCAACAATCAAATCATCCAAAAAAATCCAAACATCCATAAGTAAACTCAATAATTTATCTGATCATAATTAATTTATCAATTAGTTAATTAACAAATCAATTCTTAATCAATTATTAAGTCTTAATTACTTAATTATTTTATTATTTTATTTCACACCTTTTAATTACTTTCCAATCAATTTCATACTTAACTTAACTTAATTACTAAATTAAAATAATAATTAAGTGTTAAATACATTGTTTAAGTATTAACCTAATAATTAAAAACTTGTATTTAAACTGTTAAACACTCACCAAGTTTACAGTACTTAAACTGTTAAAACCAATACGCTTAACTTCATTTTATTTATTTATTTATGTATTGTGGTAGAAGGAAACCCGAGACCTCCTCTATACAATCCGAGTGAAACTTCGAGTTACCCACCAAAATCACCCGAGTCCTCCTGTACGCCATCTTCTTCTTCCCCCTTTCTTTATTTTTATTATTAACAGTAAGTTAAGTTTTAAACTTAAGTCGATAGTATCAGGTCCATACACACGCACCCGATCAAAAACCTGATGCAACCAATCTCAACACTCGAGCACGACTCGATAAGCAAACCCCCCAACGACACTGACACCCATCTCCTCCACGCCGTACACGTGCACAGCGGCACGAACAACCTCCGGCGAACACCAGCATCATCGGCAAGTCACAATCCACCCACAAACTCTAAAACCCAACACGAATCGCCTCCAAACGTTCGAAATCGAAATTTAGCCATTGGGTCGAAACTGTAAACACAGCCATCAACTTCAAACGCCTCACGATCGCCGCATAGACCACCAGAGAAGCCCAAAGTTTATCCACACCTCGACGACACGACAACCTTCCTCCCTCCTGAATCGCATGAAGCTCGATCGCATATAGATGACGAACTCATCACTTTACTGACACGTTCAAAAACGTGATATAAAATCCTAAAATATTCTCGTATTCGAATTTCACTCAGTAAAAATAATAATTTACATTTTTCTCGTGATCGTGGATGGATAAGCTTGCTTCAATCCAAGTTTCATAAATTAAAATTGAATCGATCACTTGAAATAGGATGAAATGCAAATTTAGTTTAATTCCAAACTGCCCTTTTTAATATTAATCTATAAATTTGGATTTCTGTTCTAAAAATCATATTTTGCAGTATAGATTGAATATATGATCTTGAATCAATATTTTGTAACAATCAAATTTGCCAACATATTAGTTGATTTCCTGTAATACAAGATTACAGAGGTATGTTTACAACATGATGTAATCTGCTTTAAAAAAAAACTTAAATTAAGTTTTAACATCTTGCTTCAATGAAAACTTAAAGCTTTACAAAGATTAGATGGGGATAATTTGATTTGTTTTTTTTATTTTCTTTTAAATATCCACCCTGTAACAAATTACAGAGAAATATAGTACATAGAACAACCAGAGATTTTCAAGACTAAAGAATATACAAACCAGATTATCAATGAACCTACTGAACTGTTTTTAATTTAATTTAAACCTTAAGAAAAATCTTGTTTACTCACAAACATCAAGAAACCAAAACAAGTTAGGCTTTTAAAAATAGGAGTTGCTCACCTTATTAAAAAGAAAGAACAGAGCTTCCTGACTTTGAAACTGGCTTGTGAAATTTGCAAGCTGAAGCCTTGATTTTGATCTTTTAATTTAAGTTACTCACCTTCCAAATCATATTTTAGAAATGACAAAGCTTCCTTTATCTTTCCAGGCTTTTGCAATTTCCAGTTGAAAGCCTTCTAGTTTTGATTCTCTGGTTTTTATTTGTCTTCTTGTTTTAAATCTGAAGCTTTAAGTTGATGTTTGGTTTGAATGTTAAGTGATATTGTACTTTGGTTTTCTCAAGTTGAAATGGTGAACGAAAAATAAAATGAGAAGTTTTATGGAGTATTGAAATGTATATGCTGAGATAAGTGCACAGGTTATATAAACTTGCACTATGTGACATTATTTGTTTATTAAAATACAAGACAGGGTTTTTTTTTTCAAATGGGAGGCTGATGGATACGTTCTTGTGCTTGCATTAATTGATCTTGTACAACTTGTATTTTTTTTTTCTTTTCAGCTGTACAAACAATGGGCTGAGATGATATGTTATAGTGTACTAAGGTATAGGTATTAATTGCTTACCCTTATTTACTTGTACAAATATATTTGAAAAATCTTTTCTTTTCGGCTGAAGATATTGTGGTATCTTCTTTTGCAAGCTTTTCTTTATTTGTTTTAGTCTTGTTACTTTGAAACATAAATGAATTTATGTTGTTATACTTTATCTATGTGTTTGCCTTATATTGTTACCTTATACACATCTATTTAAAACTTTCATAAATTCTTATTTACCTTTTATTTTGTACTTAATATAATTCTATAACAAATGATATGAAATCAAATCATTCATTACTAAAATTAACTATATATAAAAGTTTAATGAATCCAATATTGTTCTCAATATATTCTTTTTAGTGATTTCAAATCAACAATATTCATTTCTATTTCTAACTCATCGTCTTGTATTTATTTCATAAATTCAAATTATTATTAACCATTTACTTGAAATTTAAATCTAAATCACATATATACAATATACAGATTTTTAATTGATTTAACATAGAATTTATTTGAATGCGGGGAAGCTCGTTTCAATTTACAATGAATTTTACAAATTTTAATTCAAAAATTAATTTAATTATCAATTAAATGTAATTAAAATTCGGGGTCGTTACAGACTTCCCCCCTTAAAAGAATTTCGTCCTCGAAATTGCCAAGGAGACACAAAGATAGATGAAGGATATTTCATCAATTCAAACTGAACATTTATTCTGCATTTGGTTCACCAAATCAGAATATCAATAACAGATACAAGAACGAATCTGTTTTAATACTTCATAAGATACTCGGGTTATCCAGATCTACGAAATATGCAGTGACATCGGTTAGTTCGAAGTGATAACTAACCATTCGTAGAATATACTGGGACCCAAAGAATAGATAGATATATGGATACAATTTCAAAATTTTTAGTTTAGAAGCTAAAGTATACATATCAACCATAGCAATCAATGCAACCAAACAAACAATTTTGGTCTATCTGGAGTTTATGTCCCATTTTTATATATCGAATCTCTTTTCTGGATCTACCAGAAATTATCGAAGAATTGAGAAAAGATGTTGAACAAAAGAGATTGATAGAGAAAAGATAGACAAAAAGATTGCTTCCTAGTTGTTACAGAGTATTGACCATTTCTAGTCGTATTTCTCTGTCCCCTATCTCATCCTCTTCTTACACTCATACTTACTATCAGTGGATAGCAAGAGAATTTACTGAGACATTCGAACGGATATCTGAGAATTACTCATTCTAGGGTATACTTCACCCTATCTCTAATGAGCTACTTAACGTGTTATACTCCTGAGCTAAAGTTCAACCTTAGCTCTGATACCACATGTGACGACTCGGGTTTTGCCCGCTCGAAAATCAACATTCGTACTTCACATTGTACTAGAATGCCGCAGATTCGACCATTCAAATCCGATTCGCCGGAGCTATAACACAATTAAGTAAATAACACAGCGGAAGAAAAGAATAATACATTGATATATAATATCTGATACAACAGAGTGATACAATGAATATCAATATACATCAGAGATGATACAACAAATAGCAACGGAAAAGAAAAATAGATAACTAACATCAGCAGCGGAACAAATAACTCTAAGATAGTCTTCAAGAGAGAACTCCAGCAGTAGCTCGAACTCCCAATAACGATGCACAAAGATAAGCAAGTGCAGTCTGATCCAAAGACTGAACTAGCTCCAGAAAATCTACTGAACCTGACTATCTGAAAAACCCAACTCTAGACTGCCCATGTGGAAAATTATGAGCACCCAGAGTTTAGGAAGGGAACAATAAACTCCGGATCAGTCATGGGACTGGTGTGAGCAACAAAAACAGTTTATCTTTAAACAAACACAAAAGGTTTTAAATATTGAAATCCGCAATGCTTTTGGAAAATGAAACTACCATAAGACCTCCCACCACACACACAATGCAAACGCAGAATTGGAGGAGATTTCTTCTTATGATAGTCAAAGATGCTTACTACGCAAAATCAAATCATTTTTGATATTATTATTAGTGCATAGTGTAGAAAAAATTTCGAAAGTATAATATTAATCTTAGCCAACATACGACCAGTATCGTATGCCTACTATAGCTACCATGTTCAATAGCAGGTTACCGCCACATTCCATGGCAGGTAATACAACTAAAACCGTACAGGGCTCGTATTGTTTTGTTTGGATTTCCAACAAATGGTCAGGCTAAGGAACTTCCTTCCACCGCATGGGATCGCCTCTGGCGGGACGTCCCGAGAGACAAACTGCTCTCTGCAAACAAGGCCGGGTTACCCCTGTAATAGGTAACTCACGAATATGCCACCCCCCGGTCCTTTGGGACCTTTATCCGAGGCGCCTCTAAACCAACATCACACATAATAAAGTGTATCCACATGAGTAAGTATCTGGGCTCCATACCATGATACCACCCCTTTCCAGAAGGAAATGACATACCCTAAAGGGCGCGACCCTCATAACCTTGCCGCAACATTCCTGTTTCGACCATTTCCGGGTTGTGAGGCCCTGACGAAGTCTCGTCCACAAAGCTACGCTTTGTCACAAAGCCATGCTTTGGGTCAACAGATGATCAACCTATGATCACAAAGATATAAGATCAAACAAATGATCATATCGCAAATGATCAAACATTGATCATCACACAGCAACACTCAGCATGCCACATTACCAAATTGGGAGTATATCGCTGATAAATTTCAACTACATAACCTCTGAGCTCGTACGTCTCAGAGAAGGGTGTTAAGCTAAGAGAATAAATTCTCCGCCACCAAACAGATATGTATTTGAAAGAAATCGGCTTTATATCTCAAAGTGTAATGTCAGACATACAATCCATACAAGTCTGTTCCGGGTTCGAACAGAACTGAAGGCACTTCTCACGAAGCCCTTGCAAATCCGGATAATTTCCAATCACGTCCGGACTTCCCGTCACTAAGGGTGATAAAACCTCTATATCGGGGATCAGCCGATGTAGAGTAACTCGACGGTAATCCTTTCGTTTTCAAAAATATCCGGTCTTCAATACCGGTCTTCAAATGCTATCCATATACGACGTATCACATATTCGGAATGGGTTATACGACCCAAAGGTCCTCTCCCGGCTAAACCGAATAGTGAGCGTAATATTTAAAAACATATGAATATGAGATTTCAATTAAGTCACAACTTATTACCCAAAACTTCTCTTTTCAAATGGTTAAAACAAATTACCATTTCAAATCTTTAAACAAGAAGATTCATTTTAACAACCCTCAACGGTTTAAACAATTTTCACACTTTAATCTTTTAAACAAAAGATTCATTCACAGATTTTCCAAATTAATTCCCATTTCAATTTGATTAACTCGTTAAACCTTTAAATCAAGATTTAACTTATAGCTTTCAAAACAATCCCATTTCAAATGATTTAAACCAATCATTATTTTAAATCTGTTAAAGATAACAGATTCAAATCATAGCTTTTCAAAACAATTCATTCATAACTTGGAAAACCATTTTTCAATTCAATCTTGAAATTCCTTTAACTAAATTAGAATTTCATTTCTTATATGAAAGCTTTTATCATTTAAAAACAAACAGTTCCATTTCAGAAAATCTGATTCATTCATACGAGTGGAAATCCTTGGGTTAAATCCAAATTCTCAAAATTATACTTTTAAATGGTTTAACTTTATATAAACACATTTATATCATCTTTAATCCCTAGTTTCAAATCATAGGATTCAATTCCAAACTTGAATTCAAATTTAAATCAAATTATTTAAATTTTTCAAGACTCGATTAAGTTATTCAAAATAACTTTTATCTTTGAAATTCTATTTCAATTGCTTTTCACTTTAAACCCAAATTTCCAATTTCAAAATCAATTGAAATTAAAATTTCAATTTCAAAAACATCAGATTTAAATTATCCGTGACTTAACCGATTTCCATGTGAAATCCATATTTGTGTGTGTAAAAGTGTAGTCCAAGGGTTTCACACAATAGTGCACATCAATCATCACGGATATATCGATAAGCGGTATAATCGATAACGCTTATCTTCATTCACAGATTCATAGATAAAATAAATTTATCGGTCACAAAGATTCATCAACACAATTCGATGTGGGTTTCGGATAACCAACTGGAATCCGACTCCCTGTCGCATCGAAATTTAAGTGCCGTTTTACGGGCCATGGGGTTTCATATTCACATAGTAATATATCACAGAAACAGGAATCACAGATCACGACATAAATCAGGACGTATCACAAAGCATCATATATCAGGGAATATCAACAATCAAATCATCCAAAAGTAAACTCAATAATTTATCTGATCATAATTAATTTATCAATTAGTTAATTAACAAATCAATTCTTAATCAATTATTAAGTCTTAATTACTTAATTATTTTATTATTTTATTTCACACCTTTTAATTACTTTCCAATCAATTTCATACTTAACTTAATTTAATTACTAAATTAAAATAATAATTAAGTGTTAAATACATTGTTTAAGTATTAACCTAATAATTAAAAACTTGTATTTAAACTGTTCAACACTCACCAAGTTTACAGTACTTAAACTGTTAAAACCAATACGCTTAACTTCATTTTATTTATTTATTTATGTATTGTGGTAGAAGGAAACCCGAGACCTCCTCTATACAATCCGAGTGAAACTTCGAGTTACCCACCAAAATCACCCGAGTCCTCCTGTACGCCATCTTCTTCTTCCCCCTTTCTTTATTTTTATTATTAACAGTAAGTTAAGTTTTAAACTTAAGTCAATAGTATCAGGTCCATACACACGCACCCGATCAAAAACCTGAGGCAACCAATCTCAACACTCGAGCACGACTCGATAAGCAAACCCCCCAACGACACTGACACCCATCTCCTCCACGCCGTACACGTGCACAGCGGCACGAACAACCTCCGGCGAACACCAGCATCATCGGCAAGTCACAATCCACCCACAAACTCGAAAACCCAACACGAATCGCCTCCAAACGTTCGAAATCGAAATTTAGCCATTGGGTCGAAACTGTAAACACAGCCATCAACTTCAAACGCCTCACGATCGCCGCATAGACCACCAGAGAAGCCCAAAATTTATTCACACCTCGACGACACGACAACCTTCCTCCCTCCTGAATCGCATGAAGCTCGATCGCATATAGATGACGAACTCATCACTTTACTGACACGTTCAAAAACGTGATATAAAACCCTAAAATGATCTCGTATTCGAATTTCACTCAGTAAAAATAATAATTTACATTTTTCTCGTGATCGTGGATGGATAAGCTTGCTTCAATCCAAGTTTCATAAATTAAAATTGAATCGATCACTTGAAATAGGATGAAATGCAAATTTAGTTTAATTCCAAACTGCCCTTTTTAATATTAATCTATAAATTTGGATTTCTGTTCTAAAAATCATATTTTGCAGTATAGATTGAATATATGATCTTGAATCAATATTTTGTAACAATCAAATTTGCCAACATATTAGTTGATTTCCTGTAATACAAGATTACAGAGGTATGTTTACAACATGATGTAATCTGCTTTAAAAAAAAACTTAAATTAAGTTTTAACATCTTGCTTCAATGAAAACTTAAAGCTTTACAAAGATTAGATGGGGATAATTTGATTTGTTTTTTTTTATTTTCTTTTAAATATCCACCCTGTAACAAATGACAGAGAAATATAGTACATAGAACAACCAGAGATTTTCAAGACTAAAGAATATACAAACCAGATTATCAATGAACCTACTGAACTGTTTTTAATTTAATTTAAACCTTAAGAAAAATCTTGTTTACTCACAAACATCAAGAAACCAAAACAAGTTAGGCTTTTAAAAATAGGAGTTGCTCACCTTATTAAAAAGAAAGAACAGAGCTTCCTGACTTTGAAACTGGCTTGTGAAATTTGCAAGCTGAAGCCTTGATTTTGATCTTTTAATTTAAGTTACTCACCTTCCAAATCATATTTTAGAAATGACAAAGCTTCCTTTATCTTTCCAGGCTTTTGCAATTTCCAGTTGAAAGCCTTCTAGTTTTGATTCTCTGGTTTTTATTTGTCTTCTTGTTTTAAATCTGAAGCTTTAAGTTGATGTTTGGTTTGAATGTTAAGTGATATTGTACTTTGGTTTTCTCAAGTTGAAATGGTGAACGAAAAATAAAATGAGAAGTTTTATGGAGTATTGAAATGTATATGCTGAGATAAGTGCACAGGTTATATAAACTTGCACTATGTGACATTATTTGTTTATTAAAATACAAGACAAGTTTTTTTTTTCAAATGGGAGGCTGATGGATACGTTCTTGTGCTTGCATTAATTGATCTTGTACAACTTGTATTTTTTTTTCTTTTCAGCTGTACAAACAATGGGCTGAGATGATATGTTATAGTGTACTAAGGTATAGGTATTAATTGCTTACCCTTATTTACTGGTACAAATATATTTGAAAAATCTTTTCTTTTCGGCTGAAGATATTGTGGTATCTTCTTTTGCAAGCTTTTCTTTATTTGTTTTAGTCTTGTTACTTTGAAACATAAATGAATTTATGTTGTTATACTTTATCTATGTGTTTGCCTTATATTGTTACCTTATACACATCTATTTAAAACTTTCATAAATTCTTATTTACCTTTTATTTTGTACTTAATATAATTCTATAACAAATGATATGAAATCAAATCATTCATTACTAAAATTAACTATATATAAAAGTTTAATGAATCCAATATTGTTCTCAATATATTCTTTTTAGTGATTTCAAATCAACAATATTCATTTCTATTTCTAACTCATCGTCTTGTATTTATTTCATAAATTCAAATTATTATTAACCATTTACTTGAAATTTAAATCTAAATCACATATATACAATATACAGATTTTTAATTGATTTAACATAGAATTTATTTGAATGCGGGGAAACTCGTTTCAATTTACAATGAATTTTACAAATTTTAATTCAAAAATTAATTTAATTATCAATTAAATGTAATTAAAATTCGGGGTCGTTACAGAGCCCATAATTTCCACACGGGCAGTCTAGAGTTATGTTATCAGGATATTCTGAATATTCTGGAGCTTTGGAAGCAAGCTGGATGGTGAAACGTATCACCTATATTTTTGTATTATTCCGCTGTGTATTCTGTATGAGGACAAGTTTATATAACTGTCCATTGTTGTATTGAGTTGTATATTGACTCTGATGATTGATGTATGTATAAACTGATATAGTTCTTTTGTTTAAAGACTAGTGTTTATCTATTATATATTGTTCCGCTGCGATATGTGAGATTCTGATATTGTTTCTGTTTCTGATGTTGTTCTGTTGTTCTTCTTTTCTTTCTCTTCTATCTTTCTTCTTCTTCTGTTTTCTTTTTCTTCTACCTTTTTCTTCTTTCTTAAACCATCACATTTCGGGTTTCCGGCATTCGATTTCTCGGCAGTTGATAAAGTGGGTATCGATGTCAAATTTTCGAAAGTCGAAAATTCCGGTATGTGACAATTTATGTATTTATTCTAATTCAACCTATTATGTCTATTCATTTTTTCCATAAATACCACATTAAATCCTTTAATCGGTCCATTAACACATTTATTTCCCCCATATAATTCTATTATGCCTATTTATTTCTCCATAAATGTCATGTTAAATTCTCTAATTAGTCCCCATTTAATTCCTTTAAATTTCTATTAACTACAAATTTACAAATATATTGCTTATTAAATTTGTAGTTATTGTCCATAAATTTTGAAATTACTATTCCTTCATTTTTAACCTCCTAATCGTATAATTACTATGCTGTTAATAACTAAACGTCCAATGTATACTAATTTGAATATCGATGTATATTATGCTATAAATATATTTTTATTTTTAATTGGTAAGCGCGGATATACATGTCTATGTATTCATGTTCCTAAGCCTTTCCAACAAGGATACCGTTATAATTTTCCATAAATTACCCGAAAATGAGACTTTTGCTTCATTTGAAATTATAAGGAATTATTTCTTTCATTGAAATAGACAATCTAAACTACAGAGAAGAATATCCATACTTTACGCATCTTCCAATAAATTACATAGATATACTTTTTATACATTTGTGGAATTAGATAATTTATGGAAATTACATGAAAATAGATACAATTAGATTATACCCGCTTCCAATAAATTAAAATATATAAATTTACATTCCAAGTCAACTAAGGCAATCTAATTTACAACCCAATTATAAATCTGAAAGAACTTTACAACTTTACAAACATTCTATAATAATAAATATTAAGGACTGATTTCAAATTTTCTTATTATGGTGTACATGCTGTTCCTATTACTTATCTTATTGAATATGTAGGCAATATTCCTAAACATTCGTTTTAAGCGTACAACTCATTGGATCTTATATAGACGTAATAACTAAATAAAAATTCAACGAGATAAATTTCAATATTATAAATAAATTATATAATTTCCTACTCACCTTTCAAGCTTTCCAATCTCCTAAATCTATATCCATTCCTTAACTTGACTCCTTTTCCATTCTAAGCCAAAAGAATATGTATACCAAGGTGTATACATACTATTAGAATTACAGACCTGAGAAGAGATACGAGGTTAAAGAGAATATAGATTTATAATTATAAAATCTTATCCTTTTCTTTTGCGATGTTGATTCACTTTTTCTCTTCTTCTTTTTTATTTTCTGCCCTTCTCCGATTTATGTGCATATATATAATATTTTATAATTTTTAAAAATAGTGGAGAAGGAAAAATGACAGAGCTTTGCTTCTTGCATCAAAAACATAAGAAGAGAAGTGAGGGGTGATGCATGTATTTATAGGCGCTCGAATCAACCATAACCATTAGATTAAAATAACTAAATCTGGGTTGTTTAGCCAAGGCTCAAACCCTAGCCGCCACCATAAAACCGCTCGATCGTTTCCCTATAAGCGGTCAACCGCTAGTGGTCGACCGACTTAATGAGTGGGTCGACCGATGGGGTCTGAATTCAATGTAATTTACGTCCTATTTTTGTTCTAAATTATTTTCGCTCTGAAAACTTCAAGCGCTAATAATTTTTTGTTTGAGCTCTGATCGTGAAACTCCAAATACGAATGTTGCTTAGAAAATCAACACGAACGCAATGGTGTAAGTTTCATGGCCAAATTCTGTCATTTTCTCAAATTCAATTTTTGAAACCTTATTTGTTATTTATTAATTATCGTTAATTTTTTCCGATGTTACATTCTCCCTCTCTTAAAAGAATTCCATCCTCGAAATTTCCCAAGGGTTGAATCATATAATAAAATGTACAACCAATCTAAGTTATCCAACCAATTATTGTACAATAATTTTTGTAGCCAAGCATGTACAAATGCATGGTGTATCATAACATATAAGACATGTAAGCAGAATGATTTTAAATCGGCGCCTCTTAAATGAATGCATTCTTTTAAAAATATTTTGAAGATATGATGCAACCGACCAAGTTGTACTGTCAGTTCTATATGTATGCAAGTTTCAAAAACCAAAAATCATTTTTCACACAAAAATTTCCACATTCCTACGGGTCGGAGTATGGTTCAACCAATTTAGCATCCAATCCCTACCACCTAACACCTAACATACAAATTTTTTTAACATCCATTTTTTTTTAAAATCTAGTTTTTCCAAACTATACTCCTATGTATGCTAAAAAAGGAATTTAGATGGAAAATTTTACAGTTCCATCCTTCTTTTGGATACTTAGTCCATTGTCCCTTGGGTTCTTCTCTTTTGCCTTCAAAACTTTTCCAACTTTTCCAAGTACAATTTACATAAGGAGGTTTATTTGTGGATGTTAAAGCATAATTATTCTAAGCGCAAGTTTTCGTTTACTATGAACAAGGTATAGAAATAGAAACCCCAAAACTAAAACAGTCTTTTCCCATCACCTATGTTTTGTATACTATCACCCTTGTTCGACAAAAAAATTCATATTCACTAACATGTTGACCCGCCCTAAGTATGTGCCACTAGAAAATTGAAAAATTCTCATTTTCCGTCAAAAATCATTTTCCCTTTCTAATCAAACCTGCAAAATAGTTTGAAAAAATCAATTTCCCAAAGCATTTAAGCACCATGTTTTTTCAGAAGCACTTGACCAAAATTTTCCAAAAACATTTGAACCCCACTTCTCAAAAGCATTAAAACAAAAAAATTCAAAACATTTTCCTCCATCATTAAAAATAAATCAAGCCACATCTTAATGTAATCGAAACTCAACCAACGAGTTAATACATAGAATTAACCCTAGTATTGTGCAGCTAATCTTAGATTTTAAGAACCTTTTCTTTAGTTCTAAAACAACAAACTACCTACAAGCGTATTCATACATTTTAGCTTTTAAGGCATAGGGATAGTGCTCCATGACATCGCAATAACCTTTTCTTGTCCTTCATTTGGTAAAATTTATTTTTTTCAAAATTTTAAAGTTTTTGGGATTAAAGCATTCTAAATTTTTAGTTGCTAATTTAATTTCCTAATTTATTTTATAACTTCCAATTTTACCTATATTTTATCACTAGTTAAGTGTCCTTATGAGATTTCCTTATTTACACTATTGTCCAGTATATTTATATAGCGGTCAAAGCACTTCCAAACCATCAACATAGTAATAAAATGGGAACATATCTCATATCACATTGTACGCTTTTCCAATAACCTAAGGGAAATAACTAGCGATTATAGCCTAAAATCCTAATAGAATTTTTTTGCTGGAAGCTTCCATTCATCATCAATTGGTGTTAATGATGTTGTGGTCCTAACACTCCTTACTAATTAAGATGGATATTCTAGTACGCCATTCAACTATAATCTACATGTTTTAACTTGCTTCCTTGGCTCATAATAAATGATGTCCATCCATTACTTAATCTATTACACCCGACTATTGGATAAATTGTGCATTAATATACCGCAGTGGGTAAGAAATATGAACTACGCACATTTATAGTAACTTATCAAAAAATTGATTTGGTAGAATATCTTTCCTACCACCTATCTCGCCTTCTTTAACCACGAGACAACCATTATCCTCTATGTGTGTTTGCCATCTTATTACTCACTTCTGCAATCACACTACTACCTTCTTTGAATCATAATCTGTTGACACTCTCAACCTTTGGTATTACTTTCTTTATCCTTGATTTTTCATGTGAGTATATCCTAGGACTTGCAAAAGTGTACTTCGATACCATTCCCCAATCCTTCGAGAGTTCTACGCATGTCTAATCAAATATTCCTTGGTTCATTCCAATATTCCTTAAATTCAATGGGGATTCCTTGTTGCCACTCTACGAGCATTCATAGCTATTTTATTCATATTGTAACGACCCCGAATTTTATAAATATTTAAAATGATAATGTATTTATTTTTGAATTAGATTTGTAAAATAAATCGATAAAATGGAGCGAGTTTCCCCGATATCCAAGTATATTTGTATAAATTGTTTAAAAATGTATATTTGATTTGAATTTAAATCTTTATATAAATGGTTTAGAAATGAAAATATATCCGATAGATAGACAGTTATATATACATTCAAAACAAAGAAATAGAAATGTATACAAGACAAGAAGTAAAGTAAAAAAATAAAAATATCACTTCTACAACTTTCATCTCAGCACAAACTTAAGTCAATTCGAAATCTTATTAAGCATTTCAGCCTCCACAAATTTGCCTAATAAAACATAGTATATATGTACATAGGATATGAAGCATACCAGGCAAGTAATCATGTTTGTAAAATAGATATGCAGGCAAAAGAATAAACAAGGTAAAAAATAAAAAAATATATCTATGTACTAAAATAAGATAAGGGTTGAGACATAAAGGACTTTAGCATTAAATGCTAGTTTCAACAAGTCAATTCGAATTGTAAAAATTTTCTTCAGCCTCCAAAAGAGATAAAAATCTCTGATCAATGCTTGTACCAGCTGAGATTATTTCTTTTGTACAAATATAACTTAGCCTCTACATTGTTTCCTTTATATCAAGTTCCCTCTTCATTTCGATTCCTTTAAACAATACAAAGTAAAACCTCTTTCAAAAGCCTGAGCAAGGCTATCTCAAATGCAAAGCTTGAAATTAATCAAAGCATTTCAAAGTTTCATCTTCAAATCTTTTTCAAAAGCCTGGAATCAAGTGCTAGTTTTTAAAGCTTCCAGTTTTAAGACTTAAGCAAGACATTTGATCTCTGGAATCAAAACATCAGAAGTATTCAAGTTTTCAAATTTCAGTTTGCAAGCCTTTCCAGTTTACGAAAAGCAAGCTCTCTGCCTTTTCAAAATTTGGTGAGTAACTTCATTTCTTTTAACAACTCTAGGTATTTGAAATTTCACAAGTTTAAGTTTGGAATCAGGTATGTTGAGTTTTGTTTTGTGAATGTATGTGAGCAACTCTTCCTTTAAAAGCCTACTCTGTTCTTTCTTCTTCGAAACCGTGAGTAACATTTTATTTCAAAAATCTTGTTCAAATAAGAGCAACTCTGTTTTCTTTCCTGGAAAACAACAGTGAGTAGCATAAAATTTAAATAGCTTAAGTATATCTTTATGTTGCTTGTTCATCTCTGAAACTAGTATATTTGTGAGTAACTCCACTTTTAAACCTTAAAGAAAAATGTAGTTGCATGCTAGTGTTGTTGAACAGCTGTGTATATACATGTATGATGTATGTGTGTTGTTTCCAACAGAAGTTACTCTGTTTATGGTTCCAGTTCTCTTGTTGTAATTTAAATTTATTTTTTTTGGAACCAATTGTTGTTAGGACTAAGTTTACAAACAAAGGATGTTTGATTTAATATAGATTAAAGTTTGAAATTTTAATTTAGACAAAATAAAGCAGGAGTGACTCTGTAAAACCAAAACCAACAGTGCAAATGCATATAAAAGTGGAATTTCAAACATTGTAATTTGTTGATTCACTTATATAACCTGGATCTTTATCAGAAATCACGATTTTTAAAGGTTAGATCATCATTTTTAGAATGGGGATAAAGGAGCAGTTCGAGTTTGTTCGAATTTCGTATTTTAGGCAAATTATGGTGATTTAGGAATCAATGGAGCTTGGGGCTGTTCGAGGTGATAGACGAGCCTACGTGGGTGCTGGGAAAAATGGACGACGACGATCTCGATTTGAAATTTGTAAACCTAATTTTGTTTGGGTCGAGTGTTTTAGTTGGCTCGTCGTCGTCAGGAGATCGAGTGCGGCGTGCTTATGGGATTTGGTAGTGGGGGTATGGACGAGGCCATGGCCGGAGGCGATAGCTCTCAAGTGGTCGGAGCCTTCAGAAAATGGTGTTGCCAGGTTTTGGAGTGGGGGTCCTCTCGAGTTCCAGGTTGTATGCAAATTCCTGTATCGAGTTCGAATGCTCGATCGAGCCATGATATTGTTTTCATCGTTTGGATGATCGGGGACGAAGGTATGGGTCACTGCTGACCTATCGGAGACGGTCTCGGTGATCGGAGCATCACCATGGAGTGGTGCACGTGCACGAGAAGGACGTGGTGTCAGTTGTAACTGGTTGGGGAGGAAAGCGAAAAACTCGAAGCAATACGCGAGGAAATTGGAGGGAAACTCGAAGGCAGGCTCGGGTTGTTTTAGCATGGTATCGGGTTAGTTTTAATACTTAATCAAAATTTAAAAAGAAATTTACTCACACGGGTCAATTGGTAGGAAAACTCGAAGGACTCTGGCATTTCTCTCGGGTGTGACTCGAAGTGGGTCTTAGGTTTCATATAAAAACAGATTTTGACTTTAAAACCAGATTTAAATTTTAAATATTTTAACCCATGTTTTAAGATAATTGTTTTGACCCGAAAATGGATTAATAAGGATTAATAAATTGTAAATAAAAGGTTAGTTAATTAATTAATTAAGATAATTAAATTAAGAAGTAATTAATTAATAAAGGTGGTAAAAAGATAATTTTTAAGCTTAATTAAACTTAAAATTCATATGTTAAAAATTATGGTTTATCTTAAATTTATTTAATGATAATTTATTAATGATTAAAGATTGATAAATAAAGAAAAAATTTATTAAAGAAAAAATTAATGTATGTGATAAATTAATTAAGGTAATTAATTTGAGGATAATTTATTAATTGAAGGATAATTAATTAATGAAAGTTATTAAGAGATGATTTATTAATTAAGGGTTTATTTATTAACATAATAAATCAGAAATAATTAATTTTTGATTGAAAGATAATTAGTCAAAATGATTTACAATAAGTTTATAATTAATTAACCAGGATTAGTAATTTATTCATAAGAAATTAATCTGATTTAAATTTATCAGATATTAATTGATTCTACTTATGAATGTTTGGATTCTATTGGATGACTTGATTGTTTGTTATCCCTGATTGTGATGCTCTGTTTTGATGTGTTTAATGAAATTCTCTTTCTGTGTTATATTGTTATATGAATATGAAAACCCCGGCACTTGAATTTCGATGCGACAGGGAGTCGGATTCCAGTTGGTTATCCGAAACCCACATCGAATTGTAATAGTGAATCTTTGTAACTGATAAATTTATTTTATCTATGAAACTGTAAATGAAGATAAGCGTTGTGGATTATACCGCTTATCGATATTGATATATCTGTGATGATTGATGATGTTGCACTATTGTGTGTAAAACCCCTGGACTACACTATACACACACAAATATGGATTTCACGTGGAAATCGGTTAAGTCACAGATAATTTAAATTTGATGTTTTTGAAATGGAAATTTTAATTTCAATTGATTTTGAAATTGGAAATTTGGGTTTGAAGTGAAAAGCTTTTGAAATAGAATTTCAAAGATAAAAGTTATTTTGAATAACTTAATCGAGTTTCGAAAATTTAAATAATTTGATTTAAATTTGAATTCAAGTTTGAAATTGAATTCTATGATTTGAAACTAAGGATTAAAGATGCTGTACAAGTTATATATGGGGTAAACCATTTTAAAGGTATTGATTTGGGAATTTGAATTTAATTCAAGGGTTTTAACTCGTGTAAATATAACTGGATTTTTATGAAACGAAACTATTTGTTTTCAAATAGTAAAAGCTTTCACAAAAGTACTGGACTCCCAATTTGTGTTGAAAGAATTTCAAGTTTGAAATGGAATTGAAATGTTTTGAAAACTATGAAATGAGTCTTTGATTTCAAAGACCGGATGAGTTAATCTAACTTGAAATGGAATTGTTTTGGAAGACTATGAATGAATCTTGGGAAACGAGTTTTGAAAGCTATAAGTTAAATCTTGATTTAAAGGTTTAACGAGTAAATCCAAGTGAAATGGAAATTGTTTTGAAATCCATGAATGAATCTTTGGGAACGGGGTGAACTTTGTGAATTGAATCTTTTTGTTTAAAAGATTAAAAGTGTGGAAATTGTTTAAACCATTGAAGGTTTTTGAATTGAATCTTTTTGTTTAAAAGATTGGAAATGGTAAATTATTTTACCATTCGAATGAAAAGTTTTGGGCTTTAAGCTGTGATTTAACTGAGACCCAAGTATCCGTATGATTTTTTTTATTGCGCTCGTTATTCGGTTTAGCCGGGAGAGGACCTTTGTGTCATATAACCCATTCCGAATAGTGATACGACGATATGGATAGCATTTGAAGACCAGTGGTGAAGACCGGATATTTTTGAAAACGGAAGGATTACCGTCGAGTTACTCTGCATCGGCTGATCCCCGATATAGAGGTTTTATCACCCTTAGTGACGGGAAGTCCGGACGTGATTGGAAATTATCCGGATTTGCAAGGGCTTCGTGAGAAGTGCCTTCGGTTCTGTTCGAT
This sequence comes from Allium fistulosum, assembly GCA_030737815.1. Classification (NCBI taxonomy): domain Eukaryota; kingdom Viridiplantae; phylum Streptophyta; class Magnoliopsida; order Asparagales; family Amaryllidaceae; genus Allium; species Allium fistulosum. Next base: position 920,705,844 of record CM060906.1, read on the forward strand.
CCCGGAACAGACTTGTATGGATGTGTGTCTGACATTACACTTTGAGATGTAAAGCTGGTTTCTATCAAATACATTTCTGTTGGTGGCGGAGAATTTATTCTCTTAGCTTAACACCCTTCTCTGAGACGTACGAGCTCAGAGGTTATGTAGTTGATGGTTACTAGTGATACATTCCCAATTTGGTAATGTGGCATACGAAGTGCTGATGATCATTTGTTGGTCAAAGCGTGGCTTTGTGAAAAAGCGTGGCTTTGTGAAAAAGCGTAGCTTTGTGGACGAGACTTCGTCGAGCCTCACAACCCGGTAATGGTCGAAACAAGAATGTTGCGACAAAGGTTTGTAGGGGTAGCGCCCCTAGGGTATGTCATTTCCTTCTGGATAAAAGGTGATATCATGGTATGGAGCCCAGATATTTTACCTATGTGGATGCTGCACAGTTATTATACTTTGTGGTTGTTGCTTTATGATCGAGGGCCCTCGGATAAAGGTCGGTAACGACCGGGGGATGACATGACTCGTGTGTTAGTTACCTAGTTACAGCTCGGTTAGAGCGTGAGGTAGCGTCGGCCTTTTGTTTGCAGAGATCCGGTTAGGATCCGGGGCGTCTTTCCAGAGGCGTTTCTATTTCGGTAAGGAAGTTCCTTAGCCTGATCATTTGTTGGAAATCCAAAGAAACAATACGAACCCAGTACGGTTTTAGTTGTATTACCTGCTATGGAATGTGGCGGTAACCTGCTATTGAACGTAGTAGCTATAGTAGGCATACAACAATGGTTGTATGCTGGCTAAGATTAATATTATATTTTCGAAATGGTTTTCGACACTATGCACTAATGATAATAATATCGAATGATTTTGCGTAGTAAGCATTTTTGACTATCATAAGAAGAAATCTCCTCCAATTATGCGATTGCATTGTGTGTGTGGTGGGAGGTCTTATGGTAGTTTCATTTCGAAAAGCATTGCGGATTTCAATGTTTAAAAGCCTTTCGTGTTTGTTTAAAGATAAACTGTTTTTGTTGCTCACACCAGTCCCATGACTGATCCGGAGTTTATTGTTCCCTTCCTAAACTCTGGGTGCCCACTATTTTCCACACGGGCAGTCTAGAGTTGGGTTTTTCAGATATTCAGGTTTAGTAGACTATTTGGAGCTAGTTCAGTTCTTGGAGTTCATGGACTGACGTTGCTTATCTTGGAGCATTCTATTGGAGACATTCTATCCGCTGCTAGTGTTATCTTTTCTTTTCCGCTGCTATTTGTTGTATCATATCTCTGATGTATATAGATATTCATTGTATCATCATTGTATCTGGATATTGTATCAGATGTTGTATATCTATATTGTTTTCTTTCTTCCGCTGTGTTATTTACTTAATTGTGTTATAGCTCCGGCGAATCGGATTTGAACGGTCGAATCTGCGGCATTCTAGTACAATGTGAAGTACGGATGTTGATTTTCGAGCGGGCAAAATCCGGATCGTTACATGTGGTATCAGAGCTAAGGTTGAACTTTAGCTCAGGAGTATAACACATTAAGTAACTCATTAGAGATAGGGTGAAGTATACCCTAGAATGAGTAATTCTCAGATATCCGTCCGAATGCCTCAGTAAATTCTCTTGCTATCCACTGATAGTGAGTATGAGTGCAAGAAGAGGATGAGATAGGGGACAGGGGAATACGACTATAAATGGTCAATATCCTGTAACAACAAGGAAGCAATCTTTTTGTCTATCCTTTCTCTATCGATCTCTTTGTTCGTCATCTTTTCTCAATTCTTCGATAGTTTCTGGTAGATCCAGAAAGAAGATTCGATATATTAATATGGGACATAAACTCCAGCTGAGTCAAAATTGTTTGTTTGGGTGTATTGGTTGCATTGTTTGCAATGGTTGATAGGTATACTTAGTCTTTAAACTAAAAGTTTTGAAACTGTATCCATATATCTATCTATTCTTTGGGTCCGGATATATTCTACGAATGGTTAGTTATCTTTTCGAACTGACCGATGCCCCTGCATATTTTGTAGATCTGGATAACCCGAGTATTTTGTTGATTGTTAAACAGATTCGTTCTCATATCTGATTTTGATATTCTGATTTGGTAAGCCAAATGCAGAATCAATGTTCAGTTTGATTAAATGAAACATTCTTCATCTGTCTTTGTTTTCGTGCCTGTGAATTTCGAGGACGAAATTCTTTTAAGGGGGGAAGTCTGTAACGACCCCGAATTTTATAAATATTTAAAATGATAATGTATTTATTTTTGAATTAGATTTGTAAAATAAATCGATAAAATGGAGCGAGTTTCCCCGATATCCAAGTATATTTGTATAAATTGTTTAAAAATGTATATTTGATTTGAATTTAAATCTTTATATAAATGGTTTAGAAATGAAAATATATCCGATAGATAGACAGTTATATATACATTCAAAACAAAGAAATAGAAATGTATACAAGACAAGAAGTAAAGTAAAAAAATAAAAATATCACTTCTACAACTTTCATCTCAGCACAAACTTAAGTCAATTCGAAATCTTATTAAGCATTTCAGCCTCCACAAATTTGCCTAATAAAACATAGTATATATGTACATAGGATATGAAGCATACCAGGCAAGTAATCATGTTTGTAAAATAGATATGCAGGCAAAAGAATAAACAAGGTAAAAATAAAAAAAAAATATCTATGTACTAAAATAAGATAAGGGTTGAGACATAAAGGACTTTAGCATTAAATGCTAGTTTCAACAAGTCAATTCGAATTGTAAAAATTTTCTTCAGCCTCCAAAAGAGATAAAAATCTCTGATCAATTCTTGTACCAGCTGAGATTATTTCTTTTGTACAAATATAACTTAGCCTCTACATTGTTTCCTTTATATCAAGTTCCCTCTTCATTTCGATTCCTTTAAACAATACAAAGTAAAACCTCTTTCAAAAGCCTGAGCAAGGCTATCTCAAATGCAAAGCTTGAAATTAATCAAAGCATTTCAAAGTTTCATCTTCAAATCTTTTTCAAAAGCCTGGAATCAAGTGCCAGTTTTTAAAGCTTCCAGTTTTAAGACTTAAGCAAGACATTTGATCTCTGGAATCAAAACATCAGAAGTATTCAAGTTTTCAAATTTCAGTTTGCAAGCCTTTCCAGTTTACGAAAAGCAAGCTCTCTGCCTTTTCAAAATTTGGTGAGTAACTTCATTTCTTTTAACAACTCTAGGTATCTGAAATTTCACAAGTTTAAGTTTGGAATCAGGTATGTTGAGTTTTGTTTTGTGAATGTATGTGAGCAACTCTTCCTTTAAAAGCCTACTCTGTTCTTTCTTCTTCGAAACCGTGAGTAACATTTTATTTCAAAAATCTTGTTCAAATAAGAGCAGCTCTGTTTTCTTTCCTGGAAAACAACAGTGAGTAGCATAAAATTTAAATAGCTTAAGTATATCTTTATGTTGCTTGTTCATCTCTGAAACTAGTATATTTGTGAGTAACTCCACTTTTAAACCTTAAAGAAAAATGTAGTTGCATGCTAGTGTTGTTGAACTGCTGTGTATATACATGTATGATGTATGTGTGTTGTTTCCAACAGAAGTTACTCTGTTTATGGTTCCAGTTCTCTTGTTGTAATTTAAATTTTTTTTTTTGGAACCAATTGTTGTTAGGACTAAGTTTACAAACAAAGGATGTTTGATTTAATATAGATTAAAGTTTGAAATTTTAATTTAGACAAAATAAAGCAGGAGTGACTCTGTAAAACCAAAACCAATAGTGCAAATGCATATAAAAGTGGAATTTCAAACATTGTAATTTGTTGATTCACTTATATAACCTGGATCTTTATCAGAAATCACGATTTTTAAAGGTTAGATCATCATTTTTAGAATGGGGATAAAGGAGCAGTTCGAGTTTGTTCGAATTTTGTATTTTAGGCAAATTATGGTGATTTAGGAATCAATGGAGCTTGGGGTTGTTCGAGGTGATAGACGAGCCTACGTGGGTGCTGGGAAAAATGGACGACGACGATCTCGATCATCGAGGAGACCGCGGCAAGCTTTTGAAATTTGTAAACCTAATTTTGTTTGGGTCGAGTGTTTTAGTTGGCTCGTCGTCGTCAGGAGATCGAGTGCGGCGTGCTTATGGGATTTGGTAGTGGGGGTATGGACGAGGCCATGGCCGAAGGCGATAGCTCTCAAGTGGTCGGAGCCTTCAGAAAATGGTGTTGCCAAGTTTTGGAGTGGGGGTCCTCTCGAGTTCCAGGTTGTATGCAAATTCCTGTATCGAGTTCGAATGCTCGATCGAGCCATGATATTGTTTTCATCGTTTGGATGATCGGGGACGAAGGTATGGGTCACTGCTGACCTATCGGAGACGGTCTCGGTGATCGGAGCATCACCATGGAGTGGTGCACGTGCACGAGAAGGACGTGGTGTCAGTTGTAACTGGTTGGGGAGGAAAGCGAAAAACTCGAAGCAATACGCGAGGAAATTGGAGGGAAACTCGAAGGCAGGCTCGGGTTGTTTTAGCATGGTATCGGGTTAGTTTTAATACTTAATCAAAATTTGAAAAGAAATTTACTCACACGGGTCAATTGGTAGGAAAACTCGAAGGACTCTGGCATTTCTCTCGGGTGTGACTCGAAGTGGGTCTTAGGTTTCATATAAAAACAGATTTTGACTTTAAAACCAGATTTAAATTTTAAATATTTTAACCCATGTTTTAAGATAATTGTTTTGACCCGAAAATGGATTAATAAGGATTAATAAATTGTAAATAAAAGGTTAGTTAATTAATTAATTAAGATAATTAAATTAAGAAGTAATTAATTAATAAAGGTGGTAAAAAGATAATTTTTAAGCTTAATTAAACTTAAAAATTCATATGTTAAAAATTATGGTTTATCTTAAATTTATTTAATGATAATTTATTAATGATTAAAGATTGATAAATAAAGAAAAAATTTATTAAAGAAAAAATTAATGTATGTGATAAATTAATTAAGGTAATTAATTTGAGGATAATTTATTAATTGAAGGATAATTAATTAATGAAAGTTATTAAGAGATGATTTATTAATTAAGGGTTTATTTATTAACATAATAAATCAGAAATAATTAATTTTTGATTGAAAGATAATTAGTCAAAATGATTTACAATAAGTTTATAATTAATTAACCAGGATTAGTAATTTATTCATAAGAAATTAATCTGATTTAAATTTATCAGATATTAATTGATTCTACTTATGAATGTTTGGATTCTATTGGATGACTTGATTGTTTGTTATCCCTGATTGTGATGCTCTGTTTTGATGTGTTTAATGAAATTCTCTTTCTGTGATATATTGTTATATGAATATGAAAACCCCGGCACTTGAATTTCGATGCGACAGGGAGTCGGATTCCAGTTGGTTATCCGAAACCCACATCGAATTGTAATAGTGAATCTTTGTAACTGATAAATTTATTTTATCTATGAAACTGTAAATGAAGATAAGCGTTGTGGATTATACCGCTTATCGATATTGATATATCTGTGATGATTGATGATGTTGCACTATTGTGTGTAAAACCCCTGGACTACACTATACACACACAAATATGGATTTCACGTGGAAATCGGTTAAGTCACAGATAATTTAAATTTGATGTTTTTGAAATGGAAATTTTAATTTCAATTGATTTTGAAATTGGAAATTTGGGTTTGAAGTGAAAAGCTTTTGAAATAGAATTTCAAAGATAAAAGTTATTTTGAATAACTTAATCGAGTTTCGAAAATTTAAATAATTTGATTTAAATTTGAATTCAAGTTTGAAATTGAATTCTATGATTTGAAACTAAGGATTAAAGATGCTGTACAAGTTATATATGGGGTAAACCATTTTAAAGGTATTGATTTGGGAATTTGAATTTAATTCAAGGGTTTTAACTCGTGTAAATATAACTGGATTTTTATGAAACGAAACTATTTGTTTTCAAATAGTAAAAGCTTTCACAAAAGTAATGGACTCCCAATTTGTGTTGAAAGAATTTCAAGTTTGAAATGGAATTGAAATGTTTTGAAAACTATGAAATGAGTCTTTGATTTCAAAGACCGGATGAGTTAATCTAACTTGAAATGGAATTGTTTTGGAAGACTATGAATGAATCTTTGGAAACGAGTTTTGAAAGCTATAAGTTAAATCTTGATTTAAAGATTTAACGAGTTAATCCAAGTGAAATGGAAATTGTTTTGAAATCCATGAATGAATCTTTGGGAACGGGGTGAACTTTGTGAATTGAATCTTTTTGTTTAAAAGATTAAAAGTGTGGAAATTGTTTAAACCATTGAAGGTTTTTGAATTGAATCTTTTTGTTTAAAAGATTGGAAATGGTAAATTATTTTACCATTCGAATGAAAAGTTTTGGGCTTTAAGCTGTGATTTAACTGAGACCCCAGTATCCGTATGATTTTTTTTATTGCGCTCGTTATTCGGTTTAGCCGGGAGAGGACCTTTGTGTCATATAACCCATTCCGAATAGTGATACGACGATATGGATAGCATTTGAAGACCGGTGGTGAAGACCGGATATTTTTGAAAACGGAAGGATTACCGTCGAGTTACTCTGCATCGGCTGATCCCCGATATAGAGGTTTTATCACCCTTAGTGACGGGAAGTCCGGACGTGATTGGAAATTATCCGGATTTGCAAGGGCTTCGTGAGAAGTGCCTTCGGTTCTGTTCGATCCCGGAACAGACTTGTATGGATGTGTGTCTGACATTACACTTTGAGATGTAAAGCTGGTTTCTATCAAATACATTTCTGTTGGTGGCGAAGAATTTATTCTCTTAGCTTAACACCCTTCTCTGAGACGTACGAGCTCAGAGGTTATGTAGTTGATGGTTACTAGTGATACATTCCCAATTTGGTAATGTGGCATACGAAGTGCTGATGATCATTTGTTGGTCAAAGCGTGGCTTTGTGAAAAAGCGTGGCTTTGTGAAAAAGCGTAGCTTTGTGGACGAGACTTCGTCGAGCCTCACAACCCGGTAATGGTCGAAACAGGAATGTTGCGACAAAGGTTTGTAGGGGTAGCGCCCCTAGGGTATGTCATTTCCTTCTGGATAAAAGGTGATATCATGGTATGGAGCCCAGATATTTTACCTATGTGGATGCTGCACAGTTATTATACTTTGTGGTTGTTGCTTTATGATCGAGGGCCCTCGGATAAAGGTCGGTAACGACCGGGGGATGACATGACTCGTGTGTTAGTTACCTAGTTACAACTCGGTTAGAGCGTGAGGTAGCGTCGGCCTTTTGTTTGCAGAGATCCGGTTAGGATCCGGGGCGTCTTTCCAGAGGCGTTTCTATTTCGGTAAGGAAGTTCCTTAGCCTGATCATTTGTTGGAAATCCAAAGAAACAATACGAACCCAGTATGGTTTTAGTTGTATTACCTGCTATGGAATGTGGCGGTAACCTGCTATTGAACGTAGTAGCTATAGTAGGCATACAACAATGGTTGTATGCTGGCTAAGATTAATATTATATTTTCGAAATGGTTTTCGACACTATGCACTAATGATAATAATATCGAATGATTTTGCGTAGTAAGCATTTTTGACTATCATAAGAAGAAATCTCCTCCAATTCTGCGATTGCATTGTGTGTGTGGTGGGAGGTCTTATGGTAGTTTCATTTTCGAAAAGCATTGCGGATTTCAATGTTTAAAAGCCTTTCGTGTTTGTTTAAAGATAAACTGTTTTTGTTGCTCACACCAGTCCCATGACTGATCCAGAGTTTATTGTTCCCTTCCTAAACTCTGGGTGCCCACTATTTTCCACACAGGCAGTCTAGAGTTGGGTTTTTCAGATATTCAGGTTTAGTAGACTATTTGGAGCTAGTTCAGTTCTTGGAGTTCATGGACTGACGTTGCTTATCTTGGAGCATTCTATTGGAGACATTCTATCCGCTGTTGGTGTTATCCTTTCTTTTCCGCTGCTATTTGTTGTATCATATCTCTGATGTATATAGATATTCATTGTATCATCATTGTATCTGGATATTGTATCAGATGTTGTATATCTATATTGTTTTCTTTCTTCCGCTGTGTTATTTACTTAATTGTGTTATAGCTCCGGCGAATCGGATTTGAACGGTCGAATCTGCGGCATTCTAGTACAATGTGAAGTACGGATGTTGATTTTCGAGCGGGCAAAATCCGGATCGTTACACATATCCTAAACATTTATACCGTGTTACCTGGGTAGTGATCCCTATCACTCCATATTAAAATTTTGGTTTTGTTCTCGCTATTCGTTATAAAAATAAACTTCACAATCATGAAGTACTTGACCCAAATATTTTATCTTTAAAAATATAAACACAGAAACCTTTTTATCAAATTTAAGAATTGCTTGGTTTCCAAAAAGGAACCATGAAATTTTTTCATTTTCTAACCAACTTTACCTTTTTAATGCCTTTCTACAATAGAGATTTACTTCTTTCAAAAGTAGGATTTTTAACTCAAAACTGTTATAAAAAATCAATCATCATACCAGACCATTTTTTCTTAAAAATATCTTCTCTAACTTTAAACAATTAAAAGTTGAGTAGACAAGGATAACTTCCATCCTATTACTCATGCTATTTCCTCTTCCACCTTTGACAGAGATTTAAATGGCATGTGAGGGGGAATTCGAAAAGATATGAGCAATTGCAACATCTAACTAAGCGCTTATCTAAAATATATATGTAATTACTACATATATATGGATTTTATCTATTCTTCCTATCCTATTCCTATTGCTTTTATCCTATATTATTTCTAACTAGATTACTAATCCTATTTATTTATAGATGTAAATTCCTAATACTATTTCTATCTAAATTTCCCAATATCGACTCATTGCAGTGCGTTCGCCTACTACTTTAGTCATTGGGTTATTTTTCTCAATAATATGGAAAGAGATGCAATCTATTTCAACTGTTATTCTCTTTATTTTACTTATACAAGAATATTCCTCCTATCCTTATTATCAGGCATCCTTACTCATTTATTCTCTTTACCCCATTTTTATCAAGTACCGTTTCCATTTATCCACCCTTTTGAGAAAGAGTATGTAAACCTTCAAACTTACAAAAATAAGAAAAATCATCGAGCCAAACCTACGCTCTATTTTTCATTCATTTCAAAAACGAAAAACCCTTTTACCAAAAAAAATTTGACCCAACCAATTTTAAGCTAAGCATTTCAAATTTTCCCTACTTTTCCAAAACAACAACTTCCCAATAAATCCTTTGAGAAACCCATTCAAAACATTTCAAGGAATTTTCCCAAAATCTTTTGTCAAACTCTTCCACATGGGCTCGGACTTAGAAATGGACTTTACTTGTCCTTTCTTTTGGACTTTCCTTCTTTCCTGTTCAATCTTAACTCATCTTCATCAAAAATATAGCCATCTTCTTATGGTGATTAAAGTACACCTTCTTACGGGAACTTGCTTCACTCCTTCACATCTTGCTTTCGAATGCTTGCAACATATAAGTTTTTACTTCCCATCCATCTAGATGAAATATGCATCTTCAATTAGCAATCCATCAAAATCTATAATCACATGGTAGCCTAGGCCCAACAAGGAAGTCAAGTATCATCAAGCTTCTGGGGTCCTCCTATATGTCACGCTCATGCTCTTCTTGGTCAACTCTTTGCGATACAGCCTACAGTCTATGGGGTAATCGAAGTAGGTGAATAATTTAACTCTATTTACTGGCCTAACTCATAGTTTGTAACATCCCGAAATTTTCGACTCTGAAATCCTAGATTGTTAAAGGAAAGAAGAAGAAAGAGGTAAAAGAAGAATAGAAAACAGACTCAGAATCTCACATTTCACAGCGGATCAAATATAATATCAAATAATAGCATTTATACAAAAAATCTTTATCAGTCACTTTACATTCAATACATCAGAGTTACAACCATTCATATATCAATTAGACAGTTAAGATTAACTTGTCCTAGAAATACAAACAATATAACACGGCGGAATACACTCCATACGTTCCTGCCATCCAACTCGCATCCTGAGCTCCAGAACGTCCTTACCTGAAAATCGATCTGTAATACTCGGTCTGACCTGAGCATTACCATAAAGTAACACCCGAGTCAGGCTGGAAACCAGCGTGAGTAAACTCATTTAACTTGAAATACTAAGGTTGTAAAGTTTCTCCAAAAACCAGGGTAACTCGTACCTCACTACGAGTTCTTAACTTGTTGAAGCCAACACTTATTTCACAAACTAAAGTCTAAGTACCGTTACTTAGTTTCAATGGTCTAGTTTACTTAATTTATTCCATTCCAGCCTATCTGATTCTAAAATCAAACCTATAAAGAATTTGTAGATTACTAATCGAAGTGGTTCCGGATATTGCTAATATCCGACTCCGGTCTCTTCAAATCCAATACCATCTTTAATCCAAATTGTTTAAGTGAAATACAATTCAATTTTTAAATACAAGATGTCAATTTACATGGCAATTCATCAATGATAAATAACCCACATTATCACAGTTCAACCCAAACATATCATATCACAGAACATCACAACTTATTAGACTAGAGACATTTATCCAAACATTCAATACGATTTTAATCATCCATAAGCAAGATTAATTACTCACATAATCTATAACTAATTTAGCTTAAACCAAATAAATTAATTACTTATGAATAAATAACTTAGCCCTGCTAAATTAACATTAATTAATTACAAACCATTTAACATTAATTAATGAAATTAATTAGTCAACCTTAATTATCCCTTAATTAATTGCCTTAATTAATCAATTATCCTTAATTAATCACATAAATTAATTAACCTTTAATTACATTAATTAATTATCTTTTAATTAATCACATTAATAAATTAACCTTTTATTAATCACCTTAATTAATTAACCTTTAATTATTAATTAATTTAATTAATCAATTACCTTTTAATTATTAAATAATTAACCTTCTATTATTAAGTAATTAATCTTTAATTACTAATTATCTTTTAATCCCTTTCATAAATTAACCTCTAATTACTTTCATTAAGTAATTCCTTAATTAGTTAATCAATTAATTGATCCTTTAATTATCCACCTTAATAAATTAAAGATAAACCTTTTTATCTTAACTAATTACTCAACTGTATCATTTAAATCTTAATTAAATGCTAGAAATAAATTTTGTTATACAAAATCACTTAAGAACTTTTATTAATTAAAGTTCAATTACACTTGTCTTAATTAATCACTTTCATTCGGTAATTATCCGTTAATTACTTAAAACCTTTAATTTAAATCTTGCTTTGCTTTTTAAAATTTATTAGCTCCAAAAGAAAACCCGAGCAAACCTTCCACTTTTCCCGAGCTAACCCCCGAGTATTCCCCGCATCACCTCGACTTCGAGTAAATCAACATCTTCCCCGAGTCAAAACTACATAGTGACAACAGATATGAAAGCAACCCTGTGCACGTGCACACGAGCTCGCCGCCCCTCCGACCAACTTCGCCGTCACTTACAAGTCGACGATGACTCACTCGAACCCTCAGACCACCCAGAACCATCAATCTCGCCGGAACCCAAAATCGAGCAAGTCGATGTCTTTCTGAAATCAAACTTGGTCGACCAAATCACCTCATGCCGACAATCCCGATCACCAGAATTCACGCCGTCTCGATCAAAGCCTCGCCGCTGACCCACGCTCTGATTCCCCCATCGCCGGTTCACCCTCGACGTCGAGAACACCTCGAGAGAAACGACGACTAAAACTGGCATAAAACCCTACTTCCTCGTCGTCCGGCCACCACGACCACCTGAATATTCAACCACCATTTTCCTCTGATCCCCATCCTTCACACTACCTCTAGCACCAAGCATGTCCATCAATACCTTGCCGATCATCGGAATTTGACGAAAACCCAAAAACTTGTCAACTCAAGATATCTCCATATATACAAACTTAAAAATCTTAAAATGATTATCAAAAATCATGATTTTGCAATACGAATCTGATTGTAACATCAAACAGAAAATTATGATTATTGATTTTCTGACTTATATATGATTTTCACTGTAATTTATCTTTTTCACAATATTTACTAAATATTTTTACCTGAAACTATTGTTAGAAATGAAATTACATTGTTTCAAGCATTTTCTTTTCAATGATTAAAGCCAGAAAGAGATTAGAGAAGGAGAAATTGATTTTCGCATCTTGATTAGCCTGTTAATATCAAACAAGCATGCATATATGTATACCCAGACATGTACAGGTATATACACATAGTACTTCACTATATTCAAACAAAATATATCCATGCAAATCATATTTACCATATCACTTCACAAATTTAGCTCATGCAACAACATATAAACAGATTAAACCTTTTAAAACAGAAGTTTACTCACCTTTGAAAATAGAGAACCAGATTGTTCTCAAACCAGATTTTAAATGTGAAACTGATTTTGAATTTGCTTCAGGTTGATTTTGCTGCTAGCCCTTTAAATTTTGAAACTGAGTTGATCTTTGGAAATTTGTAAGCTTGCTTCTTGACTTGAATTTGAATTTGAGCTTAAATGTTTGTTCTTGTTTCAGATTTTGGAATCCCAGGTTGAGGATTTTGTTTCTGATTTTCATTTTCCACGTTTTGTTTTATAAGATGAAGATAAAGAAGGAAATTGAGAAGTGAAAAGAAAATCAATCCTGGTTTCTTTCTTTAATTTATGTTATTTGAAATTAATGCATTGTCCACTTGTTAATTTTCTTTATTATTAAATCACACTTGTTACTTATGCATGCTAAATTTGTTACAGATGTTTAATGTCTTTTAAATTGTTTACACTTGTATTAATTCCATGTTTCAAATATTTACACATGCTTATTTACATTAATAAATATTTAATATGGTATATATATATATATAAATTTTAAATTTAGATATATGTACATTTCTTTTCATATTAACTTATGTGTTATATTAATATATACATATTGAAACTATATTTATAATAATATATATATGTTTCAGATATTTGTCAGAAATTTATCCGTTTAATGTACAAATTAATATTTTAATAAAATTTAATCCTGTTAATTACCAATTAACAGATGTCCAAAAATCCAGGTTATTACATAGTTTCCTCACTATCCTTTTAGAATATGGTCGCAACTACTTCTATAGTCCTAATTTATAGAGATTGGCATATAATATATATATATATATAATTATACGTAAAAATATGAATTCGTTCGCTAAGTGTATCCTAATTTCTATGATTGAAAAATCTAAGTTCTGATACCAAATGTAACAACCTGCAACTTAATGGACCCAAATTTTGACTAAATCGAAACCCAAATCCATTAGAGTACGTATCGTTGGTTTTGGTAACCTGCAATAAATACAAGTATATCAAAGAGTGATCAATATAATCTCATAGAGGAATAGAAAAATATAATAAAACATATATATTGACTAAGTTTACTACCTTGGAATCAATATTATTCCTTGGATGTCTAGTGCCTTGCCAATGCCGAGTATGAATAAGAAGACTTCTCCATCTTTCGTTCCCATTTTGCTCTAATAGCTCGTCCTTCTAAATCTATCATATGGATTATAATGAGGAGAGGGGTCAGAACAATATTCTAGTGATTGGAAAATTGTGTATTTTATCTACAACATAAATTTATGCTGATTAACTCCTATTTAAATGTTATGTCTATTATTTACGGCTGACCCGTTCAATCTTATTTGCATGTACAATATGCCTCACCTCCTATGAGGTATTACTATATATATGCCTATACACACATATATTTAAAACTATACTACCCAAAAACCAAGCCACATAATACTTCTTTAATAAGGAGGAAGAAGGCCCAATGACCATCTAATACCTCAGTCCCCGAAGTGGGCCCTCCGCGACGTAAACGCCAGTCAATCGGTCCTAGCTACAAAAACCAATGATCTGATATACGGCTTTATAATTTATAATTTAACTATCATTCTACGATCGTATCTCAAAGACCCATCTAAGGGTTAACTAGCCCGTCTTCAATAAACATATTTTGTCTAACCATCTACTTTGAGGCGTGTGCATCTTCCATACCAATTCTACACTAGTAGGAAGCAAAATCCGTTAGGACATAACGCAAGTCTTTGCTACCGCTCGCTCGGGATCGCTAGTGGTAATAGCCTATATGTCAGCCTTACTACTAAATACCGGTCCAAAAATTCTGACATAGCCCGTCGACCTTCTTCAGCTGATATTCCTTTTAGACCAACCTAATGTAAGTTAAGGAAAATGCCCATTTCAGTTACTTGATACCTCTTATTAGAAATGAAGGTGATCCCATTTCCTTAAAAGTACTAGGCATTTAATACTTCAAATCCAAGGCGAACCCTTGGTATATTTTTCCCTACCTATCCGCAACGCATATCCCTTCCTCACGGGTCCTACGCTTAGAGATGTCTTACATCAGTAGTAAGTATATACAACTGCTGGTAGCCTCTATGTGAAGGGCAGACTTCTGTTGTGTAACTCTATTGACCTCACATCCTAACACTAAACTAAACTAACCATCCTAAGCTTAAATATTGGGCTAGGCCAACGTAATTCACTCCTATCCTAAATGTATAAGTAAGATTATGTAATTTCCCATTATGAAAATTATACTAGTTCTAGAATTCAATTCCTACCTTATACACTTATTTATTATATTCCATAAATATTAATTATCCGTAATAAATGCTCATTACTATTATTATTAGATAATTTCTAATAACATTTATGTATTCGTTCTAATTCAGCCTATTATGCCTATTCATTTCTCCGTAAATACCACATTAAATCTTTTAATTAGTCCATTAACACATTTATTTCCCCTTTGTCTATCAGTTTCTCCATAAATGCCATACTAAATTCTCTAATCAGTCCTCATTTAATTTCTTTAACTTTCCATTAACTACAAATTTATTGCCCATTAAATTTGTAGTTATTGTCCATTAATTTTGGAATTACCATTCCAACATTTTTCGACCTCCTAGTCTTATAATTACCACGCTATTAATAACTAAACATCCTAATTATAACTAATGCGAATATCTATGTATATTACGCTAAAGATATATCTTTATTTTAATTGGTAAGCATGGTTATACATACATATTTATATTTATTCATATTCCTAACATATTAAATCCAGTATTTAGGAATTTCAGAGCATTAATTTCTACATTTTAATTTATTAGGGCTAGCATTTCCAAAAAGGATTACCGTTATAACTTATGAAAAATTACCCAAAAAAGATTTTTTTTTGAAATTACAAGAAATCACTTTTCGTTTATTGAAATAGACAGTGCAAACTACGGAGAAGGATATCCATACTTACACATCTCTTTCTTTTGTGATATATTCGTTGTAAATTCAAATGACACACTTTTTATACGTTTGTGGAATTAGATAATTTATGGAAATTACATGGAAATAGATACAATTAGATTATACCCTACTGCCAATAAATTAGAACATAGAAATTTACATTCTAAGTCAACTAGAGCAACCTAATTTACAACCAATTATAAATCTAGTAGAACTTTATAGCTTTACAAACACTCTATAATAATAGATATTTAAGGCTGATTTCGAATTTTCAGATTAGGTTGTACATGTTATTCCAATTACCTATCTTATTGAATATGTAAGTGATATTCTTGTACGTTCGTTTTAAGCCTAAAACTCATCAGATCTTATACATGCATGATAACTAAATAGAAATTCAACAAGATAAATTTCAATGTTATAAATAAATTATATAATTTCCCACTCACCTTTCAAGCTTTCCAAATCTCCCAAATTTATATCCATTCCTTTACTTGACTCATTTTCCATTCTAATTCAAAAGAATATGTATATCAAGGTATATACATACTGTTAGAATTACACATCTGAAAAGAGATTTATGGTTAAGTGGAATATGACTTGTAATTATAAAATCTTACAATTTTCTTTTGAGACATTGATTCGCTCTTCTCTTCTTCTCTTTTATTTTACACTCTTCAATGATTTGAGTATATATTTAATATTTTATAATTTTAAAAATAGCGGTGAAGAGAAAATGGTAGAGCTTCGCTGCTTGGATCAGAAAATATGAGAAGAGAAGTGAGGGTTTAAGTCTGTATTTATAGGCATTCGAATCAATCGTAACCGTTTGATTAAATTAATTAAATTTAGGCCGTTTGGCTAAGGCTCAGACCCTAGCCGGAACCATAAGACCGGTCAAGCACTCCCCTATAGGCGGTCGAGCGCTAGCGGTCGATCGGCCCAAGGAAGGAGTTAATCGGGTGGTCTGCATTTAATATAATTTATTTCATATTTTCATTTTTAATTATTTTTCGCTCCAAAAACTTCAAACGCCGTTAGCTTTTTCATTTGAGCTCCGATCACAAAACTTCAAACATGAAAGTTGCTCAGAAAATCACCACGAACGCAATATCGCAAATTTCATGGCCAAATTCTGTTATTTGCTCAAATTCCATTTTTGAAGCCTTATTAATTATTTATTAACCATCGTTAATTTTACGGGGTGTTACGCAAGCTCCATTTGTAGTTTAAACCACTCCTTTGCTATTGCAAAATGGTAGGGAGATAATGGATCCCGATGCCTAAGATCTCTGGTATTGTGTACATACCCTTTTGGAACACCATTGATTAATATGGAGTATGTGGGTGGATTGATGTAGTGAGCTACAAGTGTTATCAGCTTATTTGGTATCCCCATGCCTTCAACATATGTAATATAAAACCTCTATTCACCCTATCGTAAGTTTTATGAATGTCCACTTTCATACACATTTTATCTTCACCTTTTTTGTTAAAATCTTTCGCCAATTCATGAGCCATAAGTGAGTTTTCAAATATAAATCCGCCTTTAATAAATGCACTTTGGCATCGGGAAATTAAGTCTGGCAGAACCTTGTTCAGCCTCATGCATATAATTTTGATCAGAACTTTATATATCACATTTCAGCAGGCTATAGGCCTATGCTCTTCAAGTTTAATTAGCTTGTGAACTTTAGGAATAAAGGAAATAAATGTGTGATTTATCCCTTGTATGAACTCACCAATATCCAAGGCTTCTTAGTATGCAACTAACATACTTTCTTTTAGGTTTATCCAATGCACTTTGAAGAAATGTACCCCCATTCCATCCGGACTAGGATTGGAATCATCATGAATCGAGAAGAGAGCACTTTTCAACTCCCTTTCTTATATTTTGGATGTCAGCATTTGCCTTCTTCCGACGGGATCATGCTTTTAGTGTGTATTTCAGGTATGTCTTAACAATAATCCCTATTGTACAGCTCTATGAAGTAAGTTATAGCTTTCATTTCAAGTTATTTATATTTTTCTACAGTTCCCCCTGTTCATTCAAGCAGTTTGTTAAATTATTTTGATTTTTCCTTTGAGACATTTTAGTGTAAAAAAATTATTGCATTCATCTCTCTCTGTAAGCCACATTTCTTTAGCCTTTTGTTTTAGATTAGTTGTTTTGTTTTCTAGGCCATCTTTCAGTAGCCTTTGTAGAGAATAGAAATACGCATTGAGCCCTTCATTTTGTGGGTCTGCATCCAATTTATATTGAACTTCCTCTTATGCTTCTTGAATTTTAAGGACTACATCTGAAGATTTTGTCTTATTCTGTTCTAGTCTTTGAGTTGTTCTTCATCGATTTAACCAACATAAAGTATCAATAAATATAATTACCATCGGGAATTTGAACTTCATTAAAGTTAATAGCATCATTATACCCATCACATAAAGGCTAATAATTAGCATATCTAAATGGTTTCCCCTTCTGGTTTTATTCATCATTATTGAATTGTATAAGGAGAGGGCTGTGATCACCACTTTAAAGTTTTGAGCTTGATTGAATAATTCTGTACTCCACAGTGCTCTGTCTACTCTTGGTGCTATCTTTTTCATCGCTCCACCTTTCCATGTGTATTTCAGGCCAGTGTGAAATGCCTCTATCAATCCACTAGTCAGCATATAATCATTGAATTCATCAATTTGATAGAGTTTTAATGTAAATCCAACTTTTTTCTCATCAATTCTCAGGACTGCGTTAAAATCCCCAACCATAACCCATGGTTTATGAATCTGTTTCAAATTATAAATTAGTTTTCCATAAGCTGGTTTTGATGGAAGCCCAGTTACTAGCATAAACAAAGGTGAAATAAACTTCTAGTCCCCCTAAAAATTAAAATTTTCAAAAGTAAGAGTAATCTGTTGTTCATTCAAATTTAATATAATAGCAGGCTAAACTCTTTTGTCCCAAAGAACCATAATTCTTCCCTTTTCCATATTGGAACTGTTATGATTTAGTTTCCATTATTC
The DNA here is from genome assembly GCA_030737815.1 of Allium fistulosum. NCBI lineage: Eukaryota > Viridiplantae > Streptophyta > Magnoliopsida > Asparagales > Amaryllidaceae > Allium > Allium fistulosum. The sequence continues at coordinate 920,724,256 of CM060906.1, forward strand.
CTTAGTCACTTTAAACATCTCTATACATTCCTCACTAAATTTATTATCAAGAATTGCTAATATTGTAGGCTTATATTTAGCCTTTAGATTATAGAGGTCTAACTTCAATGTAGCATTATTTAGACCTCTAACATTCCGACAATTCACTAACATTGGGGTTTTGCAGCTTTGCTCCTTGTAATAGAAGCCGAGACTACTTTAGCTATACTCGTAGCTTCTTTCCCTTTACCTTCATCAAATTGTTTTAGGTATTCTTCATTTGGTAATATATACTTTCCATCATTTCCTCCCTTAGTTTCTTCATACGAGGTATCAAGTTGTATGTTTAACTTTTGAATTTCTTCTATAGTGGTAGGTAATACACTACATCAAATATACTATATTACGACATCAAAAAATGTTGTAATAGGGGTTTCATAATATTTTCGCAAACGTAGTACCAGACCAAGTTGTAATACGATCGGTATCTTTTACAATGTCTTTTAAATGCTGCAGAAAACCGTTGTAATAGTTACAATTACAACTATTTTTAGATGTTGTGAAATGTGTTTTACAACTTTTTAAAATGTTGCTGAATATTTTTTACTACTTTTTAAATGTTGTGAAATATATACAACCTTAAAAAATGAGTAGACATTTAAACTATTTTCAACTTGCAGCTTTATCCTAAATATTATTATAAAATTGAAATTTTATAAATTGAAATATATAAAATTCAATGATTCAACTACATAGAATCGATCGATTCAAACAACACATTACATACAATATAAACATTCATTTTACACATAATATTCAAATAATGATGCCACAACGCTCACACTATATCACATCCGCCACTAATAAAACAATCTTACATAGAACTATACAAACAACCTGGCCCAATAAAATAATGCTCTGAAATATTATAAAATGCTCACTTTAGTTGCTACCCTGTAACATCACCCTACTTGGAGGCCCAAAATTAACGGCTACGGATGCTACAGTCATCCATAGTTATTAATCCTCGGTGACCAAATACGGCGGTGTTTGATTCATTGATACACAGAAACACATGAATATGGAAAAAATTTAAAACTTCAAATAAGATCGCATTCCATTTCAAAACATTTCCAATTCATTACATAATCCCACAATCGAAAATCACGTTCAGAGAAAATATATTTATTACAACATATGCCAAGAGCGATATATGAAGATGCCCCCTTGGATGATCAGAGTATATACATGCAATATAACAACTTTGCCATTACAGACATGTAACAACCTGCATATTTGTCGATTTCATATTTAAATATTTTATAGTTAATCGGATTTTGGTCCAAAAAGCTACTTTTTGCATACGGACGAATTAGGACTCGATACCCCTTCCATTGAGTTCGAAACGTCGTTTGCAATCTTTTAAGTATAAACATCGATATGTTTGGAGATAGCAGAATTTCCGTCACTTTTTACTTTGGGCTTTTGGTTTGGGCTGCACCTCTTCTAACTAAGCCCAACCCCTTCCTTCCCTTCACCACTTCATTCTTCATTTCTAAAACATCAAAGCTTCTTCAAAAATGGTGGACGGAATGGGAAATTAAAACTCCAAAGCTTCAATCTTCATTTCAAATCCAACATCTTCTCCGAATTCAAGTGAAGACATTGATTCAAGCTTGTTGTTTGCCTTGTTTAGCTTCAAGCTTCATCTTCATTGGTTTTTGGTGCAAAGGTGAGATTTTTATCTCACATCTTGCCTATAATTGTCATTAAACTGTTGAGAATGATTCCCCATCACTTTAGCATGCATCTTTGCATTTGGTTTGAATTGGATTGGCGAAAAACTCCAAATTTTAGTGTTTTGGTGAATTTCCTACAGTTAGGTCGTTCTTCCTCGGAACTGACTCGTTCGCACTTAGGTCGCTAGGACTTAGGTCGTAGGTCGTTGGTCCATAGGTCGCTCTGTCATGGAGAAGGATCTGCCTGTATTTAACTCGTTCTGGATTTAGGTCGTTCGCCCCTAGGTCGCGGCTACATTAGGTCGTAGGTCGCTCGCTGTGCTTCAGTCGCTAGGTCGCTAGCTCGTAGGTCGCTAAGTCGTAGGTCGTCTCCGACCTTACATCGCCCGGCTTGTTTGAGTTAGGTCGCGCCACCTTTAGGTCGCGTGTTTTTAGGTCGCGTGCTTCTTTTATTTAGGTCGCGAGTTTTTAGGTCGCGTGCCTCTTCCACTTAGGTGGCTTGACCCCATGCCCAGTTAGGTCGCGAGTCCTCGTTAGGTTGCTCGCCACTTGTTCTCTTTGGGTCGCAAGGCCTTTACCTCGTTAGGTCACTCGCCACTTGTTCTCTTTAGGTCACGAGGCCTTTACCTCGTTAGGTCGTAGGTCGCTCGACCTTATTACCTTTTTAGGTCGCGAGTTCCTTAAGTCGCTCGCCTCTCTTAGGTCGCTCGCTCCTGCTAACTCGTGAACTTCACTTGGTCATTCCAGTTAGGTCGCGTATCTCGTTAGGTCGCGAACCCCCCTTTAGGTCGCGAAACCTGTTAGGTCGCGATCCCCTTTAGGTCGTTAGGTCGCTCGGGATGGTACCATTTTAGGTTGCGAGTTTTGCTTAGGTCGTTGGTCCTTACTACCTTTAGGTCGCGCTCACTTAGGTCGTTCGACATCTTCTCCTTAGGTCGTTGCACTTTTGCTCGACCATGCTAGGTCGCGAGGTTCATAGGTCGCTCGCCCCTATTTTGCCGCTTCACTGCTTAGCTCGACCTTGTTAGGTCGTTCACCTCCTTTGTCATTACTCCCTTTAGGTCGTTGGACCTTATTCCCTCTAGGTCGTTTGACCTTATTTTTCCTTAAGTCGCTACCTCCTTAGGTCGTAGCACTTTAGCTCGGCCATGATTAGGTCGCGTGGGTACTTCAACTTTAATGGTTTTGGGATTGATTGCTTTGGACTTTACTCTCGTCTTCGAACGTGAATTTATGTGATTCGATTTGTTTCAACAATCGTTTTGTGACTTGTCACTCTAAAGATATGAAGGTTTCAATACTAGTAGTAAATATCAAAACTCTTTCATCAAAGTGATTTCAACACTATTTTACTACAAAGCTCTTTCTTCTCAAACCGTTTTCTAATCTACTAGTATATACAAGCCTTTACTTCACTCGGATGAGAAATCGAATTAAACGACTTAGTAAAACGAGTGGTATGAAACGCTTGCGTTCACTTCGTCGGTTAGCTCTTGGACTTGTTCGATTGAACCCTTTTTGTGACAATTTTCTAGTGAAGATTTACAGCTTGTTCGTAAATATTTAAGTTAAGCAAGTGGTTATGGGACATAAAGCTAAACTCATATATTTACTAGCTTGGTGTGATTGACACTTCTTGATGATCAATGGCGATCTTCTTCGTGATTTAGACTAGCAATGTGCGATGTCTCTTTGATTCGGTTCATCGGGCGTTACGCTGTACGACGTCGTTGTTCCGTTCTATAGTATCTTTGGATCATCGGACGTTACGCTGTACGACGTCGTTGATCCATTTTCCTATGTGTTGGTTCATCGGATGTAACGCTGTACGACATCGTTGTTCCTTTTTATCGTGTGTTGGTTCATCGGATGTTACGCTGTATGACATCGTTGTTCCTTTTTATCGTGTATTGGTTCGTCGGACGTTACACTGTACGACGTTGTTGATCCATTGTCCTATGTGTTGGTTCATCGGATGTTACGCTGTACGACATCGTTGTTCCTTTTTGTTGTGCGTTGGTGAATTTGTGTGTCATTGACTTGTTATGAATACAAGTTTAGGGTATGATACCCTATTTTATCTTTGAGAAGATTCATATGATATTGATTAATCTCTTGCTAGTTATCATTTACATACTTATAGTAGTATGCCCTTTACTGTTATTTCATGTTTATGTCATGTTATTCATTCTATACCTTATCATCTGATATTTATAGCTAGACTGATCCGTTTATTATTTTCTTATAAATAATACTCGGGTCAGACCGAGATGTTACAGGTGCTTCTGCTTGACTTCTCTTCAGGATCATTCTGACTTTTGAAACTACTTAGATTAGTAGTTTTTGTTGTATACATTTGTGAGATAGACTCCGTAATGTATACTTATTCTTTTGGTATAGCTTGTAGCTACTCTTTTGTATTATCGTGGATCTTTCTGACCACTACTCTGATGTACACTTTCATGTGTGATATATATTTATTCATATCTTCTTCCGCCTTTGTGATATGGGTGTTTGTGACTTATTTATGTTATGATTATTTCTATGTTTGTTTCCGAAGATTATATATAGCCACCGTGTGATAGCTTTGAGTTTGTATCGGTATGTCGGATTTCTTCCTTAAATGATATGCATTCTATTCTATCTGACATATCGGTGCTCGCACAAAGAAGTTACATGGATGGTCGCTCCTCCACAGCCTTATTCTCCGTGCTAATTGACAGCACTACATCATAGTGTTCTTGGTTAGCGTGGGTATAGAGGTGGGGCGTCACAGCTTGGTATCGGAGCCAAACTTCGGAACAATGTAGAATAACTTAACAAGGATCATCGTCCTAAGTCCAACTTAGGAATCGTGCCTTAGGATTTAATTCGGGTCTTCGTACCGATTTATCCTATTTCCTCTTATGATTCCTTGTTTTATCTATCAAGACTTGCTTGATATTTGTTTGGAGAATAACTTATCTTCTTTTCTCTTCTTTAAGGAAGAGAATGTCTAGACCAGGTCGTCCTAGAGCTAGACCATCTATTGTCACTCCCCAGGATGGAGTTTTTATGACTGCTCAACAACTTCTTGATTTAGTAAAGAATGCTCAAGCAGCTGGTCCTAATCAGGAACCTTCTCATCCTAAGTCTGGATTTGCACGTTTGTGCAACGATTATACCAACTTGGGTGGGAAACCATTCAAAGGTTCCGAAACTATTATTGAAGTCCAGGCTTGGCTAAGAACATGCGATCGAATCTTTTCTCGCATGAATCTTATCGATCTTCACCGTGTTCAGGTGGCTTCCAGTATGCTCCAAGAAAGAGCACTGGATTGGTACGAACTTCTTATTTCTAAAATTAATGAAGCTGATCTCACCTGGGAGCAATTCCAGGAACGCTTCTAATTGAAATTCGTACCAGAAGCTGAGAAAGTAACATTGGCTCGTCGTTTTATAGACCTTATTCAAGGTGAATCCTCTGTGACAGATTATGTCGCATCCTTCGAGTCACTGTCTAAATATGGGGTTGAATACATCAACACCCCATTGAAGAAGAATCAAAGATTCGTCTATGGCTTAAACAAAAATCTCAAGAAGCCATTACTTCTGAAATTAGAAGTCTCTTTTGATCAGCTTATTGATATCGCTCTTCGCCTTGAAGAGGCCGATAAAGAGTGTGATGTGGAAGTTATGGGTGCCAAACAGAACTTCGACAATAATATAAAGAGGCCTGTTAAGCTCAAAGGCCCCAATCCCTATCCCGACAAGAAAGGGAAGCAAGAAAGTTCTGTAGCAAAGACTCCTACCTCTAGTCGTGGACGATGCTACAATTGTGGTTCCACAGACCACTATGCCAGGGAGTGCCCGAAACCTCTCTTTTGCCGTTATTGCAAAGGTTCGGGTCATCTTATATCTACATGTCCCATTCTTCAAAGTAGGAGAGAGGGAGAGCTAAATGTCGTTCAAGCCCCTAGTGACCCTTCTCTTGGTTAAGGTAATTCTCCTTCTATCTTTGACGATATTTCTTTTGAGATTATCTTATTCAAGTTCTTTTTGGTATGCGTTCATCTCATTATCTTTATCAAAGGAACTTGTGATTCATTTTCTTTAAACATTTTTGGGCTTGTTGACTTCTTTGAGGATTGCGAATCTGGTTGGTGGATCCGCAATACTCAATTTGCTTTTTATTTATGTCGAAATTATTTTATGTGATTTTTCTTTCCGAGCCGATTTTTACTTATGCTTCGGAATTGACTTTTGTAAGGATTGGCTTAATTTTTATGAAGCCATATCCTTTGTCCCGTGTGGGCTATTCATCTTCGACATTTTCAATCTGCTAAGCAGATTTCTGTTTTCCCCTTTGTGATTTTGATCCAATTTGATGGCATCATTTTATTCTTTAAGCTCACACGATGAGGAAAGTGTTATTTCTCTCATTCGTGTAGTTTCAGAATTTTCCGGTATTTTTGAGTTTTATCTTAGGATTATCAACTAAGCAGTCTTTTAAGTGGTGGTGAGGTCTTTTTCTAGCTCGACCTTGCCACCGATTTTCATTTGCTATGAGTTGTGGGAGTTACCAGTTACCACATCCCGAACTCGATATGAAACTTATGAATGACTTATTATGTCATTCTGTTTGACCAGCTTATTTCATCCATTTTATGAATCGATTATTCTACGATCTCGATGACTCCAATCTTGTATATATTGATTTTGGATTAAAATAGTAATTTAAAAATTTTCAAATCTTTTTCATAAGATTTATTTATAAGTATAATTGGATTTTGTTCTTCATTGAGCAACATTCTATTCGCATCATTGCTTCGGAGGTTGAGCGCCTTCGAAATAAAGATGTTTTACTTGTGAAAGTTCAATGATTCTAAAAAATTCCAAAGATTGCTCTTGGGAAATCTAGAGGATTTATCGAGCGAACACGTTCGGACTTACTCTTTCATGCTCCTTATGGTGAAATTCTTATTTCAAATCTCTTCTGTGTTAATATGCTTTTATGGTTGTTACTTTTTATTTCCATCTTATATATTGCGAGGACGCAATTTCTTTAAGGAGGAGAGTCTGTAACAACCCACATATTTGTCGATTTCATATTTAAATATTTTATAGTTAATCGGATTTTGGTCCAAAAAGCTACTTTTTGCATACGGACGAATTAGGACTCGAGACCCCTTCTATTGAGTTCGAAACGTCGTTTGCAATCTTTTAAGTATAAACTTCGATATGTTTGGAGATAGCGGAATTTCCGTCACTTTTTACTTTGGGCTTTTGGTTTGGGCTGCACCTCTTCTAACTCAGCCCAACCCCTTCCTTCCCTTCACCACTTCATTCTTCATTTCTAAAACATCAAAGCTTCTTCAAAAATGGTGGAGGGAATGGGAAATTAAAACTCCAAAGCTTTAATCTTCATTGCAAATCCAACATCTTCTCCGAATTCAAGTGAAGACATTGATTCAAGCTTGTTGTTTGCCTTGTTTAGCTTCAAGCTTCATCTTCATTGGTTTTTGGTGCAAAGGTGAGATTTTTATCTCACATCTTGCCTATAATTGTCATTGGACTGTTGGGAATGATTCCCCATCACTTTAGCATGCATCTTTGCATTTGGTTTGAATTGGATTGGCGAAAAACTCCAAATTTTAGTGTTTTGGTGAAGTTCCTGCAGTTAGGTCGTTCTGCCTCGGAACTGACTCGTTCGCACTTAGGTCGCTAGGACTTAGGTCATAGGTCGTTGGTCCATAGGTCGCTCTGGCATGGAGAAGGCTCTGCCTGTATTTAACTCGTTCTGGATTTAGGCGTTCGCCCCTAGGTCGCGGCTACGTTAGGTCGTAGGTCGCTCGCTGTGCTTCAGTCGCTAGGTCGCTAGCTCGTAGGTCGCTAAGTCGTAGGTCGTCTCCGACCTTACATCGCTCGGCTTGTTTGAGTTAGGTCGCGCCACCTTTGGGTCGCGTGTCTTTAGGTCGCGTGTTTTTAGGTCGCGTGCCTCTTTTATTTAGGTCGTGAGTTTTTAGGTCGCGTGCCTCTTCCACTTAGGTCGCTTGACCCCGTGCCCAGTTAGGTCGCGAGTCCTCGTTAGGTTGCTCGTCACTTGTTCTCTTTGGGTCGCAAGGCCTTTACCTCATTAGGTCACTCGCCACTTGTTCTCTTTAGGTCGCGAGGCCTTTACCTTGTTAGGTCGTAGGTCGCTCGACCTTATTACCTTTTTAGGTCGCGAGTTCCTTAAGTCGCTCGCCTCTCTTAGGTCGCTCGCTCCTGCTAACTCGCGAATTTCACTTGGTCATTCCAGTTAGGTCGCGTATCTCGTTAGGTCACGAACCCCCCTTTAGGTCGCGAAACCTGTTAGGTCGCGATCCCCTTTAGGTCATTAGGTCGCTCGGGATGGTACCATTTTAGGTCGCGAGTTTTGCTTAGGTCGTTGGTCCTTACTACCTTTAGGTCGCGCTCACTTAGGTCGTTCGGCATCTTCTCCCTAGGTCGTTGCACTTTTGCTCGACCATGCTAGGTCGCGAGGCTCATAGGTCGCTCGCCCCTGTTTTACCGCTTCACTGCTTAGCTTGACCTTATTAGGTCGTTCACCTCCTTTGCCGTTACTCCCTTTAGGTCGCTGGACCTTATTCCCTCTAGGTCGTTTGACCTTATTTTTCCTTAAGTCGCTACCTCCTTAGGTCGTAGCACTTTAGCTCGGCCATGATTAGGTCGCGTGGGTACTTCAACTTTAATGGTTTTGGGATTGATTGCTTTGGACTTTACTCTCGTCTTCGAACGTGAATTTATGTGATTCGATTTGTTTCAACAATCGTTTTGTGACTTGTCACTCTAAAGATATGAAGGTTTCAATACTAGTAGTAAATATCAAAACTCTTTCATCAAAGCGATTTTAACACTATTTTACTACAAAGCTCTTTCTTCTCAAACCGTTTTCTAATCTACTAGTATATACAAGCCTTTACTTCACTCGGATGAGAAATCGAATTAAACGACTTAGTAAAACGAGTGGTATGAAACGCTTGCGTTCACTTCGTCGGTTAGCTCTTGGACTTGTTCGATTGAACCCTTTTTGTGACAATTTTCTAGTGAAGATTTACAACGTGTTCGTAAATATTTAAGTTAAGCAAGTGGTTATGGGACATGAAGCTAAACTCATATATTTACTAGCTTGGTGTGATTGACACTTCTTGATGATCAATGGCGATCTTCTTCGTGATTTAGACTAGCAATGTGCGATGTCTCTTTGATTCAGTTCATCGGGCGTTACGCTGAACGACGTCGTTGTTATGTTCTATAGTATCTTTGGATCATCGGACGTTACGCTGTACGACGTCATTGATCCATTTTCCTATGTGTTGGTTCATCGGATGTAACGCTGTACGACATTGTTGTTCCTTTTTATCGTGTGTTGGTTCATCGGATGTTACGCTGTATGTAACAACCCATAAAATTTTATTAATTTTTAATTGGTTTTGTAACGTATTTAATTTGGATTTTGAGATCCGATACGCGATGGAAACAATAAAAACGTGCGTCATCGGTGCTGAAATTTGTGACTTGAATTTATCTACTTTTCAAATTTGAAACCGTACAATTCATACCATATTAAATTTCTTTTAAAGGTTTTAGCTAAATCTATGGGTGAGCGTTGCCACACCTTTCCACCTTATATTTAATTCTCTACCGTTTCAATTTGCATTCTATCCGTTCCCATTTCATTTATTCCTTTTCTACCATATATTCCATTATCTCTTTCTGCTATTTGCTAATTGCTATTTGCTCATTCACGCGAACATTTAATTGAAATCAAAATTTCAACCCTTACTTCTCTTTTCTTTTCAAATTTGAAACGTACTATTAAATCAAGCCATTAATTGCTTTTATTTTTTTCCTTAAATTAACGTACAGCACACACAATTATAAATTGCATTAAATTTTCTGCTGAACCACACCATGACCGTTTATATTACATTCATTTGGAATATATTCATTTGTTTGAAATCTTTCCCTTTCTCTCTCATCTCAGTTGGGAATAAAATAAATTTCAGCGGAAATCACGTTTCAATGCTTTTAACTCTTTATAACTTTTGATAAAATTTTCTGTCCTTTTTGAAACTAAAACGTATAGGGATATACATTTTTCATTTATTAATTTATAAATCGTCCTGTTGTCCTTTTCATGTATGTTATATTGAATTATATTTTACATTTTCTATTTATTTCACTCATCTCCCTGCACGTTTCTATTTATTTGCTGATTTGTTGCATACGTTTCATTTTGGAAAAATGCGGTTCATTCCTATTTATTTTCATTTCTCACATTTATTTCATCTTTTACTGAAATTCGACCGTTGCCACGTCGTACCATTTTGGAAGTATGAATGTACAAAACATGCATACGTTTTATATTCATTTAATTGGAACGGTCACTTTAATTTTTGCCTTTAAAATTCCATTTTCTTCACTACAGCTGGAAAGTTATAAAACATCAAAACAAATTTGAAAGCTCACCTTAAATTGTGCAAAGCGTTTTCCTCTACCTTTAAAACTTTGGGTTATGCCAGCTGTTATTTTTTTCCATTAATTCAAAATTATTATTTGTCATTCCATTTTAGGGTCTTTTCATTCTCCTTTATCAACTTCCATATATTTATTTCCCTAGTCACTTTAAAACGTTTTATAATAATAATTAATATATAGCCGTTTCATTTTAATGCTTTTCATATGTTTTATATATGTCAAAAAAAGATGTGAATGAATATTTACCTGAGGCCCACACCGTTTTGAATTATACGTTTTTTTATATTCATTAATTCTTTTACGGCTCATTTTATTTCACCTTTATAAGCTTTTTTTTTGGTAAAGCAAGGATCTACTGTCACTTTCTTCTCCTCAATTTTTCTTTCTCCACCCTCTCTCTTCTTCCACACTCTTACAAGTAGCCGTATCTCACCTTGTCACCCATTCTGCCTTGCAGCAAACTTTTAACATATATATATGATATCTTGAAAGGTAATACAACTTGTGCGTTTGTCTCATTAAGTATTGTGTTTTTTTTGTGTGTGTAAGTTATTGTTTTATTTTATATATATAAGCCTGAGTATTGTTTCTAAAACTTTAGATATTTGCATGGGTACATATTTTCATATTGGGTTGGTTGTATAGATATACTAGTATACATTTCAGAGCTTTATAGGTTTGTATTAGTTATAATATATATATATATATATTATTTTTATTTTACCTTCATCTAGTGTCAGGTATTGTTTAAAATATAATAGGTATACAAGTTAGGTATAACGGCTACTGTGAATATGTGTAACAATATATGTATAACATTTTTTAAAACATGTATATAGCAGCCCATTTAAAGGTTTGTTTGTACACACTTTATTGTACATATAAAACGTAGGTTTGCATGTCAATATTGGTAGGCATAAGCATCCTTTCTCCATTTTTTTACTAGCATTGCGTTAGCATATTTTTATTTTTGGTAAAAATAAAAATAAATAAAAAATAAAAAATAAATAAAAAATAAGAATAATGATTACAGTATATTATTTGTAAAGGAAGTCTGCATTTGGTTAAACTATTAGATTTCTTTAAACTTACATTATTTACTGTTATGTATATCTTTGGATGTTAATTTGGTTATGTACATTTAGTTTCAGATATTGATGTTTCAAATATAACGTATATATTATAAGATAGAGTGAATTTGGTTTTGATTTTTTTATATGTTTGATTTCAATAAATATATTTAATTTAAGACTTATATAAAATGTATATATACTTTAATTTGAATTTTGGGTTTAAGGAGGATAATAATATAAAATACATCTCGCCTAAATTTTTATCGAGTTAATTTGACCCGTTCCCATCGATTTCTTTTATCAACTTTGATCGTCGATTCCTGCCGATCTTACTTTGCTTTGAGATTCGTGCTTGGGTTTCGTAACTCAACTTCATAGTCTATCTCTTCAACCTCGAAAGGTGAGCAATCACTCACGATTAACGTTCTTTTATTTATTAAATTTGAATTTCAATTGAAACGACAATTGAAATATGCTGCTGTAGTTATTTAAATTGTCGTATATGCTATTATCTGTAACTGTTCACCTGTGGGATATGACACCATATCCTGTTGTTTATATTGTACTGTTATTGATGATATATGCCTGTTATTTTATTGTATTATCTGTTATCACTCTACAAGTTCCATGTAGTTTAGGATTCACTATGAGTTGAAATGATACATACCCGAACGGACTTTAGAATAGGAGAAAATCGTTATAGGTTGAAATGATAAACCCAAGCGATTTTCATTTAATTGAATTTGGGATTTCGGGTTGAAATGATATCCTCCCGTATATATTTAGTGTACGGATTGAAATGATAAATATCTGTAGCACTTGACTATATGATAGGAAATATATACAGACACCGTTGGTCCATATAAATATTTTGGAAATAATTTCTATAGTTTGAAGAGAAATATATGGGATTTAATAAATATTGGTTCTTAAAATATTATATATAAATGGAAATTTTATATATAGATTTAATAATAATATTATTAAGATTGATTTAATCCATATAATATGTTTACGTATTATTTAAGATTTATGTTTCAAAATTTACCGTTGTGAAAATTTGAATAATTAAGATTGGGAGATAAATTTGGGTTTATTAAAAATGGTATTTAAATAAGGATTTATTTAATTAAATCGATTTGAAATTATTGAATGGGAAATTTAAAGGTATGATTTTTGTAACTGGATTTTGATTTAAGTGATTTAATGAATATTTCACGTTTAAATAAATTAAAGAAAATATTGAGAAAAATGTAATTTATGGGTACTTAATGATATTGAATCTAATGAGGGAGTATTTCAAGACTAAATAATAATGAGGTTAAATCGAGACCTATATGAAACTGTTATATTGAACATTTAAATATTAAAGCCTTGAACTATATTGGAATTTAAATGGTTTATTTTGAGATTCGGATCTGTTTTTGAAATCAATATAGTTGAATTTGTTATTTAGAAACTAAATTGAATTAAAGTGAAAATTTAGGTTGAACCAAATTTGAATTTATTATTTAGGAAACTAAATTGAATAAAAATGTAGTTTGAAACGTTGAATACTTAAAGTTTTGAAATATATTGAAATAAAAAAGGGTATTTTGTGATTACAAATCCGAATTTGAGATCGATAAGATTGAAGTGGTTATTTTAGGAATTGAGTTGAATTTAAATTGACAAATTGAGATTGAATTTAATTTAAATGGGAAGGTCGGGTTGATGTTGAAATGATTTGTTAAGTTGAGGGAATTGAAAATACTTTACTGTATAAATTATTTAATATATAATACTATTTTGGGAAATATAGAGATATTTGAAGTGAAAATGATATTTGGTTTTGAAGCATAAATTAAGCTGAAATGACCACGGTGTTATAGTGTATATTTCTACCTTGTAGATAGTTCCATGGACACTTAGAGGATGGTTATCCCAAACATCCTTTAAGTTATTTGTATTTAAGTTGATATTTCACTTGAGTTGGATTTATTGATATAAGAATGTTAATCCTGACTCGAGTGTTTTGTGTTTTGCTTTACGCTCGGGTCAGACTGAGTGATACAGCATTAGAGACTCACCTTTGGAGTTCGGAGCTTCATTTGGAGATCCAACTATCGTTTCAGATTCCAGCCTTTCCAGTTGATTGGTTTAGAGAAGTCATCTGTTGCATTTGAGACTTCACTGCATTTGAACTATTCGGTTGTATTTTATTTCTAACTCTGATGTATATAGTAGCTTCATGAACTACTATTCTTTATCTATTCCGCTGCATTATATTACTCTGTGATCTGTGATTGATTTATTTACTGTATATTTTAAGTTTTGCCAAATTTTAATTAACAATTCGGTATTTTGAATTATTCAAGTCGGATATGTATGGTTTTATTGTCGATTTGAATGGTCTAAAATAGTGGGTCGTTACAGTTGGTATCAGAGCGAGGTTTCTAGGCAAAACTTAACATGTATGGTAATTTTAATTACGGAATCACTTTCGTTCGAGCTTGAATTCCTTTTTCTTAATTGGAAGTCCCTTTGATTTTTGGAACGTCCCTCGGTTCCCAAATCTATTCTTGTCTCTCTCTATTTGTATTCTTTTGATTCTGGAGTATCCCATAACTCCACTTCGAATGATCTCTATACGAATAGGTGATCCCGCAAATCTTTGAATGATTTGTAAAGGGGTGAAACTCCTTTACAATTGGCATTGATTCACCGAAGATTTATATATCCCTCGGTTTAGATGCTGCTATCTATTGTTATGCCGAATTCTATCTCTGGCGATCAAATGCCGATTTGCCTCAGAATTCTGCACCGATGTTATTTTGAAGTCACGGTTGACCCTAGGGCCATCTACGATTTATAAAAATATATCTATCTTGTATTTTGTAATTTAGTTATCTCATCTTCGTTCGAGCTTATCTTCGAATCAGAATTTTATTTGATCAGAACCCCTCTAATTTGAATCTCTATCTTCATTTTGAAATATATTCTTAAATCATCCTTTGAAAAATCGTGTTTGTTTGTATTTTGAAATTGTTTTATATATCGAAATTATTATTTTGATAAGTATGATTATATTCTATATATAAAGGTGAAATGTTTTCAATAAAGATTATATACCCTTTTTAAAATGAGAATTTGAGATTTAAAAAGGATTTGTAATTTTGAAAAAAATTATATAAGAAATTTGATTTATCTAAAAATGATTTATAACTGAAGGATTTTAAATTTGAAATTCGAGAATTGAACTTCGGTATTTTGAAATTGGTTTTAAGATTTTGAAATATATAATAATAATATGATTTAAAAGTATTTTCCGAATAAGAAATGTTTCAAATGATTTTGATGAGTTTCGAAGGATTTCGAAGAAATTTCAAAAGAAGTTTGAGAAAATAGAAGTCCAGAACTCACTTATGTCGCTGGAAATAATTTCGGTGATGAGTGCACGCATCATCGACATTGATTTTCGAGTTTCAGAGTGGGGAATAGGCCACTTCAGTAGATTTGCTATGCGAGTGATTTTGTGAAACCATTTTGATTTCAAATTCCGAAGTAAGATTTGATATTCGAAAGATATATGTATATATATATATATATATGAAATGATTTAAAGTAAGCCGGTGTTCAGTCCTCGAGTTTTGGATTTGATATAAACCTATCTATTAAAATTGATTAACTGATTTGTTGCTGATTTCCAACTCTTGGATTTGAAATTTGATTTCACCGACTATTTTGAAGGTTCGAACACTTCCAAATCGAGGTTTAATTTTTCAAAGCTAAGTAATTTTGAAAGATACAAATTATTTGATGAAGTGTATAAGTTCAGTTTTGTATGTTTAAAGTATGAAGTAATATGATTTAAATATGTATGAAACTATTTTGTCAAGCAAATGAATAAAACTATTTGAATTATACTAATATGAAATTTTGAAATGTTTTAGATAAAATTTAGTTTAAATGTTTTAACTTAGTAACATCTTTATGAAACTTTATATTTAACAAGTTGGAGTAGATACATAAGTTGTACGTATGATGTTTTATTCGCAAAATTAAATTGATCCAAGTTTGAGTACACAAGTTCGAGGTGAATTACACCAATTCGTGTTAGGATTTTTCATTTGATTCTTGATGGCGAATATTTGATATGGATTTTGGGCTTGATTCTAGAATTCTCTATCATAGTATATGGCTATGCAAGGAGACCGATGGCTTCTAGTCGAGAAACCACATCGAAATCCGCATTAGGGAAGTCGAATGGACAATACTAGTTCGAAAGCGAACCTATATGATCGAGCGAGCGATCTAATGTGATTTTGCGAAATGATGATGTATGTACATCTTATATTCTAATATCGGTGATATATTTTAACACTGAAATTGAAAGCTGTCGGGTTAGAATATCTTTGCTTACTAAAAGAAAATTTCCAATTTAAATTACAAAGATATATAACCCATAAAAGCAAAGATATTCAATCCCATATGGCTCTTCATACAACGAAATTTATTTTGTAAAATTTGATCCTTATATAAGATGGACCTTATGTAGGTATAAGATTGATTTTGAAAACCATTGATTTTGGAAATGAATTGGTTGACTTAAATGATATTGATTTAGAAACTTGGATTATTTTCTAAATTTATTATGTTGGAAACTTTGAAACTAAAGATATTTAAATTGAGAATAAATAATTTAGTGGGATTGTATATGATTTTGAAACTAAACTAATATTGAAACAAATTAAAATTTGAGAACCTTATTTTTACTAAATACCTAATTTGGGAGTTATCAAACTTATATAAAAAATTTGGTTTGTATAAGTATGAGGTTGATTCGAAAACTATAGATTTGAAAAGGTACTCAATTTTAAAAGTGAAATCTTATATAATTGAAGTCTATATAAGTGTGATTTGATATACTATTGATTTTGGAAAGGTATTTGATTTGAAAATTTAATCTTATATATAATGGACTTTATATAAGTATGATATTTGAAATTAATTTGAAAGGTACTATATGATACATATTTTTGAAGTAAAGATATGGAAAATGCCTTCTGCTTGATATCCGATTTGTGGCCACATATTGGATTCATTCTATCGATATTATTCTCTCTGATTTTTGGTTTTCCGGATATGATACTCGAGTGTCCTTCGAATTCCATGGCGTTACCCATGGTCTTACGAGCGCGACTGCATAGCGCAACAGCCTGGCTGAGATAGCCTAGGGGTACGGATTGTTTCCTGGGAGATCCAGGCGTAATCATTGTGTATCCTGCACTCTATGTAGGTCGCATTAGTAGCGAAACCGCCTGGCTGAGATGGCCTAGGGGTACGGATTATTTCCTGGGGGATCCAGGCGTAACCATTGTGTATCCTGCATTCTACTAGTCATCATGGCGTAACTCGCAGGGCTGAGCTGAGAAAGCTTACGGATATGGATTGTTTCCTGGGGGATCCAGGCGTAACCATTGTGTATCTGCGAACCATGGTTAGACAATGGTTTTGTTTGTTTTTTTGTTTGGATTGTACTTTCCATATCTGTTTTTAAAAGTTTTTCCAGTATTTTCACTGGGTGTTGAAACAAGTCTACTAAGTACCTGGAGAAGTCTAGCTTTGCGCCTGATCAACGCACTGCCAGAGTCTGCAGGAACGAGGATAAACTTATTGAGACATCGAGTTATAAAAGTATTTTCAAAAGAAAATTTGCTTCGATATAAAGGTATTATATTACAAAAGCATTTCCAGCAAAGAAATTTTGTATTAATATTTGAAATTGAAATCCTTATGGTTTGAATTAGCTATTCATGCCCGATACTATTCTTTTGAATCTACCTTATCTGCTCAGCTTTATTTATTCACCTATATTCTATTTTTCCAAATCCCCCTTCTTTTCCTTGTTGACTATATCCTTTTTAAAGATTGTTTATTTATATACTACATGGTTTAATAGAAAATTTTAGTGTTATAAATATTTTAGGAGTTTTAATTAAATAAAACATATTTAAAGTAAATGATTATTAATAATGTTTGAAAAGTATCTAAAGACAAATTTATAAATTTATGAATTATGGATTTAATATTTTCAATAGCTTCTTTGTAAATATAACTAATGATGCAAATAATTGTTTTCAAATAGCTTTCATATATGTATAAAGGTGTTAGTTAAACATATTAAATTCCAATGAGTTTTGAAAATTTTAAAGTATTAAAGATAACTGAATCGCAAATGAAGTTTTCAAATGAATATTTCAAGTAAAATTTATTTAGTTTTAAATTAATTATTTACCCTTGATGTAACAACCCTACATTTTAGGCTTATTTTATTTTATATTTTATTTCTGTTAAATTGAATTTCCTGATTGAAAAAAACTTTATTTTAATTTGAAATTATTTTAAACTTGTTTTGTTTCAAATATTTCATTTCTAAATATATATTTTGATTGTTATGTAAATTATAATTTCAAACTGGTAAAAATTGGATATTTTACTGTAAAGTGAATTTCTGTTCAAACTGGTCAAACTTTGACTTTTAAACTTTAAATTTAAATATTTAAAATTCTTAAATTTTATCTTTTATTATGAAAATAGATTTAATTCCATGAATACTGCTTTTCGTTTCGTTGAAAACGGACTTATATTGTAGAAGTTATGTAATTTTCAATTTTGTGTATAAACTGTTTATTTTGCAATATTATTTATTTTAAAACATATAAATTATATTTTATTTGTCATATTTTGTTCTAATATATGTTAATATTTTATTTTATGTATAATTTTGTCTTTTAATAATTTTAAAGTGATTATAAAATTTTTCCAAAGCTTGTTGAATTTATTTTGTAATTTTAAAGCCTAATTTCTATTTTCTTTGCTATTTTCTTAATTTAACTATATATAATTAAAATTTATTTATTTATTTTATACATTAACTTTATTTTCTTTGTTTTACTTTATTAATATTCACTTTACATGTATTTAGATTAGAATAGATTTTTCCAAAGATTATTTGAATTTGTTTCAGTTTATTTAACCTAGTTTGTATATAGTGTTATTTTTCTTCATTTAATTTAATTAATATAAAATTTATTTATTTATTTTTCTTATTTACTTTATTTCTGAGTTTATTTATCTTTAAATTCAGCTATTTTCATATTTATAAATATATATATAAATATATAATGGAAATTTGAAAAGTTTATGTCTCTTTAGTTGCTTAAGGTCCTTTAATCTTCCGACCTTTCATTTTCTCCACCTCCACCTTAATGATTTTTTTTGTCGTGCTTTTCTTTTCTTTTCCAGCAACATCTTCCTCATTTTTCACGTGAATTCTCACCTCTAACTTGAAAAAAATGACGGCCTCTCCCTTGTTCAAAGATTTGGTAAAATTCCCTTTCTTTTCCATTGTTTTCTACTTGTTTTGTTGATTTTGCACTTGCTCTCTTCTCCTTTTAGGCTCGGCTCCTCTCAACTCCAGCACCTTGGCTTCCTCCACCACCACCTGAACCTATCACTACCTCCTCCAGCCCAACCCCAAGCCCAAGCCGTGGCCTCTCATGATGTTGATCCACACAAAAATGAGCAAACTTCACCTATATCTTCCTAGTCGAGCACCATACATCACCACCACCTCCAACTCCTCCTTGGCCGCCACCTACATCACCACCACCTGCCATAGTGGACCCTGACACCACTGCCACACCTGTACCTAACCCACTACAGACCTGACCATGACTTGTATTGCCTTAGCCGTGACCTTATGTGGCTTAGAAACCATGTAGTTTGCCTTTGTGTTGTAGTTCATGCTCACATATCTTTGCACCATCACCATACATGTTTGGCCAACCCTATGGAACCCAAAACCAGATCCAAACCCACCCCTTAGCCATGCATTTCAGATCTGGAGCTGAAGCATAGATGGTAGAAAGCATGTGCAATCACTTTGGCTTTGGTTCATGCATTCATTTCTAACATTGTTTTATTGAATTTTGAGTTAAAAACTCATGTTGTCTGTATTTGTTTTGTTTGAATGTGACAAGGGAATTTATCTTTGGCTCTCCCATATCAAATCATATTCGTGTTATCGTGCTTGTTTGGATCCCATTCGTGCAGTCGTCGTCGTTTCTCCAGCACAAAACGGTGAGTTATTCTCACCAGACAATATGTACCTATATAACTGATAAACCGACACCATTTGAATCTGTAATGTATATCATCATGTTATATATGTTTATATTATTATCATATGATGTTCACACCTGTTATTACACTTATTATATCATATGTTACTATTATTTAATGTTATTCTGTTATTTATATCTGTTATCACCATTGCAAGTTCCCTGTAGATTAGAATCACTATGGGTTGAAATGATACATACCCGAACGGACTTTAGAATAGGGAAAAATCGTTATGGGCTGAAATGATAGGCCTGAATGATTTTTATTTAAATTATTTTAACTTGGGATTGCGGGTTTGAAATGATAGAACCCGGATTTTTCTTTTTTAACTGCGGATTGAAATGATACATATCCGTATCACTTGACCTAGGTTAGAAAATTATATACAGGCCCGTGGTTATTTTATAAAGTGTTTTGAATATTTTTAAGTATTTTAAAAATATAAATTTATGAAATTTGATTTAAATAGATTTTGAAATGTTTAAAATAAAGAAATTATGATTTTTCTATGTGTTAAAAATGTAATTAATGAATGGTTTAACTGGATTTTTGAAATATAACTTAAGTTGGAAATTTGGAATTTGGTTAAAAATGATATTTAAGTTATATAAATAAAATGGATATTAAATTTTATTTGGAAATGGTAAATATGATAATTTGATTAAATGTGAATTTAAGTGATTTATTAAAGTATTATTGATTTTTTCTATGAATTTAAGTGGTTAAATAAATGAATGTTTAAAAGTGATCTTTTAAAATATAACTTGACTTGGAAATGTGAAATTTGGTTTTAATTAAAGGTTTTAGTTAATTAAATAAAATTGGAAATATAGTTAAATTTGTGAAATGGTAATTTAAATTTGAAGTGTTAAGTTATTTGTTGAAATGTGAAGAATTGGAAAATTTTACACTTAAATTTATTAAGTAAATTGTTGAAAATTGGATTTAATTATAAGAAATTTATTGTGAAAAAGATACATGTTAAATGATATGTAAATAAACATTTTAAATGTTAAATTATGATTTTTAAAATGTTTAAAGAGTTTAAAATGAAGTTATTTAATTGCTGGAAATACACTAAAAAGCTGGAAATCACTTTTAATAGCATTCAGAAATGCTATGGTTCTGAATTACACTAAAATTTGAATAAAAGGGCTACTACAGCATTTCTGAAATGCTGCAGTTGCTGCAGTTGAACTTATAGGCTAATATTGAACCCAAGTCTATTATAGCATTCTATGGAAATGCTATAATGGTCTGCAGTCTTTGCTGAAACCAAATTTAACCCTTGTTTTGAAATCTGAACTACCACAGCACTTCTGAATTGCTGTCTTTTCTGTTTTGAACTATAATTCAATTAAAACTGAGTTTTAACAGCAGTTTTAAGTGCTGTCTTTGCTGAATTAAAAATGTTTTCAAATATAACTTATAGCAGTTGTTTTTAAATGCTGTGAAATGCTGAAATTTTAATAATTAGGGTTTTTGACTTAGTAAACGAACTCAGAATGGTTTGAACTTTGGAAATTGAATACTTGATTTGACAATATAATAATTACACTTTTAAAAGGTTTAAATGAATCATTTTGATTGGAATATAAACTATTTAAAGGTGATTTGAAATGATAGTAAATGAACGATATCTTTGAATTTAAAAGGTATTTAAAGTTGAATATTGGATTTGAACTGATAGGATATTTTATTTTATTAAAATGATTTGAAATGAAGTTTTGTAAGGATATGATATTTTATTATATTAAAATGATTTGAAATGAAGTTTTGAAATTATATGAAAATTTAAATATATGGAAATGGTTTGGAATTGATTTAATCTTTATTTTGATAAAGATATGGTTTGAAATGATATTTTATTTTGAAGTAAAGTATTGTTTTAAAAGTTATAACCACGGGTTATAATAACGTTGGGTTGTTAAAGAGACCGGGATCGGATATGGACATACTCTCTGTCTTACCGAAAACCACTTTGGCAACCGTGTACGCGGTGGAGATTCCAGAATGAAGTAGGATGGTGGCGACGATCCTAAGGTATATACGTGGACCCAACTCCCGTGAGTTGGCATAAGGTGGCTAAAACAGGAGCGATTGACGGACCAATGAGGTAGCACCTCTGATCGGACACACTTCTTCGATACCATTCTATTACTTGTGATTGATTTGGTGCGCACCCTTGATTTGGGAGTGTTGTTCGAGGTGGGCGGTAGTGGCTGCTATGCGTCACCACCAGTCCGGATGCGTAATTGGTATATCTACCCTGGCATTGCCTAGTTGTGCCGTGTCACCTACCATATCGAGCTTTACTACGATTATGATTTTAAGATCCGACCGCGTTAAGGTTCTCCATCCCCTTAACGCTATTTTCTATATGATTATACTTTACTGATTAGACACTACTGTATATAGCGTATATTACTACATAGTAGATAGTTTAACGGATCCTTAGAGGATGGGCGGTCCCAAGCATCTTCTAAGTTACTTGTACCCTTATTACAGTTCGCTTGAGTTGGTTTACATTATATAAGTATATATTGTCCTGACTCGAGTGTTTTGTGTTTTGCTTTACGCTCGGGTCAGCCTGAGTTATTCACAGATTTGGATTTCCACTCTCTTGGAGATTTGAATCGCTGGAGATTATCTGCTTGTCATGTCCTATCTATTCCAGTTCCGTTGTTCTACTCAGCTTGTACTTGGTTATTTTATTGAGACTTTTGTTGTACTCTATTTCTTCTGTTGTATCTTATGTAACTCTGATATATTTATATAGTAGCTTCATGAACTACTATTTCTTTTACTTCCGCTGCATTATTTTACTCTGTGTCTGTGATCTGTGATTATATTTATTTACTGTATATTCTGAGATTTGCCAAATTTTATTTACAACGCGGTATTTTGAGCAATTCAACTCCGGCATGAGTGTCTACCTATACACTTATAATGGATGCGAATGGTTGAAAATATCGGGTCGTTACAGTTGGTATCAGAGCTTTGGCTTTGAGGCAAAACTTAGAATGTATGGTAAATTTATTTACAGAATCACTTTCGTTCGAGTTTGAATCTCTTCCTTTGATTCGTTTTCCTTTGAATTTTGGAACGTTCCCTGCGGTTCCGAAATTCATTCGTGTCCCTCACTATTCATCATCTTTTGATTCTGGAGTATCCCATGACTCCACTTCCAATGATCTTTATAGTGAATTGGCGGTCTCGCCAATATTCTAATTTTCTTGTAAAAGGGTGAAAATTCTTTATAATCAGCATCGATTCACCAAAGATTTATATTTATCCTTGGTTTAGATGCTAATATCTTTTATTATTCCAAACTCTATCTCTTGAGATTGAAGGTAGATTTACCCCAGAAAATCCACATTTGATCTTATCCATTGAGTCACGGTTGACCCGGTTAAGGTTGTCCGCGATTTATCTATGCTTACCCATCTCTCTACTCTGTTTAATCATCTTGTCTTTTGTTCCAATCTATCTTCCAAACATTTTGAACTGTACTTGTAAATTAATGTTTTGTTTTATATTGTGTTGTTTGAGTTGTTGATGTTGATTTGGGTTTCCGATCGATTCGTCTGATCAACGCTATCGATAGGATTTCTAAAACACTTTGACAGAACAAACTGACACAATATTATTTTAAAATTTGGTTAATGAAATAAATTTGGATATATAATTTTATGGAACTTAATAAATTGATTTAAATTGATAATTTGAAATGATAATACTTGATTTATCATTTATTGTTCTACAAATGAATTTATAAATAGTTGTTTATAAATTTATTTGGGAACTGAAATGAATTTAAAAACAAGAAATTTAAAGAATTTAATTTCCAATGGTTTCAAACCTTGTGTTTAAAATTTTTAAAAGGATATTATTTAAAGTATTTTGAATAAAAATTTGTCTCTAAAGAATTTTAAAGTTTAAAAATTTAGTGCTCTTCTCTTTGTCGCTGGAAAATAATTTCGGTGATGACTGCAGCATCATCGACGTTCATTTTCGAGTTTCGAAGTGAAGAAACCATTCTGTAGTCTTGCTACAGCTTTGTTTTGGAAAATCTGATTGATTTGAATTTCTAAAATATGACTGGATTATAATATATATAAAGATATATGATTTAAATTTGATTTAACATATTATGTATATATAATTACTTATCTCCAAATGGTTTGAAGATGTTCGAAGATTCAAATTCTTAAAAAAAAATTTCTTAAAGAATAATTTCAATTATAAAAAGAAAAATCAAAATTTTGGATAAATGATTCAAACTTGAGATAATTGAATTGGATAGTTTTATTTGTATATTACAATTGCATTCAAATATAACTTACCTTAAATTTTTTTAGAAGTTAACAATGTAATTGGATAATATACAATATAAAAAGGATTTTTATACACTTAAATATTAGTTATAAAAGATTAACAGAGGTAAATAGTGAAAAAGGAATTTAAAGAGATTTTATTTAAATAACTTAATAATCAAATTGATTTAATATGGAACCTTAAGTCTAACCTAGGAATTTTAATAAAGGTTATTTCCTGAAATGAATATGTTGTATAATAAATAATGTATCTTTGAATAGATAAAATAAAATACATTTGAATTGGACTTTTGGTAATAAAGTTTATTTAACTTGAATTCATAGTTTAATTGATGTCTAAATGAATAAATGTGTAAAGAAATTTGATTGTTATATTTGCTATATAAATGTTTATTTATGAAATAGATATGTCTTGGAAATTGAATAATTATGATTTAAATAGTTAAAATGTATTTTAACATCACTAAAATTTGACAATTGAAAATTTGGTTTTCAAATGGAATTTTAAGTGTAACTTATTAAAGGAATATCTATTTATGAAATGGGTATTTTAAATAAGTGTTAGGTTATGTGTTAAATTAAGAGCTAACTAAAATAGTGAGCTTTTGACTTAATAAATGAAGTATAGTTTATTTGGATATTTCATTCATAAAGGTTTGTTTTAATAAGTCATAAGTTAAATGATATCCAAATGAATATTTCTGAAATTAAACTGATTTGAAATATTAATATATCTACTGTAGCATTTTTTAAGTGCTGCTGTTTTGAAAATACAATGTTTTGGAAATTTATAATTGAATGAACTTAGAAATGTTACAGCTTTGAAATGAATATTATTTGACATTGGATTTAAATGGTTTAAATGAAGATTATTTTTAAAAAGGTGTTATGATTTTCAAAGTATTATGTTTTTTTTAGAATAACATTTCCAAAGTGTTATGATTTTAAGTAGTACGATTTCTAA
Source organism: Allium fistulosum (assembly GCA_030737815.1). Classification (NCBI taxonomy): domain Eukaryota; kingdom Viridiplantae; phylum Streptophyta; class Magnoliopsida; order Asparagales; family Amaryllidaceae; genus Allium; species Allium fistulosum. The sequence goes on from CM060906.1 coordinate 920,749,016, forward strand.
ATGATAACATCTCTAAATTGTTATGATTTCAAAACATTATGGTTACAAATCTATTATCTTATTTTGTTTTTCAAACTACCTTTTGGTTGTCCTTATTTCTCTTATCTTGTTACAGAATGGGAAGGCTATTGCTTATACTAGTCTGTTTAGAAATCTTTCTGTAATCTTTGATAACCTTTGTTACTCATCTGGATCTGAACACTGTTTTTCCATTCATAGACCGTCAGTCAAGTGAAAAGGGAGATTCAGACTCTAGAGGATCTTTTTCGTGCTTATATTCTTGATTTGATCACCTCCATCTTGTCAAACTTACCTATAACAATAGTTATCAGGTGTAATTCCAATCTTCTTATCATCTTGTCTTAATTCTATTTCATTTTTTTTCTTTTTCTGTGCTTTCCTGTACCTTATTCCTTTTCGGGGACGAAAAGTTTTGAGTGGGGGAGAGTGTAACAACCCTACATTTTAGGCTTATTTTATTTTATATTTTATTTCTGTTAAATTGAATTTCCTGATTGAAAAAAACTTTATTTTAATTTGAAATTATTTTAAACTTGTTTTGTTTCAAATATTTCATTTCTAAATATATATTTTGATTGTTATGTAAATTATAATTTCAAACTGGTAAAAATTGGATATTTTACTGTAAAGTGAATTTCTGTTCAAACTGGTCAAACTTTGACTTTTAAACTTTAAATTTAAATATTTAAAATTCTTAAATTTTATCTTTTATTATGAAAATAGATTTAATTCCATGAATACTGCTTTTCGTTTCGTTGAAAACGGACTTATATTGTAGAAGTTATGTAATTTTCAATTTTGTGTATAAACTGTTTATTTTGCAATATTATTTATTTTAAAACATATAAATTATATTTTATTTGTCATATTTTGTTCTAATATATGTTAATATTTTATTTTATGTATAATTTTGTCTTTTAATAATTTTAAAGTGATTATAAAATTTTTCCAAAGCTTGTTGAATTTATTTTGTAATTTTAAAGCCTAATTTCTATTTTCTTTGCTATTTTCTTAATTTAACTATATATAATTAAAATTTATTTATTTATTTTATACATTAACTTTATTTTCTTTGTTTTACTTTATTAATATTCACTTTACATGTATTTAGATTAGAATAGATTTTTCCAAAGATTATTTGAATTTGTTTCAGTTTATTTAACCTAGTTTGTATATAGTGTTATTTTTCTTCATTTAATTTAATTAATATAAAATTTATTTATTTATTTTTCTTATTTACTTTATTTCTGAGTTTATTTATCTTTAAATTCAGCTATTTTCATATTTATAAATATATATATAAATATATAATGGAAATTTGAAAAGTTTATGTCTCTTTAGTTGCTTAAGGTCCTTTAATCTTCCGACCTTTCATTTTCTCCACCTCCACCTTAATGATTTTTTTTGTCGTGCTTTTCTTTTCTTTTCCAGCAACATCTTCCTCATTTTTCACGTGAATTCTCACCTCTAACTTGAAAAAAATGACGGCCTCTCCCTTGTTCAAAGATTTGGTAAAATTCCCTTTCTTTTCCATTGTTTTCTACTTGTTTTGTTGATTTTGCACTTGCTCTCTTCTCCTTTTAGGCTCGGCTCCTCTCAACTCCAGCACCTTGGCTTCCTCCACCACCACCTGAACCTATCACTACCTCCTCCAGCCCAACCCCAAGCCCAAGCCGTGGCCTCTCATGATGTTGATCCACACAAAAATGAGCAAACTTCACCTATATCTTCCTAGTCGAGCACCATACATCACCACCACCTCCAACTCCTCCTTGGCCGCCACCTACATCACCACCACCTGCCATAGTGGACCCTGACACCACTGCCACACCTGTACCTAACCCACTACAGACCTGACCATGACTTGTATTGCCTTAGCCGTGACCTTATGTGGCTTAGAAACCATGTAGTTTGCCTTTGTGTTGTAGTTCATGCTCACATATCTTTGCACCATCACCATACATGTTTGGCCAACCCTATGGAACCCAAAACCAGATCCAAACCCACCCCTTAGCCATGCATTTCAGATCTGGAGCTGAAGCATAGATGGTAGAAAGCATGTGCAATCACTTTGGCTTTGGTTCATGCATTCATTTCTAACATTGTTTTATTGAATTTTGAGTTAAAAACTCATGTTGTCTGTATTTGTTTTGTTTGAATGTGACAAGGGAATTTATCTTTGGCTCTCCCATATCAAATCATATTCGTGTTATCGTGCTTGTTTGGATCCCATTCGTGCAGTCGTCGTCGTTTCTCCAGCACAAAACGGTGAGTTATTCTCACCAGACAATATGTACCTATATAACTGATAAACCGACACCATTTGAATCTGTAATGTATATCATCATGTTATATATGTTTATATTATTATCATATGATGTTCACACCTGTTATTACACTTATTATATCATATGTTACTATTATTTAATGTTATTCTGTTATTTATATCTGTTATCACCATTGCAAGTTCCCTGTAGATTAGAATCACTATGGGTTGAAATGATACATACCCGAACGGACTTTAGAATAGGGAAAAATCGTTATGGGCTGAAATGATAGGCCTGAATGATTTTTATTTAAATTATTTTAACTTGGGATTGCGGGTTTGAAATGATAGAACCCGGATTTTTCTTTTTTAACTGCGGATTGAAATGATACATATCCGTATCACTTGACCTAGGTTAGAAAATTATATACAGGCCCGTGGTTATTTTATAAAGTGTTTTGAATATTTTTAAGTATTTTAAAAATATAAATTTATGAAATTTGATTTAAATAGATTTTGAAATGTTTAAAATAAAGAAATTATGATTTTTCTATGTGTTAAAAATGTAATTAATGAATGGTTTAACTGGATTTTTGAAATATAACTTAAGTTGGAAATTTGGAATTTGGTTAAAAATGATATTTAAGTTATATAAATAAAATGGATATTAAATTTTATTTGGAAATGGTAAATATGATAATTTGATTAAATGTGAATTTAAGTGATTTATTAAAGTATTATTGATTTTTTCTATGAATTTAAGTGGTTAAATAAATGAATGTTTAAAAGTGATCTTTTAAAATATAACTTGACTTGGAAATGTGAAATTTGGTTTTAATTAAAGGTTTTAGTTAATTAAATAAAATTGGAAATATAGTTAAATTTGTGAAATGGTAATTTAAATTTGAAGTGTTAAGTTATTTGTTGAAATGTGAAGAATTGGAAAATTTTACACTTAAATTTATTAAGTAAATTGTTGAAAATTGGATTTAATTATAAGAAATTTATTGTGAAAAAGATACATGTTAAATGATATGTAAATAAACATTTTAAATGTTAAATTATGATTTTTAAAATGTTTAAAGAGTTTAAAATGAAGTTATTTAATTGCTGGAAATACACTAAAAAGCTGGAAATCACTTTTAATAGCATTCAGAAATGCTATGGTTCTGAATTACACTAAAATTTGAATAAAAGGGCTACTACAGCATTTCTGAAATGCTGCAGTTGCTGCAGTTGAACTTATAGGCTAATATTGAACCCAAGTCTATTATAGCATTCTATGGAAATGCTATAATGGTCTGCAGTCTTTGCTGAAACCAAATTTAACCCTTGTTTTGAAATCTGAACTACCACAGCACTTCTGAATTGCTGTCTTTTCTGTTTTGAACTATAATTCAATTAAAACTGAGTTTTAACAGCAGTTTTAAGTGCTGTCTTTGCTGAATTAAAAATGTTTTCAAATATAACTTATAGCAGTTGTTTTTAAATGCTGTGAAATGCTGAAATTTTAATAATTAGGGTTTTTGACTTAGTAAACGAACTCAGAATGGTTTGAACTTTGGAAATTGAATACTTGATTTGACAATATAATAATTACACTTTTAAAAGGTTTAAATGAATCATTTTGATTGGAATATAAACTATTTAAAGGTGATTTGAAATGATAGTAAATGAACGATATCTTTGAATTTAAAAGGTATTTAAAGTTGAATATTGGATTTGAACTGATAGGATATTTTATTTTATTAAAATGATTTGAAATGAAGTTTTGTAAGGATATGATATTTTATTATATTAAAATGATTTGAAATGAAGTTTTGAAATTATATGAAAATTTAAATATATGGAAATGGTTTGGAATTGATTTAATCTTTATTTTGATAAAGATATGGTTTGAAATGATATTTTATTTTGAAGTAAAGTATTGTTTTAAAAGTTATAACCACGGGTTATAATAACGTTGGGTTGTTAAAGAGACCGGGATCGGATATGGACATACTCTCTGTCTTACCGAAAACCACTTTGGCAACCGTGTACGCGGTGGAGATTCCAGAATGAAGTAGGATGGTGGCGACGATCCTAAGGTATATACGTGGACCCAACTCCCGTGAGTTGGCATAAGGTGGCTAAAACAGGAGCGATTGACGGACCAATGAGGTAGCACCTCTGATCGGACACACTTCTTCGATACCATTCTATTACTTGTGATTGATTTGGTGCGCACCCTTGATTTGGGAGTGTTGTTCGAGGTGGGCGGTAGTGGCTGCTATGCGTCACCACCAGTCCGGATGCGTAATTGGTATATCTACCCTGGCATTGCCTAGTTGTGCCGTGTCACCTACCATATCGAGCTTTACTACGATTATGATTTTAAGATCCGACCGCGTTAAGGTTCTCCATCCCCTTAACGCTATTTTCTATATGATTATACTTTACTGATTAGACACTACTGTATATAGCGTATATTACTACATAGTAGATAGTTTAACGGATCCTTAGAGGATGGGCGGTCCCAAGCATCTTCTAAGTTACTTGTACCCTTATTACAGTTCGCTTGAGTTGGTTTACATTATATAAGTATATATTGTCCTGACTCGAGTGTTTTGTGTTTTGCTTTACGCTCGGGTCAGCCTGAGTTATTCACAGATTTGGATTTCCACTCTCTTGGAGATTTGAATCGCTGGAGATTATCTGCTTGTCATGTCCTATCTATTCCAGTTCCGTTGTTCTACTCAGCTTGTACTTGGTTATTTTATTGAGACTTTTGTTGTACTCTATTTCTTCTGTTGTATCTTATGTAACTCTGATATATTTATATAGTAGCTTCATGAACTACTATTTCTTTTACTTCCGCTGCATTATTTTACTCTGTGTCTGTGATCTGTGATTATATTTATTTACTGTATATTCTGAGATTTGCCAAATTTTATTTACAACGCGGTATTTTGAGCAATTCAACTCCGGCATGAGTGTCTACCTATACACTTATAATGGATGCGAATGGTTGAAAATATCGGGTCGTTACACTTGACTTTCAATCTACCTTTATTTCTGGTTGTTCTATTCTCCTACCTCCTTCCTTTTCGGGGACGAAAAGTTTTGAGTGGGGGAGAGTGTAACGACCCATAAAATTTTATTAATTTTTAATTGGTTTTATAACGTATTTAATTTGGATTTTGAGATCCGATACGCGACGGAAACAATAAAAACGTGCGTCATCGGTGCTGAAATTTGTGACTTGAATTTATCTACTTTTCAAATTTGAAACCGTACAATTCATACCATATTAAATTTCTTTTAAAGGTTTTAGCTAAATCTATGGGTGAGCGTTGCCACACCTTTCCACCTTATATTTAATTCTCTGCCGTTTCAATTTGCATTCTATCCGTTCCCATTTCATTTATTCCTTTTCTACCATATATTCCATTATCTCTTTCTGCTATTTGCTAATTGCTATTTGCTCATTCACGCGAACATTTAATTGAAATCAAAATTTCAACCCTTACTTCTCTTTTCTTTTCAAATTTGAAACGTACTATTAAATCAAGCCATTAATTGCTTTTATTTTTTCCATAAATTAACGTACAGCACACACAATTATAAATTGCATTAAATTTTCTGCTGAACCACACCATGACCGTTTATATTACATTCATTTGGAATATATTCATTTGTTTGAAATCTTTCCCTTTCTCTCTCATCTCAGTTGGGGATAAAATAAATTTCAGCGGAAATCACGTTTCAATGCTTTTAACTCTTTATAACTTTTGATAAAATTTTCTGTCCTTTTTGAAACTAAAACGTATAGGAATATACATTTTTCATTTATTAATTTATAAATCGTCCTGTTGTCCTTTTTATGTATGTTATATTTAATTATATTTTACATTTTCTATTTATTTCACTCATCTCCCTGCACGTTTCTATTTATTTGCTGATTTGTTGCATACGTTTCATTTTGGAAAAATGCGGTTCATTCCTATTTATTTTCATTTCTCACATTTATTTCATCTTTTACTGAAATTCGACCGTTGCCACGTCATACCATTTTGGAAGTATGAATGTACAAAACATGCATACATTTTATATTCATTTAATTGGAACGGTCACTTTAATTTTTGCCTTTAAAATTCCATTTTCTTCACTACAGCTGGAAAGTTATAAAACATCAAAACAAATTTGAAAGCTCACCTTAAATTGTGCAAAGTGTTTTCCTCTGCCTTTAAAACTTTGGGTTATGCCAGCTGTTATTTTTTTCCATTAATTCAAAATTATTATTTGTCATTCCATTTTAGGGTCTCTTCATTCTCCTTTATCAACTTCCATATATTTATTTCCCTAGTCACTTTAAAATGTTTTATAATAATAATTAATATATAGACGTTTCATTTTAATGCTTTTCATACGTTTTATATATGTCAAAAAAAGATGTGAATGAATATTTACCTGAGGCCCACACCGTTTTGAATTATACGTTTTTTTTTGTATTCATTAATTCTTTTACGGCTCATTTTATTTCACCTTTATAAGCTTTTTTTTTGGTAAAGCAAGGATCTACTGTCACTTTCTTCTCCTCAATTTTTCTTTCTCCACCATCTCTCCTCTTCCACACTCTTACAAGCAGCCGTATCTCACCTTGTCACCCATTCTGCCTTGCAGCAAACTTTTAACATATATATGATATCTTGAAAGGTAATACAACTTGTGCGTTTGTCTCATTAAGTATTGTGTTTTTTTTGTGTGCGTAAGTTATTGTTTTGTTTTATTTTATATATATAAGCCTGAGTATTGTTTCTAAAACTTTAGATATTTGCATGGGTACATATTTTCATATTGGGTTGGTTGTATAGATATACTAGTATACATTTCAGAGCTTTATAGGTTTGTATTAGTTATAATATATATATATATTATTTTTATTTTACCTTCATCTAGTGTTAGGTATTGTTTAAAATATAATAGGTATACAAGTTAGGTATAACGGCTACTGTGAATATGTGTAACAATATATGTATAACATTTTTTAAAACATTTATATAGCAGTCCATTTAAAGGTTTGTTTGTACACACTTTATTGTACATATAAAACGTAGGTTTGCATGTCAATATTGGTAGGCATAAGCATTCTTTCTCCATTTTTCTACTAGCATTGCGTTAGCATATTTTTATTTTTGGTAAAAATAAAAATAAAAAATAAATAAAAAATAAATAAAAAATAAGAATAATGATTACAGTATATTATCTGTAAAGGAAGTCTGCATTTGGTTAAACTATTAGATTTCTTTAAACTTACATTATTTACTGTTATGTATACCTTTGGATGTTAATTTGGTTATGTACATTTAGTTTCAGATATTGATGTTTCAAATATAACGTATATATTATAAGATAGAGTGAATTTGGTTTTGATTTTTTTTATATGTTTGATTTCAATAAATATATTTAATTTAAGACTTATATAAAATGTATATATACTTTAATTTGAATTTTGGGTTTAAGGAGGATAATAATATAAAATACATCTCGCCTAAATTTTTATCAAGTTAATTTGACCTGTTCCCATCGATTTCTTTTATCAACTTTGATCGTCGATTCGTGCCGATCTTACTTTGCTTTGAGATTCGTGCTTGGGTTTCGTAACTCAACTTCATAGTCTATCTCTTCAACCTCGAAAGGTGAGCAATCACTCACGATTTACGTTCTTTTATTTATTAAATTTGAATTTCAATTGAAACGACAATTGGAATATGCTGCTGTAGTTATTTAAATTGTCATATATGCTATTATCTGTAACTGTTCACCTGTGGGATATGACACAATATGTGACGACCCGGCTTTTTCTCCACAAAAAGTCGTATCATCAAGAAGAAAGAAAGGGATAGAAAAGAGATAAGATAGAGAAGAAAGAAAGAAACATATCAGAATCTAAACAGCGGAACGAATAAATTATATTAATCAAATAAGATATTACATTGTATCATATACATCAGAGATACACAGCTCATACAACACATACTAGACAGTTATAAACATCTGTCTAGTCATTACAACCCAAATACAACTCAACAAATGACTCATACAGACTAACACAGCGGAACACTATATCTACGAACGCTGAAGCCTCCTGCTCCATTGCTCCTCCATAGATTCGTCAAAGCAAACCTGAATCCCTTGGCTACTCGTAAAAATTTGAGTACCCAAGAGTTTAATAAAACAGAAAATAAACACTTGGGTCAGACATGGGTCTGGTGTGAGTAAACGGTTAAAGTTGCTTAACTTCAAAACCTTTTGAAAACAAAGGTATCACGTAAGACTCCCCACAAATAAACATGGGTAAGTTTTTACCTTACGCTAACCAAAACATTTGATAGGAAATCCAGTTATATTATAATAGGGTCTAGGGTTTTCAAGTAAAATACAGAAATAGCTGGAATGCTTACATCTCACGTTCCAACATAGTTGGGCACAACTAATACGTACGGCACTTATTGGATTTTGGATTCCATACAATGGCAGAGCTACCGGGGTACCGCTCGTCACAGTACGTGGCCTAGATCAACGTACCGAGGATCACTCCCAATCCCCTGCAACACAAGGCCGGAACATCCCTTACTGGATAATTCCCGCATAAGAAACCCCGCGGTTGGAGCCAGCAACCGCCCACACAGCCGAAATAAAAAGGGACTCTAGACAGGGGAATCTTATACTACTTGGGTGCTACCCACTAACCTTGCTGCACCTCCCCTGTTTTAGCCATTCCCGATTTGATGAGGCTTGAGGCTACGATTTACCTTTAAATCAGAACACACCACTTAGAATGCTCATCGTCCACCTGACGATGTTCTGAAAGCATTCAATCCATACAAGTTCGTTCCGGGTTCGAACGAAACCGAAGGCATTATCTCGTTACACTCGTATTGGAATCACCCTCAGAGTTAACGACCATAACCCTTGCACTCTGAATCTTCATCTTCACTTGAGATTCACGACCTATCGTTAATTTGGATCGATGTGGTATTCGGGTCTCCAGACCTGGAAATCCGGTATACGGAAACCCGATCCCGGTCTCATCGAAATCCAAACGTATTTTAAAGGCCAAGTTGTTTAAAGGTTTAAACAATTCAATTCAATTTAATACTTGAATTCACACAGCATTAACATAGATAAATATCACACATTTATCACGGATATATCCAATATCATATCACAGAATATCATAGCATATCTTTTAATAGATATCAATCAAATCAGATATTCTACACAAACAATCATCCATAAGCAAACAATTATTAACCCATATTATAATTAATTTAATTAACTTAAATTAAATTAATTACTTAAGAATTAATCATCTAACCTTGCTTAATCAATCATTAATTAATTACAAACCTTTAATTAATTAATTACTCATTAAATATTAATCATCCTTGATTAATTATTCATTAATTACATAAAGTAATTATCCTTTAATTAATTTCACAAATTAATTATTTTTAACCATTAACAGTAATTAACCATTAATTACTTCATTAATTAATTACATTAATTAATTACATTAATCCTTAATTAATTATATTAATTAACTTTAATTAATTACCTCCATTAATTAATTAACTATAATTAATTACATTGACCCTTAATTAATTACATTAATTAATTAAACTTTAGTTAATCACTTCTATTAATCCACCTTAATTTATCATAAACAGTAATTATCATCCTATAATTACTTACCTTAATTAATTAACTTCTTAATTAATTATATTAATTACACCAAATAATTAATCCTTAATTACTTACTTACCTTAATTATACTTCAATTACTTCCCATTAAGTAATTTCCTTTAATTAATTACATCCTGTAATTATTACTAATACTAAGTAATTACACATATCAATCTTATTAAGTATTCATACTTAATCCTTTATCAAGTGATTATCTTTAATTAATCTACAAATTAATTAACTTAAATCAATCACATTCATTTCATTAATTACACTTGAGTAATTCATCCTTAATTACTCTTAAACAAATTAATTAATCTTTAATTACAAATTAATCATCCTTAATTAATAATTAAATAAACTTAATTATTAATTAATAAAACTTTAATTACAAATTAAGTACTTCTTAATTACTAATTTATTAACCTCCAATTACTAATTAATTAATTTCTAATTACTAAATTAATTAATCTCTAATCATTAATTAATAAATCTTAATCACTTAATTAATTTATCTCTAAATATTAATTAATCAAATCTTAATTACTATTTATAATAAATTAAAAATCTTTAATTAATAAATTATAATCCTTAATTAATAAATTAATTACTACTTAATCATTAATTAATTAATTTATTTAATTATACTTAAATTACTTTATTAATCTCAAATTATTAAAACTTTAATTATCCTAAGATAAAACACTTCCTTTATTTATTTCCTAATCATATTATTTTTAAAACATTTCTTCTATAACTTAATTTAGAATATATTTTAAAATAACTAAAACTTACTTAACATATTTGAGTTAAAACCATCATATAACTTTTAATCAATGTTAAAGAATAAATTCGTATGGAAAGAAGTTTATTTAAAAAGGTTTTAAAACAAATTCATTTTTAGAATTTCAAAATTTTGCTTTCAAAACTGTTAAAATTCATAACAGTTAACACTCACGTTCCACTCGAGTTCCTACTCGAGTCTTTCACCAAAAACCCCGAGCAACTCACAAATAACTCTCGTACCTTCCTCTTCTTCGAGTCGCACCAGCATCTACGCGATATCGATCCCGAGTCGACTGCTTCTTCCCCAGATTCAATGTTTCGCCTGAAACAAACGTGCACCGAGCAACTCGTGCACCTGCACCGCTCATCATCGAGACTCCGGCGTCTACGACCATCATCGACAAGTCATCCACGAGCTCCTAAAGCCATCAGACCACCTATCTCCCTCAAATGATCACGAAAATTAAAATTCGAAGTTCGAACCCATCTGAACAAACTGCTCCGACCAAAAGTCGCTTCGCCCAGACAACATCGATCACCAGAGGCCTTGCCACCACGTCCAAAGCTTCATCACGATCCTACGCGTCAAACCCCCCTTGTGCGATCACTTCCAGATCATTAACGATAACGAAAACGATTCAAGAACAGTAACGACTAGAACCCAACCTTAAACCCTAAACCAATGTCGTTCATCCACTCTGATGATCGAAAAATGCTTCGAGCATTTTTCCCTTAATCCCCTACCTTCATACTTCCTCCAGACCCAAACGCGACCCTCCTCCATCGCCGATCGCCAAGAAATTGAGCGAAGTTTGAATTCTGATCAACTCAGAAATTCCCAATAATCCCAATCTTAAAAATCATGAAATCATTATCTAAAATCATCATTCTTTTATACGAATTTGTTTCTATAATCAAAACTAGAAATTAAGATGATCGAATTTTCTGATTTGAAAAGATTATACTGTAATTTCCCATTTTCAAAATATTAACTCAATAATTTCTCTTGAAATTATTTTTAAAAATGATGTTACAGTCTTACCATCATTTCTTCTTTAGAGATCATAGCCTAAAAAGGTTTAGAGAGAAAGGAATTGATCTTTAAACTTGTTATTCCCTTATGATCTAAAAACAGTGATATGTATCTGGGTAAACAAAGACATGCACATGTAAACATTTTCATATATATATGTATACAGGCCTATTTACATCTATACAAACATTATTCACAGCATACTTCAAATATTTATCACAAACACCAAGTTATATACTAAAACCTTTGATAGTTTACTTACTGGAAATTAACAGAGAATAATGAACATTCATATGCATAACAACTCTTATGTAAACATCCATTCATACCCAACATTCAAGTAAACATTGCATATCATGTTATTATAACATTTATCAGGCATATCAAAACATAGCAGATTTTAAAACTGTTTTTAAAGTTAGGTTTACTCACCCTTTTTACCAAAATGCAGAGAGCTTAAAACTGAGATGAAAACTGAATCTTTTGACAATTTGAAAAACTTGGTATTGCTTGATGATCTTTAGACTGGAAATTTGACTTTGTTGAGATGAAACTTTGAAAAAGATTACTGGTTGGAGCTTGCTTGCTGATCTTTGGTTTTTCTCTGGTTTTGTTTCTTCAGTTTGAAAATGGTTTACAGGCTTTAGTCTTCAGATTTTGGAATTATGGGGAGGAATTTGTTTACAGGTTTAAGTATTTATTAAGAGGGATTGTTATAGATTTCGTTACTGACTTTGTTTCTTGTTTTTGAAAAGAGAAGATAACAAAAGAATTTAAGGAAGAGGGTAGGAGTTTATATAGTGTTAATTTAGGATTTATTAAAATTAAAGAAAATTAAAATAAATGTGACACTTGTCTTAACCTTACTTAGTTTGCTAACACATGGTATTTAAGAGATTATTAGATTAACACATGTAATACTACATGCATAAATATTTTTAAATGATTTTAAAAGCTTTTTATATTTATTTCCTAATTAGATAAATACATATCTTATTTTATAAATGCTTTTCTTAATTTATAAAAATAAAACTTTTAAAAGAAAATAAAATAAAAACCAATTAGATTATAACTAAATCATATATAGTATATTTAATCCATTTTAAACAATTACATTATTAATTGTCAAAAATTATCCTATTTAAAATCAATTTAAATACATATATATACATTTAAACAACACATATTTAATTTGAAAATAAGTCTATTTAAAAATCTGTTTATAACTATATTTAAAAACAACTCATTATTAAATTGTTTGAAAACAACAACCTTTACCAATATTTAATAATTAATTTAAAAGATTATCTCATTTTAAATTCTCTGAAATCCCGGGATATCACACAATATCCTGTTGTTTATATTGTACTGTTATTGATGATATATGCCTGTTATTTTATTGTATTATCTGTTATCACTCTGCAAGTTCCCTGTAGTTTAGGATACACTATGAGTTGAAATGATACATACCCGAACGGACTTTAGAATAGGAGAAAATCGTTATGGGTAGAAATGATAAACCCAAGCGATTTTAATTGAATTGAATTTGGGATTTCGGGTTGAAATGATATCCACCCGTATATATTTAGTGTACGGATTGAAATGATAAATATCCGTAGCACTTGACTATATGATAGGAAATATATACAGACACCGTTGGTCCATATAAATATTTTGAAAATAATTTCTATAGTTTGAAGAGAAATATATGGGATTTAATAAATATTGGTTCTTAAAATATTATATATAAATGGAAATTTTATATATAGATTTAATAATAATATTATTAAGATTGATTTAATCCATATAATATGTTTACGTATTATTTAAGATTTATGTTTCAAAATTTACCGTTGTGAAAATTTGAATAATTAAGATTGGGAGATAAATTTGGGTTTATTAAAAATGATATTTAAATAAGGATTTATTTAATTAAATCGATTTGAAATTATTGAATGGGAAATTTAAAGGTATGATTTTTGTAACTGGATTTTGATTTAAGTGATTTAATGAATATTTCACGTTTAAATAAATTAAAGAAAATATTGAGAAAAATATAATTTAAGGGTACTTAATGATATTGAATCTAATGAGGGAGTATTTCAAGACTAAATAATAATGAGGTTAAATCAAGACTTATATGAAACTGTTATATTGAACATTTAAATATTAAAGCCTTGAACTATATTGGAATTTAAATGGTTTATTTTGAGATTCGGATCTGTTTTTGAAATCAATATAGTTGAATTTGTTATTTAGAAACTAAATTGAATTAAAGTGAAAATTTAGGTTGAACCAAATTTGAATTTATTATTTAGGAAACTAAATTGAATAAAAATGTAGTTTGAAACGTTGAATACTTAAAGTTTTGAAATATATTGAAATAAAAAAGGGTATTTTGTGATTACAAATCCGAATTTGAGATCGATAAGATTGAAGTGGTTATTTTAGGAATTGAGTTGAATTTAAATTGACAAATTGAGATTGAATTTAATTTAAATGGGAAGGTCGGGTTGATGTTGAAACGATTTGTTAAGTTGAGGGAATTGAAAATACTTTACTGTATAAATTATTTAATATATAATACTATTTTGGGAAATATAGAGATATTTGAAGTGAAAATGATATTTGGTTTTGAAGTATAAATTAAGCTGAAATGACCACGGTGTTATAGTGTATATTTCTACCTTGTAGATAGTTCCATGGACCCTTAGAGGATGGTTATCCCAAACATCCTTTAAGTTATTTGTATTTAAGTTGATATTTCACTTGAGTTGGATTTATTGATACAAGAATGTTAATCCTGACTCGAGTGTTTTGTGTTTTGCTTTACGCTCGGGTCAGACTGAGTGATATAGCATTAGAGACTCACCTTTGGAGTTCGGAGCTTCATTTGGAGATCCAACTATCGTTTTAGATTCCAGCCTTTCCAGTTGATTGGTTTATAGAAGTCATCTGTTGCATTGGAGACTTCACTGCATTTGAACTATTCGGTTGTATTTTATTTCTAACTCTGATGTATATAGTAGCTTCATGAACTACTATTCTTTATCTATTCCGCTGCATTATATTACTCTGTGATCTGTGGTTGATTTATTTACTGTATATTTTAAGTTTTGCCAAATTTTAATTAACAATTCGGTATTTTGAATTATTCAAGTCGGATATATATGGTTTTATTGTCGATTTGAATGGTCCAAAATAGTGGGTCGTTACACTGTATGACATCGTTGTTCCTTTTTATCGTGTGTTGGTTCATCGGACATTACGTTGTACGACGTTGTTGATCCATTGTCTTATGTGCTGGTTCATCGGATGTTACGCTGTACGACATCGTTGTTCCTTTTTGTTGTGCGTTGGTGAATTTGTGTGTCATTGACTTGTTATGAATACAAGTTTAGGGTATGATACCCTATTTTATCTTTGAGAAGATTCATGTGATATTGATTAATCTCTTGCTGATTATCATTTACATACTTATAGTAGTATGCCCTTTACTGTTATTTCATGTTTATGTCATGTTATTCAGTCTATACCTTATCATCTGATATTTATAGCTAGACTGATCCGTTTATTATTTTCTTATAAATAATACTTGGGTCAAACCAAGATGTTACAGGTGCTTCTGCTTGACTTCTCTTCAGGATCATTCTGACTTTTGAAACTACTTAGATTAGTAGTTTTTGTTGTGTACATTTGTGAGATACTCCGTAATGTATACTTATTCTTTTGGTATAGCTTGTAGCTACTCTTTTGTATTATCGTGGATCTTTCTGACCACTACTCTGATGTACACTTTCATGTGTGATATATATTTATTCATATCTTCTTCCGCCTTTGTGATATGGATGTTTGTGACCGATTTATGTTATGATTATTTCTATGTTTGTTTCCGAAGATTATATATAGCCACCGTGTGATAGCTTTGAGTTTGTATCGGTATGTCGGATTTCTTCCTTAAATGATATGCATTCTATTCTATCTGACATATCGGTGCTCGCACAAAGAAGTTACATGGAAGGTCGCTCCTCCACAGCCTTATTCTTCGTGCTAATTGACAGCACTACATCGTAGTGTTCTTGGTTAGCGTGGGTATAGAGGTGGGGCGTCACAAAACAACACAACGGAATTAAATAAAAGAAAACTCTATATAGCTATCATGCCTCTTACACGTCTCTGGAAGCTTTATTCGTCTGATGAGGTACCTGAAAACCTCAACTCTCAAACTACTCAAAACCAATTGAGTACCCAAGAGTTTAAGGGGAAAACATAAACTTCGAGTTAGACATAAAGCCTGGTATGAATAATAATCTACCATCTCAAATCATTTAGGTATCTAGTGAGATCACACCACTTAGCGGAACGAGTTTTCCTCTCACTAGTATCCTAAAACCTTTATAAAACCATATACTATGCTCTTGCATCCACAATGGTTAAAATAATTCAAAACAATATAATATGATGATATGCAAAACAAATGAATCAATTTTGGATTACCCATCCCCGTTCATTCTGACTTTCTATCTCAATTATAGTTTCTAGGATTACTATTAACCTATTAATATTCATGGGCTGACTAATAACTGGTAAAATATATAAGGACTCCTTGTCCAATTACATAGTTTTCATAGGATCACTATGAACCTATTGGTAACTCTAATATCTTTACTCTTATCCTAGTTTTCATGGGTTGACTAGGAACGTATTGGTGACTCCAATATCCTCTCTTCTTATTCTAGTTTTCATGGGCTGACTAGGAACCTATTGACATCTATCAATATCTTAATCTGGATATAGTTTTCATGGGCTAACTACAAACCTACTGGCCCCTGCCAGTAGCAAATCATAGTTTACATGGGCTTACTATGAACTTGTCTTTGTGACATCTTCCTTTATACATAGTATTCATGGTCTAACTATGAACCTATTAGCCTTTCTTTATTATTTTAGCATCCTACACTACAACAGATAGACCTTTTTATAGCGTTTAAAACCGCTATTAAAGCCTTCTATAGTGTTTCTATAAACTCTATAGATCAACAAGTTGTAATAAGTCTGATAGATACCACAGGGTTTCAAAATTGCAATGGAAAACAGGCTTTTAACAGCGTTTTTGTTGCCATCTTAGATTAGACGTGTCGGTATAACTACTTTTCTATAGCGTTTTGAAACTTGCTATAGAACTTTTACATCGAGTTGTGTTTTATGATACTAACAATTATGACATCAATTAATTGCTATAATATGTTGACATGCCATATTATTATAATGTCTAAAAACGCTATAGAAATATTATGTTAATCTTTTATTACGCATTGAAACGCTATAGAAAATTCATTACTATCTATTTTAGCATTGTTTTTTGCTATAAAACTGTTTAATCCTTGCAGAATATTTTGTATAGCACCAGCATAATGCTATAGTATATGAAAGCTGTAATAATTTTTTCTTTTCGTAGCATAGTTAAAACGCTATAAAAAAGTTTCCATTGCATTTTTTTATTGCCCTACATTCAAGCTTACAATTTTCAATTCTACTAAACTTATTTCAACTGATATATTATAACAATTCAAAAAACCACACTTATCACATTATAATGTACGTAATCAGATGGAGTCATAAGCCAAACCACAAAAAATATATATCCATAATATTTCATACACGGATTATTAAGCATATAAATATTTGTGACCAAAAGTAACAATACATATAACTGTAGCTAACCAAAATGATACATACTAAAAAAAAGACGTATGAACGTCGATAGACAACACATTAATACATACTAAAAACAAAGACGTGCCTTCAAACCTCGAAAGCTTCCCTTGGCCCATTTATCTCATGGTAAAGCAGGAAGCAAACATATGTTCTTCATTATGCTCTGAAGTAGCATTTCTGCAATTCCAACTGTAAAAGATTCATTAATTACTGGATTTTTTTTCAAGTGTAAATTTTCTTTTAATAAAATAAAAATTATTTGATAAGTTCTTAGAAGAAAGATACCCGAAGTTTGCATCAATTTGGAATGGAGGATGTGCAGCGAACAAATTGCTGTATAAACCACCTTCATAATCGGCTTCATGGTCAGGGTCAACTAGGTTGATCAGAAGTTTTACTAGTTTATAAGCATGTTCATTGTTGTGAAGATGGGCCCATAAAGCCATTTTCCATGTGGTCGACCATCTTGGACCAAGGTCTCTTGCATTAGTCATAAAATAGCTAGTTTAGTCACATATAATAGCAGAATGACAATGCATTGTTTTTTGTTTCAGTAATGTTTCTAAGTTAAAAGATATTTGAGGAACCTCACTTGTAAAGACTATTGTTTCAGTAATATTTCAGTAATGTTCTAGTGTAATTGTATGACCCGGAAATAGACCGAACAAGTGAGATACATGTCGATGATGAACATCAGGATCCTCAAAATCTTATGCCTAAAAAGAAGAAAAAAAATAAAAATGAAAATCTAGAACTGTACAGCTATCAACATCTTTGGTAGGAAAAAAAATTTGATTGATAACTTGCTATATATTTCTCATAAATTAAGAGCAGATTTGCCGCACCCTATTTATAATTCAGCAGTAACACTTAAACGGTTTTAATTGATAACAAAATGATCATTTACATTAGTTGAAAAGTACAAGGAGAAAAACACATAAACCTCAGACGAAACTTCTTTGACTTTCTCAGTCTTGTTAACAGCACAGAGCACTTCAAATAACCTGCCAGTTGCTTGATATGCCTTTGCAAGCTGAGCTCTGTTAAACAAATGTAACAATAGGCAAAGGATTCATGTTTCGAATCTCTGCTTGTAGTGTTATTTATTATGCAAAATTCGTATGAGAAGGTAACTATATGGACCTATCTGCTTTGTTCCTTATCCAAAGCTCTGACATGGTTTTCATAGTATTGCTGATAAAAGCTCTCTATTTCTCGAGCGTCACTTTTTTCCATACATTTAACAAGACTTGGTGTATTATCTTGTCAATTATAATAAGATTAATAAGATTATACGGTCATCAATTACAGCTCAATGGTTGATATCAGCAGGTATAAATCGCATTTGTTCCTATCAAAGTCATATAACAATTTACCAATTTCTTTCCTTCCCGTTCAATTAAGCTCCTTTTTTTGAGAAAATAAAATCTGAACTTCACATATGTTTGCTTTTTGAAAGAAGCACTTGCATTACATTAAACAGAAGGATCCTACTACTAGTTTCATCCATTTGTATGGGCTGCAAAGCCCACAGCTTAGCTTAAAGTGAGAATGGTTTCTAAAGCTCCCAATTTAAATATGAATATATATATATAGGACGTTAGGAAAAGGTTCATGCATCAATTATACACGTACTTCGATTCAATGCTTTAATTATCCTGCGAATAATGGATAAAAACATGGACGGTTTATCTTCATTTTAATTCTAAAACATTAACAAAGGATTCAACCCACGTACAATGTCCTTATACAATGCATGTCTCTATCTCTATCACTAATAAAGAATATTCATTGAATATGATTTTTGCGGTTTCTTTAGTGGGCCTCCATAGAAAAACATCTTCGATCAAATTAGTTATTTATATAAATATATTAAATTTTTATAAAATTCAGTTAGTTTAGTTAATTTTTTCAAAAAAAATTAGTTATTTTTTTCAAAAAATCAGGTAATCTTCATAAATTTAGTTACTTTTTATAAAACTTAGTCAACCTAGTTTAATTTTTATAAATTTAGTTAACTAGTTAATTTTTATAAAATTTTATTAACTTGGTTAATTTTTGTTCAAACTGGTTATCAAAATGCTTGGTGTTTAGATGTGTTGATGGAGGTTTTATGTCAGCAGCTGTTATAAAATAAAACTAGTCCAAATCAAATGACTAAAAATCAGTTTCAATTACCATGATTTTCATATTTTAATATGCCTAACCTTCAATCTGCGATGAGGGTCCTCAAACCCCGATCTGTCATTCACGCAATTGTTTTCAGCATTGTTAAACTAAAACAATAATTGTGCATGACATAAATAAAATGGTTTAGGACTACATCTCTCAAATTATTATATCGAAAGACTGCACTCCTAAAATGGTTATGAGGTTATGACAGGAATCGAAACCTCTACAATTGGTCCATTACAATTAATAGATAAATTTCATACGATTTTCAATCATCTTGATTTAAATCTGTTAATTATATACATACATACATATATGTGTGTGTGTGAAACTTAATTATATAAATTCAATTAATTTATGTAACTTAATTAATTTATTTGAAACTTGATTAAGTTAGTTAATTTTTATAAAATTAAATCGATTTATATAAACTTTAGTTAATTAAATTATATAAACTTATTTAATTTTAAAAACTTAATTAAATTTTATAAACTTATTTAATTTTTATAAAGCTTAATTAAATTTTATAAACTTTTTTAATTTAAAAAACAGTTATCTTATTTAACTATTATAAAATTTAATTAACTTAGTTACTTATTTTAAACTTAGTTAATTTATTATTATTATTATATTATTATAATAATGTTATTTTATTACTACTGCTACTGTTATTATATTATATTACCATTCTTCTTTTAAACTTAGTTAATTTTTATAAACTTAATTACTTTTTATAAAACTTAGTTAGCTTAGTTAATTTTTATAAAAATTAGATAATTTTTATAAAAATTAGTCAATTTTTATAACAATTTAACAAAGATTTCAAAATAGAGAACATGATTTTAATAAAATTAGATTAATTTTCACAAACATCAGTTAATTTAATTCAAAAATTTAAATTTTGTTGATTTTTATAAAACTCAATTAACTTAGTTAATTTTTATATAACTTAGTTAGTTTTTATATCCTTTACTTAATTTTTATAAAACTCACTTAATTAACTTAGTTGAATATTTATTAGACAATTTATAAATTAGTTAAACAATTTTAGTTAATTTTTATATAACTTAGTTAAATTTAATAAGAATTGGTTAACTTTTATAAACTTTTAGTTAATCTAGTTAAATTTGTATAAAACTTGATAGCGTAGTTAACTTTTATAAAAATTAGTTAATTTTATAAATTAAGTAAATTTTTTTAATTTGAATTATTTTTTATACAACTTAGTTATCTTATTTAAATTTTTATACTTAGTTAATTCATAAACTTATTTAAATTTTATAAAATTTTATTAATATTTAGATATTAATTTAATTTTATAAAACTTGGTTAATTTTTAGAAAATTATTTAATTTTTATAAAACTTGGTTAACTTAGTTGATTCTTATAAACTTTTGATTTTTATAAACTTATCGGATTTCATGAATTTTCGACAGCATCTCCTTGCGCGTTAGTGCTTTCCCGCACACCCCAATTCAATAAACATTTACACGATCAAAACAAGATTGGATTTATATCATATATAACAAAATATACTTCATAATAGCGTACACATTCAAATGCATAAAAATATACCTTTTATTAGCAACTTTAGCTAGCAATCTTCCATATAGCAAAGGAATGTTTTGTGTACCTATATAGCATAGTAAAGGGAATAATTAGGGTGCAAATCTACAAAATAGTTAAGAATAGACCTAGTGCTTAGCAGGAGTACAAATCACCATGACAACACTTGGATATGTAGCTTTGAAACTCACCAAGGATAAAGCTATATTCAAAAAGGAGCATATGGAGTTAATAAAAAAGTTCAAGATATAAGTAGTGAAAATATATAAACTTAAACAATGAGCCATGCACTCCACTGAATCATTGCAATTACCATGAATACCTGAATAGAGAAACACCTTGAACTCTAAGAAATTAGTTCAGATCAAAACAATTCAACCAACTTGACTTGATGAACCCAAATAGGTCTGATGTACCCAGGTAAGCTTTGCATTTGAGCATAGAACACCAAAAATGATGCAATATTACGGTTTTGCTGAGGTTTCCAAAATAAATTTTCACTTCCATTCAAAGGTTCAATTACATATCCTATGCAACTACTTTCATCTTCCTTTTCCATATATTTTTTCCTTCATGTCCTTTTTTGTGATGCCCCACCTCTATGCTCATGCTAGCCAAGGACACCACTGGGTAATGCCGTCGACTAGCATGAAGAATAAGGCCATTGAGGAGCGACCATCCGTGTAATTGTCTTGTGCGAGCACCGATATGTCAGATAGTATAACAAGCATTTCATTTCAAGAGGAAATTCGACATACCGATACAAACTCAAAGCGACTACACAGTGGCTAAGTGGACCTCAGAAATAATTATAAAAATAAACATAACATAAATCAGTCACAAATGTTCATATCTCAAAGGCGGAAACAGATATGAATAAAACACATAAAAGTGTACATAAGAGTAGTGGTCAAACAAGATCCACAATATCACAAAAGAATAGATACAAGTGCTAGACAAAAGAATATGTATACATCAAGGAGTCTCTATCTCAAATGTATAACAACAAAAACTACAAATGTAATGTAGTTAGACAAAAGTCAGAAGGTGATCCCAGATAAGGAGTCAAGCAGAAGCACCTGTAACATCTCAGTCTGACCCGAGTATTATTTAATAAGAAAATAATAAACGGATCAGTCTAGCTATAAATATCAGATAAAGGAATGAGATATAAGCAGAGATATAATAAGAACGTATGATCACAATGGTGTCAAGCTGTGACTAGTATGTTTTAAACAACAACAAAATCAAACAATATCTCAAGAAATCTCAAAGCATAAAAAAGAATGTCATATTCTTTATTTTGTTCACCAAACCGCAAATATTGACAAAACATTTCATTGCCAATCACCAAAGTTAGTGAAACACAAATTCTAGAAATCATCAATTAGAAATCCAGAAATCTCAAAGTGGGAGGCCTATCACAAATGGGAGCATGAAAACTCACCAACACGTGTATCATAAATGGAACACTATTCCATGGTCGCTAACCATAAATATTGAGCCGAAGCTCCACAAACGGTCTGAAGACCACGGGTCGCTACCCCGCCAAATTGAACCGAAGTTCACAGAAACGGGGTTTAGTCTCCCTCGCAGACAAATAGACATCGCACATCGCTAGTCTAAATCACAAAATGATCATCATTGATCAATAAAAAGTGTCGATTACACTAAGCTAGTAAATATATGAGTTTAGCTTCATGTCCCATAACCACTAGCTTAACTTAAATATTTACGAACAAATTGTAGATTTCCACTCGAAAATTGTCACAAGAGTTTCAATCGAACAAGTCCAAAAATTAACCAACGAAGTAAACACAAGCGTTTCATACCACTTGTTTTGCTAAGCCGTTTAATTATATTTTCTCATACGAATGAGGTAAAAGTTTGTATATACTAATAGATTGGAAAACGATTTTGAAAACAAGCTTTATGTTTAAAAATAGAGTTGAAATCATCTGTGTAAAAGAGTTTGAATATTTACTACTAGTATAGAAAACCTTTATATTTTAAAGTGACAAATCACAGAAATGATTGTAGAAACAATCAATCACAAGAATTCACATTTCGATAACGTGTATCAAACCATAGAAATCGATATCAAATCGATCAAATAGAAACACCAGAAATCCAGAAAAGAAATCATCAAAGTTGATATTAATTGACAATAACTATATGGATAATCAAAAATTGATAAATTTGGAAATCCACATAAAAATAAATAGGCTAATTTCCAGAAATCAATAGCCATAGACGTCTGTGGGAAATCCACAGACGTCTATCACCTTTTTCGGGAAATAATTTGTAATATCCCGGAAATTTGGGGCAATATCAATTTAATAATCTGTTTAAATAATTAAATTGATTGATGATCTTTGATAAATAAATTTGAATTGGTTTAATAATCTAATTAAATGAATATTTAATTAGTGAATTTATTCTTTAAAACCTAATAAATTGATTTCTATTTATAATGCATATATATTTGTATATATTGTAAATAGAAAAGCTTTGGTTTGTATTTAATAAACAAATGATATATTAATTCATTTAGTAATAGTAGAAATTTATAATCTCTTTATAAATTATTTAAATTTGACAAATTGCTATTTTCAAACAATATTAATAATGTATTGTTTTATATATAGATAAATAGATTTTAAAGAAATTGAATGTGTTGTTATAAATATTTGGATTTTTATAGATATTTGGATAAGCTCTTATTTATAAGTATGATTGGTTTATTTCTTTAAAAATTATCTATATATATATATAAGAAATTGTAAATTTATAAATTAAGAAAAAGGCTTTATTTACATTTAAAATAAATAAGTGTTACTTAAAAGACATGTGTAATTCTCTAAAGACTATATAGTAACAAGTGTTAATTTATTAACAACTCTATGTGACAAATGTCAAGTTTTTAAATTTTTGGTTTTCTTTTATTTTAATAAACTTCATATTAACTTATAAAAACATATACCTATCATCTCATTTCTTTTTCTATCCTCTTAATTCAAAGAAAGAAACTTCAGCCTATTTTCTCATAACAAAATCTGTAGCAAATCCTCATTTCTTAAATCTGTAATCAAACCCCTCAAAGCAAAAATCAAAACAAAGCCTGTAACTATTCTTCAAACCAGAAATACATTTCCAAACCAAGTCTTTTAGCCTGCAATTTCTTCTTCAAATCTGGAATCTGTTAAAAGCAAGTAAACTGGAATCTAAAACAACATCTTAACAAACAAGATTTTATCATGCATGCAAGATTCAAAAGCCAGCATTCAAGTTTTTAAATCGAGTTTTAAAAGTTTCAAAAGCACTTCAGTTTTAAAGTTTAAAGCAGTTTCAAAGAGGGCTCTGTTCTTCATTTTAAAAGGTGAGTAACATTTATTTTAAAAACTTAAGTATATGATATCTGTTTGCATGCTATAAATTCTTGAATATATGATGAAATATGCCTGCATGTTGTTTAATATGTTTGGTATGTATGTATATTTTTGTATATATGGATGAATTGGTGTGCATGTCTGTTTCTTGCTCTGTTTCCAGTTTCAAGCTCAAAAGTTTGGATTTAAATCCTGTATCTTTTGACCTAGTAACCATTATGATTTAAGTTGAAACAATAATTGGTTGTGTGTTATAGATTAGTGTTTAAAGTTTTATTTAAGTTAAAATAAAGAGGAAATTGCTCTGGAAAATATAGTGGAACAGGGAACTTTAGTTTTTGTTAAAATTCAAATATCTTAATTCATCGATACAGGCATATAATCTGAAATCATATTCTAAAACATGAATTATAAAAGTAAAATCACAATTTTTAGATTGGGTTTGAATGTGCATTTTGGGTTTGATCAGATAATGTGGTTTGGGTGTTTTCTAGTGATCTACTTGCTAGGGAAGATCGGGGTTCTCATTGATGGTAGTGGAGTGATAGGAGAGTTGTAGAAAATTATCCGATGATGGTGAAAAGCAGTGTGGCGAAGGGATTTGATCAGGGAAGTTTATAACCCTAGTTTTAGTGAGGTTGGGAAATACGTTCGTCACGACGTCCAGAGGTGATCGAGTTCATCTGAACTCTGGGAATCGGCAGCTCGATGGATGATGAAGACGTGGTCAGAGGTTCTGGTGCTCAGGCGATCGGAGGAGTGAGTTCGAGGAATTTTCCAGGCTTTGGTTCCTGTTCGTGGTTGTGGTGGGTTGCTCGAATTCGATTTTCGTGTTTGATCGAGGCTCTGGTGATTGAGTTAGGGTATGGGGTTGATTGTCGACTTGTAGAGTTCGTCGTGGGTGGCCGGAGCTCAGGCGAGTAGCTGTGCACGTGCACATGTACGTTTCGTACATCTGGAAGAAATTGAAGTTGGGGAAGAAGGGATCGGGTTTGCTACATTACAGCGTGATAGGGGGTTTTCGCTTTGCGTTAGGTGGCGAACGGGAGACTCTTACCCCTACATGCCCCCGGGGGGTTCCGGCTTTGTGTTGCAGGGGAGCGGGCGTACTCCTCGGTACGGTGATCTAGGCCACGTACTGTGACGGGCGGTACCCCAGTAGCCCTGCCATTGATGGAAACCCATTCTTCCTACGTGCCCTTACGGTTTTGATTGTATAACCCACTTTGTGGCTAGTATGCTGGAATTTAATAATGTAACAATTTCAGCTATTTCATATTTATTTGAAAACCCTAGACCCTATTATAATATAACTGGATTTCCTATCAAATGTTTTGGTTAGCGTAAGGTAAAAACTTACCCATGTTTATTTGTGGGGAGTCTTACGTGATACCTTTTCTTTCTAAAGGTTTTGAAGTTAAGCAAGTTTAACCTGTTACTCACACCAGACCCATGTCTGACCCAAGTGTTTATTTCTGTTTTATAAACTCTTGGGTACTCAAATTTTTACGAGTAGCCAAGGGATTCAGGTTTAGCTTTGACGAATATTCTGGAGGAGCAATGGAGCAGGAGGCTTCGGCGTTCGTAGATATAGTATTCCGCTGTGTTGATACCTGTGATAGTGTCTTGTCTTGTATTTGAGTTGTAATGTCTAGACAGATGTTTATAACTGTCTAGTAAGTGATGTATATGCTGTGTAACTCTGTAAATTGTTGTATACTATGTAATAGTTTATGTTATTAATATAATTTATTCGTTCCGCTGTGAGATCGTTGTTGTTGTTTCTTTCTTTCTTCTCTTCTTTTCTATTTTCTACCCCTTTCTTTCTTCATAATGATGCGACTTTCTGGGCATAGGAAGTCGGGTCGTTACAGTGGTATCAGAGCATAGGTTGAGCGAATGCCTAAGCTTTTGGTTAAGTGAACATCAGAGCACTAGGTTGAGTGAATACCTAGGTTGGGAAGGATTGTTCATTAGAGATAGGATCTGTAGCAACCTGTTTGATTCTGAGTATATATATACGAGAGCGCGTATTTGTTAGTTATATAAAATGGTTTTATATTGTGTTAATTGATCGGTTGAGTGGTATATGGATTCTGGTCAATACGAGTAGCTAACGTTATTGATAGGGATCTCTAAACACTTGGACCAGGCCAATGGACACAATATTGTTTTAAAAAGGTAGATGAAATAATTTTACCCAGATATAATTTCTATATAAAAAAAAAGTATCATTTTAAATGTATATGGTATTTGTATTGATTGGTTGAGATGATAATAATTTATCATCTAGGATTAGGAGTCTGAGTGTTGAGGTTGGAAGAGTATCTGTCGAGACTGTAAACCTAATACCGTCTCGAGTGAACTTTACAGTTGTGTAAGGATTTCACAATCTCTGAAGGAAACCTGTTAAGGTTCGGAGTTCATCTTAGGAGTTGGATGAGTAGAGTTGGATCTGTCGGAGAACAGAAGCAAGTGATGGTATCTCAGGAAATTGTAGCTGTGTGATGAGATGCAGTGACTATGGATGTTCCCGAAGATGTTTTCTTTGGAACAAGTTAATGAAGTGTGTCTGTTACGGTGTTGTGGCTGAGTTCAGTAGGGTGTTTCTATTTGGTTTGGGTTCGAGTTTCTCGAAGAGCTTTGGAAAAGGAAGTCTCTGGCATCTGTGGCAGCAGTGCAGCTCGGAGTATTCTGTGCATTGGCAGGAAGTTTTCTGGCTGAGCAGTTTTTCTGAAGGTAGAGTTCAGAAGCAGTAGAGTGGATCCATTTCTTCGATGGATTGGATAGTTAAGTATAAGCTGTTCTGATTGGTAAAGAGAGAACAGTTTTCTTTGGAATTAGGATGGGTTGATCGCAAAAGTGACTTGCGATTGCTAAGTGTTCTCTTGGGTTATTGATGATTTTCTGGATGTCTTCAGTGAAGTCAGAAGTTTGTCCGCATCTGGAGATTGAGTTTTCTTATCGACTAGGATTCCAGGAGTGGTACCAGTAGTTCAGCTGGGTAGAAGGATGTCTTCTAGAGATAGAGTTGGTGAAGCAATTCAAGTTTTGATGGAGTATCTGAGTTTTTCCTTATGGATCTATTGAACCATTTTCTGGGATGTGTTGTCCAGTTTGTGCTTGTGTTCTTCATCAGCATTCTTATCTACTCCAGATCAGAGTGGTGTAGCAGAAACAGTTTGGCGAGTGCTCCTGTTTGTCTTTTCCAGATAGGAGAAGTTAGTTCAGTCTACTGATGGTAGTAGAGTTGTGTTTTGGATTGGGTAGATCTTGAGAGGATCATTGGTTGAGTTATTTTTGGTCCTGTTTGTTTCTAGAAGCATCGGCGAAGGTTGAGTTGATCAGGAAGAATTTGTAGGTAGCCCGAGATCGTCTGAAGATTTTATGGATAAGAGACGAAGGAATTTGAAATTTGAAGTTGGAGACTTCGTTGTTGTGAAGTTTTTCTCTGGTTAAAGGGAGCTATAAGATTGGGTAAGTATGGGAAGTTAGCTCCGAGTTATTTTGGATCTTTTCTGTGATCTAATTTGGATAAGCACTTTGATCTACAAGGTTGAATTGTCAGTTTGGATAACTAGAATTCAATGTATTTTACGTATCTCTGAGGGAGTACGTGTTTGATCTATCTCTGGTTTTGGAACCAGCAGTTCTGGAGGAATTGGTTGTTGAGTCAGACTCGTCTGTAGTCTGATATTCTGTTTAGTTCTGTAGATCTAGATGAGTAAGAGATCTATAGCTTAGTAGTATTGATTGTTTAGATTGTTTGTAGAGCGAGTATCCCGGTATATATACTTGGGGAAACTCGAGGAAATTCTATTCAGATTTTTTTTCGCTAGATAGTTAGAATTGTTTGTTTGGACGATTGGTTGCTATGATTGTTAGCATATGGATGATAATACATCCTTGTGATTTAAAAAGATTATTAAATTACCTTTGTTTTAAATTTCGGGGACGAAATTATTTTAAGGGGGGAGGAATGTAATATCCCGGAAATTTGGGGCAATATCAATTTAATAATCTGTTTAAATAATTAAATTGATTGATGATCTTTGATAAATAAATTTGAATTGGTTTAATAATCTAATTAAATGAATATTTAATTAGTGAATTTATTCTTTAAAACCTAATAAATTGATTTCTATTTATAATGTATATATATTTGTATATATTGTAAATAGAAAAGCTTTGGTTTGTATTTAATAAACAAATGATATATTAATTCATTTAGTAATAGTAGAAATTTATAATCTCTTTATAAATTATTTAAATTTGACAAATTGCTATTTTCAAACAATATTAATAATGTATTATTTTATATATAGATAAATGGATTTTAAAGAAATTGAATGTGTTGTTATAAATATTTGGATTTTTATAGATATTTGGATAAGCTCTTATTTATAAGTATGATTGGTTTATTTCTTTAAAAATTATCTATATATATATATAAGAAATTGTAAATTTATAAATTAAGAAAAAGGCTTTATTTACATTTAAAATAAATAAGTGTTACTTAAAAGACATGTGTAATTCTCTAAAGACTATATAGTAACAAGTGTTAATTTATTAACAACTCTATGTGACAAATGTCAAGTTTTTAAATTTTTGGTTTTCTTTTATTTTAATAAACTTCATATTAACTTATAAAAACATATACCTATCATCTCATTTCTTTTTCTATCCTCTTAATTCAAAGAAAGAAACTTCAGCCTATTTTCTCATAACAAAATCTGTAGCAAATCCTCATTTCTTAAATCTGTAATCAAACCCCTCAAAGCAAAAATCAAAACAAAGCCTGTAACTATTCTTCAAACCAGAAATACATTTCCAAACCAAGTCTTTTAGCCTGCAATTTCTTCTTCAAATCTGGAATCTGTTAAAAGCAAGTAAACTGGAATCTAAAACAACATCTTAACAAAC
The DNA here is from genome assembly GCA_030737815.1 of Allium fistulosum. Lineage (NCBI taxonomy): Eukaryota > Viridiplantae > Streptophyta > Magnoliopsida > Asparagales > Amaryllidaceae > Allium > Allium fistulosum. The sequence goes on from CM060906.1 coordinate 920,778,618, forward strand.
AAGATTTTATCATGCATGCAAGATTCAAAAGCCAGCATTCAAGTTTTTAAATCGAGTTTTAAAAGTTTCAAAAGCACTTCAGTTTTAAAGTTTAAAGCAGTTTCAAAGAGGGCTCTGTTCTTCATTTTAAAAGGTGAGTAACATTTATTTTAAAAACTTAAGTATATGATATCTGTTTGCATGCTATAAATTCTTGAATATATGATGAAATATGCCTGCATGTTGTTTAATATGTTTGGTATGTATGTATATTTTTGTATATATGGATGAATTGGTGTGCATGTCTGTTTCTTGCTCTGTTTCCAGTTTCAAGCTCAAAAGTTTGGATTTAAATCCTGTATCTTTTGACCTAGTAACCATTATGATTTAAGTTGAAACAATAATTGGTTGTGTGTTATAGATTAGTGTTTAAAGTTTTATTTAAGTTAAAATAAAGAGGAAATTGCTCTGGAAAATATAGTGGAACAGGGAACTTTAGTTTTTGTTAAAATTCAAATATCTTAATTCATCGATACAGACATATAATCTGAAATCATATTCTAAAACATGAATTATAAAAGTAAAATCACAATTTTTAGATTGGGTTTGAATGTGCATTTTGGGTTTGATCAGATAATGTGGTTTGGGTGTTTTCTAGTGATCTACTTGCTAGGGAAGATCGGGGTTCTCATTGATGGTAGTGGAGTGATAGGAGAGTTGTAGAAAATTATCCGATGATGGTGAAAAGCAGTGTGGCGAAGGGATTTGATCAGGGAAGTTTATAACCCTAGTTTTAGTGAGGTTGGGAAATACGTTCGTCACGACGTCCAGAGGTGATCGAGTTCATCTGAACTCTGGGAATCGACAGCTCGATGGATGATGAAGACGTGGTCAGAGGTTCTGGTGCTCAGGCGATCGGAGGAGTGAGTTTGAGGAATTTTCCAGGCTTTGGTTCCTGTTCGTGGTTGTGGTGGGTTGCTCGAATTCGATTTTCGTGTTTGATCGAGGCTCTGGTGATTGAGTTAGGGTATGGGGTTGATTGTCGACTTGTAGAGTTCGTCGTGGGTGGCCGGAGCTCAGGCGAGTAGCTGTGCACGTGCACATGTACGTTTCGTACATCTGGAAGAAATTGAAGTTGGGGAAGAAGGGATGGGTACGGGTTTGGCTCGAAATTTCTTTGCGTTCGACTCGAAGAATTGCGTGAGTGACTCGGGGAAATAAGGTTTTGACTCGGGGGAATTTTTGTTGGTCCCGGGTAATTGAGTGGTTATAGGTTTCAAAGCCTGTTTGTTTTTAAAATTTTAAAATTGATTTAAAATTTGAAAACAAAGATTTAAACAAAGTTTAAAATAAAATCTTTAGGTGTGGATTCACATTTAAACTTGAATTCCAGTTGTGAAATAAATAAATTTTTTTATTAAAATGTTTAAATATCTTTAAATGTTTAAAGAATAAATTAAAAAGGTTTGAATAAATGAATTTGTTCAAAAATCTTAATTTCCTTATAAATGTTAAGTATTTCTTAACATTTGGATTTAAAAGATTGTGTAAATTGGATTTAAAATTGGTTAAAGTTAAATTGTAATTCATTTTAAATTTTTAATTTAAAATGAATTAAAAGGAAGATTTTTAAGTAAAATGTTTTAAAGTCTTTATTAATAATAATTAAAGTAGTTAAAGGTTAATACTTTAATTTAGAAAGTAATTAAGGTTTAATGATTTAGGATTCATTAAATTAATAAGGTAATTAAGGAATAATTTAATAAATTAATTAATTTGAAATTAAGGATCATTTATTTAAATAAGTATAGAGTTTTTAATAAATGATTAGAAATTAATAAATGAAGTGATTAAAGATAAATTAAGCAATTAATTTAGTAATTAGAAATTAATTAATTGGTAATTAAGAATTTCTTAAGTGGTAATTAATAAATAGTTTATTAAAGATTAATTACTTAAAGGAAGTAATTAAAGAAGTGTTAAATAATTAATGAGGGATCATTAATTAGGGATAAATAATTAATAAATGTGATTTATTTTGATAATCAATTAGATTAATTAATTAATGATAATCATTTATAAATTGGTTAAGTATAATTTATTTAATGGAAGTAATTAAAGAAATTAATTACTTAAGGTAATTAATTAAATAATTTGATAAGTTAAATTAATTAATTTAATTAATTTAAGATAATCGCTTGGTTATGTGATAAGTATAATTACTTAAATGTAATTAGTGAAGTGTAATTACTTAGGAAAGTAATTAAAGTTAATTAATGGATATAATTAACTAAAGATGATTTTAATAATGAAAGTAATTTGAGTTTAATTACTTTTGAATAATTAATCAAGGGATTAATTAAAGGATAATTAATTAAGGAGTAATTAATTTATGAAGTGGAGTAATTAAGGGAAGTTAATTACTAAATGAGATTAATCAAAGGTGATTAATAAATGTGACTAATTAATTATTAAATGTAATTAATTTAAATAAGATAATTAATTAAGAGTAATTAAGGATCATTAATTAATAAAATTAATGATGTAATTAAGAATTGATTAATTAAGATTAATTAATAAATAATAAGTTATTAAAGTAATTAATTAATTGTAATTAATTAAGGATTAAGATAATTAAGTATAATTAATTAATTAATGAAGTAATTAAAGATTAATTACTGAAATGGTTTAAGGTAATTAATTTGTGAAATTAATTAAGGATTAATTACTTAAAGTAATTAAAGGATTATTAATCAGGAATGATTAATTAAGATGGATACTTAGAGTAATGATTAATTAATTGGTTTAATTAATAATTAAGTAAGCAGGATTTATAGAATGAAGTAATTAGTTTAATTCACTTTAAATTAATTAGATGATATAAATCATTGCTTAAGGATGGATGAATGAGATTAAATGTATTTCATTGTTTGATATCTCTGATGAGATATGATTGATATATGATATGGATGTTTGGTTGAATTATAATGATAATGTGAATTATCTGTTTGGGATGATAATGTAGATTATCTATTGAATTATCTATCTTTGTGTATATAGATAAGAATTGAATTGTTTTAACCTTAAAACAACTTGGCCCTTAAAAGATACGTTTTGGATTTCGATGAGACCGGGATCGGGTTTCCGTATACCGAAATTCCAGGTCTGGAGACCCGAATACCACATCGATCCAAATTTACGATAGGTCGTGAATCTCAAGTGAAGATGAAGATTCAGAGTGCAAGGGTTATTGTCGTTAACTCTGAGGGTGATTCCAAAACGAGTGTAACGAGATAATGCCTTCGGTTTCGTTCGAACCCGGAACGAACTTGTATGGATTGAATGCTTTCAGCACATCGTCAGGCGGACGATGAGCATTCTAAGTGATATGTTCTGATTAAAGGTAATCGTAACCTCAAGCCTCATCAACCGGGAATGGCTAAAACAGGGGAGGTGCAGCAAGGCTTCGTGGGTAGCACCCACTGAGAGCAAGATAGATCCCTGTCTAGAGGTCCCTTTTCTTTTTATTCGGCTTAGTGTGTGGTTGGTCACGCCAACTACGGGGTTATCTTGTTCGGAATTATCCAGTAAGGGATGGTTCCGGCTTTGTGTTGCAGGGGAGTGGGCGTACTCCTCGGTACGGTGATCTAGGCCACGTACTGTGACGGGCGGTACCCCAGTAGCCCTGCCATTGATGGAAACCCATTCTTCCTACGTGCCCTTACGGTTTTGATTGTATAACCCACTTTGTGGCTAGTATGCTGGAATTTAATAATGTAACAATTTCAGCTATTTCATATTTATTTGAAAACCCTAGACCCTATTATAATATAACTGGATTTCCTATCAAATGTTTTGGTTAGCGTAAGGTAAAAACTTACCCATGTTTATTTGTGGGGAGTCTTACGTGATACCTTTTCTTTCTAAAGGTTTTGAAGTTAAGCAAGTTTAACCTGTTACTCACACCAGACCCATGTCTGACCCAAGTGTTTATTTCTGTTTTATAAACTCTTGGGTACTCAAATTTTTACGAGTAGCCAAGGGATTCAGGTTTAGCTTTGACGAATATTCTGGAGGAGCAATGGAGCAGGAGGCTTCGGCGTTCGTAGATATAGTATTCCGCTGTGTTGATACCTGTGATAGTGTCTTGTCTTGTATTTGAGTTGTAATGTCTAGACAGATGTTTATAACTGTCTAGTAAGTGATGTATATGCTGTGTAACTCTGTAAATTGTTGTATACTATGTAATAGTTTATGTTATTAATATAATTTATTCGTTCCGCTGTGAGATCGTTGTTGTTGTTTCTTTCTTTCTTCTCTTCTTTTCTATTTTCTACCCCTTTCTTTCTTCATAATGATGCGACTTTCTAGGCATAGGAAGTCGGGTCGTTACATAATTTTCCTGAAGCCACAGACGTCTATGGATAATCCACAGACGTCTGTCCCCTGTTTCAGGGAATAATTTCCCTGAAGCCACAGACGTCTGTGGATAATCCACAGACGTCTGTCGCCTATAGCAGGACAGAATTATCAAAGCCCATAAATGGGCAAACCTATCCAACTTCTTGGATTCAGAGCGATTGAATGAGCGACGGCGATAAAGGATTTATGCCAAGCGACAACCCCGCCCTATAAGCTCTCCGAAACACCACCAAAAGCATGTTCATAAATCAAAGCTAGTATTTTCAAAGTTTTAACTTCCAAAACACCAAAAATTGAAATGTTCACCAAATCAATCCAAACCAAAATCAAATGAACATGATAAGGTGTTAGGAATTCATACCAAGAAACCAAGGATAGTTATAGACGTAGATGTGAGATAAAAATCTCACCTTTTTACACAAAACAAGGAAGAAGAAGCTATAGAGCAGTGGAAAGAACAATCACTCTTCAATTTCAACTCAACAAGCTTGAATCTAAGCTTAAAAGAGAAACATTTCATAAGTTAGGTTTGGGAATTTCTGAGATTGAAAAGAGAACGAGTTGGAGAAGATGAAGAGAAGGCTTACCAAAGCTTCTTCTTTGAATTTGGAGCTAGAACTTGATTTGCAAATGGAACTAGGGCTTAGGAATTCTAATTCTTTTTCTCCTCCAACATTTTTATCTAGAGCTTGAAAGTGTTAGGAAAATGAAGGGAATGAAGATAAGTGGGGGTGGAGCTAAGGGCTTGAGTTAGGATATAGGGCTGAAACCCAAACCAAAGCCCAAAGTGAAAAAGTAGCAAAATTCCACTAACTCCAAACATATCAATGTTTATACTCAAAAATGTCGCAAACGTCATTTTGAACTCAATGGGAGTAGTCTCGAGTCCTAATTTGACTGTTTGCAAAAAGTAGCTTTTTGGACTATAATCCGACTAACGATGAAATATTTAAATATTCAAATCCTAAAATATGTGGGTTGTTACAAACTCCCCTTCTTAAAGAAATTACGTCCTCGCAATCTTAAGGAATAATTGAACAAAAAGTAACAACCATAGAAGCATATCTACACAAAAGAAATTTTGAAATAAGAAGTTCACCTCAAAGAGCTCAAGAGAGTAAGTCCGGATGTGTTCGCTCGATGAATTCTCTAGATTCCCAAGATCAATCCTTAGGATTTGAGGACCATTGAACTTTCACAAGCGAGACATCTTTATTTCTTAGGTGTTTAACCTTCGAAGCAATAACACGAATAGGATGTTGCTCATATGTTAAATTAGGCGAAACTTCAATTTCTTCAACAACACCGGGCTCAAGAACAGAATCAGAATCTCGAAGGCATTTCCGGAGTTGAGAGACGTGGAATACGTCGTGAATACCAGAAAATTGAGCCGGTAATAAAAGACGATAAGCCACGGAACCAATGCGTTCGGTGATGGGAAACGGGCCAACATATCGAGGTGCTAATTTTCCCAATTGACTGAAATGCACAACACCCTACATAGGTGAAACACGAATGAACACAAAATCTCCCACATAAAATTCTAATTTCCTTCTTCGATTATCGGCATAAGATTTTTGTCTACTTTGAGCTTGTTTCATCCTATGACGAATAAGGTCAATCTAATCTGTGGAATCACGAATAAAATCTGGTCCTAAAACCAGCTTCTCACCGGCTTCTAGCCAACACGAAGGAGATCATCATGGCCTTCCGTATAGTTCCACGAAAGGTGCCATACCAATACTAGATTGGAAGCTATTATTATAGGAAAATTCAACAAGAGAAATATGATCTTCCCAACTTCCACCAAAGTCAAGAACACAAGCACGAAGAAGATCTTCAAGAGTTTGATTCACACGCTCGGTTTGTCCATCGGACTGCGGATGATAAGCGGTGCTAAAATTAAGCTTCGTTCCCAAAGCTTTTTGAACACTCTTCCAAAATGCACTAGTAAACAATGGATCACGATCACTAACAATAGAAGTAGGAACTCCATGCAATTTAACAATTTCTTTAATAAAGAGTTTGGCCAAAAGAGGAACGGTTCGATTAGACCGAACGGGAATAAAATGGGCGGATTTAGTAAGTCTATCAACTATCACCCACAAGCTATCATGACCCGAACGAGAACGGGGAAGGCCGTCAATAAAATCCATGGAAATATGATCCCACTTCCACATTGGGATGTCTAAAGGTTGCAATAACCCACCGGGCCTTTGATGCTCGGCCTAAGTGAGTTGGCAAGTCATGCAACGCTTAAGGAAGTTAGCGATATCAAATTTCATTCCCTCCCAATAATAAAGTCGCTTCATATCCGCGTTCATTTTACTACTACCGGGATGAATGGTGAATTTAGAACGATGGGAAACTTCTAATATGTCTTTGCGAAGATCACTAATATTTGGTACGACAAGTCTACCAAATTTTCGAATACCGCCACGAGAATCAATATCAAAGTCTTTCATACCTTCAATATCAATTTTATCCCTCAAACTTTGGTCAAGAAGAACCAATTCGGGATCTAGTTTTTGAACTTCAAGAATGCGGTCCAAAAGAGATGGATGAGCCTCAAGGCTACATAAAACAAGAGATGAACATAAATCGGATACATGATCTCGAATCTAACAAGTAGATAAAGTCTCGAGATCGTTCCATTCGGATATCATATAGAAACAACCGCTTGTTGCTTTCGGCTAAGGGTATCGGCAACCCGATTTCCCTTTCTGGGAGTATAAAGAATATCAAGATCATACGATGCAAGGAACTCGAGCCAACGTTGTTGACGCAAATTAAGTTCCTTTTGAGAAAATAAATATTTCAAAGATTTGTGATTGGTGTAGAGAACAAATTTCTCCCCCAAAAGATAATGGCGCCAAATTCTAAGGGCGAAAACAATTGCCGCGAGCTCTAAATCATGAGTGGCATATCTAGTCTCGGCAGGCTTTAATTGCCTAGAAGCATAAGCAATAACACGTTCTTTTTGCATGAGAACGGCTCCCAAACAAACACGACTAGCATCAGTATAAACAATAAAATCTTGGTTCCCATTGGGAATCACAAGAATAGGAGCATCGGAAAGGAGTTCTTTTAATTTTTGAAATGAAGCTTCACATTTGTCTGACCAAATGTACTTAACTCCCTTCTTTGTCAAACTAGTGAGAGGCACGGAAATTTTAGAGAAGTCTTTTATGAACCTACGGTAATAGCCCGCCAATCCAAGGAAGCTATGAATTTCCGTCACACTCTCCGATCTCTTCCAATTTTGAATCGCTTCAATCTTTGAAGGATCCATGGAAATTCTGGATTAAAAAATGATATGTCCCAAAAATTTCACACGAGATTGCCAAAAGTGGCATTTAGAAAATTTTGCTTTTAATTGGTTGCTCCTAACAGTTTCCAATACAATTCGAAGATGATTTTCATGCTCTTCCTCGGTTTTAGAATAAATAAGAATGTCATCTATAAAGATGAGAACAAATCGATCGAGGTAGTCTTTAAAAACTCGATTCATAAGGTCGACGAAATAAGCTGGAGCGTTCGTCAAACCAAATGGCATAACAAGCCATTCATAAGATCCATAACGTGTATGGAATGATGTCAAAGGAATGCTACCCTCTGCAATACAGAGCTGATGAAAACCGGTTGCTAAGTCTAACTGTGAGAAGACTTTAGCACCACTAAGCTGATCGAAAAAATCATCAATCCGAGGCAAGGGATATTTATTCTTGATGGTGAGATCGTTAAGCTTGCGGTAGTCAATGCAAAGCCTAAGTGTACCATCAGATTTCTTCAGAAAAATAACTGAAGCTCCCCATGGAGAGGAACTAGATTGAATAAATTGCTTTACTTCCAAATCGGATAATTGTTTGTGCATCTCCTCATTTTCTTTGTTGGACATACGATAAAGAGGACGAGTGATAGGTAGAGCTCCAGGAATGAGATTAATTCTGAACTCAATTGCTCGCTTAGGTGGTAATCCTAGAACGGGCTCAAATATATCGGGAAATTCACAAACAATGTGAATGAGAGAAATGACATCTTCCTCATCATCATTATCGTCATCACGAGGATTTAAAGAATATAAAGATGCTGTTAAGTTGGAATCTGAATCTTTAAGAACGAGAGAAATCTGCTTAACAGATTGCGGATGCCGAAGATATATAGTCCGCTCAGGACATAGGATATGGGCTTCATAACGGTTAAGCCAATCCATTCCCAAAATCATTCTGAAACAAAGGTAACGCATAACATGCAAATAGGCACGGAAAGAGAAATCACATAAAATAATTTCGACATCTTTACACAATAAACTGAGTGTTGCGGATCCACCAACCGGATTCGCAATTCTCAAAGAAGTTATCAAGCCAATAACGTCCAAAGACAAAGCATCAACAAGTTCTTTTGATATAAAAGATTGAGATGCACCCGTATCAAAAAGAACTCGAATAGGAAATTCATGAAATATAATAATGCCATCAAGGATAGAATGAGAAATACCTTGACCACGAGAAGTGTTAGCAGGAGCTTGTACCACATTTTGCTTGCCCTCCTTCTTGCCTAAAAGTTTGGGACACAAAGATAAGGGATGTCCCGAACTCTTGCAATAGCGGCAGAAAAGAGGCTTCGGGCACTTGTTTGCATAATGGTCCTTAGAACCACAATTGTAACATTCTCCACGACGAGTGTTAGGAGTATTTGCTACCGGTGTTGCTTGCTTTCCCTTCTTGTTGGGATTAGGCTTGAATTTAAAAAGTCTCTTCTTGTTGATGTTGGGTTTGACCTCAGCATCACTATCTTTATCAGCCTCTTCGAGACGAAGAGCAATATCAACAAGTTGATCAAAAGAAACTTCTAATTTCAGAAGTAATGGCTTTTTGAGGCTCTTGTTCAAGCCATAAATCTCTGGTTTTTCTTCAATGGGGTATTAATGTATTCAACCCCATATTTTGAGAGAGATTCGAAAGAAGCGACGTAGTCGGTCATGGAAGATTCACCTTGAACAAGGTCGATAAATCGTCGAGCTAAAGATACTTTCTCAGCTTCCGGCATGAATTTCAACTCGAACCTTTCCCGGAATTGCTCCCAAGTAAGGTCCGCTTCAATAATTTCATAGATCAGAAGCTCGTACCAGTCTAATGCTCTTTCTTCGAGCATACTTGAAGCCACTTGGACTCGATGAAGATCAATAAGATTCATGCGAGAAAAGATGCGGTCGCATGTTCGAAGCCAAGCCTGGACTTCTATAACGTTCTCGGAACCTTTGAATGGCTTTCCACCCAAATTGGTGTAATCACTACACAAGCGTGCAAACCCAGATTTAGGATGAGTGGGTTTAAGAATAGGTCCGACAGCTTGAGCATTTCTCACAAGATCAAGAAGTTGCTAAGCAGACATAAATACTCCATCCTGGGGAGTAGCACTAGATTGACCGGTGCTGGGACGGCCAAGTCTAACCATTTCTCTTCTTTAAGAAGGAAAGAAAAGAGGAAAAAGGTTAATCTCAGGATGAATATCAAACAAACTTGATTGATAAAACAAGGCATCATAAAAAGAAATAGGATAGAACGGTACGAAGACCGAATTAAATCCTATGGCACGATTCCTAAGAAAGACTTAGGACAATGATCCTTGCCAGATTATTCTATATTGTTCCGAAGTTTGGCTCTAATACCAAGCTGTGACGCCCCATCTATATGCTCACGCTAGCCAAGGACATCACTGGGTAATGCCGTCGACTAGCGCGAAGAATAAGGCTGTTGAGGAGCGACCATCGTGTAATTGCCTTGTGCGAGCACCGATATGTCAGATAGTATAACATGCATTTCATTTCAAGAGGAAATCCGAGATACCGATACAAACTCAAAGCGACTACACAGTGGCTAAGTGGACCTCGGAAACAAAAAAATAAACATAACATAAATCAGTCACAGATGTTCATATCTCAAAGGTGGAAACAGATATGAATAAAACACATAAAAGTGTACATCAGAGTAGTGGTCAAACAAGATCCACAATATCACAAAAGAATAGATACAAGTGCTAGACAAAAGAATATGTATACATCAAGGAGTCTCTATCTCAAATGTATAACAACAAAAACTACAAATGTAATGTAGTTAGACAAAAGTCAGAAGATGATCCCAGATAAGGAGTCAAGCAGAAGCACCTGTAACATCTCAGTCTGACCCGAGTATTATTTAATAAGAAAATAATAAACGGATCAGTCTAGCTATAAATATCAGATAAAGGAATGAGATATAAGCAGAGATATAATAAGAACGTATGATAACAATGGTGTCAAGTTGTGACTAGTATGTTTTAAACAACAACAAAATCATACAATATCTCAAGAAATCTCAAAGCATCAAAAAGAATGTCATATTCTTTATTTTGTTCACCAAACCGCAAATATTGACAAACATGTCATTGCTAATCACCAAAGTTAGTGAAACACAAATTCTAGAAATCATCAATTAAAAATCCAGAAATCACAAAGGGGGATGCCTATCACAAACGGGAGCATGAAAACTCACCAACACGTGTATCACAAATGGAGCGCTATTCCATGGTCGCTAACCATAAATATTGAGCCGAAGCTCCACAAACGGTCCGAAGACCACGGGTCGCTACCCCGCCAAATTGAACCGAAGTTCACAGAAACGAGGTTTAGTCTCCCTCGTAGACAAATAGACATCGCACATCGCTAGTCTAAATCACAAAATGATCATCATTGATCAATAAAAAGTGTCGATTACACTAAGCTAGTAAATATATGAGTTTAGCTTCATGTCCCATAACCACTAGCTTAACTTAAATATTTATGAACAAATTGTAGATTTCCACTCGAAAATTGTCACAAGAGTTTCAATCGAACAAGTCCAAAAATTAACCGACAAAGTAAACACAAGCGTTTCATACCACTTGTTTTGCTAAGCCGTTTAATTATATTTTCTCATACGAATGAGGTAAAAGTTTGTATATACTAATAGATTGGAAAACGGTTTTGAAAACAAGCTTTATGTTTAAAAATAGAGTTGAAATCATCTTTGTAAAAGAGTTTGAATATTTACTACTAGTATAGAAAACCTTTATATTTTAAAGTGACAAATCACAGGAATGATTGTAGAAACAATCAATCACAAGAATTCACATTTCGATAACGTGTGTCCAACCATAGAAATCGATATCAAATCGATCAAATAGAAACACCAGAAATCCAGAAAAGAAATCATCAAAGTTGATATTAATTGACAATAACTATATGGATAATCAAAAATTGATAAATTTGGAAATCCACATAAAAATAAATAGGCTAATTTCTAGAAATCAATAGCCACAGACGTCTGTGGGAAATCCACAGATGTCTATCACCTATTTCAGGAAATAATTTTTCTGAAGCCACAGACGTCTGTGGATAATCCACAGACGTCTGTCGCCTGTAGCAGGACAGAATTATCAAAGCCCATAAATGGGCAAACCTATCCAACTTCTTGGATTCAGAGCGATTGAATGAGCAACGACGACAAAGGATTTATGCCAAGTGACAACCCCACCCTATAAGCTCTCCGAAACACCACCAAAAGCATGTTCATAAATCAAAGCTAGGATTTTCAAAGTTTTAACTTCCAAAACACTAAAAATTGAAATGTTCACCAAATCAATCCAAACCAAAATCAAATGAACATGAAAAGGTGTTAGGAATTCATACCAAGAAATCAAGGATAGTTATAGACGTAGATGTGAGATAAAAATCTCACCTTTTTACACAAAACAAGGAAGAAGAAGCTATAGAGCAGTGGCAAGAACAATCACTCTTCAATTTCAACTCAACAAGCTTGAATCTAAGCTTAAAAGAGAAACATTTCCTAAGTTAGGTTTGGGAATTTCTGAGATTGAAAAGAGAACGAGTTGGAGAAGATGAAGAGAAGGCTTACCAAAGCTTCTTCTTTGAATTTGGAGATAGAACTTGATTTGCAAATGGAACTAGGGCTTAGGAATTCTAATTCTTTTTCTCCTCCACCATTTTTATCTTGAGCTTGAAAGTGTTAGGAAAATGAAGTGAATGAAGATAAGTGGGGGTGGAGCTAAGGGCTTGAGTTAGGATATAGGGCTGAAACCCAAACCAAAGCCCAAAGTGAAAAAGTAGCAAAATTCCACTAACTCCAAATATATCAATGTTTATACTCAAAAAGGTCGCAAACGTCATTTTGAACTCAATGGGGGTAGTCTCGAGTCCTAATTTGACTATTTGCAAAAAGTAGCTTTTTGGACTATAATCCGACTAACGATGAAATATTTAAATATTCAAATCGTAAAATATGCGGGTTGTTACATTTTTGGTTTAAGTACTTTAATATGATATCCTAGCTTACATTGGATGGTAGAGTTTAATGTTTTGCTTTTAGTATTAACTATAAGTTCATTCTTCTTGCTTTAATGTTTTTTTGTTTGTGAAAAATAGATTTAAAAGAATTTTGTTACATGAACATTGTCATTATTTACATTAATTAATATTCACTAATTATTAGTTCTTTAAAATGGATATCTTAATAAGTTTTTTGGCGATAAGGTTGCATCGAATGCTTACATGTTCACCCTTCGAATTTTTCCAACAAAAGTTATGTAGGAACTAACCATATTCATGTTTTTATGCAAAAATTGACACTGATATTAATGATAGTCCCATAATATGGGAAACCACTAAGAAAATAAACTTACCTAAATAATTTATTATCACGTTGTTGGAAAATTCATATGGTAGATTAAAAATGTATCAATTTTTATCTAATTCATATATCAGTTAATATAACTATTTGTCTGAAGGGACAAGGAGAACTAAAATTTGAATATAGACAAAACAATCTGCCGTGCCGTCCAAGCGAAAGGGACGCAAAAGTGACATTGTGATAATAGTAAGTATATATTTGTTCTATATAGTAGGAACACATTATAGCGTATACATATATTTATGACTTTCCTAAACAAATGAAAACTAAAATGAACAACTTTAGAAATAGTTTTATATTCGACAAATATCCCTGACTATGTGAAGGTAAGATGTTTTATATAAAGGTCAATTTATAGACTAACTCATGAGCTGAAAATACTTCCTCCCACATCAAATAAATTATCACTTTACATATTTTTCTGCTCAGTATTATCTGACCAATATCCCTGATTTTGTGATGGTAAATATTTTATACATAAATGTTAATTTATGTACTAACAACTTATGAACTTAAATACTTCCTTTTACAACAAATAAACTTATCACCTACAGTGAAGAATCAACATAAAAGACACAAAAGGAAGCTTCAATATTTTACAATTCACTTTTCACTAAGCGGCAATGAATGCTGATCTTAATTCCATCTCTATACTACCATGTTTTTCACTAAGTTTGCATTCTAACTATGTGTTTATTTTCTCCATCTATGTAGCTTTGTTTTTGTTTATATGTACCTCATTTTAAAATTTAGTACTTTTTACATAAATTGTTGATTCTTCTGCCTAATGTGCAATGTGTATGGTCTCAACATAACTATTGTATATATTATTAAACCAAATGCATGTTATTACTGACATAACAATGATAACTTATAAGCATTATCCAGCAACCAATAAACATTTATTTTATTATCTCATCAACTACCCATCAATTGACCGTGTGTGAAACACGGGTTCCAATCTAGTATAGAGTTGCATTCAATAAGTATATGGAACATATGTTATGGCAAAAACAATTGATATATTAACTTTTACATGTTTCAAATTTAGTTGAATGATAACAAGAGAAAATTCAAGCTTTTAAATTACTGCACAAAAAGGGAAAACAGAAACATGATCTCATATAAGAAAAATGGAAACATGACCTCATATGTGTGTACACACACATACACATAGATAACTATAAGAAAATAGTTAATGATATAAACCTAACATCATAAGCTTAGATAATAAATTTATCAAATAGTCAGAACCCAGGGAGGTAGCATAAGTATATAAAACTCATTCTACAATCATTAATATCAGTAATTTTGAAAGTAATATAATCATAATATAGAATTTAATAAAGAATAATCACATCGAAATCATACTTTTTTAATTTTGAATTTTCAATATAAAATTACATCCACCTGTTGTCCATCATACTCAATATTAATTTCATCAGATATGAATATTTGATACTGCAAGTAAAACTTCTGGTTTGAGCCTTGAGATGAGAGCAGGATGTGAAATTGACTGGTTTGATGTTTACAAATTAAAATGAGAAGCATATCAAATATGATTAAATGATTTATAATAGTGAAAAGCTTGAAAGTTGAAATATTTTAGGAGATAGCATTTTATAATTAGAACTATGGTCTAGCAGTTCATGAATTGAAATTTGTTGTGAATGCAATTTAAGTGGACAAGAACACATTTATAAGTACATAAGGTTGCTTTCTTTTCCCTTTCTCTCAAATCAAACTTTAAACATTAAACATATAAATAATTTCAGTCTAATATGTATTTGTTTTGACCATTTCAGTAAATTATAAATTAAATATAAGTGTAATGTAGTTAAAAATCTATGAAAACAATAGTTAAGTCGATAAATTATAATAAACATTAACATATGTACAAATTTTTTATAACAGTGTTACTGAAAATTAAAAACTGTATTGTCCATCCATATTCCCATTCTCATGAACCACACATATTTTCTTATTCCGGGCTTCTACCTTTTGTTATTGCATAAGAGCAAGTGGAAGAAATATAAGGCTAAAGAAGAACCAATCAACTTTAAAGACAAGAGGATGCCTAATAAAAACAAACAAAATTTCATGATTGATGAACCAATGTATCATTCTTATCTAGTTAGACAGTAGACAAAAAAACAATAACTTCATAAAACCGAAATCTGACCCTATTCAAACCAGAGTTCAACCATTAATAGAACTTAATATGTATTTTTTTAGTTACCAACAAGGTGGCCCGTCTTGATAACTTGAAGAATACAATAGTCTAATGTTTATCGGTTTTAAGTCAACAAGATGTTCGCCTGAAAGTGTAGGTGGTTTTATAACTGAACTAATCCAAACCTCAGTCAACTAAACATAATTTATCTGACAATAGTAAGATTTTTTTTAGCTCAATGTAGACAGGAAAAAAACTTGAAATTGAACAAACCAAACATAATTTGTGTTAAACTTGTTATGTACATCTAATAAAGAATTAAGACAAAGCATTTATTTCCATCATCATATTCTTGATATATATGTTGATTGGAAAAAGTATGTTTTTCAAACAATAAATAGAAGAAAAGACAAACTTTGTGATATCATGAAACAAGCTTAAGCATAGACTTACCTGGCCAGTAATAACTTCATTGACCGTTCTGTCTTGAACAAGCTTATGCATAACTTAAATTTACTCCGATGCACCACTAATGTGTACCATTCGCTCTAGTTCAACATGGACACAGAAAGTGGTGGACTAGAGACACGCAACTGAGCTCGTCAAGGTGATTAATGGAGTTGGAGAAACCGCTGTCGATGGTTGCGTTAGGGCAAGATTTGGTTTGGTCGAAGTTTGGTATTGAAGGAGCCATTCATTGAAGCTAAGGAATTGGAGCTTCAGATGGTTATGTAAGAGAAGAAAAGTGTCATTAGAGCTTAAGCAAAGTTCATGAATTTTGAAGTGAATACGAGCTCGTAATTTAGGGTTTTGGAAGTGAAAAAAGGGAAGCGTGGCGGAATAGGAATTTTAAGAGAGAGGGAGAGGAAAAAAGTACCGCCAAAATTTTCTTTTCATTAGTAATAGCGTGAATATGGAGTTATAATTTAACCTAAACGACCATAAGCAAATAACAATAGCATGTCATGTTCTGATGCAATCAACCCTTGCTATAAATAGGCAATTTTCTTGTAGTGCTATATTCTGGTCTTCCTGACCTCCTGGATGCAATTCTACTTATTCAGGAGTTAACTTAATTTATATTGACTACTGGGTCAACCTAGCTAGTTATTCCGCCCTTCCCCAAAATACAGTTATGAGTCCAAAACAATGTGAATATATATATATATATATATATATATATATAAGTGAAGAAATACATAATAACTTGGTTAATGCCTTTAACCTTTTAATCAAAGTCTTCCAAAACTCCTTTTCAAAACACTTTATTTAATTATGCCATGGTTCTCTTTCAAAAAATGAGATTGGGAAATTTGCTTTGAAAACTAAGGTTGTCGAAACCTTCAAAACCTTGCTTTCGACTTCATTGGATAACCTCCTTCGAAAGCATATAAATCTATTTTCATGACATTAGGCCCCTGCCTTTCGAAACACTTTAAAACATCACTTTCGAAACCTTTTGAATGTAATAAAGTATTACTTAATAACACTTAGAAGCATAGCTTCTAAACCATTGAAAGTACCCCTTTCGAAACCATTGAAAGTAACCCTTTCGAAACCATTGAAAGTCCCCATTTCGAAACCATTGGGTTTATACTTAAAATATTATTTGGGTAAAAGTGAATATAAACGAAAGTATCTCTTTCGAAACCATTCTTTATCATATAAAAATATTGGGGAAAACATGCTGGTGACGGCACCATCCCTTTCGAAAACTTCAAATCATTTAAAAAAACATTGAAGGATAGCGTCGAAACCCCTTTCAAAGCCATTGCCTTCGAAACCCTTGGACCCTTCCGAAAGCATTTAGGAAGTAACTTAAAACATCTTTAAAAGTAAATACTACCTTTCGAAAGCATTGATGACTTTAATACCATCGAAAGGCTAAAGAATGGCAGCAGGGCTTTGACTAGGTCGGAACCCCTTCTTTCAAAAAGCATTATTTCATAAGTAAAGGAACCCATTCGAAAGCAAACATAAGTTGATGGCAACCCCTTCGAAAGCTTTTAAAAACTTCTTTCGAAAACATATGCTTCGACTCCTTCGAAGGCTTAAATAAAACAATGACATGCGCTTCTCTTTTTAAAACAAACTAAGGTATCGACCCCTTCGGCATGCTTTCGACACTTAGCCTTCCGCCTTTCTCCAATCCACTGCGTACCATCTTTGTGATACCTTGTGTATTGGTTTCGGCTTAGTAGGTTTTGACTGGGTTGAAGGCGGAAGCTCTGAGTAGAAAGGTACTTCTAAAGAAGGCGAAACCAACTTTTCTGGCTAAACCTAGTTTAATTCTAATTAAAGCAAACCCTTTTCTAACTAACCTGCCACGTGTAAATACCAGATTGGTTGCCTTAACTTTTCAAATTCTTTACAAAAATAACTACCGCTAATTTCAGATCTAAACCATGGTTAAGTTAACAAATAAGCCCTTCCATTAAGAAAAACCAATATTGCAAAGAAGTCCCTCTTCTAAAATAACATAATTTGCATAGCAAATAACTAGGAAAAATCCCCAAAAATTCCAGAATTTCACTTTAATCGTGTTATCTAACATATCAAAATTTCAGACCCAATTTCTCAATATATTTTCCGATATAAATTTATAAACCCAATTAACCATATTTTCTTTTGATAATTCATAATTATATTTTCATAGCTTGGAAAATTATCGAAATTAAAACCCAACTCCAAAATCATGTTTTGCATAACATAAATTTTTTCCATGGCATTTAAACATCAACATAAATCAGTTTCTCCCTAAAACCATGAGAAATCATATTTAAACTTCCTTGTTTAAATCAAATAAATTGCGATTCAAGCATATCATCATCCAAATCATCATAAAAATGAACTTACCCTTAAATCCGAAAACATATGATTATAAAACAAAATAGAGATGGAATTATTATTCACCTTGATTTAGATAAGGAGATTGGATTGAGATTGATTTCCCCTAAGCTTGAATCTTTAGCTTTTAATTGAATTCCTCTTGTTAATGGTTGGCTCCCCTTTTTACATTTGTGTTATTATTTTCAAAATGACGTGAATGGGAAATAAAATGGTAGGAATGAAAATATATAGGGGAAGGGTTTTGTGCGGCAAATACCCAATATACCCTTATGTAAAATTATTAGCTTATCACCCATTCTTAAGTCCATTAATTATTTTATTAAGCACGACCTTATTATATATATTCCAATCTCAACCCCCTTATCTCTTAACACTTACATTATTCTATTTAATTTATTTAATTAAATCTCCTGAATAATGTTATAAAAAATTAGGGGTGTTATAGGCTCCCCTCCTTATTGAATTTCGTCCCTGAAATTCAGTAAGGACTAAATACTAAACATAGCAATCATTTGTAACGACTCCTAACAACCATATTAGTCTACCTGACTAGCTAATATCTATATAAATCTAATATAGACATACCCTTGAAGCAGATCAGGATAAGTATCTCGAATCTTTCCTCTGTCTCCCAAGTATAGTCCTTCTCGTTGTCCCTCCATTGACCTTTCACCAACTTTACTGTCTTGTTCCTCAATCTTTTCTCATCTCTCGCAACAACCCGAACTAGCTGTCTAACAAAAGTCAAATTAGGCTCTACTACTAGATCTTCCAACCCCGTCGGAGGAATAGTAGCCATTGGATCATGTACATACTTGCAAAGATGAGACACATGAAATACATTATGGACACCTACCATCCTGCTTGGCAACTCTACTCGGTATGCGAGCTTTCCAATCCTCTCTATAATCTGGAATGGACCAACATATCTTGGGGCCAGCTTCCCCAACTTTCCAAACCATACCACACCCTTCATCGGTGATACCTTAATGAAAACCCTGTCTCCAACTGAGAACTCTAGGTCTTTACGCCTTTTATCTGCGTAACTCTCCTACCTGGATTGAGCTTCTTTCATCTTTTCTTGGATCAACTCAATCTTATCTGACGCCACCATAACCATATCTGGACCTAAGACCAATCTATCTCCGATTTCCAACGAATATGCCAGTTATTTGCATGGCCTTCCATACAATGCTTCAAAAGGCGCCATTCCTATGCTAGTCCGGTAACTATTATTATAGAAAAACTCAACCAAATGTAGGTGATCTTCCCAACATCCACCAAAGTCCAATACACAAGCTCTCAGTAAATCCTCGAGTATTTTATTGACTCTCTTTGTTTGCCCATCCGTCTATGGGTGATATGTTGTACTCATCTTGATCTTGGTACCTAACAATCCTATAGACTCCTCCAGAATTCACTAGTGAATAAAGCATCTCTGTCACTGACTATGCTACTAGGAACTCCATATAGTCTAACTATGTTCTTCATGAATAGCTTAGCCAAAACAGGTGTCGTCCTGGTTTACTTTACTGGAATGAAATGGGCACTTTTGGTCAATCTGTCCACTATGAGCCATATACTTTCATTTCCTATATTTGACCTTGGCAATCCATCAATAAAATCCATGGATAACGAATCCCATTTCCAAACTGGAATCTCTAGAGGTTGAAGCAACCCACTCAGCTTCTGATGTTCGGCTTTCACTTGTTGACAGTTTACACACTACCTAACCCACAAGCCAACATCCCTCTTCATGCCTTCCCAATAGAAGCTTCTCTTCATATTTTGATACATCTTGGCCCCTCCAGGATGAATCGTAAACTTGGACCGATGCATTCCCCAAGAACTTCTTTCCTCAAGTTCTCAACATCTGGAACACATAATTGTCCCTTCTTTCTCAACCATCCTCTCTGGTCAAGACAAAAATCTTTCAAATCATCGATCTCAGTTCCAACCTCAAGCCTTTAATCCTCTCAGCGAGTAATGGATCCTCCCTCTGCTTAGAAGCAATTCTCTCGATCAACACTAGTCGAACTTCTAAATAGGTCAACATGGCAGTACTCTAACTAGAACTAACAGACGATCTTAACTACACACCACAACTAGTCAAAGCTTCTACATCCTTCCATTCTGCCAACGTAGCCAACACCACATTTTGATGTCTTCTGCTAAGAGCATCCGCTACTTTATTACCTTTCCCTGGTGTATATTCTATACCAAAATCATAAGCAGCTAAAAATTCCAGCCATTTCTGCTGTCTCATATTCAACTCCTTCTGAAATAATAATTACCTTAAAGACTTATGATCTGTGTATAGCTCAAACCTCTCTCCTAAGAGATAATGCGTCCAAATATTCAATCCAAAGATCACCACGGCCAACTCCAAATCATGAGTAGGATATCTCACCTCATGCGGTCTAAGCTGTCGTGAAGCGTAGGCAATCACCTTACCCTTCTGCATCAACACAGCTCCTAATCCAGTTCCACATGCATCAGTATACACCACCAACCCTTGGTTTCCGTCCAGAACTACCAAAACTGGTGCATTGGTCAACAAATGCTTTAACTTAAGGAATGCTTCCTCACATTTCTCTGACCAAACAAACTTCACCTCCTTCCTGGTAAGCTTAGTCAAAGGTGCTGCTATCCGCGAGAAATCCTTGATGAATCTCCGGTAGTAGCCAACAAGTCCAAGAAAACTTCTGATCTCGGTCATCGTCTTTGGTCTCTTCCAATTATTAACAACTTCGATTTTATCTGGATAGACTGACAACCCTTTCTCTGAAACCACGTGACCAAGAAACTTAACCTCTTTCTTCCAAAATGACATTTGGAAAACTTTGCCTTTAGCTGAATCTGCCTCATAGTCTCAAGCACTACTCTACGATGATCTTCATGCTCTCTTTCGTCCTTAGAGTATACCAAAATGTCATGTATAAACACTAGCATGAATCTATCCAAATATTCTCGAAAGACTCGGTTCATGAAATCCACAAAGAAAGTAGGTGCATTCGTCAACCCGAATGGCATTACTAGCAACTCATATGAACCATATCTAGTTCGAAATTTTGTCAAAGGAATACTATCCTCTGCCACTCTGATACCAAATGCTTTAACCATATGCTAAGTTTTGCCTAAAACCAGAGCTCTGATACCAACTGTAACAGCCTGAAATTTTCAACCATTCGCATCTATACATGTCGGATTTGAATTGCTCAAAATATCAAATTGTTAATTTAAATTTGGCAAAACTCAACATATACAGTAAATAAATAATCATAGAATCACAGACAGAGAGTAATTATAAAATTAGCAGCGGAAACAAAAGAATAGTAATTCATGAAGCTACTATATATATATAACAGAGTTAAATAAGATACAAAAGAAGTCACGAATACATAGATGTCTCAATACAATAGTCAAATACAAAATCTGAGTACATCACTCGAATCAACTGAATAACTGAAAGCTGGATAGATAGCTTGATCTCCAAGCGAAGCTCCAACTCCAAAGGTGAGTCTCGAACACTGAACCACTCAGTCTGACCCGAGCGTAAAGCAAAACACAAAACACTCGAGTCAGGATTAACATTCTTATATCAATAAATCCAACTCAAGTGAAATATCAACCGAAATACAGTAACTTAAAGAATTTTTGGGATAACCATCCTTTAAGGATCCATTAAACTATCTACTATGTAGTAATATACGCTATTATAATAATGTCTAAAGTAAAGTAAACTATCAAAATAGCGTTAAGGCGTTACCCATATCCCCCCTAACACATTTTTTAGGTATGCCAATAGTCTATACAGTACCGTAATACCCCGTAAACTAGGGCTACCAGAGGATACTCCATAGGTACGACACAAATCAAACTCGTAGTAAAGCATGCTAGGGTGGGTGACACGACACAACTAGGCAATGACAGGGTAGATATACCAATTACACTTCCGGGTCGGTGGTAACGCAGAGCCGCAGCAATCGCCTACCTCGAGCCACACTTCCGAATCAAGGGTGCGCACCAAATCAATCACAAGTAATAGAATGGCATACGATGGAGTGTGTCCGATCAGAGGAGCTACCTCATTAGCCCGTCGATTGCTCCTGTTTTAGCCACCTTATGCCAACTCACGGGAGTCGGGTCCACGTATATACCTCATATAGGATCGTCGCCACCATCCTACTTCATTCTGGAATCTCCACCGCGTACATAATTGTTAAATTGGTTTTCGGTATCGACAGAGAGTATGCCCATATCTGATCCTGGTCTTTTTAACAACCAATCGTTATTATAACACCACGGTCATTTCAAAGTAGTTTATACTTCAAAACCAAAATATAATTTCCATTTCAAAAACCATATCAATACGATATCATTTTCCCTTCAATATATCATTTCCAAAATCATATCACTTTCCAAAATTATAACGCTTTCGAAATCATAAGTCTTTTAAAATAAAAACCTTGAAATTCATAACACTTTGAAAATCATAACACTTCCCTTCAAACAGTTTAGATATTAATAATAGTATATAAAATAAAATAGTTTATAAAATAAAATAATTTATAAAAAAATAGTTATAAGTTAAAACAATTTATATTAAAATAATTAGTATATTTAAAATAGTTTATATTAAAAATAGTTATATTAAAAATAGTTTATATTAAAAATAGTTATATTAAAAATAGTTTATATTAAAAATAGTTTATAAAATAATATAAAATAGCTTTAAATATAATTTAAAATACTTTATATAATAAAATAGTTTCCTCAAATTTCACAATTCGATTCAACTCAACTCGGATTCACAAATTCAAATTTAATCAAATCTCAAATCATCAATTTCAATTCGATTCAGCTTCTAAATAAACCATTTCAAATTATCAATTTCAAATACATATTTTAAACCATAAAATAAGCCATTTCCAATTCAATATATTTCAAAGCTTTAAATATTCAACATTTTAAAACTAAATTTGATAATTTTATATATATCAAATTCACTTTACTATTATTTAGTTTTGAAATATTTACTTAATCATTTCAATAACATCTAAATACAACTTCAATTTACAAATCTTTACTACTCATAATGAGAATTCCTTGAATAGGAATTCAACCGTGTCTTTTTGAAATACCAGAAATACCCCTCATCTTTACTACTAATAAAGAGAATTCATTGAATAGATTTACTCAGTGTCTTTTTGAAATACCAAATATACCATTTTACATCTTATAGAGAAATAGTATTCAAATATGGGAATATAGCCTGTTATTTTCTAAGTACAACTGTCAGTCCCCATGGAGAACTACAGTGTACGTTCACAAGATGAAGTATCCGAGTGTTTCATATTGTCCGTAATTTAGGTAGGAGTTAATCGGTCGAAGTCTCACCGGATTTCGAGTTAGTATGAAGAAAATATTGCAGTCTGAACAAAAAAAATAGCGGCTTCTGCACTAGGCGGAGTTCAAATATGGGGATGTGGTAGCCTGTTATTTTCTAAGTACAATTGTCAGTCCCCATGGAGAACTACAGTGTACGTTCATAAGATAAAGTGTCTGAGTGTTTCATATTGTCCGTAATTTAGGTGGGAGTTAATCGATCAAAGTCTCGCCGGATTCAGAGTTAGTATGAAGAAAATATTGCAGTCTGAACAAAAAAATAGTGGCTTTTGCACTAGGCGGAGTTCAAATATGGGGATGTGGTAGCCTGTTATTTTCTAAGTACAACTGTCAGTGCCCATGGAGAACTACAGTGTACGTTCACAAGATGAAGTATCCGAGTGCTTCATATTGTCTGAAATTTAGGTGGGAGTTAATCGGTCGAAGTCTAGCCGGGTTCCGAGTTAGTATGAAGAAAATATTGCAGTCTAAACAAAAAAAATAGCGGCTTCTGCACTAGGCGGAGTTCAAATATGGGGATGTGGTAGCCTGTTATTTTCTAAGTACAACTGTCAGTCCCCATGGAGAACTACATTGTACGTTGACAAGATGAAGTATCCGAGTGTTTCATATTGTCCGTAATTTAGGTGGGAGTTAATCGGTCGAAGTCTCGCCGGATTCCGAGTTAGTATGAAGAAAATATTGCAGTCTGAACAAAAAAAATACCGGCTTCTACACTAGGCGGAGTTCAAATATGGGGATGTGGTATCCTGTTATTTTCGAAGTACAACTGTCAATGACCATGGAGAACTACAGTGTACGTTCACAAGATGAAGTATACGATTGTTCCATATTGTCCGTAATTTAGGTGGGAGTTAATCGGTCGAAGTCTCGCTGGATACCGAGGTAGTATGAAGAAAATATTGCAGTCTGAACAAAAAAAATACCGGCTTCTGCACTAGGCGGAGTTCAAATATGGGGATGTGGTATCCTGTTATTTTCTAAGTACAACTGTCAGTGCCCATGGAGAACTACAGTGTACGTTCAAAAGATGAAGTATCCGAGTGTTCCATATTGTCCGTAATTTAGGTGAGAGTTAATCGGTCGAAGTTTCGCCGGATTCCGATTTAGTATGAAGAAAATATTGCAGTCTGAACAAAAAAAATACCGGCTTCTGCACTAGGCGGAGTTCAAATATGGGAATGTGGTAACCTGTTATTTTCTAAGTACAACTGTCAGTCCCCATGGAGAACTACAGTGTACGTTGATAAGATGAAGTATCCGAGTGTTCCATATTGTCCGTAATTTAGGTGAGAGTTAATCGGTCGAAGTCTCGCCGGATTCCGAGTTAGTATGAAGAAAATATAGCAATCTGAACAAAAACAATAGCGGCTTCTGCACTAGGCGGAGTTCAAGTATGGGGATGTGGTATCCTGTTATTTTCTATGTACAATTGTCAGTGCCCATGGAGAACTACAGTGTGCGTTCACAACATGAAGTATCCGAGTGTTCCATATTGTACGTAATTTAGGTGGGAGTTAATTGGTCGAAGTCTCACCGGATTCTGAATTAGTATGAAGAAGTTATTGCAGTTTGAACAAAAAAATAGCGGCTTCTGCACTAGGCGGAGTTCAAATATGGGGATGTGATAGCCTGTTATTTTCTAAGTACAACTATCAGTCCCCATGGAGAACTACAGTGTACGTTCACAAGATGAAGTATCCGAGTGTTTCATATTGTCCGTAATTTAGGTGGGAGTTAATCGGTCGATGTCTCGCTGGATTCCGAGTTAGTATGAAGAAAATATTGCACTGTGAACAAAAAAAATAGCGGCTTCTGCACTAGGCGGAGTTCAAATATGGGGATGTGGTATCCTGTTATTTTCTAAGTACAACTGTCAGTGCCCATGGAGAACTACAGTGTGCGTTCACAAGATGAAGTATCCGAGTGTTTCATATTGTCCGTAATTTAGGTGGAAGTTAATCGGTCGAAGTCTCGTTGGATTCCGAGTTAGTATGAAGAAAATATTGCAGTCTGAACAAAAAAAATAGCAGCTTCTGCACTAGGCGGAGTTCAAATATGGGGATGTGGTAGCCTGTTATTTTCTAAGTACAACTGTCAGTCCCCATGGAGAACTACAGTGTACGTTCACAAGATGAAGTATACGAGTGTTCCATATTGTCCGTAATTTAGGTGGGAGTTAATCGGTCGAAGTCTCGCTGGATACCGAGGTAGTATGAAGAAAATATTGCAGTTTGAACGAAAAAAATAGCGGCTTCTACACTAGGCGGAGTTCAAATATGGGGATGTGGTATCATGTTATTTTCTAAGTACAATAGTCAGTGCCCATGGAGAACTACAGTGTGCGTTCACAAGATAAAGTATCCGAGTGTTCCATATTGTCCGTAATTTAGGTGGGAGTTAATCTGTCGAAGTCTCGCCGGATTTCGAGTTAGTATGAAGAAAATATTGCAGTCTGAACAAAAAAATACCGGTTCTGCACTAGGCGGAGTTTAAATATGGGGATGTGGTATTCTGTTATTTTCTAAGTACAACTGTCAGTGCCCATGGAGAACTACAGTGTACGTTCACAAGATGAAGTATACGAGTGTTCCTTATTGTCCGTAATTTAGGTGGGAGTTAGTCGGTCGAAGTCTCGCCGGGTTCCGAATTAGTATGAAGAAGTTATTGCAGACTGAACAAAAAAATAGCGGCTTCTGCACTAGGCGGAGTTCAAATATGGAGATGTGGTATCATGTTATTTTCTAAGTAAACTGTCAGTCCTCATGAAGAACTACAGTGTGCGTTCACAAGATGAAGTATTCGAGTGTACTATATTGTTCGTAATTTAGGTGGGAGTTCATCGGTCGAAGTTTTGTCTGATTCCGAGTTAGTATGAAGAAGTTATTGCAGTCTGAACAAAAAAATAGCGGCTTTTTCCTAGGCAAAATTCAAATATGAGGATGTAGTCTGTTATCTTCTAAGTACAACTATTAGTCACCATAGAGAACTACAGTGAGCGTTGAAATGGGGATATAGCATGTTATTTTCTAAGTATAACTATCAGTCGCCATGGAGTACTACAGTTTGCGTTCACAAGATGAAGTATCCAACTATACCGTATTGTCCGTAATTTAGGTGGGAGTTCGTCGGTCGAAGTATCGCCTAATTCCGAGTTAGTATGAAGAAGTTATTGCAGTCTGAACAAAAAAAATAGCGGCTTCTGCACTAAGCGGAGGTGAAATATGGGGATGTGTTAGCCTGTTATTTTATAAGTACAACTGTCAGTCCTCATGGAGAACTACAGTGTGCGTTCATAAGATGAAGTATCCGAGTGTTCCATATTGTCTGTAATTTAGGTGGGAGTTAATCTGTCGAAGTCTTGCTGGATTCCAAGTTAGTATAAAGAAAATATAGCAGTCTGAATAAAAAAAATAGCGGCTTCTGCACTAGGCGGAGTTCAAATATGAGGATGTTGTGCCATGTTATTTTCTAAGTAAACTGTCAGTCCCCTTGGAGAACTACAGTGTGCGTTCACAAGATGAAGTATTCGAGTGTATCATATTGTCTGTAATTTTGGTAGGAATTCATCAATCGAAGTTTTGCCTGATTCCGAGTTAGTATGAAGAAGTTATTGCAGTCAGAACAAAAAAAATAGCAGTTTCTGCCTAGGCGGCGTTCAAATGTGAGGATGCTACTATCAAATCTACTTTCACAGGTACAAATAAAAATGCATGCACATTGTGGTTAAATGCAGGCCCACCTGGGCGTGCATATGTACTCGTTTAAATAAACAAAATATCCCATTTAAGTTTATATAAGTTTGAAATATTCATTTAAGTCACTTTTAATTAAATTCAAGTTATAAAACATATCTTTAAAATTTCAAATTTAATAAATTTCAAATCAAACTTATTTAAGTAAAATTCTTAAATAAATATAATTTCAAATCAATTTCAAATTTATCTTTCCAACCCGAATCATTATAAACTCTATATTTGGAAATATATATATTAAATAAATACTTAAACATATTATATATCAACTTTATTAAATCAACTTTAATAAATCTTTAGAATCAATATTTATTTAAAACATACATTTCTTTTCAAAACCATAGAAATCATTTTCAAAATATTTTATATAGACCAACGGTGTCTGTATATAATTCTCTACCCTATGGTCAAGTGATACGGATATTTATCATTTCAATCCGTAATTTAAAATATATACGGGTATATATCTATTCAACCCGCAATCCCAAATTCAATTCAATGAAAATCGCTTGGATTTATCATTTCAACCCATAACGATTTTCTCCTATTCTACAGATCGTTCGGGTATGTATCATTTCAACCCATAGTGAATTCTATACTAACAGAGAACTTGCAAAGTGATAACAGATATGATAATAATATAACATGCATATATCATCAGTATAAATAACAGATAATGGTGTCAGATGTCACGGGTGAACAGATACAGATAATATCATATATAACAATGTAAATAACTAACAGCAGCATATTTTAATTGACGTTTCAATTGAAATCAAATTTAATAAATATAAGAACGTTAATCATGAGTGATTGCTCACCTTTTGAGGCTAGATAGATTTGACAATGAAATGAGTTACAAATTGCAAGTACGACTTCCAAAGCAAAGCCAAATTGACGCGAATTTTATCGGACAAACTGATAGATAGGAATCAATGAGAACAATAAATCAGAACTAGATCGATAAAGATAATTGAAAAAAAAGTATATTATATTATTATCTTTCTTAAAACCAATACTAAATTTGGGATTCATATTTAAAATAATATATATTTTTTCATATAAATACTAAATCTGAACACCTATAAATGAAATCTCTATAAATTTATTAAAAACTCAAACTCTGATATACCATATATATAATTAAATATATATATACGTATATAAACTCACATACCTTAAAATCAAACATACATATACACTACTATTTTATATATAAATAAACAGAAGTTGCAACATCTTATATATATGTGTCATTTCTAACTTTATGAAAACAATATATGCAGACGAATACATGTAAAATATAACCAAACATATGTATCTCTACATATCCAGGCAAATATGCAGACCATATACTTTTAAAAATAAATATTATTATAATATATTCATTATCTTTTGACCCAGTTTTGCTCAATTCATTATAACAGCTAATATAAACATATGAAATAAAACCCAACAGGTCTATATATATAAAAATCTAATATGTGTACTAACATACATAAGATATAGATATAAAAGTGTACTCACGCAATAACATAATATATATATATGTATGTTAACCAAAAATTGTGCATGTTTGAATAATATATGAAACTAATATAATAACAGTATAAACAATATAACTAGTATATATACTTTACTGAAAGATTACAAATATCAGAATCAAAAAAAATATATATATACTTTTTAACCAAAATATAGATATATATAACAACATAGCCAGTAACTAGCTACAGCCTTTTTCAAACATTGTACATATATATAACAGTACACTTTTATACATACGGTACTTATAATATAAAATAGCTTATATATATATATACAGAAAACAACCTATATAACTTTCATATATATACAAGACTCGTACTATACAACAATTCAACAGGCAAAAAAAAACAGTACACGTTTTGTAAAAATTATATATTTTTTTACAAAATGCTACACGTACCTATATGGTCTCGGCAAGGAACAAGCTTGGCAAAATGAAAGAGAGAGGAGGGGCTAACGGTTAAGGGGAAGCGGGAAGAGTCTGGTTAAGGCTCGGCGGAGTTGAACGGAGCAGGAGAGGGGTTCGGTTGCTACTAGCGTGGGCTCGGCTGCCTCGTGTGGTGATCTATGTGGTCGGGTCTGTCAAGAGAGGTAGCGGAGAGGGAAAGGCCGAACAAGGTAGGTGAGGCGCTGAGGCCGACGATCGGATGGTCGGCACTTTCTCGAGTGGTGGTGCCGTGGGTGAGGTGGAAGGGGTCGGCTCGAGAATGATGGGTTTGAAGAAAATAACTGAATTTGAGAGAGGTTGGAAGAAAATTGCTGTCACGTTTTGTTTAAAGTAGCATAGGGAGGAGAGCATAAAAAGAAGTTGAGAAGAAGAAACGTGAGAATCCAAAGGCTACAGGTTATAAGGGAGATTAGGCTAACTTCACATTATTATAATGATTTTCGAAAATAAAAAAAATGAAGTAGCACAGTGAAAGAACAATAACCGAAGAAAATGAAAGGACAACCAGCGTACCACTGGATGATTTGGAATAGTAAAGCTCAATACATTAATTGTAGATAGCTATTGGGTTGTACGGTAGGAAATGAAAAGATAGGAAATCAAAAGATTGCGGAACCGATAAGCTAGGCGTTTCGTAGATCGTACCGCACACCGAACTCCAAAATACACAAATGAGTATACTGCAAAGATCGGCACGACTAGATGATCAAAACGGTATACATATATCAGTGGTAGGATCATTCTATCAAAAGTCGATAATCGGTATCGGAAATGATGCTAATTTGTCGAAAATAAGATAAACGGAGCAATAGCAGTCCAAATTTGGAGAAACGAAATATGACGTCTCACTCAGAAGATGATTTGCAAATTTTCTATAGAAAAATATTCAGGTTTGGAAAACATTTTATTATCATCAAATATTAACTGATTTAAATTGAAATAGAATTGCACCAGAAAATAAACTTCAGTATTATCAGATAAAAATTTACCAGTTGCTATGTTAAATTAGACGTATTCCAAATATCAAATTTTTATTTCAAAATTTTATTATTTAAAATTTCACAAAATTTCAATTAAATATATTAATAAAACAAATAAAATTATTAAAAATTTACGGGTCGTTACAATCAGGGTGTCTCAATGATATCTCCCTATCTTGGCAAAATATCCTAGCCTCATACCTTCTGAACCAATCCATACCCAAAATGATTCTGAAATCTACGAAATCGAAAACATACAAACTGCATGCAAACTTAGGACCTAACAAATCAAGTTCTAACTGGTCACATCTCATCCCCAGAGTTGCATACCCTCCTATTGGATTCGCAACCCTTAAGGAAGTAATATGGTATATGGGTTCTAAGCATAAAGTATCAACCAAACACTGAGATATAAATGAATGTGATGCACCGGTATCAAATAGTATCCTAACTGGTATACTCTGAATCAAAAATGTACCTTCCATCACAGTCTTTCCTTTATTAGCTGTAGTTGGCTTAGCGGATGATCCAATAGGAAAAACCTTCCCCTTATCTGCCTTGACTTGCTCTGGACACTGTTTCTTATAATGCCTAACTTGGTCACAGTTGAAGCATTTCACACTCCTTTTGTCGGCAGCCTTCTTTCCCTTTCCTGACTAGCACTCATTTGCATAATGGCCCTCCTTGTCACATTTGTAGCAAACTAAATCAGCCTTTGCCTTCTTGGCAGCATCTCCCTTCTGGGCTCCCATCTTCGTAAAGAACTTTCTTTTCTTCCCCTGAGAACCCTGGGTTTCAACTGGCTTCTCCCTATCACAAACAGCAAGCATCTCCTCATGGCGAATTGCCATCTCCACAACCACATTACAAGGATCACGAATATGTGACATGGTTGCCCTAGCAATCTCAGGTCTCAAACCCCGAATGAACCTCTCATTCCTCCTGATGTCAGTGTCAACAATAGCATACCCATATCGAGATAGCTCATCAAACCTAGTGGCATACTCAATAACCGACATGTCTCCCTAAATTAAATCCATAAACTTTCTCATCAATGCTGACTTAGCAACTTCAGATAAAAACCTCTGTTCAATTCTCCTTCTGAACTCAGCCTATGTCAACTCTTCCTTCGGAACTCCGGCAGTGACGCTATTCCACCAATGAAGTGCTGACCCCACAACTGTCTAGAGGCCAACCTTATCTTCTGCTCATCATCCAAACCAAGATCAGCAATGATTCGCTCACAATGTTACAGCCAGTTCTCTACCTCAATAGCATCCTTCGTTCCTATAAACAGCTTTCCACCTAGACTGGTGTGTAGTCTCTGCTTAACTTAGCATAGTTATTCCCAACCGAAGCAACATAATTAGCTCCTCCAACATTACCAGCAACTCCAGTAGCACCTCTTGCTTGCATCATATTGACAAAGAACTGATACATCGCCCCCATATCTACTGGTGGATTTCCAACACTCACATTGGCATCAACATTTTGGTTTGCATTTGCCTGTCGACTTTGGTTCCTCCTCGTATTAGGTCAAGCATTTCCATTATTTGTGGTGCTTCCTCCATTGAGATTTCCTCTTCCGTTTCCTGCTTCCATATCTTCTTTCTCGTAAATCTGCATAGAATCCTTAGTAAGATACAGAAGAACGGTCTAAGAGAGAGGGGAGTACGTACTTTTATATATATATATATATATATATCAAATACAAGTACGTTACTATAGCGTTATCCCAAACCCAGATTATATTTCTGATTCAGCGGATTATGTTTCAAAAAGCTTTTAGGTTTAACTTTTCTTTTAAAGTTTCATAAACCTATACTCTGATACCAACTTCTAACATCCCCCTACTTGGAGGCCCAAAACTAACGACTACGGATGCTGTAGTCATCCATAGTTATTAATCCTCGGCGACTAAATTTGGCGGTATTAGATTCATTGATACATAGAAACACATGAATATGGAAAAAATTTAAAACTTCAAATAAGATCACATTCCATTTCAAAACACTTCCAATTCATTACATAATCCTACAATCGTAAACCACATTCAGAGAAAATATATTTATTACAACATACGCCAACAGCAACATATGAAGATGCCCCCTTGGATGATCAGAGTATATACAGGCAATATAACAACTTTGCCATTACAAACAACACAGCGGAATCAAATAAAAGAAAACTCTATATAGCAATCATGCCTCCTGCACGTCTCTGGAAGCTTTATTCGTCTAATGGGGTACCTGAAAACCTCAACTCTCAAACTACTCAAAATCAATTGAGTACCCGAGAGTTTAAGGGTAGAACTTAAACTTCGATTCAGACATAAAGCCTGGTATGAATAATAATCTACCATCTCAAATCATTTAGATATCTAGTGAGACTACGCCGCTTAGCGGAACGGGTTTTCCCCTCACTAGTATCCTAAAACCTTTATAAAACCATATACCGTGCTCCTGCATCCACAATGATTAAAACAATTCAAAACAATATAGTATGATGATATGCAAAAAAATGAATCAATTCTGGATTACCCATCCCCATTCATTCTGACTATCTGTCTCAATTATAGTTTCTAGTACTACTATTAACCTATTAGTTTTCATGGGGCGACCAATAACCGATAAAATATTTAAGGACTCCCTGCCCAATTACATAGATTTCATGGAATCACTATGAACCTATTAGTGACTCCAATATCTTTACTCTTATCCTAGTTTTCATGGGTTGACTATGAACCTATTAGTGACTCCAATATCCTCTATTCTTATTCTAGTTTTCATGGCTTGTCTAGGAACCTATTGACATCTTTCAATATCTTAACCTGGATATAGTTTTCATGGGCTAACTACAAACCTACTGGCCCCTGCCAGTATCAAATCATAGTTTTCATGGGCTTACTATGAACCTATCTTTCTGACATCTTCCTTTATACATAGTTTTCATCGGCTAACTATGAACCTATTGGTCCCTGCCAATATCTTTCTTTATTATTTTAGCATCCTATATTCTGGTCTTCCTGACCCCCTGGATGCAATTCTACTCATTCAGGAGTTAACTTAATTTATATTCACTACTGGGTCAACCTATCTGGTTATTTTGCCCTTTCCCAAAATAAAGTTATGGGTCCCAAACAATGTGAATATATATATATATATATATATATAAATGAAGAAGCACACATAATAACTTGGTTAATGCCTTTAACCTTTCAAAGAAAACTTCTTCAAAAACTCCTTTTCAAAACACTTTATTTAATTATGCCATGGTACTCTTTCAAAAATGAGATTGGGTTATTTGCTTTGAAAACTAAGGTTGTCTAAATCTTCAAAACCTTGCTTTCGACTTCATTGGATAACCTCCTTCGAAAGCATATAAATATCTTTTCAAAAAATTAAGCCGCTGCATTTCGAAACACTTTAAAACATCTCTTTCGAAACCTTTTGAATGTAATAAAGTATTACTTAATAACACTTAGAAGCATAGCTTCTAAACCATTGAAAGTACCTTTTTCGAATCCATTGGAAGTAACCCTTCTGAAACCATTGAAAGTCTCCCTTTCGAAACCATTGGGTTTATACTAAAAATGTTATTTGGGTCAAAGTGCATACAAACAAAAGTACCTCTTTCAAAACCATCCTTTATTATATAAAAATATTGGGGAAAACATGATGGTGTTGGCACCATCCCTTTCGAAAGCTTCAAATCATTTAAACAAAACATCGAAGGATAGCATCGAAACTCCTTTCGAAGCCATTGCCTTCGAAACCCTTGGACCCTTTCGAAGTAGCTTAAAACATCTTTAAAAGAAAATACTACCTTTTGAAAGCATTGATGACTTCAATACCATCGAAAGGCTAAAGAACGGCAGTAGGGCTTCGACTAGGTCGAAACCCCTTCTTTCAAAAGCATTATGTCATAAGTAAAGGAACCTATTCGAAAGCAAACATAAGTTGATGGAAACCCCTTAAAAGCATTTTAAAACCTCTTTCGAAAACATATGCTTCGACTCCTTCGAAGGCTTAAATAAAACAATGGCAGGCGCTTCTCTTTTTAAAACAAACTAAGGTATCGACCCCTTCGGAAGGCATGCTTTCGACACCTAGCCTTCCGCCTTTCTCCAATCCACTGCATACCATCTTTGTGATACCTTGTGTATTGGTTTCGGCTTAGTAGATTTCGACCGGGTTGAAGGTGGAAGCTCTGAGTCGAAAGGTACTTCTAAAGAAGGAGAAACCAACTTTTCTAGGTAAACCTGGTTTAATACTAATAAAAGCAAACCCTTTTATAACTAACCTGCCACATGTAAACACCAGATTGGTTGCCTTAACTTTTCAAATTTTTTACTAAAATAACTGCCGCTAATTTCAGATCTAAACCATGGTTAAGTTAACAAATAAGCCCTTCCATTAAGCAAAACCAATATTGGAAAAAAGTCCCTCTTCTAAAATAATTTGATTTGCATAGCAAATCACTTAGGAAAAATCCCCAAAAATTCCAGAAATTCAATTTAACCATGTTATCTAACATATCAAAATTTCAGACTCAAATTCTCAATATATTTTCCGAAATAAATTTATAAACCCAATTAACCATATTTTCCTTTGATAATTCATAATAATATTTCCATAGCTTGGAATATTATCAAAATTAAAACCCAACTCCAAAATCATGTTTTACATAACATAAAATTTTTCCATGGCATTTAAACATCAACATAAATCGGTTTCTCTCTAAAACCATTAGAAGTCATATTTAAACATCCTTGTTTAAATAAAATAAATTGTGATTCAAGCATATCATCATCCGAATCATCATAAAAATGAATTTACCCTTAAATTCGAAAACATATAATTATAAAACAAAATAGAGATCGAATTATTATTCACCTTGATTTGATAAGGAGATTGGATTGAGATTGATTTCCCCGAAGCTTGAATCTTTAGCTTTTAATTGAATTCCTCTTGTTAATGGCCGGCTCCCCTTCTTATATTTGTGTTATTGTTTTCAAAATGGCATGAATAGGAAATAAAATGGTAGGAACGAAACTATATAGGGGTAAGGGTTATGTGCGGCAAATACCCAATATACCCTTATGTAAACTTATTAGCTTATCACCCATTCTTAATCCCATTAATTAATTTATTAAGCACGGCCTTATTATATTTATTCCAACCTCAACCCCCTTATCTCTTGATAATTAAATTATATTTAATTTATCTAATTAAATCTCCTGAATAATATTATCAAAAAATAGGTGTGTTACATACCCAAACGATAACCACGTTCTCGTTAGCTTTTGTTCATGCCAATGATCAAGCGAGACCTTATAGCACCTTTTCTATATCCTTGCTGCTTATGTTATGCTCATGTTCTTGCTCATGCCCGTCTTCAACAAGTTACATTACCCTAGTCGAGATATCAAGCCATTCAGCACATGGCCTCATCTGTCCTACTATACCTCGTCAACACGTGTCTTGCATGCTCAAAGTTTTTGCTGGATAAATATACCTATAATTGTTTCTTACAACTCGCATCATCTTCCTATAGTCCCCCTCTACCCTGCCTACAAACTACCAAATCTCACCAATCATACCCAAGCTTCCCATGGAAATAATAAAGAAAGATATGACCATGTAGATAATAAAGGCCATTAACTTCCTCCATTTGATCAAATCTGAAACTGAAGTCGTGTTATCCTTCCCAAAATCCATAAGCTTTTGTTCTCCTGGTGCCATGTTCTAATGAAATTTACACAAAATAAGATAACTACAACAATATGTATTACTAAAAACACAAGTAAAGATGTATATATCAGATAAATATTATCGATTAATGAAATATTGACTACACTCTTGGAGATTGATATCAAATAATGTAATGGAACTATCCATCTATCCAGTATCAGATGTACAAATTCAACCCATCTATCTAGTGCCATATATATCTGAATTACAGTTGAAACAGTTCGAGCATACGCAGAAACTATCAAATTTGCAATATATGGTTCAGGAATTGGCATATGAGGTGCTTACTACTTCTATCATTTTCGTGCCAGCACTTATTAGTCTTATTTTCTGCTCTGGATCAGTCACATGCTATGTTAATTGAGGGATCAACTTCTGCATAGCTCTTCTATCACCTACCATATCCTTCAAATAATTTACCACTAGCCTGATTCCCTATTTCAGCCTTCTGCTAAATAGCTACAACATTAAGTTCTGCACTGGCCAGATCTTCTGCCCTCTCTCATCACTTAATGCCTTAGGATTCCCGAATTCCTCTAGATACTAACAGATCTGTTTCTTATCACTAAATAACATATAAATTCAGGTTATTCAGGGTAAATTTATAAATTTTCCAGTTACAACATTAAGCCTTATTTTGTAGCTATTTGTGAAAGCCTTATCTTCCCTCGGGTGCAAAGAGGGAAAAATTGCCTTCTATATTACAAACCACCTGAGCTGCTGAACATGGCTTCTATATTATAAATCGCTTAAGCCGCCGAATAGGACTTTGTGCCTGAAAAACTCCAACATGACTTCAACTATGAATAGTAGTAAGTTTCTTGACTGATTGTGTTCTAGATAACACGAATAAGTCTATTAAATACACCCTTCATATAATCTCTTTAAGATGTTGATTAGAACGTGTAATTGTAGGATGTAAATAGTTGAGAATGTTTGTAATTCACAAGCTCATATAGATTAGAAATATAGAAACAATTAGTTCTTTCCTAAAAATAAAAGTGAATTCTCAACTCTAATTATAGATTTGAAAAGTTCTAATTGAATAGAAGTAATCATTGGATATAATTATTCAAAGCAGGGGATGCAACTGTTAGAAGAAGAGGGGACATGTCTTTTCAGAAATTCAAATGAAAAACATGGCTACAGGTATTCAAACGTCTGGATATTTTTTCCCAGACGTCTAGATTGCAATATAGATGTCTATTATGAAAAATCCAGACGTCTAGATTTGAACTAAAAGTTTCTTTTTTCATTTAAATGTACATAGACATCTAGGACAAAAATGCCAGACATCTGAAGTTGAATTGTTTTGTTCATTTACTTTGAAATGTTAAATTTTGACTATTTTCTTTGAATAAATATGTATTATATAATAGTTATATTGTGACGATAATTTTTCAAAATATATTTGTGTGTGTACAATCATAAAATTGGAGATTGTACATAAAATCTACACCAACAAAAATTAAGATATAAAACTTGTTTGTTTTTGTAACAACCCGGTATTTCGTACCGATTAATTATCATCTTTAGACGATTGCTGTTCCTAGCAAATCGCTGTTTGGAATTTTTTTTAACTAGTTGAAAACTCTTTTGAAAAATCTGTTAAATGTTGACGGGCTTTAAAATAAATTCTCGGCCCACGTTTTTAAATGTTTGAAGCCGTGAAAAAATTTGCAAAGCAAATGTACCCGCCCCCTTTTTTCTCGATGCCGTCCCATTCTTAAAGAAATTGGACCCGCTCTCCTTTATTATTCTCCAGTCCGATCCCCTTTGAGAAAAATATATGGTGATTCAAAATTAGGGCTTCGTTCCCTTTGATCCCTTGAGCGCTCGGCTTTGCTTGAGATATTGATGTTGCTTGGCTTTACTTGAGAATTTGATTCGTGCTTGGCTTTGGCTTTGCGCGCTCCTTAGGGTTTCTGAAACTCGACTTCGGTATGATTTCTCGTTGCTCTCGGTTGCCACGTCGAAGAAGGTGAGTAAATTATACTACTCACATCTGATTCAAGCACATATATCTATGAGTTGTGATTTGCACTGCTTTTAATTCTTGGGTTTTGTTCGTATACGAACGTTTGGGTTCGTTTTGATTTACCGAGGCCATTCTATTTTGTTTGAATTTGGTTAGATGCCTCGGCCTTGGATTTATTCGAACTTGGTTGATTTTGTTAAAACTCAACTTGAACTATTTTACTGGGTATCTGTGTCTTCGGCACAGTTTGTTCGACCTTGTTTTCGTGGAAAGTTGGTTTTGATGTTTTT
Organism: Allium fistulosum; assembly: GCA_030737815.1. Lineage (NCBI taxonomy): Eukaryota > Viridiplantae > Streptophyta > Magnoliopsida > Asparagales > Amaryllidaceae > Allium > Allium fistulosum. Next base: position 920,816,929 of record CM060906.1, read on the forward strand.
GCACTAGTACAATGACTTTGCTATTCACTGGCCTGTTGTCTCCTGATTTCGACTATACTGTAAATTTTGTTCTTTGTCAAACTACTTGAGAAATTGACTTCGGTCGCTTTGTTACGTGAAAATATGTGAGTTCTACTCACATCTGATTCATACTCTATTTGATTTCCTGCTTCTTGATAATCTCGGCTTTGAATTGGTGATAAACTTCGATTTTTATAAAATTGGTTGAATTTGTTTTTGTGCTTCAATTTGTTTCTTACCTGACTTTGGCTAGTGATAGGTTGGCCTCGGCTATGACTTGATTTAAAATACTCGACTTTGTGATTTGATAAATTTTGTATAATGCACCCCATGACTTTGATGTTTTACTTAGTCAAATCCTTGATTTTCCGTGGTTTTCTCTTTGACTTTGGTATGTTCGAACTGTTGCATTTGGTTCACTCTGTAATTTCGACTTGTCTTGTTTCCACTCGAACGTGGGTGAACTGATGTGTAGTCATGTTCGCACTTTCTTGTTACTGTCTTTAGATGTCCTCGCATTCACTTTAAATATGTTGATACTGGGTAGCTTATTCTTGCACACTGCACTTGCATATATTGCATATTAGAATGCCCAGACTACTTCATTGTCATTTTATACGGTCAATTTTATATGCCCAGACCGTGATTTAGAGGCTTGCATATGATAGAGTGCATATGTAGTTTCTTCTTGAGCATTATGTCATATTTTCATACCTAAGTTCACTGTTTTATGTTGTCACTCAATCTTGTTGCTGTGACAATGTGACTTGGCCTTGAGTCTCCTTTCTTCACAAAGTATTTAATCCCTTTTGTCACTGCATATCTCAATATGCTTGACCTCATTTTTTTTTTCTTGAAAATCTGGCAATGTCTGCATGCTCATTGGTTTGAAATCTCTGGTTGTTTTCTTGATGGTATTGTGCTTGGTCTTTGTTATGTCATATGAACTGCTTTTCGACTTCACTGTTACATTGGGGTTTGTCTGCATTTCATATGCTACTGTGTTGTATGCACTGTCCACATGAGTTGTTACTACTGTGGTCTTGATGTATGTTTGTCTGCATGCCCTGCTAGTCGACTTTCATGTTACTTTGACTCGTTTCATTTGGAGTCGTGTTGTTACCTGCCTTGGTTGGTCTGCATCCATATATGTCTGAAGTTTGGTTTGGTATTTCTCCAAGTCATTATGTATTGTTGTAGTGGTTGGAATTTTTGCAGTGTTCATGCTAGGTACCCTGGCTTAAACCACACTTTGACTCACTGTCTATTGTTGCCATAGCTTGATCCATTGTTTTTGACCTGCTGCTGGTTTGAACTTGGTGTTGTCTAGTTCTTTTGGTTGGTGCACCTGAGTTGGCGAGGCCGTGCACGTTAGCGTGTACTGCAGCCACTCAGTGTAAATTTTAATTGATATTTCTTTTGTACTTGATTCATTGACCTGTTGCGTAATTCGTAGGCTGTATTGGCGAGGCAGTACACGTTAGCGTGTACTACAACCAATTAGCATTGATGTTTTTTTTAAATTGACATTTCAATTGTTTAAACTGCTTTGGATTTCTGTTTTGTGGATTAACACTGTTTAGTGTTATATCTGCCGTTATCCGGTTCTCTTATTGAGAAGTTGGGTATACGAGATTTCTGTGACTGTCGTCTATTTGATATTTGATTATTATTGCTTTTGTGCATTAATAATTGAGTTTGAATTAGACTGACCCGTGTATTATTTTCTTTTGAATTTAATACTCGAGTCAGACCCGAGTTATTTACAGGTTGTAGATTTTTAGCTTTGGGTTGCTGCTAGAGCTATGAAGACTTTTTTATATCTTCTGAAGAAGTCTTCGTCGTTTTGTAGAAGTCGTGTCATTATATAAGATGATATGTATTCATGTACATTAGTTGATAATGTATTTGTATATATAACTTCCAGAGTCGACAGTTGTAGTTGTATCATATGTACCATGTCAAATGTATTATAACTAACATCAGTTATTATATATATATGAGACTTTTTGTTCCATCTGTATTCCGCATTTATGTTATTTGTGTTATTTTTATATCTATTGTCCTAAACTATTATAGCCACTGTGTAGTAGCTTTGAGTTTGTATCGGTATGTCGGATTTCCTCTAAAAATGAAATGCATGTTTTACTATCTGACATATCGGTGCTCGCACAAAGCAATTACACAGATGGTCGCTCCTCAACAGCCTTATTCTCCGTGCTAGTCGACAACATTACACCGTAGTGTTCTTGGCTAGCGCGGGTATAGAGGTGGGGCGTCACGGTTTTCTTTAATTTCAGCTCTTCAATTTCTGCCCGATTTTAATGTCAATCATCATATCTCCTTGTATATACTTTCATCCACTTTTGTATTGTGTATGTTCATGTTGAACTTATTTGTTTGCCTCTTTTTGATAGTTATGTACCTACAAGTAAGCTTAGAGGTTTTTTGGCATAATTGTATAGTTATTGTCGTTAAAATCCAACAATGGAGGTTCTAACAGTGTAAACTTTGAAATTAATAATGTAAGCTTAAAATAAAATAAAATTAAAAGTGTAAATTAAAAAAGAATGGAATTAAAGTGTAACCTAAGTAAGATTCAAATATATATTAAGAAAACTCTATAAAACCTATATTTGGTTGACATTACTTTGTATGATTTCTTATTGTATTGTAATTTAATTCTAACTTTAATAAAAGTTAGAAAATATTTAAAAAAACTTATGTAATACGAAATGTTTTATAGAAAGGTGATTTTATATAGGTATGGTTTAGAAGATAAATTTTATAAATACAGAGGATTTTGAAATATATATATATATATATAGTAGTATTACTTATATATATTTATGAGAACAAATATTTTATAGGGAATCTTGCTTTGGATAGTTCGAGGAAAACATCTCGATTGGTTTTGTGATAATCTAAATAATCTTCTAACCGACGATCAGATGATTGCCTAGGCAAACATTGTAGTGCACTTAGTAAATTATTCTCATTTTCATTGTACGATCTAAACGTGTTCGAATCTGAGCAAACCTAAAGCAAGTGATGGAAGATTATTGTTAAAACTATTTTCTCAATATATAGTAATATTTAAAATAAAACTTGAATATTTAATTCTAAAAATTATTTTGATATAAAGTGTTTCAGTTATACAAAATTTTGACATAAGTTATATAAAATTTAGAAAGATTAATTTAAACCAGATTTAAATTACATTAAATTGAATTATAAGATTTAAATAAACATTGACTTATTTAAAACCATGTTTTGTTTATATTTTAATTGTATAAACCGTTAGATACTATTGGGCCTTCATCTGAATTTAAAAGAAGAAGAAAAATTAAAACTGATATTTGGTATATATACTTTTAGGTCATAGTAGAGTATTATAAAAGTCTAAACTTAAGTTATACTTATGAAATGTTTTCATAAATGGTTTTCACTAGATTCTCAACGGCGGGTACTTGAGATGAATTCCTTAGTTAGTACGGATATTTTCTATCTATATTATAACTATGTACGGAAAACAATGGTATTAAATCAAGGAATTGAATAGTCCGCACTAGAGAGTCGTAACGACATGCCTTTTTGACCATCGAAAGTCAACAATGGACATTACCACGGTATTCCAATGTCGCGCATCCAATCGACAAAAAGGCAAACTGTAAGGGTAAATAAAAGAAAAGAACAGAGAACAAAGTAAAACATAATCTCACAGCATAATCGACAACATATAATATAACAAAGACAGTAGAAACTTTCATTCCAAAAGTACAAAGTATATCAGAGTTAAAAACAAACCTTATCAGTTGGACAGTTATAAAATCCTGACCTTATAAATGCTGATAGGTATTCCGTATAATACAGCGGAAAATAGAAACATTATGATAGGAGAATCTCGAGCTCCCCTCCAAGATCTCCATATCACCAAAGCCAACCTGGGAAAATACTCGGTCTGAGCCAAGCATTATAATAAAATAACATCTGGATCAGTCTGGAAATACCAACGTGAGATAACTCAAATAATGGGGAACATATAAAAGTTCTGTGAGACCACGCCATTGTCGCAGAACGAGTTTTTACCTCACAAGAATAGCATCCATACAGGCAAGAGTAGAAATAATTATCAGGAAATAAATCCAAATTTGAATGGGCACAATTAATATTAGAACCAGACTTGAAATAATGGAAATAACCCGAGTAAAATCCAAACTGGACAGAATGGATAAACATGGAAACCATCGAAATTCGACTGAATGGACAAAATAAGATGACGGTCCAAACTTGATAGAATGGGTTACATAAGGTAGCAGTCCAAACTTGATAGAATAGATAGAATAAGGTAACCATCCAACTTGGTAGAATGGACAAAATAAGGTAACAATCCAACTTGATAGAATGGACATAATAAGGTAACCGTCCAACTTGATAGAATGGACTAAATCAATACTTAAATGCCGTAAAGAGGAGTTGGCTCTACTCGGTGCAATTTAAAGATAAACAGATTCAGGGTTTTCAAATCAAATAAGAAACAGAAATTTTCAAACAAACGACTAGAAAGGTGCACCCCCTTGGAATAGACCTCTAGTAATATACTCCTAATAAGTTCGTATACTCTGTGACACTTCTCGGACAATACCAAGCCGAACCCCACTCGACCTTACCGAGTATCCGAATATTTCCACATCTAAGTGCGCAACTTAATCCAAACTAGACGAGATGTGAAATTACCATAATAGGAGCAACCCTACATAGCTTTACTTCCTCTTACACTTTTGGTTTAGTCATTTCCCACAAAGGATAGCAACGCTCAACGGAGCAATAAATCATCTTAGAATGACGATAATAAAGTAGCTGAAGTAACCGATAGCTGAGATACCAACTATCGACGATATAAATGATCGTATATGGAAATTAAGTCTTGTATACTTATCACCACTCATTAAATTCAAACTTGTACTATTCGTTGGTTAACAATAATACCGGACAAGTCAAGGTAGTGTTACCTCAAAGTCATGTCCAACGATTATTCGTAACTTTCGAAATAGCGACAAGTTTACTTCTTCGATGTTTAGTGCTAATTATAAAAATAAATCGTTTCCATATAAGTGATTCACTTTACAGGAATAATTCATTTCCATAAACGAATCAAACATTTTCTTTTAAAAACGAACTGAACTTGTGCTTCATTTCCATATTATAGTATTGGTAAAACATTTTTAGAAATACTCTTTCAAACCGTTCTTTTATAAGACAGAATTTATAATACTAAGTTTATTAAAAACAAGGGTCAAAAACAAATGTCGTTAAAACATTGTTTACTATAACCCAAAAACAATTAACACTTGGCTTTATTTATAAATAATCCCTTTTAGAGGATTTTCTCATTTATAAATCATTATTTATAAATTTTAAAACAATATTTATTATCTCAAATGTATACAGAACTGTTAAGCCTCATTCAATTAATTGCTTAACCCCTTGCTTTCATTAGAATTAGTTCGTGATTGTAAAACGTTAAGAGAATAGTTTTTTCAAGTGCTCGACCCCGAAGGGCTAAACCAACATCAGACGAACCCAGAAGATTATCCAACTTAACATCCCAATAATTGAGTTCCAATTCCTTTTTAACTTATTTAGATCACTTTTATTAAATCAATTAATCAACTTTAAATATCATTTATTAAAAAGATTTATTCAATCCAAATAATTCATTGGTTAAAATGAATAATTCATCTCAAACATCATTAATTAAAATGATAAGTAAATTTTAAATACCATTAAGTAAAAAAATTAATAAGTTTAAATAATCATAAATTAATTGGATTGATTAAATTCAAACTTCATTAGTCAAAACAATTATTTAGAAACATCATTTGTTAAAATGATTTATTTAATTATAAAACATCATTAATTAAAATGAATTAACTAATTCTAAATATCATTAGTTAAAACAATTAGTTAAATCTAAAACAATCATTAATTAAATGATTAATAAAATTCAAATAACATTATTAAAATAATTATTAATTTTCAATTATCATTAATCAAAACAATTAATTAAATTCCATTATCATTAATTAAAATAATTAAACAAACTTAAGTAATCATTAGTTAAAACGATTAATTAAGTATAAAACATCATTTAGCAAAAATGGTTAATTAAATCTAAAGATAAACCAATTGTAAAACATTATTTATTAAATTGGTTAATTAATATTCAAAATCATTAGTTAAAATGATAAATTAATTTATATTATCATTAATCAAAATGACTAACAAATTTTAACATTTTGTTTAGCGAAAACACAAGCTCAAGTTCAAACGACAGGGTTTTGGGGATGAAATTGAATAATTGATAGTATAGTGAAATTGCTATAACGACACTTAACAAATTAAACGGAATATCAGGATTTATTTTAATTAACCATCAATATAACAGCATAAGGATGTAAATAAATAATTATTGACGAGAAACCCCTTACGGTCTATCTACAGATTTTCCCTGCAAAACAATGGTTATGGATAATATATACATAATCATATGGGTTCATAACAATCAAATAAATATGTCATCCATTTTCCAAACGGAAATTCAACTAAACAAGCAATCAAACAATTTAACTAACATCCAAACAATCAATAAACGTTCGTAACATCATAGATATGATATGATAAAATTTAATGTGAGTTAAACTCACATTGATTTTCGTTTTTGCCAAAACGTTTCGATTTTGGACTTAAACCGAGCGGCCGTCCGATTTTAGCCTAAATTTTCACTTTCTCCTAAACCAACCAAACCAATTCCATCATGAAGATCTTGACGACTCAAGTCAAAGCAAAATATGGCGTTCGAATTCGACCTCGTATGAGCAAGATACGAGTTAATGATCATTCGATGAATTAATTAGCTAATAAATTAAATAATCAACTTAATTACAACTTTACCCCCACATTATTCATTCATCTTCTTCAAAACTCCCCTATGCATGAAATGTCCTCAAACCCAATGGTCATGTATGCTTAATAACTGACACGGAGCTACAGGATGCGAATCAAAAATCCGACAATTGCATCGAACTTCCCTACCGAATCTCCACCTGCTCGAACCCTTGATTACAACTCCGACCTCACCCTGTAAAACGCGACCGAGCCATCATCTCGTTGCTGCACTATGCACGTGCGACTAATTTCGTTGTCGAACAACGCCAAACTTCGGCCCCAGCTGCGTCTTGCCTCCTCGAACTCGAATCAATCCGCGAATTCTCCAATCATTGCCTACAACCATCGAAAACCCAAGCCCTAGATCCTCTGATCGATATCGATCATCCCTAAAACAAGACCGAACACTTCGATTGGGTACAAGAAGGAAGCTCTAAGGGATCAAACTCAAAGATATTTGTTTTTATGATTTCTAGTTCACAAAATAATTATATTTTATTTTTTAAACTTTTATTTCAAAGAGGGAAAACATATTTTTGTTCATAGGAAATGTTTAAATAGAGAGAAAGGGGTATGGACGAGTACGTGGGGGTATGGGCAAGCATGGTTGGGTATGGGCACTAAGTATGGCAGAAATGATGAATAAGTACGTGTATATATATATATATATTATTTTAATTTTAAAATATTCAACATAACATACCCAAAAATCTCGAACTCCAAACGAGACGTGCCGCCTGGCGTTCTATATGTTATACTCCTATTCTGAATGCAATGGAACTAGTCTCGAGCTATAATTCGATCATATGTAGAAGATAGCTTTTTTAAACTCGGTTATCATATTAAATTTTCAATATTAATTTTAGGGATTTTCGATCCCGCACGACCAAACGATTCATCTGATCGTCATGAAATTCGACAGCATATTATAATTCACTATTACGGATCTAATGAAACTGGTTTCGTCGAAATCCAAGACTGTGCCCTGGGATGACAATTTTACAGATTTAAATATTGTTTTTATATTTAATTTTCGATATTTATCCAGTTTATTTATATTTGTAAGTTAATTTACAAATTGAATTCACCAAATTTTATTTATTAATTAAAAGGAGTTAAATGCAATTATTAAATTCATTTAACTAACATTTAATTCACAATTCAAATATCTTAAACATGCCCTATATTTGAATTATAAGTTATAAAATTTCAAAATCCAATTATTTTAAACATTTAAAATTAATTAAATATTTAAATTCAAATAACCAGAATTTTTGGTTGTTACATTCTCCCCCCTTAAATGGATTTCGTCCCCGAAATTTCTAAGGAAGAAAATGTTTCCAAACCCTTAAGTTTAAAACTATAAATTAAGATGAGTTATTGAACTCATTATCCTTTCAAATACAGTTAGCTGGAATAAATTCCAAAATTTCCAAAATTCTTAAAAAAGATTTATGGAAATTTTTGCCAGCATCTCCTTTGCGCAATTTGATCGGAACAACTACAAATCGCCTCTACGAGCTCCAAACCAACCAAAAAAAACAAAAGCCAAGTAGCCCCCCATATCTGGGGCATAAAATCATCAACCAATTTAAATTTTCTAAATTTATTACGTACCTTTTTGCATTTTGATTCATAATTTGACAAGTAATTTATTATCTTCTATGCAAATGCAGGTGCACAAGAATCAAATGGAATTTTCTTGCATACCTGTACTTACGAAATCTAAAAAAAGTCAAGCTAATCAAAGCAATGTGATGTAACTCTACACGCAAAGACCAGTCTGATATAAATCTGCATGCAATCAACAACCATATCTCAATCACATTTGACAAAATACAGGGAATATTCTGTAATAGATGCTATGCATCTAATTATTGCAAATGATAATTTTAGATCTAGGGTTTTTCAATTCAAAATTTTATTTTCAAATTTCTTAGATGAGAAAAATCAAAGATCAAAATTCAAAATAACAAGGAGGAGATTCCTCCTAATAATGTATGGTGAAACTCTAGAACCAAAACAACATGGAGTGTCCAGTGGTATTCCAGTTCCTTCAAAAAAACATCAACTAGAGTGAATAAGTATCATTCCTTTCCCAAAATCCTAAAAAATCTTTTTTTTTTTCAAAATCACCGGGATTTAGGTCCTAATAATAACAATTTAAAATCCTTTTTCTACGAATTTAAACTTTATAGACAATGGTATATGAAATCACACAACCAATCAATTCAATTCAATCAAATCAATCAAATTCCATGAAGGAATAAACTACCACTAACAGTCAATCAAATTCCATAAGGGAAAACTTATCACTTAACATTGTTTCAAAATGTCAAATGACTAACAAACAAATCTTATTTTAGGTTCAAAACTTTCTTGATTGTCCAAAAATATAGATAATTATCTAAGCGTACCGTTTTGCTCATTAGCCTTTGGTTATTGCTTAGAAGATTATCCAAACTTAGTCGGACAAAATGGAAAGTTATACTCTATATTTTATTAGCTTCTTAATTATATTAAAAAAATTTCTAAATCACATATATTTTCACTTAGTATTTTATTCAATACTAAAATTATTTATGAATTATTTCATAAATTCTCACCCAAGTTTTAAAATATTTTATAAAGTCATTTCTTTATAAAACATCAAATAGTAACTTATTACACTTTATATACTTGTATAATACTCTTTTATATCCTAAGAGTACATACAAAATTTATTTTTAACCTTTTCAACGATCTAGATGGAAATCAAATCAAATTATGGTTTTCTTAAAACTGAGTCAACCAATTAACCTTTTTAACTTAGAGTGTTAAAACGAATAATATTTATGGGTTGGCCCAATCAACAAATAGTTTACACTACTTAGACACTTTGAACAACTATACGGTTTTAATAAAAAATGTTTATCAAAACATTCTTATTTAATTTAACCCAATTACCTGTGTTAAATTATCCCCTATCTTATCTAAGGGAAAAACCTTACCTGTTAAAATAATCTCTTATCGAAAATACCTTTTGTTTTGAAACTAATTCCCTTTTGGGAACTTAAAAATTTGATACCCGCTTTTAATTTCAAAACTTATTTTTTGAAAGCATATTGCATATATTTTTATATGAAATAACTTTAAACAATTTATTTATTAAAACTCACTTTAGGTTTATTCGGATTTGAACTCATTTCGATCGCACAATGATAAAGAGAATAATTTACTAAGTACTCCATAGCGTTCGTTACTTAGAAGGTTATTCAGATTACCACAAAACTAATCAAAACAATTTCCTCCTAATTATCCCTATGAAAATGCATTCTATATATAATTTTAATTTCAATTACTTCCAAAAGTACCACTATTTCATTTCTCAAAATTCTTTTGAAATTATTTTCAAAAATTCCGAGATTTAGATTCAAAAATCCTTTCTAAACAAATTTTATAAACTAATTTATATAAAATTTCCTTTATATAAAACCATTTCATATTATAATAACTCTTATTTATTATAATAGAATTATCTCGAATAATTATTGTCTAAATATCTTATCCCATTACTTAGAATATATTAACAACTTTTTATTAAAGTTTAATCCTTAACCAACCATTTATTAAAAGGTAATTTTTAAGTTAACATTTTCTCCGAACACGTTTATAGTCAAGTTGTGAAAATTAATTCCCAAAGGGTTTGTTTTAAATCAAAGTGATAAATGCTCCTAAATAAAGCGAGCACAATTTAATTAACAAAAAACAGTCGATGCTTCTTATTTAAATTAAGCGTAACTGAACAAATAATAGTGATAATATATAAATATTATTACATTTAAATCAACACACTGTATAACTATATAAACTATTAAAAATTATTCCTTTATTTGAATATATAAAAAATATAGTTCTAGGCATAATATTTAATTTGCCAACATTTTCAAAAATTCAATACCATGTCCGTTGGCCTTGGTCAAGTGTTTAGATATCCCTATCAATACCGTGACATCCCATGTCTCGACAAGAATTCATAAAAACTCAATAGACTAATTAACATAATACGTTTTTATAACATTAACAAATACGCTTTGGTATATATAATACTCTCAAACTCATTCTAGGGTGTCACTTACCCTATCTCTAATGAGCCAAACACTACCAAAGCCAAGGTTCTTGCTTAAACTTCAGCTCTGATACCATCCTATAGCAACCCGCCTTTTTGACCATCGAAAGTCGACACCGAACACTACCACTATATTCCAATGTCGTGCATCCAATCGACAAATGGCAGACTGTTAGAGTATATAAAAGAAAAGAACAAAGATTAGAGGAAAATAGAAACTCACAATGGAATCGACAGCATATAATATAACAAAGACAGTAGAAACCGTCACTCCAAAAATACAGTGTATATTAGAGTTAAAAATAAACCTTATCAGCTAGACTATTATAAAATCCTGACCTTACAAATGCTTATAGGTATTCCATATAATACAGTGGAAAATAAAAACATTACAATATGAGAATCTCCAGCTCGCCTCCAAGATCCCTATATCACCAAAGCCAACCTGGAAAAATACTCGGTCTGACCCGAGCATTATAATAAAATAACACCCAGATCAATCTAAAAATACCAGCATGAGATAACTCAAATAATAGGGAACATATAAAAGTTTGGTAAGACCACGCCGCTGTCGCAGAACAGATATTTACCTCACAAGAATAACATCCATACAGGCAAGAGAAAAAATAATTATCAGGAAATAAATCCAAATATGAATGGGCATAATTAATATTAGAACCAGACTTGAAAGAATGAAAATAACCCGAGTAAAATCCAAACTGGACAGAATGGATAAACATGGAAACCATACAAATTAGATTGAATGGACAAAATAAGATAACAGTCCAAATGTAACGACTCGGCTTTTGCCCGCTCGAAAATCAACATCCGTACTTCACATTGTACTAGAATGCCGCAGATTCGACCGTTCAAATCCGATTCGCCGGAGCTATAACAACATTAAGTAAATAACACAGCGGAAATAAAAGAATAATACATTGATATATAATATCTAATACAACAGAGTGATACAATGAATATCAATATACATCAGAGATATGATACAAGAAATAGCAGCGGAAAAGAAAAGATAACATCAACAGCGGATAGAATATCTCCAATAGAGTGCTCCAATCCATAGCTAGCTCCAGATAATCTACTAAATCTGAATATCTGAAAAGAAACCCAACTCTAGACTACTCGTGTGGAAAATTATGAGCACCCAGAGTTTAGGAAAGGAACAATAAACTCCGGATCAGTCATGGGACTGGTGTGAGCAACAAAACAGTTTATCTTTAAACAACAACAAAAGATTTTAAACATTGAAATCCGCAATGCTTTTGGAAAATGAAACTACCATAAGACCTCCCGCCACACACACAATGCAAACGCAGAATTGGAGGAGATTTCTTCTTATGATAGTCAAAGATGCTTACTACGCAAAATCATTGGATATTATTATTAGTGCATAGTGGAAAACAATTTGAAAGTATAATATTAATCTTAGCCAACATACGACCAGTATCGTATGCCTACTATAGCTACTATGTTCAATAGCAGGTTACCGCCACATTCCATAGCAGGTAATACAACTAAAACCGTACAAGGTTCGTATTGTTTCTTTGGATTTTCCAACAAATGGTCAGGCTAAGGAACTTCCTTTCCTCCTGCCGAATGGGATCGCCTCTGGCGGGACGTCCCGAGAGACAAACTGCTCTCTGCCAAACAAGGCCGGGTTACCCCTGTAACAGGTAACTCACGAATATGCCACCTCCCGGTCCTTTGGGACCTTTATCCGAGCTCGGTATCCAACATCACACATCATAAAGAAAGTGTATCCACATGAGTAAGTATCTGGGCTCCATACCATGACACCACCCCTTTCCAGAAGGAAATGACATACCCTAAAGGGCGCGACCCTCATAACCTTGCCGCAACATTCCTGTTTCGACCATTTCCGGGTAGTGAGGTCCCGACGAAGTCTCGTCCACAAAGCTACGCTTTTTCAAAAAGCCACGCTTTGGGTCAACAGATGATCAACCTATGATCACAAAGATAAATGATCAAATAAATGATCATATCGCAAATGATCAAACACTGATCATCACACAGCAACACTCAGCATGCCACATTACCAAATTGGGAGTATATCGCTGATAACCTTCAACTACATAACCTCTGAGCTCGTACGTCTCAGAGAAGGGTGTTAAGCTAAGAGAATAAATTCTCCGCCACCAACAGAGATGTATTTGAAAGAAATCGGCTTTATATCTCAAAGTGTAATGTCAGACACACAATCCATATAAGTCTGTTCCGGGATCGAACAGAACCGAAGGCACTTCTCACGAAGCCCTTGCAAATCCGGATAATTTCCAATCACGTCCGGACTTCCCGTCACTAAGGATGATAAAACCTCTATATCGGGGATCAGCCGATGCAGAGTAACTCGACGGTAATCCTTCCGTTTTCAAAAAATATCCGGTCTTCAACACCGGTCTTCAAATGCTATCCATATACGACGTATCACATATTCGGAATGGGTTATACGACCCAAAGGTCCTCTCCCGGCTAAACCGAATAGTGAGCGTAATATTTAAAAAACATATGGATATGGGATTTCAATTAAGTCACAACTTAATAATTCAACTTCTTTTTAAATGGTTTCAATCGATTACCATTTCAAATCTTTTAAACAAAAAGATTCAACCTTTACGGTTTAAATAGTTTCCACACTTTAATCTTTTAAACAAAAGATTCATTCACAGATTTTCCAAATTAATCTCCATTTCAATTTAACTCGTTAAATCTTTAAATCAAAGATTTAACTTATAGCTTTCAAAATAATTCATTCATAACTTGGAAAACCATTTTCACTTCAATATTGAAATTCCTTTAATTAAATTGGAATTTCATTTTTTATTTGAAAGCTTTTATCTTTTGAAAACAAATAGTTTCATTTCAGAAAATCTGATTTATTCATACTAGTTGAAATCCTTGGGTTAAATCCAAATTCTCAAAATTATACTTTTAAATGGTTTAACTTTATATAAACACATTTATAACATTTTCAATCCCTAGTTTCAAATCATAGGATTCAACTTCAAACTTGAATTCAAATTTAAATCAAATTATTTAAATTTTCAAAACTCGATTAAGTTATCAAAATAACTTTTATATTTGAAATTCCATTCCGAAAGCTTTTCACTTTAAACCCAAATTTTTAATTTCAAAATCAATTGAAATTAAAATTTCAATTTCAAAAACATCAAATTTAAATTATCTATGACTTAACTAATTTCCACGTGAAATCCATATTTGTGTGTGTAAAAGTGTAGTCCAGGGGTTTAACACACAATAGTGCAACTCAATGAATCATCACATATCAGAATACAGAAATATAATTCGATAAGCGGTATAAGAACAACGCTTATCGTTCATTCACAGATCATAGATATATAAATATCACAGATAATAAATTACAGATCACAACATAAATCAGGATGTATCACAAAGCATCATATATCAGGGATATCAAACAATTAAATCATCCAATACAATCTAAACATCCATAGATAAGATCACTTTAATTTTCTGATTGATTCAAATCAGATTAATTTCTATGAATAAATTTGCTAGTCATGGTAAATTAATAATCAATTGATTACAAAACATTTAATACATTATTCTTTGATTAATCATTAATTAACCTTTAATTAATAATTAATTCTCAATTAATTACAACAACTAATTAATTACTCCTTAAATAATAAGTATTTCTTAATCACTTTCATTAATTAATTTACCTTAATTAATTATCTTAATAAATTAACCCTTAATGGTTAACTAATTAACTCTTGATTACTAAATTAATTAAATCCAAATCATTAATTTATCAAATTAGTTAATTATTCATTTTAATTAACTTAATAATCACAAATCCTTAAATCTTCATTATTTTAAAGGATAAAACATTTTCTTATTAATGATCAAATTCTCATTTACAAATTGGTATTTCAAATTGTTTAATATGTTTAAATATGATAAAATTCATTATTAAAACTAAATTAAATATTTTACTTTTATTACAATATTTTATTAACTTAAAACTTGTTCAAAACTTTTACAAAAAAAACTGCTTTCCAAAGATCTTCCTTACAAATCAAATCTGGTCACTAATTTATTTATGTTCAGGTCTTCATTCATGTATACTTGCTAATTTTAAAAACTGGAAATCATCTTTGACCACAAACCCGAGCAAAACACAGGCAAAACCCGAGCCACATCCCCAGATACTCGAGTCACCCCTGACTTCGAGTCGAACAACCATTAGCGCGAGTACCAACCCCAATTCCTTCGAGTAAAACACTCACGTTACTCGAGAAAACTTCGAGTTTCCTCTGCTCTCCCAAGAAAACAACCCCCAGGCTGACATTATCAAGCTCGTGCACGTGCACAGTAGCTCCGACCAACTTCAGGAGACATCGCGACATCGAATACGTCGACGATCTTCCATACTCCAATCCCCAACCATCTGAACTTCGCCGCCACCCCAAAAACAAAATCGAGCCAAAATCCCAAACCTGGAAACGCCAGAGCCACCACGCCCAAAACTGTCAACACCTCGTATAGCCTCCACCGACCACCAGAGCGCCTCAAACTCCGACCATCTACTCGTCCACGTTTCCCCTACCATCGCCCCAAAACTCGTCACACTCGATCAACTCGAGAGGACGTGTCGATCAAAATACGCAGCCTAGCTAAAACTAGGTTTACCCACTGAAATCGAAAGCCACCATCGCCACAGTGATCGCGAGTGCCTCCGACCATTTTTCATAGCCTCTCCGATCACTCATCTACCTCCACAACAAACCTCCATCACTCCGATCAAGTGTATCACCCGAGGCAATCCAAACTTCCCAAATTGATCAACCCAGCAATGCAAACTCCACCCATTACTAAAAAATGTGATTTAAGTTTCAAAAATCCAAATTTTGATTTAGTAATCAGTTTATAAACTTGAATTGATAATTCAAGATATTCGAAAATGTCACTTGTATTAAATTTTAACTGTTCTTAAGGTTTTCCAGAGCAGATCAACTTTGTTTAACATGAATTCAAATTTTAAAATTTACTTTACACTTACCCAAACATATTTTGTTTATATGCTTTGTCCTAAAAACCAATAGGTTGAGCAAACATGATTTTTGAAGTAACTCAGACTGTTGAAAATTTGAACAGAGGCAACAACCAGATAAAAATACAGGCTTCATCTTATCAAAATTAAATGAAATGCATATATTTCATACAACACATCACTGATATCCATCACGCAACTAGATTAAAACTTAGAATATTTTTAAACATGAAGTTACTCACCTGAAGTTTAGAAAGAACAGGGCTTCCTCTTAAATCAGGCTTGATAAAATTTGCAAAGTTGAAACCTTTCTCTTGATGTCTGGGTTTTTATTAGTTTGTTCCAGACTTTGAGTTTGCTGATGATTGTTGAATCTTTGTTTAAGTTTCAAATGGAGTTTTATCTTACTTTTGTTTAGTTCGAAAGAAATAAAAAGATGATATGGGGGAGAGTAGCTTACAGGTTTATGTATACAAGAAGTTACAGGGTATCATATTTTTTTCAAGACAGTGTACAAGTTTGTACCAATTTCAGAGATAGTTCATAGTTTTGGAGGCTGAAATGATATTGTATTGTACCAGGGCTTTCACGCATTAATTGCCCAAGTCCTTTATGTTTCCATACTGGTGATATTTACATTTCCTTCTGCTTTGCATTTCGAATCTTTCACATATAAAATTCTACTTGCCTGGTTTGCTTTCGGTTGAGAAGATATTATATTTTGGCTAAGGACATCTTGCATTAATTGTTTGTACATACATATCTCTTGCTTTGCCTCTCCATACTTCATTTGTTTTGCTTTTTATTACTATCTTGATTTGTTTACACTTGAATTTACATAGTTCTTTTTATTTATTTTATACTTGTGTCAATGTATCTACTTAAAAATATATATTTTCAAACCATTTATATTTTAAGATTTTTAAATTAAATGTATATATATACATATACCAATTTACTCATATCTATTCCATATACATTCATATATACAATATTATTAAATTTAAATGATGTATATCAAATTTATTACGATTCGGGGAAACTCGCTTCACTCTATCGATTTATTTCCTAATTTTTATTCAAAAATCAATAAATTATCATTTTAAATATTTATAAAATTCGGGGTCGTTACACCAAACTTGGTAGAATGGGCTAAATAAGGTAGCAGTCCAAACTTGATAGAATGGATAGAATAAGGTAACCGTCCAACTTGATAGAATGGACAGAATAAGGTAACAGTCCAACTTGATAGAAAGGACTAAATCAATACTTAAATGCTGTAAAGAGGAGTTGGCTCTACTCTTGGCAATTTAAAGATAAACAGATTCAGGGTTTTCGAATCATATAAGGAAAGGAAATTTTCCAACAAATGACTAGGAAGGTGCACCCCCCTTGGAATATACCTCTAGTAATATACTCCTAAGAAGCTCATATACTTTATGACACTTCTTGGACAGTACCAAGCCAAACCCCGTCGGAACTTACCAAGTATCCGAATATTTCCACATCTAAGTGCACAACTGAATCCAAACTAGATGAGATGTGAAAATACCCTAATGGGAGCAACCCCATATAGCTTGGCTTCCTCTCGCGCTTTTGGTTTAGTTATTTCCCATAAAGGATAGCAACGCTCAACGGAGCAATAAATCATCTTAGAATGACGATAATAAAGTCGCTGAAGTAACCGATAGCTGAGATACCAACTATCGAGGATATAAACCGATCGTATATGGAAATTAAGTCTTGTATACTTATCACCACTCATTGAATTCAAACTTGTACTATTTCTTGGTTAACAATAATACTGGACAAGTCGAGGTAGTGTTACCTCAAAGTCATGTCCAACGATTATTCTTAACTTTCGAAATAGCGACAAGTTTACTTCTTCGATGTTTAATGCTAATTATATAAATAAATCGTTTCCATATAAGTGATTCGCTTTACAGAAATAATTCATTTCCATAAACGAATCAAACCTTTTCTTTTAAAAACGAACTGAACTTGTGCTTGATTTCCATATTATAGTAATGGTAAAACATGTTTTCTTTTAAGACATTGTTTACTATAAACCCAAAAACAATCAACACTTGTCTTTATTTATAAATAATCCCTTTTAGAGGATTTTCTGAATTATCAACCATTATTTATAAATTTTAAAACAATATTTATTATCTCAAATGTATACAGAACTGTTAAGCCTCATTCAATTAATTGCTTAACCCCTTGCTTTCATTAGAATTAGTTCCTGATTGTAAAACGTCAAGAGAATAATTTTTTCAAGTGCTTGACCCCAAAGGCCTAAACCAACATCAGACCGACACCCAGAAGATTGTCCAACTTAACATCCCAATAATCGAGTTCCAATTCGTTTTTATCTTACTTAAATCACTTTTATTAAATCAATTGATTAACTTTAAATGTCATTTATTAAATAGATTTATTCAATCCAAATAATCATTTGTTAAAAGGAGTAATTCATCTCAAACATCATTAATTAAAATGATAAGTAAATTTTAAATACCATTAATTAAAAACAATTAATTAAGTTTAAATAATCATAAATTAATTGGATTGATCAAATTCAAACTTCATGAGTCAAAACAATTAATTATAAACATCATTTGTTAAAATGATTTATTTAATTATAAAACATCATTAATTAAAATGAATTAACTAAATTCCAAATATCATTAGTTAAAATAATTAGTTAAATTTAAAACAATCATTAATTAAATTATTAATAAAATTCAAATAACATTATTTAAAATGATTACTAATTTTCAGTTATCATTAATCAAAATAATTAATTAAATTCCATTATCATTAATTACAATAATTAATTAAACTCAAATAATCATTAGTTAAAATGGTTAATTAAGTATAAAACATCATTTAGCAAAAATGATTAATTAAATCTAAAGATAAAAAAAATTTATTACCTTAAGCTATTAAATTGGTTAATTAATTTTCAAAAATCATTAGTTAAAATGGTAAATTAATTTAAATTATCATTATGCAAAATGACTAATTAATTTTAACATTCTGTCTAGCGAAAACAAAAGCTCAAGTTCAAACGATAGGGTTTTGGGGATGAAATTGAATAAATGATGATATAGCAAAATTACTATAACGACACTTAATAAATTAAATGGAATATCAGGATTTATTTTAATTAACCATCAATATAATAGCATAAGGATGTAAATAAATAATTATTGGTGAGAAACCCCTCAGAGTCTCTCTATAGATTTTTCCTGCAAAACAATGGTTATGGATAATATATACATAATCATATGGGTTCATAACGATCAAATAAATATGTCATCCATTTTCCAAACGGAAATTCAACCAAACAAGCAATCAAACAATTTAACTAACATCCAAACAATCAATAAATGTTCGTAACATCATAGATGATATTATAAAATTTAATGTGAATTAAACTCACATTGATTTTTGTTTTCACCGAAACATTCCGATTTTGGACTAAAACAGAGTGGTGGTCCAATTTT
The DNA here is from genome assembly GCA_030737815.1 of Allium fistulosum. NCBI lineage: Eukaryota > Viridiplantae > Streptophyta > Magnoliopsida > Asparagales > Amaryllidaceae > Allium > Allium fistulosum. Next base: position 920,836,592 of record CM060906.1, read on the forward strand.
AGCCTAAATTTTCACTTGCTCCAAAACCAACCAAACAAATTCCATCGTGAAGATCTTGACGACTCGAGTCCAAGCAAAAAACGACGTTCGAATTCGACCTTGTATGAGCAAGATACGGGTTAATGATCATTCGACGAATTAATTAGCTAATAAATTAAATAATCAACTTAATTACAACTTTACCCCCACACTATTCCTTCATCTTCTTCAAAACTCTCCTATGCACGAAATGTCCTCAAACCCAATGGCCATGCACGCACAACAACTGACATGGAGCTACATGATGCGAATCAAAAATCCAATGATTGCATCGAACTTCCCTTCCGAATCTCCACCTGCTCGAACCCTCGATTACAATCTGGCCTCACCTGCAAAATGTAACCGAGCCTTTATCTCATCATTGCACTGTGCACGTGCGACCAATTTCATCATCGAACAACGCTAAACTTCGGCGCCAGCTGCGTCTTGCCTCCTCGAACTTGAATCAATCCACGAATTCTCCAATCATTGCCTACAACCATCGAAAACCCAAGCCCAAGATCTTCTGTTCGACATCGACCATCCCAGAAATAAGACCTAACACTTTGATTGGGTACAGGAAGGAAGCTCTAAGGGATCAAACTCAAAGTTATTTGTTTTTATGATTTTTAGTTCACAAAACAATTTGATTTTGATTTTTAAACTTTTATTTCAAAGAGGGAAAACATATTTTTGTTCATAGGCAATGTTTAAATAGAGAGAAAGAGGCATGGACGAATACATGAGGTTATGGGAAAGCATGCTTGGGTATGGGCACTAAGTATGGTAGAAATGGTGAATATGTACATATATATATATATATATATATATTATTTTAAATTTCAAATATTCAACAAAACATACCCAAAAATCTCGAACTCCAAACGAGGCATGCCGCCTGGCGTTCTATATATTATACTCCTATTCCAAATGCAATGGAAATAGTCTGAGCCCTAATTCGATCATATGCAAAAGATAGCTTTTTTAAATCCAATTATTATATTAAATTTTCGATATTAATTTCAATGCGTTTCGATCTCGCATGACCAAACAATTCGTCTGATCATCATGAAATTCGGCAGCATATTATAATTCACTGTTACGGATCTGATGAAACTGGTTTTGTCAAAATCCGAGACTGTTCTTGGATTAACAATTTTACAGATTTAAATATCGTTTTTATATTTAATTTTTGATATTTATCCAATCTATTTATATTTGTAAACAAATTTACAAATCAAATTCACTAATATTATTTATTAATTAAAAGAAGTTAAATGCAATTATTAAATCCATTTAATTAACATTTAATTCACAATTCAAATATCTTGAACACGCCTTATATTTGAATTATAATTTATAAAATTCCAAAATCCAATTATTTTAAATATTTAAAATTAATTAAATATTTAAAATCAAATAACCAGAATTTTGGGTTGTTACAAGAACTTAAAGTGATCTATGCTAGTTTGGATAAGAAATGTATGTATTCGAGCAAGTGATCAAACCTGATATTGTGAAAGGATAATTCATGCACATCGTACGGCTTAAGAATTTTAAGGTGTTGTCTTAGGAGAGTATAGGGAATAACTTTTAGTTTTATTCTAAGATAGCTTAGGTAATTTCTAAGTAATAATCAAAGGCTGATGGGCATAATGGTACGCTTTTTAGGTTTTCTCTATTTTTAAGCGATCCAGAAGGTTGTGAACCTAAACAAACATTTGGTTTGATTAGTCATTAAATGTATTGAATAATGTTAAGTGTCGATATCTTTCTTTGTAAATTGTTTGTTATGAAATTCCGGGTCGTTATGTCTTTCCCCTCCCTTAAAAGAATTTTGCCCAAAATTTCAAAAATGGACTCAATAACTTAAATAGCCATCTTTCTAAATATAAATAATGATGTTGATAATTATTTTCAAATATTTTACATATATTTACGATGATGTCTAGGGTGAATATTTAAGGTATTTATAAATGAGATTTACCTTATGTAAAGTATAGAATTTTACAAATGAATTTGTAAAGGATTAAAATTTAGAAGATTATTGATTTTGGTATAAATGGGATTTCTATATATTTTTCTTCAAGTATAAATTTAGAGAGATTAAGAAGAGTTATACATAAAAAAAAGTTCATTTTGAAATTTTAGAAGAAATGCCTTGGAAAATTATTATTTATAGTATTATATGTTTGGAAAAAATTTTGAATACTGTTTTTTTATAAAAATGTTTCTCAAGTATTTCACTTAGTGTTAAAATTGATGTACTAAGTACTTAGAGATCTTAGACATACGGCTGATCAACATAAGGACTAAATTCTGTAAGAATGAGGATAGATGTAACATCTCTCAAGGGACTGTCAATAGTATTGCATCTCACTCTAGTCGCTTGAAAATAATTCTGGTAATGACTGCAGCATTATCGACATTCATTTTTGGGTCTCGAAAGTGAAAAATCAAAAATAAACATGTTAAGCCATCAAGCATATATAAGAGTGTTTTGAAAGGTATTTTTATAAAAGGGTATTGATTATTTCAAATTGTAGTAAAAGTAAAAGTCAGTATAAATGCTTTATAAGTTGATTATTTTGGTAAAATATATCAAAATGCTAGACTTGCTCCTTCCTTTTCGAGGATGAAAAGTTTTGAGTGGGGGAGATTAACAATTTGAAAATTTTGAATTGAACAAGATTTTTGAATAGAATTGTTAGAAGTTAAAATTTTATGATTTTATTGATGTAAAATATATTAGAGTATAAGTTATAATCTTAATTTGAATTATTATTAATAACATAGGTTGCAATAATATAAAAAGTAACATACATTAGGATATAATTTAATGATATTGCTTTGAATGTAATTTATAACATGGATTGGAATAATAAATGTTAAATTTAATAAGGAATAGAATTGATGTTTTTTTGGCAAAGCCAGCGGGGTTTACTAGTCCCCTACCAGATTTATTGCACAGTACAATAAATGATACAGCAGAAAACAAAGGAGAACAAGGAAAGAAAATAGGAAAAAGAAGAAAAAGCAAATCAGGCATCATTCCCAAATTTGCAACAGATCAGAAGAGAAAACAGAATTACAATTCTTCATTTGACAGTAAGTGCTACTCTTAACTTCATGCCAAATATCTTCCATATTCTTTCTCTCTTTTTCAAATAGAATTGCATTCCTTTGTCTCCATATAACTTTCATATAAACCTTCATACAAACAGCAATCATCCTTCCCACCTCATTTTTAATCCTAGCAGCTGAGTAGAAATTATCCCAAACTTCACCAGAGTTAGCAATATTAAAATTTATACCAGTTTTCAACCCAATTCTATGCAAGAGAAAATGAAGGGCAGGGCAAACAAAGAAAATATGTTGGGTAGACTCATCATATTGGTCACAAAACAGGCATTTCAGAGTGCATCCCATGCCATATTTCCTCAGAACATCTCTAGTTAACAAGGCTTGGCTAATGACATTCCATAGCATCAAGTTTTCTTGAGGATGTGAATCAGATGACCAGATGACAGTGCTCCATTTAGAAGCAGGTAGGGGAGCAGAGGCAGTGATGAAGTTGTAAGCTCCTTTGATTGTATGAGGCTTGATGTAATGACCCGATATTTTGGACCATTCGCATCCGCACATGTCAGACTTGAATAATTCAAAATACCGAATTGTAAATTTAAATTGGCAAAACTCAGCATATACAGTAAATAAAATAATCATAGATCACAGACACAGAGTAATAAATGCAATGGAAATAAAAGAGATAGTAGTTCATGAAGCTACTATATAAATGTATAAGTTACATCAGAGTTAAACCAGATACAACGGAAGAGTAATACGATACATCAGATACAAATCAGAATACATCACTGGAATCATCGAATACTGAAAGCAGAATAGATGGCTGGATCTTCAAGCAAAGCTCCAACTTCAAAGGTGAGTCTCGAATACTGGTACACTCAGTCTGACCCGAGCGTAAAGCAAAGACACAAGACACTCGAGTCAGGATTATCATTCTTATATCAATAAATCCAACTCAAGTGAAATAGCAATTGAAATACAAGTAACTCAAAGGATGTTGGAATAACCATCCTTTAAGGATCCGTTAAACTATCTACTATGTAGTAGTGTACGATAAGTAGATAATGCCTATCAGTAATATAAAATATCAAAATAGTGTTAAGGCGTTACCATTATCCCCCTTAACACATTTTATATAAGCGTTATAGTCTATACATCACTGTAAACTCCACCGTAAACTAGTGGGATATCAGGGAGTACTCCATAGGTATAACACAAAACAAATCGTAGTGGTCGCGTATATAGGGATACAAGTATGACAAGGCACATGAGGCAATACCCAAGGTAGTGAAACTACCATTTGCATGATCCGGACTGGTGAGAACGCATCGCCGCAGCGACCGCAACACCGCGAAACAACACTCCCAAATCAAGGGTGCACCAATCGACAAAAAGTAATGAATAGTTTCGAAGAAGTGTGTTCGCTCGAGGTAGCTAGCCCCCATTTGGCCCGACACGGCTCTTGTTTTAGTCATTTCCAATTTGACACAAGTGTCAAGGCTAACCATTATCGTTCTCTTTCTTCAGTCATCACGTACATCATTCCAACCACTTCATTCTAGATCACACTCTACGTATAGTTATTAAAGTGGTTTTCGGTTTAGACAGTGAGTATGTCCCTAACCAAGTCCGGTCTCTTTAATAACTTTCGAAATTATTATACCGATTGGTCGTTTTATATTTCAAAACCAAATCAATTACAATTTCAATTAGAATTTGTAAATCAACATTTCATTTGTCTTTCTAAAACAATTTCCATAATTTACGTTTCAAAAGTTCCAAATTCATAATTTCAAAATCTTATAATTCAATTTCAATTTCTATTTAAACAATTCAAATATTGATCCAAGTTCGTATATAAGTTTCATTCCGAAATCATTTAAATTAATTTAATTTAAAATTCAAATTAATTTAAATTCCTTTATCGATTTCATTCAATATTCATTAAGTAAATTTGCCATTCAAAACAATTCCTATTAAATTTCTAATTCATTAAATCCATTATTTAAATTCAACTTCCTTATATCAAAACTTACAAATTGAATTAAATTAAATTCATCAAATCAAATTCTTTAAATTTCAAGTCTTACATTAATTTCAATAAATCACATTTTATTTAAAGAAATTCAATTTCACTTATTTACTTACTTAAATAATTTTCCAAACTTAATTAATAAAGAAACTCAATTTCAATTATTCAAGAAGTTCAATTCCACTTATTAAAGAATTCAATTTATTTAATAATTAAATAATTCAATCTTATTTAATTACTTAATAATTTCAAAACTTAATTATTAAATAATTTCAAACTTAATTATTAATAATTCCAAATTTTCAAACAACGTTCATTCATCATCTACTATGTTAATATTTTGATTCAGATTATTAAATATTAACATTTCCTTTCATTAAAATTCAAATTCCAACTTCGTTTCAAAACATATTATTTATTCAAATAAAATCTTCATTTTATTTTTAAATCAAATTATTGACCAATCGGGTTTTATTTAATTCTCTATCCTAAGTCAAGTTCATTTGGGTATTTATCATTTCAACCCGATTCCAATTCAATTCAAAATCAAAACATAGCAAAGGGAACTTGCAGTGTGATAACTGGGATGGTGTCAAAGTAAATAAACAAGCAAGAACAACAATCAATATCAATCCAATAATCAGTTAAAATAATCCCGAAATAACCGTATTAATTCATATTGTTATTTGTGCGAATTAATATAATTATTTCTAGAATCTACACTATCATTTCATGTAGATTAAAGATTATTATACAAATTATTCTATGCAATTCTACACTTGACATCAATTATTCAATTTCATACATCATTAGTTAATACAACATAAATTCAAATGGTTCAAGGGTAATTAACTATTTTACTACGTGTCAAATAATTAAACATTCAAGGGGTCATATTATACAAATTTGTCTAATTAAATTGAACATATATATCAGTTTCAAGTCGCTAATAATTCTACGTCAAATTCAATTTCATATTTTTATCACTTCCTACATTAACAATTTAACGTCCAATGTCAAAAATCAAACAATCAATCATTTATCAACCAAAACTGGATTATCATTTCATAAATAACAGATAATGGTGTCAAATGTCACAGGTGAACTGATACAGGTAATAGCATATATAAAAGTGTAATTAACTAACAGCAGCATTTCAATCGTCGTTTCAATTGAAATCAGATTTAATAAATAAAAGAACATTAATCGTGAGTGAGTGCTCACCTTTTGAGGTTATAGAAGAACAAGAATGAGCTGGTTTACAAATCTAAACACGGATTCCAAAACAAAGCTAGATTGGCACGCATTCGAAACAAAGCACGATGGATACGAGTTTGCTGGACAAGCTGATAAAAATGGGAAGTGATGAGAACCAATCAGAATCAGTTTTGATATAACTAAAATGAAATATAAGTTTAAATAGATTGCTTAAAATACTGACATTAATTTAAGCAAATTCCTTAAACACCACATAAATAAACCCGTGTATTTTTCTTTTATATGTAAAATCAGTTTAAACATATATTCATATTATATTCTTAAATCAATGCATATATATTAACAGAATCCAAGATACAGCCGATTTATATATATAACACTAATATAACTGACCCAAACTGATATCTATTTCTATACATATATTCAATATTATATGTATAATTTAAATCCACCCATATTCTCACGTTCAATAACATTTTATTTAACAAAGCATATACACTAATGGTTACGAAAATCTATTTTAAGATATTGATATAATCTAAATAAAATCTATAATATATAGTGTATGTATATTCTCTGTTATTGTCAACCATATTCCCAGCAGTTCCCTTTTCTTTCGAAACACATAAAATTCTAAATATATAAAACAATGCCCATGACTTCCACTGCAAATGAATTTGTAAGCCCAGATATAAATAAACCTACCTTATTATAAAAGTATTATGATACGTTTATAGTGTAATATATACAAACCCGACTCATGCAAATATATATAGACCAATATATACACTTACCTTTATAACAGTAAAAATGTATAACACATAAATAAGAAAACCAGCTCAGCAAATTAGATATATACATATAAGCAATATAACAAGTCAGGGCAACAACCTAGCTCAAGCACACGGAGGTTGACAAGGGAGAAGCTCGGCTATATGAGGAAGCTTGCGGCCAATGGAAAGTGGGGTCGGAGCAAGACGCGATGGGTGATGGGTTTGGTGGAGATAGGCAATAAGGTGGAGCACGGTTCAGGGAGAAGGCCGGTGAAATGAGGTTGAGGCGATGATGGGTTGCGGCATAAGCTTTGGGAAGGGGAAAGAAGCCTAGTGCGTTGGAGAAGTGAGTGGAGGTGAGAGGAAAGACTGGAAACTTGATCGAACACGTGTAGGGAGGAATGATTTCGGTGGAGGATGGTGGTAAAGGAGGGGACAAGGTCGAGACCATTCTCAGGCATAAGTATATTTATAAGCTTTGTGAAGTAACATACTTTCTCTGGAAAAATAGGAAGAAGAGAAAGGGGAAAGAGTGAACAGAGATAAAGGTAGTGGGAAAGACAATGAACGAAGGGACAGAAGCCATATACGTTGGAACCAGTGTGGAACAACGTGGAAAAGAAAAAGTCAGAAATTAATTTCTTGGGAATTATAATAGTTGAGACCATTTATTATCTCACGTTGGAATAATTGAAAGGATGCCGAAAAATAAAAGGCTCAAAACAGATACCGGTCCAGCTAATCGTATCCCGATTTCTTCGCATACCGGACTTCGAAACACAGAAACGAACATGCTATGGAGATCAGTATGACGAGATGATCAAAATGGTATGCAAATATCAGTGGTATGATTGAATTTTAAAATTTGAATTTTTCTACCAGCGGAAAATGCAGCAAAAACGCAAAAAAATAAGATCGACGGAGCCAAAGAAGTCCGAATTTGGAAAAACTAAAAATGACGTTTGCTCAGAAGATGGTTTAGAATTTTTCTATGTAAAAATATTTAGGTTCCGAAAACAGTTTATTTTCATCGCTTTTTAACTGATTACATTGAAGTAAATTTACGCGCGAAATAAACTTTCATATTTTAGGACGAAAATTTACCAGTTGCTATGTTTAACTAGACGCATTCCAAATATCAGATTTATATTTCAAAATTTTATCGTTTAAAATTTCTCAAAATTTCAACTAATTACGATATTAAAACAGTTAAAATTTACGGGTCGTTACACTCTCCCCCACTCAAAACTTTTCGTCCCCGAAAAGGAAGGAGGTAGGAGGATAGAAACGACCAGAAAGAAAAACAGATTTGAAATACAAATAACAATTAATTTAAACCATATAAATTCAAATTTAAATTAATTGATATTCAATAATTGATTTAATCCATTTGATTTCACTAAAATCAAACCCAACTATTTCTAAATTCATTATCTTATTATCCCATTTTCTTAAATTTACAATTTCTAAAACCATAAATTTGAATAGTCTTTTATTATAATCATATTTTCTTCAACAATTTTAAATTCTTCTTTATTCCAAATTACTGTTAAATTTATTCTACTTAATATATCTACTCACATATATTTAACCCATATAAATTAATTTAAAACATAAAAGTTTCGATTTAAATTAATTTACATCTATTAATTTCTTTTAAATTCAAGGTATTTTCATATGTTGATCAAATTTCAATTTATTAATTCTTTCAAAACAAATTTATTTCATTATTAATCTGAGTTTACTTATTATCCTATCTAACTCTATTAACATCTTTATAATCAAAATTTAGTGTATAACATTTATTATAAACACTCAAATTTTATTTATAAATTCAATTTATCTTATATATTATCCAATTACATATTCAACTTCTGAATGATTTAGGTAAGTTGTATTAGAATGCAGTTAAACAATATACAAATAAAATTTTCCCAATTCAATTATTCAAGTTTAAATATTTATTCCAAATTTTGGTTTTATTTATAATTAAAATCATCCTTTAACAAAATTTAAGAATTAGATTTCCGATTAACTTTAAACAATTTAGAGATATATATAATATATTTATATCAAATCAAATTAAATTTTAAAATAAGATACCTATATATATGTAAATCAAAATATACTGAAGAAATTCAAATCAAAATAATTTTTTTTTTCAAAACAAAACCGTAGCAAAGCTACAAAATGGTTTCTCCACTTCGAAACTCGAAAATGAATGCCGATGATGCGGCCGCCATCACCGAAATTATTTTCCAGCGACAAAGAGAAGAGCACTGATTTCAACATTTTAAAATTCTTTGAAAACGATTTCTATTTGAAAATATTTTAAATACTATACACTTTAAAACTTAAAAACCAAATTGAAATCACCCAAAATTTTAAATTCTCAAATTCTTGATTTAAATACATTTCAGATTTCAAATTTGCATTATAGCCAAGTTTATAACTTCAATTATTTATATTGCAATAGTCAATTGTTTACAAAACAATAAATGAAAACCAAATATTATCATTTCTGACAACAAATTTATTAACAACTTAATTTCAGAAAACTTATATTTATATATAATATAATCATTCAAAAATTTATTTTGTTTACCAAATTTGAAAACGATATTGTGTCGGTTTGCTCTGTTAAAGTGTTTTGGAAATCCTATCGATAACGTTGATCAGACGAATCGATCGGAAACCCAAATCAACATCAACAACTCAAACAACACAGCATGTTAAAACATTTATATATATATTAGTTTACAAATACATTTCTTTTCTCGACGATACAGAAATGAATTTTCAAAATAAGGATAGGGTTTCAAATTTTTGATGGACTCAAATCAAAAAGAAATTTGATTCGAAGATAAGTTCAAAACAAAGATATGATGATTAATAACAAAGTAGGAAGATTGATAAATTTATATAAATCGCGGGCAACCTTAACCGGGTCGACCGTGACTTCAAGAATAAGATCAATGCAGAATTTCGAGGCAAATCGACATTTGATCTCAAGAGATAGAATTCAAGTATAGCAGGAGATAGATAGCATTGTAAACCGAGGATACAGAAATCTCCGTTAAATCAATGCCTACTGTAAAGGAGTTTCGCCCATTTACAAAATTTCAAAGATTGGCGAGACCGCCAATTCATTATAAAGGTCATTCAAAGTGGAGTTATGAGATACTCTGGAATTAGAAGACGAATAGTGAGGGACACGAATGGATTTTGGAACCGCAGGGAATGTTCCAAAATTCAAAGGAATCGAGTCAAAGAAAGAGATTCAACTCGAATGAAAGTGATTCTATAAATACATTTACCCTATATGCTAAGTTTTGCCTAGAGCTACCAAAGCTCTGATACTACTTGTAATGACCCGATATTTTGGACCATTCGCATCCGCACATGTCAGACTTGAATAATTCAAAATACCGAATTGTAAATTTAAATTGGCAAAACTCAGCATATACAGTAAATAAAATAATCATAGATCACAGACACAGAGTAATAAATGCAGCGGAAATAAAAGAGATAGTAGTTCATGAAGCTACTATATAAATGTATAAGTTACATCAGAGTTAAACCAGATACAACGAAAGAGTAATACGATACATCAGATACAAATCAGAATACATCACTAGAATCATCGAATACTGAAAGCAGAATAGATGGCTGGATCTTCAAGCAAAGCTCCAACTTCAAAGGTGAGTCTCGAATACTGGTACACTCAGTCTGACCCGAGCGTAAAGCAAAGACACAAGACACTCGAGTCAGGATTATCATTCTTATATCAATAAATCCAACTCAAGTGAAATAGCAATTGAAATACAAGTAACTCAAAGGATGTTGGAATAACCATCCTTTAAGGATCCATTAAACTATCTACTATGTAGTAGTGTACGATAAGTAGATAATGCCTATCAGTAATATAAAATATCAAAATAGTGTTAAGGCGTTACCATTATCCCCCTTAACACATTTTATATAAGCGTTATAATCTATACAACACTGTAAACTCCACCGTAAACTAGTGGGATATCAGGGAGTACTCCATAGGTATAACACAAAACAAATCGTAGTGGTCGCGTATATAGGGATACAAGTATGACAAGGCACATGAGGCAATACCCAAGGTAGTGAAACTACCATTTGCCTGATCCGGACTAGTGAGAACGCATCGCCGCAGCGACCGCAACACCGCGAAACAACGCTCCAAATCAAGGGTGCACCAATCGACAACAAGTAATGAATAGTTTCGAAGAAGTGTGTTCAATCAAGGTAGCTAGCCCCCATTTGGCCCGACACGGCTCCTGTTTTAGTCATTTCCAATTTGACACAAGTGTCAAGGCTATCCATTATCGTTCTCTTTCTTCAGTCATCACGTACATCATTCCAACCACTTCATTCTGGATCACACTCCGCGTATAGTTATTAAAGTGGTTTTCGGTTTAGACACTGAGTATGTCCCTAACCGAGTACGGTCTCTTTAATAACTTTCGAAATTATTATACCGATTGGTCGTTTTATATTTCAAAACCAAATCAATTACAATTTCAATTAGAATTTGTAAATCAACATTTCATTTGTCTTTCTAAAACAATTTCCATAATTTACGTTTCAAAAGTTCCAAATTCATAATTTCAAAATCTTATAATTCAATTTCAATTTCTATTTAAACAATTCAAATATTGATCCAAGTTCGTATATAAGTTTCATTCCGAAATCATTTAAATTAATTTAATTTAAAATTCAAATTAATTTAAATTCCTTTATCGATTGCATTCAATATTCATTAAGTAAATTTGCCATTCAAAACAATTCCTATTAAATTTCTAATTCATTAAATCCATTATTTAAATTCAACTTCCTTATATCAAAACTTACAAATTGAATTAAATTAAATTCATCAAATCAAATTCTTTAAATTTCAAGTCTTACATTAATTTCAATAAATCACATTTTATTTAAAGAAATTCAATTTCACTTATTTACTTACTTAAATAATTTTCCAAACTTAATTAATAAAGAAACTCAATTTCAATTATTCAAGAAGTTCAATTCCACTTATTAAAGAATTCAATTTATTTATTAATTAAATAATTCAATCTTATTTAATTACTTAATAATTTCAAAACTTAATTATTAAATAATTTCAAACTTAATTATTAATAATTCCAAATTTTAAAACAACGTTCATTCATCATCTACTATGTTAATATTTTGATTCAGATTATTAAATATTAACATTTCCTTTCATTAAAATTAAAATTCCAACTTCGTTTCAAAACATATTATTTATTCAAATAAAATCTTCATTTTATTTTTAAATCAAATTATTGACCAATCGGGTTTTATTTAATTCTCTATCCTAAGTCAAGTTCATTTGGGTATTTATCATTTCAACCCAATTCCAATTCAATTCAAAATCAAAACATAGCAAAGGGAACTTGCAGTGTGATAACTGGGATGGTGTTAAAGTAAATAAACAAGCAAGAACAACAATCAATATCAATCCAATAATCAGTTCAAATAATCCCGAAATAACCGTATTAATTCACATTGTTATTTTTGCGAATTAATATAATTATTTCTAGAATCTACACTATCATTTCATGTAGATTAAAGATTATTATACAAATTATTCTATGCAATTCTACACTTGACATCAATTATTCAATTTCATACTTCATCAGTTAATACAACATAAATTCAAATGGTTCAAGGGTAATTAACTATTTTACTACGTGTCAAATAATTAAACATCAAGGGGTCATATTATACAAATTTGTCTAATTAAATTGAACATATATATCAATTTCAAGTCGCTAATAATTCTACGTCAAATTCAATTTCATATTTTTATCACTTCCTACATTAACAATTTAACGTCCAATGTCAAAAATCAAACAATCAATCATTTATCAACCAAAACTGGATTATCATTTCATAAATAACAGATAATGGTGTCAAATGTCACAGGTGAACTGATACAGGTAATAGCATATATAACAGTGTAATTAACTAACAACAGCATTTCAATTGTCGTTTCAATTGAAATCAGATTTAATAAATAAAAGAACATTAATCGTGAGTGATTGCTCACCTTTCGAGGCTATAGAAGAACAAGAATGAGCTAGTTTACAAATCTAAACACGAATTCCAAAACAAAGCTAGATTGGCACGCATTCGAAACAAAGCACGATGGACACGAGTTTGTCGGACAAGCTGATAAAAATGGGAAGCGATGAGAACCAATCAGAATCAATTTTGATATAACTAAAACGAAATATAAGTTTAAATAGATTGCTTAAAATACTGACATTAATTTAAGCAAATTCCTTAAACACCACATAAATAAACCCGTGTATTTTTCTTTTATATGTAAAATCAGTTTAAACATATATTCATATTATATTATTAAATCAATGCATATATATTAACAGAATCCAAGATACAGCCGATTTATATATATAACACCAATATAACTGACCCAAACTGATATCTATTTCTATACATATATTCAATATTATATGTATAATTTAAATCCACCCATATTCTCACGTTCAATAACATTTTATTTAACAAAGCATATACACTAATGGTTACGAAAATCTATTTAAAGATATTGATATAATCTAAATAAAATCTATAATATATAGTGTATGTATATTCTCTGTTATTGTCAACCATATTCCCAGCAGTTCCCTTTTCTTTCGAAACACATAAAATTCTAAATATATAAAACAATGCCCATGACTTCCACTGCAAATGAATTTGTAAGCCCAGATATAAATAAACCTACCTTATTATAAAAGTATTATGATACGTTTATAGTGTAATATATACAAACCCGACTCATGCAAATATATATAGACCAATATATACACTTACCTTTATAACAGTAAAAATGTATAACACATAAATAAGAAAACCAGCTCGGCAAATTAGATATATACATATAAGCAATATAACAAGTCAGGGCAACAACCTAGCTCAGGCACACGGAGGTTGACAAGGGAGAAGCTCGGCTATATGAGGAAGCTTGCGGCCAATGGAAAGTGGGGTCGGAGCAAGACGCGATGGGTGATGGGTTTGGTGGAGATAGGCAATAAGGTGGAGCACGGTTCAGGGAGAAGGCCGGTGAAATGAGGTTGAGGCGATGATGGGTTGCGGCATAAGCTTTGGGAAGGGGAAAGAAGCCTAGTGCGTTGGAGAAGTGAGTGGAGGTGAGAGGAAAGACTGGAAACTTGATCGAACACGTGTAGGGAGGAATGATTTCGGTGGAGGATGGTGGTAAAGGAGGGGACAAGGTCGAGACCATTCTCAGGCATAAGTATATTTATAAGCTTTGTGAAGTAACATAATTTCTTTGGAAAAATAGGAAGAAGAGAAAGGGGAAAGAGTGAACAGAGATAAAGGTAGTGGGAAAGACAATGAACGAAGGGACAGAAGCCATATACGTTGGAACCAGTGTGGAACAACGTGGAAAAGCAAAAGTCAGAAATTAATTTCTTGGGAATTATAATAGTTGAGACCATTTATTATCTCACATTGGAATAATTGAAAGGATGCCGAAAAATAAAAGGCTCAAAACAGATACCGGTCCAGCTAATCGTATCCCGATTTCTTTGCATACCGGACTTCGAAACACAGAAACGAACATGCTATGGAGATCAGTATGACGAGATGATCAAAACGGTATGCAAATATCGGTGGTATGATTGAATTTTAAATTTTGAATTTTTCTACCAGCGGAAAATGCAGCAAAAACGCAGAAAAATAAGATCGACGGAGCCAAAGAAGTCCGAATTTGGAAAAACTAAAAATGACGTTTGCTCAGAAGATGGTTTAGAATTTTTCTATGTAAAAATATTTAGGTTCCGAAAACAGTTTATTTTCATCGCTTTTTAACTGATTACATTGAAGTAAATTTACGCGCGAAATAAACTTTCATATTTTAGGACGAAAATTTACCAGTTGCTATGTTTAACTAGACGCATTCCAAATATCAGATTTATATTTCAAAATTTTATCGTTTAAAATTTCACAAAATTTCAACTAATTACGATATTAAAACGGTTAAAATTTACGGGCCGTTACACTTGAAGTCCCAAACAACATTATCATATTTTGGAACAGGGGAGAAAAGTTGCTGCATATCATCCCACAACTGCCTTAGGAATTGATTACTAGTGTTAGGGAGCACAATTTTTCCGTCATAAATGTAATCAATAGCCTTGGCATCAATGTGAATACCAGACTGCACAATGTGATTATAGTCACATAAAGTACACAAGATAATGCCACTACTGACCCAGGGATCATGCTAGAACCTGACAGTTGAATATGCCTTGATAGGATATAGAATCAAGGGAAGAAAAACATCTCTCAATTTCAATATGCTTCTCCAAATCCAACTACTATTCTGAGGATTTGCCATACACCAAAAATACTTAGTCTTAATATTATAGCGCCAAGCCCAATCAACCCATAAACTATCTCTCCTGTTGATTAGGTCATCAATATGTTTACTTATTGCTGCTTTGTTTCACATCCTGACATCAATAACACCAAGACCTCCCATTTCCTTCGAGGCTTCAAACTTTGAAAAGGAACATGGCAAGAGTTTTCTATTGTGAATACTACCTGTCCAAAAAAATCTGTTCATAGCAGACCTAACTTGTTGCACTAACCTGACTGGGAGAATCATAGCACGAGCCCAGTAAACTAGGGATGAAAAAACAGTTGATTTTATCAGCACTAATCTATCACTCTGAGACAGTTGCCTATTTTCCCAAGCCTTCATAACAGATGTGATTTTGTTGTAAAGAGGAAAGCAGTCAACTTTAGTTATTCTTTTTGAAATTAATGGTAGACCAAGATACTTCATATCAGTGTCCATGGATGAGAATCCAATGTGTCTTTGCAAGGCAGCTGCATGAGCATCACTAACTCCAGAGACTAACAAAGAAGTCTTGCCTTGGTTAATTTTAAGACCAGTCATTTTGTAAAATTCTTGCAATGCCTCTGAAATAGCAGTTAAGGAAGGTAACTCAGGCTTAGTGAACAACATCACATCATCGGCAGACATTATAGAAGTGATATGTTGATGTGCACACTTTGGGTGATACTTAATTAATTTCTGAGAATACCTTTTTTGGAGAATAACAGTAAGGACTTCCATAACTAGCAAGAATAAATACGACGATATAGGATCACCTTGCCTTATTCCTTTACTACTTCTAAAGTTTCCCACCGGTCGACCTTTAATAACTACAGAGAAAGAAGGAGAGGAAATGCACGCATATATCCAGGATACAAAAACTTTAGGAAAGCCCATCATAGCCATAACCCTGACTATAGAAGCCCAGTGAATGGAATCATAAGCCTTAGATAAATCAATTTTAACAGCTGCTGCAGTGGGGACCTTGTTTTTACCATAACCTTTCAGTAATTCTTGAGCTAGAAGAAGATTATCGAGAATACTTCTGGTAGGAATAAAAGCAGCCTGATTTCTAGATACAACAGAGGGAAGAACTTTGACTAAACGAGTAGCAAGAATTTTAGAAATACATTTGTATAAAACATTATAGCAAGAGATGGGTCTGAATGAGGAGACACTAGTAGGATTATTGACTTTGGGAATAAGAGCAATGTTAGTACAGTTAACTTCACCAAGCAACCTACATTTGTTGAAAAAATTGTATATGGCTCTACAAAACTCACTTCCCAACACACTCCAAGTGGATATAAAGAAAATCACATTTAAACCATCTGGACCACCAGATGAATGTTGATTCATAGAGAAGAGAGTTTGTTTAATTTCCTCATCAGTGACAGTGTTAATTAGAGTAGCAGCTTCCAGGGAAGAAATATTAGGCAGAGGTAGAGAGGATATATGGTCAAGATTAGGAATAAAACCATCAGAGTTACCAAGCATATTGGAGAAATAGTCAATAAAAGCCCTATCAACAGAATCAGGAGTAGAATAAAAGGAGCCTTGATCATCGAAAATGCAATGAATATTCTCTCTCGCATGCTTGACTTTTAGAGAATCATGAAAAAACTTTGAGTTTTTGTCTCCTTCAGCAATCCATTAATTGTGCAGTTGCTGTCTCTTCATACTAGCCTCCAGGAACAATGCATTATTTACCTCTTTAAATAGTTTACTTTCTACTTTTGCAGCTTGAACATCAAGAGGATGCTCTATCATGTAGTCCTGTTGCTTCTTCAGTTGTTCCTTTAGGCTTGATGATAGCAGGCTTCCATTGCCAAAAGTAGTGGATGCCCACAATTTGATCTCCTGCTTAATATATTTTAGCTTCCTGCAAAACTGGTACATAGGGTTACCAAAACAAGTAAAATCAGAAATAGCTTTAGAAACTAAAACAAGGAAATGTTCATGTTTGACCCACGCATTAAAAAATTTGAAACTTCTCTTTTCCTTTTTAAAATAGGGACCAAGAGTTAAGATTAATGGGGAGTGATCAGACAGAATAGGTTGGGGAAGGTGAACAGAAAGGGAAGGCCATTGGGAGAGAGCTTGAAGGTTGCAAAAGGTGTGATCAATAGTAGTGAAGGTACGAATACCACTTCGACTTCTATTATTCCATGAATACCTTGCTCCCGATTTGTAAACCATGATCAAATCAGAATCATGAACAGCTAGGTTGAGAGGATCAAGATCATTTAATGTGAGAGGAGTTCCACCAGATTTATCATAGAATTCAAAGCAGGAGTTGAAATCACCCATCACAATCCAGGGGTGGGAAGATTGTCTTAATGGAGGCAAAGCATTGAAGAAAACCTTTCTGGAGTTGACAGAATTGTCAGCATAAACAAAAGTAATATAGAAAGAGCATAGGGATTGAGTTTCATGGACATGAAAATGGATGTATTGTCTAGTTGATAGAAGGGGAGAAAGAGTTATAACAGTAGGATCATAGATGACTAGAATCCTACCGTAAGAGGCACTTTGAAGATTATGATGGAAGTTCCAGGCAGGATTGATATATGAAACTGCTTTAGAAGTTAAGGGTAAGTTTAGTTTAGTTTCGAGTAGGCCAAAAAGACAAATATTGTACTCAGTGATGATTCTTTTTTCACTTGATCAAGTTTCAAGTTACTGTGAGCTCCTCTGAGATTCCAAGATGCAATTTTATTTAACATTAATATTGTTGAGGAAAGGATGAGTTATTTCTTCTCTTTGCTGAAAGAGATCTAGTTTCAATTTTCCTGTGAGACTGGGGTCGAGGGGAAGGAGGTTGTGAACAAGATGAAAGTGGAAATGAAGAAGTTTGGAAATTGGGATTACTTTCTGGCCATCCTGGTAGTTCAATAGAAAAGTTGTAGAGAGGTGGAACAGAGGCTTGTAAATCAACATGGTTTTCGTTCATGGTGGTAACAAGGTGAGTTACTTGTTGCTCAAAAGAAAAGCACCATTCTTTATCCATTTCTGTTACATGTGTATCAGCAGGAACATGCACCACTTGTTTTCCAGCACCAATTTCATCGGAAACTACATAGTTGCTTGTATCTTTTGAAGGCATGATATGGTTTTCTGCCGTTGTTGTAAGTTCATTGTCTACAGCTACTTTGCCAACAGTTGCAAGAGGTTTGGTTGTGTGTCCACCATTACATTGAGGTTTACTAAAGACTTCATGTGTGATTTCACCTTCCTTAACTTCATTTATTTCCAGTAATTCATCCTCATCAACATCTATATTCAGCAAGTGGTACTTGTTTAGTGTGGAAACAGAACAAGCAAGATCACCACCCGAAGATTTATGCACAGCAGAATGCACAAAATTTGTTTTCCCACCTCCATCAGATTGAGACACTAACTTGTCACCCGGCATCTTCAAGACATTTACTCCCACTTCTTCATTTGTATTTCTTCTTTTATCCTTATTCCTATTAACTTTTTGCCATACTTGCTTAACTCGTTCTTGTTTCTCATTTGCCTTCCCCATTGTCATCTTATTCTTATGTACATCACTTAGTTTCTGTGGATCATTAATAGAATTGATGTTTTATTAAAAAAGAAGTCATGGGTTTGTTTATTGGAAACCTGTTTTAGCGTAAAGATTGATTCCATGAATTAGAGAACTTTTATTAAGTAAGTAATTTATAACTCTTGTTGTATATAATAATTTTATAATTATGTTTTAATACAATTGTTTTATTTCTCTTCCCATTAATTATTGCCCATTTTAGAATTTAATGTTATAATTAGTTGCAACTAAAATGATTGGAATCTTTCAATTAACAAGAAATAAAATGGTAATCGCAAATAATGGTGTTTAATAAAAGAAATATACATTTGTATAAAAAGAAAAAGAACATTTTAGTCCAAATAAAGGAATGTTTGAGAAAAATAAATGAACGTTTTCATTTGAACGTAAGTGTAATTTTATAAAATAAAATTTTGAATTTGAAACAATATATATGAAGGTTCAGGGTAGTATAAGAGTTGTGGAATCAATTAGATATTATCTTGTATTAACAATTGTACATTAATTACACATGGTCATATATAGTTATGTTTCCATTTTATATTGTTGAAACTTGTAAATTAGTTGCATAAAACCGTTAAAGTAATTAAAATAGTAAAGTGAAACTTCTAACTCATTTTTTTAATGCATAGATAAATATATATGCATGAATTGATAAAATTTGTTTGAATACCATAAATCAATATATAGATTGATTGGTTGATTAATTGATTGACCGATTGATTGTTTGATTGATTGATTGTTAATTGATTGATTGAGTTAATGGAATGTACACATATTAACATAAAAAGAATGTTTTAATAAATAACTAAATGACATAAATATGTGCATATTTGGGGTTAATGAAATTAGGTTGAGAATACGTTTGGGAATTTGATTTCAAAGGGTTGTTTTGCATTGATTACCTGGTCATTCATTTCTTATTAATTAATACCTGGTTGTTGAGCCTCATTTTCATTTCATTTGTTTTCCTCATTTCCTGCATCTTCTTTTTTTAACCCGTCCCTTAATTTACTTTCTAATTATTAAACCTACCACCTCATTTTCATTGTTTACACTTCCCATTTCCAATCTCCTTTTTCTAAAGCCATTTGCAGTGTGAGATTTCATTTTTTTCTTTTTCTTCACCTCCTTTTTCCCCTTTCCATTCTTCTTCACTTTTATTATTCAAAACAACTCCAAATTCAATAATTTACATATCCAAGCCCATGATGCTAAGTCCTCATGAAACCTAATCTATACATTTCTTTGTCTAGATTTGTCAACACTCCTCACTTTAGCAGCTTACGTTCAAACCTTTCTTCCATTTTCGTTTTTTCTTGCTTCATGAAATGGCAACTAAACCCTCCTCCATTCTAAAATCCAAATAAAATCAAATAAATATCCAAAAATCATGAGACTTTAAATCATGCTTCTCAACACCTATTTACACCACTACAAGTTGTCAGAGTCTAATTTTGATCAAGTTTGGATGGTTGAAGAATTGTTACATTAGAGTATTTTCTGATTTATAAACAATGGAAAAGATGCTTGTTCAAAGAGCAATTTTGGGTATCAAATCAAATAATTATGGCTTCAAATTTGTAAGTTGAATGTTATAATTCACGGTCTATATTTTCTTATGCAATTAGATTTAAATCTGGTTTGGTTGAGTTGAATATGAATTAAATGTTGTCATATTATTGAGAATAAATTGAATTTGAATTTTATGTGACATATAATATTGGATTGAAATGAAAATGTAATTTAAATAACTTGAAATCTATTTGTTGGATTAAATGTCTAAAATTAATGTCACTGTTATGAAAATAAAGTTAGTATGAAAATTTCATTGTTTGGAGTTAAATATGAAATTTACATTGATTATTTATAGATGTTATGTTAATGAAATGTATTGTTGAATAGTTGATATGATTGTATTGTTGAGTTATCTAAATTTTATTGCATGTGCATATCCATTTGTTGTTAATAATAGTTAATATGGTGAATCTATATTTGTTTGAACATTGATTATACCTGTACCACCTTGTTTGAATTATTAAAGTTGTATTGATTGTTATATGGATCATCTGAACATTGTTTAGTATGATAAAAACCCTTGGACACTTTATTTTGATATATAGGAAAGTTAGAATAGATAATTTTATTGTTTTGATCCAAAAATGTGATTTTTGACAAATTTGTTGTTTTGTCCCTATTTGAAAAAATTTCATGCATGTATGTGTTTAAGTCAAGATTTTTGAAATGTTATAATAAATAAGATTTAAATAATGTAGTCGAAAATTTGGTAGTAAAATTATGAGTAAAAAAAATTCTGAATAAATTATTTAATTAAATAAGAATAAATTGGTGTTTTGTAAACTAGTGTTATTTTTAACTTTGAATTTTTTTTGGAACTCCACCTCAGTAAAATAAAAAAAATTGTAAACAAACCCGTACCAAATTCTGTCATCTACTATTTTCTATATTTTATTCTTTGAAAATAGGATTATTGGAATTTTGAAATTTTGTATATACATTATTTTCACCTGAAACTTTTTGTATAGCTCCTACTATTATTTAGAGAATATTTAATAAAGGGACTTAAATTTATTTCAGTCATCTAATAATTTTAATAATTTAATCTTTGGAATTAGTCGTTTGGAAAACTGGGAAAATTATCTAATTTATTTGGGAAAATATAAAAATTTATTAGGAATTCTATAAATGTGTTTTAAGAACTCTGAAATTAAATTTAGAATATAAATTATTAGGATTTTATAATTTATTTAGTGTAAAATCTAAAGTTTTTTAATTATTAAAAATAATAAACTTTTCTTGAAATTTCTGAAATTTTTCTGTGAATTCCTAAAGTAAGATGAAGGACTTTTTGTGTTGAATACTTTCTAAGTTTCTTAACAGGGTTTTCTATAAAAATTAAAATGGACGAAATGACATACTTTTATATATTGAATGATTGGTTATTAAAGAGATTGGGATCGAACATTAGCATACTCGTTGTCAATACCGGAACCACTTTAATAATTATGTACACAGTGCATGTTATCCGGAATGTAGAGGTTGAATTGGCGAACGTTTACTAGAATGAAATAAGAGAACGATGATGGATGACCCCGAAACTTGTTTCAAATTTGAAATCACTAAAACATGAGCTTATGTCTAGCCAATAGGTTAGTTACCTTTAGCGGATATCTTTCCCTCATATTATCATTGTGATTTTGAACTCAATTGGTGCGCACCTTTGATTTTGGATTGATGGACGTAGTTGGCCATTAAGGGTTACAACCAGCGAGAAAGGGTAAACTGGTAGAATACTACCTTGGACATTCCCTCATGTGCCTTGTTATTTGATTATTCCATACAAGACCACTATGATTTTGTTTTGTATTGTACCTATAGGGAATCACTAACAACTACCGACATTACTGGTGCTGTTACAGGACCTGCATAGACTATATGCTTAAAAATGTGTTAAAGAGGATATGGGTAACGCCTTAATGCTATTTTAATGTTTAACTTACAGATAGGCATTACATATGTAGCGTATCTTACAACATATAGATAGTTTAACGGATCCTTAGGAGATGGAAAATCCCATAACATCTCTCAAGTTATTATAATCTTATTACTTGATTTGAATTTACTTACATAAGCATGTATAGTCCTGACTCGAGTGTATTGTTTTTCTTTATGCTCGGATTAGTCTGAGTTCTTTCTGTGTTTCGAAGACATTTGTTTCTTGAAGATGAAGACGGATTTTGAAAGACCATATTTTCTAGTATTATTCCGCTGCATTATTTTGTTATGTATGTTGAATGTATAACTCTAATTATATTGTAAAATGAAATTAAATATATATTGTAAAATGGCTTTAAGAACTATATGTAGTTATCATATTTTGTCATTCCGCTGTGAAATTCTATATATTGTTCTCTTCTCTTCTTATTTTCTTTACAAACCACATTGATAATCTGTCTTTTGGACTATTTAAGTTAAACATGTGTGGTTTATTGTCGACTTAAATTGTCCGAAATGGTGGGTTATCACAGATAACTATAGAATGACTCACACAAGAGTGTTTATTGGTTAATACAACTAAGGTCAAATGAGAATATCGAAGTGACGATATTACATAGTTCTCTCGACTTGAGAATACCGTTGAACTTCAATATGGATACTCCATTTAATTATGGTTAAATTGTGCCATGGCATCCATCGTACGACTATAGTTGGATCTAAGTTGAAGCATTGGAAGTGAAATACTATTCAATAGAGAATTCGTCTCTTTAGTCTTCTGGTACCGCAGACCTATCAACATGATCACTATTGGATGCTATCACTTTGCTAGTAGAAACTGTTGTGCTATGGAGTTGTTCTTGGAAGTTGTTCTTATACAGCGAGTAGAGTACTATGTTTTCTAACTCCTCGGGATAGCGAGTTATATGAGATTAGTATCATGGTCAACTATAGTCAACTCAAACTCAAAGTCTCTAGCCATAACAGTTAGGTTAATAATAATTATTATTATTGAACCAAGGAATATGTGTTTGGATTAACCGGATGAATTGGAAGTTTGACTAAACCCAAATTCCATAAGTCCTAAATTGATATAGTTTTGACGAAGGAAATTGGTAAATAATCATTACTAAAAGGAAACACTAAAAATTGTAAAATAGGATTTTATCGATATAGGCGTATAAGTGATAAATATGGCTAAATTGTCACATGACTAACTAAGGAGAAAAGACATTTATAGATATGAATGTCTTTGATGATTTTCTAATGATGATGAAGGCGGTAGATATGAAGATTGAGGAAGAGCAAAAGGTGATGATATTGTTGTGTTCGTTGTCGGACTGTTATACGGGTTTCTCAAATAGTTTGATCTATAGACGGGATACATTGACCCTTGATAATGTCAAAATGGGTCTTCTTAGCGAGGAGTTGTGCGATCAAATAAAGGAGTTGGGTGATGGAAGTAGTGGTCATGGTTTATTTGTGGAGAAGGAGAGATATGAGAAGAAAGGGAACTGCGAGCATTCTAAATTAAGGAAGCCCGGTTGGAGAGGAAAGTCAAAGAAAAGAAATGGCAAGTGATTTATTTGTAAGAAACCTGGTCATTGGAATAATTAGTGTCCGGACAAGTAAAAGGCAAAGAAGGAAGTAGCATCTTCATCCATAGTGGTGGAGAGTGTAGTTGGTAAGAGAGACGTAGATGTTTTGACGGCGGTAGCATCTGATGTTTCGGGTAGCGAATGGGTGCTCGATTTCGGGGGCGTCTTATCATATGACATCAAATAAGAATTATTTTTCTTCTTATGTCGACAAAGTAGGAAATTCAATTTTTATGGGTAACGGTGCTATTTGTAAGTCAAAGGGCATTGGTTCCATGCAAATTCGGATATTTGACAGAGTGGTTCGTACTGTCGCTAATGTACGCTATGTTCCGGGACTTCGAAAGTCTCTTATTTCTTTAGGGCAGCTAGATTCTTTAAAATGTAAGATCACTATTGAGAGTGATATCTTATGGGTTTCGAAGGGTGTGCTTGTGGTGACGAAGGGTGCTAGGACTTATCGTGTTTATTTGCTTCAAGGAGTTACTATTGAAGGTAAAACTTGTATAGGTGTTGATAGTTCTTGTGGCTTGGATGCAACTACGTTATGGCATTTGAGGTTAGGTCTTATCTCGGAGAGGAGTTTGGATATTCTTCGAAAGAGGGAGATAATCGATGGAGAGAGTTTCAACAAACTAGAGTTTTGCGAGGAATGTGTTATGGGGAAGCAAACTAAAGTATCATTCGATGAAGGAAAACATGATTCAAGAAGAGTTCTTGAGTATGTTCACACGATGTTTGGGGACCGGCACTGATAGCTTCTTTGGGAGGAGCATGTTATTATATTTCTTTCATTGATGATTTTTCTCAGAGGTATGGGTGTATCTAATAAAGGCCAAGTCAAAGGCATTTGCAAAGTTCAAAGCATGAAAGGCACTTGTTAAAAATGAGAGTAGAAAGTCTTTGATGATTTAAGGTCCGACAATGGTGGAGCATATGTTTCCAGAGAGTTCTTGGAGTTTTCCAAGCATCATGGTATTTGGAGGCATTTTACTACACCGGGAGATCCGTAGTCAAATAGAGTTGTGGAGAGGATGAACCATATTCTACTTGAGAAAGCTCAATGCTTGAGATTGACATCAGATTTGTCCAAGGGATTTTGGGCCGAAGCGTTGTCAACCGCGGTGCATATTGCTAATCGAATTCCATGTTTGGCTATTGGTAATAAAATTCTGAAGGAAGTGTGGAAAGGAAAAAGCATTGACTTGAGTTATCTTTGTGTGTTTGGTAGTTCTCTTTATGTGCATGACCTAGGAAATGATAAGCTTGAGCCTAAAGCTTTCAAAGAGGTCTTGCTTGGTTATATGGATGGTGTAAAAGGCTATCGGATATGGAATTCAAAAACAAAGAAGGCTATGAATACTCGTTATGTTACTTTTGATGAGTTAGCTTTGTTCAAGGAGAATGAGAGCTCATCGGATGTTCCGAATTTGGTTCATGGTGAATCAAATGAGAAGTAAGTTATTCCCACCTTTCGTCCAAGGAGTAGAGTAATTGGAAATGCTTATGAGGAGGAAGCGGTTGATGTTACATCACATAGTCCACATGGTGCTTCTAGTAGTGTTGGTGATGTGCATGATTCTAGTGAGGATTCAGTTCAAGATGTAGCCGAAAGGAGTTTGGGTGATAGTATTGCTACTCGGATGGGTCGACGTGCTATAAGGCCACTCGATAGATATGGTAATTAGAACTATCTTAGCTTTTGCAATAATTTGGACTATGCTCTTCATGTAGTCCAAGATGAGCAGATGGACCTTGATGAGGTCATGGATTTGAGTGATAGCTCGAAGTGGATTTGTGACATGGTGGAAGAGATGCAATCGTTATTGGAGAACCAAACTTGGAATTTGGTTCCACTTCCTAAAGGAAACCATGCTATTGGGTGCAAATAGATACAAGGTGAATGACGATGGGAGATACAAAGCTAGATTAGTGGCTGGGGTTTGCACAGAGGAAGGGAAAGGAGTACGATGAGATTTCTGCACCGGTTGTGAGACATACTTCAATCCAGATATTACTTGCTATAGTTGTTATTCACGACTAGGAGTTGGAGCAACTTGATGTGAAA
This sequence comes from Allium fistulosum, assembly GCA_030737815.1. Taxonomy (NCBI): domain Eukaryota; kingdom Viridiplantae; phylum Streptophyta; class Magnoliopsida; order Asparagales; family Amaryllidaceae; genus Allium; species Allium fistulosum. The sequence continues at coordinate 920,862,913 of CM060906.1, forward strand.
ACCGCCTTCTTGCATGGTGACTTGGATGAAGACATCTACATGGAGCAACCAGAAGGTTTTGTTGCAGATGGTAAGTCAATTTTGGTTCGCAACTTAAAGAAATCACTTATGGTTTGAAGCAATCACCTAGGCAATGGTACAAGAGATTTGATCATTTTATGCTTGAAAATGGTTTTGATAGAAGCATCAAGGATGCTTGTGTATTTCTCAACAAGTTGGAAAATGATTGTTGGGTGTATTTACTCTTGTATGTGGATGACATGCTCATTGCTTCTAAGGATATAAATGAAATCAACAAGTTAAAACTTAGTTTAAAATCGGATCGAAATGAAGGATCTTGGAGAAGCAAAGACGATATTGGGCATGGAAATAGAAAGGAATCGAAAGTGATTTGAGTTAAAATTGACTCAAAAGCAGTATATAGAGAAAGTTCTTTGCCGATTTAGCATGGAGAATGCGAAGGCGTCAAATACACCTTTACCTTTGCATGTGAAGCTTTCAAGTAAGGGATCACCTATATTAGAGAAATACAAGGCTTATATGGCAAAGGTGCCATATGCTAGTGCTGTTGGAAGTTTAATGTATGATATGGTGTGCACAAGGCATGATATTGCAAATGTCGTTAGGATAGTTAGTCAGTATATGGCTAATCTGGGGAAATCGTATTGGGAAGCTGTGAAGCTTATTTTGAGATACCTTAGAGGTACATCATCTCATGGGTTTTTTTGGCGGTAGTGAGAGGATGAATTGCAAGTTGGTTGGTTATTGTGATTCAGACTACATTGGTAGTAGGGATCAGAGAAAGTCATCTTTCGGATATGTCTTCACATTTGGTAGTACGGCTATAATTGTAGATCGAGATTGCACACCATAGTTGCTTTATCCACTACGGTGGCAGAGTTTATAGCCACGGTGGAGGTGACAAAGGGGGCACTTTATTCAATGCGATTGTTGTGTGACTTGGGATTTGAGCATGATAGTATCGATGTTCGATGTGATAGCCAGAGTGCTATTCAGTTAGCGGAGAATTTGGCGTTTAGCTCACGAACTAAGCATACTAAAGTGAGAGAGTCATTTTTAGCAGCCATGGATGAAGATAAGCAAGTATATCTTCGGAAAGTGCACATAAAGGATAACGTGGTAGATATGTTCACTAAGGCATTGCCGGTTGGGAAGTTCGAGCATTGCTTGAACTTGACTCGCTTGAGAAAGTGCTAGGTGCCACGGGGTGGCACGGTTGAGGAAGGAGCTTGGTTAATGATGAAGAAGAGTATCGGTGAGAGATTGTAGTTCTATCTTCTTAGTGAGTAATAGTTTACACTCCTTAGTGCTTTTGTATTTTGGTGAGACGGTTTTGGATTTGGGTGCTTTCAACACTTCGTTAGCGGGCGGAGGCTTTTCCTGAGCTCATTAACGGAGTGCAATGTGCGGTGGCTTTACTGGAGCTCATTGAGAAAGCATTCAAGCTTATTTTGTTGAAGTTAGAAGTGGTGATGGTTTGGTCCTATCGGTTCTTGGTTTTGGAGATGGATATAGTGTCAAGGTGTAGTGTTGAATTTTGGCGACACTGTATGGTGAATTGAAGAGGTCGAGAATAGCTTCATGGTGGTGAAAACGGCATGCGAATTGGAGCACAAATGTTCAAGTTATCATGATTTGAAGATGCACAGACTGAAAGTTATGTCAAACGTCTGACAGGAATCCTCAAACATCTGATAGTAGATTTAATGCAGCTCGAAAGTTGCGACAGACGTCTGAGAGGTTGTGACAGACGTCTGAAGTGGTGCATTTTTGTTTTTGCGGCCCAAAATTTGTGAATTTTCTTGTAGGGCTTCAAGGGGAAAATCGGGTATTTGTCAAGGAAGGATGGTTCACCGTATAAGCTATATTCAGAATTCAAAGGAAAGTGACTTAATGATCCAAGAGACTAAGGTAGTGTTTGGTTTAAAAATAAATTTTGTGTTTTTGATTTTCATTATGTATGTCAAATATGAGAAGAATGGAGGGACGACGGAGGGGATGAAAGAAAGACAGATGGGAGGACGAAGGGGATAGAGGGATGACGGAAGAATGAATTGTTTCACCTGCTTGTGTTATTTCCCAAAACACGAAAAATAAAAAAAAGTTATTTTCTATTTTGTATATTAACTTCGTTTTCTCAATTGGTCGTTTTCGGTAAAATAGATGCGTTGTGTGCATTTTTGTATGGATGAAAACCCAAAACTAAAAATAACAAACCAAACACTACCTAAAGGTTTATCCTCCATTAACTAAGGTTTATCTGAAACTAGCTTTTCTTTAACTTTCTTCTCCACAAATCTATTTTGTTTGAATATTGATCATTATAATCAATCTCTTGTACTCTTCTCATTATTATTAATAAAGGCTCTCTCTCAAAGTGGATGTACACTAACAAGACGTAAGTAGAACCACTGTGAATCAGTGTGTGATTTATTTTGTCGTTATTGCTTTGTTTTTCTATTGCTTGTTTGGTGATTGTGATTGGTTTTGGATTGGATTGAGATTTGGATTGAGATATTGATTGGTAGTTTTTGCACTTCTTACCACGGTCTCGTTTTCCGCTGTGCTTTGGGGTTTTGATTTGAGTGGTCTTGGGTTAGAATTCTCATAACACTTCAAATGATTAGTGCTGCAATTCCTAGAATATTAGACATGTTCCATAATCGAACACTTTTTCCCGTCCACTGATCCAACTTTGTAGATGTCAATTTCTATGTAGCTAAATAACTTTAATCAAAACATTTAAAAGGTACTAATTCGTAAATAAATTAGTTAAAACAAATATTTAAGAAATTACCTACATTGATATGAACTAATCATCATCCATGTCTTATTTGCTAAAGCGTTGAATAGCACTTACCCACAGCCATAGATGAATCTAAGCTTTCTACATCTTTGTGTCATGTAAATATAAGAAATTACAAAGGAACAACATCACGAGCATCCAAATCAACAATAATATTAAAGAAAATCCACATATTTCAGTTACAAATTGAAGAAGAAAGACTATATCTGAAACTAATACAAAGGAGAAAAGAAGCCATACTTAAACCATCTATTGTCATACTTTAACTTAGTCTATTGTAAAATTCCACACAAAAAGTATCTGCTATCTGCTTGTAAACTATGTGATGTCTGCTTTCATGTTGAACCTAGTTTTTATTTATTTTGTCTTAAATCTTTTTGAACCCTTAGGTGAGTGAATCTGCAAAAGGAAAAGCAATCCTTCACATTAGTATTGATACAATGACACTGAATATTAGAAACATGGTAAAGCTTTAAATTTCAATTTAGTAATTAGTTTTCTTTTGTCATCATCTATGTTTGTTGTTGGTTTGCACCCAACATAATATATCTGTAGCCATCTCTCAATAATAGGCAAAAAGCCTTTATTTTTTACTTCTTTTAAAAGATATATCTGAGGTCATCTAAAGTTTAATATAATTTTCATATTATGATGTTTCAATAATAACCAAGCTAAAATCAGGTAAAGTACCATGCTCAATTCACGGTGAACTGAATGAACCATCCGATTAGATCCAGGCAGCATCATCTTCGAAGTAATTAGCTTCTCCACTCCCAACAATAACAACAAACCCCTAATTACAAAAATCTTTCTCTTAAAAGATATATCTGAGGTCATTTAAAATTTAATATAATTTTCATATTATGATTTTTCAATAATAACCAAGCTAAAATCAGGTAAAGTATCATGCTCGATTCACAATGAACCATGCCCGATTCACGGTGAACCAAATGAATCGTCTGATTAGATCCAGGCAACATCATCTTTGAAGTAATCAACTTCTCTACCCCTATAGTAACAACGAACCCCTAATTACTAAAATCTGTAAAACCCACAAAAAAAGTGTAGGACGAAGAACTTGCCAAAACTATCCCGTCTTTACATTTGATGTCGACAGCCTTGGCAGCATACTCGATCTGGAAGATGCGACCATCGGGAGAAAAGGCGGTGACGGACAGATCGCATCCATTTATAATGCTGCTCATTCTTTGGACTTAGCCGTTGAATTTCACTTATGTTGGAGGCATTTTAAAAATCAAATGTGTAGCTAGGTTTTATTCTTGGAGGTTAAGGTTAGCAAGAACGAAAATGGTAAAAATGAATTGAAAACGTGGAGATGAAATGGATATAGTACGTGCGGTATATGGAAAAGACTAATCTGACCTGATAATATGATTTTCTACTTTTAGATAAGAAATGGGTAGTTTTGGCAAATCTAAAAAGGCTTCACTTTCCAAGTATTTGCATTATATATAAAATATATAAGATATGTTGTATATATATATATATAAATATATATATATATATTGATGCGATATAAAATTATAATTATATTTGACTAAATCTATATATATACTCACATATAATAATGTAAAAGAAATCTTATATATTCATAAATATGCATAAACAATATTTAGTAAAAAATTATAAATTTAAATTTCAAATTTGAAAATTAGATTTTAATCTGAATATATCTTTTAAATTTAAATTCAAAATTTAAATTTTGCAAATAAATTATACATTATTCAATAATATATAAATATGGAAATTTTAATTTTTTTAATAAACTATATATATGTCGTTATATTAAAATTAATATTGATACGCTTATAATAATATATATAAACATATTATTTTGGCCTATATTTAGCGTTTGACTAAACCAAAATTTTATTTACTATAATAAATCTGTATGCATTTACTGTTTTGTTTTTTTAAATTTAAAATCAAATTGCCACATAGAAAAAATCAAAAAAAAATTATTTGTAAAATATTTGGCAGTGTTTACAAAATTGTGTATATTGAAACATAGATGAGTATAGTTATAAATTATTAAAAGCAAATCCAATGCATTATGTTATAAAATAAAATATATATTCATATATTTTGAATTTAATATATATACACATGATATTTTAATTTTCAAAACAAAATATGTTTAAATTTAATAACAAAATTTATAATTATTTTACACATATTTATTTGATTTAAAAATTTAATTTTGTTTAAAATTCCTTTTAAATTAATTTTAATTCAATAATTTTAAATTATAAGCCAAGAATAATGGATACATATATGTATAAAAAATGTTTTTTTAACAACAAAATATAGATATATACGAATTCTAGGGTGACAGCATACACATATAAGGATTCGTGATATATACAACAAATCTAGCTAGATATGACATAGTAAATTATACACACACATATATAATTATAGGTTTGTATGTTACCTCAACTGTAGTCTAAAGATAACACCTTGAATGCGGAATCTACCGAACTTTTAGGATTCGAATCCAATCTCTTCCAGTAAGCACTACCAGATGAAGAGATCTACGTACCTTCTTCATTTGACTTGTATTTGTGTTTCAAGTTTGAAAAATGATGGAGGAGGTGATGATATGGTTTAATCCATAGGTAGAGGGGTGGAAAAGAGAAAAAGTAAAGTAGAAAAACGAGAGGTAAGTGTGTTCAAAAAAGAGAGAAAAGTGAGAGTAAAATGTGGATCCGGATCCACTCTTACTCTACAAATTAAAACCCAGAAATATCCACAAAAACCCCTCCTTACTTCAAGCTTTGGTTGGCCATGTCATCAGCTCATATGGGCCACCATTCCTCTTCAAACTAGATCAGAGAAGTCACATTTAAATCAAATTTAAATGTATATTGATATTGTATAACGGTATGTGTGTATATAACTTTTATGTAAGCACTATTTTCAATATATTGATCAACATAAATCAAACAAAATTATATAATTAATATTTCGCAAATATTAGTTAATTTAGTTAATTTATAACACTTATAATTTAAATCAGATGGTAGTCGGAGTATTCAACATTGCGGTTGTGTGACTCTTTGGTGTATATTCGGTCAATGGTCAGTATCAAACAATTTGGATATTAACATTCACATGTCATCTTAGCAAGTGTTGTACGGTTTGGCCAAATTTATTACTTATAATGTTTCGGTAAAATCCAGTTTTACTTAATTTAAGCGGTCCCCATTAGTGACCATTATTTACACCTATTCTCTTCGTTGAAACTATAATACATTAGGACTTATGGAATTTGGTAATGGTCAAATTCCAATATCATCCATATTCAATTAGTATTTTCCAAATACAAAATCCTTGGTTTAATAATAATGGTTATTACTAACCGAAGTGCTTTTGTTGGAGACTTTAACATTGAGTTAACTACAGTTGACCGTGATACTAACTTCGTATAATTGTGGAGACAAATTCTCTATTGAATAGTGTTTCACTTTCAATGCTTCAACTCAACTCAATTATAATCATTAGATGGGTGCTGTGCCATGATTTTACTATAATCAAAGTGGATTTTCCATATTGAAGTTTGGTAGTATTCTCAAGTCAACAAAATTGTGTAATATTGTCACATCGATAGTTTCTATTTGACCTGGTAATATTAACCAATAGAAAACTATCGAGTGAGTCATTCCATGGTTCTCTTATAACTTTCGGTACGTAACCTCTTGGTGCTCCCTGTAAGCATGAGTAATACACTGCCTAACATTTGGAGTGCGTTACCTACTATAATATCAACGGAGGTATCAATATCCAGTATAGATACGTCTAGACTAGGAATATTTAAAAATATGTGTTAACCGGGTTTTTAACCCATCAGAATTCAATAGGAGTTAGAACATTCAGACTATGCTAGAATAACTCTAGACTCAACTAAAGCAATCAACCGAACAAGTCAATGGGAATCAAGGAAAATCAGCCAATAAAATACTAAGTAGATGGATCGCTAGCAATCCATCATCCATGGATCGCTAGCGATCCATAGGGAAGCATTATGAGTTGCCCAAACCTCTTGCATCATGATTCACTACCATTTCTAAGCATGCTTGCCAAGTTTCATGGCATGCCAAACAATCTACCTCGAGAAGTGAAGACTCGTCTTATTTAAGTCGTTTGACCAAAAGTAGCTAACTTAAAATGGACATAGAGAACTCATACGAAGTCGGATTGACTTGAAATTTTGGTAGAATACTTAGAAGACATAAAAGAAGGCTCATAGAAAAAATGGGATTGATTGGAGTTAATATGATAGATCATTGGCGATCCATCTTGATGGGTCGCTAGCAACCCATGCAGATTGGGCCTCACCACCTCAAAATTTTAAGATAGGTCCCACACATCCTTGAGAGAGTGCCTACAAAGTTTCATCTGATTTTGTTAAGTTTTGAGCGAGTTATGGACGATTCTTCTGGACCAAATGACCCATGAAAACGGATGATCAAACTAAATCCAAACGACTTGATATTTGAACAAGGCACTTAAATATAAGATAGGAAGACAACCAAACAAAGATCACTCAAAAATATTCTAAGTGGTTGGATAGCTAGCGATCTATCCCCTATAGATAGATAGCGATCCATCAAGAAAGGTCGGATCGCCCTTAAACTTTCTGAGCTCCTTCATAGCACTAAGTAAAGGCTTCTGGTAGAAAAATATGCTAAGTTGATGGATACCTAGCGATCCATCCTCTATAGATAGCTAGCGATCCATAGAAATGACTCAGATTGATTTGAGATTTTCGGTGATGACTTGGCATAAAAACCGGACTCTTCTGCACTTGAACTTCTAGCCCAATACTCATTAAATTCATGTAACATCCCCTATCTAGAGGCCCAAAACTAAACGCTACAGATGCTGCAGTCATCTATAGTATTAGCTTCTGGCGACTAAATATGGCTATGTTAATGGTATCTACCATATCAGAAGCACTTGAATATGAAACAGAACACAGATTTCAAAGCAACATTTTCTTTATTATATTTAAAATAGATGTTCCATATTATTAATACATAATCTCAATATGTTCCCAGGCATAGATAAAATATACTTAATAAAAAATATGCCAAGAGTGGTATATGAAGATACCCCCTTAGATGATCAGAGTCATATGGTCATAATAGACTTAATACAAACACAGCGGAAATACAACAAAACATAAAACTGCAACTCCTAAATAGCTATCCGTTTGCCTCCTGCACGCCTCTGGTAGCCTTATTTGTCATCCTACTAAACTTGAAAAGACCTTAACCCCTCAGCTTACTCAAATTAATTTTGAGCACCCGAGAGTTTAAGGGGAAAACATAAACTTCGAGTCTGACATAAAACCTGGTGTGAATAATACTATACATCCCATTTTTATATGTTAAGTGAGACTACGCCGCTTAGAGGAACGGGTTTCCCCTCACTAACATCCTTTTAAAACATATCTTTTCAAAACCTTTTCCAGCAACCAAAACTGGTTAAGTACTGTAAAGTGATTCATTATGTAAACATACATAAATATCAGATAATAATGAACTATCTGTTCAAATACATAAGTTTTGTTTGGATAACTTTTAGCCTTTGGCTGACACAGGCCAACCAGACAATATAATCAAAGTTTATCTAACACCTATTAGCTATTCTTCTTCTGGACTATCTATCTTTAACTATCTGTTAAATACCTCACTTATGGACGGTCTGTCCCTAACTTAATCATCTCTCATATCTTTCTGATCCTAATAGTTTTTCGAGCTCATCAATAACCTATTTGTATACAAGCATATATTCCCTTCGGCGTGTAATCATAATTTTAGTCTACCTGTGACCAAGCCCTACACATTGGAATTTTGGACAACAATTAGCTGGGGCTAATAGCTAATGTATAGGGCACGACCCCATACTAGTTCCATCTGGTATTCTAATATCTGAGTCATTTCCACTTAAGGATCCCCTTCCATAATTTTCCTTGAAAACATTTTCAAAATGATTTTAAACCTTTAAATCAAACTCAAACAAGGAAAATATATAACCTTTATACTTTACTTAAAATCACATTACCATATCATATATATCTTCTTTACTCAAACATTAGTTGATGAAAACATTTAAACATTTGAAAGTACCTCTTTCTAAACTTTTGAAAACATCTCTTTCAAAACCAAGTGAAACCCTTTAATTTTCTAAGCCAAAAGGCCAAAACCTTACCTTTCGAAACCAAACATCAAACCTTTCGAAACTACCGAACTAAATCCTTTCGAAACCATTGAACTCAAACCTTTCGAAACCATTGAACACAAACCTTTCAAAACCATTGAACTCAAACCTTTCGAAACCATTCAACCTTTTAAAACATAAACCTTTCGAAAGCTTACTGGGTTCAATTTAAAACATGTGGAAAATCTTCTTTTAAAAACATTTCGACTTCATTGGAAGCTACCTTTCAACTTTGTCGGAAGCTCTGCTTCGAAAGCTTTAAAACACATCATTTAAAACAATAGTCCCCTGCCTTTAAAACAACTCCTTTGAAAGCTTTAGGTTATACTTCAATTAGAAAAGACAGGTAAAACATCTAAGTCGAAAAGCTTTAATACCTTTCGAAAGCATTGAGAAGAGGCTGGTTTTAGAAACAGGTAAACCTTTTGACTTTGTCGGAAGGTTCAAACAAAACAATGATAGAGCACCAGTAACCTTCCAACTTTGTCGAAAGGTTTAAAACCTTTATTTTAATTAATTGACCTGGTTGAAAGTAACTAAGTCGAAAGCTCCTTTTCGAAAGCAAGCAGGTATAAGCTTTTGGTTTAGAAAACGAACATACCCCAACCTCTTTGGTAACCAACCTTTCGACAAAGTACTCTTCGACCTTGTTCAATTCATTACATACCAAGTAAATTGATACCATATGCATTGAACTTTGACCTTGTCGAAGGCTATAACCTTTCGACATTGTCGAAAAGTCTGGGTCAGAAGGTTTGATGCCTAAAATGGCTGAAACATGCTAAAAGCATGATTTTCTTGTTTTTAACTTAAAAATGATAACTTTTCAACTAACCTGCCTTTGTTTGTCAAATTCTCATTGGTAAATAAATACTTTTCAAAAAAGTGCTACCACTAATTTCAGAATTAAATAATAATTTTATTTTATAAAATGCCCCTTCTCCTTAATTAAATATATAAAACATTTAAGTCTCATACCTTAAATAATTTTATATATTCATCAAATCACTTTGGAGAAATCGTGAAAAATCTCAAAAAATATATTTTAATATCTTTTCCAACGTATAAAAATTTCTAACCCAAATAATTATTATTTTAACCATAAATAATTTATAACCCCATAAATCATTTTCTTCACTCGAAAATTAATATAAAATCCACATAAATTCAGAAAATTATGAAAATTGGAACCCATCTCTAAAATATCATTTCTGACCTATATTTAAATTTTCAAGGCATTTACATGTCATTTAATAGGGTTTTCATATCAAAAATTTCATAAATACTAACATGAACATGTATAATTCACCAACAAACAAATATATAACTTTAACCATCAAAAATGGCATATACTTGCAAAAACATTTTGGATCTAATCTTAAAATCGAAAACTATAAGAAAATGGTATGTAGTAATTATTTACCTTAGCTTTGAGATTAAAAGATGTGAGATTTGGTGTTGATTAACTTCTTCTTCTTAAATCCTAGCTTTATCTTCCTTGAGAATAAAAATGGTGGCCGACCTTAGATGTTTTTAGTTTGCTAAAATGAAGTGAACATGAGTTTCATTTCCTAAGGGTTTAGGGTATAAGCCTCTCATATTTCCCATTTTGCCCTTACTCTTTTCCTAACACATTAGTTCATGTTATCTATTTTAATTTTCATATTAACATGGCATGACTACTCTTGGTTTAATCAAATCTCAACCTATTAATCTTCACATTATTGTATTTTATTTAACCAATTCTAATCCTGCTCTCAGTTTCCCAAGTACAGTCTCTTGCATCGTCATTCCACTGGACCTTTACTAATCTGACTGTCTTGTTCCTCAACTTCTTCTCATCTCATTCCACGATCCGAATCGGTTTTCTAACTATGGTCAAGTTCGACTCTATTACTAAATCTTCTAACACTGTATGTGCTATAGTAGTCTCCGGGTCTCAACACACTTTCTAAGATGAGAAACATGGAAAACATCATGGAATCCTGTCAAACTACTCGGTAACTCCACTTTATAAGCGAGTTTCCTGATCCTCTCAACAATATGAAATGGTCCAACGAATCTAGGTGCTAACTTTCCTGACATTCCAAATCTAATTACGCCCTTCATCGGTGAAACCTTAATAAACACATAGTCTCCAACAGAGAATTCCAAGTCCTTCCTTCTTCTTTCTGCATAACTTTTCTGCCTAGACTGAGTTTCCTTCATCCTAGCTCGAATCAACTCAATCTTCTCTGCGACTTCTTTCACCAAATCCGGACCAAGAACTAACTTATCCCGGGTCTCTAACCAACACACGGGAGATTTGCATGGTCTTCTATACAAAGCTTCAAACGATGCCATCAATACTCATTTAATAACTATTGTTATATGAGAACTCGACTAAATGAAGGTGGTCCTCCCATGATCCCCCGAAATCCAGTACACAAGCTCTTAAAAAATCCTCCAAGACTTTGTTAACTCTTTCTGTTTGCCCATCAGTTTGTGGATGGTAAGCGATACTCATATTGAGCTTAGTTCCTAATGTTTCCTGTAGACTCTTCCAGAACCCACTAGTAAACAAAGAATCTCTATCATTGATGATACTACTAGGAATCTCGTGCAGTCTAACTACATTCTTTATAAATAACTTCGCCAAAATACGTGTCGTCCTAGTTGACTTTACTGGAATGAAATGAGCACTCTTAGTCAGTCTATCTACTATGACCCATATGCTTTCATTTCCTCTACTAGGCCTTGGAAACCCATCGATAAAATCCATAGAGATAGAATCTCACTTCCATAATGGAACTTCCAACGGTTGAAGCAATCCACTTGGCTTCTGGTGTTCAGCCTTTGCCTGCTGGCAATTCAAGCACTGCTTAACACATAAACTAATGTCCCATTTCATACCTTCCCAGATGAAACTTCTCTTCATATCCTGATACATCTTCGTTCCTCCTGGATGGATAGTGAACTTCGAACGATGGCATTCAACCAAAACTTCTTTCCTCGTGTCTCCTACATTTGGAACATACAACCTTCCCTTCTTTCTCAACCACACATTTTGGTCAAGACTGAAATCCTTTAAGTCATCGCTCTCTGTTCTGTTCTTTAACTTTCTGATCCGTTCAGCCAAAACTGGATCCTCCTCCTGTCTAGAAGCTATCTTCTCAATCATTACCGGTCGAACTTCTAAGAAAGACAATATAGCACTTCCTACACTAGAACCAGCCTCGGATATATACTACATGCTACAAGCTGATAATGCTTCCAAATCTTTCCACTCAGCAATCATAGCCAATACTGCATTCCGATGTTTCCTACTAAGTGCATCTGCTACCTTATTTCCTTTGTCGAGTGTGTACTCAATTCCAAAATCATAGGCAGCAATAAACTCCAACCATCTTTGTTGTCTCATGTTAAGCTCCTTCTGAGAGAACAAGTACTTCAGCGACTTATGATCTGTATAAAGCTCAAATCACTCTCCCAATAGAAAATGCCTCCACACCTTTAAAGAAAATATTACGTCAACTAACTCCAAATCATGTGTTGGATACCTAACTTCATGTGGTCTGAGCTGTCTAGAAGCATAAGCAATCACTTTACCTCTTTGCATCAACACATCTCCCAATCCAGTTCCACATGCATCAGTATAAACAACCAAGTCCCGATTCCCCTCCGAAACCACCAACACCGGTGCCTGGATCAATAAGTGTTTCAAGCTCTGGAATGCTTCCTCACACTTATTAGTCCATACAAACTTTACATCTTTTCGCGTAAGCTTAGTCATCGGTGCTGCTATCCGTGAAAAACCCTTTATAAACCTTCGATATTATCCAGCTAATCCAAGAAAGCTCTTTATCTCGGTCACCGTCTCGGGTCTCTTCCAATTATTCACCGTCTCAATCTTAGTCGGATCTACAGACAACCCTTTTTATGAGACTACATGACCAAGGAATTTCAATTCCTTCTTCCAAAAATGACACTTCGAAAACTTAGCCTTCAACTGATGCTCCTTCAACGTCTCAAGCATAACTCTAAGATGAACTTCATGCTCCTTCTCATCCTTAGAGTATATCATAATGTCATCTATGAAGACTAACACAAACCTATCCAAGCGCTCTCGGAAAATTCGGTTCATTAAATCCACAAAGAATGCCGGTGCATTAGTTAGTCTGAACGGCATAACTAGCCATCCGTACGACGCATACCTTTTCCTAGACGCCATCAAAGGGATACTATCCTCTGCCGCTCTAAGCTGATGAAATCCCTTCGCCAAATCCAACTGCGAGAATACCTTGGCTCCCCTTAACTGATCGAACAAATCGTCAATTCTCGACAATGGATATCGGTTCTTTATCGTCTTCTCATTCAACTTACGATAATCAATAAATAGCTTTTACGATCCGTCCGGCTTCTTAGCGAACACTGCGGCAGCTCCCCAAGGTGAACTACTCGATCTGATAAAATTCTTTCCTTCCAAATCCACCAACTACACCTTTAACTCTTTCATCTCTGTGGGTGTCATCCTGCTTGGTAGCCTACTCACTGATTCTGCTCCAAGCATTAAATCAATCTGAAATTCAATGGCTCGTTTCGGTGGAAGTTCAACTACCGGCTCAAACCCATCAGCAAATTCTCTAACCACAAAGACTCGATGCAACTCATCTTCCAACTCCATGATACCTAATAAAGCATTCACTTCGCAACTAGGGTCCTTTACGGTATAAACTATCCGATCACTACAATCCGGGTGACTAAGTGATATTTTCCTATCATGGAAAAATATCCTAGCATTATATTTACTTACTCAATCCATCCCAAGGATAATCCCAAATCCCATAAAATCAAACACATGTAAACAACAATCAAAAGTTTGACCTAGAAAATCAAATTCTAAATGGTCACACATCATCCCAAGTGTTGCATACCCTCTTATCGGATTTGCAACCCTTAAGGAAGTAACTAAATATGAGGATTCTAGGTTAAGCTTATCTACTAAACATTGAGAAATAATAGAATGTGATGCACCAGTATCAAATAGAACGCTAATAGACATACCGTGAATATGTAGCAAACCACCCAGAACAGCCTTCCCTTTCTCCTGCACAACCGGCCTTGAAATTGCAGGCCCCAATGCATACATCTATCCCTTTCCATCTCTAGCAGGCTCTTTGCATTGGTTCTTATAATGGTCGATCTGATCATAATTAAAGCATCGGATGTTCTTCTTCCTAATCACCTCCTTTCCTTTCTCTTTTCCTTTTCCAGTACGACACTCATTAGCATATTGTCCTTTCTTATCACATTTATAACAAACCACCTTAGCTTTTCCCTTCTTCTGTGCTCCTCCCTTCCGAGCATTCTTCTTATGGAAAAACTTCTTTTCTGGCCCTGGGCCTCCCTCATTTTCTTCCTCAAACAAGCTAATGCCTCTTCCTACCTCAGCGCCATTTCTACCACTACAACACTTGGATCTCTTAGGTGCGGCAAGGTAGCACTTATCAAATCTGGCTTCAAGCCTCTTATAAACTTTCCATTCCTCTTGATAATAGTATCAACCAAGGCATACCCATACCGGGCCAACTCTTCAAATTTTCTTGCATACTCTAGAATAGACATCTCCCCTTGTTCTAGTTCAGCATGAAAGGGAGTGTAGATTAAGGATCTTAAGGCTAATTTAACACTAGAGGGGGGGGTGAATAGTGTTTAATGGATTCTAAGACTTATATGGACTAATTTAAAAATTATGATATAAAAAAATGCAGAACTTAATCACAGAATCAAACACAGATGCAGAAAGTAAATAAAAAGCAGTAAAAGGAAAGAACACACCGGATTTTATACTGGTTCGGAGTTACCCTACGTCCAGTCCTGCACCAAGGCAAACACCTCGTACAGATTTTTATTATACGAATGTCGAGATTACAATCCTCAACTTCTAAAGACCTTGAGGTACCCTCCTGTCTTCGAGTCCGAGGAAAACTCTCTTGATTTACGGGACACAAGATCACCTAATTGATTTCCAGGCACAACCACACCTTATAGGGAGACTCGATAAACTTTTAATTACAAATTGATCCTATAACTCTGAATAGCACTTTGATCTTCGAGAGAGGGCAGAGAATCAAACAAGAATGAGATTCTAATTTGATTCACTTGAGAATTTGGCAAAATTTCGGCACGATCTTAAAAATATGAAAATTTTAGAATATGGATTTATGGAGAAGGAGTGAAGAAAATAAGAAAATAGTTAGTTAAAAAATTCGTTTGTGAAGGCTATTTATAGACCAGTAATGGTCATAACCATTTGTGAAGAGATTTAAACGAATAGACACTTCTTTTGAAAATTGAAACTTTTGAATTTAATGGCCACCATGTCGACCTGTGGTATCCCATGATGTCGACATCCCTTAGTTAAAAACAATGTAAAATTTGTTTTGAAAATGGTATTGAAAGGAAAACAAGATGAAATGGTTCTGGAGTAAAATAAACTAATTTTCTTATGTTTTAAAATAAAGAAGAGTAGAAAAATATATTTTTAGAATGTATATATAAATTTGATTTTAAATTTCAAGTATATATATTATAAAAGAATATTTAAAAATCAGAAGATAGTTTTAAAAACAAAAGAAGTTTAAAACAAGAGTTTATTTAAAAACAAAAACAAAGAATATTTTAAGGCTAAAACATCTTTTTGAAAATTATTTGAAAAGATAATTTTTAAGGCTAAAACATTTTGAAAAGCAGTTTTGAAAATCATTTTGAAAAACCATTTTGAAGTAGTTTTGAAAGCTTCTTCCTGAAGAATATCTCATCACATCAGGACTCGAGAACTTGTACAAAACCAGGATGTTCGTGGGTTTGTACGCCACTTGTCGTAGGTTTGTAAGCTACTTGTCGTGGGTTTGTAAGCCACTAAGAAGATAGAAATGGGTTCCATCCCAAATGAAATTTGGAATGAGGATTTCCATGCTATTATGAAGTTTTAACAAAACTAGACACTTATCTTGAAATCTTGATCTTGATACTCATGAGTCTTCAAACTTGATTTCTTCATTCTTGACCTTTATACTGTACATTCTTCAATAATCAGTACCTGCCTTATATATTTCCTGCATAATAACATTCATATATATCTAGACAATTGTGTTAGTATATAAGTTATAATAAAATAAGTTACAAAGGTTGTTGTCATCAAAACCACTATCTCCAGTTCCTAACAATCTCCTCCTTTTGATGATGACAACCTTATAAAATATACTTACCACTTCGATTATACCATAACTCCCCCTTACACCAACAACTCCCCCTTACTCCAAGCCTACTATTTTATATAACTTCTCCCCATTTGTCATTAAAAAAAATAACCTATAAACCTTGAACTTAATAGAAAATGAGATAAACAAACATATGACATAAGAATAATAACTATGTATGAGTGAAATATAGCATCCTAAGTTAAATGGAATTCAAGATTTCAAACACCAAAGATTGGTTTTAGAAGAACATTAATTAAGATAATACTTATATACAAATTAACAAACCAATATACAATCAAGAAAGAGAAAAACGAAAAACGCTTAACGAGGACCCTTAACTATTGGTGATTTATGGACCGAACAATTTGGATAGTGGAGACAAAAGTTTCCACATTGTTCGATCAAGTTCCCATTAGCATCAAAAAGGACCTCTCCAACGTAAATCACGCCATCGTCTTCGTCCATATGAACATCTAGATTCGGTAGAAGATGTTCTTCTTCTTGATCCTCTTGTGGTTCTTCTAGAGGCTCTTCTTCTTCAGAATCCATTGCTTGTGATGATTCTTCGATGACAATAGGATTGGCATGGTTATCCATAAGGAATTTTTGTAAATTCCTAAGGATTCTGCCTTGCCTATATTGTTCTCTAGCTATTCGCAGTTGACTCACTTGAATTTCTATCATCATTTGAAGCAAATCTTGCATCTTCTCTTGTAATTTGATGACTCGTACGTGTGTGGAATGTTGAAAAGGGCTAGAATGAGGAGAAGTGGGGTGAAGAAGGTTCATTATTGGAAGAGGAAGCCATTAATTTACTGTTTTAGAAGTTTATTATAGAGAATAGAATAGAGAAAAGGAGTAAAAGTCAAAATATATAAATATATAACCAAATAACTAATTTTAGAGGGAAATTTTAATTTGAAAATCTCCGCCTGTATGTCGACATACGGGGATGGGTCATGTCGACATGCCCGGTTCAATTTTTGAGAAATTTTTTATTTGTATTAATTATTAACCATACTTGTATTATTTATAACTTATATTTCAGTTAATGAACATATACCTAATTCTCTTCTAAATTTAGTAAAGTTTTGTTCATTTAATGGTTTGGTTAATATATCAGCAATTTGTTTTACAGTATTAATATATTCAAGAGTTATGACTTCTTTACTTATATTATCTCTAAGACAATGATGTCTAATATCAATATGTTTTGTTCTAGCATGATGAGTTGGATATTTAGATAGATTTATTGCACTAGTATTATCACAATAAATTGGTGATTTAGTTATAGTTAATCCAAAGTCTTTTAAAGTTTGTTGCATATATATAACTTGAGAACAAGCCAAAGCAGCAGATATATATTCTGCTTCAGTTGTTGACAAGGATATGGTGTTTTGCTTCTTACTAAACCAGGAAACCAGAGAATGTCCTAGAAAGTGACAAGTTCCACTTGTACTTTTTCAGCCTGATTTAAAACCAGCAGCATCACAATATGAAATTAAATCAAATACATCATTTTTAGGGTAAAATAAACCATAATCTAAAGTATGTTTTACATATCTTAAAATTCTTTTAACAGCTTTTTAGTGAGTTTCTTTAGGTTGAGATTGGTACCTTGCACAGAGACAGACACTTTGCATGATGTCAGGACGACATGTTGTTATATAAAGCAATGAACCAATCATTCCCTTATATAATTTTTGATCAACATCTTTTGATTTATCTTCTTTACTTAAAGCTACATTAGTTGTCATTGGAGTTGGTTTCCCACTAGAAGTGGTCAATCCAAATTTATTAATTAAATCCTTAGCATATTTTTCTTGACTAATGAAAATTCCTTTATCTAATTGTTTGATTTGAAGTCCTAAGAAGAAACTTAGTTCTCCTATATGACTCATTTCAAATTCTTTAGTCATTATATATGAGAATTATTTATTCATTATGTTATTAGTTGACCCAAATATTATATCATCTACATATATTTGTACTAATTGAATATCATTTTTGTTTCTTTTAATAAAAAGAGTTGTATCTATTTTACCAATTTCAAAACTAGATTATAGTAAATAAGATCTTAGTCTTTAATACCAGGCTCTAGGAGCTTGTTTCAGACCATATAAAGCATTCTTTAATTTATATACATGATTTGGAAATTTATTATCTTCAAAAAGTAGAGGTTGTTCAACATATACATCTTCTTTTACAAAACCATTTAGAAAAGCACTTTTAACTTCCATTTGATATAACTTGAAATTATTGTAGTTTGCGAAAGCAAGTAGAATCCTGATAGCTTCTAGTCTTGCTACGGGTGTAAAGGTTTCGTCATAATCAATTCCTTCTTCTTGACAATAACCTCGTGCGACTAAACAAGCTTTATTTCTCACAACCTCACCAAGTTCATTCATTTTATTTTTATAAACCCATTTTGTTCCAATTATACTTTTATCCTCAGGTCTAGGAACAATTTCCCAAACATCATTTCTGGTGAACTGATTCAATTCTTCTTGCATAGCAAGAATCCATGAATCATCAGATGATGCTTCCTTTGGATTTTTAGGTTCAATAGTTGATATAAAAGCTACATTACTCATACTATTTAGTTGATTTCTTGTTTTAAATATAGATTCAATATTTCCTAGTATATTTTCTACAGGATGATCTTTTAATAGCCTAATTCTTTTATTAGGTTGAATGATTTCACAATTAGTTTCTTTAGGTTCATTATTTAAAGTTAAAAAATCTTCTTCATCTTCTATTTGTACAGTATCTTTAAAATTTTCATCAAAAGATACGTGCATTGTTTCTTCAATAGTGTTAGTTCTTAAATTATAAACTCTAAATGCTTTACTTCTATTAGAATATCCGATAAAGATACCTTTGTCGGATTTAGGTTCAAATTTATCTAAATTATCTTTTGTATTAAGAATAAAACACTTACTACCAAAAACTTTAAAATAAGCCACTATGGGTTTCTTATTGTAAAGTAATTCATATGGTGTTTTATTAGTTAATGGTCTAATTAAAATCCTATTTAATATATAACAAGCCGTAGCGACTACTTCAGCCCAAAAGTTTTTAGGTAAGTTACTATCAGAAAGCATTGTTCTAGCACACTCTTGAATCGTTCTATTCTTACGTTCTACCACTCCGTTTTGTTGTGGAGTTCTTGGAAAAGAGAAATTACGAGTAATTCCTTTTTTATTACAGAAATTCTCAAAATTTTCATTTTCAAATTCTCCACTGTGATCACTTTAAATAGTTTTTATTTTTAAAGAAAGTTGATTTTGTATTCTTTTAGCAAAATTCTTAAATAATTCAAAAGCATCACTTTTAAGTTTAAGAAAAATTGTCCAAGTATATCTAGAATATCATCTACAATTACAAAAACATATTATTGTGATTAATTGATTGAACTTGAGATGGACCAAATAAATCTGAATGAAGTAATTCTAGAGGTTTAGAAGTAGAAATCATATCTTTTAACTTAAATGAACTTTTCTTAAGTTTTCCTAATTGACAAGTATCACATATACTATCTACTTTAAAGTTTAACTTGAGAAGACCTCTAACTAAGTCATGTTTTGATAACCTAGATTACAGTTTGAAATTTAAATGACCAAATCTTTTATGCCAAATCCAAGGGTCACTTGTATTAGCCAAAAGACATAAGTTATCATTTGAAACTTTCATACATGATGTAAATATTTTTCTTCCTAATTCCTTCAAAGATAATATTTGACTTATTATCTTCGATGTGACACTTATCTTTTCCAAATTTAATTTTAAATCCTTTATCACATAGTTGACTTATACTAAGTAGATTATGTTTTAAATTCCTAACTAGCAAAACATCAGAAATAAGAGGAGTTTTAGAATTACCGACATTGCCGATGCCAATCACATATACTTTTGAGTTATCTCCAAAGTTGACCAATCCACCATCTTGATATATAATGTCATTAAGTATCTCGGGATTTCCAATCATATTCCTTGAACAGCCACTATCAAGTATCCATTTATCTTTCTCAATTTACACAGTTTGTCCATTGGTTGTTGATTCTTCAAAAGCCATGTAACATGTATGTTCCTGCATAACAAACCAATTCGGTAGATAACTTGATTTTTCATAAAAACTATATGCAGACTTATGATACTTTGATGAAATGCATAAATTCAAATTAGTATTAACAAAGTTTCCTAAAAATGCCATTTTTAACTTTTCAAGTTTCAGATTATGAAAACTATGAAAACCTGGTTGCGATACCAATTAAAAGGGAGTGCGGATTAAGGATCTTAAGGCTAATTTAACACTAGAGAGGGGGTGAATAGTGTTTAATGGATTCTAAGACTTATATGGACTAATTTAAAAATTATGATATAAACAAATGCAGAACTTAATCACAGAACAATCACAGAATCAAACACAGATGCAGAAAGTAAATAAAAAGCAGTAAAAGGAAAGAACACACCGGATTTTATACTGGTTCGGAGTTACCCTAAGTCCAGTCCTGCACCAAGGCAAACACCTCGTACAGATTTTTATTATACCAATGTCAAGATTACAATCCTCAATTTCTAAAGGCCGTGAGGTACCCTCCTGTCTTCGAGTCCGGGGCAAACTCTCTTGATTTACGGGACACAAGATCACCCCATTGATTTACAGGCAGGACCACACCTTATAGAGAGACTCGATAAACTTTTGATTACAAATTGATCCTATAACTCTGAATAGCACTTTGATCTTCGAGAGAGGGCAGAGAATCAAACAAGAATGAGATTCTAATTTGATTCACTTGAGAATTTGGCAGAATTTCGGCACGATCTTAAAAATATGAAAATTTTAGAATATGGATTTTTGGAGAAGAAGGAGTGATGAAAATAAGAAAATAGTCAGTTAAAAAATTCGTTTGTGAAGGCTATTTATAGACCAGTAACCGTCATAACAATTCGTGAAGAGATTTAAACGAATAGACACTTCTTTTAAAAATTGAATCTTTTGAATTTAACGGCCACCATGTCGACATGGGGTATCCCATGATGTCGACATCCCTTAGTTAAAAACAATGTAAAATTTGTTTTGAAAATGGTATTGAAAGGAAAACAAGATGAAATGATTCTGGAGTAAAATAAACTAATTTTCCTATGTTTTAAAATAAAATAGAGTAGAAAAATATATTTTTAGAATGTATATATAAATTTGATTTTAAATCTCAAGTATATATATATATTATAAAAGAATATTTAAAAATCAGAAGATAGTTTTAAAAACAAATGAAGTTTAAAACAAGAGTTTATTTAAAAACAAAAACAAAGAATATTTTAAGGCTAAAACATCTTTTTGAAAATCATTTGAAAAGATAATTTTTAAGGCTAAAACATTTGAAAAGCAGTTTTGAAAATCATTTTGAAAAACCATTTTGAAGTAGTTTTGCAAGCTTCTTCCTGCAGAATATCTCATCACATCCGGACTCAAACTTGTACATACCAGGATGTTCGTGGGTTTGTAAGCCACTTGTCGTAGGTTTGTAAGCTACTTGTCATGGGTTTGTAAGCCATTAAGAAGATAGAAATGGGTTCCATCCCAAATGAAATTTGGAATGAAGATTTCCATGCTATTATGAAGTTTTAACAAAACTAGACACTTATCTTGAAATCTTGATCTTGATACTCATGAGTCTTCAAACTTGATTTCTTCATTCTTGATCTTTATACCGTACTGTCTTCAATAATCAGTACCTGCCTTATATATATCCTGCATAATAACATTCATATATCTCTAGACAATAGTGTTAGTATATAAGTTATAATAAAATGAGTTACAAAGGTTGTTGTCATCAAAACCACTATCTCCAGTTCCTAACACAACAAACTTCCTAACCAATGTCGACTGCACCATCACCGACATAAACCTTTCTTGAAACCTTCTCCTAAACTCTACCCAAGTCATGGTTTCCTCATCAACACCAGGTACAACAGTATTCCACCAAAATAGAGCAGCTTCTTGAAGCTGTCTCGAAGCTAATCTCCTCTTCTGCTCGTCATTCATTCCTAGGTCAGCAAAGATTCTCTCACAATGTAGCAGCCAATTTTCCACCTCAATTGCATCTTCAGTTCCAATGAGCGGCTCCCCTCCAAGCCC
The DNA here is from genome assembly GCA_030737815.1 of Allium fistulosum. Lineage (NCBI taxonomy): Eukaryota > Viridiplantae > Streptophyta > Magnoliopsida > Asparagales > Amaryllidaceae > Allium > Allium fistulosum. The sequence goes on from CM060906.1 coordinate 920,885,372, forward strand.
GGTATAGTCTCTGCTCAATTTAGCATAGTGGTTAACTATCGCAGCTTCCTGAACTCCTCCTCCAAGAGCAATCCCTCCGACAACTCTAGCTGCAATTCCAGCTTGCATCATGTTTACGAAAAACCGATACATGGCTCCCATATCCACTTGGGGAACCCCCAACACCAACAGTTTCTTGGGCCTGACCTGGACCTCTTCTAGCATTTAGTCGGGCATTTTCATTAGTGGTGGCGTTATATCCTCCAAGATTAACCCTGCCTCTTCTTCCTTCCATATCTTTATTAAAGCTTCGTGAGATATAGATGAATAGCCTAACTAAGATAGGAGTCTAGAGATATAGCGTATACTAATATATAACAAATACAAGTACATTACTATAGCATTATCCCATACCCCGATCTCAACTCTAATTACTAAGTATTATGTTTTCAATAAGCATTTTTTTATTTAAAGTATTTCATAAACCATGCTCTAATACCAAGCTGTAACATCCCCTATGCAGAGGCCCAAAACTAAGCGCTACAGATGCTACAGTCATCTATAGTATTAGCTTCCGACGACTAAATACAGCTATGTTAGTGGTATCTACCATATCAGAAGCACTTGAATATGAAACAAAACACAGATTTCAAAACAACATTTTATTCATTATATTTAAAACAGATGTTCCATATTCTTAATACGTAATCCCAACACGTTCCCAGATACAGATAAAATAAACTTAATACAAAATATGCCAAGAGAGGTATATGAAGATACCCAATTGGATGATTAGAGTTATATAATCATAATAGACTTAATACAAACACACCGGAAATACAACAAAACATAAAACTGCAACTCCTAAATAGCTATCTGTTTGCCTCCTGCGATCCTCTGGTAGCCTTATTCGTCATGCTACTAAACCTGAAAAAGACCTTAACCCCTCAGCCCACTCAAATTAATTTTGAGCACCCGAGAGTTTAAGGGGAAAACATAAACTTTGAGTCAAACATAAAGCCTGGTGTAAATAATACTATATATCATGATTTTATATGTTAAGTGAGACCACGCCGCTTAGCGGAACGGGCTTCCCCTCACTAACATCCTTTTAAAACATATCTTTGCAAAACCTTTTCCTACAACCAAAACTGGTTAAATATTGTAAAGCGATTCATTATGTAAACATACATAAATATCTGGTAATAATGAACTATCTGTTCAAACACATAAGTTTTGTTTGGATAACTTTTAACCTTTGGCTGACTCGGGCCTACCAGACAATATAATCAAAATTAATCAAACATATGTTAGTTATTCTTCCTCTGGACTATCTATCCTTAACTATATGTTAAATACTTCACTTCTGGATGGTCTGTCCCTAACTTAATCATCTCCCAGGTCTTCTTGATCCTAATGGTTTTTCAAGCTCACCAATAACCTATCTGTATACAAACATATATTCCCTTTGGGGTGTAATCATAATTTTAGTCTACATGTGACCAAGCCCTACGCACTGGAATTTTGGACAACAATTAGCTGGGGCTAATAGCTAATGTATAGCGCGCAACCCCATACTAGTCCCATCTGGTATTCTTTTATCTGAGTCATTTTCACTTAACTATCCCCTCTTGTAATTTTCCTTGAAAACATTTTCAAAATGATTTAAAACCTTTAAATCAAACTCAAACAAGGAAAATATATAATCTTTATGTTTTACTCAAAATCACATTACCATGTTATATATATCTTCTTTACTCAAACCTTAGTTGATGAAAACATTTAAACATTTGAAAGTACCTCTTTCTAAACTTTTGAAAACATCTCTTTCAGAACCAAGTGAAACCCTTTAATTTTCTAAGACAAAAGGTGATGCAGCAGCGGATAACAGAAAAGTATGAAACGGTGAAAGTAGCAATCGGTGGATTGAAAATACCAAACGCCCAATTCCGTTGATCTCAAAGATACTGGAATCTAGCTATCTTCGTCACGTTGATCGCGCACGATGCGGTGAAAGAAGATCTGCAATTCTTCGAACGTTGATCAAGCGCACTTGATACCGTGAATTGGCTTCAACAATCGTTGATTCGAGCGCACTCGAATGCCGAAAGTGGAGATAGGAGATTACACTCAACTACCAATTTAAGAAGAGGCATAAAGCTCTCAAACAAAGTTTTTATTCAAAATCAACCAAGTTTACAAATGACCCAACATCCCTATTTATAGGGTTACATCACCACAATACTCGACCTACATACAGACGACCTACGACCTAACATAGGTCGTTAACGACCTACAGGTTATAACATCACGCGACTTATACATTTACAACATCACGCGACCTAAAAACATTACAACACGACAAAGGACAGCAGTTACAACATCACAATTTACAACGGTAACGACTTACGACCTAACACTTGAGCGACCTAAAAGATAACACATCTTCAGGCTGAGCTTCGGCTTTGTGAGCGACCTACGAGATAACGACATAGCATCTGGAGCGACCTATCCCTTTAGCGACATAAGAAAACAATACTTCTTCAAAGACTTGCGACCTAAGCTTGGCCGTGACCTAAGAGATCAGCGACCTAAGGAGGCTCGCGACCTAAAGTTGAGCGACTTATCATAGGTCGTTAGTTTCCCTTTCCCTGCATAACTCGCTTCACCGCACAACCTTGATGCCTCGCTAGGTCGTAACTCGCTGCGCGTCTCAACACATAGGTCATTGGCTGTTGGCGTTGCATCTCCTTCTTCTCTTATCTTGCTATTCTTTACCCCGTTAGGTCGCACGCGACTTAACAGCTTGTTAGGTCGCTCGCGACTAAGACTACATAAAGTTGGGCTGCATCATCCTCCCCTAGTTGGGAAAAATTCATCCTCGAATTAAAAATTTCTTCCCCATTGGATTGTTCCTCACCAAAATAAGGTATAATATGTTTAACATTAAACACGTCAGAAGTGTACACGTCCTCCGGCAGCTTCAACCTATAAGCATTTTCATTGATTTGTTTGACAATCGTTACAGGACCAATCTTTCGAGCTTTAAGTTTATTGTATGCTCCTACTGGAAAACGATCCTTAGTTAGTACAACATATACTAAATCTCCTTCATTAAATTCAACATTTCTTCGCTTTAGATCCGCAAATCGTTTATACTTCTCATTCATCTTCTCCAATCGTTCCTGAACGATTCTATGGCATTCTGTCAACCCATCAATGAAATCAGCGGCCCGCTTAACTGTTCCCTTTGGTTGTGGCATTGTCATTAAATCCAACTACCCCTTTGGCAAGCTTGAATATACAATCTGAAATGGACTGAAACCCGTACTACGGTTGATAGCATGATTATGAGCAAACTTCGCTTGACATAACTTCACATCCCAACTCTTCAGATTATCCTTCACAAGACATCGCAACAAGTTTCCCAATGATCTGTTCACCACTTCCGTTTGCCCATCTGTTTGCGGATGATAGGCGCTACTAAAATTCAGCTTCGTTCCAACCATCTTCCACAAACTCAACCAAAAATGGCTTAGAAATCTAGTATCCCTGTCTGAAACTATAGATTCTGGTAAACCATGTAAGCAATAGATCTCCCTAAAGAACAATTGTGCCACATGGACTGCATCTGCCGTCTTCTTAGAAGCAACAAAATGTACCATCTTCTAGAAACAGTCCACCACAACATATATAGAGTCATTTCCCCGTTGCGTCCTCGGTAAGCCCAACACAAAATCCATGCTCACATCTACCCACGGTTTTGTAGGAACAGGCAAAGGCATATACAATCCTGCATTTGTAGCTGTCCCTTTCGAAACTTGACAAACATGACATCTTCGAACAAACTTTTCAATTTCCCGCTTCATCGAGGGCCAATAATAAGCCTAAGATATCAACTGTAATGTGCAATCCCTACCCACATGACCTTCATGCAACTCCTTCACAATCTTCATTCGTAAGCTGCACTCTGGTATACACAATTGATTTCCCTTAAAAAGAAAACCATCCACCAACACATACTCATCTGTCTTCCCTTTATTGACTTCATCCATAACCTTAGCAAAGTAAGGATCATCAACAAACAATTCTGGCAACACATCAAACCCCGTTACTTCAACCTTCATTGTAGTCAACAAATGATTCCTTCGACTCAATGCATCTGCCACACAGTTTGTAATTCCTGACTTATGCTTCACCAAAAATGTAAATTGCTGCAGGTATGCGATCCACGAAGCATGCCTGGCTGCAATTTAGTCCTGTCCCTGCAAATGTTTCAGTGCTTCATGATCAGTATACAGAACAAATTCTTTATGGAACAAATAGTGTCTCCAATGTTTTATAGCTTGAACAATAGCATAGAATTCCACATCATAAGTATTATATCTCATCCTGGCTCCCGATAGCTTCTCACTAAAATATGCAAAAGATCGTCCTTTCTGACTCAACACCCCTCCAATCCCAACTTTAGATGCATCGGTATGTAACTCAAACAACAACTGAAAATCTGGTAATACTAGAATTGGTGCTGTCGTCAATAGCTCCTTGATTCTCTCAAAAGCTAGTCTTGCTTCCTCTGACCATGAAAATTGTTTCCCCTTCATACAATCAGTAACTGGTGCCATCACGCTACTGAAGTGTGGAATAAATCTTCGGTAGAATGATGTTAAACCATGAAAACTTCTAACTTCTGTTATCGTCCTGGGTTGTGGCCAATTTCTGATTGCTTCAACTTTATTTTGATCCACCTGTATACCCCCTTCTGAAATAACATATCCCAAAAATAAAACACTATGCGTCATGAACATGCATTTCTTCGTTGCAGCATAAAATTGTTCCTGTCGCAGTATCATCAACACTTCTCTCAGATGATGCAAGTGTTCTTCTGGGCTTCCACTGTATATTAGTATATCATCCAAATACACCACCACGAACTTCCCAATAAATGGTCTAAAGATCTGATTCATCACCCGCATAAATGTACTAGGTGCATTCGAAAGACCAAACGGCATAACCAGCCATTCGTACAACCCCTCCCGTGTCTTGAACGCTGTTTTCCATTCATCCCCTGGTGGAATTCGAATTTGATGATAACCACTCTTCAAATCGATCTTCGAAAAGATAGTAGCCCCGCTCAACTGATCTAACAAATCATCAAGCCTCGGCATCGGAAATCGGTATCTAACAGTTATTTTGTTGAGTGCCCTGCTATCCGTACACATCCTCCACGAGCCATCCTTCTTCGGCACTAACAAAGCTGGCACTGCACAAGGACTTAAACTTTCCTGTACACGCCCTTGTTCAAGCAACTCTTCCACTTGCCTTCTTAACTCCTCGTGTTCCTTTGGACTCATTCTGTAATGTGGTCTATGTGGTAACACAGCTCCTGGAACAAGATCTATGTGGTGTTGTATGTCCCTCAACGGTGGTAACTCCGTTGGCAGCTCTTCAGGGAATACATCTTCAAATTCTTCTAGTACTGGCTTTACTTCTTCAGGAATTTCAACCACTTCATTACTCTCTCGTCCAATCAACAAGAATACTTCAGGCTCCTCTTCTACTTCCCTAACAAACTTCTTCAAAGATAGCAAAGTTTTAAGTTCTTCAATCTCCTCCAACTTGCTTTCTTCTTGTTGTCGCTTCTTGAGAACTAAAATGATTTTTGTGCTTTCGAACATGAAACTATAGCCGTTGGTACGTCCATCATGTTGCACAGCTCTATCATTCTGCCATGGTCTCCCCAACAACAAATGACATACATCCATATCCACAACATCACACCAAATTTCATCTTTGTATTTCTTCCCAATCGAAAAATTAACACAAGCTCTTCGTCCAACCTTCACTTCCCCACCTTTCCTCAACCAAGCTAACTTGTAAGGTTTCGGATGCTTCTCAGTCATTAATGCCAACTTCTTCACAGCTTCTGTAGAGATGATATTGTCACAACTGCCCGCATCAATAACAAACTTGCAAACCCTTCCCAAGATAGTGCATGTTGATTGAAAGATGTTACTCCTCAACCAGCTAGTTTCCTCCTCCTTTTTTGGTGTCAAACAAGATCTCTTCATCATTAAAGTATATCCATCATCTCCTGACAACAATTCTTCTTCCTCCTCAACTGGTAGTGAATTAGAACGTTCAGCTTCTGCATCCTCATCTTCAACCTCAGCAATCATCGCTCGTTTCTTTGGCTTCGGACATTCATTGCTTTTGTGACCAAACTCCTGACAATTGAAACATTTGATACCACTATTGACCTTGGTCTTAGCAACTTCACTAACAACCGGTTTTGCAACAGCCTTGGAAACATTCGCATTGCTACTAGCCCCTTTCATTTGATTGTTGGAATTTGTAAACACACCACCACCTCTCCTGCCTTGCTTCTCCCAAGCTAAAGCTTTTTGATGTGCTTCAGCAACAGATCTGGGATCAAACATATTCACCATATCTTGAATCTGCATTCTCAACCCTCCAATAAATCTAGCGGTCAACTGTTCCTCTATCTCCATGATGTCATTCCTCGCAATTAATTGATAAAATTCATCCGCATAATCATTCACTGACTTTGTTCCTTGTCTCAGATTCTGCAATCATTGATACATAAGAGACTGATAATTATACGGTAAGAATGTGGCCTTCATTAACTTCTTCATCTTCTCCCATGACTCAATCTTTGACTTTCCCATCCTCTCCTGTGTAAGTTTAGTTTGTTGCCACCATTCCATAGCTCTTCCTTTCAATCGTGTAGCAACCAACTTCACTCTACGATGCTCGGGTACTTCTTTGAAGTCAAAAATTTCTTCCACATTAGACAACCAATCCAAAAATTCCTCCGCTACCATTCCACCCTTGAATTCTGGAATTTCAGTTTTCATCCCCGACTCCCATCGTCGATCATCTTCTACATCCCGATATGCATTTCGTACTTGGTCTCGATCTCGAGAATGAATACTACATCTACCACCATCTTCATCAAAAACAGATGTACTTCGATAACGATCTCGACCATCCTCATTTCTATGATAACGCATATCTCTTCTACTTTGTCTTTCATCATCACGGTATGGCTCATATTCAAACTCATGTGGAGTTCTTCTCTCTTCATTTCTATACTCATGATGTTCTCTTCTCAATGAAATTTAAGATTCTCTTCTTTCTCGGTAAGATTGCGGCGACACCCTCATCGCTTCCGTAACCGATGGCGAAACTCTGTTTCCTCCATGGTTCGAGACTGGCGACCTTCTCCTTTGACTTTGATTCATGTCATTCATCAGTTTCTCTAATTTCCCAATGCCTTCATCAAACTTTTCATTGATGCGTTGTTCCATTTGCTCGGCTTCTTCTCTTCTATACAACGCTTCAACATTCTGATGGCGATTAGCTCTTCTCGGAGGCATTGTCAAATCTTCAAACAAAAATTGATGCATGGCCTTGAACAAACTTCAAACTCTCTACCTCTCGGCCTTGACTTACAAAGTGATGCACGGCTTGAATTCTTCAATAAGAATTGGCTCCAAAGACTTAGCTTAGCTATGATTGGCTAACTCTAGCTCTGATACTAAATGATGCAGCAGCGGATAACAGAAAAGTATGAAACGGTGAAAGTAGCAATCGGTGGATTGAAAATACCAAACGCTCAATTCCGTTGATCTCAAAGATACCGGAATCTAGTTATCTTCGTCACGTTGATCACGCACGATGCCATGAAAGAAGATCTGCAATTCTTCGAACGTTGATCAAGCGCACTTGATACCGTGAATTGGCTTCAACAATCGTTGATTCGAGCGCACTCGAATGCCGAAAGTGGAGATAGGAGATTACACTCAACTACCAATTTAAGAAGAGGCACAAAGCTCTCAAACAAAGTTTTTATTCAAAATCAACCAAGTTTACAAATGACCCAACATCCCTATTTATAGGGTTACATCACCACAATACTCGACCTACATACAGACGACCTACGACCTAACATAGGTCGTTAACGACCTACAGGTTATAACATCACGCGACTTATACAATTACAACATCACGCGATCTAAAAACATTACAACACGACAAAGGACAGCAGTTACAACATCACAATTTACAACGGTAATGACTTACGACCTAACACTTGAGCGACCTAAAAGATAACACATCTTCAGGCTGAGCTTCGGCTTTGTGAGCGACCTACGAGATAACGACTTAGCATCTGGAGCGACCTATCCCTTCAGCGACCTAAGAAAACAATACTTCTTCAAAGACTTGCGACCTAAGCTTGGCCGCGACCTAAGAGATCAGCGACCTAAGGAGGTTCGCGACCTAAAGTTGAGCGACTTATCATAGGTCGCTGGTTTCCCTTTCCCTGCATAACTCACTTCACCGCACAACCTTGATGCCTCGCTAGGTCGTAACTCGCTGCGCGTCTCAACACATAGGTCGTTGGCTGTTGGCGTTGCATCTCCTTTTTCTCTTATCTCGCTATTCTTCACCCCGTTAGGTCGCATGCGACTTAACAGCTCGTTAGGTCGCTCGCGAACTAAGACTACATCAAGTTGGGCTGCATCAAAAGGCCAAAACCTTACCTTTCGAAACCAAACATCAAACCTTTTGAAACTATTGAACTAAATCCTTTCGAAACCATTGAACTAAAACCTTTTGAAAGCATTCAACCTTTTAAAACATAAACCATTCGAAAGCTTACTGGGTTCAATTTAAAACATGTGGAAAATCTTCTTTTAAAAACCTATCGACTTCATTGGAAGCTACCTTTCGACTTTGTCGAAGGCTCTACTTCGAAAGGTTTAAAACACATCATTTAAAACTATAGTCCCCTGCCTTTAAAACAACTCCTTCGAAAACTTTGGGCTATACTTCAATTAGGAAAGTCAGGTAAAACATCTAAGTCGAAAGCTTTGATACCTTTCGAAAGCATTAAGAAGAGGCTGGTTTTAGAAAGAGGTAAACCTTTTGACTTTGTTGGAAGGTTCAAACAAAACAACGATAGAGCGGTAGTAACCTTTCGACTTTGTCAAAAGGTTTAAAAACTTTATTTTAAATAATTGACCTGGTCGAAAGCAACCAAGTTGAAATCTCCTTTTCGAAAGCAAGCAAGTATAAGCTTTTGGTTTATAAAACAAACATACCCAACCCTCTTTAGCAACCAACCTTTCGACTAAGTACCCTTCAACCTTGTTCAATTCATTACATACCAACTAAATTGATACCATATGCACTGAACTTTGACCTTGTCGAAGGCTATAACCTTTCGACTTTGTCAGAAGGTCTGGGTCGGAAGGTTTGATGCCTAAAATGGCTGAAACATGCTAAAAAAATGATTTTCTTATTTTTAACTTAAAAATGATAGATTTTCAACTAACCCGCCTTTGTTTGTCAAATACTCATTGGTTAATAAATACTTTTCAGAAAAGTGATGCCACTAATTTCATAATTAAATAATAATTTTATTTTATAAAATGCCCCTTCTCCTTAATTAAATATATAAATCATTTAAGTCTCATACCTTAAATAATTTTATATATTCATCAAATCACTTAGGAAAAATCTGGAAAAAATCCCAAAAAATTTATTTTAATATGTTTTCCAACATATAAAAATTTCAAACCCAAATAATATTATTTTAACCGTAAATAATTTATAACCCCAAAAATCATTTTCTTCACTAGAAAATTAATATAAAATCCACATAAATTCAGAAAATTATCAAAATTGGAACCCATTTCTAAAATATCATTTCTGACCTATATTTAAATTTTGAAGGCATTTGGATGTAATTTGATTGGGTTTTCATATCAAACATTTCATAAATACTAATATGAACATGCATAATTCACCAACAAACAAATATATAACTTTAATCATCAAAACATGGCGTATACTTGCTAAAACATTTCAGATCTAATCTTAAAACCGAAAACTATAAGAAAATGGGATGAAGTAATTATTCACCTTAGCTTTGAGATTAAAAGATGTGAAATTTGATGTTGATTAACTTCTTCTTCTTGTATCGTAGCTTTATCTTCCTTGAGAATAAAAATGGTGGCCGGCCTTAGATGTTTTTAGTTTGCTAAAATGAAATGAATGTGAGTTTCATTTTCTAAGGGTTTAGGGTATAAGCCTCTTGCCCTTACTCATTTCCTAACACATTAGTACATGTTATCTTATTTTAATTTGCATATTAACATGGAACGACTACCCTTAGTTAATCAAATCTCAACCTATTAATCTTCACATTATTTTATTTAATTTAACCAATTTAATATCCTAAATAATGTTATAAAAATATGGGGTGTTACAATTCCCCTATAAATACTCACCTACTTGCAACTAGAGATGGATCTTTTCCGGGGAGAGAGCCACCATTACTCTACTGGAATTTCTTCACTTCTTTAACTTTCTTCTCCCTTAAAATAGTCATCAAGGGGGTTGCTGTGATTCTCTAGTCAACCCTTGTACTTATGACTTATTCTAACTCATTGTAACTTAGATCTAACGACTAACTAGTTGATATCCAGAGAGATTTAACTAGTATAATCATAATAAAAATTGGACGTATGTTGTGACGCCCCACCTCTATACTCACATTAGCCAAGGACACTACGGGGTAATGTCGTCGACTAGCATGAAGAATAAGGCTGTTGAGGAGCGACCATATGTGTAATTGCTTTGGGCGAGTACCGATATGTCAGATAATATAACTTACATTTCATTTCAAGAGGAAATCCGACATGTCAAGTACAAACTCAAAGCTACCCACATGGTGGCTATGAGGACTTTGGAAACAAATATAGAAATAAGCATAACACAAATCAGTTACAAATATTCATATCACAAAGGCGGAATCAGATATGAATATATCACATAAAAGTGTACATCAAAATAGTGGTCATACCAGATCCACTACATCACAAAGGAATAGATACAAGTGCTAGACAAAAGAATAAATATACATCAAGGAGTCTCTATATCAAATGTATACTAACAAAAACTACTATGCTAAAGTAGTTAGCCCAAAAGTCAGGTGAGGGACCCTGATAAGAAGTCAAGCAGGAGAACTTGAAATACCTCGGTCTGACCCGAGTATTATTTAAGAAGAAAATAATAAACGGATTAGTCTAGCTATAAATATCATATAAAATGAGATAGGATAAGAGATATGACAAAAATGTATGATAACAATAATGCCATACTGCGACAAGTATACATCAAATAACAAAAAAAATCTTACAATATCTCAAATATTCTCAAACACCAAAAAGAATGTCATATTCTTTAAATTATTCACCAAAAAACAAATATTGATAGAGCTTATCAATGCATATCATCAAAATTGGTGAAACACAAATTCCGGAAATCAACAACCAGAAATCCAGAAATCACAAAAAGGGGGAGGCCTATCACAAACGAGAGCATGAATACTCACCAACACGTGCATCACAAACGGAACGCTATTCCATGGTCGCTAACCATCAATTTTGAGCCGAAGCTCCACAAACGGCCCGAAGACCATGGGTCGCTACCCCCACCAAATTGAACCGAAGTTCCACAAACGGGGTTTTTAGTCCCCACACAAACAAAGAGACATCGCACATCGCTAGTCTAATTCACAAAATGATCACCATTGATCAATAAGAAGTGCGAATCACACTAAGTTAGTAAATATAAGAGTTTAGCTTCATGTCCCATAACCACTAGCTTAACTTAAATATTTACGAACAAATTGTAGATTTCCACCAATCGAACAAGCCTAAGAATTAACCGACAAAGTAAACGCAAGCGTTTCATACCACTTGTTTTGCTAAGCCATTTAATTAGATTTCTCATACGAGTGAGGTAAAGGTTTGTATATACTAATAGATTGGAAAACGGTTTTAAAAACGAGCTTTGTATTTAAAGGTAGTGTTGAAATCGTTTTTTGTGAAAGAGTTTGAGTATTTACTACTATTATAGAAACCTTTATATTTTAAAGTGACAAATCACAAAAATGATTATAGAAACAATCAATCACCAAAAATTCACATACGAAATTGTGAATTAAAAACATAGAAATTGATACCAAATCCATCAAAATGGATATTCCCAAAAATCCCGAAAATGAAGTCATTAAAGTCGATAAATGATAACAACAAATTGGATCATCAAGAATCGATTAAAAATTGGAAATCCACACAAAACTTCCTAAAATGGGCAAAAAGCACATCTCCCAGATTCAGTCGACTGAACCAGAAGGTTAGTCGACTGATACATGGCCAGAAACTCTCGGGTTCTTGGTTCAGTCGACTGAACTATATGGTCAGTCGACTGACACAGGGACAGGAAGTTTTCTGCTCCCAGGTTCAGTCGACTGCCAATCGACTAGTAGATAGACAGAAGGTTTCTGCTCCCAGGTTCAGTCGACTGACACAGGGGCAGGAAGTTTTCTGCCCTTAGATTCAGTCGCCTGACCTTACCGTTTAGTCGACTGAACTGCCATTTGCAGTATTCTCAACCTAGCCCAAGAAGGGGCAAAAATCCAAACGGAAGTGATCGGACGAGCAACGAAGACTAGGGATTTATGCCAAGCGACAACCCAGCCTTATAGGCTCTTCGATACACCCAACAACGTGTTCAAACATCAAAGATAGGATTTTTAAAGATTTGACTTCAAAACACCAAAATTTGGAAAATTCATCAAACCAATTCAATTCAAAGGCAAATGGACAAGGAATAGATGTTAGGAATTACTACCTAACAACTATCAAAGATATAGACATAGATGTGAGTTCAAAAACTCACCCTTTTAAACCCAAAACAACAAATGAGAAGCTCTAGAACAAGCAAAGATTGATTTCTCTTCAACAACACCTCTAGAATATTCAATCTATTACCAAAGGTGAAGTTTTTCCTATGTAAGGTTATAGGAATTTCTAAAAATTGAAGAGGGATTGAGATGGAGAAGATGAAGAGGATGCTTACCTAAGCTTCTCTTGGATTTTGGACTTGAATTTGTAATTCCTAAACAAACTAGGGTTTTGGAATTCTAATTCCAATCTCTTCCCCCATTTTTACTTTAGCTTGATTGTTAGGAAATAGAGTGAGTGAATGGATGAAGAGTAGAGGAGTTAAGGTTATTTGTTAGGTTGGTGGGCTGAAACCGAAACCCAAAGCCCTAAATGAAAATATCAAAATTTTACTCAACTCCAAAAATATCGATGTTTATACTCAAAAAGGTGGTAAATGCCATTTTGGACTCAATGGAAGTGGTCTCGAGTCCTAATTCGACTGTTTACAAAAAGTAACATTTTGGACTTTAATCCGACTAACGATGCTATATTTAAATAAAACATTTAAATATACAATCATAAAATTTGCGGGTTGTTACAGACTCCCCTCCTTAAAGAAATTGCGTCCTCGCAATACTTAAGAAAAAGAAATAAAAAGTAACAACCATACAAAGGCATAACAGCACAAAAGAAGAAATTTTGAAATGAGAAGTTCACCTTAAGGAACACGAGAGAATAAGTCCGGATGTGTTCGCTCGATGAGTTCTCTAGATTCCCAAGAGTAATCCTTAGGATTTGAGGACCATTGAACTTTCACAAGAGGAACATCTTTATTTCGAAGGCGTTTAACCTCCGTAGCAATGATACGAATAGGATATTGCTCATAAGTCAAATTAGGCGAAACTTCAATTTCTTCAATAACACCGGGCTCAAGAATAGAATCGGAATCTCGAAGGCATTTTCGTAGTTGAGAGACGTGGAATACGTCATGAATAGCAGAAAATTGAGCCGGTAATAAAAGGCGATAAGCCACGGAACCAATGCGTTCGGTGATGGGAAATGGACCAATATATCGAGGTGCTAATTTTCCGGACCGACTGAAACGCACAACACCCTTCATAGGTGAAACACGAATGAACACCAAATCTCCCACAGAAAATTCTAATTTCCTTCCTCGGTTATCGGTATAGGATTTTTGTCTATTTTGAGCTTCTTTCATCCTATGACGAATAAGGTCAATCTTTTCTGTGGCATCCCGAATAAAATCTGGACCTAAAACCAGCTTCTCACCGGCTTCAAGCCAACACGAAGGAGATCTGCATGGCCTTCCGTAGAGTGCCTCGAAAGGTGCCATACCAATACTTGATTGGAAGCTATTATCATACGAAAACTCAACAAGAGAAATATGATCTTCCCAACTTCCACCAAAATCAAGAACACATGCACGAAGAAGATCTTCAAGAGTTTGATTCATACTCTCGGTTTGTCCATCGATCTGAGGATGATAAGTGGTGCTAAAATTAAGCTTTGTTCCCAAAGCTTTTTAAAGACCCTTCCAAAATCCACTAGTAAACAATGGATCACAATCACTAACAATAGAAGTAGGAACTCCATGCAATTTAACAATTTCCTTGACATAGAGGCAAAATAGGTACGGTTCGATTGGACCGAACGGGAATAAATTGGGCCGATTTTGTAAGTCTATCTACTATCACCCATAGGCTATCATGACCCGAATGAGAATGGGGAAGACCGTCAATAAAGTCCATGGAGACTTGATCCCACTTCCAAATGGGAATGTCCAAAGGTTGCAATAACCCACCGGGCCTTTGATGCTCGGCCTTTACGAGTTGGCAAGTCATGCAACGCTTAGTAAAGTTAGCAATATCAGATTTCATTCCATCCCAATAATAAAGTCGCTTCATATCCGCGTACATTTTACTACTACCGGGATAAATGGTAAATTTAGAATGATGAGAATCTTCTAAAATGTCTTTAAGAAGATCAATAATATTTGGCACAATAAGTCCACCAAATTTTCGAATACTGCTACGAGCATCAATATCAAAGTCTTTCAAACCTTCAATATCAATTTTATCCCTACAACTTTGGCTAAGAAGAACCAATTCGGGATCATGCTTTTGAGCTTTAAGAATGCGGTCTAAAAGAGAAGGATGAGCCTCAAGGCTACACAAAACAAGAGGTGAACATGAATTGGATTCACGGTCTCGAATCTCACAAGTGGATAAACTCTCGAGATCATTCCATTCAGATATCATCATGGAAACAACCGCTTGTTGCTTTCGGCTAAGGGCATCAGCAACACGATTTCCCTTTCCGAGAGTATAAAGAATATCAAGGTCATAAGATGCAAGGAACTCGAGCCAATGTTGTTGATGCAAATTAAGTTCCTTTTGGGAAAATAAATACTTCAAAGATTTATGATTGTTGTAGAGAACAAATTTCTCTCCCAAAAGATAATGACGCCAAATTCTAAGGGCGAAAACAATAGCCACGAGCTCTAAATCATGAGTGGCATATCTAGTCTCGGCATGCTTTAATTGCCTAGAAGCATAAGAAATAACATGTTCCCTTTGCATGAGAACGGAACCCAAACCAACACGACTAGCATCGGTATAAACAATAAAATCTTGGTTCCCTTTGGGAATCACAAGAATAGGAGCATCGGAAAGGAGTTCCTTTAATTTCTGAAATGAAGCTTCACATTTGTCTGACCAAATATATTTAACTCCCTTCTTTGTCAAACTTGTGAGAGATACGGAAATTTTAGAAAAGTCCTTTATGAACCGACGGTAATAGCCCGCTAATCCGAGAAAGCTACGAATTTCTATCACACTCTCCGGTCTCTTCCAATTTTGAATCGCTTCAATCTTTGAAGGATCCACGGAAATTCCGAATTCAGAAATAATATGCCGCAAGAATTTCACATGAGATTGCCAAAAGTGGCATTTAGAAAATTTTTCTTTCAATTGGTTGCTCCTAAGAGTTTCCAACCCAATCCGAAGATGATTTTCATGCTCTTCCTCGGTTTTAGAATAAATAAGAATATCATCTATAAAGATGAGAACAAATCGATCGAGGAAGTCTTTGACAACTCGATTCATAAGGTCAACGAAATAAGCTGGAGCATTCGTTAAACCAAATGGCATAACAAGCCATTCATAAGATCCATAACGAGTACGGAACGATGTCAAAGGAATGCTATCCTCTGCAATACAGAGCTGATGAAAACCGGTTGCTAAGTCTAACTGTGAAAAAACTCTAGCACCACTAAGTTGATCGAATAGATCATCAATCCGAGGCAAGGGATATTTATTCTTGATGGTGAGATCATTAAGCTTGCGGTAATCAACACAAAGCCTAAGTGTACCATCGGATTTCTTCACAAAAATAGCTGAAGCTACCCATGGAGAGGAACTAGAACGAACAAACTATTTTGCTTCCAATTCAGATAATTGTTTACGCATCTCCTCATTTTCCTTATTGGACATACGATAAGGAGGACGAGTAATAGGTAGAGCTCCAGGGATTAGATTAATTCTGAACTCAATTTCTCGCTTAGGTGGTAATTCTAAAACGGGCTCAAATATGTTGCGAAATTCACGAACAATGTGAATGAGAGAAATAACATCTTCCTCATCATCATTATCGTCATCAAGAGGATTTAGAGAATACAAGGATGCTCCCGAATTGGAATCTGAATCTTTAAGAACAAGAGAAATCTACTTAATAGATTGAGGATGTCGAAGATATATAGTCCGCTCAGGACATAGGATATGTGCTTCATAATGGTTAAGCCAATCCATTCCCAAAATCATTCCGAAACCAAGGTAACGCATAACATGCAAATCGGCTCGGAAAGCATAATCACGTAAAATAATTTCAACATCTTTATAAAGTAAACTGAGTGTTGCGGATCCACCAACCAGATTCGCAATCCTCATTGAAGTCATCAAGCCAATAACATTCAAAGACAAAGCATCAACAAGTTCTTTTGATATAAAAGAGTGAGATGCACTCGTATCAAAAAGAACTCGAATAGGAAGATCATGAAATATAATAATGCCATCAAGGATAGAATGAGAAATACCTTGACCTTGAGAAGTGTTAGTAGGGGCTTGTACAACATTTAGCTTGCCTTCCTTCTGGCTTTGAAGTTTGGGACATGAAGATATAGTATGACCCGAACTTTTGCAATAGCGACAAGTAAGAGACTTCGGACACTTGTTCGCATAATGGTCCTTAGAACCACAATTGTAACATTCTCCAAGACTAGAGGTAGGAGTCTTTGCTACCGAAGTTGCTTGCTTCCCTCTCTTGTTGGGATTAGGCTTGAATTTAAAAGTTCTCTTCTTGTTGATGTTTTGTTTGACTTCAACATCACTTTCTTTATCGGCCTCTTCGAGTCGAAGAGCGATATCACTTTCTAATTTCAGAAGTAATGGATTTTTGAGTTTCTTATTCAACCCATAGACAAATCTCTGATTTTTCTTCAATGGGGTATTAATATAATCGACCCCATATTTAGATAGAGATTCGAAAGATGCGACGTAATCTGTCATAGAAGATTCACCTTGAACAAGGTCAATAAAGCGTTGGGCTAAAGATACTTTTTCAGCTTCCGGCACAAATTTCAACTCGAACCTTTCCCGGAATTGCTCCCAAGTAAGATCCGCTTCAATAATTTCCAAGATCAGAAGCTCATATCGGTCTAATGCTCTTTCTTGGAGCATGCTAGAAGCCACTT
The DNA here is from genome assembly GCA_030737815.1 of Allium fistulosum. NCBI lineage: Eukaryota > Viridiplantae > Streptophyta > Magnoliopsida > Asparagales > Amaryllidaceae > Allium > Allium fistulosum. The sequence continues at coordinate 920,902,883 of CM060906.1, forward strand.
GGACTCGATGTAGATCAATAAGATTCATGCGGGAAAAGATGCGATCGCATGTTCTAAGCCAAGCTTGGACTTCTATAACGCTTTCGAAACCCTTAAAAGGCCTTCCACCCAAGTTGGTGTAATCACTGCACAAGCGTGCAAACCCAGATTTAGGATGAGTAGGCTCTGGAATGGGTCCGATAGCTTGAATATTTTTCATAAGATCCAGAAGTTGCTGAGCAGACATAAATACTCCGTCCTGAGGAGTAGCACTGGATTGACCAGCGCTGGGATGACCTGGTCTAACCATTTCCCTTCTTTAAGAAAGAAAGAAGAGGAAAAAGGTTATTCACAAAATAAATATCAAACAAACTTGATTGATAAAACAAGGCATCATAAAAAGAAATAGGATAGAACGGTACGAAGACTCGAATTAAATCCTATAGCGTGATTCCTAAGAAAGACTTAGGACAATGATCCTTGCAAGATTATTCTACATTGTTCTGAAGTTTGGCTCTGATACCAAGCTGTGACGCCCCACCTCTATACTCACACTAGCCAAGGACACTACGGGGTAATGCCATCGACTAGCACGAAGAATAAGGCTGTTGAGGAGCGACCATCTGTGTAATTGCTTTGGGTGAGTACCAATATGTCAGATAATATAACTTACATTTCATTTCAAGAGGAAATCCGACATTTCAAGTAAAAACTCAAAGCTACCACACAGTGGCTATGAGGACTTCGGAAACAAATATAGAAATAAGCATAACAAAAATTAGTTACAAATATTCATATCACAAAGGCAGAATCAGATATGAATATATCACATAAAAGTGTACATCAAAATAGTGGTCAAACCAGATCCACTACATCACAAAAGAATAGATACCAGTGCTAGACAAAACAATAAGTATACATCAAGGAGTCTCTATCCCAAATGTATACTAACAAAAACTACTATGCTAAAGTAGTTAGCCCAAAAGTCAGGTGAGGGACCCTGATAAGAAGTCAAGCAGGAGCACCTGAAATACCTTGGTCTGACCCGAGTATTATTTAAGAAGAAAATAATAAATGGATCAGTCTAGCTATAAATATCAAATAAAATGAGATAGGATAAGAGATATGACAAAAACGTATGATATCAATAGTGCCATACTGCGACAAGTATACATCAAATAACAACAAAAATCTTACAATATCTCAAATATTCTCAAACACCAAAAAGAATGTCATATTCTTTAAATTATTCAACAAAACACAAATATTGATAGAGCTTATCAATGCATATCATCAAAATTGGTGAAACACAAATTCCGGAAATCAACAACCAGGAATCCAGAAATCAAAAAATGGGGGAGGCCTATCACAAACGGGAGCATGAATACTCACCAACACGTGCATCACAAACGGAACGCTATTCCATGGTCGCTAACCATCAATTTTGAGCCGAAGCTCCACAAACGGCCCGAAGACCATGGGTCACTACCCCACCAAATTGAACCGAAGTTCCACAAACGTGGTTTTTAGTCCCCACACAAACAAAGACACATCGCACATCGCTAGTCTAAATCACAAAATGATCACCATTGATCAATAAGAAGTGCGAATCACACTAAGTTAGTAAATATTAGAGTTTAGCTTCATGTCCTATAACCACTAGCTTAACTTAAATATTTACGAACAAATTGTAGATTTCCACTCGAAAATTGTCATAAGATTTCAATCGAACAAGTCTAAGAATTAACTGACAAAGTAAACGCAAGTGTTTCATACCACTTGTTTTGCTAAGTCGTTTAATTAGATTTCTCATACGAGTGAGGTAAAGGTTTGTATATACTAATAGATTGGAAAATGGTTTTAAAAACCAGCTTTGTATTTAAAAGTACTGTTGAAATCGTTTTTTTATGAAAGAGTTTGAGTATTTACTACTAGTATAGAAACCTTTGTATTTTTAAGTGACAAATCCAAAAATGATTATAGAAACAATCAATCACAAAAAATTCACATACGAAATTGTGAATTAAAACCATAGAAATCGATACTGAATCCATCAAAATGGATATTCCCAAAAATCCCGAAAAAGAAGTCATCAAAGTTGATAAATGATAACAATAAATCGGATCATCAAGAATCGATTTAAAATCGGAAATCCATACAAAACTCCCTAAAATAGGCAAAAAGCACATCTCCCAGATTCAGTCGACTGAACTAGAAGGTCAGTCGACTGATACAAGGCTAGAAACTCTCGGGTTCCTGGTTCAGTCGACTGAACTATATGGTCAGTCGATTGACACAGGGACATGAAGTTTTCTGCTCCCAAGTTCAGTCGACTGCCAGTCGACTGGTAGATGGACATAAGCTTTCTGCTCCCAAGTTCAGTCAACTGCCAGTCGACTGACACAGGGGCAGGAAGTTTTCTACCCCCAGATTCAGTCGACTGACCTTACCGTTTAGTCGACTGAACTACCATTTGCAGTATTCTCAACCTAGCCCAAGAAGGGGCAAAAATCCAAACGGAAGTGATCGGACGAGCAACGGAGAATAGGGATTTATGCCAAGCGACAACCCAGCCATATAGGCTCTTCGATACACCCAACAACGTGTTCAAACATCAAAGATAGGATTTTTAAAGATTTGACTTCAAAACACCAAAATTTGGAAAATTAATCAAACCAATTCAATTCAAAGGCAAATGGACAAGGAATAGATGTTAGGAATTACTACCTAACAACTATCAAAGATATAGACATAGATGTGAGTTCAAAAACTCACCCTTTTAAACCCAAAACAACAAATGAGAATCTCTAGAAAAAGCAAAGATTGATTTCTCTTCAACAATACCTCTAGAATCTTCAATCTATTACCAAAGGTGAAGTTCTTCCTATGTTAGGTTATAGGAATTTCTGAAAATTGAAGAGGGATTGAGATGGAGAATATGAAGAGGATGCTCACCTAAGCTTCTCTTGGATTTTGGACTTGAATTTGTATTTCCTAAACAAACCAGGGTTTTGGAATTCTAATTTCCAATCTCTTCCCCAATTTTTACTTTAACTTGAGTGTTAGGAAATAGAGTGTGTGAATGGATGAAGAGTAGAGGAGTTAGGGTTATTTGTTAGGTTGGTGGGCTGAAACCCAACCCAAAGCCCTAAATGAAAATATCAAAATTTTACTCAAGTCCAAACATATCGATGTTTATACTCAAAAAGGTCGCAAACGACATTTTGGACTCAATGGAAGTGGCCTCGAGTCCTAATTCAACTGTTTACAGAAAGTAACATTTCGGACTTTAATCCGACTAACGATGCTATATTTAAATAAAACATTTAAATATACAATCGTAAAATATGCGGGTTGTTACATATGCCAGAGTTAGCTGAACCGTTATAAAAATTCTATGTCTCTTTTCTTACTTCTACCTTTTATTTGTTGTTTATCTGAGATTTCTGCTACTGATTATCTGCACTGGTGCTTTTACACTTGATCCAGGGTGTAGATCTGTAACGACCTGGGTATTTCGAACTATTCACATCCGCCCATGTCAGACTTGAATTGCTCAAAATATCATATTTTTAATTTATATTTGGCAACACTTAGCATATACAGTAAATAAATCAATCACAGAATCACAGACACAGAGTATTACAACAACAAACAGCGGAATAGATAAATAGTAGTTCATGAAGCTACTATAAAACATTAGAGTCTAAAACAAAATACAACAGAATCTCAAATACAAATGAATCTCTAATACATAAGAAACTAACGAGTCTGAGCATAAATGACTGGAATAAACTGAAATAACTGAAAGCTGGAATGATAGATCTTCAAACAAAGCTCCAATATCAAAAGGTGAGTCTCAAATGCTGTGTCACTCAGTCTGGCCCGAGTATAAAGCAAAACACAAAACACTCGGGTCGGGATTAACATTCTTATATTAATAAATTCAACTCAAGTGAAATGTCAACTGAAATACAAGTAACTTAAAGGATGTTTGGGATTCCCATCCTCTAAGGATCCGTGGAACTATCTACTATGTAGTAATATACGCTATTATAATATGTCAATAGTAAAGTAAATTATTAAAATAGCGTTAAGGCGTTACCCATATCCCCCTTAACACATTTTATATATTCCTATAGTCTATACAGTACCGTAAGCGCACTCCATAGGTATGGTACAAACCAAACTCGTAGAAGGCGCGATAGGGCATGTGACAAGGCACGCGAGGCAATGCCAGGGTAGATATACCGTTTGCGGATCTGGACTGGTGGTAACGCATAGCAGCTACTACCTCCCACCTCGTGACACACTCCCAAATCAAAGGTGCACCCAATTAAATCACAAATTAATAGAATGGTATCGAAGGAATGTGCCTGATCGGAGGAATGACCTCACTTGGCCCGGCGTGGTTCCTGTTTTAGCCATATCAAGCTGACTCACAGGAGTCAGGGCTACGCTGATACCTTATATAGAATCATCACCAAACCATCCTACTTCATTCTGGAACCTCCACCACGTACACAGTTGTTAAATTGGTTTTCGGTATTGGCAGAGAGTATGACAATATCCGATCTCGGTCTCTTTAACAACCAAACGCTTATTTCACACCGTGGTCATTTTTTCAAATATTTCATACCTCATATCAAAATATCATATTCATTTCAAAACCATATCAGTTCGATATCATTATTCACTTTAAATAATATTCATTTCCAGAATCGTAACACTTTCGAAATCATAACACTTTTGAAATCATAACTCTTTTGAAATCGTAATACTTTTGAAATCATAACACTTTGAAATCATAATACTTTTGAAATCATAACACTTTTGAAATCATAACACTTTTGTAATCATAACAGTTCCCACTTAAACAGTTTAGATATTGAAAATAGTATATATATTAAAATAGTTACAAATTTAAAATAGTTTATATATTAAAATAATATATATGTTAAAATAGTTGTAAATTAAAAATAGTTTATATTTATTTAAAGAGATTATACTGAAATAGTTTCCCAATTAGAATTGTTCATCCAAATCATCAAATCGACTCAAATCAACTTAAATTCCAAAATTCAACTTAAATCAATCCTTGTTCATCACTTTCAGTTTAAAAGGTTAAAGATTCAATTCACATCCTCAATAAACCATTTCAAAATTTATCGATTTCAAATCTAGGTTTGAATTATCATTTCAAGTCCAATAAGATTCAAAGTTAAATATTCAAACATTTAAAATATAGTTTCATTTATATTGCGACATACAATTTAATTTTATTCAAATTGGAAAAATTTTACTTAATAATTTTAATAACAATTAATTAAAATCTCAATTTATAAATTGAATCAATATTAAATATTCCGTCTCAGTTTTATTTAAATTTATAAATCATACCTTCCAAATCTCAAAATCAATGAGTTCAAATAAATTCTTATTTAAATTCAATTTATTAGGACATTAAATTTCAAGTCAATTTTACTTTATTTTTCCAGCCTCTATTTATTTCAAGTTATTACAAATTCTATTTAAAAATATAATTTTAAATAAATACCTAAACATGTTATATACTACTTAAATTAATACTTTAATTAAATTTTATTAAATTAAATCTCATTATTAAATTAATTTATATTAAATCTATTTTTATATTTTTTAAAACAGTAAAATTATAAGTAAAATCTTAAAGGTTATATTTTCAGAACTAACTTATAAATTTAAAATTTCCAAAACATATAATTATAAAATCTAAAATTTAGACATGTATAAAAATAACATTTATATATATATTATATTTTTAAAACCAATATTTATTAAAAACCATATATTTCCTTTCAAAACTACAAAAATCATTTTTCAAATTAGACCAGCGGTGTCCGTATATAATTTTCTATCCTATGGTCAAGTGATACGGATATTAATCATTTCAATCCGCAATTTAAATATTTACGGGTATATATCATTTCAACCCACAATCCCAAAGTTCAAAATCAATGAAAATCGCTTGGATTTATCATTTCAACCCATAACGATTTTCCTTTATTCTAGAATATCGTTCGGGTATGTATCATTTCAACCCATAGGGAATTCTAAACTAACAGGGAACTTGGAGAGTGAGAAAAATAAAATAATATAACATAACATATCAATGATGAGCATATATCACAGTTAACAATTAAATATACAATTAACAGGTCATGGTGTCATATGTCACAGATAAACAATTGTAGAAAATGACATATCATATATAGCAATTATATAATTAACAGTTCAAATTTAACAGCATATTTCAGTTGTCATTTCAATGTGAATTTAAATTTATTAAATATAAAAATGTTAATCGTGAGTGATTGCTCACCTTTCGAGGCTAGAGAGATTTGACAATGAAATGAGCTACGAATCCAAGCACAAATCCCAAAGCAAAGCACGATGGATATGAATTGATGAGCAAAGTTGATAGCTAGAAATTGTTGAAGACAAGTCAACACAAGCTTGATATAGACGGAAATGAATTTTTTTAAAATCAATATTAAATCCAAACATGTATAAAAATAATATATATATATATATATACGTATATATATTTTCAAATCGTTATTCCTAAATATACATATTAAAATTTAAAATAGACTTTTATACGCCAGTATTAAATTCTAAATCACAAATTAAAGTAAATCTTTATATATACATTTTCAAACTCATAATTTCTTAAACCACACATTAAAATTAAAATAAAACTTTTAAACTTGTACTTATGCTGCAACCAAAACAATGTGTATTTATATATAACAAATATGTAAACTATAACCAAAACAATGTATACTTATATATATATATATATATAACTAATGTATAAACTACAACCAAACAATGTATACTTTTATACATAACTAATACATAAACATCAACCAAAAAATGATACTGATATAAACTAATGTATAGACTAACATATATATTATATTTAAAACAATATCTATTGAAAATCACTATAACTTACTTTATTATAATATATGTACATAAACTCAAAACAAATCTATATAACTTATATACACTTATATACAACTTATAGAAACTTTTTTTTATATATAAACAGATCATATATTCATACCTTTATAAAAAAAAGATGCTGATGTTTCCAAATATATACACACGTGTATATGCTAGTATATATTCCGAATGCAATATATATATCAATATATATACATACCTCTTTTTTTTTCAAAGAAAAACAATTTATAAATAAAAGGAGAAAAAGCGCCTTTCTCCGAGGGCTCACAGAGTAACAAGAAACAAAGAAGGACGAAAGCCTCCCAAAAATAAAAACCGCAAAACAACAGCGGAACAGAAAAACCAAAATAATAGGAGATAAACCACAGCAGCGAGCAACAAATCCACCCGAAGATAGTGGAGGAGAAGGGACAATCGATCCACCAACATACACAAACCCGCCTTGACCCAAAGGAAAAGGCCAGACCACCAAGTCAAACCATAAAGAGAGCAAACTATAAGGCGCAGAACCAGCAATACCAGGGATAGCTCTCTCCTAGAAAGGGGGCAAGAAGCGACGAATATAAGATACCCAGTTAGGTCTCACAGAAGAAACCGATAGAGGTAGGTGGCAAGCAGAGCATCAAAGATGCCACCATCGTAAAACCAGCATCATAAAAACAGAGCAAAGCCATCCGTAGCAGCCAAACTTCCACAGTAGAACTACCAATGAGCCAGCGAAGAAATGAAAGCCGGCCTCTCAAACTAGTCAACCAGATCACAAACCGGGCCAATGAAGCAGCCAAAGAAAACTGAATCTGGAAAACTAACAACCATATTAAACACAAAAAAGGGAGGGGAGGGGAAGTAAGCGTTGGGTGAAGGCCAATGCTCGGACGCGATGATCAACCAATTCCCAGTCTAGCGTGAGACAAATCACACGAAATAGAGAGAAGACCGACCAGACGCTCCGCACGGGAGCTCAAACGACCCCTGAAAGGTCTACCACGGAAAGCAAGGAAGACGTCGTTCCTCACACACCGAATAATAGATGGAGGGTCCATACGAGAATTTTCGAAGGTTGCCTTGTTTCGCGCGCACCAGAGGTGCCAGCAGATGAGGCAGGTAATCAAGTGGAATACGATTGCACGAAGAGACTTACCAGCATTCCCAGACCACCATGAGTTACGGAGATCTGAAGGCGAGCTGGCCAACCGACGAATGCCAAGAAGGTTCCTGAAGTAATTCCAGCACGATCTGGCAGAAAAGCCACCAAAGAACAAATGATTCAGGGATTCTGATTCCCCAATGCCGCAGCATCTACAACGAGAAACGAATGGGATGCCGATAGTTTGGAGGTTCTCGTCAAGTGGCAATCCATCATGGAGAATCCGCCACATCAAAATAGAGACCTTGGGGGGAAGACGAGAGTCCCAGATGAAAGAAAAAACAGGACGAATGGGTTCTTGGATTCTAATCGAAGACCAAGCTTTCAGAATGGAAAAGGAAGAGCCATCCCATCCTGAAGATCCACCATGAGTGTTGGAAAACTGCTTCACCGACTGCATGTGCTTCCAGGTCTCACTAGCATAAGACGGTGAACCTGTGAAGTTAGAGCCCGCAAGACGGCGGTATTTCGCATAGAGGAAAGTAGCCCATAAGGAGTTGTTAGCGCCAAATCTGTGCCATAATTTACAGGCAAAAGCTGCACAAATGTCCTTTGGTTTGTGCAGACCCAGACCGCCTTCTTGTTTGGGTTGACAAACCACGTCCCACGACACCCATTGGTGCCGACGGACACTATCCTTGTTGTCCCAGAAGAAAGATGAGGCCAAGGACCGATATGAACGAAAGAAAGAAGAAGTAGGGATCATCGCCGCGAAAACATGAGTTCCCATCGAGTCTAAAACGGACTTGATAAGAACAAGTCTACCAGCTTGAGAAATAAGAGAAGCATTCCAGCGTAAAATCTTACCCCTCACTTTATCAGTCAAAGGGTCGAATATAGCATTGAGCTTTCTACCGCGATACAGTACAACACCTAAGTATGGAAGAGGAAGGGTGGCTTCCTTGAAGCCCGATACAGACTCGATCCAGGCAGCACGAGTGGGAGGCAGATCTTTCGCATGGACGAAACAGCTTTTGGCTGGGTTTACTAGCTGGCCCGAAGACCTCTCATATTGATGGAGAAATCCGAGTAGCCGACGGACAGAGGAGACGCTGCCATTAGAGAAAATGACTACTTCATCTGCGAAGGACAAGGAAGAGACAAGGGGACATCCCCTCGGTATCCCAAAGCGCTGAATCTGGCCGTAGATAGTCAAGGATTGGAGACCGCGAACGAAGGCCTCTGCCGCGATCACAAAAAGAGATGGCGAAAGTGGGTCTCCTTGACGCAAGCCCCTACCTGCCTTAAAATAACCATTAGCCGATCCATTAATGAGCACAGAAAACCAGCAGTTGGAGATGGGCCTCCATACCAAGTCAATAAGGGGTTCCGGAAAGCCGAAAGCACGTAAGACCTTGATGATGAAAAACAAGGACATGCGATCGTAGGCCTTAGCCATGTCCAGTTTGAAGACAACATTAGAACCCCTGATCTTCCAGTCGATCTGGGATATAAGTTCCTGAGCGAGCAGAACGTTATCAGTAATCAAACGCCCCTTAACAAATCCCGCTTGAGAATGAGAGATAATGCGCTCAAGGAAGGGAGCCAAACGAGTGGCCAGTATCTTAGAAATCACTTTATTCGAAAAGTTGCAAAGACTGATTGGCCGGAAGTCCACACACGACCTAGGGTTCTCGCATTTTGGAATAAGGACAAGGTTGGTGGATGTCCAGCCAGAAGGAAGGGATCCCCCAGAAAAAAAGGATTGAACAGCAAGACAAAAATCCTCATGTATAATAGACCAGGCAGTCCTGAAAAGACACCGTTGAAACCATCCGAACCACTGGCACTGTCCTTGCTTAGAGCAAATACAGAAGCACGTATCTCCTCAGTGGTAGGGAGATCCGCGATAGCGTCCCTATCCGGAGAAAGAACAATGCGAGGAATGAAGGCCAGTAGAGCCGGGTCAGATTCCAAGACCGAAGGAGAGCCCAGAAAAGATTGGAAATGGGACAGGATGGTCTCTTTAACATCTTCAGGCGAAGAGGCCGTAGATAGATCCTGTCGCAAAATCTCACGGATCGTGAGGATGTTATTCTTATTACGGATAGAGGAATGGAAGAATTTAGAGTTTGTGTCACCGACAACTACCCACTTGATCCTAGCCTTTTGACGAAGGTAGTCATTCTCGATACGAAGTTCCAAAGAGAAAATGGTTTCAGCAAGAGCCCAAGCCTCCTTGTTAGCCTCGTTAGGATCCTCGTCTAGCAAGGATTCGGTTGCAATTAGAGACTCTTCGGCCAAGCGAACGCGATCGAAAATGTTCTTAAAGACCTGTAAGTTCCAAATCTTAAGGAAAACTTTAAGACGCTTAAGCTTACGACCGAACATCTCGCAGGGAGAAGCGACAATAGGAACGCTCCAAGAATTAGCAACAACTTGAAGAAAAGAATGGTGAGATATCCACATGCTCTGGAAATGAAAGGAAGATGGTCCCGTTAAAGAGCGGGGAGAGTAGCGAACAACCATGGGAGCATGATCAGAGAAAGACCGATGGAGATGCGCGATCGAAAAGGAAAAAGGGAGACGAAACCACTCCTCCGACCCGAAAACACGATCAAGTCGGGAAAGGATACGGTTCGGTCCCTCTTGGTTGTTGGACCAGGTGAAAGCAGACCCAACAAAGGGAAGCTCAGACAGACCAGAGCTGACAATGAACGAGTTGAAATCCGCCATCGCTACACGGTTGATGGCGGCTCCTCCCCGTTTTTCCGCTTGGCAGGCAACGATATTAAAGTCGCCGCCTATTACTGAAGAAGAGAAACCCAACGAATCGAGCCCTAAAATGTCAGACCAGAGAGCTAATCTCTCCAGACGATCACATTTGGCATAAACCGCCGAGAAAAGAAAGGGAGAGCTAAACGAAGGGGACGAGCAGATCAATGAAAAAAGTTGACAGGAGTCAAAAGCGGTCCGGACCGACATGGATTTGGACCATAGGATCCAAATCTTCCCCGAGGCGTTGGCAGAGCCACCGCCAAATCCTTAGGATAAGACGATGCTGGAAATGCCTTCCGGACCCAGAAAGGGTTCCAAGAGAGCGACCAAGCCAACAGAGTGCTTCTTGACAATGCGTTTAAGCCTAGCCAAGGACGCATCATTGCCAATACCACGGACATTCCAGAAAAGCAAATTCGCCATTTAAAAGCGAGAGCTGGACACCAAACAAGGAGACTCAGACGAGGTAAAGCGAGTAACGAGTAGATCGATCGATCTGCTCGGACGCCGCTATAGAGCGTGTGCGAATGGTGCGGGGGGTAGCCTAGGGTCTACGCGATCGGCGCCGAGACGCCCTGGGGATAGAGTCGGAAAGCTGGGGAGGAGGCATTGAAGACACCTCAATACCCGAACCCAACACAGAAGACACCGAGGCACCAATCAGAGAAGTCGAATGCAAAGAGTTCCTAGCAAGGCAGTCTAGACGCTCATTAAGGAGCGCAATCTCTGCCTTACTCATAAGAGGGATGGAAATGGACAGAGAGCAAGAAGAAGAGGGAAGGGAGCAAGCTGAGGAACAACGGGAGGAAGAGGGACCCACTTGGTCCGAGTGATCCGACTGCTCATGGGGATATCGACAAAAAGAGGGAAGACGAAACAATCGCATACCAATCTCCCAAAGGAGCCAATCAGGTAAAAACGGAGCAGAATAGAGGAAATAATCAAAGACGCTAGAGCCAGGCGACCCGGTCAAAGCTGGCTCAACCGATGATGGGGAATAACAAAAAGGCGAAACCACAGAAATAGAAAAAGAAGGAAGAACAGAAAAGGATCGGAAAAGTGTAAGGGCGCCAACAGTCTGCAGCCTATATTGCTATGGGAGTCTTACCAATGCCGGGCTGTCACTAATAAAACAGCCCTGCGTAGCAGGTAAGAGTCGCAGGACGGACCAGACAGAGGTGAAGGAAGAGCAGAAAAAGCAAGTCTGGCTATATCTCAGTCTGTCCGTATAGTGGTCAGGAATGGCCATTATACGACCAGGGCGAGATGAAAGCCCGAACCAATAGCTCCAGTCCCTCAGAAACCTCCGAATGCTCAAATCGAATCCAGACAAAGGAAGACAAAAGCATAAATACAAAGTCGCTGACGACATAGGTTCGGCGTCGTCAAGACTCAACACAGAAAACCAACAATGGACAGCCAGCATCTCAACCCAGGCAAATATCCTGAGATAGACACCGCCAATGCGACAGATGAAAGCCCACAAAATCAACTTAGGTCGGTTAAGCAAATACAGGGAGAAAGTCGACAAGGACCCGATGATCGAATAAAAGCCAGCATACACTAAGGGACCTGACACACTCTCGTCCTCAGATGAGACGGCAGTGTCAGGGAGCTCACACGAATGTGTAACAAGGCTCAGATATAAATGACAGACCAAAAAATCTAACAACCAAACAACAGCATACTGCCCACAAAAATCAACGGCAAATGAACAATAATAAGAAAAGCTCACCTGCCTGCAACGAGCTATACAAACCTGCGATGGCGGAGAGTTAGCCAGCAACAGCATCGAACTTGTCAGCATGGGAGAAGCTATAACATCCTTCGCCAAAAGAAAGGGCGAGAACAGTGGCTCCAAAGGATCGGGCATGGGCAGATCAGTGACAAGGGCAACCACAACATCCACTGGCATGTCTTCACTATGAGGTAAGGCGATCAAACCCTTAACCCCTGAGGAAGAGGCACAACCAGATTCAACAACAGACCCAAAAGCGAAAGAGGCCTCAGGAGGCCTACAATCAGCAGCAGTGCCAACAAACGCGACTCGAGGCTCAAAACGAGTGATGAAATCTCGTTTGTAGCTCGAGAAGGGGTCGCAATCAACCAAGAAGCCAGTTTGCTCAAACATGGAAACAGCTCCAATCGAACCAAAGCAGAGAGCTGGCAGGTCTGAAACAACAACATCCAATTCATCGGCAAAAGATAAGCTCGGAACAAATCGGGTGGTGAGGTCCCGACTGCCGAGAGAGACACCCAACCAAGAACCAGAACCCCAAGTCTCAACAGTAGCAGCAGTATCTACCGACGACCCATCAAAGCTAGAAACGCGGGATGGAATCGAGGGGAGAGAGTTGAAAATGGGTTCCAGTACTAAGAAAAAACCCTCAACGTCTACAAATCTGAAGCGAGAAAGAGCCGAAAAGGCCACATCAGAGAACACGCAAATCTCAATCGATCGAGGGCCAGTGAAGCAAATCGATAGTGGCGGAGCTACCAGCGCTAACAAGGCAGCAGCAATCGACTCGAAAGAGGGACAAAGCATCACAAAATCACCACGGAAATAAAAAGGACCAAATTCCATAGTCGGAACCCTAGAAACGGCTCCCAATACTGAGCGAAAGAAGTACTCGCAACCAGAAAATAAATGACAAACCGCAAGAGAGGGAGAGCGGAGGCAGACGAAGAAGTGGAAGAGGGCAGCAAATCGCAAATCGCTAATCGGAGAAAAAATGGGAAGCCATGGAAAAAAAATTATTACTGTAACTTTTTATATATATGCATACCTCTATCGTGACATATATTCATACATATTTACATTTCATGTAAACAGAGAGGAGAGGTGAAGGCTGAGAGGAATGCATTGCAGTAACGAGCTTACGTGAGGGACACAACAGTTCAGGTGGAACAGGCTGAGGTCGGAGGGAGCACGACACTGTCAGGGTTTGGGTGAGTGTCTTGGTCAGGCTGTGCTCGGAGCACAGGCAGCGTGGGGAAGTGGAAACTTGCTCGGAGGTGATCGGGTGGATGGCATGGTGAGGTGCTGGTCTACCGACGTGGTGTTGAAGGAGGAATTGGAGGGGTTCGGAGGCGGGCCGAGGGTTGTTGAGCTGTGCTAAATGTAACGGACCACATTTTTGACCGTTCAAGTCGACAAAACATACACACATGCCGACTCAAACAATCCAAAATACAGATAGTTATTGGGGTTAAATAAGAAAATAAAGGAAAGAACAGAAACAAACTCAGAATCTCGCAGCGGAAGGAACAAGATATAATAATAAAATAACAGTTCATGAAGCTGTTAAATAAATAAATTTGATTATTATTATACATCATAAATCAGAGTTACATACATATCAGAGATAATACAACAATGCAGCGGAAAAATAATACAGTAGTAGAATACAAATGATGTAATACCAAACTCCGTCTTCGTCCTCCAAAATAGATCTTCAACCTTATCTGAAATGCTCAGGCTGACCCGAGCGTAATGAAAAGACAAAACACTCGAGCCAGGACTAAAATATCTCATGTAAGTCAAATCGAATAAGAAAATATGAGTGTGACGGCGTCAAAGATGTTTACGGGGTTTGACATCTCCTATCCAGTGTCAACGTGAGTGCAATAACTTAAGAGATGTTACGGGATTTTTCATCTCTCAAGGATCCGTTAAACTATCTACTATGTAGTACAATACGCTATTATAATATGTCTACACTAAAGTAAAAGTATTAAAATAGCATTAAGCCATGGCCCATTCCACCCTTAACACAGTTTATATTCCAAAGAGCATATACAAGACCGTAGTTTCCCCAAAACCGGAAGTCACCAGAGGGCAATACATATACTAAAGGTACAAACCAAAACGTAGTGGTCGCGAATAGGATAATCAGTATGACAAGGTACATGAGGCGATACCAACTAGGATACTAGTAGTTGCCTGATCCAGACTGATGTTGGGCATAGCAGCTACTACCCCAACACCGCGAAACAACACTCCCAAATCGAGGGGTGCACCCAAATCGAATCACAAAAGTAATAGACATGGTAACGAAGGAGTGTGTCCGCTAGAGATGGCGATCCTCAATGGCCCGGCGCGGCTCCTGTTTTAGTCATGTCAGGGGTCATCCAAAATCGTTCTCTTTCTTCAAATCAACACGTTCACCAAAACCATCCACTTCATTCTGGATCAACACTCCGCGTATAATAGTTATTAAAGTGGTTTTCGGTATCGACAGAGAGTATGTCCATATCCGATCCCGGTCTCTTTAATAACTACGTATTATTACACCGATGGCTCTTTTACATTTCAAATCAAT
This sequence comes from Allium fistulosum, assembly GCA_030737815.1. NCBI lineage: Eukaryota > Viridiplantae > Streptophyta > Magnoliopsida > Asparagales > Amaryllidaceae > Allium > Allium fistulosum. The sequence goes on from CM060906.1 coordinate 920,918,060, forward strand.
TCATAATTGATATCAAAATATCATATTCGCTTCAAAATCAAATCCATTTCAAATATCATCATATCTATTCAAGATGTAAGATTCCGTTTCAAAATCATTTTCGCCTCAATATCTCATTTCGATTTCAAAATCATTTTTCGCCTCAATATCTCATTTCGATTTCAAAATCATTTTTCGCCTCAATATCTCATTTCGATTTCAAAATCACTTTTCGCCTCAAAATCTCATTTCGATTTCAAAATCATTCTTCGCCTTAAAATCTCATTTCGATTTCAAAATCATTCTTCGCCTCAAAATCTCTTTTCGATTTCAAAATCATTTTCGCCTTACTTTTCACAAAACGATTCACATAAATTCGGATTCCAAAATTTAAAATTTAATCCAATTTCAAATCATCAATTTCAACTCGATTCAGCTTCTCAATAAACCATTTCAAATTATCAATTTCAAATACATATTTGAACCACAAAATAAACAATTTCACTTCCAATATATTTCGAAACTTTAAATATTTCACATTTCAAAACAGTTCATATATTTGTATAAGAATATAAGATTCGCTTTAAACCCATTTCGTATTCAAATTAGAATATACTTCAAATTTAACCTCCGTATTAAGTAGTTTACTTAATCTCTGGAACAATTCCAATTCAATAAACTTAGATTAACATTCGGATTTCAAGAATTCATTTAAGTATTACATTCCAAATCAATTTCAGTTCAAATCGTATTCAAATCAATTTTATCTTCAAATTTAATTCAATAGTTTCAATTTAGTCCAATTCACAAATTTCTTTGAATTTCAATTAAATTCCAAATCAATTAAATCTCAATTTCAAATCAATTTTCAATTCCAAACTCAAACTTGAAATATCATTTCATATAAATTTTCTTAGAAATATTCAGAGTTCGATTAAAAGTCCAATCTTTTAAAACAAATCAACTTTCGAAAATTTACGCCGTATTTCAAACTTTTTTTTAAAATCTAAACTTCGAATAATTAAACAAATTCATTTACCAAGTTTAAATTCCAACATCTCGACTTTCAATTCAAAATAATTCAATTTCCATTAATTGGATTTTATTCTTAAAATCAATTCATTTAAATAATTTCAAAACAACTTTTAAAATCATTTAATTTAACCAACCCGGTGTCCGTATATAATTTTCTAACCTATGGCCAAGTGGTTAGTTATTTCAATTAAATGTCAGGGATGAATATATATTACTTAAACCAATCACAGTGTCATGTGCATGTATAACAGGATATATATAAGCAAATAAACATCCAAACATTTAAATATCAACCAATAGCATCCATCGAAATAAATCATCCAATAGTCAATACAATTCACGGCAATTTCATAGTTATCAATATCGGGAAATTTGATTTCAATTAAATCCTAATTTCAATTTACTGTCAATTTAAATTTTCAACGGTGAATTCACACGACAATCTATATGACAATTAAATTTTTATCAAACAACGACAAATAAATTCATATCACTTTATAATGTCAAATTTAACTACCATAAATTATTTTAGTCAATTGTGAGCGTATAAACACTCACCTTGATTTTCTGTTGTCGCCGAGACGTTCCGGTTTGGAACTGAAACTGGACGACGCCCAACTTTAGCCCAAATTTCCACCGTCTCCAAATCCATCCAAACCAGTTTCATTTTGAAGCTTTCGTCATTACGATCGCAACGCAAAAAGTTTCGTTCCAATCGGATCTCGTATGAAAAAGTTATGCTATTTTAAAGTTTGAACGTATTAAAATATATATAAATTTACATTTCCTTATATATATTTACCACCTCAACACATCTGGGCCGTCCATTTTCAACCCATCAGATCTGGCCGCACAAGATCATCTTCCTCCTCACGTTCTCTTCTAGGTCACACACGCACAAAACCAAACCCATCTCCATTAGCTAGGGTTACGTGCCACCGCCTCCACGCTTGACGAAACTTCATCAAACTACCGCCATTCGAAGCGCCTCGGCCACCACCACCCACGCCTACCACCATGATGAACTCGGCCCCACCATTTGCACGTAGCTCGAGAAAAACCGTACACGCTTCCAAGTGGGCGAATCCGTGACGTAAAAGCATAGATCAACCGTATGGATTTGAAGAGCTCGCCGAGATCTACAACTTTGCTTTTGGAATTTTTTGATTTCGTTGAACGGATTGAGAGATAATCGAGGTAGAAGAAGGCACATTTCTGGCCATTGAAAGAGCAAGTGGCGGCTGGAGCTATTTGGATTAGGGTTTTGGGCTTTTGTTTGCAAATTGAAGATGTGAGGTCCTTATATAGAAAAATGGCAAAACACTATTCATCGAAAATTTTCCGAACTCCAAACGAAGCGTGCCGGCTGGCGTTTCTAAGGTTTACCCCATGTTCCGAACGCAATGGAACATGTTTCGGAGGCTAATTCGGTCATCTGGGCGAGTTACGGAGAAAAAAGATCAGTTTTAAATTAAACCGATTTAAACCGATTTCGATGCGTTTTGGCTTGCCCCGGACAAACGGTACATCAAATTAAGACGAAATTTAAAACCATACAATAATATCACATTACGGATCCGATGAAACTGGTTTCGTCGAAATCCGAGACTTTTCGAAAAATTACTATTTTCTCTCGCCAAATTAATATTAAAAACAATTCAATGCGTTTCGAGCTGCCACGGTCAAATGATAACTCCGATTGCTACGAAAATTGAAGTCCGATAATAACAAACTATTACGGATCCAATGGAACTAGTTTCGTTCAATTCTGAGACTGTTCGAAAAATGGCTATTTTTCAGTCGATAATTAAATATTAAAATATTCAATTTTCACAAATTAACTTTAAATTCAATTTTAAAAGTTCTATAACATTACTATACTCCAATATGATAAGATAAAATTTTACAAAACATTTTCAATCATATTCAACTCGATTTTCAATTATTTCTAAAATTTAATTTATTAAATTATCGATTTAATTGTCTAATTAAATCCAATATTCAAAAAATAATTTATTCGACTGTTTAATTTCAATTTAAAATTCCCAATTTTAAATTATTAACTTTTAAATCAAATTTCAATTGTTCACAAATTCCATTTTTAATTTCACAGTAATTAACAATCTTTTACAATGAAGTTTTCCATTATAAATCCAATATAAAAGATTATAGTAGATTCAGCGTTCAATTTTATTGTAATTCAAATTCAAGTTATTTAATTCCAAATGAATTCTTTTATTTCGATTTACACTTTCATTATTGAATCAACCATTTACTTATACATTATTATCAATAGTTTATAATTCATTTACTTTCATTTTATTCAGCTATCATCTTATTTAAATTCACAGTAATATTAAATTACATTCATTTACGTTGATTTCCATATTATAACTTCAATATTAAATGTAACATTTTATTTATTTCGTCGTTTACAATCAAATTCAATTCAATTCAATTACTTGTTACATTCAAATTTAAATCTTTACTTACGTTCAATTACAAGTTAACATCTTTATCGAATTACCGTTTCAGTCATTATCTGCTTCCAATCAACTGTAATATTAAGTTACATTTATTTATATTAGTTTCAATAACATAAACTTCCATTATTAAATCTACCATTTTATTTACTCTTTGTTTACAATCATAACCAATTTGGTTTACAATCAAATTCAATCCATTATTTACATTCACTACAAGTTAACATCCATATTTAATTTACAAATAAGTTATTTCAGAATTCTGTTTTGTATTTTAACTTGTAATTCACTTTTAACAACACAAAATTTTATTTCCTTCGGATTTTTATTAAAATTTTCATTTTAATTCGTATTTTTAAAGTGTTAAAAATACGGGTCGTTACATTCTCCCCCACTTAAAACTTTTCGTCCTCGAAAAGGAACGGAGAAGGGGAACCATCATTTAGATATAATTCATTCAAAATATTCGACTTATTTGCAAAGTTTAGTTATAGGATTTTTTTCTCAAAATTTTCTAACTCCCGGATTTTTGAAAAATTTCGGCAGCACCTCCTTTGCGCGGCTAGGACCGAAAAATTTCACATGGTAATAATTGCATGATATACATCTCATTACAAGAATGAGGCATCCCAAAACATGGGGAACACAATAATATACCACAAAATAAACTGTAATCCGATAACGTACCTTTTATTAAGCGTTTATTAGCATTTTAACTTACATTTTGCATTTAGCGCAGAAGCGAGCTCCACAAGCGAAGCGCAACCCCTTTGCTACCTACTAAAATGCTCAATAACCAAGTTAGAACCATGCATATAAAGATAGATCGATATACTTATCATATACAACATATACATAACATATTAACTTCCAAACTGAAAATTTTGTATTCAGGACAGCAAGTAGATTCTAGTTTTTAGCCAACCAAACGACAGAATTTTGCAAGCTAATCTAAACAAAAGTTGTAGCATTTGTTTCAGGGTTTCCGGAATGTCCAAAATCGTCTAATTCAGACTATCCGTTCAAAAGTTACGGCCGTTTTACTACGGGAATACGTTTCAGGTCCGTGCAGGTCAGCGACCTTCACGCACACTTTCGACCTTCTAAACTTCAGCAAAATGCAAGGCTTCTAAAACAAAAGTTGGAGCAAAGGTTCTGTGGTTTCCAGAAAGTACAAGATCATGAAAATCCGATAAATCAGTAAAAAGTTATGCCATAAATACTAAGGTCAAATGCTATTGGTTTTGCTTATTCTTACACAGGACAGCGATAGACATTTACATTTTTAACCTAGTAAACGAATGAATTTTCTGAAATACTCTAAACAAAAGTCGTGCTACAGATTCTAAGCTTTCCGAAAAGTCCAAGATCATCAAATTCCGATTATTCATTTAAAAGTTATAGTACTTTTAGTTTCAACACATACCGGACAATTTTAGATTTCTACATTTGTTTGTTATTACAAATACAAACTATCCAATTTAAAGTTTCCGGAAAATCAAGCAATAACCCAAAGTTGATAATTTCTTTTATATTTTTATGAAATAAGTTTACATTAAATTCGTTTTCCGATTTATTCACTTTATTACCTCCACATTTTAACTCAAGACAATTTTGCTTCACATTAAATTGAATTCAATTATATTCAACATCATCTTACTACAAATTGAATTTAATTACTTAAATTTTTATTCCATTTATTCAACTCCATTACATTATGAATCATATTTACTCACCTAACATCCATCTACAACCAAGGCACAACAACATTAACGTCCATATCAAATTTACCACCAAGTCAATCAATTTCTTTTATTTGTCTCAATTGGTTCATTCATTTCCAAACAAATCAAGTTTACTCAATTCATTTACTTTGTTTGAATTATATCAAATTCCATAATTCACTTTACTTGTTTTCCTCATTGATTTAATTCAATAATTTTGCTTGTTCAAATTAAATTTCATACCATCAACTAAGTATATATTATTCATTTTTCAATTTGAATTTCTTTTATATTTGCAACTATCAATTTGATCTTCACATTTTATTTACACTATCATACTTGTATATTATTTACTTACTTATCAAAATATGCATTTTAAACTTTTAAATATTAGGTAAGTTTATAGCTATGCAAATAGAATGTAGTTAAACAATATACATTTTCTTTCAATTTGAGTGTTATACCTATTAAATAAATTTCCAATTTATTATTTTCCAAATTAAGGGTTACTCCTACAATTTTAATATATATTTTTTTCACTTAAATTCAGTTTCACCTTTTCAATTCATAAGTTTCTAACAATTCAACATTTACTTTAGTTTAATAATTAAAATCATTCCTTATTAGAGAACTTAAGAATTTCAACTCCGGATTCGATTTAAACCATTTTTTTTTCTAAATATATATATGTATGTATACTAATATCTTTATATCTCAAATCATACTTTTTAGGAGAATTTTAATCAGCATTGAAATATATATATATACTTATTTTCATTTCATACTTTAGAAAATTACAATTTTTAATCAAAACAGGGTTTAGAAAAACTATTAAGTGATCTCCCCCACTTGGACTCTCGAAAATAAACGTCGATGATGCGTGCACTCATCACCGAAATCATTCTCTAGTGTCAAGAGGGGAGTACACCACTTATTTCTTTTCAAATCATTTGTAAATCATTTCTATTCAAATTACTTTCACATAAGGATATATTATTTTCAAACCATTTACAAAAATTTCAAAGCACCGGAAATTTAATTCTCAAATCCAAAATTATATTTATTTAGTTTCATTATCAACTACATTCGTAGAGTTTCATTTTCTTTTTTTCATTCAATAGTCAATAGTTTAGAAATATTGACTAATCAACCAATGGACGATGATAATATAATATTATCATCTCCTAACAACCAATAAATTCAATATATATATTCATAATTATATTTATATATAAAATATAATTCAAAACAATATTATGTCAGTTTGTTCTATTCGAGTGTTTAGAAATCCCTATCGATGCCTTGGCGTCCCAAGTACCGACCAGAATTCATAAATACTCAACGGAACAAATTAACACAATACAAAATCATTTTTATATCAAAATTACATATACGCTCTCTCATATACACTCAAACTCATTCATAAGGTTTAACCCTATTTCAATGAGTTATTCCCCACTAGAGCCAAGGTAATCTAAACCAAAGCTCTGATACCAACTGTAACGGACCGCATTTTTGACCGTTCAAGTCGACAAAACATACACACATGCCGACTCAAACAATCCAAAATACAGATAGTTATTGGGGTTAAATAAGAAAAGAAAGGAAAGAACAGAAACAAACTCAGAATCTCGCAGCGGAAGGAACAAGATATAATAATAAAATAACAGTTCATGAAGCTGTTAAATAAATAAATTTGATTATTATTATACATCATAAATCAGAGTTACATACATATCAGAGATAATACAACAATGCAGCGGAAAAATAATACAGTAGTAGAATACAAATGATGTAATACCAAACTCCGTCTTCGTCCTCCAAAATAGATCTTCAACCTTATCTGAAATGCTCAGGCTGACCCGAGCGTAATGAAAAGACAAAACACTCGAGTCAGGACTAAAATATCTCATGTAAGTCAAATCGAATAAGAAAATATGAGTGTGACGGCGTCAAAGATGTTTACGGGGTTTGACATCTCCTATCCAGTGTTAACGTGAGTGCAATAACTTAAGAGATGTTACGGGATTTTTCATCTCTCAAGGATCCGTTAAACTATCTACTATGTAGTACAATACGCTATTATAATATGTCTACACTAAAGTAAAAGTATTAAAATAGCGTTAAGCCATGGCCCATTCCACCCTTAACACAGTTTATATTCCCAAGAGCATATACAAGACCGTAGTTTCCCCAAAACCGGAAGTCACCAGAGGGCAATACATATACTAAAGTTACAAACCAAAACGTAGTGGTCGCGAATAAGATAATCAGTATGACAAGGTACATGAGGCGATACCAACTAGGATACTAGTAGTTGCCTGATCCGGACTGATGTTGGGCATAGCAGCTACTACCCCAACACCGCGAAACAACACTCCCAAATCGAGGGGTGCACCCAAATCGAATCACAAAAGTAATAGACATGGTAACGAAGGAGTGTGTCCGCTAGAGATGGCGATCCTCAATGGCCCGGCGCGGCTCCTGTTTTAGTCATGTCAGGGGTCATCCAAAATCGTTCTCTTTCTTCAAATCAACACGTTCACCAAAACCATCCACTTCATTCTGGATCAGCACTCCGCGTATAATAGTTATTAAAGTAGTTTTCGGTATCGACAGAGAGTATGTTCATATCTGATCCCGGTCTCTTTAATAACTACGTATTATTACACCGATGGCTCTTTTACATTTCAAATCGATTCATAATTGATATCAAAATATCATATTCGCTTCAAAATCAAATCCATTTCAAATATCATCATATCTATTCAAGATGTAAGATTCCGTTTCAAAATCATTTTCGCCTCAATATCTCATTTCGATTTCAAAATCATTTTTCGCCTCAATATCTCATTTCGATTTCAAAATCACTTTTCGCCTCAAAATCTCATTTCGATTTCAAAATCATTCTTCGCCTCAAAATCTCTTTTCGATTTCAAAATCATTTTCGCCTTACTTTTCACAAAACGATTCACATAAATTCGGATTCCAAAATTTAAAATTTAATCCAATTTCAAATCATCAATTTCAACTCGATTCAGCTTCTCAATAAACCATTTCAAATTATCAATTTCAAATACATATTTGAACCACAAAATAAACAATTTCACTTCCAATATATTTCGAAACTTTAAATATTTCACATTTCAAAACAGTTCATATATTTGTATAAGAATATAAGATTCGCTTTAAACCCATTTCGTATTCAAATTAGAATATACTTCAAATTTAACCTTCGTATTAAGTAGTTTACTTAATCTCTGGAACAATTCCAATTCAATAAACTTAGATTAACATTCAGATTTCAAGAATTCATTTAAGTATTACATTCCAAATCAATTTCAGTTCAAATCCTATTCAAATCAATTTTATCTTCAAATTTAATTCAATAGTTTCAATTTAGTCCAATTCACAAATTTCTTTGAATTTCAATTAAATTCCAAATCAATTAAATCTCAATTTCAAATCAATTTTCAATTCCAAACTCAAACTTGAAATATCATTTCATATAAATTTTCTTAGAAATATTCAGAGTTCGATTAAAAGTCCAATCTTTTAAAACAAATCAACTTTCGAAAATTTACGCCGTATTTCAATTTTTTTTTTAAAATCTAAACTTCGAATAATTAAACAAATTCATTTACCAAGTTTAAATTCCAACATCTCGACTTTCAATTCAAAATAATTCAATTTCCATTAATTGGATTTTATTCTTAAAATCAATTCATTTAAATAATTTCAAAACAACTTTTAAAATCATTTAATTTAACCAACCCGGTGTCCGTATATAATTTTCTAACCTATGGCCAAGTGGTTAGTTATTTCAATTAAATGTCAGGGATGAATATATATTACTTAAACCAATCACAGTGTCATGTGCATGTATAACAGGATATATATAAGCAAATAAACATCCAAACATTTAAATATCAACCAATAGCATCCATCGAAATAAATCATCCAATAGTCAATACAATTCACGGCAATTTCATAGTTATCAATATCGGGAAATTTGATTTCAATTAAATCCTAATTTCAATTTACTGTCAATTTAAATTTTCAACGGTGAATTCACACGACAATCTATATGACAATTAAATTTTTATCAAACAACGACAAATAAATTCATATCACTTCATAATGTCAAATTTAACTACCATAAATTATTTTAGTCAATTGTGAGCGTATAAACACTCACCTTGATTTTCTGTTATCGCCGAGACGTTCCGGTTTGGAACTGAAACTGGACGACGCCCAACTTTAGCCCAAATTTCCACCGTCTCCAAATCCATCCAAACTAGTTTCATTTGGAAGCTTTCGTCATTACGATCGCAACGCAAAAAGTTTCGTTCCAATCGGACCTCGTATGAAAAAGTTATGCTATTTTAAAGTTTGAACGTATTAAAATATATATAAATTTACATTTCCTTATATATATTTACCACCTCAACACATCTGGGCCGTCCATTTTCAACCCATCAGATCTGGCCGCACAAGATCATCTTCCTCCTCACGTTCTCTTCTAGGTCACACACGCACAAAACCAAACCCATCTCCATTAGCTAGGGTTGCGTGCCACCGCCTCCACGCTTGACGAAACTTCATCAAACTACCGCCATTCGAAGCGCCTCGGCCACCACCACCCACGCCTACCACCATGATGAACTCGGCCCCACCATTTGCACGCAGCTCGAGAAAAACCGTACACGCTTCCAAGTGGGCGAATCCGTGACGTAAAAGCATAGATCAACCGTATGGATTTGAAGAGCTCGCCGAGATCTACAACTTTGCTTTTGGAATTTTTTGATTTCGTTGAACGGATTGAGAGATAATCGAGGTAGAAGAAGGCACATTTCTGGCCATTGAAAGAGCAAGTGGCGGCTGGAGCTATTTGGATTAGGGTTTTGGGCTTTTGTTTGCAAATTGAAGATGTGAGGTCCTTATATAGAAAAATGGCAAAACACTATTCATCGAAAATTTTCCGAACTCCAAACGAAGCGTGCCGGCTGGCGTTTCTAAGGTTTACCCCATGTTTCGAACGCAATGGAACATGTTTCGGAGGCTAATTCGGTCATCTGGGCGAGTTACAGAGAAAAAAGATCAGTTTTAAATTAAACCGATTTAAACCGATTTCGATGCGTTTTGGCTTGCCCCGGACAAACGGTACATCCAATTGACACGAAATTTAAAAACATATAATAATATCACATTACGGATCCGATGAAACTGGTTTCGTCGAAATCCGAGACTTTTTGAAAAATGACTATTTTCTCTCGCCGAATTAATATTAAAAACAATTCGATGCGTTTCGAGCTGCCACGGTCAAATGATAACTCCGATTGCTACGAAAATTGAAATCCGATAATAACAAACTATTACGGATCCAATGGAACTAGTTTCGTTCAATTCTGAGACTGTTCGAAAAATGGCTATTTTTCAGTCGATAATTAAATATTAAAATATTCAATTTACACAAATTAACTTTAAATTCAATTTTAAAAGTTCTATAACATTACTATACTCCAATATGATAAGATAAAATTTTACAAAACATTTTCAATCATATTCAACTCGATTTTCAATTATTTCTGAAATTTAACTTATTAAATTATCGATTTAATTGTCTAATTAAATCCAATATTCGAAAAATAATTTATTCGACTGTTTAATTTCAATTTAAAATTCCCAATTTTAAATTATTAACTTTTAAATCAAATTTCAATTGTTCTCAAATTCCATTTTTAATTTCACAGTAATTAACAACCTTTTGCAATGCAGTTTTCCATTATAAATCCAATATAAAAGATTATAGTAGATTCAGCGTTCAATTTTATTGTAATTCAAATTCAAGTTATTTAATTCCAAATGAATTCTTTTATTTCGATTTACACTTTCATTATTGAATCAACCATTTACTTATACATTATTATCAATAGTTTATAATTCATTTACTTTCATTTTCTTCAGCTATCATCTTATTTAAATTCACAGTAATATTAAATTACATTCATTTACGTTGATTTCCATATTATAACTTCAATATTAAATGTAACATTTTATTTATTTCGTCGTTTACAATCAAATTCAATTCAATTCAATTACTTGTTACATTCAAATTTAAATCTTTACTTACGTTCAATTACAAGTTAACATCTTTATCGAATTACCGTTTCAGTCATTATCTGCTTCCAATCAACTGTAATATTAAGTTACATTTATTTATATTAGTTTCAATAACATAAACTTCCATTATTAAATCTACCATTTTATTTACTCTTTGTTTACAATCATAACCAATTTGGTTTACAATCAAATTCAATCCATTATTTACATTCACTACAAGTTAACATCCATATTTAATTTACAAATAAGTTATTTCAGAATTCTGTTTTGTATTTTAACTTGTAATTCACTTTTAACAACACAAAATTTTATTTTCTTCGGATTTTTATCAAAATTTTCATTTTAATTCGTACTTTTAAAGTGTTAAAAATACGGGTCGTTACACTAAAGGTTGACAAGGCTATAGGGCTGCTCGGTTCTCAGCTATCCAGGCTGGCGGGTTTGGGTTTATGGTGGTCGCTGGCCATTCTCGGCTTGGTGGCTTCGGCACAAGGTAGCGATGCACTAGCATGGAAATGTGAGGGTCGGGTTGCGTTTGGTGGAAGGACTTCGGCTGCTAGGTTTGTTTGGCCATTGCATTTGGATGACCTGGAGGAATGGAGGTGGAGCAAGGGGTCGGTGATGGGGAGTGGGAAGCTTGGTCGGCTGGAGATATGCGAAAGGAAAGAGGCGGAGATCGGGGATCAAAGTGGTGGTCGGCCATGGAGAAACAACTAGGCTCGAGAAAGAAAAAGAAAAGAAAAGGAAAAAAATGAGAAGAAAAGAAAAAAATTGGTGAGGGAAGAAGAAACGTGTAGCTTCTCTAGCCATATATATATATAATATAACTTTATATGTATAGTACTAACTTTGCTTTTCAAAATGAATTATAGAAAGCCACTTTATATAATATAATTTTTCTCTGAAAAGCAATAATAGGAAGAAGAGAAAGTGGAAAGAGTGACCAGAAATAAAAGGCAGTGGGGGAAGAGAATGAAACGAAGGGGCATAACCAATATATGTTGGAACCGGTGTGGAAGAACAAAATTCACCATAAATTATGAAAATAATAACTGCTAGTGGTTATTGATTTTGTACGGTAGGAAATAGAATAGTCCGGAAAACAAATTGGACTCCAACGGGTACCGATATGGCTGACCGTTTTTCGCGGTTTCTGCTCCGTATCAGACAACGAAATACACAAATGAATATATTGCGAAAATTAGCACAACAAGACGAAGAGAATCGTATACAGATATCAGCGATATGATCATCCTATCAAAAGTCGAATTTCGTTGCCAAACTACTGCTAATTTGCCGAAATAAGATAAACGGGCTAGAGCAGTCCAAATTTGGCGAAACGAAATATGACGTCTTACTCGGAAAATCATTTACATTTTTATTATATAAAAATATTCAGATTTCGAAAACATTTTTATTTTCATCAATATTAACTGATTTTATAATTGAAATAGAAATTACACAACAGAAATAAACTTTCATAATTTCTGATGAAAATCAGACATTTGCTACGTCAAAATAGACGTATTCCAAATATCAAATTTTCATTTCAAAATTTTATAATTAAATTTCAAGCAAAATTTCAGTTAATTACGTTATAAAACCGTTAAAAATTTACGGGTCGTCACACTCTCCCACACTCAAAACTTTTCATTCCGAAAAGGAACGAGATAGGAGAACAGAAGCAGCAGAAAAGAAAGATAGATTTGAAATGTAAAATACAATAAGTAATTCAAAACCATATTGATTTCATTTTATTTTTTTAAATTGATTAATATTCAACAAATTTGATTTCAATCCATTTTATTCAACCAATAAATATTTATTGTATTTACATTTGATTGATTTAAATTCAATGTGTTTCATTCAATTGATTTGCTTTCGATTTTTATTAACATTTATTACAAGAATTTCTTTCAAAACAAAATTTATTTTATTTAACACATTCTTTTATTATTCGATTTATTCCAACATTGATTATGTGTATAAACATTTATTATAACCATTAAATCTTCTATCTATAAATTTCCCTAACAATATTTCATTTTTAAACATCTTATTACTTATATTTATATTGTATATTATTCAGTTACATTCAAACCCTTTCTAGGTAAGTTTTATTAATGTTTCGAATGTAATCAAATACTATACAAATTTTCTTTTATTGACAACATTCCTATTAAGCAAAATTTTTGTTTGAACGTTTTTATTATTTAAATTTCTCTTGTATAACCTTCAATTTCATTCACATAAAAATTTTAAATTTTTGGATAGTTCAGGTAAGTTATATATATTATAGAATGCAATTGAGATCACACAAATTTATTTTATTCAAATTTAATTGTTTCAAGTTGTTTTAATTTCATTTCTCATTTTAGACACTCCAATCATTCAAAACTTTGCTTTATTTAAATAATTGAAAACCATCGCTCACAATAGAATTTAAGTGTTAAATTTCCGGTTTCACTTCAGACCATTTTGAAATAAATATACATATATATATATATATATATATATATATATTATACATCAAATCATACTTAAGAAATTCAGATCAAAATCTATTTTCCAAAACAAAAGTGTAGCAAAGCTACTAGTGATCTCTCCACTCTGAGACTCGAAAATGAATGTCGATGATGCTGCAGTCATCAATCAAATTATTTTCCAGCAACACAAGAGTATAGTGCCGATTTTCTTCTTTTAAAATTCTTTGGAAACAATTTCCATTCAAAGATACTTTAAATAATATATATTTTTTCAAAACATTGAAAACCAAATTTAGAAAAGCACCGGGAAATAAATTCTCAAATCCTAAATTTAAATTTATTTCTTTTCAAATCAATTTACAAACCATGTTTTATAATTTTATTCTTTATATCTTGCAATAATAGTTAATGGTTTACAAAACAATAAATGATAATATAGTATTATCATTTCTAACAAACAATTCATTTAACTACCAAATTTCAGAAAATTACTTTTATATATATAATATAATCATACAAAATTTATTTCATTTACCAATTTCAAAAAGAATATTGTGTCAGTTTCCTCTGTTCAAGTGTTTTGGAATTCCTACCGATAGCATTTGCCAAACGAATCGATCGAAACCCAAAATTCAAACTTAACAACTCAAACAACACAATATAAGACATTCTATATTAATTACAAATACACTCCCTCACACGATGATTCAAGAATAGATCCAGAACAAGGATAGAGGTTCAATGTAGAGAGACCCTAGTCCAAGAAAATTCTAATAAGATAGGCTCGAAGGGAAAATAAGATAATTAAATTACAAAAGAAGAAGATGGATGGACTTATATAAATCGCGGCGATCTTAACTGGGTCAACTGGAACTTAGAAAAGACAAGCAAACTTGTTGAGAACATCGCGGGAAAACGCAATTCATAGGATCGACTAAGAGGCAGGAGCATTGGTTATTCCAAAGGGTATGACTAACCATTCATAGAAACCATACGTCTGGGAGGAAGGACAACAGGTCGAGCTCCAGGAATAAGATGGAAGCGAAATTCAAATTCCCGCTTGGGAGGTGGAGAAGTGACTTCACCAAACATCAGGATAATCTCTGATTATCGGAGTGGAGTCAAGATTACAAGGGAATTACCCTGACCATCTACTAGAGATGGTTTGGGCTTTGCAAGAAATAGCAGCATCTAAACCGAGGACGTAGAAATCTTCGGTGAATTGACGCTTGTTGTAAAGGAGTTTCACCCCTTTACAAATCATACAAAGGTTGACGGGACCGCTGATGAAATTAGTCACATTTGAGGATGAAGCTTCCAATAGAAGCGGCAAGATGAGCTCAAATTTGTTTCGGAGATATGCAGAAATAGAGCTATGGGATGCTCCAGTATCAAGGAGAACACGAACAGGAAAGACAAGAATAGATTTCAGAACAAAGGGAAAGTTCCAAAATCCAAAAGAAATCCTAATCTAGGAGGATGCTAATAAAGAATTCATAAGCACGAACGAATATGATTCTGTAATTAATTTTACTCCATATGTCAAGTTTTGCCTAACTTGAGCTCTGATACCACTTGTAACGACCTGAGTATTTCGAACCGTTCGCATCTGCACATGTCAGACTTGAATTGCTCAAAATATCAGATTGTTAATTTATATTTGGCAACACTTAGCATATACAGTAAATAAATCAATCATAGAATCACAGACACAGAGTACTACAACAACAAACAGCAGAATAGATAAATAGTAGTTCATGAAGCTACTATAAAACATCAAAGTCTAAAACAAAATACAACAGAATCTAAAATACAAATGAATGTCTAATACATAAGCAACTGACGAGTCTGAACATAAATGACTGGAATAAACTGAAATAACTGAAAGGTGGATAGATAGATCTTCAAATAAAGCTCCAATCTCTAAAGGTGAGTCTCAAATGGTGGGTCACTCAGTCTGGCCTGAGTATAAAGCAAAACAAAAAACACTCGAGTCAGGATTAACATTCTTATATTAATAAATTCAACTCAAGTGAAATGTCAACTGAAATACAAGTAACTTAAAGGATGTTTGGGATTCCCATCTCTAAGGATCTGTGGAACTATCTACTATGTAGTAATATACGCTATTATAATATGTCTATAGTAAAGTAAACTATTAAAATAGCGTTAAGGCGTTACCCATATCCCCCTTAACACATTTTATATATTCCCATAGTCTATACAGTACCGTATGCTCCTCCGTGAGGTTTATTCAGAGGGCACTCCATAGGTATGGTACAAACCAAACTCGTAGAAGGCGCAATAGGGCATGTAAAAAGGCACACGAGGCAATGTCAGAGTAGAAATACCATTTGCGAATTCGGACTGGTGGTAACGCGTAGCAGCTACTACCGCCCACCTTGTGACACACTCCCAAATCAAAGTTGCACCTAATCAAATCACAAAGTAATAGAATGGTATCGAAGGAATGTGTCCGATCGGAGGAATGTCCTCGCTTGGCCCAACGTGGCTCTTGTTTTAGCCACATCAAGCTGACTCACAGGAGTCAGGGCTGCGCTAATACCACATATAGAATCGTCACCAAACCATCCTACTTCATTCTGGAACCTCCACCACGTACACAGTTGTTAAAGTGGTTTTCGGTGTTGTCAAAGAGTGTGACAATATCTGATCCCGGTCTCTTTAACAACCAAACGCTTATTTCACATCGTGGTCATTTTTTTCAAATAGTTCATACTTCATATCAAAATATCATATTCATTTCAAAACCATATCAATTCGATATCATTATTCACTTTAAATAATATTCATTTCCAGAATCGTAACACTTTCAAAATTAAAACACTTTTGAAATCATAACACTTTTGAAATCATAACCCTTTTGAAATCATAATACTTTTGAAATCATAACACTTTGAAATCATAATACTTTTGAAATCATAACACTTTTGAAATCATAACACTTTCGTAATCATAACACTTTTGTAATCATAACAGTTCCCACTTAAACAGTTTAGATATTGAAAATAGTATATATATTAAAATAGTTATAAATTTAAATTAGTTTATATATTAAAATAATTTATATGTTAAAATAGTTGTAAATTAAAAATAGTTTATATTTATTTAAAGAGATTATACTGAAATCATTTCCCAATTGGAATTTTTCATCCAATTCCAAAAATCGACTCAAATCAACTTAAATTCCAAAATTCAACTTAAATCAATCCTTGTTCAACACTTTCAGTTTAAAAGGTTAAAGATTCAATTCACATCCTCAATAAACCATTTCAAAATTTATCGATTTCAAATCTAGGTTTGAATTATCATTTCAAGTCCAATAAGATTCAAAGTTAAATATTCAAACATTTACAATGTAGTTTCATTTATATTTCGACATACAATTTAATTTTATTCCAATTGGAAAATATTTACTTAATAATTTTAATAACAATTAAATAAAATCTCAATTTATAAATTTGAATCAATATTAAATATTCTGTCTCAGTTTTATTTAAAGTTTTAATCATACCTTCCAAATCTCAAAATCAATGAGTTCAAATAAATTCTTATTTAAATCAATTTATTACGCAATTAAATTTCAAGTCAATTTTACTTTATTTTTCCAGCTTTTATTTATTTAAAGTTATCACAAATTCTATTTAAAAATATAATTTTAAATAAATACCTAAACATATTATATACTACTTAAATTAAATTTTATTAAATTAAATCTCATTATTAAATTTATTTTATATTAAACCTATTTTTATATATTTTAAAATAGTAAAATTATAAGTAAAATATTAAAGGTTATATTTTCAAAACTAACTTATAAATTTAAAATTTCCAAAACATATAATTATAAAAATCTAAAATTTAGACATGTATAAAACTAACATTTATATATATATATTATATTTTTAAAACCAATATTTATTCAAAACCATATATTTCCTTCGAAAACTACAAAAATCATTTTTCAAATTAGACCAGCGGTGTCCGTATATAATTTTCTATCCTATGGTCAAGTGATACGGATATTAATCATTTCAATCCGCAATTTAAATATTTACGGGTATATATCATTTCAACCCACAATCCCAAAGTTCAAAATCAATGAAAATCGCTTGGATTTATCATTTCAACCCATAACGATTTTCCCTTATTCTAGAATATCGTTCGGGTATGTATCATTTCAACCCATAGGGAATTCTAAACTAACAGGGAACTTGGAGAGTGAGAAAAATAAAATAATATAACATAACACATCAATGATGAGCATATATCACAGTTAACAATTAAATATAAAATTAACAGGTCATGGTGTCATATGTCATAGCTAAACAATTGTAGAAAATGACATATCATACATAGCAATTATATAATTAATAGTTCAAATTTAACAGCATATTTTAATTGTCATTTCAATTTGAATTTAAATTTATTAAATATAAAAATGTCAATCGTGAGTGATTTCTCACCTTTCGAGGCTAGAGAGATTTGACAATGAAATGAGCTACGAATCCAAGCACAAATCCCAAAGCAAAGCACGATGGATATGAATTTGATGAGCAAAGTTGATAGCTAGAAATTGTTGAAGACAAGTCAAAACAAGCTTGATATAGACGGAAACGAATTTTTTCTAAAATCAATATTAAATCTGAACACGTATAAAATAAAATCTATATATATACGTATATATATTTTCAAATCGTTATTCCTTAAAATACATATTAAAATTTAAAATAGACTTTTATACGCCAGTATTAAATTCTAAATCACAAATTAAAGTAAATCTTTATATATACATTTTCGAACTCATGATTTCTTAAACCGCACATTAAAATTAAAATAAAACTTTTAAACTTGTACTTATGCTGCAACCAAAACAATGTATATTTATATATAACTAATATGTAAACTATAACCAAAACAATGTATACTTATATATATATAACTAATGTATAAACTACAACCAAACAATGTATACTTTTATATATAACTAATACATAAACAACAACCAAAAAAATGATACAGATATAAACTAATGTATAGACTAACATATATATTATATTTAAAACAATATCAATTGAAAATCACTATAACTTACTTTACTATAATATATGTACATAAACTCAAAACAAATCTATATAACTTATATACACTTATATACAACTTACATAAGCTTTTTTTATATATAAACAAATCTTCATACCTTTAAAAAAAAGATGCTAATGTTGCCAAATATACACACACATGTATATGCCAGTATATATTCAGAATGCAATATATATATATCAATATATATATACATACCTCTGTCATGACACATATTCATACGCATTTACATTTCATGCAAATGGAGAGGAGAGGTGAAGGCGGAGAGGAATGCATGGCAGTGGCGAGCTTGCGTGAGGGACACGGCAGTTCAGGTGGAGCAGGCTGAGGTCGGAGGGAGCACGACACTGTCAGGGTTTGGGTGAGTGTCTCGGTCATGTTGTGCTCAGAGCACAGGTGGTGCTGGGAAGTGGAAACTTGCTCGGAGGTGATCGGGTGGATGGCATGGGGAGGTGCTGGTCTACCGACATGGTGTCGAAGGAGCAAGCGGATGGGTTCGGAGGTGGGCCGAGGGTTGATGAGCTGTGTTAAAGGTTGACAAGGCTACAGGGATGCTCGGTTCCCGGCTATCGAGGCTGGCGGGTTTGGGTTTATGGTGGTCGCTGGCCATTCTCGGCTGGGTGGCTTCGGCGCTGGGTAGTGGTGCACTGGTGTGGAGATGTGAGGGTTGTGTAGCGATTGGTGGAAGGACTTCGGCTTTTGGGTTTGTTTGGCCGCTGCGTTTGGATGACGTGGAGGAATGGAGGCAGAGCAATGGGTCGGTGATGCGGAGTGGGAAGCTCGGTCGGCTGGAGATATGCGAAAGGAAAGAGGCGGAGATCGGGGATCAAAGTAGTGGTCGGCCATGGATAAACAACTGGGCTCGAGAAAGAAAAAGAAAATAAAAGGAAAAAAATGAGAAGAAAAGAAAAAAATTGGTGAGGGAAGAAGAAACGTGTAGCTTCTCTAGCCATATATATATATAATATAGCTTTATATGTATAGTACTAACTTTGCTTTTCAAAATGAATTACAGCCACTTTATATAATATAATTTTTCTCTGAAAAGCAATAATAGGAAGAAGAGAAAGTGGAAAGAGTGACCAGAAATAAAAGGCAGTGGGGGAAGAGAATGAAACGAAGAGGCAGAACCAATATATGTTGGAACCAGTGTAGAAGAACAAAAGTGACCATAAATTCTGAAAATAATAACTGCTAGTGGTTATTGATTTTGTACAGTAGGTAATTGAATAGTCACGAAAAACAAATGGACTCCAACGGGTACCGATATGGTTGACCGTTTTTCGTGGTTTCCGCTCCGTATCAGACACCGAAATGCACAAATGAATATACTGTGGAAATCAGCACAACGAGACGAACAAAATAATATAAAGATATCAGCGATATGATCATCCTATCAAAAGTCGAATTTCGCTGCCAAACAGCTGCTAATTTGCCGAAATAAGATAAATGGGCTAGGGCAGTCCAAATTTGGCGAAATGAAATATGACGTCTCACTCGGAAAATCATTTACATTTTTATTATATAGAAATATTCAGATTTCGGAAACATTTTTATTTTCATCAATATTAACTGATTTTAACATTGAAATTGAAATTACACAACAGAAATAAACTTCCATAATTTTTGATGAAAATCAGACATTCGCTATGTTAAAATAGACGTATTCCAAATATCAAATTTTCATTTCAAAATTTTATAATTAAATTTCAAGCAAAATTTCAGTTAATTACGTTATAAAACCATTAAAAATTTACGGGTCATCACATGATCCATTTTTTGGGTTAACAATATGTTTATTTTTATTATGACAAAGTTGTCATGATTAAAACACATTGTAATTACTATCACAAAACATACCATTTGTGGATTTTCTATTAAATATACGTAAATAAAATTAACTAATTAATATAACATGTTATATCAAGTATATAATAGGAAGAAAAACATTTTTTTAGTTTGAACGAGATTTTATTATAGGTTATTAATTTACAGTAAAGTATAGAATTTCCCCTAGGGCACACTCTTAACTCTATCAATCTCCCACTTACGGCTAATTATGGAATCTCAATCCCATCCCTGGATTAGTTTGATGAGAACTGGCCGAGCTAGTTCGTTCGTGAATGGATCTGAAAGTCATTATGCACCGGATCAATGATGGCAAAATATATAGATATAGAATTGAAGTGCAATAATCACAACAGCAGCAATATAAATATAATAGCAGTGGGAATAAATAGTAAACCAAATCAAGAAGCAATCACACTAGAGTTTTTATACCGGTTTGAACTTCTCATTCTACATCCAGTCCCAGATTCCTTCTGGAATTAACTAATAAACGTGCTTACTTAAACCGAAGGAATAGGTTTTACAAACTGCTTGAGTTGCCGAACAGGACTTCAATTTTAAAAACTGCTTAAGCTGTCGAACAGGACTTTGTGCTTGAAAAACTCCAACAGGACTTCGACTACAAATGGTAGTATGTTTCTTGATAGATCGTGTTCTAGATAACACGAATAAGTTTATTAAGTACACCCTTCCTATAATCTCCTTGAGATGATGATTTAAACATGTAATTGTAGGAAGTAAATTGTTGAGAATATTTGTAATTCATAAGTGCACATAAATTAGAAAAATAGAAAGAATTGATTCTTGGTCAATTTAAAAGTGAATTTTCAACTATATTTATAGATTTGAAAAGTTCTAATTGAATAGTAGTAACCATTGGAAAGAATTATTCAAAGTAGGGGATGCAACTGTTGAAGAAGAGGGGACGTGTCTTTTTAGAAATTCAAATGAAAAACCCAGCTATAGGCATCCCGACGTCTGGATATTTTGTACCAAACGTCTAGATTGCAATACTGACGTCTATTATGGAAAATCTAGACATCTTGATTTGAACTAAAAAGTTCATTTTTCATTTAAATGTACATAGACGTCTGGTATAAAAATGCCAGACATCTGAAGTTGAACTGTTTTGTTCATTTACTTTGAAATGTTATATTTTGACTATTTTCTTTGAATAAACATGTATTATAAAATATTTATATTGCAAAGATAATTTTTCAAAATATATTTGTGTGGGTATGCAATCATCAAATTGGAGATTGTACATAAAATCTAGACTAACAAAAATTATGGTATAAACCAATTTGTTTTCTTCAATTTCAGCCCAGTTTTGATATCGATCGTTATATCATCTTGTATATATTTTTATCCTCTTTTGTACTATGTACCTTCATGTTGAACTTATTTGTTTTTCTCTTTTTGATACTTATATGCCTGCAAATAAGCTTAGAGGTTCTTTGGCATAATTGTATAGTTGTTGTCATTAAAATCCAACAAGAGAGGTTCTAACATTCTCCTCCTTTTGATGATGACAACTATACAATTTTTGAAAAATATTTATTCTATATAAAATGATATTATAATATGGTTAAAGCTCCCCCTAAATGGAATATCTACCTCTATCAATATGCATATGAATTTCTCCTCTTTTGTCATTATAAAAAAGGAATAAGAGCATATGCACATTATATTTTAATAACTTCCACTAAATATAATATACGTACTTTTTATATATAGGTGAAATTTTTATATATATAAGAGATAAAGTATCATTAATGCAATTTAATGAGTATCTATAGATATGTCAAATGTAAGCACAATGATACTCATTTTACAAAATAAATTTAGGGTTTACGACTTAGGATACCAAATCCAGTTGGATGTGGTTGATCCCTTAAAAATATAATTTTCATTATTAATCACAATGTTATAATAATTACTAATATATAATTGTCTATAATCATTGATTAGGTTAGCAGGAACCCATATATCAACATTAATTGTCATTGATTAAGTATTCAAAGAATGTTCTCAATTTCTTAGTAAAATATTATCGTGACATGAATATCTTTATTTTTAGTACTAATATTAAAACGTGTATACTTGAATGCATATTTAGTACTATTTTTATGTTTATCGCACTTATAACCTAAACTACTTTTATTATTGGGAAGTTTAGTATTTATCATTAAGGAAGATAAATTATCTTTTCCTTTATTGAATTTTGTAACTTTCTCATTTAATTTTTCAAAATTTGCTTTAAAGTCACAAAATTTCTTTTACAAAATAACAATATTTTCTTTTAAAAACTTGCATTCTTTAATTAAATCCAAATTTCTATCATTCAAGGCACTATTTGGTTTTTCAAGAAATAAAAATTTAGAACTGGATTCATTTAAAGAATTTTCTTAAAATATAATTTTTATTTTGAAAAGATTCATTTTTATTTAAAAGAATAATTAATCAAAAGCTCATTTTCTTTTAAAAGGAAATTATTTTGAGAAATAATCTTCAATGATAATTTCAAAAGTTCTAGTTTTACTAAGTGATCATTTTCTTCCTTTAATTTATCATATTTAAATTCACAATTATTTAACTTCTGTAAAGCAACATTATTGCCCTTTTGTAACAATTCAAAAATTTTAAACAAACTATCATGTGATGCTAAAAGATCATTATAAATAGAATCATTGTGCATCGAATTTAATCTGAGTGTAGCCACATTGCACATGTATTGAAATTCAATTTCCAATTGCTTATTTTTAGAAATTTGCTTTTTCTTAACTGTTTTTTAGCTTCGACTAGATCTTCTCTTTTTGGCCATTGTTCGATGTTGTTACGTTTAGTAGAATGCCAAGCTTTGATACCAAATGAAAGTCGCTATGTGGATCGAGTAATACGAATAGTTCAACTAAATTAAAAGATAAATAAAAGTCGCTATGCATTGGATCGACGAAGGCAAAATATATATATACACATAATTGAAGCGCAGTAATCTCACCAGCGATAATATAATTATAATAGCAGTGGGAATAAATAGTAAAGTAAAGAAAGAAGCAATCACACTAGAGTTTTTATACTGGTTCTAACTTCCCGTTTTACGTCCAGTCCCAGACTCCTTTTGGAATTAACTAACAAACATCCTCACTTACCCAGAGGAGTAGGTTTTACAAACCACTTGAGCTGCCGAACAAGATTTCTATATTACAAACCACCTAAGCTACCGAATAGGACTTCATGCCTTAAAAACTCCAACATGACTTCGACTACAAATGGTTGTAAGTTTCTTGAATGATTTTGTTCTAGATAACATGGATAAGTCTATTAAGTACACCCTTCCTATAATCTCCTTGAGATGATGATTTGAACATGTAATTGTAGGAAGTAAATTAATGAGAATATTTGTAATTCACAAGTGCATATAAATTAGAAAGGTAAAAAGAATTTATTATTGGTTAATGTAAAAGTGAATTCTCAACTTTATTTATAGATTTGAAAAGTTCTAATTGAACAGTAGTAACCATTAGAGAGAACTATTCAAAGTTGGGAATGCAACTGTTGAAGAAGAGATGATATGTCCTTTCAGAAATTCAAATGAAAAAACTGGCTATACCCATCCAAACGTCTAGGTATTTTGTACCAGATGTCTAGATTGCAATATAGACGTCTATTATGAAAAATCCAGACATCTAGATTTGAACTAAAAAGTTCCTTTCTCATTTAAATGTACACAGACTTCTGAGAGAAAAATGCTAGACGTCTAAAGTTGAACTGTTTTGTTCATTTACTTTGAAATGTTATATTTTAAATACTTTCTTTAAATAAATATGTATTATAAAATAATTATATTACAAAGATAATTTTTCAAAATATATTTGTGTGTGTGTGTAATCATCAAATTGGAGATTGTACATAAAATATGGACCCAAAAAATTTAGATATAAAACCTATTTGTTTTCTTCAGTTTCAGCTCGGTTTGATGTCGATCGTCATATATTCTTGTATATACTTTTATCCTCTTTTTTACTATGTATCTTCATATTAAACTTATTTATTTGTATCTTTTTGATACTTATGTACCTGTAAGTAAGCTTAGAGGTTCTTTGGGATAATTGTATAGTTGTTGTCATTAAAATCCAACAAGAGGGGTTCTAACAAGATCTGCTATATTGTTTTAATTATCCACTCTATAAATCAACTCTCTCCAACGCAGATAA
The DNA here is from genome assembly GCA_030737815.1 of Allium fistulosum. Classification (NCBI taxonomy): domain Eukaryota; kingdom Viridiplantae; phylum Streptophyta; class Magnoliopsida; order Asparagales; family Amaryllidaceae; genus Allium; species Allium fistulosum. The sequence goes on from CM060906.1 coordinate 920,943,079, forward strand.
ACAATCTTTATCTCATGGAACTATTCAGAGTATGTTTCTCGACTTCTAACAAGCTCTCATCATGACATTGTTATCGTATACCAATGACATAGTATTCTTAATCACCCTAGCTCAGTTATAATTTTGTGTATTTATATTTATTCAATGCTTTTATTATGGTGCTATTCAAGGCGATGTACTCAGCCTTTTCATTGAATCAGCCACAACCTTTTGTTTGGAACATTTCAAACTTAAATCTCCTTAACTTAGGTTTAAACATGAATTTAATATTGACATATTACTCGATATCACTTATGAAGTTTGAGTTTGAATACTCCACCATAAGGAGTTCGTTGTTCTCTAAACGGTTCCTTAGTATTTCATAAATATTCAAGGACACTCTAAACTATCATTTAGTGATCTTAATTTGGTTATGATATCTGCTACATGTATCAAATACATTAGGTAAATATGATATTGTTGACAATACAACATGTATGATAACTCCTATTGCCAATGCATAAGGAATCCATCTTGCATGCTCCATATTAAACATTTTTGGGACATTCCCAACATCATTTGTACTTATTATAAAAGATATCATTTACAAATACAATGTTGAGTAATAAACCATTATACTATAATGATTTTAAATTAAGTACATCATTAGTAATCATAAGTTTAATGTTTACATTTTACCTTAGAAACATCTATGTGCATTTTTAATGTTTTTTCTTATAAACACACGCTTCCTCTGCGTATTGACTAAGAATCAAAGTATTTTATGTTTCTATCAAAATACTTGTTCAACTCTGATGTTTGTCGAACGATACTTTTTTATCCATTCTTGGATTATATCAAAAAATCCACAAACTAATTACCACTCCTACTGAATTCGATGCATTTTGGTTGTTATGTGCAAATAGTTTATTCTAAATTACTATTTAGAATTTCCTATTTCAATACATATGTGACCAAACACAAAGTCATACTAACGATAATTTTATGAGTAGAATCTAGATTAACTTAAGCATGTTGAATGATGGATCTGTTACATTAATCTCGATAATTGAAATTTACGATGTTATTCATATCAACGTTGCTCACCATATTCCAATTGCATTGGTTTTCCTTTTAAAAACATATTTGACACAGTTGGATCATATCCTTTAGGCAACAATCAAAATCATATTTTGATAGTGTACTTCGAATTTATTTAGCATTTACGCATCATATCATATGGTAGATTCAGTACTCTTAATGGTTTTATTGGCAATTGAGGAATATCTATTTTTGACATTGATAAGAAATTCATAATTCTCTTTAATATGTTATAATATTTTTTAGACACTCTAATGCATTATGTAAGTTTTGATTTGGTTAATTTCATTTCATCCTTTATAATTAGCTTTATCTTTGATCGTATCCAAATCAATTTTACTACCAATAATTTCTAGAAGGAATTTCTTCATCGCGAAGTTGATGTTTCAAAAAACAACATTTATTTCTCAGTACAATGGAATAGGTATTAATAATCATTATATGAATCACCTTATATATATTTGTGTATGTGTGTATAATTGATTTGGTTTTAGTTTACAAAACTTATGTTCAAAACATAAATTAGTTATAGAATGACGATCGATCCCAAACTTCTTTTAGGGTGGCCCACACAAGATCCCTCATGACAATTATTACATGTAACCATTCGACTTGCACAATTTATCAACTCTTTGACCTAGGATATGTTGGGGTTTCCTATAAACCCTTATTGTATGATTTTGTAAACTTATCTTTTAGATTAAATTAACTTTGAGTTGATGTACTACTCTTAAGTTCACGATCTTACAGGAAAAGTTAACTCAACTTCACTCATTATAGATCATACTTTATTCAACCAAGTCTGATTATTTCTTATTGATGCATCATTATGTATCATAGAGAAATTGACTTTCAAGATTTAATTTTTATTCATTTTTAGATACATTTGGAAATCTTTCCAATATACTCACTATTCGATCAAATCGAATCATTTTATTTTCTTTTGCATGTTATGCTATTTACTTCCATTTTATATTCTATGAACTTATCTTAAACATAATACTGTAAATAAAATACACATATTCATGTTTGTGATAATTCATCAGTGAATTTAAAGAAGTATGTGGAACCGTTTTGATATTATTAAACTTATGATCGTATACATCTATATGTATTAATCCAAAGAGTTCATCAACTCTTATATCGTTCCCACTAAATGGGTGCTTTACCTTTATTGATTGAGATATAAATCACTAGTTTTGTATGATTCATAATCATATAATTAAAGAATTATTTCTCAAAATTGTGGCCTGATCCATAATTCCAAAATAATTGCAAAAATTTCAAATACTTCTATATATTCCAATGCATGATTTCTGTTATCAAAACAAATACAATTATTATAGTTTTATTTTATATTGAATATCCATAATATTCACAATAAAATATACTAAGCATCTTTTCAGTCACTGAAAATAGTTACTATTTCATATATAATATTTGGTATGTTATGAAAACAATTTCGTCACTTGATGTTATCGCCAAAAGTGTTATATGATACGCTCCTACTATTTCTACCATTACTATAATAGTATACGAAATATAAAGCTCCATTCATCCACTTAATATAGGCTATTTATTCCATCTACCATAACCAGTTTATAATCGAGAGTTTCTGGTCAAATACCTCAAACTCAAAGAAATAAATCTCACAGAAAACAATTTTCTATATGAAAATGCATTTTGGAATAGAAATCATATTTCTCATTCTACGTTAAGTATCTATCATTATTTTACAATTCTTGATTCCTATGCCTCTTCGTAAACCAGAAGTGACCATTCACTCTCTTTATTAAAATTCTCGAACATTCGTTTTCCTTTCTAAATAGTTGAACCATTCAAAAGGAACCCTTATTACAAGATCGTAATGAACTCTTTAAAAAAGTGCATTTGACCATCCTTAATGTTTAAGAATATTAAATAAGCTGCATTTTACATAAACTGATCATACTGACATTTCAATAATTGAATTCTTAGATCCATCTAGTAATTCTTGGTCTAGTATTACAACTAACACAACAAGGTCCTTATTGTAATCAATCATATTGAAAACACGATCTTGCACTATGGTTTATTTGCTCATTTTAACCGAAAAAATTTAATCGAAGTTTTGTACATTGCGAATAATTACTGCTCACCATATAACATTTATATATGATGGAATATGGATCAAATATCCATATTATTGTATTGCTCTTAGAGTTTGAAACTCACAGAATACTATAAATAGTCTCAGACAAGTAAACTCACAAGTGACTAAGTTATGAACATATTTAGTAGTGTAAATTTGGCTCTTGCATGGACTTAAGGTGACAACAAGCCAAAAGATGTGAGGTATGTATATTGTATATTTATTTATCCATATTTAATTAAATTCCATAGTATATTTTAACTAATAAACATTTTATCAATTATATTAGTTACACAAACTTATCGAAGTATATTTATATGTGGCACGTGCACTATGCATATAAGAGTAGTTGATACACTTATAAAATATAACTTATATGAATTAAATAAAACTTTTTATAAAAAAATTAAATAAAATGAAGATTGTATTTAAAATATTTTAGATTGCATTTTAAATCAATTGGACTTCGTAGGCCCAAATAAATATCTAAAATGGATTTTTTTTAATTCATCCATTTAACCCACTGTGATGCGGTCATTTCCTTAGATATATTCATGATGGATATACATCCTAATATTCACCTATGTATATATTAACCATGTTGTTACCTATTATATCATCATGTTATATCCAATTTGTTATCACACTTTGTATGGGTATGTATTAGATATATTCATAAATATATGCACATCATATATATTTAATTAGTAAGATTAATTAAATAAAATAAATATTAAAAATAAAGGATTTTATTAAATAACTAAATTAGATCTAATGTTAACTGGTAGATTTCGCAGGCCTTTTAAGATCGAATCGATATTTTTTTAATTTTCTGTTTACCCACTGAGTACTGGGCCAATTCCAATAGATTCAAGATAGGCCATGGCAAAGGGAGATAGGTCATGTCAAAAGGGGAAATCTTTGAGGATTGGCTAGTGACAATGGTGACTGGATATTGACTACTGAATGATGATGGCCATGGATCAGCTTCAATTGTACCTTGGAGAGATTCGTGAAATCGCTTCAAGATTGCATTTCACTTTCTGATGAATTTGAGCATCGAGATGTTCTAGGATGTGAATCTCATTGACTCTCACATTCATCCACCAAAGACCCTTTTTCTTGCAAATACCGTATCATCTCTTCGGGATTCCCCTACCAAGAGATATAGTCCGTAACACCTTGTTTTCCATCCCATCCCATTAATGTAAATCCTACGTTTAATGAGTAATATTCGACACATGATTCCATCTTGTGCCAAGCTCGTTTGCCAGCACAAGTAGGCTTTCTACATAGAGTGCTCCCCCAGTCAATATACACAATCTAATTGGTCAACACATATCGACATCCATTAGATGTTATACATCGGCCACACTTGGGGAGCATTTATTCATATAGATAAAAGAACAGAAAATTATATGACCATACTTGTCCTCCAAGCTTTTAATATCCAATGTATGCTTATAGCTTACCCTTATTGCCGTGGTGACTTCTTCTTCCTCGGTCCTTATGGCAGTAGCTTCTAGTTCTGCACTGATTTCTACTCATGCTCCTGTTAGGATTCGTATACCCTGTCGTCATGTATTCCCTCCTAAGGTGGCTCCATTAATGATAGATGTGGAGCCACATAGTGAAGTTACTATCGATGTCGACTTTACTGGGATCATGATCTTAGATAATCCATTGGATTCCCTAGCTTCTAGACTAAACTCTACCGAACTCCATGGATATGCAATAGGTATGGCATTTTGATGGATGAAATGATGCTTCCTCATCCTCATCACTATGCTCATAATCCTTTAGACGACTACATGACATGCAGTCGCTACATGTGTCTCTCCAAGACTGTGCCTCCATTTAACTCTTCCTCAAGACACATTCTCCTATCTATGAGGGTCGCTCCTTCTTAGCTTCATTCGAACACCTATGTTGTGTTACAGAGCCTTTACATCATCTTTGCTATGCTCTTGAGTAGGGTGCCTTCATTTCTGAGACTAGATATCTATAAATTTTGGAGAGATGATACGACTAAGCTTATCAATGATTATTAGGAAAATCCTAAATTCATCCGCATCCTTACTCGAAAAGCGGATAAATATCCAATATTCGGAAAAATGATATAGATGCAAATACGAAAGCATCCATATTCAAAAATTATCCATCTGAGTTTTATCAAGAATATAGTTTATATTACATGTAGTATAGTATAATAAAAGATATGTATATGTTGTTTTATTAAGTAAATAGTTTATATTATATGCATTTAATAGATGTTAACTGGTCAAAATTATTTATTATCTTCATATTTGTTATTTTTCACACTTTTGTAATAACTGGTACTGAAAATAAATTTATGTTAAACCAAAATTTCCTATTTATGTTTCTTTATTTATCGACCATTAGTGAATCAGATAATTATCTGATATCTGTCATATCTGCGGATGCAGCTATTCGATATTCGAAAATGATTTTGGATATGGAAGTGGACAAGACACGATCAACATCCAAAAGAATCCATTGACATGACTAGATACGACTGCCCCTCCTTGATGTTCTTGGAAGCCTTTCGAGATTGTCGGGTAATGATGATTTATACAATAAGAGAAACTACTTTAAAGATGAATATTTCTTCATCCGATGTCATATTTGATTCTCCTTAAAGTGACCCTTTAGATATAAGCCCTACACCACACACTCTGCTTTGATTGAATTCACTCCATTCAAGTAGCTAATTTGCCTATATTTACTTTGTAGTTATCCCTCTAAGAGTTGAAAATGATAGGCTAATCCACATGTCCTGCCAACTCATGGTGTAACGACTCGTATTTTACGTATCGGATAATCGTAAAATATTATTTTAATATTCATTTGAGGTCGTATAACTTGATAACTTTGAGAAATGTCTACTAGTGACATTTTCTATCATTACAATTTTAATCGGATGATTTTTACCCTAAAATTTTTATAAGGCCTATAACTTTTGATAGGAACCGAATTAGGATCTAAAATTACTTTCATTACATCAGGATGATGGTTTCTCTTTCCATACAGTGGTCATAATAGGAATTTGTACTTACCATTTAGGAGATATGACCATTTGAAATTTACACGGTTGCTGGCCAGATTAGTAGGTAATTAATCAAAAACTAAGCCCACTAACTCATTTTGGGAATTGTGCCTAATTAGGGATGGTGGGACATTTCTTAATCACTTTTTCCAAAATTGATCTAAACCTCCATTAATTTATTTTCAACCAAAAAGCTCATCCTTTTCATAATTTAATTAGCTTAAAACGCATCATTAATGGGTAATTAGCAAGGGAATCAATTAATTAATATTTCTTGGAATCCATGAAGGCATTATTCAGCCTTGGATTTGCATTGTATTTGGGTAAATTTGATGTTAGGTCAGTGATATTGCTTCTCTCACTATGCTACGTATATTGATATAGTTAAATTATGGTTTTTGAAATGATTTCCAATTAAAATGTTTTAAATCTTGGATCTACTATAAATAACACCTTAAAACTGTATTTAAAGAGATGGATTTGGATTACAACTTGTTTTATACCATTTACCAACCATAATTTGTATTTTATAGAAAATTAGATTTGGGATTATATATGCTTGTAAATTGTGTTTGGATGATTTATATGCATTACTTGGGTGTTATGGAATGATATTTGATTTTTGTATGAATTGTTTTAATGTGTTTGGCAGTTGTCTTAAGTAGTTAGAAATATGGCACATCGTTTGGTGCAAAATGGCACCAAACTGTTCAAAACATGATGCGACTTGGACGTGATGTTTTTTGAAGTCCTAAGGGACCCCAAATAAGTTGTAAGCAAATTGGAGTTGATTTGGTAGCTCAAAACATGGTCGTTGAAATCATATTGGTGGTGACCAAAATCAGGTCATGCTTGGGGTGCTTCAAGTCGTGGGGTAGATTTCTTTAGGTTTTGAAGGCAAAAGCTTCGGGTATGGCCTAGGTTATATGGTTGGTATAGGCATTAGACTTAGGAAAATTTTTGGTTTGTAAAAATCAACTTGGCATTGGTGACTTCAAGTCAATGTGAGAGGAACTTCAGGTTGGATGAGTGGAAGCTTCGGGTCAAGCCTGAAATGGTATGGAAGATGAAGTTTGGACATAGCCAAAATTCAAGGGGAGCACATGGTTAGTATCAACCACGTGTAGCTTAGAGTTTTTCATGCTAATGCTTCGAGATTGGATAGGGGAGGCTTTGGTTTAGCAAAGGGGGCAAGTAAAGTGGTAAGGGACTTCAATAGTTGGCTATTTTGGCCAATTGGCCAGCCGCACATGGTCGAGGCCAACCATACATGGTCGGTAGTGACCATGTTGGAGGTTTGCTAATGGGGTCGAGGTCTTAGAGGTGTGTAGGTGATGCTTTAATGACATTGTGTGTGCATTCATTCATTTATTTGGCATTCATTTTCATCAATTGTGCCATGATGAAGAATGATGATAAACTACAAGGCGAAGGAGTGACTCTTCGATGTGATAACTTTGATACTTTGAAGTGTTGATTCTATGATTGATGTTTATGTCTAGAAGTGTTTCAATAATGGCGACTCTGTGATGGAGTTGTGAAGATGATCCATAAGGACAAGTTTGTCGAAGGGAATTATTGTGTAGAATGTTGAAGAGTTCTATTATGGAAAGTGGAACGTCGAAGGAATCCATAATGATGAATGGAAACAGATGGAGTAAGGAAGGACTCGGATACACATGTGAAGGGATTGTTAATACTTGAAGTGTTTTCTAGTGTACTCATAAGAAGCGCTATCGTGAGGATGCCCATTGGCTACTTAATCGGCTACCCCAAATCATTAAAAGGATCCGTATACCCTGGATCGTTGAAGGGATCTGTATACCCTGGATCGTTGAGGGGATGTAGTGTCGGTATTTGGCTGGTGGTCGGGTACATAAAAAACTGGAAATTTTCCATTAATCCCTGGTAGAGGAATATGCATGTGATTTATCATATATCCAAAGCACTTCGAGTGGTAGTGAGAATTGTTTGATAGGCGCTATGTTTGCTATGTTTGTTTGTCACTCTAGGGATGTTACATGACGTAGATATCCAGAAGACCAATATTTAGACACCAAGATGTACCAGGATGTTTTCAGACTTTATGATGTTAGTAGAGTAGCATATTGTTATTATATGATAACTCTTAGGATGCAAGGATGGGTCAAGTATGATTCTTCATACTATTGTTCCTTATTGTATCGATCACATAGTATTTTGAGATTGCTTATAACTCATATCAGACTATTTTCTGATTTAAGGTTTTATTCTTTGCTTCTTATTATCTTGGGTACTCTTAAATGAGTGGACTAGATACCAGGTTTAGGTGACATGTGGAGTGACACTAATGGATGAGCAGGAGATGATGGTTCTCATACTTATATTTGGATTCACTATTGCTTACTCCACTGCATGACACTGTGGAGCCAAGACAATGTTTGTTTATTTTATTTAGAGATGGTTTGTTTTTTTGTGTTTATAATTTGTTGTATAAACTCTACTACCGTATTGTATAACCATGTGAACCCGTGTACCCTTATATTATGGTTCATTTGGTTATTTCTATCTTGCCTATTTATATCTATGGTGATTATATATATTATTTTATGTGCCGTGAGATATATGATAGGTTCTGTGATTGTTTTATCTACACTTCAACCCTTGGCCACCCTCCTGCATCGCTTATGCACTGTCGTAGTGCACTATACGGGTAGAGTGATTGTTGAAGGTGTAGGCCAATCGTCACATTGTGTATCAGAACTTAAGTTAAACTATTCGCTTAGGTTAACTCGGTTGATTCTAAGTTGATACCGTGATCCATTAGAAATAAGGAGGAGTTATCCATGAGAGTGGATCGATAGATATAGAAGAAAGCATACTTGTTACACATTTTGGTTTTCAAAACTATATAGTAATATATATATATATATATATTATATAAGTCACGTTGCACACACGATTACCACAAGTGCAGCTTTCTTTATGAGAGACCGATCATTCCTACTATAGATCAAGTATGAGCCGGCATACAAGAAACTCTGTCTCAGGAGTCTAGGAGGAAGGTGCGGGCTCAAGGGCATCTAACCCTAACTTGCAAGCAATGTCCAATTCCATGATGATGAACATGTTGTAGAATGCCAAAGCGGTTGCTTCTAATGTTATTGTTGGAGTTGGTGCTCAAATGTAGGCAACCAAGGCCAATTACGCGAAGTTAAATAAGGATTTTTCCGGTCTTGTTGGAAAACCATTCAAAGAAACATAATCGGCTATGGTAGTACAGGATTGGTTGGACACATATGAACGGATTTTTGATGATCTGGAATTAGATGACGATATGATAAGGAGGTTGGCTTCTCGACAGCTCCAAGGCAGAGGTATGAACAGGTGGAAAGCTATGAAAGTTGCTACTCCTGAGGATCGGTTCACTTAGGATTAGTTCAAGGCCAGATTCAAGGAGAAATTCATACCGGTGGCTCAGAAGTCGGTGCTGTTCAAGAAGTTTATAGAGCTACAGAGGGGAGACATGTTCATCTCCGAGTATGTAGCTAAGTTTGATACCTTATTAAAGTACAGGATATCTTTTATTGATACTTCATTAAAGAAAAACAACAAATTTATTATGGACTTGGATGGTTATTTGGGAGGTAATTTAATGGGCCACATCAACTAGTTCTTTGAGAAGCTCATTGAGAAGGCTCTCTGACACAAGTGTCTATTCCTATGATCTAAGTCTGTTGTTGTTGCTAAAGAAGAGCTAATGCCGCAACCAAGTGAGGGAGGCAAAAAGAAATGGAATGGATAAAGGAAGCGGTTCCAGAATAAGGATGCTCAGAAGAAGGCTAAGTGGAACCCTATTTTCTATAACTGTGGTGATCAGGGTCATCTGAGTAAAAACTTCAAGTCTGAAGGGAACAAGTGATATAATTGCAATAAGGTAGAACATATGTAGAAAGATTGCCGTGAACTGGCGAACTAGAAGTAGATGGTGAAGGAATATGCTTTGGATATTGTTCCAACTTTGTTAAGTGCTCCCTCGGTAAAAGAGAAGTAGAAGGGCATCACCATTCAAGATATGTTTTCTATTTATGGTGCTCCTATATATTATTCTGATCTAGTAGATAGATTAGGATTTAGACAATAAATCCTTGACCGACCTTTAATAGTGACAAACCCGTTTGGAGGCCCCACTAGCCTATGTAGTTTTGTCTGGTTCGGCATTATCTTGGAGGTGGATTGACTAAGGAAGCATACAGTAGTGGTGTGTTGGTGACAATAGGGGTTGAAGATAGGTGGAAGGTAAAGTTTGGCTGCCTACTAGAGGATAAGGGAATGGTTATCTTTTTATATTTGCCAGAGGTCCCACAGGATGAGTTCTCATATGTGCCTATGGTTAAGGAGTATGCAGACATATTTGAGGAGGTGACCCGATTACCACTACACCGAGAGATTGAGTTCCGCATAGATTTAATGAAAGATGTAAGACCAGTATTTATGTCCCAAATAGTAGAAGAATTAGAGGTGCAAGTGAATGACGACAAGGGTTCATTCGTAGGAGTATATCTGAGTGTGGCATAACTGTAGTATTTGCCACTAAGGTAGTTGGCTCTCTGAGATTGTATGTTGATTACCATAAGTTGAATAAGGTGATGAGGAAGAAAAATTATCCATTCCCACGAATTGATGACTTGTTCGATCAGCTCCATGGTGCGAAGGTATTGTCTCAATTGGATCTTGCGATGGGATTTCACCAGTAGAGGGGAGCAAAGGAACATGTGTCGATTATAGTGTTCCATATGCCATCTGGATTTCGTAAGTGGGTGGTTATGTCATTCAGGTTGGCCAACACACTAGCATACATTGTTGATCTTATGAACCGTGTCTTTAAGGATCAGCTAAATAAGTTTGTGCTTATGTTTGTGGATGATATTTTGGTCTATTCTCGGATGGAAGATGAACACAAGAGACATTTGAGGATTGTGCTAGAAGTGTTGAGGAAGCAAGATTGAAAGTGAAGTTTTTAAAATGCCGCTTTTGGAGTAGAGAAGTGAGATTCTTGGATCACATTGTTTCATGACAAGGTATTGTTATAGATCCTATGAAGGTAGCAGAGGTTCAAAATAGGAACCAACCTAAGAACGCTATGGAAGTGAGGAGTCTCCTTCGACTGGTGGGACATTATAGCCATTTTGTCTAGGACTTCTCAAAGGTAGCAACACCATTTTGTTTGGGACTCGAGGTGTGAGCATGCATTTGTAGGTCTGAAGGAGAGGTTGACGAATGCACCGGTGTTGACTATTCCGAAAAGAAATGAGGAGGTGATGGTATAAGCAGATGCTTATGGTATCGGATTAGGTGCGATACTGACGTAAGGAGGCAAGGTTGTCGCATATGCTAGTCGAGAGCTGAAGTCGCATGAGTAAAAATATCCGACCCACGATTTGGAGTTGGGAGAGATAGTGTTTGCTTTGAAGATTTAAAAGCATTGCTAGCTTGGCGAAAGGTTCATGTTATTCACGAATCACAAATCATTGAAATACCTTTACTCTCAGAATGACCTCAACCTTCGTCAATGGCAATGGTTGGAATTTTTAACCTCCTACGACTTTACCATTTCTTATATGTTCAATGAAGGAAATGCATTCACTAATGCTTTGAGTAGAAGACATGCCAGTTTGGGGGCGATGTTCCAAGAGTGGATGTAGCTCGAGTTCATTATTGACTATGACTTCAGACCCTATTATGAGCTGGAGCAAGAGATGTTGACAAGTTTAGCCTCGGACCTATTTTGATCAATAGGATTGGCATTAGTCCGAGGTGATATACTAGACGAGTGGAGATCATAACAAAGATAGGAGAAGGGGTATGGTTTGATGAAATGGCAATACAGACTTGAATGTGATGGTTGGCTCCGTAAAGATGAGAGATTGGTTGTTCTCGATGTCGATGGATTGTGGGATGTGGTACAACAAGAGTGCCACCATCCCAGGCTGACTATACATCTCGACGATAATAAGATGTACCATAATATGAAGCAGACTTATATTGGGAAAGGATGAAAAAGGATGTCAAGGCATTCATCTCGAACTGCATGAACTTTCAGTTGGTAAAGGTAGAGAAGAAGAATCCAAGTTGGTTGATGTAACTACTTGAGGTTCCCGAGTGGATGTGGGAACAAGTCTCGATGGATTTTATTAATGTATTGTCGAGGACCAAAGGAGGGTATGATAGTATTCGGGTCATAATCGATAGATTGACGAAGAGTGCTCGATTTATACCCATTAAGTCCTATATAACGTCATCCAAATTGATCGAGTTGTATGTGAAATTGGTGGTGCAATTCCATGGTATGCCAAGAGCATTGTGAGTGACCTAGACATTTAATTCACTAGTGAATTTTGGAAGAGCTTACAAGAGGCATTGGGGCCGAGCTACATCTTGGTACATCTTATCACCCAAAGATCGATGGGCAGACTGAGAGAGTGAATCTTATCTTGGAGGATCTCTTGTAAGCTTGCATACTCGATTATGGACGCTCGTGAGATGATCACTTATATTTGATAGAGTTCGCATATAATAGTAGTTACTAGTCTAGTATTGATATAGCATAATTCGATGCACTGTATAGATGACCGTGTAATGCTCCCTCGTTTGGTGGGAAATGGGTGAGAAGTTAACACTTAGACTAGATATGATTGGAGAAACTTCGAAGAAGATCGAAATCATTCAATAACAAATGAAGGCTGCTCAAGATAGATAGAAGACCTACACTGATAAGTGGCATAAGGATTTGGAGTTCTCTATCAGCGATATGGTGTTTGTGAATATCTCCCTGTTGAAGAATGTTGTTCGATTCAGTAATAAGGGGAAGTTGGCACTAAAATTTATAGGTCCTTTTTTGATATTAGAGAGGATTGGGAACCTAGCATACATAGTCGACTTACCTAAGGAGATGGTAGGGTTGCACAACCTATTCCACGTCTCTCATTTAAGGAAGTTTGTGTGCGACTCAGGCATGACAATTGCACCGGATCAACTTGATGATATCCAAATTGAAGCAGTATTTTAAAAAATCCTAGGCCTATTCGTATTGTCAAACATGATATAAGTATCTTAGAAAGAAGACGGTGGAGTTAGTGAAGGTTTAATAGAGTAAAAGCAATGGCGTAATTGCAAAAGCAAACTAAGGAGAGCATGAGGGCTGCTTATCCAGAGCTCTTCAGTTGGTAAGTATTAACCGGCTTTTTGCAACACCATGTCGACATGGTATTCATGCGTCATGTCGACATGCAACGGTAAGAATGACAGTTCGTTTTTTTCCCTCTAATTTTTGAATGGGTGGTTATTTAACTCACCCATTTCGAGTTTCTCTTCCCTCCAATCATTATTTCTTCATTCTACTTTCTAGAAACATCAAATCCATGGCTTTCACATCCAATCCTAATCAAATTTCACCGGTTTCTTTCCCTTCTCCTTCACATGGCCCTTTCCAAAACTCCATACTCGCTCGTGTCATCAAAATAGAGGAGAAAGTTAATGATTCGGTGCAGATGTTAACTGAAATGCAAGTTCAACAATTGAGAATGGCAAGAGAGCAAGAGAAACAAGGGAAAATTCTAAGGAATCTTCAAAAATTCCTCATGGATAATCATGCCAATCCAATTGTAATTGAAGATTCTTCTAACATAGAAGCAAATGAAGAAGGAGAAGAAGACGAAGACGAAGAAGAAGAGGAAGAACCAATGGAGGAAGAAACTGATGATGAAGCAGTATGTGTAGGGGAAGTTTGTTTTGATGCTTATGGGAACATTGTGGAACAACATGGAAATTTCTGTTTCCATTACCCAAATTGTCCTGTCCACAAGTCTCCCATCATCAAAAACAACCGTTGAGTTGTTATTTTCTTGTTTTAGTTATTTATGTGTTTATAAGTTTAAATAGTCATGTATATAGTAATATTGAAATGAATAAAATAATCTGTGGTTACACTTATTATTCTCATTCTTATATTACTCATATATATCATTCTGAGTATACAATATTTAGCATTGTTATATCTAGTTTCAGTATTATTAATGATAACACTATCATTAATATCATAGATTTAGGGGGAGTTAGTGTCATTTTTTTTTGATGACAAAGGGGGAGAAGTATGAAATAGGTTAGTTAGGCATAGATTAAGGGGGAGTTATTAGATTTAGGGGGAGTTATAAGGAGAATATAAATATTTTATAAACAAAGGTTGTCATCATCAAAAAGGGGGAGAATGTTAGTCCATAGGATAGTGGTTTTGATGACAACAACTATAGAAGTGTTATAAAATATATATGTGCAGGAAATCTATATGCAGGTATCAACAAAAGAAGACTGTACAGTAAAGAAAACAAAATTGATGAAGACAAAGATCAAGAGTTCAAGATTGAAGACTCATGAGATTCAAGATATTCAAGAGTTCAAGGCAAATAATATAGTTAGGTTAGATATTTGTTAAAACTCCTTGAAAGCACTATCATTCTTTTTTATCCAATTTACTCGTGGAATGGAATCCACTTCGTTCTTGTTAAAGGGATGGAACCCTAGTGAGATGGAACTCACGAAATATCTAGTGGAATGGATAGTAGCCCTATTTTGTTATCCACTAATTTTGATTCAAAATGATTTTCAAAATTATCTCTTGTTTTATAAAATGATTTTCAAATATTCCTTTTCAAAAGAAAAACCTTCGTTCACATTTCCAAAAATGTTTTAGCCTCAAAATCATATTTATCATTTTGTTATATTTTGATTTCAAAATTGTCCTTGATATTTTAGCCTCAAAATCTATTTTAATATTATATTTACTTTAGTTTATTTACTTTGATTTTAAATATATTTTAGTATATATACATATATACATTCATAAGTATTTCTACTTCTAAATACCTTCTACAAATACATAGAGTCCATTTGAATAAAGTTGCATATGTTTTAAATCATCATTTTCAAAGTAAAGCAAATCATCACTTTTTACTAGACCATGTCGACATCCTATTTACCTGTCATGTCGACATGCTTCCCGTTACAGCAAAGGTTGTTTTCAAAAGAAGTGTCTATTCGTTTAAACCTCTTCGAATGGACACATCCATTCATTCTCTATAAATAGAGACTGTTATGGACGTTTTCCAGTAACTACTTTCTTTATTTTCTCTCCTCTTTACTCTCTTATCTTATTTTCTAATCATCCTATCCATATTTTGCCGAAATCTTAAGTGAATCAAACCAGAATATCTCTAGTTTGATTCTCTGCCACTCTCTCCAAAGAATCTCAGTGCTTATCAGAGTTATAGATACATTTGTACTCAAAGAAACTTGTGTGGGGTTATAAAGGTGTGATCGTGTCCTTGGAAATCGATCGGGTGAACTTGTGTCCTGTGAATCAAGTGGTTCTACCCAGAGACCTGAGAATCTGGAGGGTGTACCTCGTTGCCTTGGAATCGAGGGATTGTAATCTAGATTATTGTTGAATAGAAAGCCGTACGGGTTGTGCGGGACTGGATGTAGGGTAACACCGAACCAGTATAAAATTCCTGGTGTGTTCTTTCCTTTACTTGCTTTTTATTTATATTTGCATTTGTTTGTGATTCTGTGATTTGATCTGTGATTGTGTATTTGCATTAAGTTAGTTAATTCAATTTAAATCAAAGAAGTTTTAAAGAAATTCTTAAAACACTATTCACCCCCCCTCTAGTGTTAAATAGCCTTAAGATCATCTTCCGCGTCCCTTTCATTTGGTATCAGAGCAAGTTTTTCAAAGTATTCATAATCTGATTTTTGAAAAGTTCATGGCTAAGTTTGAAATGTTTCCTAAAAATATTTCTTTAATGATCAAATCATTATGGTCTCATAAATTGATGCATGATAGTTATATAGAATCAGGTAGTCTACAAAAGTTGCTCACTGTGCAGGAATCTTGCTTCATGGTGACAAATGAATCTATTCACAATGGACAAGCTGTGCAAATAAGGAAAAACAAGTGGATACTTGATAGTGGATGTTCAAGACATATGACAGGAAATCCAGAGATACTCAATGACATTATTTACAAGGATGGAGGATTGGTTAATTTTGGGGATAATTCAAAAGGTTATGTGGTTGGCATCGGCAATGTAGAAACATCAAATCCATGGCTTTCACATCCAATCCTAATCAAATTTCACCGGTTTCTTTCCCTTCTCCTTCACATGGCCCTTTCCAAAACTCCATACTCGCTCGTGTCATCAAAATAGAGGAGAAAGTTAATGATTCGCTGTAGATGTTAACTGAAATGCAAGTTCAACAATTGAGAATGGCAAGAGAGCAAGAGAAACAAGGGAAAATTCTGAGGAATCTTCAAAAATTCCTCATGGATAATCATGCCAATCCAATTGTAATTGAAGATTCTTCTAACATAGAAGCAAATGAAGAAGGAGAAGAAGACGAAGACGAAGAAGAAGAGGAAGAACCAATGGAGGAAGAAAATGATGATGAAGCAGTATGTGTAGGGGAAGTTTGTTTTGATGCTTATGGGAACATTGTGGAACAACATGGAAATTTCTGTTTCCATTACCCAAATTGTCCTGTCCACAAGTCTCCCATCATCAAAAACAACCGTTGAGTTGTTTATTTTCTTGTTTTAGTTATTTATGTGTTTATAAGTTTAAATAGTC
Organism: Allium fistulosum; assembly: GCA_030737815.1. NCBI lineage: Eukaryota > Viridiplantae > Streptophyta > Magnoliopsida > Asparagales > Amaryllidaceae > Allium > Allium fistulosum. Next base: position 920,960,021 of record CM060906.1, read on the forward strand.
ATGTATATAGTAATATTGAAATGAATAAAATAATCTGTGGTTACACTTATTATTCTCATTCTTATATTACTCATATATATCATTCTGAGTATATAATATTTAGCATTGTTATATCTAGTTTCAGTATTATTAATGATAACACTATCATTAATATCATAGATTTAGGGGGAGTTAGTGTCATTTTTTTGTTGATGACAAAGGGGGAGAAGTATAAAATAGGTTAGTTAGGCATAGATTAAGGGGGAGTTATTAGATTTAGTGGGAGTTATAAGGAGAATATAAATATTTTATAAACAAAGGTTGTCATCATCAAAAAGGGGGAGAATGTTAGTCCATAGGATAGTGGTTTTGATGACAACAACTATAGAAGTGTTATAAAATATATATGTGCAGGAAATCTATATGCAGGTATCAACAAAAGAAGACTGTACAGTAAAGAAAACAAAATTGATGAAGACAAAGATCAAGAGTTCAAGATTGAAGACTCATGAGATTCAAGATATTCAAGAGTTCAAGACAAATAATATAGTTAGGTTAGATATTTGTTAAAACTCCTTGAAAGCACTATCATTCTTTTTTATCCAATTTACTCGTGGAATGGAATCCACTTCGTTCTTGTTAAAGGGATGGAACCCTAGTGAGATGGAACTCACGAAATATATAGTGGAACGGATAGTAGCCCTATTTTGTTATCCACTAATTTTGATTCAAAATGATTTTCAAAATTATCTCTTGTTTTATAAAATGATTTTCAAATATTCCTTTTCAAAAGAAAAACCTTCGTTCACATTTCCAAAAATGTTTTAGCCTCAAAATCATATTTATCATTTTGTTATATTTTGATTTCAAAATTGTCCTTGATATTTTAGCCTCAAAATCTATTTTAATATTATATTTACTTTAGTTTATTTACTTTGATTTTAAATATATTTTAGTATATATACATATATACATTCATAAGTATTTCTAATTCTAAATACCTTCTACAAATACATAGAGTCCATTTGAATAAAGTTGCATATGTTTTAAATCATCATTTTCAAAGTAAAGCAAATCATCACTTTTTACTAGACCATGTCGACATCCTATTTACCTGTCATGTCGACATGCTTCCCGTTACAGCAAAGGTTGTTTTCAAAAGAAGTGTCTATTCGTTTAAACCTCTTCGAATAGACACATCCATTCATTCTCTATAAATAGAGACTGTTATGGACGTTTTCCAGTAACTACTTTCTTTATTTTCTCTCCTCTTTACTCTCTTATCTTATTTTCTAATCATCCTATCCATATTTTGCCGAAATCTTAAGTGAATCAAACCAGAATATCTCTAGTTTGATTCTCTGCCACTCTCTCCAAAGAATCTCAGTGCTTATCAGAGTTATAGATACATTTGTACTCAAAGAAACTTGTGTGGGGTTATAAAGGTGTGATCGTGTCCTTGGAAATCGATCGGGTGAACTTGTGTCCTGTGAATCAAGTGGTTCTACCCAGAGACCTGAGAATCTGGAGGGTGTACCTCGTTGCCTTGGAATCGAGGGATTGAAATCTAGATTATTGTTGAATAGAAAGCCGTACGGGTTGTGCGGGACTGGATGTAGGGTAACACCGAACCAGTATAAAATTCCTGGTGTGTTCTTTCCTTTACTTGCTTTTTATTTATATTTACATTTGTTTGTGATTCTGTGATTTGATCTGTGATTGTGTATTTGCATTAAGTTAGTTAATTCAATTTAAATCAAAGAAGTTTTAAAGAAATTCTTAAAACACTATTCACCCCCCCTCTAGTGTTAAATAGCCTCTAGTTTTAAAATGAAAGGGACGCGGAAGATGATCTTAAGGCTATTTAACACTAGAGGGGGGGGAATAGTGTTTTAAGAATTTCTTTAAAACTTCTTTGATTTAAATTGAATTAACTAACTTAATGCAAATACACAATCATAGATCAAATCACAGAATCACAAACAAATGCAAATATAAATAAAAAGCAAGTAAATGAAAGAACACACCAGGAATTTTATACCGGTTCGGTGTTACCCTACATCCAGTCCCGCACAACCCGTACGGCTTTCTATTCAACAATAATCTAGATTACAATCCCTCGATTCCAAGGCAACGAGGTACACCCTCCAGATTCTCAGGTCTCTGGGTAGAACCACTTGATTCACAGGACACAAGTTCACCCGATCGATTTCCAAGGACACGATCACACCTTTATAACCCCACACAAGTTTCTTTGAGTACAAATGTATCTATAAATCTGATAAGCACTGAGATTCTTTGGAGAGAGTGGCAGAGAATCAAACTAGAGATATTCTGGTTTGATTCACTTAAGATTTCGGCAAAATATGGATAGGATGATTAGAAAATAAGATAAGAGAGTAAAGAGGAGAGAAAATAAAGAAAGTAGTTACTGGAAAACGTCCATAACAGTCTCTATTTATAGAGAATGAATGGATGTGTCCATTCGAAGAGGTTTAAACGAATAGACACTTCTTTTGAAAACAACCTTTGCTGTAACGGGAAGCATGTCGACATGACAGGTAAATAGGATGTCGACATGGTCTAGTAAAAAGTGATGATTTGCTTTACTTTGAAAATGATGATTTAAAACATATGCAACTTTATTCAAATGGACTCTATGTATTTGTAGAAGGTATTTAGAAGTAGAAATACTTATGAATGTATATATGTATATATACTAAAATATATTTAAAATCAAAGTAAATAAACTAAAGTAAATATAATATTAAAATAGATTTTGAGGCTAAAATATCAAGGACAATTTTGAAATCAAAATATAAAAAAATGATAAATATGATTTTGAGGCTAAAACATTTTTGGAAATGTGAACGAAGGTTTTTCTTTTGAAAAGGAATATTTGAAAATCATTTTATAAAACAAGAGATAATTTTGAAAATCATTTTGAATCAAAATTAGTGGATAACAAAATAGGGCTACTATCCGTTCCACTAGATATTTCGTGAGTTCCATCTCACTAGGGTTCCATCCCTTTAACAAGAACGAAGTGGATTCCATTCCACGAGTAAATTGGATAAAAAAGAATGATAGTGCTTTCAAGGAGTTTTAACAAATATCTAACCTAACTATATTATTTGTCTTGAACTCTTGAATATCTTGAATCTCATGAGTCTTCAATCTTGAACTCTTGATCTTTGTCTTCATCAATTTTGTTTTCTTTACTGTACAGTCTTCTTTTGTTGATACCTGCATATAGATTTCTTGCACATATATATTTTATAACACTTCTATAGTTGTTGTCATAAAAACCACTATCCTATGGACTAACATTCTCCCCCTTTTTGATGATGACAACCTTTGTTTATAAAATATTTATAGTCTCCTTATAACTCCCCCTAAATCTAATAACTCCCCCTTAATCTATGCCTAACTAACCTATTTTATACTTCTCCCCCTTTGTCATCAACAAAAAAAATGACACTAACTCCCCCTAAATCTATGATATTAATGATAGTGTTATCATTAATAATACTGAAACTAGATATAACAATGCTAAATATTGTATACTCAGAATGATATATATGAGTAATATAAGAATGAGAATAATAAGTGTAACCACAGATTATTTTATTCATTTCAATATTACTATATACATGACTATTTAAACTTATAAACACATAAATAACTAAAACAAGAAAATAAACAACTCAACGGTTGTTTTTGATGATGGGAGACTTGTGGACAGGACAATTTGGGTAATGGAAACAGAAATTTCCATGATGTTCCACAATGTTCCCATAAGCATCAAAACAAACTTCCCCTACACATACTGCTTCATCATCAGTTTCTTCCTCCATTGGTTCTTCCTCTTCTTCTTCGTCTTCGTCTTCTTCTCCTTCTTCATTTGCTTCTATGTTAGAAGAATCTTCAATTACAATTGGATTGGCATGATTATCCATGAGGAATTTTTGAAGATTCCTCAGAATTTTCCCTTGTTTCTCTTGCTCTCTTGCCATTCTCAATTGTTGAACTTGCATTTCAGTTAACATCTGCAGCGAATCATTAACTTTCTCCTCTATTTTGATGACACGAGCGAGTATGGAGTTTTGGAAAGGGCCATGTGAAGGAGAAGGGAAAGAAACCGGTGAAATTTGATTAGGATTGGATGTGAAAGCCATGGATTTGATGTTTCTAGAAAGTAGAATGAAGAAATAATGATTAGAGGGAAGAGAAACTCGGAATGGGTGAGTTAAATAACCACCCATTCAAAAATTAGAGGGAAAAAATGAACTGTCATTCTTACCGTTGCATGTCGACATGACGCATGAATACCATGTCAACATGGTGTTGCAAAATGCTATGGTTAAGAAAACATTCATATATACCCTATGTATACTACTATACTATATACTATATTTCAGAAAGAGAACATATACCTAATTCTCTTCTTAACTTGGTGAAGACAGGTTCTCCTAAAGGTTTGGTTAAAATATCAGCTATTTGATTTTCAGAATTAACGAAATCAAGAGAAATTTTCTCTTTATTTACGTTATCTCTTAGAAAATGGTGTCTAATGTCAATATGTTTAGTTCGGGCATGGAGAGTTGGGTTTTTGGACAAACTAATGGCACTAGTGTTATCACAGAAAATTGGAGATTTCGTGATAGATATACCAAAATCATTCAAGGTTTGTTGCATATACAAAACTTGAGAACAAGCTAAAGCAGCAGAAACATACTCTGCTTCAGTTGTTGATAGGGAAACAGTATTCTGCTTTTTACTGAACCAGGAAATTAAGGAATGACCTAGAAAGTGACAAGTTCCACTTGTACTCTTTCGGTCTGACTTACACCCAGCATAGTCAGCATCACAGTAGGAAACTAATTCAAATGAATCATTCTTAGGGTAGAACAATCCATAATCAAAGGTGTGTTTAACATATCGAATGATACGTTTCACTGCTTTTAGATGAGTTTCCTTGGGTTGAGATTGATATCTTGCACAGAGACAGACACTATTCATGATATCTGGTCTACTAGCAGTTATATAGAGAAGTGATCCAATCATTCCTCTATACAAGGTTTGATCTACGTCTTTGGATAGATCATCCTTACTTAACGCTATATTGGTTGCCATGGGAGTTGGTTTTCCACTCACATTGATCAAGCCAAACTTACTAACTAATTCTCTCGCATACTTCTCTTGACTGATAAAGATACCATTATCTAATTGTTTGATTTGTAATCCTAGGAAAAAGTTAAGTTCACCCATATGACTCATCTCAAACTCTTTTGTCATAATGTCAGAAAATTCTTTGTTCATGTCAGAATTGGTTGATCCAAAAATAATATCATCTACGTACACTTGTACAAGTTGAATATCATTTTTGTTTCTTTTAATAAAAAGTGTGTTATCTACTTTACCTATTTCAAAATTAGATTGCAAAAGATAAGACCTAAGTCTATCATACCAAGCTCTAGGAGCTTGTTTTAGACCATACAGGGCTTTCTTTAATTTAAAAACATGATTTGGAAATTTTGTATCTTCAAAGAGTGGAGGTTGTTCAACATAAACTTCCTCTTTTACAAAACCATTTAGAAAGGCACTCTTAACATCCATTTGAAAAAGTTTGAAATTATTGAAATTAGCGAAAGCAAGCAGAATTCTAATAGCTTCTAATCTTGCTACGGGTGCAAAGGTTTCGTCATAATCTATACCTTCTTCTTGACAATAACCTTGTGCAACGAGTCGAGCCTTATTTCTAACGACCTCACCTAATTCATTTAATTTATTTTTATATACCCATTTAGTGCCTATAATGGATTTATCCTCAGGTCTAGGAACAAGTTCCCAAACATCATTTCTGGTGAATTGATTCAATTCTTCTTGCATAGCAAGAATCCATGAATCATCAGTTGATGCTTCCTTTGGATTTTTAGGTTCTATTGAGGATATAAAAGCAACATGACTCATACTGTTTAATTGATTCCTAGTTTTAACAACAGATTGCATATCTCCTAGAATATTTTCTACAGGGTGATCTTTTAAAAGCCTAATCTTTTTATTTGGATGAAAAGTTTCATTTGTAGCATCTAAAGATTCATGATTAGAAATAACTAATTCATCCTCATCATTAGTCTGATCAACTTCTTTGAAATTTTCATCAAAGGAAATATGTAAAGTTTCTTCAATAGTGTTTGTTCTTAGATTAAAAACTCTATAAGCTTTACTCCTGTTAGAATATCCGATAAAGATTCCTTTGTCGGATTTAGGATCAAACTTATCTAAATTATCTTTTGTATTTAAGATAAAACATTTACTTCCAAAAATTCTGAAATAAGATACCTTAGGTTTCTTATTGAAAAGAAGTTCATAAGGTGTTTTATTGGTTAGAGGTCAAATTAAAATCCTATTCAAAATATAACAGGCTGTTGCAACTGCTTCAGCCCAAAAATGTTTTGGTAATTTACTATCAGAAAGTAGAGTTCTAGCACACTCTTGAATCGTCCTATTCTTACGCTCAACTACTCCGTTTTGTTGTGGAGTTCTTGGAAACGAAAAATTGTGAGTAATTCCCTTCTGATTACAGAATTCCTCAAACTTCTCATTTTCAAATTCACCACCGTGATCACTACGAATAGTGATGATCTTGGAAGAAAGTTGGTTTTGAACTCTTTTTGAAAAACTTTTAAAATAATCAAAAGTATCACTTTTATGTTTCAGAAAGATTGTCCATGTATATCTGGAATAATCATCCACAATTACAAAGACATATTTACTATGGTTGATTGATTGAATCTGAGATGGACCAAATAAATCTAGGTGAAGTAACTCAAGAGGTTTTGAAGTAGAGATCATATCTTTAAGTTTAAAGGAACTTTTTCTAAGTTTTCCTAATTGACATGCATCACATATACTATCTACTTTAAATTGCATCTTAGGGAGGCCTCTTACTAGATCAAGTTTGGATAGTCTAGATAAGAGTTTATAATTCAAATGTCCAAATCTCTTATGCCAAGTCCAAGGGTCACTTGTATTGGCCAAAAGACATAGATTATCATTTGAAATTTTCATACTAAGAATATAGATATTCTTTTTCCTAACTCCCTCAAAGATAATATTAGATTTATTATCTTCGATGTGACACTTGTCTTTTTCAAATTTAATCCTATATCCTTTATCACATAACTGACTAATACTAAGTAGATTATGTTGTAGATTTTTAACTAACAAAACATTTGAAATAATAGGAGTTTCAGAATTACCTACATTGCCGATGCCAACCACATAACCTTTTGAATTATCCCCAAAATTAACCAATCCTCCATCCTTGTAAATAATGTCATTGAGTATCTCTGGATTTCCTGTCATATGTCTTGAACATCCACTATCAAGTATCCACTTGTTTTTCCTTATTTGCACAGCTTGTCCATTGTGAATAGATTCATTTGTCGCCATGAAGCAAGATTCCTGCACAGTGAGCAACTTTTGTAGACTACCTGATTCTATATAACTATCATGCATCAATTTATGAGACCACAATGATTTGATCATTAAAGAAATATTTTTAGGAAACATTTCAAACTTAGCCATGAACTTTTCAAAAATCAGATTATGAATACTTTGAAAAACTTGCTCTGATACCAAATGAAAGGAACGCGGAAGATGATCTTAAGGCTATTTAACACTAGAGGGGGGTGAATAGTGTTTTAAGAATTTCTTTAAAACTTCTTTGATTTAAATTGAATTAACTAACTTAATGCAAATACACAATCACAGATCAAATCACAGAATCACAAACAAATGCAAATATAAATAAAAAGCAAGTAAAGGAAAGAACACGCCAGGAATTTTATACTGGTTCGGTGTTACCCTACATCCAGTCCCGCACAACCCGTACGGCTTTCTATTCAACAATAATCTAAATTACAATCCCTCGATTCCAAGGCAACGAGGTACACCCTCCAGATTCTCAGGTCTCTGGGTAGAACCACTTGATTCACAGGACACAAGTTCACCCGATCGATTTCCAAGGACACGATCACACCTTTATAACCCCACACAAGTTTCTTTGAGTACAAATGTATCTATAACTCTGATAAGCACTGAGATTCTTTGGAGAGAGTGGCAGAGAATCAAACTAGAGATATTCTGGTTTGATTCACTTAAAATTTCGACAAAATATGGATAGGATGATTAGAAAATAAGATAAGAGAGTAAAGAGGAGAGAAAATAAAGAAAGTAGTTACTGGAAAACGTCCATAACAGTCTCTATTTATAGAGAATGAATGGATGCGTCCATTCGAAGAGGTTTAAACAAATAGACACTTCTTTTGAAAACAACCTTTGCTGTAACGGGAAGCATGTCGACATGACAGGTAAATAGGATGTCGACATGGTCTAGTAAAAAGTGATGATTTGCTTTACTTTGAAAATGATGATTTAAAACATATGCAACTTTATTCAAATGGACTCTATGTATTTGTAGAAGGTATTTAGAAGTAGAAATACTTATGAATGTATATATGTATATATACTAAAATATATTTAAAATCAAAGTAAATAAACTAAAGTAAATATAATATTAAAATAGATTTTGAGGCTAAAATATCGAGGACAATTTTGAAATCAAAATATAACAAAATGATAAATATGATTTTGAGGCTAAAACATTTTTGGAAATGTGAACGAAGGTTTTTCTTTTGAAAAGGAATATTTGAAAATCATTTTATAAAACAAGAGATAATTTTGAAAATCATTTTGAATCAAAATTAGTGGATAACAAAATAGGGCTACTATCCATTCCACTAGATATTTCGTGAGTTCCATCTCACTAGGGTTCCATCCCTTTAACAAGAACGAAGTGGATTCCATTCCACGAGTAAATTGGATAAAAAAGAATGATAGTGCTTTCAAGGAGTTTTAACAAATATCTAACCTAACTATATTATTTGCCTTGAACTCTTGAATATCTTGAATCTCATGAGTCTTCAATCTTGAACTCTTGATCTTTGTCTTCATCAATTTTGTTTTCTTTACTGTACAGTCTTCTTTTGTTGATACCTGCATATAGATTTCCTGCACATATATATTTTATAACACTTCTATAGTTGTTGTCATCAAAACCACTATCCTATGGACTAACATTCTCCCCCTTTTTGATGATGACAACCTTTGTTTATAAAATATTTATATTCTCCTTATAACTCCCCCTAAATCTAATAACTCCCCCTTAATCTATGCCTAACTAACCTATTTTATACTTCTCCCCCTTTGTCATCAACAAAAAAATGACACTAACTCCCCCTAAATCTATGATATTAATGATAGTGTTATCATTAATAATACTGAAACTAGATATAACAATGCTAAATATTGTATACTCAGAATGATATATATGAGTAATATAAGAATGAGAATAATAAGTGTAACCACAAATTATTTTATTCATATCACTATATACATAACTGTTAAATGAAAAGAAAATGCATACAATAAGTAGACAAATCAATCAAACATAAGCACACCTATTTATGTCTTATTACATAATCAATATAGTAAGTTATCATAAATCAACCATGTTTAAAACCAAACCAAATCAAGTATTTCGAATCAAATCAATTTTAAACCAAATCAAACAAGTTAAATGTTACGTGGAACTTCAACCCATCCCTCTTTTCCAAAGATGGGATCCGCTTTGATTACTTCTCAATCTTCATCGTCCTGGAGCAATGTCTTCGGTGGATTTACTTGGAGATCCTCTTTGTTGAGAGCGGAGATCATCCATCGTAGTGCATCGAAATGCCTTTCTTGTTCCTTTATCATCTGCATTTGACTCAGTTCTAAGTGCCTCTGATTTCGTAGAATAAAAGTAAGAATATCTTTGAAGGATTTGAGAGTCTCTTCAAGATTATCGCTTAGATTTGAAGAGGATGAAGCCATTTTGATGATAAGTAAGAAGGAAATAAGTAGATAAGAGTAGAGAAAAGTTATGAGAAGTTTTCTGGAAGAAAATAGGACTTAAATAGACAGGAAAGTCGTTTGAAATGAATAGACATAAGGAGTTATTTTGAATTTCAAATTGAAATGTCCATTCAGAATATTACCAGTATATGTCGACATGACCTCTATACAGTATGTCGACATACATAGCAGATTTTGCACATCTTATTTTTGAATTTTCAGTGTATATACATATGATTTATATATATTACTTGATATAAATAAGAGTAACAGTAAGATAAACAGAGAATAAGCTTCATTTCATACTAGAACAGAGAAGTACATGAATTTCATAAAGATACAACTTTCAATACACCAAATTTCATTGATATACAAAAAGTAAACTCTAGAAACTAGTAGATGAGGATGAAGATGATGAGATATTGAGCTTCTTGCTGACTTTGGAGAAGAACTTGTTCATAGTATTGGACATTTTGTCCAATTTTTTGTTTACGGAGTGTTTGAGAGCTTTTTTATTTTTCACAATCACTCGTTGATTGTGAAGGAGAGTCTTGTTTGATGGTCGTGTGGGAAAATCAATACTCTCTAAGGAAGTTTCTTCACTTTCTTCCTCTTCTTCTTCCTCACCTTCTTCTTCCTCACCTTCTTCTTCTTCTTCCTCCTCATCTTCTTGCATTTCCTCATACCCCAATCGTGCTTCTTTTTCCGTTAGTGTTTCGTGTGGTTGAAACACGTGCGGAATTTTCATAAGTGAAATATTGGAATGATTAAAAACTTTTCGTGGAAAGAATTCTTCACCTCTCATATCCACTCCAAAGTAATTAAAAATTCTAGTGAGGTATATTCCATGATATAATGCATTCTCTCCCGAATCCAAGTTTTTGTGTCGAAATTCATCCAAGATAACTTGTGCCCAATTAATATCATAATTTCCAAAAATTGCAAAAAGAGCCTTACACACTTTTTGAGTCGGGTTATTGTAATTTCCCGATCTCGGAGTAATAGTGCGTTGAAGGAGAAGATTAACAATACGAGCTTTTGGTCGAAAAAATTTGTTTTTGAAATCCATTTCTTCCTCAAAAATATTGTGAAAAGTTTCACGATCGGTTTCCTCGATTTCAAAAGAAGAAAGATTGGAACCGGTACTTTTACACTCAAGTATGGTTCCTAAAACATCGGTATCCAAAACAATTTGTGTCCCCTTGACACTACTCCACACTTCATCATCCCTTCCATTATAAAAACCACGATTTAAATTTGCATAAAACATTTTGACAAGGTTTGGATAGCAAACAAAATCATTTTGGTTATTGTCAACCAAGCTTAGAATACCATTGTTTTGAAAGAGAGCATCAATTTCATAAGAAGCGAAGTCATTAAAAATAGCAAAATTACCCGAATGAACTTTTCCATAAGTTGCATAATTAATGTATGCAAGTATGGCATCTCTATTATTGTAGAGATGATCTTTGGTGGCTCTTGACAGCCTCATTCCGGCTACGTTGCTAGTGGATGCCATTTTTGAAGAGATAAGAGTGTTTGAAGATAAAAGTTGTTTTGAATTTGAATTGAAGATGGAGATAAGTGTTGATAGAAGATAGATATAAAGAGGTTGAATAGGTGGATTCTCTGGTCAAAGAGTCATAACTATTCAGAACATAGGAGTTAGTGAAAAGGTGGAGGGAAATTTGAATTTTGAATTCAAATTTAGAAATCTGATTTGCTACAGGTATGTCGACATTACCAATAAGTGCCATGTCGACATGCACATCAGATTTTGCAAAAATGATTTCAAGCATGTACAAGATTTATATATATATATACTTATATATATTATGATTATTGTCTAAATATATTTTGAAAATATATTATACAGAAAATATATAAAAATAATATTTTATAAATTTTTTAAAAGATATTTAAAAAATTTTAAGTTAATAAAATCAATTATATACTTAACTAATAAACTATTCTAAGCAACCAATTTTCAACCAATTAAAATAGTAAACGTGTACCTTGTTTGAGTTCCATATCATCCTGATTATCTGAATTCTGAGTTGTCATAAAACACATATTTGCCAATTCTATTTTCTGTTCATCATCACTTGAGGACGTATCTGAATCATCCAGTGTTGCTGCAAATGCTTTCTTTCTTTTCTTTGAATATTCTTTGTTTGATTGAGGAGTTTGCTTTTCTAGATGTGGACAGTCTCTTTGATAATGACCAAACTCATTGCAATTGAAGCATTTGATGTTGTTGAGTGATTCAGTGTTATTTCCAAAACTTTTTCTCTTGTGATTATTCATTTTTCTATACTTCAAGAATTTTCGAAAGTTTCTTGTCATGAAGGCTATTTCTTCATCATCATCACTAGAGTCTGATTCACCAGTTAGTGCATTGAAGGCAATGGACTTTTTTTCTGATGACTTATTCTCCCTTCTTCCCTGAATTTGAACTTCATATGACATCAGATTTCCAATTAATTCATCAATCTTCAAGGTACTGATGTTATTTGCTTCTTCAATCGCCAGTGTCTTCAAATCCCATTCTGGAGTGAGTGAATTCAGAATTTTCCTGACTTGATCTTCTTAGGAGATTGCTTTTCCCAGAGATACTAGTGAATGAACAATATCCTGAAAACGACTATACATATCTGGAATAGATTCACTAGGCAACATCTTAAATAATTGAAATTGATTAGTAAGAATAGAAATTTTGGTCTGTTTAACTTTGCTTGTTCCTTCATGAGTAACTTGCAGAGTTTTCCAGATTTCATATGCAGTTTTACAAACAGATACCCTATTAAATTCATTTCTATTTAGTGAACAAAATAAAATATTCATGGCTTTTGAATTGTTTTGAGCCACTTCTCTTTGAACGGTCGTCCATTGAGCAAAATCAGTTGTGGGCTCAGTGTATTCAGTTTGTGTCATATTCCATGTTTCTAAACTAATGGATTGTAAATATATCTTCATTCTACATGCCCAATATGCATAGTTACTGCCATTGAAAAGTGGTGGTATGGCAGTGGACTGACCCTCTACAAATGAACTAGAAATACCAGTGTTGGTAGCCATTGTTACTTTTCAAAAATCAGGTTATGAATACTTTGAAAAACCTCGCTCTGATACCAAATGAAAGGGACGCGGAAGATGATCTTAAGGCTATTTAACACTAGAGGGGGGGTGAATAGTGTTTTAAGAATTTCTTTAAAACTTCTTTGATTTAAATTGAATTAACTAACTTAATGCAAATACACAATCACAGATCAAATCACAGAATCACAAACAAATGCAAATATAAATAAAAAGCAAGTAAAGGAAAGAACACACCAGGAATTTTATATTGGTTCGGTGTTACCCTACATCCAGTCCCGCACAACCCGTACGGCTTTCTATTCAACAATAATCTAGATTACAATCCCTCGATTCCAAGGCAACGAGGTACACCCTCCAGATTCTCAGGTCTCTGGGTAGAACCACTTGATTCATAGGACACAAGTTCACCCGATCGATTTCGAAGGACACGATCACACCTTTATAACCCCACACAAGTTTCTTTGAGTACAAATGTATCTATAACTCTGATAAGCACTGAGATTCTTTGGAGAGAGTGGCAGAGAATCAAACTAGAGATATTCTGGTTTGATTCACTTAAGATTTCGGCAAAATATGGATAGGATGATTAGAAAATAAGATAAGAGAGTAAAGAGGAGAGAAAATAAAGAAAGTAGTTACTGGAAAACGTCCATAACAGTCTCTATTTATAGAGAATGAATGGATGTGTCCATTCGAAGAGGTTTAAATGAATAGACACTTCTTTTGAAAAACAACCTTTGCTGTAACGGGAAGCATGTCGACATGACAGGTAAATAGGATGTCGACATGGTCTAGTAAAAAGTGATGATTTGCTTTACTTTGAAAATGATGATTTAAAACATATGCAACTTTATTCAAATGGACTCTATGTATTTGTAGAAAGTATTTAGAAGTAGAAATACTTATGAATGTATATATGTATATATACTAAAATATATTTAAAATAAAAGTAAATAAACTAAAGTAAATATAATATTAAAATAGATTTTGAGGCTAAAATATCAAGGACAATTTTGAAATCAAAATATAACAAAATGATAAATATGATTTTGAGGCTAAAACATTTTTGGAAATGTGAACGAAGGTTTTTCTTTTGAAAAGGAATATTTGAAAATCATTTTATAAAACAAGAGATAATTTTGAAAATCATTTTGAATCAAAATTAGTGGATAACAAAATAGGGTTACTATCCGTTCCACTAGATATTTCGTGAGTTCCATCTCACTAGGGTTCCATCCCTTTAACAAGAACGAAGTGGATTCCATTCCACGAGTAAATTGGATAAAAAAGAATGATAGTGCTTTCAAGGAGTTTTAACAAATATCTAACCTAACTATATTATTTGTCTTGAACTCTTGAATATCTTGAATCTCATGAGTCTTCAATCTTGAACTCTTGATCTTTGTCTTCATCAATTTTGTTTTCTTTACTGTACAGTCTTCTTTTGTTGATACCTGCATATAGATTTCCTGCACATATATATTTTATAACACTTCTATAGTTGTTGTCATCAAAACCACTATCCTATGGACTAACAAGTATTAACCGGCTTTTTGACCAAGCGGATTTTCAACTGGAATTAGAATGTCAAGATGAAGATGAAATGATTCACGGACTTGGAAACATGTTTGGAAAAGCAAGAATATCAGACTCAAAAAGTTTCAAGGGAAAAGGAGCAAAGTGGACCACTCAGTATTGAGAGGAACCACTCGGTATCGAGAGGTTTTTACTCCAATTTGGACCACCTAAACCACTTGTACTTACATTAATTCAAGTGTTTGCTAACGAAGTGTTTTTATCAAGAGATAGACGAACAATTATAAGGATTTTCTAGAAGAAAGCAAAGAAAGCAGGAAATGAAGAAGCATCAAGGTAATTTTCAGGAATAAATATTCAAGGAAAATCTTTTGGAGTGTAATAGATCAGAGACAGAAAGCAGAATGGAAGAGAAAGGGAAAATTTCCACCAACACATACCTCTTGGTAACAAAAGGAACCTCTCGATATCGAGTGGCTTCAATTGATTATGATGCCGACTACTACTCCCCTATACCTATGGGATTAGATCTGGACCTAGTGTTTCGTGGCCTATCGATTCTAAATACAAACCGCGTGTCAACTTGTCTTCTTCCTCTTCTTCTTCTACCTTTTGGCACTTGATTTCTCTTCTATCGTCTTCTTCTTCAAATACTTTAAACACTCCCAAATCTGAGATCTACTAAACGGTGGTCGGATTTGAGTTATAATCATTGTATTCTAGATAACCAATCAATAGCAAAGAATAAAGTTGACATAGGCTGGAATATTTGCCGAACTACTATAAAAATTGTGTCTTTTCTACTGCTTTTACGTTTATTTCATTAGGTCTGTACATTTTTTGTGCTTCCAATTTCTTCTAGGGCGTTTGTGCCATTTTTGGTGCAAACGGTAAGGCTTTCTTTTTATCGCATTTACTTTCACTTTTAGATATCATATATGATAGTTTAGTATCCGGCATATTTAGATAGGCATACCTATATTATTAATTACATGATAGCATGTTTAGTGCTTGCGATGATTGCTTATGGTTGTTAGACATGTGGGGTAACTATGGTTAACTTTTCCTTGATTTATTTGGGTATTTCGGGATGAAATTTCTAGGGGGGTAGTGTAACGACACGTGTTTTATGTATCGAAGGATTATAAAATATTATTTTTAAATTCATTTGATGTCGTATGACTCGATAACTTTAGAAAATGTCTATTAGTGATCTTTTCTACCTTAGAATTTTATCGAATGATTTTGACTCTAAAAATCTTGTAAGTCCTATAACTTTTGATAGGAGCTGAATTAGGATCTAAAACTAATTTCATTAGATCAAGATGATGGTTTCTCTTTCCATAAAGTGGTCATAATAGGAATTTAGACATATTGTTTAGGAGATATGGTCATTTGAAGTTTAGACAGTTAATGGATAGAAGATAATGGTAATTAAGTAAGCCCAAATTTAGCCCATTAACCCATTTCGAGAATTGTGCCTAATTGAGGATGAACTGACATTTCCTAATCACTTTCCTACTTCCCAAAATTGATCTAAACTTCCATTAATTCATTTTTCAACCAAAAAGCTCCTCATTCAATAATTTAATTAGTTTAAAATGCATCATTTAGGGTAATTAGCAAGGAAGTCAAATAATTACTATTTGGCCATCTTGAAATCGATGAAGGCGTTGTTCAGTTTTGGATTTGCTTTGTTATTTGGGTAAATTTGGTGCTAGATGAGTGATATTGCTTCTCTCGTTATGCTATGTATTTTGATATAGTTAAATTATGGTTTTTGAAATGATTTTCAAAATTAAAATGTTTTAAATCTTGGAACTAATGTAAATGACACATTAAAACTATATTTAAAAAGTTGGATATGGATTATCACTTGTTTTATACCATCTACCTAGCATAATTGCTATCTTATAGAAAATTAGGTATAGGATGATTTAAGCTTGTAAATTGTGTTTGGATCATTTATATGCATTGGCTGGATATTATAAAATGATGTTTGATTTTTGTACGAGTTGTTTCGATGTGTATGCTAGTTGTTTTGTGTAGTTAGAAATAGTTACATCGTTTAATGCAAAATGGAATCAAAGTGTTCAAAACATGATGTGACTTGGATGTGGTGTTGTTTGAAGTCCTAAAAGACCTCAAAACAAGTCGCAAGCAAATTGGAGTTTATTTGGTAGCTCAAATTATGGTCATCGAAATCATGTCGGTGGTGACCAAAATCAAGCCGTGATTGAGGTGCTTCAGGTCATTGGGTAGATTTGTTCGAATTTTGAAGGCAAAAGCTTTAGGTAAGGCCTAGGGAATATTGTTGGCTTTGGCGTTGCACTTGGGAAAATTCTTAGTTGGTCAAAATCAACTCGGCATTGGTAACTTAGGGTCAAGCATGGAAATGGTATAGCTTCGAGTTTTTCATGCTAATGCTTTGAGAATGGATAAGGGAGGCTTCGGGTCAGTAAAGGGGACAAAGAGAAGTGGTGAGCGACTTTAACACTAGGCCATTTTGGCCAATTGGCTAGTTGCACATGGTCGTGGCCGACCATACATGGTCGGTACCGACCATGTTGGAGGTTGGCCAATGAGGTCAAGGCCTTGTGTGCATCTAGGCAATGCTCTAGTAGTCATGTGCATGTTTTCATTCATTCGTTTGGCATTCATTTTTGACAATTGTTGCACGTTGAAGAACAGTTAAAAATATAAGGCAAAGGAGTGAAGCTTAAACGTGATGGCTTTGGAATTTTGATATTTTAATTCTACAATTAATGTGGATGTTTGGAAGTGTTCCGATGATGGCACCATAATAAATAGAGTCGTGATGATAATCCATAAGGAAGGGTTCATTGAGGGGAACTCGTGTGTATAATGTTGAAGGGTTCTACTATAGAAAGTGAAACGTTGATGGGTTCTGCAATGATGAATGGAGCGAGGAAGGGCTTGGATATATGTGTGAAGGAATCATTGAATCTCTGAGTGTTTTCTAGTGCACCCATAAGAAGGGGTATTGTTAGGATGCTCATATGGTACTTAATCAGCTACCATAGATCGTTAAAGGGATTTGATACCCTAGATCATTGAAGGGATTTTGTGTCAGCATTTGGTTAGTGTTCAGGTTCATAGAAAACCAAGATTTTTCCATTAAACCCTGGCTGAGAAATGGTCGTATGAGTTATCATATATCCAAAGCACATCGAGTGACGGTGAGGATTTTTTGATGGGTGCTATTTTTGCTATGATTGTTACCGCTCTAGGGTTGTCATAAGACGTAGATATCCAGGAGACTAATATCAAGACACTCGAGATGTACCGGGATTTTTGTACATTTTAAGATGTTAGCAGATTAGGATGTTATTATTATGTGCTAACTCTTTGTAAGTTGGGATGGAAAGGTATGATTCTTCATGCTATTGTTCCTTACTATATATATTCCATAGTATTTTGAGATTGCTCATTACTCACACCAGACTATTGACTGACTCGAGGTTTTATATTTTGCTTCTTATTATCTCAGGTACTGTTAAATGAGTAGACTAGATAGCAGGTTTGGGTGACACGTGATGTGGCGCAGATGGATGAGTAAGAGGCAACGCTTTCTCATACTTATATTTGGATTCACTATTGCTTATTCCATTGTGCGACACTGCGGAGTCTAGACAGTGTTCGTTTATTTTATTTAGAGATAGTTTATCTTTTGAGTTTATTATCTATTGTATAAACGCTACCACTATGTTTTACAACTATGTGAACCTGTATACTCTGATATTGTGGTTCATTTGGTTATTACTATCTCGCATGTTTTATATTTATAATGATTATTATATTTTATTCGATGCACGTGAGATATACAATAGGTTTTGTAATTGTTTTATCTACTCTTCAGCCCTTAGCAACTTCCCTGCAACGGCTAGGCACCGTTGCAGCATACTATACAGATAGATTGGGTACCGGAGGTATAAGGTGGTCATCACGCATAACCATTCTAGAGGATGAAAGAAAGACAACCCTGCTTATAGACCTTCGCCTTTTCCAATACCATCTTTTTAACAATGGTTGAAGAGTCCACTCTACACCACCTCCTCTAGGCACTGCTTAGGCGGCTCTCCAACACGAGATAGCTCCTTTGGCTTTGGCTCGCCATAGAGTCATTAAAGAGGAGGAGGAACTACTTGACATCACTTCTGACAATGAACATGAAGAGGAAGAGATTCAAGAAAGCAAAGAAGAAGACGAAGAATGTGAAGATAAGGAAAAAGAGGAAAGGAATGAATCAACTAGGGAGAACACTGAATAGGAAGAGACCTCTACTCTTGCTCCCCAACTAAAATGTCAAAAGCTGGGGCTCCATAAGAAAGCACCTGAGCCTAATCATTGCTAGACTGGGAAGTCATCTCCGTCCCTAGATCTTGACAAAATCTTCGGCTCACTACCCATCCAAGGAATCGTTAATCTTCAAATGCTTGACTTCAATCCTCTTGAGATGCGGGATTTATTTAGTGATTGGTCTGACAATACCTTCCTTCCTACCGAGGTATGATCCGCCTCTTCAAAAGGATGAACCAAACCTGGTCCATAGAATTAATAGGATAGGATATAACTACACTTATGATCACAAGCATGCACACTTCGTACGTACTCTTTTCAAACTTAAAAACGGTAACTCCATTCTTTCTTTATTTTCAGGTACCATGGGTAAGAAAAGTCTCTTTATAGATTTGGGCAAGAAGTCTGATCAAAACCTCTTTGTGCATCGATTGACATTCCAACCACGCCATGACATCGCCAATGAGTCTCAGATGGAGCGGGATTATAACATTCCCTATTTTTAGGCTCGAAAATAAGCGCTATTGATGCTACAGTCCACAAAAATATTATTCTCTAGTGACAAAATGAGATCAGTTAATAGTATCATTAACATCAGAAACATAGGAATATGAAATTTTTTGAAACACAGATTTCATTAATTAATTTCTATATTCATTACAAAATCTCAGACTTTGCCCAGGTTCAGTTAAGTATAATTATTATAAAATACTCTAAGAGCGACATATGAAGATGCCTCCTTGGTTGATCAAAGTTAACTACTAGACAGATACAATTTCCGCCATTACATACATACATACATACAAAAGTCATAACAACACAGCAGATAAATATATAGATAGACTTCAGCATAGCTAGCTCTGCCTCCTGCACATCTCGGGAAGCTTTATTTGTCAAACCTGAAAACCTTATTCTTTAACTACTCAATTGAGCACCCAAGAGTTAAAGGGGAAAAACAAAATTTTCAGGTCAGACAAAAGGTCTGGTGTGAATGATAATATGCCATCTCGGTGAATAGATATCCAGTGAGACCACGCCATTGAACGGAACAGATTTTCCTCTCACCAGTATCCTCAAAAATATGTCTTTTATAAATCAAGCACCCATAACCACAATGGTTAAACTAGAAAATATAAACAATCATATGCATGCATGCAACCTGGGTAATCAAGACCAATCTGTCTAAATAATGGACTATCTATCCCACATCATAGTTTTTTAAGGTAACTACAAACCTACATGGCTGACTCGAGCCTACCAGACATATCAAATTCTCCAACTTAATGTTTGAAGGAAACTGGATGGTCTGTCCGAAACATACTATTCCTAGGGTCACTATGATCCTAATAGTTTTGCTAGCCAACTAATAACAGCTAAAGTATAGGGTGCAACCCTACACCAGTCCCATCTGGTTTTCTAATCTTTGAGTCTATTTATCATATCATAATTTATCTAAAGATGATAAGAACTATAATCTCTTTAGCAAAATCCTGGGCTAAATACCCTTTTATATTTCCTTGAAAACATAAATCTTTATAATTGATTTACCCTTGAAATCATGCTTTAAAACAAGGAAAATATAGCCCTTTACTTTAACGAAAATATTGTGCCAAGATATACATACTTTATAAAATAACATGGATGAATTTTGTAACACCCCTAATTTTTAATAACATTATTCAGAAGATTTAATTAGATAAATTAAATAGAATAATGTAAATAGAAGACTGATAAGGGGATTGAGATTTGTAAATCAACTAGAGGCCATGCTTAATAATAATAAAATGGTCTACAAATGGTTAAATGTTAATTAATTAACATAAAGGCATTAGGGTAATTGCTGCACCCATAGTTCACTACCTTATACTCATGTTACCTTATCATTTGCATTCATTTTATCATAAAACAAAAACGTAAGAAAAGAGAAAGCGGAGCCGGCCATTAGGAGAAAGAAGAGAGAAGAAAATTCAAGTTCAAGCTTAGGATTCAAGATATTGGAATTAATCTCAAACAAATCTCAAATTCCTTATCCAAACTAAGGTGAATAATAATCAAAACATCTCTATTTTGGTTTATATATGATCATTTGATTTTTAGATTAAAGATTAAATCCTATATGATGATTTTTGATGATATGCTTGATTTTATGAAATGACAGATTCAAACATGTTTGTTTTAAAATGATTAAACACGATTTTAAGGGTAAAATTGTATGATATGATTTTAAAATGCCATGAGGAATTTATATGTTATGGGAAACATGATTTTGTAGTTGGTTTTCAATTTTTATAATTTTCCAAGCTATGGAGAATTTATTATGAATTTTCAAAGGAAACTATGGTTAATTTGGTTTAGAAATTAATTTCGGTTATTATATGGTGAATTTGGCTCTAAAATTTTTATTAGATAATATATTAAAAGTGAATTTCTATGAATTTTGGGGATTTTTACTAAGAGATTTAGTATGGAAATTAAATTATTTTCAAAGAAGGATCTAAATGATTTAATTATTTTGCTTAATGGAAGGGCTTATTTGTTATAACTAATCATGGTTTAGATCTGAAAATATGCAGCAATTATTTAAAAAATAATTTGAAAAGTTTAAGGAAACCAATCAATTGTTTACATGTAGGCAAGTTATTTAAAAATAAATTACTTTATTTGGTAAAGCAGCCTTTACCCAGAAAAAGTAGGTTTCGCCTTCTATAGAGGTACCTTTCGAACCAGAACTACCGCCTTCAATCAATTTGAAACCTTGCAGGTCGAAACCAACTGTGCCGAAACTAATACACAGGGTATCGACATTGTTGGTACGAAGTGGATTGGAGAAAGGTGGAAGGCTTAGTGTCGATACATAGCTTCCGATGGAGTCGAAACCGTTGTTTTGTTTTCTAAAGAAAAGTGCTTGCCTGTTTATTTAAATGCTTTCAAAAGAGTCAAAACTAAGGCTTTCGAAAGGGCCTTTTAAACAAGCTTTCGAAAGTAGTAGCTTCCGAAGGAGCTCTTACTTTTCGAATTAAAGCTTTCAGAAGTGGTAGTTTCGACCAAGTCGAAACCCTTCTGTCGCTTTTATGCCTTTCGAAGGTATTGAAGATATCAATGCTTTCGAAATGTAGTCTTTGTATTATAACGTAAGCCACTTCCTATAGCTTTCGAAAGGGGTTTTGAAGCCGACCTTCAAGTGGCTTACCCAAATGATTTATTCTTTCGAAAGGGTGGTGCCGACACCATCAAGTTTTCCCCAATGCTTTTATATAATAAAGATTGGTTTTCAAAGGGGTACTTTCGTTTGTGTTCACTTTGACCCAAAAGATTTTTTTTTAAATATAAACTCAATGGTTTCGAATGAGGGACTTTCAAAGGTTTCGAAAGGGGTACTTTTAATGGTTTCGAAAGGGGTACTTTCAATGTTTACGAAAGGGGTATTTTCAATGGTTTCGAAGATATGCTTCAAAGAGTTAATAAGTAATACTTTAATACATTCAAAAGGTTTCGAAAGAAAGGTTTTAAAGTGTTTCGAAAGGCGGGGGCCTAATGTTTTGAAAACAGATTTATATGCTTTCGAAGGAGGTCATCCAGTTAGGTCAAAAGCAAGGTTTTGAAGGTTTTGAAAGCCTTAGTTCTTCAAAACAAATAAGCCTATCTCATTTTAAAGAAAAACCCATGGCTAAATAAAGGAGTTTTGAAATGGTTTTAAGTATGAAGATTTGAAGAAGCTTTTCCTTGATAAAATAATTGGTTAAAGGGATTAACCTTGTTTTATATGAAAATAATTTCAAGGATATTAAACCCACAAGAGGGTATTGTTATGTTATTATGTTTGCTTCTTCAAATATAAATATATTCACATTAAAATGGACCTGTAACTGCATTTTGGGGATAAAGGGGCAGTATAACCAGCTAGGTTGACCCAGTAGTGAATATAAATTGATTAAACTCCTTAATGAGTAGAATTGCATCTAGGAGGTCAGGGAGACCGGAATATAGGATGCCTAACCTTGAGGTTGTCAGATAGACAGGTTCATAGTAAACCCATGAAAACTATGATTAGGAAGTTATTGGAGTTACCAATAGGTTCATAGTGATCCTATGAACACTATGATTTTAAGAGTGGTTGGCAGGGGCCAATTGGTTTGTAGTGCACCCATGAAAACTATATCTGAATTAAGTTATTGACATATATTAATAGGTTCCTATTCAACCCATGAAAACTAGGATAAGGGAAAAGTTATTAGAGACACCAATAGGTTCAGAGAGGACCCATGAAACAATGAAGTTATTGGCAGGGGCCAATAGATTCTTAGCGATCCCATGAAAACTATGAAATAGGATAGGAAGTCCATAAACTGTAAACAGGTTATTAGTCAGCTCATGAAAACTAATAGGTTAATAGTGACCCTAAAAACTATAAATATGACAAGTAGCAAATTAAATAGGGGATGGGAAATCCAGAATGTTTTAATTAAGTATGCATATCATCATATTTCGAATTGCTATGTTTTAACCATTGTGGATGCAGGAGTACAGTATATGGTTTTATAAAGGTTTTTAAGGTTACTAGTGAGGGGAAAACTCATTCCGCTAAGCGGCGTGGTCTTACTAGATATCTAAATGGTTTGAGATGGTGGATTATTATTCATACCGGGCTTTATATCTGACTCGAAGTTTATGTTTTCCCCTTAAACTCTTGGGTGCTCAATTGATTTTGAGTAGTTTGAGAGTTAGGGTTTTCAGGTACCTCATTAGACAAATAAGCTTCTGGAGATGTGCAGGAGGCATGATAGTTATTTAGAGTTCTTTTTCATTTGATTCCACTGTGTTATGTTGTAAAGGAAAAGTTGTTTAATTGTCTTAATATATACTCTGATCAACCAATGGGGCATCTTCATATGTCGCTCTTGGCGTATGTGTAATAATTATACTTTTTTCAACGTGGTCAATGAATATGGGGTTATGTAATGAATGTTGAAATGGTTTTGGAATGGAATGTGAAAGTTGTTTTGAGGTTTTAAAATTTTTCCATATCCATGTGTTTCTGTTATATCAATGTATCTAACATTACTGTATTTGATCGTCGAAGATTAATAACTATGGATGACTGCAACATTCATAGCCGTTAGTTTTGGGCCTCCAAGTGGGGGATGTTACAAGTTGGTATAAGAGGATATGTTTATGAAAACTTAAAAGAAAAGTTAAACCTAAAAGCTTTTTGAAACATAATCCAATGAATCAGAAATATGAATGGGGTTTGGAATAACGCTATAGCAGCGTACTTGTATAAGTACGTATTCCCCTCTCTTCTAGACCGGTCCTTCTGTATCTTACTAAGGCTCGTATGCAGATTTTCTAGAAAGAAGATATGGAAGTAGGAAACGGAAGAGGAAATCTTGGTGGAGGAAGCAACACAACCAATGGAAATGCTCGACTTAATACCAGGAGGAACCAAGGTTGGCAGGCTAATACTAACCAAATTGCTAATGCCATTGTAGGTGCTGGAAATCTGCCAGTAGATGCGGGGATGATGTATCAGTTTTTCGCTAATCTGATGCATGTAGGAGTTGCTGCTGGACTTGCTAGAAATGTTGTAGAAGCTAATCCTATGGCTCCAGCTGGGAATAATTATGCTAAGCTGAGCAGAGACTACACCAGTCTGGATGGAAAGCCGTTTATGGGAATGGAGGATGCTATAGAAGTTGAGAATTGGTTGTTGCATTGTGAAAGGATCTTCATTGATTTAGGTTTGGATGACTAGTAGAAGAGGAGGCTGGCCTCTAGGCAGTTGCAAGGGGCAGTGCTTCATTGGTGGAATAGTGTTACTGCCAGAGTTCCGGAGGAAGAGTTGACATGGGCTGAATTCAGAAGGAGATTTGAATAGAGGTTTTTATCCGAGGTTGCTAAGTCAGAGTTAATGAGAAAGTGTATGGATCTATTTCAGGGAGAGATGTCGGTTATCGAGTATGCCACTAAGTTTGATGAGCTATCTCGATATGGTTATGCTACTACAGACACTAACATCAGAAGGAATGAGAGGTTCATTCGGGGACTGAGGCCGGAGCTTGCTAGGGCGACCCTGACACATATCTATGATCCTTGTAATGTGGTAGTGGAGATGGCAATTCTCCATGAGGATATGCTTGTTGTTTGTGTTAGGGGGAAGCCAATTGAAACCCAGGGTTCTCAAGGAAAGAAGAGAAAGTTCTTTAAGAAGAAGGGAGCCCAGAAGGGAGATGCTACCAAGAAGGCAAAGGCTGAGTTAGTTTGCTTCAAGTGTGATAAGAAGGGTCATTATGCGCATGAGTGTCGGTCAGGCAAGGGGAAGAAGTCTGCAAATCAGAAGAATGTGAAATGCTTCAATTACGATCAAGTTGGGCATTACAAGAATCAATGTCCAGAGCCAGTCAGGGCGGACAGAGGAAAGGTTTTTGCTATTGGACCACCGTCTTCTTCAAGACCAACTACAGCAGAAAAAGGAAAGACTATGATGGAAGGTACGCTTTTGATTCAGAGTATACCAGTTAGGGTACTGTTTGATACCGATGCATCTCATTCATTTATATCTCAGTATTTGGTTGATAGGTTATGCATAGAACCCACATACCTTGTAACTTCCTTAAGGGTTGTGAATCCAATAGGAGGGTATGCAACTCTTAGGATGAGATGTGACCAGTTAGAACTTGATTTGTTGGGTCATAAGTTTGCATGCAGTCTATATGTTTTTGATTTCGTAGGTTTCGGGATCATTTTGGGTATGGATTGGTTGGGTAGGTATGAAGCTATGATACTTTGCCAAGATAGGGAAATATCATTGAGTCGCCCTAATAGTCATAATCGAATCATATTCTCAGTGGAGAATTACGACCGAAGTGTATGTGCTTTGTTAAGCGCTATGGAATTGGGAGAAGAGTTAAGTCAGGTTCGAGTAGTAAGAGAGTTTGCAGATGTCTTTGAGCCAGTTATAGGATTACCACCGAAACGAGCTGTTGAGTTTCAAATAGATCTTGTACCAGGAGCTGATCCTATCAGTAGACCACCTAGCAGGATGACATCGACTGAGATGAAGGAATTGAAGGTGTAGCTAGTGGATCTAAAAGGAAGGAATTTTATTAGACCAAGTAGTTCGCCTTGGGGAGCAACCACGGTATTCGTGAAGAAATCAGATGGGTCGTTAGGGATGTGCATCGACTATCGTAAGTTAAATGAGAGGACGATCAAGAATAGGTATCCTTTGCCAAGAATAGATGATCTATTTGATCAGTTGAGTGGAGCCAAAGTGTTTACCCAATTGGATTTGGTGACAGGGTTCCATTAGTTAAGGGTGGCAGAGAATAGTATTCCTTTGACAGCATTTCAGACTAAGTATGATTCGTATGAGTGGTTAGTAATTCCATTCGGGTTAACGAATGCACCTGCTTTCTTCGTAGATTTGATGAACCGAGTTTTCCGAGAGCACTTGGATAGGTTCGTATTGGTATTTATAGATGACATTTTAGTGTACTTGAAAGATGAAAGAGAACATGAGGATCATCTTAGAGTAGTGCTTGAGACGCTGAGGCAGCATCATCTAAAAGCAAAGTTTTCCAAATGTCATTTTTGGAAGAAAGAGGTTAAGTTTCTTGGTCATGTAGTTTCATAGGAGGGCTTGGCAGTCGATCCAATTAAGGTTGAAGCTGTCAATTATTGGAAGAGACCAGAGATGATAACCGAGATCAGAAGTTTTCTTGGACTTGTTGGTTATTACCAGAGATTCATTAAGGATTTATCGCGGATAGCAGCACCTTTGACTAAGTTGACCAGGAAAGATGTGAAGTTCTTTTGGTCCGATAAATATGAGGAAGGATTCCTTAAGTTAAAGCATTTGTTAACCAATGCACTAGTGTTATTAGTTCCAGACGGAAACCAAGGGTTGGTAGTATATACTGATGCATGTGGAACTGGATTGGGAGGTGTGTAGATGCATAATGGTAAAGTTATTGCCTATGCTTCACGACAGCTTAAACCGCATGAGGTGAGATACCCTACTTATGATTTGGAGTTGGCTGCGGTAATCTTCGCATTGAAGATTTGGAGACATTATCTCTTAGGGGAGAGATTTGAGCTATACACTGATCATAAGTCTTTAAGATACTTATTCTCTCAGAAGGAGCTGAATATGAGACATCAGAGGTGGTTGGAGTTTTTGGCTGCTTATGATTTTGGTATAGAGTATA
Organism: Allium fistulosum; assembly: GCA_030737815.1. Lineage (NCBI taxonomy): Eukaryota > Viridiplantae > Streptophyta > Magnoliopsida > Asparagales > Amaryllidaceae > Allium > Allium fistulosum. The sequence goes on from CM060906.1 coordinate 920,987,125, forward strand.
CACCTGGGAAAGGTATTAAGGTAGCGGATGCTCTTAGTAGGAAACATCGGAATGTTGTGTTAGCTATGTTAGCAGAGTGGAAGGATTTAGAAGCTTTGACTACCTGTAGTGTATAGTCGAGATCGACTGCTGGTTCTAGTCAGAGTACCGCTATGTTGTCCTATTTAGAGGTTCGACCAGTGTTGATCAAAAGGATTACTTCTAAGCAGAAAGAGGATCCAGTATTAGCCGAGAGGATTAGAAGGCTTAAGGTGGGATCGGAGATCGATGATTTGAAGGATTTTGGTCTTGACCAGAGAGAATGGTTTAGAAAGAAGGGACGGTTGTGTGTTCCAAATGTTAAGGACTTGAGGAAAGAAGTTCTCGGAGAATGTCATCGATCCAAGTTTACGATTCATCCTAGAGGGACCAAGATGTATCAATATATGAAGAGGAGCTTCTATTGGGAAGAGGTATGAAGAGGGATTTTTGCATGTGGGTTAGGCAGTGTGCAAACTGTCAATAAGTGAAGGCCGAACATAAGAAGCTGAGTGGATTGCTTTAACCTTTAGAGATTTCAGTCTGAAAATGGGATTCGATATCCATGGATTTTATAGATGGGTTACCAAGGTTGAATAGGGGAAATGAAAGTATATGTGTCATAGTGGGCAGGTTGACCAAGAGTGTCCATTTCATTCCAGTCAAGTCAACCAGGACGGCACTTGTTTTGGCGAAGTTATTCATGAAGAACATAGTTAGACTTCATGGGATTCCTAGTAGCATAGCCAATGACAGAGATGCATTATTCACTACCGAATTTTGGAGAAGTCTACAAGATGTATTAGGTACCAAGCTCAAGATGAGTATGGCATATCACTTAGAGATGGATGGGAAGACAGAGAGAGTCAATAAGCTACTCGAGGATTTATTGAGGGCTTGTGTGCTAGAATTTGGTGGATCTTAGGAGGATCACCTACATTTGATTGAGTTTTCCTATAATAATAGTTATCAAACTAGTATAGAAATGGCGCCTTTTGAAGCTTTGTATGGAAGGCCATGCAAATCATCAATATGTTGGTTGGAGACTGGAGACAGATTAGTCTTAAGTCCAGATCAGGTTAGAGAGGCGACAGAGAAGATTGAGTTGATCCGAGAAAGGATGAAGGAAGATCAATCCAGACAGAAGAGTTATGCGGATAAGAGGTGTAAAGACCTAGAGTTCTCAGTTGGAGACAGGGTTTTCATTAAGGTATCACCTATGAAGGGTGTGGTAAGATTTGGGAAGTCGAGGAAACTGGCCCCAAGATATGTTGGTCCATTCTAGATTATAATGAGGATTGGAAAGCTCGCGTATAGAGTAGAGTTGCCGAGCAGTATGGCAGGTGTCCATGATGTATTCCATGTGTCTCATATTCTCAAATTTATGCATGATCCAGAGACTACTATTCCTCCGACAGGGTTGGAAGACTTGGTAGTAGAGCCTAATTTGACGTTTGTTAGACAACCAGTTCGGGTTGTGGCAATGGATGAGAAATGATTAAGGACCAAAACAGTCAAGTTAGTGAAAGTTCGGTGGAGCGACAACGAGAAGGACTGTACTTGGAAGACAGAAGACAGGATTCGAGATACTTATCATGATCTACTTTGATGGTATGTCTATATTAGATTTATATAGATAAGTTGCTAGTCGTGTAAGTTAGTATGGATTTTATAAGTCGATACAGATGATTGCTATGTTTAGTATTTAGTCCTTACTGAATTTCAAGGACGAAATTCTTTAAGGAGGGGAGCCTGTAACACCCCTAATTTTTAGTAACATTAAGGAGGGGAGCCTGTAACACCCTTAATTTTAATAACATTATTCAGGAGATTTAATTAGACAAATTAAATAGAATAATGTAAATAAAAGAGTGATAAGGGGAGTGAGATTTATAAATCAACTAGAGGTCGTGCTTAATAATAATAAAATGGGCTACAAATGGTTAAATGTTAATTAATTAACATAAGGGCGTTAGGGTAATTGTCGCACCCATAGTTCACTACCTTATACTTACATTACCTTATCATTTGCGTTCATTTTATCATAAAACAAAAATGTAATAAAAGAAAAGGAGGAGCCGGCCATTACGAGAAAGAAGAGAAGAAGAAAATTCAAGTTCAAGCCTAGGATTCAAGCTAGGGGAATCAATCTCAAGCAAATCTCAAATTCCTTATTCGAACTAAGGTGAATAATAATCAAAACATCTCTATTTTGGTTTATATATGATCATTTAATTTTCGAGTTAAAGATTAAATCCAATATGATGATTTTTGATGATATGCTTGATTTTATGAAATGATAGATCAAACATGTTTGTTTGAAAATGATTAAACACGGTTTTAAAGGTAAAATCGTATGATTTGATTTTAAAATTCCATGAGGAATTTATATGTTATGGGAAACATGATTTTGGAGTTGGGTTTCAATTTTTATAATTTTCCAAGTTATGGAGAATTTATTATGAATTTTCAAAGGAAAATATGGTTAATTGGGTTTAGAAATTAATTTCGGTTATTATATGATGAATTTTGGTCTGAAAATTTTATATGCTAGATAACATATTAAAGGTGAATTTATGTGAATTTTGGGGATTTTTACTAAGAGATTTAGAATGGAAGTTAAATTATTGTTAAAGGAGGACCTAAATGATTTAATTATTTTGCTTAATGGAAGGGCTTATTTGTTATAATTAATCATGGTTTAGATCTGAAAATATGTGGTAATTATTTGTAAAATAATTTGAAAAGTTTAAGGAAACCAATCAATTGTTTACATGTAGGCAAGTTAGTTACAAAGAAATTACTTTATTTGGTAAAAACAGCCTTTACCCAGAAAAAGTAGGTTTCGCCTCCTATAGAGGTACCTTTCAACCCAGAATTACCGCCTTCAATCAATTCGAAACCTTCCCGGTCAAAACCAACTGTGCCGAAACCAATACACAGGGTATCAATATTGTTGGTACGAAGTGGATTGGAGAAGGCGGAAGGCTTGGTGTCGATACATTGCTTCCGATGGGGTCGAAACTATTGTTTTGTTTTCTAAAGAAAAGCGCTTGCTTGTTTATTTAAATGCTTTCGAAGGAGTCAAAACCGAGGCTTTCGAAAGGGTCTGTTAAACAAGCTTTTGAAAGAGATTTGCCATCTTATTGTTTAAAGTAGTAGCTTCCGAAGGAGCTACTAAGTTTTCAAATTAAAGCTTTCGGAAGGGGTAGTTTCGACCAAGTCGAAACCCTTCTACCGCTTTTATGCCTTTCGAATATATTGAAGATATCAATGCTTTCGGAAGGCAGTCTTTGTTTTATAACGTAAGCTTCCTATAACTTTCGAAAGGGGTCTCGAATCCATCCTTCAAGTGTTTTACCTAAATATTTTATCCTTTCGAAAGGGTGGTGCCGATGCCATTAAGTTTTCCCCAATGCTTTTATATAATAAAGAATGGTTTCATAAGGGGCACTTTCGTTTGTGTTCACTTTGACCCAAAAGGTATTTTTAAATATAAACTCAATGGTTTTGAAAGAAGGACTTTCAATGGTTTTGAAAGAGGGACTTTTAATGGTTTCGAAAGAGGGACTTTCAATAGTTTCGAAAGGGAGACTTTCAAAGGTTTCGAAAGGGGTACTTTCAACGGTTTCAAAAGGGGTTCTTTCAATGTTTACAAAAGAGGTACTTTTAATGGTTTCAAATCTATGCTTCAAAGAGTTAATAAGTAACACTTTAATACATTCGAAAGGTTTTGGAAGAAAGGTGTTAAAGTGTTTTGAAAGGCAGGGGCCTAATGTTTTGAAAAGAGATTTATATGCTTTCGAAGGAGGTTATCCAGCGAGGTCGAAAGCATGGTTTTGAAGGTTTCAAAAGCTTTAGTTTTTCAAAACAAATAACCCAATCTCATTTTAAAGAAAACCCCATGGCTAAATAAAGGAGTTTTGAAATGGTTTTAAGTATGAAGATTTGAAGAAGCTTTTCCTTGATAAAATAAAAGGTTAAAGGAATTAAACATGTTTTATATGAAAATAATTTCAAAGATATTAAACCCACAGGAGTGGTATTGTTATGTTATTATGTTTGCTTCTTCAAATATAAATATATTCACATTAAAATGGACCCATGACTACATTTTGGGGATAAAGGGGTAGAATAACCAGCTAGGTTGACCCAGTAGTGAATATAAATTGATTAAAATCCTGAATGAGTAGAATTGCATCTAGGAGGTCAGGGAGACCAGAATATAGGATGCCTAACCTTGAGGTTGTCAGATAGACAGGTTCACAGTAACCCCATAAAAACTATGATTAGGAAGTTATTGGAGTTACTAATAGGTTCATAGTGATCCCATGAAAACTATGATTTTAAGAGTGGTTGGCAAGAGCCAATCAGTTTGTAGTGCACCCATGAAAACTATATCCGAATTAAGTTATTGACAGATGTCAATAGGTTCCTAGTCAACCCATGAAAACTAGGATAAGAGAAAAGTTATTGGAGACACTAATAGGTTCAGAGAGGACCCATGAAACAATGAAGTTATTGGCAGGGGCCAATAGGTTCTTAGCGATTCCATGAAAACTATGAAATAGGACAAGGAGTCCATAAACTATAAACATGTTATTATTCAACCCATGAAAACTAATAGGTTAATAGTGGCCCTAGAAACTATAAATATGATAGGTAGCAAATTAAATAGGGGATGGGAAATCCAGAATGTTATAATTTAATATGTATATCATCATAATATTTTGAATTGCTATGTTTTAACCATTGTGGATGCAGGAGTACAGTATATGGTTTTATAAAGGTTTTTAAAAATACCAATGAGGGGAAATCCCATTCCGCTAAGTGGCGTGGTCTCACTAGATACCTAAATGGTTTGAGATGGTAGATTATTATTCATACCAGGTTTTATACCTGACTCGAAGTTTATGTTTTCCCCTTAAACTCTCGGGTGCTCAATTGATTTTGAGTAGTTTGAGAGTTGAGGTTTTCAGGTACCTTATTGGATGAATAAGCTTTCGGAGACGTGCAGGTGGCATGATAGCTATTTATAGTTCGTTTTCATTTGATTCCGCCGTGCTATGTTGTAAAGGAAAAGTTGTTTAATTGCCTTATTATATACTCTGGTCAACCAAGGGGACATCTTCATATGTCGCTCTTGGCGTATATGTAATAATTATATTTTTCTGAACGTGGTTAACGAATATGGGATTATGTAATGAATGTTGAAACGTTTTGGAATGGAATGTGAAAGTTGTTTTGTGATTTTAAATTTTTTCCATATCCATGTGTTTCTGTTATATCAATGTATTTAACATTACTGTATTCGGTCGCCGAAGATTAATAACTATAGATGACTGCTGCATCCGTAGCCATTAGTTTTGGGCCTCCAAGTGGGGGATGTTACAAATTTCGAAATCACTTATTGTGCACCTCAAAACCTTAGTCTATGGAACCATATATATACAATAAAACCATTTATATTGATAAAGTGCGGCATTGCTATAGTCGCTATGGGATTGTTGCACCCCTCTATATTGAAACCATGTTAAAGTATTTGATTTATAAAACATAAGGCCATAAGGTCAAAACCCTTTATGTCGCATAACATAATTATAAAGGCTGTCGATTATAAGCGGCATAGTTATGGGTTTGCATAGTATAAACCTTTAAAACTTAGAAATATAGGAATGTCGAAATTTAGGTTAGGCAATATTATTGCCATATAAAATCAGTATCGAAAATAACCTATAGTGGCATCATGGCCAAAACACGGTGGCATAAGAAACTAGCGACATCATTGCCTCTTTATAATCAATGTCCATGCGGCATCAATGTCATAACATAGCTTATGTCAGAAATATACTTATAGTGGCATTGTTGCCTTATGGAGTTGATGTTAGTATAGAAAGTATGTGGCATCATGGACATCGCTATAAAACTTGTGGCTTTATCAATGTCACAATAAAACGCGTGGTATAAAACAGGCGGCATAGAACACATACGGCATAGATGGCTAGCGGCATAGAATACCAATGACATTTCCAACGTCGCTAGCATCAATGTCGACGTTGAAGCCCCAAGCTTAGTGGAATCATTGCATGCCAACAAAGTTGCTATCATATACTTTCCTATAGGTTAGAGACGACATGCAGAATTGATGGACTTCGGTGTTAGTTAATGACGCATGGAAAATTGTAATTGTTATGAAAACTGTTTTATATCCTTAAAAAGCAATATCTTTTCAACAACTCCAATTATTTGTCAAGTTCTTATTGAATAATAACTTTCTTCACTAAATCATTTTCTGAAAACTGCTACAGATTTGATTTCTCATTCCCAAAATTTGCAACCCATATATTTATATTAATATTTTAATATAATTATTAAGCTTTTCTAACCTAATAAATTTATAATAGTTCGTAAACACTTGGGAAAAAACACAATAAATTAGATTTATCATATTCATTAACATATAAAAAGTTTAGAACCAAAAACATTATTTGATTATTTTCAATTATTAAAACCCAAAATAAACCATTTTCTTCACTTAAGAAATTCATAAAATTGATTGGAAAATTATGAAATTAAAAACCCACTTCTAAAATAATGTTTCTAACATTGTATCAAAATTTCAAGTCAAACAGATGTCATAAATTAGGTTTTCACTCTTAAAACCTATTAAATAACTTTATTATATATCCAATAATTCATCCTAAAGCATATAATCATCAAACGTTCACATCATGGCATAATAACATATATAAGTTTCGAATTTAATCATAAAACCAAAATTAAATAGGCAAGCTTGAGATAGATTATCATTATTCACTTTGATTAGATAATGAAACTTGAGATTTGAGTATTGATTTGGTTTCCTTAAGATTTCACTTCAATTTCCTAGCTTTTCTTCCTCTTTGAACTCCTTGGTAATGGTCGGCCTTGTATTTACTTTAGTTTGTATAAATGATGTGAATGAGGGAGATGAAAGTTTAAGGATTTATGTTTAGGAAATGTGCCTATTCCTATTTTACCCTCCATATAATTTCCTCTTTCTAAGTTTGAGTTATAACCATTCTTGTTAATTTATTAATTAAGGCTCAACCCATATTAATTCTCAAATTTCATTCTCCTTATCTTCTTACATTATTCTATTTAATTTACCTAATTAAATATCTTAAATAATGTTAATCAAAATTAAGGGTGTTACAGACTCCCCTCCTTAAATAATTTCGTCCTCGAAATTACGATAAGGTACGTAACAAACATATAACATAGAGATAAAACATACCATCAGAATAAATCAAGAAAAGTGTCTCTAATCTTGAACTATGTCTTCCAAGTACAGTCTTTCTCATTGTCACTCCATTGGACCTATACTAATTTGATTGTCTTGTTCCTTAGCTTCTTCTCATACCTAGCCATAATACGGACTGGTTGCCTAACAATAGTCATGTCCGATTCCACTATTAAGTCTTCCAATGTAGTTGGAGTGGTAGTAGTCTCTGGATCTTGAACACACTTTCTAAGACGAAAAATATGAAAAACATTGTGGACTCCTGTTGAACCACTCGGTAACTGTATCATATAAGCGAGTTTCTTGATCCTTTCTATAATAGGAAATGGTCCAACAAATCTAGGTGCTAATTTCCTTGACTTTCTGAATCATACTACACCCTTTATCGATGATACTTTGACGAAAACATGATCTTCAACTGAGAATTCTAACCCATCTCTTATCTGCATAGTTCTTCTACCTAGATTGAGCATCCTTCATCCTAGCTCGGATTAACTCAATCTTTTCTGTGGCTTCTTTTACCATATCTGGAACAAGAATCAATCTATCTCCAGTCTCTAACCAACATAAGGGTGATTTGTAGGGTATTCCATATAAATCTTTGAAATGTATCATTCTAATGCTAGTCTGATAGCTATTATTGCAGGAAAACTCAACTAAATGCAAATGGTCTTCCCATGACCTGCCAAAATCTACTACACAAGCTCTCAACAAATCCTCCAAGACTTTGTTAACTCTTTTTGTTTTCCAATCCGTTTGTGAATGATAAGCGATACTCATCTTGAGCTTGGCACCTGACACCCCTTGTAGACTCTTCTAGAGTTCACTAATGAATAAAGTATCTCTTCCACTAACTATACAACAAGGAATCCCATGCAGTCTAACAATATTCTTCATAAGTAACTTAGCCAAAATAGATGTTGTCATTGTTGACTTAACGGGAAGGAAATGTACACTCTTAGTTAATTTATCCACTATAACCCAAATACTTTCATTTCCCCCATTCGACATTGGAAATCCGTCAATAAAATCTATGGATATAGAATCTCATTTCCAAACCAGTATATTTAAAGGCTGAAGCAATCCACTTAGCTTCTAATGCTCGGCTTTCACTTGTTTGCAATTCAACATAGCTTTATCTATAAGCCTACATCTCTTTTCATACCTTCCCACCAATTGATACCTTTCCACAAATAATTGAAATTCCATTTCTTGATCTCTATCTTTAATTTTTCGAAACTTAACCTTGATTGATAAACCTACAAAATTTCTCAAATTGTATCTGACTAAATCCAGGTATTGTGGGCATTCCCTTATTTCCATTCTCAGCAAGTATGATGGTTCTGATGACGATTCTGCATTTCGTGTGTATCTTACAGGTGAGTTTAAAAACCCCACGAATTAACTTGGGTTATAGGTGTGATTATGGCTATATTGACTGCATTTTTTGGTGTAACTGGTTATTCCTTACCTCGGGACCAAATTGGTCCAAGTTCAGTAGCTACAACAGTCTTTTTAATCGGTACCGCAATAGCTCTTTGGTTAAGTATTGGAGCAACATTACATATTGATAAATCTCTAACTTTAGGTATTTTTCAAATTGATTCAACTATGAAATACCACAGGAGACATCTATCTACAGGAATTTGACTCCCAAGCTTGGGTACCAGTATGGTTGAGTAGGTTCTCTATCTGATCAACAACCACACCAACCGTACTAGATTCTCAATCTGCTAGGCAAAAGTCTTCCTTTTACGCTTTTCTGCTAGCTAAACTCCTTGTCATTCAATACTCACCTAGCAAAATAACTAATAAGAGCGAGAGCTCCAGGATGAATAGTGGACTTTGATTGATGACACTCCCTAAGAACTTCATTCCTTAGGTCACCCACAGTTGGAACACACAATCGTCCCTTCTTCCTTTACCATCCATTTGGTTAAGATAAAAATCTTTCAGATCATCAATCTCGGTTCCACTTTCAATTTTTCTAATTCATTCAACTAACAATGAATCATCTCTTTGCTTAGAAGAAATCTTTTCAATCAATACTGGTCAAACTTCCAAGCAAGATAACATTGCAGTACATTGACTAGATCTAGCAGTCGATCTTAACTGCATACAACAAGTAGTCAATGCTTCCAAATCGTTCCACTCCGCTAACATTGCTAACATTCCATTCTGATGTTTTCGGTTGAGTGTATCTACGACTTTATTTCCTTTCCCTGGTGTGTACTCAATTCCAAAGTCATAAGCTACTATGAACTCTAACCACCTCTGTTGTATCATATTCAACTCCTTCTGAGAGAATAAATATCTTAAAGACTTCTGATCCGTATACAACTCGAATCTTTCTCCCAACAGATAGCGTCTCTATACTTTCAAAGCAAAGATTACAGCTACTAACTCCAAATCATGAGTCAGATATCTAACTTCATGCGGTCTAAGCTGTCGAGAAGCGAAGGTAATCACTTTACCCCTTTGCATCAAGATAGCTCGTAATCCTATTCCGCACGCATCAGTATACACCACCAAGTCTCGATTCTCATTCGGAACAACTAATACAGACGCGTTGGTCAATAAATGTTTCAGCTTTAAGAATGCATCCTAACATTTATTTTGTCTAAACATACTTCACATCCTTCCTTATTAGTTTAGTTATCGGGGTTGTTAAATGAGCGAAATCCTTGATGAATCTCCGGTAATAGCTAGCTAATCCAAGAAAACTCTTTATCTTGGTCACCCTCTCGAGTCTCTTCCAAATATTAACATCTTCTATCTTAGTTGGACCCACTAACAACCTTTTTTCTGAGACTTCACGACCAAGAAACTTCACTTCTTTCTTCCAAAAATGACATTTCAAAAACTTCGCTTTCAGTTGATGCTACCATAATGTCTCAAGCACTATTGTAAGGTGAGTCTCATGGTCTTGCTCATTCCTAAAATATACCATAATGCTATCTGTAAATACTAACACAAACCTATCCAAATGCTCTTGGAAGATATGGTTCATCAAGAAAGCAGGCGCATTGGTCAATCCGAATGGCATTACTAACCACTTGTACGAACCATATCTTGTTTGAAACGCCTCAATGGAATACTATCCTCTGCTACCTTTAATTGATGGAACCCAGTCGCAAAATCCAGTTAGGAAAATAATTTGGCTCCACTCAATTGATCAAACAAATCATCTATCCTTGGTAATGGATATCGATTCTTTATCGTTTTTCATTCAACTTACAATAGTCAAAATGTAATCTCAATGACCCATTCGGTTTCTTCACAAACACCGCAGCCGCTTCCAAAGGTGAACTGCTTGGCCTAATAAAACTTTTTCCTTCTAAATCCACCAGTTGCACCTTTAAATCCTTCATCTCAGTAGGTGTCATTCTGGTAGGCGGTCTACTTACGGATTCAACTCCAGGTACAAGATCTATTCGTAAATCGATAGCTCGTTTTGATGGTAGTCCTGTCACAGGCTCAAAAACATATAGTATTTCTCTAACGACAAAAAACTCAATTCAACTCGTCTTCCTCCTCCACTGCACCCAATAAAGCACAAACATCAAAATTCAAGTTCTCTACTAAGTATATGATTCGATCGCTACTATTAGGGTGTCTTAGTGATATTTTCCTATGTTGACAAATTATCCTAGCTTTATATTTGCTTAACCAATGCATACCAAATATAATTCCAAGGCCCATAAAATCAAACACATGCAAACTACATGCAAATATATGACCTAGTAGTTCAAACTCTAAATGGTTCCATCTCATCCCAAGAGTTGCATACCCTCCTATCAGATTCGCAGCCCTTAAGGAAGTACTAGGTATGATGGTTCTAAACTTAGCTTATCTACCGAGCAATGAGATATAAAAGAATGTGATGCACCAGTAACAAACAGTACTCTAACATGTATACCATGAATCAAAAGTGCATCTTCCATCATAGCCTTTCCCTTGCAATAGCCTGGACGCCAATCTCCTCTTCTGCTCATCATTTTGACCTAAATCAGCAAAAATCCTTTCACAGTAAAGTAGTTAATTCTCCACTTTGATAGCATCTTCAGTTACAATGAATGACTTTTCTCTAAGTCTTGCATAATCCAAACTCAAAAAAGCATAGTTGTTAACAACCGAAACTTTAGGATTTGCTCCTCCAGCATTACCACCAACTAATCCAGCTGCAACTCATGCTTGCATTATGTTGACAAAGAACTGGTACACAGCTCCCATGTCTACCATCAGTGTTCCAGCATCCACATTAGTAGTTGTTTATCGATCTAGAATCCTTCTAGTATTGGGCCTAACATTTCCATTGGTTGTGGTGCTTCCTCCACCGAGATTCACTCTTCCGTTTCTTGCCTCCATATCTTAGTTTCTTTAAATCTGCATTCGAACCTTAGTAAGATATGAAAGAACGGTCTAAGAGAGAGGGAAGAATAGAAATAAAATATATACTTATATATAGCAAATACAAGTACGTTACTATAGTGTTATCCCATACCCGAATCTCGTTCTTTAATTCATTAGGATTATGTTTTCAAAAACCCTTTTAAATTCAATATTCGTTTAGTCTTACATAAACCTTTGCTCTCATACTAAGTTATAAGTGTAACATCCCCCATTTTGAGGTTCGAAAATAAGCGCTACTGATGATGCAGTCATCAATAGTATTATTCTTCGGTGATAAAATGAGATCAGTTAATAGTATCATTAACATCAGAAGCATAGGAATATGAAAATGATCAAAACACGGATTTCATTAATTAATTTCCATATTCATTACATAATCCAAAACGTTGCCTATGTTTTGATAAATATAATTATTAAAAAATATTCCAAGAGCGACATATGAAGATGCCCCTTGGTTGATCAGAGTTTACAACTAAACAGATACAATTTCTTCCATTACATACAATGCATACAAAATTTATAACAACACAACGGATAAATAAAAAGATAGACTCCTACATAGCTAGCTCTGCCTCCTACATGTCTCCGGAAACATTGTTCGTCAAACCTAAAACCTAGAAACCTTACTCTCGGACTATTCAATTAAGTAACCGAGGGTTAAAAGGGAAAAACAAAAACCTCGAGTCAGAAAAAAAGTCTGGTGTCGTAATAATATGCCATCTCGGTTAATATATATCTAGTGAGACCATGCCGCTGAGCGCAATGGGTTTTCCCTCACTAGTATCCTCAAAAATATATCTTTTATAAATCAAGCACCTACAACCACAATGGTTAAACTAGACAATATAAATAATCATATGCATGCATGCAACCTAGGTAATCACAACCAATCTGCCTAAATAAATGGACTATATGTCCCACATCATAGTTTTCTTAGGGTAACTATGAACCTATATGGCTGACTCGAGCCTACCAGATATATCAAATTCTCCAACTTACTATTAGAAAGAAATTGGACGGTCTGTCTGAAACTTACTACTCCTAGGGTCACTCTAATCTTAATGGTTTTGTAGGCCAACCAATAACCTACCTCATCTTTGTGTATTCCTTTCTGTGCGTAAACCTACTTTTAGTCTTACCCTTGACAAAGCCCTATGACTTGGAATTTTGGACTAATATCAACTAGGGGCTAATAGCTGAACTATAGGACATGGCCCTACACCAGTCTCATCTGGTTTTCAAATCTTTGATTCAATTCATCGTATCACAATTTATCTAAAGGTGGTAAGAACAATAATATCTGTAGTAAAATCCTAGGCCAAATACCTTTTTATATTTCCTTAAAAACATGAATATTTATAATTGATTTACCCTTGAAATCATTCTTTAAATCAAGGAAAATATAGCCCTTTACTTTATCCAAAATATTATGCCAAGGTATATATGCTTTATAAAATAACGTTGAAGAATTTCAAAATCACTTAGAGGTTGTCGCACCTCAAAACCTTAGGCTACAAGGCCATATATAATAAAACCATTTATATTGATAAAGTGCGGCATTGATATAATCGCTATGGGATTGTTGCACCCCTCTATATTGAAGCCATGTTAAAGTATTTGATCTATAAAACATAAGGCCATAAGGCTAAAACCCGTTATGTCGCATAACATAAATATAAAGGTTGTGATTATAAGCGGCATGGTCATGGGTTTGCATAGTAAAACTTTAAAACTTGAAAATATGGAAATGTCAAAATTTAGGTTAGGCGACATCATTTTCATATAAAATCAGTATAGAAAATAGCCTATAGTGGAATCATGGCCAAAACATGGTGGTATAAGAAACTAGCGGCATCATTTCCTCTTTATAATCAATGTCAAAATTCATACATGCGACATCAATGCCGTAATATAGCTTATGTCGGAAATATACTTATAGCGGCATTGCTGTCTTATAGAGTTGATGTTAATATAGAAAATATGCAGTATCATGGAAGTCGCTATAAAACTTATGGCATTATCAATGTCGCAATAAAATACATGGTATAGAATAGGTGGCATAGAACATATAAGGCATTGAAGACTAGCGGCATAGAATACCAGCAACATTTCCAACGTCGCAAGCATCAATATCGACATTAAAGCCCCAACCTTAGTGGGATCATTGCATATCAACAAAGTTACTATCGTATGCTTTCCTACACGTCAGAGATGACATGCGGCATTGATGGAGTTTGGCATTAGTTAATGACGTAAGCAATTTTGTAGTTAACATGAAAACTGTTTTATTTCTTTAAAAATCAATATCTTTTCACCCACTTCAGTTATTTGTCAAATTCTTATTGGATAATAGCTTTCTTTACCAAATCCTTTTAGAAAACTGCTATAGATCTTATTTCTCATTCCCAAAATAATTTGCAATCCATATAATTTATACTAATATTTTAATATAATTATTAAGCTTTTCTAGCCTAATAAATTTATAATAATTCATAAACACCTGTCAAAAATCCTCAAAAATCACAATAAACCAAATCTATCGTATTCTTTAACATATAAAAAGTTCAGGACCAAAAACATTATTTAATTATTTTTAATTATTAAAATATGAAAATAAACCATTTTCTTGACTTAAGAAATTCTTAAAGTATTCATATTTGATTGTAAAATTATGAAATTAAAAACCTACTTCTAAAATAACGTTTCTGACATCGTGTCAAAATTTCAAGTCAAATGGATGTCCTAAACTAATTTTTCACGCTTAAAACCTGTTAAATAATTTCATAATAAATCCAACAATTCATCCTAAAGCATATAATCATCAAACACCTATATCATTCCATAATACATATAAGTTTCAGATTTAATCATAATGACAAAATTAAATTGGAAAGCTTGAGATGACTTATCATTATTCACCTTGATTAAATAATGAGACTTGAGATTTGAGTTTTGATTTGGTTTCGTTAAGCTTTCTCTTCAATTTAATAGCTTTTCTTCCTCTTTGAACCCCTTAGTAATGGCTGAGCTTGTATTTACTTTAGTTTGTGTGAATGAATGTGAATGAGGAAGATGAAAGTGTAAGGGTTTATGTTTAGGAAATATGCCTATTTCTATTTTACCATCCATATAATTTCCTCCTTCTAATTAAAGTTATAACCATTCTTATTAATTTATTAATTGAGGCTCCACCTATATTAATTCCCAAATCTCATTCTCCTTATCTTCTTACATTATTTTATTATTTTATTTACCTAGATAAATATCCTAAATAATGTTAATCAAATTTAGGGATGTTATAAGGATGAAAGAAAATCTAGGAAGGAGAGAAAGGCAAGGGAAAGGAGCAAGGAGTAAGGGTTATTACATGAATTGATGAATATTTGTTTGTTGAATTCATTTGAATAGTTTAAATTAAAGATTACATAATTAATTAATATATTGACTGCAATTTACAATATTACGTGATATCGAGGAAGGTTTTGTAAATAAGTGTAGAAATTTCAAAATGCAGATATATTGATATATTGGAATTATAAATTAAATTTGTAACTATTATTTATGTACATAATTTTTTTTGGTGATTAATGTATTTATATATCTAAATGAATTTTCTATAGTTTTTGCCAATATGAATATGATATAATGTTGAAATTTTCACATTTTTATAATTTATTATACAATTCAATGAATAATATTTTACTAAAATTATAAATGATTATAGACATATATAGACTTATGTGATTGGGGGGTTTTTCTAAATGGTTATAGAAATCTTAAAATGAAGGTATTTAAAGTAAAAAAACATAATTTTGTAACACACTATATGATGAATTTATTGAAGCAAATAAATTATAAGTTGAATTTTTTATTATTGTTTATGTATATACTTTATGTAATATGACTCATTATTGGCTAGATTTTTAGCCAACCTAGGAATTAGACTAATGTGTTGTGAAGAGCAAAGGTTACTTACTAATCGCTAAGCTTAAAATGGAAAATGAGGAAGAAATAAGCAATTAAAGTAAATGACACCAAATATAGGGCGGTTCAGCAAGCTTGCTTACATCCACTATGAAGTTCTCTTTCTATGTTTCTCTCTTACAATTATAGGGAATTACAAGAGAATAATAAGTAAATGAATCACTTAAGACTAATGGGATAACTAACCTTAAGAATTTGTTGTCTAAAGGGATTTGAATTTTGCACATTACCGAGAAGTCATATATTTTCCTACCCCTTTGAAGTAGCAATACATGGGGTATTTATAATAGCTGAGATAATTGATGGTAGATTGAGATTGTGCTGCAAAATAGGTGGAAAGAGTGCTTGGCAGTTGATCTGGTCACATAGGCTGATAGGAGACAGCTATAAAGGTATAAAGTGATGTGTGATTGAGAAATATACCAATTGTTCCTTTGGGCTAGGCGCAGACTTGGCATTTAAGGCGCATTTATTACCGACGACTTACTACAAGAGTAGAGATGTTCTTTATGTCACTTTGCTACAGTGCTTTATAAAATGGTTGCAGCTTTGTCATTTACTTTTGTGTACCTATGTAGCAAGATGTGTTGAGCTGTCTGGTTAGCTGTTGAAGGTGTGAAGGAAACTGAGAATTGTTATGGACTAAGTTGGGGAGATGATGTCAGGTCGGATGTGAGATGACATGGCATGCTGCTAAGGATCGGTCAGAGGTGGCTGTAATGAAGTCGGGCCAAGGTCATGTCATGCCTAAACCGGCCTTATCGAATATGTTGCTCGCTTGAGGTAGTCTTGAGTTGGACCAACCGAAAATTGAAATGACACTGAGTGGATGGGCTGACTTGGAATCAGACTATCATCATTAAGCTAGACCGGAGTAGTCGGGGTGGTGCTGTACTTAGCATTGTCTACACCTATTGAATTGACTGTGAGTGCCGCCAAAGAGCTAAGACGATCGGTCTTCAACTTGATGCATTGCTAAGTGGATGGGTTGGTATGAATGGGCTAGTTGAAGTATAACTGGGCGACTTTAATTAGGCCAGGCGATGCCCGCTTACTAATTACTTGCGAGAAAATTAAGCAATATTTTGCCTCCCAAGTCCATACTCATATGTGGATGTGGGCTTGTCAAAACATGAAGATCTTGCTAATTGGATACTTTTCCATGAATTTAATGTGCCCACCACATGGCACTATGCTTTTGGTTGTGACGGTTCACTTCTCAAGGTGTGGTAGAGACATGTCACGCCTTCCACGTGTATGGTGTGACGCAACACTTGATTACATCTAAACGGTTGAGATTATTTTTCCTTTTGAATCCAACACTTGTGATTGAAGGGATATGTATATAATATCCCTCCCCCTTCATCTTGAACCCATAAAGCTTCTTCCATTTAAATTCTTTTAGAAACTCTAAAATTTCCATGATTTTCTACTGGAAAAATCAGCCAACTTCGTCTTCCCCATTCTCTCCAAGCGCTCTTAAACATTTTCCAACCATGTCTTTTGTTATAAAAAAAGATTTCTTAGGGTTTCCGTTCTGAAGGTTGATCTTTATCTTGGACTACTTTTTGGAGAGTTGTTTTGAGTTGGCTTTCTCATCGTTGCTTGGCCTAAGCTCGTGCTGTCTGATCATCTTTTGGATGTTGACCAACTGTCGCTGTTTTGTCAATGGTTCAATTAATGTGGGTGGACTTTCATGTTACCTTCTCCTAGTAGTACCAAATCTAGGTTAGTTTGGATGCTTAAACATCTTACTCAAAGACTTGGGGGCTACCGCCTCTGCCTCTAATGTCTCTGTCCAACATTGTCGAATGGTAAATTTTTGAGATCACTTATGAGATTCGATATGGAAAATTTCAAGGGTGATGGTGTAGCCCTACTTCCATAACAAAATATGGTCTGGGTGGTGATAAGATCATAGGTCAGTATGCTTCATCTGCTTATTTAAAGTTAGATAAAGCGTTCCATAACGTGCGTCTCTTCCTCTACTTTTTCTTATTTTCAGCTAGCTAGTGATAAAATATTTATACATCTAGCGGGGCAGGCACTATGCCCCTACACACTTGGAACAAACTAAAACATCCATTGTTATGAATCATGTCAAAGAATCTGTTGCTTTACCTTTGCTTATCTATGTATGGCCTATAGGGTAGTATATTCCTAATAGCCAATATAGCCCTTGTATTATTTGTAGAAATGTTATTTTAAGATAGATTAAATAGTAGTGTGTGGTAATAAGATGGGTTAAGCACAGTCATTTAGGTTATCTATGTGTTGGTTAGATGCAAAGTGGTGGATGGCATCATCATGAGTTGGAGCACATGTTAGCTCGTGGGTTCTCCTAGGAGACAGGCGGTCAGTTATAGAGTAGCTAACAGGCTCGACATGAACCGAAGTGCATGAGGGCTCCAAGGTTCTCTTGGGTGACATGCTGCTGGTTGCAAAGCGACCATTGATCTCGGAACGAACCAAAGCACATTGCTAGCTCAAACACTCTTTCATACAAGTGAGTTATATGATGGCGGGACGGGCTAGTATGTCGCTCGCTTTCAAGAACTTAGTATATAATAATTTATTATCAGAAATGAAAACTTATCAGTAGCGATGGGCCAATCAACCTCTTGCTGGTACGATTAACTAGTTGATGGGCCTTCGCATCTTCTTTGATTAAGGCGATACTGATCATGTGGTCAGACACAGCCAATTGAAAATACAGATACTCTCTAAGTTGAATTCATCTAGAGGATATATCATGCACTCTATGACATCCTTGGTCGGGACAGACCTCCATACCTGAGTTGAGGTAATGATGCCCATGGCTCATACAAATGAGTCGATGGGCGATGAAAGGGTAAGGGTTGTTGTGCTTGATGACCCTTCTTGCCAACGGGGAGCGACTTGCTCATTCCATACTACAATGTGCTCTTTAGTTCTTTTGGGAGTGGACAAGAATATAGGGGTCCTTCCATCCCAGTCTTCGGTGCGACCGACGGACCCAATACGACCATAAGCATTGCCAAGCTCGAGGGTACGCATGGGTGACATGCAGATGGTGATTTCCGTAGCTGGCTTAGATAGGTTACTTGTAGGAGTAGATGATGTTGTTGCTTAAGAGTTGGGGATGGTCTTGGCATGAACTAAAGTGTTGGCCGACTCGATGGATCTCTTGAGAGACTCGCCGCTAATTGTTGCAAGTTCATGCTAAAATATGAGAACACCTTTCTTTGCTTATTGGAGGTTCCATAACAACCAAATTTTTAAGTAATAGTTAATTGAAATTAATAATAGCAATTTAATTAATCAAATTAGAATTTGGAGATTTGATTGATAAATTGGTTTTGAAACTATTTAATAACAGGATTTAAATCATTAAATTATAATATTTAAATTTAATGATAAGTTATAATATGGGAAATTAATTTTATAAAAGTGATGTGTTTGAAATATAATATTGATTTGATGGAGAAATAATTTTAAATAGAAATTTGTGTTTATTAAAATTGAATAGAAACTTAGTTTAAGAATAAAAAATAAAAATAAAAATTTACTTATTTAGGCCTGGGCCCGTGTGCCTCAAACCCAAATCTATTTCTAAAATTCCCTCATTCTCCATAAAATATTCACGTACACAATTCTTTATTCACTATCATCTTCCTGAAGCAAATATAGTAAACTTTCTTCACTTCAATAATTAAAAATAAATCATATAAAGTACCAAATTCAAATACGCGATTCCTTGTATTGTCGTGCACCTTCGGTTAGAATTGAATTATGTTGCGGTGTGTCTGCTATCCGCGTGCATGAATAGAAGGAGGATGAAGTAGAAGATGAACGTGATTCTAAGGTGAGTTCTCCACTCACACACCTATACTAATCATATAATCATGATTTATATATATTATTTGAGTTGAGTTTGAGTAAATTTGTGTTGTTCATTGTGTTTGACATGGAACTGTCAAAGTAGGGTGAAGAATTGCCGTTAGCAGGCGATCGACTTCGTCTAAAATTGCTTTAACCAGTCGACCTATTTAGGCCATCGGTCGATCTACTTTTGAGTGGTTTTGGTGCGTGCATTCTTCTGTGTGTGGGTGTTTGCTGCTTTGTTTCTTCTGTATGTGCATTCTTCTGTGCATGATATGTGCTTGTGTGTGTAGGTTCGTGTCAAGTGTGGTTGTGTTTGAGGGTGACCGCATGTATGGGTTTGAGTTTGTGTATGTGTACATAGTGATGTGTTTGTCCTCGGTATGGTGTCGCTGTGTTGCATATGTTTTGTGCAAGTGAGAGTGTACAGCTTTGTGTATATGTGTGCAAAAGTGTGGTGAGTGTTTATGTGTGTGTGTATAGGTTGTGCTGTGTGAATGGAACAGGTGTGTATGGATGTATTTGTGTATGTTGCGTGTGTGTGTTTGCATTTGTGTGTGTAAATCTACATGTGTGTATATGCCTGCGTTTGTATGTGTTAATGTGTGAGTGTTGTTTGTGGGTGAGTGAGTTAATGTGTGTTGCATGTGTATTCATATATGTATAGTGTTGTGTGTTTTTGTGTTGTGCGTGAGTGTGTAAGCGGTTGTATGTATAGGTGTGTAAGTGCTGATGTGTGTGTGTGTGTGATTTCTATGGCGTGCAAGCATTGGTTATATATGTATGTATGTATGTATGTATGTATGTATGTATGTATGTGTAAAATAAACCAAAATAAATATACATAATAAATATATTTAAACACTATATTAAATTGCTATATATTATATATAATGTAAATATAATTTTAAGTTTAATAAATAAACAAAGTGAATTCACTTGCATTTAATTGAA
This sequence comes from Allium fistulosum, assembly GCA_030737815.1. Taxonomy (NCBI): domain Eukaryota; kingdom Viridiplantae; phylum Streptophyta; class Magnoliopsida; order Asparagales; family Amaryllidaceae; genus Allium; species Allium fistulosum. The sequence goes on from CM060906.1 coordinate 921,007,637, forward strand.
AAAAACATGAATAGTTACTTACTTGATATGTTAAAGTTATTATGATATGGATATGGAAATTTTAATTTAATTAATTCAAGATTTAGAAAAGGTATTTATTCGACTGGGAATATATTAAACTGATTTGAGTTTTAAAGTTATTTAAATTAATATTTGGTTATAGAAAATTATGGACTAATTATTATATGATATATCTGGCTTTGTAAACTATTTTAGGGTTTCAAACGTAGTATGTGTATGTACTGAGTAGTATAAATGATTATTAAATTAATATTTGAATATATATATATATAAGGTTGAGAAATGAATAAATTATTGAAAAGTAAATTTTGTATTAGTTTCAATTATTTGTTTTAAGCTAATAAATTACAAAAAATTGTGAGGAATTCTCAAATTAGTAGTTTGGGTATTTTAAAGTGTATTTCTTTAATAATATAATTATTTGTAAAATTATTAACATGTGATATTGTGCATAGTTTTTAAGTTTTCTATTTTCTCATCTTCTCGGTATGGATTTTGACGTTATGAGTAATTCACCGTTGATGCTGATTTGGTTGGTGATTTGATTTGATTGGTGATGAGAAATATCAATAAACGGAGTTATAATACCATATGGTATGGGGCTTTCGGTAATAATTCTCTGGTTATTCTTTGGACTCGTTATATGGAATGATGGATAGATGGGTGTACTTTAAAAGCGGTGAATAAACGTTTGAGTATCATGCAGGGGTATGGGACGATGTTGTGATATTTATTCGCTTATTTATTGTAAGTAGATGACACTCATGTGATGGGAATATAATAGATAGTGTGAGGTGATACACATTGTGATACATGGCTCCCTGCCTATATTTAGTGAGTATGGCTCTATGCCTAACGATGACCATGACTTCGTGTCCATATGTATTGGTTCTATATGCCACTATTACGACGTACTCCTGTTATGTTTGTTTGAGATGACTAGATGGCTAGAATCCACCCTAGCAGCATGATAGTGGGGTCGCACCCCAGATATGTGACATTATATTATGTAGTTTTGTGCTACTCATGCATGCATTTGCTCCTGTGTCACCTAGGCCAGCAGTCTGTTACCTATAGGTGCAAGAGTAGTGATGTGACTTAAGAGTCCTCGTGTTGACGAGCACACCGATGGATATCTGTCACGATGACTGTGAAGTAACTAAAGGCTGTAGAGACTTAGTTGCTTTGGAGCTTGCTTAGTGCTATTAGTCTCCCTTCTGGTACCGACGAAGTAGTAGATTAGCATATACGATTAATACACCACACCGTAGTTGAATGGGTTTTATAACCCACATGTTATTATATACATATGGCTTTACTTGGGACTTCAGGTCTCTTGTACAGCCATTTCTGATTACGGTACTCTCAAATAGTTTATATATGAGGAGATGAGATTATATCTATGGTATATATATCCGGACTATAATGGATCTCATTTTTATTCAGATGATAGGCAGCCTATCCTATTTACGTGTATTAATGATGTTGTTTTATCGAGATTGAGAGATATATTTGGGCAATGCTTCATACTAGCCTGATGATACTTGGTGACATCTCATTTATTGATATTTCTGGATTTGATAATGGTTTTGGGTGTGTATGATCCATCTATTTATGTTAGTTTATGTGATTTCTGGTTTATTCTTTTTTATATGGGTGATGACATCTTTTGATATCAATGATGATCGTTTCATATGGATTTGAGTTATTTAGGTAAAGTGATGTCTTGATGATAATCTAAGGCATTATATATATATATATATATATATATTCAAGATATTCATTACCATATTTATATGCATCTATTGATTTTGTTTGATGATTTGATTATCCATTTTAGAGTATTATATTATTATTCCATGTTTACTTCGTGTTACCCCTATTATTATATTTGATTAGACATATTCTGGCCCTTATGTTATTTATGTAATACTCGGGTTAGTTAGAGACATTTCAGGTACAGGAAGGACATAACTAGCAATTACTTTATTGGGCTTAGAGGAGTCTTATATTAGGATTTTTTATATGATATTTGTATGACATTGGTTCACTGTATATATTTGATATAGAATTGTATATTGATTATGAATCACATTACATTGAGATAGTTATCTTTTGAGATGAGTTGTACCCTTATTGTATTATATGTTATATGTTATATGTTATCATTGCGATTCGGACTTCGTGTTCTCTGTTATTTACTGTACATTATGTATTATTCTATCTTGAAGGCACACATGTTTATTGCTTTGTACTGATACTGTGTACATATAGGTGAGTTATTTATTTAATGATTTAATATGTACTAGTGTTAGTGTAAGGGAATATTCATATGTGTACCCCTTATAGCCTCATTTTCCATATTATCTAACAGTATTACTCAATAATACTCTTGGATAGTATGGGTATAGAGGTGAGGTGTTTACATTTGGTATCAGAGCAAGGTTCGGAACAATACATCATATATAAGAGACGCGAGTCAAGACCTTAGATGAGACTTAGAGTCCTTGGCCCTCGGGTGTGTTAGGAAATTCCTTATATAAAGGGATAGAGAGAGTGTGTGTGTGTGTGCAGGATGATTATTGGGGTAATCATCAAGGGATGTATTTGTGATTTTACTATATTTACTTAAAAAGTATAATTAATTTCTTTCCTTTGAAATATGAAGTATAAAATGGTTGGAGTAACAAGGACGAAAGGAGTTAGTCCAACTAGTAGAACTTGTATTTACGATTTTGGAGGGTTTTATGTTGCAATGTGGAGTTTGGTTTGATATTGTGCAGTTGAGTTTTGATTTGGTTTTGGTCAAAGCATGCAATGGAAAATTTATTTGTTAGTTTTTGTTTAGTACATTTATTTTAGTCTCTTATGTTTCTTTGGATATTTGAAATTGCTAATATTGAATTTAATTTTGAAATTCATGAGTATTTAAAGGTAATTTGAGATTTTTTTTAAGTTACTAAAGGTTTGATAAAAGTAAAGACTTTTTATATATGCAGATATAGTTTATTATTATTAGATGATTTTGGAAGGTAACTATAAGAAGAATTTTTTTAAAAAGTATATATTATAATAATAGTGTTAAGATAAAATTTTAAGTGAAATAGTAAAAAGATTTATTAAATAAATGTAAGAAATTATTTATGGCAGTGTTGCTTATGGATATTTTTGAAATGAACTTGTGTTAATTTGTTCGCTGAGTGGTTAAGAATTCTGGTCGATGCGTATGGCCAACATTATCGATAGGGGTTTCTAAACACTAAGACGAGGCATTTTGACATAATGTTTTGGAAAATATAAATATTTTGGAAAGTTGTTAAAAAGAAAATTAGGGAACATAAATTATTTTGAAACTTATTACTATTAAATATTTGAAGAAAAAGGAATGAAGTGTTTGATTTTGGAATGTAATGAATTATTCAATTGTGAATTATTTCGATAAGTAATATAGAGTTAGCTTTAAAATGTTAAATTTTTGAAAATAAATTTAAAACTTCCCTTCATGTATCAATTTAAAGTGTTAAATATTTGTATAAATTTATGAAAAGAGTTTGAAAATAATTTTGCTATACTAAGATGTTTGGAATTGTATAATATATTGAAGAATATTTTCATTGAACAGAAAAAAGAGATTTTACTAGAAATTTGATTGGTAAAATTTTTGTTTTTATTAAAAATCATTCAAAGTTATTTGATGGAAAATTTGAATTTGAATTAAAAAAATGAAATCTTGGGAAAATTATTATATAATGTTTGAAAAGTGAATTGTTTAGATTAGTATTTGCGATTCTGAAAAGTAAGTTTTATATTTGGTAAATTCTCAGTATTTAAAAATGAAAGTTAAATGAGATTATTAAGTTTTGAATATTTAGTTGGTTATAGATTAGTCCTTATGGAAATTACGAGGATACAATTTTGTTAAAGGGGGAGTCTGTAACAACCCAATTTTTAAGTAATAATTAATTAAAATTAATAATAGTAATTTAATTAATCAAATTGGAATTTGGAGATTTAATTGATAAATTGGTTTTGAAATTATTTAATAAAAGGATTTAAATTGTTAAATTATAATATTTAAATTTCTAATTAAATTAAAATATTGGAAATAATTTTTATAAAAGTGATATGTTTGAAATATAATATTGATTTGATAGAGAAATAATTTTAAATAAAAGTTTGTATTTACTAAAATGAATAGAAACTTAGTTCAAAAAATATATACTTATTTTAGGCCAAGCCTATATACCTCAAACCCATATCTATTTTTATAATTCTCTCCTTCTCTTAGAAATATCCACGTACACAATTCTTTACTCGACTAGGAATATATTAAACTGATTTGATGTTTAAAAGTTATTTAATTTAATATTTGGTTATAGAAAATTATGGAATAATTATTATATGATATATTTGGCTTTGTAAACTATTTTAGGGTTTCAAATGTAGTATATGTATTTCCTGAGTAATATAAATAATTATTAAATTAATATTTGAATATATATATATATAAGGTTTAGAAATGAATAAATTATTGAAAAGTAAATTTTGTATTAGTTTCAATTATTTGTTTTAAGCTAATAAATCATAGAAAATTGTGTGGAATTCTCATATTAGTAATTTAGTTATTTTAAAGTGTATTTCTTTAATAATATAACTATTATAAAATTATTAATGTGTGATATTATGCATAGCTTCTGAGTTTTTTGCTTTCTCATCTTCTAGAAATGGATTTTGACATTATGAGTGATTCACGGTTGATGTTGATTTGATATGATACGGAGATGACATCTTCCTGTGTGATTTATGATGTTTGATTATGTGTGACGAGAATCTGAATAAACGGGGTTATAATACTGTCTAGTATGGGAGTTTCGGTAATATTTCTCTGGTTATTCTTTGGACTCGTTATAAAGAATAACGGGTAGATGAGTGTAGTTTATAAGAAGTGAATAAACATTTGAGTATGATGCAGTGGTATGGAACATTGTTGTGGTATTTATTAGCTTATTCATTGTAAGTAGATGACACTCACGTGATGGGAATAGAGTGGATAATGTAAGGTGATACACATTGTGTTGTATGGCTCCGTGCCTATATTTGGTGAGTATGGCTCTATGCCTAATGATGACCATGACTTCATGTCTATATGTATTGGTTCTATATGCCATTATTACGATGTACCCCTATTATTTTTGTTGGAGAGGACCAGATGGCTAGAATCCACCCTAGTAGCCTGATCGTGGGGTCGCATATAGCTTTGTGCTACTCTTATGCGTGCATTTTGCCACTGTGCCACCTAGGCCAGCAATCTATTACCTATAGGGGTAAAAGTAGTGTCATGACTGAAGAGTTCTCGAGTTGACAAGCACATCCGTGGATATGTGTCACGATGACCGTAAGGTAACTAAATACTATAGAGACTTGGTGTCTCTAGAGCTTGCTTAGTGCTATCAATCTCTCTTCTGGTACTAACAGAGTACTAAATTGGCATACACGATTAATACACCACATTGTAGTAGACAAGGGTTTTATGACCCACATGTTGTTAGATATATATGGCTCTACTTGGGACACTGGCTCTGTCGTATAGCCATTTCCCATCATGATACTCTCAGATAGTTTATATATAAGGAGATGAGATTATACCTATGGTATATATATCTAGAGTATAGTGGATTCTCATTTATATTGAGATGATAGGCAGCCTATCCTATTTTTCATGTGTTGATGATGATGTTTTATCAAGATTGAGAGATATATTTGGGCAATACTTCATGCTAGCCTGGTTATACTTAGTGATCATTTTTTGATATTTTTGGAATTGATGATGATTTTGGATATGTATTATTCATCCAGTTATGTTATTTTCTTTGATTTCTAGTTTGATGTGTTTTTATATGGATGATGACATCTTTTGATATCAGTGTTGATCATTTCATATGGATTTGAGTTATTTGGGTAAAGTGATGCCATGATGATTATATAAGGCATTATACATGTATTCAAGATATTCTTACCATATTTATATGCATCCACTGATGTTGTCTGATGATTTGATTATCTATTTAGAGTATTATATTGGTATTCCATGTTTAATCTATGTTACCTTTACTATCATACTTGATTAGACATAGTCAGACCCATGTGTTATTTTTGTAATACTCTGGTTAGTCCAAGACATTTCAGATATAAGGACGACATGACCAGCAATTATTTTATTGGGCTTAGAGGAGTCTTATATTAGGATTGTTGTATGATATCTATGTGACATTGGTTCACTGTGTGTATTTGATATAGAATTGTATTTTGATTATTCATCACATTACACTAAGATAGTTATCTTTTTAGATGAGTTGTACCCTTATTTTATTATATATTATACGTTATATGTTATCGCAGCAATTTTGACTCTATGTTCTCTGTTATTCACTATATATTTTGTATTGTTCTATCCTGGAGGCACATGTGTTTATTGCTTTGTGCCGATACTATTTACGTATAGGTGAGTTATTTATTTGATGTTTTAATACATACCAATGTTAGTCCAAGGGAATATTCACGTATGTTCCCCTTATAGCCTCATTCTTCGTATTATCTGATTTTATTACTCAGTAATACTCTTGGATAGTATGGGTACAAAGGTGGGATGTTTATATCTGATCTTGTAGACACCGCCCTGGATAGGGATCTTCATGACGAGGCGATTGTAGGAGATGATGACATCTAGTTCAGTAAGTTTCGATCGCCCTATTAATATATTATATGTAGAAGGGCACTCAACTACCGCAAAGTTTACCTGGATCTTGCAGCAAGGGGCTCTTTTCCAAATATCATTATAATTGAAGTAGTGGCAATAGGAACAATTCCTATACCCCAAAACCATAAATGGGCAAGGCATATAGGACGAGGCTGGAGGTTGGAAGCTTGAGGGCCTCAAAGACATTCTTGAACATGACATTAACTGAGCTTCCCCCATCATTGATGGCCCGACATACATTGGAGTTGGCCACCACAAGAGTGATGACATGGGATCATTATGAAGTTGCTTCTCTATCTTCGGTAGTGAAGCTGATCGGTTGTCCTGACTCTAGTCAGGGGGCTTGGATGCCCGATGCTATAGTGAATAGATCTGACCAGCTATGCCCACCTCTCTTTGATACCGCGACTAAGCCCGTTGGCTACTTTCAACCACATGTGGACCTTCGCATATGGTCAAGACTTCGGTGATAGCTAGGATATTTGTGTTGGATTATGGGGGCTGATTTCGCCAATCGTCAAGGTTTTCCCTTTCCTCTAGCTGATGCCGAACATACTCCAAAAATGTTCCTTCCCAATTTAGTCCCTCAAGCTCATCTTTAAGCACCCGACACTCTACTGTAGAGTGGTCGTTGAATTGATGGAACTCACAATATTTGTTCTTGCCATGAGGTTCCTCCCATTTTCCATTAGTGGTGGTGTTAGGTCTTTGGAATTTCTCCCGGTCTCGAGTAGCAAGATAGATCGTTGCGATATCTCTATTTATATTAGCGTAACTGTTATACTAGACTTGTATCGAGGGTTCGCCTATAGTCACCTTCTAGTGTCAGCATTTACTTCGTCGATTATTATTGTTGCGAGGACCAGCTTAAGTGTGACACCTAGTCTCATTGTCACTGTTAGAAAAATCTATGTATTCCATCTTCATCATACCATTCTCCCACTGATAAAAATCGGAAAGGACAACGCCAGAGACTTCTAGAGCTCTCTCCACATTCTAGATTTGTATCTAACCGCTGAACATAAGGCAATAACCAAGAAACTCACGTCCACACCCCTAGCCGGGCAAACTCTTTATTGAAGCGGTTAACATACGACCTCAAACTTTTTGAAGGATTCTACCTGATATTTTCCAAGTTCACTAACGATTAAGACATGGGTCCTAGAAGTAAAGAAAAAAGTCTTGAAATCTGCACAAAATTGGGACCAGGAACTAATGCTTCCCTGACGCAGATGCAAGACTAGCAAGAGACCGGTCATGTAAGAGTGGATAGAAAGAGAAAATACTTTGCCAAGCTGGAAAGCTGACCGGCACATGTAATGGAATTGAAGGCAGTAATCTGGTCGGATGGGCCAACATTCCCATCATACTTGTCGAAAGGCGGCAAGACATACGGCTGATGGATGTAAGTGTTTGGAATTTCATCGAAGAATGGTTCTACATTATTGTCATCGGAGAATGCTTCGCCTTTGCATTTTGGATTTGCACTATGTTTAGCTGCCGGCGGAGAATATGCATTTCTTCCTTGAGGCGGGCATCGATTAATTAAGGGATGTTCTGACCAACCATAGGCTAAAGACTCAACATGCGCTTGGGTGAAGCAGGAGATCGGTGACGAGATGGAGAATGGTGATAATGAGGAGTGGGAGACCTTTCACTATACACAGAGGGTGACCTGGAATGTGTGGGCCGCCCTTCCCTTGATATGTTCCTGGCCACACACCTATAAGATCTGAAGTGTGCCGAGAGAGTCACACTAGCCCTACTGACAATAGGGGCACCGCCATTGAGGTGATCAAAAATAAAAGTTCGAAGGTGACTGAAAACTAGTGGTCATTCCACTAAACGAAAACGATGACATCTTGGCTCTATAGGAGTAGCCATATATGGGACGATATCAATTTGGTTAGACACGCGATTTTCATACCTTCTAGGATGAGTATAAACATCCATGTGTGGGGTTTTAGGCACCTCCTTTCCTAAGCCTCAGCAATGTTCATGAGGTCATTGGGGAAGGAACTGGACAAGCCCGCAGTGAAAGATATAGGTGAATTTTAATTTTTTTTAACCATTTTTTATCTTTATTGGACCTATAAAGTCTAATTCATTCAGAACATTTCAAGGTTTCTCTAAATAAAATCATTATTTCATTTGAATTTATAATATAGTTTTATATTATGATATATATGTGTGTGTGTGTGTGCGTGTGTGTGCGCGCGCGCGTGTGCGTGTGTGCATGTGTAACATAGTAATCCATGTAAGGTTTGACATACCCATTTATAAGTGATGGGATTTACACCGCAATGGACATGTTAGCCCCACTAGTATACAAATATATCGTCCAAATATATGCTTGTTATTTATGTCATATATTGTAACGACCCGCCATTTTTAACCATTCGCATCCATTATAAGTGTATAGGTAGACACTCATGCCGAAATTGAATTGCTCAAAATACCGCGTTGTTAATTTAAATTTGGCAAAACTGAACATATACAGTAAATAAATAATCACAGATCACAGACACAGAGTAATAAGTGCAGCGGAAATAAAAGAGATAGTAGTTCATGAAGCTACTATATGAATATATAAAGTACATCAGAGTTTACAACAGAAGAGTAATACGATACATCAGAGTTAAACTAGATACAACGGAAGAGTAACAGATACAAATCAGAATACATCACTGGAATCATCGAATATCTGAAAGCTGGATAGATAACTGGATCTCCAAGCGAAGCTCCAACTCCAAAGGTGAGTCTCGAAAGCTGAACCACTCAGTCTGACCCGAGCGTAAAGCAAAAACACAAGACACTCGAGTCAGGATTAACATTCTTATATTAATAAATCCAACTCAAGTGAAATAGCAATTGAAATACAAGTAACTCAAAGGATGTTTGGAATAACCATCCTTTAAGGATCCGTTAAACTATCTACTATGTAGTAGTGTACGATAAGTAGATAATGTCTATCATTAATATAAAGATATCAAAATAGCGTTAAGTCATGGCCCATTCCACCCTTAACACATTTCTATTCCCACAAGCATATACAAGACCGTAGTTTCCCCAAAACCGGAAGTCACCAGAGGGCAATCCATATACTCAAGGTACAAATCAAAATCGTAGTGGTCGCGCATAAATGGAATACAAGTATGACAAGGCACATGAGGCTATACCCAAGGTAGTGATACTACCGTTCGCCTGATCCGGGCTGGTGAGAACGCAACGCCGCAGCGCCCGCAACACCGTGAAACAACACTCCCAAAAAATCAAGGGTGCACCAATCGACAACAAGTATAAGTAGTTCGAAGAAGTGTGTCCACTTGAGGTATCAATCCTCCATTGGCCCGGCACAGCTCCTGTTTTAGTCATTTCCAATTTGACACAAGTGTCAAGGCTATCCATTATCGTTCTCTTTCTTCAGTCAACACGAACATCATTCCAACCACTTCATTCTGGATCATCACTCCGCGTATAGTTATTAAAGTGGTTTTCGGTTTAGATAGAGAGTATACCCATAACCGAATTCCGGTCTCTTTAATAACATCCGTAATTATTACACCGATTGGTCGTTTATTTATTTAAAACCAAATCAATTTCAATTTCAATTTCAATTCGTAAATCAACATTTCACTTGTCTTTCGAAAACCAATTTCCATACTTTACGTTTCAAACTTTCAAATTATCATTTCAAAATCTTATAATTCAAATTCAATTTCTATTTAAACAATCCAAATATTAACTCAAGTTCGAATATAAGTTTCATTTCGAAATCATTTAAATTAATTTAATTTAACATTTAAATCAATTTAAATTCATTTATCAATTTCACTCAATATCGTTCAATTAATTTATCATTCAAAACAATTTCTATTAAATTTCCAAATCATTAAATCAATTTCTTAAATTCAACTTCATTAAATCAAAACTTACAAATTTAATTAAATTAAATTCATCAAATCAAATTCTTTACATTTCAAGTCTTACGTTAATTCCAAAATATCACATTTTCATTTCTTGTTAAAGAAATTCCATTTCACTTATTTACTTACTTAAATAATTTTCCAAAACTTAATTAATAAAGAAACTCAATTTCAATTCTTTACGAAGTAAAGTTCACTTATTCAAAAGTTCAATTTTTCTTATTAGAAATCCAATTCAATTTAATCATTAAAATTTCAATCTTATTTAATTATTAAATAATTCAAACTTAATTATTAAATAATTTCAAAGTTTAATAATTTCAAACTTAATTATAATTTCAACTTAATTATTAAATCATTTCAAACTTTAATAATTTCAAACTTAATTCCATCATTTCTCAAAATTAGACAACATTCTTTCATCAATTACATTTTAATATTAAATATTCACATTTAAATTTCATTAAAATTCAATTTCCAACTTCGTTTCAAAACAATATTATTTATTCAAAATAAAACCTTCATTTTATTTTTAAATCAAATTTATTGACCAATCGGGTTTTAATTTAATTTCCTATCCTAGGTCAAAGTTCAATTTGGGTATTTATCATTTCAACCCGATTCCAATTCAATTACAAAATCAAAACATAATAAAGGGAACTTGCAGTGTGACAACAGGGATGGTGTCAAAGTAAATAAACAAGCAATAACAATAATCAATATCAATCCAGTAATCAATTCAAATAATCCCGAAATAACCGTATTAATTCGCATTGTTATTTGTACGAATTAATATAATTATTTCTAGAATCTACACTATCATTTCATGTAGATTAAAGATTATTACATTACGGTTTTCACTTGTCATCTATTTACAATTTCATACATCATCAGTTTAAGCAACATACAATTGATGGTTCAAGGGGTAGTTAACAATCCTACGTGTCAATAAATTTAACAGTTAAAGGGGTCATATTATACAAATGTCAGTTAATCAAATTTAACATTTAATTATCATATATCAAGTTCAATTTCATACTATTTATCATTTTAACATTAACAATTTAATGTCCAATATAAACATCACAATCAATCAATTATCAGCCAAACTGTATTATCATCGCATAAATAATTAACAGATAATGATGTCAGATGTCACAGGTGAACTGATACAGGTAATAGCATATATAACAGTGTCATTAACTAATAGCAGGATATTTCAATTGTCGTTTCAATTGAAATCAAATCTAATAAATAAAAGAACGTTAATCGTGAGTGAGTGCTCACCTTCCGAGGCCAGAGATTCGACGATGAAATGAGATGAGTTACAAGTCCAAGCGCGAATTTCGAAGCAAAGCACGATGGATACGAGTTCGACGATTAGAGCTGATAAATGGAAATCGATGAGAATAATCAGAGTCGACTTGATGTATACATAAAATATATATTATTATTATTTTTTCCAAAATTTTTTTTTTTTTTTTGTACATATAATTTAAATCAAAATTTATTTCAAACACATGAATAAAATTCCATATATTGAAATTGACCCACAAATACTTATATATAGACAAACATATAAATGTATGTATAAACTTACATGCTTATATTTTATATAACAGCAGCTACCCGGTAAATTTTAACAAACCCAACTTATGCAGACCACTACCCAACCCTATATATAAAATATAACTTACTTATAAATATATAAAATAAAACTACGTATATAGTACTAACAGTAGTATATATATAAACATCAATTCATAATAGTGCTGTATATTTTTATGTAGGCTGACACTACACAACTGCAACCACTACCAAAAAAAATCTATGTATATTTTTAAACTGTCAAGGTATACAACCTATCAATATAGCAGACTAATATATAGATATATGGAAAAATATGTAGTACTTCATTATATGGTATAACTTATAAAATATATGCTATCAAACATGCATCTAACCCATGTGGAACACGTATACTCAGATATACTTATAAAAGACACTACAGACAGACCAACCAACAAACAAATTAACACTTGTATATACTATACAATAGGCAATATATAATTATGCATATAACACTACTAACAGGACTTGTAAAACGAAATATAACCAAGTACTGTACTTAAGACAGGTATGAATATAGGAAGCCAACTAAGGTCTATTTGCATATATATAAACTACTATATAATTCACATATGTACGTACTATAACTTTGAGTCAACATATCTTATAAATCAATATATACATATTAACTTTATAACTCTAATAATACCACTTACTATATATATAAGGACACTAAGAAAGTACATTTAAATATATATCTATACCAAATCAAATGCACACATAAGATATACAATATATATAGAACAAATCTTAAGGTAAAAAAAACAACCTGGTTTGAAGGCGAGAAGGGAAATAAAGAATGAAGGCTCGGCAAAGAAGTAGGTGAACAGGGGAAGGATGAAGTGAGGCACGCTCCAGTCTAAGGGAGACGGAGGCTCTGGCCGCACGTGGTAGGAGGTGGAAGTATGGGAGTGGCGTGGGATTTGTATGGTGTTGAAGGAAAGGCGGACGGCAGGTGGTGATGTGGGAGTGCTGTCAGGTGAGGGAGATGGATGGGCGCATGGAGTTGCGAGCACGTGAGCTGGGGCCGGGGTAGCTGACGTGGCAAAGGAGGTGGCCGTATCAGTTGAAGGTAGGTCGGGTTTGAGGTGGTGCAAGTGGATGAGAGCTGGAAAGAGAGAGGGTGAATGACGTGCTGTCGGTGGTGGGGTGGGGAAGACGTGTTGGTCGAAGCAGGTGGTGGCGAGTTGCGGGGCTGATGGCAGGCGGTGCTTGGGCACCGGGCAGCTGAGCAAGATGGGCGGAGGCTCGGTCTCGCGTGGGGTTGCGGAAGGATGGTGCTGGCTTCGAGTGGTCGCGCGCTCTCTTCGGCATGGCGGGGAGGAGATGGTCGCGGACGAGGGATGAGGTGTGTTGAAATGGAGGAGTGGTTGGGTTCTTGCTTCTGGTTATGAAAGGAAAGGGAAGACATGAGAAAGATCACTGCGAATATATACTTTGGTTACAAAAATTTTTCTAAAAGAAATGAAGTAGATCTAACCAAGTGGAGAGGATGTTAAACAGTGGCTTCATATCTTAAATTTTATTTACGTTTGTCTTGGGGAAAATAAGGGGACAGGCTGGAGTGAGTTGTTCAAATGGAAGGGAAAGAATTGGAAGGCTACGTTTCCAAAATGAGAAGTGGAATAGTGATAGCAGATATAACTCCTTCCATTGAAACCAGAGAAAACATGGGAACCATATGAATTGGAAAACCAAAAGCTGAAAATTATTAATGACGATGGCTGTTGGATTTACGGAGGAAAGTTGAATGGTCACAAAACGAAAATCAAAAGGCACAAAAACCAAACGTCACAAACCGGTACCGATACAGTAAGCGTTACGTAAAGTGCAACGTACAACGGAACTCCGAATTTGACAATCGAATATACCGTAGAGATCGGTAGGACGAGACGATCAAAACTGTATATAGAAATCAGTGGTACGATCATCCGATAAAAATCGATATCGGTACCAGAATACTGCTATTTTGCAGAAAATAAGAACGACGGAGCCAAAGATGTCCGAATTTGGAAAAACGACAAACTGACATCTTGCTCAGAAGATGGTTTAGAATTTTTCTATGTAAAAATATTTTGGTTTTGAAAACGTTTTATTTTCATTGCTTTTTAACTGATTAAATTGAAGTGAATTTACGTGCGAAATAAACTTTCATATTTTCGGACGAAAATTTACCAGTTGTTATGTTTAACTAGACGTATTCCAAATATTAAATTTTTATTTTAAAATTTTATCGTTTAAAATTTTACAAAATTTTAACTAATTACGTTATTAAAACAGTTGAAAATTACGGGTCGTTACATTCTCCCCCACTCAAAACTTTTCGTCCCCGAAAAGGAACGAGGTAGGAGAATAGAAACAACCAGAAAGAAAAAAACAGATCTGAAATACAAAATAACAATTAATTTAAACCATATAAATTCAAATTTAAATTAATTGATATTCAATAATTGATTTAATCCATTTGATTTTACTAAAATCAATCTCAACTATTTCTAAATTCATTATCTTATTATCCCATTTTCTACAATTTACAATTTCTAAAACCATAAATTTGAATAGTCTTTTATTATAATCATATTTTTCAACAATTTAAATTCTTCTTTTATTCCAAATTATAATTAAATTTATTCTACTTAATATATCTTATCACATATATTTAACCCATATAGATTAATTTAAACCATAAAAGTTTCAATTTAAATTAATTTATATTCACTAATTGCTTTGAAATTCAAGGTATTTTCATAAGTTGCTCAAATTTCAATTTATTAATTCTTTCAAAACAAATTTATTTCATTATTAACTGAGTTTACTTATTATCCTATCGAACTCTATTAACATCTTTATAATCATAATTTAGTGTATCACATTTACTATAAACACTCATATTTTATCTCATATATTATCCAATTACATCTTCAACTTTTGGATGATTTAGGTAAGTTGTATTAGAATGCAGTTGAACAATATACAAATAAAATTTCCCAAATTCAATTATTCAAGTTTAAATATTTATTCCAAATTTTGGTTTTATTTATAATTAAAATCATCCTTTAACAAAATTTAAGAATTTAATTTCCGATTAACTTCAAACAATTTAGAGATATATATAATATATTTATATCAAATCAAATTAAATTTTTAAAATAAGGTACTTATACATATATATAAATCAAATTATACTGAAGAAATTCAAATCAAAATATTTTTCAAAACAAACCGTAGCAAAGCTACAGAATGGTTTCTCCACTTCGAAACTCGAAAATGAATGTCGATGATGCGGCCGCCATCACCGAAATTATTTTCCAGCGACAAAGAGAAGAGCACTGATTTCAACATTTTAAAATTCTTTGGAAACGATTTCTATTCGAAAATACTTCCAATAATATATACTTTAAAATTTTAAAACCAAAATTCGAAATCACCGGAAACTAAATTCTCAAATTTCTGAATTAAATTCATTTCAAATTCCAAATCAATTTATAAACCGTATTTATAAATTTATTTAGAACAATAAATTATAATCAAATATTATCATTTCAAATAAACAATTTAATTAACCTATTAAATTCCAGAAAATTTTACTTATATTTTTACAATATACTCAAACAAATTTATTTCATTTACCAAATTTGAAAATGATATTGTGTTAGTCTGCTCTGTTCAAGTGTTTTGGAAATCCTATCGATAGCGTTGATCAGACGAATCGATCGAAAACCCAAATCAACATCAACAACTCAAACAACACAATATATAAAACATTTTTAAATATTAATTTATAAATACACTTCCTCGCTTGACGATACAAGGATGGATTTCAAAATAAGTATAGAGATTCAAATTTGATGGAAATCAAATCAAAGAGAAATTTGATTCGAAGATAAGTTCGAAATAAAAGATAAGATGATTCAATAACAGAATCGGGAGATGGGTAAGTTATTTAATTCACGGGCAACCTTAACCGGGTCGCCCGTAACTTCAGGAATAAGATCGGTGCTGAATTCCGAGGTAAATCGACATTCGATCTCAAGAAATAGAATTCAGGTATAGCAGGGAATAGATAGCATCGTAACCCGAGGATACAGAAATCTCCGGTAAATCGATACCTATTATAAAGGAGTTTAATCCTTTACGAATCATTCGAAGTTTGGCGAGACCGCCGATATTATAGATATCATTCAAAATGGAGTTATGGGGTGCTCCAGAATTGAAAGAAGATGAATAGTGAGGGACACGAATGAATTTCGGAACCGAGGAGAACGTTCCAAAATTCAAAGGAATTGAGTCAAAGGAAGAGATTGAAACTCGAATGAGAGTGATTCTGTAAATACATTTACCCTATATGTTAAGTTTTGCCTAGAGCTACCAAAGCTCTGATACCAACTGTAACGACCCGCCATTTTTAACCATTCGCATCCATTATAAGTGTATAGGTAGACACTCATGCCGAAATTGAATTGCTCAAAATACCGCGTTGTTAATTTAAATTTGGCAAAACTGAACATATACAGTAAATAAATAATCACAGATCACAGACACAGAGTAATAAGTGCAGCGGAAATAAAAGAGATAGTAGTTCATGAAGCTACTATATGAATATATAAAGTACATCAGAGTTTACAACAGAAGAGTAATACGATACATCAGAGTTAAACTAGATACAACGGAAGAGTAACAGATACAAATCAGAATACATCACTGGAATCATCGAATATCTGAAAGCTGGATAGATAACTGGATCTCCAAGCGAAGCTCCAACTCCAAAGGTGAGTCTCGAAAGCTGAACCACTCAGTCTGACCCGAGCGTAAAGCAAAAACACAAGACACTCGAGTCAGGATTAACATTCTTATATTAATAAATCCAACTCAAGTGAAATAGCAATTGAAATACAAGTAACTCAAAGGATGTTTGGAATAACCATCCTTTAAGGATCCGTTAAACTATCTACTATGTAGTAGTGTACGATAAGTAGATAATGTCTATCATTAATATAAAGATATCAAAATAGCGTTAAGTCATGGCCCATTCCACCCTTAACACATTTCTATTCCCACAAGCATATACAAGACCGTAGTTTCCCCAAAACCGGAAGTCACCAGAGGGCAATCCATATACTCAAGGTACAAATCAAAATCGTAGTGGTCGCGCATAAATGGAATACAAGTATGACAAGGCACATGAGGCTATACCCAAGGTAGTGATACTACCGTTCGCCTGATCCGGGCTGGTGAGAACGCAACGCCGCAGCGCCCGCAACACCGTGAAACAACACTCCCAAAAAATCAAGGGTGCACCAATCGACAACAAGTATAAGTAGTTCGAAGAAGTGTGTCTACTTGAGGTATCAATCCTCCATTGGCCCGGCACAGCTCCTGTTTTAGTCATTTCCAATTTGACACAAGTGTCAAGGCTATCCATTATCGTTCTCTTTCTTCAGTCAACACGAACATCATTCCAACCACTTCA
This sequence comes from Allium fistulosum, assembly GCA_030737815.1. Lineage (NCBI taxonomy): Eukaryota > Viridiplantae > Streptophyta > Magnoliopsida > Asparagales > Amaryllidaceae > Allium > Allium fistulosum. The sequence goes on from CM060906.1 coordinate 921,025,440, forward strand.
TTCTGGATCATCACTCCGCGTATAGTTATTAAAGTGGTTTTCGGTTTAGATAGAGAGTATACCCATAACCGAATTCCGGTCTCTTTAATAACATCCGTAATTATTACACCGATTGGTCGTTTATTTATTTAAAACCAAATCAATTTCAATTTCAATTTCAATTCGTAAATCAACATTTCACTTGTCTTTCGAAAACCAATTTCCATACTTTACGTTTCAAACTTTCAAATTATCATTTCAAAATCTTATAATTCAAATTCAATTTCTATTTAAACAATCCAAATATTAACTCAAGTTCGAATATAAGTTTCATTTCGAAATCATTTAAATTAATTTAATTTAACATTTAAATCAATTTAAATTCATTTATCAATTTCACTCAATATCGTTCAATTAATTTATCATTCAAAACAATTTCTATTAAATTTCCAAATCATTAAATCAATTTCTTAAATTCAACTTCATTAAATCAAAACTTACAAATTTAATTAAATTAAATTCATCAAATCAAATTCTTTACATTTCAAGTCTTACGTTAATTCCAAAATATCACATTTTCATTTCTTGTTAAAGAAATTCCATTTCACTTATTTACTTACTTAAATAATTTTCCAAAACTTAATTAATAAAGAAACTCAATTTCAATTCTTTACGAAGTAAAGTTCACTTATTCAAAAGTTCAATTTTTCTTATTAGAAATCCAATTCAATTTAATCATTAAAATTTCAATCTTATTTAATTATTAAATAATTCAAACTTAATTATTAAATAATTTCAAAGTTTAATAATTTCAAACTTAATTATAATTTCAACTTAATTATTAAATCATTTCAAACTTTAATAATTTCAAACTTAATTCCATCATTTCTCAAAATTAGACAACATTCTTTCATCAATTACATTTTAATATTAAATATTCACATTTAAATTTCATTAAAATTCAATTTCCAACTTCGTTTCAAAACAATATTATTTATTCAAAATAAAACCTTCATTTTATTTTTAAATCAAATTTATTGACCAATCGGGTTTTAATTTAATTTCCTATCCTAGGTCAAAGTTCAATTTGGGTATTTATCATTTCAACCCGATTCCAATTCAATTACAAAATCAAAACATAATAAAGGGAACTTGCAGTGTGACAACAGGGATGGTGTCAAAGTAAATAAACAAGCAATAACAATAATCAATATCAATCCAGTAATCAATTCAAATAATCCCGAAATAACCGTATTAATTCGCATTGTTATTTGTACGAATTAATATAATTATTTCTAGAATCTACACTATCATTTCATGTAGATTAAAGATTATTACATTACGGTTTTCACTTGTCATCTATTTACAATTTCATACATCATCAGTTTAAGCAACATACAATTGATGGTTCAAGGGGTAGTTAACAATCCTACGTGTCAATAAATTTAACAGTTAAAGGGGTCATATTATACAAATGTCAGTTAATCAAATTTAACATTTAATTATCATATATCAAGTTCAATTTCATACTATTTATCATTTTAACATTAACAATTTAATGTCCAATATAAACATCACAATCAATCAATTATCAGCCAAACTGTATTATCATCGCATAAATAATTAACAGATAATGATGTCAGATGTCACAGGTGAACCGATACAGGTAATAGCATATATAACAGTGTCATTAACTAATAGCAGGATATTTCAATTGTCGTTTCAATTGAAATCAAATCTAATAAATAAAAGAACGTTAATCGTGAGTGAGTGCTCACCTTCCGAGGCCAGAGATTCGACGATGAAATGAGATGAGTTACAAGTCCAAGCGCGAATTTCGAAGCAAAGCACGATGGATACGAGTTCGACGATTAGAGCTGATAAATGGAAATCGATGAGAATAATCAGAGTCGACTTGATGTATACATAAAATATATATTATTATTATTTTTTCCAAAATTTTTTTTTTTTTTGTACATATAATTTAAATCAAAATTTATTTCAAACACATGAATAAAATTCCATATATTGAAATTGACCCACAAATACTTATATATAGACAAACATATAAATGTATGTATAAACTTACATGCTTATATTTTATATAACAGCAGCTACCCGGTAAATTTTAACAAACCCAACTTATGCAGACCACTACCCAACCCTATATATAAAATATAACTTACTTATAAATATATAAAATAAAACTACGTATATAGTACTAACAGTAGTATATATATAAACATCAATTCATAATAGTGCTGTATATTTTTATGTAGGCTGACACTACACAACTGCAACCACTACCAAAAAAAATCTATGTATATTTTTAAACTGTCAAGGTATACAACCTATCAATATAGCAGACTAATATATAGATATATGGAAAAATATGTAGTACTTCATTATATGGTATAACTTATAAAATATATGCTATCAAACATGCATCTAACCCATGTGGAACACGTATACTCAGATATACTTATAAAAGACACTACAGACAGACCAACCAACAAACAAATTAACACTTGTATATACTATACAATAGGCAATATATAATTATGCATATAACACTACTAACAGGACTTGTAAAACGAAATATAACCAAGTACTGTACTTAAGACAGGTATGAATATAGGAAGCCAACTAAGGTCTATTTGCATATATATAAACTACTATATAATTCGCATATGTACGTACTATAACTTTGAGTCAACATATCTTATAAATCCATATATACATATTAACTTTATAACTCTAATAATACCACTTACTATATATATAAGGACACTAAGAAAGTACATTTAAATATATATCTATACCAAATCAAATGCACACATAAGATATACAATATATATAGAACAAATCTTAAGGTAAAAAAAACAACCTGGTTTGAAGGCGAGAAGGGAAATAAAGAATGAAGGCTCGGCAAAGAAGTAGGTGAACAGGGGAAGGATGAAGTGAGGCACGCTCCAGTCTAAGGGAGACGGAGGCTCTGGCCGCACGTGGTAGGAGGTGGAAGTATGGGAGTGGCGTGGGATTTGTATGGTGTTGAAGGAAAGGCGGACGGCAGGTGGTGATGTGGGAGTGCTGTCAGGTGAGGGAGATGGATGGGCGCATGGAGTTGCGAGCACGTGGGCTGGGGCCGGGGTAGCTAACGTGGCAAAGGAGGTGGCCGTATCAGTTGAAGGTAGGTCGGGTTTGAGGTGGTGCAAGTGGATGAGAGCTGGAAAGAGAGAGGGTGAATGACGTGCTGTCGGTGGTGGGGTGGGGAAGACGTGTTGGTCGAAGCAGGTGGTGGCGAGTTGCGGGGCTGATGGCAGGCGGTGCTTGGGCACCGGGCAGCTGAGCAAGATGGGCGGAGGCTCGGTCTCGCTTGGGGTTGCGGAAGGATGGTGCTGGCTTCGAGTGGTCGCGCGCTCTCTTCGGCATGGCGGGGAGGAGATGGTCGCGGACGAGGGATGAGGTGTGTTGAAATGGAGGAGTGGTTGGGTTCTTGCTTCTGGTTATGAAAGGAAAGGGAAGACATGAGAAAGTTCACTGCGAATATATACTTTGGTTACAAAAAATTTTCTAAAAGAAATGAAGTAGATCTAACCAAGTGGAGAGGATGTTAAACAGTGGCTTCATATCTTAAATTTTATTTACGTTTGTCTTGGGGAAAATAAGGGGACAGGCTGGAGTGAGTTGTTCAAATGGAAGGGAAAGAATTGGAAGGCTACGTTTCCAAAATGAGAAGTGGAATAGTGATAGCAGATATAACTCCTTCCATTGAAACCAGAGAAAACATGGGAACCATATGAATTGGAAAACCAAAAGCTGAAAATTATTAATGACGATGGCTGTTGGATTTACGGAGGAAAGTTGAATGGTCACAAAAGGAAAATCAAAAGGCACAAAAACCAAACGTCACAAACCGGTACCGATACAGTAAGCGTTACGTAAAGTGCAACGTACAACGGAACTCCGAATTTGACAATCGAATATACCGTAGAGATCGGTAGGACGAGACGATCAAAACGGTATATAGAAATCAGTGGTACGATCATCCGATAAAAATCGATATCGGTACCAGAATACTGCTATTTTGCAGAAAATAAGAACGACGGAGCCAAAGATGTCCGAATTTGGAAAAACGACAAACTGACATCTTGCTCAGAAGATGGTTTAGAATTTTTCTATGTAAAAATATTTTGGTTTTGAAAACGTTTTATTTTCATTGCTTTTTAACTGATTAAATTGAAGTGAATTTACGTGCGAAATAAACTTTCATATTTTCGGACGAAAATTTACCAGTTGTTATGTTTAACTAGACGTATTCCAAATATTAAATTTTTATTTTAAAATTTTATCGTTTAAAATTTTACAAAATTTTAACTAATTACGTTATTAAAACAGTTGAAAATTACGGGTCGTTACATATATGCAAAGTATTACATACATACATACATACATACATATATATATATATATATATATATATATTTTTGAATAATTTATATATATAGAAGGAATTTATAATATATATATATATATATATATGAATGTAAATAAATGTAAAATCATTTAAAATAAAATACTAAAAATTTATTAATTTATTTTATTATAAATTCCAAAAACAAAATTTAACTTTTGATAAACAAATGTATAATATTTATATCTGCATGCTTATAAATAATTTACTAATAAATATATATATATATATGGATGAAAATATATATATATATATATATATACACATCTAATAATGCACACGACAAATTTTCTTAAAATTTTATTAAAATTAAATTTTAGTTCAAAAATTAATAAATTATTTTCGAAAATAAAATTTTGCATTTTAATATTTTATAAAAATTCAGAAAAATATTTTAACATTTAAATATTTCCTCGTATATATTTTAATTTAAAATCAATTTTATATTCAATTATTAATTTCAGCAAATATATTTAATTTATATAAAAATTAATTTTTTTACTACCGAAAGCATATTAGATATGAAATTAATTTTATAAAATTTAAAACATATTTTATATGATATATTTGTTGATATTATGAATTTATGAAAACTACTTGATTTAATTAATATTTAGATAATATATTTATATATAAATTTTTTGTCCCAAAAGCCTTTTAGGTAAAAAAAATTATATAAAATTTTTAAAATATATTTTATATAATATAATATTTAATATTTATATTATGGAACCATATGAATTAAGAAAAAATATTAAATTAATTTTAAATTAAAAAAATTTCTTCTACACATAAATATACAACCATCATAAATGGGGCGATATATCGATATACTAGATTTGTCACTTATCGATCTAAAAATCATATTATATAAATTATAGCATTAATTTATATTTGTAAATCAGAGACATACCTTTACTAAAGCCTATTGAATACACTTTGAAACGAAGATACGAGCTCCTTCAAATATTATTCCAATCCTAAAGGTGCTAGCTTCAATTGTTGACTACCAACTATTGAATAGCTTCTATTTTTATTTGATTTTAGCTTAAAAATGGAGAATATGAAGGGGTGTGTAACGACCACGACTTTCTCTCCATAGAAAGTCGTATCGCTAATAAGAAAGAAAGGGGTGAGAAGTAGAAAAGAGAAGAAGAGAAAAGAAACAAACACAAATACTCACAGCGGAAACGAACAAAATATATTATATCACATAAATATTACATAGTATCATATACAACACTTATCAGAGTTACACAGATTACACATCACATACTAGACAGTTATAAACATCTGTCTAGTTATTACATCTCAATACAAAACAAAGATCTAAACAAGATCAACACAGCGGAAACTACTATCTATCTACAACGCCGAAGCCTCCTGCTCCATTGCTCCTCCACAATTCGTCAAGGCTAACCTGAATCCCTTGGCTACTCATAAAAATTTGAGTACCCAAGAGTTTATAAAACAGAAATAAACAACTTGGGTCAGACATGGGTCTGGTGTGAGTAACAGGTTAAACTTGTTTAACTTCAAAATCTTTTGAAAGAAAAGGTATCACGTAAGACTTCCCACACATAAACATGGGTAAGTTTTTACCTTACGCTAACCAAAACATTTGATAGGAAATTCGATTGTATTATAATAGGGTCTAGGGTTTTCAAGTAAAATACAGAAATAGCTGAAATGCTTACATCTCACATTCCAACATAGTTGGGCACAACTAATACGTACGGCACTTATTGGAGTTTGGATTCCATACAATGGCAGGGCTACCGGGGTACCGCCCGTCACAGTACGTGGCCTAGATCACCGTACCGAGGATCACTCCCAATCCCCTGCAACACAAGGCCGGAACATCCCTTACTGGATAATTCCCGCACAAGATACCTCACGGTTGGGATCAGCAACCGCACACACTAAGCCGAAATAAGAAGGGACTTCTAGACAGAGGTAATCTTGTCCTACTTGGGTGCTACCCACTAACCTTGCTGCACCTCCCCTGTTTTAGCCATTCCCGGTTTGTGAGGCTTGAGGTCACGATTACCTTAGAAAAGAACACATCACTTAGAATGCTCATCGTCCACCTGACGATGTTCTGAAAGCATTCAATCCATACAAGTTCGTTCCGGGTTCGAACGAAACCGAAGGCATTATCTCGTTACACTCGTTTTGGAATCACCCTCAGAGTTAACGACAATAACCCTTGCACTCTGAATCTTCATCTTCACTTGATTCACGACCTATCGTTAATTTGGATCGATGTGGTATTCGGGTCTCCAGACCTGGAAATCCGGTATACGGAAACCCGATCCCGGTCTCATCGAAATCCAAAGCGTATCTTTTAAGGCCAAGTTGTTTTAAAGGTTAAAACAATTTCAATTCATTATCTTTATACACAAAGAAAGATAATTCACAACAGATAATTAACATTATCAGATAATCCATACAATTCAACTAACATCCATATCATACAGCATATATCTCATCAGAGATATCAATCAAAGTCAAGTATCCAATACTATCACCTATTCATAAGTAATGATTTATATCATCTCTAATTAATTTAAAGTGAATTAAATTAATTACTTCATTTTATAAATCCTTCTTACTTAACCATTAATTAATTACAATCAATTAATTAATTATCCTCTAATAATTCATTTTAATTAATCATCTTGATTAATTATCTTTTGATTACATTCAAGTAATTTATTCTCAATTAATTACTTAAATTAATTATCCTTAACCACTTATTGTAATTAACCTTTAATTACTTCATTAATTAATTTACTAAAATTAATTAACTTAATCAACTATAATTAATTACATTAATCCTTAATTAATTACATTGATTAATTACTTCATTTATTAATTATTACTTAATTAACCAATCTTAATTACATCATTAATTATATTAATTAATGATCCTTAATTACAACTTAATTATTAATTACTTAATTAAATTAATTACATTAAGTAATTAATCTTTATTTAAACAACATTTATTAATCACTCTTGATTAATCTCATCTAGTAATTAACTCCCCTTAATTACTTTCATTAACTAAATTAATTACTTCCTTAATTAATTTCTTAATTAATCCCTTGATTAATTATTCAAAGTAATTAACTCAAATTACTTCTATTAATAAAATCATTATGCAACTAATTACTTCCAGTAATTATCTTATTATTTACTTCCCTAAATAATCTTATCTTAATAATTACATTAAGTAATTATTATCAAATCATCTCTTGATTATTCTAAATTAATTAAACTTAATTAATTAATTTAACTAAATCAAATTAACTTCAATTAATTACAATAAGTAATTAATTCTTAATTACTTCCAATAAGTAATTACATTTAAACAAATTCTATAATTGATTATCTTTAAATTAATTAATCTAATTAACTATTAAATTAATCTTATTAATTTATTATTTAATAATCCATAGTTAATGACTTCATTAACTACTATTTAATTACTTTCCTTAAGTAATTAACTTATACTAATTATTAATTCTTAAATTAATAAATCTTAATAACCAATTTATTAATCTCTAATTACTAAATTAATTAAGTGTTAACCATAACTTAATTAATATTTAATTACTTATAAATTGATTCCTAACCATTAATTAATACTTTAATTAATTTAATTAAACCTTAATTAATCAATTTAAACCCTTAATTGCTAATTTATTAACCCAATTCATAATTTAATTTAAATTGATAAAATATCTTTTAATTACCTTAATAATTTATTTTATCCTAAATTATTAAATCTCAATTATCTTTATGATAACATTTTATTCTTATTAATGATTAAAATATCATTAATAAAGCACTTAAAACAATTTATCTTTATATTTACTTTTAAATTTCATTTTAAATTTAATATTTAAAATGAAGACAAATTTAACTTTAACAAAGCTTTAAAACTATTTAAATCCTTTTTAAATTACATGTTAGAGAAATATTTAATTAAAAGAAATTTAAAACTAAATTCATTTTAAATTCAAATCAATTTAAAATATACCTTAACATTCAAATTTGTTTAAAACAAATTTTAAATTTAAAAACTTCTTTTTATTTCAAACTTTATTTATTTCAAAACTAGAATTTCAAACTAACTTAAATTCTGATTTAAATTTTAGATTTAAACTTTGGTTTAAATCTTAGCTTTACAGTTTAAACTCCAGGTTAAATTTTTAAAACAAAACAGGTTTCTTTCTAAAACCTGTAACACATATTTTAACCCGAGCCATCCTATATTGCTTCGAGTTCATCACCCAACTGCTCCGAGCAAATTACCTAATTACTCGAAAAAAAACTCGAGCATACCAGTTCCAAATCAAAAACAACCCACCAGAAATAAGGTGCACCGTGCACATGCACGGTGGCACAGATCATCTTTGGCCAATACCGATGATCTTCCCACATCGGTCAACGCTCCATCACCATACTTCGATCACCAATTCAAACTCCAACTCTCGAAATCGAATTCGAGATCTTCAACCCAACCTGGAACAACAATCTCGAACCACTACCAAGCCTGGAAAACTTCTCGTGCTCATGCCTCTGATCATCGGAGTTGCTGAAACTCCGTCTACACCATCGCCAACATCTCTCCTACTATCTCCCTTAATCCCGTTGAACTCGATTCAACTTAGAAGCCGTGACGATCAAATATACCAAAGCTACCCAAACTAGGGCTACAGGCTAAATTCCCCAATCACCATTTCCATGGTGAACTACACCATCATCTGAAAATTTTCTCGTCATTACTGACCATTCCTCTAGCTCTAGAAGAAAATTCAATCACTCCGATCATCTAGATCAACAGGAACAACCCAAAATGCACATTCTAGACAACTCTGAACTGCTCTTAGATTTTAATACTAGAATTTGTGATTTTAGTTTTAAAAAAATCATGATTTTGTTTAGAGATTTGTTTCATAACCCTGAATCTATGAATTACTAAATTTGAATTTTGACTTTGCTTAAGCATTCTAGTACTTATAGTTCCAGAGTCAAGTAAATATCATTTTTACTTAATTTAAAACTCTAATCTAAAGTTTGAAATGAAACAAACCACTTTTGTTTCAATTCTTAAATCTGAATCAAGTGATGATGTAATATTTACCAAATTCTTAATTTAAAAACAATAACAGACAAGAAACAGATAGACATTCAACATACATATACACATTCATATGCACAGCAGATTCACCAATACATATACATGCAAAACATTCTCATTCCAGTAATCACATGCAACAGATATTCAAAACTTATGATTTTAAAAATGATTGTTACTCACCAATTTTAGAATGAAGACAGAGCTTCCATTTTTGAAAATAGCTTTGAAAACCTTTAGAGATTTAGTTGCTGGAAAAGTCTTTTGAAAACTTGAGAACTGGAAGGTGCCTTTGTTTGATTTAAAACTTGCATGCCTTTGAATTTGCTTTTAATTCCAGATTTGCTTGCTTTTTCTCAGGTTTGAAGAATGTAGGCTTGGTTCCAGGTTTTTGAAAGAATTTAGTTCAGGCTCATGTACTTTTCAGATTTGAGGAGGATTACTGATTTCAGATTTGTTTATGAGGATTTGATTGAGTTTATTCTTGGTTTTGAATAGAAGAAGTTAGAGAAAAAAGAAAAAGAAAAAAAAATGAATCACGGATCTGTTTTTGATCTGTTTGTTTTCAGGTTTTGATGATCTGAGATTTGCTTCATTTCTTTGTTTAGAAAGGAGGTTAGAAAAGAAAAGAAAAATGGAGATGTTTGTTTATATAAACTGAAATTATCTAAAAATAAAAATAAAAGAAAAAATAAAATTAAGTGACACTTGTCTCATTGTTTAATTCATGACTTAACACATGTTATATTAGGCTTTGATATAATGACATTTGTCTTTTAAGTAATTAATACATATTTTTTATTTATTTTAAAAATGTTAATAAAAGCCTTTTCTTAATTTATTTAAACACTTATCTATATATATTATTTCTTTTTAAAGAAACAAAAACTAATTATATTTATAAATAAAAGCTTATACAAATATTCTAAAATCCATAACAATTTAAATATTTATTCTTATCCAAACAGAAATATCTTATTTACTTTTAAAAGATAAAATCATCAATTAATACTAATTTAATTAGATTATTAAATTAAATTCAAATCTTATTATCAAAGATTATCCATATCAATTTAATTATTCAACAGATTATTAAATTGATATTGTTAAAATTTCCGGGATATTACATTCCTTCCCCCTTAAAATAATTTCCTCCCCGAAATTTAAACAAAGGTAATTTAATAATCTTATTAAAGATTTTAATTTAAAACACAAGCATATACTATCATCCATATGCTAGCAACTATAGCAGCCAAATCATCCAATCAAACAATTTTAATTATCTAGACTAAATTCTAGATAGAATACCTCGAGTTTCCCCAAGTATATATATATACCGGGATACTCGCTCTACAAACAATCTAAACTATTAAGCTATAGATCTCCTACTCATCTAGATTTACAGAACTAAACAGACTATCAGACTACAGACGAGTCTGACTCAACTACCAAACTTCCCAAAACTGCAGATTCTAAAACCAGAGATAGATCAAATACGTATTCTCTTAGAGATACGTAAAACTCAATGAATTCAAGTCATCCAAATTGACAATTCAATTCAGAAGTCCAAATACTTATCCAAATCAGAACACAAACTAGATCCAAACATAACTCTTCCTCACAACATTAGTAGATTCCAAACTTACTTCTCCCATCCAGAGATACACTCCAAACTGCTTCGCTGCTCAACTCTGATCTGAAGTAGGACACAAGCACAGACTGGACAACTCAATCCAGAAATAAGGTTCACTGATCCATAAAGAAAACTCAGATACTCCATCAAAACTTGAGCTGTTTCACCAACTCCATCTCTAGGAAAACATTCTTCAACTAGACTGAACCACCGGTATCACTCATGGAATCTAGTCGATAAGAAAACTCAACCTTCAGATGCGGACAAACTTCTGACTTCCCTGAAGACATCCAGAAAAATTCTGACAACCCAAGAGAACACTCAGACAATCGCAAGTCACTTTTGCGATCAACCCAACCTATTTCCAAAGAAAAACTGTTCTTCTTTACCAATCAGAACAGCTCAACTTAACTATCCAATCCATCGAAGAAATGGATCCTCTTACTGCTTCTGAACTTCTCCTTCAGAAAAACTGCTCAGCCAGAAAACTTCCTACCATCACAGAACACTCCTAGCTGCACTGCTGACACTGATGCTCCTATCCAAAGCTCTTCGAGAAACTCGAACTCCAAACCAACAGAAACACCGTGCTGAACTCAGCCACAACACCGAAGCATACACACTTCCTTAATCTTGTTCCAAAGAAAACATCTTCAGGAACATCCATCGTCACTGTATCTCATCATACAGCTACTATTACCTGAGGTATCAAGGTACCATCACTCGCTTCTGCCTCATCGACAGATCCAACTCTACTCATCCACACTTCAAAGATAAACTCCGAACCATTACAATTTCCTTCGGAAATCGATAAAATCCTTCACCACAGCAAAGCTTACTCGAGACAGTATTAGGTCTACAGTCTCGACAGATACACTTCCAACCTCAACACTCAAATTCTAACTATTTGTAGTCGTGTTACACACACCACTACCCTATCTACCTTTATATCCTATATTGGAAAACCCGAACAGGTAACTCAACAAATAGGTAGAAATATATATATATATTTAAAATGATACTTTTTATATAGAAATTATTTCTGGGTAAAATTATTTCATTTACCTCTTTAAAACAATATTGTGTCCGTTGGCCTGGTTCAAGTGTTTAGAGATCCCTATCAATAACGTTAGCTACTCGTATTGACCAGAATCCATATACCACTCAACCGATCAATTAACACAATATAAAACCATTTTATAAAACTAACAAATACGCGCTCTCATATATATATATATACACTCGGACTCAAACAGGTTGCTACAGATCCTATTTCTAATGAACAATCCTTCCGAACCTAGGTATTTACTCAACCTAGCGCTCTGATATTCACTTAACCAATAGCTTAGGTATTCGCTCAACCTACGCTCTGATATTCACTTAACCAATAGCTTAGGTATTCGCTCAACCTATGCTCTGATATTCACTTAACCAATAGCTTAGGTATTCGCTCAACCTATGCTCTGATACCACTGTAACGACCACGACTTTCTCTCCATAGAAAGTCGTATCGCTAATAAGAAAGAAAGGGGTGAGAAGTAGAAAAGAGAAGAAGAGAAAAGAAACAAACACAAATACTCACAGCGGAAACGAACAAAATATATTATATCACATAAATATTACATAGTATCATATACAACACTTATCAGAGTTACACAGATTACACATCACATACTAGACAGTTATAAACATCTGTCTAGTTATTACATCTCAATACAAAACAAAGATCTAAACAAGATCAACACAGCGGAAACTACTATCTATCTACAACGCCGAAGCCTCCTGCTCCATTGCTCCTCCACAATTCGTCAAGGCTAACCTGAATCCCTTGGCTACTCGTAAAAATTTGAGTACCCAAGAGTTTATAAAACAGAAATAAACAACTTGGGTCAGACATGGGTCTGGTGTGAGTAACAGGTTAAACTTGTTTAACTTCAAAATCTTTTGAAAGAAAAGGTATCACGTAAGACTTCCCACACATAAACATGGGTAAGTTTTTACCTTACGCTAACCAAAACATTTGATAGGAAATTCGATTGTATTATAATAGGGTCTAGGGTTTTCAAGTAAAATACAGAAATAGCTGAAATGCTTACATCTCACATTCCAACATAGTTGGGCACAACTAATACGTACGGCACTTATTGGAGTTTGGATTCCATACAATGGCAGGGCTACCGGGGTACCGCCCGTCACAGTACGTGGCCTAGATCACCGTACCGAGGATCACTCCCAATCCCCTGCAACACAAGGCCGGAACATCCCTTACTGGATAATTCTCGCACAAGATACCTCACGGTTGGGATCAGCAACCGCACACACTAAGCCGAAATAAGAAGGGACTTCTAGACAGAGGTAATCTTGTCCTACTTGGGTGCTACCCACTAACCTTGCTGCACCTCCCCTGTTTTAGCCATTCCCGGTTTGTGAGGCTTGAGGTCACGATTACCTTAGAAAAGAACACATCACTTAGAATGCTCATCGTCCACCTGACGATGTTCTGAAAGCATTCAATCCATACAAGTTCGTTCCGAGTTCGAACGAAACCGAAGGCATTATCTCGTTACACTCGTTTTGGAATCACCCTCAGAGTTAACGACAATAACCCTTGCACTCTGAATCTTCATCTTCACTTGATTCACGACCTATCGTTAATTTGGATCGATGTGGTATTCGGGTCTCCAGACCTGGAAATCCGGTATACGGAAACCCGATCCCGGTCTCATCGAAATCCAAAGCGTATCTTTTAAGGCCAAGTTGTTTTAAAGGTTAAAACAATTTCAATTCATTATCTTTATACACAAAGAAAGATAATTCACAACAGATAATTAACATTATCAGATAATCCATACAATTCAACTAACATCCATATCATACAGCATATATCTCATCAGAGATATCAATCAAAGTCAAGTATCCAATACTATCACCCATTCATAAGTAATGATTTATATCATCTCTAATTAATTTAAAGTGAATTAAATTAATTACTTCATTTTATAAATCCTTCTTACTTAACCATTAATTAATTACAATCAATTAATTAATTATCCTCTAATAATTCATTTTAATTAATCACCTTGATTAATTATCTTTTGATTACATTCAAGTAATTTATTCTCAATTAATTACTTAAATTAATTATCCTTAACCACTTATTGTAATTAACCTTTAATTACTTCATTAATTAATTTACTAAAATTAATTAACTTAATCAACTATAATTAATTACATTAATCCTTAATTAATTACATTGATTAATTACTTCATTTATTAATTATTACTTAATTAACCAATCTTAATTACATCATTAATTATATTAATTAATGATCCTTAATTACAACTTAATTATTAATTACTTAATTAAATTAATTACATTAAGTAATTAATCTTTATTTAAACAACATTTATTAATCACTCTTGATTAATCTCATCTAGTAATTAACTCCCCTTAATTACTTTCATTAACTAAATTAATTACTTCCTTAATTAATTTCTTAATTAATCCCTTGATTAATTATTCAAAGTAATTAACTCAAATTACTTCTATTAATAAAATCATTATGCAACTAATTACTTCCAGTAATTATCTTATTATTTACTTCCCTAAATAATCTTATCTTAATAATTACATTAAGTAATTATTATCAAATCATCTCTTGATTATTCTAAATTAATTAAACTTAATTAATTAATTTAACTAAATCAAATTAACTTCAATTAATTACAATAAGTAATTAATTCTTAATTACTTCCAATAAGTAATTACATTTAAACAAATTCTATAATTGATTATCTTTAAATTAATTAATCTAATTAACTATTAAATTAATCTTATTAATTTATTATTTAATAATCCATAGTTAATGACTTCATTAACTACTATTTAATTACTTTCCTTAAGTAATTAACTTATACTAATTATTAATTCTTAAATTAATAAATCTTAATAACCAATTTATTAATCTCTAATTACTAAATTAATTAAGTGTTAACCATAACTTAATTAATATTTAATTACTTATAAATTAATTCCTAACCATTAATTAATACTTTAATTAATTTAATTAAACCTTAATTAATCAATTTAAACCCTTAATTGCTAATTTATTAACCCAATTCATAATTTAATTTAAATTGATAAAATATCTTTTAATTACCTTAATAATTTATTTTATCCTAAATTATTAAATCTCAATTATCTTTATGATAACATTTTATTCTTATTAATGATTAAAATATCATTAATAAAGCACTTAAAACAATTTATCTTTATATTTACTTTTAAATTTCATTTTAAATTTAAGATTTAAAATGAAGACAAATTTAACTTTAACAAAGCTTTAAAACTATTTAAATCCTTTTTAAATTACATGTTAGAGAAATATTTAATTAAAAGAAATTTAAAACTAAATTCATTTTAAATTCAAATCAATTTAAAATATACCTTAACATTCAAATTTGTTTAAAACAAATTTTAAATTTAAAAACTTCTTTTTATTTCAAACTTTATTTATTTCAAAACTAGAATTTCAAACTAACTTAAATTCTGATTTAAATTTTAGATTTAAACTTTGGTTTAAATCTTAGCTTTACAGTTTAAACTCCAGGTTAAATTTTTAAAACAAAACAGGTTTCTTTCTAAAACCTGTAACACATATTTTAACCCGAGCCATCCTATATTGCTTCGAGTTCATCACCCAACTGCTCCGAGCAAATTACCTAATTACTCGGAAAAAAACTCGAGCATACCAGTTCCAAATCAAAAACAACCCACCAGAAATAAGGTGCACCGTGCACATGCACGGTGGCACAGATCATCTTTGGCCAATACCGATGATCTTCCCACATCGGTCAACGCTCCATCACCATACTTCGATCACCAATTCAAACTCCAACTCTCGAAATCGAATTCGAGATCTTCAACCCAACCTGGAACAACAATCTCGAACCACTACCAAGCCTGGAAAACTTCTCGTGCTCATGCCTCTGATCATCGGAGTTGCTGAAACTTCGTCTACACCATCGCCAACATCTCTCCTACTATCTCCCTTAATCCCGTTGAACTCGATTCAACTTAGAAGCCGTGACGATCAAATATACCAAAGCTACCCAAACTTGGGCTACAGGCTAAATTCCCCAATCACCATTTCCATGGTGAACTACACCATCATCTGAAAATTTTCTCGTCATTACTGACCATTCCTCTAGCTCTAGAAGAAAATTCAATCACTCCGATCATCTAGATCAACAGGAACAACCCAAAATGCACATTCTAGACAACTCTGAACTGCTCTTAGATTTTAATACTAGAATTTGTGATTTTAGTTTAAAAAAAATCATGATTTTGTTTAGAGATTTGTTTCATAACCCTGAATCTATGAATTACTAAATTTGAATTTTGACTTTGCTTAAGCATTCTAGTACTTATAGTTCCAGAGTCAAGTAAATATCATTTTTACTTAATTTAAAACTCTAATCTAAAGTTTGAAATGAAACAAACCACTTTTGTTTCAATTCTTAAATCTGAATCAAGTGATGATGTAATATTTACCAAATTCTTAATTTAAAAACAATAACAGACAAGAAACAGATAGACATTCAACATACATATACACATTCATATGCACAGCAGATTCACCAATACATATACATGCAAAACATTCTCATTCCAGTAATCACATGCAACAGATATTCAAAACTTATGATTTTAAAAATGATTGTTACTCACCAATTTTAGAATGAAGACAGAGCTTCCATTTTTGAAAATAGCTTTGAAAACCTTTAGAGATTTAGTTGCTGGAAAAGTCTTTTGAAAACTTGAGAACTGGAAGGTGCCTTTGTTTGATTTAAAACTTGCATGCCTTTGAATTTGCTTTTAATTCCAGATTTGCTTGCTTTTTCTCAGGTTTGAAGAATGTAGGCTTGGTTCCAGGTTTTTGAAAGAATTTAGTTCAGGCTCATGTACTTTTCAGATTTGAGGAGGATTACTGATTTCAGATTTGTTTATGAGGATTTGATTGAGTTTATTCTTGGTTTTGAATAGAAGAAGTTAGAGAAAAAAGAAAAAGAAAAAAAAATGAATCACGGATCTGTTTTTGATCTGTTTGTTTTCAGGTTTTGATGATCTGAGATTTGCTTCATTTCTTTGTTTAGAAAGGAGGTTAGAAAAGAAAAGAAAAATGGAGATGTTTGTTTATATAAACTAAAATTATCTAAAAATAAAAATAAAAGAAAAAATAAAATTAAGTGACACTTGTCTCATTGTTTAATTCATGACTTAACACATGTTATATTAGGCTTTGATATAATGACATTTGTCTTTTAAGTAATTAATACATATTTTTATTTATTTTAAAAATGTTAATAAAAGCCTTTTCTTAATTTATTTAAACACTTATCTATATATATTATTTCTTTTTAAAGAAACAAAAACTAATTATATTTATAAATAAAAGCTTATACAAATATTCTAAAATCCATAACAATTTAAATATTTATTCTTATCCAAACAGAAATATCTTATTTACTTTTAAAAGATAAAATCATCAATTAATACTAATTTAATTAGATTATTAAATTAAATTCAAATCTTATTATCAAAGATTATCCATATCAATTTAATTATTCAACAGATTATTAAATTGATATTGTTAAAATTTCCGGGATATTACAGGGTGATTTTTGGCCAGCAATGGAGTGGATGGAGGTATCAAAAATTGTTTTAGAATGAAGGTTCTAATCATTTTATAAGGGAGAGGCTAAAGAGATAAAGTAGGATCAAGATCCCATTTCTTCTCTTACTCATTTTCCGCCTTTCTAAAATATCAAAACTCAAGCCTATTGCCACCATATAGCCACTCATTCCCTGATCTTATCATCGCCAGAATTCCCTTGCCCCACTGGGCTTTAAACCCATTTCAAGCTCGAATAAATATTATCGCGTTTAAATCCTATTTAAACGCGTACTAATATTGCATATCAATTAATATATTTACAACTACTATAAACATATTTATTAACATTTTTCAACACATCAAATAAAAATTTGATACTAATATTTCATAAATATTAATTAATTTATAACATCTACAAATTAATTAAATCATGTGGTCAAAGAAGTATACAATGCTTTGGTTGTGTGACTCTTTTGGTGTAAATTTGGCCAGCGATTAATATCGAACTATTTAATTATTAACGTTCACATGTCACTTAGAAGGTGTTACGCCCATGTTTTTCAAACGATATCAAAAGGAAATCTATTGCAAGCATAAAGCCAATAGAACTGCTTCCATAATAGAAATGATTCTATAAGAAGGAAGCGAGAGCCAAAGTGCAGAACTATGCTAGTAATCTGGGGAAGCCACAAAATATGAGGACTGGTCTGCAATAATAACAATTACTTCAATAAGAAGAACTGCGGCACAACTTTCAATTGCAAAACATGGAAGTTTGCTATGGTTCCAAAAAGTAGACATTGATAAGTTGAAACTACGGCATAATCTTTAAGTAAAGATAAGATATAAAGATTGTGTTGCAGCGCTAAAGGTAACTCTAATGATATTAAAACTACGCCACAATCCTTAAAGCAACTATACATGATAGGGATGCAACGCAATCATTGAACTAAAATTGAAAGTGGCAGGATTACACCTCAATCTTACGTTAGTGTCAAAAAAAATAAGGATGCGTCGCCATTCTGATTTGACGGTGAAGTGATGAAACCTCGCCGCAATTTCATAGAACATACTACCCACAGATTTAAAGACTCAAAGGATGAGGTTATGGGAAAAATTGCTCTACGACCATAAGCCAAGGTATGATCCCCAAATGCAAGTCAAGAAGCTATAGTTTTATGCTCAAGATCCCAAACCACGACTTAAACGTAAGGGTGGTGGCGCAATCCTCTATTGACAAAGACAGATCAAAATGGGTTCAAGTGATACGACTTCCCCTCAAAATGGTAGTGCAATCTTACTTATTGAACTATACAGCTCAGCCACAGTTACCCCTAACACATTGCTTTGTCTCTATTTTTGGTTTATTATGTAGTACGAATTCAAGAATGTCGATGTAGCTCACATGCGGTATAATATGGCCCCTCGGCATAATCATGAAGGCACAATTCCCAATAGCCCATTAATAATAGCGAAGTCCTAGAATGCTTATGACTATGCAACTTTCCTAAAATGGGGGCAGTTTCTCATCATAGTTTCCCCAACACATGTGCGTGGTCCATTGATTTATTGCTCCATGGAATCATCAGGTCATGGTCTACTCAAATTTGAGATTTCCCGCTTCAATTTCAAGCATCCCCCCAAATTCAAAATTCGCCAAATTCATATTATGATTTCCTACCAAAGACCACGTTCGCCATCCATATACATTAAATAAGTTAAATGGATGATCAGCATGTGACATTATCCAAGGGCGGAAATCAAAAGAGTAGAAGAATGACGTTGGCAATCCATGTGAACCACTATGTACCATAAATAAATGAGGTACTGTAGCAGATAAAGTGGAGGAATTTTACTTTACTCCTTTTGGACACACAAATCGAAAATTGTACCCTCTGCCATTTTTACTTGAACTAAGAATCGGAAGGGAAGAAATAGATATTTTACCCATGGACATAGGATTCATTAACATCCGGACCATGTAAATTCTTTTTTTTAATTTATTGCTTTTAGTACTTTACTATTTTAGTTTTTAGTACTTGAATTATGACAGATTGATTTAACGAATTGATTCTTGATATCTCGAATACTCTCCCCCTTAATTGTGTACGCCTAAAAACAACATAATTACTCCTCTTAAAGGCAATTTTAATATTACTTAATTTTGTTGATTCATAATCACGAAAGCGTTCAGCGTCATGATTACTTCATTAAAAAATATTTAGGCGTTTATGAGATGAAAAATCTCATTAATATTTTTGGCACAAGAAGGAGGGCCAAATTCCGCTCTAGTAAAGTTTGCTTACATTCCCTTTAGGTACCACTATAACACCATGAATCCCATTGATTCCAACACTCCACCTAACCAAGAACAAATTCACCTTACCTCAAAAATGCCAAAAAAGCAACTCCGCATCTCCATAACCAAAACTGAGGCAGGTGCCTCTAACGAACCTACCTCAGATCCAATCTTAGTAGCTATTTTAGCCTTCATAAACTAGTTGAACCAACGTATGGATGGCATAGAGAGATCCCTAGCCCAATATCTTGCCCCTAAGCCAACTCCCCTCAACCTTCCACTTCTTACCGCCATTATTCACCGGCTATGCTGACTATGTAGCATGTAAGTGTTAATGGCAATCTCAAAATTAGAATGATGATATGGGTCAAAAAAACAATACCAACCTCAAAGGCAAAATCCAAATCAATCTCTAGATCAAATCAAAGCCTGCGAACATTAACCCCTTACTGTTGAAGAAGCAGGAACGAACTATGCCCGATGATGACACTACTTCATTCTATAGAGACGGATCATCCCAAATAGGTGCCAAATAGGACAAGATCCGCCAATTAAAGGCTCGCGTAGAGCAGTTGGCAAGAATTTGCAAACAGAATAACAGAGAGGAAGTAAGGAAATAAGGTTCTTCCCCATTTAGTGAAAGCATCATAGAAGCAAACTTCCCCGCCAATTTCAAAGCCCCATCGATTGATATATTTGATGGGACCGCAAACCCAGATGACCATATTTGTACTTTCGAGTATTACATAGATATCGTAAAGGTGGGAAGGATAGCCAGATGCAAGCTTTTCCTAGTATATCTGGTTGGGGCAGCTTCAAGATGGTTTAAGAGGTACGGACCAGGAGAGGTTCGTTCTTGGACGTAGTTAACTACGGATTTCTTAAAACAGTTTAATTCTGGGAGAGAACCTTCCCTGGATGTGAATGCCATGTCATATGTGAAGCAGGGCAAGAATGAGAGCTTACATAACTTTATGAAGCGCTTTAAGTCTGAAGCACTTTGGATTGGGCGACTTATGAGGAAGCGCTGCTGATGGAAGTGCACGTTGGGATCAAAAGGAAAACGCCCATATGGGATAAGAATAGCATGAAACTATGTCATGGCATTAAAGCTTTCTATGAAAGGGTTAGTTGGTACAACAGAATGGAAGAAGCCGGAGCTATAGAATAACATTCATCTGAAAGAACTTTTGCTCCCCACAATGAAAAGAAGAGAGGGGTAGAAGGTTACCATCACCTCCAAAGTTGCAAAGAGAATTCAACTTCACAGCAAAGTATCCCCTTACCCACACGCCTGGTTAGATTTATGAGATGACCAGAACTGAGCTAGCTTACATTGTCCTGAACAAAGGGAAGAAACCAGAACAAAATAGGGGAGCCAACTACATCTTCCATAGGGCCAATGGTCACCACATAGATAACTGCCAACACATGAGAAATGAGATTGAGAAACTAATTTCGAAAGGATATTAGGCAACTACCAGAAGGAAAACAATGGGGAAAGGATTAGGAACCTCACTCCGGATCCAAATGAAAATCTAGTCAAAAACCCTTTTAATCTCATAGTTTCAATTCATGGAGGACCACACCTTGTAGGGAAAAGTAAAAAATCATAGGAGAGGTATGTGTAAGAGGCTAAAGTAGAGCAGATGACCATATTCTATGTAAAACAAAAGCCTATGCAGGACATGGTCTTCACTGCATCTAATGTCGCTGAAGTTGTCTTTCCACATGAGGATCTGCTCATAATTACGATGTAGATCTCAAACTACACCATGAAGAAAGTCTTCGTGGATTCTAGGAGTTCTATTAACGTCATTTTCAAATCTACATTTGATAAGATAAAGCTTCCAGCAGAAATACTGAAGCCAAGCCCTAAATCGATTTTCGACTTCAACAACACTACGACGGTTCTTATCAGATCGGCACGTCTCCTTATCACTGTTGAGACTAACCTCTTCATAAATCATTATATTCGAGCTTCCTGATCATCGATCAACCATCCGTATAATGCATTTCTAGGAAGGCCCGCACTAATTGACATAGGGCCAGAAATCTCCTAGAAGGATCTGCTTATGAAGTTCCACATCCCTATTGGAATAAGGACAATTATAGGGGAACAATTGTCGGCTAAGAAGTTATATAATGTAAATCTTAGTTTTAGCAATAAAATTATTCAGAATTATTTTTTTATCGCCTTAAATAATTGTAATAATGATGATAAAAAGGAAAGTAAGTCAGTTCTAAGAACCGCATCTGTACCGGATACCAAGGCTGATGTTGAGACAGGCCATTCTACGACCACAACATCAGTAAAAAGAAAAAAGAGGGAGCATATGCATATGGTCAGCACTGACAGATATAACTTAGTCTACATGCAGCATTTTTCTAAAGAAGCTTAGAAACAGGCCTTCTCTACTGTATCCCAAATCAAAAAGGAAGAAAGTGAAATAAATCCAATGTTAGGAAAGACAAGGAGGGATTTAAAGCCATTGGATAACCTCGAAGATGTACATATAGACCTAGAAGATCCTTCTAAGTTTCTCAAAATAGGGAAAATCTTCGGTGCAAAAATCAAAGCAAATCTAATATACTTTCTGTTTCCTGGGGATTTGACCAGGCAACTAGTACTCGGCAATAAGTGCTCGGCATCAGAGAGTGACCGGCATCAAGGAGTGTTCGGCGAAGCACTTGCCATCCAGGAGTGTTCGGCGAAGCAACTGACATCCATGAGTACTCGGCGAAGTACACGGCATCCATAGTGTCCGACGTCCAGTAATGTTCGGCGAAGTACTCAGCAGTGTTCGGCGTCAATTGGCACTCAACGTCAACCAATGCTCAGCATCAAGACTGCTCGGCATCAATACTGCTCGGCATCAAGGCTGCTCGGCATACAAGACTGCTCGGCACCAAGACTGCTCGGCATCAAGACTGCTCGGCATCAATATTGCTCGGCATCAAGACTGCTCGGTATCAATACTGCTCGGCATCAAGGCTGCCCGGCATACAAGACTGCTCGGCACCAAGACTGCTCGGCATCAACACTGCTCGGCATCAATACTGCTCGGCATCAAGATTGCTCGGCATCAAGACTGCGCGGCATACGAGACTGCTCGGCACACGAAAGCAATCGACATCAAGGGGAACTCGGCAGTATCTGTGGTTCGGCGTACAGGAGTACTCGGCATGACACCTGGGGTCATCAGAAGTACTCGGCACAAGAGCACTCGGCGTCTAGAGGAGTGTTCGGCTTCGACTGACTAACATCCTGCACTCCCCAAACATCAACCACATCGTTCGGCATAGAAGGGACTGTTCGGCATCATAGCGCTCGGCACATCTGGTTCGGCATACAGTGATCACTGTACTTGGGCTGGAGCGTTCGGCCATCAGCCCACTTGGGAAGTTCAGCCCATCTTTGTCTATAAATAGAGGAGTAGGGTCACAGTGAAGAGGATCCTTTTTTGGGAGAGAAAACACCGGGGAGACTCTGCCATTTTCAAGACTCATCTTCTCTACTTAACAACTTCATTCAAGCATTTGATTCACGAATTGTATTTGTAATCAACTATAAAGAAGATCAATAAAGTTTAACCTCAAAGTGGACGTAGGCAATTACGCTGAACCACTATAAATTTGGTGTTCTTACTTTCTGTATTTAGATTAGCACTGTCTTCTCTGTTTAATTTGATTTCATCACTTATATCTCTTCACAATCTTCTTCTACGAGGTTAGTGACCAATTTTGGTGCTAACACTTTGGTGCTTTCACTGAGAATCGAATTCTCAGACCTCAAGGATCTGCTTTGAAGCTACTGGATTGAACAAATCCCCCAAGGAAGATCCGACTCACTGATAGGACATCCGTTTATTCTACTCAGAGTTCATACCAATAGCTCTACAATGGCAAGACCACGTACCAGGTCAGCTTCTCATAATGCGGATGCCCGCGAGACTGCTAGCGTGCAACAAGCAGGACCTAGCAATCAACCAGCGATCCCGAGTGCAGGGATTGCCGCTCAAGAACAGACTCCAGTTGTCACCAGAGTAGAGTTCAATGACTTGATGAGAGAACTTAGGGAAAGCAGGAGACAACTGGGAGAACAGATGCAAGCTAATGCCAACCTGATGGCACAACTCACTCAACAGCAGCAACAGAATGCTGGGGGCAATCCCGCTGCTTACTCCTCATCTGACAGCTCAACTTCCTCTGATGAACCTCCCAGGCGCAGACGCCGTAAGACTGATGTTGCGCGAGCAGATGCTGCTGTTCGAACAGCTGGAGACCGCGACCAAGCAAGAGCTGGAAGCTTCAGGACCGGGATACAGATGGAAGATAGAGGCCCAGATCATCAAAATGCTAACGATGTCGAACCTCAGGATGCACGATTGGCAGATCGCCAAGAGAGGAGGCATCAGCATGGACAGGCGCGTAGAACAGACTCCAACCTTCCGCCTTCCATACAGACACCCGATCTGACAGCCATGATCAGGCAATTGATGAAAGAGAATCAGGGCTTATCAAATGATGACTGGGGAGTGTCAAGAAGTCATACTCCGTTCACGGATGTTGTGTTGCAAGCGGCGTACCCCAGGAAGTTTAGTATGCCTACTATTCCTGCATATGAAGGAAAGACTGACCCTAGACAACATGTCATGAGGTACGAATGGATGATGGATTCAGCCAGAGCGAATGATGCCACCAAGTGTAGGTGCTTTCCGATTACTCTATCTGGGATCGCTACTATGTGGTTCATGCGACTTCCTCCGCGATCCGTATCAAATTTCGAGGAGTTGGCAAAGAAGTTTATTGAGCAGTTCAGGATACACACTACGCGCCCAAAGGACGTGATGTCTCTGTCAAGTGTAATCCAAAATCCTGGGGAATTGTTGAAGGAATATTTGCAAAGATTCCACGTGGCAGCAACTGAAGTCAGTAATCCCAATGACCATGCAATTCTGATGGCTGTAATGAGAGGTGTGGATCCAGACTCTGAGTTTGGAGACTGGCTTGCAGGAAAACCTCCAGCTACGCTAGAGCGTTTCTACTCTAAGGCACACCAGTTCATAAGAAGAGAGGAAGCTAGGTGGGTACGACGAGATAAGGCGCCAGGGCCTGTCCAAGAGTCAATAAAGAGCAACATCGCTGTGAAGCAATCGGGAGACAGCTCGGGAAAGGTCCAAGTCAACGTCCAGAACAAACCTGGGCAACCCAAGGAGTCCGGAGGAAGGAGTCAAGGGAAAAGAAAAGAAGCAGGAAAGTGGAAGTCGAGAATTCCAAGCTACAGTGAGTACACTCCGCTAAACGCCCCACTTGAAAACATTTACCTATCCACCTGCAATACTTTTCAGTACAGAAAACCACGTCCAAAAGAATCAACTGAAGAACAGAAGCGGACCGGGAAATATTGTCGCTTCCATGAGACTTATGGACACAATACGGAAGAATGTAGACACTTGCACGACGCTATCGAGAAGTTGATCAGGCAGAAGAAATTGCAGGAATTTGTGAAGGATCCACAAGAAGGAGGACAGGGAACGTCCAACCCAGGTCGTGCACTAGCTCCACGTCATCCCGAGGAGCCTGCCCGGACCGTGGGTAGACTGGTCATAAATATAATTATCGGCGGGACTCACCCCGCGGATAAGAATTGGCAGGAGATGGAGCGATATGCAAGTTCCTTGAAGCATGCAGATTTTGAGTGTTGTTCGAACATGGAGGACGGAGCCCCTGCTAAGCAGCAACGCATAATGACAGACGATATTGTGTTCAAAAGCAGAGACGCTGATCAGGTAGAGGCTCCAACCATCGACCCCATGGTCATATCTGCAACGATCGGACCAGCATACGTAAAAAGAATTCTGATTGATTCTGGGAGTTCAGTCAACATCATCTTCAAGAAGGCCTACGATCAAATGAAGCTAGAAAAAAAAGACTTGAAACCATCCAAAGCTCGTATCCACGGCTTTAACGGCGCCTCAACTGATGCAGTGGGATATGTCGAGTTACCAGTTGAACTGGGACAAGGCGAGCGTCGGAGAGTGCGAATTCTACCCTTTGTAGTGTTGGATGTGGACTCTTCGTATAACGTTTTCTTGGGCCGGCCAGCCCTGGCGGAGTTTAGGGCAGCGTTAGCCTCGTGGTGTTTAACTTTGAAGTTCCCGACTGACAAAGGAGTAGGCGTTGTTCACGGCGATCAAGCAACTGGTCGTTCCTGTTATGTGGCCGAGCTCCGAGAGGCCCACCGGAGGGAGAAAGGAAAGGTTGCGGACAATCCCGTCCGCATCCTCAATGCGGATAATTGACAAGTAGTGCCCGAGCCCTGGCTCGGGCATAGTTCTCGGATCTACGGAGATATAGATCCGAGAGACGACGATGAGAAACCCAGGGAAGAGAAGGCGGCACCGGCTGAATTAACAGTTGACATTTCAGTTAGCCGTGACGACCCTTCACGAATACTGAAGATCGGATCACAGTTAGGCCCCGCAATGACTGAAGACCTTAGCGACTTCCTCCGGGCAAACCTTGATGTTTTCGCCTGGACGCATTCTGAT
This sequence comes from Allium fistulosum, assembly GCA_030737815.1. Taxonomy (NCBI): domain Eukaryota; kingdom Viridiplantae; phylum Streptophyta; class Magnoliopsida; order Asparagales; family Amaryllidaceae; genus Allium; species Allium fistulosum. The sequence goes on from CM060906.1 coordinate 921,052,205, forward strand.
ATGTGTGGGATTTCTCCCGCCATCACGAGTCATATGTTGAACATAGACCCGAAATACGTCCCAGTCAAGCAAAAAAGGAGAGGAATGGATCCGGAGAGATCCGCCGCTCTTGGAGAGGAGGTGGACAAACTCAAAGCAAATGGGTTCGTCCGCGACGCCCTCTACCCGGAATGGGTCTCCAACCCCGTGCTAGTAAAGAAGGCGAATGGGAAATGGAGGACTTGCGTAGATTATTCCGACTTGAACAAAGCATGCCCTAAGGATAGTTTCCCGTTGCCTAGGATCGATCAGTTGGTCGATTCCACCGCAGGACACGAGTTACTGTCATTCATGGATGCGTACTCAGGATACAACCAAATCCCAATGCATATTCCGGACCAAGAACACACCAGCTTCGTTACAAATGTCGGGCTGTATTGCTATGTAGTGATTCCCTTTGGATTGAAGAATGCTGGAGCAACTTACCAACGTCTGGTGAATCGAATGTTTAAGGACCAGCTGGGTAGAACCATGGAAGTCTATGTGGATGACATGCTCGTGAAGTCACGACGGTCAAACGACCACATTCAAGACTTGGCTGAAATGTTCGACATACTCAGGTTTTACGGCATGAAGATCAACCCGTTGAAGTGTTCTTTCGGCGTTGGATCAGGGAAGTTTTTGGGATTCATCGTCAACGCTAGGGGAATCGAAGCCAACCCAGAAAAGATCCAAGCTATTCGAGATGTACAAGCGCCCAGGACATAAAGCAGGTACAGAGCTTGAACGGAAAAGTAGCTGCGTTGAGTCGATTTATATCTAAGGCAACTGACAAGTGCATCCCGTTCTTTGACATAATAAAGAAAGGAAAGAGAAATTTTGAATGGACGTCTAGCTGTGAGGAAGCATTCCGGAATCTGGTAAGGCATCTGGAGAGCCCACCAATGCTATCTAAACCAGTTGACCATGAGATGCTGTACGTTTACTTGGCTATATCCCCTCATGCGATAAGCGCAGCTTTGGTTCGTGAGGAGGATCGAGTCCAGAAGCCGGTGTATTATGTTAGCAAGCGTTTAACGGGGGCAGAGAGGAATTACCCTAAAATCAAGAAATTGGCTTATTGCTTGGTTATTGCATCACGCAAGCTGCGCCCATACTTTCAAGCGCATTCAATCGGTGTTTATACCGATCAACCCCTGAGGCAGGTACTCCAACGACCGGAAACTTCTGGAAGATTGCTAAAATGGAACATCGAGTTGAGCCAATTCGATATCGCGTACTTACCACGGAGAGCCATCCGAGGGCAAGCGTTAGCAGACTTCATCGCTGAATTTACCATACCCATCAAACCGGACGATCACGACATCATTCCCCCCGTTCGATGGAAATTATACACTGACGGTGCATCAAACGACCGTTGCTCCGGCGCGGGCGTAATTCTTGTAACTCCGAAAAACCGATCGATCTGTTATGCCCTGAAGCTCGATTTCCCGGCTACAAATAACGAAGCCGAATATGAAGCACTGATCGCTGGCTTGAAACTCATCAGGGAACTTGGGATCGAATCAGTCGAAATCTTTTGTGACTCGCAGTTGGTGGTTTACCAAGTACGAGGAGACTACCAAGCAAAGGGACGGAAGCTTGCTCCGTACCTCATTCAGGTCCAAGAACTACTATCAAATCTTGAGCGTTATGACATCTCACATATCCCGCGTGAACAGAACAAAGAAGCCGACTTATTGGCCAAGTTCGCAAGTACCGACGATACGCAACAAATGGGATTGTATCCCGTCGAAGTCTTGCATGCCCCGAGCATAGACGAAATGAAAGTCGATCGCGTGTTGGGAACAGAAATCGAGAAGGAATCATGGATAACCCCGTTCAAACTGTACCTGACGACCGGGGCTTTACCAGGAAAAAGAAGCGAAAGACGGCAGGTCCTTCGAAAGGCCGCGCGATACGTAATGCAGGATGGGTCCATGTATCGAAAAGGATTCTCGGTCCCATTATAGCGGTGCATCGCTCATGATGAAACAAAGCGAGTCTTGAGAGAAGTTCACGAAGGGGAATGCGGCGACCATACTGGGGGGCAAACGCTAGCGAAGAAGATCCTCCGCTATGGATATTACTGGCCCACCGTGAACCGGGATGCCGCGGACTACGCAAGAAAATGCGACAAGTGTCAAAGATATGCAAAAATCCCGAGGGCTCCATCAACGGAACTCATACAAATGATCAGTCCCTGGCCATTTGCGATCTGGGGAATCGACATAATCAGCTCTTTGCCTTTATCTAAAGGTGGTGCGAAATATGCAATAGTTGCAGTCGACTATTTCACGAAATGGGCTGAGGCAGAACCTTTGGCCACTATCACCTCTAAGAAGGTCATTAACTTCGTTGTACGAAACATTATATGTCGATTTGGCCTTCCACGCACCATCATTACAGACAACGGAACGCAATTCGAAAGTAAAGAGTTCAAAGAGTTCTGTTTAAAGTACGGCATCGAGAAAAAGTTCGCCGCCGTTGCACACCCAAAAGCTAACGGACAAGTCGAGGCCGTTAACAAAATAATCAAGTCCATATTAAAGAAGCGTCTGGAGAAGGTTGGAGGCAAGTGGGTAGATGAACTCCCGACAGCATTATGGGCGTATAGAACTACCCACAAGTCCGCGACCGGCCACACTCCGTTCGCCTTGGCATACGGCTCTGAAGCCGTTATACCCGTGGAACTTGAAGTTCCATCGCATCGAGTGACATACTATGATCCCAAGACGAACCAAGACCTCTTGCTGGAATCACTGGACTGCATCGACGAAAAGCGTGAAGAAGCTGAATTAAGGGCGGCGGCGCAAAGACATCGAGTCAAGCGTTACTACGACGGCAGAGTCCGCCCAAGAATCTTTGATGTGGGTGATCTCGTTCTAAAACGAGTCTTCCCGGTACCATCACGCATGAATCCCAGCTGGGAAGGTCCATACGCCATTGAACGGAAGCTTGGAGAAGGAACATTCAAGCTAGCGACCGTTGATGGCGCGACACTCCCCCGGGCATGGAACAGTGAACATTTGCGGCACTATTACATTTAGCATGTTTTCCTGTCTTGTTGTAGGCACTGATATTTCCTGCATGTTTCCATTTAATAATGACTTAGTTTCCTTGTGAAAGTTGTAATCAAGCAATTTAGTTGATTTTCGTTAATAAAGGCTTGAAGCCATATTTTCTATGAAGTTTCTATATCTCTTAATTGGATGATAAATTACATTATCATTCACGACATGCAGACTCGTACGAACGATTTCAAATCTCCGAATCCCCAGAGTGCGGAGCGGAGTACTCTAAGTCCCCAGAGCGCGGACTAGAGTATAAACGATTTCCAATCTCCGAATCCCCAGAGTGCGGAGCGGAGTACTCTAAGTCCCCAGAGCACGGACTAGAGTATAAACGATTTCCAATCTCCGAATCCCCAGAGTGCGGAGCGGAGTACTCTAAGTCCCCAGAGCGCGGACTAGAGTATAAACGATTTCCAATCTCCGAATCCCCAGAGTGCGGAGCGGAGTACTCTAAGTCCCCAGAGCGCGGACTAGAGTATAAACGATTTCCAATCTCTGAATCCCCAGAGTGCGGAGCGGAGTACTCTAAGTCCCCAGAGCGCGGACTAGAGTATAAACGATTTCCAATCTCCGAATCCCCAGAGTGCGGAGCGGAGTACTCTAAGTCCCCAGAGCACGGACTAGAGTATAAACGATTTCCAATCTCTGAATCCCCAGAGTGAGGAGCGGAGTACTCTAAGTCCCCAGAGCGCGGACTAGAGTATAAACAATTTCCAATCTCCGAATCCCCAGAGTGCGGAGCGGAGTACTCTAAGTCCCCAGAGCGCGGACTAGAGTATAAACGATTTCCAATCTCCGAATCCCCAGAGTGCGGAGCGGAGTACTCCAAGTCCCCAGAGCGCGGACTAGAGTATAAACGATTTCCAATCTCCGAATCCCCAGAGTGCGGAACGGAGAACTCTAAGTCCCCAGAGCGCGGACTAGAGTATGAACAGTCTCAAGTCTCCAAATCCCGGAGCACAGTATCAGCAAACCAAATAAAGACAAGAGAATCATTCAAACAAAAAGAAACTAAAATTTTATTCAATAAGTCCAAATGGGGATACACGATCACTCCTACAAAATTCAGGCCTATACAAACTACAAGTTGTGGAAGATAAAAACAATTACAAAACTTAAGCAGGAAACTTGTTGAACAAGTGCATCGATTATTTCTTCGACTTCTTCTTCTTGTCCTCCTTTAGTGTTTCCGATGACTCCTCTCCCTCACGCTTTTTCTTGGACTTTTTGCTTGCTAGAGAAATGGAGTCAGGAGTAGGAGACGGAACATCTAGTGGTTTGGACCTTCCTGGGAGAATGATTTTCAAAGGTCTGTTCCGCGGGTCAGTGAGTTCCAGTATTTCAGACTCGACTTTGACTTTGACTTTTCTCTTCTCCTCGTCGGCAAGACGGTCCTTCATGCTCATCTCTGAAGTATGCTCGGAGGCGCCAGTGATTTCAATTTCATCGCTTCCTCCGGCAGGAGACGAAGTATCAAGTTTGTCATCATCTAGCGCCCCGATCACTTGAGCGTTTGGACCGGGAGTTACTCCTGCGTGAGCAACGTCGCTTGTTTTCTCTGCTTCCTCCTTGGCGTCATCGCTCCTTGGAGTTGGCTCGGCGTCAGAACAACCTGCATGAAAATATAAGAAATGGGCATTAGAACGAATAACCATTGCTGAAAAATGACGGGATCTCTTCAACTTCTAGAGAAAGAAGAATTTCCTACCAGGATCTGGTTGGCTATCGGTGGCGCGTGGGGTTTCACCCTCCAGGATAGGGGATAGCACATGAACGCCAAGCCCGGGATCTTCGGGATCATAACTGGCATGCTGCTCGAATGGATCAAGCGTCGACCGACCGGCCGATTGAGCAGCATAAGGAGCGGCAATGTGAGGAGTAGTAGTGTCGGCCTCTGACGGGCCAGCTTCGTTGTTCTTCTCTTTCGAAGGGGAAAAGCCTTTGCTATAAAGTGCCAATGCTGCGGATAAATCCGATGGCTCATTCCCCCTCAGGAACTCCTTCACCAATGCATCCTCGTCGACCTCTTCGGAGCCTGACTCGACCTTCCTGATCTTTATCAGAGTTTCCCATGCCTCAGCCAGGGATTCAAGGTAGCCGTCGCCCAAGAATGTTAAGTCACGGTGCATAAGGACGTGGGCTCCGTACTCGGCGATCAACGGGTCAAACATACTTTTGACCTCTTCCCTGCCGGCCTCTGCGGCCGCCTCAAGGCGAGAATCAAGCTCCTCCACAGCCATTCTTTTGCCCTCCTCACGGGCCTCATCCTTCATTTTCTCGACCCCGGCAAGTTCGTCGTCGAGCTTTGTCTTCAGGAGTCGGGTAGCAACAATCTCATTACAATATCGCTGTGATTCTTCCTGAGCAGCTATTTTGTCTTCTTTCTCCTTGGAGAGTTGTTCTTTCAGCTCTTTGACTTGAGTAGCGAGCACATCCCTTTCTTTTTGGACAGAGTCTTTTTCTAGGGCAAGGGCGCCGCTGCGCTGGACTGCTTCGTCAAGCTCCTTTTTGTGAGCCACCTCTAAGCGAGTAACTGCCTCAGCAGTATCTTTTGCACCTTGTTCAGCGGCTTCTAGCTTTGACTTATACGAAGCGAGCTCTTCGTCTTGGAGTTTGATGATTTTCTTATCGCTGTCAGCCTCCAGATTCAGACGGTCAATCTCGTGTTGACGCTCAACAGATACTTCCGAGATCTTCTCCACCAAGTGCACGAATGCGTCATGTTGAACATAGACGTCGTTGTTGCAGGCAATGGAACTTTGCTTCACGTGACCAGGAATGTGATGGATGGCTGGGAGGAATTTCAAGCCGTCGAAACAGATTTTCGGAAACTTGGCCTTAAGGTCGACCATCTTTTCCGCAATAGTTGGGTCCACTGCAGGAGTAGGAGGAGGAGGCCTTGAGAATTCCGTTCTTTTACGTTGCTCTCGAACTTGCCTCGTACTCGATGAACTGGAATGTTGTTCTCGAGCAGCATCAGACTGATAACCCTTCTGCAAAGACTTCTCTTTATCCGGCTCAGTTGGATGAGGAAGATCGCGGGACTGGGAAGAATGAGAGTGTGCTTTCTTGCGGTGAGATGACTCGCGAGGACGATTGTCCCTATCTTCATAATCACCTCGGTCCCTGCGTCTGCCTGAACCGAAATCTCGTCCGGAGTGATGGAATATAGAAGACCCCTGAAGGCGATCAAGTCCGTGAGAGCGGCCCATATCACCTGCAAAGAATGGAGATAACAACGAGTTAAGGAGAATTCACAAATTAAAAAGACTTGAAGTATATTATGGAATGCGCATGTGCGTGTGTGTCCTAGTGTTCCCCCCGACGGACCCGTTCGTTTATCTTTGCTAATCGGAGTGTTGTCTCCTTGAGCCGGGAGTTGAACTCCTACATTGCCTCTAGCGGGCGAAGAGAATTTGAGAGCTTCAGGATCATCGAACCCGTAATTAAGTAAATCATCGGGGATGGACAGGTTGGACAGACCCCTCAAAGAACTTTCCAGATGTTGTGAGGAAGCCTCTTTCTCAGGCGGAATAAGTGTGACTTTTGAGGTGCCACCCACTTTCTCCTTTTGAACCGTATACTTCAACTTCTTCTTTCCCTTCGAAGGGGAGGATGATGTCTCAATATCCTGAACTTCGATTGCCGGATTCCAAGCGAGACCCACGTTCTCGCCCTGAGTCTCGGGAGCATCATCCTCTCTACGCTCGCTTTCTCCGTGCGTATCGGGAGCGCGGCGCGCCGACGATCCGGCAAGTTTTTTCCCTTTACCGGACGGAGGTTTGGGAATGGTAACACCTTCTGGAAGGCTGATCCGACGACCAGGGGCTAGCAAGCCAAACCCCGACAGCGATTCATTTGAGATGATAGTCCGGATGTCTCGATCCTCAGCGGGAAGAGCTCTAATGGCTTCAACAGCCTCAGAATATCCTCGGCCTTCCGGACGCGGGTTGATACCTGAAAAGATGAAATGAAGAGTTAGGAAAAGCATGACTCCAATTAAATACGAATAACGATTCAGCAGAGAGACTTACTGCCTTCAACCCATCTCCTAGTGAAACCAGAAGGGCAGCGCACATAGAACCATTCCTGTTTGTACAGGGCGAATTTGCTACAGGCCCCTGTCAAGATCTGGCACTTGTGGTATGGCTCGAGGAACATAAAGGAAGGGCTATCTTTCCGTCTCTTGAACATATAAATGTATCAGATATCACCGGGGGTTGGAGGTCTGGAGAAGACGGCCATGAAAAGTAAGTAAGTCCCATACAGAAACGCATGACCGTTCGGGTGTAGTTGCGATGGAGCCATGTCTATGTACTGCAGAACGTCCCGGAGAAATAAGTTGAAGGGAGGCACGCTGCCCATCCAACACATGAACTTGTTGCAGGTAGTGTACCCGACTGGGGGCAGATGAGGGCGATCGTGTCTCGAAGGGACTAACACGTCGGCGAAAGGGATCTCGTGAATAGAGCATATCCGCCTCAGAGCAGCTTCGTTGATCTTCGAAGCTTGAGAATCGATCGGATTGTCTAGTAAGATGGTTGCCTATAGAGCGTCAGGCGCCAAATTATGAGTGGGAGAAATTGACGGGTTAGAAGAATCAGCGGCTCCTTGCCTTGCTGACGGCCCAGGCCTGTCAGATATGGTGGCAGAACTAGATTTTCTCGACATCCCGAATAAATAATGAACCTGGCTAAATGCTTGAGAAAGCTATACTTAAAAAACGTTGAACGTTAGAATTAGCAACTCGATTTTTCCCCTCGTGTGGTGTGTGAACTAGTGCAAGCAATTGTGTACAGGCAATAATAATCTAAAGGTTTTAAAGATATAATAATTAGCTTCGAATCATCGCCTTCGAAGACCGTCATCGCTGACCGTCTCAAAAAGCTCGCCTTGAGGTGATTACAGTTCCAGATTCAAAAAGCATATGATTCATAAAGTGACCGGCCTAAGTGTAGTTTGACGTTTATGTTGTTCGACATGTATGTGTTTGTTCGACATTTGAATGTTGTTCGGCATTGACATTGTTCAACCTAAGTTCCGTTCGACATGTATGTGTTTGTTCGGCATTTGAGTGTTGTTCGGCATTGGAATTGTTCGGTCTAGGTTCTGTTCGGCAATAGTATTGTTCGGCCTCAATACTGTTCGGCATCTAAGAATGTTCGGCTTGGGTTTTGGTCAGCTAAGTTTTTGTTCGGCTGAGTCATCGTTCGGCATTTTTGTTTAAGTGTTCGTCTTTAGTCCGTTCGGCTAAGTTGTTGTTCGGCTGAGTTATCGTTCGGCTAAGTGGTTGTTCGGCTGAGTTATCGTTCGGCATTTTTGTAAGTGTTCGTCTTTAGTCCCTCCGGCTAAGTTGTTGTTCGGCGCTCTAACGAGTATTCAGCCTCATTAAGACGAGATACTATTCGCTATCGTTCGGCGCACGACAACGTACGCCGAACCATAACTATGCCATCCAACACCCTTACCACCTCCAACGTTTCCCTTGTTCCTTCATTTTTGACTGTGGTTCGACGCGATGGAGCTAAATACAATAGCCACATACTTGCAAACACCTCAAATCCTTCCTCCTCGCCTCACATTATCGTTCGGCAAGGGGGACAACCTACTCGAAAGCTTTCTACAGAACACATTTGACTCATTTGAAACGTATTCATGTTATACGAGGAGCGGTACCTAGATTGCAGTTAGGAGTCTAAGAAGGAGTGTTCAAGTTGCAAATCTGTTCGACTGGAGAAGGTTAGAAATCTTGGAAGAATGACGGAAACGAAAAAGTAAAGGAAAAGGGACGGGAAGGACCCGGTTATATAGAGGGAGGTAGAAGTCGAAGAGGCTATACCCGGTAGAGCCGGTCAATACCGGAGTGTTCGGCATCGTGGCGGAGAGACGTTCGGCACGCTAGGTACGTTCGGCTTCGAACGTATCGTTCGGCATCCCAACCTCATTCGTCTCGCACCACCTTCGCTAGCATTCTCGAGAAGGTACCTCCGAGGTAGATTGTACCAGATTCAAAGCGCATCACGTTCGGCCACGCAATACACTTTGGGGGGCAAGTGTTTCCTGGGGATTTGACCAGGCAACTAGTACTCGGCAATAAGTGCTCGGCATCAGAGAGTGACCGGCATCAAGGAGTGTTCGGCGAAGCACTTGCCATCCAGGAGTGTTCGGCGAAGCAACTGACATCCATGAGTACTCAGCGAAGTACACGGCATCCATAGTGTCCGGCGTCCAGTAATGTTCGGCGAAGTACTCAGCAGTGTTCGGCGTCAACTGGCACTCAACGTCAACCAATGCTCGGCATCAATACTGCTCGGCATCAAGGCTGCTCGGCATACAAGACTGCTCGGCACCAAGACTGCTCGGCATCAAGACTGCTCGGCATCAATACTGCTCGGCATCAAGACTGCTCGGCATCAATACTGCTCGGCATCAAGGCTGCTCGGCATACAAGACTACTCGGCACCAAGACTGCTCGGCATCAAGACTGCTCGGCATCAATACTGCTCGGCATCAAGACTGCTCGGCATCAAGACTGCGCGGCATACAAGACTGCTCGGCACACGAAAGCAATTGACATCAAGGGGAACTCGGTAGTATCTGTGGTTCGGCATACAGGAGTACTCGGCATGACACCCGGTAACATCAGAAGTACTCGGCACAAGAGCACTCGGCGTCTAGAGGAGTGTTCGGCTTCGACTGACTAACATCCTGCACTCCCCAAACATCAACCACATCGTTCGACATAGAAGGGACTGTTCGGCATCATAGCGCTCGGCACATCTGGTTCGGTATACAATGATCACTGTACTCGGGCTGGAGCGTTCGGCCATCAGCCCACTTGGGAAGTTCAGCCCATCTTTGTCTATAAATAGAGGGGCAGGGTCACAGTGAAGAGGATCCTTTTTTGGGAGTGAAAACACCGGGGAGACTCTGCCATTTTCAAGACTCATCTTCTCTACTTAACAACTTCATTCAAGCATTTGATTCACGAATTGTATTTGTAATCAACTATAAAGAAGATCAATAAAGTTTAACCTCAAAGTGGACGTAGGCAATTACGCTGAACCACTATAAATTTGGTGTTCTTACTTTCTGTATTTAGATTAGCACTGTCTTCTCTGTTTACTTTGATTTCATCACTTATATCTCTTCACAATCTTCTTCTACGAGGTTAGTGACCAATTTTGGTGCTAACACTTTCTCAAAAGATTAACAGATGTTTTCTCTTGGACGCACTCAGACATGGTAGGAATAGACCCAACTATCATCTACTATGCACTCATCATCAATCTCAATGCTCACCCAGTCAAGAAGAAGCATAGGACCTTATATCAAGAAAGATATAATTCTTTGCACGAAGAAGTTAAGAAACTGAAGGAAAATGGGTTCATCAGAGAAGTGTATTACCCAACATGGATTGTAAACCCGGTTCTTTTGAAGAAGTGTAATGGGAAATGGAGAAGGCATTGACTATATCAACCTCAACAAAGCATGTTCGAAGGACAATTTTCCTCTATCTAGAATTGACCAGTTAGTGGATGCAACTAGCGCCCATGAACTGTTTACCTTCGTGGACGCATACTCAGGTTCACCAAATAGCCATGTTTGAGCCAGGTCAGGAGTGTACCGGCGTTGTGACGGAGAAAGGCTTATACTACTACAAAATTATACCATTTGGACTCAAAAACGCTGGAGCAGCCTACCAAAGGTTAGTTAACTTGATGTTCTCATACCAGATCAAAAAAATGTAGAAGTGTATGTAGATGATATGCTGGTTAAGTTAAAAGCAGCACCAAGTCATCTGCATGACTTGGAAGAGACCTTTGCAATCCTAAGACAATATAACATGAAATTGAACCCTTTGATGTACACTTTTTCCATCCAGTTAGGAAAATTTCTAGGCTACATGGTAAGTGCCAGCGGCATTGAATCAAGTCCAAAACAGATTGAGGCCATAAGGAATATAGGAGTCCTAGAAAAGCCGAAAGACGTCATGGGCCTAAACGGTAGGTAGCCACTCTAAGTTGATTCATTTCCAAAGCAACAGACAAGTGCATACCATTCTTCGACCAAGTGAAAAAGGGATGGAATTTCGATTAGACTAAAGAATGCAAAATTTCATTCCAGAATCTGAAGGACCATCTGATTAGTACCCCTATCCTATCAAAACCAATAACAGGTGAGGATTTGAATACGTATTTAGTTGTAACCAATAAAGCTGTTAGTGCTGCAATGGTTTGAGAAGACAAAGGGACTCAAAGTCTATCTACTTCTCGAGCAAACGTCTATCAGGAATAAAGCTTAACTACTCAATCACTGAAAAGCTAGCTTACAACCTGCTTTTTACAGTAAGGAAACCGCGGCTGTATTTTCAAGCGCATTCGATTAATGTCCTCACAAACAAACCGCTGAAGCAAATACTGTAGAATCCAGAGACATTGGGTCACTTACTAAATGGGCAATGAAGCTCAGCCAATTTGATATCTACTAATGTCGGAGAAAAGCAATCAAAGGACAAGTGCTAGCAAACTTCATTATGGAATGCACCCTACCCACTGAACCAAAATATGAGCAAAAGGCGCCCATTTCGCAGTTTAGCAATTGTTTGTGGATGACAATCGAATAAGCAGAGGAGGAATTCGATATGTACTGATCACCCCAGATGACCAGAAATTATACGGGGCAGTGCACCTTGGGTTCAAAGTTACCAATAATGTTGTAGAATATGCAGATCTCCTCGCAGGCTTAAGGGTGGCTCTGGTAATGAAGATAACTCATATTAAAATTCATAGTGATTCCCAGTTAGTTGTGAACCAAGGACATGGTAATTACCAAAAGAAAGAGCCAACTCCGGCTAAATACATGGAACTGTCTAAAAAGTTACTAGAGTAGTTCGAACAATTTGGTACAGAGTAAATTCCATGTGAGAACAATTCTTCTGCAGAATCATTAGCCAAACTTGCAAGCATTAAAGTGGTGAATGAAATGAAAGTCGTTCTAATAGGGAATCAAGCCGAACCAAGCATCACTAAGGCCATCAAATACAAGTCCTAAGTAGAGCCTAACAAGCTACCATTAGAGAAGCCCAAGATTAAGAAACAGTAGAAAGTCAAGAGCAGTCCCCAATCACGTATATCCCTCAGCAAACAAAGGAGGACTCACAGTCCTATCAAACAATTCTCAATAAATGGAGCTCCGCCTCCAAATAAGAATAAATCCCGTAAAATAAGATACTGGGCTCCGTACTTATCCTTCTTCGATGGCATATTATATAAGAGAGGATACTTTACCCATTATCTTTGATGTATTTCCAAAGAAGGAGCACGAGTCCTCGGTGAAGGACATGAAGGGCAATAGTGGGATCACTCTAGAGGGGTTAAGTTAGCAAAGAAAGTTCCAATACACGAGTGCCAGTGGCCCACCGCACTTCAAGATGTGTAGGAGTATGCAAGGAGATGTGTTAGATGTCAAATATTTTCCAATATCCTAAGGCAACCATCTTACGAGCTCATCCCATTAGGCAACCCGTGGCCATTCGACATATGGGGCATAGATTTGATAGAACCACTTCCCATGTCAAAAGAAGGAGCAAAATATGCCATGGTGGCAATATATTACTTCACAAAGTGGGTGGAGGTAGAACCCTCAACAATAATCACTATAAAGAAGATAGTCGCTTTTTTCGTGAGAAACATAGTTACTAGATTTGGAATCCTCCATAAAATAATTTCGGACAATGGAACACAATTAGAAAGTAAGGACTTTACAGAACTCTGTGAAAGGAATGGCATAATAAAAAGTTTCTCCTCTGTCTTACACCACCAAATGAATGGACATGTTGAAGCAGCAAAGAAAACCATCAAGAAACAACTTAAGAGAAGGTTTCAAAAGGCTAAAGAGAAGTAGGCGGGAGAGTTATCTTTAGTACTATGGGCTTATTGATCCAGATCTCCATCAGGCTACAAACATTTCTCCTTAACCTATGGTTATAAAGCTATTCTCTCAATTGAAACAAAGGTTCCATCACATGGAAGAATATCGTATATGGCAGAATAGAATAGGGCATTAAAATAGGCTGCCCTTGATCTTATTCAAGAGAGAAGAGATGAGATAGTAGTCCAATCCACCGTATACCGACAAAGGATGGAAAAAAATTACAATGTTAGGCACAAGGAGAGAAACTTCTGCAAATGAGACCTAGTGCTGCAAAGAGTAATGTCCAATGCTAAGGACCCAACAGATGGAGCTCTAGGCCCAAATTGGGAAGGCCATCCGGTTGTAGCAGAAGTCTTAGCTAATGGGGCATACTGACTCTCTAGGCCTAATGGAAATCTAACTCCGAGAACAAGGAATTCGAAGCATCTCAAGCCTTATTTTGTATAAACGATGTTATTCGTATAGCAAACATTGTAATTATTATGAAAAACAATAACAAAATGTACTGGATGTAGGGATATTAGACGGTCTGAAATGGTATAAAAATCTTTCTATGTTAATTTTACTAACATAGTTAACCACATTAAGTTGTAATTTACATGACTCGGCTTTTCAGCCAGATAATTATACTGGACATGAGGATATTAGATGACTTGAACCGATACAAAAAACCATGTGCATGAATTAAAAGGTTGTAAATACACAACCTGACTTCACAGTGAAAAATAGTCCACCCCAAAATGGTGAAGCAGATCATGCCAAGCGCATGACAAAACATGAATGCCAAAACTCAAGTTCAAAATGCATGAACTGTGTAAGGAATCAATCAAAAGTGGTATGAAAAGATGATACGTGGAATGTAGTACAATGTACAATTCGAGTGCAATTCTATAAACTATATGGAGCTTGCCAGGTAAATATTACTGAAATATACTAATATTTACTAAAATCTAATCATATCTGCATATTCCTAACATTTGCACATACACCACGAATAAATTAAAGTTCACAAAACATTTAAATTCATTTAAAAGGAGGCTCGATTTATACAATAGCCTTACAATTATTCACACAACCAAAAGGAATATTTCCTACAACATAATTTTATTGAAATGTCCTAAATGAATAAATCCTATAGTAATACCACGAATGTGAAATATCTAATCTAAGGGATGCTAGCCAAAGATTGGTCCCTTCTGACACAAAATGTTTTCTTAGGATCGTAGTTAGCACCCATCCATGGGTCTGTCAGATCCTCCACAGTCACTATGAAGCCTACTTTATTATAGAGAAAGCTCAAGTCAAGTGCAGGGTAAAAATAATTAATGACGTTCATGGCATGTTGTAAAGAGATATGTTATATCTTACATCTGACATTCTCTTTCCTAAGCTTCTCTTCAAGATCGATAACTCGACCCCGCCCAAGAATAGTAGTAGGTGCTACTACAACACCGGAGGTAGCCAGAGCTTTTTATAATTGATCTTTGAGTTCATAAATCCTAAGCAAAGCAGTCACCCTCATCTCTTCTAGAGTCTTTATCAACTCATCCTTTGTCTTTTTTGAGTCTCTAGAAAAGCCACCAAAATATTTGAGAGCATCCACCTTCTACCTCTTTCTTTGTATGCGAGGAAGCACCTTCAGCCCCTGTCGATCTATCTGCTGCATAAGTAGGCTTCCAACTCTTTGAGTTTACCTTGATAGTGTAATTCAAATTTCCTCTTTCATTCATCCGCCGATGAGGCATCCACGCTCGTAGGAGGAGAAGGGGCTGCACACCAGCTAAGCCTCTTTGCCGCCTCTTCTTCTTCAATACTGTCCTTCTCTTTATATTGATGGGCAGCCTGAAGAAACATGTTTTCTATAGTCTCCTTCAATTTCTTAATCTTGTCTTCATAGAAAATCCCATAAACTGCTTCACTCTCCTTCATGTCTACTGCAATTCAGTTACTTTGGAGTTTGCAAAATCTAACTCAGTGCGCAAACTGATAGTATATTGGTGCTGACACTCAAGTGCATCCTTAGCTTCTTTGAGCTCAAAAGGGCATTCCTCAAATCTGTTTCAAACCCTTTGTTAGTAAGCATCAAATGAAAATTCTCTTCCTTTAAGGCCATGGTAGAAGTCATGGCCGCAACCACGAACTCAAACCACCTTTGTCACTAGGGCCATAAATGGTGGGAACCGAAGGTTCATTGAATTCAATGGGTCCGGTAGACTCAGAAGGAGGCCTATAAGGATTGACCTAGTTGATAGTAATTAGATTTTGTTTCATAAGAAATCTAGTCGCACAAAGCTAAGTTTAGAAAAACATATCACGTAAGGATAAAATTTATATATGGAGAATGTAACGAATCATATACAAAAGTAATAATAATACACCGTGCTCACTCCTTATTTAGATTACCAAGCCTAAGCCTAAACCACTCCAAGTGAGGACTATCAGGTGGGAAGGAACTGCTCTTTAAGGTATACCGCCACCAGCGTAGTACATAATCACCAAGTGCTCTTTTTTCTTTAACTATTTGGTCAATTTTGGAAAGCAACCCATGGGTTCCTCTCTATGTTGCATGAATGACTCATCTTCCTCCTTTTCACGCTTACTAATTGCAGTTGCACAAGGACTAAGATGATCTATGGTCTGGGTTTAGAGTTTTTCCATGCTTTCCTTTAGGAGTTTAGTAAATATTACTTTCTTAGAAGACTATAAAGGACAAAGGAACGAAAATAACATGGTCATAGTAATGCGGTAATGAAAAAACGAGTAAATTAAATAAATTGACCACAACAAAACTGCGGAAAAAATTTATTTTTATTACATAAGAAATAGTGAGGTCATTTAGAAGATTCCAAGTAATTACATGAGCTTGAGAAGCGGAGGTGACCTTAATCCCCTTAGACCGTGCATCCTCATCATCTTGTGATAATGAAGTATCATAGGAAGCAGAAGAGGAGGCATGCTCCGTAGCCAGCTCCTCAGCACATTTAGCCAAGCAATAGGTAATGACCTTTTCAATCTTTGCAGTGTCCCCCCAAGATGTTGATGTCAACCTTGGCAGAAGTATCACCTAAGCGGTCAGCAAAAAACCGATGCTTGATTGTGGCGTACATCTTGTGAAGCACCCGATAAGTAATCTGCTCAAGATTTTCTTTAAACTTCTCCACCTCCTTCTCCTTCCACCTAATATATTATCCTTCTACCCTAATAATTTGTTCTTCTCTCCCAACTCTTAACCCTTCAACACCAAAGCCTCGTCCCTCGCCTTTGTTGCCTCCTCCGCCTTCTCAACTTTCTCCCATTAAGCGTTAAGCTCCTCCTCTATTCTGGTTTTCATAGAGGTTGCTGCAGCAAGCTCTACCTCCATCTTAGCAATCCGGGCAATGGATGCAACCTGATCATCGTATTCACTCTTCCGAGCCTTGGCTACAAAGGCCTCCACCTGTTACGAAGCAAAGGAAAACAAAGTGAGAACTGGTAAAGTAAATCACCATTGAAGAAAGAAGAGAGACGACAGTTACGTAGACCGGGGACCTTTTGAGCTCAGTAGCAAGCTCATGGAAGGAGAATGCAGGAAATGGAAGGACAATGGGATAAGACTGTGGAGTAGAAGCAATGTGAGATAGGCTGTCCAGAGTGATATGTCCTAACCTCTCAACAAGGTCACTGAAGGAACCCTCGGGTAATGGCAAGAAGCAAATACTTGGGTCTCAAAAAGATTGAAGAGGTGAGATGGGCAGTGCTTTAAAGGAAGGAAGAGGAGGAGGAGGATGAGGCGTATGCAGTTTCTTGAAAGGTTGACCAGAGGCTTCAGCATCATCTTCTTTCCTCTTTTCTCCCCTCCTCTTCTTCGACGTCTCTAACCTCTTTTATGGGGAATCATCAAGAAATGAATCAAAAAGTTCATTACTCATTTTACCTACGTAAGAAAAGAATCAAGATCAGTAATTGTCCTTATATATAAAAAAAAGTGAAAATTTCACTGCCCGTTTAATCAAATTATACCCCTAGATTTATCCGTAACTGAAGAGAATTTAAAAATGGAGTGATAAAAATTGTGTCTAGTGCATGGGAAATCATACTTTGCGACTTGGTAAAAAATAATTCCGTTTTCCTCTCATCTCACCTAGACCTAGGATGTTCCTCCTACGAGATTCATATGAACTGGTGGTTCAGTTGGAAAAAAATAAGGCAATTAGGGTGTGGTTGGAAGAGAGAAGGAAAGTTATCAAAATTCGAAATGAAAAAATATTAATCATTTATCTCTGGGTTTTACGGGGGATAGACGTAAGAATCGATTTCTTTGCCTTGGCATGATAAAACCCAAAATCACCCCCAACTCTTATGAACATCAAATAAGAATTGAAGTTCCTCGTAGGAAGGGGAGAGCATTTCTCCACGTAAGAATAAAAGTGGAAAATAGAAAGGAATGAGAAATGGGAGCAAGTTAAATGGGAACGATACCAATAGCGGTTAGCCTTTCGTAAAGAATTTGGTTGGGAGGAAGATAAAGTCCATACTGAATATGCTCACAGGTAATGAAAATAAAATCGTTGGAAGGTGTGTGGTTGCATTCATGATACTTCGATACCCTACTTATGTAACCCTCAAGCCAAAAACGATCTGGAATACCCTTTATTTCCCTTAATTCGATTATCCTAGATAGCAAGGATAAAAGAGATGAGGAAGTGGTTGCTATATCAAAACTATTGAGTTGATTATCGGCTACTGTTAAATAATAAGAAAATAGAAACTACAAAAAGAAAGAATGACCTTAGTTCGGAAAAGGAACGGTTCTTGGAAAAGACAAGATTGGCAACTAGGGTTTTCTTTTTGAAAGCACGTAAAGAAACGAGGAAGATGAAAGGAAATTTTTTTACATATACTTATCTTGATTTGAATTTTAGCCATAGAATCGTAATGATAAAAGAACTCCAAAACGTTGACTGATTAATGACAGAGGAGATAACCGCGAGGATCTATACATATTTTCTTAGGAGTCAAAAAGACTAAAGTTACAGTTTTCTCAGAAGACCAACCGATAATGGAATGACACGTGTACTTGGGCATTAAATGCGAAATAGTAATGAAGACTATTTCCTTATTAAAATAGAGAAAAATGAGAAGTGATGGATTACAGAAAAAATTATGGACGTCGAGACAAGTCCACACCAATCTACATTTGCTGTAGGGTTGGGGGCAAGTATTACACCCATATTCTCCAAACGGTATCAAAAGAAAATTGATACAAGCATAAAGCAAGAGAACTGCTCCCACAATAGAAATGATACTACGAAAAGGAAGCGAGAGCCAAAGTCCAGAATTGCGCTAGTAATCTGAGGCAGCCACAAAATATAAGGACTGATCTGCAATAATAACAATTACTTCAATAAGCAGAACTGCGACACAGCTTTCAATTGCCAAACATGGAAGTTGTGCTATGGTTCCAAAAGGTACCTTAATAAGTTGGAACTGCGGCACAATATTTAAGTAACAAAAAGATATAAACATTGTGATGCAGCCCCAATGGTAACACCAATGATATAAAAATTGTGACACATTCCTTAAAGCAACTATACGCCATAGGGATGCACTACAATCATTGAACTAGCATTAAAAGTGACAGTGTTATGTTATAATCTTATGTTAACGTTAACGGTAATAAGGATGTGCTGCTTTTCTGATTTAACAGTGAAGTGATAGAACCTCATCGCAATTTCAAAGAAGATACGACCCACAAATACAAAGACTCAAAGGGTGAAACTATGGGAAAAATGCTCTATGACAATCCCAAAAGCAAGCCAAGAAGTTATGGTTTCATGCTCAAGATCCTAAAATATGACTTAAACACAATGGCAGTGGCACAATACTCTATTGACAAAGACATGTCAGAATGGGTTCAAGTGATATGACTTCCCTTCAAAATGGTAGTGCGGTCTTACTTATTGAACCATACAACTCAGCCGTGCTTACACCTAATACAGTGCTTTGTCTATATTTTTGGTAAACAATGCAGTACGGATTCAGAATGTCAACGTAGTTCAGATGCGATATAATATGGTCACCTAGCATATGCATGGTCCATTGATTTATTGCACCATGGAATCATTAGGTCATCGTCTACTCAAATTTGGGATTTTTCGCTTCAATTTCAAGCTTCCCTCCCAAATTCAAAATTCACCAAATTCAAATTATGGTTTCCCGCCGAAGGTCGTTTTGGCAATCATGTACAGTAAATAAGCAAAATGGATGATCAACACGTGACACCATCCAAGGGCGGAAATAAAAAGAGTAGAAGAATGACATTGGTATCCATGTGAACTTCTATGTACTGTAAATAAATGGGGGTACTGTAGCAGAAAAAGGAGAGGAATTTTACTTTACTCTTTTTGGACACACAAATTGAAAATTATACTCTTTTCCATTTTTGTTTGTACTAAGAATCAGAAGGGAAGAAATAGACATTTTACAGGTGGATGTAGGATTCATTAACATTCGAACCAGGTAAATTCTTTGTGTCCTTTATTGCTTACAGTGCTTTACTGTTTTAGTTTTGAGTACTTGAATTAAGACAGATTGATTTAACAAATTGATTCCTGATACCTTGGATACCCTCCCATATAACCGTGTAAGCATAAAAGCGGCATAATTACTCCTTTGAAAGATAATTTTAATATTACTTAATTTTTTTGATTCATAATCAAGAAAGCATCCAGCATCATGATGACTTCATTAAAAAATATTTGGATGTTTCCGAGACGAAAAATCTAATTAACAGCCAAATCCTTCATGGAGAATTTCTCGGAAAGCCAAGCTTTCACTAATTGCAATGACAAAATGTCATTGTTAATCAACAGAAGATTGTCTCCCTATTCCTTTTTGTATACGTGTACTTCCTATATTTTTTGATAAAAACCAAACTGTTGGATTAACTTATCAAAACTCTTATTCCAACTTCTTGAAGCTTGCTTAAGTCTATAAATGGACTTTAACAACTACAAGCCTTACCCTCACTCCCACTGACCACAAAACCATCGGGCTGTGATATATAGATAGTTCCTTCAAAATCACCATTTAGAAATGTTGACTTTACATCCATTTTCCATATTTCATAGTCATAGAATGCAACAATGGTTAGCATAACCTGAATGGACTTAAGCATGGCTATAGGTAAAAGGTCTTGTCATAATCAACACCTTGAATTTGACGAAATCCTTTCACAACTAGACTTCCCTTATAGTCTCTACTTCCCCATCTGCATTTAGTTTTTTTTTAAATCCAATTGCAGCCAATGGGTTTTATCCCTCCGAGTATGTCCGATAAAGTCCATACTTTGTTTTCATACATGGAATCCATTTCAGATTTCATTGCTCTAAGCCAGAGTGTAGAGTCTTTACTCTGCAGTGCTTGTCGGAAATAATGAGGAATGTTGTTATCTAAGACACAGTCCTCCTTCTCGCCATCCATGAGAAAATCGCAGTATCTCTCTGGTGTGCGAGATTCCCTACTAGACCTTATATAAGGTTGCCTGTTTTCATATA
Organism: Allium fistulosum; assembly: GCA_030737815.1. Lineage (NCBI taxonomy): Eukaryota > Viridiplantae > Streptophyta > Magnoliopsida > Asparagales > Amaryllidaceae > Allium > Allium fistulosum. Next base: position 921,072,768 of record CM060906.1, read on the forward strand.
CGGGTAAACTTGGTTCTCCCATTAGTTCAACCTCAGTATTAACTTCTTGGATCTCATCCAAGTCTGCAACTTCATTGTTAATTTCCATTGATAGAAATTCCTTCTCTAAAAAGACAGCGTGTCGAGAAACAATAAACTTTTGTTCCTTGGTATTGTAGAAAATATATCTCATTGATTTTTTTGGATACCCTATAAATTTATACAATACCGATCTTGCCTCTAGTTTATTTGGACCAACATTCTTAACGTATGCCAGACAACCCAACACCTTCAAATACTTGAGTTGGGGTTTCTTACCATACCACATCACATATGGTATTTTAGGCACAGGTTTAGTGAGCAAAAAGTTCAATATATGCACTGCAGTTTCTAATGCATATCCCGAATAGGACAAAGGTAACTCGGCTTTACACATCATGGAATGAACCATATCTAATAGGATTCGGTTCCTTCGCTTCGAAACACTATTGTGTTGGGGAATATAGGGTGGAGTAATCTAAGAGATAATGCCATTATCTTTTAAGTGTTGTTTGTATCCAACATACTCACATCCTCGATCAGACTGAAGAATCTTAATCTTATGGTCTGTTTGGTTTTCTACTATATTTTATATTCAACAAGTTTCTCATGGACATCGGATTTGTTCTTCATAAGATACACAAATCCTGTCTTGAGAAATCATCAATGAATGTAACAAAGTAAGAACTATTATCTTTGGTGATTACAGATTAGGCCACAAACATTACTATGTACTAACCTTAAGAGTTCATCAACTCTTTCATTACTCCCACCGAAGGAGTGCTTGGTCATTTTACCTTTGAGACACGACTCACACAGGTCAAATGATTCAGAATCAAGTGAGGGGAGAAAAACCTTCGATTTTCGGTTGTGTATTCGTTTTTCACTAATATGACCTAGCCTATAATGCCAAAGATAACTATTATTTATATTGCTAGAAGAAATATTCATAGAACACCCATAATTAGTATTGACCACATAAATGCCATTTTCAAGAACACCATCACATACTTTATTTCTATTCAAACTAATATTCATAACATTATTTGCATAATGAAATATATATATATCCAGTTCTTAGACAATCTAAAAACATAAATAATTCCAAAAATAAAGTCTTTTACAAAATAGCAATTATTTAATATCAATACTACTCCACTAGGAAAACATAAATGATAATCTCCTACTACTATTCATCTACAATAGATCCATCAACAACTTGGAGCCTTATCTCTCCTTTTTGCCATGGGGTGCCAGTTCCTAAGCCCATGTAACGAACTACATATATGAGTTCCAGATCCAGTATTTGAGACCTAAGACCTTTAATTGATTACAAAACAATTCTAAAAAATAAATGTATCCCACGAAGCTGTAGAACCATTCTGCTTTCTTTCTCTAACAATCTTTAAGTAATCAGAATAGTTTCTTTTCTAGTGACCTTTCTTGTGGCAGTGGTGATATTCGCCCTTGTCATCGGTCTTCTTACTTTTCTTATTTTTCTTACCTTCTCTTTCCGCTTCTTCGAACCTTTTAAAGATGATGCACCGCCCCTTACAGCAAGTATACAACCCCTTGATCCTTATGTAGGCTTGAATGATCTCAACATATTGAGGAGCTCCACGAGATTCACATTCAATTGGTTCATATAATCAACTTGTAATTCATTGCCTATCTGTACGTCTAATTGCGAAAGCCTATCAATATAGTCTTTCATAATCAGTGTGCAATCATCCACTTTCTGTTCTTTAGTCATTTTTCTATTGAACAACTTCTTCGTAAGCTTGTACTTAGAGAAAAGTGACTGTTCACCAAAAAGGGCCTTGAGACTATCAAATATCTCGTGGACATATATGTTTTCGTGCTACCTCTGCAACGGCTTGTCTAATGTAGACAACATGAAAATTTGAGCGATCTCTAGGTCTGAAGCCAATTTCTCATAAGCAAGTCGAAGTTTGGGGTCCGCATCATAAACAGGTTATTCTTTAGGTTTGCATGTAATAACTGACTAAAGATGGTCATAAGTCAATGCTGTTTTAATTGCTCTTAGCCAATTGGTATAGTTTGGTTTGGTAATTTTGTCACTTTCGGAAAATAGTTCTGGAGTTGTCATATTTCTGCAAGTTTTAATTGGTAGATTATTAGGACAATATCATACTAAATGTTCTTATAATATTAGTAAGGTTAAACTTTATGTTTCATTTTTCTAATAATCTCCCACTTGTGTTTTGCTAAACCCTAAGTCGAAATATAGAATTCTTTCGACTTTACTAGTAGATGTTAGGATTTGTTCGTCTTAGATTCTGACCTTGAGCTTGCTCAACAAGTCATAGCTCCATGGACAATGGAGAACTTCTTATCGGTTGTATCATATTCAACTTTTAACCTGCAGTACCTTGTTCTAATTTCACTTCGACCTTGAGTTTGCTGAACAAATTGAAATGAAATTATTCACTTATACCTACCATATCATGACGACCTAGTATAGTATATGTGCATTTAGTTTGCTCAACAAATACATATAGTTATCTAACCTCGTTTATTCAATATATTAATAATACTACACATAACATCTCTAGCTTGAGTTTGCTCAATAACTAAGGAGTATGTAAGTAATTTATTAATATATATATATGGTAAAGGATAACATTATATTGAAGATTCATAATCTTTAATATATTATATTAAGTAATATCAACTTATGGAATAATGTATTTTTTATGAAATACCTCCTGATTCAAGTGCCGGACACGTTAGGAATTATGGTATACATACATTTACATATGTATTTATTCCTTAAGTCTATTTAGAGTTTCTTAATATTCCACCTTTAGTTTCTACATTCATATTACATAAGTTTTATTATTATATAACATTTATATTTCAATTAGCTTATATAATAATCTTATGTATAATATTACATTAACTAAATCTTATTTAATTAATTTTAGTTAATTAACTTTTCAATTAATTGTTATTATTCAATTTTAACTTATTATATTGAATATTTATATATATTATAACCTTTATACTGATACATATATATCAAATATATATGTAAGTATGTATTTTAATATATTAAATAAATTTTAATTAATTTATTTAATTCAACTATTTTAATTAAATTTTGTTAATTTTGAAAAAAATATTCTATATATACATACACATACACTTATATTATTTTAAACATTTCAAGACAATATAACAGATGTCAAATATATACATGCATATATGTTTTATTTAATTAACTTATTTAATTTATTTCTTTCTTTCCTTAATCTTATTAATATATTTATTTTGAAATTAATCTTATATTTATTTTCAAACGTTTTTGAAAAATTTATTATATTATGATTTTTTTTGAGAAAAATGTGTGATCCTCTATAAATAGAGGAGAGCACACATGCAACTATATATATCACAAAAATAAGGCGCTACCAACATGCCTGGTAGGTAATAAAACTAGATACAAGTATCAAAAAATCTCAGGTACCCGTAAGATGAGTTCCGACAAGGCCACCACCCATCACACCCTGATATCGAGCTCCGGCATAGCCACCGCCCGATATTATATTATGATTTTTATAATATATATATATATATATATATATATATCTTATTTCAAATTCAACATTTAAATTTAAAATATTATATTTTAGTATTCAAACAATTTTGAAAATTAACCCTATGGCCAATTCAAATTGGGCATTTTCTGTTAGGGGCATCCTTTGGGCTCACATATCTATTAGGGCAGAGAACCTAATTACCCAAACCCAAACCTTTAACACTGCATTTCTAAACACCATACTATTTAGGCTGTGAGCTTAATTAGTTAACCCTAACGTAAATAATTTCGACAACATATGATATTTGCCTCCGATACCATTAAAGGAACTAGACTGGCCCATAGCGGAAGAAATGAGTGAATTTCAATATATATTTTTTTACCATTATGGATCTTTATTGGGTCTATGAAGTCTAATTCATTTAGAACAATTCTAAGTTTCTTTTAAATAAAATCATTATTTAATTTGAATTTATAATATAGTTTTATATTATGTAATCATTATAGTATTATATATATGTATCATACACACATATATGTGTGTATGCATGTGCAACATAGCAATCCATGTAAGGTTTGATATGCCCATATATAAGTGTTGGGATTTACACCGCAGCCGACATGTTAGCCTCTCTAGTATACAAATATATTGTCCAAATGTATGCTCATGTGAATTAAGTCATATATACAAAGTATTACAAATATATATATTGAAAAACGGTTCTGTATTGTGACGTGAAAGAACTATTGGTTGGATCTACCTCCTTAAAAAATCTTACCAACGTAGTAAGAAAAAAGAGTGTGATATACACCACTGTTAGTACAATGTACACATATATAGTACTAGTAGGTAGCCCATGCCGATGGCAAGGATTCAGTTTTTGCTTGACATAACTTACAATATGATGCATTGAATATGTACAATTTGATCGGTATTAAATTTATTCAAAAGTTGCTTGGTGGTAAATTTAGCCATCGTTCTCGGATCAAAATACACTTCTTCAAAAGCATTTTACATTTTTAACATTTGATTTTTCGTTCATACATCCGATTTGAAAGTAGGGAGTTTAGAAGTTGAAAACTGTAGTTGCATGGAGGGAACATATACTTCAGACGTATATAAGGTAAGTTATCAGAAAAGTTAACTAACCATGAATTAATACTTATTGACCATTAATATTAACTATTAAATAATTAATATTAATTAAAAAATATCAGATTTTAATTATGAATTATAATTTATTAAATATTAAATAAGAATTATTAATTAATTATTATTACAAAAGAAAATATATTGATAATATGAGAAGGGAAATATCTAATTTTTTTACTTCACATCCAACCTCTAACCACACTCTAATCAAACTTACAGAAACGTCAGCCATGCTACTCTAACTCTAATCAATAATCTAAAATTTGTCTGGAACTCACCCTTATTCACCAGAAAGGTCCATACTTCCTTTTTATGTGTGAAATGTATAAAATATCCTTTGAATTCCAACTACCCCAGTTAGACAATGACATTTTTATACACATAAGTTAGAACAATCCACAACTAAGTGTTGAGTTAGTTCAAATAAATTATACGTTAGAAAAAAATAATATAATTTTGTATTTCTTATTAATCTTAAATGACCAATCTAAAAGCGCATGTGCTTCATGTGTAAGAAAAAAATGGAGTAACTATGTTTTTAAATGAAAGACTTTTGACTTTGGATTCACGTTCACATTTGTGTAATTGGAATATAGATTATCCTCATTGCAAATTAAAGGATAATTCAAAGCAATTGCAAATCATTCAAAGCAATTGCCTATTGTTACCACATTCAATATTAAAAGCCGTTTTCACTTCAATATAACATTTTCAAGTACTATTTTTTCGGAACAATTTTACAAATCCAATTTGTATATTCAAAATCTTAAATGAATTACTGTCAATTAGCATTTTTTTTTGAAAATGGATAAATGGGCCAAGCCCAGAATGTTACAAGATAAGAGATGGGTTAACCTCAAAAGACCCAGAACAGGTAATACAAAAATGGGTTAACCCCTAAAGACTCGAAACCAGAAATACAATCGCACTCCAAACCCTAGAATCAAAAACAAGGCAACGCCTCCACTAGCTCTTCAGAAAGTAAAAATGGCGGAGCAACAAGAGCAAATAAAACTCTGCCAAAATCACGAAAGAATTCGCTAAATCTGTCAGAAGAGCTTAAGGGTGTCTCCACTCCTTAATATCTTTATCGCGACGCCTGGAGATTTCAGGATCTAAGCTAAAATGACTTTGACAAGTTGTTATAGTCTTAGGATCAGCACAATAGTCGCTGCTCTCTCCTTTTTCCCAAACAGATAAGTGATAAATCCGATTATTTAGCTTGCTGAAGTAGTGAGAGTTTCCTAATCTTTGCTCGTTATCAGGCAGAAGAAAGTAGTTGTTGTCCTCAGCATTACAGTGGCTCCTCTTGCTATAAACAGGTAAAAAAATGTTTTGATTAGTGCAAATACCTTTATTAATCCTAATATTTTTAGAATTAAGAGCCATTTTACTTCCCTGACAAGTTGAGATCTGGTTGCTTGATAGGTTGTCAACAGTAGCCTTGCTAGCGACATTGAAATGAGCCTTATAAGATAAGTTCTTTAAATTATTAATGGTCTTATCTCTAGGAACATAAGCATTGGATATAATGATGTTGCTTTGTAGTTGGCAGTCATGAGGAAGCAGATGCTCAGAATTGAATGGACGGCTCTCTCTATGCATATCAGGTAAAGAATGATGTAAATTTTTATTTAAAAAACTTTTAAAATTAGAATAAAGATTGAAGTTTTGATTACTTCCCTTGTAGGAATTATTTCTGGTATGCAATGCGGGGTAGCAACCTTCATCTGAGGAACTGTGATTTATGAAATTTGATGACTTCTCCACTATATTACCATCAACAGCAGGAAATTGAGAACTTTTATTAAAGTTCTCCTTTTGTAAGTATTCTTCAACTAAGTTCTCATAATTGTCTTCTATTGAGATATTATGAGATTTATTGCTGTTTCTGCTGAATTTGTGAAGAATGATGTTGAATTCGATTTCAATAGTTTTCCAAAGCTGTATACTGTCAGTTTCGACTTTGTTATGAAGCATGTTATTTCTTTCTTTCCAAATGAAGTAGATAACTGTAGTAAGAACTACTGTAGCTTTGTTGAAATCTGCTTTCTTGCCTTTGTATGCTTTCTGAAAATATTGAATGATGTCTCTAATGTTTTGGAGAGCCAAATTTTGATTTATGTTGAGCTTATTTTTGGCAATGAACCAAACATGTCTAGAGTATGAACAGTCAAAAAAGAGATGATCAGTGTTTTCAATTTCGGTTTTGCAAAATAGGCAGTTGATATTTCCATAGTTTTTGTTCCATTTTCCGCACCTTTCTCTAGTTGGCAGACGGTTTAATAATGCAAAGTAAGTACAATAAGCCATTTTTGGACAGTTGGCTGAGTTCCAAACTGCTTTGTGCCAATCAACTTCCATTTCCCTTCCTTTTAAAAAATCCCAAGTGTTTTTAAAGGAAAATCTACCTTTTATAGATAATTTCCAGCACCAAGTATCTTCATCTGTATTTGGGTCTATATCAATTTTATTAATTGAAGAATTAAAGATTGTAGTTGCAGGAAATGCTTGGGTATTCCAAGTAGAATTTTGGATAATAGTGTCAACAGAAGCCTTAACTTCTCCAAAGTAATAAAGGTTATTCCAGCCTAATAAGTTGATAAGAGAGTTGCCATTAATCCAAGGGTCAAACCATAGGCTAGTGCATTTACCGTCTTTAAATTTGCGCTCTATAAGTTTGGCTCCAATTTCTCTGCAATTAAGAATATTTTTCCAAATATAAGAATAATGGCTTTTGATGGGCATGGACCAGAAATTTTTGCTTTTGACATATTTGGCCCTCATCCATTCAGCCCATAATGATTTGCCTTCAATGAATTTCCAAAAAAGTTTGAATTTGCATGCTTCATGAATATCTGAAAAGTTTCTGATTCCCAATCCCCCAGCTTCCTTGGTTTTTGTTATGGTGTTCCAAGAAATTTTATGAAGTTTTCCATTCCAAATGAAGTTGGTACATAGTTTTTCAATTTTTTCCAATGTTTTTGCTGGTATGTTGTGAGATTGCACCCAGTACATAATGACAGCAATAACTACTGTATGGACAAGTTCAACTCTTCATGCTATAGATAACATTTTGCTTGACCAGTTGTTAATTTTGTTTTGAATGGTTTGATTAAGTTCGACACAGTCTCTTTCCTTGATCTGATTATCACTGAGGGGTAGACCAAGATATCTGACAGGGAGATCACTCTGTTGGAATTTTAAAATGTTGAGAATTTCCATCTTGTTCCTGCAATCTTTGCTGAAAAAAAATTTTGCTTTTATTTTCATTAATAAGAAGACCAGCTTGATTTTTGAGGTTGTCAAAAAAAATTTTGGTGGTAGCTGCAGAGAGAGTATCTGCATTTAAAAATATTAGTAAATCGTCAACATATAATAGATGAGATATACATGGAATAATTGAGTTAATTGGTTTCATGTTTTTACACATCAGTTCCATTTCCATTTGTAGGGAAAAATAATCCATAGCAATTGTAAATAAATAAGGGGATAGAGGGTCACCTTGCCTGATTCCCCTATTACTGTGTATGAATCCACAAGGAGATCCATTAATAAGAATGGAATAGGATACATTACAGATACATTACTTAACTAAGTTACAAAAATTTTCATTAAAGCCTAGTTGACCCATCATGTAAATAATAAAATTTCTGTTTATTTTGTCAAACGCTTTGTGAAGGTCAATTTTAAGACACATTTTATTTTTACCAGCTTGGTTAAAATCCCTTAAGAGTTCATGAGATAAAAGAGTGTTTTCAACAATAAACCTGTCAGGAATAAACAAGAATTTGGTAGGCAAATCCCCTTGAGAAAGCCAATTAACTTTGGCTTTCTGCCTAATGTTAGCAGCTTCAACATGAAGGGAATTGGAAAGATTTTTCTATAATTGATAGAATTTTTTAATTTTGATATTATATGAGCTGTCATTATCAATGCTATCTTGTAATTTAGCACAGTCCTCTCTAATTTGATTAATTTCATTATTATTTTTATTTTTTGTACAATTCCAAGCTTTAAGATTATTTTTAGTAAAATGGAGAAAATTTCTGAATTTGAACTGAGCAGAACCATTTGAGAGAAATTGTAAGCTGTTTTGAAAAACCCTTTTATAGTCTAAGTCATAGACCCATCCATTCTTGAATCTAAAAGGAAAAAATTTCTTGTTGTAGAATTTTGAGATAATGTAAGTTGAATGGGTGTATGATCACTAGTGTATTGAGGTAAAGTGTAGCATTTAAAGTCAGAGAAATGATTTATGAAAGATCTATTGACAAGAATTCTATCAAGTTTACAGTGAATGTTTCTAAATTCACCTGATTTCCAAGTGAATTTATTACCCTTAATGGTAGGCTCAATTAAACCTGTTTTAATGAGAAAATTAGAGAAAAATTCCAACTTTTTTAATGGAACTGGAATTCCTCCTCTTTTTTCATGAGCTTTAGTAATTGTATTAAAGTCTCCCATTATAACCCATGGGAGAGAAATATTATAATTAAGATGAACAAGAGAATTCCAGAGTTGAGTTCTTTCGTTTTCAAAATTGGAGGCATAAATAAATGAGACAAATATTTGTAAACCCCCTTTATTTTTGAAGCTGCAATGAATATATTGAATATTGAGGGTGAAATTACAGAGGTCCCAAATGGTAGGATCCCAAAGAACAATGATCCTACCATTTCCACCCATTGAATTATTATGAATAAGTTGCCAATTATTAAGGTTACTAATCCTAAACAAATCAATGTTTTTATCAGACAATTTGTGTTCTAAAATGCCTACTAGAGATGGTTTATGAGAAGACAGTAAATTTAAAAGGTCTAATTTCCTCTCAGGAGAATTAAGACCTCTGACATTCCAAGTAATAATATTCATGATTATAAAATAGGGTATAAAGGATACTAAAAGGATACAATAGCAGCTAAATCAGGATTTTGCTGTTAATTCCCAAGCTTTCAGTAGCTTTCTCTCCTTTCCTTTTGCAGCCTTTTTTGTTATGAACTTTGAGAAATTCTTCCCATTTTGGGTTTTTAGTAATGTATTTCTTCTCAAAAGAGTTAAGAGTTGGACTGTCTGGATTTCCTTCTGTATTATTATTTATAATTTCATGTATAGACTTTTTCCTGGTCTTTTTCCTTTTGTTTTTGACAGGAGAGGAGGAGACAGAAGAGAATAGCAATCCAGCATTCTCCAGCAAGGATTCAGGCAGAGCTTAACTTTCTGAAGTGTTGTTTTTTGATACTATTTGATAATTTGAAACTGTGTCTTGTTGATTAGAAACCATATCTGTAATTAAAATTTCTTTCTCCTGAAGGGGGGAGGAAGCAAGAACTGTTCTATCTGATCCCCTTTGTAATAAGCTTGATTACTATTATCTTTCTGGGAATTGCCATGATGATCTGAAAGAGCAACTGTTTCTGTCATTTGCTGATCAGTATCCATGGCTACATTAAGAATTGTGGTTTTAGCCTTATTCTCACTTGAAAAAGCTTGTGGGGTGAAACTCTCTGATTGCTCAGTCATTTCGGCAAGATTTTTTTCAACATTTTCTTTTGGAGCCTCCGAGCTCGTATTGATTTCAGAAATTTGTAAAAGATTTTCAGAATTTAAATTGTTTGCAGCAATATTATTATCAGAAGAGATCTTTTCCAGTAATTGATTTTCTTGATTTCGATCGCTTTCAATTTCTGAAATGTCCAAAGACTTTTTATCCAAATTATTATTGGAAGATTTTTTTTCTTTCCAAACTATTTTCCAAGAGCAAGTATCTGAGAGGTGCCCAAAGCAAGCACATTTTTGACATATAGGAGGAATAAATTCATATTCAATATTTTGTTTGATGCTTTCTCCATCGTGCATGGAGATTAACGCTAGATCTGGTAGTTCATCAGTGGCCTTTATCTCAACTAATATTCTGGCATAGCTAAGACGAGTCTCCTTTGTTGTAGGCTCGTCTAGTTTTAGCGGTTTACCTACTACACTAGCTAAGGCGGCAAAAGCCTCCTTATCCCATAATCGGAGGTTTAATTCAGGCAACCTAATCCAGATTGGATAGGTAGAGAGAAGGTCACGATCAAGAATCAGATTCTTGTCCCATATTTTCAAGATTATTAATTTGCCATTGATAAAGAAGGGGCCATTTTGAGTAACTTTGACATAATCTTGCTCCATTGAGAATCTAATAATGAAGAAGCTATTGTTTCTTGTAAAGATTTCAAAGTTACCCATAGGGTTCCAAGTTTTAGAAACAAAATTCCTGAAATGATGATAGTTTGGACGAGTTCCATAAACATAAGCTATGATAGAGTTGCTCCATTTATCCTTAGTCCTTTTACTTATTTTCTCTTTAACGATCACTATTTTCTTGTCTCCCAATTTGATGGGGGCAGAATAACTGAGATCAGTGTTATTGCTGAAGCCACCATTCTTGACTAAATCTGCCCAGGAAGAAGCTACCCTTGTTGAATTGAATGTAGCAGAAGGTTGAGTTCTTGGTGTCTTCGACAATTGGCTGGATCTTGATTGCCTATTAGGTGGATTTGGGTACGTTTACCATCCTATGGACATGGGTCTATCCGATGATCTATCTGATCGAGTCACTGCTGATCTATGCGAAGGAATCTGAGATTTTGCAGAATTATTTCTGCGCCGATTCTTAACTATTTGAAAGCCTTCCTCATCTTGATCAGGTGGTTTATCTTTTGGATTAGAAGGAGGAGAGGAAATGAGAGAGGGATTGAGATGTTGAGGAGAACCTCTACAGTTCTGATCAGGATTTCTTTCAAAAATTGGGTTATTTTTTATTATCATAGAAGCCATTATACTGGAGAGGAAAAAAATCTTATCTTATCACAATTTGTCAATTAGCAGTTGAATGTTATGCTGCAGAAAGTTATATTTTTAGCCAAACCTTTATGACTTTTCATCTCCTGCCATAAAGAAACAAAACCACCAGAAGAATTTTCATCCATATTTTACTCCACAATCTCTCTTCATAGCAAAGGTTTTCGTTATTTGTACTGTAACTTCAATTCACCTTGCTTCCTTGTTTTTTACTCCTCTTGAATCAAGTTAACCAAGGAGCTAAATGTAAGATACATATTATTCTTCTGAATAATATTAAAATAAAAGGAGGCATAGAAAGCTACCATTCTGATAACTACATTTATATTGTTGTGACTACCTTTTAAAATAAATAATAAAGAGCAATATATAAGAAATACCATATATGGTGTAAATGACTGCTGACGTAAAATATGTGATAAATATTTGGAGAGTAAAACTTTTTCCACTTCTCAATCCCATGTACCTCCATGTTCATTGTATGTTATATTATCTGTGGTCAAAGTCCTTGCTCTAAAAATTATTACACATGTCTAACATTCACAAAATTAACCTATAATGTAATTATTGTTTAGATTAATTAAACAGAAAATTATTAATCACATATACATATAAATATTTCCATGGTAAAATGTGTAAATCATATAGGTATATTACTTAACCATTCAAGTTTCCAAACAATACGTTAAGGTTCTAGGTTAGCACCACTATGTATAATATTTTTACTCCACCAAAGTATAGTTCATGCTGAAATGAAAATATTCATATTTGCTGCTTTGCACATTAACTTCGAAAAATAAGTTACCACCTATAGATGTTATTGAAACGTTACAGAAGTGTTACAAATCTGATATTAGTAACAGTACAAAAGCGTTTCAAAAATAGTGCTATAAAAGCGTTGCAAATCTGTGTTGCAAAAGCGTTGCTAATCTTTAGCAAATGCGTTGCTAATCTGTTGCAACTGAATTAAATATTAGAATATAATCAGTAAATAGATTACCAATATGTTTGTCCGAGTGCAGCGGTGGCTGTTTCCTTGAAACAATATTGCTCCCTATATGCACCAAAGGATATGAGCAATTTGATTTCCCAGGATGAAACGGACGAACTCCGCGGTGCGGTGCTTGCAGGCGGAGCGACGGCGAACCAAAGAGAATATAGTAAAAGAACAGAGATGTTGGGGAAGAAGTTTGACAGAAAAGTAAGTATGTACTTCGTTTTCTGTCTGCCTATTTATAGGCTCGGGAAGATGCTTGAAACGGATGTGACTGTTGGAAAGGTTGCGACCCTTTACCAACAGACGCGACCGTTTTATAGCCGTTATAATTTGAACGGACAAAAATAAAACTGCTCTGATCGGAACAACCAACCAAGCCAAGCCAACCGCCAATTGCAAAGTGCTAAGTGCCTCTAATACGCCTCAAACGCCCATTCGCCCACGCCGCGGATGCGGATGCGGGTGCGGGTTCGGGTTCGGGCTCGGGCTCGGGCACGGGCACGGGCTCGGGCACGGGCACGGGCGCGGGCGCGCGCGTGCGGGGTGGTGCGTTGCACCACCCGCTAAGATGGCTAAGCTTTCAAGTCTTTCTTGTCTCATTGTAACTATAATAGTGTCCACATCTTAGTATATAAACACCAAATGTTTATTATATTTTAAGATGTGGGACTATTCATAGTCACACTTCCCAATGCATAATAATTGCATTTCTCTTTCTTCAATAAATGCCTCTTTCTCATTCATTATTTCCAACAATCCCCCACATGAATGAGTACTTGTTCTTAATTTCACGAAACAATTTATCGTATCGGTAAAAGTAGCACATAGGCCTTGAACTTTCCTAGTGGTTACCTATTTAAATTACTAGCGAATCAGTGGATTAAGATTGTCCTTGAACTGTAAGCCATTTGTGTAATTCTAAAATAGATAGCACACAATAAATGTTTCTTATATTCCTTTGTTCTCTGTTTGTGTTCGTTTTTGCCATGAACACCTGCCTGGTCTCATGAGTGCTTAGAGAATTTGGCCTTATAATTCTCCTTGAAGCGGCGCCTTCACACTCACGTAGGTGATTCTATGAAGAGTAATTCATATTACCCCACTTTGGTCCTTTTATGTTACCAAGTATAGACATCATTAAAAGTTTCAAAAAACTTATCCTATTCTCCGACGAGTAATGCACTGACTTATCTTAGGAATGGTTTGAATATATACCAGTGTCAGCAAGTTTATTTAAACTTAGTTGTCCCTTTGAACCTAGATCTTGGGATCTCCAGTCAACTAGGTGGGGTTTCCATTTAAAGAAACCTTTTAGTTTATGGGCCATAACCCCATTCCCATCGATAAGATATTAGCCTTCTCTTTAGGTAAACCTTTTGTTAGTGGATCCGCAATGTTATCATTTGATCTTACATATTCAATTGTGATAACCCCATTGGAGAGAAGCTGTCTTACTGTTTTATGTCTTCGACGTATATGTCTAGACTTGCCATTGTAAAGCTTACTATTGGCCCTTCCAATAGCTGATTGGCTGTCGCAATGTATGCTTATTGGAGGTACAGGTTTTTCCCAATTAGGAATACCATCTAAGAAACCTCGAAGCCAATCTGCTTCTTCTGCGGCTTTGTCTAAGGCAATGAATTCTGATTCCATGGTAGATCTTGCTATACAAGTTTGTTTAGAAGATCTCCAAGATATTGCCCCATTTGCTAAGGTAAACACATATCCACTGGTGGATTTTGTATCTGTTGATCCAGTTATCCAGTTTGCATCACAATACCCTTCTATTACAGATGGGTACCTACCATAGTGTAATCCATGACCTTGTGTATACCTTAGGTATCCTAGTACTCGAATTATTGCTTTCCAATGATTCTTTCCTGGATTACTCGTATATCTACTGAGTTTACTCACAGCATATGCTATATCAGGTCTAGTGCAGTTCATTACGTACATAATGCTGCCTAGTATGCGAGAATACTCAAGTTGATAAATACTATCACCGGTATTTTTAACCCAATTTTGGTTCATATCAACGGGTGATTTTGCTGATATTATGTTGTGTTGTTTAAATTTTTCAAGTATTTTTCCAATATAGTGTGATTGGGACAACACATATCCTTGGTCAGTTTTATGTATTTTTACACCAAGTATTACATCAGCAATTCCTAGATCTTTCATGTCAAATCTGGCGGAGAGCATATCTTTTGTAGATTTTATTATCTCCTTGTTACTACCAAATATTAGTAAATCATCTACATATAGGCATATAATGACATATCCCATATTCGTATTTTTAGAATAGACACATTTGTCACATTCATTTATATGAAATCCATTAGATATCATATTTTCATCAAATTTTTCATGCCATTGTTTAGGCGCTTGTTTAAGCCCGTACAATGATTTTCGTAATCTACAAACCTTACTTACATTCCCTGATTTTAGGAAACCTTCAGGTTGTTTCATGTATATTTCTTCTTCTAGTTCACCATTCAAAAATGCTGTCTTTACATCCATTTGATGTATTTCTAAATCAAGTGTGGATGCAATTGCTATTAGCATTCTAATTGACGTTATCCTAGTTACAGGAGAATATGTGTCAAAATAGTCCAAGTCTTGTTTTTGTCTGAATCCTTGAACCACAAGTCGAGCTTTATACTTGTCTATTGAACCATCAGGTTTCAGTTTTTTCTTAAATATCCATTTATTACCTAAGGTCTTACATCCCTTTGGTAAATCGACCAATTCCCATGTATGGTTTGACATGATGGATTCAATCTCATTGTAAATGGCCTCCTTCCAATAAGGGGCATCTGCAGAGGACATAGCTTGTTTGTATGTTAATGGATCGTCTTCTAACATAAATGTAAAGAAATCTGGTCCAAAGGTTTTAGAGATCCTTGATCTTTTGCTTCTCCTTGGTTCTTCCTCTACTTGTTGATCAATATCAGTTTGCTGAATATTGTCAATGCTTTGTTCAGTATCCTCAAGTGAGTTAGGGACTTCGGTTTCCCTTGGTCTCTTTTGAGCATAAGTTTCAATATCCTGTTTTAAAGGATATATATGTTCGAAAAATCTAGCATTTCTCGACTCAATGATGGTATTTGTGTGGATATCATCAATTTCGGATTTGTGTACCAAGAAACGATAAGCAGCACTATTATGTGCATATCCAATGAATACACAGTCAACTGTTTTTGGTCCTATTTTGACTTTCTTTGGTTTAGGTACCTCCACTTTCGCAAGACACCCCCACACTTTCAAGTATTTGTAGGATGGTGGTCTATTTTTCCATAGTTCGTGGGGAGTTTTAGACGTCTTCTTTCGTGGTATCTTATTTAAAATGTGATTTGCAGAAAGAATAGCTTCTCCCCAGAAGTTATCTGGTAAGCCAGAACTGATCAGTAGGGCATTCATCATTTCTTTTAGAGTTCTATTTTTCCTTTCGGCTATGCCGTTGGATTGAGGTGAATATGGAGCCGTAGTTTGGTGTATAATACCATGTTTGGCGCAGAACTCCTCGAAGGGGAATTCATATTCTCCTCCTCTATCACTTCGTAAAGCTTTTATTTTCTTGTTGAGTTGGTTCTCAACTTCTGCTTTATACTGTTTAAACATGTCGAATGCCTCGTCCTTGCTTCTAAGGAGATACACATAACAGTACCTTGTACAATCATCAATAAAGGTAATAAAATACCTTTTTCCACCTCTAGTTTGACACATTTTTAAGTCGCATACATCTGTGTGTATTAGATCTAGAGGTTCAGTTTCTCTTTCAACATGGTGAAACGAGGTTCTTGTCAATTTTGTTTCTGTACAAATTTGACATTTATAATTGGAGACTATTTTACATTTTGGTATAAATTCTAGATTGATCAATTTCCGTAATGAATCAAAATTTACATGACCTAATCTAGAATGCCATAAGTTAGAAGAGTCAACCAAATAAACAGAAGATTCAGTTTTATTCATATCATTGTTTGGTACAATAGTGGTTACATTTGCTTTAAATAAACCATCACACACATAACCTCTTCCCACATACACTCCATTCTTTGATAATACAAATTTATCAGCCACAAAGGTTAGTTTGAAGCCATGCTTGCTAAGCAACGACCCTGAAATTAGGTTCTTGCGGATTTCTGGAACGTGGAGAACGTCACTCAAAGTGAGTTCTTTTCCAGAAGTCAATTTTAGTACAACTTTTCCCTTGCCTTCAACCTTTGATGAGGATGAATTGCCCATGAATAGTTGTTCATCATCAGTAGCGGTTTTGTAGGTTGTAAACATCCACTTATTAGCACATATGTGACGAGTGGCTCCGGTGTCTACAAACCATTCCTTTGAGTTACCAACAAGATTGCATTCCGATATTACTGCACATAAATCCATATCAGAAACACCGTCTGAGATTTCAGCCAAGTTTGCTTCTGATTTCTTCTTCTTAGGTGCGCGACATTCGGCTGCTTTGTGGCCTTTCTTTCCGCAGTTATGGCATGAACCCTGAAATTTCTTTGAATTCTTTGGGTTATGTTCACGTTTCCTCTTGTTGGGTTTCTCTGACTCGACTACATTTGCCTTGGCAACCATGGTGTTCGAAGTCTTCTTCTCGGAGTTTCTGTTGTCTTCCTCGATCCTTAATCGAACTATAAGTTCTTCCATTGTCATCTCCTTACGCTTATGCTTAAGGTAGTTTTTGAAGTCTTTCCACGAAGGAGGAAGCTTTTCTATTGCTGCGGCAACTTGAAATGATTCACTTAGGATCATTCGTTCATCATGCAATGCGTGAATGATGACTTGAAGTTCTTGAATCTGACTAATTACGGTCTTCGCATCTACCATTTTAAAGTCCAGAAACTTTCCTGCGATGAACTTCTTCATACCCGCATCTTCGGTTTTATACTTCTTGTCCAATGCCGTCCATAATTCTTTGGAAGTTTGAGCAGTACAATATACATTGTAAAGGCTGTTATCGAGTCCATTTAAAATGTAATTCTTGCACATGAAATCTGCACTTTTCCAAATATTCACGGCCTCCACTTTAGTGGCATCAGTTTCCAGTTCTTCCACTTTAGGAACATCTTCGGCAAGATACTTTGCAAGACCCAATGTTGTTAAATAAAACAACATCTTTTGCTGCCAACGTTTGAAATCTGCCCCATTGAACTTTTCTGGCCTTTCTCCATGAGATAGTGCCATCGTTGGAACCACTGGCGCAGGCAGGGTGTTGGTCACCGTTGCCGCTGAGTTATTGTTGTTGCTATTTTCAGACATCGCCGTCTACAAAGATAGGCAACAATCAATATTGTTTCAAGATTGTTATTGAAACGTTACAGAAGTGTTACAAATCTGATATTAGTAACAGTACAAAAGCGTTTCAAAAATAGTGCTATAAAAGCGTTGCAAATCTGTGTTGCAAAAGCGTTGCTAATCTGTAGCAAATGCGTTGCTAATCTGTTGCAACTGAATTAAATATTAGAATATAATCAGTAAATAGATTACCAATATGTTTGTCCGAGTGCAGCGGTGGCTGTTTCCTTGAAACAATATTGCTCCCTATATGCACCAAAGGATATGAGCAATTTGATTTCCCAGGATGAAACGGACGAACTCCGCGGTGCGGTGCTTCGTTTTCTGTCTGTCTATTTATAGGCTCGGGAAGATGCTTGAAACGGATGTGACTGTTGGAAAGGTTAGTTTATGTGCAGTAAGTATGTACTTCGTTTTCTGTCTGCCTATTTATAGGCTCGGGAAGTGCTAAGTGCCTCTAATACGCCTCAAACGCCCATTCGCCCACGCCGCGGATGCGGGTTCGGGCTCGGGCTCGGGCACGGGCACGGGCGCGGGCGCGCGCGTGCGGGGTGGTGCGTTGCACCACCCGCTAAGATGGCTAAGCTTTCAAGTCTTTCTTGTCTCATTGTAACTATAATAGTGTCCACATCTTAGTATATAAACACCAAATGTTTATTATATTTTAAGATGTGGGACTATTCATAGTCACACTTCCCAATGCATAATAATTGCATTTCTCTTTCTTCAATAAATGCCTCTTTCTCATTCATTATTTCCAACAATAGATACTACACTATCAAGTAGAGAATTAAATAGTTTTTTTATACATTTTCTCCCTGTTTGACTCATGATATAAAGATTGAAAATCCTTTAGGTATTAGTTAAGCATGACAGCTTTGTTTAAAGCAGAACATGAAAAAAGAAAAATCAAGTTCATTCAGTTGAGAAAATCTATCATTTTTGGCGGACTGCGCATTTAGTATAGAAAAATATTATTTGACCAATCTATTAATTACTAAATTTTTATTTAAAAAATTGAAAAGGTAAAAACCCATGTAACGTAAATAGCTATCACAAAACATGACATACACAAAGTTGCATAAATAAAAATAATTCATGTCATGGAGCAGTTATGTAAAATAAAATTAGTTGCCACTAAGATCATGAACCAAGTAGTTAATATGAAAAGGTGAAGCAACGTCAAAATTAAGTGTGCATATGCAGAAATGTTGGACATGCTACACACCAAAAATAAATTGATTAGGGAAGATACAGCATTATTATGTTTTATGAGTTGAGGATGATGAACATTCTAAAAACGTTTTCTTTACTCCTACAGTTCTTATATCTGGACATCGATATGCATTAAACTCGAATTAAATCCTAACGGTATACTCAGTTTAAAGGATGAAGCACAAGAACTTGTAGGTACATTTGAAAAGAACAACCAAATCAAAGACCTAGCCTGAATGTTATACAAACCAATGTTATTTACCTGATGGAGAATTCACGGAGGAAGACCCAGAGCACTCTGTCGAACACTGAAATTTACAACGATGGGGAATTGCTCTTCACGATGCAGCTGCTTCGCTTGAGATTTAGGGAGCTAGGGTTACTGCACTCTCGATTTGAAAAGGAGGGAGACAGAAGGAGCTGTGACTAAATGAAGAGACGTTTTTTCATTTCAAAATTCACTTGTGCAAAACATGACTTGCCAAAAACTTGTGTGTTTTCAAAGAAGCCAACTATGAATCATGGAAGCAACAGTTTAAAAGTTTAAAAGACGACGTGATTTGCATCATAATGGCGTTAATTACATTGCCAATTGTCCATTTATCAACTATTTGATGTCTTTTTCATCAATAAATCACACCCGTCCTTTGTCTTTTGTTTGTCTACCGAGGGATTTTATTATATAGACTAGTACAAAGCCTGTGCCGATTGCACGGATGCTAATTTTCCATTATCATATGACTTATGTCATTGTATGTTACACGGATGTGTTTGGCAATGTTATGTTTATGTATGTTTTTATAAAAAATATAATGAAATATAGTTTTGTCAAAATGTAAGAATAATGTAATTAGAGAAATTCAATGAGCACTTTGGTAATTTGATATGGGGTCTAGAACTTTCTTTTAGATGTATAATTTGATAAAACTTAGATTTTATCATTGTAGCATTTTTGAATTGACTTTTACTCCTACTGGTTGATAATATTTTAAGATTAGTGGAATAAGAAATGTTTTTGGTAATTGCTTTAAATTTCATTATTTCATATGTATGGTAGTTTAATATGGGGCACCGTACATATAATTATGAACATAACTTTATTATATTAGAGGATTCTTATTAAACTGCGATATCGGCAAACATTATATTCCATGTAATTTATACATTTCACTAAAATTTGAAAACATATAAGTAGATTTATTTATGACTTGGTATGTTCAGGTGTAGGGACAACACATCGGTAGCAGCCTAGTCCAAATACAAAGGAGAATCTTTGCAAGTTAGTGAAGATAGTGTGAATTAGATTACCATATACTGATATAAGTTAGTAAAATTTTGATATTTTATCAATAATAGGATAAAGCATCAATAACAACCTCCTAACTAATATCAAAAGTACTGACGTGTTACTAAATAGAATGTAAGTTGCTAAAAGATTACAACCTATAGCTAGTTGATGTGCAAACTCATTTGATAGATTTTTATTTGTTTATGCTCAACAATTGGATAAATTAAGGTATTTTGCATAAAAAAGGAAGTCTATTGAAAGATCCATAACTGAGTCATATGTACAGTAGTATTAAACAAAAATCAAAAATTCATCTCACCTACGTTATTGAAAACATACATCAGTTCAAAGATTGAAAAATACAAAACCAACTTCGAAAAAAAAAATATAAAACCTAGATCTAACATTCACAACATGCATCTTGCCACCGAACAAATGACAATAAACCATTTGAAGCTAAATTCTGAAAGAGCTCATAATGATAAAGTAGTGCTTCAATGTTGATTCATAAAGGAGGATCAAGTTAGGAAGAAATGGATGGACGTAGACTGAAAATTTAGGATTTTGCTCGCTTTATGTCAACTGTAATAGCATTTCTTCACCGCTTGATTCCATATATTGTTTCTATTATTGGGAAATCATGACCTATATATGAAATTTAAACTAAGGAGCTTGAATAAATTGACATGGGTTTACTGCGTTTGCAACTGCCTGTAACTGTGGTTTTTGCTAAAAAAATAACGTGTGAGCGGAGGAAATGGGTGAGAAGAGGAAGCATAGAGGGAGAAATGAATTTTAATTTTTAACGGAGAGGTTAACAGAGTTAACAATGTTACTTAGTTTGATGATCTGACCAACTTTCAGCCACTTGATATCTTTAACGGAAAGGTTAATGGAGTTAACAACGGAGTTAACGGAGAGCTTAAATTCATCTTCCTCATTATCCTCCGTCATTCAGCTATATCCCACATCATTCACAAATATCTTTGTTTCACACCGTCTTCCTAGTTCTCTTAGTTGAGGCCCTCATCATCGTTACAACTTCGGCTTGAATAAGCTTTGCTCTTTGAATCTTCATCAATTGCTGGGAGTTAAATGTCCTCATGTTTCTTTCGATCCAAATGTGGTGTATCGTGGTAGCCAAGCTTGTTGCTGCCATCTGCGTAATCTGGTCATCTATGGTAAACTCTCTTTCATTTTCCTCAATTTCTTTGTATAGGGTTTTGGGTCTAGTTAGACTTAATTTTAGCTTTAATCTCATAAGCGTCCAGATGTATGAACTATAGGAGCACTGAAAGAACAAGTAATCTTTATGCTCGTCTTCAGCACCATATAGTTTGCATGCGGTTGAACAGTCGTAACCCCATTGTCGTAGCTTATCAGCACTGTTAATAGCATTTTGCATGACTTTGTAAGTAGTAAAAGCTATTTTCCGACTAATGATTGGATTCCATATCGCTTTAGTCCACTTTAATATAGTTGATTTTTCTCTGATTGCATCTTATTCCCGTCGAAAGTCAAACTTGTTATCACCCTACCATCTCCATACATCAATAGGATATTCAGTATAAATGTAGACCTGCTTCACCTGCTCTACAATTTCCTTGATAAAAGGTAGGATGTTAAGGTTAAATTGGTTGTCCTATACTACTGAGCTGACCTTAGAGCATCTCCAGTGGTGAAAATTCAGCCCTAAATATTAAGTTATTCCCCCCCAATCGTCGATTCAATGCGTAACGTTAAGGCTAATATTCAAAATCCAATTCAGGATTCTGAATTGAGTTTGGGCGGCCATTTAATGGGCACCCAAGCCCTAGCGCCCATTTAATTGGCTCCAGGCATCTGGCGCCCATTAAATGGGCGCCCAAACCCTCCCTTCCCCGGTGTGTATATGAAAAGGGGAGGGGGGCTGGCGCCCATAAAATGGGCGCCTGACCCTTGGGCAACCCAGCCCAGTTCAGAGCTGAATATTCTGCCCCCTGAATATTCAGACCTGAACGGACTGGAGATGCCCTTATAGTTGTTGGTATTTGTAACATGAAGTCTGTCCCATCCACGCCAACCACTAACTTTCCATTATCCAAGGATCAAACCAAAGATAAGGATCATCCTCATTTGATATAAGTCTTTCAATTAAGTTTCTACCCATGTCTCTATGTCTCAGTATTGATTTCATAGTACATGACATATTGTTATCAATAGCCATCACCCAGAAATTATGTTTAGTGTAATATTTGTTTCTCATCTAAGTTGCCCACAATGTTTGCATTGATAAAATTTTCCAAAGCAATTTAAGTGCACATGTATCTCTTAAGTCCTCTTAAGTTCTTCAATTTAAGTGCACATGCCCCCCTCCTTTTTTGGTTTGCAAAGTTTGGTCCATGATATTTTGTGCTTCTTGCCACACCATAAAAAATCAGCATTAATTTTGTCTATCTTCTTGAGAGTAGCTATAGGTAGCTGGTATATTAGCAACCAATAAAGGACCATAGGATAGATAACGACATTTATCATTTCAGCTCTACCTGCCATAGAAAGAAATTTGCAGTCCCATTTATCCACCTTGCTTATTATTATATGAAACAAGGATGTGCAGTCTGCATAATGTAAGTAATTATTGGACAATGGGACTCCAAGATACTTGATTGGTAAGGTGCCTTCAGTAATTTCCAGAGTGTGCAAGATATCCTCCTTGCACGATGCATGTGTACTGAAATATATGGTAGACTCCAGATTATTGATTCTTAATCCTATAACCTCATTTAACTGTATGAGAATGCTTTTGAGTGTGACTGAACTTTTAATATCAGCATTTGCAGATAGTATAAGGCCATCTCCATATAATAAATGAGATATTATAGGCTGAACTTTATATATAGGAGTAATGTCTTGTGTTCTGACTGCTCTTTCCACTAGCAACGATAAATACTCCATTGCTACACAAAAAAAGATATGGGGACAATGGGTACCCTTATCTTAAACCCCTATTAGATATGATATACCCCTTAGGTGTACCATTAAGTAGTATTGAGAATGTAGGGATTGTTGCACAATCATAAATTAAATTTATCAAGTGGTTTGGGAAACCCATTTTGTAA
Source organism: Allium fistulosum (assembly GCA_030737815.1). NCBI lineage: Eukaryota > Viridiplantae > Streptophyta > Magnoliopsida > Asparagales > Amaryllidaceae > Allium > Allium fistulosum. Next base: position 921,096,255 of record CM060906.1, read on the forward strand.
CATCCCGATATTTTCAACCATTCGCATCCACACATATCGGAATTTAATTGCTCAAAATATCATATTGTTAATTTATATTTGGCAAAACTCAGCATATACAGTAAATAAAATAATCACAGAATCACAGACACAGAGTAATATAACAGTAAGCAGCGGAAACAAAAGAATAGTAGTTCATGAAGCTACTATATATATAACAGAGTAAAACAAGATACAACAGAAGTCTCAAATACATAGAAGTCTCAATACAATATATGACAAGTCTGAACAAAACCACTGGATAGCTGAAAGCTGAATAGATACAAGTGGGCCTCCAAGTGAAGCTCCAACTCCAAAGGTGTGCCTCAAATGCTGTGACACTCAGTCTGACCCGAGCGTAAAGCAAAAAAACACAAAACACTTGAGTCAGGATTAACATTCTTATATCAATAAATCCAACTCAAGTGAAATATCAACTGAGATACAAGTAACTTAAAGGATGTTTGGGATAACCATCCTCTAAGGATCCATGGAACTATCTACTAGGTAGTAATATACGCTATTATAATAATGTCTATAGTAAAGTAAACTATTAAAATAGCGTTAAGGCGTTACTCATATCCCCCTTAACACATTTTATATATTATCATAGTCTATACAGTACTGTAATCTCCCCCGTACCGGGCGTCGTCAGAGGGCACTCCATAGGTATGGTGCAAAACAAACTCGTAGAGGTCTCGATAAGGTAGGTGACACGGCACAACTAGGCAATGTCAGGGTAAATATACCAATTACACTTCCGGGCTGGTGGTAACGCATAGCAGCAACTACCACCCAACTCGAGCCACACTCCCAAATCAAAGGTGCGCACCAAATCAATCATAAAGTAATAGAATGGCTATCGAAGAAGTGTGTCCGATCGGAGGAGCTACCTCACTTGGCCCGTCGATTGCTCCTGTTTTAGCCACCTTAAGCTAACTCACAGGAGTCAGGTCCACGTATATACCTCAAATAGAACGTCATCAACCACCTACTTCATTCTCCAATCTCCACCGCGTACACAGTTGTTAAAGTGGTTTTGGGTATTGACAGAGAGTATGACAATAACCGATCCCGGTCTCTTTAACAACCAAACGTTATTATAACACCGCGATCATTTCAAAATAGTTTATACTTCAAAACCAAATTATCATATCCATTCAAAACCATATCAATACGATATCATTTCTCACTTAAATAATATTCATTTCCAAACTCATAACACTTTTCAAAACTATAACTTTTTCGAAATTATAACACTTTGAAATTATAACCCTTTGGGAATAATAACACTTTTAAAATCATAACACTTTGAAATCATAGCAATTTGGAAATCATAACACTTTGAAATCATAACACTTCCCACTTAAATAGTTTGATATAGAAAATAGTATATATAAATAAAATAGTTAATGAAATAAAATAGTTTATATAAATTAAAATAGTTAATAAAATTAAATAGTTTATATAAATTAAAATAGTTAAAAAATTAAAATAGTTTATAAAAATTAAAATAGTTAATAAAATAAAATAGTTTATATAAATTAAAATAGTTAATAAAATAAAATAGTATATATAAATGAAATGGTTTTATATTAAAATAATTTATATATATAAAAAATTAGTATATTAATAATAGCTTTATATTAAAATAATTTATAAAGTAAAATATTTGTATATATACATTTAAAATACTTTATATAATAAATAGTTCCCTCAAAGTTCACAAATCGATTCAAATCAATTCAAATTCCAAAATTCAATTTAATTCATTCTCAATTCATCAATTTCAATTTAATTCGGTTTCTCAATAAACTATTTCAAATTATATCGATTTCACATACAGATTTGAACCACAAAATATACCATTTCAATTTCAATATATTTCAAAGGTTTAAATATTCAACATTTTCAAAACTAAATTTGATAATTTCATTTATATCTCAATTTAACTTCATTAATTTATAGTTTGAAACATTCACTTAATAAAATCCAATATCATTTAAATAAGCCTCAAATTTAAATAAACTAAATATTTCCTTCAAATTTTTTTTTTTAACTTGAAATATTCATTTAATTACCTTAAATCAAAATCAAGTTATACAATCGTATCTTTAAAATCTCAAATTTAATAAATCTCAAATCAAACTTATTTGATTATAATTCTTAAATAAATACAATTTCAAACCAATTTCTATTTCTAGTTCCAACCTTAATTTATTAAAAATTATCATAAACTCTATATTTGAAATAAAATTTTAAATAAATCTTAACATATTATTAATTTTTTTTACACATTAAATCTATTTATATATTTTAAAAATAGTAAAAATATAAGTAAATTCTTAAAATTTATAAATTCAAAATTAACTTATAACAATAAAATTTTCAAAACATATAAATTTAAAATCCTAAAATTTAAAACCTTTATAAAAATAACTTATATATATAATATTTAAAAACAATATTTATTAAAAACCATATATATTTCCTTTTTAAAACTTTGGAAACCATTTCAAAAAAATGTATATAGACCAACGGTGTCTATATATAATTTTCTATCCTATGGTCAAGTAATACGGATATTTATCATTTCAATCCACAATTCAAATATATACGGGTATATATCTTTTCAACCCGCAATCCCAAATTCAATTCAATGAAAATCGCTTGGGTTTATCATTTCAACCCATAACGATTTTCTCCTATTCTAAAGATCGTTCGGGCATGTATCATTTCAACCCATAGGGAATTCTATACTAACAGGGAACTTGCAGAGTGATAATAGAAAAGAAAATAATATAACGGGCATATATCATAAATATAAATCATAGAAAATGGTGTTAGATGTCACAGGTGAACAGATACAGATAATAGCATATATATAGCAATGTAAATAACTTACAGCGTCATATTTCAATTGTCGTTTTTATTGAAATCAAATTTAATAAATATAAGAACGTTAATCATGAGTGATTGCTCACCTTTCGAGGCTAGAGAGGATAAACAATGAAATTGAGTTACGAAATGCAAGCACGACTTCCAAAGCAAAGCAAGATTGGTACGAATTCGATAGAGCTGATAGATAAGAATTGATGAAAACAAATCTAATCGGTTTGATATGAATGGAAAATATATATACTGACATATATAAACTAATGTATAGGAACATATATATATATAAACTAGCATATTATACTTTAAGATCCATATTTATTTAGAAATCAAAAATAAATTTTTTAAACACATACTCATAAAAAAATCAAATCTGTATATATACATATATACAACTGGCGTAGACTATATATATATCCAACATATATATTAAAATTAGGTATGCCTATCAACTGGAAGTGTGTGTGTGTGTGTGTGTGTGTGTGTATAAACAAAACATAGTAGTTTATATAACATAACATATCTAGCACAAACTTTCATTGTTATAAATTTTTATACCTGTTAACCGAAGAAAAGAATCTATAACAAAACTTAATAAACATATATACTTCTGTATACTATACGTACTATCTCACTAACATACAAAATATATATGCCTTACAACAACAGATCTGGATTGATAAAATTTTAGATAACAATATACATATTATCTTACATATAAGCTTACACATAAACCCCAAACTATTTTTTTTTAATCCAACAGATCTAATATAATCTACATAAGCTTATAATTTTAAAATTTACATATATATTACTAAGTCTTCACAGCAAACTATCAACATACGATATATATATATATATGAACATCTATATATATATATATTGCTGTTATATATATTTAAACTAATGTATACAAACTAACATATAATATAACTAATATATTATCAGACTAACACATATATAAAGTTCTGGAAATATATATAAACTTACACCATATATAACAAACACAGATGCATGAACCTTTACAAAGAAGAGGAGGCTGCTCGAAGATGCCAGGAGAGGAAAACAAGATCAACGCATATATATATTGACATACACATATACTCACTGTCACAAAATCAGAGGCTGCAAGGGGGCGAAGTGAGTTGCGGTGAGGACGGAGAAGCATGAACGAAATATAAGTCGATGCTGCCACCATATTTTTTTTAGGTAAGAGAAGAAGGCGGCCATGAATAGTCTAGAAGGAGGAGCAAAAGTGGGAAGATGAAAAATGAGTATACAGGGAGTTTGTATGCAATGAGGCTGCAACTATGCAATTTTCAATATCCATACGTGACTCATTATATTCCATTTTTCTCGTTCAAGGTAGAAAATAATTAACGGAAGCTAGAAAATGGGCGAACAATACATTGGATAGACGGGAAGATTGACAGCCCAAAATTATATTATTTTCCGAGAACAGAGAAAGTCAAGAATTCAATTTTTGGGAATATAAAAGTGCTAGAAGCTAAATTGTCAGGAATATCAATGGTTGATGGCTATTGATAATCACGGTGCAAAATGAAAAGGCAAAGGAAATCAAAAGTCCAAATACAGAACCGATACGGCAGATCATTTTATCGATTTTGGCGCATATCGGACTCTGAAACACACGAATGAATATGCGGAGGAGATCAGCATGACGAGACGATCAAAACGGTATACAGATATCAGTGGTACGATCATCATATCAAAAGTCGGTAATCGGTACCGAAAAATGCTGTTAATTTGCCAAAAATAAGATAAACAGAGCAATAGAAGTCCAAATTGGACGAAACGAAATGTGACGTCTCACTCAGAAGATGATTTACAAATTTATTATATAAAAATATTCAGGTTTGGAAAACATTTTATTATCATCTAATATTAACTGATTTAAATTGAAATAAAATTACACAATAAAATAAACTTGTATATTATCTGATGAAAATTTACCATTTGCTATGTTTAAGTAGACGTATTCCAAATATCAAAATTTTATTTCAAAATTCAATTATTTAAAATTTCACAAAATTCCAGTAATTACGTTATTTAAACCATTAAAATTTACGGGTCGTTACACTCTCCCCGACTCAAAACTTTTCGTCCCCGAAAAGGAACGAGGTAGGAGAATGGAAACAGCTAGAAAGAAAATAAATTGAAATACAAAATAAAACAGTTAATTTAAGAACCATTTAAAATTAAATTTAAAGTTGGTTTATATTTAACTAATTGATTTCAATTCAAGATATTTCATTCAGTTGATTTAATTTCAATTTTATTAATTCCTTCAAAACAAAAAATTATTTTATCTATCTTATTTATTTAATCCATTTATTTCACTTAAGTTAATTTCACTTATAATTCAATCTTAATTATTCCTAAATTCATGTTTATTTATTCACTATCTTATTATTCAATTTATCTCAATTCACATTTCTATAATCATAAATTAAGTATAAACATTTATTATAATCACTCAAATTTATTTGCAATTTCCTTTAGTATCATTTTATAATGTATACTATCCAATTACATAGTTAACTTCTGAAATTTTTTGGTAAGTTATATATGTTGGAATGCAATTGAGTAGTATACAAGTAAATTTTCCAATTCAATTTTTTCAAGTTTAAATATTCATTCAAAATTTTTGCTTTATTTAATAATTGAAATTATCCTTTAACCAAAATTCAGGAATTAAATTTCCGATTCCTTTTCAAACCATTAGAAATATATATATATATTATATACCAAACCAAATCTATAATCATATACCTACATATATAATATAGATCAAGTCATACTTAAGAAATTCAAATCAAAAAAAAATATCCAAAACAAAAGTGTAGCAAATCTACTAAGTGGTCTCTCCACTCTGAAACTCGAAAATGAATGTCGATGATGCGGCCGTCATCATCGAAATTATTTCCCAGCGACAAAAGAGGAGAGCACTGATTTAAAACTTTTAAAATTCTTTGGAAACGATTTCTATTCGAAAATACTTCAAAATAATATACTCTAAGATTTAAAACCAAATTTTCTAAAATACCAGAAATTTAATTCTTAAATCCTTAATTTAAAGTTATTTCAATTCCAAATCAATTTTTTTAAACCATCTGTTATAATTTCATTTATTTATTATGTGGAAATAATGAATGATAATCAAATATCATCATTTCTACAACCAATTCGGTTAACTTTTTAAATTTTAGGAAAATTATACATAAATATATAATATAATCATACAAAATTTTCCATTTGCCAAATTTGAAAACAATATTGTGTCAGTTTGCTCTGTTCAAGTGTTTTGAAAGTCCTATCGATATCGTTGATCAGACGAATCGATTGAAACTTCAAATCAACCTTAACAACTCAAACAACACACTATAAAATATTTTTCTATTAATTACAAGTACACTCCCTCACTCGATGATTCCAGAATGGATTCTAGAACAAAGACAGAGATCCAAATTAAGAGGACCCTAATCGAAGAAAATATAATAAGAAGATAAGCTAAATACGAAGATAGGATGATTAAATTATAGAATAGTAAGATGGATATACTGATATAAATCGCGGGTGACTTTAACAGGGTCAACCGTGACTTCAAGAATAAGATCGATACACAATTCTGAGGCAAATCGACATTCTATCGCAAGAGATAGAATTCGAGCATAGCAAGAGATAGCAGCATCTAAACCGATGATACATAAATCTCTGGTGAATCAATGCCTATTGTAAAGGAGTTTCACCCCTTTACAAATCATATAGTGGAGTTATGAGATGCTCCAGAATCAAGGGAATACGAATAGGGAGGAAAGAATGGATTTTGGAACCGAGGGTGTCACGACCCGCCCTTCTCGACCCTCGAAAATCGACACAAAATACTCAACAGTATAATATGCCGACGATCGAACGCCGGAACAGACAGATTGTAGGAAAAGAAAGAAGGTAGAAGAAGAAGAATGAACTAAACAACATCAAAACCTCACAGACGCAGCGGAATAAAATATAATATATAGAACAGAACTTTACACAAATCAAAACTATATCTGTTTATATACAATACATCATCATCAGAGTATATCAATACAACCAACCATAGCCAGTCAAACAATCTCAACAATCACAGCAGCGGAATAATACAAGTACGAGAAATACGTCTCGGACTCCAGCTCCTCTCCTGAGCTCCATAGCAACCTATCCTGAAATATACTCGGTCTGACCCGAGCATTATAATAAAATAACACCCGAGTCAGTCTGGAATACCAGCGCATCATAAATACATCCAAACTGATTATTAAAGTTCAAAAATCCTTTGAAACAAAAGCATCTCGTAAGACCACGCCACAAATAAACATGTCGGGTTTTTACCTTACGATAGCTAAAACACTTTTTATAAAAATCCTCTGATATTATAATAGTGTCTATTTACAAATACTTATTAAAATAGCTGAAATTGTTACATGATTAAATTCCAGCATACTAGGTATACAAACAAATACCGTACGAGGCACGTAGGGAAAATGGATTTCCAACGAATGACTAGGCACTGGGGTACCACCTGTCACAGTACGTGGCCTAGATCACAGTACCGAGGAGTACGCCCGCTCCCCTGCAACACAAAGCCGGAATCATCCCTTACTGGATAATTCCAAGTAAAATCACCCCACGGTTGTGATCAGCAACCGCACCACTAAGCCGAAATAAAAGGGACATCTAGACAGGGATGACCTTACTCTCAAGTGGGGGCTACCCACGAAGCCTTGCTGCATATCCCCTGATTTTCAGTCATTCCCGGTTGATGAGGCTTGAGGCTAAACGATACCTTTATAGAACATATCCCTTAGAATGCCCATCGTCCACCTGACGATGTCACGAAAGCATTCGTCCATACAAGTCCGTCCCGGGTCCGAACGGAACCGAAGGCACTATTCCTACTACATCCATTTCGGAAATATCCTCAGGATTAGTAGCGACTAGCCCTTGCACTTCACTGCTCCATCTTCGACTCCGAAATCGTTTTCGCGAAACGTACAAACCGGATCGAAGTGGTTTTCGAGTCTCCAGACCTAGAATCCCGGTATACGGAAACTCGATCCCGGTCTCTTCGAAACGATCAGCGCTTTTGGCCAATATTGATAGTCGGTGATTTAACTATCAATTCACATTCACAAGCATCCATAAACAACCATCACACAATAAATAATATCACACATTATTTATTCTTTCCCTTTAATATCTTTAAAGGATATATTTTCACATTTCAAAACTCATTTTGGAACGAATTCCCAAATTTCTTCCTTAACACGGTAAATCCCATTACCATTTATTCCCATTGGAAATAACCAAGTTCAAAACAATTTAGGTTTAAAACAGTTAAACATTTTATACTGAAAATATACTTTAAACTATATAAATTACTTCTATCCATTTACTCAAAATATAAATTTAGAATAGGTGAAGAAAACTATTATTAATATATATACTTTGATTTAAAATAAGGGTTTTGTTTTAAATTCAAAATAGCGTTATAAAAAGAATAATACTAATCTCAATAACCTAAGTCAAAACCAACCTTTAAATAAACCCATTTATAAAAATAATTACTAATATATTCTCAAATCATTACGATTTTAAAAATTATTAGTTTGTTACTTTAAAAATAACAACTTCTTAAAATATTCTTTAAACAACTTAAAACTTAACTTTTAATTAAATAAAATCTTTAAAACACTAACTTGGTTTCCCAGGGAAATACATTCCCATTCAAACATTCCAAAATATCCTTCATATAATCCAAACGATTTATTTCAATTCAATTTATGTTTACAACATAAATTCCCCATTTCTATACTTATCTATAACTTCATCCGAAGTTCAAACTAAATTTTTCCATATCCGGAAATTCACTTTTAAAATATAGGTTTAAATCATTTTTAAATAAAACATTTGAGAATTTATTAATTGAAAATCCATATTTACAATTTACTCACATGAAATCCCAATGAAGAAACGGCTTTCCAAAATATTCTATTAACACTTAAAATTGTAAATTTATATTCGGAAACTTCATTTTAACATATTTTAATTTCCCGGATAAGACTATTCATTATTAAAATAACCCATCGTTATTTTAAACAATTTAAAATTTCCATAGTACTCATTCCCAGGAATTTATACTTTCCATTTATAGATTTATAAATTTTCCCCTATATTTAAAATCCCCATTTGACCAATTTACATTTTCCATCCAAACCAGATTTCAAATTTTATTCTTTGAAATTCTTATTTTAACAATTCATTTTATTCCGTAAAAACCCCATTTAATCCATTTATAAATTAAATTCTGTAATTATGATTTATACACACTTTCACAACACAATTAAATTTCCAGATTTATCAATCACAACACATAAACAGGCATCCCTATCAATTATAAAATAATTGCTACATTGCGAGGAATCCAGTTGGATCCCTCCAACCTGTTTCTCCCTGCATCACAGATATTAGCACATCGCAATATAAATATCAATTCAAACTGATAATAACAGTTATAATCAACCAATCACACAGATATTTAAATATCAACTATTTATAATGTCTAGCATCCAGATGTGAGTGAGAATAACTCACTTTGAGTTTCGGCGAGCGTTCGAAATTTAAATTAAACCGAACGGTGTCCGATTTAACCAAATTCCTACTTGCCCGGAATGATTCCGTAACTGCACCATCGCGTAGTGTTCGTCTCTGCGATTCCAACGCTTCCAGTTTCATTGAAATCTGATATTGTATGAACTAGATATTAATTTTTAAAGTTTGGATTTAAATTTAAAACAAATTTCTTTTCTTTTTTTTTTTATTACCAAATCGTGGCCGTTCGCTTAGACAAGGCAATCAAGGCCTCACGTTGCCTTCTTCCTCACGCGTGCTAACACAGTGAAGGCCGAACCCATCATCCAATTTAGGGTTTCAAACTACACCCTCTTCGATCCACTTGAACGCGATCAAGACCCATCGTTCTGAAGCCTCATGCCGCCTTCATTACCACCCCAGTTGCAGCGAGACTCGGTCGCCTCTTGGCCCACAAAAACGAGCATGAACGGACCTCGCATCGGCCCAAATCCTGGACATCCCGTCGCCTTTTGAACAACTCCACCATACGGATGTGAAGCTCACTTCGCGATCTTCGATCCTCCAGTAGAAAACTTTTGACATTAATGCATGGATTTATCGTGATTTGGAGGGGAAGAATCGAAAATTCTCAGCCATTGAACGTAATAGGAGGCGGCCCGAGATTATGAGCTAGGGTTAGGGAATAAACGTGAATATATTTTATTGTTTAATATTATTTAATTCATAAAATATCTCGATTTAACAACTTATGCAAACGAACTCCAAACCACGCGCTCCGACAGGCTATCCTGAGGTTTTTCAGCGTTCCGGACACAATGGAAGAGGTTTCGTAAGCTAATTTGATCGTATGCGCGAGATACGGAATTAAACGATCAATTTTAAATTAAATCGGTTAAATCGATTCCTAGGCGTTTCGAGCTGCCACGGTCAAACGACAACTCCGATAGCTACGAAAATTGGAATCCGATAATAACTAACTATTACGGATCCAATGGAACTAGTTTCGTCAAATTCCGAGACTGTGCCCCGGAAGGCTATTTTACTCGTCTATTAAATCGAGCGATTTTCTGAAATTATCAGAAACGCTTGAAATTTCATTTTTAAAATTTTAATAACTTAACAATAAATCATATAAAATTTATAATCACATTAAAAATCATTCTGGCTCATTTCAGACTAAAATCTGATTAATTGAATTTAATAATATTAAATTCATTTTTAAATTAATATAAAATCTCAAATAATAATTTATCAACTTAAAAATTCCTCTAAAAGTCCAACAACATTATTTATGTCCAAATAGACTTTAAAATAAATTTTAAAACCATTTTATAGCTATTTACACCCAGATTCACCTTTTTATCCTAATCCCGAATATTTAATTATTATTTTTCCATTAATCAAATTCAACCAGAATTGCTATAAATTAAAATTATAGCTCATTTTCATTGATTGAACCCAAATCCATTCATTTCAAAATCAATTAAGAATCCACATTAACATTTAAAACGAATTAAATGTTCAAATTCAATAGCTTAAAAATACGGGATGTTACATTCCTCCCCCCTTATAAAAATTTCGTCCCCGAAATTTGCTAAGGTAGAAAATACTTCCCAACACATTTACTTACCCAATTCTCTTAGTTAAAAGCTTATATTCACTTTCCAAAATCCTTTAGCCCAATCCCAAACTCAATTGCTACATTTACATTCAAAAGCTTTTTGTGGCAACATTGTTTCCAAATAACTTTACTAGTTAATAAAAAAAAATTTCCAAAACCCCAAAAAAAATTTCTAACTCCCAAAATTTTTGGAAAATTTTGGCGGAGTCTCCTTTGCACGGAGGAGCTTCTGCGATATCGCAGGATACACAAATATATATACATCGGCTCACATGGCCGGAAACCAAAATATATCACAATATATATATCATTTCCCAATTATATTTGCGTAGGCGTACCTTTTTAAGCAAATTTTAAAAGCGAGCGGCTAATATAACGCATATACGCGCTCCAACTCTCTCGAACGCCTCCCGTACCTGTACTATACTCAACAAACTCATCAAATTCAAAGATATGAGCATTTTAACAACATTTCCAACACAAATGCAAGCCAAACATATCCATTTCATAACCAAACCAAGCAAATTCATAATGTAACAATGTTAATCATATTTTATCAACAATTTAAAGGTTTCAATCACATTCGAATTACTTATTCAAGTCTAACCTCATTTTATTTCACTTGAATGCCTTAAATTCAAGTTTTCAATCACCTTTCAAGTTACTTATTCAAGTCCAACTATTTTATTTCATTTGAATGATTTACATTCAAGTTCACTACATACAATTCATATTTATCTCAACCAATTCATTTTTTTATTTACCATATGGTTAACATGTGCTTTACATTGTCGATCTTTTCTTTTTCAATTCCAAATTGATTCACCAACCAATTCTTATTTTAATTTGAAGTATTTGCATTTCTTTTATAATCCATTTCCATTCATATGCAAACATTATTTATTAAATGGCAATTTATTCCAATTGATCCCAAAATCAATTCCATTTGCTATTCTTAACCAATTCACTTGAATTCATTTACAAAACTCTTTGAATTGGGTTCCCATTCATATCAATTTATTCACAATTCAATCCCAATTGCTTTTAAACACTCAATTGCAAATACATGCAAATTTCCATGTCATTCAAGCAAAAAGTATTGTCACTTAAGCTTATCACCATTCAAAATTAATTTCAACTTGGATGTGTATTAATTTTATTCAATTTTTGCATTGTTCACAATCCAAGTATTTTCTTTTCCGAATGCAATTGTTAAATTCAATATTTCCTTTACATTTTAATCTCATTAACCAATTCAAATTTACATTAATACCATTCATTCCTGAGTTATTTACAACTCTTATATTTTTAACTCATCACATTAATTAATTTAAAACTCATTTCACTTGCATTTCAGTTTATTTCCTAACAAATTTCATTCGGAATTACTTAAATAAGCCCATTCACAATCATTTTGTCTTTCCCCAAGTTGCTTAAGTTCTTTCACAATATCTTCATTATCTTCTTATATCAATTTTATTTGATTTCCATTTGATTCTCATCCAATCGAATTTCAATTCATTTACAACTTTAATGCTCTTTGTTTATTTATCCAATCCATGTACAAATTTATTTTATTAACAAAGAGACCTTTTAAATTATTTCTCTCATTTGAATTTTATTTACAATTCAAACCATCACTATTATAAGTTAATTCCATTATTCATTCCACTTCCAACATTTATTGCCAAACTTAAATTCCATCCCAAAACTGGATTTTATTTACCTTTCAAACTTTGACCAACTATCAAAATCCTATTTATTGCAATACAAATTCCATTTAATTTAGCTTACACAAGATTTATTTCCAAACAATCTTTTTGGATTTAGTTGAGTAAACATTTACTGCATCCAACATCACCTCAACTAAACTAAATTTCCTTTCAATTTGGTTCTTATCCAAATTTATTCCAAGTTCACTAAATTTTATTTAGCCAAAATTAAATTTATCCCACTTCTTTTACCACTTCAATAAGAATTGAATTCCATTCAATATTGTTTATAATGCAACTGAATTTTGAATTTCACTTCAATTTATTCCTCCATAAATAAATTCAAAACTCATTTACCATTTTAAGTTTATTCACATCTTTTATATCTCACTTTACCTTATCTTACTTTACATTCCATTTAGGATTAAGTTTGAATTTGCCACCCATTCAATTGCTTCCATTAAAGAACTTCAATTTCATTTTTATTCAAGGATTTGGATTGCTCATTTAGGCCCATTTCCATTTTATAATTACAATCCCAAATTATATATATTTGTATCCCTGAATTCTTAAGAATATTCACAATTTTAGATTATAAGTATAACACTCAATAGCTTATGAGTACAATTTATTACACAATGACCCATATTTACAAAGTCATTTCACCTTTCAATTGAACCCAACTCAATTTAATTCCAATTCCCAATTATATTTAACTTATCCCAAGTTAAATTCAACTTCCCATTCATTTTAATAGTTCCATTTACTTCCATATATACTCAAATTAAATTTTAATTTCAGGATAAAATTCTCATTCCCTTCTTACTTAAATCAACTTCACTTGCACGATTCTAGTTGATGTATTTCAATTTTTAACCCAAATTCTTAATTACATCAACTTTATCTTATAAGTTTATAGTTGATTCATTTCAACTTCCACATTTTTATTACAAAATAGAATTCCCAGAATTCAATTTACCCGGATTTATTTCAAAACCAATTCGAAATAAAAATCAACACATTACTCTTTGATATTCAAATCAAATACCAAATTCCAAAACAAACTGCTTTTGTCAAACAATTTTCCTTTGAAAATTCCAAAATCACTTGTTTCCCAAACAAGCCCAAACAATGTCATAACCAACTATTTTGGTAGCAATCCATCACTTTAGAAGCTCGAAAATGAATTCTAATGATGTGGCCAGCATCATCAGGATTATTTTCCAGCGACTGAAGTGAGTTCAATGCTTTCCACTTCCCAAAATCCACCTCAAAGCAATTTCTATTCAAAAATATTTCCCCAAAATATACTCCATTCTTACAAATGCTTTTGAAAACATTTCTAACATCTCCACCAAGTCAAACTCCCCAAAACTTTGTTTAATTCCATTTGAAATCCCTTTCAAAATTTCCGGGGTCAAAATTCTAGTTTAAATCAAATTTTTAATTTTTACTTTTCTTATTTAAAACATATCCAGTCAATTCCATTTGGTTATAAACCATTTTAATATTTTAACTTCTTATTTTCATATATATATCATTTCAAATTTTAAATCATATTTTAATTTCTTATTTGATTATAGAAGAAACAACCAAACAAGCATCCAATACATATAATAATTCAGAAAATTATTTCTTTTTATATCAAAATATAAATTTGGGTAAAATTATTTCATTTACCCACTTTAAAACAATACTATGTCAGTTTATCTTGTTAAGAGTTTAGAAACCCCTATCGATACGGTTGTACTTCCCGCACCGACCAGAATTCATAAACACTCAACCGATAAGTCAACACAGTACAAAACAAATTTTATATCCACTAACAAGTACGCTCTCATAGCTATTATTACACTCAACTCATTATAGAGTACTTCTGACTCTATTTAAAATGAGTAATTTTCCCACCAAAGCCTAGGTTGTCGCCAATCTAAGCTCTGATACCAACTGTCACGACCCGCCCTTCTCGACCCTCGAAAATCGACACAAAATACTCAACAGTATAATATGCCGACGATCGAACGCCGGAACAGACAGATTGTAGGAAAAGAAAGAAGGTAGAAGAAGAAGAATGAACTAAACAACATCAAAACCTCACAGACGCAGCGGAATAAAATATAATATATAGAACAGAACTTTACACAAATCAAAACTATATCTGTTTATATACAATACATCATCATCAGAGTATATCAATACAACCAACCATAGCCAGTCAAACAATCTCAACAATCACAGCAGCGGAATAATACAAGTACGAGAAATACGTCTCGGACTCCAGCTCCTCTCCTGAGCTCCATAGCAACCTATCCTGAAATATACTCGGTCTGACCCGAGCATTATAATAAAATAACACCCGAGTCAGTCTGGAATACCAGCGCATCATAAATACATCCAAACTGATTATTAAAGTTCAAAAATCCTTTGAAACAAAAGCATCTCGTAAGACCACGCCACAAATAAACATGTCGGGTTTTTACCTTACGATAGCTAAAACACTTTTTATAAAAATCCTCTGATATTATAATAGTGTCTATTTACAAATACTTATTAAAATAGCTGAAATTGTTACATGATTAAATTCCAGCATACTAGGTATACAAACAAATACCGTACGAGGCACGTAGGGAAAATGGATTTCCAACGAATGACTAGGCACTGGGGTACCACCTGTCACAGTACGTGGCCTAGATCACAGTACCGAGGAGTACGCCCGCTCCCCTGCAACACAAAGCCGGAATCATCCCTTACTGGATAATTCCAAGTAAAATCACCCCACGGTTGTGATCAGCAACCGCACCACTAAGCCGAAATAAAAGGGACATCTAGACAGGGATGACCTTACTCTCAAGTGGGGGCTACCCACGAAGCCTTGCTGCATATCCCCTGATTTTCAGTCATTCCCGGTTGATGAGGCTTGAGGCTAAACGATACCTTTATAGAACATATCCCTTAGAATGCCCATCGTCCACCTGACGATGTCACGAAAGCATTCGTCCATACAAGTCCGTCCCGGGTCCGAACGGAACCGAAGGCACTATTCCTACTACATCCATTTCGGAAATATCCTCAGGATTAGTAGCGACTAGCCCTTGCACTTCACTGCTCCATCTTCGACTCCGAAATCGTTTTCGCGAAACGTACAAACCGGATCGAAGTGGTTTTCGAGTCTCCAGACCTAGAATCCCGGTATACGGAAACTCGATCCCGGTCTCTTCGAAACGATCAGCGCTTTTGGCCAATATTGATAGTCGGTGATTTAACTATCAATTCACATTCACAAGCATCCATAAACAACCATCACACAATAAATAATATCACACATTATTTATTCTTTCCCTTTAATATCTTTAAAGGATATATTTTCACATTTCAAAACTCATTTTGGAACGAATTCCCAAATTTCTTCCTTAACACGGTAAATCCCATTACCATTTATTCCCATTGGAAATAACCAAGTTCAAAACAATTTAGGTTTAAAACAGTTAAACATTTTATACTGAAAATATACTTTAAACTATATAAATTACTTCTATCCATTTACTCAAAATATAAATTTAGAATAGGTGAAGAAAACTATTATTAATATATATACTTTGATTTAAAATAAGGGTTTTGTTTTAAATTCAAAATAGCGTTATAAAAAGAATAATACTAATCTCAATAACCTAAGTCAAAACCAACCTTTAAATAAACCCATTTATAAAAATAATTACTAATATATTCTCAAATCATTACGATTTTAAAAATTATTAGTTTGTTACTTTAAAAATAACAACTTCTTAAAATATTATTTAAACAACTTAAAACTTAACTTTTAATTAAATAAAATCTTTAAAACACTAACTTGGTTTCCCAGGGAAATACATTCCCATTCAAACATTCCAAAATATCCTTCATATAATCCAAACGATTTATTTCAATTCAATTTATGTTTACAACATAAATTCCCCATTTCTATACTTATCTATAACTTCATCCGAAGTTCAAACTAAATTTTTCCATATCCGGAAATTCACTTTTAAAATATAGGTTTAAATCATTTTTAAATAAAACATTTGAGAATTTATTAATTGAAAATCCATATTTACAATTTACTCACATGAAATCCCAATGAAGAAACGGCTTTCCAAAATATTCTATTAACACTTAAAATTGTAAATTTATATTCGGAAACTTCATTTTAACATATTTTAATTTCCCGGATAAGACTATTCATTATTAAAATAACCCATCGTTATTTTAAACAATTTAAAATTTCCATAGTACTCATTCCCAGGAATTTATACTTTCCATTTATAGATTTATAAATTTTCCCCTATATTTAAAATCCCCATTTGACCAATTTACATTTTCCATCCAAACCAGATTTCAAATTTTATTCTTTGAAATTCTTATTTTAACAATTCATTTTATTCCGTAAAAACCCCATTTAATCCATTTATAAATTAAATTCTGTAATTATGATTTATACACACTTTCACAACACAATTAAATTTCCAGATTTATCAATCACAACACATAAACAGGCATCCCTATCAATTATAAAATAATTGCTACATTGCGAGGAATCCAGTTGGATCCCTCCAACCTGTTTCTCCCTGCATCACAGATATTAGCACATCGCAATATAAATATCAATTCAAACTGATAATAACAGTTATAATCAACCAATCACACAGATATTTAAATATCAACTATTTATAATGTCTAGCATCCAGATGTGAGTGAGAATAACTCACTTTGAGTTTCGGCGAGCGTTCGAAATTTAAATTAAACCGAACGGTGTCCGATTTAACCAAATTCCTACTTGCCCGGAATGATTCCGTAACTGCACCATCGCGTAGTGTTCGTCTCTGCGATTCCAACGCTTCCAGTTTCATTGAAATCTGATATTGTATGAACTAGATATTAATTTTTAAAGTTTGGATTTAAATTTAAAACAAATTTCTTTTCTTTTTTTTTTTTATTACCAAATCGTGGCCGTTCGCTTAGACAAGGCAATCAAGGCCTCACGTTGCCTTCTTCCTCACGCGTGCTAACACAGTGAAGGCCGAACCCATCATCCAATTTAGGGTTTCAAACTACACCCTCTTCGATCCACTTGAACGCGATCAAGACCCATCGTTCTGAAGCCTCATGCCGCCTTCATTACCACCCCAGTTGCAGCGAGACTCGGTCGCCTCTTGGCCCACAAAAACGAGCATGAACGGACCTCGCATCGGCCCAAATCCTGGCCATCACGTCGCCTTTTGAACAACTCCACCATACGGATGTGAAGCTCACTTCGCGATCTTCGATCCTCCAGTAGAAAACTTTTGACATTAATGCATGGATTTATCGTGATTTGGAGGGGAAGAATCGAAAATTCTCAGCCATTGAACGTAATAGGAGGCGGCCCGAGATTATGAGCTAGGGTTAGGGAATAAACGTGAATATATTTTATTGTTTAATATTATTTAATTCATAAAATATCTCGATTTAACAACTTATGCAAACGAACTCCAAACCACGCGCTCCGACAGGCTATCCTGAGGTTTTTCAGCGTTCCGGACACAATGGAAGAGGTTTCGTAAGCTAATTTGATCGTATGCGCGAGATACGGAATTAAACGATCAATTTTAAATTAAATCGGTTAAATCGATTCCTAGGCGTTTCGAGCTGCCACGGTCAAACGACAACTCCGATAGCTACGAAAATTGGAATCCGATAATAACTAACTATTACGGATCCAATGGAACTAGTTTCGTCAAATTCCGAGACTGTGCCCCGGAAGGCTATTTTACTCGTCTATTAAATCGAGCGATTTTCTGAAATTATCAGAAACGCTTGAAATTTCATTTTTAAAATTTTAATAACTTAACAATAAATCATATAAAATTTATAATCACATTAAAAATCATTCTGGCTCATTTCAGACTAAAATCTGATTAATTGAATTTAATAATATTAAATTCATTTTTAAATTAATATAAAATCTCAAATAATAATTTATCAACTTAAAAATTCCTCTAAAAGTCCAACAACATTATTTATGTCCAAATAGACTTTAAAATAAATTTTAAAACCATTTTATAGCTATTTACACCCAGATTCACCTTTTTATCCTAATCCCGAATATTTAATTATTATTTTTCCATTAATCAAATTCAACCAGAATTGCTATAAATTAAAATTATAGCTCATTTTCATTGATTGAACCCAAATCCATTCATTTCAAAATCAATTAAGAATCCACATTAACATTTAAAACGAATTAAATGTTCAAATTCAATAGCTTAAAAATACGGGATGTTACAGAGGGGAACGTTTCAAAATTCAAAGAAAACTCAAGTCAAAAAGGAAGAGATTCAAATTCGAACGAAGATAACTCTGTAATCAAATCTACTCTATATGTTAAGTTTTGCCTAAAACCAGAGCTCTGATACCAACTGTAACATCCCGATATTTTCAACCATTTGCATCCACACATGTCGGAATTGAATTGCTCAAAATATCAGATTATTAATTTATATTTAGCAAAACTCAGCATATACAGTAAATAAAATAATCACAGAATCACAGACACAGAGTAATATAACAATGAGCAGCGGAAACAAAAGAATAGTAGTTCATGAAGCTACTATATATATAACAGAGTAAAACAAAATACAACAGAAGTCTCAAATACATAGAAGTCTCAATACAATAGATGACAAGTCTGAACAAAACCACTGGATAGCTGAAAGCTGAATAGATACAAGTGGGCCTCCAAGTGAAGCTCCAACTCCAAAGGTGTGCCTTAAATGCTGTGACACTCGGTCTGATTCGAGCATAAAGCAAAAAAACACAAAACACTCGAGTCAGGATTAACATTCTTATATCAATAAATCCAACTCAAGTGAAATATCAACTGAGATACAAGTAACTTAAAGGATGTTTGGGATAACCATCCTCTAAGGATCCGTGGAACTATCTACTAGGTAGTAATATACGCTATTATAATAATGTCTATAGTAAAGTAAACTATTAAAATAGCGTTAAGGAGTTACCCATATCTCCCTTAACACATTTTATATATTCTCATAGTCTATACAGTACCGTAATCTCCCCCGTACTGGGCGTCGTCAGAGGGCACTCCATAGGTATGGTACAAAACAAACTCGTAGAGGTCTCGATAAAGTACGTGACACGACACAACTAGGCAATGCCAGGGTAGATATACCAATTACACTTTCGGGCTGGTGGTAACGCATAGCAGCAACTACCACCCAACTTGAGCCACACTCCCAAATCAAAGGTGCGCACCAAATCAATCACAAAGTAATAGAATGGCTATCGAAGAAGTGTGTCCGATCGGAGGAGCTACCTCACTTGGTCCGTCGATTGCTCCTGTTTTAGCCACCTTAAGCTAACTCACGGGAGTCAGGTCCACATATATACCTCAAATAGAACGTCATCAACCACCTACTTCATTCTCGAATCTCCACCACGTACACAGTTGTTAAAGTGGTTTTGGGTATTGACAGAGAGTATGACAATAACCGATCCCGGTCTCTTTAACAACCAAATGTTATTATAACACCGTGGTCATTTCAAAATAGTTTATACTTCAAAACCAAATTATCATATCCATTCAAAACCATATCAATACGATATCATTTCTCACTTAAATAATATTCATTTCCAAACTCATAACACTTTTCAAAACTATAACTTTTTCGAAATTATAACACTTTGAAATTATAACCCTTTGGGAATAATAACACTTTTGAAATCATAACACTTTGAAATCATAGCAATTTGGAAATCATAACACTTTGAAATCATAACACTTCCCACTTAAATAGTTTGATATAGAAAATAGTACATATATAAATAAAATAGTTAATGAAATAAAATAGTTTATATAAACTAAAATAGTTAATAAAATAAAATAGTTTATATAAATTAAAATAGTTAAAAAAATTAAAATAGTTTATAAAAATTAAAATAGTTAATAAAATAAAATAGTTTATATAAATTAAAATAGTTAATAAAATAAAGTAGTATATATAAATGAAATGGTTTTATATTAAAATAATTTATATATATATATATAATTAGTATATTAATAATAGCTTTATATTAAAATAATTTATAAAGTAAAATATTTATATATATACATTTAAAATACTTTATATAATAAATAGTTCCCTCAAAGTTCACAAATCGATTCAAATCAATTCAAATTCCAAAATTCAATTTAATTCATTCTCAATTCATCAATTTCAATTCAATTCAGTTTCTCAATAAACCATTTCAAATTATATCGATTTCAAATACAGATTTAAACCACAAAATATACCATTTCAATTTCAATATATTTCAAAGGTTTAAATATTCAACATTTTCAAAACTAAATTTGATAATTTCATTTATATCTCAATTTAACTTCATTATTTTATAGTTTGAAATATTCACTTAATAAAATCAAATATCATTTAATTAAGCCTCAAATTTCAATAAACTAAATATTTCCTTCAAAATTTTTTTTAACTTGAAATATTCATTTAAATACCTTAAATAAAATCAAGTTATACAATCATATCTTTAAAATCTAAAATGTAATAAATCTCAAATCAAACTTAGTTGATTATAATTCTTAAATAAATATAATTTCAAACCAATTTCTATTTCTAGTTCCAACCTTAATTTATTAAAAATTATCATAAACTCTATATTTGAAATAAAATTTTAAATAAATCTTAACATATTATTAATTTTATTTACACATTAAATCTATTTATATATTTTAAAAATAGTAAAAATATAAGTAAATTCTTAAAATTTATAAATTCAAAATTAACTTATAACAATAAAATTTTCAAAACATATAAATTTAAAAATCTAAAATTTAAAACCTTTATAAAAATAACTTATATATATAATATTTAAAAACAATATTTATTAAAAACCATATATATTTCCTTTTTAAAACTTTGGAAATCATTTCAAAAATATGTATATAGGCCAACGGTGTATGTATATAATTTTCTATCCTATGGTCAAGTGATATGGATATTTATCATTTCAATCCGTAATTTAAATATATACGGGTATATGTCTTTTTAACCCGCACTCCCAAATTCAATTCAATGAAAATCGCTTGGGTTTATCATTTCAACCCATAACGATTTTCTCCTATTCTAAAAATCGTTCGGGTATGTATCATTTCAACCCATAGGGAATTCTATACTAACAGGGAACTTGGAGAGTGATAACAGATATGATAAAAATATAACGAGCATATATCATCAATATAAATAACAGAAAATGGTGTCAGATGTCACAGGTGAACAAATACAGATAATAGCATATATATAGCAATGTAAATAACTAACAGCAGCATATTTCAATTGTCCTTTTAATTGAAATCAAATTTAATAAATATAAGAACGTTAATCGTGAGTGATTGCTCACCTTTCGAGGCTAAAGAGGATAAACAATGAAATTGAGTTACGAAATGCAAACACGACTTCCAAAGCAAAGCAAGATTGGCACGAATTCGACAGAGCTGATAGATAAGAATTGATGAAAACAAATCTAATCAGTTTGATATGAATGGAAAATATATACACTGACATATATAAACTAATGTATGGGAACATATATATATATATATATATAAACTAGCATATTATACTTTAAGATCCATATTTATTTAGAAATCAAAAATAAATTTTTGAAACACATACTCATAAAAAAAATCAAATCTGTATATATACATATATACAACTGGCGTAGACTATATATATATCCAACATATATATTAAAATTAGGTATGCCTATCAACTGGAAGTGTGTGTGTATATATATATATATGTACATATATATATATAAACAAAACATAGTAGTTTATATAACATAACATATCTAGCACAAACTTTCATTGTTATAAATTTGTATACCTGTTAACCGAAGAAAAGAATCTATAGCAAAACTTAATAAACATATATACTTCTGTATACTATACGTACTATCTCACTGATACAAAATATATATGCCTTACAACAACAGATCTGGATTGATAAAATTTTAGATAACAATATACATATAATCTTACATATAAGCTTACACATAAACCCCAAACTATTTTTTTTTTAAACCAACAGATCTAATATAATCTATACAAGCTTATAATTTTAAAATTTACATATATATTACTGAGTCTTCACAGCAAACTATCAACATACGATATATATATATATATATATATTGCTGTTATATATATTTAAACATTGATAGGTCATTAATAAATAACCATTCCTTAAAAAATAACGGTCAAAAAATTAATGGCCTCCTGACTGTTTCTCTCTTCTTCGTCTCTCTGGCTTTGCTTTTTCCTTAGCTATTCTCCTTCTCGTTCTGGTTACCAGCGTGTTCCTCTGGGTCGCTCGTCCTGCTACCATTTTCTGGTTAGCTGTTGTATTTAGGGTTGGTTTTATGGAATTGGGGCTTTTCTCCTTCAGTGGAGATTTTGTGAGGAGCTATCCTCTGTTCGTCGAAATCGCCGCTGCTTTGCTTGAGGTTGTGGCTCCCCCTTTGTCAGTTTGTTTTTCGAGCGATCGCTCGGTCGCGATTTCTGTTTTTTCGTCTGAGGCATTCACTGCCTTGGCTCGATTCAGATTCATTATTGTCGAAGGGCTTTTCATGGAACTGTCTCCATGTTTTGTGGAATCGATGCACTGTACGCTCAGATCTTCGACGTTGGTGAATCGGGATTTCACCACCCGATTTGTGCCAAGTCTGATCTATGGAGCTGCGATGGGTGATTTAGCCTCGAGGCCGACAGAGTTTAGCTTTGGTTCGTTGGATGCTGGTCCCGTCTGTGGTCCTTCGGGCATCTTTTCTGATGATGATTACATGCCGAGGAAAATTGGAGATTTCATCACTCCTTTTTTGCCTCGCCTGTCTATTTTGGGAGAAAAAGATTCCGCTTGTCCGTTTGGGGTAGATTTATCCTTTGGGTCGTTTGGCGCTGATTGCTTTGTCGGTGTTCTTGGAGATAAGGAGCTGACCACCTTATCTCCTCGACCAGACCGACCGATGTTAGATCTGTCTGTTATTGGTTCGGTTTTGACTGGGTATTCTCCCTTGCCTTTGGGTGATGGTTTTGAGCTGTCTATGGTTGATGGCGGTGCTTTATCTTCTGACTTGGTATTAGGAGTGAAGGAGTCTGCGGTCTCGGTTGCTCCTACGCCGATGGCTCTTTCTCTTTTATTTCTGGATTGTGAGGCCTTTTGCTGGCAGGTTTGTTTGTCTCGTTCTCTATCTATTTTCATAGATTTAGCTGGTTTGCCTGGTTCTTTTTGGTTGTTGGCAGTTGACGTCGGTTGTGTTTTCTTGAGCCTTGACACACTTAGGTGTGTGGTCCCTGACATTACTGTCTCATCCCTGACTGATAGTGTGTTAGGTCACTTTGGTATGGTTTTTCCCTTTTCGTCTGTCATTTTGTATGGCTGCATGCATCAGAGTCTATGGCTTCTGGTTGTTTTGCAGGTTCTCAGCTGCTGCATCGGTTGTGTCCATACTAGGATGTTAGTATGGAGCGATCTGATGGGTTCTTTTTGTTGGGTTTTGGTGTTGAGTCACTACGAGGCATGTTCTGTGTCGTCAGTGACTTGGTTTCTTTATCGTATTCCGGTCTTGGGAGGTTACAGTTGGTGCCTTCGGAAGGCACAGTGGGCCTGGAGTGATTGGTTTGGGTGATTCCCCATCTCTGTTCGTATAGTGACCGCCTTTGATCACTATACGGACAGCCTGGGTTATTGTCAGCTTTCATTGTTCCGCTCTGCTGTTCCCTCTGATTGGTTCGTCTCGCGAATCTTACCAATTTTGCGGGGCTATCTTATCAGTGACAGTCTAGCTTTGGTAAGATTCCCACAGCAATTTGGGATGCGACTTGATTGCTCCCTTACACTTGGCTGAACCTCTTTGTGTCTGCCCCGCTTCGATTCTCCTTCCCTCTCTTCTCACCTTTTTGCTCCGCAGTCGGTTGCGTCGGTGATCTCTGCCTCTGATTGCTCCTCCTCCTTCTTCTTATCCTCTTTTGCTGATCTTCCTTATCCCGCTCTGGATTGGTTCTCGTGGCAGCTTGGTTTTCGCGTGGCTCGTTTACCCACCTGTTTTCGCTTTGCTTCTGATCTTTCGGACCGCTTGGGCACGTCTTCTTCTACCTGCTCATCGGCGTGCTCCCTCCCCTCTTCTTCTTGCTCGCTGTCCATTACCATCCCGATGATGAGTAAGGCAGAAATTGCGCTTCTTAATGAGCGCCTTGATTTCTTATCTAGGAACTCTTCTCCGGCGTTTTCTGAGGCATCTCAGTCGGCCATAAGGGGGACCGTTAGTGAGGAGTCTTTTGTGACATCTTCATAGTCCCCCGCTCTTCCTTCCAGATCGTCGCAGATCGCGTAGTGTCCTTTCTACTCCTCGCACCATCCTACATGCTCTATAGCGGCGTTTGAGCAGATTGATAGATCTGCTCGATACTCACTATATCTTGTCTGAGCGCGCTCTGTTTGTCCCGTTTTCAGTTGTCAGGCTCCCGCTCTTGTTTTCTTTCTCGCCTATCTTTTTTCTCTTCTCTTTTCTGTTATTTTCTAAATGTCGAACTTTCTTTTCTGGAATGTTCACGGTATTAGCAACGAAGCATCTTTGGCTATGCTAAAACGCATTGTCAAGAAACACTCGGTTGGTATGATTGCTCTTCTGGAACCTTTCCTAGAACCGGAGGGCATAACCAAAACCGTTTTATCCTTAGGATTTGGAGGGGGCTCTGCCAATATCTCCGGCAAGATTTGGATTTTATGGTCCTAATCTATTGCGGTCCGCTCCGTTTTCGATTCTTCTCAGCTCTTCTCGGTTGCTTGCTCGTCACATACTATTGCTTTTCCTTTTCTTTTTTCGGCTGCTTACGCCAAATGCGATCGTACGGAGAGATTATCGCTTTGGACCGACATTTTAGGTCTCGGGTCTTTTGGTTTTTCTCACTCTGTGGTTGGCGGCGATTTTAATGTCGTCGCTTGCCAAGCAGAGAAACGGGGAGGAGCTGCCATCAACCGTCTTGCTATGGCGGATTTCAACTCGTTCATTGTCAGCTCTGGTCTATCTGAGCTTCCTTTTATGGGCTCTGCTTTCACCTGGTCAAACAACCAAGAGGGACCTAACCGTATCCTTTCTAGGCTTGACCGGGTTTTCGGTTCGGAGGAGTGGTTTCGCTTACCATTTTCCTTTTCGATCGCCCATCTTCATCGGACCTTCTCAGACCATTCTCCTCTGATTGTTCGATGCTCTCCTTTCTCCCTCTCGGGGCCCTCTTCATTTCGCTTCCAGAGCATGTGGAGATCTCACCATACATTTCATCATGTTGTAGCTGACTCTTGGAGCATTCCCATTGTTGCTTCTCCCTGTTCGGTTTTCAGTCGTAAGCTTAAGCGTCTCAAGCACTGTCTTAAGGTGTGGAACGCTGATGTTTTCAAGAACATCTTCGATCGTGTCCGTTTGGCCGAAGAATCTCTTATAGTAGCCGAATCTTTGTTAGACGAGGCTCCGACCGCGTCGAACAAGGAGGCGTGGGTTGTTGCTCAATCCATCTTCTCTTCAGAACTTCGTATCGAGAACGACTACCTTCGTCATAAGGCTAGGGTCAAGTGGGTGGTCGACGGTGATGCGAACTCCAAATTCTTCCACTCTTATATTCACAAGAAGAATAACCTTCTCACTATTCGTGAGATTGTGCGACCTGATCAATCTATGGCCTCGCATGAGGAAGTCAAAGATACCATATTGGCTCATTTCCAATCCTTTCTTGGATCCCCGTCGGTTGCGGTAACCGATCCTGCTCTGTTAGCCTTCATTCCCAGGTTGGTTCTATCGCCGGAAAGTGATCTCCTTCCGGATCCCCCATCTCCTGAGGAAATCCGTGCATGTGTCTTCGCCCTATGTAAGGATAGTGCCAGTGGCCCAGACGGCTTCAACGATACCTTTTTCCGATGTTCGTGGCCTATTATTCAGGCGGATTTTTGTCATGTTATTCAGTCTTTTTTCTCCGGGAGCTCTCTCCCCACTAGCTGGACCTCCACCAACCTGTTTCTCATCCCTAAGTGCGAAAACCCGCGGTCCTGTGGGGATTTTCGGCCTATTAGCCTTTGCAACTTTTTGAATAAAGTTATTTCCAAGATTCTGGGTAGCCGCTTGGCCCCTTTCCTTGAGTGTATTATCTCTCCTTCTCAAGCGGGTTTTGTTAAAGGGCACTTAATTTCTGATAACGTCCTATTGGCCCAGGAGCTGATCTCCCAGCTTGATAAGAAAGTTAGGGGCTCTAATGTTGTCTTCAAACTGGATATGGCTAAGGCCTACGATCGTATGTCCTGGTTTTTCGTCATCAAGGTATTGAGAAGTTTCGGTTTTCCGGAAACCCTCATTGACCTGGTTTGGATGCTTATCTCCAACTGTTGGTTCTCTGTGCTCATTAATGGTTCTGCTAATGGGTATTTCAGGGCGGGGAGGGGTTTGCGTCAAGGAGACCCGCTTTCGCCCTCTCTTTTTGTGATCGCGGCGGAAGCTTTCATTCGCGGTCTTCAGACCTTAACCATTTTCGGTCAGATCCAGTGTTTTGGGATCCCTAGGGGTTGTCCTCTTATATCTTCCTTATCCTTTATAGATGACATTGTCATTTTCTCTAATGGCAGTCGTTCCTCTATCCGGCGGCTCCTTAGCTTCATCCATCTATACGAGAGGTCCTCGGGACAGCTCGTTAACACTTCCAAAAGTTGCTTCGTCCGTGCGAAGGACTGTTCCTCCTCTCGTTCGTCCTGGATTGAGACCTTTTTGGGGTTCAAGGAAGCTTCCCTTCCGTTACCTTACCTGGGAATTGTTCTTTACCGAGGTAGGAAGCTTAACGCTTTCTTCGATCCATTGACTGACAAGGTGAGGGGTAAGATCATTCGGTGGAATGCGGCTCTCCTTTCCCAGGCTGGCAGATTGGTTCTCATTAAGTCTATTTTAGATTCAATGGGAACTCATGTCTATGCGGCTATGTCCCCTACATCCTCTTTTTTCTGATCGTATTGGTCTTTGGTCTCGTCTTTTTTCTGGGGCAACAGGACCGACGGCCGTCGCCACCACTGGGTTTCATGGGATACGATTTGTCGTCCCAAGAGCGAGGGTGGCTTGGGCCTTCGTAATCCTAAGGATATTTGTGCTGCTTTTGCCTGTAAATTGTGGTATAGGTTTGGTGCAAACGACTCTTTATGAGCATCTTTCCTTCACTCAAAGTACCAAAGGCTGGCAGGTTCTAATTATTCGGGTTCCTCATCATATGCAAGTGAGACCTGGAAGCACATGCAGTCAGTGAAGTCCTTCTCTAACTCTCATGGCGGACTTACGGGCTGGGATGGCGCCTCCTTTTCCATTCTGAGAGCTTGGACATCGGTTAGAATTCCAAGCCCCATTCGTCCTTTGTTTTCCTTCATTTGGGAGTCTCATATTCCGCCTAAGGTCTCTCTGTTGATGTGGCGTATTCTTCATGATGGGCTGCCACTAGACGAGAATCTCAAAAGGTTAGGCATCCCCTTAGTTTCCCATTGCAGATGCTGTGGCAACGGGGAAACGGAGTCCTTGAACCATTTATTCTTCGACAGTTTCTCAGCCAGATCTTGCTGGAATTACTTCGGAAACCTAGTTGGTGTTCGAGGGATTGCCAGATCTGCTAATGATCTTCTTTCAACCTGGTGGGCTGGGAACTTTAGGAAATCTCTTCGTTCGATCATTTTCCGCTTGATTCCATGTCTTATCTGCTGGCACATTTGGTGCGCGCGGAATAAGGCAATTTTCGAGAGCTCTCCTATGGACCCTCCGACGATTATTCGACAAGTACGGAATGACGTATTCCTTGCATTCCGATGTAGACCTTTCAAGGGAAACTCGGGCTCCCGAATTCAGCATCTAGTGGGTCTTTTTTCTATTTCGTGTGTTTTGAGCTCCGCTAGAATCAGAGTTGGTTGAATCTTCTTGGTGGGGCGTTGGCCTCCATCCAGCGCTCTCAATCCCCCCACCTCCCCCCCCCCCAATTTTTGGTTCTGATGTGTTTGCTAGTTTTTGTGGTCTAGGTCTCTTTAAGGTTGTTCGTCTGTCAGTTGTGACTGCTTCGATGGCTTTAGCTGTGTGCCTTGCTTTTCCCCTTTCGGGCCGACGGGTGATTCCTGCGTGGCTAGGAGGAGGTTCATCTGTCCTCCTTCTTTTTATGTCTTGGCTTGTTTTTAGCGGATTTCTTTGGAGGGCATTAGGCTTTCTTCTCCCTCGTCTAGCTCTGCACGAGGTTCTGTGGAGATCTTCATTGGGCGGTGGCTTTGTCGGAGCTCGATGAGGTTGTTCGATGGGCGGTGGATTTTTCGGAGCTCATTCAGATATTCCGTGCTGCTATGATTCAGTTTTGGGGCCGTTCTTGGTTCTTCTGAGCTGGCTCTTCATATCAGTCGATGCTAGCTCCTTCCCCAGGAGTCTGCTTCCTCTAGTTTAGCTGTCTTTGCTGTAGCTCGGTGTGCTTTCTATGTGGTTTGGCTTGGTGGTCTGGCCTTTACCTTCAGGTTAAGGCGGGTTGGTGGTTGTTGGTGGTTTTTTCTTTTTCTGTATTTCTTAGCTGGTTGTCTTGTCTCTGTTTGCTGTGGCCTTGTCTTTTTGTCTTTTCCGCTTTTGTTCTGTGCTCTTCGAGTCTGGGAGGCATATGTCTTTCATATGCTTCGTCTGTTTTTTGTGAGCCACCGGAGAAAGGCGTTTTTTCTTCTTTTGTTTATATATTTCTCTTGTCTCAAAATATATATATATATATATATATATTTATTTATTTAAACTAATGTATACAAACTAACATATAATATAACTAATATATTATCAGACGTCTGATATATATAAACTTACACCATATATAACAAACACAGATGCATGAACCTTTACAAAGAAGAGGAGGCTGCTCGAAGATGCCAGGAGAGGAAAACAAGATCAATGCATATATATATTGACATACACATATACTCACTGTCACAAAATCAGAGGCTGCAAAGGGGCGAAGTGAGTTGCGGTGAGGACGGAGAAGCATGAACGAAATATAAGTCGATGCTGCCACCATATTATTATTTTTTAGGTAAGAGAAGAAGGCGGCCATGAATAGTCTGGAAGGAGGAGCAAAAGTGGGAAGATGAAAAATGAGTATACAGGGAGTTTGTATGAAATGAGGCTGCAACTATGCAATTTTCAATATCCATACGTGACTGATTATATTCTCTTTTTCTCCTTCAATGTAGAAAATAATTAACGGAAGCTGGAAAATGGGGGAACAATACATTGGATAGATGGGAAGATTGACAGCCCAAAATTATATTTTTTTCTGAGAATAGAGAAAGTCAGGATTTCAATTTCTGGGAATATAAAAGAGCTAGAAGCTAAATTGTCAGGAATATCAATGGTTGATGGCTATTGATAATCACGGTGCAAAATGAAAAGGCAAAGAAAATGAAAAGTCCAAACACAGAACCGATACGGCAAATCATTTTGTCGATTTCGCCGCATATCGGACTCCGAAACTGATGCAGCGCGAAATAGGGAAGAACGACCTACCTGAAATCGCGAGCAGCTCCAGCCCATTCCATAGGTCGTGAACGACCTAAATCCACATCCCCACGACCTAACTCCCTCCACGACATAATTCCGCGACCTAAATCCGCATCACCGCGACCTAACTCCTCTGCTCTAAATCGCGAGCGACCTAACTCCTAAACCTAAGTCGCGTACGACCTAAACCTCTCCACGACCTAAACCTAAGTCACGTTCGACCTAAACCTCTCCACGACCTAAACCTAAGTCGCGTACGACCTAACTTCCACAACCTAACTTCACCGCGACCTAAACTTCACACCGATTCCATTCCGCGACCTATCCCTCCACGCGATCTAATTCCACCACGACCTAATGATGGATCGCAACAAGTCCAGTAATTCGTTGATTTGATAAGTCGCGAGAAGAGCTATGTCGATACCGAGCTATCTTTAAGTCGCGTGAAAGCTTTTTCGTACGACCTTTCTTAAGTCGCGAGCGACATAGTTAGGTCGTTGATACCGAGCTATCTTTAAGTCGCGTGAAAGCATTTTCGTACGACCTTTCTTAAGTCGCGAGTGACATAGTTAGGTCGCTGATGATTTCTGAAGAGCGAAGTTTCTTTGCCGTGCTTCAATTTTTAGCTCATGAGAAGTTTGTTAAGTCGCGTGAAGAATTTTAAGTCGCGTGCGTTGTTATTTAGGTCGTTTGTGTATTTGTAAGTCGTTGAGCTGTTTGTATTTCATTTTCTTATATCGTTTGTATAAAGGGTTGTTGAGTTGTTTGTACTGTTAGTTGTATCTGTTAAGTGTTGTAAATATTCTAAGTGTTAGGTCGTTCAAGACCTAAGAGTTGTGTTGTAAGTGTTGTGTTGTATGCCTATAAATAGGCGAGTTATATCATTTATAAAAGGTTGTTGATTGTTGAATAAAATTCTCTTTTGTTAGCTTTGTGCTTTCAATTAAAATCGGTAGTTGAGTGTATCTCCTATCTCCACCTTCGACATTCGAGTGCGCTCGAATCTTCGATCGTTGAAGCCAATTCGCGGAATCAAGTGCGCTTGATCAACGCTCGAAGAATTGTAGATCTCTCCTCACGGTATCGTGCGCGATCAACGTGTCAGAGATAGCTTGAATTCGGTATCTTTGGATCAACGGATTTGGGCATTTCAGTATTTCTCAATCCACCGATTGCTATTCTCATCGTATCATCATTTTTGTATTCCGTCGCTGCGTTATTTGGTATCAGAGCGAGACTTAGCCAATCATAGCTAAGCCGAGTCTTGGAGCCAATATTCTATCGAAGAATTCAAGTCATACATCATTTGTTGATTAAAGCCGAGAGCTTGAAGTGAAGCCGTGCATCTTTTGGTGTGCGTCGTGTTCATCATAAAGTTGCAACAACTTGGAAGATTTCGATCCATTTCATTTTGGATCTAAGGAAGGAAAAGTGTTTGAGTTGACCGTGGAAGTTTGCACGCCAAATGTGGATTTGAATTGTGTTTGAATTTTCTTTGAAGTGTCGAAGAGCTAGAGGCAAACTAGTTCAAGTGTGTGGGAGATTTGTTCAAGTTCATTGGGCATCAATTTTGAGATTTGAAGTTTGGAGTTCGATTGAAGTCGTTTGTTTATTTGGGTGTTCTTGAATTTCAAACAAGTGGGAAAGTTTGATTCGAAAATTTTTGGATCAAAGTGAAGTTTTTGTTTGGATCTGTTTAAGACTTGATCATGCCTTTGAGATATGATAACCGTCATTATAGTGTTGCAGATTTGTATGGGAGAGAAGATCCTGAACAGATGAAGCAACGTAGTGATGAAAGATTCAATAAGGGTTTCGAGAAAGTAGAGAGAATGAAGTTTGACATGAATCGAAATCAACGGAGAGTGTCGCCACGTTATGATAGAGAAAGAAGAGAATCATCTTTGTCAATAAATCGAGATCGTGGAGCTCGAGACAATCGTGATTATCAGAAGGAAGAAAGAAGAGCGTATCGTGGTTACGAGCATGAGCCATCTTATGATTATGAGAAAAGAAGTAAAGAGGACGTGCATGGGCATAGAAGAGTCGATGTTCAGAATCGACGACGAAGTTCAACTAATTTTGAAGAGGAAAGTTATGGTGATCGTGTTCATTTTCGATATTCCGATCAAGGGCAAAATCGATACAAGAATATCGAAGAGGATGGTTATACATGGAAATCAAGAGAGGATACGAAGATTCCAGAATTCCGAGGTGGACTACAAGCAGAGGAATTCTTGGACTGGTTATCCACGATTGAAAATGTTTTTGAGCTCAACTACGTTCCTGAGGATCGTCAAGTGAAGTTAGTTGCTACAAGTTTGAAAGGAAAAGCCATGGACTGGTGGCAACAAACTAAATCAACCAGAGTGAGGATGAAGAAGTCTAAAGTTGTCAAGTGGGATAAGATGAAAAGGATGATGAAAGCAAATTTCTTACCCTACAATTATCAAGCTCGTATTGATCAACAATTGCAGAAGTTGAGTCAAGGGAATCGAGGAAAGAGTGTGGTTACAAACTCCAGCAATCAGAATCATGATGTTCATTACAGTAAAAATGTTTTTAAGAGAGTCAACGAACCAGTTGTATATGGAATCACGAGGGCAAGTGTTGATGAACGAGTTAAGCGATATCATTATCAGGAGTTTGACCATCGAAGTTTTGAATGTACAAAGTCCCAAAAGAAACCCTTTGTTGTAGAAGAATGTGAAAGCGAGGATGTGGATGATTCTACTGAAAACGAGACAGAAGAGGAAGAGGAACCAACTAATCCATTACCTTTCGGCGAAAGTGCTGAAGAATCGGAAGGTAGTGCTGAAACCTTGGTTAGGTATGAGGCAAGTGAAGAGCTTAAAACTCTCGAGGAGGTTAAGCCAATGTTAGAAGAATTTGAAGAGGTCGGTCCTACAGAATCATTCGCAGCCTTACCACAAAAGTTTGACAACGAAGATGAAGAGGTCGAGTTGGAGAACGAAGAATGTAATTTGTTGAGGAGGATTGATGAAGTTAACTTTTATCAACCACCACAAATTGACGACGATAAAGAATTTCTGCCAGGATTTGAGGAATCTTTGTCAGGGGAAGTAGAAGTTTTGTCAATAGAGAAAGGAGGTAACTTGTTGAGGAGGACTGTTGAAATTGACTTTTATCAACCATCGAAATTTGATGATGATGAAGAAATTGAGTCAAAGTATGTGGATGTAGAAGTTGATCATTCGTCACCACCAAAGATTGATGTTGATAGTGTGGAAGAAGAAATTGTGTTCGGAGTTGAAGGAAATAATTTGACGATGAAGGATTCTTGCTTGACACATGAGTTTATGGAGGAAGACCAGCCAAGTGAAACTTTTTTAGTTTTCGAGGAGTCCGAACAAAGTAAACATGAAACAGAAGAGAAGGCAGAATCAGACGATTTATTATCTTTGAAAGAGTTCGACAGTGAAATAAAAGATGGTGATGAACTATCAATGTTGATTGAATCTGGAGAAAGTTCTGATTTTGAGAATCCCGAAGAGATTGAAGTATTTGAGGAGTGTGAAGATGAAATGTTTGAGGAACTGCTTGAAGGGACTAATCTTATATTTTTGGAAGAGTCGGTGAAAATTAGAAATGAATTACTTGTGTTGACCGAGCCAGGAACGAGTAAAGATCTTGAGGATTTCGAGGAAGTTGGGTCAGAATTCAATGAGTTTGAAGTCGAATATCCTGAGGAACTACCCAAAGAGTTACCACCACCACAGGACATTCAACCTCACACTGAACTAGTACCAGATGCTATTCTACTACAGGGATCATATGATCTTCAGAATCTGAAAGAACAGGAAGAGTTGAAAAGACGAGAATCTGAGCATGAGTCCTCACACTTTTTCGGTCGTGATTTCCTAAGTCACTCCATGATTTTAAACTTCCTTATATCGTCTCACATTTTCGACACGTTTTGGTTCTGTATCACATCTTCCTATTGGCACAAGCAATATGGTATAAGACACTATTCTTATGAAGTTCTGTGCTACATGAATTGGATATGGAACCTAGTGCTTAGTTCATGCCACACTTTTTCATATGTCATCTCCCTCAGATCACTTCCTTATGCCGCCTGCCTAATGCCACGTCTGTTTTACGCAATGCGTTCCTTATGTCGAGCCACATCTTCAAAGGGTCAAGTCAAGATCATTCTCAAGAATGGTTATCACCAGCACCGCACCAGACCAGATAATGAATGGAAGACAGTGTCTCGAAGAAGAAGAAAGTGTGAATTCGGGACGAATTCTTTTCAACCAGGGGAGGATGATGCAGCGCGAAATAGGGAAGAACGACCTACCTGAAATCGCGAGCAGCTCCAGCCCATTCCATAGGTCGTGAATGACCTAAATCCACATCCCCACGACCTAACTCCCTCCACGACATAGTTCCGCGACCTAAATCCGCATCACCGCGACCTAACTCCTCTGCTCTAAATCGCGAGCGACCTAACTCCTAAACCTAAGTCGCGTACGACCTAAACCTCTCCACGACCTAAACCTAAGTCACGTTCGACCTAAACCTAAGTCGCGTACGACCTAACTTCCACAACCTAACTTCACCGCGACCTAAACTTCACACCGATTCCATTCCGCGACCTATCCCTCCACGCGATCTAATTCCACCACGACCTAATGATGGATCGCAACAAGTCCAGTAATTCGTTGATTTGATAAGTCGCGAGAAGAGCTATGTCGATACCGAGCTATCTTTAAGTCGCGTGAAAGCTTTTTCGTACGACCTTTCTTAAGTCGCGAGCGACATAGTTAGGTCGTTGATACCGAGCTATCTTTAAGTCGCGTGAAAGCATTTTCGTACGACCTTTCTTAAGTCGCGAGTGACATAGTTAGGTCGCTGATGATTTCTGAAGAGCGAAGTTTCTTTGCCGTGCTTCAATTTTTAGCTCATGAGAAGTTTGTTAAGTCGCGTGAAGAATTTTAAGTCGCGTGCGTTGTTATTTAGGTCGTTTGTGTATTTGTAAGTCGTTGAGCTGTTTGTATTTCATTTTCTTATGTCGTTTGTATAAAGGGTTGTTGAGTCGTTTGTACTGTTAGTTGTATCTGTTAAGTGTTGTAAATATTCTAAGTGTTAGGTCGTTCAAGACCTAAGAGTTGTGTTGTAAGTGTTGTGTTGTATGCCTATAAATAGGCGAGTTATATCATTTGTAAAAGGTTGTTGATTGTTGAATAAAATTCTCTTTTGTTAGCTTTGTGCTTTCAATTAAAATCGGTAGTTGAGTGTATCTCCTATCTCCACCTTCGACATTCGAGTGCGCTCGAATCTTTGATCGTTGAAGCCAATTCGCGGAATCAAGTGCGCTTGATCAACGCTCGAAGAATTGTAGATCTCTCCTCACGATATCGTGCGCGATCAACGTGTCAGAGATAGCTTGAATTCGGTATCTTCGGATCAACGGATTTGGGCATTTCAGTATTTCTCAATCCACCGATTGCTATTCTCATCGTATCATCATTTTTGTATTCCGCCGCTGCGTCAGAAACACACGAACGAATATGCTGCAGAGATCAGCACGACGAGACGATCAAAAAGGTATACAGATATCAGTGGTACGATCATTATATCAAAAGTCGATAATCAGTACCGAAAAATGCTGTTAATTTGCCGAAAATAAGATAAACGGAGCAATAGAAGTCCAAATTGAACGAACCGAAATGTGACGTCTCACTCCGAAGATGATCTATAAATTTATTATATAAAAATATTCAGGTTTGGAAAACAATTTATTATCATCTAATATTAACTGATTTAAATTGAAATAAAATAAACTTGTATATTATCTGATGAAAATTTAACATTTGCTATGTTTAAGTAGACGTATTTCAAATATCAAATTTTTATTTCAAAATTCAATTATTTAAAATTTCACAAAATTCCAGTAATTACGTTATTAAAACCATTAAAATTTACGGGTCGTTACACATTTGCTCCATCATCAAACAGATAAACTGTCTACTTATTTTGTTATAAGCCTTCTGCATGTCAATTTTTATACAAAATTTTTTAACATCCCTCTGACAAAAAATTTAATTAGCTCATGAGCTAATAAAATATTTTCTGCAATTGATCTAGTGGGTATAAATGCAGATTGTGCTTCTGAGGTAAGATAATTCAAAACCATTTAATTCTTTGACTTTTGAAATAATCTTATATAAAACATTGCAACTAGTAATAGGCCTATAATCGTAATTGTAATAGGCTTATCTTTTTTTGGCACCAATGAGATGAATGTATGATTAAGCCTTTTGGGAATTTTTCCTGATTCGAAAACTTCCTACACTGCTGCTATAATAGTTTCTTTATATTCATTCCAGTGTGTCTTGGAGAACTTTGCAGTGAAGTCATCAGAACCTGGTGACTTGTCATTTTTGATAGAGAAACTTGCATTCTTTATTTCTACTTCAGATACTGGTTGAGATAAGTGTTATCCACCTTTTGCATTGATCCGTCTTCTATAATTAATTTGTTGGTCTATTGTCTCCGTGTTGTCTGGACCATTGTGTAAATCAGTGTAGAAGTAAAGTGCCTCATTTTCAATCTGCTTATTCTCTTATATAGCTTCCTCATCTTGATTCATTAATGCCTGTATGTTGTTTTTGTACCTCCTCATCGACATTTCAGCAAAAAAGAATCTTATGTTTTTGTCTCCATGAACAAGCCAATCCACCTTTGCTTGTTGCTTGCAGTTAGCATAATGTATATTCATCAGTTG
Organism: Allium fistulosum; assembly: GCA_030737815.1. NCBI lineage: Eukaryota > Viridiplantae > Streptophyta > Magnoliopsida > Asparagales > Amaryllidaceae > Allium > Allium fistulosum. Next base: position 921,133,534 of record CM060906.1, read on the forward strand.
GTGTAATTGTGTGCTCTAATAAACCATCTGTTCATAGCTTTGCACATCCGTAGGATTTTCATCAACTCGTAGCAGCATATCATTGAATTCTGATTCCAGTTTGGTGATTCTAGTATCCATTTTATCTCTGTTGAGGTTCCATTTCTTTAGCTCCAATTTTGTATTTTTGAGTTTGTAGATCAAGTTGTATACTTTTCCTCCCCAAGTAGAACATGTCATCCCACTCTGAACTGCTTCCAGATATCCTTCCTGGGTGGGCTATGTATTTACATATCGAAAAGGTTTCCCTTTGTTGATTGTTTCATTATAAAAAAGTGTGAGCAGAGGTGTATGATCACTCTGGTGAGTAGGCAGTGCAATAGACTTTAGTTGGTTGAAAGTAATAAGCATTTTATCATTCAACGGTACTTTATCTATGTGTGTAGCTACATTTCTCCTTCGCCAAGTTTAAATCCATAAATATTAGCCTCAACCAATCCACATCGAATAATGCAATTAGAGAATCCCCTGACTTGTGAGAAAGGAATTTGTCTACCTCCTTGTTTGTCTTTGAAGTTGAGTACATTATTTAAATCTCATGAAAGCATCTAAAGCTTTGTCTACGTTTGTAGAATCACCAATCATGTGTTACCATAAAATTTCCCTTTCTGCATATAAGTTACTTGTATATACCACAGTTATGTACATCTGAAATCCACCATGGTTAGTAGAGAGGCAAGTAATATGTTGAAAACTTGAAGAAATGACTGTTAAACCCTAGATTAATTCTTCATCATATAAAATGAAAATTCTACATATTGAATTGTTCTCATTATTGTGTATGTAATTCCATAAAGTTTGGAGTTTATCAGTGAAATAAGTCATTCTAGAAGCAGTTAACTTTGTTTCTAGCAAACCAACAAAAATTGGTCTGTGTTTTAGGAGGAATTGAAGGATGTAAGACATTTTTCTTTCATCATTCATCTCCCTAACATTCCAACTGATCACTGTCATTTGGGTTTGAATGTGCTTGTTGTATTTCTTTTAGGAGGAGCAAATTTGACTTGTTTACCAAATTGACTTGGTTGTCTTGGTTTGCTTTGCACTGAAATTTCCTTCAGATAATCTATATTTTCTTCCATCATACTTGAGACATCATAAGTTTCTGGTTCCACTGTGTCTTCCTGGACATTTGATGCCAAGTTGTCAATAATAATTGTTTCCTGTAATTCATCAATTGCGGGCTCTGATTCTTCCTTGTCATCTGAATGTAGGAAGTCATTGGTTTCAACATTCATTGGACCAGTGGTTGTATGAGTTATGCCACAGTGTGCGTCGTTTCCTGAATGTGCACACTCATGAGCAGAATTTGCTGTTTGGTTAGGTTCATCGCTGCAGTGCACTTCAGAACGGGTAGCTTCTTCATCTTGCGATATATGGAAAGGATTTTCATGAGAGAAATCCTGATCTGAAACATTATGTGAGTTCACTTTTTCCTTTCCTTTTCCCATAGTTGTACTATCAACAGAAATAGAATCTTTACTTTGTTTGCTGTTTGGTTTTGGAACCCATGTAGGCATAATTTTGTCTTTGCAATTATCAATAGTGTGTCAAAACACTTTACAGTGGTTGCATCAAAATGGTTTATAATCATATGTAACAGGAACTTGCACAACAGCCATCAAAATATTCTGCCTCCACTATGTTTGGGTAGTTGTTTTCAATGTCCATCTCTACCAGAACCTTTGCATTTCTGTCTTCAGCTGGGGTGAAATAATTAAGTTTTATGGGCTTCCCTACCACACTTGCAAGTCTGCATAATGCTTCAACATCCCAGAGTTCAAGATCTTCAATGTGGAGTTTGGCCCAAACTGAAAGTCAACTGAAGTATTCTTTGTCTAACTGCATACCAGGCCTCTATTTTTTGATTGTGATGATTCTTTAATTATATGTATAAGGCCCTGATTGTAAAACATGTTTATAATCCAATTCTGACATGAATTGAACAAAGAAGAAGCCATTCTTTTTAGGAATAACTTTATATTTGTAGAAAGCTTCCACGCCTTGTCAATATACATATGAATTTAGGACATGATGGTCTTTGGCCAAAAACAGAAATCACCAATGTGTTACCCCATTTCTTCTCTGATCTGCTAACAATATCCTTTGTGATTGTAAAATAATTAATTCCTCTGTCTTTGTTTATTCAGCAAAGTATTGTTATATACACAGTAAGTAGCATTCTTCTAGGCTACAAATCAGAATCTACCGTTTACTTGGTTTACAAGATATTATATACATAAATACATATGCTATCACACCCCCTCAGTCTTAGCAGGAGGTTGTCGGACGCTGAGACTGTCCCGAAAATCATCAAACAGTACGCGCGGAAGCCCTTTTGTAAATATATCTGCGATCTGATATCGAGAGGGGACATGTAGGACACGCACTTCTCCTTTTTGCACCTTTTCACGAACAAAGTGGATGTCCATTTCAATATGTTTAGTGCGCTGATGTTGAACTGGATTCCTGGATAGATATATCGCACTAACATTATCACAATAAACCAGCGTTGCTTTTTGGATCGGACAATGGAGCTCTAAAAGAAGATTTCGGATCCAACAAGATTCGGAGACAACATTAGCAACTCCTCTATACTCAGCTTCGGCGCTGGAACGAGAAAGAGTAGGTTGGCGTTTAGAAGACCATGAAATCAAGTTATCCCCGAGAAATATGCAATAGCCGGAGGTGGATCGTCTAGTATCCGGACAACCACCCCAATCTGCATCTGTATAAGAGATGAGTTTACCAACAGATGACTTATAAAGATGCAAACCAAAATTAGAGGTACCCTGAACGTAGCGTAATATGCGCTTAAGAGCATTCATATGCTCATTCCTCGGATCATGCATGTGAAGACACACTTGCTGCACAGCATATGAAATATCAGGACGGGTGAATGTAAGGTATTGCAATGCTCCTGCAAGTCGTCGATACTTAGTCGGATCCTCATATGGGGCATCATTAGAGCCACTAAGCTTTGGCTTAGTATCAACAGGAGTTGGGCAAGTGTTGCAGTTGGACATGCTGGCTCGTTCAATAATTTCTTAAGCATATTGCTTCTGTGATAAGAATAAACCATTGGCATTTCGAGTAACAGCAATTCCCAAGAAGTAACTGAGTGGACCAAGATCCTTCATAGCAAACTCCGCACCCAAGAGTTTCATAATAGACTTACGTAGAGCATCAGATGAAGCTGTAAGAATGATGTCATCGACATAAAGCAGAATATATGCAATATTCGTCCCTTTTTGATAAATAAACAATGAGTGATCAGATTTACTGTGAGAGAAACCAATTTTGGCAACATAGTCTGTAAATCGTTGGTACCAAGACCGCGGAGCTTGTTTAAGGCCATATAAAGATTTCTTTAGCAAGCAAACATAATCAGGATGATTTGGATCTTTAAAACCTAATGGTTGATGCATGTATACTGTTTCATTGAGATTACCATGCAAGAAGGCATTCTTAACATCCAACTGATGAATATGCCAAGAATGAGACAGTGCTATGCTCAAAACAACCCGAATAGTAGCCGGTTTAACTACCGGACTAAATGTTTCTTCGCAGTCTACTCCTTTTCGTTGAGACCTGCCATCACCTACAAGACAGGCTTTATGCCGCTCAAAAGAACCATCAGATTTTCGTTTATGACGAAAAATCCACATAGACCGAATAACATTCACATTAGGTGGACGAGGTACTAACTCCCATGTCTTATTTTTAATAAGAGCAGCATATTCATCTAACATTGCACTTTTCCAATTTGAGTCATGGAGAGCACTAGCAGGATTTTTAGGTAGTGGTGAAATGGAGATAGTTGTCGATGTGTTCAAATTGGTAGTGTATTTATGGTTAGGCTTGAATATACCATTTTGGCTTCGTGTAGTCATACGATGAAGCATGGGATTAATGGGTCTGGACCTGCTTTGGGTTGTTTGGGTTGTGGAAGTGATGGTCGGTTGAGGTAATGAATGTGAAGATTGGGTTGAGGATGTCAATGGGGTCTGCAGGCTGCTTGTGGGAGAGTGTGGTGGGCTACTGGTCACATGTGGAGTGGACTGAGAAGGTTGAGTAGGTGAAGGAATTGTGGTCTGTGTGCCACTATTACTAGCATGATTTTGGAGTGTTTGGCATGGGCTTTGGGATGGAGTATGTAGTTGCTGCTCGTGGGGAAGGATAGGTGATAAAGTTTGGACCGGAGAAGGTATGGGCTGCTGAGGGTGGACAGCACGAGATTGGGCTGAAACCATGTGGATTGGAGAGCCGGTTCTGGGAGGAGGTTGCGGAGATTGCAATGGAGAGGTGGTTTGCTGATTTTGTGTAATTTGTGAAGAAGATCGAGTCATGGAATTGATCAGATATGGAGAAACGCCATGGTCCAAAAAATCATATGTATGAGGAACGTGGTCGTGAATTTTTGAGAACGGAAATTGCGTTTCATCAAAAAGTACATGACGACAGATAATTATTTTTCTGTTTGACATGTCATAACACTTATAACCACGGTGATTGGAAGGATATCCAAGAAAAGCACATGGAGTAGACCTTGCTTGCAATTTATTTATGGTGGTGGAAGGAAATAACGGATAACAAAGACAACCAAAAACTCGAAGATGTGAATAATAAGGATCTTTATAATAAAGAATTTGAGTTGGAGATGAGTATCCTAAAATTTTGGTCGGAAGAATATTAAGGAGATAGGTGGCCGTTTGGAGTGCATGATGCCAAAAGGAAGGTGGCATAGATGCATGTGCAAGTAAAGTACGAACAATATTATTGATTGATTTAATATGCCGCCCTGCTTTTCCATTTTGAGGGGAAGTATGGGGACATGAAAGGCGGAATTGCATTCCATTTTGCTCACAAAATTTTTGGAATGAACCATTAACAAACTCCGTGCCATTATCACATTGAATAGTCTTGATGTTTCTATCAAATTGAGTTTTAATGAGAGTTTTGAAAGATTTAAATATAGAAAAGACTTGTGATTTTCTAGTGATCGGAAAAGTCCACAAGAATTTAGTGAAATCATCAAGAAATAACACATAATAACGATGCCCGGATGAACTTGCTACGGGCGAAGTCCAAAGATCACTGTGAATAATATCGAATGGAAATACAGTAAAAGACAATGAACTTTTAAACGGCAATTTAATGTGTTTTCCAAGAGGACATGATGAACAAAAAGAACTACGAGCATTATTACATTCAATAAAGTTTTTACGACAAAGAGAACTAAGAATATTAGCTCCTGGATGTCCTAAGCGGTTATGCCACAAATCAGAAGACAAAGCAAGAGAAACTAAAGGAGAATCGGCTTGATTTTTGATGAAGATAGGATAAAGATCACCCGTGCTGTCACACCTCATTAGAATGGTCCCCGTCCGTAAATCCTTCACAGAAAATCCAAATGGATCAAACTCGATTGAAACTAAATTGTCAGTTGTAAATTTTCGAACAGAAATTAGGTTTTTAATAAGTTTTGGTGCATGCAAGACATTTGTTAGGTTTAGTGGAGGGTATGGTGGAGAAAGTTTAGTGTTTTCATAACCCTGAATTGGAATTAAGTGCCCATTACCAACAATAATGCTATGATTATTATTGCTCGAATTAAAATAAGGTGAGAGCATACCTTGATCCGCAGTCATGTGAGATGTTGCACCGGTATTCATGTACCAGTTTCCATCTGGTTGGGAGAGTGAGAGGGTGTGCATGGCTGCGTCGATGTCGGTCGGAGCATAACTTGGAGCATAATTCGAAGTACAACCAACCATCGAAGGTGCTGCCATATAGGCTTGAGATGGTCGAGGACCTAGAACTCCCGGTTGACGAGGCTGCACTGGTCGGGGCTGCTGCCATGAGACAGTGGGATACGGACAAGGAGGGGCTTCCCACTGTGGACTCCATTGTCCATGCATGGGCTGCCATTGCTGCTGTGGACCCCAGAAGGTAGGTCGCTGCTGCCAGTGCTGTGGTGTCTGCTGGCTTCCACTGCTGTTGCCGCCTTGTTGTCTGCCGCTTCTTCCAGTCTTTTGGTCGCTGCCCCTTCCGCGGTTGTTGCCGCCTTTTCCACGATTGTTTTTCTTCCCTTTATTATTATTAATGTTTCTGTTTTGTTGCTGAGTTGGGGATGAATAACCATTGTCAGAACCACCGTTGGAGGAGGTGATAAGAGCAGTCGAACTGGTTGAACCACCGGACTCACGAGCCGCTCGTTTTTTAATTGTTGTTTCTTCCATCTTAAGTCTGGAACGAGCAGTTTCAAATTCAGGAAGGGGATCTTGATTTTGAATGATCGTAACATACCCGGCATATTCATCAGTTAAGCCCCCTATCATCTTTTAAACTAAACGACTGTTAGAGACCGGTGCATCGACGTCGGCAAGTTGGTCGGCCAGCAGTTTTAGGTGAGTGCAGTAGGCATCCACATCCGCAAAATCTTCAAAATTGGTGGTGGAAAATTCATTCTCAAGGTGAACTGCTCTAGAATGCTTGTTATCTTGAAATATGTTTTCTAATCTCTTCCAAGCTTTCGCAGCAGAGTCATCTTTCGTGAGAATGGTGAGAAGAAGGTCTTGAGAGATCGTCCCATATATCCATTGAAGGACAGCCGCATCGAGACGATCCCAAAGGTCAGGATCCGCTGCCTTGAGTTCATCTTCCTTCTTCTTTGCTTTCTCGTCCGTAGGAGGAATTATGTGGTTCAATAAGTTATGAACCCTAGCTTGAACCTTGAACAAAGCTGCCCACGAATGGTATTGTCCAGACGCATTGTCTAACGTAATCGGAATAAGGGATTTAACGTTAGTAATCGACAAGGCCGGGTGAAATTTTTGTTCAGACATTGTGGATAGCTAGGAAGGAAATTGGAGGTAGGAGAATAAGAAGAATCAGAGAAGGAATAACAAGAGAGATGGCGGCTGTAGGAATATAGGCTCTGATACCATGTAAAATAATTAATTCCTCTGTCTTTGTTTATTCAGCAAAGTATTGTTATATACACAGTAAGTAGCATTCTTCTAGGCTACAAATCAGAATCTACCGTTTACTTGGTTTACAAGATATTATATACATAAATATATATGCTATCAGTGATGTATGCTCTCGTGTTGCTCTGTCATTGTAATAGGTTGTAGTAGGGTAAATCTTCGTCAAATACTTCTGTCGAAGTTGAGTCCTGCACGACCTACGACCATGTCTTTCCTAATGAGGTTCTCCAATCATAAGACAGTTTTGTTTTTGTGGTTCCATCTTCTTCTTCGTTGGTTATAACTATTTCAGCCATTATATATATATATGTATATATAATTTTGAATAATTTATAAATATATATAGAAGGAATTTATAATACAGGAAATTATTGTCAAGGACAAAATTTCTCAACATTTTAGCCTCAAGGACAGACCTTCAGTTTTTTAGCCTAAAGGACAACTTTATTTAGGTATCAGTTTTTATGTTTTTAAGTATCAGTTTTTAGTTATCGGTAGCAGTTTTTAGGTATCAGTTTTTAGTTCGGTAGCAGTTTTGAAAAAATGTTTGTCCTTATGAATAATTTTGAAAGAATGTTTGTCCTTATGAATAAATTTTAGAAGAATGTTTGTCCTTGTGGTTAAAATATTGAGGTCATGTCCTTGAGGCTAAAAATATACAAATTTTTGTCCTTTAAATTAATTCTCCCAACAATATATATGTAATACAGGAAAATAGGCACAAGAACAAACTTAGAAAAAAATTTAAACCGAAGGACAACAAGTTTGGTTTTTAGACTGAAGGACAATGCTAGTTATAACTAGCATTTTGTATAGTGTAAAACTGAATATAATGTTAGATATAACTAGTATTTTGTATAGTGTAAAAGTTGAATATAATGCTAATTATAACTAGCATTTGTCATTTAGCCTAAAACTGAAATTTGATGTTCTTCAGCGTAAATCTTTTCAAAGTTTGTCATTTTCCCTAATTCCCTGTATGTAATATATATTAATCTAAATAAATGTAAAATCATTTTAAATAAAATATTAAAAGTTAATTTATTTATTTAATTATAAAATCCAAAAACAAAATTTAATTTTTTATAAATAAACGTATAATATATATACACACACTTATAAATAATTTACTAATATATATATATGAACGAAATATGTATACACACACACATCTAATAATGCTTATGGCATAAATTTATTTTTTAAATATTTAATAAAATTTAATTATCATATGGAAATTAATAAAAATTAAATAAAATATTTCCAACAATAAAATTTGTATTTTAATATTTTACAAAAAATCTGAATAATATGTTAACCTTTAAATATTTCCTCATATATATTGTAATTTAAATTAAATTATTAATTTTCGCAAATATATGTAAAAATTTAATTAATATAAAATTAATTTTTTTACTTTCGAAATCATATTAGATATGAAATTAATTTTATAAAATTTAAAACATATTTTATGTGATATATTTATTGATATTATGAATTTATAAAATTTACTTGATTTAATTAGTATTTAAATAATATATATACATATATATATATATATATATATATATATAAACAAAAGTTATATCGAAATCCTTTTAGGTGTAAAACTATTTATATAAAATTTTAAAAACATGTTTTGTATAATGTAATATTTAATATTTAAATTATGAAACTTAAATGAATTAAATGATATATTAAATTAGTTCGAAATTAGAATTTTTTTTAATCTTGTCGTCAATATTAAGGTATTTATTTGTTGGATAAATTTATTTTATTTTAAATTACATAAGCACATAAATATACAATCATTCAGATTCGTTACTTATCGATCTAAACATCATATGATATAAAATATAATATTAATTTATATTTGCGAATCAAAGACATACCTTTAATAAGGCCTATTGAATACATGTTGAAACGAAGGTACGAGTTCCTATGAATTCTATTCCAATCCTAAACGTGCTAGCTTCGAATTGTTGACCACTAGCTATCGAATAGCTTTTGTTATTATATGATTTGATCTTGAAAAATGGAGGATATGGAAGGGTGATTTTTGGCTAGCAATAGAGTGGGTGGAGGCAGTAAAAAGTAGTTTTAGAATATGGGTTCTGATCATTTTATAAGGGAGAGGCTAAAGAGATAAAGTAGGATCAAGAACTACTTTCTTCTCTTACTCATTCTCTGCCTTTTAAATATCAAATCCCAAGCCTATTGCTATCTTATGGTGGCCCATTTCCTGATCTCATCACGGCCAAAATTCCCTTGCCCCATATGGGCTTCAAACCCATTTCAATCCCGAATAAATTTTATTGTATTTAATCCAATTTGAACGTGTACCGATATCGCATATCGATTAATATATTTATAACTATTATAAACATATTTATTGACATTGTTCAACACATCAAATAAAATTTTTATAACTAATATTTCATAAATATTACTTAATTTAATTAATCTATAACAATCACAAATTAATTAAATCATGCGGTCAAAAGAGTATACAACGTTTCGGTTGTGTGACTCTTTAGGTGTAAATTTGGTCAGTGATTAATATTGAACTATTCGATTATTAATGTTCATATGTCACTTAATAGATGGTGTGACATTTTGCCAAATTTATCGCTGACTTGGTTTTGATAAAATCCAATTTTACTTTATTAAATGTTACCCTGTAGTGACGATTATTTACACTAATTCTCTTTGTCAAAACTATATCACGTTGGACTTATGAAATTTGGTAATGGTCAATTAATCGAACTATTCCGCCTACATATTTTGACTTTGAGTTAACTTCCGTTGAACGTGATTCTAACCCCGTATAACTGAGGAGATGAATCATCTCTTGAATAGTGTTTCACTTTCAATACTTCCACTTGATCCAATGATAGTCACTCGATGGACGCCGTACCATGATTTGACTATAATATTCAAAGCGGAGTTTTCATATTGAAGATCACTAGTATTCTCAAGTCGAGAGAAGTATGTAAATTAGTCACACTGATATTTTCTGTTTGACCATTGTTATGTTAACCAACAGAAGACTATCGAGCGAGTCATTTTATAGTTATCGAATAACTATCAGTACGTAACCCCTTAGTGCCCCAGTAGTCATGAGTAATACACTGTCCAACGTTTGGAGAGTGTTACGTACTCTAGTCTCAAAATATACGTCAATATCCAATCTCGATGCATCTTAACTAGGAATATTTAAAATGATGTGTTTATTATATTGTAATACAATATGCATGATTACAACTATCTGTAATTACTTTCACAAATACAACATTTATGGTTTTCTGTTAAATATATTTCAATTAAATATTTAATTATTTATAACTCGCTATAACAAATATATAATAGATAGAAAAACACCTTTATTGCGAGCGAGAATTGATTACAGAGTTAATTAATTATAATAAATTATAGAATTGCCCCTAGAGCATACCATTAACTCTATCAGTAGGCTCTAGGAAGCATGGGTTTATGAGCAGGCAAGTCGACTAGGTTGGCCGTAGGAGGAGTTAGTATGACAAAGTTTATAGTTCTTGGACATCCAACTATGTCCTTAAGCCATTCACTTCGCGGGTTAGCTGACCTATGTTTGTTAGCTGTAACAATATAGTATGACACATTTTTTCATTGATACCAAGATTGGGTTAGACAGCACTAGCAATAATGTTGCCATTAGTTTCATTCCCGCTGTAGTTTTACCTTCGACTGGCGAAAGATTATCCATGGTAAAAAGTTAGATCAGATTTTTGTAGAGGAGAAAAGTGGAGAAAGGTGAAAGCTCTAGGGGAGATCCTCCTTCTAGTGCCATAATCTTGGCTAGATTTTTAGCCAACCTTGAAATCAGACTAATGCATTATGAAAGCAAAAGGTTATTTCCTAATCATTAGGTTTAAAACGGAAAATGAGGAAGAAAGTAAGCAATTAAAGTAAATGACACGAAATATAGAGTAGTTCGACAAGTTTTCCTACGTCCACTATGAAGTTATCTTACTATATTTCTATCTTACAATTATAAGGAATTACAAAAAAATAATAAGAAAAAGGAAGTGCTTAAGACCAATGAGGTGACTAATATTATAAACTTGATGTGTGAAAAGCTCTGAATTGTGTATAGTACCCAGAATTCTTGTATTTTCCCATCCTTTTGCAGTGGCAATGTATGAGGTATTTATAGTAGTTGAGATAGATGATGGACGGCTAAGATTGTACTGCAGAATAGGCAGGAAAAGAGTCTGATTGTTCATCTGGTCACATGGTCTGATGGGAGGCAGTTGTAAAGGTACAAAGGGATGTGTGTCAGAAATTCTTTACTGTTCGATCTTTCATGATTATTGATGAACAATTCAAGTAATAGCCCAAGGATCACCAATACCGAATATTTCACAAACAAAACTTAATATGATTTATTGTTTAAGATGACGTACCTTGATTAACAGCGGAAGATGTAATGGCTGTCATCTTCTTCTTCTGACTTCTAATAATTACTCTTCTTCTCGGAATTCGGTTTCTCTCTCTAACCCTATTTCTTTATGTGTTTCTTGATGGAAAAGAATACATCTGTTAGCTGGGAGAGAGAGGACCCAATCCTTTATATAACATTTAACTCTAAATCTGATACGTCCATCATATACCAATTCAACGTTAAAGATTAATCACAGACCTAATGTTCTAATTATAGAACGGTCTATTTATGACTTAATTAATCGGGTCACATTAAGATTAAAAACTGCATAACGTTAAAGGTAAATGAAACGTTCTATTTATGACCTAATTAATAGGGTCACATTAAGATTAGAAACTGCATAACGTTAAAAGTAAATGAAACATTCTATTTATGACCTAATTAATAGGGTCACATTAAGATTAGAAACTGCATAACGTTAAAAGTAAATGAAACGATTGCAGTTTCTAATAGCATATTTCTAACATTCTCCCACTTGATCCGATTATTCATAATATCAAGTGTTGAACATCATACTATGATAAATTGCTGAGAGTTATGGCACTTGTGCATTATTAATTCAATGCATTCCCTTCCATATACTACAATACCAGCAATCCATCATTTTATACTCATAATTTATATAAAACGGCATAATGGTCCACATAATGTCTTATATCATAATGATTAAACATAATATCTTTATAAGACTCTTTCCTGTTTAAAATTACATAAAGTACGTACTACCACATTAAAACAAGAGGCACAAAATTGTATATCAGAAACACACAAAGAAGCTTAGAATGTCACACATCAATTATTATTAATACAACCAAGACTCATTCTTTGAACATGTTCCTTAAATTGTCTTGGCTGTAACCCTTTCATCAAAGGGTCTGCAATCATAAGTTCTGTCCTGATGTGCATGATTGACACTCTTTGTTTCTGAACCTCATCTTTCACAACAAGATACTTCAGTTCCATATGTTTGGCACCTTTAGAGTACTTGTCGTTTTTTTGAGAAAAACACTGCTGCAGAGTTATCACAATAAATTTTCAGCGGCTTGCTAATGGTGTCGACAACCGCAAGTCCTGAAATAAAGTTCCGCAACCATAATGCATGAATTGTGGCTTCATAACATGCCACAAATGCTGCCTCCATAGTAGATGAAGCAATGATAGTTTGTTTCGCACTTTTCCATGATATGGCTCCTTGAGCAAACATAAACAGGTAACCAAAAGTCGATTTTCTAGTATCGATGCATCCAGCAAAATCTGAATCGCTATATCCAATCATCTCCAATTCATTGGATCTACTATACATGAGCATGTAATCTTTCGTACCTTGTAAGTAACTCAACACTTTCTTTGCAGCTTGCCAATGTTCCCATCCTGGATTACTTTGATACCTCCCTAACATACCGACCGCAAAACTAATATCCGGTCTAGTACATGTTTGAGCATACATTAGGCTACCAACTACAGATGCATATAGAATTGATTCCATTTTCTTTCGTTCAACATCATTCTTAGGACATTGCATGAGATTGAATTTATCACCTTTCTGTATAGGAACTTTCCCAGGTGAACACTTACTCATTCCAAAACTCTCTAGAATCCTTTCGATATATCCTTTCTGAGACAATCCCAATATTCCTTGTGATCGATCACGAAATATTTCTATTCCAATCACATAGGATGCCTCTCCCATATCTTTCATTTCAAAGTTCGTTGAGAGAAATTCCTTAGTCTCATGCAATCTGCTTAAATTATTTGCAGCAAGCAAGATGTCATCAACATAAAGGACTAGATAAATAAACTTGCTTCCATTGATCTTTTGGTATAAACAGTGATCAACCGTATTTTCCTTAAAACCAAAAGATGTAATAATGGTATTGAACTTAATATACCATTGTCGGGATGCTTGTTTAAGCCCATATATTGACTTCTTAAGTTTACACACCAATTGTTCTTTACCTTTTACAGAAAAACCCTCGGATTGATCCATATAAACATCCTCATCAAGATCTCCATTCAGAAAGGCTGTTTTCACATCCATTTGATGTAATTCCAAATCATAATGTGCTACTAATGCCATTATTATTCTTAGTGAGTCCTTTTTTGAAACAGGAGAAAATGTCTCCTTGTAATCAACACCATCTTTCTGAATGTAACCCTTAGCAACAAGTCTAGCTTTATACCGTTCGATATTATCACTAGAGTCGTGTTTAGTTTTAAAAACCCATTTGCATCCGACTCTTTTACAGCCATGTGGTAACTCAACGAGATCTCAAACTTCATTCTGTTGCATGGATTTTAGTTCTTCTTTTATGGCATTAATCCATTCCTTTGACTCTTTACTTTCTACAGCATGTGAAAACGAAACTGGGTCCTTATTGATTCCTATATCATAATTTGATTCTTGCATATAAACCATATAATCATTAGAAATAGCTGACCTACGATCTCTTTGTGATCTTCTTAATGCTACTTGTTGTGGTTCATGCATATCAGCATTATGTAAGAAATTTCCTTCAGGAAGTACTTCTTCATTTATATGTTGTTCATCATCATGCTGTTCTCCAACAGCTGGAACAACATTTGGAGTAATAGTAGATGGAGGAACTATTCTAAGCAATGTAACATTTACCCTTGTTTCCTTTATTTCCACTATTTCTCTTCTAGTACTCCCACCGACTTCACCAATCTCAATGAATCTTGCATTACCAGTTTCTACAATTCTTGGACTATGATTCGGACAGTAAAACACATATCCTTTAGGTTTTTAGGGTAACCTAAAAAATACCCACTAATCATTCGAGAATCTAATTTCTTTTCATGTGGATTATAAATTCTCGCTTCCGCTGGACAACCCCAAACATGCAGGTGTCTTAAGCTAGGTTTTCTGTTAGTCCATAATTCAAAAGGTGTCTTTTGAACAGCTTTACTAGGAACCCTATTCAACAAATAATTAGCGGTTTTGAGAGCATACGACCACAAATTCTTAGGTAGTGTAGAATCTGACATCATACTCCTAATCATATCTATTAACGTCTTATTGTGCCTTTATGCTACACCATTTTGCTGTGGTGTACCTGGCATTGTGTATTGCGCACATATGCCATGACTTTCGAGGAATTTTGCAAATGGACCTGGACACTGGCCTAACTCATTATATTTGCCATAATATTCACCACCTCTATCAGACCTTATGATTTTCACCTTTTTATCTAATTGCCTCTCAACTTCCTTTACAAACGTCTCAAGGACATTCACAGATTGAGATTTTTCATGAAGAAAATAGACATAACCATAGCGGGAAAAATCGTCAATAAAAGTGATGAAATACTTTTCTCCATTAAGGGCTGGAGTGTCCATAGGTCCGCAAATATCAATGTGTATTATTTCAAGAAGCTGGAAGCTTCTAGTGGCTCCTTTCTTATTATGTTTGGTTTGTTTACCTTTAATACAATCCACACATAATTCTAGATCACTAAAGTTCAAATTTGATAAAATTTCATTACTTACTAATCTCATCATTCTTTCTTTGGATATGTGACCTAGTCTTTTATGCCATAAGAAAGCAGAATTTTCATTCAACACGCTACGTTTGCATCCAACGTTATTTATTACATTCAGCAAAGAATTCGCATAAGTATCATTCAGTTTCAATTTTTATAAACCATCAATTAGAATACCAGAACCAACATTATCAGTATTCTTATATAAATCAAAACAACCAGATCCAAACATACATCTAAAACCAGAAATATCCAACTTACTTACGGAAATAAGGTTTCTAGATAATGAAGGTACATAAAGGGTACTATATAAGTCTAATACATATCCACTTTCTAGAATTAGACGATAAGTCCCAATGCCTTCTATTGTGGATTTCATTCTGTTTCCCATAAAGAGAAAACAATCTTCATTTGGATTTATGGTTCGGATCATAAGAAATCCCTGCATATTATTGGAGACATGAGTTGTAGTACCAGTATTAAGCCACCATGTATTAATAGGAACTTCAACTAAATTTGATTCAAAACATACGAAAGATAGATGATTACCTTTCTTTTCGAACCAAGCTATCCTTTTCGGACAGTCATTTTGATAATGTCCTTTCCTTTTACAGAAATGACATCGAACATCCTTTAGTTCCTTCTTTTCCTTATCCTGCCCATTCTTAGCAGGTGCCTTTTTCTTCTTGAAATGACTTGATTTTCCATTCTTTTCTTTACCAGCTTTATTACTCACAAAACTTACTGAGTGATTCACTTGATTTTTCAAACGTCCTTCTTTTTGAACAAGTCTACTGGCCAATTCATTAACATTCCACTTATCCTTTATAGTGTTATAGTTAATTTGAAAAGGTCCATATTCAGAAGGTAGCGAGTTCAGGATAAACTGGACAAGAAAAGAATCCTCTACTGTAAGTCCAAGGGAGTTTAACCTTGCTGCAATATTATTCATCTCTATAATGTGCTCTTGCATAGTTCGCGACCCATCTAACTTCATGGTCATGAGTTCTGCCATAAGAGTACCAGCGAGTGACTTATCAACTGAACGAAAACGCTCTTCCACAAACTGCATATATTCCTTAGCACTTTCTGTTTGCGGAATTGTTGACTTGATGTTGTTAGCAACAGTCATCTTAATAAACATAAGGCTCAATCTGTTACTGCGTTCCCATGCTTTATGGTGTGATTTTTCTGTCTCAGTACTAGCTGTTGTAAGAGCAACAGGTTTATCCTCGAGAAGTGCCAAGTCAAGATCCTGAACACCTAAATGGAAATTAACTTGTTCTCTCCACTCAGAAAAATTAACACCAGCGAACAATGTAACAGATGAAGCATGTGTATTCATGGGAACTACTGCAAATTAAATAAAAAAAATTGAAATAACTATAAGCTCATAGCTAACGCGATTCAGATATGTACATAATAGTATAATATAGCACTCCTTTGGGTGGATATTATCTTATACTAAACATAATTAAATATCAAAACATAAGTAATAAATATATTCAATTAAATAGAACTGGCATCTTTGGATGATCAATATTTATTTAATCAAGATATCTATAAACCTCATCATGTCAACTAGTTATAGAACAATACTTTCCTTTGGGTAAGTTCTCAGGTTCTATCATTAGTGACGCCAGTTTTTAATTGGTATTATTATAACTGGCAATTTCTATCAATAATCATTATGTCACTTATGCACTAAATGATTATTCTGATTTTGACCACTTTGGTGATTAACAAAATCATAAATCTCATGTGCATAAATGACTTATAACACATACTTGATTAAACATCATGAGTAAAGCATAGAACAGATCGATTGCAATCATAGGAAATATTCAGTTATTGATTGGTGGCTCTGATACCAAATGTCAGAAATTCTTTACCGTTCGATCTTTCATGATTAATGATGAACAATTCAAGTAATAGCCCAAGGATCACCAATACCGAATATTTCACAAACAAAACTTAATATGATTTATTGTTTAAGATGACGTACCTTGATTAACAGCGGAAGATGTAATGGCTGTCATCTTCTTCTTCTGACTTCTAATAATTACTCTTCTTCTCGGAATTCGGTTTCTCTCTCTAACCCTATTTCTTTATGTGTTTCTTAATGGAAAAGAACACATTTGTTAGCTGGGAGAGAGAGGACTCAATCCTTTATATAACATTTAACTCTAAATCTGGTACGTCCATCATATACCAATTCAACGCTTAAGATTAATCACAGACCTAATGTTCTAATTATACAACGGTCTATTTATGACTTAATTAATCGGGTCACATTAAGATTAGAAACTGCATAACGTTAAAGGTAAATAAAACGTTCTATTTATGACCTAATTAATAGGGTCATATTAAGATTAGAAACTGCATAACGTTAAACGTAAATGAAACATTCTATTTATGACCTAATTAATAGGGTCACATTAAGATTAGAAACTGCATAACGTTAAAAGTAAATGAAACGATTGCAGTTTCTAATAGCAGATTTCTAACAATGTGTGGTTGAGAAATATGTCATTTGTCCCTTTGTACTAGGAACAGACTTGACATCCAATGTGCATTAAATGCTGACGGCTTGCTAAAGGCATAGAGATGTGTTTTATGTCGTTTGGGTATAGTGCTTTGTATAGATGGATGTAGGGTTTGTCATTTACTTTTGTGTGATTGTGTGGCAAGGCTTGTTGAGCTGACTGGTTGGCGACTGAAGGCGTGCAGGAAACTAAGAGTTGCTAAGGACCAAGCTTGGGAGATGATGCCAGGATGGATGTGAGATGATAAGGCGGGCTGCTTGGGATTGGTATAAGGCGAATGTATTGAAGCCAGGCCAAGGATGGGCCATACCTAAGTCGGCCTTGTCGTATATGCTAGTAGCAAGAGGTAATCTTGAGTTGGTCCGGCAGCTATAGTGACGTTGAGCGGATGGGCTGACTTGGAGTAAGGCTGAAAAGTGGGCCAACGTAGGAGTGTCAGTCATCATTGAGTTAGAACGGAGTGGACGGGACAGGGCTATACTTAGTTTTGTCTTCACCTGATGAATTGACTGAGTGCCGCCTAGGGCTAAAACGGTCGGTCTTCAGCTTGATGCCTTGTTGAGTGGATGGGCTGGTTTGGAATCAACTTGAGTCTGGGTCGGCATGAATGGGTACGTCGAAGAATAGCTAGGCCGACTTTGATTAGGCCAGGCCGTGCATTAATCGGCTTGCTAATTACTTGGGAGAAAATTAAGCAACACTCATGTATCTACGCTTCAATGAAAAGGTAATTTTACCATTTTTGTTAATATGAGTGTAGTGTATATATTGAAATTTTCGTATTTACATCATTTAGTAGATGAATTTACGAATATTATTTAATTGTATTTATCTTGTTAGTCATAATTTAAAAATGTAAGTAATTTAAATATATGGATTGAAATGTAAAATATTAGAATAAATGTGCATTTAGTTTTATAAATAATTTTGGTAATTTTAAATGTAGGCGTTGGAGTTAAAAATATAATTTTACGATGCAAATGTGTGATAAATTTATTGAGATAAATGTATAACAAATTAAATTTGTTATTATTGTTTTATGTGATTACTTTCACCATTTTAATTGGTACGATAGTGGTATACATACTATAATTGTCCTTCTCTAGTTATTATTAGAAATATTAATAAATATTAGTTATTGAATTTATTTAAATAGTTTAAATTTTGGATTATGTAGTTACCTAAATATATGGACTTGAATTTAAAATATTCGATGTAACTGATGAATTATTTGTAAATAGTTGGGAAACATTTAGTAAAATAAGTATAAGTTGATAAATTAAAAGATACGAAAATATAATATTAAGAGAAAATTAAGGAGAAGGGGCAAAACTTCTAATATCAATAAGAGAGCTAGAAATTCTTTTGTTTTACTATTACTTAATAGATTAATATATTCGTTTATATCATTTAGATACATAAATTATACCATTTACAATAATTCAAAATTATTTTAGCAAAAATTTAATAAAAGTTTAAATACTCTACATAACTTGCATTTTAATAATACAACAAACAAATCAGTAGCAGGTTGGTTGTGTTGTAAACAATGCAACGTTTCATTGTATAAAATGCTTAAAAAAAAGAAAATGGAAGAGGTAAAGGTAGATATGTCAACGTATGCTTTTGAATGCGGATAATGTCATATTCGTATCTACATCTAAAATCATTTTCGGATATCGGACATCCGCATCTGCTGATACGGACAGATATCGAATAGTTGTTTTTTCCGTCCACGATCAATCACTAAAGAAAAATATATAGAAAATTTTGGTTTAATATAAATTATTTCCGATCTCATTGATTATAAAAGTGTGAAAATTAAACAAAAATGATGATGATAAACAGTTTTGAGTAGTTAATATGTATTAAATGCAGATAATATAAACTACTAACTTGATAAAATAATAAATACATATATTTCATTGTACTAAAATATACATAATATGAACTATAATCTCGACATAAATCAGACAGACAATTTTCGGATATGGATGCATTTGCATCCGCATCCGTATTCGTTTTTTTTATGCAGATATGAACGAATTTCGGAATTTTTGGGTATCTATTCACAAACTTGGGCAGAGATGATTTTGATATTTGATAAGTGACATGGATTACTAAGCATTTTTGAGAAAATGAGGATGTAAACATAATTTCCGCTTATAGATTTTGGTAGTGAACACTTGTTTTAAATTAGCACTACCTAAACATTAGGATGGAAAAGAAGAAAAAGACTACCTTAGATTTTGTTGTATTAAGTATAGAATGGATTGTGACAATCATTAGATATTAATTAATAACTATATATATGACATTATTACACACATTAACTTGTGTTTTCTGAATGATTTAGCAATTGATTTTATTCCAAAATTTTACCCCTTATCCTCACAATCAAATTCTTTATATACAGATCAAACTTGAATAAAATTACGAATATATGAACAACTCTTACAGTCTTAGTTCAACACTACAATTTAAACATATTTATTTCCTGGAAATGGAATATGGTAACGAAGATAGTAATGTGCCACTTGTGCAGGAAGTAACAAAATATGGTGAAAAGGCGACCTCTCCTCAAACTTTAGTCAATATTCTGATATCTATTTTGGGAACAGGAGTTTTGAGTATTCCTTATGCTTTTCGGGTTACTGGTTGGCTTTCTGCGTCCATTGGTCTATTAATCTCCTGTTGTGCTGCTTACTATTGTATGCTTCTACTTGTATGTATCTTTGATCTCTCCGCCACCGTTCCTGCATTAGTTTAAATTGTTTTGATTTTGTCAGAACTTCCCTAGTTCAAATTTATCAACTTTTGTTTGAGTTTAACTACTGTAGCTAAATGTTTTCCTATGATCTAACTTTTTTTATTTTATTTTCCTGATTAGATATATGCATATGTAAAATGGCACACATAACTTAATGTTTTTCATCATATAATACAGATAATTCATTTGTATGATGAGCCAGACTGGAATAGCGACCATGTCTTCTTTAATTTCGAAATTTTAACAGGGATGGTTTCATAATAAATAAAAGAAAATAAAGAAAAGAAAAGATCATTGGACTTATAATTCAATTGTTAAGATTAACTGGTTCTATAATCAAACTAATATATCATACATATAACAAATACTTGAATATGATGATGTTTTTCTGAATTGTCTAAACTATTCATGTATTTGGTTTTTAGACTAACAAGAACAACATAGTGATATCAGTCCAATGCACTTATAGCATATAGATTCACAAATTCACACCATTGCATTTATTTTATAAATGCAGGTGGACTGTAGAGGAAAAATAGAAGATGATGCAGAAGACACAGACACACTGGCACTAACAAAAACTTACGGAGACATAGGAGCAGGTGCATTCGGTGCACAAGCTCGTTTCATAACTGAACTCCTCATAGTCATGGCACATTCTGGCTGTGCAGTCGCCTTCCTCGTTTTCATCGGCCAAAACCTCTCCTTCCTTTTCATTATTTCTTCATCACTTTCACCCTCAACTTCCATTATCTTTCTTCTCCTTCCTCTAGAACTCATTCTCTCATTCATAACATCTCTCTCCTTCCTCTCCAAATTCAGCGCCTTCGCCACTGTCTGCAACTTGTTCGCCATGGCTATCGTGATCAAAGAAAACATAATCAAGATTAAAGAAGTAGATATCTCAAATGCTTATGAGAACATAGTCGCTGTAAATGGACTGTGGAGCATTCCTTTTGCTTGTGGAATTGCTGTCTTTTGCTTCCAAGGCTTTGGAATGACGTTAACGCTCCATGGATCAATGATGAAGCCCAAGAAATTTTCTCTTGTTTTAATGCAAGCTTTTGTTGGTTTGCTATTCGCATACATTTGTTTTGGATTCTTTGGCTATATGGCTTATGGAAACGAGACTATGGGAATCATCACTCTCAATCTTCCAAATAATTGGTCAGCAATTCTAGTCAAGGTAAACTTCAAATATATCCTATGATACAGTTAATTTTCCCACTTATACCAATATCTAATTTTCTAACAGATTGGTCTGTGTATCGCCATAATGTTCACGCTACCTCTCATACTTATTCCTGTTTATGACATCATAGAAACGACTGTTAGGTCAAGTAAAACATTTGAAAGATTTTCGGGTAATTTGGAATACAAGTGTTGCATAGTGTCTAAGGGGATAAGGCTTATAGTGGTGGTGGTGTTAGCAGTAATAGCGACTGTGGCTCCAGGGTTCGCACAACTGGTGTCTGTGACTGGGAACACGATTTGTGCACTGATATCCTTTGTTCTTCCAACAGTTTATCATCTGAAGATAATGGGGTCCTCGCTTTGTCTATGGAGACGTGTTGTTGATTGTGTGATTTTGATGGCTGGTTTGGCTCTTGCTTTGCATGGCATCTTTTCAGCTGTACAGTCTGTCGTTGGTTGATAAATGATGTATGTCGTTGGTTCTTCATTTTGATTTAGTCGTGCTGACGTCTGTCTCTTCTTTCTCTTCGTCAGATATTATCATTGTTGTCCATTGTGGTGTTGTATAAATTAAAGCAAGCTCATTAATAAGAGGTGAGTTGCTTTACAACTATGGTAATGTCTCATTCGCAATTTTTGGACTATTTGTGCTTCAAAACAGTATGGACTTTTTGCATCCATTCTTATGGGACAGTCTAGGTTGAAATGGACACTGGATAAAAAATAGTTTCAGATTTCATTAGTTTTTGTGCTATTTTTTATATATAAATATAGAATAGTGAATTGAGGTTTTGAATTTTAGGATCCTACTAATATTTTGAATTGATGAAAGGTTTCCTTTTAGATTTTCTATAAATCAAGCAGTTGTTTCCTGTCCATCTCTCCCACAAATGTTATTATGTTTTTAAAATGTTATTGTTTTTAATAGATAAATCCAGATCATCCAACCATTTAAGTTAACTTTTTAAAATGGAAAATCATTTTCAGCATTAAATCATCTTTCTAACGATAGACATTACCCATTGCAAAAACAAAATTCTAAAATTCATACTTTTCTAAATTCGATAATTTTTAATATATATCACATCAATGTTCAGACATCATCAAATATATATATATATATATATATATATATATCTATATATATATATATTGAAACTACATAAAAATGTCTTCAAAATTTCCTTAAAAGCCTTCCAAATCGCTAAAAACCGCTAATAATAATAGTAAACTACTTAAAACGTCTTTTAAATATAGTAAAACAAATCTATTTTAAATTTGCAATCATAAGCTACAGTATCTCTCAAATGCACTTTTAAGGCCCTAAAAGAAATAAAACTGCTTAAAACAATTTTATACTATTCAGAATTGCATGTTACTCATCTTTCAAATGCATCAAGATAGATATAGTTTAAAACTGCATTAAAACATTAAAAATCGTGATAGTTACACTATCAATTGTTACACCTCTCGAATGAACCTTTAAGACTTTAAAAATTGCTTAACATAATATTAAATTGTATATTTTAAATACATTAATACACAACTATTTTAAAGCTCCAATGAAACATTAAAAAAAATAACTCCATAACAGTTATGAAACTAGTTTGTCCATCTCTCAAACGAAATTTTTAGGCTCCAAAAAATGCTTAACACAATACTTACTAATTAGTACATCTTTCAAATGCAGTAAAATAAATACACTTTCGAACTGCATTAAAACATTAGATTAAAATTAACTTCGTAACAGTTATGTGGTTAGATATTGCGCGTTTCAAATGCAGATTTAGACTCCAAAAATGCCTAAAACAACACTAAACTACTTAATACTACATATTTTAATTGCAGTAAAGAGAATCTATTTTTTAACGTTGTATTAAAATATCAAAAAAATTAATTACATAATAGTTATAAAGTAATGCATCTCTTGGATGCTCTTATTTGAATCTAAATGCAACAAAGTAAAAATGTTTTACAACGCGCTAAAACATAAAAAAAAATATAACTTCTGTGCAAAGAAGTTAAATGTGCAATTAAAAATTTGCAAAAATGAATACTATACTACTTAAAATTGCATATTTCAAATGCATTAAAACAAATATTCTTTAACTACGTTGAAATTTGTTATAATTTTATTATTATTATTATTATTATTATTATTATTATTATTATTAAACAAACATATATAAATAAAATCAGTGGAGAAAAACTGACTTTCTCCGGTGGCTCACAAAGTGCGAGGCAAAGCTCGAAAGGATCCGATCAAAATAAACAAAATGAGAATAGCAGAAAACAGAACACGGAAGTCAAAAGCTGCCCAGATCTAGAACAATAGAAAGCCATCCACTCAACCATCAATCCCGCCTCTACCAGGAAGGTATAGGCCAGTCCACCTAGCTAAGCCTCATACAAAGCACAGAATACAAAACCAGCGGCATCGACATCAAAGGAATCTATACCCTGGCGAAGAGTCCCCGATGCAACGGAACTGCCATGAAGAAACTGGATGAGCTCTGGATAAACCACCGCCCACCGTACATCACCCTTGAGCTCCGGCAAGGCCACCGCCCAAAGATGATGTAACAGAATCTGTAAAAGAGAACCCAAGGCCCGTAGAAGAAAGGAGGCCAAAGGGAGACCCCGAACAAGACTGTCAAACCCTCCGAAGGAGCTGAAGCGAGAGGAACCAATCATCGCCAAAAAGGAAACCACCCTGAGAAACTAATAGAAGATCCAGAGCCTGAAACACTAGCAACCACATAAGCGTCAAAAAAGGGGGGGTGTGGAGCAGAAGGGTGAAAAGCTTCCGCCCCAAAATGCGACCTCAACCTATGCCAGCTCGCGAGGCAACCCGAGCACACGAAATAGAAAAAAGATTCACTAGCCGGGATGAACGCAATCCGGCTGAACCTTTGAAAGGTCTACCACGAAAAGAAAGAAGAACATCGTTTCTAACACGCCTAATGATGGAAGGGGGATCCATTGGATAGCCCTCAAAAATTGCCTTATTCCGCGCGCACCAGAGATGCCAGCAGATCAGGCAAGAAACCATACGATAAAGAATCGATCGAAGCGATTTCCCAGAGGACCTGCTCCACCAGTTACTCTGTAAATCGGCAAGAGATCTGTTATATCCTCTAATACCAACCATGTTACCGAAGTAATTCCAGCATGATCTGGCAGAGGAGCCCATAAAAAACAAATGTACCAAAGATTCTGTGTCGCCGGTGCCACAGCATCTGCACCGGGAAACGATAGGAATGCCTATCCTCTTAAGGTTCTCATCTAATGGTAACCCGTCATGAAGGGCTCTCCACATAAACATTGAAACTTTCAGAGGAATCCGGGAATCCCAAATGAAGGAAAACAGAGGAAGCACCGATGTTGGAGAACGCACCGAGTTCCAGACTTTGGAGATAGAAAATGGACCGCTATCCCAACCGGAAAGACCGCCATGAGCATCAGAGATGGATTTCACCGACTGCATGTGTTTCCAGGTCTCACTAGCGAAAGAAGGAGAGCCGCTAAAGCCAGAGCTTGCCAGCCTTCGGTATTTAACGTGCAGAAACGACGCCCATAAGGAGTCGTTTGCCCCGAAACGATACCACAGCTTGCAAGCAAAGGCAACACAAATGTCCCTAGGGTTGCGGAGGCCTAAACCACCTTCACTCTTGGGACGACAGATAGTTTCCCAAGAGACCTAGTGATGACGATGGACACTGTCCTTAGTCCCCCAGAAGAAAGACGAGGCTAGAGATTGGAAAGATCGAATGAAGGAGGCGGTCGGGGTCATAGCAGCGAAATTATGAGTGCCCATCGACCCTAAGACCGACTTGATGAGAACCAGACGACCAGCTTGAGAAAGGAGAGATGCATTCCATCGGATAATCTTTCCCATAACTTTATCAGTAAGGGGAACGAAAATGGCATTAAGTTTCCTGCCTCTGTAAAGGACAATGCCAAGATAAGGTAACGGGAGGGAAGTTTCTTTGAACCCGGTATAGTTCTCTAACCAGGAAGCCCTGGTCGGAGACATGTCCTTAGCATGAACGAAGAGACTCTTAGAAGAGTTAACGAGTTGACCCGAGCATCTCTCGTAAAGGTGAATGAAACGAATAAGCCGACGAACAGAAGAGCAGTTACCATTGGAGAAAATGACAATGTCATCAGCGAAGGACAAAGAAGAGACTAGCGGGCAACCACAGGGCAACCCAAATCTATGAATCTGACCATAAATGGACAGGGTTTGAAGGCCTCGAATGAAAGCCTCTGCCGCAATAACGAACAGCGACGGCGAAAGAGGGTCACCTTGCCGTAAACCTCTGCCGGCTTTGAAGAAACCGTTGGCCGATCCGTTAATAAGCACGGAGAACCAACAGTTGGAAATGAGCCTCCAAACCAAGTCAATCAGATTTTCCGGAAACCCGAACGACCGAAGGACTTTAATGACGAAGAACCACGACATACAATCGAAGGCCTTTGCCATATCCAGCTTGAACACAACATTAGAGCCCCTAACCTTGTGGTCAAGCTGGGAGATCAACTCTTGAGCTAAAAGGACGTTATCAGTGATAAGCCGACCTTTTACGAAGCCCGCTTGAGACGGAGAAATGATACGATCCAGGAGCGGAGCCAGGCGATTGGCCAGCACCTTAGATATAACTTTGTTAGAGAAGTTACACAAGCTAATAGGACGAAAATCCACGCAGGAACGAGGATTGTCGCATTTCGGAATAAGGACCAAGTTGGTGGAAGTCCATCCCCTGGGCATAGATCCACCCGAGAAGAAGAAACGGACAGCAAGACAGAAGTCAGTCTGTATGATTGGCCAAACACTCCTGTAAAAGACACCGTTGAACCTATCAGGACCGCTGGCGCTGTCCTTGCTAAGGGCGAAGACACTGGCACGAATCTCTTCCACGGAAGGAGGATCCGCCAGAGTCGCACCATCCGACAGAGAAATCATCCGAGGGATGAAGGAAAGGAGATCCGGATCAGAATCCGACGCCGAAGGGGATCCCAAAAAGGATTGAAAATGGGACAGAACGGTCTCTCTGACTTCATCAGGAGAAGAAGCTACAGAAAGATCCGTTCTAAGAATCTCACGAATGGTTAACAGGCTGTTCTTCTTGCGGATAGAAGAGTGGAAGAATTTGGAGTTCTGTTATAATTTTATTAGATCAGAACCCTAATATATGCAGAATAAATTATAATCCAATATATAAAACCACTTATACAATGACAAACAGATCAAATCATAAATGGAAAAGAAACAAATAAGAGGAGAGCTCATAGATTTGACTCAACTTTCCTTGTATTGCTTGCTTGAACGAATTAGAAGTTACAAGTGAGGTTTATAAATCAGATAAAGATTGATATAATGGAGAATTTGAGCCACAAACACAAGAGGAATAATAAAGATAGGATAAATATATTTTGTAGATTAACTCTCTCTCTCTCTCTCTCTTTCTCTCTCAACTATAGTATTTATAGGGTAGACCACTTGAAAGTGAAGTAATCTAAAATAGTACATAAATAATTGGTCGATTCACCAAACACCCAATTAAGTTCTTTCATTCTTTCGTCATATTCCATAACTAATTAACTGAATAATTTTTTCCCTTTTTTTATTTAAATTGGCAAGCAATTTGTACATATTTGGTTAACAATTACCCATAGTTGAGTCACAAAATTAAACAATACACCTCGATTCAAATATGACATCACTAATCACTCTACCAATCTCAACTCATTAATGAAGAGAACCTGTTGGGTATAAGCCCTAAGTCATGTTGGAACTAGCCTGTTTGGCAGCGGGTGAAATGGGTAAATTTAAAAAAAATTCCTATTTGAATCTTAATGCGCCTATGTAATATATTAACTAACATTAAATCCAATCTATATATTAACATAAAATCCTATTTTATTTAAAAAAATTATAATTATTTAGTTAATCATATAATTAAATTTATTTAATGTTACTTAAATATATTAAACAAATTCATACCCTAAAATGATAGCATAACATATATAAGCAAGTGTATAACATATACACACACATATAAATATTGGAACTTATATCTATTGCATATACATATATATTATACTTACATATACATACGAGTAATTCATATGCATATCAGAAATATAAATGCCTTAATATATACTTATAATTAAATATACCACAATATATGTATATAGTTTGTATACATATTAATAACTCCATCTGTATATAGTTTAGATATGTATATACTTTAGACATATATGCATGTATGTGTGTAATATATATTGCCATATTATTATAAAACTAAGATTATATAAATACACACACACACACACAGATATATATATATACTTATATATATATATATATATAATAATCCAAAATAATAAATAAATTAAATTTCAAATTTTATTCCATTGACTGTCTAAACGTCAAAATATCTTAATTTAAAATTAAAATTGTCATAGTCAAATATTTAAATTTAAATAATATTTTACTATTTCAAATAATATAAAAATAATTGTATAAAATTCAAATTTAAATATTTCAATATTAATTTTTGATAAGAAGAGTGATACTTTATTTAAGTAGAACACTCATTAATATTTGAAAATTCATTATATTAAAATATATTAAATTTATAAAATTACTATGATAAATTATCATGGCCTAACACAGTAACACGCTAAGAATTTAATAATAAATTAAAATACTAGTAAGGGTAAAATCTAATTTTACATAGAATGACAGAATAGTAAATTGTCATAAACTTTGGAAATAGGCCTAGAGACTATTCTATTGCATCCGGACTATCATTTACAATTAAAAAACATATACAACTTATTAAATTTGATAAAACGGGTCAGAATTAGCGAATACTATAACTTTCCATGGCATTTTCGTAATTATTAATTTCGAGTTTAGACATGGTAATCCTAGTTTTCAACTATAAAGAAGCCCCTAACCCTCACTCCTTTTCACTCTAAACCCTAGCCGCAACCTCTCTGTTATGTACATATAACTCTTCTTCTTCCTCCTCAAAATCTTCTCAAATCTAACAATGCTTCTATTCCCTTCAAAAATTTATACACTAAAAATAAAATAAAATATATCTAATTCAAAGAAGAAAGAGAGAGAATCAAGATTAAAAGAGAAAGAGAGAGAAAAGGGTGAATCAATCAACTTGGAGGCCTAGAAAGGAGATTCACATCAAGATAGAAGAATGTAAAGGTAAGTGAATTGATTACGATGTTATGATGATTAATCGGTAATTAAATTCCTTTATAATTCTATCTGATTAAAAAATATAATTCTTAAATTTGGGAATAGTAGTTTTGACCTGGATTTTGTTTAATAGGAATAATTATTGAAATGAGGAAATGATAGTGTTGGCTATGGAATAATAGAACTTAAGGCTAATTTAACACTAGAAGGGAGTGAATAATATTTTCTAACTTATGTAAATCTTTTTAATTTTCTTTCAAGATTAATATTAAATCATAGTTTAATAACATACAATTATACTAACAATCAGTCATAGATGCAACCGCAGATAAATATAAAAGCAATAACGTAAAGTAAAAATTAGAGAGATGACACCAGGGATTTTACACTGGTTCGAATTTCTCCTACATCGAGTATCGTACAATTGGTTGTATAGATTTCTTTTAAAATGTCAACCTTTCAACCGGTAGAAGGCAAACAATATTACAATCTCGATTTCGACGCTACGAGACACACCCTCCTGTATCATGAGTCCAACGTAAACTCTATTGATCTGACCGGGCTACAAGATCACCCACCAGACTTACCGAGTCACTAAGCACACCCACTTCATTTGAATGGGATATAAGCACATCCAAACAAACAAGAGTAGAGTTGATAGTTCTCTAAAGACAAATTTTTGTACTGTGGATACAATGGATCCTCATTTTGATCTTTGAAATGAGAGGGAGTTGTTTTTAAAACAGTAAAAAAAGTAGTATTGAATCAATACAATGAAGTATGTATTGATTCTATATGATTTTGAAGAATATAGAGTATGTTTTTCAAGAGAATTTTCAAGAGAACAGGGAGTGGGAAGGAAGTAAGTAATTAGTTAGTTATAAATTCATTTGCACTTCCCTTTATATAGTAAATGAATAAATATATCCACTCATAAAGATTTGTGTCCAAAAGACACTTCCATTCTAAATTTAAAAAACAATCTAACGGCCTATATGTCGACATACAGAAACAAGTATGTCGGCATATCCTAGTAATTTTTGAAAATACTTTTATTTTAAATTGTTTTGAGAACCCTATACTTTGTAAAATAATTTGAACATAGTTTTTAAATATTTTGAACTCTTAAAAACTTAAAAAAAAAAAAATTTGAAATTTGAATAATTTATATTTATCTAAAAAATCTATGATCAAAAATTAGAGATAAGGATCGGAGATTGCTATCAAGGACATTAACTATATATTCTAACGACTTTAAACACTAAATTTTAACCTTGGAATCTTCATTTTTTTGTCTTTAAACTCATAAGTCTTCATATCTTTATCCCGAGTCTTTATATTGTGTAGTCTTCGATTCAGCACATATGTAATATTATGCACTATATACTACATAACTTGGAAAAACATTAGCATCTATATTTTATATGGTTTTTGTCATCAAAATTAAATAATTGAGGTATTAACAAATAGCTAATGAAATTCATATCAAATTTTATCAATGAAGTAATCGAATACCCATTTTATCATAATTTGAATTGATTATAGAACTTGTAATATATATATATTTGAAGATATATAGGTATTTGATTGAAAAGTTATATATGGATAATCGTTGAAATTAACTAGTGAATTCGTGTAAACAAAGATAGTGATTATATACAAAATACGATTAAGAATGAACCTTAAGTCTGTACTCGTATCGACGAAGAAGACAAACAAAATGAATAAAATAAACAAATTATAAAAAATTGGAAAATCCTAACTAGACATCTAAAACATTAATCAGGCGTTTGAATTAAGGTTCGGACGTTTGGATTTTAGGCAGTGGTAACCCAAAAGAAATTAGTTCAAATTCGAATCGATTCGGACATATGGATTCTTTTTCAAACACGTGGAATCAAAGTTAGACATTTGAGAAAGGAAGTCAAATGTCCAAGTGCTTAGAAAAATATTTTAAAAAAATACGTTTAGACGTCTGAAGTAAATTCAGACATCTGAATTGTGTCGGCAAGTCAAAGTTGAACTTGGACCCAATGTAGGCCAAATAGGATGAATAGGGGAACATGTTTCCACTTTCTCGACTTTTATGAGTTCACATAGCTTCATAGAGAAGGTGCAACCGGGAGTACCAGTTTTACTCTAGATGACGTACCTAAAGGTGGAACATTAAATAAACCCTAAATAGACTTAGGGAATAATTACATACATAAATGTACGTATACCATGATTCCCGATGTATCTGACAATTGAATAATGATGCTATTTCATAAGAAATACATTGTTTCATAAGTCAATATCGCTCAATACAATATATTGAAGATTATGACTTTTTAATATAATATTGTCCTCTACCATATGTATATTAATAATTACTTGCATACCACTTAGTTGTTGAGCAAACCTAAGCTTGGGATGTTATGTGTAGTATTATTAATATATATTGAATATAGGAGGTAAGATACCTATATGTGTTTGTTGATAAAACTCAAGTTACATATATTATACTTAGGTCATACTGATATGATAAGTACGAGTGAACAATTTCATTTCGATTTGTTGAGCAAACTCAAAGGTCGAAGTGAAATTAGGAAAAGGTACCATCGGTTAGAAGTTGTGTATGATACAACCGATAAGAAGTTATCCATCGTCTGTGAAGCTATGACTTGTTGAGCAAATTCAAGGTCGTAATTCTAAGACATACGAGTCCAAACACCTAATAGTGAAGTCGAAAGATTCTATGTTTCGAATTAGGGTTTGGCGAAACATAAAAAGACTAGTAGGAGCTTGTTAGTAAAATAGAACATAAAGTTTAACCTTACTAATATTATAAGAACATCTACTATAATATTGTGCTAATAACCAACTAATCAAAACTTGTAGAAATGCCAAGTCCAAGACAGTTTAGTGAAAATGACAAACTGATTGGACCAAACAACTATATCGATTGGCCAATAGATATCAAGATAGCATTAACATACAAGCATCGTTGGTCGTATGTTACTTGTGCTCCTATGACAAGACCCGCTGATAATGCAAACCTTAAACTGCATATTGCTTATAATAAGTGGGTCGCTAACCTAGAAATTGCCCAGGTTTTCATGTTGTCTACGTTACATGTAACGACCCGTAAATTTTCGATAATTAAAAATTGTTAATTTAGTTAAGTTTTGCAATTTAATGTTGAAATAAATAAAAATTTGTAAATTAAAAATGAAATAATAACTAAGATGAAATGTAACAACGAAGTTAATTAAAGTTAATTATTGATAAATTGAATGAAATTCCAATCAATTGAAATGACTCAAATGTTATAACTTGATTATAAAGTGAATATAAGAAAACAAGTGTAAATATTGAATCAATTGATGGATCGGTATATAATTAATGGTAATTGAATAAAATTGGTGTTATGTAAGTATTTATAACCTTTGTTTGGAATTAGTAACTTATAGAAGTAATTAAAGGCTAATGGTGACAATTATTATAAGTTACCCATTTATTTAGTCCATTAAATCAAAATTGGTAATCAATTGCAATGAATCTAAATTCAATGTTAGGTTAGTGTAAATTAAGGAAATAATTGGAAATAATGTTAATTCTATTCATAATATGACAATTAGTTGAATAAAAACAATGGATATCAAGATTTATCAATTTATTGGAATTTAAATTATAATAATTGGATTAATTGCAATTAAATGAAATTTAATATTTAGTTATTACGTAAATAGAAATTAAGATGAAATTGGGAAATATTAATGTACTAAGAGGTAAACCAATGCTAGTTATATCCTTATTGTAATAAAGACTTGAATAACAAGGTTTAAAAATTTAATAAATGGATTTTTGTAATTTTAATTTATAATTTCTGAATTTAATGAAATTGAAATTAAACACTGAAATTGATGGATTAATCAACTTTAAATTGACATCTAAATTTGTTTAAATTATTTTAAGTGATTAAGAAATCAAAAAAATGATAGAAGTTGTAAATTATTAAAATTTAAACTGAAAAAGTGATTTAATTAATTTAATATTAATTCATTTAATTAATTGAAATATAGCCATTTTGGCCACTGACTCGGATTTTGACGAAATCAGTTTCATCGGATCCGTAACGGTAAATTATTATAAGATTTCAAGTTTCGTAACGATCAAACTTGTCGTTTGATCGTACGAACTCGAAACGCCTAGAAATCAATTTAATTAAAATCAATTAAAATCAATTTGGAATAAGCTGATTTTGACATAACTTCTTCATACGATGGAATTTGGACTTGAAACCTGTTCCATTGAATTTAAAATTATTGAAACCATCTATTTTGATATATGGGATGACCCATTTTCGTTTCGGAGCCGAAACGGGCTTTTCGGGTCATTTATCGTTCAACTTTAAATCCAAATCAATCTGGTCCATTCTAATTTCAGCTTTTGTCTATAAATAACCTGTTATAAACCCAAGTTCTCCTCAACTCAGTTTGTCTGTACGTACAATTTCATTTGTTCCTCTCTCTTCAATGGCAGACAAACCCTAATTTCCAATTGCAATTTCAATTTCAAATTCAATTCCAAAAATCAAACTCCACAAACTATATCGAATTATATATCGATTTGAAGCTCACGACGAGCGCAATTCAAATATATGATTCTTTTTTCGATCTGGGTCTCTATATGGCCGGAACTGGGTGAACTATTCTCGGCCGTTCATCACGTTTCGATGAACGTTGATGGATCGTCAAATCATTTATACAGTTTTGTAGAGGGGACTGAGAGGAGTGCATCGGTGTGTTTTGTTTGGTGATTGGACGGCTTGATTAACGGCAGTAATTCATCTAGGGTTTTGTACCCATGTGGCGGCTGCTGATCGAGCGTGGTCGGGCTCGCCTGGAGGCGCGCAATGTTGGGTCGGAGCATCGGGATGAGAGTCGCGGTGGCGAGGTGTCGGGGCTTACGGGCGGCGCGTGCAAGACGAGGCTAGGCGAGGTGTCGTGCGTTTTTCAAGGAGGCCGATCTCGTGTTCACGTGGAAGAAGTTCTTGTAGCAGGTATTAGTTGTGACGTGGCAGTGCTGGTTTGGTATATATATTATTTATTTAAATTTCAATTTAAAATCTTCAACCTGACATAACTTCCTCATCCGAGGTCCGATTTACGCACGGTTCCTTGCATTGGGATCGTATTGGAATTCTGGACATTTTGACGCTGGTTTGGACGAATTCTGAGACCGTTCAAATTTTAAGCTTAAATTTTTGAGAAAAATGTGTGATCCTCTATAAATAGAGGAGAGCACACATGCAACTGTATATATCACACAAATAAGGCGCTGCCAACATGCCTGGCAGGTAACAAAACTAGATACAAGTATCAAAAAAGATCAGGTACTCCTAAGATGAGTTCTGGCAAGGCCACCACCCATCACACCCCGATATCGAGCTCCGGCATGGCCACCGCCCGATATTAAGGTGTTATAAGTACCTAAAAAACTAAAGAAAAGCCAAAAATACAGGATGTCGTCACAAACTAAGAAGGAAGCTCCATGCATCTGTTCGAAAGGAATGGAAAAGCAACTACTCTGAAGTGGAACTGAATATGATGTTGAATGGAAAATCCGCTTTGAAGACTCTGTACAAAAGGAAGAAGTGCCAAGCAGAAGAGTAGATCCTCCTGAAAACAGTACGCCACAATGAAGATGAAAATGTCTAGTATCTGTGGTGGAACTGCTAGTGATGCTGAGAGGAAAACTCTGCTCTGATGACCTCTCTACAATCCGAAATCCTACAATCTGAAGACATGAGTACCTGCAACCTAACTCCCTATCACCTATACCTGTGTGAAGGATGACTAAAAAAACTAGAATGATACATATATATGTATATTTATATAATTTATATACATATATATGTATTAAAGAGGTAGGAAATAAAAACCTGAATAAGACTAACTGGACAAATACTAAAGAATTAAATTACTTATAAACTAATACTAACAATGACTAGTACAATAATTGAAACAAATCTTAAAAAATTCTTATGAACCTTTGATCATAAGTAGGTTATGATTAATAGTGAAACTATCATATAAGTTAGAAAAAATATTAATACTACTATTGTGAATGTTAAATATATTATTATTGTGTTTAAAAAAGTTAATATTATAACTAACCTTATTAAGATACCCTTTAAATAGGTTATTTTAGCTAATTTATATTTGGGATTAAAACCCAATTAAAACAAAATGAAGAAATTGTAAAAATCAATTTGTTAAAATGACTATTATTATTATTAAAATTCTTTGATTTCTTTCAAACCAAATATACCAACAAATAATAATGAATAAAGTGTCAAGTAAGAATCTAATATTCTTATTGAACCTAAATCTAAAATTATTCCAATAGAAGTCGCAATTCGAAATTTTAGTTATTATATTAAAGTTAAAATTTTTAAGAGTATTATTTAGAATGTAATAAGAATCCATGCAATCATAGTATATATGTTTAATATATTCAAGATGCAGATTACAAAAATAACATTTATTATCATTTTGAATGTTTTTTCTCTTTAAAAATTCTATTGTATTAAGTTTTCCATGCAGTATTAACCACATGTGAATTTTAGATTTAGGAGGAGCACTAGATTTCCAAATAAATTTAAAAGAGTTGTTTATTGTACCCGAAAAATTAATAAATCTGTAAAAAGAATTAGAAGTATATTTCTTACTCTTATCCCATTCCCAACTAATAATATCATTATCATTATCAATATTATAAAGATTTAATCTAGCATAAAGCAAATAAAGTAGCCTAAGGGTTGAACCTACTAAAATTCTGTTAAAACTAAAATTCCAAGGAGGATCGTTTTCAAGAGAATAAACTTCATTAATTAAAGCAAACTTAAAATTACATATTTCATAAAGCTCTTTAAATTCCAACTTAAGAGGTAAGACCGAAATCCAACGGTCATGCCAGAAAGAAGTACAATTACCAGAATGAACTATCGTATTAATACCTAAGTTAAAAATCTCATGACATTTTAAAATGTTTTTCCAAAATTAGATAGATTTTGAGTGACTAGAGAAGCAATTTGATATAAATTTCTATTACCATTATAGTAATATTTATAAATGATCTCTTTCCAAATAGCGTTATCATTTATATCCTTAAACTTCCATAACCATTTACCTAATAAGGACAAATTCATATTACGCAAATTAATAACTCCTAAGCCACCTTCCTTTTTGGCTTTACAAACTGTTTTCCAATTTACTAAACATTTTATACTATTATTAGGATTTTCCCCACTCCATAAGAATTCTCTTCTAATTTTATCAATAACCCAATCTGGAAATATATGCATGGACATCCAATAAATCGGAAGAGCTGGTAAAACCGAATTTATTAAGACTAATCTACATGCTCTAGATAAAAATCTCCCATTCTAGTTAGAGATCTTATTTTTGATTTTATCAATGATTATAAGCCAATCATCATGTTTGAGTTTGGTAGGTCTAATCACGAAACCTAGATAGTCTAAAGGAAAGTTCATAGTTTTGCAATTTAGAGTATTAGCAACTAAGTTTTCAACTTTTTCAAAATCATTTAAAACTAAAACAGAACTTTTGTCAAAATTTATTTTTAAACCTGATAGAAGTTCAAAACTGTATAAGATAAACTTAAGGGTGATAATGTGTCTAGGTAAATGGGAAGAAAAAACCAAGGTATCATCGGCAAATTGAAGAACCGATATACCATTACGCGAAATGTCATTGCGTACATATCCTAGAGACCCATTATCCACTGCTCTTTTAATAATCTTAGCAAAAACATCAGTAGCTAAGTTAAATAATAAAGGCGATAAAGGATCCCCTTGCCTTAAACCTCTCTTAGATTGAATTTTATTACCTAATGTGACGCCCCACCTCAATACCCACGCTAGCCAAGAACACTACGATGTAGTGCTGTCAACTAGCACGGAGAATAAGGCTGTTGAGGAGCGACCATCCATGTAATTGCTTATCACACGGTGGCTATAAAAAAATCTTCTGAAACAAACATAGAAATAAGCATAACATAAATCAGTAACAGCTATCCATATCACAAAGGCGGAAGAAGATATGAATATAAAACTAACACATGAAAGTTTACATCAGAGTAGTGGTCAAAAAGATCCACAATAATACAAAAGAATAGCAACACGTGCTATACCAAAAGGATACAACTATGAGTCCATATCTCAAGTGTATACAACTAAAACTGCTAAACTAAATAGTTAGCCAAAAGTCAGAGTAGCAAATCCCAGGAGGAAGTCAAGCAGAAGCACCTGTAACATCTCGGTCTGACCCGAGTATTATTTAAGAAAATAATAAACGGATCAGTCTAGCTATAAATATCAGATGACATGATATAAAATAAAAGATATGGCATAAACATAAAATATCCATACTGACATACTACTATAAGTATGAAAATGATGATCAACAGGAGATCAACCGATGAGAAATGATCAATATCACAAGAATCTTCTCAAAGATCCAAAGAGGGCATCATACCCTAAACTTGTACTCATAACAAGTCAATGACATAAAAATCCAGAAATCAAAACAAGAAATCCATAAATCATAAAAAGAGAAAGAGGCCTATCACATGACGGTCCGAAGACCATGGGGAGCTACCCCATATGTGTGAGTCGGAATCACACAGATTGAGGTCTAGGCTAACCAAAAAGCAAAAAGGTATGTGTGAGTGGAATCACACAAGTGGTGTCTAGCCTAACCTCGCAAACAAAAAGGTATGTGTGAGTGGAATCACACAAATGGTGTCTAGACTAACCTTGCGGACAAAGAGATATATGTGAGTCAGAATCACACCAATGCGGTCTAGTCTAACCTTGCAAACAAAGAGACATCGCACAATTGCTAGTCTAAATCATAAAATGATTGTCATGATCAACGAGAAGTGTCAATTACACTAAGCTAGTAAATATAAAAGTTTAGCTTCATGTCCCATAACCACTTGCTTAACTTAAATATTTACGAACAAACTGTAAATCTACACTAGAAAATTGTCTCAAGAGGTTCAATCGAACAAGTCCAAGAATTAACTGACGAAGTGAACGCAAGCGTTTCATACCACTCGTTTTACTAAGTCGTTTAAGTCGATTTCTCATCCGAGTGAAGTAAAGGCTTGTATATACTACTAGATTGGAAATCGGTTTGAGAAAACGAACTTTTGATATTTAAAATAATGTTGAAATCGCTTTGATGAAAGAGTTTTGATATTTATTACTAATATTGAAACCTTCATATCTTTAAAGTGACAAGTCACAAAACGATTGTTGAAACAAATCGAATCACATAAATTCACGTTCGAAGACGTGAGTAAAGTCCAAAGAAATCAATCCCAAAACCATCAAAGTAGGAATTTCTGTTGAATGTTTTTCAGATAAGATCCCCATCAAAGTGGAGTTATGTGATACTCTAGAAATCAGAAGAATACGAATAGTGAGGGACAAGAATGAATTTCGGAACCGTAGGGAATGTTCCAAAATTCAAAGGAATCGAGTTAAAAGGGAGAGATTCAACTCGAATGAAAGTGATTCTGTAAATACATTTACCGTATATGCTAAGTTTTGCCTAGAGCTACCAAAGCTCTGATACCAACTGTAACGACCCGCTATTTTGGACCATTCGCATCCGCACACGTCGGACTTGAATAATTCAAAATACCGAATTGTTAATTAAAATTTTGCAAAACTGAACATATACAGTAAATAAATAATCACGGATCACAGACACAGAGTAATAAATGCAGCGGAAACAAAAGATAGTAGTTCATGAAGCTACTATATACATATCAGAGTTAAATAAGTTACAGCAGAAGTCTCGAATACAATAGTCAAATACAAGAATCAGAATACAATCACTAGAATCAACTGGATATCTGAAAGCTGGATAGATAGCTGGATCTCCAAGCGAAGCTCCAACTCCAAAGGTGAGTCTCGAATACTGGTACCCTTAGTCTGACCCGAGCGTAAAGCAAAAGACAAAACACTCGAGTCAGGATTAACATTCTTATATCAATAAATCCAACTCAAGTGAAATAGCAATTGAAATACAAGTAACTCAAAGGATGTTTGGAATAACCATCCTTTAAGGATCCGTTAAACTATCTACTATGTAGTAGTGTACGATAAGTAGATAATGCCTATCAGTAATATAAAATATCAAAATAGTGTTAAGGCGTTACCATTATCCCCCTTAACACATTTTATATAAGCGTTATAGTCTATACAGCACTGTAAACTCCACCGTAAACTAGTGGGCTATCAGGGAGTACTCCATAGGTATAACACAAAACAAATCGTAGTGGTCGCGTATATAGGGATACAACTATGACAAGGCACATGAGGCAATACCCAAGGTAGTGAAACTACCGTTTGCCTGATCTGGACTGGTGAGAACGCATCGCCGCAGCGATCGCAACACCGCGAAACAACACTCCCAAAATCAAGGGTGCACCAATCGACAACAAGTAATGAGTAGTTTTCGAAGAAGTATGTTCGCTCGAGGTAGCTAACCCCCATTTGGCCCGGCACGGCTCCTGTTTTAGTCATTTCCAATTTGACACAAGTGTCAAGGCTATCCATTATTGTTCTCTTTCTTCAGTCATCACGTACATCATTCCAACCACTTCATTCTGGATCACACTCCACGTGTAGTTATTAAAGTGGTTTTCGGTTTAGACAGTAACTATGTCCCTAACTGATTCCGGTCTCTTTAATAACCTTCGAAATTATTACACCGATTGGTCGTTTATTTATTTCAAAACCAAATCAAATTCAATTCCAATTACAATTTGTAAATCAACATTTCATTTGTCTTTCAAAACCAATTTCCATAATTTACATTTCAAAACTTCCAAATTCATTTCAACATCTTATAATTCAATTTCGATTTTATTTAAACAATTCAAATATTAATTCAAGTTCGTATATAAGTTTCTTTCCGAAATCATTTAAATTAATTTAATTTAACATTCAAATCAATTTAAATTCATTGATCGATTTCATTAATATTCGTTAAGTAAATTTATCCTTCAAAACAATTTCTATTTAACTTTCAATTCATTAAATCAATTATTTAAGTTCAACTCCATTATATCAAAACTTACAAATTGCATGAAATTAAATTCGTCAAATCAAATTCTTTAAATTACAAGTCTTACATTAGTTTCAATAAATCACATTTTTACTTCTTGTTAAAGAAAATTCAATTTCACTTATTTATTTACATAGTTACAATTTCAAAGCTCAATTAATAAAGAAACTTAATTTCACTTATTCAAGAAGTTCAGTTTCACTTAATAAAGAATTCAATTTATTTAATTATTAAATAATTCAATCTTATTTAATTATTAAATAATTTCAAAAACTTAATTGTTAAATAATTTCAAACTTAATAATTAAATTTTAAACAACATTCTTTCATCAACTACTATGTTAATATTTTGTTTCGGATTATTTCATATTAACAATTTCCTTTCAAAAATTCAAATTCCAACTTCATTTTAAAACCTTATTATTTATCCAAATAAAATCTTTATTTTATTTTTAAATCAAATTATTGACCAATCGGGTTTTATTTAATTCTCTATCCTAGGTCAAAGTTTAATTTGGGTATTTATCATTTCAACCCGATTCCAATTCAATTCAAAATCAAAGCATAGCAAAGGGAACTTGCAGTGTGATAACCGGGATGGTGTCAAAGTAAATAAACAAGCAATAACAACAACCAATATCAATCCAATAATCAATTCAAATAATCCCGAAATAATCGTATTAATTCACATTGTTGTTTGTGCAAATTAATATAATTATTTCTAGAACCTACATTATCATTTCATGAAGATTAAAGATTAGTACACTAAAGTTAATACGATTCTTCACTTGATATCAATTATCCACTTTATACTACATCAGTTTATACAATCATACATTCAATGGTTCAAGGTGTAGTTATCACTATTTCTACGTGTCAATTTAATTACATTTAAAGGGTCATATTTAACTAATCAAATTCAACACATATGTCGATTTCAAATTGTTAACTCCTACGTCAATTTCAATTTTAAATTATTTATCACTCACAACATTAACAATTTAACGTCCAATGTCAACATCAACAATCAATCATTTATCAACTAAACTGGATTATCGTGGTATAAGTAACAGATAATGGTGTCAGATGTCACAGGTGAACTGATACAGGTAATAACATATATAACAGTGTAGATAACTAACAGCAGCATATTTCAATTGTCGTTTCAATTGAAATCAAATTTAATAAATAAAAGAACATTAATCGTGAGTGATTGCTCACCTTTCGAGGCTAGAGAATACCGAAGATGATACGGATATGCACATTGATACGGACACTGAAATTTGAACGACGAATCGATGCAAAGCAAAATCGGTCCGAATTCAACGATCAAAGCTGATAAAAGAATTTGGCGAAGTCGAGTTAGAGTTGGATCGATTGAAGTTAAATGGTAAAAGTGAATTTATATCTATATGTGCATAGCTATGTATACAACTATTATGTACATCAAAAATCCTATTCTAACCACAAATTAAACTTAACATATATATAATTTAAAATAAAGCATAAATTCATAACTAACGTATAAATATAAATTCATGGTAAACCATATACATATTTATCTATACAGAAATCTACAAACCAAATTTTATATAAATTTCATATATAATACTTACTAATATATATAGAACATTATATATAAATTTTAATATATAAAACGAAACTTATTTGTCAAACATGTACAAACTAACCAATTGTAAAACATAGATACGCTGGGAAAATTTTATAAAGCAAGGAATCCAAGGCTACACATATGACTCACCTAATATAATATATATACAAAATCTAACCACATAAAAAATGTTCGAACCTACAGCCAAAGTCCCTATATAGCTATTAACAGAAAAGTGGAAGAAAAGAAAGCAAATACCCATATTTCAATGTAAATACCACTATATATAATAATAGTTTGTAAACCAAATCCATAAGCAATTGTATATAACTAACAGTCGATACTAAAGTAAACAAAAATGTATACGAATCTATATATTCTTCTTTTATAAAATATAAATACTGCACCCAGAAAAGACGAAAGGATAACTCAAAATATATTTAAAAACAAATAGATAAACTAATATAACTTGCTATAGATTTAACGTACTAATACTATATGTACATAAACCTGTTTAAGCATATTATATAACACATATTAAAACATATAAACTCCATAAGCCATAAACATGCGCGTCTATGTATATCATATATAAAATAAAACTCATATTATTTACTTATATATAACTTTCGTTCTAGATAACATGTTAGATTTCTATACAAAAAAAAGAATCTGTATATATTTCAAAATCCAATCATATATACAGTACATAACTTTACATTAACTAATAATAACGTATATATATATCCTAAAACTCACCTATATAATACACTATATCTCTCAAAATATAGATCAATATATAACAAAATCTGTAACATACTTTCTAAAATTTAGTAAACCAAGGTCTGACTATAAAACCCATGGGCTCAAATACATATAGCAAGATATAAGTTCAGGCATTGTACATGTATAAAACAACAAATTGCTTATGGATTTGTTTAAAACAACAAATTGCAGTTTTTTGCTTACCGATGTATAAAGATATATGTATCAACGACTAGGCCGAAGTAGCAAGAAGGAGAAGGACGAGCTCGCCACAGAGGAAATGCGGCTGCAGTTAGGCATGTGCTCGGCCAAGCAAGGTTGCTGCGCTAGCGGGGAAGCTTCACAGAGTATTAGGCGAAGGTGGTGAGAAGCGGTGGGGATGTTCCTACTAGTCGCCGAGGATGGATAGGGCAGAGGCGTGATCGGGTTTCAAAAAGAATGGAGGAGGAAAGGATAGGAGACGGTGGTACGGTGGAGTGATGGCTACGGGTGTTGCGGCCAGAGGAGGCTGAAGGTGAAGTCAGGCGCGGTTCGGCAAGGAAGAAGGAGATGGTCGGAGTTGGAATCAAGGCTGGAGGTGGGACGTTGGAGATACCGTGGGTTGCTTCCATTTTTTTTATTGCCATAGTAAGAAGATGAAAGTAGCAAATGAAGAGAACATAAGCAAGTGGAAGTGCGGCCATGCCTTGGGAAGGTGAAAGATGTGCAGGTTAAGATGAATTTGGCTACAGGTGAGAATTAAACAGGTAACCCTTTTTTTTCTTCAACGGACGAACAAATTTTTGAAATTAGAGAATATAAATGCCTGCTTGAATCCAAGACAACCATTAAAACTGATGACTATTCAAATTTGAACGGTGGAATATTGAAAAATAAGGAAAACCAAAAGGTTTAAAAAAAAGGTACCGGTACGAAATCATTTCTCGCTGATTTCACTGCGTATCATGTCTCGAAACAAAGAATTGAATATACCGTAGGGATCAGCATGGCGAGACGATCAAAACGGTATACAGATATTAGTGGTATGATTGAATTATAAATTTGAATTTTCTACTAGCGGAAAAATGCAAGAAAAACGCAGGAAAATAAGATCGACGGAGCCAAAGAAGTCCGAATTTGGAAAAACGAAAAATGGCGTTTGCTAAGAAGATGGTTTAGAATTTTTCTATGTAAAAATATTTAGGTTCCGAAGACATTTTATTTTCATCGCTTTTTAACTGATTAAATTGAAGTAAATTTACGCGCGAAATAAACTTTCATATTTTCGAACGAAAATTTACCAGTTTCTATGTTTAACTAGATGCATTCCAAATATCAAATTTAAATTTCAAAATTTTATCGTTTAAAATCTCGCAAAATTTTAATTAAATACGTTACTAAAACCGGTTAAATTTACGGGTCGTTACACTCTCCCTCACTCAAAACTTTTCGTCCCCGAAAAGGAACGAGGTTGGAGAATAGAAACAACCAGAAAGAAAACAGATTTGAAATACAAAATAACAATTAATTTAAACCATATAAATTCAAATTTTAATTAATTGATATTCAATAATTGATTTAATCCATTTGATTTCACTAAAATTAATCTCAACTATTTCTAAATTCATTATCTTATTATCCAATTATCTTAAATTTACAATTTCTAAAACCATTAATTTGAATAGTCTTTTATTATAATCTTATTTTTTTCATCAATTTAAATTCTTCTTTATTCCAAATTATTGTTAAATTTATTCTACTTAATATATATTGTCACATATATTTAACCCATATAAATTAATTTAAACCATAAAAGTTCCGATTTAAATTAATTTATATTTACTAATTGCTTTTAAATTCAAGGTATTTTCATAAGTTGATCAAATTTCAATTTGTTAATTCTTTCAGAACAAAACTTATCATATTCATCTCATTCAATTAACTTATTATTCTATCAACTTATTACCATTTTTTTATATTTAAAATCTAAGTGTAAAACATTCATTATAAACACTCAAATTTTATTTATAAAATCATTTTATATTGTATATTATCCAATTACATTTTAACTTCTGAATAATTTAGGTAAGTTATATTGAAATGCAATTTAGTACTATACAAATAATATTTTCAAATCCAATTATTTCAAGTTTAAATATTTATCCAAAATTTAGCTTTATTTATAATTGAAAACATCCTTTAACATAATTTTAAGAATTAAATTTCCGTTTAATTTCAAACCCTTTAGAGATAATTATGTATATACTATATATATTAAATCAAATTAAATTTAAAATAATATTCTCATATATATATATATATATATATTTATATATATATATAAATATATAAATCAAGTCATACTTAAGAAATTCAAATTAAAATATTTTCCAAACAAAACCGTAGCAAAGCTACAGAATGGTTTCTCCACTTCGAAACTCGAAAATGAGTGTCGATGATGCGGCCGCCATCACCGAAATTATTTTCCAGCGACAAAGAGAAGAGCACTGATTTCAACATTTTAAAATTCTTTGAAAACGGTTTCTATTTGAAAATACCTTCAATAATATACATTTTAAAAAATTTAAAAACCAAAGCTTGAAATCACTGGAAATTAAATTCTCAAATTCTAAATTTTAAATTCATTTAAATTTCAAATCAGTTTATAATCCATGTTTAAAAATT
Source organism: Allium fistulosum (assembly GCA_030737815.1). Lineage (NCBI taxonomy): Eukaryota > Viridiplantae > Streptophyta > Magnoliopsida > Asparagales > Amaryllidaceae > Allium > Allium fistulosum. The sequence goes on from CM060906.1 coordinate 921,178,477, forward strand.
CATTTATAGAACAATAAGTGATAATCAATTATTATCATTTCAACAACCAATTTAATTAACTTATTAAATTTCAGAAAATTTTACTTATATATATTTATAATATATTCATACAAATTTATTTCATTTACCAAATTTGAAAATAATATTGTGTCAGTTTGCTCTATTCAAGTGTTTTGGAAATCCTATCGATAGCGTTGATCAGACGAGTCGATCGAAAATCCAAATCAACATCAACAACTCAAATAACACTATAATCATTTTATATTAATTACAAATGCACTACCTCGCTCGACGATACAAGGATGGATTTCAAAATAAGTATAGGGATTCAAATTTGATGGACTCAAATCAAAGAGAATTTTGATTCGAAGATAAGTTCGAAATAAAGATATGATGTTTAAATAACAAAGTAGGAAGATTGATAAGTTTATATAAATTGCGGGCAACCTTAACCGGGTCAACCGTGACTTCAAGAATAAGATCAATGTAGAATTCAGAGGCAAATCGACATTGATCTCAAGAGATACAATTCAGCATAACCAAAGATGTCAGCATCTAAACCGAGGATATATAAATTTCCGGTGAATCGATGCTATCGTAAAAGAGTTTTACCCCTTTACAAATCAATTTGAGATTGGCGGGACCGCCAACTCATTATAAAGATCATTCGAAGTGGAGTTATGTGATACTCTAGAATTCAAAAGAAAACGAATAGTGAGGGACAAGAATGAATTTCGGAACCGTAGGGAATGTTCCAAAATTCAAAGGAATCGAGTTAAAAGGGAGAGATTCAACTCGAATGAAAGTGATTCTGTAAATACATATACCCTATATGCTAAGTTTTGCCTAGAGCTACCAAAGCTCTGATACCAACTGTAACGACCCGCTATTTTGGACCATTCGCATCCGCACACGTCGGACTTGAATAATTCAAAATACCGAATTGTTAATTAAAATTTTGCAAAACTAAACATATACAGTAAATAAATAATCACAGAACACAGACACAGAGTAATAAATGCAGTGGAAACAAAAGATAGTAGTTCATGAAGCTACTATATACATATCAGAGTTAAATAAGTTACAGCAGAAGTATCGAATACAATAGTCAAATACAAGAATCAGAATACAATCACTGGAATCAACTGGATATCTGAAAGCTGGATAGATAGTTGGATCTTCAAGCGAAGCTCCAACTCCAAAGGTGAGTCTCGAATACTGGTACACTCAGTCTGACCCGAGCGTAAAGAAAAACACAAAACACTCGAGTCAGGATTAACATTCTTATATCAATAAATCCAACTCAAGTGAAATAGCAATTGAAATACAAGTAACTCAAAGGATGTTTGGAATAACCATCCTTTAAGGATCCGTTAAACTATCTACTATGTAGTAGTATACGATAAGTAGATAATGCCTATCAGTAATATAAAATATCAAAATAGTGTTAAGGCGTTACCATTATCCCCCTTAACACATTTTATATAAGCGTTATAGTCTATACAGCACTGTAAACTCCACCGTAAACTAGTGGGCTCTCAGGGAGTACTCCATAGGTATAACACAAAACAAATCGTAGTGGTCGCGTATATAGGGATACAACTATGACAAGGCACATGAGGCAATACCCAAGGTAGTGAAACTACCGTTTGCCTGATCCGGACTGGTGAGAACGCATCGCCGCAGCGATCGCAACACCGCGAAACAACACTCCCAAAATCAAGGGTGCACCAATCGACAACAAGTAATGAGTAGTTTTCGAAGAAGTGTGTTCGCTCGAGGTAGCTAACCCCCATTTGGCCCGGCACGGCTCCTGTTTTAGTCATTTCCAATTTGACACAAGTGTCAAGGCTATCCATTATCGTTCTCTTTCTTCAGTCATCACGTACATCATTCCAACCACTTCATTCTGGATCACACTCCGCGTGTAGTTATTAAATTGGTTTTCGGTTTAGACAGTGAGTATGTCCCTAACCGATTCCGGTCTCTTTAATAACCTTCGAAATTATTACACCGATTGGTCGTTTATTTATTTCAAAACCAAATCAAATTCAATTCCAATTACAATTTGTAAATCAACATTTCATTTGTCTTTCAAAACCAATTTCCATAATTTACGTTTCAAAACTTCCAAATTCATTTCAACATCTTATAATTCAATTTCGATTTTATTTAAACAATTCAAATATTGATTCAAGTTCGTATATAAGTTTCTTTCCGAAATCATTTAAATTAATTTAATTTAACATTCAAATCAATTTAAATTCATTAATCGATTTCATTAATATTCGTTAGGTAAATTTATCCTTCAAAACAATTTCTATTTAACTTTCAATTCATTAAATCAATTATTTAAGTTCAACTCCATTATTCAAAACTTGCAAATTGCATGAAATTAAATTCGTCAAATCAAATTCTTTAAATTACAAGTCTTACATTAGTTTCAATAAATCACATTTTTACTTCTTGTTAAAGAAAATTCAATTTCACTTATTTATTTACTTAGTTACAATTTCAAAGCTCAATTAATAAAGAAACTTAATTTCACGTATTCAAGAAGTTCAGTTTCACTTAATAAAAAATTCAATTTATTTAATTATTAAATAATTCAATCTTATTTAATTATTAAATAATTTCAAAAACTTAATTGTTAAATAATTTCAAACTTAATAATTAAATTTTAAACAACATTCTTTCATCAACTACTATGTTAATATTTTGTTTCGGACTATTTCATATTAACAATTTCCTTTCAAAAATTCAAATTCCAACTTCATTTTAAAACCTTATTATTTATCCAAATAAAATCTTTATTTTATTTTTAAATCAAATTATTGACCAATCGGGTTTTATTTAATTCTCTATCCTAGGTCAAAGTTTAATTTGGGTACTTATCATTTCAACCCGATTCCAATTCAATTCAAAATCAAAGCATAGCCAAGGGAACTTGCAGTGTGATAACTGGGATGGTGTCAAAGTAAATAAACAAGCAATAACAACAACTAATATCAATCCAATAATCAATTCAAATAATCCCGAAATAATTGTATTAATTCACATTGTTGTTTGTGCAAATTAATATAATTATTTCTAGAACCTACATTATCATTTCATGTAGATTAAAGATTATTACACTAAAGTTAATACGGTTCTTCACTTGATATCAATTATCCACTTTATACTACATCAGTTTATACAATCATACATTCAATGGTTCAAGGTGTAGTTATCACTATTTCTACGTGTTAATTTAATTACATTTAAAGGGTCATATTTAACTAATCAAATTCAACACATATGTCGATTTCAAATTGTTAACTCCTACGTCAATTTCAATTTTAAATTATTTATCACTCACAACATTAACAATTTAACGTCCAATGTCAACATCAACAATCAATCATTTATCAACTAAACTGGATTATCGTGGTATAAGTAACAGATAATGGTGCCAGATGTCACAGGTGAACTGATACAGGTAATAACATATATAACAGTGTAGATAACTTACAGCAGCATATTTCAATTGGTGTTTCAATTGAAATCAAATTTAATAAATAAAAGAAGATTAATCGTGAGTGGTTGCTCACCTTTCGAGGCTAGAGAACACCGAAGATGATACGGATATGTACATTGATACGGACACTGAAATTTGAACGACGAATCGATGCAAAGCAAAATCGGTCCGAATTCAACGATCAAAGCTGATAAAAGAATTTGGCGAAGTCGAGTTAGAGTTGGATCGATTGAAGTTAAATGGTAAAAGTGAATTTATATCTATATGTGCATAGCTATGTATACAACTATTATGTACATCAAAAATCCTATTCTAACCGCAAATTAAACTTAATATATATATATAATTTAAAATAAAGCATAAATTCATAACTAACGTATAAATATAAATTCATGGTAAACCATATACATATTTATCTATACAGAAGTCTACAAACCAAATTTTATATAAACTTCATATATAATACTTACTAATATAAATAGAACATTATATATAAATTTTAATATATAAAACGAAACTTATTTGTCAAACATGTACAAACTAACCAATTGTAAAACATAGATACGCTGGGAAAATTTTATAAAGCAAGGAATCCAAGGCTACACATATAACTCACCTAATATAATATATATACAAAAGCTAACCACATAAAAAATAAAAAATGTTCGAACCTACAGCCAAAGTCCCTATATAGCTATTAACAGCAAAGTGGAAGAAAAGAAAGCAAATACCCAGATTTCAATGTGAATACCACTATATATAATAATAGTTTGTAAACCAAATCCATAAGCAATCGTATATAACTAACAGTCGATACTAAAGTAAACAAAAATGTATACGAATCTATATATTCTTCTTTTATAAAATATAAATACTGCACCCAGAAAAGACGAAAGGATAACTCAAAATATATTTAAAAACAAATAGATAAACTAATATAACTTGCTATAGATTTAACGTACTAATACTATATATATACACAAACATGTTTAAGCATATTATATAACACATATTAAAACATATAAACTCCATAAGCCATAAACATGCGCGTCTATGTATATCATATATAAAATAAAACTCATATTATTTACTTATATATAACTTTCGTTCTAGATAACATGTTAGATTTCTATACAAAAAAAAGAATCTGTATATATTTCAAAATCCAATCATATATACAGTACATAACTTTACATTAACTAATAATAATGTATATATATCCTAAAACTCACCTATATAATACACTATATCTCTTAAAATATAGATCAATATATAACAAAATCTGTAACATACTTTCTAAAATTTAGTAAACCAAGGTCTGACTATAAAACCCATGGGCTCAAACACATATAGCAAGATATAAGTTCAGGCATTGTACATGTATAAGCAAATATATGAAATATTTAAAACAACAAATTGCAGTTTTCTGCTTACCGCTGTATAAAGATATATGTATCAACGACTAGGCCGAAGTAGCAAGAAGGAGAAGGACGAGCTCGCCACAGAGGAAATGCGGCTGTAGTTAGGCATGTGCTCGGCCAAGCAAGGTTGCTGCGCTAGCGGGGAAGCTTCACAGAGTATTAGGCGAAGGTGGTGAGAAGTGGTGGGGATGTTCCTACTGGTCGTCGTGGATGGATAGGGTAGAGGCGTGATCGGGTTTCAAAAAGAATGGAGGAGGAAAGGATAGGAGACGGTGGTATGGTAGAGTGATGGCTACGGGTGTTGCGGCCAGAGGAGGCTGAAGGTGAAGTCAGGCGCGGTTCGGCAAGGAAGAAGGAGATGGTCGGAGTTGGAACCATGGCTGGAGGTGGGACGTTGGAGATACCGTGGGTTGCTTCCATTTTTTTATTGCCATAGTAAGAAGATAAAAGTAGCAAATGAAGAGAACATAAGCAAGTGGAAGTGCGGCCATGCCTTGGGAAGGTGAAAGATGTGCAGGTTAAAATGAATTTGGCTACTGGTGAGAATTAAACAGGTAACCCTTTTTTTTTCTTTAACGGACGAACAAATTTTTGAAAATAGAGAATATAAATGCCTGCTTGAATCCAAGGCAACCATTAAAACTGATGACTATTCAAATTTGAATGGTGGAATATTGAAAAATAAGGAAAACCAAAAGGTTTAAAAAAGGTACCGGTACAAAATCATTTCTCGCTGATTTCACTGCGTATCATGTCTCGAAACACAGAATTGAATATACCGTAGGGATCAGCATGGCGAGACGATCAAAACGGTATACAGATATCAGTGGTATGATTGAATTATAAAATTTGAATTTTCTACTAGCGGAAAAATGCAAAAAAAAACGCAGGAAAATAAGATCGACGGAGCCAAAGAAGTCCGAATTTGGAAAAACGAAAAATGGCGTTTGCTCAGAAGATGATTTAGAATTTTTCTATGTAAAAATATTTAGGTTCCGAAGACATTTTATTTTCATCGCTTTTTAACTGATTAAATTGAAGTAAATTTACGCGCGAAATAAACTTTCATATTTTCGGACGAAAATTTACCAGTTTATATGTTTAACTAGACGCATTCCAAATATCAAATTTAAATTTCAAAATTTTATCGTTTAAAATCTCGCAAAATTTTAATTAAATACGTTACTAAAACCGGTTAAATTTACGGGTCGTTACAAAAATCCTAAGATCGCTAAGTTTTGAAACAAAAGATTTTGCAGAATTTTCCTTATTTCTAATATTATGGTAACTCAAAGAAATCCATTTACCATTAATTAAGTTCACGAAGTTAGATTCCAAAAGCCACATCTTTTCAAATTTAAACTTATTAATAATAACTCTATGATGCTCGCAGGTGAGTACAATAGGACAATGATCATAGTACGTGTAAGGTAAACCAGAGACTCTACAGATTGGAAATTTATCTTCAATCTCATCACTAACGAAAAATCTATCAAGAAGAGCCATAGATGGAGACTCCCTTGCATTACTCCATGTAAATTCTCTATTTGAAAGGGGGATCTCAATCAAATTAGAATTAATAATAAATTGATCGAATTCCTCCATAGCAGAGTAATCCCCTACCCTAGGAGAACGCTCTCCTATGAAGCGCGTAACATTAAAATCACCTCCCAATATCCAAGAACCTGGAGCTAAGGATCCAAATTCTAGGCATTCTTTCCATAAAATTCTCCGATTGATTTTTGAATTAGGCCCATAGATATTAGAAATATTTAAAAAAGAATTATCAGAAAGATTAATAAGAATAATATGAAGAGAATGCTACTTAGTAATACATTGAAGCAACTTAAAATAATTATCACGCCACCCTATCATTAATCCCCCTGAAGTACCCACAGAAGGTAGAAAAACCCATTTTCTAACATGATACCCGCCTAATCTTCTAAAGAAACGAATGTCGGGACAGTTAATTTTAGTTTCCTGAAGTAAAGCAATGTCAATAGAATAGTCTTTAAAGAACGTTCTAACCTTATCACACTTATTCAAATCATGCAAACCTCTAATGTTCCAACTAATGATCCTCATAAACCAACTGTACTAGACCTCTCTATTTCCTTACATCTAATATACTCCCGATCAATCTCAACATCAAAAAAAATAAAAAATGTATCACAAGCTAACTTACTAAACTTGGCAGATGAAAGACTGCTTAATGCATAAGTAGAATACACACTACCCAAAATAGAACTCATACCTGAGCCTGGATTCGTAGCACCACTCGTGGCACTCGATCCAGGTAACTCACCCATAGACGAAGACTGACAGATGCGTATCCTAGCACTTCGACAAACAGATCCACTAGAAACTACTGATTTCTTGCGTTTTCCTCTCTTCGACAATGAGGAATTGGGAGTTAAACTGATGCCACTCTCCATCTTTTTTGGTTCTGAAACATATGTTTCTTTAGATACAGATACCACACCAATGTTTGAAGTGACATGTCTGCCACCTGAATCAAGACCAGAAACAACATCTATTAGCCCATTTGATGAACTACCCGATAACATAATACCATTTTCTGCTAGAAGACTCAAAGCAGATACTTTATTTAAGTCAGATTTTGAAGTATCAGAGATATCCACCTCTTCATTTAAATTTTGAAATGAAGACTCATTTAAATCAAAAAAATCAACCATCTCCTTATTTAAGAATGTAATCTCTTCCAATCTGCCCATCCTCTCACTAGTCATGAAATCTATTTCAACCCCATTATCAGAACTACCAATACTATATATACTGCTATCATCAACAAGCTTAGATGGAATTTCACCAATATCATCTATTTTCTGAATTCTTTGCTCCCTGTCTGTGAGCATATCAACAACAACAGGTACAAAACTACAAACCATATTGTTGCTTCGATCATTCTCCAATCTCTCTTCAACATAAACTGATGAATCAAAAGCCTCTTCATGTATATCTTCAGACACAGACACCTCACCAGTGTTTGAATTGATATTTTCAGATTGATCTACTATTGAACCACTTAGATACGAACTATCATTTGCATAATCATTGCTCAAACCTGATTCTGTAGTACCAGAGGTAGCTACTCCATTTGAATTTTGAAATTTAGACTTATTCTTATCAAGAAAATCAACCTTCTCCTTATTTATGAAAGTAGCCTTTTCCAATCTGCCCTTCCCTTCACTAGACATAATTTCAATTTCAACCCCATAATCAGAACAGATATTGCTATAGTTGTTACTATCATCAACAAGCTTAGATGAAATATCACCAATATGAACTATATTCTGAATAATATGCTCACCAAGAACATTAATATCTGTGTGCATATCAACTGTAACAGACACTAAACTACAAGCTGAGTACTTACTTATATCATTCTCCAAGATCTCTTCTACATTGATCGATGATATCGAAGACAGTACCCCATCAAAAGCCTCTCCATGATGAAACTTGGCCACTTCTTCTAGATTTTCAGAAATTTCATCAATCCATAATAACCCAATAGATTTATCTAAAGCAATTAATTTTTCTGAAGTAACCGAATTATTAGAGCTCTTAGAACACTCCATTAAAGTATCTATTACATTACTACAAGATGAAGTGTTGCTTTCTATTATTACATCTAAGTGTTCCAAACTAATATTGTAACGACTCGATATTTTGCACCATTCGCATCCATTATAAGTGAATAGGTAGACACTTTTGCCGGAATTGAATTGCTCAAAATACGCGTTGTTAATTTAAATTGGCAAAACTGAACATATACAGTAAATAAATATAATCACAGATCACAGACACAGAGTAATAAATGCAGCAGAAATAAAAGAGATAGTAGTTCATGAAGCTACTATATAAATGTATAAGTTACATCAGAGTTAAACCAGATACAACGGAAGAGTAATATGATACATCAGATACAAATCAGAATACATCACTGGAATCATCGAATACTGAAAGCAGAATAGATGGTTGGATCTTCAAGCAAAGCTCCAACTTCAAAGGTGAGTCTCGAATACGGGTACACTCAGTCTGACCCGAGCGTAAAGCAAAACACAAAACACTCGAGTCAGGATTAACATTCTTATATTTATAAATCCAACTCAAGTGAAATAGCAATTGAAATATAAGTAACTCAAAGGATGTTTGGAATAACCATCCTTTAAGGATCCGTTAAACTATCTACTATGTAGTAGTGTACGATAAGTAGATAATGTCTATCAATAATATAAAGATATCGAAATAGTGTTAAGGCGTTACCATTATCCCCCTTAACACATTTTTATAAGCGTCATAGTCTATACAGCACTGTAAACTCCACCGTAAACTAGTGGGCTATCAGGGAGTACTCCATAGGTATAACACAAAACAAATTCGTAGTGGTCGCGAATATGGGAATACAAGTATGACAAGGCACATGAGGCAATACCCAAGGTAGTGACACTACCGTTTGCCTGATCCGGACTGATGAGAACGCATCGCCGCAGCGACCGCAACACCGCGAAACAACACTCCCAAAATCAAGGGTGCACCAATCGACAACAAGTAATGAGTAGTTTTCAAAGAAGTGTGTTCGCTTGAGGTAGCTGACCTCCATTGGCCCGGCACGGCTCCTGTTTTAGTCATTTCCAATTTGACACAAGTGTCAAGGCTATCTATTATCGTTCTCTTTCTTCAGTCATCACGAACATCAATCCAACCACTTCATTCTGGATCACACTCCGCGTATAGTTATTAAAGTGGTTTCGGTTTAGACAGTGAGTATGTCCCTAACCGATTCCGGTCTCTTTAATAACTTCCGTAATTATTACACCGATTGGTCATTTATTCATTTCAAAACCAAATCAATTTCCATCTCAATTAAAATTTGTAAATCAACATTTCCTTTGTCTTTCCAAAACAATTTCCATAATTTACATTTCAAACTTCCAAGTTACCATTTCAAAAACTTATAATTCAATTTCAATTTCTATTTAAACAATTCAAATATTGATTCAAGTTCGTATATAAGTTTTATTCCAAAATCATTTAAATCAATTTTATTTAACATTCAAATCAATTTAAACTCATTTATCGATTTCATTCAATATTCGTTAAGTAAATTTTCCATTCAAAACAATTTCTATTAAATTTCCAATTCATTAAATCCATTATTTAAATTCAACTTCCTTATATCAAAACTTACAAATTGAATTAAATTAAATTCATCAAATCAAATTCTTTAAATTTCAAGTCTTGCATTAATTTCAATAAATCACATTTTATTTCATGATAAAGAAATTCAATTTCACTTATTTACTTACTTAAATAATTTTCCAAAACTTAATTAATAAAGAAAACTCAATTTCAATTATTTACGAAGTAAATTCACTTATTCAAAAGTTCAATTTTACTTATTCAAGAATTCAATTCAATTTGATCATTAAATACATCAATCTTATTTAATTATTAAATAATTTCAAAGTTTAATAATTTCAAACTTAATTTATAATTTCAAACTTAATTATTAAATCATTTTAAACTTTAATAATTTCAAACTTAATTATAATTTCAAACTTAATTATTAAATCATTTCCAAGTTTAATAATTTCAAACTTAATTAAAATTTCAAACTTAATTCAATCATTTCTCAAATTAAACAACATTCTTTCATCAATTACATTGTTAATATTTTGTTTCAGATTATTCAATATTAACATTTTCTTTTCATTAAAATTCAAATTTCAACTTCATTTCAAAACCATATTATTTATTCAAATAAAATCTTCGTTTATTTTTAAATCAATTTATTGACCAATCGGGTTTTATTTAATTCTCTATCCTAGGTCAAAGTTCAATTTGGGTATTTATCATTTCAACCCGATTCCAATTCAATTCAAAACCAAAGCATAACAAAGGGAACTTGCAGTGTGATAACTGGGATGGTGTCAAAGTAAATAAACAAGCAATAACAACAAACAATAACAATCCAATAATCAATTCAAATAATCCCGAAATAACCGTATTAATTCGCATTGTTATTTGTACGAATTAATATAATTATTTCTAGAATCTACACTATCATTTCATGTAGATTAAAGATTATTACATTATGGTTTTTCACTTGTCATTCAATTTCAATTTTAACACTACAACAATTAATCCAATATACGTTCAATGGTACAAAGTGTAATTATCACTATTTTACATGTCAATTTATTTAACAAATAAAAGGGGTCATGTTCAACTAATCAAATCCAACATATATGTCGATTTAAGTTTTTTTTTATCCTACGTCAAATTTACTTGCATAATATTTATCACTTTATATATTTCAATTTAACATACAATATAAACAACAACAATCAATCAATGATCAATCAAACAGGATTATCATCGTATAATTAACAAATAATGGTATCAGATGTCAAAGGTGAACTGATATAGGTAATAGCATACATATAACAGTGTAAATAACTGACAGCAGCATATTTCAATTGTCGTTTCAATTGAAATCAAATTTAATAAATAAAAGAACGTTAATCGTGAGTGGTTGCTCACCTTTCGAGGTCAGAGAGATTACAGAAGGTGATACGGATACGCACCCTGAAACGGACACTGAAATTGAATTTCGCATCCAAGCAAAGCAAAATCGGCATGAATTACAACGATCAAAGCTGATTGGCCCGAATTGATGAAACAGATCATATCAGAACTGGAACGATGAGTATAAATGGTATAAGCGAGCTTATATAACCATCTATAACTATATATACATATGAAATTCATATATTTAAATTCAGACACATATGAGTACTGGGCGTCGTCAGAGGGCACTCCATAGGTATGGTACAAAACAAACTCGTAGAGGTCTCGATAAAGTACGTGACACGACACAACTAGGCAATGCCAGGGTAGATATACCAATTACACTTCCGGGCTGGTGGTAACGCATAGCAGCAACTACCACCCAACTCGAGCCACACTCCCAAATCAAAGGTGCGCACCAAATCAATCACAAAGTAATAGAATGGCTATCGAAGAAGTGTGTCCGATCGGAGGAGCTACCTCACTTGGTCCGTCGATTGCTCCTGTTTTAGCCACCTTAAGCTAACTCACGGGAGTCAGGTCCACATATATACCTCAAATAGAACGTCATCAACCACCTACTTCATTCTCGAATCTCCACCACGTACACAGTTGTTAAAGTGGTTTTGGGTATTGACAGAGAGTATGACAATAACCGATCCCGGTCTCTTTAACAACCAAACGTTATTATAACACCGTGGTCATTTCAAAATAGTTTATACTTCAAAACCAAATTATCATATCTATTCAAAACCATATCAATACGATATCATTTCTCACTTAAATAATATTCATTTCCAAACTCATAACACTTTTCAAAACTATAACTTTTTCGAAATTATAACACTTTGAAATTATAACCCTTTGGGAATAATAACACTTTTGAAATCATAACACTTTGAAATCATAGCAATTTGGAAATAATAACACTTTGAAATCATAACACTTCCCACTTAAATAGTTTGATATAGAAAATAGTACATATATAAATAAAATAGTTAATGAAATAAAATAGTTTATATAAACTAAAATAGTTAATAAAATAAAATAGTTAAAAAAATTAAAATAGTTTATAAAAATTAAAATAGTTAATAAAATAAAATAGTTTATATAAATTAAAATAGTTAATAAAATAAAATAGTATATATAAATGAAATGGTTTTATATTAAAATAATTTATATATATATATATATAATTAGTATATTAATAATAGCTTTATATTAAAATAATTTATAAAGTAAAATATTTATATATATACATTTAAAATACTTTATATAATAAATAGTTCCCTCGAAGTTCACAAATCGATTCAAATCAATTCAAATTCCAAAATTCAATTTAATTCATTCTCAATTCATCAATTTCAATTCAATTCAGTTTCTCAATAAACCATTTCAAATTATATCGATTTCAAATACCGATTTAAACCACAAAATATACCATTTCAATTTCAATATATTTCAAAGGTTTAAATATTCAACATTTTCCAAACTAAATTTGATAATTTCATTTATATCTCAATTTAACTTTATTATTTTATAGTTTGAAATATTCACTTAATAAAATCAAATATCATTTAAATAAGCCTCAAATTTCAATAAACTAAATATTTCCTTCAAATTTTTTTTAACTTGAAATATTCATTTAAATACCTTAAATAAAATCAAGTTATACAATCATATCTTTAAAATCTAAAATGTAATAAATCTCAAATCAAACTTAGTTGATTATAATTCTTAAATAAATATAATTTCAAACCAATTTCTATTTCTAGTTCCAACCTTAATTTATTAAAAATTATCATAAACTCTATATTTGAAATAAAATTTTAAATAAATCTTAACATATTATTAATTTTATTTACACATTAAATCTATTTATATATTTTAAAAATAGTAAAAATATAAGTAAATTCTTAAAATTTATAAATTCAAAATTAACTTATAACAATAAAATTTTCAAAACATATAAATTTAAAAATCTAAAATTTAAAACCTTTATAAAAATAACTTATATATATAATATTTAAAAACAATATTTATTAAAAAACATATATATTTCCTTTTTAAAACTTTGGAAATCATTTCAAAAATATGTATATAGGCCAACGGTGTATGTATATAATTTTCTATCCTATGGTCAAGTGATACGGATATTTATCATTTCAATCCGCAATTTAAATATATACGGGTATATATCTTTTTAACCCGCCCTCCCAAATTCAATTCAATGAAAATCGCTTGGGTTTATCATTTCAACCCATAACGATTTTCTCCTATTCTAAAAATCGTTCGGGTATGTATCATTTCAACCCATAGGGAATTCTATACTAACAGGGAACTTGGAGAGTGATAACAGATATGATAATAATATAACGAGCATATATCATCAATATAAATAACAGAAAATGGTGTCAGATGTCACAGGTGAACAGATACAGATAATAGCATATATATAGCAATGTAAATAACTAACAGCAACATATTTCAATTGTCGTTTTAATTGAAATCAAATTTAATAAATATAGGAACGTTAATCGTGAGTGATTGCTCACCTTTCGAGGCTAAAGAGGATAAACAATGAAATTGAGTTACGAAATGCAAACACGACTTCCAAAGCAAAGCAAGATTGGCACGAATTGACAGAGCTGATAGATAAGAATTGATGAAAACAAATCTAATCAGTTTGATATGAATGGAAAATATATACACTGCCATATATAAACTAATGTATGGGAACATATATATATATAAACTAGCATATTATACTTTAAGATCCATATTTATTTAGAAATCAAAAATAAATTTTTGAAACACATACTCATAAAAAAAATCAAATCTGTATATATACATATATACAACTGGCGTAGACTATATATATATCCAACATATATATTAAAATTAGGTATGCCTATCAACTGGAAGTGTGTGTGTATATATATATGTATATATATATATAAACAAAACATAGTAGTTTATATAACATAACATATCTAGCACAAACTTTCATTGTTATAAATTTGTATACCTGTTAACCGAAGAAAAGAATCTATAGCAAAACTTAATAAACATATATACTTCTGTATACTATACGTACTATCTCACTAACATACAAAATATATATGCCTTACAACAACAGATCTGGATTGATAAAATTTTAGATAACAATATACATATAATCTTACATATAAGCTTACACATAAACCCCAAACTATTTTTTTTTAAACCAACAGATCTAATATAATCTATACAAGCTTATAATTTTAAAATTTACATATATATTACTAAGTCTTCACGGCAAACTATCAACATACGATATATATATATATATATATATATATATTGCTGTTATATATATTTAAACATTGATAGGTCATTAATAAATAACCATTCCTTAAAAAAATAACGGTCAAAAAATTAATGGCCTCCTGACTGTTTCTCTCTTCTTCGTCTCTCTGGCTTTGCTTTTTCCTTAGCTATTCTCCTTCTCGTTCTGGTTACTAGCGTGTTCCTCTGGGTCGCTCGTCCTGCTACTGTTTTCTGGTTAGCTGTTGTATTTAGGGTTGGTTTTATGGAATTGGGGATTTTCTCCTTCAGTGGAGATTTTGTGAGGAGTTGTCCTCTGTTCGCAGAAATCGCCGCTGCTTTGCTTGAGGTTGTGGCTCCCCCTTTGTCGGTTTGTTTTTCGAGCGATCGCTCGATCACGATTTCTGTTTTTTCGTCTGAGGCATTCACTGCCTTGGCTCGATTCAGATTCACTATTGTCGAAGGGCTTTTCATGGAACTGTCTCCATGTTTTGTGGAATCGATGCACTGTACGCTCAGATCTTCGACGTTGGTGAATCGGGATTTCACCACCCGATTTGTGCCAAGTCTGATCTATGGAGCTGCGGTGGGTGATTTAGCCTCGGGGCTGACAGAGTTTAGCTTTGGTTCGTTGGATGCTGGTCCCGTCTGTGGTCCTTCGGGCGTCTTTTCTGATGATGATTACATGCCGAGGAAAATTGGAGATTTCATCACTCCTTTTTTGCCTCGCCTGTCTATTTTGGGAGAAAAAGATTCCGCTTGTCCGTTTGGGGTAGATTTATCCTTTGGGTCATTTGGCGTTGATTGCTTTGTTGGTGTTCTTGGAGATAAGGAGCTGACCACCTTATCTCCTCGACCAGACCGACCGATGTTAGATCTGTCTGTTATTGGTTTGGTTTTGACTGGGTATTCTCCCTTGCCTTTGGGTGATGGTTTTGAGCTGTCTATGGTTGATGGCGGTGCTTTATCTTCTGACTTGGTATTAGGAGTGAAGGAGTCTGCGGTCTCGGTTGCTCCTACGCCGATGGCTCTTTCTCCTTTATTTCTGGATTGTGAGGCCTTTTGCCGGCAGGTTTGTTTGTCTCGTTCTCTATCTATTTTCATAGATTTAGCTGGTTTGCCTGGTTCTTTTTGGTTGTTGGCAGTTGACGTCGGTTGTGTTTTCTTGAGCCTTGACACACTTAGGTGTGTGCTCCCTGACATTACTGTCTCGTCCCTGACTGATAGTGTGTTAGGTCACTTTGGTATGGTTTTTCCCTTTTCGTCTATCATTTTGTATGGCTGCATGCATCAGAGTCTATGGCCTCTGGTTGTTTTGCAGTTTCTCAGCTGCTGCATCGGTTGTGTCCATACTAGGATGTTAGTATGGAGCGATCTGATGGGTTCTTTTTGTTGGGTTTTGGTGTTGAGTCACTAAGAGGCATGTTCTGTGTCGTCAGTGACTTGGTTTCTTTATCGTATTCCGGTCTTGGGAGGTTACAGTTGGTGCCTTCGGAAGGCACAGTGGGCCTGGAGCGATTGGTTTGGGTGATTCCCCATCTCTGTTCGTATAGTGACCGCCTTTGATCACTATACGGACAGCCTGGGTTATTGTCAGCTTTCATTGTTCCGCTCTGCTGTTCCCTCTGATTGGTTCGTCTCGCGAATCTTAACGATTTTGCGGGGCTGTCTTATCAGTGACAGTCTGGCTTTGGTAAGATTCCCACAGCAATTTGGGATGCGACTTGATTGCTCCCTTACACTTGGCAGAACCTCTTTGTGTCTGCCCCGCTTCGATTCTCCTTCCCTCTCTTCTCACCTTTTTGCTCCGCAGTCGGTTGCGTCGGTGATCTCTGCCTCTGATTGCTCCTCCTCCTTCTTCTTATCCTCTTTTGCTGATCTTCCTTATCCCGCTCTGGATTGGTTCTCGTGGCAGCTTGGTTTTCGCGTGGCTCGTTTACCCTCCTGTTTTCGCTTTGCTTCTGATCTTTCGGACCGCTTGGGCACGTCTTCTTCTACCTGCTCATCGGCGTGCTCCCTCCCCTCTTCTTCTTGCTCGCTGTCCATTACCATCCCGATGATGAGTAAGGCAGAAATTGCGCTTCTTAATGAGCGCCTTGATTGCTTATCTAGGAACTCTTCTCCGGCGTTTTCTGAGGCATCTCAGTCGGCCATGAGGGGGACCGTTAGTGAGGAGTCTTTTGTGACATCTTCACAGTCCCCCGCTCTTCCTTCCAGATCGTCGCAGATCGCGTAGTGTCCTTTCTACTCCTCGCACCATCCGTACATGCTCTATAGCAGCGTCCGAGCAGATTGATAGATCTGCTCGATACTCACTGTATCTTGTCTGAGCGCGCTCTGTTTGTCCCGTTTTCAGTTGTCAGGCTCCCGCTCTTGTTTTCTTTCTTGCCTATCTTTTTTCTCTTCTCTTTTCTGTTATTTTCTAAATGTCGAACTTTCTTTTCTAGAATTTTCACGGTATTAGCAACGAAGCATCTTTGGCTATGCTAAAACGCATTGTCAAGAAACACTCGGTTGGTATGATTGCTCTTCTGGAACCTTTCCTAGAACCGGAGGGCATAACCAAAACCGTTTTATCCTTAGGATTTGGAGGGGGCTCTGCCAATATCTCCGGCAAGATTTGGATTTTATGGTCCAAATCTATTGCGGTCCGCTCCGTTTTCGATTCTTCTCAGCTCTTCTCGGTTGCTTGCTCGTCACATACTATTGCTTTTCCTTTTCTTTTTTCGGCTGCTTACGCCAAATGTGATCGTACAGAGAGATTATCGCTTTGGACCGACATTTTAGGTCTCGGGTCTTTTGGTTTTTCTCACTCTGTGGTTGGCGGCGATTTTAATGTCGTCGCTTGCCAAGCAGAGAAACGGGGAGGAGCTGCCATCAACCGTCTTGCGATGGCGGATTTCAACTCGTTCATTGTCAGCTCTGGTCTATCTGAGCTTCCTTTTATGGGCTCTGCTTTCACCTGGTCAAACAACCAAGAGGGACCTAACCGTATCCTTTCTAGGCTTGACCGGGTTTTCGGTTCGGAGGAGTGGTTTCGCTTACCATTTTCCTTTTCGATCGCCCATCTTCATCGGACCTTCTCAGACCATTCTCCTCTGATTGTTCGATGCTCTCCTTTCTCCCTCTCGGGGCCCTCTTCATTTCGCTTCCAGAGCATGTGGAGATCTCACCATACATTTCATCAAGTTGTAGCTGACTCTTGGAGCATTCCCATTGTTGCTTCTCCCTGTTCGGTTTTCAGTCGTAAGCTTAAGCGTCTCAAGCACTGTCTTAAGGTGTGGAACGCTGATGTTTTCAAGAACATCTTCGATCGTGTCCGTTTGGCCGAAGAATCTCTTATAGTAGCCGAATCTTTGTTAGACGAGGCTCCGACCGCGTCGAACAAGGAGGCATGGGTTGTTGCTCAATCCATCTTCTCTTCGGAACTTCGTATCGAGAACGACTACCTTCGTCATAAGGCTAGGGTCAAGTGGGTGGTCGACGGTGATGCGAACTCCAAATTCTTCCACTCTTATATTCGCAAGAAGAATAACCTTCTCATTATTCATGAGATTGTGCGACCTGATCAATCTACGGCCTCCTCGCATGAGGAAGTCAAAGATACCATATTGGCTCATTTCCAATCCTTTCTTGGATCCCCGTCGGTTGCGGTAACCGATCCTGCTCTGTTAGCCTTCATTCCCAGGTTGGTTCTATCGCCGGAAAGTGATTCCTTGCGGATCCCCCATCTCCTGAGGAAATCCGTGCATGTGTCTTCGCCCTATGTAAGGATAGTGCCAGTGGCCCAGACGGCTTCAACGGTACCTTTTTCCGATGTTCGTGGCCTATTATTCAGGTGGATTTTTGTCATGTTATTCAGTCTTTTTTCTCCGGGAGCTCTCTCCCCACTAGTTGGACCTCCACCAACCTGTTTCTCATCCCTAAGTGCGAAAACCCGCGGTCCTGTGGGGATTTTCGGCCCATTAGCCTTTGCAACTTTTTGAATAAAGTTATTTCCAAGATTCTGGATAGCCGCTTGGCCCCTTTCCTTGAGCGTATTATCTCTCCTTCTCAAGCGGGTTTTGTTAAAGGGCGCTTAATCTCTGATAACGTCCTATTGGCCTAGGAGCTGATCTCCTAGCTTGATAAGAAAGTTAGGGGTTCTAATGTTGTCTTCAAACTGGATATGGCTAAGGCCTACGATCGTATGTCCTGGTTTTTCGTCATCAAGGTATTGAGAAGTTTCGGTTTTCCGGAAACCCTCATTGACCTGGTTTGGATGCTTATCTCCAACTGTTGGTTCTCTGTGCTCATTAATGGTTCTGCTAATGGGTATTTCAGGGCGGGGAGGGGTTTGCGTCAAGGAGACCCGCTTTCGCCCTCTCTTTTTGTGATCGCGGCGGAAGCTTTCATTCGCGGTCTTCAGACCTTAACCATTTTCAGTCAGATCCAGTGTTTTGGGATCCCTAGGGGTTGTCCTCTTATATCTTCCTTATCCTTTGCAGATGACATTGTTATTTTCTCTAATGGCAGTCGTTCCTCTATCTGGCGGCTCCTTAGCTTCATCCATCTATACGAGAGGTCCTCGGGACAGCTCGTTAACACTTCCAAAAGTTGCTTCGTCCGTGCGAAGGACTGTTCCTCCTCTCGTTCGTCCTGGATTAAGACCTTTTTGGGGTTCAAGGAAGCTTCCCTTCCGTTACCTTACCTGGGAATTGTTCTTTACCGAGGTAGGAAGCTTAACGCTTTCTTCGATCCATTGACTGACAAGGTGAGGGGTAAGATCATTCGGTGGAATGCGACTCTCCTTTCCCAGGCCGGCAGATTTGTTCTCATTAAGTCTGTTTTAGATTCAATGGGAACTCATGTCTATGCGGCTATGACCCCTACATCCTCTTTTTTCCGGTCGTATTTGTCTTTGGTCTCGTCTTTTTTCTGGGGCAACAGGACCGACGGCCGTCGCCACCACTGGGTTTCATGGGATACGATTTGTCGTCTCAAGAGCGAGGGTGGCTTGGGCCTTCGTAATCCTAAGGATATTTGTGCTGCTTTTGCCTGTAAATTGTGGTATAGGTTTGGTGAAAACGACTCTTTATGGGCGTCTTTCCTTCACTCAAAGTACCAAAGGCTGGCGGGTTCTAATTATTCGGGTTCCCCATCATATGCAAGTGAGACCTAGAAGCACATGCAGTCAGTGAAGTCCTTCTCTAACTCTCATGGCGGACTTACGGGCTGGGATGGCGCCTCCTTTTCCATTCTGAGAGCTTGGACATCGGTTAGAATTCCAAGCCCCATTCGTCCTTTGTTTTCCTTCATTTGAGAGTCTCATATTCCGCCTAAGGTCTCTCTGTTGATGTGGCGTATTCTTCATGATGGGCTACCACTAGACGAGAATCTCAAAAGGTTAGGCATCCCCTTAGTTTCCCGTTGCAGATGCTGTGGCAACGGGGAAACGAAGTCCTTGAACCATTTATTCTTCGACAGTTTCTCAGCCAGATCTTGCTGGAATTACTTCGGAAACCTAGTTGGTGCTCGAGGGATTGCCAGATCTGCTAATGATCTTCTTTCAACCTGGTGGGCTGGGAACTTTAGGAAATCTCTTCGTTCGATCATTTTCCGCTTGATTCCATGTCTTATCTGCTGGCACATTTGGTGTGCGCGGAATAAGGCAATTTTCGAGAGCTCTCCTATGGACCCTCCGACGATTATTCGACAAGTACGGAATGACGTATTCCTTGCATTCCGATGTAGACCTTTCAAGGGAAACTCAGGCTCCCGAATTCAGCATCTAGTGGGTCTTTTTTCTATTTCGTGTGTTTTGAGCTCCGCTAGAATCGGAGTTGGTTGAATCTTCTTGGTGGGGCGTTGGCCTCCATCCAGCGCTCTCAATCCCCCCACCTCCCCCCCCCGATTTTTGGTTCTGATGTGTTTGCTAGTTTTTGTGGTCTAGGTCTCTTCAAGGTTGTTCGATTGTCAGTTGTGACTGCTTCGATGGCTTTAGCTGTGTGCCTTGCTTTTCCCCTTTCGGGCCGACGGGTGATTCCTGCGTGGCTAGGAGGAGGTTCATCTGTCCTCCTTCTTTTTATGTCTTGGCTTATTTTTAGCGGATTTCTTTGGAGGGCATTAGGCTTTCTTCTCCCTCGTCTAGCTCTGCACGAGGTTCTGTGGACATCTTCATTGGGCGGTGGCTTTGTCGAAGCTCGATGAGGTTGTTCGATGGGCGGTGGATTTTTCGGAGCTCATTCAGATATTCCGTGCTGCTATGATTCAGCTGTGGGGCCGTTCTTGGTTCTTCTGAGCTGGCTCTTCATATCATTCGGCGCTAGCTCCTTCCCCAGGAGTCTGCTTCCTCTGGTTTAGCTGTTTTTGCTGTAGCTCGGTGTGCTTTCTATGTGGTTTGGCTTGGTGGTCTGGCATTTACCTTCAGGTTAAGGCGGGTTGGTGGTTGTTGGTGGTTTTTTCTTTTTTGTATTTCTTAGCTGGTTGTCTTGTCTCTGTTTGCTGTGGCCTTGTCTTTTTGTCTTTTCCGCTTTTGTTCTGTGCTCTTCGAGTCTGGGAGGCATATGTCTTTCATATGCTTCGTCTTTTTTTTGTGAGCCACCGGAGAAAGGCGTTTTTTCTTCTTTTGTTTATATATTTTCTCTTGTCTCAAAATATATATATATATATATATATATATATATAAACTAATGTATACAAACTAACATATAATATAACTAATATATTATCAGACGTCTGATATATATAAACTTACACCATATATAACAAACACAGATGCATGAACCTTTACAAAGAAGAGGAGGCTGCTCGAAGATGCCAGGAGAGGAAAACAAGATCAACGCATATATATATTGACATACACATATACTCACTGTCACAAAATCAGAGGCTGCAAAGGGGCGAAGTGAGTTGCGGTGAGGACGGAGAAGCATGAACGAAATATAAGTCGATGCTACCACCATATTATTATTTTTTAGGTAAGAGAAGAAGGCGGCCATGAATAGTCTGGAAGGAGGAGCAAAAGTGGGAAGATGAAAAATGAGTATACAGGGAGTTTGTATGAAATGAGGCTGCAACTATGCAATTTTCAATATCCATACGTGACTGATTATATTCTCTTTTTCTCCTTCAATGTAGAAAATAATTAACGGAAGCTGGAAAATGGGGGAACAATACATTGGATAGATGGGAAGATTGACAGCCCAAAATTATATTTTTTTTCTGAGAATAGAGAAAGTCAGGATTTCAATTTCTGGGAATATAAAAGAGCTAGAAGCTAAATTGTCAGGAATATCAATGGTTGATGGCTATTGATAATCACGGTGCAAAATGAAAAGGCAAAGAAAATCAAAAGTCCAAACACAGAACCGATACGGCAGATCATTTTGTCGATTTCGTCGCATATCGGACTTCGAAACTGATGCAGCGCGAAATAGGGAAGAACGACCTACCTGAAATCGCAAGCAGCTCCAACCCATTCCATAGGTCGTGAACGACCTAAATCCACATCCCCACGACCTAACTCCCTCCACGACATAATTCCGCGACCTAAATCCGCATCACCGCGACCTAACTCCTCTGCTCTAAATCGCGAGCGACCTAACTCCTAAACCTAAGTCGCGTACGACCTAAACCTCTCCACGACCTAAACCTAAGTCACGTTCGACCTAAACCTCTCCACGACCTAAACCTAAGTCGCGTACGACCTAACTTCCACAACCTAACTTCACCGCGACCTAAACTTCACACCGATTCCATTCCACGACCTATCCCTCCACGCGATCTAATTCCACCACGACCTAATGATGGATCGCAACAAGTCCAGTAATTCGTTGATTTGATAAGTCGCGAGAAGAGCTATGTCGATACCGAGCTATCTTTAAGTCGCGTGAAAGCTTTTTCGTATGACCTTTCTTAAGTCGCGAGCGACATAGTTAGGTCGTTGATACCGAGCTATCTTTAAGTCGCGTGAAAGCATTTTCGTACGACCTTTCTTAAGTCGCGAGTGACATAGTTAGGTCGCTGATGATTTCTGAAGAGCGAAGTTTCTTTGCCGTGCTTCAATTTTTAGCTCATGAGAAGTTTGTTAAGTCGCGTGAAGAATTTTAAGTCGCGTGCGTTGTTATTTAGGTCGTTTGTGTATTTGTAAGTCGTTGAGCTGTTTGTATTTCATTTTCTTATGTCGTTTGTATAAAGGGTTGTTGAGTCGTTTGTACTGTTAGTTGTATCTGTTAAGTGTTGTAAATATTCTAAGTGTTAGGTCGTTCAAGACCTAAGAGTTGTGTTGTAAGTGTTGTGTTGTATGCCTATAAATAGGCGAGTTATATCATTTGTAAAAGGTTGTTGATTGTTGAATAAAATTCTCTTTTGTTAGCTTTGTGCTTTCAATTAAAATCGGTAGTTGAGTGTATCTCCTATCTCCACCTTCGACATTCGAGTGCGCTCGAATCTTCGATCGTTGAAGCCAATTCGCGGAATCAAGTGCGCTTGATCAACGCTCGAAGAATTGTAGATCTCTCCTCACGGTATCGTGCGCGATCAACGTGTCAGAGATAGCTTGAATTCGGTATCTTTGGATCAACGGATTTGGGCATTTCAGTATTTCTCAATCCACCGATTGCTATTCTCATCGTATCATCATTTTTGTATTCCGATGCTGCGTCATTTGGTATCAGAGCGAGACTTAGCCAATCATAGCTAAGCCGAGTCTTGGAGCCAATATTCTATCGAAGAATTCAAGTCATACATCATTTGTTGATTAAAGCCGAGAGCTTGAAGTGAAGCCGTGCATCTTTTGGTGTGCGTCATGTTCATCATAAAGTTGCAACAACTTGGAAGATTTCGATCCATTTCATTTTGGATCTAAGGAAGGAAAAGTGTTTGAGTTGACCGTGGAAGTTTGCACGCCAAACGTGGATTTGAATTGTGTTTGAATTTTCTTTGAAGTGTCGAAGAGCTAGAGGCGAACTAGTTCAAGTGTGTGGGAGATTTGTTCAAGTTCATTGGGCATCAATTTTGAGATTTGAAGTTTGGAGTTCGATTGAAGTCGTTTGTTTATTTGGGTGTTCTTGAATTTCAAACAAGTGGGAAAGTTTGATTCAAAAATTTTTGGATCAAAGTGAAGTTTTTGTTTGGATCTGTTGAAGACTTGATCATGCCTCCGAGATATGATAACCGTCATCATAGTGTTGCAGATTTGTATGGGAGAGAAGATCCTGAACAGATGAAGCAACGTAGTGATGAAAGATTCAATAAGGGTTTCGAGAAAGTAGAGAGAATGAAGTTTGACATGAATCGAAATCAACGGAGAGTGTCGCCACGTTATGATAGAGAAAGAAGAGAATCATCTTTGTCAATAAATCGAGATCGTGGAGCTCGAGACAATCGTGATTATCAGAAGGAAGAAAGAAGAGCGTATCGTGGTTACGAGCATGAGCCATCTTATGATTATGAGAAAAGAAGTAGAGAGGACGTGCATGGGCATAGAAGAGTCGATGTTCAGAATCGACGACGAAGTTCAACTAATTTTGAAGAGGAAAGTTATGGTGATCGTGTTCATTTTCGATATTCCGATCAAGGGCAAAATCGATATAAGAATATCGAAGAGGATGGTTATACATGGAAATCAAGAGAGGATACGAAGATTCCAGAATTCCGAGGTGGACTACAAGCAGAGGAATTCTTGGACTGGTTATCCACGATTGAAAATGTTTTTGAGCTCAACTACGTTCCTGAGGATCGACAAGTGAAGTTAGTTGCTGCAAGTTTGAAAGGAAAAGCCATGGACTGGTGGCAACAAACTAAATCAACCAGAGAGAGGATGAAGAAGTCTAAAGTTGTCAAGTGGGATAAGATGAAAAGGATGATGAAAGCAAATTTCTTACCCTACAATTATCAAGCTCGTATTGATCAACAATTGCAGAAGTTGAGTCAAGGGAATCGAGGAAAGAGTGTGGTTACAAACTCCAGCAATCAGAATCATGATGTTCATTACAGTAAAAATGTTTTTAAGAGAGTCAACGAACCAGTTGTATATGGAATCACGAGGGCAAGTGTTGATGAACGAGTTAAGCGATATCATTATCAGGAGTTTGACCATCGAAGTTTTGAATGTACAAAGTCCCAAAAGAAACCCTTTGTTGTAGAAGAATGTGAAAGCGAGGATGTGGATGATTCTACTGAAAACGAGACAGAAGAGGAAGAGGAACCAACTAATCCATTACCTTTCGGCGAAAGTGCTGAAGAATCGGAAGGTAGTGCTGAAACCTTGGTTAGGTATGAGGCAAGTGAAGAGCTTAAAACTCTCGAGGAGGTTAAGCCAATGTTAGAAGAATTTGAAGAGGTCGGTCCTACAGAATCATTCGCAGCCTTACCACAAAAGTTTGACAACGAAGATGAAGAGGTCGAGTTGGAGAACGAAGAATGTAATTTGTTGAGGAGGATTGATGAAGTTAACTTTTATCAACCACCACAAATTGACGACGATAAAGAATTTCTGCCAGGATTTGAGGAATCTTTGTCAGGGGAAGTAGAAGTTTTGTCAATAGAGAAAGGAGGTAACTTGTTGAGGAGGACTGTTGAAATTGACTTTTATCAACCATCGAAATTTGATGATGATGAAGAAATTGAGTCAAAGTATGTGGATGTAGAAGTTGATCATTCGTCACCACCAAAGATTGATGTTGATAGTGTGGAAGAAGAAATTGTGTTCGGAGTTGAAGGAAATAATTTGACAATGAAGGATTCTTGCTTGACACATGAGTTTATGGAGGAAGACCAGCCAAGTGAAACTTTTTTAGTTTTCGAGGAGTCCGAACAAAGTAAACATGAAACAGAAGAGAAGGTAGAATCAGATGATTTATTATCTTTGAAAGAGTTCGACGGTGAAATAAAAGACGGTGATGAACTATCAATGTTGATTGAATCTGGAGAAAGTTCTGATTTTGAGAATCCCGAAGAGATTGAAGTATTTGAGGAGTGTGAAGATGAAATGTGTGAGGAACTGCTTGAAGGGACTAATCTTATATTTTTGGAAGAGTCGGTGAAAATTAGAAATGAATTACTTGTGTTGACCGAGCCAGGAACGAGTAAAGATCTTGAGGATTTCGAGGAAGTTGGGTCAGAATTCAATGAGTTTGAAGTCGAATATCCTGAGGAACTACCCAAAGAGTTACCACCACCACAGGACATTCAACCTCACACTGAACTAGTACCAGATGCTATTCTACTACAGGGATCATATGATCTTCAGAATCTGAAAGAACAGGAAGAGTTGAAAAGACGAGAATCTGAGCATGAGTCCTCACACTTTTTCGGTCGTGATTTCCTAAGTCACTCCATGATTTTAAACTTTCTTATATTGTCTCACATTTTCGACACGTTTTGGTTCTGTATCACATCTTCCTATTGGCACAAGCAATATGGTATAAGACACTATTCTTATGAAGTTCTGTGCTACATGAATTGGATATGAAACCTAGTGCTTAGTTCATGCCACACTTTTTCATATGTCATCTCCCTCAGATCACTTCCTTATGCCGCCTGCCTAATGCCACGTCTGTTTTACGCAATGCGTTCCTTATGTCGAGCCAAATCTTCAAAGGGTCAAGTCAAGATCATTCTCAAGAATGGTTATCACCAGAACCGCACCAGACCAGATAATGAATGGAAGACAGTGTCTCGAAGAAGAAGAAAGTGTGAATTCGGGACGAATTATTTTCAACCAGGGGAGGATGATGCAGCGCGAAATAGGGAAGAACGACCTACCTGAAATCGCGAGCAGCTCCAGCCCATTCCATAGGTCGTGAACGACCTAAATCCACATCCCCACGACCTAACTCCCTCCACGACATAATTCCGCGACCTAAATCCGCATCACCGCGACCTAACTCCTCTGCTCTAAATCGCGAGCGACCTAACTTCTAAACCTAAGTCGCGTACGACCTAAACCTCTCCACGACCTAACCCTAAGTCACGTTCAACCTAAACCTGTCCACGACCTAAACCTAAGTCGCGTACGACCTAACTTCCACAACCTAACTTCACCGCGACCTAAACTTCACACCGATTCCATTCCGCGACCTATCCCTCCACGCGATCTAATTCCACCACGACCTAATGATGGATCGCAACAAGTCCAGTAATTCGTTGATTTGATAAGTCGCGAGAAGAGCTATGTCGATACCGAGCTATCTTTAAGTCGCGTGAAAGCTTTTTCGTATGACCTTTCTTAAGTCGCGAGCGACATAGTTAGGTCGTTGATACCGAGCTATCTTTAAGTCGCGTGAAAGCATTTTCGTACGACCTTTCTTAAGTCGCGAGTGACATAGTTAGGTCGCTGATGATTTCTGAAGAGCGAAGTTTCTTTGCCGTGCTTCAATTTTTAGCTCATGAGAAGTTTGTTAAGTCGCGTGAAGAATTTTAAGTCGCGTGCGTTGTTATTTAGGTCGTTTGTGTATTTGTAAGTCGTTGAGCTGTTTGTATTTCATTTTCTTATGTCGTTTGTATAAAGGGTTGTTGAGTCGTTTGTACTGTTAGTTGTATCTGTTAAGTGTTGTAAATATTCTAAGTGTTAGGTCGTTCAAGATCTAAGAGTTGTGTTGTAAGTGTTGTGTTGTATGCCTATAAATAGGCGAGTTATATCATTTGTAAAAGGTTGTTGATTGTTGAATAAAATTCTCTTTTGTTAGCTTTGTGCTTTCAATTAAAATCGGTAGTTGAGTGTATCTCCTATCTCCACCTTCGACATTCGAGTGCGCTCGAATCTTCGATCGTTGAAGCCAATTCGCGGAATCAAGTGCGCTTGATCAACGCTCGAAGAATTGTAGATCTCTCCTCACGGTATCGTGCGCGATCAACGTGTCAGAGATAGCTTGAATTCGGTATCTTCGGATCAACGGATTTGGGCATTTCAGTATTTCTCAATCCACCGATTGCTATTCTCATCGTATCATCATTTTTGTATTCCGCCGCTGCGTCAGAAACACACGAACGAATATGCTGCAGAGATCAGCACGACGAGGCGATCAAAAAGGTATACAGATATCAGTGGTACGATCATTATATCAAAAGTCGATAATCAGTACCGAAAAATGCTGTTAATTTGCCGAAAATAAGATAAACGGAGCAATAGAAGTCCAAATTGAACGAACCGAAATGTGACGTCTCACTCCGAAGATGATCTATAAATTTATTATATAAAAATATTCAGGTTTGGAAAACAATTTATTATCATCTAATATTAACTGATTTAAATTGAAATAAAATAAACTTGTATATTATCTGATGAAAATTTAACATTTGCTATGTTTAAGTAGACGTATTTCAAATATCAAATTTTTATTTCAAAATTCAATTATTTAAAATTTCACAAAATTCCAGTAATTACGTTATTAAAACCATTAAAATTTACGGGTCGTTACACATTTGCTCCATCATCAAACAGATAAACTGTCTACTTATTTTGTTATAAGCCTTCTGCATGTCAATTTTTATACAAAATTTTTTAACATCCCTCTGACAAAAAATTTAATTAGCTCATGAGCTAATAAAATATTTTCTGCAATTGATCTAGTGGGTATAAATGCAGATTGTGCTTCTGAGGTAAGATAATTCAAAACCATTTAATTCTTTGACTTTTGAAATAATCTTATATAAAACATTGCAACTAGTAATAGGCCTATAATCGTAATTGTAATAGGCTTATCTTTTTTTGGCACCAATGAGATGAATGTATGATTAAGCCTTTTGGGAATTTTTCCTGATTCGAAAACTTCCTACACTGCTGCTATAATAGTTTCTTTATATTCATTCCAGTGTGTCTTGGAGAACTTTGCAGTGAAGTCATCAGAACCTGGTGACTTGTCATTTTTGATAGAGAAACTTGCATTCTTTATTTCTACTTCAGATACTGGTTGAGATAAGTGTTATCCACCTTTTGCATTGATCCGTCTTCTATAATTAATTTGTTGGTCTATTGTCTCCGTGTTGTCTGGACCATTGTGTAAATCAGTGTAGAAGTAAAGTGCCTCATTTTCAATCTGCTTATTCTCTTATATAGCTTCCTCATCTTGATTCATTAATGCCTGTATGTTGTTTTTGTACCTCCTCATCGACATTTCAGCAAAAAAGAATCTTATGTTTTTGTCTCCATGAACAAGCCAATCCACCTTTGCTTGTTGCTTGCAGTTAGCATAATGTATATTCATCAGTTGGTGTAATTGTGTGCTCTAATAAACCATCTGTTCATAGCTTTGCACATCCGTAGGATTTTCATCAACTCGTAGCAGCATATCATTGAATTCTGATTCCAGTTTGGTGATTCTAGTATCCATTTTATCTCTGTTGAGGTTCCATTTCTTTAGCTCCAATTTTGTATTTTTGAGTTTGTAGATCAAGTTGTATACTTTTCCTCCCCAAGTAGAACATGTCATCCCACTCTGAACTGCTTCCAGATATCCTTCCTGGGTGGGCTATGTATTTACATATCGAAAAGGTTTCCCTTTGTTGATTGTTTCATTATAAAAAAGTGTGAGCAGAGGTGTATGATCACTCTGGTGAGTAGGCAGTGCAATAGACTTTAGTTGGTTGAAAGTAATAAGCATTTTATCATTCAACGGTACTTTATCTATGTGTGTAGCTACATTTCTCCTTCGCCAAGTTTAAATCCATAAATATTAGCCTCAACCAATCCACATCGAATAATGCAATTAGAGAATCCCCTGACTTGTGAGAAAGGAATTTGTCTACCTCCTTGTTTGTCTTTGAAGTTGAGTACATTATTTAAATCTCATGAAAGCATCTAAAGCTTTGTCTACGTTTGTAGAATCACCAATCATGTGTTACCATAAAATTTCCCTTTCTGCATATAAGTTACTTGTATATACCACAGTTATGTACATCTGAAATCCACCATGGTTAGTAGAGAGGCAAGTAATATGTTGAAAACTTGAAGAAATGACTGTTAAACCCTAGATTAATTCTTCATCATATAAAATGAAAATTCTACATATTGAATTGTTCTCATTATTGTGTATGTAATTCCATAAAGTTTGGAGTTTATCAGTGAAATAAGTCATTCTAGAAGCAGTTAACTTTGTTTCTAGCAAACCAACAAAAATTGGTCTGTGTTTTAGGAGGAATTGAAGGATGTAAGACATTTTTCTTTCATCATTCATCTCCCTAACATTCCAACTGATCACTGTCATTTGGGTTTGAATGTGCTTGTTGTATTTCTTTTAGGAGGAGCAAATTTGACTTGTTTACCAAATTGACTTGGTTGTCTTGGTTTGCTTTGCACTGAAATTTCCTTCAGATAATCTATATTTTCTTCCATCATACTTGAGACATCATAAGTTTCTGGTTCCACTGTGTCTTCCTGGACATTTGATGCCAAGTTGTCAATAATAATTGTTTCCTGTAATTCATCAATTGCGGGCTCTGATTCTTCCTTGTCATCTGAATGTAGGAAGTCATTGGTTTCAACATTCATTGGACCAGTGGTTGTATGAGTTATGCCACAGTGTGCGTCGTTTCCTGAATGTGCACACTCATGAGCAGAATTTGCTGTTTGGTTAGGTTCATCGCTGCAGTGCACTTCAGAACGGGTAGCTTCTTCATCTTGCGATATATGGAAAGGATTTTCATGAGAGAAATCCTGATCTGAAACATTATGTGAGTTCACTTTTTCCTTTCCTTTTCCCATAGTTGTACTATCAACAGAAATAGAATCTTTACTTTGTTTGCTGTTTGGTTTTGGAACCCATGTAGGCATAATTTTGTCTTTGCAATTATCAATAGTGTGTCAAAACACTTTACAGTGGTTGCATCAAAATGGTTTATAATCATATGTAACAGGAACTTGCACAACAGCCATCAAAATATTCTGCCTCCACTATGTTTGGGTAGTTGTTTTCAATGTCCATCTCTACCAGAACCTTTGCATTTCTGTCTTCAGCTGGGGTGAAATAATTAAGTTTTATGGGCTTCCCTACCACACTTGCAAGTCTGCATAATGCTTCAACATCCCAGAGTTCAAGATCTTCAATGTGGAGTTTGGCCCAAACTGAAAGTCAACTGAAGTATTCTTTGTCTAACTGCATACCAGGCCTCCATTTTTTGATTGTGATGATTCTTTAATTATATGTATAAGGCCCTGATTGTAAAACATGCTTATAATCCAATTCTGACATGAATTGAACAAAGAAGAAGCCATTCTTTTTAGGAATAACTTTATATTTGTAGAAAGCTTCCACGCCTTGTCAATATACATATGAATTTAGGACATGATGGTCTTTGGCCAAAAACAGAAATCACCAATGTGTTACCCCATTTCTTCTCTGATCTGCTAACAATATCCTTTGTGATGTATGCTCTCGTGTTGCTCTATCTTTGTAATAGGTTGTAGTAGGGTAAATCTTCGTCAAATACTTCTGTCGAAGTTGAGTCCTGCACGACCTACGACCATGTCTTTCCTAATGAGGTTCTCCAATCATAAGACAGTTTTGTTTTTGTGGTTCCATCTTCTTCTTCGTTGGTTATAATTATTTCAGCCATTATATATATATATATATATATATATATATATATATATATATATAATTTTGAATAATTTATAAATATATATAGAAGGAATTTATAATACAGGAAATTATTGTCAAGGACAAAATTTCTCAACATTTTAGCCTCAAGGACAGACCTTCAGTTTTTTAGCCTAAAGGACAACTTTATTTAGGTATCAGTTTTTATGTTTTTAAGTATCAGTTTTTAGTTATCGGTAGCAGTTTTTAGGTATCAGTTTTTAGTTCGGTAGCAGTTTTGGAAAAATGTTTGTCCTTATGAATAATTTTGAAAGAATATTTGTCCTTATGAATAAATTTTAGAAGAATGTTTGTCCTTGTGGTTAAAATATTGAGGTCATGTCCTTGAGGCTAAAAATATACAAATTTTTGTTCTTTAAATTAATTCTCCCAACAATATATATGTAATACAGGAAAATAGGCACAAGAACAAACTTAGAAAAAAATTTAAACCGAAGGACAACAAGTTTGGTTTTTAGACTAAAGGACAATGCTAGTTATAACTAGCATTTTGTATAGTGTAAAACTGAATATAATGTTAGATATAACTAGTATTTTGTATAGTGTAAAAGTTGAATATAATGCTAATTATAACTAGCATTTGTCATTTAGCCTAAAACTGAAATTTGATGTTCTTCAGCGTAAATTTTTTCAAAGTTTGTCATTTTCCCTAATTCCCTGTATGTAATATATATTAATCTAAATAAATGTAAAATCATTTTAAATAAAATATTAAAAGTTAATTTATTTATTTAATTATAAAATCCAAAAACAAAATTTAATTTTTTATAAATAAACGTATAATATATATACACACACTTATAAATAATTTACTAATATATATATATATATGAACGAAATATGTATACACACACACATCTAATAATGCTTATGGCATAAATTTATTTTTTAAATATTTAATAAAATTTAATTATCATATGGAAATTAATAAAAATTAAATAAAATATTTCCAACAATAAAATTTGTATTTTAATATTTTACAAAAAATCTGAATAATATGTTAACCTTTAAATATTTCCTCATATATATTGTAATTTAAATTAAATTATTAATTTTCGCAAATATATGTAAAAATTTAATTAATATAAAATTAATTTTTTTACTTTCGAAATCATATTAGATATGAAATTAATTTTATAAAATTTAAAACATATTTTATGTGATATATTTATTGATATTATGAATTTATGAAATTTACTTGATTTAATTAGTATTTAAATAATATATATATATATATATGTATATATATATAAACAAAAGTTATATCGAAATCCTTTTAGGTGTAAAACTATTTATATAAAATTTTAAAAACATGTTTTGTATAATGTAATATTTAATATTTAAATTATGAAACTTAAATGAATTAAATGATATATTAAATTAGTTCGAAATTAGAATTTTTTTTAATCTTGTCGTCAATATTAAGGTATTTATTTGTTGGATAAATTTATTTTATTTTAAATTACATAAGCACATAAATATACAATCATTCAGATTTGTTACTTATCGATCTAAACATCATATGATATAAAATATAATATTAATTTATATTTGCGAATCAAAGACATACCTTTAATAAGGCCTATTGAATACATGTTGAAACGAAGGTACGAGTTCCTATGAATTCTATTCCAATCCTAAACGTGCTAGCTTCGAATTGTTGACCACTAGCTATCGAATAGCTTTTGTTATTATATGATTTGATCTTGAAAAATGGAGGATATGGAAGGGTGATTTTTGGCTAGCAATAGAGTGGGTGGAGGCAGTAAAAAGTAGTTTTAGAATATGGGTTCTGATCATTTTATAAGGGAGAGGCTAAAGAGATAAAGTAGGATCAAGATCTACTTTCTTCTCTTACTCATTCTCTACCTTTTTAAATATCAAATCCCAAGCCTATTGCTATCTTATGGTGGCCCATTTCCTGATCTCATCACGGCCAAAATTCCTTTGCCCCATATGGGCTTCAAACCCATTTCAATCCCGAATAAATTTTATTGTATTTAATCCAATTTGAACGTGTACCGATATCGCATATCGATTAATATATTTATAACTATTATAAACATATTTATTGACATTGTTCAACACATCAAATAAAAATTTTATAACTAATATTTCATAAATATTACTTAATTTAATTAATCTATAACGATCACAAATTAATTAAATCATGCGGTCAAAAGAGTATACAACGTTTCGGTTGTGTGACTCTTTAGGTGTAAATTTGGTCAGTGATTAATATTGAACTATTCGATTATTAACGTTCATATGTCACTTAATAGATGGTGTGACATTTTGCCAAATTTATCGCTGACTTGGTTTTGATAAAATCCAATTTTACTTTATTAAATGTTACCCTGTAGTGACGATTATTTACACTAATTCTCTTTGTCAAAACTATATCACGTTGGACTTATGAAATTTGGTAATGGTCAATTAATCGAACTATTCCGCCTACATATTTTGACTTTGAGTTAACTTCCGTTGAACGTGATTCTAACCCCGTATAACTGAGGAGATGAATCTTCTCTTGAATAGTGTTTCACTTTCAATACTTCCACTTGATCCAATGATAGTCACTCGATGGACGCCGTACCATGATTTGACTATAATATTCAAAGCGGAGTTTTCATATTGAAGATCACTAGTATTCTCAAGTCGAGAGAAGTATGTAAATTAGTCACATTGATATTTTCTGTTTGACCATTGTTATGTTAACCAACAGAAGACTATCGAGCGAGTCATTTTATAGTTATCGAATAACTATCAGTACGTAACCCCTTAGTGCCCCAGTAGTCATGAGTAATACACTGTCCAACGTTTGGAGAGTGTTACGTACTCTAGTCTCAAAATATACGTCAATATCCAATCTCGATGCATCTTAACTAGGAATATTTAAAATGATGTGTTTATTATATTGTAATACAATATGCATGATTACAACTATCTGTAATTACTTTCACAAATACAACATTTATGGTTTTCTGTTAAATATATTTCAATTAAATATTTAATTATTTATAACTCGCTATAACAAATATATAATAGATAGAAAAACACCTTTATTGCAAGCGAAAATTGATTACAGAGTTAATTAATTATAATAAATTATAGAATTGCCCCTAGAGCATACCATTAACTCTATCAGTAGGCTCTGGGAAGCATGGGTTTATGAGTAGGCAAGTCGACTAGGTTGGTCGTAGGAGGAGTTAGTATGACAAAGTTTATAGTTCTTGGACATCCAACTATGTCCTTAAGCCATTCACTTCGCGGGTTAGCTGACCTATGTTTGTTAGCTGTAACAATATAGTATGACACATTTTTTCATTGATACCAAGATTGGGTTAGACAGCACTAGCAATAATGTTGCCATTAGTTTCATTCCCGCTGTAGTTTTACCTTCGACTGGCGAAAGATTATCCATGGTAAAAAGTTAGATCAGATTTTTGTAGAGGAGAAAAGTGGAGAAAGGTGAAAGCTCTAGGGGAGATCCTCCTTCTAGTGCCATAATCTTGGCTAGATTTTTAGCCAACCTTGAAATCAGACTAATGCATTATGAAAGCAAAAGGTTATTTCCTAATCATTAGGTTTAAAACGGAAAATGAGGAAGAAAGTAAGCAATTAAAGTAAATGACACGAAATATAGAGTAGTTTGACAAGTTTTCCTACGTCCACTATGAAGTTATCTTACTATATTTCTATCTTATAATTATAAGGAATTACAAAAAAATAATAAGAAAAAGGAAGTGCTTAAGACCAATGAGGTGACTAATATTATAAACTTGATGTGTGAAAAGCTCTGAATTGTGTATAGTACCCAGAATTCTTATATTTTCCCATCCTTTTGCAGTGGCAATGTATGAGGTATTTATAGTAGTTGAGATAGATGATGGACGGCTAAGATTGTACTGCAGAATAGGCAGGAAAAGAGTCTGACTGTTCATCTGGTCACATGGTCTGATGGGAGGCAGTTGTAAAGGTACAAAGGGATGTGTGTCAAAAATTCTTTACTGTTCGATCTTTCATGATTAATGATGAACAATTCAAGTAATAGCCCAAGGATCACCAATACCGAATATTTCACAAACAAAACTTAATATGATTTATTGTTTAAGATGACGTACCTTGATTAACAGCGGAAGATGTAATGGCTGTCATCTTCTTCTTCTGACTTCTAATAATTACTCTTCTTCTCGGAATTCGGTTTCTCTCTCTAACCCTATTTCTTTATGTGTTTCTTGATGGAAAAGAATACATCTGTTAGCTGGGAGAGAGAGGACCCAATCCTTTATATAACATTTAACTCTAAATCTGATACGTCCATCATATACAAATTCAACGTTAAAGATTAATCACAGACCTAATGTTCTAATTATAGAACGGTCTATTTATGACTTAATTAATCGGGTCACATTAAGATTAAAAACCGCATAACGTTAAAGGTAAATGAAACGTTCTATTTATGACCTAATTAATAGGGTCACATTAAGATTAGAAACTGCATAACGTTAAAAGTAATTATGAAACGTTCTATTTATGACCTAATTAATAGGGTCACATTAAGATTAGAAACTGCATAACGTTAAAAGTAAATGAAACGATTGCAGTTTCTAATAGCATATTTCTAACATTCTCCCACTTGATCCGATTATTCATAATATCAAGTGTTGAACATCATACTATGATAAATTGCTGAGAGTTATGGTGGTTGTGCATTATTAATTCAATGCATTCCCTTCCATATACTACAATACCAGCAA
Organism: Allium fistulosum; assembly: GCA_030737815.1. Classification (NCBI taxonomy): domain Eukaryota; kingdom Viridiplantae; phylum Streptophyta; class Magnoliopsida; order Asparagales; family Amaryllidaceae; genus Allium; species Allium fistulosum. The sequence continues at coordinate 921,214,655 of CM060906.1, forward strand.
TCCATCATTTTATACTCATAATTTATATAAAACGGCATAATGGTCCACATAATGTCTTATATCATAATGATTAAACATAATATCTTTATAAGACTCTTTCCTGTTTAAAATTACATAAAGTACGTACTACCACATTAAAACAAGAGACACAAAATTGTATATCAGAAACACACAAAGAAGCTCAGAATGTCACACATCAATTATTATTAATACAACCAAGACTCATTCTTTGAACATGTTCCTTAAATTGTCTTGGCTGTAACCCTTTCATCAAAGGGTCTGCAATCATAAGTTCTGTCCTGATGTGCATGATTAACACTCTTTGTTTCTGAAACTCATCTTTCACAACAAGATACTTCAGTTCCATATGTTTGGCACCTTTAGAGTACTTGTCGTTTTTTTGAGAAAAACACTGCTGCAGAGTTATCACAATAAATTTTCAGCGGCTTGCTAATGGTGTCGACAACCGCAAGTCCTGAAATAAAGTTCCGCAACCATAATGCATGAATTGTGGCTTCATAACATGCCACAAATGCTGCCTCCATAGTAGATGAAGCAATGATAGTTTGTTTCGCACTTTTCCATGATATGGCTCCTTGAGCAAACATAAACAGGTAACCAAAAGTCGATTTTCTAGTATCGATGCATCCAGCAAAATCTGAATCGCTATATCCAATCATCTCCAATTCATTGGATCTACTATACATGAGCATGTAATCTTTCGTACCTTGTAAGTACCTCAACACTTTCTTTGCAGCTTGCCAATGTTCCCATCCTGGATTACTTTGATACCTCCCTAACATACCGACCGCAAAACTGATATCCGGTCTAGTACATGTTTGAGCATACATTAGGCTACCAACTATAGATGCATATAGAATTGATTCCATTTTCTTTCGTTCAACATCATTCTTAGGACATTGCATGAGATTAAATTTATCACCTTTCTGTATAGGAACTTTCCCAGGTGAACACTTACTCATTCCAAAACTCTCTAGAATCCTTTCGATATATCCTTTCTGAGACAATCCCAATATTCCTTGTGATCGATCACGAAATATTTCTATTCCAATCACATAGGATGCCTCTCCCGTATCTTTCATTTCAAAGTTCGTTGAGAGAAATTCCTTAGTCTCATGCAATCTGCTTAAATTATTTGCAGCAAGCAAGATGTCATCAACATAAAGGACTAGATAAATAAACTTGCTTCCATTGATCTTTTGGTATAAACAGTGATCAACCGTATTTTCCTTAAAACCAAAAGATGTAATAATGGTATTGAACTTAATATACCATTGCCGGGATGCTTGTTTAAGCCCATATATTGACTTCTTAAGTTTACACACCAATTGTTCTTTACCTTTTACAGAAAAACCCTTGGATTGATCCATATAAACATCCTCATCAAGATCTCCATTCAGAAAGGCTGTTTTGATATCCATTTGATGTAATTCCAAATCATAATGTGCTACTAATGCCATTATTATTCTTAGTGAGTCCTTTTTTGAAACAGGAGAAAATGTCTCCTTGTAATCAACACCATCTTTCTGAGTGTGACCCTTAGCAACAAGTCTAGCTTTATACCGTTCGATATTATCACTAGAGTCGTGTTTAGTTTTAAAAACTCATTTGCATCCGACTCTTTTACAGCCATGTGGTAACTCAACGAGATCTCAAACTTCATTCTGTTGCATGGATTTTAGTTCTTCTTTTATGGCATTAATCCATTCCTTTGACTCTTTACTTTCTACAGCATGTGAAAACGAAACTGGGTCCTTATTGATTCCTATATCATAATCTGATTATTGCATATAAACCATATAATCATTAGAAATAGCTGACCTACGATCTCTTTGAGATCTTCTTAATGCTACTTGTTGTGGTTCATGCATATCAGCATTATGTAAGAAATTTCCTTCAGGAAGTACTTCTTCATTTATATGTTGTTCATCATCATGCTGTTCTCCAACAGCTGGAACAACATTTGGAGTAATAGTAGATGGAGGAACTATTCTAGGCAATGTAACATTTACCCTTGTTTCCTTTATTTCCACTATTTCTCTTCTAGTACTCCCACCGACTTCACCAATCTCAATGAATCTTGCATTACCAGTTTCTACAATTCTTGGACTATGATTCGGACAGTAAAACACATATCCTTTAGGTTTTTAGGGTAACCTAAAAAATACCCACTAATCATTCGAGAATCTAATTTCTTTTCATGTGGATTATAAATTCTCGTTTCCGCTGGACAACCCCAAACATGCAGGTGTCTTAAGCTAGGTTTTCTGTTAGTCCATAATTCAAAAGGTGTCTTTTGAACAGCTTTACTAGGAACCCTATTCAACAAATAATTAGCGGTTTTGAGAGCATACGACCACAAATTCTTAGGTAGTGTAGAATCTGACATCATACTCCTAATCATATCTATTAACGTCCTATTGTGCCTTTATGCTACACCATTTTGCTGTGGTGTACCTGGCATTGTGTATTGCGCACATATGCCATGACTTTCGAGGAATTTTGCAAATGGACCTAGACACTGGCCTAACTCATTATATTTGCCATATTATTCACCACCTCTATCAGACCTTATGATTTTCACCTTTTTATCTAATTGCCTCTCAACTTCCTTTACAAACGTCTCAAGGACATTCACAGATTGAGATTTTTCATGAAGCAAATAGACATAACCATAGCGGGAAAAATCGTCAATAAAAGTGATGAAATACTTTTCTCCATTAAGGGCTGGAGTGTCCATAGGTCCGCAAATATCAATGTGTATTATTTCAAGAAGCTGGCAGCTTCTAGTGGCTCCTTTCTTATTATGTTTGGTTTGTTTACCTTTAATACAATCCACACATAATTCTAGATCACTAAAGTTCAAATTTGATAAAATTTCATTACTTACTAATCTCATCATTCTTTCTTTGGATATGTGACCTAGTCTTTTATGCCATAAGAAAGCAGAATTTTCATTCAACACGCTACGTTTGCATCCAACGTTATTTATTACATTCAGCAAAGAATTCGCATAAGTATCATTCAGTTTCAATTTATATAAACAATCAATTAGAATACCAGAACCAATATTATTAGTATTCTTATATAAATCAAAACAACCAGATCCAAACATACATCTAAAACCAGAAATATCCAACTTACTTACGGAAATAAGGTTTCTAGATAATGAAGGTACATAAAGGGTACTATATAAGTCTAATACATATCCACTTTCTAGAATTAGACGATAAGTCCCAATGCCTTCTATTGTGGAGTTCATTCCGTTTCCCATAAAGAGAAAACGATCTTCATTTGGATTTATGGTTCGGATCATAAGAAATCCCTGCATATTATTGGAACCATGAGTTGTAGTACCAGTATCAAGCCACCATGTATTAATAGGAACTTCAACTAAATTTGATTCAAAACATACGAAAGATAGATGATTACCTTTCTTTTCGAACCAAGCTATCCTTTTCGGACAGTCATTTTGATAATGTCCTTTCCTTTTACAGAAATGACATCGAACATCCTTTAGTTCCTTCTTTTCCTTATCCTGCCCATTCTTAGCAGGTGCCTTTTTCTTCTTGAAATGACTTGATTTTCCATTCTTTTCTTTACCAGCTTTATTACTCACAAAACTTACTGAGTGCTTCACTTGATTTTTCAAACGTCCTTCTTTCTGAACAAGTCTACTGGCCAATTCATTAACATTCCACTTATCCTTTATAGTGTTATAGTTAATTTGAAAAGGTCCATATTCAGAAGGTAGCGAGTTCAGGATAAACTGGAAAAGAAAAGAATCCTCTACTGTAAGTCCAAGGGAGTTTAACCTTGCTGCAAGATTATTCATCTCTATAATGTGCTCTTGCATAGTTCGCGATCCATCAAACTTCATGGTCATGAGTTCTGCCATAAGAGTACCAGCGAGTGACTTATCAGCTGAACGAAAACGCTCTTCCACAAACTGCATATATTCCTTAGCACTTTCTGTTTGCGGAATTGTTGACTTGATGTTGTTAGCAACAGTCATCTTAATAAACATAAGGCTCAATCTGTTACTGCGTTCCCATGCTTTATGGTGTGATTTTTCTGTCTCAGTACTAGCTGTTGTAAGAGCAACAGGTTTATCCTCGAGAAGTGCCAAGTCAAGATCCTGAACACCTAAATGGAAATTAACTTGTTCTCTCCATTCAGAAAAATTAACACCAGCGAACAATGTAACAGATGAAGCATGTGTATTCATGGGAACTACTGCAAATTAAATAAAAAAAATTGAAATAACTATAAGCTCATAGCTAACGCGATTCAGATATGTACATAATAGTATAATATAGCACTCCTTTGGGTGGATATTATCTTATACTAAACATAATTAAATATCAAAACATAAGTAATAAATATATTCAATTAAATAGAACTGGCATCTTTGGATGATCAATATTTATTTAATCAAGATATCTATAAACCTCATCATGTCAACTAGTTATAGAACAATACTTTCCTTTGGGTAAGTTCTCAGGTTCTATCATTAGTGACGCCAGTTTTTAATTGGTATTCTTATAACTGGCAATTTCTATCAATAATCATTATGTCACTTATGCACTAAATGATTATTCTGATTTTGACCACTTTGGTGATTAACAAAATCATAAATCTCATGTGCATAAATGACTTATAACACATACTTGATTAAACATCATGAGTAAAGCATAGAACAGATCGATTGCAATCATAGGAAATATTCAGTTATTGATTGGTGGCTCTGATACCAAATGTCAGAAATTCTTTACCGTTCGATCTTTCATGATTAATGATGAACAATTCAAGTAATAGCCCAAGGATCACCAATACCGAATATTTCACAAACAAAACTTAATATGATTTATTGTTTAAGATGACGTACCTTGATTAACAGCGGAAGATGTAATGGCTGTCATCTTCTTCTTCTGACTTCTAATAATTACTCTTCTTCTCGAAATTCGGTTTCTCTCTCTAACCCTATTTCTTTATGTGTTTCTTAATGGAAAAGAACACATCTGTTAGTTGGGAGAGAGAGGACCCAATCCTTTATATAACATTTAACTCTAAATCTGGTACGTCCATCATATACCAATTCAACGCTTAAGATTAATCACAGACCTAATGTTCTAATTATACAACGGTCTATTTATGACTTAATTAATCGGGTCACATTAAGATTAGAAACTGCATAACGTTAAAGGTAAATAAAACGTTCTATTTATGACCTAATTAATAGGGTCATATTAAGATTAGAAACTGCATAACGTTAAACGTAAATGAAACATTCTATTTATGACCTAATTAATAGGGTCACATTAAGATTAGAAACTGCATAACGTTAAAAGTAAATGAAACGATTGCAGTTTCTAATAGCAGATTTCTAACAATGTGTGGTTGAGAAATATGTCATTTGTCCCTTTGTACTAGGCACAGACTTGACATCCAATGTGCATTAAATGCTGACGGCTTGCTAAAGGCATAGAGATGTGTTTTATGTCGCTTGGGTATAGTGCTTTGTATAGATGGATGTAGGGTTTGTCATTTACTTTTGTGTGATTGTGTGGCAAGGCTTGTTGAGCTGACTGGTTGGCGACTGAAGGCGTGCAGGAAACTAAGAGTTGCTAAGGACCAAGCTTGGGAGATGATGCCAGGATGGATGTGAGATGATAAGGCGGGCTGCTTGGGATTGGTATAAGGCGAATGTATTGAAGCCAGGCCAAGGATGGGCCATACCTAAGTCGGCCTTGTCGAATATGCTGGTAGCAAGAGGTAATCTTGAGTTGGTCCGGCAGCTATAGTGACGTTGAGCGGATGGGCTGACTTGGAGTCAGGCTGAAAAGTGGGCCAACGTAGGAGTGTCAGTCATCATTGAGTTAGAACGGAGTGGACGGGACAGGGCTATACTTAGTTTTGTCTTCACCTGATGAATTGACTGTGAGTGCCGCCTAGGGCTAAAACGGTCAGTCTTCAGCTTGATGCCTTGTTGAGTGGATGGGCTGGTTTGGAATCAACTTGAGTCTGGGTCGGCATGAATGGGTACGTCGAAGAATAGCTAGGCCGACTTTGATTAGGCCAGGCCGTGCCTTAATCGGCTTGCTAATTACTTGGGAGAAAATTAAGCAACACTCATGTATCTACGCTTCAATGAAAAGGTAATTTTACCATTTTTGTTAATATGAGTGTAGTGTATATATTGAAATTTTCGTATTTACATCATTTAGTAGATGAATTTACGAATATTAATTAATTGTATTTATCTTGTTAGTCATAATTTAAAAATGTAAGTAATTTAAATATATGGATTGAAATGTAAAATATTAGAAGAAATGTGCATTTAGTTTTATAAATAATTTTGGTAATTTTAAATGTAGGCGTTGGAGTTAAAAATATAATTTTACGATGCAAATGTGTGATAAATTTATTGAGATAAATGTATAACAAATTAAATTTGTTATTATTGTTTTATGTGATTAATTTCACCATTTTAATTGGTACGATAGTGGTATACATAATATAATTGTCCTTCTCTAGTTATTATTAGAAATATTAATAAATATTAGTTATTGAATTTATTTAAATAGTTTAAATTTTGGATTATGTAGTTACCTAAATATATGGACTTGAATTTAAAATATTCGATGTAACTGATGAATTATTTGTAAATAGTTGGGAAACATTTAGTAAAATAAGTATAAGTTGATAAATTAAAAGATTCGAAAATATAATATTAAGAGAAAATTAAGGAGAAGGGGCAAAACTTCTAATATCAATAAGAGAGCTAGAAATTCTTTTGTTTTACTATTACTTAATAGATTAATATATTCGTTTATATCATTTAGATACATAAATTATACCATTTACAATAATTCAAAATTATTTTAGCAAAAATTTAATAAAAGTTTAAATACTCTACATAACTTGCATTTTAATAATACAACAAACAAATCAGTAGCAGGTTGGTTGTGTTGTAAACAATGCAACGTTTCATTGTATAAAATGCTTAAAAAAAAGAAAATGGAAGAGGTAAAGGTAGATATGTCAACGTATGCTTTTGAATGCGGATAGTGTCATATTCGTATCTACATCTAAAATCATTTTCGGATATCGGACATCCGCATCTGCTGATACGGAAAGATATCGAATAGTTGTTTTTTCCGTCCACGATCAATCACTAAAGAAAAATATATAGAAAATTTTGGTTTAATATAAATTATTTCCGATCTCATTGATTATAAAAGTGTGAAAATTAAACAAAAATGATGATGATAAACAGTTTTGAGTAGTTAATATGTATTAAATGCAGATAATATAAACTACTAACTTGATAAAATAATAAATACATATATTTCATTGTACTAAAATATACATAATATGAACTATAATCTCGACATAAATCAGACAGACAATTTTCGGATATGGATGCATTTGCATCCGCATCCGTATTCGTTTTTTTTATGCAGATATGAACGAATTTCGGAATTTTTGGGTATCTATTCACAAACTTGGGCAGAGATGATTTTGATATTTGATAAGTGACATGGATTACTAAGCATTTTTGAGAAAATGAGGATGTAAACATAATTTCCGCTTATAGATTTTGGTAGTGAACACTTGTTTTAAATTAGCACTACCTAAACATTAGGATGGAAAAGAAGAAAAAGACTACCTTAGATTTTGTTGTATTAAGTATAGAATGGATTGTGACAATCATTAGATATTAATTAATAACTATATATATGACATGATTACACACATTAACTTGTGTTTTCTGAATGATTTAGCAATTGATTTTATTCCAAAATTTTACCCCTGATCCTCACAATCAAATTCTTTATATACAGATCAAACTTGAATAAAATTACGAATATATGAACAACTCTTACAGTCTTAGTTCAACACTACAATTTAAACATATTTATTTCCTGGAAATGGAATATGGTAACGAAGATAGTAATGTGCCACTTGTGCAGGAAGTAACAAAATATGGTGAAAAGGCGACCTCTCCTCAAACTTTAGTCAATATTCTGATATCTATTTTGGGAACAGGAGTTTTGAGTATTCCTTATGCTTTTCGGGTTACTGGTTGGCTTTCTGCGTCCATTGGTCTATTAATCTCCTGTTGTGCTGCTTACTATTGTATGCTTCTACTTGTATGTATCTTTGATCTCTCCGCCACCGTTCCTGCATTAGTTTAAATTGTTTTGATTTTGTCAGAACTTCCCTAGTTCAAATTTATCAACTTTTGTTTGAGTTTAACTACTGTAGCTAAATGTTTTCCTATGATCTAACTTTTTTTATTTTATTTTCCTGATTAGATATATGCATATGTAAAATGGCACACATAACTTAATGTTTTTCATCATATAATACAGATAATTCATTTGTATGATGAGCCAGACTGGAATAGCGACCATGTCTTCTTTAATTTTCGAAATTTTAACAGGGATGGTTTCATAATAAATAAAAGAAAATAAAGAAAAGAAAAGATCATTGGACTTATAATTCAATTGTTAAGATTAACTGGTTCTATAATCAAACTAATATATCATACATAAAACAAATACTTGAATATGATGATGTTTTTCTGAATTGTCTAAACTATTCATGTATTTGGTTTTTAGACTAACAAGAACAACATAGTGATATCAGTCCAATGCACTTATAGCATATAGATTCACAAATTCACACCATTGCATTTATTTTATAAATGCAGGTGGACTGTAGAGGAAAAATAGAAGATGATGCAGAAGACACAGACACACTGGCACTAACAAAAACTTACGGAGACATAGGAGCAGGTGCATTCGGTGCACAAGCTCGTTTCATAACTGAACTCCTCATAGTCATGGCACATTCTGGCTGTGCAGTCGCCTTCCTCGTTTTCATCGGCCAAAACCTCTCCTTCCTTTTCATTATTTCTTCATCACTTTCACCCTCAACTTCCATTATCTTTCTTCTCCTTCCTCTAGAACTCATTCTCTCATTCATAACATCTCTCTCCTTCCTCTCCAAATTCAGCGCCTTCGCCACTGTCTGCAACTTGTTCGCCATGGCTATCGTGATCAAAGAAAACATAATCAAGATTAAAGAAGTAGATATCTCAAATGCTTATGAGAACATAGTCGCTGTAAATGGACTGTGGAGCATTCCTTTTGCTTGTGGAATTGCTGTCTTTTGCTTCCAAGGCTTTGGAATGACGTTAACGCTCCATGGATCAATGATGAAGCCCAAGAAATTTTCTCTTGTTTTAATGCAAGCTTTTGTTGGTTTGCTATTCGCATACATTTGTTTTGGATTCTTTGGCTATATGGCTTATGGAAACGAGACTATGGGAATCATCACTCTCAATCTTCCAAATAATTGGTCAGCAATTCTAGTCAAGGTAAACTTCAAATATATCCTATGATACAGTTAATTTTCCCACTTATACCAATATCTAATTTTCTAACAGATTGGTCTGTGTATCGCCATAATGTTCACGCTACCTCTCATACTTATTCCTGTTTATGACATCATAGAAACGACTGTTAGGTCAAGTAAAACATTTGAAAGATTTTCGGGTAATTTGGAATACAAGTGTTGCATAGTGTCTAAGGGGATAAGGCTTATAGTGGTGGTGGTGTTAGCAGTAATAGCGACTGTGGCTCCAGGGTTCGCACAACTGGTGTCTGTGACTGGGAACACGATTTGTGCACTGATATCCTTTGTTCTTCCAACAGTTTATCATCTGAAGATAATGGGGTCCTCGCTTTGTCTATGGAGACGTGTTGTTGATTGTGTGATTTTGATGGCTGGTTTGGCTCTTGCTTTGCATGGCATCTTTTCAGCTGTACAGTCTGTCGTTGGTTGATAAATGATGTATGTCGTTGGTTCTTCATTTTGATTTAGTCGTGCTGACGTCTGTCTCTTCTTTCTCTTCGTCAGATATTATCATTGTTGTCCATTGTGGTGTTGTATAAATTAAAGCAAGCTCATTAATAAGAGGTGAGTTGCTTTACAACTATGGTAATGTCTCATTCGCAATTTTTGGACTATTTGTGCTTCAAAACAGTATGGACTTTTTGCATCCATTCTTATGGGACAGTCTAGGTTGAAATGGACACTGGATAAAAAATAGTTTCAGATTTCATTAGTTTTTGTGCTATTTTTTATATATAAATATAGAATAGTGAATTGAGGTTTTGAATTTTAGGATCCTACTAATATTTTGAATTGATGAAAGGTTTCCTTTTAGATTTTCTATAAATCAAGCAGTTGTTTCCTGTCCATCTCTCCCACAAATGTTATTATGTTTTTAAAATGTTATTGTTTTTAATAGATAAATCCAGATCATCCAACCATTTAAGTTAACTTTTTAAAATGGAAAATCATTTTCAGCATTAAATCATCTTTCTAACGATAGACATTACCCATTGCAAAAACAAAATTCTAAAATTCATACTTTTCTAAATTCGATAATTTTTAATATATATCATATCAATGTTCAGACATCATCAAATATATATATATATATATATATATATATATATATATATATATATATTGAAACTACATAAAAATGTCTTCAAAATTTCCTTAAAAGCCTTCCAAATTGCTAAAAACCGCTAATAACAATAGTAAACTACTTAAAACAACGTCTTTAAATGTAGTAAAACAAATCTATTTTAAATTTGCAATAACATATTCAAAAATAACTGCATGATGGTCATGAAATTAGCCTCAAATGCACTTTTAAGGCCCTAAAAGCAATAAAACTGCTTAAAACAATATTATACTATTCAGAATTGCATGTTACTCATCTTTCAAATGCATCAAGATAGATATAGTTTAAAACTGCATTAAAACATAAAAAATAACTTCGTAATAGTTAAACAATCAATTGTTACACCTCTCGAATGAACCTTTAAGACTTTAAAATTTTCTTAACATAATATTGAATTGTATATTTCAAATACATTTATACACAACGTTTAAGGCTCTAATGAAACACTAAAAAATATAACTCCATAACAGTTATGAAATTAGTTTGTCGATCTCTCAAGCGAAATTTTTAGGCTCTAAAAATGCTAAAAAATGCTTAACACAATACTTACTACTTAAAAGTACATCTTTCAAATGCGGTAAAATAAATACACTTTCGAACTACATTAAAACATTAGATTAAAATTAACTTCATAACAGTTATGTGGTTAAATATTGCGTGTTTCAAATGCAGATTTATATTCCAAAAATGCCTAAAACAACACTAAACTACTTAATACTACATTTTAATTGCAGTAAAGAGAATCTATTTTTAACGTTGTATTAAAATATCAAAAAAATTAATTACATTATAGTTATAAAGTAATGCATCTCTTGGATGCTCTTATTTGAATCTAAATGCAACAAAGTAAAAATGTTTTACAACGCGCTAAAACATAAAAAAATTTAACTTCTTCTGTGCAAGGAAGTTAAATGTGCAATTGAAAATTTGCAAAAATGAATACTATACTACTTAAAATTGCATATTTCAAATGCATTAAAACAAATATTCTTTAACTGCGTTGAAATTTGTTATAATTTTATTAGATCAGAACCCTAATATATGCAGAATAAATTATAATCCAATATATAAAACCACTAATACAATGACAAACAGATCAAATAATAAATGGAAAAGAACCAAATAAGAGGAGAGCTCATAGATTTGACTCAACTTTCCTTGTATTGCTTGCTTGAACGAATTAGAAGTTACAAGTGAGGTTTATAAATCAGATAAAGATTGATCACTACTAAAAAATGTTTAGTTAAAGACTGAAGACAGAAATTCTGTAGTCCTTAATTAGAAACTGATACAAGACTGCGACATTCTGTCTTTAATTCTGGATACTAGAGACTGAAAGCCAGTTTTTAATCTGTCCTTAAAGTTTAAGATTAATTAAAAACTAAATTTCAATTTTTAATTTAGTCTTTCAACAAGTAACTAAAGTTTCAGCGGTTTAGATTTTGTTCCTTCCTGAATCCGATGGTTAAATATAGGAAATTTTGCTACTTTGGCCTACTTTTTGAAAAATATAGCAGAAATAGGTCAGTTTGAAAAATAATTACAAAAATAGATCAGTTTTGGTTTTAACGTGGGCGAATTTTCAAAAATCACCAATGGGCGATTTTTCAAAAATCGCCAAAGCCGATATAAAGGAACATTGTTTTTCAATTTGGCGAATTTTGAAAAATCGGCGATTTTTGAAAATTCGCCAGCATTTTTCCAGAAAAGCCAAAACAGGCCTATATTTGTAATTAAGTTTCAAATAGACCCATATTTGTTATTTCTTTCAAAATGTGGCCTATGTTTGCAAAATTAAATATACTGATCCATGTGATAGTGTTTGGGACCGATTAACTTTCTAGGCCAAAATTAAAGTAACTTTTTATTTATTAAATACGCTTAAATGCTCCATTACCTCCTTTAATTATGGTCATGCTTCATATAACAACTTCTTCACGATCAAACTACTATCCTACAACCGCCTCCCCAAATTGAAAAAGAACCCATCTTCATCCCTTTTCCTTCACTATCCACACACATGGACCACAAAAAGAAGAGTGGAATCACTAAAAATTATTATCTCTCTACTCTATTCAATATCATGGTTGAAGTGAATGAAGCTTTGACAACTTCCAAAAAAGCTACTCAGCCGAACACACAAAAAGAGGTACTATTCGGGAGACTAATATATTAAGTGTTTATTTTGATATAAATGTCATGCATCAAATCATGTGCATGCTTGTTGAATCTAAGTGTACATGCTTGTTGGTTTTAGACTATTCATGAGCTGCTTTATAAGTAGGACTGTTACTGTGTTCTTAGTCTAGACTGTTTTGTTTTGGTTTTGGTCTCCAACTTGTGATGTTATGGTAAAACGGTTACTAGTTGCATGACCGAAAATGCTGTACTGCACATATTTTGGTGGTTTATAATCAAATTTGGCAACGACTTTAACAAATTCGGTATTTATGCTTTAAATTCGTCCAAGAATTCAATATCCATATCGATTTCAATAAACACTTTAGAATATGTTATACATTGCTAGACGAGCGATAACCCCTTTGTCACAAATAAATTCTTAAACTGAATAAATAATTCCAGATAGGCACAAAAGTTATATATCGTTGCATAAATTTCATCCCAACCTGGCACTTTTTGATGATCATAATTCAAGAATCAAACTTTATAAGGTCCCCTGCGTAGAATTATACCTCTTTATTAACAAATCTGACAAAAAATAGACCATTAGGTCTACTATATATTCTGAAATGCCCAAATGGTTTCCAAACTTGTTCTATGTATCATTTGAAACACAGATAGTACGAACGCCTACCAACACTACAACAAAAAGACCCTATTACAACTGTATTTTTACAACTGTCACAATTTGTCAGTTGTAATAGAGGTTTTTTACAACTCTTTTCTTCAAAAAGTTGTAATAAACTTACTTTCAACAACTCTTCTTTTTTGCCAGTTGTAATAGATGCCTATTACAACATTTCTTTTTTACTAGTTGTAATAGATGTATATTTTTAACAACTCTTCTTTTCTGTCAGTTGTAATAGATCCCCGTTACAACATTTTTTTGCTAGTTATAATAGATGCCTAATTTTTACAACGATCCCCTTTTGTTAGTTGTAATAGATGTCTATTACAACTTTTTTTGCTAGTTGTAATAGATGCAATTTTAACAACTCTTTTTTTCAGTTGTAATAGATGCCTATTACAACTTTTTTTGCTAGTTGTAATAGATGCAATTTTAACAACTCTTTTTTTCAGTTGTAATAGATGTCTATTACAACTTTTTATTTACCAGTTGTAATAATTAGTTAATAATTATAATTAAATATTAATGCTTAATAATTAATAATTAATTATAAAATTGATAATAAATAATAATTAATTTAAAATATGAAGTAATTAATATTAATAATTAATATTCAATATAATAAATAATTAATAAAATAATTAATAATTATTAAATAAATAATAATTAATAATTAATAAATTAGAATTAATTTTTAATAATTAATAATTAACATTAATAATTAATAATTATTAATTAACATTAATAATTAATAATTAGTAATTAAGAAATAAAAATTAATATTAATTACTAATATTTAATAATTGATATTTAAAATATAATAATCAATAATTAATAATAAATATTGTTAAATAATAATAATTAATTTGAAATATGAAATAATTAGTGTTAATAATTACTATTCAATATAATTAATATAATAACTAATAATTAATAAATTAGAATTAATTTTTGATAATTAATAATTAACACTAATAATTAATAATTAAGAAATAAAAAATAACATTAATAGTTAATATTTAATAGTTGATATTAAAAATATAATAATTAATAATAATAATTAATAACTAATAATAAAATTAATAATAGACAATAAGTACGATTAAATAACAATAATTATTTGAAATATGAAGTAATTATAACTAATAATTATATACTAACTATTTAATTGATAATTTATAAATAATAATTACTATCGAATAATAGTAACTAATTATTAATAATAAATATTTTGTAATAAGAATAATTAACTAAATAAAAATTAAATAGTAATAATAAAAGTTAAAAATCAATGTTAAACAATAATAATAATAATTAATAGTTAAATTAAAAAATAATAATTAAAATGAAATAGTATTAATAAAATAAAATAAATTAAATTATATTTAAAAAATAATAGTTGATAAGTAAACATTAATAATTATTAATTAACTTTTGATAATTGATAATTAATCATTTATATCTCATAATTTATAAGTTACAGATAGTAAATGGTGCCAAAAACTAAAATTTTAAGGCGTGTCGCCCTTTTCCTTTATTAATTTCACTGCATGCGCTTCCTTAACCCTAAATCCCAAATAACCTACCTCTCCATTCTTAATTTCAAATAATCGGCAACAGCCTCCTCCTCCCCACTCCAAACGGAATATACCTAAAATCTTCTCATTAGCCTCGACCTTTGCCTTCTCTTCTAGAAACCTCTCGGGTCTGTTTTTCAGTTGTTCGCTGTAATCGGCAATGACAGTCGCAAAGAGAGTCAAAGTGGTTCATCAGTTGTCATCGCCTTGCGCCACCTACCTGCACCGCCTGCCCTCGTGATTCATGACGTCTACCGCCAGCACCAACCGGCTTTCTGCTACCAACCTACCACCTTTGCCCTAATTTGATTTTTCTAGCTCTAACCCTAAACGATGTGAGTTTTTAGTTTAAGCTCTATATAGTTTAATTAAACAACATTTATACAATACAATTATCAGTTATCGACTTACAGTAGAAATTACTATATAGTATTTATTTGAATTTTTTATTAAATCATTGGTTGCAGACTTTAGGTATATTCTTTATTACTATATAGTTAATCCTATAGAGGATGGAGCAAGTCTTAATTCCGAATTCTCAGCTCATGTTATCCCCCTTCTTTACCAAAGTTACCACATGTTGATACATTGGTAGATAAAAGTGAGCAGTGTTAAACTTTCAAGGACGCTAAAAGGAGCAAACACAAAAATAACAGTGAGAATTTTGAATAGATCGCTCCAAATTTATTTAGGAGTGATAGACTAGCTAAAAATCAATGACTATACTGAAATGGAGTGTCAGAGAGCCGAATGGCCCTGAGAGATGGTTGGACATTAATACATTGGTTAAAGATCATAAACGTATAGTGGTAGCTCTTTTAGGGACATAAATAAGTAGAGTCGATCTACCAATTTTTGATAGATATTGGAATGAGGACTGATGTTCTTTAAGTAATGCAGAGTTTTTCATAAATGTAGAACTCTGGTGTATATAAAAAAATAATACTGGGATGGTTTTCAAATTTCTACAAGTGGACGACACATTACAGTTTTGTTACAAAACAAAGGGGATGTTAAAACTTTTATATCCTTTGTATATGCTGAAAATCATGAAATTCCTAGGAAAAGTCTACGGGAGAATTTAGATTGGTTCACTAAATTCCTCAATTCTAAAGCTAATGCATTGACTCCCATGTCAAGTAATCATTCCCCTATTAATTAAGTTAACACATGCTGGCAAGGTGCAGGGGACTAAACCATTTAAGTACTGTAATTTCTAGTATCATTATGAAGATTATAACTCTACCATAGATGATTATCCGAATGTACCATAGGAGGGTAATCATATGTTACAAGTTCAAAAAAAAGTTAAAATCAAATTAAAAGACTGGAGTTATAACAAGAATAACCTACAGACAGAAGTGGATAAGCACAGAAAGAAATGTGACAGGTTGCAAGTCATGTTGGATTCAAGTTACACTGAAATCAATTCAAGTAACTAGTATGAAGCTAAAAGGGAATAACATGTTAGAAATGTCATTGAAATAGAAATTCAATCGTGCATGGTTAACCCAACTGGATGAGGCAACCAAATTCTTCTTTGCAAAAATATAAAAAAAGATCACATATTAATTCTTTATCTAACATGGTTAACCCAAAAGGCAATGCACCTAAAACTGATATCGAACATAAATTAAACTGTAGTTGAGGGAGGATAAGAGCTTAAATATGGTCTCTGTTTTGTGCTTCGGGTCGATATGTTTCAAGGATAGATGAAGTGAAGTGCAGCTTGGAATGTTGTATACGTTGAAGGAGGACTGAGGGCTACTACTGGATCATGTAAGCTGCATGTGGTCATCATTGCTGGCCATCTGAGGTGAGGCTATCCCTGAAAAAGAAAAGAGAAAAAAAAACTATTGTGCGTGTTTTTATATGTAGATATACTAAATGTATTTATAACCATCTACATTACTTGAGCCTAAATGCTAGTCTGGATTATGTGATTTTTTTTTTGAATTGTTCAGTTTATGTGTTACACTATAGCATGTGAGAGGAAGAGTTCAACATCAATGAGCAAGCATTGAAGTAGGTACAGCACTACGGCTGAAAATGGTGCCGCGACAAGTTGTAGTTGCTGCTAAAGGATGGTACGACGGGGCTTCATCTTGGAAATTATCGTAGCCTAATACCCAACATATAAGACAATAATGAATCATATGTAATAGAAAGCATTATAGTATATAGGTCTCTTCCATTATGTACTGGTACTAGTATTTGTTTGGCCGTGGTTACTAATGAATGTTGATTTCTGCATATTTCAGGCTTCCACATTGTGAGCATTTCCATTTATAAATTTGTAACTTATCCCTCTGTTATAAGACCATTTGATTTGCCATATTATACTGCTGCCATGTTAATTTGTCATAATATCTAGTCAGTAGCAAATATTTTGAATCTGATACACTTATTTTAAGTTACGCTGTTTAATAATTTTTGCCTACTATGTTCTATCCAGGCATTAGCATTCGGTGGACCAGACAGTTTACCATTTTTCCTATCACGTGCCACAATCCCCAGGCTTGATGTTGTTGTTGATCCAGTTGCCGCAATTCTTGTTCTTATAGCTACTTCTTTACTCTACATAGGAATAAAGGAGGTAAAATTGCATCATATTACTAAAATTCTTGTTTGAATTTAGAAGAGTTTTTCAAATTACTGCTTGAAGAAAAGAAAGTGTATGCGCAGGTACTTGGAGGTACTGAAGGGTATTGACAAGCTTTTGTTGTATCAGAAGAACAGAAACTGGACTGGGCAGATATGCTTTTTCTTGCAACTCAACCGAAAAGCTTCAGGAACTTGAAACTGTGTCCTACTAAACCTCCCACTTTCAGGTGAAAATAAAAATAAATTATTCGGCACTTTCAATAAAACATAAAAATTAATCAACCTTATCAAGAATAGGTGGTGTAGTTGCTCCCTTATAGAATAAGCATATTTAGATTTATTCTATATTTAGTCACGAATAATGGGATACAGATTTTATCAGCGTTTGGTTTGATGATCAAGTGGAAGATTTGTGCATATGATGATGATATTAAATGTGCATTTGAACAGAGAAGAAATACTGAAATTTTTGATGGTTTTGTCATATTTAGTGAAACTTCAACATGCTCTTTTATATAATCACAAAGTTATTCAGTCTCCAACAAGAGTCGTCTATTTTTCATTTATGCTAGCTATTTATTTTTAAAATCCGAACTATATATAAGCAGTCTTATTATCTTCATCTTCTACATCTATATATTTATTGAAAAGTAAGTATATTGCTGTGTAAGGATAAGCATTATTAACCATAAATATTTCATGAGATATTAGAGAAGAAAAATGAGAACATAGAACTAAGGGATGTTGCTGTTGTAGAGACTTTAGAAACAAACAACAAGCTGACTGTTAGAATTAGGCATTATGTATATGTCAATCATATCCTTAGCATACTGCATTATAAGTTGCTTTTTCAACCTCCTGCTCATGTTTAGAAAAATTTATGTCACCTATGTATGCTTGCATTCAACACACACCCAAGCTATGAACACGAGTTTCAATTTCCATATAACATGTCTGAAACTTTAATGATTTATCCCACGATTTGCACAAGCTTGTCTAATGGTTCAATTTATTGCAGGTACCCTATATACAGTGGTAATATACAGAGAAATTATACATAGTATTTTGAAAGAGAGAGAGAGAGAGTGAGGTATGGATGTAGGATGGAATGAATGATAGATCGACAAAGGTCCTAGCAGTGAATGTGGTGCACCATTTTCCTCGTCTGGTTTCACAAAACTTTGGCAGTGAATGTGGTGATATTTTTTTACTCAATATGGATGGTTTTTGTGATATTAACTATTTTCATGTTTAATCTTCGTAAGTGAATTATCTGAATAACTAAGTTGTTTAAGTCTTAATATATATCATACATTTTTCAAGATGAGGACTGTAGAATGCAAAATTTTCAGTTTTAACACTATGTGTGCAATAGAAATGATTAATAATTTTCAGTTTTGAAGGTGGGGCCCAGCTGTTTGTGCAAGTTGGATGTTGGTTGACTGGCAGTATAATTCTGACCAGTCATTTGACGCTGTCCTTGGATAAAGATGTTGTGATCATCGGATCAAATGTAAGTTCACTCGCATTTTTTGTTATGAACACATTTGTTCCAGAATAAAATTGGTCTTTATAATTTCATAGGTTTGCCGATGTTTTGATAAGATAAGCTAGTATAGGGCACTGGAATCATCATTCTACTATAGGAATGACATATAGGGTTTAGTTTCCTAGTGTTCACATTGAATTGAATGTGGAGAAACATGAATCTGAATACAGTGGTATGAATCTAGATGCTAATTAGAATGTGATAGTAAATTTTACCGAGTTGTAGCACATTTTAATTCTTCTTATGTATGTATATACACATAGTTCAATACCAAAATTTGATTTGTTGGATGATTGTGAGCTGGAAACTGTAACAACATGTAGTACTTGCACGTATTATGATCTATGGTATCAAGAGTTATGAATTTATGCATAATAATGTAATTTATGATAGTTGAAGTTATGAATATTGCTGATATTTATTAATTTTATCTCAGGATCCATCTCACTGGCCATTAATTGATCCGCTGCCTTCATATGGGCGAGGTAGAGAGCTACTTGGCCAAAGACATCAAAGCCCGATTTATGGATATAATCTCACAGATGTTGTGATTATAGGTATGATTTTTCTTCGTAAATAATGAGTATCAGTTTGAAATTGAGATTAGAAGAAGATGACAAGAAGAAAATTAAAAACAAAATAACCGAAGTAACAGTTCTTGACAGACTACATATCATGATATCCCTGTGTTTATCTGGAGTATGTACTTAAGGTTAAATGCGTACGTAGAGTTCTTAAGGAGAAGCTTAAAAGCTAACACTCTTAGCAGTATCTTCTTTTTCACTCTTAAAACAGTGGTAAGCAAAAAAATTCCCTCTCATCAAGTTGATATGGTACTTCTCAATGCAGGCAATAATGGAACTATAGATGGACGAGGTAGTTTTTGAAGGGATTCGTTCAAAAACAAAACTCTAAATCACACGAGACCTCATCTAATCGAGTTCATGTACTCAACTGAAATTGTTGGCCGCTGGCTGCTACTGTTTTAGATACAGAGTAGTGCAAGGTTCAGATACAGAGTAGTGCAAGGTTCAGATACATGCAGTTGCAGTTTTAGAGACGGCTACCGCTTTCTACTGGCTATAGCCTCTTTTGGAGGTTGCTAATGTTTTGGAGGTTGCATTTACAGTTTTGGAGTGCAATTCAGAAGTTTTCTATAGCTGCTACGGAGTAGTGCAAGGTTCAGATGTATTAAATTTTGATTGAATATCACAATTATTACGACTTCATTGATTTGGTTATCTAGTTTGTTTGATATATTAGTTTTGTAAATAATAATTAATAATGTAATGTTTGAATTGCTTATATTGTTATTTTTATCCTATTATTTATGATTATCTGTTTCTTTCTGTACTTGAACAATGTGTGTGTAAATTAATTTTTTTTTATTTTGCATTTTTTTACCACAACTGTCAATAACAGTTGTAAGAAAGTCTTTTACAATTGCCTATAGTGGTTGTAAAAATTCTTCTACAACGACCAATAGCAGTTGTAAAAAATCTTATATAACTGCCAATTGTCAGTTGTAAAAATAAATTTTTACAATTGCCGATAGCAGTTATAAAAGAATCTTTTACAACTGCTTTAGCTAGTTGTAAAAGATTATTTTGCAACTGCAAAAAATAGTTGTAAAAAGTTAGGACTCTATTACAACTCTGGATATGACGACTGGCCGCCGCCCGTTGTAATAGACGTATTACAACTGTTTTTGGCAGTTGTAATAGGGTATTTTTGTTGTAGTGCAAATAGGTCATAGAATTACCCTTTTTAAGTACAGAATTGTTGTAAATGTGCTGAGGAATGAAAACCCGATTCTTATATTACGCCTAACTCTTATATGTTCTATATATTTTATTTTGCAGCACCTATGATTATTGCAAGATGTGTTAATTATGAAAGGGCTATTGCTACTAAGCAGGGCCATTAAGGAGATGATTTGAACATTTTTGAATTATCATGGTTGGGTTAACAAGATGAGCTGAAGGTCCTCTCCTGTTGTACTAAGTTTGAAGCAAATAAGGAAAGCTCGTGTGCATTATTGGTTTCACTAACTTAGCATATTATATTCTACTGCTTTGGTAGTTTGATAGTTTAAGAATTTATGTTCAAAGTTTCATTGTAAAATAGTGGTTGTAATCTTTGTGCGCACTCTAATAAGTATTTATCTATATGAAATTAGTAAGGTGGATTTGTGATCCATGCAAAGTCTAATTGAAAAGTCCTGCAAATTTGTAAGAAATACATTTGTAAGTTGCGGTTATTCATGTAAATTTTGGTTTGTGATCCATTTAGAAGTTTCCAAAATTTGTGATTATCTATGTTTTTTTATTATATGTTTAAAGTCAAGTTTATTATAAAGGATAAATTTGACTGCTTTGTCTGATGTTTCATCGGTGACATAAAATTATTTACATCATAACTGTAAACATGATTCCAATATATGTGTGTAATTTGAGACTGATCAGATACCACATTTCAGTCTTTAAAGCTCAGTCTTTAAAACTATTTAAGACCGAATTTCTGTCTTTAAATTTTAAGACTGAAATTTCAGTCACAAATTGTTTTTGGGACTTGGATACCAGAGACTGAACACTTTAGTATATAATCGGTCTTTAAACTTTAGTTAAAGACCGAATTTCTTAGTAAAAGACTGAATTTGTCAGTCTCTATATTAATGTATTTTTGTAGTGGATATAATGGAGAATTTGAGTGACAAACACAAGAGGAATAATAAAGATAGGATAAATATATTTTGTAGATTAACTCTTTCTCTCTATTTCTCTCTCAACTGCAGTATTTATAGGGTAGACCACTTGAAAGTGAAGTAATCTAAAATAGTACATAAATAATTGGTCGATTCACCAAACACCCAATTAAGTTCTTTCATTCTTTCGTCATATTACATATTTGGTTAACAATTACCCATAGTTGAGTCACAAAATTAAACACTACACTCGATTCAAATATGACATCACTAATCACTCTACCAATCTCAACTCATTAATGAAGAGAACCTGTTGGGTATAAGCCCTAAGTCATGTTGGAACTAGCCTGTTTGACAGCGGGTGAAATGGATAAATTTAAAAAAGTTTCCTATTTGAATCTTAATGCGCCTATGTAATATATTAACTAACATTAAATCCAATCTATATATTAACATAAAATCCTATTTTATTTTAAAAAAATTATAATTATTTAGTTAATCATATAATTAAATTTATTTAATGTTACTTTAAATATATTAAACAAATTCATACCATAAAATGATAGCATAACATATATAAGCAAGTGTATAACATATACACACACATATATAAATATTGGAACTTATATCTATTGCATATACATATATATTATACTTACATATACATACGAGTAATTCATATGCATATCAGAAATATAAATGCCTTAATATATACTTATAATTAAATATACCACAATATATGTATATAGTTTGTATACACATATTAATAACTCCATCTGTATATAGTTTAGATATGTATATTCCTTAGACATATATACATGTATGTGTGTAATATATATTGCCATATTATTATAAAACTAAGATTATATAAATACACACACACACACACACACACATATATATATATATATATATATATATATATACTTATATATATATACTTATATATATATATATACTTATATATATATATAATAATCCAAAATAATAAATAAAATAAATTTCAAATTTTATTCCATTGACTATCTAAACATCAAAATATCTTAATTTAAAATTAAAATTGTCATAGTCAAATATTTAAATTTAAATAATATTTTACTATTTCAAATAATATAAAAATAATTGTATAAAATTCAAATTTAAATATTTCAATATTAATTTTTTGATAAGAAGCGTGATACTTTATTTAAGTAGAACACTCATTAATATTTGAAAATTCATTATATTAAATTTATAAAATTACTTTGATAAATTATCATGGCCTAACACAGTAAAACGCTAAGAATTTAATAATAAATTAAAATACTAGTAAGGGTAAAAATCTAATTTTACATAGAATGACAAAATAATAAATTGTCGTAAACTTTGGAGTTAGGCCTAGAGACTATTCTATTGCGTCCGGACTGTCATTTACAATTAAAAAACATATACAACTTATTAAATTTGATAAAACGAGTCAGAATTAGCGAATACTATAACTTTCCAAGGCATTTTCGTAATTATTAATTTCGAGTTTAGACATGATAATCCTAGTTTTCAACTATAAAGAAGCCCCTGACCCTCACTCCTTTTCACTCTAAACCCTAGCCGCAACCTCTCTGTTCTGTACATATAACTCTTCTTCTTCCTCCTCAAAATCTTCTCAAATCTAACAATGCTTCTATTCCCTTCAAAAATTTATACACTAAAAATAAAATAAAATATATCTAATTCAAAGAAGAAAGAGAGAGAATCAAGATTAGAAGAGAAAGAGAGAGAAAAGGGTGAATCAATCAACTTGGAGGCCTAGAAAGGAGATTCACATCAAGATAGAAGAATGTAAAGGTAAGTGAATTGATTACGATGTTATGATGATTAATCGGTAATTAAATTCCTTTATAATTCTATCTGATTAAAAAATATAATTCTTAAATTTGGGAATAGTAGTTTCGACTTGGATTTTGTTTAGTAAGAATAATTATTGAAATGAGGAAATGATAGTGTTGGTTATGGAATAATGGAACTTAAGGCTAATTTAACACTAGAAGGGAGTGAATAATATTTTTTAACTTATGTAAATCTTTTTAATTTTCTTTCAAGATTAATATTAAATCATAGTTTAACAACATACAATTAAACTAACAATCAGTCACAGTTGCAACCGTAGATAAATATAAAAGCAATAACGTAAAGTAAAAATTAGAGAGATAACACCAGGGATTTTATACTGGTTCGGATTTTTCCTACATCCAGTCTCGTACAATTGGTTGTATAGATTTCTTTTAAAATGTCAATCTTTCAACCAGGTAGAAGGCAAACAATATTACAATCTCGATTTCGAGACTACGAGACACACCCTCCTGTATCACGAGTCCAACGTAAACTCTCTTGATCTGACCGGGCTACAAGATCACCCACCAGACTTACTGGGTCACTAAGCACACCCACTTAATTTGAATAGGCTATAAGTACATCCAAACAAACAAGAGTAGAGTTGATAGTTTCTCTAAAGACAAATTCTTGTACTGTGGATACAATGGATCCTGCATTTTGATCTTTGAAATGAGAGGGAGTCGTTTTTAAAATAGTAAAAAAAATAGTATTGAATCAATACAATGAAGTATGAATTGATTCTATATGATTTTGAAGAATATAGAGTATGTTTTTCAAGAGAATTTTCCAGAGAGTAGGGAGTGGGAAGAAAGTAAGTAATTAGTTAGTTATAAATTCATTTGCACTCCCCTTTATATAGTAAATGAACAGATATATGTGACGACCGCCCATAACCCATGCACTGAACCTAGAGAAAGTGCGCTGTAAAGTGTGCCAGGCAGCCATGGACGATTGTCAGGGTAAATTAAAAACAACAGAATCTATCGTACGTATTACTCACAGCGCATGGACAAAATACAATAGAACATACATATAGTGAAGCTTCATAATAGTTGAATACAACATCTGAATAGTCAATACAACAAGCCTCACTACATAACACTCAGAGAAAATACAAACAGCGGAACACCCAGTACATATAATAAGAAGATAATATGCAACCCTCCAGCTCGTCTTCGATATCAACACCGTGGAAAGCAAGAACAGCACCTGTCACCTGCTACCTAGTCTGCCCGTCCCAAAATGGACGAACAGCCCAAGGCAATAAGAGTTAAAAACATAAAGCCTTGAGTCAGACAACAGTCTTAGTGAGCAGTAAATTAACTAACAACATACCAAAAGAGCATAAAGGAAAAGGAATAGGAATACAACCCTCCCACTCCACCTCTTTCTACAGTGATAGCCCCCAGACACACACTAAGTAGAAGCAAACATAGCAAAGCACACAATTTAAGGTAAAGCAATTATCACTCGAGTCAAGGGCGATGTTTTCCAAGTACAAATCCCCAAGGCCTAAACCAAGATCAGATAAGCACCCAGAAAATACCGCTCTTGAGACCGAATGACGATACAACCAAACATCCATGACTCTGGCTATCACTGTTATCATTTCCTTGATATCATCGTTAATTGAATGACCGGCACATTCTTTCAGCCATCCGTAAAGGGCTAATGGAAACCCCGGTTCTAGATAGAACTCTGCACGTCATCGTGACTCGTGCCTAGGACTATCGAATCTGCCCAGAGTACTTGACTATCAATCATTAGCCTTCAGGGACTATCGAATCTGCCCAATGTACTCTTGCTTTGAGCATGCTAGAACCCTCAACAACGATGAGATCTCAGCCTTCTAGTCATCCTCCTCGACGACTATTTTCATACTAGCTCAAGCGCCTCTCGAGCCAACCATTATCCTCAACTCGAACCATATCACCGAGTTATCAACATGCTTGGAATGATCCCGTCTGGATTAGACCAAGACTATCTCATATCATGCCTCTCTTCATCACATCCTCGCAAAGCTTCATCCCAACATCATCATCGTCAAATCTATGCATAAGAGCTTCATTATCCGCTACATATGCCACGAGCAGCTTCTCCAATTCAAGAGCCTTTCCCTTAGCTTTGAATCATCTTCAGTCTAAATCAAATCATCAATCATCTAATTCATAGCAATCAATCAAGTCAAACATTAATCCAAGTAATCAAGCATTCAAATATGATCTAAATAGACAATTATAACAATAATGGCAATTTCGTAAATAAAGAGTCGAAAGTCTAACAAGCATGAAAACATGAGCAATGTCTCTATAATCTTGATGAATGAACTTGCATAGGTTAACATGTAGTAAAATGGATGTCAAATCATCATGAGCAATGGATCTATATGGATCTACACATATGATTAGGAAAATGCATGGAAATCTCTACTTTAACACCAAATCAAGCCAACGATCCGATATACTCCTTTGGATCCGTGTGAGAGATAATCACCACTCACCAAATCACCTAAACAACTCAAAAGCAACACACTTCAAATCTGGACAGCGAAGGATCTAACTCGATCTATCACAAATCCGCTTCAAACGATGAAATCTCTCTTCGAAGGATGAAGATCTTCAATCTAAGCTCTTGAATCTTCAATTTGATCTTCAACTTGGATGGATGGAATCACTAGATTAGAGTGGAGAAAAGAAGTGAAGAAGTGTAGAAGTCGATCTCTCAAAATGGCAACACTTCGTCGCTTCGAAATCCGGATCCCAAAAATGAAGATAACCCCTCCTATTTATAGGCTGAATACCCTTAGGTCGTCCGCTCTTAGGTCGTCCACGACCTAAAAACCCCACGACCTAACAACCTCCGACCTAACAAAACCCTACGACCTAACAACCAAAGCTTCTACGACCTACGACCTAGCGCTTAGCAGATCAGCGCCTTCATACGACTTACGACCTAATGAATATGCGACCTAACACAGACTACCTCTTCGCGACCTAACGCTCCTGCGACTTAACACACATTCTACTCCTAGGTCGCTCACGACCTAACACCCAGCGACCTAACACCTTAAGCCTTCACGCGACCTAAAACAACACGCGACCTAACAACTCACGTGACCTAACTATCTTAGGTCGCCTACGACCTAACTACGCTAACCACTAGGTCGCTAACTATTGTAGGATACTAACCCTTAGGTCGCTACTCACCAGTTCCTTAGGTCGTTGCCGACCTAACTTCCTTATGTCGGTCAAATACTATAGGTCGTCCCTAACTCATCAACGACCAAAACCAATACGACCTAACTACTAAGTCGCTCCACTCCACTAGGTCGTATACTCCTTAGCTCGCATCTCTCTTAGGTCGCTGCCTTTCCTATAGGTCGCCCCAATACTTAGGTCGTCCACTCCACCTATTCTACCTCACGACCTAAGCTTATCACATGACCTATCTCCTATACGACTTATCCCAAACCCCTTAGGTCGCCAGTTTCTATAAGTCGCCTATTTCCTTAACTCGGTCAGTCTTCTTAGGTCGCTCCTATCCCTTAAGTCGGTCACGACTTAGGACTTGAACAAAATTCTGCCCAAAATCTGAAACGACTTAACAACGCTAAGAATTCCAGATTTTTACGAACTTTTCGATCCGTAAAAATACGGGTTGTTACATTCTCTCCCCCTTAGGAATTTCGTCCCCGAAATTCCAAACAAACAAGAGCAATCAAAGACTATTCTGCACGCCTACCATCCATAGCAATCAACAAACCATGCATCCAATTCTAGCTTAGCATGCAGAACTCTAAACCAGAACAAGTTACAATATCGTGAGATGACACGACACCTTAGGGCCATACCTTGAAGAGTTCAGGATGAGCTGCCTTCATCCTCTCTTCCACCTCCCACGTACAGTCGTTATCATCATCACTCCATTGTATCTTGAGCAACTTAACTACCTTCCTCCTAAGCTGTTTCGTGTCGGTTTCCACAACACAAAACGGCTTACGAGGTCTCTTATCGACTAGATCAACTTCGAAATCTTCGCAGCTATCAGCAGAAACCACTGTATTCGAATCGTGCACATACTTCCGTAGATACGATACGTGAAAAACATTGTGCACACCCGACATCTTCTCTGGTAATTCCAATCTGTAGACGAGCTTTCCAATTCGCTCGATAATCGGGAATGGTCCAACAAATCTCAGAGTCAATTTTCCTTTCTTCCCGAATCAAATAACATTCTTCAGCGGAGAAATCTTTACAAAAACCATATCACCTACGTCGAATTCCAAATCCTTACGACGCTTATCGGCATAACTTTTCTGACGGTCTTGGGCTGCCTTCATTCGTTGCCGAATGATCTCTATACAATCTGAAGTCTGTCGAATCATTTCTGGCCCAAGCATCAACTTTTCTCCAATCTCTAACCAACATGTCGGAGAGTTACACGGTCTTCCCTACAATGCCTCATACGGTGCCATACCAATGCTTGATTGGTAACTGTTGTTATATGAAAATTCCACCAAATGAAGGTGATCTTCCCATGATCCATCGAAATCCAAAACACAAGCCCTAAGGAGATCTTCCAAAACTCGGTTGACTCTCTCGGTCTGACCATTTGTTTGAGGGTGATAAGCTGTACTCAAACACAACTTGGTTCCCAAAACTTCCTGGAAGCTCTTCCAAAATCCACTAGTGAACAATGGGTCTCGATCGCTCACTATACTCTTCGGAATACCATGGAATCGAACTATCCACCTAACATATAACTCGGCCAACTTTGATGCAGTCCTAGTCGATCGAACAGGAATGAATCTTGCACTCTTAGTCAAACGATCTACAATGACCCAAATCCCTTCATTTCCCGTTCTTGTTCTAGGTAACCCATCAATAAAATCCATCGATATCTGCTCCCACTTCCATGTAGGAACCTCTAATGGCTGAAGCAATCCACTGGGCTTCTTCTGCTCAGCTTTTACCAACTGGCAGTTCATGCACTTGGAAATAAAATTTCCAACATCCTTCTTCATACCTTCCCAGTAGTAGGTTCTCTTCATATCATGATACATCTTATTTCCACCAGGATGAATTGTCAGTTTCGAGTGATGACTTTCCTTCAGAACTTCACTTCTTAATTCATCTATATCGGGAACAACTAGTCGTCCTTGCTTTCGAAGCCAACCCTCTCGATCGACCTCGAATCCTTTATCCTTTTCTGGTTCCAATCCAGATTCCAAATCACGGATAATCTTGACAATCTTATCATCTCGCTTTTGACTCTCGCCGATTCTTTCCACAAGAGTCGGTCTTATTGATAAGTTTGCCAACATCTCAGGTTCCAATTCACATCTGGGCCTGAAGTCAAATCCAGCTAAATACTCGAGATTCTTCCATTCTGAAAACATGGCTCCCAATCTTGCATGTCTTCGACTTAACGCATCTGCCACTGCATTACCTTTTCCCGGAGTATAAGCTATACCAAAATCATATGATGCCAAAAACTCTAGCCAACGTTGCTGCCGAAGATTCAAATCCTTTTGGGAGAAAAGATACTTCAACGACTTATGATCTGTAAACAACTCGAATCGAACTCCCAATAGATAATGTCTCCACATCTTCAGAGCAAAAACAATCGCCGCTAACTCCAAATCATGAGTCGGATAATTCCTTTCATGCGGCTTCAGTTGTCGACTTGCATACGCAACAACTTTATCCCTCTGCATCAGCACTGCTCCAAGTCCAGTACCACATGCGTCGGTGTAAACCACCATCTCATCATTCCCACTTGGAATAGTCAGAACAGGAGCACTTGTCAATCTCTCTTTCAGGATTCTGAAAGCTTGCTCACACTTATCATCCCATCTGAACACTTGGTTCTTCTTCGTCAATCCTGTTAACGATGCAGCTATCTTGGAGAAGTCTTTGATAAATCGACGATAATATCCTGCTAATCCAAGAAAACTTCTCACATCCGATGCATTCTTAGGTCTAACCCAATCCTGGATTGCTGCGACCTTAGCGGGATCAACCGCTATTCCATTTCCAGAGATAACATGGCCTAAGAACCTCACTTCACTCTTCCAGAAGTGACACTTCGAAAACTTAGCCTTCAGCTGATGTTTCCGTAAGATTTCCAAAACAATACGCAAGTGCGTCTTGTGCTCTTCTTCAGTTCTGGAATAAATCAGAATATCATCCACGAATACTAGCACGAACTTGCTCAACTGATCTCTGAACACTCTATTCATAAGATCCACAAAATATGCTGGCGCATTAGTCAATCCAAACGGCATTACCAGCCACTCAAAGAAACCGGATGGTGTCCTAAAAGCAATCTTCGGCACACTATCCTTAGCCACTCTCAACTGGTGAAATCCCGTTGCCAAATCTATCTGAGAAAACACCTTAGTTTCGTGAAGCTGATCAAACAAGTCATCTATTCTCGGCAATGGATACTTGTTCTTCTTAGTCACCTTATTCAGCTCACGATAATCCACACACAATCTCAACGACCCATCTGCCTTGGTTGCAAACACAACTGGTGCACCCCACTCGGACACACTACACCAAATGAATCCTTTCTGTAAAAGGTCATCAACCTGCACCCTCAACTCCTGTTGTTCCCTAGGCGCCATCCGCCTAAGAGGCATCACAACAGGTCTGGCTCCTTCAACTAGATCTATACGAAACTCGATCTCTCTATGCGGCGGTAACCCTTTGACCTCGTCAAAGACATCCTCAAATCCATTAGCGATTGGCACAGATGACAGTCCATCCCGTGGAACAACCAGCGAATATATGAAGCTCATGAAGACGCCTTCTTCATGCTTACATCGTATCACAATCCTTCGCCCCTCCACATTCTCGACTGTCACCTCCAACCTCTCACAATCAACCTTTGCCGCATACTTCCTAAGCCAGTCCATACCCAAAATAATTCCGAAACCCGCAAAGTTCAGAACAAAGCAATCACAAACAAAAGAGCAATCATGACTCGATACAATCAGACCATGGCATAACATACACAAACAAGATGAACCCCCAACTGGATTAGTCACAACCAATGGCCTATCAACAATATCTTGTTCTAAACCCAACCGGCCTACAAGTTCGCTACAAACAAACGAATGCGATGCCCCAGTATCAAACAGAACTCTAACTGGAACACCACATAGGAAAAGAGTACCTTGAACCACCACACCCTTTCCTTTCTCTTCAGCGGTAGGAGCTTTCGAAGACGATGGAACAGCTCCTAAAGCATAAGCTTGCACAATCTGCTTGTCCTTCCGTGGTTCTGGACAATTCTTCCTGATATGCCCCGGCTTGTCACAGTTGTGACACTTCATCGGTACCTTCGGATTCTTACAATCCTTAGAGAAATGGCCCTTCTGCTGACAATTGTAGCTAGTCACCTCGCCTTTCGGCTTCTTCTGGCCATCCTTATCCTTTTGCTGCTGCTGCTTCCTCTTCTTGTTTCCACCCTGCTGTGGTCTAGACTCTTCCTTGGTCACAGCAACAACAGATCCCTCTTTAGGAAACAGATTCTCATGCCTGAGAGCTTTCTCCACAAGCTTCTCAAATGAATCGTCCAAATGATCCACCAACTGCCTCCCAAGATAACTGTCCAAGCCTGTCACAAACTTCTCATTCTTCTGGTAAGGGGATTCAATATACGACCGGGCATACTTGGACAAAGCTTCAAACTCAGAAACATACTCAAGAACTGGTCTTCCACCTTGCTTGAGCTCCACAAACTTCTTGAACAGAACAGACTTCTGAGCTGTAGAAATGAACTTAGCTTCAAATCTGGCTTGGAATTGCTCCCAAGTAATCTCTTCCTCCGGAGTATCAATGGTGATAGAGTTCCACCAATCCGAAGCTCTCCCATGAAGCTGTCTTGATGCTAACTTCCTCTTAGTTGCATCCTCAATTCCCAAGTCACCAAAAATCCTTCTACAAGCATCTATCCACCTCTGGACTTTAATGGTTGATTCTGTTCCCAAGAAAACCTTTCCTCCAAGAGCAGTGTAGTCCTTACACAGCTTAGCAAAATCCACCGGTCTTAAAGTTTGAACTTAAACTCCAACATCCACCGATGGCCCCGGAGCTGGCATCCTTCTCATGATCGAAGTCATCATTGCTTCGAACATAGCAGCGTAATCAGCAGCCCCCTCAGTAGCATGGCCTTCCCTAGCAGCTGGTCTCCCTCTTCGACTCATTCTCAATATCTATAAAAAGGAATGATTAGCACATCTAGAGAAACAACCGCATAAAGGACTCAAACTCTACTAAGCTACTATATTATATATAGTAATCATCCATCAAAATACAATTACGTCTCTCATACGTAGTTACGTCAGCGGGCGTTAGGTAAAATCGATTAACCAAAGCTCTGATACCAAATGTGACGACCGCCCATAACCCATGCACTGAACCTAGAGAAAGTGCGCTGTAAAGTGTGCCAGGCAGCCATGGACGATTGTCAGGGTAAATTAAAAACAACAGAATCTATCGTACGTATTACTCACAGCGCATGGACAAAATACAATAGAACATACATATAGTGAAGCTTCATAATAGTTGAATACAACATCTGAATAGTCAATACAACAAGCCTCACTACATAACACTCAGAGAAAATACAAACAGCGGAACACCCAGTACATATAATAAGAAGATAATATGCAACCCTCCAGCTCGTCTTCGATATTAACACCGTGGAAAGCAAGAACAGCACCTGTCACCTGCTACCTAGTCTGCCCGTCCCAAAATGGACGAACAGCCCAAGGCAATAAGAGTTAAAAACATAAAGCCTTGAGTCAGACAACAGTCTTAGTGAGCAGTAAATTAACTAACAACATACCAAAAGAGCATAAAGGAAAAGGAATAGGAATACAACCCTCCCACTCCACCTCTTTCTACAGTGATAGCCCCCAGACACACACTAAGTAGAAGCAAACATAGCAAAGCACACAATTTAAGGTAAATCAATTATCACTCGAGTCAAGGGCGATGTTTTCCAAGTACAAACCCCCAAGGCCTAAACCAAGATCAGATAAGCACCCAGAAAATACCGCTCTTGAGACCGAATGACGATACAACCAAACATCCATGACTCTGGCTATCACTGTTATCATTGCCTTGATATCATCGTTAATTGAATGACTGGCACATTCTTTCAGCCGTCCATCAAGGGCTAATGGAAACCCCGGTTCTAGACATAACTCTGCACGTCATCGTGACCCGTGCCTAGGACTATCGAATCTGCCCAGAGTACTTGACTATCAATCATTAGCCTTCAGGGACTATCGAATCTGCCCAACGTACTCTTGCTTTGAGCATGCTAGAACCTTCAACAACGATGAGATCTCAGCCTTCTAGTCATCCTCCTCGACGACTATTTTCATACTAGCTCAAGCGTCTCTCGAGCCAACCATTATCCTCAACTCGAACCATATCACCGAGTTATCAACATGCTTAGAATGATCCCGTCTGGATTAGACCAAGACTATCTCATATCATGCCTCGCTTCATCACATCCTCGTAAAGCTTCATCCCAACATCATCATCATCAAATCTATGCATAAGAGCTTCATCATCCGCTACATATGCCACGAGCAGCTTCTCCAATTCAAGAGCCTTTCCCTTAGCTTTGAATCATCTTCAGTCTAAATCAAATCATCAGTCATCTAATTCATAGCAATCAATCAAGTCAAACATTAATCCAAGTAATCAAGCATTCAAATATGATCTAAATAGACAATTATAACAATAATGGCAATTTCGTAAATAAAGAGTCGAAAGTCTAACAAGCATGAAAACATGAGCAATGTCTCTATAATCTTGATGAATGAACTTGCATAGGTTAACATGTAGTAAAATGGATGTCAAATCATCATGAGCAATGGATCTATATGGATCTACACATATGATTAGAAAAATGCATGGAAATCTCTACTTTAACACCAAATCAAGCCAACGATCTGATATACTCCTTTGGATCCGTGTGAGAGATAATCACCACTCACCAAATCACCTAAACAACTCAAAAGCAACACACTTCAGATCTGGACAGCGAAGGATCTAACTCGATCTATCACAAATCCGCTTCAAACGATGAAATCTCTCTTCGAAGGATGAAGATCTTCAATCTAAGCTCTTGAATCTTCAATTTGATCTTCAACTTGGATGGATGGAATCACTAGATTAGAGTGGAGAAAAGAAGTGAAGAAGTGTAGAAGTCGAGCTCTCAAAATGGCAGCACTTCGTCGCTTCGAAATCCGGATCCCAAAAATGAAGATAACCCCTC
Source organism: Allium fistulosum (assembly GCA_030737815.1). Classification (NCBI taxonomy): domain Eukaryota; kingdom Viridiplantae; phylum Streptophyta; class Magnoliopsida; order Asparagales; family Amaryllidaceae; genus Allium; species Allium fistulosum. The sequence goes on from CM060906.1 coordinate 921,248,642, forward strand.
CTATTTATAGGCTGAATACCCTTAGGTCGTCCGCTCTTAGGTAGTCCACGACCTAAAAACCCCACGACCTAACAACCTCCGACCTAACAAAACCCTACGACCTAACAACCAAAGCTTCTACGACCTACGACCTAGCGCTTAGCAGATCAGCGCCTTCATACGACTTACGACCTAATGAATATGCGACCTAACACAGACTACCTCTTCGCGACCTAACGCTCCTGCGACTTAACACACATTCTACTCCTAGGTCGCTCACGACCTAACACCCAGCGACCTAACACCTTAAGCCTTCACGCGACCTAAAACAACACGCGACCTAACAACTCACGCGACCTAACTATCTTAGGTCGCCTACGACCTAACTACGCTAACCACTAGGTCACTAACTACTGTAGGATACTAACCCTTAGGTCGCTACTCACCAGTTCCTTAGGTCGTTGCCGACCTAACTTCCTTATGTCGGTCAAATACTATAGGTCGTCCTTAACTCATCAACGACCTAAACCAATACGACCTAACTACTAAGTCGCTCCACTCCACTAGGTCGTATACTCCTTAGCTCGCATCTCTCTTAGGTTGCTGCCTTTCCTATAGGTCGCCCCAATACTTAGGTCGTCCACTCGACCTATTCTACCTCACGACCTAAGCTTATCACACGACCTATCTCCTATACGACTTATCCCAAACCCCTTAGGTCGCCAGTTTCTATAATTCGCCTATTTCCTTAACTCGGTCAGTCTTCTTAGGTCGCTCCTATCCCTTAAGTCGGTCACGACTTAGGACTTAAACAAAATTCTACCCAAAATCTGAAACGACTTAACAACGCTAAGAATTCCAGATTTTTACGAACTTTTCGATCCGTAAAAATACGGGTCGTTACATATATCTGCTCATAAAGATTTGTGTCCAAAAGACACTTCCATTCTAAATTTAAAAAATAATCTAACGGCCTATATGTCGACATACAGAAACAAGTATATCGGCATATCCTAGTAATTTTTGAAAATACTTTTCTTTTAAATTGTTTTGAGAACCTTGTACTTTGTAAAATAATTTGAACATAGTTTTTAAATATTTTGAACTCTTAAAAACTTTAAAAAAATGTATTTGAAATTTGAATAATTTATATTTATCTAAAAAATCTATGATCAAAAATTAGAGATAAGGATTGGAGATTGCTATCAAGGACTTTAACTATATATTATAATGACTTTAAACACTAAATTTTAACCTTGGGATCTTCATTTTTTTGTCTTTAAACTCATAAGTCTTCATATCTTTATCCCGAGTCTTTATATTGTGTAGTCTTCGATTCAGCACCTATGTAATATTCTGCACTATATACTACATAACTTGGAAAAACATTAGTATCTATATTTTATATGGATTTTGTCATCAAAATCAAATAATTGAGGTATTAACAAATAGACTAATGAAATTCATATCAAATTTTATCAATGAAGTAATCGAATACCCATTTTATCATAATTTGAATTGATTATATAACTTGGAATATATATATATATATATGAAGATATATAGGTGTTTGATTGAAAAGTTATATATGGATAATTGTTGAAATTAACTAGTGAATTCGTGTAAACAAAGATAGTGATTATATACAAAATACGATTAAGAATGAACCTTAAGTCCGTACTCGAATCGACGAAGAAGACAAACAAAATGAATAAAATAAACAAATTATAAAAAATTGGAAAATCGTAACTAGACATCTAAAACACTAATCAGGCGTTTGAATTAAGGTTCAGACGTTTGGATTTTAGGCGGTGGTAACCCAAAAGAAATTAGTTCAAATTCGACTCGATTCAGACATCTGGATTCTTTTTCAAACACGTGGAATCAAAGTTAGACATTTGAGAAAGGAAGTCAAATGTCCAAGTGCTTAGAAAAATATTTTAAAAAAATAGGTTTAGACGTCTGAAGTAAATTTTCAAACATCTGAATTGTGTCGGCAAGCCAAAGTTGAACTTGGACCTAATGCAGGCCAAGTAGGATGAATATGGGAACATGTTTCCACTTTCTCGACTTTTATGAGTTCACGTAGCTTTATAGAGAAGGTGCAACCGGGAGTACCAGTTTAACTCTAGATGACGTACCTAAAGGTGGAACATTAAATAAACCCTAAATAGACTTAGGGAATAATTACATACATAAATGTACGTATACCATGATTCCCGATGTATCTGACAATTGAATAATGATGGTTTTTCATAAGAAATACATTGTTTCATAAGTCAATATCGCTCAATACAATATATTGAAGATTATGAATTTTTAATATAATATTGTCCTCTACCATATGTATTTTAATAATTACTTGCATACCCCTTAGTTGTTGAACAAACCTAAGCTTAGGATGTTATGTGTAGTATTATTAATATATATTGAATAGAGGAGGTAAGATACCTATATGTATTTGTTGATAAAACTCAAGTTACATATATTATACTTAGATCATGCTGATATGATAAGTACGAGTGAATAATTTCATTTTGATTTATTGAGCAAACTCAAAGGTCGAAGTGAAATTAGGAAAAGGTACCATCGGTTAGAAGTTGTATATGATACAATCGATAAGAAGTTATCCATCGTCTGTGAAGCTATGACTTGTTGAGCAAATTCAAGGTCGTAATTCTAAGACATACGAGTCCTAACACCTAATAGTGAAGTCGAAAGATTCTATGTTTCGACTTAGGGTTTGGCGAAACATAAAAAGACTAGTAGGAGCTTGTTAGTAAAATAGAACATAAAGTTTAACCTTACTAATATTATAAGAACATCTACTATAATATTGTGCTAATAACCAACTAATCAAAACTTGTAGAAATGCCAAGTCCAAGACAGTTTAGTGAAAATGACAAACTAATTGGACCAATCAACTATATTGATTGGCCAAGAGCTATCAAGATAGCATTAACATACAAGCGTCTTTGGTCGTATGTTACTTGTGCTCCTATGATAAGACCCGTTGATAATGCTAACCTTAAACTGCATATTGCTTATAATAAGTGGGTCGCTAACCTAGAAATTGCCTAGGTTTCATGTTGTCTACGTTACATGTCGTTGCAAAGGGAGCACGAAACCATATCTGTCCATCAGATATTTGATCATTTGAAGGTATTTTCTGGTGAGCAATCTCATTCCATGAGGTACGAGATTACCAAGAAATTGTTCAACATCAAAATGCGAAAGGAATAGAAGGTGGATGATTATGTCCTAATGATGAAGGGCTGTATTGATAAACTTTTACAATTGGACGTGACAATAAGCAATGAGGTGTAAGAAAACTTGATACTTGGTTAACCTACAACTCAGTATGAACCATTTATACTGAATTATAATATAGACCGACTGAATATGAATCTTGTGGAGCTCCTCAATATATTAATATCGGTCGAGTCGCAATCAAAAAATCAAGGGGCCATGAGTGTTGTTTAAGGGTGGAGTGTCTACTTCAAAGAATTCGAAGAAGTGAAAGAGAGAAGGTAAGAAGAATAAGAAGAGTAAGAAGACCGATAACAAGGGTGAATGTCACCATTGCCATAAGAAATACCACTTGAAAATGAACTGTCATGAGTACCTAAAGGTTGTTAAAGAAATAAAGCAGAATGGTTCTACAGCTCTGCAATTACGTTTATAATTAGAAATTATTTTGCAATCAATAAAAGTTCTTGGGTTTTAGATATTGGATCTGGAACTCATATACGTAATTTGTTACAGAGGCTTAGAAATTGGCACGTGCAAAAGGAAAGATAAGGCTCCAAGTTGTTAATTGATCTATCGTAGATGCAATGGAAATAAGAGGATATCATTTATGTTTTCCTAGCGGAGTAGTATTGATATTAAATAATTGCTATTTTATTGAAGACTTCATTTCTGGAATTGTGTCTGATTCTAGATTGTTTAAGACTTGAATTCATTGTGCAAACAATGTTATGAGCATTAGTTTGAATGCAAATAAAGTCAGCGATCGTGTTCTTAAAAACGACATTTGTGTAATCAATACTAATTATGTTTGTTCTATGAGTAGTTCTTCCAATAATTTAAATGATAATTATCTTTGGCACTGTAAGATATGTCATATTGCGAGAAACGACTACACAAACTGAAAGGCGAAGGTTTTCTCCCATCACTTGATATTGAATCATTTTGACATGTGTGAGTAATGTCTTAAAGGTAAAATGACCATGTACTCATTCAGTGAGAGCAATGAAATAGTTAATGAACTGTTAGGGTTAGCACATAGTGATGTATGTAGCCCAATGCCAATAATCATCAACGATAATAGTTCTTACTTTGTTAACTTCACTGATGATTTCTTGATACCAGGATATGTGTATATTATGAAGAAAAAATCCGATATTAATGAAAAATTTATTGAGTATAAGAATGTAGTTGAAAATCAATCGAGCTGAAAGATATAAAAAAATGCAATCTGATCGAGGAGTTGAGCACGCTGGACAAGAACTCCAATAATACCTAAAAGATAAAGGGACCATCTCTTAGTTTAATCCACCTTCTACTCCACAACACAACAGTGTGTCAGAGTAAAGGAACCAAACCCTATTAGGTATGGTTTGTTTCATGATGATTAAGGCTTAGTTACCTTTGCCTATTGGGGATATGCGCTAGAAACTACAATGCTTATGTTGAACTTGTTTCCCATTAAACACATGCCTAAAACACCATATGACATGTGGTGTGGTATGAAAACCCTAACTGAAGTATTTGAAGGTGTGGGGTTGTCCAGCTTACGTTAAGAATGTTGATCCGAATAAGCTAGAGGCATGATCAGTACCATGAAAATTTATAGGCTATACCAAAAACTCAATTGGATATATATTCTACAATACCGAGGAACAAATGGTTATTGTTTCTTGGCATGCTATCTTTTTAGGAAAGGAATTCCTATCAGTGGAAATTAATAGCAAGATTGTAAATATTAATGAGATCAAAGAAGTTAACACTAAGGCCAAACCAGTGGGAGAACCGAGTTCAGCCGTGTATGAAAACACATAACCTATTAGAAGGTCTAGTAGGAAATCTCGTGCACCAGATATATACTATGGCTTTCTCATGGATGGCAAAAAGGAGGAGTGTGTTTTAGACGATGATACTCCTCTGTCTTTCTAACAGGCAAGGTTTTAAATCTCGGATATCGGGCACGTTTCGTCTCGGCGATTTTAGTGACTCGGTATCGTATCGGGGGAGATCTCGGATGAGATGAGTGCATCTCGGACGCCAATATCGGATTTACATCTCGGACCTAAAGTTCATCTCGGGACCATATCGAAGTATAACACATCACATAATTTATAGCAAAAAATGCATGGTATCAGTTTATTTAACATTTACCGAATTACTGCAACTAATCTCCACTATTTTAACTGAAAAAATAATGCAATTATACTTCAACTATATGAAATTGTTCAACAAAAGTTACAAAACATCATCAGTTTTAGCAATTACATATAAGTAGATGAAAGGCAACAAATTAACTGAAAAAATGCGGATTCTATACAATTGTAACGACTCGGGTTTTGCCCGCTCGAAAATCAACATTCGTACTTCACATTGTACTAGAATGCCGCAGATTCGACCGTTCAAATCCGATTCGCCGGAGCTATAACAACATTAAGTATAACAACACAGCGGAATAAAGAAATCAATGATATCATATACAACTCCAATGAATACAATATCCAGAATGATATACAACAATGATATCAATATGATACAACAATATCAGAGATACAAAAAAAATAGCAGCGGAAAAGAAAAGATAACATCAGCAGCGGAACAATATCAATAGAAGTGATAACTCCAAAATGATCTTCAGACAAGAATGAATCCACAACTCCAAGATAAGCAATTCCGATGAATGAACTAGCTCCAGATAATCTACTAAACCTGAATATCTGAAAAGAAACCCAACTCTAGACTGCTCGTGTGGAAAATTATGAGCACCCAGAGTTTAGGAAGGGAACAATAAACTCCGGATCAGTCATGGGACTGGTGTGAGCAACAAAAACAGTTTATCTTTAAACAACAGCAAAAGAATTTTAAACATTGAAATCCGCAATGCTTTTAGAAAAATGAAACTACCATAAGACCTCCCGCCACACACACAATGCAAACGCAGAATTGGAGGAGATTTCTTCTTATGATAGTCAAAGATGCTTACTACGCAAAATCATTGAATTATTATTACTAGTGCATAGTGCAGAAAACATTTTCGAAAGTATAATATTAATCTTAGCCAGCATACGACCAGTATCGTATGCCTACTATAGCTACCATCTAAACAGTGGTGACCACCGTACGTAAATGGCAGGTTCTACAACTAATACCGTACAAGTTCCGTATTGGAGAAATGGATTTCCAACAAATGGTCAGGCTAAGGAACTTCCTTCCGCCGCATGGGATCGCCTCTGGCGGGACGTCCCGAGAGACAAACTGCTCTCTGCTAACAAGGCCGGGTTACCCCTGTAACAGGTAACTCACGAATATGCCACCTCCCGGTCCTTTGGGACCTTTATCCGAGCGCTCGATATCCAACATCACACATCATAAAGAAGGTGTATCCACATGAGTAAGTATCAGGGCTCCATACCATAATACCACCCCTTTCCAGAAGGAAATGACATACCCTAAAGGGCGCGACCCTCATAACCTTGCCGCAACGATCCTGTTTCGACCATTTCCGGGTTGTGAGGCCCTGACGAAGTCTCGTCCACAAAGCTACGCTTTGTCACAAAGCCATGCTTCGGGTCAACAGATGATCAACCTATGATCACAAAGATAAATGATCAAACAAATGATCATATCACAAATGATCAAACGATGATCATCACACAGCTACACTCAGCATGTCACATTACCAAATTGGGATATATCGCTGATAAATTTCAACTACATAACCTCTAAGCTCGTACGTCTCAGAGAAGGGTGTTAAGCTAAGAGAATAAATTCTCCGCCACCAACAGAAATGTATTTGAAAGAAATCGGCTTTATATCTCAAAGTGTAATGTCAGACATACAATCCATACAAGTCTGTTCCGGGATCGAACAGAACCGAAGGCACTTCTCACGAAGCCCTTGCAAATCCGGATAATTTCCAATCACGTCCGGACTTCCCGTCACTAAGGATGATAAAACCTCTATATCGGGGATCAGCCGATGCAGAGTAACTCGACGGTAATCCTTCCGTTTTCAAAAATATCCGGTCTTCAACACCGGTCTTCAAATGCCATCCATATACGACGTATCACATATTCGGAATGGGTTATACGACCCAAAGGTCCTCTCCCGGCTAAACCGAATAGTGAGCGTAATATTTAAAAACATATGGATATGGGATTTCAATTAAGTCACAACTTATTAATTCAACTTCTTTTTAAATGGTTTCCATCGATTACCATTTCAAATCTTTTCAACAAAAAGATTTATTTTAAACAACCTTCAACGGTTTAAACAATTTCCACATTTAAATTTTTTTTAAACAAAAGATTCATTCACAGATTTTCCAAATTAATTTCCATTTCAATTTGATTAACTCGTTAAACCTTTAAATCAAGATTTAACTTATAGCTTTCAAAACAATCCCATTTCAAATGATTTAAACCAATCATTATTTTAAATCTGTTAAAAATAAACAGATTCAATTCATAGCTTTCAAAAACAATTCATTCATAACTTGGAAAACCATTTTCAATTCAATATTGAAATTCCTTTAATTAAACTGGAATTTCATTTCTTATCTGAAAGCTTTTATTTTTTTTTAAAACAACAGTTTCATTTCAGAAAACCTAATTCATTCATACGAGTTAAAGTCTTTGGGTTAAATCCAAATTCTCAAAATTACATTTTTAAATGGTTTAAATTCAGATAAACACATTTATAACATTTTAAATCCCTAGTTTCAAATCATAGGACTCAATTTCAAACTTGAATTCAAATTTAAATCAAATTATTTAAATTTCAAAACTCGATTAAGTTATTCGAAATAACTTTTATCTTTGAAATTCCATTTCAAAAGCTTTTCACTTTAAACCCAAATTTCCAATTTCAAAATCAATTGAAATTAAAATTTCAATTTCAAAAACATCAAATTTACATCATCTGTGATTTAACCGATTTCCACGTGAAATCCATATTTGTGTGTGTAAAGGTGTAGTCCAGGGATTTCACACAATAGTGCACAACATCAATCATCACAAATATATCGATAAGCGGTATAACCCATAACGCTTATCTTCATTCACAGATTCAAAGATAAAATAAATTTATCAGTCACAAAGATTTACTATTACAATTCGATGTGGGTTTCGGATAACCAACTGGAATCCGACTCCTTGTCGCATCGAAATTCAAGTGTCGTTTACGGGTCAAGGGTTTTCATATTCACATAGTAATATATCACAGAAACAGATATATATATATATATATCGCAAATAAGTAAATTACAGATCACATCAAAAATCAGGATATATCACAAAGCATCACATATCAGGGATATCAAACAATCAAATCATCCAATAGAATCCAAATATCCATAAGTAAGATCAGTTAATTATCTGATTTATTCAAATCAGATTAATTTCATATGAATTTCTAATCTTGGTTAATTAATATTAATTAATTACAAATCATTCTGATTAATAATTCTTTAATCATTTATAAATTAACCATTTATAATAAATTAATTAACCTTTAATTATTAAATTCACCATTTAATTAATTATCTTTAATTAATTACTTTAATTAATAAAATCTCAATAAGTGATCATTCCTAACCACTTGCATTGATTAATAAATCTTTAATTAATTATCATTAATTATTTCTTAACAAATCACATTAATTTAATTAACCTTTAATTAATTGATTATCCTTAATTAATCATTCCTTAATTACTTGGTTAATCAAACTTAAATCATTAATTAATTACTTATAATTAAGTAATTATCTTTAATCATTTTTATTAATTATTTCAACTTTTTAAGATTTATTTAATTAACTTAATTAATCCCTACATCATTAAAACTTAAATTATCTTAAGCTAAACCATTATCTTAATAAATGACATAATTATCATTTCATTTTAAAGCATTTTATCATTACCATTAACCTTACTTAACAAAATTTAGACTAACAAAAATTTAAAACTTCTTAACAAATGTTAAGAAAACAATTGATGTTTATAAAGTAATTTTATAGAGAAAGTTTTTAACCAATTTTGTTTTAAATTTCAAAAATCTTCATTTAAAAACCTTTTTTTTTTTAAAGAAACTGGATTGGACTTACTTCGGGTCATACCCGAATGCCACTCGGGTCTAAACCCGAGTTCCCCTGCTATTTCCCCCTTATTTCAAACTTAAACTTATTTAAGTTTTCTTTGAAAAATCCTACAGGCTACACTCAATCTACTCGAGTATGACTCGAGTCATCTACCCCTTCAACTCGAGCCAGATCCTCTTTTTCACCGATACTTCCCCGAGACCCAACTACGTTACCCAAATCACACAACTGACACGCCACCAACCCGTGCACGTGCACGACTCCTCAACGATCTCCGACCAACTCTCTCCTCTCCGTTCCGTCGAAGAACTCATCAACAACGCCCCAGATCGATCCAACACCCTACACGAGCTCTCGTTCGAAAACAGGCATTTCAATCGACCTTGCCCAGACTTTCGTCCCCAATAACAACTTCGCGATCATCTCTCCGACCACCAGAGGCTCTTCACTTCTGACCACAGCTCCGACATCCACCTAGCTTTCTCCCCTTCAAATGTCGTGCAACTCGACGCGTCGTGGAGGTTGCGGTGAGCAAGAGTTCGAGAGCCACTAAAATTAGGTTTACGAAACAAAAACGATCACCGTAGTCGCCACCGTGGATGATGCTACCTCCAGCCATTTTTCCTTCGACCGACGTAGGCTCCTCCTCCTCCTTACGTAACCCGACCACCCCAAACTCCTCCGATCGCCTGAATTTGGCCGAAGACTCCTTTTTGTTTATCTTAAAACTGCCATCACAATAGCCCACTAAAAATCATCAAATTCGTTTTAAAAATCAACATTTTAGGTAAGGGTTCAAGTTAAATCCCTGAATCAAGGTTTTGTTGTATTCGAAAATTTTCAAGTTTTAAAGTTTTATCTGTAAAACCTAAATCTTCCCTCTTGTATAGATTCATACTTCATAAAATTATTTTTAGATCAAAGTCCTTACTTTAATCCACGCCTCTGCCTTTGACATCACCTCCTAACTCTAAGTAGATTGTGAGATATTGAATTTTTTAAGTGGTCATATACTCTGTGAAATAAACAGAGAATTCTTGAATACTTGATACTGTGAAAATTGCATATGCATCTGTATACCCTCAGAGTTAAAGCAAAGGAAAAATATATATAAAGACATAAATTATTCACTAATTAGCTGACTAAACTTTCATATGATGTTTACTCACTGGTGAAAACAAAGAAGTTTGGAAGAAACAAGTTGCTCACAGATTCACAGGCAATTAAAAATAAAAAAGAAAACTGGTTTTAGAAAAATTTGAAGTTGCTCACAAGTTTTCTGAAAATGAAGAACAGAGCCCATCAAATTTTGACCCAGGCATGTAGTTGCAAGCTAAAATCTTCTTCTCTAGACCTCTGATTTTAATTGATGTTTAAACTGAGTTTTTGATAAAATTTGAATTGTTGTTATAGTTGTGCTGTAGCTTGCTTCAGTTTTGAAAAAAAAATGAAAATGCTAAGTCTTTGTAAACGAGAAGAGGTAGATTTGGTATATAAAAATGTTTACAGGCTATTTCACTGGTACAAGATTTCTTCTTTTAAAATTTGGTCAGAGATTTTTTTAACATTAGGAGGCTGAAATGATCCATGCTGGTGTACTAGAGATCATAGCAATAAATGAAGATGTCCTTATGTCTACAAACTTAATACTTTACTTCATTTCGAATGGTACTTATAATAGTTTTCTTTTTTTTTTCTTATGTACAAAGCCATATCCCTGAGCAAACATAAAAGACGTTTATTTTTCTATATCTACTCAAGTGTACATAGTTATTTATACCTCCTGTACAAGCATTTATGAAGATATCTTTCCTTTTATACTTAGTTTTATTCTTGCCTTCTCATAATTACTTGCAGCCTGCACACATTTTGATTTTTGTTTCTAGTTTAATTGTTGCCTTGTTATTTTGTTTGTTTCTACTTACCTATTCATGTTTTATGAATAAATATGTTACTTGTTTGCATACTTGCATTTGTATTTGTTTACTTTGTTTTATTCTAATGTTGTTTGTTTTTAACTTTGTATTGTAAATAAATTTCTATTTTAATTATGTTGTTTGAATTTAACTATATGTTACTTTATATTTTATTGTTAAGGTTTAGCTAATGTGTTATTTTATACCTTTACACAGTTTACTAACATGTTGTTATGAATTTATTTATGTATTCATTTTATTTCATTTTTATAATTTGTACCATTATTTTCAAACCATTTATTTACGGTTTAAATTCAAATCAAATATATATACATATATTTAAAATTTCAAATTGAATCATATATCACATATACATATATATTCACATATATATACAATATTTAAATTCAAATGATTTAACACAAGTTTATTTGAATTCGAGAAAACTCGTATCACTTAAATCGATTAATTTTACAAATTGTCTTCGAAAATTCAATTAATTATCAATTTAAATGTAATAAAAATTCAGGGTCGTTACAGATTTCCCCCCTTAAAAGAATTTCGTCCTCGAAATTTGCCAAGGAGACACAAAGATAGATGAAGAATATTTTATCAAATCAAATGAATATCTATTCTGCATTTGGCTAACCAAATCAGAATATCAAGAACGAATCTGTTTTAACACTTCAGAAGATACTCGGGTTATCCAGATCTACGAAATATACAATGGCATTGGTCAGTTCGAAGGGATAACTAACCATTCGTAGAATATATCCGGACCCAAAGAATAGATAGATATATGGATACAATTTCAAAATTTTCAGTTTAAAACCAAAGTATACCAATCAACCATAGCAACCAAATCAACCAACACACAATTTTGGTCTATTTGGAGTTTATGTCCCATATTAATATATCGAATCTTCTTTCTGGATCTACCAGAAATTATCGATGAATAGAGAAAAGATGTTGAACAAAAGAGATTGATAGAGAAAAGATAGACAAAAAGATTGCTTCCTTGTTGTTACAGAGTATCGACCATTTACAGTTGTATTCCCCTGTCCCCTATCTCGCCTTCTTCTTGCACTCATACTCACTATCAGTGGATAGCAAGAGAATTTACTGAGGCTTTCGAACAGATATCTGAGAATTACTCATTCTAGAGTTTACTTCACTCTATCTCTAATGAGCTACTTAACGTGTTATACTCCTGAGCTAAAGTTCAACCTTAGCTCTGATACCACATGTGAAGACTCGGGTTTTGCCCGCTCGAAAATCAACATTCGTACTTCACATTGTACTAGAATGCCGCAGATTCGACCGTTCAAATCCGATTCGCCGGAGCTATAACAACATTAAGTATAACAACACAGCGGAATAAAGAAATCAATGATATCATATACAACTCCAATGAATACAATATCCAGAATGATATACAACAATGATATCAATATGATACAACAATATCAGAGATACAAAAAAAATAGCAGCGGAAAAGAAAAGATAACATCAGCAGCGGAACAATATCAATAGAAGTGATAACTCCAAAATGATCTTCAGACAAGAATGAATCCACAACTCCAAGATAAGCAATTCCGATGAATGAACTAGCTCCAGATAATCTACTAAACCTGAATATCTGAAAAGAAACCCAACTCTAGACTGCTCGTGTGGAAAATTATGAGCACCCAGAGTTTAGGAAGGGAACAATAAACTCCGGATCAGTCATGGGACTGGTGTGAGCAACAAAAACAGTTTATCTTTAAACAACAGCAAAAGAATTTTAAACATTGAAATCCGCAATGCTTTTAGAAAAATGAAACTACCATAAGACCTCCCGCCACACACACAATGCAAACGCAGAATTGGAGGAGATTTCTTCTTATGATAGTCAAAGATGCTTACTACGCAAAATCATTGAATTATTATTACTAGTGCATAGTGCAGAAAACATTTTCGAAAGTATAATATTAATCTTAGCCAGCATACGACCAGTATCGTATGCCTACTATAGCTACCATCTAAACAGTGGTGACCACCGTACGTAAATGGCAGGTTCTACAACTAATACCGTACAAGTTCCGTATTGGAGAAATGGATTTCCAACAAATGGTCAGGCTAAGGAACTTCCTTCCGCCGCATGGGATCGCCTCTGGCGGGACGTCCCGAGAGACAAACTGCTCTCTGCTAACAAGGCCGGGTTACCCCTGTAACAGGTAACTCACGAATATGCCACCTCCCGGTCCTTTGGGACCTTTATCCGAGCGCTCGATATCCAACATCACACATCATAAAGAAGGTGTATCCACATGAGTAAGTATCAGGGCTCCATACCATAATACCACCCCTTTCCAGAAGGAAATGACATACCCTAAAGGGCGCGACCCTCATAACCTTGCCGCAACGATCCTGTTTCGACCATTTCCGGGTTGTGAGGCCCTGACGAAGTCTCGTCCACAAAGCTACGCTTTGTCACAAAGCCATGCTTCGGGTCAACAGATGATCAACCTATGATCACAAAGATAAATGATCAAACAAATGATCATATCACAAATGATCAAACGATGATCATCACACAGCTACACTCAGCATGTCACATTACCAAATTGGGATATATCGCTGATAAATTTCAACTACATAACCTCTGAGCTCGTACGTCTCAGAGAAGGGTGTTAAGCTAAGAGAATAAATTCTCCGCCATCAACAGAAATGTATTTGAAAGAAATCGGCTTTATATCTCAAAGTGTAATGTCAGACATACAATCCATACAAGTCTGTTCCGGGATCGAACAGAACCGAAGGCACTTCTCACGAAGCCCTTGCAAATCCGGATAATTTCCAATCACGTCCGGACTTCCCGTCACTAAGGATGATAAAACCTCTATATCGGGGATCAGCCAATGCAGAGTAACTCGACGGTAATCCTTCCGTTTTCAAAAATATCCGGTCTTCAACACCGGTCTTCAAATGCCATCCATATACGACGTATCACATATTCGGAATGGGTTATACGACCCAAAGGTCCTCTCCCGGCTAAACCGAATAGTGAGCGTAATATTTAAAAACATATGGATATGGGATTTCAATTAAGTCACAACTTATTAATTCAACTTCTTTTTAAATGGTTTCCATCGATTACCATTTCAAATCTTTTCAACAAAAAGATTTATTTTAAACAACCTTCAACGGTTTAAACAATTTCCACATTTGAATTTTTTTTAAACAAAAGATTCATTCACAGATTTTCCAAATTAATTTCCATTTCAATTTGATTAACTCGTTAAACCTTTAAATCAAGATTTAACTTATAGCTTTCAAAACAATCCCATTTCAAATGATTTAAACCAATCATTATTTTAAATCTGTTAAAAATAAACAGATTCAATTCATAGCTTTCAAAAACAATTCATTCATAACTTGGAAAACCATTTTCAATTCAATATTGAAATTCCTTTAATTAAACTGGAATTTCATTTCTTATCTGAAAGCTTTTATTTTTTTTTAAAACAACAGTTTCATTTCAGAAAACCTAATTCATTCATACGAGTTAAAGTCTTTGGGTTAAATCCAAATTCTCAAAATTACATTTTTAAATGGTTTAAATTCAGATAAACACATTTATAACATTTTAAATCCCTAGTTTCAAATCATAGGACTCAATTTCAAACTTGAATTCAAATTTAAATCAAATTATTTAAATTTCAAAACTCGATTAAGTTATTCGAAATAACTTTTATCTTTGAAATTCCATTTCAAAAGCTTTTCACTTTAAACCCAAATTTCCAATTTCAAAATCAATTGAAATTAAAATTTCAATTTCAAAAACATCAAATTTACATCATCTGTGATTTAACCGATTTCCACGTGAAATCCATATTTGTGTGTGTAAAGGTGTAGTCCAGGGATTTCACACAATAGTGCACAACATCAATCATCACAAATATATCGATAAGCGGTATAACCCATAACGCTTATCTTCATTCACAGATTCAAAGATAAAATAAATTTATCAGTCACAAAGATTTACTATTACAATTCGATGTGGGTTTCGGATAACCAACTGGAATCCGACTCCTTGTCGCATCGAAATTCAAGTGTCGTTTACGGGTCAAGGGTTTTCATATTCACATAGTAATATATCACAGAAACAGATATATATATATATCGCAAATAAGTAAATTACAGATCACATCATAAATCAGGATATATCATAAAGCATCACATATCAGGGATATCAAACAATCAAATCATCCAATAGAATCCAAATATCCATAAGTAAGATCAGTTAATTATCTGATTTATTCAAATCAGATTAATTTCATATGAATTTCTAATCTTGGTTAATTAATATTAATTAATTACAAATCATTCTGATTAATAATTCTTTAATCATTTATAAATTAACCATTTATAATAAATTAATTAACCTTTAATTATTAAATTCACCATTTAATTAATTATCTTTAATTAATTACTTTAATTAATAAAATCTCAATAAGTGATCATTCCTAACCACTTGCATTGATTAATAAATCTTTAATTAATTATCATTAATTATTTCTTAACAAATCACATTAATTTAATTAACCTTTCATTAATTGATTATCCTTAATTAATCATTCCTTAATTACTTGGTTAATCAAACTTAAATCATTAATTAATTACTTATAATTAAGTAATTATCTTTAATCATTTTTATTAATTATTTCAACTTTTTAAGATTTATTTAATTAACTTAATTAATCCCTACATCATTAAAACTTAAATTATCTTAAGCTAAACCATTATCTTAATAAATGACATAATTATCATTTCATTTTAAAGCATTTTATCATTACCATTAACCTTACTTAACAAAATTTAGACTAACAAAAATTTAAAACTTCTTAACAAATGTTAAGAAAACAATTGATGTTTATAAAGTAATTTTATAGAGAAAGTTTTTAACCAATTTTGTTTTAAATTTCAAAAATCTTCATTTAAAAACCTTTTTTTTTTTAAAGAAACTGGATTGGACTTACTTCGGGTCATACCCGAATGCCACTCGGGTCTAAACCCGAGTTCCCCTGCTATTTCCCCCTTATTTCAAACTTAAACTTATTTAAGTTTTCTTTGAAAAATCCTACAGGCTACACTCAATCTACTCGAGTATGACTCGAGTCATCTACCCCTTCAACTCGAGCCAGATCCTCTTTTTCCCCGATACTTCCCCGAGACCCAACTACGTTACCCAAATCACACAACTGACACGCCACCAACCCGTGCACGTGCACGACTCCTCAACGATCTCCGACCAACTCTCTCCTCTCCGTTCCGTCGAAGAACTCATCAACAACGCCCCAGATCGATCCAACACCCTACACGAGCTCTCGTTCGAAAACAGGCATTTCAATCGACCTTGCCCAGACTTTCGTCCCCAATAACAACTTCGCGATCATCTCTCCGACCACCAGAGGCTCTTCACTTCTGACCACAGCTCCGACATCCACCTAGCTTTCTCCCCTTCAAATGTCGCGCAACTCGACGCGTCGTGGAGGTTGCGGTGAGCAAGAGTTCGAGAGCCACTAAAATTAGGTTTACGAAACAAAAACGATCACCGTAGTCGCCACCGTGGATGATGCTACCTCCAGCCATTTTTCCTTCGACCGACGTAGGCTCCTCCTCCTCCTTACGTAACACGACCACCCCAAACTCCTCCGATCGCCTGAATTTGGCCGAAGACTCCTTTTTGTTTATCTTAAAACTGCCATCACAATAGCCCACTAAAAATCATCAAATTCGTTTTAAAAATCAACATTTTAGGTAAGGGTTCAAGTTAAATCCCTGAATCAAGGTTTTGTTGTATTCGAAAATTTTCAAGTTTTAAAGTTTTACCTGTAAAACCTAAATCTTCCCTCTTGTATAGATTCATACTTCATAAAATTATTTTTAGATCAAAGTCCTTACTTTAATCCACGCCTCTGCCTTTGACATCACCTCCTAACTCTAAGTAGATTGTGAGATATTGAATTTTTTAAGTGGTCATATACTCTGTGAAATAAACAGAGAATTCTTGAATACTTGATACTGTGAAAATTGCATATGCATCTGTATACCCTCAGAGTTAAAGCAAAGGAAAAATATATATAAAGACATAAATTATTCACTAATTAGCTGACTAAACTTTCATATGATGTTTACTCACTGGTGAAAACAAAGAAGTTTGGAAGAAACAAGTTGCTCACAGATTCACAGGCAATTAAAAATAAAAAAGAAAACTGGTTTTAGAAAAATTTGAAGTTGCTCACAAGTTTTCTGAAAATGAAGAACAGAGCCCATCAAATTTTGACCCAGGCATGTAGTTGCAAGCTAAAATCTTCTTCTCTAGACCTCTGATTTTAATTGATGTTTAAACTGAGTTTTTGATAAAATTTGAATTGTTGTTATAGTTGTGCTGTAGCTTGCTTCAGTTTTGAAAAAAAAATGAAAATGCTAAGTCTTTGTAAACGAGAAGAGGTAGATTTGGTATATAAAAATGTTTACAGGCTATTTCACTGGTACAAGATTTCTTCTTTTAAAATTTGGTCAGAGATTTTTTTAACATTAGGAGGCTGAAATGATCCATGCTGGTGTACTAGAGATCATAGCAATAAATGAAGATGTCCTTATGTCTACAAACTTAATACTTTACTTCATTTCGAATGGTACTTATAATAGTTTTCTTTTTTTTTCTTATGTACAAAGCCATATCCCTGAGCAAACATAAAAGACGTTTATTTTTCTATATCTACTCAAGTGTACATAGTTATTTATACCTCCTGTACAAGCATTTATGAAGATATCTTTCCTTTTATACTTAGTTTTATTCTTGCCTTCTCATAATTACTTGCAGCCTGCACACATTTTGATTTTTGTTTCTAGTTTAATTGTTGCCTTGTTATTTTGTTTGTTTCTACTTACCTATTCATGTTTTATGAATAAATATGTTACTTGTTTGCATACTTGCATTTGTATTTGTTTACTTTGTTTTATTCTAATGTTGTTTGTTTTTAACTTTGTATTGTAAATAAATTTCTATTTTAATTATGTTGTTTGAATTTAACTATATGTTACTTTATATTTTATTGTTAAGGTTTAGCTAATGTGTTATTTTATACCTTTACACAGTTTACTAACATGTTGTTATGAATTTATTTATGTATTCAATTTATTTCATTTTTATAATTTGTACCATTATTTTCAAACCATTTATTTACGGTTTAAATTCAAATCAAATATATATACATATATTTAAAATTTCAAATTGAATCATATATCACATATACATATATATTCACATATATATACAATATTTAAATTCAAATGATTTAACACAAGTTTATTTGAATTCGAGAAAACTCGTATCACTTAAATCGATTAATTTTACAAATTGTCTTCGAAAATTCAATTAATTATCAATTTAAATGTAATAAAAATTCGGGGTCGTTACAACAATTACATATATGCAGTAAGAATAACATAATAACAGTATCAGGAAATGATGCAAATAAAAGGAAATGCATATAAGAGATATCATGAATCAAAGGGTTTCAGGCAATGCAAATCTACTTGCAGAAGGTTATGCAGTAAGAATAACAAACTAAATCTACTTGCAAATCTACACTAAATTATGCTGTATATTCAATTTCTGAAAAATTGAATTTCATTAAAATAGAAACAACTCTAATTTACGTACATGTAGAGAGTAGAGAGATTGGTCGAAGACGAAGCTGCAGTCAAAAGCGAGATCGAGTAGTCGAAAATTGGAAGCAACCGCGAGTTGTCGGATGTTGGAAGAGGGGGTTCGTTTTTTTAAAAGAGGGAGTTCGATGTTTTTCTCTGTAGAAGAGGGAGTTCGATATTTTGACGAGGAACGTGATCTTTTGAGAAGTTGAATAAGAAAGAAAATGGCTTTGTTCATTTTTTTTATGATAGATTTTGAAAAAAACAATATATCGGGGATATCTCGGAATATTGTTTTACTCCAAATATCGGCCGGTATATGTAAATTTCGGCCGATATAATCGAAACGAGATATCAACCGATATCTCATGTTTCGTTTCGCCCAAGCCTTCAACCGAGATCTCGGCCGAGATGGCCGAGATTTAAAACAGTGCTAACAGGCGTTGCAGGATAAAGACTCTGCACTATGTATTGGAGCGATGAAATCTGAGATGGATTCCATGTACGAAAGCAAAGTATGGACTTTGTCGCACATACCCAAAGGGATGAAACCAAAGAGTGGAAATGGATTTTTAAGGAAAAGCTAAATGTAGATGGAGAAGTAGTGACTTATAAGGCTGGGCTAGTTGCAGAATGATTTCTTCAAATTTAAAGTGTTAATTATGACGAGACCTTTTCGTCCATAGCCATGCTTAAGTCAATCCGGATAATGTTGGCCATTGTTGTTGGAATCAGGCCAGCCCGTAGTGGAAGTAATGGGTGAATTTCAAAAAAAAATCCCTTACTGGATCTTTATTGGGCCTATGAAGTCTAGTTTATCTAGAACATTTCTAAGTTTTACTTAAATAAAATCTTTTATTTTATTTAAATTTATAAAATGAATTGTATTACTTAATTTTATGTTATACTAAATATATATGTGTATCATATACACATATATAAGTGTGTGCATGTGTAGCATATCAATCAATGCAAGATATAACATGTTCATACATAGATGTTGAGATTTGCATCACAACAGACACGTTAACTCATTTAACATGTTAATATATTGTCTAAATATGTGTATGTGTGTATACACACACTTTTGCTCTTATAATAAAATATTTCAAAATGTATATATATATGTACATTTATATGTATACATACATACACATATATATATATGAATCTAAATTTATTTATATACAATTTTGTATAAACGTATAAATATTTATGTATGAACATAAGTATATAGTATTAAAAAAAATATTAATAAATATATGTATATGTATTTATATCGTTTAAAATATAATAAATAATATATATATATTAATAATGCTGAAAATAGTTCTTATATAAATGCAAAAAATTATATATATATATATATATATAATTGAATATGTTAAAACGTGTCTACGTGTATATATGTATATGTATGTATGTATATGTAATACGTATGTATAATAAATATACATATATTAATATATATTAATATAAATATACATATATTATAAATACAAATATAAATAATTTTTATTTAAATGTACATATTGATCTAGTTATGCCCACATATCAAGATTTTTTTAGCTTTTAGTGTATGTATATATATATTAATAAAACTGAAAATAATCATGTAAAAATTAGAAAAATATTAATCGACTCTACATTTAAAAATTAAACTTCTAGCAAATATTAGACAAGAGTATTAAATTTTGAATTTTTTTTACATAATTTTAGAATTTAAAATAATTAAAAAATAATAATTTTCGATTTTAATTTAAACATTTAAAAATAAAATAATGTTTTATTTTTATTTATTTTTCGTGACTTTGACAATTATTAATATGATTTTATAAAATATAAAATATATTTTATAATGCATATATGAAGTTGTATAATTATTTATATTTAAATTGACTTAAATATTATTTAAAAATAATTATACAAATAATTTTTTTTCCTTTATGCCAAAAAAAATACTTATTAAGAATCATATATAAATTTTTCCATATTTTACATAATTATAATATAGTATTTAAATTTTTGACTATATAAATATATATATATGTATGCATGTATGTATGTATGTATACTATATATTAAATTATTTGAATAATGAAAAAAATGTTTTTTTTAATTCACAGCCGAACAGTAAGTAGAATATTTATCAAAAGAAATTTTTTTATTTAATTAACATATACACTTATACATATAACCAATCTAATTTGTGTTAATATATATCCATACATTAGAATCGTCCCCTAACTATCAATGTGTGTGTGTGTGTGTGTGTTGATCATTATAAATATAAATTAATGTTTGAATTTACTTAGAAACATACCTTATAGCCAAAGCCCTAAAGCAAACCTTGGAATGATGATGTATGCTCCTAGAAATGATTTCTGATCCAATAGAGTGCTAGTCCTTGAACCTGTTAGAACCTCTCTTGTTGGATTTTAATAATAAACAACTATACAATTATGGAAAAGAACCTCTAAGCTAACTTGTAGGTACATGAGTATCAAAAATGCTGATCAACATTGAAATCGAGCTCAAATATTGAAGACAAAAATAGAATTTGGTGTATATTATAGTTGATTTAGTTATAATGTACAATCTCCTATATAATGATTTCTTACACACACAAATATTGCTTTGAAATTTTTCTTAGAAAAAATATATATTATATTTTCCATAAAAAAGAAATTAAGATTTTCAAAAGCAATTTAAAAATTAAAAAGGCAGAAAACAAACATACACTTAAAAAGTGTATTTCAACCGTCTGAAATCGAATTTCAAATGTCTGAAATAAATTTCAGTGGTCTGAAATAGTTGTTTTTTGAACTAGTTTGTTTCTGTCTTTTTTGTATAGTTTGAACCATCTAATTTATAATTTTCAGCCATTAGAATTAACCTATTTTTCAACTGTTTTGTTTTTGTTTTACACTGTCAAATTTCAGCCATCTGAATTTGAATTTCAGTCATCTGATTTGTTCGAAAAGTAGTGTCTCTTCACATAAAGTCAAAATCTGGAGAGTTGCTTTCTTCTCAAAGGCTGCGATCCTTCTAATGACTGTAAGTCTGTAACTCTTCAACTAGGATGCTTCACAATTATAAATAGAGTTGAAATCTATAATTTTTACTCATGAATTCTAACTTGCTTTTCTACTTTCAATATTCATGTGAATTACAAAACATTCAACTTTCAACTTCCTAAATCATCACGTTCAAATCATCATCTCAAGGTATAGGAAGGGTGTACTTTATTGACTCATTCATGTTATTAAAAAACGCATAAAGCCAAACATTTTACTACCATTTGTAGCCAAATTCTTGTTGGAGATCTTTAGGCATGAAGTCATGTTCGGCAATTCAGGCAGTTTGTAATATACATGTTCCTCCAGGTTAAATGAGGGTGTTGTTTAAATCCGGAAGGAGTCTGGGACTGGACGTAGAATCGAACCAGTATAAAAATATCTGGTATGATCGTTTTTCCTTTCTTTACTTTATTTATTTTGCTGCTTAACTACTAGTTATTAGTTATATAGACCTTATTTAAGCTATTAGTATACAAGTCTTAACTTAGTAGAATACTTTACATTACTCGATTTATTGCGACTTTCATTTGGTATCAGATCCTGGAATTCTAGATATCGTAATAAAATCTTAGAATAAATGGTCATAAAGAGATCTAATCAAGGCAATAGAAAGAGGAAAAACAATAAAGAAGAATCAATGGAGTAAATAAACAAATTCTTCACAGCTAAACTCATATCACAATTGGTATGCTTAGATTCTTCATGTACAGATCTTTTGTTAGCATGTGATAATTATTAAAAGATTGTAAAACTTTGAATAAAATAATAGAATTGCATTAATTAAGATAAAAATGTGAGCAAAAAAATTCCACTTTACAAGAAGAAAATAAGTATTTGGTAAAACAAACTAAACTTTTGAAAATACGTTAGAAAATCTTATCTTACAAAATGATTTCGTACAAAAAGAAAATGAGTAATTAGAAGTTAAAAATAACGATCTTTTGAAGAAAATCGATGTTTTGCAAAATAAGAATATATTTTAGGAAAATCCTTTAAATAATTCTAGCTTTTAATTTTGTCTCTTGAAAAAGATAATGAAGCCTTGATTAAATAGAATTTAGAATTACCTAAAGAATGCGAGATTTTAAAAGATAATAGTAATATTTTGCAAATAGAAGTTTGTGATTCTAAAGCAAATTTTGAAAGATTAAATGGAAAAAAAAAATCATAGATTTCAACAAAGGTAAAGATATCTTATCTTCCTTAGTTACAAATTCAAAAGCTCACAACGATAAAAGCGGTTTAGGCCATAAACAAGCTAAAAGTAAAAATAGTGCTAGGTATGCATTCGTATATACTAATTTTAGCGCTAATACTAGTAACCAAGATATTCTTAAAACCACTTATAATCATAATAGTAGTTTGTCTAGAAATGATAGAAAATATTTTTTAGGTACTAAGCTAATTACTAAAAGTATTAAATTATGGATTCCTGCTAATACAATTGATCATAATAAACAACTCTATATTAGTGATTATTATAAGAACGTAATTTGTAATGAAACCTATATTTGTAAAGGTTCAACCACACCCAAATGGGTATGGTTTCCTAAAATTTAAGAAACTATAAGAACCTTGGGTATCGTATTTTTTAAAAGTTAATTATTTTCTTCTGATACCTTAGTTTATAACTAGTAGTTATTTATTAATGATTAGCAGTCCAACTTAGCACTAAAACATAGCAATTTACTACGAAATGTTATAAACTGTAGGCTTCTCTATTAAAATTCTACTTTTTTAGTACTATCAAAAGTATTGTATAATAATTATTATTTGATAAAATTATTTCATTAATTTTCTTAGAGGGTACATCCACACCTATTTTGGTAAGGTTTTCACCATATAATTAACCCTTGGACTCTAACGTAGTAAGTGGGTACCAAAAACGATTATTATTTATTGTAGATACTTAGAGAAACGAATGGAAAATAATAGATTTTTAATTTTAAAGTTGTTCCATACATTTAATGGAATTATGTGCTTAAAATAAAATAAGGACTTCAACAAATTTGGTAAAATCTAACTTATTTTATCCATAATTAATATTGGGCTAATCTTTTGTTTTAAAGGAATACTAAGCTATTTTTAAAAATAAATACTCATATTTTGAACTTATTATTACCTTAAAAGGCAATATTTTTATATTCTCTTATTCTTTTTGATAATGAAAAGGGAATAAATAATATGCATACTGATAGGAAGAGATATTATACTTAAGGGGAGCTTTAATTATATTATAATATCATTAAAATAAATATTTTCAAAAATTATATATTTGTCATCATCAAAAAGAGGGAGAATGTTAGAACCTCTCTTATTGGATTTTAATGATAAACAACTATACAATTATACAAAAGAACCTCTTAGATAACTTGCAGGTACATGAGTAACAAAAATGACGATCAACACTGAAATCGAGCTCAAATATTGAAGATAAGAATAGAGTTTGTCATATGTTATAGTTGACTTAGTTATAATGTACAATCTCCTATATGAGGATTTCGCACATACACAAATATTTCTTTGAAAATTATTTTCCATAAACAAAAAATTAAGATTTCAAAAGCAATTTGAAAAAAAAAGGTAGAAAACAAACATACACTTAAAAAGTGTATTTCAACCATCTGAAATACATTTTTGGACATTTGAAATAGCTGTTTTTTGAACTAGTTCGTTTCTGCATTTTTCTATATATATTCAGCCATCTGATTTTTGATTTTCAGCCATCTGAATTTTGAAATTTGGTCATCTGAATTAACCTATTTTTCAACTGTTTTGTTTCTATTTTACACTATCAAATTTCAACCATCTGAATTTGAATTTCAGCCATCTGATTTGTGCAAAGAGAAATGACTCTTCACAGAAATTCAAAATATGGAGAGTTGCTTTCTTCTCAAAGGTTGCAATCCTTCTAATGGCTATAACCCTTCAACTAGGACTCTTCACAACTATAAATAGAGTTGAAATCTATCCTTTTTACTCATCAATTCTAACTTTCTTTCTACTTTTAATATTCATGTGAATTACAAAACATTCAACTTTCAACTTCCTAAATCATCATGTTCGAATCATCACCTCAAGGAGATTATAAGAAAAGTGCACTTTATTGACTCATTCGTGTTAGTCAAGAACCAATGTCAAACATTTTTACTACCATTTATAGTCGAAGTCCTGTTGGAGATTTTTAGGCACAAAGTCATGTTCGGCAGCTCAGGTGGTTTGTAATATAGATGTTCCTTCGGATTAACCGAGGGTGTTGTTCAAATCCATAAGGAGTCTGGGACTGGACGTGAAACGAGAAGTTTGAACCAGTAAAAAAATCTATGGTATGATCGTTTTTACTTTCTTTACTTTATATATTCCATTGTTATCTACTAGTGATTGGTTATATAGACTTTATTTAAGCTATTGGTATACAAGTCTTAATTTAGTAGAATACTTCATATTACTCGATTTATAACGACTTTCAGAATCGTCAACCACTGGCTATCGAATAGCAATTTAATTTACTTGATTTAGGCATAATAAAAGGAAAGACCGGAGGGGAAATATTTGACCAACAAAGAATGAGGATAAAGGCTACAAAAGTCTATAATCAAATGGAGAAGGAGATACATAAATAGAGGATGGAATGAAGAGAATTTAGGACTTTTACTCTATCTCCTTTATCTTGGCCATCCATTTTTAAGCCTTCTAATCCATATCTTAGCTGCCCCTATACTCCATGTTGCAGCCGATCCTATCAGCGCATATGACGGGCCTTAAACCCTTTTGAGTCAGAATGAATATTTTGCATTTTAAATCTAATTTAAAATTCTTATCGATATCGTATATTGATTAATGCTTTTATAACTTTTATAAACATGGTTAATATTCATTTATCAAATCAAAATAAAATTTATAAATAATATTTCATAAATATCATTTTATTTAATTAATTTATAGGATTTATAAAATAATTAAATCATTTGGTCAAAGAAGAATTCATCGTTTTCGGTTGTGTGGCTCGTTAGGTATAGATTTGGTCAGCTGTTAATATTGAACTATTCGAATATTAACGTTCGCACTTCACTTGGAAGCTGGTGTGACATTTTGGCCAAACTTATCGCTTACTTGGTTTTGGTAATATCTGATTTTACTTTGTTAAGTGCTACCCGGTTGTGTTTTTTATTTACACCAATTCTTTTTGTTGAAACTATATCACTTGAACTTATAGAATTTAGCAAAGGTCAAAATTCCAATATCTTTCGTATTTAACACTATAGTCCAAACACAAAGTCCTTGGTTCAATGATAACAATTATCGAAATTCTCTGGCCGAAGACTTTGACTTTGAGTTGACCGTGATACTAACCCCATATAACTGAGGAGACGAATCCTCTCTTGAATAGTGCTTCAATTCCAATACTTCCACTCAACCCAACTATAGTCACTCGATGGACGTCATACCATGATTTGATTATAATCAAAGCGGAGTTTTCATATTAAAGAATGATAATGTTCTCAAGTCGAGAGAACTATGTAAATTAGTCACATCGATATTTTCTATTTAACCTTAGTTATATTAACCAACAAAAAATTATCAAGTGAGTCATTCCATAATATTCAATAACTATTGGTATGTAACATTTTGATTCCCCCAGCAGTCATGACTAATACACTGTCCAACATTTGGAGAGCGTCACGTACTCTAGTCTCAATGGATGTATCGATATCCAGTCTCGACACATCTTGACTAGGAATATTTAAAATATTATATTTACTTTATTGTGATAAATTACTCACGGTCACAACACTTTGTAACAACTATAAAAAACATACCATTTATGGATTTTCTATTAAATATACTTTTAATTAAATTAATTAATTAATATAACACATCATATCAAGTAATAATAGAAAGAAAACTTTGGAACAAAATTGGGTACGAGTTAGATATACGTAACAAATTACATAATTGCCTATAGCGCATACCCCTAACTCTATCAATTGCTACATTCTATGACTACGAAATATGGCAGATGGATGTAAACATAGCATTTCTAAATGGTGATTAGAAAAGACCGTCTATATGTCGCAGCTCGAAAGTTTTGTGGTCAGTGGGATCGAGAGCAAGGCTTGTAAGTCGTTAAAGTTCATTTATGGACTCATATAAGCTTCAAGGAGTTGGAATACGTGTTTTGATAAGGTAATCAAACAGATTGGTATTCATTAGAACACAGAGGAAGCATGTGTATATAGAAAGGAACTAGGCAACGCTATCGTATTCTTAGTGCTATATGTCAACAATCCTCTCTTGATTGGCAATGAAACTTTATTATTACAATCAGTGAAAGCTTGGTTTTCCAAGAACTTCTTCATGAATTATTTAAGAGAAGCAGCCTATATTCTAGGTATAAAGATCAATAAAGATAGATCTATGAAGTTGCTAGGATTATCCTAATCACTGTACATAAATACCATACTAAAGTGGGTCGGATTGGGGAATTCCAAGTATGGAAATGTTCCAACACAGTCTGAAATCGTTCTTTCTAAGAAGGATGCTCCTCATACTGATGAGGAGAAAGAGTGTACAAAGAGGATCCCTATGATTTAGCCATAAGATCCATAATGTATGTCATGCTATGTACTAGACTAGATGTGGCATTCGCGTTAGGATGCGTAAACTGATACCAATCTAATCCTGAAGAAAAGCATTGGATGACTGTAAAATGTATACCTAAGTATCAAAAAAATACTCAGACTTATTCCTAATATACGGGGATGGAGACCTCCTTAGGAAGGGTTATACTAAATCTGGATTTCAGAGTGATGTTGATGATAGTAAATTGGTGTTTGGTTATGTTTTTACACTTAACTATGGGGCGGTTAGCTGGAAAAGTTCTAAACAAGAAACAGTACCTGATTCGAAAATAATGGCTGAATACGTCACCCTCAATGAACCAGTTAAAGAGGTAGTCTGAATGCGCAAGTTTTCAAGCGAGCTCGGAGTGATTCTCGATACCGAGAATCCAATGGCATTGTTTTGTGGCAACAATGCGACAATGCAAATCGTAAAGGAGCCTAGAGTACATAAGAAGTCACGATATATTCTTCACAAGTTCCACCTCATTATAGAATTCATTGAGAAGAAAGAAGTCGTGATACAGAGGGTAGATTTCGAGGACAACATAGCAGATTCATTCACTAAAAGTCTAGCTCGGTCAGCTCTCGAGAAGCTTATCGAAGGGATGGATTGAGATTCCATAATTGGCCCTAAGTGTAGGTGGGAGATGATAGAGCTAGGGGTATGCCCTTGGGCTAATTCTATAGTTTATTGTAAATTATTAACTCTATAGTCAATGCTCATTCGTAATAAAAGGTCTTTTCTTTCTATTGTATATTTGTTATAATGTGTTGTAAATAATTAAGCGTTTAATAAAAATATATTTAGCAAAAAATCCATAAATGGTGTTGTGTGTTTGTGATAGTAATTACAAATAGTTGTAATCATGATTATTATATCACAGTATAATTAGCACATCATTTTAAATATTTCTAGTCAAGATGTATCGAGACTGGATATCGATACATCTATTGAGACAAGATACGTAACCCTTTCCAAATGTTGGGAAGTGCATTACTCATGACTACTGGGGGCACCAATGGGTTAGTACTAGTATTTATTGGATAACTATGGAATAACTCGCTCGATGGTTTTCTATTGGTTAATATAATTAAGGTCAGACAGAATATATCGATGTGACTAATTTACACAGATTTCGTGACCTAAGAATAGTGTTGACCTTCAATATAAAATCTCCGCTTTGATTACAGTCAAATCATGAAACGGCGTCCATCGAATGACTATAGTTGGGTAGAGAGGAAGTATTGGAAGTGAAACACTATTCAAGAGAGGATCTATCTCCTTAGTTATATGAGGTTAGTATAACAATCAACTAAAGTTAACTCACAGTCGAAATCTTTGGCCAAAGTAGTTTGGTTAATAATAACCATTATTATTGACCAAGGACTTTGTGTTTGGACTATAGAGTTGAATGTGGACGATATTGGAATTTTGACCATTACTAAATTTCATAAGTCCAAAGTGATATAGTTTTGATGAAAAAAATTAGTGTAAATAATAGTCACTACCATGTAATGTTTAATAAAGAAAATTTGGATTTTACCAAAATCAAGTAAGCGATAAATTTAGCCATAATGTCACACCATCTGCTAAGTGAAGTGTGAACGTTAATATTTAAATTATTCGATTTTTATCGATGTCCGAATTTACACCTAAGGGTCACACAATCGAAACATTGAATGCTCATTTTCCACCCGATTTAATTAATTTGTTATTGTTATAAATTAATTAATATTTATGAGATATCAATTATAAAATTTTATTTGATGTATACTGAACAATAGTAGTATGCATATTATAGTTATATAAACACTAATCGATATACAATATTTATACGCGTTTAAATTGGATTTAAATGCAATAAATATTATTTGGGCTTGAAGTGGATTTAAGGCCATAGGGGGCTTGCTATTTTTGTCTATGATTGGAGCATGATGATGGCGGCCATATGATGGCTTGTAGGGAGGAGTTTGAATGTTTAAAAATAAGAGAATGCGTTAGAGAAAATCAAGGATCTTGACCATGTTTTTGCTCTCTAGTTTCTCCTTTATATTAGCATCTTAACCCTCACTTTAGTTTTTTATTTTTGGAGCCTTCATCTTCTGCTTTTATGGTCGAACACACCCCTCCCTCTCCTTTAATTTTCAAGCAATTTAAATACAAATTAAATGAAATAATCGTCGGTGGTAAAGGTAATTCAGAAGCTAGAAGCTTTGGAATTGGAATTTGGTTCAAGGAGTTCACTTTTTCGTTCAGCAGCTTTGGGCTTTGGTGAAAGATACTCTTCTAGTTTACTATTATATATAAATGTTTATATAATCAGTGTTTCATATATTGCTTTCTTAGAAATTTCACGAATCGGTATATCAATGGATTATCATATATTGATAGTTGTATACATATAAGTGTTAACATATATCAAAAAAATTTATGCATGTTTGCTTATACATGCTCTAAGCCTAGAAAAAATATTTCAAATACTAAATCTAATTTAAAAGGTTTAACACAATATAATATACGTTTTAAAATTTTACAAAATTTATTTTATTAGAAAGGCATTAAACAATAATATAATTTTTTTTGGATATTTATTACATAGATTTAAATACTATTATTTAATTCATAATTGATTATATAAATAAAATGTATGTATATATATTTATAAATAATATAAAATTCTATAAAAAAAATATAAGATAAAATATACAATATGGTTTCGAAAATTAATTTTTAAAATTTTATTTATTAATTCATACATTTTTTAATTAATTATGTTTAATTAATAAATTATTTAAAACTGAAAGGAAAATTAAAGAAATTATTTTTATTATCTAGCCGAAAGTAGTAGCACAATATATATATTTAATTATAAATTATACATATATAGTTATATGTTAATATGTAATATATATTTAAATTAATTAGAAACTAAATTAATTTCAGTTCGGATTTCATATTCTAAATATTCTAAATTATTTTACAAACTAATATTTAAAATAATTTTATAATTTAATTATATATATATATATGTATATGTATTTTAATAAAAGTTTTATGTAAATTATTTACAATCACTATTTTATAATAATCGTATAATTAAATTTTCACATATATGTATATACACAATTTTTGATGCACGCGCGCACATACATAGACATATATATAAACACACAAACACATACACACACATATTTAGACAATCCATTTGCATACACGAGGGGCAAACATATCCGTTGCAGTGTAAATCCCAACATCTGCACATGGGCATGTCAAACCATGTACACATTATTTTGTTGCAGGTGCACGTACACATACACACATATGTGTATATGATACACATATATAAAATATAATACATATTATATAAAATTGAGCTTTATTTATCAAATTAAATAAAATATTTATTTTATTTGAAAGAAATTTAGAAACGTATTAAATGAATTTAGACTACATAGATCCATTAAAGATCTAAGTAGGTAAAAAAATTAAAATTTACCCAATTACTCCATTGCGGGCTGGCTCAAATCCAACATGGAGAGCGTTATGTACTCTGGACTCAAAGGATGTATTAATATCGTTTCTTGAAACATACTGACTAGAAAAATTTAAAGTAAAATGTTATTTTATATTGTGATTACTTACTCAAGATTGCAACTATTTGCAACTATAATCACATAACATTTCATTTAAAGATTTTCTTATTCATATACTTCAAATTAATTACTTAATTAATTATATCATAATATAAAAAAGTATATAATAAAAAACAAACGCCTTTGTTACGAACAAGATTGATTATAGAGTTGGACAATTTGCAATAAATTAAATAATTGGCCCTAGGGTATACCCCTAACTCACACAATCTTCCACTTAAACTGGACCAACTAATCAAGTTTGAGCAATGCTCAAACTTCTACCTCAAAACTGATTTTGTCATCATGTTCATCGGGGTCCTTCGTATGTACCTTTGCTAGCTTTATCTTCTTTTCATATTTCTCCAACTTAAGAAAGAACTCACGCATATCTGTAAGTTTGATGTGTGTACTACAAGATGGTTTCAACCAAGTGTATAACACTCCGACTATTAGGAAATATCTGTATCGTCTTTTGTGCTGCATCAAGATCCTTTAGGAAATGCAATAACTACAATCCCTCTTTAGTTGCTTCAACTGTTACAGTCAACTCTGCCTTAGTAGTTGATAAAGATACCAGAGCATATATCTTCGATCTCCATGGCATGGGTCAAATGCAATAACACCGACTTTTGACCATCCCTATCCACTGCATAATCAGAGTCACAATATCTAGTAAGAACGGAGTCCATACATTCTCCTCTAAACAACAATCTAATACTGAAAGTGCCTCTTAAGTACCAAGAATTCACCTCATCGCTTGCCAATGACATTTTATCAGATTAAACATATATCAACTCACACTCCTACCATATGAGCCAAATCTAGTTTGGTGTATACCATAGCATGCATCAAACTCTTCACGGCACTAGCACGTGGAATATCTTCCATATATTTCTTGTCTTCCTCCAACGTAGATGATATTTCATGAGATAATCTGAACTAAGAGCCTAATGGAATGTAATTTTCTTTCTCCCACTCCATCCCATATCGGGCGAGAACTTTCTCAATATACTGTTCTTGAGAGATATCATCTCTTCGCTGCCTATCCTTGACAATCTTTGTGTGTTTTATCTTCGTCAATGTTATTCACTAAGATATCTATAATTTGGTCTTGGTCAGAAAACTATAATGATATTTCTAGTTAATTGTAAAGACCAACACCAAAATCATTGGTTTAGAAGATAACAATTATTGAATATTGACAAGCACCATTGTCCAAGTGGTTAAGTGATTCGGCTTTGGTGTGAGAGGTCACAAGTTCAAAACTTGCGTAGCGTGATTCGAACGTTTATTGATATGTGATATGTTGTCCCAGTGACATGTTGTATATAAAATATCATTTCAAAAAAGACAATTATTGAATATTCAAAAATACTCTTGTCGGAGATTTGAGTTGCTTTCCAATTACAATGATGGTACTATCCTCCTATAATGGAGAAGACGAATCCTCTATTGAATAGTGTATCATTCTAAGTGATTTTTGTATACCCAAAAGAATCCGTAGCACAGTCGTGGTGCCATGATTTGACCTAAAAAAAATTAAGATCTCTTCGTTTAAGCTACACGGTATTCTCAAATCTAAAGAAAACCATACATCATTACGTTGATATCCTATGCTTTGACTTAGATATATTTAACTGACATAGCACTCATGTTTTAGTAGTTCTATAATCATCTTATATATACAAGTACATAGCCTTTTAATGCCTCCAATGGTCATGAGTAAATCACCGTCTAATGTTTAGAGAGCGTTATGTGCACTAGTCTTCACAAATGCATCAATATCACTTTCTCGATTCATCTTGATAAGAACATTTAAAGTGAATATTACTTTACTAGATCAATTTAATACTCATGGTTACGACCTATTCGTAATCGCAATCGTTATAATATTATACTTACGGATTTTCTATTTATTAATGCCTAATGTGCATAATCATTAATTATATCAAATATAACAGACATAAAAATAGAACACAAAACCAAAATGGATTATTTTATTACGAACAGGATTTGTTATAGAATTAAGCTTATATAACAAATTATATAATTGCCCTTAGGAAATACGTTTAACTCTCTCAATTTCTTATTTGCACTTCGGACCAATTATGGTACTTTATTCCCATTCCTTCGATCAATCATGCTAGAACCAATTGAGAAAGGGCCTTCATGAAAGGATCTGTGATATTATTGTATTGTATCTATTTTTCAATTATACTTCCACTTTACCAATAAACTCATTTATCAACGTGTTAACTACGGAGAACGTAAATTGACTTCTTATCGAGCTGTTAATTCTCATTGCAATCTATATTGCATCATTGTTATCACAATATGCTATTGGATTCTTAACGGTGGGAACTAGCCCTGGCTCTCTTATAAATTTGCGCACATTTAATGCTTTCATTGTGGCATTATTTAAGGTGATGTACTTAGCCTTTATAATAGAATTTTTCATAACCACGTTTGGAACATTTCCAACTTAAAGCTCCTTAGTCAAGGGTGAACATGAATTTACGTTTAACTTAATGTACTCGATTTCACTTATGAAGTTTGTGCCTGAACACTTCTTCGTATAAATTATACATATTTTTCACAATTTCACGATAAAAGATGAAATAGGTATACCATTGAATGCAAGAAACTATTATAACACTATTGAAAACAATTTCAATCACCAATTAGCCTTAATTTATCAACTTACGCAAATCTAGAAATATGGTAAAAAATAAATTTTTCGTGAAAATAAGATATTATACCTGAGCTAGAAAGCAAGAGAGGTTGAATACGTAGCCGGGGAGGATGCATGAATACGAAATTAGTGATTGGAGGCTTGGGGGAGTGAATTTGGGAATTTGGGGAATTTTTTTTCGTATGCTGAAATGAGGAAGAAGAGGCTCGGCTGGAGCCTGATGTTCGCGATTTTCCGACGGCTTCCGACGGCCGCCGATGGCCCATCGAAAGCCGTCGGAAAATCGCCGTCGAAAGCCGTCGCCCCACCCTGTCGCTATTTAACCCTTTTCTAGTAGTGTATGCTTCCACTTTACCGATAAACTCATTTATCAACGTGTTAACTACGGAGAACGTACATTGACTTCTTATCGAGCTGTTAATTCTCATTGCAATCTATATTGCATCATTGTTATCACAATATGCTATTGGATTCTTAATGGTGGGAACTAGCCCTGGCTCTCTTATAAATTTGCGCACATTTAATGCTTTCATTGTGGCACTATTTAAGGTGGTATACTTAGCCTTTATAATAGAATCTTTCATAATCACATTTGGAACATTTCCAACTTAAAGCTCCTTAGTCAAGGGTGAACATGAATTTACGTTTAACTTAATGTACTCGATTTCACTTATGAAGTTTGTGCCTGAACACTTCTTCGTAAGAAGTTCATTGTTTCAATAAACAATTCTCTAGTATTTTGTAAATGCTCGAGAATACCTTTCACTACCATTCATTGGCTTTACCTATAAATTGATATTCTCTTAATACACCATGTACGTAATCAAGATCTAATATACCACATAACGTAGCATATATGATGATTCATATTGTCGTGCATAAGGGGCTACCTCGTATGATTCATATTAAACATTTTAATATGGTGATGTGTATATCGATTGGAAAATCTCAACATCCTCTTATACCAAGTATAAAGGACGTCTTTCCAATTCTTCATTGAGATTTAAACAACCAAACTTTAATCGATTTTAACATGGATATAGATAGAGTTAAAGATGTTCCCTAGAGACGATTATATAATTTATTATGTAACTTAACTTTTATAAAAAAAATCTTAATTGAAACGATGTATGCATTTAGTCTTTTTCCTTTTATATATGTTTTATATAGAGATATAAATAACAAATTAAATACATTAAATATATATAAGTAGAAAATTCTTAGAAAATGTATGGATGAGAACCATGGACAGACATGTGGATTCAGGAGTTGGCATTGCATGGCCGAGCTGGATGATGGTGGGCAAGGTGCGAAGGTGTTCGAAGAGTG
The DNA here is from genome assembly GCA_030737815.1 of Allium fistulosum. Lineage (NCBI taxonomy): Eukaryota > Viridiplantae > Streptophyta > Magnoliopsida > Asparagales > Amaryllidaceae > Allium > Allium fistulosum. The sequence continues at coordinate 921,283,942 of CM060906.1, forward strand.
GTCAAAAAATGGTGCCGGACAAGGCTTGTGGACGACCATTGTCCTTGAGGAGGGTATGGACATGGTTTCGGGCAAGGATCATGGGATTGGACATGTCTTGGATGCAAGTTTTATTGCACAGATAGGCGGCTGAGCCATGAGGGATGCTGGTGGATACTTATCAAGCGGGCATTTGCTGTCAATTCAAGTTTCTACCAATTTCCATACACCATTTACATACCTTGTCCTAGGATTCAAAAGTCTACATTAAAACTAAAATAACTTACCAATGTGAATTGTATAAATTGGATAAAACTAACAGTCAAACACTCAATAACGTTGGTAATGGTACCTCTTTTGCTTTAAAATATATTGTCATGTTCGAATAATTAATTATTGCTTTAAAATATATTGTCATGTTCGAATAATTAATTATTGCTTTAAAATATATTGTCATGTTCGAATAATTAATTAGTGCAAGATTAGGAAAATGTTCACAGTCGATATATGCAGTTCCTTATAAAATGCATTTGACCAATGCAGTTGGATGTTGTGAAGGGATATGATGATGATCTGAATTTTTGAACCATAGAAGATCCAACGGTTAAGATTGCACTTAAAGGTTCATTTAGCATTTAATCATTTAAGGTTGAATTAGTTGGTGCAGAGGAAGAATGCAAAATCCTTGAGATTGAGATGTGAACAAATCGCAACCGAAACACTCATAGGAGAAAAGCACTGCACCGTACGTTTCTTCCTCATAAGTACAATGAATACGGACGGCAGGCAGTACGTCTCAGCTAAATACATAGTCTGTGACCACATGATAAACAAAACGGACGTTCAATAATACAAATAAAAAAACGGCGGAGACGAGAGAGCAACTAGGAAATAAAGAGGGACCGCTGCATTCTCGATTTTTCGATGTGCGTCTACAAAAGGAGGATGATGTTACAGAAGATGATGCACGCAGCACGTAATCCTTATCCAATTTTGTATCCCAATTTAATTTATTGATTTTTGAAAGGAACTTATCCCTTCCAACAAAGTGATGTATTGTACGGGTAGGTCTAATACTGCTAAAACTCATTCCTGTTTACTGACACAAAACTTTGTTTGCGCTCTTAGTTTTCATATTGCCGTATATTATACCACTTTGGAAACGTCGCCAAATAAATTGAAACATTTTACTTTTTTCCCATCAAAGTAAAACATTCGACGTATTCTCCCTTTTTATGTACATTCATCACCATATTTCACACCAAACACATCTGGGAGCGCTTGATAACTCTTGAAGCAGACCTCGTTATACTTCTTTCTTCTGTACTTCTTGAAAGAGACGCATGTCATTTGCAGGAAAATAAAATATAAAATCCTTCTATTGAAACAGTTATTGTTTTTCTTTGACTATCCACTTTAGGAAGCATGACATAAAATTTTAAGCCTTGATAGCCCATTGTTCTTATACAAATCTGTGAGCTCCAAACTTACATAACTTCCCCATACGTGTGTGTGTGTATACCCACCTTATCCTATCCATAAAATTGAAACAATTCTCACACACACATATTTAAATAGTCTCACTGACTAGTAAACCTTCATCTATAGTTTTACAACAATGTTTACAAATACAAAACAAGAACCAACGAACCCCATTCAGTCATTCTTCTCTACTCTCTTTTTAAACCTTTCACCGAAGAGCACACCGACAAAAAATAAATCAGATTCAAATTCCATAACTGTGTATGAGAGGATCTTCAAACAATATGATGAAGATGGCGATGGAAAATTATCGGCCTCCGAGTTAAGAAAATGTATCGGTTTTGACAACTTATCAGCTGAAGATGCTGCAGTGTTGTTCCAGTTCACAGATTCAGATGGAGATGGAAAGATAGAGCTTGGAGAATTTGTAAAGTTGGTTGAAGTAGAGGAGGAAGAAGAGAAGGAAAAGAATTTGAGAGAAGCTTTTGAAGCATATGAAATGGAAGGTGAAGAGTGTATAACTCCAAAGAGTTTAAAAAGTGCACTGGAAAGGCTAGGGCAGATGAAAAGCGAGCAAGAATGCAAGAGCATGATAGAAAGATTTGATATAAATGGTGACGGTGTTATTAGTTTTGATGAGTTTGAAGTTATGATGATGTGAGCTGCATGTATATAACAGTATGATGATTTCATTTTCTTACGTCCTAGATCATGTAAAAACAAGTGAAGTGATATCGTATTGCACAAACAAGAAATTAACAGCGGTAGATATGTACACATACATACAATCATACAGGATACATATTGATTTTGTCACCATAGCAAGACTATTTACATATTAATCCTCTTTTTGGAAGACTTGAAGCTGAAAGGCTGGCAAGAAACAAGGTAGAAAGCAACCTTGTTCTTAATTTTCTTCAGTAATATTACCTTATCTTCGCCCCAATGAAATATTGCAATGAACCTGCTCTTCAGGGACAATTTGACAATTTCTTCTTCATCCACTATTGCAGGTTCCTCTTCACAGTCACCGTTTTCCCATTGAAGAGGATAACTCCTTAAAAACACTCTTCTTGTGTTGTAGTCTTCATATCGGAAACTTCTTGTTTTAATTTCTTCTACCTCTTCCATTTTAAGTAAACTTTGATTTATGTTAACTTTGATGGTTTCACTTCGTTTATATATGCAACATTCAACATAGAAAACAAGTAATAAGAGAAAGAGTTACTTGACCGGCAATATGAACACTTGAATGATGTGAACTGCAGATGACATTTCGTGCAAACATATGCCCTTATAAATTTGACATGTATATATATATAGTAAAGTAATGCTTCACATCTCTTGTAGAATTTTATACCTTGTCCTTGTCTTATATACGGATGTTATGTATAATATATTGATATGTGCAGTTAACAAGCACTAAAACGGTATATTAGACAAACAGCAGTCGACATAGTTCACTAAGCACGGAGCTTATATATTATAATTTAACCAACTATGATATTTTGGAGTCCCAAAATATTGTTAAAAACAATGAGGAAAATTCGCTACTATTGATGCAGTAATATCTTTAACAAGTCATCTTCATGATTCCGCAAAGAAACATAGGTAGACTTGGATGGCAGATGCTGCTAAATTCAACACCCACCTAACGGGTTAAAGTTTAATAAAAAAATCATAAAATTTGATAAACAATTCTATCATGTTTACTTTTCAAACACACACACACTCATTCGATATTCAATTGAAGTGGATATTTTTATCATCTTTGCAGCGATACAATGATTTAAGGTCCGCCTAAGGTTTGACAACGATACCACCTAAAACAGAGTTCGAATAAAATTATTAGCCCGAAATAAATAGCATTTTTACAGACAAGATACTGACCATAATAGCTTCAATAACCACAGCATAACGTAATAAGCAACTACTATCTTCTTATGATTCAAGCAACTTTTCCAAAACTTTCCAATACCTCGAACATGACGGATTTAAATGTATTGCCCTTAAAATCCATGACTCAGGACTAAAAGATAATTCAATGTCTTCTTGTTTATCTGATTTTTGCTTGGTAAGGGATTTCTTAGCAAGCAAATGCATTAGGAAATATAGTTCAGCAGGCCTCATTTCTGGACATAAAAGAAAATCAACAATTAAGAATCATAAAACAGAGGGTATGACTAGCATGAAATATAAATATTTGCATATTAAAAATATAACCTGAAGGCCATGACCAATATTCAAACCGAAGATTTATCTCCCAGTTGGCTGTTTGGCCTAAACTTGCTTCTGCCTGAGCTAAAAGCAAAGAAACAAAAGGCAAAGGAAAAGGGGAGAACTGTTGAGCTTTTCTGAGACTGTTCACTGCACGAGATAAAAACTCAGAACCTGTACGTTGCCTCACAAGCTCCATGCATATTGCACCTGTTAAGAGATCAACTAATTAAACCAATGAAGCATGTTGTGTTCACATTTTCTTCTAAAACTTGTTACTCACAAGTACAACATATCAAAAAGATGAACTGGCATGAAGTATAAATATGGGGGAAAAAAAACAAATGCAAGAAGATGATACCATGGCAAAGTAACAAGCAGCTATCGACTTCTTCCAAAGAGCACACATGTGCTAAAGTTTGTTCAGCGCTACGAAGATCCAGGTCCCACATATAACCCTGACAACGTGCCAAATTAAAGATAGCTGTCCACATTTTCCGAGAATTTTGTTTGGTTGAAAGGCACCTTTGAAAATAACTATCTGTCGCATGGGGATCTCTCTGTAAGTTGAACTTGAGCTCGAGATATTTTAAGGATATCCAACCAATGGGGTTCATTGTCCTGACATGCAAGCAATTTGTATACTCAGTCCTAACGTTTTCCAAAGCATTTTGAGCCGCATATACACGACACAGTTGTAAGTGAGCAAAGAAAGGATCACTACAAGAGACGATTTTTAATGCGTTAGTAGCATGAGCAACACTACCGAGAAAATCTCCACTTTGCAGTTCTACTTCAGAAGCAGTTAACAAAGTTAGAAATTTCAGATGATTATGTAGCTTGTGGTCGTTGCTTGGGACTACTCTTGAAAGAGCAATGGACAGTAAGCGTTTTAAAGTGGCACAAAGATTTGGTGGAAATTTCTCCTCACGTGCCATCTGTAAGACATTGAGTGACAACATATAGTGTGCCTTGGCATTCCATGGCTCACAATGCAACCACCTGTAGATAAAAAAAATTCATGTATGATTCGAAGAAAATAATGAAACAGTTATTATGACTCCTAAGTATTGCTTCTTGCACTACGAGAAAAGATAGGTAATGATACCTTAGAGAAAGGCAGTTAAATAAAAATCAACCAACCAAAAAGCACAACAAAGAGAGAATTATTACTTTTGAAGCTGGCGTACTCCCACTGTGCCATAAACAAGATTGTCTTTGCATGTTGCAAATGAAAATTTGGGATTAGTGATACAGCTATCATAACAAGCAACCCCTGCAGTGCCATATATCTCAAATGGTGATTTTGAAACCAATAGAGTGGGATATCCAGAAGCTACGGCGGTGATTTTAAGTGCTTTGTGAGATGCCATCCAATCTCCCGTAGAGAGTATAAGAGAGCTAAGGTGGTTTCTGACACCAGCAAGATAAACCATAGTAACAGTGAGCACACAATTGCAAAATAAAAACAAAAATATAGTTAACAAGGATGATCTGTGCATTGAAAGTGATAGCCAGAATAGCTTATGTTTGGTTCAAGAGCGTGATGTTTTGAAAATGTGATGTATACACAGCAAGTGGCATAGGTTAGACGCATGAAAGGCATAAACCCATGCATACTATGTTCAACCAAATACACCATGAGTAGTCATGTCAGCTTCATGTTTACCATTCTTTTTTTTTAACCGCCAAACTAAATCTGTTGAATGTGCACAGTGCAACTGAAGAAATAGTCTCGTATACATATACAATCTAAAAAGATCAGCTAAACACAGACAATCGCATCCGTTACTTCGGAAATATAGATAACAAAATAAAGTAGCGATATCACCTTATAAAACCGCTGTCAGGATACAGATGAACTACTTTTTTCAAATAGTCCACTCCCCTTTGAATTTCAAGATTTTGATCAGATCCATTGACCTACAAATTTAATTGTTGTTAGAAACTGAAGCATGTAGTAAACCAAATATCAGCCAGACGAGCTAAATCAGATGAGCAAGGTTTTCAAAATGGGATTTAAACTGTAAATCGCAAAGTTTAAATTTAAAATTGAAACGGGATTTAAATCGCAAATCATAGATTCAAAAAATAAACATTTTACGGTTTATATGTACTTTGAAGTTGATTTTGATGTTTGAACTTCTACAATTAAACTTAAAACTCGATTTTCTCTCTATTTCCATTTTTTATTTTGTTTTAAAAACATTATAATGTGAATTGTGGATCTAAATAAGTATATTAAATATGTTAGTATGAGTTGAATGTGTTTTCAATTGTGGTTTTAACTAAGTTTGAATCGAAATGTAAATCGAATCGTATAGGAAGGTATCCGATCTGAATCGGGATTTAAATCGTAAGGTTTTAAGATTTCTGACAACAATGCAGATGAGAAGGAAATTCATATAATTACCATTTTGCTCATACAAATTATGTAATGTAGCTCAGCAATGGAATCATGCAGTGCAATACAATGAATATTGGTTTGGAGAATCATTTGAAGTTGAGTGCTTGGACTCAAAGCATTAATTGTGGCAACAATAAAACTCATTTTTGCACTTGTTAAATATTCTTCAGGAAGTTTCAGAACAAATGTAGCTGCGTTATTTTGTCCAGTGACATGATAAATTAAGGAGCATATTAGTCCTAAAGCGGTAACAGCACATCTCTGGTTCATGGTGGAGACCAACTTTGCCAACTTTTTTGCAGTGGTGAGAGCTAAATCTTTTTTCCCAAGTTCCCATAATGCAACAGCATATATTTGCAAAGCATTGCTGTCAAGATTACCTTCAAAATAATGGATCACAAATACATATAATCAACCATAACATGTAAAATGGACTAGAACAAAAATAAAAGGTAAATAGAAAATGGCTAGTTCAAAAAAGGTTTGGATCGATACACAAGGTGTAACGTCCCGAAATTTTATAGTTTTGATTTTGAATGTTTAATTAATTTTAAATATTTAAATAATTGGTTTTAGAGTTTAATAACTTATATTCAAATATATGGATTATTTAAATATTTGAATGAATTAAATATTAATTAAATGGATTTAATAGCCTTATTTAACTTCTTTTAATTAATAAATAATAATTGTAGACTCATATTATAAATTTACTTACAATAATAAATGGTTCGAATAAATAACAAGAAAATCAATTGTTAATGAAACAACTTGATTTTTATTGAAGTATTTTTAAATGAATTTATAAGATTTTTTCATCATTTTTAATTTGAAAAAAAAATTAAATTATCATTTGACGTATTTTACGGCAAACGTTGCTATTTTTGACATTTCACGGAATAAAATAATATGTGTATTTTATTGTTGTTTTAAGATCGTGTCGCTTTTTGGTGCACGATCGCATTTTTATTTCTGTCGTTCGCGGTTCGTACACGAATGAAATATTGTATAGCAGAGTACCGCAAATATTTCTTTTCAAAACCTTTTAAAATCAAATCAAAATTCAAATTATTCAACTAGTCATAATGGTGATTTGCTTTGGTATGATGTGTTCTTGAAGTTTTTGGTTTACTTGAGTTGAAAGTAAAGAAATTGATTTTGTTTTTAAATATGAAAATATCATCATAACACCACTTTTATAATTTTCAACGTCTCATTTTTCCACTTCTCCCTCTCTCATTTTTCATTTCCAGTGAAGAGAAGTATGGCCTCCTCTTTTTAAAATTAAAATCTTGAGCTATAATCAATGAAAACCAAAATCGTTTGATCCATTGTACTCGTGTGATGAGGGGCTTCAAATCTATACCCAGATTGTTGCGTGCGGTCATGTTTGGCCATGCTTGCTTGTTTTGGGCGTGGCTAGGATTAGAGATTTTGGTCGATTTAGGCGGAGTTAGGGTGTGACGTTGTTTGCATTGCGCTTGTCGCGTGAAAGAGCTTCAACGGTGAGATTTTAGGGAGGTTCGACCTCATATTGGTGAACGCGACATTATGATGTTGCGGTTGAGATGGCTACATGCCATGCCTATCTAGAGGTGATCGAGCCTTGCTTGATGGTGACCGGAGCGGAGCTCTTGCGAAAAGATAGTCGTCGGAGAAGGTTGGAGTCGATTTCGTGGACAGACGAGGGGATTGGAGGAGAGAGAGGGTCGTGCATGGGTGTGTATGTGCACGGCCCATGCACATGTTGTTTTGGGAAGAAGAGTTAATTTTGTGGGGAAGGTGATTAATTATTCGTTAATTAAGGGATTGGTTAATTTAGTTGTTTAATTTAATTTCAAAATTTATAAATTCAATATCTTGCTCATACGAGGTCGGATTCAGACGCGGTCCGTTGTGTTGGACTCATATCGACGTTGTCTACGCATTGAAGTTGGATTCGTTGAAATTGAAGCTAATATGATTTTCAATAAAATTTTAGATCAATCCGGAACGCGAAAGCATCAACTAGAATTTTGGTGAGTTTACTCACCTCCAAATAAATTATAGGACATCTGTGTTGTTATAGATTATCGTTGAATGCTTGGATGGTAGTTGACAGTCTTAATGAAGTATAAATTAATGATAAAATTATAGTAATTTAATTTAATTACGTTTAACGTAATTAAATTGGTTATAATTCGTTTGGAATATCTATTTAGCAGAATAAACATCGTTCTGCTATAATTAAATTGAATAGATTATTTTGAACATTTGTCGAGCGGAATAAATCATCATTCTACGCTTGCAAAGTAAAAAGATTATTTTTGAAGTTAATCAATATATGAATTAATTAAAAAATGATATGTTAGCTATTGATTGCTAATTGTTAATAATAATATGTTTGTTATTATTGTTTGATTGTTTGTTTCGATTCGAATTTCTGCTTGATAGTGGATGACATAAATAATCATTTTGTTGCAGGGGACAAAAAGAAGTCGGGGTGTTTTCGTAGCGAATAGGTCGTTACAGGATGCTTCGAAATACATATGTGTGTGTGTGTGATTTACAAGGGACTTAGAGAGACCCTAAGTGGTTTCTCACCAATATTGATTTATATTCGTATATTGTTTATATTAATGTTTGGATGAAATATTTATGACATACTGTCTGATTTATGCAAGTATCGTTATAGCGGTTATCGTTATACCGTCACTTACGAAATATCATCTCCTTAAACCATTGTGAGTATTGAACTTGTGCTTGTAATTTTTACAAAATAAATGTTTGATCGCATTTTTGCACTTTGAAAGTTATTTAAACTATATTTTCAAATATTCTCAGAATTTTGAAAATAAAGGGCAAGTATTAATTAAAATTTATAAATGATTATAAATTTGATTAATTATCTTTCGGGATAATTAATGTTTTAAAATTTATAAAAGATTATAAATTTGATTTATTATCTTTCGGGATAATCAATTTTGTTTAAAATATATAAAAAGATTATAATTTGATTTATGGTCTTTTGGGATAATTAATGGGGTTTTCAAATTTACAAAAGAATTATATCAATTATTATTCAGGATGATTAACATAGTTTAAATTTAATAAAAGTATTTAAATTGATTTATTATCTTTCAGGATAATAAATGTTGTTTTAAATTTATAAATGATAGTTTATAAATATGAAAATCTTTAAAAAGAAATGTCTAAAAACAAAGCTAAATGTAAATTGTTTTGGGGTTTACAATAAACAATGTTTTCGATGACATTCGTTTTTGACCCTCATTTTAATACACTTAGAAATATAATTTGCCCTTTTAAAGGAATATTTTTAAAGAGTGTTTTTAAAGTGTTTCATAAATATTTGTGATGTGAAAATCAAGCACAAATGAGAATCAAATGTTTAAAAAGTTTGATTCATTTATTGGTGGCAAGTGTGTCCAATTTAATACTCTTATACAATCATTCGTTTGTTTTCGATAGTTGATTCTTTAACTATCGATTTTAATATCCTTCTTTGTGCTTCGTCAATGTAAAACGATTTGTTGCTCATTTTGAGCATTGGCATCCAACACCATGGATAACTAAAACCAAAGACTGAGTAGAAGCCAAGCCATGTGGGTCGCACCCATTAGGGAATATTCATATTTATCTAGAAATTTGTTGGTAGCATGCATGCGGTGATGTGAGTATATTCAAATGACTGCATCAAGTCATACGAAGTTCAGCTTGGAAGTTCCCGAAAGTGTTGTGTGTCTGACGTGAGGCTCTCAAATGTATTTTATCTAGAGGTATACTTTCAGTGTAGGAGGACGCACCCTCCTAGTCAAGTTGGATAAATTCATTTTCCTTGTTTCGATTCAAATCTTGAAATTAATCTTTTCTTATTTTGTGTTTCATCAATTTAAGACGATTTGTTGCTCAATTGAGCGTTGATATCCTTTATCGGAAATGACTAAAACCAAAGAACAAGTGGAAGTCAAGATATGTGGGATTACTCCCATTACGGTATCTTCACATCTACTCTAAATTGGATTCGGTTGTATGCGTGCGGGGATGTGAAATACTTGAATACTCGGTAAGGTTGATGGGGTCTAGCTTGTACATTTTTTGAGAACCATCGTAGTTCTCTAGTATATTTCTAGAGGTATTCTTTCGGTAATGGGGTGCACTCTCTTAGTCATTTTGGAAAATTTTCTCTTTCCTTATTTGATTCAAATCTTGAATTGTTTTCTTAATAGCATCGAGAAGTGCATGTAGCTCTTCTTGATGTTTAATTATTTATATCCATTCTTCAAGTATGAATTTTGATTCTGTCAGTGCTCATCCTTTCTTGTTTGGATGGTTGTTCTGATTTGTTATCTCATTTCTTCACGTATGGAAGTTATTCTTGTGAGGTAAAACCCGTTCCGTATTTAACGGCGTGGCCTCATAAAATTATTGTTGTATGTTCACCATATCTCTTGGGTTTTCTCACGCTGGTTTTCCAAACTTATGTGTGTTGTTTTAATATGATGTTCGGGTCGGACCGGGTATTTTTCCAGGTTGTCATTTGTGTGATAGGAGCTCATAGAGTAGAGCTGGATGTTCACCTGCCGTAGTATTTCTATTTTCCGTTGTATTATTATATACTATCATCAGCGATTGTAAGATCGGGAATTTATAACTGTCTAAAGCTCATTTTTAACTCTGATATATCTTGTATTTTAGAGTAGCAGTTTTTACGGTCTTTGTTATATTATATGTTGTTCCGCTGTGAGATTTTGTTTCCCTGTTCTTTTTCTTTATTTTACCCTAACAATCTGTCTTTTCGATGATTGAATGTTCAACATGTGAATACCGTGGATGTATTACTGCCAACTTTCGATGGTCAAATGTCTTTACTATATTGACAAGGTCTACCTTCTAAACAAGGTTACCACTTGTCCATTCAAAATCAACAAGGCCGCAAATTTGATGCAAAAGGTTTAATATTAAATTTGTATACAAAAGTTAGTTCAGAATTTCAATCTGAACTTATTCCAAATTTTCATTTAAATATAAAGTTTGTCATTTTAAAAGTTAAAACGGGATTTCAAAATTTAGTTCGATCGGATTTCAAATTTCAAATATAAAGTTTGTTTTCACAAACCTGTAAATATTACATCAACCTTAACATTTGAATAATAAATTGTTAAAAGAAGAATTTTATAACCTAAAGGAGAAATGAACTGTTAAAAAAGGAAATTTTGATGTATCAAAGGCCAATCGTGACTACATGACCACAATTCACACTTTGACTATGGTATTTTGATTTGTTATGTGCATTCCAAAATGCAATACACTAGCATTCTTGAACGCTATTCATACACGATTTGAAATGTTTATTTTGACGCTCCAATATGATGTAAGTGGGGAGCCCAGCCCCTATCCCCCTCATTTTTCACCTGTTTTATTTGCTTTTTTATATAAAAGGACGTCAAAATGCCGTCACGTGTAACCAAAATCGCAAGATGAAACGTTCGACATCAGCCAGAGCAGCTTGCAGGCCCAACACACATTGCTCCAGCACCGATACGACGATTTTCCAGCCACGGATTCCGCATGAGCTGCCATAGGGATACAGTCATCGTATCTTCACGGCATTGGAAGTGATCGATGTACAATTCTAACTACTAGATAACTAACCATTAATTAATGTTTATTAGATAGATATGTGATATTATAAAGTGTCTTACTTAGTTATTTGAATTTAAATTGTACAATAATCCAGAACAATCTTTTAATTTTTTAGTCACAGTACGTCAGCTATCGGGGTAGTTGAACGAAGTGTAAAGCACAGCAGTATAACACACTACCCAGGTTTTAGTAGATAGGCTACAGACTAGTCATTTTGCACACTTCTTACAAATTAAATTAGGTCACCACAGTCATTTGATCGTCCACTTATAGCAGCCCTAGTTGAGAGGTGGTGGCCTACAACGTATACTTTTCATTTTCTGGATTTTGAGCTCGACATTACCCACACCGACTTTTATATGTTGATTGAGATTGAGATCGGAGGTCTTGACAGGATACCATTTCCTTTTGACCATACGTTTGAAAGCCACGAGATCTTCACTATTTATCTACTCCGGTTTGGGGAGGGTCATGTTGCCTCCGGGACGGTTCCCCTTACATATCTACAGGCGTACATTGCAGCTCATATGGGCACCGAGGCTATGAGTGACGCCGTGCTTAGAGCATTTCTGCTGTACTTATTTGGTTCGACTTTCTTTTCGAACCAAAAGAGTACCATTAGATTAGGTTACCTTGCAGCGGTAGCCGATTTAGATCAGCTGCACACTATAGACTGGAGTTCCGCTATACTCAAATATTTGTATACCGCTCTTGATTCTTTTGCGTTGGGGCAGGTTAAACAGATGTTTGGGTTTTGATACATTCTATCGTGTTGGTACTATGAGTACACGGCGAACATGCATCCACGTATTGTTGAGACTGCCAGTCATGCTCCAGAGACATATTTTCCGCACATGAAACAATGGGAGCGTGTTCAATTCATTTCTCGAGCGCCTATGGGGTTAGACATGACCTGATGGAGGCCCGTACGCAGATTGATATGAGGTGCAGGAACAATATATTCCGGGCACCATGGGTTGCATATTGGATTGCCATGACACATGCGGGTCTAATGCATGATGCTCATCCACTTTCTATTTCGTACCATTTGGGCATGCGGAGGATGATCTTACTCCCACCGGCGTTTCTCCTATTTGGCATTTGGGGGAGCGATGCTGGTTTCAGACTACTGGGGAGTTACGTATCCCTGAAGATCCATTATCTTGTAACGACGTATTCAGCAGACGTCGGCCCATCGGATCACATTATATGCAGGGATTGAGACAGACTGGATGGGTAGATGCTTCTATATTTTTCTTAGCGGAGGGGCACTATGACAGCTACTGGGTTAGAGTTGCTCATCGACGATACATGTTACCTGACGACGCTCGAGGAGTGAACTTCGATCATATAGGCCCACACGTTGCCAGCGGCAGAGTTCAGGCACCTCCATTTTCTTTTGATCCCACTTCATCCCAGTATTCTCAGCAGCCCATGGACTTCGGTCCGGACGCCTCTTATAGAGCGTATGATCTTACCGATACTCTTATCGAGCAGCCAATAGTTTATCCTCCGGATCATGATATTGCTGGTGTCCCCACTGCTGGACTATACCCACCTTATGAGGTAATTCATTGTATTAATATTTAATTGTACAGTATTACTTAATCAAACGTATATTGATATATTATATGTAATTACAGTATGCGAGTAGGTTGGACGAGCATAGGCGATATATTACCGGCATTCAGCATATGACACTCGTTCATACCTAGGCGCTCAGTCTTCAGGCTCAGCAGACTCAGCAGGCAATGCAGGCGCAGATTGATGATTTGCAGGCTCAGCTGGCTACATTTCAGTTTGATCATGGTGGTCCTGCTCATGTTGACGACGCTGCGGACGACGACGATGTTGTTGACTTAGGATGATCATGTTGTGTACTGTTACATTTATTTTACAGTTGATTTTATATATTGACGCACTTTTGTATTATATTGAGGACATATATTATTGTTTATTTGTTACGTTATACGGCTTTTTTACATTTACATTGAGGACATGTATTGTATTGAGGACATGTATTGTATTGCATATCTTTATTTACAGCATCACGTCATATCAGGCACTGTTTGCGCATTGCACTTCTTTTGATGTTTGCATAGCTTTATTTACAGCACATTTACATTGCATAGCTATATTGGCAGTGTTACGTCATATCAAGCACTGTTTGTACATTGCACTTCTTTTGATGTTTGCTAGCACTCTAGACACGTTGCAGTACTTTTGATGGCAATGTTATTACAAAGTGGTACAGTATTCTGTATTATTCGAACAACGTAACCACGTTGCATAGTTTTTGTCATAGGACATCTTCTTGCTGCTATATATTCTATTGCTTGGCAAATCATTCTAAATTCATCTCATCGTATTAAGCAAAAAATTGTGGATTATAGTCATATTTCCTTGCCATAATCATGCTCATACGAGGGTTCTTTAAGTCACGAGAACGCTCCTAATCCGTCTTACCCCGAAGAACCAACCGGATTGTATGTTGAAATGGAGGAAAGACATTATGAAGATGTGAGAAAGCATGAAAGAACTTTGCAAGCGCAGAGGCTTTTGGAGGATGGAAGAAGACAGATGGAGGAGCGAAGGAGCAGTAATGGGAGAAGGCAAAGAGGGGCTCAACAACCTCAACGAGAACAAGAGGTTGATTCTGGAGAAATATACTGCAATTGTGGAGTTAATGTTTTGTATTCCGTCATAAGAAACGGATCAGACATAGGTCTATGCCACTATAGATGCCCTGATGGATGTGGACTATAGCAATGGTTGGACGATCATTTACCTCATCGTGCAGTAGTGTATGCAACTGAACTTGAACGAAAAATTGAAACGCTCAGGAGGACACTTGGTTCGGTTCAGTTATCACGTGATCGAAGATAGATTTTAAATCATCTGGTTTGTATTTGTTTTAAATCTTGTTTGCATCGTTTCAATTATTAGTTTGGTACCACTGTATCGGTTTATTTCAAAGTTGGTTGTCCTTTCTGTATCAGTCATTTTCAATGTTGTTATTTATATTACGTACTCAGTAGATAGTGAAAGTGTATACAACTTACTAAAGAACTAAAAGAAAATGCGTAGAACTTAAAAACCACATTGAACTTATAGAAAATATATGGAACTGAATCCTAATGCATTCGATTAAAAGGAAATACATAGAACTTAAACAGAAATAAATAAAACTTCATTCGAACTGTCTAATATAGCTAACCCATAGATCATATGCGGCATGTTCAACAAAATTAGTACGATACTCCCAAAGATAAGCGTGAATCATACGTAGCTCGTGTTAACTGAAATAGGTCTTCTTCCTTCATTGTGTTTATAACGCTTCTGTAACGTTGACAAGCTCTAGTAAACGTGACATAAGTACTGCGAGTATCTAGAATCCATCAAATTAATCTGACAATCAGGATGATTATTAAAGGCTTCGTTTAGAGTAACCCAAAAATCTTGTTCAATCTCCTCTTTCATATGTCTTGTATCGGCTTCTATGTACGCTTTGACTAGTACTAAATAATCTTGTGGAGTCCAACTTTCATTTGCCATGGAATTTTTTGTACACTTCAACTATGGAATTTTCAGTTAAATAGGCAATTCATAATCGTCGTTATACAAATCAATAATGTCTGTCACTTGGTAAAGTTGATTTGACTACACTCTGCATTATTTGTCTGCCACTTGCTGCCACTTGGTAAAGTTGATTTGACTACACTCTGCATTATTTGTCTGTCACTTGCTTTGACTACACTCTGCATTTTTTGTCCGCCACTTGGTAAAGTTAATTTGACTACACTGCATTTTTTGTCCACCACTTGCCAAAGTTGATTTGGCTACATGCTGCATTTTTTGTCTGCCACTTGCCACTGTCACATATCGTATCACTTCTGTATAAGGACTTCAACTTCCATTCCATGAATCACATTTAACATCTTCTTTCTTTCTCTCATACCATTAAACTAAACACAATAATGAATACTTCATCTTTCCTCAAATGTGTTATGACATTCGATAGTGATTCCGATGAAGAAGAGATACTCCAACAGAAAGCCGAAGAATTGCAAGAAATAGCTAACATATGCCGTGAAGCTTATGGCTCCACATTTCGAAAATACGGCAGATCGGTCATGGGTCGAAAACATGTAAACCGTAATCAATTTGTCTTCCACAAAACTCTGATGCAAGACTACTTCAACCCAAATTGCACTTATGGACCTGATATGTTCAAGATTAGATACAGAATGAGAAGAGAATTTTTAAGAATTTTAACAAGTATTCAATACAATGACAAATATTTTATTCAAAAACCAAATGCTTTAAAAACACAAGAGCTTAGCGGTGAACAAAAAATGACTGATGCACTGAGAATGTTAGCTTATGGCACCCCCGCAGATGCATTGGATGATGCATATCGGATCGCAGAGACGACTGCGTTAGAAACTCTCGACAAATTCTGTCAATCTGTGGTGGACGTTTTCGGCACTGAGTACCTTAGATCTCCAAATGAGGATGATGTGGTGCGGATTCAAGAAACGCACGAGAGCAGAGGATGGTTTGGAATGCTTGAAAGTCTCGACTGTACGCATTGAGAATGGAAGAACTGCCCCAAGCATACCAAGGAGCTTACAATGGTAAAAAAGAAAACAACTATTATCTTGAAAGACGTTGCTTCATACGATTTATGGATATTGCATGTTTTCTTTGGAGTGTCTGGATCTAACAATGATTTAAATGTTATTGAGAGATCACACTTATTTAATGATCTGGCACTTAGTCGAGTAACCCCAGTGTCGTTTACTCTTGGGCAAAACACTTACGAGCACGGATATTATCTTGGTGATGAAATTTATCCACCAAACCCAATAACAGCAAAGCAAAGTTTGTTGCGATGCAAGAGGGACAAAGAAAAGATGTAGAAAGAGCTTTGATGTTCTACAATCCATATTTGCAATGATTAGTAATCCATGTCGACTTTGATCTCGGAAAAAAATGTCCAGAATCATGTTTGCATGTATGATGATTGAAGACGAAAGGAATATGGACGAAGAACGTCACTACGAATATGATGATGCAGGGCAAATGCCAGAAGTATTCCGAGATGATGTTCTTATAACAGAAGAAGCATTTAACGTTCACGTGGAACATCAACTTTCATACCGCGACGCACAACTTCACAACCGGCTACAAAAAGATCTTATGAATCACATTTGGAACTACTTTGGTGATTGTTAGATCAATTTTATATTTGATTTGTCATGTATGTACAACTTAAACAATTCTAATATTAAAACAAACTACTTCGAGGGAAATTGGATATAATTATTTGTCGTTTGCGCTCCATCCAATACTGCTTTTGCATGTCATTCATCCCCGTCAGATCTTTATCCATAATCATATGTTCTTGTCTTTCCCTTTCAATATCCAGCTTTTGTTGCTCAATTTCTGCAAACTTACGCATCACATCGATCTTCTCCTGCGCTAACTTACTTCTGCCTTGATGTCTTCTTTCGTGAATTTCAAGAGCGGCATTCATTTTAGCGTCCACCACGGCATCAACCTTATTCTTTCTCTTTGCTGCTTTGCCTCCCATTGATTTATAACCTTCATCCGGTCTCTGGTTAAGCGCATCCGACTCATTTTCTCATTCGAATTGACTTTCCCTACAAGATGAATCTCCCGGGCTAAAAGAGTATGACGATTTAGATGCTTTGTTCTTCCCTTTCCCCTTTGTTTGAATGTCTCGGAGGCTCTTCGCATTATCGAAGTTCCACTTCGGTGTGCTCGTCAGCAACTCGTAACAGTTCGAAAATTGGTAATAATGCGCTTTTTAGCTCCATTTTCCCTTGGAAAAATCTTTATGAATTCCTCATTCGCCCTTCTTTACTGAAAACCGAAAAGGAATAAATTAATAATCATATTAAATATAAAAAACTAATAATAACATGAAACATACCAAATGCTCTTCGCCTCCCATTCCACTAGGGTTCGCTTTCTTTATTTTATAAATCTTTGATTCACAAACTGAGTTTGACGATTGATTTTGCTGAATCAGACCTTGAATCGCCGACAAAGATCGAGTATTTTCAAGATGCTTAAGGTTGAGGTATGCATAATTTTCTTCCAAAACTTATTGCCACTCTGATCGTTACCGCTCTGATCGTTGCCTCTAATCAAGTCGTTCGTATAATGACAGTAAATGTTGCATAAATCGTAGTACTCGTCGCTTCTCCATGGGTTAGATGAATGTTGTGTGGGAGGAGTGCTCCGTTGTTGCTGGCTGTCGTCGAAGTAATAGTTTTGAGACTGAGAATGATACGTGAAACCTCCAAAAGGCGAAGTCCTTTTTAGATAATACAGGTTGTAGAAGAAATGAATGAAGATGTTTGTGTAGATAAAAAGAGGGAGGAGAGTGAATTTATAGAGATGGCGGAAAATGACCGTTGAAACTAGCCGTTGGCAACGGCCGTTGCCTTTGGGCGCTGATTAAATCAGTGCCCTTTACTGGGCGCTGATTTAATTAGCGCCCTAAATATTAGCCTTAATATTCACCTTCATATGCGCTATTGGAGTAGCAATTTGAAACGAAGGCTTAATATTCAACTGAATTCTCGGCTGTTGGAGATGCTCTAAGTGTAGTATATTGAAATGTTAAAAAAATGATGTACCTTTGTTATAATTTTCAACTAAAACTTAAAAAGAACTATTCTCTTATATCATGAGTACATCTTTTAGAAGATAATCAGCTTTGCAAATACTGGTAAACGTGATAATTTATTCTCTTGTTAGGATTCGAAATTCTGATCTCTCATATCCAGATCCTCTGTTTTACCACTAGGCTTCGAACTGTAGTAAAAACTCGTAACGAAACTACAATATGGTGATAGCACTTAAACTACAATATTTGAATGTTTGCGTTCTGGTTATGTGTTCCGACTTCCCACCCTAACATATTACATTACATTGTATGCAACGCTTTCCATTTTCGTTCCACATACCGCATTGATCCGCGTACCGACTAACATATATCCATGATATAATCTGTTTAGGTGATGTTTCATGCATCTACCAATACATTCGAAATATAACTACTTTCATTTGAATGTCTATATGGCTCATAATTATTAGAAATGAGTGCAAAAACTCAAGATGTTTAAATTGGCACTTAAAGTTATAAATATACATTCTTTGACCATGAACTAACATAAAACATGAACTAAAACCTCAAGTAAAAATAAGGAAACGAGGCATACCATTTTTCTTCTCGAAATTTTCACACTCACGAGCAGCATCCAAAGCATAACCTGCCTGTTTGGACAAGGAATTAGGAATGCAAAGTGTATGAACATTAAGATACTCATGCAAATTATTATTTTCAACCAAAAGAGCTAAGATTATAGCGTAACACATACAACTTAATAAGAAAATTATACTGAGAAAAATGTATAAAACTGAGTTATACCTTACAAAGCACTCTGGAAAGGTTGATCGACAAATCAGCATGCTGAGATTCAGGGGAATCCTTATAAGTGCCTGCAACGTTTAAAGCGTATCGTGCTAGCCTGTACGAAGCTATTGCAGACTGAAAATCTAACCGTGACTCACACACCAAACCCTTTAAATTATGTGACTCTGGATAGTATGGACCACGTTGAACAGCTTGATTTATAGCTCCTTGAACCTAAAAGGATAATTAACCTAAGTACAATCCATAAAAACATTTTCATACATTTAACAGCATGTACCAACAGATAATTAAACTTCACCTATAAAAAAAACACATTGATTTAGCAATTGTAACAGCTTGCAACATTAAGTATTAATGTAATATGAGGCAGCAGCAGGTTTGAGCTTCTAAAAGAAAGCTGACATATTGCTACATAATAAGAGACTGTTGCATCTATATGATACACTGGCTAAGCAAATTGGATTAAGGATAGTATAGTTAAATGTGATCTGCATGTTCTTCTACTGGTAGCTGCTTTAAAGAAGATGTGTTTCTTGAAAAACACATGTTGCCCCTATTGACTCCTTCAGTAACGGACGGAACAATGATTGGCTGTGTACACTTCAGTAACCTATCTATTGTCACTAATTCATCATCATCCTTGTTTTCTTCCCAAATGACTGGGGTCGACCACATGAATCCTCATTTTCCATGATTTCTCATCTTGAGTTACATCTTTATTAAATTTCAATGTTTTTAGATCATTTTTAATACTTTTTTCCCATATTAATTTCAAATCATCGTCATCCTTGCCGTCTTTCCACATGATTAAGGTCGGGCACATAAATTCTCACCTTCCATAATTTTCTATCTTGAGTCATGTCTTTATTAAAATACACTTTTTTAAATCAATTTTAATACATTTTTCTTTAATATTGTAGGTAATTATACCACTAAATAAGTAAATCTGTAACTATTGATTAAACGACGACAATATGCACGTAAATGGAAGGATATACAATTAATAAGCAGATGAAAGCAGTATGTGTGGGATGTGGGGTGGGGTATATGTGTGTGTGGTTTTATAATCATGGAATAAGTTCTACCAAATTTCAGATTTCCACTTCCACCTTAGATATCTTAAATCCTGATTAAATAAAATGCCCCCAAGGCATGAAAAGGGTACTATCATTTGCAGTATTAATACGTCTAGTACTGTCTAAGGGCACAATAACATAATTCTAATTGTATCTAGAGGGCATTATATTAGCTCGGGTTTAAATGCATTATACTTATTCTGGACTGAAATACCCCTAAAATACCAATTCATTTTATATTATAATTGTCCTGTCATTTTTTCACTTTACATTTCTTCCAATTTTCCATGAAAACTTGTAGCAATTCTAAACGCGATAAATTGATATTCCCTTAAGCTTCATCCCTGAAAACACAATTCTACATACATGCAGTTCCTCCAATATCTATTTGCAAGCATTCAATTCTTGAAGCTCCTTGGAAGTTGAATTATGCAAGATAGGTGATTGGATAATGGGAAGAACTAAATATTAGTCTGTACAGTATTTCAAGGTATAGCAATCTTTTTATATACAAAATTAATGGCGGTATATAAAAGTTCAACACTAAGTGATTACAGTATATGAAACGATCATATTACAGGATGACATGCCAGATTCAGAGTTTGACAACAGTGCTGGAATCATTCTTCAAATATAATTACAAATATAGAGGAAAGAAAAGGGAATGAACAAGATACAAGGGTAAAACTGAAAAGGTCCTTTTTAAAAAATGGTATATGCAATATCACAAAATAATTTTATTTATAGAAAAATTTGTTTGAGAATTTTTAATGTAATATAATACCTGCCCATAGACAAATTGGTTTTGTGAATAGCATTACCCACTGAAAAAACTTTGCAGTTAATGATATAGATAGATGCTAGGTAATCAATAAGACAAATGTCGAATAAAAATATACAACTCAGAATCATGTTTACCGTCGATTTATGTACGACTTTGGTTGCAAGCAATGACATACTATATATCTAATCAGATTAGGATCACTTCAATCTCTGAGAGACCAAGCAAGCTCTCTATATAGTAGATTTTGAAGACAAGGCAAAATTCTTGCATGAATTTCAAAATGTTCAGAAACGATCAAAATTTCACCTAGGTGATTTGCATTCTACCCAACTTGCACTGAGCACGGTTGAGCTTTCTCCTTTCCTTTTCCTTTTATCTTTTCGTTTTTTTTCTTCTGATACAAAGGATGAGGGAACAACCTTCATCCAGTATACGTTATAATTAAATAAGCTAGTTATACTAACATAGAGTCAAGTACAGACTAGCATGGTCAAGCATTGTGGTGGACAATTTAGTTGTAAATAGGTTTTCCTATTTTATGATAATGAAGTAACGTGAAATTGGTATAACATGGAGTATAAAAAGCAAATATTGTGTTTTGAAAAAAAAATCAGAAAACTCAAGAGTAAAAAATGTATATTACAGGGTTCAAATAGAACTAGCCATAAATGTCAATTTTTGCAAATAAAAACCTGAGGTGATAGTAGTTTGCCAGATAGAACAGCCAGTTTTCCTAGGCCAATTTGAAATTCTGCAACCTGCATGCAAGTTGAAAAACAGAATAAATGAATGAAATATTAAAAAGGTTGTGAATTGATGTCATGTTCCTTCAAATACAGATGGATGATCTAATTAACTGAGCAATAAAAAAAGTTCGCTTCCAGTTTCTCTACTATCAAGGTCATAGGACAGAAGTCAGCAAATCAAAATTTCAGTGTTGGAAGTGTTATAATAAAGTTGC
Organism: Allium fistulosum; assembly: GCA_030737815.1. NCBI lineage: Eukaryota > Viridiplantae > Streptophyta > Magnoliopsida > Asparagales > Amaryllidaceae > Allium > Allium fistulosum. The sequence goes on from CM060906.1 coordinate 921,305,962, forward strand.
ATGTGCTGCATCAGTGTACTGCATATTAGTGTCTCCAAACTATGCTTTCATTTTAACAAATAGATGTCATTTTAAAATTATAAGAAAACATACGCACTTGTTATTTTTTTCATGTGAAAATATATATCCCATAAAATTAAAAAAGTCAAATGAAATAGTATTTTATTAACAGCAATAACTACTGAGCTTTGGAAGGAAATTAACTGTATGCATTGGTAGTTATAGTTTTGTTCAACTCTCACAAAGGATTTATGACTTCTGACATAATTTTCAAAAATGAAAATGTGAAATTTGCTTCAAAAGTAGAACTGTCAACTAGAACTATTCCAAAAAAGTTAGAAAGTGTATTGTACATTATAATGAACCAACAAAAAAGAAGAAGCAGCAGCTGCTGCTATTAGTGAAGACGGACATGTATTATATTGTGGAATCTACACTAACACATTTTTTTGAAAGAAGTAGTGATATTTGGATATTTATAAATTTTTAGGCTCAATATGATGATGCAATCATACTATATATGAAAGCCATTTTTCGGAAATATTTTTTAAAATAGTACGTCCAGGTTATCCTTGGAACAGCAAATATAAAATTCTACTCATATTGACAATTCAACATAATTAATATCTTCACGTGCAGGGCATCACAGAAAAAAAAGGAAGAAGAAGAAGAAATCAACTAAATCTGGAAGGTGCTTACAGGCAGAATCTGTACAGCTCTAAGGCAGCTTTCATAAGCCTCGCTTACTGAAATGTTCCTGATAGGAATAATTTCCACAGATGCATTAAATATATGGTGGTAGTAACAACGACAACAACAACAACAATAGCATCAACAAAAAAAATAATACCCATCGAGTAAATTAGCTGCCATGCCCGCCCAAGATAATGCCAAAGAGGGATCTATGCTTCTAGCATGATTGAACGCTTGGATGGACAAATGGTTTTCACCCAGTTCTCTGTAGAGCTGCAAATAAAAGAAGGAAAAAATGAAGAAAAAAGTAAAGAAAAAAAGGAGGAGGAGGAGGAAAAGATTAAGGATATCAGAAGATTCAGAATGCAAAAAATAAAGAGTACACCTCATCACCTTTCCAAGATATGCCCATGCAACAGAGAGTGATGGATCCAATTGCAATCCCCTTATCAAAGCATGTTGTCTTAGTGAAATTTCTTTGGACAAGCAGCCCAATATAACCCAAGACTCGCTGTTAGTTCCTTCACATAATATACCACCAGCTGACATTCTCTCTGGAAGTCGCCTTACATATGTAAATTTAGAGAAGATGATTAGCAGTGAAATATGTAAGAAATTCCTTTTAAAGCTACATGTGTACATGTTTACCTATTATCAAGCTCTACTGTCTTTGCTTCCAAAAAGGATATATTGCCCAAAGCAATGGCAATATCAGAATATAAACTGGCTTGCCATGGTGACAAGTGCAAAGCTTTTTGGTAGAAGAGTTTAGCTTTATTTGCAGCCAAAAGACGTGTATTTTTCCATTCGTGAATAGCGAGCTTGAAATTCCCTTCATCAATTTTGCCTTCCTCATAAGAATCCCACGGAAAGCATTTTGCATATGCACTCTGGTTTATGAAGAAAAATCTTATGTCATCATGAAAGGAAAGAAAAGCATCAACAGATAAATATTAAACAGCCATACCTAAATTTAAAACATTGATTTTAAATCCATATTAAAAAATGAAAAAGAAAAAAAACAGCTATTGTTTATCCAGACGTACTAATACCACCAAGCATCCTACCATAAATAAAGAACTCATCTACAAAACAAGTCGCTGTAATGCTGTATAAGGTGGTCATGTTGCAGAAGATAAATGTACGGAATAAAATTCGATGACCTGGTCCATATTCTATATGTAAAACAGGGGAAATGTACCAAAAAACCCGGAACATTGCAAAGAATTTGAGAAATCTTTATTTAGAAAAGCTATGCGTAACATTCAAAATTAAAATTTTAGATAATGAGCTTTGCGATAGAATCCTTTAAAATCTCCTCCAGTTGGTCAATTACAAAAGAAATTTAGCTAATTTATGATGAATCTCCACATGCATGAACATGGAAGTATGTGCGTTGATGCTAGCTACAAATATAGCTGTCTCGTTTTGTTTTTTACCCCTCGTTTTCTTCTTGTTCTATGTTCTCTTTTCTTCTCTTTACTTCTTCCTTCTATCAAAGAAACCAATAGCCTTAGCTAGCTTTTTTTTTTCATTCTCTTCTACAGATTTTCTACTTGCATATAAAATAAAGCATTTTTTCCCCAATCTTATGACTGAAACCGGAATTTAATGGCTATTTCAATTACAAAAGAAATTCAGCTAATTTATGATGAATCTCCACATGCATGAACATGGAAGAATGTACGTTGCTAGCTACAAATATAGCTGTTTCATTTTGTTTTTTACCCCTCATTTTCTTCTTGTTCTATGTCCTCTTTTCTTCTCTTTACTTCTTCCTTCTATCAAAGAAACTAATAGGCTTAGCTAGTTTTTATTTTATTTTTTTCATTCTCTTCTGCAGATTTTCTACTTACTGTCTCTTCTCATCTTCTAACATATAAGAGAAACCTTTTATCCCCAATCGTATGACCGAAACTGGAATTTAATGGTTATTTCAATTACAAAAGAAATTTACCTAATTTATGATGAATCTCCACGTGCATGAACATGGAAGTATGTACGTTGCTAGCTACAAATATAGCTGTCTCATTTTGTTTTTTACCCCTCATTTTCTTCTTATTCTATGTTCTCTTTTCTTCTCTTTACTTCTTCCTTCTATCAAAGAAACTAATAACCTTAGCTAGTTTTTTTTTCATTCGCTTCTGCAGATTTTCTACTTAACGTCTCTTCTCATCTTCTAACATATAAAAGAAAGCATTTTTCCCCAATTGTATGACCGAAACCGGACTTTAATGGCTATTTCAATTACAAAAGAAATTCAGCTAATTTATGATGAATCTCCACATGCATGAACATGGAAGTATGTGCATTGCTAGCTACAAATATAGCTGTATCATTTTGTTTTTTACCCCTCATTTTCTTCTTGTTCTGTGTTCTCTTTTCTTCTCTTTACTTCTTCCTTCTATCAAAGAAACTAATAGCCTTAGCTAGTTTTTTTCATTCTCTTCTGCAGATTTTCTACTTACTGTCTCTTCTGATCTTCTAACATCTTTAATTTTAATTGTAACACCTTTTGTATCACAATTTTTTGGTATCAGCGTGAACTACCAAAAGAGCCCCTCTACGGATATTACTAAATCTTAATATCCCTTAGAGATAGGATCTAACAAATAAACATACTTTACAAAATTTAAAATGCCCCTCTACAAGTATTATCAAATCTTAATATCAGTTAAAAATAGATCTAACAAATAAACTTCCTTTGCAAATTCATTCTTTAATAATAGTTGTAATACCTTTGGTCACACTTTTTTGGTATCAGCGTGAACTAGCAAAAAGGCATCTCTACGGATATTACTAAATCTTAAATTTAAAATGCCCATCTACAAGTATTATCAAATATTAATATCACTTAAAAATAGATCTAACAGATAAACTTCCTTTACAAATTCGTTCTTTATTAATTAGTAATAGAAATAAAAATTAAAACTAACAAAAAACTAGGAGTTGCAACTTAGAAATAAAAATTAAAAACTAAAAAATTACACAGAATTTCAAAGCAAAAATATGACTAAATATTTATTCAAATTATTTTCCTTCTAAATCTGTTAACTATATACAATTTATAGTAAAACAACTAAATATTTATTCAAATTATTTTCCTTTTAAATCTGTTAACTATATACAATTTATAGTAAAACAACTAAATATTTATTCAAATTATTTTTCTTTTAAATGTGTTAAATTCTTTTAAATGTGTTAAACGTATACAATTTGTAGAAAAACAATTCACGCGCAAAGCACGTGCCATATCACGCGCGAAGCGCGTGCCGTAACACTGTATAAAAGAAAGCATTTTCCCCCCATCGTATGACCGAAACCAGAATTTAATGGCTATTTCAGATCGTCGCCTCCCGAAACCGGTCTGAGGTAACCGGAATTTCGTAGTTTCGGTTAGAACCTTGAACCAGGAACTTAGTGCACAACAAAACACAATAAAAAGCATTACCCATGGTTTACCAAATCAGAAGTCACTTGTCCAGTCATATATAAGAAGCATGTATCAGGTATGGGAAGAAGAAAACTTAGTCAAGAATATAAAAAATGATGAGCTTTATTACCCGCATGTACCTTGATGTCCCCATGCAACTTCCAAGCAGAATAAACATTTCCACACAGGCATGTGCCAGCTTCTACAGCATTTGATGCTTCCTACACCCAAAAAACATGCAAGTCAGCACGTGTCAATGTGATATCATAAATTTAAGCTGTTTTATAACAGACCTCCAAAAGAGTAGCTGCCCATCTAAATGCTCCTACATTTGTACATTCTTTTGATAATCCAAGCAAAGCAGAAGCGAGTCCAAAATGAGCAGATGCATCTTGAGGTCCTATTTCCAAAGCATGTTGAAATTGCTCAATTGCCTGCAACAAATTTAGAATATAAACTGAGAAAAGGAGTATGCACTGTCATTAGATAAATAATAAAATGATAACTTTATCCCACTAGACCCCCTAAATTCCAATTAAATCAAATTAACTTGAGCGCATGTTTGTCTAGAAGATACCAAACACCTGTAATTGTTTGTACTTTTAATACAGACTCAAATAGCTTGTAAGTATGCAGGATGATGAAATTTACAATTTTACTAGTAGAAATACACACAAACGAGAGACTGCAAATTTATGAGTTTTCAGGATTATAATAACGTGTACAGGTGTACATTAACTGATGATCAAGATGTACCGATATATCTAGGTAAAATTTTTAAGAATTATTTACAGAAGTTTTCTTGGTCATCGGGATCTCACAAAAATCGTTAAAAATGAAAGCAATGCATATTTCACAACTCCACAAACCAATACAAACTAATTTGACAGAGAATCTTACTTTTCGAAATGAACCAAGCATTAAAAGAATGTTCCCGCTCTCTAACAATGGAAATATTCTTGATTCATCCAATTCAATTGCTCGGCCAAATGACTGCAGCATATGAAAATATATAAGTATGGAGGGTAACAAAAAGAATTGGATGCTGTCTTTCTATAAAACAAACCATGAAATGTAAAGGTGCTTCCTTAGTGGTACTTGATAATAAACTGTGTGTAAAAGTACTATAGTTTGTAATTATTTATTTATTAGTTAGTAAATTTAAAACTATAAAAACAGCTAAATAGTAAAATGGAAAATGTTAACGTGTGTCCATCGGCACTTTTAAACTAGGGTAATTTTTTAGTTTGTAGCTATCAATTTTTTGTTCTGTTTTCTATAATCAAAATTATTTTAAGTGGTTCTTAGTAGTTGGTTGTTGAGGTGTGTGAAATATGCACACGTTTACATAACCCTATTAAAATTATGGACTTTATTTACTAGTTGACTGAATAGGTATTGATTGCTCAGAACACGAAGCTTGCCACATGTGACATGTACCATATGTGCTATTATTATTTCCAACCTAGTTCTATGCATCTTTGGTGCAGTTGCTGGTACTGTAAGAAGTTGATCTCAAGCTATTAATTCATAATCAGGGTTGTTATCTTGTTACTAAATATTGCAAAGTGTAAGATTTGTCTAAATATTACAAAATTCATCTAAAACTTGTTTATATAAATTTCATGGCAAAAAAAAAGTAAAATACCACGTGTAACTAAAAGAAATAAGGAAGTTCAAGCAGCAAGAGAGACCAAATTAGCAAATGGGTCATCAATAGACACTCTTTTACTTGGAAGATACAACTCACAAGTCTGCTAAATATAGCAAAATACATTATATAAACGCATACATTTGAAAACAGTAAATTTGTTTCAAAAAAAGAAGACAAGCTAATATGAGTTTACATCGCTACTCCAGCCATATACCTGTGGCATACTTAATATAAAAATTAATCAGGCACAAGCATATCAAATAAGCTATATGCCCAAAGCACACACCACTAACTCATAAATGAATCTTCTGTTTCTCCATTCATCTCAGATTACAGACTTCTCAAGAGAACCTTATTTATAGCAATGTGCAATGAAAATCACTCAGAATCTGAGTGATAAGACCATATCTTAACCACAAAATAGAGTTTTAGAACCAATAATGAATTGTTGCAATAACTACTTAATGTACCTTTATAGCTGCAGTAAACATGCCCAAGCAACGGTAAGAAAGACCTAGAGCCTGCAAAGTTATAACATGCATAAAACAACAATATTTATAGATGAAGTAGAAGTTTGAAAAACCCAACACAAGTTCTCCATACCTCCCATAAATCTGTGCATGTAGGAAAGCCTCGTATAGCATGCTGAAGGCTTTGCACTGCCTCCGGCCATTTCTTTTGACCTACCTGAAATTTATTTCCACATAATAGTAAATCAAAAGGCGGTGTGCTTAGTGGCATGGATGAATGCATATTTCACACATTGCCAAAAACATCATGAATAATAAATCCCTACTTTCGTACTAATCCTAGACGCCCAAAGCATGAATGGAAACAATTATGGGAACAGGGAAATATGGCTAAGCCTACAAGTTTAAAGTTGAAAACCAGGTGGAAACATGCTTTAATACATAAAAAATTATTAAAATTATTCAACTATTTATTATTTACTTATTTATTTAATATTACAAGTTATCTTTTCTCTTAAATGTTAAAAGTAAACTTTATTTTAGATAATTAGATGTAAACAAACATAGAGGTGGAGCCTTGGCGCAACGGTTAGGTCACCAGCATGGTGATCTGGACGTCCAGGTTCGAGTCCGGAAATAACCTCTTCGCAATACGAGGGCAACGCTGCGTACATTATCGACTTGAAGTGAAGGGACAACTACCTTGGTTTGGATGACAAAAGAAAAGGAACAATGTACAATACAAAATTCTTTCTAATATCAACCATATCTTTCTAAGGATAAAAACAAAAATCAAGTTGCAGAAAAGCTCCGTTCTCGTTGATCTTGAAACATGTTCTCAGCCATTTAAAATTGTGATTTCATCTACTTGAAGTGTATTTTCATTCATATAAATCATATACTCGAATAAAGATGATAAAACATGGTTTAAAAAACACCAGGCAGAAAGGTGCGAAGCTACTATTTTTAACTAGAACTTTAAAATTTCAGCTGTCACTGAAATGAAAAATATCACATTTTGTTTTCAAAAGATTTAATTTCAACCATTACTTAAAAATATTTTAATGTATTAAGATTGATCATTGTTGGTTTTAAGTTGTATTATATTTTTAAGATATCATTTTGCTCTGCTGTTAAAATAAAAATTCAAACAACTAACGAAGTTAAGAAATGTTCATATCACCATTGGATCATAATATAATCCAAATTAATGTGCATTACTATTATAGTCCTACAAAACATCACTGCTATATACATGTGTACACACACACACAAAACACATATATATACATATGAGCTATGTTCAATGACAACTCCAAATTTGTATCTTAATCAAAGTCGTTGAATTGTTTTAATCAATGATGTTTGAATATATTTACATGGCTAATTATGATATTGATTTAGTGCTACTGGTCATATTATCATATAGCCTCATTGATTACATAAATACAATGTAGTAGATTGGAGTATATATGAATCGTAAATGTAAAGGTGCAGTTGAATATATCTACACACACATATGTGATGCAAGCATCATTTGTATATTTATGCTTTATTTATAAGCAGAGTTGTAAAAATCGCTAGGCGGATGCTGGAGTTAGTACGGACTAGAGATTAATCACTTAGGCGGGGATTAATCGGAGCTAAGAATTTTTGAAAACTCATGTATTTTGGATAAAATTTTAATTTTTTTGTGACGATTGATATAAATTGAAATTTTGAGATTTCGAATGTGCTTCTGAGTAGCCAAAGAGACAAGATCACCTACAACTAGCGTATTAATGCTTATATGTGGCACTGAACCTTAATATTGTCTAACCAGTGCCTAAATACATGTTTTGATTCTTACGTGAGGCGGTAAACCTTGTCTAGGCAGGCCTAGGCAAATCGCTAGGTGGTAAGCCTCACCTAACACATAGGCGGTAAGCATCGCCTAGCGTCTAGGCGGGGCCTAGAAAAAAATTTACAACAGCGTTTATAAGTACCTGCAAGCAGCAATGTATATGTGTCGGTGTGTTGGTGAATTATCAAAGAGAACAAAAGATTTACTGAAAAGGAACAGTAATGTTACAATCTATTTCAAGTGATTTCCGTTTTACAAACCCAAAATAAGAAATGGTTGATTACGTTATTACTGTATAAACAAAATAACTGTTTATCAAGCGGAAATGTGGCATGTTACCCTACCAAAAACATAGAGTGAGTATCGCCGTTATACACTATACTGCTCCAAGGTTAGGTTTAGATATTTATGAGGTTGCTTGCCAGAGGGAAAACAACCATCTAATGATTTTAACATGCATTACTGTTTTTCACTGCCTTTTAAATAGTTGCCATCGATCCCACAAACGGTAAGCAGTAGAACAGATATAACTCGTAGCACTTTTAGTTCTTTTATTTGTATACACAATTAGTATCCGTTTTATGCCTAACGTCCCTTATCTGATTTTAACTTCCCTTCATACGATGTCCATATATTCATTTGTAATGGTATTATCCGGTCATTTACCTCCTATATTTCATTTACAAAACACAAGTACAATTTAATTAGTTATTGTGACCCATTGTGCTTTAATAAGCTATTTAATTTAGTAAATATGATTAGATGTTAATCACCAATCTTATAAATTCTGAAAAAACTCTATTACATGTGCATTCAGCTTTAACTGTGTGAATTGCTCCTTTTTGGAAGAACAGAAATGTCAGCGCTGTATTATTTATCTGCAGTCCATTTGGATAGCATATAATTCTAGGTTTTAGCCGAACAATGGAACGGATGCATGGCTAAGCTTTGGCAATTGAACATAAATATAAAATAAAAGAGACATTTGAAATGATAAAAACAAAACTTTAAGTACCATCAAGTAACCTAATCTTCTGAAAGCCCAAAATGCTCTTGGTGACTTCTCCGATGCATATTTACACATGGCAATCTCCAGAGACTCCTTGCCACTTGCATCCAATAAATCACACAATGCTTCCTACAAGGTAAAAGTGGATTAGCATTAGCGTAATCAATAATTATTGATCTGAAATTGACAGCAATTATATGTCCCGAAGATTTGAGGCATGTAATGTTCCTTTCCAGCTAAAGCAATGTAAGTTTCAGTTGCATTTTTCAGGTTAACAAATTGGCCATGTCTCAGGCTATGCCGTTATGTTGAGAATATTTACAGTATAATATTAATACATCAGCCGTGCAAGTTATACATGAACGTACAGTGATGCAGTGTTAGTTTTCATAATTTTGTTGTAAAGACAAATAACCTTTGACAAATTCATAAAAAGTGCTTGTGATCATTGACTGCTCTTGATATCCATGAAATAAATCATATGTTTTGTTGTATGTATCCTGATATGCTACATGTAAAATCACGTATTTTATAAACAAAGGCCAACCCTATTCGAAATCAAACTGTACGGTTTACCTTATAACACAACCAAATAAACTTACCCCAGCCTCAGCATCATCATAATTCAAATTAACTGCTCTTTGATAACACTTAATCGCCCTCTGCAAATCCCTACCGTTACTACTATCATAATACTTTCCCAAATACCGAAAAGGATCCCCAAAATTAGGGTTCAGCTTGGCCGCTGCCACAAAATGTTCCACTGACCGCTCCTTTTCACCATTCTCCCACAGATACAAACCCTGAACAAATAAACAAAAAGCAATGATTTGATGAACTTCGAATTGTTAAAGAAATGTAACAGGAATTATTAGTGTTTGTTCGCACGAGATTGAAATGGTTGGAGAAGTTGCCAGGGTCGGAGGCAAGGGTTTGTTGGAGATCTGCGAGAGGATGTTTATACTCCGGTGGTAGCATGACTAATGGAAAGAAAATAATAGAAACTAGAAAGCGCAAGAAGAAAATACGGCATACGGAATGTCGTGAATTTAAACATTACTCGGCTAAAGCGAGCCGAGTGCGGTCTTACGGCTGGACTGCATGCTTTAGTGTGCAGATTGTATCAACGGATATTTATCTTACCGGCCGACAGAGATGAACTCTAAAAGTATAAATATAAAATTTTAATTTAAAATAATATTTTTTAATCTCGTTATTAATGATGATAAATAGTTTCGTACGGTTAACATGCATATAATCAAATGTGGTATTATCATCATCTAGATAAATGCTTTTACCTCGTAAAACTAAAGATTGTCATACAAAGTTTGATTTTTCGCTTCCTAATGTCAACTATAAGTAAATAGGGATTCAAATATTTCATAACACAACAGCTGGCTCTACCTATTCCTAAACCAAAATCAACTATTTTCAAAACACAATAAAATTCATATAACATACACAAACATCCAAAAAAGAAATTTTATTTTTCTGACCGCGTTTAGGATGATTAAATTTAAATAAATACTTACTTGATCAGTTATAAAAAGATTTGTCAAATCAACTTGCATGTCTTTTGCAGCATTTGATCGGTTGTCTTCTTTCATATTTTTAGTATCAAACACTTATTCGAAACGACAAGTACATTCTCAATTTTATTGCGGTTGTTATCTTCCATCTAAGAACAAAAACGAAAATAATATCAGAAAAAAATGTCATAAACGTTGTATGATAAAACATTACAATTAAATAATATCTGTTAAGATTTTCAATCACAACATCATCAAACTTTGTATTCTTCAAACTTGTGTTAGGCACGAGATCATTAAAGTCATCCTAAAATAACAATCAAAAAACTATAAACAACAAATCTAAGATTGATATGTAAAATAAAATTAGACTTTAAAAGATAAAAAGTAAACCAACATCCTTTTGTGTTCATCAAAATTAGGATCAGCAGCAAAATCTTCACTTGACTTCATCTATTAGACAAAAAGAATAATTTTTTTGCTTTAGGGTTGAAATTTTTTTTGTATTTTGATGATGCAAAAAATAAAGATCCAATCGGTCGTAAAGGAAATGTTGAAGATTGTTGGTTAAAATTTGTGATTTTGTTGTAATCAACTATGTGATGGACAACATATTAAAGTATTTGCTCATTATCTCTGACTGTATTTTGAGGTAATAAAGCTATGGAGCCCGGAAAAGTAAGATAGAAATTTGTGCAAAGAAGAATTAATGAACCACCTTGAAACGGGTATTTAAAATCTTGTCACCTTTGATTTTCATTGCACTCATGTCCTTCGGGCCTTCTAGCACATTGCATTCTCCATGTTTCTTCATTTTTTGTTCACCATCAAACCTTTTATGCATCGCTTTAATGTTTTTCCTTTTCCTTTTTTTTTGAAAAGAGGCATTTTATTTACTATGTAAAAAAGGTACAACAGATGATTGTTAAAACCCAAGGAGGTGCAATACGTAAAACAACTGGACAAAAACATTCATACGGGATCACTAGCAACAAAGTGGACAACAAAGACCAATGTCATAAGACAATAAAAAAATACAATAATCAACACGTGTCTACACACGCAAACAACAAAACACTGATCTCATCCACTTTCACTTAACATTATGTCATAGAAAACTTAGAAACTATAAAAACCTGACTTCCGGTATACTTGTAATAAATTAATTTTTAATGAAATGTGTTATTCGAGTTTTATTATGAATAAAATTTATTATTGTTGATAGGATTTTTCATCACATACTGACACTTCAAATATTGAAGGGTAGGTTTCAATCGGACTATTTCTTGATTGCTTCGATAAGTTGGTTACTGAAGATTAAACTGAGAATAGTAAATAAAACCAAAAGTAAATGTACTGAAAGTACGACACCGAGAGTTATAGTGGTTTGGGCTAAATTCTCCATGTTTACTATCCTTTCCTTCTTTGGAGTTCTATATTTGAGCCAAGAGGCCGCTGCAATGTTAAGTCCACTATTAATGAGTTTTTGATATGAGCTCTAACATAGGAAATCACAATTTTACTTAGTATCTGAATTATGCAGGTGCCAAAAGATCTTTAATGCATTGGGATCGGTGCCTATTTATCGTATCTTGCTGTGTTGCTATTGGTGGAGTACTTCCTCCATGGATTGATGACTTTGCTCATCGATAGGGCTGAAATTGGAACGCATATGGGTATCTAACCAACTACTCCCCTCATATATTCTCTATACTTCAGCATATGGGATTATCCTTTAGTTTGATGTACCGAGGAGTATTATGCAAAAGCGTATACAATATATATTGATCAAGTTTAATATTCGTGGGAAGTTTAATATTGGCTAAAGTTCAGATGGCTTAGGTGTGGAATAAAACTGAGTAAAAACTATGGTAAAACGCATGACTTTCCAAAGTTCACTCTTTATGATGAATACGGAGTGGACTTTGGTTTTTGGCAGGAAGAGTTAGACTGTACTCTTGTACTTAGTTATTTCAATCTTTTCCTTAGTTTGTATTAATTTCCCATAACCATTAAACTTGACCAATGCCCAATAGGAATTTGAGGATTTTATCAAGTAGTGGGGATTTGGAGGCCGAGATCTAGGCATAGCATGATGCTATAAAGTGAAAGGCGGTTGTATACCAAAGGTTATGTATGATAGAGTGTCGTATAGGCTAAAGTAGTTATGAGCCAAAGACTATGTATAATAAAGTGTAATATAGGCAAAAGAATTTATGGGCCGAAGGCTATATATAATAGAGTGTTCTATAGACAAAAATAATTATGAGTCAAAGGCTATGATTAATAGAATGCCATATAGGCAAAAGTAGATATGAGATGAAGGCTACGTATAATGAAGTGCCATATAGGTAAAAGTAGTTATGAGCCAAAAGCTATGTATAATAGAGTGTCATATAGGAAAAAGTAGTTATGAGCCAAAGGCTATGTATGATAATGTGTCGTAAGAGCTAAAATAGCTATGAGTTGAAGGCTATGTATAATAGAGTGTCGTATAGGCAAAATTAGTTATGAGCCGATCGAAGGCTATATGTGTCTTTTAGCCAAAAGTAGTTATGAGCCGAAGTCTATATATAATAAGGTGTCGTAAGGGCCAAAATAGTAACGAGCCGAAGGCTATATATAATAAGGTGTCGTAAGGGCCAAAATAGTAACGAGCCGAAGGCTATATATAATAGCGTGCCATATAGGCAAAGTAGTTATAAGCCAAAGGCTATGTATAATAGAGTGTTATACAGGCAAAATTAGTTATGAATCAAAGGCTATGTATAATAGGGTGTCATAAGGGCTAAAATAGTTATAGGCCGAAGGCTTATGAGCCAAAAGCTATGTATAATAGGGTGCCATAAGGGCTAAAATAGTTATAGGCCGAAGGCTATGTATAACAGAGTGTCGTATAGGCAAAAAGTAGTTACGAGCCAAAGCTTGTGTATAGTAGAGTGTCGTATAGGAAAAAATAATTATGAGCTGAAGGCTATGTACAATAGGGTGCTGTAAGGGCTAAAATATTTATGAACCAAAGGTTATGTATAAGAGTGTTGTATAGGAAAAAGTAGTTAAGAGCCGAAGACTATGTAAAATAGAATGTCATATAGGCAAAAGAAGTTTTGGAAATCTGACCTTGGAAATGAATTTGAAAATCTTTGCCTCATCATCCAATGAGGACTTGAAGGTCTAAGCCTTAGGAGTTGCATCATCATTTTTAGTGAAGGTATGTGCCTCGGAAGTTGCCTCGTCGTTTTAGTGAGGACTCGAAGGTCCAAGCCTCAAGGGTTGGAGAATATAACCTTATCATATTATAAGGGTCTGGAAATCCAACCTTATTGTCTAATAAGGATTTGTTGTCAACAGCTTAGTCGATCGAGTTCCGCAAGGCTAAGTAGTTTGTTTACCGTGAGACATTGTAGATAAGTGAGCCGTAAGGCATAATCAATTGAGTGTCGTAAGGGTAGGTAGTTTGTTTGTCATAAGGTGTTGTACATAAGCGTGCCGTAAGGCATAATTGACCGAGTGTCGTAAGGCATGTTGTAAGACATAGCTGATTTAGTGTCGTAAGCCTAAGTAGTTTGATTGTCATAAGACGTTGTAGATAAGCATGTCGTAAGGCATAATTGATTGAGCGCTACATGGATAAGTAGTTTGTTGCTACAAGGCATTGTAGATAAGCATGTCGTAAGGCATAATTGATTGAGCGCTACATGGCTAAGTAGTTTGTTGCTGCAAGGCATTGTAGATAAGCATGTCGTAAAGCATAATTGATTGAGTACCGTAAGGGTAAGTAGTTTGACTGCCATAAGGCATTGTAGATAGGCATGTCATAATATGTAATTGACTGAGTGCCGTAAGGCTAGGTAGTTAGATTGTCGTAAGGCATTGCAGACAAGTGTGTTATAAGGCGTAGTTGATCGGGTGTTGTAAGGCTGAGTAGTTTGATTGTCGTAAGGCATTGTAACTAAGCTACCGTAAGATGTAATTGACCAATTATCGAAGACGATGTTTGATAAATACCAATGGTAGAATATATTAGATGTTGAAGATAGAGTAGTTTAAGCTCCGGTCGTCTTTTAAATTTTATCTTTTTCTGAACATGAAGCGACCCCTCTACCACATTAAATGTTGTTGTCACATGGCGTTATTTGATTGGCCTGCTGAAAAAGGGTGTCTCTTTACTATGCAAAAGGTAATTTGCTTTCTGATTTAGTGGCTTTTGAAATATTGTTCTATAATAACTGTTTTGATCGTATGGCTGAGATATCCTTAACTCATATTTTATTGATAAAATAGGAAGGTATAAGAAACTTTTTTCTTTCTTTATTCACTTTTGTTGTAACTTCCCGATTGTCGCCATTAGAGCTTACTGAAAACGCATAAATTTCTTCCTTTTCAGCAAAAATAGAATCCTTTATGTTCTCCTTTTCCTATATTCTTATTCGCGGTGATTATTTCATACTCATATTAAACTGGATTTGATTTTTGCAACTATTTTTCATAGTGCTTGAGGTGTATTTTCCATGTAATTATTTTTAGGCTTTCTGAATAACATAAAGCCCTTATTTTGATATTTTTCGTTCTTAGGGCATTGATAATTGTTTGGTTGCAGTGATCTAGAAATTTTATTAGTTGTTATTTGCTTCCCTGGATATTGAATTGATTAATTTGAACCCATAATCAGATTATTGCTATTTGTTAGTTGCTATAGAAATGAACAACCTTGAATTTGCTTAGATTATAAGCTCAAAATCGGCCTTGTCCTCGTAAGTATGTCTTATTTGTAGTTCGAGTTCAATTTGTTTGTACTGATTTTGAAAGTTTTATCATGAAAAAATAGGTCTAGCTTTCCTTGTTTGGTTTGAAATGAATCGTTAATGCGTTTAGTCTTCTTAGACCTAAAGATGAGTTCTCCCATTGATACACAAGCTGATCTTAGTATGATTCTTAATGAGTTCGACATCTCGAATGTAGAGGCGATTGCTTGTGGCCTCAATGATGTTTGGCATGCCCCTCCGGAATGATGCTTTCCGTGGGATGTGGAGTATTTATCAAATGGGATATCTCTCCCTCTTACCTCTTACTTTACTGGCTTGCTTGAATTTTACAATCTCAACCCATATCAGCTTCCCCGGTTTCATATATCATTTTGTACTAGTAGAGGAGGTATAGGGAGATGACGATGACCGAGATAAACTATTTGTTTGACTTAAAGGCTTCTAAATTGTTGGCCCTATGCCTCCATATTATTTAGAAATTAGAAAGAAACAGCCTTTACTCCATCTCATTAGGAAGATAGTTGTAAGATATCGTTCTTCATTAGAGCCAATAATCCTTGAATTTTCACCACATTTCCCAAGGCCAGCAAGTTGAATTTATATTTGAATAATTTTATTTATTAACTAAGATCTTGATTCTATCTTTAGATATGTATGTTATTAGGAAAACTCGAGAGCACAATGGATAATGAGGAATTTGTATCTCATTTTAACAATGTTTTAGATCTTCTAGAAAATCAGCGGTGACGTCATTTAGTGCTGACGGCTTCTAATTTGAAAATGTGTGGTTTGATTCCTCTAAATGTCGTGTTTAGAGGATGTTCTCAATTAAGGGTTAAGGTTTCCCCGAAGGTTGTTACAGTTGAGAGTTATAAAGAAGGGAATGACCTTATTCCCTCGAGCATGCTGGTTTCTCTGAAACAGAAACCGACGGTAGACCTTGGTCCGAGCCCTTTATTTTTTTAAGTTTAATGCATTAGGAATATCTTGCTTTTACGTTTTCTTTTAGTTGCTTAGTTTATTGTTATTCACTTATTTTTCTTATTGTATTATGGATATGATCCTTCAAAAAGAAAACAACTAGGCTCTCTTTTGTTATCTAAGAGTAAGCTTGGCACCACAAAATTTTCTGGATTAAAGTAGGTGTTAAGGACGTGTGCAGGAAATGAAAGAGGAACATTGTTGAAAGTGGGCATTTTAAATCACATATTGAGGCATCATCTCAACCTGGAGGCTCTATAATTCCCTCTTCGCTCTTAGATTTCCCTTTTTCATCAAAATTCCATCATGCGGTCTTTTTGTTTTGTTTTAAAAAAATTATTTGGATGTTGGTTTTATAGACTATGGTTGAGTTGGCTTTCTTTAGCCATAAAGATGAAAAATTCAAGGAGAACGTACATGGGGCTGAAGTCATTAAGAAGGAAATGACCGAGCTTTAGTAGAGAAATGAAGCTTTAGAAAAAGAGGCTCGGGAGCCATGATTGCGCTTGGTAAGGGGATGAAGGAAGCTAAGGACAACTTGGAGGCTACTAATGCCAAATTGATCAAATTTAAAGAGGACTTCAAAATCCAAGGAGAAGAATTTGCCAAGAAAAATGAAGAGTTAGCCAAAGTCGAATGGAAGATAGAAGAAGCAACAAGTGTGTAGGCCTTTGACATTTTATTTAATGCATACATTGAGAGTCGTGATAAAGGCCAACTGTAACACCCCTTCAAAATGGGAATAATAGTCCCACATCGCGGAAAAACATTATGAAGTGGGTGCTTATATACCAAAGTCTTCACCTCATAACAACGTCGAGGCCTTTTGAGGAACAAAACCTCACACATTGGCTTGGCCCATGAGGCGGAGATGACTAAGTTGGGGACAATATCTGCGTGTTACATTGGTATCAGAGCCATACCCAGCCGGAATTGTGGTATGTACGTGTTACAGCCACGACGCCTGGATGGTGTTGTGTTTATGAGCCAACGAGGACGTTGAGATCTAAAGGGGGGCGATTGTAACACCCACTTCTAAACCATATTTGATGTAATCATACACTTTAATTGTCTCTTCTCACTTGAGAATATTATCACATTATCCTTATGCTCATATTATCGCTTATCGTAGTTAACTGATTTATTTAGCTAGACAGACCCGTGTATTTTATACTCGGGTCAGACCGAGGTGTTTCAGGTTAGGTACATTTGGACTTAGCATATTCTGCTTCCGCATGGACTCTATTCTGCTAGCTCTTTTTGTTATAGCTTTTTGTGTAGTCCTTTTTGGTTTGCTACTGTGATATGAATATTCTTTTGACTCGCTTATATATTGTGGTTGCTATACCACTTGACATGTATCATTTTGTATACTCTATGATGTATATGTATATGTGTATATATATATGTGATGATCTACTGTTATGTGATGTGTTTTGCATTCAAGTTGTTGTATTTTGTTCTGATAGATCCTATAGCCACCTATGACTTTGTATTAAGTATTTATTGGATATGTCGATCCACTTGAAAAAAAATGGCATTGTCGACGTATTCAATAGATATTTAAGACAAGGCTATAGATGGTCACTCCTATCCAGCCATAGTCTCTGCATTAGTAGACAGTATTACCCAGTAATACTCTTTGTTAATGTGGGTCTCGAGATGGGGCGTCACAGCTCAATTGGAAAAAGAATCATGGCATTTGAACAAACTATGAGAAAGTTATAAGTGTTAAACTTTATACATACCAAATTTCAGGTCATTTCGACCCATGTTGTGATGCCCCACCCCGAGGCCCACATTAGTAAAGAGAATTATCGAGTAATTCCATCTACTAATGCGGAGAATAGGGCTGGTTAAGGGCGACCGATATAGTAATGTGTTAGCTAAATACTAAGTACATCGATTTTTTTTTACCTCAACTTTGTGGAATCGACATACTTAATATTTAGCTAATACAATACTACTCGGCTACAGGATCTATTCAGAACAAAATATACATACTCAATCAGATCACAGAACAGCAGTCACAGATATATATATAACTACCCCAAACATCAAGTATCATACACTACCCCATAACCGTATACCCATATCGTATACATACATCACATCCTGAAAGAATATATACAACATGTCAAAAACGGTGTAACACATAAGTGGATGATCCAGTCCATAACCATGAGTCCTACCCAAAAAGCAAAATATCCAAGCACAAAAGATAGACTTCCCCCTAACCTACAACTCGGTCTGACCCGAGTGATAAACACACGGGTCAAGCAACTGAATCTTATCGTTAGAATGGAATACGATAAACTAAGAGAATAAGCTTCGCATCGAGGATCATAAGCAAATAAGCATCTAAGTTTTTATATCATGCATTTCTACCATGTCACTAAGGGGTTCACATATGCCTGGGTTAACACAAGGGGTTTCATGAATGTAATGTAAAAAGGGAAAATATTCAAACATAATCCATGAAATAATCAAAAACTCTCCATAATCATGAATAATACCAAGTATAAGTCATAAATTCGAAATCACCAAAATTCTTAAAGCAATCATATTTGCCTTACTTCTGTCTATAAGGCTAAGTAACTCATCAAAAGCGGTGAAATCGAAAACAACATAATCATAAAAGAATTCTCTGATTGGCCAATATTACATGCTAAAGCATGTTGCACGTGCTATTCACCAGTACTATTCTCTCTCATGGTACTACATCTATCTCTAGACCGAAATCCTCACTCACGGATTCAGTCTATGATGTCATCTCTATTCCCACGAACACCCGCCATCAAAAGTGATTGGAGCATCTCACTCCAATCGGTGTCCGCTGAGTCCCCGCCATCAAAAGTGATCGAGCCAAGTATTACTTGACCCAATCGGGACCCAGAGTACTGGTGTCTCCCCTAGAATGTGTCAATAACTCTCGGATAGCAACCCGGAAAGTGGTAACGTACGTCCCATACCATACGCTCTCACTTAGCGGTTTTCTAGCCGCTAGCCAGTGCCACACTAAAAAAATAAACCTCACAAGATTCGCCTCATGTCATCGGCGTATGATATAAATATACTAAAACCCGTCTCATCTCATCGACGAGTAAAATCTCATAAAATCATCAAACATCTCAAATCTCAGCAAATTCTTGCCTCATATCATCGGCAAGTGATTCTCACTCAATATAATCCTAACTCGAATATTCTCCCAAATAGGAGATTCTGGACCATATGTATTAGCCAAAAGACTAAAATATTCTCAATCTCATACCACGATGTGGTAAATCTCAAAAAGGAAATCAAACTATTTCTAATATCGTTCATAACTTCAAGCTATGATTTTTATGAAATTTACATAAATTATTTCGGATTTTTTTTTAACTCAAGAAAACATCAATTTTTCACCATGCAAACTTCGAAATTCTACAAAACACAAAATACAAAAATTGTAGCCAACAGCCTCAGGTTTCCAAAACTTCATAAATTTTAATATTCCGATTAGTAACGAAGAAGTTATGATCGAAATACTATTAAGAAAGAAATTATTTGCGCTGCCTGTCAACACAGGGCAGCGATGAAAATGCCAATTTTCCACTATGTAGACTTCTAAATCAGTCAAAACATAAAACATAAAAGTTGTGGCATATTTCACAAGGATTACAGAACATCCAAGAATTCGAAATTCTGATAAAAAAAAACAAAAGTTATGGCGAAAACACTAATCAGCCACTAGAATATTCTGGGATTAATCCCTCTCGGATTTTCATCTTTGACAGCAACTACGAAGGTCCAAACGGACTCAAAACCCAATGAAATTTAACATGAACAAACTATAATCAGTCTTATACAATCTGAAAAAAGAGTGGCATCAATCCAACACCGGACGAGCCAGATATGAGCAAAACAAGACATGGCATTTTCAGCATCAATCAATATAGAACAAAGGTAAAATTCAATATATTTAACCAAATATTTCAAGCGAGAGATTATTTGCTGCTGAAATTTGTTCACTTACAGTTGCTATAAGCCTTAGCTTACCTATTAGCAGCAAAAAGAAGAAGATTTGAGCTTAATACGTCGAATGCAAAGCCATAGGTGGCTATAGGATCTATCAGAACAAAATACAACAACTCGAATGCAAAACACATCATAGAACAGTAGACCGTCACACACACACACACACATATATATATATATATACATATACAGATACATCACAGAGTATAAAAAATGATACATGTCAAGTGGTATAGCAACCACAATATACAAGCGAGTCAAAAGAATATACATATCAGAGTAGAAACCAAAAAGGACTGCACAAAAAGCTATAACAAAAAGAGCTAGCAGAATAGTCCATGCGGAAGCAGAATATGCTAAATCCAAATGTACCTAACCTGAAACACCTCGGTCTGACCCGAGTATAAAATACACGGGTCAGTCTAGCTAAACAAATCGGTTTACAAAGATAAGCGATAATATGAGCATAAGCATAATGTGATAATATTCTCAAGTGAGAAGGGACAATTAAAGTGTATGATTATATAAAGTGATAATATGGTATTACTACACAAACACATAATCTCAAAAGAGATAAAATAACCCATAAAACGCTAAAAGTAGCGAGCCTCATATCATTGGCATTCATAAACATCAAATATGGTTTAGAGGAAAACCTAAACCCGCCATCTTGGCAAACCCAAAACATGCATAAAGAGATCTCATCTCAAACATGCCATATGGCAAATATATCTCCAAAGAGGAGAATAAAATCTCAAGTAAACGCCAAAAGGCAAATCTCATATAATGCCAGTGTAGGCAATTCAAATAGAACTTCCAAGAGTTCAAATTCCCGAAAGGTAATCACCACAAATATATATCAAATGGTTCAAAGGAACAATTCTGGAAAAGGTCGATATACTAGGGAAATCACAAACATCAATGAAATCATCTCAAAGATATAGCACGTGCTTATGGCCGAAGCCCGCCAAGTACTGTTCTCCCATAATAAGGCGCCACGTCTCTTAGACAAACGTCCCGAAGGACAAATAAATACGTCTCTTAGACAAACATACCGAAGGATAAATACGTCGCAATGACAAACGTCTCTTAGACAAACATCCCGAAGGACAAATGACCCGAAGGTCCAGTACTGGCAAATACGTCTCTTAGATAAATGTGTCACAAACTTTCAGATAGGAACCCGAACAGTGTTAATGTATGTCCCATACCACACATTCGCACTAAATGGTTTACTAACCGCTAGTAAATTTCACACTCAAAGCAGTAAAAAGTTTACCTCGTCTCATCGGTAAACTCGACTCGAAGGTCAAAACGATCAAACGGACAAGTCGGGAATTAATCGATAAGATAAACGCACGTGTCTCATACCATGTGTTTTACCAAACCGTTTAATTCTCCTTCTCATTCGCTCGAAATGTGCAAAAACATGTAATTTATATATAAAATAATTTACTTTGGAAAACAAGCTTTGAAAACCAATTCTCGAAATCAATTTGAAAACCCTATTTGAAAATCTCCCTTATTATAGAGAATAAATAGATTTTACACTTGAAAATACATTAGACTATTATCTAATAATTATTTTGAAATGCCCATAAATTTTAAAAATTATTTCGAAATCGTTTGGAAAAATCTGTGCTCGAAATCAAAGAAATTACTCAAAACCATCATTCACATTCAATTCAAATTCAATTCAAATTTGAATTTCAAATTCATCAAAACCGGGCTAGCCTATTGATAGGAATCATAGCCCTCAAAACAATTCAGAAATATCATAAAAACATGAAGTAAAAGTCAAAAGTCGGACGGAAAAAGAACATAAAAATGCATAGACAAAATAATACCCAGGTCTGAAATCTTCTCTGGGTTAAATTTTCTAACATGAAACAGGTGGCCAAACGACCTTTGATTGAACTAAAAATTGGTGTTTAAAAAGTAGAAAACTTCGGCTTTCAAACAAAAAAAATCGATGAATTCCGATTGGAAATGAAAAAGTTACGCTGTCTCAAACATGGACTCGGGCCATGTTTGCAACAGTTCAAAAACAAAAATATGCCCAGGCCTGAAAACCATATTGGGTCCAAATTACAAGCCTGAAACAAAGGACCAAACGACCTCTTATTGAGCTGAAAATTGGTAGGCATATAGTTTAACACTCATACTTGAAACTGGAAAAAGAGTCATGAAATTTGAAAAAGCTATGAAAAAGTTATGATGTCTCAAATTTGAACCCAGGTAGTGTTTTCACTGTAAAAATCTGGGTAAAAACATGCTCCGAATTAAAGTTCGGCAACATATTTCTATAAGCTACATGGGTCGAAATAATCTGAAATTCGGTATGCATAAAGTTTAACACTCATACTTGAAACTGGAAAAAGAATCACAAAATTTTAAAAAGCTATGAAAAAGTTATGATGTCTCAAAGTTGAATCCAGAACAGATTTATACTAATAAAAATCTGGAGCAAAACATGCTTCGAATCAAAGTTCGACAGCAGGTTTCTATAAGCTACAGAGGTCGAAATTACCTGAAATTTGGCATGCATAATCTACAGAACATGGTCTACAAACCAGAGAAAAATCCGGTATCATTTCGTTGCCAGAATTAAGAGATATGACTGAACAAAGATGCTACCCAAAGCAGTTTACACAATTCAAAACAACTCAAAAATGGTTTACTATAAGTAAATTTTCACTTCAGCTTGCGATTTTTAGCATTGCATAAGCTAGCTTTTGTGAGATTGATACTCACCTTGCGAATTTAAAGAGCAAAACCCAGATTTTCAGAAGAAAGATGGAAGCTTGGGGCTTGAAATGGCTTCAGATACCTGTAAAAACATAATACAGAGACATGCAACCCAAAAGAAACTAATTACAGACAAACCCAAACAAAAATAAGAATTTGATGAGATATTCTTCATTTTGGAATTGATTACCTGTTGCAATTATCTTCAATTTGATTAAAATCAGTAAATTTGTGAAGAGATTGAAGATTGAAAGCCTAGGGTTGAGAAAAGGTAAAGTTTCGTTGTTTTCTTTTGTTTTTGCTTCTAATTACAGTAAAATGAACGTATAAAAATGGAAGAGGAGAGAAGATGGTTTCTCTTCTCTCAACAGGCTAAGTCAAAATGGGCTATGACCCAAATAAAGAAATTTAGCCTAAGTAAATTTAATTTATCACTTAACACCAATATAAACATATGTTAATAAATCAACAACATATTTTTACAAAGTTTCAACTCAATAAGTTTTCACAACCACATTTTCATGTTTTATAAAACATTTTACAACTAATGAAAAGATAATTTAAGTTATAAAAATATTTTTATTATAAAAAATTCTTATTTTTAATTAAATAACCAATTTACACAATTAATTACATAAAACACTATTTTTAACTTCAAAATTTACACAAAAACTATTTCTTGTGTAATAAAATATAACAAACCATTTTAACCTTATTTTTATGTCCAAAGCTCATTTTTAAACAAAATTTCCTCTTTTTATTTTAATATACACATATTAAAATCTAATACTTCTTTTAAAAAAATTAATAAAAGAAGCAATTGGCAATAATTACCAGAATTATTGCATTTTCTCAAATAAAAATTATTTTTCACACACTATTAACCCAACCAACCAAAAATAAAGTTTCTAAAACTTTGTTTCACATTTTATTTCTTAAGTCCATTGTTTATTCCAAATAAACAATTTAAATTTCCAATTCATTTTTATTTCTCAATATTAAATTATAACCACCGTTATAATTTAATATTTACAGGTAATCACAAAAACCGGGGTTGTTACACACTCTCCCTTATAAAAATTACGTCATCGCAATTTCTAAAGAGAAACTATATTCAACACTATTTATTTCATCAAGCAAAGGGTGATAGATAAGCTCGAGTTAAAAATTTCTCATTTTCAACATAGGATGATAGAATACCCAGATAAGATTGCTCAATTAATTCTATGGTTTCCCAAGTGCTATCATTGGGATTAGCGGTCCATTGAATTTCGATTAGCAATACATCATGATTTCGAAGGCATCTCACCTTCGAAACAAGAACGCGGACAGGATGCCACACACAAAAGATCAATCGAGTGAGACTGATTTCTCAGAAGCTTCTCGAATAGGGTCGGGATTTAACATAATTTTATCCCGGGTTCTAACCAACTAGATAATTATCGACATGACCTTCTGTATGTCTCCACGGAAAGAGCCATACCGACATTAGATTGACAACAATTGAGGTAAGAAAACTCAACAAGAGGTAGGTGGTTTCTTCAATTCCACCAACCCAAACGACCATGTAAATGCAAGTCTCTAGATAATTGCACAAAGGCAAGACAAACTCAAGGAATGGATTTTTATACTCCTAGTTTACCAAAAAAATATTTTTAAGGTTTCAAAAACCCATTTTCTTTATACTCAAATTCTCAAACTTCAATATTCTGAAAATTTTCAAGACTTCTTACAAAAATCCAATTTATTCTCTAAACTCTTTATTTAAAGTGAATAAAATGTTTTATTCGTAGATTCTACCACAATATATTTCAGTTTGAAATATATACTTTCATACAAAACATCAACCAAATTTTAGTCACAAAATAGGTAGAGTGCACTTAACTATTTAGAAAACAAGTTACTTCAATTACATACCTGCTGTAAAGATCTTAAATTTTGACCCAGCAAAGCTCAAATTCGGAAATTGTTTATAAAATGAAAGTTGTTCTACTAAGTCTAAGCTTTCCAGCGATATAAAGATCATAAAAATCTGATTCACGGTTTGAAAGTTATGCTAAATTTATTTTCAGTTTACACTTTAGAAAATCTCTTATAAGACAGAAATGACCATCTACTTTCAAACCCATTTTAAATTTGCAAAATTTTCTAAAGTAGTAAAAGGAAAATTTATAGCTTTCTAAAGGCTCTTCCATTTGCAGAAAGTCTGAACTCGTTCGGAGTTGTAAATCTCAAGTTATTGTTGTTTTAGCACAACACTTTTTCAACCAAATTTCATCTTTCAAATCAAATTAAACTTTGAAATTTTCCCAAACCATTTTAATTTCAAATTATATTTTCAAACAAGCATTTTGCTAAATCATTTATTAAATGATCTTCTTTTTCCCCGAAAAGCTAAGACATATTAAAATATGATCAACTTTATATAATTTTCATAAAAGAAACAATTCATTAATTGAAAAAATTTCATTACTTTCCAAAAATCTAATTTAAAAAAAATTAACTAAGAAAACTCATTTGGAAGAGATAACTAATATCTTCCATTTTCAAGAGATGATTGTTGTTTATTTATTAAAACAAATTTTGGAAATATATATAAAGTTTCAAATTATTCTCACAACTTAAAAATGATTATACTATATGAATTATTCATAGATGATGTCTCATAGTTTGTTCAAATGCCGTGATTCTTTTTCCAGTTTCAAGTATGAGTGTTAAACTTTATACATACCATTTTTCAGGTCATTTCGACCCATGTAACTTATAGAAATATGTTGTCGAACTTTGATTCGGAGCATGTTTTTACCCAGATTTTTACAATGAAAACACTGCCTGGGTTCAACTTTGAGACATCATAACAACGTCGAGGCCTTTTGAGGAACAAAACCCCACACCTTGGCTTGGCCCATGAAGCAGAGGTGACTAAGTTGGGAACAATATCTGCGTTAAGTGAGGTGCGGGCTGTTACATTGGTATCAGAGCCATACCCAGCCGGAATTATGGTCTGTACGTGTTACAGCCACGACGCCTGGATGGTGTTGTGTTCATGAGCCAATGAGGACGTTGAGCTCTAAAGGGGGGAGATTGTAACACCCCTTCAAAATGGGAATAATAGTCCCACATCGCGGAGAAACACTATGAAGTGGGTGCTTATATACCAAAGCCTTCACCTCATAACAACGTCGAGGCCTTTTGAGGAACAAAACCCCACACCTTGGCTTGGCCCATGAGGCGGAGGTGACTAAGTTGGGGGCAATATCTGCGTTAAGTGAGGTGCGGGCTGTTACACCAACCCTTCACCTTATATTTCCTTGGTGAAAATATTTCGACAACCGAGACAAGCTTCAACCTGCAGCACAAGAACGCAAAGAAATCTAAGGACGGATATGCTACTGTTGTTCCCATAGTCATTGAGGTAGGGGAAAAGATGACTTTTTGAACCTTTGATAATTTTAAATTGGATCTTTAACGTTCTTTTTATGGACTATGAACATTTGTTTTGGTTGTGCTGATGATATGGTTGTTTTTAATTTACTTTTACTGAAACTGTTTTAATTTTATGCCACTATCTGAAATGTTCTATTTTACTTAGGATAAATCGAAGAAGGTGCGGTCATCTTTTATTTCACATTACAAAGTTTTGCGGAATCATAGCAAGACTAAAAATTATCACTTGCTCAAAACTATCAACACACTTAAGAATCGTCTTTATGTAAGTAGGTTGCAAAATATTAATTTAGCTAGTCGATTTAAAGATGTAAAAGATTCTTATGACAAGTTCTATGCAAAACTCATCAAGTCCCTTAGACATAAGGGGTTTAGGTTAGCTAGTCATATCTTAAATTTGGCTAACTGACTTAGGTTTTACATCCAAGACTAGGATGAGGTTTTTCAAGAATTCTTAAAGTTAACAAAGCACCGCACAAGAGATGGGGTTTTAAAGCAAAAGGATTTGAATTACATCGTAAATTTTATAGTCCGGAGCTGAATGTAACTGAAATATATCCTTGGATTTAAAAGCATGACTTTATCTTCTTTGGCTATTACCGAAGTGGAGCAAGTCGAAAGTGATTCCATTTTGGAATACGTTCTACAGCATGTTCTGGAGGTTACCCCTAGGCTGGAGCTTAGGGATTCTTCCCCCTCGGAACTTTCAATGCCAAAGATGGGGTTGGGTAAGGATATTGATTCTTGTAACTTGGCTAGACCTTCAGAGACTCTTGTCGAAACTAGGTATAGAGGTCTTGGGATCATTTTAAGTATGAAAGAAAAGTTTGGTCTTTGGGAAGTAGTAAGCCTTATACTTTTCTTTTGTTGTTTAACGTTTGTAATTTTTTGCAACAAAATAACCTTTTATTTGATTATCTTCTTGTTTTGACTTTATGTTTTATCCAATTATTTCAAAAAGTTGTTATGCTCAAATTTTTTAAGCAACAAGCAAACTTATGATGTTATTCAAAAGGCTTATAATGATAAGACTGCATAAATACAAGTGCTTAATTGGAGCTCAAGACATCAAAAGGCCAAGTTAACCTCTTTCGGTCGAAGTTAGCTTTAGATAACATTACTTCAGAACTTATTAAAGAGAATGAATCCTTGAGAATGAATGTGGAGCATTTAGAAAGACAGTTGGAAGCTATTATGGGAGCAACTCCACTTTCGAATAAAGCTTCAGAGGGACTTGTCTCAAACTTGTTTGATTCAACGTTCGATCTTAGGCAACAGTTGGACAATGCTTATGAAGAGCTTTCGATGATCAAGCTTAGAGAGGTAAACAATGAAAAAAAGTCTCAGTCTATTATAGTGGCTACTCCACCATCTAGGGAAGAGGTTGAGGCAAGAGTTCATTCAAACTCCTTCATGCTCATAAAAAAAGTTGTTACGAAAGGTTGTAGTCTCATTTCCAGAGTTAAAGCAAGCTGATGGGAGTTCATCTTTGGTTCCTTTCAAGGAACCAAGTGAAATCATGATTGAGCATAAAAATGGAAAAGTTGCTTCCTTTAGGATTACATGGCCAAATGGTTTTATAACACAAACAATCGTATGGAAGAGCATTACAAATGGATTTTGACTGAGGCCATTGCAAGCCGAAACTCAAATAAACCAAATGCTCGATTGTTATCTTAGACTAGAAAGTTATCGTGAGTATGCACTGGAGTCATTAGTAGATTATGGGGTCCCTTTGGACCTTTCTTGCATTTTGGAAAAAGTGGAGCTTGATCATACTATGAGAATAGTACGTGACACTAGTCGGCAGATTGCTATAGCTCTTATCGGTCTTTCGACTATGTCGAGTCCTCGGAGGGTAAGCTTAATGATCATTATACGAGACCATGGAAAGGTTCACGTTTTGAAATGTTCTCCTCCGATTATAGAAGTGGAAGTCACCATGGAAAAACCATGATCAAAGAATAAGCTTTTTAACTGCGTTTGATTATAAGCGTGTATCTTGTAATAACTTTAGTTCATAAATTTTTCCACCATTTTTTTGGGCCACATTTTTTTGCCTATATCATAATATTTTTCAAATTGTATTGATATTGTTTCGCCATTTTGGTGCTTGGATACTTAATATGTATATATTTCCTTATTTCAATATTATTAAGGAACTTTCGTCCTTTCGATCTTGTATCATTGAAGTTGTTAAAGGGACTTCGTTATAAAATTTCCCTTAGGTTATTGTAATGAGAATTTGTACATCTCATGTCATTCTTAGAGTAATTTAACTTAGAGTTGTTATGACAGATACTCTTGTGTCTTGGACGAGACCATTATGTTATCTTGGGGTGCTTTCACCCCTTAATGTTTAATTTTTTTATGATAATATAACATGATAAGATTTCAATACTATTGTACCTATTGAATAAGTTTATGGCATTCGTTAATTAGCGTTTAGCCATATAAGATACCATAACCTAATAGAGGTCAGATATTGTCGTACCTATTTGAATAGGTTTAAAGTGTTCATTAGTTAGCATCTAGTCATATTTAGATAGTAAACCTGATAGGGGTTTCAGATATTACTGTTACCTATTTGAATAGGTTTATGACATTTGCTAGTTGGCATCTAGCTGTATTTGATTTCTTAGTAGAATTTTGAGCACGACCATGCTTGCATAATTAGATCCCATGGCTTCTATCCCTAAGGGGATTTGGATATCGCCGAGCCTATATAGTTTGGTGTTTTGGCTTCTATCCCTAGAGGGTTTGGATATAGCCAAGCATGTATAATTAGGTGTAACGACCCGACTTCCTATGCCCAGAAAGTCGTATCGCTAATAAGAAAGAAAGGGATAGAAAAGAGAAAAGAAGAGAAAGAAAGAACTAAACAATATCAGAATCTCACAGCGGAACGAAACAAAATATAATATATCACATAACTATTACATAGTCTTTACATAATCAGAGTGACACAACTTATACAACAAAATAGACAGTTATAATTTCTGTCTATTATACAACTCAAGATACAATTCAAACAAAAGACTCAGATCAACCAACACAGTGGAATACTATCTATCTACGAATGCTGAAGCCTCCTGCTCCATATCTCCTCCATAGATTCGTCAAAGCTAACCTGAATCCCTTGGCTACTCGTAAAAATTTGAGTACCCAAGAGTTTAATAATACAGAAAATAAACACTTGGGTCAGACATGGGTCTGGTGTGAGTAAACGGGTTAGAATTGTTTAACTTCAAAACCTTTTGAAAACAAAGGTATCACGTAAGGCTTCCCACACATAAACATGGAAAAGTTTTTACCTTACGCTAACAAAAACATTTGATAGGAAATCCAGTTATATTATAATAGGGTCTAGGGTTTTCAAGTAAAATACAGAAATAGCTGAAATGCTTACATCTCACATTCCAACATAGTTGGGCACAACTAATACGTACGGCACTTATTGGAGTTTGGATTCCATCAATGGCAGGGCTACTGGGGTACCGCCCGTCACAGTACGTGGCCTAGATCACCGTACCGAGGAGTACGCCCGCTCCCCTGCAACACAAAGCCGGAACCATCCCTTACTGGATAATCCCGAACAAGACAATCCCGTAGTTGGCGCGACCAACCACACACTAAGCCGAATAAAAGAAAAGGGACCTCTAGACAGGGATCTATCTTGCTCTCAGTGGGTGCTACCCACGAAGCCTTGCTGCACCTCCCCTGTTTTAGCCATTCCCGGTTGATGAGGCTTGAGGTTACGATTACCTTTAATCAGAACATATCACTTAGAATGCTCATCGTCCGCCTGACGATGTGCTGAAAGCATTCAATCCATACAAGTTCGTTCCGGGTTCGAACGAAACCGAAGGCATTATCTCGTTACACTCGTTTTGGAATCACCCTTAGAGTTAACGACAATAACCCTTGCACTCTGAATCTTCATCTTCACTTGAGATTCACGACCTATCGTTAATTTGGATCGATGTGGTATTCGGGTCTCCAGACCTGGAATTCCGGTATACGGAAACCCGATCCCGGTCTCATTGAAATCCAAAACGTATCTTTTAAGGGCCAAGTTGTTTTAAAGTTAAAACAATTCAATTTAATTTATCTATATACACATAGATAGATAATTCACAATATCAAATAGATAATCTACATTATCATCATAAATAGATAATTCATATCATCATCACTATGTAACCAAACATCCATATCACATAGTATAACTTATCTCATATCTGAGATTTCAAACCATTCAAGGTAGACAATATCATACATCTATACATAAGCAATGATCTATAAATCATACTATAATAAATTTAAAATGAATTAAATTAATTACTTCATCTCTAATTAATTTAAAGTAAATTAAATTAATTACTTCCATCATTATAAATCTTGCTTAAATCACTATTAATTAATTATCAATCAATTAATCAATCATCATCCAAATATTTATTTTAATTAATCATCCTTGATTAATTAACATTTAATTACATTCAAGTAATTAGCATTAAATTAATTTCATAAATTAATTATTCTTAACCACTTATAGTAATTAACCTTTAATTACTTCATTAATTAATTAACTATAATTAATTACATTACTCCTTAATTAATTACATTAATAAATCACTTCATTTATTAATTATTTCTTAATAAATAAATTCTTAATTACATCATTAATTATATTAATTAATGATCCCTAATTACATTTTATTATTAATTACTTTATTTAAATTAATTACATTAAGTAATTAATCTTCAATTAAATCATAATTATTAATCACTCTTGATTAATCACATTCAGTAATTAACTACCCTTAATTACTTCTTTAAATGAATTAATTATTCCTTAATTAATCATCCTTTAATTAATCCCTTGAATAATTTCCAAGTAATTAAATCCAAATTACTTCCATTATTAAATCATCTTCCCTTAATTACATCAGTAATTATCAATTAATTATTTCATTTAGTAATTACACTCCATTAATTACATTAAGTAATTATTCCTTTAATTACTTTCATTAAGTATTTATACTTAATTAAACAATTCCACAAATGATTAACCTTAATTAATTAATCTATTTAATTATCAAAATTAATCACATTAATTAATTATTTATTAAACCCAAGTTAATGATCTACATTAACTATTAACTATTCTTTAATTATTTTTCTTAAATAATTAAACTTTAATTAACCATTATTAATTACAAATTAATTAATTCTAATTACTAATAAATTAATCTCTAATTACTTAATTAATTAAGTACTTAACAACAACTTAATTCATCCTTAATTACTTGATTAATTTATTCCTAACCATTAATTTATAATCTTAACTTCTCAAATTAATGATTCTTAATTTCAAATTAATTAACCTTTAATTAATTAAATTTAAACTTTAATTAATCAATTTAAACCTTAATTACTAAATTTATTAACCCGAATCATAAATTAATTGATTAATTATCTTTTAATTACCTTAATAATTTATTTTATCCTAAATTATTTAATCTTAATTATCTTTAAGATAAAACTTTATTCTTATTAATGATTAAATTATCATTAATAAAGCATTTAAAACAATTTACTTTTAAATTTCATTTTAAATTTAAGATTTAAAATGAATACAAATTTATAATTAAGGTTAATTAAGGACTAGTGCACCTGTTCTAGCTGTTCCCGATGGTAAGAGCAAGTTTGAAGTCTAAACTAATGCTTGTATTATAGGGTTGATGAGGCTTGAGGTCACGATTACCTTTAATCAGATCACATTACTTAGAATGCTCATCGTCCACCTGACGATGTTCTGAAAGCATTCAATCCATACAAGTTCGTTCCGGGTTCGAACGAAACCGAAGGTATTATCTCGTTACACTCGTATTGGAATCACCCTCAGAGTTAACGACAATAACCCTTGCACTCTGAATCTTCATCTTCACTTGAGATTCACGACCTATCGTTAATTTGGATCGATGTGGTATTCGGGTCTCCAGACCTGGTATCCCGGTATACGGAAACCCGATCCCGGTCTCATCGAAATCCAAAACGTATCTTTTAAGGTCAAGTTGTTTTAAAGTTAAACAATTTAATTCATCATTTTGAATTCACATAGTATTTATCATAGATAATCCATACATCCATTACAGATATATTCAACTAATCACAGTATCACAGAATATCACCCAATAGATATCTATCAATCCAGACATCCTACTTCAACAACCATCCAAACAGAATTTATTAATCCATATTAAAATTAATTTAATTATCTTAAATTAAATTAATTACTTAAGAACTAATCACTTATTCTGCTTAATCAATTATTAATTAATTACAATCATTTAATTAATTAATCAAACCTTAATTATTTTTATAAGTAAATTAATTAACCTTAATCAGAGATTAATTATCCTTTAACTATTAATTAATAAACCTAAATTATTAATTAATAAAACTTAATTTTAAATTAAGTAATCCTTAATACTTGATTGATTAACCCTTAATAATCAATTAATTTATTACTAATTACCAATTAATTACTTAATTAATTAACTATTAATTTATTAATTAATTGACTTTAATTATCTAATTAATAATTCTTAATTACAAATTAATTAAACTCTAATTAATTAAAATCTTTAACTATTGATTTATTTATTATTCAATTAATAATTAAAATTAATTAATTACTCTTTATTAAATCTTAATTATCTTCAACAAACCATTTTCTTTTGTTAATTACTTAATCACATTATTAAGTTTAACCTTTAATTAACATTTAATTATAACTATAAAATGATTTAGTTTTAAAACATTTTATTTAAGTTTTAACACACTTAAATTTAACAAACCTACCAATAAAATAGAGTTTAAAAGCAATTAAAAAGAAGTTTAGAAAAGTTTAAACATAGAAACATTTTAAAATTCCAAGCTTTTATTATTTTTAAAACTTTAAAACGTGCTACACTTCTCTGATTCCTGCTCCGAGTTTCCTACACATTTTACTCGAGATCGCTTTGAGTCTTCCCCTCAACTTCTTCTTCCTTCCCCTAGTTTCTTTTAAAAACTAAAACTGCTAACCTACCCTATACACACACGAGAAAACTTCGAGTCTGGCCATCTAAAAACCCGAGACTCCTTCGAGTCGCCCACGTCTCCATTATTCCTGACACACACTTCATCGTGGTAGTAGCGGCGGTAGATTTAAGATTTTAAACCTAGTTTTAAAGATGACCACTTTTGCGATTCGTTTGCCTCCATCGATGGATCGAGTGTTGTGATGCTTTGGGAAATGAAAGGTGGGCGTGCTGTCGTGGTATAGCTGGAGTTGCTTCGCCTCTGGTGGTCAGAGAAAGGGGGAACAAGACGATGTTTAATACATAATGACGTGTTTAGTTTGTAATTAAGTATCGGGCGGTACCCCACACCACTCATTCCACAGAATGACGCATCATTAATAAGAAAGAAAGGGGTAGAAAATAGAAAAGAAGAGAAGAAAGAAGAAACAACAACAACGATCTCACAGCGGAATGAATAAATTATATTAATAACATAAAGAAACTATTACATAGTATAAACACTTATCAGAGTTTACACAACTATACAACACATACTAGACAGTTATAAACATCTGTCTAGATATTACAACTCAAATACAATACAAGACTCTAACACAGATATCAACACAGCGGAATACTATATCTACGAACGCCGAAGCCTCCTGCTCCATTGCTCCTCCACAATTCGTCAAAGCTAAACCTGAATCCCTTGGCTACTCGTAAAAATTTGAGTACCCAAGAGTTTATAAAACAGAAATAAACAACTTGGGTCAGACATGGGTCTGGTGTGAGTAACAGGTTAAACTTGTTTAACTTCAAAACCTTTTGAAAGAAAAGGTATCACGTAAGACTCCCCACAAATAAACATGGGTAAGTTTTTACCTTACGCTAACCAAAACATTGATAGGAAATTCGATTGTATTATGATAGGGTCTAAGGTTTTCAAATAAATATGAAATAGCCGAAATTGTTACATTATTAAATTCCAGCATACATAAGTATACAATCAAGTCCGTTATCACTTATTGGAATTTGGATTTCCATACAATGGCAGAGCTACCGGGGTACCGCTCATCACAGTACGGGGCCTAGATCACCGTACCGAGGATCCCTCCCAATCCCCTGCAACACAAAGCCGGAACCATCCCTTACTGGATAATCCCGAATAAAATCACCCCACAGATGGCCGTCGCCAACTGCACCACTAAGCCGAAATAAAAGGAACTTCTCTAGACAGGGATGACCTTACTCTCAGTTGGTGCTACCCACGAAGCCTTGCTGCACCTCCCCTGTTTTAGCCATTTCCGGTTTGATGAGGCTTGAGGTCACGATTTACCTTTAAATCAGAACATCACTTAGAATACTCATCGTCCACCTGACGATGTTTTGAAAGCATTCGATCCATACAAGTTCGTTCCGGGTTCGAACGAAA
The DNA here is from genome assembly GCA_030737815.1 of Allium fistulosum. NCBI lineage: Eukaryota > Viridiplantae > Streptophyta > Magnoliopsida > Asparagales > Amaryllidaceae > Allium > Allium fistulosum. The sequence goes on from CM060906.1 coordinate 921,341,057, forward strand.
CCGAAGGCATTATCTCGTTACACTCGTGTTGGAATCACCCTCAGAGTTAACGACAATAACCCTTGCACTTTGAATCTTCATCTTCACTTGAGATTCACGACCTATCGTTAATTTGGATCGATGTGGTATTCGGGTCTCCAGACCTGGCATCCCGGTATACGGAAACCCGATCCCGGTCTCATCGAAATCCAAAACGTATCTTTTAAGGCCAAGTTGTTTTAAAGTTAAAACAATTCAATTCTTATCTATACTACACACAGATAGATAATAGATAATCCATATTATCATCCAAACAGATAATTCATATTATCATTTTAATCCAACCAACATCTATATCATAGATCAGTATATCTCTTATTAGAGATATCAACAATGCAAAGCATTTAATACTACTCATCCATCATAAGTAATGATTTATATCATCTCTAATCAATTTAAAGTGAATTAAATTAATTACTTCATTTTATAAATCCTGCTTACTTAATTATTAATTAAACCAATTAATTAATCATACTTTAAGTATCATCTTAATTAATAGTATCATCTTAATTAATCATTCCTGATTAATTATACTTTAATTACTTTAAGTAATTAATACTTAATTAATTTCACAAATTAATTATCTTAAACCATTCAGTAATTAATCTTAAATTACTTCATTAATTAATTAATTATTATTGATTAATTAATCTTAATTAATCAACCTTTAATTACATTATTAATTATATTAATTAATAATCCCTAATTACTCCATTTAAATTAATTACATTTAATAATAAATCTTAAATTAAACCATATTTATTAATCACCTTTGATTAATTTCATTTAGTAATTAACTTCCCTTAATTACTCTTCCATAAATTAATTACTCATTAATTAATTATCTTTTAATTAATCCCTTGATTAATTATTCTAAGTAATTAACTCAAATTACTTTCATTATCTCCATTTAATTACATCCAGTAATTATCTTTAATTACTTCCTAAGTAATTACATTTCACTAATTACATTTAAGTAATTATACTTATCACATAATCAAGTGATTATCTTAAATTAATTCAATTAATAAATTTAACTAAATCAAATTTATTAAATTAATTACCTTAAGTAATTAATTACCTTAATTACTTCCATTAAGTAATTATACTTAATTAATTTCATAATGATTAATTAATCTAATTGATTATCAAAATCAATCATATTAATTAATTATTTAATAACCCTTAATTAATGATCCCTCGTTAATTAATAAAAATCCTTTAATTATTTCTTTAGGTAATTAATCTTTAATCAATTATTAAAACAACTTGATAAACTCTTACTTACCAATTAATTAATTAAATTATCAATCATTCTTTAATTACCTTATTAATTTAATTACTCCTATAAAATTAAATCTTAATTACTTTCTGAACTAAAGAATTAACCTTTAACTACTTTAGTTATTATTAACAAAAGTCTTTAAAACATTTTTCTTTAAAATCTTTTCTTTTAATTCATTTTAAATTAAAAGATTTAAAATAGATTACAATTTAACTTTAACCAATATTTAAATCAAATATACAAAATCTTTTTAAAACAAATGTTAAGAACGCTTAACATTTATAAAAGAAATTTACAAGATTTTAAAACCAATTTATTTAATTTAAAAATTCTTTTAAACTATACTTTAAACATTTAAAGATGTTTAAATATTAAAATAAAAACTTATTTATTTTTACAACTGGGATTTAAGTTTAAATTTCTGTTTTCAAATTTTAAATCAATTTTAAAATTTAAAAACACACAGGCTTTAAAACCTGTAACTATTCAACTTACCCGAGCCATATCACAAAATACCCGAGAAAAAGTTGAAAACCCCCGAGTATCCCTTCGAGTTTTTCCTTCTATTTTATTTCTAAAAACTGTTATAACCCATACGAGTTTTCCCCTGGAAACAACTCGAGCCAGATCCCAACAATCACGAGCACGACTTCGAGTCACTCACGCACTTTACTCGAGAAAAATTCGCGACCTCCTCTGCTAAGCCAAACAAAACACTGACACGCTGATACTCATTCACGTGCACACACGAGATGATCACCTCCGATCATCGATGACCACGCCAGCATCTCATCCACGACCATCCCTCATGATCCTGATCACCAGCAACTCGAACCATCTTCCCACTCGAAATCGAGCTTCCTGTCATGGAAACTAGAGCAAAACCCAAAACCTGTCAACGTTCTCCCCTTAAAACTCCGACCACCATTTCCTTTGAAACTCCGGCGAAGACCCCGTCAACCCACCATCTTCCAGTGCCCAAAACCCCAACCAACTCGATCACCAGATGAACTCGAACTCACGCAAAAATTGTAACCCAGTAAAACTAGGGTTCCAAAGCTTCAAATTTAAAATCGTCATCACTAAATTGAAATTTACCAAAACTGATAATTTTCCCATCCTCATAGATCACTTCTCCACCTACGGAAGTAAACTCAACCTCCAAGATCAAACAGATCACCAGAAAATTCAAATTTTCCCTTTCCAGTTCAAACATGAATTGCTCTCAACTCCTAATTCTAAAAATCCTAATTTTAGTTTTAAAATTCATGATTTGGTTCAAGTATTCCATTGATATTCCTGAATTTATGAATTTAGAAGTTTGAATTTTCCACTTTTACTTATTCTACTCTGTTATTCATGGTTTCCAGTGAGCTTCTAAATTTATTTTCACTTAAATCAAATTTTAAAATTTACTTTATGATAATACAACCAACTTAAGTTTAGAACTTAGATCCTAACAAGGCTTAGATAAAGAGGAATTGAATTTCATTGAAAATCTTAGTTTTAAAACTAAGAACAGAGATGTCACAGAGACAACAAACATGCACACATCAATACATCCAACTATACACAAAAATTTCATAAATAAACAAACACACTAACATGCTTTTATTCCAGAATTTACATGCAACCAGATTAAGATACTTAAGCTTTTAAGAAAAGGTGTTACTCACCAGATTTTGAGAATGAACCGAGCATATCTTTTGAAACTGCTTTTGAATTTTAAAACTGGAATTGCCTTTGCCCTTTAAAACTTTTAAACTTGAATATTGGCTTTAGAAACTTGCATGCACGTCATTATCTTGTTGAGATAACGCTTTAGATTCCAGGTTATTGCTTGTTCCAGATTTGAAGAAATGCAGGCTTCCAGATTTGAAAATGAATGTAGACAGAAGACTTGTTTTCCAGATTCTTATTTCCAGATTGCAAATGCATTACAGGGATTGAAGAAGAAGTTTTACAGGCTTTTGAAGAAGAGATTGCAGGCTAATGGTTTGAAAATGAATTACGGTTTGAAGAAGTTTCTGGTTTGAGAGATTTTTACAGATTTGCTTTTCTTCTGGGAATTTTTGTTTTGAAAAGATGCTTTAAGTTGCAGATTTAGTTTTTGAGAATTTTGTTTGAGTATACTTCAGATTTTGGTTTTTGAAAATAGGCTGAAGTCTTTTGTCTTTTGAATTGAAGAAGATAGAAAAGAAAAAAATGAGGATAAGAGATAGATGTATATATAAGTAAAAATGATTTATTAAAACAAAAGAAAAATGGAAATTAAAAAGATTGACACTTGTCTTTCTTATGCCTTAATCTTATAACACATATTATATTAAAGCCTTAGGAACTAACACATGTCTTTTTAGTTAGTTTATATTTATTTTAAATGTAGATAAAAGCTTTTTCTTTCTTTACTTAAATACTTCTCTATTTATAAATTACTTTTAAAAGAAAATAAAATCAATTGTATATGTATAAATAAAAGCTTATACATGTATTTTTGAATCCAAATATTTTAAAATATCTACCTTTGATTTTCAAAACTAATTTACATTCAAACTCAAATTATATTTAAAATCCAATTTAAAGTCAATTTAAAACAACACATTCAATTTGAAAATAACAACCTTATTTTATTAAGGTCTATTTATTTAAAAACAATATACTATTAATATTGTTTGAAAATAACTCATTAATCAATTTTAAAATAATTTATAAAAGAGATTATAAATTACTACTATTTATTAAATGAATTAACATATCATATGTAAATGGTATTTTAAACTTATATATACTCTTAAATCATATTTATTAACAATATTTAAAAAAGAAAATAAATTAAACCTTATTATAAATCTTATTTAAAACCATATAGATATTTATTTTAAATAACTTTGAAAAGCTAATATTAAATAAATCCAAATCTCCAAACTATCAATATATATATATTAGAAATTTAAAACAAGATTTTATTTATTATTTAAATTCCAAATCCAAGCTTATCCATTTACAATATATACAATTGTAAATACATTATAAATAGAAATAATCTTATTAATTTTTTTTAAAAGGATAAATTCACTAATTAAATATTCATTTAATTAGATTATTTGATCAATTTAAATATTTATTATTAAAAATTATCAATCAATTTAATTATTTAAACAGATTATTAAATTGATATTGTCCCAAATTTCCGGGATATTACATTCCTTCCCCCTTAAAATAATTTCGTCCCCGAAATTTAAAACAAAGGTAATTTAATAATCTCTTTAAATCACAAACATATATTATCATCCATATGCTAACAACCATAGCAACCAATTTATCCAATCAAACAATTTTAACTATCCAGATAAAATTCTGGATAGAATTTCCTCGAGTTTCCCCAAGTATATATATAAACCGGAATACTCGCTCTACAGAAATCAATACTACTAAGCTATAGAGCTTCTACTCATCTAGATCTACAGAACTAAACAAGATATCAGACTACAGACGAGTCTGACTCTACAACCAAATACTCCAGAACTGCTGGTTCCAAAACCAGAGATAGATCATATACGTACTCCCTCAGAGATACGTAAAACACAATGAATTCCAGTTATCCAAACTGACAATTCAACCTTGTAGATCAAAGTACTTATCCAAATTAGATCACAGAAAAGATCCAAAATAACTCGGAGCTAACTTCCCAGACTTACCCAATCTTATAGCTCCCTTTAACCAGAGAAAAACTTCACAACCACGAAGTCTCCAACTTCGAATTTCAAATTCCTTCGTCTCTTATCCACAAAATCCTTCAGACGATCCTGAGCTGTCTACAGATCTTTCCTGATCAACTCAACCTTTGCTGATGCTTTTAGAAATAAACAGAACCAAAAACAACTCAACAGAATGATCCTCTCAAGATCTACCAATAATCCAAAACACAACTCTACTACCAAACATCAGAAGATCGAACTAACTTCTCCTATCTGGAAAAGACAACAAGAGCACTCGCCAAACTGCTTCTGCTGCACCACTCTGATCTGGAGAGAATGAAAATGCTGATGATGAACACAAGCACAGACTGGACAACACATTCCAGAAAATATCGGATAACTCAAAAGAATACTCAAACTATCGCAAGTCACTTTTGCGATCCACCCAGCCAAAATCCAAATAAAACTGTTCTCTCTTTACCAATCAGAACAGCTCACACTTGACTATCCTATCCATCGAAGAAATGGATCCTCTCTGCTGCTTCTGAACTTCACCTTCAGAAAAACTGCTCAGCCAGAAAAACTTCTGCCGAAAACAGAACACTCCGAGCTGCACTACTGCCACAGATACCAAAGACTTCTCAATCCAAAGCTCTTCGAGAAACTCGAACCTCAAACAAAATCACCATGCTGAACTCAGCCACAACACCGAAACAGACACACTTCATTAGCTTGTTCCAAAAGAAAACATCTTCGGGAACATCCATAGTCACTGCGTCTCATCACACAGCTACTCTTCCTGAGGTATCAAGATACCATCACTCGCTTCTGCTCTCCGACAGATCCAACTTCAAAGATGAACTCCGAACCTTAACAGGTTTCCTTCAGAGATTGTGAAATCCTTACAATTGCAAAGTTCACTTGAGACGGTATTAGGTTTACAGTCTCGACAAATACACTTCCAACCTCCACTCTCAGACTCCTATTCCTAGATGATAAATTATTATCATCTCAACCAATCATTACAAATACCATATATATTTAAAATGATACTTTTTATATATAGAAATTATATCTGGGTAAAACTATTTCACCTTCCCTTTTTAAAACAATATTGTGTCCATTGGCCTGGTCCAAGTGTTTAGAGATCCCTATCAATAACGTTAGCTACTCGTATTGACCAGAATCCATATACCACTTAACCGATCAATTAACACAATATAAAATCATTTTATATAACTAACAAATACGCGCTCTCGTATATATATATATACACTCAAACAGGTTGCTACAGATCCTGTCTCTAATGAACAATCCTTCCGAACCTAGGTATTCACTCAACCTAGCGCTCTGATATTCACTTAACCAAAAGCTTAGGTATTCGCTCAACCTATGCTCTGATACCAACTGTAACGACCCGAGGCAGTGGCGACCGGTAGGCTTTGCAACCATCCCAGCCCCACCATCTCTGATCGGGTTTGCTACATTACAGCGTGATAGGGGGTTCTCGCTTCGCGGTTTGGTGGCGAACGGGAGACTCTTACCCCTACATGTCCCATTGAGGGGTTGGTTGCGAGTCGAGAGGCTGGCCGTAAAAGCAAATTCGAGGTACCAATGTATGCCACGGTGGGGCTGGGATGGTTGCAAAGCCTACCGGTCGCCACTGCCTCGGGTCGTTACAGTTGGTATCAGAGCATAGGTTGAGCGAATACCTATGCTTAATCAAAAAAATAATAAAATAAAAATAAAAAAATAAAAAAAGAAAAATAAAAAAATATCTTATCAGAGATATCAAACAATGAAATACATTCAATCTCATTTAATAAATATACAAATGTGAAAAACAATTATTTGAAGTTATGTATTAAAATTAAATATGATAATTATAAAGCTAATGTTAAAAGTATTTTCCATTTAGAATATATATATTTGTATATATTGGAATGGAAAGAATATTGAATTTGAATTTAATAAGATGTTTTCAAACTTTAATATATATATAATTTGTAAATTGGTTTAATACTTTTGAAAATGATATTTTAAGATTTAAGTAACAAGAATAATTTCTTATTTATTATAAACATATATTTTAAGTTTTATTTTGGTTAAGGTTTAAATTAAGAAGTTCAATTGTTTTTTTTTAGATTCTTTCCTTCTTAAAATTCAAAATGGTTTGTAAAAATATATATATAGTTAAGCTCAATTTCTCAAGCATATATAAGTATGTTATATTTAATTGATATAAGCATAAGTTATTTTAAATAATTGTTTTTCACATTTGTATATTTATTAAAATCTAAAAGCTTAAATTATAAAAAGAGATAAATACATTATATACTTATAAATATTTCATAAAACATATAAATGTCTTAAATAAATTTATTAAAAACAAGAATAACACTTGTTGGCATATTAGAGTAGTTTAGTGACATTTGTAATTTGCAAACCTATGTGTAAGCTAATTAAAGAGACAAGTGGCTATATTTTAATTTAAGTTTTAAAATAAATAAAGTTAGTATGTAAGAAGAAATATCTGTTTTCATTTTTCAGTCTAAGATTATCTTTTCTTCATCCTCTACTAAATACAATTCGAATCTAAAATCAAAAAGAAAAATGAAAACCTGGAAATCAAAATGCAAAGAAGCAAAATAAATCTGGAAATTCAACTGCAAATCAAAAGGAGATCAAAGGCAACATCAGTTTCAAATTTTCTCAAATACAAATCAGTTTCAAAAATCAACAGCAAGTTTAAATTCAACAAGGCAAATAGAAGTTCAAAATCAAACATGCAAGCCTGGAAACAGAAAATGTTCTCTGTTCTCTGATTTCTGGTGAGTAAATATTTTTTAAAAACAGTTTTAAAATCTGAAATCAAACTTTGATGCAAGCGATAGATTTGTGTTGTGATGATGTATATTGTTGCATGAATGTTGATTGTGAATGCATGTTTGTAAATATGATATGTTCTGTGTATATGAGTTTCTGTATATATGCATATCTTCTCTGTTTAAATAATACAGGCTCCAAATCTATAAATAAATTCATATCTCATATTATAAATAGATTTAGGTAAAGATTTCTAAATGGAAGTTGATCATATCAGTATAATACTAGTTCTAAATATATTTTCGAGTATATTTATGTAATGGACATTTTAAAATTTTAGAATTACAGTGGTCAACATTTTATATCAGAAAATTTAAGTGATAAATTTCCTAGTTTCAGTTATATAATTGGGTTCACATCTGAAATCTATGAATTTTAGTAATAATATTGGAATTTTTAAAACTTGAAGTTGATGGTAATTGTCGAGTTGATCAATATTGAGAATGTTGGAATTTCTGGCGATCGGAAGATGGAGAAATGTCGGGTTTTAGTTTGGAGGTGGCCGAAGTGATGAAGAGTTGGGAAAAAATACTCGATGAATTTCTGGATGGCCGTGGTAACCAGGCGGCGTCGAACTAGGGTTAAATGACCTGTTTTGGTCATTGGGGTAGTCGAGATTTTTGCGTGGTGGTGGGTGAACTGGAGTCAATCGCGATAGGTGTAAAAGCTGGTTGGAGTAGTGGCGAAGCTTAGGTGAAAGGGGAAGGTGATCTCGAGATCGGAGGCAACGGGACGGCAGCAGTTTCTGGCCATGGCATTTTCAAAATTCGACAGAGATGCTCGATTTCGATTTGCAAAAGAATTTTGGATTCTAGGTTCTCGAGATTGTTTGCGTGGGTAGTTGTGATCATCGAGAATCGCCGCGATGTCATACGATGGTCGGAGTTGGCGGTGTACGTGCACACGTGCACGTGAACGTTGGGTGCCTGGGATTGTTTGGGTTTGGGGAAGAAGGGGGTACTCGGGGGAAGTCTCGTGTAGATTGTGTCACAACTCGAAGCAGGTGGGTATTCGAGTGGACTCGGGAAAGGTTCGTGATTTATGGGGGTTTACTCGGGTGGATCTGGGTTTAAACTGAAGGCTTGTTTTTTTTAAATTGTTTCGAGTTCAAAATTTTTAAAAAGTTATAATTAACATGTTTAAATTATTTTAAACTATGATTGATTTCTAAAGTATTTTATTTTAAATAAGTTAAATAATTAAGATTTAGAAATCAATTAAAATAAGGACTATCTTTAGTAATTTAGAATTTTGATTTAATTAAAGATAATTAAATTTGTAAAGATAATTAAGATAATTAAATTATTAATCATTGAAAGGTTATTGGTTAATATAAAGGATTTGATTTAGATAATGTTTTAAAATTTTAAATAAGAAGTTAAGAAATCATTTAATTAAATTTAAATGATTAAGTTAAATAATTAATTAAGTAATTAATTTGTGATTTATTAAAGATAATCACTTTGGAGTTAATTAAGTGTAATTACTTGGTGAAGTAATTAAGTAATTAATTACTGAAGATAATTAAGTAAAGGATAATTATTTTAGGAAGGTAATTAAAGGGAAGTAATTAAGAGTTAATCACTTGAGGCTATTTAATTATAGATTAATTAAGTGTAATTTCATAAAGAGGTAATTAATGATTAATTATTGAAGGTAATCACTTATGGAAGTAATTAGTGGAAATTACTCATGGGAGTAATTAAATGGAAGTGATTAATGGATAATCACCTGATTAAATAATTGATTAATATAATTGTTTTAAAGTTAATTAATTATAAAGTAATTAATTTATTAAAGAATTAAGAATTATTAATGATGGAATTAATTACTTGTTAAGGTAATTAGTTAAAAGAGATCATTTAATGAAGTAATTAGAAGATAATTACTTATGTAAGTAATTAAGAGTTAATTACTTAATTATTTTATTTAATTAATTAATGTAATTAATTAAATGTGTTTAATTTAAGATTAATTCCTAAGTGTAATTAATTAAAAAGTAATTAATTAATAAGTTAATAAATTAAGGATTATTTGTTAATGAAATTGATTAATAATTACTTAATGAAGTAATTAAAGAATAATTAATTAGATTAATTAATCAAGGTTAATATAAATAATTAAGAAGTAATTAATTAAGATAAGTAATTACAAATTGTTAATTACTGATTATGATTAATTAAGACTAATTAATGAATGAAGTGGTTGATTAAAATTAATTATTTAATTAATTAAAAGATTAATTAATTAATAGGAATTATTTAATGAATTAATCAAGGTTGATTAATTAAAAGTAATTAATTTAAGTATGATTAATTAATTGTAATTAATTGAGGATTAATAAACTTAATTATAGTTAATTGATTAATGAAGGTTCATTAATTATTGTAATTAATGATAGTAATTAAATGTTAATTACTGAATATGGTTAAGGATAATTACTTGAATGTAATTAAAGTATAATTAATCAAGGAAGATTAATTAAGGAAGATCATTAAGATGTTTAAATAAATAAATTTGTAATTAATTAATGATAATAAGCAGGATTAAGATAATCCAAGTAATTAAAGGATAGAAATTAATTTAATTAAAGGTTAATTAAATTGATTTGGAGTTAATCAATTCTGCTTATGGATGATTGATTGATATTGGGTGATTGATTGATACTGGATGATTTGGATATGATATCTATGATATGTGATATGCTGCTTTGTGAGATAAATGTTGATATGAATTATCTATTGTGATAATGTGATTTATCTATCTATTTATATCATCCTGAATAAGTTTAAATGTTTAAACTTTTAAACAACTTGGCCTTAAAAGATACGTTTTGGATTCCGATGAGACCGGGATCGGGTTTCCATATACCGGTATTCCAGGTCTGGAGACCCGAATACCACATCGATCCAAATTTACGATAGGTCGTGAATCTCAAGTGAAGATGAAGATTCAGAGTGCAAGGGTTATTGTCGTTAACTCTGAGGGTGATTCCAAAACGAGTGTAATGAGATAATGCCTTCGGTTTCGTTCGAACCCGGAACGAACTTATATGGATTGAATGCTTTCAGCACATCGTCAGGCGGACGATGAGCATTCTAAGTGATATGTTCTGATTAAAGGTAATCGTAATCTCAAGTCTCATCAACCGGGAATGGCTAAAACAGGGGAGGTGCAGCAAGGCTTCGTGGGTAGCACCCACTGAGAGCAAGATAGATCCCTGTCTAGAGGTCCCTTTTCTTTTATTCGGCTTAGTGTGTGGTTGGTCGCGCCAACTACGGGATTGTCTTGTTCGGAATTATCCAGTAAGGGATGGTTCCGGCTTTGTGTTGCAGGGGAGCGGGCGTACTCCTCGGTACGGTGATCTAGGCCACGTACTGTGACGGGCGGTACCCCAGTAGCCCTGCCATTGATGGAATCCAAACTCCAATAAGTGCCGTACGTATTAGTTGTGCCCAACTATGTTGGAATGTGAGATGTAAGCATTTCAGCTATTTCTGTATTTTACTTGAAAACCATAGACCCTATTATAATACAATCGAATTTCCTATCAAATGTTTTGGTTAGCGTAAGGTAAAAACTTACCCATGTTTATTTGTGGGAAGTCTTACGTGATACCTTTTCTTTCAAAAGGTTTTGAAGTTAAACAAGTTTAACCTGTTACTCACACCAGACCCATGTCTGACCCAAGTTGTTTATTTCTGTTTTATAAACTCTTGGGTACTCAAATTTTTACGAGTAGCCAAGGGATTCAGGTTTAGCTTTGACGAGTAATCTGGAGGAGCAATGGAGCAGGAGGCTTCAGCGTTGTAGATATAGATAGTAGTTTCCGCTGTGTTGATCTTGTTTAGATCTTTGTTTTGTATTGAGATGTAATAACTAGACAGATGATTATAACTGTCTAGTATATGATGTGTAATCTGTGTAACTCTGATAAGTGGTGTATATGATACTATGTAATATTTATGTGATATAATATATTTTGTTCGTTTCCGCTGTGAGTATTTGTGTTTGTTTCTTTTCTCTTCTTCTCTTTTCTACTTCTCACCCCTTTCTTTCTTACTGTCGATGCGACTTTCTGGGAGTGGAAAGCCGGGTCGTCACACGTGGTATCAGAGCGGAAACGAATAAATTATATTAATAACATGTGTAAACATATTAAAATTATTTGGTAGCCGTGGTGATGGTTGATATCTCTGATACGAATAAATTATTTGGTATCACGTACTGTGACGGGCGGTACCCCAGTAGCCCTGCCATTGATGGAATCCAAACTCCAATAAGTGCCGTACGTATTAGTTGTGCCCAACTATGTTGGAATGTGAGATGTAAGCATTTCAGCTATTTCTGTATTTTACTTGAAAACCCTAGACCCTATTATAATATAACTGGATTTCCTATCAAATGTTTTTGTTAGCGTAAGGTAAAAACTTTTCCATGTTTATGTGTGGGAAGTCTTACGTGATACCTTTGTTTTCAAAAGGTTTTGAAGTTAAACAATTCTAACCCGTTTACTCACACCAGACCCATGTCTGACCCAAGTGTTTATTTTCTGTTTTATTAAACTCTTGGGTACTCAAATTTTTACGAGTAGCCAAGGGATTCAGGTTAGCTTTGACGAATCTATGGAGGAGATATGGAGCAGGAGGCTTCAGCATTCGTAGATAGATAGTATTCCACTGTGTTGGTTGATCTGAGTCTTTTGTTTGAATTGTATCTTGAGTTGTATAATAGACAGAAATTATAACTGTCTATTTTGTTGTATAAGTTGTGTCACTCTGATTATGTAAAGACTATGTAATAGTTATGTGATATATTATATTTTGTTTCGTTCCGCTGTGAGATTCTGATATTGTTTAGTTCTTTCTTTCTCTTCTTTTCTCTTTTCTATCCCTTTCTTTCTTATTAGCGATACGACTTTCTGGGCATAGGAAGTCGGGTCGTTACATTAGGTCTTATGGATTCCATCCTTGGATGGGATTCTACCTGCTGTGTGCATGGTACCATGGTTTACTTTGCATTCATTGTCGACCAATTCTGAAACCCAGGTGATATGGCTTTCTCTTGCGCGTGCTAGTAAGAGTTTTTCTAGCGCATCAACATGGGGGTATGTGGGGAATGGATCCCTCTAGAAGAGAATTAATCTGTTGATGCCGAGGTCAACCCAACCGATTTTGTGATTGAATGAAAGTGTAACGACCCGAAATTTTGGTCGTTAGATTTTGAACATTTAATTTGTTTTAAATGTGAATGTGAATTATAATTTGATTTGAAATAAGAAAATTTTAGTTAAATCAATATAATTAGTTAAATTTTCAAATATGGCAATTTAATTGGATTTGAATAATAATAATTAAATATTTGAAATTGGGATAATTTGTGAATCTGGATGTAAATGGATATGAAAATGGTTTCTAAGATTTATTTTGAGTCTAGTTTGAAATAGAATTTTAATATTGGACCTTTGGATGGAATCCAAAGTCGATAGGCTGAATTCGGAATTTTATATTAATTTAATAATGGAATTTAATATTATAATAATGTAAATAATCAAATTTTGATTCGGGATGAATCATAATGATTTCTAATGTGATTAAAAATTCTATATGATTTATAATTACGTTAGTAAAATGTTAAAAGTGAAATTTTAAGTGATTTCGATGATTTCAGAAATCGCTCGAATTTAATTGACGAGTTAAAATAGCCTTCCGGGTCACAGTCTCGGAATTCGACGAAACCAGTTCCATTGGATCTGTAATAGTTAATTATTATCAGATTTCAAATTTTGTATCGTTTGGAGTTACCGTTTGTTCGTACGGGTGAGAAACGCGTTGGAATTTAAATTGATAATTTAATCTTTTAAATCGATTCAAAAAGCTATCTTCCACATATGATTGAATTAGCTTCCGAAACACATTCCATTGTGTTCGGAACATGGGTAAAACATTATAATCGCATGTCAACACGCGTCGTTCGGAGATCATTCGAAAAAGTTGTTTTAAAATGGATTTAATATTAAAATAATATTATTAAACGTATATATATACGTATAACAACTAAACCCTAGTTCTCTTCAGCCCTAGCTGCCGGCTAAAAAAATTAATGGCCGAAACGCTCCAATATTCATCCCCTCTAATCTCTCCATCCACTCATCTTTAGCGAAAACTTTCAACTATAAGATTGCAGAGCTCGTTGAGCTCTACCCTTTGAACGGCAGTGATCAAGTTTGGCGTAGTAGGTCGTCCAGATTATAGCCTCGAACGTGTGATGTTCGAACACGTTTTTCGAGTTATTGGCAAAGTCGAGTTCAGCCGTGGCTGGGCCGTGGGTGCACGTCGTTTAGGGCTTCGACGTGGGCTAGGTTGATCTCATTCTCGGCTAATATTGTAGGAGGTGCGGTTTGTAACCCTAGTCGGCGACGATGGGTTCAGTTTTGCCTGGAGCGAGCGAATAAGGGAGAAGACAAAGTGTGCAGCCTTGATTTGTTGTCCAGATCTAATGGCCGATGGTAATAGTATAATTAAAATAAAAAGCAAATTTGTTTTAAATGTATATACAAACTTTATAAATCGATAACTCTTGCATACGTTGTCAGATTCTGACGAATTTGGTAGCGCCGGAATCGCAGCAATGCGATCTACGCTGCAGTAAGAGTTTGGAGACGATCAAAGTTAGGGGAAATTTTGGATTAAATCGAACAGACTCGATTTAATTTAGAATTTAAACGCTCGACAATTCAAGGTGAGTAAATCTCACTCACATCTGGATGCCAATTAATTTAAATAGTTAATATTTAAATAATTATGTGATTGGTTGAATATGAATATTAATATCAGTTTGGATTGATATTTGTTGTTGTGCTAACATCTGTGGATGTAGAGAAACAGGTTGGAGGGATCCAACTGGATTCCTCACAATGTAGAAATTAATTTCATAATTGATGATGTATTTTATTTATATACTGTGATAGATTAATTTGGAAATTAAATTGTGCTGTGTTATGATTGGATAAATAAAATCTGGAATTTTAAAATATAATGAAATAAATTGAGATTAAAGGGAAATGAAAAGGAATTTTTAAGGAATGGTTTTAAGGAAATTAAATTTCAGAAATTGGATTGGAAATTGAAGTGTTATTGGAAACTGTAATTAAAAAGGAAATGAGAAATGGAAATTTATAAACTAGGTTTATAAATGGAATGGGGTTTTATTGGGAAATAAATTTGAAGTATAGATTTTCAATAGAAATTTCTATAAGAAGTGAAATGGATTAAAAATAATAATGAGATTATTTTTAAAGGATGGAAAATGTATCTTTCCTGGAAATTTAGTATGTTCCAAAAAAGAGCTTTCAAAATATAAATTGGCAGTTTAAAATGCATTTGAGAATATTTTAGAGAGAAAATATTATTTTAATCATTTTTAAGTACAAGTAAATATTTATTTAAGTGATTATGGTATTTAATTATTTTAAAGGTAAATTAGTATTATGTTTCTAAAGGAAACTTTAACATAGATATTTGATATAATAACTTTATCTTAAAAGAAATTTTGATTTAAGTTACTCAAGGAAACTTTATGGAATTTTCAAAGGTGTTATTTGAAGTAAAGAATTTGGTAACTTATTTTAAATAATTGAAGCATATATTTTGGAAGTAATTTCCAGGAAATGGGAAGTGTGATTAAAAATAAAAGGTGTTTATTTTTTAAAAGTGTTGGAAGAAATTTACGGGATTTAAGCGTAAATTTGAATTGAGATAAATCCAGCGGGATTTATAAAAGAATTCTTTGGTTTATTCTGAAATGGGAGTGTATTTCCCTGAGAAGCCAAGTATGTTTTAAAGCAGATTTTCAAGTAAAAGTTAAAAGTTTTAAATTTGTTTTTAAAAGAATATTATTATTATTTATATTTATAAAATGGATTTATTTAAAGATAGTTCGGTTAAAGTTTTATTGAAAGTTGTATAGAAGTAGGAGTAGCGCCTACGGTTCCGTTCGAACTCGGGACGGAATTGTATGGATGAATGATTTCGGAACATCGTCAGGTGGATGATGGGCATTCTAAGGGATATGTTCTAAAAAGGTAACGCTTAGCCTCAAGCCTCATCAATCGGGAATGACTGAAAATCAGGGGTTATGCGGCAAGGCTATGTGGGTAGCACCCATTAGGGTGAGGTCATCCCTATCTAGATGTCCCTTTTTATTTCGGCTTAGTGGTGCGGTTGCTGATCCCAACCGTGGGGTGATCTTACTCGGAATTATCCAGTAAGGGGTAGTTGGTAAGGGGTAGTTCCGGCTTTGTGTTGCAGGGGATCGGGCGTGGTCCTCGGTACGTTGATCTAGACTATGTATTGTGACAGGTGGTACCCCAGTGCCTAGTCATTAGTTGGAAATCCATTCTCCCTACGTGCCTTTACGGTTTTTGTTTGTATTACCCACTTTGTGGCTAGTATGCTGGAATTTAATCATGTGACAATTTCAGCTATTTGAATAAGTATTTGTATATAGACACTATTATAGTATCAGAGGATTTGATAAGAAAGTGTTTTGACTATCGTAAGATAAAAACCCGACATGTTTATTTGTGGCGTGGTCTTACGAGATGCTTCTGATTTCAAAGGATTTTTGAAACTTTAATAATCAGTTTGGATGTATTTCTCTTACGCTGGTATTCCAGACTGACTCGGGTGTTATTTCATTATAATGCTCGGGTCAGACCAAGTATTTCAGGTTCAGGATTGGATACTTTGGAGCTCAGGAGAGGAGCTGGAGTTCGAGACGTATTATTCGTACTTGTTTATTCCGCTGCTATGGTTGTTTGAAATTACCAGCAATTTGTGAGGCAGGCTGATATAACTGCCAGGCTGGTAATTGTTGTTTACTTGTGATATACTATGATGATGTATTATATATAAAACAGATATAGTTTTCATTTTGTGTAAAGATCTGTTATTATCTATTATATTTTATTCCACTGCGATTGTGAGATTCTGATGTTGTTTAGTTACTTCTTTCTTCTATCTTCTTTCTTTTTCCTCAATAATCTGTCTTTTCCAGCACTCGATCGTCGGCATATTATACAATGGAGTATTTTGTGTCGATTTTCGAGAATTGAGAAGGGCGGGTCGTCTCACTTGGTATTAGAGCTTAGGTTAGCGATAACCTAGGCTTTGGTGGAAATTACTCATTAGAAATAGAGTCAGAAGTACTCTATAATGAGTTGAGTGTAATAATAGATATGAGCGCATACTTGTTAGTGAATATAAAAATTGTTTTTATACTGTGTTGACTTATTAGTTGAGTTTTTATGAATTCTGGTCGGTACGGGAAGTACAACCATAATCGATTGGGGTTTCTAAACTCTTAAACAAGATAAACCGACATAGTATTGTTTTAAAGAGGGTAAATGAAATAATTTTACCCAAAATTATATTTTGATATAAAAGGAATAATTTTCTAAAACTATTATATATACTGGGATGTTGGTTGTTACTATTATAATCAAATAAGAATATAAATTTGAAATGGATTATAACCAAATAAAATCCTATAAATGACTTATCCGAAGGAGTATAACTAAAATTTGATTTAAACCAGAATTTAAATCCCGGAAATTTTGAAAAGTGTTTTAAATGAATTTAAACAAAAAGTTTGGAAATTTAAATCTTGGGAAGGTTTGAAATGTTTTCCAAAACATTTGAAGGCAATAATGGAGTATTATTTTGGAAAATAATTTTTGAAATGGAAATTGTTTGGAAATGGAATTGTGGAAGTAAAGAAGCACTGAACTCACTTCAGTAGCTGGGAAATAATCCTGATGATGATGGCCACATCATCATAATTCATTTTCGAGTTTCTAAAGTGATGGATTGCTACCGTGGTAATTGGTTATGATATTATTTGAACTTGTTGGGTATACAAGTTGTTTTAGAAATTTCAAGGGGGAAATTCGTTTTGGTAAAACCAAGTATTTTGGAATCCGGAGATTTGATTTTATATACCAAGTGGGTATGTGTTGATTATTATTTCAAATTGGTTTTGAAATAAATCCGGGGAATGGAATTCCAGAAATTCTATTTAAATAATGTGAAAGGATAAGATGAATCAATTATTGAGCTTATAAGGTGAAGTTGATCTAATAAGATATATTCGGATTTAACTCCAGATAAGTTAAATATAAAATGTGAATTGGGATTGAATTTAATTGGACATAAGGTTGAAATGTAAAATGATTATAATTGAGGATTATAATTATGCAATGAAAATTTATACCCTTAAGTTATTAAGTGTTATATATGTAATCTGGAATTGTGATTATAAGATGAAAATGACTCAAATGGACAATATAAGTTTTTAAATAAATGAGTTGTCGAACTTATGAATTGTAAACCAAAATAAATGGTTGGTATTTTATGGGAAGTTCAAAATTCAATCCTAGATGAAAGAAGAATTGAAATAAGGTGAAGTAAAATATAAATGTGGATGGACATAGGTTGGTAAATAAGTTTTGAAACTTATATACTGAGAAGTAAAATTTAGTTGAGTTTGGGTTGAATTGAACTGAAATCAAAAATTCAGTTGTGTTATAAATAATATTGAATGGAATTAAATTCCTATTTAAGTTAGTAAGGGAATGGAATGAATTTAAGTTGGATAAATAAGAATTTGGTCGAACTTGAATTAAATCGGTAAAAGATTAAATGAAAGAAATTTTAATCAAGCTGGAATGATATTGGATAAGTTAAATTCTCACTCAACTGGATTCAAAAGAATTGTTTGAAGGTGAATTTAGCGTAAGCTAAATTAAATACTAAAGGGTAATAGGATGAATAAAATTTTGGTAGCTTGTTAAAAATTTGAAAAGTAAAATAGAACCCAGTTCTGATTTAGAATAATTGGGAGGGCATGTTATTAATAAATTCAGAAATGAATTGAGAAGGTGAATAAAAGTAAATGAATTGCAAGTAAACTAGTTGAATTAAAATTTGTAATGGATTGGAATTTGATTGGATGAGAATCAAATTTAAATAAAATAGAATTGATGCAAGAAGAAATGAAGTTATTATGAAGTTGAAATAACTTAAGTAAATTATGAAGTGTTTGTTGTCGAGTTTTGTGAAATGGTTTTGAATGAAAGTTGTTTGGATAATGAAATGAAATGCAACTGAAGGGATTTATATTAATAATGTAATGGAAATAAGAATGTTGGGTTGTGAATAATCCAGAATGGAATAATATTAATATAAATTTAAGTTGGAATTAATTTAAAATGGTTATAAGCTTAAGAAATGGTTACTTGTTTGAATAACAACAAACTTGCATAGGAATTGGTCGTTTTGTTGTAAACGAAAGTGAATTGATTTGAAGAAGCCAATAAAGTTGGTTTTGAATTAATTGATATAAGTGCAATATAATTAAGTGGTTTTGCATATAAATGAAAGTGGATTATTAAAGAAATGCAAGTATATCAAATTGAAAATAAAATTTGATTGTGAATCAATTTGAAATTGAATTGAAGTAAATTAATGTAAGAAAAGCATATGTTAACCATATTGAAGTGAATTATGAATGTGATGCAAATTAATCAATTTGGAATTGGGTAAGGAGATATTATGAAAGTGGGGCTTATAAACCAAATTGATATGGATATGAGATTAGTTGATGCAATTATGAATTGTATGTAGTGAACTTGATTGTGAATCATTTTGAGTGGAATAAAATGATATGTGGATTTATGGAGGAAACTAAAATACTGTTGAAACTTATGGTTGCTTATAAAATATGGTTAACATGTGGGATTATGAAAATGTGTTGTTTGGGCTATGAAATTGAAGTGTTTGGCTAAGATTAATGAATGGAATGTTGTTAAATTCCCATATTCTTGACAACTGATATGCTTGTTTGAGTAAGTACAGGTGCAGGAGGCAATCGATAGAGTTGGAGCGCGTAAATGCATAATATATTAGCCGCTTGCTTTTAAAATGCTAATCATAAGTTACGCCTACGCAATAAAATTAAGAAATGATATATATATATATATATTGTGAAATATTTTGTTTTCCGACCGTGTGGGTCGATGTATATATATTTATATCTATTGTGATATTGTGAAACGCTCTCCGTACAAAGGAGAAGCTGTCAAAAATTTTCGAAAATTTTGGGAGTTAGGAATTTTTTGAAAGTTTTGAAATTTTTGATTAACTAGAAGTTGATTATGAAACGATGTTAGAAATCAAAGTTTTTGAGTTAGAAATGAAAGCTAATGGTTTTGGATTAAACTAAAGGATTTTGAGAAGTGGATGTAAGTTTTAATTAAGTGGGTTTTGGGTAAGTAAATGAGTTTGGAAGCATTTTCCTACCTTAACAAATTTCGGGGACGAAATTTTTATAAGGGGGGAGGAATGTAACAACCCGAAATTTTGGTCGTTAGATTTTGAACATTTAATTTGTTTTAAATGTTGAATGTGAATTATAATTTGATTTGAAATAAGAAAATTTTGGTTAAATCAATATAATTAGTTAAAATTTCAAATATGGCAATTTAATTGGATTTGAATAATAATAATTAAATATTTGAAATTGGGATAATTTGTGAATCTGGATGTAAATGGATATGAAAATGGTTTCTAAGATTTATTTTGAGTCTAGTTTGAAATAGAATTTTAATATTGGACCTTTGGATGGAATCCAAAGTCGATAGGCTGAATTTGGAATTTTATATTAATTTAATAATGGAATTTAATATTATAATAATGTAAATAATCAGATTTTGATTCGGGATGAATCAGAATGATTTCTAATGTGATTAAAAATTCTATATGATTTATAATTACGTTAGTAAAATGTTAAAAGTGAAATTTTAAGTGATTTCGACGATTTCGAAAATCGCTCGAATTTAATTGACGAGTTAAAATAGCCTTCCGGGGCACAGTCTTGGAATTCGACGAAATCAGTTCTATTGGATCCGTAATAGTTAATTATTATCGGATTTCAAATTTTGTAGCGTTTAGAGTTACCGTTGTTCGCACGGGTGAGAAACGCGTTGTAATTTAAATCGATAATTTAATATTTTAAATCAATTCAAAAAGCTATCTTCCACATATGATTGAATTAGCTTCTAAAACACGTTCCATTGTGTTTGGAATGCGGGTAAAACATTATGATCGCCTGTCAGCACGCGTCGTTCGGAGATCGTTCGAAAAAGTTGTTTTAAAATGGATTTAATATTAAAATAATATTATTAAACGTATATATATACGTATAACAACTAAACCTTAGTTCTCTTCATCCCAAGCCGCCGGCTAAAAAAATTAATGGCTGGAACACTCCAATATTCATCCCCTCTAGTCTCTCCATCCACTCATCTTTAGCGAAAACTTTCAACTATAAGATTGTAGAGCTCGTTGAGCTCTACCCTTTGAACGGCAGTGATCAAGTTTGGCATAGTAGGTCGTCTAGAATATAGCCTCGAACGCGTGATGTTCGAATGCGTTTTTCGAGTTATTGGCAAAGTCGAGTTCAGCCGTGGGTGTGCATCGTTTAGGGCTTTGACGTGGGCTAGGTTGATCTCGTTCTCGGCTATTGTAGGAGGTGCGATTTGTAACCCTAGTCGGCGACGATGGGTTCAGTTTTGCCTGGAGTGAGCGAATAAGGGAGAAGACAAAGTGTGCGGCCTTGATTTGTTGTCCAGATCTAACGGCCGATGGTAATAGTATAATTAAAATAAAAATAAAATTTGTTTTAAATGTATATACAAACTTTATAAATCGATAACTCTTACATACATTGTTAGATTCTGACGAATTTGGTAGCGCCGAAATCGTAGCAACGCGATCTACGCTGCAGTACAAGTTTGGAGATGATCGAAGTTAGCAGAAATTTTTGATTAAATCGAACGGACTCGATTTAATTTTGAATTTAAACGCTCGACAATTCAAGGTGAGTAAATCTCAATCACATCTGGATGCCAATTAATTTAAATAGTTAATATTTAAATAATTGTGTGATTGGTTGAATATGAATATTAATATCAGTTTGGATTGATATTTGCTATTGTGCTAACATCTGTGGATGCAGGGAAACAGGTTGGAGGGATCCAACTGGATTCCTCACAATGTAGAAATTAATTTCATAATTGATGATGTACTTTATTTATATACTGTGATAGATTAATTTGGAAATTAAATTGTGCTACGTTATAATTGGATAAATAAAATCTGGAATTTTAAAATATAATGAAATAAATTGGGATTAAAGGGAAATGAAAAGGAATTTTTAAGGAATGGTTTTAAGGAAATTAAATTTCAGAAATTGGATTGGAAATTGAAGTGTTATTACAAACTGTGATTAAAAAGGAAATGAGAAATGGAAATTTATAAACTGGGTTTATAAATGGAATGGGGTTTTATTGGGAAATAAATTTGAAGTATAGATTTCCAATGGGAATTTCTATAAGAAGTGAAATGGAGATTATTTTTAAAGGATGGAAAGTGTATCTTTCCTGGAAATTTAGTATGTTCCAAAGAAGAGCTTTCAAAATATAAATTGGCAGTTTAAAATGTGTTTGAGAATATTTTAGAGAGAAAATATTTTAATCATTTTTAAGTACAAGTAAATATTTATTTAAGTGATTATGGTATTTAATCATTTTAAAGGTAAATTAGTATTATGTTTCTAAAGGAAACTTTAACATAGATATTTGATATAATAACTTTATCTTAAAAGAAATTTAAGTTACTCAAGGAAACTTTATGGAATTTTCAAAGGTGTTATTTGAAGTAAAGGATTTGGTTACTTATTTTAAATAATTGAAGCATATATTTTGGAAGTAATTTCCAGAAATTGGAAGTGTGCTTAAAAATAAAAGGTGTTTATTTTTTAAAAGTGTTGAAAGAAATTTACGGGATTTAAACGTAAATTTGAATTGAGATAAATCCAGCAGGATTTATAAAAGAATTCTTTGGTTTATTCTGAAATGGGAGTGTATTTCCTTGAAAAGCCAAGTACGTTTTAAAGCAGATTTTTAAGTAAAAGTTAAAATTTTTAAATTTGTTTTTAAAAGAATATTATTATTATTTATATTTATAAAATGGATTTATTTAAATATAGTTCGGTTAAAGTTTTATTGAAACTTGTATAGAAGTTTGTAACTCTTATTTTAAAATTTTAGTTCGACTTAACTTTTATTTTAAAATTAGTTTTTATATTTTATAAAAATAGTTTTATCTTAAATATTCTTAAGATATATTTTGGATAAAGTGACTTAAATTATTTTAAATCTTAAGTGTTTGTACTTGGTGATTTCAGGGGAAATAGAAAATATTGGGAAATTTATTCCGTAAGAGAAAGATGGTTTGAAATTGTTTTCAAAGGGTTAAAAAGTGGAAATATATCTTGCGAAGATATTTTGAGGTTAATAAATAATTTGGGAGAAATTATTTAAAGGTCTGATGGTTGTTTGTGAATGTTATTTGATAGTTAAATAACCGACTATTAATATTGGCCAATGCGTTGATCGTTTCGAAGAGACCGGGATCGGGATTTATTTCTCGAAAACCACTTCGATCCGGTTTGTACATTTTCATGGAAAAATGAGTTCGGAGTTGAAGATGGAGCAGTGAAGTGCAAGGGCTAGTCGCTACTAATCCTGAGGATAATTCCAAAATGGATGTAGTAGGAGAAGTGCCTTCGGTTCCGTTCGAACTTGGGACGGACTTGTATGGATGAATGCTTTCGGAACATCGTCAGGTGGACGATGGGCATTCTAAGGGATATGTTCTAAAAAGGTAACGCTTAGCCTCAAGCCTCATCAACCGGGAATGACTGAAAATCAGGGGTTATGCAGCAAGGCTATGTGGGTAGCACCCATTAGGGTGAGGTCATCCCTGTCTAGATGTCCCTTTTTATTTCGGCTTAGTGGTGCGGTTGCTGATCCCAACCGTGGGGTGATCTTACTTGGAATTATCCAGTAAGGGGTAGTTCCGGCTTTGTGTTGCAGGGGATCGGGCGTGGTCCTCGGTACACTGATCTAGACCAGGTACTATGACAGGTGGTACCACAGTGCCTAGTCATTAGTTGGAAATCCATTCTCCCTATGTGCCTTTACGGTTTTTGTTTGTGTTACCCACTTTGTGGCTAGTATGCTGGAATTTAATCATGTTACAATTTCAGCTATTTGAATAAGTATTTGTATATAGACACTATTATAATATCAGAGGATTTGATAAGAAAGTGTTTTGGCTATCGTAAGTTAAAAACCCGACATGTTTATTTGTGGCGTGGTCTTACGAGATGCTTTTGATTTCAAAGGGTTTTTGAAACTTTAATAATCAGTTTGGATGTATTTCTCTTACGCTGGTATTCCAGACCGACTCGGGTGTTATTTCATTATAATGCTCGGGTCAGACCGAGTATTTCAGGTTCAGGATTGGATACTTTGGAGCTCAGGAGAGGAGGTCCGAGACGTATTATTCATACTTGTTTATTCCGCTGCTATGGTTGTTTGAAATTACCAGCAATTTGTGAGGCAGGCTGATATAACTGCCAAGCTGGTAATTGTTGTTTACTTATGATATACTATGATGATGTATTATATATAAAACAGATATAGTTTTCATTTTGTGTAAAGATCTGTTATTATCTATTATATTTTATTCCGCTGCGATTGTGAGATTCTGATGTTGTTTAGTTACTTCTTTCTTCTATCTTCTTTCATTTTCCTCAACAATCTGTCTTTTCTGGCACTCGATCATCGGCATATTATACAGTGGAGTATTTTGTGTTGATTTTCGAGAATTGAGAAGGGCGGGTCGTCTTAGAAAGAGTTAGCGCCATGGAAATACTTATGAAACTACTTTAATAATGAAAGGCATTCACTTATGGTGGGAAATTAACCTATGAAATAACTTGTATTTATTATGTAGTAAGTTATGGGGGTGACGCATTTTTTGTTACCATGCTGAGCTAAAACGAGAAAGAATTTTGTTTTTAATGAAATATCCCTTCGGTGGAGAAGTCATATTTCAGTTTTTCCTTTTCTTTTCGGAATTTTTTACAAGTAGTACCCTTGTGGGTTACTTTTAAAACATTTTATTTTTCGAAAACCTTTCTAGTTAACGTCATTTTCGATGTACGACTTGTAATCATAACAATGTTTTCATTTTACAAGAAGTTTTACAAAGCAATTGCTTGAAACAAAACTCATGAATAGCCATAAAAAGAAAAGAATGTGGGTTAGAAGGTGGGAAAATGCTCATTTTGTTTGAGATTATAAAATGAGAACTTCAAGGTAGCCGAAGGTTTAATAAAGAAATTTTAATGTTTCCCCTTAAGCGTAAATTTGGTAGAACGAGCGACTTCCAGAAATGATATTTAGAATTTTGAAGGCAGACATAAGAAATCAAATAAGAGCCCTTCAAATATAAACTTGGCAGAAAAGGCTATTACCAAAGGCAATATTTAGAAATCCAAGAATTCTAAAGGTCAATACAAGAAATCTAATAAGTGCCCCTAATTAAAAACTTGGTAGAAAGAGCAATTTCGAATGCAATATTTAGAAATCCAACAATTTCAAAGGTCAATACAATAAATCCAATAAGTTCCCAAGAGTATAAACTTAATAGAAAGGGCAATTGTCGAAGGTAATTTTTAGAAATTCAAAAATTTTGAAGGCCAATACATAAGGCTTCTTAAGGGAATTATTTTGAAAATGATGGAGGCTGAAAAAGCCAAACCAATTAACTACCTTATGAAGATATAGAGCTTTTAAAAAAACATCAATACTTTGTCTTTGTTTTGGATGAATCTCATGTTAACCAAAATATAAAGGATAAATTCCATTAATTTGCGGAAGATTTGAATTTGACATAAGATCTTCCTTGGAAAGGGAAAGATGAAAAAAATTAAACATTATAACAAAATAAGGTGTAAATATTATTTCCTAATACATTCATAAAGCTCCCTCTTTTGGATCATATTCTCAATGGCATATGCGAGCTTTCGGAATTCATCTATCTTGTGCCCATTCACTTGATGGTACATGTAGTAATTTTGGCCCTTCTGCCTTTCACCTTTTTATGGGGAATAATACGAATGACAAAGCTTGTTACGTGTTTCTTTGAAAACATGGGTCAAAGAATTATCAAAGGGAGTGAGAACCTTTTCCTTTAAAACCCAAGTCTTTGACCTTGTCGTTCATGGCTTCGACTATTTTCTTGAGTTGAGCTAGTTCCCGAAGTGATTAGTAAAGATATCCCGAAAGTTGCCTAATTTGGAGAGCCTGAAGTTCATAAATAGGGCCATACTCCCCATTTTAATCTAACTTCATAACCAACGTAACGAGACTTAGTTGTTGTCCTCCTCAATGAGCTAAATTTGAAGGTTTATAAGCAATTTCTAGTTGAATTCCACATTTCTACTTTCGTTGATGGAGTTAGACTTTGCTATCCACGGAGAATAGCTACTTTGAGACTGGGGAATAAAGGAACGAAGGTTCAGGGCCTCTTTCTAGCGCCAAAAATATTGGTATGATTTTTTATCACCCAAACACTTCAAAGGTAGAAGGGTAGGTTTCAATTAAACTATTTCTTGATTGCGTCAATAAGTTGATTTTTGAAGACTAAATTGAGTGCAATTAATAAAACCAAAATTAATGGTATTGAAAGTAAAGACACCAAGAGTATAGTGGTTCGGGCTAAAATCGAGATATCCACTGTAGTATTCTTCTTTAAAGATCTATATTTGAGAAAAGTGGGTTCTATGATGCTAAGTTTGCCATTAATGAGTTTTTGATATGGTCTTGCAACGACCAACAGTTTACATATTAAAGGATTGTAAAATATTATTTTTAAATTCATATTGGGTCGTATGGCGCTATAATTTTGGGAAATGCTAAGTAATGGCATTTTGACCCTTAAAAATTTTGTTAGACGATTTTCACCCTAAAACTTGTAAGGCCTATAATGTTCGATAGGAGCCGAACTAGAGGCCGAGACCACTTCCATTGGAAAGATGTGATGGTTTCTCTTTCTTTAGAGTGGTCATAGTAGCTTTTTGAACTTACCTTCAGGAGTTGTGGCTGTTTGTAGTTTATACAGTTTTTGATATTTAAGTGGGTAATTAATGAGATTTAGGTTAGGCCCGAAATCCCATCTTAGGAATTGTGCAAAGTGAGGCTGATGGGACATTCTCTTGCACATTTCACACTTCCCAAAAAAAACCTCCAGCAATCTCCTCTCTAGCCAAAAGGCATCATTAAACCTTACTTTTCTTAACCAAAACACGTAATTAAGGGGTAATTAGTAAGGTAATTTACATATCTACTGTTTGGGTCATCATAGAATTCGTGCATCTACTGTTCATTTTAGGATTGGTGCATTTTTGGTATTAGATGAGTGATTTTGCATTTCTCACTGTCCTATGTTAGTTAATATAGCAAAATTGATATTTTTAAGATTATTTTAGATGTTAAAACATTTTTAAAATTAGATCTAATCTTAATAGCATCTTTAAAATGGTTTTAAAAGGATAAAGTGTATTTTGATTCGTTTTTGAACATTTTGATAAACCACTCACCATTTTTGTATAAGGTTAGATCTAGGACAATATATATGATTGAATCGCGTTTGGATTGCTTATGCATGATGTTTGAAATGCTATTTAATATTTGTATATGGTCATTTGTTGTATTGTTAACTCATTTTAGTATAGTTAGAAAGTGGTCATCATTTGAGTTGTTCGTCATAAAAAAAATGCTCAATACTTCATGCAACCGAGATATAGCACTATTAGAAGCCTAGGCAACCTACACTTTTGATTACAACTTATTTTGGTTCGATTTGATGGAGTTCTGGCATAAAAGAAAACAATTCGGTGGTAGGGTTGAAATCAAGTCGGTGGTGAAGTTGCTTCGAGGATTGTGGTATTTTGCTTTGGGCTGGAGGAACATAGACTTCGGGAAAAAAATAGACGGGAGGGTTTTGGAAGTTGAGTGGAAAATTGGCTAAGTAATACTACCACTAAGAGCTTTTAGTCTGAGAGGTTTCGGCTTCGAGTTGATGGTGCAAAGACTTCGAGCACGTGAGAGGTTGGCTTTGGGTCGTGGATGTGGACGACAGGTTCTTATTTTGGGCTTAAGAAATTTTTTGGCTAACGGGATATGTTAGCATCGACATGATAGCTTTGGGCTTTTTGAGGTGTGGTTTCGAGACTCGGAGGTTCAGGCTTCGGGGCGCTTAAGGAAGACAAGTTTTGAGTTAAAAGGACTTAACCATTTCTAGGTTAAGTGAATCATGCCGAACACGACATGATATGTCGATGCCAACATGATTAAGGTCGGGGTGACCTTATGGGGTATAAAGGAGTTCGAGCTGTAGACTTCGGGATGTGCGCCTTGCATGTTTGTTCGTTCGTTCGATATTCGATTTCGATGTTATAACGTAATGAAGAATGACTTTAAGGGTAAAGCAATGGCCCAACGCTTCGATGTGATGACTTTGAAACTTTAACGAGATGATTCTACAACTCATGAGGGATGTTTAGAGATTTTTCGATGTTGACGACTCAATGATAGGAGTCGAGATGATGATCCAAAAGGATGAGTTCAATGATGGGGACTCATAAATGGAACTATGATTGTGTTGTACTATAAAGACGAATGGAATGAAACATCGACTGTTTTCTACCATAGGAACATATGCAGAGGGATCATTGATACTTGGAGGTTTTCAATGTGCTTATAACATCCCAGAATTTTATCGTTTTGATTAGTGAATATTTAATTAATTTTAAATATTTAAATAATTAGTTTTTAAAGTTTAATAACTTGAATTGAAATATAAGGATTATCTAAATATTTACTGTGAATTAAATATTAATTAAATGGATTTAATAGCTTTATTTAACTCCTTTTAATTAATAAATACAATGGTAAATCCATTTTGTAAATTTATTTACAATAATAAATAGTTCGAATTAATAATAAGACAATCAATAGTTAATAAAACGACTTGATTTTTAATGATGTATTTTTAAATGAATTTATAGGAATTTTTCATAATTTTTAATTTGAAAAATATTTAAATTATCGTTTGATGTATTTTATGGCAAACGATGGTATTTTTTAAATTTCACAGAATAAAATAATTTGTGTTTTTTATTGTTAATATATGATCGTGTCACATTTTGGTGCGATCGCATTTTTGTTTTTTATCGTTCGTGGTTTGTACGCGAACGAAATATTTTGTAGCGGGATACCGTAAAAACCTACTTTTCAAAACTTTTTAAATCAAATTAAAATTCAAAATTTCAAACATGACTTGATGGGTGATATGATGGGTTTCTTAAAAATATTGGGTTACTTGAAAATTTTGGTTAATTTGTTTTTCAAGTAAAGTAAAGGGGCTTGCTTATAAAAGAAAAATAACATCACGCTTAGTCCATTTCACCTTCCCCTTATTTTCTATTTTTCAATTTTCTTTCTTTCTCTTTCTTTTATTTCTTTCCAGTAAACAAAATAAACTAGCTTCCTCTTTATAAATAAAAAAAATCTACACTTAACTAAAAATCATGAAACTTAGTTTGTTAAACTCATATGGAGTTAATCTTCGATTCCATACCCAAATATAGTGTTCGATCGAGTTTGTCCCATGGTTGATTACTCACGGCCATGCTAGGGATTGAGATCGTTGGAACTAGGGGCGGTGTTGATCGAAACGAAGGCCGCCATCGTGTTGCACTTGTCGAAATGCACCTCCATACCAAGTTCGATTTTGTGCGGTCCTTGATTGTAGAACGCGTCATTTTTGGGTCGTCGTCTTCATGCTCCAAGTCGCTTTCTGGTTGAGGAGGTTGAGCTCCTCAACGTTGGGTGGATTGGAGTGCTTGTGTGAAGTGGAGTTGTTTGGCGAGAACGTGAATCGATTTCGTGGAGAACCGAGCGAGAGAAGGGGAGGAGAAAGCTCGACTATGTTGGGGTGCAGGTGCACATTGTGCATGGCCTTGATTTTGTAATTGGGGGAAAAAGGATTTGAACTTGATTATGGTAATTAGTTAATAATTAATCAAATTAATGAATAATTTGATTCCAAATCTTATAAATTCAATAACTATTGCTTACGTGGTCAGATTTGGACGCAATCTTTTGTGTTGGACTCATATCGATGATATATACACTGGAGTTGGATTTATTGAATTTGAAGCTAGTAGAATTTTGAGCTAAAATCGAACGCTGGTCAATTTTAGATCAAACCAGAAAGCGAAACGTCAACTGGAATTTTGCTGCGTTCACTCACATCTAAATAAACTATATTTTATCTATGTTGCTATAGATTATTATTGAATGCTTAGGTGATAGTTGATAGTTTTAAGGAAGTATAAATTAATGGTAAAATTATTGTGACTTAATTTAATTACGTTTAACGTAGATAAATTAGTTATACTTCGTTTGGGTTATCCATTTAGCAGAATAAAACACCGTTCTGCTATATTAAATTGAATAGATTATTTTGGACATTTATCGAGCATAATAAATCACCATTCTGTGCCTGCAAAGCAAAAGGATTATTTTTGAAGTTAATTAATATGTGAATTAATTAATAAATGATATATTAGCTATTGATTTCTAATTGTTAATAATAGTATTTGTTATTATTGTTTGATTGTTTGTTTGGATTTGAATTCCCTCTTGATAGTGGATGACATAAATAATTATTCTGTTGCAGGAAACAAAAAGAAGAAGTCAGAGTGTTTCATAGTGAACAGGTCGCTACGAGACACTTTGAAATACATATACATATGAGATTTACAAGGGAATTTTGAAGAGAGACCCTAAAGAATTTCTCGTCAATATTGATCTATGTATATTCTTATATTGTTTATATTGATGTTTAGTTGAAATATTTGTGACATACTATTTGAATTGTGTAAGTGTCGTTATAGTGATTTTCGTCATACCGTCACTTATGAAATATCATTTCCTTGAACCCTTGTGTGTGTTAAACTTGTGCTTGTGTTTTATACAAAATAAATGTTTGGTCATGTTTTCGCACTTTGAAAGTTGTTTAACTATATTTTCAAATAATTTGAGAATTTTGAAAATAAGGGATAAGTATTGATTAAAATTTATAAAACAAGTTATAAATTTGATTAATTATCTTTCAGGATAATTAACGTTGTTTTAAATTTATAAAAAAGATTATAAATTTGATTTATTATCTTTCAGGATAATTAATATTGTTTTAAATTTATAAATGATTATAAATTTGATTAATTATCTTTCGAGATAATTAATGTTGTTTTAAATTTACAAATGATTATAAATTTGATTAATTATTTTTCAGGATAAGTAATGTTGTTTAAATTATATCAAAAGATTATAATTTTATTTATGGTCTTTTGGGATAATTAATGTGGTTTTAAAATTTATAAAGGAATTACATCGATTTTCTTCTAGGATGGTTAACATTGTTTAAACTTAATAAAAAAGTATTTAAATTTATTTATTATCTTTTAGGATAATAAATGTTGTTTTAAATTTATAAATGATAGTTTATAATTGTCGAAATTTTTAAATAGGAATGTTTAAAAACAAAGCTAAGTGTAAATTATTTTGAGGTTTATAGTAAATAACGTTTTCATTGACATTCGTGTTTGACCTTTCTTTTTAATATAACTAGAAATATAATTTGCTCTTTAACTGAATATATTTTAAGAGTGTTTTTAAAGTGTTTTACAAATAATTATGATATGAAAATCAAGCACAAGTGAAAATCAAATGTTTTAAAAGCTCGATTCATTTATTGGTGGAAAGTGTATGCGATTTAATTCCAATATACAATCATTCATTTATTTTGATAGTTGATTTCTTGAATATCAATTCCAATATCCTTCTTTGTGTTTCGTCGATTCAAGATGAATTTGTTTGCTTATTTGGGGTATTTAAACTCTTGTTATTCTTAAAGTTAAGAATGTTGTCGAGTCAAGATAGGAAGCAACACTGCCATAACTTGTCTGGCTTCATTGTCTTCCCCGGGGTAGTATTTGTTTTTTCAATAGTTGAATTCGTCGACTATTGATTTTGATAACCTTCTTTGTATTTCCTCAATCTCAGACGATTTGTTGTTTGTTTTTAGCTTTGGAATTCTATACCATGGATAACTAAAACCAATGAGCGAGTAGGAGCCAAGCCAGTTGGGTCGTAGCAATTAGGGTACATCAAATTTATCTAGAGATTTGTTGGTAGCATGTGTGCGGTGATGTCAAATATTCGAATGCTCATGTGAAGCGGGGTCCAGATTGGAAGTTCTCGAGAGTGATGTGTGTTTGGTATGGACTCTCAAGTATATTTTATCTAGGGGCATACTTTCGCTGTAGTGGGGCACACCCTCCTAGTCATGTCAGATATATCCTTGTTTGATTCGAACCTTGGATAATTCCATCGAGAAGTGCCTTGAGCTCTTCTCTATGTTTAATTATTTTTGTTCATTCTTTAATTTTAGAGTTTAAACTTGTATGTGTCCATCCTTTCTTGTTTGGATTATTGTTTTGGTTTGTTTCTCATTTTTTCATGTATGAATGTTGTTCTTTTGAGGTAAAAACATGTTCCATGTTTAGCAGCATGGTCTCACAGAATTATTTTATGTTTATCATATCCCTTGAGTTTTTTTACATGGGTTTTCCAAACTGACCCATGTATTATTTTATTATAATGCTCGAGTCAGGCCGAGTATTTTCTAGGTTGGCATTGGTGTTATGGATCTTTTGGAGAAGAGTTGGATGTTCACCTACCATAGTATTTTATTTTTCGCTATATTATATTGTATACCTATCGGTAATTGTAAGGTCAGAAAATTATAATTGTCCAGTTGACGAGGTTTTTTTAACTCTGATGTGCCTTGTATCTTGGAGTGATGTTTATACTGTCTATTATATTATATGTTGTTGTTTTCGATGTGAGATTCTATTTTCCCTATTTGTTCTTTTTATTTTACCCTAACAATCTGCCTTTTCAACGATTGGACATTCGGCATTGGAATACCTTGGATGTATTTGGTGTTGACTTTCAATGGTCGAAAAGGTGGGTCGTTACATTTGGTATTAGAGCTAAAGGTTAAGTGAGCACCTCGGCTTTAGTGGGGTAAACTCATTAGAGATAGGGTAAGTGACACCTTAGAATGAGTTGAGAGTATTATATATACGAGAGCGTGTTTGTTATTGTTATAAAAACGTATTGTGTTAATTGGTCTATTGAGTGGTTTATGAATTCTGGTCGAGATGTGGGATGCCACGGTGTTGATAGGGATTTCTAAAAACTTGAACAAGGCAAACGAACACGATATTGATTTTTGAAACTAGTAAATTAATTATTTTACCTAGGATTATGTATTTTCTATATATAAAGGGATAACTTTAAAATTTATATAATTATATATGGTGTTTGTATGGGAATGATAGGATTTATTTATTATCATTATTGTTTGATTTGTCTTGTTCAAATAGTTTAGGAGCATTGACTATTGTTCGTTGATTTATGCTCAACCAGTTTATGAGCGTTTATTGTTTGATAATTGTAAGTACGTTAAAACGAACCCCCTGTAAGTTAAGTTTCATAATTTGACTATATGGTGTTTGGAGAAAATGTTAAGTAAAACATAATCTTTTAATAAAAGTTGTTTAATATAATCGAAATGGGAAGATAAGACATTTAGAGGAGAAATATTTGAGGAAATTACATATAATAAAGGAGAATTATTACAATACGATATGATTTTATATAATGGGAATTCTGTATAAATTGGGTTTATAAAATGTGTTTTTAAAAGGATTTTCTAATTTAAAACCCGGAGTTGTTTGAAATAATTCCAAAGGTGTAACGACCTGTCTTTTTGGACACTTTAAGCAGACACGCGTGTCAACTCAAACCATACAAAGAGGCAGGTTGTTATTGGGGTAAATAAGAAAAAGAGAAAGAAATAAAAACAAATACAGAATCTCGCAGCGGAATGACAAAATATAATAATTAAATAACAGTTCATGAAGCTGTTTTACAAATAAATTGATTATACTAATACAATACAAAATCAGAGTTACAGACAACAAGAATACATAAATAAATGCAGCGGAACAACATATGCAGTGGAATAAATATAATAATAATACAATCTTCGTCTTCGTCCTCCAAAAACAAGTCTTCAAATCCTGAATTGCTCAGGCTGACCCGAGCGAATTGGAAAGAAAACACTCGAGTCAGAACTAAAGATCTTATGTAAGTTAAATCAATGGTAAATAAATATGAGTGGAACGGCGTCAGAGATGTTTACAGGGTTTGACATCTCATATCCAGTGTCTAACGTGAGTGCAGTAACTTAAGAGATGTTTGGGATTCACATCTCCTAAGGATCCGTTAAACTATCTACTATGTAGTACAATACGCTATTATAATATGTCTATAGTAAGGTAAACTATTAAAATAGCATTAAGGCGTTACCCATATCCTCCTTAACACATTTTATAGTGCCAATAGTCTATACAGTACCGTAATACTTCCTGATCGGGAGGCTACCAGAGGATACTCCATAGGTACGACACAAAACAAACTCGTAGTGGGCACGCTAGGGCATGTGAACACGACACAACTAGGAAACTCCAGGGTAGATATACTAATTACACTTCCGGGCTGGTGGTAACGCATAGCCGCAACTATCGCCCACCTCGGAACACACTCCCAAATCAAAATCAAGGGTGGCTACCAAATCAATCACAAAATCAGAATATAGTATCGAAGTTCGAAGGAATGTGCCCGATCGGAGGA
Organism: Allium fistulosum; assembly: GCA_030737815.1. Lineage (NCBI taxonomy): Eukaryota > Viridiplantae > Streptophyta > Magnoliopsida > Asparagales > Amaryllidaceae > Allium > Allium fistulosum. The sequence continues at coordinate 921,375,771 of CM060906.1, forward strand.
ATGACCTCACTTGGCCCGTCAATTGTTCCTGTTTTAGTCACATCTAAGCTGACTCACGGAAGTCAGGGTCACGTTATACCTCATACAGAAATCGTTCGCCAAACCATCCTACTTCATTTCTGGAATCTCCATCACGTACACAGTTGTTAAAGTGGTTTTCGATATTGGCAGAGAGTATGACAATATCTGATACCGGTCTCTTTAACAACCAATCACTTATTACACACTAGATGGTTCTTTTACATTTCAAAAGTCAATTCACAATTTATACCAAAATATCATATTCTCAAAACCATAATACTTTCGAAATCATATTCACTTTGAAATCATATTCACCTTTGAAGATCATATCGTTTCCAAATCATTATTTTCCAAAATAGTTTAAATCTTTACTTCAAAATCATCATACTCAATTAAATACAACAATTAAATCCAACGGAGGTTATAATATCATTTAACCATATTCACTTAAAATCGAGGATTTCAAATATAACACCTCTACCTTATTTAGTTTGAAATTTAGAAAGATAGTTGTAATTAGTTATAAATAGTAAAAGTATTCTAAAATAATATAATAATAGATTAAAATTAGTTTAACATGATTTAAGATAGTTGATAGATTTAAAATAGGTTTAAATATAATTAAAAAAGATCAAATAACTTTAAAATAGATTAATCAGATTTAAATTAAATTAAATGGTTAAATTAGTTTAAAATAAATTACTTGGTTCAGAAATAGGTTAAAATAATTTATATAGTTAACATAGGCTAAAATAGTTAAAAATATTTTTAAAATAGTTTATATTAAATATGAAATTTGGAATTCATATAAATTTAACTATTTATTTTATTCCAACATATCTGGACAATTTCACATTTCCAAATCACAAAACCCAGTTTCAATACATTTCAAAGTTATATTACAAACAATTTTAATAACTCAATTCCGGTAAATTTCCATTTATACTTCAAAAAAATCAACTTTAAAATTTCAAAAAATTTCTTTAAAACAATTCCTTTATACCAATTCCAATAATGATTCAAGTTATATAAATAAATTCTTATTTCAAAATATCAGTCAATTAATTTCAAAATTTAAGGATTCAAAGATCATTTAATTTAATCAATCCAGTGTCTGTATATAATTCTCTACCCTAGGGTCAAGTGATACAGATATTTATCATTTCAATCCGTAATTTAGAATTTACGGTTATATATCATTTCAAACCGCAATCTCGAATTTAACAATAAAATCCATAAAATCACTTGAGTCTATCATTTCAACCCATAACGATTGTTCCCTAATATATAGATCATTCGGGTATGTATCATTTCAACCCATAGTGAACTTGCAGTTTATAACGATATAAAATACAACATTCATTCATCCAATATCAAAATCAAGCATCCATCACAATCATCATCCAAATCAGTCAATAAACATCAATAGAAAATTTATAATCACTAACATGTATTAACTGGCAATTTAAATTCAATAATAAATTAAATAACAATTTAATTTAAATAAATTCAAATTAACTGAGATGACGATTTAAAATATACCAAACGGTCATAAATAAATTTCCAATCACATCAAAAATTTAATTTAACAAACATAAGAAATTTTAGAAGTTGTGAGTGGTTCAAAACACTCACCTTTGAATTTAAATTGATTTAAAATCCAATTTAAAACCAAAATTTGAACGGTCTCAGAATTCGACTAAACCAACGTTATAATATCTGGAATTTCGATACGATCCCAGCGGAACAAACCGCGCATGAAACGGACCTCGTATGCAAAAGTTATGTCGATTAGAACATTTAAATTTAATGTTTAAAATGAATTAAATAATAATAAAATAAGAACACGTACACAGTGCCACATCGCCGCATCATTCCAGGCCTTCTGCCTTAATACACACGAGCTTCGATCACGCCGCCTTCTCATCCCGTTCGCCGCCGCTCGAGCCAATCGCGGCCGGCCTCCCACTCGCCACCGCGTTCGCCTCGGTCAGGCCGACCCCCTCGCCTCGCGTGACCACCAATATGCGCCCCAACAGATGACAGCTGCCGCCAAAAGCAAACCCTATTTCGAATTAATCTTGCCGATCAAACCATCAAAATCCCAAACGAATCACCTAGACGCAAACCCTATGCCAATCTCTTCAATACGGTATCGATGATTCGTCGATCAGTTGGAGTCGATCGCGACGAAAAAGAACGGCCGAAAATAAACTGCAAATTTCAGGACAAACGATGACTCCAGACAGAAAACGAATCACTCCAGGGCATTACGCTCGTCGAGAGCTTCAAATCGATATATAATTTGATAGGGTTCGAGGAGTTGAAATTTTGGAATTGAATTTGAAAATGGAATTGAGGTATTTGGGAATTAGGGTTTGTAATGCCATTGGAATGAGGAGTTGAGAAGGAAATGTACGTACAGACAAATGAAAATAAGAAGTGGCTAGGGTTTATAACAGTTTATTTATAGGTAGGGCTGAAAATAGAAAGAACGGACAAGATTTGATTTGAAAGTTATACAATGAACGACCCAGAAAGCTCGTTCTGTCTCCAGAACGAAAATGGGTCATCCCATATATCAAAATAGATGTTTTCATTATTTTTAAATTCAGTGGAACAGATTTCAGGTCCTAATTCCATCGTATGAAGAAGTTATATAAAAATCAGCTTATTTCAAATTGATTTCTAGGCGTTTCAAGTCCGTACGATCAAACGACAAGTCTGATCGATGCGGAACTTGAAATCCTACAATAATTCACTATTACGGATCCGATGAAACTAGTTTCGATGAAATCCGAGACAGTTGGTAAAATGGCTATTTTCACGTTAATTAAGTAAATTAATAATTAAATTAATTAAATCACCTTTCAATTCAAATTTAATAATTATAAAATTTTATCAATTTTGATTACCTAGACCTATATAATAACTTAAAGTAAATTTACATATCAATTCCAGTTTTGATTATTTCAATAATTATAGCGTTCAAATTCAACTTTAATTAATCCAATAATTATAATTTAATTCCAATAATTTGTTTTTATTCGGTTTCAACCTTTATACTCAATTCAATTATTCTATAGACATGGTTTACATTGTTCTATATTTCATTACATTAATATTCTCCAATTTCCATCTTTTATTTGTATTAATTACAGTATTTCAATTATATTGAATTTTGTTAGTTTTACACATTAATAAAAATTAAAATCCCAATTAAATATTTTATCTTGGTTTCATTCTTTTTATTACATCAATTATTGTCTTATGAATAAAATTAACGTTTCCATTCACTTTATTACATTCACAGATTGCAGTTATTAAATTAACTCATATAAATGTAACATTTATTTACATTTATTAAAAAATGATTTCCAATTTAACTTAACAGACTAAATAAATAGCTAACATATAATAGTTTGCCACAGCTAACCTTTCGTCGCATTAATAAGCTTTTATTACTTACAAATCAATGTTACAATTTATTTTCATAACACTAATTTCATTCAATTTCCATTAACACTAATATTATTTCATTAGTTAATTAAATATTTACATTTGTTTTCTTCTATTAAATTTATAACCAAGTATAACAATTTACATTATTTCATTATTTGAATTTCATTTCAATTGTTAATAATTAGCTTTAATTAACATTGTTACATTTCATTTTAGTAAATTAGTATTCATTTCATTATTAAATCACAAAATTTTATTTCTTTCAATATTAAATTACAAAATCTTATTAAATTAGCAAATTTAATTATCGAAAATTTACGGGTCGTTACAAAAGGGGTTTTGAGAAAAATAATGGTAGTATTACTTGAAAGTATTTACAAGCATAAACATTTCAAACAGAATTTTTAAGGAAGACACATTCTCTTTGGATGGTTCGAGGAAACATCTCAATTAGTTTTATTGAATTCGAATAATCTCCTAAGTGATAATCGAATGTTTGCTAAGGCGAACGTTGTAGTGCACTAAGTAAATTATTCTCTTTATCATTATGCGATCAAAATGAGTGCGAATCCGAACAAACCCGGAGCAGGTGTTAGTGAATAAATTGTTAAGATTTTATATATATATATATATATATATCTGTGTGTGTGTGTATGTGGAAATATATGTAATATGATTTCGAAAGGGTTTTGAACTAAAAACCGGATATTTAGTTCTTAAGTTTTCTTGAAGGAAATTGCTTTAAAATAAAAGATATTTTGATAAAAGAATGTTTTGATAAATGAAATTTTAAACTCTTGGATAGAGAAGAGATAATTTAACTTAAGTTTTAAATGGGTTAAATTGGATAGAGAGGTTTTAATAAGCATTGTTTTACTGAAGCTGTAGTTTTATTTAAACACCTAAGTCGTATTATCTATTTGATGTTATTGGGCCAACCTGTAAACATCTTTCGATAAAACACTCTAAGATAAAAAGATCGAAATGTTGACTCAATGTTAAAGACCCACGTTTTGTTTAGGCCTCCGTCTAAATTTTTAAAAGTAAAATGAAATAGGTGTTTTGTATGTACTCTTAGGATATAGAAAAGTACTATACAAGTCAACAATAGTAGAGTAAGTTTTTGATTTAATGTTTATAAAGTTGTGTCTTTATAAAATGTTTATAAACTTAAATGAAAAATTTGTTAAACAATTCATAAATAATTTTAGTACTTAATGAAATACTAGAAATGAAAATGAAAGTGATTTAGAAAAAGATTGGTGTAGTTAAGAAACCAATAAAAAAAATTAAGTACGTAAGTTGTCCGTAAATCATTTTATTCGCACGGTTCCCGGTATAGGATTCGAGTACATAACTCAGAGTTATTTACGCCAGTCTGAAAAAGGATTTCTCACTTGATTCTTTTCAGCAAACACTTGATTCAGATTCTTGATAAGGTACTGAGGTTTTTTATCATATTATATGGCTATGTAAGGAGAATGGAGATTTCTAATCAAGAAACTTGATCGAAGTTCGTACCAGGGAGAACAAGTGAGATATACTAGTTCGGGAGTGAAATTTACGTATCTGAGCAAGTGGTCAGATCATATATTACGTACGGATGGTTTACATACATCATCTGGGCTTAAGTATAAAAGCAATGTTATGTGGTTTTGGAAGGTTTAGGGATTGACTTTCAATTTTGTTTGAGGGTGCTTAGATAATCTTCTCAGCAATAACCAAAGAGCCAATGAGCGTAATGGTACACTTAGGAAATTATCCGTATCCTTGAACAATCGAGAAAGTTGAACCTACGCAAAATTATTAATATTATTTGTTAGCCATTTAACATTTTAAATAATATTAAGTGTTATTTTATTCCCTTATTGAATTTGATTTGATTAATAATGTGATTTTATAGACCACGGCTTATAAAGTTTTTTGTTAGGACTTAAATCCCCGTGCTTTTGAAAAAAAATGATTTCGAAAGAATTTGTGGAAGAAACAATAATATTATTATTTTGAAAACTTTGGTGAAGTATTATTATTTCAAAATATTTGAAAAAGGTTTTTGTAAAGTGATTTTTCAAATATTTTTTGTTATGACTAAAGTTGGACGATTAGGGGTCTTTCGATTTGGAAGACTCTCCAGGTATATTATTTACTCCAGTTATTGTTTTAGGAGGAACTGGAATACCATTGGATGCTCCATGTTTTTTTGAATCTAGAGTTATACCATGCTTCGGTGGGAGGAGCCCCCCTCCTTGATATAATTGATTTTGGTTTTGATATATTTCTATTTGGAGGAATTTGAAAATATATTTTGAATATGAAAACCTGGGCATTCAGTTCCAAATGTATCTTTTGAAAAGATTAGATGCTTAGTATTTTATTAAAGAGCATTCTTTGTACTTTTGTTGCATATGGTTGTTTATTTATGTTGCTAGTGTATTGCTCTTTTGTCAGCAAGGTACTCTTTTGGATCATGTACGTACAAGATAGGTACATGGAAGCAAGAGATTATTATTTGATTTCTTGTGAACCTGCATTTGCATCGAGATAATAAGTTTGCAAAAATAAAAATCAAACGCAAAAGAGGTATGTAGTAAATTTAGAAATTAGAAATTGATTAATGATTTTATTCCCCAGATATAGGGGGCCACTTGGCTTTTGTTTTCTTTGTTGATTTAACGACCCAGATTTTTCATCGTTTGATTTTTAATATTTAAATGGTTTTAAGTATTGGGTTTGGAATATAAATTTATTTTTGAATATGAAGATTTTGGTTGAAATTATAGAATGAATTTAAATTTCAAAAATAGGGATTTATCGTAATACGGAAATGGTTAATAATTGAAATTTGAGTTGAATATGAATCGAAATGATTTCTAATGTTGATATAACTATTTGAACTAAAATTGAGTTAGTAGGTTTTTAAAACCAGAATTTAAGTGATTTCGTCAATTTTTGAAGTCGTCGATTTAATCGACGTGTCAAAATAGCGATCCAGGGCACAGTCTCGGAATTCAACGAAACCAGTTACATTGGATCCATAATATTGTATTATTTTCACATTTCAAATTTCATAGCGATGGGATTTACCATTTGGTCGTGCGAGTTGAAAACGCACAGAATTAATTTAATTAAAAATAGTCGTTTAAAAAAATTATCTTCCGCATACGATCAAATTAGACCTCGAGATTAGTTTCATTGGGTTCGAAATAGGGGTACAACATATAAAACGCCAGGCAGCACGCCTTGATAGGAGTTAGATATTTTCGAAGGGGTAAATGAGATATTTTGAATATTAAAATAATAACAATCAAATTGAGAAAAAAAATTCAGCCGACCTAACCCTTCACCTCAGCCACCCAAAACCTATATTCGCCCAACCTAATCTCTGAACCCAACCGCCCCTTCACCATTTAAAATCGCGAAATCCCTCCTTTTCTTCAAGTTCAAACTCACGTAGAATATATATATATATATATATATATATATATATATAAGCAGCGCTCAAGCGGAGCACGCGCGCGTGCACAGGGGAGGGATGGCGCGATAGTTCAGGCATGTGGCAAAATTTAAGGTGAGGCGGACGGGTCGACGCTGGTGGTGGAGAGCTCGGTGAGGTCTGGGCGAACAGTGGCGGCGAGGCGGCGAACTCCAGTGGCACGTGGTGGTGCGGTCGATGATTGAAGTCGAGAGTTGAGATGCGACCTGGAAGCTTTATCGTGAATAAAGAGGGTTATTAGGGTTAAGGTAATTTCTTAGGTAATGATGTAACTAAATTTAGTTAATTACATTATTAAAAATCGAATGCTTATGAATGTGATAACTTATCCATACAAAGTCCAAAAATCACGAAATCAGTCACATTGGATTCGTAGCTGCGGAATATACAATCTGAATTTTGAAATTGAATTTTAACTTAAGTAAGTTAAAATGGTTTATATGGATTGAAATTTAACTTAAGTTAAGTTAAATAAAAATTGAATTGGAATTGGAATTATATCGAATTGAATTAAATATAAAATTTGAGTTGTGAAATAGTTATATAACTATAAGTTATATATTTTGAATGGAATCAACTCAAGTAGAATTGATAAAAATGTGAAAAAGAAGTTATGTAACTTATAAATTAGAAAAATGGAATGATAAAACCAAAATGGAAAAGAAATGAAAATCCAAAATTTGAATTATAAAATGAATTTGAACTCAAGCCAACCAAATGGAGTGATTTTTGAAATAAACTTAACTCAAGTTAAGAAAAGTGGAATGAAGTGAAAAGGAAGTTGAACATGAATAAATGAGACAATTATTGGAATTGGATTTAATTCGGATTGAATTAATAGAATAGACTAACCAAAGAATTAGTGAGTGGATGTGGGACCGAATTGTTATTGGTAGTGATAGAAATGAGTTTTGAAATATTATTTGATAATCATTGAAAAATGGATTTACATCGGGAGTGTGAAAATCAAAAGTGATGGTACAAATAAAATTGAGAAAACAAGATTTTGTGAATAAATTGAATGTGGATTAATAAAACAATTGATTAATTGATTTAGAATCAATTTAAAATAGCTATAAACTGGAATGGTTATTTTATTAAATGAATATCGCCATTTGCATGGAAAACAATTGTCGTTTGACAAAAATGGAAGTAAACAAAATTATGCAAATAAGTAGTAAGTGGATAAATTGGTTTAGAACCAATTTGTAATGGATATGAATGTAATGGATGTGAATATGAAATGAAGCGCAAATAAAATTTGTTGTGGATCATTCAAGTGAAATAAATGGAAGAGAATAAATTGACGCGCATCAATTTAAACGAATAATTGGAAGCTTAAAGAAATGGAAATGCATGTAATGGGTGTAAATGTAAATTGGATGTAATTGAATTGTTGTGAATAAATTTGAAATCGAATAAATAGTATGCAAATCAATTTGGAAGTGAATGATTAAATGTTGGAACATGGTATTTGCATGTACATGCTACATATACATATTATAGCGTGTTTTGTTTATAAAATTGGTTATACATCCATGATATAGCATGTTGGTTATGAAAATAATGTGTTTAACTAGTTAAATGAATGAAAGTTATTAAATTTCATATATTTGGTACTTACAGGTTTTATTTGAGTAAGTACATGTAAAAGAAGACTATTTGGCTAGATTTTGGTTGTGCAATTGCATATAAACAGAGTGAGCTCGCTTAATAACGCTAAAATATGGTACGCTTACGAATTTAGCGCGCGGAAAATAAAAAAATATAGATATATATTGCGTTTTCCGACCCGAGAGTCGATGTATATCTTTTTATCATATTTATGATATTGCAAAAGACTCTTCGTACAAGGGAGATTCTGCCAAAAAATTTCGGAAATTTATGTTGTTAGAATTTTTTAGAAAAGTTTTGGAAAATTTTTGCTAACTAAAATTGGATTTGCAACTTTAACTTGAAATAAAGGATTTTGATTTAGGAATGAAACCTAATTGTTTTGGATGAAACTAAAAGGTTTAGGAAAGTGAAATGTAGGGTTTTAACTAAGTGGATTTTGGATAAGTTAATTGGTTTGGAGCATTTTTCCTACCTCAGCAATTTCGAGGACGAAATTCTTTTAAGGGGAAGGAATGTAACGACCCAGATTTTTCATCGTTTGATTTTGAATATTTAAATGGTTTTAAATATTTAGTTTGGAATATAAATTGATTTTTGAATAAGAAGATTTTGGTTGAAATAAAAGAATGAATTTAAATTTCAAAAATAGCGATTTATCGTAATATGGAAATGGTTAATAATTGAAATTTGAGTTGAATATGAATCAAAACGATTTCTAATATTGATATAAGTTCTATTTGAATTAAAATTGAGTTAGTAGGTTTTCAAAACCGGAATTTCAAGTGATTTCGTCAATTTTTGAAATCGTCAATTTAATCGACGTGTTAAAATAGCGATCCAGGGCACAGTCTCAGAATTTGACGAAACTGGTTCCATTGGATCCGTAATATTGTATTATTATTGGATTTCAAATTTTGTAGCGATAGGATTTACCGTTTGGTCGTGCGAGTTGAATACGCACAGAATTAATTTAATTAAAAATAGTCGTTTTGAAAAGCTATCTTCCACATACGATCGAATTAAACCTCGAGATTAGTTCCATTGGATTCAAAATAAGGGTACAACATATAGAACGCCAGGCGGCACGCCTCGATAGGAGTTAGAGATTTTCGAAGGGGTATATGAGATATTCTGAATATATTAAAATAATAATAATCAAATCGAGGAAAAAAATTCAGCCGACCTAACCCTTCACCTCAACCACCCTAAACCTGTCTTCGCCCACCCTAATCTCTGAACCCATTCGCCCCTTCACCATTTAAAATTGCGAAATCCCTCTTTCTTCTTCAAGTTCAAATTCACACAGAATAATATATATATATATATATATATATATATATATATATATATATATATATATATATATGGCGATCGAATCGCGATGGAGGAGCAGTGCTCAAGCGGAGCACGCGCGCGTGCATAGGGGAGGGATGGCCCGGCAGTTCAGGCATGTGGCAGAAGCTAGGGCGAGGAGGATGGGTCGACGCTGGTGGTGGGGAGCTCGGCGAGGTCTGGGCGAACTGTAGCTGCGAACTCCGGTAGCACATGGAGGCGCGGTCGATGATTGATGTCGAGAGTTGAGACGCAACCTGGAAGCTTTATCGTGAACGAAGAGGGTTGTTAGGGTTAAGGTAATTTCTTAGTTAATGATGTAATTAAATTTAGTTAATTATATTATTATAAATCGAATGCTTATGAATGTGATAGCTTATCCATACGAGGTCCAAAAATCATGAAATCAGTCACGTTGGATTCGTAGCTGCGAAATATACAATCTGGAATCGATCGATGTTAGCTGGAATTTTCAGATTTAATCAAACGTATCGATTTAATTTAAAATTGGAACGTTCAGCAAATTAAAAATCAAGGTGAATATATCTCACTCATTTGGATTACTGTTTTTAATATAAAATGTTAAAAATTAATTATTGGTTGATTGGATGAATTTATAAATTACTATCAGTTGGATGTTATATTATATATAGTAGTATATATTAGTAGTTAGGTATATTTCCCGCCATTGGAGCGGATGAGACACTATGTGACGCCCCACCTCTATACCCACGCTAGCCAAGAACACTACGGTGTAATGCTGTCAACTAGCGCGGAGAATAAGGCTGTTGAGGAGCGACCATCCATGTAACTTCTTTGAGCGAGCACTGATATGTCAGATAGTATAGCATGAACTTCATTTAAGGAGGAAGTCCAACATACCGATACAAACCCAAAGCTATCACACAATGGCTATATATAATCTTCGGAAACAAACATAGAAATAAACATAACATAAATCAGTCACATACATCCGTATCATAAAGGCGGAAAAAGATATGAATATATATATATAACACATGAAAGTGTACATCAGAGTAGTGGTCAGAAAGATCCACGATAATACAAAAGAATAGCAACACGTGCTATACAAAAGAATAAGTACACAACATAGAGTCTATATCTCAAATGTGTACAACCAAAAACTACTAATCTAAGTAGTTAGCCAAAAGTCAGAATAATCCAGAAGAGAAGTCAAGCAGAAGCACCTATAACATCTCGGTCTGACCCGAGTATTATTTATAAGAAAATAATAAACGGATCAGTCTAACTATAAATATCAGATGACATGATATAGAATAAGGGGTATGGCATAAACATATAATAACCATAATGGCATACTACTATAAGTATGTAAATGATAATCAACAAGAGATTAATCAATATCACAAGAATCTTCTCAAAGATCCCAACCCATAAAAAGGTAATGACACACGAATTCACCAATACACAAGAATTGATAAAACATATCAATGAAAATCACGAAAATTGGTGAAGCACAAAATCCAGAAATCAACACATGAAATCCAGAACAAATCCCAGAAATCAACACACGAAATCCAGAAATCACAAAAAAGGGAAAGTCCGAGCACACGGACGAGAAGCTATCTCATGGAAGCTATCCATTTTAATTTTTCGAACACACGAATGGCCCGAAGGCCTTTGACATACGAACGTCCCGAAGACCATGGGGTGCTACCCCATATATGTGAGTATAAACATCACACAAGCGAGGTCTAGTCTCCCTCGCAGACAAAGAGACATCGCTCAATCGCTAGTCTAAATCACAAAAATGATCGTCATGATCATAAGGAAGTGTCGATCACACCAAGCTAGTAAATATATGAGTTTAGCTTCATGTCCCATAACCACTTGCTTAACTTAAATATTTACGAACAAACTGTAGATCTTCACTAGAAAGTTGTCACAAAAAGGTTCAATCGAACAAGTCCAAGAGCTAACCGACGAAGTGAACACGAGCGTTTCATACCACTCGTTTTACTAAGTCGTTTAATTCGATTTCTCATCCGAGTGAAGTAAAGGCTTGTATATACTAATAGATTAGAAAATGGTTTAGGAAAAGAGCTTTCGTAATAAAATAGAGTTGAAATCGTTTTGATAAAAGAGTTTTGATATTTACTACTAGTATTGAAACCTTCATATTTTTAAAGTGACAAAACACAAAAATGATTGTAGAACAATCAATCATAGAAATTCACATTCGAAGACGTGAATAAAATCCAAGGAAATCAGCTCAAAATGCATCGAAGTGGAAGTAGATGGTGCGACATAGCATGCCGAGCGACCTAACATGATTCAGGTCAAACGACCTAGTGGTATCAAGAGCCGTGCGACCTAGTGGTATCCAGGGCCGAGCGACTTAAAGAAATCAAGGCCATGCGACCTAATGTGGTTGAGGTCTTGCGACCTAACAATGTTAAGGTGCGAGCGACCTATTGGCTTAACGAAGTCAAGCGATCTAGCATGAAACAGGTCAAACGACCTAACGGGGTTGAGGCCATACGACCTAAGACCTAATGGTCCAAACGACCTAAGAAGTAAAGGCCTTGCGACCTAAAGAAATAAGGGTTGCATGTTGGTCAAGCGACCTAAGAGAAGTATGGTCATGCGACCTAAAGAAAACAAGGTCATGCGACCTAAAATAGCATATGGTCGAGCGACTTAACAACATAAGGGGCGAGCGACCTGTCGAAGTACAGTGGGGAGCGACCTAACGAGGTCAAGTGGCGAGCGACCTAACGAGGTCAAGTGGCGAGCGACCTAACGACTTATCGAAGCCGAGCGACCTAACGCTGCCGAGTGATATTAGGCCAGAAACGACCTAAAGCCATGCGAGCTATCACGCCAGAGCGACCTAGTGCTAGAAAATCACCAAAAACACTAAAAATTGGAGCTTTTCGCCAATCCAATCCAAACCAAATGCAAATATACATACTAAGATGATAGGAATTCCTTTCCAACAGTCCAAGATAGTTATAGACAAGAATGTGAGATAAAAATCTCACCTTTTCACTAAAATGGATGAAGATGAAACCAGAAAGCAAGGAGAAGCAATCCAAAGCTTGAATCCAATATCTTCTACTTGAATTTGGAGTTGAATGTTGGATTTGCAATTGAATTTGAGTTTGGAGTTTTAATTTCCCATTCCCTCCTCCATTTTTGATGAAGCTTAGATGTTTTGGCAAAGAGTGAAGTTATGAAGGGAAGAGGGTTGGGCTGAGCTAAAGAAGGTGCAGTCCAACCAATGTTAAAGGCGGGAAAAAGTGACGAAAATTCCACTTACTCCAAACATATCGAAATTTATACTTAAAAAGATCGCAAACATCATTTTGAACTCAATGGGAGGGGTCTCGAGTCCTAATTTAATTGTATGCAAAAAGTAGCTTTTTGGACTAAGATCCGACTAACGATAAAATATTTAAATAAAATATTTAAATATAAAGTCGATAAATATGCGGGTTGTTACAGACTCCCCTCCTTAAAGAAATTGCGTCCTCGTAATATATAAGATGGAAATAAAAAGTAACAACCATAAAAGCATATTAACACAAAAGAAATTTGAAATTAGAAGTTTACCTCAAAGAGCAAGAGAAAGTAATTCCGGATGTGTACGCTCGATGAATTCTCTAGATTCCCAAGAGCAATCCTTAGGATTTGAGGACCATTGAACTTTAACAAGCGGAACATCTTTATTTTGAAGTCGTTTGATCTTCGAAGCAATAATTCGAATAGGATGCTGTTCATAAGTCAAATTAGGTGAAACTTCAATCTCTTCCACAACACCGGGCTCCAGAATAGAATCGGAATCCCGAAGGCACTTCCGTAATTGAGAAACGTGAAACACGTCATGCATGGCAGAAAACCGAGCCGGTAATGAAAGGCGATAAGCCATGGAGCCAATACGTTCAGTGATAGGAAATGGCCCAATATATCGAGGCGCTAACTTTCCCGATCGACTGAAGCGTACAACACCCTTCATGGGTGAAACACGAATAAATACAAGATCTCCAATAGAAAATTCTAATCTTCTTCTTCGGTTATTGGCATAGGATTTTTGTCTACTCTGGGCTTCTTTCATCCTATGTCGAATAAGTTCAATCTTTTCTGTGGAATCACGAATAAAATCTGGTCCTAAAACCAGCTTCTCACCGGCCTCAAGCCAACAAGAAGGAGATCGGCATGTCCTTCCATAGAGTGCCTCAAAAGGAGCCATACCAATACTAGATTGGAAGCTGTTATTATAGGAAAATTCAACAAGTGAAATATGATCTTTCCAACTTCCACCGAAATCAAGCACACAAGAACGAAGAAGATCTTCAAGAGTTTGATTTACACGCTCAGTTTGTCCATCGGACTGGGGGTGATAAGCGGTGCTAAAATTAAGCTTCGTTCCCAAGGCTTTTTGAAGACTCTTCCAAAATCCACTAGTAAACAATGGATCACGATCACTAACAATAGAAGAAGGAATTCCATGCAGTTTGACAATTTCTTTGATAAAGAGTTTGGCCAGAAGAGGAACGGTTCGGTTCGACCGAACGGGAATAAAATGGGTGGATTTAGTAAGTCTATCAACGAACACCCATAAACTATTATAACCCGAACTAGAACGGAGAAGGCCATCAATAAAATCCATGGAAATTTGATCCCACTTCCAAACTAGAATTTCCAATGGTTGTAATAACCCACCAGGCCTTTGATGTTCAGCCTTAACAAGTTGGCAAGTCATGCAACACTTAACAAAGTTAGCGATATCAGATTTAATTCCCTCCCAGTAATAAAGTCGCTTCATATCTGCGTACATTTTACTGCTACCGGGATGAATGGAATATTTGGAACGATGAGAATCTTCTAGAATATCTTTACGAAGATCTCCAGTATTTGGTACGATAAGTTTACCAAATTTTCGAATGCCGCCACGAAAATCAATATCGAAGTCTTTCAAACCTTCAATATCAGTTTTATACTTAAGATTTTGGCCAAGCAAAGCCAATTCAGGATCTAGCTGTTGAGCTTCAAGAATGCGGTCAAAAAAAGAAGGACGAGCCTCAAGGCTACATAAAACAAGAGATGAACATAAATCAGAGACACGATCTCGAATTTCACAAGTGGATAAAACCTTGAGATCCCTCCATTCGGATATCATCATGGAAACAACCGCTTGTTGCTTGCGACTAAGTGCATCGGCAACTCGATTTCCCTTTCCAGGAGTATAAAGGATATCAAGATCATAAGAGGCAAGGAATTCGAGCCAACGCTGTTGATGCAAATTAAGTTCCTTTTGAGAGAATAAGTATTTCAGAGACTTATGATCGGTATAAAGCACAAATTTCTCCCCCAAAAGATAATGTCGCCAAATTCGAAGGGCGAAAACGATAGCCACGAGTTCTAAATCATGTGTGGCATATCTAGTCTCAGCCGGCTTCAATTGCCTAGAAGCGTAAGCAATAACACGTTCTTTTTGCACAAGAACAGCACCCAAACCAACGCGACTAGCATCGGTATAAACGACAAAATCTTGGTTCCCTTCGGGAATAACAAGAATGGGAGCATTAGAAAGGAGTTCTTCTAATTTCTGGAAAGAAGTTTCACATTTGTCCGACCAAATGTATTTAACACCTTTCTTTGTTAAGCCAGTAAGAGGCACGACAATCTTAGAAAAGTCTTTTATGAAACGGCGGTAATAACCTGCCAATCCGAGAAAGCTATGGATTTCAGTCACGCTCTCCGGTCTCTTCCAATTTTGAATCTCTTCAATCTTTGAAGGATCCACAGATATTCCGGATTCGGAAATAATATGATCGAGAAACTTCACACTAGATTGCCAAAAGTGGCATTTAGAAAATTTTGCCTTTAATTGATTGCTCCTAATAGTTTCCAATACAATTCGAAGATGCTTTTCATGTTCCTCCTCGGTTTTAGAATACACAAGAATATCATCGATAAAGATGAGAACAAACCGATCGAGGAAATCTTCGAAAACTCGATTCATAAGGTCAATGAAATAAGCCGGAGCATTCGTCAAACCAAATGGCATAACTAGCCACTCATAAGATCCATATCGAGTACGGAAAGAAGTCAAAGGAATACTATCCTATGCAATACGAAGCTGATGAAAACCGGTAGCCAGGTCCAATTGTGAAAAGACTCTAGCACCACTAAGCTGATCGAATAGATCATCAATCCGAGGCAAATGATATTTATTCTTAATAGTTAGATCATTAAGCTTGCGGTAGTCGACGCAAAGCCTAAGTGTACCATCGGACTTATTTATGAAAATAGCTGAAGCTCCCCAAGGCGAGGAACTAGAGCGAATAAGTTGCTTAGTCTCCAACTCGGATAATTGTTTGCGCATCTCTTCATTCTCCTTATTGGACATGCGATAATGAGGACGGGAAATAGGTTGAGCTCCAGGTATAAGATTAATTTTGAACTCAATTGCTCGCTTAGGTGGTAATCCTAAGACGGGCTCGAATATGTCGGAAAATTCACGAACGATGCGAATAAGAGAAATGACATCTTCCTCATCATCATTATCATTATCTCAAGGATTTAAAGAATATAAAGATGCAACCAAAGCGGAATCCGAATCTTTAAGAACAATAGAAATCTGATTAACAGATTGCAGATGACGGAGACAAATAGTCCGCTCAGGACATAGGATATGAGCTTCATAACGAGTAAGCCAATCCATACCCAAATCATTCCAAAGCCTAAGTAACGCATGACATGCAAATCGGCTAGGAAAGAAAAATCACACAAAATAATCTCGACGTCTTTACAAAGCAAACTAAGAGTTGCGGATCCACCAACCGGATTCGCAATTCTTAAAGAAGTCATTAAAGCAACAACACTTAAAGAAAGAGTGTCTACAAGTTCCTTTGATATAAAAGAATGGGATGCACCCGTATCAAAGAGAACTCTAATAGGTTGATCATGAAATATAATAATGCCATCAAGGACAGAATGAGACATACCTTGACCGCGAGATGTGTTGCCAGGGGCTTGAGCAACGTTTAACTTTCCCTCCTTCTTGCTTGGAAGCTTAGGGCATAGATGCATATAATGATCCGGACTTTTACAGTAGCGACAAGAACGGGGCTTTGAACACTTGTTCGCAAAATGACCCCTAGCACCACAGTTGTAGCATTTCCCATCACTAGAGGAAAACGTCTTTGCAGCAGGAGTTGCTTGCTTATCCTTTTTGTTGGGATAAGGACCTTTGAATTTATTTGGCCTCTTCTTGTTGTTGAAGTTTGGTTTGGAAGCCACCACTTCAACATCACTGTCCTTATCAGCCTCTTCAAGACGAAGAGCGATATCAATGAGTTGGTCGAACGAAACTTCTAACTTTAGAAGTAATGGCTTTTTGAGATTCTTGTTTAAGTCATAGACGAACCTCTGGTTCTTCTTCAACGGAGCGTTGATGTATTCAACCCCATATTTGGACAGTGACTCGAAGGATGCGACATAATCTGTCATAGAGGATTCACCTTGAACAAGGTCTATAAAACGACGAGCCAATGTCACCTTCTCTGCTTCTGGTACGAATTTTAATTCGAAGCGTTCCCGGAATTGCTCCTAGGTAAGATCCACTTCATTAATCTTAGAAATAAGAAGTTCGTACCAATCCAATGCTCTCTCTTGGAGCTTACTGGAAGCCACCTGAACACGGTGAAGATCGACAAGATTCATGCGAGAAAAGATTCGATCGCATGTTCTTAACCAAGCCAGGACCTCGATAATAGTTTCGGAACCTTTGAACGGTTTCCCACCCAAGTTGGTATAATCGTTGCACAAACGTGCAAATCCAGACTTAGGGTGAGTTGGTTCCGGATTAGGACCAGCTGCCTGAGCATTCTTTACTAAATCAAGAAGTTGTTGAGCAGTCATAAAAACTCCATCCTGGGGAGTGACAGTAGATGGTCCAGCTCTGGGACGACCTGGTCTAGACATTCTCTTCTTTAAGAAAGAGAGAAGAAGAAAAGTTATTCTCCAAATAAATATCAAGCAAGTCTTGATAGATAAAACAAGGATTCATAAGAGGAAATAGGATAAATCGGTACGAAAGACCCGAATTAAATCCTAAGGTACGACTCCTAAGTTGGACTTAGGACGATGATCCTTGTTAAGTTATTCTACATTGTTCCGAAGTCTGGCTCTGATACCAAGCTGTGACGCCCCACCTCTATACCCACGCTAGCCAAGAACACTATGGTGTAATGCTGTCAACAAGCGCGAAGAATAAGGCTGTTGAGGAGCGACCATTCATGTAACTTCTTTGAGCGAGCACTGATATGTCAAATAGTATAGCATGAACTTCATTTAAGGAGGAAGTCCGACATACCGATACAAACCCAAAGCTATCACACAGTGGCTATATAAAATCTTCGGAAACAAACATAGAAATAAACATAACATAAATCAGTCACAGACATCCATATCATAAAGGCGGAAAAAGATATGAATATATATATATATAACACATGAAAGTGTACATCAGAGTAGTGGTCAGAAAGATCCACGATAATAAAAAAGAATAGCAACACGTGCTATACAAAAGAATAAGTACACAACATAGAGTCTATATCTCAAATGTGTACAACCAAAAACTACTAATCTAAGTAGTTAGCCAAAAGTCAGAATAATCCAGAAGAGAAGTCAAGCAGAAGCACCTGTAACATCTCGGTCTGACCCGAGTATTATTTATAAGAAAATAATAAACAGATCAGTCTAACTATAAATATCAGATGACATGATATAGAATAAGGGGTATGGCATAAACATATAATAACCATAATGGCATACTACTATAAGTATGTAAATGATAATCAACAAGAGATTAATCAATATCACAAGAATCTTCTCAAAGATCCCAACCCATAAAAAGGTAATGACACACGAATTCACCAATACACAAGAATTGATAAAACATATCAATGAAAATCACGAAAATTGGTGAAGCACAAAATCCAGAAATCAACACATGAAATCCAGAACAAATCCCAGAAATCAACACACGAAATCCAGAAATCACAAAAAAGGGAAAGTCCTAGCACACAGACGAGAAGCTATCTCATGGAAGCTATCCATTTTAATTTTTCGAACACACGAATGGCCCGAAGGCCTTTGACATACGAACGGCCCGAAGACCATGGGGTGCTACCCCATATATGTGAGTGGAAACATCACCCAAGCGGGGTCTAGTCTCCCTCGCAGACAAAGAGACATCGCTCAATCGCTAGTCTAAATCACAAAAATGATCGTCATGATCATAAGGAAGTGTCGATCACACCAGGCTAGTAAATATATGAGTTTAGCTTCATGTCCCATAACCACTTGCTTAACTTAAATATTTACGAACAAACTGTAGATCTTCACTAGAAAGTTGTCACAAAAAGGTTCAATCAAACAAGTCCAAGAGCTAACCGACGAAGTGAACGCGAGCGTTTCATACCACTCGTTTTATTAAGTCGTTTAATTCGATTTCTCATCCGAGTGAAGTAAAGGCTTGTATATACTAATAGATTAGAAAACGGTTTAGGAAAAGAGCTTTCGTAATAAAATAGAGTTGAAATCGTTTTGATAAAAGAGTTCTGATATTTACTACTAGTATTGAAACCTTCATATTTTTAAAGTGACAACACAAAAATGATTGTAGAACAATCAATCACAGAAATTCACATTCGAAGACGTGAATAAAATCCAAGGAAATCAGCTCAAAATGCATCAAAGTGGAAGTAGATGGTGCGACATAGCATGCCGAGCGACCTAACATGATTCAGGTCAAACGACCTAGTGGTATCAAGAGCCGTGCGACCTAGTGGTATCCAGGGCCGAGCGACTTAAAGAAATCAAGGCCATGCGACCTAATGTGGTTGAGGTCTTGCGACCTAACAATGTTAAGGTGCGAGCGACCTAGTGGCTTAACGAAGCCAAGCGATCTAGCATGAAACAGGTCAAACGACCTAACGGGGTTGAGACCATATGACCTAAGACCTAATGGTCCAAACGACCTAAGAAGTAAAGGCCTTGTGACCTAAAGAAATAAGGGTTGCATGTTGGTCAAGCGACCTAAGAGAAGTATGATCATGCGACCTAAAGAAAACAAGGTCATGCGACCTAAAATAGCATATGGTCGAGCGACTTAACAACATAAGGGGCGAGCGACCTATTGAAGTACAGTGGGGAGCGACCTAACGAGGTCAAGTGGCGAGCGACCTAACGAGGTCAAGTGGCGAGCGACCTAACAAGGTCAAGTGGCGAGCGACCTAACAAGGTCAAGTAGCGAGCGACCTAACGACTTATCGAAGCCGAGCGACCTAACGCTGCCGAGTGATATTAGGCCAGAAACGACCTAAAGCCATGCGAGCTATCACGCCAGAGCGACCTAGTGCTAGAAAATCACCAAAAACTCTAAAAATTGGAGCTTTTCGCCAATCCAATCCAAACCAAATGCAAATATGCATACTAAGATGATAGGAATTCCTTTCCAACAGTCCAAGATTGTTATAGACAAGAATGTGAGATAAAAATCTCACCTTTTCACTAAAATGGATGAAGATGAAACTAGAAAGCAAGGAGAAGCAATCCAAAGCTTGAATCCAATATCTTCTACTTGAATTTGGAGTTGAATTTTGGATTTGCAATTGAATTTGAGTTTGGAGTTTTAATTTCCCATTCCCTCCTCCATTTTTGATGAAGCTTAGATGTTTTGGCAAAGAGTGAAGTTATGAAGGGAAGAGGGTTGGGCTGAGCTAAAGAAGGTGCAGTCCAACCAAAGTCAAAGGCGGGAAAAAGTGACGAAAATTCCACTTACTCCAAACATATCGAAGTTTATACTTAAAAAGATCGCAAACGTCATTTTGAACTCAATGGGAGGGGTCTCGAGTCCTAATTTGACTGTATGGAAAAAGCAGCTTTTCGGACTAAGATCCGACTAACGATAAAATATTTAAATAAAATATTTAAATATAAAGTCGATAAATATGCGGGTTGTTACAGACTCCCCTCCTTAAAGAAATTGCGTCCTCGCAATATATAAGATGGAAATAAAAAGTAACAACCATAAAAGCATATTAACACAAAAGAAATTTGAAATTAGAAGTTTACCTTAAAGAGCATGAGAAAGTAATTCTGGATGTGTACGCTCGATGAATTCTCTAGATTCCCAAGAGCAATCCTTAGGATTTGAGGACCATTTAACTTTAACAAGCGGAACATCTTTATTTCGAAGTCGTTTGATCTCCGAAGCAATAATTCAAATAGGATGCTGCTCATAAGTCAAATTAGGTGAAACTTCAATCTCTTCCACAACACCGGGCTCTAGAATAGAATCGGAATCCCGAAGGCACTTCCATAATTGAGAAACGTGAAACACGTCATGCATGGCAGAAAACTGAGCCGGTAATGAAAGGCGATAAGCCATGGAGCCAATACGTTCAGTGACAGGAAATGGCCCAATATATCGAGGCGCTAACTTTCCCGATCGACTGAAGCGTACAACGCCCTTCATGGGTGAAACACGAATAAATACAAGATCTCCAACAGAAAATTCTAATCTTCTTCTTCGGTTATCGGCATAGGATTTTTGTCTACTCTGGGCTTCTTTCATCCTATGTCGAATAAGTTCAATCTTTTCTGTGGAATCACGAATAAAATATGGTCCTAAAACCAGCTTCTCACCGACCTCAAGCCAACAAGAAGGAGATCGGCATGGCCTTCCATAGAGTGCCTCAAAAGGAGCCATACCAATACTAGATTGGAAGCTGTTATTATAGGAAAATTCAACAAGTGAAATATGATCTTTACAACTTCCACCGAAATCAAGCACACAAGAACGAAGAAGATCTCCAAGAGTTTGATTTACACGTTCAGTTTGTCCATCGGACTGGGGGTGATAAGCGGTGCTAAAATTAAGCTTCGTTCCCAAGGCTTTTTGAAGACTCTTCCAAAATCCACTAGTAAACAATGGATCACGATCACTAACAATAGAAGAAGGAATTCCATGCAGTTTGACAATTTCTTTGATAAAGAGTTTGGCCAGAAGAGGAACGGTTCGGTTCGACCGAACGGGAATAAAATGGGCGGATTTAGTAAGTCTATCAACGATCACCCATAAACTATTATAACCCGAACTAGAACGGGGAAGGCCATTAATAAAATCCATGGAAATTTGATCCCACTTCCAAACTAGAATTTCCAATGGTTGTAATAACCACCAGGCCTTTGATGTTCAGCCTTAACAAGTTGGCAAGTCATGCAACACTTAACAAAGATAGCGATATCAGATTTCATTCCCTCCCAGTAATAAAGTCGCTTCATATCTGCGTACATTTTACTGCTACCGGGATGAATGGAATATTTGGAACGATGAGAATCTTCTAGAATATCTTTACGAAGATCTCCAGTATTTGGTACGATAAGTTTACCAAATTTTTGAATGCCACCACGAAAATCAATATCGAAGTCTTTCAAACCTTCAATATCGGTTTTATACTTAAGATTTTGGCCAAGCAAAGCCAATTCAGGATCTAGCTGTTGAGCTTCAAGAATGCGGTCAAAAAGAGAAGGACGAGCCTCAAGGCTACATAAAACAAGAGATGAACATAAATCAGAGACACGATCTCGAATTTCACCAGTGGATAAAACCTCGAGATCCCTCCATTCGGATATCATCATGGAAACAATTGCTTGTTGCTTGCG
The DNA here is from genome assembly GCA_030737815.1 of Allium fistulosum. Lineage (NCBI taxonomy): Eukaryota > Viridiplantae > Streptophyta > Magnoliopsida > Asparagales > Amaryllidaceae > Allium > Allium fistulosum. The sequence continues at coordinate 921,398,419 of CM060906.1, forward strand.
ACTAAGTGCATCGGCAACTCGATTTCCCTTTCCGGGAGTACAAAGGATATCAAGATCATAAGAGGCAAGGAATTCGAGCCAACGTTGTTGACACAAATTAAGTTCCTTTTGAGAGAATAAGTATTTCAGAGACTTATGATCGGTATAAAGCACAAATTTCTCCCCCAAAAGATAATGACGCCAAATTCGAAGGGCGAAAACGATAGCCACGAGTTCTAAATCATGTGTGGCATATCTAGTCTCAAGCGGCTTCGATTGCCTAGAAGCGTAAGCAATAACACGTTCTTTTTGCATAAGAACGGCACCCAAACCAACGCGACTATCATCGGTATAAACGACAAAATCTTGGTTCCCTTCGGGAATAACAAGAATGGGAGCATCAGAAAGGAGTTCTTTTAATTTCTGGAAAGAAGTTTCACATTTGTCCGACCAAATGTATTTAACACCTTTCTTTTTTAAGCCAGTAAGAGGCACGGCAATCTTAGAAAAGTCTTTTATGAAACGGCGGTAATAACCTGCCAATCCGAGAAAGCTACGGATTTCAGTCACGCTCTCCGGTCTCTTCCAATTTTGAATCGCTTCAATCTTTGAAGGATCCACAGATATTCCGGATTTGGAAATAATATGACCGAGAAACTTCACACTAGATTGCCAAAAGTGGCATTTAGAAAATTTTGCCTTTAATTGATTGCTCCTAAGAGTTTCCAATACAATTCGAAGATGCTTTTCATGTTCCTCCTCGGTTTTAGAATACTCAAGAATATCATCGACAAAGATGAGAACAAACCGATCGAGGAAATCTTTGAAAACTCGATTCATAAGGTCAACGAAATAAGCCGGAGCATTCGTCAAACCAAATGGCATAACTAGCCACTCATAAGATCCATATCGAGTACGAAAAGAAGTTAAAGGAATACTATCCTATGCAATATGAAGCTGATGAAAACCGGTAGCCAAGTCCAATTGTGAAAATACTCTAGCACCACTAAGCTGATCGAATAGATCATCAATCCAAGGCAAAGGATATTTATTCTTAATAGTTAGATCATTAAGCTTGCGGTAGTCGACGCAAAGCCTAAGTGTACCATTAGACTTATTTATGAAAATAGCTGAAGCTCCCCAAGGCGAGGAACTAGAGCGAATAAGTTGCTTCGTCTCCAACTCGGATAATTGTTTGCGCATCTCTTCATTCTGCTTATTGGACATGCGATAATGAGGACGGGAAATAGGTTGAGCTCCAAGTATAAGATTAATTTTGAACTTAATTGCTCGCTTAGGTGGTAATCCTAAGACGGGCTCGAATATGTCGGAAAATTCACGAACGACGCGAATAAGAGTAATGACATCTTCCTCATCATCATTATCATTATCTCGAGGATTTAAAGAATATAAAGATGCAACCAAAGCGGAATCTGAATCTTTAAGAACAATAGAAATTTGATTAACAGATTGCGGATGACGGAGACAAATAGTCCGCTCAGGACATAGGATATGAGCTTCATAACGAGTAAGCCAATCCATACCCAAAATCATTCCAAAGCCTAAGTAACGCATGACATGCAAACCGGCTAGGAAAGAAAAATCACACAAAATAATCTCGACGTCTTTACAAAGCAAACTAAGAGTTGCGGATCCACCAACCGGATTCGCAATTCTTAAAGAAGTCATTAAAGCAACAACACTTAAAGAAAGAGTGTCTACAAGTTCCTTTGATATAAAAGAATGGGATGCACCCATATCAAAGAGAACTCTAATAGGTTGATCATGAAATATAATAATGCCATCAAGGACAGAATGAGACATACCTTGACCGCGAGATGTGTTGCTAGGGGCTTGAGCAACGTTTAACTTTCCCTCCTTCTTGCTTGGAAGCTTAGGGCATATATGCATATAATGATCCGGACTTTTACAGTAGCGACAAGAACGGGGCTTTGAACACTTGTTCGCAAAATGACCCCTAGCACCACAGTTTTAGCATTTCCCATCACTAGAGGAAAAAGTCTTTGCTGCAGGAGTTGCTTGCTTATCCTTTTTGTTGGGATAAGGACCTTTGAATTTATTTGGCCTCTTCTTGTTGTTGAAGTTTGGTTTGGAAGCCACCACTTCAACATCACTGTCCTTATCAGCCTCTTCAAGATGAAGAGCGATATCAATGAGTTGGTCGAATGAAACTTCTAACTTTAGAAGTAATGGCTTTTTGAGATTCTTGTTTAAGCCATAGACGAACCTCTGGTTCTTCTTCAATGGAGTGTTGATGTATTCAACCCCATATTTGGACAGTGACTCGAAGGATGCGACATAATCTGTCATAGAGGATTCACCTTGAACAAGGTCTATAAAACGACGAGCCAATGTCACCTTCTCTGCTTCTAGTACGAATTTTAATTCGAAGCATTCCCGGAATTGCTCCCAGGTAAGATCCGCTTTATTAATCTCAGAAATAAGAAGTTCGTACCAATCCAATGCTCTCTCTTGGAGCATACTGGAAGCCACCTGAACATGGTGAAGATCGACAAGATTCATGCGAGAAAAGATTCGATCGCATGTTCTTAACCAAGCCTGGACCTCGATAATAGTTTCGGAACCTTTGAACGGTTTCCCACCCAAGTTGGTATAATCGTTGCACAAACGTGCAAATCCAGACTTAGGGTGAGTTGGTTCCGGATTAGGACCAGCTGCCTGAGCATTCTTTACTAAATCAAGAAGCTCTTGAGCAGTCATAAAAACTCCATCCAAGGGAGTGACAGTAGATGGTCCAGCTCTGGGACGACCTGGTCTAGACATTCTCTTCTTTAAGAAAGAGAGAATAAGAAAAGTTATTCTCCAAATAAATATCAAGCAAGTCTTGATAGATAAAACAAGGATTCATAAGAGGAAATAGGATAAATCGGTACGAAGACCCGAATTAAATCCTAAGGCACGACTCGTAAGTTGGACTTAGGACGATGATCCTTGTTAAGTTATTCTACATTGTTCCGAAGTCTGGCTCTGATACCAAGCTGTGACGCCCCACCTCTATACCCACGCTAGCCAAGAATACTACGGTGTAATGCTGTCAACTAGCGCGGAGAATAAGGCTGTTGAGGAGCGACCATTCATGTAACTTCTTTGAGCGAGCATTGATATGTCAGATAGTATAGCATGAACTTCATTTAAGGAGGAAGTCCGACATACCGATACAAACCCAAATCTATCACATAGTGGCTATATAAAATCTTCGAAAACAAACATAGAAATAAACATAACATAAATCAGTCACAGACATCCATATCACAAAGGCGGAAAAAGATATGAATATATATATATAACACATGAAAGTGTACATCAGAGTAGTGGTCAGAAAGATCCACGATAATACAAAAGAATATCAACACGTGCTATACAAAAGAATAAGTACACAACATAGAGTCTATATCTCAAATGTGTACAACCAAAAACTACTAATCTAAGTAGTTAGCCAAAAGTCAGAATAATCCAAAAGAGAAGTCAAGCAGAAGCACCTGTAACATCTCGGTCTGACCCGAGTATTATTTATAAGAAAATAATAAACGGATCAGTCTAACTATAAATATCAGATAACATGATATAGAATAAGGGGTATGGCATAAACATATAATAACCATAATGGCATACTACTATAAGTATGTAAATGATAATCAACAAGAGATTAATTAATATCACAAGAATCTTCTCAAAGATCCCAACCCATAAAAAGGTAATGACACACGAATTCACCAATACACAAGAATTGATAAAACATATCAATGAAAATCACAAAAATTGGTGAAGCACAAAATCCAGAAATCAACACATGAAATCCAGAACAAATCCCAGAAATCAACACACGAAATCCAGAAATCACAAAAAAGGGAAAGTCCGAGCACACAGACGAGAAGCTATCTCTTGGAAGCTATCCATTTTAATTTTTCGAACACACGAATGGCCCGAAGGCCTTTGACATACGAACGGCCCGAAGACCATGGGGTGCTACCCCATATATGTGAGTAGAAACATCACACAAGCGGGGTCTAGTCTCCCTCGCAGACAAAGAGACATCGCTCAATCGCTAGTCTAAATCACAAAAATGATCGTCATGATCATAAGGAAGTGTCGATCACACCATGCTAGTAAATATATGAGTTTAGCTTCATGTCCCATAACCACTTGCTTAACTTAAATATTTACAAACAAACTGTAGATCTTCACTAGAAAGTTGTCACAAAAAGGTTCAATCGAACAAGTCCAAGAGCTAACCGACGAAGTGAACACGAGCGTTTCATACCACTCGTTTTACTAAGTTGTTTAATTCGATTTCTCATCCGAGTGAAGTAAAGGCTTGTATATACTAATAGATTAGAAAACGGTTTAGGAAAAAAGCTTTCGTAATAAAATAGAGTTGAAATCATTTTGATAAAAGAGTTTTGATATTTACTACTAGTATTGAAACCTTCATATTTTTAAAGTGACAAAACACAAAAATGGTTGTAAAACAATCAATCACAGAAATTCACATTCGAAGACGTGAATAAAATCCAAGGAAATCAGCTCAAAATGCATCGAAGTGGAAGTAGATGGTGCAACATAGCATGCCGAGCGACCTAACATGATTCAGGTCAAACGACCTAGTGGTATCAAGAGCCGTGCGACCTAGTGGTATCCAGGGCCGAGCGACTTAAAGAAATCAAGGCCATGCGACCTAATGTGGTTGAGGTCTTGCGACCTAACAATGTTAAGGTGCGAGCGACCTAGTGGCTTAACGAAGTCAAGCGATCTAGCATGAAACAGGTCAAACGACCTAACGGGGTTGAGGCCATACGACCTAAGACCTAATGGTCCAAACGACCTAAGAAGTAAAGGCCTTGCGACCTAAAGAAATAAGGGTTGCATGTTGGTCAAGCGACCTAAGAGAAGTATGGTCATGCGACATAAAGAAAACAAGGTCATGCGACCTAAAATAGCATATGGTCGAGCGACTTAACAACATAAGGGGCGAGCGACCTATCGAAGTACAGTGGGGAGCGACCTAACGAGGTCAAGTGGCGAGCGACCTAACGAGGTCAAGTGGCGAGCGACCTAACAAGGTCAAGTGGCGAGCGACCTAACGAGGTCAAGTGGCGAGCGACCTAACGACTTATCGAAGCCGAGCGACCTAACGCTGCCGAGTGATATTAGGCCAGAAACAACCTAAAGCCATGCGAGCTATCATGCCAGAGCGACCTAGTGCCAGAAAATCACCAAAAACACTAAAAATTGGAGCTTTTCGCCAATCCAATCCAAACCAAATGCAAATATGCATACTAAGATGATAGGAATTCCTTTCCAACAGTCCAAGATAGTTATAGACAAGAATGTGAGATAAAAATCTCACCTTTTCACTAACATGGATGAAGATGAAACTAGAAAGCAAGGAGAAGCAATCCAAAGCTTGAATCTAATATCTTCTACTTGAATTTGGAGTTGAATGTTGGATTTGCAATTGAATTTGAGTTTGGAGTTTTAATTTCCCATTCCCTCCTCCATTTTTGATGAATCTTAGATGTTTTGGCAAAGAGTGAAGTTATGAAGGGAAGAGGGTTGGGCTGAGCTAAAGAAGGTGCAGTCCAACCAAAGTCAAAGGCGGGAAAAAGTGACGAAAATTCCACTTACTCCAAATATATCGAAGTTTATACTTAAAAAGATCGCAAACGTCATTTTGAACTCAATGGGAGGGGTCTCGAGTCCTAATTTTACTGTATGCAAAAAGTAGCTTTTGGGACTAAGATCCGACTAACGATAAAATATTTAAATAAAATATTTAAATATAAAGTCGATAAATATGCGGGTTGTTACACACTATGCACCCCGCATAATAGCAGATGACCCTATATTACCGCGATATCCCGCCTCGAAGCGGGATTGGTATTTTATGTTATATAACATCCATGAATGTCGGAAAACGGGTTGGGGGGATCCAACTAGATTACTCAAAAATATATTGATTTGTTTCATGTATAATGATATATGATGTGATTGAATAATCTGTTATGGATTGTTGTATGATTTGATTTATTGGATGATATAGTAACACTGGCCCAAATTTTGGTATTTTAAATACCATTAATAATATTTTTGAATTTTATAAAGAAATTCAAAGGTGATTTTTGGAAATAAAAATATTTTATGGAAATTGGAATGTTGAATAAGAAATGGGGTTGGAGTAAATAAAAAATTTAATTTGGAATTCACTTAACTATTTTGTAAAGTGGTCTAGATAAATATTTTTGAAATTAATTTATACAAGGAATTTGGAACAATAGATTTTAATAATATGTCGAAAATTATAAATGGAAGTTGAAATCGAGTTTTGAATAGATTTGGAAATATAATTGGATTTATTGAAAAGAGATTTCGAAATGGGATTTTAAATAGAAATCGATTTATAAATGGATTTTAGTAATATAAATTGGTAATAAACTGGAAATGAGTTTATAAAGTTATAAACAATGTTTATAAATAAAGTGGAATGATTATCATTTGATAAATTAGGAATATAAATTCACCGCATGAATTTAAAATGAAATATGGAAACCAGTTTAGAAAGAAGTAGAGGATTCTATTTTAGAATTTGGAAATAGTTGTGAAATTGGAAATGTAAATTGATTTGTGATAAATCGAGAGAGATTTATAATTATAAAATCAACTATGTTGAATTTTAAAAATAGTTATTTTCAAGAAGTAAGTTTTGTTTTCAGAAAAGGATTTTTATTTATAAAACTATGTAGCTTAAAAACTATTATTTACATTAAAATATATCGAAAATTTAGTCATTCAAATATTTAAATTTTTTGAAATGAATTCTAAGTTTTATAAACAAGCTTTATAAATCGATTAGTTTTATTTATAAATGAATTGGAAATTAGTTATCATTGTCTATTTAAAAGGGGTTTTGATATTTTGAATAATTATTTAAAAAGTGTTTTGAAAATTTATTATTATTCTTTAAAATGCTTATTTTATAAATATAGAGTTTTGAAAATTGGTTGAAGTTATTTATCAATACTCTCGAGATTTGTAAATCAGGTTTTATTTAATGAATGAGATTTTATAAGAGAAATCTTATAATGGAATTCTTTAGAATTAAGAATTCCAAAATGTTAGATACGGGAACTTCGAAAATGAATCTGAATTCATAAAAGAAGTTATTAACTATTAGTTGAGATTATAAATAAGTATAATCGATTTTTGGAAATTGTAAATAGAATTAATTAAATTCCGAAGATTTATGAGATAAGTGATGAAAATGTTTTGAAGTACGGATATTAGAAATGATTTTGAAAAATAGACTTATAATATTTTAAAAGTATGGGAATGAAGGGTTTTGGAAATGTTGTAACGACGAAATGAGTTATATGTAAATATTTTTCTAAGTAATGAATTATGAATTGAATTTGGAAATATTTCTAAGTGTTGAAATAAGATATGGTTGGAAATATCCCGTTATGGATATAAGTATTGGAAATTGTTTCGAATATTGAAATATTGGAAGAGTTTTGGATATATATCTTTGTAAAGGTATTTTGAAGTAAATATTTTTGAAAATTTATAATATGGGCCCAGTGACTGTTTATGTGTGTAATTTGATAGTTAAATAACCGACTATCAAATCTGGCCAATTTCATTAATCGTTTCGAAGAGACCGGGATCAGATTTAATTATTCGAAAACCATTTCGATCCGATTTGTGTGTTACAAATTGTGATATCTCGAAGATAATGGAGATGGTGATCTTGAATGAGATTCGGTTTGTTCAGTCCCAGAACAACTTGTATGGATGAATGATATCATTGCATTGTCTCCTAGAAGGCAGTTTTAGCATTCCAAGTATGAATGCTATTCTTAAGGTAAAACGTAGCCTCAAGTCTCATCAACCATGAATGACTAAAACAGGAGAGATGCAACAAGGCTATGTGGGTCGCTCCCATTAGGGTATGATCATCACTCATTTAGAGTGGACATCTATCATCACTATCATTTGTATGCATTTCGGGGCCCATTAGTGGTGATCATATTATGTATTATCCAGTAAGGGATAGGTAGGTCTTGTGTTGGCAGGGATCGATAGGTTCGATCTCGGTACATTTTTCTAAAGGTGTAATGTGGCGGGCGGTACCCCAGTAGCCCTGTCATTGTATGGAATTCAATATCCACTACGAGCATGTACGGTTTTAGTTGTATACCAAATATGCTGAAATGTGAGATGCAAGCATTTTAGCTATTTTATAGTTTATTTTCTATATACACTATTATAATATCATATGATTTCGATATAAAATGTTTTGGTTATCGTAAGGTAAAAACCTGTCGTATTTATGTATGGCGTGGTCTTACGAGATACTTTTGTTTTCAAAGGATTCGGTAACAGTAATAATTCAAATTGAGCGTGTTTTCTCACGTTGGTTTTCCAGATTGACTCGAGTGTTATTTTATTATAATGCTTGGGTCAGACCGAATATTACAGATTCAGGTTAGGATGCTATGGAGCTCAGGAGACGAGCTGGAGGGTTCTTAGGCGTATTATACGTACTTGGTTATTTCTGTTGTGTGAGTCATGTTGTATATTCAGTATTTGTGAGGACAAGTTATTATAACTGTCCAGATTGATTGTTGACTGTTGTACTCTGATGATTGTATGTATATTACAGTTAAAGTTTCCTTGTATAAAGATCCGTTATTATATATTATATTTTGTTCCGCTGCGATTGTGAGATTCTATATTGTTGTTTTTGTTTCTTCTTCTATCTCTTTTCTTCTTCACCCCTAAAGATTCGTATTTCCATTCAATTTGAGTTGGACACGTGTGATTTATTGTCGACTCAAAAGGTACGGAGATACAAGCCTTTACAGTTGATTTGGGCCAACTTTGGCGAGTTGCGATTCTTCCGAATTAGCCGCGAAAATGAGGTGTTGCTAAAATTTTCCGTAACAAAAAAGACTTTAAAAGTTTAATACCTCATTTTAATTAATAGACCTTGAGGGTTTGGAGACATTTTCTTCCTTGTAAATTTGGGGATGAACTTCTTTTAAGGGATGAGAATGTAACATCCATAATTTTATCGTTTTGATTATTGAATATTTAATTAATTTTAAATATTTAAATAATTGGTTTTTAAAGTTTAATAACTTGAATTCAAATATAAGGATTATTTAAGTATTGGAACTGTGAATTAAATATTAATTACATGGATTTAATAGCTTTATTTAATTCATTTTAATTAATAAATAATGATGGTGAATCCATTTTATAAATTTATTTATAATAATAAATAGTTTGAATAAATAACAAGAAAATTAATGGTTAAAAAATGACTTAATGACGTATTTTAAATGAATTTATTGGATTTTTTCCATAATTTTTAATTTGAAAAATATTTAAATCATCATTTGACATATATTATAGCAAAAGATAGTATTTTTGAAATTTCATAGAATAAAATAATCTATGTATTCTATTATTGATTTGTGATCATGTGTCATTTTGGCGAACGATGATATTTTTATTTTTTGTCATTCGCGGTTCATACGCGAACGGAATATTAGCGGGATACCGCGAAAAGCTACTTTTCAAAACTTTTTAAATCAAATCAAAATTCAAAATTTTGAACATGACCTGATGGGTGATATGATGTGTTGCTTGGAAATTTTGGGTTACTTGAAAATTTTGGTTAACTTGTTTTTCAAGTAAAGTAAATGGGATTGCTTATAAAGAAGAAAATAACATCACATTTAGTCCATTTTCACCTTCCCTCATTTTCTATTTTCCCTCTTCCTCTTTCTTCCGTTTCTTTCCGGTAAACAAAATAAACTAGCTTCCTCTTTAAAAATCCAAATCAAAATCTACACTTAACTAAAAATCATGAAACTTGGTTCCTTAAACTCGTATGGAGTCAATCTTTGAATCCATACCAAAATTAAAGTGTGCGATCGAGTTTGTCCCGAGGTCGACTATTCATAGCCGTGCTAGGGTTGAGATCGTCGAAACTAGGGGCGGAGTTGATCGAAACAAAGGCCCCCATCATGTTGCTCTTGTCGAAATGCACCTCCCCACCAAGTTTTATTAAGTGCGGTCCTTGATTGTACAACGCATCATTTTTGGGTTGTGGTTTTCATGCTCCAGTTCGCTTTCTGGTTGTGGAGGTCAAGCTCCCTGACGTTGGGTTGATTGGAGTGCTTTCGTGAAGTGGAGTTATTGGCACGAACGTGAGTGGATTTCATGGAGAATCGAGCAAGAGAGGGGGAGGAGAAGGCTCGGCTGTGTTGGGTTGCAGGTGCAAAGTGTGCACGACCTTGATTTTGTAATCGGGGAAGTAGGATTTGAACTTGATTATGGTAATTAGTTAATAATTAAGCTAATTAATAAATATTTTAATCCCAAATCTTATAAATTGCATACGAGATCGGATTTGGACGCGATCTTTTGCATTGGACTCGTATCGATGATATCTATGCATTGGAGTTAGATTTTTTGAATTTGGAGCTAGTAAAATTTTGACCTAAAATCGAACGCCGACCGATTTTAGATCAAATCAGAACGCGAAAGCATCAACTGGAAACATCTGGCCATCACTTCCTCCGATGCCCCCAGCACTTCCATATGTCTAGTGTATCTCATCAAGTGATCAGTCGGGTCAGCCTTGCCATCATATACTTCCACGCTAGGTAACTTGAACTTAGGTGGATTCTGATCTATCCTGATTTCCCGAGCGAACGGACTCCTGTTTACTCCTTCCAAATCTCTATTAGTCAAGCCTCCACGCATAGTCTTCCTAATGATTTCTTCTAATCCAGCGTTGTCTGTCAAGGGTTGCCCCCCATGCTCCTGAGGGAACTCCAGCACATATTCTTCATGTGGCTCATTAGCAGCAATGTTGGCTCCAGCTTGTTGAGCTCCATCTGTAGGCCTTCCAGCATCAGATCCTGAGGGTCTGCCCCCAAGTCCTTGTTGATTGCCTTTTGGATCTGCATTCTGACCTTGAACCTGACCTTCATTGGTTTCCGCAATCCTAGCTCCTCGTTCCACATTAACAGCCGCTGTGGCTGGTCCTAAGTTCTGCATCCCTGCGGCTCTCATTTGTTCAAAGAAGGTCTGCATCATATCCTGTTGACTCTTCAACAATCTCTCTTGCAATGAATTTGTCATAGCTTCCATTTCGTCTCTAGTAATGTAAATCGAAGCTTGTCCTTCTCCAGCTTCGGAGGATGCCTCTTGACTTCCTCCTTGTTGGCTTCTCTCAGCTCTTTGTCTTCTACTTGTCTGTCAAGTCGTTGTCTTTCAAATCTAAACTCTTCACGCTTTCCAAATCTGAACTTCAATTCGATGTAGCGGGTGCGAGTCGCTCTCAGTGAAAGCACCAAAGTGTTTGCGCCAAAATTGGTCACAAACCCCAAGTGTTGTGAAAGCACCAGTGTATGAATACAGATCAACAAATATTCAAACACAAATCTCAGATCTAAGCAAGCAACAAACAGCAATCCAGAAATAATGAACAGTGACACACGATTTATAGTGGTTCGGCTATCTCCGGCCTACGTCCACTTCAAGGTTTTTATGATTTTATTGCTCGATGTTTGAAGATTACAATTTCTTACTGCATAGTACAACAGACTTTATGATTATAATCTGAATCTAAGGCAGCAATGGTGATCTGGAGTAAATCTGGCAGAGTCTGGGCGCTCTTTAGCTTTCAAAATTGTCCGACCCCCTTTTTGAATGACCAGGGGCTCTATTTATAGGTGTAGGAGGCTGATATTTCGCCTAAATTGAAGGGAGACCAGTTCTGGCACGTGAGGGGGCCCATACGCCCGCTTTTAGGAAATTCGGGCCCACTTTGGGATCGATTCGAAGTCCATTCGAATCGATCAAGAAATTGTCCAATCGAGCTGAAATTTGGTGTGGACATCCTTCAACATGTGTGCAAGCTACTGTGAAAATTTCATAGCATTTGGACTTGTAGATTTCGAGATATGATCGATACAAGTTGTAGTATTTCGGCAGGCACTCTGGTTCGAATCGATCTCTTCGAATCGATCAGAGCGCATGCCTGTGTGATGACGTGTTGCGAATTCTCAGGATCGATCCACCTTTGTCGCCGTGTTGAGCGAATCACTTTGCAGATTTCGTCACGTTGATCTCTTCTTCCCTTGAACTACGCATATTTCACGTTCGGATCCATCTTTTGCATCTAGTTCGAGTCCATAACTTCATGTTAGTTTGATCATTTCCTTCGTATTGATCGATACGAACTTTGCTTCTCAATTCTTCGTATCCACAACTTCGCATCCACGAAGCCGACTCCCCATGTATCCTTCTTGAACGCTTTCTTCGCATCGATCCACAAGCGATTGGTACGAACTGCCCAGCTAGAATCCAAACACTTCCTTTTCGTATTGATCCAATACCGATGGATACGAAGAACATCCACGCATCCATTCCATCATGTTACATCGATGCGAAGTACATTGATTCGAAGTAACTTCCATGCGCCTATCTATTTAATCCAAATCCAGTCATCGAGTCGAGACCCACTGATATTTCCCACCTGATCGATACGAACGCACAGTTCATATCCATATTGATCGATACGAATAACATCACTCTTAAGCGACGTCGATCGATACGAACACGCTGTTAACCTTCAGCATCCCATCGATACGAAGTCATTGAGTCGAACCTATGCCGATCGATACGAACGGTATCGATTCGAGGTCCTTACTTTTCGATCGATACAAACAGTATCGATTCGAACCACCATATGACGATCGATGCGAAATGCATCGATACGAACCGTGCCTTGTGCACTTCAACCCATCCATATCTTATGCATGCGACCTCCAATTGACCTGAAAACCGAAACGTAGTTCCTCCTAGCCTTGATCATCATTCCCAATTGATTCCGTCTTGACCAGAGCTTGGCCAAATTTTGACAACATCCATTGCAGCCTTGTTTCCAATTGAACTCCAATCCTGATATCCATCCTTCCTTGCCAATTTTGTTGATATTCCAGCTTTGACCAAAAGGTGGGATAACATACACCGTTCTGCTACAATTAAATTGAATATATTATTTTGGATATCTATTAAGCAGAATAAATCACCGTTCTGTGCTTTCAAAGTAAAAAGATTATTTTTGAAGTTAATTAATATGCAAATTAATTAATTAATTATATGTTAGCTATTGATTTCTAATTGTTGACAATAATATGTTTGTTATTATTATTTTATTGTTTGTTTAGATTTGAATTCCCGTTTGATAGTGAATGTCATAAATAATCATTTTGTTGCAGGGGATAAAAGGAAGTCGGAGTGTTTTCGTAACGAATAGGTCGGTACGGGGCACTTTGAAGTACATACATACATACATACATATATATATATATATATATATATATATGAGATTTATAGGGGACTTTTGAAGAGAGACCCTAAAAGGTTTCTCGCCAATATTGATTTATGTATACTCTTATATTGCTTATATTGATGTTTGGTTGAAATATTTGTGACATACTGTTTGAATTGTGTGAGTGTCGTTATAGCGATATTCGCTATAGCGTCACTTATGAAATATCATATCCTTAACCCTTGTATGTGTTGAACTTGTGCATGTATTTTTAACAAAATAAATGTTTGGTCGAGTTTTTGCACTTTGAAAGTTATTTAACTATATTTTCAAATAATTTGAGAATTTTAAAAATAAGAGAAAAGTATTGATTAAAATTTATATAAGAAGTTATAAATTTGATTAATTATCTTTTGAGATAATTAACGTTGTTTTAAATTTATAAATGATTATAAATTTGATTAATTACCTTTCGGGATAATTAACGTTATTTTAAATTTATAAATGGCTATAAATTTGATTATCTTTTAGGATAAGTAATGTTGTTTAAAATATATAAAAAGATTATAATTTTATTTATGGTCTTTTGGGAATATTAATGTGGTTTTAAAATTTATAAAGGAATTATATTGATTTTCTTCCAGGATGATTAACATTGTTTAAACTTAATAAAACTATTTAAATTTATTTATTATCTTTCGGGATAATAAATGTTGTTTTAACTTTATATATGTGGTTTATAAATGTGCAAATCTTCAAATAGGAATGTTTAACATCAAAGCTAAGTGTCATTGTTGTGAGGTTTAAAATGTTTTCAATGACATTCGTTTTTTAACCTTCTTTTTAATACACATAGAAATATAATTTGCACTTTAACAGAATATTTTTAAAGAGTGTTTTAAAGTGTTTTACAAATATTTATGATGTGAAAATCAAGCACAAATGAGAATCAAATGTTTTAAAAGCTTGATTCATTATTAGCGGCAAGTGTATGCGATTTAATTCCCATATACAATCATTCATTTATTTCGATAGTTTATTTCTTGACTATCACCTCAAATATCCTTCTTTGTGTTCCGTCAATTCAAAATGAATTTGTTTGCACATTTGGGGCATTTATACTCTTGTTATTCTTAAAGTTAAGAATGTTATCGAATCAAGATAAGAAGCAACACTGCCCTAACTTGTCCGGCTTCATCATTTTTCCCGAGGTAGTATTAGTTTATTTCTGATATTTGAATTCATTGATTATCAATTTTGATATCTTTCTTTGTGTTTCGTCAATCTAAGACGATTCGTTGCTCGTTTTGAGCATTGGCATCCAACACCGTAGATAACTAAAACCGAAAAGCGAGTGGGAGCCAAGCTAGTGGGATCGCACCATCAGGGTATATTCATATTTATCTAGTGATTTGTTGGTAGCATGCATGCGATGATGTGAAATATTCAGATGCTCGTGTAAAGCAGGGTCTAGTTGGGAAGTTCTCGAGAGTGATGCGTATTTGACGTAGGCTGTAACAACCCGGAAATTTTCGATCCCGAAAATTCCAGATAGTTATGAAAAAGAAGAAAGAGATAGAAGAGAAGAAACATAAACACAACACAGATCCTCACATTCGCAGCGGAAAAAAAATATAATATCAAATAATAGCAGTTTACAAAAGAATATCACATCAGTAAATTTTCAATTTAATACATCAGAGTTACCCATACACATACACAGGACATATACAAATCACATGGCTAGAAATAAAGTCACAGCGGAAACACTCCATACGACCTGTCCTCCAGCTCGCCTCTTGAGCTCCAGAACGTCCTTACCTGAAAATCTGTAATACTCGGTCTGACCCGAGCATTACATCAAAGTAACACCCGGGTCAGGCTGGAAACCAGCGTGAGTAAACCCATCTAACATGGAATACCACATCATAAAACTACATAAAACCCAGGTAACTCGTATCAATTTACAAATTCACGATTTGTTATAGACATCACTTATTTTACTCATCAATTTCTAAGTATGAGCAATTAGATTAAATGATCCAATTTACTTAAATCATTCCATTCCAGTCTAATTGCTTCCAAACTCACATTTATAAAGAATCGAAGTGGTTTTCGGGTATTTACTCGTACCCGACCCGGTCCCTTCGAATCCAAAGTTATATTAACCCAAGTTATTCAAGTGAATACAACTTACTTTTAAATACTGGATGTCATTTTACACAGTAATTCATCACTGGCAGATAACTACACAATCATTGTTTGAGACAAACATTTTATACCAGAAGTATCAATCAATCTTTCATAAGCAAGATTAATTAGTCACTCCTTACTAATTAAATCAAATTACTTTATCATTATTAATCTAGCTTACTTAACAAAAATTAATTAGAAACCTTTCTTAATCATCTCTTACTTATCCCTTCTAATTACACCTAGTAATTAGACTTTAATTATTTTACCATAATGTGAATGACCGCCTTTCATTTAATCGATCCCTCCTTAAATTAATCGCATTCACTTATCAACCTTGATTAACTCCATTCCAAAATTATCTATTTGTGATTAATTAAACTCTTAAATAAATTAGTAATTTATTTTATTAATAACACTGAATAATTAACCCATAATTACCTCCACTAAGTAATTATTCTTTAATTTCTTTTCATCAAGTAATTACCCATTAATTAATTACATTCTGTAATTATCCATCAATCATTATACTACATTAATTACCTTAAGTAATTATTCTTAACCCACCATCCAGAAATCTCTTGAATTAATTGACTAAAATTAACCCCCTTAACTTAATTAATTACACTAAGTAATTGATTTTTTTTTCTTTTTTCCTTTTTAAATTTACTTCATTAAGTAATTACCTTTAATAATTCCTTTAATTAAGTAGTTAACCTCTTAATTACTTATTACTTAATTATCTCTTAATTAACTAGCTTTGATTTACATATTCTCAATTCAGTAATCAATTATACTCAATTAATTTACCTTAATTAGATTACTTATCTTACTTAAATTACTTAAATTACTACACTGAGTAAATATTTTAGTTTAAAACCTAAACAGATTAAAAAAAAAAAAACTGGAAACAAAAATATTCTGGGCAATCAACACATTTCGAGATATACTCGAGACAACCCTCGCGCAGACTCGAAGCAGCCAGAAACCAAGCCTTCCACTTCGACACTCCGAGTTGAACGCGTGAAATCACGAAACACTCCGGGTCGACATCTCTTTCCCAAACCCATACACACTGATACACGCCATGGCCACCGTGCAACTTGCACCACCCATGGTCAACTTCTGATCATCGCCAGCAACTCCTACATACCCAAATTCACTCCAGCAACCCATTATAAACATCATCATGCTTTCACAACCCAAAATTCCAAGACTCGGTATCCTGTTGAACTAGGAACTTCAAACTATTGCCAGAAAACACATCGCCCAAACGCCTCCGACCACCGGAGGATGAACTACCTCGTCCACGCCTTGCCGAACACCTACTCCACCAATCCCTTGAACCACGACCCACTCGATCGACCAGAGGTGAAGGTACGATTCCCAAATCAGACTTCAACCAAAACTAGGTTAAAAACTAAGTTCGATCTGCCACCGCCACCACGGCGACCAACCCCAACTTCTACCATTTTTCCTTACTTCCCTGATCGACCATCTAACTCCAGAATCAACCACGATCAACCAAACTCCACAGGTCGACAGGAAAGACCCAAAGACTAAACCCAGGTTAACTAAAGACTGCACCCTCATTTAAATTCAAAAAAATTGAAATAGTAGTTTTTTTTTTAAAAAAATTTTTTTTTACTTTCCAGTATTTATTCCAAACATAAACCTGAATCAGTGAAATACAACATCTGATTTTACAGGTTTTAAAAGATTCTTACTGGTATTTCCAAATACAAGTGTATCTCATCACTTACATACTTGTTTACATTTTTAGTACTTAGATTTTGTTGAAACTAAACTATTTTGTTTTTAATCTAAGTGTTAACAGTGTTTAGATAAAAAGATGTGAATTTTTGTTCTGTTGGGCAACACTATTACCTGGGACAAAGCCATATATATCAATATGCACAGTTCAAATCAGAACATTCACACAACATTTACACTTGTATATATATAAACAAATGTAAAGCATTTCAACACAATAATTTACATGTCACTACTATCATGTACTTAAGTTTAAACTTAAATGTTTACTCACCTGTGTTAGAAGAGAACAGAGCCTGGAATTGAATCCCTGAAAATTCTTCTCAGCTTTGTTGAATAAAGTTGAGTTGTAAAGATGATGTTTATATTATTATTTTTTCTTTTTTTTTATGCTCAGACTTGATGGGTGAACGAAATGGAAATAAGGAGGTGATATGCAGAAGATTGTTATACAGGCTTAAAGGATACTCAAGTACTAGATATTTCCTATTGTACTGTGTATATTTTATGTTAGATGTTTGATCAGAGATTTTTGTTAGTTTGGAGGCTGAAATGATCCTGCTATTTCGGCTAAGATGATCCCCATTTGTACTTGAAAAGAAAACATTAAATGCACTAGTTTCTTTATTAGTTTACATAGTTATCATCATGTTTGCTTGTAGATAGATATTTGTATGAAGACATACATATGGCAGGTAGACATATGGCTTGTAAATGAAGATACTTGTATAAAAATGTCTATATTTTATTAACTTCTAATTTGAATAGTTACATACATATGTGTGTGTCAGGGTTATACTTATACTTTGACAAATTTTCATTTTTCTACTTTGTTTTCATGCTTATTTTAGCTTTTATACATTTGTGCTTTTATACTCTGTTCTTATCAATTTTAAATCTATGTTGTATGTTCACCAAAATT
The DNA here is from genome assembly GCA_030737815.1 of Allium fistulosum. Taxonomy (NCBI): domain Eukaryota; kingdom Viridiplantae; phylum Streptophyta; class Magnoliopsida; order Asparagales; family Amaryllidaceae; genus Allium; species Allium fistulosum. The sequence goes on from CM060906.1 coordinate 921,416,679, forward strand.
ATTTAATCCTTATTCCCCTTTTTTTATTCCTAACTATCAATATTTAAATTATATTTAATATGGTTTACTTACTTATATTTATATTTATATCTATTTGTGTTTTAGCTGTCAAAATTTAAGTTATATTCATATATTTGACTTATTTTTATGTTGATAGAGTTAGATTTTAATTTAAACATTATCGTCCACATCTACATATTTATTTATCACATGTAAATAAAACAAAGTATTTTAATTAAATTATATAAGATAAATTTTATCATTAATATTATTAAGAGATTTAATTGAAATTTACAAATCAAATTTTCTTTTAAAAATACAAATCTATATAAATTATCTCTAGCAGATTTATTCTTTTCAAAATGATCAGTTTACATTATATTTAATTAGATTAAATATTTAGTAAAATAATACTGCTAAAATACCGGGTCGTCACATTTCTCCCCCCTTTGAATCTTTTCGTCCTCGAAAAGGAACGAAGCCAGATTTATTGAAAATGCTTAAAATCATATATATTTTCTTTGATCATTTGTAAACTACTTTAAAAATCTATATAACATTTCTAAAATAGTTTTTATAAAAATACTTTTATAACTCGATGTTTTGACAAGTCCATCTTCGTTCTCATAGAGATTCGGTCATACGTTGATCAGGCGTAGGACTGAAAATCTATAAGTACTTGGTAAACTCGTTTCCAACACCCAGTGAAAATACTTTGGAAAATAATTTTATTGAAAATATAGAAACAGTTTTGAAAATAGAGGAAATATCTTTGGTGAGAATGCTCTGGAAATCATCACACCCATCTATGGTCACAGTTACATCCAGGGTTACGTTGCCGTCGCAGCAAAAGTCCATGTAACTGATTACACCATAGAACCCACAACAGATCGCAGTTACATCCAGGGTTACGTTGCCGTCACAGCAAAAGTCCATGTAACTGTTGGCTCTCAGCGGCACACACGATTACGCTGTCAAAATGAAACTTCTCCACTCCTACATAGTGTCGCAGTCTACCGATGTAAAATCAAACGCAGACTGTTGGCTCTCAGCGGCTCACGCGACTTTCGCTATGTTACCATAGTTTCGCAGTCTACCGATATAAAATCAAACGTAGACTGTTGGCTCTCAGTGGCTCACGCGACTTTCGCTATGGTCTGCAGTAGATCGCAGTGACATCGAGTTACACTGTCGTCACAGCATAATCCAAATGCCTCTGTGGGCACCAGCCCCTCGACTTTCGCTACACAATAATCCTCAGGAACTAGTTTTGTCCGGACTCCTCACAGGATCAACTTTAGAACCTCCCCCTTTGAGGCTCAAGGCAGTACCACCCTGTGGCACTCCTGAGAAGTTCATTTTAAGGGAGCGCCTTTTTCCCCAGAGCCAATCTCAAAACACTTTATACTATACACATATAGTATTTTCCAAATCATACACCTAGTATGAATTCCATATAAATGCTTTTACACAAAATCGATTCTCAAAATCGATAATTCATAAATCAGGCTTTCCCAAATCCCAATATTGATTTTACCCAAAAATCAAAAGCCTTTTTCCAAATCCAAAGGTTCCCAAAACCTTTTCCTCAAAACCATTTCCATAAAATCTTTTATATATATATTCATATATATAATTTTCTTGGGAAATCTTTAAATCACTTTATACTTGTATAAGTTTCCTTTGTATACTTCAAAACTTTCAAAAACCTTTTTCTTCTGGCAATGGATTCAATAAGGGGAGTTTTATCATATATAACAAAGATACGTAACTTTGTTTATTCCCAATCAAATATTCAAATTTGATTACTTTATAAAGTCACTTGCCAAATTTCTTACTTTTATTATAAAGTAAACTTTAACTCAGAAAAATATTCAATTTCTACTTTATTTCCATAAAGTTAATTTCTACCATAGAAATATAAATTTTAAATTTATTTTATTTTAGTTCCTCATATATTCACAAATATATTTCCCATTTCAAAAATCATCTTATAACCTTTTATCTACAACTTCAAAATCAATTTCCACCTTTATTCATTGTCAATTTCTCAAAATATACTTTCAATTTCAAAAATCTTTTCAGTTTTTATCCACAAATTTTCAATGCTAATTTCATTCAAACCCGTACGATGTCCCCATATCATTCGTACGCAATACCAATCTGATCGCTCACTCGATCATACAATTTCACTTCCGAACTAGTATCGTCCACCCGACTTCCTAGTGCGGACTCAGATCTGGTTTCTTGATCAGAAACCGTCATTCTCCTTGCATAGTCACACCTATGATAGAGAATATCCAAAACCAATCAAAAATCCATATCCAGGTTCGCCGTCGAAATCGAGCGAAAAATCCCAACTCGGATCGATAAAACTATCTTGAAATTCTATGCTCGAATCTGGATCAAATCACTATGCGAATAGAATAATATACGTACATCCTACGTATTTATCTTCATTGATTATCAGTTAAATCAATTTCCTTTCTATTCACCCTCACTTTGATTTTATTCACTTATTCACATTTGGCTAAATCCCCACTTGGATTATCACTTCAATTCTTATCTCAGTTGGGTATTTAATCAATAACAGTTTGAACTCCGACCAGTTTATATTTACAAAATAGCTTGAAATTTTTTTTTAAAAATAGATAAATAGTTGAAAGATAATTATTAATTTGTAAAATAGCTGTAAAATAGTTAAGTAACTGTAAAATAATTTAAAAATAGTAATTACTTATAAAATAGTTGAAAAACAGTAATCAGTTTATAAAGTAGTAGAAAAATAGTAATTAGTTTATAAAACAGTTGTAAAATAGTTAAATAGTTCCAAAGTAATTGTAAAACAGGTTTAAGATAGTTTTAGGTTTAAAAAGAAAAGTTGTGTAGTAAATAGTTTGGAAAAATAGGTTTATATTAAACAATTTATTTTGAAAATAGACCAGAGTCAAACTGTTTAATACCCCATCTCCATTTCCATAGATTCAATTTAAATTTCTACTTACATTTAAATTGACTCAATCCCAATTTGAATAACTTCAATTTTATTTCAAATTAATCCAATTCAAATTTCTCATTTGAATTTTATACTTATTCATCATAAATCACAATTCCCATTAGTTCAAATCAAATTCAGTTTGAACTAATTCAATTTAAATCTCAATTTCAAACCATCTCGAATTATATAAATTCGAGTTAAATTTTCAAATGTTGATTTATTCCCTTAATCCAATTAACATTTATCTTCAAATCAATTTCTTTAAACCATTTAATTTCTGAGTTAAATTCTCAAAATTCCATTTTAAATTATCTTCACTTAACTTATTTCAACGTTTAAATAATAATTCAAACCCCTTTTAAATAATTAAATCTTTGAATTTCAATTTATTACCCAACTTAAATTTTTATAACCCAACTTTTGAAGTTTTATCTTAAACATTTCAGTCTTAAGTCCAAAAGGGTCCCATACATTAATTCACTACATACTAGTAGTTCATACATGACATACATTTATCCAAAATAAGAGTCTTACAAAAGTCATAAATCTAGATGCCTTCCTATTTCTTAGAGGTTTGGAAAGAACAGAGCCCTAATACTCCTATAAGTATCCTTCCTATGGACTTCCTTCCAAAGGGCAAAGCCCGAACATACACTTCTCAACAGGGTGTCCCCACTTATAACATTTACCACAAAATGTTTCTACGCTGTCATCAATCGGGATAACCTTCACGCCTCCAACAGTACGTTCCGCAGCCTTACTCCTCTTCTGCCTCTCGGAACAATTCCTAGCAATGTGTCCCGACTTCTTACAATGATAGCAAATAGTCGACTCATTGACCGGTTCTACTGGTTTACGCTTCGCCTTCCTCCCCTCAGGGCAATGATTTAGAAAATGTCCTTTCTTATGACACTTAAAGCACGAGATCTCAGAGCGAAACCGATGGAATGTACCCTTCAATTCCTTCCTTGTTTTACTGCACTTGGCTGCGTAATGACCCTTATTGAAACATCTGTAACAGGTGACATTATCATAAGGTCCAGGTTTAGTCCTTTCCTTAACCTGTTTCTCATTCTCCTGAATTTCTTCTTCTTGATCCCTTCGTGCAGCTGCTCTTTGCTCTCTGCTCCAACCCTTCCATTCTTCACTCTTAGTCATCTCTTTCGAGACTAAATTCTAGAGGGCTTCCTAACCTATAAATTAGACTTAATTAGAAGAATTCAACTTTTACTCTTATATTAATTTGCTCACTAAGTTATACCTTATATTTTAAAATCTTTGGTTTTTAATTTCAAACAAAGTTCCAAACAACTTCTTATTTCAAAATAAGATTACTTTCAGAACTATTCTGAATAATATTACTCATCATTCCCCTTTAACAATTTGAACCAAATTTAATTCTAATGTTCCTTATATGAATGGTACATTCTATTCAATTACTACTCGGATACATATATTTACCCCTTAAATTCTTATTTAATTTCGATAATTTAGCATCCCTTTAACTTAATATTTATAAGAAAGAAATATTGCCTTATATATCAAAAGATATTCTTATGTAAAATCATTTAAAATCTTTATATAAGAAATAATAAGTACGCCCTCTTATATATATATACTCAACTCATTCTAGGGTATTATTGACCCTATCCTTAATGAGTACACCCAACAGAGCCAAGGTTCTCGCTTAACCTTTCAGCTCTGATACCAACTGTAACAACCCGGAAATTTTCGATCCCGAAAATTCCAGATAGTTATGAAAAAGAAGAAAGAGATAGAAGAGAAGAAACATAAACACAACACAGATCCTCACATTCGCAGCGGAAAAAAAATATAATATCAAATAATAGCAGTTTACAAAAGAATATCACATCAGTAAATTTTCAATTTAATACATCAGAGTTACCCATACACATACACAGGACATATACAAATCACATGGCTAGAAATAAAGTCACAGCGGAAACACTCCATACGACCTGTCCTCCAGCTCGCCTCTTGAGCTCCAGAACGTCCTTACCTGAAAATCTGTAATACTCGGTCTGACCCGAGCATTACATCAAAGTAACACCCGGGTCAGGCTGGAAACCAGCGTGAGTAAACCCATCTAACATGGAATACCACATCATAAAACTACATAAAACCCAGGTAACTCGTATCAATTTACAAATTCACGATTTGTTATAGACATCACTTATTTTACTCATCAATTTCTAAGTATGAGCAATTAGATTAAATGATCCAATTTACTTAAATCATTCCATTCCAGTCTAATTGCTTCCAAACTCACATTTATAAAGAATCGAAGTGGTTTTCGGGTATTTACTCGTACCCGACCCGGTCCCTTCGAATCCAAAGTTATATTAACCCAAGTTATTCAAGTGAATACAACTTACTTTTAAATACTGGATGTCATTTTACACAGTAATTCATCACTGGCAGATAACTACACAATCATTGTTTGAGACAAACATTTTATACCAGAAGTATCAATCAATCTTTCATAAGCAAGATTAATTAGTCACTCCTTACTAATTAAATCAAATTACTTTATCATTATTAATCTAGCTTACTTAACAAAAATTAATTAGAAACCTTTCTTAATCATCTCTTACTTATCCCTTCTAATTACACCTAGTAATTAGACTTTAATTATTTTACCATAATGTGAATGACCGCCTTTCATTTAATCGATCCCTCCTTAAATTAATCGCATTCACTTATCAACCTTGATTAACTCCATTCCAAAATTATCTATTTGTGATTAATTAAACTCTTAAATAAATTAGTAATTTATTTTATTAATAACACTGAATAATTAACCCATAATTACCTCCACTAAGTAATTATTCTTTAATTTCTTTTCATCAAGTAATTACCCATTAATTAATTACATTCTGTAATTATCCATCAATCATTATACTACATTAATTACCTTAAGTAATTATTCTTAACCCACCATCCAGAAATCTCTTGAATTAATTGACTAAAATTAACCCCCTTAACTTAATTAATTACACTAAGTAATTGATTTTTTTTTTCTTTTTTCCTTTTTAAATTTACTTCATTAAGTAATTACCTTTAATAATTCCTTTAATTAAGTAGTTAACCTCTTAATTACTTATTACTTAATTATCTCTTAATTAACTAGCTTTGATTTACATATTCTCAATTCAGTAATCAATTATACTCAATTAATTTACCTTAATTAGATTACTTATCTTACTTAAATTACTTAAATTACTACACTGAGTAAATATTTTAGTTTAAAACCTAAACAGATTAAAAAAAAAAAACTGGAAACAAAAATATTCTGGGCAATCAACACATTTCGAGATATACTCGAGACAACCCTCGCGCAGACTCGAAGCAGCCAGAAACCAGGCCTTCCACTTCGACACTCCGAGTTGAACGCGTGAAAAATCACGAAACACTCCGGGTCGACATCTCTTTCCCAAACCCATACACACTGATACACGCCATGGCCACCGTGCAACTTGCACCACCCATGGTCAACTTCTGATCATCGCCAGCAACTCCTACATACCCAAATTCACTCCAGCAACCCATTATAAACATCATCATGCTTTCACAACCCAAAATTCCAAGACTCGGTATCCTGTTGAACTAGGAACTTCAAACTATTGCCAGAAAACACATCGCCCAAACGCCTCCGACCACCGGAGGATGAACTACCTCGTCCACGCCTTGCCGAACACCTACTCCACCAATCCCTTGAACCACGACCCACTCGATCGACCAGAGGTGAAGGTACGATTCCCAAATCAGACTTCAACCAAAACTAGGTTAAAAACTAAGTTCGATCTGCCACCGCCACCACGGCGACCAACCCCAACTTCTACCATTTTTCCTTACTTCCCTGATCGACCATCTAACTCCAGAATCAACCACGATCAACCAAACTCCACAGGTCGACAGGAAAGACCCAAAGACTAAACCCAGGTTAACTAAAGACTGCACCCTCATTTAAATTCAAAAAAATTGAAATAGTAGTTTTTTTTTTAAAAAATTTTTTTTTTACTTTCCAGTATTTATTCCAAACATAAACCTGAATCAGTGAAATACAACATCTGATTTTACAGGTTTTAAAAGATTCTTACTGGTATTTCCAAATACAAGTGTATCTCATCACTTACATACTTGTTTACATTTTTAGTACTTAGATTTTGTTGAAACTAAACTATTTTGTTTTTAATCTAAGTGTTAACAGTGTTTAGATAAAAAGATGTGAATTTTTGTTCTGTTGGGCAACACTATTACCTGGGACAAAGCCATATATATCAATATGCACAGTTCAAATCAGAACATTCACACAACATTTACACTTGTATATATATAAACAAATGTAAAGCATTTCAACACAATAATTTACATGTCACTACTATCATGTACTTAAGTTTAAACTTAAATGTTTACTCACCTGTGTTAGAAGAGAACAGAGCCTGGAATTGAATCCCTGAAAATTCTTCTCAGCTTTGTTGAATAAAGTTGAGTTGTAAAGATGATGTTTATATTATTATTTTTTCTTTTTTTTTATGCTCAGACTTGATGGGTGAACGAAATGGAAATAAGGAGGTGATATGCAGAAGATTGTTATACAGGCTTAAAGGATACTCAAGTACTAGATATTTCCTATTGTACTGTGTATATTTTATGTTAGATGTTTGATCAGAGATTTTTGTTAGTTTGGAGGCTGAAATGATCCTGCTATTTCGGCTAAGATGATCCCCATTTGTACTTGAAAAGAAAACATTAAATGCACTAGTTTCTTTATTAGTTTACATAGTTATCATCATGTTTGCTTGTAGATAGATATTTGTATGAAGACATACATATGGCAGGTAGACATATGGCTTGTAAATGAAGATACTTGTATAAAAATGTCTATATTTTATTAACTTCTAATTGGAATAGTTACATACATATGTGTGTGTCAGGGTTATACTTATACTTTGACAAATTTTCATTTTTCTACTTTGTTTTCATGCTTATTTTAGCTTTTATACATTTGTGCTTTTATACTCTGTTCTTATCAATTTTAAATCTATGTTGTATGTTCACCAAAATTATTTAATCCTTATTCCCCTTTTTTTATTCCTAACTATCAATATTTAAATTATATTTAATATGGTTTACTTACTTATATTTATATTTATATCTATTTGTGTTTTAGCTGTCAAAATTTAAGTTATATTCATATATTTGACTTATTTTTATGTTGATAGAGTTAGATTTTAATTTAAACATTATCGTCCACATCTACATATTTATTTATCACATGTAAATAAAACAAAGTATTTTAATTAAATTATATAAGATAAATTTTATCATTAATATTATTAAGAGATTTAATTGAAATTTACAAATCAAATTTTCTTTTAAAAATACAAATCTATATAAATTATCTCTAGCAGATTTATTCTTTTCAAAATGATCAGTTTACATTATATTTAATTAGATTAAATATTTAGTAAAATAATACTGCTAAAATACCGGGTCGTCACATTAGGCACTCAAGTATATTTTATCTAGAGGTATACTTTCGATGTAGGAGGGTGCATCTTCCTAGTCATGTTGACTAAATTCATTCTCCTTGTTTGATTCGAACATCAGAGTTAATCTTTTCTTAATTGCATCGAGAAGTACCTTGAGCTCTTCTCTATGTTTAATTATTTTTTTCCATTCTAAAGTTTGGATTTTAATCTTGTATTTATCCATCCTCTCTTGTTTAGAAATTGTTCTGATATGTTTCATGTTTCTTCATATATGAATCTTGTTCTTGTGAGGTAAAAACCCATTTTGTGTTTAGCGGCTTGGTTTCAAAGAATTATTTTACCAAATCCCTTGAGTTTTCTCCCGTTGGTTTTCTAAACCGTGTGTTATTTATTATAATGCTCGGGTCAGGTCGCGTATTTTCCAGGTTGGCATTGGTGTTATGGAGCTCTTGGAGAAGAGCTGGATGTTCACCTGCAGTAGTATTTTATTCTCCACTGTATTATATCATATACCTATCAGCAATTGTAGGGTTAGAAATTTATAATTGTTTAGCTGACAAGGTTTTTTTAAAATATAGTGTACCTTGTATCTTGGAGTGACAGTTTATACTGTATTTATTATTTTATATGTTTTCGTTTCCGCTGTGAGATTCTATTTCCCTTCTTTGTTCCTTTTATTTTACCCTAACAATCTGCCTTTTCGGCGATTGGACGTTTAGCATTGGAATACCATGGATGTACTTGGTGCCGACTTTCGATGGTCAAAAAGGCGGATCGTTATAGTGCTCGTGTAGAGGGGGTACGTGGGTACACCCACCTGGATAATGACTGTGTCCAGATCTTATGAGCATGGATTACCCTAGACCTTATGATTATGGGTCTAGTTCCTTGCCTTATGAAGCAGCATTTATTTGAGCATTGAGAAACCGAGACTTTGATTAAGTCTTTAGCTGATGATGTTTTGTATCCAATGCACTCGAGTGATATGAGGATTGTTTGATGGATGCTATATTTATTTTATTACCCTAGGTTTGCCACACGGCGTAGATATTATGGTTTGGATACCTAGACACCCCATATTGTACTTAGACGTGTAGTACACTCGTATGAATATGATGATAGTAGATCATCGTACATTTATGTATGTGCTAACTCTCTGGATGTAGGGACATGTCAGATATGATTCTTAATAACCTATGTTCTATATACTATATCGACTTTTATGGTATTTTGAGATTGTTTATTGCTCACACCATACTGTTGTCTAACTCGTAATTTTATGCTTTTCTTCTTATTATCTCAGGTATTCTTATATGAGTAGACTAGATAGAAGGTATGGGATGGCTTATGCGTTGTATATATGGACTAGCATGAGGCTATGCTTTCATATACCACCACTCGGGCTTATTATTGCTATTATTCTATTGTGCGACACTATAGAGCCTAGACAGTGTTTGATCATTAGAGATAATTTAACATTTGAGTTATTATTTTATGTATAAACTCTATGATTTGTGTTGTAAGTAGCTATTATGAACTTGTCACTTTGGTTATGTAGTTTATTTAGTTATTGCTATCTCATATGTTTTATATCTACGATGTTTATTATATTTTATTCGATGCGTTGTGTGATATGCGACAGGTTTACTTTGGAGAGATTTTTACTTTTATTTACCTTGACAATCGTCCTACATCAATCGAGTGCCGTTATAGTGCATTATGTAGGTATATTGGGTACAAGAGGTCTGGGGCAGTCATTGCATTTGGTATCAGAGCTTAAGTTGCTTAGGTAACCTAAGGGATACCATGATCCATCAGAGTTAAGAAAGATTTATACCTTAGGATGGATCGAGCTTATATAAGAGAACGTACTTGTCATATATTTTGATTTTTCAAAGCTATATAGTAGTATATGTAATATATAAATTGTATTGCACACACGAGTACCATTGATGTAGCTTTTCTTTATGAGATACTGATCATTCTTATTACAGATTAAGAATGAGCCGGCATATAAGAAATGTTTCTAGGAATTCTGTCTTTGGTGTTGAGGAGGGGGGCAGGTTCGAGAGCGGCTAACCTCGATTTGCAGAACATGTTCACCGAGATGGTGCGAAATATGGTTCGAAATGCCCAAGTTGCTCCTAATGCTAATGGTGCTCCAGTGCAAGCGCCCAGGGTTGAGTTTGCAAAGTTGAAATGAGCTTACTCCAACTTGGGAGGGTACCATTCCTTGGAACGGAGTCGGTCATGAAAGTTCAATATTGGATCGACACTTGTGAAAGGATCTTTGAGGACTAAGAATTAGAAGATGTCACGAAGAGGAAGCTGGCCTCTAGACAACTTCAGGTGCGAGCGATAGGTTAGTGAAATGCCATCAAAATTACTAACCCAGAGGATCAGATTACTTGGGAGCGGTTTAAGATGAGGTTTGAGGAGAAGTGTATACTGACCATTTGAAAGTCGGTATTGTTCCAAAAGCTTGATAACTTGAGACAAGGAGATATGATTATCTCAAAGTGTATGGTCGAATTTGAAATGTTGTTGAAGTGCGGTCTATCTTTTGTTGATACTCCATTGAAAATGAATGAGATGTTCATCATGGGCTTAGACGATTATCTAAGAGAGAAGCTGGTGGGGCATATTGATGAGCTCAGTTAAAAGCTTGTTGGGAAGGCTCTCCAACATGAGAGTTAGTACCCTAAGACTATGTCGGTTGTTGTTCCCAAGGATGAGCCAAAGATGCAAGCTGGCAGGGGAGGCAAGAGGAAGTGGAACAACAATAAGAAGAAGCGGTTTCAGAAGGGTATCCAGAAGTAGGACAAGAAGGAGCCTACTTGCTACGACTGTAGAGAGAAGGCTCACCTTGTTAAGGATTGAAAAGCCAAAGGAAGGAAATGTTACTACTGCAACAAATTTGGGCATATTCAGAAGGACTATCATGAACCATTGAAGCAGAAGCAAGTGGTGAAGGCATTTGAATGTTGGTTTGACTTCATCAAGTGCTCTAATGGTGAATGAGAAGGGAAAGGTCATTACTATCCAAGGTATGCTTTCCGTTTACGATGTTCTTATACATGTTTTGTTTGATATTGACGCTTCACATTCCTTTATATCTATTAATTAGATGGATAAATTGGGATTGAGACCTAAGATAGTTGATCAACTTTTGATTGTGACAAACTCTATTAGGGGCTCACCTCGCTTGTGCATGGTTTATCAAGTCCTAATGTTATCGAGTTATGGATCTCTTTTGTTTGTGATTGTTTTGTATCCATAACTTGATAACATATACAAAACAATAATAAAGAAGAGAATAAAACAAAAGGATAGTACAAAGTGCTACTCTAAGATACACTAAGAAAAAGAATAAGAAAGAAGAGAATGAAACATTTGAATCTCATAACGGAACGATAACATATAATACCAAAAGACAGTACAAAGTGCTACTCTAAGATATGTAGCATTTCAAAGTCACGATCCTAAGTAACATCATCAGTCGAGACAGTTGTAACAACCTATCTACACAAATGATGATATACATACTAGCAGTGCAGTGGGAATAATAATACTACGGTAGGTGAAAGCATCCAACTCGTCTCCTTGAGCTTCAAAATAATATCCAACAAAAACCTGCCTTTCTCAAACTGCTCGAAAGAGCACTCGAGGAATTAAGGGAAAAATAAAACAACGTGTCAGACATAAATATGGTGTGAGAAACTCAAAAAACATATGTAGAATGTAGTAGTATCCTTTGAGGCTAACCGAATCACCAAAATGGTTTTCCCTTCAAAAGAACAAAAATCATCTAATAAGTACATATGACGAAATAATAGATAATGTATAGGGTGTAGAATATAAATCAGAAAATAGTTGTGTTGCGTGTTCAACACAACAATATTAAGTATACAATCAAAACCACTAAGGTTCGTTCGTAATGGATTTCCGTTAAAGGTACCCTTAGTACGTCGAGAACGAGCCTCCTGATAAGGGTTAGAGATATCCTTTCGAGTAGTGTATGTCTCTACATAAAATATACCATAGCATAAGCATAGATGGTTCACGCCTGTAAGTTGTAACACGTGGTATCAAATATCGTCGCTTTTGTTAGCAATCTATAAGCATATCTAGAATAGAGCTGATATATTCTTTGGTTAGTGAAACCCATTGGCTATGCATCCTACTCCAGTTTCTATCATTACCGATGGTGAAGTCATGTTGAACATCTCTACACATGAGTCTTCATAACTCGAACATATCTCAAATTTCTACATAGATTCCAACATCTCGAACAGATCTCGAATCTCTATATGGATCTCAGCATCTCAAACAGTTCATGAATCTTTCTATGAAATATAAGTCCTCCGACGAATGCTAACGCCGTCCACTCTCAGAATCACCCTCAAGATAGACAGTACAACATGATAGCATCATCGAAATGTAAACGTTGATGTCTCCCTTAGACTTAACATTAGGATAGACAGTTCAACTCTATAAAATTTCGCTTCACAATCGCTTTCAAAACATAGAACGTGTATATCGATTTTGAAGTGGTTACGGTTTCGAATCATCTCATATAAGCACACTTCCACACTTACCGGACTCTTCAAAACCAATCAATAGATTTCCAGTTAACTTAACTCCGGTTCTTTCAAAAATAAATAGACAATGCATAAGGGTGGAGATCGTCTCCTATATAGATGGATTTTCTTATCTTTCGTCCTAGAAGAGCAAGACGAGTTTATATGTAGGGTATAATATCACCAAGGATTACCATACCGTATAATTCTCGTGTTTCTTATAGATATTTTCTAAGTTAATTTTGGTCAAATTCAATAACAATAAGAACGATAGCATATGGAAACAAAGTCTCATACACTTATCACTTTTCCGACCTTCTCAACTTACACTATCCCTTAATCAAGAGCGAAGCCGGTAGGTTAGAGCACTGTTTGCTTAAAAGCCCTACTCTAACATCATTCTTAACTCTCACAGATAATAAAGACTACTTTCTTGGCTTTTAGTGCTGTACACAACTACATACTTTCCATAGACGAGCAAACACACAAAGCACGATTAAGTCACACAAAGCATGAAGCCACAAAAGCAACTTCTACTCCCCTTTTATTAAATAATAATTCTTTTATCATTTAAAACTTGTTTTATTAAATAAGATTTCCTTTAGAAGTAAATGAACAAAATATAGGAGTCCTCACCGGGGGATCTTGAATACATACGTTCAAAAAGCAAGAAACGTTTCATAAGAACGAGTCCTCCCCGAGGGATCTCAAACTGTATGAATACGCGATGCTTTTATTCACTTCCTTTTCCTGCTTGTACATATATATAAATACCTTTACATGAGATATATAATGTATTCTACTATTTCACTATTCATTTCTACACTTATTAATACTTCAAAATATATTCATATACTTATCTCAAAGGTTCTAGAATATTCACAAATTATTTAACAAGATATTCTACATTAAAGTGGAAACAAAAGGGTTAAAAATAATTGTGACTAAAATGTTGTTTATTATAAACCCAAACACTTTATACTTTCCATTATCTTTAAAACATTCTTTTTAAAGATCTAATTACATTCATAAGTATATTCAAAAAGGTTAAAAACAAATGTTATTTAAACATTGTTTACAATAAACCCAAAACTATTTTATACTTAACATTATCTTTAACATACTCATTTTAAAGATCTAAGTATATCTGCAACTATTTAAAAAAGTAACGTGCTTTTTAATAACATCTCAATACCATTTATTTTAAGTGTTATAACCAAAACCACCTATTATAAAATTCTTAAATCACTTCCAATCTTATATTTCTGAATACATTGAATATACTTATAAATAGGTTTCAAATATCTATATAAAATATTACTTAAAAATAACAAATTTAAAATTTAACAAAAATAATAATGTTTTGTATTTAAAACCCTTTATTGTAAAAATTCATAAATAATTAACAAAAATATATGTAAACTTGAAATCACTTTTAAAATACTTTAAAACCTGCTATTAAACTTCCCTAGAAAGATCTAATAATAAATTTAAATATTATTTTTAAACACTTTTAAAATCTCAAAAATAGCCTAAAGCAACACCATATCAATAGAAGGCCAGAAGTGATGCCGTAGCTCAAAGACAGCATTATTAAGTGATATAAATGCTACAGGACAAAGAGCATTTTAGAAAGAAAAAACATGAAAGTTTTTCCTCGTTTTCTATACTCAAACAAAGTTTTTAAGATGTGAAATTTTTATAGTAAGTACTATACATAGAGTACTTAAAAACCATGCAAATAAACCCTTAAGGACATATTCCAAAATTATATTAAAATCGCCAAAAACAAGGCTTTTCAAAAGGCTCGTATAGCAACCTTTTTGCTACTAACTTTTGCAACTTCGTTCAATTGGTTATTAAATGATTTAAACTCTGATATATTTTTACAATAAGTAGTACACATATAGTACTTAATAAAACAACAAAAAGAAATCCTCAAGAGGTCTTTCAAAATCATATCTAAAACCGCTAAACATAAGACATTTTCAAAGTGCTCATATAGTGACTTTTTTCGCTATAACTTTTGCTACTTTGTTCTACAAGTTCTATAACTTTTCAAACCAGTTCCTCATTGTCCCATACATTTCTATAAGTGTATAGCACAACCAAAGTATTTACATTTACAATATATTCACATAAAACCATTTTAAGGAGTTTAAATACAAGGGATTTCGAAGTGCACTTATAGTGATTATTTCATTTCAAAAAAGTTCACACACACTTCAACTTCACACACAATCAAACCAAACATGTAGACACAAAGTCTGGGCCATGATACATGTTTTAGAGGCTAATAGGAAGTAATAATACTAAATGTAAAGTTGCTACTTGCTTTCCAAAGCAAGAAGAGTCCAAAAGTGATAACTTGCATTGTTCTTCACTTTACTTTTTATTCAATCACAATAAACACATATACACACAATATATATCATTCAATGGCAAGTTAACTCACCCAAAACCAAGCTAACATAAGCAAAAGCCACCTAGAATCACATTAACACTTCCTACCATCACCAAACATGCAAAAGAGACTACATTTCCTTCCTTATGCTCTCGGCCTAGCCTTGCCTCCACTGTAATTGCTCATGGCCTAGCCTTAGGTGCACCATTTCTTCCATATCCATCCACAATTGAGTTTATTTTCCTTCTTCCATGATATTCTAAGCCCTTTGCCAAAGTTTAGGAGGATTTGGAGTTGATTTGCTTGGATTTAATGAGATTGATTAGGGAAGAGAGAACGAGATGAAGACTAGTTTGTATGTTTATACTTTAGTGGATGATTTTATGAGCTAACGTGTGTGTATATAAGTGTTAAAAAGAGCTAAGCATGACTTCCAAACCTCATTGGATGGTCAAAACACTTGCTCCTTCCCATGTGCAAAACTTTATACCACACTTCCTAAAAACAATTATCTTTTTACTATTCACCAAAATATCTTCCCTCTTTATCACTTGCCAATCTTTCACTCTTCATATTTAGTTAACTATAACACACACAATATCTTTAGTTGATAATTATACACATTAATATATTAGGAAAGCCCAAAATGTTCGAATAACATTTATCCAGTAAAATTCGTTTATAGATAAAATGATTTTTGGTCACATTCGATATTTATTCGAAGTATTTATCTTTTAAACATCTTTCAGAAACATGTTTACCATCATTAGTTATTAATTAAAAGGGAGTTAACAAGATTATAAAATCACTTTTATCACATTAAATCCAAGGTTCAAATATTTCAGATATTTAAATATTCGTCCTCGAAATTCCAACATGACCAACACATAAAAGAAACATGCATAAAACAATACTTAACAGTATTCACAATCACTAGCAAAAAAGCTCACAATTTGCTCAGGTTCAAAAACCCTCTCATTGCACAAGGATGATAAATAACATACTAAGCATACCTTACGCTCAACATCCTCAGGTTACTACTTAGTCGATTATTCATTCTACTCTAGAACAAATCAAAAAGTCATTCCCTAAACTCTTCATAAGACAACAGAATATAGTATACATATATAATTAAGCCTGTATGATGCACATGGATCATCCGTATGCAATACCAAATCCGATCACTTGCTCGATCATGCAAATTTTACTTCTAAACTAGCATAGATCACTTGACTTCTCTAGTGCGGACTCTGATTAGGTTCCTTGATTTGAAACCTCTATTTCCCTTACATAGCCATATACTATAACAAAAAAATTCATGATCATATTAAGAATCCATTTCAACCATCGAGAAATAAGTGAAAATCCTTGTTTAGACCAGTATAAATCACCTAGAAATCTTGTATTCGAATCCTGGATCAAGGACAATCATGCAAAAAGAAAAAAAATCTACGTACGAATTACGTTTTTTTTATCTTATTGGTTTCTTAACTATACTAATAAATTTTTACATCACATTCATTTACACAAATAGTATCTCATTCAATACTAAAATCATTTATGAAGCATTTCATAAAACATACCTCAAGTCTACAAACATTTTATAAAGACATAACTTTATTTATAAAACACTTAGCTTCAAGTTATATAACAATCCAGAAGTTCCAAACTATCCAAAATCGCTGAAAAATCCATTTTCTTCTAACAACCAAACAGACATATCAAACACGATGAACATACCACGATGTCCTAATGCATAAGATACATGCATCAATAAAACAACCCATTAAAGTTTCACTTATATATTAGACACGCTTTACTCTAAAGAGAAAACATGAAAAGGTTCGATCATTTTTTCTGGGCCATGCCACTACACCTGGGCTCCCTACATAACGTATATATAAAACTTTTACATATAGAAAGTTCATATCAAAATCTATTTTATCAAAACTACTCTATAGCAAACTATTATTATAGCGTCTCTCGCTTTGAAACCTGAAAATGAACACCGATGATGTTGCAGTCATCACTAGAATTATTTTCAAGCGACAGAAGTGAGTTTAGTGTATTCAAATACAATTTATATTAACAGAGCAGCTGACATCATGATCTCAATTTATAAACCAATTTCCTAAATATTTTCTTTAAAATCCATAGAATATATATATATATATATATATATATATATATAGTAACACCAAAATGATACCAAGGAAAGAGGTCCTACCAAGTAGTATTATATATCATCTTACTATGATGGGTAATATTCAAGAGAAGTGCTTACCAACCGAGTACATCTCTTGCCCATTTTTAGTCACTTTCAAGCCACTCAAGCCAGCTAACATAAAAATACTTTGTTCCTCAATCGCCTCATTGTTTTTGCGAGCAACCTCAAACTCAAACAAATCTTAAACTCTTTTCAAAATATTAGTATTCACAAATACTTTCAAATAACACTGTTATTATTTTCTCCAAAATCTTGAAAACCATTTTCAAAGACACTGGTAGAAAATATTGAAAACCATTTTCAAAGACACTGGTATTTAAGTTCTCAAAATATCAGCTTAAATCCTCTATGTTTATAAACCATATTTTATAAACTATACTTATATAAAATCATTGTCTTATATATAATCATTTCACAAGTATTTTTTCCCAAAATACCTTACCTTTCCATTAGATTATAATAAATATCTTTTATTACAGTTAACTTTTGATCTAACATTATTATCGAATGCCTTATAGTCAAACGGCGAAACTCAGTTCACAAGGTGTTCATTTCAAAGCATCAATTAATTACCGTTTACCCAACCCATGCAATAAAAGGGTAAAACTGCTCATAAACTGGATGAGCACAAATAATTGATCAACAAATAGTAATCATGCCCAAAAACTGGTTGCACAAGACTAAGTTAATCAATGAGGCATAACGAATGACCATCATTAATCCCTACATTAATTAAACTACACTTACATGTCATACTTATATACAAATACATATATGCCGTCATATGGATAATACACTCTACTCATCTTAGGGCATCACTTACCATATTTCTAATGAGTTACACTCAACCAATGCCAAGGTTCTCGTTTAATCTTCAGCTCTGATACCATGATGTAACGATCCGCCTTTTCGACCTCAAATGTCAATACTAATACATTTATGGTATTCATATGTCGAACACCCAAGCGTCGAATAGACAGATGTAACGATCGTGATTTTTGGATTACTGACGCATAAAAATAGAAAATGGAAATTTTAAATTTGGAGTTTGAAAAATAAATTTGCAAAACAAATTTTGTTAAAAAGTCGTTGCAAAGTCAGTTGTTAAATAATCTAGCTATGTTGAAATTCATCCTTTGCCTTTCACGTGTAGTATGTATGGGTCAAATTCTAAAAGCAAGTGGAACATATTTTTGCCTTGCTGTAAACACAAAATTTTATAAAGCAAAAATATGTGAAAACATTGGCTATCACAAGAGTGGAAACACTTTGCTTTTGCCTTCACGTGTGTAAACAAATTGGTCCATATTGTAAAGCAAAGATGACATGTGCTGTCAGCGCATACTTTTAAAGCAAATATAAGAACACTTTTTACCATCTTTTTTTTTATATGCAGCATGTCCTTTTTCTTCCCCTAATGCACGTTTCATTTAATGCAAATGTACCAAGCCAGCACTTCAATTTGACTTATACACATTTTAAAGGAAAAAAGTAGTTTCATCATTTTGGGGGTTGCTTCATTTTTGCCTGTAAGCTCTGCGAAAGAAATATTAATGGCAATTTGATTTGTTGCTCACTTTTGGATCTGAGTTGTTACTGATTTTTGAGGCAAATTTGAGGTGAGTTCAAAACTCACATCTCTAATTTATACACTACTTTAATTTTTGCGTGCATCAAGGAAGTTGTTTCCAAACCAATGCATTTTCTGCATTTCGTGTATTTCCATATTTCATATTTTCGTGCATTTATATAGCAAGTTCCATACCATTGTGTTAATTCATATATAAAAGTATGTTCAGATTATATTGTCAACTCATTTTCGTGCCAAAAGGAGATAGCATTTGAAAATATGCCAAAGCATCTTTTTTGTGTGCGTGAAAATGTATAAGTCTAGACCAACGTGCTTTTTGCATTTTTATACATGCTTGCAAAGACTATTTCACGCATGAGCTTATATTAGTTGCTTGCAAATGTGCTTTAAATTATTGCCTAGTCACCTGTTTTGTCATTTATGTAATAGCTATATACGAAACTAGGGTCAGGCCTTTGAAAATGTAATGTGTTTGCATGAAAACGTGTAATGATGAATTGCAAAAAATAATGTGTAGCGTGCCCTTCAGACATCAAATGCTAAATACTATAACGCATGTACAGGGAAGATTTATTGCGTGAATCTTGTATGGGTATGTGGTGCCAGGTCATTTTGTATTGAGTCCAAAATTGATATTTTTGCATATATGTGTTACGTGCATGTAGCAGTGTGTGTCCAAGTTGCATGTGTCTAATTTAATTCGTGCGTTCAAGTGTTAAGTCTAGGCAGTGCAATAATTTGTTGAAAATATAGTAGTGTAGTCCACTATTTAAATTTTTGTTGAACCGGTGTTACGGTTTAAAAACGTATTTTGCGCCGTTATTTTTATAACGAAATTTTTACGGCGATATTATATTTTTGAAGCGTATTGTTTTGATGACATTTTTGACGAATAAAAATTACTGTTGTTTTGATTTCAGTAACCATCAATTTTAAAATGAATTTTCAAGCGGCTATCCCGCAACGCTGATTTTGATATCCGTTTTTATGGTGTTTTGTGAACCGCAATTTCCTTGTTGAAATTGCTACAGATGTTGCTGTTTTTTTTATCACGTGTTTTCAAATCGTTTTAAAATAATTTGTTTCCAAAAATTTCACAGTTTACGCTTTAAAAAGAATAAGGAATCGATTTAAATGATTCAACAAAATTAAGGACTATGAACCCTTACTTTTACTGATTCGGTTAATTCCGGACTTGTCCGTTTGAGAACGTAAAATGTTATTTATATAAATTACACAAATTTACACTTTCAAGGAAATGATGAAGATATTTAAACGATTTAGCAAAAGTATAGAGTATGGAACCACACTTTTACTATTTCGGTTAATTCCGGACTCGTTAATTGAAATATTTGCTGAGGATTTGCTGTTTGATGATTTGTTGGGCTTTCGAGCCACTAAGCTGGACCTTCGGGTCATATGATGGACCTTCAGGTCATTTACGAGTACTAGATCTTCGGGTCATATGTTGGACCTTCGGGTCATTAGTTGGACGCCAAAAATTATGATGACAGTACTTGGTAGGCTTCGGCCATATGTTGATGCACGTGCGGCGTAGCTTAGACTCGCCATATGATGGGATCGATCCACTTTTATGCCGATTTTCTTGTTGTCTATTTTTGATTTCTAGATTTTGTGAATTGCTGTTTTGAATTCAATTATGAATTTGAAAGTTGATTTTTATGGAGTTTGATGTGATTTCTTCATTTAAACTATGTTGATTTCTTATGTTAAATAGTCTCATTCGAGATTATTATTATTTTGCTTTGATGTTATTTACGATGCATTCATTTCTAAGATTAAATTAGACTGATCCGTTTATTATTTTCTTTTAAATAATACTCGGGCCAGACCGAGTTATTTCAGGGTAATCGCTATCTCTGATTCGGTAGCAGCTTCAGCTTTTGGGATTTCACTCCATCTTTTGTTTAGTCTTCGAGGTGTTACTTTTGGTGTATTGACTTTCGTCTCATGTATGTATTGATGGATATGTATATGTACATTTGGTTCATGTGAACTATCGATTGTTGTAGCATGTATCCAAACTTGTCTTCCGCTATATATCTGATATTTCTGTTCTGATGTGATTATACTATCTATGTTGCTGTTATTATGAGTCGTTCTGGATTTTTCTTTAGCCACTGTAGTTTCGTTTTAGATTTGGATTGAATTACATCTTTGGGAGTAATTATCACAACTCCTATCGATGTAATCAATACTCGTCTAAGGCATAACTTACAGATGGTCGCTTCTAACAAGCCTTATTCTTCGCAATAACAGACGTTATTCCTTATAATAACCTTTGTTATGGTGAGTATAGAGGTGGGGCATCACACAAATCATTAAGGTAAAAAGAAAAGGAAGAAAGAAAATGAATAAGAAAGAAGAGAAAAAACATCTGATTTTCACAGCGGAACAATAATATATAATATCAAAAGACAATGCAAAGTGCTACTATAAGATACAAAGCATTTCAAAGTCACAATTATAAGTACTATCATTAGCCTGGATAGTTAAAACAAAATGTCCTCATAAATGTTGATATACATACTAGTAGTGTAGCAGAAATAAGAATACTACGGTAGGCGAATGCATCTAGCTTATCTCCTTGAGCTTCAAAGAATGTCCAACGAAAACCCGCCTTTCTCAAACTGCTCGAAAGACCACTAGAGAAATTAAGGAAAAAATTAAAACCACGAGTTAAACATAAGTCTAGTGTGATAAACTCAAGAAACATATGTAGAATGCAACAACATCCTTGGAGACCTAGCGAATCATTAAGATGGTTTTCCCCTCAAAAGAACCAAAACCATCTAATAAGTACATATGGTGATATAATAGATAAAATCTAGGGCGTAGAATATAAATCAAAAAATAGTCATGCTGTGTGTAAAGTAAAAATATTATAAGTATACAATCAAAACCACTAAGGTTTGTATGCGTATGAATTTCCATTAGAGGTGCCCTTAGTACGTCTAGAACAAACATCTTGATAAGGGTTAGAGATATCCTTCTGAGCAACGTATATCTTTAGATAAAATATACCATAGGATAAACATAGCTAGTTCATGCCTGTAACAAGTGATATCGAATATCATCGCTCCCACCAAAAAAATCCGTAAGCATCTCTAAAATGGAGCTGATATATACTTGGGTTAGCTAAACCTATTGGCTATGCATCCTACTCTGGCTTCTGTCATTACCAATAGTGAAGTCATGTTTAGCATCTCAACACACGAGTTTATCGCTTGAACGGATCTTGAATTTCAACATGGATTCTAATATCTTGAATAGATATCGAACCTTTACATGGATACTAGCATCTCGAACAGTTCATGAATATCTCCATGGATTCTAGCATAAGTCCTTCGAAAAATGCTAATGCTGTCCTCTATCTTGAAATCACCCTCAAGATAGACAATACAACATGATAACATCGTCGAAATATTAACGCTGACCTCTCCTTTGGACTTAACCTTAGGATAGACAGTTTAACTCTATAACATTTTGCAACCGCTTCCAAAACATAGAACACATATACCAGTTTTGAAGTGGTTACAGTTTCAAGTTATCTCATATAAGTACATTACCCTACTTACCAGAATCTTCAAAACTATTCGATAGATTATCGGTTAACTTAATTCTGGTTCTTTCAAAAATATATAGACAATGCATAAAGATGGATATCATCTATTATCTGATTGATTTTCCTTATCTTTTGTCCTAGAAGAGTAAGACGATTTTATACATAGGGTATAACACCACTAAGGATAACCATATCATACAATTATTGTGTTTCTTTTAGATATCTCCTAAGTTAACTTTGGTCAAATTCAATAACAATGAGAACGATCGCATATGGAAACCAAGTCTCGTATACTTATCATGTTGTCGACCTTCTCAACTTACACTATCCCTTGGTCAAAAGTGAAACCGGTAGGTTAGAACACTTTTTACTTATAAGCCCTACTCGAACATCATTCTTAACTCTTACAGATAAAACAAGCCTACTTTGCTAGCTTTTAGTGCTAAGCATACAACTATATACTTTCCAATGACAAGTAAACACATAAAGCACGATTAAGTCACACAAAGCATGATTAAGTTACACAAACGACTTCTAATCTCCTTTTATTAAATAATAATTATTTTCTCATTTAAAATTTCTTTTATCAAATAATACTCTTTAGAACTAAGTGAATGGTATATTGGAGTCCTCCCCGAGGGATCTTGAATACATAGATTCAAAAAGCAAGAGATGTTTCATACAAATGAGTACTCTCTAAGGGATCCCAAACCGTATGAATACACGATGCTTGTATTCACGTCCTTTTCCACTTATATATATATAAAAAATACCTTTATAAAAGATATATACATGTATTCTACTATTTCACTATTCATTTCCACTCTTATTAATGCTTCAAAATACATTCATATACTTATCTCAAAGATATAAGGATATTTACAAATCATTTAACAAGATTTTCCACCTTAAAAGTATAAACAAAAGGGTTAGAAATAATTGTTACAAAAACATTGTTTACTATAAACCCAAACTTTAAACTACGTTCTTTTTAAAGATCTAATTACATTCATAAGTATATTCAAAAGGGTTAAAAACAAATGTTACTTAAACATTGTTTACTATGAACCCCAAACTATTTTATACTTAACACTATCTTTAAATACTCATTTTAAAGGTCTAAGTATATCTAAACTTATTTAACAAAGTGTTATAACCACCTTTTAAATAACGTACTTTTTAGTAACTTCTCAAAACCATTTATTATAACTAAGTGTTATAACTAAAACCACCTTTTATAGAATACTTAACTCACTTTTCCAATCTTATTTATATAAGTAATTTAGAAATATTTATAAATAGGTTTTAAATATCTATATAAAATATTACTTACAAATTTAGAATTTAACAAATATCATAAAAAAGCATGTTTCGTATTTAAAATCCTTTACTTTAAAAATTTACAAATAATTGATAAAAATATATTGAAACTTGAAACCACTTTTAAAATACTTTAGAACGTGCTATTAAACTTCCCTAAGAAGATCTCGTTAAGTAATAAATTTAAATATCATTTTAAACACATTTAAATTTTCAAAAATAGCCTAAAACAACACAACACCAATAGAAGACCATAAGTGCAGTTGTAGCTCAAAGACAACATTAGCAAAGAGCATTTTTAAAAAAGCATGAAAGTTTTGTCCACTTTTCTATATTCTGACAAAGTTTTTATGATCTAATTTTTTTATAGTAGTCAATATACTTAGATTTCTTAAAAACCATGCAAAGAAACTCTTAAGGATATCTCTCAAAATCATACTAAAATGCCAAAAACAAGGCTTTTCAAAGTGCTCTTGTAGCGACCTATTCGCTACTAACTTTTGCAACTTTGTTCAACTGGTTATTAAATGAATTAAACTCTGATATTTTTTAAAGTAAGTAGTACACATATACTACTTAATAAAACATCAAAGAAACCCTTAAGGATGTCTTACAAAATCATATATACAATCGTCGAATACAAGGCAGTTTCGAAGTGCTCATATAGTGACATTTTTCGCTATAACCTTTTCCACTTTGTTCTACAAGTTCTATAACTTTTCAAACCACTTACTCACTGTCTCGTGCACTACTATAAGTGTAGAGCACAACCAAAATATATACATTCACAATATATTCACATATAACCATTTTAAGGAGTTTAAAACAAGGGATTTTGAAGAGCACTTATAGTGACTATTTTGTTTCAAACAAGTTTACACACACTTCAACTTCACAAAAAATTACACCAAAATGTAAGCACAAAGTCTAGGCCACAACACATGTTTTAGAGGGTGATAGAAGTATACTACATATAAAGTTGTCATTTTCTTTCCAAAACATGGGGGTTCAAAAGTGGTAACTTGCATTGTTCTTTACTTCGTTTATATTCAATCACAACACACACACACACACAATATATATATATATATATATATATATATATATCATTTAGTGGTGAGTTAACTCACCCCAAAACTAAGCTAACATAAGCACAAGCCACCTAAAATCACATGAACACTTCCTACCATCACCAAACATGCAAAAGACAACACCTTTTCTTCCTTATGCTCTCGGTCTAGCCTTGCCTCCACCATAATTGCTCACGGCCTAGCCTTGGGTGCGTTGATTCTTCCATATCCTTCCACCTTTGAGTTATTTTTCCTTGTTTCCATGATTCTCTAAGCCCTTTTCCAAATTTTGGGAGGATTTGGAGTTGTTTTGCTTTGAGTTTAATAGATTGATTACGGAAGAGAGAAGGGGATGAAGACTAGTTTTTGTGTTCATACTTTAGTGAATGATTTTATGAGCTAAGTTGTGTGTATATATAAGTGTTAATAAGGGATAAACATGACCTCCAAACCTCCTTGGCTAGTAAAAACACTTTCTCCTTCCTATATGCAAAACTTTACACCTCACTTCCTAAAAACAATTTTTTTTACTATTCTCCAAAATATCCCTCCCTTAATCACTTGCTAATCATTCACTATTCATATTTAGTTAACCATAGCGCAAAAAATATTTTTAGTTGCTAATTAATTACACATTAATATATCTGGCAAGCCCAAAATGTTCAAACAATATTTACTAAGTAAAGCCGTTTATCGATAAAACGATTTTCGGTCACATTATCGATATTTCTTCAAATATTTATTTTTGTAAATATCTTTCAAAAACAAGTTTATCATCATTAGTTATTAGTTAAAAATGGGTTAAAAAGGTTGCAAAATCACTTTTATCACATTAAATCCAAGATTCCGGGTCATCACAATCAGGTTTGGTATTATTTTGGAAATGGACTAGTTGAAGAAGTATGTGGTAGTGGTGGATTGTGAGAGGTCGTTTGTGATAATCGGAACTAACAATGGGCAAAGATTAGAGGTAAGCTGCTTGTCGGATGATGAGGTGATGGTTAGCTATTTGTATTCATTGGAAGTCCCATATAATGAGTTATCTTCGATGCTTGTATCTAGGGATTATCCTGAGATGGTGACTACATTACCACCACATCAAGAGGTAGAGTTTTGTATTGATATGGTCAAGGATGTTAGACCAGTATTTATGTATTTAAGGTGTATGGAACTCAAAGAGCAAAGGGAACTGGAGGTACATGTGAATGACCTATTGAGGCGAGGGTTCATTCGTAGGAGTATATCCGAATAAGGGGCACCTGTAATATTCACTACTAAGGCCGATGACTCTTTAAGAAGTTCCATTGATTACTTTGAGTTGAATAAAGCGACAAAGAAGAACAAGTACCCATTCCCAGTATTTATGACTTGTTCGATCAGTTTAATGGTGCGAAGTTGTTTTCTCAATTGGACTTAGCAACGGGGTTTCACCAACTAAGAGTGGCTAGAGAGAGTGTGCCGATTACAAAATTTCTTTCCATCTAGATTTTATGACTGATTGGTTCGTTCAGGCTAACCAAAAATGTCGACATACTTTGTTGATCTTATGAGCCACATTTTCAAGGATCAGTAAAATAAGTTCATGCTTGTGTTCATTGATGATATTCTCGTCTACTCATGGGTAGAAAAGGAACGCAAGACAAATTTTAGGATTATGATAGAGGTGTTGAGGAAACACTGATTGAATGCAAAGTTTTCGAATATCACTTTGGAGGAGATAAGTGCAATTCTTAGGTCATGTTGTTTTTTAATAGGGCATTGTTGTAGATACCGCTAAAGTTGTAGTAGTTTGGTATTGAAATCAACCTAAGAATGCTACAGATGTGAGAAGTTTCCTTGGACTGATGCGATACTATGGACGTTTTATCAAGGCATTCCTTAAGGAAGCAGCACCGTTAACCAATTTAGCGAAGAAGAATCAGACTTTTGTTTGGGATGCGAGGTGAGAGCACACATTTGTGAGTATAAAGGAGAGGTTGAAGATTGCATCGGTGTCAGTCATTCTAAGCAGAAATGAGTAGTTGATGATATACATAGACGCCTATGTTATTGAACTGGGTGCGGTGTTAATGTAGAAGGGTAATATTGTCGCATATGCCAGTCGGTAGCTAAAACCGCATGAGGAAGTATCTGACTCGTGATTTAGAGTTGGCGATGATAGTATTTGCTTTAAAGATTTGGAGACACTATCTATTAGGAAAGAGGTTCGAGTTATTCACATATCATAAGTCGTTGAAGTACCTCTTCTCTTAGAAGGATCTTAGCCTTAGTCGGCAAATATGGTTGGAATTCTTAACCTCCTATGACTTTGACATTTCCTATGCTCATGGTAAAGGAAATGCAGTCTCTGATGCTATGGCTAGAAGACATCCTAGCTTAGGGGCAATGTTCCTGGGGTGGAAGCAACTTAAGTCTATCGCTACTTATGACTTCAAACCTCGATGTGAGCTAGAGTCGGAGATGTTATTTTGTTTGACTATCATACCTATTTTGATTGAGCAGATCAACACTAGTCAGAGACGTGATGATAGACTCATGGCTAAGATTAAGAGTGGAGTAGAGTCTAAGGATAAGAGATAGTACAGACTTAACCAAGATGATTGGCTCTACAAGGATGGGAGATTATTTGTGCCTGATGTTATATCCATGGGTTGAGAGATGAGGGCTATGAGAGTGGAATCGTTCGAGATTGATTATACATCCCGATGATAATAAATGTACCATAACATGAGGTGGACATTTTATTAGGAAGGGACAAAGAAGGACGTTGAGACATTCATCTCGAAATTCAGAAACTGTCAGCTAGTGAAAGATGAACATAAGAAGCCAGGCGGTTTGATGCAACCACTTGAGATTCCCGGATGGAATGGGAACATATATCGATGGACTTTTTCAATGGATTGTCGAGGACTAGAGTAGGGTACAATAGCATTTGAGTCATAATCGATAGATTAACAAAAAATGCTAGATTTATACCCATAAAGTTAAATAGAACGACATCCAAATTAGCCGAGTTGTATGTGAAGATTATTGTGTGATTCCACGATGTGCCAAAAGCATCGTGAGTGACCGAGACGCATTGTTCATTAAAGGGGTTTAGAAGAGCTTACAAGAGGCGTCTAGGACATAACTACATTTAAGTACAACTTACCACCCACAAAATCATGGAAAGCCCAAGAGGATGAATCGTACATTGGATGATCTCTTGCAAACTTGTATTCTTGACTTTGAGGGCTTATGGGATGATCACTTACATTTAGTAGAGTTCACATACAACAACAGTTATCAGTCTAGCATCGATATGGCACCATTTGAGGCATTATATGACTGACCGTGCAACGCTCCTTCATATTGGTTGGAAGCGGGCAAAAAACTGATATTGGGGCCATATATGGATAGAGAGACATCAGAGAGGATCATGATCATTCAAAAATGAATGAAAGCTGTTCAGGATAGACAAAAGAGCTACGTTGATAAGAGACGTAGAAATTTATAGCCCTTTGTCGACGATATGGTGTTTGTTAAGACCTCTTTGCTAAAGAATGCAGTTCAATTCGGTACTAAGGGGAAGTAGACAACAAAATTCATAGGTCATTTTTCAATATTTGAGAGGATTGCGAACCTCGCTTACATAGTCGACTTACCTCAATAGATGGCGAGTATGCACGATGTGTTCCACATTTCTCATTTACGGAAATTTGTGTATAGCTTATGCATGACTGTTTCACCAGATCAGTTTGACGATATCGAGATTGAACCCGAAGCTTCAAGACTTTGTTTGCCTATTCGTATCGTTGGACATGATACAAAACAACTTAGGAGGAAGATGGTTGTGTTGGTGAAGGTTCAATGGAGTGGAAGTGAAGACGGTTGCATGTAGAAGACGAGGTGAGCATAAGCACCACTTATCCAAAGCTCTTCACTTAATAAGATTTGTGAATTGTACATATTGTTTGATGATAACAAATATTTGATTTTTCCTTTAGAGTATGTTTCAGTTTAAAAAAATAAATCATTAAGTACCTTTTTATTTTCAATTGATTTGTTTCAACCTATCATATATCAAACGCATTTGCATTTTATCCGTAAAATTTAATATATACTTATTATTATCAAAATAGAAACAATATAAGATACATCAATAAATTTTAGTTTGATATTAATAAATATATATTGTATTTAATGTGTTTTTTTAGTACCGTGTATTTACAGGGTTCTAATTTCGGTCAAGAGATGTAACTGAATTGATTTGCGTATCTCACTAGTTCAGCGTAAATCTTCTATATATAATATAAAACTCTGACAAAATAAAAGTACGAGATATCATTCAGATAAAAAGGGAAGAAATATCAATATTTAAACAAAAAGGGAAGAATATCAATTTGAGTGATTCAAATAAGAGATTCTCTTTCAAGATATTTGTACCATACACTGTTTATATGTTAAAAAAACTCTCAAATACAAAAACCCATCGCATCACAATATAACTTCCATACAGCAAATATTTTTCTTCACTGCATCATTATAATCTGATCATCAAGTCACATAAATGAAGCGCTTGTCAACATCAAAGCACACGTTCATATATCATTATATTCGGTACCCAAGAAAAAGGAAGAAAACAAACTTTGCTTTTAGATCCAATCTTTACAACACTGTATCAGAGACATCTTCATCATCATCCAAGCATCATTAACCTTTAAGGTTAACTACAACCAGCAAGCTACAAACTCTCAACATCCACGTCATCTTCTCACAACAACATTCTAGACTAAGATCTACACCAATACAATCAACGACTTTGATATTCATCAAAACTTCATCAACCACATATCACTAATTTGTTCATCGCTCATCAAACTCTAGTGCAAGTCAACATAACTTGTAATACTAAAAAAGGCTTCAGATTGAATACTTGGTCGCAACATTAGTTGTAGGAGAGGAAAATGACAGTAGTAATAACTCAACCAGCATCAACGTATCATCATTAGGCCATTGATCTTATTCAGGAAATCACAAATTCGCTGGTGAACTTTGTTTTGATGTTGAACACAAGTGCACATGGACCCATATCGTTTTTTAGCATTAGATTTCCAGATCTCTACTCGTGGGCTTCTACAGGCAATGAGCTCAAGCTCCAAACAGCAAAGCGGAGGGGAAGAGTTCTAGAAATGCTTCTAGATCTGATTCAACAACAGTCCCCAAATGGCAGCATTGAAATTCTGACACAACAACTCTTGACACCAGCTGCTACAAACTCCAATGACGACGCGACCATCAAAACCAAACGCGGCAATTGAAATCGCGAACAAGTTAGGAAATCACGATGAATTTAGACCAAGTGACAAATTGATCTAGACTGTGACGACATAGGGATACCTACATCTCCGACGTCATGACGTTACGAGTACTCTAGATCTAGGCATCTGGCAACATCTGGTCTTATTAGAGGAAATCTTTGTGTTAGAGCTCAAGGTTTGAACTAGAGCTTATAAAGAAGAAAGAAGAAGAAGGAGGCAATTCAACGAACACTTTAGTACCAAAGCAATTTACAACCACCGTCGATGATCCAGAGCACCAGGTGGTCAGTGGTCAACATGGTTTAGAAGAGCTACGAGAAGCACACACTCCAGCGCTATCTGTTGGGTTCAATCTTAATTAGGTGTGTTGTGCACGTGCACAGGCTGTGAATATGCATAGGTGCACGAGTTGATTTACAAGTTATATATTCATGGGCCTGTACTTTAAGAATATGCTATGTAATCTGGTCATATGGATGTTGAATCAGTTGCCTCTTATCATGAATAAATAGGCAGTATAAGCCATCTGTAAATATATGAAGATTGAAATTTAATAAAATCTTTCCTTTTAATTTGTTGTTATTTCTTCTTCTTGTTTCTCTTTCCCTATCAACTGCTGTTTACACCTCCGCTTCTTCTTTCTCATTATTCTTTCCCTTGAAAACCATTCTCTATATTATCTGAAGCAAATTTGCATTATCAGTCTCACCATCTCCCATACATCAACTGCTATATGATAACTAGATCCATGGAAATGAAACAAGATCATTACAAAGTGGTATCAGAGCAGTCCAAAACCAGAGGCCAACTTGATCTCTCTGATGAAGAGAATATTGATCACACTGAAATCACTCCAGAGCATTCACCTGGAGAGACAAGGCAAGAGCAAATCAATTTAAAAACTACTGTAGCCATCAGAGATCTTCAAGTATCTAATCAAAAGTTGCAAGAAACAACCCACGATCTGCAAAAAGGCAACCAAGAACTCAATATAAAGACTGATAACATCAGTGAGGTTCTCAGTAGTGTGGTTAAAGAACTGAAAGAAATCAAGAACCAACGAGACAACAAAAATGGTGAATCCAGTAGCCAACCACAACCCAAAACTGATCCTCCATATGTGTCGCCCTCACAAAGAATACAGCAAAGAATCCATCAAGAACCTCTTTAACATGAATTACCTTTCCACACTTATATTCCACCTCCAAGAAATACCACAGGAGTATTAGCAAGCTCTCCAAACCATAACCTAAACTCTAATCAGACCCCAAAACTGCTGCAAAACACCGTTATCAAATTGGAATTCCTTACTTACAATGGAGACAGCAATGTAATGGAATGGATTTGCCAGGTAGAGCAACTTTTCCAGTATCATAACACGCCAGAAATAGTGTGGGTACCCACTTGTTCTTTTCATCTAAAAGAAGAGGCACATTTATGGTTTGGGTGGCTTACAAAGAAGGTAAAGAATTATTAGCAATGGGTAATCTTCAAGGAAGAGTCAATTGTTAGGTTTGCATCAGAGGATTTGCAGAGACCTTATGGGGGCAATATCTAATATCAAACAGTAAACCACTGTAAGAGCCTACCTCACTAAATTTGAGGAGTTGTAGGGGGTGTGTCAGGCCCTACCCGACTAGTTATTGCTTGAGAAATTCATTGATGGTCTCAAAGAAGAAATTAGATTTGATGTCATGGCTTTACATCCAGTGGACATTAAAGAGGCAGTAAGCCTGGCTAAGGTATTTGAATGGAAAAAGACAAGCAAGAAGAAAAGTAAACTTAGCAATTCAACAAGAAACAAATTCCAAAATAAAGAAAATATTCAGAAAGGAGTTATAAGGAGGCTCATGCTAAAGTTAAAGGATTGACCCCCCAAGAAATCATAGATATGAGGAGAAAGAATCTATGCTATGGGTGTAATGAAAAAGGGCATCCTGGGCATTTGTGCAAAAACAAACAAGTATATATTGTTGAAGGCATTGTGCCACTTCATGAAGAAGGTGTGGAAATTCCAGAAGATGACACCATGGGAGATAATCAAAGATTGAATGAAGTACCTACCTTATCTGCAGAAATGAAAGAAGAAACGTATGCCATCACGCTCAATGCTATGTGCAGTATCCCTACACTCTATACTATAACCGTACAAGGCATAATTAATGGAAAACCCATTACTGTACTTATAGATTCTGGGTCCACCCATAGTTTTACAAACACTGAACTATCAAGAAGGCTACAGTTGAATGTTCAAGAATCTTTGGAATACTCAGTGCAAATAGCTAATGGGGATAAAATTCATGGAAAGGGTATTTGCAAGGGTGTCATATTTAAATGCCAAGGATGTACCATGCCCATTGACTTACTGGTGATACCACTAGAAGGATGTCAAGTTGTTCTCAGTGCACAATGGATAAAGGAATTAGGAGATGTATCCTTTAATTTTTCAAAATTACAAATTAAATTTCAATTTCAAGGTCAAACATATATTTGGCAGGGAATCAAAGATAACAACAAGTTGATGAAAGATAAAGACATAACAAAAGAATGTACAAAGGGAAAACTCGCCTTGCTTTTGTACTCTAAAGAACTGCAGGTCTCTGCTAGCAATTGTTCTAATCAATGATTCATCCTGAAGTTCAAGCCATACTGCAACAGTTCCCTTCTGTTACAAGTGCTACCCCACCACTACCTCCAACAAGAAGTTGTGACCATAAAATAACTCTCCCACCAAATGCTAAGCCAGTATGCCTCAGACCATACAGACACTCTTTTCATATCAAAAATGAGTTGGAAAAACTTATTAAAGATATGCTGGAGTCTGGAGTGATACAGCCTAGCACAAGTGAATATTCGTCTCCTGTGGTCATGGTCAGAAAAAAGATGGAACATGGAGAATCTGCATCGATTATAGATCACTCAACATCCATGCCATTGAAGATAAATTTCCTATCCCTTTAGTGGATGACTTGTTGGATGAGTTATATGGTTCAACTTACTTTTCTAAGCTTGATTTGAAGTCAGGGTACCATCAAGTTTGAATGCATCCCTCTGATATTTATAAAACTGCATTTAAAACTCATAAGGGCCATTATGAATTTATTATGATGCCCTTTGGGCTTTCAAATGCCCCATCAACATTCCAAGCTTTGATGAATAATGTTTTTAAACATATCTACGGAAATTTATACTTGTATTTTTTGATGATATACTAATTTATAGCCAGACTTGGTCGGAGCATATGTTGCACCTTAGTCTCACCTTGCAGGTATTGGAAGTAACCGGTTGGTCATAAAGCTTTCAAAATGCTCTTTTGCAGTAACTCAGGTGGCTTACTTGGGACATATAATATCCAGAAATGGCATTGAAGTGAATCCAGACAATGTGCAAGCCATCAAACAATGGCCCCAATCAAAAAATATTAAGAGCTTAAGAGGGTTTTTAGGTATCACTGGTTACTACAGAAGATTTATAAGGAATTTGGAAGCATTGCTAATCCAATGACTGAACTCCTGAAAAAGAATGCATTTGAATGGGATGAAAAGGCTACTGCAGCTTTTAAAAGGTTGAAACAATGTTTGGTGGAGCCACCCATTCTCAGCATGCCAAATTTTAATAAAGATTTTTCATTGAGTGTGATGCTAGTGGAGTGGGTATAGGTGCAGTTTTAACACAAGATGAAAAACCCATAGCCTACCTCATCCAAGCACTCAAGGGAAAGAATCAATTGCTGTCTACATATGAGAAGGAGTTGCTTGCTTTAATTTTGGCAACAAAAAAATGCTCACAATATCTGGTTGGTCGAAGGTTCATCATAAAAACTGACCATCAAAGTTTGAGGCATCTCTTATCACAAAGGCTATCAATAGGAATTCAAGGTAAATGGTTGGCCAAGCTACATGGTTTTGACTACAAAGTTGAATATAAAAAAAGGGAAAGAAAACACTGTGGCAGATGCACTATCAAGACTACCATAGGAACACAACTCAACCATAACCACAATGCACTACTATGCTATATTAACTGTCGAGAGTAGCTGGTTACAAGAATTAAAGAGTAGCATGCAGCAATCTGAATACTATCAAGACATGCTACTGAGAATCAATAAAGGCAAGCACAACCCAGAAAAGTATAAGATAGTTGATGGTCTCATTTTTTATAATGGAAGAATTTATTTAGATTACAACAGCAAGAAAATCATTTCTACTATACTTCAGGAGTATCATTCTACTCCAATGGGTGGACATGCAGGCATCAAAAAGACTAAGCATCGACTCAAACAAGTGTTTTATTGGAAGGAAATGAAATCAGATGTAGAACAATTTGTCAAGGAGTGTGATACTTGTCAAAGGAGCAAACATGAAAACATACCCGTGCCTGGACTTTTGCAACCACTGCCTATTCCTGATAAAATTTGGAGTGAAGTTTCAATGGACTTTATTATTGGTCTCCCAAAGAGCAACAAATATACTGCTATATACGTAGTGGTTGACAGACTTACCAAATATTCACATTTATTTCCCTTAAAACACCCTTACACAACTAAGGACATAGACAAAATCTTTTATGATGGGGTGTTCAAACTTCATGGTATGCCACAAAGCATAATTAGCGATAGAGATGCAATTTTTACTAGCACATTTTGGCAGGAGTTGTTTAAATTACAGGGATGTACAAAAAAATTAAGTTCAGCTTATCATCCCCAATCTGATGGACAAACTGAGGCAGCCAACAAAATATTGGAAGGTTATCTATGATGTTTTGTTTGCCACAAGCTGCAGGAATGGTCACTCTGGAGTTTGGTTACCAGTAGCAGAATATTGGTACAATACCAGTTGGCATAGCTCTACAAACACTACACCCTTCTCTGCAGTATATGGAATCCCTTCACCAACTCTACTATCATATGTTCCCCATACCGCTAAGGTACCACAAGTGGAACAAGAATTATTCTCCAGAGATATAGTGTTGCAGCTGTTAAAGAACAACCTAACTTTAACTCAAGAAAGAATGAAGAAGTTCGTAGATGCAAAAAGGACAGAAAGGCGGTTCAGTATAAGGAACTTGGTCTACATCAAGTTACAGCCATATAGGCAAATTACAGTTAGTAACTCGAAAACAACAAAGCTTTCACCCAAGTTTTATGGGCCTTATCAAATCCTTCATAGAATAGGCGAAGTATCTTACAAGTTGGAATTACCACCCGAAGCAAAAATCCACCTTATTTTTCATGTATCTCGGCTCAAAAGAAGGCATGGAAGAGGCGTAGTTATTCAACACAATGTTCTGACCTTCATTGAAGAAATAATAGAGTAACCTAAGGCAATTCTTGATAGAAGAATTTTCCCTAAAAATAATAAGGCCGTGACTCAAGTGCTTGTCAAATGGAAACAACGAACTGAAAAAGAATCTACGTAGGAGGATTATTGGGAGTTAATTAAGAAGTTTCCAATTTATTGTTAGTCCATGAGTTGATGGTTTTGATGACAACAACCTTAGAATAAGATTATAAAATATAAATACTAACATTATAGTTTAGATATATATGTATATGCAGGATTTAACCATGCAGGTACCAAGAATGAAGACTGTACAGTATAGAGATTCAAGATATCAAGATTGAAGACTCATGAGTATCAAGATTATCAAGAGTTCGAGATTTCAAGATAAGTATTGAGTCTAGAATTATATTAACACTTCACAATGGCACTAAAATCTTCACTCCATTTTTCTTTTGGGATGGAACCCATTTCTACCTTTTTAGTGGCTTACAAACCCACGACAAGTAGCTTACAAACCTACGACGAGTGACTTACAAACCCACGAACATCCTAGTTTTGTACAAGTTCTCGAGTCCTGACATGATGAGATATTCTACAGGAAGAAGCTTGCAAAACTACTTCAAAATGATTTTCAAAACTACTTCAGAATGATTTTCAAAATTGCTTTTCAAAATGTTTTAGCCTTAAAAATTATCTTTTCAAATGATTTTCAAAAAGATGTTTTAGCCTTAAAATATTCTCTGTTTTTTGTTTTTAATAAACTCGTGTTTTTAAACTTCGCTTGTTTTAAACTATCTTTATACTTAGATTTAAATATAAAATTATAGTAAAATTATATATATATATATCATTCTCTATATTTATCTATGTATTTTATCTATAGTCAAGTATATTTATAAAGTTTAAAATAGTTTTAATATAAAATAAAGGTTATTTTCAAAGTAAAACAAAACATCAAAATTTCCTTTGGGATGTCGACATGCCCTAGTACCCCATGTCGACATAGTGTCAGTTAGGACTAAAAATTGAATTTCAAAAGAAGTGTCTATTCGCCATAACCTTTCACGAATGGACATGACTGTTGTTCTTCTATAAATAGGGGTTAGTTTCAACGAATTTAATAACAGAATTTCCGGTTTTTCACTTCTCTTCTTCTTCCACATTTTCTTATTCAAAATCCTATCATTAATCTACCGAAATTAACATTGAATCTAACTAGATCATCTCTGGTTTGATTCTCTATCACTATCTCAACAAGATCCAAGTGCTATTCAGAGTTATAAGCTTCTTTGTAATCTATCTAGCGAGAAAAGGTGTGATTGTAGCCTTGGAAATCAATCAAGCGAGAAAAGGTGTGATTGTAGCCTTGGAAATCAATTGGGTGAACTTGTTGCCCCGGAAATTAAGTATCTCTACCCAGAGGATTGTGATTCTGGAGGGTGTACCTCGTAGCCTTGAAACCGAGAGTTGTAATTGTTGAATTGCTTTTGAAAGGAAATCCGTACTTAGTTGTGCATGACTGGATGTAGGGTAACTCCGAACCAGTATAAAATCCGGTGTGTTCTTTCCTTTACTGCATTTACTTTATTTCTGCATCTGTGTTTGTTTCTGTGATTACATCTGTGTTTGAATATTACATACATTTGTGTTCAAATTAACATAAACTCAAAAAGATTTAGTAATTTCTTATAAACACTGTTCACCCCCCTCTAGTGTTATTTCTAGCCTTAAGATCCACATTCCGCATTCCTCACATTTGGTATCAGAGCAAGGTTTTCAAAAGTTTCATAATCTGATTTTTGAAAAAGTTTCTTAATGGCTATGTTTAAATTTTTTTTAATGCATGTTTAGAAATATTCAGATCATTATTGTCTCTTCGGTCTGCATATAATCAATATTCAAATACAAGTTGTCTACTTAGATTGTTTGATGTGCAGGAATCATGCTTTATGGGAATTGAGGAATCAATCCAGAACAAACAAACTGTGCAGATCAAAAAGAACAAATGGATACTCGATAGTGGATGTTCTAGACACATGACTGGGAATCTAGATATGCTGAATGATATAATATACAAAGACGGAGGACTGGTTAACTTTGGAGACAATTCAAAAGGTTATGTGATCGGCATCGGCAAAGTCGGTAACTCTGAAACTCCTATTATTACTAATGTTTTGCTAGTTAAGAATCTGAAACACAATCTGCTAAGTATAAGTCAACTATGCGATAAAGTATATAAAATTAAATCTGAAAAAGATAAGTGTCACATTGAAGACAATAATTCAACCATAATATTTAAGGGAATTAGGAAAAATAATATTTATATTCTTAGTATGAAAATTTCAAATGATAACTTGTGTCTTTTGGCAAATGCAAGTGACCCTTGGATTTGGCATAAGAGATTTGGGCATTTGAATTTCAAACTCTTATCTAGACTATCAAAACATGATCTAGTAAGAGGCCTCCCTAAAATGAATTTTAAAGTAGATAGTTTATGTGATGCATGTCAACTAGGAAAACTTAGAAAAAGTTCCTTTAAATTAAAAGATATGATTTCAACTTCAAAACCTCTTGAATTACTTCATCTTGATTTATTTGGTCCATCTCAAATTCAGTCAATAAATCACAGTAAATATGTTTTTGTATTTGTAGATGATTATTCTAGATTTACATGGACAATATTTTTAAAACATAAAAGTGATACTTTTGAATATTTTAAGAATTTTTCAAAAAGGGTTCAAAATCAATTTTCTCAAAAAATTATAACCATCGTTAGTGATCACGGTGGTGAATTTAAAAATGAAAAGTTTGAAGAATTCTGCAATAAAAAGGGAATAATTCACAATTTTTCATTTCCAAGAACTCCACAACAAAACGGAGTAGTAGAACGTAAAAATAGGACGATTCAAGAGTGTGCGAGAACTATGATTTCTGATAGTAATTTACCAAAGTACTTTTGGGCAGAAGCAGTTGCTACCGCCTGTTATATTTTAAATAGAATTTTAATTAGATCTTTAACTGATAAGACATCTTATGAACTTATTTACTCAAAGAAACCTAAGGTATCTTATTTTAGAATTTTTGGAAGTAAATGTTTTATTTTAAATACAAAAGATAAGTTAGATAAATTTGATCCTAAATCCGACAAAGGTATCTTTATCGGATACTCTAATAGAAGTAAAGCATACAGAGTATTTAATTTAAGAACTAATACCATCGAAGAAACAATGCATGTTTCATTTGATGAAAATTTCAAAAATTTTGAAGAAGTAAATGATGAAGAGGATTTAATCACTCAAAACCAAGAGTCAACTGAAACTAATAATGAATTAAATCATCCTAATAAAAGGATTAAACTTTTAAAAGATCACCCTATAGAAAATATACTTGGAGATATGCAATCTGTTGTTAAAACTAGTAACTAATTAAGTCAAATGAGTAATGTAGCTTTTATATCAACTATTGAACCCAAAAATCCAGAAGAAGCATCAACTGATGATTCATGGATTTTAGCTCTGCAAGAAGAATTACATCAATTTACTAGAAATGATGTTTGGGAACTTGGTCCTAGACCTGAAAATAAAACTATAATTGGAACTAAATGGGTTTATAAAAATAAAATGAATGAACAAGGAGAGGTTGTTAGAAATAAAGCCCGGTTAGTCGCTCAAGGTTATTGTCAAGAAGAAGAAATAGATTTTGATGAAACCTTTGCCCCCGTAGCAAGATTAGAAGCTATTAGGATTCTACTTGCTTTCGCAAATCATAATAATTTCAAATTATTTCAAATGGATGTTAAAAGTGCATTTTTAAATGGTTTTGTAAAAGAAGAAGTATTTGTTAAACAACCACCACTTTTTGAAAATGATAAATTTCCAAATCATGTTTACAAACTTAAGAAAGCTCTATATGGTCTAAAGCAAGCTCCTAGAGCCTGGTATGATAGACTAAAATCTTACTTGTTACAATCAAATTTTGAAATAGGTAAAGTAGATAATACTCTTTTTATTAAAAGAAATAAAAATAATATTCAACTAGTACAAGTCTACGTAGATGATATCATTTTTGGATCAACTAATTTTGAAATGAATAAAGAATTTTCTGAAATAAAGACAAAAGGTTTGAGATGAGTCATATGGGTGAATTAAACTTCTTTTTAGGATTACAAATAAAACAATTAGATAATGGTATCTTTATTTGTCAAGAAAAATATGCTAAAGACCTAGTTAGTAAATTTGGTTTGACTACTGCGAGTGGAAAACCCACTCCCATGGCAACCAATGAGTACCTTAGTAAAGAAGATCTCTCGAAAGATGTAGATCAAAAATTATATAGAGGAATGATTGGATCACTACTCTATATCACTACGAGTAGACCTGATATCATGCATAGTGTTTGTCTCTGTGCAAGGTATCAATCCCGACCTAAAGAAACCCACTTAAATGCTGTAAAACGTATTATAAGATATGTTAAACACACCTTTGATTATGGCTTATTTTATCCTAAAAATGATTCGTTTGGTTTAATATCTTATTGTGATGCTGATTATGCTGGTTGTAAATCAGACCGAAAAAGTACAAGTGGAACTTGTCACTTTTTAGGGCATTCTCTGATTTCCTGGATTAGTAAAAAGCAAAACACAGTTTCTCTATCAACAACTGAAGCAGAGTATATTTATGTTGCTTTGGCTTGTTCTCAAGTAATATATATGCAACAAACTTTAAAAGATTTTGGTTTAAATATATCAAAATCACCAATTTATTGTGATAATACTAGTGCAATAAATTTATCCAAAAATACTACTCAACATGCTTGAACTAAACATATTGATATCAGACACCATTTTCTCAGAGATAATATAAGTAGAGAAGTAATTACTCTCGACTGTATCAATTCTGAAAATCAAATTGCTGATATCTTAACAAAACCTTTAAATGAATCTACATTTACTAAATTAAGAAGAGAATTAGGTATTTGTTCATTAACCGAAATATAAAATATAAATAACAAGTATAATTAAAAATTAACTCAAAATATATTAAATAGGAAAAAATTCAAGAACCATGTCGACATCCCCCTAGACCCATGTTGACATATAACGTTTTTTAAAATTTTAAAATTTTTCCCACCAAAATTCAAATAAGTGGTTATAAATTTCTCCTATTTCGAAATTTTCTTCATTCTCTCTGTTCTATCTTCTGAAATCAATTTATCAATGGCCTCCTCTTCAAAATCAAACATAAAATCAATTTTTTCATCCCATCGCCTACTTCTGGTCCGTTTCAACTGACAACGCTCGCTCGTGTGACGAAAATGGAGGATTCTCTGAAGGATACCCTTCAGTTAATGACTGAGATCCATGTGATGCAACTTCGAATGGCCTAAGAACAAGAGAGGCAAGGCAAAATCCTTAGGAATTTGCAAAAATTTCTTATGGATAATCATGCTAACCCAATTTTGATTGACGAGGACTCTTCAGGAGATCATGAACAAGAGGAAAGTGAAGAAGAAGAAGAAGAACCAATGGAAGAAGAGCATGCGAAAGACAACGACAAAGTCATTTGCGTTAGCAAAGTATGTTTTGACAAGGACGGAAACCTGGTTGAACAACGTGGAAATTTCTGTTTCCATTATCCAAATTGTTCGATCCATAGATCTCCAATTGTCAAAGATACTCTGTAGTTTCTTCTCTTTCGTTTTTCATCGTTTTGTGTATATTTGATACGTTTTATGAAAATGTAAATTTAAACATATATAAAAATAAATATTGTGTGTTCTTATATATGATTCCTATATATGTTATATATAAGTATTATATAGGTATTTGGTTAGGAATATTAGTAGTTTAGGACTAAGTTTTAGGTTTACAAGTAAGTATTGATGATAACACTATCATCATATAGGATATTAGACTAAGAGTTATATAGTTTAGAGTTTGTTTTTGTTGATGACAAAGGGGGAGAAATATAAAATAGGGTAGTTAGGCATAGATTAAGGGGGAGCTATTAGTTTTAGGGGGAGTTGTTAGGATAGAAGTAATATTTTATAAACAAAGGTTGTCATTATCAAAAAGGGGGAGATTGTTAGTCCATGAGTTGATGGTTTTGATGACAACAACCTTAGAATAAGATTATAAAATATAAATACTAACATTATAGTTTAGATATATATGTATATGCAGGATTTAACCATTCAGGTACCAAGAATGAAGACTGTACAGTATAGAGATTCAAGATATCAAGATTGAAGACTCATGAGTATCAAGATTATCAAGAGTTCAAGATTTCAAGATAAGTATTGAGTCTAAAATTATGTTAAAACTTCACAATAGCACTGAAATCTTCACTCCATTTTTCTTTTGGGATGGAACCCATTTCTACCTTTTTAGTGGCTTACAAACCCACGACAAGTAGCTTACAAACCTACG
Source organism: Allium fistulosum (assembly GCA_030737815.1). Taxonomy (NCBI): domain Eukaryota; kingdom Viridiplantae; phylum Streptophyta; class Magnoliopsida; order Asparagales; family Amaryllidaceae; genus Allium; species Allium fistulosum. Next base: position 921,458,980 of record CM060906.1, read on the forward strand.
ACAAGTGGCTTACAAACCCACGAACATCCTGGTTTTGTACAAGTTCTCGAGTCCTGACATGATGAGATATTCTGTAGGAAGAAGCTTGCAAAACTACTTCAAAATGATTTTCAAAACTACTTCAGAATGATTTTCAAAATTGCTTTTCAAAATGTTTTAGCCTTAAAAATTATCTTTTCAAATGATTTTCAAAAAGATGTTTTAGCCTTAAAATATTCTCTGTTTTTTGTTTTTAATAAACTCGTGTTTTTAAACTTCACTTGTTTTAAACTATCTTTATACTTAGATTTAAATATAAAATTATAGTAAAATTATATATATATATATATCATTCTCTATATTTATCTATGTATTTTATATATAGTCAAGTATATTTATAAAGTTTAAAATAGTTTTAATATAAAATAAAGGTTATTTTCAAAGTAAAACAAAACATCAAAATTTCCTTTGGGATGTCGACATGCCCTAGTACCCCATGTCGACATAGTGTCAGTTAGGACTAAAAATTTGAATTTCAAAAGAAGTGTCTATTCGCCATAACCTTTCACGAATGGACATGACTGTTGTTCTTCTATAAATAAGGGTTAGTTTCAACGAATTTAATAACAGATTTTCTGGTTTTTCACTTCTCTTCTTCTTCCACATTTTCTTATTCAAAATCCTATCATTACTCTGCCAAAATTAACATTGAATCTAACTAGATCATCTCTAGTTTGATTCTCTATCACTATCTCAACGAGATCCAAGTGCTATTCAGAGTTATAAGCTTCTTTGTAATCTATCTAGCGAGAAAAGGTGTGATTGTAGCCTTGGAAATCAATCAAGCGAGAAAAGGTGTGATTGTAGCCTTGGAAATCAATTGGGTGAACTTGTTGCCCCGGAAATCAAGTATCTCTACCCAGAGGATTGTGATTCTGGAGGGTGTACCTCGTAGCCTTGAAACCGAGGGTTGTAATTGTTGAATTGCTTTTGAAAGGAAATCCGTACTTAGTTGTGCGGGACTGGATGTAGGGTGACTCCGAACCAGTATAAAATCCGGTGTGTTCTTTCCTCTACTGCATTTACTTTATTTCTGCATCTGTGTTTGTTTCTGTGATTACATCTGTGTTTGAATATTACATACATTTGTGTTCAAATTAACATAAACTCAAAAAGATTTAGTAATTTCTTATAAACACTATTCACCCCCCCTCTAGTGTTATTTCTAACCTTAAGATCCATATTCCGCATTCCTCACATTTTTGACCTTAAGACAAGGTCAAATTTTGAAGGAGAGGGGAGTGTTAGTGCTCAAGGTTTGAACTAGAGCCTATTAAAGAAGAAAGAAGAAGGAGGCAATTCAACGAACACTTTGGTACCAAAGAAATTTACAACCACCGCCGATGATCCAAAGCACCAGGTGGTCAATGGTCAACATGGTTTAGAAGAGCTACGAGAGGCACACACTCCAGCACCATCTGTTGGGTTCAATCTTGATTAGGTGTGTTGTGCACGTGCACAGGCCGTGCATGTGCACAGGTGCACGAGTTGATTTACAAGTATATATTCATGGGCCTATACTATAAGAATATGCTATGTAATCTGGTCATATGGATGTTGAATCAACTGCCTCTTATCATGTATAAATAGGCAGTATAAGCCATCTGTAAATATATGAAGATTGAAATTTAATAAAATCTTTCCTTTTAATCTGCTGTTATTTCTTCTTCTTGTTTCTCTTTCCCTATCAACTGTTGTTTACACCTTTGCTTCTTCTATCTCATTATTCTTTCCCTTGAAAACCATTCTCTATATTATCTGAAGCAAATTTGCATTATCAGTCTCACCATCTTCCATACATCAACTGCTATATGATAACTAGATACATGGCAAAGAAACAAGATCATAACTTTGAAGAAACAGAGAATTTGTGTTCTAAGTATGGAAATCATTATGGAGCAGTGGTTTAGATTTGAAGTAGAGTGTTTACTTTTGGCCGATGTGAAGTTTATTAAGGATAAGAGTGCGCATTTCAAAGAGAGGTGAGAGAAGCTGGAGCATGGGAAAGACAAGTTAGACTTAGTCAAAATATATAAAGGGAATATTTATTTTTTCTTTTGCAAATCATCCTACAATCTATATTTATTCTGTTTTTGTAATTTTCTTTTAAACCTGGAACTCTATATTCATCTAGGATTGAGCTATTGTGATTGTTGTGCAGGGTTTCTCGACTTGGGGATAAATTCAAGCCAGAGTTACTAAGCATATGATTAGTATATTCAATATAGAAGGGAGTCCGAATTTACAGGTGTTGGAAGCATTCGAATATAAAATTATAGTAGTAACTTTGGGAGCAGCAGCATACACTAATAGGTTAGTGGCCAAAGCTGGGTATATCTATGTGTTATTTACTTTTTGCTTTCACATTTTTGAATTATTTATCAATTTATCTATGCAATATTTTAAATACCCTATTAACCTCCTCAGGGTATATTACACGATCCTAACAAGATTTCCATTTTATCATTAACTTTCACATTTGATATTTCTATAGAGTAGCCTACTACCATGCATGCTAGGATAGACATAGATTACATTGGATTATTTATATGTGATGTATGAATGTTATGTATGCCTGTTTGATGTTCAAGATGATTACTTGTGAATGGTGGCATGTTGGGTAACTATGTTTGACTTCACCTTGTTCGATTTGGGATTTGGAGGGCGAAATTCCTAAAGGGACAGTGTAACAGCCTCCATTTTGCATATTAAATGATCGTAAAATATTATTTTTAAGTTAATATTGGATCGTCTAATGCTATAACTTCGGGGATGTTGAGTAATGACATTTTTAATACTTAGAAATTTTATTGGACAATTTTAAACCTGAAAACTGGTAAGGCCTATAAATTTTGATAGGAACCGAATTAGGGGCCAAGACTACCTCCATTGGAAAGATATCATGGTTTCTCTTTTCATAGAGTAATCATAATAACTTTTTAGACTTTCCATTTGGAAATTACGGCCGTTAGAAGTTCAGAAGGTTTTTGGACGGTAAAGTGGGTAATTAGTGAGATTTAGGTTAGGCCCAAAAGCCGATCTCAGGAATTGTGCAAAGTGGGGTTGATGGAACATTCTCTTGCTCATTACACACTTCCTAAATACAATAAAAAAACCTTCACTAGTCTCCTCTAGCCAAAAAGCATCATTAAACCTTACTTTTCTTAACCAGATCACGTAATTAAGGGGTAACTAGCAAGATATTAACATTTCTACTTTTTGGGTCATCTTAGAATTCATTCCTCTACCGTTCGCTTTGGGATTGGTGCATTTTTGGTATTAGGAGTGATTTTGCATTTCTCACTTTCCGATGTTTTTAAGATGGTTTTATATGTTAAAACATTTTTAAACTTAGATCTAACCTTAACACCATCTTTAAAATGGTTTTAAAAAGATAAAAGTGTATTTTGATTCGTTTTGACCATTTTGATAAACCACTCACCATTTTGTGTACGGTTTGATCTAGGACAATATATACATACATACTTATATATATGTTTGAATTGCATTTAGAAAACTTGTATATGATGTTTTGATGATATGTGATGTTTGTATATAGTTGTTTGTTGCGTTTTTAGTTTGTTTTAGTGTAGTTAGGAAGTGGTCGTCATTTGAGTGATTCGGTGGGCCAAAATGCTCAAAATGTAATGCGATCGAGATATAGTGCTTTGTAAGCCTATGCAATCTACACTTTTGATCACAAGTTATTTTGGTTGGATTTGATGGAGTTTTGGGCAGAGGAAAACAAGTCGGTTGTAGGGTTCAAATCAAGTTGGTGGTGAAGTTGCTTCGAGGATTTAGTGTTTGCTTCGAGCCGGACGAACATAAACTTTGGGAAAGCAAACTAGACGAGAGGTTTTGGAAGTTTGGTGGAAAATCGGCTAAGTAATGCTACCATCAAGAGCTTTAGGGATGAGAGGTTTCGGCGTCGAGTTGACGGCTCAAAGACTTCGGGCATGTGGGAGGTTGGCTTTGGATCATGGATGTGGATGAGAGGTTCCCATTTTGGACTAAAGAAAAATTTGATTAAGGGGACATGTCGAGGCTGACATGATGGCTTCGGGTTTTTGGAGGAGTGGCTTCGGGACTCATGGTTTCAAGCTTCGAAGCGCCGAAGGGAGACAAGTTTTTAGTTAAAAAGGACAACCATTTTTGGGTTAGGTGTATCATGTCGAACCCAACATGATCATGTTGATGCAGACATGATCGAGGTCTGGGGTGACCTTATAATGTCTAAAGGGGTTCAAGCCATGGACTTCAGGATGCATGCCATGTGCTTTCATTCATTCGTTAAATATTTAATTTCGACGTTATGTCATGATGAAGAATGACTTTGATGATGAAGCAATGATGCCATGCTTCGATGTGATGGCTTCGAAACTTCGACGAGATGATCTTGTGACTTGTGAAGGGTGTCTAGAGATGTTCCAATGATGATGACTCAATGATGGAAGTGGAGATGATGGTCGAAAAGGGAGAGTTCAATTATGGGGACACATGAGTGGAACTATGATTATGTTTTACTGTGGAGATGAATGGAATAGAATATTGATTGTGTTCTACTATAGGGACATTTGTAAAGATATCATTGATACTCGGAGTTTCCAATGTGCTCATGTAGAGGGGATACATGGGGATGTCTACCTGAATAATGATTGTGTCTAGACCTTATGACCATGGATTAACTTGGACCTTATGGTTATCGGTTTAGTTTCTAGCCTTATGAAGCGGCATGAATTTAAGCACCGAGAAACTGAGACTTTGATTAAATATCTGGCTAATGATTGGTCCATACCAGTTACCTTATATCTAACGCACTCGAGCAATGAGAGGATTGCTTGATTGATGTTATGTTTGCTATGTGTGTTTTATCATTGTTGGACTTTCATACGACGTAGATATTATGACTTGGATACCGGGACACTTGATATTGTATTTAGACTTGTAGTACACCCATATGATGATGATGATGATAGTATACTATCATATATTGATGTTGTTAGTCCCTGAGGAGTTGGTTTTGATGACAACAACCTTGGATAGATTATAAAACATAAATACTAACATTACAAGTTTAGATATATATGTATTTGCAGGATCTAACCATGCAGGTATCAAGAATGAAGACTGTACAGTATAGAGATTCAAGATACAGAGATAGAAGACTCATGAGTATCAAGATTATCAAGAGTTCAAGGTTAAGTCTGTTTTATTAGGAATATTTGTTAAAACTCATAGAAAAGCACTGGCATCTTAATATCCAATTTATTCGTGGAATGGAATCCACTTCGAGCCCGTTAAAGGGATGGAACCCTAAGTAGGATGGAACCTACGAAAATCTAGTGGGACATTGTTTTGTATCCACTAATTTTAATTTAAATGATTTTACAAAATTATCTTGTTTTCAAAATGATTTCAAAACTTTCCTTTTAAAAGATTCAAAACTCTCTATCCTGATTTTAAATAATTTTAGCCTCAAAACATCTTTAATTTCAAAGTCAAAATACTCCTGTTTTTAAAATGTCTTTTCAAATAATATATTTAACTTTTAATATTTATACTTAGATTTAAATATAAAATTATAGTTAAATTATGTATTTATTGTTCTTTATATTTACTTATGAATTTCAACTATATTCAAGTATATTTATAAAGTTTTAAATAGCTTTTATATAAGATAAATATATTTTTTATAGAAATTCAAATTATCATTTTTGGCTGAGGGATGTCGACATGCCTCTAGGTAGTATGTCGACTTAGTGACAGTTGAAGTTCAAATTCAAATTTCAAAAGAAGTGTCTTTTCGCCATAACTCTTCATGAATGGTCATGGATGTTGGTTTTCTATAAATAGGGGTCAGTTTCAACGAATTTTCAATCATATTTTTCTGATTTTCACTCCTCTTCATCTTCCTCATTTCTTATTACAAAATCATACCATTACTCTACCGAAATCAACATCGAATCATACTCGATTACTTCTAGTTTGATTCTACATCACTATCTCTACAAGGTTCTCAGTGCTATTCAGAGTTATAGATTTCTTTGTAATATATTAGCGAGAAAAGGTGTGATTGTAGCCTTTGAAATCAATCAAGCGAGAAAAGGTGTGATTGTAGCCTTGGAAATCAATTGGGTGAACTTGTTGCCTCGAAAATCAAGTATCCCTACCTAGAGGATTGGTATTCTGGAGGGTGTACCTCGTAGCCTTGAAATCGAGGGTTATAATTGTTGAATTGCTTTTGAAAGTAAATCCGTACTTAGTTGTACCAGACTAGATGTAGGGTAACTCCGAACCAGTATAAAATCCGGCGTGTTCTTTCCTTTACTGCTTTTTTTTATATATTTGCATCTGTGTTTGATTCTGTGTTCATATCTGTGTCTAATTAGTGTATACATTGTTAATAAAGTTAGATAAACTCAAAAAGATTAACAAATTTCTTAAAACACTATTCACCCCCCCTCTAGTGTTAATTCTAGCCTTAAGATCCTTAATCCGCATTTCTCACATTTGGTATCAAAGCCTTGTTTTCAAAAGTTTCATTATCTGAATTTTGAAAATTTTCAAAATGGCTACTAACACTAGTACTGCTATTACCACCAACACTAGTTCATTTGTAGAAGGTCAGTCTACTGCCAGACCACCACTTTTTAATGGCAGTAACTATGCATATTGGGCATGTAGGATGAGAATATATTTACAATATGTAGGATTAGATACTTGGAATATCACACAAACTGAATATTCTGAACCCACAACTAATTTTGCACAGTGGACCACTGAGCAAAAGAATGTTGCACAAAATAACTCTAAGGCAATGAATATTCTGTTTTGTTCACTTGAAAGAAATGAATTTAATAGAGTGTCAGTTTGTAAGTCTGCATATGAAATATGGAAAACTTTGCAAGTAACTCACGAAGGAACAAGCTAAGTTAAACAGACTAAAATTTCCATGCTCACAAATCAGTTTCAGTTATTTAAAATGAATACTAATGAGTCTATTTCAGATATGTATAGTGGATTTCAAGATATTGTGTATTCTTTAATATCTTTGGGAAAGGAATTTTCGGAAGAAGATCAAGTCAGAAAAAATTTAAATTCTCTCACTCCAGAATGGGATCAAAAGACACTTGCAATTGAAGAGGCAAATGACATCAGTACTTTAAAGATAGAAGAATTGATTGGAAATCTAATGTCGTTTGAAGTTCAAATGATCGGGAGAAGAGAAAGCAAAGCATCTGAAAAGAAATCAATGGCATTCAATGCATTGACCGATGGATCAGACTCAAACAGTGACAATGATGAAGAGATAGCATTTATGACCAGAAATTTTAAGAAATTTCTGAAGTACAGAAAATTGAATAGTTCCAAGAGAAACAACTTTAAGAATTCCAGTAATCAGACTACAGTACCAAACTTTATCAAATGCTTCAATTATGATGAACCAGGTCATATCAAAAAGAACTGCCCGTATCCAGAAAGGCAGAATCCTCCTATGAACAATAAACCAATAAAGAAACGAAAGCATGCATTTACTGCTACTCTAGATGACTCAGATTCGTCCTCAAGTGATGATGATCAGAAGACGGATAACTCGAATTTGTGTTTCACTGCAGTTCACGACTCTGACGAGTTCAAAGAAACGAACTTAGAAAAAGGTACACGTTTACAATATAATTGGTTGAAATTGCTTGCATAGAATTAGTTGCTTGATTGTTTGATTGATTGATTTTGAATTGATATGCTGTTTGAATTTTAAAATTTTATTTTCTATTTTTACTATAATTTTATTATTATTTTTGACACATTTTGAAATATATTATAAGTAAAATAATATTTCAAAAATATAGACATTAATAATAATATTTATATATATGTATATTAGATATCTTAGGAAAATCATATCATGAAAATTCACAGGCATATGTCGACATGGTCCCTACCACGATGTCGACATGCCTACCTGAATTTGAATTTCAAATTTTGAATTCAAATGTTTGAATTTCCCTCCACCTTTTCACTTCATTTATTTCTCTGAAAAGATACCTTTTGACCAGAGAATATGTCCTTTGAAAGTCTATTTATCCACTATCCTTTATCATATCTTTCACTTTCATTTTCAAATTCAAACTCTCTCTTAATATCTTCAAGCACTCTACTCTCTACTCTAATGGCTTCTTCAAGTAACCCCTCAACCATGAGAATTTCCAGAAAAATCAAAGAGCAATTATTCAATGATCCGGAGGCAATTAAAGCATACATCAATTATGCTAATTATGCCAAAGTCCATCCCGGAAAATTTGCTATTTTCAAGATTTTTCTTCTTATGAAATTGATTCTCTTTTTGCAAACAATGGTGTTTTAAGTCTTATTGACTCTTCTCAAAACGATTTTGTTTGCTATCCTAATCTTGTCAAAATCTTTTATGCTAATCTAAACCGTGATTTTTATAATGGAAATGAGAATGAGATTTGGAGTAGTGTCAAAGGGACTCAAATTGTTTTGAATTGTGATCTCTTGGGTACCATTCTTAATTGCAAAAGCATGGGAATGGATCTTTCTAGTTTTCAAATCGATGAACATGATCGTGAGACATTTCAACATATATTTGAAGGAGATGAAAACTTTGAATTGAAAAACCAAAAATTTCGTCCTAAAGCAAGGATTGTCAATCTTCTTTTACAACATACTTTGATCCCAAGATCGGGTAATTTTAACAATCCTACTTCAAAAGTGTGCAAAGCACTTTTTGGTATTTTCGGAAATTATGACATCAATTGGGTGTAAGTTATTTTGGATGACTTCGTCCTAAAAATTTTGAAATGGGAGAAAACACTTTATATCATGGAATTTACCTTACTCGGATTTTTAACTATTTTGGAGTGGATTTCAAAGGTGAAGAATTTGTCTCTAGAAAAGTTTTTAATATCTCAAACATTTCTCTCATGAAAATCCCATATGTTTTTCAACCTTATGAGACTCTTACCGAAAAGGAAGAGTGTTTGGCTCATGAAGAAATGGAAGAGGAAGAAGAAGAAGAAAGGGATGAAATGGAAATAGAAGAAGAAGAAGAAGGTGAAACATCCTTAGAAAGTATTGAATATCCTTCCAATCCATCCAACAAAACCCTTCTCAAAAACCAAAAGATAAATGTGGAGAATCAACGGATTTTAAAACGATCCGTTAGTAAGAAGTTGGATCACATGTCTTCGAAGATGAACAAGTTCTTTTCAAAAGTCAGCAAGAAACTTAGACTATCTTCATCATCTTCATCTTCTAACTAGTTTTATCTTTTAGTATCTTATTGTATCTGTCTTAGTTTGTTTCGAATGTTCGTGTAGTTCCTTATGTTTAATCATTGTATTATCCAATTATGCAATGAAATTGAATTTCCTTCCTGTCATCTAGCTTATTTTATATCTAGAATAAATGTTAGTATATTATAGAAATATATATATACATCATTTTTCACAAAATAAAATTATCATCAATTTTCACTAAAGTATGTCGACATACCTCCCTTGACCATGTCGACATGTACTGGCTAGAAGTGACTATTGATTTTGAATTTGAAATTTGAATAACTACCAAATGTCTATTCATTTCAAACGAATTTCTACACCTATATATACCTTTGTCTTCCAGAAATCTTCGCTGAAATTTATTTCTCATTATCTATATCCTTCATTTCTTTCTCTAATTCAATTATGGCCAATCCTATTCATAATCTATCTGAAAATCTTGAAGAAACACTCAATTCATTCAAGAATATTCTCTCTATCATCCTCCGTAATCAGCGTCACTTAGAATTAACTCAAATGCAGATGATCAAGGAACAAGCGAGACACTTCGATGAAATTCGATGGATGATCTCCTCCCTGCACAAGGATGATAACGAAGCACATCCTCCCGTTTCTCTATCTGTTGATAAGGAAAAAATTGGGATGCCATCAAACAAGAACCTATCTTTGGAGAAGAAGGATGGGTGGATGTTCCTCGTAACGTTTAATTTTCTTTCTTTGATTGATTTGTTTGAATTAATTTGTTTAATTTGATTTGGTTTGGATTGATACTTTGTGTGGATTGATTTCATTTGGTTTGAAGTTTACTGTATGAAACATGTATATATATACATTAAAAATGAATATAGTCTTTAGTTAAGTTATTATGCTCATAAGTATCATTATTTCTCAATCTATATATATTCCGTCGAATAGTTTATCAATGCAGGTATTAAAGTCCAAGAGTAAGGGGGAGTAAATTTTTGTTGATGACAAAGGAGGAGAAGTATAAAATAAGGTAGTTAGGCATAGATTAAGGGGGAGTTGTTAGTCTTAGGGGGAGTTGTTAGGATAGAAGTAATATTTTATAAACAAAGGTTGTCATCATTAAAAAGGGAGATATTGTTAGTCCCTGAGGAGTTGGTTTTGATGACAACAACCTTAGAATAGGTTATAAAACAGAAATACTAACATTACAAGTTTAGATATATATGTATTTGTAGGATCTAACCATGCAGGTATCAAGAATGAAGATTGTACAGTATAGAGATTCAAGATACAGAGATAGAAGACTCATGAGTGTCAAGATTATCAAGAGTTCAAGGTTAAGTCTGTTTTATTAGGAATATTTGTTAAAACTCGTAGAAAAGCACTGGCATCTTAATATCCAATTTATTCGTGGAATGGAATCCACTTCGAGCCCGTTAAAGGGATGGAACCCTAAGTAGGATGGAACCTACGAAAATCTAGTGGGACATTGTTTTGTATCCACTAATTTTAATTCAAATGATTTTACAAAATTATCTTGTTATCAAAATGATTTCAAAACTTTCCTTTTAAAAGATTCAAAACTCTCTATCCTGATTTTAAATAATTTTAGCCTCAAAACATCTTTAATTTCAAAGTCAAAATACTCCTGTTTTTAAAATGTCTTTTCAAATAATATATTTAACTTTTAATATTTATACTTAGATTTAAATATAAAATTATAGTTAAATTATGTATTTATTGTTCTTTATATTTACTTATGAATTTCAACTATATTCAAGTATATTTATAAAGTTTTAAATAGTTTTTATATAAGATAAATATATTTTTTATAGAAATTCAAATTATCATTTTTGGCTGAGGGATGTCGACATGCCTCTAGGTAGTATGTCGACATAGTGACAGTTGAAGTTCAAATTCAAATTTCAAAAGAAGTGTCTTTTCGCCATAACTCTTCATGAATGGTCATGGCTGTTGGTTTTCTATAAATAGGGGTCAGTTTCAACGAATTTTCAATCATATTTTTCTGATTTTCACTCCTCTTCATCTTCCTCATTTCTTATTACAAAATCATACCATTACTCTGCCGAAATCAACATCGAATCATAATCGATTACTTCTAGTTTGATTCTACATCACTATCTCTACAAGGTTCTCAGTGCTATTCAGAGTTATAGATTTCTTTGTAATATATTAGCGAGAAAAGGTGTGATTGTAGCCTTTGAAATCAATCAAGCGAGAAAAGGTGTGATTTTATTTGTAGCCTTGGAAATCAATTGGGTGAACTTGTTGCCCCGGAAATCAAGTATCCCTACCCAGAGGATTGGTATTCTGGAGGGTGTACCTCGTAGCCTTGAAATCGAGGGTTGTAATTGTTGAATTGCTTTTGAAAGGAAATCCGTACTTAGTTGTACCAGACTGGATGTAGGGTAACTCCGAACCAGTATAAAATCCGGCGTGTTCTTTCCTTTACTGCTTTTACTTTATATTTGCATCTGTGTTTGATTCTGTGTTCATATCTGTGTCTAATTAGTGTATACATTGTTAATAAAGTTAGATAAACTCAAAAAGATTAACAAATTTCTTAAAACACTATTCACCCCCCCTCTAGTGTTAATTCTAGCCTTAAGATCCTTAATCCGCATTTCTCACAGATGTTATATGCTAACTCTTTGGATGCAGGGATAGGTCGGGTACGATTCTCCATACCTTTTTTCGTATATACTTTATTGATTTTCATGGTATTTTGAGGTTGTTTATCACTTACACTGGACTATTGTTTGACTCGAGGTTTTATGATTTTCTTCTTATTTTCTTAGGTACTTTTAAATGAGTAGACTACATAGCAAGTGTGGGATGACACATGGGTTGTGCAAATGGACTAGCAAGAGGCTACGTTTTCATATACTACTACTTGGGCTTATTATTACTTCTATTCCATGGTATGGCACTATATAGCCTAGACAGTGTTTAATCATTAGAGACAATTTATCATTTGAGTTATTATTTGATATATAAATTTTGTGATTTGTGTTGTATATTTCTACTATGAACCTATGCACTCTGGTTGTGTGGTTTATTTAGTTATTGTTGTTTCGCCTATTTTATGTTTGTGATGATTATTATGTTTTTTCGATGCGTTGTGAGATACATGATAGGTTTAGTTTGGGGAGATTTCTTCTTTTATTTACATCGACAATCGTCCTACATTGACCACTTATCGTTGTAGCGCACTATACAAGTATATTGGCTACTAGAGGTATAGGACAGTCCATATGAATTATGTTGGTGCCAATAATCCTTGATGCATTTGGATCAGTGCCTATTTATATGTGTCTTATTGCGTAGCTATTAGTGGAGTGCTTCCTCAATGGATTGCTGACTTGATCCGTCGGTAGGGAAAAAAATGGAATATGTGCTGGTATATGGGTTTCTTTCCAATTGACATGGATTGATGACTCGACATCTTGTGTATAGTTTTTGGATGTGGTAATTCACGTGCGCTATATGCACCTTGAGTCATCTAAGGCATTGAGCACGATTGCTTTATTGAAAATCTTAGGCTTTGAGGCCTTGTCTCGATGTTAAGTTTTGGTCAATGCCTCTTTGCGGGCCTAATCCTTTGGTTTATGGCCAGCTAAGCGACTACTCCTCTCTAGTATTATCTTTACTTTGGCATGTGAGATTATCCTTCGGTTTGATGTATGGAGGAGTGATGTGCAAAAGCATATACAATATATTAATCAAGTTTAATATTCATGGGAAGTTTAATATTGGACAAAGTTTACATGGCTTAGGAGTGCAATATAAATGAGTCAAAATTATGGTATAACAATCGTAAAAATATATTTTATTAGGTTACAGTTATTCGATAAAGAAATTTTGTTATGATAGTTTACACTAATTGATAAATTCCTTTTAGAAAGATATATTGAACTCGAATAAAATTTACAATGACCGTAAATATATTTATATAGAAAAAATAATTCGTATATGATTAAAGTAAATGTAAATGAGAATTTTATTTTTGAGAAATAAAATAGATGAATAAATAAAAAGAGATAACAAATTACCTTTTTTAAGAATAGGGTGGCCCTTTTGAGGGGGAGAGGACTCGATAAACATATATCAAAATAATACTACACTGATCTACCAATAGGCCTGGTGGGTGGTATGTCCAAAACTAATAATAGGGTTTATGATGCAAATATAATCATATGTTAAACTACCGAAATGATCAACATATTTGATTAATTATGTTACAAAATAAATGCTAGCCAGTGGTTGCCATATGAATGCAGCATGGTCTTAAGGATTACATTGGTCATGTTAAATAATAATAATATGAATGCAGAGATAAGGCTATACAATGCAGATGCAATAGCAAACTACAAATGACAATTGGAAAAGGTAATGGTGGGGTTGATCATCTAAGCTGAAAGAAGAACTACGAGCATGGAGATTAGTAGCAACATGGTCCTAAGGACCGTGTTGATCAAATAAGTTGAACATGCTTCAATTGAAAGGAAAAGACATGCTTTAGTTTCGAAATTGACAGGAATAGCAGCTAAAATAATTAGTGGTATACCATATGGGAAATTATGTAATGTGTTGTATATGTATAATTTATTGTCAATCTTATTCGTAATAACGATGCTTGTTTCTTTTTATGTACTTTGTTATATCGTGATATAATTAGTTAAGTGATTAATTTAAAGTACGTAATAAGAAATCCTTAAATAAAATATTATATGATTGTAGTTGTAAATTGTTGCAGTCGTGAGTAATTAATCACAAAATAAAATGATATTTTATTTTAAATATTCCTGGTTACGATGTTTTGAGAAAAGGATATCGATTCATCCGTTGAGACCTAAGTGTGTGATGCTCACCAAATGTTGGGAAGTGTATTATTCATAACTGTTAGATGCGCCAAGGGGTTATGTGCTAATAGTTATTGGATAGTTATGGAATGACTCATCCAAGAGTTTCTAGTAGGTTAATAACAACTAGGTCAAACATGAAATCTCATAGTGATGTTATTACACCGTTCTCTCGACTTAAATATGCCATTGAGCATCAATGTGCAAATTTACTTTGGTTATAGTTAAACCATCAAGTGACAATAGTTGGATCTAAGTTGAAGCATTGGAAGGGAAACACTATGTAATAGAAATTTTCCTCCTCAGTTGTATGAGGTTAGTACTGTAGTCAACTCAAAGTCAAAAAATATGGCCATAGTGGTACGAATAATAATAAATGTAATTATCCAACAAAGGACTTTGTTAATGGACTAACTAATTTGAATAAGGATGATATTCAATTTTTAGCAAAAATCAAACTTCATAAATCATAAAGTGATATAATGTCAACGGAGTGAATGTGTGTAAATCATGGTTACTAAAAAATACCGCTTAACAAAATATAAAATTGGATTTTAGCTAAAAGATCTATAAGCGATGAATTCAGTCAAACTGTCACAACACTAGCTAACGTAACGTGTGAATGTTAATGTTTGAGTTGTTTAAAATTAATCGCTGACTGAATTTATACCTCTAAGTCTCACAATTATATTTGTGAACTCTTCGAAAATCCACATGATTTATTTAGTTTGTAAAATATTGTAAATTAATTATTATTCAAAAAATTATTATTAATTTATTTGATTTTTTTGGAGTTGTTTGTAGTATTTGAATGCATATATAAAAGTTATATTTTCACACATCGATATCGATATACGACATTGGTATAGTTTTAAATGGGCTTAAATAAGAGATAATTGCTTGAAGGGCTTTTGGAAATTTTGCACCCTTCAGGCGGAAAATAATGGCCAACCGTATACAAAGTGGGAAGGGTGGAGTAAGAGAAAATTAAAGGATTAGTTAGGGAAATTTTAATTAAAAGAATGCAAAATTTTACATCTCTCGATTACCACTAGATTTATTTCCTTCAATTGTCTCTTTATCTCCTCCTCTCTCCTTGCCATGGCCAAAAATGGCTTCCACCTCTCCTAAATAAAAATCAACTTCAAAGCAAATAAAAACATCAAGTAAATATAAAATCTAGTGGTTCATCTTTCTCATGCAAATTTGGGTGTAGATTCAAAGATCTAAGGAGAGAACTCCAAATCAAAGCATCGCTTATCAGCTAGATCCGAAAGGTACATTCTAAAATTTTAATTTTTTTCTTGGATGTATTATATTGCCATAATTTTACATGTACATATTATTACCTCATCTTGATTTAAAATTAGTAATACGATTCAACAATTTGTCAAATGATTTTATCAGTTTAACTTGATAAATTAAAACCAAGATTTATATATTATAAAATAATGTTATGGGTTATGAATTTATGTTTTAAAATTTCGTATAATAATATGTTTTAAATTATTTACATTTGAATTTTTTTAATCAATCCTACAACATAGAGATTGTTGATATTTTGTGTGGTTTGACATATGCAATTTTGGTTTTAAAATATTTTGATTATTTTGAAAAACAAATCTTACTTGTGGTTGAATACACACACACATACACATTTATATTTACATTTTATATTATGAAGGCCCCTGTTTTAGAAGTAGATTTTTTTAAATAATTTTATTGAACATCTTGAATTGAGGCAATGATATATGTATGTATAAATGGAGAATATATACATGGTAGATATAAATCCCAATACCTACATATGTATGTATTGACTATGTTATTGTTTGTTGCTTTTGTAATTTTGAACATATTTTTGAAATATATCATCCCTTATAAATTGATTAGATGTAGTATCAATTAAATGTTTGCAAAAGGGGAAAGGTGGAATCAATCAATAATGTCTACTTTATCTCCTTCCTTTGTGTAATTATATCCTGATCTAATTTCATGTTTGTTCTCATCCTTAAACAACGGACATTTACTAGATTATACGTTTTACATATTTATCACATCTTTTAAAATATGAATATATTTGATATATTCATACTCTTTCAAATTTCATACTTAATTAACATGGATTTAACTAATAAGAATGAGACAATATTAGAAAACATGATGTTATTAAAAGTAACTAGATTGGATCTAATGAAACCACTTAAACATCATAGGCCCACTATGATCCAAATAGATAAAATTTTGAATTCTATCCATTTCATCCACTACGAAACAGACCAAGTTCCTTCAATGGTATCAGAGTCTGTATAGCCTATAAATCTAATTAGTCAACTTTTAGTGCAAACTAATAAAACTTACCTATCTGATGGATGTTTAAAATAGTTGTGTCTATGCTTGGGACTAAATAATCAAGTATTCTTCCCATTTTAGCTTCTTACCTGGTCCAAAGGGTGGAGTAAGCCCAAAAGATTGGCCCAGATGTAAGGTCAAGAGTTATTTGAGCTTTAGGCTAACTTCCAAATTCTGTTTGAAAATTTAATATATTTTAAGTTTTAAATTTAAGTTTGAAATATAGAATGAAATTATGTAGAAGTTATAATACATTATTCAAAATTGTTCTGAAAACTAATTTAATATTTTCAAAAATTAGTTAACGTTTAATTAATTATATTAATTAAATAAATAAATAGTTAAAGGTTAATTAATCAAAACAAAACATATCTAATGATGTATGTTTATATATTTATTTTAATTATTTAAGGCAAATTGTAAATAAATTTTATGAATTTACTTAAAAAATTTAATTAAAAAAGTTTTGATTGATACATAAATTAATGTAAACATATACATATAAAGTGATATGTATGTAACTATAATTGTTATATAACCATATATTTATGTTAAATTTGTTTAAGATGAATAATATTAAAATTTTGATTTAATTTAATTTTAATTAAATAGTTTAATTAAATAAATAAATTTATCAAATAAATAAATTTAATTTAATTAATTGATATATATATATATATATATATGCGTATATTAAAATGTATATATAAAGAGACTGCAAGGGTTAAAGTGGGTTGTTCATCTTAAATAGTTTAAGATGAATATATAAAAAATTTGAAATTTTATAAAATAAAAAATTAATTAAACATGATTTAATTAATAAGAATTAAAATTAATTAAATATGACTAGTTAATAAAGATATATGTATATATTACATAAGTGAATTAAATTATTACAATTATAAACAAATTAAACTTATATAGCTATATCTATATATAACAAAATGAAGCTTTTGAAGTGTCAAAATTTCCGTTTTAAATTTCTAAAAATATGTAAGGACATTTTTGTCATTGTCAAAATTTCCGTTTTAAAATTCTAAAAATATGTAGGGATATTTTTTTTCATTTGTGTCTATCACGTTCTTATCAATAGCTTCAAGCACATTATACATGTTTTCTCCCACAGACCACCTACAACACAATTATATTTATAGAAAATATAAAAGAGGAAAAATAACAAAAAACAAAAACCAATCTCCTCCTACAAACCTAACATGACCCTTCAAAGTGCAACTAATTCATATCCTCTACCGTCCTCTCGATCGAATCCTTTTGACCGTAGCAGCGAAGATACAAGAGACTCAAAACCTCCAACCCTGAAAATGTCTAAAATCAACAAAAAGCCGGAAAGTAGAGCAATTTGGCTTACAGGCACATATTTTTGAGGACTGGTGCACTCAAGAGCTGAGAGGCAGCTTGGCGAATTTTTACTAGCTTTTGTCTATTCTTTTATCTACCGTATGTTTGGAAATTTTGAGTTTAGGCTTTTGAGATTTGGTATACCATATGTTATATGCCTGACTCTTTACATGCAGATATGGCTTATTAGAATTTATAATTTCTACTAACACGTTCACCAGTGGTAAGACGGAGCATTCCAATCATCTCCAAATTAGGATTAGATTTTATCTTGCTATACTTCAAATGACATTGGCTTTGTTGTCCTGTTTTTTTAAGTATATTTCCCAATGACATTGGCTCAAAGTTACTACTGTTGACTCATACAGCCTTTTTACTAGTGCTTGAGTAAGATAATTATTTATGGATATTCTTCTATAGCATGAAATGTGTTTTTTTTTACAATTTTGTACATTTTGATATTTGGATTGACTGCTCTTTACTATGTATTTCTTGATGACACTCCCTTTAAGTTACAACTTCTAACTCATTCTGTCATTAATCAAAGCTTGGGTAGGATAATTTTGTATGAATATCTTACTACATATTACCTCCTAGATTAAATGAATATTTTGGTTATATTATAAATTATAAATCTCAACATCTATACGCGGGCATGTTAAATCATGTAACCTATTTATATTGTACATGCACGTACACACATATGTGTATACGATACACATATTATATTATAAATTATAAATATAACACTAATATAAAACTTTATATTATAAATTAAATTAAATATTGATCTTATTTAAAACAATTTTAAATAAGATCTAAATAAAATTAGGCTGCATAGGCCTAATATGATCCAAATGGAATAATTTTTATGAAAGTTTACCCATTACCCCACTACATGCTGGCCTATTCCAACACACTAGAGGACACACAGTGAATGGTAGCGGGGAGGGGCGATACAAGGAATCGATGTTTACCTTCATGGATGTTTATGAAAACTTCATATATGCTTCTCACTATTGTCGTTCCTGGTTCTGATGAACCGACATAAGGAATCAATGTTAATTTGTAACCATTGATTGAAGAGTTGAAAACATTATGGCATAAAGGAGTTAATACATACGACGTTTTTAAAGAGAAGAATTTTTGTATTTTTGGATCTTTGTTATGGACTATTGGAGATTTTCCGGCTTATGCAATGCTTTTAGGTTGGAATACAGCTGGTTGTCTAGCTTGTCTTTATTGCATTGAAGAAACACGAGCATTTTCATTACCAAATGGAAGGAAAATTACATGATTTGATTGTCATCGAGGTTTTCTTCATGTTAATCATACTTTTAGAAGAGATAAAAAATTTTAGCTAACAGAGTAGGGACTAGACAACAATCAACGATTTTTTCAAGCCAAGAAATATATGAACTTGTTAAGAAATATTCAAAGATACATGAAACTGGAGTACACATTGAAATACCAAGTAAATCGATAATTCATAATTGGTGCAAATAAAGTATATGTTAGGAGTTACCTTATTGGAAAGATCTCTTACTTCAACATAATATTGACGTGATGCACAATGAAAAAAAACGTGTTTGATAAAGTATTTAATACAAATTTGAATCTTAAGGGGAAAACTAAGGATGATCTAAATTCAAGACGTGAAATAGCAAAATTATGTAAATATCTTGAACTTCATATAAAGCCTAATGACAGTAAAAAAAACTCAAAGCATGCTATGAGCTAGACAGTAAGCAATTAAAACTTGTGTTAAAGTGGGTGTAAGGACTAAGATGTCTTAATGGGATTTCTTCTAATCTCCGTAGATGTGTTGACTTTAAAAACAATAAATTAAATGGGATGGAAAGTCACGATTGCCATGTCATGATGGAAATTTTCTTATTCATAGTTTTTAAAGAACTATTGCCCGTAAAAGTATGGAGTGTTATAACAGAATTAAGTTTGTTTTGTGAAAAGCTTTATTCGACTATGTTAAAAGTCGAGCGTATGCATTAACTTGAAGAGGGTATCCCTATACTGCTCTGCAAACTTAAGACAATATTTCCTCCAGGGTTCTTTAATGTAATAGAGCATTTAACTGTTCATTTTCCATCCGAAGCACTTCTTTGAGGTCCTGTGCAATATGGATAGATGTGTTCATTTAAGAGGTGATATTGAATATCTGTAATATTAATTTTAATTTCAAATTTTAGTTGAATTAATTTTGTAATAAGTACTTGAATCATTTGAAGAAAAAAGTTAGACAAATAGCATGAGTTGAAGGTTCGATTTCAAATCAAATCTTGAAGAAGAAGCTTCATTCTATTTCTCTCATTATTTTAGTGACCATGTGAACTTATCATTTGTAAGTGTTACTCGTAATGATGAAGCCATTGAACAAGATTCTTCTCAAGCAATGTAATCCATTTTTAGACAATATGGCTGACCTGTTGGAAAATGTATGAAACTATGCTTAGACGATAGAGATTACCATGTATTACACACATATGTTCTTCATAATTGTGCTGAAGTTGCACCATGTGTTAGATAATATTAAATAATAATTCTCGATATATGAATTTTCTAATTCATATTTATTTCAATTATACTTATAGATTATAATGCAATATATTAGATATATTTGCAGTATTTACGAATCACAACATCCATGCGGCGATCTCAGCATAGAATTTGCTAATTGATTTTTGAACTACATTTATGATCTAAGAAATTGTGTCGGTGATGAAGGATTAAAACATCTTGCGATAGGACCAAAAATAAATGTCAAGACTTATCCAATATTCTTTGTCAATGGATTTAAATTTAAAACCAAGGAATATGGTGCTGAAAAATTAACCTATAACAACGGTGTATTTGTCAAAGGTAGTGATGATCCAAATGAATATATAAAAGATTTTTACGGTGTCTTAACACAAGTTTTTGAATTGACATATTTTGTACGGCCTGTAGAAAAAGTTTTTTTTTCCAGATGTAATTGATTCGCAATGTTTCTGGTTCTGGGATCAACGTGCACAAAGCTTATTGAAATAAAACATACCTCACATTACTATAAGCATGATCCTTTTGTATTAGCCAAACAAACATTACAAGTTTATTTTGCTCCAAATCCATTCTTACTAGGAGATAAAGAAGATTGGTCAGTTGTTCTTAAAACAAAGGCAAGATTTACGTTTGATGAAAATAATATTCCGGACGAAGCAGCTTATCAAGTAGATTTTGAGTCAAATAATGAAATAATAATAGTTAATGATCATATGATTTAGGTCCTTTTAATGATGAATCAAATGTTTTAATAGAAGCATTTGAGAGTACAAAGGAAAACGATATAGAGTACGAGACCGAGTCTGAATCAGAAGATGACGAACACTGATTATTTATTATTGATGATGTAATGTATTTATGATGCATATTTGTATCGCTTGTTGTATAATTTATGTTTTGAGTTTCCACTATTATTAATGATGATGATTATGTTGTGAACTATGTATTATTCTGTTTTATTAATTCCATGTATTTAGGAAATCTTGTTCCATTTTTGTAATTTTAATGGAAGTTTTATGTGATTATTAATCAGATATGTTTTCAAATAATAAAATGATATGATTTTTCAATATATGAAATGATATGTTTGTGGTAGATATTATATCTCATAGGAGCCCTTCCAGATCTCGTTCTTCTTCTTCTCTCGCTATTGGAGAGGGTGCTAGTGGCTTAGCTGATCTATGCCCAAAGATGAGTATAACTTCCAAAACGGAAGGGTAGGTATCAAATTTATTGCAACGTCATTAATATTTAGTGCATTTATATTATTTATGATTTAAATGTCTACACCAAAATTAATGTAGGGGTTTTTAGCTCGAGCCTTTCGATTATATTCTAGATGTCTCTAGAAAGGCGTACATGAGTCGGATGTTCGGTTGTTGTTCGACGTGTAATGAAATCTCACCTTATATCAAGGATGCTATATGAATCGACTTGTTGGTAGGTATAAATTTATAATTCATTTGAAAATGACATATTTGATCTTTGAAAATTAATATACTATGTATAATTCATTTCAATGCGCAGGGTGCAGTTTTTGTAGACAAGGAAGATCAACAGCTGTTTAGGAACTAATGAAACAAGAAAATGAGAAAAAACTACAGGGACACCCTCTCAGATGAAAAACACAAAAATAAAAAACCTGATTGGATGAGTGCTAATGTTTAGGCTAATTTTTTTTAGCATTGAGACATTCCTGTCGCAAAAGTAAGTTTTCTAGTTTCATATGTTATTATAATTTTTTTAAAGTTTGTATGGTAATTGCATTAATTTAGTCAATCGTATATTTAAGTGGTTATAGACGGTAAATATAATTTTAGTGCTAAATTTACAGGAAGTATTTGCGTAGAACTCGATAAACTGAAATAAAAATCATGTTACACACCACGACGGATCAAAATCCTTCCAACAATATCGGAAGGAAATGATAAATTTATAAATTGCAATAATAAAATGCTTATAACATTGTTCAATCATATATAATTTCAGGCGAAAGAGAAGGGTCGTGAGCCTACATACATGGAGGTCTTCACTCGGACTCACGCCATCGAGCAGATCAATGAAGATGGCTTAGTTAGGTTTACTTGGACACACCTTAAATCTCAAGCTATAATGATAAACATATTTTAATTTTTTCTCTTATTTCACATTACATAAATTGTAAATTGAGTATTTATCGTGGAAAAATTCTATTTCTAATCGTAGGAAAGATTTGAAATGAAGCGACCTCGAGTGCTGAAGGCGACCGCCGAGAGAATTTGACTACTGAGGAGAAGGACATGATTTTTGATGTTGTGACCGATAGACCGGCGCGAAATAGCTGATACGGTTATGGTAATTAGAATGTAATGTTTATTGAGTTCTACTTCATTAACTACTTTATAAAATTTATTTAATATTACATATAAATTATAACTAGCTATTAACTAATTTACAAGCGAGGATTTCTCAGGTCGATTATAGGAAATACAGGCCGAGGAGGAGATAACACAGCTAAGAGCTTAGGTAGCAAAGTTGAATGATTGACGGAAGAGTGAAGAATCGACTATGCTGGTAGAAGAGCGGATTGCGGCATACATGGCAGAGCACGAGACATTTTCTTCCTAAGGGTCGGAAAATGATGATTAGTAGGTATGGTTGTATTTTTGATGGATATTGTCACAACCTGCATATTTTACAATTCGTATATTTAAATGTTTAATTTAAATATAGCATTGTTAGTCGGATTTAAGTCCGGAAAAGTCACTATTCGTTGAAGAACAGTTGAATTAGTGAAAAGTCTATGTGGATCGTGCTATTTCGATGTGCCTATTTGAAAACACCTTCAAACAGGGATTCAGACGTCTGAAATGAAGCATTCAGATGTCTGAAATTGTTCAAATCAAACCAGAGAGGAAATAGGCCAAAATTGCCATTTTTAGACGCCAGAAATGGACGATTCAGACGTCTGAATATTGTTCTAGACAACATCTGTTTTTCCAGATTCAGACGTCTGAATCGTTCACTTCAGACGTCTAAATGAAGTTAGGAAACACATATTTTTCCAGGTTCAGACGTCTAGTTTGGAAATTTCAGACATCTGAATAAAGAATGAAGTTGTGAATCAACAATTAGAACTTGAGACCACTTCCATTGAGTTCAAAATGGTGTTTGCGATTTTTTTGAGTATAAGCATCGATATGTATAGAGTTGAGTGAATTTTGCTATTTTCACTTAGGGCTTTGGGCTTGGGTTTGGGTTTCACCCAACTCATAATATACCCTAACTCAGCCCCCTCTCCTCTCCATTCACTCATTTCATTTCCTAACACTCAAGCTTTAGCAAAAATGGGGGAAAGAATAGGAAATGGAAATTCCTAAGCCCTAGATTCATTTGCAAACTCAAATTCAAGTCCAAAAATCCAAGAGAAGCTTAGGTAAGCATCCTCTTCTCCTTCTCCATCTCAATTCCTCTTCGATTTCTGAAATTTCCTAAACCCTAACTTAGGAAATATTTGTTCTTGAGCTTAGATTGAATCTCCTAGGGTTATAATTGAAGAGTGATTGTTCTTGCCTTGCTCTATAGCTTATCTCTTGAGTTTTTGGGTTAAAAGGTGAGTTTTTGAACTCACATCTACGTCTATATCTTTGATAGTGTTAGGTATTAATTCCTAACATCTATTTCTTGTCCATTTGCTTTTGAATTGAATTAGTTTGATGAATATTCCAATTTTAGTGTTTTGAAATCAAAATCTATGAAAATCCTTATATGGATGTTTGGACATATTGGTCGAAGAGTATTGGTGAGTCTTTAGGGTTGGGTAGTCGTTTGGCGTCAACCCCTAGCAATTGTCACTCATCCGATCACTTCCGATACGATTTGGCCATTATTGGCCTAGGCAAAATATTGCCCAGAGCTTCAGGTTCGGACGTCTGAATTATTCATTTCAGACGTCTGAATCTGCTTGTCTCAGCCCAATTTGCCTATTTTATGTGGGTTTCCAATTTTAATCGATTTGTGTTGATCCGATTTGTTGTTTTCTTTTATATCAACTTTGATGACTTCTTTTTTAGGATTTTTGGGAATATCCATTTTAATGGATTCAGTATCGATTTTTATGGTATTAATTCATGTCGTTGAATGTGGATTTCGGTGATTGATTGTTTCTACAATCATTTCTTTGATTTGTCACTTTAAAATGCAAAGGTTTCAATACTAGTAGTAAATTCTCAAACTCTTTCATCAAAATGATTTCAACTCTATTTTAATAACAAATCTCGTTTATAAAACCATTTTCCAATCTATTAGTATATACAAACCTTTACCTCATTCGTATGAGAAATCTAATTAAACGGCTTAGTAAAACAAGTGGTATGAAACATTTGCGTTTACTTCGTCGGTTAATTCTTGGACTTGTTCGACTGAACACTTGTGACAATTTTCGAGTGGAAACCTACAATTTGTTCGTAAATATTTAAGTTAAGCTAGTGGTTATGGGACATGAAGCTAAACTCATTTATTTACTAGCTTAGTGTAATCGATACTTCTTGATGATCGATGATGATCATTTTATGGTTTAGACTAGCGATTTGCGATGTCTCTTTGTCCACGTGGGGGACTGTACCCCGATTTACGGAGCTTCGGCTCATTTGGAGGAGCTTCGGCTCAAAGTCCGCAATGGGGGACTGTACCCTATTTGGAGGAGTTTCGACTCAAAGTCCGCAATGGCGGACTGTACCCTGTTTGGAGGAGCTTCGGTTCAAAGTTCGCAATGGGGGACTGTACCCTGTTTGGAGGAGCTCCGGCTCATTTGTGATACACGTGTTGGTGAGTTTTCATGCTCCCGTTTATGATAGGCCTTCCCCCTTTTTTGTGATTTCTGGATTTCTCGTTGTAATTTCTAGAATTTGTGTTTCACCTATTTTCGTGGATTGGCATTGATATGTTTTGTCAATATTTGTGTTTTGGCGAATTATTTAAAGAATGTGAATTCTTTTTGGTGTTTTGAGATGATTCGAGATATTGTATGATTTTTTATTGTTATTTAATGTATACTTGACACAGTATGGCATTTCTTTGTTATCATACGTTATTGGTCATATCTCTTATCTTATCTCATTTTATCTGATATTTATAGCTAGACTGATCCGTTATTTATTTTATTCTTAAATAATACTCGGGTCAGACCGATATGTTTCAGGTGCTCCTGCTTGACTTCTTATCAGGATTCGTCACCTGACTTTTGGCTAACTACTTTAGCTTAGTAGTTTTTGTTATTATACATTTGAGATATAGACTCCTCGATGTATAATTATTCTTTTGTCTAGCACTTGTATCTATTCTTTTGTGATGTAGTGGATCTAGATTGACCACTACTTTGATGTACACTTTTATGTGATATATTCATATCTGATTCTGCCTTTGTGATATGAATGTCTATGACTGATTTGTGTTATGTTTATTTCTATATTTGTTTTTGAAGTCCACATAGCCACTGTGTGGTAGCTTTGAGTTTGTATTTGATATGTCGGATTTCCTCTAGAAATGAAATGTAAATTATATTCTCTAACATATCGGTACTCGCCCAAAGCAATTACACAGATGGTCGCTCCTCAACAGCCTTATTCTTCGTGCTAGTCTACGGCATTACACAGTAGTGTCCTTGGCTAGCGTGAGTATAGAGGTGGGGCGTCATAGCTTGGTATCAGAGCTAAACTTCGGAACAATATAGAATAATCTAGCAAGGATCATTGTCCTAAGTCTTTCTTAGGAATTGTGCCATAGGATTTAATTCGAGTCTTCGTACCGTTCTATCCTAATTCTTTTTATGATGCCTTGTTTTATCAATCAAGTTTGTTTGATATTCATTCTAAGATTAACTTTTTTCTCTTTTCTTTCTTTCTTAAAGAAGAGAAATGGTTAGACCTGGCCGTCCCAGCGCCGGTCAATCTAGTGCTACTCCCCAGGATGGAGTATTTATGTCTGCTCAGCAACTTCTAGATCTTGTAAGAAATGCTCAAGCTGTCGGACCCACTCCAGAGCCCACCCATCCTAAATCTGGGTTTGCACGCTTGTGCAGTGATTACACCAGTTTGGGTGGAAAGCCATTCAAAGGTTCCGAGAGCGTTATAGAAGTCGAGGCTTTGCTTCGATCATGCGACCGCATCTTTTCCCGCATGGATCTTATTGATTCACTTCGAGTCCAAGTGGCTTCTAGCATGCTCCAAGAAAGAGCATTAGATTGGTATGAGCTTTTGATTTCTGAAATTATCGAAGCGGATCTTACTTGGGAGCAATTCTGGGAAATGTTCGAATTGAAATTTGTGCCGGAGGTTGAAAAAGTAACTTTAGGCCGATGCTTTATTGACCATGTTCAACGTGAATCTTCTATGACGGATTACGTCACATCTTTTGAATCTCTTTCTAAATATGGGGTCGAATATATTAATACCCCGTTGAAGAAAAATCAGACGTTCGTCTATGGGTTGAATAAGAACCTCAAAAAGCCTTTACTTCTTTTCGATCAGCTTGTAGATATCGCTCTTCGACTTGAAGAGGCCGATAGAGAAAGTGATGTTGAAGTTGTGTGTGCCAAACAAAACCTCAACATCAATAAGAAGAGGCATCCCTTTACTAAGTTCGAAAGTCGTAATCCCAAAAAGAAAGTGAAGCAAGTAACTTCGGTGGCAAAGATTCCAATCCCTAATCGTGGAGAATGCTACAATTGTGACTCTAAGGACCACTATATAAATAGGTGTCCAAGGCCTATTTCTTGCCGATATTGCAAAAGTTCGGATCATTATATATCTTCATGTCCCAAACTTCAGAGTAGGAGAGAGGAAAAGTTAAATGTTGTGCAAGCCTCTACTAGCACTTCTCTTGGTCAAGGTATTTCTCATTCTATCCTTGACGATATTTGTTTTGTGATTATCTTATTCGAGTTCTTCTTGATTTGGGTTCATCTCATTATTTTATATCAAAAGAACTTGATGATTCTTTCTCTTTTAATATTATGGGCTTGATGACTTCACTGAGAATTGCGAATCTGGTTGGTGGATCCACAACACTCAGTTTGCTTTGTAAATGTCGAGATTATTTTTGTGATTATTCTTTTCAAGCCGATTTGCATGTTATGCATTATTGAGGCTTCGAAATTGATTTTTGGGAAAAGATTGGCTTAATCATTATGAAGCCCATATCCTATATCCAATGTGGACTATTCATCTTCGACATTTTCAATCTGTTAAGCAGATTTCTTTGGTTCTTAATGATTTTGATTTCCAAATTCGGTGATATCATTTATTCTTTAAACCCACTTGATGAGGGAAGTGTTATTTCTCTCATTCAAGTAGTTTGTGGATTTTTCGGTATATTTGAGCTTGTCTTAGGATTATCACCTAAGCAGTCTATTGAATGGTGTTAAGGTCTTTTCAGCTCGACCTTGCCACCGGCTTTCATCAGCTACGAGTTGCGGAGGGTAGCATTCCACTTACCGCATTTCGCACTCGTTATGGTTCTTGTGAATGGTTCGTTATGTCAGTCGATTTGACGAGCCTTCTACCTTATTTCATCTATTTTGTGAATCGAGTATTCTACGAATATCTTGATTAGTTTATCCTTATATTTATTAATTATGGATGAAAATAACAAATTTAAAAATTTGCAAATCTTTTTAATAAGATATTTATAAGTATGATTGGGTTTTGTTCTTAAACGAGCAAAGAATATTTGTAAATTTTATAAGAGATATGGTTATCATATATAAGATGATTTTGTGTTGTTTTGCCCATTGAGTGCTTTAAGAATTCTGGTCGGTGCGCTTGATCAACGTTATCGATAGGAATCTCCTAAACGCTATGATGAGACAGTCAGACACAGTAAATTAACTTGTAAAAAGTAGAAAGAAATTTTTTCTAAAAAGATGGTTATATAAAGTTAATTATAATTTTGAATGTTTTAGCTTTTCGGGAAAGAGGATCATTTAAAAGAACTCCTTTCCGATGCTCCTATTCTTGCGGTTCCCGAAGGGAACCAAGACTTTATTATTTGTACTGATACTAGTCGTATTGGTTTTGGTGTCATTCTCTTGCAAAGGGAATGTGTTATCACATTTGCTTCTTGACAATTAAAGCTTGTCGAGACTAGTTACGTCACTCATGATCTAGTGCTCGTGGCTATTGTTTTCGCTATTAGAATTTGGTATCATTATCTTTTGGGAGAGAAATTGTTCTCTACACTAATCATAAATTTTTGAAGCATTTATTTTCTCGAAAGGAACTTAATTTGCGTCAACAACGTTGGCTTGAGTTCCTTGCATCTTATGATCTTGATATTTTTATACTTCCGGAAAGGGCAATCGTGTTGTCGATGCCCTTAAGCCGAGAGCAGCAAGCGGTTGTTTCTTTTATGATATCTGAATGGAATGATCTCGAGACTTTATCCACTTGCGAGATTCGAGATCGTGAATCCGATTCATGTTCATCTTGTTTTTTGTAGCCTTGAGGCTCGTCCTTCTCTTTTGGACCGTACCTCTTTTGGTTAAACTCTATGTCAAATTAAATTGCATGGAGATCCTACTTCTTTGGTTAGCAATCATGATCCATTATTTTACTAGTGGATTTTTGGTAAGGTCTTCAAAAGCTTTGGGAACAAAGTTTAATTTTAGCACCGCTTATCATCCTTAGTCCGATGGACAAATCGAGCGTGTGAATCAAACTCTTGAAGATCTCATTCGTGCTTGTGTTCTTGATTTTGGTGGAAGTTTGGAGGTCATATTTCCCTTGTTGAGTTTCTTCCAATAATAGCTTCCAATCTTGTATTGGTATGGCACCTTTCGAGGCACTCTACGGAAGGCCATGCCGATTTCCTTCGTGTTGGCTTATAGCCGGTGAGAAGCTGGTTTTAGGTCTAGATTTTTATCGGTATTCATTTGTGTTTCACCTATGAGGGGTGATGTGCGTTTCAGTCGATCGGGAAAGTTAGCACCTCGATATGTTGGTCCATTTCCCATCACCGAATGTATTGTTTCTGTGGCTTATCGCCTTTTGTTACCGGCTCAATTCTCTGCTACTCATGACGTATTCCATGTCTCTCAACTACGGAAATGCCTTCGAGATTCCAATTCCGTTCTTGAGCCTAGTGTTATTGAAGAAATTGAAGTTTCGCCTAATTTGACTTTTGAACAACGTCCTATCCGTATCATTGCTTCGGAGGTTAAACGCCTTCAAAATAAAGATGTTCCTCTTATGAAAGTTCAATGGTCCTCAAATCCTAAGGATTGCTCTTGGGAATCTAGAGAATTCATCGAGCGAACACATCCGGACTTACTCTCTCGTGCTCATTAAGGTGAACTTCTTATTTCAAATTTTCTTTTATGTTGATATGCTTTTATGGTTGTTACTTTTTATTTTCCTCTTAATTATTGCGAGGATGCAATTTCTTTAAGGAGGGGAGTCTGTAACAACCCGCATATTTTACGATTCGTATATTTAAATGTTTAATTTAAATATAGCATCGTTAGTCGGATTTAAGTCCGAAAAAGTCACTATTCGTTGAAGAACAGTCGAATTAGTGAAAAGTCTATGTGGATCGTGCTATTTCGATGTGCCTATTTGAAAACACCTTCAAACAGGGATTCAGACGTCTGAAATGAAGCATTCAGACATCTGAAATTGTTCGAATCAAACTAGAGAGGAAATAGGCCAAAATTGCCATTTTCAGACGTTTGAAATGGACGATTCAGACGTCTGAATATTGTTCTAGACAACATCTGTTTTTACAGATTCAGACTTCTAAACCGTTCACTTCAGACGTCTGAATGAAGTTAGGAAACTCGTATTTTTCCAGATTTAGACGTCTGGTTTGGAAATTTTAGACGTCTGAATCAAGAATGAAGTTGTGAATCAACAATTTGAACTCGAGACCACTTCCATTGAGTTCAAAATGGTGTTTGCGACTTTTTTGAGTATAAGCATCGATATGTTTAGAGTTGAGTGAATTTTGTTATTTTCACTTAGGGCTTGGGTTTGGGTTTCACCCAACTCATAATATACCCTAACTCAGCCCCCTCTCCTCTCCATTCACTCATTTCATTTCCTAACACTCAAGCTTTAGCAAAAATGGGGGAAAGAATGGGAAATGGAAATTCCTAAGCCCTAGAATCATTTGCAAACTCAAATTCAAGTCCAAAAATCCAAGAGAAGCTTAGGTAAGCATCCTCTTCTCCTTCTCCATCTCAATTCCTCTTCGATTTCTGAAATTTCCTAAACCCTAACTTAGGAAATATTTGTTCTTGAGCTTAGATTGAAACTCCTTGGGTTATAATTGAAGAGTGATTGTTCTTGCCTTGCTCTATAGCTTCTCTCTTGAGTTTTTGGGTTAAAAGGTGGGTTTTTGAACTCACATCTACGTCTATATCTTTGATAGTGTTAGGTATTAATTCCTAACATCTACTTCTTGTCCATTTGCTTTTGAATTGAATTGGTTTGATGAATATTTGAATTTTGGTGTTTTGAAATCAAAATCTATGAAAATCCTTATATGGATGTTTGGACATGTTGGTCGGAGAGTATTGGTGAGTCTTTAGGGTTGGGTAGTTGTTTGACGTCAACCCCTAGCAATTGTCACTCATCCGATTGCTTCCGATATGATTTGGCCATTATTGGCCTAGGAAAAATATTGCCCATAGTTTTAGGTTCAGACGTCTGAATTATTCATTTCAGACGTCTGAATTATTCATTTCAGACGTCTAAATCTGCTTGTCTCGGCCCAATTTGCCTTTTTTATGTGGGTTTTCAATTTTAATCGATTCGTGTTGAATCGATTTGTTGTTATCTTTTATATCAACTTTGATGACTTCTTTTTCGGGATTTTTGGGAATATCCATTTTAATGGATTCAATATCGATTTTTATGGTATTAATTCACGTCGTTGAATGTGGATTTCGGTGACTGATTTTTTCTATAATCATTTCTTTGATTTGTCACTTTAAAATGCAAAGATTTCAATACTAGTAGTAAATTCTCAAACTCTTTCATCAAAATGATTTCAACTCTATTTTAATAACAAATCTCGTTTATAAAACCATTTTCCAATCTATTAGTATATACAAACCTTTACCTCATTCGTATGAGAAATCTAATTAAACGGCTTAGTAAAACAAGTGGTATGAAACACTTGCGTTTACTTCGTCGGTTAATTCTTGGACTTGTTCGACTGAACCCTTGTGACAATTTTCGAGTGGAAATCTACAATTTGTTCGTAAATATTTAAGTTAAGCTAGTGGTTATGGGACATGAAGCTAAACTCATTTATTTACTAGCTTGGTGTAATCGACACTTCTTGATGATCGATGATGATCATTTTATGGTTTAGACTAGCGATTTGCGATGTCTCTTTGTCCACGTGGGAGACTATACCCCGATTTATGGAGCTTCGGCTTATTTGGAGGAGCTTCGGCTCAAAGTCCGCAATGGGGGACTATACCCTGTTTGGAGGAGTTTCGACTCAAAGTCCGCAATGGGGGACTGTACCCTGTTTGGAAGAGCTTCGGCTCATTTGGAGGAGCTTCAGCTCAAAGTCCGCAATGGGGGACTGTACCCTGTTTGGAGGAGCTCCGGCTCATTTGTGATACACGTGTTGGTGAGTTTTCATGCTCCCGTTTGTGATAGGCCTTCCCCCTTTTTGTGATTTCTGGATTTCTCGTTGTGATTTCTAGAATTTGTGTTTCACCAATTTTCGTGGATTGGCATTGATATGTTTTGTCAATATTTGTGTTTTGGTGAATTATTTAAAGAATGTGAATTCTTTTTGGTGTTTTGAGATGATTCGAGATATTGTATGATTTTTGATTGTTATTTAATGTATGCTTGACACCGTATGACATTTCTTTGTTATCATACCTTTTTGGTCATATCTCTTATCCTATCTCATTTTAACAGATATTTAAAGCTAGACTGATCCGTTTATTATTTTCTTCTTAAATAATACTCGGGTCAGGCCGAGATGTTTCAGGTGCTCCTGCTTGACTTTTTATCAGGATTCGTCACCTGACTTTTGGCTAACTACTTTAGCTTAGTAGTTTTTGTTATTATACATTTAAGATATAGACTCCTCGATGTATAATTATTCTTTTGTCTAGCACTTGTATCTATTCTTTTGTGATGTAGTGGATCTAGATTGACCACTACTTTGATGTACACTTTTATGTGATATATTCATATCTAATTTCGCCTTTGCGATATGAATGTCTGTGACTGATTTGTGTTATGTTTATTTCTACATTTGTTTCCGAAGTCCACATAGCCACTGTGTGGTAGCTTTGAGTTTTATTTGATATGTCGGATTTCCTCTAGAAATGAAATGTAAATTATATTCTCTGACATATCGGTACTCGCCCAAAGCAATTACACAGATGGTCGCTCCTCAACAGCCTTATTCTTCGTGCTAGTCGACGGTATTACACCGCAGTGTCCTTAGCTAGCGTGAGTATAGAGGTGGGGCGTCACAGATATTGATTGATTTGGTTTGTACTTATTTGATATATGTTGATGGATTTGATACTTGTTTGATGGTTATGTTGTTTGTGGATCTTTGATGATTAAAGTTGGGTTTCTATGGATGTTTGATGATTGTGTTGTTTGATGGAAATGAGGATTTGCAGGTATGGTTGTGTTTGATGGATTGTTTATGTAAATATGGATCTTTGTGATATAAACTTGGTTCTGTGTGACATGTATGATATTACACGATGTATATGTTTATGCTTGTGAAATTGGGTTTATATGTGTTGTATATGAGGTGAATAGACAGATAAATATATATGTGGTTTGATGGTTGAAATAACAGCTGTTTTATAAAACAGAACTTTCAGGTTACCGATGGCTAGTGACAGCCAATATGTTACATGTTACCGGCGGCTAGTGACAACCCAATTGTTCATTCATGATGCATAGAACTATGACACGTGTCCATCGGTTATTGACAACTAGTGACGTCTATATTATTGGCAGTCGTCGAAAAGTAATGGACAAGGCCGTCGCTAAGGCCATCGCTCCTTCTTTGATCGACGATTAAAAAAGCAATGACTTTTACCATCGGTTGGCGACGGCTAGCGACGGCCGTCGACGACTATTAGCCGTCGCCGACTATTAGCCGTCGCTAAACAGTGTGTGTCTTGCAGTGACAATTCATTTACCCCAACTCTGAATTATTTGAATATAAAAAATTGGTAGGTTTTGGTGAAATTATTGTCATATTTAGATAATAAACAATTTAAATTTATCGATATAGATGGGGCGGCTCTTATTTACACCTTTTCATTGTTTGCATGCATGTAAAATTTTGGTTATGGCATAAGACTGGCACATTTATATGTGACCGTGTGTTATTATTTCCTTGAATTGGTGAATTACTGTGTAAGAAGGAAATTATTTATAATAGCCAAAAGTTTAAACTTTACAGATATCTTTAATAATAGTTGTAATACCTTTGGTGCCTCACTTTTTTGATATCAACGTGAACTATCAAAAATGCCCCTACAAATATATTAAATATCAATATCACTTAAAGATAGGATCTAATAGATAAGTTTTCTTTACTAATTCAAAACGCCCTCTATGTATATTATCGAAATCTTAATATCACTTGAAAATACGATCTAACAAAAAAAAATTTCAAAGTCATTTTTTGTTAATTAATAACAGAAATAAACATTCAAACTAATAAAAATTTAAATTCATTCTTTATTAATTAATAATAGAAATAAAAATTTAAACTAAAAAAAATTAGATGTTGCAATTTAGAAAGTAAAATTAAAACTAACTGCATATCATTTTAATGCAAGAATACGATTTAATATTTGTGCAAATCATATTTTTTCAAACGAGTTAAACATATACAATTTGTTAAAAAAAAATCCCACGCGAAGTGTGTGTCATCATCGCGTGCGAAGCGCGTGCCGTACACTCGTATTAATAGTTGTAATACATTTGGTGTCAAACCCTTTTGTTGTCAGCGTAAAATATCAAAAATGCCTGTCTATGGATATTATCAAAATTTAGTATCACTCAAGTATAGGATCTCATAATTAAGTTTCATTTACAAATTCAAATTTTCCTCTATAAATGTTTACCAAGTCTTGATATCGCTTAAAATAGAATCTACCAAATAAACTACTTTATAAATTCATTTTTTATAAATTAATAAAATAAAATTTTAAACTAACAAAAAAATTAGATATCGCAACGTAGAAATAAAAATTCAAATTAATTACGTATG
This sequence comes from Allium fistulosum, assembly GCA_030737815.1. Taxonomy (NCBI): domain Eukaryota; kingdom Viridiplantae; phylum Streptophyta; class Magnoliopsida; order Asparagales; family Amaryllidaceae; genus Allium; species Allium fistulosum. Next base: position 921,493,694 of record CM060906.1, read on the forward strand.
ATTCAACAAAAAAGCATGGTTATATATTTGTGGAAAACATTTTCTTTTAAACGTATTAAACAAATACAGTTTGTACAAAAACAATTCAGATGTCTTCATCACGTGCGAAGCGCGTGCCGTAACGCTCGTATTTTTAATAATAGTTGTAATAGTCACCCTTTTTTTGGCATCAACGTGAACTATCAAAAATGCCCCTCTATATATTACCAAATCTTATTCATTTAAAAATAGGATCTAATATTAAACTTTTTTTACAAATTCAAACGTCTTTAAATGTAGGATCTAATAATTAAACATGCTTTACAAATTCAAAACGCTTCTAAAAATAGAATCTAAAATTAAACTTTTTTACAAATTCAAAATATTTCTTTACAAATATTAATATCACTAGAAAATAAAATATCATTTTTTTGACTGATTTAAACTTATACAATTTATAAAGAAAACAATTCATGCGCGAAGCGCTTGCCATAATACTCGTTTCTAAATAATTGGTGTTGTAACTTTGAGATAAACATATACACATACAAACTAACTTTGAGAAGTTTTATTTAAAGTATGGATTAAAGAACAATGATTATAATTATTGAAATGTTTTATTTAACGATTTGAGCAAAACCTGAAGCCTTTTAGGAGGGGTTGACTGTTACATGTACAATTATAATTTTGGATATGATTTAGCTCACACTAGACAGTTTGACCGATGTATTATAATTATTTATAATTCTCAGGTCAAACTGAGATTGACATATTCAGGTTTCATTTGTATTTGATAGGTTTTGGGTGGATGCGTAGGAGACAAAAGGTAATATATTTGGTATATAATAATGATGTGTAATGTATTCTTGTGGATTACTGATATGATTTATATTTATATTTTCTGATTAGCAGTGTTGTATATGATCAAATGGCTTGTATATTATTTTATACAATACTATATTTATTTTATATGAAAATAAGTGATGTAGCATTATTTTCAAATTTATTCCAGTTCCGTTCCCTTTCAAAAATAAGTTTCACCAAGCACGTTATAAATATTTATACTAATAACTACAAATATTTACATCAAAACTGTAAATATTTGCACAAAAAGGTACAATTATTTGTACTAAAAATCATAATTTTTAATGAAAATAAATACGGAGGCATTTCGTGAAACTTGTTTGTGAGAGAAAGATGAAAATGTATTTTGAGACATTAGAAGGGTGTTTCAAAAAACTTCTTTCATTTTATTCCAACCCCTACCTCTTCCTTCCTCAAATGGATATTTTCATTTTGGAATCAATGTGGTCACAACTAATGCAATACAAAATCTAATATAAAAATACAGATAACATAGCACTCTTCCTTAGACGAGCTTACCTTAATTTCTGTTGATATTTTTAAATATTAAAAAAGAATTACAATCATAAAAAAGAAAAATGAGAAGGTTTAAGATAACGTCCATTTCCTAATGGTATCGAGTTTACACCATGGTTCGAAATTTTGATGGAATTTCGAACATTTTGGTAAATTCATTCCGGTTCAGATCATAATTGGAAGCGAATTTGATTATGGTCCAAGCTCCAGCTTTGACTCACTAGTATGTACTATCAATTAATATATCAAGTTTATGCATAATACGTGTTTCATCCCAAAATCTAAAATGATTTTGATGCATGGCATTGAGTTTATACATAATATGTATTTAATTTGCACAAATACAAGTATGTACTATCAATCAATGTATTTGGAAAAAAAAATACAGAACGGAATCATAACTACAATCCCCTAAATAGACCGAAATTTCAAAAACCTTGAAGGATTGAAATGGAAATGAAAACTTAAATTTTAAGCCTTGATATACAAACAATCATACAACCGCCAAGACGATGGTTCATCATAAGATAGCAGACACCTAATGCGTCCGTTCTGGTAATAGGCCTTATGTTTTACATTGTTTTATGTCTTACCTTGGTGTGTGTGTGTATAATTTTGTTATGATGGAAAATTGTTATGAAATTTATTTTGCACTTCTAGTGTTAGGTACTGTTTCTATCACAAGTGCATAATGATTAACTAAAAGTAAAATTTATTAATTATTATTAAATAATAGATATTGTGTGACGACCCTAAATTTTTGACATTGGAAATCAGAATATTTAATTGATTTTAAATATCTGGAAGTTAGTTTAATTTGAAATTCAAATATCAGAATGAATTTGGCAATTCAATTTTTTAATTTAATTTATTGCAGTTGGGTAAATATATTGAATCTTCAATTTTTAAGCTGACTAAAAATATTTTCAAGGCTTAGAAAATTTATATTAAAAATACTGAAGGTGATAGAAATTTTGAAATTGAATTTAATAGTGTTTTGTTCAGTTTTGAAATTTTATCGTTTAAATCGATATTTAAAAATAGCCTTCCGAGGCACAGTCTCGGAATTCGACGAAACCAGTTTCATTGGATCCGTAATATTGTATTATTATCGGATTTCACATTTCGTAGCTTTCGGAGTTATCGTGTGATCGTACGAGATAAAAATGCCTAGACAATAATTAATCGATTTAAATAAATATATATATATATATATGATCAAAAATCAAATCACAACCACCCTATGTTTTCTTTAGCCAACCTACATCTGTTAGAAGCTGACCTATCCCTCTCAGTTAAATCACGTCTCTTTTCCTTTTCATTCATTCCTTCAAATCGAAAGCCTAAGAATAAACCAATGGTCGATCAGAAATAATCCCCTTCATCTTCAATTTAAAACCCAAGGCCAATTCATTAAAATCAAGAATCGAATTCAAATCAAATAAATCAATGGCCGAGCAAATCAAAACCCCCTCTTTCATCTCAAATTAAAATCGATTCACCCAGAATAACCGTGAGCTTGGCCATCGGTGCAGATCTTGGTCGACGTAGGCGATGCAGGCGAGCGATTCGAATCGCGAAATCATGGAGTGCGATAACCGTGAGGGGGGGGGGTTCGTCATCGAGGTGATCTCGAGTTGTGGAGGTTCATGGCCTGCGACACAATTGGTCCGAGGTGAAGATAGCTCGATCTCGAGCTGTGGGAAGTCGCGACGTTTGTTTGGGCGAGTGTCGTCGACGACAGTGAGATCATGGCGACGATTCAAGTCAAGCACTGTAACGACCCGTAAATTTCGACCATTTAAATATGTTGATTTAAATTGATTTTTGTAATTTAATGTAAAAAGAAATGAAAACCTTATAATGTATTTTGGAGCGAATGTTGGAAATTAAGTGTTGCATAGGTAAATATAATAAATTCTTGACAAATTGGAATGAAATCCAATTGAAGGAATAGTAGAAACCATTATAATTTGTTAATTTAATTGATTTATGCAATAAAACATTTTAACGGTAATTGTTCATAAATTTAGGTAATAAGGTAGTACGTTATTTGGAAATAGAATTAATGGTAGAATAACAACTATTATAAATTACCAAATTAATTGGTCAATGAATATATTTGGAATTAAAGTTCATATAAATATTAAGTAATTATGATGTTATTATTGATAATAAGCGTTACTAATTATTAATATAGTAACGGAAGAGTAAATGAAATGCAAGCGTAGAAACTTAAGCTAAGAATTAACAATTGAAATGAAATGTCTTTTAAATGGAGTACTATAAATTGTCATACTAAGCTAAGAATTGAATATAAGGAAACAAAGGCAAATAGTAAATCAATCAATGAATTTATATAGATTGTAAAGTTATAATGATAAATAGTAATTGGATGTCTTGTACGAAGTTATAATATTGTGTGAATTTTTAATAAAGAATAAATAGAATGAGATTCAAATTTGTATATTAATGGAAAGTTGAATAAAATTCTAATGAATGATAATAATGAAAAACGTATACAATCAATGTAGGTAAGTTATTACAATGTTGTTGTAAATAATAAACGTTTCTTTAATGGTGATTAATGTAACGATCCGTATTTTTACGGATCGAAACATCGTAAAACAGTTGACATTTGGTCGCATTGTTGATAAGTCGTCCAGAGTCTAAGTCTTAGGTCGTATGAGAGTTTGGAGCGACCTAAGGAAGATGGCGAGTTAAGGAGTAGACGACCTAGTGAAGTGGAGCGACCTAAGGATTGGAACGACCTAAGAAGTTAGGTCGTATGATAGATAGGTCGTGTGATAGTTAGGTCGTATAATAGGTTAGGTCGAGTGAGCGACCTAGGAGATTGGAGCGACCTAAGAAAGTTAGCGACCTATAGGAAGTTGGCGACCTAAGGATTGGAGCGACCTATAGGAGTTAGCGACCTATAGGAGTTAGCGACCTATAGGAGTTAGCGGCCTAAGGGTTAGTAACCTACCATAGTTAGCGACCTAGTGGTGGCGACCTAAGAGCTAACGGTATAAGAGTTAGCGAGTTAGCGTAGTTAGGTCGTGAGCGACCTAAGTTTGGTAGTGGAGTAGTTAGGTCGTTAGACGACCTAAGGTGTTAGGTCGTATCCTAGCTAAGTTAGTTAGGTCGCGCGTGTGTTAGGTCGCAGGAGTGTTAGGTCATAGAAGCGATCTGTGTTAGGTCGCTAGGCTGCATCCTCGTTAGGTCGTAGGTCGCGAGGAAGCACATCTGGGTTAGGTCGTAGGTCGCGAGGAAGCGCATCTGGGTTAGGTCGTAGGTCGCGAGGAAGCGCATCTGAGTTAGGTCGTAGGTCGCATGAATGCGCTGATCTGCTAAGTGTTAGGTCGTAGGTCATAGGTTGGAGCTGTTAGAGTTTAGGTCGTGGACGACTTAAGTTTTTCCAGCCTATAAATATACGTCCATTTCTTCATTTTTGGGATCCGGATTTTGAAGCGACGAAGTGCTGCCATTTTGAGAGCTCGAGTTCTACACTTCTTCACTTCTTTTCTCCACTTTAATCTTGTGATTCCTTCCATCCAAATCGAAGATCAAATCGAAGATCCAAGAGCTTAGATTGAAGATCTTCATCCATCAAAGAGAGATTTCATCGTTGGAATCGGATTTGTGATAGATCGAGTTAGATCCTTCGCTGTCCAGATCTGAAGTGTGTTGCTTTTAAGGTGTTTAGGTGATTTGGTGAGTGGTGATTATCTCTCACACGGATCCAAAGGAGTATATCAGATCGTTGGCTTGATTTTGTGTAAAGTAGTGATTTTCATGCATTTTTGTAAACTTAAGTATAGATCCATTGTTCATGATGATTTGACATCCATTTTACTACATGTTAACCTATGCAAGTTCATTCATCAAGATTATAGAGACATTGCTCATGTTTTCATGCTTGTAACACTTTAGACTCTTTATTTACGAAATTGCCATTATTGTTATAATTGTCTATTTAGATCATATTTGAACGCTTGATTACTTGGATTAATGTTTGACTTGATTGATTGCCATGAATTAGATGATTGATGATTTGATTTAGATCGAAGATGATTCAAAAGCTAAGGGAAAGGCTCTTGAATTGGGAAAGCTGCTCGTGGCATATGTAGCGGATGATGAAGCTCTTATGCATAGATTTGATGATGATGATGTTGAGATGAGGCTTTGCTAAGATATGATGAAGCGAGGCATGATATGAGATAGTCTTGGTCTAATCCAGACGGGATCATTCCAAGCATGTTGATAACTCGGTGAAATGGTTCGAGTTTGAGGATAATGGTTTGCTCGAGAGGCGCTTGAGCTAGTATGGAAATAGTCGTCGAGGAGGATGACTAGAAGGCTGAGATCTCATCGTTGTTGAAGGTTCTAGCATGCTCAAAGCAAGAGTACGTTGGGCAGATTCGATAGTCCCTGAAGGCTACTGATTGGTAGTCAAGTACTCTGGGCAGATTCGATAGTCCTAGGCACGGGTCACGACGACGTGCAGAGTTATGTCTAGAACTGGGGTTTCCATTAGCCCTTGATGGATGGATGAAAGAATGAGCCGGTCATTCAATTAACGATGATATCGAAGCAATGATAACAGTGATAGCCAGAGTCATGGATGTTTGGTTGTATCGTCATTCGGTCTCAAGAGTAGTGTTTTCTGGATGCTTATCTGATCTTGGTTTAGGCCTTGGGGGTTTGTACTTGGAAAACATCGCCCTTGACTTGAGTGATAATTGCTTTACTTTCAATTGTATGCTTTGCTATGTTTGCTTCTGCTTAGTGTGTGTCTGGGGGCTATCACTGTAGAAAGAGGTGGAGTGGGAGGGTTGCATTCCTATTCCTTTTCCTTTATGCACTTTTGGTATGTTGTTAGTTAATTTACTGCTCACTAAGACTGTTGTCTGACTCAAGGCTTTATGTTTTAACTCTTATTGCCTTGGGCTGTTCGTCCATTTTGGGACGGGCAGACTAGGTAGCAGGTGACAGGTGTTGTTCTTGCTTTCCACGTTGCTGATGTCGAAGACGAGCTGGAGGCTTGCATATTATTTTCTTATCATATGTACTGGATGTTCCGCTGCTTTGTATAATACTCTGAGTGATATGTAGTGAGGCTTGATGTATTGACTATTCAGATGATTGTATTAAACTATTATGAAGTTTTATACGATGATATTCTATTCTGCGAAGCTTCACTATATGTATGTTCTATTGTATTTTATCCATGCGCTGTGAGTTATACGATAGATTCTGCTGTTTTAATTTACCCTGACAATCGTCCATGGCTGCCTGGCACGCTTTACAGTGCACTATGTCTAGGTTCAGTGCGGGGGTCATGGGCGGTCGTCACATTTGGTATCAGAGCATTGGTTAATCGATTTTTACCCAACGCTCGCTGACGTAACTACGTATGAGAGACGTAATTGTATTTTGATGGATGATTACTATATATAATATAGTAGCTTAGAAGGATTTGAATTCCTTATGCAGTTGTTTCTCAAGGTGTATTAATCATTCCTTTTTATATATATTGAGAATGAGTCGAAGAGGGAGACCAGCTGCTAGGGAAGGCCGTGCTGTTGAGGGGGCTGCTGATTATGTTGCTATGTTCGAAGCTATGATGACTTCGATCATGAGAAGGATGCCAGCCCCGGGGCCATCAGTAGATGTTGGAGTTCAAGTTCAGGCTCCAAGACCGGTGGATTTTGCTAAGCTGTGTAAAGACTATACTGCTCTTGGAGGAAAGGTTTTCTTAGGAACAGAATCAACCACTGAAGTCAGAGGTGGATAGATGCTTGTAGAAGGATCTTTAGTGATTTGGGAATTGAGGATGCGACTAAGAGGAAGTTCGCATCAAGACAGCTTCAAGGGAGAGCCTCTGATTGGTGGAACTATATCACCATTGATACTCCGGAGGAAGAGATTACTTGGGAGCAATTCCAAGTCAGATTTGAAGCTAAGTTCATTTCTACAGCTCAGAAGTCTGTTCTGTTCAAGAAGTTTGTGGAGCTCAAGCAGGGAGGAAGACCAGTTCTTGAGTATGTTTCTGAGTTTGAAGCTTTGTCCAAGTATGCCCGGTCGTATATCGAATCTTCGTATCAGAAGAATGAGAAGTTTGTGACAGGCTTGGATATTTATCTTGGGAGGCAGTTGGTGGATCATTTGGACGATTCATTTGAGAAGCTTGTGGAGAAAGCTCTCAGGCATGAGAATCTGTTTCCTAAAGAGGGATCTGTTATTGCTGTGACCAAGGAAGAGTCTAGACCACAGTAGAGTGGAAACAAGAAGAGGAAGCAGCAACAGCAGAAGGGTAAGGATGGCCAGAAGAAGTTGAAGGGCGAAGTGACCTGCTACAATTGTCAGCAGAAGGGCCATTTCTCCAGGGATTGTAAGAATCCGAAAGTACCGGTGAAGTGTCACAACTGTGACAAGCCGGGGCATGTTAAGAGGAATTGTCCAGAACCGAGGAGGGACAAGCAGATTGTGCAAGCTTATGCTTTGGGGGCTGTTCCATCATCTTCGAAAGCTCCTACCGCTGAAGAGAAAGGAAAGAGTGTGGTGGTTCAAGGTACTCTTTCCATATGTGGTGTTCCAGTTAGAGTGTTGTTTGATACTGGGGCGTCGCATTCGTTTGTTTGTAACGAACTTATAGGCCGGTTGGGTTTAGAGCCGGATATTGTTAATAGGCCATTGGTTGTGACTAATCCAGTTGGGGGTTCGTCTTGTTTGTGTATGTTATGCCGTGGTCTGATTGTATCGAGTCATGGTTGCTCTTTTATTTGTGATTGTTTTGTTCTGAACTTTGCGGGGTTCGGAATGATTTTGGGTATGGACTGGCTTAGGAAATATGCGGCAAAGGTTGATTGTGAAAGGTTGGAGGTGACAGTCGAGAATGTGGAGGGGCGAAAGATTGTGATACGATGTAAGCATGAAGAAGGCGTCTTCATGAGCTTCATGTATTCGCTGGTTGTTCCACGGGATGGACTGTCATCGGTGCCAATCGCGAATGGATTCGAGGATGTCTTTGACGAGGTCAAAGGGTTACCGCCGCATAGAGAGATCGAGTTTCGTATAGATCTAGTTGAAGGAGCCAGACCTGTTGTGATGCCTCTTAGGCGGATGGCGCCTAGGGAACATCAGGAGTTGAGGGTGCAGGTTGATGACCTTTTACAGAAAGTATTCATTCGGCGTAGTGTGTCCGAATGGGGTGCACCAGTTGTGTTTGCAACCAAGGCAGATGGGTCATTGAGATTGTGTGTGGATTATCGTGAGCTGAATAAAGTGACTAAGAAGAACAAGTATCCATTGCCGAGAATAGATGACTTGTTTGATCAGCTTCACGAAGCTAAGGTGTTTTCTCAGATGGATTTGGCAACGGGATTTCACCAGTTGAGAGTGGCTAAGGATAGTGTGTCGAAGACTACTTTTCGGACACCATCCGGTTTCTTTGAGTGGCTGGTAATGCCGTTTGGATTGACTAATGCGCCAGCATATTTTGTGGATCTTATGAATAGAGTGTTCAGAGATCAGTTGAGCAAGTTCATGCTAGTGTTCGTGGATGATATTCTGATTTATTCCAGAACTGAAGAAGAGCACAAGACGCACTTGCGTATTGTTTTGGAATTCTTACGGAAACATCAGCTGAAGGCTAAGATTTCGAAGTGTCACTTCTGGAAGAGTGAAGTGAGGTTCTTAGGCCATATTATCTCTGGAAATGGAATAGCGGTTGATCCCGCTAAGGTGGCAGCAATCCAGGATTGGGTTAGACCTAAGAATGCATCGGATGTGAGAAGTTTTCTTGGATTAGCAGGATATTATCGTCGATTTATCAAAGACTTCTCCAAGGTGGCTGCACCGTTAACAGGATTGACGAAAAAGAACCAAGTGTTCAGATGGGATGCTAAGTGTGAGCAAGCTTTCGGAATCTTGAAAGAGCGATTGACGAGTGCTCCTGTTTTGACTATTCCAAGTGGGAATGATGAGATGGTGGTTTACACCGACGCATGTGGTACTGGACTTGGAGCAGTGCTGATGCAGAAAGGAAAAGTTGTTGCGTATGCAAGTCGACAACTGAAGCCGCATGAAAGAAATTATCCGACTCATGATTTGGAGTTGGCAGCGATTGTATTTGCTCTGAAGATGTGGAGACATTATCTATTGGGAGTTCGATTCGAGTTGTTTACAGATCATAAGTCGTTGAAGTATCTTTTCTCCCAAAAGGATGTGAATCCTCGGTAGCAACGATGGCTAGAGTTTTTAGCATCATATGATTTTGGTATAGCCTATACTCCGGGAAAGGGTAACGCAGTGGCTGACGCGTTAAGTCGAAGACATGCAGGATTGGGAGCCATGTTTTTGGAATGGAAGAATCTCGAGTATTTAGCTGGATTTGACTTCAGGCCCAGATGCGAATTGGAACCTGAGATGTTGGCAAACTTATCGATAAGACCGACTCTTGTGGAAAGAATTGGCGAGAGCCAAAAGCGAGACGATAAGCTTGTCAAGATTATCCGTGATTTGGAATCTGGATTGGACCCAGAAAAGGATAAAGGATTCGAGGTCGATCGAGAAGGTTGGCTTCGGAAGCAAGGACGACTAGTTGTTCCCGATATAGATGAATTGAAGAATGAAGTGCTGAAGGAAAGTCATCACTCGAAGTTGAAAATTCATCCAGGTGGAAATAAGATGTATCGGGATATGAAGAGAACCAATTACTGGGAAGGTATGAAGAAGGATGTTGGAAATTTTATTTCCAAGTGTATGAACTGCCAGTTGGTAAAAGCCGAACAGAAGAAGCCAAGTGGATTGCTTCAGCCTTTAGAAGTTCCTACATGGAAGTGGGAGCAAATATCGATGGATTTTATTTATGGGTTACCTAGAACAAGAACGGGAAATGAAGGGATTTGGGTCATCGTAGATCGTTTGACTAAGAGTGCAAGATTCATTCCTTTCGATCGACTAGGACTGCATCAAAGTTGGCTGAGTTGTATGTTAAGTGGATAGTTCGATTCCATGGTATTCCGAAGAGTATAGTGAGCGATCGAGATCCATTGTTCACTAGTGGATTATGGAAGAGCTTCCAGGAAGTTTTGGGAACCGAATTGTGTTTGAGTACAGCTTATCACCCTCAAACAGATGGTCAGACCGAGAGAGTCAACCGAGTTTTGGAAGATCTCCTTAAAGCTTGTGTTTTAGATTTCGGAGGATCATGGGAAGATCACCTTCATTTGGTGGAATTTTCGTATAATAACAGTTACCAGTCCAGCATTGGTATGGCACCGTATGAGGCATTGTATGGAAGACCGTGTAACTCTCCGACATGTTGGTTATAAACAGGAGAAAAGCTGATGCTTGGACCAGAGATGATTCGACAGACTTCGGATTGCATAGAGATCATTCGGCAACGAATGAAGGCAGCCCAAGACCGACAGAAAAGTTATGCAGATAAGCGTCGTAAGGATTTGGAATTCGATGTAGGTGATATGGTTTTTGTGAAGATTTCTCCACTGAAGAATGTTATTCGATTCGGGAAGAAAGGAAAATTGACTCCGAGATTTGTTGGACCATTCCCGATCATCGACCGAATTGGAAAGCTCGCCTACAGATTGGAGTTACTAGAGAAGATGTCGGGTGTGCACAATGTTTTTCATGTATCGTATCTACGGAGGTATGTGCACGACTCGAATACAGTGGTTTCTGCTGATAGCTGTGAAGATTTCGAAGTTGATCTAGTCGATAAGAGACCTCGTAAGCTGCTTCGTGTTGTGGAAACCGACACGAAACAGCTTAGGAGGAAGGTAGTTAAGTTGCTCAAGATACAATGGAGTGATGATGATAACGACTGTACATGGGAGGTGGAAGAGAGGATGAAAGCAGCTCATCCAAAACTCTTCAAGGTATGGCCCTAAGGTGTCGTGTCATCTAACGACATTGTAACTTGTTTTAAGTTTTAGAATTCTGCATGCTAAGCTAGAATTGGATGCATGGTTTGTTGGTTGCTATGGATGGTAGGCATGCAGAATAGTCTTTGATTGCTCTGTTTGTTTGGAATTTCGGGGGTGAAATTCCTAAGGGGGAGAGAATCTAACGACCCGTATTTTTACGGATCGAAACATCGTAAAAAGTTGACATTTGGTCGCATTGTTGATAAGTCGTCCAGAGTCTAAGTCTTAGGTCGTATGAGAGTTTGGAGCGACCTAAGGAAGATGGCGAGTTAAGGAGTAGACGACCTAGTGAAGTGGAGCGACCTAAGGATTGGAACGACCTAAGAAGTTAGGTCGTATGATAGATAGGTCGTGTGATAGTTAGGTCGTATAATAGGTTAGGTCGAGTGAGCGACCTAGGAGATTGGAGCGACCTAAGAAAGTTAGCGACCTATAGGAAGTTGGCGACCTAAGGATTGGAGCGACCTATAGGAGTTAGCGACCTATAGGAGTTAGCGACCTATAGGAGTTAGCGGCCTAAGGGTTAGTAACCTACCATAGTTAGCGACCTAGTGGTGGCGACCTAAGAGCTAACGGTATAAGAGTTAGTGAGTTAGAGTAGTTAGGTCGTGAGCGACCTAAGTTTGGTAGTGGAGTAGTTAGGTCGTTAGACGACCTAAGGTGTTAGGTTGTATCCTAGCTAAGTTAGTTAGGTCGCGCGTGTGTTAGGTCGCAGAAGTGTTAGGTCGTAGAAGCGATCTGTGTTAGGTCGCTAGGCTGCATCCTCGTTAGGTCGTAGGTCGCGAGGAAGCACATCTGGGTTAGGTCGTAGATCGCGAGGAAGCGCATCTGGGTTAGGTCGTAGGTCGCGAGGAAGCGCATCTGGGTTAGGTCGTAGGTCGCATGAATGCGCTGATCTGCTAAGTGTTAGGTCGTAGGTCATAGGTTGGAGCTGTTAGAGTTTAGGTCGTGGGGTTTTTAGGTCGTGGACGACCTAAGAGCGAACGACCTAAGTTTTTCCAGCCTATAAATATACGTCCATTTCTTCATTTTTGGGATCCGGATTTTGAAGCGACGAAGTGCTGCCATTTTGAGAGCTCGAGTTCTACACTTCTTCACTTCTTTTCTCCACTTTAATCTTGTGATTCCTTCCATCCAAATCGAAGATCAAATCGAAGATCCAAGAGCTTAGATTTAAGATCTTCATCCATCGAAGAGAGATTTCATCGTTTGAAGCGGATTTGTGATAGATCGAGTTAGATCCTTCGCTGTCCAGATCTGAAGTGTGTTGCTTTTAAGGTGTTTAGGTGATTTGGTGAGTGGTGATTATCTCTCACACGGATCCAAAGGAGTATATCGGATCGTTGGCTTGATTTTGTGTAAAGTAGTGATTTTCATGCATTTTTGTAAACTTAAGTATAGATCCATTGTTCATGATGATTTGACATCCATTTTACTACATGTTAACCTATGAAAGTTCATTCATCAAGATTATAGAGACATTGCTCATGTTTTCATGCTTGTAACACTTTAGACTCTTTATTTACGAAATTGCCATTATTGTTATAATTGTCTATTTAGATCATATTTGAACGCTTGATTACTTGGATTAATGTTTGACTTGATTGATTGCCATGAATTAGATGATTGATGATTTGATTTAGATCGAAGATGATTCAAAAGCTAAGGGAAAGGCTCTTGAATTGGGAAAGCTGCTCGTGGCATATGTAGCGGATGATGAAGCTCTTATGCATAGATTTGATGATGATGATGTTGAGATGAGGCTTTGCTAAGATATGATGAAGCGAGGCATGATATGAGATAGTCTTGGTCTAATCCAGACGGGATCATTCCAAGCATGTTGATAACTCGGTGAAATGGTTCGAGTTTGAGGATAATGGTTTGCTCGAGAGGCGCTTGAGCTAGTATGGAAATAGTCGTCGAGGAGGATGACTAGAAGGCTGAGATCTCATCGTTGTTGAAGGTTCTAGCATGCTCAAAGCAAGAGTATGTTGGGCAGATTCGATAGTCCCTGAAGGCTACTGATTGGTAGTCAAGTACTCTGGGCAGATTCGATAGTCCTAGGCACGGGTCACGACGACGTGCGGAGTTATGTCTAGAACCGGGGTTTCCATTAGCCCTTGACGGACGGATGAAAGAATGAGCCGATCATTCAATTAACGATGATATCGAAGCAATGATAACAGTGATAGCCAGAGTCATGGATGTTTGGTTGTATCGTCATTCGGTCTCTAGAGCAGTGTTTCTGGGTGCTTATCTGATCTTGGTTTAGGCCTTGGGGGTTTGTACTTGGAAAACATCGCCCTTGACTCGAGTGATAATTGCTTTACTTTCAATTGTATGCTTTGCTATGTTTGCTTCTGCTTAGTGTGTGTCTGGGTGCTATCACTGTAGAAAGAGGTGGAGTGGGAGGGTTGCATTCCTATTCCTTTTCATTTATGCTCTTTTGGTATGTTGTTAGTTAATTTACTGCTCACTAAGACTGTTGTATGACTCAAGGCTTTATGTTTTAACTCTTATTGCCTTGGGTTGTTCGTCCATTTTGGGACGGGCAGACTAGGTAGCAGGTGACAGGTGCTATTCTTGCTTTCCACGTTGCTGATGTCGAAGACGAGCTAGAGGCTTGCATATTATTTTCTTATCATATGTACTGGATGTTCCGCTGCTTTGTATAATACTCTGAGTGATATGTAGTGAGGCTTGATGTATTGACTATTCAGATGATTGTATTCAACTATTATGAAGTTTTATACGATGATATTCTATTCTGCGAAGCTTCACTATATATATGTTCTATTGTATTTTATCCATTAGCTGTGAGTTATACGATAGATTCTGCTGTTTTAATTTACCCTGACAATCGTCCATGGCTGCCTGGCACGCTTTACAGCGCACTATGTCTAGGTTCAGTGCGGGGGTCATGGGCGGTCGTCACATTTGGTATCAGAGCATTGGTTAATCGATTTTACCCAACGCTCGCTGACGTAACTACGTATGAGAGACGTAATTGTATTTTGATGGATTATTACTATATATAATATAGTAGCTTAGAAGGATTTGAATTCCTTATGCAGTTGTTTCTCAAGGTGTATTAATCATTCCTTTTTATAGATATTGAGAATGAGTCGAAGAGGGAGACCAGCTGCTAGGGAAGGCCGTGCTGTTGAGGGGGCTACTGATTATGTTGCTATGTTCGAAGCTATGATGACTTCGATCATGAGAAGGATGCCAGCCCCGGGGCCATCCTTAGATGTTGGAGTTCAAGTTCAGGCTCCAAGACCGGTGGATTTTGCTAAGCTGTGTAAAGACTATACTGCTCTTGGAGGAAAGGTTTTCTTAGGAACAGAATCAACCATTGAAGTCCAGAGGTGGATAGATGCTTGTAGAAGGATCTTTAGTGATTTGGGAATTGAGGATGCGACTAAGAGGAAGTTAGCATCAAGACAGCTTCAAGGGAGAGCCTCTGATTGGTGGAACTCTATCACCATTGATACTCCGGAGGAAGAGATTACTTGGGAGCAATTCCAAGTCAGATTTGAAGCTAAGTTCATTTCTACAGCTCAGAAGTCTGTTCTGTTCAAGAAGTTCGTGGAGCTCAAGCAGGGAGGAAGACCAGTTCTTGAGTATGTTTCTGAGTTTGAAGCTTTGTCCAAGTATGCCCGGTCGTATATCGAATCTTCGTATCAGAAGAATGAGAAGTTTGTGACAGGCTTGGATAGTTATCTTGGGAGGCAGTTGGTGGATCATTTGGACGATTCATTTGAGAAGCTTGTGGAGAAAGCTCTCAGGCATGAGAATCTGTTTCCTAAAGAGGGATCTGTTGTTGCTGTGACCAAGGAAGAGTCTAGACCACAGTAGAGTAGAAACAAGAAGAGGAAGCAGCAGCAGCAGAAGGGTAAGGATGGCCAGAAGAAGTTGAAGGGCGAAGTGACCTGCTACAATTGTCAGCAAAAGGGCCATTTCGCCAGGGATTGTAAGAATCCGAAAGTACCGGTGAAGTGTCACAACTGTGACAAGCCGGGGCATGTTAAGAGGAATTGTCCAGAACCGAGGAGGGACAAGCAGATTGTGCAAGCTTATGCTTTGGGGGCTGTTCCATCATCTTCGAAAGCTCCTACCGCTGAAGAGAAAGGAAAGAGTGTGGTGGTTCAAGGTACTCTTTCCATATGTGGTGTTCCAGTTAGAGTGTTGTTTGATACTGGGGCGTCGCATTCGTTTGTTTGTAACAAACTTGTAGGCCAGTTGGGTTTAGAGCCGGATATTGTTGATATGCCATTGGTTGTGACTAATCCAGTTGGGGGTTCGTCTTGTTTGTGTATGTTATGCCGTGGTCTGATTGTATCGAGTCATGGTTGCTCTTTTGTTTGTGATTGTTTTGTTCTGAACTTTGCGGGGTTCAGAATGATTTTGGGTATGGACTGGCTTAGGATATATGCGGCAAAGGTTGATTGTGATAGGTTGGAGGTGACAGTCGAGAATGTGGAGGGGCGAAAGATTGTGATACGATGTAAGCATGAAGAAGGCGTCTTCATGAGCTTCATGTATTCGCTGGTTGTTCCACGGGATGGACTGTCATCGGTGCCAATCGCGAATGGATTCGAGGATGTCTTTGACGAGGTCAAAGGGTTACCGCCGCATAGAGAGATCGAGTTTCGTATAGATCTAGTTGAAGGAGCCAGACCTGTTGTGATGCCTCTTAGGCGGATGGCGCCTAGGGAACAGCAGGAGTTGAGGGTGCAGGTTGATGACCTTTTACAGAAAGGATTCATTCGGCGTAGTGTGTCCGAATGGGGTGCACCAGTTGTGTTTGCAACCAAGGCAGATGGGTCATTGAGATTGTGTGTGGATTATCGTGAGCTGAATAAAGTGACTAAGAAGAACAAGTATCCATTGCCGAGAATAGATGACTTGTTTGATCAGCTTCACGAAGCTAAGGTGTTTTCACAGATGGATTTGGCAATGGGATTTCACCAGTTGAGAGTGGCTAAGGATAGTGTGTCGAAGACTACTTTTCGGACACCATCCGGTTTCTTTGAGTGGCTAGTAATGCCGTTTGGATTGACTAATGCGCCAGCATATTTTGTGGATCTTATGAATAGAGTGTTCAGAGATCAGTTGAGCAAGTTCGTGCTAGTATTCGTGGATGATATTCTGATTTATTCCAGAACTGAAGAAGAGCACAAGACGCACTTGCGTATTTTTTTGGAAATCTTACGGAAACATCAGCTGAAGGCTAAGAATTCGAAGTGTCACTTCTGGAAGAGTGAAGTGAGGTTCTTAGGCCATATTATCTCTGGAAATGGAATAGCGGTTGATCCCGCTAAGGTGGAAGCAATCCAGGATTGGGTTAGACCTAAGAATGCATCGGATGTGAGAAGTTTTCTTGGATTAGCAGGATATTATCGTCGATTTATCAAAGACTTCTCCAAGGTGGCTGCACCGTTAACAGGATTGACGAAAAAGAACCAAGTGTTCAGATGGGATGCTAAGTGTGAGCAAGCTTTCGGAATCCTGAAAGAGCGATTGACGAGTGCTCCTGTTTTGACTATTCCAAGTGGGAATGATGAGATGGTGGTTTACACCGACGCATGTGGTACTGGACTTGGAGCAGTGCTGATGTAGAAAGGAAAAGTTGTTGCGTATGCAAGTCGACAACTGAAGCCGCATAAAAGGAATTATCCGACTCATGATTTGGAGTTGGCAGCGATTGTATTTGCTCTGAAGATGTGGAGACATTATCTATTGGGAGTTCGATTCGAGTTGTTTATAGATCATAAGTCGTTGAAGTATCTTTTCTCCCAAAAGGATTTGAATCCTCGGCAGCAACGATGGCTAGAGTTTTTAGCATCATATGATTTTGGTATAGCCTATACTCCGGGAAAGGGTAACGCAGTGGCTGACGCGTTAAGTCGAAGACATGCAGGATTGGGAGCCATGTTTTCGGAATGGAAGAATCTCGAGTATTTAGCTGGATTTGACTTCAGGCCCAGATGCGAATTGGAACCTGAGATGTTGGCAAACTTATCGATAAGACCGACTCTTGTGGAAAGAATTGGCGAGAGCCAAAAGCGAGACGATAAGCTTGTCAAGATTATCCGTGATTTGGAATCTGGATTGGACCCAGAAAAGGATAAAGGATTCGAGGTCGATCGAGAAGGTTGGCTTCGGAAGCAAGGACGACTAGTTGTTCCCGATATAGATGAATTGAGGAATGAAGTGCTGAAGGAAAGTCATCACTCGAAGTTGACAATTCATCCAGGTGGAAATAAGATGTATCGGGCTTTTGGGCCATTCATTGTTCAGTACGTTTATAGATCGGTTCCATCTATCCTATTTCGACTTTGCCTATATATATCCAGTTATAAACCTAGCAGCCTCCATTCCTCATTTCTATACGTGCTATTTCATTTGCTCTTCCTCATTTCCAATGGCTGCAAACCCTAATCTTCCCAATCCAATTTCAATTTAAAAAAAAAAAGAGAAAAAAATATTGCGGATCTGCAGCAACTTCGGGTCGCGCTTCGAGTTTCAGAGGCAAAAACGCTGCATCCACTTCGAGTCAGGAAGAAAACTACTCGGGTCTTCGGGTCGTTTTCGCAAAAACTCCAAGCAAGCACCGGGATTCTTAGGCGCCGGACCAGAGTTAAACCCGAAGTCGACTCAGCACCAGAATTTTCCAATCTTCAAATTTTCATAACTTTTGCATACAGACTCCCTATTTACCAACCCAATACAAATTGGACGGATTCATGCGCGGTTTGTTTTGCTGGGATCGTATTGAAATTCCGGACCTGATGACGCTGGTTTGGAAGAATTCTGAGACGGTCAAATTTTTGGGTTTAAATTCAATTTAAATTCAAAAGGTGAGTGTTTTAACCCACTCACAACTTCTAAGTTTTCTTATGTTTGTTAAATTAAATTTTGATGTGATTTAAAATTTATCTATGATTGTTTGGGCATATATTTAATCATCATCTCAGTTAGATAACATTTATTTAAATTAAATTGTTATTTAATTTTATTATTGCATAAAATTTGACAGTTAAATTTATTTATTATTTCATATAAACTGCTAGTTAAACAGTTATTGATTTTTATTTAATATAAACTATTCGTTGATGCCTGTTATATTTTATATGCTTTATATTGATGTTTTGTTTAAATTGGATGATGATTGTAATAAATGGTTGTTTATTGATATTTGGATGAATGAATGCTATATTTTATATAAACTGCAAGTTATTATGCTTTTTCATTCCATTCGGGATTGCAGTTTGAAATGATACATAACCGTAAACTTTTATTTTTAAAATTACGGATTGAAATGATAAATATCTGTATCACTTGACCATAGGATAGAAAATTATATACAGGCACCGTGGTCTATATATAAAATATTTTAAAGTGATTTTCTATGGGTTTTGGAAAATAAGGGTTTATATATATACTAATTTTGATATTATATAAATATTATTTTTATATAGGGTTAAATTCTAAAATTTAAGCTAAGTAAAATTTGATGATGTTTTAAGTTTGATTTACGAATATTTCAAGTTTGAGCTTTATTTAAGTGATATTGAATTTATTAAATAAATATTTCTAAACTAAATAATAGTAAATTGAATTAAGGTATATATAAGATTATCAGATTTGGTTGGGAATTTTGGAATATTTAAAGTCTTGAAATATATCAAAATTGAAATGTTTTATTGAAATTAAGGTATTATTGTTTTCAAAGTATTGGTTTTCGAAATTGTTATAACTTTGAAAGTAATATGGTTTGGAAAATGAATTTATTTGAAATAGAATTTATTTAAGAATTATCTGTGAATATATGGATTTGAAACCTATTGAAATTGAAAATTTCGAAATATGACTTCAAAATGTGGTTTGGGTTTAAGATAATTTAAAAGAATATTTCAAGTTATCTAAATTTGAGAAAGATTAGTGATTGGAAATTTGGTTTTATTTAAATGAGATATTATTGAGTTGTTTTGGAAATGGAAATGATATATTATTGAATTGGGTTTTGAAATGGAAATAATACATTGATAATTTGGGTTTGAAATAGTAATAATATTTTGGTTTAAAGTATATACTATTTTGAAGTAAAGGATATGTTTTGAAATGGCAATAATATTTTGGTTTTTGAAGTATATACTATTTTGAAATAAAGAATATGTTTTGAAAGAGCAATGATTGTGTTTTCAAAAGTATATATATTTTTAAATGACCACGGTGTTATAATAACGTTTGGTTGTTAAAGAGACCGGGATCAGATATGGACATACTCTCCGTCGATACCGAAAACCACTTTGACAACTGTGTACGCGGTGGAGTTTCCAGAATGAAGTAGGATGGTGGCGACGATCCTAAGGTATATACGTGGACCCAACTCCCGTGAGTTGGCATAAGGTGGCTAAAACAGGAGCGATCGACGGGCCAAGGAGGTAGCACCTCGGTTCGGACACACTTCTTCGATACCATTCTATTACTTGTGATTGATTTGGTGGCCACCCTTGATTTGGGAGTGTTGTTCGAGGTGGGCGGTAGTGGCTGCTATGCGTCACCACTAGTCCGGATGCGTAATTGGTATATCTACCCTGGCATTGCCTTGTGTGCCGTGTCACCTACCATATCGAGCTTTACTACGATTTGTGATTTCTCCCGTAGCCTGTGGAGTATCGAGGGTAGCCCCCATTTTTGGGAGTATGTTAATACTGGATAGACTACTGGGACTATTACGTGCTAAGGGCTATATGGGTAACCCCTTGACGCTATTAAAAAGTATGTTTATTTTATATTAGAGATTATTATAATAGCGAATATTACTACATAGTAAATAGTTTAACGGATCCTTAGGGGATGTGAATCCCGAGCATCTCTTAAGTTACTGCACTCACGTTAGACACTGGATAGGAGATGTAAAATCCCGTAAACATCTCTGACGCCGTTCCACTCATATATTTATCATTGATTTAACTTACATAAGATCTTTTAGTTCTGACTCGAGTGTTTTGTCTTTTCAATTCGCTTGGGTCAGCCTGAGCATTTCAGGATTTGAAGGCCTTAATTCTGGAGGACGAAGACGAAGAATTATTATTACTATCTGTTATATATTCCACTACACCATTGTATTCCGCTGCATTAATTATCATTCTCTGGTATGTGTAACTCTGATATGTATTGTATAAGTATAATCAAATGTTTTGTAATACAGCTTCATGAACTCTTATTTGATTATTATATTTTATCGTTTCGCTGCAAGATTCTATTTTGTTTCTTTTATTTCTCCATTTTTCTTATTTACCCCATAACAATCCGCCCTTCTGTATGGTTTAAGTTGGCACGTGTGTCTGCTTAAGCGTACAAAAAGGTGGGCCGTTACAAGCACGGCGATCGATGTCGTGAGGTATTTTCCGATGTTTTTATTTATTTATTTATATATATATATATTGATAGAATTTTAATTTACAAAGGGGATAGCTGCAGTTTTTATATACAGATGTATTTCAATTTAAAAATATATATATGTAGGCAGAGAATAGAAATTCTACTTTATTAGATTTAATGTGTGTGTATATATATATATATATATAGATATGTAGAAAATTGTTTTTCAGTAAGGTTAACTATATGCAGATTTTTCAATTTGTGTATATATAAGAAAATTTAAATAAAATAAAATTACCGGTGAATTAAAATTATCAAATGAAGATTGAATTATTCGATTGATTCGAATATTAATAAATGGTATAAATTGTTTATACAAGGTCAAGAACAGTGAAGAAAAACAATCTGGAATAAAAATGGGTTGCATGCGTAATCAAAGGTGAGATCTTCTCACTCAAATTGAATAATTAAAAACTGCAATTATTGATTGATTGTTGAATTGTGATAGTTAGATTAAAATTGTTGATTGTGTGCTTGAATGATAAAGTATTATCAGTTCTATTAAAATAGACCCTATGCGTTGCATAATAGCGGATGATATTATATGTAAACCCATATACCACGATATTCCACCTCGAAGTGGAATTGGTATTATATATGTATTTGGAGCTGTTGATTTCCCGCATTATATAGCGGATGAGACCCTATGCGCCGCATAATAGCGGATGATATTTTATAATCCCATATACCGCGATATTCCACCTCGAAGTGGAATGGGTATTTAATTGTTGTGCTAACATATGTGGATGCAGGAAAATAGGTTGGAGGGATCCAACTGGATTCCTCAAATTGTATGAATTTGTTTCATATGTTTTGTGATGATTTATTGATAATATGTGAATGATTATATTGATGATTTAATTTTTTGAAGGCTATAATTTAGCCGAATGTATTTCTGGTATCGTTGGATACCAGAAATAAATAAAATTGGATTTTTGAAATTAAAGTAGGAAATTTTAAGTAAATCCCTTTTGAAAGAATTGGGTGAATTTAAAAGAAGGAATTTAAAAGCATAAAGTTGATTTTTGAAATCTTATCGAATTATTTCCAAAATATGGGAAAAGATATTAATAAATAGGTTTTGAATAATATTGTTTAAAAGTTGAAGAGTTTATTGAAAATGGAATTTTAAATAATTTGTAAAGAATAAAGGGATTTATTTAAAAGGTGATAAATTTTTTTGAAATCCATTTGATAATTGATTTGGTATTGGAAAATAAATCTTTGGAAAATCAATATAAAAATTGATTTGGTGTTTGAATGAAAAATTGATTTTGTGTTGAAAATTAATTTGGAAATCGATTTGTATATGTTTGTTATTTGGAAATATTTATACTCTATCTACTAATTTTATTAGTTTGGACTTGAAGTTTTATATGAGATATTAGTATAATATTTTCATAACTAATATTTAAGTAAGAGTTTAAAGATAGTTTTATTTTAAAATATTTCCAAGTATATTTTGGATAAGTGATTTAAATTACTTTAAAGTATTCAGACTTGGCAGATTTCCAGTGGAAATAAATAATATCGGGAATTTTATTCCGCGAGTGAAAAGTGATTTGAAATTGGTTTTCAAAGTGATGAAGTGTGGGAAATATATATCTTGCAAAGATATTTTGAAATTTAATAATTTGGAAAAATTATTTAAATTGGATGATTATTGTGAATATTGTTTAATAGTAAAATATCCAACTATCAGTATAAACAATTTGGGGAAATTATTGAGGCTTGATTGTTGTGAATGTTGTTTGATAGTTAAATAACCGACTTTCAATATTTGCCTTAGAAATGGCACTTGAATTTGTTTTTAGAACAAGCGCTCATTATTCGGTTTAGCCGGGAGAGGACCTTTGTGTCATATAACCCATTTCGAATAATGATACGACGTTATGGATTGCAATTGAAGACGGTGATGAAGACTGGGTGTCTTCGAAAATGATAGGATAACCTATCCAATGTCTCTGCACTGAGTTACTCTGGTATAGAGATCTCCACATGTGATGGGGAGTCCGATCGGGATTGTGGATACCCGGATTTGCAAGGGCCTCTTCCTTTATTGGACGAACTGCCTTCGATTTTGTTCGAACCCGGAACAGACCTATATGGTCGTATGTCTGACACTACACTTTGAGATATTACGCAGATTTCTTTCAAATACATATCTGTTGGTGGCGGAGAATTTATTCTCTTAGCTTAACACCCTTCTCTGAGACGTACGAGCTCAGAGGTTATGTAGTTGAAGGTTATCGGTGATATACTCCCAATTTGGTAGTGTGGCATGCTAAGTGCTGCTGTGTGTTGATGGTCATTTGTTGATCATTCGTGATCAAAGCATGGCTTTCATGTAAAGCGTAGCTCTGTGGACGAGACCTCATCGAACCTCACACCTCGGAAATGGTCGAAACAGGAAAGATGCGGCAAGGTTATGAGGGTCGCACCCTTTAGGGTATGTCATTTCCTTCTGAAAAAAGGTGGTAGCATGGTATGGAGCCCAGATACTTTACCTATGTGGTTGCTACAATCTCATTTACTGTGTGGTTGTTGCTTTGTGATTGAGGGCCCTCGGATAAAGGTCGCAAACGACCGGGGGTGGCATACTCGAGTAGGAGTTACCTAGTTACAGAGGTAACCCGGCCTTGTGTTGGCAGAGAACCGGGTAGGTTCTCGGGACGTCCCTCCAGAGGCGTACCCATGTGGCATAGGAAGTTCCTTAGCCTGACCATTTATTGGAAAATCCAAACAAAAAATACGAACCTTGTACGCTTTAGTTCTATAACCTGCCATGCAGCGTGGCGGTAACCTGCCACAAAACATGGTAGCTATAGTAGGCATACAATAATGGTTGTATGCTGGCTAAGATTTATATTATATTTTCGAAATGTTTTCACACTAGGAACTAATGATAATATTAAAAAGATTTTGCGTATCAAGCATGTTTGACTATCATAAGGAGAAATCTCCTCAATTTCTACGTTTGCATTGTGTGTGTGGCAGGAGGCCTTATGGTAGTTTCATTTTCCAAAAGCATTGCGGATTTCTTTTTAATACCAATAACTGTTTTTAAGATCTCACACCAGTCCCATGACTGACCTGGAGTTTATTGTTCCCTTTCTAAACTCTAGGTGCCCATAATTTCCCACACGGGCAGCCTAGAATCAGGTTATCAATTGGATCTGGTTGGATTGCTGTGGAGATCTGGAGGCGAGCTAGATGGCGATACGTATCACTTATACTAGTATTATTCCGCTGTGTATTATGTTATGTGGACAAGTTTATATAACTATCCAGTGATGTGTGTTGTCGTTGTAAACTCTGATGATGTATTGTATAAATTGATATAGTTCTTTGTTATAAAGATGATTCATTCATCTATTATATATTGTTCCGCTGCGAATGTGAGATTCTGATATTGTTTCTGTTTCTGTTTCTTTCTTTCTTCTTCTATACCTTTCTTTTTTTAACCCTAACAATTCAGTTTTCCGGCATTCGATAGTTCGGCAGTTGATACAATGGTTGTATTGATGTTGACTTTCGAAAGTCGAAAAAATCGGGTCGTTACAATTTGGTATCAGAGCAATTGGTTAAGCGACAACCTTGGCTCTGTTGGGTGTTACTCATTAGAGATAGAGTCAGTAGTACTCTAGAATGAGTGTGAGTGTAATAATAGATATGAGCACGTATTTGTAAGTTAATACAAAAATTTGTTTTATATTGTGTTGACTTATCGGTTAATTGTTTATAGATTCTGGTCGGTGCGGTTTGGCCAACTTTAATCGATAGGGGTTTCTAAACTCTTAAACAAGATAAACTGGCACAGTATTGTTTTAAAATAGGGTAAATGAAATAATTTTGCCCAAAACTATTTTTTTTGTAGAAAAGAAATGATTTTCTATGAATTATTATTGTATATGGTTGCTTGGTTGCTAGGAAGTGATAATATTGAAATATTATCATTATTATATGGAAATTGAATAAGAACTAATGGTATAACTAAAGATTTGGAGATAAATTCATTTAACAAATGAAATTTATAAATATGAATTGAAAGGATAAGGAAATAAAATTCATATACGAATAGGATTTTGTAAATATAAACTGTAAATGAGATTTATAATTTGAAATAGAATTCCAGAGAAGTATTTGAAAATAAATTCAGTAATGGAATGAAATTTGTAGTATGAATTTATAAATAAGTTTATAAATTGAAATGAGATGCTAGAGTAATTTTTGCAATACGGATTAAAGGATTTGGATTGAAACTTTCAAAAGATTAAATTCCTTTGATATGAAAATGGATTTCAAAAGTTTTGGAAAATAATGGTGAAATATTTTGAGAAATATTTTTTGATTTGGATATGAAATCTGGTGAGATTTGAAATTTAAAAATATTTGGAAGAAAAATATTTTGAAAGGATATAATTGATTCCAAGAAATAATTTTGAAATGTTGTTTAAAAGACTCTGGAATTTCTTTAAAATGTTATGAAATGTAAATAAGTTTGATGACTTATAAAATATTTGAAAATTTGATTGGAATAAGATTCAAATTGAAAAGGAATGAATTTGTGAACAAATGAGGTTACATTTGTAAATAAATGAATTGGAATTGAAAAATGGAATGAGATTTGATTTGAATCAAGTTGAATAAAAATTCAAACTTGGAAAAAATAAAATAAAATGGATTGAATTCAAGTAAACAAATTTGACAATGTATTAATTCATGAAATAATGAATTGGAAGTTGAATTAGTTAAATTAAAGTTGAGTTGTGAGCTAAATTTAAAATGGTTTGAATTTGCATATAAATTCAAGTAAGTAGAAGAAAAAATAAATTGAAATTTCCTTGATAAAGATAAAGTAAATTCAGGATGAATTGAATATGGAAATTTGAAATTTAAAAAGGATAAGTGAATATACTAATTGAATTAAATTAGTAGATGGAATGGATTTGATAAATGAAAAAAAATCAAATCAAAGATTTAAATTAGAAATTGTTTACAAGGAAAATGAACTTGAGTTTTGGGTTGAAATGACTTAAGAAATATTTGGACAAAAGCGTTGTAGTTGAGTTTTGTGAAATGGTTTTGGATGAAATTTGTTTGGATTAATGAAATAAACCGAATGTGAATATGGAATGCAAATTGAATTGAATGGAATCAATTGGAAATGAAATGGAATTAAAATAAATTGAGTTGGTATCAATTTAAATTAGTTATAAACTAGAATGGATATTCTGTTAAGTGAATATCATTGAATTTGCATATAAATGGTTGTCATTGACGCAAACGAGGTTATATAAAATTCTATGAGTTACTAAAAGAAAATAAAAAATTGATTTTTGAATCAATTGAAATGGATATGAATTCATTTCGCTTAAAAATGAATTGAATGTAAGGAACTGCATTGTAAATCACTTGAATTGAATAGAAATGGTATGTGAATTAGATGAAAGCGATTAAATTTGTATCGAAACTTGATAGATTGCTAATGGAAATAATCTTGAGTGTATTGTTTACGAAAACTACTTGTTTGTTATTGAAAATGAGTAAAACGTTAATAGATTTCCTATATATGTCACTTACGTGTTTAAATTGAGTAAGTACAGGTACAGGGGGCCGTTTGGCTGCATTTGGTTGCGCAAAATGCTTAAAAATAACCGCTTTGCTTAAAAATGCTAATAAAGGTACGCCTACGCAATACAAAGTTAGGAAATATGAACTGTTTTTGGTTTTTTTTGGTTTTCCCGACCATGTGGGTCGATGTATATATATTCATATCCCTTGTCAAATTGCAAAAGCTCATCCGTACAAGGGAGACTCTGTCAAAAAATTTCGAAAATTTTGAGAGTTAGAAAAATTTTGAAAAAAATTTGGAAAATTTTTGTTAATAGAAAATTGATTTTCAAATTGTAATGGAAACGTAGGAATTGAACTAGAAAAGGGAAAACTATTGTTTTGGTCGAAGTTAAAAAGTTTTGGAAAAAAAGTGAATATCGAGTTTTCACTAAGTGGGTTTTTGGTTTTTGAAGATAATTTAAATTGCTCGACACTAAGGTATGTATTTAAATTTCAGTATGAAATTTGATCCTGTCTTGTCTAGCCGCTTGGCTTTTCTTTTTCTTTTTGAAATTTGGGGGTCCGTAGGGACATTTTGTAGTCGTACCGAGCTAGCCGCGCAAAGGAGACGCTGGCGAAATTTTTCGAAAATTTAGAGAGTTAGAAAATTTTTGGGAAATTTTGGATAATTTAAAATTTGAATTTAAATCTAAATTTGAATTGTGAAGTAAAATAAAGTTGCTTGAAACTATGAAAATGTTTGGAAAATTAATAAGGATGATAGTGTGGTTATGATAAGAAGATTGGTTTGAGAATTTGATAAAACTGTTTGGTTTGGGAAAATGATAAACGGGTTGAGGATCATTCTTCTTAACTTGTAATTTCGGGACGAAATTCTTTTAAGGGGGGAAGAATTCGACGACCCTGAATTTTTGACATTGGAAATCAGAATATTTAATTGATTTTAAATATCTGGAAGTTAGTTTAATTTGAAATTCAAATATCAGAATGAATTTGGCAATTTAATTTTTGAATTTAATTTATTGCAGTTGGGTAAAAATATTGAATCTTCAATTTTTAAGCTGATTAAAAATATTTTCAAGGCTTAGAAAATTTATATTAATAATACTGAAGGTGATAGAAATTTTGAAATTGAATTTAACAGTGTTTTGTTCATTTTTGAAATTTTATCGTTTAAATCGATATTTAAAAATAGCCTTTTGAGGCACAGTCTCGGAATTCGACGAAACCAGTTTCATTGGATC
The DNA here is from genome assembly GCA_030737815.1 of Allium fistulosum. Classification (NCBI taxonomy): domain Eukaryota; kingdom Viridiplantae; phylum Streptophyta; class Magnoliopsida; order Asparagales; family Amaryllidaceae; genus Allium; species Allium fistulosum. The sequence continues at coordinate 921,521,277 of CM060906.1, forward strand.
TGTAATATTGTATTATTATCGGATTTCAAATTTCGTAGCTTTTGGAGTTATCATGTGATCGTACGAGATAAAACCGCCTAGACAATAATTAATCGATATATATATATATATATATATATATGATCAAAAATCAAATCATGGCCACCCTATGTTTTCTTTAGCCAACCTACATCTGTTAGAAGCCGACATATCCCTCTCTGTTAAATCACGTCTCTTTTCCTTTTCATTCATTCCTTCAAATCGAAAGCCTGAGAATAAACCAATGGCCGATCAGAAATAATCCCCTTCATCTTCAATTTAAAACCCAAGGCCTATTCATTAAAATCAAGAATCGAATTCAAATCAAATAAATCAATGGCCGAGCAAATCAAAACCCCCTCTTTCATCTCAAATTAAAATCGATTCACCCAGAATAACCGTGAGCTTGGCCATCGGTGCAGATCTTGTGAAAGTGTACGTGCAGTACTAAAGATCGTGTAATATGATATATAAATGCGGAAACTGATAATAGCAGTAAAATAAAAATTAAAGTAAGCACACCAGGAATTTTTATACTGGTTCGAACTTCCCGTTCTACGTCCAGTCCTAGAATACCCTCTGGATTTAAACTAAACCCCTCACTTAACCCGGAGGAATAGGTATACGACACCTGAGCAGCCGAACAGGAATTTTTCCGCCTCAACAGCCGAAGAGGACTTCAACTTAATACAAATAGTTTGTTGACGAATGTGTTCTGAATAACACTGAATGTCTTTTGATAGTACAACTTTCCTATAATCAAATCCTCAAGAGTATGTATGTGTGTGAAGATTTACAAGGAAGATGATCACGTAGAATCAAAGTATATGAATTAAATCAAGGATTCTAGTGATATTGAATAAGAATGATTGCTTTTATTTGCAGAAATGAATAGAGAATAGATTTCAGAATTATAAACAAGAATCGGTCATTGTAGAAGTGAATTGAATATGTTTATATAGTTGTAGAAGAGTTATAATCTTTCATGAAGAGTTTCAGTCAATAGTTGTGTCCATATCTCTTGAAACAGAGGACATTCCTCTTCATGAAATGATCGCATCTCTTCAGTAAACTAGCCGTTATTCTCTGGTCGGTCGACTGAAAATTCTGGCCGGTCAGCTGAATTTAAAAATCGTTCAAAACAGAGTGTAGCTGTGCACATGACACAGGGTCGGTCGACCGAGGATCCTGGTCGGTCGGCCGACCTGGTGTTATTTGCACAATGTACACATTTTAATATAAATTGTTTTGTGTGTGTGTGTGACTACTTGAGGAATGATTTTAACAAATTTCTAAGACTCAATAAAATAAAATATTCATACTAATATCTGGATTGTAGTCTTGTCTCCTTTGTAGTGTTCAATATACGGTTATTCTCCTTTTTGTCGCTTTCGTATAGTATTCTCTTTGTAATTCGTCGTATGATCTCTGAAGCTTGTGTCATGAATCAAAACTCATGAATCAACATTCTCCCCTTTTTTGATTGATGACAATACTTATGTGACGAAGTAGAATTTATCTATATTATAATTCTCCCCCTGAATATATGGCGACTTTTCTGCAAAAAATATGTTAGCTTTCATATATTTCTCCCCCTTTGTCATCGACAAAAAGGAATACTTACTAGATGTAATATGTAAAAGAAATAGAATATTTGAAATTATGAAATAGCAAGTTGTAAAACAATATGATGCATGTATAGATATTCAAAACATAGCAATAAAAGAAACAAGCATTCATACATTGCATCATCACAAATAAGAGTTTTAAGGTAATACTTACTTTTCTCCCCCTTAATCTGTGCTTGCATTGTTTATCTCTGAAAATTGTGTTAGAGCAATATCTTTCTCCCCTTTGTCATTGACGAAAAGGAGAGTTTATATGATAACGAATATTATATTTGTTATAAGTGTTAACAATATTTGCAGGAATAAACGACGCAAGCATAGATTAAGGGGGAGAAAAGATTAATTATGTACAGAAATATATAGCATAGATTCAGGGGGAGAAATCTATAAGTCAACAAAGCTTGTCAAAGATTCGTCCGTAGTAAATGGAGTTGTCATCATCAAAAAGGGGGAGAATGTTGGATCATAGGTTTTGATTGCTGACATGAAACAAAAATTCACGAATCTACGACTACGATAACATCCAGACTCATCGGCTCAATATATGGTTTGTATAGTTAGCAAGAGTCATCAAATGAGTATATAAAGTCTAGTTTAGTGCTTTGTTAAAATCTTTCCTCAAGAATCATCATTCACATAAACTTGCATGCATATTTTAATCAAAATCAAGTTTTCAAAAAATGCATGGAGCAAGGCTCGAACCCTGGTCACTAGTTTGGAAGGCAAGTACTCTAACCAAATGAGCTACTATAGTTTTTGCTTAACAACAGAATTCAGTCGACTGAATAACCTGAGTCAGTCGACTGAATCTGTGCAGTTTAACATATACATGCATGTTTTTAAATTCAGTCGACTGAATAATCTGAGTCAGTCGACTGAATCTGAACCTGAGAGTTTACACTCTGTAATCAGTCGACTGACTCAGACTATTCAGTCGACTGAATTCTGCAACAGTCATTTTTTGTGAAAAGTCACTTCCTCTTTTGAATAGCCTTCTTCCTCCCCAAGGGTTGCAACCATTGCTATTCGTAGATAACTCTTCACCAGAAGTTGCAACTCCTTAACTACTATATATATGCATGAATTTCAAGATCAAATCACTTCACTTACTTGCTTATACTTGACTCATATTTTCTGAATTAACTACTCTCTTGAATTCATACATTCATTGCTTACGTATTCATTTCCATATTCTTCAAGCAATTTGAAACTTCCTAATCTTCATATACACACAACTACACATATCATACTTGAGGAAAAGATTATAGGAAGGGTGTACTACAAGTGACAAATTCGTGTTATTAAGAACACACAAAGTCAAAAGTATTTTTGTATTTATTGAAGTCCTGTTCTGCTGCTTAGGCGTGTGAAGTCCTCTTCGGCTGCTGAGGTGAAATCCTGTTCTGCTGCTCAGGTCCTTGTTCGGCTGCTCAAGGGTTGTATATACCTGTTCCTCCGGGTTAAGTGAGGGATATTAGTGAAATTCCAGAAGGAGTCTCGGACTGGACGTAAGACGGTGCTCCGAACCAGTATAAAAATCTCTAGTGTCATTTTACTATATTGCTTTTATATTCCGCACTATTTACCTTATAATTATCACCACTACACTCTGTATTATCATATATCCATATTACACGATCCATTGCGCACTTTCATCTTGGTCGACGTAGGCGAGCGATTCGAATCGCGAAATCATGGAGTGCGATAACCGTGAGGGGGGGTTCGTCATCGAGGTGATCTCGAGTTGTGGAGGGTCGCGGCCTGCGACACAATTGGTTCGAGGTGAAGATAGCTCGATCTCGAGCTGTGGGAAGTCGCGACGTTTTTTTGGGTGAGTGTCGTCGACGACAGTGAGATCATGGCGACGATTCAAGTCGAGCATGGCGATCGAAGTCGTGAGGTATTTCCGATGTTTTTATTTATATATATATATTGATAGAATTTTAATTTACAAAGGGGATAACTGTAGTTTTTATATACATATGTATTTCAATTTAAAAATATATATATGCAGGCAGAGAATAGAAATTCTACTTTATTAGATTTAATGTGTGTGTATATATATATAGATATGTAGAAAATTGTTTTTCAGTAAGGTTAAATATATGCAGATTTTGGAATTTGTGTATATATAAGAAAAATTAAATAAAATAAAATCACTCGTGAATTAAAATTATCAAATGAAGATTGAATTATTCGATTGATTCGAATATTAATAAATGGTGTAAATTGTTTATACAAGGTCAAGAACTGTGAAGAAAAACAATCTGGAATAAAAATGGGTTGCATGCGTAATCAAAGGTGAGATCTTCTCACTCAAATTGAATAATTGAAAACTGCAGTTATTGATTGATTGTTGAATTGTGATAGTTAGATTAAAATTGTTGATTGTGTGCTTGAATGATAAAGTATTATCAGTTGTATTGAAATAGACCCTATGCGCCGCATAATAGCGGATGACATTATATGTAAAACCATATACCGCGATATTCCACCTTGAAGTGGAATTGATATTATATGTGTATTTGGAGCTGTTGATTTCCCGCATTATATAGCGGATGAGACCCTATGCGCCGCATAATAGCGGATGATATTTTATAATCCCATATACCGCGATATTCCACCTCGAAGTGGAATGGGTATTTAATTGTTGTGCTAACATATGTGGATGCAAGAAAACAGGTTAGAGGGATCCAACTGGATTCCTCAAATTGTATGAATTTGTTTCATATGTTGTGTGATGATTTATTGATAATCTGTGAATGATTATATTGATGATTTAATTTTTTGAAGGCTATAATTTAGCCGAATGTATTTTTGGTATCGTTGGATACCAGAAATAAATAAAATTGGATTTTGAAATTAAAATAGGAAATTTTAAGTAAATCCCTTTTGAAAGAATTGGGTGAATTTAAAAGAAGGAATTTAAAAGCATAAAGTTGATTTTTGAAATCTTATCGAAATATTTCCAAAATATGGGAAAAGATATTAATAAATGGGTTTTGAATAATATTATTTAAAAGTTGAAGAATTTATTGAAAATGGAATTTTAAATAATTTGGAAAGAATAAAGGGATTTATTTAAAAGGTGATAAATTTTTTTGAAATCCATTTGATAATTGATTCGGTATTGGAAAATAAATCTTTGGAAAATCAATATGAAAATTGATTTGGTGTTTGAATGAAAAATTGATTTTGTGTTGAAAATTAATTTGGAAATCGATTTGCAAATGTTTGTTATTTGGAAATATTTATACTCTATCTACTAATTTTATTAGTTTGGACTTGAAGTTCTATATGAGATATTAGTATAATATTTTCATAACTAATATTTAAGTAAGAGTTTAAAGATAGTTTTATTTTAAATGATTTAAATTACTTTAAAGTATTCAGACTTGGCAGATTTCCATTGGAAATAAATAATATCCGGAATTTTATTCCGTGAGTGAAAAGTGATTTGAAATTTGTTTTCAAAGTGATGAAGTGTGGAAAATATATATCTTGCAAAGATATTTTGAAATTTAATAATTTGGAAAAGTTATTTAAATTGGATGATTATTGTGAATATTGTTTGATAGTAAAATATCCAACTATCAGTATAAACAATTTGGGGAAATTATTGAGGCTTGATTGTTGTGAATGTTGTTTGATAGTTAAATAACCGACTTTCAATATTTGCCTTAGAAATGGCACTTGAATTTGTTTTTAGAACAAGCGCTCATTATTCGGTTTAGCCGGGAGAGGACCTTTGTGTCATATAACCCATTCCGAATAATGATACGACGTTATGGATTGCAATTGAAGACGGTGATGAAGACTGGGTGTCTTCGAAAACGATAGGATAACCTATCGAATGTCTCTGCACTGAGTTACTCCGGTATAGAGATCTCCACATGTGATGGGGAGTCCGATCGGGATTGTGGATACCCGGATTTGCAAGGGCCTCTTCCTTTATTGGACGAAGTGCCTTCGATTCTGTTCAAACCCGGAACAGACTTGTATGGTCGTATGTCTGACACTACACTTTGAGATATTACGCAGATTTCTTTCAAATACATATCTGTTGGTGGCGGAGAATTTATTCTCTTAGCTTAACACACTTCTCTGAGACGTACGAGCTCAGAGGTTATGTAGTTGAAGGTTATCGGTGATATACTCCCAATTTGGTAGTGTGGCATGCTAAGTGCTGCTGTGTGTTGATGGTCATTTGTTGATCATTCGTGATCAAAGCATGGCTTTCATGTAAAGCGTAGCTTTGTGGACGAGACCTCATCGAACCTCACACCTCAGAAATGGTCGAAACAGGAAAGATGCGGCAAGGTTATGAGGGTCGCACCCTTTAGGGTATGTCATTTCCTTCTGGAAAAAGGTGGTATCATGATATGGAGCCCAGATACTTTACCTATGTGGTTGCTGCAATCTCATTTACTGTGTGGTTGTTGCTTTGTGATTGAGGGCCCTCGGATAAAGGTCGCAAACGACCGGGGGGTGGCATACTCGAGTAGGAGTTACCTAGTTACAGAGGTAACCCGGCCTTGTGTTGGTAGAGAACCGGGTAGGTTCTCGGGACGTCCCTCCAGAGGCGTACCCATGTGGCATAGGAAGTTCTTTAGCCTGACCATTTGTTGGAAAATCAAAAGAAACAATACGAACCGTGTACGGTTTAGTTGTATAACCTGCCATGCAGCGTGGCGGTAACCTGCCACAAAACATGGTAGCTATAGTATGCATACAATAATGGTTGTATGCTGGCTAAGATTTATATTATATTTTCGAAATGTTTTCACACTAGGCACTAATGATAATATTAAAAAGATTTTGCGTATTAAGCATGTTTGACTATCATAAGGAGAAATCTCCTCCAATTCTGCGTTTCAATTGTGTGTGTGGCAGGAGGCCTTATAGTAGTTTCATTTTCCAAAAGCATTACGGATTTCTTTTTAATACCAATAACTGTTTTTAAGATCTCACACCAGTTCCATGACTGACCTGAAGTTTATTGTTCCCTTTCTAAACTCTGGGTGCTCATAATTTTCCACACGGGCAGCCTAAAATCAGGTTATCAATTGGATCTGGATGGATTGCTGTGGAGATCTGGAGGCGAGCTGGATGGCGAGACGTATCACTTATACTAGTATTATTCCGCTGTGTATTATGTTATGTGGACAAGTTTTTATAACTGTCCAGTGATGTGTGTTGTTGTTGTAAACTCTGATGATGTATTGTATAAACTGATATAATTCTTTGTTATAAAGATTATTCATTCATCTATTATATATTGTTCCACTGCGAATGTGAGATTCTGATATTGTTTCTGTTTCTTTTTCTTTCTTTCTTCTTCTATCTCTTTCTTTTTTTAACCCTAACAATTCGGTTTTCCGGCATTCGATAGTTCGGCAGTTGATACAGTGGTTGTATTGATATCGACTTTCGAAAGTCGAAAAAATCGGGGCGTTACATATTGATTATTAGTTATCAACTTAAATATATTGGTTATTAACTAAAATGTATTACTTGTTAATTTTTAAATAAATATATTATTTATTATTTATGAATTAAAATTTATTAATATTAATTAAGTAATTAACAAAATAAACAACTAAACATACATCCAATTCCATATGCAACAAGTCAAAATGTCTTATACCAAGTACAACAATTCTTCTTCTCAAATCGCACCTTTTAGCAAAACTTTTTTTGGCTACCGTAGAATTGTTCTCAGATCTGTAAATGGATATCCAAGAAAAATCTTAAATTCGTCCACATCCGTATTCGAAAAGTGGATAAATATTTAATATTTGAAAAAATGAATACGGATACGAAGGTATCCACATTCGAAAATTTTTCGTCTGATAGCTGTCAAGACTACAGTTTATATTTTGTGTATTTTAGTACAATGAATACACACGTTTATTTATTTATTCTTTTATAAAGTTAGCAGCTTGTATTATATATATTTAATGCATATGAATTGTTCAAAGCTATCTACCGTCATCATGTTTGTTTATTTTTCGCACTTTTATAATCAATGGAATTGAAAAAAAATCAAGCTAAACCAAAATTTTCTATTTATATTTCTCGATTTATTGATCGTGAGCGGATAAAATAATTATTTGATATCCGTCCGTATCCACGGATGCGGATATCCAATATCCGAAAATGATTTCTGATGCGGATATAACACTATCCGTATCCGAAAGTATCTGTTTACATGTCTAATTGTTCTTTTTGGGTAACGCAGATTTTCGAAGAAAAAACTATCAAAATATCCAATGAATATTTTGTACAAGAACCCCGACTTCTACAAGTAGCATATCTGTGAAAGCATGTACATATCCACATACAAATACGTGTGAAATGCACATGTATACGTGTCATAAGGTTCAAGTAATGCACCTTTTTGTTCAAAATTTCAACAGGTTCGAGGACCTACACAGCTGCTGGAATCAACAAACAAGCATCGATAATGAAAGCACTAAACTGACATTAAATTTAAGCAAGACAAGCTCACGAGATGGGTGTAATCACAAGAAAGGTGGATGGCAAAACTACAAATTTTAAGCACATCAATGTGTTTAAGGAGACATAGAAAGTACACCAGATTGCATTAATTGAAAAAAAAACAAGGTTACAGCATGCATTTGAAATTCATATCAACCATTCAAAGATGAAGGAAGATAACAATCAATCTATACCAGCACTGCCATCAGTATGCCATAGCGATACAATGTTTCTAGAACTGCAACAAAAAGGGGAAATGAAGAATTGTCAAATAACAGGCAGAATGGAGAATACAGACATATAAACTAGAATATTTAGTATGTATTGTCTTGAGAACTTGTATTACAAATATAAGCAATTTAATCCTAGTTCCTATAAAACTACTTACCTCAACACATACAAACGAAATATCAGCTTAAGGTTAACTGGAAATTTTGATGTCCAAATAGAATGGTGCATCAGGTATTTCTAATTTGTTCAAACACACAATACCTACAGTTTTGTGCAAAAACAAAGCTTAAAACAAAAGTAACTCACCCGATCAAGTGCAAATCAAAAGGCCGCCCTTTGCTTCTTCTTCCCAAAAAATGCCTCCCAAACAGTAGGCGAGTAAGGACCATTCTTATCCATATATTCTCTGACTTTTCTATCATCAATGGCGAATCCTTTTTCCCTTAGACTTTTCAGTACTTTTGCAGCTTCTTCAACACCTTTCTCTTCACAGAATCCATGAACCAAAGCAATTAAACTAGCAGCATTTGGCGCATGCCCAGCATCTATCATTTCATAGCAAAACTCAATGCCATCATCCAGTCTTTTTCCTTTGCATAAACCCTGAATTATAATTCCATAACTGATGGCATTAGGAACGATCTCGTTCTTCTGCATTTTACGGAATATTCTTATCGCATCATCAAATTTAGCTGCTTTACAAAACCCTTCAACTACTGCAGTATATATCACAACTTCAGGTATAGTTCCTTTCTCGCGCATTGAACCGAACAGTTTCATTGCTTCTTGAACTAACCCATCTTTACATAATCCATCAAGCATTGCTACAGCATTTGGAATCAAGCCAGTTTCCTTCATTTTCTTAAATATTTCATCTGCATCTGCAGGTGGCTCAATCTTCATATTATTTGGACGTACCTTTTTAACAGTTCTAGGTGGACGGTTGTCACCTAAATCAACAGTTTCAAGAATGGAACCACTACTCTTCTTATCATTATGGGTTTCAATACTAGGGGTGTCATCAAAATCCATTTCTTCCAGATCCTTGTCAAAAGATTGACTCCTTTTCTTACCCATGTCATCAAAATCCAATTTTTCAAAATGGGTATTTTTGCTTTGATCTCTCTCTTTCATCATATCACTGAATTTGAATGGTATACTACCATTTGCATTCCGTTCACGTTGTTCTCCTTTCATCCGTCTATCATTTTGATCTCTTCTGCTGAAATTGTTGTCATCGCTTCTTTTTTCATTTTCAAAGTTGGAATTGTAATCATCGTTCCTTCTTCTGCTTTCTCCTCTCATAGGCCTATTGGGAACCGAACTGAATCCGGCAAGGGGACGGAAATAAATTGAAGATTGAAATGAGGAGTTTTCTTTGATACACGGTCCGCAAATATGAGAAATTTTACTTCCAAAATTGAAGAAGAAATATTTAGAGATTCTAGTCTGCATGGTATTTGATTAGCTTTGAAATTGGGTTTAGAAATCGTGAGCTAGGGTTTTGGAACGGGAAAGAAGACGGTATGCTGATTGCCGAATTATTAAATGGCCTACTATCTTACCACCCAAGAGTTTGCCTTTCTAATACCGAAAATCCAATTATTCGATATTCAAAAAACAGTATATGCTTTTAAAAATTATCTATTCGAATTTAATTGAGATTATAACTTATATTATGTGTATTTATATAAAAAAAAACCGTCTGCCTAAGATCAAACTCTCTCCGATTAAGTCTGGCGATTATTAAATGACCTTCTATGTTATTATCAAAAAAATTGCCTTTGTAGCGACCGTGAAATTCGAACACCTCGCCTTTAAATATCGAAACATTTTGAAATATACTTAAAGTGTTATAAATATAATTTTACAACCTTATTAAACATCGCTATTAATAAATGATGATAAGAAATTTGTTTCTTTTTTGAAAATTGTTTACAAAAACATATTATTCGAAGAAATATCGATAATTTGATCGAAAATCAGTTTATCAATAAATAACTTTTTGATCAATATAAGTTGTTCGAACTCTTGTACATTTATCTAATGATCAAATTAACACATTAGCAACCGTTAACGCTTTGCTTCATAAAGAAAATAGAACATTCTAGATAGTTCCAAATGGATAAGAGATATTAAAATGTAAGAGGTATCAAAGGAATTTGCTAAATGAAAGTGAGATAAAGGAGAAGTGATGAGCATGTGGACTGGTTAGCCTTCCATGGCATGGTTGGGGGGAGGGGGTGAGTGGTGAGAGAAAACTTAGGCAACACCATTTAAAGTTGAGGCATGCCGTTGTTTAATAATCACAAATTCACAAAGCAAAACCAAGCTTTCTTCCATGTCTTCTTCTTCTATTATGTTCTAAAGAAAATAATTGCAAATCACATCCAAATCAACTCAAATTTGGAGTGGAACCTTGAGACAACATTACAACAACTCCCAACTAGTTAGATCTTGAAGAAGTGAAGCCACTCTCCCCTATCCAAGAAGGCCGTGAGCAAAAGGGGTGCTTGCGGTGCCTAAAAGCAAGTGAATGTGAAAGAAGGAGAAGATAGAAGGTGGTTGCAAGGAAAAGGTTGGGCTTGGCTAGCTTGGATTTGGTTGATTGTTGGGTTAAAGTTGAGCTAACTCACCACCATGAATAAAAATATAGAGTATATATACTTGTGTTGATTGTGTATATATTGTTTGAATTAATGTTGACATATGTTGAAATATTGGATCTTATTCTTTGTTTAAAAGAAAATGGCATATGTAATCCATGGTTGTAGATGAACTTTGGTCTAGATTGGACTTAGATTTGAAAGTGCACCTATAACGATAGTCGCTATAAATGCAATTAGGAATTGTCTTGTATTCGACAATTTCTATATAACTTTGTAGAGAGATCCTTAGGGGTTTCTCGTCATATTTATTATGTTTTATATGTATACATGCTTCCACAAAAAGTTGGATAGTAAAAAGTTAAGTAACATTTTGAAAAATGGCCAAAACTTCACTTGTGCAAAACTGCCCCGTTTAGCCTTGACTTTTGGACTTTAAAAGTTTGAAAAGTAAGTATTTTGTTTCTCCTCTCTTAATTATATAAAACATTTAAGTCTCATACCTTAAATAATTTTATATAACCATTAAAACACTTAGTGAAAATCTAAATTTTTTTCCAGAAAATCTATTTTAATATGTTTTCCAACACATAAAAATTTCAGATCCAAATCTTTTATTATTTAACCGAAAATAATTATTAACCGAAATAAACATTTTCTTTACTAGAAAATCCATATAATTTCAGAAAATTCCAAAAATTGAAATCCATCTCTAAAATATTATTTATAATCTTCATAAAAATTCTCAAGGCATTTGGATGTCATTTTATAAGGTTTTCACCTTAAGACATATCATAAAATCAATATGGACACACATAATCATCAACATATATTTATAACCATTCCATCATTCAAAATCACGACAAATCAATGCAAAATATTCGGCAGTCATCTAAAAACTGGAAATACGATCAAAAATGAGATGTAAACATTATTCACCTTAGCTTTGGATATGAGATTTGAATGAATTTGATGTTGATTAAGCTTCCCCTTTATCTTTCTTCCTCTTGCTCTTATTAACGGTGGCTGGCCTTAACTTTTAAAATATGAGAATGAAAACGAACGTGTAAAATTTACACAACCATGGGTTATAGATATAGAAATGGCCTCTTTCCTATTTTACCCCTCCTCCATTTCATTTCAACTCCTCTTTAGTTCATTTGTTACATGACACGGCCACCCCTTAAGTAAAATCAAATCTCAATCCCCTAATCAACATATTATTTTATTTATTTTAACCAATTAAATATTCCAAATAATATTACCAAAATCTGGAGTGTTACAAACCCCCCTCCTTAAAGAATTTCATCCTTGAAATTACGATAAGGTACACAACAAATCAAATAAAGAGGTAAAACATACCATCAAACAAGTCAGAATAAGTATCTCTAATCCTGCTCTCAATCTCCCAAGTACAGTTCCTGTCATCGCCGCTCCACTAGACTTTGACTAATTTGACCGTCTTGGTTCTAAGCCTCTTCTCATCTCTCGCAACAATACGAATATGCTCCCTTACTATGGTCAAATCCGGTTCTACCACTAAATCATCTAGCATAGTCAATGCAATAGTAGCCTCCGGGTCTCTAACACACTTTTTGAGATGAGATACATGAAAAACATCATGGACTCCTGCCAAACTGCTCGATAACTAAACTCTATATGCTAATTTCCCGATCCTCTCAACAGTAGGAAAAGGTCCAACGAATCTCGGTGCTAACTTCCCCGATTTCCCAAACCTAATCACACCCTCCATCGGTGATACCTTGACGAAAAATTGGTCTCCAACTGAGAACTCTAGATCTTTCCGTCTCTTATCTGCAAAACTCTTCTGCCTAGACCGAGCCTCCTTCATTCTAGATTGAATGACATTAATCTTTTCTACAGCTTCTCTGACTAAATCTGAACTAAGACCAACCTATCCCCAGTCTCTAGCCAACATACAGGAGATTTGCATGGCCGTCCATACAAAGCTTCAAACGGTGCCATCCCAATACTAGTCTAATAACTATTGTTATACGAAAACTCCACTAAATGCAGATGGTCTTCCTATGATCCCCCGAAATCTAATACACAAGCTCTTAACAAATCTTCCAAGGTTTTGTTAGCTCTTTCTATTTTCCCATCTGTCTACGGATGGTACGCGGTACTCATCTTGATCTTGATCCCCAAAACTTCTTGAAGACTCTTCCAGAACTCGCTAGTGAATAAGGAATCTATATTACTAACTATGCTATTAGGAATTCCATGCAGTCTAACTACATTATTCATAAACAACTTTGCCAAAATAGGTGCCGTTCTGGTAGACTTAACTGGAATGAAATGGGCACTCTCGGTCAGTCTGTCCCTATGACCCATATACTATCATTTCCTTTGTTCGACCTTGGCAACCTATCAATAAAATCCATGGAGATAGAATCCCATTTACATACTGGAATATCCAATGGCTGAAGAAATCCACTTAGTTTTTGGTGTTCGGTCTTTGCCTGCGGCAAATCATGCACTACTTCACATACAACCCAATATTCCGCTTCATACCTTCCTAGAAGAAACTCCTCTTCATATCTTGATAGATCTTAGTACCTCCTGGGTGAATAGAGAACTTCGAACGCGGCATTCCTCTAAGACTTCTTTCCTTATGTTTCCCATACTCGGAACACATAATCTCACTTTCTTTCTCAACCTCCCATTCTAGTCAAGGCTGAAATCTTTCAAGTCATCACTCTCGGTTCCATCTCTTAACTTCCTAATCCATTCAGCTAACGCTGGATCCTCTATCAATTTAGAAGCGATCATTTCGATCACCACTGGTCGAACTTCCAAACAAGATAATATAACTGTATCTCCACTAGACCCAGCCTCGGATCTCCACTACACTCTGCAATCTGCTAATGCTTCTAAATCCTTCCACTCAGCAATCATCGCCAACACTACGTTCTGATGTTTCCTGCTAAGTGCATCTGCAACCTTGTTGCCTTTCCCTGGTGTGTATTTAATCCCGAAATCATAAGTGGCAATAAACTCTAACTACCTCCGTTGTCTCATGTTCAACTCCTTCTGAGAGAACAAATACTTCAACGACTTATGATCTGTATATAACTCAAACCTTTCTCCCAAAAGGTAATGTCTCCACGCCTTCAATGCAAAAATCACTGCAGCCAATTCCAAATCATGTGTCGGATATCTGACCTCATGCTACCTAAGCTGTCTAGAAGCTTAGGCAATCACTTTACCTCTCTGCATCAGCACAACTCCTAGTCTTATTCCACACACATCGGTATAAACCACCAAATCCTGATTCCCTTTCGGAACAACAACAACAGGTGCATGAGTCAATAAGTATTTCAAACTCTAGAATGCTTCCTCACACTTATCGATCCTCACAAACTTCACATCCTTTCTTGTCAGCTTGGTCATCGGTGTCGCTTTCCGTGAAAAATCCTTAATGAACCTTCGATAATAACCAGCCAACCCAAGGAAACTCTTTATCTCTGTCACCGACTCGGGTCTCTTCCAATTATTCACTGCTTCAATCTTATTTGGATCTACTGATAACTCTTCCTTTGAGACTACATGACCTAGAAATTTCACTTCTTTCTTCTAGAAATGACACTTCGAAAATTTTGCTTTCAGTTGATGCTGCCTCAGCGTCTCAAGCACCACCCTAAGATGAACTTCATGCTCTCTTTCATCCTTAAAGTATATTAAGATATCATCTATAAAAACCAATATGAACCTATCCAAGTGCTCTTGAAAAACTTGGTTCATCAAATCCATAAAGAAGGCCGGTGCATTAATCAGTCCGAATGGCATAACTAACCATTCGTACGACCTATATCTGGTCCTAAACGCCGTCAAAGGTATACTATCCTCTGCTACTCTAAGCTGATGGAAACCTGTCGCTAAATCCAACCGCGAGAATACCTTGGCTCCACTCAACTGGTCGAACAAATCGTCAAATTTCGGCAATGGATATCGATTATTTATCGTCCTCTCATTCAACTTACGATAATCGATACATAGCCTTAACGATCCATCCGACTTCTTAGCAAACACTACGCCTGCTCCCCAAGGTGAACTGCTTGGCCTGGTATAACTCTTGCCTTCTAAATCCACCAACCGCACCTTCAACTCGCTCATCTCCGTAGAGGTCATCCTGCTTGGCGGTTTACTCATTGGTTCTGCTTCCGGAACTAAATCTATTTGAAACTCAATGGCTCGTCTTAGCGGCAATCTAATACAGGCTCAAAAACATCCATGAATTCTATAACCTCGAAAACTAGACTCAAATCATTATCCAATTTCATAACACCCAACAAAGCATACACTTCACCGCTGGAACCTTCTACGGTATAAACAATTTGATCACTACAATCTGGGTGCCTAAGAGATATTTTCCTATCCTGGCAAAATATCCTAGTATCGTACTCACTTAACCAATCCATACCAAGAATAATCTCGAATCCTAAAAAATCCAACACGTGCAAACTGCAAACAAAAGTATGACCTAACAGGTCAAACTCTAACTGGTCACATCTCAAACTTAGAGTTACATACCCTCCTATTGGATTCGCAACCCATAAGGAAGTAACTAAATATGTGGGTTTTAGGTTAAGCTTATCTATCAAACATCTAGATATAAAAGAATGCGATGCACCGGTATCAAATAGAACTCTAACAGGAATACCATGAATTTGAAGCGTACCTCCTAAGAGTGCCTTTCCTTTCTCCTAGGTTGTTGGCTTCGAAGCAGTAAGCTCCAATGCATATACTTTGCCCTTTCCATCCTTAGTGGGCTCCTTGCACAGGCTCTTGTAATGGCCAATCTGGTCATAGTTGAAGCACCTGACATTCTTCTTTCCAGCCACCTCCTTAGCTTTACCAGCACAACACTCATTAGCAAAGTGCCCGTTCTTATCGCACTTGAAACAAACAATCTCAGACTTCCCCTTCTTAGCTTCTCCACCCTTCTGAGCACCTTTCTTAGGAAAGAACTTCTTATTCTGATTCTACCCAACCTGGACTTCTTTAGCCTTACTCTTCTCTAGAGAATCAAGAATATTCTTATGCCTTAAGGCCATCTCCACTACAAAGTAAGAAGGATCTCTAATATGAGGTAATGTGGCCCTAGCTAACTAAGGCTTCAACCCCTTGATAAACTTCTCGTTCCTCTTCATGATTGTATCCATAGAAGCATATCCATATCGAGCCAACTCCTTGAACTTTCTAGCATACTCCAGAACAAACATCTCCCCCTGCTCTAACTTAGCAAACTTCCTGATCAGAGCTGACTGTGTCATTGCAGACATAAACCTCTCCTGGAACCTTCCCTTGAAATCTTCCCATGACAAAGTTTCCACGTCCACACCAGCCGTCACACTATTCCACCAAAACAAAGCAGCTCCCTGAAGCTGCCTGGATGCCAACCTCCTCTTCTGCTCATCATTGAGCCCCAAGTCTGCAAAAATCCTTTCGTAGTGCAACAACCAATTTTCCACTTCTATAGCATCCTCTGTCCCCAGAAAAG
This sequence comes from Allium fistulosum, assembly GCA_030737815.1. Taxonomy (NCBI): domain Eukaryota; kingdom Viridiplantae; phylum Streptophyta; class Magnoliopsida; order Asparagales; family Amaryllidaceae; genus Allium; species Allium fistulosum. The sequence continues at coordinate 921,537,785 of CM060906.1, forward strand.
GCTTCCCTCTAAGCTTAGCATAATCTCCGCTCAGCTTAGCATAATAGTTAACTACCAGAACTCCTGCCCCTACAGCATCTCCTCCTACCATTCCAGCTGCAAATCCAGCTTGCATTATATTCACAAAAAACTTATACATAGCTCCCATGTCCACTTGCGGGACTCCACCACCGACATTCTCTACTTGTGCCTGACCATGGGTCCTCCTTGGACTAGGTCTGGCATTTCCTTCGGTGCCCTCCCCTTCTAGGTTAACTCTTTCTCTTCTACCTTCCATATCTGTATTCAAACCTCATGAGATACAGAAAAATAACCTAACAAGGATAGAAGACTAGAGATAAAGCATATACTTATATATAGCAAATACAAGTATGTTACTATAGCGTATCCCAAACCCAAATCTTACTCTAATTCCTTAGGATTATGTTTTAAAAACCATTTTTAGTTTAAAGTTTTTTATAAACCTCGCTTTGATACCAAGTCGTAACATCCCGTATCTAGACGCCAAAAGCTAAGCACTACAAATGTTGCAGTCATCTATAGTATTAACTTCTGATGACAAAATACAGTAATGATAATCATATCCATAATATTAGAAGCACTTGAATATGAATAAAATCACAGATTTCCAAAAAACAACACTTTGCTGATTACATTTCAAAACAGATTCATATCCAAGTTACATAATCCCATATCGTTTCCTAGGTAAAGATTAATTATAACTATTACAAAAATATGCCAAGAGCGACATATGACGATGCCCCCCTGGTTAATCAAAGCAATATAGTCATATCTTACTTAATATACATAGCAGAATCAAAATAAAATGAAACTGCAAATCCTAGCTAGCTATCTGTCAGCCACCTTCTCGTCTTTGGAAGCTTTATTGGCCTAAAGACTAAAACCTGAAAACCTTAACCATCAGCCTACTCAAATCAATTTTTGAGCACCCGAGAGTTTAAGGGGAAACAAAAATTTCGAGCCAGACATAAAAGCCTGGTGTGAATAATTCTGTTACATCTCGGTTTACTGATATTAAGTGAGACCACGCCGCTTAGCGGAACGGGTTTCCCCTCACTAATATCCTCTTTAAAACATATATTTTGCAAATCTTTTCCTACAACCAAATTGGTTAATCAAACTGATTATATCAAAATAGTAATATCCTTTATGCTAATAAATGGACTATTTGTCCAAAAAGGTAATAAGTAGACTATCTATCCACAACATAATAGCAAGGTCTGTTATGCTACAAATGGACTATCTGTCCATACAATTGGGCTGACTGCTTGCAAACTTGACTAACTGTCCGAATCAAAATGGACTAACTGTCCGAATTATTTTCTTAGGGTTAACTACCCTATATATTTTTACTTGAAAACCTTTTCAAAATGATTTAACTTTTTAAATCATACTTATACAAGGAAAATATATTCTTAGCTTTACTCTAAGCTATTTTGCCATGATATTTATACTTTACACAAAATAACGTTGATGAGATTTAATAAGGATTAACTATCCTTCCAAAACAAGTTAATACCATTTTTAACTTGAAAATACTTAGGCAACATTGCCTATTTAATACATTTGAAACTCTTGTTTAAAACCGTTAAACAACCCTTTTGAAACCATTGAAGACCCTTTCGAAACCATTAAATATTGCCTTTCGAAACCTTTCCTTCCTTTTCTCCGAAGGCTTCAGAATATCAGACATCCTCCCATAAAACCTTTTAAATACTGCCTTTCGAAAGCATAGGAAAAACCTTCCCTTTCAACCCTTTTGAAACCCTGGAGAACCACCCCTTTCAAAACCATTCGCTAAAACTGTTCGAAACAGTCAAAACTCAATCCTTTCGAAAGCACTTTGGGTTCAATTTGAAACATGTGAAACCATTTAAAAATTTACCCCTTCGAAACCTTTGAAAAACGTATCGGTCGAAACCATTTGGATTTTGCCTTCAAGTAGAGCAAAAGGATCAGAAACCCATTAAAGTCGAAAGCATTTGTTTCGAAACCATTTAAAACTATCTCTTTCGAAACCATTTGGGTTTTACTTTAATTATAAAAAAAGGGTCATGAAAAAATTTAAGTCGAAAGCATCTGCTACGAAACTATTTCCTAAGTAAAGAAGTGATGGTGTCGAAACCATCCCTTTCGAAAGCTTTGGAGAGGTGGCCAGGTTTTTAAAAAACAAAACAATCCCTTCGAAACCATCTGGTTCGAAAGGTAAAAAGGCGGTAGCAAAAAGGTTTCGAATTAGTCGAAGCAATTATTTAAAAACAGTGGCACAACCCAATCGAAACATTTCGTTTTAAAACCATTTGACCCGGTCAAAAGCTAACCAAGTTGAAAGCATTTTAGTCGAAAGCAAGCAGGTGCATTTTTAATTTAAAAACAAAGTAAAGCCCCAACCCCTTCAGAACCCCTGATTTCGACTCCATACCTTTCGCCTTCATTCAATTCACTACATACCAGTTCCCTGATACCATGGGCATTGGTTTCGACTGTGTCGGAAGCGAAGATGAGGAGGCGGAACCGGGTGTCGACGGTGTCGAAATAGTGAAAAATATGCAACAAATAGTTCTTTCCACCTAACCCGCCTTACGTGTCTAATTGTGATTGATTGCCTCTTTCTTTACCAATAAAAAGTACTGCACTTTTCAAAAGTGCTACCGACTTTCTAGAGTTAACAAATTTAAATTATTTTTCAAAAAGCACCTTCCCCTTTCTTAATTATATAAAACATTTAAGTCTTATACCTTAAATAATTTTATATAACCATTAAAACAATTAGCAAAAATCTACAAAAATTCCAAAAAATCTCTTTTGATATGTTTTCCAACATATAAAAATTTCAGATCCAACTCTTTTATTATTTAACCGAAAATAATTATTAACCCAAATAAACATTTTCTTTACTAGAAAATTCATATAAATTCCATATAATTTCAGAAAATTTCAGAAATTGAAATCCATCTCTAAAATATTATTTATAATCTTCATAAAAATTCTCAAGGCATTTAGATGTCATTTTATAGGGTTTTCACCTGAAGACATATCATAAAATCAATATGGACATACATAATCATCAACATGTATATATAACCATTCCATCATTCAAAATCATGACAAATCAATGCAAAATATTTGGCATTCATCTAAAAACTGAAAATACAATCAAAAATGAGATGTAAACATTATTCACCTTAGCTTTAAAAGTTAAGGATATGAGATTTGAATGAATTTGATGTTGATTAAGCTTCCCCTTTATCTTTCTTCCTCTTACTCTTATTAATGGTGGCCGGCCTTAACTTTTAAAATTTGAGAATTAAAACGAACGTGTAAAATTTACACTGCCATGGGTTATAGATATAGTAATGGTCTCTTTCCTTTTTTACCCCTCCTCATATTTCATTTTAACTCTTCTTTATTTCATTTGTTACATGACATGGCTACCCCTTAAGTAAAATCAAATCTCAATCCCATAATCAACGCATTATTTTATTTAATTTAACTAATTAAATATTCTAAATAATATTACCAAAAATCTAGGGTGTTACATTTTTCCACGCAGTTCATACTATGTTCTGTCGATGAGCCAGTTGTGTTTACCTTATGGTATATTTTATTTAGAGATATACAACACTCAGAAGATAATTTTTGGTCCTTGTTATGGAGATCTGCTTCAGTTTACTGGAAGCATCTCCATGGAAAAATCCATTATGCAAACGTAACTTAGCAGTATTAAATGTATACCTATTATTTTTGTGTCGTACGCACAGTAGCTACTTATATATTTATGTCATGCACCCTAGACGTTATCTATTATATCGATATACTCACTCATTGGATGGTTGATTTCATTTGAGGGGAAAACCATTACGGTAATCTGTATGGTCTCAATGGTTACCGTTACTACATATTTCTTGAGTTTCTCATGTTGGTTTACCAGATTGATTTGGGTGTTATTTTCTTATAATGCTCAGGTCAGTCCGTGTGTATTCCAAATTTAGCTTTGGGTGATTTGGAGCTTATAGAGACGAGCTGGATGTTTACCGACCGTCGTTTTCTTATTTTCGCTGCATTACTGTATTGTATATTTTAGTATTGTGAGGACAGACAGTAATAAATGTCTAGGCCGATGATAGTACTTAGGTTTTATAACTCTGAAATTTTTGAAGTCAGAGCAACCATTTGTACAGTTATTTTGGTATTATATATTATCGCTCCATTGTAAGATTCCGATGTTGTGCTCTCTCTTTCTTGTTCTATTCTTTTTTTAACGCTAACTTTCTGTCTTTCTACCACTTGGGTGTTCGATACACGAATAATGTGGATGTATTTAGTGTCGACATTTGAGGGTCAAAAATTTGGGTCGTTGCAGCCTTTCCAATTAAGTCTGCCAATGGATATTCGAAAAATCCAAAATCCATCCCCATCCATATCAAAAAGCGAATAATTATCCAATATAAAAAAATGAATGCGGATGCAAAAGCATCCGCATCTGAAAATTATCCGTTCTGTTTTTATCAAGATTACAGCTTATTTGTGTGTTTTATTAATATAAAAAAAAGCTGGCTTCCGAGGATTGAACCCTCTCCCTCTTATGGGGAGCTAGAAACCCTTGCCAACTGCATTAGAACTTCTGTTGTTTTAAGCTATGTTTTTCGGGTGAATTTTGCTGCCAAGGATCTAACTCTCTCCCTCTACCGTGTATTTTAGTACAATGAAAGATATGTATATGCTATTTTATTAAATTAATTTTCTGTCTTTATCAATCGTTAACGAATATGATAATTATCCAATATTCGTCCATATCCGTGGATGCCGATTTTTGATGTATGAAAATTATTTTAGATGTGGATGTAGATATAGCAATATCCACATCTGAAAATACCCGTTAACATGCTTACTTCCAACCCCCCATTTAGTTAAAAAATATGCAGCTCCTTATTTTCTTTCAATCCATCATTTTATTCCATGTTAATCTTCATTTTTCAAATTTTGGACACGTCAACGCTCTATATGATACAAACCAACCTGTATTTTAAGCATAGAAGAATCATAAAATATTATTTTTAAACTATTATTAAGTCAGATTTGGTTATAACTGTTGGTTACATTGAGTAGCAATATTTTTGCCTTTAGAAATTTCGTTGGATGATTTTGACCCTGAAAATGGGTAAGGTTTATAACTTTTGGTAGGAGCCAAATTAGGGATAGAGAACACCTCCATTAGAAAGATATGTTAGTTTCTCTTTTCATAGAGTGGTCGTAATAGCTTTTTCAACTTACCATGTATGGTCGTTTGAAATTTGGACAGTTTCTTGCTAGATTAACGAGTAGTTAATTAGGTCCGGATTAGGTTGATTAACAAGATTTGGGATTTGTGCCTAATTAGGGAGATGAGACAGTTTCAACCACTTTTCTCACTTTCCAAAACTAAACCAAACCTCCATCAATTCATTTTGGCCAAAAAGAACCATTTTTCTGTATTTTAATTAGCTAAATCGCGTCATTAAGTAGTATTTAGCAAGGAATTGGAGAATATACCATTTGCATATCTTGGGAATAGTGAAGGTTGTTGTTCACATCTGGTTTGCATTGATTTTCATGCACTTCGGTATTTAGGCGAGTGATTTTGTATCTCTTACCCCATTGTGCATGTTGACATTGTAAAATAATGATTTTTTAAAGATGATTTTTGATGTTAAAATGTATTTAAAACTAGATCTAACTTTAATAACATCTTAAACCGAGTTTAAAAAGATAAATATGTTGTTTATTCGTTTTTGACATTTTTGTAAAACAACTCATCATTTTATGGGTGGTTAGATCTAGGATGATATAAATGCTTGGATATGAATTTATTTTCTTAAATGTGATGTATAAATGAGACGTATTACTTGCATGTACTTTTTTGTGTTGTTTTAAACTTGTTTAGGTGTAGTTAGAGAGCAGTCATCGTCGAGTGAAATCGATGAGTGAAAATATTCAAAACGTGATACGATCGTAATATATTGTTTTTTAAGTCCTAGTGGAGCTAAAATACAAGTCGCATTTGGTTTGGACGAGATTTGATAGAGTTTTGGTGAAATTGAAATCTTGAAGGTGGTTGGGGGGGGGGGTAAGGTTACTTCGGGGATCTTGATGCCTTGCTTCTGGAAAGTAGTACATAGACTTTAGGTACATATGGACTAGGCTGCAGGAAAAGCGTGATGGCTAGAGGACTTAGAGAAGTGGAGGAAAACTTAGCCATCTTGGCTAACTAAACCTGCCATCACCGACAAGCATCAAGTCGGCATAAATATATTTCTAGGGGCTTGGATTCCTGCTTTGAGTCAACGCAAGGAAACTCTGGGCTAGGAGGGACGTTGCTTCAGGAAAATGATGAGGCACCGAGAGAATTTAAGATGGTGAAACACCTAACAATTTTTTGTTTAGTCAATCATGTTGGTGCCGACATGATCATATCAATATCGACATGATTGAAGTGGGAGGTGACGACATGTGGGCTGTAAGAGGAAGTCGAGGCGTAGACTTTGGGGGTCAAGCCGTGTGTGTTCTTTCGTTGGTTCTATTGGAACTGGGCCATACCGTAGTAGAAGAAATGGGTGAATTTCAAAAAAAAATTACCATTTTTGATCTTTATTGGACTTATGTAGTCTAAGTCCATTTAGAACATTCCTAATTTTATTTTAAAATCAATATGTTATATAAATTTATAAATAATGTTTTATTTTATATCATTTGTATTATATATATATGCATATCATATACACATATGTGTGTATGTGCACATGCAATAAAATAATGCATATATGGTTTAACATGTTCGTATATAGATGTTGGGATTTACATTGCAACAGACATGTTGGCCCTCGTGTAAACAAATGAGTTGTCTAAATGTTTACATATATGTGCATCAAAATATAATAAGATGTGTGTGTTATGAAACACTGGATGTAATTAATTAAATATAAAACATTATGAGATGTGTGTGTGTGTGTATTTAATTTGTTTATATATATATGAATATAATTAAATTATAAAATTATTTTAATTATATGTATATTAAAAAAATATTTTAACATTTATAATATACTTAAAATCAGAACAATTTTTTTTAAATAATATAAAATATATAAGCATATAATAAGATATATTTATTTATTTATTTATTTAAATAAATAATAAATGTATACATAAAAATTTACCTTGTTGCTCTCGGCCTATATATATATATATATCCGTGTGTGTGCATGTTGCGTGCGTGCGTGCGTGCGGGTATGTATGTTTTTTAAATTTAAAATTCCTTTCAGTTTTAATTAATTAATTGTATAAACAATTATTAAATTATAAAACCGCATGAAATTATTATTCAAAAATAAAAAAAAATTATTTATGATAACGTGTTATAATATTATATCTAAAATTTTGGTCAAAATTATTATTATTTGTAGTATTTTATAACTTCATAAATGATTTAAATCAAATAAATAGATTATATATAATAATAATTTTTATTTTTTTGACATTAAAAGTTAATTTCACATAAATGAATTTTTCCAAAATTTAAAACGTGAATTATATATTTATAATCATGTTAAATTAAGACATAGATAATTAAATCATTTAAATAATATTTTTTATTTAATTTTTTTCTTATTCTCTAGCCTAAAATTATTTTTATAATAAATAAATTTTCAAAATTTTAAAACCTGTATTATATATTTATAATCATTTGAAATTAAGACTAAGGTATTTGAATCAGTAAATAATAATTTTTTGGCTGTAAGCACTATGAAATCTACATATGTATATATAAAAGTTTTTATTGTTAATGCATAAATATACAAAAAATCGTCGTATGTGACAAGACAATTATATACCAATTATATCTGTAAACTGATATACAGAACAATAATTAAACGAGCATTAATATAAATTGGTAAATCAGATAATTACCATTCACTAATGCTAATGATCATAACATGAAGCGTTGAAATGAACTCCTGAATCGAATTCCAATTTTGAAGGTGCTATCTTCCAAACAGCTTTACTACCGGCGATCGAATCGCTTTAATTTGATATGTTTTTATATTTTGAATTTTTGGCGTTTGGACACTACTAGGAATAAGCCTATTCCCGACGGCTATAAACCGTCAACGACGGTTAAAAGTCAATGGCGGCCGTCGGAAAAAGCCGTTGGAACGAAGATCGTCACCAAATAGTGTTTCCGAGCTTTCCAACAGCATCGTTGACCTATTTTCGATGGCTCCCAACGGCTTCACTGGAAAGTCACGGTTTAACCGTATTTGTGTCGAAAGCCATTGGTATTAGCCGTCGAAAGTCGTTGGTTATTGTTTACTATTTAGTCGTCAGCAACCGTCGGAAATCTGGAATGTTTTTAATGCAGTCATTCGTCTTCCGTACAACGCATACATATCAATATATATATATATACATATATCATAGCTCAATTTCACGCATATAAATCATATATATATATATATATGCCACATATAAAACATTAATAATAAAAAATATGTCAATATTTACAATAAATCAAACTCAAACAATCCACCGTACAACAAAACATTCCAATAATAGACACAAAATCAATCTCCAACATCTCGAAATGTATCAATCGTGTCAAAACAACCCAACACATATCAAAACAACCCAAATCAACCTCAAATGTCCAACATCTCTTCAAAATGTATCAAACATTTCAAAACACATCATCCTCACCATCTCCAAGTGCATATATGTACAATATCCCAACACAAACTAAAAAAATCATACCTATCGCCGCTGATCGTCTCCGGAAGCAGCTGAGAAAGAGCCATGTTGCTGCATATATGTAGCAATGCGCTCGTCCAACCATGGCATCTCCACAGCGGCGCGACATGAGTCTCGTTCCTTCAGCTCAATAACCCTAGCTCTCAAGTCCTAAATCTCTACAAGACCCTGAGCTTTTTTGTAGGTGCTCTGCTTGCGTCTAGCTTGCAACACTTATATGATTTAGATTTTTATCTAATGGCTAGCAAAAAATGTAGGCTTAGCAGCTGCTATAACAATGTGATATATAAGATCATATAAGAAAGTGATTTTATAATCTACATCTAAGTTATGTTTGCTTAGTCCTAAACTAGCACGCTATTTATGTAACAGGAGTGACTGTGCAATACCGATTGCAACTTATTTTACTAAGTTGCAAGAATCCTTTAATAGCTTGCAAAGGTCTATGGTAGTCGAGATTATATTCTTGGAATCTATTCGATTAAAAAATTGTTTCCTTTTAACATCAAGTATTTTACATGTTAAGGCACAAGTTGCTCTAGATTAAGTGGTTTAGTAGTTATTATAAAGAAATAACACTTATTAAAGAAATATCTTTGTTTATTTCCTTATTATTTAACTAACAACTAATATAAAAGTCTAAGAACCGAAATAAGGACCAAAAGCAAGTATGCAACACATGTGACTTTAAGTTTTAAACCTAAAAGCAATGGGCCCAGAATAATTTAAATAATTTCAAGTTTGTTGCAGTCGAGAGATTAGTAAATAGTCAAATCCAAACGTACTATTCATCATCTCTTGGTTGCCATAGCCATAATGCCCATTCCGCGTTGCCAGATCCATGATAGCTACAAAAACTGCGTCCTCCTCGTCAGTAGTCAACTGATCCCATCCCGTTCCCTCAAGCAGCTTCTCTTATTATTGCATAAATTTTTCCTGCAATTCCAAACAAAAATACAATTGAAATTAACACTACATTATTTTAATTCTTTATAACTAATTAATTAAACTGATTATTAATAACTTGTAACTTAAAATATGCTTACATGGGCCTGTTGTGATTTTGAGTCATATCATGTGTATGTGACCGTGTCATCTTCGTTTTCATGCTTGATGGCATAAGTACGTGTAAACACGTCTATGTAGGAGACGGGACCATGACACTCTCTTTCCTAAAATAATTATTGTAACGAACTGCCTTTCTTACTCCGAAAGACGATTCATTAAGGGTACAATAAAAAGAAAGACAAAAAGAAACTATTCAATCCTAGAATCTCACCATGAATCATAACAACATATAATAGATAATATAGGATATTACATAGTCATTTCCATAACAATAATACATCAGAGTCATTACATTACAATCTTCAGCTGAACAGTTATAACCACCTTCTGATACAAAATATATAGATCATACATACATACACAACGAAAATAAGATAATAACTAGCTAATGATGAAGCCACCTACTCCAACTCCCCCAAAATGCAATCGTAAGAAACCTGGATCACTTGCCACTCATAAAATTTTGAGTACCCAAGAGTTTTAGGAAAAGAAAGTAAAACTCTAAGTCAGACATAGGTCTGGTGTGAGTAAACTTTAACAACTAAATTATTTCTTTAAAAACTATTTGAAATGTAAGGGTACTTCGTAAGACCACGCCTCACATAAACACGGACGGATTTTTACCTTACGATGACCAAAACACTTTATATAGAAATCCAGTGATATTATCATAATCTAGGGCTTTCAAGTAAATAATTAACATAGCCGAAATTGTTACATTAATTAAATTCTAGCATAATAGGTATACAACTAAGACTGAAGGCACTTATTGAGAAATGGATTCCATATAATAACTGGGCTACTGAGGTAGCGCCCATCACGGTGCATCTCTAGATAAAATAACACGAGGACCTCACCGAGATCTCCTGCCAACATAAGACCAGCCTACCCCTCGTTGGATAGTACCAAATATGATGACCCCTCGGTTGGGATCAACTACCATACTGAAGCATACATGAGTTGATAGTAGGGACTCTAAATAGGGGTGACCTTACCCTAATGGGACCGACCTACTTCGTCTTGCTGCATATCCCCTATTTTAGTCATTTCCGATTGATGAGGCCTGAGGCTACGTTTACCTTTACTATAGCACTGCCACTTGGAATGCTAACATTGCTTTCCAGATGTTGACACAATGTCAGCACTCATCCATATAAGTCGTTTAGGAGATGAACGAACAGAAAGTACTACTTTCACTACACCTATTTTTGAATCACCCTTAGGGTTAGTAGCAAATAGCCCCTGCATTCAAAGTCTTCATCTTGGACCTTGCCTTCACTATTCCAAATTCGACGCTTACGTTGGTCCGAAGTGGTTTTCGAATAACAACTGTTATCCGATCCCGGTCTCTCCAAACCAACATTCCACAATTTAAAGGGTCAAGTTGTTTATAGTGGACCATTCCACTATTAGGGTGTAAAGATTTCATATGCGCATACGTCCCATATGCTTACATTATCATGACCCTCTTATTGAAATTAACTCCCTTGTATTCATCACGTTCTCGAAGTGCGGTTTTTGTGATAAGTACAAGTCGACTTACTTTCAATAAAATGTGTCAACGTTTTATTACAACTACTTTAATTCATTTGGCTACTTAATAGCATGGACAAGAGATCCTCTGGTTTTAAAAACAATTTACGTAAATAAGAAAGTTGGTTTAAAATAAATAACTAGTAGAGATTTAAAATGCTTCTTATAAATAATAAACTTTAGTTAAATCGTAAGTAAAAACTTAATTAGACTTTAATTATCTTTAGTTAACAAAGATGGAGATATCTCTCTTCATTCCCTTCCACCAAAACATCCACTTCATGTACCTATGCATCTTTGAGACACCTCGATGGATACTCAACTTAGAATGATGACATTCTGACAAAACTTCCTGCTTAAGACTGTTGACATTCGGTACACAGATCCATCCATTCATCCTCAAAACTCTTCGGTTATCAATCTTAAAACTTGTACACTGTCCCTCCTCAACCTTCCCGATGATTGCCACTAAGCTTCTGTCCACTCTTTGCTTGCTTGTTATTCTTTCTAGGAGAGTCGGGGTAACCTCCAAAAGAGTCAAAACGACAATCCTGCTTAAGGCATCCGCCACCACATTAGCCTTTCCTGGCATATAAAGAATATCCAAGTCGTAGGACGCCAGAAACTCTAACCACCTTTGTTGCCTCAGGTTCAGATCCTTTTGAGTAAAAAGATACTTCAGGGATTTATGATCCGTGAAGAGCTCGAATTTTTCACCTAATTAAAGAAAGAAATTTATTCCTTGAATCTCTAAAGATTAGAAAGAAACTAAGAAGAATAAAAGGATCCTTACCCAGCAAGTAGTGCCACCACATTGTCCATACAAAGACAACAGCCAGCAACTCCAGGTCATGTGTAGCATAGTTCTTCCCATGAGGCTTCAACTGTCTGCTTGCATACGCAATCACTCTACCATGCTAAATCAAAACAGCACATAGTCCCACTCCACAAGCATCTGTGTAAACCGTGAATTCACTATTTCATCTGGAACAGCCAAAACTGGTGCACTGGTCAATCTCTTCTTCAATTCTAGAAATGGTTCTTCACCTTTTGGAATCCATACAAACTTCTTCCCCTTCTTAGTCAGCTTTGTCAAATGGGAGGAAATCTTAAAATAATCTTGAATAAACCTCCTAGAGTATCCAACCAAAACTAAGAAATTGCGAACCTCGGTAGCAGTCCACGGTCGCTTCCATTCCTGAACAGCTTCCACTTTTACCGGGTCAACTGAAATGTCCTCTCCTGACACAATATGTACTACGAATCTTACTTCCGATTGCCAAAAATGGCACTTAGAAAATTTTGCCTTAAGGACATGTCTCCTCAATGTTTCCAACACCACTTCCAAATGATGCTTATGCTCCTCCTCAAATTTGGAGTAGATGAGGATGTCATCGATGAAAACTAAGATGAACTTGTTAAGAACATCTCAGAAAACACGGTTCATGAGGTCTACAAAATATGTAGGTGCATTAGTTAACCTGAAAGACATAACTAATCACTCAAAGAATCAATCAGGGCCCCTAAAAGCAGTTAAGGGTATATTATCTTTAGCAACCCTCAACTAATGGAATCTACTAGCTAGATCCATCTGAGAAAATACCGTAGCTTCATGAAGTTGTTCAAAAAGATCATCGATGCAAGGTAAGGGATACTTGTTCCTAATTGTTAGCTTACTCAACTCCCTATAATCCATGCACGACCTTAAAGATCCATAAGACTTAGCCGTAAAAACCGCAGCTGATCTCCAGCTTGAACGACTAGGTCTAGTCAATCCTCTCCTTAACAAGTCTTGGGTTTGACTTACCAACTCCTCTCACTCCCTCAAAGCCATTCTTCGCTTAGGTTGAACCACAGGCCTTGCACTAGGAACTAAATCAATGCAGAACTCTATCTCTTGGTGCGGGGGTAAACTTTTAACCTCTCGGATACATTAGGAAAATTCTTAACAACTCCAATAGACCGTAAATTTTATTGGGATGCTTCAAGGGCATATAAAAAACTACAGATATCGATACGGGTTCCTCACATGATACTTTAGCCTTTCTTCCCAAATTGGTTACTAATGATACAGTTCTTTCATTACAATCTAAAATAGCTCCATATTTTGATAGCCAATCCATACCAAGAACAATGTAAAATCCTTTAAAGTCTAAGACATACAGATCATAAGAAAAGTGATGAGAAAGCTAGAAAATTGGCACAATCTTATAAATCATACTCAAATGGGTTACCCCGCCTATGGGGTTAGACACACACATAGGGTTTTCTATGATACTTGGAATAAGATAAAATTTATTTATTGATTCTAAAGAGATAAAACTATTGGAGGTACCTGTATCATATAACACTCGAACAAAAATACCATCAATTAGTAAAGTACATTCAAGGATGCCTTTTCCCTTCACATCCGTTGAAGTCGAAGGTTCATCCTTAATAGCGTACACCTTGGGCTATTGCACTTTCTTTATGAGTGGGCAGTCATTTACCATATGGCCGGGCCAATGGAAATTAAAACAAAGAGTCTTTTGGACCATTGTAGAGATGGGTCCACTTTGCTACTTTGGAGCTTCAGATTTGGATAATACCTGGCAAAATGTCCTTTCTGCTTGCAAATACAACAACCACTACCCTTAGGCTTATCTTCTCGACCTTCTACCTGTTTCCCTTTTCCTTGCTTCTTCCAATTAGGATTAAACTTCCTCTTGTTAGAACCATTTCCACTGGTATTTCCACCAGGTGCTACTGGAGTAGGCTTCTTCTTTTCCAAGGCCTAGTACCTTAGAGCCATATCAACTAAAACCACAAAAGTACTGTTAATGTGAGCAGTCATTCTCTCATGATACTCTTCTCTCATACCCAAAACAAGCTTATCATTTTTCTTTAACGAGGTGTTAATTAATTCCGGTCCAAAACAAGATAGCTTATTGAACTTTTTCTTATATTATGCTATGGATTGATCCACCTGCTTCAAGTCCATGAATTTTCCGTATGTCCTGGTCCTTCCTATTTTTGGCAAGAATTGGTCCTCAACCTGTTTAAATCAGGCCCACGAAAACTCTTCTTTTGGAACATTTACAGTAAGGGAGTCCCACCAAGCTGCAGCTCCCTCTTTCAGTTGCCATGCTGCTAAGAACCTTTTCTGTTCATCGGATAAATCTAGACCTTTAAAAATCTTTTCGCAAGATCGTAATCAGGCTTGTACTTCCACGATAGACTGGGTTCCTTTAAACGGTTTCCCTCCTAGGCTGGTGTAATCCTTGCAAAAGGTTGTGAATTCACTCTTAACTACTCTAGTGCTGCCTCTTCGACAATCCGAACTCCTCTAGGATTTGAGGTTCGACCATTTGTAGTCGTAGTGCTACATGCTCCCCTACCTCATCCACCTTTATTACTCATGTCTTACTACCTAGACATAGTAAGAAATCCTTATAATACGCGGATGAGATAAATCTTGAAAGAATCAAACCTATCAAGCTGATATATATATATATATATCTCTGTGTGTGTGTGTGTGTGTGTCTGTATGTATGTATGTATATACGGATAAAAATTACAAAAACGCACTCTCGAAGTTGACCCCAACCCAAAAATCTAGGTGTTCGCTTAACCTCAATCTGATACCAAAATGTAACGAACCACCATTCTTACTTCGAAAGACGAGTCATTAAGAGTATAAGAAAGGGAAAGATAAGAAGAAACTACATAATCACAAAATCTCACCACGAATCAGAACAACATATGATAGATAACACAGGATATTACTTAGTCATTTCCATAATAATAATACATCAAAGTCATTACATTACTACCGTCAACTGGACAGTTATAACTACTATTATCTGGGTTTTTAACCATCAGGATCCAGGAGAATATGGAACGACTTGATGGAGTCAGAACGGCTTAGAACTCAACCAAAAAGGGCTAAAGCAATGACTGAGTATGACTAAACCAAGGGACTAGCATCCGTCTAGTCCAATCAGTTGCCAAAGTACAACTAGCTAGTAGATCGTCGTCAAAATAGAGCAACGTGCAACAAGAATATGCAAACAACAACGATACAAGGTCATGGAAGCATCCCAAACTTCAGACTCCAAAAATAGCCTATGTACTTGGATCGCCAATGATCCATACCCTGTGGATCGCTAGAGATCCATGCAAGATAGTGGATCGCTATGGCACAAAGGAAGTAAAGGAGACATAGAGGATACAACAAAAAAATATACAAAGTGTATGGATCGCTAGCGATCCATACACCATGGTTCGCTAGCGATCCATACTGGACAGAGGAGACTTAGTGAGCTAACACACTAAAGCAATGAAAAGGAGCTAAGCAAGTAGCTCGCACATGGGCCATAATATATGGATCACTAGCGATCCATAGACCATGGATCGCTTTTGGCTCGGGTCATGAGCTAAGGTCTGTAGCCTCTTCTTATGTCCATATGCAAGTAGTCAACGAACAGACCTGGCCCAGAAGCTCTTCGATCTCTATAAATACCATCATACCTGCAACATAATCTGATCTTCTCTGAACCGGTTGCTGAAGCTCTGCTAGAAACATTCTTCATTCTCTACCTCCCTCACAACAATCTCCAAAGGAATTCGCTGTGATTCTCCAGTGGATTCCAACTCTGGGGATTCAATCTATCTAAGGATAATCAAATCCTTGTAATCAAACAATACTTGTAACAGCAATCAGTCTATAATAAAACTATAAAGTGGACGTAGGCTTCATTAACAGCCGAACCTCTATAAAAATTCCTTGTCTTCTTTCTTTTACTCTCTTTTTCTATACCTGTTATCTGTGATATTGCTCTATCAGAACAGGGCTGGTGCTTTCAAACTCAAACCAGGGTGTTGATCCATTTTTTGGTCCAACAACTACCTACCCATACAAAATACATAGATCATACATACATACACATCGGAAATAAGATAATTACTAGCTAACGGTGAAGCCATTTGTTCCAGCTCCTACAAAATGCAATCGTAAGAAACTTGGATCATTTGGCTACTCATCAAAATTTAAGTACCCAAAAGTTTTAGGAAAATAAAATAAAACTCTAGGTCAGACATGGGTCTGGGTCATTCGAAGGGGATATAATCGAAAAGAAGCAATGGGCAGAGCTCCAAGAATCATGATGGAAGAAAACGTTAACACTCCACCTACTACAAAAACACCAGCTACAATCCCAATATTAGGGGTGAAAACCCCACGAAAGGATATAAGTATAACGATGAATCTTTTTGGCTCTGAAGATGACAAACAATTTGAGGAAGACAAATTGGATAAAAATGACAACGTGCAAAATGCTAAAAGCTCTAAAATCCATGCCGTAGCACAGTGCTAAGCAATGGACGAGAACTGCTACTCAAACGGTACTCTTAGAGGCTGGAGAACCAAGAAGATATGCTATAAACCGAGATCAATTACAATGCCAAGCTCCCAGGTATATTATGACCACTCCCGATTGACCAACTTCCAATCCTATCATGGAGCTCCCATCGTCGAATTACGAATGGTCGTCGTCGAAAATCATCAAAAATCGTCAAAATGGTCGTTGAAAAACTCACTTCAGGATTGACTCAAAGTCAAACTCGGGTAATCACCCATTTGACTCGAAGTAGATTCTGGAAGTCCTGACATGAAGTCGAACTCGGGTAGTCACCCATTTGACTCGAAGTAAACCTAGGAAATTCTGGCTCGAAACCAGACTCGGGCAAACCAAGATTTTCTCCAAGCAAACATGCAAGTGGCTCCAAGCAATGTTTGTCACCAACGCAACAGTTCAAATTCTGTGACTCCAAGTGAATCATGTGCCGAATCCAAGCAAATGGCAAATTCTCTCGGGTCGGCCTCCAAGTAAAATACCACCAATCCACCAATGCCGATCCATCTTCTTTTGCCCATAACTCGAGCGTGCGAACTCCAAGTACCTTGAAATTTGGAATGCAACCTTATGGGGCCTTCTTTGTCACCCCAGATCGATCTCACCTAGTTTTATTTGGGATCGTCACTGATCCATGATCCCATCATAAGCGATTTGTCATTAAATCGGCATTTCCAATCATTCAAGCATAGACAATCATGCATATATCATTCTCAAGCATCATAAGCAGCCGTAACTTGACAATGAACCGATCAGACAACGATTAGAGCATCTTCTATAATCGAAACCCATTCATTGAAGTCTTTCAACATGCAGAATATCCAAAGAAGTTTATCATGCCAACTATACCTTTTGTACAATTGTACAACTGATTCAATTTTTTTTACAGGTATGACTAGCATATGGACGAAGCGATGGCGATAGATGTAGTCTACTGCAAGGCCCTCAGGAATCATTAAAGGATGAAACAACCTACTACCCTGGAAGAACTATGGGAAGGCGAACTGGTTCTAAAGACTAGAAGTAGTGCAATTGGAAGAAGGAAACCCGACAATTTTCCAAAGAACATACCAAATGGTGAAGAAGCTACAGGATCTTAGGGACCTTCTACCCAAGCATGGCTACTAAGACCCAGTATAAAAGTGCCCCAGCCAACTGATGGAATCAAACGAAAGGATGATTATCAAATAACACTCTAGCTAGCTAGCAACTAAAGAATGGGACAGCAACCTAAAGCGATGCCTTCTCACTCATCCTTGTCTACTCTCCTTTCCAAATGAGCCGTACCGGGACACTAAGGGCATTGCAGACAGCACGACGAAAGAAATGCTTCTATGCCCTTGACAAGTCATGTCAATCCCCCTTCTGGGAACTGGCATTGCTGGTGGCTTCGAGAAGTCTTGTCCAAAGGATCGTCGAACAAATAGATCCAACACCGTAGCCTACAGGAACCGATAAAACTGTGTTCACTCGAGCTGAATCCGAAAAACTCCCCTTAAATTCGATGAATCATTGCTTTAAGATCGCCAGGACATCAGACACAAGACCCAAAACTCCTCTCGGAATCGATAAATTATCATTCCAAGGGCGTCCGATTGCCGGACATCCAACCATAAATAACTCTTCGTGAACGCGAAGGTTTTTCACGAACCAAAGCATCATGAAGGTGAACTGGTAGTACAACAGTCATTTGATCCAAAAAACCCTTCGCGAATGCGAAGGTCTTTCACGAACCAAAGCGTCGTGAAGGTAAACCGGTAGATCAACGGTCATCTGATCTAAAAAACCCTTCGCGAATGCAAAGGTCTTTCACGAACCAAAGCATCGTGAAGGTAAACCGGTAGATCAACGGTCATCTGATCCAAAAAACCCTTTGCAAATGCGAAGGTCTTTCACGAACCAAAGCGTCGTGAAGGTAAACCGGTAGATCAATGGTCATCTGATTCAATAAACCCTTTGCGAATGCGAAGGTCTTTCACGAACCAAAGCATCGTGAAGGTAAACCGGTAGATCAACGGTCATCTGATCCAAAAAACCCTTCGCGAATGCAAAGGTCTTTCACGAACCAAAGCGTCATGAAGGTAAACCGATAGATCAGCGGTCATCTGATCCAAAAAACCCTTCGCGAATGCATAGGTCTTTCACGAACCAAAGCGTCATGAACGTAAACCGGTAAATCAGCATTCATTTGATCCAAAAAACCCTTCGCGAATGTGAAGGTCTTTCACGAACGAAAGCGTCGTGAAGGTGAACCAATAGATCAATGGTCATCTAATCCAAAAAACCCTTCACGAATGCGAAGGTCTTTAACGAACTAAAGTGCCATGAAGGCAAACCGGTAGATCAGCGAAATTTATGTATGACTGATATCCATAAAGGTGAACTAGAAGATCAGCAGTCATCTGATCCAAAGCTCCCCGAAGTCAACGTAGTCACACTCCACGGCCACAAATCGACAATCATGCTAGTCACTCTGCAAAATTAATGGAATCACTTCCAACGACCAATGAGACAAAAAGTGCTAAATTCCAAAGCTTCAAAGTTGCTCAAAGAAACTAAGCCAAAACTGAACTGACCTTGTGATCAATCAGAGGCCAACTCGAATAAAGCCAAGACTCGGCTCCTGGGAAAACCGCACCCACTGGACCGGGGGCAACCAAATGAGTTGTGGAGAGACCATGGATATAGTTCAAGCGTGCCAACAGCCCTGTGGCATGGGGGGCACCACACACACTTGAATAGCCATAAGAAAGGCTAAGACTAATCATACCACAGTTTTGTTATGCCCGATCAAAAATTCTAGCATTCTTACAACCGTGGACTTAATGACCTAGCTAGTGCAACAAACGAAATACTAGCATAATACTTGCCCACTTCTTTCCAACTACTATTTTACTACTCTTGGTGACCAATTCCTCTTCCTCTTAGACCATATGCCAGTCAAAGACCCATTCTCTAAAGGCAGTTTGGACCAAGAGCTAAGAGTCATGCCCTGAACTCCCATAGGCCCTTTCTTCAATCAATCTTCATGTGGTCAGCTATAGATCTCTCCACCATGGTAGCCTGATCTATTTGGACGTGTACATCTTCCAGAAACACGGAAGGATCATCCAAGCCATGGTCACCCGAACCAAAAACTGTTTAGCTTCTTGAACCAATAAAACCGTGTTCATGTAAGCAGCCTGCTGAGTCGACGGGGTCAAATCGACTTAAACTGCTGGATCGGTGGAACCTGATCCTTGCCTTCTAAAAACCGGTGTTGCTCCGGTAACATCGGAAAGGCCCAAAATTACACACCTCACGTTGCCCGAAGATAGGCAACACCGAGGAGTACCAAAAGCAGTGCATTCCATAAGCCGCACCAAAACATACGCTCCTCCCATTGCTCGAAGATAGGCAACGCCGAGGAGTACCAAAAGTCGCACATTCCATAAGCCATGCCAAAACATATGCTCCTCGCATTGCCCGAAGATAGGCAATGCCGAGGAGTACCAAAAGCCATGCATTCCATAAGCCGTGCCAAAACATACGCTCCTTGCGTTGCTCGAAGATAGGCAACGCCGAGGAGTACCAAAAGCTGCGCATTCCATAAGCCGTGTCAAAACATACGCTCCTCGCGTTGCCCGAAGATAGGCAACGCTAAGGAGTACCAAAGTCCATCCATTCCATAAGCCGCGCCAAAACATATGCTACTCGCGTTTCCCGAATATAGGCAAAGCCGAGGAGTACCAAAAGCCGCGCATTCAATAAGCCGTGCACTAACTTTCAAAACACAAACTCCTCGACATTGCCCGAAGATAGGCAACACCAAGGAACATCGCCAAAAAATCATGCCCCTGAAGCGTAAACTCCTTACATTACCCGAAGATAGGTAGCGCTAAGGAGCATCAGAACCAGATCGACGGGCCATGTCAATCCCGAACACCGTGCATCTCATGACCTGCGCCAACTACTTCTATGACTGGGACTGATGAACACAACTTCAATAAGAGCGGAGTACTACAAACCAACAGAAAAGCTTCAACTGACGACACTTAATGATTAAAACTGCCCGCAGTTAACCCATGCAACGTGCTCCTCTCAAACACGCATATATTGCATACTTACCAGAATATCACAAGAAACTTGGATCACGTGCTAAAGTTGTGAAACTTTCGAAAGAAGGAAAATCAAGCTATGACTTAGCCGAATTTCAAGTCTAATATGAAAATTATCTAAACTATAAGTTATCGATCATTTAAAGTAAACAACCCTGTGAACTGAGGGGCATGCACCGGGTCAAAACATGGGGGTCGTACCCACACAAGACCGGCCAACAAAAAGAAAATACAGACTCCACGACAATAACACTAAGTGCAGACTCTGCACTTGAACAAAATGACTCAGAAAGAACCAAAATCAGACCAGTCTCCACACAAGCTCATCAACGCTTCCTTCCACCTCTCCCCTTTCTGCCCTTTGTTTGCAGTTTCTGCCTCGTCTCAGGAGTGGTGTCGCTGTGGGTAATATCAACAAACTCCTCGGTGACAATGTCCTCCTCTTGCTCCGCCGCCTTCTCATAAGATTCTCCCTATGCTTTGCACCTCCGTGATTTGCGGGAGCTCTTCGAGGTTTTGATCGCTTCAACCTTCTCCTTCTTGATAGCGACTAATTCATGTTGAGTCTTACGAGACTGCTCCCTTTGTACTTCCTGCACCTTAACTTCTTCCACTGTTATGTCACCCACCAAAGACACAGAAGTGTCATCCAAGCCATGAAGCGCGACTATCATTTCGGACTCTGGCCCCGGCTACGACCTAGACATAGACATGGAAACAGGAACTGGAACGGAAATGAGCATGGAGGCTGTGGAAACAGCAGCAGGTCCGGGAACTGAGGAAGCTGGCACATCATTAGGAAATCTCGATCTCAGCCTTCTAAGAACTGATGTTTCTCCGGCAACATCAAGAAGGCTTAAACCCTCGTGCATCACTTCTTGAGTAGTGGAACCACACTCTTGAAGCATGAACTCCTCACGTTACCCAAAGATTGGCAACATTTAGAAGTTCCATACCGTTTTGGATCAACGGGACATACCAATCCTTAAATCAGTGCATTTGATAAGCTGTGCAAACACTGTTTAATGTTGCTTTGGCATCATCGATGAACCGTTAAAATATTCTAAGTACCGGTGTTGTCCCAACAACAATGGGAAACTTGTCTATTGTAGGATTAATAGAGATCAACTCCCACTACCCGAAAGAATCAACATTGCTTTGGTAGTGCCGTAAAGCTGACAAACCAAGAAGTCAACAAAGAATTCTAATCTTTGACCAAAGTTAATGTATAAAATGTCGAAATTCAAGACACCCAAGTCACGAGTTCCCAGAGATAGGAACTGTGACGTACGTTTGACTGGGGGCATCCTGGGAGTCGCCCAGAACATCAAGTCTCACATCAATTGTTCAGAATAATTAGCCCTGTGGACCGAGGGGCACATAACACATTAACACTTGATCAGGATAAAAGATCGCTCCAACTTGCAATAAAAGGAGGAACTTATTGTCATACAGAGATAGACGATGACGGAAGGAATTTCTAGAATCAAAGCATCAACACACTAGTTTCCAAAGACAAAAGCAGGTGCTCGAATGAGGTCTCAAACCCTAACTTGTAAAAAACCAGCCGTTATCCGAAGACAGACAACAACAAAGAGAGAACGCTCAAAATCGAGCAGCTATACCATTGATTCCCGAAGATTGGAACCAACGAATAAGGTTGATATCCACAACAATGATATTAGTCTAGGATAATGCATATGGCCTGAAACAAGCAAGGTTAAGTGTCACAGATTCAAGACAAACACTTCCGATCCCTTTCGGTCCATGATCAGTATAGGAATGAACGCGGTCATACCAGGGGCAATGCGATGATTTGCTCCACAATTTCATATTTTCTATAAGAACCTGGAGTTTGACACCTAGAAGTGAAGGGTCCCGCCCAAAAATGAAGGGTTCCGCAGATAGTCGTCAGATTATAAAAAAACCGATGGGAGGAAGTTTGATTTTTTATGAATAAGAATAACTATGGAATTGGTTAAGCAATAACCTTGCATCTCCAAGGGTAGTACTTGACGGTTATAAACAAAGCTAGGCAGCAGAAACGCCTGGGACTCTCACCCTTCCAGGACATGGCATCTCCAGGATTTAAGTAACATTGAGAAAATAGCCACATTGGGTTGAAAGGAATATACTCAACTCTACAGGATCGGATGAATGATTCAATCCTCACCAACGCGACTTTAACACTACCCGAAGATAGGCAGCACTAAGTAAATACTTCTACAATCCAATCATCGAAGTGCAAGTTTCTGAAGATAGAAATTAGTACCCAACTAGACTAAAAGTACCGCCGAATTGACGGAGAAAATCGATCCCAAACTCCTGAGTGTCGGTGTTGCCTCGGCAACGCCAAGGCCTTCTTTTATCTTTTAAGTGCCGATGTTGCCCTGGCAACGGCGGGAACATTTTCTATTTCCTAAGTACCAGCGTTGCCCCGACAATGCTAGGAAACTTTCTATTTCATAAGTACCGGTGTTGCCCTGGCAACTCCGGGAAACATTTTACTCACTAAGTACCGGTATTGTCCTGGCAATGCCAAGAAAACTTTAATCTACAGGGATGATGAGAAACACTCATCGCAGCGAACCATCGACGCACTAGCTTCCGGAGATAGAAGTTAGTCCTCAACTGAGTTTCTACCTTCTGTTCAGAAAACTAATGTTGCCCAATGACAAGCAACGACCAAAAGGCATATCCTTTCCTAGGCCAGCCGGATGGTTCAACCTTTCATCACAGGAATCAGCCACCACATAGGAATAAAGCAGCGTCGAAAGGAAATCCCAGGATTGAATTGCCCGTATACTAATTTCTAGGGATGAAAGCTGGTGCACAACCGAATTTCCTAAATTCAACTTAGAAAGAATTTAGACACAGCCGAAAGATAGGAAGCCTCGAGGAAATGTTGCTTGGAACCAAGTAGCTAGGTTATCAATTCTCAAAGACAGGAGTTGACGTGTGAACAAAACTTCCGTAACAACGTCAGCAACCAAGAAGAGCATGCATGGCCAAGGACAAGCGGGAGTAATCATGGAAGGTTGGAAATAAAATCCCCAAACTTCCTCAATTCCAAAATGGGATTGAGATCCAAACTGGGGCAATTGAGCAATTTGCCCCATAGATTTCCATCTCTCATAATCGCCCAAATATAGGCATTCGAAATAGCTAGTCCCTCAAGAAGGGATAGAAGCACAGATACTTGATCGAAAGAAATGTTTCAGAAGTCCAGACACGAATAACTACGAGGTTGGTTAGATAATGGTTTTGTATCACAAAACAGAGCATTCTGGCAACAAAATCGCCAACAAAGGAAATGAAGGATTTAACGTTCAAAAATCAACCGTCGTTCATAGTCTGGCGATGACAAGAAGGATTGATGACCTACTTACGGTCTGACTAGATCATTTGGTGCCAACTGGAAGTAATATGCATTTACCTGAAGTTTGGTGATGCTAGGAAGAAAGCCCAAAATGAAACTATCGATACATCGACTTTCAAAAACAGAAGCAAGGGTTTGATTGATTCTTCAACCCTACCTTCTGGCATCTCATGCTATCTGAAGATTCACAACATCAAGGAAAAATCCATAGAGTTGAGACATCCGTGTATGAGTTTCCAAAGAAAGAAACCAAAACATGATTAGGATCTCAATGTTAGACTCGAAAGAATTGACTTTAGCAAACGATGCCAAAATCGCATCTTTCTAATACATACCGACATCATTAAAAAACTCAAATCTTGGGATCAAGCAACAAAGTCCCTAATTACCGAAGATAGGAGCTATCGTGTTAATCAAACTAGGGCAATCGAACTTATTGCTTAGGAGACCTAGTCTCCTAAAACATGTTGGTTCGGTAGTCAAAGTAATCAGCCCTACGGACTAAGGCATTTACACCAACTCTTTGTTGAAACGAACTCAATTGAGCATAAGTAGGGATTAGCTACAGAACTGGCTAGACCAAGCTACCTCATAGTTCAATAAAAAGCAATTCTTGAAGCTGAGGAATTAAGCCAATAGTCCTCTGAGACAGAAGCTAGCGTGTAGATCAAATTCCAAAAACCACAAAGGAAGGATATTCGCGATCGAATAACTCATGCACTAGTTTTCGAAGATTGAAGGTGTGCCCGATCGAAATTCAACCACAACTCTACAAGAGCAACTGTGCCTTGTAATTTAACTGTAATCGATCATCCCAATATGATAGGGATAATAAGCGAAGCCTAAGTTGTGAAGGACCCAGCTTCTGGAGGAGTGGGAATACCTCCGCCAGACTAAAGATTGGATGACCGAAAAGTCATTTTCAACAACAAAACTTGGCATTCGACCCGTCAGGTATGTTTTAATTTAAAAAATATCTTCGTATATCCACTATATCCGATTTTGGAATAAATCGTCGCATTGGAATTAAAAAACATCGATGGGAACTTAACCAAACTCTTGAAAAGAAGAAGTTAAAGACCAAGAGCAAGACTTCGCTCTAGAACGGCGTACAATCGTTCGAGACAAAACATAGCTTCACCGCCGGTCAAATTAAATCTATATAGGACAACCAAACCTACATCATGCACCCACTTACCGACCCAAACCCTTGCGTAAACTACGAAGCAAAGATTGCATCGTCAATACCAGGAATTGAAATTCAGGTCGAAATCAAAAAACAAATGGCTGTCAGAAGTCAGTCAATTGAGAACAGCATCTTGAGGTGGACTCTGATGATTTACATCGAAAATTCAACAGTCAAAGCCAAATTTGCTTGGTAACCTCGACACGATCAACTAGATTTCACAAATCGAAGACTCAAAAGAAGTTACTTCCAGGGCATGCCTTGTTTTCAACAAAGGCATACTCTGGAGGGGAAATGTTATCCGGGTTTTTAACCCATCAGGATCCAGGAGAATATAAAATGACTTGATGGAGTCAGAACAGCTCAGGACTCAACCAAAAAGGGCTAAAGCAATGACTGAGTATGACTAAACCAAGAGACCAGCGTTCGTCTAGTCCAATCAGCAGCCAAAGCACAACCAGCTAGTAGATCGTCGTCAAAACAGAGCAACGTGCAACGAGACTATGCAAACAACAACGATACAAGGTCATGGAAGCATCCCAAACTTCAGACTCCAAAAATAGCCTAAGTATTTGGATCGCCAGTGATCCATACCCTATGGATCGCTAGCGATCCATGCAAGATAGTGGATCGCTATGGCTCAAAGGAAGTAAAGGAGACATAGAAGATACAACGAAAAATATATAAGTGTATGGATCGCTAGCGATCCATACACCATGGATCGCTAGCGATCCATACACCATGGATCGTCAGCGATCCATACTGGACAGAGGAGACTTAGCGAGCTAGCACACTGAAGTAATGAAAAGGAGCTAAGCAAGTAGCTCGCACACGGGCCATAATCTATGGATCGTTAGCAATCCATAGACCATGGATCGCTAGCGATCCATGGTTTTGGCTCGGGCCACGAGCTAAGGTCTGTAGCATCTTCCTATGTCCATCTGCAAGTAGTCAGCGAATAGGCCTAGCCCAAAAGCTCTCTGATCTCTATAAATACCATCCTACCTGCAACATAAACTGAATCTTCTCTGGACTAGTTGCTGATGCAATGCTGGAAACATTCTTCACTCTCTATCTCCCTTACAACAATCTCCAAAGGAATTTGCTGTGATTCTCCAGTGGATTCCAACTCTGGGGATTCAATCTATTTAAGGATAATCAAAGCCTTGTAATCAAACAATACTTGTAATAGCAATCAGTCTATAATAAAGCTATAAAGTGGATGTAGGCTTAGTTAACATCCGAACCACTATAAAAATTCCTTGTCTTCTTTCTTTTACTGTCTTTTTCTATACCTGTTATCTATGATATTACTCTGTCAGAACAGGGCTGGTGCTTACAAACTCAAACCAGGGTGTTGATCCATATTTTAGGTCAACAACTACCTGCCCATACAAAATACATACATCATACATACATACACATCAGAAATAAGATAATAACTAGCTAATGGTGAAGCCATTTTCTCCAGCTCCTCCAAAATACAATCGTAAGAAATCTGAATCATTTGGCTGCTCATAAAAATTTAAGTACCCAAAAGTTTTAGGAAAAGAAAAGAAAACTCTAGGTCAGATATGGGTCTGGTGTGAGTAAACTTTAACAACTGAATTATTTCTTTAATAACTCTTTGAAACTTAACGGTACCTCTTAAGACCACGCCGCACATAAACACAGATGAGTTTTTACCTTACGATGACCAAAACATTTTATATAAATATCCAGTGATATTATCATAATATATAGGGCTTTCAAGTAAATAATTAACATAGCCAAAATTGTTACATTAGTTAAATTCCAGCATAATGGTATACAACCAAGACCAAAGGCACTTATTGAGAAATGGATTCCATATAATGACTGGGCTACTGGGGTAACGCCCATCACAGTGCATCTCCAGATAAAATAACATCGAGGACCTCGCTAGGATCCCCTGCCAACAGAAGACCTGCCTACCCCTTGCTGGATAGTACCGAATATGATCACCCCTTAATTGGGATCAGCAACCGTGCTGAAGCATACATGAGTTGATAGTAGGGACTCTAAATAGGGGTGACCTTACCCTAATAGGAGCGTCCCACTTGGCCTTGCTGCATATCCCCTGTTTTAGTCATTTTCGATTGACGAGGCCTGAGGCTACGTTTACCTTTACTATAGCACTGCCACTTGGAATGCTAACATTGCCTTCCAGATGTTGACACAATGTCAGCACTCATCCATACAAGTCGTTCAGGAGATGAACAAACAAAAAGCAATACTTTCACTACACCTTTTTTGGAATCACACTTAGGGTTAGTAGCAAATAGCCCTTGCATTTCAAAGTCTTCATCTTGGACCTTGCTTCACTATTTCAATTCGAACGCTTACGTTGGTTCGAAGTTGTTTTCGGATAACAACTGCTATCTGATCCTGGTCTCTCCAAACCAACGTTCCATAATTTAAAGGGTCAAGTTGTTTATAGTGGACCATTCCACTAACAGGGTGTAAAGATTTCATATGTGCATACATACCATATGCTTAGATTATCATGACCCGCTTATCGAAATTAACTCCCTTGTATTCATCACGTTCTCGACGTGCGGTATTTGTGATAAATACAAGTCAACTCAACATTTTATTACAACTAATTTAATTCATTTGGCTACTTAATAGCGTGGACAAGAGATCCTCTGGTTTTAAAAACAATTTACATAAATAAGAAAGTTGGTTTAAAAAAAATAACTAGTAGAGTTTTAAGATGCTTCTTATAAATAATAAACTTTAATTAAATCATAAGTAAAAACTTAATTAGACTTCAATTAATCTTAATCAAATCAAAATTTTAATTTAAAACTTAATCAATTTGAAATTTATTTATAATTAAACTTTAATTAAATAACGTTCATTTAAGAATTTAACCCTACTTAAGTAATAATTAACCTTTAATTAAATAATAGTTAAATCCAATTAAATAATTAATAAAGTTAATAAACTTGATTAAATAAAAATTAATTTTCTGTTATCTTAATTAATCATTATTTAAAACTTCCTTAATTAAAAATATTTAACTTGGTTAATAATTTCTTAAACTCTAATTACTTAACCTAATTACTTAATTAAATAATTTAATAATAATTACCCTAATTAATAAAATAAATAAATTATTAAATAAACTTAACTTAACTTTTAAATTACTTACTTTGGTTTGAAATGAGTTTTCAAAAACAATCCAAAAGAAAACACTTTAAACTTGAAATCATGAAATCTTTCGAGCTGCATCCATAACGACTATTGCTATGAGCGCAGTTCACTAGAATTGATTTCTAGGTGAAAACCTCACTTTAACTCTAGCTATTACATATTTAAAAATTTAAATGAAAGGTTTTGAAAACCTAAACAAAAGGGTATAAACTTGGAAGAAACGTTTTCAAAAACCAAAACTAGAAAACAAGACCTTCTTTTTCAAATTGGATCTCAAGTCCTTTGCGACATTTAAAGGTGCTAACTTCACAACATTTACATACCATACACTTGGTTTTTGTTTCATAACACACTACCATAATATCATAACCAACCATTCACATATCCATATCCAAACATATCATTTAACATTAAAATCACCAATCCAAGCTCAATCACAAACTTGTAACCATATGCTATCAAAACAACATGATATTTCAACACAACAAACATTATATTTTCACAACATATAGTTCATCAAAATCACAAGTTGTATTATTTTCCAAAATTGAGAGTTTCACTTAACGAAACTTTACTAACTCAAGGCGAACTTTTGCTAAAACTTTGAAATAACCTAGGATCTTGCAAATATTTAAAACTTTGGATGTTTGAACACCCTAAATGGGCTCGGCCAGGGGCTAGTTGGGCTTGGCCTGGTGGAGTTTGGGCTCGGCCATGTGGTCTAGTGGAGCATGGTGCTTGTATTTTGGAAGAGGAAGTGTTGTAGAGCTTGTAGAAGTGTTTTAGCAAGAAGTGGAAGTGATTTAAGTAGAAATAAGTGATTTTTCTCAATTTAGAAAGTACGAAGAGAGGCCATGGATATGTTTGCTCAAGCTTTTAAGAAATTTAAAATTGAGATGGAGATTGTAAAATGAGAAATATGAGAGTTAAGGTGTATATATAGGCTTAGGAAAATATAAAAAATAATATAAAGAGCTTATACTTAAATAAATATATACACACACACATGCATGCACTCCCTCTCCTTCCCCATGATTTCCATCCATCCTTATACCCTCCCTCTCATGCAACTATTCATGCCGCGATCTCATGTACTAAGTGTTGAAAGAAGCATTTTTATATAATAAAATGTATACACTTTTCTTTATAAAAATATTTTCTCTTACCTTTATATATGTACACTTTAAAGAGAAGTATATACATGCATATATACATGTATTCATCATGTTAAAATAGTTTGTAATGTGTGTATATGTGTTTACAATAGTGTTATGACATTTTAGATAACATTTAACAGATGAAAAATCAAGATTTCGAAAAATAATTTTCGGTCACATTTCCTATTTCTCTACGAATTATATATATATATATTGGTAAACAAAACTTGAAAATGATTTTATCATCATTAGTTATTATTTGAAATAATTTTATTTGTTAATAAAAATTCATTTATTTATTATTTAAAAATATAATTAAATATTCATTTAAATAGCGATTCAATTCCAGGTCATTACAATTATTATGTATTATTATATATAAAAAAATATAGAATGTAATAGCAGTTTATAATCATAATTAATAAATTTACAAGCTCTTAGCGATAACGCTGGAATGACTTAGAACCAATGCGGTGCGCGACTAGATTCTTATTTCTATTCGCAGAGTTCCTCTCCGACTCTGCTTATAAATTTAAATTGAACATCATATTTTACATTTGTAAATTATATATTATATACGGAACAAGTTAAAGTGATATTTTGACTTATCGGAATATACTCTGTATAATGTGTGATAAATTGTATATGAAACTTCAATTTAAATAATATAAAAGAGATTAGTAAAATTAATTCTCTTCATCTCTATTCCGATTAGCAACCCAAGCTTCCCACATGCTTGCGTCCATCCAGTCAGGCTTCTTCCCCGCTTTTTTATTGCTAACATCATGTCGCGGTTGTTTTTCCTCATTTTCTTCATCCAGTAGTTTCTGCAAAGAAGATAGTCAACTTCTTGCAAGCCTACCGCCCGCCCTGCACGTTGAAAAAATTATAAGCTATACATTTATACTTAGTCAACAAATTGTACAGTGGTTATATATAATGATATACGAATTTACACTTATGAGTAAGTCCTGCCAGATACACTCTATGATGTGGGGTGGGATACTATCCCACTTAGGTCAGTAATCACTCATCATGCTCCTGTAAACAAGCTTGGAAACATCAAGAACAACTTCTGATGGCTCCAGCTCAAATCCCCTGTGTTAAATATGATACAAACCATTAATAAATCATGACTAAATATATCATACACAAAATATTTATGATGTTGAAATAAATTTAATACCTACCCATTCGCTTTGCTGAATAACGTCACTATGGAGATGTGACGACCCGACTTTCATCGACCAGAAAGTCGCATCATCATGAAGAAAGAAAGGGATAGAAAAGAGAAAAGAAGAGAAGAAAGAAGAAAACAACATCAGAATCTCAACAGCGGAACGAATAAATTATATTAATAACATAAGTATTACATAATATACAACGACTATCAGAGTTACCATAATAGATAGTTATAAACACTTGTCTAGTTATTACAACTCAATACAATACAGAGATCTATACAGAGATCAACACAACGAAACTACTATATATATCTACAACGCCGAAGCCTCCTGCTCCATTGCTCCTCCATAATTCGTCAAAGCTAACCTGACTCCCTTGGCTACTCGTAAAAATTTGAGTACCCAAGAGTTTATAAAACAGAAAATAAACACTTGGGTCAGATATGGGTCTGGTGTGAGTAATAGGTTAAGGTTGCTTAACTTTGATAACCGTTTGGAAAGAAAAGGTATCTCGTAAGACTTCCTGCACATAAACACGGAAAAGTTTTTACCTTACGATAACCAAAACATTTGATAGGAAATCCAGTTATATTACAATAGGTCTAGGGTTTTCAAATAAATATTCACATAGCCGAAATTGTTACATTATTAAATTCCAACATACTAGCCACAAAGTGGGTTATACAATCAAGTCCGTGATCACTTATTGGAAATTGGATTCCATACAATGGCAGGGCTACCGGGGTACTGCTCATCACAGTACGTGGCCTAGATCAACGTACCGAGGATCACTCCCAATCCCCTGCAACACAAGGCCGGAACTATCCCTTACTGGATAATTCCCGCACAAGACACCCTAGCAGTTGTTGCAATCAACTGCCCACACAACCGAATAATAAGAAGGGACCTCTAGATAGGGGAAATCTTGTCCTACTTGGGTGCTACCCACTAACCTTGCTGCACCTCCCATGTTTTAGCCATTCCCGGTTGATAAGGCTTGAGGCTACGATTACCTTTAGAGAACATATCTCTTAGAATGCTCATCGTCCACCTGACGATGTGTTGAAAGCATTCAATCCATACAAGTTCGTTCCTGGTTCGAACGAAACCGAAGGCATTATCTCGTTACACTCATTTTGGAATCACCCTCAGAGTTAATGACAATAACCCTTGCATTATGAATCTTCATCTTCACTTGAGATTCACGACCTATCGTTAAATTGGATCGATGTGGTATTCGGATATCCAAATCTAGAAATCCGATCCCGGTCTCATCGAAATCCAAAACGTATCTTTTAAGGCCAAGTTGTTTTAAAGTTAAAACAATTCAATTCTATTATCTATATACACATAGATAGATAATTCACAATATCACAATAGATAATCTACATTATCATCACAAAAGATAATTCACATTATCATCATACTTCATTCAAAGCATTCATATCAACATCATCACTAATCTCATATCTGAGATTTCAATCCATTCAAGGCAAATCAATATCATTCAATATCCATAAGAAATGATTTATTTATCACCATCTATAATTAATTTAAAATGAATTAAAATAATTACTTCATCTCTAATTAATTTAAAGTAAATTAAATTAATTACTTACATCATTATCAATCTTGCTTAAATCACTATTAATTAATTATCAATCAATTAATCAATCACCATCCAATTATTCATTTTAATTAATCATCCTTGATTAATTAACATTTAATTACATTAAATTAATTTCACAAATTAATTATTCTTAACCACTTATAGTAATTAACCTTTAATTACTTCATTAATTAATTAACTATAATTAATTACATTACTCTTTAATTAATTACATTAATTAATCACTTCATTTATTAATTATTCCTTAATTAATCAATTCTTAATTATATCATTAATTATATTAATTAATGATCCTTAATTACATTTTTATTATTAATTACTCTAATTAAATTAACTACATTAAGTAATTAACCTTTAATTAAACCACATTTATTAATCACTCTTGATTAATCTCATTCAGTAATTAACTACCCTTAATTACTTCTTAAATAAATTAATTATTCCTTAATTAATTTTCTTAATTAATCCCTTGATTAATTCTAAGAAATTAAATCCTAATTACTTCCATTAAATCATCTTCCATTAATTACATCCCGTAATTATCAATTAATTACTTCATTAAGTAATTACACTCCATTAATTACATTAAGTAATTTATTCCTTTAATTACTTTCATTAAGTATTTATACTTAATTAAACAATTCCACAAATGATTAACCTTAATTAATTAATCTATTTAATTATCAAAATTAATCACATTGATTAATTATTTATTAAACCCAAGTTAATGATCTACATTAACTATTCTTTAATTATTTTTCTTAAATAATTAAACTTTAATTAACCATTATTAATTACAAATTAATTAATTCTAATTACCAATAAATTAATCTCTAATTACTTAATTTATTAAGTACCTAACAATAACTTAATTAATTCTTTAATTACTTGATTAATTTATTCCTAACCATAAATTTATAATCTTAACTTATCAAATTAATGATCCTGGAATTTCAAATTAATTAACCTTTAATTAATTTAATTAAACCTTGATTAATCAATTTAAACCCTAAATTACTAAATTTATTAACCCAAATCATAAATTAATTAAATTGATTAATTAACTTTTAATTACCTTAATAATTTATTGAATTATAAATCATTAAGTCCTAAATAACTTTAAGATAAACCTTAATCTTATTATTGATTAAATTATCATTATCAAAGCATTTTAACAACAATTTGTTTAAATTTACTTTCAAATTTCATTTTAAATTTAAGAATTTAAAATGAAACAATTTTAACTTTAACAATGTTTAAAACAATTCAAAAACCTTTTAATTACATGTTGAAGAAATACTTGTCTTATAAAAGAAATTTAAACTAGATTCATTTTTAAATTTCAAACCATATATAAAATATACTTAACATTTAAAGTGGTTTTAAAACATTTTAAATTTAAAATCTTTCTTTTATTTCAAAACTAGGATTCAAACTAGACTTGAATTCCAGATTTAAACTTAGGTTTAAAAAAACTTATTTAAAACTTTGCTTTACAATTTAAATTCATTTTAAAAAAAAATTAAACACAGACAGGTTTGAAAGAAACCTGTAATTAAAACTTTACCCGAGCCTTTACTAATTTGCTTCGAGCCAAAACTTAAAAGCTTCGAGCCAAACAACAAATTACTCGAGAAAACTCGAGTAACCTTCTCCCCTTCAAAACCAACTCACCAGAAAAACAGGCAGTGCACTGTGCACATACACGGTGGCTCCGACCACCTACAATCAACCACGATGACTTCCTCACATCGGTGATCACAACTTCAGACGAACTAAACCCCAAACTTCATCGATTCTCACTCGAATTCGAATTCGAGCATTCAAACCCAACCTGGCACAAGAAAGTAAAGCCTGGAAAATCTCTCGTACTCCTGCCTCCGATCACCGGAGTTGCTGAAACTCCGGTCACGACTTCGCCTATGCCCTATCTACCATTTCCCAGAGTTTTGTTGAACTCGAACCACTAGAGTTACTGTGATGAACAAATTTCCGACCCACTTATAAACTAGGGTTAAAAATAATATCGACCTCCTACCATCGCCACAG
Organism: Allium fistulosum; assembly: GCA_030737815.1. Lineage (NCBI taxonomy): Eukaryota > Viridiplantae > Streptophyta > Magnoliopsida > Asparagales > Amaryllidaceae > Allium > Allium fistulosum. Next base: position 921,572,443 of record CM060906.1, read on the forward strand.
TGAAATGCCATCACTTCTGATATTTTTGCCGACCTCACCCATCATTCAGCTACCTCCAGTGAGAACCACATCTTCCCCGATCACCTAGATCGTCAGAACCCACCCAAAATGCAAAATCTGTTGAATCTCAAACTGCTCCCTCATTCCATTTCTAAAAATTGTGATTTCATTTTTAAAAATCTTGATTTTGGTTAAGGATTCAGATTATATCCTTGAATCAATGAATTAAGAAGTTGAATTTTTAACAAAACTCCAACTTGTACTGTTCTACTTGATTTTACAGAGCAATTTCAAATTTAATTTACTTAAATAAAATTTTAAACTTTAATCTATGCTTAAACAAACAAATTTTATATGAATTCTAAGACCTAACAGAAATTGGTTAAAGAGATAATGGATTTTTGAATCAAAACTTGGTCTTGAAACTGGAACAGAGATGTTACAGGTATTTCACAAGCATGCACACATCTATCATCCAAATATTCACAGAAATTTCATATATATATACAAACATTTTTGCTTCAGAGATTCACATGCAACCAAATTTATACTTAAGCATTTTAGAAAAGATGTTTCTCACCTAAAAACAAATGATGAATAGAGCACTTATAAACAACATGCACACAAGTAAATATTCACATCAGACATTCACTTATATATACATGCAATACACATTTATATTCAACCATACTAGCATGCAACCCAATTATATTTTAAATTTTAAAAGTTACTCACCAGTTATAAAGAACAGAGAAGCAGTGTACAGGCTTTTTGAAAACTTAAGAACTGGAAAGTGCTTTTGCTTTTAAAACTTGAGTTGTTGAAGTAATATGCTTCTTGATTTTAAATGAAGTTGCTTTAAACTTGAATCTTGCTTGTTATTGAAACTGGAACTTGCATTGTTTAGATCTCAGGTTTGCTTGCTTCAGGGTTTGATGTTGAAAATGAATTTCAGGTTTTGAGGAGGATTGTTGATTACAGATTTGTTTATGAGGATTTGATTGAGTTTATTCTTGGCTTTGAAATAGAAAAAGTTAGAAAAGAAAATGAATTACAGATCTGTTTTTGATCTTTTTGTTTTCAGCTGAAGTTTTTTCTTAGTTTTGCTTAAAGAAGAAAGAAATGAGGAGGGGGAAAACATATGTATTTAAAATGGCTAAAATGATTAATTTAAAAATTAAAAGAAAAACAAAATCTTGACATTTGTCATTATTATACACTAATCATTTAACACTTGTAAAATGAGGCCTTAAGATAATAACACTTGTCTTTTTAAGTAATTTGTATTTATTTTAAATGTAAATAAAAGCTTTTAACTTAATTTATTAATTTACAAATACTTATTTATATACATAGATAACTTTTAAAGAAATAAAACTAATTATATTTTTAAATAAAAGCTTATACAAATATTCTAAAATCCAAAACAATTTAAATATCTATCTTTTGAATTTCTATTATAAATCCAAATTCATATTCAAATTAAATTTAAAAATCCAATTTAAAATCAAGTTATATATATGCATATATAACTACCATTTAAATTTAAAATAACAATTCTATTTTATTAAAGTCTATTTATATCTATAAAAACAAAGTATTATAATTATTATTTGAAAATATCAAATTTTACAATTTTAAATAATTTATAAAAGAGATTATAAATTACTTCTAATATTAAATGAATTAATACCATTTGTAATTGCATTTTAAACTTCTATTTTTAAATCATATATATCAAGTAATATTTAAAAAGAAATAAAACAAACCTTTTTATTTAAATTTAAACTTAAGCTAAAATCTATTTTTAAACAATTAAACATTTATCTTATGTATTTTAAAACTATATAGTTATTTATTAAATAACTTTGAAAAGCTTAATATTAAATTAATCATGATTTCCAAATTATCAAAATATATTAGAATTTGAAAACATAATTTCATTTGTTAAATTCAAACCAAAACTCATCTATTTACAATATATACAATTATATATATATATATATTATAAATAGAAAATATTTTATTAACTTTTTAAAAGAAAAAATTCACCAATTAAATATTTATTTAATTAGATTATTAAATTAATTCAAATTTATTAACAAAGATTATCAAATCAATTTAATTTTTAATACAGATTATTAAATTGATATTGCCCAAAATTCCGGGATATCACATTCCTCCCCCCTTAAAAGAATTTCGTCCCCGAAATTTAAAACAAAGGTAATTTAATAATTTATCTAAGATTTAATTTTAAATCACAAGCATATATTAACAATCATATGCTAACAACCATAGCAAACAAATTCACTCAATCAAACAAATCTAACTATCCAGACAAAATTTATGGATAGAATTTTCTAGAGTTTCCCAGGTATAAATTTGGGATACTCGCTCTACAGAATCCAAACAATCTATACTACTAAGCTACAGAGCTCCTACTCATCTAGATCTACAAAACTAGACAGGATATCAGACTACAGATAAGTCTGACTCAACAACCAAATCCTCCTGAACTGCTGATTCCAAAACCAGAGATAGATCAAACACTTACTCCCTCAGAGATACGTAAAACACATCGAATCCCCGTTATCCAAACTGGCAATTCATTCCTGAAGACCAAACACTTATCCTTACAAGAATACAGAAAAGATCCAATATCTCATAGCTAACTTCCCAGTCTTATCCAATCTTATAGCTCCTTTAACCAGAGAAAACTTATCCAAAATTAAATCTCCGACTCTTATCCACAAAACTCTTCGGACGATCCTGGGCTGCCTACATCCTTACTGATCAGCTCACCCTTCACTGATGCCTCTATAAACAAACTAGATCAAAAACAACTCATCAAAATGATCCTCTCAAGATCAACCAACAACCAAGAACAAACTCCACTCCTCAAATAACAGAAGACTAAACAAACTTACTTCTCCTATCCGGAAAAAGACAAAACATATGCACTTCCAAACTGCTTCCGCTGCACAACTCTGATCTGAGGTAGAATGAAAATGCTGATGAAGAACACAAGCACAAACTGGACAACACATCCCAGAAAAATGGTTCAACAGATCCATAAAGAAAAACTCAGAAGTTCCACCAAAACTTGAGCTGCTTCACCAAACCCTATCTCTAGGAATCAACCTTCAACTAGGTTGAACCACCGGTATCACTCCTGGAATCCTAGTTGATAAGAAAACTAAATCTCCAGATGCGGACAAACTTCTGACTTCCCTGAAGACATCCAGAAAAATCTTTGACAACTCAAGAGAACACTCAGCAATCGCAAGTCACTTTTGCGATCAACCCAGCCTATTTCCAAAGAAAACTGCTCTCTCTTTACCAATCAGAACAGCTTAATCTTATCTAGCCAATCCATCGAAGAAATGGATCTACTCTGCTGCTTCTGAACTCCACCACTAGAATACTGCTGAGCCAGGTAATCTTCTTGCCGGCACACAGAACATTCCGAGCTGCATTGCTAACACAGATGCCAAAGAATTCCTAATCCAAAGCTCTTCGAGAAACTCGGGCCTCAAACAAAACAGAAACACCATGCTGAACTCAGCCACAATTACCGAAGCAGACCTACTTCCTTAAACTTGTTCCAAAGAAAACATCTTCGGGAACATCCATAGTCACTGTATCTCATCACACAGCTACAATCTCCTGAGATACCATCACACACTTCTGCCTAACCGACAGATCCAAACTCTACTCACCCAACTTCAAAGATGGACTCCGAACCTTAACAGGTTTCCTTCAGAGATTGATGAAATCCTTACACCACTGCAAAACTTACTCGAGACGGTATTGGGTTTACAGTCTCGATAGATACACTTCCAACCTCAAACACTCACACTCCAACCATTGGTAGTCGTGTTACACACACCACTACCCTATCTACCTTTATAACTCATATTGGAAAACCCGAACAGGTAACCCAACAAATAGGTAGAAATAAATATATATAGTTATATAAAAATTACAAATACGCTCTCTCAAGATAGACACCACTCCAGAGCCTAGGTATTCACTCAACCTACGCTCCGATACCAACTGTGACGACCTGACTTTCATCGACCAGAAAGTCGCATCATCTTGAAGAAAGAAAGGGATAGAAAAGAGAAAAGAAGAGAAGAAAGAAGAAAACAACATTAGAATCTCAACAGCGGAACGAATAAATTATATTAATAACATAAGTATTACATAATATACAACGACTATCAGAGTTACCATACTAGACAGTTATAAACACCTGTCTAGTTATTACAACTCAATACAATACAGAGATCAACACAGCGGAACTACTATATATATCTACAACGTCGAAGCCTCCTGCTCCATTGCTCCTCCATAATTCGTCAAAGCTAACCTGACTCCCTTGGCTACTAGTAAAAATTTGAGTACCCAAGAGTTTATAAAACAGAAAATAAATACTTGGGTCAGACATGGGTCTGGTGTGAGTAATAGGTTAAGGTTGCTTAACTTTGAAAACCATTTGGAAAGAAAAGGTATCTCGTAAGACTTCCCGCACATAAACATGGAAAAGTTTTTACCTTAGGATAACCAAAACATTTGATAGGAAATCCAGTTATATTACAATAGGTCTAGGGTTTTCAAATAAATATTCACATAGCCGAAATTGTTACATTATTAAATTCCAGCATACTAGCCACAAAGTGGGTTATACAATCAAGTCCGTGATCACTTATTGGAAATTGGATTCCATACAATGGCAGGGCTACCGGGGTACCGCCCATCACAGTACGTGGCCTAGATCACCGTACCGAGGATCACTCCCAATCCCCTGCAACACAAGGCCGGAACCATCCCTTACTGGATAATTCCCGCACAAGACACCCCAGCAGTTGTTGCAATCAACTGCCCACACAACCGAATAATAAGAAGGGACCTCTAGACAGGGGAAATCTTGTCCTACTTGGGTGCTACCCACTAACCTTGCTGCACCTCCCCTATTTTAGCCATTCCCGGTTGATGAGGCTTGAGGCTACGATTACCTTTAGAGAACATATCTCTTAGAATGCTCATCGTCCACCTGACGATGTGTTGAAAGCATTCAATCCATACAAGTTCGTTCCGAGTTCGAACGAAACCGAAGGCATTATCTCGTTACACTCATTTTGGAATCACCCTCAGAGTTAATGACAATAACCCTTGCACTATGAATCTTCATCTTCACTTGAGATTCACGACCTATCGTTAAATTGGATCGATGTGGTATTCGGATATCCAAATCTGGAAATCCGATCTCAGTCTCATCGAAATCCAAAACGTATCTTTTAAGGCCAAGTTGTTTTAAAGTTAAAACAATTCAATTCTATTATCTATATACACATAGATAGATAATTCACAATATCACAATAGATAATCTACATTATCATCACAACAGATAATTCACATTATCATCATACTTCATCCAAAGCATTCATATCAACAGCATCACTAATCTCATATCTGAGATTTCAATCCATTCGAGGCAAATCAATATCATTCAATATCCATAAGCAATGATTTATTTATCACCATCTATAATTAATTTAAAATGAATTAAAATAATTACTTCATCTCTAATTAATTTAAAGTAAATTAAATTAATTACTTACATCATTATCAATCTTGCTTAAATCACTATTAATTAATTATCAATCAATTAATCAATCACCATCCAATTATTCATTTTAATTAATCATCCTTGATTAATTAACATTTAATTATATTAAATTAATTTCACAAATTAATTATTCATAACCACTTATAGTAATTAACCTTTAATTACTTCATTAATTAATTAACTATAATTAATTACATTACTCCTTAATTAATTACATTAATTAATCACTTCATTTATTAATTATTCCTTAATTAATCAATTCTTAATTATATCATTAATTATATTAATTAATGATCCTTAATTACATTTTTATTATTAATTACTCTAATTAAATTAATTACATTAAGTAATTAACCTTTAATTAAACCACATTTATTAATCACTCTTGATTAATCTCATTCAGTAATTAACTACCCTTAATTACTTCTTAAATAAATTAATTATTCCTTAATTAATTTTCTTTATTAATCCCTTGATTAATTCTAAGTAATCAAATCCTAATTACTTCCATTAAATCATCTTCCATTAATTACATCCCGTAATTATCAATTAATTACTTCATTAAGTAATTTATTCCTTTAATTACTTTCATTAAGTATTTATACTTAATTAAACAATTCCACAAATGATTAACCTTAATTAATTAATCTATTTAATTATCAAAATTAATCACATTAATTAATTATTTATTAAACCCAAGTTAATGATCTACATTAACTATTCTTTAATTATTTTTCTTAAATAATTAAACTTTAATTAACCATTATTAATTACAAATTAATTAATTCTAATTACCAATAAATTAATCTCTAATTACTTAATTTATTAAGTACCTAACAGTAACTTAATTAATTCTTTAATTACTTGATTAATTTATTCCTAACCATAAATTTATAATCTTAACTTATCAAATTAATGATCCTAGAATTTCAAATTAATTAACCTTTAATTAATTTAATTAAACTTTGATTAATCAATTTAAACCCTAAATTACTAATTTTTTTAACCCAAATCATAAATTAATTAAATTGATTAATTAACTTTTAATTACCTTAATAATTTATTGAATTATAAATCATTAAGTCCTAAATAACTTTAAGATAAACCTTAATCTTATTAATGATTAAATTATCATTATCAAAGCATTTTAACAACAATTTGTTTAAATTTACTTTCAAATTTCATTTTAAATTTAAGATTTTAAAATGAAACAATTTTAACTTTAACAATGTTTAAAACAATTCAAAAACCTTTTAATTACATGTTGAAGAAATACTTGTCTTATAAAAGAAATTTAAACTAGATTCATTTTTAATTTCAAACCATATATAAAATATACTTAACATTTAAAGTGGTTTTAAAACATTTTAAATTTAAAAACTTTCTTTTATTTCAAAACTAGGATTCAAACTAAACTTGAATTCCAGATTTAAACTTAGGTTTAAAAAAACTCATTTAAAACTTTGCTTTACAATTTAAATTCATTTTTAAAAAAAATTAAACACAGACAGGTTTGAAAGAAACCTGTAATTAAAACTTTACCCGAGCCTTTACTAATTTTCTTCGAGCCAAAACTTAAAAGCTTCGAGCCAAACAACAAATTACTCGAGAAAACTCGAGTAACCTTCTCCCCTTCAAAACCAACTCACCAGAAAAACAGGCAGTGCACTGTGTACATACACGGTGGCTCCGACCACCTACAATCAACCACGAGGACTTCCTCACATCGGTGATCACAACTTCAGACGAACTAAACCCCAAACTTCATCGATTCTCACTCGAATTCGAATTCGAGCATTCAAACCCAACCTGGCACAAGGAAGTAAAGCCTGAAAAATCTCTCGTACTCCTGCCTCCGAACACCGGAGTTGCTGAAACTCCGGTCACGACTTCACCTATGCCCTATCTACCATTTCCCAGAGTTTTGTTGAACTCGAACCACTAGAGTTACTGTGATGAACAAATTTCCGACCCACTTATAAACTAGGGTTAAAAATAATATCGACCTCCTACCATCGCTACAGTGAACTGCCATCACTTCTCATATTTTTGCCGACCTCACCCATCATTCAGCTACCTCCAGTGAGAACCACATCTTCCCCGATCACCTAGATCGTCAGAACCCATCCAGAATGCAAAATCTGTTGAATCTCAAACTGCTCCCTCATTCCATTTCTAAAAATTGTGATTTCATTTTTAAAAATCTTGATTTTGGTTAAGGATTCAGATTATATCCCTGAATCAATGAATTAAGAAGTTGAATTTTTAACAAAACTCCAACTTGTATTGTTCTACTTGATTTTACAGAGCAATTTTAAATTTAATTTACTTAAATAAAATTTTAAACTTTAATCTATGCTTAAACAAACAAATTTTATTTGAATTCTAAGACCTAACAGAAATTGGTTAAAGAGATAATGGATTTTTGAATCAAAACTTGGTCTTGAAACTGGAACAGAGATGTTACAGGTATTTCACAAGCATGCACACATCTATTATCCAAATATTCACAGAAATTTCATATATATATACAAACATTTTTGCTTCAGAGATTCACATGCAACCAAATTTATACTTAAGCATTTTAGAAAAGATGTTTCTCACCTAAAATCAAATGATGAATAGAGCACTTATAAATAACATGCACACAAATAAATATTCACATCAGACATTCACTTATATATACATGCAATACACATTTATATTCAACCATACTAGCATGCAACCCAATTATATTTTAAATTTTGAAAGTTACTCACCAGTTATAAAGAACAGAGAAGCAGTGTATAGGATTTTTGAAAAATTAAGAACTGGAAAGTGCTTTTGCTTTTAAAACTTGAGTTGTTGAAGTAATATGCTTCTTGATTTTAAATGAGAAGTTGCTTTAAACTTGAATCTTGCTTGTTATTTATTAACGCTGAAAACTGAACGCTAACACCCGGTGTGTAGTAATAATGTGAAAGCACCACCCGTTGGTACGGGAACAGAATATAAGCAGAAAATAATAGAAAACGGTAAAGGGACAACAGATTTATAGTGGTTCGTCTCGTAATTGAGCCTACGTCCACTTTATAGTCTTTTATTGCTGATTTGGTTACAATTTGATACAATGCACTTCGAGTACAATTCACTTCGATCACACAAACACTTCGGATTAGTAACTCAAACTTTGATGATGAGATTTGTTAAATCCATGTCGGATGTGTAGAATCTCGTTCAAAGCTTGTTGTAGTATCTTCAATATTTGGAGTTCTTCAAGTGTTGGATGAGTTGAGAATTCGGCAGAGTAATGGCGCTTAAGAAAATGATTGGCAAAAAGTCCCCCCAAAGTTGGAGATGGCAATGTATTTATAGAGAATTCTGGACGGGAATTTCTGCCAAGTCCTGAGTCGCGGCCGACTTATAGTAAGTCGTAAGTCGTGGCCGACTTAGCAGGTATCAGTATAAGTAAAGCGGCAGCAGATTATAACTCAGTGGCTTTAGGTCGTGGTCGACTTAAGCTAAGTCTTGAGTCGTGGCTCAACTGGTAAGTTCGTTCATTTGGTTATATTACAAGTCCTGAATCGTGTGCGGCTTAACCGAATGCGGCATCTCTTCTTTTGTTTAAGTCGCTTACGACCTAAGCTAGGTCGTAAGTCGCGGATAACCTTAAGCCGTTAACTCGTTTTCTCCTTAAGTCGTGCCATCTCTTGCATCGTTGGATCTTAACTTCCTTAGGTCGTTGCGTATTTTAGATCGTAAACTGCTTTAGATTGTTTCAACTCTTAGGTCGTCTAGACCTTAACTCGTTAGGTTATTCACACCTTAACTCGTTAGGTCGTGAAGTACTCTGAGTTGTTAGGTTATTCACACCTTAACTTGTTAGGTCGTGAAGTACTCTGAGTTGTTAGGTCATCCAAACCTTGAGTCGTAGGTCGTCCACTTCCTTAAGTCGTTAGCTCATCCACTTCCTTAAGTCGTCAACTGGTTGAGTCGGCCAACACCTTTAAGTCGTCGAAGCCATTGAGCCGTTAACTCCTTAAACCGTTAAGTCATAGACTTCCTTAAGTCGTCCAGACCTTAAGTCGTTAAGTCGTAGACTTCCTTAAGTCGTCCAGACCTTAAGTCGTTAAGTCGCCCATTACTCTTAGGTTGCTTCATCCTTTAGATCGTACCATCCTTAAGTCGTTAGCCGGTAGCTTCCTTAAGTCGTATAATCCTTAACTCGTTAAGTCGCATATCCTTCTTGAGTCGTGCAGTTCTTAAGCCGTAGGAAATTGAGGGTTAACATTTGCCCCTCGAAGTACACGCCTAAGTTGTAGGTCGTGTGCTTCGACTCATCTTAACTCGCATGTGTCGATTCGAGTTCCACTGCCCCGAGATATAAAAGGCTTGAGTCGTTCCTCCTACTTCCTTCTTCTCATTACCTATATCCTAAGTCGCATCTGCCATTAGCATTTCTCCGAGCTTCCTCAAGGCGATTCTAAAAAAAGCTAATCACCGATCCTTGATCCTTCATTGCGTAAGTGCTCTTGCTTCCTTCTTGATCCCTGATCATCATTGATTCGTGAATTCCGCTCCTCATCCTTAATCCATCTCCTTATGCAATGCTTCGTTGTAAATCTCGCTATATCGATAGTCTGCGAGCTCGATTCAGTTCGATTTAGCTTCAAACGATTGGGACGCTGAAGGCGATGGGTTACACTGTTTTGGACTTAACCGATTAGAATGGCAGGGCTTTGGATTTACGGTGATCTCAAATTGGTTTTTTGGATGATTTAATAGTGTGAAAAAATGAAGGCTTTTGTTAATGGAGGGGTTAACGGGTTAGGAGGATAAAGGGTTAGGAGTTAAGGAGAAAAGTTAGTTGGTCACACGGAGTGAGATATTAGCTTGGTCACGACTTAGCAATCTTGTACGACCTATGAACCCTCTCGACTTAAGTCTTTACCGACTTATCCATTTACGACATAAGCCTTGAGTCGTGGCCGAGTTAGGACTTGGGAAATTTACATCACTTTGAACTGAAGCCTTTTCCCTTCTTACTATGCCTTGCGACTTAAAGATTAATGACTCATAGGACAAACGTCTTGACAAGTTGACGACTTAACTTGACTCACTGTACAATCACTAAGTCGCAGACGACCTAGTACTTTGGTCGCAGCCAAGTCAGTATTTGTATGCTCAATTCGAACTCACACTTCTAAGCATAATCTTGATTTAAGTGCTTAACTTGAATTACTGAAACAAACTGCCTAAATACTGAATTGTCCGGACTTTAATTTGTTAAACTTTGTTGCATTTCTTCACAGATCACTTTAACTTGCAAGCTAACAATCTGTTTAATACAACATTTACAGAAAATTGGGACGAATATACTGCCACTGACTGCCCACATCAAATGATAGATTAGTTAATAACGGATAATCAACTTAAATAGATTGTGTGAACGAAGTGCCTTAAATCAACAAATTCAAGCAAAGTATTAAAGCAACATTGAAATAGTCAACTGAAAATGACCGGTTTGCACTAATACTGTACCTGAACTTTAAATTAACAAATCCTGAAATTTGGTAATCGATCAAGTGTCGACTAGTTTAATTCCAGTTATATTTACTTGTTATTTTTTATTAGTTCTGCACAACACTTCACACTTTTAGGAAACGTGCACCTTCACATTTGAATATCCAGTTGCTTGTGTAGAATGACTTCTCAGCAAGAAGATACAACAATCCAAACTGAAAGGGCCACTCTTATTCCAGCTCCATTAGTCAATCCTCCAGAAAGAGCCTCTACCACCCTATCGTACAAAGTTTTCCGGCAGTTGTGCGCTTAGTTTGGCATTATTGAAGCTGATGCCATTCTTCCTAAGAAAAGTAACACTGCTGATGTAGCGCCTCCTGGCTTTGTAACGGTTAATCGACAAATGTGCCTGAGCGGGGCCATTCCACCTTTCAATAACTTTCTCCAGCATCTTCTTCGCCAACTGGCCATCTCCCCATTCCAGCTACACCCTAATGGTTATGCCATTCTAATGGGGTTGTGTGTGCTATTCGGGAGAACTCTTGACCGACTTTCGAGCTTTGACGAGATTTGCTACTTATGCTCTTTTACCAGAACCAAAGATCATCCTTCTATCACTGTTGTGAGAAGCGCCAGAAATCGTAAATTGATTGTAGGCCTCCCTGAAAGTGCCCATGGGTTCTTAACCCAGTACTTTTATGTTCGCTGTCCCCCGGGGTTTTATGCTATGTGGAGGGAAGGAAGTAAGATTATCTATCTTTTACTTCTTCTATTCTTTGAGTTTTGTGTGAAGTCTAAATTGCCAAATGTTAATTTCGCTTTTTCATTTCAGTGCTCCCCCCTCCTTCTAGGGATCCCAGCCACAAGCCAACTCTGGAGAGGCTCATGGCCGTACCAGCTGAAGAGCGGGACGCGAAATTTTTGTTGAAAGACGAATTTCTTCACCAGTTTGGACTTCTTCACCCTTCTCGCTCTACTCAGCCTTGCAAAGTTCCTGATTCCCCAGGAAAGGCGTCTGATGCCCCAGCTTTTGTTGAAGAACCTTTACCTCAAGAACCCATCACTGAGGCTTCACTAGTGAAGTGTTCTGCCTCTATCGACGTTGCGGGATCATCCGGAAATCTACGCTCTCTCCGGTTATCGAAGAGGAGGAGCCTCTTCAATGCCCCGAGAAGGCATCCAATGAAGGGGTTGAGAAAGAGAGTTCCGCTCAGCACGACGGCGAAGACATTTTTGGGGATCTTAGCGACTTAATGGTGACTTCGCAGGAGCTATTTAAAAATGATGCTTCAAAAGCTATTTCTCCTGCTGTCGAGGCTACTTCTTCTTTACAACAATTTTCGACACCTTCTACACCAGTCGTTGCCGTTCCCACACCGAAGCGTGGTTTGTAGTTCGACGCGCGTAGTTTGCACGCCACACACACTTAGGATTTTTCGGCACTTATATGCACTTATCCTCTTTTTCTGGAGATTTCTAAACTTCATTTCTTTTCCATTTTCAGATTCTCCGATGGGGCGCTCTAGCTCATACTATGACAAATTTCAGCGCCATGGAAGCCGCGATACTTATGATTTTAGGCGCTATCTCCCTACCCCGAGAGAAACAGATGAAGAAAGAGCTATTAGGAAGGCTCAAGAGAGGCGAGATTATGAACATCAATACGGTAGGAGGGATGAGCGATACGACTCTTCTCATAGAGGTGATGATTCTTATAAGCGAAAGTCTTATGACGATAAAGGGAAGAGTCACCTTACAGGAGATCCAAGCAAGCGGGTCAAGCCTAGTGATGCGTCTGCAATTTCTGAAAAGTCTGATGCTCCTACCTCTGCAGACATTCCATCTGGTTCTCCAGCTCTCAAGAATTCTAACATCCAAATAATTATCAACAGGCCTCAATATCAAGTCGGGGACGGTCCTCCTACACTTCAAAGCCGATTCCCAAATTGGTGCTTAAAAGGAGTTCGCTTTGACTTAGACTTGGTTCCCATTGATAAGCAGACCATGCTTAGGAGTCTTGATGCTGTTAAGATTGATATTGAGAGGATATCCGGATGGCAGAAACTTGTTGATGAGCTTCAAAGAGTTAACCATATGAATCTTGAAGCCATGCTGACAATGGAGAATGACAAAACGGAATGGGATAAAATCTGCAAGCAGCATGATGCAGAGATGGCGAGCATTGCTGACGACAATGCGAGACTTGAGTCCGAGGTTAAAAGACTCAAGGAAGATCTCGCCGCTTCTTCCACTTCGCACTCTCAAAAAGAAGAAGCGTTTCAGAAACAAGTGCGGGATGCGCATGCTGCTCAAAGGGATGCTGAGATGAAACTTGCGGCTGAGCAGCATGTTACTGAAGAATATCGCAAAAATACTGCTCAGTTGCGAGAAATAGTCAACTCCCAGAACATGGAGATCGAATTGCTAAAGGCTCGACTTTCTAAAGTTGAGAAAGAGCGTGATGAGGCTGTTGCTGGTCAAGTTGCAGCCATCGCCGAAAAAGAAGCGGCTGAGCAGTCGCATGAGGCAACGAAGGCCAAAGTCAGCTCTACCTTATTTGACTTTTACATCCACAGCGTCTTGGGACGCGGGAGCCTCTTGTTTTTGGGGCCGGATTATGAAGTCACTTTGGCTGAAGTATGGGAGGCGATAATCGATATGTTTGGTGGTGCCGGCTATGACGAGGCAGAGCTTGAGGCACGTTATCTTGACGATGAAACCCGTGCCGCTCTTGCTAGAGGAAAGGAGCAACTTGCTAAAGCGCGAGCTGAATCGATGGGAGAAGAACACCCAAAGGAGGAAGCTCCTTTAACTGCCCCCGTCCATACTTCAATTTCGGCCGATGTTAACATTATAGGCTCCAGTTCCCATTCTTCGCCTCCTGCTAAAGTTGACACAGAAATTGTGACCACTCCCACCGAGGACGAGGCCCTGCAAGATATTGAGGCTGAGAAATTCGAGATTGATCTTGCAAAGCCGACTTCTCCAGGTAACTTTGGCGTCGACCCGGATCCAGTGAATCACTTATTCGATTTAACCGAGCTTGATGAACTTCTTACTTATTACTTAAGCTTTGACGAACCAATATCTTCTTTTTTCGGAGAATACTGATTTTAACTTCTTTTCTTCTGTAGCGGAAGCACCGAAAGCTGCGCAAACTTCTCCTTCTTTAGCTGTCGTTCCTCCTTCTTCCCAAGTTACTCCTCTTTCTGCTTCTCAACTAGGATCGCAAGAAGAGAAAATAGACGCCCTCAAAGACTTGGACGATCCGGTTGTTTCGCAAGAGCAAAAGACTATGGAACTTGAAGAAGACGAGAAGACTCCGGAGCAGTCTCTTGATGATAACATGAAACTTTCCACGCTGCTTACTACTCCTGGAAGTGAGTCTTCTTCGAAGAGGAAAGTGAAGCGCGCAATGAAGAAGAAGAAGAAGAGCACTTTGGCTGATAAAGAAAATGTTGAAGAAGATCCAGCTGCTCCTATTTCTCCTTCCCCCCGACCCATCCACAACGGCTTCTGAAACTAGCTATTAAGCCGGGAAAGGGCTCTAAGGGTGGCGGGAAGATGGAGTGACGAGCTGGACTTTATGCTTCTTGTTTTGCTTTTTGCTTGTATCGACCGGAGATTGTGCGGGTACCGGTCCCTGCTTTTTTGAGATCTGCACATGTAAAGAATTTTCACAGTATTGAATAAAATAATTCTTTTACTTGCACGAATTCTTGTATATGTAAGAATGCATCTATTTCTCATTTTAGTGTAGAATAAGTGATTCTTTTTACTTGTACAAACTTTATGTCTGTGTTTGAGAATGCATTTATTCCACATCTTTTCCACGTGATATTGTAATGTGCTTATGGTATGTTGCTTGAATACTACTTTTATTGTTGTAGTTGTATTGTATGATATTTCCCCTATACCACAAGTGCATTGCAATATCTTTTTGCTTTGGCGAGACTTGTACTCTTATTTTTGGAGAATAACTATTCCGCCTTTGAGGAAACAATTATTCTACTTAAATGGAGCGTGTCTCGTTTTTGGAGAAGTTTTTACGCTTCAACCTTCGGAGATGGTCACTTCATGTTTTTGAGAAGTGAATTCTCCTACGCGGTAAAGCGGGCCTCTAAAGAGGATTTTACTTAGCACTTCAATTTATGGGGAAGAATTTTTCAAGATGAACAAGTAGGTCTTCCTTGAAAGTTGAAGTGTGCCTCTGAGGAGGGCTTTTTGGCATTTCTGAGGAGTAGCATTTGGACTCCGAAGAGTAGCATTATGCTTTGTGAAGTAGTGTTGTGCCCCCGGAGAGGTCTTGTGCTTCCGGAGAAGTCTTTTGTTTGTGCTTCCGGAGAAGTCTTGTTTTTGTGCTTCCGGAGAAGTCTTGTGCCTTCGAAGAGGTCTTGTGCCTCCGAAGAGGTCTTGTGCCTCCGGAGAGGTCTTGTGTGCCTTGGGGAAGGTCTTCTGCTTCCGAAGAGGGCAGTGTGTGCCTTTGGGGAAGGCTTGTGCCTCGTAAGAGGGCTTGTGGTGCCTCGGGAGAGGTCTTGTGCCTCCGAAGAGGTCTTGCGCCTCCGAAGAGGGCTTTTGTTGATCAGCTCGCCCATGTCTCTTTGTTGTTTGCTCATTAATGGTCCCCGGTTATTGTCTCCGAGCCTATGTTCCTTTCCTCTGCAAGCAGTTTGCTCTATCCAATGGAGTGTACTTCACTGTTGATTGATTCCATGGGACAGGCGCAAGTTATTCAATCAGATGTCTGTTTATACAAACGATCGTAATTAGTTAACAAGCGTCTAGTTCCTTTTCTTTGGAAAAGTGTCTCTTCGGTGGAATCATCAACTTTTGGTGTAAAGTTCATCTTATGTTGGATTTGAATTTGGAACTTTCTGTGGCTTGAAATTTGTTTATTGAGTGATTTACGGGGTTCACTTGGCATTGCGATGGGTAAGCTTTGTTTTAATGACCTGCGATATTAAATCGATATTTTAGCAATACATTTAGAGTATTTACACATCGAAATGAAACAGACATTTTATAATAATAAAGAACACATAATTTATAGTGGTTCGGCCAAGAACTGGGCCTACATCCACTTTATAGCTCTTTTATTTATCATCACTGATTTTACAATGGTTTACAATACAATCGATACATCCATGATCATTTTACAATTTCAAGCAAAGCTTTTTAAGTAAAATATGGGCGCAAATGATTGTTGTTCCAGGCTCTTGGGATTGGATCTCCTTCGACAGTTGTGAGTTTGAATGTGCCATCGAGAAGTTTATTGCCTATGACATATGGCCCTTCCCAATTTGGTCCAAATACTCCGACTGCTGTCATGATCCTTTTCAAGACTAAGTCCCCGACTTCAAAGCTTCATTGACAGACTTTAGAATTGAAGTGCCTTGCAATTCTATGCTGATGGGCCGCAACTTTGAGTCTAGCTTCTTCCCTTCTTTCATCAAGAAAGTCAAGTGCTTCGAGTTGCAATTTTTCATTTTCGGCCTGGTTGAAATGAACTCTCTTGTGTGAAGGGACTTCTAGCTCTACTGGAATCATCGCTTCCGATCCGTATGCCAGTGAGAATGGAGTGTGCCCAGTCGCAGTTTTATGGGTTGTTCTGTATGCCCATAGTGCTAGTGGTAGCTTATCAACCCATCCACCTTTTGCTTTTTCAAGCTGCTTTTTGATGGTTGACTTGATAATTTCGTTTACTGCTTCCACTTGCCCGTTTGCCTACGGATGAGCCACTGCTGAGAAACTTTTCTGGATTTTGAATTGCTTGCAGAAGTCCTGGAACTCTTCGCTCTCAAATTGAGTACCGTTGTCTGTGATAATCTTCTGTGGCACACCATATCTGCAAATGATATTTTTTGTTACAAAATTTATCATCTTTTTAGAAGTAATAGTGGCCAAAGGTTCAGCTTCAGCCCATTTAGTGAAATAATCCACAACAACAATAGCGTATTTGACTCTCGACTTAGCAATTGGTAAATGTCCGATTAGATCTATCCCCTAAATGGCAAATGGCCATGGACTGACCATCGGTGTTAGTTCGGTGGAAGGTGCTCTTGGAATTTTTGCAAATCTCTGGCACTTGTCACATTTTTGGGAGTAGATGGCAGCATCTCGATTAATATCTGGCCAGAAATACCCATACCGGAGAACTTTCTTGGCAAGAGTTTGGCCACCTGAATGATCCCCACATTCTCCTCCGTGCACCTCTGCCAAAATTGTCTTGGCTTCTTCCTTAGTTACACATCGGAGTAATGTCATTGAGAATCCTCGCCTGTATAACCGGTCGTCTTGAACTACATATCTCGATGCTTTTCTTAACAGCTTTCGACGTTCTTTAGAATTTTCCGGTAGGGAGCCGCTGAGTAGATACTCTTTGATTGGGGTCATCCATGACTCTTGTTCTTGAGAGACGGCCATGATCCAGTCGATATCCATTTCATCAGTGCTTGGAGCTGACAAAACTTCCACAGGAACCAATCCCAATAACTGAGCTTCTCCGGAACTTGAATACTTTGCGAGAGAATCTGCCTTCATATTTTCCTCTCGAGGTATGTGGCTTATTGAATAATGATCGAAATCATCGAGAAGCTCAGAAGCCTTCGACAAATAAGCGGGCAGATTTCCTCCTTTAGCTTGAAATTCCTTCTTGACCTGACACACAATAAGCTAAGAATCACTGAAGATTTGCAATGCTTTGATGTTCAATTCCTTTGTAATCTTTAATCCAGCAATCAGAGCTTCATATTCTGCTTCATTGTTTGTAAAAGGGAATTCCAATCTCAGTGCGTAACATAATGATCGCCCTTCGGGGGTTTCAAGCACAACCCCAGCTCCGGAACAGTAATCATTTCTTGAGCCATCAACATATAACTTCCATTTGGTCGGGATGTCTATTGTAATCTCTTCCTCTTTATCGCCCTTATCTGTATACTCTGCGATGAAATCTGCTAAGGCTTGTCCGTTGATCGCTCTTCGGGGATGATAAGCTATATCATATTGGCTAAGCTCAATATTCCACTTCAGAAGACGGCCCGAAGTTTCAGGGCGAAATAGGACTTGCTTTAGGGGCTGGTCGGTGAGAACTTTGATAGGGTGAGCTTGAAAATACGGCCTCAATTTTCTGGAAGCAATCAGTAAACAGTAAGCGAGCTTTTCTAGCTTTGAATAATTCATTTCTGCCCCAGTGAGTCTTTTGCTGATATAGTAGACCGGGCGCTGAACTTTTGCATCCTCCCATACTAGTGCTGCACTCAGGGCATGAGACGAAACTGCCAAGTATATGAAAAGGTCTTCGCCGTTGTTGGGCTTGGAAAGTATTGGAGGCACTTCCATGTGACGGA
Organism: Allium fistulosum; assembly: GCA_030737815.1. NCBI lineage: Eukaryota > Viridiplantae > Streptophyta > Magnoliopsida > Asparagales > Amaryllidaceae > Allium > Allium fistulosum. Next base: position 921,590,923 of record CM060906.1, read on the forward strand.
TTAATTCATCGAAAACTTTTCGGCATTCAGGTGTCCATTCGAAGTTTTTCTTTCCTTTCTTTAAAGCGTCAAAGAAGGGGATGCATTTATCAATAGCTTTGGAAATGAATCGACTTAAGGCAACAACTTAACTTTCCCATTTAGGCTCTGCAGTTCCTTCTTTGTTCTAGGGGCTTTGACTTCTCTTAGAGCAGTAATTTGAGCAGGATTGGCTTCAATGCCCCTAGCGCTTACGATAAATCCCAAGAATTTCCCGGACTCTACTTCGAATGAACATTTCAAAGGGTTGAGCTTCATTCCATATTTTCGAAGGATTTCGAACATTTCTGCTAAGTGGTCCATATGGTCAACTGCTTTCTTTGATTTCACTAACATATCATCGACATAGACTTCCATAGTGTTCCCAAGCTATGATTTGAACATTGCATTAACAAGCCTTTGATATGTTGCCCTTGCATTTTTCAATCCAAAGGGCGTGACTTTGTAGCAGTAAAGGCCAACATCCGTGACGAAGCTCGTATCCTCCTGGTCCGACTCATGCATCATAATCTGGTTATACCCGGAGTAAGCATCCATAAAAGATAACAATTCGTGTCCGGCTGTTCCATCTACCAGCTGATCGATCCTTGGTAACGGGAAGCAGTCTTTAGGACAGGCTTTGTTTAAATCTGAGAAATCAATGCACACTCACCATTTTCCATTTGCTTTTTTTAACCAACACTGGATTTGAAACCCAATTTGGATATGTGGATTCTCTGATGAAATGATTTTCCATGAGTCGGTCTACTTCTTCCTTTAGCGCTGCTGACCTTTCTGGACCTTGGGTTCTTCTCTTCTGTTTCACAGGCGTGAATTTCGGATCAATATTCAGAGCATGTACAGCAATCTCTGGAGATATTCCACACATATCGGCGTGACTCCAAGCGAATATGTCCAGATTTGCTTTCAAAAATGATATTAGCATTTTTTGGACTGCCATACTGAGTTGCGAACCCACATTTAGCACTTTGTTTGGGTCTTTAAGATCAACAGGTACTGGTACCGTTACCTCCATCGGCACCACTCTATTTTCCTCTGCACTGGCTTTTCTTGGGTTCATTTCTCTCATTGCACCACTATGCTCGCCAGTGCAGGGACCACCCTGTATTTGCTACAAGGTTGGGTTTTTGATGCGGAGGGGAGCTGCCGCATCTTTTCCCATCTCTCTCTTCCTGGCCTCTCGAAGCTCTATAAGATAACATTCCCGCCCAGCATTTTGATCTCCTTTAATGACACCAACACCATTATCTGTAGGAAATTTCATAGTTAGGCACCACGGGGCCAGAATGGCTTTGAATGCAGCTAAAGTTGGACGGCCTAGGAAGGCATTGTAGGCAGAAAATCCGTCGATAATTACTAAAGTTTGTTTCCGAACTACTTTTTTCTGCCCCTCTCCAAGTTCCATAAACAAGTCGACAGTTCCGATTGGTTGTTGCGGTTCCCCAGTAAACCCAACAATCTTCTGCGATGAATCCTGAACGTCAGCCATTGGAATCTTCATTTGATCAAATGTCTTCTTGAAGAGTATATTGCAGGAAGCACCGCAATCAACAAGCACTTGTCTTACAATAGCTGGCCCAATTCCTGCAGAAACAACCAAGGGATCTATGGTTGGAGCTTCAATACCCATAGAATCCTTGACTTTGAACATAATATCATCATTAGACGTTTTCTGCTGTTTCAGGGGTGCAGCATCTTCTAAAACAAAAACATCTTCTTTTGCTGGGGTATATTTCAAACCACGAGCATATCGTTCCATTTCACCCCAGCTTCTCCCCGCTGGGTGTGGGCCTCCTGTAATCACATTGATAACAGGCCTTTCGGATTCATGTGCGGTAGTGCCTTTACCCGAGCCAGATGGATGAGTAGGGGGTTGCTGCCCCTGAGTAGACGAAGTTGGGTCATTCCTGTTCTTCTTAACATACTGTTGCAGCTTGTTTTCCCTCAACAACTCTTCAATTAAGCTCTTCAAATGACGACATTCGTTGGTATCATGACCGGGTTGGTTATGGAATCGGCAGAATTTTCCATTTCGCATAGCACTCTTTCCAGGCTTTATCTCAGCTGGTTTAGGATACTCCACAGCATCTTTGGTGGCAAAGAAGATATTCTCCGGAGTGTCGGTTAACGGAGTGAAATCTGAGGGTTTGAAGAAGCGAGGTTTCTTTATATCCTTTTGTTTCTTCCCATCATTATTTTCCCTTTTCTGACCTCCAGAATCTTTCTTAGCTGAAGTAGCAATGTTATTTTCTACTCTTGTCGCCACCACTTTCGCTGGTGCCGGAAGATTTTCCAAGCGTATGAATTCATCAGCTTTCTTATAAAATTTCTCGAGCGAATTTGGCTCCTTCATTTTCACCCATTTTCCAAATTCGCTTGACTTATCGATAGCCCGCATTATATAAGTCAAAATCATTCGTGGTTCCGCGTTGTCGACTTCAGCCAGAGCTATATTGAAGCGATTTAGGAATGACTTAATAGGCTCTCCCGGATTCTGCTCAAGACTAGACAATGACATTATGTCTTTCGCCTTCGAAGCGTACAGCCTGAATTGCTCTTTAAATTTTCGGGTTAGATCGGAAAATTGGTCTACAGATCAAACTGGAAGCTTGGTAAACCAAAGAAGTGCCACTCCTTCCAAGTATACCGGGAAATACCGGCACTTAATCTCATTAGTCGCTCTGGTGCCGGTCAAGCCGTGTGTGTTCTTTCGTTGGTTCTATTGGAACTGGGCCATACCGTAGTAGAAGAAATGGGTGAATTTCAAAAAAAATTACCATTTTTGATCTTTATTGGACTTATGTAGTCTAAGTCCATTTAGAACATTCCTAATTTTATTTTAAAATCAATATGTTATATAAATTTATAAATAATGTTTTATTTTATATCATTTGTATTATATATATATGCATATCATATACACATATGTGTGTATGTGCACATGCAATAAAATAATGCATATATGGTTTAACATGTTCGTATATAGATGTTGGGATTTACATTGCAACAGACATGTTGGCCCTCGTGTAAACAAATGAGTTGTCTAAATGTTTACATATATGTGCATCAAAATATAATAAGATGTGTGTGTTATGAAACACTGGATGTAATTAATTAAATATAAAACATTATGAGATGTGTGTGTGTGTATTTAATTTGTTTATATATATATGAATATAATTAAATTATAAAATTATTTTAATTATATGTATATTAAAAAAATATTTTAACATTTATAATATACTTAAAATCAGAACAATTTTTTTTAAATAATATAAAATATATAAGCATATAATAAGATATATTTATTTATTTATTTATTTAAATAAATAATAAATGTATACATAAAAATTTACCTTGTTGCTCTCGGCCTATATATATATATATCCGTGTGTGTGCATGTTGCGTGCGTGCGTGCGTGCGGGTATGTATGTTTTTTAAATTTAAAATTCCTTTCAGTTTTAATTAATTAATTGTATAAACAATTATTAAATTATAAAACCGCATGAAATTATTATTCAAAAATAAAAAAAAATTATTTATGATAACGTGTTATAATATTATATCTAAAATTTTGGTCAAAATTATTATTATTTGTAGTATTTTATAACTTCATAAATGATTTAAATCAAATAAATAGATTATATATAATAATAATTTTTATTTTTTTGACATTAAAAGTTAATTTCACATAAATGAATTTTTCCAAAATTTAAAACGTGAATTATATATTTATAATCATGTTAAATTAAGACATAGATAATTAAATCATTTAAATAATATTTTTTATTTAATTTTTTTCTTATTCTCTAGCCTAAAATTATTTTTATAATAAATAAATTTTCAAAATTTTAAAACCTGTATTATATATTTATAATCATTTGAAATTAAGACTAAGGTATTTGAATCAGTAAATAATAATTTTTTGGCTGTAAGCACTATGAAATCTACATATGTATATATAAAAGTTTTTATTGTTAATGCATAAATATACAAAAAATCGTCGTATGTGACAAGACAATTATATACCAATTATATCTGTAAACTGATATACAGAACAATAATTAAACGAGCATTAATATAAATTGGTAAATCAGATAATTACCATTCACTAATGCTAATGATCATAACATGAAGCGTTGAAATGAACTCCTGAATCGAATTCCAATTTTGAAGGTGCTATCTTCCAAACAGCTTTACTACCGGCGATCGAATCGCTTTAATTTGATATGTTTTTATATTTTGAATTTTTGGCGTTTGGACACTACTAGGAATAAGCCTATTCCCGACGGCTATAAACCGTCAACGACGGTTAAAAGTCAATGGCGGCCGTCGGAAAAAGCCGTTGGAACGAAGATCGTCACCAAATAGTGTTTCCGAGCTTTCCAACAGCATCGTTGACCTATTTTCGATGGCTCCCAACGGCTTCACTGGAAAGTCACGGTTTAACCGTATTTGTGTCGAAAGCCATTGGTATTAGCCGTCGAAAGTCGTTGGTTATTGTTTACTATTTAGTCGTCAGCAACCGTCGGAAATCTGGAATGTTTTTAATGCAGTCATTCGTCTTCCGTACAACGCATACATATCAATATATATATATATATATACATATATCATAGCTCAATTTCACGCATATAAATCATATATATATATATGCCACATATAAAACATTAATAATAAAAAATATGTCAATATTTACAATAAATCAAACTCAAACAATCCACCGTACAACAAAACATTCCAATAATAGACACAAAATCAATCTCCAACATCTCGAAATGTATCAATCGTGTCAAAACAACCCAACACATATCAAAACAACCCAAATCAACCTCAAATGTCCAACATCTCTTCAAAATGTATCAAACATTTCAAAACACATCATCCTCACCATCTCCAAGTGCATATATGTACAATATCCCAACACAAACTAAAAAAATCATACCTATCGCCGCTGATCGTCTCCGGAAGCAGCTGAGAAAGAGCCATGTTGCTGCATATATGTAGCAATGCGCTCGTCCAACCATGGCATCTCCACAGCGGCGCGACATGAGTCTCGTTCCTTCAGCTCAATAACCCTAGCTCTCAAGTCCTAAATCTCTACAAGACCCTGAGCTTTTTTGTAGGTGCTCTGCTTGCGTCTAGCTTGCAACACTTATATGATTTAGATTTTTATCTAATGGCTAGCAAAAAATGTGGGCTTAGCAGCTGCTATAACAATGTGATATATAAGATCATATAAGAAAGTGATTTTATAATCTACATCTAAGTTATGTTTGCTTAGTCCTAAACTAGCACGCTATTTATGTAACAGGAGTGACTGTGCAATACCGATTGCAACTTATTTTACTAAGTTGCAAGAATCCTTTAATAGCTTGCAAAGGTCTATGGTAGTCGAGATTATATTCTTGGAATCTATTCGATTAAAAAATTGTTTCCTTTTAACATCAAGTATTTTACATGTTAAGGCACAAGTTGCTCTAGATTAAGTGGTTTAGTAGTTATTATAAAGAAATAACACTTATTAAAGAAATATCTTTGTTTATTTCCTTATTATTTAACTAACAACTAATATAAAAGTCTAAGAACCGAAATAAGGACCAAAAGCAAGTATGCAACACATGTGACTTTAAGTTTTAAACCTAAAAGCAATGGGCCCAGAATAATTTAAATAATTTCAAGTTTGTTGCAGTCGAGAGATTAGTAAATAGTCAAATCCAAACGTACTATTCATCATCTCTTGGTTGCCATAGCCATAATGCCCATTCCGCGTTGCCAGATCCATGATAGCTACAAAAACTGCGTCCTCCTCGTCAGTAGTCAACTGATCCCATCCCGTTCCCTCAAGCAGCTTCTCTTATTATTGCATAAATTTTTCCTGCAATTCCAAACAAAAATACAATTGAAATTAACACTACATTATTTTAATTCTTTATAACTAATTAATTAAACTGATTATTAATAACTTGTAACTTAAAATATGCTTACATGGGCCTGTTGTGATTTTGAGTCATATCATGTGTATGTGACCGTGTCATCTTCGTTTTCATGCTTGATGGCATAAGTACGTGTAAACACGTCTATGTAGGAGACGGGACCATGACACTCTCTTTCCTAAAATAATTATTGTAACGAACTGCCTTTCTTACTCCGAAAGACGATTCATTAAGGGTACAATAAAAAGAAAGACAAAAAGAAACTATTCAATCCTAGAATCTCACCATGAATCATAACAACATATAATAGATAATATAGGATATTACATAGTCATTTCCATAACAATAATACATCAGAGTCATTACATTACAATCTTCAGCTGAACAGTTATAACCACCTTCTGATACAAAATATATAGATCATACATACATACACAACGAAAATAAGATAATAACTAGCTAATGATGAAGCCACCTACTCCAACTCCCCCAAAATGCAATCGTAAGAAACCTGGATCACTTGCCACTCATAAAATTTTGAGTACCCAAGAGTTTTAGGAAAAGAAAGTAAAACTCCAAGTCAGACATAGGTCTGGTGTGAGTAAACTTTAACAACTAAATTATTTCTTTAAAAACTATTTGAAATGTAAGGGTACTTCGTAAGACCACGCCTCACATAAACACGGACGGATTTTTACCTTACGATGACCAAAACACTTTATATAGAAATCCAGTGATATTATCATAATCTAGGGCTTTCAAGTAAATAATTAACATAGCCGAAATTGTTACATTAATTAAATTCTAGCATAATAGGTATACAACTAAGACTGAAGGCACTTATTGAGAAATGGATTCCATATAATAACTGGGCTACTGAGGTAGCGCCCATCACGGTGCATCTCTAGATAAAATAACACGAGGACCTCACCGAGATCTCCTGCCAACATAAGACCAGCCTACCCCTCGTTGGATAGTACCAAATATGATGACCCCTCGGTTGGGATCAACTACCATACTGAAGCATACATGAGTTGATAGTAGGGACTCTAAATAGGGGTGACCTTACCCTAATGGGACCGACCTACTTCGTCTTGCTGCATATCCCCTATTTTAGTCATTTCCGATTGATGAGGCCTGAGGCTACGTTTACCTTTACTATAGCACTGCCACTTGGAATGCTAACATTGCTTTCCAGATGTTGACACAATGTCAGCACTCATCCATATAAGTCGTTTAGGAGATGAACGAACAGAAAGTACTACTTTCACTACACCTATTTTTGAATCACCCTTAGGGTTAGTAGCAAATAGCCCCTGCATTCAAAGTCTTCATCTTGGACCTTGCCTTCACTATTCCAAATTCGACGCTTACGTTGGTCCGAAGTGGTTTTCGAATAACAACTGTTATCCGATCCCGGTCTCTCCAAACCAACATTCCACAATTTAAAGGGTCAAGTTGTTTATAGTGGACCATTCCACTATTAGGGTGTAAAGATTTCATATGCGCATACGTCCCATATGCTTACATTATCATGACCCTCTTATTGAAATTAACTCCCTTGTATTCATCATGTTCTCGAAGTGCGGTTTTTGTGATAAGTACAAGTCGACTTACTTTCAATAAAATGTGTCAACGTTTTATTACAACTACTTTAATTCATTTGGCTACTTAATAGCATGGACAAGAGATCCTCTGGTTTTAAAAACAATTTACGTAAATAAGAAAGTTGGTTTAAAATAAATAACTAGTAGAGATTTAAAATGCTTCTTATAAATAATAAACTTTAGTTAAATCGTAAGTAAAAACTTAATTAGACTTTAATTATCTTTAGTTAACAAAGATGGAGATATCTCTCTTCATTCCCTTCCACCAAAACATCCACTTCATGTACCTATGCATCTTTGAGACACCTCGATGGATACTCAACTTAGAATGATGACATTCTGACAAAACTTCCTGCTTAAGACTGTTGACATTCGGTACACAGATCCATCCATTCATCCTCAAAACTCTTCGGTTATCAATCTTAAAACTTGTACACTGTCCCTCCTCAACCTTCCCGATGATTGCCACTAAGCTTCTGTCCACTCTTTGCTTGCTTGTTATTCTTTCTAGGAGAGTCGGGGTAACCTCCAAAAGAGTCAAAACGACAATCCTGCTTAAGGCATCCGCCACCACATTAGCCTTTCCTGGCATATAAAGAATATCCAAGTCGTAGGACGCCAGAAACTCTAACCACCTTTGTTGCCTCAGGTTCAGATCCTTTTGAGTAAAAAGATACTTCAGGAATTTATGATCCGTGAAGAGCTCGAATTTTTCACCTAATTAAAGAAAGAAATTTATTCCTTGAATCTCTAAAGATTAGAAAGAAACTAAGAAGAATAAAAGGATCCTTACCCAGCAAGTAGTGCCACCACATTGTCCATACAAAGACAACAGCCAGCAACTCCAGGTCATGTGTAGCATAGTTCTTCCCATGAGGCTTCAACTGTCTGCTTGCATACGCAATCACTCTACCATGCTAAATCAAAACAGCACATAGTCCCACTCCACAAGCATCTGTGTAAACCGTGAATTCACTATTTCATCTGGAACAGCCAAAACTGGTGCACTGGTCAATCTCTTCTTCAATTCTAGAAATGGTTCTTCACCTTTTGGAATCCATACAAACTTCTTCCCCTTCTTAGTCAGCTTTGTCAAATGGGAGGAAATCTTAAAATAATCTTGAATAAACCTCCTAGAGTATCCAACCAAAACTAAGAAATTGCGAACCTCGGTAGCAGTCCACGGTCGCTTCCATTCCTGAACAGCTTCCACTTTTACCGGGTCAACTGAAATGTCCTCTCCTGACACAATATGTACTACGAATCTTACTTCCGATTGCCAAAAATGGCACTTAGAAAATTTTGCCTTAAGGACATGTCTCCTCAATGTTTCCAACACCACTTCCAAATGATGCTTATGCTCCTCCTCAAATTTGGAGTAGATGAGGATGTCATCGATGAAAACTAAGATGAACTTGTTAAGAACATCTCAGAAAACACGGTTCATGAGGTCTACAAAATATGTAGGTGCATTAGTTAACCTGAAAGACATAACTAATCACTCAAAGAATCAATCAGGGCCCCTAAAAGCAGTTAAGGGTATATTATCTTTAGCAACCCTCAACTAATGGAATCTACTAGCTAGATCCATCTGAGAAAATACCGTAGCTTCATGAAGTTGTTCAAAAAGATCATCGATGCAAGGTAAGGGATACTTGTTCCTAATTGTTAGCTTACTCAACTCCCTATAATCCATGCACGACCTTAAAGATCCATAAGACTTAGCCGTAAAAACCGCAGCTGATCTCCAGCTTGAACGACTAGGTCTAGTCAATCCTCTCCTTAACAAGTCTTGGGTTTGACTTACCAACTCCTCTCACTCCCTCAAAGCCATTCTTCGCTTAGGTTGAACCACAGGCCTTGCACTAGGAACTAAATCAATGCAGAACTCTATCTCTTGGTGCGGGGGTAAACTTTTAACCTCTCGGATACATTAGGAAAATTCTTAACAACTCCAATAGACCGTAAATTTTATTGGGATGCTTCAAGGGCATATAAAAAACTACAGATATCGATACGGGTTCCTCACATGATACTTTAGCCTTTCTTCCCAAATTGGTTACTAATGATACAGTTCTTTCATTACAATCTAAAATAGCTCCATATTTTGATAGCCAATCCATACCAAGAACAATGTAAAATCCTTTAAAGTCTAAGACATACAGATCATAAGAAAAGTGATGAGAAAGCTAGAAAATTGGCACAATCTTATAAATCATACTCAAATGGGTTACCCCGCCTATGGGGTTAGACACACACATAGGGTTTTCTATGATACTTGGAATAAGATAAAATTTATTTATTGATTCTAAAGAGATAAAACTATTGGAGGTACCTGTATCATATAACACTCGAACAAAAATACCATCAATTAGTAAAGTACATTCAAGGATGCCTTTTCCCTTCACATCCGTTGAAGTCGAAGGTTCATCCTTAATAGCGTACACCTTGGGCTATTGCACTTTCTTTATGAGTGGGCAGTCATTTACCATATGGCCGGGCCAATGGAAATTAAAACAAAGAGTCTTTTGGACCATTGTAGAGATGGGTCCACTTTGCTACTTTGGAGCTTCAGATTTGGATAATACCTGGCAAAATGTCCTTTCTGCTTGCAAATACAACAACCACTACCCTTAGGCTTATCTTCTCGACCTTCTACCTGTTTCCCTTTTCCTTGCTTCTTCCAATTAGGATTAAACTTCCTCTTGTTAGAACCATTTCCACTGGTATTTCCACCAGGTGCTACTGGAGTAGGCTTCTTCTTTTCCAAGGCCTAGTACCTTAGAGCCATATCAACTAAAACCACAAAAGTACTGTTAATGTGAGCAGTCATTCTCTCATGATACTCTTCTCTCATACCCAAAACAAGCTTATCATTTTTCTTTAACGAGGTGTTAATTAATTCCGGTCCAAAACAAGATAGCTTATTGAACTTTTTCTTATATTATGCTATGGATTGATCCACCTGCTTCAAGTCCATGAATTTTCCGTATGTCCTGGTCCTTCCTATTTTTGGCAAGAATTGGTCCTCAACCTGTTTAAATCAGGCCCACGAAAACTCTTCTTTTGGAACATTTACAGTAAGGGAGTCCCACCAAGCTGCAGCTCCCTCTTTCAGTTGCCATGCTGCTAAGAACCTTTTCTGTTCATCGGATAAATCTAGACCTTTAAAAATCTTTTCGCAAGATCGTAATCAGGCTTGTATACATAGATCATACATACATACACATCGGAAATAAGATAATTACTAGCTAACGGTGAAGCCATTTGTTCCAGCTCCTACAAAATGCAATCGTAAGAAACTTGGATCATTTGGCTACTCATCAAAATTTAAGTACCCAAAAGTTTTAGGAAAATAAAATAAAACTCTAGGTCAGACATGGGTCTGGGTCATTCGAAGGGGATATAATCGAAAAGAAGCAATGGGCAGAGCTCCAAGAATCATGATGGAAGAAAACGTTAACACTCCACCTACTACAAAAACACCAGCTACAATCCCAATATTAGGGGTGAAAACCCCACGAAAGGATATAAGTATAACGATGAATCTTTTTGGCTCTGAAGATGACAAACAATTTGAGGAAGACAAATTGGATAAAAATGACAACGTGCAAAATGCTAAAAGCTCTAAAATCCATGCCGTAGCACAGTGCTAAGCAATGGACGAGAACTGCTACTCAAACGGTACTCTTAGAGGCTGGAGAACCAAGAAGATATGCTATAAACCGAGATCAATTACAATGCCAAGCTCCCAGGTATATTATGACCACTCCCGATTGACCAACTTCCAATCCTATCATGGAGCTCCCATCGTCGAATTACGAATGGTCGTCGTCGAAAATCATCAAAAATCGTCAAAATGGTCGTTGAAAAACTCACTTCAGGATTGACTCAAAGTCAAACTCGGGTAATCACCCATTTGACTCGAAGTAGATTCTGGAAGTCCTGACATGAAGTCGAACTCGGGTAGTCACCCATTTGACTCGAAGTAAACCTAGGAAATTCTGGCTCGAAACCAGACTCGGGCAAACCAAGATTTTCTCCAAGCAAACATGCAAGTGGCTCCAAGCAATGTTTGTCACCAACGCAACAGTTCAAATTCTGTGACTCCAAGTGAATCATGTGCCGAATCCAAGCAAATGGCAAATTTTCTCGGGTCGGCCTCCAAGTAAAATACCACCAATCCACCAATGCCGATCCATCTTCTTTTGCCCATAACTCGAGCGTGCGAACTCCAAGTACCTTGAAATTTGGAATGCAACCTTATGGGGCCTTCTTTGTCACCCCAGATCGATCTCACCTAGTTTTATTTGGGATCGTCACTGATCCATGATCCCATCATAAGCGATTTGTCATTAAATCGGCATTTCCAATCATTCAAGCATAGACAATCATGCATATATCATTCTCAAGCATCATAAGCAGCCGTAACTTGACAATGAACCGATCAGACAACGATTAGAGCATCTTCTATAATCGAAACCCATTCATTGAAGTCTTTCAACATGCAGAATATCCAAAGAAGTTTATCATGCCAACTATACCTTTTGTACAATTGTACAACTGATTCAATTTTTTTTACAGGTATGACTAGCATATGGACGAAGCGATGGCGATAGATGTAGTCTACTGCAAGGCCCTCAGGAATCATTAAAGGATGAAACAACCTACTACCCTGGAAGAACTATGGGAAGGCGAACTGGTTCTAAAGACTAGAAGTAGTGCAATTGGAAGAAGGAAACCCGACAATTTGCCAAAGAACATACCAAATGGTGAAGAAGCTACAGGATCTTAGGGACCTTCTACCCAAGCATGGCTACTAAGACCCAGTATAAAAGTGCCCCAGCCAACTGATGGAATCAAACGAAAGGATGATTATCAAATAACACTCTAGCTAGCTAGCAACTAAAGAATGGGACAGCAACCTAAAGCGATGCCTTCTCACTCATCCTTGTCTACTCTCCTTTCCAAATGAGCCGTACCGGGACACTAAGGGCATTGCAGACAGCACGACGAAAGAAATGCTTCTATGCCCTTGACAAGTCATGTCAATCCCCCTTCTGGGAACCGACATTGCTGGTGGCTTCGAGAAGTCTTGTCCAAAGGATCGTCGAACAAATAGATCCAACACCGTAGCCTACAGGAACCGATAAAACTGTGTTCACTCGAGCTGAATCCGAAAAACTCCCCTTAAATTCGATGAATCATTGCTTTAAGATCGCCAGGACATCAGACACAAGACCCAAAACTCCTCTCGGAATCGATAAATTATCATTCCAAGGGCGTCCGATTGCCGGACATCCAACCATAAATAACTCTTCGTGAACGCGAAGGTTTTTCACGAACCAAAGCATCATGAAGGTGAACTGGTAGTACAACAGTCATTTGATCCAAAAAACCCTTCGCGAATGCGAAGGTCTTTCACGAACCAAAGCGTCGTGAAGGTAAACCGGTAGATCAACGGTCATCTGATCTAAAAAACCCTTCGCGAATGCAAAGGTCTTTCACGAACCAAAGCATCGTGAAGGTAAACCGGTAGATCAACGGTCATCTGATCCAAAAAACCCTTTGCAAATGCGAAGGTCTTTCACGAACCAAAGCGTCGTGAAGGTAAACCGGTAGATCAATGGTCATCTGATTCAATAAACCCTTTGCGAATGCGAAGGTCTTTCACGAACCAAAGCATCGTGAAGGTAAACCGGTAGATCAACGGTCATCTGATCCAAAAAACCCTTCGCGAATGCAAAGGTCTTTCACGAACCAAAGCGTCATGAAGGTAAACCGATAGATCAGCGGTCATCTGATCCAAAAAACCCTTCGCGAATGCATAGGTCTTTCACGAACCAAAGCGTCATGAACGTAAACCGGTAAATCAGCATTCATTTGATCCAAAAAACCCTTCGCGAATGTGAAGGTCTTTCACGAACGAAAGCGTCGTGAAGGTGAACCAATAGATCAATGGTCATCTAATCCAAAAAACCCTTCACGAATGCGAAGGTCTTTAACGAACTAAAGTGCCATGAAGGCAAACCGGTAGATCAGCGAAATTTATGTATGACTGATATCCATAAAGGTGAACTAGAAGATCATCAGTCATCTGATCCAAAGCTCCCCGAAGTCAACGTAGTCACACTCCACGGCCACAAATCGACAATCATGCTAGTCACTCTGCAAAATTAATGGAATCACTTCCAACGACCAATGAGACAAAAAGTGCTAAATTCCAAAGCTTCAAAGTTGCTCAAAGAAACTAAGCCAAAACTGAACTGACCTTGTGATCAATCAGAGGCCAACTCGAATAAAGCCAAGACTCGGCTCCTGGGAAAACCGCACCCACTGGACCGGGGGCAACCAAATGAGTTGTGGAGAGACCATGGATATAGTTCAAGCGTGCCAACAGCCCTGTGGCATGGGGGGCACCACACACACTTGAATAGCCATAAGAAAGGCTAAGACTAATCATACCACAGTTTTGTTATGCCCGATCAAAAATTCTAGCATTCTTACAACCGTGGACTTAATGACCTAGCTAGTGCAACAAACGAAATACTAGCATAATACTTGCCCACTTCTTTCCAACTACTATTTTACTACTCTTGGTGACCAATTCCTCTTCCTCTTAGACCATATGCCAGTCAAAGACCCATTCTCTAAAGGCAGTTTGGACCAAGAGCTAAGAGTCATGCCCTGAACTCCCATAGGCCCTTTCTTCAATCAATCTTCATGTGGTCAGCTATAGATCTCTCCACCATGGTAGCCTGATCTATTTGGACGTGTACATCTTCCAGAAACACGGAAGGATCATCCAAGCCATGGTCACCCGAACCAAAAACTGTTTAGCTTCTTGAACCAATAAAACCGTGTTCATGTAAGCAGCCTGCTGAGTCGACGGGGTCAAATCGACTTAAACTGCTGGATCGGTGGAACCTGATCCTTGCCTTCTAAAAACCGGTGTTGCTCCGGTAACATCGGAAAGGCCCAAAATTACACACCTCACGTTGCCCGAAGATAGGCAACACCGAGGAGTACCAAAAGCAGTGCATTCCATAAGCCGCGCCAAAACATACGCTCCTCCCATTGCTCGAAGATAGGCAACGCCGAGGAGTACCAAAAGTCGCACATTCCATAAGCCATGCCAAAACATATGCTCCTCGCATTGCCCGAAGATAGGCAATGCCGAGGAGTACCAAAAGCCATGCATTCCATAAGCCGTGCCAAAACATACGCTCCTTGCGTTGCTCGAAGATAGGCAACGCCGAGGAGTACCAAAAGCTGCGCATTCCATAAGCCGTGTCAAAACATACGCTCCTCGTGTTGCCCGAAGATAGGCAACGCTAAGGAGTACCAAAGTCCATCCATTCCATAAGCCGCGCCAAAACATATGCTACTCGCGTTTCCCGAATATAGGCAAAGCCGAGGAGTACCAAAAGCCGCGCATTCAATAAGCCGTGCACTAACTTTCAAAACACAAACTCCTCGACATTGCCCGAAGATAGGCAACACCAAGGAACATCGCCAAAAAATCATGCCCCTGAAGCGTAAACTCCTTACATTACCCGAAGATAGGTAGCGCTAAGGAGCATCAGAACCAGATCGACGGGCCATGTCAATCCCGAACACCGTGCATCTCATGACCTGCGCCAACTACTTCTATGACTGGGACTGATGAACACAACTTCAATAAGAGCGGAGTACTACAAACCAACAGAAAAGCTTCAACTGACGACACTTAATGATTAAAACTGCCCGCAGTTAACCCATGCAACGTGCTCCTCTCAAACACGCATATATTGCATACTTACCAGAATATCACAAGAAACTTGGATCACGTGCTAAAGTTGTGAAACTTTCGAAAGAAGGAAAATCAAGCTATGACTTAGCCAAATTTCAAGTCTAATATGAAAATTATCTAAACTATAAGTTATCGATCATTTAAAGTAAACAACCCTGTGAACTGAGGGGCATGCACCGGGTCAAAACATGGGGGTCGTACCCACACAAGACCGGCCAACAAAAAGAAAATACAGACTCCACGACAATAACACTAAGTGCAGACTCTGCACTTGAACAAAATGACTCAGAAAGAACCAAAATCAGACCAGTCTCCACACAAGCTCATCAACGCTTCCTTCCACCTCTCCCCTTTCTGCCCTTTGTTTGCAGTTTCTGCCTCGTCTCAGGAGTGGTGTCGCTGTGGGTAATATCAACAAACTCCTCGGTGACAATGTCCTCCTCTTGCTCCGCCGCCTTCTCATAAGATTCTCCCTATGCTTTGCACCTCCGTGATTTGCGGGAGCTCTTCGAGGTTTTGATCGCTTCAACCTTCTCCTTCTTGATAGCGACTAATTCATGTTGAGTCTTACGAGATTGCTCCCTTTGTACTTCCTGCACCTTAACTTCTTCCACTGTTATGTCACCCACCAAAGACACAGAAGTGTCATCCAAGCCATGAAGCGCGACTATCATTTCGGACTCTGGCCCCGGCTACGACCTAGACATAGACATGGAAACAGGAACTGGAACGGAAATGAGCATGGAGGCTGTGGAAACAGCAGCAGGTCCGGGAACTGAGGAAGCTGGCACATCATTAGGAAATCTCGATCTCAGCCTTCTAAGAACTGATGTTTCTCCGGCAACATCAAGAAGGCTTAAACCCTCGTGCATCACTTCTTGAGTAGTGGAACCACACTCTTGAAGCATGAACTCCTCACGTTACCCAAAGATTGGCAACATTTAGAAGTTCCATACCGTTTTGGATCAACGGGACATACCAATCCTTAAATCAGTGCATTTGATAAGCTGTGCAAACACTGTTTAATGTTGCTTTGGCATCATCGATGAACCGTTAAAATATTCTAAGTACCGGTGTTGTCCCAACAACAATGGGAAACTTGTCTATTGTAGGATTAATAGAGATTAACTCCCACTACCCGAAAGAATCAACATTGCTTTGGTAGTGCCGTAAAGCTGACAAACCAAGAAGTCAACAAAGAATTCTAATCTTTGACCAAAGTTAATGTATAAAATGTCGAAATTCAAGACACCCAAGTCACGAGTTCCCAGAGATAGGAACTGTGACGTACGTTTGACTGGGGGCATCCTGGGAGTCGCCCAGAACATCAAGTCTCACATCAATTGTTCAGAATAATTAGCCCTGTGGACCGAGGGGCACATAACACATTAACACTTGATCAGGATAAAAGATCGCTCCAACTTGCAATAAAAGGAGGAACTTATTGTCATACAGAGATAGACGATGACGGAAGGAATTTCTAGAATCAAAGCATCAACACACTAGTTTCCAAAGACAAAAGCAGGTGCTCGAATGAGGTCTCAAACCCTAACTTGTAAAAAACCAGCCGTTATCCGAAGACAGACAACAACAAAGAGAGAACGCTCAAAATCGAGCAGCTATACCATTGATTCCCGAAGATTGGAACCAACGAATAAGGTTGATATCCACAACAATGATATTAGTCTAGGATAATGCATATGGCCTGAAACAAGCAAGGTTAAGTGTCACAGATTCAAGACAAACACTTCCGATCCCTTTCGGTCCATGATCAGTATAGGAATGAACGCGGTCATACCAGGGGCAATGCGATGATTTGCTCCACAATTTCATATTTTCTATAAGAACCTGGAGTTTGACACCTAGAAGTGAAGGGTCCCGCCCAAAAATGAAGGGTTCCGCAGATAGTCGTCAGATTATAAAAAAACCGATGGGAGGAAGTTTGATTTTTTATGAATAAGAATAACTATGGAATTGGTTAAGCAATAACCTTGCATCTCCAAGGGTAGTACTTGACGGTTATAAACAAAGCTAGGCAGCAGAAACGCCTGGGACTCTCACCCTTCCAGGACATGGCATCTCCAGGATTTAAGTAACATTGAGAAAATAGCCACATTGGGTTGAAAGGAATATACTCAACTCTACAGGATCGGATGAATGATTCAATCCTCACCAACGCGACTTTAACACTACCCGAAGATAGGCAGCACTAAGTAAATACTTCTACAATCCAATCATCGAAGTGCAAGTTTCTGAAGATAGAAATTAGTACCCAACTAGACTAAAAGTACCGCCGAATTGACGGAGAAAATCGATCCCAAACTCCTGAGTGTCGGTGTTGCCTCGGCAACGCCAAGGCCTTCTTTTATCTTTTAAGTGCCGATGTTGCCCTGGCAACGGCGGGAACATTTTCTATTTCCTAAGTACCAGCGTTGCCCCGACAATGCTAGGAAACTTTCTATTTCATAAGTACCGGTGTTGCCCTGGCAACTCCGGGAAACATTTTACTCACTAAGTACCGGTATTGTCCTGGCAATGCCAAGAAAACTTTAATCTACAGGGATGATGAGAAACACTCATCGCAGCGAACCATCGACGCACTAGCTTCCGGAGATAGAAGTTAGTCCTCAACTGAGTTTCTACCTTCTGTTCAGAAAACTAATGTTGCCCAATGACAAGCAACGACCAAAAGGCATATCCTTTCCTAGGCCAGCCGGATGGTTCAACCTTTCATCACAGGAATCAGCCACCACATAGGAATAAAGCAGCGTCGAAAGGAAATCCCAGGATTGAATTGCCCGTATACTAATTTCTAGGGATGAAAGCTGGTGCACAACCGAATTTCCTAAATTCAACTTAGAAAGAATTTAGACACAGCCGAAAGATAGGAAGCCTCGAGGAAATGTTGCTTGGAACCAAGTAGCTAGGTTATCAATTCTCAAAGACAGGAGTTGACGTGTGAACAAAACTTCCGTAACAACGTCAGCAACCAAGAAGAGCATGCATGGCCAAGGACAAGCGGGAGTAATCATGGAAGGTTGGAAATAAAATCCCCAAACTTCCTCAATTCCAAAATGGGATTGAGATCCAAACTGGGGCAATTGAGCAATTTGCCCCATAGATTTCCATCTCTCATAATCGCCCAAATATAGGCATTCAAAATAGCTAGTCCCTCAAGAAGGGATAGAAGCACAGATACTTGATCGAAAGAAATGTTTCAGAAGTCCAGACACGAATAACTACGAGGTTGGTTAGATAATGGTTTTGTATCACAAAACAGAGCATTCTGGCAACAAAATCGCCAACAAAGGAAATGAAGGATTTAACGTTCAAAAATCAACCGTCGTTCATAGTCTGGCGATGACAAGAAGGATTGATGACCTACTTACGGTCTGACTAGATCATTTGGTGCCAACTGGAAGTAATATGCATTTACCTGAAGTTTGGTGATGCTAGGAAGAAAGCCCAAAATGAAACTATCGATACATCGACTTTCAAAAACAGAAGCAAGGGTTTGATTGATTCTTCAACCCTACCTTCTGGCATCTCATGCTATCTGAAGATTCACAACATCAAGGAAAAATCCATAGAGTTGAGACATCCGTGTATGAGTTTCCAAAGAAAGAAACCAAAACATGATTAGGATCTCAATGTTAGACTCGAAAGAATTGACTTTAGCAAACGATGCCAAAATCGCATCTTTCTAATACATACCGACATCATTAAAAAACTCAAATCTTGGGATCAAGCAACAAAGTCCCTAATTACCGAAGATAGGAGCTATCGTGTTAATCAAACTAGGGCAATCGAACTTATTGCTTAGGAGACCTAGTCTCCTAAAACATGTTGGTTCGGTAGTCAAAGTAATCAGCCCTACGGACTAAGGCATTTACACCAACTCTTTGTTGAAACGAACTCAATTGAGCATAAGTAGGGATTAGCTACAGAACTGGCTAGACCAAGCTACCTCATAGTTCAATAAAAAGCAATTCTTGAAGCTGAGGAATTAAGCCAATAGTCCTCTGAGACAGAAGCTAGCGTGTAGATCAAATTCCAAAAACCACAAAGGAAGGATATTCGCGATCGAATAACTCATGCACTAGTTTTCGAAGATTGAAGGTGTGCCCGATCGAAATTCAACCACAACTCTACAAGAGCAACTGTGCCTTGTAATTTAACTGTAATCGATCATCCCAATATGATAGGGATAATAAGCGAAGCCTAAGTTGTGAAGGACCCAGCTTCTGGAGGAGTGGGAATACCTCCGCCAGACTAAAGATTGGATGACCGAAAAGTCATTTTCAACAACAAAACTTGGCATTCGACCCATCAGGTATGTTTTAATTTAAAAAATATCTTCGTATATCCACTATATCCGATTTTGGAATAAATCGTCGCATTGGAATTAAAAAACATCGATGGGAACTTAACTAAACTCTTGAAAAGAAGAAGTTAAAGACCAAGAGCAAGACTTCGCTCTAGAACGGCGTACAATCGTTCGAGACAAAACATAGCTTCACCGCCGGTCAAATTAAATCTATATAGGACAACCAAACCTACATCATGCACCCACTTACCGACCCAAACCCTTGCGTAAACTACGAAGCAAAGATTGCATCGTCAATACCAGGAATTGAAATTCAGGTCGAAATCAAAAAACAAATGGCTGTCAGAAGTCAGTCAATTGAGAACAGCATCTTGAGGTGGACTCTGATGATTTACATCGAAAATTCAACAGTCAAAGCCAAATTTGCTTGGTAACCTCGACACGATCAACTAGATTTCACAAATCGAAGACTCAAAAGAAGTTACTTCCAGGGCATGCCTTGTTTTCAACAAAGGCATACTCTGGAGGGGAAATGTTATCCGGGTTTTTAACCCATCAGGATCCAGGAGAATATAAAATGACTTGATGGAGTCAGAACAGCTCAGGACTCAACCAAAAAGGGCTAAAGCAATGACTGAGTATGACTAAACCAAGAGACCAGCGTTCGTCTAGTCCAATCAGCAGCCAAAGCACAACCAGCTAGTAGATCGTCGTCAAAACAGAGCAACGTGCAACGAGACTATGCAAACAACAACGATACAAGGTCATGGAAGCATCCCAAACTTCAGACTCCAAAAATAGCCTAAGTATTTGGATCGCCAGTGATCCATACCCTATGGATCGCTAGCGATCCATGCAAGATAGTGGATCGCTATGGCTCAAAGGAAGTAAAGGAGACATAGAAGATACAACGAAAAATATATAAGTGTATGGATCGCTAGCGATCCATACACCATGGATCGCTAGCGATCCATACACCATGGATCGTCAGCGATCCATACTGGACAGAGGAGACTTAGCGAGCTAGCACACTGAAGTAATGAAAAGGAGCTAAGCAAGTAGCTCGCACACGGGCCATAATCTATGGATCGTTAGCAATCCATAGACCATGGATCGCTAGCGATCCATGGTTTTGGCTCGGGCCACGAGCTAAGGTCTGTAGCATCTTCCTATGTCCATCTGCAAGTAGTCAGCGAATAGGCCTAGCCCAAAAGCTCTCTGATCTCTATAAATACCATCCTACCTGCAACATAAACTGAATCTTCTCTGGACTAGTTGCTGATGCAATGCTGGAAACATTCTTCACTCTCTATCTCCCTTACAACAATCTCCAAAGGAATTTGCTGTGATTCTCCAGTGGATTCCAACTCTGGGGATTCAATCTATTTAAGGATAATCAAAGCCTTGTAATCAAACAATACTTGTAATAGCAATCAGTCTATAATAAAGCTATAAAGTGGATGTAGGCTTAGTTAACATCCGAACCACTATAAAAATTCCTTGTCTTCTTTCTTTTACTGTCTTTTTCTATACCTGTTATCTATGATATTACTCTGTCAGAACAGGGCTGGTGCTTACAAACTCAAACCAGGGTGTTGATCCATATTTTAGGTCAACAACTACCTGCCCATACAAAATACATACATCATACATACATACACATCAGAAATAAGATAATAACTAGCTAATGGTGAAGCCATTTTCTCCAGCTCCTCCAAAATACAATCGTAAGAAATCTGAATCATTTGGCTGCTCATAAAAATTTAAGTACCCAAAAGTTTTAGGAAAAGAAAAGAAAACTCTAGGTCAGATATGGGTCTGGTGTGAGTAAACTTTAACAACTGAATTATTTCTTTAATAACTCTTTGAAACTTAACGGTACCTCTTAAGACCACGCCGCACATAAACACAGATGAGTTTTTACCTTACGATGACCAAAACATTTTATATAAATATCCAGTGATATTATCATAATATATAGGGCTTTCAAGTAAATAATTAACATAGCCAAAATTGTTACATTAGTTAAATTCCAGCATAATGGTATACAACCAAGACCAAAGGCACTTATTGAGAAATGGATTCCATATAATGACTGGGCTACTGGGGTAACGCCCATCACAGTGCATCTCCAGATAAAATAACATCGAGGACCTCGCTAGGATCCCCTGCCAACAGAAGACCTGCCTACCCCTTGCTGGATAGTACCGAATATGATCACCCCTTAATTGGGATCAGCAACCGTGCTGAAGCATACATGAGTTGATAGTAGGGACTCTAAATAGGGGTGACCTTACCCTAATAGGAGCGTCCCACTTGGCCTTGCTGCATATCCCCTGTTTTAGTCATTTTCGATTGACGAGGCCTGAGGCTACGTTTACCTTTACTATAGCACTGCCACTTGGAATGCTAACATTGCCTTCCAGATGTTGACACAATGTCAGCACTCATCCATACAAGTCGTTCAGGAGATGAACAAACAAAAAGCAATACTTTCACTACACCTTTTTTGGAATCACACTTAGGGTTAGTAGCAAATAGCCCTTGCATTTCAAAGTCTTCATCTTGGACCTTGCTTCACTATTTCAATTCGAACGCTTACGTTGGTTCGAAGTTGTTTTCGGATAACAACTGCTATCTGATCCTGGTCTCTCCAAACCAACGTTCCATAATTTAAAGGGTCAAGTTGTTTATAGTGGACCATTCCACTAACAGGGTGTAAAGATTTCATATGTGCATACATACCATATGCTTAGATTATCATGACCCGCTTATCGAAATTAACTCCCTTGTATTCATCACGTTCTCGACGTGCGGTATTTGTGATAAATACAAGTCAACTCAACATTTTATTACAACTAATTTAATTCATTTGGCTACTTAATAGCGTGGACAAGAGATCCTCTGGTTTTAAAAACAATTTACATAAATAAGAAAGTTGGTTTAAAAAAAATAACTAGTAGAGTTTTAAGATGCTTCTTATAAATAATAAACTTTAATTAAATCATAAGTAAAAACTTAATTAGACTTCAATTAATCTTAATCAAATCAAAATTTTAATTTAAAACTTAATCAATTTGAAATTTATTTATAATTAAACTTTAATTAAATAACGTTCATTTAAGAATTTAACCCTACTTAAGTAATAATTAACCTTTAATTAAATAATAGTTAACTCCAATTAAATAATTAATAAAGTTAATAAACTTGATTAAATAAAAATTAATTTTCTGTTATCTTAATTAATCATTATTTAAAACTTCCTTAATTAAAAATATTTAACTTGGTTAATAATTTCTTAAACTCTAATTACTTAACCTAATTACTTAATTAAATAATTTAATAATAATTACCCTAATTAATAAAATAAATAAATTATTAAATAAACTTAACTTAACTTTTAAATTACTTACTTTGGTTTGAAATGAGTTTTCAAAAACAATCCAAAAGAAAACACTTTAAACTTGAAATCATGAAATCTTTCGAGCTGCATCCATAACGACTATCGCTATGAGCGCAGTTCACTAGAATTGATTTCTAGGTGAAAACCTCACTTTAACTCTAGCTATTACATATTTAAAAATTTAAATGAAAGGTTTTGAAAACCTAAACAAAAGGGTATAAACTTGGAAGAAACGTTTTCAAAAACCAAAACTAGAAAACAAGACCTTCTTTTTCAAATTGGATCTCAAGTCCTTTGCGACATTTAAAGGTGCTAACTTCACAACATTTACATACCATACACTTGGTTTTTGTTTCATAACACACTACCATAATATCATAACCAACCATTCACATATCCATATCCAAACATATCATTTAACATTAAAATCACCAATCCAAGCTCAATCACAAACTTGTAACCATATGCTATCAAAACAACATGATATTTCAACACAACAAACATTATATTTTCACAACATATAGTTCATCAAAATCACAAGTTGTATTATTTTCCAAAATTGAGAGTTTCACTTAACGAAACTTTACTAACTCAAGGCGAACTTTTGCTAAAACTTTGAAATAACCTAGGATCTTGCAAATATTTAAAACTTTGGATGTTTGAACACCCTAAATGGGCTCGGCCAGGGGCTAGTTGGGCTTGGCCTGGTGGAGTTTGGGCTCGGCCATGTGGTCTAGTGGAGCATGGTGCTTGTATTTTGGAAGAGGAAGTGTTGTAGAGCTTGTAGAACTGTTTTAGCAAGAAGTGGAGGTGATTTAAGTAGAAATAAGTGATTTTTCTCAATTTAGAAAGTACGAAGAGAGGCCATGGATATGTTTGCTCAAGCTTTTAAGAAATTTAAAATTGAGATGGAGATTGTAAAATGAGAAATATGAGAGTTAAGGTGTATATATAGGCTTAGGAAAATATAAAAAATAATATAAAGAGCTTATACTTAAATAAATATATACACACACACATGCATGCACTCCCTCTCCTTCCCCATGATTTCCATCCATCCTTATACCCTCCCTCTCATGCAACTATTCATGCCGCGATCTCATGTACTAAGTGTTGAAAGAAGCATTTTTATATAATAAAATGTATACACTTTTCTTTATAAAAATATTTTCTCTTACCTTTATATATGTACACTTTAAAGAGAAGTATATACATGCATATATACATGTATTCATCATGTTAAAATAGTTTGTAATGTGTGTATATGTGTTTACAATAGTGTTATGACATTTTAGATAACATTTAACAGATGAAAAATCAAGATTTCGAAAAATAATTTTCGGTCACATTTCCTATTTCTCTACGAATTATATATATATATATTGGTAAACAAAACTTGAAAATGATTTTATCATCATTAGTTATTATTTGAAATAATTTTATTTGTTAATAAAAATTCATTTATTTATTATTTAAAAATATAATTAAATATTCATTTAAATAGCGATTCAATTCCAGGTCATTACAATTATTATGTATTATTATATATAAAAAAATATAGAATGTAATAGCAGTTTATAATCATAATTAATAAATTTACAAGCTCTTAGCGATAACGCTGGAATGACTTAGAACCAATGCGGTGCGCGACTAGATTCTTATTTCTATTCGCAGAGTTCCTCTCCGACTCTGCTTATAAATTTAAATTGAACATCATATTTTACATTTGTAAATTATATATTATATACGGAACAAGTTAAAGTGATATTTTGACTTATCGGAATATACTCTGTATAATGTGTGATAAATTGTATATGAAACTTCAATTTAAATAATATAAAAGAGATTAGTAAAATTAATTCTCTTCATCTCTATTCCGATTAGCAACCCAAGCTTCCCACATGCTTGCGTCCATCCAGTCAGGCTTCTTCCCCGCTTTTTTATTGCTAACATCATGTCGCGGTTGTTTTTCCTCATTTTCTTCATCCAGTAGTTTCTGCAAAGAAGATAGTCAACTTCTTGCAAGCCTACCGCCCGCCCTGCACGTTGAAAAAATTATAAGCTATACATTTATACTTAGTCAACAAATTGTACAGTGGTTATATATAATGATATACGAATTTACACTTATGAGTAAGTCCTGCCAGATACACTCTATGATGTGGGGTGGGATACTATCCCACTTAGGTCAGTAATCACTCATCATGCTCCTGTAAACAAGCTTGGAAACATCAAGAACAACTTCTGATGGCTCCAGCTCAAATCCCCAGTGTTAAATATGATACAAACCATTAATAAATCATGACTAAATATATCATACACAAAATATTTATGATGTTGAAATAAATTTAATACCTACCCATTCGCTTTGCTGAATAACGTCACTATGGAGATGTGACGACCCGACTTTCATCGACCAGAAAGTCGCATCATCTTGAAGAAAGAAAGGGATAGAAAAGAGAAAAGAAGAGAAGAAAGAAGAAAACAACATCAGAATCTCAACAGCGGAACGAATAAATTATATTAATAACATAAGTATTACATAATATACAACGACTATCAGAGTTACCATAATAGATAGTTATAAACACTTGTCTAGTTATTACAACTCAATACAATACAGAGATCTATACAGAGATCAACACAACGAAACTACTATATATATCTACAACGCCGAAGCCTCCTGCTCCATTGCTCCTCCATAATTCGTCAAAGCTAACCTGACTCCCTTGGCTACTCGTAAAAATTTGAGTACCCAAGAGTTTATAAAACAGAAAATAAACACTTGGGTCAGATATGGGTCTGGTGTGAGTAATAGGTTAAGGTTGCTTAACTTTGATAACCGTTTGGAAAGAAAAGGTATCTCGTAAGACTTCCTGCACATAAACACGGAAAAGTTTTTACCTTACGATAACCAAAACATTTGATAGGAAATCCAGTTATATTACAATAGGTCTAGGGTTTTCAAATAAATATTCACATAGCCGAAATTGTTACATTATTAAATTCCAACATACTAGCCACAAAGTGGGTTATACAATCAAGTCCGTGATCACTTATTGGAAATTGGATTCCATACAATGGCAGGGCTACCGGGGTACTGCTCATCACAGTACGTGGCCTAGATCAACGTACCGAGGATCACTCCCAATCCCCTGCAACACAAGGCCGGAACTATCCCTTACTGGATAATTCCCGCACAAGACACCCTAGCAGTTGTTGCAATCAACTGCCCACACAACCGAATAATAAGAAGGGACCTCTAGATAGGGGAAATCTTGTCCTACTTGGGTGCTACCCACTAACCTTGCTGCACCTCCCATGTTTTAGCCATTCCCGGTTGATAAGGCTTGAGGCTACGATTACCTTTAGAGAACATATCTCTTAGAATGCTCATCGTCCACCTGACGATGTGTTGAAAGCATTCAATCCATACAAGTTCGTTCCTGGTTCGAACGAAACCGAAGGCATTATCTCGTTACACTCATTTTGGAATCACCCTCAGAGTTAATGACAATAACCCTTGCACTATGAATCTTCATCTTCACTTGAGATTCACGACCTATCGTTAAATTGGATCGATGTGGTATTCGGATATCCAAATCTAGAAATCCGATCCCGGTCTCATCGAAATCCAAAACGTATCTTTTAAGGCCAAGTTGTTTTAAAGTTAAAACAATTCAATTCTATTATCTATATACACATAGATAGATAATTCACAATATCACAATAGATAATCTACATTATCATCACAAAAGATAATTCACATTATCATCATACTTCATTCAAAGCATTCATATCAACATCATCACTAATCTCATATCTGAGATTTCAATCCATTCAAGGCAAATCAATATCATTCAATATCCATAAGAAATGATTTATTTATCACCATCTATAATTAATTTAAAATGAATTAAAATAATTACTTCATCTCTAATTAATTTAAAGTAAATTAAATTAATTACTTACATCATTATCAATCTTGCTTAAATCACTATTAATTAATTATCAATCAATTAATCAATCACCATCCAATTATTCATTTTAATTAATCATCCTTGATTAATTAACATTTAATTACATTAAATTAATTTCACAAATTAATTATTCTTAACCACTTATAGTAATTAACCTTTAATTACTTCATTAATTAATTAACTATAATTAATTACATTACTCTTTAATTAATTACATTAATTAATCACTTCATTTATTAATTATTCCTTAATTAATCAATTCTTAATTATATCATTAAATATATTAATTAATGATCCTTAATTACATTTTTATTATTAATTACTCTAATTAAATTAACTACATTAAGTAATTAACCTTTAATTAAACCACATTTATTAATCACTCTTGATTAATCTCATTCAGTAATTAACTACCCTTAATTACTTCTTAAATAAATTAATTATTCCTTAATTAATTTTCTTAATTAATCCCTTGATTAATTCTAAGAAATTAAATCCTAATTACTTCCATTAAATCATCTTCCATTAATTACATCCCGTAATTATCAATTAATTACTTCATTAAGTAATTACACTCCATTAATTACATTAAGTAATTTATTCCTTTAATTACTTTCATTAAGTATTTATACTTAATTAAACAATTCCACAAATGATTAACCTTAATTAATTAATCTATTTAATTATCAA
This sequence comes from Allium fistulosum, assembly GCA_030737815.1. NCBI lineage: Eukaryota > Viridiplantae > Streptophyta > Magnoliopsida > Asparagales > Amaryllidaceae > Allium > Allium fistulosum. Next base: position 921,618,697 of record CM060906.1, read on the forward strand.
AATTAATCACATTGATTAATTATTTATTAAACCCAAGTTAATGATCTACATTAACTATTCTTTAATTATTTTTCTTAAATAATTAAACTTTAATTAACCATTATTAATTACAAATTAATTAATTCTAATTACCAATAAATTATTCTCTAATTACTTAATTTATTAAGTACCTAACAATAACTTAATTAATTCTTTAATTACTTGATTAATTTATTCCTAACCATAAATTTATAATCTTAACTTATCAAATTAATGATCCTGGAATTTCAAATTAATTAACCTTTAATTAATTTAATTAAACCTTGATTAATCAATTTAAACCCTAAATTACTAAATTTATTAACCCAAATCATAAATTAATTAAATTGATTAATTAACTTTTAATTACCTTAATAATTTATTGAATTATAAATCATTAAGTCCTAAATAACTTTAAGATAAACCTTAATCTTATTATTGATTAAATTATCATTATCAAAGCATTTTAACAACAATTTGTTTAAATTTACTTTCAAATTTCATTTTAAATTTAAGATTTTAAAATGAAACAATTTTAACTTTAACAATGTTTAAAACAATTCAAAAACCTTTTAATTACATGTTGAAGAAATACTTGTCTTATAAAAGAAATTTAAACTAGATTCATTTTTAAATTTCAAACCATATATAAAATATACTTAACATTTAAAGTGGTTTTAAAACATTTTAAATTTAAAATCTTTCTTTTATTTCAAAACTAGGATTCAAACTAAACTTGAATTCCAGATTTAAACTTAGGTTTAAAAAAACTTATTTAAAACTTTGCTTTACAATTTAAATTCATTTTAAAAAAAAATTAAACACAGACAGGTTTGAAAGAAACCTGTAATTAAAACTTTACCCGAGCCTTTACTAATTTGCTTCGAGCCAAAACTTAAAAGCTTCGAGCCAAACAACAAATTACTCGAGAAAACTCGAGTAACCTTCTCCCCTTCAAAACCAACTCACCAGAAAAACAGGCAGTGCACTGTGCACATACACGGTGGCTCCGACCACCTACAATCAACCACGATGACTTCCTCACATCGGTGATCACAACTTCAGACGAACTAAACCCCAAACTTCATCGATTCTCACTCGAATTCGAATTCGAGCATTCAAACCCAACCTGGCACAAGAAAGTAAAGCCTGGAAAATCTCTCGTACTCCTGCCTCCGATCACCGGAGTTGCTGAAACTCCGGTCACGACTTCGCCTATGCCCTATCTACCATTTCCCAGAGTTTTGTTGAACTCGAACCACTAGAGTTACTGTGATGAACAAATTTCCGACCCACTTATAAACTAGGGTTAAAAATAATATCGACCTCCTACCATCGCCACAGTGAACTGCCATCACTTCTGATATTTTTGCCGACCTCACCCATCATTCAGCTACCTCCAGTGAGAACCACATCTTCCCCGATCACCTAGATCGTCAGAACCCACCCAAAATGCAAAATCTGTTGAATCTCAAACTGCTCCCTCATTCCATTTCTAAAAATTGTGATTTCATTTTTAAAAATCTTGATTTTGGTTAAGGATTCAGATTATATCCCTGAATCAATGAATTAAGAAGTTGAATTTTTAACAAAACTCCAACTTGTACTGTTCTACTTGATTTTACAGAGCAATTTCAAATTTAATTTACTTAAATAAAATTTTAAACTTTAATCTATGCTTAAACAAACAAATTTTATTTGAATTCTAAGACCTAACAGAAATTGGTTAAAGAGATAATGGATTTTTGAATCAAAACTTGGTCTTGAAACTGGAACAGAGATGTTACAGGTATTTCACAAGCATGCACACATTTATCATCCAAATATTCACAGAAATTTCATATATATATACAAACATTTTTGCTTCAGAGATTCACATGCAACCAAATTTATACTTAAGCATTTTAGAAAAGATGTTTCTCACCTAAAAACAAATGATGAATAGAGCACTTATAAACAACATGCACACAAGTAAATATTCACATCAGACATTCACTTATATATACATGCAATACACATTTATATTCAACCATACTAGCATGCAACCCAATTATATTTTAAATTTTAAAAGTTACTCACCAGTTATAAAGAACAGAGAAGCAGTGTACAGGCTTTTTGAAAACTTAAGAACTGGAAAGTGCTTTTGCTTTTAAAACTTGAGTTGTTGAAGTAATATGCTTCTTGATTTTAAATGAAGTTGCTTTAAACTTGAATCTTGCTTGTTATTGAAACTGGAACTTGCATTGTTTAGATCTCAGGTTTGCTTGCTTCAGGGTTTGATGTTGAAAATGAATTTCAGGTTTTGAGGAGGATTGTTGATTACAGATTTGTTTATGAGGATTTGATTGAGTTTATTCTTGGCTTTGAAATAGAAAAAGTTAGAAAAGAAAATGAATTACAGATCTGTTTTTGATCTTTTTGTTTTCAGCTGAAGTTTTTTCTTAGTTTTGCTTAAAGAAGAAAGAAATGAGGAGGGGGAAAACATATGTATTTAAAATGGCTAAAATGATTAATTTAAAAATTAAAAGAAAAACAAAATCTTGACATTTGTCATTATTATACACTAATCATTTAACACTTGTAAAATGAGGCCTTAAGATAATAACACTTGTCTTTTTAAGTAATTTGTATTTATTTTAAATGTAAATAAAAGCTTTTAACTTAATTTATTAATTTACAAATACTTATTTATATACATAGATAACTTTTAAAGAAATAAAACTAATTATATTTTTAAATAAAAGCTTATACAAATATTCTAAAATCCAAAACAATTTAAATATCTATCTTTTGAATTTCTATTATAAATCCAAATTCATATTCAAATTAAATTTAAAAATCCAATTTAAAATCAAGTTATATATATGCATATATAACTACCATTTAAATTTAAAATAACAATTCTATTTTATTAAAGTCTATTTATATCTATAAAAACAAAGTATTATAATTATTATTTGAAAATATCAAATTTTACAATTTTAAATAATTTATAAAAGAGATTATAAATTACTTCTAATATTAAATGAATTAATACCATTTGTAATTGCATTTTAAACTTCTATTTTTAAATCATATATATCAAGTAATATTTAAAAAGAAATAAAACAAACCTTTTTATTTAAATTTAAACTTAAGCTAAAATCTATTTTTAAACAATTAAACATTTATCTTATGTATTTTAAAACTATATAGTTATTTATTAAATAACTTTGAAAAGCTTAATATTAAATTAATCATGATTTCCAAATTATCAAAATATATTAGAATTTGAAAACATAATTTCATTTGTTAAATTCAAACCAAAACTCATCTATTTACAATATATACAATTATATATATATATATATATTATAAATAGAAAATATTTTATTAACTTTTTAAAAGAAAAAATTCACCAATTAAATATTTATTTAATTAGATTATTAAATTAATTCAAATTTATTAACAAAGATTATCAAATCAATTTAATTTTTAATACAGATTATTAAATTGATATTGCCCAAAATTCCGGGATATCACATTCCTCCCCCCTTAAAAGAATTTCGTCCCCGAAATTTAAAACAAAGGTAATTTAATAATTTATCTAAGATTTAATTTTAAATCACAAGCATATATTAACAATCATATGCTAACAACCATAGCAAACAAATTCACTCAATCAAACAAATCTAACTATCCAGACAAAATTTATGGATAGAATTTTCTAGAGTTTCCCAGGTATAAATTCGGGATACTCGCTCTACAGAATCCAAACAATCTATACTACTAAGCTACAGAGCTCCTACTCATCTAGATCTACAAAACTAGACAGGATATCAGACTACAGATAAGTCTGACTCAACAACCAAATCCTCCTGAACTGCTGATTCCAAAACCAGAGATAGATCAAACACTTACTCCCTCAGAGATACGTAAAACACATCGAATCCCCGTTATCCAAACTGGCAATTCATTCCTGAAGACCAAACACTTATCCTTACAAGAATACAGAAAAGATCCAATATCTCATAGCTAACTTCCCAGTCTTATCCAATCTTATAGCTCCTTTAACCAGAGAAAACTTATCCAAAATTAAATCTCCGACTCTTATCCACAAAACTCTTCGGACGATCCTGGGCTGCCTACATCCTTACTGATCAGCTCACCCTTCACTGATGCCTCTATAAACAAACTAGATCAAAAACAACTCATCAAAATGATCCTCTCAAGATCAACCAACAACCAAGAACAAACTCCACTCCTCAAATAACAGAAGACTAAACAAACTTACTTCTCCTATCCGGAAAAAGACAAAACATATGCACTTCCAAACTGCTTCCGCTGCACAACTCTGATCTGAGGTAGAATGAAAATGCTGATGAAGAACACAAGCACAAACTGGACAACACATCCCAGAAAAATGGTTCAACAGATCCATAAAGAAAAACTCAGAAGTTCCACCAAAACTTGAGCTGCTTCACCAAACCCTATCTCTAGGAATCAACCTTCAACTAGGTTGAACCACCGGTATCACTCCTGGAATCCTAGTTGATAAGAAAACTAAATCTCCAGATGCGGACAAACTTCTGACTTCCCTGAAGACATCCAGAAAAATCTTTGACAACTCAAGAGAACACTCAGCAATCGCAAGTCACTTTTGCGATCAACCCAGCCTATTTCCAAAGAAAACTGCTCTCTCTTTACCAATCAGAACAGCTTAATCTTATCTAGCCAATCCATCGAAGAAATGGATCTACTCTGCTGCTTCTGAACTCCACCACTAGAATACTGCTGAGCCAGGTAATCTTCTTGCCGGCACACAGAACATTCCGAGCTGCATTGCTAACACAGATGCCAAAGAATTCCTAATCCAAAGCTCTTCGAGAAACTCGGGCCTCAAACAAAACAGAAACACCATGCTGAACTCAGCCACAATTACCGAAGCAGACCTACTTCCTTAAACTTGTTCCAAAGAAAACATCTTCGGGAACATCCATAGTCACTGTATCTCATCACACAGCTACAATCTCCTGAGATACCATCACACACTTCTGCCTAACCGACAGATCCAAACTCTACTCACCCAACTTCAAAGATGGACTCCGAACCTTAACAGGTTTCCTTCAGAGATTGATGAAATCCTTACACCACTGCAAAACTTACTCGAGACGGTATTGGGTTTACAGTCTCGATAGATACACTTCCAACCTCAAACACTCACACTCCAACCATTGGTAGTCGTGTTACACACACCACTACCCTATCTACCTTTATAACTCATATTGGAAAACCCGAACAGGTAACCCAACAAATAGGTAGAAATAAATATATATAGTTATATAAAAATTACAAATACGCTCTCTCAAGATAGACACCACTCCAGAGCCTAGGTATTCACTCAACCTACGCTCCGATACCAACTGTGACGACCTGACTTTCATCGACCAGAAAGTCGCATCATCTTGAAGAAAGAAAGGGATAGAAAAGAGAAAAGAAGAGAAAAAAGAAGAAAACAACATTAGAATCTCAACAGCGGAACGAATAAATTATATTAATAACATAAGTATTACATAATATACAACGACTATCAGAGTTACCATACTAGACAGTTATAAACACCTGTCTAGTTATTACAACTCAATACAATACAGAGATCAACACAGCGGAACTACTATATATATCTACAACGTCGAAGCCTCCTGCTCCATTGCTCCTCCATAATTCGTCAAAGCTAACCTGACTCCCTTGGCTACTAGTAAAAATTTGAGTACCCAAGAGTTTATAAAACAGAAAATAAATACTTGGGTCAGACATGGGTCTGGTGTGAGTAATAGGTTAAGGTTGCTTAACTTTGAAAACCATTTGGAAAGAAAAGGTATCTCGTAAGACTTCCCGCACATAAACATGGAAAAGTTTTTACCTTAGGATAACCAAAACATTTGATAGGAAATCCAGTTATATTACAATAGGTCTAGGGTTTTCAAATAAATATTCACATAGCCGAAATTGTTACATTATTAAATTCCAGCATACTAGCCACAAAGTGGGTTATACAATCAAGTCCGTGATCACTTATTGGAAATTGGATTCCATACAATGGCAGGGCTACCGGGGTACCGCCCATCACAGTACGTGGCCTAGATCACCGTACCGAGGATCACTCCCAATCCCCTGCAACACAAGGCCGGAACCATCCCTTACTGGATAATTCCCGCACAAGACACCCCAGCAGTTGTTGCAATCAACTGCCCACACAACCGAATAATAAGAAGGGACCTCTAGACAGGGGAAATCTTGTCCTACTTGGGTGCTACCCACTAACCTTGCTGCACCTCCCCTATTTTAGCCATTCCCGGTTGATGAGGCTTGAGGCTACGATTACCTTTAGAGAACATATCTCTTAGAATGCTCATCGTCCACCTGACGATGTGTTGAAAGCATTCAATCCATACAAGTTCGTTCCGAGTTCGAACGAAACCGAAGGCATTATCTCGTTACACTCATTTTGGAATCACCCTCAGAGTTAATGACAATAACCCTTGCACTATGAATCTTCATCTTCACTTGAGATTCACGACCTATCGTTAAATTGGATCGATGTGGTATTCGGATATCCAAATCTGGAAATCCGATCTCAGTCTCATCGAAATCCAAAACGTATCTTTTAAGGCCAAGTTGTTTTAAAGTTAAAACAATTCAATTCTATTATCTATATACACATAGATAGATAATTCACAATATCACAATAGATAATCTACATTATCATCACAACAGATAATTCACATTATCATCATACTTCATCCAAAGCATTCATATCAACAGCATCACTAATCTCATATCTGAGATTTCAATCCATTCGAGGCAAATCAATATCATTCAATATCCATAAGCAATGATTTATTTATCACCATCTATAATTAATTTAAAATGAATTAAAATAATTACTTCATCTCTAATTAATTTAAAGTAAATTAAATTAATTACTTACATCATTATCAATCTTGCTTAAATCACTATTAATTAATTATCAATCAATTAATCAATCACCATCCAATTATTCATTTTAATTAATCATCCTTGATTAATTAACATTTAATTATATTAAATTAATTTCACAAATTAATTATTCATAACCACTTATAGTAATTAACCTTTAATTACTTCATTAATTAATTAACTATAATTAATTACATTACTCCTTAATTAATTACATTAATTAATCACTTCATTTATTAATTATTCCTTAATTAATCAATTCTTAATTATATCATTAATTATATTAATTAATGATCCTTAATTACATTTTTATTATTAATTACTCTAATTAAATTAATTACATTAAGTAATTAACCTTTAATTAAACCACATTTATTAATCACTCTTGATTAATCTCATTCAGTAATTAACTACCCTTAATTACTTCTTAAATAAATTAATTATTCCTTAATTAATTTTCTTTATTAATCCCTTGATTAATTCTAAGTAATCAAATCCTAATTACTTCCATTAAATCATCTTCCATTAATTACATCCCGTAATTATCAATTAATTACTTCATTAAGTAATTTATTCCTTTAATTACTTTCATTAAGTATTTATACTTAATTAAACAATTCCACAAATGATTAACCTTAATTAATTAATCTATTTAATTATCAAAATTAATCACATTAATTAATTATTTATTAAACCCAAGTTAATGATCTACATTAACTATTCTTTAATTATTTTTCTTAAATAATTAAACTTTAATTAACCATTATTAATTACAAATTAATTAATTCTAATTACCAATAAATTAATCTCTAATTACTTAATTTATTAAGTACCTAACAGTAACTTAATTAATTCTTTAATTACTTGATTAATTTATTCCTAACCATAAATTTATAATCTTAACTTATCAAATTAATGATCCTAGAATTTCAAATTAATTAACCTTTAATTAATTTAATTAAACTTTGATTAATCAATTTAAACCCTAAATTACTAATTTTTTTAACCCAAATCATAAATTAATTAAATTGATTAATTAACTTTTAATTACCTTAATAATTTATTGAATTATAAATCATTAAGTCCTAAATAACTTTAAGATAAACCTTAATCTTATTAATGATTAAATTATCATTATCAAAGCATTTTAACAACAATTTGTTTAAATTTACTTTCAAATTTCATTTTAAATTTAAGATTTTAAAATGAAACAATTTTAACTTTAACAATGTTTAAAACAATTCAAAAACCTTTTAATTACATGTTGAAGAAATACTTGTCTTATAAAAGAAATTTAAACTAGATTCATTTTTAATTTCAAACCATATATAAAATATACTTAACATTTAAAGTGGTTTTAAAACATTTTAAATTTAAAAACTTTCTTTTATTTCAAAACTAGGATTCAAACTAAACTTGAATTCCAGATTTAAACTTAGGTTTAAAAAAACTCATTTAAAACTTTGCTTTACAATTTAAATTCATTTTTAAAAAAAATTAAACACAGACAGGTTTGAAAGAAACCTGTAATTAAAACTTTACCCGAGCCTTTACTAATTTTCTTCGAGCCAAAACTTAAAAGCTTCGAGCCAAACAACAAATTACTCGAGAAAACTCGAGTAACCTTCTCCCCTTCAAAACCAACTCACCAGAAAAACAGGCAGTGCACTGTGTACATACACGGTGGCTCCGACCACCTACAATCAACCACGAGGACTTCCTCACATCGGTGATCACAACTTCAGACGAACTAAACCCCAAACTTCATCGATTCTCACTCGAATTCGAATTCGAGCATTCAAACCCAACCTGGCACAAGGAAGTAAAGCCTGAAAAATCTCTCGTACTCCTGCCTCCGAACACCGGAGTTGCTGAAACTCCGGTCACGACTTCACCTATGCCCTATCTACCATTTCCCAGAGTTTTGTTGAACTCGAACCACTAGAGTTACTGTGATGAACAAATTTCCGACCCACTTATAAACTAGGGTTAAAAATAATATCGACCTCCTACCATCGCTACAGTGAACTGCCATCACTTCTCATATTTTTGCCGACCTCACCCATCATTCAGCTACCTCCAGTGAGAACCACATCTTCCCCGATCACCTAGATCGTCAGAACCCATCCAAAATGCAAAATCTGTTGAATCTCAAACTACTCCCTCATTCCATTTCTAAAAATTGTGATTTCATTTTTAAAAATCTTGATTTTGGTTAAGGATTCAGATTATATCCCTGAATCAATGAATTAAGAAGTTGAATTTTTAACAAAACTCCAACTTGTATTGTTCTACTTGATTTTACAGAGCAATTTTAAATTTAATTTACTTAAATAAAATTTTAAACTTTAATCTATGCTTAAACAAACAAATTTTATTTGAATTCTAAGACCTAACAGAAATTGGTTAAAGAGATAATGGATTTTTGAATCAAAACTTGGTCTTGAAACTGGAACAGAGATGTTACAGGTATTTCACAAGCATGCACACATCTATTATCCAAATATTCACAGAAATTTCATATATATATACAAACATTTTTGCTTCAGAGATTCACATGCAACCAAATTTATACTTAAGCATTTTAGAAAAGATGTTTCTCACCTAAAATCAAATGATGAATAGAGCACTTATAAATAACATGCACACAAATAAATATTCACATCAGACATTCACTTATATATACATGCAATACACATTTATATTCAACCATACTAGCATGCAACCCAATTATATTTTAAATTTTAAAAGTTACTCACCAGTTATAAAGAACAGAGAAGCAGTGTACAGGATTTTTGAAAAATTAAGAACTGGAAAGTGCTTTTGCTTTTAAAACTTGAGTTGTTGAAGTAATATGCTTCTTGATTTTAAATGAGAAGTTGCTTTAAACTTGAATCTTGCTTGTTATTTATTAACGCTGAAAACTGAACGCTAACACCCGGTGTGTAGTAATAATGTGAAAGCACCACCCGTTGGTACGGGAACAGAATATAAGCAGAAAATAATAGAAAACGGTAAAGGGACAACAGATTTATAGTGGTTCGTCTCGTAATTGAGCCTACGTCCACTTTATAGTCTTTTATTGCTGATTTGGTTACAATTTGATACAATGCACTTCGAGTACAATTCACTTCGATCACACAAACACTTCGGATTAGTAACTCAAACTTTGATGATGAGATTTGTTGAATCCATGTCGGATGTGTAGAATCTCGTTCAAAGCTTGTTGTAGTATCTTCAATATTTGGAGTTCTTCAAGTGTTGGATGAGTTGAGAATTCGGCAGAGTAATGGCGCTTAAGAAAATGATTGGCAAAAAGTCCCCCCAAAGTTGGAGATGGCAATGTATTTATAGAGAATTCTGGACGGGAATTTCTGCCAAGTCCTGAGTCGCGGCCGACTTATAGTAAGTCGTAAGTCGTGGCCGACTTAGCAGGTATCAGTATAAGTAAAGCGGTAGCAGATTATAACTCAGTGGCTTTAGGTCGTGGTCGACTTAAGCTAAGTCTTGAGTCGTGGCTCAACTGGTAAGTTCGTTCATTTGGTTATATTACAAGTCCTGAATCGTGTGCGGCTTAACCGAATGCGGCATCTCTTCTTTTGTTTAAGTCGCTTACGACCTAAGCTAGGTCGTAAGTCGCGGATAACCTTAAGCCGTTAACTCGTTTTCTCCTTAAGTCGTGCCATCTCTTGCATCGTTGGATCTTAACTTCCTTAGGTCGTTGCGTATTTTAGATCGTAAACTGCTTTAGATTGTTTCAACTCTTAGGTCGTCTAGACCTTAACTCGTTAGGTTATTCACACCTTAACTCGTTAGGTCGTGAAGTACTCTGAGTTGTTAGGTTATTCACACCTTAACTTGTTAGGTCGTGAAGTACTCTGAGTTGTTAGGTCATCCAAACCTTGAGTCGTAGGTCGTCCACTTCCTTAAGTCGTTAGCTCATCCACTTCCTTAAGTCGTCAACTGGTTGAGTCGGCCAACACCTTTAAGTCGTCGAAGCCATTGAGCCGTTAACTCCTTAAACCGTTAAGTCATAGACTTCCTTAAGTCGTCCAGACCTTAAGTCGTTAAGTCGTAGACTTCCTTAAGTCGTCCAGACCTTAAGTCGTTAAGTCGCCCATTACTCTTAGGTTGCTTCATCCTTTAGATCGTACCATCCTTAAGTCGTTAGCCGGTAGCTTCCTTAAGTCGTATAATCCTTAACTCGTTAAGTCGCATATCCTTCTTGAGTCGTGCAGTTCTTAAGCCGTAGGAAATTGAGGGTTAACATTTGCCCCTCGAAGTACACGCCTAAGTTGTAGGTCGTGTGCTTCGACTCATCTTAACTCGCATGTGTCGATTCGAGTTCCACTGCCCCGAGATATAAAAGGCTTGAGTCGTTCCTCCTACTTCCTTCTTCTCATTACCTATATCCTAAGTCGCATCTGCCATTAGCATTTCTCCGAGCTTCCTCAAGGCGATTCTAAAAAAAGCTAATCACCGATCCTTGATCCTTCATTGCGTAAGTGCTCTTGCTTCCTTCTTGATCCCTGATCATCATTGATTCGTGAATTCCGCTCCTCATCCTTAATCCATCTCCTTATGCAATGCTTCGTTGTAAATCTCGCTATATCGATAGTCTGCGAGCTCGATTCAGTTCGATTTAGCTTCAAACGATTGGGACGCTGAAGGCGATGGGTTACACTGTTTTGGACTTAACCGATTAGAATGGCAGGGCTTTGGATTTACGGTGATCTCAAATTGGTTTTTTGGATGATTTAATAGTGTGAAAAAATGAAGGCTTTTGTTAATGGAGGGGTTAACGGGTTAGGAGGATAAAGGGTTAGGAGTTAAGGAGAAAAGTTAGTTGGTCACACGGAGTGAGATATTAGCTTGGTCACGACTTAGCAATCTTGTACGACCTATGAACCCTCTCGACTTAAGTCTTTACCGACTTATCCATTTACGACATAAGCCTTGAGTCGTGGCCGAGTTAGGACTTGGGAAATTTACATCACTTTGAACTGAAGCCTTTTCCCTTCTTACTATGCCTTGCGACTTAAAGATTAATGACTCATAGGACAAACGTCTTGACAAGTTGACGACTTAACTTGACTCACTGTACAATCACTAAGTCGCAGACGACCTAGTACTTTGGTCGCAGCCAAGTCAGTATTTGTATGCTCAATTCGAACTCACACTTCTAAGCATAATCTTGATTTAAGTGCTTAACTTGAATTACTGAAACAAACTGCCTAAATACTGAATTGTCCGGACTTTAATTTGTTAAACTTTGTTGCATTTCTTCACAGATCACTTTAACTTGCAAGCTAACAATCTGTTTAATACAACATTTACAGAAAATTGGGACGAATATACTGCCACTGACTGCCCACATCAAATGATAGATTAGTTAATAACGGATAATCAACTTAAATAGATTGTGTGAACGAAGTGCCTTAAATCAACAAATTCAAGCAAAGTATTAAAGCAACATTGAAATAGTCAACTGAAAATGACCGGTTTGCACTAATACTGTACCTGAACTTTAAATTAACAAATCCTGAAATTTGGTAATCGATCAAGTGTCGACTAGTTTAATTCCAGTTATATTTACTTGTTATTTTTTATTAGTTCTGCACAACACTTCACACTTTTAGGAAACGTGCACCTTCACATTTGAATATCCAGTTGCTTGTGTAGAATGACTTCTCAGCAAGAAGATACAACAATCCAAACTGAAAGGGCCACTCTTATTCCAGCTCCATTAGTCAATCCTCCAGAAAGAGCCTCTACCACCCTATCGTACAAAGTTTTCCGGCAGTTGTGCGCTTAGTTTGGCATTATTGAAGCTGATGCCATTCTTCCTAAGAAAAGTAACACTGCTGATGTAGCGCCTCCTGGCTTTGTAACGGTTAATCGACAAATGTGCCTGAGCGGGGCCATTCCACCTTTCAATAACTTTCTCCAGCATCTTCTTCGCCAACTGGCCATCTCCCCATTCCAGCTACACCCTAATGGTTATGCCATTCTAATGGGGTTGTGTGTGCTATTCGGGAGAACTCTTGACCGACTTTCGAGCTTTGACGAGATTTGCTACTTATGCTCTTTTACCAGAACCAAAGATCATCCTTCTATCACTGTTGTGAGAAGCGCCAGAAATCGTAAATTGATTGTAGGCCTCCCTGAAAGTGCCCATGGGTTCTTAACCCAGTACTTTTATGTTCGCTGTCCCCCGGGGTTTTATGCTATGTGGAGGGAAGGAAGTAAGATTATCTATCTTTTACTTCTTCTATTCTTTGAGTTTTGTGTGAAGTCTAAATTGCCAAATGTTAATTTCGCTTTTTCATTTCAGTGCTCCCCCCTCCTTCTAGGGATCCCAGCCACAAGCCAACTCTGGAGAGGCTCATGGCCGTACCAGCTGAAGAGCGGGACGTGAAATTTTTGTTGAAAGACGAATTTCTTCACCAGTTTGGACTTCTTCACCCTTCTCGCTCTACTCAGCCTTGCAAAGTTCCTGATTCCCCAGGAAAGGCGTCTGATGCCCCAGCTTTTGTTGAAGAACCTTTACCTCAAGAACCCATCACTGAGGCTTCACTAGTGAAGTGTTCTGCCTCTATCGACGTTGCGGGATCATCCGGAAATCTACGCTCTCTCCGGTTATCGAAGAGGAGGAGCCTCTTCAATGCCCCGAGAAGGCATCCAATGAAGGGGTTGAGAAAGAGAGTTCCGCTCAGCACGACGGCGAAGACATTTTTGGGGATCTTAGCGACTTAATGGTGACTTCGCAGGAGCTATTTAAAAATGATGCTTCAAAAGCTATTTCTCCTGCTGTCGAGGCTACTTCTTCTTTACAACAATTTTCGACACCTTCTACACCAGTCGTTGCCGTTCCCACACCGAAGCGTGGTTTGTAGTTCGACGCGCGTAGTTTGCACGCCACACACACTTAGGATTTTTCGGCACTTATATGCACTTATCCTCTTTTTCTGGAGATTTCTAAACTTCATTTCTTTTCCATTTTCAGATTCTCCGATGGGGCGCTCTAGCTCATACTATGACAAATTTCAGCGCCATGGAAGCCGCGATATTTATGATTTTAGGCGCTATCTCCCTACCCCGAGAGAAACAGATGAAGAAAGAGCTATTAGGAAGGCTCAAGAGAGGCGAGATTATGAACATCAATACGGTAGGAGGGATGAGCGATACGACTCTTCTCATAGAGGTGATGATTCTTATAAGCGAAAGTCTTATGACGATAAAGGGAAGAGTCACCTTACAGGAGATCCAAGCAAGCGGGTCAAGCCTAGTGATGCGTCTGCAATTTCTGAAAAGTCTGATGCTCCTACCTCTGCAGACATTCCATCTGGTTCTCCAGCTCTCAAGAATTCTAACATCCAAATAATTATCAACAGGCCTCAATATCAAGTCGGGGACGGTCCTCCTACACTTCAAAGCCGATTCCCAAATTGGTGCTTAAAAGGAGTTCGCTTTGACTTAGACTTGGTTCCCATTGATAAGCAGACCATGCTTAGGAGTCTTGATGCTGTTAAGATTGATATTGAGAGGATATCCGGATGGCAGAAACTTGTTGATGAGCTTCAAAGAGTTAACCATATGAATCTTGAAGCCATGCTGACAATGGAGAATGACAAAACGGAATGGGATAAAATCTGCAAGCAGCATGATGCAGAGATGGCGAGCATTGCTGACGACAATGCGAGACTTGAGTCCGAGGTTAAAAGACTCAAGGAAGATCTCGCCGCTTCTTCCACTTCGCACTCTCAAAAAGAAGAAGCGTTTCAGAAACAAGTGCGGGATGCGCATGCTGCTCAAAGGGATGCTGAGATGAAACTTGCGGCTGAGCAGCATGTTACTGAAGAATATCGCAAAAATACTGCTCAGTTGCGAGAAATAGTCAACTCCCAGAACATGGAGATCGAATTGCTAAAGGCTCGACTTTCTAAAGTTGAGAAAGAGCGTGATGAGGCTGTTGCTGGTCAAGTTGCAGCCATCGCCGAAAAAGAAGCGGCTGAGCAGTCGCATGAGGCAACGAAGGCCAAAGTCAGCTCTACCTTATTTGACTTTTACATCCACAGCGTCTTGGGACGCGGGAGCCTCTTGTTTTTGGGGCCGGATTATGAAGTCACTTTGGCTGAAGTATGGGAGGCGATAATCGATATGTTTGGTGGTGCCGGCTATGACGAGGCAGAGCTTGAGGCACGTTATCTTGACGATGAAACCCATGCCGCTCTTGCTAGAGGAAAGGAGCAACTTGCTAAAGCGCGAGCTGAATCGATGGGAGAAGAACACCCAAAGGAGGAAGCTCCTTTAACTGCCCCCGTCCATACTTCAATTTCGGCCGATGTTAACATTATAGGCTCCAGTTCCCATTCTTCGCCTCCTGCTAAAGTTGACACAGAAATTGTGACCACTCCCACCGAGGACGAGGCCCTGCAAGATATTGAGGCTGAGAAATTCGAGATTGATCTTGCAAAGCCGACTTCTCCAGGTAACTTTGGCGTCGACCCGGATCCAGTGAATCACTTATTCGATTTAACCGAGCTTGATGAACTTCTTACTTATTACTTAAGCTTTGACGAACCAATATCTTCTTTTTTCGGAGAATACTGATTTTAACTTCTTTTCTTCTGTAGCGGAAGCACCGAAAGCTGCGCAAACTTCTCCTTCTTTAGCTGTCGTTCCTCCTTCTTCCCAAGTTACTCCTCTTTCTGCTTCTCAACTAGGATCGCAAGAAGAGAAAATAGACGCCCTCAAAGACTTGGACGATCCGGTTGTTTCGCAAGAGCAAAAGACTATGGAACTTGAAGAAGACGAGAAGACTCCGGAGCAGTCTCTTGATGATAACATGAAACTTTCCACGCTGCTTACTACTCCTGGAAGTGAGTCTTCTTCGAAGAGGAAAGTGAAGCGCGCAATGAAGAAGAAGAAGAAGAGCACTTTGGCTGATAAAGAAAATGTTGAAGAAGATCCAGCTGCTCCTATTTCTCCTTCCCCCCGACCCATCCACAACGGCTTCCGAAACTAGCTATTAAGCCGGGAAAGGGCTCTAAGGGTGGCGGGAAGATGGAGTGACGAGCTGGACTTTATGCTTCTTGTTTTGCTTTTTGCTTGTATCGACCGGAGATTGTGCGGGTACCGGTCCCTGCTTTTTTGAGATCTGCACATGTAAAGAATTTTCACAGTATTGAATAAAATAATTCTTTTACTTGCACGAATTCTTGTATATGTAAGAATGCATCTATTTCTCATTTTAGTGTAGAATAAGTGATTCTTTTTACTTGTACAAACTTTATGTCTGTGTTTGAGAATGCATTTATTCCACATCTTTTCCACGTGATATTGTAATGTGCTTATGGTATGTTGCTTGAATACTACTTTTATTGTTGTAGTTGTATTGTATGATATTTCCCCTATACCACAAGTGCATTGCAATATCTTTTTGCTTTGGCGAGACTTGTACTCTTATTTTTGGAGAATAACTATTCCGCCTTTGAGGAAACAATTATTCTACTTAAATGGAGCGTGTCTCGTTTTTGGAGAAGTTTTTACGCTTCAACCTTCGGAGATGGTCACTTCATGTTTTTGAGAAGTGAATTCTCCTACGCGGTAAAGCGGGCCTCTAAAGAGGATTTTACTTAGCACTTCAATTTATGGGGAAGAATTTTTCAAGATGAACAAGTAGGTCTTCCTTGAAAGTTGAAGTGTGCCTCTGAGGAGGGCTTTTTGGCATTTCTGAGGAGTAGCATTTGGACTCCGAAGAGTAGCATTATGCTTTGTGAAGTAGTGTTGTGCCCCCGGAGAGGTCTTGTGCTTCCGGAGAAGTCTTTTGTTTGTGCTTCCGGAGAAGTCTTGTTTTTGTGCTTCCGGAGAAGTCTTGTGCCTTCGAAGAGGTCTTGTGCCTCCGAAGAGGTCTTGTGCCTCCGGAGAGGTCTTGTGTGCCTTGGGGAAGGTCTTCTGCTTCCGAAGAGGGCAGTGTGTGCCTTTGGGGAAGGCTTGTGCCTCGTAAGAGGGCTTGTGGTGCCTCGGGAGAGGTCTTGTGCCTCCGAAGAGGTCTTGCGCCTCCGAAGAGGGCTTTTGTTGATCAGCTCGCCCATGTCTCTTTGTTGTTTGCTCATTAATGGTCCCCGGTTATTGTCTCCGAGCCTATGTTCCTTTCCTCTGCAAGCAGTTTGCTCTATCCAATGGAGTGTACTTCACTGTTGATTGATTCCATGGGACAGGCGCAAGTTATTCAATCAGATGTCTGTTTATACAAACGATCGTAATTAGTTAACAAGCGTCTAGTTCCTTTTCTTTGGAAAAGTGTCTCTTCGGTGGAATCATCAACTTTTGGTGTAAAGTTCATCTTATGTTGGATTTGAATTTGGAACTTTCTGTGGCTTGAAATTTGTTTATTGAGTGATTTACGGGGTTCACTTGGCATTGCGATGGGTAAGCTTTGTTTTAATGACCTGCGATATTAAATCGATATTTTAGCAATACATTTAGAGTATTTACACATCGAAATGAAACAGACATTTTATAATAATAAAGAACACATAATTTATAGTGGTTCGGCCAAGAACTGGGCCTACATCCACTTTATAGCTCTTTTATTTATCATCACTGATTTTACAATGGTTTACAATACAATCGATACATCCATGATCATTTTACAATTTCAAGCAAAGCTTTTTAAGTAAAATATGGGCGCAAATGATTGTTGTTCCAGGCTCTTGGGATTGGATCTCCTTCGACAGTTGTGAGTTTGAATGTGCCATCGAGAAGTTTATTGCCTATGACATATGGCCCTTCCCAATTTGGTCCAAATACTCCGACTGCTGTCATGATCCTTTTCAAGACTAAGTCCCCGACTTCAAAGCTTCATTGACAGACTTTAGAATTGAAGTGCCTTGCAATTCTATGCTGATGGGCCGCAACTTTGAGTCTAGCTTCTTCCCTTCTTTCATCAAGAAAGTCAAGTGCTTCGAGTTGCAATTTTTCATTTTCGGCCTGGTTGAAATGAACTCTCTTGTGTGAAGGGACTTCTAGCTCTACTGGAATCATCGCTTCCGATCCGTATGCCAGTGAGAATGGAGTGTGCCCAGTCGCAGTTTTATGGGTTGTTCTGTATGCCCATAGTGCTAGTGGTAGCTTATCAACCCATCCACCTTTTGCTTTTTCAAGCTGCTTTTTGATGGTTGACTTGATAATTTCGTTTACTGCTTCCACTTGCCCGTTTGCCTACGGATGAGCCACTGCTGAGAAACTTTTCCGGATTTTGAATTGCTTGCAGAAGTCCTGGAACTCTTCGCTCTCAAATTGAGTACCGTTGTCTGTGATAATCTTCTGTGGCACACCATATCTGCAAATGATATTTTTTGTTACAAAATTTATCATCTTTTTAGAAGTAATAGTGGCCAAAGGTTCAGCTTCAGCCCATTTAGTGAAATAATCCACAACAACAATAGCGTATTTGACTCTCGACTTAGCAATTGGTAAATGTCCGATTAGATCTATCCCCTAAATGGCAAATGGCCATGGACTGACCATCGGTGTTAGTTCGGTGGAAGGTGCTCTTGGAATTTTTGCAAATCTCTGGCACTTGTCACATTTTTGGGAGTAGATGGCAGCATCTCGATTAATATCTGGCCAGAAATACCCATACCGGAGAACTTTCTTGGCAAGAGTTTGGCCACCTGAATGATCCCCACATTCTCCTCCGTGCACCTCTGCCAAAATTGTCTTGGCTTCTTCCTTAGTTACACATCGGAGTAATGTCATTGAGAATCCTCGCCTGTATAACCGGTCGTCTTGAACTACATATCTCGATGCTTTTCTTAACAGCTTTCGACGTTCTTTAGAATTTTCCGGTAGGGAGCCGCTGAGTAGATACTCTTTGATTGGGGTCATCCATGACTCTTGTTCTTGAGAGACGGCCATGATCCAGTCGATATCCATTTCATCAGTGCTTGGAGCTGACAAAACTTCCACAGGAACCAATCCCAATAACTGAGCTTCTCCGGAACTTGAATACTTTGCGAGAGAATCTGCCTTCATATTTTCCTCTCGAGGTATGTGGCTTATTGAATAATGATCGAAATCATCGAGAAGCTCAGAAGCCTTCGACAAATAAGCGGGCAGATTTCCTCCTTTAGCTTGAAATTCCTTCTTGACCTGACACACAATAAGCTAAGAATCACTGAAGATTTGCAATGCTTTGATGTTCAATTCCTTTGTAATCTTTAATCCAGCAATCAGAGCTTCATATTCTGCTTCATTGTTTGTAAAAGGGAATTCCAATCTCAGTGCGTAACATAATGATCGCCCTTCGGGGGTTTCAAGCACAACCCCAGCTCCGGAACAGTAATCATTTCTTGAGCCATCAACATATAACTTCCATTTGGTCGGGATGTCTATTGTAATCTCTTCCTCTTTATCGCCCTTATCTGTATACTCTGCGATGAAATCTGCTAAGGCTTGTCCGTTGATCGCTCTTCGGGGATGATAAGCTATATCATATTGGCTAAGCTCAATATTCCACTTCAGAAGACGGCCCGAAGTTTCAGGGCGAAATAGGACTTGCTTTAGGGGCTGGTCGGTGAGAACTTTGATAGGGTGAGCTTGAAAATACGGCCTCAATTTTCTGGAAGCAATCAGTAAACAGTAAGCGAGCTTTTCTAGCTTTGAATAATTCATTTCTGCCCCAGTGAGTCTTTTGCTGATATAGTAGACCGGGCGCTGAACTTTTGCATCCTCCCATACTAGTGCTGCACTCAGGGCATGAGACGAAACTGCCAAGTATATGAAAAGGTCTTCGCCGTTGTTGGGCTTGGAAAGTATTGGAGGCACTTCCATGTGACGGATTAATTCATCGAAAACTTTTCGGCATTCAGGTGTCCATTCGAAGTTTTTCTTTCCTTTCTTTAAAGCGTCAAAGAAGGGGATGCATTTATCAATAGCTTTGGAAATGAATCGACTTAAGGCAACAACTTAACTTTCCCATTTAGGCTCTGCAGTTCCTTCTTTGTTCTAGGGGCTTTGACTTCTCTTAGAGCAGTAATTTGAGCAGGATTGGCTTCAATGCCCCTAGCGCTTACGATAAATCCCAAGAATTTCCCGGACTCTACTTCGAATGAACATTTCAAAGGGTTGAGCTTCATTCCATATTTTCGAAGGATTTCGAACATTTCTGCTAAGTGGTCCATATGGTCAACTGCTTTCTTTGATTTCACTAACATATCATCGACATAGACTTCCATAGTGTTCCCAAGCTATGATTTGAACATTGCATTAACAAGCCTTTGATATGTTGCCCTTGCATTTTTCAATCCAAAGGGCGTGACTTTGTAGCAGTAAAGGCCAACATCCGTGACGAAGCTCGTATCCTCCTGGTCCGACTCATGCATCATAATCTGGTTATACCCGGAGTAAGCATCCATAAAAGATAACAATTCGTGTCCGGCTGTTCCATCTACCAGCTGATCGATCCTTGGTAACGGGAAGCAGTCTTTAGGACAGGCTTTGTTTAAATCTGAGAAATCAATGCACACTCACCATTTTCCATTTGCTTTTTTTAACCAACACTGGATTTGAAACCCAATTTGGATATGTGGATTCTCTGATGAAATGATTTTCCTTGAGTCGGTCTACTTCTTCCTTTAGCGCTGCTGACCTTTCTGGACCTTGGGTTCTTCTCTTCTGTTTCACAGGCGTGAATTTCGGATCAATATTCAGAGCATGTACAGCAATCTCTGGAGATATTCCACACATATCGGCGTGACTCCAAGCGAATATGTCCAGATTTGCTTTCAAAAATGATATTAGCATTTTTTGGACTGCCATACTGAGTTGCGAACCCACATTTAGCACTTTGTTTGGGTCTTTAAGATCAACAGGTACTGGTACCGTTACCTCCATCGGCACCACTCTATTTTCCTCTGCACTGGCTTTTCTTGGGTTCATTTCTCTCATTGCACCACTATGCTCGCCAGTGCAGGGACCACCCTGTATTTGCTACAAGGTTGGGTTTTTGATGCGGAGGGGAGCTGCCGCATCTTTTCCCATCTCTCTCTTCCTGGCCTCTCGAAGCTCTATAAGATAACATTCCCGCCCAGCATTTTGATCTCCTTTAATGACACCAACACCATTATCTGTAGGAAATTTCATAGTTAGGCACCACGGGGCCAGAATGGCTTTGAATGCAGCTAAAGTTGGACGGCCTAGGAAGGCATTGTAGGCAGAAAATCCGTCGATAATTACTAAAGTTTGTTTCCGAACTACTTTTTTCTGCCCCTCTCCAAGTTCCATAAACAAGTCGACAGTTCCGATTGGTTGTTGCGGTTCCCCAGTAAACCCAACAATCTTCTGCGATGAATCCTGAACGTCAGCCATTGGAATCTTCATTTGATCAAATGTCTTCTTGAAGAGTATATTGCAGGAAGCACCGCAATCAACAAGCACTTGTCTTACAATAGCTGGCCCAATTCCTGCAGAAACAACCAAGGGATCTATGGTTGGAGCTTCAATACCCATAGAATCCTTGACTTTGAACATAATATCATCATTAGACGTTTTCTGCTGTTTCAGGGGTGCAGCATCTTCTAAAACAAAAACATCTTCTTTTGCTGGGGTATATTTCAAACCACGAGCATATCGTTCCATTTCACCCCAGCTTCTCCCCGCTGGGTGTGGGCCTCCTGTAATCACATTGATAACAGGCCTTTCGGATTCATGTGCGGTAGTGCCTTAACCCGAGCCAGATGGATGAGTAGGGGGTTGCTGCCCCTGAGTAGACGAAGTTGGGTCATTCCTGTTCTTCTTAACATACTGTTGCAGCTTGTTTTCCCTCAACAACTCTTCAATTAAGCTCTTCAAATGACGACATTCGTTGGTATCATGACCGGGTTGGTTATGGAATCGGCAGAATTTTCCATTTCGCATAGCACTCTTTCCAGGCTTTATCTCAGCTGGTTTAGGATACTCCACAGCATCTTTGGTGGCAAAGAAGATATTCTCCGGAGTGTCGGTTAACGGAGTGAAATCTGAGGGTTTGAAGAAGCGAGGTTTCTTTATATCCTTTTGTTTCTTCCCATCATTATTTTCCCTTTTCTGACCTCCAGAATCTTTCTTAGCTGAAGTAGCAATGTTATTTTCTACTCTTGTCGCCACCACTTTCGCTGGTGCCGGAAGATTTTCCAAGCGTATGAATTCATCAGCTTTCTTATAAAATTTCTCGAGCGAATTTGGCTCCTTCATTTTCACCCATTTTCCAAATTCGCTTGACTTATCGATAGCCCGCATTAAATAAGTCAAAATCATTCGTGGTTCCGCGTTGTCGACTTCAGCCAGAGCTATATTGAAGCGATTTAGGAATGACTTAATAGGCTCTCCCGGATTCTGCTCAAGACTAGACAATGACATTATGTCTTTCGCCTTCGAAGCGTACAGCCTGAATTGCTCTTTAAATTTTCGGGTTAGATCGGAAAATTGGTCTACAGATCAAACTGGAAGCTTGGTAAACCAAAGAAGTGCCACTCCTTCCAAGTATACCGGGAAATACCGGCACTTAATCTCATTAGTCGCTCTGGTGCCGGTCATGTGCCAGTCATATTTATACAAGAATTGATTTGGGTCACTTGTCCCCCGATAAGCAGGAATGGTAGGGGAACAAATTTTCTGGGAAACTCAGCCTTTAGAATCCTTTCAGTAAACGGAGTTTTACTCGGAGCAAATCCCCATTCGCTCTGATCTTCATTTCTCTGCATGCTTTCTTTCATTATTTGCCGAATCATGCCGGAGAGATATTCCTCATTGTTTAATGACTTGGCGGGGTAGACTTCGGCCATTTTCTTGGAAGTTTGTCCGGGCAAATGTTTGCGGAAAACTGGCGATGGCCTAGATCCTTCAGCTTGGAGAGGTGCCCCTTCAGCGGCACCTGATCCCCTTTGAGGAATATTTCTTCCTTCAGAGTTGTGAAGAGCATCAGCAATGTTTTCTTCATTATTTACCGGCCTTTGACTAGCCCCGAGCAAAGCACTTAACTTCTCCATCATTAGAGTATTCTGAGTTTCAATTTGCTGATACAACCCGGTCACTACAGCATCTAACTCTTCTCGCGTCACTCCAATGCTGGGAGCTGCTTGACTTGGAGAAAGAGAAGTAGCAGTGTTATCATGAGCATCTTCAGATCTGATAGTCTTGCGTTTTCTTCCAGGAGCCATTATATCCAACAGACTTCTGGTCTTGAAAGAAACTTTTTCCACGAACTTCTGTGAAGCAATGATGACAATATTCCTGAGTTCAATTCTCAGTGAAAGCACCAAAATGTTAACGCTGAAAACTGAACGCTAACACCCGGTGTGTAGTAATAATGTGAAAGCACCACCCGTTGGTACGGGAACAGAATATAAGATCGAATTGCTAAAGGCTCGACTTTCTAAAGTTGAGAAAGAGCGTGATGAGGCTGTTGCTGGTCAAGTTGCAGCCGTCGCCGAAAAAGAAGCGGCTGAGCAGTCGCATGAGGCAACGAAGGCCAAAGTCAGCTCTACCTTATTTGACTTTTACATCCACAGCGTCTTGGGACGCGGGAGCCTCTTGTTTTTGGGGCCGGATTATGAAGTCACTTTGGCTGAAGTATGGGAGGCGATAATCGATATGTTTGGTGGTGCCGGCTATGACGAGGCAGAGCTTGAGGCACGTTATCTTGACGATGAAACCCGTGCCGCTCTTGCTAGAGGAAAGGAGCAACTTGCTAAAGCGCGAGCTGAATCGACGGGAGAAGAACACCCAAAGGAGGAAGCTCCTTTAACTGCCCCCGTCCATACTTCAATTTTGGCCGATGTTAACATTATAGGCTCCAGTTCCCATTCTTCGCCTCCTGCTAAAGTTGACACAGAAATTGTGACCACTCCCACCGAGGACGAGGCCCTGCAAGATATTGAGGCTGAGAAATTCGAGATTGATCTTGCAAAGCCGACTTCTCCAGGTAACTTTGGCGTCGACCCGGATCCAGCGAATCACTTATTCGATTTAACCGAGCTTGATGAACTTCTTACTTATTACTTAAGCTTTGACGAACCAATATCTTCTTTTCTCGGAGAATACTGATTTTAACTTCTTTTCTTCTGTAGCGGAAGCACCGAAAGCTGCGCAAACTTCTCCTTCTTTAGCTGTCGTTCCTCCTTCTTCCCAAGTTACTCCACTTTCTGCTTCTCAACTAGGATCGCAAGAAGAGAAAATAGACGCCCTCAAAGACTTGGACGATCCGGTTGTTTCGCAAGAGCAAAAGACTGTGGAACTTGAAGAAGGCGAGAAGACTCCGGAGCACTCTCTTGATGATAACACGAAACTTTCCACGCTGCTTACTACTCCTGGAAGTGAGTCTTCTTCGAAGAGGAAAGTGAAGCGCGCAATGAAGAAGAAGAAGAAGAAGAGCACTTTGGCTGATAAAGAAAATGTTGAAGAAGATCCAGCTGCTCCTATTTCTCCTTCCCCCCGACCCGTCCACAACGGCTTCCGAAACTAGCTATTAAGCCGGGAAAGGGCTCTAAGGGTGGCAGGAAGATGGAGTGACGAGCTGGACTTTATGCTTCTTGTTTTGCTTTTTGCTTGTATCAACCGGAGATTGTGCGGGTACCGGTCCCTGCTTTTTTGAGATCTGCACATGTAAAGAATTTTCACAGTATTGAATAAAATAATTCTTTTACTTGCACGAATTCTTGTATATGTAAGAATGCATCTATTTCTCATTTTAGTGTAGAATAAGTGATTCTTTTTACTTGTACAAACTTTTTGTCTGTGTTTGAGAATGCATTTATTCCACATCTTTTACACGTGATATTGTAATGTGCTTATGGTATGTTGCTTGAATACTACTTTTATTGTTGTAGTTGTATTGTATGATATTTCCCCTATACCACAAGTGCATTGCAATATCTTTTTGCTTTGGCGAGACTTGTACCCTTATTTTTGGAGAATAACTATTCCGCCTTTGAGGAAACAATTATTCTACTTAAATGGAGCGTGTCTCGTTTTTGGAGAAGTTTTTACGCTTCAACCTTCGGAGATGGTCACTTCATGTTTTTGAGAAGTGAATTCTCCTACGCGGTAAAGCGGGCCTCTAAAGAGGATTTTACTTAGCACTTCAATTTCTGGGGAAGAATTTTTCAAGATGAACAAGTAGGTCTTCCTTGAAAGTTGAAGTGTGCCTCTGAGGAGGGCTTTTTGGCATTTCTGAGGAGTAGCATTTGGACTCGAAGAGTAGCATTATGCTTTGTGAAGTAGCGTTGTGCCCCCGGAGAGGTCTTGTGCTTCCGGAGAAGTCTTTTGTTTGTGCTTCCGGAGAAGTCTTGTTTTTGTGCTTCCGGAGAAGTCTTGTGCCTTCGAAGAGGTCTTGTGCCTCCGAAGAGGTCTTGTGCCTCCGGAGAGGTCTTGTGTGCCTTGGGGAAGGTCTTCTGCTTCCGAAGAGGGCAGTGTGTGCCTTTGGGGAAGGCTCGTGCCTCGTAAGAGGGCTTGTGGTGCCTCGGGAGAGGTCTTGTGCCTCCGAAGAGGTCTTGCGCCTCCGAAGAGGGCTTTTGTTGATCAGCTCGCCCATGTCTCTTTGTTGTTTGCTCATTAATGGTCCCCGGTTATTGTCTCCGAGCCTATGTTCCTTTCCTCTGCAAGCAGTTTGCTCTATCCAATGGAGTGTACTTCACTGTTGATTGATTCCATGGGACAGGCGCAAGTTATTCAATCAGATGTCTGTTTATACAAACGATCGTAATTAGTTAACAAGCGTCTAGTTCCTTTTCTTTGGAAAAGTGTCTCTTCGGTGGAATCATCAACTTTTGGTGTAAAATTCATCTTATGTTGGATTTGAATTTGGAACTTTCTGTGGCTTGAAATTTGTTTATTGAGTGATTTACGGGGTTCACTTGGCATTGCGATGGGTAAGCTTTGTTTTAATGACCTGCGATATTAAATCGATATTTTAGCAATACATTTAGAGTATTTACACATCGAAATGAAACAGACATTTTATAATAATAAAGAACACAGAATTTATAGTGGTTCGGCCAAGAACTGGGCCTACATCCACTTTATAGCTCTTTTATTTATCATCACTGATTTTACAATGGTTTACAATACAATCGATACATCCATGATCATTTTACAATTTCAAGCAAAGCTTTTTAAGTAAAATATGGGCGCAAATGATTGTTGTTCTAGGCTCTTGGGATTGGATCTCCTTCGACAGTTGTGAGTTTGAATGTGCCATCGAGAAGTTTATTGCCTATGACATATGGCCCTTCCCAATTTGGTCCAAATACTCCGACTGCTGTCATGATCCTTTTCAAGACTAAGTCCCCGAATTCAAAGCTTCGTTGACAGACTTTAGAATTGAAGTGCCTTGCAATTCTATGCTGATGGGCCGCAACTTTGAGTCTAGCTTCTTCCCTTCTTTCATGAAGAAAGTCAAGTGCTTCGAGTTGCAATTTTTCATTTTCGGCCTGGTTGAAATGAACTCTCTTGTGTGAAGGGACTTCTAGCTCTACTGGAATCATCGCTTCTGATCCGTATGCCAGTGAGAATGGAGTGTGCCCAGTCGCAGTTTTATGGGTTGTTCTGTATGCCCATAGTGCTAGTGGTAGCTTATCAACCCATCCACCTTTTGCTTTTTCAAGCTGCTTTTTGATGGTTGACTTGATAATTTCGTTTACTGCTTCCACTTGCCCGTTTGCCTACGGATGAGCCATTGCTGAGAAACTTTTCCGGATTTTGAATTGCTTGCAGAAGTCCTGGAACTCTTCGCTCTCAAATTGAGTACCGTTGTCTGTGATAATCTTCTGTGGCACACCATATCTGCAAATGATATTTTTTTGTTACAAAATTTATCATCTTTTTAGAAGTAATAGTGGCCAAAGGTTCAGCTTCAGCCCATTTAGTGAAATAATCCACAACAACAATAGCGTATTTGACTCTCGACTTAGCAATTGGTAAATGTCCGATTAGATCTATCCCCTAAATGGCAAATGGCCATGGACTGACCATCGGTGTTAGTTCGGTGGAAGGTGCTCTTGGAATTTTTGCAAATCTCTGGCACTTGTCGCATTTTTGGGAGTAGATGGCAGCATCTCGATTAATATCTGGCCAGAAATACCCATACCGGAGAACTTTCTTGGCAAGAGTTTGGCCACCTGAATGATCCCCACATTCTCCTCCGTGCACCTCTGCCAAAATTGTCTTGGCTTCTTCCTTAGTTACACATCGGAGTAATGTCATTGAGAATCCTCGCCTGTATAACCGGTCGTCTTGAACTACATATCTCGATGCTTTTCTTAACAGCTTTCGACGTTCTTTAGAATTTTCCGGTAGGGAGCCGCTGAGTAGATACTCTTTGATCGGGGTCATCCATGACTCTTGTTCTTGAGAGACGGCCATGATCCAGTCGATATCCATTTCATCAGTGCTTGGAGCTGACAAAACTTCCACAGGAACCAATCCCAATAACTGAGCTTCTCCGGAACTTGAATACTTTGCGAGAGAATCTGCCTTCATATTTTCCTCTCGAGGTATGTGGCTTATTGAATAATGATCGAAATCATCGAGAAGCTCAGAAGCCTTCGACAAATAAGCGGGCAGATTTCCTCCTTTAGCTTGAAATTCCTTCTTGACCTGACACACAATAAGCTAAGAATCACTGAAGATTTGCAATGCTTTGATGTTCAATTCCTTTGTAATCTTTAATCCAACAATCAGAGCTTCATATTCTGCTTCATTGTTTGTAAAAGGGAATTCCAATCTCAGTGCGTAACATAATGATCGCCCTTCGGGGGTTTCAAGCACAACCCCAGCTCCGGAACAGTAATCATTTCTTGAGCCATCAACATATAACTTCCATTTGGTCGGGATGTCTATTGTAATCTCTTCCTCTTTATCGCCCTTATCTGTATACTCTGCGATGAAATCTTCTAAGGCTTGTCCGTTGATCGCTCTTCGGGGATGATAAGCGATATCATATTGGCTAAGCTCAATATTCCACTTCAGAAGACGGCCCGAAGTTTCAGGGCGAAATAGGACTTGCTTTAGGGGCTGGTCGGTGAGAACTTTGATAGGGTGAGCTTGAAAATACGGCCTCAATTTTCTGGAAGCAATCAGTAAACAGTAGGCGAGCTTTTCTAGCTTTGAATAATTCATTTCTGCCCCAGTGAGTCTTTTGCTGATATAGTAGACCGGGCGCTGAACTTTTGCATCCTCCCATACTAGTGCTGCACTCAGGGCATGAGACGAAACTGCCAAGTATATGAAAAGGTCTTCGCCGTTGTTGGGCTTGGAAAGTATTGGAGGCACTTCCATGTGACGGATTAATTCATCGAAAACTTTTCGGCATTCAGGTGTCCATTCGAAGTTTTTCTTTCCTTTCTTTAAAGCGTCAAAGAAGGGGATGCATTTATCAATAGTTTTGGAAATGAATCGACTTAAGGCAACAACTTAACTTTCCCATTTAGGCTCTGCAGTTCCTTCTTTGTTCTAGGGGCTTTGACTTCTCTTAGAGCAGTAATTTGAACAGGATTGGCTTCAATGCCCCTAGCGCTTACGATAAATCCCAAGAATTTCCCAGACTCTACTTCGAATGAACATTTCAAAGGGTTGAGCTTCATTCCATATTTTCAGAGGATTTCGAACATTTCTGCTAAGTGGTCCATATGGTCAACTGCTTTCTTTGATTTCACTAACATATCATCGACATAGACTTCCATAGTGTTCCCAAGCTGTGATTTGAACATTGCATTAACAAGCCTTTGATATGTTGCCCTTGCATTTTTCAATCCAAAGGGCGTGACTTTGTAGCAGTAAAGGCCAACATCCGTGACGAAGCTCGTATCCTCCTGGTCCGACTCATGCATCATAATCTGGTTATACCCGGAGTAAGCATCCATAAAAGATAACAATTCGTGTCCGGCTGTTCCATCTACCAGCTGATCGATCCTTGGTAACGGGAAGCAGTCTTTAGGACAGGCTTTGTTTAAATCTAAGAAATCAATGCACACTCACCATTTTCCATCACTACGCCATAAATGGCCTACTGCAACACAAAAAAAATGTTGGCTCAGGCCCGAAAAATGTTGCCATAGGTCTATGGCAACACTTTTAGGGTGGTGCAATTTTTGCCGTTGCCTTAGACCTCAAAGGCAACATTTTGACTATCTAAGGCAACATAAGTAATATTGTTGCAATAGAACCCTATTTGGGTCTATGGCAACACCCATAGGTATCTATAGCAACATTCCAAAATGTTGCTATAGATATGAACTTTTTGAATTTGTGGGGCCCACAATGTAGAGCATATTTGATTTTTTAATAAAAATAAATATTTTATTTAATAAAATGCTATTGCACAGAATTTGATATTTAAACAGTAATTTATTTAAATAAATATTTTATTTCAACATTTGAAATAGTACAAATTCCAAATCCATTATTTTACAATTCCATGATATATAACACTGATATTCACATATACAGATATTCCTCACTACATCACTTAGTTCACTCATTACATATGCAGTTTCAATTTATATAGATACCGACACTGACAAATATATGCCGAGCCGAAGGCGAGCCGAGTGCCGAGCCGAAGGCGAGCCGAGAAGCGGGTCCGGGCGCAGCGCCGGCGGGGGTCCGGGGCACCGCAGTCCCGGCGGGGATCGACCTTCTTTGAAACCTGTCTTCAAGCTCATGCACATTTGATTTGACTCTGTCTTCAAGCTTATATCCAGCTGTCCAGTCTTCAATACCTGTCACATATAATTCAAAAGCAGTAATCTGGAAAATAATATTTAACTCGAACAGAAAATGAAAATGTTTTTGTTATATTATTTGCCTCAGGTATTTGGGTTGTTTCTTTTCATAAGTGCATAAGCCAAACATGAATGCAACACATGGATACAAGGCAGTATGGAAGACAGCAAGCAACAGTTCAGGCAAAAATGCACAAAGGAGAAGCCAAGTGCACAAAGTAGTACTCAACACAGCAAGCAACATAACATGACCAAGAAATGCATGTACATGGATGAACATACATGCATCATAAGGCTTGGTACAAGAAACTACTCAAGTGCAAGTTCATACTCAAGTGCAGCCAGATATGTAGACAAGCCAAAAAAACAGACACGGCACAAGGTCAAACCCGAGTCATCGACTGGATTCAACTCAGGGCCAAGCAACCAACAAAACAAACAAGAACCAGGTTCAGCAAAATATAGACAAGCCATTGCAAGAAACACAGCAGTACACATAGGCAGCCCATCAAGCAAAAACAGTGAATGCATCAGGCATGTACAAGAGAAACCTAGGTAGTAACATGATATACAGAGGACTTGGAGCATCAGTTCATGTTAAAGAACAAGGTTAGCATGGTACCAGTTCAGTCCAGACCAAGCAAAACCAACAAAGCTCAACACACATATGTTTGTATTCATCATTGCAATCCAACATACCAGATTTCTCAAAGACCAACAGAAAGATTAAACTCGAGATTATAGGAAATAAAGCCTATAAATAAATCCCAATTCATCATCGGCAAAAGCGTGCGAGTGTAACCAATATCAAGAATATTCAAGTAAACCTGAAGGCAGAAAACATACCAAATAATATCACATCGCACCCGACGACGAAGTCAAAGCAATTCGAGCAATCAATCAAGGAGAACGAAGGAGCAAGCTACCAGGAACGTTTCTCACACTAGATTCGATCAATCAGAGCATCAAAGCAATTAGAATCGCGTGCCCTAGTTTTCACCGAAACCAATTCGACTACCCCCTGCCACTCTGACATCAGGCCCCAACCACAAAATTGCGACCAAACCAGCAACTCCCTGAACCATCGCAATCCCACAACCTTACCTCGAATCACCAGAATCGCCAAAAACCTGAACAAAATCGCAAATCCGGAAGTAGTGAGGAAAACTGACGCGAGGCGAAAGAAAATAACGGAAATTGATATGGCCGACAAGGGATAAAAGCAAAGCCAGTTATTCTCCAGATCGAAGAAACAAGGAGGAGCGGAATAAAAATTAGGGATTGGAAAATTGGGGGTGAGAAACGAAAGCGGATGAGTGAAAAGTAAAGCGGGAAATGGAAATTGGTAAGGTGTGGATCGATGGTGTGAATCGACGGTTGAGATTTTGTTTTAAATGGTGGTGTGGATCGCTGAGGTGTAATTTTTTTTTTAATTTTTTAATCTGAAAACATCTATGGCTACACTATATAAAAATGTTGCATCGTGTTACACTTGTTTAGCTAGAGCAACACATTTCTATGGCTAAGGTAACACCAAAAATACAACGTTGCAGTAGGACCAAAATTCTATAGCTATCGCAACATTTTAGCTGGCAACACCTTGCAAAAATGTTGCAGAAGGTCATTTATGGCGTAGTGCATTTGCTTTTTTTAACCAGCACCGGATTTGAAACCCAATTTGGATATGTGGATTCTCTGATGAAATGATTTTCCATGAGTCGGTCTACTTCTTCCTTTAGCGCTGCTGACCTTTCTGGACCTTGGGTTCTTCTCTTCTGTTTCACAGGCGTGAATTTCGGATCAATATTCAGAGCATGTACAGCAATCTCTGGAGATATTCCACACATATCGGCGTGACTCCAAGCGAATATGTCCAGATTTTCTTTCAAAAATGATATTAGCATTTTTTGGACTGCCATACTGAGTTGCGAACCCACATTTAGCACTTTGTTTGGGTCTTTAAGATCAACAGGTACTGGTACCGTTACCTCCATCGGCACCACTCTATTTTCCTCTGCACTGGCTTTTCTTGGGTTCATTTCTCTCATTGCACCACTATGCTCGCCAGTGCAGGGACCACCATGTATTTGCTACAAGGTTGGGTTTTTGATGCGGAGGGGAGCTGCCGCATCTTTTCCCATCTCTCTCTTCCTGGCCTCTCGAAGCTCTATAAGATAACATTCCCGCCCAGCATTTTTATCTCCTTTAATGACACCAACACCATTATCTATAGGAAATTTCATAGTTAGGCACCACGGGGCCAGAATGGCTTTGAATGCAGCTAAAGTTGGACGGCCTAGGAAGGCATTGTAGGCAGAAAATCCGTCGATAATTACTAAAGTTTGTTTCCGAACTACTTTTTTCTGCCCCTCTCCAAGTTCCACAAACAAGTCGACAGTTCCGATTGGTTGTTGCGGTTCCCCAGTAAACCCAACAATCTTCTGCGATGAATCCTGAACGTCAGCCATTGGAATCTTCATATGATCAAATGTCTTCTTGAAGAGTATATTGCAGGAAGCACCGCAATCAACAAGCACTCGTCTTACAATAGCTGGCCCAATTCCTGCAGAAATAACCAAGGGATCTATGGTTGGAGCTTCAATACCCATAGAATCCCTGACTTTGAACATAATATCATCATTAGACGTTTTCTGCTATTTCAGGGGTGCAGCATCTTCTAAAACAAAAAACATCTTCTTTTGCTGGGGTATATTTCAAACTACGAGCATATCGTTCCATTTCACCCCAGCTTCTGCCCGCTGGGTGTGGGCCTCCTGTAATCACATTGATAACAGGCCTTTCGGATTCATGTGCGGTAGTGCCTTTACCCGAGCCAGATGGATGAGTAGGGGGTTGCTGCCTCTGAGTAGACGAAGTTGGGTCATTCCTGTTCTTCTTAACATACTGTTGTAGCTTGTTTTCCCTCAACAACTCTTCAATTAAGCTCTTCAAATGACGATATTCGTTGGTATCATGACCGGGTTGGTTATGGAATCGGCAGAATTTTCCATTTCGCATAGCACTCTTTCCAGGCTTTATCTCAGTTGGTTTAGGATACTCCACAGCATCTTTGGTGGCAAAGAAGATATTCTCCGGAGTGTCGGTTAACGGAGTGAAATCTGAGGGTTTGAAGAAGCGAGGTTTCTTTATATCCTTTTGTTTCTTCCCATCATTATTTTCCCTTTTCTGACCTCCAGAATCTTTCTTAGCTGAAGTAGCAATGTTATTTTCTACTCTTGTCGCCACCACTTTCGCTGGTGCCGGAAGATTTTCCAAGCGTATGAATTCATCAGCTTTCTTATAAAATTTCTCGAGCGAATTTGGCTCCTTCATTTTCACCCATTTTCCAAATTCGCTTGACTTATCGATAGCCCGCATTAAATAAGTCAAAATCATTCGTGGTTCCGCGTTGTCGACTTCAGCCAGAGCTATATTGAAGCGATTTAGGAATGACTTAATAGGCTCTCCCGGATTCTGCTCAAGACTAGACAATGACATTATGTCTTTCGCCTTCGAAGCGTACAGCCTGAATTGCTCTTTAAATTTTCGGGTTAGATCGGAAAATTGGTCTACAGATCGAACTGGAAGCTTGGTAAACCAAAGAAGTGCCACTCCTTCCAAGTATACCAGGAAATACCGGCACTTAATCTCATTAGTCGCTCTGGTGCCGGTCATGTGCCACTCATATTTATACAAGAATTGATTTGGGTCACTTGTCCCCCGATAAGCAGGAATGGTAGGGGGAACAAATTTTCTGGGAAACTCAGCCTTTAGAATCCTTTCAGTAAACGGAGTTTTACTCGGAGCAAATCCCCATTCGCTCTGATCTTCATTTCTCTGCATGCTTTCTTTCATTATTTGCCGAATCATGCCGGAGAGATATTCCTCATTGTTTAATGACTTGGCGGAGTAGAATTCGGCCATTTTCTTGGAAGTTTGTCCGGGCAAATGTTTGCGGAAAACTGGCGATGGCCTAGATCCTTCAGCTTGGAGAGGTGCCCCTTCAGCGGCACCTGATCCCCTTTGAGGAATATTTCTTCCTTCGGAGTTGTGAAGAGCATCAGCAATGTTTTCTTCATTATTTACCGGCCTTTGACTAGCCCCGAGAAAAGCACTTAACTTCTCCATCATTAGAGTATTCTAAGTTTCAATTTGCTGATACAACCCGGTCACTACAGCATCTAACTCTTCTCGCGTCACTCCAATGCTGGGAGCTGCTTGACTTGGAGAAAGAGAAGTAGCAGTGTTATCATGAGCATCTTCAGATCTGATAGTCTTGCGTTTTCTTCCAGGAGCCATTATATCCAACAGACTTCTGGTCTTGAAAGAAACTTTTTCCACGAACTTCTGTGAAGAAATGATGACAATATTCCTGAGTTCAATTCTCAGTGAAAGCACCAAAATGTTAACGCTGAAAACTGAACGCTAACACCCGGTGTGTAGTAATAATGTGAAAGCACCACCCGTTGGTACGGGAACAGAATATAAGCTGAAAATAACAGAAAACGGTAAAGGGACAACAGATTTATAGTGGTTCGGCCCGTAATTGAGCCTACGTCCACTTTATAGTCTTTTATTGCTGATTTGGTTACAATTTGATACAACGCACTTCGAGTACAATTCACTTCGATCACACAAACACTTCGGATTAGTAACTCAAACTTTGATGATGAGATTTGTTGAATCCATGTCGGATGTGTAGAATCTCATTCAAAGCTTGTTGTAGTATCTTCAATATTTGGAGTTCTTCAAGTGTTGGATGAGTTGAGAATTCGGCAGAGTAATGGCGCTTCAGAAAATGATTGGCAAAAAGTCCCCCCGAAGTTGGAGATGGCAATGTATTTATAGAGAATTCTGGACGGGAATTTCTGCCAAGTCCTGAGTCGCGGCCGACTTATGGTAAGTCGTAAGTTGTGGCCGACTTAGCAGGTATCAGTATAAGTAAAGCGGCAGCAGATTATAACTCAGTGGCTTTACGTCGTGGTCGACTTAAGCTAAGTCTTGAGTCGTGGCTCAACTGGTAAGTTCGTTCATTTGGTTATATTACAAGTCCTGAATCGTGTGCGACTTGACCGAATGCGGCATCTCTTCTTTTGTTTAAGTCGCTTACGACCTAAGCTAGGTCGTAAGTCGTGGATAACCTTAAGCCGTTAACTCGTTTTCTCCTTAAGTCGTGCCATCTCTTGCATCGTTGGATCTTAACTTCCTTAGGTCATTGCGTATTTTAGATCGTAACCTCTTAAGTCGTAAACTGCTTTAGATTGTTTCAACTCTTAGGTCGTCTAGACCTTAACTCGTTAGGTTATTCACACCTTAACTCGTTAGGTCGTGAAGTACTCTGAGTTGTTAGGTTATTCACACCTTAACTCGTTAGGTCGTGAAGTACTCTGAGTTGTTAGGTCGTCCAAACCTTGAGTCGTAGGTCGTCCACTTCCTTAAGTCGTTAGCTCATCCACTTCCTTAAGTCGTCAACTGGTTGAGTCGGCCAACACGTTTAAGTCGTCGAAGCCATTGAGCCGTTAACTCCTTAAACCGTTAAGTCATAGACTTCCTTAAGTCGTCCAGACCTTAAGTCGTTAAGTCGTAGACTTCCTTATGTCGTCCAGACCTTAAGTCGTTAAGTCGCCCATACTCTTAGGTTGCTTCATCCTTTAGATTGTACCATCCTTAAGTCGTATAATCATTAACTCGTTAAGTCGCATATCCTTCTTGAGTCGTGCATTTCTTAAGCCGTAGGAAATTGAGGGTTAACATTATTGAAACTGGAACTTGCATTGTTTAGATCTCAGGTTTGCTTGCTTCAGGGTTTGATGTTGAAAATGAATTTCAAGTTTTGAGGAGGATTGTTGATTACAGATTTGTTTATGAGGATTTGATTGAGTTTATTCTTGGCTTTGAAATAGAAAAAGTTAGAAAAGAAAATGAATTACAGATCTGTTTTTGATCGTTTTGTTTTCAGCTGAAGTTTTTTCTTAGTTTTGATTAAAGAAGAAAGAAATGAGGAGGGGGAAAACATATGTATTTAAAATGGCTAAAATGATTAATTTAAAAATTAAAAGAAAAAAAATCTTGACATTTTTCATTATTATACACTTATCATTTAACACTTGTAAAATGAGGCCTTAAGATAATAACACTTGTCTTTTTAAGTAATTTGTATTTATTTTAAATGTAAATAAAAGCTTTTAACTTAATTTATTAAATTACAAATACTTATTTATATACATAGATAACTTTTAAAGAAATAAAACTAATTATATTTTTAAATAAAAGCTTATACAAATATTCTAAAATCCAAAACAATTTAAATATCTATCTTTTGAATTTCTATTATAAATCCAAATTCATATTCAAATTAAATTTAAAAATCCAATTTAAAATCAAGTTACATATATGCATATATAACTACCATTTAAATTTAAAATAACAATTCTATTTTATTAAAATTTATTTATATATATAAAAACAAAGTATTATAATTATTATTTGAAAATATCAAATTTTACAATTTTAAATAATTTATAAAAGAGATTATAAATTACTTCTAATATTAAATGAATTAATACCATTTGTAATTGCATTTTAAACTTCTATTTTTAAATCATATATATCAAGTAATATTTAAAAAAAATAAAACAAACCTTTTTATTTAAATTTAAACTTAAGCTAAAATCTATTTTTAAACAATTAAACATTTATCTTATGTATTTTAAAACTATATAGTTATTTATTAAATAACTTTGAAAAGATTAATATTAAATTAATCATGATTTCCAAATTATCAAAATATATTAGAATTTGAAAACATAATTTCATTTGTTAAATTCAAACCAAAACTCATCTATTTACAATATATACAATTATATATATATATATATATATTATAAATAGAAAATATTTTATTAACTTTTTAAAAGAAAAAATTCACGAATTAAATATTTATTTAATTAGATTATTAAATTAATTCAAATTTATTAACAAAGATTATCAAATCAATTTAATTTTTAATACAGATTATTAAATTGATATTGCCCAAAATTCCGGGATATCATAGGAACACCGTGCCTGCTATGATGGGCCGCTGCCATCACTTCCCACGGCGGTCCCTCTCCGAGTAGAAGAGGGGGAACTTGATAAATGGGAAGAACTCCGACGTCGAAACGACATAATGCGTGTCACAGACATATCATTTTATTATGCCAGAACATATCATTTAATTATGAGAAAACATATCATTTTTAATGAGAAAAATTAACATTAATAATCACATAAATTGCCTTTTATCAAAATGTACATCATTAATTAGTCATCGTCTTTTTCTGATTCAGACTCGGTCCCGTACTTTATATTATTTTCCTCTATAGTCTCAAATGCTTCTACTAAAATATTTGATCCATCGTTTAGAGGTCCAAAATCAGTATGATCATCGATTATCATTATTTCGCTATTTTGCTTAAGATCTGCCCGATAAGCTTATTCGTTTGGAATATTCTTTCCATCAAACGTAAATCTTTCCTTCGTTTTAAAAGCTGCCGGCAAATCTGCTTTATCTTTTTTAAGAGATGGATAAGGAGCATAATAAACTTTTAGTGCTTGTTTGGCTAGTACAAAAGGATCGTACTTATGATAATACGAGGTATGCTTTATTTCGATAAGATTATAATCTTTGTCCGTGTTGATTACAGAACTTGGATCATTGCTGAACCAATTACATCTAAACAAAATAACTTTCTCCGTGGGTCGTGTGAAATATGTCAATTGGAAAACCTAGGTTAACACGCCATAAAAATCATTTATATGATTATCTGGATCATCACTACCTTAACAAATACACCGGTATTGTTAGTTAATTTTTCAGCACCATATTCTTTGATATTGAATTTATATCCATTAACGAAGAATATTAGATATGTCTTGACATTTCCCTTTGGTCCCAACGTAAGATATTTCAATCCTTCATCGACTACCAATTCCTTGGATCATAAATGTAATTCGAAAATCAACCAGCGAATCCTGTACTGAGATCGCCACATGGATGTTGTGATTCGTAAACACTGCAGATATAGATAATTATTGCATTATAATCTACATGTATTATTGAAATAAATATATAGAGAATTATTATTTAATATTACCTAACAAATGTTGCAACTTCGGCACAATTAAGAAGAATATATGTGTGTGCTAAATGGTAATCTCTATCGTCTAACCATAGTTCCATACATTTTCTAGCGGGTCGGCCATGTTGTCTAAAAATAGGTAACATTGCTTTAGAAGAATCTTGTTAAACGACTTCATCATTGCGCGGAACACTTTCAAATGATAATTTTACATGTTCACTGAAATAATCATTGAAAAAGAACGAAGCTTCTTCTTCAATATATGATTTGCAAATCGAACCTTCAACTCGTGCTTTTTGTCTAACTTTTTTCTTTAGATGATTTAAGTACCTACTAAAAAATTATTTTGAATTAAAATTTACTTATATATGTAATTAAACTAATAATTAACATACTCAATATTAATACCTCTCAAATGAATACATCCATCCATATTGCACAAGACCTCGAAGACATGCTTCATATGGAAGATGAACAAGTAAATTCTCCATTACATTAAAGAAACCTAGAGGAAATATTTTCTCCAGTTTGCAGAGCAGTATAGGTATTTCTACTTTAAGTTTACTTAAACGTTCAACTTTTAATGTAGTCGAACAAACCACTTTGTAAAACAAACTAAGTTCCGTTATAACCGTCCAAATTTTTATGGGCAATAGTTCTTTGAAAACGACGAGTAACAAATTTTGCATCATTACGTGACAATCATGGCTTTTCATCCCAATCAGTTTACCATTTTTAAAGTCGACACATCTACGAAGATTAAAAGAAATCCCATTAGGAAACCTTAATCCTTCCACTCAATTTAACACAAATTTAACTTGGTTATTGTCTAACTCATAGAATGCTCTTGGTTTTTTAATGTCATTTGGCTTGATATAAAGCTCATGACGCTTACATAATTCTCGCATATCACGTCTTGATTTCAAATCATCCTTAGTCTTCTCCATAACATTCAAAATTGTATTAAACACATTATCAAACACATTTATCTCATTGTGCATCACGTCAACATTATACGAAGAGGAGATCTTTCCAATAAGGCAACTCCCAAAATATACTTCGTTTGCACTAATTATGAATCGTCGATTTACATTGAATTTCAATTTATACTCCAGTTTCATGTATCTTTGGATAATCCTTTACAAGTTCATATATTCCTTCGCTTGACCAAATCATTGGTGGTTGCATAGTCTTTGCTCTATTAACTGTAAAGTCTTTTCTATCTTTTCTAAAAGGATGATTAAGATGAAGAAAACACCGATAACAATCAAATCATGAAATTTTCTTCCCACGTGGTAAAGAAAATGCTCATCTTTTTTTCATATAATAAGGACAAACTAAACGACTGGCCGTACTCCAACCTGAAAGCATTGCATATGCAAGAAAATCGCTAATAGTCAATAACAAAGAAGCAAACGTAAGAAATTCTTTTTTTGAAATGTCGTATGTTTCAACTTCTTCATGCCACAGTGTCTTCAACTCTTCAATCCATGGTTGTAAATAAACATCGATTCCTTGTGCCGGATCATCAGGGCTAAGGACGACAATAGTGAGAAACATATATAGAGCTTTTATACACATCCGTGGAGGTAAATCGTAAGGTGTAATGATAATAGGACAAGATGAATATTTAAAATCAAATTGAGAGAATGGTGAAAATCCATCCATAAATAAACCAAGTCTAACATTATGGCTCTCTGCTGCAAAAATGGGATATGTCTTATCAAAATGCATCCATGCTTCTCCATCGGCTGGGTGTGTTAACTTACCTTCTTCCTGTGTTCTCACACTATGTCATCTCATATGAGGCATGGTTATCGAAGATGCATATAACCTTTGAAGCCTAGGAGTGGTGGGTAAGTAATGCATATGCTTGTATGAAACTTCCTTTCCCTTCTTTTTCTCTGTTCTTATCTTTTCTCATTACATATTCTACACTTTCTAAGATCAATGTCCTCTTTCCAAAACAATATGCAACCATTTAAACATGTATCTATTTTTTGATACGGCAGACTGAAAGCAGACATAAGTTTTTTCACTTCATAATGATTTTTGCTCATTAAATTATCGGGTGGCATTTTGCAGCTTGTACAACAACTGTATATCTGGCTTCTGTGAAGTTGTTTTTTGATTTCGTAATGTATCATGCAATTACTGATAATTGGATGCCGCTTTTACAGCCATCCCAAAGAGATTTCTTAGCAGCATTCAATAAATCATAGATTTTCTTTGCTCCAATATTTGTTTCTTCTTTGACATTAAAATCGTCATCATCGACTTTAACCGTAGGGAACATTGATCGTGTTGCATCTTTAACCATATCTCTATGAGATTCGCCATAACAATGTCATCACCTACCTCCTTCTCTGACTACATAGGATTAGGTGCTACAAGTTCTCCATCACGATCCCATACATAATAATCTCACACAAAACCATTTTGGCACAAATGAACTTTAACCATATCCGGTATCAAATGCTTCAAGTGTTTGCACTTACTAACGATTTCTTCGTCATATCCATTATTACTGAAAGAGAATTCAATAAATACATGTACACCATTATAATAATGTTCCTTTATTGCGCCTCTCAATCCCTTTCATTGATACATTCAGCTCCTCCAATCATCAAAATAATTAACCATTTTTCCTATTTAGAGAAGTATGATAGAAATTCAAAAAAGTATTGATCATTTTATGGATTAACATTTTATTTTTCAATTCATTTATATATTTTAATGTTTTTTTAATTATATAATTATTATTATTTTTTGATTTTTTTATAAAATATTATGTATTTTCAATTTTAAGAGATTATGAATATAATATTAAAATTTTAGTTTATTGTTTTATGCTTTGATGGTCGGTCATCCTACTTCTTATTACAAACACAATAATAATTTTATTTCGTAAATCATTTCATTTTAAATGATTCAACAAAATTTTGGCATCACTTTCCCTTTGTCCCCTTTATCGTACACAAATGCTTGTACATAGGGAACAAAATGGAAGCGCTGTCGAAATTTTGTGAACAATTTAAGATGAAATGATTTACAAAATGTAATTACTTTATGGTATTTGTAACTTATCCAATACAGGGACAAATCCGAAAAATATTGTATCAGATAAACATTGATGTCCGTTTTGTGATAAAAACGAATATCTATATAATGATCATATACAATACTTGTCAGACGGGGCCAAAAACTCTCTAAGGGATTAAAAAAATAAAGTACATGATACACTAATTTGTTTATATATTGCCATTATACATTTAATTTTTTATTAATTATATAACATATATTAGCATAATTCATTTATACATTTTAATGTTTTACTAATTATATAATATATTATTCTTTTTTTATCAAATCTTAATATCATATAAAAATAGGATCTAAAAATAAAAATTCAAACTAACATGAAAATTAGATGTTGTAGCTTAAAATTTCCAAACTAACTATGCATGATTTCAATGCAAATATATGGCTAAATACTTATGCAAAACATTTTTATTTTTGAATGTATTAAACATATACAATTTATGGCAAAAACAATTCACGCGTGAAGCGCATGCCATCAACACTCGTGTAAATAAATTATTTTTGTCGACATTTTAGCTAACACATACACTAATTAACACTAAATTATTACACTAATCGGCACTTAAACTAATAAACCCCTGTTAGCCCTAATTATATTTTAATTGTCGGATTTAGACACTTATAACCGTAATTGGCATATCTCAATCAATCAACATATAGCTATAAACAATCAAGGGTATAATATCAACAAATACAACTAGGAATTAACACTAATTTAGCATACTGGGATAAATTAGATTTAGGGAAAAATACATGTTTTGGGTTGAAATCAATGCGTAGGTAGCCGGAGAATGGAAGTTGATGAAGATTGTGGTAGTTACGGATGGAGTGCAGCGGCCTTGGATGGAAAATGGCAATTTTGGGGGGAGAAAGCTAGGGTTTTGGGGGAAAAAGGTAGGAAAGTGGGGTAATGAATCAGGTGTTGGCTTAGCTGTTGTGTATTCACGATATACGATGGCTATTATATACTTTTTATTAAAATTTCACACTTTTTAAAATAAATTTGATATAAATTAGTTTGTTAGAAAAAATTAATTTGTAAACAAATTTGAATAGTTTATATTATTTATCAATGTTTATAAAATAAATTCATAAACTATTATGTATCATAAATTTCATCAAATTTTTTATAATTGATAGACTGAAAGTTGCAAAAATGATTGTCTATGTTCAATTTTCAATAAAGTTAATTATCGAATATACTTATACAACAAAAAAGATTAGCGACAACACTAATTCAATTAATCAGAAACCTTCATAAATTTGAATAATTGAATAAAATTATCTTTACAAATTCTTAGGATTTGAATTATTATATTTAATTAAATTCCCAAACTTATATAACTAATATATTATAATAAAGTAATAAGTTTAAATAAATAAAATGAGGTGCCGTTGGAAGCAAAATGACGGAGCTATCGACGGCCGTCGGAATGCTCCGCTACAAATTACTGTGTTTCTTGTAGTGGGAGAAGCCATGGTTGACCATCCTTGATGCTACAAATGAGTGGATTTTTCTTAAAAAAAATCAAATGAGGCAAAAGTGTAGTAATAAATAAAGTATGGGAGATTAAAAAGTGGATCGGATCCTCATATTTCTCTTTACCAATTCTTGCCTTTTATTTAAGTAAACTAATAAACCATGTACCATATATGGCCGGCCTCACCTTTGCAAATCTATGGTCGAATTTTGCAGCTACCAAATGAGCCTTGAAACTATTCCAAGCTAGAGCAAAATATTCCTGTATTTAAATCTAATTTAAATGTGTACTGATATCGTATATCGATTAGTATATTTATAGCTATTATAAATATATTAATATTGTTCAACACATCAAACAAAATTTTTATAATTAATATTTCATAAATATCGTTAAGTTATAACAATTATAAATTAATTAAATCAAGTGGTAAAAGGAGTTTTCAATATTTCATTTATGTGACTCTTACGTATAAATTTGGTCAGTGATTAATATCAAACAATTCGAATGTTAAAGTTCCCACGTCACTTAGTAAGTGATGTGACATTTTGGCCAAATTTATTGCTTACTTGGTTTTGGTAAAATCCAATTTTGCTTTATTAAGTTTTACCCAATTGTGGTAATTATTTACACCAATTCTCTTCGTCAAAACTATATCACTTTGGACTTACATTATTTGATGGTCAAAATTCCAATATCGTCCATATTCAATTCTATAGTCCAAACACAAAGTCCTTAGTTCAATAATAACAATTATTATTAATCAAAATGCTCTAGTCAGAGACTTGACTTTGAGTTGACCTTAGTTAACCATGATACTAGCTTATATAACCAAGGAGATGAATCCCCTCTCTTGAATAATCTTTCACTTCTAATGCTTCCACTCGACCTAACTACATCAGTTCGATGGACACCGTGCCACGGTTTAACTATAATAAAAGCAGAGCTTCCACATTGAAGATGACAACATTCTCAACTCAAGAGAACTGTGTAATATTGTTACATCGATATTTTCTGTTTGACCTTACTTATGTTAACCAATAGAAAACTATCGAGTGATTCATTCTAGAGTTATCCAATAACTATCAGTACATAACCCCTTAGTGCCCTGCAGTAGTCATGAGTGATACACTACCCAACATTTTGAGAGCGTTATGTACTCCAGTCTTAACGAATGCAGCGATATCCAGTCTCAATACATCTTAATTAGGAATATTTTAAACAATATGTTGATTTTATTATGATAAATCACTCATGATTACAACGCATTGTAACCACTATCAAAGAACATACCATTTATGTATTTTATAGAAAATATAATTCTAATTATTAAATAATTAATATAACACATTATGTCTAGTATATAATAGAAATAAAACACCTTTTTATTTTGAACAAGATTGGTTATCGACTTAGAATTATGTAACAACTACATAACTATCCCTAGGGCATACCCCTAACTCTATCAATCTCCTACTTGCACTTGGAGCCAATTATGGAATCTTCATCCTATCCTTTGATCAATTTGATTGAAACTGATCGAGTTAGACTATTTGTGAATGGATCTACTGTGTTGTTTAATTATCTACTCTATCAATTGACTCTCTACGATGTTGATAAACTACCTTTATCATGTGGAACTATTCAGAGTATGTTTTTTGACTTATATCTATGCAGTCAATTCCCCGATATTGCCCTGATATATCCCCGATATATCCCATAGCGGACTTTTGGGGCAACGATATTCCAATAAAGCAGCCCAATATAGTGGATCCGCTATTATCCCCGATATTGTGGAAATAATCCGCTATATCCCCGATTTTGTTTCCCCGCTATATCCCCCTTTCTTATAAATAAGCATTTTGCTTGATGTCTTGCTTTTAAGTTTTATGTAACTTCAAAGTTGATGTAACAATGATATACATTGTTGCTTATTATAACTAGTTCTAACTTTTTAAGTGTCAACTTTATTTATCTTTGCTTTATTATAACTTGTTTTGCTTGGTGGGAAATAATAAGTAATACTTGTTTCTCTTTTTAATATAGAATGTCCATCATTCCTCTTTATAAAGTCGTCCGCTATATCCTGATATATCCCCGATATATCTCCGCTACAAATTTTCGCACCTCAAACGCTATGGAGCGGTAGGGC
Source organism: Allium fistulosum (assembly GCA_030737815.1). NCBI lineage: Eukaryota > Viridiplantae > Streptophyta > Magnoliopsida > Asparagales > Amaryllidaceae > Allium > Allium fistulosum. The sequence continues at coordinate 921,663,314 of CM060906.1, forward strand.
GCTTTAACTGCACAGCTTCTACTGAGATCTTATTGTTTCATTGTTATCATATAACAATTATGTAGTATTCCTAATCCTTGGAATCACCCCTTGCTCAAATATAAATTTGTTTATTTATATTTATATACATTGCTTTTATCGTGGCACAATTCAGATGTACTTAGCCTTTCGTTGAATAAGCCATGACCTTTCGTTTGGAACATTTCCAAATTAAAACTTCTTAATTAAGGTTTGAACATGAATTTAATATAGACATGTTATACTCGATAGCACTTATGAAGTTTGAGTCTGAACACTCTTTCACAAAGAGTTCTTTATTTTTGTAAATGATTCTCTATTATTTCGTTAATACTCGAGAACACTCTAAACTACCATTTAGTGATCTTAAGTCGGTTTTGATATTTTATTCACGCATCAAATACATAAGAAAAATATGATATTGTAGAGAATACAATATGTATGATAATTCATATTGTCAGTACATAATGAATCCATCTTACATGTTCCATATCAAACATTAAATATGGTGTATTTGCATACCGTTTAGGATATTCCCGACTTCCTTTATACTTGTTCTAAAAGATTACAAGTCCAATGTTGAGTATTGAACAACCAAAATATTACTAATTTTAACATAAGTACATCGTTAACAATAAGCAGTATGTTGCTTTCTTGTAGTTTAGAAATATCTATGTACCTTTTAGTGGTTCTTTCTTATGGACACATGCTTCCTCTATATTTTGGCTGAAAATCAAACTATTCAATATTTTTATCAAAATACTTATTCTTATGCTTATAAAATTATAATTTTGTATCATTTCTTAGATCACATCCAAAAACCACAAACCCAATATCGTTCTCACTGATTTCGATACACTTTGGTTATTATATGCAAACAGTCTATTCTAAATCATAATTTAGAAATTTCCATTTCAGCACATATGTACCAAAACACAAAGTCATACCAAGCGATAATTTTATGAGTGAATCCGAACTAACTTAAGCCCGTTAAATAACAGACCTACGATGTTATTTTTATTAACGTTGCTTATTATATTCCAACCTTATTTTTCTGGCTCTTGAAGACTCATTCGTTGCCGATGGATCATATCCCTTCGGGTACAACTGCCAAAATCATATTTTGATAACATATTTGGAAACCTTTTCGGATTTGTGCATCATATAATCTCATAGAGTCAATACTCTTAATGGGTTAATTGACAATTGAGGATTTTATATTCTCGACACTGATAAGAAACTCATAGTTTTTGTTCAATGCGCAAGAATACTTATTAGACACTCTAATATGATGTGTTCGTTTGGGTTAGGTTAATGTCATTTCATCCCATGTAATCAGTTTTATATTTACATCATAACCAATTCCATTTTAATACCAATAATTTCTCAAAGAAATTTCTTCGCTACGAAGTTGGTATTTCTTGAAACAATAATTGTTTCTCAATGCCACAGAATAGATATTCATAAACGCTTAATGAATTACCTTATATGTAAAACTTATTTGGTTTTAGTTTACAATACTTATGTTAAACATAAATTGATCTTCCCAAGACAATCGTTCCCTAACTCCTTGAGACGATTCATACGAGATCCTTTATGAACAATTATTACATGCAGTCTTTCGACTCGTACAACCTGCTAACTTCTTGGCCTATGATATGTTGGGGTTTCTTATAAGCCCTTATCTTGTATGATTTTGTAAACTATTATTTATATGAAATTAATTTTAATCTTGTATATTATTCTTAAATACATGACCTTATAGAAAGTGGTTAACTCAACTTCACTCATAATTAATCATACTTTGTCCTACAAAGTTCGATTACTCCTTATTGATATATCATTATGTATCATAGTGAGGAGTGACTTTTGAGATTGAATCTTTATTCATTCTTAGGTACGTTTGGAACTCTTTCCAATATACTCACCTATTTGATCAAATCAAATCATTTTATTTTCTATTGCATGTTATTTTATTTACTTCCATTTTATACTATATGAGCTTATCATAAACATACTATATGTGTATCAAATATAAACGTCCATTTTGGTAATAACTCATCGATGAATATGATGAAGTATGTGGAACCACTTTGGTATTAATAGACTTGCGACTGCATACATCTATGTATATCAATATAAAGAGTTCATCAACTCTTATGGTGCTCCCACTAAATAGGTGCGTTGTCCTTAATTGTCTGAGATGCAATTCTCTAGCATCATATGATTCATAATCATACAACAAAATAATTATTTCTTAGAACTATGGATTAGTCTATAATTCCAAAATAATTGCAAATAACTTCAAATACTTCTGTATTTTCTAATGCATCACAAATACCACCATTACGGTTTTATTTTATAATGAATATTCATAATATTCATATTGAAATAAAACTATGCCTATTTTTTAGTCAATACTGAAAAATAATAATTATTCCTTAAATAATGTTTGGTATGTTTTACGAAAACAACTTTTATAACTTGATGTGACCAATAAGTGTTATATGGTATGCTTCCACTATTTCCGCTATTACTATAATAACATATGAAATACGAAGCTCCATTCAACCACTTAATATAGGCAATTTATTTCATTTACTATAACTGGTTTACCATCGAGAACTTTCAAATCAAGTATCTTAAATTCAAAGAAATAAATCTCATAGAAAACAATTTTCATGTGAAAATACATTTTGAAATAGAAATCATATTTCACATTCCAATGTTAAGTATCAACTTTTATTTTACAATTCTCATTTTTGATGTTTCTTTATGAAGCAGAAGTGATGATTCACTATCTTCATCCCAATCACACCTTATGTTATATCCACTCTTATACATCCGAATTCATTTCTAAACGGTCGAACCATTTAAAGAAATTTTTTACCACAATATTGTAAAGGATTCTTTACAAAAGCGCTTTTGGCCATCATTAACTTTTAAGGATACCAAATAGATTGCACTTTACGTAAATCGATCAAACTGATATTTCAACAATCGAATTCTTAGATCTATCTTGTAGCCTTTGGTCCAGTGTTACATTTAACACAACAAGATCATTATTATAATCAGTCATATTGAATACACGATCTCACACTATAGTTTACTTGCTTATTTCAATGAACTATCGTACATTACAAGTTATGGCCATTCACCATATAACATCTATACATGACTGGAAATGAATCAAATATTCGTATCCTTTTATTGCTTTTAGGGTTCGAAACTCATTAAAGACAATACGCAGTGTTAGGCAAGTAAACATGTCAGTGGCCAAGTTATGAACGTATTTAGTAGTTGTATATTAGGCACTTGCATAGGTCAACATGCAAAAAAAATATTGGTAAGTATGTTTTATATTTCAATTTGTCAATATATAATCCAGGTCCTTTATATAAATTAATTGATAATCATTTTATTAATCGTATTTAATGCACAAATATATTAAAGTACATTATTTTAATTATACACAACTGATGTTCATACAATGTTAGAAAGGTTAAACGTTTCCATTTCATTTTTCTAATAAGACCCCCACTAGTGTTTTATATTTCTCCAAATCCTAAGACGAAATATAAAGTCTTTCAATTTCACTAGTAGGTTTTAGGACTTGTCTATCTTGAGATTCTGATATTGAGTTTGCTTAACAAGTCATAGCCCAATAAATGATGGATAACTCCTTATCAGCTGTATCATATACAACTTCTAACCAATGGTTCCTTGTCTTAATCTCATTTCTACCTTGAGTTTGCTTAAGAAATCAAAAGAAATTAATCATTTGTGCCTACCATTTCACAATGTCCTAAGTATAATGTATGTACCTTGAGTTTGCTCAACAAATACATATAGTTATCTTACCTCTTACAGTCAATATATTAATAATGCTACACATAAAATCTCTAGCTTGAGTTTGCTCAACAAGCAGAGAGTATGCAAGTAATTTATGTGGAATATGCGATTATATGATCGTTATATAGTTTTTGTTTGATGATAATAAACATATATATATTCATACAAATGTATTTGATATTGTACTATTTCATACTTCACAGAATAAATGACAATATACTGAATAAAATTAAATAACAATGGAATTTGGAATTCAAAAAGAAATTTTATTCATATCATTGTCATTACAAAGTTTTTGAATAGTACACACTCACACTCTCACAATAACTGTACAATTTTCTGAATACATCACAACTCGATTTTACATCATTTCCTCACTACATTTCGCTCACACTCATATTTGATCTTCAACTATATTCCAGTCCGGATTCCAGCATTTGAGCAATCTGCAAAAATAGTTTCAAACGCAGTAAAATTGAAAAAGAAATATTTTTGCAAATTCAATTTGAAAGAAACGATGATTTTGAAAATATTGTTTGCCTCAGTTGTTTGGGTTGTTCGTCATCATTTTTGACTGTGCAATATATGTGCATATCAGTTTTCAGGGACAGTCTCGAGTGGCTGCGATACACACGCATACATTTGTACACGTGTGCACCGCCTCGCCAACTCGAGTGCACAAGGTCAAACCTCGACAGGTTCAACTCAAGTTCATCATCACATAATCAAACTGCAACAAGACAAGGCACTATCACTCAAGACCAAATCCAACTCAAACAAGTAAACTGGCCATGACAGTGAAACAGACGCAAATGCCAAATCAAAGAACTCGAGAGACACAGCATGAATCAAAGGCAAAGCAGATACACAATGCACCAAATCAGACTAGAGAAAAATGTACAAAACCAATGAAAACAAGCTCAAAACAGTCTACAAGATCGTACATGCCACTCAGTAAAGCTACAACAAGCTATGGTGCATTTACAACTACAATATGGACACAACAACAACTACAACAGTGAATGCAAATGGGGTGCAGACCCGAACCAGATGAACATCAACAAAGCCACTGCAACCATGTGCAAGTACATAGTGTACAACAGGTGATATTACAAGAATGAACAATATCAGAGAAGAATATCACAGAGAAAATAATTCACAGAGAAGAGGATAGCAATGTCGAAGAGTATGCTACAGAAAAAAAGTCAAAGCCAATAATCTCAAAATCAAGTCAGCCCAGAAAATATATACGAATATATACGCATATGGAACAGGTCAGAGACGTGGTGAATGACTCAAATTCAACACCGTGGAGATCAAGCAAATATATACGAAAAATATACGTATATGAACAAGTCAAGGAAAATCGCAATCATCCAACAATGATCAAACGGCCAAAGCACATATTTTGAAACAATCAGACGAACGAAAATTATGGAGTTCGACTCCTATATAAACCAACATCATCATCGGCAAAAAGGTATGAGCTTCAACGACAAATCATACGAACGCAAAATAACCTCAATCATCATCGGCATATCTAGAGGAGTTCGAATAAAAAAAAATTGAAGAGCAACAGTGATAAAAAATCTAACCTGAAGCAATTATCGAACTCATCGAAGCTACGGAAGACAGCATCTCAAAATCGATCAAACCAGGCAACCTTGCAAATATCCAACAACGATCGAAATAGTATCGAAGCTTCGAAAAGCCCTAACAAATCTCACAATCGAACGAAAGCCCTCTTCTCGCAAGCCCTAATTTCCAGATTGAAGGAACGAACGATTCTCAGTAACCCCAAGGAGCGTGCAAGGCCGAAGCAACCACGAATCACATTCTCAAGTAAAGCCGAGCACTCACAAGGGTGAAAAATACCCAAATCATCAAGTCTGGAGAATAGGGAACGAAGCCCTAAATTGCACAAAACCCTCATAAATCTCAAAGAAGCAAGGCCGAAACTCTAGCAAGCATCAAAGGAACGAACGCAATTTAATTGATCAGAGGAAGTCGCCATTTTTATTTTTCCAGAAGAGAAAAGAATCGCGTGAAAGAATGAATAAAGGCGGCCGGTTTTCTATTGGGCTTAGTTGGTTAGGTTAAGTTTTTTTTAAAGGGTTAATTAATTAAAGTTTTTAAAAGGGGTTTGATTTTTAAAAAAAAAAAAGGTTTTAAAAGCTTTTCTTTATTAGTTTTTTAAATTTTTAAAAAAGCTTTTAAACTTAGGATTTGAAAATTTTGATTAATATTTTTCATTACTTTTAAATTTTCAAATCGAATTTTTATTGAGCAAAAAATTGTTTAATCAAGTCTATATTTAAATTTTTGCTCCGGTTTTAAATCAGCAGTTTGTTTTTAATTTTCAAATCAAAAGCAGGGTTAATCACCACCTAGGGTTTAGGTGTTGTCAGATTGTCTAGTTAGAATTAGTTCAGTGAGCAGGGGTTGCGAGTTTGCAAAATTCTACAGGCGGGAGCAGAGTGCGGGAGCAGAGTTCGCGAGTAAGCGAAGCTCTATAGGCGGGAGCAGAGTTCGCGAGTAAACGAAGCTCTATAGGCGGGAGCAGGGGTTGCGAGTCTATTAGAGTGTTTGTGAGCGGGAGCGAGTGTTTGCGAGTCTAGTAGAGTGTTTGTGAGCGGGAGCGTGTCTGCGAGTGTCTGCGAGTCTGTGAGAGTGTTTGTAAGCGTGAGACTGTTTAATTCTAATAGAAATCTGGGAATGCAGCAGTAGGCAGGGTTTGCCGAAGCTGGGTAAATTTTGTGTGTGATTTACTTTTCTGCATATTTACTTATCTGTTATTTGTTTCTGTGATTGAATCTGTTTAAATCAAGAAAATTTGTCATAACCCTATTCACCCCCCCCCCCTCTAGGGTTATTCTAGATCCTACAAGTGGTATCAGAGCCCGGTATTTTTTCTTTAACTCTAGAGTCATGAATCTATCAAATAATGCTTTTTCGGAGGGGCAATCTATTGTTAGGCCACCAATGTTTAATGGGGATGATTATGCTTATTGGAAAGTTAGGATGGGTATTTATCTTAGTTCTGTTGATTATGATGTTTGGGATATTATTGAAACTGGCTATACACCTCCCACTATAACTATTGGTGATACTGAGATTCCTAAACCGAGAGATAGGTGGGATGCTAATGATAAGAAGTTGAAAACCACTAATGCTAAGGCCATGAATGCTCTTATCTGTGCTCTTGATAAAACTGAATTTAATAGAATTTCTCATTGTAAAACAGCACAGGAAATTTGGCATACTTTGGAGGTGACACACGAAGGAACTTCTCAAGTCAAAGAGTCTCGTCTAGCCCTGTTCAGCAATGAATACGAGAACTTTGTGATGGACAAAGGCGAGAGCATAAAGGATATGTTTGGACGCTTCTCAACCTTGGTGTACAATGCTAGAGCGCTTGGAAAGGTATTCTCTGAAGTAGAGCTGGTGAGGAAGATTCTACGAGTCTTACCAATGAACTTTGAGGCAAAAGTCACGGCAATACAAGAATCAAAAGATTTGAGTAAACTACGCATGGAGGATTTGATCGGAAATTTGATGACATATGAGCTTGAGCTAAAATCAAAGGAGGAACGCAACAACTTCGAATCAAAGAAGAAGACGATTGCCTTGAAGAGCAGAGAAGAGAGCGATGAAGAAGAAGTTGATCCAATTGAAGGACTTGCAGTGGCTGTCAATAATTTCAGAAGGTGGTCGAAATACAAGCCACGAAAGAAGAAGACCAGTAGTAATACATCTAAAGATTCTGACAACTCTGAAAATGAACTAATCTGTTATAACTGCAACAAGCCTGGCCACATCAAACCAAACTGCCCACTTCTCAAAATCAACAAAGGAAAGAAAAAGAAGAAGGCCTTCGCAGCAACTTGGGATGATGAGGAAGGAGAGGAAGCTTCGACTGATAGCTCAGAGGAGGCTAACTTGTGTCTTACGGCAAGATCAGATTCAGAATCAAGCTCAGAGGAATCTAATGAGGTAAAAAACTATTCTTATAAAGAACTTGTTTATTTGTGCCTTGATCTTACTAAAACAGTTGATGCTCTAGATTCTAAAATTGAAAAACTGAAATCTGATAGGAGAGAACTTGCCCGTGAAAATTCTAGGTTAGAAACTGAACTTGAAAATATTCAAAACCTAGACTGTAAAAAATGCAAAATTTTAGATTCAGAATTATCAAAGCTTAAAATTAACTTTGAGAATCTTGAAAAAGAAAACTTGAGTCTTAAGGAAATCATTGACACTAGGAGAAAGGATTTTATAAATAGATGCACCTCACTTGTGACTGAAAACACAACACTAAAAACCAAAGTCCAAGATCTTGAGAAATCACTGAGTAACTTTTCAAGAGGAGAAAAATCATTCAATATGTTATTTGGAAATCAATTGTTTGCCAACAATAGAAAAGGACTAGGATTTGGAAAAACACAAGTTGATAGTGCTAAAGGAAAGAGTGTCTTTACTGGATGTCAAATAAATGGGCATCATAGTCATAGGAACAAGAACACAAAATTTATACAAGTTTGGGTTCCTAAGAATTTTACAAACAAACTCAATATCTATTGGAACAAGAATAAAAATACAAAACAAGTTTGGATTCCAAAGGGAGTGTATATTCACAATGCTTCTGTTACTAATGTCATTGGACCTACGAGTTACTCTAGGTCCTCCCTCCCTCTCTCTATATAGATTTGTTGGCAGGCTAGGGAGTAACTAGAATGGTTTCAAGTTTTTGGCTGTTCTAGACATATAACATGTGATAATTTGAAGCTCCTTAGCCTAGAGAATTTTAGAGAATTGAATTGTGATCATGGAAGACAACCGCAAGTATAATTGATAAAGACTTTGCTAGCACATCAAGGGTCCTTGAGTCAATTCACATAGATTTACTTGAACCAAATGAATTTGCAAGCTTGAATGGAATTCGTTATTGTTGATTGATGATTCTTCTTGATTTACATAGGTTTATCTCTTAACCAAAAAGTCTAAATTTTTGATTATTCAAAGAGTACAAAACTTGTTAAAATGGGTCTCCACAAAACTATTCGTTATTTTTCTGCCACTAACAATCATGGACCTATATAGGTCACATAAATCTTTTCGTGCAGGTGAGATGGCAAGCAGAGGAACAATAATAGTGTTACTCGGACTCAGACTGTTCTAAGGACACAACGGATGACTAAGCGAGATCCTCAGCCCAATGTAAAGGTGACAGAATCACCATGAACAACTTTGAGAAATATCGTAAAGGTAAAACAGGTATTGGTATATTTGAACGGTATATCAAAGGTGATTATCTGCACCATAATATTGAATCAAAATCAGTCAATATTGAGATAATAATTTTTGACTCTGATTTATTCAAAACTGTTGGCCAATCATGTCAATAACACTATGCTTGAAAATCCTTTCCGAATTATTTTTTTGGATGATAATACTTTTGATTTTGGCTTTACTCACGAGTTTCAATTATTTACACTGCTTCAATTCAAATTCAAAAATGTTGCTAACTCTGTTTATGGTACTCACTTCATGGTCTGATCTATCAAAATGAATTTGTGATAATTTGGAATAAAATTGAAAAAACTCGGATGAGGATCACTGGTAATCTAGTTGATAGAAAAAGTAAGAGTTGAAAGTGATTCTTATTAATTGCATCATTTCTTTCATAGAAAATATCTGCATATTTTTCACTTGAAATAATTTTTATTTTAGCAGATTTTCCTCTTATAAAACCCCTTTGAGAAAATCATCTCTTTTTCATATTTTCAGAGCAGACATTTTGAAAATTTGATTTTATAATCATTCTTGAATTTGATTTTAAATGACTATGTTGACTTATCAAACTCCCTAATGGTTATCGAAAAGATCAATAGTGAATAGAAAAAGTGATGAGTGTCGATATTTTTCATACATTACTCAAGATAGTATATTTAGAAGAATTTCTTTAGAATTTCATAACAAGAGTTATAAAAAATTTTCGTTAGGTAAAAATTCCATGACCATTTCTATTTCTATCATCTTTTCTACCGACCATAACTCATCAAAATTTCATATAGTATGTAAATTTGTGGTAGTTTACAAAGGAGATCATTTGTTCTTCAATTTACAATATCTTCATATTTGTGAAAGAAATCATTTGTGCTTTAATAAAAATAATATCCAAAATATTCACTCTCATTTAAAAGTCCTCACGGTTATGCATGGGTGAATTACTTGGATTTCTTGATTATGTGCTTTCATACTCATTTAAAAGTCCTCACGGTTATGCATGTATGGAACGCGTATCAAAATTGAGTTTTTAAACTGACAAGTTGATTCTAATCCCATTTAAAAGTCCTCACGGTTATGCGTGGTTAGAAGATACTTGAATTTTTTTAAAATAAAAAAATGTGAATACTACTAATCTCATTTAAAAGTCCTAACGGTTATGCATGGTTAGTAGATATTCAAATTTCCTGAAATAAATATACCGCAAATAGACAGAACTGTATGATTTTTGATGATTTTATCTCCACCATTTCTGAAAGTGGAATATGCGTCTAACGAGAATAATTATAATTTTTGTTTGATTTTTATTGAAATTTGATATTTATATTCAATTGATGTTAATGTTAGATTTATGTCTGGCACTTCATCTCTATTTTTATAACACTGTTATTCTTTTGCTGATAACAAAAGGGGGAGAGAAAAGTTAAGATTTTGTCAAATAAAATCAAGCAAAGAAGTCAAATTTTATTTGTCTATTTATTTGACTATGCATTGATGAAGGGGGAGCTTCTATGCATTTATAAAGGGAGAGTTTTGAGAAAATAGGAAGCATTCAAATAGGGGGAGCAAAATTGAATGATCAAATACATTTCACATGTTCAAAATCTTAAATATATGTTTGTTATCATCAAAAGGGGGAGATTGTGGAATATGCGATTATATGATCGTTATATAGTTTTTGTTTGATGATAATAAACATATATATATTCATACAAATGTATTTGATATTGTACTATTTCATACTTCACAGAATAAATGACAATATACTGAATAAAATTAAATAACAACGGAATTTGGAATTCAAAAAGAAATTTTATTCATATCATTGTCATTACAAAGTTTTTGAATAGTACACACTCACACTCTCACAATAACTGTACAATTTTCTGAATACATCACAACTCGATTTTACATCATTTCCTCACTACATTTCGCTCACACTCATATTTGATCTTCAACTAATTCCAGTCCGGATTCCAGCATTTGAGCAATCTGCAAAAATAGTTTCAAACGCAGTAAAATTGAAAAAGAAATATTTTTGCAAATTCAATTTGAAAGAAACGATGATTTTGAAAATATTGTTTGCCTCAGTTGTTTGGGTTGTTCGTCATCATTTTTGACTGTGCAATATATGTGCATATCAGTTTTCAGGGACAGTCTCGAGTGGCTGCGATACACACGCATACATTTGTACACGTGTGCACCGCCTCGCCAACTCGAGTGCACAAGGTCAAACCTCGACAGGTTCAACTCAAGTTCATCATCACATAATCAAACTGCAACAAGACAAGGCACTATCACTCAAGACCAAATCCAACTCAAACAAGTAAACTGGCCATGACAGTGAAACAGACGCAAATGCCAAATCAAAGAACTCGAGAGACACAGCATGAATCAAAGGCAAAGCAGATACACAATGCACCAAATCAGACTAGAGAAAAATGTACAAAACCAATGAAAACAAGCTCAAAACAGTCTACAAGATCGTACATGCCACTCAGTAAAGCTACAACAAGCTATGGTGCATTTACAACTACAATATGGACACAACAACAACTACAACAGTGAATGCAAATGGGGTGCAGACCCGAACCAGATGAACATCAACAAAGCCACTGCAACCATGTGCAAGTACATAGTGTACAACAGGTGATATTACAAGAATGAACAATATCAGAGAAGAATATCACAGAGAAAATAATTCACAGAGAAGAGGATAGCAATGTCGAAGAGTATGCTACAGAAAAAAAGTCAAAGCCAATAATCTCAAAATCAAGTCAGCCCAGAAAATATATACGAATATATACGCATATGGAACAGGTCAGAGACGTGGTGAATGACTCAAATTCAACACCGTGGAGATCAAGCAAATATATACGAAAAATATACGTATATGAACAAGTCAAGGAAAATCGCAATCATCCAACAATGATCAAACGGCCAAAGCACATATTTTGAAACAATCAGACGAACGAAAATTATGGAGTTCGACTCCTATATAAACCAACATCATCATCGGCAAAAAGGTATGAGCTTCAACGACAAATCATACGAACGCAAAATAACCTCAATCATCATCGGCATATCCAGAGGAGTTCGAATAAAAAAAAAATTGAAGAGCAACAGTGATAAAAAATCTAACCTGAAGCAATTATCGAACTCATCGAAGCTACGGAAGACAGCATCTCAAAATCGATCAAACCAGGCAACCTTGCAAATATCCAACAACGATCGAAATAGTATCGAAGCTTCGAAAAGCCCTAACAAATCTCACAATCGAACGAAAGCCCTCTTCTCGCAAGCCCTAATTTCCAGATTGAAGGAACGAACGATTCTCAGTAACCCCAAGGAGCGTGCAAGGCCGAAGCAACCACGAATCACATTCTCAAGTAAAGCCGAGCACTCACAAGGGTGAAAAATACCCAAATCATCAAGTCTGGAGAATAGGGAACGAAGCCCTAAATTGCACAAAACCCTCATAAATCTCAAAGAAGCAAGGCCGAAACTCTAGCAAGCATCAAAGGAACGAACGCAATTTAATTGATCAGAGGAAGTTGCCATTTTTATTTTTCCAGAAGAGAAAAGAATCGCGTGAAAGAATGAATAAAGGCGGCCGGTTTTCTATTGGGCTTAGTTGGTTAGGTTAAGTTTTTTTTAAAGGGTTAATTAATTAAAGTTTTTAAAAGGGGTTTGATTTTAAAAAAAAAAAGGTTTTAAAAGCTTTTCTTTATTAGTTTTTTAAATTTTTAAAAAAGCTTTTAAACTTAGGATTTGAAAATTTTGATTAATATTTTTCATTACTTTTAAATTTTCAAATCGAATTTTTATTGAGCAAAAAATTGTTTAATCAAGTCTATATTTAAATTTTTGCTCCGGTTTTAAATCAGCAGTTTGTTTTTAATTTTCAAATCAAAAGCAGGGTTAATCACCACCTAGGGTTTAGGTGTTGTCAGATTGTCTAGTTAGAATTAGTTCAGTGAGCAGGGGTTGCGAGTTTGCAAAATTCTACAGGCGGGAGCAGAGTGCGGGAGCAGAGTTCGCGAGTAAGCGAAGCTCTATAGGCGGGAGCAGAGTTCGCGAGTAAACGAAGCTCTATAGGCGGGAGCAGGGGTTGCGAGTCTATTAGAGTGTTTGTGAGCGGGAGCGAGTGTTTGCGAGTCTAGTAGAGTGTTTGTGAGCGGGAGCGTGTCTGCGAGTCTATGAGAGTGTTTGTAAGCGTGAGACTGTTTAATTCTAATAGAAATCTGGGAATGCAGCAGTAGGCAGGGTTTGCCGAAGCTGGGTAAATTTTGTGTGTGATTTACTTTTCTGCATATTTACTTATCTGTTATTTGTTTCTGTGATTGAATCTGTTTAAATCAAGAAAATTTGTCATAACCCTATTCACCCCCCCCCCCCCCTCTAGGGTTATTCTAGATCCTACAATTTATTGATCTATAATCGGTAGAAGACAACACTTATATTAAAGATTCATAATCTTCAATATATTTAATCGAGTGATATTGACCTATGAAATAATGTATTTTTTATGAAATACCCTCGTGATTCAAGTATCAAACACATCAGAAATCACGGTACATGTACTATACGTATGTATTTTTTCTTTAAGTCTAATTTGGTTTCTTACTGTTCCACCTTTAGTTTATACATTTATATTATATAATTTTTATACTTTATTTAACTTATATAATATTTTATATATAGCATTATATTAGTTAAATCTTATTTAGTTTAACTTAATTAACTAATAATTTAGTTAATTATTATATTATTCAGTTATAACATATTATATTAAATATATGTACTATAACCTTTATAAAAATACACCTACATTATATATATGTATTTGATTTATTAATTGACTTTTAATTAATTTATTTAATTAAATAATTTTAATTAAATTTTATTAATTTGGAAAATTCTTTTATACACACATGTATACTCATATTATCTTAAACAATTCAAGACAACATAACATATATAATTATATATATCATACATATGTATGTGTGTGTATTTAATTAATTAATTAACTTATTTAATTAATTCATTTATTTTATTAATCATATTAATAAAAAATATTTTCAAAATTAATATAATTTTTCGAATATTTTCAAAAATTATATTATAACTTTTGTAATATGTGTTTTATTTTAAATTTAAAACTTTTGTTTTAGTTTCAAAACTATTTTAAAATTAGCCCACTGCCCAATTAAAACTAGGCCTTTTCTATTAGGGGCAATCTTTGGGCTTACATAACTATTCGAGCCAGGCCGGTAGGTAGGTAGAATAGGGTACTTGATTACACAACAATCCAACCTAGACACTACCTTTCTTAGATACCATACTAGTTTGGTTGTAAGCTTAATTAGTTACCTATAATAAGACTAATTTAGACCACATATGCTATTCAACTCTAATACCATTGTTGGAACTTGACCAGCCCACGACGGAAGAAATGAGCGACTTTCAATTTTTTTACCATTTTGGATCTTTATTGGGCCTGTGTAGTCTAAGTCCATTTAGAATATTTCTAATTTTATTTAAATAAAACTAATATTTTTTAATTTATAAATAATGTTTTATTTTATATCATCTGTATTATATATATATGTGCATATCATATATGCATATGTGTGTATATGTATGTACAACAAAGTAACGTGTACATAGTTTAACATGTCCATGTATAGATGTTGAGATTTACATCACAATGGGCTTATTAGCCCCTCATATACTCAAATGCGTTGTCTAAATGTTTACATTTATATGCACCGAAATATAATAGGATATAAATGGGTATGTGTATTATAAAATACTAGACATAATTAATTAAATATAAAACATTATGTAATGTATGTATATGTAAATTTGTTTATATATGAATATAATTAAATTATAAAATTACTATAGTATTTATTTATATTTATAAAATATTTTCAACATATATATTATACTTAAAATCCAAGCAGAATTTTTTGTAAATAATAGAAATATGTATAAACATATAATAAGTTATATATATTTCTATGTACATGCATGCACACACACTTATATATATATATATATAATTAAATAAATAATAAAATTTATACATAAAAATTTACCTTATTGCTCCCGGCCTAGATTTATACATATATGTAATTGATTTTTTAATTTAAATTTCCTTTTGGTTTTAATTAATTATTTGTATAGACAATTAATAAATTTTAAAACTACATGAAATTATTATTTAAAAGAAAAAAAATTATTTATACAAGGAAATGTGTTATAATATTATATATAAAATTTTGATCAAAATTATTATTATTTGTAAATTTATATAATTGTATTTTACAAATTCATAAATGATTTAAATCGAATAAATATATTATATATATAATAATAATTTTTATTTTTTTATGCCAAAAATTAATTTTCACACAAATGAACTTTTCCAAAATTTAAAACGTGAATTATATATTTATAATTATATTAAATTAAGACTTTGATAACTAAATCATTAAATAATATTATTTAATTAATTTTTTATAATTCTCTTGCCTAATGTTATTTCTTTCATAAATAAAATTTTCAAAATTTTAAAACATGTATTATGTATTTATAATCATTTTAAATTAAGACAAAGTTAATTAAATCAAATAAGTAATATTATTTAATAAAAATTAATTTTTTGGCCATGAACGCTATGATATATACATATGTATATAAAAAGTTTTATTATTGTTATTAGTGCACCATATATAAACAACCATCGTATGTGACAAGACAATTAAATCCCGATTCGTTATATTTATAACAAGCTGGTATATAGAACAATAATTAAATGAGCATTAACGTAAATTGGTAAATCGAATAATTACCTTTCACCATTGCCAAATGATCATACTTTTAAGTACTGAAATAAACTCTTGAATAAATTCCTATTCTTAAGGTGCTATCTCCCGAATTGCTTTACCATTAACGATTGAATCACTTTGATTTGATGTGTTTTATTATTATGAAATTTTGGCATTTGGAGAAGCTATGGCTAGCCATCTTTGCTACTGAAAATGAGTGGATTTTTCTCTAAAAATAAATTGAGCCAAAAGTGGAGTAATAAAGGAAGTATGAGAGAGTAAAAAGTGGATTGTATTGTCATTTTCTCTTTACCACCTTTTGACTTTTATTTACTCAAACTAATTAGCCATGTACCATGGCGGACCTTACCTTTCCCCTCTATAGCCGAATTTTTTAGCTACCAAATGGGCTTTGAAACTATTCCAAGACCGAGCAAAAAATTCCTATATTTAAATCTAATTTAAATGCGTACCGATATCGTATACCGATTAGTATATTTATAACTACTATTAATGTATTATTAATATTTCACATCAAATAAATTTTTTATAATTAATATTTCACAAATATTAATTAATTTAATTGATTTGTAATAATTATTAATTAATTAAATAAGGTGGTAAAAGGAGTTTTCAACATTTTGGTTGTATGATTCTTAGGTGTAAATTTGGTTGGCGATTAATATCAAACAATTTGAATATTAGCGTTCATGTGTCACTTAGCCAGTAGTGTGATATTTTAGCCAAATTTACCGTTTACTTGGTTTTAGTAAAATCTAATTTTACTTAATTAAACGTTATCCGGTTGTGATAATTATTCACACAAATTCTCTTCGTCAAAACTATACAACTTTGGACTTATGGAATTTGATAATGGTCAAAATTCCAATATTATCCATATTTTACTCTATAGTCCAAACACAAAATCCTTGGTTCAATAATAAAAATTATTATTAATCGAAATGCTCTGGCCAGAGACTTTGACTTTGAGTTGACCGTGATACTAACCTCATATAACCGAGGAGGTGAATCATCTCTTTAATAATCTTGCACTTCCAATCCATCCACTCGACCCAACTATATTTGTTCGATGAACGTTGTGCCATGATTTTACTATAATTAAAGCGAAGCTTCGACATTGAAGATCAATAATATTATTAAGTTAAGAGAACTGTGTAATTTTGTCACGTCGATATTTTCTATTTGAACTGAGTTATATTAACTGACAAAAAACTATCGAGTGAGTTATTCCATAGTTATCCAATAATTATTAGTACATAACCCCTTAGTGCCTCTAGCAGTCATGAGTATTACACTGCAATATTTGGAGAGCGTTATGTATTGTAACGACCCAGAACTTTATCGCTTTAATTTTTGAATATTTAATTTATTTTGAATATTCAATTATTGGTTTTTAATAATTAAATAACCCTCTTTTAATGCATAAATAATAATAAAAAATTAATTTTTGAATTTTTTTTACATAAATAAGAAGTTCGATGAAAACATAAAATGTGTTTGAAACCCGCTTTTTGGATTTTCAGCTTTTTATCGAACGACATGTTGTAAGAGGTTGTAATACCCATTTTTATACTTTAAAAAAACAGAAATTTAATGTTAGAGATACCATTTGTATTTAGAAAAGTAATAAAATAAAAGAATAAAGTAAAAGTATACATATAATGTTTAAATATCTTTAAATTTAAAATGTAAAGTGATAGATTTGAAAAGCTATGATGCCTTAGGTATTTAAATCAACTAAGGTGCATGATCATCTTAATATCCACCATGTTTTCTTATGAATGACATATTGGAGGCTTTGAAATGTAAATAGGAACAAAAATAAAAATAATAAAATATATTCAAAATTGAAACTGAAAGGGATGATTGGATGGCTTAAGTATTTGTATTAAGAAAAGTACATGAATCATCCCATGATCCATTATATCTTCATATGGTTGGATACTTGATTAAAATTGGATATGATAGCTAAGTTGAAAAATGGAGCAAGGTCATTTGTGAGATTTTTCCATCTCATCCATTTATAAAAATAAGATTATTATCATTTTCACTCTTCATTTTTAACTTCCCTCTTCCATTTGTCTTCCTATCTTTTATAAAATAAAATATATAATATCCTCTTTTAGTTTTAATTTTTTTTAAAAATTTAGTGACAATGGAGCGAGCTTGCCTTACTAAAAGAAAAGATTTGATTTTTCCATCTCAAATGTAAAAAGGTGAGATCACTGACCTTGTTTACACTTTTGGAAAAAATAAGTGTGGTGAAATCTAAGAATCTTTGAACGGATGTTGAATATTTTGGTTTATAGCTTGGTTTAAATAGGATATTCATGCTTAAGTGATTTGTTCAAATGAGTAAACTTACGGTAAAGGAAGATAATTCACTGTACATATGCAAAAATAACACATACAGGTTCTTTTATCTTCTCTATGCATTGCTCAAAGAAACACACACACACACACACATCCTCTTAACGATCAAAAATCAATATCTCTAAAATAAAATGAAACTAGCCCAAGCGACCAATTAGAAAGTTATTCGTTATAGGCAGTAGTAATTTCTAAAAATAATTATTAGAGTTTCATCATCTAGGGTGGTCATGGTTGCTCGATTACAATAAACAAACTAAAATTTTTGATAAGCACAAAATGACAAATGAATTATACGATCTTATTCGTCTCGACAATTCAAGATCTTTAAACTTGCTAGTATGATTTTAAGGTGTAGGATCGAGGTGAGGGAATGAGATGATCGAATTTGGGTATAAATTTATTTTTCGGCGAACTTATGGACGAGGGATCGAACGAGGGAGGCTAGAGTAGCCTTGGGACTTGGGGAAGGCATTGGGGAAAGTCGCAGGGTCTCTAGTGTGGTATGGTGATCGGTCAAGCTCAGTTTAGGGTTTAAGATGTTGTTAGTTTGTAGGTTCAGATTTTGAGGTGCTGGCAACAGTGGGAAGCATCGGAGTGGTTGTAGGGTGGTTTGGTGGTGATGTGGTATGTGGGGAAGGCAATGGAGTAGATGGTAGTGAATGTCATCGAGTGAGGCGGCAGGGGGAGTTTCGCGTTCGTATGTGGTTTGGGATGCCTGGGTGTGTCAAATGGAGGTTGTAGGGTCGGAATTTGATGTATGGGGTTAGGGTGAATGACGATGGTGTCATGTGGATGAGGGCGCGAGCGACGTTCATGGGTGGACTCGTAGTGGCAATCGACGGAGGCGGTTGGTGGTGCATGTGCACAAGCGTGCACGTCATTTTTGGTTCCATGTGATTTTGTTTTGGAGGCAAAGTGGGGATTGGTATAGGAGGAAAGATGGGATTTGCTTTAGTTGGGTTTTAGTCGAGTTTAGGCCCGAGTGGATTGTGTTTTTAATAATTAATTTTTTTTATAAATAAGTTTTAAACTTTAAAATTGAATAACACGTTCAATGTAGATCCGTTAAACCCATGGATTTTAAGTTAGATTCGTATTACCTAGTAGACCACATTTATAAAGTTATTTGACTGAATTGTTGAAGAGTAAAATATTTATCATTTAATAGGCATAGAAACAATTACGTCGTTCGGTAATTATATTTTATCCCTGTCATTTGGATAGCAGAAATGTAACGACCCAGAATTTTGGATATTTGAAATTCAAATATTTAATTAATTTTAAATATTCAAATGTTAAATTTTTAACTTGAATTTCAAATATAATGATTTATTGGATAATTTAATAATTGAAATTTGCTTAAATAACCGAATCTTGGGTTTTTAAACTTGTTAAAAATAATTCCAAAGCTTGTTAAATTTCCATTTACAAAAATTAAGGTAAAATAGATTTTAAATTGGATTTGGAAGTGATTTACTCAATTTTAAAAATAACTTGTACAAATTGACGAGTAAAAATAGCCTTTCGCGGCACAGTCTCGGATTTTGATGAAACAAGTTCCATTAGAACCGTAAGAGTGTATTATTATCGGATTTCAAATTTTGTAGTATTTGGAGTTATCATTTGGTCATACGAGATATAAACGCGTTGAAATTAATATCGAAAATTCAATATAGTAATTGGGTCCAAAAAGCTATCTTCCCCATACGATCGAATTAGGACTCGAAACCTTTTCCATTGCAATCGGAATATGGGTATAACATTATAACGCCTGGCGACATACCTCGATAGGGGTTCGAGATTTTGAGTTACGTAATCGAGATGATTTGAAAATTAAATTAATATATTAAATAGTCAACCTTTCACATCACCTTCTTTTCTTTCAATTCCAAGCCACTCTATGATGTGAACCCTTGCCGTTAAAACATGTTTCCTCTCCTTTTAAAATGCACGCAAGTTACAGAATAGTGAAGAGAAAAAAGAAAATATAAAAACATGGAAAACTTTAAAAAATTATAACTCAAATTCCACTCTATTAAAAATCTTGAAACTTGTTTGTAAATTCATAATTCGCAATTCTCTTCGATCTGGTATGCCTTTTAGATGGTGCGGCGGTGCTTGGATGAGCACGACAGTGAAGTCGAACTGCCATAGTAATTAGGGTTAGAGTTTTTTCTTGATTCATTGCTCGATTCCTTTGTTTGAATTCGTATTTGAATTCGCCTTGAAGAACTGCACCTAGGCCCTCGGTATGATGAAGCTCGGTCATGGTTTGGGTGTGGCGATGTCGCGTACAGGGAGAGAAGGACATCGAGTCGCGATTTGCAGGGTGAGGGCGGACATGGTGTGGTGGGGTCAAAAATGTAGAGGTCGAGGCAAGGAGTTGGTTGATGTTGTCGTTGGTGGGTTTCGTTAAGGGAAGGGGAGGAAATCGATGGTCAAAGGCCGGTCGTTGGTAGGTTCAAATTCCTATATAAGCAGCAAATGATTTGGAGAAGAAGAAGCTTTAGGTTTGGGCCAGGCCGACTTTCTTAAGGTATTTGATTTTTATTTTGTTTTAATAAAATTAAGTAAATTATATATTAAAGCTTGTAAACTTATAAATGCGATATCTTTTTCATACGAAATTAGATTTTATGAAACGAGTTGTGTTACACTCATATATGCGAATTCTACGTATAGGAATTGGATTGGAACAATTTGGAGTTTCTAGAATTTTTAGCTAAATTTGAACGCTGTTCGAATTAGGTCGGAACCGAAACGTTTCTGCGACTACTAAAAACAAGTTGAGTAAATCTCACTCATTTTTGGATTGCTAGTTTAATTTAAAATGTTGATAATTTAAATTATTGGTTGATTAGATGGTTTGATAATTATTATTATCAGTTGGATGTTATAATATATATATAGTAGTATATATTAGTAGTTGGATTGATTTTCCCGTCTATAGGAGCGGATGAGACCCTATGTGACATGCATAATAGCGGATAACCCTATATTACCGCAATATCCCGTCTCGAAGCAAGATTGGTATTTTTATGTTGTATTAACATCTGTGGATGCAGGAAAACAGGTTGGAGGGATCCAATTGGTTCCTCAAAAATGTTGGATTTAATTTCATATATAGTGATATATGATATATTTGAATAATCTGTGATCGATTATAATGTGATTTAAATTTATTTGATGCTATGGTAGCACTGGCCTAGATTTTGTTATTTTAAAATACCATAAATATATGTTTTAAATTTGAAAAGAAATTATAAAGGGATTTTGGAAGTGAAATATTTATATTGAATTTTGGATTAATTAAAGAAATTTATTTGGATAAAATAAATGGTTGACTTTGAATCTTTACTTAACTATTTCGTGATATTGAAAATAGAGATTTTGGAGTAATGTATATAAAGGATTTTTAATACTAATTCTTAAGTGATATTTGTTTAATTATAAAAGGTTTTAAAAATCGAGATTTTTAATAGATTGGGAGAATAGAAGGGAATTTGAGAATAAATATAAAATTTGTTATACTGGATCTTAAATAAGATTTCTAAATTACGAAATGGAAGTAGAATCGAGATTTGGTTGGTTTTAGAATATAGTTTGTGTTATTTTAAGAAATTGATTTGTAAATGGAATTTAGTTTTGAAATTGATTTATAATGGATTTAAGTGATGTGAAACCATTGTAAGCGAGAAATGAGACTATGGGATTTATATACAATGTTTATAAATAAAGTGAAATGGTTATCATTTGATAAATTGAAGATATAGATTCATGGTAAGGATTTATAATGAGATGGATAAATCGGTTTAAAAGGAAATGATAGATTTTACCTTTTGGAAATGTGAAAAAAGGATTTATGAAATTGGGACGTAAATCGATTGGTGATAAATCAAGAGGGATTTATAAATATTAGATTGGTTATATTGGAATTGAAAATATATTTTTATCAAGAAGTTGAGTTGTTTTAAAAAGAGGATTCTTAATTATTAAACTAGGGAATTTAAAAAATGTTTTAGCATAAAAATGTTTCAGAAAGGTAGTTATTTAAAGATTTTTAAAATGAATTATAAGTTTTATAAATAAGTCTTGTAAATCGATTAGAATTTTATTAATAAATAAGAATTAATTATTGTTTCAAAGTTATATAATTATCTTAATTATTTAAAAGTATATGTAATTATTAATTAAAGTTATTTTACAATGATTTGATTTTTAAGATAATTATTTAATAAAATTTCGGAAAGTAATGGTATACTTTCATGGTGGAAATTAGGAGGCAAAGATTGCCTACAGTTAAGTTTGGATTTCTCTGGGATAGAGACGTAATCATTGAGCTGCGAATCCATGGTTGATACCGCATGGTGCTTTCCATATTTATTTTAAAAAGTTTTCAAATATTTTTGAAAAGGATGGTTTATGAATATACTAAATTCGGTAAGATAGGTATATACCTTTGAATAAAGAGATTAAAGTTATTTGGAATTTAAATTAAATAAGACTTAGTAGTTCAGTAGGAAATGGGATCTTGGCTGAATGATTGTTTATTTGATAGTTAAATAACCGACTATCAAATCTGAACCAAAAGCGCAAGTTTGAAAATATCTAGGAGAAACACGAGAATTATATGGTACAGTTACCGTCGAATGTGCTATATTGTATGTATAAACTCGTTTCTTTCTTCTAGGATGACGATAATAAAATCCATCCACTAATGGTTAGGAGATGATCTCCGATCTTATTTTCATCTGTTCATTTCCTAAAGAACCGGGGTTGAGTTTATCGGAAATATCGAACGTTGTTACGAAGAGACCAGGATAGGATAAGTTGTCCGAGAACCACTTCGATCCAACGAATACGTTTTCGAAGTGAAGACAAGAGCATGTAATTAAAGATGGAGCATTGAAGTGCAAGGGCTAATCGCTACTAATCCTGAGGATGATTCCAAAATGGATGTAGTAGGAATAGTGCCTTCGGTTTCGTTCTGACCCAGAACGGACTTGTATCGATGAATGTTTTCAACACATTGTCATTGGAGGACAATGAACATACTAAGTGAAAATTTCTTAAAAAGGTAATCGTAGCCTCAAGCCTCATTAACCGGAATGACTGAAAATCAGGGGAAATGCAGCAAGGCTAAGCGGGTCGCACCCAATTAGGGTATGTTTATCACCTTTCTAGATGCCATCAGATATATTATAAATTATGGATACAGTGGTGCATGGAAAAAGAGCTCTCGATAAGGGTGGGAACACCCAGGGTGATAGCATATTCGATATTATCTAGGTTAGGGGTAGAACCGGCTTGTGTTGTAGGGGATCCCGGCGAGGTCCTTGGTAAATTTTTCTAGATGTGTACTGTGATAGGTGGTACCCCAGTGCCTAGTCATTGTATGGAAATCCATTCTCCAATACGTACCTTTACAGTTTTGGTTGTAGAGCCTAGTATGCTGGAATTTAATAATGGTAACAATTTCGGCGATTTGAATAAGTATTTGTATTTAGACACTATTATAATATCAAATGATTTTGATATAAAATGTTTTGGTTATCGTAAAGTAAAAACCCGTTGTGTTTATGTGTGACGTAGTCTTATGAGATACCTTTGTTTTTCAAAGGATTTTTATAACAGTAATAATTCAAATTGAGTGTGTTTTCTCACGCTGGTTTTCCAGATTGACTCGGGTGTTATTTTATTATAATACTCAAGTCAGACCGAGTATTACAGATTCAGGATAGGATGCTATGGAGCTCATGAGACGAGTTGGATGACGAAGACGTATTACACGTACTTGATTATATTCTGCTCTGTATTGTAGGCTGTATATTCAGCACTAGTGAGGACAAGTTATTATAACCGTCCAGTATTCATTTGTAAATTGTTGTACTCTGATGATGTTGTGTATAAATAACAGTTATAGTTTTTTTTGTATAAAGACATGTTATTATCTAATATATATTGTTCCGCCATGATTGTGAGACTCTGTGTTGTTGTTTTCTCTTTTCTTCTACCTCTTCTTTTCTTTTCCCCTAACTATCGGGTTTTCTGGCATTCGATTGCTCGGCATGTAATACAGTGGACGTATTGGTGTCGATTTTCGAGGGTCGAAAATCCCGGCCGTTACATTTGGATAAACACCGTTCAGCTATAGTTAATTTTGTGGAAAATATTTGGGACATCTTTTGAGAAGAATAAATCCTCGTTTTGATATTATATAAATTTGGACATTTATTTATATGTTAGCTGACTTGGACAATGACGAGTTATCCATCGTTTGTTGGTTTGAATTTCATTTACATATTTGTTATCTTATGTAAATATCAGTGATATAACTTGAGATGTTGAACTGTAATAAATGGTAGCTTGTTTAAGTTTCATTGTGGTCGCTAAGCCTCTTTCTAATTTTGAAAAGAAGTGGATTTAAAATTTACTTCAACTTTAAAATATTTCCAAAATAAAGTGTTTCCTACATTTAAATGGTTAAGTTAATATTATTTGAATTATAATATTTAAAGTTATTATTTTTAAATAACGATGTTTTAAAGTTAATTAATTTATTATTTATTAAAAGGTTTAATGATTAACTAATAAATTATTTATTTGTTTATTTATTTAAAAGTTTAAAAGTTAATTAATTAGTTATTAATAAAATGTTTAAAGTTAATAAATTATTATATTAACGATATTTAAGTTAATTGCATAATTATTTAATGGTGATGTTTAATATTAATTTACTATTTTGCCGATAATGTTTTAAGTTAATTAATTTATTCAAGCTAATTAACTTAAATTAAATAATGTATTTTTAATAATAGTTTTGTTTATAAAAGGTGTTTAAATTATATAAATTGTTTTATAAGGAGTATTATTTTTATTGATTAGTTTGTTGAAGCTATAAATTGGAAAGAGACTTTGGATTTTGGAAAGATGTTTTGGATTTATAAAAAATTGATATTATATAAATTGGATCTCTTATGCAAATCAAGTTTATGAGAAAGAAAAATAATAATCCTTCTTAATTTTGGTGCTATGAAAACAAATTTTCATACTTAACACCGAAGGATAAATGGTTTTAGGTTCATAAGGGAACAATGTTTAGAATAATAATGTTTTGATCCAGTTAATATGATTATGAATTCTTAAAAATGTTATGAGAATATACTTATACCGGCGAGACAAGTATATGAACATTTTTAGTAAATAATTAAAGTGTTTTAATTAATGAAGATTAATTAAATTGAGTCTTAGTGGATCCCATATGGAATTTAATCTATGTTTGACTGTTTGTTTATTGATAGTTGAATAACTGACCATCAAATCTTAACCAAAATATAACTTTGGAAATATCTAGGATAAACACGTGAGTTATATGACACGGTCATCTTCGCTGATGCTGTAATGTGCATATAAATCTCGTTATGTTCTCCTAGGATAAATAATAAGGAAATCCGTCCACTTAATCGGTTAGGGGTGATCCTCACTCTTATATACTGTCTGCTTATTTCCAAAAGAACTGGAATTGAGTTTACCGAAACTTTCAAATGTTGGATTCGAGGAGACCAAGGTCGGATAAGTATGAATTATTCGAAAACCACTTCGAACCAACTCGAGCGTTTGAATTGGAGACATCTTGAAGTGATGGAATCAAAGACGAAGTTCTTTGAAGTGCAAGGGCTACTTGCTACTAATTTTGAGGGTGATTCCAAAGTAGATGTGGTTGAAGTAGTGCCTTCAATTTGTTCATATCCTGAAAAACTTGTATGGATGAATGCTAGCATTGCATTATGCCTGGAAGGTAGTGTTAGAATTCCAAGTGGGATTTGCTAAGAGAGGATAAAGGTAATCGTGACCTCACAAGCCTCACAACCCGGTAATGACTAAAAACATGGGATATGCAACAGAGCTATGCGGTTCGCTACTATTAGGAGCAGTCATTCCTCGATCTAGAATCGATGTTTATGGATTTGATATACGCACAGAAGTGAGGCCATGGCTGGTGCACATTGTTGTGGAGACTTGGTCTTGAGGAATGATGTAATCTAGACTGTCATGTTAAATAGGCAGCCGACTCTGTGTTGGCAGGGGGTCCATTTGTAGTCCTCGGTACATTTTTCTAAAAGTGTACGGTGGTAGGCGGTACCCTAGTAGCCTGTCATTGATGAAAATCCAATCTCCAATACATGTTTTTACGGATTTAGTTGTGCCCAACTATGTTGAAATGTGAGACGCAAGAATTTTAGCGATTTTATATATTTAATTTCCCATCTTGACATTATTATAATATCATAAGATTTTCTATAAATTGTTTTTGGTTATTGTAAGGTAAAAATCCGTCCATATTTATATGCGCTTTCGTCTTACGAGATACCTTTATTTGAAAGGTTTTAGAAATATTAAATATCCATTTGATTGTATTTCCCACGCTGGTTTACCACACTGATCTGGTTTTTATTTTTCATATAATGCTTGGGTTAGCCCGATCATATTTTCTAGATTTTGCTGGATACTTTGGAGCTTCAGGGGATGAGCTGGATCCTCCAAGACATATTCACGTATTTTATCTTCTGCTATTTTATTCTTATTGTCGCAGTCAGAATTTGTAAGGGCAGGTTATTATAACTATCCAGATTTATGATAGATTTGTATTCTAATTTATGTATGTATATAAAGTTTTCATTTTGTAGAGATCTTGTTCTATTATATATTACTCGTCACATTGTGAGATTCTGTTTTGTCTTTTCTTTCTTTCACCCTGACAATCCGTCTTTTCGATACTTGGATGTTCGGCACGTGAATACCACGGATGTATTACTATCGACTTCTGGGGATCGAAAAGATGGATTGTTATATGTACTCTAGTCTCAACGGATTCATCGATATCCATCTTGATACATCTTGACTAGGAATATTTAAAACGGTATGCTTATTTTATTATGATAATCACTTATGGTTACAACACATTGCAACTATTATCATAAAACATACCATTTATGAATTTTCTATTTAATGTACTTTTAATTAAATTAACTAATTAATATAACACAGTATATATAATAGAAAGAAAACGCCTTTTTATTTTGAACCAGATTGGTTATCGAGTTAGAATTATGTAATAATTACATAATTACCCTAGGACAACCCTTAACTCTATCAAGTTCATCGTTTGATTTTAGCTTTATGGCGTGATGAAGAATGGTTTTGGTGGTGAAGTGAGGACGTGACGCTTTGACACGATGGTTTCAAAACTTTGGTGCGGTGATTCTATGACTTACGATGGATGTCTAATGGTGTTCCCATGATGACGATTCAATGATGGGAGTCATGATTATATTCAATAAGGACAAGTTCGATGAGGGGAACTCGTGGGTAGAATGATGATGTGTTCCACTATGGAGATAAATGGAATGGAATCCAATGATGATGGGTTCAACTATGCAAACATGTGTAAAGGGATTGTTGATACTCGAAGGTTTCTGGTGCTCACATAGAGAGGGTATGTAGGAACGCCCACTTGGATTGTGATGGTGTCCAGATATTATGATGGTTGACTACCTTAGGCTTAAGGATTGTGATCAAGTTCCTGGCCATACGAAGTGGGATGGATTCAGGCATTGAGAATCCGACACTTTTCCATTGGTACGTTGCTTGTGATGGTGTCATTTGAGTTTTCCTATGCTCATCACTCCCGAGTAATATGAGGATTGCTTGATGAATGCTATGGTTTCTATGCTTGTCTTATCACTCTAGGGATGTCACAGGACTTAGGTATTGTTTACCTGTATTCCTAATACTCGACATTGTACTTTGACTTTTAGTACACCCATATGATGATGATGGTGATAATAGATTAGGCTATATTGTTATATGCTAACTCTTTGGATGCAGGGATCGGTCAGATATGATTTACCATACCCAATGTCTTATATACAATATCGACTTTCATAGTATTTTTAGATTGCTTTCACTCATACCTGACTATTGTCTGACTCGAGGAGTTATACTTTACTTCTTTTAT
This sequence comes from Allium fistulosum, assembly GCA_030737815.1. Lineage (NCBI taxonomy): Eukaryota > Viridiplantae > Streptophyta > Magnoliopsida > Asparagales > Amaryllidaceae > Allium > Allium fistulosum. Next base: position 921,691,721 of record CM060906.1, read on the forward strand.
CTCGAGTACTCTTAGAAAAGTGGAATAGATAACATGTATGGGATAGTACGTGGCATTGTACAGTTGGACTAGCAAGAGGCTATGCTTTCACATATACTATAATTTTGGAGCTTTTACTATTTCAGTTGGGACACTGTGGGGCTTTGATAGTGTTTGACTTTTATTAAATACATATATTTTGAGTTTATTTATCAACTGCATAAACTTTACTATTATTTTGTATAACTTTATTGAACATGCGCTCTGATCTATGATGGTTCATTTGGTTCTATTTATGTCTTTCTATTTTTATATTTATGACTGATATTATATTTTATCCTTGCGCTGTGAGATATGTGATATTTTTTGTGATGCTCTATGCAACTTTACCATTTGACAATCATCCCACATTAGGCAGGCACTATTACTATGCACTATACATGTATATTGTGTATCTGAGGTGTAGGACGGTCGACACATTTGGTATCGGAGCTTAGGTAGCATAATTAACCTAAGGGATACCAAGATTCATCAAAGATAGAGTATGAGTTGTCACTCTAGGATAGATCGAGCATATACGAGAAAGTTTACTTGTTACATATTCTTCTTTTCAAAACTATATAGTAGTATGTATATAGTTTAAGTCGCATTGCACACACGAGTACCGTTGATGAAAATTTTCTAAATGAGAGACTAATCATTCTTATTACAGACTAAGAATGAGCTGGCAAACAAGAAACCTTGCTCGGAACTCCATCTCTAGAGTTAAGGAGGGGATAGGTTCGGGTGCGGTTAACCCAATTTCCTGAATATGTTTGTTAGATTGTACAAAACATGGTTAAAAATGCCCAAGTCGTTTCTAATGCTGATGGTGCTTAAGTGAAGGCCCATAGGGTCCACTTTGCTAAGTTAAGTAAATATCACACTAGCTTGGGAGACCTTGGAATGGAGTCCACCGTGGAAGTCCAAGATTGGATCAACACTTGTGAAAGGACCTCTAAGGACTTGGTTATGAATGACGCCATGAAGAGCAAGCTTGCTTCTAGAGAGCTTCAAGGGTGAGGAATGAGGTGGTGAAATGACATCAAAATCACTACTCCCGAGGACCAGATTACCTAGGAGAAATTCAAGATGTGGTTTGAGGAGAAACTCATACCTACTGCTCAGAAATTGGCATTATTCCTTAAGTTTGCTGATTTGAGGTTGGGGTATGACTACTCGGAGTATGTGGCCAAATTCAAAATGTTGTCAAAGCACGACTTATCTTTTGTTAATACTCTATTAAGAAAGAACAAGAAGTTCATCATGGGCTTGGACGATTATCTAGACGAGAAGCCGGTAGGGCATATTGATGAGTCTTTTGAGAAGCTCATTGAGAAGACACTCCGACATGAGAGTTTATATCCTAAATCTAAGCCGGTTGTTGTTTCCAAAGATGAGCTAAAGCTGCTAGCTAGCGGGGGAGGCAAAAGAAAATGGAAAAACAATAAAAGGAAGCATTTATAGAAATATGGCCAGAAAAATGGCAAGTGGAAGGCTACTTATCACAATTGTGGTGATAAGGGCCATTTGAAGATGAACTGCAAAGCTGAAGGCAAGAAGTGCTACAACTGCAATAAATTCGGGCATATTCAGAAGGGCTGTCATGGACCAGTGAACCAGTGGCAGGTGATTAAGGCATATGCATTGGATCCAACTTCGTCAAGTGCTCCATCAGTAAAGGAGAAGAGGAAAAGCATTACTATCTAAGATATGATTTCCATTTATGATGTTCCAATATGTATTTTATGATAGAGTTAGGGGTATGCCATATGGGCAATTATGTAATTATTACATATATCTTATTCGACAACCAATCTTGTTCGAAATAAAAGGTGTTTCTATTATATACTTGATTTAATATGTTGTATTAATTAATTAATTAATTTAAATAAAAGTATATTTAATAGAAAATCCATAAATGGTATGTTTGTGATACTACTTACAAATTATTATAACCATGAGTAGTTTATCACCATGAAATTATACACATTGTTTTAAATATTCCTAGTCAAGTTCTATCGAGGCTGGATATCGATACATCCATTGAGACTAGAGCACATAATGCTCTCCAAACGTTGGGCAGTGTATTACTCATAACTGCTGAAGGCACTAAGGAGTTACGCACTGATAGGTATTGGATAACTATAGAATGACTCACTTGATAATTTTGTGTTGGTTAATATAACAAAGGTCAAATAGAAAAAAAACTATGTGACAATATCACATAGTTCTCTTCGCTTGCGAATACTGTTGATCTTCAATATGGAAGCTTCGCTTTGAATATACTTAAATCGTGGAACGGCATCCATTGAATCACAATAGTTGGATCGAGTGGAAGTATTGGAAGCGAAACATTATTCAAGAGGGGATTAGTCTTCTCAGTTATACGGGATTAGTATCACGGCCAACTAAATCAACTCCAAGTCAAAGTCTCTGGCTAGAGTAGTTTGGTTAATAATACTTGTTATCATTGAAGCAAGGACTTTGTGTTTGGATTATAAAGTTGATTGTGGACAATATTGGAATTTTGACCATTACCAAATTCTATAAGTCCAATGTGATATAGTTTTAACGAAGAGAATTAGTGTAAATACTTGTCATTACCGGGTAAGACTTAAATGAGTAAAATTGGATTTTACCGAAGCTAAGTAAGTGATAAATTTTGCCATAACATCACACAACCTGCAAAGTGACATATAAACGTTAATATTCAAATTGTTCGATATTAATCGCTGGCCAAATCTACCCTAAGAGTCACATAACTGAAATGTTGAATACTCATGTTACCACCTAATTTAATTATTTGTAATTGTTAAGAATTATTTAAATTAGTTAGTATATGAAATATTAATTATAAAATTGTATTTAATTTATGTTGATTAATATTAAATAGTATGTACATAGTAGTTATAAACACACGTGTCGATATATGATATCGACGTGCATTTGAATTTGATTTAAATGCAGCATTTATTGATCTGGCTTGAAGCGAATTTGAAGACCAAATAGGACCACGGGGGTCGGCCATATTATACAGGAAGAGGATGGAATTTTGAATTAAAAAGGAGGAGATTTGGTAAGAGGAAAAGAAGAATCTAGATCCTCTTTTCACTCCTTGCCCTTTGTTATTTATTTGATTCCAGCGCTCATTCTTTATTACTTAATTTTGTCCATTCTAGACCAGCAAAGGCCAACCACTAATTACCCTCTCTTTCTCAAAATTTCAAGCTTTTAAACACTAAATTAAATTAAATCCATACATCGGTAGTAGACATTCAGACTGGTAGCGCTCTCTAGATTCAGGACTCGATTCAAGAAGCGTTTTCATTCAACATTTAGAGGTGTGTCAACAAGGCTTTGGATTAGGTATATTCCTTGTTTACATTTTATTTATGAGTATATAAATATTAATAATGTTATATATAAGTATAGATAAGAACCCTTATATGTTATTGTCATCGACATTGGATGTATATGTTTATATATTTATGTAAATAAATAAATAACCCTTTTAATATATTTATGCTCTATAAGCATTCGACAACAAATTTTTTATTTTATTTTTGAAATTAATAGTTTTATTAGAAAACTAGTTTAGTTTAAAACATATAATTTTAAAAATAATTTAGTTAAATTATATTCATAATAAATATAATATTTAATATACTTATAAAATTAATTATGTATATGCACTACATGTGTTCAAATTTAAGAAAAAAAATTAAAAACCATATATATATGTGTATATATATATATATTATAGACATATACATATAATTAATTTAAACACAAACCATGTTTTGCAATATCTATACAACTATAAAATAAATATAAATATAAAAAATTTATTTAGTAAAATTTTATACAACATTACTATTATTTAAATAAACGAATTTTTTTATTTTAAAAATGATTTCCGTGCAAGAAACATAATTAAAAAATATTTTAATGTTAAAACTGAAAAGAAAATTTGTTTTTGTTTGCTTACATATATTTATATATATATATATATAATTTTATATCGAACCACACACATAGATATATATATATATATATATATATATATCTGTGTGTGTGTGCGCATTTTATTATATATATATAATTCTTAAAATTATATTATGAATATGTATATATGGTTATGTGTGTATAATTTTTTTTGGAAATATATGCATATATATTTAAAATTAATATAATGTAATTTAAATTAGAACTTCAATTATATATATATATGCATATATTTATATTAAAATATATGTGTTTTTCAAATAACATTTTATAATGTATATTTGTATATACAAATATTTACACACACACACACACATACAGATATATATATTACATATCAGATGGAAAACACACACATACAGATATATATATTACATATCAGATGGAAAATATGTATATGGAGGGGCTAATAGGTCCGTTGCAATGTAAATCCCAACATCTATATATGGGCACGTTAAACCATGTACACCATTTTATGTTGCACATGCACATACACATATATGTGTATATGATACACATATTATATTATATAACATAAAGTAACACTAAATAAAACATTTTTTATGAATTAAATAAAACATTGATTTTATTTAAAAGAAATTGTAGAAAATTTATAGACGAATTTAGACTACAAAGACCCAACAATGATTCAAAAGGTAATTTTTTTGAAATTTACCCAATTGCTCCACTGTGGGTTGGTCCAGTTCTAACAATGGTATTAGAGCCAAATAGCCTATGAGGTCTAAATTAGCATTATTAGGACTAACTTATTAAACCTATCCATATAGTATAGTGTCTAGAAAAGTAGTGTCTAATGTTGGTTTAGGTAATCAAGTACTCTACCCTACCTGGCTCCTAGCTTGGTCCAAAATGGCGAGGTAAGCCCGGAAGGGTATCCCTAATAGAAAATTCCCAATTTGAAATTGGCCTTGGGCTAATTTCAAAATTGTTTTGAAATTAAAATAAAAGTTTAAATTTAAAATAAGAAAAATATTATAGATGTTAAAATATGAAATTTTAAATTGTTTTGAAGACTAAAATAAGAGTTTTAAATTTGAAAGTTAAATTTAAAATAAAACACATATTATGAAAGTTATAATATGCTTTTCAAAATGTTTAAAAATGTTATAGAATTAATTTCAAAATTATTATTTATTAATAAGATTGATTTAATAAATGAATTAATTAAATAAGTTAATTATATATATGTGTGTGTATGTATAAAATATATAATAATATATGTTATGCTGTCTTGAATTGTTTAAGACAATATGAGTATACATGTGTGTATAAAAGAATTTTCGAAATTAATAAAATTGTTTAGTTAAATAAATTATTAAAAATTAATTAATTAATTAAATACATATATATTAGATATATGTGTATTACGATATAAGTTATAGTATATATATTCAATATAATATGTTATAATAGAATAATATAATAATTATTTAAAGTGTTAATTAATTAATTTAATTAAATAAGATTTAACTAATATAATCTTATACATAAAATATTATACAAGTTAAATAAAGTATAAAAATTATATAATAATAAAACTTATGTAATATAAATGTATAAACAAATGGTGGAACATTAAAGAACCCCTAAATAGACTTAAGGAATAAATATATATGTAAAAGTACATTTACCCTAATTTCTAATGTGTCCGAAACTTGAATCGCGAGGGTATTTCATAAAAAATACATTATTTTATAAGTCAATATCAATCAATTAAATATATTGAAGGCCATGAATCTTTGATATACGTGTTATCCTTTACCATTTATACATTAATAAATTACTTGCATGCTCTCTGGTTGTTCAGCAAACTCAAGCTAGAGATGTTATATGTTGTATTATTAATATATTGACTAGGCGAGGTAAGATAACTATATGTATTTGTTGAGCAAACTCAAGTTACATATATTATACTTACGCTGTCGCGAAATGGTAGGTACGAGTGTAACACTTCACTTCTATACCCATACTACCAAAGAGTATTACTAGCCAATACCGTTTGATAATACATATTATGAGGCGATATTGGGCTGTCACACGCGAATATTCCCTTGGGCTAACACTGGGACGTACTTAATATCAGCACAAAGCAATAAATATGTGTGTATCCAGGATAGAACAGTACACAATATAAAATAAATCATAGACAACACAAAGTCATCCACGTAGCGATAACATATAACAATAAATATACAAGAGTCCGAGTGGGATATAGAAAATAGTCAAATGCCCACTATCGTCAAATATATACAAATCGAGTCCAATAATATATCTCGACAACAAATGAACACATGTAGATACAAATATACAAACTATATACAAATACTCTATCTTCCATCTATGCCTAACATCCACATACAGGTCAACTATCACAGAATCTTAAATGTCTCGAACTGATCCGAGCATTATATAAATAACACAGGGGTCAGATTATATCTGGAAATTAGATGTCAATATAAAATAACAACTGGCATGGTATAAATAAGTATAACACAAGTGACACGTGCATATCTCAAGTGTCAACATATCTCAAAACCATGCACATAAAAGGTAACCCATTTCCAAGTAAAATCGATCAACACATCAAACATGCTTATAATCCAGTGGGCGAAACAAATATAATCTAACTATAATCAGGTATAAAGCTCATCAACAATACATGTAATACCCCAAAAAAATATGTATAATTTAATAAAATATTTAAATTATGAAATTGTGAAAATATTGGAATTAATGAATTAATCAAATAAATATTGCAAAATGGTAATTTTACAAATTATAGAATTAGAAGACGAAACCAGTGCCATTACAATCGTCTCATTTTTCCGAGTTGCATATTATATTTGTTTGTTTCATTTGGAGGTCGTATGAAGGAGATACAATCGAAATAAGTTTTGGAGTTAAGTGGGCTTTGGGATTTGGTTTTTGAGCTTTTGAGTTTGAATTTGAATTCAACGGTTATAGTCTTTCCCTCCTTTGACTTAGGTTATAACAGAGAGTATGTAACTTCCCAATTCATAAACCAGTCCTATAACTTCTCTTCTTCCTCCTCTCATCTTCCTCTCTAAACCACTCCCAATCAAACATCGATATCTCTCTCGTATCTTAATGAAATTTCACGAAACCAACAGTGTTGTAAAGCTATCAAAGAGCGCTACAACCCAAGAGAGAATTGAAGGAAAAATTTCGAAGTTAGGAAGAGTAGCAACCTCGGAAATTAAAGAACATAAATGAAATTCGTATGTCAATTCCATGTCGATTTTCAAGAAGGCATGTCTCCCCCTTTTCTCAGCAGATTTGCATGAAACCAATGACAAATCAAAGCATGAAAAGAGTACTACATATAAATATGAGTTTGGTGGTAGAATTCGAAGGTTTGGTGATGCAACAAGGCTGGACAGTAAGGATAATGATGCAAAACCCGTAACCCAATTTGTATCAACATCGTCCAACTTCAAATTGACATATCTTCTTCGTTTCTTAACGGAGTTCAACGATCCACCACTTGAAACGACCATATGGATGACTACTATGATCTGAGAAAGGAGATTGGATGAAATATGAGGGTTCCTGACCAGAAAATGGAAGAACAGTGAAGGCAGTAAACAATCTCTGTATCTCTGTGAGTTGTCTACGCCCGAATCTTTGTATAATGCATTTTTAATTTTACAATACGATCTTAGGCTATACTTAGAGTAGTGTCTCATCTTTATACACTTAAATTAGAATTAATTATAGTTGGGAGGGATTTGGGTTGATTAATAGTATTAAAAACTAGGTTTAAGTAAAATTCTGGAAATCTGAAGTATAATACTTAAATTCGTGAAACGATTGATATTTTTGGACCTGGAAACCTGAAACTGTGATCTAGGGATGCTCTACGATAACCTAAGGCGAAGCGGTGTCGGCTAAAGTCGAAAGGGAGGTGAGAACTATAAATTTCCCAAAGACAGAAAACCTTCACGAAATGCGTATATTGGTCCACCTATGGACATGACCGGTTTACCTGTGGGCAGTATTCCTACCAGACCGAACCTTTTCATAAGGCCCATATAAATGTGAAATAATCGATTCGATCCATTTTCTAGTTCATTATGGAGGGTGATCTAACACGTAATAACATGAATGAAGATAATATGGAACGAGTGAATATATGAATAATTCTTTGTTTGCTATTCTAAGTGATATGTGATATGTACTATGATATATATAGTGTAACGACCCTCCTTTTCGACCCTCAAAAGTCGACACTAATACATCTACGGTATTCACGTGCCGAGATCCAAGTGCCGAAAAGACAGATTATTAGGAAAAAAGAAACAAAATGAAGAACAGATTCTCACATCGTGACAAGTAATATATAATACACAACATATCTTCAAAAAGAAAACTGTAATGCACATACATCAAATCAGAGTATATTAAACAATCATCAGCCTGGACAGTTATAACAACCTATCCTCACAATTGCTGATAAATACAAACAACCAATGCAGCGGAAATAAAATATACGTGAATACATCTTGGAGGCATCCAGCTCGTCTCTTGAAGCTCAATAGCATTCATAACCGAATATGAAAATATGCTCGGTTTGACCCGAGTATTATAAGAAAATAATGCCGGATCAGTCTGGTAAACCAAAATGAGAAACACACTTCAAATGGATTTTAAATGTTATAAAATCTTTCAAAATAATGGCATCTCATAAGATCACGCCGCACATAAACAATGATGGGTTTTACCTTACGATAATCAAAGCATTTCATAGGAAATCTTCTGATATTATAATAATGCCTTGGGTTTAAAGTAAATTATTAATATAGCCAGAATGCTTACATCTCACGTTCCAGCATAGTTAGGCAAACCTAAGTCCGTACGACGCTAATTGGAGAATGGATTCCATACAATTACAATGCTACTATGGTACTGCATGCCGTAATACATCTTTAGAAAATGTATCGAGTATCTCACGTGGACCCCCTACCAATACAGGACCGGCCTACCCCTTATTGGACAGTACCAAATATTTCTCTGCAACCTTTACCGAGAGCTCTCATGCACAATGAATCCCCCCATACACACACACAGATATATATATATAAGGGTGATGACAATACCCTAACGGGTGCGACCCACATAGCCATGTTGCATATCCCTTGTTTTAGTCATTCCTAATTGGTTAGTCTTGAGGCTACATTTTACCTTTTATGTAGCAATCCCACTTGGAATGCTAACACTGCCCTCCAGCGACAATGTAATGCTAGCATTCGTCCATACAAGTTGTTCAGGATATGAACAAACCGAATGGACTACTTCTATTACATCCATTTTGGAATCACCCTCGGGATTATTAGCATGTAGCCCTTGTACTTCAAAGAGCTCCATCTTCGATCATCTTCAAGGTATCTCTAATTTGAACGCTTATGCCAGTTCAAAGTGGTTTTCGGATGATATATCTGATCCGGTCTCTCCGAACCGTCAAAAATAATTTTAAGAATGGGCCAACATTTGATAGTTGGTTACTTAAGTATCAAAAAAACAAACAATTCAACTAGAGATTAAATTCCATATGGAAACCACACTGGTTAAGCACATAGCAACCACTAAGCCTCTTTAATTAATCTTCTCATTAATTAAAAGCACTTTGTAAATACTTGTATCAAAATACTTTTACAAAGCTAAATCCATAAGTGCGCTCTATTCTTTTCAATACTTGAAAAATAGCAGCAATATACTTATCTCAACTGTTTAAGTATATTTTACAAATCTTAAGAAAGATTCCATTATCAAACCGTACTTATTTGGATTAAAAAAATGCCGTTCAAAACACTGATAAAAATAAACCCAAAACACTTCCCTTTTGGAGTAAGTAAAATAGGTCGTATGGAAATTAAGCCATACATACTTACTGCCACTTCCCGATTTCAAACAGCACTATCTCTTGATTAATAATGTTATTAGACAAGTTAGAAATCTATCCTTGCCTCAATATACATTCTTAATTCTCAAGATAGAGACGAGTTTCCATACCTTGGAATTTGGTGTTAAGTATGAAAAGAACATTTTCCATACCACCGTAAGTTGAAATGATTGTTTATAGAAATCAGGTCTCATTGATACTTCCCAAAGACCGAAATTCTTGATCAATGGAGGAACAATATTACCATTTTTGTTGCGTCGTATCTTCCCTGAAATATAACCTAGAACTAGATCTTCATTATATAAAATATAAACGGATTCGGGGAGCATACCATTGGGAAATGATTCAATAATTAAACCTTCATAAATTTTTTTTCATTCTAGGAAACCATTATGAAGTATCAACTAATGGAGGAAGAGTTGTAATGTAGCAGGCAAGTCCGCGATTTCGGCTAGTATATTCCATTGCCCCTTGTTCTTGGAAATTAGTCACTACCTGAGCCATAGAAGATGCTTTTTGACCAATAGCTACATAAACACAGATTGCATTTTTACCTTTTTGATTGCCTCTCGAACCATACTAATATTATTATTTGATTAGACCATTGAATCGTTTATTTCTCTTGAAATCCATTTAATTCTTTTTTTTCTTATAAACCCCTTTATAAAATTTCTTTATAAAACTCCTTATATTTACAACTCCTTTTATAAAATATTGTTTATAAATTCCTATAAATATCTAAAACATAATTATAGCCACCTTTTCATAAATTCCCAAATTTATTTAATAACTTCTTTGTAAACCTCCTTTGTACTATTTATAAAACTCTTTATACAACTTCTTCTATAAAATAGTCATTTATAAAACTCATTTTAATAAATCCCCAAATTTATTTGTAACTTTTTTTATAAAACTCCAAATTCATTTATAGAACTCCTTCTATAAATTTATAATAAAATTACAAAACCCCTTTTTATAAAACAAAACTCCAAATATAAACAAGATTTCAAATCTAAAACTCATATACTTTCCATAACACGTTCATTCCATATAATACAATAACTCACAACTGTGATTTATTACTTTAATTTATCAAATGATAATATTTTCCCATGTAAAATACCCTTTATAAACCTACTCCTTTATTTAAAAAATACCGCTTATAAATCTCTCTCCAATTTATAAAATACCAATTATAAATTTGTTCTTTTATTTCAACATTTATATACAATGTTTTACAAATATTTATTCCAAAAATATTTTTATCCTATTTTAAAGCAAAATCAGTTTTAAATAAAAAGATAAAACCCTTTTATCCCTTTAAAATAAACATTCCTTATTATAATAACTTTTCTATAAAAGAAATTACTTTCCAAAATAATTTTAAACCATTTTTATATATAAACACACACACACACACACATATTAGAAAAGAATAAATAAAGAAATTTAAAGGAAACAGAGAAGTTCAGAAGCTATATTCTATTTTAATTAAAATATCATAGAAAATCAAAAGGGCGGATTAAAATCACTTTCCAAATCGAAAATCATTTCTCAATCAAATGGCACTTAATAGTATTCCCAAAATATTATATTGAGGCCAATAGTTACTATAACACTTAACCGATGCTATTACTACCTTTTTTCCTCTAAAAAAGGTTCAACTTTTAACATATGTCTATGTCATATCCAATATGGTGAAACTATCAAATTTTGACATTTAAAAATCCATATAATATGTATATAACTGAAACTAAATTCAAAGGAATATAACAGGAAACTAAAAATCACAATATCGAGAAATCCAGATTTCTCTACAAAATTCTTGTTTTTTAATTTAAATGGCAATAGCTTGTCAAAAGCGGATATTTAACCAAAAATCATCCAAACACAAACAATAAATTTTTATCTACTATATATCATATTAATTACCCAAAAAGGTGAGTTTAACTCATCGAAATTCCAGTAGACGCTTAGGCGTTCCAGATTGAACTAAAATCAAATGACGTTTGATTTTAGCCTAAATTTTCATTCGCTTCAAATTCAAAAAAATAACAGTTCTATCGTGTATTGTTATTAGGCCTTTTGGCCCGGCTATACTCGGACTGACTAGACAAGTTACACTCGACTATCATCGACATATCAGATTAACAATTATGAACCCTAAAGATCAGGCATAGATGATTATATGAAGCAGCGATGAAGCGAAAGCAGAAGGTGGACTCAATAGAACACTCAAAATATGAAAATGCACACTTTCCTGAAAATGGATTGGGTATGATCTATATTCACCAAATATTGATCTTATCGTATTGATATTAAAGTTCAGCTCAGCAGAAATGATCGATATATCAAAATCTACAAGTCGAATACACATAAAACTTTGAAAACATCAATATATTGAAGACTGGCGCCCACCATATTGATCGCATGCCAAAACAAGCTCAAGAAACGATCGGTGTGGATGATTATTATTAGTGATGTGGGACCCACGATCGATACTATGACTTCTTTTGGATTTGGAAACTCCGCTACCGAAATTTCAGGAAGATATTTCACCGTCTTCCCCTATAAATACAGACTTGATTATTCATTTTCGGGATCTTTACGCTGCTGTTTTCTTGGTACTCCATAGTAACTACGGATCATACCCGATCCATCCCTTTGTACTCAGCAATTCAAGTGCTTAATAAAGTTATTTCTCCAAAGTGGACGTAGGCTTTCAATGCCGAACCACTATAAATCATTTTGTTCTTATTATTGCTTATTTTCTGTTATTTGATTACTTGTTTCCTCTGTTTTCATTAAATTTTCTTTATTTAGTTTTCTACAAAATCTCTATTGGGTGTTTGTGCTAATTTTTACTGTAAACATTTTTGTCTTTCAATGGAGACGAATTCTCAGCTTGATTGGATCTCATCGTCTACTTATGGATTCCCATATTCACAAGATAAATCCAGCTTTCTACCGACAAGCTTCTGTTTCTATTCAGATTTGCAAAAGTCTAAGAAAAATTATCAATAATGGTTAGAACACCAGATCTACCTCTCAAAACGTAGAAGGAAATGAGAACGCCAACATCTAGCAAGGAGGCCAGAGTAATCTGCCGGTAAATGTTAATGCTATCAATCCAGTTGATGTTCAAAATCCAACCGATTCCATCACAAGAGCTGATTTACAGATCCTGACAAGAGAACTCATGGATAACCACCGATAGTTGAACCAGTAGATTCAAGCCAATATCGATATAATGAATCAGGTTAGGGATCAACAACACGGGAAAACTAGGAGGGAGCCAACTCCCTATTCTGCATCGGAGAGCTCAACTTCATTAGATGACTATCACAGATGTAGACGTCGTAGAACTGACGGATACCACATCGAAATGTAAACCCGCCATCATCCGACCGATCCAGACAGACTGATCACGAATGGTACCGAGCCATCTGGAACGATTGGTGTCGATCCAACTTTTGGAGGTGGGTTACAGCAGATGATAGGAAGAATGCACACTGGTGACGCCGTCGTTGATCTGGATATTGGAGTTCAAGTTAATACAGATTAGTTACCTCTTCGGAATGACGATAATATGAATGCACGCGATGCACATCGAGAGGATGTTGAGCCAAGAAGGCATGGAACCGCCTGTAGACATCGACCAGACCATTCATGTGAGGAGGAGCATGACTACCGCTTGGCTCCAACTATCCAAATGTCGAACTTGTCAGCTATGGTCAGACGGCTAGAAAGGAAAAGCCAAGGCTTGACCAATAATGATTAGGGGATCTCAAGAAGCCATACCCCATTCATAGACAATATTTTGCACGTGAAATATTCGAGGAGATTTAGCATGCCGCTGATGCCTGCCTATGAGGGAAAAACCGACCCCAGACAGCACATCATGAGATATGAATGGTTGATGGATTCTGCACGAGATGATGATGCCATAAAATGCAGATGTTTTCTACTCTCTTTGGCATAACGACGACATAGTTTATGAGATTAACCCCATAGTCAATCTCTAGATTTGATGATTTAGCAACAAAATTTATAGAGCAGTTCTGTATGCATGCAGCTCACCCCAAAGATGTAATGTCCCTATCAAGCGTGATCCAGGCTCCGTGAGAATCGCTGAAAGACTATTTAAAGAGATTTCATACAGCTATCAAAGAAGTCAGTAATCCGAACGACCATTCAATATTGATGGCTATAATAAGAGGATTGACACAGAATCTGACTTTGGTGATTGGTTAGCTGGCAAACCACCCGTGACATTGGAGTGTTTCTATGCAAATGTAGCTCGGTATTTGAGGAAAGAATAAGCTAGATACTCTAGGAAGAAGAATATTGTGGGACCAAGTGGAGAGGGAGTGCAGAGTAATATTGCAGTGAAACAGTCCGGGGAGAGTTTCGGAAAAGTTCAAGCAAATGTCCAAAACAAACAGAATCAGCAAAAGAAAGGCGGTGATGGGAACCGTGAATGAAAGAGGGATTTTGAAAGAGGAAAGTCAAGGATTCCATTGTATGATACCTACACACCACTGAATACGTCTCTAGAGAACATCTACTTGTCTACATGCAATACCATATAGTATAGGAAGCCACCTCCGAAGGAATCGACAGAGAAACAAAAGCAGACTAGAAAATATTGTCGGTTCCACGATTGCTATGGTCACAACACAAATGAATGTAGGCATCTCCAGGATGTTATCGAGAAACTAATTCGGGAAAGAAAACCACATCGGTTTGTTAAAGCCCAGCGGGATGGCGGGAAGGGGACATCCAACCCCAACCGAGGACAAGCGTCGCACATGGCCGAGAAGCCTGCGTGGACTGTTGGAAGATTAGTTATCAATACAATTACCAAAGGACCATACCCAATCGATAAAACTTAGCACGAAATGGAGCGCTATGCTAGTGCAATCAAGCATGTGGATTTTGAGTATTTTTCAAATATAGAATATGGGGCTCCAGCTAAACAGCAGCGTACAATGGCAAATGACATTGTATTCAGAAACAGAGAAGCAGATAAGGTGGAGGCACCGAAGATCGACCCAATGGTCATTTCTGCCATGATCGGCACCAGCTTAGTGAGAAAAGTTTTGATTGACAGTGGCAGCTCGGTGAATATTATTTTCAAAAAGCCGTACGACCAGATGAGAATGGAAGCCAAAGATCTGAAATCATGTAAGGCCTGCATTCATGGCTTTAATGGTGTTGCAATGAAAGTAGTGAGCTATATCGAACTACCAGTGGAGTTAGGAGAAAGCGACCATGGGAGAGTATGGATGTTGCCATTCGTTGTGTTGGATGTGGACTCTCCATATAATATTTTTCTAGGCCGACCGACCCTTGCTGAATTCCGAGCAGCCATTGCCCCTTGGTGTCTTACCTTAAAATTCCCAACTGACAAAGGCATGGGATTTATGCATGGAGATCAGGCGATCGGGCATGCCTACTATGTGGTTGAGTTGAGGAATGCTCAGCGGAAGGAGAAAGGCAAGAGTGTGGACAAGTCTCTCCGCATCAAAGCCATCGAAGATTGACAACCAACGACTAAGCCTTGGCTCAGGCGCCATAGTCGGTTCTATAAAGATATAGATTTAAGAAATGATGAGGAGGAGCCCAAAGAAGCCAAGACTGCACCGGCTGAGCTAACGAATGACATCACGGTCAACGACGACCCATCATGGGTCCTATAGATCAAATCACAGCTCAGCCCCCCAATGATGAAAGAACTTGCTGGTTTTCTCCGAGCGAATCTTGATATGTTCGCTTGGACTCATTCTGATATGTGTGGGATCTCGCCTGCCATTGCGAGCCACACATTAAATATTGACCCAAGGCATGTCCCGGTGAAACAAAAAAGGTGTGGTATGGATCTAAAGAGATCTTCCGCCCTTAAAGAGGAGGTGGACAGGCTCAAAAGCAATGGGTATATTCACGACGTCCTCTACCCTAAATGGGTATCTAATCCTGTACTTGTGAGAAAGGCGAATGGAAAGTGGCGGATGTTTGTTGACTATTTAGATTTAAAAAAGGCATGCCCAAAAGACAGTTTCCCCCTTCCGAGAATTGACCAGATGGTGGACTCTATCGCATGACACGAGTTGCTATCTTTCATGGATGTGTACTCCAGATATAACCAGATCCCGATGCACATCCCGGACCAGGAGCATACCAGCTTTGTTACCGTTGTGAGATTGTATTGCTATGTGGTAATGCCATTTTGATTGAAGAATGCTGGAGCAACCTATCAACGCCTAGTTAACCGAATGTATAAAGACCATATTGGGAAGAGGATGGAGGTATATGTGGATGATATGCTTGTGAAGTCACGATGATCAAGCGACCACATTAGAGACTTAGCAGAAATGTTCGACATCCTTCGATATTACAAGATGAAGATCAATCTTCTGAAATGTTCTTTTGGGTTCATCGGGAAAGTTCTTGGGTTTTATCATCAACGCTTGCAACATCAAAGCTATCCCGAAAAGATTCGAGCTATTCGCAACGTCCAAGTGCCAAAGGCCATGAAACAAGTACAGAGCCTAAATTGGAATTTTGCCGCCCTAAGTTGATTTATTTCTAGAGCCCTACTAATAAATGCATTCCTTTCTTCGACTTGATTAGAAGAGGGAAATAGAACTTTGAATAGACACAGGATTGTGAAGACACATTCCAAGCTTTGGTGAACCACTTAGAGAGGCCTTCCATCTTGCCAAAGCCAGTGAATCACGAAGATTCGTATATCTATTTGTCGTGTCGGTACACGCTATAAGTGCCGCACTGTTTCGCGAGTAGAATCAAATCCAAAGACCGGTCTATTATGTTAGCAAGCAATTGACAGGAGCTAAAAGGAACGAAGGTAGAGAAATTGGCGTACTGCTTGTTGATTGCTTCACTAAAGCTCCACCCCTATTTTCAGGCTCATTCCATCAACTTTTACACCGATCAGCCATTATGACAGGTCTTACAATGACCTGAGATGTCTAGAAGGTTTTTGAAGTGGAACATCGAACTGAGTCAATTCGACATCACTTATCACCTTTGGAGAGCCATCCAGGGATAGGTATTATCGGACATTGTAGCAGAATTCACTACACAGGATGACCTCCCAGGGAGCGATGGAGCCCCTACCATTTGGTTAAAAATGTATATGGATGGAGCATCCAATAATCGTTGTTCTGAAGACGGAGTCATGTTAATAACTCCAAAAGATCGATCAATTTGCTATGCATTGAAGCTTGACTTCCCTGCGACGAACAATGAAGAAGAGTATGAAGCTCTGATTGTTGGACTCAAACTTGCCAGAGAATTGAGAATAAAATCTCTTGAAATATTTTGCGATTCCCATTCGGTGGTATACCAAGTTAGAGGAGATTACCAGGCTAAAGGATAATGATTCACTCCATACCTTATCCGACAAGAGTTATTGACTAGCTTTGAGTATTATGACATCACGCACATTCCTCGAGATCAAAACAAAGAGGCTGACTCATTGACAAAGTTTGCTAGCACCGAGGATGCACAACAAATGGGCTTGGTTTCAGTCAAAGTATTAGCCGCTCCGAGCATAAACCAGATCGAAATCGATTGGATACCAGAGATGGAGCCTGAGAAGGAGTCGTGGATGACTCCAATTAAAGATTATTTGCTATGGGGAGTCCTTCTCGAACGGAGGAATGAAAGACAAAAATTCCTATGCAAAGATTCACGATATATCATTCAGGAAGGAGTCATGTATAGAAAGGGTTTTTCCATTCCTGTGCTCCGGTGTATCGCTCGTGATGAAATAAAACGAGTCCCAAGGGAAGTTCATGAAGGGGAATGTGGCGATCACACTAGGGGGCAAATCCTAGCAAAGAAAATAATCCGTTGTGGGTATTATTGGCCAACTATCAACCGAGATGCTGTTGATTACGCTAAGTGATGCGAAAAGTGCTAGATGTACACAAAAGTTCCAAGAGTCCGCCAATGGAAATTACACAAATGGTCAGTCCATGGACGTTTTCCACATGGGGCCTAGACATTATCGGTTCTTTACCGATCTCTAAAGGTGGTGCGAAGCACGCCATCGTAGCAGTCGATTACTTCACCAAATGGGTCAAAGCAGAACCTTTAGCCACGATCACGGTGAAGAAAGTAATCAACTTCATTGTTCGGAACATCATATTTCGTTTTGGCCTTCCATAGCTATTGTAACTGATAAAGGAACCCAATTCAACAACGCTGAATTTAAAGATTTCTGCCGTCGACATCATATTGAAAAGAGATTTGCAGCAGTTGCTCACCCTCAAGCAAATGGACAAGTTGAAGCTGTGAACAAAATAATAAAGTCCATTCTGAAGAAACATTTGGAAAAGGCTAGAGGCAAGTGGGTGGATGAACTCCCAACAGCATTATGGGCTTATAGAACCACCTACAAGTCCGCGACTGGCTATACTCCAGTCGTCCTGGCTTACGGCTCTAAAGCTGTCATTCCTGTTGAACTCGAAGTCCCTTCTCATCGAGTGACCTACTATGACCCCATAATGAATAGAGTTCTCCTCTTAGAATCTCTAGACTTGGTAGATGAGAAGCACGAAGAGGCTGATTTAAGAGCAGCTGCACATCGATACCGAGTCACCCGATACTACAGCACTAAAGTCCGATCTAGGACCTTCGAAATCAGCGATCTCATCTTGAAACAGGTTTTTCCTATCCCATCACATACGAATCCTACTTGGGAGGTACCGTACATCATTGAATAGAGGATTGAAGAAGGAACTTTCAAGCTAGCGGTTGTTGATGGCGCCACACTCCCAAGGACATGAAATAGCGAGCATTTATGACGTTACTTAACTTAGTTCATATTTTTTCATTTAGGCACATTTAATTCTCGAATTTTCTTTAGCATTTGATTTTCCAGATACGTAATAATAAAATTTATGTCATTTCTTTCCACTTGGCAAATAAAATTTGAAATTTCCTTCATATGTGTGATTGTTGTAGCATTACATATTAGTTAGGATACCTGACTAATTATTACCGATATGTCTGAGCAGGTTCCCAGAGTTTGGAGCCAACCGATTACACAAGTTTACGATTGGACTAAAAAGAATAAACATGGTCAGACCGTTCATTCGATGATTCTCGCTCACAACCCGATGCACGGAGTACCTAACGAGAAATGGATGTGACTTAACCATCCAATAATCAAATTAATCCCACCAAGCGATGGGACATACATGAATCAAAAGCGATCGTAACACGATTGATCGCTCTTCAAGTTAAACCCCGGGCTTAGTGGCAAGTCCATCAATCAAGGAAAATACGGTTCGATTATTTTTTGAAATAACTCTAAGTCCCCAGAGTGTGGACTGGAGTATAAAGACAAATTGGATGCGATTCGATCACCTCAAATAACTCTTATCCCCAGGGTATGGACATGAGTATAAACAAACAGATGAGTGTGATTCGACCACTCACTATTCCATAGACTCCGACCTGAAACCAATAGAAAGAGTATAAATTCGCTAAAGATGGAATTCGACCATCCACTATCTAACTTCTTTAACCTGAGAACTAGAGGAAGGAGTATAATTGCTTAAACTGCTGAATCTGACTGCGTAACACTAGTGCTCGAGCCTACTGTCTAGTATGACTTGAGGCCACTACCATATGGAGGCCTTGGGATGAAGTTAACGGATTATCATTTGAATCAATGAGCGACGAATTACAAGTACATTGAATGGAAAATGTAATAGCTAAACTACTTAGGCAAATTCACACAAAAGTTCGACAAAAGTAAAAGAACTTTATTTACATAAGCTTGGAAAGTCAAGTACAAGTATTCACAACAAAAGAATCAAAAATTGGGGCCGATCCCGTACAAATTCGGCCAACAAAACCCAAAAGGCTTGGGAGCATGAGTGCACGCAAAGAATCACTTCCTCCTCAGCTTCCTCTTCTTCTTCTTCTTGGAATCGAGGGATATTTCACTCGAACATTTCCCACTCCTCTTCTCTCCTCTCTTTCCGTTTCCTTAGCCTTTCACCGGAGCAGTTTGGGTTGACCCAGTAGGTGCATCTTGAGCAGGTTCTAGCTGAGGAGTGGAAGCATCCACAGTTTCTCAAGGCAAAACGATGGAGATGGGAGGGGGAACGATCTTCATTTTCTCCTGCTTGACTTTCATCTCAAGGGCAATGTCTGCCTCAAGTTTTTGTGCCATTTATTGCATAGTGGGGCCTGACAAGGATTGGGAAGCTCCAATAATAACAACGTCATCATCAGCAGGAATCTATTAACACAGATCACCTTCTCCCCTTAACAAAGCATCCACCAAGTGCTCATAGATCATAAAAGCTTCCTCTTTCGGCACCTGAGGTCCTGGTTGAGATTCTTGAGAAAGAGGTGGAACTACAGTCGGCGGATCTAAAGCCGAGGAAACATAACTAAAGAGATTAGATATATCGACCAAGGACACTCCAGCTTTCTAAAGGACATGTGAGTTTAATGAAATACCTTCTTCAGATTGGTCCCCTACATGAGCCAGAGTGCCATCAGTACTTCCTTCCATAATCGGGGAGAGCCCACTAGTTGTAGCAATATGCGGCTTCTTCGGATTGTAACCAGGCTCGATAGAAGAATCCACAGTTGCGTTGGGAATAGCTTGGGTCACCGGATTCTGGTCATCTCTGCGACATTGTGTGACACGGATCCGAAACCTTCACCAGCTTCATGTTGAGAGGTGGTGTCATGCTCTTTTTAGAGTATAAGCTAGGTTTTATACAGAACCTTGGGTTCGTCATCCAATAGAATCTCGCCTTCTTGCCTCATCAGATCGATTTTTTCGGTGCCAAGAGCAATTTTCTCTTCTTGAACAAGATGCTCTCAAGCATGTAAAATATGGTAAGGGTAGTCACCCCGGAGCCACCCCAAGTTTCTGTGCTTCAAGACGTTGGCGTTGCAAAGAATAAGCAGTGGATCTAGTTCTTCCATAACCTCCTCCCTGGCCTTTTCTTTCGCGGCTTCCACTTCTCGTTTAATGAGAGCATCAATGTTTTTGGCCTTCTCAAAAACCGCGTCTCTTTCAAGCATGACTGTAAGCAATTCATCATAAGCATCTTGGCCGATTTTCAACGCTTATTCTTTATCTTTGGATTCACGCTCAACTTAGTTTTGTACTCGGCTGCACTTCTTTAGGCCACACCCCTTTCTAACACCAGTTTATGGTTCTGATGATGAAGCACTTCAACCTCGGCCAAATGCTTGGCCTTCTCACCCTCGAGTGCCTTGATGACAGTTTATGCTTTTCTCTTGGCTTCTTCTTACGAGCTCCTTGAAGATTCTAGCTCATTGGTTAGAGTTTCGATGATCTGTCTGTCTAGGGCGTCTTGGCATTTCAATTTCTCAATCTCAGCCGCTCTCTCATAAGATACTTTAAAAATCCTCTCAGTCGCTCTCATCCACTCATTATACTGCTTGTGGATATCATTCACACAATCCATAGTCATTTTCTGGACTTTTTCAGGAACTTTCTTAAGATTATGTACAAGGAAAAATATCGAGAAATACATTTGGAAAATCTGACTTAAGTTGGGCCATACGAGCGACGACATCGACTTGATGAGCTTCAGTGATAACTTAGGTGTCAGCGCTTGCTCTGCCCGGCCTTTGTTGGTGAACATCATGATAACTATGATGTCGACGATCATTGGGTCATTGTGGTTGAAATGGAACAACGGACTGTGAAGAAATTGAAGTGGAAGAGGGACTACGAGAGGTGTTAATAAGAGGAACATCATCATGGCGATCTTATTGCCTTTTAGAATCATTAAGGGGAGGAGATCTAGATTTAGACCGATGTTTATCACGGAAAAATCTATCTCTGTCACCTCTATTCTGGTAATCTCGATCTCAGCTAGAGCAATAGCCAGGGTTGTATTCATGACCACTACCTTGGCGGTATGGGCCCGAACGAGAACCGGTATTCTGGCATGATATTTCATGTAGAGACCAAATCATGTGCTTCTTTCTCATCATTGTTTCTACAAAGAATGAATCTTCTCTAAGTATTGAAGGGCACGAGATAAGTGCAATGCAATATTGTGAAGTGCATGCGAATGTGCGTATCCTTGGGTCCCCCCAACGGACCAGTTATTGAAGCTTTACTGGTAGGAGTAACATCTCCACTAGTGGAAGGAGGGATTCCAGCCCCAACTCTGGAAGGAGATTCTAATCCACTGACGCTTATGTCAGTAAAATGGAAGGCATCAATGTCATTCGGTATCGGAAGATCGGATAATGCCTCAAATATTTCGTCTAAGTGCTCTGAAGGTTGAGAAATGGACCAATTTGGAATAACCTGAGGGGTGAGGGATAGCTTGAGCTGTTTGAAGAGGCGGCTCTTAGGGAACCTACAAATGAGCTTCTTCCTTTTTCCTTTTTCAAGAGTGGGGGGCTGTGAGGTTTTTGAAGATCTAGCCCCAGCCCCGAAACTAGAACCCACTTCATCGCCACCAAGGTCATCACCCTCATCTCCTCTGCATCTTTATCGGTAGCTTCCTGCCTCAACTGGGGGCACGACAAGATCAGCTTGATGGCCTTCATCATCATCCGCATCCTGCTGCTCAGTCACTACAACTCCAGTAGTGACCGGTAACCCTATGCTATGACCCTCTTCCATCAGGCAATAGGTAATGAGGCATTCATCAATAAGGAGATTCTCAATGTCTCTATCTTTTGATGGAACCCTTTTAAGCGCCAAGACCATTTTTGTGTATTGTTTTCTATCGGGTCATGGATAAGAGCCTGCACAAGCCAGAAAAGTTGCTTATTTCTAGATACGATCTGGATACAAGCACTCAAAAAATTAAGAAAGGAGCAATATTTACGTCCTTCTAACTACTGTCTAGCAAAGCTGGGCGGGCAGCGAATATAGAACCACTCACTTTTGAAAGCGCTCAATTGTTCCATGTGCCAGTCAAGATCTGACACTTCTTGGCCAACTCGAGAAATGTGAGCGAAAGGCTTCCCTTAGGTCGCTTGAAGGTGAAAAGAAATCGAATGTCTTTAGGATTTAGAGGACGGAATAAAAAATCTATGAATACCATGTAGGTACAGGTAAGAAAGGTATAGCCTTTTGGATGCAGTTGTGCCGGCGCTAACCTCATATGATATAACATCTCTCGGATAAATGAATTGAAGGATGGGATGCATCCTGCCCAACACATGAACTTGTTCCATAAAGTGAACCCTTTCTGGGGGCATATGAGCTCTGTCTTTTTGAGTCGAGACCCGCACGTCGTCGAAAAAAATCTCATGTTTGGCAAACATTCCGAAAAGAGAGGCTTCATTAATTTTCAAAACCAGAATCCTTCGAATCTTCCAAAAATATCGCCTCTTATAGAGTGTAAGAGCAGGGTATATCACTTCTGCTTGAAGCGGGAACGACAGAGAAAAAGTCGAGTAATGGATAGGAACTTTCCGGTTGCTCAGTTTAATGTCCGGGGGAGAGTCTATTGGAAGTAGTTGTGGAGCTCGATTCGGTACTTGTATTGTTGTGTTGTGAAGGCTTTCCAGAAGACATGGCAGCTAAACGCCATGAGCGTTTGGAACCCATGACTACTAAACTCGGTAGATAGTCATCAATAGAAAAATAACCCGTTTTCCCGGTGCAAAGTGTGTGCTAGTGCAGAGTGGTGTAGTGTCGTGCAATGCGGTAAAAAATAGTTCAGAATTAAAGACTATGACTGTGACGAGACTCTAGGGTTCGATTGGAGTGAGCATCATTATAGACCGTCTCAACCGATTCTCTACGTCACTGGCTAAGGATTCAGTCTAAGCATCTGGATCAGTTGTTGGCATGTTGAAGTTCTAATTGTGCGTTGAGAAGTGGATGAGCTTTAAAAATTTATCCAAGCATAGGCAACAAATGTAAATATGCAAAAGAATAGTCAAGTTCGTTCCACAGTTCGATTGTCATATACGTCTGAATATGTGGTCCATTTCATATGCAATTCATGTACATCCATTCAAGCATTTAAGGCTGAAGCTCATCACTATCTTCAAATCAAGATATGAAGATTTTAGTATGTCTATCAAAGTTAAACCAACAACCAATCCAAAATGATGTTACGATCGATCCATCTCAATGCACATGACCGAACCAACTTCTAATAACCGATTATTTTTGTACGATCATTTCACAATTGATCGTTTTAGCAACTCTAGCCGATCGTTATCTCATATTGTTCGTTGCGATCGATCCAACTTTCGGCTTCGGTTCCACACTTCACTTCAATGAAAATCTCCAATCCCCAACCACCGATCCAAAAAAATGATCGGCCAAAGCCCTACAAGAAGACAATTGGTCCAATTTCTCTCCATTTTTTCAAGTACCAATCCATCAAGATGATCGATAATAGTCCACATTTTAGAACTCCAAGAACTATCAGATATAATCGATCATCTACCCTCAGCCACTAAAGCAAACGATCGGTACAACCATGATCATTTCAATTGCTCCATCGCCATCTCCAAAAACTTTTCGTCGTCTTCCATTCCAAAACACAAATGCCATTGCAATCATCACACCAGCATGAACAACTCAACCTGATCATCACCATTTCCCCCTCCATATGACCGATTGAACCACCATGACCTGAATCATGCAAACTAGAACGAGATCCCATCATCCCGTCACTAAATTATTACAAGAAAGAGAAGTTCGACCTACCTATATCAGAAATTAAAAATCATAGGCGATTTGGATTCGATTATGAAACAAGATCCGAGGAGATAGAGGCGGTGATGGCGGATATAGTGAAGGAGTTAATCAGTTAAGAGATGGATACCGTTTGGGAAATGATTTTGGATTCGAGAATTTAGATTGGAAGTGAAAGGGAGGAACATGATGGAGTTTATTTTCTTATTGGTTCAGTTAGTATACTTTTGCTAATGAAATAAATTGGGGAAAATAATCTAAGTACCCAAATATATATATGAGGGAAGCAATATGAACCATCGAAGTTTCCAGTTCAATGGAGAATCCAACCGATAAATGATCAGATACGATCATTTTATGATGATCTTGCACCGATCCATCTTTCTTAACCCGTGATTCAATCAAATGACCAAACCGAGAAACGATCAGCTGTGATTGTTCTGTGATGGATGTATACTGATCCTTCTCTTTAATACGTAGTGTAATTGGTTCGTTCAACATATACTTGGGTAATGTACAATCCAAATCTAATAGCTTTGGAAGGATCCATTATTTTCTATTAAAAAACGGTCAAACATAACCCAATATCAACGGATTTGACCCGATCCATATTAGAAATGGATAAAGTATGATCCACTATTGATGGATTTATGCCAATCCATTTAAAACATATGCAAAAAGTTGACAATGACCCATGAACATGCAATCGTGATCGGGAGTCAGGGATGAATACGTACACGTGCAAGTGTATGTCCCAAAAAATTTGATTTCTTGAAATCAACAGAAATTGAATTCTCATCTGTATCGATCGGAGGAGGATTTGAACCAGACAACCAAGGCCTACTGACTCACTAGAGCGAAGATTTAAATGATCACCATCAGGATGTGATCCAGAATTTATACTATTGGAAATCGACCAATCATCGTATCAATAGAAAGAGATGCGACTCTTTAAGGAAAACAATTCATCTAAAGGACAACTATTGTTTAGAGAACCGGATGGATTCCTTTCCGACAACACTAACTTACATCAATTCAAAGCATGTCATGTTGAAACAAGATGTACTTTAGGAGACAATTGTTATCCGGCCTTTTGGCCCGGCTATACCCAAACTGATTGGACAAGTTAGACTCGACTATCATCAAGATCGACATGTCAGATTAATGATCATGAACCCCAAAGATCAGACACAGATGATTATATGAAGCAGCGGTGAAGCGAAAGCGGAAGATGGAATCAATAGAACACTCAAAATATGAATATACACCATTTACTGAAAGTGGACCGGGTACAATTTATATTCACCAAATATGGATCTTACCGTATCGATATTACAGTTCAACTCAGCGGAAAACGATCGATATCTCAAATTCTACAAGTCGAATACACATGAAACTTTAGGAACATCAATATATTGAAGAGTGGAGCCCACCATATCGATCGCATGCCAAAACTAGCTCATGAAATGATTGGTGCTAATCGTTATTATTGGTGATGTGGGACTCGTGATCAATACTGTGACTTCTTCTGAATCTGAAGACTCCACTGTCGAAATTTCAGGAAGATATTTCAACGTCTCCCCCTATAAATACAAACTCGATTGTTCAATTTTGGGATCTTTACGCTGTTGTTTCTTTGGTACTCTATTGTAATTATGGATCATACCTGATCCATCCCTTTGCACTCGGCAATTCAAGTGCTTAATAAAGTTATTTCTCCAAAGTGGACGTAGGGTTTCAACGCCGAACCACTATTAATCGTTGTGTTCTTGTTTTTGCTTATTTTCTGTTATTTAATTGCTTACTTCCTCTGTTTTCATTGAATTTTCTTCATTTATTTCTCTACAAAATCTCTAATGGGTGTTTGTGCCAATTTTTGATGCAAATACTTATTTATCGCCAGTATGAGCACAACGTAAAATACCGTGTCTATATTGGACCTCATATGAGAGAGATATACATTTTATAAGATTTAAATTTTAAATAGTATAATTTAAACATTAATTACTTTTTAAATTACTTATTTACCCAAACTAAAATTCTTCCCTCCCAAAATCCTTCTTCCCAAAATGGCTGTAACCTTTATAAGCTTCAAACCTACCAATAGATCCCTTCTCCCCTCCTTTTCTCTTTCGTTTCTATATGAAAACAAAATTCGCCTTCGCCATCGAACTCCTCCACTCAAGAGCAACGACACCGACCCTACGCTTTCAAGGTCGGCCCCTCTTCAAGAATCATAACCTGCACATGTCCGTCCACTGCTCCAAAATCACGCAACCCCAAAAGTACGACCGCACCCTACCATACTCGGCCCAGAGATGCCCTACGACATGAGAAATCTGATGCCAACCTCCACAATTCCAAAATCGTCCCCTAGCTCTCCAAAACCATAACCCTAGTTTGCCAAGAACATGCCCCAAACTATCAAGCACCTTGAACTTCAACCGTACCCAACCAAACTGGCCCAGAGCATAGATCTCTCTATTATACACTCAAAGATATCATCTTTTCTTTTTTTAGCCAAGTATTTTATTTGTTTAGATTTTTTTAAAATAAAGGCTTCTTAATTTTTTTGGGTTTCAGGAAATTTTCGATGAAATAGTAAAATTATCATATACATATTTTATTATCAAAAAATGTATATACATGTTTAACCAAATTTTCAATAATATACAGTGAAATAATTTAAAATTAAAATTCAAAAAATTTGACTTATTCAAAAGGAAATAAATTAAAAATATTTTTTCATTTCAACCACAAGTAGAAGAAGATAATTTTCTAAATAACCAAATTTCAGCCGAAATACGATTTACTGGAAAAATTCAAAATAAATATTTATTTAAATTCATTTAAATAAGTAAAATAATTTAGAAAATAAAAACTTGAATTTTTTAACTCAATAAACCAAAAAATATTAATTTTCTATATAAATCCAAGCGGATATATACATATACACATATATGCATGTACGTACGTATGAATACATAAAAAAGTTATTTTTTTATTTCAAATACTAGTAAGCTATTTTTTATAAATAAAATATATTTTATTTGATATAAAAAGGATTTTCGATTTTTAAAAATATTTTTTGTTTTAAAATAATAAATATGTGTTTTCATTTTGCCAAAAATAACTTGATCATTGTGCATAAGTATATATTGTGTGTGTGTGTATATGTTAAATTATTTATATATGTTTAAAAAGCTATATATACACTAATATATTTTTGAAAAGGTTTTGTTGTTGGCGAAATATATTATATACAAAATATACATGATGACATGTAACAACCCGCCATTATCGACCATTTTTAATAAAGCTCGCAATGTGTAAACCCTAAAACCGAAAACGACGTATCGTTATTGATTGATAACATGAGACAAACAATAAATACATTATCTCTATCTCTTTGTGGACTCACAATAGAAGATAACAATACTTTTTTTGGTTAAATATCACTATATTCCAAAGTGACAGATTCAATGTATTTTTACAAGTCACACACAATCAAATCCAATCCCAAACCAAATCTAAAAGCACATATATGCAATCGGTATTAATGTCAAATGACTATTTATATACAGGTCTATATACATAAGTAACACCATCATCATCTGCGCCACGCCATCAAACGTCACTTGATAAGACACATCAGTTTCCATTAACCTCATGATGAAACAAATAGGGGAAAATATAGTGAGGGTCAGACAACAGTCTGGTGAGTGACGCATGTTTACTTTACTACATACTTTAATCATTCTTAAATAATACTAAGATGAATATAGTGAGCAATCATACTTTAATCAAGTTTCATCTGCATCCAACAATTCAGTCAAACAATAGAATAAACATGGTTAACTCGTAGAATAAGTTCTTCGTCCAATACAATTACAATGGTCCATGATATAGTCTAACTCATATGCAAAGCCAAATCTACCTTATTACATTAACACATGAATGAATCACCGAATGGACACGGTTCCATATACGGCTTACTGACCCATTTCCATACTACAATTCACAACTTAGACTTTCTATTTACTAAGCGATAGCGTTACCATGATAACCACTAGAGGTCTCAACATCAACAGTCAATCAAATTACTAATAGGAGTAGACTATCCATATTTATGTACATATATATATAACACACACACACACATATATACGTTCAAACATCTAATTCAATCAAGTTAGAAATTACATCAATATGCCACACAAACGTTTCTCGAAAACTCACGGAAAAAGTCCTAAAGCGCTTGGTGCAAACATGCATACACATGCCCACACAGGTCATCAGTAGACCTACGCCACCAGTCAACTTATGATCAACCACCGATTGCCTATGGTAAGCATTTTGATAGGAGAAAATGTCCTTGTCAAATTTTCCTGTAGTTGTATTTTTTCTTCTTTTAAGTTTTGCTTTCTCTTTTTTTTAATAGTTTTACATCTGGTTTTCGATCATTTTTTTTCTTCAAGTTTTGGTATTTTACTTTACTATCTTTCTACTTTAATTTCATCAAAAGATTTAATCCAAAGTCATTTTAAAATTGCTTCAAAAGTTGGTATTTATAAAACTAGTTTCAAGATTTTATATGCACACTTTTCTTATATATATATATATACATATTATAAACTTTAAAATATACTAAAAAACCATTATAAATTCATGATAAAATTATAATATGACCTGAAACAACATAGAGAATTTTACAAACATTTTTGTTATATTTTTTTTCATCTATAGTGTATATTCTTCGTATAATCTAGTTTTCTTATAAAATACATTGTTTTTCAAAATATTATCAAATATCGCACGATGAATCATTTTAATCAATTTTAATTCATATACACTCTCTGAATGTATTAAAATATATCTAAAATCATTTTTAAAAGATTTTATATGATTTAATATATTATTTTGGATATACCACACATACACACTTTAAACTTGTTTCCTCTCTCTACTTATATATATATGTGTGTGTGTGTGTGTGTGTGTGTGTGTAAATATGTACGTACGTACGTATGTATGTATATAATTTCATAAAATTTCATATATACATTTTCTGCTCCACATAAAATATTAACACAAACTTTAATTTGCAGTAATTCATGCATTTCAATATGATTAATTATTAGCCTCATATCATGAATATACAATCCAACATTTCATTGTTTGGCAAAACATTGTTAAATCACTGTTTGGTATTGATATAAAAATCAGATTCGATTTTCAATGTAGATTATATCACATTTAATTACTGTAAAACTTTCAGTAATAATCTATATTAACTTAAAATTCTAACCCTAAGCCATAATCATCTTAGAACTAAGAGAGATTGAATAATTATATAGTAAATTAGGCAAAAACTACTCGTTAGGATTAGAAATCCCCTAATTTTCTTTGTGTTTGGAATTAGTCTCCACTCCAAATCCACATATCCGCGACTCTAATTAGTATTAGAGTGTAGCCCTCGCTTTGCTCATCGATCCAGTGTCTGCTTTATTGAATTTCGTTAACATTTGAGATGGTAATTTGAACTTGGCTGAAAAGAGGTTGTCCTGTTTTCAGAGATGAGAGAAATAAGAAGTAACGTATCAAAATGAGAAGTTAAATTTCAAATTTTTCTAATCGTACATATATTCATAGGTAAAGGTAAGTGTCCGTTCAATTTAAAAGGGCTTAGCCTGTTTAAATTTGAATTATAAAAATATAAAATTGTGATATCTCTTACATCTAGACTCCGATTTGGATAAACAAAAATATTGCATGCATCAAAAAAATGAGATGGTTGCTATGGCTCCAGTTTTATTTTCAAATTCAAAAGTTTTAAAAATGATAATTCAACCTTTCGGATCCAAATTTATAAATTAATTTAATTATTTAAACTATCAGAAAATACAAGTTATTGCACACTCCTTCCTAAAGGGAATTTTTTCCTTGATATTACGAACATCACATCTAAGACAAACAATTTACAACAACTATTCAATTTTAATCACATCCATGCATATATAACATATAGATGAACAAATAGAAATGCATGATCATGTTACGTAGTACTTAACTAAATGCAATATTGTAATCTGGTAGTCGGCCTCCTAAACTAGCCAAACTCCTAAATATATGTAATATATATGATATATAGGCATGATGTAATACAATCTTAGTGTATCAACATAAATAATATCTATATCAATGCAACAGTTTACATCATATCATGAGTCAAGGTTCTACCATCCTAACAATCTATACTAATCTAATCCAACCACGAAGCAACCAAATCCTAAGCATCCAAAATCTTGACATCCAAATTTAGATCCTAAGGAAACAAAATAGAATTAAGGAACGTACCAGGAAAAGATTAGGATGAGATGCCCTCGTCTTCTATTTAGGCTCTGATATGCTCTCTGTCGGATCAATCCCCCACTGCACTCTCGCTAAATTCACTACCTTATTCCTAAGCTGCTTTACTCCATGCTCTATACTACGGGATGGGCCATAGGATGAACTAGACTCAAGTTCCAACTCCACATCCTTCAACTGATTTGGCTCGATAATAGTGGCTATGTCATGTACACAATTTTGCAAATGTGGTACATGGAATATATTATGGAATCTTGCCATCTTCTCTGGATGTTCAATTCTGTAAGCTAGATTACCAATACACTCCAATATCGGGAGTGGCCCAACAAATCATGGTGCTAGTTTTCCCTAGTTTCCAAACCTCATTACTCTCTTTAACAGCGAAACCTTCACAATACCAAATCTCTAATTGCAAATTCCAATTCGGTCCTTCACTTATCGATGTATGGTTTTTTTTGATCCCATGCGAGTTTCATCCCCTTCCTTATTAGCTCTACCTTTTCCAAAGTATCTTGTATCATCTTCGGCCTATGAATTACTTTATCTCTCGACACCCACCAACATTAGGGTAACTAACATGACCTCCCAAACAATGCCTCATACAATGCTAGCTTGGTAACTATTATTATTTGCTAATTTAACCAATGTTAGATGGTCCTCCCAAGATCCTCTGAAGTCAAATACAGAAGCCACGAGTAGATCTTCCACTACTCTATTCACCCTTTCTATCTGCCCATCTGTTTGAGGGTGATATGCTATACTCAGGTTTAGTTCCATTCCCAAAGTATCCTATAAACTCATCCAGAACTCACTAGTGAAGAGTGGGTGATGAGTAGTTACTATACTAACCGGAGCTCCATGTAGTCAAACAGTCTCCTTTATATACAACATCGCCAATGTCATTGCTGTCCTTATGCTCTTCACTGGAATGAAGTGTGCACTCTTGGTTAGTCGATCCACTACTACCCAAATATCATTACCTCTTCTACTTTTAGGAAATCTGTAAACAATATTCATGGATATATTCTCCCATTTCCCACATGGACCTCTAATGGGAGTAATAGCATACTTTGCTTCTCCAGTTTATCCCATACCCTTTGGCAAGTCAAAATGTAGCCGCAAAACTCCATTACATGTCTCTTCATTCCTAGCTAGTAGAATGTCCTCTTTGTACCCTGATAAATTTTGTCTCCACCTAGATGAATGGTCATCATGGAATGGTGACACTCTCTTAGACTTCTTCTATCAATTCGTTAATCTAAGGTACATACAACCTACCATCATGCCTTAGGTATCCTTTTCGGTTTTTGAAGTAACGATCCAAATGGCTTGATCGATACAGTTGTTCAAAAATCCTAACTAACACTACATCTTGTATTTGACTATGTCCAGTTCTATACATCAAGGTAGATTTAACTTCCAACGACGCTAATAAACCTTGTGTATATTTTTAAGAAGGTCGAAAGTCAAATTTAGAGATAAACTCCAAACTCTTCCATTCAAACAATAAATAGTTCATTGTGTCGTGCTTTCTACTTAATCATCAGCAATCACATTCCCCTTTTTGGAAGTATAAGCAACCTCAAAATCAAACGACGAAAGAAATTCCATCAATCTTCATTGCCTCAGTTTTAAGTCCTTCTGTGAAAATAGATACCTAAGGGACTTGTGATTCATGAATAACTCAAATCTTTCTCCCAAGAAATAGTGCCTCTAGGATTTCAATGCAAATAAAATGTAGCTAATTCAAGGTCTTGTTTTGGATAATTCTTCTCATGTACCTTAAGCCATTGGCTAGCATATGCCACCGCCTTTCGTTCTTGCATCAAGACAAAACCAAGACATGTTCCGTAAGCATCAATGTAGATGGTAAGTGGTTTGGTATCATCGGGGAAGGTTAAGAAATGCGACTCGTCAATAACCCCTTCAACCTAACGATGCCTTCTCATAATTTGTGTACCATGTAAAAATAGATTCTTCTTAGTTAGGTTAGTTAGAGGTGCTGAGAACTTAGCAAAGTCCTTGATAAATTTCCTGTAGAAACCGGTCAGCCCTAAGAAGCTATGAATTTGAGAATAATTCTTCAGATTCTTCCAGTCCTTTACTGTCACAAACCGAAATTTTCGACTTTCGAAAATTCGACATCGATACTCACTTTATCGACTGCCGAGAAATCGAGTGCCGGAAACTCCAATAGTGAGGGTTTTAAGAAAAAGAAAAAGTAGAAGAAGAAGGAGATAGAAGAAAAAGAGAAGAAAGAAAGAAGAAGAACAACAGAAAACATCTGAACGACATCAATAGAAACACAGAACAGAGACAATATCAGAATCTCACATATCGCAGCGGAACAATATATAATAGATAAATGAATAATCTTTAAAACAAAGAACTATATCATTTTATACATACATCAATCATCAGAGTCAATATACAACTCAGTACAACAATGGACAGTTTTATACTTGTCCTCATACAGAATACACAGCGGAATAAATAATATCAGATACAAAAACTACGTCTCGTCATCCAGCTTATCTCCAAGCTCCAGAATATCCAGATAACCTAATAATCTAACTCTAGACTGCCCGTGTGGAAATTTGTGGGCACCCAGAGTTTAGAAGGGAAACAATAAACTCCGAGTCAGTCATGGTGACTGGTGTGAGATCGTAAAACAGTTATTCTTTAAAATAAACAACAGGAAGATTTTAAAGTCAATTCGCAATGCTTTTGGAAAATGAAACTACCATAAGACCTCCCACCACACACACAATGCAAACGCAGACTTGGAGGAGATTTCTTCTTATGATAGTCAAAGATGCTTACTACGCAAAAAAAAAAATCAAATTCTTTTTGATATTATTATTAGTGCATAGTGTAGAAAACATTTCGAAAGTAGAATATAAATCTTAGCCAGCATAGGTACCATTATAGTATGCTTGCTATATCTACCATATTAAATGGCAGGTTCTACAACCAAAACCGTACAAGTCACGTATTGTTTCTTTGGATTTCCAACAAATGGTCAGGCTAAGGAACTTCCTATCCACGATGGGTACGTCCCTGGAATAGACGACCCGAGAACCTAACCGGATCTCTGCCAACACAAGGCCGGGTTACCTCTGCAAAAATAGGTAACTACTGACACGCGTATGCCATCCCCCGATCGTCACCGATCTTCCCGAGGATCCCCGATTCGCAACAACCACAAAGAAATAAATTTTGCAGCAACCACAGAGGTTAAGTATCTGGGCTCCATACCATGATACCACCTTTATCCAGAAGGAATGACATACACTAAGGGGCGCTACTCCCTAGAACCTTGCTGCATTCGTCCTGTTTCGACCATTTCCGGGGTGTGAGGCTCGACGAAGTCTCGTCCACAAAGCTACGCTTTCTACAAAAAAGCCCTGCTTCGGGTCCAACAAAATGATCAACCTATGATCACAAAGATATAAGATCAAACAAATGATCATATCACAAATGATCAAACACTGATCATTTTACAGCAACACTCAGTATGCCACGTTACCAAATTGGGATATATCGCTGATAAATTTCAACTACATAACCTCTGAGCTCGTACGTCTCAGAGAAGGGTGTTAAGCTAAGAGAATAAATTCTCCGCCACCAACAGAAATGTATTTGAAAGAAATCAGCTTTATATCTCAAATTGTAACGTCAGACACACAATCCATACAAGTCTGTTCCGGGATCGAACAGAACCGAAGGCACTTCTCACGAAGCCCTTGCATTTCCGGATAAATTTCTAATCACGTCCGGACTTCCCGTCACTAAGGGTGATAAAACCTCTAAATCGAAGATCAGTCGATGTAGAGTAACTCGACGGTAATCCTTCCGTTTTCAAAAATATCCGGTCTTCAACACCGGTCTTCGAATGCAATTCATAACGACGTATCACATATTCGGAATGGGTTATACGACCCCATGGTCCTTTCCCGGCTAACCCGAATAGTGAGCGTAAATTCAAAAATAAGTGTGGCATTCAAATTCATCCAATTCACAACAAATACCTATCTAAAGGTAATTATTGATAGTCGGTTATTTAACTATCAATAAAGATGCGCAACATCATCAGATTCCAAATAATTTTCCAAATTATTTCATCTTCCAAAATATCTTTTACTAGATATAAAATTTCCACACTTCTAAAATAAATCGATATTTATTTTTCTAAACAGTTTCCCTTTCTTTTATAAATTCCATAGTGAATTTATATTTCAAAAATATCTACTGATATACGATTTTCAAATCGATTCCAATATTCAACTTCATTTTATCTTTAAGAAGATAAAATCTCAAAACGTTTCATTTCATTTTGGAAAACATTTCCATACTTATCTAATAATAAGTATTTCACAAATCTTTTATTTTCAACACTTGGAAAATATCCGATATACTTAAATCAAATTAAGTATATATGCATTCTTTAAGGAAATCATTTATTATAACAACATTTATTTGAG
Organism: Allium fistulosum; assembly: GCA_030737815.1. Lineage (NCBI taxonomy): Eukaryota > Viridiplantae > Streptophyta > Magnoliopsida > Asparagales > Amaryllidaceae > Allium > Allium fistulosum. Next base: position 921,727,251 of record CM060906.1, read on the forward strand.
TCAAAACGAATGTTACGTAAAACAGCGTTACGACGACTCAAAATCACTAGTATAGGGATTCGGATTTTTATAGATATATAAATCCCAATACTACATCAAAACATTTCCTTTCGAAAATCATTTACTATAACAACAGTGTTATAGTCCACCATTTCCTTCTTTCTCGAAAACGTCTATTTCAACAATAAATGTTGAAATCTATGATTTCGATATTCAACTCATTTTAAAATATCGTTAAAATGTTTAACTTCATTTTTAATATCATTTCTTCCCGAAACCATATCTATTTTACTTAACAATATATTCACTGTCCAAAATCGTGAATATAATTCACGTAACCCAATTTCAATCATTTCTACACATTTTTATTTCAATAAAAATTCGCTATTCAAAATCGTGAATATATCTTCTTAAATAATCTTCTATATTAAATTTATCACATTCAATCTATTTCGAATTTATAAGCACGTTTATAAATTCTATTCCTCTTTTTAATAACAACTTCGATTTATAAACCTTCTTTTATCAACTTCTATATTTAACTTATTAAAATAAGTGACTTTGGGTTTATAAACAACTTTTATAAATTTCAATTCTATTTATAAAAACTTCAATATCAATTCAATTTCAATATTTATTTCTGAATTTATTTTCAATCGTTTGAATAAAATTTCCATATTGATTTCTCAAAAATTCATTTCTAAATATTAAATCAATTACAGATTGATTTCAAATTTTATTTATCACTACTAAAATAAATTCCTTATTTTTCTCAATTACTCAACATCCTGTTTTAAATGGATTCTTTAAATTGAAATCATTTCACATTGATTTCCCAAATCGTTTCAACTTACCAATTAAATTTCTAATTGGATTTCCAACTTATCTCCTTTTAAATAAATTCCTTTCAAAGAAAATATATTTCAATTGTTTCTTTCAGTCTATTTAAAAATCCAAATTCTTAAATTAAATTCTTCAATTTATAATCACTATTTTACGAAATCCATTTATTTAACATTTTCACTTGATTCTGGAATTAATTCGATAAGATTATAAAAATTAACTTTTTAGACTTTAAAATTTTCTTTCTTCAAAATTTATTCAATTTCAAAGATTGATTCACTTAGAAATTTCTACTTTGATTTCAAAAATTCAATTTCGTTTATTTTTGGAATCCAATGATGTCAAAACATCTATTCAGCTAAATTTTAGCTTTTCAAACAATTTCCAGATATCAATTCAATACAACAATAATCATTCACAGATTATCACATCACAGTAGAAATAAATTCAATCAATGTGAGGGGTCCAGTTGGATCCCTCCAACCTGTTTCCCTGCATCCAAAGACGTTAGCACAATACCAATTCCGCTCCAGTACGGAATTATCGCGGTATATAGGTTTTTTATAAATCCGCTTACTAACGGCGCAATAGGGTCTCATCCGCTATACGAGGCGGGAAATCAATCAATCCAATATATACATATGCCAATATGTATATACTGCTATATATATAGATATATCCTATCATATCTAATACACATTCAAACAGTCAATCAAATCAATAACTGAAAATTTCCACTTTTCAAATTGAGTGAGAAGATCTCACCTTTGCTTTTATTAGCATCCATTTCCTTTCTGGCTTATTTCCATTCGGATATCGAACCTTGTATAAATAATTATATGATTTATTAATATTTGAACTATCGAACAATAAATTTCCCATTTAATAAATTTAATTAACTAATTATTTAATTAAACAAATTTCTTTCTAGTACTTAACAAAATAGCAATTTCCTTTATTGTAAAATTTTCCTTCTTTAATATATATATATTTATTAAATTCTTATAAATTACCTTCTAACCTACGTATATACATTTACACATATTAAACAGGATCAACTGACTGTAAATATATTTTCTGTTTCTTGTATGTGGTTAAATAAAGTAAAATGACTTTACTGTTGTTGAACAACTAAATTTTGTACAGAAAATTAAAAGTGTTTATCTTCAATAATATAGTTATCTGGATAAACTAAATCATTACCTATTTACCTCACTGACAAAATCGAACGAACCCAGGTTCTCACCACGCTCGACCAAACCTTGCTCGAACACGAACCCACCACCAGAGAACTGCCATCAAGATCGCAACCCTCCCCTCTTCGCTCAATCCAGTATCTTCCTTCCATCGCGTGTTAGCCTAGAGAATCGTGACCTCTGCGCCTTGCGACCCCAAATTCGCGAGCTTCTCCGATCCCTGAGCGCGGCGCAGTTGCCATCAACCTCCGGCCTCCTTCGCGACACCACCGCCTTCCACGCGTACGCGTAAGCGCGCGCGAACCCCCAATTGCCTTGCTCGAACCCATCACCGAATCGCGTCTTCCCCCAGACACGAGAACGTGAACGCGACTGTGATTTAGTTTTCGTTCGAATTTTGCTTAGGGAATTTATTTGGGTTCTTTCGTTTGAACGAAAGGAAAATGAAAGAGGGACGCCATTGTTTTGATTTTTGGCTCGGCTATTATTTTTAAAAGAAAGAAAGAGACGCGATTTTCCTTTAAAACACTCGGCCATTGATTTGCTTTGATTTCGAACTGATATGTTTCGTGAGATTTGTAATGAACGGGGGAGACAAGGGTACGCGACATTTCAGAGGGTAGGTCTGCTTAGAAAACTTAGGGTGGCTGATGTTGACAAATTTTAAAATTTAAAATTCAATTTGAATTCGATTAAATCTCAACGCATTTTCTCATCGTAGGGTCGCGTATTAACTCCGAAGAATACGAAATTTGGAATCCGACAAAAATTCAATATTACGGACCCAATGGAATTGGTTTCGTCGAATTCCGAGACTGTTTGAAAAATGACTATTTTTAAATATCGGTTTGAACGATTATTTTCAAAACTGAACAAATCATCTCCAAATTCGATTCTGAAACTTCTATAACCTTTCTATAACTCCAGTATGATTAAATAAAATTTTCCAAATCGTTTTCAATCATTTTAAACTCGATTTTCAATTATCTCTGGAATTTCACTATTTAATTTATCGATTTAATTATCAAATTAAATCCAATATTCGAAAAATAAATCATTCGACTTCTAAATTCCATTTATTAATATTTAAAATCAATTAAATATCCGAATTTTTATTATCAAAAATTCTGGGTCGTTACAGACTTCCCTCCTTAAAAGAATTTCGTCCTCGAAATTACAAGTTAGGAAAAGTGGTCCTTAACTCGTCTACTATCTTTCAACATTCAATAGTTTTATCAAATTTTCAAAACAAATCTCTCTACTAAAGATTCGTTATCAATTCAACTAAATTTCCAACTTCAATTTTAAGTTTCAAACAACATTGTTTAACTTCTAAATTCAAATTCGAGTTTAAATTCAAATCTTAAACTTCAAAATTTTCTCAAAATTTTCTAACACTCGAAATTTTCGAAAAATTTCGCCAGCGTCTCCTTTGCGCGGCTAATACGGTACGACTACAAAACGTCCCTACGGACTCTCAGATTTCAAAAAGAAAAAGAAAAAGCCAAGCGGCTAGAGAGAAATCATCAAAAACTCATATTAAAACTCAAATACATACCTTTTTCGAGCAATTCAAATTCTCTTCTAAATTAAAATCCCAATTCCTTTACACCTGTATATCTACTAGCCATTATATCTAGTTACAGCATTCAAACTATTTTGCAAATTCTATTACAAAATTTCAAATATAAACTGTTTACACATTTTTAACTTACTATTGAAGTTACATATCAATTCTCATTCAATTTTACATTTCAATTCTCATTCGAATTCAATTCACAATTCCAATCTAATTTGGATTTAGTTCAACTTCTGAATATTGAATTTTATCAATTAACTTTAGTTCACTTCAAACTAATCTCAAAACTTCATTTAATTTCACACAATTCAACTTCATTTTCAATATTCAGTTTTAATTCCAGTTCTATTTACTTTCAAATTCAAAAATGAATTTTAACATTCAATTTCATTTTCTGGCACTTGCAATCGCAATTTATTCATTCATTCACTAATTCATTCGTTTTTCAATTTGAATTTCATTCTAATCAAATTTCAAATATTTTATAAGTCTTTGACTTATTTACATATCGATTTATCAAATCATTTATACAATCACATTTACAATTTCATTTCGTTAATGAATTTTATTTTCAATTATCTTCTTGGAATTCTATTTCCAATCATAAATTTACATTACAATTTATATTCACAACTTTATTCATATATAAATTTATCTCTTTACGTTAGATTTTTATCTAAACTTTACAAGTTATCAACCTTCATAATATTTCATAATATTCCAGAGTCTTAGCAACATTTCAAAATCATTTTGAAAACAATTCAAATTACCCTTTGAATTTCCAAAACTAAACCCAAATTTTTCAAACAACTTCCATTTAAAACAATTTGACAGCAATTCCTCTTCCGGAAACCCGAAAATGAACATCGATAATGCTGCAGTCATTACCGAAGTTATTTTCCAGCGACCGAAAAGAGTTTAGAGCTTTCATCTCTCTAAAATACTTTCCAAAACCTTCGAAATCCATTTTCAAATCAAAAAAGATTTAAACTTCCAAATTTCCAAAATTTTCAAATTCTTTTCAAAACATTTCCAAAAACTTCTCTGGAATTCCGTTTTAATTATAAATCACATTTACAATTTACATTCTTAAATTTCATTTGTATGTGAATTTTATTTCTTAACTTTGGAGTTATGATTTTAATTTCTTATTCAATTTCATATAATAATGATAACATTTCAATGTTATCACTTCCCAACAAACAAGCATCCATATACTATAATAATTTATAGAAAAATCATTTCTTTTCTATACAAAAATAGTTTTGGGCAAAATTATTTCATTTACCCTATTTAAAACAATACTGTGTCAGTTTATCTTGTTTAGAGTTTAGAAACCCCTATCGATTACAGTTAGCTAGACTGCACCGACCAGAATCCATAAACAATCAACCGATAAGTCAACACAATACAAAACAATTTCATATTCAAATAACAAATACGCGCTCATATCTATTATTACACTCAACTCATTCTAGAGTACTACTGACTCTATCTCTAATGAGTAACACCCAACAGAGCAGGGTTGTCGCTTAACCATATGCTCTGATACCACTTTGTCACATACCGAAATTTTCGACTTTCGAAAATTCGACATCGATACTCACTTTATCGACTGCCGAGAAATCGAGTGCCGGAAACTCCAATAGTGAGGGTTTTAAGAAAAAGAAAAAGTAGAAGAAGAAGGAGATAGAAGAAAAAGAGAAGAAAGAAAGAAGAAGAACAACAGAAAACATCTGAACGACATCAATAGAAACACAGAACAGAGACAATATCAGAATCTCACATATCGCAGCGGAACAATATATAATAGATAAATGAATAATCTTTAAAACAAAGAACTATATCATTTTATACATACATCAATCATCAGAGTCAATATACAACTCAGTACAACAATGGACAGTTTTATACTTGTCCTCATACAGAATACACAGCGGAATAAATAATATCAGATACAAAAACTACGTCTCGTCATCCAGCTTATCTCCAAGCTCCAGAATATCCAGATAACCTAATAATCTAACTCTAGACTGCCCGTGTGGAAATTTGTGGGCACCCAGAGTTTAGAAGGGAAACAATAAACTCCGAGTCAGTCATGGTGACTGGTGTGAGATCGTAAAACAGTTATTCTTTAAAATAAACAACAGGAAGATTTTAAAGTCAATTCGCAATGCTTTTGGAAAATGAAACTACCATAAGACCTCCCACCACACACACAATGCAAACGCAGACTTGGAGGAGATTTCTTCTTATGATAGTCAAAGATGCTTACTACGCAAAAAAAAAATCAAATTCTTTTTGATATTATTATTAGTGCATAGTGTAGAAAACATTTCGAAAGTAGAATATAAATCTTAGCCAGCATAGTGTAACGACCCGTATTTTTAACACTTTAAAAATACGAATTAAAATGAAAATTTTGGATAAAAATCCGAAGGAAATAAAATTTTGTGTTGTTAAAAGTGAATTACAAGTTAAAATACAAAACTGAATTCTGAAATAACTTATTTGTAAATTAAATATGGATGTTAACTTGTAGTGAATGTAAATAATGGATTGAATTTGATTGTAAACCAAATTGGTTATGATTGTAAACAAAGAATAAATAAAATGGTAGATTTAATAGCGGAATTTTATGTTATTGAAACTAATATAAATAAAGGTAACTTAATATTACAGTTGATTGAAATTAGATAATAACTGAAACTGTGATTTGATAAAGATGTTAACTTGTAATTGAACGTAAGTAAAGATTTAAATTTGATTGTAACAAGTAATTGAAATGAATTGAATTTGATTTTAAACAACAAAATAAATAAAATGTTACATTTAATATTGAAGTTATAATATTGAAATCAACGTAAATGAATGTAATTTAATATTACTGTGAATTTAAATAAGATGATAGCTAAAGAAAATGAAAGTAAATGAATTATAAACTATTGATAATAATGTATAAGTAAATGGTTGATTCAATAATGAAAGTGTAAATTGAAATAAAAGAATTCATTTGGAATTAAATAACTTGAATTTGAATTACAATATAATTGAACGCTGAATCTAATATAATCTTTTATATTGGGTTTATAATGGAAAACTGCATTGTAAAGGATTTTAATTATTGTGAAATTAAAAAATGAAATTTGCGAACAATTGAAATTTGATTTAAAAGTTAATAATTTAAAATTGGGAATTTTATATTGAAATTAGACTGTAGAAATAGCCATTTTTACAACTGTCTCGGATTTCGACGAAACCAGTTTCATCGGATCCGTAACAGTGAATTATTGTAAGGTTTCAATTTTCGTAGCAATCGGACTTGTCGTTTGATCGTGCGAGCTTGAAACGCGTAGAAATTTAACGTCGTTAATTAAAATAATCAACTTCAAAAAGCTATCTTCCACATACGATTGAATTAGGCCTTGGGACTAGTTCCATTGCGTCCGGAACGGGGGTAAAACCTTATAAACGCCTGGCGGCACGTCTCAATTGGAGTTCGGATGATTTTGGACCTACCTTTATAAATACGTACGCAACCGAGACAGTTTTATTTCATTTCAGAAACCCTAGCCGCCAGTATTTTAATGGCTGAAATTTGCTCGAACTTCTTTCCTTAATATCTCTCAATCCGTTCAACGAAATCAAAAAATTTCAAAAGCAAAAGTGTAGATCTCGACGAGCTCTTCAAATCCATACGGTTGATTCGTGCTAATTCGCCACGGATTCGCCCAGATCTGACTTGGAAGCGTGCGCGTTTTTCTTGGTTTGCGTGCAAACGGTGGCGAATGGGGTGGCGAAACTTGGCGCGGAGGTGGAGCAAGGCGAGGCGCACGTGATGATGCCCCCTGATCGATGTTCGGTCGTCGTTTGCTGCGCGCGTAGATGGAGATGAACGGCGTGAAGTGGGTTCGGGTGTGCTGCGCGTGAAGAAGAAGGTTAAGCGATTAATTAATTTTATTATACTGCTAATCATGTTTAAATTATATCGTTATATTAATTTAAGTGTAACTTCTGCATACGAGATCCGTTTCGGGCGAAACAGGTGGCGTCGGAATCGTAGCGACGAGATCTACATTATGAAACAAGTTTGGTTGCATTCCGAGACTGTGAAATTTTAGGTCTTATTAACGGGCTTTAAATCAAAGGTGAGTGTTTATACGCTCACAATTGACTAAAATAATTTATGGTAGTTAAATTTGATATTGTGAAGTGATATGAATTTTATTTGTCGTTTTGATAAAAAATTAATTGTCATATAGATTGTCATTTAAATTCACCGTTGAAAATTAAATTGACAGTCGAATTGAAATTAAAATTGAATTGCGATTAAATTACCTAACATTGATAACTATGAAATTGCCATGAATTGTATTGTCTATTGGATGATTTATTTCGATGGATGCTATTGGTTGATATTTAAATGTTTGGATGTTTATTTGCTTTTATGTATCCTGTTATACATACATATGACACTGTGATTGGTTTATGTGATATATATTCATCCCTGACATTTAATTGAAATAAATAATCACTTGGCCGTAGGTTAGAAAATTATATACGGACACCGGGTTGGTTAAATTAAATGATTTTAAAAGTTGTTTTGAAATTATTTAAATGAATTGATTTTAGGAATAAAAATCCAATTTATGGAAATTGAATTAATTTGAATTGAAGCTCGAGATGTTGGAATTTAAACTTAGTAAATGAAATTGTTTAATTATTCGAAGTTTAGATTTTTTTTAAGAAAAAAAAAGATTGAAATACGACGTAAATTTTCGAAAGTTGATTTGTTTTAAAAGATTGGACTTTTAATCGAACTATGAATATTTCTAAGAAAATTTATATGAAATGATATTTCAAGTTTGAGTTTGGAATTGAAAATTGATTTGAAATTGAGATTTAATTAATTTGGAATTTAATTGAAATTCAAAGAAATTTGTGGATTGGACTAAATTGAAACTATTGAATTAAATTTGAAGACAAAATTGATTTGAATAGGATTTGAACTGAAATTGATTTGGAATGTAATACTTGAATGAATTCTTGAAATCCGAATGTTAATCTAAGTTTATTGAATTGGAATTGTTCCAGAAATTAAGTAAACTACTTAATACGGATGTTTAATTTGAAGTATATTCTAATTTGAATACGAAATGGTTTTAAAACGAATCTTATATTCTTATATAAATATATGAACTGTTTGAAATGTGAAATATTTAAAGTTTCGAAATATATTGAAAGTGAAATGGCTTATTTTGTGGTTCAAATATGTATTTGAAGTTGATAATTTGAAATGGTTTATTGAGAAGCTGAATCGAGTTGAAATTGATGATTTGAAATTTGATTAAATTTTAAATTTTGGAATTCGAGTTTATGTGAATCGTTTTGTGAGATTTTGAGGCGAAAAATGATTTTGAAATTCGAAATGAGATTTCGAGGCGAAAAATGATTTTGAAATCGAAATGAGATATTGAGGCGAAAATTGATTTTGAAATCGAAATGAGATATTGAGGCGAAAAATGATTTTGAAATGAAATCGTATATTTGAGTAGATATGATGATTTTGAAATGGATTTGATTTTGAAGCGAATATGATATTTTGATATCAATTATGAATCGATTTGAAATGTAAAAGAGCCATCGGTGTAATAATACGTAGTTATTAAAGAGACCGGGATCGGATATGGACATACTCTCTGTCGATACCGAAAACCACTTTAATAACTAGTATACGCGGAGTGTTGATCCAGAATGAAGTGGATGGTTTTGGTGAACGTGTTGATTTGAAGAAAGAGAACGATTTTGGATGACCCCTGACATGACTAAAACAGGAGCCGCGCCGGGCCATTGAGGATCGCCATCTCTAGCGGACACACTCCTTCGATACCATGTCTATTACTTTTGTGATTCGATTTGGGTGCACCCCGCGATTTGGGAGTGTTGTTTCGCGGTGTTGGGGTAGTAGCTGCTATGCCCAACATCAGTCCGGATCACGCAACTACTAGTATCCTAGTTGGTATTGCCTCATGTACCTTGTCATACTGATTATCCTATTCGCGACCACTACGATTTTGATTTGTACCTTTAGTATATGGATTGCCCTCTGGTGACTTCCGGTTTTGGGGAAACTACGGTCTTGTATATGCTCTTGGGAATATAAACTGTGTTAAGGGTGGAATGGGCCATGGCTTAACGCTATTTTAATACTTTTACTTTAATGTAGACATATTATAATAGCGTATTGTACTACATAGTAGATAGTTTAACGGATCCTTGAGAGATGGAAAATCACGTAACATCTCTTAAGTTATTTCACTCACGTTGACACTGGACAGGAGATGTCAAACCCCGTAAACATCTCTGACGCCGTCACACTCATATTTTCTTATTCGATTTGACTTACATGAGATATTTTAGTCCTGACTCGAGTGTTTTGTCTTTTCATTACGCTCGGGTCAGCCTGAGCATTTCAGATAAGGTTGAAGATCTATTTTGGAGGACGAAGACGGAGTTTGGTATTACATCATTTGTATTCTACTACCATATTATTTTTCCGCTGCATTATTGTATTATCTCTGATATGTATGTAACTCTGATGTATGATGTATAATAAAAATCAAATTTATTTATTTAACAGCTTCATGAACTGTTATTTTATTATTATATCTTGTTCCTTCCGCTGCAAGATTCTGAGTTTGTTTCTGTTCTTTCCTTTCTTTTCTTATTTAACCCCAATAACTATCTGTATTTTGGATTGTTTGAGTCGGCATGTGTGTATGTTTTGTCGACTTGAACGGTCAAAAATGCGGGTCGTTACACTTGGTATCAGAGCTTTGGTTTAGCGATAAACCTTGGCTCTAGTGGGGAATAACTCATTGAAATAGAGGTAAACTATATGAATGAGTTGAGTGTATATGAGAGAGCGTATTTGTAATTTTGATATAAAAATGATTTTATATTGTGTTAATTTGTTCCGTTGAGTATTTATGAATTCTGGTTGGTACTTGGGACGCCAAGGCATCGATAGGAATTTCTAAACACTCGAATAGGACAGATTGACATAATATTGTTTTGGATTATATTCTATATATAAAAGACTTATCTTGAAAATTTATAAATTTTGATTGTATTGGTTAGAGATGATAATATTAGATTATCATCGTTTATTGTTGATTAGTCAATATTTCTAACTATTGACTATTGAATGATCTTAAGAAATGAAACTTGTAAATATGATTGACAATGAATATAAATGGTAAATAAAATGAAATAAAAATGAATTTAAATTAAGATGGAGAATTTAAATTCCGGTGTTTTGAAAATTTATTATCAAAAATTTGAAATGTATAATATAAGTATTATATGATAGTATATTCGATTAGAAATTGTTTTCAAAGGATTTTCAAATGAAGTAAGTGTTATACTCCCCTCTTGACACTAGAAAATGATTCCGGTGATGAGTGCACGCATCATCGACTTTATTTTCGAGAGTCTAAGTGGGGGAGATCACTTAATAGTTTTTCTAAACCCTGTTTTGATTAAAATTGAATTTTATTTTGTATTCTCTATAGTATGACTTGATATATATTAATATAAGTATATATTATTTCAAACTTGATTTGAAATGAAACCGGAGTTGAAATTCTTAAGTTCTTTAATATTTAATGACTTTAAACTATTGAAATAAACTAGAAACTGTACTCTTTTGGATTAAATAGAACTTGAATTGAAATTTTCTAAAGTATGTAATGAAAATAAGTATATATATATATATATTTCAATGCTGATTAAAATTTTTCTAAAAGTATGATTTGAGATATAAAGATATTAGTATATATATATTTATTTATTTAAAAAAAAAGGGTTTAATCGAATCCGGTGTTGAAATTCTTAAGTTCACTAATAAGGAATGATTTTAATTATTAAACTAAAGTAAATCTTGAATTGTTAGAAACTTATGAATTGAAAAAGGTGAAATTGAATTTAAGTGTTAAAAAAAAAATTATTAAAATTGTAGGAGTAACCCTTAATTTGGAAAATAATAAATTGGAAATTTATTTAATAGGTATAACACTCAAATTGAATGAAAAGAAGTTGTATATTATTTAACTACATTCTATTTGCATAGCTATAACTTACCAAATACTTAAAAAGTTTAAAATGCTAATATGGATAAGTAAATGAATAATATACAAGTGTGATTGCGAATAATAAAATGTGAAGATCTATTGATAGTTGTAAATATAAAGGAAATTTAAGTTGTAAAGTGAATTAAATTTAAAATTAATTAAATATAGAATTAGTAAATGGAAACTAATTAAATTTGAATAAAACTAAATGTCAATAAACTTGGAAGTGTATGAAATTAAAATTTTGACTTGGAAATGTATAATTGATTTATTATAGATTTGGATGGAGGTTAATGTTTGATATGCATTGGTTGTTAGATGGATGTTAATTGATTAAGTATGATTCATTTTGTTAATAAATTGAATAAATGGAATATAAATTTAAATAATTAAATTCAATTTGAAGTAAGGTGATGTTGAATATAATTGTAATCAATTTAATTTGAAGAAATTGTCTTGAGTTAAATGTGGATGTAATAAAGTGAATAAACCGGAAAACAAATTTAATGTAAACTTATTTCATAAAAATATAAAAGAAATTAACAACTTTGTGTTAATGCTTGATTTTCCGGAAACTTTAAATTGGATAGTTTGTATTTGTAATAACAAACAAATGTGGAAATCTAAAATTGTCCGGTATGTGCTGAAACTAAAAGTACCATAACTTTTAAATGAATAATCGGAATTTGATGATCTTGGACTTTTCGGAAAACTTAGAATCTGTAGCAAGACTTTTGTTTAGAGTATTTCAGAAAATTCATTCGTTTACTAGGTTAAAAATGTAAATGTCTATCGCTGTCCTGTGTAAGAATAAGCAAAACCAATAGCATTTGACCTTAGTATTTATGACATAACTTTTTACTGGTTTATCGGATTTTCATGATCTTGTACTTTTTGGAAACCTCAGAACCTATGCTCCAACTTTTGTTTTAGAAGCCTTGCATTTTGCTGAAGTTTAGAACGTCGAAAGTGTGCGTGAAGGTCGCTGACCTGCACGGACCTGAAACGTATTCTCGTAGTAAAACGGTCGTAACTTTTAAACGGAAGGTCCGAATTCAATGATTTTGGACATTCCGGAAAGCCTGAAACGAATGCAACAACTTTTGTTTAGATTCTATTGTCAAATTTTATAGTTTAGGTGACCAAAAACTGAGATTCGTTTGCTGTCCTGGAATTGGAATTTCAGTTTTGAAGCTAAACATGTAATATGTGTGTCGTTTATGATAAGTATATCGATCTATCTTTATATGCATGGTTCTAACTTGGTTATTGAGCACTTTAGTAGGTAGCAAAGGGGTTGCGCTTCGCCTGTGGAGCTCGCTTCTGCGCTAAATGCAAAATGTAAGTTAAAATGCTAATAAACGCTTAATAATAGGTATGTTCTCGGATTACAGTTTATGTTGTGGTATATTATTGTGTTCCCCATGTTTTGGGATGCCTCATTCTTGTAATGAGATGTATATCATGCAATTATTACCACTGTGAAATTTTTCGGTCCTAGCCGCGCAAAGGAGGTGCTGCCGAAATTTTTCAAAAATCCGGGAGTTAGAAAATTTTGAGATTTTAAAAATCCTATAACTAAATTTTGCAAATAAGTCAAATATTTGAATGAATTATATCTAAATGATGGTTTCTCCTTCTCCGTTCCTTTTCGAGAACGAAAAGTTTTAAGTGGGGGAGAATGTAACGACCCGTATTTTTAACACTTTAAAAATACGAATTAAAATGAAAATTTTGGATAAAAATCCGAAGGAAATAAAATTTTGTGTTGTTAAAAGTGAATTACAAGTTAAAATACAAAACTGAATTCTGAAATAACTTATTTGTAAATTAAATATGGATGTTAACTTGTAGTGAATGTAAATAATGGATTGAATTTGATTGTAAACCAAATTGGTTATGATTGTAAACAAAGAATAAATAAAATGGTAGATTTAATAGCGGAATTTTATGTTATTGAAACTAATATAAATAAATGTAACTTAATATTACAGTTGATTGAAATTAGATAATAACTGAAACTGTGATTTGATAAAGATGTTAACTTGTAATTGAACGTAAGTAAAGATTTAAATTTGATTGTAACAAGTAATTGAAATGAATTGAATTTGATTTTAAACAACAAAATAAATAAAATGTTACATTTAATATTGAAGTTATAATATTGAAATCAACGTAAATGAATGTAATTTAATATTACTGTGAATTTAAATAAGATGATAGCTAAAGAAAATGAAAGTAAATGAATTATAAACTATTGATAATAATGTATAAGTAAATGGTTGATTCAATAATGAAAGTGTAAATCGAAATAAAAGAATTCATTTGGAATTAAATAACTTGAATTTGAATTACAATATAATTGAACGCTGAATCTAATATAATCTTTTATATTGGGTTTATAATGGAAAACTGCATTGTAAAGGATTTTAATTATTGTGAAATTAAAAAATGAAATTTGCGAACAATTGAAATTTGATTTAAAAGTTAATAATTTAAAATTGGGAATTTTATATTGAAATTAGACTGTAGAAATAGCCATTTTTACAACTGTCTCGGATTTCGACGAAACCAGTTTCATCGGATCCGTAACAGTGAATTATTGTAAGGTTTCAATTTTCGTAGCAATCGGACTTGTCGTTTGATCGTGCGAGCTTGAAACGCGTAGAAATTTAACGTCGTTAATTAAAATAATCAACTTCAAAAAGCTATCTTCCACATACGATTGAATTAGGCCTTGGGACTAGTTCCATTGCGTCCGGAACGGGGGTAAAACCTTATAAACGCCTGGCGGCACGTCTCAATTGGAGTTCGGATGATTTTGGACCTACCTTTATAAATACGTACGCAACCGAGACAGTTTTATTTCATTTCAGAAACCCTAGCCGCCAGTATTTTAATGGCTGAAATTTGCTCGAACTTCTTTCCTTAATATCTCTCAATCCGTTCAACGAAATCAAAAAATTTCAAAAGCAAAAGTGTAGATCTCGACGAGCTCTTCAAATCCATACGGTTGATTCGTGCTAATTCGCCACGGATTCGCCCAGATCTGACTTGGAAGCGTGCGTGTTTTTCTTGGTTTGCGTGCAAACGGTGGCGAATGGGGTGGCGAAACTTGGCGCGGAGGTGGAGCAAGGCGAGGCGCACGTGATGATGCCCCCTGATCGATGTTCGGTCGTCGTTTGCTGCGCGCGTAGATGGAGATGAACGGCGTGAAGTGGGTTCGGGTGTGCTGCGCGTGAAGAAGAAGGTTAAGCGATTAATTAATTTTATTATACTGCTAATCATGTTTAAATTATATCGTTATATTAATTTAAGTGTAACTTCTGCATACGAGATCCGTTTCGGGCGAAACAGGTGGCGTCGGAATCGTAGCGACGAGATCTACATTATGAAACAAGTTTGGTTGCATTCCGAGACTGTGAAATTTTGGGTCTTATTAACGGGCTTTAAATCAAAGGTGAGTGTTTATACGCTCACAATTGACTAAAATAATTTATGGTAGTTAAATTTGATATTGTGAAGTGATATGAATTTTATTTGTCGTTTTGATAAAAAATTAATTGTCATATAGATTGTCATTTGAATTCACCGTTGAAAATTAAATTGACAGTCGAATTGAAATTAAAATTGAATTGCGATTAAATTACCTGACATTGATAACTATGAAATTGCCATGAATTGTATTGTCTATTGGATGATTTATTTCGATGGATGCTATTGGTTGATATTTAAATGTTTGGATGTTTATTTGCTTTTATGTATCCTGTTATACATACATATGACACTGTGATTGGTTTATGTGATATATATTCATCCCTGACATTTAATTGAAATAAATAATCACTTGGCCGTAGGTTAGAAAATTATATACGGACACCGGGTTGGTTTAATTAAATGATTTTAAAAGTTGTTTTGAAATTATTTAAATGAATTGATTTTAGGAATAAAAATCCAATTTATGGAAATTGAATTAATTTGAATTGAAGCTCGAGATGTTGGAATTTAAACTTAGTAAATGAAATTGTTTAATTATTCGAAGTTTAGATTTTTTTTAAGAAAAAAAAAGATTGAAATACGACGTAAATTTTCGAAAGTTGATTTGTTTTAAAAGATTGGACTTTTAATCGAACTATGAATATTTCTAAGAAAATTTATATGAAATGATATTTCAAGTTTGAGTTTGGAATTGAAAATTGATTTGAAATTGAGATTTAATTAATTTGGAATTTAATTGAAATTCAAAGAAATTTGTGGATTGGACTAAATTGAAACTATTGAATTAAATTTGAAGACAAAATTGATTTGAATAGGATTTGAACTGAAATTGATTTGGAATGTAATACTTGAATGAATTCTTGAAATCCGAATGTTAATCTAAGTTTATTGAATTGGAATTGTTCCAGAAATTAAGTAAACTACTTAATACGGATGTTTAATTTGAAGTATATTCTAATTTGAATACGAAATGGTTTTAAAACGAATCTTATATTCTTATATAAATATATGAACTGTTTGAAATGTGAAATATTTAAAGTTTCGAAATATATTGAAAGTGAAATGGCTTATTTTGTGGTTCAAATATGTATTTGAAGTTGATAATTTGAAATGGTTTATTGAGAAGCTGAATCGAGTTGAAATTGATGATTTGAAATTTGATTAAATTTTAAATTTTGGAATTCGAGTTTATGTGAATCGTTTTGTGAGATTTTGAGGCGAAAAATGATTTTGAAATTCGAAATGAGATTTCGAGGCGAAAAATGATTTTGAAATCGAAATGAGATATTGAGGCGAAAATTGATTTTGAAATCGAAATGAGATATTGAGGCGAAAAATGATTTTGAAATGAAATCGTATATTTGAGTAGATATGATGATTTTGAAATGGATTTGATTTTGAAGCGAATATGATATTTTGATATCAATTATGAATCGATTTGAAATGTAAAAGAGCCATCGGTGTAATAATACGTAGTTATTAAAGAGACCGGGATCGGATATGGACATACTCTCTGTCGATACCGAAAACCACTTTAATAACTAGTATACGCGGAGTGTTGATCCAGAATGAAGTGGATGGTTTTGGTGAACGTGTTGATTTGAAGAAAGAGAACGATTTTGGATGACCCCTGACATGACTAAAACAGGAGCCGCGCCGGGCCATTGAGGATCGCCATCTCTAGCGGACACACTCCTTCGATACCATGTCTATTACTTTTGTGATTCGATTTGGGTGCACCCCGCGATTTGGGAGTGTTGTTTCGCGGTGTTGGGGTAGTAGCTGCTATGCCCAACATCAGTCCGGATCACGCAACTACTAGTATCCTAGTTGGTATTGCCTCATGTACCTTGTCATACTGATTATCCTATTCGCGACCACTACGATTTTGATTTGTACCTTTAGTATATGGATTGCCCTCTGGTGACTTCCGGTTTTGGGGAAACTACGGTCTTGTATATGCTCTTGGGAATATAAACTGTGTTAAGGGTGGAATGGGCCATGGCTTAACGCTATTTTAATACTTTTACTTTAATGTAGACATATTATAATAGCGTATTGTACTACATAGTAGATAGTTTAACGGATCCTTGAGAGATGGAAAATCACGTAACATCTCTTAAGTTATTTCACTCACGTTGACACTGGACAGGAGATGTCAAACCCCGTAAACATCTCTGACGCCGTCACACTCATATTTTCTTATTCGATTTGACTTACATGAGATATTTTAGTCCTGACTCGAGTGTTTTGTCTTTTCATTACGCTCGGGTCAGCCTGAGCATTTCAGATAAGGTTGAAGATCTATTTTGGAGGACGAAGACGGAGTTTGGTATTACATCATTTGTATTCTACTACCATATTATTTTTCCGCTGCATTATTGTATTATCTCTGATATGTATGTAACTCTGATGTATGATGTATAATAAAAATCAAATTTATTTATTTAACAGCTTCATGAACTGTTATTTTATTATTATATCTTGTTCCTTCCGCTGCAAGATTCTGAGTTTGTTTCTGTTCTTTCCTTTCTTTTCTTATTTAACCCCAATAACTATCTGTATTTTGGATTGTTTGAGTCGGCATGTGTGTATGTTTTGTCGACTTGAACGGTCAAAAATGCGGGTCGTTACACATAGGTACCATTATAGTATGCTTGCTATAGCTACCATATTAAATGGCAGGTTCTACAACTAAAACCGTACAAGTCACGTATTGTTTCTTTGGATTTCCAACAAATGGTCAGGCTAAGGAACTTCCTATCCACGATGGGTACGTCCCTGGAATAGACGACCCGAGAACCTAACCGGATCTCTGCCAACACAAGGCCGGGTTACCTCTGCAAAAATAGGTAACTACTGACACGCGTATGCCATCCCCCGATCGTCACCGATCTTCCCGAGGATCCCCGATTCGCAACAACCACAAAGAAATAAATTTTGCAGCAACCACAGAGGTTAAGTATCTGGGCTCCATACCATGATACCACCTTTATCCAGAAGGAATGACATACACTAAGGGGCGCTACTCCCTAGAACCTTGCTGCATTCGTCCTGTTTCGACCATTTCCGGGGTGTGAGGCTCGACGAAGTCTCGTCCACAAAGCTACGCTTTCTACAAAAAAGCCCTGCTTCGGGTCCAACAAAATGATCAACCTATGATCACAAAGATATAAGATCAAACAAATGATCATATCACAAATGATCAAACACTGATCATTTTACAGCAACACTCAGTATGCCACGTTACCAAATTGGGATATATCGCTGATAAATTTCAACTACATAACCTCTGAGCTCGTACGTCTCAGAGAAGGGTGTTAAGCTAAGAGAATAAATTCTCCGCCACCAACAGAAATGTATTTGAAAGAAATCAGCTTTATATCTCAAATTGTAACGTCAGACACACAATCCATACAAGTCTATTCCGGGATCGAACAGAACCGAAGGCACTTCTCACGAAGCCCTTGCATTTCCGGATAAATTTCTAATCACGTCCGGACTTCCCGTCACTAAGGGTGATAAAACCTCTAAATCGAAGATCAGTCGATGTAGAGTAACTCGACGGTAATCCTTCCGTTTTCAAAAATATCCGGTCTTCAACACCGGTCTTCGAATGCAATTCATAACGACGTATCACATATTCGGAATGGGTTATACGACCCCATGGTCCTTTCCCGGCTAACCCGAATAGTGAGCGTAAATTCAAAAATAAGTGTGGCATTCAAATTCATCCAATTCACAACAAATACCTATCTAAAGGTAATTATTGATAGTCGGTTATTTAACTATCAATAAAGATGCGCAACATCATCAGATTCCAAATAATTTTCCAAATTATTTCATCTTCCAAAATATCTTTTACTAGATATAAAATTTCCACACTTCTAAAATAAATCGATATTTATTTTTCTAAACAGTTTCCCTTTCTTTTATAAATTCCATAGTGAATTTATATTTCAAAAATATCTACTGATATACGATTTTCAAATCGATTCCAATATTCAACTTCATTTTATCTTTAAGAAGATAAAATCTCAAAACGTTTCATTTCATTTTGGAAAACATTTCCATACTTATCTAATAATAAGTATTTCACAAATCTTTTATTTTCAACACTTGGAAAATATCCGATATACTTAAATCAAATTAAGTATATATGCATTCTTTAAGGAAATCATTTATTATAACAACATTTATTTGAGTCAAAACGAATGTTACGTAAAACAGCGTTACGACGACTCAAAATCACTAGTATAGGGATTCGGATTTTTATAGATATATAAATCCCAATACTACATCAAAACATTTCCTTTCGGAAATCATTTACTATAACAACAGTGTTATAGTCCACCATTTCCTTCTTTCTCGAAAACGTCTATTTCAACAATAAATGTTGAAATCTATGATTTCGATATTCAACTCATTTTAAAATATCGTTAAAATGTTTAACTTCATTTTTAATATCATTTCTTCCCGAAACCATATCTATTTTACTTAACAATATATTCACTGTCCAAAATCGTGAATATAATTCACGTAACCCAATTTCAATCATTTCTACACATTTTTATTTCAATAAAAATTCGCTATTCAAAATCGTGAATATATCTTCTTAAATAATCTTCTATATTAAATTTATCACATTCAATCTATTTCGAATTTATAAGCACGTTTATAAATTCTATTCCTCTTTTTAATAACAACTTCGATTTATAAACCTTCTTTTATCAACTTCTATATTTAACTTATTAAAATAAGTGACTTTGGGTTTATAAACAACTTTTATAAATTTCAATTCTATTTATAAAAACTTCAATATCAATTCAATTTCAATATTTATTTCTGAATTTATTTTCAATCGTTTGAATAAAATTTCCATATTGATTTCTCAAAAATTCATTTCTAAATATTAAATCAATTACAGATTGATTTCAAATTTTATTTATCACTACTAAAATAAATTCCTTATTTTTCTCAAATTACTCAACATCCTGTTTTAAATGGATTCTTTAAATTGAAATCATTTCACATTGATTTCCCAAATCGTTTCAACTTACCAATTAAATTTTTAATTGGATTTCCAACTTATCTCCTTTTAAATAAATTCCTTTCAAAGAAAATATATTTCAATTGTTTCTTTCAGTCTATTTAAAAATCCAAATTCTTAAATTAAATTCTTCAATTTATAATCACTATTTTACGAAATCCATTTATTTAACATTTTCACTTGATTCTGGAATTAATTCGATAAGATTATAAAAATTAACTTTTTAGACTTTAAAATTTTCTTTCTTCAAAATTTATTCAATTTCAAAGATTGATTCACTTAGAAATTTCTACTTTGATTTCAAAAATTCAATTTCGTTTATTTTTGGAATCCAATGATGTCAAAACATCTATTCAGCTAAATTTTAGCTTTTCAAACAATTTCCAGATATCAATTCAATACAACAATAATCATTCACAGATTATCACATCACAGTAGAAATAAATTCAATCAATGTGAGGGGTCCAGTTGGATCCCTCCAACCTGTTTCCCTGCATCCAAAGACGTTAGCACAATACCAATTCCGCTCCAGTACGGAATTATCGCGGTATATAGGTTTTTTATAAATCCGCTTACTAACGGCGCAATAGGGTCTCATCCGCTATACGAGGCGGGAAATCAATCAATCCAATATATACATATGCCAATATGTATATACTGCTATATATATAGATATATCCTATCATATCTAATACACATTCAAACAGTCAATCAAATCAATAACTGAAAATTTCCACTTTTCAAATTGAGTGAGAAGATCTCACCTTTGCTTTTATTAGCATCCATTTCCTTTCTGGCTTATTTCCATTCGGATATCGAACCTTGTATAAATAATTATATGATTTATTAATATTTGAACTATCGAACAATAAATTTCCCATTTAATAAATTTAATTAACTAATTATTTAATTAAACAAATTTCTTTCTAGTACTTAACAAAATAGCAATTTCCTTTATTGTAAAATTTTCCTTCTTTAATATATATATATTTATTAAATTCTTATAAATTACCTTCTAACCTACGTATATACATTTACACATATTAAACAGGATCAACTGACTGTAAATATATTTTCTGTTTCTTGTATGTGGTTAAATAAAGTAAAATGACTTTACTGTTGTTGAACAACTAAATTTTGTACAGAAAATTAAAAGTGTTTATCTTCAATAATATAGTTATCTGGATAAACTAAATCATTACCTATTTACCTCACTGACAAAATCGAACGAACCCAGGTTCTCACCACGCTCGACCAAACCTTGCTCGAACACGAACCCACCACCAGAGAACTGCCATCAAGATCGCAACCCTCCCCTCTTCGCTCAATCCAGTATCTTCCTTCCATCGCGTGTTAGCCTAGAGAATCGTGACCTCTGCGCCTTGCGACCCCAAATTCGCGAGCTTCTCCGATCCCTGAGCGCGGCGCAGTTGCCATCAACCTCCGGCCTCCTTCGCGACACCACCGCCTTCCACGCGTACGCGTAAGCGCGCGCGAACCCCCAATTGCCTTGCTCGAACCCATCACCGAATCGCGTCTTCCCCCAGACACGAGCACGTGAACGCGACTGCGATTTAGTTTTCGTTCGAATTTTGCTTAGGGAATTTATTTGGGTTCTTTCGTTTGAACGAAAGGAAAATGAAAGAGGGACGCCATTGTTTTGATTTTTGGCTCGGCTATTATTTTTAAAAGAAAGAAAGAGACGCGATTTTCCTTTAAAACACTCGGCCATTGATTTGCTTTGATTTCGAACTGATATGTTTCGTGAGATTTGTAATGAACGGGGGAGACAAGGGTACGCGACATTTCAGAGGGTAGGTCTGCTTAGAAAACTTAGGGTGGCTGATGTTGACAAATTTTAAAATTTAAAATTCAATTTGAATTCGATTAAATCTCAACGCATTTTCTCATCGTAGGGTCGCGTATTAACTCCGAAGAATACGAAATTTGGAATTCGACAAAAATTCAATATTACGGACCCAATGGAATTGGTTTCGTCGAATTCCGAGACTGTTTGAAAAATGACTATTTTTAAATATCGGTTTGAACGATTATTTTCAAAACTGAACAAATCATCTCCAAATTCGATTCTGAAACTTCTATAACCTTTCTATAACTCCAGTATGATTAAATAAAATTTTCCAAATCGTTTTCAATCATTTTAAACTCGATTTTCAATTATCTCTGGAATTTCACTATTTAATTTATCGATTTAATTATCAAATTAAATCCAATATTCGAAAAATAAATCATTCGACTTCTAAATTCCATTTATTAATATTTAAAATCAATTAAATATCCGAATTTTTATTATCAAAAATTCTGGGTCGTTACATTTACCATTTCTACTTTTCTTAGGTCTATAGGCAATTCTTCTCTAGATACAATATGCCTAAGGAATTTGACTTCCTACTTCCAAAAAATTACATTTTGATAATTTCTCCTTTAACAAATTCCTTTCTCAGAACTACTAATCCCTCCTTCAGGTGATATTTGTGCTCTTCTTTGCTATTGGAAAATACCAAGATATCATCCACAAACACCATAACAAACTGATTCAATTGCTCTTAGAATACTCTACTCACCAAATCTATAAAATATGTCGGAGCATTAGTCAAGCACAATAACATGACTACTGATTCAAATAGTCCATCAGGAGTTCTAAATGCATCTTTGGTATACTATCCTCCGCTACCCTCAACAGATGAATCCAGTAGCCAAATCAAGCTACGAGAAAACTTTAGCCTTGACTAACTGATCAAAGAGGCCGTCGATGCAAGGCAAAGGATATTGATTCTTTATTGTTGGTTTGTTCAGCTCTCTATAATCGATGCACATCCTAATGGAACCGTTGGCTTTAGTGGAAAAGATGAAGGGGTTCCCCACTTTGAAATACTTCTCTGATTAAAGACTTTCTCTAATAACTCTGAGACTTGCTCATACAATTCCCTCCTTTCTTTTGATCCATATGACTAAGTGGCAGTACTACGGGTCGAGTGTCTTTAACAAGGTTTACTCTACTCAATCTCTCTTTGGGGTGGAATACCGAAAACTTTAGCAAAGATATCTAAAAACCTTGCACTTTAGGGATAAAAGAAAGATCAACCAATGACACACCAAGTGAACACAGATAACTAGTCATCGTCAAGCTTACAACAAACAATAAGTTCCTACCCCCACCATTCCACAATCGTATAACTTTCCTATCATAATCTAAAATTACCCCATTGTGTCATCCATTCCATTCCCAAAATCAATCATTACCTCGAGAAGCTAAATATGTATGCATCACAAAGGAACACTACACTATAAATGACCAACTTAAGGTTTGACATACCATAGATGCGTCGATCCCCCAACAGGATTCGACTGAGATGGAATCATATGTTACTTTGAGGTCTAAGGCTTAGCTTATCTACTAATCCACGACTAATGAATGTGATGCACTAGTATCCGAAAAGAGTTCTGATACGAAATGTAGATAGAGATAACACACCTTCCATAACAATCTGCTTCCCCTTCTCGTTAGAAAATGGTACAATACTAGTAGTCAAAATCACCTCCAATGCATATGCCTTGATAACTTGCCTTCTTTCTTTTGCTAAGCTGGGTAGTTATTCTTAAAGTGTCTAAACTACTGACATTTGTAACGCTTAATCTTAGATATATCCATCTTAGGATGCTTTATAATGTATCTCTTCCAATGACACCTCCTATAGATGATGATCTATTTCTTTCCATATCCTCCTTATGGTCCACCCTTATGCTTATTCTGATTCTAGTTGGTTCCTTTCTTTGGTTCATCTTTCTTAGTCATGATAGCCAACTTCCCATTGATTGAATTCAACTATGCACCTTCAACCAATCCTTAAAATGCACCCCAAAAGGTATTTTATTCACTGCCAACTCTTTTAGTGGAGAATTAACACCTTAGCCAATTTTAGTGCCTACTTCTCTAAATTATTGATCAACCCAAATCTGAACCTTGCCAACTCATTGAACAGATTAACGGATTAGCTCATAGTTGAATCCTTTGCTTTATATGGATAAACATTTCCAATAGTAATCTCTCCTCCACCCTGGAGAAGAACTTAACCACTAACCTACTTTTGAAGCCTGTCTAAGTGATGGTGTCCTCATCCTCCTCCAATATAATGACTTCCTACCAATTAGCTACCTCTCCCTAAAGATGCCCTGTAGCCAACTACCTCCTAATGATGTCACATAGACCTAATAAATTGAAAATCTTCTCATAAGAATTTAAGCATGATTTAGTTACCAAATAGGGTTTGGTACCCATATATGGTTTTTGGTCCAAACTTGAGAAATCCCAGCAGTTTTTGGTAAATTCACTACTAGGGTTGGTTGGATTGGAACTACCTCTAAAGTTGCAGTAGTATTAGGAATAAGAGGAGTCTCGGTAGAGTTTCAACCAATCACTTACAAATACCTTTGAAACAATAAAGGAATGTTCATCCTAGGCATATCCATGGTATCAACCTTAGTACTAGCACTGACTCTGGTCTCCACCTCACGTAGATTGATAGTGTTGGTCTCTGTTCCAATTGAGTTACTCATTTTCAACTACCTGGAAAGAAAATGGGGTTCACTGGCAACTCCCCAATAGATAGTGAATTAATTGGAATAGTAAATGGTGGTACATATGTACTCAACTCACCTATAGATACATACATACATACAACCTGTCATTTTCGACCTTCTGGTTTAACTCAACTCATGATGTGTAAACCCTAAAAACTGAAAATAACGTGTTGTTGGTGATTAATAACAAGTGAAAAATAATAAATATATTATTTATCTCTTTCTGAACTCACAACTGAAGGTAATAATATATAATATCATCATTATCACTATATTCCAAACTGATATATTCAATGTATATATACATGTCACATACAATCAAATCCGATCCCAAACCAAATCCAGATGCACATAACTCTACGCAGTTAAAGCAGTTAGCGATTCCATATTAGTGGAGTTGCAAAAAAATTTAGGGGAGATAAAGTAAGAATATAGCGGAGAATAGCGAAGGTGCTAAAAGCTTTATTAGATATAAAGCCTAATATTTAAAGTTGATTTTTTCTCATTCTCACACCATTTGTGTAGGAAAATAAATATTTTTTAATCTTATATAACAAAACCGAAGAGTATTAGGATTTATACAGTCTAGATTTGGTGATTAAAATAGATTTTTAACTTGTATTGAACACTTATGACTTAAAATTAGTGTATACCCTAACTTTGTTGATTTGGTTCAAAAGAGAACCTGTCAAATCAACTTTCATATTAACATTGCTAAAGTGAGTGCTAAAAAACCTTGATTTAGTAGGTATAACGAAAAATAGCAGGGCTTAAAGCGGATCTACTATTACAACGCTATATTGAAAAGTGTAGCGGTCGAAGAGCACTATGCGCTATAGCAAGATTTTGCGGCACAAGCACATATATACAATTGGTATCAATGTCAGATTATTATTTATATAGGTCCATGACTCTATATACATAAGTAACACCTTCGTTATCTACATCATCAAACGTCACCCGATACAATACACCAGTTTCCATCAACCTAGCGATGAAACAAATACGGAAAAATACAAAAGGTTGGACTACAGTCTATGAGTGTTGTACATCCACTTTACTACATACTCTAATCATTCCCAAATTATAGTAAGACAACTATGGTAAAAAATCATACCTTAGTCATGTTTCACTTGCATCCAACATGTCGATCAAACAATACGATAAACATGCTTAACTCATGAAACAAGGTCTTAGCCCCATACAATTACAATGGTCGATGATATGGTCTAACCCATATATAAAGCCAAGCTCATCCAATGCATTAATACATGGCTGAATCATCAAATGGACGCAGTTTCACATAAGGCTTATGGACTCGTTTCTGTACTACAACAGGCACCTCAGAATTTTACTGGCGATCTTGTTACCATAATAACCAATAAAGGTATCAACATCAATAGACAAACAAATTACTAATAGTAATAGACTATCCATATGTACCCATATATAAATATTTGTATATATATGTCTGAACATCTAATTTGATCAAGTCGGAAATCTCATCAATACGTCACACAAACATCACCCAGAAACCCAAGAAAAAATCGCAGAGCGATTAATACAGACACTTATACAAGCCCACCAAGGTCATTGGTTTACATGTGCCACCTATTAACTTATAATCTACCACTATTCTACTAGTGGTAGGTATTTTGATAGGAGTAGAGGCTCTTGTCAAATTTTCCTGAAGTTATTTTTTTCTTCTAAGTTTTGTTTTCTCTTTTCTTACTCGTTCTATATTCGATTTTTAATAATTTTTCTTTCGAACTTTGGTATGATCCTTCATTATCTTTCTACTTTAATTTAATCAAAAGATTAATGTCAAATTGTTTTAGAATTGGTTCAAAATATTGCTATTTATAAAACTAGCTTTAGGATTTTATACATACACTTTATATATATATAATCTGAAATATACTTAAATATCATTATAGATTCATGATAAATTATAATATAACTTGAAACTACATAGGCAATTTTATAAATATTTTTATTTATATTTTTATATACATTTATAGTGCGTATTCTTCATATAATCTAGTTTTCTAGTCCAAATTTTTTTTTCACAATATTATCAAATATCGCAGGATAAAGAATTTTAAATCTATTTTAATTAATATAAACTCTTTGAAATGTATAAACATATCTATGAAATCATTTTTATGAAGTTTTTATATATTTAACATATTGTTCTAAATATACTATATATATCAAATTTGTTTCCATTGCCTCTCTTAACTTCTATTCACACACACACATAGATATATATATATATATAGTTTCATAAAATTTTGAATTTATATTCTCCGGTCCGTATAAATCATCAGCATAAACTACAATTTATTATAACAATTCATCCATTTCAATTTCAATATGATTATTAGTCTCATATCATTAATATACAATCTAACATTCATTGTTTAGCCAAACATTGTAAAATCATCATTTTGTACAGATATAAAAATTAAATTCTATTTTAATTTCATAGTATATCACTTTTAATAACCGTAATATTTCAGTAATCATCTACTAACTTCAAATTCTAAACCTAAGCCATAATCATCTTATAACTAAGAGAGATTGAATAGTTATATTGTAAATTAGGTGAAAACCCACTCACTATGATTAGAAATCCCCTAATTTGTTTGTTGTCTGGAATTAATCTCCTCCCCAAATCCATGTATCCACGACTCTAATTGGTATTAAAGTGTAGAACTTGATTCACTCTTTGATTATATGTTTGATTTTGAATTTCATTAAGATTTGATATAGTAATTCGAATTTGATTAAAAAGAGTTTTCTAGTTTTCAAAGACAACAGGAAGAAGTAATGTACGGAAATGAGAAGTTAAATTTTAAATATCCTAATCGAACATCTATTTATAGGCAAAGGTAAGTATCCATTCATTTTAAATGGGCATGGCCAATTAAAAATTCAATATTTCAAAATATAAAAATCGCAATATCTTTCACATCCAAACACCGATTTTTCCAAACGAACGGCGCACTTCAGAAGAACGAAAATGTTACAATAGTACTAGTTTCATTTTAAAATACAAAATTTTGAAAAATGTCAATTTTACCCTTTCAATAAAAATTATTAAATTCATTTTACTATTCAAATTCTTAAAAAATACATGTATTACATGCCATATGTGAGTATAACATGAACTAAAATCAAGATAAGAAAGTTTGACCATGAATTGACCTAGCCGAGAATCGATATGTTGGTGGAACAGTCCTTCCTCTTATAGCACCATAGTCTCCTCCTCTTTTATTTGCAACGTCAAAAGTAGGCAACTCAAAGAAATATATAAGCAGCTAAAAATGTGGAAAAGACTTGGTTTAGTCATATTATAGCCCATAATATGATCAACCTATGGATTCAAGCATGGTTGAAATCTCCATTGACTCCGATTCAAATCAACATTTAATTAACTAAATCTTAGCTCCTTAATCGGTCGAACCATCATATAACTTTTACACATCGTTCTGTGTGATTTTAAGCTTGAGATAAATAATTAAAAATAGTCACATATTAATATTGTATTAATTTATGATGTTATAAATTAATTTTATCCTTATTCTAACATGGAAATAACGGATAACATGGTTGTATTGACTCTCTGGTGTGAACTCCATCAGTCGATCCACATTCAATAATTAAACAATTTAAATATCCAAGTCTGCACGGACTTTGTTGAAGTATATTATAGGGTCAAGTTCAATGCTTACAAATCACGTATGAGAAATCATTTTTTTTTAACTAGTATAAGCTCACCTTGTAAATATAGTTTGTACATGTATTCTTTTCTTCACCATTATATCATTAAGATATCTAGAATTTGGTCTAAAGTCAAAACACTATTATTAATTGCGTAGATCAATTGTAATGTCTTTAGTTCAACCCGATGACATTTATTAATTAACCTATTTGCTCTGGCCAGAGATTTTGATTTTAATTTGACTTATCAATTATGATGATACTCACCTTCTATAACAAAAGAATTGAATCCTTTCTTCAGTAGTGTTTCACTTTGAGTAATTCCATGTATACCTAACTATGGTCATAACACGGTCACTTTGACATGTGGTTGCCCATAATCAAAGTACAGTCTACATTCTCAAGTTTGAAAGTTCTCCCAAGTCAGAAGACTGATGTACGTCATTACCTTGGGATCTTCTATTTTGACTAAGTTATATAACTCATTGAAGTCTCTCATTTAGTGGTTTTGTGATTATTCCAAATAACCACAGGTGCATAATCCCTTGTTGCCACCAACAATCATGAGTAAATCACCATCCATTATATGTTTAGTGTTAATTATCTATTACTTATATCAGAATATAAAAAATTCATACAATACAAAATAAATCCAAAAACATATTTTATTTCACATAAGATTATTTACAAAATTAGGATTACATAACAAATTACATAATTACTTTTAGGGCAACCCCATATTCTATCAATCTCTTACTTGTGCTTAGAGCCAATTATGGAGCTTTATCATTATGCCTTCGATCAGTTGAGAATGCCTTAGTGAATGGATCTTCAATTTATCTTTTGTATCTACTCTCTTGATCACGATCTTCCCATCATTGATAAACCACCTTATCATGTGGAACTTACTGAGGATGTGTCTTCACCTCTTG
Source organism: Allium fistulosum (assembly GCA_030737815.1). Taxonomy (NCBI): domain Eukaryota; kingdom Viridiplantae; phylum Streptophyta; class Magnoliopsida; order Asparagales; family Amaryllidaceae; genus Allium; species Allium fistulosum. Next base: position 921,756,809 of record CM060906.1, read on the forward strand.
TGAGCTCGCAATTCCTGTGCAATCCGTATTGTTGAATTGCTATCACAATATATGAGTTTTGAACCTTCTATTTTTGGAATCACACCAAGCTTCTTAATGAATTTTCACATCCACACTTCTTATTTTGCGACATCGTTCAAGGATGTGTACTCAACCTCCATTGTAGAATCTTCCACAACTTTATGTTTGGAACTTTTCCAACTAACGTCCCCCAATTAAGAGTAACAACAAACCCTTAGACGACTTACCATCATTATATCAATTTAAAAGATCGAGTTCAAATTCCCTTTCAAAAGGAGTTCGCCACTTCTGTAAATAAAAAACAAATTTTTCTTAAATATTTAAGTATGACTTTGATTGATGTCCAAAGGTTTTCTTATAGATTAGATTGATATCGACTTACTACACCTAATGCAAAAGAAACAGCTGGCCTAGTACATAGCATGACATACATGATCGATCCTATAACCAAAGCATAAGGAATCTGACTCATGTGTACCTATCCTTATCCGTAGGCGGGTAGTCCTTCTTAGAAAGGACGGTTACATGTCGAACTATAATATTTCCTAATTGGAATTCTCTATACTAAATCGTCTTAGTATGGTATCTATATACATAGATTGAGACAATCCCAATATCATTTTCGATCTATCTTTGTAGATCTTAATACCTAGAATATAGGAACCCTCACCTGAATCCTTTTCGAGAAGTTAGATAGTCATGCATTCACTAATTGTAACATTGGTACATCATTACCAATCAGTAGCAAATCTTCAACTAAGACTGTTATAGCACCATTTTGCTCTTTCTTGTATACACACTCTTCCTTTGTGTTTAGGTAGAAACCAAACTATTAGGTTGCCCTATCAACACATTTGTTCCCACTTTGAGATGCTTGTTTTAGACTGTAAATCAATCTTAAGAGTATCGCCACTCACACTGACCTCAAAACCCTCTGGCATCGACATATAAACTATCTCTTCTAAATCACCATTTAGAAAATCCATTTTAACGTACATTTACCAAATTTCATAATCATAGTAAGCGGCGACCGCAAGTAGAATCCGAATAGATTTAAGCGTGATTATTGGCGAAAACCTATCGTCATAATCAACACCTTGAATTTAAGGGAAACCTTTTGCCACCAACCTTGCATTGTAGGTATCGACCTTTTCATCTGTACCAATCTTTTCTTAAATATCATTTTGCAATCGATGGGTTTTATACCTTCGGGTACATTTCCAAAATCGAAACTTTGTTCTTGTATATGGAATTCATCTTAGATTTCATCACATTAAGCCATAAGGAAAATTATTTACTCTCTAAGGAATGTTAGTACGTGAGGGGACCATCATCATGAATGACACAATCCGCATTTTTCCATCCCGAGATAGTATCTCTTTGGCGCGCGAGATTCCCTATTAGATCTTCTAATAGGACGCATACTTTTTATGTAAATCGAAGTATTGTCTATGTATCCGGTCTCTATGGAAGTTTCTTGCATCTAATCCAAGTCTGTCTTATTGCTATTAATTTCTCATGAGAGAAATTCGTCTTTTAAAAGGCTATCATGTCGAGAAACAAAAACCTTTTGATCCTCCCTATGATAGAATATTTGTTTATGGGAATCTCTTGGATACCATATAAACTTACATAAGGCCAATCCTTCCTATAACTTACTAGGTTTTACATTCTTAGTATAAGCCAAACAACCCAAACCTTAAGATATTTAAGGTGGGGTTTCTTCCATGTCCATTACTTGTATTGTGTTTTAAGCATCGATTTAGATGGTTGTTGATTCAACAAATATACTGCTGTTTCAAGCGTATATCCGTAAAATGAAAGAGGTAACCCAGTGTCACTCATCATCAGTCAAACCATGTCCAATAAATTTTGGTTTCTCCTCTCTAAAATGTCATTGTGTTTCAGAGTATACAGAGGATTAACTTGAGAGTGAATCCCAATCTCTTTTAGGTACAGTTGGAGTTCCGATCCAATGTACTCATCTCCTCGATCAGATCAAAAAATCTTTATTTACTTATTACTTTAGTCTTCAACTTTGTTTTTACATTAAATGAATTTCTCATAGACCCTGAGTTGCGTTTCATAAGATACACATATCCATAACTAGAAAAATCATCGGTGAATGTAATATAGTATGAGGTACCACCTTTGGTTCTTATAAACATCAGACCACGTACATCAGTATGTACAGGTCCTAAGAGCTCACTAACTCTTTTGTTGCTCCGATTGAATGGATTCTTAGCTATTTTACCTTTAAGACACAACTCATAAGTATCGAATGGTTCAAAATCAAACGATAGTAGAAACCCTAGGTTTATTAGCTCGTTAAGTTGTTTCCTACTAATGTGGTCCAGTTTACAATAGCATTGATAACTATCATCAATTTTAAACAAAGGAATTATTTTTCAATAGTAAGTATATGATTTAACTTAAGAACGTAAATACCATTATGAAATGCACCAAATCCAGCTATTATATTCTGAACACAAATATTTATAATATTGTCATTACAAATAAAACTGTATTTGTCGTCAGTCAAATGTATGACATATATTATTCCATTAAAATTAGGTACATAATAATAGTTTCCTCAAATAAAATCATCGTTAATATAACATGATATTCTCCCATTTCTTCTGTATCTATGCTAGGCTCCAACCGTAGCTTGAAATTCCATAGCAACCGGCCTCTTGCTCCTAAGTCCATACAAATAATTACAAATATGAGTTCCAGCTCTAGTATCTATAACCCAACTAGAAGCCCATATAGATAAATAATTTTCTATACAAAAAGTACTTTAGGAGTAGAATCAAATTCTTTTCCCTTCAATGTCTTCAAGCACTCTGAACAGTTTTTCTTCCAGTTTCCTTTCTTCGAGCAAAAGTGACAATCACCTTTCTCTTAGGCCTTTGACTTAACCTTTCCACCCTTTGACTTATGCTTTCTATTTTTTGAACCTTTTGATGAAGAGCCATTATTGACATAAAGCATCGCACTCTGTTCCTTCATAAACATACTCTTGGCAATCCATAACATATTAAGAAGCTCAATAATAGTACACTTCAACGAGTTCATATTGAAATTCAGTATGAACTAGTAAAATGTGGAGTAAGTGACTCAAGAATCAAATTGGTCTGAATCTCGGTATATGGAGTAGTACCTAGCTTGATTAATCGCTTGATGTACCTAATCATATTAAGTACATGGGTTTTGGACTGAGGAACATTTTCTTATCTTCATGTCAATTGTTTTGATGAAATATCGTACTTCACAGTATGAGACTGTTCACCGTACAACTTTTCTAGGTGATCAAATATTTCACGAATAATCATTTTCTCCTATAGTCATTGGAGCTTGATGCCCATTGTGGACAACATGTAACATCGAGCTAGTTTACAATCCCTTTTCCCGTACTAATAAGCCTTAATTTGTTTAGTTAGAGGTTCATTAGTGATGACATACTGATGCTTTTCGTATGTGAGTCCAATTTTAACATTCCTAAGCTAGTCTTTGTAGTTTATTCCTATTAAAGTGTTCTTTTCGAAGAATAGCTTCGTAGTTGCCATTTATCCACATAACTTCATTAGGGTATGTTAGATATCATTGATATATTCTTATACTGATTAGAATGTCTTATTTTATTTACCTAATAAGATTCCCACTGAATTTTGTATCCCTCAAATAATCTAAAAGAGATACAGAAATTTCATATATTCATTCGATGGGTGTTAAGATCTTTTGATTATGACGACCCTGAGATTGTTCAACAAATTATAGTCTCCATAAGCAACAAGTAAACTTTTATTAGTTATATCTTGTATATAACTCATAACCGACTTTTGATTATGCTCCAATAGTCTTCACGACCTTGAGGTTGCCCAATAAATAATGAAGTGCATTAAACACCCTAGACCCATCATTTCATGATATCCTAAGGGAAGTTTATGTAACCTTTGAGGTTGTTCCACAACATAACAAAAACATTCATATATATATATATATATAGATAACATAAATGTCACCTTAGATATACCATGCCTTGAGGTTGCTCATCAAACATAGAAATGTGAGGTGCTCTATTTACATTATAAATAATAGAGAGCATTATTAATTTAATTCATAATTTAAAATTAATTTGTAGAGTATTCTCTACTGTTTAAGGAAGATGAGTATATAAAAAATTTAATTGATGATATCGAATATCTTTTATATACATCTAATGTATACACCCTTAAGTCTCATTTGTTTTATTTATTTTGACCTCTCGTTTTATTCATACACATAACACACACACACACACTCTTTTATTATAATATTTATAGTTTATTTAGTTATATATATCATATGTATTTTCTTTTATTAATCAAAAATTTTAATTAATTTATAAGTATAACAATTATATTTATTTGTTTAAATTTAAAATAATTTTAAATTTATATTTTACAACCCTTTATAAAATTAATTTATTACATATTTAATTTAAAACAAATTTAAATTTGCATATTATAATCTTTATAAAATTATGTAATTATTTATTTAATTAAAAAATTTAAATTATTTTATAATATTCAAATATGTTATTTAAATTAACATAAAACTCAGATAGGTGTCCCTAGAGTCAGACTATTTCGGTGAGCTAGGTTAGGGCAAGGAGATCGAGAGGATTTGCACATAAGTGGTCCTTAATTAGAGTAATCTTCTCCTTAGTTAAGCATGCTTTCCAAGACACTTGTATACTATGACTTTTTCATAAGGCATTACCCTTAATGTTGATTAATTTGCTTACACAAGCAAAAATATGAGCTTTAACACCATTGTTGGATCAGGTGTACTAGTAGTGGGGTTAAATGGTGAATTTAAAAAAAAAATTAAATTGCACAAGATCTTTAATTTTTGTTTGTGTAAATAAATATTTGCTTATACTAAATCAAATTTAGTATTTTGATTATAAAAAGCTTTTTAATATTTTTATTTAATTTTATTAATTAAAATATTTATTTATTACTAAATTTTTAAATAAATTTATTTATGAATAATTTAATAATTTACTTAATATGTCATAATATCCATACTCATAATATAAACATCAAAACATCATATATATATATATATATATGTGTGTGTGTGTGTGTGTGTGTGTGTGTGTATTTAAGGGGAAAATTGATCACTTTGTCCTACGGTCAATGTGATGACTAAGTGTAAATATAATACATACAAATATTTAATATAATATATATATATATATAAACACTAAGTGTATATGAAAATATTTTTTTATAATTCAGCCATTAAAATATTTATAAATATTTAAATCATACAATATGTTTATATATATATGTAATCATATAAATATAAAAATACAAAAGTTTCTTTTATTTACTGTAAAATTATTACACACACACACACATATATTTAATCAAATTTTTATTTTCAACCACATTTAGATATATAATTTAAAATTTAGACATAAATTTACTTATTCAAATGGGAATAAGTTATTATTATTATTTTCAACTGCAAGAGTAAGAAAATAAATATTATTATTTTTGAGAAAAATGTGTGATCCTCTATAAATAGAGAAGAGCACACATGCAACTATATATATCACACAAATAAGGTGCTGCCAACATGCCTAGCAGGTAACAAAACTAGATACAAGTATCAAAAAGGCTCAGGTACCCTAAGATGAGTTCCACCAAGGCCACCACCCATCACACCCCGATATCGAGCTCCGGCATGGCCACCGCCCGATATTAAGGTGTTAAAAGTACCTAAAAAACTAAAGAAAAGCCAAAAATACTGGATGACATCACAAACTAAGAAGGAAGCTCCATGCATCTGGTTCGAAAGGAATGGAAAAGCAACTACTCTGAAGTGGAACTGAATATGATGCTGAATGGAAAATCCACTCTAAAGACTCTGTACAAAAGGAAGAAGTGTCAAGCAGAAGAGTAGATCCTCCTGAAAATAAATATTATTATAATAATTAAATTTCGATTGAAATTTGTTTTGCTTTAAAAGTTCAAAACAAATATTTATTTAAATTCTTTTGACTAAATAAAATAAGTTAGATAACAAAAACTTAATTTTTTTAACTTAGGAAACCGAAAAAATATGTTAGTATATTTTCTGCATACATTCGAGTGGATATATATATATATATATTTGTGCGTATATACATAAATTATTTTTAATTCAAAAACCTGTATGTAAAATTTCTAAATAAAATGAAATATATTTTGGTTAATATTAAAAATGTTTTTGGTTTTTAAAAATTGTCTTCTTGGTTTAAAATAATAAATATATATTTTTTTATTTTGCCAAAAATAATTCGACTATTATGTACATGTATGTATTATTTATATATATGTATATATCTAAATTTTCAAAAAAAATATTTCATTGGTCGAATATATTATATACTAAATATACATGATGACATAGGTAAGTGTAACATGAATTAAAAATAAGACCAGAAAGTTATACCTTGAATTAACTTAACCGAGAATCGAACTTTGGTGGAACAGTCCTTCCTCTTGGAGTACTACGTTCTCCTCCTCCTCTTTGATTTGCAACTTTATAAAGTGAGCAACGCTAGGGAATAGTGGCGATTATCAATAGGGAAAAGAGAGCTCAAAATTCAATGTAAGAATTTGTGCGAACGCTTGGCTATTTATAGCCATCAACCACCACATTTCTCTCCCCCATCAGCTCAAACCCTATAAGACTTGGTATAGTCTTCCTATAACCCATAATATGGCCGACCTAGGGCTGACCAAGCATGGTTAAAATCCAAGCTGACTTCAGTTTGAATCAATAGTTAATTAATTAATTCTTAGCTTCTTAATCGATTGGACCATTATATAACTTTTATACATCGCTTTATCTGATTTTATGCTTGAGATAAATAATTAAAAATAGTCATATCTTTATACAACATTTGTATTAATTTATTATTAGTTAATAACATTTATAAACTAATTTTATCCTTGGTTGAAATTAGAAATAATGGACAACTCTCTCTAGTGTAATCTTGACTGGTCGATCCACAATCAGTTTAAGCAATTTAATTGAAGTTTGTTTGGACTTTGCTAAAGTACGGTATAAGGTCAAGTTCAATTCTCATAGATCATTTAGGAGAAATCATATTTTTGATCTAATATAAGCTCACCTAGTGATGACGGTTTGTACATGTATTCCTTTTGTCGTCTTGTAGCACTTAGATATCTAGAGTGGTCTAAGATCAAGAACTCTATTAAAATCCCTATTAATTACATAGATCAATTATAAAGCCCCTTGGTTCAATCGATAACATTTATCGATTGACCGATTTGCTCTTGCCAGAGACTTTGAATTTAATTTGGCTTACCAATTATAGTGATACCGACCTTTTATAACCAAGGAGATAAATCATCACTTGAGTAGTATTCCACTTAAAATATTTCTACATGTACTCAATTATGGTCGTAACATATGACATGCGGTTTCCCATACTCAAAGTACAATCTACATACTCAAGTTCGACAGTACTCCCAAGTCGGATCACTACTATACATCATCACCCTTAGATCTTCTATTTTGGCTAAGTTATATAACCTATAGAAGACTCTCATAGACTATTAATTTGATCGTTCAGAACAAATACAATTGGGTAATCCTATGGTGCCCTTAACAATTATGAGTAAACACCGTTCATCGTATGGAGAGTGTTGCATACAGTAGTTTCAACAGATGTATCAATATCCTTTTGTCTATACTTCTCGACTATGAACATTTAAGGAGTTGATGTTTTTATTAATACGATTCAATATTTATGGCTATAATTCATAATTTCAATCAATAAAAAAATACTCCTAAGGATTTTCTACTTATATAAAAAATTACATAATTTTCATAGAGCATACCCTTAACTTTATCAAGAAGAATATGATTAATTTATCACCTCTGTTTAGAAAGCTATCTCCTTTACAACAAGAAATGGTTATTGAAGAACTAAAATTTTATCAAAGAGAAAGAGGAAGTGGAACGATGGTTCTAGAGATGTTTTTTGAAAATTGATTCTTTTAATTATGGTACATTAGTGTTTGTTTGATCTTTATTATATTTGTGTGATCCATATGTTTGTACTTGTACTTTTATTTTCATTCAATTTATGTTTCATATTCTAAGCTAAGAATATTTGTTTGTCAAATTTGCATAAATAAGAAACATGCATACAACTCAATATTCTACCATCAATAAAATATGATACAAAAGCAAACAACTCAAAAAACAACTCTGTAAACACTTCATAAACAACTACACAAGCTACTCCACAAATATACTACCCTAACATGTTTTAGCGTATCTCCTAGTGTTCCTTTCTTTGTGTGCCCATAGGTAGTCGATAAGTTGATCACGTAATGCAAAGTGTTTTGTTTGATAATCCTCGATATGATTTACAGCTTCAATATACTCCATCATCAAGTTGAAGTTCCTTTGGGGTCTTGTATTTAAGCCTTTGAACATGTCCAGATAATTATTTCATAGTTTTTTGTGCCTACCTCTTTTAGCCTCAATAAGTCGGTTATCAATTATTATGCAGGTATACATAATCTTAAAAGAACTCATGCATCATGAAATCGTGAGGATTTCATAGAATTTGAAACCTTGTGTGCAAAACCTTGATATTACATTCAACGTCCTTTCTGTAATTTGCCACTTTTTCACTGGAAAACCCTCCCCTATTATTGCTTAGGAATACGAACCCTTGGATTAATGTTCTCCACTTTGGGTATATTCCATCCATAAGGTAGTATCCCATTCGATTCACGATATCATGGACTTTATACTCGAGATCCGATGATAATCAAATTTTTACTTCCGAAAACAAGTATTGTTGTTTTAAAACGTTGATATCATTCAATGAACCTGGTACTAAAAAAAAGCATGCCAAACCCACAAGTCATAAGATGCAATTAGTTCTAGAATTATGGTTGGTACCTTTTTAGGCCATGTGAACTTCCTTTTCATCCAATTGGACAGTTCTTCCACGCCTAATACATGCACACCAAACTACATAACATACCAGGAAACCCCCTTTACTTCTCCTTTAGCTAGCAACCTAGTATTATTCTTTGGACCTGGTGTGTAAGTATTCAACATTGAATTCCTCAATTATAATTGTGAAGAATTCAAGCATTTTATCGTTGTCGATGGTGCAAGCATGAAAAATTCATCCAATTAATCACCAGACGTGCCATAGCTTAAAATTCGTACTGTTGAAATTTAGATTTATGGTGAAATTCTTAGTTCAAGTGCCCCATTTAGTCTATAAGTAAAATATGTGCTCTTCTCATGTATTTTTAAATAAATCATGCTGAAATATCTAGATTCTTGCGAAGTTGCCAATGAAATAATGAAACATCATAGGTCGGGTTTTCGATGAAGTAATCGTTCATCAGCCTTTCATGACGGTCTTTGTAGTCTCTCTTATATCTTCGGTCAATTCCGCTAGGAATGCTACCACGTCGATTGTTGGAAGAGCCTTCTCCAAAGAAATGAGAGTAGCCTTGTGTAAATTATTGGGTAGAAAAGTCAACGGTTTGACTATGCATCTCTTCTTCTTCGTTGATCATTTCTTGCATGCTTTGATTATAGCTTGCTTATGTAGTTTTGTTTTTTTCTTCTACAAAATTGATTACTTATATATGTATGTGTAAATGGTTGCAAACAAACACATTTATGTTTGTTTCAGTTGTGTGGATGCTTGATATGTGTACAATCTGATGAGAGTTGATAAAGTCATGTGAATTACCGAATGAATTCAAACAAAAAAACACTTGTGTTTGTTTTAGTTATGTGGATGCTTGACACATGAATCCAACAGGAGTTGATGAATTCATGCAGATAATCGAATGGTTTCAAACAAACACACTTGTGTTTGTTTTAATTTTGTGGATTTTTAACACGTTTATAATCTGATGAGAGTTGATGAAGTCACACAGCTTACTGAATAGCTTCAAACAAGCACACTTATCTTTGTTTCAATTGCGTGGATGCTTGACACGTGTAAAATCCGATAGGAGTTGATGAAGTATGCAGATTATTGAATGGTTTCAAACATACATACTTGTCTTTATTTCAATCATGCAGATGCTTGGCATGTGTACAATCCGATAGGAGGTGATGAAGTCACGCAGATTACTGAATGGCTTCAAAAAAAACACTTGTGTTCAATTGAGTAGAAGCTTGAAATGTGTACAATTTGATGAGAGTTGATGAAGTTAATTGGAATATTGAATGGCTTAAAACAAACACACTTTCCTTTATTTTGGTTGTGCGGATACTTGGCACATGTATAATCCTATAGGAGTTGATGAAGTCACGTTGATTACCGAATGGCTTCAAACAAACACACTTATGTTTGTTTCAATTGAGCGGATGCTCGACGTGTACAATTCAATGAGAGTTGATGAAGTCACATCTATCATGAACTTACCATTCAAACATATATTTTGTGTGGAAAATTTATAGAATTGAAATGTAAATTTTACTTGGATTGCACATGATTATTTGATGTTTATAAAAGCGTATATTGGAGTTGATCATAAACATATGGAAAAGAATATTAATCAAGATTTGAGATTAATATAAATTTCTAGATTAACGTTAATGAAGCTTATAATAATCACTTGGATTGTACGTTTGATTACCATAAACATATAAAGGGACATCGTGGTTCAAAGGACCTTTGTAGGAGTATGATGATGGTAGAGAAATATGGTTGTAATCCACCATTTTAGAATACTGAACTTTAGAAGTGAATATGTTGGTGTCAGAAGCTTGTCCGAAAAGTGATATTTATAATATTGCAACAATACAATATGGCTACAGCACGTGAGAAGCTAATCCATTGACTGATTTTGACTCATCTTCTGGAAGTATGCTCAAGTAAGTAATATAATTATAATAACAAAATATGGCTACGGTGCTTGTGGGCGATAAGGTAAGCCACTGATTGACCATGACTCATCGTTCGGTAGTATGCTAAGATAAATAACATGATTACAACAACACTATATAGCTATAGGACATGATAAGACAAGTTACTGACTATGACTCATCATTTGTGGTATGTTCAAGTAAATAGTATAATTACAACAGTACAATATGCTTAAAACAAGTGATAATACAAGCCACTGACTAACTATGACTTATCGTTTGGTAGTATACTCAAGTAAATATTGATTACAACAACATAATATGTCTACAGTATGTGGTATGACAAGGCACCATGCAACAACACGATAATGATTGCAACAACGCAATAATAACTACAGTAAGTAATACATATAGTGCAAACATGAACAAGAGTGCATCAAACATGAATAAGAGTGCATAATATATGAATGAGAGTACATAAAACATGAATAAGAGTACATAATACATCATGGGTACATAAATTAAAATACATACAATATGAGTCTAGTCAACTCTACGTGGATGGGAACCGTGACAACGACTTGAGTCATTATCGTCATCTATCTTGGATGAATGATCAGAGTAGATACTGTAATCCAAGATTTTTTTTTCCACTCCACCTCCATCTTAGCATGTGGTTTATCCTGTGTTTGTACTGCCTCCTCTGTCTGAGACCAATAATATTCCTTTATTGCCTGAATCTAAGCCTAAGCCTATGCTTGTACATGTGTCATCTTCTCACCCTTTCGACGCAACATATCCTTGTAGTAGTCAATATATACCCAATATGATGGAGTTCCATCTGCAAATTGAATAGATCGACATATGACATCTCGGTGGGATTGGGGGTAATAATCGTGTGCAGGAGGATGGAATACATCGACATAAATGTCAACCCTATTAGTGGGAACTTCCATAAACCAACCAAAATGACTAGCATCTGAAATATGATCCGAGACATGACACCCTTAACTAGGCGACGTAAGATCATGGATAACTGGAGGTACGATCCCACAGCGAATATAAGCCGGTCCAACCAAATATATCGATGCTACATGAATGGTGATATCACCAGATGCTGTTAAATCTACGCTAAAATCTAGGCATGATGCACCAGTAATGACGAATCTCTCTATCGGCCACTAGCCAACACCTTTTGCCATATTAAGTTGGTCGGGACTGTAAATCATACAATGGTATATGTTAGGGTGTGAATCATTAGGAATGGCCTCGTCATCATGTAACTACCTCCAACGTCACTCACCAAGATACCAGTGAGAACTAAACATGGGGGGTACAAACTAATGGAAATAGATGCATGCTAAGCATTCTAGCTACTTGAACAAAGTTGTAAGAGTCCAAAAACTCGGCCTTCGAAAATCAGCACCCGTACTTCACTTGTACTCAAAATGCCGTAGATTCAAACGTCGAATCTGGCTTCCCGGAGCTTATAACACAGTAAGTATAACAACACAGCAGAATAAAGAAATCAATGATATCATATACAACTCCAATGAATACAATATCCAGAATGATATACAACAATGATATCAATATGATACAACAATATCAGAGATAAATAATGATACAGCGGAAATAACAGAAGTGATAACTCCAAATGATCAGCCAGAGAGGCTGAGTCCAACTACTCCAATGTCAAGCTTGAACCACTAAGAGAAGCAAGTGCAGTCATGAACTCCACTAACTGAACCAGCTCCAGATAATCTACTAAACCTGAATATCTGAGAACCCAACTCTAGACTGCCCGTGTGGAAAATTGTGGGCACCCAGAGTTTAGGAAGGGAACAATAAACTCCGAGTCAGTCATGGGACTGGTGTGAGTAACAAAAACAGTTTATCTTTAAACAACAACAACACAAAAGAATTTTAAACATTGAAACCCGCAATGCTTTTGGAAAATGAAACTACCATAAGACCTCCCACCACACACACAATGCAAACGCAGAATTGGAGGAGATTTCTTCTTATGATAGTCAAACATGCTTACTACGCAAATCATTGGATTATTATTATTAGTGCATAGTGGAAAACATTTCGAAAGTATAATATTAATCTTAGCCAACATAGGCATTTCACACTATGCCTACTATAGTTACCATCTAAACAGTGGGGCGCCACCATAAGTAAATGGCAGGTTCTACAACTAATACCGTACAAGGTTCGTATTGGAAAATGGATTTCCAACAAATGGTCAGGCTAAGGAACTTCCTATGCCACGTAGGAACGCCTCTAGCGGGACACTCCGAGAGACAACCTGCTCTCTGCCAACACAAGGCCGGTTACTCCCTTCCCGGGCAGTAAACCTGAGATATGCCACCCCCGGTCCTTTGGGACCTTTATCCGAGCGCTCGGTAACCAACATCACACATAATAAATAAAGTGTGTCCACATGAGTAAGTATCTGGGCTCCATACCATGATACTACCCTTTTCCAGAAGGAATGGTCATACCCTAGGGGCGCTACCCCTGAAACCTTGCCACATCTTTCTTGTTTTGACCATTTCCGGGTTGTGAGGTCTGACGAATTCTCATCCACAAAGCTACGCTTTTTCACAAAGCCACGCTTTGATCATAGATGATCAATAAATGATCATCACACCGCAACACTCAGCACGCCACATTACCAAATTGGGAATATATCGCTGATAAATTTCAACTACATAACCTCTGAGCTCGTACGTCTCAGAGAAGGGTGTTAAGCTAAGAGAATAAATTCTCCGCCACCAACAGGAATGTATTTGAAAGAAATCATCTTTATATCTCAAAATGTAATGTCAGACATGTAACCATACAAGTCTGTTCCGGGTTCGAACAAAACCGAAGGCATTTCCAAAGAAGCCCTTGCAAATCCGGATAATTTTCTAATCACGTCCGGACTTCCCATCACAAAGGGTAATCAAATCTCTAAATCGGGGACCAGTCGATGCAGAGACATTCGACGAGTTGTCCTTTCGTTTTTGAAAATATCCGGTCTTCACCACCGGTCTTCATATGCTATCCATATACGACGTATCATTGTTCGGAACGGGTTATATGACACAAAGGTCCTCTCCCGGCTAAACCGAATAATGAGCACGATATTTAAAAACATATGGATATTGGGATTTCAATTAAGTCACAACTTATTACCCAACACCTTTCTTTTAAATGGTTAAACAAATTACCATTTTAATCTTTTTAAACAAAAAGATTTATCTCACAAAGTTCACTCAGTTTCACAAAAATTCATTCACAGATTTTCAAATCGATTTCCATTTCAATTTGGATTAACTCGTTAAATCTTTAAAACAAAGATTTAACTGATAGCTTTCAAAACAATTCCATTTTGACCTTTTATACAAAAGATGCACCTTCCCAATTTCAAAACAAAGTTTAACAACCTTCCACAAAGATTCATTCATAATTCTGAAAACCATTTCCAATTCAAACTTGAAATTCCTTCAATTAATTTGGAATTTCTTTTCTTATATGAAAGCTTTTATCATTTGAAAACAAATAGTTTCGTTTCAGAAAAATCCAGTTATATTTACACGAGTTAAAACCCTTGAATTAAATTCAAATTCCCAAATCAATACCTTTAAAATGGTTTAACCCATATATAACTTGTACAGCATCTTTAATCCCTAGTTTCAAATCATAGAATTCAATTTCAAACTTGAATTCAAATTTAAATCAAATTATTTAAATTTCCCAAAACTCGATTAAGTTATTCAAAATAACTTTTATCTTTGAAACTCATTTCAAAAGCTTTTCACTTTAAACCCAACCCATTTCCAAAATCAATTGAAATAAAATTTCAATTTCAAAAATATTAAATTTAAATTATCTATGACTTAACGGTTTCCACGTGAAATCCATATTTGTGTGTGTATGGTGTAGTCCAGGGGTTTTACACAGTAGTGCAACATCATAAATCATCACAGATCAAAATACAGAAATATAGTTGATAAGTGGTATAACGATAACGCTTATCTTTTCATTCACAGATCACAGATATATAAATATTACAGATAATATATTACATTCATCCCAGATAAATGAACTACAGTACAGGTCACACACAAATCAGGATATATCACAAAGCAACACATATTAGGGATATCAATAATTCAATCATTCAATCAGGTCCAAACATTCACAAGTGAATTTTTATTAATCGACTGATTAATTTAAATCAGATTTTTTTCTATGAATAAATTTACTAGTTATGGTAAATTAATAATCGATTAATTACACTTAATTAGTTACACTGAATAATTAATTCCTTAATTATTTTAATTAAGGAATTACACTTCACAAAGGATTATTATTGAATTAATCAATCTTAGTTAATGATCTTCATTAACAATTAGAATTTCTTTAATTACTTTGCCCAAGAATTTTACCTATATTTATCATCATTGATTATAAATTGATTAACCAATATGAACTCATTAATTAATCCTAATTATTTAATTTATTAAAGGTTAACTGTAACTTAATTAATTCTTCATTACCTGATTAATTAATTTATAACCATTAATCAATTATCTTAACTTATCTAATCTTATCCAATTTATGATTCTTGATTTACAAATAAATTAACTTAATTAATCATTAAACCTTAATTAAGTAATTTAAACCTTTAATTACTTATTTAATTAATCCAAATCATTAATTGATTGAATAAATAAAGTATCCATTTTGATTATCTTAATAATTTAATGAATACAAATCATTAAATTATTTATCTTTAAAATGAAACATTTCTTACTTAATCAAAGTATTTAAAATAATTTGCTTCAAATTTCCTTTAAATTTCATTTTTAATTTAAGATTTTAAAATGAAACCAAATTTAACTTTACAAAGTTTATGAACAATTCAAAAACCTTTAATTTCACAAGTTAAAGAAACATTCATTTTATAAAGAAGTTTAAAAGAATTTAAAAACCCAATTCATTTTTAGAATTCAAATCAAATTTTTAAAAAAATTTAAACATTCAAAGATATTAAACAATTCCAGTTTAAAACTTCTTTTATTACAAAACTGGAATACAACAAATCTTGATTTCAGATTTAACTTAGATTTAAAAATTCTCTACATTTTAAACTTCGTTTTTTTTTTAAATTCAAGCTACTTAAACATTTTTAAAGTAGTTAAAACAATTTAAATAAAAACTTTATTTATTTTTAAACTGAATTTTCATTCAACTAGAATCAGTTTTAAATTTAGTTTTAAACTTGGTTTAAATCTCTGCTTTACATTTTTAAACTTAGTTTTAAATTATAAAACTCTACAGGTTTTGAAAATCTGAAGCAAAGCTATAACCGAGCCAAATTTTAATTTACTCGAGCCTTACTTCGAGTTCCTCGCCTCCCTCTGTTGCTTTGAGTCAAACCCTCGTTTACTTCGAGCTTTCCCCGAGCAAAGTGCTTCTTCTCCAATCCTTCAACAACCCAGACTCAAGTGTACATGCGTGCACATGCACAGTTCATCGGTGGCACTCCGACCACCACAACCATCTCCGACATGTCGATGACTATGCTCATAAACGATCTCATCCATCAGAACCCCGAATCAATCTCCAGATCGAAATCGAGCGGAGACCAGAACATCAGAACCCAAAACTCCCTGACAACAACCGATTCACGCCACCTGTTCCGACCACCTGAACCCCTGGCACCTCGTCCATAGCCTCGCTGAAGCCTACGCTTAATTTTCTGACGCAGCGGATTACTCAAAACAATGTAGATCGATGAAAGTAGCAGTCGGTGGATTGATGAATACTGCGATGCCTGAATTCGTTGATCCGGAGATACCGAATTCTAGCTATCTCCGACTCGTTGATCCGAAGATACCGGGAAAGAGATCTACGATTCTTCAACGTTGATCTTGCGCACAAGATACCGTGAATCGGCTTCAGCAAACGAAGATTCGAGCGCACTCGAATAACGTAAGTGGAGATAGGAGACTTCACTCGACTACCAATTAGAAGAAAGCACAAAGCAATCAAAATGGAAATTTTATTCCAAAATCAACAAAACTTTACAAATGATATAACTCGCCTATTTATAGGCTACAACACGCAAAACAGAAAATTATACAAGTCTTAAGTCGGTAACGACTTATCCCCTACGACCTACGACTCATCATGAGTCGTTCACAACTTATCAGATTACAACATAACATCACGACTTACGACTTATACAAAACGACTTAACAAGATGTACAAAATAACAACTACAACCAACAACACACGACTCAACATACTCCGACTTATGACGCAGCCAAAGTATACGACTTATTACAAACAGACGACTTAAAACATAGCAGCATCTTCACGCGACTCAGGCTTGGACGACTTAGGAAATAACTTCAACAACTTAACCCAGTTTCCGACTTATAGAATCCAGTCGACTCAACTAAGTCGTAACTCGTTACCGACTTATCACCTTCGAAGCTGACTTAACACTTGTGTATTCTCCTCCTTGAGTCGTGGGCGACTCATCTCCCTGTTAAGTCGTAGACGAGTTATAGTTGCTTCGTTAAGTCGTAAACTCGTCGCAACTTCCCCTTTGGTTTTCCCGTTGAGTCGTGGACGACTCATCACCGCCTCCTTAAGTCGCGTACGACTTACGCCTTGACGACTCATCACTGCTTCCTTAAGTCGCGTACGACTTACACCTTTATCTCGTGGCGCTCCTTTAAGTCGTGGATGACTTATCTCGACTTCCTTAAGTCGGATATGACCTATGCCTTGCGCTGCATCATCCTTCCCTGGTTGAGAAAAATTCGTCCTCGAATTTGTGCCTTCCTCCTCTGCGACACAATCAACTTCCTGATACGGTATGAGATGCTTAACATTGAATACATCAGAAGTGTACACGTCTTTTGGCAACTTCAACTTATAAGCATTTTCGTTAATCCGTTTCACGACTTGTACAGGACCAATTTTTCGCGCCTTCAATTTGTTGTACGTTCCCACCGGAAAACGATCTTTTGTCAATACTGCGTAAACCAAGTCTCCTTCCTCGAAAATCACACTCCTTCGCTTCGAATCTGCAGACCGTTTATATTTCTCATTCGCCTTTTCCAATCGTTCTTGGACGATTTTATGACATTCAGTCAATCCCTCAACAAAATCAGTAGCTCTTTTAACTGTTCCCTTCGGCTTCGGAATCATTACTAAATCCAACGGTCCTTTTGGTAGGTTAGAATACACAATCCGAAATGGACTGAACCCAGTACTCCGGTTTACTGCATGATTGTGTGCAAATTCTGCTTGACATAGCTTCAGATCCCAACTCTTCAAATTGTCCTGTACAAGACATCGTAACAAATTCCCCAATGATCTGTTTACCACCTCAGTCTATCCATCAGTCTGCGGATGATAAGCACTACTAAACTTCAGCTTCGTTCCCACCATTTTCCACAGACTCAACCAAAAGTGACTCAGAAATCGAGTATCTCTATCCGACACAATAGATTCTGGCAATCCATGAAGTCGATATATCTCTTTAAAAAACAACTGAGCAACATGAACAGCATCCGCCGTCCTTTTACAAGCAATAAAATGTGCCATCTTCGAAAATCTGTCCACCACAACGAATATAGAATCATTCCCCCTTTGAGTTCTAGGCAAACCCAAAACGAAATCCATACTGATATCCACCCATGGTTTTACAGGCACGGGTAACGGCATATATAAACCAGCATTAGTCGCTGTTCCCTTAGAAACTTGACAAATATGACAACGCTCCACAAACTTCTCTACCTCTTTCCTCATCGATGGCCAACAGTAAGATTGTGAAATCAACTGTAATGTACGGTCTCTTCCAACATGTCCTTCTTCATGTAGCTCTTTTACAATCTTCATTCTCAAACTACAATCAGGTATGCACAATCGATTTCCTTTGAACAGAAAACCATCTACCATCATGAACTCCTCCGTCTTTCTCTCCTTAACTTTATCAACAAACTTTGCAAAGTAAGGATCATTGACAAATAATTCAGGCAACATATCAAACCCCGTCACTTCAATTTTCATTGTTGTTAACAAGTGATTTCTTCTACTCAACGCATCAGCCACACGATTCGTCACTCCCGACTTGTGTTTCACAACAAATGTAAACTGTTGCAGATATGCAATCCACGATGCATGTCTTGCTGAAATCTTGTCCTGCCCTTGCAAATGTTTTAGCGCTTCATGATCCGTATAAAGAACAAACTCTTTTTGAAATAGATAATGTCTCCAGTGTTTAATAGATTGCACAACAGCATAGAATTCCACATCATATGTACTGTATCTCATCTTTGCTCCTGACAACTTCTCGCTAAAGTATGCAATTGGACGTCCCTTCTGACTCAACACTCCTCCAATCCCAACCTTCGATGCATCAGTATGTAATTCAAACAATAACTGAAAATCTGGTAACACTAGAATAGGTGCAGATGTCAGTAACTCCTTGATCTTCTCAAAAGCACTCCCTGCTTCCTCTGTCCATGCAAACTGTTTACCTTTCATGCAATCTGTAACAGGTGCCATCACACTACTAAAGTGTGGAATAAACCTTCGATAAAATGAAGCCAACCCGTGAAGACTACGAACTTCCGTTATCGTCTTGGGTTGTGGCCAATCTCTAATCGCTTCAACTTTACTTTGGTCAACTTGTATTCCTTTCTCTGAAACAACATACCCCAGAAATAAAACACTATGCGTCATGAACACGCATTTCTTCGTTGCAGCATAGAATTGTTCTTGTCGCAATACCATCAGCACTTCTCTAAGATGATTCAAATGTTCCTCTGGACTCCCACTGTAAATCAGTATATCATCGAAATACACCACCACAAACTTCCCAATGAACGGTCTAAAAATCTG
This sequence comes from Allium fistulosum, assembly GCA_030737815.1. NCBI lineage: Eukaryota > Viridiplantae > Streptophyta > Magnoliopsida > Asparagales > Amaryllidaceae > Allium > Allium fistulosum. The sequence continues at coordinate 921,776,678 of CM060906.1, forward strand.
ATTCATCACCCTCATGAAAGTACTTGGTGCATTTGATAAGCCAAATGGCATGACCAACCATTCGTATAGACCCTCCCTGGTTTTAAAAGCAGTCTTCCACTCATCTCCTGGTCTGATACGAATTTGATGATATCCGCTCTTCAAATCAATCTTCGAAAATATAGTAGCTCCGCTTATTTAATCTAACAAGTCATCCAACCGGCATTGGAAATCTATATCTCACAGTAATCTTATTCAATGCTCGACTGTCAGTGCACATCCTCCACGTTCCATCCTTTTTGGGTACCAATAAAGCTGGTACAACACAAGGACTTAAACTCTCCTGCACATCCCCCTGTTCAAGCAATTCTTCCACTTGCCTCCGCAACTCTTCATGTTCCTTCGGACTCATTCGATAATGTGGTCTGTGTGGCAACACAGCACCTGGAACAAGTTCTATCTGATGTTGTATATCCCTCAACGGTGGCAATTCCGTTGGTAATTCCTCTGGAAATACATCGTCAAATTCTTTCAAAACTGGTTTTACTTCTTCTGGGATTTCAACCTCTTCCTGACTCTCTCGCCCAATCAACAAGAACACTTCAGGCTCCTCCTCTACTTCCTTCACAAACTCCTTTAAAGATAACAATGTCTTCAGCTCTTCAATCTCTTCCGACTTACTTTCTCGTTGTTGTCTCCTTTTGGGAATTAAGATAATCTTCGTGCCTTTAAACATAAAACTGTAACTATTGGTCCGACCGTCATGCTGTACTGCTCGATCATACTGTCATGGTCTTCCCAATAATAAGTGGCAAACATCCATCTCTACTACATCACACCAGATCTCGTCTTTGTATTTCTTCCCAATAGAGAATGGAATTCGAACTTGTCTATCCACTTTCACTTCTCCTCCTTTTCTCAACCATGCTAACTTGTATGGATTCGGATGCTTCTCTGTCTTTAACTTCAACTTTGTTACAGCCTCGGTGGAAATGATATTGTCACAGCTTCCGGCGTCAATCACAAATTTACACACCTTCCCCAATATAGTACAAGTCGACTGAAAGATATTACTCCTCAACCAACTAGCCTCTTCCTGCTTCGGTGTCAAACATGACCTTCTCAGCATTAGATTACAACCTTCATCTCCTGACGCAATATCCTGCTCATCCTCCTCAACTGGACTAGAACACTCTCCATCAACATCCTCATCTTCAACTTCTACAATCATGGTTCTCTTCTTTGGCTTTAGACACTCGTTGCTTTTATGACCCAATTCCTGACAATTGTAACATTTGAAACCATTGTTAACTTTCGCCTTCTCAGCCTCTTTCATCACCGGTTTACTGATAGGTTTAGAAACATTAGAACTTCCACTAACTCCCTTCACTTGATTGTTGGAACTAGTAAACACACCACCTCCTCGTCGTCCCTGCTTCTCCCAAGCCAACGCTTTCTGATGTGCCTCTGCCACAGATCTTGGATCGAACATATTAACCATATCCTGAATCCGCATTCTCAATCACCCAATGAATCTCGATGTCAGTTGTTCTTCCGTTTCCATGATATCATTCCTTGCAATAAGATGATAAAACTCATCTGCGTAGTCATTAACAGTCTTTGTGCCCTGCCTCAAATTCTGCAAACGTTGATACATTAGTGACTGATAATTGTAAGGTAAGAATGTTGCTTTCATCAATTTCTTCATCTTATCCCAAGATTCAACTTTTGTCTTCCCCATTCGTTCACGTGTAAGTTTGGTTTGCTGCCACCATGCCAAAGCTCTACCCCTCAACCTTGTAGCAACCAACTTCACTCTACGACGTTCTGGAACTTCTTTGAAATCAAAAATTTCTTCAACATTAGCTACCCAATCTAGAAACTCCTCTGCTTGCATACCACCTTTGAATTCCGGAATTTCTGTCTTCATCCCCGACTCCCACTTGTGATCATACTCAGAGTGATTTCTTCCTTGTCCTCGTCCTTGTCCTCGAACACTACCACCATCATACTCCTCTTCAAAATCAGATGTATATCGTTGTCTATCTCGTCCACCCACAGCTCTACTACCTTCTCGTCTACCACCATCATCCCTTCTATCTACATTCCTCCGTTCATGATCATTCACGTTCCTCCCACGCCCTTGATCATTTTCAACACTTCTGTCTCGATTGGAATGTGGCGAGACTCTACTACCCCCATGGTTAGATTCAGGTGAAACCCTTCTCCGATTTTGATTCATCTCCGTCATAAGCTTCTCTAACCGACCAATTCCTTCGTTAAGCTTTTCACTAAAGTTTTCATTGATTCTTTGTTCCATCTCATCAGCTTCTTCTCTTCGATACAAAGCTTCTACGTTTTGGTGGCGATTAGCTCTTCTTGGTGGCATACTTGAAATCTTCACAAACTCTTCAACACTTCAAAATTCAAACACTTTTTCGGACTTTGATCCAAAATGAAACGGATCGAAAACTTCCACTTTGTTACAAATCGCGATGAACACGATGAACACAACTTCTCCAAATCACAAATCCGAACTTCAAACTTCAATACAAAGTCGAACAACTTCAACTTGCTCTCGGCCGTGATAATCCAAATTCAAACTTCAAAATGATTAGGCTCCGAGTCTCGATCTAGCTATGATTGGCTAGAACAGGCTCCGATACCAAACTGACGCAGCGGATTACTCAAAACAATGTAGATCGATGAAAGTAGCAGTCGGTGGATTGATGAATACTGCGATGCCTGAATTCGTTGATCCGGAGATACCGAATTCTAGCTATCTCTGACTCGTTGATCCGAAGATACCGGGAAAGAGATCTACGATTCTTCAACGTTGATCTTGCGCACAAGATACCGTGAATCGGCTTCAGCAAACGAAGATTCGAGCGCAGTCGAATAACGTAAGTGGAGATAGGAGACTTCACTCGACTACCAATTAGAAGAAAGCACAAAGCAATCAAAATGGAAATTTTATTCCAAAATCAACAAAACTTTACAAATGATATAACTCGCCTATTTATAGGCTACAACACGCAAAACAAAAAATTATACAAGTCTTAAGTCGGTAACGACTTATCCCCTACGACCTACGACTCATCATGAGTCGTTCACAACTTATCAGATTACAACATAACATCACGACTTACGACTTATACAAAACGACTTAACAAGATGTACAAAATAACAACTACAACCAACAACACACGACTCAACATACTCCGACTTATGACACAGCCAAAGTATACGACTTATTACAAACAGACGACTTAAAACATAGCAGCATCTTCACGCGACTCAGGCTTGGACGACTTAGGAAATAACTTCAACGACTTAACCCAGTTTCCGACTTATAGAATCCAATCGACTCAACTAAGTCGTAACTCGTTGCCGACTTATCACCTTCGAAGCTGACTTAACACTTGTGTATTCTCCTCCTTGAGTCGTGGGCGACTCATCTCCCTGTTAAGTCGTAGACGAGTTATAGTTGCTTCGTTAAGTCGTAAACTTGTCGCAACTTCCCCTTTGGTTTTCCCGTTGAGTCGTGGACGACTCATCACCGCCTCCTTAAGTCGCGTACGACTTACGCCTTGACGACTCATCACTGCTTCCTTAAGTCGCGTACGACTTACACCTTTATCTCGTGGCGCTCCTTTAAGTCGTGGACGACTTATCTCGACTTCCTTAAGTCGGATACGACCTATGCCTTGCGTTGCATCATTTTCCTCCACGACCCACCAGGTCCGATGCTCTGACAACGTCGCGTCTGCATCGTGAACAACCACTACCTGAACCCAATTCAAAACCCTAGTTCGACTAATTCCTATTACCACCGCACTTTATAAATTAAATCCATATTTTTCCTAAGTTCACCGATGCTCCAGCTAACTTCACCAAGAATCACGACTTCCAGTTCGCCGTATATCATCAGAAATTGACAAAAACGTCAATCCCGTTCATCTCACTTTTTCACATGATTTAATGAACTAAAAATTTTGAAATTTGTTTTAAAAATCATGGTTTTCCAAGACAAACCCAAAGATGTAGATAAATCGATTAATTATGAGATTTGAATTTATCATATTTATGAAATCCTTTTACTGTATATTCAAATTTTCCAGATAAACTCAACTTATTTTTCCTCAAACATATTTTTTTAGCCTAGTTCTTGATGATACAAACATATTTCATTTAGATCATTAAGCCTAAATTGAATCAGAGGAGTAGGATTTAAAAATTTTCTTCCATATTTTATTTTCTTTCTTTAACAGGTTTAAAACCTGTAAAATTTAGAATAGACATTCATGTATGTTCTAGACATGCACAATTAAATCTATATATTCAACATGCAGTCAAGTTCACCCCATCATTCAACCATATTTCATATCACACTTCAGAAAACATCAAGTTAAAATCAGGTTTAAGTGGTTTGCTCACCGTGTTTTCCAAAAGAAAGAACAGAGCTTTCTTTTCTTGAACCAGGCTTTGAAATTGCCAGCTGAATCTTTTGATCTCTGATTTGAGTTGAATTTAATTTTGAATTTTGTTGAAGTTTAAGATGATGTTTACTCTAGTTTTTCATAGCTTGAGGAAACGAAAATGAAATGAAGAAGATGGATAGATAGAAACAGCTTAAAGGGTATTCATTTTGTACAACATGATATTTTTTTTCCCTTAGTACAATTATAAGCAGAGATATTTTCGTTTGTGTATGGAGGCTGAAGTGATCGATGGTGGCTGCATTAATGGTTTGTACAACTTATATTTTTTTTTTCATTTTCAGCTGTACAATGCGCATAAGTAAAATGTTGATGGCTTCCTTTGCAAGTATTCATACTTGTCTCCTTTTTTTTCTTTCTTACTTGTTTACTTGTTTCCATGTTTACTTCTCATTTATATTTTGTTTCTTTTGCTAAGTATAATTGCTTTATAATGTAAATGAACTCCTATCTTTTTATTTTATCTTTTATGATTTTTAGTTGTTTTATTACTTTGCAATGTAAATAAAATTCTATTTTATACTATTTGGTATTGATTTATTAATATGATATTGAGATTTATTTATTTACCTTATATTTTATAAAACTATATATATATATATATTCATTTTAAAATATAGAAGAATTTCTATATTTTTATTTTATTGTTAAAATATTAACCAATTTATATTTCTATATACTATATAATTTGTATCTTTATTTTTAAACCATTTATTTGAGATTTTAAACTCAAATTCAATATATATACATATATATATATATATATATAATTTCAAATTTACTCATATATCACGTATACATATATGTTCACATATATGTACAATATTTAAATTCAAATGATTTATACAGAATGTATTTGTTCGGGGAAACTCGCATCACTTTAATCGATTAATTAAACAATTTTAATTCAAAAATTAAATTGATTATCAATTTAAATTTATATAAAATCCGGGGTCGTTACAGACTTCCTCCCTTAAAAGAATTTCGTCCTCGAAATTGCCATGGAGAAACAAAGATAGATGAAAGACATTTCATCAAATTAAACTGAACGTCTATTCTGCATTTGTCTTACCAAATCAGAATATCCAGAACGATTCTGTTTTAACACATCACAAGATACTCGGGTTATCCAGATCTACGAAATATGCAGTGGCATTGGTCAGTTCAAAAGGATAACTTAACCATCCGTAGAATATATCCGGACCCAAAGAATAGATAGATATATGGATACAATTTCAAAATTTTCAGTTTATAACTAAAGTATACATATCAACCATAGCAACCAATACATCCAAACAAACAATTTTGGTCCATCCGGAGTTTACGTCCCAAACAAATATATCAAATCTCTTCCTGGATCTACCAGGAATTATCAAAGAATTGAGAAGAGATGTTGAACGAAAGAGATTGATAGAGAAAAGATTATTTCCTTGTTGTTACAGCGTATTTCCCTGTCCCCTATCTCGTCCTCTTCTTGCACTCATACTTACTATCAGTGGATAGTAAGAGAATTTACTTAGGCATACAGACAGATATATGAGGAATTACTCATTCTAGGGTATACTTCACCCTATCTCTAATGAGCTACTTAACGTGTTATACTCCTGAGCTAAAGTTCAACCTTCAGCTCTGGTACCAATTGTAAGAGTCCAAAAACTCGGCCTTCGAAAATCGGCACCCGTACTTCACTTGTACTCAAAATGCCATAGATTCAAACGCCGAATCTGGCTTCCCGGAGCTTATAACACAATAAGTATAACAACACAGCGGAATAAAGAAATCAATGATATCATATACAACTCCAATTAATACAATATCCAGAATGATATACAACAATGATATCAATATGATACAACAATATCAGAGATAAATAATGATACAGCGGAAATAACAGAAGTGATAACTCCAAATGATCAGCCAGAGAGGCTGAGTCCAACTACTCCAATGTCAAGCTCGAACCACTAAGAGAAGCAAGTGCAGTCATGAACTCCACTAACTGAACCAGCTCTAGATAATCTACTAAACCTGAATATCTGAGAACCCAACTCTAGACTGCCCGTGTGGAAAATTGTGGGCACCCAGAGTTTAGGAAGGGAACAATAAACTATAAGTCAGTCATGGGACTGGTGTGAGCAACAAAAATAGTTTATCTTTAAACAACAACACAACAGAATTTTAAACATTGAAACCCGCCATGCTTTTGGAAAATGAAACTACCATAAGACCTCCCGCCACACACACAATGCAAACGCAGAATTGGAGGAGATTTCTTCTTATGATAGTCAAACATGCTTACTATGCAAATCATTGGATTATTATTATTAGTGCATAGTGGAAAACATTTCGAAAGTATAATATTAATCTTAGCCAACATAGGCATTTCACACTATGCCTACTATAGCTACCATCTAAACAGTAGGGCGTCACCATAAGTAAATGGCAGGTTCTACAACTAATACCGTACAAGGTTCGTATTGGAAAATAGATTTCCAACAAATGGTCAGGCTAAGGAACTTCCTATGCCATGTAGGAACGCCTCTGGCGGGACGCTCCGAGAGACAACCTGCTCTTTGCCAACACAAGGCCGGTTACCCCCTTCCCGGGCAGTAAACCTGAGATATTCCACCCCCGGTCCTTTAGGACCTTTATCCGAGCGCTCGGTAACCAACATCACACATAATAAATAAAGTGTGTCCACATGAGTAAGTATCTGGGCTCCATACCATGATACTACCCTTTTCCAGAAGGAATGGTCATACCCTAGGGGCGCTACCCCTGAAACCTTGCCGCATCTTTCCTGTTTCGACCATTTCTGGGTTGTGAGGTCTGACGAAGTCTCGTCCACAAAGCTACGCTTTTTCACAAAGCCACGCTTTGATCACAAATGATCAATAAATGATCATCACACCGCAACACTCAGCACGCCACATTACTAAATTGGGAATATATAGCTGATAAATTTCAACTACATAACCTCTAAGCTCGTACGTCTCAGAGAAGGGTGTTAAGCTAAGAGAATAAATTCTCCGCCACCAACAGGAATGTATTTGAAAGAAATCAGCCTTATATCTCAAAATGTAATGTCAGACATATAACCATACAAGTCTGTTCCGGGTTCGAACAGAACCGAAGGCACTTCCAAAGAAGCCCTTGCAAATCCGGATAATTTTCTAATCACGTCTGGACTTCCCATCACAAAGGGTAATCAAATCTCTATATCCGGGACTAGTCGATGCAGAGACATTTGACGAGTTGTCCTTTCGTTTTCGAAAATGTCTGGTCTTCAAATGCTATCCATATACGACGTATCATTGTTCGGAATGGGTTATATGACACAAAGGTCCTCTCCCGGCTAAACCGAATAATGAGCGCGATATTTAAAAACATATGGATATTGGGATTTCAATTAAGTCACAACTTATTACCCAAAACCTTTCTTTTAAATGGTTAAACAAATTACCATTTTAATCTTTTTAAACAAAAAGATTTATCTCACAAAGTTCACTCAGTTTCACAAAAATTCATTCACAGATTTTCAAATCGATTTCCATTTCAATTTGGATTAACTCGTTAAATCTTTAAAACAAAGATTTAACTGATAGGTTTCAAAACAATTCCATTTTGACCTTTTATACAAAAGATACACCTTCCCAATTTCAAAACAAAGTTTAACAACCTTTCACAAAGATTCATTCATAATTCGGAAAACCATTTCCAATTCAAACTTGAAATTCCTTCAATTAATTTGGAATTCTTTTCTTATATAAAAGCTTTTATCATTTGAAAATAAATAGTTTCGTTTCAGAAAAATCCAGTTATATTTACACGAGTTAAAACCCTTGAATTAAATTCAAATTCCCAAATCAATACCTTTAAAATGGTTTAACCCATATATAACTTGTACAGCATCTTTAATCCCTAGTTTCAAATCATAGAATTCAATTTCAAACTTGAATTCAAATTTAAATCAAATTATTTAAATTTCCCAAAACTCGATTAAGTTATTCAAAATAACTTTTATCTTTGAAACTCATTTCAAAAGCTTTTCACTTTAAACCCAACCCATTTCCAAAATCAATTGAAATAAAATTTCAATTTCAAAAATATTAAATTTAAATTATCTATGACTTAACGGTTTCCACGTGAAATCCATATTTGTGTGTGTATGGTGTAGTCCAGGGGTTTTACACAGTAGTGCAACATCATAAATCATCACAGATCAAAATACAGAAATATAGTTGATAAGTGGTATAACGATAACGCTTATCTTTTCATTCACAGATCACAGATATATAAATATTACAGATAATATATTACATTCATCCCAGATAAATGAACTACAGTACAGGTCACACACAAATCAGGATATATCACAAAGCAACACATATTAGGGATATCAATAATTCAATCATTCAATCAGGTCCAAACATTCACAAGTGAATTTTTATTAATCGACTGATTAATTTAAATCAGATTTATTTCTATGAATAAATTTACTAGTTATGGTAAATTAATAATCGATTAATTACACTTAATTAGTTACACTGAATAATTAATTCCTTAATTATTTTAATTAAGGAATTACACTTCACAAAGGATTATTATTGAATTAATCAATCTTAGTTAATGATCTTCATTAACAATTAGAATTTCTTTAATTACTTTGCCCAAGAATTTTACCTATATTTATCATCATTGATTATAAATTGATTAACCAATATGAACTCATTAATTAATCCTAATTATTTAATTTATTAAAGGTTAACTGTAACTTAATTAATTCTTCATTACCTGATTAATTAATTTATAACCATTAATCAATTATCTTAACTTATCTAATCTTATCCAATTTATGATTCTTGATTTACAAATAAATTAACTTAATTAATCATTAAACCTTAATTAAGTAATTTAAACCTTTAATTACTTATTTAATTAATCCAAATCATTAATTGATTGAATAAATAAAGTATCCATTTTGATTATCTTAATAATTTAATGAATACAAATCATTAAATTATTTATCTTTAAAATGAAACATTTCTTACTTAATCAAAGTATTTAAAATAATTTGCTTCAAATTTCCTTTAAATTTCATTTTTAATTTAAGATTTTAAAATGAAACCAAATTTAACTTTACAAAGTTTATGAACAATTCAAAAACCTTTAATTTCACAAGTTAAAGAAACATTCATTTTATAAAGAAGTTTAAAAGAATTTAAAAACCCAATTCATTTTTAGAATTCAAATCAAATTTTTAAAAAAATTTAAACATTCAAAGTTATTTAAAACAATTCCAGTTTAAAACTTCTTTTATTACAAAACTGGAATACAACAAATCTTGATTTTAGATTTAACTTAGATTTAAAAATTCTCTACATTTTAAACTTCATTTTTTTTAAATTCAAGCTACTTAAACATTTTTAAAGTAGTTAAAACAATTTAAATAAAAACTTTATTTATTTTTAAACTGAATTTTCATTCAACTAGAATCAGTTTTAAATTTAGTTTTAAACTTGGTTTAATCTCTGCTTTACATTTTTAAACTTAGTTTTAAATTTTAAAATTCTACAGGTTTTGAAAATCTGAAGCAAAGCTATTCCCGAGTCAAATTTTAATTTACTCGAGCCTTACTTCGAGTTCCTGGCCTCCCTCTGTTGCTTCGAGTCGAACCCTCGTTTACTTCGAGTTTTCCCCGAGCAAAGTGCTTCTTCTCCAATCCTTCAACAACCCAGACTTAAGTGTACACGCGTGCACATGCACAGTTCATCGGTGGCACTCCGACCACCACAACCATCTCCGACATGTCGACGACTATGCTCACAAACGATCTCATCCATCAGAACCCCGAATCAATCTCCAGATCGAAATCGAGCGGAGACCAGAACATCAGAGCCCAAAACTCCCTGACAACAACCGATACGCGCCACCTGTTCCGACCACCTGAACCCCTGGCACCTCGTCCATAGCCTCACTGAAGCCTACGCTTCATTTTCCCCCACGACCCACCAGGTTCGATGCTCTGACAACGTCGCGTCTGCATCGTGAACAACCACTACCTGAACCCAATTCAAAACCCTAGTTCAACTAATTCCAATTACCACCGCACTTTATAAATTAAATCCATATTTTTTCTAAGTTCACCGATGCTCCAGCTAACTTCACCAAGAATCACGACTTCCAGTTCGCCGTATATCATCAGAAATTGACAAAAATGTCAATCCCGTTCATCTCACTTTTTCACATGATTTAATGAACTAAAAATTTTGAAATTTGATTTAAAAATCATGGTTTTCCAAGACAAACCCAAAGATGTAGATAAATCGATTAATTATGAGATTTGAATTTATCATATTTATGAAATCCTTTTACTGTATATTCAAATTTTCCAGATAAACTCAACTTATTTTTCCTCAAACATATTTTTTTAGCCTAGTTCTTGATGATACAAACATATTTCATTTAGATCATTAAGCCTAAATTGAATCAGAGGAGTAGGATTTAAAAATTTTCTTCCATATTTTATTTTCTTTCTTTAACAGGTTTAAAACCTGTAAAATTTAGAACAGACATTCATGTATGTTCTAGACATGCACAATTAAATCTATATATTCAACATGCAGTCAAGTTCACCCCATCATTCAACCATATTTCATATCACACTTCAGAAAACATCAAGTTAAAATCAGGTTTAAGTGGTTTGCTCATTGTGTTTTCCAAAAGAAAGAACATGCTTTCTTTTCTTGAACCAGGCTTTGAAATTGCCAGCTGAATCTTTTGATCTCTGATTTGAGTTGAATTTAATTTTGAGTTTTGTTGAAGTTTAAGATGATGTTTACTCTAGTTTTTCATAGCTTGAGGAAACGAAAATGAAATGAAGAAGATGGATAGATAGAAACAGCTTATAGGGTATTCATTTTGTACAACATGATATTTTTTTTCCCTTAGTACAATTATAAGCAGAGATATTTTCGTTTGTGTATGGAGGCTGAAATGATCAATGGTGGCTGCATTAATGGTTTGTACAACTTATATTTTTTTTTCATTTTCAACTGTACAATGCGCATAAGTAAAATGTTGATGGCTTCCTTTGCAAGTTTTCATACTTGTCTCCTTTTTTTTCTTTCTTACTTGTTTACTTGTTTCCATGTTTGCTTCTTATTTATATTTTGTTTCTTTTGCTAAGTATAATTGCTTTATAATGTAAATGAACTCCTATCTTTTTATTTTATCTTTTATGATTTTTATTTGTTTTATTACTTTGCAATGTAAATGAAATTCTATTTTGTACTATTTGGTATTGATTTATTAATATGATATTGAGATTTATTTATTTACCTTATATTTTATAAAACTATATATATATATATATTCATTTTAAAATATAGAAGAATTTCTATATTTTTATTTTATTGTTAAAATATTAACCAATTTATATTTCTATATACTATATAATTTGTATCTTTATTTTTAAACCATTTATTTGAGATTTTAAACTCAAATTCAATATATATACATATATATATATATATATATAATTTCAAATTTACTCATATATCACGTATACATATATGTTCACATATATGTACAATATTTAAATTCAAATGATTTATACAGAATGTATTTGTTCGGGGAAACTCGCATCACTTTAATCGATTAATTAAACAATTTTAATTCAAAAATTAAATTAATTATCAATTTAAATTTATATAAAATCCGGGGTCGTTATAGCAAAGTCATGGTCTATGGGCTTATTATCATCAAATGGATACCATATCAACTGCCCTCTATGAATTCTCAAGTCAATCTGGTTATGAGCAACCGAATATACATGACAGAATGTATTGTCCATCATCCTCCTATTATCCACACACTAAAACAATATCCACAGAAAAGTGACAGAATGCTTCTGAAGTTACTATGACGAAGTGGAAGTTTATGGAATACTCGAAATATCGATACTTTAATAACTCTCAAAAAGCAAACAGTGAAACTTATGACTCTGAAACACCACACCGCATATCCAAACATCGATACAAGTAGGCAAGTATGGGGGTATTCTAGTCGTACATGATAGTGCAATCAAAGTTCAAACCAACCACAATCATAATTTAATGGACTTGCACATTACTACTACTAGTACTAAAGAACACGTTGCTAATAAGATATGACATAAACAACCAAGAAAATTTCAAGTCATTCTCCGGTGTATATGCCAGAAGTATATTGTCCATGTCAGTTGTAATTGCACTTACTCTATTGGCAATGTTGGTCTAGTAAGTTACTCCTACTGTGGTGTCTAAATAGGGAAAATGTTATAAATAAGAGTAGGATCAAGCCATCTATATGGAAGCGACAAAAAAGCAGCTACTCATACGCTGATGCTGGTAAGCATAGTAAAGTCTAAAGGTGTAATATCAAGCTTTCCGCATTAAAAATGAAATGTATGAGTGGTTTTATACTACTAAAGTGCAATAGCAGCGCCTTACTGAACATTGCCATTTATAAACATATGAATGCCTAAATCATAAATTACATAACAAGTTAATCTCTACTATAATGCAAATGCCAAATATTTTTTAGTTATCTAGTAAATAAATTACCTAAAAAATAAGCAAATCCAAGCTCATGTAGGAATTGAATTACTTTAGGGATGTTTACCAAGTGCTTGTGATAGTATTTCAAAGTGCTAGCTAATGAACCACGGAAACGAATATTCCATGAGTGCTTTAAGTAAACGAAATATTAAATATGTAATGAAGGAAAACGCGGTCTAAATGTAATTGACAGCTAAAAAAATGCTTACAACTAAACTGGTTTGCGTGTTGACATGCACAACACCATCTGAAAGCAACCAAAAATCAGAAAAATCCACCTGTACACTCAAATTCGGATCCTCCAAGTCACTCAACTCGGTAACTCTTCTAGTAGCCTATGATGCTTTCCTACGATTTCTTCCTACCTCATTACCACGACAACCTCCACGATCCCTTCATCCTTCATTACCACCTACACTCCCTTTGCCGGTATCTTCTTTATTCCTTTCGGTCGAAGCTGTATCAAATAAGCCTTCTAATTAAAACTTGCTTGCACCTAAGTGGAACAATTACAATTTCTATACCATTTCCAATGCCACCACCGTTGCCGCTTTTTCTATACATGAATTTTTTTGGAAAATTTATGTGCAATCTTGTTGGTATATTAGCCATTTTATTTTCTGTGGTTGTTCTTTTGCCACGTGTATTTTCTTTTGTTTAGCTGTGTTTGTAAGTAGGCTATAAATACACTTTGTACAGGTTCTGTTACGAATAATGAAAACTTACTTTCTTCTTCATTTTTTTTCATGTCAGTTTTTTAGTTTAACATGGTATCAGAGCACAAATTCATCCGCTCTTGATTTTTCTTCTTTCTTTTTCTTTATTTTTTTTATATCCCGTCCTAGCATCTATGGGAGATTCCGATTCCGCTCAAAGTAATGTTCTCCGATCTGGATCTGGAGCCTCAATTACTGATACTAGCAATCCGCTATATGTGCATCCGTCAGATCATCCAGGTTCTCCTCTTATTTCTCAAGTTTTTGATGGAAAATTTTATAGCGAATGGCGTAGATCTATTAAGATTGCGCTGTCTGCAAAGAATAAGCTTTTTTTCATTGATGGATCTCTCGCGAAACCTAGTTCAGAATCAGATCTAGTGAAAAATTGGGAGAGATGTAATGATCTTGTTATTTCGTGGTTGTTGAATGCTCTTAGCCAAGAAATTCGTAGTAGTGTGATTTATTTTGAAACGGCTAAAGAGATTTGGGATGAGTTAGAAGCTAGGTTTGGAGTATCTAGTGGAGCTCAATTATATTCAATTCAGAGAGAATTAGGAAGGATCTCACAAAATTCTGCTTCCATTTCCACTTATTTCACCAAGATCAAATCATATTGGGATGAATTGGCAAGTCTGAAACAAAAAGTCTGTTGTCATAAATGTGGTGCTGTCCAAGATGTGAGTAAACAAGATGATGAGCAACGCCTAATTCAATTTCTTATGGGATTAGATGATACTTATGCAACGGCTAGAGCGAATTTACTAATGATGCGACCTCTACCAAAAGTTTCATATGCTTATTCTATTCTTGCTGCAGAATAAGAGCAAAGAGGAGCAAGTGCTAATTCTAAACTCTTGCCTGAGACCTCATCTTTTAGTGTTAATACACATAAGAATGACACAGTTGCAGCTGTAGCACAAGCAGGAAATCAGAAATCTAAAGATACTAAGATTTGCAACTATTGTAAGAAAGCAGGTCACCTAATAGACAAATGTTTCAAGCTCCATGGATTTCCACCAGATTTCAAATTCACCAAATCCAAAAGCAAGACAGCAGCTGCAGCCCAAGGAGAAGCAGCGCCTGTTACTATTCCAGGTCTTACAAGTGCTCAGTATGCCCAACTTTTGAATGTTCTGAATTCATCAAATAATCAAGCAGTTTCTGGATCAGCTGATGTTGTCAAATCTGATTCTCAATTCACTATAGCTGGTATAACTTCTTCTACTTTTGCTAGCATTGGATCCTGGCTTATAGATAGTGGAGCTAGTAATCATATGTGTTGTGATATGAATTTATTCTCATCTACCACTAAACTTCGAATTCCATATTTTGTTATTCTGCCGAATGGAAATAAATTAGTGGTAGAATATGAAGGAAAAGTTAACCTGTCTGATCAAATTGTGCTCGAAAATGTTCTCTATGTTCCATTCTTCAAGTTCAATCTATTATCAGTTGCAAGGTTTGTTGAGCAAAATGATTGTAGCTTGTTGTTCACAAAAAATGGCTGCGTTGTGCAGGGCCTTTCAGTGAGGAAGCAACTGGAAATTGGTAAAGCAATCAAAGGATTATACATTCTACACCCTGGATCGTTGTCTGCACAGGTTTCAGGTTCTACTAATATGTCTACTATACATAACCCATTAAATAATTGCTTGTTATGGCATATTAGACTTGGTCATCTTCCAGCCTATAAGCTGAAGCATTTTACTTTTGTTAATAATTTTGATATGGATTCTATTATAGCTTGTGAAGTTTGTGCAAAAGCAAGACAACATAGACTTCCTTTTTCTTCGAGTAGAATAGATACTACACATATTTTCCAGCTTATTCATATAGATGTATGGGGACCTTATCACACAGCTACATATAATGGATACAAATATTTTTTAACTATTGTTGATGATTTTAGCCGTGCAACTTGGACATTTCTTCTAAGTACTAAGGGTTGTGCTTTTGGTATTGTCAAAAATTTTGTTGCAATGACTGAAAGGCAATTTGGACAACAAGTCAAAATTATAAGATCTGACAATGCTTTAGAACTTGGTTCTAGCTTTGCATCTTCCGAATTTTTGAAGCAGAAAGGCATTTTACATCAAACTTCTTGTGTAGCTACGCCACAGCAAAACGGTGTTGTAGAGAGAAAACATAGACATCTGTTAGAGACATCTCGAGCGCTTTTGCATCAGTCAGCTATTCCTTTGTCTTATTGGGGAGAATGTGTTTTGACTGCCACACATCTTATCAACAGATTTCCTTCCAAACTCCTAAAGAATCATTCTCCATATGAGATACTTTATGGAGCCAAACCAGATTATAATTCAATTAAATCTTTTGGTTGTCTATGTTATGCTTCTACTTTAAAGCATGGAAGAGACAAGTTTGAACCTAGAGCAGTGAAATGTGTCTTCTTAGGCTATCCTTTTGGAAAGAAAGGATATAAACTTCTCAATTTGGTTTCCAAACAGGTCTTTGTTTCCAGAGATGTGATATTTCATGAATCCATTTATCCTTTCCTTGCAAACAAATCTTCATGTTCTACACCACTTTTCCCACATCAGCCTTCTACTGTAGAAGAACTCTCATCACCTTCCACATTTGAACCTCCCACTTCACCTACTTCCCCAGTTAAACATACCACTTCATCCACCTCCCCAGCCGAGCCACCCACTTTGCCTGTTGTTAATCCCACTCTTAGAAGAACTACAAGAGTCATTCATCCACCTTCATATCTAGATAATTATGTTTGCAGTTCCACTACTATTTCACAATCATCACCTTCCTTTTGTCCTCATACGCTACTCAACATTTATCCTCAATGCTTTGCTTTTCATACCATTGCACCTGATCCTATTTCTTTAGAAAAGGAACCTGCTTGTTATGAAGAAGCTGCTCTTGATTCAAGATGGATTTCTGCAATGTCGCAAGAATTTGAAGCCTTACAGCTCAATCAAACTTGGGACTTAGTGCCGTTACCTAAGGGCAAGAAGCTTATTGGTTGTCGATGGGTTTATAAAATAAAGAAAAGGGCAGATGGTAGCATAGAAAGATTAAAAGCTCGTTTAGTGGTTAAGGGATATACACAAAGAGAAGGAGTGGATTATACAGAAACTTTTTCCCCGGTTGTGAAAATGACAACGGTGCGCAGCCTAGTTGCTTTAGCAGCTAAAAGGAAGTGGAATGTGTTTCAACTTGATGTGAATAATGCATTCCTACATGGGGAATTGCATGAAGAAGTTTACATGAAGCTTCCACAAGGCTTGTCGGTTTCGAATCAAAATTTGGTGTATAGATTGAAAAAATCACTTTATGGTTTAAAGCAAGCTTCAAGACAGTGGTATGCTCGTTTATCTTTGGCATTAAAATCACGTGGATATCAACAGTCACTAAATGATTATTCCTTATTTCATAAAAGGACATCTTCTTCCTCTGTTTTTCTAGTGATCTATGTTGATGATATATTGATCACTGGTGACAACTTATCGGAAATTATTGCTTTGAAGGCTTTCTTGGATTCTGAATTCAGGATAAAAGATTTAGGTCTTCTTTATTTTTTCTTGGGAATTGAGTTTGTTGCTCATTCACATGGAATAATCATGTCACAAAGAAAGTACATAGCAGAGCTATTGGATGAATTTAATTGTGTTGCTGCATCACCACTGGTTACACCTCTAGAATTGAATTGCAAATTATCACATGATGAAGGAGATCTTTTGTCTAAACCATCAGTTTATAGACGGCTCATTGGTAAACTTAATTTTTTGATTCACACAAGGCCAGACATTGCTTTCGCTGTTCAGTTTCTTAGTCAATATCTTCAAGCTCCACGACAGCCTCATTTTGATGCAGCTATTCATACACTAAGATATTTGAAAGGAACTTTAGAAATGGGTATCTTGCTTAATGATTCACCCTCTCTCCAGTTACAAGCTTTTTGTGATGCAGATTGGGCTGCTTGTCCACATACAAGGAGGTCAGTTAGTGGATTTATTGTTTTCTTGGGTCAAAGTCCTATATCTTGGAAATCAAAAAAGCAGCAAACTGTGTCTCTGTCATCAGCTGAAGCTGAGTACAGATCTATGAGAAGAGTATGTGCTGAATTGGCTTGGTTGAGTAGGCTTTTGCATGAATTGGGGATAGAAGATGTTACTCCTATAGATCTGAAATGTGACAATCAGGCGTCGATCTATATTGCAAAAAATCCAGTTTACCATGAAAGAACAAAGCATATTGATCTGGATTGTCACTTTGTTCGGGAAAAGCTCTTCGAAGGCTTAATTTCTTTAACACATGTGCCAACAAATGAGCAATTGGCTGATATTCTAACAAAGTCATTGACTGGTTTACAACATTGTAATATCTTGTCCAAGTTGGGGATAACATCATGATATCCTCCAACTTGAGGCGGGGTGTTGGTATATTAGCCATTTTATTTTCTGTGGTTGTTCTTTTGCCACGTGTATTTTCTTTTGTTTAGCTGTGTTTGTAAGTAGGCTATAAATACACTTTGTACGGGTTCTGTTACGAATAATGAAAACTTACTTTCTTCTTCATTTTTTTTCATGTCAGTTTTTTAGTTTAACAAATCTTGGCATTTCTAAACACGTAGATCACAAAACAATGTTTATTTTGTTTGATTTTGAGTTTGGGGTGAAAATTAGTGATTTTGGAGGGTTTGCTTGGATCTGGAGTGAGAAGGGAAATGATTGCAGGTTGAAGAAGAAGAGGATAAAACGACAAAGTCTGTGCCGTTTTAAATATATAACAATAATGTGTCGTTTCAATAAAATGACAACGGTTGTGAATTTTTTTTTAAAAATTGGGTTGATGATTGGTTTTTGTTCTTCTGAGTCCAGAGGTCGTTCGTTCAGATAAAAATGAATAAAATTTTGAAACTGAAGTTGGTAATGATATTATTACTTTTCTCAAGAGTCTATCCTTTGATTGGCTGTTTATTTGTGATAACCATATGCACAAATTGCCAATCTTGGGATTATATTCCATATAACACAGAACCTTGCTCCAATGAACCTTCTGTTTGGATTGCGATTAGTAGATTTCGCCTGTCTTGATTTAAAATTGTTTGTCTTTGAATTTTTGGTGTTGAAGTAGTTTTCATTTGCATTCACATAATCAAATTAATTTTTTGTCTAAACTCCTCGTTTGGCTTTGTTTTTTAAGTACCCATGCGTTATATTCAATGATGTTGCATACGAGTAGTTGATCATCAACTATTGCAGCTACTTAATAGTGAATTACGAGCAATGCTATTGTTAGTAACACAACTTAACATTTATTTTTACTTATGTTTCCAAACCGCATCAATAATGAATTAATACTTGTTTTGATCTATGTTTTCAAATGACACAAAAATATCGACCACTCTTCACAGTTGTCGATAAGGTGGTGTCGTCTGTAATGTGTAAATGACACTAAGTTGCCGACTGCGACGAATAGTGATTGACATTTTAATGTCGTTTGAAAATATGAGTAAAAATAAGTATTCATTGTGGTCTAAACGATCTCACTTTTGAATTATAGCTCGGCTTTTGAATTAATTTACCTACATCGATCCTTCGTATTCTTGCCGTCTACTATTATTTTTCTAGCAAAGAATTTTAACATCATTTGAAGTCTTTTTCCTGTAATACGTCAAAAATATAAAAGTTGAATTGATTCCCATGAGATGTATGCCTAAATATCCTTTTAAAAGTTATATTAATTTCAGTCCTGAACTGAATAGATAAATATTATGTAGAAATGAGACAGCAACAAGGACTTCCATTCGTTCGGGATTTTCATGAGCTACAGGAAAAGTCGCAAGTTATATATTTATTGACATAAAGAAAGTCTAATTAATCAATCACTATAATACTATCAGACCATTAACCGTTCTAATTATAATTGAGGAGAAAAAAACTCTTTAAAACGTATTCGTGTATAAATATACTACGCTGTAACCTTTACAACCCCTTTATATTTTTATCTTACTTTGATTTTATGTTGTTTTCATGATGCGTACTTCGAAAATGACAAAATTTGAATACATCAGCAGAGACGTTTGGAAGTGATAAACTATGAATGTATAGAAATTTTTTAAGCAGTTGAACTAAGAACATAATAACTTTGAAACTATTATAATAAACCTTCAAGCTATCGACCTATTTCTCAATGTTAATGAAAAAAAGGTACCGATTAAACCCACCTCAAAAGTCATGTTAGGCAATTTTGTAACACTATTAATTATTTTGCAAATTAGGTTTAATTTAATTTGGATTCTAGTTACTACGTAGGAAATATTGAGTAGAACTTGAATAGGAAAAAAGAAGCAAATCACGAAGATGGTAACTTGTCTAGATGAGTTATGATCTATTCTTCTAAAATTGCAGAATATGTTGCAATCTGCACACTATGTATGAGTTATAATTAAAGCTGTGAGAGTATATTAAAGCATTTAAGTTGCAAATTTGTTGCATTTACTAAAAGTTGCAAAATATCAACAATCAAAAACTCAAATAATATTTTTATCGCTATCAAAACTTAATTCAAAAAATGAGTTCCCATTCGATGATAATATAGAAGAAGAAAGAATTGAAGTCCCTTGCCCCTTTTCCAAGATGCAAGGTTAAATACAAATAAGATTTTCAATTAATAACTAAAATTTCTAATAGAAGTTTCCTAATATGTACATTATCACTTAGCCGACATATCCATAATCGTTCATCACAGAACAAACGACTCTGATTAACTCAAATAATAAAGCGAATATATCTCATTGATTTCAACGCTTGCCTTTACATTCATTAAACCGCCTTATATAATGTCTCTCTCAGACATCGAAAGTTTCTCTTTCTTTTTACTCTGTTTTCTTTCCTCTCCTTTTTATATTTCTTCCGATTTTTCCTTGAACTCATAGGTAATTCAGAGTCCCCATAAAATCCCATATCTTAGAATCCTCTCATTCATAATTAATTTTTCTGATAAGAATCTCATCTTGCAGTTAATGTTCTTCTTCGAACTGGACAACCTGGGTATTGAAAATCACCAAAAGACTGTAACCAATCATAAGCGAACAATGGTAATACATTATTTTCTCCTTTCAAATCCTTAATCACAGTTCAATTTTTTTGTATGCTTTTGTAATCCATATCGCTTTTATTGAATTAGGTTGGTCCAATGATAAGTAGAGCACCAAATCATGAAGATTTTGGGCCGCCATGGCTGAACCCTTTACTAAAAGCAAGCTTTTTTATCCACTGCGATGTTCATGGAGATTCAAGCAAAAGTGAATGCAATCTCTACTGCTTAGACTGTACTGGAAATGCCTTTTGCTCTTACTGTCTTCCTAAACACAAAGATCACCATGTTGTTCAGGTTCATATTCATATTATTTTATCGGGACTTATTATCTTTTTTCACCACAGACTTCATTAAAGAAGGTTTCTTTATTGCTTTCATTCAGATACGAAGGTCTTCATATCATAATGTGATTAGGGTATCAGAAGTCTCGAAATTCATTGATATTTCCACTGTTCAAACCTACATTATAAACAGTGCAAAAATCGTGTTTTTGAATGAGAGGCCACAGCCTAGGCCTGGAAAAGGAGTTACAAATACCTGTGAAATTTGCTGCAGAAGTTTGCTCGATACATTTAGGTTCTGCTCTCTTGGATGCAAGGTTTGCTTTTTTAATCCAAATTTATGCTTCAAGTTTCAATCTTTCTTCAGGCAATGTATGCTTTTTGGTATTCAATTATGTTCTTTAGTTCTTGTTAAATTATAGTAATGGATTCGGATTCATAAACACAATATGTTGTCATTCTTTGTATTTTTCAGCTTGGAGGAATGAAACGGGGTGACCCGACTTTATCATTTGCACTAAAACCCAAAACGGGTCGAGAACTTCATAACGGGTCAGAGTCCGATGAATCTTCAACTCCGACAAAGCTCAGAAGAACTGCAGCATTCAATAGGACAATCGAATTACCATCAAATGGAGCCTGGAAATGGTCAGAGGATGAAAATGGAAACGCAAGCTGCAGCATTTCGCCAAATACACCTCCTATCGTGAGTTATAGGACATCTAGAAGAAAGGGTATACCTCATCGATCCCCCATTTTCTGAAAATTAACATGAACAAAAATAAATAAATAATATAATATAGCGATATATAGACTGAATGTATATCGTGGAAACTTTAATAGTTAGGATATGATAAAATACATAGATGAAGATAATAGCAAAAGGATTTGGCTTTTTTTCTATTTATTTTGTACATATTAGCTCAAGTGGGAGTGTTTTACTCTATTTTAGTTGGGAAATCATACTCTCTATTAGCTGTGTGTAGATTGTATAGGTGTGATCTGACCATGAATAATCTTCTTTTTTAAGCTTTCATGATATATATATATATATGCAAATGGAAAACATTTGATATGGTGGATATGTTGTGATGGTATGCTTTGTATATATTTGTATAATTTTGGAAAAGGCAATAGATGCTGGGCCTGCTATTTCAGTGCATTTCATTATATCTGACACGCAAGCTTGCATTCATCAGTTATGTAGTGCCATTACACCATAGTCCATATACATGATACATTCTCTTTAATTATAAATGGAAGTAAGAAATCGTTCTCTTCAAGTTTGTTCATCCAAATAATTGCTGAAATGCCTTGTTTTGGTACATTATGCTTATTGTAATATATTTGTATGCATATATATGTTCTAAACATTAATATATAAGACCCAACATCGAGTTCAAAGTGACGATGCAGTTAACAGTTGGTTGGTTAAGATGGAGTGAGCAGCGTAACTGAATTGTGCAGAGTTTAATCCAACGGTCACGCTTAAATAGGAGCATCGCATCATAGGTGATGGGTGGCCACGTTGACTAAAGTGATAGAGACCTTCTATTCAAGTTGCTCCGTTCAATTTTTTGTATTATGTTCTTTCAAAACCTCCTTTTATTTCAACATATATTTCCTCCTTTATTTTCCTATATACCAAAAAAGAGTCGTGAGGAATCTCGACTTCTTAGAAAGATCCTTTATTTCTTGATCACTCGTTTTCATTGCTTAATCCTCTGTTTCTTAATTACACTAAAGTATGTTCTTGACAAAATAGCGTGTGTATATAAAACTTGAATCCAAATACCTTACAGAAAAAGTCCATCAAGTATACATTGTTTTTATGGATGAAAAGAATAGATTGAAGTGTCGACATAACCTTATCAAAGGCGATCAATTATATGTTAATTTAAGCGATGCATCATAGCAATTTTTATGGTATGAAGTCGAACAAGTACAAAGTGAAAGAATGCGACACATATAATTTTGTATAACAAGGTTGTGCAAGCCATTGTGTAAAGTTGCACATATAAAGCTTACGAAAGGTCAATTTTAAAAGAGATGATGAAGGACCAGTTTGATCAAGCGAATAGATTAATGCTAAACATTAGATTAGAGTAGGTGTAGGATGATAATTAAAGAATTATTAAATGCAAATAGGAGAAACATAGAAAAGAAAAAATCGTTTTCAGAAAAGAGATAAGTTATAGTATTCAACTATTAAGGTGGTTACAGGTGGATTGGGCATTTTGTAATGTTTTGAATGGGTCCAATAATTCATGCATTTGTTCTGGATAATGCCGTATTTATTCCTCTACTATTTTTCTTTTTTCTTTCTTCTTTGATTAGAATTCAAATCAGATGTTGAATATATAATTTTCTTAGTTCCCATCAATTGCCATTGTGTAATTAGAGGACAAAATGGGTGATATTCGTTAGTAACCTTAGGGTGCTCAACAATTGCTGCCTACAATATATAGGACTGATATATAATTAATAAATAAAGTAACAGAATCAAAACCAATATATTTAACCATCAATATAAAGAAAAGAGAGATATATTCATTCCTACGTATGCAGTGCGCTGTATAGGGCAAAATAGGCTTGTGTAGTTTGAAAGTAGAGAAAGGGTCGCTATGCAGGAACAAGAAAGGCTGCTAGAGTAGACAGAGGCAGAACACGTGTGGAAGTGCATTAAGTGAGCAGGTTAATTGGGGATAAGGTAAAGGTGTGGCATCTCACGAGTTGTAGCCGTACTTTATTTTCGGGTACTCCTTGCATCTGTATCTGTGCCTGTGCCTCTTCTTCTTGTGATCACGTATCCTGAGCAAATCTTCTTCTTCGGCTCTTCTTTTACAGTTCAAACTAACTTTTTTTTTTTTTTCAAAAACCAGAATATTATAATAGAAGGTAGAAACAAGTCTTTCTCCAACGGCTCACAAAATACAGCAAGACATACAAAGTATGCGACACACATACCCGGTAAACAAAGTATCAGAAAAAAGAAGAAAAAGCTAAGCTGACAGTAGCAACATAATACAAAGCTAAAAGGACTAAATAAACAGCCGCTCAACCAACAATCCCGCTACACCCAAAGGTGTAGGCCAGTCCACCTGAAAGTAAACCTCCCACCGACATAGAGTGCAAGAACCACAAAGAACCGCAAGCCAACACTCGCTAACCATAGAGAACCATAAAAGCTGGCCTCAAACAAACCCAACCAGCGAAACAGCAATACCAGATGAGCTCTGGATACCAACATCCGACTAGAATAACAGAAAGCTGAAGTGCAACCAATGTAATCAATCCTAGGAGAATAAAAACTCCCTACAAAACCTGGACCTGAAAAACTAGCGACCACATCAAAACAAACAATAAGGGGGGGGGGGGGGGGGAGGAATAGTCAGGAACGTTGGATGTAGACCAACGCCCTGACAGGAACACTCAACCGATTCCCGTTCTAGCGGACCTCATCGCACAAGTAATAGAAAGTAGACCCACAAGAGGATGGTACAGTTCAAACTAACTCACTTTACATCAACACCAAAAAAAAATACATATATATATATAACTTACATAACAATTACACATTTGTGATATTACATTCTATAGAAAGGATTTTCACAAACATTTAATTACAGAACAATAAGCTGGATGTTTGTGCAACGTGCTCATAACTATTGTGCGTCGGTCTGTTGAACAGATACGGATCGATTGAACGCGTGTTCAACATGCATGTAATAAGTGAAGCGGACACCTATTCAACCAAGGTGCAGTTAGCATACCTTGTTATAAATTGTTGATTGTGAAAGCTCCTTGTTATATGTGTTTGTATATATATTTGTTACGTTCATGTTATATGATATTCTATTCAAATTTGGAATAAATTCTCATGGTAGAACAGACAAATTGTACAATTAAAACTAAAAATTATTGGTATAAAATTGCTTACCGGAAAAAAACAAACTTCTTAGGTTTGATTGGCTCCGCCAAACGGACATAGTACATGATCGTTATACGGGTCGTTTTTAATATGAAATGGACATCGATATTCACCTATACAATTGTTGGATTTGCATTAGTACTGGAAAAGTTACAAACATATCAATATTTATATTTCACAAATTATTTCATCTCAAATGGTTCGTAAAATTTCAATAGTCCTATTTTTTTCACATATCCGTACATTTGGATATGATACGTGAAATAAAAGAAAGTACTATCAATTTTATTCGTTTACTAAAATGATTTGCAAAATTGAAGTATAGTTGTGTCTGTCTTAGAAAGTTGGTTGATTGACCATTACAGAAGACATTAAATACTATAAGAGTTAATAATATATAAACTTATATACTATAGTTATAATATATTTATATAAAAAATTCATATAAATAGAAAATAAAGAAAAAAAACAATAAGATAACAGGAGGTAAAGTAATAAGAAACAAAATCTAATAGTACAATTTCATGAAAATAATAACAATGTACGATATTACTAGTAAAAAATCAAGATAATAGATAATAAAACATAAAAAAGAATCCCTAGCTTTAAAGAATTTCAAAATCCATAGTAAATAGCTAAAATATCGTTCGATAAGTAAAAAAATTATTTGATAATATGTAATATTAATAAGAATAGAATATATAGTATTATTAATAAAATAATAATAACGAATGATGTTATATGAAATACATAATGCAATATATAATATTGGTGTTTAAATGATATAATTATCTTACTTATACACTAAAACATAGATTATTTGAAAGTTCAAAATTGGATAAACAAGAATATAAGGTAAAACGGAGGATCGATGCCAGTGCAATTTAGAAAGGGTTTAGATGTATTTATGAAAGTGGCATCATGTAATAGAACAAACATGAGGGAAATCTGATGTCTTTGAACGAAATGTCATGCTTTGGTACTTCAAGATTATTATACTACAATGTTACATTTGCTTAAAAGGGATTTTATTGCAGAGTATTTATTGTGAAAACATCACAATAAAGAGGTGATAAGACATACTACGACAATCATCGTTGTAGAGGAGACAAAAATGGTTTATGATGCCACGAGTCCCAGTATGTAGAAAATTCACCCGATGTGAAGGAATAACTTGACTAGAAAGATATTTTCATAAAATAAACGACCACTATGTAAAGAATGTACAATGAAACATTTGTCAACAACGTCAAAATACAATGCTATAGAAAACCTAATGAATACAATTCTTGATCTGCGAAAAGAAATGCTTCATTGGATAATGTATTGGCAAAGAACTAGTATTTACACAAAAAATATTTGGTTTCCTGCGTGAAAAGATTGAAAGACTTTGTAGTGGATACATATTATTTGGAAAGAAGATAGAAGCTTACAGCGTGTACATTTTCTAATGAACCAAGACACAAGTCTACAGAAAGTAGTGGTAAAGTATACCTTTCATCTGTATGCATTATTTCTCTGTTACACGTAGGTTACAAAGTTTATATGCATCGTTTTCCACCGTTAAACACATCAATGACATATTGAATGACATCAAGGGGAAGAAGTTTTATGTCATCTTTCATATGCCGAAGCATGTGAACATCAAAAATAAGGAATTGCATAATGTCAGACTTGATCTGTGTACAACTGGTTTCATGCTCGTTATATCTCATTCAACTTCGTTAGTTATTCTAACACCATACATCTTACCTACATGGATCTGTGTGGAAAGTCCATACATGTTCCGAGCTATCATTCTTCCTAGACTCAAAAAAAGAAAAATAGAGGTGTATTTACAACCTCTAGTTGATGAGCTGAAGAAACTATGGAGAGAAATTGTAATTTACGATGTGCTAAAGAAGATTGTTTTCTAAATGTTTTCCTCTTTAATGTGGACTATAATATATTTTCCAACGTACGAGACGCTTTCAAGATGCAGTACCAGTGAAAAATTTGTCTGCCCCATTTGCATGAATTCAAAAAGTCATTTCGACTAAATATGGTGACAAACTATGTTGGTGGGATTGTCATCGTCATTTGTTGCATTAAAACGAATGTTTTAGAGTCAATAAGAGAAACTTCAAAGAAAATAAAATCGTAACTTTAGATGAACATAATTTATTAGGGAAGAAGTGTACAAAATCATATAAAATTTTCTTTAGATACACGAGAAAGGAAAACAGCCAAAAATTGTTGGTAATTGGCAACATCACAAATGGTGCAAACAGAGTATACTTTTGGAGTTACCGAATCTTAAACTTCAACATAATTTGGACCTAATGCATAATGAAAAGAAGTATTTGAGAACTTCTTTTACATGATAATGAATGTGAAAGGGAAAACCAATAATGATCTGAAATCAAGGCACGATCACGTTTCTTGTAATCGATCTGAACTTAAACTTGATCATGAACGTCTAAATTTCAAACACTTTTCATGTTATCATTAGAAATATACATCGTCAAAAACTATAGGAGTTGATCAAAAATTTGAAGTTCCTACATGAAATTGCTACGAATATGAGATATTGTTTTGGTATGAAGAATCTTTAATTATTAGGTATGAAGAGTCAGGATTGTCATGTATTTCTCGAGAATCTTTTCTCGATAGTATTTAAAGAGGCTATTACCAAAAAAGTTTTGGATCCCCATAACAAAGCTTAGTTTATTTTGTAGAGATTTTTGCTCAATCACTCTTAATACTAATCATTTGAAGAAATAATAAAAGATGCGTTGAAGTTGTTATGTAAAGTTTAGAAAATATATCCTTCTGATGTTTATAATTTCATGGAACATCTACTTGTGCATCTACTAACTAAAGAGCTAATGCCAAGATCAGTTTAGTGCGGATGGATGTATCCTTTTGGGAGGTATGTTTAATAAACCTAGAAGTCATATTCACTTTTGTCATTAACATAAGCATGCTATATTTAATATTGCACATATTTATGTTAAGGTTTTGGACCTCCTAGAAAAGGAGAAACAAAAAGCACGTATTGAATGTTCAACTAGTCAGGTTTATATTGCTGACAATGTATCCACCTTTTCGGTTATCATTTAGAAGACTAGATTAAGCTATTTGGTAGTGGTCATCGTAATAATGATGATGTTATAGAAGGTTCAATATTCATCCAACATCTCTCTGACTATATTCAAAAAACCAGGATGTCCTTCTAGTAAATGGAAGGATGGAGGTTTTCGAACATTTTAAAGTTTTTCTTAGGTTAAATCAGTCATTCTTAGTTGTGAAGAATTATCAAATGATATTATGTATTTGAACCGGTTATTTTTTTAATTAATATCAATCATTTACTAGATCTAACTTTTACCGTGTTAATTGTTAAACAATAACTTTGAAGAAGAAAATCTAACTACTATGCCAAGAAAAGAATTTGACGATTGGTTCAAGAAACATGTAAGAATGATCGCTTTGTCTTTTTTGCTTTTACGTAATATTTATGGTATATTTATGTATATTTATTTAATTCAATAGATTGATGATAACGGAATCACTAACATTTGTTTCAAAAAAATTACATTCAATCCTATAATGAAATATAGAAATGTCCAATCATGTATGTAAACAACTTTAAGTTTCATACAACAGAGTTTGGAGCACTTAAAACAACCTACAATAGTAAGTTATGTGTTAAAGGTGGCAATTGTGACATGTTACAAGAAATAATAGAAATTGCTTACTCAATGGTAGCAAAGGTTAAAAAATTTGTTCAAATATGAGTGGTTTGATAGTAAGAAAGATGTTAGAGTGTGGTCATGAATAAGGTATCCACTTATTGATAGAAACCACAAAACAATATGTCATGGTTACGATCTAGTTGTTTTGATGATGAAAGAAACACGAGCTTATTGTGATTAGTCCTTCTATGAAAAACAGTAAGTCAGAGTAGTGCGTTCTCATTAAGACAAAACCGACACATCGTTCAACTCAAACATGATAAACGACAATTAACCTTACCAAAATGATTCGAACTGCAAAGAATGTCTGCAAATCATAGAAGAAACCGAGGATATAGAAACTCTCAACAATGAAATATTTCATGGAGATGAATTAAACGAAGATGATGTTAAAATCGAAGTTGATGAAGATGTGGATGAGCATGAAGATAATAGTGTAAATAATGAGACCTATAATGATAATGTAGATTGGTAGCATGTTATATTTATGTTGATCTGTTTTTGTTCACTTGCATATATGTAGTTTTTCATTTACTTTCACACGGTTAGCTAGCTCATATATTTTATTGTTCAATTTATGGTATATTGATGGTGTTTTGTTCTATTCACGTACATATCTTTATTCTGTTGCTTTCATGTTGTTAGTTAATTTCATATATTCATTTGTTTATTTCATGTTATATTGATGCTGATCTTTTTCATCCACTTGCATATTATATATACATATACATATACGTATATATATACATACATATTATATATACATATACATATATACATACACATGTATTTACATATACATTCATTCATACATACATACATACACACACACACACATAGATATACATATATATATAGCTCTATATGGTGTGTTCCTACAACAAATATGTCCACTTGTGGTTGTCATAAGACTCTATCGGTACATTATATTAGTAGCGCACCAACTACCGATTCATTATGTTCACTAAAAATTGTCTTAACACCTCCAATAAGGTTACGAAGAACCAACAACTCGGTATGTGTTTGTGGGTTATCATTGGATGAGGATTTTAAACTCTAATCTTCAAATAACTTTGAGTTCTAATATTGAAGTTCACTCCAAATCTAAAGAAACTGACAATAATATGCAATATTATGAAGAAAAAAAGGAAAAGCAAGAACGCCAACAAAGTGGTTCAACCATGCCAATTTACACTTTAAATGATTCTACTATTGCTTCACAACAGATCCCATAGGCAATTATAATTATAATCTCGGATTCAAAGCAAGAATAAAGGTTAAAAATGGCAGCAACTCCCTTATTGATGTAAAATAGCAAGATCATGTTTATGCTGCATATACACTTGTATTTATGTGTGTAGAGGACTGAAATTGGGTCATGGAGTCAATCTTTTCTTCTACTAAATAATTCATAAATATCTCTAATCCAAATCCAGATAAATAAGAGAAATATAGGGGAAGAATTGATCTAGTAATGGCTCGATATGGGCCCATCCATGGATCAGTATCGATCAATAGATACATCAATTTCTTCTTTACTACTTTCATCAATCCATTACCACTTCATGTTTTAACGTTCCTTCATTCTCCAAAGCCAAACTTCACTAAGAATTCAATGAGAATTTATTCCTATTTCTTGTGTATCAGGTGAAGTGTAGGCCAAAATAGGCTTGTGCAGTTTGAAAGTAGAGATAATGTCGCTATGCAAGAGCAAGAAAGGCTGCAAGAGAAGACAGAGGTAGAACATGTGTGGAAGTGCATTAAGTGAGGAGGTTAACTGGCGATAAGGTAAACACACGAAGGTGTGGCATCTCACGAGTGTAGCCGTAATTTATTTTCGGGTACTCCTTACATCTGTGCTTCTCTTCTTTTGATTATGTACGTGAGCAAATTTAACAACCAGCGTTGCAACTCAAACTAACTCATATATATATATATAACTTACAAAACGATTACAGATTTCTAGTATTACATTCTGTAATAAAACTTTCCACAGACATTTAATTACAAAACAATAAACTGTGTGTCTATGCAGCATGCTCCTAACTACTGTGCGTCTACTAAATTGATAACGATCAATTGAACGCCTATTCAACATGCATGTAATAAGTGAGGTAGACATCTATCCAACCAAGGCGCAGTTAGCAAGCCTTGTCATCAAATTGTTAATTGTGAAATCGCCTTATTCTATATTAATGTATGTGTATTTTGTTCAGTTCATGTTATATGATATTGTATTCAAAATTTGAATATATTCTTATGATAACATAGACAAATTGTTGCATTGGAACTAAAAGCTATCGATATAGAATTGCTTACCAGAAAGAAACAAATCCCTTATATTTAATTAGCTCCACCAAACAAATATTGTATATAAGCATTACATATATATTCGTTTTTAATAAGAAATGGATATCGATATTTGCTATACAACTATTGGATTTGTCTCGGTATTGGACAAGTTACAAACACAACAATATTTGTATTTCTTAAACCATTTCATCTCAAACGGTTCACAAAATTTTGATATTACTTCCTTTTTGTTTTAGATGTATGCACAGTTGCAAATTAAACGTGGAATAAAGAGAAGTGTCGTCGAAATTTTATTAAATCGATTAAATTGAAATGATTTACGAAATGTAAATATTATTGTGTTTGTAATGGAAAGTTGCTAAACGGGCCATTACAAAAGAAATCAAATAATATAAGGGTAAATAATATAAAAACTTACACTATAGTTATAATATATTAATATAAAAGCCAACGAATTTGGCTCAGTTCGTTGTAATTTAGACTACGAGATTAAAAGTCATGAGTTCCTCGACATCGATACTTGTAAGCATTAATGAACTATATTCAAAAAAATTAATATAAAAAATTTCATATAAATAGTAAAATAAAGAAAAGAAAAACAATAATATGACAAGAGATAAGGTTACAAGAGAAGAATATAGTTTGATAAGGTAAAACGATCAATATATGGTAATATATAATATTAGTGAGAGAATGATATATAGTATAATTAATAAAATAATAATATATGGTGTTATATGTTACATTCATTTTTCTCCTATAGATATGCATGATACAGATCTTTAATTCAAGCATATGAAGACTGCACAATTTAAAAGAAAGGGCAAGACAAACCGTAGTTTCATCAAAAGAAGGAACTACGTAAAGCATGACATATTAAGCCTAATAGATCATGTCCAAAGACAACTAAACGGATTCGTAGCCCATACACAATCAGTGGTGTGGTAAAGATATCTAAATCAAAAGGCACTACCACAATTAAGCCAAGTCAAAAGCAAATATAGAAAAATTGCGCTAATGCTGTAGCAGCAAATAGTTGGAAGCGAATTATGAATCACCCCTACATAAAGCAATAAAATCGAGTACTACACACAAGCAAAGATAAACCTAAAGGTGGCCTCTACCAAAAGATATAAAGAACTGCACTACCATCTTCTTAAAATCCGTGCCGCCAGTTCCTTAAAGCCTGCTCTGATACCTACCTAAAGTTTGCACCGACACCTTCCTATAATTTACGTCGACACCTTTCTAGAATCTACGTCGATACCTTCCTAGAATCTACATCAACACCTTTCTAGGATCTATACACCATCAACTAAGGGACATTACTAACACTCAAAAAGGGCTGCATCATTGTGTTTAAGAAGAACTCCGCCAACTCTTCAAAAATAAAACCTTATTCAATTCCAAGCCAAGCCCATGTTGTCACACTCCACACTAACTACGACACCATAAACTAGTGCAGCACAGATTTCAGGGTGAAAAGAGTTAACCTCTAATACCCCAAAATTTGAATCTCCCACCTAGATTCCAAATTCAAAATTCCCACCTTCAGGAAAATCTTCCCACCTGATGAAATGACACATACCTTCAGTTGCGTTAGCAACCATGCACAAATCAATGAACCATGGTATGAATGACACGTGTAAGGACTAAACGGGGGAGAAGAAATGCTGAATTAGGAAATTAATCTTCCACGTGATGTCGTAGTACTATAAACAACAGGGTACTATAGCAGAGAAAGGGACTTTTAGGGGATATTCTCTAAATCTATGCTAAATATACTTGTACTCTGTTATGGCCCGCCCTTCGTAATATCCTGAACCAACATCGTAGATAATGTATGACCCCCGAATACCACAAAAGACAACTTATCGGGGTAAAGCAAAAATACAAAACACTAAACAAATGTGCAGCAATAAAATCTCACAGTGATGATAATATATAATATACTGCATATACATGAAATAATAGGATCAACAATGTACAAGAGATTGTCCTAATGGAAGTAACTAATAAATAAATATCAATATAGAAAGTCAGAATACAATATCCAAGATAAAAAGTCTCATATATAAATATCATCACTATCATGTACTACTATAATATCAAGTATATCCAAGGTATCGACTTCGCCACCAAAGTGTGCCGATTATCCTAAAAATGTATCCCCAAAAACATCTGGCTCCCAAACTACTTAATCGAGTACCCAAGAGTTAACATGGCATAAACAGACAAAGACAATATGTGGGTAAAACATAATGCCTGGTTTGAGGAGAATTATTTCAAAATACCGTATACGGTATATCAAAACCATATACAAATGAACATGAAACTAGAAAAATACAACCGATCCTCTTCTCAAACGTGGCTCAAGATAATCCGGACTGTCCATAAATAAGTAAACTAAACCCAACTTAAAGGTAGGGAATTTTATCATAACCTACTTTTCTCCTATAAACAACGAGTCAGCACAAGTAATATAATGGCTGAAACGTAACAAATACTATGATAGAGGTAACCTAATGTACCAATGTAGGAGTTATAAGTCTAACACATAATGTTCAATAATAATAATCAACCAACCAATATAACATGCACAATCATAATTATAAGAGAAACATAGAGAATAAGTTGTTATCCATCATTGCCGATGGATGGAGTCTACTACAAACACCAGTCGATTCAATGATCCCTATCAAATCATCTAAAATGCAAAACAAATACAGTGGCATAACAATGCTACCAATATATCATCTCCATACACAAAACTGAAATATGGATATATATATATATATATCTGATACCCGTCCTGAATTGTCATTAGCTACTAAGGAGACCTATCGAGTGCCATAACTATATTTTGGACTATCCTAAAAAGCAACACCTCAAAAGAAGTTAGCTTGTAGGTCCTACCGAAGCACCCAAGAGTACTACAAAGCAGTATATGACCTACTCTACACTGGCGTCCCTGTCTCTCTTCCCCCCGCTCCGGGACCACGTTTACAGGTCACGTGCCTCATTTGTACAATGGATTCCTTTTACAAAATCGATATCATCCAATCGTCTATGGATAGACAATCCGGATTCAAGCTACCCCACGTATACCCTTTTCACACATATACACAACACCGAAGTATTGTCATCCCCGTGTGGATCGTGATTCTTTCTTAAAGTGCCTCAAGTCAACCATACCAAACCAATATATGTAAATCACCCAAACCATGCGCGCGCGCACACACACACACACACATATATATACACACACATATATCACTTGAACCACATATTTATATATTTTTGTATAATATATTTCATCCACTATTCGGTAACTCCAAGTCGGGCATATTGAACTATACATACGCTTAAATTGCATATCAATAAATCGTGTTGAATTGTCCTTAGCTACCAAAGAGCCCTATCGAGATCCACAACTATATTGTGGACTCCCCAGAAAACCAACACCTCAAAAGAAGTCCGCTTGCAAGTATTGTCGCAACACCCAAGAGTAATACAGAACAGTATATGACCTACCCTAGACTGGCGTCCTAGTCTCTCTCTCCGCCCCTACTTCGGGACCACATCTATAGGTCATGCACCTCAACGGTACAATCAATTCCTTTATACCAATCAGTAGCCCCACGTCGGACATACCAAAACTATATATAAACACTTTAAATCATATATCAATATATATATATGTATAATATTTTGTGCATCTCCCAGTAGCCCACAGTCGGACATACCAGAACTATATTTATATATGTAGACATTTATAAATCACATACTGTATGTAGTATATAGATATAATCATATATATAGCCAGTCCAAATATATGGAACTAATAAATATACATCGTGCACATTTACATACACAAAGGCAGTAACACAACCAAAGTAATAAATCTACCATCTCAAAATCAATAACAATTCACACGTACAGTCATAGAAACAATTTAACAAAAACGCATCTTACTTAAGTAACCAATCTAATAATTATATCTTCTTAATATTATTTTATAGAAGTCTCAAACTTATTTTATAAAATGATGCCCTTGCTTATCTATCGCACTATAGCTTATTTTTACTTAATTCTTCTATTTAAATTAAGTTTAGCTACCAACAAGGCCTCAAAATATTATATAGATCTTGTATATGATTTCCATATAAATGTATACATATATATCTCAAACCATTTCTTAGGGTCTAAAGTTAATAAATCACATTATTGCAATATTTGGGATTTTATAACCTTAATCAAAGCCTACTAAATAATACAATACTTCTTTGTGACTTCTAACTTTTTAAATCACCTTTATAAAAACTCATTAGTTAGTTAATTATTGATTTACACTATTATAAACCAACATCAAGGCCAAATAAAATTCAAAGCCATTTTAATACAAGTTTAACCTGCCTAACTCATTATTTTAGCCTTATAGCTTATTTTAAAGGTCATATTTCTAATTTTTGTTTAGTAATAAAATATATAATAATATTTCTATCACTAATATGACTATAAATTAGAGTTCTAATTAATCTATAACCATGTTATAAATTCATAAAAGCTCCATCTAATTCTATTCAATATGAGTAGAGCACAATAGTTATGTATATGGGATCTTAATCAATTATCCCAAATATTTGTAATAAATTATATATCAATGTTACTAGCACCGATCTAACTACAAATTGGAGTTTAATAAATTTATAAACATGTTATAAATTAATATCAACTCCGTCTAACTCTATTCAATATGAATAGGATGCAATATACATATACAGGATCTTAATCAATTATCCCGAATATCTATTTAAACTAATCCAATCAAATCAGGAAATGATTACTTATATATAT
Source organism: Allium fistulosum (assembly GCA_030737815.1). Lineage (NCBI taxonomy): Eukaryota > Viridiplantae > Streptophyta > Magnoliopsida > Asparagales > Amaryllidaceae > Allium > Allium fistulosum. The sequence goes on from CM060906.1 coordinate 921,812,668, forward strand.
ATATATATATATATATATTAGTCTACCTCCTCCAGGTAATATTTTTTTCAATATATAAAATTATGTGGATTTATACTGCAATAAAAATTACGAGTTATAATTCCGCTTACCTAAGCTACAAATTCTCGATTGTCCAAATCCAGTCCAACCCTATATCATGTCATAAATAATCTTCTTACGAGTGCAATGGCCAAGACCGCATTTCAATAGGATCTCGTATGCAAGAGATATGAATTAAATATGAAATGAGATAATCAATCTATTACTTAACTTTAATTAATTTCCTGATTACCTCACCTTAATCCATTTTCCCCAAACATCACACCTGTACATGTACACGCATAAGAACCCACCCCTACCGTGCACGCCAACCTCTATCTCTTTAGCTACGGTCAATAAAAATTAGCATAACCTCCTCCAATCACCTCATGGAGCAACGAAGAACGCCATGCCACCGGAATGAGGTTTACACCCTTAATAGAATAAGACTTCCGTGCCCTAGCCGTGTCTTTACCGGGTCGCAATTTGAATTGCTTGATCGAAGATGCTCTAGCGCATGCCATTCCACTTCACTTCGCACCAATTTTACAACGGTGGCCTTTGTTTCCCAACATGTGGCCTCTAGCTCCACCATCCCCTTCCTAACTCATAGCAATAAATAATGGAGCTTGGTCAAACTTCGTCGAACCCACCAACGCCTACATAGATTCGAAGCTCTCTTCGCTATGAGTTAAACGAATCTAGTCTCGCCTTCTAATGTGGATCATAGCTCATTAAATTGGGATGGAACTATTACCCAATATCATGACTGTTTAGAGGAGGATGTAAAGTGGAAGTAGAAATAAAAAATTTGATGAGTGTGGGGGGGAATATTTATATATATAAATATTTTTTTATTTGATTTGTCAAATAAATCGTCACATGTTTCGAGCTCGTACGATCACACAATACATCAGATTGCCACAAAACTTGTCGGCGCACATCTTATTTTTTCAATCCCAATGGTATAAATTTTGTGTTATCCGAGATAGTGCTCCAAAATGATAATTTCATGCTTTTTGAGGTCATTTTTGCCATCAGATCGTCCGATTTTAAAAATTCTTCAACTGTACGTCTCATAATGAATTCCTCATCCTAGAAACTCAAGCCATCAGTCTAGATCCCACTAGACTCGACTTTGCACGTATTGTTATAAAATACATATAACAATACGTAAACCATAAAAATACCATGACTCCAAATATAACGATATTTATACTCATTTTAACTCGCAACGTCGATCTGACTCAACAGAAGTGGTCACAAGTTCTAATTCGATCGTATGTAAAAATATTAGATTTTGGATCTTCAATTAATTAACAATCTAATATTTAAATTAATTATTTAAATATTCAGTTGTTAAAAATGCTAGATATTACATTCTTCCCTCATTAAATGAATTTCGTGCCCGAAATTCCTATGAGTATGACAATGCAACCTGACTGATCTAAAATTTCGAATCTTTTGCTTTGGAAATTTTTTGCAGTTCTTACCTTATGTGGATAGCATTACAGAAACTTTCAAAGCACATAACACTCTTGTTCTGGAAAAACACGACATCACCTTCTTTGCACGGCTAGCTCCGAAAAAATTCCTAAACAACATACACACACATCATATCTGAGGCATACTATATCTAAGGCATCTCATTCATGAGGACATACAAGAACATACACACACACACACACACACACACACACACACACACACACATATATATATATGAAAATGGATTCTTTATTAAGGATGTAAAGATCCAATATAGGAATTCACCTCCTCAAAAACCCTTACCATAGTGGTAAGGAAAAAGACCGTGACATTCCCCATTTATATCGTGCTTTACATCATTAAATGACACTAACATACAAGATTACAAACAAAATTTGCCATCAGGCCCACAACAAATACACCCCCACTTCAAAATCAATCCAAATTGGTACAGTAACAAACCCTACCACATATAGTTATGCCACCTTCATCCCTCATCATTAAGCTCAATCTCCTATTTTTGAAGCAGCAATTTATCCCTTTCTAAAGAAACACTTCCTCCATCTCATTTCACTTAAAGTCAAAATCGATTTCCAAAAGCTTGAACCATTGCATCGATAAGCAAGATTTATGCTCAAACTTTCTTCTGTTGTTCTTTAGCCAAATATGATGGATTATCGTTGTAGTGGAGGTGTATGCAAGATCTTGTAAGATTGTGACACCCCGCACCTCTAGGCACCCCGTAAATCGGACATGACTAGAAGCATGGGTGGTCGGGCGAAATAAAAATCCATAACATAGCACATAGTCTAAGGCAACTGGATAAAATGATTAAAATATTACAGGGGAAGAAAACTTTTACTAATTATACATTAATAGCAAAACAGCTTCATTAAATACAACATTATCCCAAATTTATTTCTGAAACCAAAAGTACCAAGTAGTCTCCACCAAAACATAACAAAGTTCACAATATAGGTCCCCATATATAGAGTAAAGTACGGAAAAGAGAAACGAAGTACATGAAACAAAAGAAACAAAAGCTGAAGATAACAATTGCTCCAATGACCCTCCAAGCTATAAAGAACTACAACCTAGACTTGCCCTCCTGTGATTTGGGGAAAAGGAGAAAAAATAGGAATGGGTCAGACATAAAGTTTGGTGAATGTGAAATAAAATGAACCAGAAAGAATAAAATAGTTTAATTCCAGGTCTTCCCCAGATATTGCAGAGGGTGAATAATATAATGCAGTGAATCCTTCTTAGTTACAGTTCCTAAGAAGCCAAAGTCCATGGTCATTGTAGGGAAGTCAACCGTGCAGTAATACTAAACGTCAATCGGCCTGTCGGACCTGCTGTCCTTACCTATCCACGTGCTACAGTGCGAAAGTCATGCTCTCCACCCGTGCACCGTGACTGTCTATCCATGTGTTACTGCGTGAAAGTCATACTCTTCACCCGTGCACTGTGATTAAATGCTTCTTACGTCTGACCGACGCCGACTTAAACAACCTTGCAGGACCCCGAAGTTGCCGCCAAACTGGACTCCTATCCTCCTGTCTCCTCAGTCACCAACGTAGACTTGCCCCTATCCAAAGTGTCGGTCCTTCGAAAGAGCGCCCACAACTGGGTCGGCTGCGCAAAATCCTCCAATGATCTGCCTAAAGAAGCCTACGTCGGAGCACACTTGCCCTATTCCGTCCGCGTCGATATACCTGAAGAAGCCTATGATTGCGAATGCTATCTATCCTACATACTAGCAACCTATGAAAGGTAGCAAACATCCTTGCGAACCTACTTACCCGCTCCTAGTACGTACAGCCAAAACTATATTTTGGTCTTAACTGCATGAAACACCTATCCAGACCTTTACATGGTCTGCCTACTAAATCGCTTCTAGATTAATTAATTTTACCATTACAATTTACATACTATTTATTTCCATTAATCTGCTTTAGGCCATTTTTATATCTGATTTGGTTATTTAACAATTTTCCTTTTTCTTACATAAATCATATTTCAATTTCACATCCGTCAGTTCGTATAGTTTGTTTGTAATTTTTATACCATTTTGTTACAGATTTACACCAGCCTTTAGGGTGCATTTAATTTACATTTTTTTCCACCCTAATTTATGTTCTCCTTTTAGAGATTTAATATGTATATTTTTTTATCCAATAGCCACAAACCATTTAATTACACAAAATTCCACTTTTACATTTTTAGGCCACATATGAAACAAACAATTATGCCAATAGACTTCACAATTTTGTTCTAAAACCATATTCAAAATTATGTAATTATAGCGATCAAACCATAATTTTATTCAAGTAACATATTCTGAATTTATTCAACTAACATGTTCTACCGTTAGAAATTGAATAACAATCCTAGTTTAATTTAATTTAATTAAACCAATCTTATTTACGCCATGAAACGTGAATAACAATTTGTTTGTTTCAAATTTCAACCCAAACATGAATTAGAATTAAGAAGTGGAAGAAGAAAAAGATACAATAATTTACATAAATTTCAATCTTATTTATGCCATAAAACATGAATAGACAATTTATATGTTCCATATTTTAAACCAAAAATGAATTAGATTTGAGAAGTGGAAGAAGTTGCAATAATTTATATCTATTCTCAATTAATAACAGAAATTAATTCATATTAACGTGCCAGAAAAGAAATGAAATTGAACTACCTTATTTTTCTATTTCATATTAATTCCCACTCACCTAACACTTGAGCTTGTATAAATTTGAAAAAGCTTTGCTTTAATCTTTCTCCATTTTATTCTTCTAAATTCCCCAAATTGCTTGAATATATATAAATAATTTAATTTGGTAAAGATTTATTTATTTAGTAGAGAAAAAGAGGAAGAATAATACACACTAATTTTACTGTAGAGTTATGGCCACGGAGATTAAGAGATTAAGTTTAAGTTAGATGGTTTATTTATAGATTGTTTGAGTGAAAATAATTCATTAGATTATTTTAGATTAAATCTGGTTCTTTCATACACTTAATGGTTATCCATTCTAGTCCATACACATCACTCAACCAGTAAAATTTAGCCATCTCATCCTATTACATCAGGAAAAGCGAATGGGTAGCTGCCACGTGTCGGAAACAACGTTGAAATACGTAGGAAAATCGCTGATAATAAACCAGCTAAAAAAAACATCACTCTAGATTTTAGGCAACAATGAGACTTGATCCCTGATCATTAAGGAAATCAACATGTGCATTTACCACTGTACCAAATGCACTTTTTATTTCTTTTTAATTATATTTCCCATAAAATATCGGGGTGTTACAAAGACCCTTTTTTAAGTCAAAACCTATTGGTGATAGAATCAATGCATTGCTGCAAATCCTGATTGGTAAGCGGTGTCATTTCCAAATATGAAGTTAAGAGCTCCCACGGATAAGTACTATATCTGCAGCCTATTAATAAGTGTTCATGATTTTCATTACTATCTATACATAACTCGCATTTAGTATTATGCGATAATCCCCAAGTAGTTAAACGACCATAGTAGGAAGTCTTTGCAAGTATGCTTTATACGTTGAAAAAGAAATCTTCCTTATAATAGTTTTATGCCAAATTAATTGATATCAGTTTCTTATTTCCATATGTTGTCTGATCCCATCCCATACTCTTGAAAATATAAACTGTCTGTTCTTCATTACCTGCTAGTGGTCTTGTGAATTATCTATTACTACTTTAATTTGATGTTTTGCATTGGAAACCTCTCTTGTTTCTGGGAGAGTTTCAGGATGTAGTTCCCCATTTCAAAAAACGTGACTCAATTTATAATCTGCACTGTTACAAATTTGAACCCTATTCCATCCAATCATATCAACTAAGGATTTATGGTTGATCCACAGATCAAACCACAACGATGTATTCTCACCGTTAACTAAGACTCTGTTCATTAGTGTTCATGAATTTTCCCTTTGCCTTAGGATATGTTTCATGGTACCGTAGAAATTATTGTTTATTGACACACCCACAAATTTAATTTAGATAAGTACCTTGCTTTCATCCACCTGGACCAAAGATTATCCTTGCTAAGTAAATTCTACAGCAATTTAATTCTGGCAATAGTGTTTCAAATCTAAAAATTTACATAGCCCTCCTACCCCTTCAACCTTGGCCTGCATAGCATATCCCGTGAAATTTTATGTAATTTACCACACTAAAAGAAATTCGCACACATTTTGTCGAGTTTTTTAATAACAGCAGCTAGAACATGACAGATTAGCATCCAGTAAAATATAATTGGTGTAATTGTACTATGTATAAGCTTTTCACTTCCAACTGTAATTAAAAGATTATTCCATACCTCTAACTTGTTGCTAATTCGATCCAGTATTGGAGTACAATGTGATGCATGCAAGTAGTCTAAAGTCAATGGAACTCCAAGATACCTAAATGTAACTCCTATTCCTTAATATGCAATATAAAATAAATTTCTCCTTTACCAGTTTCCTCTTTGCTGAAATAGATTTTAGACTTAGTTTGTTTGATTTTCAATCCCACTATATCTTCTAATTAAGTGAATATTTCATTTATATAACATGCATTTTCCATGGTTGCTGCTAGAAATATGATCACGTACGTCATCCACATATAGGAGATGTGTAATGTTAGGATATGGATTAAAAATTGGTTTGAGTTTATCTTCATCCACACCCTCCTCCATAAGCAAGGAGAAAAATTCCAATGCTATACAAAAGAGGTAAGGTGATAAGGGATCCCCTTATCGTAAACCTTTATTTGACTCAATAAAGCCTTGCAGTCGTCCATCAACCATTATGGAAAATATAGGCATTGATATACATTTATATATGACATCAATAATCAAAATAGGAAAGCCCATAAAGTCCAACATATGGCAGACGAATTCTCTATGTACCATGTCGTAAGCTTTTTGCAACTCTATTTTTATGCACAATTTTCCTTTCCCTCTTTTTCCAAAGTCCTCTACGAGTTCATGCGCAAGTAAGATATTGTCACCAATATTACTTGTAGGGATGAATGAGGACTGATTTTCCACAATAAAAAAAGGCAAAAAATCATTTATTCTATTACATAAAATTTTATCAACAATTTTATATAAAACATCAGCACATGAAATAAGTCGATAATTAAAAACAGACTATGGCTTATCTTTTTGGGCATAAGTGTAATGAAATTATGGTTTAACCCTTTTTTCAATTTTCGTGTTTGAAAAATCTCTTATATGACATCCATTAACTCCATTTTAGCGGGGTTCTAGTAAAGTTTATAAAACTTGGAAGAAAACCGTTCGGTCCGAGGCTCTTCGAATCATCAACTGAAAAATGAACCAATTTGATCTCATCAATAAATATGAATGAAGATAAGTACTCTTTCACAATATTATTTATAACCAGTCTTATACTAATCGTGGGAAAACTGCACATTTAATCACCATTAAAAAGTGAATAATAATAAGAAATTGCTTCCTCTTTAATTTTGGAACCGTCGTAAATGAAATTTCCTTAAGCCTCTAATAGAGCATGGATTTTATTCTTATGCCGTCTCATTGACATTTTAGCATAGAAGAATTTGGAGTTCTTATCACGCTACTGCACCCAAAGCACTTTACTTTTATTGTCGTAAAAAGGCAAGTTGTCTCTTTGTGTGCTGATTTAGCTATATTATACATATACTCATACACATCTTCATTTTCCGAGTCCTCATCACTTTCTATAAGAGCTGCATTAAATCTTTTTGCAATTCAGAGATTGTGTTATCTTTAGCTCTTAGTTTGTTCCAAGCCTTTAAGTTTAATTTAACTGCCTTGAGATTATGTATGAATTTATTTGTTATTATACCACACATCTCTGAATTTAGCCCATCTATAATGCAATCTTTGTATCCATGTATATGGTGCCGGCTGTTTATATACCTGAACGGCCTGCCGTTTTCTAATGTTGGCAAACTGCTGTATCTTATCAAAATAGGTGTATGATCGCTGACTGATGTTGGAATTGCGATGGTGGAAAATTGCAGGAACATAGTAAAGAACTCATAATTCACTAGCACCTTGTCTATGTTTGTTGCAATCCCCTTTCGCATCCATGTGTATTTACGCCCCTGTAAGTTAGATTCAACCAATCCACATTTAAGTAGACAGTTTTTGAAGGTATTTAAATAGGTAAAAGGGATAGGCAAACCTCCCTTTTTTTCTTTTGGATTAAGAGCATTATTAAAACCCCATCGTAATCCATGGCATCTCTATCGTAGAAGCGTCGAGGCATAAAGAATCCCATAAATTCTATCTTTTTGCAATGAATTATTAGCATATAAGAGAGTGCAAATATATTGCAACCCCCCTTTATTAATTAGAAGCAAAGTAATGTATTGTATGGTCATGTTGAGAACATTGAAATCCCATATATTAGCATCAATACAAACCAATATTCTGCCCTTGCTACTTGTGCCATCATTACAGAGTAGTGTCCAGTTTTCTTGTAGTCTTCTTTCTAATTTCTATATGTTTTTTATACTTAATTTAATCTCCACTAAGCTTAGTACAGTTAGCTTATGGAGTGTAACAAGTTTGAATACATGACTGAGTATTTCGTCCGCATTCAAACCTCTAATATTCTAGGACATTGCATTCATTTATTTGTCGTTGAGCTCCTTGTAGTTCTTTTAGGAGGAGCTTTTGTAGGAATGTTAGAAGTACCAAATGTCTCACACTTCTGCTTATATTTGGGATTGGCCGACAACATGGAGGAGGGGTGTAACAACCCTGGTTTGGAGATTACCTATATATATTAAATTATAACGGAAGTTATAATTTAATATTGTAAATTAAAATATAATTGGAAATTTTATATTGTTTATTTGGAATAAACAATGAATTTGTAATTAAAATGGGAAAAATAAAGTTTGGAACTTTATTTTGTTTAATTGGGAATACATATGGGATTAAATATGGATTAGATAAGTATTTAGTTTAAATAAATTGAAATATTGGGTATTTATTAGTTTGGAGCTAATAAATTAATTGGGTGATGTATTTCAACGTTAAATTGTTGAAATAAATCTAAAGTAATGAAAATAAAGTTTTAAAAACTTTATTTTGAGAATTTGAGTAGAAAATAATCAAATTGAAAATTTATTTGGGTAAATACAACAATGTTGGAAAACATTGTCAATATTAATCTTTTATTGAATTTAAAGTGAGAAATATGAAGATAATATGTGTTTTATTAAAATAAAAGATGAAATATTGTTTGAAAATAATATTTTGATGATTAAAAAGAGTTAAAATGATTTATTGTAATTTATTTGACAAGAAAATAATTTTTGTACAAATTGTTGTAGTAAAAATAGTGTTTTGTAATAAAATTGTGTACATTGTGAAATATAGATAAAAATAAGGTTTTATTTATAAAAATAACATTTTATTGTTGAAATAAATTTTATTTTGTTTTAATAATAATTTTATTCTTATGAACTTGGTTATATACATTTTATTTGGTTAAAAATGAGAAAATTTGGGCATATATTGTTAAAAGAGTTAATATGTACATTTATACTTAGAATTTCACTAAATATATTTGGTATTGAGCTTGTTCGGTTAGTATTTGGATCCAACTAGTAATTCTGGAGACTTCAGGAAGAGAAAAATCACTTGTACGTAGCTTCTCTTCCATCTCCTTCTGAAAAACATTTTTTACAGTAGATAAAATAAGGAATTCTTGGCCTCCTCTAACTAAAATTTAATTTCCACTCAAAAATTGCTACAAATTCAAAGAGAGAATAAATTAAACCAAGATTATACAAGGTAATCCAAACCAGTACTAAATTAATTTTATCAAAATCTTTGAGCTTGAGACGAATTGTCTGTAACTTCTTTTATTTGTTCTACATGCTTCTTTTCTAGCTTTTACAGGGTCTTGAAGCTTCTCTTCTTTACCAAAGCTCGCAACTTGCTATCGAATTCTTGTCAAATTGTTAAGGTGAGTTCAAAACTCACAATTGCTAACTAAATCAAGCTTTGCCTGTAAAGAAAATTGCTCAGAAATAGTTACTGTATACGTTATATTCTCTGTTCCTTGTTTCTTCGTTTTCTGGTTTCTGGTTGCTTTTTTCAGTGGCTATAGCTCTTTGATTTTCACTCGAATTGCTGCCGAACTTTTCCGAAGTGTTGTTTAGATGTTAAACTTGTTGCATGTCGAATTTCAGTCCTTAATTCATCTGTTTGCTATGTGAAATGATCTCTGGAAGTTCAATATGAAGCAAAAATCACCCAGGAAATAAACTCCGTAGCCTGAGTCGACAGGCAGGTCGACCTAGCGGTCGACCTGGCCACTGGACTGGGTCGACCCCTGTTGGCCTAGGTACGTGAGTCTATTGTGTTTTTATCCGAGCCTTTTTGCCTTGTTGCTTACCCATATCTATGGTTTTTGGTGGCCAATTCTTATGCAAATTTCGAGACGATTTTTATGATGACTATGGGCTATGATATCCATCAATGGATTAGCCGAGATTTGGAGGAATTTGGAATTTAAAATTTTGAATTTAAATTCGATTTAAATTTAAATATCTATTGGGTGTATTTCCAACGTTTTCTCGATTTTCAAGCACTACTTCTTCCAAATAAATTTTGAGAAAATTTCTAAATGGTTTGGTTTTTGAAATCTTTATTATATAATATTTCAAATTATTATTAAACTATTTCAAAGTATTTTAGATATATTCAAGCAGAATTTACAATAAATGTCTTCTAAATGATTTCAAAAAATTATTTTAAAATCCCATTTTCTCAAGTAAATTATTTTATAAATAATATACATTATTTTTACATTGTTCTGACGTATGAGAAAGAGAATTAAACGGTTTAGTAAAACCCGTGGTATGGGACACGTGAGTTTACTTTATCGGTTAATTCCGGACTTGTACGATCGAAACTATCTAGGTTATTTAGCCAATTTATGGCGAGTTTTGAGATTATAATTCCTACCTTTAGGAATTATCTGGGAAGGCCAATATTTGGCGGGTTGTGGTTCGAGAGCTCCTATTCTAGGAGTACGATCTATGAGAACCCGTTATAGTGTTTTACTTGCCAATGAGATGAGGCGAGTCTTAGTTTTCCAAGTTTTGGAATTTTATAATGATTTCTGTTTTCTAATGTGGCAATGACTAGCGGTTAGTAAACCGTTAAGTGCGAACATGTGGTATGGGATGCACGTTAACACTTTTCAGGTTCCTATCTGGGAGTTGTGACACATTCTGGGATTGCTAGTACTATAGACCTTAGGGTCATCTGGGATTACGACTTCGGTCGTCTGAGATTTACGACTTCGGTCATTTGGGAGAGGTACCTAATATATATATATAGTACTGGAGGATGGCACGTGCAACATCGCTTCGGCATGCAAATGGGATTTGGCCAATTTGGGGTTTTATGAGTTTTTTTATTTCGATTTCACCAATTTGAGATGATGAATTTACTTATAGCCTTGAGTTAGAGAAAGGCTTATATATATGTTGTTTTATGGTGATTTCGATATTGGGATAATAAACTCTTATTGAGTTTCATGAGTTTTGATTTGGAGATTTTGATGATTTCACACACTACATGAAAACCCACATTTAGTTGCATTTATTGGCAGCGTTTGTAGTGTGAATGCAACAAATACTATTTTTTCCATTTCTTTTTATTTTTTATTTTTAATTCAACGCTGCTAAAATTTTGCCGCATTCCCGCCCAATTGAAAAACTTTATCACGTATTTCCCATCTCCTTCCCTCTCCATTGTTACGTTTCTACCCTCGTTCAACAAAATTCTCTCGCTTCTCCATTATGCTGCTTATCTCCATCGTGCTAATTATCTCTTTCAATCTACTCCGCTCCACTTCGCCGATCCACTTTTCCTTTAATCTACTCGCGTTTGCTTCTTCGAGATCTGTTCGCAAGCCCTGAATCGACGAATTGAGGTAATCGCAAAACCATAATTTTACTGTGGTATTTTAATTTCTGTACTTTGTTTGTTGTTACTACAAAACCCTAATCACTATTTTTTGTTGTTATCATTGGGGTTGATGATAGATTGAGGAAGCGCCTTTTGAAATCATTCACGAATTTTGCATTTTTTTCTCAAGTGTCTACCGTGGCTATTGAAAGCTGTAGACATAACTGTTGTATAATTATAACATCCTTAAAATAAAATTACCTCTTATGAATTCAGTTGCACATAACCTGTTTTAATTATCATTCAATTTTTTAGAATATGAACTCTAAAGTTTTAGGTGTGCGTAAACATACATTTGAATCATCTTCTCACCTCCTTGATTTCCTTATTCAATTAGTCTCTTGATGAGTCTTGCTTATATTGGGATAAATTGTCCCAGGGAAGCTCGGTTTTCCTGAAAATAATATAAAGTGCCTAAAATTTTGTATGGTGCATACGTATTAGTATGCACATAATCAGATATAACATAATGCATACTTCTAAAAATATTTCACAAACAAACTTACAATCAGCCTACTGTACCAGTATGCCTGCTACGGGTACTAACAGCCTTGCAAAGCAAGGCAATTTTCCAATTGAACCTTGACTGAATTTTATTTAACAAGGTAGGAAAAAATTATGATGAACCTAAGGGAAAAATAAGGTTTTCGGCCACGAGCATAAGTTATTTTAACTTATAGGTATAAAACTCAAAAGCACAAAAGAAACCAACTCAACTATATTATTAATATTATAGATGAAGTATATTTATAAGCCGAGTCGCACTCAACACTATACTTAAAGTCTCCATTGCCCTCTGCATGTACATTCCCATATTAGTTAGTACATCAAAAGATATCTATTGAATATTTGAATATATATATTGTTTTTTTGCTTACCAGTCCTGGAGTTTTTGGACTTAAGCTTAGTTCTTTCAATGCCAACCTGTACATTTATTATACATATCATATAATCATTAGTTGCAATATATAGACAGAATAGCTAATCATGGTACAGTTAAACAATTACATTACATACCCCATAGCTAAAAGAGTGTGGCCCCAAGCAATAATAGAATAAGCAGAAGCTGATAACAGAGCGGAAGCTCTCCATTGCATGACATTATATAATACAGCAAGCGATGCAGCGATTCCAACTAGGCCAGCAATTAGAGTAAATATTACGAAAAACCCAGTTGCCATATTTCCTATCGGGTAGTATATTGGAAACAGCCTTGCTGGGTATACAAATTTATATGACTTGAATCAAATAGTTTGAACTAACAATTTTGAATTTAATGACTATTTATTGATTGAATAAAATGGGTTAAACCAAACTGTTGAATATTAATTAATATAAAAATTGAAATTTATATGGGTTTTGAATTAATGGTTGTGTTTTGTATTTCAAATCTATCTTTTCATTCTGGTTGCTTCTATTCTCCCACCTCCTTCCTTTTCGGGGACGAAAAGTTTCGAGTGGAGGAGAGTGTAACGACTCGTAAATTTTAACGTTTTAAATAACATAATTAACCGAATTTTTGTGAAATTTTAAATAATTGAATTTGGAAATGAAAATATTATATAATGTCAAATTTTCATCAGAAAATATGGAAGTAAATTCTGGTGTGCAATTTCAATTTAAAATCAGTTAATTTGATGAAAATAAATTATTTTCAAAATGTGAATATTTTATATAATAAAAATGTAAATCTTTTTCTGAGTGAGGCGTCATGCTTCGTTTCGTCAAATTTGAACTTCTCTAGCCCTATTTATCTTATTTTCGATATTTTAGCCGCATTTTTGATACCGAATATCGACTTTTGATAGGATAATCGTACCACTGATATCTGTATACCGTTTCGATCGTCTCATCATGTTGATCTCCGTAGTATATTCATTTGTGTATTTTGACGTTCGGTACACGGCGAAATCTGCGAACAGATAGCCGCACCGGTACTGAAATTTCAACCTTTTGTTTTTCTGTGCACCTTCGTCTGTCTACCGGTTGAATATAAACAGCCGTAAGATAATGAAATGTCATTAGCATTTGTTATCTCTTTGCATTCAACGTACTGGCTTTTGCTTTTCTCTAGGTTTTATTATATGCTGGTTCATCTTCATATTTCTGGTTGGTACAATTTATTCTCTCTCCCTTTTTTCATTTTTCTTCATTGGATTCGTTTTGAACCATTTCTTGAGAATATAGAAATATGTATGTAAATGAGTGGAAAGCCTATATATTTCGACTGTTCATCATCGCAACCCACTACTTCAACCCCTCTCTTGAAGCCACTTCGGCCATGGCCGTACCACCCATCTCACCCCTTCTGGCCTCCTTCATCCAGCTCATTTTCCACTCGGCCTCGCTCCTGAACCGAGCTTCCACCCACCCAGATCTACACCCCACAAGAAACCATTACCTCCACATCCCCGAGCACCTGCGTGCATGCTTCCCCTCTTCCAGCTCGCAATCCATCAGCCGAGTCCGCCACCCGCCACCCGCCTACTCCTTGCAGCTCCTCCCTCCATAGCCCGACACCCCAACAATCGCCACCATCGATCATCCCCTGGCAACCATCAAGCCTTCCACTCCGTGAAGCCTGCTACCTCGTCTCCCTCTCAATCAACATCTCGGCCTGTATTTGTCTTGAACGAGCAGCTGTTTCATACCTAGCCTCCTCTATATATCTGATAGGTAATATAATTGTTTTTATATATTGATTTTATTTTTACTTCATTATGTTATCTTATATATATATATATCTGTATATATAACAGTGTATATATTTGAAAGGAACCGAGAAGATATATATATATATATATATATATGTGTTTTGTTATTTATCAAAGTATATAAGTTTATTTGGTTTAGTTTATATGTATAATGTATGCTGCTTATTGTTGAGCTATTTGTTATAATATAAAAAGCAGTTTATATATAGTTACAGTATATAATATATATGTTATATATATTTATATGTGTTATACATTTTGATATAAGCTATATATTTGTTAACTGTAGAAGCAAGTACATAACTCCTATTTGAAACTTGGTTTATTGTTCAAGTTATATATATAGCTTATATAGCTGGGTATATATATATATATATTGATTCTATAATAGGCCCTGCTTTTCTCTTCCACTATTTTTCTCTTCATTGTTTTTTTGGTATTCGAGTTCTGTTTATACGATATATGTATGTAATAAATATATTCTGTATATTGCGTTTGAATGTCAGATTTTGGAAATATGAGTTTGTATGGATATTTAAATTTTGAAATGTATATAGACTCTAAACTATAATTTTGTATAATTTATATATAAAAGTTTATCTAAGTATTTTATATTTTATATTTTGGGTCCACTGTTATGTGTTATATGTTTTAATAAGGTTGATATTTTGAAATGTATAAACATATGTTTTGTTAATATTCCAAGATATATATATATATATAATATGTCATATTTACATTAATATTAATAGTTTGGAAAGTATATATGTATATGTGGTTACTTAGGTTAATGTTAACGTTTACGTTTAAAATGTATTTGTGGAAATTTTGAAAGAAATGTATGGAAATTTTAACATTGATTTTTGGATTTTTTAAAATACAAAGATTTCGTTGGATGTTGGTTAAGAAAATTTATAATATTATATATATATATATATTGTTTCAGTTATATCAAGCCAGTTTGGTTTGTTTCATCAATCTCTGTTATCAGCTTTGCTCATCAAATTCGCATTCAATCTTGCTTTGCTTTAGAATTCGTGCTTGGATTCGTAACTCATCTTGTTCTCGTGTTTCTCTAGCCTCGAAAGGTGAGCAATCACTCACGATTAACATTCTTATATTTATTAAATTTGATTTCATTTGAAATGACAATTGAAATATGCTGCTAGATTGAACTGTTAATTAGTTAATTGCTATATATGATATTCCATTATCTGAATTGTTCACCTGTGAGATATGACACCATATCATGTTGTTTATATTTTAATTATTATTGATGATATATGCCTGTTGTTGATATGTTATGTTATTTACTTGCTTCCGAAGGTATCCGGTATTAATAATAAGGCGAAGTGCGTTGATATGACTCATTTTGATGGAGATTTGTATATATGTTCTCACTCTGCAAGTTCCCTGTTAGCTTAGAGTTCCCTATAGGTTAAAATGATATATACCCGAACGATCTTGTAGAATAGGAGAAAATCGTTTTGGGTTGAAATGATAAACCCAAGCGATTTTCATTGAATTGAATTTGGGATTGCACGTTGAAATGATATATATCTGTAGATATTTAAATTGCGGATTGAAATAATAAATATCCGTATCACTTGACCATAGGATAGAAAATTATATACGGACAACGTTGGTCTATTTTTTTTTGAAAAAATGATTTCCAAAGTTTTGAAAGGAAACATACGGTTTTTAACAGATATTGATTTTTTAAAATATAATATACAAATGCTATTTTTATATATGTCTAAATTTTAGATTTTTAAAATAGTATGTTTGGGAAGTTTAAGTTATAAGTTAATTTAATAAAATTTAGTTTAATTAGTATATAATATGTTTTAAATTATTTGTTTAAAAATTTATATTAATATTTTAAAAATAGATTTTATAACTTTAATAATAAAGGATATGAAGGTAAATTAATGTTGGCTTGAAATTTAAATTGGTTAATAATTGAATTTAAGAAAGAATTGAGTTAAACCTATTAGTTTTGAGATTTTGAAAAGATACGATTATGACTTGATTTATAACTTGGTTTGATAAAAGGTGATTAAATGAATATTCTCAACCTTGAATAAAAATGGAGATTGAATATTTAATATTGATTTAAATATATAAATTGGGATTTAAATAAATTGTTATAAAAATGGTTAAGGGAATAATTTCCAAATTGAATAAATTTAAAGTTAAATGTTGAAATATAAAGGAAATTATATTGTAAATGTTTGAATATTTAAACTTGAATCTTTAACCTTTTAAATGGAAATGGTTAAACTGGAATTGATTTAATTTGAATTTTGGTATTTAAACTGATTTGAATCGATTTGTGAAATTGGAGGAAACTAATTTTATTATATAAAGTATTTTAATATATATAAAATATTTTAATTTATAACTATTTTAATATATATACTATTTCAATATCTAAACTGTTTCGGTAGAAATTGCTATGTTTTCAAAAGTGTTATGATTTCCAAAGTGTTCTGATTTCAAAGTGCTATGATTTCGAAAGTGTTATAATTTTTAAAGTGTTAGGATTTTGGAACTGAATATTATTTAAAGTGAATAATGATATCGAATTGATAGGGTTTTGAAATGAATATGATATTTTGATATGAAGTATAAACTGTTTGAAAAATGAAATGACCACGGTGCTATAATAACGTTTGGTTATTAAAGAGACCGGGATCAGATATTGTCATACTCTCTGTCAATACCGAAAACCACTTTAACAACTGTGTACGTGGTGGTGATTCCAGAAATGAAGTAGGATGGTTTGGCGGCGATTCTATATGGTATGACGTGACCCTGACTCCCGTGAGTCAGCTTAGATGTGACCAAAACAAGAGCTATACCGGGCCAAGTGGGGTCATTCCCCCTATCAGACACATTTCATCGATACCATTCTATTGCTTTTGTGATTTGATTGGGTGCACCTTTAATTTGGGAGTGTGTCACGGGATGGGCGGTATTAGCTGCTATGCGTTACCACCAGTCTGGGAGTGCAATTGGTATATCTACCCTGGCATTGCCTCGAGTGCCGTGTTCACATGCCCTAGCGCGCCTTCTACGAGTTTGGTTTGTACCATACCTATAGAGTGCCCTCTGATAGCCCTCCAGTTTACGGAGGAATTACGGTACTGTATAGACTATGGGAATATATAAAAATGTGTTAAGGGGGATATGGGTAATGCCTTAATGTTGTTTTAATAGTTCACTTTATTATAGACATATTATAATAGCGTATATTACTACATAGTAGATAATTCCACGGATCCTTAGAGGATGGAAATTCCAAACATCCTTTAAGTTACTTGTATTTCAGTTGACATTTCACTTGAGTTGAATTTACTATATAAGAATGTTAATCCTGACTCGAGTGTTTTTGTGGTTTGCTTTATGCTCGGGTCTGGCTGAGTGTCACAGCATTTGAGACTCACCTTTGGAGTTGGAGCTTCACTTGGAGATCCATCTATATCTGTTCAGCTTTCAGCCATCCAGTTGTTTTGTTCAGACCTTTCATCTGTTTGTATTCGAGACTATATTGTATTTGAGATATTCTGTTGTATTTTATTTCAAACTCTGATGTTTATATAGTAGCTTCATGAACTACTATTTATCTATTTGTCTATTCCGCTGCTTATTGTTATATTAATCTTTGTCTGTGATTGATTTATTTGCTGTATATGCTGAGTTTTGCCAAATATAAAATTAACAATCTGTTGTTTTGAGCAATTCAAGTCCGACATGTGCGGATGCGAATAGTTCGAAATACCGTGTCATTACAGTTGGTATCAGAGCTCTGGTTTAGGCAAAACTTAGCATATAGAGTAAATTTAATTACAGAATCACATTTCGTTCGAGCTTAAATTTCTTCCTCTTTGAATCGGTTTCCTTTGAACTTTGGAACCTTCCCCTTCGTTCTGAAATTTCATTCTTATCTTCTCCTATTCGTGTTCTTCTTGATACTGGAGCATCCCATAACTCCACTTCTGTTCCAACAACCTTAGTATGATTTGTAAAGGGGTGAACTCCTTTACATCAAGCGTCGATTCACCGGAGATTTCTATTTCTTCGGTTTACGATGCTGTTATTCCTTGCAAAACCTAAATCGTTTCTCTAGTAAATGATCAGGGTGATTCCCTTGTAATCTTGACTCCACTCCAATAATTTGGGATTATCCTGATGTTGGGTGAAGTCACTTCTCTCCCATCTAAGCGGGAAATTAAATTCCACTTCGATCTTATTCCTGGAATCTCGGTTGACCCGATTAAGGTCACCCGCGATTAATATAAGTCTATCCATCTTTCCTCTTTGGTAATTTAATTATTTTATCTTCCTTTCGAGTCTATCTTTGTAGTTAGAATTCTCTTTGTCTAGGGTTCACCTATATTTGAATCTCATCCTTGTTTTGAAATCCATTCTTTAATCATCGAGTGAGGGAGTGTATTTTTAATTAATATAAAATGTTTTATAGTGTGTTGTTTGAGTTGTTAAGTTTGAATTTTGGGTTTCGATCGATTCGTCTGATCAACGCTATCGATAGAAATTCCAAAACACTTGAATAGAGAAAACTGACACAATATTATTTTCAAATTTGGTAAATGAAATAAATTTTTATGATTATATTTTATATATAAAAGTATAATTTTCTGAAATTAGATAGTAGAATGAATTGGTTGTTAGAAATGATAATACTTGCTTATCATGTATTTCTTGGTTAACACTTCCAAATCATTAACTATTGTTCTTTGAAATTGTAAATATGGTTATAAAATTTGATTTGAAAATGAAATGAATTTAAATTAAAGAGTTGAGAATTTAATTTCTGGTACATTTCTAAATTTGGTTTTCAAGGTTTGGAAAATATATTATTTGGAAGTATTTTCAAATGGAAATTATTTTCAAAGAATTTTAAAAGAAGTAAATCAGTACTCCCCTCTTTTGTCGCTGGAAAATAATTTCGGTGATGACTGCAGCATCATTGACATTCATTTTCGAGTCTCAAAGTGGAGAGGCCCCTTAGTAGCTTTGCTACACTTTTGTTTTGGGAGAAAATAAATTTGATTTGAATTTCTTGAATATGATTTGATTTGTATAATATATATGTATATATTTATTTCAAAATTGTTTAAATTGAAATCAGAAATAAATCCTTAAATTCTGTGTAAAGTGATGGTTTTCAACTTTTGAAATTAAGCAAGATTTTTGAATAATTGGAATATATAAAATGATAAATGAAATTAAACCAACTTGGAGTAGTTGAATTTGAATAAAACTTATTTGTATAATACTAAATTGCATTCTAATATATATAACTTACCAAAAATATTCAAAAGTTAAAATGTTAGGCTGAATATATAAAATTTAAAATTATATGAGAGAAAATTTAAGTAATAAAATGTTCAAACTAAATTTTGATTAATGGAAGGGTGTAAATGAAAGATAAATTTGTATAGTGTTTAGTTACGCTCAGAAACATTAATATAACTTACCTAGAAAAGTTTAAATGTAATTAAAATGTAATTGGATAATATACACTATGATATAAGTAATAGGATATCAAAAATGATATTTTGTTAAGGGAATTTACTAATAATAAATTGGAAAATAAATAGGATAATAAAAAGGAAATTTTATTTGTTGAATAATATATGGTTATAAAATGTATACACATAATATATGTTGCAAAATATATATTAAGTGAAATAAATTTAATATATAAAGGAGAATGATAGTTTAGCAAATAAATATGAACTTAAGAATAGTTGAAGTTAAATGTCGAGATGAAATTAACTATAGTTTGATCAATTAGATTTAATAAATGAGTTAAATAAAATGAATTCTATTGAGAAAATTTTGTAATAAATGCTAATAAATGGGAAACAAATAAATTGAATAAATATATATGGAAATGAAACCAATCAAGTTTGGACACAATAAATTTGATTGATTAAATAAAATGAATTGAAATCAATTAGTCGAATATAAACCAATTTAAAAATAAATGAAATTTATACGACTTGAATCAATAGTTTGAACTAACAATTTTGAATTTAATGACTATTTATTGATTGAATAAAATGGATTAAACCAAACTGTTGAATATTAATTAATATAAAAATTGAAATTTATATGGGTTTTGAATTAATGGTTGTGTTTTGTATTTCAAATCTATCTTTTCATTCTGGTTGCTTCTATCCACCCACCTCCTTCCTTTTCGGGGATGAAAAGTTTTCAGTGGGGGAGAGTGTAACGAACCGTAAATTTTAACGGTTTAAATAACGTAATTAACTGAATTTTTGTGAAATTTTAAATAATTGAATTTGGAAATGAAAATTTGATATTTGAGATACGTCTATTTAAACGTAGCAAATGTCAAATTTTCATAAGAAAATATGGAAGTAAATTCTGTTGTCAATTTCAATTTAAAATCAGTTAATTTGATGAAAATAAATTATTTTCAAAATGTGAATATTTTATATAATAAAAATGTAAATCTTTTTCTGAGTGAGGCGTCATGCTTTGTTTCGTCAAATTTGGAATTCTCTAGCCCTATTTATCTTATTTTCGATATTTTAGCAGCATTTTTGGTACCGAATATCGACTTTTGATAGGATAATCGTACTACTGATATCTATATACCATTTCGATCGTCTCGTCGTGCTGATCTCCGTAGTATATTTATTTGTATATTTTGACGTCCGGTACACGGCGAAATTTGCGAATAGATAGCCGTACCGGTACCGAAATTTCAACCTTTTGTTTTCCTGTGCCCCTTCATCTGTCTACCAGTTGAATATAAACAGCCGTGAGATAATGAAATGTCACTAGCATTTATTATCTCTTTGCATTCAACGTACTGGCTTTTGCTTTTCTCTTGGTTTTATTATATGCTGGTTCATCTTCATATTTCTGGTTCGTACAATTTATTCTCTCTCCCCTTTTTCATTTTTCTTCATTGGATTTGTTTTGAACCATTTCTTGAGAATATAGAAATATGTATGTAAATGAGTGGAAAGCCTATATATTTCGACTGTTCATCATCGCAACCCACTACTTCGACTCCTCTCTTGAAGCCACTTCGGCCATGGCCGTACCACCCATCTCACCCCCTATGGCCTCCTTCATTTATCCAGCTCATTGTCCCCTCGGCCTCGCTCCTAAACCAAGCTTCCACCCACCCAGCTCTACACCCCACGAGAAAACACCATTACCTCCACTGCATGCTTCCCCTCTTCCAGCTCGCAATCCATCAGCCGAGATCGCCACCCGCCTTCTCCTTACAGCTCCTCCCTCCATAGCCCGGCACCCCAGCAATGGCCACCACCATCATCCCCTGGCAACCATCAAGCCTTCCACTCCGTGAAGCCTGCTACCTCATCTCCATCTCAATCAACATCTTGGCCAGTATTTGTCTTGAACGAGCAGCTGTTTCATACCTAGCCTCCTCTATTTATATGATAGGTGAAACAAGTATTCGAAGGGGAAGATAAATTAATGTTTGGGAAGTTTAAGTTATAAGTTAATTTAATAAAATTTAGTTTAATTAGTATATAATATGTTTTAAATTATTTTTTTAATAATTTATATTAATATTTTAAAAATTGATTTTATAACTTTAATAATAAAGGATAGGAAGATAAATTAATGTTGGCTTGAAATTTAAATTGGTTAATAATTGAATTAAAGAAAGAATTGAGTTAAACCTATTAGTTTTGAGATTTTGAAAAGATACGATTATGACTTGATTTATAACTTGGTTTGATAAAAGGTGATTAAATGAATATTCTCAACCTTGAATAAAAATGGAGATTGAATATTTAATATTGATTTAAAT
The DNA here is from genome assembly GCA_030737815.1 of Allium fistulosum. Classification (NCBI taxonomy): domain Eukaryota; kingdom Viridiplantae; phylum Streptophyta; class Magnoliopsida; order Asparagales; family Amaryllidaceae; genus Allium; species Allium fistulosum. The sequence continues at coordinate 921,834,783 of CM060906.1, forward strand.
ATATAAATTGGGATTTAAATAAATTGTTATAAAAATGGTAAGGGAATAATTTCAAATTGAATAAATTTTAAGTTAAATGTTGAAATATAAAGGAAATTATATTAGAAATGTTTGAATATTTAAACTTAAATCTTTAATATTTTAAATGGAAATGGTTAAACTGGAATTGATTTAAATTGAATTTTGGAATTTAAGCCGATTTGAATCGATTTGTGAAATTGGAGGAAACTAATTAGATTATATAAACTATTTTAATATATATAAACTATTTTAATTTATAACTATTTTAATATATATATATATATATATATATATATATATATATATATATATATATATATATATACTATTTCAATATCTAAACTGTTTCGGTGGAAACTACTATGTTTTCAAATGTGTTATGATTTCCAAAGTGTTATGATTTCAAAGTGCTATGATTTCGAAAGTGTTATAATTTTTAAAGTGTTACGATTTTGGAAATGAATATTATTTAAAGTGAATAATGATATCGAATTGATGGGGTTTTGAAATGAATATGATATTTTGATATGAAGTATAAACTGTTTGAAAACTGAAATGACCACAGTGTTATAATATCGTTTGGTTATTAAAGAGACCGAGATCGGATATTGCCATACTCTCTGTCAATACCGAAAACCACTTTAACAACTGTGTACGTGATGGAGATTCCAGAAATGAAGTAGGATGGTTTGGCGATGATTCTATATGGTATGACGTGACCCTGACTCTCGTGAGTCAGCTTAGATGTGACTAAAACAAGAGCTATATCGGGCCAAGTGGGGTCATTCCCCCTATCGGACACATTTCATCGATACCATTCTATTGCTTTTGTGATTTGATTGGGTGCACCTTTGATTTAGGAGTGTGTCACGAGGTGGGCGGTAGTACCTGCTATGCGTTACCACCAGTCCGGGACTGCAATTGGTATATCTACCCTGTCATTGCCTCGAGTGCCGTGTTCACATGCCCTAGCGCGCCTTCTACGAGTTTGGTTTGTACCATACCTATGGAGTGCCCTCTAATAGCCCTCCAGTTTATGGAGGAATTACGGTACTGTATAGACTATGGAAATATATAAAAATGTGTTAAGTGGGATATGGGTAACGCCTTAACGCTATTTTAATAGTTTACTTTACTATAGACATATTATAATAGCGTATATTACTACATAGTAGATAGTTTCACGGATCCTTAGAGGATGGAAATCCCAAACATCCTTTAAGCTACTTGTATTTCAGTTGATATTTCACTTGAGTTGAATTTACTATATAAGAATGTTAATCCCGACTCGAGTGTTTTTGTGGTTTGCTTTATGCTCGGGTCAGACTGAGTGTCACAACATTTAAGACTCACCTTTGGAGTTGGAGCTTCACTTGGAGATCCATCTATATCTGTTCAGCTTTCAGCCATCCAGTTGTTTTGTTCAGACCTGTCATCTGTTTGTATTCGAGACTATATTGTATTTGAGATATTCTGTTGTATTTTATTTCAAACTCTGATGTTTATATAGTAGCTTCATGAACTACTATTTATCATTCCGTTGCTTATTGTTATATTACTCCGTGTCTGTGATTCTGTGATTGATTTATTTACTGTATATGCTGAGTTTTGCCAAATATAAAATTAACAATCTGTTGTTTTGAGCGATTCAAGTCCGACATGTGCGAATGCGAATGGTTCGAAATACCATGTCGTTACATTTAACTTCATAATATAAAAGTATAAAATTTATCAGTTATGAGATCCATTGTTTTGAGTTGGAGGGAAACATAAACAAATAAACTGGTTGCATATTATCAAATGCTACTGAACTAACCGGAAGCATGAGAGATGGAAAGACAAGTTGATTTGCAAAACATCGGTAGCGGTTTCATGAATAACACCTTCTTCCACAATTTGTAATGAATATGATATTGCAACTGGAAAAGAGAAGAATAGACATTCAAAAAAAGAAATCATGAAAAAGTTAGAGTATTAAAGTAACTAGGTTGATCAAGTTGAGGATTCAGGATAGAGTAGATTTCTTATTCCAGCCAAGCATCGGAAAACCACTTATGTTCCTTTACGATCTCGTATATCTACATTATCAACTCCTTTTTAAAACCATGGCTAGAGATATATATACAGTTATGATAAATCCTTTTGCATGGATTCTTGATGATAGAATTTATGAGTTGGTTGTGATTTAAAATTTATATGCATTTTTATGTACTGAAATACAATTTAGCATATATTGTTTATTGCAAGTAGAGGGTTGGAGTGATAAATCCTGATGTAAGGCCACACACATTGAAAGCCAAAATTGAGTATTATTACTTGTGTTAATATGTTGACATCTTTCATGTTGTATGTCACCCAGGTTGATGCTTATAATAACAGTCTCTACTGCTGCTTTTTTCTGCTATTTTATTTAAGTTAATCTTACTTCTTCCGTATATACAAGTATAAATTATTCATATTTTTATCACTTACCTTTGGTATCTATTTATCAAATTATAGGTTTAGTAGATGCAAGTTGCTCTTCTATCTGAATCGAAAATGAGACCATTTGATGAAATATTTGAGACAATCTTACATGAGGCAGTGGTAACTCAGTTGAGTATATTTATTTTTTGGGTTTTGACATCATTCTTTGATTACAATGTTGCTATGAACAGACATTTGAAGAAGTTGACGTGAATGGGGATGGCAAGATGGAAAAATCGGAGTGGTAAGATTCTATGTCTCAGAATCTATCATTAATGAAGATAATGACTCTTCCATATCTCAGGTAACTCATGCTTTTTTTATTTCCTAGAGATTTAGGGCTTCCTTGTATTGGTTATAAATACAACAAATCATCCTATTTAATTATTGACATGATACAACTTGGTTGATATGTCAAATAAAGAGGGGAAAATTATAATCATAATAAATAAAATCAAGTTAGAGATAATGGGATGATTCATACGCGACCGAACCTTTTCCTCCTATTATCTTTGTTTACATAAAATACACTTCGTAAAGTAGAAAAGATATATATGTATAATCATCATGTCTTGTAATGGCGATATTGGTGAATTCATGGTTATGATACAAAATGCAATCTGATTTTAATTATTTTTGTCTTCTCTTTAACATTACCACTTTTCTTATCATCTATTTAAAAGACAGATTAGTCATGTTGTATCTTATCAAAAGCTACAGGGACATAACCACTAAGTTTCCAAGTTTTTTATAAACTCAGAAGTGGCAGTGCCACATATCAACTAAAAAGGTTGACGTGTATAGTTTTGGAATTGTCTTGCGGTACATAAACACAACAATTCCAAGTTTTTAGTGTATGTCATTGAAAGGAGTTGAAAATGGAGCTCTGTTCCTTTTGCTAGATTCTTGATGATAAAATGAGGCAGAAATTTTGGTAGTGTTTTTTTTGTTTATGCACCACATATGACATGTTTTTTATTCGTTAGTTTCCTTTGCATATCTAGTTACATAGTTTTCTTTGCATGTTAAATCATTCAATATTGTTGCATTCACTTATTATTGAATATAATCACATTTACTTGCACAAATAAGAACCATGTTTCTTGTACTCTTTTTGTCATTTACTATGCTAAAGTTTACTGCTTATTTTTAAGCTGACAAGGATCATAATTAGCTGTTTCTATCCTCCCTTAGCATCTCTATAAAATATAGAAAATAAAAAATCATTTACGTATTATTTATTTATTTCATTATTTTTCTAATTACCAACCATGTCGAAGTTGATGTGAAGTTGTGATTTGTTGTACAGATCTTTTGCTACTGTTAGTAGGAGATTTGGAGTAAAAATGCTGGAAGGTTTGATGAAAGAATTTGAAGACGAAAACGAAGATGAAGTGGACGGATTTGAAGTGAAATTCGTAAAACAATTCCAGCAATTCATAATGCACAAAGAGTATTCGAGTATGTGAAAGCTTTGGTTCAAGTTTTGTTAGGTAAGCTTCCTATAGATTTCCTTTCGATGCGCTTATCTGAAGGTAGGATAGGGTTTGCCCAATTGATTTACCAACGAAAATGTGATATCTGCACTGTTTTTTACACCTTCAAACACATCTCCTGATCTTGTAATTGCTCACAAGTTCTAGATCCTAATTTGCATATCGATGCCTCTACTCTATCCGATCCTTGTTGAAATATTACTACCTAAGCCTTCTGTTAGACATTGAGCCATATATGGTTATATTTTGTATATGTTTAGTTCTAAAGATGATGCATACATACCTAAAATAAAACCGATAATTTTTGGAGATCTTCTGTATGATTACCTTATTGACATATTCATATTATGTCACTGTATATTACACACACACACACACATAAGTATTAAAATAATAAATCTACCATCATAGCCTAATATATATGTATATAGCTTATTAATTAACTTTGCCTTATTGACATATTCAGACGATGTAACTGTATATTACATAGGAAAGTCATAAAGATGTGATAGCAGGCTACAAGTCAGAAGGCAGATCAACTAGTTTATCAGTGGAGTGGTTTAGACAAGAGTGCTGGTGGAACTCCCGTGAAGTCTCTTTGCTTTTAACCCTGTTGCTTGTTCTTTTTTCACTTGTGCTTTTAAAGAAAATCGGTAATTAATTAAGTCAACTGTTGCCATTAATTGTCTTCGTTTTACTTCCTATATTTTAACACAATCATGTATATGAAAGTTTTTCCTTAAATGCATACAGATTCATTAAAGTACACATTATCCATATCCATTCTCCCAATGAGCATATTGGGAAATGTTCTCAAAAGAGAAGGCCATTGATAACAATTTAGCATATTACTTTTTTCTTATGCATCATAATGTAATGTGTATACTATACACAAATGATTTTTCATTTTGAGATTTGCCACTGTATCATAGGCTCAGGTTATATGTTTTACCAGTAAGTTCAAGTAATGAATTCACCAATATATAAAGTTGAAAGAAAGCTTGTAAAGGGAAGCTTTGGACAAGTGTATGTTGACCGTCGTATAACATTTGTCAATTCAAGTTCTAGGGTGACCACTGCCAATACATTAGAGGTTTTTTAGCCGAGCTAATGCACTTTCAAAGTATATTCAATGGGTTAGCCCAAAGCTAAAACTTGACAGGGTTATCAAGTATAATACGCTGGCTGGTTGTCCATGCATATATTATGTTACTTTCACATCTATAGACATTAACACGGGTGGCACTCATGCATACCAGGCTAAGGTAACAGGGGTGTTTTGTGATGAAGAAAGATCGGTCAACATATTTAGAAGTAAATATCATCAATAATTTGGCAAAAATATTTGAATCATGTTTGAGATGAGTTTTTTTAGCTGTTTTAGTTGCAAATTTCTTTTCTTCTTTAAATGCGGCCTGTGTATTTCCTAAGTTCAACTATAGATACGAAAACATGTTTCTTTTTCATGATGATTATGTTTTCAATGTGTGGTAGTAAAACAATTTTCTTTTTAATTTACATATACTTTAATCATTTTTTGACATTTCTCTTATTATTTTAAAAGCCATATGTGGATGTCATATGTTAAATAAATGGATTTGAGTTATGCTAATGAACTTAGTTATGGATATTTTTGATATGTTATTATATGGATTTTAAGTGAAACAAGTATTTGAAGGGGTCCAATTCATAGCTACATACAATATTTTTTGACATTATACAGAACTTAAGATGAACCATATGTTGATCTTGAAGTTGTCATTACATTACGACTTCAATATATGAAATCACACCAGTTTCAGTTTTTTTCCACCATTTCTTCATTTTTAGTTTTATATTCTACATTAGGCGTTGCTCGAAATTTTTTACACTTGCTCCTTTTATTTTTATTCTCATAGAAGAAGAAATTCTCTTTCTTACCATTTTTGCGATTGACTACCATCATAGGACTACGGTACACCTATGAAATTTACTGCATCCCTCTTCCTTTATGACAGATTGCGTTAAGATATTATTTCTTCTATTTGATTTACTCTTTTTTTTTGTGAATTTTCAATGAACATTTAACGAGAAGCAGGGTCAAGATCACGAGCTAGTAAAAGGAATAGTTTATGATCAACCTTATTATTTGTTAGCAGAAACTATATGAAAGTTTTTAGGAGAATCATTACCCTAGCATGGAGAATAAAGAGAGTTTGGCTTAAGAACTTGGGACTGATTATGTCCAGGTGTGATATTGCATCTTTCTTAATGTACACCTTGTATGTTATTAGGATAATATAAGATTATTTATGTCAAATATTATGTAGTAGAAGCATAAATCGCTGATAATTATGGAGGTTAAGGTCTCAAAATATATGAAAAATAAATCTTATAGCTGGTTAAAAACACAACCGAGGCACCCTTGAAGTCATCCTACTGGATATTGTATAAACTGCTCTATAATGTTTCCAAGTTTTCAGTTCCTTCTGGATATGTGCTATGGGTAATGAGAGAAATGCCTGTTAATATACATAATCTACGATGGAGAAATACAGGTTCTTCCTCACAAAATACAGTATATAACTAAGGCCTTTTTATAATGCAACAACTTGCAGTTTCAGCTGCTTTAAGCAACTCATTTTTTTATGACAGTTTGCCAGTTACAAAATTAATTTTACAGGATAAACAATAAATATGTGTTTTGTCTGTAGAAATCTTAAATACTTCAGATTAAGCACTGATATATTTTTTGTATGTGTACACATACACACAACACACACATATACTACCATCATATATGCTACTTAAATGTTTAGGTGTCATTTTTTATGTCAATAACATATAGAAATACCTCATTAGGAATTTGATAGCCATTTTTGCTGGATAACTAAGACGTTCTCTGTATTCATACTCACGGATATTGAGTTTAATATAAAGTAGTCACTTGTCAATGATACATTTTAAAATGAAGGCAAAGTATGAATGGCCTAGAAAACTACATTTTTTGGCAAAGTATATGGAACTAAAAACACTTCTCAGTCATTCTTGCCTATGTTGCCATTAATTGTTGCTTGCTGTTAATTCTGGAGGTACAGAAAGGTGAAACTAATATGCTTCCCTTTTTATATATCGTCTTCTTCTTCATTTGTGTTAAACTTGCTTATTTTGTTGAAATAATTTGGACTATAGAGAATGATATTAAGTATTATGGCTATACATTCCTACATGGCTACATGTTTTGGTTTCCTAGTACTTTGATGGATACTTTGTTATTGTTATTCTTGTGCTTATAGGGTTGAGGGATATTGTATCTTTATGCAAATTGATTTACAACTACATTAATAAGCTTGTTATTAATGTATATATCATTTTAACATTTGATACCGTACAACATTTGCAAATTTCAATATGTAAATCTAATCATAACTTGTATACTTCATTATTTAAAGCTCATCATGAGTTCTTCAATGGCTTTGGCCTGACCGATGATGCAGCTACTCAAATAGGAGAGGCGCTTGCACTAGCTACTATGTCCTTGAATTTTTTTAATTCATCTTCTTCTTTCTCTTATTCTTTATCTTCTATAGGTATAGAATAACACATTTACCTTCACCTTATTATGTCTTGCAATTTTTGCTAATTTTCCATACATTCATATTATTCCCATTATTAATGGCAAAATAGATGTGGTGTGAGTGATGGAAAGTTCTACCATGTCCTGCTGTACGAATTAGATACTATTTAAAAGGTTGTCATACTACAACAAAAAATTAAATAAGTTTATTATAAAAATTAACCAAGTTTTATAAAAGTTTAACTAAGTTAACTAAGTTTAATAAAAGTTTAAATGGATTCAAAAATAAATGGCTTATTAGGAGTATATAATTATTGTCTCAAATATATGTGATTTCAAAAACTGGATTGGGCTTCTTATCAATACTTTTGAATGTATGAAGTTGACAGTCATTAAATATATATGTATTCAGATTCAAATATATGTATGCATGCTAAATGTGTCAAATCTCTTATATATACAAGTTAAAAGTGTCAGTTTTCTATATCTAGTTTAAAACATAAATGCTTTGTGCATTTGATTTCAAATATCCCAAGGTTTTATAGGATATAGTTTTAAATATAATATCTTATAAGTGTAGTTTTGTGGGTTTCTAACATATGAATTTTTTTTGAGTATGTTCTAGTTTCGAATACACTCAAATATGATGTACTTAGAATCAACTCATACTCCAGGTCTATTGCATGGGTTCTATGTGCATGCATATGTTTGTACACATACATGTGTTTAGGCAACTCATTGACATGCAATGTTTAATGATTTGCAAATGATTGCAATGGAATAGTAGATTTCACCACCACGCTTCAAATTTGATTTTATATGTTGTTATAAGAAAATGTTTAAATTGCAGCAAAGCCTTAGCGTCTTGCATAGTTAGTATTATATGCAGTTATAAGCAAATGTTTAAATTGTAGCAAAGTCTGGGAGTCTTACATAGATTATAATTCTATGGTTTGAGTTCGAAAAAGATATAGCTAAGCTCTTAAGTACTGTTGCATTATAAATAATTTATGTTTTTATTTGGCCTGAAACTAATTTGTGAACTTGGAAAAAATTTCACTCATTACTGAGTATACCTTCTGGTAAACCTACAATTGTTTCAAGTTTTGGTTATATTATGTTTGAATAATAATCAATTAATATTGTTTGAATGTTACTTGATAATTCATGGAAAATTCTTATTGTTGATTATCAACTTTGTTTACATGTAACTAGCTTTTTCGGAGTGAAGACCATCAACAACAATGGACATAACTTCAATTGTTATACGTATTATGATATTTGTTAGTACTAGTTGTGTAAACTTGTTTGTCAATGCTTGTGGTATGTGAATTTGCTCATTTTGTCAAATAACTATTATCTAAATGGTTATGGATATTATACTTATGTGATTAACGTGTTCTCAATTATTTGAATATGATGATTATATGATTGATTGATTGTTGGTTTGAATATGGTAATTATACGATTGTTACTGATTTTAATATGAATATTATATAACTGGTTGATGGAAATAATATAAGCCATTAACAGTATATAGTAGCATTCAAAATATGCTATAAAACAATCAATACCTTTTTAGTAGCCATTTAAAAATGCTACAGAAACAAATGTAAAATACCACCTGAATTTATAGTTGCATAAAATAAATGCAACGAAAAGTTTTTAGTTGCACAAAATAAACGCTATAGAAAATCAAAGAATGATCCAAGTACAAATGCAACTAAAAATGTTAGTTTTGGTAGGGTTTTGTAAACGCGGCAGAAAAACCTTTAGCAGCATTTAAAAAACACAGTTATACGGAAATATTTTGTAGCGTTTGTTAAAACGCAACCAAAAAAATCATACTTTTAGTTGCGCGACCTGTAGTAGCGTTCTTTAAAATGCTACTAAAAGTTTGGTAGCATTTTTTCAATGCTACTAAAGGTCTTTTTTGGTGTAGTGACATATGGCTTATATATTGCTTATGTTCACTTACATTGTATAGCCCTTTGAATGTGAAACATCTATGCCATGTTAAACCTTATCATGTGATTAACTTTAAGCCTTTATGGAACACCTATTCTTAGTTGTATCAATAGACTTTCTTACATATCATTCCTTTATCTTTAAAGGAATGTTTCCCTTATGCACTTATATTTCTTTATCTTTGGCTAATATCAAGTTCTAGTTAGCCTAACCTGTGTATTTATTACTCAGGTCAGACCGAGTTGCGGTTAGCTTTGGGACCTTTGCTAGCTTTACCTTTTGGGCTTCTTCATCGACTTTGGTTATGGCATAATTTTTGTGTAGTAGTCTTTTGTTTGGGAACCTTATGATGTATCTATTCTTTTATTGGGATGTATGTATATATTGTGGTTGAATACCACTTGTGGCATGTTGTATTACATTTGATGTAAGTGTATATCTGTGTTGTTGTTCTGTGACTTGAGATTGTTATTGTTATCATATTTTGTTTCTGAATCGATCCTGTAGCCACCATAGTAGTGTATTAGAAAAGAATTAAGTATGTCGAATACTCGAAAAGAAATGAAAAAAAGTGAGTACCAAATCGACATACTTAGGTATTATTTAATGCAAGACTATGATGGTCGCTCTTAACCAGCCCATTCTCCGCATTAGCAGACAGAATTACTCAGTGATTCTCTTTGTTAATGTGGCTCTTGGGGTGGGGCGTTACAGCTTGGTATCAGAGCTGGATTCAGAACAAAAATGTAATAAACACAGAACAATATACACAATTACTATACATCAAGTATAATACAAGTGTAAACATCATCCCAAATCGTAGTTGAACCCAACCTTGTCCTTAATCTTTTGAGTCCTTTGGGGGTAGATAGAAAGGAATATGTCTAGGAATGTTAATTTTAAATTCCGTAGTATTCCTTATTCAATGAATTCCAATTGCTAATATCCACCCATATGAATAATCCTAGCTTATCTTAACTTTCAGCAAATGGCTAGAAGAGGTAGAGGTCACACTTCGGTGTCGTGACCGTCCAGTGGTTCTCATCCGAAGGAGTTTATATGTCGACCGACCAGATTCTTGAGTTTCTTAGGAGCACTCAGCCTCCCACTCCTACTAATTCCTCTCCTCTGCGCAAATCTTCATTTGCGTGTATGTGCAGCGACTTCACCCATCTCGGAGGCAAGCCATTCAAAGGCTCTGAGACAGTTTTAGAGATTCAAGCTTGGCTCCGAACACGCAAGCGCATTTTCTCTCGCATGGAGATTTCCGATCATCACCTTGTTCTTGTGACATCAAGTATGCTGCAAGAATGAGCACTAGACTAGTACGAGCTCCTTGTAGCTGAGATAGATGAGTCTACTCTTACATGTCAGCATTTCCAAGATCGTTTTGAGCTTAAGTTCGTGCCAGAAGCCGAGAAGGCTTTCCTTGCCCATCGCATCCTCGAGTTGAAGCAGGGAAAATCCTTTGTGTCAGATTATGTATCCTCCTTCGAGTCTCTATCCAAGTATAGGCTCGAATTCATTGGTACCCCATACAAGAAGAATCTTAAGTTCGTATCCGGACTTAAGAAATATTTGAAGAAGTCCCTCATGCTTCAGCTTAAGCTCTCGTTCGAGGAGCTTGTGGATTTGACGCTTCACCTCGAAGCCGTTGAAAAAGAAAGGGATAGTAGTGATGAGGCCAAGCACTACAAGAAATTTGATTTTTACTGGCGCATAAAAAAACGCCACAAAAAGTTTTGGTGGCGTTTTGATAAACGCCGCTAGAAAACATGCGACTAAAAATCCATGATTTTTTGTTGCATTTATTTTAACGCCACTGTAAATGAATTTTTGGCAGCGTTTTTTAAACGTTACTAAAGATCTTTTTTACAGCGTTTAGGAAACGCTACCGAAAAGGTGCCGTGTACTATCTTATTTTTTGTTGCACGTATTATTATTTTTTGCAGCATTTTTTGAACGCCACGGAGATTATCTGAGTTACTATAATTGCCGAGTTACTATTTTTGGTGGCGTTTTTTCTCCGCCACCGTATGTTTCGATTTTACTGCCTGCTGTTCCACGACTGCATCTGATTTCGTCTCCAATTCAATTACTTCCAAACTTATACAATAACGTAATATATAAACACATACACATTCAATGAACCACAATAACACAAACAAAAGCAATTACATAATCACCACTATATCATAACATTAGTGTCAAGACAAAAGGTTAACCATACGTTTACACAACCAAACTACCATAAACAGTTTCATAATAGTACATGCAGCTAAAGTGGTGCTGCTACCATACATACTAGTTTCATAATAGTTTCATAACAGTTTTAATCAACCTAACTACATACATGTGCTGCTACCATACAAAAAACCAGTGCTGCTACTTGAATTCTTCACAAACGTTTATCTACCTGTAAACAATAATAATCATGTTACTAAATATTTGTGAGGTGAAGGTATCAAAGATCAAAAATGGACAAATATAGAAGTCCTTAGACTATAATGCTTCAAACAAATATGCCTCTGCGTATTAACCACTGATGTAAGCACATTGTAATCGTCCAACAACTTTTACATCATATTTGTGAAGTCAGTGCACTAGACTTGCACATTAGCAGATGAACTTATGACAAAGATAAATGTCTTTATCATGTGGCAGATTGTGACCATTCAGTGCTTAAGTGTAGAATGATATTTAACTAACTACTAGGGGTTTAGATATGTTAAAGAATGAACATGTGTTCGCCTTAGTTGTAGCGAGCAACGCGACCCTGTTGGCTCATAGCACCTATAGTTGGGGCAACGCAGTTTCACTGTGTTGGTGGATGTTGAATACAAGCTGGTAGTTAATTTACCAAAGTATTGCATTATTGCTAGAACAATATGTTGTTGATAATGTGATAGCTTATCAGGCTACGCAGTGAGTACACTGAAGGTGTTAAAACTAGTTCTGTTACATCAACTAGGGATATACTTTTCTATCAAAGTTGTACCAGGCTCCAGTAACCTTTATTAGTACACGGTGAATGTGTTAAAATTGGTTATATAAATTCAACACTTCAGCCACACAAACTCTGTTCCATCCACTATCAATAGCCACACAAACTCTAGCTCTACACCAATATTTATTGAGTAATATAAATAATTTTTATAGTCGATTATCTAGGAATATTGTCAGGGTATTAGAATCAAAGTTTGAAAACATTTATGATGAACAAGTTATATACCTTTCAGTTTGTTTTCAAAATGACTTTTTCCGTTGGCCAAGCTATGGGAACGCCAAGTGCATCTTCCATGCACGTCAACTCCGATGTTGGTCTCCATAGCTCTGCATTTGCATCTCTCACAATATCAACCAAAACTTTTACAGCATTAAGTCCCAATATACGACTATGGACCATCGTTATCGGATCAGTTGATGCAACGGTTCCTTCAGCCACTACGTTTGTTCCACCCAAATCGATTAACTGGCATTTGCTATCTTTTGTCAACTTTGCAATTGGCTAGAAAAAAAGAGATTATTATGCAGAATATATACATACACATAATAAATAAACTTTCATACACAGGTAATTTCTTCAATTTTGAAAATTAATACTTATATGCTCTGATTTCTTCATGACCAAGGGTGTAGATTTCATGGGAGAAGTCGCACAATTTACACTGTCATTTCCATTTTCTTTATCAACTTCAACTTTTGATTTTGGCCATGCTACTTTCCTACCAAATGCATCTCCAATGCACGACATATCACATGTGGGTCTCCACAAATAAGCATCTTTATTTATTACTTTGTCGACCGAAATCACAACGGCAGACGGACCAAGCGGAATACCATTAATAACATATTGTGGCTCTCTGGAGTAGACTCTTCCTTCGGCAACTACCCCTTCACCCTCATTCCAACCATAAATCTTGCATTTGTGGTCTTGGACAGTGCTGTTGCTCTAAAAATGAGAAGTGTAATTTTAACAAACAAATAAATATAAAGATGGTTTATTTCAACAAACAAATAAATTTCTACTTAGCAAATTACTTAGCAAATCATTCACAGGTTATAAAATGATAAGTGTAATTTTAACAAACAAATAAATATAAAGATGGTTTATTTTAACAAACAAATAAATTTCTACTTAGCAAATTACTTAGCAATTCATTCACAGGTTATAAAATGAGAAGTGTAATTCCAACCATAATATTGTGGACAGTGCTGTTAATATAAAAAATTTATTCAAATGGATTAATTCGGGGTACTAATATCTAAAAACTAAAACTAAAACTTTAGTATGTTTCAATGAGAAGTCTAATTCAACAGTTTAGTATGAGAAGTGTAAAATTTACCGTACTGACGTCGTTCAAATTTACTCGCAGCGCCATCTTAATGCAAGTTGATGGCCAAGCTACTACCTTATTCACAGCGTCTACTAATACTGTCATTTTAGGTGTAGGCCTCCATAAATAAGTATCTGGTTTGTCCACGATATCTACAATAACGCTCACAGCATTTGGTCCAAGACGAATGCCATTGACAACCGCAGTTGGGTCCCTGGACAACACCCTCCCATTGGCAACAACTTCATAGTTTCCATCCCAATTCAACATCGAACATACATCGTCATTGCTCTGCAATTATTCAACCAAAAATTATAGCAATCACTGGATCAAAATTTAAAATCTAAATGTTATTTCTTGAGTAATATAATTATTATTTTTACCAATTCAGATTGCTCCTTTTCGAACTTTCTACACCCTGCAGCAAAGCTCTAATATCAGAATATTTTAATCATAAAAGCACTCAATTAAATGTAATGTAGGCGTTTAATTGACTATCGAAAACTACTAAATGGACTTTGATCAGTTAATGTAATAAGTTTGCTAAAATTAAAATGACCATACTTAAAATGGCAGAGAACATATAATAGGTTTGTGAGAGAGAATAAATTTGTTCTTTTTCGTATTTTAAATTATATGGCGCTTTGAATTTTTTATTTTACATATATAAATTACTTTTAATAGTTTACCTTCTGGTTCATCAGAACCTGCAGCATACTCTTCATTTCTGCTATTTCCTCTCGACACTGCGATACTTGTTTATCTTTGGCCTGGGCCATAGCTAGCTTGGTTAAAGTGCAACCCCTTCCCAATGCCCTTAACCGTCCTGGTTTATCTTGTCCGAGTACATGTACAAGAGCATCTCCACTGACATTATGTGACGAACCGGAATGTGATAGGCTACCGAATTTTTTAATCTCCTCCTACATAAATAAATACAAATAGATAATGTACAATGGTAAAATTATCGTAGTTTCGGACAATTTTTTATATACAGATAAAATTAAAAAAAACTTACAATAGCATTTCCAGCTTCCGCGGTCACCGGTTCACCATTTTTTTTATGTGAGATTTAATCCAAACATTAGCTCTAGTTATGGACGATGGACTTGGACTTTCTTTTTTCTAAATTTAGGATAACATTAAATAAAAAGCCGGACAGGTATAAAATAATATTAAATAAAGCTATACTTAATTAACTAACCATGTCTTCGGTCAATCTAGCCATTCCCTTACGACCAGTTGTGTGTGGAAGTTGTTTATCCCTAAGGGCCGAATATTTCTCACTTTGTTTCTGTAAAATAGAAAGATATATTGTTGATATATTATTATATGATAATGGCAGCTTTGTTGTTTGAGAAAGTGAAGAGTGACGGAGAGAAGTTGATATATTGTTATAGGATAATGATAGCTTGGTTGAGGAAGTGAAGAGTGACAGAGAGAAGTTGTTTGAGAAGTGTTTGATAAAGGCAATGTAAAGAAGAAACATGGATATTTTGTTTTGTAAATAGAGAACAAAAACTTGAAAACAGTTGCTTGTAGTAGAGGAAAATTCAATGTATCAGAAACTAAAAGACAAATGAAAAAAATAGTGAACATAATATCAAGTGAAAACAGTGAGCACAAGAAATAGATATGTAAAAATGAAAACTAAAATCTAAGATGCAATGCAATGTTTTTTGTTTTATTTTTGTTTTTGGGTATATGCAATGCAAGCTTGTTGAAGTATGGAATGCAACAGCAATGTAAAACAGAAAACGAAACGCAAAAGCCAGGAAATGACATCCTATAGCAAACTAGTTGAAAATTCCAATGCAAGATGAAAACAAATCCAACAATTTTTTTAATGCAAGATAACACAATACAAAACCAAATGTATTCTTTTTTTTAATGCAAAATGTTTTCTTTTTTTTTAGACTAAAACAAAACCATATGTGTTATTGGATAATAAAATTGTTCTTTTGAAAATGATAATCAACTCTACTGTGCAAATAACCATATGTGTTATTGGATCCCAATCATTAACTTTTAAAGTGTTCTAGCAAATAAAATAGTGAATAGTGTTACCTTAAACTCCGGACTTGTTTTCGCCTTCACAAACCTTCTCCATTCGTTCATGCTTTTGATGTTGGTAGGTTTCAGTTTTAGTCTTTCCTCTTTGTTCTCCACTTTATTTAATTTTCGAACCAATTTACTTTTTGACGATCTCCAAATTATTCCCATTTGTTGAAATACAGCTTTTCTTTGCCAATCCTCTTCCAGTTTAAATCTAATCTGCAACAATACATGAAAACATGATATTAAAATCAAACAACATCCATATGTATGCATCAAACAATTTTTTTCAGCCAAAACTATAATACGTGATGTAACAATGTAGCAATGTAGCAACTTGCAAACAGATGTATAAACAACAAAAACAATTTTTAACTCATACCTGAATCGATTGCCACAAAACAACTTTTAACTCATCACTTAGATTCCTCCAATCATCAAGTGTGTATGGAACCAGCTCCCGCACAAGCGGTCCAAGAAAAGAGGATAAATGTACTGACCCTTTCCCTATTGGTATACCTATATCATTGAACTCAACTTCAATTCGATCCTGACTGCTTAACGGGAGTCTTTTTTATTTTGCTGGACCTCTACCGCCTCTTTTCCGAGATGTAATTCTGGATTCAGCTTCACTTGCTCTCCCAATTTCTCCCTCATCATCATCAGTTTGTTCAGGAAGGATTTCATTTTCTGAGCGAAGTCCTTCTTCATTTGGGTCGGAGGGGGTAACAGGTGGCTCTTGTTCTTTGTCTTCATTGCAAACAATAGCTTGTTTCTTAGCGTTGGCTGTTGGTTCTTCACTGTCGGTGCAAGCACCAGCTGGAAACTTAACCTTTTTCTTTGGATTATACTTCCGCTTTGACTTATACTTCTGAGATTCCTCATCAGCCTTTCTCTGGTTGCGAGTACGTACAAAGCTTGAATGCATCTTTTTTATGCAAATGAAACAAAAAACAGTAACTTATTTTGAGAATACTTCATATAAAGGACAGTTAACAGTATCTATTATGTAACCTTGAATACAATAGTTATTAATACATGTATATGAACTCTGTAATGTAAACTCTGTAAATAATCACATTAATACTTAATAATGGAATAATCAAAACATGTAATTTCTGTAAATGTATATTAATATGTTTTCTATGCTTGCATTTACAAATGAAGGCACCTAACATCTAATAAAAAAAAGCACAACACACTCAACAAAATTTGCAACCTCTCACAAACACAAAACATAGCAATGCTAACTCACACACAACTCACACAAGCACATAGTACACAACATATTCACAAACCCAACTCACCCTACAGACAGTCAGACAACCCTCACAAACACAGTACACACAAACACATATGTAGACTAACTACCCACTTACCTTATCAGTCACTATCCTCTGGTTATCACTCACTGTCTTCTGAGTTCCGATTCTTTTGACAATTAAGATATCTTTTGACAATTATGCAACAGGGAACAAACTTGGCATAGGAATGGAATTAAATTCAACATAAACATAATATTAAATTTGATTTGACATATCAAATCCAAATAGAGTCAGACAAAAAAGAAATGTTATCAAATCATTGTGCACGAATAAAAGAAGTCGTAGACAGAACAAAGGTGGTAAATGTCAAAGCTGTCATGAAACAAGGAAAAGAAACTACTTGATTGTAATACATTTTTCAAATGATAGTACAACAAATTTTATAATCTACTCAAGTTTGAACATATAATCTACTCAAGTATGCCTTCGCAATCCTCTCTAACATAACTAACATCTTCATCATCCATTTCGATTATTTCGTTATCTTCCACGACTTGGATATCTTCCTCGATGCAATCGTGATCCTCTAAATCATTAAAACTTCTTGATGGTGCTTTCATTACAACATACCAATTAGAAACATCATTCTCTCTTGAATAAAATACTTGTCTTGCTTGAGATGCAAGTATGTATGGATCTCGTGAAAACGATGCTTGCTGTAAATTAACAAGAGTGAACCCATCATCATCAACTTTTACTCCATTTCCTTTATACGCCCAACGACACTTAAAAACTGGAATATAAAACGTATGATAATCTAATAAAATTATATCTGTCAATATTCCATAGTAAGTGACCACATTAACCACTTGGGACATATCTTTTGCACTTTCTCTACACATAGTAGTCGCATCAAAAGTCACCCCACAATTCTGAGTTTCTCTCCCTACATCTTTTATATGAAAACGTTGCTCATTGATGATATATCCATTGTAAGACATAGCATCATCCTTCGGACCAAAAGCAATCCATCTTAACATGTCATCATGATCCTTGGAGGTAATAGGTATCTACAACAAATTTTATTTAACATGTATATTTTATAGTAAGATTAATAGTCAAAAGATAATATATTTGAAATCTAACTAACCTTTCTTTTAATCCAATCGGCAAAATTTTTTGTATGTGTTTCCCAAAGTAAGGTCGCATTTTTTGTCATGCGTGGGTCTGACTTTTCTAATTCCTCCAAATGCAAACTAGTATTGAATAATTGATTATAAGTTATATATAGCATTACGAACACATCAAAATAATTAAAACAATATAACATACACTTACTCTATAAATGGTTCCACCACAGCCATATTCATTAACACGGCTAAATGAGCACTTTCTTTGTCATTAACTGACAGCTTAACTGTCTTGGATATTGAAATCGGATGTCCCTCGAGTATTACACTGCTTTCATAATCTTCATTTCGAGCTTCTTTCTCCTTTATATGTCCTGATTTTTCAAAAATTCATCGAAAAACATCATGGATTCTTTTGCAAGATAGGATTCTGCAATACATCCCTCTAGTCGTGCATAGTTTCTGACATAGTCTTTAAGTGTCTTCATGTATCTTTCGAATGGGTACATCCAACGAAAAATGAACCGGTCCACACATTAGTGCTTCTTTTCCAAGATGAACGGATAAATGTACCATTATATCAAAAAAAGATGGTGGGAAATATTTTTCAAGCTCACATAAAACTTCAATAATCTCAACATTGATTTGTTCTACCTTCTCTCTATCAAGAACACGTTGACATAATTTGTTGAAAAAAGAACATAAGTGAATTATTGTTTTTCTTGCCTTCTTTGCCATTAATCCTCTCGATGCTACTGGCAATAACTGTTGCATTAATACATGGTAATCATGTGACTTCAATCCGCTAATTTTGCAATCCTGCAACGAAATCCGATTTTTCAAATTTGAACAGTAGCCATCTGGTCCTTTGAAATCGTACAATCTTTTGCAAAATATTTTTCTCTCGGATTTTGACAACATGTATGGAGCCGGTGGAAGATATGTTTTATTCCCACGAGTTTGTGCATGAAGCTCACTTCGAATTCCCCAATCCTCTAAATCCTTTCTACAGTTGGTTCCATCTTTGATTTATTACCATGCAACATCGTGCCCAATAGGCTTTCACCAATGTTTTTCTCCACATGCATCACATCTATATTGTGGCGTAATGGAAGCTCCTGCGAAAACCAAAACTATAACGCATTATTGGGTTTTTCTTCTATTAAAACAATGAAACATAAATAAACTAACCACTAACCTTCCAATAAGGCAAATCAAAGAAAATTGATCTTTTTTTCCACCTCGATAGCTCCATTTTTGTAGAATCGTTAGTATTATCATCTTCATCTTCTGTATCATAAACACACTTTCTCTTCTTACTTTTCTCTTCTTTTTCTTTTCCAAAATCATTTGGATAATCCTTCAACAATGCATGAATGTTTCTCCCAGTTAGTATTCTAGGAGCACTACCTTTCTCTATGGTGTTATCAAACAATGCCTTTTGTTTCCTCCGTGAATCTGAAGCAGGTAGAAATCTTCTATGACCCATGTAGACGCTCTTTCGACTATGATTCAACCAACGAGAATGGGTATTGACACCACATAATGGGCAACCTTTTCCCCCTTCACACGACATCCATCAAGATTTCCATAAGCTGGAAAATCGTTAATCGTCCATAGCAAAATTGCATTTAGTTTAAACAAAGTTTTACTAAATGCATCATAAGCATCAACTCCATTACACCACAAATGATGCAAGTCTTCCACCAAAGGCGCCAAATATACATCAATATCATTCTCGGGTTGCTTTGGGCCTGGAATAAGTAAAGTTAACATAATATTTTCCTTCTTCATACACAACATTGGCAAGAGATTGTATGTCACAAGCATCACCGGCCAGCAACTATATTTCGAACTCAACATGGAAAATGGATTGAATCCATCTATAGCAAGACCAAGCCTAAGATTGCATGGATCAGATGAAAAAGATTTATACTTTTCATCCACCATTTTCCATGTCGTAGAATCCACGGGATGACGCATTTTTCCATCGTTGCTTGTATTATTAAAATGCCATCTTAAATCTTCTGCCATCTTTTGAGATCTATACATTCTTCTAAATCTCAGAATTATTGGAAAGTATCCCAATACTTTAACTGGAATACCTTGTATAACCTCTTCAGTATCTTGATTTTTCTTCCATCTTGAAGAACCACATTTTGGACAACTTTCTAAATCTTTGTATTCTTTTCTGTAAAGGCAATAGTCATTCTCACAAGCATGTATCTTTTCAAAACCCATGTCGAATGCTCTAAGAAATTTCTTTACTTCATATAAGTTTTTGGGAAGCACGTTATCCCTCAGCAGAAATAAATGTTGCACAATTAAAAGCTTATCAAACCCACTATCAGACAAACCAGTCTCACATTTATGATTATACAAGACGGTGATAGCAGATAATTTTGTGTGATTTATGCAACCAGGATATAATGGAGTTTCTGCATCTTCCAAGTTCTTGAGTAACTCATCCTCTTTTCTTTGAGAATTAACATTATCTTTATCATCATAAAAAAAATCTTGATTCAAAAAATCTTCATCTTCATAGTGAATCATCTTGAATAGATCATATACATCAAACGTATTTGTTTTCTTCTCTACATTTATCTCTTCACTATGGTTAAACCATACACCACCTGTGACGCCCCACCTCTATACCCACGCTAGCCAAGGACACTACGGGGTAATGCCGTCGACTAGCACGGAGGATAAGGCTGTTGAGGAGCGACCATCTGTGTAATTGCTTTGTGCGAGTACCGATATGCCAGATAAAAATATATCTTTTCATCTCAAAAGGAAATCCGACATATAGATACAAACTCAAAGCTACTACACAGTGGCTATATGGACCTCGGAAACAAATATAGAAATAAGCATAACATAAATCAGTCACAGGCAATTCATATCACAAAGGCGGAAATAGATATGAATATAACACATGAAAGTGTACATCAGAGTAGTGGTCAAATAAGATCCACAATAACACGAAAGAATAGATACAAGTGCTAGCCAAAAGAATATGTATACATCAAGGAGTCTTAATCTCAAATGTATACAACAAAAACTACTAAACTAGAGTAGTTAGCCAAAAGTCAGAAGATGGTTCCAGATAGGAAGTCATGAAGAAGCACCTGTAAAATCTCAGTCTGACCTGAGTATTATTTAAGAAGAAAATAATAAACGGATCAGTCTAGCTATAATTATCAGATAAAATGAGATATAAGAAGAGATATAATAAAAACGTATGATAACCAAAAAGGTCATACCTCGACAAGTATACATTAGAAAATCAACAAAGGAAAATCATACAAATATCTCACGAATCTCATAGCATAAAAAGAATGTCATATTCTTTATTTAATTCACCAAGCCACAATAAATGACATACACATTAATGCCAATTGTAAAAGTTGGTGAAACATTAAATCCGGAAATCAACACACGAAATCCAGAACAAATCTCAGAATTCAACACACGAAATCCAGAAATCACTAAAAGGGGGAAGTCCGAGCACACGGACGAGAAGCAATCTCATCTAAGCTATCCATTTAATTTTCCGAACACACGGATGAGAAGCTATCTCATCGAAGCTATCCATTTAATTTTCCGAACACACGGATGGGAAGCTATCCATTTAATTTTCCGAACACACGGATGACCCGAAGGCCTTTGACACACGGACAAAGAGACGTCGCACATTGCTAGTCTAAACCATAAAATGATCATCATCGATCATAAAGAAGTGTCAATTACACTAAGCTAGTAAATATAAGAGTTTAGCTTCATGTCCCATAACCACTTGATTAACTCAAATATTTACGAACAGATTGTAGATCTCCACTAGAAAATTGTCACAAGAGTTTCAATCGAACAAGTCCATCAATTAACCGACGAAGTAAACGCAAGCGTTTCATACCACTTGTTTTGCTAAGCCGTTTAATTATATTATCTCATACGAATGAGGTAAAGGTTTGTATATACTAATAGATTGGAAAACAGTTTTATAAACGAGTTTGATATTGAAAATAGAGTTGAAATCGTTTTGATGAAGAAGTTTTGATATTTAATACTAGTATAGAAAACCTTTATATTTTGAAGTGACAAATCATAGAAGTGATTGTAGAAACAATCAATCATAAAAATTCACATTCGAAGACGTGAATAAAATCCAAAGAAATCGATACCGAATCCATCAAATGGATATTTCCAAAAATCCCGAAGAAAAGAAGTCATCAAAGTCGGTAATAAACGATAACAACAAAAGGGAAACAACACGAATCGATTAAAGTTGGAAATTCATACAAATAGGAAATATAGGAAAAATTGGCAAATAGGAGCAGGTCGGTCAACCGGACCCTGAGGTCGGTTGACCGGACCAGAGGCAGAAATTCTCGGGTAGCAGGTCAGTCGACCGGACTTCCTGGTCGGTCAGCCGGAGCCAAAATTCCTGCACTCCCAAAACAGAGGCAGGGAAGTGCTCAAGTAGCAGGTCGGTCGACCGGAGCCTGATTTCCAGCACTTCTTGCCCTATCAATGAATACTAATTCTTTCCAAACCAAAAGCAATAACACATGAATAAGTGTTAGGAATTCATACCTAACAATCAAAGATAAAAATAGTTTAAGATGTGAGATAAAAATCTCACCTTTGAACCCAAACAAATGAAGAAGAAGCTTTTAAAACAAGCTAAGATCAATTCCTCTTCAATAACAACTCAAGAAGCTTCAATCTAAGCTTTAAAAGAAGAACATTCCCAAAGTTAGGTTTAGGAATTTCTGAAATTGGAAGGAGAAAGAGTTGGAGAAGAAGAAGGAGATGCTTACCAATGGGTTCTCTTTGAATTTGGAGCTAGAAGTTGGACTTGCTAATGAAGACTAGGGTTTTGAATTTCTATTTCCCATTCTCTTCCACCATTGTTGCTTTAAAACTGAGAAGAGGAGGAAGTGAGAGTGAATGGGGAGGAGTGGTTCAGATTTGAGTATAAGTTGGCTAGTGGGCTGAACCCAAACCCAAATCCCAAAGTGAAAAATGGTCAAATTTTTGACTAGCTCCAAACATATCGAAGCTTATACTCAAAAAGGTCGCAAACGACATTTTGAACTCAATGGAAGTGGTCTCGAGTCCTAATTCGACTGTTTGCAAAAAGTAGCTTTTCGGACATCAATCCGATTAACGATTCTATATTTAAATAAAATATTTAAATATTCAATCGTAGAATATGCGGGTTGTTACACCACCCATGTATTTACGATCCATTCCTTTTATAATTAAATGTTCAACGATGATTTGTTCATCATGACGACTAAGATTCCGACAATCCTTGCAAGGGCATAAAAATTTTTCTACACTTCTTGCATTCCTCTTTGCAGCATTCACAAAATTCATTGCTCCTTGTCGGTGCTCTATACTAGTTCTATGAAAAAAGTAAAACAAATAAAAAAATTGAGCTTTAATATTAGATTATATGTTATAATTCTCAAAATACATATTAAGTTAATCATGGTTTTATCACCTGCTTAAAAAAACCCAGTCTTTTTCCATTTTTGACATATGAAGGCAAATAAGTTTCCAATCTTTGACGTATAAATTGGTTATCTGTTGTAATCAAAAAAATAACTAGACGTTGAAGTTATTACCCAAAAAAACATCCAAGCATCTTATAAATAATGCACTATCTGGAACATTGGTAACACGCCCATAGTAAGGATAATAAACTACAATAAACCACATAAAATGAATAATAACAGAGATAGCATGTGCTGCAGTGAATGAAATAACAGAGATAGTTTTTATTTTTAGGATACTGCACACATGAATCAAACCTCGTTCACAAGGTTACATAGATTTGTTTTTCTTCGTTAGGTGACTGAAATTATGATGCATTTGCTGAAAATATAACGCATATAGATATGTATCAGTGAGATAACTCCATGTGACCATGTAAACGCATCGGCCGGAAAATTATTTATATTGTGAACGTGCAAAAATGTGAAGCCATTCAACAAATGGTAATTAAAATTGCATATAAAAAGAACATATTAAACATGAGTAATCCATACATTTGCGAATGCGGGTGTGGATCTTCCATATTGCCTCAAATGAAGTCGTACCGGTTGGAAAATATACGAATGTTTAAAAATCAAAATATTATCTTTCAAATTTCTAGTCTGAAACTAAGAAAATATTTCAAGCTCATGAAAATAATACTGAAATAGTAGAATATCACATCGGCAAGTGTATTTTATAATTCGGTAATACATTTTATAATTCGGTAATTGTTGTTTCTTCTAAGTATTTTTCTATTGTTGTTTCATTTAGTTATGTTTTGTAATCGATATATCAGTGCAAGGTTTTGAAGAAAGGTGATTTGACTGTCAGTGCAATCTTAGTGTGTCTAGTTATCAAACATGAACCCAATCAAATCCAACATTTTCTAGAAAAAAAAACTGGTTTCAAAAATGATATTCTATTATAAAAACAACACAACACCAATATATTCAGGCTATCATAGTGAATTTATAGCTAATTAGTCCTTCATTATGAAATTTTTGATATCAAGTTTCCCTTTCTATGTATAGATAATATTTAAGATGGGAATGTGACCATAGAATGGTTTCAAATTCCTTTTTAGTCCATGAACGCTGAGCATAAACATTGACATGAAACATTATTTGTGCATTTGCAGAAAAATGATCCACAAAAGACACACACTTAAACATTGACTTGAAGTACTGACAGTAGAGAAAATCTGGGTTCGATAAAAAAAAGTAAAGTTAACACTCTTTAATGCATGTATTGTGATATGTATGTGCTAATAAAAATGTTCTGAAGTTAACTGATTTAGATCAATTAAGCCTAAAGTTGATTAAAATTACTGAGAGTTTGCTGTTACTGCAAAATATATATGGACACATCCTTTATTTTTATTTCAAAAATACCAAAGATGTTAGTATGAATTTTATAAGTGTGTGTTAACATTGGTTGCTTGTATTATTAGTTGTTGCATACATATAGCTCTACTTGTCCATCACTAAGGTCCACATTACAAAGACAACCACTACTAAGGTTTACTTGACAGTATCATTTTATTTCTTTTTGCATTAAAAATTGTTCTCCTAGCCATGTTGAACGATTTATTTTAAGAACTAAGCAAGAAAAGCTTTCATGAGTGAAAGCTTTTCTTGGCATTGAAGTTTATGAAAGTACTTATAACTTTTGAGGAACAGAAATAGTGTACAAGGGTCCAAACTGTGAATGAATATATGGTAATACATATTTGTATTTGTTATTTCCTTGTAAAATAAAAGGCAGACAAATTGCTTTCTTTATTAAGTAGTATTGTATCATTTCTATCAAATTTTACTATTTGTAGAACCAGAAAAACACATGTTTCCAACCGGTAATAGATTGCTCATCCGGTTTCGTTAACTAATAAATCACAATGCAAACAATCACAAAATAACTGAGCTACCCTTGCAGTAATGACATCAGTAATCACAAAATAACTGAGATACCCTTGCAGTAATTACAATGCAAACAATCACAAAATTTCTCAGTTAAAATTCTATTTTTCATTGAAAATATCAAAACAATAAACTGTACAATTACATTCTAAGATGTAATCACAAACAATCACAAAATAAAACCTACAGTAATCACAAACAATCACAAAATAACTTGCAATATAATCTATAATAACTTGCAGTATCAATAGAATAGTAAACATAATGAACAACCAGAAATAATCACAAACAATTTTATGCGCAAGCTTTAATCACAATTAGAAAATCGATTTATAAAATTCAACCTAAATGTACCTATTTAGGGCACCACGAGGAGAAAATCGTGCTGGAGAGCTACCACGATGATGTGGAGAGGAGTAGATGCGACGATGAGAATAAACGACGATGTGGAGATGAGTGATGTGGAGAGGAACGGTGGAATCAAAAAGCGATTTGGGAAATTTTGTTCCTTAGGTTTAGAAAATTTATAAGTGTTAGATAATTTAATGATACGGAATGTACTGGTTACGTTTATTAGACTTAGCCGGAAAGATTTTGGTAAGGCGCGAAAGGTAAAATAATTTTTGCCGCGTTTTGACTATAGGGTGAAATGTTTTTAGTTGCATTCACAAATAAATGCCACCAATTTATGCAACTAAAGGCTAGTTTTCTTGTAGTGAAGGTTCGAATGAACCCAAATAAGAAGAAATTTCACTTTCAGAGATCCCAATCATTTCCTCCGAAGAAGAAGATGAAGCAAGGCACTCATTCCGGTGCAGCACCTCCTTCAGCTAGAGTGTTGGCTTGCTTCAATTGTGGTTCTAGACACCATCTAGTTAGAGAATGTCCTCAAACCCCCCAAGTGCCATTACTTCAAGAAGGAAGGACATATAGTTTAGCATGTCCTAAGAAGGGGAAGAATTCAGGTTTGGGGAATCTGAATGTGGCTCAGGCTTCAAGTAGTGCATCTTAGTCGCGAGGTATATCTCCTATTTTGTAAGGTTCTATTCATTTTCATGACTGTCCTATTCGAATCCTCTTCGATACGGGTGCTTGGCATTTATCTGTATTAGAGAAATTTGTTAATGCTATTAGATGTTCTGGTCTTGTTGCTTACTTGAGGATTGCAAATCCTTTTGAGGGGATCCACAATACTTGACATGAGAATTTTGGGATTTGTTCCTTATAGTTTATCTTTACGTGCGTATTAGCATGCTATTTTCTATCTTGAGTCTGAAGTAATTTGTGAGGCAGTGGCTTGCATTTTATCAAGCCACATTCTGTGATTTGAAGGGTCCTATATTTTGGTATCCTGATTCGGTTGGCTGGTTAATTCTTGTCTTCAGAATATTGATTATGATTCCGAAGTCTCTATATTCATTCTTGAGTATCGAGATGTTGATGATATATCTCAAATTCTCGTCCTTGTGACTCAGTTGATTTCTGTAAGTCCGTTCGGGTATGACACCCAATCGGGCAATCAAATATTGTATTGACCTCATTCCCGGTTGTTAGCCTTTCGGTCATTCTTCCACAAGGATGCCCACTAAGGAAATGAGGTGATCCTTGGAATTTAATTGATATTGCCATTCTTACCTCTTTTAAGATAAACTTTTTGGATACTCATTTATAGGCTTAGTAACATTACTTCACCCGAAGTAATGATTTGGCGTTTGTGTTCTTCTTCTCGTTCGAGAAGATATTTTACCCTTACCCTTATATCTCGTTGGTTTCTTATTTGGTCTATTGGTGGTGCTAAGGTCTTTCTTCGGCTTGACCCTACACCGATTCTCACTAGCTACGAGTTGCGAAGGATAGTGTTCTTTTACCGCATTCCGCACTCGTTATGAGTTTCTGAGTAGTTCGTTATACTGTTAGGAATGGCGAACACTCCAATCTATTCCCTCAGTCTTGTGAATCGAGTATTTTCGGGGAACATCTCGATGAGTCTCATTTTGTGTTTTGATTTTGGGTATATGTAATGAATTGTGTTTTCAAATTTTTTCAAAAATTTAAGATATATTTCTAAGAGAAATTGGATTTGGTTTTTGGGATAAATAAAGAGCATTTTGAGAACTAAATATGTGATACTTTTTTTTATAGAAGATGATTTTTGTGTTAGGTTGTCCATCAAGTGCTTTAAGAATTCTGGTCGATACGCCTGATCAACGTTATCGATAGGAATTTCCTAAACGCTGTGATGAGACAATCAGACAAGATAAATTGAGTTTTAAATGAGACTAAATTTTGAAATAAATTAAAAAGATTTGAGAACTAAATTTTATTCTGGATGACATATGCATCCATTGAACCATAGTGGGATAGGATGAGTGGCAAGGTGGTTTTGATCATTTGATCAAAGCTGCACCCAATCGATAGGGTTATTTATTATAAATCAATGGTGAGGCAATGCCATTATGATAATTGAAATGTATGAGTTTGAATATAGTTATGTTTTATTGTTGAAATGATGAGATAATACTTTATTTGAAAAATAAATGGTTATTGAATATTTTAAAATAAGTTATACATGTTAAAGATGGAGTTTGTTATGAGAATTTGGGTAATTGGAAATAAAGAGTAGTAAATTTTAAAATTTTATCTTAAGAATTGTTGAAATGAAATCCTTTCGAAAATTTAATTTTGGAAAAAAAAGGAATATGAGTTTGAAATTATTTGTCATTTTATAAGAACTATAGGAAGGAGTTTGGAAAATTTCCATGTGTTGAAAATTTGAGATTTTGAATTTAAAGGCAATGAGTTTTGGAACTTTAAGAAGTTTAATTGTAAACAAAAATTTAGATTATGGTTTTGAAGGTAATGAATTTCGAAGTCTAATAAATTTTGATTGTAAATTAAAATTTATATCTATTATGTTCCTCATGATTGTCTTGCCTTAGTGCAATAGTCTAACGACTAACTTTTTGCGGTCGTTTGAGTAAGGTGATCTTTGAAGTAACCATCTCCCATCGGGTCTTCTTACCTCAATGGTTGTTATCTTAATATCAGCATGGTTCTTTCCATAGCGACATAAGGAAAAACCATTAGTTGCGGTTGGAGTTCGGATAAAGCGATGCTAAAATCCCAACTCTATTCGAGAAACTTTTGTAAAATCAATCTCTTTCGATTGATTTTGGGTTGCACTTTTGCTTTTGTGTTCTTGTTTCGATGGTGAGATTCCTTCAAAAACATGAAGTGTTGATCGAAGAAATTCGATAATTCTCTAATCCTGACTTATATATTCGGGCAATCATAGAATTTAATGAGCAATTTTTTTTATCTTGGTCTTCTTTTATTTTGAGTAGAAAGTGAGGAATTTTGATCTCATGCTTGTTTATCCTTCCTTTGAATGATGAAATAAATGTGTTGAATAGAAACTCTTCTCTAGAAATTGCGAGGACGCAATTTTTTAAGGGGGGAGTCTGTAACAACCTTGGTTTGGAGATTACCTGTATATATTAAATTATAACGGAAGTTATAATTTAATACTGTAGATTAAAATATAATTGGAAATTTTATATTGTTTATTTGGAATAAACAATGAACTTGTAATTAAAATGGGAAAAATAAAGTTTGGAAGAATAATTTGTTTAATTGGGAATAAATATGGGATTAATATGGATTAGATAAATATTTGGTTTAAATAAATTGAAATATTGGGTATTTATTAGTTTAGAGCTAATAAATTAATTAGGCGATGTATTTCAACGTTATATTATTGAAATAAATCTAAAGTAATGAAAATAAAGTTTTAAAAACTTTATTTTGAGAATTTGAGTAGAAAATAATCAAATTGAAATTTTATTTGGGTAAATACAACAATGTTGAAAAACATTGTCAATATTAATCTTTTATTGAATTTAAAATGAGAAATATGAAGATAATATGTGTTTTATTAAAATAAAAGATGAAATATTGTTTGAAAATAATATTTTGATGATTAAAAAGAGTTAAAATGATTTATTGTACTTTATTTGACAAGAAAACAATTTTTGTACAAATTGTTGTAGTAAAAATAGTGTTTTTAATAAAATTGTGTAAATTGTGAAATATAGATAAAAATAAGGTTTTATTTATAAAAATAAAATTTTATTGTTGAAATAAACTTTACTTTATTTTAATAACAATTGTATTCTCATGCAATTGGTTATATACATTTTATTTGGTTAAAAATGAGAAAATTTGGGCATATATTGTTAAAATGAGTTAATATGTGCATTTATACTTAGAATTTCACTAAGTATACTTGGTATTGGGCTTGTTGGGTTAGTATTTGGATCCAATAGTAATTCTGGAGACTTCAAAAAGAGAAAAATCACTTGTACGTAGCTTCTCTTCCATCTCCTTCTGAAAAACATTTTCTAAAGTAGAGAAAAATAAGGAATCCATGGCCTCCTCTAACTAAAATTTAATTTCCACTCAAAAATTGCTACAAATTCAAAGAGAGAATCAATTAAACCAAGATTATACAAGGTAATCCAAACCAATACTAAATTAATTGAATCAAAATATTTGAGCTTGAGATGGATTGTCTGTAACTTCTTTTATTTGTTCTACATGCTTCTTTTCTAGCTTTTATAGGGTCTTGAAGCTTCTCTTCTTCACAAAAGCTCACAACTTGCTATCGAATTCTGACCAATTTGTTAAGGTGAGTTCAAAACTCACAATTTCTAACTAAATCAACCTTTGCCTATAAAGAAAATTGCTCAGAAATAGTTACTGTATACGTTCTATTCTCCGTTCCTTGTTTCTTTGTTTTCTAGTTTCTAGTTGCTACTTTGAGTGGCTATAGCTCTTTGATTTCACTCGAATTGCTGACGGATCTTTTTCGGAGTGTTTTTTAGATGTTAAACTTGTTGCATGTTGAATATCAGTCCTTAATTCATTTTTTTGCTATGTGAAATGATCTCTCGAAGTTCAATACGAAGAAAAAATCACCCAGGAAATAAACTCCGTAGCCTGGGTCGCAGGCAGGTCGACCCAGCAGTCTCCAGGTCGACCTAGGGGTCGACCTGGCTACTGGCCTGGGTCGACTGCTGTTGGCCTAGGTACATGAGTCTATTGTGTTTATATCCGAGCCTTTTTTCCTTGTTGCTTACCTAAATCTATGGTTTTTGGTGGCCAATTCTTATGCAAATTTTGGGACGATTTTTATGATGACTATGGGCTATGATATCCATCAATGGATTAGCCGAGATTTGGAGGAATTTGGAATTTAAAATTTTGAATTTAAATTCGATTTAAATTTAAATATCAATTGGGTGTATTTCCAACGTTTTCTCGATTTTCAAGCACTACTTCTTCCAAATAAATTTTGAGAAAATTTCTAAATAGTTTAGTTTTTGAAAATCTTTATTATATAATATTTTCAAATTATTATTAAACTATTTCAAAGTGTTTTAGATATATTCAAGCCGAATTTTCAATAAATGTCTTCTAAATGATTTCAGAAAATTATTTTAAATCCCCTTTTCTCAAGTAAATTATTTTATAAATAATATACATTATTTTTACACGGTTCAGACATATGAGAAAGAGAATTAAACGGTTTAGTAAAACCCGTGGTATGAGACACGTGAGTTTACTTTATCGGTTAATTCCGGACTTGTACGATCGAAACTATCTGGATTATTGATGATTTCCGAGTTATTTAGCAAATTTATGGCGAGTTTTTGAGATTATAATTCCTACCTTTAGGAATTATCTGGGAAGGCCAATATTTGGCGGGTTGTGGTTCAAGATCTCCTATTCTAGGAGTACGATCTATGAGAACTCGTTATAGTGTTTTACTTTCCAATGAGATAAGGCGAGTCCGAGTTTTCCAAGTTTTGGAATTTTATGATGATTTCTGTTTTCTAATGTGGCAATGACTAGCGGTTAGTAAACCGTTAAGTGCGAACGTGTGGTATGGGACGCACGTTAACACTTTTCGGGTTCCTATCTGGGAGTTCTGACACATTCTGGGATTGCCAAACTAGAGACCTTAGGGTCATCTGGGATTACGACTTCGGTTGTCTAAGATTTACGACTTCGGTCGTCTGGGAGAGGTACCTAATATATATAGTACTGGGGGGATGGTACGTGCAGCATCGCTTCGGCATGCAAATGGGATTTGGCCAATCCGGGGAACTTTTATGAGTTTTTTAAATTCGATTTCACCAATTTGAGATGATGAATTTACTTATAGCCTTGAGTTAGAGAAAGGCTTATATATATATGTTGTCTTATGGTGATTTCGATATTGGGATTATAAACTCTTATTGAGTTTCATGAGTTTTGATTTGGAGATTTTGATGATTTCACATATGGCTTATAATATTGCTTATGTTCACTTACATTATATAACCCTTTGAATGTGAAACATCTATGCCATGTTAAACCTTATCATGTGATTTACTTTGAGCCTTTATGGAACACCTATTCTTAGTTATATCAATAGACTCTCTTATATATCATTCCTTTATCTTTAAAGGAATGTTTCCCTTATGCACTTATATTGCTTTATCTTTGGCTAATATCAATTTCTAGTTAGCCTGAACTGTGTATTTATTACTCGGGTCAGACCGAGTTGCAGGTTAGCTTTTGGACTTTTGCTAGCTTTACCTTTTGGGCTTCTTCATCGACTTTGGTTATGGCATAGTTTTTGTAACGACCCATAATTTAATCACTTTGAACATGAATAGTTAATATGTTTTTAATGATTAAATAATGGATTTTATGTCTAGCAGTATTAACCCTGCCTAATAAAACAGAATAGTATAATTACTTGCCTAATAAAACAAGAGAGAATTATTAACCTTGCCTAATAAAACAGAATAGTATAATTACTTGCCTAATAAAACAAGAAAGAATTATTAACCTAGCCTAATAAAACAGAATAGTATAATTACTTGCCTAATAAAACAAAATAGCATAATGATTATTATATTTCATACGGATGGTTGCCATTGGACCAAAATCTGGTCGAATCAGGTTATGCCATACGGATGGTTGCCATTGGACCAAAATCTGGTCGAATCAGGTTAGGCCATAGTTGATAAGGAGAATTCCTATTGGACCAAATTGTGGTCGAATCAAATTAAGCCACAAGGATGTTTTCTATTGGACCAAAATGTGGTCGAATCAAATTAGGCCATATGGCTGGTTTCTATTGGACCAAAATCTGGTCGAATCAGGTTAGGCTGTAGGAAATGACTAAAGTACCCTTCTCTTCATCTATAAATAGCCAAGTCCATATCTCATTTTAATTCATTCACAAACAAAAGAAAAGAACTAAAATTCATTATCAAAGGTGAAGTATTCCAAGTCTCCATCAAAGCAAATAGGATGTGAGTATATTCCTTGCTTTTATAGTTTAGCGAGTATAACTTATTCTGTGAGTATATTCATTGCTTTCATAGTTTAGCGAGTATAACTTATTCTGTGAGTATATTCCTTGCTTTTATAGTTTAGCGAGGATAACTTATTCTGTGAGTATATTCCTTGCTTTTATAGTTTAGCGAGCATAACTTATTCTGTGAGTATATTCCTTTCTTTAATAGTTTAGCAAGCATAACTTATTCTGTGAGTATATTCCTTGCTTTTATAGTTTAGCGAGTATAACTTATTCTATGAGTATATTCCTTGCTTTCATAGTTTAGCGAGTATAACTTATTATGTGAGTATATTCCTTGCTTTCATAGTTTAGCGAGTATAACTTATTCTGTGAGTATATTCCTTACTTTCATAGTTTAGCGAGTATAACTTATTCTGTGAGTATATTCCTTGTTTTCATAGTTTAGCGAGTATAACTTATTCTATGAGTATATTCCTTGCTTTCATAGTTTAGCGAGTATAACTTATTATGTGAGTATATTCTTTGCTTTTATAGTTTAGCGAGTATAACTTATTCTGTGAGTATAATTTAATTATTTTACAGTCAGTGTAATCTTAATATCTTTTCTTTGACTCATTCACATTTTAACAAATGTTGTGTTAACTATTGATTGTAAATGGTTAATAATAATGGGTCCGTTATTATTCTTGTTTGGTTGTTTGATTTGTGCTCGGCCAGTTTATGAGCAATAACTTTGATGTTTAGTTAAAGGGAACTTACACCACCTTTTAACTTAGGATTGACATTTAGTGACTTTTTGGTTAAAAGGAAATAACACCCCTTTTAGCTATCTCATTTGATTAAGAGGGAGCTTCACTCTTCTTGGTCGTATTCTCCTTTAAAGATGATGGGTTTAAGTTATGATTTGAATGCAAGTTTAAATCTTGGTTTAAAGTATTTTTAAGGAGCTTTGAAATTTATATAAAAGTAAGTAGTCCTATACTTGGCACTAAAAGCCGATGAGTAGATTGATTCTCTATCTGTGAGATCTAGAACCGAAGTGTCTAGGCAAGGCTAGGAGCAACCAGTGCCCTGACTTACCTGGCTTTGTTTCTGGGCGAGGGGTAGAGTAAGTCGAGAATATCGGAAACGTAACAAGTGTAGGAGATTTGATTTCCATAAATGATCTTTATAATTATAATGGAAAACATTCATATTTCTTATATACAATTGTTTTTGACCCATCTAAGTATGCTTTTGAAATATGAAATCCTCCCAAATGTTTTGTGAATATACTTATATCTATGAGATAAGTATATGGATATTTTCCAAGCATTGAAAAAGTATAAGTTTTTATTTCCATATACGATCGTTTTGTTATCCCCGATAGTTGATATCTTGACTATCAATTTCGATACCTTTCTTCCTTTTGTTTTTGGTTTCGTCAATCTAAGACGATTTGTTGCTCAATTAGATCATTGATATCCTTTATCGGAAATGACTAAATAAAGAGCGAGTGGGGGCCAAGCTATGTGGGGTTGCTCCCATTAGGGTATTTTCACATCTACTCTAGATTGGTTTCGGTTGTATGCGCACGGAGATGTGAAATACTCAGATACTCGGTAAGGTTGGCGGGGTCCGGCTTGGAGGTTTCCGAGAACCATCGTAGTTCTCAAGTATATTTTCTAGAGGTATACTTTCGATAAGGGGGGCGCACCCTCCTAGTCATTGTTGGAAAAATTCCTTTTCCTTATTTTTTGATTCAAAACTTTAGATTGATTCTTTCTTAATTTCATCGGGAAGCGTCTTGCGCTCTTCGCGATGTTTAATTATTTGCATCCATTCTTTTATACTTGGATGTTGTCCTTGTGAGGAAAAAAAACCATTCTGCATTTTTGCGATGTGGTCTCACTAGTTACTTTGTGTGTTCTAATTTTGGAGTTTACTCATACCGGACTTATTGTCTGACCCGAATTGTTTGTTTTCCCTAAACGTTCGGGTACTCATTTATATTTGAGTAGTCCGGAAATGACAGGTTTCTTTGGGCTCTTTTGAAGATGGTGGATGACCAGGAGGCTCCTTATCTATCTAGCTATTTATTTCCGCTGTTATAGGATTTGGCTCTATGTATGTATGTTTAAAGGCAGGTTGTTATAACTGCCTAAACTGATAGTAGTACTTTTGTTCTAACTCTGATAACTCCATGTTGGGAGTAACCTTATGTACTATCTTATTTTTGTGTTATATTTAACCGTTTCGTTGTGAGATTATTGTTCCTTTCTTATATTTTACCCCATGACAACCTGTCTTTCAGATACTTGGGCAACGGCACATGAATACCATGGATGTATTAAGTGTCGTTCTCAAGGGTCAGAAAGGTGGGTCGTCACAGTTTTTGTGTAGTAGTCTTTTGTTTGGGAACCTTATGATGTATCTATTCTTTTGTGGGGATGTATGTATATATTGTGGTTGGATACCACTTGTGGCATGTTGTATTACATTTGATGTAAGTGTATATGTATATTATCTGTGTTGCTGTTCTATGACTTGAGATTGTTATTATTATCATATTTTGTTTCTGAATCGATCTTGTAGCCACCATAGTAGTGTATTAGAAAGGAATTAAGTATGTCGAATACTCGAAAAGAAATGAAAAAAAATGAGTACCAAATCGACATACTTAGCTCTTATTTAATGCAAGACTATGATGGTCGCCCTTAACTAGTCCTATTTTTCGCATTAGCAGACAGAATTACTCAGTAATTCTCTTTGTTAATGTGGGTCTCAAGGTGGGGCGTTACAGGGGGACATTTTTTTGCTTGTTGATTGTGTACCAATTTCTTGTATATGTTGTGGAAAGTGATGGATCATTTTCTTCTTTTAGCTCTCATATTTTGATGTTGTTACATTTTCGTCATTAGAAGAAGTTTCTGTGTCCTCCACTATAACAGTATCATAATAATTATATTGTTTTTTCGCATCTGTTTTGGACCCTTCAACCGATAGCACTATGTTTAACATCATTGCTTCAAAAACGATCTTCAACTGAATATTACTAACATCTCTCTGCTATTGTGAATGACCAGGTGTAGACTCATCCACTTTACCATCTTCTTCTACAGCAAGAGCTTCAGAAGGATTATCCAACATTAAACCATGGATTTAAGCAAGCAAATCATATATTACAATCATCTCAAATAAATATGTTATATCAAACCATGCAACAAACATCTCAAATAAATATGTTACAACTAACTGTGCAACAAACATATCTAATGCAACAAGCATCTCAAATAAACATGTTATCATGGAAAACAACAAGCACACTTGTAAAATTACAAGTAACAACATAGTAAGCTCTATACTATTCTTTCTTACATTTTAACATAACAAAAAGGAAAACAAAAATTTCCTTAAGTAATTTTAGGCATACCAATGCAAAGCTCCATCTAACGCAGACAAGCTTAACCCCTTCGATACGAAGCCATATAGCCCTATTCTCATAAATGAATAGGCCCTTGAGGTTTATAGCTACATTCGGTTCACATCCACTTTCTCTAGTTGACTCATGGTGACGACATACCTAAAATTATACTCTTATACAAACATAATTCATGAAATACTTTATGCACACCTTCTATGAAATAGGAAAATTAACAACAAGTAATCAACAAGCATAAAAAATCAATCAATAATCAATCAACAAAAATAAATGATCAATTAATAATCAAGCAGTAACAAGTAATTTGTAACGGACCGGGAGTTTTCGACCCTTGAAAATCGACATTAATACGTCCACTGTATAAAATGCCGAGCAACCGAGTGCCGGAAATACCAGTTCATTAGGGTGAAGAAGAAAAGGTAGAAGAAAATAGAACACAACAACACAGAATCTCACGATCACAGCGGAACAAAATGTAATATATAATAACATATTTTTATACAAAAGAATTTGTAATTGTTTAATACTTACAATCATCGGAGTACACAATCACTAAATCTAATCTGGACAATTATAATAACTTGTCCTCATACAGCGGAAAATATACATCAAGTATGGAAATACGCCTCTATCATCCAGCTCGTCTCCTGAGCTCCATAGCATCCTATCCTGAATTTGTAATACTCGGTCTGACCCGAGCATTATAATAAAATAACACCCGAGGCAGTCTGGAAAACCAGTGTGAGAAAACACACTCAATTTGAATTACTAACTTTTATCAAAATTCTTTGAAAGCAAAGGTATCTGTAAGACCACGTCACATATAAACATGATGGGTTTTTACCTTACGATAACCAAAAACATCTTTTTATCAAAACCGTCTGATATTATAATACTGTCTAACCCAAGTAAATAAGAAATAGCTGAAATGCTTGCATCTCACATTTCAGCATAGTTGGGCACAATCAAAACCGTACAGCGCTTATTGGAGATTGGATTCCATACAATGACTAGGCAATAGGGTACCACCTATCACGGTACACTTCTAGAAACATGTACCGAGGACCTCGCCAGGATCCCCTTTAACACAAGACCGACCCTATCCCTAACCTGGATAGAACTAAATATGTTATCACCCCGGGTGTTCCCACCCTTATCGAGAGCTCTTCCGCATGCACCGTATCCATCTAATATAATATATCCAAGGTTATCTAGAAAGGTGATAACATACCCTAATTGGGTATCACCCACTTAGCCTTGCTGCATACCCTCTGGTTTTCATCCATTCTGTTTGATAAGGCTAGAGGCTACGATTACCTTTCAAGAATAATTTCACTTAGAATGCTCATCGTCCTCCAATGATGATGTTCTAATAGCATTCATCCATACAAGTTGTCATGGGTCTGGACAAACCGAATCATCGTCTTCAACAACTTCACGGTATTCATTCGTAACGTTCAAACCGGATCGAAGTAGGTTTCAGATAATTAAATCTGATCTCGGTCTCTTCGAAACGATTAACGAAAATGGCCAGAATTGATAGTCGGTTATTTAAGAATCAATATACATCCAAAAGCAGACATGAGGCCCTATGTAACGACCTCGAATTTTATAAATATTTAAAATGATAATTTATTAATTTTTGAATTAATATTTGTGAAATAAATGGATTGAAGAGATGCGAGTTTCCCCGGATTCTAATATATTCTATATAAATCATTTCAAACTAAAAAATATTATATATATATGTGTATATATGTATTTGGGCATATACGAGTGAATTTGAAAATAATAAATATATAGATATATATTTGACTTGAATTTTAAATTGTAAATAAATGGTTTAAAAATATAAGTAATTTGGATTTACAAGGTTAATAATGATTTGAGTTATAAAAAAATATATATGATAAATATATTTATCTTAGTAAATCAATACAAAATAAATACCAAGTAATAAAACAAACAATATATAGTGAAGCTTGCAAAACAAGGAACAAGATAAATATAGGAATGTGCAAATAAACTAAGTACAACTAGGCAACTCAACCCAAAACAATTATCTTCAGCCGAAATGAAACAAAAGATATGTATGAACATATAGTACATGTATATATGCAGGCAAGATGTGAAAATATAACACATCTAGGAACATAAAGTACACAATGTAAAAATATAATATGAAACATAAAGGACTCTAGCAATTAATGCTATATCTTCTCAGCGGAAACAAAGTAATGCAGCCACCATGGGAAGAAAATATCCCTGTATTGTTGTACAAACAAATGCAAATATCATCTTGCATTGTACAAATAGATATAATACCCTGTTTCATTCTTCAGCTCTGTAAACAACTTTCTCTTATCACTTTTCATTTCCAATTCGAGCAAAGTAGAAACTGCAATACAACTTCCATTTAAAAACTTAAACAACATTCTACAATCATCAAGCAACTCAAGAAGGCAGAGAGCAAGATGATTTGGCAGAATGATCAAAGTGGAAACAAGTTTCCAGTTTTTCAAGCATTTCAGTTTCAATGGAAATCTAAGCAATTCAAGGTTCCAGTAAAACAAGCTTTCAAAACAATTCAGTTTTTAACATCCTCAAACCTCTGCTTCCCTGCTTCATCCATATTCAGGTGAGCAACCCTTTAAATTAGAACCTTAGATCTATAAATTGATGATTGTTTGATGATGTTGTGCAAATGGTTTACTGCTTATTTGTTTACATGACCGGATGTATGTATATACATACATGTGATTGTTCTGTTGAAGTTCAAACCTTTGCCAGGAAAGTAAAACACATTTAACCTGAATTTATCCCTTAATGCATGCAGAAAGATTGTGAGTAACAATCTTCTTTTAAAATTTAAAATATTTAAACTTATGCAAGTATATCTAAGGTATGCTTGTGTGTGCCTATATAACTATATATATGTATATATGGAAAGCTGGAAGTATGTTATTCAGGCTGTTGTTTAAACTTTCTCTGTTTTAGTTCATAAATACAAAACTGTTAGTTTCAAAAATCAATTACTCTTTCTCTAGTTAAGGGCTGAACTTGAAATTTGAACAAAGGTTGCTTGTATCATCATAAGCTAAGCTTTAAAAATTGGTTTAAGATTAAAACACTCAAAATTCTTCTCTGGAACCCAAAAGTTAGAACAAACTTAGAATTGGTCAAATCTCGAATGGCACCGATTGTTGATTCAGGTATTTAGTTAGAACCTATATCAAAAACGATGATTTTTAAGATGAGATTCGTGATTTTTAGTGTAGTGATTTGGTAGCAGTTCGAGGTTGAACGGAGACGACATTTTGATTGATTTCCGGCGATGTGATGATCTAGGGAGGTCGAGTTGCCTCGTGGGGATGGAGGGGCCTAGGGTGGTCACAGGAAAAATATAGTGATGGTTGAACGTTGACCAGGGTGGCGGCGGAAGACGTTCGAAGTATGGTGACCTAGTTTTGGAACAGGGCTGATGTTCGATTCGTTCTTCACCGATGATGGATCGAGTTTGTTCAGTTTTGGTTGGGTTGATGTTCTTGGGTGTGGCGACTCGGTGGTGGGGTTGGCAAGTGTCAGTAGCGACGAGATGATCGGCGGCGATGGTGTTTATGG
This sequence comes from Allium fistulosum, assembly GCA_030737815.1. Lineage (NCBI taxonomy): Eukaryota > Viridiplantae > Streptophyta > Magnoliopsida > Asparagales > Amaryllidaceae > Allium > Allium fistulosum. The sequence continues at coordinate 921,874,954 of CM060906.1, forward strand.
GTTCGAGCTGCTACTGGTTTTGGGCTCGAATTGGTCGAGATGACTCGATCTCATTCTCGATGTCGATTCAAGTTTCTAGGTGGTCTGGAGGTTTGGGGTGATCAACGGCGACATGGTGGTGGTCGAAGACTTGGCCGGAGGTGGTTGCGTCGATCGTGCACGTGCACGAATATTTGCGTGTATCTGGGTAGTTTGGAATCGGAGAAGAAAGGAAATGGCATGGGTTTTATTCGTGAGAAATCGTATTCTACTCGAAGCAGGGTGGTTGGCGTGATTACCTGAGAGTGTCTCGGGGTTTTTGGTGGTTTCACTCGAGTTGCCTGGGGATCATGTTTTACAAGTTTTAAAGAAGTAATTAATCTAAAGGTTTAAGCTGATAAAATGATGATAATTTATTTTAAAAAGTTATGGAAAAATTAATTATGATTTATTAATGATAAGTAATTAAAGGAAATCAATTACTTAAAAGATAATCACTTGATTAAAAGTAATTAAATTCTTGGATTTAAGATTGATTTAATCAGGTATTTAAAGATTAATTAATTTAAAGAATAATTAATTAATGAGGTTAATTATTTGAGGTAATTAATTTGAGGATAATTAATTAATTAAAGGTTAATTAATTAAATGATTAAAGGATAATTAATCAGAATGGTTTATAATTAATTAATGATTAATTAACCCGGATTTGAAATTCATAAGTAATTAATCAAATTTGAATAAATCAGATAATTAACTGACCTTACTTATGAATATTTGGATTTGATTGGATGATTGAATTGTTTGATATTTCCTGATCTGTGATGCTTTGTGATATATTCTGATTTGTGTGTAATCTTTACTGTAGTTTATTTATCTGAAATTTATATATATTTGTGATCTGTGAGTAAAAGATAAGCGATATAGTTATATCGCTTATCAACTATATTTCTGTATTCTGATATGTGATGATTCATTGTGTTGCACTACTGTGTGAAACCCTGGACCACACTTTTACACACACAAATATGAATTTCACGTGGAAATCGGTTAAGTCACAGATAATTCAAATCAATGTTTTTGAAATTGAAATTTTAATTTCAATTGATTTTGAAATTAGAAATTTGGGTTTAAAGTGAAAAGATTTTGAAATGGAATTTCAAAGATAAAAGATATTTTGAATAACTTAATCGAGTTTTGAAAATTTAAATAATTTGATTTAAATTTGAATTCAAGTTGGGAATTGAATCCTATGATTTGGAACTAGGGATTGAAAATGTTATAAATGTGTTTATCTGAATTTAAACCATTTAAAAGTATAATTTTGAGAATTTGGATTTAACCCAAAGACTTTAACTCGTATGAATGAATCAGATTTTCTGAAATGAAACTGTTTGTTTTTAAATGATAAAAGCTTTCAGATAAGAAATGAAATTCCAGTTTAATTAAAGGAATTTCAAGTTTGAATTGAAAAAAATGGTTTTCCAAGTTAAGAATGAATTCTTTTTGAAAGCTATGAATTGAATCTGTTTATTTTTAACAGATTTAAAAATAATGATTTGTTTAAACCATTTGAAATGGAATTGTTTTGAAAACTGTAAGTTAAATCTTTGATTTGAAGATTTAACGAGTTAATCAAATTGAAATGGAAATTAATTTGGAAAATCTGTGAATGAATCTTTTGTTTAAAAGATTAAGGTGAAATTGTTTAAATCGTTGAAGGTTGTTTAAAATGAATCTTTTTGTTTAAAGATTTGAAAATGGTAAGTTGTTAAACCATTTGAAGAAAGATTTTGGGTTTTAAGTTGTGACTTAATTGAAATCCCATATCCATATGATTTTAAATTGCGCTCACTATTCGGGTTAGCTGGGAAAGGACCTTTGGGTCGTATAACCCATTCCGAATATGTGATACGTCGTATATGGATCGCATTTGAAGACCGGTGTTGAAGACCGGATATTTTTGAAAACGGAAGGATTACCGTCGAGTTACTCTGCATCGGCTGATCCCCGATATAGAGGTTTTATCACCCTTAGTGACGGGAAGTCCGGACGTGATTGGAAATTATCCGGATTTGCAAGGGCTTCGTGAGAAGTGCCTTCGGTTCTGTTCGAACCCGGAACAGACTTGTATGGATACATGTCTGACATTACACTTTGAGATATAAACCCGATTTCTTTCAAATACATCTCTGTTGGTGGCGGAGAATTTATTCTCTTAGCTTAACACCCTTCTCTGAGACGTACGAGCTCAGAGGTTATGTAGTTGAAATTTATCAGCGATATATTCCCAATTTGGTAATGTGACATGCTGAGTGTTGCTGTGAAATGATCAGTGTTTGATCATTTGTGATATGATCATTTGTTTGATCTTATATCTTTGTGATCATAGGTTGATCATTTGTTTGACCCGAAGCATGGCTTTGTAGAAAGCGTAGCTTTGTGGACGAGACTTCGTCGAGCCTCACACCCCGGAAATGGTCAAAACAGGAAGGATGCAGCAAGGTTCTAGGGAGTAGCACCCCTTAGTGTATGTCATTCCTTCTGGATAGAGGTGGTATCATGGTATGGAGCCCAGATACTTAACCTATGTGGTTGCTGCATTATTATTTTGATGTGGTTTGTTGGAAATCGGGGATCCTCGGGAAGATCGGTTACGATCGGGGGATGGCATACGCATGTCAGTAGTTACCTATTTTTGCAGAGGTAACCCGGCCTTGTGTTGGCAGAGATCCGGTTAGGTTCTCGGGTCGTCTATTCCAGGGACGTACCCATCGTGGAAAAGGAAGTTCCTTAGCGTGACCTTTTGTTGGAAATCCAAAGAAACAATACGAGCCTTTACGATTTCAATTGTATAACCTGTCTCCTCAGGAGGCAGCTATAGCAGGCATAATATAATGGTACCTATGCTGGCTAAGATTTATATTCTACTTTCGAAATGTTTTCCACTATGCACTAAAAATAATATCAAAAATGATTTGATTTTGCGTATCAAGCATCTTTGACTATCATAAGAAGAAATTTCCTCCAATTCTGCGTTTGCATTGTGTGTGTGGTGGGAGGTCTTATGGTAGTTTCATTTTCTAAAAGCATTGCGGATTTCAATGTTTAAAATCCTTTGCTATTGTTTAAAGATAAACTGTTTTTGTTGCTCACACCAGTCCCATGACTGATCCGGAGTTTATTGTTCCCTTCCTAAACTCTGGGTGCTCATAATTTTCCACACGAGCAGTCTAGAGTTGGGTTTCTTTTCAGATATTCAAATTTAGTAGATTATCTGGAGCTAGTTCATTCATCGGAGTTGCTTATCTTGGAGTTGTGGATTCATTCTTGTCTGAAGATCATTTTGGAGTTATCATTTCTATTGATATTGTTCCGCTGCTGTTGTTATCTTTTCTTTTCCGCTGCTATTTCTTGTATCATATCTCTGATGTATATTGTATTCATTGTATCACTCTGTTGTATCAGATATTGTATATCAATGTATTATTCTTTTCTTCCGCTGTGTTATTTACTTAATTGTGTTTTAGCTCCGGCGAATCGGATTTGAACGGTCAAATCTGCGGCATTCTAGTACAATGTGAAGTACGGATGTTGATTTTCGAACGGGCAAAACCGGAGTCGTTACATGTGGTATCAGAGCTAAGGTTGTACTTTAGCTCAGGAGTATAACACGTTAAGTAACTCATTAGAGATAGAGTGAAGTAAACTCTAGAATGAGTAATCCTTAAGATATCTGTCTATATGCGTCAGTAAATTCTCTTGCTATCCACTGATAGTGAGTATGAGTGCAAAAAGAGGATGAGATAGGGGACAGGGGAATACGACTAAAATGGTCGATACTCTGTAACAATAGTGGAAACAAATTTTCTCTATCAACCTCTTTTGTTCAGCATCTCTTCTCTATTCTTCGATGATTTCTGGTAGATCCAGGATGAAGAAATTCGATATATTTGTATGGGACATAAACTCCAAATAGGCCAGAATTGTTGTTTGGATGAATTGGTTGCATTGTATGCTATGGTTGATAGGTATAATTTAGTTTCTAAACTAAAATTTTGAAAGTGTATCCATATATCTATCTATTCTTTGGATCCCAATATATTCTACGAATGGTTAGTTATCCCTTCGAACTAACCAATGCCACTGCATACTTCGTAGATCTGGATAACCCGAATATTTTGTGAAGTTTTAAACAGATTCGTTCTTGTATATATGATATTCTGATTTGGTAAGCCAAATGCAGAATAGATATTCAGTTTGAGTTGATGAAATATTCTCCATCTATCTTTTTGTCTCCTTGGTAATTTCGAGGACGAAATTCTTTTAAGGGGGGAGTCTGTAACGACCTCGAATTTTATAAATATTTAAAATGATAATTTATTAATTTTTGAATTAATATTTGTGAAATAAATGGATTGAAGAGATGCGAGTTTCCGCGGATTCTAATATATTCTATATAAATCATTTCAAATTAAAAAATATTATATATATGTGTATATATGTATTTGGGCATATACGAGTGAATTTGAAAATAATAAATATATAGATATATATTTGACTTGAATTTTAAATTGTAAATAAATGGTTTAAAAATATAAGTAATTTGGATTTACAAGGTTAATAATGATTTGAGTTATAAAAAAAAATATATGATAAATATATTTATCTTAGTAAATCAATACAAAATAAATACCAAGTAATAAAACAAACAATATATAGTGAAGCTTGCAAAACAAGGAACAAGATAAATATAGGAATGTGCAAATAAACTAAGTACAACTGCGCAACTCAACCCAAAACAATTATCTTCAGCCGAAATGAAACAAAAGATATGTATGAACATATAGTACATGTATATATGCAGGCAAGATGTGAAAATATAACACATCTAGGAACATAAAGTACACAATGTAAAAATATAATATGAAACATAAAGGACTCTAGCAATTAATGCTATATCTTCTCAGCGGAAACAAAGTAATGCAGCCACCATGGGAAGAAAATATCCCTGTATTGTTGTACAAACAAATGCAAATATCATCTTGCATTGTATAAATAGATATAATACCCTGTTTCATTCTTCAGCTCTGTAAACAACTTTCTCTTATCACTTTTCATTTCCAATTCGAGCAAAGTAGAAACTGCAATACAACTTCCATTTAAAAACTTAAACAACATTCTACAATCATCAAGCAACTCAAGAAGGCAGAGAGCAAGATGATTTGGCAGAATGATCAAAGTGGAAACAAGTTTCCAGTTTTTCAAGCATTTCAGTTTCAATGGAAATCTAAGCAATTCAAGGTTCCAGTAAAACAAGCTTTCAAAACAATTCAGTTTTTAACATCCTCAAACCTCTGCTTCCCTGCTTCATCCATATTCAGGTGAGCAACCCTTTAAATTAGAACCTTAGATCTATAAATTGATGATTGTTTGATGATGTTGTGCAAATGGTTTACTGCTTATTTGTTTGCATGACCGGATGTATGTATATACATACATGTGATTGTTCTGTTGAAGTTCAAACCTTTGCCAGGAAAGTAAAACACATTTAACCTGAATTTATCCCTTGATGCATGCAGAAAGATTGTGAGTAACAATCTTCTTTTAAAATTTAAAATATTTAAACTTATGCAAGTATATCTAAGGTATGCTTGTGTGTGCCTATATAACTATATATATGTATATATGGAAAGCTGGAAGTATGTTATTCAGGCTGTTGTTTAAACTTTCTCTGTTTTAGTTCATAAATACAAAACTGTTAGTTTCAAAAATCAATTACTCTTTCTCTAGTTAAGGGCTGAACTTGAAATTTGAACAAAGGTTGCTTGTATCATCATAAGCTAAGCTTTAAAAATTGGTTTAAGATTAAAACACTCAAAATTCTTCTCTGGAACCCAAAAGTTAGAACAAACTTAGAATTGGTCAAATCTCGAATGGCACCGATTGTTGATTCAGGTATTTAGTTAGAACCTATATCAAAAACGATGATTTTTAAGATGAGATTCGTGATTTTTAGTGTAGTGATTTGGTAGCAGTTCGAGGTTGAACGGAGACGACATTTTGATTGATTTCCGGCGATGTGATGATCTAGGGAGGTCGAGTTGCCTCGTGGGGATGGAGGGGCCTAGGGTGGTCACAGGAAAAATATAGTGATGGTTGAACGTTGACCAGGGTGGCGGCGGAAGACGTTCGAAGTATGGTGACCTAGTTTTGGAACAGGGCTGATGTTCGATTCGTTCTTCACCGATGATGGATCGAGTTTGTTCAGTTTTGGTAGGGTTGATGTTCTTGGGTGTGGCGACTCGGTGATGGGGTTGGCAAGTGTCAGTAGAGACGAGATGATCGGCGGCGATGGTGTTTATGGGTTCGAGCTGCTACTGGTTTTGGGCTCGAATTGGTCGAGATGACTCGATTTCATTCTCGATGTCGATTCAAGTTTCTGGGTGGTCTGGAGGTTTGGGGTGATCAACGGCGACATGGTGGTGGTCGAAGACTTGGCCGGAGGTGGTTGCGTCGATCGTGCACGTGCACGAATATTTGCGTGTATCTGGGTAGTTTGGAATCAGAGAAGAAAGGAAATGGCACGGGTTTTGTTCGTGTGAAATCGTATTCTACTCGAAGCAGGGTGGTTGGCGTGATTACCTGAGAGTGTCTCGGGGTTTTTGGTGGTTTCACTCGAGTTGCCTGGGGATCATGTTTTACAAGTTTTAAAGAAGTAATTAATCTAAAGGTTTAAGCTGATAAAATGATGATAATTTATTTTAAAAAGTTATGGAAAAATTAATTATGATTTATTAATGATAAGTAATTAAAGGAAATCAATTACTTAAAAGATAATCACTTGATTAAAAGTAATTAAATTCTTGGATTTAAGATTGATTTAATCAGGTATTTAAAGATTAATTAATTTAAAGAATAATTAATTAATGAGGTTAATTATTTGAGGTAATTAATTTGAGGATAATTAATTAATTAAAGGTTAATTAATTAAATGATTAAAGGATAATTAATCAGAATGGTTTATAATTAATTAATGATTAATTAACCCGGATTTGAAATTCATAAGTAATTAATCAAATTTGAATAAATCAGATAATTAACTGACCTTACTTATGAATATTTGGATTTGATTGGATGATTGAATTGTTTGATATTTCCTGATCTGTAATGCTTTGTGATATATTCTGATTTGTGTGTAATCTTTACTGTAGTTTATTTATCTGAAATTTATATATATTTGTGATCTGTGAGTAAAAGATAAGCGATATAGTTATATCGCTTATCAACTATATTTCTGTATTCTGATATGTGATGATTCATTGTGTTGCACTCTTGTGTGAAACCCTGGACCACACTTTTACACACACAAATATGGATTTCACGTGGAAATCGGTTAAGTCACAGATAATTCAAATCAATGTTTTTGAAATTGAAATTTTAATTTCAATTGATTTTGAAATTAGAAATTTGGGTTTAAAGTGAAAAGATTTTGAAATGGAATTTCAAAGATAAAAGTTATTTTGAATAACTTAATCGAGTTTTGAAAATTTAAATAATTTGATTTAAATTTGAATTCAAGTTGGGAATTGAATCCTATGATTTGGAACTAGGGATTGAAAATGTTATAAATGTGTTTATCTGAATTTAAACCATTTAAAAGTATAATTTTGAGAATTTGGATTTAACCCAAAGACTTTAACTCGTATGAATGAATCAGATTTTCTGAAATGAAACTGTTTGTTTTTAAATGATAAAAGCTTTCAGATAAGAAATGAAATTCCAGTTTAATTAAAGGAATTTCAAGTTTGAATTGAAAAAAATGGTTTTCCAAGTTAAGAATGAATTCTTTTTGAAAGCTATGAATTGAATCTGTTTATTTTTAACAGATTTAAAAATAATGATTTGTTTAAACCATTTGAAATGGAATTGTTTTGAAAACTGTAAGTTAAATCTTTGATTTGAAGATTTAACGAGTTAATCAAATTGAAATGGAAATTAATTTGGAAAATCTGTGAATGAATCTTTTGTTTAAAAGATTAAGGTGAAATTGTTTAAATCGTTGAAGGTTGTTTAAAATGAATCTTTTTGTTTAAAGATTTGAAAATGGTAAGTTGTTAAACCATTTGAAGAAAGATTTTGGGTTTTAAGTTGTGACTTAATTGAAATCCCATATCCATATGATTTTAAATTGCGCTCACTATTCGGGTTAGCCGGGAAAGGACCTTTGGGTCGTATAACCCATTCCGAATATGTGATACGTCGTATATGGATCGCATTTGAAGACCGGTGTTGAAGACCGGATATTTTTGAAAACGGAAGGATTACCGTCGAGTTACTCTTCATCGGCTGATCCCCGATATAGAGGTTTTATCACCCTTAGTGACGGGAAGTCCGGACGTGATTGGAAATTATCCGGATTTGCAAGGGCTTCATGAGAAGTGCCTTCGGTTCTGTTCGAACCCGGAACAGACTTGTATGGATACATGTCTGACATTACACTTTGAGATATAAAGCCGATTTCTTTCAAATACATCTCTGTTGGTGGCGAAGAATTTATTCTCTTAGCTTAACACCCTTCTCTGAGACGTACGAGCTCAGAGGTTATGTAGTTGAAATTTATCAGCGATATATTCCCAATTTGGTAATGTGACATGCTGAGTGTTGCTGTGAAATGATCAGTGTTTGATCATTTGTGATATGATCATTTGTTTGATCTTATATCTTTGTGATCATAGGTTGATCATTTGTTTGACCCGAAGCATGGATTTGTAGAAAGCGTAGCTTTGTGGACGAGACTTCGTCGAGCCTCACACCCCGGAAATGGTCAAAACAGGAAGGATGCAGCAAGGTTCTAGGGAGTAGCGCCCCTTAGTGTATGTCATTCCTTCTGGATAGAGGTGGTATCATGGTATGGAGCCCAGATACTTAACCTATGTGGTTGCTGCATTATTATTTTGATGTGGTTTGTTGGAAATCGGGGATCCTCGGGAAGATCGGTTACGATCGGGGGATGGCATACGCGTGTCAGTAGTTACCTATTTTTGCAGAGGTAACCCGGCCTTGTGTTGGCAGAGATCCGGTTAGGTTCTCGGGTCGTCTATTCCAGGGACGTACCCATCGTGGAAAAGGAAGTTCCTTAGCCTGACCATTTGTTGGAAATCCAAAGAAACAATACGAGCCTTTACGATTTCAATTGTATAACCTGTCTCCTCAGGAGGCAGCTATAGCAGGCATAATATAATGGTACCTATGCTGGCTAAGATTTATATTCTACTTTCGAAATGTTTTCCACTATGCACTAAAAATAATATCAAAAATGATTTGATTTTGCGTATCAAGCATCTTTGACTATCATAAGAAGAAATCTCCTCCAATTCTGCGTTTGCATTGTGTGTGTGGTGGGAGGTCTTATGGTAGTTTCATTTTCTAAAAGCATTGCGGATTTCAATGTTTAAAATCCTTTGCTGTTGTTTAAAGATAAACTGTTTTTGTTGCTCACACCAGTCCCATGACTGATCCGGAGTTTATTGTTCCCTTCCTAAACTCTGGGTGCTCATAATTTTCCACACGAGCAGTCTAGAGTTGGGTTTTGTTTCCTGGGGATTTGACCAGGCAACTAGTACTCGGCAATCAGTGCTCGGCATCAATGAGTGTTCGGCGAGGCACTTGGTATCCAGGAGTGTTCGGCGAAGCAACTGACATCCATGAGCGCTCGGCGAAAAGCGTGCTCGGCATCCATTAGTGTCCGACATCAAGGCTGCTCGGCATAGCAGGGTACTCGGCGTCAAGACTGCTCGGCATAGCAGGGTACTCGGCGTCAAGACTGCTCGGCATAGCAGGGTACTCGGCGTCAAGACTGCTCGGCATAACAAGGTGCTCGGCGTCAAGGCTGCTCGGCATAACAAGGTACTCGGCGTCAAGGCTGCTCGGCATAACAAGGCACTCGGCGTCAAGACTGCTCGGCATAACAAGGTGCTCGGCGTCAAGACTACTCAGCGTAAGGGCATTCGGCGTCAAGGAAAGCACTCGGCAACAACCTATGCTCGGCGTCAACTAGTGTTCGGCATCCCACGGTACTCGGCATTCAGTGGAGCTCGGCGGTAGGATAACTCGGCAACGAGAGCGTTCGAACTACATACATTGGTTGGTCAAGAGCTTCAAAGGGAGATACGCTCGGCTTCACTGCAATCACCCTACACTTCCCATACATCAGGCCTACACTTCCCATACATCAGGAGCACCGTTCGGCATGGGAAAGACCGTTCGGCATGGGAAGGACCGTTCGGCACAGAAGCGTTCGACGTACCTGGTTCGGCACGCAGCGCCTGGGCTCGAACGTTCGGCTAACAAGCCCGCTTGGGAAGTCCAGCCCATCTTTGCCTATAAATAGAGGGGCAGGGTCACAGTGAAATGGATCGTTTTTTGGAGAGAAAACACCGGGGAGACTCTGCCATTTTCAAGACTCACCTTCTCTACTTAACAACTTTACTCAAGCATTTGATTCTCGAATTGTACTTGTAATCAACTATAAAGGGAATCAATAAAGTTGAACAAAGTGGACGTAGGCAATTACGCTGAACCACTATAAATTCGGTGTTCTTACTTTCTGCATTTAAATTAGCATTGTCTTCTCTGTTTAATTTACTTTCATCACTTATATCTCTACACAATCTTTCTGAACGAGGTTAGTGACCAATTTTGGTGCTAACACTTTGGTGCTTTCACTGAGAATCGAATTCTCAGACCTCAAGGATCTGCTTTGAAGCTACTGGATTGAGCAAATCCCCCAAAGAAGATCCGACTTACTGATAGAGCATCCGCTGATTCTACTCAGAGTTCATACCAATAACTCTACAATGGCAAGACCACGTACCAGGTCAGCTTCTCTTAATGCGGATGCCCGAGAGACTGCTAGCGTGCAACAAGCAGGACCTAGCAATCAACCAGCAATCCCGAGTGCAGGGATTGCCGCTCAAGAACAGACTCCAGTTGTCACCAGAGTGGAGTTCAACGACTTGATGAGAGAACTTAGGGAAAGCAAGAGACAACTGGGAGAACAGATCCAAGCTAATGCCAACCTGATGGCACAACTCACTCAACAGCAGCAACATAATGCTGGGGGCAATCCAGCTGCTTATTCCTCTTCTGACAGCTCAACTTCTTCTGATGAGCCACCCAGGCGCAGACGCCGTAAGGCTGAAGCTGCAAGGGTAGATGCTGCTGTTCGAACAGCAGGAGACCGCGACCAAGCCAGAACTGGAAACTTCCAAACCGGAGTACAGGTGGAGGAGGGAGCTCCAGATCATCAAGATGTTAACAATGTTGAACCTCATGACGCACGATAGGCAGATCGCCAGGAAAGGAGGCACCAGCATGGACAGGCGCGTAGAACTGACTCCAACCTCCCAGCTTCCATACAGACACCCGATCTAACAGCCATGATCAGGCAACTGATGAAAGAAAATCAGGGCTTATCAAATGACGATTGGGGAGTGTCAAGAAGTCATACTCCGTTCACGGATGTTGTGCTGCAAGCGTCCTACCCCAAGAAGTTTAGCATGCCAACCATTCCTGCATACGAAGGAAAGACTGACCCCAGACAACATGTAATGAGGTATGAATGGATGATGGATTCAGCCAGAGCAAATGATGCCACCAAGTGTAGGTGCTTTTCGATTACTCTATCTGGGATCGCTACTATGTGGTTCACCCGACTTCCTCCGCGATCCGTATCAAATTTCGAGGAGTTGGCAAAGAAGTTTATTGAGCAATTCAGGATACACACTACACGCCCGAAGGACGTGATGTCTCTGTCAAGTGTAATCCAAAATCCCGGAGAGTCGCTGAAGGAGTACTTACAAAGATTCCACGTTGCGGCAACTGAAGTCAGTAATCCCAACGACCATGCAATTCTAATGGCTGTGATGAGAGGTGTAGATCCGGATTCTGAATTCGGAGATTGGCTGGCAGGAAAACCTCTGACTACGCTAGAGCGTTTCTACTCCAAGGCACACCAGTTCATAAGAAGAGAGGAAGCTAGGTGGGTACGACGAGACAAGGCACCGGGACCTGCCCAAGAGTCAATTAAGAGCAACATTGCTGTGAAGCAATCTGGAGACAATTCAGGAAAGGTCCAAGTCAACGTCCAGAATAAGCCTGTGCAGCCCAAAGAGTCCGGAGGAAGAAGTCAAGGAAAGAGGAAAGAAGCGGGAAAGTGGAAGTCGAGAATTCCAAGCTACAGCGAGTACACTCCGCTAAACGCCCCACTTGAGAACATTTACCTATCCGCATGCAATACTTTTCAATACAGAAAACCACGTCCGAAAGAATCAACTGAAGAACAGAAACGGACTGGGAAATATTGCCGCTTCCATGAAACTTATGGACACAACACGGAAGAATGCAGACACCTGCATGACGCTATCGAGAAATTGATCAGACAAAAGAAGTTGCAAGAATTTGTAAAGGATCCACAGGAAGGAGGACAGGGAACGTCCAACCCAGGTCGTGCACCGGCTCCACGTCATCCTGAGGAACCTGCCCGGACTGTTGGAAGACTGGTTATAAATACAATTATCGGCGGACCTCATCCCGCAGATAAGAACTGGCAAGAGATGGAACGATATGCGAGCTCCTTGAAGCATGCAGATTTTGAGTGCTGTTCGAATATAGAGGACGGGGCCCCTGCTAAGCAGCAGCGCGTGATGACAGACGATATTGTGTTCAGAAACAGAGACGCTGATCAGGTAGAGGCTCGGACCATCGATCCCATGGTCATATCTGCAACAATCGGACCAGCATATGTAAAAAGAATTTTGATTGATTGTGGAAGTTCAGTCAACATCATCTTCAAGAAGGCCTATGATCAGATGAAGCTAGAGACAAAAGACTTGAAACCATCCAAAGCTCGTATCCACGGCTTTAACGGCGCTGCGACTGATGCAGTAGGATATGTCGAGTTACCAGTTGAACTGGGACAAGGCGAGCGCCGGAGGGTACGAATTCTACCCTTTGTAGTTTTGGATGTGGACTCTCCATATAATGTTTTCTTGGGTCGGCCGGCCCTGGCTGAATTTAGGGCGGCACTAGCCCCGTGGTGCTTGACTTTGAAGTTTCCGACTGACAAAGGAGTAGGCATTGTTCACGGTGACCAAGCGGCTGGTCGTTCTTGTTATGTGGCCGAGCTCCGAGAAGCCCACCGGAGGGAGAAAGGAAAGGTTGCGGACAATCCCGTCCGCATCCTCAATACGAATAATTGACAAGTAGTGCCCGAGCCCTGGCTCGGGCATAGTTCTCGGATCTACGGAGATATTGATCCGAGAGACGACGATGAGAAACCCAGGGAAGAGAAGGCGGCACCGGCTGAATTAACGATTGACATTTCAGTTAGCCGTGACGACCCTACGCGAATACTGAAGATCGGATCACAGTTAGGCCCCGCAATGACAGAAGACCTTAGCGACTTCCTCTGGGCAAACCTTGATGTTTTTGCCTGGACGCATTCTGATATGTGTGGGATTTCTCCCGCCATCACAAGTCATATGTTGAACGTAGACCCGAAATACGTCCCAGTCAAGCAAAAAAGGAGAGGAATGGATCCAGAGAGATCCGCCGCTCTTGGAGAGGAGGTGGACAAACTCAAAGCAAATGGGTTCGTCCGCGACGCCCTCTACCCGGAGTGGGTCTCTAACCCCGTGCTAGTAAAGAAGGCAAATGGGAAATGGAGGACTTGCGTAGATTATTCCGACTTGAACAAAGCATGCCCTAAGGACAGTTTCCCGTTGCCTAGGATCGATCAGTTGGTCGATTCCACAGCAGGACACGAATTATTGTCATTCATGGATGCGTACTCGGGATACAACCAAATCCCAATGCATATTCCGGACCAAGAACACACCAGCTTCTTTACAAATGTCGGGCTGTATTGCTATGTAGTGATGCCCTTTGGATTAAAGAATGCTGGAGCAACTTACCAACGTCTGGTGAATCGAATGTTCAAGGACCAGCTGGGCAAAACCATGGAAGTCTATGTGGATGACATGCTCGTGAAATCACGGCAGTCAAACGACCACATTCAAGACTTAGCTGAAATGTTTAACATACTCAGGTTCTATGGAATGAAGATCAACCCGCTGAAATGTTCTTTCGGCGTTGCATTAGGGAAGTTCTTAGGATTCATCGTCAACGCTAGGGGAATCGAAGCCAACCCAGAAAAGATCCAAGCCATTCGAGATGTACAAGCGCCCAGGACTATAAAGCAGGTACAGAGCTTGAACGGAAAAGTGGCTGCGCTGAGTCGATTTATATCCAAGGCAACTGACAAGTGCATCCTGTTCTTTGACATAATAAAGAAAGGAAAGAGGAATTTTGAATGGACGTCTAGCTGCGAGGAAGCTTTCCAGAACCTAGTAAGGCATCTGGAGAGCCCACCAATGCTATCTAAGCCAGTTGACCATGAGATGCTGTACGTTTACTTGGCTATATCCCCTCATGCGATAAGCGCAGCTTTGGTCCGTGAGGAGGATCGAGTCCAGAAGCCGGTATATTATGTTAGCAAGCGTTTAACGGGGGCAGAGAAGAATTACCCTAAAATTGAGAAATTGGCTTATTGCTTGGTGATTGCATCACGCAAGCTGCGCCCGTACTTTCAAGCGCATTCAATCGGCGTTTATACCGATCAACCCCTGAGGCAGGTACTTCAACGACCGGAAACTTCTGGAAGATTGCTAAAATGGAACATCGAGTTGAGCCAATTCGATATCGCGTACTTACCACGGAGAGCCATCCGAGGGCAAGCGTTAGCAGACTTCATCGCTGAATTTACCATACCCATCAAACCGGACGATCACGACATCATTCCCCCCATACGGTGGAAATTATACACTGATGGTGCATCAAACGACCGTTGCTCCGGCGCGGGCGTAGTTCTTATAACTCCGGAAAACCGATCGATCTGTTATGCCCTGAAGCTCGATTTTCCGGCTACAAACAACGAAGCTGAATATGAAGCATTGATCGCTGGCTTGAAGCTTATCAAAGAACTCGGAATCAACTCAGTCGAAATCTTTTGTGACTCGCAGTTAGTGGTTTACCAAGTACGAGGAGACTACCAAGCAAAAGGACGAAAGCTTGCTCCGTACCTCGTTCAGGTCCAGGAACTACTATCAAATCTTGAGCGTTATGACATTTCACATATCCCGCGAGAACAAAACAAAGAAGCCGACTTGTTGGCTAAGTTCGCAAGTACCGACGATGTTCAACAAATGGGATTATATCCCGTGGAAGTCTTGCATGCCCCGAGTGCGGACGAGATGAAAATCGATCTTGTGTTGGAAATAGAGATCGAGAAGGACTCGTGGATAACCCCATTCAAACTGTACCTGACAACCGGGGCTTTACCAGAAAGAAGAAGCGAAAGACGACAGGTCCTTCGAAAGGCTGCGCGGTACGTAATGCAGGATGGATCCATGTACCGGAAAGGATTCTCAGTCCCATTGTTACGATGCATCGCTCATGATGAAACAAAGCGAGTCTTGAGGGAAGTCCACGAAGGGGAATGCGGCGACCATACTGGGGGGCAAACGCTAGCAAAGAAGATCCTCCGCTATGGGTATTACTGGCCCACCGTAAACCGGGATGCCGCGGACTACGCAAGAAAATGCGACAAGTGTCAAAGATATGCAAAAATCCCGAGGGCTCCGTCAACGGAACTCACACAAATGATCAGTCCTTGGCCATTCGCGATCTGGGGAATCGACATAATCGGCTCTTTGCCTCTATCCAAAGGTGGTGCGAAATACACGATAGTTGCAGTCGACTATTTCACGAAATGGGCTGAGGCAGAACCTTTGGCCGCTATCACCTCTAAGAAAGTCATTAACTTCGTTGTACGAAACATTATATGCCGCTTTGGCCTTCCACGCACCATCATTACAGACAACGGAGCGCAATTCGAAAGTAGAGAGTTCAAAGAGTTCTGTTTAAAGTACGGCATCGAGAAAAAGTTCGCTGCCGTTGCACACCCAAAAGCTAACGGACAAGTCGAGGCCGTTAACAAAATAATCAAGTCCATACTAAAGAAGCGTCTGGAGAAGGTTGGAGGCAAGTGGGTAGATGAACTCCCGACAACATTATGGGCATATAGAACTACCCACAAGTCCGCGACCGGCCACACTCCGTTCGCCTTGGCATACGGCTCTAAAGCCGTAATACCCGTGGAACTTGAAGTTCCATCGCACCGAGTGACATACTATGACCCCAAGACGAACCAAAACCTCTTGCTGGAATCACTGGACTGCATCGACGAAAAGCGTGAAGAAGCTGAGTTAAGGGCGGCGGCGCACAGACATCGAGTCAAGCGCTACTACGATGGCAGAGTCCGCCCAAGAATCTTTGATGTGGGTGATCTCGTTCTGAAACGAGTCTTCCCAGTACCATCACGCATGAATCCCAGCTGGGAAGGTCCATACGCCATTGAACGGAAGCTTGGAGAAGGAACATTCAAGCTAGCGACCGTTGATGGCGCGACACTCCCCCGAGCATGGAACAGTGAACATTTGCGGCACTATTACATTTAGCATGTTTCCCTTTCTTGTTATAGGCACTATTGTTTTCTGCATGTTTCCATTCAATAATGACTTAGTTTCCTTTTGAAGTTGTAATCGAGCAATTTAGTTGATTTTCATTAATAAAGGCTTGAAGCCACATTTTCTATGAAGTTTCTATATCTCTTAATTGGATGATAAATTACACTATTCTGTGCGATCATACCAGCACTAAATCTCCGAATCCCCATAGCGCGGAGCGGAGTACTCTAAGTCCCCAGAGCGCGGACTAGAGTATAAACGACTCCAATCTCCGAATCCCCAAAGCGCGGAGCGGAGTACTCTAAGTCCCCAGAGCGCGGACTAGAGTATAAACGATTCCAATCTCCGAATCCCCAGAGCGCGGAACGGAGTACTCTAAGTCCCCAGAGCGCGGACTAGAGTATAAACGACTCCAATCTCCGAATCCCCAGAGCGTGGAGCGGAGTACTCTAAGTCCCCAGAGCACGGACTAGAGTATAAACGATTCCAATCTCCGAATCCCCAGAGCGTGGAACGGAGTACTCTAAGTCCCCAGAGCGCGGACTAGAGTATAAACGACTCCAATCTCCGAATCCCCAGAGCACGGAGCGGAGTACTCTAAGTCCCCAGAGCGCGGACTAGAGTATAAACGACTCCAATCTCCGAATCCCCAGAGCGCGGAGCGGAGTACTCTAAGTTCCCAGAGCGCGGACTAGAGTATAAACGATTCCAATCTCCGAATCCCCAGAGCGCGGAACGGAGTACTCTAAGTCCCCAGAGCGCGGACTAGAGTATAAACGACTCCAATCTCCGAATCCCCAGAGCGCGGAGCAGAGTACTCTAAGTCCCCAGAGCGCGGACTAGAGTATAAACGATTCCAATCTCCAAATCCCCAGAGCGCGGAACGGAGTACTCTAAGTCCCCAGAGCGCGGACTAGAGTATAAACGACTCCAATCTCCGAATCCCCAGAGTGCGGAGCGGAGTACTCTAAGTCTCCAGAGCGCGGACTAGAGTATAAACGATTTCAAGTCTCCAAGTCCCCAGAGCGCGGGCTAGAGTATGAACAGTCTCAAGTCCCCGAATCCTCGGAGCACAGTGTCAGCAAACCAAATAAAGACAAGAGAATCATTCAAACAAGAAGAAACTAAAATTTTATTCGATAAGTCCAAAATGGGGATACAAGATCACTCCTACAAAATTCGGGCCTATACAAACTACAAGTTATGGAAAATGGAAACTGTTACAAACTTAAGCAAAAACTTGTTGAACAAGTGCATCGGTCATTTCTTCGACTTCTTCTTCTTGTCTGCCTTTGGTGTTTCCGACGACTCCTCTCCCTCACGTTTCTTCTTGGACTTTTTGCTTGCTAGAGAGACGGAGTCAGGAGTAGGAGACGGAACATCTAATGGTTTGGACCTGCCCGGGAGAATGATTTTCAAAGGTCTGTTCCGCGGGTCAGTAAGTTCCAGGACTTCAGATTCAACTTTGACTTTGACCTTTCTCTTCTCCTCGTCGGCAAGACGATCCTTCATGCTCATCTCTGAAGTATGTTCAGAGGCGCCAGTGATTTTAACTTCGTCGCTTCCTTCGGCAGGAGACGAAGTATCAAGTTTGTCATCGTCAAGCGCCCCGATCACTTGAGCGTCTGGGCCGGGAGTTACCCCTGCGTGAGCAACGTCGCTTGTTTTCCCCGCTTCCTCCTTGGCGTCATCGCTCCTCGGAGTTAGCTCAGTGTTAGAACAACCTGTGAGAAAATATAAGAAGTGGGCATTAGAACGAATAACCACTCCTAAAAAATAACGGGATCACTTCGACTTCTAGAGAAAGAAGAATCTCCTACCAGGATCAGGTTGACTGTCGGTGGCGCGCGGGGTTTCACCCTCCAGGATAGGTGACAGCACATGAACGCCGAGCCCGGGATCTTCGGGATCGTAACTGGCATGCTGCTCGAATGGATCAAGCGTCGACCGACCAGCCGATTGAGCAGCATAAGGAGCGGCGATGTGAGGAGTAGTAGCGTCGGCCTCTGACGGGCCAGCCTCGTTATTCTTCTCTTTCGAAGGGGAAGAGCCTTTGCCATAGAGAGCCAATGCTACGGATAAATCCGATGGCTCATTCCCCCTCAAGAACTCCTTCACCAGTGCATCCTCGTCGATTTCTTCGGAGCCTGATTCGACTTTCTTGATCTTTATCAGAGTTTCCCATGCCTCAGCCAGGGATTCATGGTAGCCGTCGCCCAAGAATGTTAGGTCACGGTGCATAAGGACGCGGGCTCCGTATTCGGCGATCAACGGGTCAAACATACTTTTGACTTCTTCCCTGCCGGTCTCTGCGGCCGCCTCAAGGCGAGAATCAAGCTCCTCCACAGCCATTCTTTTGCCCTCCTCACGGGCCTCGTCCTTCATTTTCTCGACCCCGGCAAGTTCGCCGTCGAGCTTTGCCTTCAGGAGCCGGGTAGCAACAATCTCATCACAATACCGCTGTGATTCTTCCTGAGCGGCTATTTTGTCTTCTTTCTCCTTGGAGAGTTGTTCTTTCAGCTCTTTGACTTGAGTAGCGAGCGCGTCCCTTTCTTTTTGGACAGAGTCTTTTTCTAGGGCAAGGGCGCCGCTGCGCTGAACTGCTTCGTCAAGCTCCTTTTTGTGAGCCACCTCTAAGCGAGTAACTGCCTCGGCAGTATCTTTTGCACCTTGTTCAGCGGCTTCTAGCTTTAACTTATAAGAGGCGAGTTCTTCGTCTTGGAGTTTGATGATTTTCTTATCGCTGTCAGCCTCCAGATTCAGACGGTCAATCTCGTGTTGACGCTCAACAGATACTTCTGATATCTTCTCCACCAAGTAATGCGTCATGTTGAACATAGACGTCATTGTTGCAGGCAATGGCACTTTGCTTCACGTGCCCAGGAATGTGATGGATGGCCGGGAGGAATTTCAAACCGTCAAAACAAATTTTCGGAAACTTGGCCTTAAGGTCGACCATCTTTTCCGCAACAGTTGGGTCCACGGCAGGAGCAGGAGGAGGAGGCTTAGAGAATTCCGTTCTTTTACGCGGCTCTCGAACTTGCCTCGTACTCGATGAACTGGAATGTTGTTCTCGAGCGGCATCAGACTGATAACCCTTCTGCAAAGACTTCTCTTTATCCGGATCAGTTGTAGGAGGAAGATCACGGGACTGGGAAGATTGATAGTGTGCTTTCTTGCGGTGAGACGACTCGCGCGGACGATTGTCCCTATCTTCATAATCACCTCGGTCCCGGCGTCTGCCTGAACCGGAATCCCGTCCGGAGTGATGAAATATTGAAGACCCCTGAAGGCGATCAAGTCCGTGGGAGCGGCCCATATCACCTGCAAAGAAGGAAGATAACAACGAATTAAGGAGAATTCACGAATTAAAAAGACTTGAAGTATGTTATGGAATGCGCATGTGCGTGTGTGTCCTAAGTGTTCCCCCCGACGGACCCGTTCGTTTATCTTTGCTAATCGGAGTATTGTCTCTGTGAACCGGGAGTTGAACTCCTACATTGCCTCTAGCGGGCGAAGAGAATTTGAGAGCTTCAGGATCATCGAACCCGTAATTCAGTATGTCTTCGGGAATAGAGAGGTTCGAGAGACCCCTCAGAGAACTCTCCAGATGCTGCGAGGAAGCCTCTTTCTCATGAGGGATAGGCGTAGATTTTGAGGTGTCACCAACTTTCTCTTTCTGAACCATATATTTCAGCTTTTTCTTTCCCTTCGAAGGGGAGGATGACGTCTCAATATCCTGAACTTCGATTGCCGGATTCCAAGCGGGACCCACGTTCTCGCCCTGAGTTTCGGGTGCGTCATCCTCTTTGCGCTCGCCTTCTTCGTGTGTGTCGGGAGCACGACGCGACGACGGGCCGGCAAGTTTTTTCACTTTACCAGATGGAGGTTTGGGAATTGTAACACCTTCTGGAAGGCAGATCCGACGGTCAGGAGCTAGCAAGCCGAACCCCGACAGCGATTCATTTGAAATGATAGCTCGAATATCTCGATCCTCGGCCGGAAGAGCTCTAATCGCGTCGACAGCGTCAGAATATCCTCGGCCTTCCGGACGCGGGTTAATACCTGAAAAGATGAAATGAAGAGTTAGGAAAAACATGACTCCCATTAAGTACGAATAACGGTTCAGCAGAGAGACTTACTGCCTTCAACCCATCTCCTAGCAAAACCAGACGGGCATCGCACATAGAACCATTCCTGTTTGTACAGGGCGAATTTGCTACAGGCCCCTGTCAAGATCTGGCACTTGTGATATGGCTCGAGGAATATGAAGGAAGGGCTATCTTTCCGTCTCTTGAACATATAAATGTATCGGATATCACCAGGGGTTGGAGGTCTGGAGAAGACAGCCATGAAGAGTAAATAAGTCCCATATAGGAACGCATGACCATTCGGGTGCAGCTGCGACGGAGCAATGTCTATATACTGCAGCACATCCTGGAGAAATAGGTTAAATGGAGGCACGCTGCCCATCCAGCACATGAACTTGTTGCAGGCCGTGTACCCGACTGGGGGCAGATGAGGACGGTCGTGTCTCGAAGGAACTAACACGTCAGCAAAGGGAATCCCGTGAATGGAACATATCCGTCGCAGAGCGGCCTCATTGATCTTCGAGGCTTGAGAATCGACCGGATTGTCCAGTAAGATGGTTGACTCCAGAGCATCGGGCGCCAAGTTATGAGCGGGAGAGATTGACGGATTGGAAGCATCTGCGGCTCCTTGCTTTGCTGACGGCCCAGGCCTGTCAGATATGGTGGCAGAACTAGATTTTCCCGACATCCCGAATAAATAATGAACCTGGCTAAATGCTTGAGAGAGCTATACTTGAAAAACGTTGAACGTTAGAATTAGCAACACGATTTTTCCCCCCCGTGTGGTGTGTGAACTAGTGCAAGCGATTGTGTGCAGGCAATAAGAATCTAAAGGTTCTAAGGATGTAATATTTAGCTTCGAATCATCGCCTTCGAAGACCGTCATCGCTGACCGTCTCAGAAAGCTCGCCTGGAGGGGATTATAGTCCCAGATTCAGAAGACATATGATTTCTAGAGTGTTCGGCATTTTTAATGTTGTTCGGCATTTATATTGACCGGCTAAAGACATTATCCGGCCCAAGAATTGTCCGGCAGTTGCTTTGTTTGACTAAGGTAATGGTTCGACCTAGGGGTTGTTCGGCTGAAGTCAGTGTTCGGCATGCCAATATGCTGTTCGGCTAGAGTCATTGTTCGAGATGTCAATATGCTGTTCGGCTAGAGTCATCGTTCGGCATGCCAATATGCTGTTCGGCTAGAGTCATCGTTCGGCATGCCAATATGCTGTTCGGCTAGAGTCATCGTTCGGCATGCCAATATGCTGTTCGGCTAGAGTCATTGTTCGGCATGCCAATATGCTGTTCGGCTAGAGTCATTGTTCGGTATGTCAAGTATGTTGTTCGGCTAAAATCAGGGTTCGGCGTATCAATCGTATTGATCGGCTAATGTCATCGTTCGACTAAAGGTTGTGCTGCGCCACGATTTCAATTCTACCCTACACCTTCTCCATCCACACCGAACGACAGAGATGGATCGCCCGGCAAAGACTACGCCGTTCGACACCCCATCTACCCTTCTATCGTTCGGCACAGAAGAGCTATTTAGACAACTAAAAACGAGCAAACCGCGATGAACCTAAAATGGAAGTAGTGCGATTGTTAGAGGAAGGATACCTAATTCGACGATCGAAGTTGAAAATGTTATGAAGGCTTTATATCCGGTAGGATGGGAAGAGTTGAAAGTCTCTAAGGAATGGCTGAAGAGAAGGCGTAAAGGGAAGAGTGACGGTGAGGGCCTAGTTATATAGAGGAAGGTAGAAGTTGAAGAGGCTATACCCGGTAGAACCGGTCAACACCGAAGTGTTCGGCGTCGTAGCAGTGTGACGTTCGGCACACGAGGTACGTTCGGCTTCGAGCGTATCGTTCGGCGTCTGCATCTCGTTCGTCTTGCACCTCCTTCGCTAGCATTCTCGAGAAGGTACCTCCGAGGTAGATTGTACCAGATTCAAAGCGCATCACGTTCGGCCACGCAATACACTTTGGGGGGCAAGTGTTTCCTGGGGATTTGACCAGGCAACTAGTACTCGGCAATCAGTGCTCGGCATCAAAGAGTGTTCGGCGAGGCACTTGGTATCCAGGAGTGTTCGGCGAAGCAACTGACATCCATGAGCGCTCGGCGAAAAGTGTGCTCGGCATCCATTAGTGTCCGGCATCAAGGCTGCTCGGCATAGCAGGGTACTCGGCGTCAAGACTGCTCGGCATAGCAGGGTACTCGGCGTCAAGACTGCTCGGCATAACAAGGTGCTCGGCGTCAAGGCTGCTCGGCATAACAAGGTACTCGGCGTCAAGGCTGCTCGGCATAACAAGGTACTCGGCGTCAAGGCTGCTCGGCATAACAAGGCACTCGGCGTCAAGACTGCTCGGCATAACAAGGTGCTCGGCGTCAAGACTACTCAGCGTAAGGGCATTCGGCGTCAAGGAAAGCACTCGGCAACAACCTATGCTCGGCGTCAACTAGTGTTCGGCATCCCACGGTACTCGGCATTCAGTGGAGCTCGGCGGTAGGATAACTCGGCAACGAGAGCGTTCGAACTACATACATTGGTTGGTCAAGAGCTTCAAAGGGAGATACGCTCGGCTTCACTGCAATCACCCTACACTTCCCATACATCAGGCCTACACTTCCCATACATCAGGAGCACCGTTCGGCATGGGAAAGACCGTTCGGCATGGGAAGGACCGTTCGGCACAGAAGCGTTCGGCGTACCTGGTTCGGCAAGCAGCGCCTGGGCTCGAACGTTCGGCTAACAAGCCCGCTTGGGAAGTCCAGCCCATCTTTGCCTATAAATAGAGGGGCAGGGTCACAGTGAAATGGATCCTTTTTTGGAGAGAAAACACCGGGGAGACTCTGCCATTTTCAAGACTCACCTTCTCTACTTAACAACTTTACTCAAGCATTTGATTCTCGAATTGTACTTGTAATCAACTATAAAGGGAATCAATAAAGTTGAACAAAGTGGACGTAGGCAATTACGCTGAACCACTATAAATTCGGTGTTCTTACTTTCTGCATTTAAATTAGCATTGTCTTCTCTGTTTAATTTACTTTCATCACTTATATCTCTACACAATCTTTCTGAACGAGGTTAGTGACCAATTTTGGTGCTAACAGGTTTCTTTTCAGATATTCAGATTTAGTAGATTATCTGGAGCTAGTTCATTCATCGGAGTTGCTTATCTTGGAGTTGTGGATTCATTCTTGTCTGAAGATCATTTTGGAGTTATCATTTCTATTGATATTGTTCCGCTGCTGTTGTTATCTTTTCTTTTCCGCTGCTATTTCTTGTATCATATCTCTGATGTATATTGATATTCATTGTATCACTCTGTTGTATCAGATATTGTATATCAATGTATTATTCTTTTCTTCCGCTGTGTTATTTACTTAATTGTGTTTTAGCTCCGGCGAATCGGATTTGAACGGTCGAATCTACGGCATTCTAGTACAATGTGAAGTACGGATGTTGATTTTCGAACGGGCAAAACCGGAGTCGTTACACCCTATTTCAAACTTCTCCAAAATTTATTTCAAAATATCTTTATAAGATATTACTTCCAGTACTTCAACATTTGAAAACAGTTTTCAAATCCTTATATTTTCAATGGAATATCTCCACCCCTTCCCAATACTTAGAATATTTTTTCCACTTCATTTTATATTCAACACTTAGGAAGTATTCCATTTATTCCCTATTTCTTTTTCTCAAAATCATTTACAATTTATTTATAAATTCCTTAACTCATTCATAACAAATTTTATAAGTACCGGAATTCTTTAATTAATTCCCTTCAATATTTTCAAAGTCAAATATACTTACTTATAATTTTAATTTCCCTTTATACTTCTTTATGAATTCTTTTTCATTTTTCCGAAGTTCACTTTTATTTAACTACTTCGGAAATTTCCTTAGCTTTCTTCCCAATTCCATTTTCAAGGATTTTGTTATAAATTCCATATACTAAATAACCCCATTTTCAACCTTCCAAGAAGGTTTATAAATAATTTAAAACATTTCAAAACTCTGTATATTTATAGTAGTAAGTATTTAAAAGAATAATAATTATTCATTTTTAAGGCATGTTCAAATAATTATCTAAAATATTGAAATACTCTTTATACATCACTTTTCAAAGTAGGTTTAAAATTTTGGGATTTATTAAAATAATATTAAGCATTTGAAAAATCCACTTCTGAAGTATTCAATACTAGCTAACTTTAAATTACATATTTTAATAAATAAGAAATTTCCTTTTTAAATAAAACTTAACTTATCAATAAAAATAAATTTTTAAATCTCAATAACCAAATTTCAATTTATAAATCTTCTCGATTTCCATCACATCACTTCCATTCCAGTCCCCTTAACCATTTTCACTTCAAAAATAGTATCTACTATTTTTCTCTCACCCGATTTCCATATTCAAATATAAATTCTTCCCATAAATTTATATTCTCAATTTATCATCCGATATCACTTTCCTTTATTTATAAACTTTATTTATAAATTTTTATAACTCCTTTGAGTTTCACTAAAAATATCGCATTTGATAAAATTTCCTTTTATAAATTCAATTCCTTATAAATTCCTTTTATTTTTGCAAATCTATTTTCAATATCGATTTTCACATATTATTTCCGAATAACATTTTAAAACTCCAGTCTTAAAAATTCCTTTATATAATTTATTTTAAAATCTCTATTTAAAATATTTTTTTCCCGTGTTATTTAATACGATCAAAAATCCATTATTGCTTATTCAAATCAAACTCTTTTAAATAATCCAAAATTCAATATATATATTTTTATATTAAAATCTCCTTTTAATTCCTTAAAATTTCAAAATAATATTTATAGTATTTAATATACCCAAGTTAATTTCCATGCTATTATAACATTTAAAGATTTACAACACACAATAATCCGGCAGAATATTTAATCATATCATATTTTTTATATACGAAAAACACTAGATATATTTGAGGAATCCCGTTGGATCCCTCCAACCTATTTCCCTGCATCCATAGAAGTTTGACAATAATAAAATACCAATCCCACTTCGAGGGGGATATCGCGGTATATGGAGTCATCCGCTATTATGCGGGTCGCATAGGGTCTCATCCGCTATAATGTGCGATAGTATCACTCCAATTACTAATATATATACTACTATATATATAAAATCTTCCAACAGATAATTATAAATTTATCAGTCCAATCAAACATCCAATAATTTTTTAAATTTAACATTTAAATTTAAATTTGGTAATCCAAAAGAGTGAGAAATTCTCACCTTCATTTTATTTACAGATCGTTCCAATTTAATTTCTTTTGCTCAGATTCCGCAGCTCTGAATCCAAACGACTGATTCCGTTCGATTGAACCTCGTATAAGCAAAATTTTGAATTTATATAAATTAACGATTCACCTTCAATTAAAATTAATCAACTATTTTCTTAAGTTTTTAAATAATTACTCGCTAACAAATTTAATTAACCTTATATTGCAAAATTAAAATTACCTAACCGATCGCGCAACACTGCCCTGCCTCCAAAACCCAACTTCGACCTCACCCCTTTCGACTCCACTCATCGACGACACTGCCGCCACCACCTCAAAGCCCCCGGCTCGACTATGGCCACCAGAAAATGAATGCAAACTCCATCGAACCCCTTCTGAACCAATTTGTGACAGTCCCCCTACCACCGTAGCACGACAGTGCCGCGTCTCCACCCCCTTTCGCGACCTCTGACGGACGTCGTTCCCCTCAGCCCTAATTCGCCTTCGTTCGAAACCAATCGCCGACCATCGCAGTTCATCCCATCGAAGCCCAAGCTCGCGCCTTCATCTCCCAATCCCGCTACTGACCATCGCACGCACCAATCCCCTGAACAATCGCATCTCGCCGCCTAACCCTCACGAACGACACATCAAGGTCGCCGCTCCATTCGAGTTCGTCGTGCCTCCCCTGCGGCATCCTCGATTCGATTTGCTCTTTTTTTATTTGAATCGATTACTGCTTGATTTTTTTTGAACTAAAGAGAAATAGAAAAGAAAGGTGCGTGAATTTTTGAGAAGAAGAAGGGGGAGAGTTGTATGCGATTTTTAAACGAAATGAAGTGCAGGCGCGTATTAATTTCTTCTTAGCTTTGAACTGATAGAATGGAAAGAGGGAAGACATGATTTGAAGGAATAAAGGAAGGTGGCATGTTTAAATGGAGAAAATCGATGTATTACAGAAGGAAAATAGTTGACTGGTCAATATATATATTTAATCTTCAAATCGTCTCGATTTCATAACTTAAAATCTCGAACTCCTATCGAGGCGTGCCGCTAGGCATTTATAATGTTATACCCCTATTTCGAACGAAATGGAAAAGGTTTCGAGTCCTAATTCGATCGTATGGAGAAGATAGCTTTTTGGACCCAATTATTATATTGAATTTTCGATATTAAATTCAACACGTTTATATACCGTACGGCCAAACGATAACTCCAAACACTACAAAATTTGAAATCCGATAATAATACACTATTGCGGATCCAATGGAACTGGTTTCGTCGAATTCCGAGACTGTGTCCCAGACCGCTAAATTTTTTTTAAAATGTAAACTTAAACGATTTTTTTTAAACTGAATAAATTACTTTTAAATTCAATTTTAAAAGTTTTATTGTCTTCAGTATTATTAAAATAAATTTTATAAGCCTTTAAATTATTTTTATCAAGCTTAAAACTCTAGATTCACTATTTTAACCAATTCTCCATTATTAAATTCAATAATTAAATTATTCAAGAATTAGTTATATTTGAAATTCAAGTTAAAATTTAACTTTTAAATATTAAAATCAATTTAATATTCCAATTTCAAATATCCAAAATTCTGGATCGTTACATAATTAAGAAGCAATAAAAAAGCCAATCAACAAAAACAAACAATCTATCAATAATCAAACAACTGCAAGCAATCAACAACGATTACCCTAAAAACTTCCAGTCATTCAAAAGGAGTCTATAACAATATGCACGGTAACCTATAATTATAATAACGTGCATAAAGTTATAAACTCATATGAGTCCATTTGGCATGCAAGATGAGCCAAACGCCTAAGTGGTGCTACTCCTTTTATAGATACAATATGTTATCCATATATTTTTCAATCATCAAATATGGTTGAGAAGTCATTAAGAGGAAAAGAAGCAGCTAAGTCCATACGAAGATATGGAAGCATTGGAAAAAGTAGGACCAATAGATTCATGGTGATATATTAAGATTTTAAGTCAATGATACATCGAATCTCTAAAGAAAGGATATCGAGCCTATAAATGCATGACGAGTCTATAAATGCATGACGAGTCAATAAATCCATGATTATATTTTGAGCTTCCAAGTCAGTGATGTAGAGCGCCTCTAGCAACCACAAGGAGATATCGATCATCTAATATAAAAGTAGTTATCGAGCTCCTACACAAGAGTTAAATAGCTAAAAGGAACCAATGAATAATTGGAGTTATCGAGCCATAAGGGTTGTCAAACTTGAAAGTAGAAAAGATATCAAGTCTTTATAGTTATAAGCAATGGTATCGAGTCTATAAATATAGAAGTAGTTTTGAACTTTCACAGAGGCAATGTCAGGTCTATAAAATGATGAAGTTGCCGAAATGGAAGACATCTCGAGCTTATAAAGGAATGAGGATGGTGAGTTTCTAAAATGATCAGACATGGCGAGCATATGGTCCGAGATCGCAAGCTTCTACAATGGCAGAAGGGATATCGAGTCACTATAACATAGAACGTTGCCAAGCATGTAACAATAAAAGGGATACCGAACGTTTAACATTAAAGGAGGATATCGAGTTTCTAGGAGATGGTGAACCTTACTATAGCAACTGTTGATTAAGCCTCTACAATAGTAAATGTTGCTGATCATCTACAAACAACAGATGATAGCTTATACGAAGAAATATTGCTAATGACAAGCTTTAAAAGTAATGAAGAATGTTGAGCTTTGATAAGTGGTTAGGGATGTCGAATCCTAAAAGACTTGAAGGATGCCGAGTGTTTACCATACGAAGGATGTCACATTTTTACAAGGGGCAAGTGATGTCGAATCCTTGAAGATATAGATGTTGCCGAGTTGTTGTAGGCAAGTGATGTTAAATCTCTACCAAATGACGTTATCGGAACCATCAGACTCCAAGCCAGGACACGTGTCAATCATCCCGCATAATTGACACTCCTATAAATAACCCCCTCCGCCATATAATGGAGGCCGAATCAATTATTTCTCTACTTCTCAATAATAAGCTGTAAACCTTAAATTGATTTGGGGATTTTTAAAGCCGATTTCAACTCTTATACCTTTTTGCTTATAAGGATTTGGACAACAAACTTTGCATAGCATAATTCCCTCGAATGTGTACCTTTGACTATTATTGAATGATGGATATGCATATGACCTTATCTTTGGACTTGGACTTGAACTCGGACTTGCATATGTTCATACCGATTAAGAAGTATAACTGCCCTTACCGATTAATCAAGAAACAAATACTTGAGTATTTTTTTCTCAAATACTTGACGTTTATACGACCTTAACGTTTATATATCGTATTTTTTTCTCAAATATGATATATTAAACAAGAACAAATACTTGAGTATAACTGCCCTTACCGATTAAAAATATAAATATATAAATAGCGTAACTTACGACAATATTCATATTGGTTATTAACAACATAGTAATTACAAGATTATGATTTATAGACATTAATTGCAGATTTAATTGGAAAACATTTGTAATTAATAGAGAGTTAAAAGGAATTAAATGGAGACTGATTAAGGAATTTGATACGACATTTATGGGGATGCACAATTTATCCCATAATCGGGTATATTAACTGAATTAATAGATGGACTGCATATAATAGAAACCAAGAAGGAAAATTAAGGAAGGTGAGTGATAGTGGAAGGACATGAGGAGTATTAGGACCGCAACATCATTAACATCGGTTAATAATGGATGGAAGCTTCCAACAAAATTTCTTTTAGGGTTTTTGGTTTGTCATCGCTAGTTATCTCCCTTAGGTTATTGTAAAAGCATACGATATTATATGAGAGGTGTTCTACTTTTATCAGTATGTTGATTTTATGGATGGGATTAGATCGATATATATATATATATATATTGAGAAATAATGTAAATAAAGAAATTTCATAAAGATACATAACTAGCAATAAACTATAGGTAAAACTGGAAGTTAATGAGGAAATTAGATTAGTAAATAGGAATAAAGATTTCATCAATCCAAAAAACTTTAGGATTTTGGGAAAGAAAATTTTTAGCTTGCGGAGTGACACTATTCTAGGATGACCATTCACCCCAGAGGAGATAGGATATATAGGGATATGAAGAGAATTTTCTATTGGCTAAGACTGCGGAAGAGGGATACTGAATTTGTTCTAAATGTTTGATGTCCCAAAGGATAAAGGCCGAGAAAGGAAAGCCCGGAGGATTGTTACTACCATTAGATTTTCCGACTTGGAAATGTGAGCATATATCAATGAACTTTATAGATGGATTTTCTAGGAGTCAAAAGGGCAATAAAGTTAATTAATTTATAATATATAGGCTCATTAAGAAATGCTCATTTATTCCCGTTAGAAGTAATAGGACCGCAGCATCTTTAGGGCAAAATTTATATTAAGGAGGTAGTTAGACTTCATGGAATTCCAGTTAGCATTGTTAGTGATAGGGACCCTCATTTACTAGCGAATTTTGGAGGATTTTGTAGGCAGCTTTAGGAACTTCATTATGCATTGCTTACCACCCACTGACCAACATTTAAACTAGAAGGGAGAATACAATCTTGGAAGACTTGTTAAGAGCTTACAACATGGACTTTAGAGGATATCGAGAGCAGCATTTATATTTAGTAGAAATCGTGCATATTAATAGTCACCAAGCAATGATTAGTATAACACCCTTTAAAGCGTTGTATGGGAGGCCATGCGAATCACCAAACCACTGAAAAAATTCTACTCGGACCAGATTTAATTCACGAGACTTCAAGAACTATAGAGTTGTTTGGGAAATGAATGAAGGCCGCACAAGATCATCAGAAGTTATATGTAGATAAGCGAAGGAAGGGATTGGAGTTTGAGGCAGGAGACATAGTGTTTGTTAGAGTTTCTCCTCTTCTGAAGGTTGTGAGGTTTGGAAAGTCGGGAAAGTTGGTACCGAGATTTGTTGGGCCTTTCCTAATTTTGGAAAGGGTAGGAAGGCTTGTTTATTGTGTGCAGCTATCGAATAAGTTGACAGGAGTCCATGTCGTATTTCACGTTTCACACTTGAGGAAATTCTTTCATAACATAGCCCTCGTGGTAGAGCTAGATTAATTATGAGACATTACGATGAAACCGATAGCACCCCGTGCCACCACATGCATAGTGGAGCATGGAACTAGGAAGCTCTGCAACATAGAAATCGGGATGGTTTGAGAACAATGGAGAGATAATCCAGTGGAAAGCTCATGGGATACATAAGAGAAGATGAGGACTTCTCATCCCAAGCTTTTCATTGGTAAACTTTCTCTCTCCAAATTAGGTTTTGGTTGCATCACGGTTGCTAAATTGGATGGTAGAGGATTGTTGCCACACTTTTTACTGTTACTTTTGCACTCATATAGATTTTTTTTGCATATTTAGGATGTTTGTACACATGCCTATATGTCACGACACTTGCATTCACACTAGGATTGAGTTCACATATAGTATGTCTACATACATAATCATATTGCACTTTTGGTCAGGTGGATAGGTGAGTAGTTGGTTGTGTATATAACTTGGTAGTATAACATGGATACTTAGGGCGCGTTATGTTGTCCGTCCCTTAGGGATTTCAGGGATGAAATCCTTTTAAGGGGGAAGAATGTAACACCCCATAGAATTAATAAAAAATAACCAATAAGAAAAGAAATAATTAATAAACTAAGATAAGGCTAAAAATGACAATTTTAAAGATATCGGAATTTTGCATGAAAGTTGTGACGTTGCGTTCGTGGCGATTTTCTGATCAACTTCCATAAATAAAGTTTTAGAAACGGAGCTCAAACGAAAAAGTTATTGACATTTGAAGTTTTAAGATTCAAATTAATTTGAATGAAGCTCAAATTTAAATAAAAAATTAATCCTAAATTTGAAATTAAAAAATTAACAGTAGTTTGACTTGGGGGTTAAGTAAACATTAAATAAACGCTAAGTATTAATTAAATAATTAAATAAATTATTGACAAAAATAAATAAGAGTTTTCGAAATAACACTACCGGTCGACCACCTACCTTAGGTCGGTCGACCGACTGGGTAAGAGCTGTCGATCGGCGATGTTGTGGCGGCTAGGAATAACTTAGACTGTGAAATGTCCAGATTTTATTACTTTAAATCGGCTTAAATCCGATGGTTCTAATACTTTCTAACCACTATAAATTAGGCCCCAACCCTCTCTATTTTATTCACAAATTATTTTGGGAACTAAGTGAAGCTTTATCGGTCTCTCTCTTCAAAGATTCAAAAAATTCTCTAGGGTTCCAAGTAATAAATTTTAGGTGCTTCTAATCTTATTCTGCTCCAATCCCTAAATTTCTAAATCTAATTCATATATAATTCCCTTATTTTATATTTTTAAAAGGAGAGGTCTGTAATAGATTGAAGCAGACGTAAACAAATCCAAAATGGAAGAGCTAAGGAATTTTTGTGAGCGGAAATCTTAATCTTTCTTATTTTAGTAATTGTATAGTAAAACTTGGATAAGATATATGCTTTAGGAATTTTGTTTACCAAAACATCACACTAAAACCCCAAAATTCCTCTAAAGCAAAATGTCAATTCTTAAGTTAGAATCTCAATTATTCTATTTTAAAATAGTGAAATTGTCTAGTTATTGCAATTTTAATGTTTTACATTCTATTTCACTTCTTATCTTTTTGTTTGGATCTCATTAAGAGTTTTGAAAAGAAATAAGTTAGGAAATAGTGTGTATGGTACGGATTCTTTTATTCATAGATTGCACTGCCTATTTCCGTAATTCAAATAGAAATTCTCTTTTTCAGTTTTATGTAATGAAGTTGAATAGAGCGTAAAAGGAATTGAATTGTAAATTTCTTTTAATGTTGATTATGCTATTTTAGTATAAAATAAGTTTGGTATGGATTCTATTTTTATCAAGTCTGTTGTTGAATTGAGAATATTATATATAGGGTGTATTTGTTAATATGGAATTGGATTTGTATAAATTTGAAGTTTAGACATTTGTACGATTAGCTTAGGACGTAATCTTCGTATGCTTAGAAATATTTTGGCACATATTTATGTGTATGTGTGTGTGTATGTATATTAACGTATAGTAATGTATAATTAATAGCATATTAATTGCATAGTATATAGGTTATTAATTAATATTAAAACCCCCTTAGGAAAGAAATTGATGGTTAAGGCGAAATAAGGGTTTTTCCGTATAAGGCCTTAATATGGAATGCAGTTAGATGTATGATAATATGTTAAGAAAGTGTAGATTACGACTAAGTTATAGGGACCCGAGGTCAGTCAAAAGAACACAGAAGTCTGCCCGGCTAATTTGGCTATCAACAATCTGACTTTGGGGT
This sequence comes from Allium fistulosum, assembly GCA_030737815.1. Taxonomy (NCBI): domain Eukaryota; kingdom Viridiplantae; phylum Streptophyta; class Magnoliopsida; order Asparagales; family Amaryllidaceae; genus Allium; species Allium fistulosum. The sequence continues at coordinate 921,908,267 of CM060906.1, forward strand.
TGATGTGAGATATCATCTATAATAAGTACCCATGGAGGACGCGAGGTTAGTCCCAAATTCTGTAGCATAAACCTGCCCAGCTAATCTGGCTACCAACACCTACAAATAGTCGGATTAATGTGAGACGTCATAGTTTGGGTTATGGATCATAATGTGAAGGACTTGCTTCGGGGTTGAAGATATTAAGTGGCCGATTGAGGGCCCGCCTACTCCCTATGTAGGAAGTACTAAATGTCAGGGTTAACGGTTAGGCATGCTAGAGGATATCTCAAGGAGGGTCTGTTTTGGTTTTGAGGTATTAAGTGGCTATTGTAGAGTCCGCCTCTCCCTTAAATAAGTATTAAGGGGCATAAAGAGATTCCATGCAATGTCCGCTAGATAGTACCAGAGAGGTTCCACCTTGGAATAGGTATTAAATGATGGGGACCTACTTAGAATGAGGTATTAAATGGTCAGAGTCTGCCTAGTTCCCATTGAAAAAGGTATTAAGTGGCTTGGGTACCATCTCTTACATTTCTAGGAAATTATTGACAATAGATGCATGATAATGGGAATGACCTTTGGCCTACAATTAAAGATGGGTTTGTGGGTTAAAAGGGTAATGGTTATAGAATTGGAATGGAAAGGCCTTAGGGGATGTAGTAGAAAAAACTTATAATATAATTAGGATGCGTAAGACATATTCTTGTTTAAATAATATTGCCCAAATACTATCATAAAATGGCTCAATATTTTTATTTATTAAACATATTTGTTCTGACTCCCTCCTCATTGCAACATAAGTTAGAGAAGGTGACACAAATTACAAAGGCAAAGGCAATGCAGAGACTTGTGACAACTATCTATTTATCTTCTTATGTTGTTTTTAAATCTCTGATGTGGCCATTTAAAATTGTTGATGTATTTTAAGATATTACATTACAGATATTTGGCGTTGTTATGAGGTATCCTATTGTTATAGTTCTCCTACTCGTTTGACCTTAGTGTTAATTTCTTGGATTTCTTCCAAGTCTACAAGCTCGCTGTTAATTTCCTTTGATAGAAATTCTTTTTCCAAAAAGACAGTGTGATAGAATATCCCATTGAGTTTTTGGGATATTCTATTAATTTACACAGTACCGATCTTGTCTCTAGTTTATTCCGACTAACATTCTTAGTGTAGGCCGGACAACCTCATATCTTCAAATACTTGAGTTGGGGTTTGTTACCACACCACATCTCATACGGCGTTTTACCCATATTTAGTGGGCAGCAAGTTCAACATATATGCTGTGGTTTTCGGTGCATATCCCTAATAGGATAGAGGTAACTCAGCTTTACTCATCATGGAACAAACCATATCTAGTAGGGTTCGGTTCCTTTGCCCTGACAAAATGTTGTGTTGCGGAGTAAAGGTTGGAGTAACCTAAGAGATAAACCCATTATATTTTAAGTACTGTTGGAGATCCTATACAACGTACTCACCTCCTCGATCGAATCAAAAAAATTTATCTTTCGGTTCGTCTGATTTTCAACTACATTCTTATGCTCAACAAATTTCTTACAGACATTCAATTTGTTCTTCATAAGATACACATATCCAAATCTCGAGAAATCATCAGTGAAGGTAACCAAGTAAGAACTATTATCCTTGGTGATTACTGGCATCGGACCACATACATCATTATTGTAATAACTCATAACTCAATGTCCCCAGATTTTCGCTAAACTGAAAACCTAAGTCCATCAAAATATGGATCGTTGGTTTGGTATCCTGCTAATAAACAAATGAATACATATCAAAGCACCAAAGATATAACTTACAGTGGAATGATAAAATATAACAAGTCACATAGTCACTGACCAAGATTTGACACTTCCAACCTAGCAAGTGTCCAGCATGGATAAGGAACATGACCTTTCATTGTCCCTGCCTTGTACCAGTACCTGTCCGTCTAAGCTATCCTATGGGTTGTAATGAGGAGGGGGTCAGAACAACATTCTAGTGATTGGTAAATTATATACTTTATACATAACTCTAGTTTACGTCGATTGTCTTCCATTTCATGTTATATATCTTAGTTTTATTTAGTCGCTTGACTCCATGTACGCATATGATACATCCCATCTACTCGTAGTAGATTATAACTATGTACATATATATAGTAAGTACCATGGTCATTGGACCTAGATACTATCCCTATTAGTATCTCTATATTGGCATCCCATTAGAGTCCATCACCCTCCCTGTATCATGATCTCGTTGTCGTGCATACCGAGGAACTCCCATAGTGTCTACTAACGGCTTTACAATAACTTAGTCTTTCTCTATGTTGCACATTTGGGGATTTTCTTATCTGCTTCCTGGTTGTAGACCCAGCTCTACGGACTATATATGGTGGATTTCAACCCTACAGGCTATGGACTCAGCTTCGTGGACTACCCCATGCTCATTTTGAAAGAACTCTTTAATAGAGTTAACTAGCCTTGCCTCCTAACAAACAAAACTAGCAAACAATGTAACGATGCATGACCCAACTGTTCCGTACACTAGTAGGAATTGCATGCCCGTTAGGTGTAACCCCTGTCTTTCCCGTTGACCGTTAAGGATTGATGACATTCTCGTCATAGTGTCGTTCTTCGCTCATCATCCAATTTAGATTGCCTATTGCAAGCAAGGAAATACCTTCCTTTCCTATTTTACTGAAGTAGACTACTTTTTCTATAAGGGTATTTCTTTATCTATACACAAGTGTATACTCTCCACAGGTCCTATGGTTGAACATGTCTCACATAAGTATAATGTATACACAACTAACGGTTGCCCCTTGCGGAGGGCCGACTTCTATTATGTAACACTACTGACTTCACATTCCAACCTATTCTAATGACTATGTCATTCTATTCATTTAATCATATATTAACTTTATAGTTCACACCCATCATAAATGCATACTTGAGGCTACGAGTAATTATATTTTATTTCTATATTGAAGTAGACAATACAAAATATGGGATTTTCCTTATTTTGTACATATCTTTCTTTACATTTACATTCCTTATTATTTCAAACAATACACCTTTATTTGTAACTTGGATGATTCATAGAGACTTATATTGTTATCCTTTCATTCCAATGGATTAAAATATGTTAAATCTTAGCCTAATTACATTAAATCCCAAAATAGTCAAATCAAATCTATTAATGATCAATTAATCTATTCCATTATCATTACGTGTATATAATTCGCTATTCACATTAATTCGTTACGCGTATATAATAAATTATCCAAACCAAGATTTATATCCAATCATTACACACTTGCAATTAAATATATAAATCAATTATAAATAGGCATAAATGAAATAGATCACAACGATATAAATCTAATCTTACTATAAAACATGTAATTTTTCCACTCACCTTGCTTTTAGCTTTCCCATTCTCCAGATTGTAAAATCCCCTATTTGGATTCCCAAAGCTAAGCACTACAGATGCTGCAGTCATCCATAGTATTAACTTCCGGTGACCAAATATGGTAATGTTAATGGTATCCATAATATCAGAAGCACATGAATATGAAACAAAATCACAAATTTCAGAAATAACTTTTCTGATTACGTTTCACAAAACATATTTCATATTCCATTACATAGTCCCAAATGTTTCCCAGGTTCAGATCAAATATAATCACTATAAAATATGCCAAGAGCGACATATGAAGATGCCCATTTAGTTAGCCAGAGTACTAAATAGTCATAACTGACTTAATACAACACATCGGAATAAAACAAACAAAACAACTCCTACATAGCTAGCCATCAGCCTCCTGCTTGTCTTCGGAAGCTTTATTCGTCACCCTACTAAAACTTGAAAATCCTCAACCCTCAGCCTACTCAAATCAATTTTGAGCACCCGAGAGTTTAAGGGCAAAAACATAAGCTTTGAGTCGGACATAAAGTCTGGTGTGAATAATACTATACATCTCATTTATTTGATATTAAGTGAGACCATGCCGCTTAGCGGAACGGGTTTCCCCTCACTAATATCCTTTAAAACATATCTTTTGCAAATCTTAATCCTGCAACTAAAACTGGTTAAGACAATAATATCAATATCATGAAAGCACATAAACCAGGTAACAAATGGACTATCTGTCCAAACAATATAGTTTTGTTTGGCAAACTACTAACCTGTGGCTGACTCGGGCCTACCAGAAAAAATAAACAAATAATCTAACTTCTGTTAGATACTCCTCTTCTAGACGGTATGTCCCTAACTTAATTCTCTAGGGTTAACTGAACCTAATGGTTTTGCGGGCTCACCAATAACCTATCTCTGTACATATATATTCCTTTCTATGTGTAACGTCATTTTAGTCTTACCTGTGACAAAGCCCTTCACACTGGAATTTTGGACTAAATTAGCTAGAGGGTAATAGCTAATGTATAGGGCGCGACCCTATACCAGTCCCATCGAGTATTCTAATATCTAAGTCATTTTACTTAGGTCCATCTACCCTTAAATTTTCCTTGAAAATAATTTCTTTCAAATTGATTTAAACCTTTAAATCATTCCTTAAACAAGGGCAATATACTCTATGCTTTACTCAAATCACCTAGCCATGTTATATATACTTCACACAAAAATTTGTTGATGAAAACATTTAAACCTTTGAAAGTACCCATTTCGAATCCATTGAAAGTACCGCTTTCGATACAAGTGAAACCTTAGGCCGAAAGGCCAAAACATACCTTTCGAACCCATTCATAATCAACCTTTCGAAATCATTGAAAAACATCACCTTCGAAAGCTTTAAAACCGTAGACATCCTATCTTTAAAACACTTAACATTGCCTTTCGAAAACGTTAGAAACCTTCCTTTTAAACCTTTCGAAACTATTGGGGAACCGCCCCTTCAAAACCTTTATTTAGACCTTTCGAAAGCATTAAAATCCTTTGCAAACATCAAAACTTTCGAAAGCATTTGGTTCAAGTAAAACATGTGGAAACCTTGCGAAACCATTTAAAATAATGTTATTCAAAACCTTTGGGTTTATCTTTAAAAATCTCAAAAGGGTCATAAAAGAACAGGGTCGAAAGTAACACTTTCGAAACTTATTTCCTAAGTAAAAGAAGTGATGGTGTCGAAACCATTACCTTTGAAAGCAATGGAGAAGCGGCTTGGATTTTAAAACAAAGGGACCTTTCCTTAAAACAAAGGCGGCAGCAAGGAGTTCCGACCCAGGCGAAAGCAATTTCTTAAAACAAAGGTGCAACCATTTCTTTAAAACAATTTAGCACAGTCGAAAGCTAATTAAGTTGAAAGCAAAGCAGGCGCATTCTCTTTTAAATACAAAGACACGCTTCGACCCCTTCGGAACCCCATACTTCGACTTCATACCTTTCGCCTTAGTCCAATTCACTACGTACCTAGTGTTGATACCAGGCGCATTAAAATTCAAAACATAAAACAAATTCCATTCTTGAGTCCAAATCTGTATCCAATTAAATTACCTTTACTTAGCAATAATTCAAAGTTCGAATGAAATTTCAAATCCTTTTAAAACAAATCAATTTTCAAAATTCAAATCATATTTCGATTATAACTTCAAAATCTCAACTTCAATTATTTAAACAATTTCTTTTAACCAAAATTAATTTCAACATTTCAAACTCGAATTCGTGATTAATTCAAATTTCATAAATTCGATTTTCATTTCTTTAAATCAAAATCATTAAATAATTTCAAAACAAAGACTTTTAAAATTATTTAATCCGGTGTCCATATATAATTTTCTATCCTACGGCCAAGTGATCAGTTATTTCAATTTAATTTCAGGGACGGATATATATCATTTCAATCCAAAATAAATGTCATAGGTATATATCATTTCAACCTATTTCTTAGTTTATTCGAAATAATTCGATTTACAGTTTTATATACTGTAATAGTTACAGGGTGATAATAGTACATATATAAATTAAATAATCATCCAAATATCAATCAATAGCATCCATCACAACGAATCGTCCAAATAGTCAAAATAATTCACAACGATTTCATAGTTATCAATATCAGGTAATTTACTGGCAATTAAATTCCAATTTCAAATTTAACCATCAATTTTAGTTTTTAATAGTTAATCCAAATGATAATTTAGATGACAATTAAATTTATCAAACAACGATCAATAAATTTATCCCACTTCATAATTTCAAATTTAACTAGCATAAAAATATTCTAGTACTTGTGAGCATTATAAAACACTCACCTTTATTTTCTGTTGTCTCCAAATCCGTCCAAACCAATTTCTTTGCGAAGCTCTCATCGTCACGATCGCAACGCAAAAATCCGTGCCTCGATTCGACCTCGTATGGAAGAGTTATTTAATTTTTAAGTTCATCGATTTGAATATAATTAAATTAAACAATATATATATAACTAAATTTCCAATCAAACACATTACCCAGCCCACAAACGAGAAAACCCGGTCCACTTCTTTCTCCATTTTTCTCCTTTTTCTTTTCTTTTCTTATTTTTTTTTCTTGCACGGCCCAGAGCCCATGAAGCCAAACCCGACCTTCTTTTTCTTCCCCTTTTCCTTTTCCACATTCGCCTGTATGAACGTGACCTCCCTATTGCCATGCACATGCACGCGACCTTCCGGCCACCATCGCGCTTCCAAACCCACACCCACGTCGCCCTCCTCGAGCTCTACCCCATGGCACCATCGCCGATCCCTCCGGAGTCACCATGTGAAATGCGACATCACTACTCCCCCTCGACCTACTACCGGTCGCGATGACCATCTCGATGCCGCGCCCATGAAAATCTACCCCTTCGAAGCTCCTCGACAATATAAACCCAAACATCACTTTGATTTCAACAATCGACAACCATAGCCTGAGAAAAATGGAACCCTAGCTGAAACTGCCGATCAACCAAACTATCGCCTCCATGAACAAGTGCCGCACCTCTCCATCTTTAGCTAGATTGAAGGTCTAGATGATTGGATTTTTGAAGGTGGTTTCACAATTTTTTTGTCGAGCGAAGATTGAATTTGAAAATTTTGAACTTTTCCATTTTTCAATTTTTTCTGCGTGAAGAAATTTTGTAGAGGGAACGTGAATTTTAAATAGGAGAACAAGGTGTAGGCATGCAGAACAATAGGGTGGTCGGATTTGAAAAGAATAGGACGGCTGAAATGAAGGAATAAAGGTTGATATGAAGGGTGACTCAAAAAATACATTAATTAAATTTTCAAAATACCTCGATTTAAGTAACTTAAAATTTCGAACTCCTATTGAGGCATGCCGCCAGGCGTTCATAATGTTATACCCCTATTCTGAACGCAATGGAATAAGTTTTGAGTCCCTATTCGATCGTTTGGAGAAGATAACTTTTTGGACCCAATTACTATATTGAATTTTCGATATTAATTTCAGCGCGTTTCTATCCCGCACGATAAAATGGTAACTCCAAACGTTACGAAATTTGAAATCCGATAATAATACACTTTTACGGATCTAATGAAACTAATTTCGTCGAATTCTGAGGCTATGCCCCGGAAGGCTATTTTTACTCATCAATTAAAAACCAGAAATTTCCAAATTTCTATTATTCACTTTTAAATTCAATTTTAAAGTAAGCAATCTTCTTTCTCGTTTAAGTAGAATTCATATCAACTTTTAAAATCATTTTCAATCATTTTTAATTCAGGATTCAATTATTTGAAATTTTCAATATTAAATTTAAATAATTTAATTATCCTGTAAATCAATATAAATAAATCATTAAGTTCCAAATAAATTTTAGTTATCAACGTCATTTTATTTCTATCCAAATAATTCACAATTATTTTTCAACTTCAGTTATTGATTATAAACCCGGTCAATATATAGAATTTCATTTCAATACTCATTATCGCCGAATCTTCGAAATTAGTTTATTTCAAAAAATTATTCAAGTTCATATCAAATAACGTACAATCAAAATCATTAAAATTTTATTTTTAACCATTTTTATTCATTAATTACACTAAATTTAATAATTTAGAATAGTTAAAAATTCGGGTCGTCACATTCTCCCCCACTCATTACTTTTCGTCCTCAAAAAGGAACTAAGTAGAAAATTTTACATTTGAAATATTTAGAAAAAAAATAATCAACTTATAAAACATAAATCCATTAGAAAACTTTTACAACGTTTCTACTACGCTACTCCGATCGGTTATGGAATTTACAAGTTAGTTATCAAAACAAGATATAAAAATTTAAAACTTCAAAAATTTTCTAACGTCTAAATTTACGGAAAATTTCAACAGAGTCTCCTTTGCGCGTCTCGATCTGAAAAATTATACAATTCAATATATAACCCAAATATATCCAATATATATCAAATATACATCTCATATCAAAGATGAGGCATCCCTTAGGGAAAAATATAAAAGCGTGGTATGTAATCCGAGATGTGTATCTTGTTATTATTAATACGAGCGAGTTCGCTCCTATTAAGCAAGCTAAAGCATATAAAAACTCGCGTATACATCCAAACGGTCTTCGTATGTACCTATCTCAACTCAAATTAGAATATTAGTTTCATATAATGATATAGAAGGCATGTATGAGTTTTATAGAAGCATATAACATGAATTTTAAATCCAAACCATAACACAGGCACACATATGCAACATGCTACAATCATATGCAATCAAAAATAGTTATAACGATGGTTTATAATAAAAGAAACCGTTCAACACTTAATAGTTATCCAATTAATTCATAAACCATCACCATTTTCATTTCCAATGTCAATATTTAATTTATACACTTCATTTTTCATTTACATTCAATTTTTATTAACATTTAATCGGTTTGCTTCATATTTATTCACATCTATTTGATTTACCTTCAATTTAATTGCTAACTTTCAATTGTTTCATTTTACGTTTAGCAACATCTCATATAAATTCATTTATTCAAATTCATTTTCATAATTTTCATTTAAGAACAAATTTATTTGTGAAACGTTTTATTAATCATCACTTTAGTTTATAATCATTCGATAAAAGTCTTACTTCTTATATATGACTTTTTTTCTAAGTTTATAGTTATCTCAAAAGTTTCAAATTCAATTACAAATTTTCTTTGCAAATTTATATTTAATTCTATAATCAATTTACAAAGATATTATTTGATTCATTTTTCTACTTCCTTAAGTTCCACTTACTTATTCCATTTAGTCATTAATCATTTCATAATATACTAATTAAGTATAACATTTATTATTACAACTAAATTTCCCTTTATATACATTTTAATTACTTTTAAGTTTTGTTTACTTGTATAATATCCCATTCCCTATCATCATTTAAACTTTTAACATTTGGTAAGTTTTATTATATGTTATTAGAATGCAATTTGGCATTATACAAATTAATCCGATTCATTTTACTTAATTAGAGTGTTCACTATTTTAACTAGTTTAAATTTTCTTTACTTTCAATTTAAGAGTTGCAAACTTCAACTTTAAAGTTTCTCAAAACATTTAGCTTAGATTTCTTAATTATCTTATTTTATAAGTTCCGGTTATTCAAATATTTCATTTCATTCAAACAATTTGAAGATTATTAATTAACAGAACTTAAAATTATAAATATCGGGTTCATTTCAAATCATTTGAAATAAGTATATATACTTATCCTTTGTGTATCAAATCATACTTTTGGAGTTTAAACCAAAAATCTGTTTATCAAAACAATTTCATAGTAAAGCTCCTCAGAAGTCTCCCCCCTTTTTGAGACTCGAGAAAGAACGTCGATGCTGCTACGCAGTCATCACCGAAATTATTTTCCAGTGATAGAAGAGGGGAGTACTGAATTCATTCCTTTAAAATTTATTTGAAAACATTTGTTTTTGTATATACTTTTAAACCATACTAATACTATTTTCCAAACCTTGAAAACCCTTTTTCAAAAACAACGGAATTTAAATTTCTCAAATTCTCAATTTTATATTCATTTTACTTGCAAATTATATTTTATAAATCACATTTATACAGTTTCATTTTCTTATAATCATATAATAGCTAATAGTTTAAGAATATTGACTAATCAAACAATAAATGATAATGATTGGTATTATCATTTCTAACAACCAATTCACACTATAAATACCATAATAATTTATGAAAATTATTCCTTTATATACAAAATATAACCAGGGTAAAATTATTTCATTTAGCCAATTTCAAAACAATACTATGTTGAATTGTTCTGTTCAAGTGTTTAGAGGTCCCTATCAATAACGTTAATTACTCATATTGACCAAAATCCATAAGCCTCTCAACAAATCAACCAACACAATATAAAACAATTTTTATATTCACTAACAAATACACGTACATATATATACACTCAAACTCTTTCCAGGGTGCTACTAACCCTATCTTTAATGAGTTACCCCTCAAAGCCAAGGTTATTGTGAAACCAAAGCTCTAATACCAACTATGACGGCCCACATTTCGGAAGATTTAAATTGACAAAATCCACACATGTCTAACTTAAACAATCCGGAACATAGATAATCATTGGGGTTAATTATGAAAAATAAGAAAAGAAGAAGAAAACAACACAGAATCTCGCAGCGAAATGACAAAATATAATAATAAAATAAACAGTTCATGAAGCTGTTTAGTATACTTTTGATTATAATTTATACAACATTTATCAGAGTTATATATATACAACAGAACAAAAAAATAATGCAGTGGAACAAACATTGATGGAAGAATACTAGTAATAATATACCAAATCTTCATCTTTGTCCTCCAAAGAAGAAAATCTTCGATAAGCTAAAAACTCAGGGGTGACCCGAGCGTAATGAAAAGACAAAACACTCGAGTCAAGACTAAAATATTCTTATGTGAGTCAAATCGATAACATAAACATGAGTGTCGTGGCGTCAGAGATGTTTACGGGTTTTCACATCTCATATCCAGTGTATAACGTGAATGCATTAACTCAAGAGATGTTATAGAATTTTCCATCTCTTAAGGATCTAGCAAAATATTTATATGTAGTAGAATACGCTACATATATAATGTCTAGTCAATAAAATAAATATTTTTCTCAATGTTAAGGCTTTACATTAATCCCCCTCAACGCGTTTTTAAGCATTGTCGTACAGTTTGCATATAGAACACCAGTAAACCGTTGGTGGATAAGGATGCACCGTGATACGACAACACTGAACCAAAATCGTAGTGGTCTCAAATAAGGATAAAAGTATGACAAGGCAAGTTAGGCAATGCCCAAGGTAGGATACTACCAGCTTACCCTTCCCGGCTGGTGGTAACGCATCATAGCTATGATCGCCCACCGCCTCTGACGCTCCCATAATTCGAAGGGTGAGCACAAATCAATCATAATGTAAATGATGGTAATACGAAGAAGTGCGTCCTCTCGGGGTAGCTAGCCCACTTGGCCGGTACAGCTCCTGTTTTAGTCATTTCAAATTGGCACAGGTGCCAGGCTAATCCATCATCATTTTCTTTCTTCAAATCCAGCAAATGGCGCCAAATCCAACCACTTCATTCTAGATCAGCACTCCACATACACAGTTCTTAAAGTGGTTCCAGTATCAACAGAGAGCATGCCCATATCCGGCCTCGGTCTCTTTAACAACCAAACGTCGTTTTACACACCGGTTGGTACCTTTACATTTCGAAAACAGTTCATACTTGATATCAAAATACCATATTAGCTTCAAAATCAAACCCATTTCGAAATCATCATATTTACTCAAAAAAAATACCATTTCACTTCAAATCATTTTCGCCTCAATATTTCGATTTTGCTTCCAAAATCGTTTCGAATTTCAGTTTATGTTATAACTTCATTTTAACCCAATTCGCACTTAAATCCAAGATTTAATTATAAACCTTTCACCCCTTTGACCAGTTTGAATTTTTAGAAATAATTTAAATAGTTTTAAAATAGTTAAAATAGTTTAGTAGAAAATAGTTTGAGTATTAAAATGGTTTATATAGTAAATAGCTTGGAAAATCGAATTAATTTTGAATATTTAAAAAGATAGATTTAAGTAGTTTATATTAAAATAAATTATTTGAGAGTAGTTTCAAAGTCAAACTGATTCAATTTCCAAATCTTCTCAATTCAAATCACTTTCAATTTCCATTTCCATTTATATCGATTCAATTCTGATTTCAATTCGAATTAACTTCGATTCCAGTTTATATTCAAATCTATTTCAATTTTGATTCCAAATTAATTCAATTTCGATCTCAATTCCAATTAATTCAATTCAATTCCAATTTTAATTAATTTCAATTCAATTCTCAATTTTAAACCATTTCGATTTATATAAATTCGAGTTCGATTTTCAAAAATATCGATCAAAAGTCACTAAATTCAAATTAAATTTCAATCTTCGAATTAAAATTCAAACATAAAACAAATTCCATTCTTGAGTCCAAATCTATATCCAATTAAATTACCTTTAGTTAGCAATAATTCAAAGTTCGAATGAAATTTCAAATCCTTTTAAAACAAATCAATTTTCGAAATTCAAATCATATTTCGATTATAACTTCAAAATCTCAACTTCAATTATTTAAACAATTTCTTTTAACCAAAATTAATTTCAACATTTCAAACTTGAATTCGTGATTAATTCAAATTTCATAAATTCGATTTTCATTTCTTTAAATCAAAATCATTAAATAATTTCAAAACCAAGACATTTAAAATTATTTAATTTAACTAATCCGATGTCCGTATATAATTTTCTATCCTACGGCCAAGTGATCAGTTATTTCAATTTAATTACAAGGACGGATATATATCATTTCAATCCAAAATAATTGTCATAGGTATATATCATTTCAACTTATTTCTTAGTTTATTCGAAATAATTCGATTTACAGTTTTATATACTGTAATAGTTTACAGGGTGATAATAGTACATATATAAATTAAATAATCATCCAAATATCAATCAATAGCATCCATCACAACCAATCATCCAAACAGTCAAAATAATTCACAACGATTTCATAGTTATCAATATCAGGTAATTTACTGGCAATTAAATTCCAATTCCAATTTCAAATTTAACCGTCAATTTTAGTTTTTAACAGTTAATCCAAATGACAATTTAGATGACAATTAAATTTATCAAACAACGATCAATAAATTTACCCCACTTCATAATTTCAAATTTAACTAGCATAAAAATATTCTAGTACTTGTGAGCGTTATAAAACACTCACCTTTATTTTCTTTTGTCGCCAAATCCATCCATACTAATTTCATTGCGAAGCTTTCGTCATCACGATCGCAACGCAAAAATCCGTGCCACGATTCGACCTCGTATGGAAGAGTTATTTAATTTTTAAGTTCATCGATTTGAATATAATTAAATTAAACAATATATAGATATATATATATATATAACTAAATTTCCAATCAAACACATTACCCAGCCCACAAATGAGAAAACCCGATCCACTTCTTTCTCCTTTTTTCTCTGTTTGTTTTTCTTGTCTTATTTTTTTTTCTTGCACGGCCCAAAGCCTATGAAGTCAAACCCGACCTTCTTCTTCACCCCTCTTTTCCTTTTCCACATTCGCCTGTATAAACGCGACCTCCCTATTGCCATGCATGTGCATGCGACCTCCCGGCCACCATCGCCGCTTCCAAACCCACACCCACGTCGCCCTCCTCGAGCTCGACCCCATGGCACTATCACCGATCCCACCGGAGCCACCATGTAAAACGCGACATCACTGCTCCCCCCTCGACCTGCTACCGATCGCGACGACTATCTCGACGTCGCGCCCACGAAAATCCATCCCTTCGAAGCTCCTCGGTAATCTAAACCCAAACATCACTTCGATTTCAACAATCGACAACCATAGCCTGAGAAAAATGGAACCCTAACTAAAACTGCAGATTGACCAAACTTGTGATGCCCCACCTCTATACTCACGCTAGTCAAGGACATTACGGGGTAATGCCGTCGACTAGCACGAAGAATAAGGCTGTTGAGGAGCGACCATCTGTGTAATTGCTTTGTGCGAGTACCGATATGTCAGATAATATAACTTACATTTTATCTCCAGAGGAAATCCAACATATCAAATACAAACTCAAAGCTACCACACAGTGGCTATGAGGCATTCGGAAACAAATATAGAAATAAACATAACACAAATCAGTCACAGATATTCATATCACAAAGGCGGAAACAGATATGAATATCACACATAAAAATGTACATCAAAATAGTGGTCAAACTAGATCCACTACATCACAAAAGAATAGATACAAGTGCTAGACAAAAGAATAAGTATACAACTAGGAGTCTCTATCTCAAATGTATACTAACAAAAACTACTAGGCTAAGTAGTTAGCCAAAAGTCAGGTGACGGACCCTGATAAGAAGTCAAACAGGAGCACTTGAAATACCTCGGCCTGACCCGAGTATTATTTAAGAAGAAAATAATAAACGGATCAGTCTAACTATAAATATGAGATAAAATGAGATAGGATAAGAGATATCACGAAAATGTATGATAACAATAATGCCATACTATGACAAGTATACATCAAATAACAACATACAATATCTCAAATATTCTCAGGCACCAAAAAGAATGCCATATTCTTTAAATTATTCACCAAACACAAATATTGATAGAGCTTATCAATGCAATCCACGAAAATTGGTGAAACACAAATTCTAGAAATCATCAATTAGAAATCCAGAAATCACAAAGGTGGGAGGCTTATCACAAACGGGAGCATGAAAACTCACCAACACGTGCATCACAAACGGGTCGCTAACCCATGGTCGCTAACCATAGAGCCGGTGCAACGATGTAGTACAATAACAGTACGCCCGATGAACCTGATACTCAAGTAATTCGGAACAACGACGCAGTACAATAACGGTACGTCCAATGAACCGAAAAGCCAGGACATCGATGTATTACAATAACGGTACATCCGATGAACCGAACACCTTATAAGAACATGGGTCGCTAGCCCATAAAAAGAATGAGATAAAGCTCCATAAAACGAGGTACAGTCCCCCACGTGGACAAAGAGACATCGCATATCGCTAGTCTAAACCATAAAATGATCACCATCGATCGATGAAAAGTGTAGATTACACTAAGCTAGTAAATAAGTGAGTTTAGCTTCATGTCCCATAACCACTGGCTTAACTTAAATATTTACGAACAAAATGTAGATTTCCACTCGAAAATTATCACAAGATTTTCAATCGAACAAGTCTAAGAATTAACCGACAAAGTAAATGCTAGCGTTTCATACCACTTGTTTTGCTAAGCTGTTTAATTAGATTTCTCATACGAATGAGGTAAAGGTTTGTATATACTAATAGATTGGAAAACGGATTTATAAACGAAATTTGTATTAAAAATAGAGTTGGAATCATCTTTGTGAAAGAGTTTGAATATTTATTACTAGTATAGAAAACCTTTATATTTTAAAGTGACAAATCACAGAAATGATTATAGAAACAATCAATCACCAAAATCCACGTTCGATGACGTGAATTAAAACCATAAAAATCGATACCGAATCCATCAAAATGGATATTGCCAAAAATCCGGAAAAAGAAGCCATCAAAGTCGATAAATGATAACAACAATTCGGATCATCAAAAATCGATTAAAACCGGAAAACCCACATGAAACAGCCTATAATAGGCAAAAAGCAAACTTCACAGATTCAGTCGACTGAACCAGAAGGTCAGTCGATTGATACAAGGCTAGAAACTCTCGGGTTCCTGGTTCAGTCGACTGACCTTCTGGTTCAGTCGACAGATACAAGGCCAGGAACATTCGGTTCCCAGTATTAGTCGACTAAACCAGAAGGTCAGTCGACTGATACAGGGTCAGAGAATTTTCTAGTCCCAGATTCAGTCGACTGACCTTCTGGTTCAGTCGACTGAACTGCCAGTTGCAGTATTATCAGTCTAGCCCCCAAAAGGGGCAAAATCCTAATCAGGAGTGATCAAACGAGCATCGAAGACTAGGGATTTATGCCAAGCGACAACCCAGCCTTATAGGCTCTTCGATACACCCCAACATTGTGTTCAAACATCAAAGATAGGATTTTTAAAGATTTGACTTCAAAACGCCATAAATTGGAATATTCATCAAACCAATTCAATTCAAAAGCAAATGGACAAGGAATAGATGTTAGGAATTACTACCAAACAACTATCAAAGATATAGACATAGATGTGAGTTCAAAAACTCACCTTTAAACCCAAAAACAACCAATGAGAAGCTCCAAATAAAAGGAAAGACCAATTCCTCTTCAATCTCAACTCAAGAAGCTCCAATCTAAGCTAATAAGCAAATATTTCTGAAGTTAGGGTTTAGGAATTTCTGAAATTGAAGAGAGATAACGATGGAGAAGATGAAGAGGATGCTTACCTAAGCTTCTCCTTGATTTTGGACTTGAATTTGTATTTCCTAAACCAACTAGGGTTTGGAATTCTAATTTCCAATCTCTTCCCCCATTTTTGCTTTAGCTTGAATGTATTAGGAAATGAGAATGAATGAAGAGGAGAGGAGGTGGAGTTAGGGTACTAGATGGGTTGGTTGTTAGGTTATTGGGCTGAAACCTAAACCCAAAGCCCTAAATGAAAATATCAAATTATCACTCAACTCCAAACATATCGATGTTTATACTTAAAAAGGTCGCAAACGCTATTTTGGACTCAATGGAAGTGGTCTCGAGTCCTAATTCGACTGTTTGCAAAAAGTGACATTTCGGGCTTTAATCCGACTAACGATGCTATATTTAAATAAAACATTTAAATATACAATCGTAAAATATGCGGGTTGTTACAAACTCCCCTCCTTAAAGAAATTGCATCCTAGCAATACTTAAGGAAAGAAATAAAAAGTAACAACCATACAAAGGCATAACAACACAAAAAGAAGAAATTTTGAAATGAGAAGTTCACCTTAAGGAGCTCGAGAGAGTAAGTCCGGATGTGTTCGCTCAATGAATTCTCTGGATTTCCCAAGAATAATCCTTAGGATTTAAGGACCATTGACTTTCACAAGAGGAACGTCTTTATTTCGAAGGCGTTTAACCTCCGTAGAAATGATACGAATAAGATGTTGCTCATAAGTCAAATTAGGCGAAACTTCAATTTCTTCAATAACACCGGGCTCAAGAATAGAATCAGAATCTCGAAGGCATTTCTGTAATTGAGAGACGTGGAATACGTCATGAATAGCAGAAAATTGATTCGGTAATAAAAGGCGATAAGCCACGGTACCAATGCGTTCGGTGGTGGGAAATGGGCCAATATATCGAGGTGCTAATTTTCCCGATCGACTGAAATGCACAACACCCTTCATAGGTGAAACACGAATAAACACAAAATCTCCCACATAAAATTCTAATTTTCTTCTTCGATTATCGGCATAGGATTTTTTCCTACTTTGAGCTTCTTTCATCCTATGACGAATAAGGTCAATCTTTTCTGTGGCATCCCGAATAAAATCTGGACCTAAAAACAGCTTCTCACCGGCTTCAAGCCAACACGAAGGAGATCGACAAGGCCTTCCGTATAGTGCCTCGAAAGGTGCCATACCAATACTAGATTGCAAGCTATTATTATAGGAAAACTCAACAAGAGAAATATGATCTTCCCAACTTCCACCAAATTCAAGAACACATGCACAAAGAAGATCTTCAAGAGTTTGATTCACACGCTCGGTTTGTCCATCGGACTAAGGATGATAAGCGGTGCTAAAATTAAGCTTCGTTCCTAAAGATTTTTGAAGACCTTTCCAAAATCCACTAGTAAACATTGGATCACGATCACTAACAATAGAAGTAGGAATCCATGCAATCTAACAATTTCCTGGACAAAGAGTTTAGCCAAAATAAATACGGTCCGATTGGACCGAACGGGAATAAAATGGGCGGACTTTGTAAGTCTATCAACTATCACCCATAGGCTATCATGACCCGAACGAGAACGGGAAAGACCGTCAATAAAGTCCATGGAAATTTGATCCCACTTCCATATTGGAATTTCCAAAGGTTGCAATAACCCACCGGGCCTTTGATGCTCGGCCTTTATGAGTTGGCAAGTCATGCAACGCTTAATAAAGTTAGCAATGTCAGATTTCATTCCATCCCAATAATAAAGTCGCTTCATGTCCGCGTATATTTTACTACTACCGGGATGAATGGTAAATTTAGAACAATGAGAATCTTCTAAAATGTCTTTATGAAGATCAATAATTTTTGGCACAATAAGTCTACCAAATTTTCGAATACCGCCCCGAGCATCAATATCAAAGTATTTCAAACCTTCAATATCAATTTTATCCCTAGAACTTTGGCTTAGAAGAACCAATTCGGGATCATGCTTTTTAGCTTCAAGAATGCGGTCTAAAAGAGAAGGATGAGCCTCAAGGCTACACAAAACAAGAGATGAACATGAATTGGATTCACGATCTCGAATCTCACAAGTGGATAAAATCGCGAGATCATTCCATTCGGATATTATCATGGAAACAACCGCTTGTTGCTTACGACTAAGGGCATCGGCAACACAATTTCCCTTTCCGGGAGTATAAAGAATATCAAGATCATAAGATGTAAGGAACTCGAGCCAACGTTGTTGACGCAAATTAAGTTCCTTTTGAGAAAATAAATACTTCAAAGATTTATGATCGGTGTAGAGAAAAAATTTCTCTCCCAAAAGATAATGACGCCAAATTCTAAGGGCGAAAACAATAGCCGCGGGCTCTAAATCATGAGTGGCATATCTAGTCTCGGCTGGCTTTAATTGCCTAGAAGCATAAGTGATAACAAGTTCCCTTTGCATGAGAACGGCACCCAAACCAACACGACTAGCATCGGTATAAACAATAAAATCTTCGTTCCCTTCGAGAATCACAAGAATAGGAGCATCGAAAAGGAGTTCTTTTAATTTTTGAAAAGCAGTTTCACATTTGTCTGACCAAATGTATTTAACTTCCTTCTTTGTCAAACTAGTAAAAGGCACGGAAATTTTAGAAAAGTCTTTTATGAACCGACGGTAATAGCCCGCCAATCCAAGGAAGCTACGAATTTCCGTCACACTCTCCAGTCTCTTCAAATTTTGAATCGCTTCAATCTTTGAAGGATCCATGGAAATTCCAGATTCAGAAATAATATGCCCCAAGAATTTCACACGAGATTGCCAAAAGTGGCATTTAGAAAATTTTGCTTTCAATTGGTTGCTCCTAAGAGTTTCCAACACAATCTGAAGATGATTTTCATGCTCTTCCTCGGTTTTAGAATAAATAAGAATATCATCTATAAAGATGAGAACAAATCGATCGAGGAAGTCTTTGAAAACTCGATTCATAAGGTCAACGAAATAAGCTGGAGCATTCGTTAAACCAAATGGCATAACAAGCCATTCATAAGATCCATAATGAGTACGGAACGATGTCAATGGAATGCTATCCTTGGCAATACGAAGCTGATGAAAACCGGTTGCTAAGTCTAACTATGAAAAGACTCTAGCACCACTAAGTTGATCGAATAGATCATCAATCCAAGGTAAGGGATATTTATTCTTGATGGTGAGATCATTAAGCTTGCGGTAGTCAACGCAAATCCTAAGTGTACCATCAGATTTCTTCACAAAAATAGCTGAAGCTCCCCATGGAGAGGAACTAGAACGAAAAAACTTTTTTGCTTCCAATTCGGATAATTGTTTACGCATCTCCTCATTTTCCTTATTGGTCATACGATAAGGAGGACGAGTGATAGGTAGAGTTCCAGGGATTAGATTAATTCTGAACTCAATTGCTCGCATAGGTGGTAATCCTAATACGGGCTCAAATATGTCGGGAAATTCACGAACAATGTGAATGAGGTAAATAACATCTTCCTCATCATCATTATCGTCATCACGAGGATTTAGAGAATACAAGGATGCTTTCGAATTTGAATTCGAATCTTTCAGAACAAGAGAAATCTGCTTAACAGATTGAGGATGTCGAAGATATATAGTCCGCTCAGGACATAGGATATGAGCTTCATAATAGTTAAGCCAATCCATTCCCAAAATCATTCTAAAGCCTAAGTAACGCATAACATGCAAATCGGCATGGAAAGAGTAATCACATAAAATAATCTCGACATCTTTACAAAGTAAACTGAGTGTTGCGGACCCACCAACCGGGTTCGCAATTCTCAATGAAGTCATCAAGCCAATAACATTCAAAGACAAAGCATCAACAAGTTCTTTTGATATAAAAGAGTGAGATGCACCCGTATCAAAAAGAACTCGAATAGGAAGATCACGAAATATAATAATGCCATCAAGGATAGAATGAGAAATACCTTAACCAAGAGAAGTGTTACTAGGAGCTTGCACAACATTTAGCTTTCCCTCTTTCTTGTTTGGAAGTTTGGGGCATGAAGATAAAAGATGACCCGAACCTTTGCAATAACGACAAAAAAGAGGTTTCGGGCACCTATTTGCACAATGGTCCTTAGAACCACAATTGTAGCATTGTCCACGACTAGAGGTAGGAGTCTTTGCTACCGAAGTTTCTTGCTTCCCTTTCTTGTTGGGATTAGGCTTGAACTTAATAGGCCTCTTCTTGTTATTGTTGAAGTTCGGTTTGGCACCCACAACTTCAACATCACTTTCTTTATCGGCCTCTTCAAGTCGAAGAGCGATATCAACAAGCTGATCGAAAGAAACTTCTAGTTTCAGAAGTAATGGCTTTTGAGGTTCTTATTCAACCCATAGACAAATCTCTGATTTTTCTTCAATGGGGTATTAATATACCCGACCCCATATTTAGACAGAGATTCGAAAGATGCCACGTAGTCGGCCACAGAAGATTCACCTTGAACAAGGTCGATAAAGCGTCGAGCTAAAGATACTTTTTCAGCTTCTGGCACAAATTTGAACTCGAATCTTTCCTGGAATTGCTCCCAAGAAAGATCCGCTTCAATAATTTCAGATATCAGATGCTCATACCAATCTAATGCTCTCTCTTGGAGCATGCTAGAAGCCACTTAGACCCGATGCAGATCAATAAGATTCATGCGGGAGAAGATGCGATCGCATGTTCGAAGCCAAGCTTGGACTTCTATAACGCTTTCGGAACCCTTGAAAGGCCTTCCACCCAAGTTGGTGTAATCACTGCACAAGCGTGCAAACCCAGATTTAGGATGAATAGGCTCTGGAATGGGTCCGATAGCTTGAGCATTTTTCACAAGATCTAGAAGTTGCCGAGCAGACATAAATACTCCATCCTGAGGAGTAGCAATGGTTTGACCGGCACTGGGACGGCCTGGTCTAACCATTTCTCTTCTTTAAGAAAGAAAAAAGAGGGAAAAAAATATTCACAGAATGAATATCAAACAAACTTGATTGATAAAACAAGGCATCATAAAAAGAAATAGGATAGAATGGTACGAGGACTCGAATTAAATCCTATGGCACGATTCCTAAGAAAGACTTAGGACAATGATCCTTGCTAGATTATTCTACATTGTTCCAAAGTTTGGCTCTGATACCAAGCTGTAACGCCCCACCTCTATACTCACGCTAGCCAAGGACACTACGGGGTAATGCCGTCGATTGGCACAAAGAATAAGGCTGTTGAGGAGCGACCATCTGTGTAATTGCTTTGTGCGAGTACCGATATGTCAGATAATATAACTTACATTTCATTTCTAGAGGAAATCCGACATATCAAATACAAACTCAAAGCTACCACACAGTGGCTATGAGGCCTTCGGAAACAAATATAGAAATAAACATAACACAAATCAGTCATAGATATTCATATCACAAAGGCGGAAACAGATATGAATATAACACATAAAAGTGTACATCAAAATAGTGGTCAAACTAGATCCACTACATCACAAAAGAATAGATACAAGTGCTAGACAAAAGAATAAGTATACAACTAGGAGTCTCTATCTCAAATGTATACTAACAAAAACTACTAGGCTAAGTAGTTAGCCAAAAGTCAGGTGACGGACCCTGATAAGAAGTCAAGCAGGAGCACCTGAAATACCTCGGTCTGACCCGAGTATTATTTAAGAAGAAAATAATAAACGGATCAGTCTAGCTATAAATATCAGATAAAATGAGATAAGATAAGAGATATCACGAAAACGTATGATAAAAATAATGCCATACTATGACAAGTATACATCAAATAACAACAAAAATCATACAATATCTCAAATATTCTCAAGCACCAAAAAGAATGTCATATTCTTTAAATTATTCACCAAACACAAATATTGATAGAGCTTATCAATGCAATCCACGAAAATTGGTGAAACACAAATTATAGAAATCATCAATTAGAAATCCAGAAATCACAAAGGGGGGAGGACTATCACAAATGGGAGCATGAAAACTCACCAACACGTGCATCACAAACGGGTCGCTAACCCATGGTCGCTAACCATAGAGCCGGTGCAACGACGTAGTACAATAACGGTACGCCCGATGAACCTGATACTCAAGTAATTCGAAACAACGACGCAGTACAATAACGGTACGTCCAATGAACCGAAAAGCCGGGACATCGATGTAGTACAATAACGGTACATCCGATGAACTGAACACCATATAAGAACATGGGTCGCCAGCTCATAAAAAGAATGAGACAAAGCTCCATAAAACGAGGTACAGTCCCCTACGTGGACAAAGAGACATCGCATATCGCTAGTCTAAACCATAAAATGATCACCATCGATCGATGAAAAGTGTAGATTACACTAAGCTAGTAAATAAGTGAGTTTAGCTTCATGTCCCATAACCACCGGCTTAACTTAAATATTTACGAACAAATTGTAGATTTCCACTCGAAAATTGTCACAAGATTTTCAATCGAACAAGTCTAAGAATTAACCGACAAAGAAAACGCAAGCGTTTCATACCACTTGTTTTGCTAAGCCGTTTAATTAGATTTCTCATACAAATGAGGTAAAGGTTTTTATATACTAATAGATTGGAAAATGGATTTATAAACGAAATTTGTATTAAAAATAGAGTTGGAATCATCTTTGTGAAAGAGTTTGAATATTTATTACTAGTATAGAAAACCTTTATATTTTAAAGTGACAAATCATAGAAATGATTGTAGAAACAATCAATCACCAAAATCCACGTTCGACGACATGAATTAAAACCATAAAAATTGATACCGAATCCATCAAAATGGATATTCCCAAAAATCCCGAAAAGAAGTCATCAAAGTCGATAAATGATAACAACAATTCGGATCATCAAAAATTGATTAAAAACTGGAAAACCCACACGAAACAGCCTAAAATAGGCAAAAAGCAAATTTCACAGATTTAGTCGACTAAACCAGAAGGTCAGTCGACTGATACAAGGCTAGAAACTCTCGGGTTCCAGGTTCAGTCGACTGACCTTCTGGTTCAGTCGCTGATACAAGGCCAGGAACATTCGGTTCCCAGTATCAGTCGACTGATACAGGGTCAGAGAATTTTCTAGTCCCAGATTCAATCGACTGACCTTCTGGTTCAGTCGACTGAACTGCCAGTTGCAGTATTATCAGTCTAGCCCCCAAAAGGGGCAAAATCCTAATCGGGAGTGATCGAACGAGCATCGGAGACTAGGGATTTATGCCAAGCGACAACCCAGCCTTATAGGCTCTTCGATACACCCCAACATCGTGTTCAAACATCAAAGATAGGATTTTTAAAGATTTGACTTCAAAACGCCAAAAATTGGAATATTCATCAAACCAATTCAATTCAAAAGCAAATGGACAAGGAATAGATGTTAGGAATTACTACCAAACAACTATCAAAGATATAGACATAGATGTGAGTTCAAAAACTCACCTTCAAACCCAAAAACAACCAATGAGAAGCTCCAAATAAAAGGAAAGACCAATTCCTCTTCAATCTCAACTCAAGAAGCTCCAATCTAAGCTAATAAGCAAATATTTCCTAAGTTAGGGTTTAGGAATTTCTGAAATTGAAGAGAGTTAGAGATGAAGAAGTTGAAGAGGATGCTTACCTAAGCTTCTCCTTGATTTTGGACTTGAATTTGTATTTCCTAAATCAACTAGAGTTTGGAATTCTAATTTCCAATCTCTTCCCCATTTTTGCTTTAGCTTGAATGTATTAGGAAATGAGAATGAATGAAGAGGAGAGGGGGTGGAGTTAGGGTATTAGATGGGTTGTTGTTAGGTTATTGGGCTGAAACCCAAAGCCCTAAATGAAAATATCAAAATTTCACTCAACTCCAAACATATCGATGTTTATACTTAAAAAGGTCGCAAACGCCATTTTGGACTCAATGGAAGTGGTCTCGAGTCCTAATTCAACTGTTTGCAAAAGGTGACATTTTAGACTTTAATCTGACTAACAATGCTATATTTAAATAAAAAATTTAAATATACAATCGTAAAATATGCGGGTTATTACAAAACTGTCACCTCTATGAACAAGTGTCGCACTTCTCCATCTTCGAACTGGTTGAAGGTCTAGACGTAATTGGATTTTTAAAGGTGGTTTCATAATTTTTTCTTTCTATTATATATTTGATATAATGTGTTATATCAATTAATCGATTAAATTAAAAGTACATTTAATAGAAAATTCATAGAGGTACATTTTGTGATTGTAGTTACAAAGTGTTGTAACCGTGAGTAATTTATCACAATGAAAATAAATATATCATTTTAAATATTCCTAGTCAAGATGCATCATAATTGGATATTGATGTATCCATTGAGACTAGAGTATGTAACGCTCTCCAAATGTTGGGCAGTATATTACTCATGGCTGTTGGGGACACCTGGAGGTTACGTATTGATAGTTATTGGATAAATATGGAACGGCTCACTCGATAGTTTTATGTTGGTTAATATAACTAAGGTCAAACAGAAAATATCGAGGTGACTGATTTACACAGTTCTCTTGACTTGAGAATACTATAGATCATCAATATGAAAGCTCTGCTTTGATTATAGTCAAATCATGGCGTGATGTCCTTCGAGTGACTATAGTTGGGTCGAGTGGAAGTATTGGAAGTGAAGCACTATTCAAGAGAGGATTCGTCTCTTCGGTTATATGGGGTTAGTATCACGGTCACTCAAAGTCATAGCCTTTGGCTAGATTATTTCAATTAATAATAATTGTTATTATTGAACCAAGGACTTTGTATTTAGACTATAGAGTTGAATATGGACAATATTGGAATTTTGACCATTACCAAATTCCACAAGTCCAAAGTGATATAGTTTTGATGAAGGGAATTAGTCTAAAATAAATGTCACAACCGGGTAACACTTAATAATGTAAAATTGGATTTTACCAAAACTAAGTAAGCGATAAATTTGGCCAAAATATCACACCACCTGTTAAGTGACATGTGAACGTTAACATTCGAATAGTTCGATTTAACCGCTGACCAAATTTACACCTAACGAGTCATACTATCGACATGATGAATTCCCTTTAGGTCGAATGATTTCATTAGTTTATAATTGTTATAAATTAATTAAATTACTTAATATTTACGAAATATTAATTGTAAAATTTTGAATATGATTTGAAGAACAAATATTATTATATATTTATAATAGTTATAAATATATATATCAATCGATATGCGATATCGATAAGCAATTAAATTAGATTTAATAAATAATTTTTATTTAGGCTTAAAATAGGTTTAAAGCCTATGAAAGGGGCTGGAAATATCAACCAAAAAGATGTAGGGGGCGGCTAAAAAATGGGCAAGGGGTATTTTAGATGGATGGCTCAGATTTAGGGAGATTGGGTAAGAGATTTGATCCACCATTCTCTCTATTCCTTCCACTATAAAAGAACTCATAAGAATAATGCATTTGGGGACTTTTTGGTTGCAATTTTCATCTTTTTACTAGACAATCCCATCTACACAAAACTCCATCAAAGCTCATCTCAAATCAATTTTAAATCAACAACTATTGGATAGTCAACGGTTTACAATTCAAGGATTAGCAGTGCACCGAATTAAGAAGAGTTCCAAGGAGGGATATTCATCATAGCAAGGTGTACTTCAAGGCATAGTTTTGGTATGTTTTCTTATTTCATTTAACTTATAATTCATGTATAATATTCCATTGCTTATACATATATATCATATTTATATTGTTAGTTAGGTAAAATTCCTATATGTATGAATGTTGTCACATATTAAATGGTTATATGTATATATGTATAAAAATTTATTTAAATCAGGTGTAAACAAAGCCGAAATTATTTATTTTAATTTTTATATATATTTATTAGTTTATTATATTTATATTAGTAAGTCATATTACATAAATTTAAATAACCTATAATTCATTATGTCACCATATCATGTTCAAAATTGAATAATATTTTGTATATGCAAATTTATACTAAATATAATTTTATGCAATAGCAAAAAATATTTTGTAATTATTTACTATTTTTAATATTATTTAAATTGAAATAAAGGTTATATAATTAATATAAAATAATATATGATTCGAAAATTATATTTTAAATTTTATAAAAATTTCCTTCATCATATTTACTTTCGGCCAAATTCCAAAATTTAAAAATCAAATTTATATTTTTAAAAAATCATTATAATAACGATCGAAATTAATGAAATAATAAAAAATATAATTTCAACTCAGAAAATTATGGAAATTTTTTCTGACCTTATAATATCATATTCTAATTTCAAAAAATTGAAAATTTAAAACATATTTTATGAAATTATTTTTAGTATTATTTTAATGTATTTCGATTAATAAATTTATATACAAATAATTTAATATCATAAAATTATAATAAAATATTTTTATGTTATGTATTGGATCTGGAATCTAATAAGATATATATATATATATATATTAATTTTATACTTGATATAATTATATAATACAAATATATATATTTAAATACATACATTTATAAATATTTTTAGTTATTACAAATAAAATTATAAATAAATAAATACATATATATATATATATATATATTAATTTTATTGTTGTAAAACATACATGTATAAATAAAAAACTTTGCATTATATATATATATATATATTAATATATAATCATTCATCAAATTATTATCTAATTTAATACATACATGCATACGGGGGTGTGTGTGTGTGTGTGTGTATGCAAATATTTATATTGTTTTAATACTCATTTTAAAATAACAAGTGTGTGTTTGTATATATACATACATACATATATTTGGACAACATATAATACGTATAAGATGAGCTAGCATATCCATTGCGATGCAAATCCCAACATTTATATATGGGCATGTTATACCTTGCATGGATGTTATGTTACACATGCACATACACACATATGTATATGATACATATGTGTACCATTATGCTTAATTTAAAATATAAATAAAATAAAATTTAAGTTATTAAGTATAATTTAAATGAAATAAAGATTTTATTTAAATTAAAAAAATTCTTAATAAATTAGACTTCATAGGCCCAATAAAGATCCTATAGGGTAGAAAATTTAAAATTCCCTATATTTTCTACTACGGGCTGGTCCAGTTCCAACAAGTCCAACATTGCTTTGCCTGAGTGTGGATCCATTTTAAGAAGCATATATCTTGATTTGGTGATTTATAGATTTTTCTTTTATTTTATTTTGATTTTATAAGAGGAAGTCAGAGCTTGAAATTATTTGCTGGAAGTGATAATGTGAGCAACAAATATGAAAATGGGTTACGGGAGATAATATTTGTAAGTGGAGAAGAATGTTCTAGAGTTGTAAAGAGAGATGGAAATAGCAGGATATTTTTAAGGTTAGGGTTTTGGGCTAATGGGCACTAAATAATTAAATTTCTTCCTTTCATTTTCCTCTTTTCTTTACAAAACAGTTTAAATTTAACTAATACACTTTCAACTCTCAAATAAAAATTACATTAGCTTTCTACTAGACTTTAAGCATATTTTTATATAAATTTATTACTATAATTTCCTTTATTTTGATAATTTTCCCATAATTACATTTTTAATCTCACTTGCAAATTCCAAATCTCTTATATTTCTCATTATTTCATTTCATAAAATTTATTAAACCACTTTAATTTTTTTTAATCATTTATGGTGGTAAAATATCAATATTAATTCCTAGAATATCCAAACATTATTTTTAATAGTTTTGTACCATCCCTCATTCTAAGGCCCAAAACTAAGTGTTATGGATGTCGTAGTCATCCATAGTTATTAATTCCCAACGACAAAATGCTGCTATGTTAATTGTAGAAATAATCAGAAGCATAAGAATATGAAAAGTTCTCAAACACTATTTAGAAATAACTTTTACATTCCATTTCAAAATATGATTTCATATTCGTTACATAACCCCAATTGCGATTCCACATTCAGAGAAAATATAACTATACAAAATACTCCAAGAGCGACATATAAAGATACCCCCTTGGTTGATCAGAGTCAAATACTTAGCAATTATACAACTTTGCCCTTACATCCAAATAGACTAAACCAAGCTACACAACGGAAAGAGATAAAGCTTGTAATAGCTAAATTGCCTCATGCATGTTTCCAGAAGCTTATTCATTTAACTGGAACCTGAAATCCCTTACTCCTGACCTACTCAATTGAGTACCCAAGAGTGATGCGGCGCAATCTACCAACTCAATGGATTTGAGTCGTTCAAAGGCCTTAGGCCGCTCACGACCTAACGAAAGTCGCAAACGACCTAGTGATGCAGCGCAAGCCACTTACTTCTTAGGTCACCCAAGCGACCTAGCGAGCTATGTTCATTCGAACGGAGCAGCGAGCTACGACCTAGCAAATGATGTAGCGTTTTCCTTATTTCGCTCCAGATTGCCTCTCACCTTAGGTCGCTCAAGAGTAGGTCGCGAACGACCTAACTCACAACACCGAATGAAGCAGATTGTTCTTAAGCCGCCTTGAAGCTTAGGTCGTCCAGAGGGTAGGTCGTTCAAGAACTAGGTCGCATAAAGAATTCCAGAAGCTAATTTTTTAGGTCGCGAGGTGTGTTGTATTCTTAGGTCGCATGAAGCTCAAGCCACTGTTTTGTTAGGTCGCAATGTTCTTAGGTCGCTGATGTCCTAAGTCGTGTTATATTTCTGTGTTGTAAATATGTTAAGTCGCATGTGTTGTAATTTTTCTTATGTTTGTTAAATCGTATGTCGTTGTGTATATATTAGGTCGTATGTTGTCATGTGGTAAGTCGCTTGATGTTGTAACGGTTAGGTCGCGTCTGTTAGGTCGGTAACGACCTGTCTTAGGTCGTGAGTCGCGTGAGTTAGGTCGCTGACCTGGGTTGTAAAACTCTATAAATAGCGGGGTTGTGTCATTTGTAAAATTTGGTTGATTTTGAATAAAACTTTGTTGAGTGCTTTGTGCCTCTTCTTAAATTGGTAGTTGAGTGTTATCTTCTATCTCCACCTTCGGCATTCGAGTGCGCTCGAATCAACGATTGTTGAAGCCAATTCATGGTATCAAGTGCGCTTGATCAACGTTCGAAGAATTGTAGTTCTTCTTTCACGGCATCATGCGCGATAAACGTGACGAAGATAGCTAGAATCCGGTATCTTTGAGATCAATAGATTTGGGCATTTGGTATTTTCAATCCACCGATTGCTACTTTCACCGTTTCATACATTTCTATTATTCGCCGCTGCGTCATTTGGTATCAGAGCTAGACTTAGCCAATCATAGCTAAGCCAAGTCTTTGGAGCCAATTCCTATTGAAGAGTTCAAGCCGAGCCAATTAAGTTTAGGCCGAGCTAGTTGAAGTGCTTGAAGTGTTTGAGCCGAGCTAAGAAGTGTTGGAGCCGTGCGAGCTAAGTGCAGGCCGAGAGCAAAGATTTGAGTTAAGTTGAAGATTGTTTCATTTGACAATGCCGCTGAGAAGAGCTAACCGCCATCAAAATGTTGAAGATTTGTACAAAAGAGAAGATGCTGAACAAATGGAACAACGCATTAGCAACAAATTCAATGAGAAGTTGGATGAAGGTATTGGTAGATTGGAGAAATTAATGATAGATATGAATCAAAGTCAAAGGAGAAGGTCGCCAGTCTCGAACCATGGAGGAAACAGAGTTTCGCCATCGGTTACGGAAGTGAGGAGGGTGTCGCCACAATCTTACCGAGACAGAAGAGAATCATCAGTTTCATTGAGACGAGAACATCATGAGCATAGAAGTGAAGAGAGAAGAACTCCACGGGAGTATGAATATAAGCCATATCGTGATGCTGAAAGACATAGTCGAAGAGATATGCGTGATCATAGAGATGTTGATGGTCGAGATCGATATCGAAGTCCATTTGATTATGATGAAGAGAGTGATAGAAGTAATATTCATTATCGAGATCGAGACCAAGTACGAAATGCATATCGGGATGTAGAAGATGATCGACGATGGGAGTCAGGGATGAAAACTGAAATTCCAGAATTCAAGGGTAGTATGCAAGCTGAAGGATTCCTTGATTAGTTATCTAATGTTGAAGAGATTTTTGACTTCAAAGAAGTTCCCGAGCATCGAAGAGTTAAGTTGGTTGCTACTCGTTTGAAAGGAAGAGCTATGGCATGGTGGCAACAAACAAAACTTACACGGGAAAGAATGGGCAAATCAAAGATTGAGTCATGGGAGAAGATGAAGAAATTGATGAAGGCTACTTTCTTGCCTTATAATTATCAATCTCTTATGTATCAGCGATTGCAGAACTTGAGACAGGGAACAAAGTCAGTGAATGATTATGCGGATGAATTTTATCAATTGATTGCGAGAAATGACATCATGGAGACGGAGGAACAGTTGACCGCTATATTTGTTGGAGGGTTGAGAATGCAGATTCAAGATATGGTGAACATGTTTGATCCGAGATCTGTCGCTGAAGCACATCAGAAAGCACTTGCCTGGGAGAAACAAGGAAGACGAGGAGGTGGTGTGTTTACAAATTCCAACAATCAAATGAAAGGGGCTAGTAGCAATGCGAATGTTTCCAAGGCTGTTGCAAAACCGGTTGTTAGTGAAGTTGCCAAGACCAAGGTCAATAGTGGTATCAAATGCTTCAATTGTCAGGAGTTTGGTCACAAAAGCAATGAATGTCTGAAGCCAAAGAAGCGAGTGATGGTAGCTGAGGTTGAGGATGAGGATGTAGAAGCTGAATGTTCTAATTCACTACAAGTTGAGGAGGAAGAAGAAGTGTCGGGAGATGAAGGGTATTCATTAATAATGAGGAGATCTTGTTTAACACCAAAGCAAGAGGATGATTCTAGCTGGTTGAGGAGCAACATTTTTCAGTCAACATGCACTATTCTGGGGAAGGTTTGCAAGTTTGTTATTGATGCGGGCAGCTGTGATAACATCATTTCTACCGAGGTTGTGAAGAAGTTGGCATTAAATACTGAGAAGCATTCGAAACCTTACAAGTTAGCTTGGTTGAGGAAAGGTGGGGAAGTGAAGGTTGGACGAAGAGCTTGTGTAAATTTTTTGATTGGGAAGAAATACAAAGATGAAATTTGGTGTGATGTTGTGGATATGGATGTATGCCATCTGTTGTTGGGGAGACCATGGCAATATGATAGTGTTGTGCAACATGATGGTCGTACTAACAGTTACAGTTTCATGTTTGAAGGTACTAAAATCACTTTAGTTCCTAAGAAGCGACAACAAGAAAAAGCAAGTTGGAGGAGATTGAAGAACTTAAAACTTTGCTATCTTTGAAGGAGTTTGTTAAGGAAGTAGAAGAGGAGCCTGAAGTATTTTTGTTGATTGGATGTGAGAGTAATGAAGTGGTTGAAATTCCTGAAGAAGTAAAGCCAGTGCTGGAATAATTTGAAGATGTATTTCCTGAAGAGCTGCCAACGGAGTTACCGCCATTGAGGGACATACAACACCCAAATAGATCTTGTTCCAGGAGCTGTGTTACCACATAGACCACATTACAGAATGAGTCCAAAGGAATATGAGGAGTTGAGAAGACAAGTGGAAGAGTTGCTTGAACAAGGGCGTGTACAGGAAAGTTTAAGTCCTTGTGCAGTTCCAGCCTTGTTAGTGCCGAAGAAGGATGGAACGTGGAGGATGTGTACTGATAGTCGAGCACTAAACAAGATTACAGTGAGATACAGATTTCCTATGCCTAGATTGGATGACTTGTTGGATCAACTTAGTTGGGCTGCTATCTTTTCAAAGATCGATTTGAAGAGTGGTTATCATCAAATTCGAATTCGACCAGGGGATGAATGGAAAACAGCGTTCAAGACACGGGAGGGGTTGTACGAATGGCTGGTTATGCCGTTTGGTCTTTCGAAAGCACCTAGTACATTTATGCGGGTGATGAATTAGATCTTTAGACCATTTATTGGGAAGTTCGTGGTGGTGTATTTTGATGATATACTGATATATAGTAGAAGCACAGAAGAACACTTGCATCATCTGAGAGAAGTGTTGATGATACTGCGACAGGAACAATTTTATGCTGCAACGAAGAAATGCGTGTTCATGACGCATAGTGTTTTATTTTTGGGATATATTATTTTAGAAGGAGGTATATAGGTGGACCAGAATAAAGTTGAAGCAATCATAAATTGGCCACAACCCAGGACGATAACAGAAGTTAGAAGTTTTCATGGTTTAGCATCATTCTACCGAAGATTTATTCCACACTTCAGTAGCGTGATGTCACCAGTTACTGATTGTATGAAGGGGAAGCAGTTTTCATGGTCGGAGGAAGCAGGGGTTGCTTTTGAGCGAATCAAGGAGCTTTTGACGACAGCACCAATTCTAGTATTACCAGATTTTCAGTTGTTATTTGAGTTACATACTGATGCATCTAAAGTTGGGATTGGAGGGGTGTTGAGTCAGAAAGGACGACCAATTGCATATTTCAGTGAGAAACTTTCTGGAGCCAAGATGAGATATAATACTTATGATGTGGAATTTTATGCTATCGTGCAAGTTGTGAAACAATGGAGACATTATTTGTTTCATAAAGAATTTGTTTTATATACTGATCATGAAGCTTTGAAACATTTGCAAGGGCAGGATAAAGTCGCAGCTAGACATGCTTCATAAATCGCATACTTGCAACAGTTTACATTTATGGTGAAGCATAAGTCGGGAATTACAAACCGTGTGGCAGATGCATTGAGTCGAAGGAATCATTTGTTGACTACAATGAAGGTTGAAGTAACGGGGTTTGATGTGTTGCCAGAATTGTTTGTTGATGATCCTTACTTTGCCAAGGTGGTTGATGAAGTCGAGAAGGGGAAGACGGATGAGTACGTGTTTGTGGATGGTTTTCTTTTTAAGGGGAATCGATTGTGTATACCAGAGTGCGCCTTACGAATAAAGATTGTGAAGGAGTTGCATGAGGAAGGTCATGTGGGTAGAGATCGTACTTTGCAGTTGATTTCTGAATCATATTTTTGGCCATCCATGAGGAAAGAAGTTGAAAGATTTGTGGAGAGATGTCATATTTGTCAAGTTTCCAAAGGGACAGCGACGAATGCGGGATTGTATATGCCATTACCTATGCCTACTAGACCGTGGGTTGATGTGAGCATGGATTTTGTTTTGGTTTTGCCTAGAACTCAAAGGGGAAATGATTCTATATTTGTTGTGGTGGATAGATTTTCGAAAATGGCACATTTCATAGCTTGTAAGAAGACAGCTGATGCCATCCGTGTTGCTCAATTGTTCTTTAAAGAGGTGTATCGATTACATGGTCTACCTGAATCTATTGTTTCCGATCGGGATACTAGATTTCTAAGCCATTTTTGGTTGAGTTTGTGGAAGATGGTTGGAACGAAGCTGAATTTTAGTAGTGCCTATCATCCACAATCAGATGGGCAAACGGAAGTGGTGAACAGATCATTGGGAAACTTTTTGCGATGTCTTGTGCAGGATAATTTGAAGAGTTGGGATATGAAGTTATGTCAGGCGGAATCTGCACATAATCATGATGTTAATTGAAGTACTGGATTCAGTCCATTTCAAGTTGTATATTCAGCAATTCCGAAGGGACCGTTAGATTTGACGACCGTGCCGTATCAGAAGGGAGTTGTTAAGCGAGCTTGTGATTTTGTGATTGAGTTGCAGGAGTGCCATAGAACTGTTCATGAACGATTGCTTGCATCAAATGAGAAGTATAAACAACTGGCAGATAAAAAGCGAAGGAGTGTGAACTTCAGAGAAGGTGATTTGGTTTACGCCGTGTTGACAAAAGATCGTTTTCCAGTGGGAACGTACAATAAATTGAAAGCGCGAAAGATTGGTCCAGTAAAGATCTTGAAGAAGATCAATGATAATGCATATCAGTTAAGATTGCCAGATCATATTCACACTACAGACGTTTTTAACGTCAAATACTTGATTCCGTATCATGAAGATGAGCTTGTTCTGGAAGAGGAGGTACAAATTCGAGGTCGAATTCTTGTCAACCGGGGGAGGATGATGCAGCGCAATCTACCAACTCAATGGATTTGATTCGTTCAAAGGCCTTAGGTCGCTCACGACCTAACAAAAGTCGCGAACGGCCTAGTGATGCAGCGCAAGCCACTTACTTCTTAGGTCACCCAAGCGACCTAACGAGCTATGTTCATTCGAAGGGAGCAGCAAGCTACGACCTAGCAAATGATGTAGCGTTTTCCTTATCTCGCTCCAGATTGCCTCTCACCTTAGGTCGCTCAAGAGTAGGTCGCGAATGACCTAACTCACAACACCGAATGAAGCAGATCGTTCTTAAGCCGCCTTGAAGCTTAGGTCGTCCAGAGGGTAGGTCGTTCAAGAACTAGGTCGCATAAAGAATTCCAGAAGCTAATTTTTTAGGTCATGAGGTGTGTTGTATTCTTAGGTCACATGAAGCTCAAGCCACTGTTTTGTTAGGTCGCAATGTTCTTAGGTCGCTGATGTCCTAAGTCGTGTTATATTTCTGTGTTGTAAATATGTTAAGTCGCATGTGTTGTAATTTTTCTTATGTTTGTTAAATCGTATGTCGTTGTGTATATATTAGGTCATATGTTGTCATGTGGTAAGTCGCTTGATGTTGTAATGGTTAGGTCGCGTCTGTTAGGTCGGTAACGACCTGTCTTAGGTCGTGAGTCGCGTGAGTTAGGTCGCTGACCTGGGTTGTAAAACTCTATAAATAGAGGGGTTGTGTCATTTGTAAAATTTGGTTGATTTTGAATAAAACTTTGTTGAGTGCTTTGTGCCTCTTCTTAAATTGGTAGTTGAGTGTTATCTCCTATCTCCACCTTCGGCATTCGAGTGCGCTCGAATCAACGATTGTTGAAGCCAATTCACGGTATCAAGTGCGCTTGATCAACGTTCGAAGAATTGTAGATCTTCTTTCACGGCATCGTGCGCGATCAACGTGATGAAGATAGCTAGAATCTGGTATCTTTGAGATCAACGGATTTGGGCATTTGGTATTTTCAATCCACTGATTGCTACTTTCACCGTTTCATACATTTCTGTTATTCGCCGCTGCGTCAAAGAGTTTAAGGGGAAAAACAAAATTTTTGGCTCAAACAATGGTCTGGTGTGAATAATAACCTACCATCTCGAGCCTAATAGATATCTAGTGAGACCACGCCGTTGAGCGGAACGGGTTTTCCCTCCACTAGTATCTTAACCAAAATTTATTAACCATATATTGTGCTCTTGCAACCACAATGTTTAGAACATAAAAGTAGCATTTATAGTTATGCAACATATACTGGGTTACCCATCCCAACTTATTAGATTACCCATCTTAATTTCAAATGACTACCCATCATAATTTAAACTGATTATCCGTCTTATGTTAATCTGACTACCCATCTTATAATTATGTGGACTACCCATCTCACATTTAAACATGTTCATAGTTATGTGGACTATCCATCTCATTTACAATTATTACTTGAAGTACCCATCCCATTCCATATTGACTACCCATCATATATGGTTCCATTATTTAAATTATGTGGATTATCCATCACACATATTCCATTTAATTTACAATGACGTGGACTATCCATCATACATCTCATAGTTTTCCTAAGATGACTATGAACCTTTCACTAACCTCATAGAGACTATCCATCTTCGCTATGATGTGGACTATCCATCTTACATCACATAGTTTTCCTAGGATGACTATCAACCCAACATATAACAATTTGATTCATGTTACCAACATGTTAACCTAGGTCTATTTGTGCCCCTAATTAGGTTATCTCCTCTTAAAATTACAACATTTCAAAGTGACATACATTGGTATCCCTAAATGGTCAATGTCGAACTCTAAGAAAATGCATTGGTATCCCCAATGATAAAGTCTCATTTATAAAACATTTACTTTGTCGATACTAATCTACTTTTGTATCCCAATGATAGTGTGACATCTATAATCAAAATAGCATTGGTATCCACAATGTTTAAAGTCGAACTACTAAAAAATAGGTTCATCTCCCTTATTTAGGTTAATATAGATCAATGTCGACGTCAACAATACTGTCAACAACAAGGATTAAGGCTCTCCGCCTTCAATGAAAAAGAATATAGCACATGCCATATTAAAACACGTCAACCTCTATCCAAAGTTGAAGACAAACCTAAAGTTCTTTTAAGTATGAACTTTATATCGAAGATAGGGTCATCAACCCTTATATAATATAGGCTATCCACTTTTGAAATAAAAACTTTAGGACATTATAAAACAAATGGCTTACTACCGAAAACATGGGGTCATCGGCCCTCTCAAACATAGGCCTCTTCGCCCCTTTTTAAAATAGCTTTAGTTTACAAATAAGCCTCTTCGACGTTAAAAGAAGAAGTGTGACGTCGATGCTATACTGCATTATTGCTGACCCTATTCAGTATATAAAACTTTGGTATACATAAGTTCGCTGGTAATGATGAGTTGCAACATCAAGATTGGCGGCGTTAATATACGAATATACTTAATCACTTCGGCTACTATGCCACTTAGTATCTGTATATGGGCGAAGTTAAAACATGCGGCACCATTGCCTTAGTTTTTAAAATAGTCGAAGTGATAATCATGCTGCATCATTTAAAACTCATAAATAATTCATGAGAATGCGATACCGCCATAGGTGGTTGCCGATGATGTCGACTTCGATGTTGTAGGAATCATTCCATAACTACCTAAGTAGTTACCCTATGCTTCCATCCTCATCGACGTCGATACTCATGAATGCAGCACTTCTAGAAGCGTGGAGGGGATATAGGTAGCATGGCATCAACATAATTAACTTAAAACTAATTTCTTATTAAATAAAGTAAATACTTTTCACCAAACCCAATTTCTTATCCAATTCCCATTAGATAAAACAGTATCTTTTACAAATCTTTTCAGGATTTCTGCCGCATGGAATTTTCTAGTTCCAAAACATTTATCAACTTTAATTAATTAATAACCTTAATTAATTATTAATTTAAATGCTTATTTTGCATATTAAATTCATAATAAATCATATTCACTTGGAAAAAATCCAAAAAATTCATAAAAATTCGAGAATATCCTTCTCTTCACCATATAAAAATTTCGAAGCCAAAAACCATTTTTAATCATTTTAAATAATTAAGACCCGAAATACTCCAATTTCCACATTAATAAATTCATAAAATATTCAGTTAAATTTGAAAAATTATGCAATTAAAAACCCATCTCCAAAATATAATTTTACATATCATATCAAAAATTCGAATCATTTTGAGATTAAAAGCTTAGGTTTTACCCTTAAAACTTACTTTAATAATTTCATAAAAATTCCATAAATCATTATTCTATCCAAACAATGATCGTACTACCATATCTTGGAAAAAAATACAATAATCATTAGGGTATTATCCATAACCGAATTTGAAAACAAGAAATGAGATGGTTTAAGTATTATTCACCTTAGAATTAATTGTTGGATTTGAGATTTGATATTGCTTTGGTTTCCCTAAGCTTCTTCCCCTTGAATCCTCTTGATTTTGTGACTTCTTCCTTAGGTATGGCCGGCCTCCTTTCTTCTTCCTTTGATTGTTTTTTGATTGAGTAAAGTGAGAATGAAATGAGGGGGAGAGGGTGTAAGGAGTGAAAGTTGGGTCTACCTAATTTGCCCCACTCGTATATTCTCTTATATGTTAATTTTAAAACAATCTTTCTTAGTTTGGCTTGACCTTATAAATTTTCAAATCTCATTTTCATTAACCATTTATATTAATCTATTTAATCTATCCAATTAAATTTCCTGAATAATGTTAAACTAAAATTAGGGGTGTTACAAGTTTATCGCTTCAAAAACATTTGTCATCCAAATAATTCATTTGATAATCATTTTAACAAATAATTTCTTCCAGCTCAATTAAATACCATCAATTACTTTTAACCTTTCCTCAAACCTTATAATATATACTTTATTATCAAAATCCTTAACTTTGGAAAATACTCGTCGTTTAAATTCCAAATAAAATTCCATATCCTCAAATCATTATAAATTTCCAATAATATAATATAAATCCTAATTTATTCTCATTTGACATTTAAAACCCATTTTAAATATTTAAACCTCTATCTTTAATTTTAATTAGTTGCTTCTCCGTATCAGGTTGTTACAGTATCAACTTGATGTAAAGAGTGCATTCTTGCATGATGATTTAACATAAGATGTGTTTGTACAACAACCTCAAGGATATGAGAAGAAAAGGGAACATAGCGTCTATAAACTAAAGAAAGTCATTTATAGGCTAAAAGTCAAGCATTTAGAGCTTGGTTTAGCAAGATCAAGGCAGAATTTACTAGGAGAGGCTTTTAATGAGTATACTTTGTCTGTGAAGCCATAAGAGAGGGTATGATGTTGACAAAAGTGTATGCATTGATGACTTGATATTCGCTAGAAGTAATGCCAAGATGTTTAAGGAATTTATAGCATTAATGATGTCAGAGTTTGAGATGAAAGATTCACGTAACCACCTACCCTTTTGGCCTCTAGGTTCAACGTTCGAACCGACGTAAACACTTGAGAACCAAAAGCGATGAATCATTGGGTATGATAAAATACAAATAGATGTATTTCTAACTAATAACTTTCAGAGTCTCGTGGTGGAAGGAAACAAAGTATAATATAAGGATAATCATAATCATATAGCATCACCATAACATGTCTAACTATCAGATACATGTGTGTATACAATACAAATCAAACCCAAACCATACACAGTCAAATCCATGTCACAACACTTATTTACATCATATACAATATGTACAAATGAAGCGCTATCTCTGATACCATATCCTCTCTAGACTCCACCAACCTAGATATATAAATAAAAGGGAAAAATAGGAGTGTGTCAAATGTAAGTCCGGTGAATGAGCCATACTTTACCGTATATATACTACAAAAATAATACTATATCATGATATGAATCTAATGCTTGGTCACCTCACATCTTGCTGGTCACATCATGCCTAACTATCATATACATCTAGCCATATTACATCACATTTATGTAGACTCACTTACCTAGACTCGCCTCCTGCGCTACAGGGTCATTTTGTTAGTCCATGAGATGATGAGATGATGGTTTTGATGACAACAACCTTAGAATAGATTATAAAATATAAATACTAACATTACAAGTTTAGATATATATGTATATGCAGGATCTAACCATGCAGGTATCAAGAATGAAGACTGTACAGTATAGAGATTCAAGATATAGAGATAGAAGACTCATAAGTATCAAGATTATCAAGAGTTCAAGATTTCAAGGTTAAGTTTGTTTTATTAGGAATATTTGTTAAAACTCGTAGAAAAGCACTGGCATCTTAATATCCAATTTATTCGTGGAATGGAATCCATTTCGAGCCTGTTAAAGGGATGGAACCCTAAGTAGGATGGAACCTACGAAAATCTAGTGGGACATTGTTTTGTATCCACTAATTTTAATTCAAATGATTTTACAAAATTATCTTGTTTTCAAAATGATTTCAAAACTTTCCTTTTAAAAGATTCAAAACTCTCTGTCCTGATTTTAAATAAATTTAGCCTCAAAAACATCTTTAATTTCAGAGTCAAAATTACTCCTGATTTTAAACTATCTTTTCAAATAATATATTTAACTTTTAATTTATTTATACTTTGATTTAAATTATAGTTAAATAATATGTATATTGTTCTTTATATTTACTTATGTATTTTAACTATAGTCAAGTATATTTATAAAGTTTAAAATAATTTCAATATAAGATAGAGGTTATTTTCAAAGAAAATCAAAATACCAAAAATCCCTTTGGGATGTCAACATGCCCATGTACCCCATGTCGACATAGTGTCAGTTGGCTTCAATAATTCAAATTTCAAAAGAAGTGTCTATTCGCCATAACTCTTCATGAATGGACATGGCTGTTGTTTTTCTATAAATAGGGGTCAGTTTCAACGAATTTTCAATCACTTTTTTCTGGTTTTTACTCCTCTTCTTCTTCTTCTTCTTCCACATTTCTTAATACAAAATCATACCATTACTCTGCCGAAATCAACATCGAATCATACTCGATTTCTTCTAGTGTGATTCTCCATCACTTTCTCTACAAGATCTAAGTGCTAATCTGAGTTACAGATTTTTTGTAATCAATCGAGCGAGAAAAGGTGTGATTGTAGCCTTGGAAATCAATTGAGCGAGAGAAGGTGTGATTGTAGCCTTGGAAATCAATTGGGTGAACTTGTTGCCCCGGAAATCAAGTATCTCTACCCAGAGGATTGTTATTCTGGAGGGTGTACCTCGTAGCCTTGAAACCGAGGGTTGTAATTGTTGAATTGAAGTTTGAAAGGAAATCCGTACTTAGTTGTGCGGGACTGGATGTAGGGTAACTCCGAACCAGTATAAAATCCGGTGTGCTCTTTCCTTTACTACTTTTTCTTTATATTTGCATCTATGTTTGATTCTGTGTTCATATCTGTGTCTGATTAGTGCATACATTGTTAAAAAATTAAGATAAACTCAAAAAGATTAACAGATTTCTTAAAACACTATTCACCCCCCCTCTAGTGTTAATTCTAGCCTTAAGATCCTTAATCCGCATTCCTCACATTTGGTATCAGAGCTTTGTTTTCTAAAGTTTCATAATCTGAATTTTGAAATTTTTTAAAATGGCAACTTTTTATAAAATTATTAACACTGTTTTCATATGA
Source organism: Allium fistulosum (assembly GCA_030737815.1). NCBI lineage: Eukaryota > Viridiplantae > Streptophyta > Magnoliopsida > Asparagales > Amaryllidaceae > Allium > Allium fistulosum. Next base: position 921,949,543 of record CM060906.1, read on the forward strand.
ATATGTCATAGAATCATCATGATATTGGTGTTTAAAATTATATTTAGTTATTTTGAAAAGTCACTTGATTCTTTAAAAAGTTATCTTGTTTTGCAGGAGAAGAGTTATGTACAAATGGATATATAATGGAAATTGACAAAGAAATGGGTACCAGATCAATTCAAAACTTTGGGTTCTCATCTACAACTTGATTTGATACTGTACTTCTCTCCATCTGCTTCGCAATGCCACTAGTTTCGTGTGAATCCTTCAAGAAATGACCAAGTTATTGTCAAATGAAGTTTTGGTGAACAAAGAGAAAAAGAAGGCAAAACTATCAAAGGTATTCTTCAAAATGCATCCAGAGATTTGAGTATTTTGTTCCCACTCCTTTTCAGATTGTACTTCTTGTTCTCGCGGTTATTTTGATGGGTGGATCATCAAATTCCGATCAAAATTGAGTGAGATATGACAGTTTGAAGTTGGCTATCCAAAACGGAAAAACTGTGTACGGAATCTTCTACATTTCTTCTACTGTTCGGCCTGTTGCATCACAATACCATCCAAATTAGACACCAAACTATTACTAGATCGTAGCCCTTGCCTTCCTCTTAGGTTTGCCGCTGGTTTCATCTATTTCCGTTAAGAAACAAAGGAGATATTTAGAAGATTGATAGTATATAGAAAAACGGGAAGAAGATAAAGAGGAGGAATTTTTATGAAAAGCGGTGACCGTTGGGCCTATTTATAGTGGTTGAAGTGTCCATTCATTCAAAATTCGAATTCAAAGTTTTGGCGCCAAGTTGATCAATTTACTAAATCATCTGTATCTTTCTCATACGGTCTTCAAATTCAGCAAATGAATATACTACGCTGATAAGAAAAATGAGCCCGTCGCAATAGAACATATCTCGTCGTCAAATTCAGAAAGATATAAATGTGTGGTTCACAACAATGGAGGAACAAAAAAGTTAGAAAGATGGAATGCAAAAATTGGTACGCTTTACTATTATTTCATCTTTATTATTGCATTTAGAAATATATATCTATGCATTTAGTTAGGTATAGAAATTTATCTCTTTTATAAGTTTTGATATTTTGGTCCATATATCGACACACCATAGTATAAATATCGTTATACAAGTCTAAATTTTTTAAAAAGTCTTTTAAAATGTGTTTTCTTTCAAATAAAATCTACAACTAATTTATTACAACTATACTAAGTAGAAAAGCATACATTCATTCATGATTTCAACTTTTCCAATTTTATTTTTACTTCTCATACTCTATTTCTTTTAAGATACTAATTTTATATCTTTAAGAAATTAGTAGAATGAATTTAGAATGTTAAAATAAGCTCTATTTATATATTTCTTCAATTAATAAGATTGCACCACATCACATGACCGGAATTTTAGATAGCATTTCTAAAATGCTTCTTTTCTTCTGTAATGTTTTGTAAGTACTGCAAATTCGTTTTTATAGCATTTTTGTGCTTTGAAACGCTGTAGAGTTTCAGAAACTTTACACAGCATTTGGTAAAAGCTACAGTTTCTATAATGTTTTGAATATATTTTATTGCAAAAACTTTTTATAGCATTCTATAAATGCTGTCTTTTCTGTTTGAAATTTTAAATTATAAAAAAAATGATATTTAAACTAAGTATTTTTCTCTATTCTTTTCAGATTATTATCTAACTTATATTAGAATATTTTAAAAGTAATTTCATTTTTAAAATATTTTTTAATAATTAATTCAATTTTTTTAATGTAAGAAGCCTTAATGTAACACATGTTTATTTTAGTTTTTCAATGTTTATTATTTTATTTAATATTTCATTATGATATTTTTTTAATTTAAAATATATTTAAACATGTTTCTAAAATATTTAAACCAATAATAATTTAATATAAAGGTTTTAATTAGTAAGATAAGTATTTTATAAACATGGAAGTTTGGATTATAGTAATTAAATTAAAATAATTATTTTAAATAAATTAAATAAGTAGGCTATTAATCTTTATAAAAACCATATTTGATCATATATAGTATAAGTCCTTATTCCTTAGCGTTTAATTTTGATATTAAGTTTGATTACTACCTTTCATGATTATGTTACAGTTTTAATACCATTTATTACCTTTAAACTATTGTCTTTACAACTATTTCAGTCCCATTCATTAGTTTTCTTAACTTAAGTCTAGTAATTGGTGTGTTTTACCTTTGTTTGGTTGAAGTGATTTATAATAAATAGTTTGATATATGTATACATACATACATATATAGACACACACATACACACACACACATACACAGATATATATATATATATATGTGCTTGTCAACTAGATATTACTTATCACTCATGTTTATATTATAGTCTAAACATCTCTTACCATAGTATATATATCATCATATCATTTTGCAAAATATTTTACTTCATTGTTATTATATTACATATCATTATGCATTCTATTTCATATCACATTACATTGCATATTACATCATAAATTACAATGCATGAAATATCATAATCATTTGCATCACAAGTTGCACTTCATTCTGCATATCATCTCATGCTACATTGCATATGTCATACATTTCATACTGCATTACAAACTACATATTGCATACATGTATACATAACGAGTGTATTTTATTTAGGAGGAGTTTGTAGTATTGTCTTATAATATAGGATTATTAGTTTTTGATGTTTTGATTGACTTGTTTGACTTGATTGACTTGATTGACTTGTTTGACTTGATTGACTTAATTGACTTGTTAAACTTGATTGACTTGTTTGACTTGACTGATTTGTTTGACTTGTCTGACATGATTGGTTTTGATGAGTGTGTTGAAATATACTTAATAAATAATTTATGTTCTTATATTTGATTTCTAACTATTATAAGCATTATCATAGATTCTTAGTTAGGATAGTTATTAATTTAGGATTATGTTCTAGTTTTTAGAGTTAAGTGTTGATTGTATTGTCTGAAATATATTTATACATATTTATTGAATAATTATAGTATAATTAAGTTAATATCTTTCACGATTCATTTACTATACTGTGTTCTAGTATTAGTTTAAGAGGGAGTTTTATAGTTAGTGGTTTAGGACTAAGTTTTAGTTTTAGATCTAAGTGTTGATTATTTATGATAACACTATCATTATAATCACATGTCATAGAGTATTACGTTAAGGGGGAGTTATATAGTTTAGAGATAGTTTTTGTTGATGACAAAGGGGGAGAAGTATAAAATAGGATAGTTAGGCATAGATTAAGGGGAGTTGTTAGTTTTAGGGGGAGTTATTAGGATAGAAGGAATATTTTATAAACAAAGGTTGTCATCATCAAAAAGGGGGAGATTGTTAGTCCATGAGATGATGAGATGATGGTTTTGATGACAACAACCTTAGAATAGATTATAAAATATAAATACTAACATTACAAGTTTAGATATATATGTATATGTAGGATCTAACCATGCAGGTATCAAGAATGAAGACTATACAGTATAGAGATTCAAGATATAGAGATAGAAGACTCATGAGTATCAAGATTATCAAGAGTTCAAGATTTCAAGGTTAAGTTTGTTTTATTAGGAATATTTATTAAAACTCGTAGAAAAGCACTGGCATCTTAATATCCAATTTATTCGTGGAATGGAATCCATTTCGAGCCTGTTAAAGGGATGGAACCCTAAGTAGGATGGAACCTACGAAAATCTAGTGGGACATTGTTTTGTATCCACTAATTTTAATTCAAATGATTTTACAAAATTATCTTGTTTTCAAAATGATTTCAAAACTTTCCTTTTAAAAGATTCAAAACTCTCTGTCCTGATTTTAAATAAATTTAGCCTCAATAACATCTTTAATTTCAAAGTCAAAATTACTCCTGATTTTAAACTATCTTTTCAAATAATATATCTAACTTTTAATTTATTTATACTTTGATTTAAATTATAGTTAAATAATATGTATATTGTTCTTTATATTTACTTATGTATTTTGACTATAGTTAAGTATATTTATAAAGTTTAAAATAATTTTAATATAAGATAGAGGTTATTTTCAAAGAAAATCAAAATACCAAAAATCCCTTTGGGATGTCGACATGCCCATGTACCCCATGTCGACATAGTGTCGGTTGGCTTCAAAAATTCAAATTTCAAAAGAAGTGTCTATTCGCCATAACTCTTCATGAATGGACATGGCTGTTGTTTTTCTATAAATAAGGGTCAGTTTCAACGAATTTTCAATCACTTTTTTCTGGTTTTCACTCCTCTTCTTCTTCCACGTTTCTTAATACAAAATCATACCATTACTCTGCCGAAATCAACATCGAATCATACTCGATTACTTCTAGTGTGATTCTCCATCACTTTCTCTACAAGATCCAAGTGCTAATCTGAGTTATAGATTTTTTGTAATCAATCGAGCGAGAAAAGGTGTGATTGTAGCCTTGGAAATCAATTGAGCGAGAGAAGGTGTGATTGTAGCCTTGGAAATCAATTGGGTGAACTTGTTGCCCCGGAAATCAAGTATCTCTACCCAGAGGATTGTTATTCTGGAGGGTGTACCTCGTAGCCTTGAAACCGAGGGTTGTAATTGTTGAATTGAAGTTTGAAAGGAAATCCGTACTTAGTTGTGCGGGACTGGATGTAGGGTAACTCTGAACCAGTATAAAATCCGGTGTGTTCTTTCCTTTACTGCTTTTACTTTATATTTGCATCTGTGTTTGATTCTATGTTCATATCTGTGTCTGATTAGTGCATACATTGTTAACAAATTAAAATAAACTCAAAAAGATTAACAGATTTCTTAAAACACTATTCACCCCCCTCTAGTGTTAATTCTAGCCTTAAGATCCTTAATCCGCATTCCTCACACATTTGTTATCCGTCGTCACATCAATTGTATATAGGATTCACTTTCCTAGACTAGCCCTATGCCCTATAGGATCGTCTGGTGTCCTTGTGATAAAGCGGACTCATGCCTTTAACTTGCCTCTTGCACTACGGGTCGCTTACCATCCATCCTCCACATCGATCCGCCTAAGACTAGAGGAGAGCAATGTAATACTTGGATCACCTATCCCAAGTCCATATCCTAGGTTGCCTACTTCCACCATAAGCTTGTTCACATTCACATCACCATAGTATCATGTTTTTTTATCATGAACACATACGAATCCATTACAAACAATGATCAATCATCAGATACATCCACTTGAATCTTTAGCATCATCACTTTCCTCAGCAATAGCCTTCTAACGCTTTCATAAAATAAGAGGAACAAAACTCAAATTAATAAACTTTATTATATATATATATATATATATATATATATATGCGCATATGGGTCCAGGTTAAAATGACCCTAAAATAGGCTACCGTTCGACTGGTTGTAATGACTGGTGAACCGGTGTACATGAAAATTGAGAATCCCCTTAGATTTGGGTATTCCATCACAACATCTTGCCTTCAATCGCCTTCATTCCACCATCGGTTGCCTGAGAATGTCCCTAGCACATAACCCTACGTTTTTAAGTTTGATTTTACACTTTACTTCATCAATTTAGTGATATATGGTTAAATTACAAGGATTAAGTAAAACCTAGTTTATTTTTACCATTTCCACCAAATTCCCTCATAAACTCCTGTTTAATCTGAATTCAAATGATTATAAATCACTAATATAATCTACATATCATCGTTATAGGATTAAGATTGCATTATACGAAGCGGAAACTATGAATCACTCATTGAACTCGCCTATCACTGCCTGAATCTCCGTCATCTAGATTGCACCATCACTACACTTTAAAATTTCATCTCCAAAGCAATATAGTTGCTTAACCCTCCTTGTTAGCTTCACGATGTCGTCGAACTCAACGAGTGGTCAGTTTCTGAAATTGTAATGTTAGTTACGTATATGGTATTTAGAAATGAAGGGGAAAATAGCGACCTACTTAAATTCAAATTTTAAACTTGGCGCCCAATCAGCTCAACACGGGTTCAATCATAATTCCTTCATGCGAACTCCAACCAAGGAAAACCATCATACTGCACGAATTAGAAAAATAAGATGCTCGCAATGGTACTAGTTTTATCATCAAATTCGAAAGTTGAAAAAATAACCATTTTACCCATAAATTTTATTTATTTTATTAACAATTTAAATTCAATTATTTCAATACTACTATATTATTAATATATAATTATATTATTTACCAAATTTTCAAGGTATTACATTCTACCCTCTCCTCTTAGAAGAATTTCGTCTCCAAAATTCCTAATGGACAAAGAATATATCGCACTTTATTGTATTATGTATCATAATGTGTAACACATAAATATATAAGCATACAAAGTCAATCATTCAACCACTCATCCAAATAGTCATCTACATAACAAATCAAGCTAAAGATCCATACGTAGCATACGAAATCTGAAATCAAATTCATCGATTAGGTGTACATGTTCTATTAATGCACACACATGGTGGTTCTTATGTACTTTATAAGATGCAACCAATAACGTAACATCAAAATATGTATGCAGATGACATATGGAATTATACATACGTATGTACGTACATACATACATATATACATACATATATGTGTGTGTGTATATATATCCAAAACACGTCCAATTGGCATGAAACTTGGAGGCTAAGCATAATACAACATGGAGAAGCTCCCATAGGGATCACATGGTATTGGAGCAAGTTGGAGGGATCGGTACCTATCCTTCTAGAGGAACCGGTAGAAATCAGAATTCAATCAATACTACTTCACAAAAAATGTGATATCTCACAAACCATACGTCAGAATTGCACGAAATTTGGAGAGCAAGTAGCTAAAACCATGGGGAACCACCCGGAGGGATCGCACTCCATTTGGACACCAAGATAGGGATCGGTACCGATCCATATTGTAGGCTCCAATGAGTTTGAAAATTTTTGGGTGGCCTCGTCTTGATCTCCCGAACCTTTTGTCAAAATTTCAGCCCGATCCGTGCATATCTTCCCCTATAAATATAATAGGCTTGGCGTTAGAAAATGGATCTTCTTCTCTTTATCTTCAACCTAGGCTACACTCTGCCAATTTTATTCTTGGATTTCGGATTGTAACTGTAAATAAACTTCAGTATAATAAAACGATTATTTTGGAGGTGATATAGGCTGGAGTTAGCCGAACCACTATAAATCTATGTCTCTATTTGCTTGCTTTCTTATTGTTTGAACTTTGTTCTTTATTTATTTATCCTCATATTTCTGTGATTGGATTGGATATTGGAGCTTTTGCATAATTGGGTGTTGGTGGCCAATTTTGACGCCAACATTTTGGTGCTTTCATTGAAAGGGACTTGCACTTGAGGATTTGGAAGTTAGGATCTTAGATTTAAAAGCTTGAATACTTGGATATAGAAAGAAATGACTAGGAAATCAATAAGGAGAGTGTTACCGATAAGGAACCACCATGGAGGGAGTCAGGAAGCTTCCTCAGGAGCTAGAGCTAATCAAGCATCTATCTACATCACGAGGTATGAAATGGAAACGATGGTGGATGCTATGGAGGAGAGGATGCTGAAAAGATAGGAGGAGATGATGTAGAATTTACTCCAACAGATTAGACAAGCTGGAGTACAGAATCAAAGAGTTGAAGCAGCAAGAATCGCTGGAAATCAGAACCGGGAATATGGAAATGAAGCCAATAGACAAAGGAATGGAATAGAGCAACCGGGGGCAGTCCCCTGCCATCCTAGAGGGATCGACACCAATCCCTCTAGAGGGATTGGTACCGATCCCCAAAGGCTAGGGGGCATGCCCCTATGTTTGGTTGATCGTGATGTTGGAGGACCTACGATCAATCCCATAGAGCTTCGTGTGAATCAGAATTTGGATGCTTGTTCGGAGGAATATGTTCCGGAATTCCCTCGTAGACTCGAGGGGGCAGCTTGGACATGATAGGAGACCACCACTGGAAGACAATGACAGGTTTGTAGAGATTATAAGGCAAGCTATGCGTGGAGGATTGGTGAACAGGGATCTGGAGGATGTAAATAGAAGTACATTCGCTCCAAATATCAAGAATGCTAGGAATCCACCAGAATTCAAACTACCAACGTTGGAAGCTTATGAAGGAAAGTCAAATCCAACTATGCATATGCTGAGGTATATACGACATATGGAAGTACTGGGGGCATCGGAAGAAGTCCTAGCATGATGTTTCCCCTTGTACTTAACAGATGTAGCTGCACTATGGTTTAGACAGTTGGAAAGCGGTTCTATTAGCACATGGATGGAATTGGTCGAAAGATTTATGAAGCAATTTCGGGTTCACATTACAAAACCTAAGAATGTGATGACATTGACATCAGTAAAGCAATGGGTAGGAGAATCACTCAAGGATTTCTAAACCAGGTTCAATGCGGCCGTTGTTTCGGTGGATCGAGCAGATCCATCGATGGTTTTAATGGCGGTAGCATCAGCAGATAATTCAGATTTTAAGATATCACCGATACGGGATCCATCGATGGATCTCGGGGAATTCTACCATGAAGCAGAGAGGTTTCTACGACAAGAAGATAATACGGTACGGGGTGAATAACCGCCCGCTGAATGCTCAGAAAAGGACAAGGGTAAACAGAACATGGATAATAGCTTCAATCGATCGAAGCGATAGAGGGGGGAACCCAAATTCTGTTCTTGCTCGGAATTGAATGAAACCCTAGAACAGATATATCTAGATACTCTAGGGCACCTTCCATATCAGAGGTCGGCAAGGATGGAACCCTCCGAATGCGAACTGATGTCAGGAAAGCGCTGCCTATTCCATGAGCTGGATAGGCACAATTCAAATGACTACAAGCATTTGAAGGATATCATTGAGGAACATATAAGGAATGGTCGGTTACAACAATACATAAGGACTCGGGCTGCGACGGTGGAACATGAGCAGCCACCGTCCACCTCGAATGAATATGGCACAGGATCAAGGCATCATTATCAACTTGTCATTAATTGATCGGGATGGCATGGAATAAGTAGCAAACTCCACAGTAAGATGGCTAAGTCACTTACACATGTATGGGAATGAGGACGGTTCCTAGGCATGCTCTGAGATGATGATAAATCATGATGCTAGGGTTTGTGAAATTTGTTTTCCCCCTTTTTACTTGTTTGCTTCGAAGTCTTGTTTTTCTGGTTTTATTTTGAACTCTGGTTTATTTTTTGTATGGACTCTTATTTTATGGACTTAGGAATGCTTAATTTTGGATTAATGTAATGGATAACATAGGTCATTAGGTATGGACTACGCTTGGCAAGGGGTAAGTCGCTTCGCTCGAACATGATGGATCGACCTATTCAGGTCGTCGAGTATGGATTGTGCTCGGTAAGGGTCCAGAGAGATCAAGGTCGTCAAGTATGGACTATGCCTGACAAGGGGTAGGTTGCTTCGCTCGAACGCGATGGATCAGCTTGCTTAGGTTGTCGAGTATGGATTATGCTCGGCAAGGATCCAATGAGATCGAGGATTTGGATTAGGATAACAACCCAAAGAGGTTATGGATTTGTATATCAACTTGAAACAGCTATGGATTTGGATATAGGCCTAGAGCAGTTTGGGATTCGCTAACGACCCGGTGAAGTCGAGGGTTTGGATAAAACGATCCGGAGAGATCGCAGATTCGAAATTGGATATTGAATCGAAATGGTCTTGGATTTCACTAACGATCTGGAGAGATCATGGATTTGGACTGGCAATGGATTGGATAATATGGATATCGATGGATTATGGACTTTGAATTTTGGATTTATGGCAATTCAAAAAAAGCCTTCCTATCACAAGGCATGTACTGGGGGGCAAAGTGTTAACCCGCCTTTTGGAAAAGCAGTACACAGGCGGATTTAATTCAATGGACATCATGATCATCAAATTTTTTCAACGGACATCATGATCATCAAGGTGGAGGCCTAGAGAAATGGTTACCAAGCTCGGAAACCGGCTATAAACGAGACTATGAATGATGGTCAAGCAAATTCAGATCGGATCCCTAATTTTGTCCTAATCAAGCTGCAATTGGTATAAAGTGATAAGGAAAGCCTCATGAGGCTAAATTTCAAGTCGACCGGAGTTCGCATGCTAGAGTTATGGGCAAAAGAGGAGGGATCAGATCATATTCAGCTCAACAGCACAACTAAACAATGATCATTCCATAACTCAACAACCACAAGGCGGATTGAATTAAAACTTTGGAAACAAAAAGAGGGGATCCTAGGGAGTCTACCCTAGGGATCGCATGGCATTTGGAAAAATTTGGAGGGATCGGTACTTATCCCTCTATAGGGATCGGTACATATCCCTCTTAGGGATCGGCTAAGCCCAACTTCATAACAAGGATCGATCAAGATCTCAACATCTACACGTCCAATTGATGTGAAATTTGGAGGATAAGATAATTAGAACATGTGGAACACCCAATAGGGATCACATAGCATTTGGAGCAAGTTGGAGGGATCGGTACCTATCCCTCCATAGGGTACGGCTATAATCAGCCTTAACACCATATTGCAACAAAGATCGATCAATAACTCGAGTTCTAATCCAATTGGCATGAAACTTAGAGGCTAAGTATAATACAACATGGAGAAGCTCCCCTAGGGATCTTATGGTATTTGGAGCAAGTTGGAGGGATTGGTACCTATCCCTCTAGAGGGATCAGCAGAAACCAGAATTCAATTAATACTACTTTACGGAAAATGCGATATCTCACAAACCGTACGTCGGAATTGCACAAATTTTGGAAAGCAAGTAGCTAACACAATGGGGAACCACCCACAGGGATCGCACCCCATTTGGACACCAAAATAGGGATCGGTACTGATCCCTATTGTGGGCCCCAATGAGCCTGGAAATTTTTGGGTAGCCTCATCTTGGTCTCCCGGACCTTCTCTCAAAATTTCAGCCTGATCCGTGCATGTCTTCCCCTATAAATACAGCGGGCATGGCGTCAGAAAAGGCATCTTCTTTATGCTTCTCTTTATCTTCAACCTAGGCTACACTATGCCAATTTTATGTAATAAAAAGGATTATTCTAGAGTGGATGTAGGCTGGAATCAGCCGAACCACTATAAATATGTGTCTCTATATTCACTTGCTTTCTTATTGTTTGAATTTTGTTCTTCATTTATTTTTCTTCATATTTCTGTGATTGGATTGGATATTGGAGCTTTTGCATAATTGGGTGTTGGTGGCCAATTTTGACGCCAACATTTGTGTATATATATACAAATATCTAACATTTGGGCCTTCCTATATGAATGCGTTGACATGACATATAAACCATGTATGCAATTTTCCTAGGGTCATCATATAAATTCTATATATATATGAAAAACCAATAATATCAACATGGCATATGGTGAATATATCAGTAAATCATGAAATCCTAGCATGTAAAACATATCAAGGTAATGACAAAACCTATAACATAAATGAAACAATCATCCAAAGCAACTAATATAAAGTAACATAAGCAAAAACAACAATTAGTCCAAGGTCATTCAACCAAACCTAGATATTAATTAAACTAAGAATCAGGTAAATGGAAACGTTTTGATAAGGGATGAAACTGAAAAGATCGAATCTACTTCTCCACTTTTAAAATACCATTGACCAAGTAGTTATCCCCAACTAAATCTAACAAACTTTACTATTGCATAGACCCATTCTGAAGCATCAACCACAAATATATATATATATATATATATATATATATATGTATGTATGTATGTATGTATGTATGTATGTACGTATTTATGTATGAATGTCTAACACTTCTACTATCCATGTTACCATCTCGAATAAATGATGCCACAATGCATAACAATGGGTAGTCGCACAAACATACCCACATAAAATTGCAGTCTCTCATACCACTCCTAAATGCACATAACACATAAACCATCAAAACGTACTTTCCTTAATTCATCGTTTAGATTGCTAAGGTAAGGTAACTCAAAGTGGATGCTGTCTTTCCTAGAAAAATCCCAATAACTTGAATCACCCTACTATTCCTTATTCATCTAAGGACATTCAAAATGATCGATGCTTTAACTCAGTGAACATAACATATCTCCCATCCAAATTTCCAATCCAACTTAAATTGTACCATTACACTCATAATACCACTTCTCCAAATATCCAATAAGTTTGATACTCAAAGTATCATCTTCGCAATTTTCCAAACATTACATCCTAAGTTCTATAACATACAACTAAGCAAGCATCTAAACATCCAAAAAAAAAGAAATCCTATCCTATTCAACTAATAAAACCATAAAGTTCAAAATCTTAAATCTAAGGGGAATTCTATCCTAAGGAAATTGTGGACCTAAGATAGAGATAAAGTTAAAAGGATTGACTATATAATGCATTATTTACATGCACCTCATATGCAATGTAAACTCGACACCTCTAAGTCAATATTCCAAAAGAGTTCCTTTGAATAGACAGTCTCTCTTCAATCTGAGAGATGATAAAAAAATAATCTATCTATTCCTCACTCAAAATCATATCCAAACACTTCAAAGTTCTCATATCCCCATCTCTATGCCTGCTAACTATATTGTTTTTTCCTCAACCTCTCCAAATAAACCTTCTTCAATTATCAAGGAATCTTTGAATCCACACCACTCTGTTGTGTTGGAACTAGACTAGCATGCAGTGGGATAAATGGGTAAATTTCAAAAATTTATTCCAATTGGATCATTATTGGGCCTATGAAGTCTAAATTCATTTAGAACTTTTCTAAGTTTTCTTTTCAAATAAAATCAATATTTTATTTAATTCTTAAATACAGTTATATTTGATATAGTGTATTATATTATATATGTGTGTGCTATGCACATATGTGTATATGTGCATGTGTAATATAAAAAAGTGTACATGGTTTGATATGCCCGTATATAGAAACTGGGATTTACACCAGAACAGACTTGTTAGCCCCTCTCGTATACAAATATGTTGTCTAAATGTATATATGTATATAGGAATAATGTATATATATATATGTATATATGAATAATATATGTATGTATGTACATGTCTATGTCTATATATATATATCATATTAATAAAAAATGGCGACTTCGAATACTATTCCCTAAACCCTAGGCGATAAGGAGGACGATAATGGAGGTGGATGGAAGAAGGTGAAAAGAAAGGGGAAGTAGACGTTTGTGGAGGCAATTAAGCAGAATACTCGACAATTTAACCTAGGGTTTGATAAGAACCGTAAACCATTGGTTGAGGTGCTTGGAAATAAAGTTGAAATTAAGGGCCAAGTTAATATTTTTTGAACCAATTAATGATGGTAAGGAATCGTATCAGGTGATTGATGATGAAGATTATAAAGAGGCTAATGCAATTTGGAAGAATCCAATCTACACTTACATGGTAGGCAAATGGCCGTATTTTGTATACTTCAATGCCTACATCAAAGGGGTGTGGAACCCTAAAGGTTTGTGGGATGTCTACCCTATAGATAATGGATTCTACCTAATCAAATTTGAATGAGAAGATGACTATGAACGTATCCTTAAAGGGGGACCATGGTTTATGGACAACAAATTAATATTCATGAGAAAATATAAAGATGATTTTAACATCGAAAGAGCTATGTTGACCACCTACCCTATTTGGATCAAATTCTGTAACTTAAACTTGGCTCTGTGGAATATGAGATCCATTAGTAAGCTAGCTATCTTAATTTGAAAACCTTTAGATATCGACGATAATACTATATTAGTAAAACGCATCAAATTTGCTAGAGTGCTGGTGGAAGTAGAAGCTTGATCTAAGCTTCCAAAAATAGTTAAGGCAATTGGTAAGCATGGTAATGTGTATATTCAAATGGCGGCGTATGAATTCATGCCTCCTAGATGTGGAGAATGCAGTTGTCTTGGTCATATCAATCAGTAATGCATCAACAATCTAACTAAACCAAAGCATGTATGGGTGGAAAAACCAAAAAATGCCACATCAACAGCTACCATTAGCAATCATAATCATGTCAGTTCTCCAAAAAATGATGCAGCAACAAAAATACAATTATAAAATGCTACAGCTAGTAGTCCAGACCTAACCTATATACATACTAGTTCACCTAAAGTCAATGTGTCGGGCTCTACAGCAGAGCCAGAAGTTCATCTAAGGCTGTATCAGAGGGGAAAAAATCCAATCCAAGATTCTAATCAGATGGAGATCCTTGTGGTTGAAAAAGAACCTGAAATTCCTCCTAATAGTAATAAGATGGAGGTGGAGGAGGAGTTGCCTTCTATGATAGCAGAAATTCAAAAAAATGAAAATTCAATTAGAATCCTCTGTGAAGAAGATATTAATATAAGCAAATACACAGAGCCAAATGAATATTATTTAAAGCAGTTTGCTAACAAGAAGGGGAATGGTGCTAATAGTTCAGCAAAGATAATGTTAACTCCTATCATAAGGAGCAAATCTACTAAATCTTGATGTCTACCATATGCTAGAATGTTAGAGGCCTTAACAATGATACTCGAAAGTTAGACCTCTATAATATTATGGCTAAATTTAACTCTACTATTTTAGCTATCCTTGAAAAAAAATCTTTTAAAGAAAACATTGAGATTTTTAAACGTCAAATGGGAGATCAATGCAACATAATATGATAATACACAATAGCTCTAATTCGGCTAAAGGCAGAAGTAATATTTTATGGGAGGTGAATGTATGGTCAGCAACCATTATGAATTCTGATGATCAACGAATAACTTTTCATATGAAAAACATTGGTCGTCTGGACTTATTCATCTCTTTTGTTTATGATAGTAATTTGGCTTCTGATAGAGACAATCTTTGAAAACAATTGATTATTAATTCTAAATTGATACACAATCCATGACCTATTACTGGAGATTGCAATGCAGTACTAAAGATTAATGATAAAAAAGGAGGACTTATACTGAGAGCCTGCCAAGTCGCCGAATTCAATAATTGCATATTAGCCACTTGGTTGTTGGAGGCATTCCATTCAGGCCTGAAATCCACATGGAGAAGCGGTGAAGTGAAGGAAATATCGTCAAGACTGGATAGAGCATTAGGTAATGCAGAGCTATTTAATAAAATTCCTAATCACAAAAAATGTTCTCCCAAGTTCTGCAAGTGATGATTGCCCTCTATACATAAAGTTTAATGAGGATGTTCAATTTTAAAAAGGAAAACCATTTAGAGATGCTAATCACTGGCAGTTTTGGAAGGTTATAATGCAATAGTAGATTTCAATTCAGTTCAAATTCCATAAAGTAACAGAATGTATCTATTTATCATGCTTGTTAAAAGGATGAAAAATAGACTCAAAGACTAGAATAAAAAGAGGCTAAAGCCCAGAGATAAGGTTCAAAGAATTAAAAGTCATGGAAAGCATTCAAATACTGATGGATGACAACCCACTTCATGAAGGCATAAATTCATATTTCTACACCGTTCAGAGACTTCTAAAGGAAGAACTCAAAATATAAGCAATTGAATTGAAGCAAAACGCTAAAGAGAAATGGCTCACTGGGGGAGATGAATGCAACAGATTTTTTAAAACAAAAATTCATAGAGAAAACATCATAATAACTTAAGTAATTGTCTTAATGAACACGGTAAAGCAGTTGACAATATTCAAGACATAGAAGCTAAAGTAATAGCTTACTTCACAGATCTTTATAATGGGGAGTATGAGCAGCCTTTACCTGTAATTCATAGTAGAAGGAGGATTCACATGAAAGGGAGTGAAACGTTGATAGTAAGGATTCATGAAAGGGAGCTGAAATGAGCCATTTTCCCTATTTATAACGATTCCAGCTCGGCCCCGGATGGACAAGCTGGAATGGGGGCAGGCTTCTTCAAAGTGCATTGGGTAAACCGAATGAAATCATGCTAAAGGCTTGTCAAGAAGCTCTGTACTCTTGTGAGTTTATTCCGGAAATAAATCACACTTTTATTTCTCTCATTCCTAAAGTCAATAAACCAGAAAGAATAAAAGAATATAGACTCATTGCTTGTTGTAATGTCACATACAAAATTATAAGCAAAATCATATACATGAGGCTTAACAAGGTTTTACCCGATCTAATATCTCAATGTCAAAGTGCATTTATTAAAGGCCTGTTTATATTAGAGCATTCTTTGGTGATACATGAATTGGTTAGAGAATTCAATAAGAAGGAGACAGACAAACTATGTATGAAAATTGACTTGCATAAAACATATGATAGAGTAAACAGACAATTCATTATTCATTTTGAGAGAAATGTGTGATCCTCTACAGCAGAGGAGAGCACACACGTACATATATAATACCAAAAGTGAAGGAGCTTCCAACAAGCCTGGCAGGTAGCCAAAAACCCTTCAATACAAAAGGAAAGATAAAAAACTCTCCCAAAGGCAAAAGAAACTGATGACTCTCCCAAAACAAACAACTCTAATAAGAAACTAAACCTGAAACTTCTCCAAAAGATAAGCTGCCATCTAAAATGACCTCCACAACCTCAATCTCGACAATCATACCTGAAAACAACTGATCAAGCCACATACAGACTCCATAACAACAATCACCATTATAAATCCCCAAAAAAACTGCAAACCTCAAGCAAAAGACTTAGAGCTTTATGTTTTAAACGAGGACTTCTCCTAATATTAGATGTAGAATAACTCTTATTATTTCTTCTACCAGATCTGGATGAATGACTCAATTTACAAGCAAGATTAGGAGAACGAGGAAATTTACCTATAGATGCTAGACAGCAATACATAACAAATCTGAAACCCCGGGTACGATAATAAATAGCTTGCTCAGAACTGACTTTCCCAATCAAATTGCTACACTCAAAAGTGCCACCCAGCCCAAAGTCAGACCCAACAACCCCATTTTCTGCACATTGTAAATTGACAGTAGGATGTGCACGTTGAACACCATGTGCACACTTAGACACACAATCCTTATGAGAAATATTGACATCACCCATCTCTATACGATTATCAATACCATCTTTATACACTGCCATATCATCTTTATATTCTGCCCTGTTTCTCATAGTAGAATTTAAAATTCCAGCATCTAAAAACACGTCAACATATAAGTTGTTGTGTTTAACAGCAGCCAACTTATTAACACAACACAAGACCATTTTTGGATTATGAACAGCTAAACTAAGATCACCACCATCAGTAAGCATTGCAACACCATCCCCATGAGGCACACAACCATCACAACTACCAGCAACATGTGCACGTTCATCACTACGTGCACACTGAGGCACACAACCATTATAAGAAATGATAATGTCTTCACCCATCTCTGTACTAATAACAATACCATCTTTATACTTTGCCAACCTCATATATGTTACTATTTTTATCCACAACCATGTTATTATCACAACACAAAACCATGTCAGGGATATGAACAACTAAACTCGGATCAGAATCACCATTGACAGTAGGCAGTGAAACTACATCCCCATCTGAACAAACACCATCTAGATAACAAGGAGCCTAGTATACCAAGTCGGAAGGAAATTTCCTTAATGATCGGAGTAGCTCGTTCTTGTCCGCGTACTGTCCGGCCCTGGGGGTGGTTGAGTTGAAGAAGCTGTGACAGAACAAATTAACATATCACTTCTAACTCCAACCAACAGCACTTTATCACAATCCATCATTGTGATCAAGTTTTTATGCATATCAACCTCCTTTTGACAGTTAGACTCATTTGAATTAAAGGCCATGTCCGGTATATGAACCACCAGACTCATATCACCAGCCACCTCACAATAACGAATACCAGACTTATCGAGCAGTCAACAATGGCTCTAGAATAACCTAAATCATCAATTGGATGGGGATCTGAAGCTTACTTTAAAAATTTCTTTCTGCAGCTATCAACAGATAAGATGCGGTCATGATTGAAAGATGAGGAAGCAACTGAGATATCATCCAAACATTGTGATTCACCACAAAATCTTCAAACAAATTTTGATGGTTAACATTCGAATGAAACAATACAATATCTGGATCAAGAAGCAATGGATCTGGACACAAACAATCTGCCGAATTATCTCTCAACATCATCAAACTATCATCAACCAGAGAACAAAAAAACCCATTAAGCCCATCCGTGACTGAAACACCACCATTAATAGAATCGCTACCATTCAAAGAAGAGCTAGATAACCCAGAATGATCTAAAGGAACACCAAATCTATCACTGTAATTTCTACCAATATTAACTTTGTTAATCACGTTGAAATGTTTAAACAAATCTTCTAAAAAATCAATCCCTTCCTTTCTTTGAATCCACAGATGATCTAGTAAAATTCCCTTTAGCTTCATACACTTCAAAACAAAACGATATCCATGCTTGGTAATAGATAGCTCCCTCTGATCCCCAGAACAAGAAACGAAATTCATCGAACAACTACTCTTCTTATGACCAAAGAGTCCGCAGCCGAAACACTTAATTGGAACGCGACATTCCCTTGCCAAATGAGATAAATCCCCACATCGAAAACATCTCTTTCCTATTTTGGAATCAATCCTATTCTTGAAAGAAGAATTATGCTTGAAATGTTGAGAATAGGACAGTGGAGGTTGAGCATACGATTGATTGGACGATGGATAAGAGTCAAAGAAAGGATAAACATTGGAAAGATTTGAAAAAGTGGGACGCGAAATAGAAAAAGAGGGAAATAAACAAGGATGACAAGCGGACGCCATTTGTGACAATTCATTATTCATATGTTAGAATCTATGGGAATTCTAGAAAAACTACTAAGATTAATTTCACACTGCCTAAATACCCTTGCTTTCTCATCAATTAGGTGCCAAAAGGTAATAGAAAGTACAGGAGACATCAGGTAGGGTGATCCCCTATCTCCTTACCTTTTTGATGTAGCTATGGAATGGTTCTCCTTACAAATGGAACATGAATGTCACTAACAACATATATGTCCCATCTATAACATACAACCTTTTATAACTCATTTAGTTTATGCTGATGACCTACTTGTTGTGTTTAAGGCCAATAATTCAGCTATTGAAATGGTTAAAGGCATATTTAGACAATTGGAGAAGTTTGCTAGATTGAAGGTAAATGTTCTCAAAATAAAGTGCTATTTTAATAAGTTCTATAGGAACAAGCAAATTTTAATTGAAAAACTTGGAGTTCGGGAAGGATCTCTTGATGTGCATGTAAAAGTGTATATTGTTACTCCCATATTTAATCTTCTTTTATTAAAATAAGTAAGCATATTAGGGTATTTTACACGTTTAAACCAAAATTTAAATTATTTTCAAATCATCATTCATTCATCTTCATTCGGGGGTAAAATGGTAATTTTGTGTATGTTTTAATTTTGAGAAAATTTATATGCATATTTTTATTTTTATTTGTAGGAAATGGAGTGCAAATATGAAGAGGTTTCATGGATGTATGTATGCATATATGTTGAAAGCTAAGGAAGAAAGGAAATAAATGAATTCAGGCAACATTAAGGAGCCCACATACCCACTAACTAATGGTCCATAATTAAAAGCATATGTACATGTTAATGGAGGCTTAAAGGCATGTTAGTGCGGATTAATTAATTTCCTAATGATTACTTAGAGGTTACACTATCTCAAGGGAATTTTTGGTACTCCCCTAAAATATGAATTAGGGTTTTAAGCATGTAGAAATACCCCTTATATTTCATGTAATCATCTTATTCCTTTTATGCAATATTGTAGCCATAAATCAATTATAAATAAAATGTCTCTTTAATGGCTTCTTAGCTTTGCTCTTTACTTTCATGCATTTTTATTTCATGCTTTCTTTTATTGCTACTTTATTTTATACTCTCTTATTTACTTTATGCTCCTCTTATTTCATGTTAGTAGCATAGATTTAATTCTTATAATTCGTTTAGTTTTATTACATGCAAGTAATTAACTCTCTTTTCTTTTAATTAGCTCTCATTTTTCTTGTTTTTTTATGTTGAAATCATTTTATGTTAAGATGTATTCAAATATGAGTAGCTAAACCCCTTCAATTTAGGGGTAATGAAGCTCTCATGAAACATATTAAATTAACATAATGATTTAATTTGTGATCTCTCCTTGTGCTAAATGGAAATTATGAATGATGGCGGTTTATGTTTTTCTCTTAGTGAATTTGATAGTCTATGTTTACATCTCAAATAGGCTATGCTTAATCCAATATAACACAAACTATTTGATAATTTGCCTAAGTGATTTTGATAATGAAAGTCAAACTAGAATCAAAATTTGATGGTCCATGTTACTAATTCATAGTAAATAGATAATGCTTAAAATTGATTTTATTTTTAATTTCATGTCATTTTCATCAGAGTTGATAAGTGGGTTTGAATGGTGTGTTAAAGTTTGATGGTTTAATTTGTGCTAATTAATAGCACAAATAAATCATACTTATAATAAGCACATCTATCATTTCTACTTAATATTTTATTGAGAGATTGTAAATGAATTTTGTGTTGATTTATATGAATGACTGGAAGCGGATTTGCCTCTAAATTGCTCCTTAATCTCATAATTTTATTCACTTTTTGCTCTACTTTATTTTCTGCAATTTTCTAGTTTAAAACAATTTCAAAAACTTTGGGCTAATTTGATTGAGTAATATTAAATTTTTTGCTTTCTCCATGGATCGACCCGTACTCGCGTACGTACTGCGATTGTACGCCGTGCGCTTGCAGTTTTATAATGATTATATTTTCGGTGATCTTCTAATCGATAGAAACTCCCAGTCAAATACCTTGGCGTACCCTTGTTAAATAATACTATCACTGATGTAGAGTGTGGTAAATTAATTGATAACATCAGAGAAAAACTACAAGGTTGGAGATCTAAGCTGTTATCCTTTGTAGTAATAATAAAGTTAGTTCATTCAATCATTACTTCTAAAGTTAGATTTTGGCTTCAAACTTTTCAAATTCCCAATTGTTTCATAACCAAAATCAATTCGATCTATGACAATTTCATCTAGAGGGGTGATTTACATAAGATAAGTTACAAAGACCTATGCAAACCAAAAAATGAAGGTGGTGTCGGCCTTAACACTACAAGAAATTTTATTTTTGGTGGCGCTACCAAAACTTATGGCAGCGTTTTGATAAACGCCGTGATAAAGCCGGCAACTAAAAATACATGTTTTTTAGTTGCATTTATATAAACGCCACTATAAATATCTTTATTGCAGCGTTTCAAAAACGCTGCTAATAAAATTTATTGCAGCGTTGTTTAAACGCCACTAAAAATCATTGTTTTATCGTAAACTATTTTGGTAGTGCTTTCTAAATGCTGTAATTTAGGGCGCACTTATAGCCAAAGCCTATAGCTGCGTTTATTAAACGCTATATTAATTTTGTGTGCTGTTTCTCCACCGTACATTTTTTTGTAGCGTTTTTTGTTTGCCACCATATGATTCAGTTTTGCCACTTGATACTTCTGTAGCGTTTTTATTTCGCTACCATATCTTTTGGATTTTGCCATGTTTTCACTATGGCGTTTTCTAAACGCTGCTACAAATCTTCCGCCCTCCAATTCAATTTGTTCATAGCATATATTATAATATATACGTAATCACATACACAGTTAAACATAAACACATTCAACAACCACAAAATACATAAGCACACACATTCAAACATAAACACATTCAAAGAACCATAAAATACATAAACAACTGCACTAACATAAACACAACTAGCTCATAACCAAACAGTAGTTTCAAGATAAGGAGTTAACCGTACATATAGTTACACAACGGAACTACCATAAACAGCGTTGCAGTTAAAGTACTATAGATAGTTGAGCTAAGCAAGTACAATAAACAACCAAACTACCTAATAAACAACTAGTGCTGTTGCTGCTCATTTCTTCAGAAACGCTGATCTACCTTTAGACAAGTAATAACCAACAACTAGATTCAAGTTATAATCAATACTGAAACTTTATCTAAATGTGATATTGCAAATGTGATACATGAAGCTTCATCCAAAATATCAACAGCAAGTCATTATCTGCATAACACAACCAAAATATAATAGGTCAAATACAAATGGCATGTGTTCAGTGATAAAAATAATATGAAGGGCATGCTAGATAGTAACCATAAGAATATTATAAGAGGGTTTAAAATATGACAACGACCATATAATAGTTCACATACTCGTCTGCAAACAGTACTCTGATATTTTAAGGTCAAGCTTAAATTATGGACCAGTGGTATCAATTATCATCTTTGCATTGTTCACATGCTCGTCGTTTTCTACTCGAACATACAGAACTGAAAAGGTGTATGGTGCATATCAAAATTTATTGTACACATAATCATGAACTATAAATTTAGTGTAATTTTGGAAGTTCTGATATAAATTAAGCTTGGCATTAAGTACATCATGATGAAAGTGTAAATTAATCGAGATTTAGTCATGGATAACTGGGGTATTTGTAATTATTTCTAACTTAAATCCGTCGTATATAGAGCTTGCTGTGCCAAAAAATAATAATTTATATAGCTCAATTACTGTGCATCTTATCACATCCCTAGGAATTCACATATGCGCACACACTTCAGAGTTCAGACTAATAGTATTCTCTAGCATTTCAGACTGCATCGAGTGGGAAATCATATATTGCTTGAATATGGTAATTGAGCAAATGGGTTTCAAAAAGTTCAAAATTTTAAATTTTAGGCTATACATAATAAAAAATGCTATTATAATCGAATAACATTATGTCAAATTATACGTGAAAAACAAAAATTCAGAAGGAAGCACACATCAAATTATCAACGCATCCCTCGTTTACACTATTCCTTGCTTTTTGACTAAATAAACTTTGGGAATGCTAACCTAGTCCATACATAATGTACCCAGTTGAAGTTCACATCCTATAGAATAATCTGATACCAATTGATCTGCAATGCGTCGATGTTGTAGTGTATTTTCTGTTCGCAACACTTTGGTAACAAAGAAATAACTGACATTGCACATACAGAAAGCGTCAGCTCCCCATCACTCAATTAGCTCCATTACCTTACTAGGTGAAATGCTCATAACTGTAACTTTCAAACCCAACTTAGCTGCAACATGACTCGAACATACATAAATCCTCTCCGAGCACTTCTACAACCTAAAACAATCACCTTCAACACCCCCACCACTGTCGACAACCATCATTCCACCACAAACATATACAACAAAATACTTCCTCGACTCACAAAATACATCAAATTGCTCTTCATCACCTCCTCCCACCATACTTCTGTATCATCATAGACCCAATCACCTTTCTGCCATCAATACAACCGCAACCTGATAACCACTTCCACAACTCGCGACCTCACCTATCTTCCCTTCCTTCAAACCACAACCCTCATACACTCCACTTAGCAACCAATTACCAAAAAAAACTTCGACTGTCACCAACTTCTAACCAACCCCTGAACTTCAATATAAGCTTTTACGTAGTACCAATTCATTATCTTAAGTACGTTTTTATTTCTGACCCATCATATAAACTTTTTATGTTTCTTTAGCTAATTTGTACCACAATTTTCCACTTATTTTTCATATCCAGATGTTAAAGGAACAAATGACGTCCAACAAGATCATTTCTTACAATTTCTAAGCTAATCATGGCCGATTATAAGGTAAGTATCCATTATGCACTCTATACCTCTGCCATTAACTACATATATAAGTTGTAACCATATGTTAATTAAATTTTACAACATTATGTTATTTTTAATCAACTTTTCAGTGTATTCCTGCACTTAAAAGAATTTTTTTCTATCAAAATTATGTTTTCAAACATTGCCTACATATACTGTCAGAAAATCATTTACTCTGATACAGTATGGCCTAAGTTCATACTCCTCTTATTTCTAAACATTCAATTTAATGACTTCATAATATTTTAAAGCAATATTATGACATAAACTGATAGGAACCAAAATATATCAATTACATACAGAATTGCTTACCTTTCATTGTGTTTCCTTAATCATTTTTTCCAATTGGCCAGGCTATGGGAACGCCAAAGGCATCCTCCATGCACGTCAACTCTGATGTGGGTCTCTATAGCTCTGCATTCGGAACTCTCACTGTTTCAACCCAAATCTTAACAGCATCATGTCCCAATGGACGACAATGAACCATCGATATTGAATCGGTTGAAGCGATGGTTCCTTTAGCCACTACTTCATTGGTTCCACCCACATCGATTAGCTTGCATTTATCATCTTTTACCAACTTCGTAATTGGCTGGAAAAAAGAGAGATTATTATGCAGAATACACACACATACACACACATACATAAATACTGAATATATGCGATATTAATATACATACACATAAATACTGAACATAAATACATCGACACATAATAACCACAATTATATTCATCATAAATGATAAAAAGAAGAACTCGTCCGCATTCCATCATTCATTATGTATACTTAAGTTTGAAACCAACAATAAACTGGAACCACTTATACTATAAGTCATGTTGCCACTTCACAAAAAGATTGGGAATGAGGTCGGAATCGTAAATTATATTGAATATCATCGGAAGCTATATATTTTAACATTATATCTTGAACAGACAAAGCCATAAAATTGCACAAACAGTGGAACTGAAGCCAAATTAATAAGAAAACCAACGTATTAAAGGAAACAAAAATAAAAATGATGAACAAACAAAATAAATAAACCATGATCCAAAATAAAGTTAACTCAGAAAGTAGATGTAAAGACAGGTACCATAAACATGAAATCAAACAAAATCATTGTTATTGTATAGGTAAACATTAAACTGACTAATTAAATTGAACTTATTGTACATAAACATGAAAGCATAACAAAATATAAACCATAGAATATATACTTACACATTCTAGTGATGTTTCTTCACGAATGCGGGTGTGGCTCTCAAGGGAGAAGTTTCACAATTTCCAGCCACATTTAGATTTTCATTATCAACTTCAACTTTTGATTTTGGCCATGCTATTTTCATACCGATTGCATCTCTAATGCATGACATATCAAATGTGGGTCGCCACAAGTAAGCATCTCCATTTATTACATTGTCCACCCAAATCACAACGGCAGACGGACCGAGCGGAATACCATTAATAATATGTTGAGGATCTCTAGCATAGATTCTTCCTTCGGCAAATACCCCTCACCCTTATTCCAACCATAAATCTTGCATTTGTCATCTTGGGCGCTGCCGTTACTCTAAAAAGGAGAAGTGTAAATCAGGAGTTTAGTGATTAAGTGAAAATATTGTACATGACATATTTCTAAATTAAATTTGTAGAAGACCTAAGAAATTATTGTGAATTGTAAAATTTACCGTACTGACTTCATTCAAGCGTGCTCGTAGTGCCCTCTTATGCAAGTAGATGGCCATGCTACTGCCTTATTCCCAATGTTTGCTAATACTGTCATTTCATGTGTAGGCCTCCATAAATAAGTATCTGGTTTTTCTGCAAAATCTATAATAACGCTCACAGCATTTGGTCCAAGACGAACGCCATTGACAATCTCGTTTGGGTCCTCGGACAACACTCTCCAACTGGCAACAAATCCAGAGGTTCCATCCCAATTATACACCAAACATACGTTGTCATTGCTCTATAATTATTCAACCAAAAATTATATCAATTACTAGATCAAAAACTAAAATCCAAATGTTATTTCTTGAGTAATATAATTATTAGTTTTACCAATTAAGGTATGCTCCCTTCTTTCGAACTTTCTTAACCTTTCAAACTTTCTTTACCCTGCAGCAAAGCAGTAATACTACCATACTTTAATCTTAGGAGAACTAAAGTGGATATGCACAATAAATCACAAATAGACACATTTGCACACCATTGTACATGTGAGTCTGTGTACACAATCACAATTAAATCATAAATAGCAAAGAAGCAGTAATTGTGAGTCTATGTACACCATTGTACACATATTACACTAAAACTACACCCACAAGCCAAATAAAACCATAATCTTTATCAGATCATAGTTATAGAGTCTTCAAAATATATTATCTAAACATGACCCAAATACAAACTACTACTAATTTTTATACTGCAAAATTAAGCACTGCAAACATAAAGAAAGCACTACAAAATTAAGCACTGCATCTTAAATTTGCCAGACGTTGAAACAACCCTTATTTTATATTTTACATATATAAATTACTTTTAAAAGTTTACCTTCTGGTCCACCAGCATCTGTACCATACTCTTCAATTCTTCTATTTGCTGTTGACATTGAGATACTTGTATATCTCTGGACTGGGCCACAGCTAGCTTAGTTAATGTACAACCCCTTCCCAGTGCCCTTAACCGTCCTGGTTTATCTTGTCCCAATACACGTGCAAGAATTTCTCCGTTGACATTCTGTGACGAGCTGGACTGTGATAGGCCACCAAATTTTTCAATCTTCTCCGATATAAATAAATACATACAGATAATTTACGATGGTAAAAGTATCTTAGTATCGGAAAAAAATTTCATACACCGATAAAAAAAATTCTTACAATAGTATTTGCAGCTTCTGTAGTCACTGGTTCACCATTAATTTTAACGTGAGATTTAACCCAAACATCAGCTCTAGTTACGGTCGATGGATCTAGACTTCCTTTTTTCTAAATTTTGAATAACATTAAATAAATAAACTGACAGGTATTAAATACTATTACATAATGTTATGCTTAATTAACTAACCATGTCGTCGGCTAATCTAGTCATTCCCCTACGACTAGATGTGTGTGGAAGTTGTTTATCCCTAAAGGTCGAATATTTCTCGCTTCGTTTCTGAAATTATTAGAAGGTGTTAGAATTTAGTGACCACTTGTAAGCTAGCTTGCTTAAGTTGATTTGATTGTTATATACAAGTTATACACCGATTAACTTTACACAGGCAATCGACGGTTCAATTTTTGAATATGTATTATTATATTGCTTAATATCGATAATGTTATATGTTGCTTTACATTCAACATGTGAATAAAAAATATCTTAATGTTACCTTAAACTCCGGACTAGTTTTTGTCTTCACAAACTTTCTGCATTCGTTCATGCTTTTGATGTTGGTAGGTTTCAGTTTCAATCTTTCCTCTTCAGTCTTTGCTTTATTTAATTTTCGAACCAACTTGCTTTTTTAGGACCTCCAAATTGCTCCCATTTGTTGAAATATGGCTTTTCTTTGCCAATCCTCTTCCAATTTAAATCGAATCTGCAACAATACATGAAAACATGATATTAACACAAGAACACATGATATTAACAATAACTATTTGCCAAAGCTTTGTGTTGCTGTAAAACTGTTACTGTATAGACTATAGTAGGATGAAAGAATAAATTATAGTTGGAATGCTCATGAAAAAATAATTATAGTTAGAATGCGCATGGATCTCTGCTAATGCTCATAAAACTGTTAACGTATTCAATGTTGCATCAGGCACATTTACGGAAAATAATAGTAGCTTTTGGTATTAATTCATTTCTTTTTTATATTACTATGGTTGTATAACTATAAATTACTAACACTAGTATCAAAGGCAATTGCATAAATCTATGTTTTTACCTAATTATTGATTCACTTGTCAACTGAATATTTTGTTAATTCAATGTTGAAATGTATATGTTTTTGAATTTGGTACTGTACATTAAAGAAGGTACATGCATCAAATGCAATAATCTTTTGGTTGGTTACATTACAGTTTAAATGCCTAATATAGAAATGGATTCAACCACAGAGATACCAGTAAAATGGTATACAAAAATAGAAGTAATAAACTGATCTATTTTGCTCTTAAAAAGAAAAAATGTTGGCATTTCAAAAGTTATCCTAATGATTGTAATTATTTGCTTTCCATACCTGAATTGATCGCCACAAAACAACTTTTAACTCATCACTTAGATTCCTCCAATCATCAAGTCTGTATGGGACCTGCTCCCGCACAAGCGGTCCAAGAAAGGAGGATAAACATACTGACCCTG
Organism: Allium fistulosum; assembly: GCA_030737815.1. Classification (NCBI taxonomy): domain Eukaryota; kingdom Viridiplantae; phylum Streptophyta; class Magnoliopsida; order Asparagales; family Amaryllidaceae; genus Allium; species Allium fistulosum. The sequence goes on from CM060906.1 coordinate 921,977,660, forward strand.
GCCCTATTGGTATGCCTACTTCATTGAACTCAACTTCAGTTCGATCATGAATGTTTAATGGGAGTTTTTTTGCTTTTTTTGGACCTCTACTGCCTCTTTTCTGAGATGTACTTGCAGTTTCAGCTTCACTTGATCTCCCAATTTCGATCTCAGCATCATCAGTTTGGTCAAAATGGAATTCATTTTCTGAGCGGAGTTCTTTGTCTTTATTGCAAGCACCGGCTCGCTTTCTAGCATTGACTTCTCATTCTTGGCCTTCACTGCAAGCACCGACTAGCTTGTTAGCATTGACTGCTTGTTCTTGCCCTTTATTGCAAACATCGGCTGGCTTCTTACATTTTTCATTTAAATTATATTTCCGCTTTGAATTATACTTCTGGGATTCCTCTTCGGTCTTTCTCTGGTTGCGAGTACGTTCAAGGCTTGGAAACATCTCTTTTCTTCAAATGAAACAAAATACGGTATTGTTTAAATTTATGATAAAAAAGGAAACAAAGGATAAACATAAATTAGTTCAGTGAATCTGAAGGCACCTTAAAATTAACTCATAAATAAAAAATTTGACAGTGAGCATAATATCCATGTGCTTGTAAAATAAGAGCTAACATCTTTTACATTAGTGATATCACTTATATGTAATGAACATTTTTAGGTGCCAAAACATTGTCATGAATAGGAGTTTTTGACTCGAGGATTAAATATGCAGGTACACACAGAGAATATAATATAATCAAGTCATGTTTAGACTTGACACGAGGATTAAATATGACTTGAGGATTCAAATGCAGGTACACACAGAGAATATAATATAATCAAGTCATGTTTAGACTTCAAAATAGTTCATCACGTGACTAAGCTAATTAATATAACAAAAATTAACTGTATAATTATGATTGAGTATACATATGCAACGCATGAATTTATGATAAGATCCGATAGCCAACAAAGAACTATGAAAGAAGGCAAAGGAGTGCATTTATATTTTAAAAACTAACTAATTAAAGAATTATCAAATTCTATAACTTATGACTTGGGATCTATTGTTATTTTGTTGTGGATATATGTAATTATATAATGGTCTTTTGAAAAATATTTGTAAATAATCAACATATATTATTGACTGATATAAAATTATTATTATAATTGGTCTTGGTCAAATGCAATAAGTGTGGCCAATACATAGTATTGTATTTAGATGCTAATAATCATATGATGCCAAAAAATACAATTTAAAAAAAAGCTCATATCCACATAATATGATAAATACTCAATATGGTATGCATCATCAACTATGTTAGAGCTGTGAAATGAAAAACATTAATTGCTAAGGTATAAACATGATTGAGCAAAACTGCAACATACATCTATTAATGTTATTTGAGAAAAACATTAATTGCTAATACACTTAAAGACAAATCAACAGCCACAGTATAGCCAGTGACACGAGTGGAGATATGTAAAGGAATGCAATAATATAGATACAGCTAATACATAGAATAACAGTGCAGATGAACAATAGTCACTAAAGAAAATTAATACAAGTTCAAGTGAATTTCCAAATAGCCCAGATTTATAATATCATAAATTAATAATCATGTTCAAGTAGAACATATAATCTACTCAAGTATGCCTTCACAATCCTCCCTAACATAGCTAACATTTCATCATCCATTTCGGTTATTTCACAATCTTCCACGAATTGAATATCTTCCACAACGCAATCATGTGACTCTAAATCATCAAAACTTCTTGATGGTACTTTCATTACAACATACCAATTATAAACATCATTTTCTCTTGAATAAAATACTTGTCTTGCTTGAGATGCAAGTATGTATGGATCTTTTGAAAACGTTGCTTGATGTAAATTAACAAGAGTGAACCCATCATCATCAACTTTTACTCCATTTCCTATATACGTCCAATGACACTTAAAAATAGGAATGTAAAACAAATGATAATCTAATAAAATTATATCCGTCAGTATTCCATAATAAGTGACCACATCAATCACTTGGGACGTATCTTTTGCACTTGCTCTGCACATAGTAGTTGCATTAAAAGTCACCCCATAATTATGGGTTTCTTTCCCTGCATCTTTTATATGAAAACGTTCCCCACTGATGATATATCCTTTATAAGACATGGCATCATTCTTCGACCAAAAGCAATCCATCTTAACATGTCATTATGATCCTTGGAGGTAATAGGTATCTACAACAAATTCCATTTAGCAATTATATTTTAGAGTAATATTAGTAGCCAAATGAGAATATATTTGGAATCTAACTAACCTTTCTTTTAATCCAATCGGCAAAAAAAATTGTATGTATTTCCCAAAGTAAGGTCGAATTTTTTCTCATGCTCTGGTCTGAATATTCTAATTCCTCCAAATGCAAACTAGTATAGAACAAGTAATTATAAGTTATATTTAGCATTATGAACACATCAAAATAATTAAAATAATGTAACATAAATTACTCTATAAATGGTTCCACCACAGCCATATTCATTAATACGGTTAAATGAGCACTTTCTTCTCATTAACTAACAATGTAACTGTCTTGGACATTGAAATCGGACGTCCCTCGAGTATTACACTGCTTTCATAATCTTCATTTTGAGCTTCTTTCTTCACTATATGTCCTGATGTTTTCAAAAATTCTTTGAAAAACATCATGGATTCTTCTGCAAGATAGGATTCTATAATACATCCCTCTGGCCGTGCATAGTTTCGTACATAATCTTTAAGTGTCTTCATATATCTTTCGAATGGGTACATCCAACGAAAATGAACCGGGCCGCATATTAGTGCTTCTTTTCCAAGATGAATTGACAAATGTAACATTATATCAAAAAAAGATGGTGGAAAAAATTTCTCGAGCTCACATAAAACTTCAATAATCGCAACATTGATTTGTCTACCTTCTCTCTATTAAGAACACGTTGACATAATTTGTTGAAAAAAGAACATAAGCGAATTATTGCTTTTCTTGCCTTCTTCGCCATTAATCATCTTGATGCTACTGGTAATAAGTGTTGCATTAATACATGGTAATTAAGTGATTTCAATCCACTAATTTTGCAATCCTGCAACGAAATCCGATTCTCAAATTTGAACAGTAGCCATCTAGCCCTTTGAAATCGTACAATCTTTTGCAAAATATTTTCCTCTCGGAATTTGACAACATGTATGGAGTCGTTGGAAGATATGTATTATTCCCACGAGGTTGTGCATGAAGCTCATGTCGAATTCCCCAATCCTCTAAATCCTTTCTATAGTTGGTTCTATCTTTTGATTTATTACCATGCAACATCGTGCCTAATAGACTTTCACCAATGTTTTTCTCCACATGCACCACATCTAAATTGTGACGTAATGGAAGTTCCAACAAAAACCAAAACTATAACGCATTATTGGGTTTTTCTTTTGTTAAAACTATGAAAAGTAAATAAATTAACTGCTAACCTTCAAATATGGAAAATCAAAGAAAATCGATCTTTTTTTCCACCTTGATGGCTCCATTTTTGTAGAATCGTTAATATTATCATCTCATCTTCTGTATCATAAGCACACTTCCTCTTCTTACTTTTCTTTTCTTTTTCTTTTCCAAAATCATTTGGATAATCCTTCAACAATGCATAAATGTTACTCCCTATTAGAATTCTAGGATCACTACCTTTCTCTATGGTGTTATCAAACAATGCCTTTTGTTTCCTCCGTGAATCTAAAGTAGGTAAAAATCTTCTATGACCCATGTAGACATTCTTTCGACTATGATTCAACCAATGAGAGTGGGTATTGCCGCCACATAATAGGCAAGCCTTTTCCCCCCTTCACACGACATCCAGCAAGATTTCCATAAGCTAGAAAATCATTAACCGTCCATAGCAAAATTGCATTCAGTTTAAACAAAGTTTTACTAAATGCATCATAAGCATCAACTCCAATACACCACAAATGTTGCAAGTCTTCCACAAAAGGCGCCAAATATACATCAATATCATTCCCGAGTTGCTTTGGGCTTGGAATAAGTAAAGTTAACATAATATTTTCCTTCTTTATACATAACATAGGCGAGAGATTGTATGTCACAAGCATTACCGGCTAGTAACTATATTTCGAACTCAACATGGAAAATGGATCGAATCCATCTGTAGCAAGACCAAGCCTAAGATTGCATGGATCAGATGAAAAAGATTTATACTTTTCATCCACCATTTTCCATGCCATAGAATCCACGGGGTGATGAATTTTTCCATCATTGCTTGCATTATTAAAATGCCATCTTAAATCTTCTGCCATCTTTTGAGATCTATACATTCTTCTAAATCTCAGAATTATTGGAAAGTATCTCAACACTTTAACTGGAATACCTTGTATAACCTCTTCAGTGTCTTGATTTTTCTTCCATCTCGAAGAACCATATTTTGGACAAGTATCTAAATCTTTATATTCTTTTCTAAAAAGGCAGCAGTCATTCTCATAAACATGTATCTTTTCAAAACCCATATCAAATGCTTTAAGAAATTTCTTTACTTCATATAAGGTTTAGGGAAGCACGTTATCCTTCGGCAAAAATAAATGTTGCACAGTTAAAAGCTTATCAAACCCATTATCAGACAAGCCAGTCTCACATTTAAGATTATACAAAACGGCGATGGCAGATAATTTTGTGTGATCTATGCAACTAGGATACAATGGAGTTTCTGTATCTTCCAAGTTCTTGATAAACTCATCCTCTTTTCTCTGAGAATCAACATTATCTTTATCAAAATTATCTTTATCATCATAGATTAATTGATGATTTAGAAAATCTTCATCTTCATAGTGAATCATCTTAAAAAACTCATATACGTCAAACGCATTTGTTTTCTTCTCTACATTTATCTCTTCACCATGGTTAAACCATAAACCACCCATGTATCTAGGATCCATTCCTTTCATAATTAAATGTTCAACGATGATGTGGTCATCATGACGACTAAGATTCTAACAATCTTTGCAGGGACATAAAAAAAATTCTACACCACTTATATTCCTCTTTGCAGCATGCACGAAATTCACCGCTCCTTGTCGGTACTCTATACTAGTTCTATCACAAAGGTTAAAAACATTAAAAAAAATGAGTTTTAATATTATATTACATGTTTTAATTCTCAAAATACATATTAAGCTAAGCATCTTGTTATCACCTGTTTAAAAAAACCCAATCTTTTTTCATCATCGACATATGAAGGCAAATAAGTTTCCACACTTTGACAAAGATATTGGTTATCTGTTGTAATCAAAAAAATAACTACACATTTCCAAGAATAATTAAATGCAAAAAATTACTTAAAGATATTGCACGCCACATTACTGCCTAGGCAGCAGTGTAACCATGAACGCTGCTGCTGCCCCAGTGTATAAGTGTATAAAACACTGCTGCCGAGGGCAGTAATGTAGTGTAACATTGTAGTCTGGGCAGCAGTGTATCGAAGCACTGCCGCCCGGGCAGCAATGAAAGATGGTGGTACTGGAGCTCGTTCTGGTTGAGCCGGAGCATAATGAGTATGTAATTTGTGTTTCAATCAAACACATTTTTTTACCAAACGGTCTCTTTTTCTACATATATATCGTGAAATCATGATGTTTTAAGTTTTACAAAAAACTATTCTTATTAACTTAAAAATCAGTGGTACAATAATTGGACTTATATTGTATACATGCAGTTTTTTGATAATATGCAGTTTTTTAATTTTCGGTTACTGTTATTAACTGCATATTATCAAAAAACTGCATATTGAAATATTATAACATTACGTTTACTTGAATTTAATAACTATTTAAATCTAGCTATTTTTACCTATTTCTTACTTATTAATTTGTAATATTTTAATAGGTGTTGAGGCTAGGGGTTTCATTTTTGGTCCTCCCATCGCACTAGCAATTGGTACAAAATTTGTACCGTTAAGGAACCCAAGAAAAGTGCATGGTATATAATTTTTCTAGAAGAACTCTGAAATATCATCATGATTTAACCTAGTAATTTCATTAGCATGCAACTAAATGGCCTAAAAATAATTGTTCTATTTGTTGACTGTGTTACAAAAATAGTAAAAAGTTATTTGAGGATGCAGACCAATAACCTAAACAATGCAACAAAATAATAAACATGTATGGTGACTTTCTGCAAACTGACTTCACCATGACAATGCAAACATGATATAAAACAAACACCAATTTCTCTTTTATACCGACCAAGAATCTTAAAAATACTATCTATTTGATTAGGTGAAGTAATTTGAAAGAATATGTCCTTAAGTATGGAACAGACTGCCTTGAAATGCACACTGGTGCAGTCTAACCTGGTGAATAAGCTTTAGTAGTTGATGAATTAATTGCAACTAATGGAACTCTTAGTGCTTCAATTAAGTTACTCGGTATGTTCTTTACATGTACAAATTGCTAATGATTATTTTCAAATGTTTACAGTCTTCTAGCAAAAATATCCATTACCTATACATGCTATTTTAGGTTTTAAACACATGCTTATGTTATTCAGTAGTATTAACTTATCGATATGCAGTATGTAATGTATGGTTTTAGATATGGAAACTATATACCAAGTAAAAAATATCAATAACTTGAGGAATCTCCACTGTTATAAATCCTTATGCAATCTAGACTATCTAATTATTATTTTACGTGTCAAATTGACCTTGTTTACACGAACTTAAGAGTAGGTTCACCAAAAAGATGTAAAAAAAATAAAGTTGTATAACATAAAAACCATATGGCTAGAATTTGATCATTTTAAAGCAATAAAAACTCAAGAAAACATGCATTCATTCATATAGATAAAACTAAACAAAATTCATGCAGCATTAAACATGAGCATTTTGAATAGAAAGTGAATCAATTTTTGAATACAAACCCAAATACAACAATATCCCAACAGAACATTCATACACTCAAAGAAAATCAAAGCATATATCATCATTATATCTTATATTATGCAACATTTACCAACTTCCCTTATGTATAAATAGGACAGAGATTGTTATAAGATATTAACACCTAATTTTCATTCTAAAACTTCTAATTCTTGCTATGCCCCCTAAAACGAAACGTTCTTCAATACATAGTCCTTGAATGTCTTATAATATAAACAAATACAGTTCAAATAGATTGCTAAACAGTTCAAATTAATCGCTTTTGTTAAAATGAAATACAGAATAAAATCAACCACTCAAATTAAGGTTAAATCAACTATTCAAGTTAGACCGAAATTCAAAAATATGATGCATTCAAATTAATACAAAATCCAAATTGAATCACAAAATCGATTTAATAAATTCATACCTAAATATACCTATACCGCAAGGAGAAACTCTTGCTGACTGCCGCGACGATGTTGAGTGGACTACAACGACAGAGTCGACGATGAAAAGGAGAAATTTATCTTCAGCGGGATGAAATTTAGGCACGATTAAAAGGGGGAAATTTTTCTTCAGTAGAAAACGAAAAGATGAAAATGAAAGAGGGTAATAAATTTTTCTAAGTATACGAATGGATTTAGATGGGTCATGTTTATTTCGCCTAAGCGGAATTTTCTAAGGAAAGGCGGGAACGTGAAATGTTTTTGGCCACGTTTATGTTAGTAGTGAAGATATTATTGGTTGCATTTAAACAGAAATGCCATGAATTTTTGCAACTGTAAATGGTTTTTCTTGTAGTGTAAGAATCTGTTTGAGCTTAAAAGGGTGTATGGTCTCAAATTAGCATGGAAAATTCTAACAACTTATGGGCTAGATGAATGAGGGCCAAGTATCTAAAAGATAATTTTTAGACTCTTAAAACCGATTACAATGTTTCTACTATCTGAAAAACATTTTGACACAAAGAGAGTAACTGAAGAATTTGATTGAAAGGCAAATTGCTAATAGAGAAGCTACAAATCTTTTGGAAAGATCCATGGTTAAACAACAAAAGTTTCATTGAAAGACTTGGGTGGGATGGCTTCTCTACCAATTGCACTCCATATTGTAATGCTGCAAGCATTATAAGGGGTAGAGAATGGGATTGTGATATGAAGATTATAACTAAAATTTTTAGACAAGAAATAAAGGCCATTCCTTTATTTCAAGGAGAATAAAAGATATTTGGGCCTGGAAAAGTAACAATAAAGGGCAATTAAAGCTACATGATGCATGAGAGGATTCAAGGAATCAATCACCAACAGTTCGGTGGCACAAAATCGTTTGAGTAGGTCAAATAATCCTAAAACAGCTCATACTACCTATAAAGCTCTACTCTTTAGGCTTCCTACGAAAGACATACTCCTTAATTGGGGATTATTGGATGGCGCAACATGCAAGTTATGCAAGTTATGCAATTTAGCCGTCGAATCACATAATCACTTATATTTCGACTGCAAATACAGCAAACGGGTCCGGGCCATACAGAAGTTAAAATGCATGCAACCCGATGATGTTAAATCCTTATAGAAAGAAGCTGCTTGCCGACACCAATGGAGTAACATGTCTGACTTGATGAAGGAAATTGGCAAAATTAGCTTGACAACTTCCATTTGGTATCTCTGGAGAAAAAGGAATGATTGGGCTTTCAATAACAAAATAAAAAAATGAATTATCCCTTTCTAGTCAAATTGCTCGGGATATTGCAATTATAATTGGAAGAATTCCAAAGAGAAAACTTACCAACTTAATGGCACAAGAATGAAAAGCATTGGTGAACTTGAACTGGAGGGTTGAGAACAAAGAAGATTGAGCAGAGAATTAGTGGTCGCCATGATGCTGCCCTAATTTTGGAATGTTTCTATTAAAGTGAAGAATGTCTTACTTTGCAGTAAAATGAAACTTTGTATTGTATAAGCTTGGATCTGGTTGTACGGGCTTGGGCCGTAAAGCCCTGTGAGTAATAAACCGTTAACCCATTTTCAATATATATACACACATATAATATATATCATAAAATAGTACTTATACAATAATGTTTGGTAATGCACTTGAATGTATATATGTGTACACACATAAATACATATACACATACACACACATATAATTAGAAAATGATTTCAATATTAAAATGCAATATAAATTTACATAAATATATAAAATTATTATATACATAGTTCCAAAGCTGATTCTATTTCTAGAATATATATATATATATATATCTACTAATAATGCAAATACTTTCCTGTGGTGAAGCTTTTTTAAACTTCCCAACCAACCCATCTACCTACAACTACATACAAATATAGGGAAGGGGCATACCTGTCCTTTCTCATACCCATATTCTAATCCCACTAAAATTTCAGCCGTTTCTCCCCACTTTCTCCTCTACCCACTTTCTCCTCCCTCTTTTTTTCTCCCCCAACATGTCACCGCCTTTCGTAAACCAGGCTCAGCTAAAACCGCTTCTCACAGCCTTCACCTTCTACCCTTTCCTACACTAACTAAATTGATCTGCTCTTATCTGCTCTCCCCCCTTTCTCCTCCCGCTGTTTTCTCCGCCTACATGTCAACCGGCTTCCTCGAACCCTCCTCCAGCTCAAACGTATTTTGTATAACCTTACCCTTCTTCATGTTCCTCTGCAAATTTTGTGCAACCTTACCCTTCTTCCGCCATCCTGATTTGGTTCCCAATTTTTACGGTTTGAAATGTAAATCGACGACCTACCAAAGCTATGTTTTATCTCACAATTTCTGCGATTTTTTGGTTTGGGGAGGTAGGGACTCAGCTATCGTTTCGTTTCCGCTCTACCGTGCTGAAGTCTAAATCTGCTGGCTGGCGAAATTACTTGCAGGATAAGGATGAAAGAGGCTTCACGAAGTTCATCATTTACTAACAAAATTGTCCACCTTTATTTAAGCTCACGGAACAACAGCGAAGTCCTCAAGTCATTGACTTCCAGATCCGTCGACAAACTCAGAGTCATAGATGATGCCACAATCGGTACCGATGGTCTCCCTCAAGGTATGGGATTTTTAATCGACATTATTAGTTTTAGTTTGACGATTTACAAATCTAAAAAGATGAATTTTTAACCAAATACTCTTGCTATTTCGGAACAACAGCGAAGCCTCAACTCATTAGCTTCCAGACCCATCAACAAAGTCGGAGTCATAGATGATGCCGCAATCGGTACTGTTCCAAAATCAACTATTTACTACTTTTGAAGTACTTTCTGCAACTGTTAGATAGTTTTTGGGAAGATGGTTTGTGAGTTGTTCTACGCTACTTCTATCTGATTTTAATTTATGATTTTTTTGGCTGAATTAATGAAAGAAGAAAGTCTCTTCTTTTCAATGGCATCAACTGTGTTCTTCGTTCTCTACTTTGTCAATTAATTTTGATTCATTTATTCTCTGCTTTGCTTCTAAAAATGTCCTCATTTTATTTTTGTAGGGTATTCATCCCATAACAGTTGGTTTTTGACTGCAGCTAGGATGATCCATTGGAGGAGGAGGAACTAGGCAACCAAGGTTTTCAGAATTCATGGCAATTCTAATCAGTACAATGCAAACGGCCGTGAGTTTTATGTATATAACTTCAAAAATTATTGTATTGCTTACCATGCTCTTTATCAAAACAACAGGCACAAAAATAATTTACTTGAATACATGTTGTCAAAGGCTTTTTTTTAATAATTTAAGCAAATCGAAACTCCAATTTCTTTGTTATTCTTTCATTCTTTCATAAACATGTACACCCATGTGTGCTTGATTGTGTTCCAAAAAGGTCTAACTCTTCAGAGACCGTGCATATTTCGGAAGCTCCAGATACTGAGGAAACACTAACATTATTAGATTTTGAAACAACAGAGGAAGATATTTCTGAATTGGCATTCCCATTACCAACTTTAAGCAACTTCCATAAAGGGTCATCACTACTTATACGAGTTTTAAAGCAATGTTTCTTAACGTAACTTAGCTCCATTGCTCTACAAGGAGGTGTGGTAGATATAACCTACTTTGGTTGAAGAAGATGAAGAGCCTATTAAAGTTTGTCTCTTGAAGAGTGCATCGAGTAACAAACATGCCAAACTCCAAATTCATCTTTCATTGCTTCTGAAAGGTTCGGTTTATCTACTTTTTTATTTGTTGTTATATATTATATCCACTATTAGTTAATGTCTAATTCCCACTATTTTTTTAACAAAATAAAATTATTGATGTGTTTATTCTCACATGAATATTAACATCTTTACCTTTACACAAAAATATTCTAATTTGGAAAATATACGGATGTGTAAAAAAAGGGGCACGATTTAGGAGTGATTTGACTCTTTTTAGAAACAAACAGATAATTTCACAATATTTTATCATATTCCAGCAACATTCTTATTTTGTAGGTTGGTGATTAGGAAAGTGGATTAAACAAATATAGAACTAATAATTAGTTTGTTTAGAAGTATATTAGTCTAGAATATACCGATTGGATTTGATCGTAGTTTCCTTCACTGTTCTTATACTTTTTATAGGAAAATGCATCAAAAAAATCAGGAAGTGTTCAATAATAAATGTTTTTCATGCCTTATTATATTGTCTTTGATAAAATATGGTCTTTACTGGATCAGTAAATGTGAATTTACCATACATGTATTAATAGGCTACCATACGGTACCTATATACATTTTACTATATTAGTAAAGTTATACCTATTAACAATAGCTATACCACTGGCTGCATAAATCTATCTCTATTAGTATAAAAACTCTTTTTACGTACCGAAGTTTCATCTTTTTATTAGAAAAATAAATAACTAAATGAAAGATATATTTGGATATTTCTATACTTAGGCTTTCTAAGTTGCCTTTTTCATAAACATATTTATTATAGCAATAAGAAATGACATTCACAACTCAGAAAAATAGATCTGAATTAGAAGATGAACTATTAAGAACTTGATCTCAATAAAGCATCATTTCTACTTTAATTTTGATATTCTCAATGATTTAGATATGTTAACTCTTATACAGGTATTGCAAACTGATTATCGCATTGGAATCTGAAATATATAGGTACAGTTTTCATTGTTTCCTTTTCTATTTGTTTCGCCTTAAATTATGCATCAAGTAAAGGGATGGATATGAAAGTGCATTATTAATTGATGATGGGTAAGTATCTTCTATACATCAAGTGAAGAGATGGCTATTATTAGGTATACCAATTTTCAAGTTATTTATCAGTTATAATATAAGTTATATCAGCAGAAGCTTGATTATTCCCTTATTTTCTTATTTATTGATTTCTGTTTTCATGGTGCTTTAGTAACATGCAACATGTCGGTAATAGACAATCATTATGGAAGTAATATATCATCAATATTAGATAATATTTTTTAACAATGGAGTATTAGCAAACAAAATGTCATCGGTAACCAAATGTGATTACCAATACTAATAATTTCTAACTAACAAATCTCCAACTTTACACCTCTATAGCTTACAGCGTACAAAAGATATGAGAATATGTTCTAAAATAAAGAAAAATATTTCTTCAATGAAGGCGTATATATATTTGAGTATATATATAGTTAAGCCTTATTTTTAATGATATGAAGTAACCTAAAAAAGAAATACTAATAATTATGACTACAAAATCTCCAACTGCACACTTTTATAGCTTGCAGCATATAAATGATACGTGAATATGTTCTGAAATAAAATAAAAGATATTTCTTTTTTTTAGCATAGATCAATAAATGTACAATGAAATATTGAGTATGTTTTCCTAACCTAACGACATGCTTAGTGAATAATATATGCCAAAATTTTGATTTCACCATACCTATGTCACGTGTTCAGTATTTTTTTGATCTTAGATTACTAAATATATAGTGAAATTAACTATCTTTTGGGTATAGATCACTAAATCAATAGTTGAAAGTAGATAAAATATATGCCAAAATTTTGATTTCACCATACCTGTGTCCTGTGTTAAGTAATTTTTTGATCTTAGATCACTAAATATACATTGAAATCAATATTTTTTTATTAAATATGAACAAAAAAACTATTCAAGTTTATGAATTAGAGATAGTTGGTAGGAACATTGATCTATATTATACAAATAACTACTATATATTTTTTCATAAACTCAATGCAGATATCCTAATTATGTTTCACGTTTTAAATTTAGTTTTACGAATATTTACACTTACCAAATATTTAAAAAGCCATGAATAAACTATTTAATAGAAGATCCCAAAATTCAGTTCCCACATCCTAATTATATTTAATGATTTCAAGTTTAATGTAATGATAATTTACACTAACCAAATATTTTAAAATTTTCCATAAAATAACTCTTTAATAAATAACCCTTAAGTTTGCAGTAGATTAAATATGCAAAATTTAGCTTCCAAAATTTCTGTGTCATGTTACGTATTTAGCTTCAACCTTTGAGAACAACATTTCTATTTAGTTCTTAGTTTCCAGCTGCATTTTCGAGTTCTGCCTCCATTTATAATGTGTTTTTAATCATTTTGGATTGGATCAGAGATTTTTTTCGTACTACTATTAGGAGTTGATCTCATGTTTTTTACTTATCTTTAAACATACACATTGTTAATGGTTTGTAGCACAAGAACTATCAAAATACTATATCAAGAAAGAACTTAAAACATTACAAAATAGAGTTATTTCATTTTGCATAATTTATGAGGAATGAGTCAAAAAAACAGGGGTCTAAATAAATATATATTAGCAGGCTATGATAAGAGAGCTATAGCAGCATGTTGCATAGAAGCTGGCAGCCATGGCAGCAACAACAACAGGGAGAGAGCAGGAGTTGATGATGGCGAATAGTAATAGTAGTAATAATGTTTTGACGATAGAGCCCATGGTGGGGATGGGGCCGGTGCATGAGGGTTTGGGGCTGGGCCCATTACAGTTTGACGACGGTTTTAATGTGCATGGTCAGAAGGTCAGAGTAAGCTGCAACTGCAGCAGCAAAATGTTCATATGCAGTATCTGTATGTGGATGTAGCAGGTAACCTTGGGATCTGCAACCCGAATCCGCATCAGCAGCAGAATCATTTTGAGCGGCATCAAAGGGCTAGCAGTAATGAAGGGAGGAGTGGTTGAATTATTCTGCTTTCTAACTGACGCATTTTTTTTAATTTGAGTTTTGATGGTTAATAAGAGATTTTTTTTCCTTAATGCTATTTGAAATAAATTTTGGATGACTGAATAGTACTATGCTGTGCATTTTATATGTTCAGCTGATTTATGTATATGAAATTTTACTGTAGTGCTAGCTAAAATAAAAGGATGCATGTTATACATAAGAAGAGAAAGAGGATAAAAATTGGGTATTAAGTTTTATGTTGAGTTTTTGTTTAGTTTTGGATACTGTAATAAGTAATGTAATAGTTCTTTTAATGTTGTACTGTTTTGTCAATTTCTGTATTGTAGCAATTGAATATGCAAAGTGCACTAAAGACTCTGATATTTCATCATTTCATGTAAAGGCTCTGATGATCTGATCTATGCAAGAGTTTGATCAAATTAATTTTGTACGAATTTTGGGTACAGAAATTTGCGATTCACACTTTAATTTATGTTATGGATATTGATCAATATAGAGAACTTACTTTTGTATACCTTGAAAATTGAGGTACTTATTGATTTGTAGTTCATAGTTTGATTTAACATCCTTTTTAACTAGAGATGATGATGCATATGACATTCTATTTGATTTGTAAGCAGTAAAATTTGTCGTAAACCAATCGATAACACTATGCATTAATCTTCAATGATACAATAACAAACAAGTTTTTTTTAAAAGTTACATGTTATAATTTTTACTTTTAAAATTGTTAAATTTATTGTTTCCATCTTATATTTACTGTCTCATTTGTCACTTTTCTGAATATATTTCGGCACCTTTAGATTATTGGTAAATTTATACCCGTGATCTAATTTTGCATAAGATATTCAAGTCGATTTTTCATACTATGTAATATTATTATTAGGTGTTCCAAGTGTCGGCTTATTACTGCATAATATTATACACATTTATATTGACATGATGTTCTTATTCAGTGACTACGGTTTGGAGGTTTGATAATCTATATTGCTTCCTACCTTTCAACTTTATTGAATGTATTTACAATACAGGTAAGTCAAAATCTGTACTGCAGATTTTTGTATCCACTATCACAGTACACGGTTGCATAAAAAATAAAAGAGTAAAATATGGTTCCTTATCTGATACAGATTGTATCCACCTTTTACTGTAATATGTACGCTTTTACCATTTTTAGCTAATAAAACTATCCTTTACATGTACAACAGTTCCACTACTATTACTGTCATACTGTTCACGTTATCGATATTTATAATCCGCTTTTGCACTACTAATATTATAACAAATTACACACATCCGTGATACACAAACACATACATATTTTACATATTGGTCACGTATAGTACATATTCAAGTTTCACATACATATCTTACAGGTTAACTCAGTATGCATTTGAAGAAAATTTTGGTGAAAACAAATTATATTACCAACACTAAGGGCATGTTGTCTGTTATTCTAGCATGTAACGGCAACCTGAAGGGTTCGGCGGGAGAGGTGGTTGAAATTCTCAGTATGACCAGGAAGCTAATAAGCTTTTCAAAGTGGGTACAGAATTATGTTGTTCCCATAGTAAACCAACTGTGAAATTGAAGAAGGTATTTTACGAATTTCAAAAGGACATCGCCCAACCTCTACTCATTGATTTTGTTTGTTACAAGTATAGATGGTAAAATAATGACCAATAGCACGTTGGAGAAACATACCAGCTAATTGAACTGAGGTAGTTGCCTTACTTCATTCCCCACATCAACTTCCGATATAAAATTGACAAAATATGCACACTGGACAACAAAATGAATTCACACCATAATATTTTTTCCATGGTGCACATTCGTCATAGTTCTCTTCGCACCCCAACCATTTTTACACCGGTTTGCCATACTCACGTCCATCGGACGTGCCTCCATACTTGTATATATAATACGTATACACACACACACACACACACTTATAAAACGTTATAATATATACATATATATTAATAATTAATATTTATATATACTGCCCTCGACCCAAAAGTTAAAAAAAATTATTAGTTTTACACTATTAATTTTTTTATTTTTTTTTATTTCCACACGAAAAACTTAAATTAATTTTTTTTATAATTCAAAAATAAAATAGAGATATATTTTGTATAAAATTTTGTACTTGTAGTTTATATTATATATAATTCATATATTTATTAGTTGCATAAACAAATTTTATGTTAAATAAAAGGTACTTAAAATATGTACGGTTTAAATAAAAAAATGTTTTGTTAAATTTGTGAGCATTTGTATGTTGATAACAAATAATAATTTTTTTATTCTTATTTTAAATATATGTAGTATTATGTTTTTGTATACTAGTTTTACTTATAATAGAAATTGTGCATATATATGTATATAATTTAATTTCAAATTTTTTTTAATACTACGCGTGAGTAATATAATGCATTGTATAAAAATATTATTTTTTTTAAATTATACACACACATATATATGTCCAATCATCCAAATGTGACAACATATCGGTATACGGATTATATATAATTGCTAACTAACATATATATGATATAACAAATAAATTTAGCATTAGTAAATCAGAATATACCTTTCCAAAGTCTAGTACGTATACGTAGAAACGAAAAATGGAACTCCTTGAATCCAATTCCAATTCTAAAGTTGCTAGCTCCCAAATTGTCTTACCACCGACGATCGAATCAAGCAAATTTTATTTGACTTTATGTTTTGATAGTTGGGGTTTAGAGGAGAATACAGCCGATTATAGTTTACTTAAATCGAGTATCCAAAAATTCATTACTTACGGGAATGAGAGGTGGCTTATATAAAGGAAAGATAAGAGAGCAAAAAGTAGATCTAGATCCACTCTTTTCTCTTACCAATTCTCTCTTTTATTCATTATTCGAAAACCATTCATATCAATATATGGTCACCTCCCATATGTCCTTCCTCTAGCCGGCTATGCAAGCCCTCTTCTGGGCTTCAAAACTATTTCAAGCCCAAACAACAAAATGCTACATCTAAATCCAATTTAAGCGCGTACCGATATCGCATATTGATCGGTATATTTATAACTATTATAAACACACTGTTTAATATCATTTAACACACATCAAATAAAATTTTATAATTAATATTTCATAAATTTTAATTAATTTATAATAATTATAAATTAATTAAATCAGATGGTAAAAATAAGTATTCAACTTTTCGGCTGTGTGACACTTAGGTGTAAATCTGGTCAGTGATTAACATCGAACAATTCGAATATTAACGTTCACACATCACTTAGAAGGTGGTGTGACATTTTGGAAAAATTTATTGCTTACTTGGTTTTGGTAAAATCCAATTTTACTTTGTTAAGCGTTATCTGGTAGTGACAATTATTTACACCAATTCTTTTCATCAATGCTATATTACTTTGGACCAATGGAATTTGGTAATGGTCAAAATTCCAATATCGTCTATATTCAACTCTATAATGCAAACACAAAGTCCTTAGTCAGTAAGAACAATTATTATTAACCGAACTGCTCTGGCCAGAGACTTTGACTTTGAGTTGACTTCACTTAATTCTGATACTAACCTCATATAACCGAGGAGGCGAATCCTCCCTTGAATAGTGTTTCACATCGAATGCTTTTACTCGACCTAAATATACTCGTTCGATGGACGTCATGCCATGATTTAACTATTACCAAAGCGAAGCTTTAACATTGAAGATCAACAATATTTCCAAGTCGATAGATCAACTGTGTAATTTTGTCACATCGATATTTTCTGTTTGACCTTAGTTATATTAACCAACAGAAAACTATCGAGTGAGTCATTCCATAGCTATCCCATAACTATCAATACATAACCTCTTGGTGCCTCCAACAGTCATGAGTAATACACTGCCCAACATTTGGAGAGTGTTACATAATCTAGTCTTAATGGATGCATCGATATCTAGTCTCGATACATCTTGACTATGAATATTTAAAACATTATGTTTAATTTCGTTATGATAAATTACTCATGGTTACAGCATTTTGTAACTACTGTCACAAACATACCATTTATGGATTTTCTATTAAATATACTTAAATTAATTAATTAATATAACATATTATATTAAGCATATAATAGAAAGAAAACAACTTTTATTTCAAACAAGATTGGTTGTCAAGTTTGATATATGTAATAAATTACATAATTTCCCCCTAGGGCATACCCCTAACTTTATTAGGTGATACTTCCTTGTTTTACTTTAATATCCATTTAATCTAGTACATCATTTCATAAATTCCCCAAATCAGTTTATCTCAGTAGCTCAATTTTTTTAATCAAAATCCTTTATGTATATTCTTTATCTAAACCAATCAGAATACTTCTCATATAACTCTTGCCACTAATCCAATTTGAAATATCTTTTATAAATAGAGGTCATGACTTTTCGTAATTCTTTATTCTTCAAAAAATATCTATCTATACAATTTCAAAGACTTCATTCCATTTATCAATAATACAAACTAATATGATCTTAATACTCATCCATATTCAAGTATACCTACACACTCATGCATCATACTAAAATACTTATCCTTATAAAAGCTTAATACCAAATTTAATCCGAAATATCCTTTTCAATCCAAAAGTCCAAACTTAATACCCTTCATAACCAAAATTCCAAGCTTAAATCATATTAATAATCAAATTGATGGTATCTTTCCTCATATCATTTCATCGACTTACTATTCTTCCTTACCATGGACGAGACAACTCAATAAGGATGCTTCTCACCATATAAATCAGGTTAACAAAATACTAATTAGTCGTAGTAACACCCTATGCCATAACATGTATTGGAACATCAAAAAAAGGGTGATGTCCTAGCATAATGAACATGTCATCAAACTGATGTCACGTCCATTACTTAAGTATTGACAATATATGACTATCATCTCAAAACATATATAGCAAGACAACAGTCACTTGCTTGGAGAACAACATCCATCCAAGCCATATAACAACAATCACTTGTTTAGAGAACAACATCCATCCAAGCCATATAACATAAATGGTGTTACATTACCCGCCACATCAAGTCAACGACACCCATTCACAAAGCAACTCTAATCATTTAGCTAACAACGATATCAAACAACAAATCATTCTAATTATCATTCACTAACATCCTCGATCATTACCGTAATGACGTAGAATAAAAGAATGCGAATGTCAATTATTTCAATTTTTGCACCATGGACTAATCATCGAGTCAGGTAATATAATAGCATCATTGGGTCATTGGGACCCTATCCTATATTAAACTCTAGGCCCATTCATCCACATCTCTCAAAATATTTTTAGTCAGTTGGTTAATGAGATCCAATTAACTGAAAGTCTAATACCACTTACGCCCTTTACACTAACCAGTTTTTCGAATAAAATTCTATTTCAAGTACATCTTCAGAAATTTTCAATATCAAATAAGTTTAACTTAGGTCCAAATCCCCTTCGTATAAATCTTAACCAATTTATTTTGCTACTAGGTAAGCGTCTTTTATTTTCATGCTTTAACACAATAATTTGGGTTTACTTTTCTCTTTCTAACTATAATCACAATCTTTCTTCAAAGGCATATGAGATCTCTTTCTCTAGTCAATTTCATGCGACTATCGAGATCACGATATATGACAAAACCATGCCCAACATCATCCCATAAAGAGTCACTCAATCTGCTTCAAATCATAGCAAATCATAAATAGATGGATCGCTTCTCTTGACGGATTCAACACTACCATAAATTTATGGATCGTGTGAGATTTACTTTTAAACTATTTACCATCACATTCCTTATCCAAAAATCATAATTCACCTCCAATCACGATCTACTTTCACTTCTTTATAACATATGGTGACATATTTGCACTTGAGGCTTCTTCCACTTCTCTTTCTTATTTGTTTTCTAATCCATCAAACAAATATTAATTCAATGAGTTTTGAAATTCTCTTTTTCATACTTAAAAATAATAATAATTGATTTGCCAGCAAGAAATTCATTACAATGTAAAAAAAATTAAACTTCCATTCACCTTAAAATATATAATCACTTTTAAAATATTATTTTACAAAACATCGTTTTTATTTGAAAGCCATAAAATATAATCCTTTCATCTAACATCCCTTTGGTTTTTATATTTTAATCTCAACTCCACTTATTTTCTTTAACGTTAATAACCTAATATTAAACGATTAAAATACATTTTACATTTTGAATAAACTATGGTTAGTTTTTAAAGTACACTTGCTTTATTCCAAAACATCATTTCAAATAATTTATATTCCTTTTACCATACATATAAATATATATCAATTTATTTTGTAAATAGAAAATTTCCAACACTCTTAAATAACACATCCTCTATATATAAAAATACATTTTAAAATTCACTTTAGCTACCGTTCATATTAATATTAATTTAGAAATCCATTTATGCAACTATAATTCAAATATTACTATATATATATATTCAAAATTTCATTTCACATATTCTTCAATTCTCTGTCTAAAAATGAGAATATATATATATATATATAACAAGACATCAAAATTCTACTTACTTTGAAATAAGATTTTAAATTTCTTTTTCAAAAATCCTTCAAATACTTATAATCTTATATAAATATAATATCAGTTGATAAATGCTCTTATTAACCAAATTTCTAGTTCCAACTTTCAAAACAAATTTCTTGAAAATTTTCCATGCTTAAAATATCTTATTTCCAAAACTCAATTCTCTTACCACCCTCATTAACTCCCTACCAAGTGCGTCTACCAACTCAAACCCAAATGTTGGCATATATTCTTACTAGTGCTCAGCCACGTCCTAATTTCCAATTACGGTTCAATTCTAACATATGACTAAGAACTACTCCTCATATGCTAGGTGCAGGTACTATAGGGTTTACATTGGTTTGACTCATCACTTACAGATATAGGTGGAACCAAACGTGGAAATTCACACCGCGATATCCCTAGTATCGATTCTAGTACCATTTCTGGTTTTGACCTTAGGTTTTGACCTTACACCACCAATCTCTCTCTCTCTCTCTATTACAGTTTCCCTCCTCGCTAACTTATTCATCCCTCACTATCTATAATTGGAATTAATTAAGAACTCCCCAAAAGATAGATAGCTCAACCAGAACAACTATAAAAATATTTAGCTCATAATATATATATATAACATTTATAAAAATATAGATAGGCTCTTTCAATACATTCCTAGTTCCTTTTTAAGGGTATGTTTTGCTCTAATACCAAATGTAACTACCCGCTTTTTCGACCCTCGGGTTCAATGCCCAAACTGACGTTAACACCTCTAGAATCGAAAGGGACAAGTCCTTGGGTATGATAAAAAAATAGATACAGTTCTAATAACTTTCACAGTCTTAAAGCGGAGGGAAACAAAGTGTAATACAACAATAATCATAATCATATCACATCACCATAACATGTTTGACTATCAGATACATGTATCTGTACACTAGAATTCAAACCCAAACCATACACATAGTCAAATCCAGATCATAACACTTACTTACATCATATACAATATGAATAAATGAATCTTTGTCTTCGAAACCATCTAGTTTCCAAACTCCATCGGCTTGAATATGTAAATAAAAAGGAAAAATAAGAGTGGATTGTACATAAGTCTTGTGAGTGAGCCATACTTTACTCTATACATACTCCCAAAACAATACTATAGCATGATATGAGTCTAACACTTGGTCACCTCGTGTTCTACTGGTCACATAATGCCTAATTATCATATACATTTAATCGTATCGCATCACATCTATGTGGACTCACTTCCTTGGACTCACCTCATGCGTTATAGGGTCGCATGTTATCCACCGTCACGTCAATCGCATATAGGACTCACTTCCTGGGACTAGCCCTAGGCCCTACAAGATTACCTGTAGTCCTCATAACAGACTAGACTCACACCCTGGACTTATCTCTCGCACTTTAGGGTCGTTTACCATCTATCCTCCACACTGGTCTGTCGAAGCACTATGGGGGAGCAATGCAATAGCAGAATCACCTATTTGTGTCACAGGTCTATATCCTGGGCCATGTACTTGCACCACAGGCTCATTCACGTTCACATCACCATCGTATCCCAACACATAAGAATTCGTCACGAACAACAATCAATCATCACATACATTCACCTGAACCTATAGCATCATCACTTACCTCGTCAATAGCCTTCAAACACTTTCAGTAAACAAGAGTAACAAGACTCAAATTAATAAACTTTATTATATATAAGCCCATATGGGTCCAAGTTCAACCTGATCCCGAAATAGGCCACTGGTGGACGGATTGCAATGACCTGTGCATCGATGTACATGAAAACTGGGTATTGTTCCAGTCGTGGATTTGGGTAATCCATTACATCATTTCGCCTCTAGCCGCCTTAATTCCGCTTCCGGCAGCCAAAAAACATCCTTAGCACCTAACCCTACATTTCTAAGTCTGATTTTACACTTTATTTTATTAATTTAGTGACATATTCGTTAAATTACAAGGATTAATTATATTTACTGCTTCTACCAAATTACTTCCCAAACCTCTGTTTAATCCGAATTTAAATGACTATAAATGTTTATCTATACTAGTATAGTCTACATATTATCATTATAGGATCAAGATTACACTATACGAAGAGGAAACTATGAATCAGTCGCCGAACTCACCTTTCACTACCTAAATCTTTGTTGTCCTAGCTGCTGCATCACCATGCTTCATAATTTTGTCTCTGAATTAGTATAGTGTGTAGTCTTCCTTGTTATCTTCGCGATGCCACTGATCTCATGCGATTTCATTAAGATTTGAAGAAGATATGGTGGTTTGAATTTTTATCAACAAGAGGAAGTGGAAGAAAGAGAGAAATAGTGGCCAATTTCTGAATGGAATGTCGGTTACGTATATGGTATTTATAAGCAGAGGGAAACGTAACGACCCATTAAATTCAAAATTTAAATTTGGAGCCTAATCAACTCAACATAGATTCAATCGTAATTTCTTCATACAGACTCCAAATGAGGAAAATCAGCATACTAAGCGTATCAGAAAAATGATATGGTCGCAATGGCACTAATTTGTCATCTAATTCCAAAGTTGAAAAAACAACCATTTTACCCGTCCTTAAATTTTATTTATTTTATTAACACATTAAATTCAATTATTTCAACACTATTATATTATTAATATTTAATTATAATATTTACAAATTTTCAGGGTATCACAATTCGGGGGGGGGTGGGGGGTGATGAAATATTTTCTAGGTATGGAGGTTGTACAAAGCAATGATGGAATTTATTTGCGTCAAAGACGTTATGAGTAAGAAATCCTAAAAAGGTTTGGTATGAATGAATCCAACTTTGTTTAAAATCCCATTGTTCCATGGTTTAAGCTTTCAAAGGATGTGTGCATTTGGTTGGCAATTTGATGTACTTTACTGTGATGGGGCTAGAGCTCATGTTTGTTCTGAGCCTAGTAAGAAGATATATGGAGAGTCCAACTGAGTTGTATATGCAAGCCATTAAGAGGTTTTTGAGGTATGTTAAAGGCATTGTGGAATTACACATTTACTGTAGTTGTGATGTTGTTAATATGAAGAGTTGGTAGCCTTTTCAAATAGAGATTACGCCAGTGACATCGATGATCACAAGAGTGGATCTGATTATGTTTTCATGATGAGCAACGGTGCAGTGCCATGGTCAACTAAGAAGAAACCAGCGATCACATTATATACTATGGAGGCTTATTTCATCTCAACTGCTTACTAGATGGTCAATGCCTATGGATGAGATGAATTGATAGGCTTGGTTGCAGGCAAAGTAAGTCCACAATGATCTTTTGTGACAACCGTTCTTCCATAAAGTTGTCAAAAAAAACCTATCATGCATCGAAAGTGTAAACATATAGGTGTTTGATATCACTTTCTTTGTGACCCATGCAAAGATGGTATGGTGGACTTAGTTTATTGCAGCTCAAAAAATCAGGTAGCTGATGTCATGACAAAGCCATTGAAGTTATATGAATTTGGAGAATTCAGACGCTTGCTTGGACAATGTAAAATGCCAAGAGAGTGAACTAATTGCTTGATGCAATGCAATTTAAGGGACGAAACATTGGAGCTTAAGTTTAACGCATGAATATTTCACTTTTAATGTTTCTATTAATTAGTCCTACCCTTTTGAGCATCTTCTACCTAGATGAATTTGTAATGTGAAGTTAGTGCCACATATGCAACTACATAATTCTCTAAATTTGCATCTATAGTGGTAATCTGAATTGATTGTGAAACATGATGTTGCAAGTGTTATATTAGATATTGTGAAATACAATATCTAGTAGTAGAAACTTCACAATGTTAAATAATAATCAGCGTTATTATCATGCCACATACTCAAAGATAAACAAAGTTGGTTGTTTATAATGTATTTGCATTGGAATAAGTAACTATTGAGATGCTCTTTGGCATTAAGTGTTTTTGTTTGATTTAGTCTTTCTCGATTGACCAAGTTCTTAGGTGTGTGTAAATTGGGTTGTTCTTCCCTTGTTTCAAGTTGTAATTAGCGTATTTAAGAGCTAAGGTCTCTTGCAATAAAGGCATCACTTTGTTCTCACATTCAATGTATTTACGATCAACTAGATCTTAACATAAAGTGCCTATTGAAAATGCACTTTCATGAACGAAAATTAAGTCAAGAAATTTTGAAAAACTTGAAAAAACTAGATGGAACATTGGATAGACCTTTGTCATCGTTAACCTATTGTTGTGTAGTCCAAATCTTTCAAGAACTCGATAATTTCAGGATATTTTACCAGTCTTTGAAGATAATTCATGGTGGAGCAGTTGATGAACTCTAAGTTTTAAAAACCGTGGAAAGAAGTAGAGTTTATGGATTTTTAACAATCGAGATAATATAAATTTATGCTTTTATAGCTATTACTTTTGTTACTTCATGAATTAGAATTTATAAAAACTCGATAACTTTGTATTGAGCACTTAAAGAAGCAATGATGTTGGTTCAGTGATGCACAAAATGTTATTTTTCAAATCGTGTTCTTTTAACATAAGCATTTATAAGATGACTGAATCGTTATCTTTTGTTCATATAATATTTAATGCAACGTATAGAATAAATATTTTAAAATAAAAAAGATAAGGTATTTTGCACTCTTCTGAATTTTTTACGAAAGTTCTACAAAATTGGGTATGGTGAAAAAATGTAATTATTTGATAAAAATATACTTTGATTATAACAACCTATGATGAAGAAATTTAGGCCCCGTTTGGTTTTATTTTGTACTTTGAGTTTTGTGTTTTCAACTTGCACTAAGAAATAGCAAAAAATAAGAGAAAAAGATTTATAATTCTTAGCCATTGCGACGACCAACGGACAACGAAGGAGTTGGATTGTTCTTCGTGCTTTTGTTATCTCTCGAAACACGAAAAACAAAATAAACTTGTTTTCTATTTTACATGTTAATTTTATTTTTCAAAATTGTTTGTTTTTCAACGATACATACAACTGACACGCTTTTGTATAGACGAAAACACAAAACTAAAAACGACAAGCCAAATGGGGCCTTAACTTTTTTACTTTTTAAAAAACTTCAAAAACAGTGCAAGTATTGTATGTTTTAGATAGTGATCTAATTTACAAAATCATTGGCATAAAGACTTTCATAAGAGCTGCATAGGAAATAGGACCTGATGTCAAATCCACAGAATAATTTTTATGCAAAAACTGTGGTATGTTGAGAATATTAAATGAGAAATAAAAGGCTTTACAGTAAAGGTATGGACATAGTAGTTTCAGGCCTTGCGTAGCATCGTAGTAATATAATCTGCAAGGCCGGGCTTTAGGTTTAAAAGGCCTAAGATCCTAACTCAACTGTTGTCCCTTTACATTAACAAGGTAGAATTTTTGACAAAGTTATTATAAAAAAGGAAAAGAAAGGAAAACAAGAGTGAAAAATGAAACGAAAATCAGATTGGATCGAGCATAGATTTGGAACCTACGTGGCATTTAGAACCAAAATAAAGAACTTTACCAACCATACTGAGTTATTTCATCAATATCGCTAACATATATGTTTTATGCCATTCTTGAATCAATCACCAACTGTACTATGGAACGCTCATGTAGATGGTGATTACTTTGATGTAGAAACTGAAAGAGGATTCAAACAAAAACCCCAACAGAACTCAAAATAAACATAAACTATTGATAATATTAAATGAGAAATTAAAGGCTTTTGGATGAACCTATGTACATGAAATTTCCAGGCCTTGTCAAGCACTGTAATAATATTACCGGCAAGGCAGGTCTTGGGTTTTAAAGGCCGATCTTTCTTCGGGGTCTGCCTTGCCTATAATCTTTGTTCCTAAAAATTAAAAAAGTAGCTGTATACTCTTTCCCTCATAACAAAATATTTCTTCTTCAGAATTCACTAGGATTTTCGCCCCAGGAAGAATAATATTATTCCTTCAAAATTATATTTTAACACGAATATCACGCATACTATTTGAAGGAGAATTGACTTTGTAATTTAATAAGGCAAATAATGCATCAATCTAAGTTTTCAGTGAAATGCTGTCTTAATTCTATGATTGAGAAAGCAACGTTTAATTAAATATGGTAGAATTGGGAAATGAAGTATGATCAATAAAGGAGCCAGAGCCAACACATGATGCTGAAATGGAAATGCTAGCAAGAATATGAAGATGATCAAAGAGGGAAGGACGAATGATATTGAAGTATGAAAATGCTGATCACACGACTAGACGTGTAACTTTCGCATACAAAAAGACATGCAAACTCACCGTTAAGCGAAGTAACTTGGTTCTGATTGCTATATGAAACATTGTAATAGTCCATATATCTGGCAATACATTGCTAGCGAGTCTTGTGTATGTAGTTACACATGTAAGACTTCTCCTCCATAAAAAGACAGCCATTTGCAATAGGATTATGCATATGGTATCTTGCTCGTCACTATATTCTGAACATGAATGCATGGAAAACATCTATCTTGAATATGCTGTAACTTCTAGTCCTCAACTGGTCCAATTGAACCCACAAGATGGTAAAGTGCATGAAAAGCATTTGCAATAGGAAACGAGCATAATTAGATCAGCAGCACAATTATACTTCATAATGAGCAAACTTTTACAAATAAATAACACTAAAACAAAGACCAGAAGTTCGAAGCTTTGCTTCTACTATTATTATCATCTTCATATCATAATCATCACAATTAAAACAAACCTTAAACAGTCAAACAATGATGGTTTCAAACTATAAATATTCATCCAGAATTAAAATATTTAAGAAAAAAAAAAGGATGATCCAACTTGGGGATAAAACCCATTTAACAGTCCACAAAGAATGATCAACACTTTAAAACTCTCTATAACACCCCTTGCTATTCTCTCTATAACCAAACAACCATATATGTCATTAGTTCTTATAAAAACGGAAATTTATTACTTTATATATCAAAGTTTGGCGATGTGTTGAATGAAGAAAAGGAGATATAATTTCCAGCAAAGAAGAGTGCGAGCACCGACAAAGCTATTAACACGGAGTAAATCCAAGTAGTGATCATCTTTCGTCTGTTCTTATTGCGAAGTGGAAGAGGAAGAGGTTGTGCTTTGCTGTACTGCTTTGTCTTGGTTACAATCCTAGTTGATCTCTTCTTTGTAGCAGCAGCAGCAGCAGCAGCAGCAGATGAAGAAGCAGCAGTGTCTGGATCTTGAGATGATCCATGTTGGTTTGTTTCAGTTGCTAAGGATCCCTCTTCACTCCCTGTGTCCGACATGCCTGACTTCTTCTCTTTCTTTGCCTTTTTCTGCATATATGTTAATTAAAGTAAAAACTAGTGAATATGGTGCATCAATACGAAGATTAAAATCATTCTCTATTGTAGGAATATCTCATTGAGCAATACTTTTAAACTAAACTTAAAATGCTACGATCTAAAACCTGCTTCGAATCTTCTCCTATAAGTTTTGATTTGATTTTCAAATTCTGATTCAAAACTTAGTTCAAATGCAACTGAGGAAATAACATCTAATTCATATTGACATAAACGATATCAAGATAATTGCTTGAACCTACATTTCAAAATTTATTATGTCAAAGAACAGCGAAACAAAAATTTATCATCTCAAGTACATAAAGGACATTGCAAAATTTCCAGCACAAAAGTACACAGGCATTACAATATAAATCTTTATGAATAAAGGAATCACGGTATAAATCCAACTTCAATTTTAAGTTTGAATTTACGATTTGGATCCCATTCTGAAAACCGTTAGTAAACTAACCATTGTCCCGTACGCATAATGTTGAAATATGCGGCACAATATTTGTTTTATATATTAGTTATTTAATTGGTCAACTTTTTACTTATGGAAAGTATTAGATTTGACATAGGAAGAGATATTTATGCATATATTTCTCTTTAATATCTTCATATTTAAAGAAAACAAATAAATAAATATATGGTCAAATATATTTATTCATTCGACTGATTATGGAAGATATATTAGCAAATATATCTCTACGTTTCTATTGATTGGTAGTAGTATAAATATTTATGTTACGAGAGTCGTTTCTTATTAAGGGCTTTGGTATTGAGATCGATTCTCAATTTCTTAGGCTTTCTCATGTAATCTTTCAATGAATTAACAAATGTTCTGTTTGGAGAAATTTGTGTGTCATTTTTTCTTCACTTCTTTACTCTTCTTAAATCTAATTGAGTATGGATCCTAAGAAAAACTCTAACACATAAAACCATAAGCTTACCCTTTTTTTAACGATATATATATGCTATAATAAATTTTAGAAAAAACCATAACAGTTGGTATCAAAGTTTACTACACAAATTTTTTGAAGAGGGTTTGGTTATGGAGAATTTAAATGTTGAAAAATTTATTGGAAGAAATTGGAGGTTATGAAAAACAAAGATGGAATATTTTATATATCTCAATGATCCCCACCAACCATTGGAGAACAAAGGGGAGAAATCTTATTTGAAGCAAAATGGAAGGCTACCGCGGCAAATCGGTGTTTTTAAAGAATCGAGTGTTTCATATTGTTGCTAACAAAACATCTGCTTATGCAATCTGAAAGAAATTGAAAGGAATCCATTTAAAGAACCCTGCAACAAATAAGGCTTTTTTTATGCAAAGATTAGTGAATCTGAAGCTTAAGGAAGATGAGTCAATTGGCGAGCATCTTAATGATTTTCAGGCAACTGTAAACCAATTAGCTATCATGAATTAAGCTTATGGTTGCATTAAACAACACAAATTCGGATGGTTATTTCAACGAGGTCGATGGTTAGTAGTTTGCTTAACGAGGAGACGCTGAAGATGAACCCAATAGAAGGAAAGGATAAGGAAGAAAGAGAAAGTAGAAATCCGCTTGAAAATGTCAATTTTGCTAGGAGGGGTAACCGTTCACATATGGAAAGACGATCAAATAAATCGAAAATGAAAAGGGATTTTATCAGCTACTACTATGAAAGACTCGATCACCAGTTGAGATTTTGCAATAATCTTAAAAAGGACAAAAAAGGATAAAAGCATTAAAGTAACAGAAAGTCAAGCTTGATAAAGGTCGCGATAAAGAGGTAACTTTTGGTGAAGAATTTGATGACAACGTCCTATGTGTGGATAAAGAAAAAACAAAGTTTGAGTACTTGATTCAGGTGCTTGTTTCCACATATTTAATCGAAAGGAAGCGTTTATTGATTATGAAGAGCAAAGTGATAAGATGGAATCTGCTGATGGTGGAGATTTGCATATTAAAGGCATATGTTTGGTTAGGTTGAAGATGTATGGTGGAATGATGATGAAGCAACAGAGGTTAGGCACATCCCAAAAATTAAGAAGAATTTTGCTTTTATAGGACAGTTAGAACAAAAAGACTGCAACTTTTCAACTTGAGATGGAGTCACAAAGGTTTGAAAGGGTAATAGAAAGGTTCTGCACGCAAAATGGAAAAACAATAACATATAAAAATTGTTTGAAAAAACGATTGTGAATGCAGAGAGTTCTCAAATCAGAGTTGGAGAGACAAATTTGTCTGAATAAAGATGGAAGATTCAACAAAAAACCACAAAGTCTGCTTGGAGACCTTTGTGGTATTACAAACAATTTTGATTTATTGATGATATGCGTGTTTAATGGGAGCAGGCATAACTAGATGGTTTGAAGGTTGATTAAGTTAATTTTCAAACAAAGGTGGAACCCGTAAAGAATATTGTGTCGAGGCGGAATGTTGAAAATACACGGCATAATACTTGTTTTATGCATTAATTAATTGATTAGTTAACTAATTAATTATGCAAAGTATTAGATTTAATTTAGGAAGAGATATCTATGCAAATATTTCTCTCTAATATCTTCATATAAAAAAAACAAATAAATAATTATATGGTCAAATATATTTAACAAATATATCTCTACGTTTCTATTGATTGGTAGTAGCTATAAATATATACATTAGAAAAGTTATTTTTTACTAAGGGTTTTGGTACTGAAATTGATTCTTATTTTTTTAGGCTCTCTCCTGTAATCTTTTGGTGAATTAACAAATGCTCCATTTGGAAGAATTTATGTCATTTTTTTCTTCACTTCTTATCTTTTCTAAAATCTAATTGTATAGGGGTCCTAAGAAAAATCCTAACACATAAAACCATATGATTGCCCTTTTGTTAACCATATATGCTATAATAAACTTTATCAAATCAATACCATCATCTTTTCCTATAATTTATGAAATTGTATGTATGATGACTGATCAAATCAGATGTGATTTTAATCATGTGTATCACAAAAACACAGTGAACAGCATAGCCAGTGAATAAGTAAATTAATACCTTCTCTCTGAGCTCAGCTTCCTTCTGTGCTTTAATTTCAGCTCTAGCTTTCGCCTTCTCAGCCTGGCGTCTCTTTCTCTCTTCAGCCTCTTTAGCTTTTAACTTCTGCTCCAATCTCAGCTTCTCTTTTAGCTCCACGGCCTCCTTTTCCTTTCTCAGTTTTTCTTCCTCAGCGGCTTTTTCTCTCATTCTTTCCTCTTCTTTGGCAGCTTTCTCTCTCATTAGCTCCTCTTCTTTTCTCGCCTTCTCCTCTTCCTCCTTTTTTAACGTGTTTTCTCTCTCCACCTTCTCCTTTTCTTTTACTTCTTCGCCGGTAGGGACTCTAGGTTTCGCTTTAGCTGTTTGTTTTGATTTAGGCTCTTGCTTTGGTTTAGAAGCTTCAATTGATTGTTCTTTGGTTACTTCTGACTTCAAAACAGGATCACAAGGTTGTGTACTTGATGAAGACGGAAAGGCATTGTTTGGATTTTTGTAATACTGAGGACGAAAAGTAGTAGGCGCTTTTTCACCTGGGCCAAGTTGTCGTCCATCTGCCGTACCTAACCTCCTTTGTGTACTGTATGTGTTGTTTGTTACATACTTCTGGCGAAAATCTGGGCTTTTGTTCCACATATCCATTACAGTTTCAACCTGATGGAATTATCACATATAAGAAAAGTTGACTACCATTATGAGTTGTAAAAGAGAGAAAGTTGCTCACTTGTTTTGTACAATGGGATCGAACTCCTTGGGTATCTCCTAAATGTATGTATCTTTTTGCATTCTCTCGGTCGTCTCTGTACATTTTGTGAAGTTTATTCTGCATACATACATTATTAGCAAATCGCATATGAAAACGTAATTGAGAACGAATAATGGTATGATAACTGAAGTTTGCAAGGAAAAAAAACGGAAATCGAATACAGACTAGGGCATAAATTATGGTATAGTTCTAAAGTGGTATCTATTGCTTATGCGATTACTGGCAGCATCTGTTTCACCAATGGGTATTGCAAAAACGTGGCACTATTAGTGAATCATAATAATAATTCATATTAATTAATGACTGCTGATATGCTTTTATAAAGTTATCAAGTTTTTCGCACACTCAAATATGAAAATTCCATTACAGGTTGATGATGAATAAAATCATCTCATTTGACCATTTTACAACTCCTCAAGTCATCTCAGTAAGTCATTTTCAACTGAATTTCTACGATTTTTTTCCCTTGGCAGACAGCGGTCCACTGAAGCTGCTGAACACACGCATGCGCGTGCATATATATATATTTGAAGGACATAATGTAATACACATAGCAATAAATTTGAGCAGTATGGGACATCTAAAACTGGTAGTTACCTTTAGCAGCACTCTTTATTTTTGTATAAAATAGACTTTATGCAGCAGGAAAGGGGATACAGAATTCTTTTGAAGAAACTCGAACTAGTAATCTTGAAGTTTGAGATTGATAAATTAAGTTTTGTTAATTCCACATCAAATATAAATAACTTTTTAATTATTTAATGATACTATGGGTTAAAACAAATAACAAAGAAAAAATGTAGCATGTATGAAACCCAGTTTCTAACAGATTTGTACAACTGAGCTCAAAATCATGACTGCTCTGATATTACATTTCAAGCCATTTTGATAAATTGGCATGCCTTAAGGAAAGTAATCATGTGTGAAAATAATAATTAATCATGCACATTAAAAGAAGTAACACACCTATTCCCAAAAGAGACAAATACCTGTTCCAACTGTCGGGATTTCAGCTTCCTATAATTTAAATAAGTTTCTTGTCTATCTGCATCCGCTGCATTATATTTTTCTCTCAGAGTTTTTAAAATCTGATCTTGTTCCATGTACTTGTTCCATGCAGACTTTACACTGCTTTCTCTTGCTACCAATGAAACTCTGAGTGAATCTAGTTCTTTCTTCAAATTCTACACGCAACAAAAAACGATCAAATCAGAAAGTTCTCTATGCAAAAGCTATAAAAACCTAGCAGTTAACAAGAAATACCTTAAGCCGTGATTCAATCTCGTCTTTTTGGTCGCTTGTCTCAACAAATTGTTCCTGCGTAGGGTTCTTCGAAGAAAGTTGCTCTTTCAACCGCTTCATCTGAGTTATGTCATGAATATATTGCTTTTCTTGCTTCAATGTCATAGTTTCATGTTGTTGTTTATGTACCATGGTACGTATCTATGTACATAAAAAAACATAATACCCTGCTAAAGACGAAGGGAACAAAAAAGTAATATAAAAGGGCAAATGAAGAACGGAAAGATATCACACCTTTTCATCAATCTCAGCAATAGAATTAGCATTGTTTAACCTGCTAAGTAAAGCCTGAACATTATCAATTTCTTTCCGCTTAGCATTAAATACAGCACGAGCAGCTTTCTCTTTGGCCAATTCAGCTTTGTAATCCAGTGAGTAATTGTTGACAACAGCCTATATGTATATGCAGAGGCATCATGTGTCCATTTATTGATCAAAAAAGGGAGAACAATAATAGATTTTTAACAAGTAACTAGTTTACCGCATGTTCTCGAGTTTCTTCACCAATAGAGTCTCTGAGTTTTGTTTTCTCCTCCAGAATTGAAAATGCATGTTGAAGCTTCTTACCAAGTTCAGCATCATCTAGTTTAGGTACTTTGATCATATAAATATACTGTTTTCTTGCAACATGAGTCTCTAATGGAACTTGCACGGTTTCAGCAGACTGAGCGTGTTTGTTGCTTTTCTCTTCTTTCTGATATTTATTGGTTGGTTTCTCATCTTTAATTGAAGTAACCATGAATTTGCTTCCTTCAGTTCCACTTTTAGATTCTACTCTAATTTCATCAACTATTAAGCCGGTATTGAACTTATTCCTAGCCTGCTCTTTCTCAGAAGTTGGAGCCAAACATTTAGATTTGCTACTTAACTTGGTAGCTAATAAATTGGATCCTACTTCCGATCCGGTCTCAATGGTATTTCCATAATTTACTGCATCTTTTACATGGGTACCAACTCTTTCACTCCCTGTATTTACCAAAACCAAGTTCAGAGGCACATATTCACGTGCAGATGCATCCAATTCTGATTTTTCTACTTTCTGAATTATAGGATCAGATGCATCTTTGGGTTTTACTACAGCATTTTTGGTTCCAACAACTACAGTATCAGGCGCTACAACCTTTTTAGCTTCTTTGGCTACAGGAACAGACACTTCAACATGTTTAGCTTCTTCAACTATAGGATCAGACTGACGTTCGAATTCAACTTCAACATTTTCCGTTTCGACTATTGAATCAGACTCCTGTTCTGATTCTATTACAACATTTTTGACTTCCTCAACTATCCTATCAGACTCTAGTTCCACTTCTATTTCAACATTTTTTATTTGCTCGACCATAGGATCAGACTTATGATCTACTTCTATCACATCATCTTTTATTACTTCAACCACAGAATCAGATTTATGTTCCAATACTAACTCAGAGTTTTTGGATTGCCCTGCCATTGGATGTGACTCGTGACTCAAGTCAACCGCAACATTTTCGATATCTTCGTCTACAGAATCAAGCTCCTGGTTTGCTTTTACCTCAATATTTTCAGCATTTTCATCTACAGGATCAGTGATGCATTCCGACTCTAGACCAAAATTGGTGGACTCTACATCTATAGAATCATTCATTGTAACATCTACAGGATCAGTGATGCATTCTGACTCTAGACCAAAATTGGTGGCTTGTACGTCTATAGTATCATTCACTGTAACATCTATAGAATGAAGCTCCTGGTTTGCTTTTACCTCAATATTTTCGGCAGTTTCATCTACAGGATCAGTGATGCATTCCGACTCTAGACCAAAATTGGTGGATTCTACATCTATAGAATCATTAACTGTAACATCTTCTGCTTCTTCAACCACATTATCATGATCCATTTCTAGTTCAGTCTCAACATTTGTCATTTGCTCTACGTGAGTGTCATCCCCATTTACTAAAATTCCTGATTCAGCAGAACCAGAATCAGATTTTGTTTCTGCTTCACCATCTATTATGTTTTGTTCCTCGCTGACTACAATGTCCTGTTGTGATTCAGACGCCAACACTTCTTCTAGTTCACATCCATTCTCATTAACCAAATCAACAATTTCATTGACCTTGTTCGAAAAACCAAGATCTTGTTTTGGTTCCAATTTTATATCCTCTTTCACTTTGGTTAAACCCTGTGTCTCTTCAACTGCAGTGATCAGATCCTGTTTGATTCCAGTTTCAACCTCATTAGTTTTTTGAGCCACATTCACAAGATCTGACCTTTCTTCTACTTCCTGTAATTCTACAGTCTCCTCTTCTGCAACAGTCAAATCCTGTTTAACTTCAGTTTCATCTCCAGAAGCATACTGTTCCAAAATCAGAGTTTCAGGCTTTGCAACACTGTCAGATTCCAGGATCACAGTTACGGACACAGCTTCAGGACTTTCAAATTCTGGAACTTCGACTTCTGGAATTTCATTGTCCAATCCCAGCTCCACCTTTGGATCGCTTTTGGCCAAAGTTTGACCGTCTTGCTTTTCTTTTGCTACATCCAATACCACCACCTCTTCTTCATGAATAATTGCTTCATTAACCTCCTCTACTTTTCCATCATCAACCTCAACTACCTCTTTATTTTCTTTTGCTTTCGTAACAGCGCCCTCCTTTTCCTTCTCATTCTCTGTACAATCACCATTAGATTCTTCATGGACCAAATTCCAGCTCTCTGATTTCTCCTCTAATTTTTTACCGTTTTCATTAGAGCTTTCATTTTTCAACTCCGAATTTCCATTTTCAGCATCATTTTTATCAAGATCTCTGTCCATCCCATCGTCAGAATCACCATTTACAATCACAAACGATCCTCCAATCTCTTCTCCTTCAGAACATGCATTTTTATTTTTTAATTCATTCCTACATTTCAGATCTCCAAAAATTTCCACCTCGTCTTTAGATCCAGAAACTCTACATTTCAGTTCTCCGGCATCAGCCGTCATTGCTCAAATCACAGATCAAATCACAAAATTACACTAGGGAATAGGAAAGATAATTTCAAAATTATAGCGCATAAACAGACAAAGGGTCAAGATCTATAATGAATTGGAAACACAGAGCAAACTTACACTGGTTTGATCGAGATCGCGGAGCGAGATTTGAATTGGGATATGGAAAATTTGAGGTAGATGGAGTTAGAAAATTTGGTGCATTTATGAGTGAATGAGTACTATTTTATGAGTTACTTATATAACAGATTAGTTTTGACAACTGTGATCTTCTATGAAATTAGAAGTTTATTCACTCTGGGTCACTGGTTTATTGCGTTTGTGTTTTTTTGGAATGACGAAATATACAGTAAATACCTGCTTATTATTGAGGTAAATGCATTTTGGATTAGAATATGAATCGTGGGTTAGTCGGTGCAAGTAATCTATTTGAAAAGGAAAATAGATTTTCCATTAATTCTGAGATTTTTGGAAATATACTCCACTTCCAATCTTTCAGAAAACAATTTATGCTATCCATAAATACCCAAACCGGAATTTGAACGAGGGATATATTAGGCAGAATATCTAAAATGACTTTAAATTGCCTCATTTCAGCTAGATTAGAAAATAAATCAAGAAAAATTCAATGAATGTTGACCGAGAGAATTAGGCATAAGGACAAACTTTGAAAACAATTTAGACTGAAGGACATCAAGTTTTATTTTTGAGCTGAAGGACAAACTTTGAAAGAAAATTAGCTGAAGGACATGAATGTTGACTAATAGTTATAACTAGCATCATATTCAGATTTTACATTATACAAAATGCTAGCTATAACCACATTATCCTTTAATCTAATTTTTTTTAAAGTCTGTACTTCAACCTAAAAATGGAACTTGCTGTTCAGCCTAATTTTTTTTCAAAGTTTGTCATCGTGCCTATTTTTCACTTTTTGAAGATTCAAATTTATGTCACTACTAAAATAATTTAAAATATGAAAATTTGTACAGAACCAATTTTATTATAAAAATCTATTATGTTGCTTGATTCAATTTAAAATTGTTTCTTAAATTATTAAATTTTTAATACAAGAATTAATGAAAGCTGCAATATCTAAAAGGTTAGTGGTACTCAAAATATATGCAAAGTGTATTGATTGGCGTGATTAAAGCATTTGAATAATTTAGAAGAGCTTGTATGGTTAAAACAATTAACAAAGATGTGTGTAATTCAAAGATATTACAAAATTATTATCTTCCTAAAATAACAAAATTAAGCCTAAAAAGGATAGACACGGCATGAAAGGTTATATTAAATCAAATGTAGTATTATATCATTAACAATCCTGAATTAACCTTATCACAAGGCAATGTTTAAAGTATTAACATTGAATCAAAATTTTCTCCATGTTGTATTCATTGAATGAAATTAGATATAAACATGGAAGTTTATATAATATTTTCAATGAGGCTTAAATAATGAAGGAAATAACATTTTGACATATTGTTTAAAACATATGAGGGCAAACTAGATATTTTTACTATTTTAGGTCCGGCCGATAGAGTTAAGAGTATATCCTTAGGTTAATAATATAATTTGTTACATATATCTAACTTTGTGACCAATCTTGTTCAAAAATAAAATGTGTTTTTCTTTCTATCATATATTTGTTATATAATGATATGAATAATTAAGCAATTAACTTAAAGTAAAATCCTTAAATGATATGCTATGTAATAGTAATTACAAAGTGTTGTAATCATGAGAATTTCATCACATTGAAAATAAAATATTGTTTTAAATATTCCTATTCAAGATATTTCGAGAAAGGATATCGATTCAACCTATAGCACGTAACGCTCTTCAAATGTTGGGTAGTGTATTTCTCATGGTTGACGAGGGCACCAAGGGGTTATGTACTTTTGGTTATTGGATAACTATGAAATGATTCACTCGATAGTTCTTCATTGGTTAATATAACTAAGGTCAAACAGACAATCTCGAAGGGATAATGTTACACAGTTCTCTCGACTTGAGAATACTATAGAACTTTAATGTGGACACTCCACTTTGATTATAGTTAAATCGTTGTATGACATCCATCAAACGGCTACAGTTGGATCTGAGTTGAAGCATTGACAGTGAAACACTTTTCAATGGATAATTCATCTCTTCAATTATATGAGATTAGTATCAAGGTTAACTACAGTCAACTCTAAATCAAAGTCTCTGGCCAGAGCAGTATGATTAATAATAATTGTTATTATTGAACCAAGGATTTGGATTTGGACTTACAAAGTTAAATGTGGACAATGTTGGAATTTTAATCAAAACCAAATTCCATAAGTCCTAATGTGATAGAGTTTTGATGAAGAGAATTAGTGTAAATAATCGTTACTGCTGGACACCACTTATAATAAGTAAAATTTAATTTTACCAAAAGATATGCAACGTCACACCATTAAGTAAGGTGACGTGTGAATGTTAACGTTTGAATTGTTCAACGTTGATCACAGACTGAATATACATCTTTGAGTCACATAACCGAAATGATGAATATTTCGAATGAACCACAAAATGTAATTAGCTTTTAGTTATTGAAATTAACTAAATTAATTAGTATTTATGAAATATTAATAATTGAATAATATTTAATTTGTTTGAAGGCTGATTCTATTTAAACCTCAAAATTTGATGAGTTGCCCTCTACAAAATTGGAAATACCAATATACCCATGTTTTTGTTGAGTATGCCCATTTTATCATTAAACTTTTCTCTTTATACCATTTCTAGTAAAAATCAGCCTGCATAAGAATTTCACCACTAAAAAATCACTCATAGAAAAAAATTCATAATAGAAAAAATCACTCCAACAAAATCGTGCAGCAACATAAAATTCAAATTTCATCTCTTCTACAAACCGTGCATTTTCAAAAAAAAACAACATAAAATTCAAGTATTAACTCTTTTGATTCTATTAGATTTGTATTATCATCATCACCATCCATCGGTTCAAGCAGAAGATTTGAGATTTTACCTTAAATTAGATTATTATGGTTTATTTAATAAGAGAAATAAAAGAAGGAAAATACGATGCGAGGTATAAAGATGGATGAACGATAGAAGGACAATTTTTCATAGATATAATTTTTAATTTAGGGGGGCTGCTAAGAAATATCACGTGTCTAAATAAAATTAGCCTGATTTGAATACCATCAGTATTTAATAAAGTGCGCATATAAAGTTATAAACGTGCATATCGATATATGATGTCTGTAAATGATTGGATTTAAATTAAAAAATAATAAGTGAGTTTTAAATAAATAAATTAATTAATATTTGTGAAATATTAATTATTAAATTTTTTATTTTATCTGTTTTGAATATTATTAGTATTTAATAAAGTGCGTGTATAAAAGTTATAAACGTTCTATGCAATATACGATATCAACAATACATTTAAATTGGAATTAAATGGAATTAATGCTAATGGGATTCTGGAAACTTTGAGAGACCATATGGCAACATCTAGGGTTGGTCATGAATGTAAAGAAAGGAGAGAATTAATTAAGATTTAATAGAGAATTAAAGTAGGAAAATAAAGAAGGAATATACTTTAAAACAAAATCTTCATTTATTTATTTTAGTGTGCTACTTAAAAAACACCCATGAACCTTCTTCTTAATGCCAGCACTAAAAAATACCACAAACTTGACATCACATTCGCTTCTTAATACCATGCCCCTCTCTATAGGCTACCATCATCGTATATCATTCATTTCATTGCTTAACTTCAATTTGAAAATTTTAATTTCTCTAAAACTCTTAATCCTAAATCAACAGATAAGAAAATCATCCAAACTCAACCAAAAGAGCATGAACGTCGTAGTGCATAGACACATTGCAATCACCTATATCACTAGCAACTCTCCTTTTGTAGTACATTTTCTAATTATATTATATATATTTTTTTCAATTTTTGTCTTGAATTCTGTGTTAATCAATCAATATATGTGTTGAGATAAATTTTAGTTGGTATTTAATTATGAATTCATGTTAGGTTTTGATTAGAATTTGAGTTAATTGTAATTTTTATGAGCCTGTTTTAGTTTAAGGATGGAGTATTAGTAGTCAACGATAATCTATGGAGGTTGATTTAGGAAGGGGGTTGAATGGAATACAATGTAGCAAAAAACTAAATATAGTATTAGAAAGTAGGTAATTTATTAATATGTACTAAAAAGTTGACGGTGTTAGGAAGAGAAATTACGGGTGCTTTTAGCAACACACTTATTTTATGCTATTCATTTTTCTCTCATAACAATATGTTCTCCTTTCCTCCATCTTCTATAACTAAACTCTCATAAAGACTATAGTTCTTTAAACTCCAAAACAAAAATTCAAAACAAAACAAAATAGAAAGGTTTCTCTCTCTCTCTAGATTGTTGCAAGATCTAGAGGGCGATTCAATGAATTTAGGAACTAATTCTCCATTCAAGGTGTTTCTCTTGGCTACATCAAAAAAGTAATTTTCTATTTTATTTATATATAGATTATCATGTCTATATGCTTTTAATCATCTAACTCTTCCATCTGTTTTACATGTATGAATTTTGGATTATGAGTTCAATATCAAATTTCTCCTTTTTGGATCAATTGTATTATCATCATGTTGATATGTTTTAACATCTCATTTTCTTCTATCTGTTAATCATTTGTTATCAATTACAATAGTTATGGATTCATTATTACTTTTGTATGTTTATCCATAGTGTGTATATAATTTAGATATGTATCTCGCTATCACTAATGTATGTATGCCTAAATCGTCTAATTTTTTATTTCAAAAATCATTGTTTGAATAAAAGTTTATAACAATTTTATTAATGGATTTAATTTCATGTTATAAAGATTAAGAGTTGAATATAATTATTATAAGTTGTTGTGAATCAATTTTGATTATTGTTTACATGAAAACAACATATGAATTTTTTTTGAAAAGCAATCTTTGAATATTTCGATTTGTTTCTTAAATTAAAAATTGGATCTCTGTTAAGTTATTTTGTTTAAAGTATGAATTTTAAATTACAAATACAAACTAACAAACATAATTTTAATGTTGTTTTGTCTCAAAACATTGGTTCAATTTGTGTATATATGAATGGGAGCATGCGCACACACATGTATGTATGTATTTATGTATGTATGTGTATGTGTATGTGTCTATTACGGTGTAAATCACGACACCTAAATACGTACACATTAAGCATGTACACTGCTTATTTGTTGCACTTACATAGTGAAGTATATTTGGATATACTTACAATTTTATGCTATTCAAATATTGTTGATGAATCGTATTTAATACATCATTTAATTCAACTAAAAAGAGAGAAATGAAAGGTTTCTCTATCCAAATAATGAAAAATCTTCCCTCATTTAATTGCATTAATTCTAAAGAGACAAATGAATGGTGTCCTCT
The DNA here is from genome assembly GCA_030737815.1 of Allium fistulosum. Lineage (NCBI taxonomy): Eukaryota > Viridiplantae > Streptophyta > Magnoliopsida > Asparagales > Amaryllidaceae > Allium > Allium fistulosum. The sequence goes on from CM060906.1 coordinate 922,019,214, forward strand.
ATATTAATTAATAATTAGCGCACACATGGGTGTATTTGATATACTCATGCATTTAAATTCAAACACGATTTTAAATAATTTAAATAAAATACAATTTTATTTAAAACTTTATTAAATTAGATCTAATATACCTTTGAACTTCATAGATCAATAAAGAAGAAAAAGTAAAATGTACCTATTTCACTTGCTTCCGACTGGTCTGATTCTTACATTGGTACCAAAACCAAATAATCTATGCCGTCTAAATTAGTCAAGTTAGGACCAACTAATTAAGCTTACCATTTAGTAGGGTGTCTAGAAATATGGTGTCCAGGTTGGATTCGGATAATTAAGTACCCTGCCCTACATGACTACCGGCCTGGCCCGAAAGGTGATGTGAGCCCAAAAGTGATCGCTAATGGAAACGACCCATTTTAATTTGGGTCTTGGGATAATTTTCAATATCTATTTAGAAATTAAAAAAAATTAATTTAAAAGGTTAAGTTTAAAATAAGAAACATATTATAAATGTTGTAATGTTTTTTTTCAAAATTGATTAGAAAAATTATATTGAATTTCATAAATTACTCATTTATCAATTAGATTAACAAATCTAATTAAATAGTTAATTAATTAAATCATATATAACATATATAATGATATATATTCCATTATCTTGAATTATTTAAGGTAATGCAAGTATATACGAGAATTTTGAAACAAAAATAACTAATTGAAATTATTTAAATTTAAATAAATGCTAACGTTAATTGATAGATAATATAACACACATATATAAACTTATACATGCATAGCTATAAGTGTTATAATATTCATATATAAAACTATTCAATATAAAATGATTAGTTGAATACTAGACACTTTATTTATTATTATTAGTTGGTTTATTTGGTTTGAGAGAAACCAAAGAATTTTCAACAATAATAATAGTCATCTTAACAAATTGATTTTTTCAATTTCTGCATTTTGTTTTAATTGGATTTCTAATCCCAAATATAATTTAGCTAAAAATATCCTTTTCAAATGGTATCTTAACAAGGTTAGTTATAATATTAACTTTTTTAAACATAACAATAATTTTTTTAGCTCTAATAATAGTATTATTAATATTTTTCCAAATTTAAATGATAATTTCACTTTAAATCATAGTTTACTTCTGATCAAAGATAACTAAGTGTGACCCGTCTCAATTTTTGTTCTATTCTCTCTTTTTTAGGTTTTATTTCATTCCTTATAAATACATATATATATATATATATATGTATGTATATTTACTATACAAATATACATATATATATATATGTATCATTCTAATTTTTTCCTAGTCTTGTTTCAGATATAGGTTTTTGGGAGAGAGGTTATAAGTTTCTTTTTGCAGGCTTCTCTTGTATTCAGATTGATGGATATCAGATTGTAGAGAGGTCATCAGAGCAGAGTTTCTTCATCCAGGACTTCCTGTAGTTACCCACATAGATATAGGATTCTGCTATCTTCATTATGGTGTACTTTGGTCCTATTTCTCCAGATTTTGACACCCCTTCTCCTTGTTCAGAGCCTTCAGAGTGGTCTCTCTATTCATCAGATCCTTTTCAGAGCAGATGCTTATGGAATACTTTGTTGTATTCTCTTCAGTCTTTTCTTTTCTGGTACTTCTAACATCTTAATATCGGGCGGTGGCCATGCCGGAGCTTGATATTGAGGTGTGATGGGTGGTGGCCTTGCCGGAACTCATCTTAGGAGTATTTGAGATTAGCTATATGTATTTTTTGCTCTTGTTACCTGTCAGGCATGTTGGCAGCTCCTTATTGTTTGTGTTATATATATATTCACATGTGTGCTCTCCTCTATGCGTAGAGGATCACACATTTTTCTCAAAAAAAATATATATTAATATAAGATTATACATAAGACTATTATATAAGTTAGGTAACTATAAATATAATAATTAAAACTTATATAATATGAATGTATAATAAAAGGTGGAATAATAAGAAACCCTAATTAGATTTAAGTCATAAATACATACATACGTATACTGTGATTTCAAATGTGTCCGATACTTGAATCATTAGGGTATTTCAAAAGAAATACATTATCCCATAAGTCAATATTACTCGATTAAATATATTAAAAAATATGAATATTTAATATAAAGTTGTCATCTATTATTTATATATTAATAGATTACTTGCATACTCTGTAGTTGTTGATATTCCTCAAACTAAGGATGTTATGCATTGTACTATTAATATATTGAATAGACGAGCTAAGATATATATATATGTATTTGTTAATATTCCTCAAGGTACATACATTTATACTTAGGCCATCGTAAAAAGGTGGGTACAAGTGAATAATCTCTTTCAATTTGTTGATATTCCTCAAGGTCGGGATGAGATTAGGACAAAAACCATGGGTTAGGAGTCGTATATGATACAGCCAATAAAGGGTTATCCATCGCATGTGGGTCTGTAATTTGTTGATATTTCTCAAGGTCAGAATCTCAAGGCATGCGATCCCTAGCACCTATTATAGAAATAAAAATTTCTATGTTTTCATAGGGTTTTGAGATACATAACAATCTAATGGGAGCCTAATAAGTAAATGAAATGGTAACATTTAAATTTTCTAGTTTTGCAAGAACATTTGATATAAAGTTAAAATAATCTACATCGGTGAATTTGTGAAACTAATATAATGATAAATTGTTTACCAGTTGAATTATACAATTGAAATAAACTAAAATTGACAAGAAATATAAAATATACTCGCTTTTAAATCTTTTGGCATATTTTCACTTCAAAATCCATGCAAGAGCCAATTTATTAAACCACTAAAACATTCATGCCTCAATCGCTTAAGTTTTTATTTGTTCGAGATTATGTATTGTCATTTATGATTTTTGAACTCTTAAATATAAGAATATGGATATTTGATCAATATTCAATCACATATAAATGTTACATTGTGAATAGTCGTAGTTCGTAATATACGAAACTTCAATGAAATTAATTTATTGAAAATAAGCAAATAAACCATAATGCAAAATCTTGTATTCAATACGATTGATTACAATGAGGATTTCTTTTTTGAATAGTTCGACCATTTAGAAAAGGAAACCGAATGTACAAGAATGATTGTAACTTGAGCGTAGTTGGGATGAAGTGAGCGAACAGTCTACTATCCTTCATGAAGTGATATCGGAGATGAGAATTGTATAAAATACTAGTAGATACTTAATGTGGAATGATAAATGTAATTTTTATTCCAATTGTGTTTTTCATATAGAAAATTATTCTCTATAAAAGTCATTTCTACGAGTTTAAGATATTTGATTGAAAATTCTCGACTACAAACTAGTTATAGTAAAAGAAATAAATAACCCATCATAAGTAGTTGAATGGAGCTTAGTATTTCATATGCTATTATAGTAATGGCGGAAATAGTGGGAGCATGCCTTATAATACTTGATGCATCAAGGAATGAAAAATTATTTTCGTAAATATACCAAATATTATTTATGAAATAATAATTAATTTTAGTATTAACTAAAAGTTAAAATAATTTTCTTTCGTGATGAATGTTTTGAATATTTGTTAAAATAAATCCATTAGAATAACCATATTTGTTGCATCTCAAATGATTAAAGGATAGTGGGAGCAGTAAAAGAGCTGAGTAACTCTTTAAATAAATACATATAGATGTATGCAATTCAATGTCTAATAATACCAAAAGGTTTCCACATACTTCATTAAAATCTACTTATGAATTATCATAGAAATGAACATGTGTATTTAATGCATAAGTAGTATATCTATGATAAGTTTATGAAATTTAATACGAAAATAGAATACATAACATGAAAAAGTAATTCGATTTGATCGAATACGTGAGAATTTTGGAATGGATTCCAAAGTACCTAAAATGAATCAACTCATTCTCAAAAGTCATTCCTCCTAATAATACATAATGATGTGTTGATAAGAAGTAATCAGACTTTGTTAGACAAAGTATAATCAATGATGAGTGAAGTTGAGTTAACTTCTTCTTTCTGTAAGGTCATGTATTTAAGAGTAAGTACATAAGGTTAAAACTAATTTCATCTAAAGCATTGTTTACGTGATCATACAAGGCAAGAGTTTATAAGAAACAACCTCTACATATCCTAGGCCAAGGAGTTGATATGTTGTGTGAGTCGAAAGACTGCATGGAATACTTGTTCGTAGGGGATCTTGTGTGAATCACCCGAAAGGAGTTTAGAATCGATCAATATTGATTGACCTATTTATGTTTTGAACAGAAGTGTTGTAAACAAATAACTAGATCTGTCATATACATGAATAAAGGAAATTCATAAAATATTTTTCAATACACAATCCGTTGAATCGAGAAACAATTGTTGTTTCAAGAAACGCCAACTTCATGACGTAGGAATTTTTTAAGAAAAATATTGGTATAAAAATGGATTTGGATACGATCCAACAATTAAAACTGATATCAAAGGATGAAATGATATTAACAAACTAAATAGACACGATTTATTAGAATGTATAATAATAACTCTTGTACATTAGAGAGAAATTATGAATTTTATTAACGTGAAGAAAAGAATTTCCTCAGTTGTAAATAGTCCACTAAGAGTATTGACTCTACCATATGGCACGATGCGCAAGTCCATAATGGATTCCAAGTACATTATCAAAATGAGTGTTATGGCACGCGCTTTGTGAGTAAATTGATTTTTTTTTAAATTATATGTGTTTAACATATTTAAGAGAAGAAATGTTCTTAAATATATAACTATTTTTGTGTTGGAATCGTGTGTAATCAGTTTGAATTTCATTTCTAAGTAGGAACATTTAATTTTTTGTTAGGTTGAATTTTTATTTCTATTATCAATTAATAAAGAGCGAAAACGTAAACGTATATGGTATATCACCATCCATAAGCTTCACCATCCATTTTTCTCCATAAAATTTACCTACAAAATCAGAAAGAGAAAACCGAAAAGATAATAAAATTTAATTATATTATTTTCATATTTTTTTGAATGATATATCACTTACCACTTCCAGAAGTAAATTTATCATCCCAGCCATAATTATTGTGACGCCCCACCTCTATACTCACGCTAGCCAAGAACACTACGGGGTAATGCCGTCGACTAGCACGAAGAATAAGGCTGTGGAGGAGCGACCATCTGTGTAATTGCTTTGTGCGAGTACCGATATGTCAGATAATATAACTTACATTTCATTTCAAGAGGAAATCCGACATATCAGATACAAACTCAAAGCTAGCACACAGTGGCTATGAGGCCTTCGGAAACAAATATAGAAATAAACATAACACAAATCAGTCACAGATATTCATATCACAAAGGCGGAAACAGATATGAATATAACACATAAAAGTGTACATCAAAATAGTAGTCAAACTAGATCCACTACATCACAAAAGAATAGATACAAGTGCTAGACAAAAGAATAAGTATACAACAAGGAGTCTTTATCTCAAATGTATACTAACAAAAACAACTATGCTAAAGTAGTTAGCCAAAAGTCAGGTAAAGGACCCTAATAAGAAGTCAAGCAGAAGCACCTAAAATACCTCGGTCTGACCCGAGTATTATTTAAGAAGAAAATAATAAACGGATCAGTCTTGCTATAAATACCATATAAAATGAGATAGGATAAGAGATATGACAAAAACGTATGATAACAAAAATGCCATACTATGACAAGTATACATCAGATAACAACAAAAATCATACAATATATCAAATATTCTCAAACACTAAAAAGAATGTCATATTCTTTAAATTATTCATGAAAACACAAATATTGATAAAGCTTATCAATGCAATCCACGAAAATTGTTGAAACACAAATTCTAGAAATCAACCACCAGAAATCCAGAAATCACAAAGGGGGAAGGCCTATCACAAATGGGAGCATGAAAACTCACCAACATGTGTATCACAAATGAGACGCTATCCCATGAACCGAACATCGACGTGCCTAAAAAGATACGCCCCATGCACAGTCGAATATTGACGCACCTGAAAAGATACGCCCCATGTATAATCTAACATCGACGCACCTAAAAAGATGTAACAGCCCACTATTTTGGGCCATTCAAATCGACAATAATCCACACATGTCAGACTTGAATAATGCAAAATAACAGATTGTAATAAAATTTGGAGCAAATAAAATCATTCACAGAATCACAGACACAGAAACATCAGAATAACTCGCAGCGGAATTAAAAAATAACCATAGTGGTTCATGAAGCCACTAAAATACATAGTCTCAAAACAAGTACAAATTACATAGTCTAAAAACCAATACAGTTTGAACAACCACAGAAAAATCCCAAGTTCATTTGTTTCAATTACATAAGCTAAAATAAAAGACTGAATAGCAAAACAGATAGCAGCTTGATAAAGATGATCTCCAATAGTCCTAGCTCCGTGAAGATGAAGTCCAACTGATACTCAGGCTGACCCGAGCGTAAAATAAAACATAAACACTCGAGTCAGGACATACATACTTATACAATGTAAACCAACTCAAGTGAACTGTAGTAAAGATACAAGTAACTTAAAGAATGCTTGGGATCGCCCATTCTTTAAGGATCCGTTAAACTATCTACTATGTAGTAATATTCGATATTATAATAATGTCTAATATAAAATAAACATACTTTTAAATAGCATTAAGGCTTTACATTTTCCACCTTAACACGTAATAGTCCCAGTAGTCTATCCAGTATTAGCATACTCCCAAAATGGGGGCTACCCTCGATACTCCACAGGCTACGGGAGAAATCACAAATCGTAGTAAAGCTCGATATGGTAGGTGACACGGCACAACTAGGCAATGCCAGGGTAGATATACCAATTACGCACACGGACTGATGGAGCGCATAGCAGCCACTATCGTCCACCTCGAACAACACTCCCAAATCGGAGGATGGCCATCTAATCAATCACAAGTAAGAGTATAATATCGAAGAAATGTGTCCGAGAAGAGGTGCTACCTCACTGGTCTGAGATCGCTCCTGTTTTAGCCACCTTATGCCAACTCACGGGAGTTGGGTCCACGTAACATACCTTAAGAACGTTGCCACCATCCTACTTCATTCTGGAATCTCCACCGCGTACACGGTTGTCAAAGTGGTTTTCGGTATCGACAAAGAGTATGTCCATATCCGATCCCGGTCTCTTTGCCAACCAATCGTTATTATAACCCGTGGTTATAAATTTAAAACAATTTATATCAAAATACTTCAAATTAAATCATTTAAAACAAAGTCATTATCCTTATAAATCAAATATTAAATTCCCAAAAATTTAGCCTTTTCTGAGTTCATTTATTTACTTAAAAACAATAAACGTTAAAATTTTCAGCTTCCACAACATTTAAAAAGTGCTGCGGTAAGTTATATTTGAAAACAATTTAATTCAGCAAAGACAACATTTTATAAACTGCTGTAACAGTTCAGTTTTAAACAAAATCATATTTCAGCTTACTGCAGCTCTTAACAAGTGCTACAATAGCCCTTTTATTAGTTCAGGTTCAAAATTTAGTTTCTGCTACAAGCACTTACCAAGTGCTATCATAGCCTTAGTTCATTTTAGTCTCTTTTGGTTCATTTACATAACCACAGCACTTAACAAGTGCTGCAGCTTCTACCTAGTTCAGAATTGGTTAATTTCCAGAAATGGTAGCATTTCTGAAGTGCTATAAATTGAATTTTCCAGGTTTTAAGTTCAATTCCAGCCATAAATAAACTTCAATTTAAAACATTTAAACTTATAAAAATCATATTTTTCCATATTAAAAATGTTCATTTAAAACCTTGAACTTATGATTTCTAAAGAGAAGTTTTACAAAAATCAAAATCAAAATTTTACAAAGTTCACTTATTAAATTTTCAAGTGTGTCAAGTCCTATTTTTCCTTTAAACAATTTATTTCAACACTTAAATTTAATTCTCCATTTTTCCACCATTTTAAAACTAAATTTTCATTTTAATTTTATAAATCTTAGGTTTCCATCTTTTCTTTTTAGTCAAATTTTCAAATTTAAGTTACATTTTAAAGTCAATATTTTCCCATTTATTTATATTTATCACATAGAAAATCATTTCTACTTTAAATAAATCATTTTAAAATTCAATTTAAATAAATTTAATATTATTACAATTATTTAAGATATTTAAAAATACCCAGAAAAATACAGAAAATAACCACGGGTCTATATAATATTTTCTAGCCTAAGTCAAGTGATACGGATACTATATCATTTCAATCCGTAGTTTACAAAGAAAAATCCGGGTTTTATCATTTCAAACCCGCAATCCCAAGTAAATAAAATTTAATTGAAAATCGTTCAGGCCTATCATTTCAGCCCATAACGATCTTCCCTTATTCTAAAGTCCGTTCGGGTATGTATCATTTCAACCCATAGTGATTCTATTCTACAGGGAACTTGCAGTGTGATTTAACAGAATAGAATAACAGTAAAATAAGAACAAAATATAACAGATGATATGTTATGCAATTTTAACAAGTTTACAATATATATATAAATAATCATAGGTAATTATAACATCATTTTTATTTATTTATTTATTTTCTACAAATTCAGTTGCGGTCGTTTCACAATCATATAAGTATGAATATTCGTGTGAGATTTACTCACCTCTACGGAGCTGGAGATTCGAAAAAGAAGTACGCTATCTATCGAAAGCACGCGGAAAGCACGATCAGTTGTTAGCGGATGCGCCAACTAGATTCAAATCTAAAGCAAAATAAATAATCAAATCTAAGATTGCATGAATAACAAATTTTCAAATGAAGCAAACAAACGAAAAGGAAACAAGTTGAATACTAGAAAGGAATAGCTCGACCACTTTAAAAATAGACCATAACTTCGAAACAAATTTTGTTCATTTCTTTTTTTTTCAGATACAAGGCCAGGTAGTAATATAACTTCAAATTTTCCAAAAGTGACAAAAGCAATTTTTTTTCCTTTTTCAAAACAAGGTCAGTGGAGAATATAGACTAGGATGCCAGAAACACGTGACCAAAAGCAACTTTTTCTCATTCCCTTTTTTTTCAAAACAAGGCCAGAGGCAAATATCTTCAAAATAAACTGCAGAGGTGACAAACAATTTCTTGTTCATTTCTTTTTTTCTCTAAACAAAGGCCAGGTCGAAAATATAAACTAAGATACCAAAATACAAAGGGACGAAATAGATTGTTCATTTTTTTTCACATATAAGGCTCGGTCTGCAGGAGTTGGAGATGCGGTGACTGGTGGTCTGGCATGGGGTCAGTGATGACGTGGGTGGCCTGGCCTGGCAGCGGCTTCACACGATGGCGGAGGAAAGTGGAACGGCAAGGGGTTGGAGGTGACAGTCTGGTATTGGAGGCATGGTGATCTGTCTCGGTGGTGAATGGTATGCCGTGGTGGCTGGTCGAGTATGATGGAGTAGGCATGAGGTTAAAGTGGTGAAGGCATGGCATGGTGGTGGTCTCGCATGGTTGGAGGTGACGTGGGGTTCTCGCCTGGGTTCGTGGGTCTGGCATGGGTTAGAGGAGTGGGATCTCGGTCTGGGTCCGCTGACTGGGGTAGGGCGTGGGTTCGTGGCTGGTGGCGAATGGGTAGGTGACGTCTAGCATGGAGTTGGAGACGTGGGATATGGTCTCGCATGGAGGCAGGCAAAAGAACAAAGGAAAACAGGGAAGGAGAGTAAACAAAATAAACAAATGAAAGAAAACAGGTGGCCATACCTTGGAGATACTCACGCAAAAATGCAAATGGAAGTTGAAAGAAAATTGCAGTCTGGAAATATGTTTGACCGTGGAATAATATAATCGTGACAGAGAAGGCAAGATATAAAAGATTGGAACGGTAGAGAAAACTTAGGCAATAATTTTTATTAAATTGGAGTAACGTATGGAAGGTAAAGGGTAGCAAATAATAATTCTCACGTGAATGATTCAATGCAAGATTTTTGAAATTTTCAAAAGGGAATATATGCGGCTGAAGAACAGGAAATGCTAACGCAAGAAAAATCAAATGGACAAAAGAACGACCAGAGCAACAGATAACATATGCCCAAAGTAACGTACAAATATATGATTTATTTCTTTTATTAAATAAAATTGAAAATGCTAACGGTTTCTTTCAATAAAATAACGTATCATTTTAAACCAAAATTAAATAGCTATTACCATATAAATAAAATTTGATTGTTTAATATAAGTTAAGAACGGATGTAAATATACGTAACGAAATGTAAAGTTTAAATTTCCCGTTTCACACTAATTATTACACTTTTAAAAGTATACAACAAATCTGACCAAAACAAAAGTGAAACGAATGTTACACCATTGTATACGGTCCAAGATGAAATTTGGCATTTAAAATTTTTAAAATTTAAAATTTTCAATAAAGTTACATTTTTAATTCAAATTAACATTACAGAACGCTTATTTTTAAATAAAAATTTGTTAAAATTTTTGGGCTGTTACACTCTCCCCCACTCAAAACTTTTCGTCCTCGAAAAGGAACGAAGAAGGAAAACAAAGAAAGATAAGACAGTAGAGCAAAAGTACCTGAAATAAACAATTCCGGATTCGAAGCACGAATGTTCTCCTCCGTCTCCCAGGTGCAATCCCGTTCATCAGTGCTCCACTGCACTTTGACCAGGTTGACAGATTTCCTTCTTAGCTGCTTCATACCTCGATCGACGATACGAAGTGGCTTCCTCTCAACAGTCAGATTTGGCTCAATATCCAAACTATCAAGAACAGAAGGCTGGATAATAAGGGATGGATCATGCAGATAGCGACGAAGATGAGATACATGAAAGACATTGTGTACTCCAGAAAATTTCTCGGGTAAATCCAAACGATAAGCAAGAGAGCCAATTCTTTCCAAAATGCGGAAAGGACCTACAAATCTAGGAGAAAGCTTTCCTCTACGACCAAAACGAATAACATTCCTTAAGGGAGAGACCTTAAGGAAAACCAAATCACCAACAGCAAACTCTAAACTCCGTCTACGCCTATCAGCATACTTCTTCTGCCTATCTTAAGCAATCCTCATCTTCCTCTTAATCTCTTCAACTCTCTCAGAAGCTTCCAAAACCATCTCAGGACCAAGGACCAAACGATTACCGGATTCAATCCAGCAAGAAGGAGATCTACAAGGTCGTCCATAAAGAGCAGAAAACGGAGACGTCTCAATACTGGCCTGATAACTATTGTTATAAGTGAATTCGACAAGATGGAGATGATCTTCCCAAGATCCTCCATAATCAAGCACACAAGCACGAAGAAGATCTTCTAAAATCTGATTCACCCTTTCCGTTTGACCGTCGGTCTGTGGATGGTAAGCAGTGCTCAGATTCAGACAAGTACCCAAAGAATCCTGAAAGGCTTTCCAAAACCTACTAGTAAAGATAGGATCACGATCACAAACGATACTGAGAGGAACACCATGGAGACAAACAATCTCTCTCATGTAAATCTCAGACAAACTAGAAGCTGAACGGGTAGACTTGACCGGAATGAAATGAGCTGATTTGGTCAATCTGTCCACAATAACCCAAATACTCTCGTTACCTTTCCTAGTCCTCGTTAAACCATCAATGAAATCCATAGAAACTTGTTCCCACTTCCAATTGGGAATCTCAAGAGGCTGCAATAAACCAAGAGTCTTCTGATGATCTGCCTTGACTTGCTGATAAGTCGCACACCTATTAACAAAAATGGAAATATCTCGCTTCATACCTTTCCACCAATATAACTTCTTCATGTCCTGATACATCTTGGTCACACCTGGATGAATAGAAAGTCTGGACTGATGATTCTCCCGAAGTAACTCCTGTCTCAATCCATCAACCTTCGGGACACAAATCCTATTATTAATCCTCAATACACCCTTATCGTCAATCTGAGCACCACTACCATCAAGGCTACTACCTCCAACTCTACTTCGAACACTCTCCTTAATCAATCTAAGCATCCGATCTTCATCCTGCTTAGCCATAATACGATCCACAAGAGGTGAAGAAACAACAAGCTGGCACAACAAAGCTTTCTTCCTACTCAAAGCATCCGCCACAACATTAGCTTTTCCCGGTGTATAGTTGATGTCGAGGTCATAAGAAGCAAGGAACTCTAACCACCTAACTTGTCTCTGGTTCAAATCCTTCTGAGAGAAAATATACCTCAAAGACTGATGATCTGTGAAAAGCTCGAACTTAATACCCAAAAGATGATGTCTCCAAAGCTTCAAAGCAAAAACAACAGCAAGCAACTCTAGATCATGGGCAGCATAATTTACTTCATGGGTCTTCAACTGTTGACTAGCATAAGCAATCACTCTACCATCCTGCATCAGAACAGCTCCCAAACCTTCTCGACAAGCATCAGTGTATACCGTTAATCCCTCATTTCCATTTGGAACGGTAAGAACATGTGCGGAAGTAAGCTTGTGTTTTAACTCACTGAATGCGGCCTTACACTCATTACTCCAAATAAACTTAGCATTCTTCCGAGTTAAAGCAGTGAGAGGTGCAGCAATCCGAGCGAAATTCTCTATGAATCTCCAGTAATAACCGGCAAGGCCCAGAAAACTACGGATATCAGTAGGAGTCTTAGGAGTTTCCCAATCCTGCACAGAATAGGGAAAAAGAAGGATAATAGGAAAGATAGAGTAAATTGAATGAAACAAGGAAAGAGAAGGAAACAAAGACTTACATTGATCGCAGCGATCTTGACTGGATCAACAGAAACTCCATTACCAGAAACAATATGCCCAAGGAATCGGACTTCATCCTTCCAGAAATGGCATTTGGAAAATTTAGCCTTTAATTGATGATTTCGAAGAGTCTCAAGAATAGATTTCAAATGTGACTCGTGTTCTTCTTCAGACTTAGAGAAAATGAGGATATCATCCACAAAGACTAGAACAAATTTATTAAGCACATTACGGAAAACACGATTCATCAAGTCAACAAAGAAAGCAGGAGCATTAGTCAAACCAAAAGGCATGACTAACCATTCAAAGAATCCATTCTCAGTACGGAAAGCAGTCTTGGGAATACTTTCCTCAGCAACTCTGAGCTGGTGAAAACCCGTGGCAAGATCAAGCTGAGAGAAAACAGTAGCACCATAAAGCTGATCAAACATGTCATTGATGCGAGGCATTGGATATCTATTTTTCATAGTGAGCTTGTTCAACTCCCTATAATCAACACACATCCGGAGAGAACCATCGGACTTGGTGACGAAAACCACCGCAACTCCCCATTCAGAATAGCTAGGTCTGATCAGACCCTTGGAAGACAGATCCTCTATTTGTTCCCTTAACTCAACCTTCTCACGGGGTGCCATTCTTCTAGGAGGAAGAACTACTGGTCGAGCTCCGGGAATAAGATCAATACGGAAATCGATTTCCCGCTTAGGAGGTAAGGCAGTGACTTCACCAAATATATCGGGATAGAGTTTGACGACGCGAGTCGACTGGAGGTCGATAGGGGAAGAATCCAAAGAATAAATAAAGCTACCAGCACAATCATGAGGCATATAACACTGAATAACCAGAGGATTTCCCTGATCATCTTCTAGCGAAACAATTCGGGATTTACACGAGATACGGGCATCATGATTTCTTAACCAATCATCCCCAAGCAATAAATCAAAAGTATCAAAACCAAGAATATAGAAATCACCACTAAAGCAGTGATCAGAATGGAAGAGTTTCACTCCTCTACAAATCCTACTAAGGTTCGCGGGACCCCCAATAGGGTTAGAAACACATAAAGGAACAGAAGCATACCCAGGAGAAAGGAGATGCTCAAACTTATCACTAATAGTCATAGAAATAAAACTATGCGAAGCTCCAGTATCAAATAAAACACGAACATGATGCTGAAATAAATAAAAGGTGCCCTGAAGAGTACCTTGATCATCGCTAGGAGCAGGAGTAGGTGCAGCAGGTGATGAAGCAGATGTGACAGCAAATACACCAGATGGCTTTCCCTTCTGATATAAAGGACAGTCCTTCCTAAAATGACCTGGCTGAAGACAAACATGACAAAGATTGTTCCTGGTAACCTGAGGTGGAGGAACAGCAGCACCAACCAAAGTAGGACAACTATTAGCATAATGTCCCTTCTGATCACATTTGAAGCAGGTAATGGTGGATAGATCAATAGGGTGTCTCTGGGAAGGAGAAGATGCCGAAGATCCTAAGCCCGGATGTTTGAGCCAATTCTTCTTCTGCTGGTGGAAGTTGGGCTTTCTCTTCTTGGAATTTGCAGAGGAAGACTGTGATACATGAGCACCAGAAGCGGCAGGACCCTTGGAAGTAGGGTTCTTATAGCGAATAGCCATATCCATGAGCTCAGTAAAAGTGCCATGAACATGTGAAATAAGGCGATCGTAGAACTCTGGACGAGCTCCAGCAATGAACTTCTCATTTTTCTTTAGCTGAGTGTCGATAAGACCAGGACCAAATTTGGAAAGTTCATTGAACTTCCGCTCGTACTTTGAAAAAGACATGGTACCCTGCTTAAGATCCATGAATTCACGATAAAGCTGAGATTTCCCGGCTTCGGGCATCCATTTTTCCACAAAAGCCTCCCTGGAAAGAAGATACAGAAATCGAACTTAAGATAGATTCAAAAGAAAAAGGAAATGGAAAAAATTCAAGATAACACAAAGGATACTTGAACTGCTCCCACGAAAGATCACCTTCGTTAGTGTGAGCCGTAACCGACTCCCACCAATCTAAGGCTGACTCTTGCAGCTGCCATGCTGCTAACTAACGCTTCTGGGCATCAGTGATCTCAAGACCAGTAAAAATCCTCTCCAAACTCCGTAGCCATTGCTGGGCTTCGATAATACTCTCTAAACCGGTGAACTTAGTACCACCGAGCTGAGAGAATTCCTTGCAAAGAACAGTAAATCTAACAGGTGCAACAGGTGGAGGAGCTGGGGCAATACCACGACCCCTACCTCTAGCATTTCCACGATTCATCCTGGAAATATCAAGAATGAATTTAGGATAAAGGTACAGAGAAGACAAAGACAAGCTAAGATAAAACACAATAAGATTACTTGGACGAATATCCTAATAACGAAATTTCTAACAAGGTAGATACGGAAAGAAGAAAGTTTAGAAAAAATTTCTTTTTAAAACAAGAAATTTTATATCAAAATAATCCTTGAAAAATCATTTGAAAATCATTTTAAATCATTTAAAAAATCATTTTATACTTTGAAGATACGGTTACTCACAAAGAAATGATTATGAGTTTGATTTCACTCATTCTAGGGTATTTCTACCCTATCTCTAATGATTTTTTGCTCCATAGGCTAAGGTTTGCCTAAAACCAAAGCTCCGATACCAAATGTAACAGCCCAGTATTTTGGACCATTCAAATCGACAATAATCCACACATGTCAGACTTGAATAATGCAAAATAACAGATTGTAATAAAATTTGGAGCAAATAAAATCATTCACAGAATCACAGACACAGAAACATCAGAATAACTCGCAGCGGAATTTAAAAATAACCATAGTGGTTCATGAAGCCACTAAAATACATAGTCTCAAAACAAGTACAAATTACATAGTCTAAAAACCAATACAGTTTGAAAAACCACAGAAAAATCCCAAATTCATTTGTCTCAATTACATAAGCTAAAATAAAAGACTGAATAGCAAAACAGATAGCAGCTTGATAAAGATGATCTCCAGTAGTCCTAGCTCCATGAAGATGAAGTCCAACTGATACTCAGGCTGACCCGAGCGTAAAATAAAACATAAACACTCGAGTCAGGACATACATACTTATACAATGTAAACCAACTCAAGTGAACTGTAGTAATGATACAAGTAACTTAAAGAATGCTTGGGATCGCCCATTCTTTAAGGATCCGTTAAACTATCTACTATGTAGTAATATTCGATATTATAATAATGTCTAATATAAAATAAACATACTTTTAAATAGCTTTAAGGCTTTACATTTTCCACCTTAACACGTAATAGTCCCAGTAGTCTATCCAGTATTAGCATACTCCCAAAATGGGGGCTACCCTCGATACTCCACAGGCTACGGGAGAAATCACAAATCGTAGTAAAGTTCGATATGGTAGGTGACACGGCACAACTAGGCAATGCCAAGGTAGATATACCAATTACGCACACGGACTGATGGAGCGCATAGCAGCCACTATCGTCCACCTCGAACAACACTCCCAAATCGGAGGATGGCCATCTAATCAATCACAAGTAAGAGTATAATATCAAAGAAATGTGTCCGAGAAGAGGTGCTACCTCACTGGTCCGAGATCGCTCCTGTTTTAGCCACCTTATGCCAACTCACGGGAGTTGGGTCCACGTAACATACCTTAAGAACGTCGCCACCATCCTACTTCATTCTGGAATCTCCACCGCGTACACGGTTGTCAAAGTGGTTTTCGGTATCGACAGAGAGTATGTCCATATCCGATCCCGGTCTCTTTGCCAACCAATCGTTATTATAACCCGTGGTTATAAATTTAAAACAATTTATATCAAAATACTTCCAATTAAATCATTTAAAACAAAGTCATTATCCTTATAAATCAAATATTAAATTCCCAAAAATTTAGCCTTTTCTGAGTTCATTTATTCACTTAAAAACAATAAACGTTAAAATTTTCAGCTTACACAGCATTTAAAAAGTGCTGCGGTAAGTTATATTTGAAAACAATTTAATTCAGCAAAGACAACATTTTATAAACTGCTGTAATAGTTCAGTTTTAAACAAAATCATATTTCAGCTTACTGCAGCTCTTAACAAGTGCTATAGTAGCCCTTTTATTAGTTCAGGTTCAAAATTTAGTTTCTGCTACAAGCACTTACCAAGTGCTATCATAGCCTTAGTTCATTTTAGTCTTTTGGTTCATTTACATAACCACAGCACTTAACAAGTGCTGCAGCTTCTACCTAGTTCAGAATTGGTTAATTTCCAGAAATGGTAGCATTTCTGAAGTGCTATAAATTGAATTTTCCAGGTTTTAAGTTCAATTCCAGCCATAAATAAACTTCAATTTAAAACATTTAAACTTATAAAAATCATATTTTTCCATATTAAAAATGTTCATTTAAAACCTTGAACTTATGATTTCTAAAGAGAAGTTTTACAAAAATAAAAATCAAAATTTTACAAAGTTCACTTATTAAATTTTCAAGTGTGTCAAGTCCTATTTTTCCTTTAAACAATTTATTTCAACACTTAAATTAAATTCTCCATTTTTCCACCATTTTAAAACTAAATTTTCATTTTAATTTTATAAATCTTAGGTTTCCATCTTTTCTTTTTAGTCAAATTTTCAAATTTAAGTTACATTTTAAAGTCAATATTTTCCCATTTATTTATATTTATCACATAGAAAATCATTTCTACTTTAAATAAATCATTTTAAAATTCAATTTAAATCAATTTAATATTATTACAATTATTTAAGATATTTAAAAATACCCAGAAAAATACAGAAAATAACCACGGGTCTGTATAATATTTTCTAGCCTAAGTCAAGTGATACGGATACTATATCATTTCAATCCGTAGTTTACAAAGAAAAATCCGGGTTTTATCATTTCAAACCCGCAATCCCAAGTAAATAAAATTTAATTGAAAATCGTTCAGGCCTATCATTTCAGCCCATAACGATCTTCCCTTATTCTAAAGTCCGTTCGGGTATGTATCATTTCAACCCATAGTGATTCTATTCTACAGGGAACTTGCAGTGTGATTTAACAGAATAGAATAACAGTAAAATAAGAACAAAATATAACAGATGATATGTTATGCAATTTTAACAAGTTTACAATATATATATAAATAATCACAGGTAATTATAACATCATTTTTATTTATTTATTTATTTTCTACAAATTCAGTTGCGGTCGTTTCACAATCATATAAGTATGAATATTCGTGTGAGATTTACTCACCTCTACGGAGCTGGAGATTCGAAAAAGAAGTACGCTATCTATCGAAAGCATGCGGAAAGCACGATCAGTTGTTAGCGGATGCGCCAACTAGATTCAAATCTAAAGCAAAATAAATAATCAAATCTAAGATTGCATGAATAACAAATTTTCAAATGAAGCAAACAAACGAAAAGGAAACAAGTTGAATACTAGAAAGGAATAGCTCGACCACTTTAAAAATAGACCATAACTTCGAAACAAATTTTGTTCATTTCTTTTTTTTCCAGATACAAGGCCAGGTAGAAATATAACTTCAAATTTTCCGAAAGTGACAAAAGCAATTTTTTTTTCTTTTTCAAAATAAGGTCAGTGTAGAATATAGACTAGGATGCCAAAAACACTTGACCAAAAGCAACTTTTTCTCATTCCCTTTTTTTTCAAAACAAGGCCAGAGGAAAATATCTTCAAAATAAACTGCAGAGGTGACAAACAATTTCTTGTTCATTTCTTTTTTTCTCTAAACAAAGGCCAGGTCGAAAATATAAACTAAGATACCAAAATACAAAGGTACGAAATAGTTTGTTCATTTTTTTTTCACATACAAGGCTTGGTCTGGAGGAGTTGGAGATACGGTGACTGGTGGTCTGGCACGGGGTCAATGATGACGTGGGTGGCCTGGCCTGGCAGCGGCTTCACACGATGGCGGAGGAAATTGGAACGGCAAGGGGTTGGAGGTGACAGTCTGGTATTGGAGGCGTGGTGATCTGTCTCGTTGGTGAATGGTTTGCCGTGGTGGCTGGTCGAGTATGATGGAGTAGGCATGGGGTTAGAGTGGTGAAGGCATGGCGTGGTGGTGGTCTCGCATGGTTGGAGGTGACGTGGGGTTCTCGCCTGGGTTCGTGGGTCTGGCATGGGTTAGAGGAGTGGGATCTCGGTCTGGGTCCGCTGACTGGGGTAGGGCGTGGGTTCGTGGCTGGTGGCGAATGGGTAGGTGACGTCTAGCATGGAGTTGGAGACGTGGGATATGGTCTCGCATGAAGGCTGGCAAAAGAACAAAGGAAAACAGGGGAGGAGAGTAAAAAAAATAAACAAATGAAAGAAAACAGGTGGCCATACCTTGGAGATACTCACGCAAAAATGCAAATGGAAGCTGAAAGAAAATTGCAGTCTGGAAATATGTTTGAACGTGGAATAATATAATCGTGACAGAGAAGGCAAGATATAAAAGATTGGAACGGTAGAGAAAACTTAGGCAATAAATTTTATTAAATTGGAGTAACGTATGGAAGGTAAAGGGTAGCAAATAATAATTTTCACGTGAACGATTCAATGCAAGATTTTTAAAATTTTCAAAAGGGAATATATGCGGCTGAAGAATAGGAAATGCTAACGCAAGAAAAATCAAATGGACAAAAGAACGACCAGAGCAACAGATAACATATGCCCAAAGTAACGTACAAATATATGATTTGTTTCTTTTATTAAATAAAATTGAAAATGCTAACGGTTTCTTTCAATAAAATAACGTATCATTTTAAACCAAAATTAAATAGCTATTACCATAATTAATAAAATTTGATTGTTTAATATAAGTTAAGAACGGATGTAAATATACGTAACGAAATGTAAAGTTTAAATTTCCCGTTTCACACTAATTATTACACTTTTAAAAGTATACAACAAATCTGACCAAAACAAAAGTGAAACGAATGTTACACCATTGTATACGGTCCAAGATGAAATTTGGCATTTAAAATTTTTAAAATTTAAAATTTTCAATAAAGTTACATTTTTAATTCAAATCAACATTACAAAACGCTTATTTTTAAATAAAAATTTGTTAAAAATTTTGGGCTGTTACAAAAGATATGCCCCATGTATAGTCGGGCATCGATGCACCTAAAAAGATACACCCCATGCCTAGTCGAACATCGATGCACCTAAAAAGATACACCCCATGCCTAGTCGGACATCAATGCACCTAAAAAGATACACCCCATGCACCGACTTATCGAGCAGAATGCTCCACGAATGGTCCAAAGACCATGGGTCGCTAGCCCATAAAAATGAGACGAAGCTCAACGGAACGGGGTATAGTCCCCCACGCGGACAAAGAGACATCGCACATCGCTAGTCTAAATCATAAAATGATCGCCATTGATCAATAAGAAGTGTCAATTACACTAAGCTAGTAAATAGATGAGTTTAGCTTCATGTCCCATAACCACTGGCTTAACTTAAATATTTACGAACAGATTGTAGATTTCCACTCGAAAATTGTCACAAGATTTCAATCGAACAAGTCTAAGAATTAACCGACGAAGTAAACGCAAGCGTTTCATACCACTTGTTTTGCTAAGTCGTTTAATTGGATTTCTCGAACGAATGAGGTAAAGGTTTGTATATACTAATAGATTGGAAAACGGTTTTAAAAACGAGCTTTGTATTTAAAAGTAGTGTTGAAATCATTTTGATGAAAGAGTTTTAGTATTTACTACTAGTATAGAAACCTTTGTATTTGAAAGTGACAAATCCCAAAAATGATTGTAAAAACAATCAATCACCAAAGATTCACATTCGAAGACGTGAATCAAAACCATAGAAATCGATATCAAATCCATCAAATGGATATTCCCAAAAATCCAAAGAAAGAAGTTATCAAAGTCGATAAATGATAACAACAAATCGGATCATCAAGAATCGATTAAAAATCGGAAACCCACACAAAACTGCCTAAAATAGGCAAAAAAGCACATCTCCCAGATTCAGTCGACTGAACCAGAAGGTCAGTCGACTGATACAACGCCAGAAACTCTCGGGTTCCTGGTTCAATCGACTGATACATGGACAGGAACTTTTCTGTTCCGAGTTCAGTCGACTGAACTATATGGTCAGTCGACTGACACAGGGGCATGAAGTTTTCTGCTCCTAGATTCAGTCGACTGACCTTACCGTTCAGTCGACTGAACTGCCATTTGCAGTATTTTCAACCTAGCCCAAGAAGGGTCAAAAATCCAAACGAAAGTGATCGGATGAGCAACGGAGACTAGGGATTTATGCCAAGCGTCAACCCAGCCTTATAGGCTCTTCGATACACTCCAACAACGTGCTCAAACATCAAAGATAGGATTTTTAAAGATTTGACTTTAAAACACCAAAATTTGGAATATTCATCAAACCAATTCAATTCAAAAGCAAATGGACAAGTAATAGATGTTAGGAATTACTACCTAACAACTATCAAAGATATAGACATAGATGTGAGTTCAAAAACTCACCTTTTAAACCCAAAACAACAAATGAGAAGCTCTAGAACAAGCAAAGATTGATTTCTCTTCAACAACACCTCTAGAATATTCAATCTATTATCAAAGGTGGTATTTTTCCTAAGTTAGGTTATAGGAATTTCTGAAAATTGAAGAGGGATCGAGATGGAGAAGATGAAGACGATGCTTACCTAAGCTTCTCTTGGATTTTGGACTTGAATTTGTATTTCCTAAACAAACTAGGGTTTTGGAATTCTAATTTCCAATCTCTTCCCCCATTTTTACTTTAGCTTGAGTGTTAGGAAATAGAATGAGCGAATGGATGAAGAGTAGAGGAGATAGGGTTATTTGTTATGTTGGTGGGCTGAAACCCAAACCCAAAGCCCTAAATGAAAATATCAAAATTTTACTCAACACCAAACATATCGATGTTTATACTCAAAAAAGTCGTAAACGCCATTTTGGACTCAATGGAAGTGGTCTCGAGTCCTAATTCGACTGTTTGCAAAAATTGACATTTCGGACTTTAATCCGACTAACGATGCTATATTTAAATAAAACATTTAAATATACAATCGTAAAATATGCGGGTTGTTACAGACTCCCCTCCTTAAAGAAATTGCGTCCTCGCAATACTTAAGAAAAAGAAATAAAAAGTAACAATCATACAAAGGCATAACAACACAAAAAGAAGAAATTTTGAAATGAGAAGTTCACCCTAAGGAGCACGAGAGAGCAAGTCCGGATGTGTTCACTCGATGAATTATATGGATTCCCAAGAGAAAACCTTAGGATTTGTGGACCATTGAACTTTCACAAGAAGAACATCTTTATTTCGAAGGCGTTTAACCTCCGAAGCAATGATATGAATAGAATGTTGCTCATAAGTCAAATTTGGTGAAACTTCAATTTCTTCAATTACACCGGGCTCAAGAATAGAATCGGAATCCCTAAGGTATTTCCGTAGTTGAGAGACGTGGAAAATGTCATGAATAGCAGAAAATTGAGCCGGTAATAAAAGGTGATAAGCCACGGAACCAATACGTTCGATGATGGGAAATGGACCAACATATCGAGGTGCTAACTTTCCCAATCGACTGAAATGCACAACACCCTTCATAGGTGAAACACGAATAAAATCTAGACCTAAAACCAGTTTCTCACCAGCTTCAAGCCAACATGAAGGAAATCGGCATAGCCTTCCGTAGAGTGCCTCGAAAGGTGCCATACCAATACTAGATTGGAAGCTATTATTATAGGAAAACTCAACAAGAGAAATATGATCTTCCCTTTCCACCAAAATCAAGAACACATGCACAAAAGAGACCTTCAAGAGTTTGATTCACATGCTCGGTTTGTCCATCGGACTGAGGATGATAACCGGTGCTAAAATTAAGCTTTGTTCCCAAAGCTTTTTGAAGACCTTTTCAAAATCCACTAGTAAATAATGGATCACGATCGATAACAATAGAAGTAGGAACTCCATGCAATTTAACAATTTCTTTGGCATAGAGTTTAGCCAATAGAGCTACGGTCCAAAAAGAAGGATGAGCCTCAAGGCTACACAAAACAAGAGATGAACATGAATCGGATTCACAATCTTGAATCTCACAAGTGGACAAAGTCTCAAGATCACTCCATTCGGATATCATCATGGAAACAACCGCTTGTTGCTTACGACTAAGGGCATTAGCAACAAGATTTCCCTTTCCGGGAGTATAAAGAATATCAAGATCATAAGATGCAAGGAACTCGAGCCAACGTTGTTGACGCAAATTAAGTTCCTTTTGAGAAAATAAATATTTCAAAAATTTATGATCAGTGTAGAGAATAATTTTCTCTCCCAAAAGATAATGACGCCAAATTTTAAAAGCGAAAACAATGGCCCCAAGCACTAGATCATGAATGGCATATCTAGTCTCGACAAGCTTTAATTGTCAAGAAGCATATGTGATAACACGTTCCCTTTTTGCATGAGAACGGCATTCAAACCAATACGACTAGTATCGGTATAAACAATCAATTCTTGGTTCCCTTCGGGAATCGCAAGAATAAAAGCATCGGAAAAGAGTTCTTTTAATTGATCCTCTTTATCGAAAAGCTAAGACATTCAAAATTATAATTAACTTTATGTAATCATCTTTTTAGAAAAATTTACTTATTACAAATCAATTTACTATGTCTGACTGTCTCATCATAGCGTTTAGGAGATTCCTATCGATAACGTTGATCAAGCGCATCGACCAGAATTCTTAAAGCACTCAATGGGCAAAACAACACAAAATCATCTTCTATATGATAAACAAGTCTCTTATAAAATTTAAAAATATTCTCTGCTCGTTTTAAGAACAAAATCCAATCATACTTATAAATATCTTATTAAAAAGATTTGCAAATTTTAAATTGTTGTTTTCATCCACAATTGATAAATACAAGGATGGTCTCATCGAGATATTTGCAGAATACTCGATTCATAAGATGGATGAAATAAGCTGAACAAATCGAATGACATCACAAGTCACTCATAAGAATCATAACGAGTGCAGAATGCGGTAAATGGGATGTTATCCTCTGCAATACGGAGCTGATGAAAACCGGTTGCTAAGTCTAATTGCGAAAAGACTTTAGTTCCACTAAGTTGATCGAATAGATCATCAATCCAAGGTAAAGGATATTTATTCTTGATGGTGAGATCATTAAGCTTGCGGTAGTCAACACAAAGCCTAAGTGTACCATCAGATTTCTTCACAAAAATAGCCGAAGCTCCCCATGGAGAGGAACTAGATCGAACAAACTGTTTTGCTTCCAATTCGGATAATTGTTTACGGATCTCCTCATTTTCCTTATTGGACATACGATAAGGAGGACGAGTGATAGGTAGAGCTCCAGGGATTAGATTAATTATGAACTCAATTGCTCGCTTAGGTGGTAATCCTAATACGGGCTCAAATATGTCGGGAAATTCACAAACAATATGAATGAGAGAAATAACATCTTCCTCATCATCATTATTGTCATCATGAGGATTTAGAGAATACAAGGATGCTTTCGAATTGGAATCTGAATCTTTCAAAACAAGAGAAATCTGCTTAACAGATTGAGGATGTCGAAGATAGATAGTCCTCTCGGGACATAGGATGTGGGCTTCATAATGATTAAGCCAATCATTTCCCAAAAATCAATTTCGAAGCCTAAGTAACGCATAACATGCAAATCTGCTTGAAAAGAATAATCACATAAAATAATATCGACAGTTTTCACAAAGCAAACTGAGTGTTGCGGATCCATCAATCGAATTCGCAATTCTCAATGAAGTCATCAAGCCCATAATATTAAAGAAAAAGTATCAACAAGTTCTTTTGATATAAAAGAGCGAGATGCACCCGAATCAAAAGAAATTCGAATAGGATAATCATGAAACAAAATAATATTATCAAGGATAGAATGAGAAATACCTTGACCAAGAGAAGGGTTACTAGAGGCTTGCACAACATTTAGCTTTCCCTCTCTCCTACTTTGAAGTTTGGGACATGAAGATAAAAGATGACCCAAACCTTTGCAATAGCGACAAGAAAAGGGTTTCAGACACTCATTCGCATAGTGGTCCATAAAACCACAATTGTAGCATTGTCCACGACTAGGGATTGGAGTCTTTACTACCGAAGTTGCCTGCTTCCCTTTCTTGTTGGGATTAGGGATTTTGAACTTAATATGCCTCTTCTTGTTGATGTTAAAGTTTTGTTTGGCATCCACAACTTCAACATCACTTTCTTTATCGGCCTCTTCTAGTCGAAGAGTGATATCTACAAACTGGTCGAAAGGCACTTCCAATTTCAGAGGTAAAACCTTTTTGGGGTTCTTACTCAAAGCACAGATAAACCTTTGATTCTTTACCAGATCCAAAAGTTGTTGGGTAGACATGAATACGCCATCCAGAGAAGGACTACTAGATTGACCAGCGCTAGGACTTCCAGATCTAACCATTCCTCTTCTTTAAGAAAGAAAGAAAGAAGAGGAAAAAGGTTATTCTCAGAGTGAATATCAAACAAACTTGATTGATAAAACAAGGTATCATAAAAGAAAATAGGATAGAACGGGTCCAAAGACTCGGATTAAATCCTAAGGCACGATTCCTAAGAAAGACTTAGGACAATGATCCTTGCTAGATTATTCTATATTCTTCCGAAGTTTGGCTATGATACCAAGCTGTGACGCCCCACCTCTTTACTCACGCTAGCCAAGAACACTACAGGGTAATGCCGTCGACTAGCACGAAGAATAAGGCTGTTGAGGAGCGACCATCTGTGTAATTGCTTTGTGCGAGTACCGATATGTCAGATAATATAACTTACATTTCATTTCAAGAGGAAATCCGGCATATCAGATACAAACTCAAAGCTACCACACAGTGGCAATGAGGCCTTCGGAAACAAATATAGAAATAAACATAACACAAATCAGTCATAGATATTCATATCACAAAGGCGGAAACATATATGAATATAACACACAAAAGTGTACATCAAAATAGTGGTCAAACTAGATCCACTACATCACAAAAGAATAGATACAAGTGCTATACAAAAGAATAAGTATATAACAAGGAGTCACTATCTCAAATGTATACTAACAAAAACTACTATGCTAAAGTAGTTAGCCAAAAGTCAAGTGAAGGACCCTGATAAGAAGTCAAGCAGGAGCACCTGAAATACCTCGGTCTGATCCGAGTATTATTTAAGAAGAAAATAATAAACGGATCAGTCTAGCTATAAATATCAAATAAAATGAGATAGGATAAGAGATATGACAAAAACGTATGATAACAAAAATGCCATACTGTGACAAGTATACATCAGATAACAACAAAAATCATACAATATCTCAAATATTCTCAAACACTAAAAAGAATGTCATATTCTTTAAATTATTCACCAAAAAACAAATATTGATAAAGCTTATCAATGCAATCCACGAAAATTGGTGAAATACAAATTCTAGAAATCAACCACCAGAAATCCAGAAATCACAAAGGGGGAAGGCCTATCACAAACGGGAGCATGAAACTCACCAACATGTGTATCACAAATGAGACGCTATCCCATGAACCAAACATCGACGTGCCTAAAAAGATACGCCCCAAGCACAATCAAACATCGACGCACCTGAAACGATATGCCCCATGTATAATCTAACATCGACGCACCTAAAAAGATACGCCTCATATATAGTCGGACATCGATGCACCTAAAAAGATACACCCCATTCCTAGTCAAACATCGATGCACCTAAAAAGATACACCCCATGCCTAGTCGGACATCGATGCACCTAAAAAGATACACCCCATGCACCGACTTATCGAGCCGAATGCTCCACGAATGGTCCAAAAACCATGGGTCGCTAGCCCATAAAAATGAGACGAAGCTCAACAGAATGGGGTATAGTCCCCCACGCGGACAAAGAGACATCGCACATCGCTAGTCTAAATTATAAAATGATCACCATTGATCAATAAGAAGTGTCAATTACACTAAGCTAGTAAATAGATGAGTTTAGCTTCATGTCCCATAACCACTGGCTTAACTTAAATATTTACGAACAGATTGTAGATTTCCACTCGAAAATTGTTACAAGATTTCAATCGAACAAGTCTAAGAATTAACCGATGAAGTAAACGCAAGCGTTTCATACCACTTGTTTTGCTAAGTCGTTTAATTGGATTTCTCGAACGAATGAGGTAAAGGTTTGTATATACTAATAGATTGGAAACGGTTTTAAAAACGAGCTTTGTATTTAAAAGTAGTGTTGAAATCGTTTTGATGAAAGAGTTTTAGTATTTACTACTAGTATAGAAACCTTTGTATTTGAAAGTGACAAATCACAAAAATGATTGTAAAAACAATCAATCACCAAAGATTCACATTCGAAGATGTGAATCAAATCCATAGAAATCGATATCAAATCCATCAAATGGATATTCCCAAAAATCCAAAGAAAGAAGTCATCAAAGTCGATAAATGATAACAACAAATCGGATCATCAAGAATCGATTAAAAATTGGAAACCCACACAAAACTGCCTAAAATAGGCAAAAAGCACATCTCCCGGATTCAGTCGACTGTACCAGAAGGTCAGTTGACTGTTACAAGGCCAAAAACTCTCGGGTTCCTGGTTCAGTCGACTGACTCTGTAGTTCAGTCGATTGATACAGGGACATGAACTTTTCTATTTCTAGTTCAGTCGACTGAACTATATGGTCAATCGACTGACACATGGGCAAGAAGTTTTCTGCTCCCTGATTCAGTCGACTGACCTTACCGTTTAGTCGACTGAACTGCCATTTGCAGTATTTTCAACCTAGCCCAAGAAGAGGCAAAAATCCAAACGGAAGTGATCGGACGAGCAACAGAGACTGGGGATTTATGCCAAGCGACAACCCAGCCTTATAGGCTCTTCGATACACCCCAACAACGTGTTCAAACATCAAAGATTGGATTTTTAAAGATTTGACTTTAAAACACCAAAATTTGGAATATTCATCAAACCAATTCAATTCTAAAGCAAATGGACAAGGAATAAATGTTAGGAATTACTATCTAACAACTATCAAAGATATAGACATAGATGTGAGTTCAAAAACTCACCTTTTAAACCCAAAACAACAAATGAGAAGCTCTAGAACAAGCAAAGATTGATTTCTCTTCAACAACACGTCCAGAATCTTTAATCTATTATCAAAGGTGATATTTTTCCTAAGTTAGTTTATAGGAATTTCTGAAAATTGAAGAGGTGTAACAACCCGCATATTTTATGATTTTATATTTAAATATTTTATTTATATATAGCATCGTTAATCGAATTAAAGTCCGAAAGGCTACTTTTTGCAAACGGTCGAATTAGGACTCGGGACCACTTCCATTGAGTCCAAAATGGCGTTTGCGACTTTTTTGAGTATAAGCTTCGATATGTTTAGAGTGAGTTAAATTTTGCTATTTTCTGTTGGGTTTTAGGTTTGGGCTTCACCCAACTCATTCTATACCTAACTCAGCCCCTCTCCTCTCCATTCACTCAATTCATTTTTGCAAACACTTTTGCTCAGCTGAAAATGGGGGAAGAGAAAAAGAATTAGGAACTCCAAACCCTAGTTTTCATTTGCAAATCCAAGTTTTAGCTCCAAATTCAAGGTAAAGCTTAGGTAAGCTTCTCCTTCACCTTATCCATCTATCTCTCTCTCCAATTTCAGAAAATTCCTAAACCCTAAATCAGGAAATACTTGTTTTGATCTTAGATTGGAGCTTGTAGAATAGAAGTAAAGAGTGGTTGGTCTTTTCCTTGTGTTTGAGCTCCTTATCTTTGTTTTTGAGTTAAAAAGGTGAGTTTTGAACTCACATCTACTTCTCTTGATATCATTGATGTTAGGTATGAATTCCTAACACTTATTCATGTTCATTTGCTTTTGGTTTAAATTGATTTGGTGAACATTTCAATTTTTGGTGTTTTGAAGTCAAAAACTCTAAAAATCCTAGTTTTGATGTATGAACATGTTTTTGGAGGTGTATTGAAGAGCCAACAGGGTTGGGTTGTCGATTGGCATAAACCCCTAGCGCCCATTGCTCGTCCGGTTACAAATTGGAAGAGTTTGCTCTTCATTTGGATAGGCTGAAAAATAGTCCCAGTGCCAGTCAGTCGACTGGCTGTAGAAAATGAAAGTTCCTGGGACTGTCTGCAGAAACTGGAAGTCTTTGTTTTCTGCAGTCAGTCGACTGGCCTCTGCAGTCAGTCGACTGACTACTGGAAATGAAACTTTCGGGTTTCTGGATCAGTCGACTGGCCTCTACAGTCAGTCGACTGACCTGCTTGTTTTTGCCTATTTTTGCCTATTTTGCTTGGTTTCCAATTCCAATCGATTCGTGTCGATTCCAATTAGTTGTTATTGCATATTTGACTTTGATGATTCCTTTTTTGATTTGATACACGGGTTTTTATAAAACGACCTTTTCAAATTATATTAAAAGCTCGTTTCTCCAATTTAGAATTTCTATTTAAAACACACACACAATTTTGCACTTCGAGCGAAGAGGGAGGAGAATTAAATGATTAAATAAAACATGTGCTATGAACACGTGTGTTTATCTTTTCAGTTAATTCCTAATCTATTCGTTTGACCATTTTGACCTTTGAGTCTGGTTTACCGACGAGATGAGGTGAACTTTGTACTGCTTTGAGTGTGAAATTGACTAACGGGTAGTAAACCATTTAGTGCGAATGCGGGGTATGGGACTCACGTTAACATTTTCCGGGTTCCTTACTGAGAGTTGTGACACATTCCGCCGGACAGTGGTGTCCAGCACCGCCACTACGGTTTGTTGCCTTCAGGCGTTGCCTTCGGGCGTATGGATCCTTGTTATACAGTACTGAGCTCAAGCATCTTTTGTTTCTTTAACAATTATATTTCCCTAGTGTATCGCCTTTCGGGGTAGGTTCTTTGAATCACACAATATATAGCGATTACCTTGTGGAAACTTGTGTACCTTTGTTGGTAAGGCCAGTCGACTGACTGCAGAAAATGAAACTTTTGGGTTTTTGGATCAGTCGACTAGCCTCTGCAGTCAGTCGACTGACCTGTTTTGCTTGGTTTCCAATTCCAATCGATTTGTGTCGATTCCAATTAGTTGTTATTGCATATTTGACTTTGATGATTCCTTTTTTGATTTGATACACGGGTTTTTATAAAACGACCTTTTCAAATTATATTAAAAGCTCGTTTCTCCAATTTAGAATTTCTATTTAAAACACACACACAATTTTGCACTTCGAGCGAAGAGGGAGGAGAATTAAATGATTAAATAAAACATGTGCTATGAACACGTGTGTTTATCTTTTCAGTTAATTCCTAATCTATTCGTTTGACCATTTTGACCTTTGGGTCTGGTTTACCGACGAGATGAGGTGAACTTTGTACTGCTTTGAGTGTGAAATTGACTAACGGGTAGTAAACCATTTAGTGCGAATGTAGGGTATGGGACTCACGTTAACATTTTCCGGGTTCCTTACTGAGAGTTGTGACACATTCCGCCGGACAGTGGTGTCCAGCACCGCCACTACGGTTTGTTGCCTTCGGGCGTTGCCTTCGGGCGTATGGATCCTTGTTATACAGTACTGAGCTCAAGCATCTTTTGTTTCTTTAACAATTATATTTCCCTAGTGTATCGCCTTTCGGGGTAGGTTCTTTGAATCACACAATATATAGCGATTACCTTGTGGAAACTTGTGTACCTTTGTTGGTAAGGCCAGTCGATTGACTGCAGAAAATGAAACTTTCGGGTTTCTGGATCAGTCGACTAGCCTCTGCAGTCAGTCGACTGACCTGCTTGTTTTTGCCTATTTTGCTTGGTTTCTAATTCCAATCGATTCGTGTCGATTCCAATTAGTTGTTATTGCATATTTGACTTTGATGATTCCTTTTTTGATTTGATACACGGGTTTTTATAAAACGATCTTTTCAAATTATATTAAAACCTCGTTTCTCCAATTTAGAATTTCTATTTAAAACACACACAATTTTGCACTTCGAGCGAAGAGGGAGGAGAATTAAATGATTAAATAAAACGCGTGCTATGAACACGTGTGTTTATCTTTTTAGTTAATTCCAAATCTATTCATTTGACCGTTTTGACCTTTGGGTCTGGTTTACCGATGAGATGAGGTGAACTTTGTGCTGCTTTGAGTGTGAAATTGACTAACGGATAGTAAACCATTTAGTGCGAATGCGGGGTATGGGACTCACGTTAACATTTTCCGGGTTCCTTACTGAGAGTTGTGACACATTCCGCCGGACAGTGGTGTCCAGCACCGCCACTACGGTTTGTTGCCTTCAGGCGTTGCCTTCGGGCGTATGGATCCTTGTTATACAGTACTGAGCTCAAGCATCTTTTGTTTCTTTAACAATTATATTTCCCTAGTGTATTGCCTTTCGGGGTAGGTTCTTTGAACCACGCGATATATAGCGATTACCTTGTGGAAACTTGTGTACCTTTGTTGGTAATTGTTATTTTCCTTTTTGGCTTGTTTCGGGATATGATATCCTTGGTTATTTGAGTTGCCTATGATATGAGGCTTGTTATGATTCATCTTATGTTAGATGATTTGGTTATCTCTTTTGGAGATATTTGTGGTACTTTATGATTTTGTATGTTCATTATCATTAGTATATCTAACTGATTTGTTTAGCTAGACTGACCCGTGTATTTTATACTCGGGTCAGACCGAGATGTTTCAGGTTTGGTACTTTGGACTTAGCCTCTTTTGCTTCCGCATGGACTATTCCGCTAGCTCCTTTTTGTTATAGCTTTTTGTGTAGTCCTTTTTGTCTGTAACTCTAATATGTACTCTATTGACTCGTCTGTATATTGTGGTTTGCTTTACCACTTGACATGTATCATTTTGTAAACTCTGTAATGTATCAGTATATGTGTAAATGTATGATGATCCACTGTTCTGTGATGTGTATTACATTTGAGTTGTTATATTTTATTCTGATAGATCCTTCAGCCACCTATGGCTTTGTATTAAGTATTTATTGGATATTTCGATCCATTTAAGTAAGAAGTGGCATTGTTGGCGTATTCAATAGATAATTAAGACAAGGCTATAGATGGTCGCTCTTAACCAGCTCTATTCTCCGCATTAGCAGACGGTGTTACCTTGTAATACTCTTTGCTAATGTGGGTCTCGGAGTGGGGCAGCTTGGTATCAGAGCCAGGTTCAGAACAAAATATGATAAACATAGAACAGAGACACATATTACGGTACATCAAAGGGTAGTATGAATGTTACGAATCTTTGAAACATCGTGCCTTATTTTTTTCCGTGCCTTCAGGGTAGATAGAATTTGGGAATACATCTAGGAATGCATTTTATTCCGTAGTATTCCATATTTGAATTAATGATATCTACCTTGTGAATAATCTTTATCTTATCTTATCTTATCTTTCAGCTAATGGCCGGAAGAGGCAGAGGACGACACTTGGATGTTGGGCAATCCAGCGGCTCGCATCCGGACGGCGTTTATATGTCTACCGATCAGTTTTTGGAGTTATTTAGGAGCACTCAACCTCTAGCTCCTATTCGTGCATCTCCTCCACGCAAGTCTTCCTTTGCACGCCTGTGCAGTGATTTTTCTCATCTTGGTGGAAAGCCATTCAAAGGCTCCGAGTTCGTTCTTGAGGTCCAAGCTTGGATTTTCACATGTGAGCGTATCTTCTCTCGTATGGATCTTTCTGACCATGATCGAGTTCTTGTAACTTCTAGCTTATTGCAAGAGCGTGCCCTTGATTGGTATGAGCTTCTTATAGCCGAACTTGATGAGTCTATTCATTCTTGGACTCAGTTCCGGGAACGATTCGAACTCTAATTCGTTCCTGAATTTGAGAAAGTTTTATTAGCCCGTCGCTTCCTTGAGTTGAAGCAAGGGAAGTCTTCCGTTTCTAAATATGTTGCATCATTCGAGGCTTTATCAAAGTATGGTCTTGAATTCATTAGCACTTCTTATAAGAAGAATATGAAGTTTGTCTCTGGTCTTAAGAAATATCTTAAGAAATCTTTAATGCTCCAGCTTAAGCTTTCTTTTGAGGAGTTGGTTGATTCGACACTTCATCTCGAGGCCATCGAGAAGGAGTGTGATAGTGGTGATGATGTTGAGGTTCGCAAGAACCCCAATAGGAAGAAGTTTCCATTTCATAAGCAGGGATTTCTTCCTTCCAAGAAGAAAAAGCCTATTGAATCTGGTTCTAACTCTCAATCTGCTGGAACACCTTCCATTCGGAAGTGTTTCAATTGTGGTTCTCCTGATCATATGATTCGGGCTTGTCCTAAGCCTCTCTTCTGCCATTATTGCAAGAAGGAAGATTACCGTGTTTCCACCTGCCCTACTGCTCCTGCTAGTGCCAAGTCTGGCAAGCTTTATGTTGCTAAGGCTTCTGGAGGTTCTTCTCAGCCCGGAGGTATATCTCCATCTATTTTGGAAGGTTCTATTTTATTTCATGACCGTGGTATTCGAGTTCTTTTCGATACGGGTGCTTCGCATTCTTTCGTACAGAAAAAGCTCATCGATGATTTGTCTTTGGATGTTTCTTGTATGGTAACTTCGTTGAGGATCGCGAATCCTATTGGAGGGTCTGCAACCCTTAGCATGCTTTGTGATGATGTTGAGATTGTTTTATGTGGCTTTTCTTTTCGTGCGAATCTGCACGTTATTTCTTATTTGGAATTTGATATGATTTTGGGTATGGACTGGCTAGTGAGATACAATTCGACATCCGGATTCGTCTACTCAGCTGTCACTTGTTCTTCGGAATGTGGATAATTCTGAAATGGCTTTATATTCTCTTGACTCACGAGATGATATATCTCGTATTCCTATTGTTTGTGACTTATCTGATATTTTTGAGCCGGTTTCGGGTTTGCCACCCAAGCGGGTGATCGAGTTCCGCATTGATCTCATTCCAGGTGCACAGCCAGTTGGGAGTCCTCCCACGAGGATGTCTACAAAAGAAAATGAGGAACTCAAGAAGCAGCTTTTAGAGCTTGAGTCCAAGCAATTGATTCAGTCCAGTTTTTCACCGTGGGGTACCGCGGTTGTCTTTGTGAAGAAGTCCGATGGAACTCTTAGGCTCTACATCGACTATCGCAAGCTTAACGAGTTTACCATCAAGAATAGGTATCCATTGCCTAGAATTGATGATATGTTTGATCTATTGAGTGGCGCTAAGGTCTTCTCTTAGCTCGACCTTGCCACCAGTTTACATCAGCTCCGAGTCACGGAAGATAGCATACCCCTTACAGCTTTCCGCACTCGATATGGTTCTTTCGAGTGGCTCGTTATGCCGTTTGGTTTGACGAACGCTCCTGCTTTCTTTGTTGATCTTATGAATCGGGTATTCCGGGAATATCTCAATAAGTTCATCCTTGTGTTCATTGACGACATTCTTGTTTATTCTAATTCTGAAGCCGAGCATGCTAATCACTTGAGAATTGTCTTGAGTACTCTTCGTCACCATCAGCTTAAAGCCAAATTCTCCAAGTGCCATTTTTGGGAGAATAAGGTTAAGTTCTTAGGCCATGTTGTATCTTCCGACGACATTTCGGTCGATCCCTCAAAGATCGAAGCTATCCAGAATTGGAAGAGGCATGAGAATGTTCATGAGATTCGTAGTTTCCTTGGATTGGCGGGTTATTACCGTCGGTTCATTATGGATTTTTCCCGTGTTGTGCTTCCTCTCACCAGCCTTACTCGGAAAGGCATTCGTTATATTTGGTCCGACAAGTGTGAAGCTTCCTTTCAGACATTAAAGGAACTTCTCACTAACGCTCCTATTCTTGTGGTTCCCGAGGGGAATCATGATCTTGCTGTCTACACCGATGCTTGTGGTAGTGGTCTCGGTGCCGTGCTTATGCAGAAGGATCGGGTAGTTGCTTATGCTTCTAGGCAACTGCGTCCAAATGAAGTTCGCTATGCCACTCATGATCTTGAGTTAGCCGCCATTGTCTTCGCCTTGAAGATTTGGCGACACTATTTATTAGGCGAGCGCTTCATTCTCTATACCGATCATAAATCCTTAAAGTATTTGTTCACTCAGAAGGAACTCAATATGAGGCAACAGCGTTGGCTCGAGTTTCTTGCCTCTTATGACTTTGATATCTTGTATACCCCTGGAAAGGGTAATCATGTTGCTGATGCGCTTAGTCACAGACATTCGGCTGTCGTTTCTATGATGCTTGCCGAATGGGATATTCTTGAGACTCCATCTTTTTGTGATATTCGTGATCGAGCTCCATCCTCTGATTCTCCGGTACCATTATTCAGTTTGGAAGCTCGACCCTCTTTATTGGATCGTATTGCCAAAGCTCAGCGGTGTGATCCTGATCTTGTGCATCTTATTCAGCTTTGTGAGACTGAACCCCGCAATGAGGTGTTGCGGGATTTCAGCATTGATTTTCATGGGTGTCTTCGCAAGAAGAACCGTTTGGTTGTGCCTTCTGATTCTGCACTTAGGCATGACATTCTTGATGACTGTCATCGGTCTAAGTATACTATTCATCCTGGCAGTAGTAAGGTGTATGCCGATATGCATCGCCTTTATTATTGGGAAGGCATGAAGTGCGATGTAGCGAGTTATGTGAGTAATTGCATGACTTGTCAACGTATTAAAGCCGAACATCAGCGCCCTTCTGGTCTCCTTCAGCCTCTAGAGATTCCATTGTGGAAATGGGATCAGATTTCGATGGATTTCATTGATGGCCTACCTCGTATGAGATCGGGCTATTCTAGCATCTGGGTTATTGTTGATCGCCTCACCAAGTCAACTCATTTTGTTCCTATTAAATCTAATAGGACTGCTTCTCTTTTGGCTAAGTTATTTATCAAGGAAATCGTGAGACTTCACAGTGCTCCTAGTTCGATTTTGAGTGACCGTGATCCTTTATACACCAGTCATTTCTGGCAGAGTCTTCAGCAAGCTTTGGAAACAAAGCTTAATTTCAGCACAACTTATCATCCACAGTCTGATGGACAGACTGAACGGGTGAATCGTATCTTAGAGGATCTTCTCCGTATTTGTATTCTTGATTTCGAGGTAGTTGGCAGGATCATCTACCCCTTGTAGAGTTCTCCTACAACAATAGTTTTCAGTCCAGTATCGGTATGGCTCCTTTCGAAGCCTTATACGGAAGGCCGTGTCGATCACCTTCATGTTGGTTGGAATCTGGGGAGAAGCTTATTCTTGGTCCAGAATTTGTTCATGATTCTTCTGAGAAGATTGATCTTATTCGTCAGAGAATGAAAGAGGCACAGAGCCGCCAGAAATCCTACGCGGATAACCGTAGGAAGCCTCTCGAGTTCTCGGTTGATGATCTTGTCTTTATTCGTGTTTCTCCTTTGAAGGGGGTTATGCGCTTCAGTGTGACAGGGAAATTGGTTCCTTGCTATGTAGGACCATTTCCTATTACTGAACGTATTGGCCCTGTGGCTTATAGAGTTTCACTTCCAGCTCATCTATCCGGAGTTCACAACGTGTTTCACGTCTCTCAGCTTCGGAAGTGTCTTCGAGAATCGGATTCTGTTATCGACTCTCCTAATTTCCAAGGGCTTGAGATCTCACCAGACTTATCTATTGTACAGCAGCCTATTCGCGTACTTGCCTCGAAGGTGAGACACCTTCGGAACAAGGACGTGCCGCTCATTAAAGTTCAATGGTCCGCTAATCCCAATGACTGTACTTGGGAAACCAGGGAGTTTATCGAGCGATCCTATCCGGGTTTTCTATCTTTACTTAACAATGGTGAGTATATCTTTTTATCTCAAGCTTATTTTCTTTTCTTTTTGGGTGATGTAAGTATGTAGTTGTTGCAAATTCTTCTCTAGAAATTGCGAGGACGCAATTTTGTTAAGAAGGGGAGATCTGTAACAACCCGCATATTTTACGATTTTATATTTAAATATTTTATTTAAATATAGCATCGTTAATCGGATTAAAGTCCGAAAGGCTACTTTTTGCAAACGGTCGAATTAGGACTCGGGACCACTTCCATTGAGTCCAAAATGGCGTTTGCGACTTTTTTGAGTATAAGCTTTGATATGTTTGGAGTGAGTTGAATTTTGCTATTTTCTATTGGGTTTTGGGTTTGGGCTTCACCCAACTCATTCTATACCTAACTCAGCCCCTCTCCTCTCCATTCACTCAATTCATTTTTGCAAACACTTTTGCTCAGCTGAAAATGGTGGAAGAGAAAAAGAATTAGGAACTCCAAACCCTAGTTTTCATTTGCAAATCAAAGTTTTAGCTCCAAATTCAAGGTAAAGCTTAGGTAAGCATCTCCTTCACCTTCTCCATCTATCTCTCTCTCCAATTTCAGAAAATTCCTAAACCCTAAATTAGGAAATACTTGTTTTGATATTAGATTGGAGCTTGTAGAGTAGAAGTGAAGAGTGGTTGATCTTTTCCTTGTGTTTGAGCTCCTTACCTTTGTTTTTGAGTTAAAAAGGTGAGTTTTGAACTCACATCTACTTCTCTTGATATCATTGATGATAGGTATGAATTCCTAACACTTATTTATGTTCATTTGCTTTTGGTTTGAATTGATTTGGTGAACATTTCAATTTTTGGTGTTTTGAAGTCAAAAACTCTAAAAATCCTAGCTTTGATGTATGAACATGTTTTTAGAGGTGTATTGAAGAGCCAATAGGGCTGGGTTGTCGATTGGCATAAGCCCCTAGCGCCCATTGCTCGTCCGGTTACAAATTGGAAGAGTTTGCTCTTCATTTGGATAGGCTGAAAAACAGTCCCAATGCCAGTCAGTCGACTGGCCTCTGCAGTCAGTCGACTGACCTGCTTGTTTTTGCCTATTTTTGCCTATTTTTCTAGGTTTCCAATTCCAATCAATTCGTGTCGATTCCAATTAGTTGTTATTGCATATTTGACTTTGATGATTCCTTTTTTGATATGATACACGGGTTTTTATAAAACGATCTTTTCAAATTATATTAAATGCTCGTTTCTCCAATTTAGAATTTCTATTTAAAACACACACACAATTTTGCACTTCGAGCGAAGAGGGAGGAGAATTAAATGATTAAATAAAACGCATGCTATGAACACGTGTGTTTATCTTTTCAGTTAATTCCTAATCTATTCGTTTGACCTTTGGGTCTGGTTTACCGATGAGATGAGGTGAACTTTGTACTGCTTTGAGTGTGAAATTGACTAACGGGTAGTAAACCGTTTAATGCGAACGCGGGGTATGGGACTCACGTTAACATTTTCTGGGTTCCTTACTAAGAGTTGTGACACATTCTGCCGGACAGTGGTGTCCAGTACCGCCACTACGGTTTGTTGCCTTCGGGCGTTGCCTTCGGGAGTTGCCTTCGGGCGTTGCCTTCGGGCGTATGGATCCTTGTTATACAGTATTGAGCTCGAGCATCTTTTGTTTCTTTAACAATTATATTTCCCTAGTGTATCGCCTTTCGGGGTAGGTTCTTTGAACCACGCGATATATAGCGATTACCTTGTGGAAACTTGTGTACCTTTGTCGGTAATTGTTATTTGCCATTTTGGCTTGTTTCGGGATATGATATCCTTGGTTATTTGAGTTGCCTATGATATGAGGCTTGTTATGATTCATCTTTTGTTAGATGATTTGGTTATCTCTTTTGGAGATATTTGTGGTACTTTACGATTTTTTATGTTCATTATCATTAGTATATCTAACTGATTTGTTTAGCTAGACTGATCCATGTATTTTATACTCGGGTCAGACCGAGATGTTTCAGGTTAGGTACTTTGGACTTAGCCTCTTTTGCTTCCTCATGGACTATCCACTATCTCCTTTTTGTTATAGCTTTTTGTGTAGTCCTTTTTGTCTGTAACTCTGATATGTACTCTATTGACTCGTCTGTATATTGTGGTTTGCTTTACCACTTGACATGTATCATTTTGTAAACTCTGTAATGTATCAGTATATGTGTAAATGTATGATGATCCACTGTTCTGTGATGTGTATTACATTTGAGTTGTTATATTTTATTCCGATAGATCCTTCAGCCACCTATGGCTTTGTATTAAGTATTTATTGGATATGTCGATCCATTTAAGTAAGAAGTGGCATTGTCGGCGTATTCAATAGATAATTAAGACAAGATTATAGATGGTCGCTCCTAACCAGCTCTATTCTCCGCATTAGCAGACGGTGTTACCTTGTAATACTCTTTGCTAATGTGGGTCTCGGAGTGGGGCGTCACAAGAGTGATTGAGATGGAGAAGATGAAGAGGATGCTTACCTAAGCTTCTCTTGGATTTTGGACTTGAATTTGTATTTCCTAAACAAACTAGGGTTTTGGAATTCTAATTTCCAATCTCTTCCCCCATTTTTACTTTAGCTTGAGTGTTAGGAAATAGAATGAGTGAATGGATGAAGAGTAGATGAGTTAGGGTTATTTGTTAGGTTGGTGGGCTGAAACCCAAACCCAAAGCCCTAAATGAAAATATCAAAATTTTACTCAACACCAAACATATCGATGTTTATACTCAAAAAAGTCGCAAACGCCATTTTGGACTCAATGGAAGTGGTCTCGAGTCCTAATTCGACTGTTTTCAAAAAGTGACATTTCGGACTTTAATCCGACTAACGATGCTATATTTAAATAAAACATTTAAATATACAATCGTAAAATATGCGGGTTGTTACAATTATCTTTTGAGGGGGATTTTTTATCGTCATTTGTTGATCTATGGACATGTACACTATCTTTCATTGAAGATGGTTTAGGAGATATATCATATTTTTGAGTCGACCTTTGCTTATCAGAGTGTTTAATATCCATTGGTTGGTTGATAAAATTGTGTCGTGTGCTTAAATTAATTTTTTAATATATATATTAAAGTAACAATAAAGTAATGGCTGACATGTACTTTTGAATATTTTTTATAAGAAGCATGATCTTTATGCATATTTAAAAATAAAAAATAATATGAAAAAAGAATAAATTTTCATCGTTCAGTTAATTTTATGTTCGTAAATAACATGTAATCATGATATTATTTTAAGAATGCATAGAGCAATGCACTTAAATAAACAATATAAACAAATGCTAAAAAGTGCTAATCACCTTTTTAATATAAAACAGAAGTGTAGAAGTTGCAACCGTAGAAATATTTTTTCCTTGTAGAATAAGATTGAAATATATTTAGAAATAAAAAATAACATGAAAAAAGAATAAACTTTCATCGATCAATTGATTTTATGTCTGTAAATAACATGTAATCATGATATTATTTTGAAATACATAGAGCAATGCACTAAAATAAACAATACAAACAAATTCTAAAAAGTTATCTTTTTAATATAAAACAGAAGTGTAGAAGTTGCAATGCATAAATGATTTTTTTTCTATAGAATAAGATTGAGATATAAAAGTGTGAGATATGGCTATAATGTAATGCACAGTTTCAGTGGTATAATTAGAATAACCTGAAGCTGTGAT
Organism: Allium fistulosum; assembly: GCA_030737815.1. NCBI lineage: Eukaryota > Viridiplantae > Streptophyta > Magnoliopsida > Asparagales > Amaryllidaceae > Allium > Allium fistulosum. Next base: position 922,059,533 of record CM060906.1, read on the forward strand.
TTCAGAAATTAACGATGGCAAGCAACTCAAACTCAATGAAGTGTGTCCAAAAAGAAACAGTGGTGGTGAGAGATCTGAATGGAGATGACATGAGAGAGAAGTGGAAAAGGAATAAGGGTGAAAAGAGATGTGAATATGGATGGTAGAGCGAATGGCATTTATAGGATTTTGTAGATATTTCTAGAATGCTACATTTTGTTATGAAGTTTGAATATTTCTATATTGGACCGATTAAGGATTATGGATATGCATGCCATGTCTATTTTAACTCATATGCGGTATCTTAACTTATTCATTGATTTAGAAATTTCGAACAGGGTGGAAAAAAATTAGTCTATAGAAATCTTAATTTACTGATATGGTCAAAATGTTATGTAACGTTATACTTGGTATATGCTACCGGATAATATCTAATGGTCATAAATACTCTATTAGGTTTTTTGTTGAAAAGTTAATAGAGCGATATCACTGCTATACATGTAACATGTTATATTTTTCAGTTTATAATCATAATTGTATAATGTTATATGGTTGCTGCCCTTAATTTTGCTATGCATTTATTCTCATGATTGTATAACGTTGTATCAGCCACTTGCTTGATGGTGTAGTAAGATGATATAATAAACACATTATTGAATTAATGCTTATTAATTCCACTTTCCAACATTTTATTCCTCTTCCCTTAAATCTATTTTTGCACACATTGAGTTTCTCATATATATACGTTTTGATATTTGTATCATTTATTCCCAATTTAGTGCATAACCTTGAAATTCATAAATCTTCAGATATAGAGTACAATAAATCAAGATTTATTTGTTTGTTTAAATTAATTAATCAGAATCAATTAATTAAATTGTTTCCAACATTGTAAAACCATTTCCATTTTAATATTTGTATGATTTATTCACAGTTTAATGCATAACCATGGAATTCATAAATCTCCAGATATGGTACACAATAAATCAAGATATATTCAGTTGTTTAAATTAATTATACATTAGCATATATTTTTTACACGTTCCATATAAAGGGTAATTTTGGAAGTTCATGGTCGGACCAAAAGTTTGCGCTTCCAAGCCAACTATCAATAAAGTTATGATTTTGTTAGTGGTACCGGAAAGGATATGATTCAGCTGCAACAGTGTCTTCGAGAAGAAGACCGAGGCAGTTGGAATATAAGCTACATTGATAAGAATAACATCTTAAATTTCATTTGTTGAAATTAATGTAATAGATTTGTTATTCAACGTGCTTATGTTAATTTGGATTTTACTTACAAAATTTATCGCTTGATATAACTTTAAGTTGGTACATATATGTTGTAATAGAAATTCTAGATAATGATTTAGGACATACTGCTTGCACATAACAACCAAAATGTCTCAAATTCGGTAGAAGCGATGATTGGGTTTGTGAGATAGGATATGATCCAAGAGACAATATGAAAGTATTATTCAATAAGCATCAAAGTTAAACAAGTATTTTGACAAAGATATCAAATAGTTTCAATTTCAGCCAAAATGCAGGAGAAGCATGTGTCTATAAGAAAGAATATTAGTAGTTACTGTTTTAAGAAATGGTAGTATTACTTGGAAATGCCTGTAAGTATAAATATTTTAAAGAGAAATTTTAAGAAGAGTACATTTTCTTTAGATGGTTTAGGGAAAATATCTCGATTAGTTTTGTGGTAATCTAAATAATCTTCTATGTGGCAATCGAATATTACTTAGGCAAATGTTGTTGGCATTTAGAAAATTATTCTCTCTATCATTGTGCGATCGAAATAAGTTCAAATCCGAATGAACCCAAAGCAAGTGTTAGTGAATAATTTGTTGAAGTTATTTTACATATAGAAATATGTGTAATATGATTTCAAAAAGGGTTTTGAAATAAAAATGGGTATTTAGTTCTTAAGTTTCCTTAAAGGAAATTGATTTAAAATAAAAAGATATTTTGATAAATAATTTGATAGATGAAAATTTATAAACTTTTGGACAGAGAAAAAATAATTTAACTCAAGTTTTTAAATGGGTTAAATTGGATGGAAAAGTTTTAATAAGTATTGTTTTATTAAAATCATAGTTTTGTTTAAACATTTAAGTCTCATAAACTATTTAATGTTATTTGGCTAACTAATAAACGTCTTTACCTTAGGGATGTCTAAGGAAATTAGACTTTAGGATTGAGTTTGGCTACCAACATCCTACTCTTCTTGGCTACTTGCCGGATATGTTGGTAAAGAAGTCGGAGTAGTCGACTTAGTGTTAAGACCCATATTTTGTTTAGGCCTCCGTTTGAATTTTGAAAAGAATAATAATGAATAATAAATAAATAAAATTAACATTGAAATTTTGTATATACTCTTAGGACGTAAAAGAGTATTATATAAATAAATAAAACTGGAGTAAGTTTTTAATTTATTGTTTTATAAAGATGTGTCTTTATAAAATGTTTATAATCTTAAGTGAAAATTTATGAAGTAACTCATAAATGATTTTAGTATTTAATGAAATACTGTAAATGAAAACAAAAGTGATTAAGAAAAATTCGGTGTAGTTAAGAAACCAATAAAAGTAAGTACGTAAGTTGTATGTTGATCATTTTATTTGCATGGTTCTTGATTTAGGATTCAAGTACATAACTTTGGAGTAATTCACACCTGTCAGAAAAAGGATTTCTCAGTTGATTCTTGTCAACGAACACTTGATTTTGATTCTCGATATGATACTAAGGTTTTTCTATCATAGTATATGGCTATGTAAGGAGAACCGAGGTTTCTAATCAAGGAATCTGATCAGAGTACGCACTAGGGAGGTAGTGTGAGCGATATAGTTCGGAAGTAAAGTTCATATATCCAAGCAAGTGATCGGATCAAATATTGCATATTGATGATTTATATACATCATACGGGCTTAAGTATATTTTTATGCTCTGTTGGGTGGCTTAGAAAAGTTTGGGGAGTGACTTTCAATTTTGTTCTAAGGTAGCTTAGATAATCTTCTAAGAAATAATCAAAGGCTGATCGAGAAAGTAGTGAACCTAAGCAAAATTCAAAATCTTATTTGATATTCATTTAACATTTTAAACAATGTTAAGTGTTACTTTATTCCTTTATGGAATTTGATTTGATCGATAGTACGATTTTATAGACTACAGTTTATAAAGTTGTTTGTTAGGACTTAAATCCCGGTATTTTTGAAAAAGTGATATCGAATAAATTTGTGAAAATAATATTATTATTTTGGAAGTATTGATGAAGTATTATTTTTATGAAGTGATTTTTCATATATTTTGGTTGTAACGACCCGACTTTCCAGTCCCGGAAAATCGAACCATTTGTGTTAAAGAAGAAGAGGTAGAAGAAGAAGAAACAGAAAATCAACAACAGAATCTCACCGCAGCGGAATAAAATATAATATATACAAAACAGATCTTTACTCAAACAGAAAAATATATCTGTTTATACAATATATTTACAGAATACATCATCAGAGTTCATCACATAAATGACATACATCCAAATACACAGCGGAACAATAAACAAATACGGAAGTACGTATCGCCATCCAGCTCGTCTCCTGAGCTCCACAGCTACAATCTGAACCTGTTTATCTCAGTCTGACCCGAGCATCATATAAAACAATACCCGAGTCAGTCTGGAATACCAGCGTGAGAAAATCACACTCAAATTGATTATTAAAGTTTCAAAATCTTTTGGAAACAAAAGCATCTCGTAAGACCACGCCACAAATAAACATGCCGGGTTTTTACCTTACGATAGCTAAAACACTTTTTATAAAATCCTCTGATATTATAATAGTGTCTATATACAAATACTTATTAAAATAGCTGAAATTGTTACATGATTAAATTCCAGCATACTAGGTATACAAACAAATACCGTACAAGGCACGTAGGGAGAATGGATTTCCAACGAATGACTAGGCACTGGGGTACCACCTGTCACAGTACGTGGCCTAGATCACAGTACCGAGGAGTACGCCCGCTCCCCTGCAACACAAGGCCGGAATCACCTATGGGCAATTCCGAATATGATCACCCCACGGTTGGGATCAGCAACCGCACCACTAAGCCGAAATATAAGGGACATCTAGACAGGGATGACCACACTCTCCAGTGGGCGCTACCCACGAAGCCTTGCTGCATAACCCCTGATTTTCAGTCATTCCCGGTTGATGAGGCTTGAGGCTAAACGATACCTTATAGAACATATCCCTTAGAATGCCCATCGCCCACCTGACGATGTCACGAAAGCATTCGTCCATACAAGTCCGTCCCGGGTTCGAACGGAACCGAAGGCACTATTCCTACTACATCCATTTTGGAAATATCCTCAGGATTAGTAGCGACTAGCCCTTGCACTTCACTGCTCCATCTTCGACTCCGAAATCGTTTTCGCGAAACGTACAAACCGGATCGAAGTGGTTTTCGAGTCTCCAGACCTAGAATCCCGGTATACGGAAACCCGATCCCGGTCTCTTCGAAACGATCAGCGCATTTGGCCAATATTGTTAGTCGGTTATTTAACTATCAATTAACATCCACAAGCAACCGTCACACAATAAATAATTTCCCACATTATTTATTTGCCCAAATATCTTTCCAAGATATATTTCCAAATTTTCAAAGCTCATTTGAAAACCATTTCAAACAGTTTCCGCTTACGGAATACATTTCCCAAATAATTATTTCCACTAAATCACCAAGTACAAAATACTTTTAATTTTAAAATAATTTAAAAACACCAAATATATTTTATAACATTGAAATTTTAAAACTACTTTAATACTTTATCAAAATATATATTTTAAGAATATTTAAAATAAAACCACTTTATAAATATAAGCTGACTTCCTCTTTAAAACATAATACCAAATTACTTTTTATATAATTACTACAATAATAGATTTTTGAAACTACTTACTTTAAAAAGTTAACATTTAAAAATAATCAATTTTCTAAAACATGCTTTTTAAAACATATTAAAACTTTTAACTTATATTTAAAACTACCTTGAAAACGTACTTGGCTATCCAGAGAAATACACTTCTCATTTCCATCCTTTAAAAATAAATCAACATTTATTTTAAACCAATTCACATCCCTTTATAAATTCCCACCTTGAATTTATATTTTCTAATATCCACTGATATTTTATTTTACTTTATAAACCCAGTTTATAAATTCCAAAATCTCATTTCTCTTCTAAAATTCCAATTTTAAACAACTAAATCAATTTCCAATTGATTTCCCAATTTACTCTACTTACTTTGAAATAAATTTCCTTTGCTACTTCATTTATTCCAAAATACATTAACCTTTAGATTTTTATTCCTTATTACGAGTTAAACCCCTTTTTACCAATATCAATTACAGATTTCCAAAACTCCTTATTTATTCTTTAATTAACTTTAATCCTTAATTTCAAAAATAACTTCTTTTATTCTTCAAATAATATCACTTAAGTATAAAATTTATTATCCCATGTAGATTCAAAATCCCCTTATTTCATATTTGTTAAAATTCCAAATCACCTTATTTTTATTTCAATTCGTTATAAATTTTATCCCAATTCCTCGAATTTTTTTACTTAAACTTTTATTCCTTTATTTCTTTTCAAAAATTCAATTCCATAGATTTTATAATTTATTATACTGGACAATCCAAATCAACAACATCATCCAATATAAAATCATCACATGATATCAAATATTCAGAACACAGAATATTAAATAATCTAATAATTTTGAGGAATCCAGTTGGATCCCTCCAACCTGTTTCCCTGCATCCACAGACGTTAGCACAATATAAAATACCAATTCCACTTCAAGGTGGAATATCGCGGTATATGGGATTTATATAAAATCATCCGCTATTATGCGGCGCATAGGGTCTCATCCGCTATACAATGCGGGAATATCAACAATTCCAATATATACATATGCCAATATGTATATATTGCTATATACTACTATATATAATATAGCACATCCAAATCAATTCACCCATTCAATCAATTATTTAAATTTAACCATTTAAATTTAAATTCAACTGAGTGAGATTAACTCACCTTTAATTTCCGTTCGCAATCCATCCAGACCAGCTTGTTTCTTTCCAGATTTTTGACCTTGTATAACATTTTATACAGTTTATAAATACTTGAATCGATCCAATAACTAATTACCACTTAGTTAACTAACAATTTAATTAAATTTCACTACTAATTTGGTTTTAACTAATTTCTTATAATAAATTATCTTTAGCGACTAAATATATAAACAAGCTTATTAAATACATAAATCACCCTACATACATATTACTAAGATAAATTATATATATTTCCTTTTAAAACACATGTTATATAAAATGATTTATATAAATTCAAAAGTCTAAATTTTATATACCTTCCCAATTCGATGTATTTAAAATAAAAACTGCCTTCATAAGACTTATATAAAATTTCCAGTTTTTTTTTCGATCTAAATATGTTTATACAGATTAAATTTCAAACAACGGTTTTAAAACCTTACCGCTATCGAGAAACCCCATTGACTCCAACGACAACAGCCTCCTCCGTGACATCAACCAATGCTCGAACACCACGAAACCTCGCGGCCACCAAAGGTGACTTCTTGTTGTGCCTATTCCAGATGCGACAGCCACCGAAGCCCTAGCTCAACTGCCCTCCTCGTCTACGCCATCGACCTATCATCTTCGCTCGCGAGTCAGGCGAACCCAATCGATCGCCGAGACCAAGCTTCGAGCCACCCCCGACGCTGCGTCGAGCTCGCCTCTTCCACGAACCAGAACGGAGTCGCCAACAGCTGCGACCTTGTCGCTCGTGATGCTCCTCTCGTGAACGAAGGCAGTTCGAAATCGAAATTGAAAAGAACGAGGGGATGAGGGGTGGTTCGAACTGAATAAAGAGAAGGGTGTAGTTTTTTTTTCTCCATAGTTTTCGAATAGAGGAGGAAAGGAACTTCGTTTTCACTTTAAGCAGAAGAGAATGGATTTGGGTATCGTTACTGGAAAGGAAGACAGGGTTTTGATTAAGGGAAAGGAAGAATTCGTTCGAACGAGAGAGCATCATTTATTCGGCCATTATCTTGGATTCGAAACGAAGAAAGAAAGAGAGGCTTCGTTTTGTTGTCTGAACGAAGAAAAATATCTACTCCTTTTAATTATTAAACGAAGAAGCGTATTGGAGAAGGAGCGAGAATGTTCTGGTGTGAAGATTTATTTGACCAGCCAATAAAGTATTTATTATATTGAATTTGATATAAATTTCAGCGCGTTTATATATCATACGCTTACACAACAACTCCAAACACTACGAAAATTGAAATCCGGTAATAATACAATATTAGGGACCCAATAGAACTGGTTTCGTCGAATTCCGAGACTGTGCCTCGGAAGGCTATTTTTAAATATCGATTCAAACGATATAATTTCAAAACTGAATAAAACAGTTTGAAATTACATTCTGAAGCTTCTATTATCTTTAATATTATCATTACGAATTTTACGAGCTTTCAAAATATTTTAAATTAGCTTAGAATGCCAGATTTACTATTTTATCCAACTTCAAATAAATTTAATTTAATTATTAAATTACTCAATAAACAGCGATATTTGAAATTTAAGTTTATAATTAACCTCTGAATATTTAAAATTAATTAAATATTCCAATTTCAAATATACAAAAATTCTGGGTCGTCACATTCCTTCCCCCTTGAAAGAATTTCGTCCCCGAAATTACCAGTTAAGAAGAATGTCTCATTTCCCCTTAGCTATCTCCCAAATTCAAACAGTTTTAACAATACCCAAACAATCTTTTATTAGTGATACACTAATCATCTTTTAACTTCCCAAACTTATTCATAAGTTCAACCCATACCACCTACTTATCCATTCAAATTTAAATTTGAATTCAAATTTGGAATTATCACAATTTTCCAAAAAAATTTCTAACTCCCTAAATTTCCGAAAAATTTCGCCAGCGTCTCCTTTGCGCGGCTAGCTCGGTACAACTACAAAATGGCTCTACGGCCTCCCAATCTCAAAAAGAAAACAAAAAGCCAAGTGGCTGGATCAAAAACCCAATCAAGTTTCATATAGAAATTCAAATACATACCTTTTTGTCGGGCCATTAAATTTTATCTTCTAAAATCAAAAATCCCAATTATCCATTGCTTTTATACACCTGTATATCCTACTAAGCAATAATATTCAATCACAATTCCAAAGTCATTTTATACTTTTCTTTACAAATTTTCAATATTTGTTTTACTTATGCTCGTATGATGCACATATATCATCCGTACGCAATATCACATTTGATCGCTCACTCGATCACACAATTTCACTTCCGAACTAGTATCGTCCACCCGACTTCCTAGTGCGGACTCAGATTTGGTTTCTTGATCAGAAACCGTCATTCTCCTTGCATAGCCACAAACTATGATAGAGAATTACCAGAATCAATAACCAATCCATATCCAGGTTCGCCGTTGAAAATCGAGTGAAAAATTCCAACTCGGATCGATATATCTATCTCGAAATTCTGTGTTCGAATCCGGATCAAATAGCTATGCGAATAAAATAATATACGTACATCTTACGTATAAATTCCAATTGATTATCAGTTATATCAATTTTCTTTTATTCACATTCCTTTTTGATTGTTATCCACTTATTCACAACTTCAAATTTTAATCGTCATTCAATTATTCATCTAGAATAATCTTCCTCAATATCAAATTACTTAAGAATCTCACCATACTTCTTAAGTTCAATATAAATATTTTACATACTGCTTATACTTATTTTCACTTCATTATTGAAGTTCATATCCTTTTCTATTCACTTTTGCCTTTACAATTCCATTTGATTTCAATTTGGCTTCCACTCGAATATTTAATTAGTTGCACTTACTAATTAATTTAAATTTCGATTAACAGTTTATTCGCAAACTTCACTTCTTTAGTTCCTTCAAATTCGCTTCACCTTACATTCACATTTGAATTAGATTTCAATATCCAGTTTCAATTTCATTTGCTTAACAAATTTAAATCATTTATCGTTAACGAAAATTTTTAAAAATTTTCTAACTCCCAAAATTTACGGAAAATTTTGGCAGAGTCTCCCTTGTACGGAGGAACTTCTGCGATATCGCAGGATGCAAAAATATATATACATCGGCCTCAGGCCGGAAATCACAATATATATCAATATATGCAGTTCATATCTCCTATTTTGAATTTTTGCGTAAGCGTACCTTATTTTAGCATTTTTAAAGCAAAGCGGTTATTTATTTTAGCATGTTGTGCCATCAGATTCAGCCAACCGACTTCCCTGAACCTGTACTAACTCAATTACAACATGTAAGTGCCAAATATACAAAGTTTATTTACATTTCACTAAAATTTAAATTGCTAAAACATGGATTCTACAAACAATGCACGTTATATACTTCCATAAGCACATATGAAATGTTTCGACCCTTATTCCCATTTTTTTTCCAAACAATACTCAACCCATTCCATTTAATTTATTCACATCCATTTATTTAGCTAGAAAACAATCCAGGTTATTTCATTCAATAATTAATTCTCAATTGATTTCAACAACCTCGATTTGAGTACAGTCTTCATCCAACATTTACTTAAGTTAACAACTTAAGTTCATTTTCATTGCAGTTTGCACCAATTCATTCAATTTGTCCCTTTTTAATTCTAAATTCAATATTCCGTTCATTGAATAATATCCAAGGCCATTTTCATTCATACCCACTTGAATTTTCGTTTGCAATACAAGCCATCACTATTTTAATTCAAATTTTCATTTTTGTTTAACACATTTTCACTTATATTTAATGTGTTGATACTCCAAGTCGAATTTTAATTAATAACTCAAATTCTGATTCTACTATTCATTTTTAATTCACTACCCAATTTTATTAATTCACAATTCAATTTCTATTTAACCAATTTAAATTCCATAATCCAAACTCATTTGGATAATATTTCAAGGTCATATTCCATTTATTTATACTTGAGTTCATTCACACTTAAGTTAATTTTGTTCCAATTTATTTCACTTAACAGCATCCAAAATATATGTGTCGAGCTTTATTTATATCATCCACATTCGATTTGTTAGTATTTTATCTCGGATTGCAATTAATAATTTCTACTTAATCTAAGTTCATTTCCCATTTCATATCCAAATTAAAAAATCAACTTTCTTTCAGCCAATTAAGGTTCTATTTCCATAATCCATTACTCCATTAAGTAATTTATTCCAATTTATACCTAATATTTGGTTTATTTCATCACTTCAATCCATTAAAGCAATCCCATTCACATTTTACTCTTTATTCCGGATTATACATTAAATTTAGTCAAGTATATTTATTTCTTTTTATTTGTTTTTCTATAAACAATTAAAATAAGATTCCAGAGTTTTTAACAATTTCCCAAAATTTCAAAATCACTTTTGAAATCAATCACATCCAAACTCCTTTTGTATATTCAGCTATCTCTTTGAATTTCAAAACCAAATCCAGTTTTGCAAACAATCCCAATTTAACACGGTTTGGTAGCAATTTCTCTTTGGAAACTCGAAAATGAACATCGATGATGCTGCAGTCATCACCGAAATTATTTCCCAGCGACCGGAAGAGAATTAAATGCTTTTATCTCTTTAAACCATTTCAAATATTTTTAAATTTCAAATCTTTCCAGATTCCAAACTCAACTCAAAATATTCCTGAAATAATACCACTTATTATTTCCTCAAACTCTTTGAAAACTATTTCCAAATCTCAAGAAATTTCAAACCTTTCCCAAAATTCCAAACTTAAAATCCATTCCGATTTATTTTCCACATTTCTCTGGAATTCTATTTTAAAGTACAAATCTCATTTGTATATGAAGTTTATTTCAATTTTATAAATTACATTTGTAATCTATATCTCAAATTTTATTTTATTATAAAATTTTATTCTTTGCTTTGGTTATAAATTTCAATTTCTAGTTAAGTTTCCATATATTAATGATAATAATTCCATATTATCACTTCTAACATCCAAACAACCATATATATTAACTAGAATAGTTTACAAAACGTTTCTTTTTATACAAAAATAATTTGGGTAAAATTATTTCATTTACCCTACTTTAAAACAATACTGTGTTGAATTGTTCTATACAAGTGTTTAGAGATCCCTATCAATGTTGTGGCGTCCCACACATCGACCAGAATCCATAACTACTCAATAAACCAATCAACACAATATAAAACAATTTTATATTCACTAACAAATACGCGCTCATATCTATTAATACTCTCAAAATTCCCACCAGAGCCAAGGTTGTCGCCAGCCTAAGCTCTGATACCACTGTAACGACCCGACTTTCCAGTCCCGGAAAATCGAACCATTTGTGTTAAAGAAGAAGAGGTAGAAGAAGAAGAAACAGAAAATCAACAACAGAATCTCACATCGTAGCGGAATAAAATATAATATATACAAAACAGATCTTTACTCAAACAGAAAAATATATCTGTTTATACAATATATTTACAGAATACATCATCAGAGTTCATCACATAAATGACATACATCCAAATACACAGCGGAACAATAAACAAATACAGAAGTACGTATCGCCATCCAGCTCGCCTCCTGAGCTCCACAGCTACAATCTGAACCTGTTTATCTCGGTCTGACCCGAGCATCATATAAAACAATACCCGAGTCAGTCTGGAATACCAGCGTGAGAAAATCACACTCAAATTGATTATTAAAGTTTCAAAATCTTTTGGAAACAAAAGCATCTCGTAAGACCACGCCACAAATAAACATGCCGGGTTTTTACCTTACGATAGCTAAAACACTTTTTATAAAATCCTCTGATATTATAATAGTGTCTATATACAAATACTTATTAAAATAGCTGAAATTGTTACATGATTAAATTCCAGCATACTAGGTATACAAACAAATACCGTACAAGGCACGTAGGGAGAATGGATTTCCAACGAATGACTAGGCACTGGGGTACCACCTGTCACAGTACGTGGCCTAGATCACAGTACCGAGGAGTACGCCCGCTCCCCTGCAACACAAGGCCGGAATCACCTATGGGCAATTCCGAATATGATCACCCCACGGTTGGGATCAGCAACCGCACCACTAAGCCGAAATATAAGGGACATCTAGACAGGGATGACCACACTCTCCAGTGGGCGCTACCCACGAAGCCTTGCTGCATAACCCCTGATTTTCAGTCATTCCCGGTTGATGAGGCTTGAGGCTAAACGATACCTTATAGAACATATCCCTTAGAATGCCCATCGCCCACCTGACGATGTCACGAAAGCATTCGTCCATACAAGTCCGTCCCGGGTTCGAACGGAACCGAAGGCACTATTCCTACTACATCCATTTTGGAAATATCCTCAGGATTAGTAGCGACTAGCCCTTGCACTTCACTGCTCCATCTTCGACTCCGAAATCGTTTTCGCGAAACGTACAAACCGGATCGAAGTGGTTTTCGAGTCTCCAGACCTAGAATCCCGGTATACGGAAACCCGATCCCGGTCTCTTCGAAACGATCAGCGCATTTGGCCAATATTGATAGTCGGTTATTTAACTATCAATTAACATCCACAACCAACCGTCACACAATAAATAATTTCCCACATTATTTATTTGCCCAAATATCTTTCCAAGATATATTTCCAAATTTTCAAAGCTCATTTGAAAACCATTTCAAACAGTTTCCGCTTACGGAATACATTTCCCAAATAATTATTTCCACTGAATCACCAAGTACAAAATACTTTTAATTTTAAAATAATTTAAAAACACCAAATATATTTTATAACATTGAAATTTTAAAACTACTTTAATACTTTATCAAAATATATATTTTAAGAATATTTAAAATAAAACCACTTTATAAATATAAGCTGACTTCCTCTTTAAAACATAATACCAAATTACTTTTTATATAATTACTACAATAATAGATTTTTGAAACTACTTACTTTAAAAAGTTAACATTTAAAAATAATCAATTTTCTAAAACATGCTTTTTAAAACATATTAAAACTTTTAACTTATATTTAAAACTACCTTGAAAACGTACTTGGCTATCCAGAGAAATACACTTCTCATTTCCATCCTTTAAAAATAAATCAACATTTATTTTAAACCAATTCACATCCCTTTATAAATTCCCACCTTGAATTTATATTTTCTAATATCCACTGATATTTTATTTTACTTTATAAACCCAGTTTATAAATTCCAAAATCTCATTTCTCTTCTAAAATTCCAATTTTAAACAACTAAATCAATTTCCAATTGATTTCCCAATTTACTCTACTTACTTTGAAATAAATTTCCTTTGCTACTTCATTTATTCCAAAATACATTAACCTTTAGATTTTTATTCCTTATTACGAGTTAAACCCCTTTTTACCAATATCAATTACAGATTTCCAAAACTCCTTATTTATTCTTTAATTAACTTTAATCCTTAATTTCAAAAATAACTTCTTTTATTCTTCAAATAATATCACTTAAGTATAAAATTTATTATCCCATGTAGATTCAAAATCCCCTTATTTCATATTTGTTAAAATTCCAAATCACCTTATTTTTATTTCAATTCGTTATAAATTTTATCCCAATTCCTCGAATTTTTTTACTTAAACTTTTGTTCCTTTATTTCTTTTCAAAAATTCAATTCCATAGATTTTATAATTTATTATACTGGACAATCCAAATCAACCACATCATCCAATATAAAATCATCACATGATATCAAATATTCAGAACACAGAATATTAAATAATCTAATAATTTTGAGGAATCCAGTTGGATCCCTCCAACCTGTTTCCCTGCATCCACAGATGTTAGCACAATATAAAATACCAATTCCACTTCAAGGTGGAATATCGCGGTATATGAGATTTATATAAAATCATCCGCTATTATGCGGCGCATAGGGTCTCATCCGCTATACAATGCGGGAATATCAACAATTCCAATATATACATATGCCAATATGTATATATTGCTATATACTACTATATATAATATAGCACATCCAAATCAATTCACCCATTCAATCAATTATTTAAATTTAACCATTTAAATTTAAATTCAACTGAGTGAGATTAACTCACCTTTAATTTCCGTTCGCAATCCATCCAGACCAGCTTGTTTCTTTCCAGATTTTTGACCTTGTATAACATTTTATACAGTTTATAAATACTTGAATCGATCCAATAACTAAATACCACTTAGTTAACTAACAATTTAATTAAATTTTCACTACTAATTTGGTTTTAACTAATTTCTTATAATAAATTATCTTTAGCGACTAAATATATAAACAAGCTTATTAAATACATAAATCACCCTACATACATATTACTAAGATAAATTATATATATTTCCTTTTAAAACACATGTTATATAAAATGATTTATATAAATTCAAAAGTCTAAATTTTATATACCTTCCCAATTCGATGTATTTAAAATAAAAACTGCCTTCATAAGACTTATATAAAATTTCCAGTTTTTTTTTTCGATCTAAATATGTTTATACAGATTAAATTTCAAACAACGGTTTTAAAACCTTACCGCTATCGAGAAACCCCATTGACTCCAACGACAACAGCCTCCTCCGTGACATCAACCAATGCTCGAACACCACGAAACCTCGCGGCCACCAAAGGTGACTTCTTGTTGTGCCTATTCTAGATGCGACAGCCACCGAAGCCCTAGCTCAACTGCCCTCCTCGTCTACGCCATCGACCTATCATCTTCGCTCGCGAGTCAGGCGAACCCAATCGATCGCCGAGACCAAGCTTCGAGCCACCCCCGACGCTGCGTCGAGCTCGCCTCTTCCACGAACCAGAACGGAGTCGCCAACAGCTGCGACCTTGTCGCTCGTGATGCTCCTCTCGTGAACGAAGGCAGTTCGAAATCGAAATTGAAAAGAACGAGGGGATGAGGGGTGGTTCGAACTGAATAAAGAGAAGGGTGTAGTTTTTTTTTTCTCCATAGTTTTCGAATAGAGGAGGAAAGGAACTTCGTTTTCACTTTAAGCAGAAGAGAATGGATTTGGGTATCGTTACTGGAAAGGAAGACAGGGTTTTGATTAAGGGAAAGGAAGAATTCGTTCGAACGAGAGAGCATCATTTATTCGGCCATTATCTTGGATTCGAAACGAAGAAAGAAAGAGAGGCTTCGTTTTGTTGTCTGAACGAAGAAAAATATCTACTCCTTTTAATTATTAAACGAAGAAGCGTATTGGAGAAGGAGCGAGAATGTTCTGGTGTGAAGATTTATTTGACCAACCAATAAAGTATTTATTATATTGAATTTGATATAAATTTTAGCGCATTTATATATCGTACGCTTACACAACAACTCCAAACACTACGAAAATTGAAATCCGGTAATAATACAATATTAGGGACCCAATAGAACTGGTTTCGTCGAATTCCGAGACTGTGCCTCGGAAGGCTATTTTTAAATATCGATTCAAACGATATAATTTCAAAACTGAATAAAACAGTTTGAAATTACATTCTGAAGCTTCTATTATCTTTAATATTATCATTACGAATTTTACGAGCTTTCAAAATATTTTAAATTAGCTTAGAATGCCAGATTTACTATTTTATCCAACTTCAAATAAATTTAATTTAATTATTAAATTACTCAATAAACAGCGATATTTGAAATTTAAGTTTATAATTAACCTCTGAATATTTAAAATTAATTAAATATTCCAATTTCAAATATACAAAAATTCCGGGTCGTCACATTGGTTATGACTAAATTTTGGGCGATTGGAAGTTTTCTAATTTGGAAGACTCACCAGGTAAATTTGTTTACTCTAATTATTGTTTTAGGAGGAATTGGAATACCATTGGATACTCCGTGTTGTTTTGATTCTAGAGCTATACCATGCTTCGGTTGAAGCAGCCCTCGTTGTCATAATTGATTTTGGTTTTGATTTATTTCTCTTTGAAGGAATTTGAAAATATATTTTGAATATAAAAACCCGGGCATTTAGTTATAAATTTATCTCTTGAAAAGATTGGACATTCAATATTTTATTACAGAGTATTCTCCATACTTTTGTTGCATATGGTTGTTATCTGGTTTATATTGCTTATGCTTATGATAGAAATAGCTAGTGTATTGCTCTTGTCAACATGATTCTCTTTTGGACTATGTATATACAAGACAGGTACAAGAAATCAAGAGATCACTATTCGATTTCTTACGCACATGAATTCGCATTAAGACAATAAGTTGCTTGCAAAAATAAAAATCAAATGCAAAAGAGGCATGTGGTAGATTTAGAAATTGGTGATTGATTGATGATTTTATGCCCTAGATATGAGAGCCGCTTGGCTCTTATTTTCTTTTGCCGATTTGGACCAGTTGTGGCGAGTTGTAGTTTTTCGGATCTACCCACGCAAAAGAGGTGCTGCCGAAATTTTCCATAACATATGTGATTTAATCATTAACTTAATAACTCATTTTTATTAAAAAAAATTAAAAGCCTAAGGCTTTGGAAACAATTTTCTTCCATTAGGAATTTCGGGGACGAAATTCTTTCAAGGGGGGAGAATGTAACATCCCAGAATTTTATCGTTTTGATTTTGAACATTTAATTAATTTTAAAAAATTGGTTTTTAAAGTTTAATAACTTATTCAAATATAGGGATTATTTAAATATTTGAGTTTAGCATTAAATATTAATTAAATGGATTTAATAGCCTTATTTAACCCCTTTTAATTAATAAATAATAATGGTAAACTCAAAATTTATTTACAATAATAAATAGCTCGAATAAATAAAAAAAATCAATTGTTAATAAACGACTTGATTTTTAGTGACATACTTTTATTTGAATTTATAAGATTTTTTCCATAATTTTTAATTTGAAGAATATTTAAATTGTCGTTTGACGTATTTTACAGCAAATGTTGGTATTTTTGAAATTTCATAGGGTAAAATAATACGTCTATTTAGTTTTGATTTGTGATCATGTTGTATTTTGGTGCACGATCGTATTTTTTATTTCTGTCGTTCATGGTCTATATGTGAATGAAATATTGTGTAGCAGAATATCATAAAACATTATATTCAAAACTTTTTCCAAGTCAAATCAAATTCAAAATTTTGAACTTGCATTAATGGTGATGTGCATTGTAATATGATGGTGGCTTGAAATTTTTGGCTAACTTGTGTTTGAAGCAGAATAATTGTTTTGTTTAAAAATCAAATAACATCAACCCTTAAACCTATTTACATTTTTCCTCTTCCTCTCTTTTCTTCTTAGTTTACCAGTAAACCAAAGATGGCTCCCCACTTCAAAAATCAAAATCAATTAACCTACTTCACTAAAAATCACAAAACTTGATTCTTTAAGTTCGTAGTGGCTAGATCTTCGACTTGGTAAAGGGTTCGATGGGTATGGCAGTGATCGATGTGGGACATCAGAGCTAGGGTTTGAGAACATCGACGATGGAGGCGGAGTTAGGCATCGAGGTTGGATCCATTTGTGGTTCTCGTGTCGAGGAGCAGCTTTGGTCAAAGTTTGGTGGGTTACGGCCACTGCTAGTGAGACGCGACATTTGTTTATCGCATTCGGGTTACCCAAATCGTGATGGGGTAGACTCGATCGAGCATGAGGTGATGGTGTTAGGAAGGTAGAGCTCGCATAGTGTAGTTTAATGGCAGAGTCCGTTCGTGATTACGTTCACCGATGAGGGAGCTAGAAGGAGAGAGGGGGTTTCGGTGTTTAGGTTTTGATACAGGCGTATCACTATATCGGTAGTGCATGAGATTAGTGTTTGGGTTTTGATGTAGGCGTATCATTGTATTAGTTTTAAATGGGTGATTAGTTAGATAATTAGTTAATTTAATTATTCAATTAATTCGAAAACTAATAAATTCAATATATTCCCCATACAAGGTCGGTTTCGGACGCGCTCAGTTGCATGTCTCATATTAACGTTATCTACACATTGGAGTTGGACTCTTTAAATTTGAAGCAAGTGAAATGTTGAGCTAAAACCGTTCGATTTTAGATCGAACCGGAGCGCGAAAGTGTCAAATGAAATTTTGGTGAGCTTACTCACCTCTAAATAAACTATATGATATTTGTGTTGCTATAGATTATTTTTCAATGCTTGATTATGGTTGATAGTTTTAATGAAGTATAAATTAATAATAAATTTATAGTAAATTATTTTAATTACGTTTAACGTAGTTAAATTAGTTATGTTTCGTTTGTGATATCTATTTAGCAGAATAAAACACCATTCTGCTCTAATTAATTTAAATAGATTATTTTGGACATTTATCGAGAAAAATAAATCACCATTCCGTGCTTGCAAAGTAAAATGATTATTTTTGTAGTTAACTGATATATGGATTAATTAATAAATGATATGCTAGCTACTGATTACTAATTTTGATAATAATAAATTTGTTGTTATTATTTGATTGTTTGTTGGATTTGAAATCTCGCTTGAAAAGTGGATTGCATAAATAACCATTGTTTTACAAGGCACTTTTATAGAGAAACCCTAAGGGGTTTCTCGCCATTATTAATTTACTGTTATATACACCTTACTTATATTCTTATGTTTCTTATATTGATGATTGGTTGAAATATTTATGACATACTATTTAATTTGAGTAAGTGTCATTATAGCGATTATCGCTATATCATCACTTATGAAATATTATCTCATTAAACCTTGGTATGTATTGAACTTGTGCTTGTATGTTTACAAAATAAATATTTGGTCGCATTTTTGCACTTCGAAAGTTATTTTTAAACTATGTTTTCAAGTAATTTTGAGAATGTTGAAATAAAGGATTAATATTATTTTAAATTTGTAAAAAGATTATAGATTTGATTAAATATCTTTTGGACAATTAATGTTATTTTAAATTTATAAAAAGATTATAAATTTTATTGATATCATTTAGGATAATTAATTTTGTTTTAAATTTATAAAATAGATTATGAATTTGATTAATTATCTTTCGGATAATTAATGTTGTTTTAAAGTTATAAAAAGATTATGAATTTGATTAATTTCTTCCAAGATAATTAATGTGGTTTTAAATTTATAAAATAGTTATGTCAATTATCTTTCGGGATGATGAACATTGTTTTGAATCTATAAAAGTATTTTAAATTGATTTATTACCTTTCAGAATAATAAATGTTGTTTTAAAGTTATAAATGATGGTTTATAAATAAGAAAATCTTTAAAGGGGAATTTTGGAAATAAAGCTATGTGTAAATTGTTTGGGGTTTATAGTAAACATGTTTTAATGACATTTCCTTTTGGCCCTTCTTTTTAATACACTTAGAAATATAAATTTGATCTTTAAAAAGAATATTTTTAAAGAGTGTTGTTATTAAAGTGTTTTTACAAATATTTGTGATGTGACAATCAAGCAAGTGGATGTCAAGCTATGTGGGGTTGCGTCTATTAGGGTATCTTCACATCTACTCTAGATTAGATTCGGTTGTATGTGTGCTGAGATATGAAATACTCGGATTCTTCGTAAGGTTGGTGGGGTCTGGCTTGTACATTTTCGAGAGAGTCACAGAGTAAATGACCCTATTTAGAGGTATATTTTGGTAAGGGGGGCGCACCCTCCTAGTCATTGTTGGAAAATTCCCTAACCTTATTTAACTCAATTCTTTGAATATTTTTCTTAATTGCATCGAGAAGTGCTTGAAGCTCTTCTCGATGTTTAATTATTTATTTCCATTCTTTCATACCTGATTTTGTTCGGACTTGTTTCCATTCTTTCATCTATGAATGTTGTTCTTGTGAGGTAAAAACTCATTTCGTGTTGAACGATGATCTTACAGAATTATTTTATGTTCACCATATTACTTGAGTTTTCTCATGCTGGTTTTCCAAATTGATCTAGGTGTTAGTTTATTACAATGCTCGGGTCAGATCGAGTATATTTTCCAGGTTATCGTTGGTGGGACATGGAGCTCATGGAGTAGAGCTGGATCTTCATCTACAATAGTATTTTTATTTTCCACTGTATTATTAAATATACCCATCGGTAATTGTAAGGTCAGGAAGTTAAAACTGTCCAGGCCGATGAGGTTTGTTTTTATCTCTGCTATACCCTGTATTTTAGGGTGGCAACTTTTACTGTCTTTGTTATATTACATGTTGTCATTCCGCTATGAGATTCTATTTTCCCTATTCGTTTTCTTTTTATTTTTCTTTTTACTCGAACAATCTGCCTTTTCGACACTTGGTTGCTTGGCATTTGAATACCATGGATGTATTGAGTGCCGACCTTCGAGGGTCCAAAAGGCGGGTCATTACAAATAATGTCAAGAGAGTAAGAAATATCACTAGTGGTACAGTGTTGATAAGCAATTACGTTATCATTTATAATCTACACAACCTAAGGCTGTTTATATGTATATGTACTACATCTAACAAATTAAGCCTTCTAAGTTCCAATAATATCCTACATGGATTTCCACCCGAAAGTTGGACATCCAGAAACTTAGTAAACCTAGTAATACATGAACTATACAGTCTCGATGGTCAACTGCCTATACGATATAATACATCGAGCATACATACCCCAGGGTAATCACATAACTACACATTGAGTATCAATCTCAATGGGAAACCGCCTAACTATACATTGAGTAAACATTTAATGGTAAACCGCATAACTGTACATTAAGTATACAATCTCAATGGTAAATCGCTTAAGGAATACACTAAGTATACAATCCCGATGGAAAAATACCTATGGCACACACCAGTATACGATCCCGATGGTAAATCACCTATCGAAGCATCTAGTAAACAATCCCGATGGTAAATCACCAGTATACGATCCCGATGGTAAATCACTATCGAAGCATCTAGTAAACAATCCCGAAGGTAAACGTATTCTAAGCTCCACATCATTCAACTAATAGCATACAATGGTTGAATGACAATTCGACTTCTTGCGTAGGTACATCCGCCCAAACGACATAAGCCCATCTTCCCTTTGTAGTCCGCAAGTTAAAATTTGCAATCGCGATACTATAGTAACAATGAAAGCAATTAATTGTGATACAATCGCACGCCACGTTGAGTATCACGTTATACAGCATCATGAGGCAATGTGAACTCTAGAACATCAACTAAGCGGGAAACAAGTCTTTGAAAAACATCCCTACTGAGACTGCACCAAGTCTAGGGTTCAACCTGGCTTGGTACATGTTTACAATTGATTGGAAATTTTCACTAGTAGACTGGTGCCAGACGACTGAGACATTATCCAATCGACTGGATGCTTGTAGTAAGCATCAGCCTGCCTTTTCAATTGAATGGAACTTTGTTTCCTTTCGAATCAAACTTCACTCCTTTTCTCTACCTCATTTTAACCTTTTCATAGTCGACTGGAATTATTCCTAGCCGATTCCTTTCCTATAGCGTGTGTTCCAGTGCTCTATTTCACCTATTTTGTGTTTACTATTTCATCCTATTTTATGTCCGTACTTCAAATACGATGTAGGGTTCATTTTAGATTCATTCTCTTATTTATTCACACTTACTAACATCATATAGCGTATTCCAAAGATAATAAATTCATTAAATTTGATTATAATCCATTTCCAATGTAAATATTACAATTTAATCATATAAACTACGGTATGAGTGATGTATTCATAAAGTTAAACTATATCCATCTCTAATAGTTATGTAATTACTTTATCTATCATTTATACAAGATCTAGGATAAATTATTCATATGTCAAATCAATGATATAGGTTTTCTAATTTATCCAATTCATATGAGTATATTCTTTAAAAACATCAATTCAGTTCTAAAATTAGATTTAAATCTAGATAGATATAAATGATATTTAATGCTTATCTAACAACATATTCATTTCATAGATGAACCCACTTACCTCTGTTCGCTACTTTTGAAGAAATTCCCAAATTTCCTCCTCTGATTCGATTGGATTTGGCATCTCTACTACTTTATTTAGCTTGCTAATGTTTGAATTAGATTCCCTCTTACTTTCGATTTTATTCAGAGGAATTTGATTTAGAATTGAAGAAGGAGAAAATGAATGGATTTTTGGAGTTTAAGTTGAGTGGCGGCTACATGATGAAAAGAAATTGATGTAGAATGAATTATGTTTTCATATCCTCCCTGTTTATACCTAAAATTTTTAAATTAACCCTTAGCCCAATTGGGCCTCGACCCATTTTGCCTCGAAACACGTGCTCTAGTGAATGATCTATATCTCCTTCATTTTGTGTCCATTTTGACATTTTATATATGAATTTAGGGTAGAAAAATATACTTGATGCAATAAAAAAAATCAAAACATCAAATTCCTTCATTTCTATAATTTCAATTTTTCAACTTTATGTAAAATTACCAAAATACCCTTTTAATTAATTAATTATTTTTACTAAAACTTCGGGGTGTTAAATTTTTTGTTTGAAAGAAATAAGTATTCTTTATCATTACACAATTTAATAATAGTTTCATTTCTGATGTCGTCGTCAACATGTGAAACTTGAGTCGCTGCTTCATATGTGTTATATGTTTTAAAGTATTAACGTTGAGTGGCTTTTCTTAGGTTTGAGTCTACTGCTTCTGTTGGTCTAGATGCCTTCTGGTTAGGTTCTCATGCACCAGTTTCTTCATTTGTTCTAGCCCTTTTCTAAGTGCATATAAATGCTGAAATCCTCTCTTTTTCTTTCCATGATTTAGCAACAACTAGTTGTAAAATGTCTAAATATTCTACATAATGAACATGTGTAAGGTTTTTACTCATATTGCACATTAACTATTACCAATTCTCCATTCCATGACTAAACAACTATTGTGTTAGGATAAGTGTACTTTTCATCTATTTCTGCTAATGCTCATGCATAATTTAAACGCACATATTATGCAGTTACTTGATATAGCAAAGTAGTTTATCAATCACTTCATATCATACTAATAGCTTATGTATCTCAGAATTTTATTTGTAGATCCATTAGCCTAATCCACATATGAATGTTTGTTAAAAAAATTCTATCAAATGTAAGTTTTGGTGCAACGAACCAGGATTTTCGACCCTAAAATATCGACACTAATTCGTCTACTGTATTGCGTGCCGAGTAATCAAATGCTGGAAAACCCAATTGTTAGGGGAAAAGAAGAAGGAAGAAGATAAGAAGAAAACTAAAACAACACAGAATCTCATAGTGAAACGAATAATCTTGTTAACCTGCCTTTTGGCAAGGCAGTATACAGGCGAATTTAACCCAATAGACTTCATTGTTATCGAGGCTGGAATATCATGGATTTGGCTCAAATGGATGGATGAATAATCAACTATGGATAATAATATGAAGCCAAGATTAAACATAGCAGGTAGATACACGATGGGGGGTGCTTGAAAGGTGGATATTGGCTTGAATAAGGAAGGTCCGGCATAAGAAGGGATCAGTGTAATACGGAGTAGGATAATATGGGTCGGTATGTGAGAAGGAATAACGATCGACATGATTGGGCCCGACATAGGAAGGGGTTGGCATGATTGGGCTCGGCATGGGAAGGGGTCAACATGATTGGGATTGGCATGGAAAGGGTCGGCATTGTTTGATGAATCGAAGGGGTCGGCGTAGCCTGGTAATACCAGAAGGATCGGCATCATCTGATGGAACTCAAGGGATTGGCAAGGCATGAAGCAACATAGTAGGGATCGACATTTTACATGAAGGAGGAGGGATCGTCATTTCCCTAGATGAAGGGACCGGCATTTTGCATGAAGGAGGAGGGATCGATATTTCCCTAGATGAATGGATCGGCATTTTGCATGAAGGAGGAGTAATTGGCATTTCCTTGGATGAATGGATCGGCATTTTGCATTGGAGGAAGATAGGTTGGCGTAGTAGTGTGGAAAGGGAATGATCGGCATTAACTCGAATGAAGGGATAATGTTCGGCATGACTATGCAGATCGTTATTTTTGGATGAATTGGGCTTGCCGATCGTTATGGTAGGCCCATGTAGGTGAGAAGACCCTGTAGCCGAAGTTTCACCTATAAATACAGAAGGCTTGGCTTTAGAAAGAGGGACTTTCATTTTGCTTCTCTCCATCTTCTACCTAGAGGTTACTCTGCCATTTTCATTCTGGAATCTTGGATTGTCACTGTAATCAAATTTCAGAATAATAAAAAGGATTGTTCTGGAGTGGACCTGTAACGATTACGATCTTTCGACGCTCAAAAGTCGACATTAATACGTCCACTGTATCAAATGCCCGCAATCGAATGCCGGAAAACCGAACCATTAGGGTTAAAAAGAAGAGGTAGAAAAAGACAGAAGAAAAGAAAGAACAGAAAAACAGAAACAGGAACAATATCAGAATCTCACATTCGTAGCGGAACAATATATAATAGATAATCACTAGTCTTTTAAACAAAGAACTATATCAGTTTTATACAATACATCAATCAGAGTCAATATACAACTCAATACAACAATGGACAGTTATATAAACTTATCCTCACATAGAATACACAGCGGAATAAATAAACAAGTACGGTAGTACGTCTCGCCATCCAGCTCGTCTCCAAAGCTCCAGATTATCCAGAATATCCTGATAACATAACTCTAGGCTGCCTGTGTGGAAAATTATGGGCACCCAGAGTTTAGAAAGGGAACAATAAACTCCGAGTCAGTCATGGTGACTGGTGTGAGATCGTAAAACAGTTATTTTCACAAAGAAAATAAAATAATTTCGCAATGCTTTTGGAAAATGAAACTACCATAAGGCCTCCCGCCATACACACAATGCAAACGCAGAATTGGAGGAGATTTCTCCTTATGATAGTCAAAGATGCTTACTATGAAAGATCAGTTGATATTATTATTAATGTCTAGTGTGGAAAACATTTCGAAAGTATAATATCAATCTTAACCAACATACAACCATTATTGTATGCCTACTATAGCTACTATGTTCAATAGCAGGTTACCGCCACATTCCATAGCAGGTTATACAACTAAAACCGTACAGGGTTCGTATTGTTTCTTTGGATTTCCAACAAATGGTCAGGCAAAGGAACTTCCTTACACCGAAATGGAAACACCTCAGGAAAGACGCCCCGAGAGTCAACCTGCTCTCTGCCAACACAAGGCCGACGCTACCTCACGCTATACAGCTGTAACTAGGTAATCAACACACTGACACTACCTCACGCTGTACAGCTGTAACTAGGTAATTAACACACAAGTATGCCATCCCCCCGGTCGTTACCGACCTTTATCCGAGGATCCTCAACCACAAAGCAACAACCACAAAGTATAATAAATGTGCAGCATCAACATAGGTAAAATATCTGGGCTCCATACCATGATATCACCTATTATCCAGAAGGAAATGACATACCCTAGGGGCGCGACCCCTAAAAACCTTGGCACAACATTCCTGTTACGACCATTACCGGGTTGTGAGGCTCGACGAAGTCTCGTCCACAAAGCTACGCTTTTTCACAAAGCCACGCTTTTTGAAAAAGCCATGCTTTTTCACAAAGCCACGCTTTGATCAACAAATGATCGACAGCACTTCGTATGCCACATTACCAAATTGGGAATGTATCACTAGTAACCATCAACTACATAACCTCTGAGCTCGTACGTCTCAGAGAAGGGTGTTAAGCTAAGAGAATAAATTCTCCGCCATCAACATAAATGTATTTGATAGAAACCAGCTTTACATCTCAAAGTGTAACGTCAGACACACATCCATACAAGTCCGTTCCGGGATCGAACAGAACCGAAGGCACTTCCAAAGAAGCCCTTGTAATCCGGGTATTCACTAATCACGTCCGGACTTCCCATCACAAGAAGAGTGATATAAATCTCTATACCGGAGCAACTCGGTGCAGAGACATTCGACAGGTTGTCCTTTCATTTTTGAAAATACCCGGTCTTCACACCGGTCTTCAAATGTTATCCATTCATGACGTATCACTATTCGGAATGGGTTATATGACACAAAGTCCTCTCTCGGCTTAACCGAATAATGAGCGTTTGTTTTTAAAAACAAATCAAGTGCCATTTCAAAGGCAAATATTGATAGTCGGTTATTTAACTATCAAACAACATTCACAACAATCAACCAATTTAAATAATTTTTCCCAAATTATGTATTTTCAAAATATCTTCACAAGATATATATTTTCCACACTTCATCACTTTGAAAACAAATTTCAAATCACATTTCACTCTTGGAATAAAATTCCCGAATGTTATTTATTTCCACTTTTCTTTTAGAAATTCCATTGTGAATTTAAATTTCCAAATATTCACTTATACACGATTTTCAAATCGTTTTCCAAACATTCACTTTCAAACACCAAATCAACTTTCAAATTGATTTTCAAGTTTATTTCAAATCCCAAATCTGTTTTTAGAATGGATTTCCTAGGATTTATTTTTAAACACCAAATCAATTACAAATTTGATTTCTGGAAATTAATCACCTTTTAAAATAAATTCCTTTATCTCTTCCAAACCATTTAAAATTCCATTTTAAATAAATTTTCGAACTTTCGAATAGTACTATTCCAAATCCATTTATAAATTTTTTTTCCCATATTTCTGGAAATAATTCGATAAGATTACAAAAATCAACTTTACGCTTTTAAAATTCCTTCTTTGAAATTCAACTAATTCTTTCAAAAGAATTTACTTAAAATTTCCAATTTTAATTTCAAAATTCCAATTTTATTTATTTCTGGTATCCAACGATACCAAAAATACATTCGGCTAAATTATAGCCTTCAACACATTCAATCACAAATATAATCATACACAGATTATAAATAAATCATCACACAACAAATGAAACAAATTAATATAACATATGAAACAAATTCCTATAATTTGAGGAATCCAGTTGGATCCCTCCAACCTATTTCCCTGCATCCACAGACGTTAGCACAATACCAATTCCACTTTGAGGTGGAATATCGCGGTATATGGGATTTATAAAATATCATCCGCTATTATGCGGCGCATAGGGTCTCATCCGCTATATAATGCGGGAAAATCAATCACCAATATATATATATATATATTCCAATATATATATATATTGCTATATACTACTATCGTATATACTATCATTCAAGCACACAATCAACACAATCAATAATTTTAAATATAACTATTTAAAATTAAACAAAACCCTTTGTTTGAGTGAGAAGATCTCACCTTTGATTTTTTTATTTTGCAATCCCAATCCAAAGCTCGAATTGTTTCCATCGTGATCTTTAAACCTTGTATAAATATTTATAATGTTTTATCAATATTCGAATAATTCGGACAAATCAATTTCTATTTAATAAATTTCATTTTACCTAATAAGTTAATTTCAAACTAATTTTCTTTTTATAAAATATTTTCCAGTTATCAAATAATTATATAAGTTAACTAAATAAATTGATTTCCATTTTATAAATTTAATTTAACTAAATCTTTATTTAAACAAATAATTAAATTTTCCTAAACTAATTTTCCCCCTTTCTTTTGAAATCTTTTGTAACTAAACAATTTAATAAGTTTGTCAACAGATTAATCCCTATAATGCATTATTTAAAATAACAAGTAATTTAAAATGTGTAAACTTATTTTATTTGGAAACTATATATGTATATAAATTGAAAAACTGCTTATAAAAATAATCTATGTAGATCTTAAAAATCTAGTTTTACCTACTGTTTAACTGTTAACTTATAATTTCTCTAACCTGTATATATATGTATGTATTTACTTAAATTCGAAAAATAAAATCATACCCCACTGAGATGATCGACAACCACGACTCCTTGAGCCCATCATGACCACTCGCAAGCCTTAGAAACTCGCCACATGCCATCGCGACCATGCTAGTCGAACTCGTCCCGGCCTCGAGTTCCAATCTACTCACACGAATCCCAACTCTCACGCCACCCGAAATCGCCACCACCAGATCGCCACCAACATCCCACCTAGCCTCCATCGTTGAACCCTCCAACGCACGCTCCACCTCTATCGACCAAAAACCGCGACTTTCCCTTTCGCGCACCCAAAATCGAAACCCGCCTACCCTCGCTGCAGTCGTCGTACGCGAGCTCGCGTTCTTGCCTAGCTCGATTGATTTTTTTTCTTCGAGTTCGTGGATTGATTTAGGGCTAATCATATACGAATAGAAAATAGCAGGGAACGGCGATTTGATTTTATTCAAAATTGCGAATTCGATTACATAAGAGGCTACGGCCATTTTTTTCCTTTTGAATGGTTTCGGTGGTTACTCGTATTGAACTGAAGAAGACAGAGGGAGGGAATGATATAATTTGTTTCCTTTTCGTTTGAAGCTTCGAGCCCAAATTTTCTTTCGGCTGAAATGAAATAAAAGGGGAGAAAATGATGTTTGCGTGAGAATCCAGCAAAGCTACAGTGATACGAAGTGAATGAAAACATAGCTGATGTGAAATAATATCAACTGTAGTCGACTAATATAAAGATTCAATTTAAATTCAAATTCAAATCGTCACGAATTTGCAACTCAAAATTTCGATATCCTATCGAGACATGCCGCTAGGCGTTTGTAATGTTATACGCCTATTCCGAACGCACTGGAAAGGGATCCGAGTCCAAATTTGATCGTATGGAGAAGATAGCTTTTTGGACCAGTTATTAAATTAAATTTCGATAAAATTTTCAGCGAGTTTGCTTATCGTACAGTCAAACGATCACTCCAAACATTACGAAAATTGAAATCCGATAATAATACAATATTACGAATCCAATGGAACTGGTTTCATCGAATTCCGAGACTGTGCCCCGAAACGCTATTTTTAAATATTGATTTAAACGATAAAATTCAAAACTGAACAAAACCGTTCCAAACTCAATTCTGAAAGTTCCAATACCTTCAGAATTATCAATATAAATTTTCTAAGCCTTCAGATTATTTAAATCAGCTTAAAACTGAAGATTCAAATTTTTACCCAGTTTCCATAATTAAATTCAATAACTTTAATTGCCAAATTCACTCTGATATTCGAATTTCAAATCAAACCAACTTCCAGATATTTAAAATAAATTAAATATCCTGATTTCCAATATCAAAAATTCAGGGTCGTTAGAATCTTCCCCCCTTAAAAGAATTTCGTCCCGAAATTACAAGTAAAGAAGAATGCTCCAATACCCATTTATCATTTTCTCAAATCCAAATAGTTTTATCAAATTTTCAAAACAAATCTTTTTATTTAAAGATTCGTTATCACTTCAGTTAACTTTCCAAACACTTTCATAGTTTCAAGCAACTTTATTTACTTCACAATTCAAACTTAAATTTGAATTCAAATTTTAAATTATCCCAAATTTCTCAAAAATTTTCTAACTCTCGAAATTTCAGAAAAATTTCGCCAGCGTCTCCTTTGCGCGGCTAGCTCGGTACGACTACAAATTGTCCCTACGGACTCCCAAATTCCAATAGAAAACTAAATGCCAAGTGGCAAAATCAGAAACTCATCAAATTTCATACTGAAATTCAAATACATACCTTATTGTCGAGCAATTTAAATTCATCTTCCGAAATCAAAATCCAATTTCATTTTCCTATAGTCTTTTCAATCCCTGTATATTTTACTTAACAACAATGTCCAAATTTACTTATTGGATTCCCAATACCCATTTACTTAAGAATTCCACCATTCATTTCTTAAGTTCAATATAAGTATTTACATACTTCTTATATTTGTTTTCACTTCATTAACAAAGTTATATATTCGTTTCCATTCAACTTTGCATTTTCAATTCCATTTGAATTCAATTTACAATTTCAATTCTATTTGAATTCATTTTATCTTCAAAAACCAAAATTCATTTTAGTGAAAACTCGATGTTCACTTTTTCCAAAGCTTTCAACTTCAACCAAAACAATGGTTTTCATTTTCTAGTTTAATTCCTACGTTTCCATTACAATTTGAAAATCAATTTTTCCGTTAACAAAATTTTCCAAATTTTCAAAAATTTTCTAACTCCCAAAATTTTCGGAAAATTTTGGCGGAGTCTCCTTTGTACGGAGGAGCTTTTGCAATTTGACAAAAGATATAAATATATATACATCGACCCACTCGGTCGGAAAAGAAAAAACAGTTCATATTTCCTATTTTGTATTGCGTAGGCGTACCTTTATTTAGCATTTTAAGCAAAGCGGTTATTTTTAAGCATTTGCGCAACCCAAAATGCAGCCAAACGGCTCCCGGTACCTGTACTTACTCAGTTTAAACATGTAAGTGACAAATATAGGAAATCTATTAACATTTCATTTATTTTCAATAGTAAACATATAGTTTCCATAAGCAAAACACTCAAAATAATTTCCATTAGCAATTCATAAGGTTTCAATACAATTTAAATTGCTTACAACTATATCACACATCATTCTGTTCAATTCAATTTGCATTTCATATTCACAAAACCATTCGATTTGTTTAAAACCATTGTACAAAACTCGACAACAACAATGCAAATATTTATATACACTTCTTGTATTTATTTTCACTTTATTACCGAAGTTATATATTTATCACTATTCAATTTCACATTTTCAACTCATTAATCAACTAAGTTTTCATTCAAACCATTTCAAAGTTTCACTTAAATTGAGTTATTGTCCAATATTTACTTAAGCTATTTCAATTCAAAACTTAAGTTTATCATTTATTTTTTCTTCCTCCTTTATAATCTTTAGTTCATTTCGAACCAATTTTACAACTTCATTTTATTTCACACAATTCAAATTGGTTATCAATATTTCAGTTTCAATTCCAGTTTTATTCTTTTATTCATTTCCAAACATAATTCAATTTTAATTTAACCAATTCAACTTCCAATTCATATATTTCATGAATTAATAAATTATCAAGTTTGCTTACTTGAATTCAATCCACTTTATTTTATTTTTTCCAAGTTTGGATTTTTATTCAACTCGATCCAAATTAAATCTCATTCCATTTTTCAATTTGAATCTTATTTCAACCAAATTTCAAATATTTTATAAGTCATCAACTTATTTACATTCCATTAATGAATTTATTTCAAATATTTCTCTGGAATTCTATTTCCAATTATAAATCACATTTACATTTTACAAATTTCATTTGTATATGAATTTTATTTCCTTATCCTTTTAATTCATATTTATAAATTTCATTTGTTAATGGATTTATCTCCAAATCTTTGGTTATACCATTATTTTTTTTTATCTAATTTCCATATAACAATGATAATAATTCAATATTATCACTTCCTAACAACCAAGCATCCATATACTATAATAATTCATAGAAAATCATTTCTTTTCTATACAAAAATAGTTTTGGGTAAAATTATTTCATTTACCCCATTTAAAATAATACTGTGTCAGTTTATCTTGTTTAAGAGTTTAGAAACCCCTATCGATTACAGTTGGCCAAACTGAACCGACCAGAATCTATAAACAACCAACCGATAAGTCAACACAATACAAAACAAATTTTGTATTCACTAAAAAATACGTGCTCATATCTATTATTACACTCACACTCATTCTAGAGTACTACTGACTCTATCTCTAATGAGTAATACCCAACAGAGCCAGGGTTGTCGCTTAACCAACAGCTCTGATACCACTTGTAACGATTTCGATCTTTCGACGCTCGAAACTCGACATTAATACGTCCACTGTATCAAATGCCGCGCAATCGAATGCCGGAAAACCGAACCATTAGGGTTAAAAAGAAGAGGTAGAAAAAGACAGAAGAAAAGAAAGAACAAAAAAACAGAAACAGGTACAATATCAGAATCTCACATTCGCAGCGGAACAATATATAATAGATAATCACTAGTCTTTTAAACAAAGAACTATATCAGTTTTATACAATACATCAATCAGAGTCAATATACAACTCAGTACAACAATGGACAGTTCTATAAACTTGTCCTCACACAGAATACACAGCGGAATAAATAAACAAGTATGGTAGTACGTCTCGCCATCTAGCTCGTCTCCAAAGCTCCAGAATATCCAAAATATCCTGATAACATAACTCTAGGCTGCCCGTATGCAAAATTATGGGCACCCAGAGTTTAGAAAGGGAACAATAAACTCCGAGTCAGTCATGGTGATTGGTGTGAGATCGTAAAACAGTTATTTTCACAAAGAAAATAAAACAATTTCGCAATGCTTTTGGAAAATGAAACTACCATAAGGCCTCCCGCCACACACACAATGCAAACGCAAAATTAGAGGAGATTTCTCCTTATGATAGTCAAAGATGCTTACTATGAAAGATCAGTTGATATTATTATTAATGTCTAGTGTGGAAAATATTTCGAAAGTATAATATCAATCTTAGCCAACATACAACCATTATTGTATGCCTACTATAACTACTATGTTCAATAGCAGGTTACCGCCACATTGCATAGCAGGTTATACAACTTAAACCGTGCAGGGTTCGTATTGTTTCTTTGGATTTCCAATAAATGGTCAGGGAAAGGAACTTCCTTACACCGAAATGGAAACGCCTCTGGAAAGACGCCCCGAGTGTCAACTTGCTCTCTGCCAACACAAGGCCGACGCTACCTCACGTTGTACAGCTGTAACTAGGTAACCAACACACCGACACTACCTCACGCTGTACAACTGTAACTAGGTAACTAACACACAAGTATGCCATCCCCCCGGTCGTTACCGACCTTTATCCGAAGATCCTCAACCACAAAGAAACAACCATAAAGTATAATAAATGTGCAGCATCAACATAGGTAAAATATCTGGGCTCCATACCATGATATCACCTCTTATCCAGAAGGAAATGACATACCCTAGGGGCGCGATCCCTAAAAACCTTGCCGCAACATTCCTGTTTCGACCATTACCGGGTTGGGAGGCTCGATGAAGTCTCGTCCACAAAGCTACGCTTTTTCACAAAGCCACGCTTTTTCACAAAGCCACGCTTTTTCACAAAGCCACGCTTTTTCACAAAGCCACGCTTTTTCACAAAGCCACGCTTTTTCACAAAGCCACGCTTTTTCACAAAGCCACGCTTTTTCACAAAGCCACGCTTTTTCACAAAGCCACGCTTTTTCACAAAGCCACGCTTTTTCACAAAGCCACGCTTTTTCACAAAGCCATGCTTTGATCAACAAATGATCAACATCACTTCGTATGCCACATTACCAAATTGGGAATGTATCACTAGTAACCATCAACTACATAACCTCTGAGCTCGTACGTCTCAGAGAAGGGTGTTAAGCTAAGAGAATAAATTCTCCGCCACCAACAGAAATGTATATGATAGAAACCAGCTTTACATCTCAAAGTGTAACGTCAGACACACATCCATACAAGTCCGTTCCGGGATCGAACAGAACCGAAGGCACTTCCAAAGAAGCCCTTGTAATCCGGGTATTCACTAATCACGTCCGGACTTCCCATCACAAGAAGAGTGATATAAATCTCTATACCGAAGCAACTCAGTGCAGAGACATTCGACAGGTTGTCCTTTCAGTTTCGAAAATACCCGGTCTTCACACCGGTCTTCAAATGTTATCCATTCACGACGTATCACTATTCGGAATGGGTTATATGACACAGTCCTCTCCCGGCTTAACCGAATAATGAGCGTTTGTTTTTAAAAACAAATCAAGTGCCATTTCAAAGGCAAATATTGATAGTCGGTTATTTAACTATCAAACAACATTCACAATAATCAACCAATTTAAATAATTTTTCCCAAATTATTTATTTTCAAAATATCTTCACAAGATATATATTTTCCACACTTCATCACTTTGAAAACAAATTTCAAATCACATTTCACTCTTGGAATAAAATTCCCGAATGTTATTTATTTCCACTTTTCTTTTAGAAATTCCATTGTGAATTTAAATTTCCAAATATTCACTTATACACGATTTTCAAATCGTTTTCCAAACATTCACTTTCAAACACCAAATCAACTTTCAAATTGATTTCCAAGTTTATTTCAAATCCCAAATCTGTTTTTAGAATGGATTTCCCAGGATTTATTTTTAAACACCAAATCAATTACAAATTTGATTTTTGGAAATTAATCACCTTTTAAAATAAATTCCTTTATCTCTTCCAAACCATTTAAAATTCCATTTTAAATAAATTTTCCAACTTTCGAATAATACTATTCCAAATCCATTTATAAAAATCTTTTCCCATATTTTTGGAAATAATTCGATAAGATTACAAAAATCAACTTTACGCTTTTAAAATTCCATCTTTGAAATTCAACTAATTCTTTCAAAAGAATTTACTTAAAATTTCCAATTTTAATTTCAAAATTCCAATTTTATTTATTTCTGGTATCCAACGATACCAAAAATACATTCGGCTAAATTAAAGTCTTCAACACATTCAATCACAAATATAATCATACACAGATTATAAATAAATCATCACACAACATATGAAACAAATTCATATAACATATGAAACAAATTCATATAATTTGAGGAATCCAGTTGGATTCCTCCAACCTGTTTCCCTGCATCCACAGACGTTAGCACAATACCAATTCCACTTTGAGGTGGAATATCATGGTATATGGGATTTATAAAATATCATCTGCTATTATGCGGCGTATAGGGTCACATCTGCTATATAATGCGGGAAAATCAATCACCAATATATATATATATATTCCAATATATATATATTGCTATATACTACTATCTTATATACTATCATTCAAGCACACAATCAACACAATCAATAATTTTAAATATAACTATTTAAAATTAAACAAAACCCTTTGTTTGAGTGAGAAGATCTCACCTTTGATTTTTTTTATTTTGCAATCCCAATCCAAAGCTCGAATTGTTTCCATCGTGATCTTTAAACCTTGTATAAATATTTATGATGTTTTATCAATATTCGAATAATACATACAAATCAATTTCTATTTAATAAATTTCATTTTACCTAATAAGTTAATTTCAAGCTAATTTTCTTTTTATAAAATATTTTCCAGTTATCAAATAATTATATAAGTTAACTAAATAAATTGATTTCCATTTTATAAATTTAATTTAACTAAATCTTTAGTTAAACAAATAATTAAATTTTCCTAAACTAATTTTCCCCCTTTCTTTTGAAATCTTTTGTAACTAAACAATTTAATAAGTTTGTCAACATATTAATCCCCATAATGCATTATTTAAAATAACAAGTAATTTAAAATGTGTAAACTTATTTTATTTGGAAACTATATATGTATATAAATTGAAAAACTGCTTAGAAAAATAATCTATGTAGATCTTAAAAATCTAGTTTTACCTACTGTTTAACTATTAACTTATAATTTCTCTAACCTATATATATATATGTATGTATTTACTTAAATTCGAAAAATAAAATCATACCCCACTGACATGATCGACAACCACGACTCCTTGAGCCCATCATGACCACTCGCAAGCCTCAGAAACTCGCCACATGCCATCGTGACCACGCTAGTCGAACTCGTCCCGGCCTCGAGTTCCAATCTGCTCACACGAATCCCAACTCTCACGCCACCCGAAATCGCCACCACCAGATCGCCACCAACATCCCACCTAGCCTCCATCGTTGAATCCTCCAACGCACGCTCCGTCTCTATCGACCAAAAACTGCGACTTTCCCTTTCGCGCACCCAAAATCGAAACCCGCCTACCCTCGCTGCAGTCGTCGTATGCGAGCTCGCATTCTTTCCTAGCTCGATTGATTTTTTTTCGAGTTCGTGGATTGATTTAGGGCTAATCATATACGAATAGAAAATAGGAGGGAACGGCGATTTGATTTAATTCAAAACTGCGAATTCGATTACATAAGAGGCTATGGCCATTTTTTTTGAATGGTTTCGGTGGTTACTCGGATTGAACTGAAGAAGACAGAGGGATGGAACGATATAATTTGTTTCCTTTTCGTTTGAAGCTTCGAGCCCAAATTTTCGTTCGGCTGAAATGAAATAAAAGGGGAGAAAATGATGTTTGCGTGAGAATCCAGCAAAGCTACAGTGATACAAAGTGAATGAAAACACAGCTGATGTGAAATAATATCAACTGCAGT
This sequence comes from Allium fistulosum, assembly GCA_030737815.1. Classification (NCBI taxonomy): domain Eukaryota; kingdom Viridiplantae; phylum Streptophyta; class Magnoliopsida; order Asparagales; family Amaryllidaceae; genus Allium; species Allium fistulosum. The sequence continues at coordinate 922,095,801 of CM060906.1, forward strand.
CGACTAATATAAAGATTCAATTTAAATTCAAATTCAAATCGTCACGAATTTGCAACTCAAAATTTCGATATCCTATCGAGACGTGCCGCTAGGCGTTTGTAATGTTATACGCCTATTCCAAACGCACTGGAAAGGGTTCCGAGTCCAAATTTGATCGTATGGAGAAGATAGCTTTTTGGACCAGTTATTAAATTAAATTTCGATAAAATTTTCAGCGCGTTTGCTTATCGTACGGTCAAACGATCACTCCAAACATTACGAAAATTGAAATCCAATAATAATACAATATTACGGATCCAATGGAACTGGTTTCGTCGAATTCCGAGACTGTGCCCCGGAACGCTATTTTTAAATATCGATTTAAACGATAAAATTCAAAAATGAACAAAACAGTTCCAAATTCAATTCTGAAAGTTCCAATACCTTCAGAGTTATCAATATAAAATTTCTAAGCCTTCAGATTATTTTAATCAGCTTAAAACTGAAGATTCAAATTTTTATCCAGTTTCCATAATTAAATTCAATAACTTTAATTGCCAAATTCACTCTGATATTCGAATTTCAAATCAAACCAACTTCTAGATATTTAAAATAAATTAAATATCCTGATTTCCAATATCAAAAATTCAGGGTCGTTACAGGACATGCCAGAGTTAGTCAAACCACTATAAATCTTGTCTCTTTTACTTGCTTTCATCTTAATTTGCTTATTCTTCATATTATATTCTCCACATTAGATACTATATGTAATCTGTGATTGGATATTTGTGCTTCCGCACAATTGGGTGTTAGTGGCCAATTTTGAAGCCAACAAACCTATAATATAAAACAAATCTTTACATTAAGAAAAAATGCAATATAGATATATTAATTGGAGTAAACTAACCTATTTCAGCCCAGATAGTTAAAACAGCACGTCCTTACAATTTCTGATAAATACAACCAACAGACAACACAGCGGAATACAAAGAATTACATAAATACATCTTGGAACTCCAACTCGTCTCCTGAGCTCCACCGCATCCAATGCAAATATGTAATATGCTCGGTTTGACCCGAGCATTATAATAAAATAACACCCAAGTCAGTTTGGAAAACTAACGTGAGGAAAACACATCGAACTGGATCTTAAAGTTATAAAAAATCTTTGAAATCAAAAGTATCTCGTAAGATCACACTACACATAAACATAGACAGGTTTTTACATTACGGTAACCAAACCATTTCATATGAAATTCTATGATATTATAATAGTATCTAAGATACAAATACTTATTAATCATAGCTGAAATTGTTACATTAATTAAATTCCAGCATAATCAGTATACAACTAAAACTATAAAGGCACGTAATGGAAAATGGACTCTATATAATGACTGGGCTACTCGGGTACCGCCTGTCTCGATGCATCTCTAGATAAAATAAAACCGAGCACCTTATCGGGATCCCTTGTCAACATAGAACCGACCTACCACTTGACTAGTGGTAACAGATATGATCATCCCTTAGTTAATGGGCCTTGAAGCATACAAATGAGAGATAATATCGACTCTAAATATGGATGATCATACCCTAATTAGGAGCAACCCACTTAGCCCTACTACATATCCCTTATTTTAGTCATTCCTAGTTGATGAGACTTGAGGCTACATTTTACCTTTTATATAGCACTTCCCCCTTGGAATGCTAACACTGCCCTCCAGGCAATATTACAATGCCAACATTCATCCATACAAGTTGTTTAGGAGATTGACAAACCGAAGGCACTACTTCTACTATATCCATTTTGGAATCATCCTCAAGATTAGTAGCAAGCAGGCCTTGCACTTTAAAGAGCTTCGACTTCAATTCCATCATCTTCAAGATGTCTTCACTTCAAACGCTTGAGTTGGATCGAAGTAGTTTTGGATAACATATCTGATTCTGGTCTGTTCGAAACAACATCCGCTAATTTTCGATAAATTCAACTACGGTTCTTTAGGAAATAAATAGTCAAAGATAAGAGCGGAGGTCACCTCCTAACTGTTAGTGGACGGATTTCCTTATCATTTATCCTAGGAGAACGAAACGAGATTTATATGCATGGTACACCATCACTAGAGATGACTGTGCCATATAACTCACGTGTTTCTCCTAAATATTTCCAAAGTTATGTTTTTGGATCTATATTTGATAATCAGTTATTTAACTATCAATAACATACATTCAATTTTAGGGATTTATTTCCAATGGAAAACCAACATTGGTTAGCACACAAGCAACCACTAACCTCGTTTAATTAATCTTTTCATTAATTAAAATCACCTTGTAAATACTTATATAAAACTACCTTTACAAAGATATATCCACAAACCCGTATATTTTCAATACTTGGAAAAATATCCATACACTTGTCTTAACGGTATAAGTATATTCATGGGGAAGATTTCCTTTTTACACAATTCTAAAACCATTTATGAATTCCTTTATAAATTTCTTAAAGCCATTTATAGACCATCTTATAAATATCTGAAACCATTTCTAAAAGCATTTATAACCCCTTTATAAAAGCATAAAAACTATTTATAAAACTTCATTTATAAATCTATAAACCCATTTCCAAGAATCTTTTATAAATATCTAAAATCATTTATAAAACTCGTTTTATCTTGTAAATAATCTCCCTTTAAGTCTCCAAATCATTCTATAAAACTCCTCTTATAACACCTAAATCTGTTTATAAAACTCTATTTATAAAAACATTTATAAATAAATTCTAATCATTTATTTAAAAAAACTATTATATAATAATAATAATTATTATTATTATTAATAAACATTATAAATAAGTAATAATTATTACTTTAAAACATCTTAAAAATAATAATTAATAATTTCAAAACATTACTAATAGAATGTAACGACCTACCTTTTTGGACGGTTTAAATCGACAATAAACCACACATGTCAAACTCAAACCATTAAAAACAGAATCTCACAGTGGAATGACAAAATATAATAATCAAATAAACAGTTCATGAAGTCGTTTTATAAATAACATTTGATTACACTTTTACAATATAGAATCAGAGTACATACAGCAGTAATAAATAAATAATGCAGCGGAACAACATGATGTAGTGGGATAAATATAATAAATAATAATAGTATACAAATCTTCATCTTCATCCTCCAGAAAAGCAGTCTTCGATACACTAAAAAGCTCAGACTGACCCGAGAAAAATGAAAAGACAAAACACTCGAGTCAGAACTAAAAGATCTTATGTAAGTTAAATCAACAAAAATAAATATGAGTGCAATGACGTCAAAGATGTTCACGGGGTTTGACATCTCCTATCCAGTGTCTAACATGGGTGCAATAACTTAAGAGATGTTCGGGATTACCATCTCCTAAGGATTCGTTAAACTATTTACTATGTATTAATATATGCCATTATAATATGTCTATCAGTAAAGTAAAGTATCAAAATAGCATTAAGGCATTACCCATATCTCCCTTAACACATTTTTATATATTCCCGTAGTCTATATAGTACCGTAACTCCTCCGTAAACTGGAGGGCTATCAGAGGGTACTCCATAGGTACGGTACAAACCAAACTCGTAGAAGGTGCGATAAGGCATGTGACAAGGCACGCGAGGCAATGTCCAGGGTAGGATACTACAGTTTTGCGGATCCGAACTGGTGGTAACGCATAGCAGCTACTACCGCCCACCTCAGAACACACTCCTATAATCAAAATCGAGGGGTAGCAACCAAATCAATCACAAAGTCATAATATGGTATCGAAGAAATGTGCTCGATAGGAGGAGCGACCTCACTTGGCCCGGCATGACTCCTGGTTTAGCCACATCAAGCTGACTCACGGGAGTCAGGGCTATGTAAATACCTTATAAAGAATCGTTCACCAAACCATCCTACTTTATTCTGGATCTCCACCACGTACATAGTTGTTAAAGTGGTTTTCGGTATTGGTAGAGAGTATGACAATATCTGATCCCAGTCTCTTTAACAACCAAACGCTTATTTCACACCGGATGGTTCTTTTACATTTCCAAAACCGATTCATAATTAATATCGAAATATCATATTCAATTCAAACTATATCACATTCGAAATCATAATTTCTTTCAAAATCATACTTTCCAAATCGGTTAAACCCTCATTTAAAATTATCATATTTACTCGGAATATGTTATTTCACTAGAAAATATCATTTCAAATCTCAACTTAGGTTATAACATTATTTAATCATATTCGCTGTTAAATCAAGGATTTAAATATAAACACTTCCACTTTACACAGCTTGAAATTAGAAAGTAGTTTAGATAGTTATAAATAGTTTAAATAGTTTAGCATAGTTTAAAATAAACTTTTAAATAGTTTGAGATACTTTAAAATAGTTTAAAATGGATTATCATAGTTTTAAACAGATTTAAGATAGTTTAACATAGTTTAAAAATAAATTTTTAAATAGTTTGAAATACTTTAAAATAGTTTAAAATGGATTATCATAGGTTTGAATAGATTTAAGATAGTTTGGCATAAATTTAAAATAGTTTAAATAGATTTAAAATAGATTTAATAGATTTAAAATAGATTAAATAGATTTAAAATAAATTAAATAGATTTAAAACAAATCAACTGGTTAATTTGATTAAATAGTTTAAAACAGATTAACGTAGTTTAATAGTTGAAAACCTTAATAATCAAGATTTTTTTAAAATAATATCTCTTTACACAATTTATATTAAAATGAATTTATATCAAACTAGACTATTTCATTCATTTCAACACATCTGGACCATGTCCAGCTTTCAAATTTCAATTTAAATCCTTTAAACAATTCATTTAAACAAATTCCAATATCAACATTTAAAGCTTGGATTTTTGAAAATAATTCAGTTTATATAAATCAAAATTTATTTCAAAATAGCATTTAATTGGATTCAAAAATTTAAGGTATTAAAAGTCATTTAATTTAACCAATCCAGTGTCTGTATATAATTTTCTACCCTATGGTCAAGTGATACAGATATTTATCATTTCAATTCGGAAATATTTTATATTTACGGATATATATCATTTCAACCCGCAATCTCGAATAAAATTCAAAATCCATAAAATCGCTTGGGTCTATCATTTCAACCTATAACGATTTTCCCCTAATCTATAGATCGTTTGGGTATGTATCATTTCAACTCATAGGGAACTTGCAGTGTTATAACAATATAAAATATAACATCTAGTCATCCAATATCAACAATCAAACATCCATCAAAATCACCATTCAATCAACCAATAAATAACATCAATTAACTGATTATTATCAACTGGTATTCAATTGACAATTAAATTCAATATTAAATTAAATGACGATTAAATGCAATAAAAGTCATATTTAACTGGAATGACAATTTAAATATACCAAACATCAACCAATCAATTTTTAATCACATCATAAATTTAAATTAACTGACATAAGACAATTTAGTAGTTGTGAGTGGGTTAAAACACTCACCTTTGATTTCAAATCTATTTGAAATCCAAATAAAGGCCCAAAATCTAATAATCTTAGGATTTGTCCAAACCAGTTCCATAATGTCCGAAATTTCGATACGATCGCAGTGGAACAAACCACACGTAAATCCGACCTCGTATGTGAAAGTTATTCATGTTAGAACATAAAAATTAAAATTAAAATAAATAAATAAAAGGAAAAAAAGATTTACCACGTCATCACGTTAGACAGCTAAGCCCTAACTGCCCAAAATCAGGATCATCTCGAAACCCTACAGACTGTACCCCGCCTCCGTTCTTCGATCAAATGCCACGTCCTCGAGCACTACCACCTAGATCTGACCACGCTGCCGCGTCGCTCGAGCCAGGCTGCACCCACACGACCCACGCCGCCACCTCCGGCTCCCCCGAGTTCAACTGCCACCGTGACCATTATCTCACCGATCGAGGCAGTTTCGGGTGTTTCTGACCCGATGCAAAACAATAGATCGAGTTCTCTCATCATCTCCTACGCACCCGAACCCTCCGATCGAACCATCGTCGCAAATCCATCGTTAAACAAAGCTATATCCTTTGGGCGGTCGATAATTATCACTGTTTTCTGGCCAAGCAATGATTCGATTCGAGAAACGAATTGTTGCATTGAGTTACGCTCGTCGAGAGCTTCGAAACGGTATATAATATGTCATGGATTGGAGGAGTTTAAATTTTTGAAATTGATTTTGATTTGAAATTGATTGGGATTTAGGGTTTCATATTCTATCGTTTGCGAAGGAGGAACAGGTAGAAGTAATAGTACATATAGAAATAAGAAATGAGAAACAACTAGGGTTTATAACAGCCTATATATAGGCAGAGCTGAAATAGAAAAGGGTGGACCAGATCGATTTAGATTGAAACAAGAACAACGACCCGAAAAGCCCGTTTCGTTCCCGAAACGAAAATGGGTCATCTCATATATCAAAATATATGTTTTCGATATTTTTAAACTCAATGGAACAGGTTTCAAGTCCTAATTCCATTGTATGAAGAAGTTAGTTTTTAAAATCAGCTTATTTCAATTGAAGTCAATTAAATTGATTTCTACGCGTTTCGAGTCTGTACGATCAAACAACAACTCTGATCATTACAAAACTTGAAACCTTACAATAATTCACCATTACGGATTGAATGGAACTAGTTTCATTGAAATCCGAGACAGTGGCCAAAATGGCTATTTTCACGTTAATTAAATAAATTATTATTAAATTAATTTAATCCACTTTTAATTTCAAATTTAATAACTGACATTTTTTATCATTTCTAAATTAATAACCTTTTAAAACAAATTCCCATGTCAAAAATTCAAGTACTAATATTGCAATAATTACAGCGTTCAAATTCCAATTACAATAAATTCATTAATTATAATTTAAAATCCCAATAAATTCATTTATCTTGATTTCACTCTTATTATTAAATCAATTATTGCCTTATAAATATAATTGACATTACTATACATTTTATTACATTCACATTTTACAGTTATCGTCTTAACTCATATTAACGTAATATTTAATTACATTTAATTGCAATTGATTTCCAATTAATTCAACAGGTTAAAAAATGGGTAACAATTAACAATTGTCACCTTTTACTTAATTTAATCACATTTATAAGTTTATTATATACAAACAAATGTTATAACTACTTACACAATACTGACTTTATCTAATTACAATTAATTACATATTATTTAATCAATTAATATAACATTTGGTTTATTTCCTTATTTGCAATTTATAACCAAATTTTATGTTTACAATCATTTCAATAAATTGAAATTTCATTAAAATAATTATAAATTGCTTTAAATTAACATTATTAAATTTCATTATAGTTATTATTCTCATTAATAAATCACACATTTTAATTTTTTCCAATATTAAATCACAAGATCTTATTAAATTCAACATTTTGATTATCGGAAAAATGCGGGTCGTTACATAGAATGATAATAAATAAATCTTTAACATTATTACAAAAAATAATAATAAATTTCCAAAACATTTTTTTATTTTTTTGCAAATCTAGCCGGCTTTAAAGTGGACCGTGCCACTTTATATAAATAAATAAAAAGGTATTCTGCACATGCACAGAACAACTAACATGGTTTTAAAGTGGCCATACCACTATACATACTGTAACAACCCGAAATTTAACCCGTAATAATTAATTAGTTAATTAATTAAATAATAAAATAACTTTGTGAAATTATAAGAATTGAGCCACAGGAGTTGCACCATTGGGTCCTTGATAATTTTCTGGTCAATTTCCATATATAGAACGTTAGAATCCGAGTTAATATAAGCAAGAAACGGAATAAACAAGATATCAAAAGAAAGAAAATAATAATAATGTATATATGTTGGGAGGTCAACCGAGAGGTTGTAACGACCCAGAATTTTAGATAATTAAAATTCGAATATTTAATTGATTTTAAATATTAATAAGTGGAATTAAGAAGTCAAATGATTTATTTTTCGAATATTGGATTTAATTTGACAATTAAATCGATATTTAATTGTTTGAAATTCCAGACTTGCTTGAAATCTGGATTAAATATGACTGAAAATGATTTGTAAAGTTTTATTTAATCATACTGGAGTTATAGAAAGGTTATAGAACTTTCAGAATTGAATTTGAAGTTAAATTGTGAAAATCGAATATTTTAATATTTAATTATCGACTGAAAAATAGTCAATTTTCGAACAGTCTCAGAATTGGACGAGACCAGTTCCATTGGATCCGTAATGGTTAGTTATTATCGGATTTCAATTTTCGTATCAATCGGAGTTGTCGTTTGACCGTGGCAACTCGAAACGCATCGATATTATTTTAATTTAAATCGTCGAGTTAAAAATAGTTATTTTTCAAACGGTCTCGGATTTCGACGAAACCAGTTTCATCGGATCCGTAATGTGATATTATTGTAAGATTTCAAATTTCATAATTTTTGGATTTACCGTTTGTCCGGGGCAAGTCAAAACGCCTTGAAATCGATTTAAATCGGTTTAATTTAAATTGATCGTTTATTGCCATATCTCACACATACGATCGAATTAGCTTCCGAAACCTGTTCCATTGTGTCCGGAACGCGGGGTAAACCTTACGAACGTCAGCCGGCACGCTCGATTTGGAGTTCGGAAAATCCGGGGTGAATAGTGTTTTGAGACGTTTTCTATAAAAGCCCTTTATCATTCTATTTTTCACAAAACAACCGAGCCTAGGGTTTCATCACGTTCAGGCCGCCACCTATGGAATCAATGGCCGAAAACCCTTCGATTTTCCTCTGCTATTTTCGATCAATCCTCTCAATAAAATTGAAAACTCCCAACTACAAAGATAAAGAACACTACGAGAGCTTCGATCTCGTACGGATATGATGGATTTTAGAGCAGCGTAGTGGGCGTTTGGTGGCCGCGTTCGTGCTCCGTTCAAGCAGGAAAATCGAGGGATGGGGGAGGTCGTTCACGTGCGGTCGGAGGCTGGGGGTAGCTCTTGGCAAGGCGAGTTGAGTGGTACTAGTTGATCGCGCTGGAAGTCAAGGGGGAGGTCGCGAAAATTGCGTGATGAAGGCGGCTGATGGGTTGGGTTTCACAGTCGAACGAAGACCTGGGAGAAAGACGAGTTGCGTGCAACGGCCTGGATGCAAGGGTTTTGAAATGCACGGCCAGGAATTGTCTAAGGTTTAGAATTAAAAGGAAATTGTAATTATTAATTATATTTAAATTTGTATAAACTTTAAACTGCGATATCTCTTTCATACGAGGTCAGAAAATTACGAAACCAGAAGCGTTGGAATCGCAGCGACGCGCTCTACGCTGCAGCGCAGATCTGGGCGTGTTTGGAATCAGTGAAATTTTTGAGTAAAATTAAACGGTCGTTTAATTTTATTCGAAATAAACGCTGAAATCGGAATTTAAAATCAAGGTGAGATCTTCTCACTCAATTGAATGTGGAATTATTTACAGTTATTGATTGATGATTGACTGTTTGGATGTGATATTAGATATAGTAGGATATATATCTATATATAGCAGTATATACATATTGGCATATGTATATATTGGATTGATTGATTTCCCGCCTCGTATAGCGGATGAGACCCTATTGCGCCGTTAGTAAGCGGATTTATAAAAACCTATATACCGCGATAATTCCGTACTGGAGCGGAATTGGTATTGTGCTAACATCTGTGGATGCAGGGAAACAGGTTGGAGGGATCCGACTGGATTCCTCACCGTATTTACTTATTTACAGATATTGATATATATTATGTTATCATATTGATATATGATATTGACTGTTGTGATGGACTGATTGGTGCTGTTGCATCATCGGATTCAAGTTTTAAAAATAACGACTTTTAATTAAAAAAAGGACTTTTAAAGTGATTTTTGGAATAACAGTTGATTGATTTATAAAATGGTTTAAGTTGAGATTTTTAAAAAATATTATAAACGGTTTATTTAAAAGGTTTATAAGGTTGACACTTTATAAATTAAAAATGTTGGTATTATAAAACGAGTTTTTTTTAAGTGTTAAAATGAATTTTTAAGAATTTATAAATAAATGAAATTTAAAATTTGTGAACTTATAAATGGAAAATGATTTTTGTGGAATAAATGAAATTATAAGTATTTAACTTATAATATGGATTGTGGTAGAAAAATTGAATTGTGAATTGAATAGGTCGTTAAAGAAGATTTATAGATCAAATTGGTAATAAAGAAGATTTATTAAATTGAAGTCGTTAGGAAATAGAAATAGGATTTATAAACGTTGTTTTATAAATTCGAAATCAATTGGATTTGATAAATTAAAATGTTAAAGAAGACATATTCGCGATTTTGGACAGCGAATATAATTCTAAAATAAATGGATTCATTTTTGAAGAAGTGATATTAAAAATGAAGTTAAACATTTTAAAGATGTTTTAAAATGTATTGTGAATCGAAAGCATAGATTTCAACAGTTCTTGTTGAAATAGACGTTTTCGAGAGAATAAGGAAATGATGGACTATAACACTGTTGTTATAGTAAATGATTTCCGAAAGGAAATGGTTTTAATGTAGTATTGGGATTTATATATCTATCTAAATTCGAATCCCTATACTAGTGATTTTGAGTCGTCGTAACAATGTTTTACGCAACATTCGTTTTGACTCAAATTGATGTTGTTATAGAGAATGATTTCCTTAAAGATTGAAATTTATACTTAATATTGATTTAAGTATATCGAATATTTTCAAATGTTGAAAATAAATGATTTGTAAAATACTTATTTTTTTAAATAAGTTTGGAAATGCTTTTCCAATATGAAATGAACTGTTTTGAGATTTTATCTTCAAAGATAAAATGAAATGTGGGAATTGATTTGAAATTGTTTTCAAATGATTAAGTGTGGAAATTTTATATCTAGTAAAAGATATTTTGGAAGATAAAATAATTTGGAAAATTATTTGGAATCTGATGATGTTGCGCATCTTTATTGATAGTTAAATAACCGACTATCAATAATTACCTTTAGATAGGTATTTGTTGTGAATTGGATGAATTTGAATGCCACACTTATTTTTGAAAAAGCGCTCACTATTCGGGTTAACCGGGAAAGGACCATGGGGTCGTATAACCCATTCCGAATATGTGATACGTCGTTATGAATTGCATTCGAAGACCGGTGTTGAAGACCGGATATTTTTGAAAACGGAAGGATTACCGTCGAGTTACTCTACATCGGCTGATCTCCGGTTTAGAGGTTTTATCATCCTTAGTGACGGGAAGTCCCGACGTGATTGAAAATTATCCGGATGTGCAAGGGCTTCGTGAGAAGTGCCTTCGGTTCTGTTCGATCCCGGAACAGACTTGTATGGATTGTGTGTCTGACGTTACAATTTGAGATGTAAAGCTGATTTCTTTCAAATACATTTCTGTTGGTGGCGGAGAATTTATTCTCTTAGCTTAACACCCTTCTCTGAGACGTACGAGCTCAGAGGTTATGTAGTTGAAATTTATCAGCGATACATCCCAATTTGGTAACGTGGCATACTGAGTGTTGCGGTAAAATGATCAGTGTTTGATCATTTGTGATATGATCATTTGTTTGATCTTATATCTTTGTGATCATAGGTTGATCATTTTGTTGGACCCGAAGCAGGGCTTTTTGAGAAAGCGTAGCTTTGTGGACGAGACTTCGTCGAGCCTCACACCCCGGAAATGGTCGAAACAGGAATGTTGCGGCAAGGTTATGAGGGTCGCGCCCTTTAGGGTATGTCATTTCCTTCTGGAAAGGGGTGGTATCATGGTATGGAGCCCAGATACTTACTCATGTGGATACACTTTCTTTATGATGTGTGATGTTGGATATCGAGCGCTCGGATAAAGGTCCCAAAGGACCGGGTGATGACATATTCGTGAGTTACCTGTTACAGGGGTAACCCGGCCTTGTTTGGCAGAGAGCAGTTTGTCTCTCGGGACGTCCAGCCAGAGGCGATCCTATTCGGCAGGAGGAAAGGAAGTTCCTTAGCCTGACCATTTGTTGGAAATCCATTCTTCCAATACGAACTTTGTACGGTTTTAGTTGTAGAACCTGCCATTTACGTACGGTGGTCACCACTGTTTAGATGGTAGCTATAGTAGGCATACGATACTGGTCGTATGCTGGCTAAGATTAATATTATACTTTCGAAATGTTTTCTACACTAGACATTAATAATAATAATCCAATGATTGGCGTAGTAAGCATCTTTGACTATCATAAGAAGAAATCTCCTCCAATTCTGCGTTTGCATTGTGTGTGTGGCGGGAGGTCTTATGGTAGTTTCATTTTCCAAAAGCATTTCGAATTGACTTTAAAATTATCCTGTTGTTTGAATTAAAGAATAACTGTTTTACGATCTCACACCAGTCACCATGACTGACTCGGAGTTTATTGTTTCCCTTCTAAACTCTGGGTGCCCACAAATTTTCCACACGGGCAGCCTAGAGTTATGTTATCAGGATATTCTGGATATTCTGGAGCTTTGGAAGCAAGCTGGATGGCGAGACGTAGTATTTGTATCTGATATATTTATTCCGCTGTGTATTCTGTATGAGGACAAGTTATACAACTGTCCATTGATGTGATGTATTGTATTGAGTTGTATATTGACTCTGATTGATGTATGTATAAAATGATATAGTTCTTTGTTTTAAAGATTATTCATTTATCTATTATATATTGTTCCGCGGCGATATGTGAGATTCTGATATTGTTTCTGTTCTGATGTTGTTCTTTTGTTTCTTCTTTCTCTTTTCTTCTATCTTTTCTTCTACCTCTTCTTTTAAAAAACCCTAATGGTTCGGTTTTTCGTTCACCTTGAGTAAATAGATGGAGATTAGTGTCTATTCAAGGGGTACGGAAAAGCGGGTTGTTACATTTGGTATCAGAGCATATGGTTAAGCGACAACCCTGCTCTGTTGGGTGTTACTCATTAGAGATAGAGTCAGTAGTACTCTAGGATGAGTTGAGTGTAATAATAGATACGAGTGCGTATTTGTTAGTGAATATAAAATTGTTTTATATTGTGATGATTGGTTTGTTGAGTGGTATATGGATTCTGGTCGGTATTGTCCGTACAACTCTATCGATAGGGATCTCTAAACACTTATATAGAACAATTCGGCACGATATTGTTTTAAAATTGAGTAAATGAAATAATTTTACCTTGATTATATTTTGTATATAAAGAAATAATTTTTTAAGAATTATTAAAGTGTATATGAATTGATTGTTAAGATTGTTTGAATAAGTTGAATTAAAACAACAATTGTGAAAGAGTAAATTGTATAAAAGAATGAATTATAAAGGGTGAAGTTATAATTGATATGATTTACAATGGTAAAATAATCTTATATGTAAGAAGTGAAATTATGTGCAAAGAGATTTATAAATGTGATTTATGAATAAAAGGAAATTTTTGAAAAGAATTTAAGCACTGATTTCACTATTGTTGCTGGGAAATAATAAGGGTGATGACTGCAGCATCATCGGTATCATTTTCGAGTTTCTGTGTGATTGATTTGCTACCATAGTAAATTGGAAATTGAGGTTTTGTTGTGATAAACAAATTTGAAAATTTAAGTCCAAATTTAAATATGGTAAATATAAGTGAAATAAGATTTATACTTATGATATGAGATAATAGATTTAACTTTGGTAAAGTTAATGAATTTGAGTAGCATAATGAAATATGATGTGAAATTTAACTAAAAGAAAGTCAAATGTGATATAAATTTGAATGATTGATGAAATTTGATTTTGGTAAAAGGTTAAATGAATTTTGTTAAGAAAAACAAAATCTGAATTGGATTTATAAGTGGAGACTTAAGTTAAGTTGAACAAATGATGTTTGAAATGGAAAATAACTTAAGTGATGTTGAAGTGAAGTTTATTTTGATATCAAAGTAAATTAATAAAGTGAATTTATTAAATGAATGTGAACTTGAGTTATATGAAATTCAATTGTATTTGTTAAAATGAATTAGCAATTGAATAAATAAATGGATTGGATGTTAATCAATCTAATGTAAAGTATTGATATGAAATAATGAATATAAGTGTTAATTCATTAAAAGCTAATGAAGTTGAGAAATTAAATAAATCGAATGGAAGTCAATTTAATTTAAAAGTGTTGAACCAAATCGAATGTAAAATTTATAATTTGGTTGTGTTGAATATACATTGGTTGTTATTTGATTGTTAGTTGATTGTGTATAAATTCATTAAGTATTAATGAAATTGAATTAGCAAATTGGAAAGCTATGTGATTAAATTCAAATTGAAAATGAACCAACATGAATGTAAATTAGTAAATGTAAACTAATTGGAAACAAATGAATGGAAGCTGATAAAATTCAATATTCAGAAGATAAACCGAATCCAAATTAGATTGGAATTGTGAATTGAATTCAAATGAAATTTGAAATGTAAAATTTAATGATAATGAGTATGTAACTTCAATAGTAAAGTGAATATGTATATGAAGTAAGTGTTGAAAATTTTGTAATGGAATTTGCAAATTGGTTTGAATGTTATAACTAGATATAATGGCTAGTAGGATATACAGGTATATGAAAGGAATTGGAATTTAATTTCGAAGATAAAATTGAATTGCTCGAAAAAGGTATGTATTTTAAATTTCTATATGAGATTTGCTGATTTCTTCTCTAGCCGCTTGGCTTTTTCTTTTTCTTTTTGAAATCTGAGAGTCCGTAGGGACGTTTTGTAGTCGTACCGTATTAGCCGCGCAAAGGAGACGCTGGCGAAATTTTTCGGAAATTTAGGGCGTTAGAAAATTTTGAGAAAAAATTTAAAAGTTTAAAATTGAATTTAAACTCGAATTTGAATTTAGAAGTTAAACAATGTTGTTTGAAACTTAAAATTTAAGTTGGAAAGTTAGTTGAGATGATAACGAATCTTTAGTAGGAAGATCCGTTTGAAAAGTGATAAAACTATTAGATTGTGGAAAATAGTAGACGAGTTAAGGACCATTTTTTTTCCTAACTTGTAATTTCGAGGACGAAATTCTTTTAAGGGGGGAAGTCTGTAACGACCCAGAATTTTAGATAATTAAAATTCGAATATTTAATTGATTTTAAATATTAATAAGTGGAATTAAGAAGTCAAATGATTTATTTTTCGAATATTGGATTTAATTTGACAATTAAATCGATATTTAATTGTTTGAAATTCCAGACTTGCTTGAAATCTGGATTAAATATGACTGAAAATGATTTGTAAAGTTTTATTTAATCATACTGGAGTTATAGAAAGGTTATAGAACTTTCAGAATTGAATTTGAAGTTAAATTGTGAAAATCGAATATTTTAATATTTAATTATCGACTGAAAAATAGTCAATTTTCGAACAGTCTCAGAATTGGACGAGACCAGTTCCATTGGATCCGTAATGGTTAGTTATTATCGGATTTCAATTTTCGTATCAATCGGAGTTGTCGTTTGACCGTGGCAACTCGAAACGCATCGATATTATTTTAATTTAAATCGTCGAGTTAAAAATAGTTATTTTTCAAACGGTCTCGGATTTCGACGAAACCAGTTTCATCGGATCCGTAATGTGATATTATTGTAAGATTTCAAATTTCATAATTTTTGGATTTACCGTTTGTCCGGGGCAAGTCAAAACGCCTTGAAATCGATTTAAATCGGTTTAATTTAAATTGATCGTTTATTGCCATATCTCACACATACGATCGAATTAGCTTCCGAAACCTGTTCCATTGTGTCCGGAACGCGGGGTAAACCTTACGAACGTCAGCCGGCACGCTCGATTTGGAGTTCGGAAAATCCGGGGTGAATAGTGTTTTGAGACGTTTTCTATAAAAGCCCTTTATCATTCTATTTTTCACAAAACAACCGAGCCTAGGGTTTCATCACGTTCAGGCCGCCACCTATGGAATCAATGGCCGAAAACCCTTCGATTTTCCTCTGCTATTTTCGATCAATCCTCTCAATAAAATTGAAAACTCCCAACTACAAAGATAAAGAACACTACGAGAGCTTCGATCTCGTACGGATATGATGGATTTTAGAGCAGCGTAGTGGGCGTTTGGTGGCCGCGTTCGTGCTCCGTTCAAGCAGGAAAATCGAGGGATGGGGGAGGTCGTTCACGTGCGGTCGGAGGCTGGGGGTAGCTCTTGGCAAGGCGAGTTGAGTGGTACTAGTTGATCGCGCTGGAAGTCAAGGGGGAGGTCGCGAAAATTGCGTGATGAAGGCGGCTGATGGGTTGGGTTTCACAGTCGAACGAAGACCTGGGAGAAAGACGAGTTGCGTGCAACGGCCTGGATGCAAGGGTTTTGAAATGCACGGCCAGGAATTGTCTAAGGTTTAGAATTAAAAGGAAATTGTAATTATTAATTATATTTAAATTTGTATAAACTTTAAACTGCGATATCTCTTTCATACGAGGTCAGAAAATTACGAAACCAGAAGCGTTGGAATCGCAGCGACGCGCTCTACGCTGCAGCGCAGATCTGGGCGTGTTTGGAATCAGTGAAATTTTTGAGTAAAATTAAACGGTCGTTTAATTTTATTCGAAATAAACGCTGAAATCGGAATTTAAAATCAAGGTGAGATCTTCTCACTCAATTGAATGTGGAATTATTTACAGTTATTGATTGATGATTGACTGTTTGGATGTGATATTAGATATAGTAGGATATATATCTATATATAGCAGTATATACATATTGGCATATGTATATATTGGATTGATTGATTTCCCGCCTCGTATAGCGGATGAGACCCTATTGCGCCGTTAGTAAGCGGATTTATAAAAACCTATATACCGCGATAATTCCGTACTGGAGCGGAATTGGTATTGTGCTAACATCTGTGGATGCAGGGAAACAGGTTGGAGGGATCCGACTGGATTCCTCACCGTATTTACTTATTTACAGATATTGATATATATTATGTTATCATATTGATATATGATATTGACTGTTGTGATGGACTGATTGGTGCTGTTGCATCATCGGATTCAAGTTTTAAAAATAACGACTTTTAATTAAAAAAAGGACTTTTAAAGTGATTTTTGGAATAACAGTTGATTGATTTATAAAATGGTTTAAGTTGAGATTTTTAAAAAATATTATAAACGGTTTATTTAAAAGGTTTATAAGGTTGACACTTTATAAATTAAAAATGTTGGTATTATAAAACGAGTTTTTTTTAAGTGTTAAAATGAATTTTTAAGAATTTATAAATAAATGAAATTTAAAATTTGTGAACTTATAAATGGAAAATGATTTTTGTGGAATAAATGAAATTATAAGTATTTAACTTATAATATGGATTGTGGTAGAAAAATTGAATTGTGAATTGAATAGGTCGTTAAAGAAGATTTATAGATCAAATTGGTAATAAAGAAGATTTATTAAATTGAAGTCGTTAGGAAATAGAAATAGGATTTATAAACGTTGTTTTATAAATTCGAAATCAATTGGATTTGATAAATTAAAATGTTAAAGAAGACATATTCGCGATTTTGGACAGCGAATATAATTCTAAAATAAATGGATTCATTTTTGAAGAAGTGATATTAAAAATGAAGTTAAACATTTTAAAGATGTTTTAAAATGTATTGTGAATCGAAAGCATAGATTTCAACAGTTCTTGTTGAAATAGACGTTTTCGAGAGAATAAGGAAATGATGGACTATAACACTGTTGTTATAGTAAATGATTTCCGAAAGGAAATGGTTTTAATGTAGTATTGGGATTTATATATCTATCTAAATTCGAATCCCTATACTAGTGATTTTGAGTCGTCGTAACAATGTTTTACGCAACATTCGTTTTGACTCAAATTGATGTTGTTATAGAGAATGATTTCCTTAAAGATTGAAATTTATACTTAATATTGATTTAAGTATATCGAATATTTTCAAATGTTGAAAATAAATGATTTGTAAAATACTTATTTTTTTAAATAAGTTTGGAAATGCTTTTCCAATATGAAATGAACTGTTTTGAGATTTTATCTTCAAAGATAAAATGAAATGTGGGAATTGATTTGAAATTGTTTTCAAATGATTAAGTGTGGAAATTTTATATCTAGTAAAAGATATTTTGGAAGATAAAATAATTTGGAAAATTATTTGGAATCTGATGATGTTGCGCATCTTTATTGATAGTTAAATAACCGACTATCAATAATTACCTTTAGATAGGTATTTGTTGTGAATTGGATGAATTTGAATGCCACACTTATTTTTGAAAAAGCGCTCACTATTCGGGTTAACCGGGAAAGGACCATGGGGTCGTATAACCCATTCCGAATATGTGATACGTCGTTATGAATTGCATTCGAAGACCGGTGTTGAAGACCGGATATTTTTGAAAACGGAAGGATTACCGTCGAGTTACTCTACATCGGCTGATCTCCGGTTTAGAGGTTTTATCATCCTTAGTGACGGGAAGTCCCGACGTGATTGAAAATTATCCGGATGTGCAAGGGCTTCGTGAGAAGTGCCTTCGGTTCTGTTCGATCCCGGAACAGACTTGTATGGATTGTGTGTCTGACGTTACAATTTGAGATGTAAAGCTGATTTCTTTCAAATACATTTCTGTTGGTGGCGGAGAATTTATTCTCTTAGCTTAACACCCTTCTCTGAGACGTACGAGCTCAGAGGTTATGTAGTTGAAATTTATCAGCGATACATCCCAATTTGGTAACGTGGCATACTGAGTGTTGCGGTAAAATGATCAGTGTTTGATCATTTGTGATATGATCATTTGTTTGATCTTATATCTTTGTGATCATAGGTTGATCATTTTGTTGGACCCGAAGCAGGGCTTTTTGAGAAAGCGTAGCTTTGTGGACGAGACTTCGTCGAGCCTCACACCCCGGAAATGGTCGAAACAGGAATGTTGCGGCAAGGTTATGAGGGTCGCGCCCTTTAGGGTATGTCATTTCCTTCTGGAAAGGGGTGGTATCATGGTATGGAGCCCAGATACTTACTCATGTGGATACACTTTCTTTATGATGTGTGATGTTGGATATCGAGCGCTCGGATAAAGGTCCCAAAGGACCGGGTGATGACATATTCGTGAGTTACCTGTTACAGGGGTAACCCGGCCTTGTTTGGCAGAGAGCAGTTTGTCTCTCGGGACGTCCAGCCAGAGGCGATCCTATTCGGCAGGAGGAAAGGAAGTTCCTTAGCCTGACCATTTGTTGGAAATCCATTCTTCCAATACGAACTTTGTACGGTTTTAGTTGTAGAACCTGCCATTTACGTACGGTGGTCACCACTGTTTAGATGGTAGCTATAGTAGGCATACGATACTGGTCGTATGCTGGCTAAGATTAATATTATACTTTCGAAATGTTTTCTACACTAGACATTAATAATAATAATCCAATGATTGGCGTAGTAAGCATCTTTGACTATCATAAGAAGAAATCTCCTCCAATTCTGCGTTTGCATTGTGTGTGTGGCGGGAGGTCTTATGGTAGTTTCATTTTCCAAAAGCATTTCGAATTGACTTTAAAATTATCCTGTTGTTTGAATTAAAGAATAACTGTTTTACGATCTCACACCAGTCACCATGACTGACTCGGAGTTTATTGTTTCCCTTCTAAACTCTGGGTGCCCACAAATTTTCCACACGGGCAGCCTAGAGTTATGTTATCAGGATATTCTGGATATTCTGGAGCTTTGGAAGCAAGCTGGATGGCGAGACGTAGTATTTGTATCTGATATATTTATTCCGCTGTGTATTCTGTATGAGGACAAGTTATACAACTGTCCATTGATGTGATGTATTGTATTGAGTTGTATATTGACTCTGATTGATGTATGTATAAAATGATATAGTTCTTTGTTTTAAAGATTATTCATTTATCTATTATATATTGTTCCGCGGCGATATGTGAGATTCTGATATTGTTTCTGTTCTGATGTTGTTCTTTTGTTTCTTCTTTCTCTTTTCTTCTATCTTTTCTTCTACCTCTTCTTTTAAAAAACCCTAATGGTTCGGTTTTTCGTTCACCTTGAGTAAATAGATGGAGATTAGTGTCTATTCAAGGGGTACGGAAAAGCGGGTTGTTACAGAGGTCGACCGACCGGTCGACCGTGTCCTATGGGCGGTCGACCTCATGGTCGACCCGCTTAACGTTTGAGGAATGAAGAAAAATACTTCGTTCCAGAAGCCTCCTATGCGTTGTTTTGCATTCTTTCGCTCAATCCGGTCCTTCCATTCTTGCATTCGATGGCTCCTATTCAGCCAATGACGTGGTTGCATCCTATTCAATCCCCAAATTTAATGGTCTGAGATCCACTTCTACCCCTATAAATAAGACTCTAGGCCTAACACTTTTTCTCATTCTAGATTTTCTCCGCTTAGGTCCACCTTTTCAAGAAGGACCCTAAAAGGAATAATTTTCCAAGGAGTGAATCTTTTTAATAAAAATATTTTAATACCCTCAAGTGGATCCGGGAAGACCAAAAGGGAAGAGCTTAGGACCAAATGATATGTTCATAGAGATCAATCAGGATCTAGAAATGCAACGTTAGACATCGTCCATACAACTTGTCCAAGAATAGGACAAACCAAAGGCACTCTCCTAGCACAGCACATCCTATCAGGCATTACCCCTAAGATTTGTAGCAAGTTAGTCCTTGCATACGGAGATCCCAAAACGAAGGGACCATTGTCATTTATTTATCTCAGAAGCATATCCGAATATTGTCAACAAGCAATCTTTTCATTATGAAGATCCCCGACTTCAAAATTAGGGTCTTCAGTATATATTTTCTTCACTTTCGAAATGTAAATTGGTTCGAAGTGGTTTTCGGATAGGAATCACCCAAATCCGACCCCAGTTCCTTCAAACAAATTATCGATAAAAAGATGTTTTATAAATAGGCGATTATCATTTGATTTATTCATTTCTTTTTCTTAGAAAAATATCTTCAAGAGATAAATATCTTAAAAACATTCTTGTCGGTGTATACAGAATCATTTAACCTCTCTTTATTGAATTCTTTAGTTCAATTAATAATTCTGAATCATTTTACTTAAAACTTAACGAAGATTTATTATTTTTAAAACATATCTTTTTTTAATAAGTTGAAACTATGTTATCTAAGATGGTAAATCTGAATTATTTAAATTTGGAAAATTTAATCTTTTATACTTAACCCGTTTCCGACATTTCGACCTTATCTATCCCTCGACTGAGGTAGGTCAGGTGAGTCAAGGCACTAGTTGCTCCTGACCATCTCCTCAGTTTAAGCACCTCACCCAGATCTCATGAATAGAAAAATTAGGTGTACTCGTTGGCTTATTAGAGCCAAGATTAACACATTTGTTTATAACGTTGTTCTTTAAATCATTTACTTTAAATTATTTTAAATAAATTATAAAATCTTCAAAACACTTAATTATTCATTTAAAAACATTTATAAAAAAATTGGAAAAGATTTGTTATTTTTAAAGTTATATTTCAAAAGTTTTTAAAAACCATTGCTAAAAGTGTCGTGAATAGTTTTTTAAAAGCTATATTGATTTAAAATGACTTTTCTATCATTTGGAAATTCATTAATATAATCCAAATCTCTTTTAAAAGATTTTTAGAGGAGTTAAAAGATTCATTTCATATTTTAAAATATTTAAAATATCCATTATAAATCATTTTTAAACTTTAGTCACTAAACTACAAAACGACGATATTTTTGAAAACTTGTTTTTGACTTATTTGAAAATCTATAAGATGAAAACTTGATTTTCTTTCTTTATTTGAAAACTATAGATATAATAGTCTGGGAAATTCTTATGATGAGAATTTCGAGCTATATTCCATTTTATATATTAAATTGAATTTTATGGCACGAAATCGCAAACTACCGATACGCGACGCGCCTAGTTTTGACTTGTTTTTCATTTCTTATTCAAACTTCACCAAATTTGTTTCTAGTGTTCAAAAAACATTATTAAAACATTTTAAACCATTTTTAAGAAGTTTAACATTTCATATATACCATTTCATTAATAAAAGGAAAGTGATTTCCTTTGTGATTTTCGACGTGTATTATCGTGACTTATTAAAACAACCATATTAAACAATCAATACTTGATAATCAAAAAAAGCATAAAAAACAATCAAACATGATTAACAATCATTACAACCAAACATAGAAAACCATATTATAACATCTAATGTATAATATATAAATATATATAGATGTAGAGTTTCTCACTTTTTATGTAACATATCTAACTTTTTGTTACTAATTACTTTCCAAATATCCACTAATTACTGTAGTTCATCTAACCAAACATCTTAAGCATTTCAGTAGTCATTTTAGACATTTATAACTATTTATAAAGATTTAATTTAGGAGTACTCACCCATTCCCATGCCGATACTTCCTACTAACATTCAAACAAATCAATGCTTCACTAAACATCTCCTAAACACCCAAATGTGACGCCCCACATTTTGAAAGGTTTAAATCGACAATATTCCACACATGTCCGACTTAAACAATCTGAAACATAGATAATCAATGGTGTTAATTAAGAAAAATAAGAAAAAAACAAGAAAAACAAACATAGAATCTTGCAGCGGAACGATAAAATATAATAATCAAATAAATAGTTCATGAAGCTGTTTATACTATACATTTGATTATAATCTATACAACAGTTATCAGAGTTATATATATCAGGGATAAATAAAAAATGCAGCAGACAACATGATGCAGGAATACTAATAGTAATAATATACCAAATCTTCGTCTTCTTCCTCCAAAATAAATCTTCAATAAGCTGAACACTCAGGGGCTGACCCGAGCGTAATGAAAACACAAACACTCGGATCAGGACTAAAATATCTTTATGTAAGTCAAATGAATAATATAACATGAGTACCAGGGCATTAGAGATGTTTACGGGGTTTCACATTTCCTATCCAGTTTATAACATGCGTGCAATAACTCAAGAGATGTTATGGGATTTTCCATCTCTTAAGGATCCGTCAAAATATTTATATGTAGTAGAATACACAATATATATAATGTCTAGTCAATAAAATAAATATCAAAATAGCATTAAGGCTTTACATTGATCCCCCTTAACGTGTTTTAAGCATTATCGTACAGTGCATATAAAACACTAGTAAACCGTCTGTGGATAGGGATGCACCGTGATATGACAACACTAAACCAAAATGTATGGGTCTTGTATAGGGATAAAAGTATGACAAGACACGTGAGGCAATGCCTAAGGTAGGGTACTACCAGTTCGGGTCGTAGGGCTGGTGGTAACGCATCATAGCCATGACCGCCCACCGCGTCCATCCATCCCATATCGAGTCAAAAGGAGGGTATCCCAAATCAAAGTGCACCAATCAAAACCAACAACAAGAGTAATAATATGGACCGAGTCCAAGAAAATCGAAGAACGGATGTCCTCTTGTGGTAATTAGCCCACTGGGCCTTGTCAAGCAGTCATGTTTTAGTCATTTCAAATTGTCACAAGTGCCCGGGTCTATTCATCATCGTTCTCTTTCTTCAAATCCAGCAATCGCCGTCAAATCCAACCACTTCGTTCTGGAGTCTCCTCCATGTGCACATTTGTCAATGTGGTTCCAATATTGATAGAGAGTATGCCAATAAGAGGCCTTGGTCTCTTTAACAACCAAACTTCGTTTTTCACACCAGTTGGTTCTTTTATATTTTGAAAACAGTTCATACTTGATATCAAAATATCATATTCGCTTCAAAGTCAAATTCATTTTGAAATCATCTTAATTACTCAAAATATAATATTTCAATTCAAAATCATGTTTGCCTTAATATCTCGATTCCATTTCCACTACAACATTGCTCCGAATTTTCATTTGGGTTATAACTTCAATTTAACCCAATTCGTATTTTAAATTGTTTTAAAAATAACATTCCACCCTTGACTAGTTTGAATTTTTGAAAAATAGTTTGAATAGTTTTAAAATAGTTTAAATAACTAAAATAGTTAAAAATAGTCTAAATGGTTAAAATAGTTACAAATAGTTTAAATGGTTAAAATAGTTTAATATAATATAGTTTAAGTATTAAAATGGTTTATATAGCAAAAATAATTTGGAAAACCAAAATAATTTGTATATTTAAGAAGATAGATATAAAAAATTTATATTAAAATAATTTTATTGAAAATAGCTTCAAAGTCAAACAGATTCAATTCCAACTTCACAATTCGAATCAATTCCAATTTCCCTTCAATCGATTCAATTTTGTTTTCAATTCAAATCAATTTCAACTTCGTTTTCAAATTAATTCAATTTCACCTTCAATTCCAATCGACTTCAATTTCAATTCCAAATTAAAACCATTTTGATTTATCAATTACGAGTTCAATTTTCAAAACATCTATCCAAAAATACTTAAATCAAATTTACCTTCAATATCCAATTTGAAATCCAAATTTTCAAATATAATTCAATTCCGAGCTCAATTTCGAAATATCGTTTATATCACTTTTACTTAGTAAAATTCAAAGTTTGAATAAAAGTCCCATCCTTTAAATCAAATCAATTTCTGAACTTTAAATCATAATTCGATTATAACTTAAAAATCTCAACTTCAATAATTTAAAATATTTCGTTTACCGAATTTAAATTTCAACATGTCGAGCTCAAGTTCTAAAATAATTTGATTTCCATAAATTTGGTTTTTATTTCTTTAAATCAAAATCATTTAAATTTCAAATCAAAAATTTTAAAATCCTTTAATTTAACCAATTTGGTGTCCGTATATAATTTTCTATCCTATGCCCAAGTGATCAGTTATTTCAATTTAATCCCAGGGATGGATATATATCATTTCAATCCAAAATAAATGTAATAGGTATATATCATTTCAACCTATTTCTTAATTTATTCGAAATAATTCAATTTACAGTTTATATACTGTAAATAATATACAGGGTGATAACAATATATATTAGAATTAATAAACATCCAAATCATCCAAAATATCAACCAATGGCATCCACCGCAATCAATCATCCAAACAGTCAATATAATTCACAACAATTTCATAATTATCAATATCGGGTATTTTACTGGCAATTAAATTCCAATTCCAAATTTAACCTATCAATTTTAATTTTTAACAGTTAATTCGAATAAAAATTAAATTTATCAAATAACGATCAATAATTTTATATCACTTCATAATTTCGAATTTCATTAGCATAAAAATATTCTAGTACTTGTGAGCGTTATAAAACACTCACCTTTTATTTTCCGTTGTCGCCGAGACGTTCTAGTTTGGAACTAAAACCGAACAACGTCTGATTTTAGACCAAATTTCAACAGTCTCCAAATCCATCCAAACCAGTTTCGTTGCCAAGCTCTCGTCATCAGGATCGCAACGCAAAAAGTTTTGTTCAAATCGGACCTCGTATGAGAGAGATATACAATTTGTAATTTATTGATAATTAAAATTTAAATCAATCACTTATATTTAAATTACGTTTATACCCTCCGAGCTTCTTCTTCCCATTGACTGTACACGCATAGAGCGTTCCCACCATTGTCGTGCATGAGAGGTTAGAGATATGGAGCTAGAGAACTCCGTTCGACGAATCGATTTCGCCATCGATCTTCTCTCGTGAATCTCCATCCATCCGCAATGTAACGCCCCACCCCGAGACCCACATTAACAAAGGGAATTACTAGGTAATTCTGTCTGCTAATGCGGTGAATAGGGCTGGCTAAGGGTGACCATCATAGTCTTCCATTAGATAAGAGCTATGTATGTCGATTTTGGCACTTATTTTTTTTTCATTTCATCTCGTGTATTCGACATACTTAATTCCTATCTAATACACTACTATGGTGGCTACATGATCGATTCAGAAACAAAATATGATAACTATAATAATCTCAAGTCACAGAATAGCAACTCAGATAATATATATACATACACATACATCAAATGTAATACAACATGCCACATATGGTATTCAACCACAATATATACATACATCCCCACAAAAGAATAGATTCATCACAAGGTTCCCAAAAAAAGACTACTACACAAAAACTATGCCATAACCAAAGTCGATGAAGAAGCCCAAAAGGTAAAGCTAGCATAGGTCCAAAAGCTAACCTGCAACTCAGTCTGGCCCGAGTAATAAATACACGGGTCAGGCTAACTAGAACTTGATATTAGCAAAAGATAAAAGAATACATGTGCATAATAGAAACATTCCTTTAAAGATAAAGGAATGATATAAGGAATTCTATTTATACAACTAAGAATAGGTATTCCATAATGGCTCAAAGTTAATCACATGCTAAGGTTTAACATGGCATAGATGTTTCACATTCAAGGGCTATACAATGTAAGTGAACTTAAACAATATATAAGCCATAAGTGAAATCCGCAAGATCTCCAAATCAAAACTCACGGAACTCAGTAAGAGTTCATAATCCCAATATCGAAATCACCGTAAAACAACATAAATATAAGCCTTTCTCTAACTCAAGGATATAAGTAAATTAATCATCCCAAATTGGTGAAATTGAAATCAAAACTC
The DNA here is from genome assembly GCA_030737815.1 of Allium fistulosum. Classification (NCBI taxonomy): domain Eukaryota; kingdom Viridiplantae; phylum Streptophyta; class Magnoliopsida; order Asparagales; family Amaryllidaceae; genus Allium; species Allium fistulosum. The sequence continues at coordinate 922,122,473 of CM060906.1, forward strand.
ATAAAAATTCCTCGGATTGGCCAAATCCCATTTGCATGCCTAAGCGATGCTGCACGTCCACCCCCCAGTATTATATATATATTAGGCACCTCTCCCAGACGACCGGAGTCGTAAATATCAGATGATTGAAGTCGTAATCCCAGATGACCCGAAGGTCTAGTACTGGCAATCCCAGAATGTGTCAAAAATTACCAAATAAGAACCCGAAAAGTGTTAACATACGTCCCATACCATATGTTCGCACTGAACGGTTATCTAACCGCTAGTCAATGTCACACTAGAAAACAAAAATCATCATAAAATCTCAAAACTTGGAAAACTCAGACTCGCCTCATCTCATTGGCAAGTAAAACACTATAACGAGTTCTCATAGATCATACTCCTAGAATAGGAGATCTCGAACCACAACCAGCCAAATATTGGCCTTCCTAGATAATTCCTAAAGATAGGAATTATAATCTCAAAAATTAGCCATAAATTGGCTAAATAACTCAGAAATCAATAACCTAGATAGTTTCGATCGTACAAGTCCGGAATTAACCGATAAGCTAAACTCACGTGTCCCATACCACGTGTTTTACTAAACTGTTTAATTCTCTTTGTCATACGTTCGAAAAGTGTAAAAATAATGTATATTATTTATAAAATAATTTAGTTGAGAAAACGGGATTTTAAAATAATTTTCTGAAATCATTTTGAAACATTTTTATTGAAATTCTCCTTATTATAGGAAATAAATATATTTAAAATGCTTAAAAATAATCTAATAATAATTTAAAAATATTTTATAATAATGATTTCGAAAGCCCAATTATTTAGAAATTCTCTCCGAATTTATTTGGAAGAAATAGTGCTTGAAATCGAAGAATTACAAAGGAAATACTCTAAATCAATATTCAAATTCAATTCGAATTTAATTCAAAATTTTAAATTCCAAATTCCTCCAAAAACTTGGCTAATCCATTGATGGATATCATAGCCCATAACCATCATAAAAAACATCTCAAAATTGCATTGGAATAGGTCACAAAAGCATAGCAAAGGAGGATAAAATACTGTGAAAAGCTCACGAAAACAAGGCACAACTCACACAGGAATGGTCGACCAAGAGGTCGACCCCCTTGCCCCATCAGGTCGACCGCTAGGTCGAACCTCTGGGGGACCAGGTCGACAGGCCGGTCGACCTGGTGAGGCACTGGGTCGACCTCCTTGTCGACCCAACTCACAGATTTGTTTCCTGTAGCTTTTTCTTGTACGCACTAATTTTCCGGATGAATTTTGACATAGCAAACAACAATATTTTGAGATGAAAATTGACATGTAGGTGGATTAACAACTAAACTACACTCTGAAAAATATCCGGCAGCAATTCGACTGAAAATCAAAGAGATATTGGTGCTCAAAGTAGCAACCAGAAATCAGAAAAACTAAGAAACAACTAACAGAAAGAATTTCATATACATTAAACGATTTAGCCAAATTTCTCGTAGGAATTCCATTTTTCAGCTAGCAATTTGTGAGCTTGAACTCACCTTGATGATTTAGCAAAGTATCAGATGATTTCGGAGTCAAGATACGAGCTTTTGGTGGAGAGATTGCTTGGAAGAACCTGTAATAGCTGAAACAACAACATGCAACAGAGAATAAAGAATTAACAGACAACTTGATTTCAAATTGAGATTTTTGATGAAATATACCTACTATTGGATAGAGATTACCTTCTATTATCTAATTTTAGTGATTATCTTCTTTGATTTTCAGCAATTTGAGTGGAAAATTGAATTTAGGTGGAGGCTGCCATTTTTTTTCTTTTGTTGCTTTACTGTAAACTTTTATTGAGAAGGAAGGAGAAAACTAACGTACAGTTAGTTTCTCAATTACCAGAAGCATCTAGATTAATGGCTAATGGACCTAACCCTAACCCAAAAGCCCAAAAGTAGTTATACTTAGTGAAAATTACAAGGCCATGTTCATTTCTATTCTATATTATCATCATATTCACTCATTTCTTCATTTTAAAAGCAACTAAAATGTATACATCTTATTTGTATGCAAATGAACATGTTATTAGAACAAAATAAAATTTATTTCAATTATAAAAAGATATTTTGACAATAAAACCTTATTTTTAACAATATTTTACAATTTACACTTTTTAGTGTAAAAACACTATTTTTAAAGCACAACTTGTTCAAAAATTATTTTCTTTGTCAAATAAATTACAATAAACCATTTTAACTTAATTGAATCATCAAAATATTATTTTCAAACATATTTCACCTTTTATTTAAAGTAAATACTTATCCAATCAATATTTGATCCCATATTTATTCCCAAATAAACAAAATAAAGTTCCAAACTTTATTTTTCCCATTTTATTTACAAAATTCATTGTTTATTCAAAATAAACAATTTAAAATTTCCAATTATATTTTAATTTACAATATTAAATTATTGCTTCCGTTATAATTTAATATATATACAGGTAATCTCCAAACCAGGGTTGTTACACGCAACAAAACTGTCGAGCTCGCACCCATCTAGGTGAACGCGACCTGAGCCTTCCCTTCGCATACAGTACATGGCCGCGACTCACCATGGTGAACCGTACGCTTCCAAAACTCGTCCCTAGGTGTGCCTATCCACCACAAGCTTGAAAACACCAACCATTTTACGAATTTCACCTTCAATCGACCAAAATATGGAACCATAGCTATCCTAGTTTTACTGTAAAAACTGCCGCCTTCCCCAAACCTATGCCACACCTCAGTTCAAGCATACCAAAGGGAAGCTCTCAGCAAAACTAGATTTTTAAAAATGGTTTTATATTTTTTTATCAAGTAGATTTCGATATTTTGATTTTTGAAGTTTTGTTTTATTTCTTTTCTTTACTGTCTGTTGCGTGCTATGCTTAAATAATAGAAAAGAGATGTAGATGGTGGCTGTAGGGTGGCTTGCATAGGAATAGGGTGGGCTGGTACAGTAAAAATGGGTTGATGTGAAGGTAAGGTCAAATAATGCATATATTATTATTGTTTTAAATTCAAATATCTAGATATTTATTTCGAACTCCTATCGAGGCATGCCGTTAGGCGTTCATAATGTTATACCCCTATTCTGAACGCAATGGAACAAGTTTCAAGTCCCAATTCGCTCGTACGTGGAAGATAGCTTTTTGAACCCAATTAAAATATTAAATTTTCGATATTAAATTTTCGATATTAAATTCAACGCGTTTCTATCCCATACAACCAACCGATAACTCTAAATGCTACGAAATTTGAAATCCAATAATAATTCACTATTACGGATCCAATGGAACTAGTTTTATCGAAATCCGAGATTGTGCCCCGGTAGGCTAATTTAAACAAGCTATTTTTAAAATCGAGTAAATCACTTTTAAATTCAATTTAAAAGTTCTATTACCTTCGTTCTAATGAATATAAATTTAACAAGCCTTCAAACTATTTTTTTTCCAAATAAAAATCCAAGATTTAAATTATTTTCACGATTTCAATTATTTAATTCAACAATTAAATTATCGATAAATCATTATATTTGAAATTCCACCTATTAAATCGATAAAATTGTACTTTTCAATATTTAAAGTCAATTAAATAAACAATTTCAAATAACCCAAAATTCTGGGTTGTTACATTCCTCCCCCCTTAAAAGAATTTCATCTCCGAAATTGCCAAGGTAAGAAGAATGGCCTAAAACCCATTAACTTTCCCAAAACAAATTAGTTGAATCAACTTCCCAAAATAAATTTGTTGAAACCACATTTTCATTTTTAGTAATTCCCAAATTCATCCATAGATTCCAAATAATATTATTTACTCAATCATTTCAAGTTATAATCCAAAATCAAATTTCCGTTATTAAAAAAATTTCAAAATTTTCTAACTCCTTAAATTTTTGGAAAATTTCGCCAGCGTCTCCTTTGCACGGCAAGATCGGAACAACTACAAAACGCCATTACAGGCCCAAACAAACAAAAAAGAACAAAAGCCAAGTGGCTCAATCATTAACCATCAAATCAAATGACAAAATAAACATGTACCTTTTTGTCGGGCAATCCGAATTTTTCTTGATTTTAAATACCTACATCTTATTTACCAATGATATCCAATCATATAATTTAAAATCATTTTATATTTTTCATTTTCAATTTCCAATATCTGCTTTACTTAAGCCTGTACGATGTACATATATCATCCGTATGCAATATCAAATATGATCACTCACTCGATTACACAATTTCACTTCCGAACTAGTATCGTTCACTCTCTAATGCGGACTTAGATTTGGTTCCTTGATCAGAAACCGTTATTCTCCTTGCATGGCCATATACTATGATAGAGAATTCCAGAATCAAATAAAAAATCCATATCCAGGGTTCGCCGTCGAGAATCGAGTGAAAAATCCTAACTCGGATCGATATAAATTATCTCGAAATTCTATGCTCGAAACTGGATCAAATCGTTATGCGAATAAAATAATATACGTACAACTTATGTATTTATTTCTATTGATTCTTAGCTATACCAAATTCCTCTGTTTATATTTACTTCATTTCCATTCAATTATTCACAATTATCATCCACATTGCATTTTTCACATTGCTTAATCTCTTAGTATATTTTCAATACCAATTATCTCTTAAGAATTTTCTCATCAAATTTTCTTAAGTCAATTATAAACATTTTTAAACAAAAGTTCTTATGTTTGCTACCACTTCACCACTTAAATTTATATCCACTTCTATTCAAATTCAAATTCAATTCCATTTAACTCAATTTATCTCCCGATTTTAAAAATTGAATTTTATCAACCATATCCCAAACCATATTTACTCACTAATTAAATTAGTTAGTTCAATTAGCCCATTTCATTAATTATTTCAAATCTCAATAAATTCCATTTCCAAAATTTTATTTTATTTAGCCCCACTTAGGCTAAATTTCCAAATTTCCCTTTATTAGTTCAATTCAATTCACTTATTTTGTTCACTTCACTATTTACTCTACTACCACAATCACTTCACTTAACTTTTCTTAAGTTAAATTTAATCTCTTATCTCAATTTCACAATTTCTTTTCTTATCTATATCATTTCTCAAATTTATAAGTTCAAAACTTATCTTTATTTATTTCACAATACTTAGATAGCAAATTTCAGAATCTAAACACCTGGTTTACTTCCAAATCAATCTGAAATCATATATATGTATACATATCTCACTTTTATATCAAATCAAAATTTTAAATTTCTTAAAATCAAAAACTTATTTATCAAAACAAGACTCCATAAGCAAATTATTACGGTAGCAATCCATCACTTAGAAACTCGAAAATGAACACCGATGATGTCGCGATCAGCATCAGAACTATTTTCCAACGACCGAAGTGAGTTCACTGCTTTTATCTCTTTTAAAAACCATTTTTAAATATTTTTATTCAAAATACTACGAAAATAATACTATCATTATTAGTTTTCCAAAACACTTTGAAACACATTTCAAAATCTCCGGGACTTAGATTCAAAACTTCTCAATTTAAATCAATTTTAATTTATAAGTCACATTTATAAATTATATTTTCAAAATTTCACTTCCTTAAAACGTTTGACAAATGTTTTATCATTGTTTATTTTAAACATCTTCTATTAAGGCACAATAACCAATTAATGATAATAACCAACATTATCATTCCTAACCACCAACACACTATATATACCCTAATAATTTCTGAAAAATTATTTCTTTATATACAAAATATAATCAGGGTAAAATTATTTCATTTACCCAAATTTTAAAATAATACTATGTCGAATTGTTCTGTTCAAGTGTTTAGAGATCCCTATCAATAACGTTAATTACTCGTATTGACCAGAATCCATAAGCCACTTAACAAATCAACCAACACAATATAAAACAATTTTTATATTCACTAATAAATACGCGCTCATATATATTAATACACTCAAACTTATTCTAGGGTACTACTGACCCTGTCTCTAATGAGTTAGCCCACAAAGCTAAGGTTATCGCTAAACCAAAGCTCTGATACCAACTGTGACGCCCCACATTTCGAAAGGTTTAAATCGACAATATTCCACACATGTCTGACTTAAACAATCTGGAACATAGATAATCAATAAGGTTAATTAAGAAAAATAAGAAAAGAACAAGAAAAACAAACACGGAATCTCGCAGCGGAACGATAAAATATAATAATCAAATAAACAGTCCATGAAGCTGTTTATACTATACATTTGATTATAATCTATACAAAAGTTATCAGAGTTATATATACATCAGGGATAAATAAATAATGCAATAGAAAACATGATGCAGGAATACTAATAGTAATAATATACCAAATCTTCGTCTTTGTCCTCCAGAATAAATTTCAATAAGCTGAAAACTCAAGGCTGACCCGAGCATTATGAAAAGACAAACACTCGAGTCAGGACTAAAATATCCTTATGTAAGTCAAATGAATATCACATATAACATGAGTGCCACGGCATCAGAGATGTTTACGGGGTTTCACATCTCATATCCAGTGTATAACGTGCGTGCAATAACTCAAGAGATGTTACGGGATTTTCAATATCTTAAGGATCCGTCAAAATATTTATATGTAGTAGAATACACTATATATATAATGTCTAGTTAATAAAATAAATATCAAAATTGCATTAAGGTTTTACATTGGTCCCTTTTAACGCGTTTTAAAGCATTATCGTACAGTTTGCTTATAAAACACCAGTAAACCGTCGGTGGACAGGGATGCACCGTGATACGACAACACTAAACCAAAATCGTATTGGTCTTGTATAGGGATAAAATTATGACAAGACATGTGAGGCAATGCCCAAGGTAGGATACTACTAGTTTGGGTCGCAGGGCGGGTGGTAACGCGTCATAGCCATAACCGCCCACAACATCCGTCCATCCCATATCGAGTCAAAGGGAGGCTATCCCAAATCAAGGTGCACCAATCGAAACCAACAACAAGAGTAATAATATGGACCAAGTCCAAGAAAATCGAAGAACGAATGTCCGCTTGGGGTAATTAGCTCACTTGACCCTATCAAGCCGTCCTGTTTTAGCCATTTGAAATTGGAACAAGTGCCTGGGTCTGTCCATCATCGTTCTCTTTCTTCAAATCCAGCAATCGCCGTCAAATCCAACCACTTCGTTCTGGAGTCTCCTCCGCATACACAGTTGTTAAAGTGGTTCCAATATTGACAGAGAGTATGCCAATAAGAGGCCCGGTCTCTTTAATAACCAAATGTCGTTTTTCACACCGGTTGGTTCTTTTATATGTCGAAAATAGTTCGTACTTGATATCAAAATATCATATTCGCTTCAAAGTCAAATTCATTTTGAACTCATCATATTTACTCAAAATATAATATTTCAATTCAAAATCATGTTCGTCTTAATATCTCGATTCCATTCTAATTCAACATTGCTCCGAATTTTCATTTGGGTTATAACTTCAATTTAACCCAATTCGTATTTTAAATTGTTTTAAAATGAACATTCCACCCTTGACTAGTTTGAATTTTTGAAAAACAGTTTGAATGGTTTTAAAATAGTTTAAATAACTAAAATAGTTAAAAATAGTGTAAATGGTTAAAATAGTTACAAATAGTTTAAATGGTTAAAATAGTTTAATATAATATAGTTTAAGTATTAAAATGGTTTATATAGCAAAAATGATTTGGAAAACCAAAATAATTTGTATATTTAAGAAAATAGATTTTAAACAGTTTATATTAAAATAATTTTAATTAAAATAGCTTCAAAGTCAAACTGAATCAATCCAACTTCCCAATTTGAATCAATTCCAATTTCCATTCCATCGATTCAATTTCATTTTCAATTCAAATCAATTTCAACTTCATTTTCAAATTAATTCAATTTCACCTTCAATTCCAATCGACTTCAATTTCAATTTCAAATTAAAACCATTCCAAATCCAAATTAAAACTATTTCAATTTATCAATTCCGAGTTCGATTTTCAAAACATCAATCTAAAAATACTTAAATCAAATTTACCTTCAATCCCAATTTGAAATCCAAAATTTTAAATATAATTCAATTCCGAGCTCAATTTTGAAATATCGTTTTATATCACTTTTACTTAATAAAATTCGAAGTTTAAATAAAAGTCTCATCCTTTAAATCAAATCAATTTTTGAAATTTAAATCATAATTCGATTATAACTTAAAAATCTCAACTTCAATTATTTAAAATGTTACGTTTACCAAATTTAAATTTCAACATTCCAAGCTCAAGTTCGAAATAATTTGATTTCCATAAATTTGGTTTTTATTTCTTTAAATCAAAATCATTTAAATAAATTTCAAATCAAAAATTTAAAAATCGTTTAATTTAACTAATCCGGTGTTCGTATATAATTTTCTATCCTATGGCCAAGTGATCAGGTATTTCAATTTAATCTCAGGGATGGATATATATCATTTCAATCCAAAATAGATGTCATAGGTATATATCATTTCAACCTATTTCTTAATTTATTCGAAATAATTCAATTTACAGTTTATATACTGTAAATAATATACAGGGTGATAAAAATATATATTAGAATTAATAAACATCCAAATCATCCAAAATATCAACCAATATCATCCACCACAATCCATCATTCAAACAGTCAATATAATTCACAACAATTTCATAATTATCAATATCGGGTATTCTACTGGCAATTAAATTCCAATTCCAAATTTAACTTGTCAATTTTAATTTTTAACAGTTAATTTGAATGACAATTAAATTTATCAAACAACGATCTATAATTTTATATCACTTCATAATTTTGAATTTAATTAGCATAAAAATATTCTAGTACTTGTGAGCGTTATAAACACTCACCTTTTATTTTCCTTTGTCGCTGAGACGTTCTAGTTTGGAACTAAAACCGAACAACGTCCGATTTTAGACCAAATTTTCACAGTCTCCAAATCCATCCAAACTAGTTTCATTGCGAAGCTCTCGTCATCATGATCGTAATGCAAAAAGTTTTGTACAAATCGGACCTTGTATGAGAGAGATATACAATTTGTAAGTTATCGACAGTTAAAATTTAAATCAATCACTTATATTTGAATTACGCTTATACCTTCCATGCTTCTTCTTCCCATTGACTGTACATGCATAGAGCCTTCCCACCATTCCCGTGCATGAGAGGTTAGAGATACGGAGCTAGAGAACTCCGGTCGACCAACCAGTTTCGTCATCGATCTTCTTTCGTGAATCTCCATCCATCCGCAACAAAACTGTCGAGCTCGCACCCATCTAGGCGAACATGACCTGAGCCTTCCCCTCACATACAATACATGGTCATGACTCCCCATGGTGAACCGCACGCTTCCAAAACTTGTCCCCAAGTGCGCCTATCCACCACAAGCTCGAAAACACCATCCACTTTACGAATTTCACCTTCAATCGACCAAAATATGGAACCCTAGCTATCTTAGTTTTACTGTAAAAACTGCCACCTTCCCCAAACCTATGCCGCACCTTAATTCGACCATACCAGAGGGAAGCTCTCAGCAAAACTAGATTTTTAAAAATGGTTTTAGATTTTTTTATCAAGTAGATTTTGATATTTTGATTTTTGAAGTTTTTTTTATTTCTTTTCTTTACTGTCTGTTGCGTGTTATGCTTAAATAAGAGAAAAGAGATGTAGTTGGTGGCTGTAGGGTGGCTTGCGCAGGAATAGGGTGGGCTGGTACAGTAAAAATGGGCTGATCTGAAGGTAAGGCCAAATCAATACATATATTATTATTGTTATAAATTCAAATATCTTGATATTTATTTCGAACTCCTATCGAGGCATGCCGCTAGGCATTCATAATGTTATACCCCTATTCGAACGCAATGGAATAAGTTTCGAGTCCCAATTCGCTCGTATGTGGAAGATAGCTTTTTGAATCCAATTAAAATATTAAATTTTCGATATTAAATTCAACGTGTTTCGATCCCGTACGACCAACTGGTAACTCTAAATGCTACAAAATTTAAAATTCGATAATAATTCTCTATTACGGATATAATGGAACTGGTTTAGTTGAAATCCTAGACAATGCCCCGGAAGGCTATCTTTTATATGCTAATTTAAACAAGTTATGTTTAAAATCAAGTAAATCACTTTTAAATTCAATTTAAAAGTTCTATTATCTTCATTCTTATGAATATAAATTTAATAAGCCTTTAAACTATTCTTTTCCAAATAAAAATCCAAGATTTAAATTATTTTCACGATTTCAATTATTTAATTCAACAATTAAATTATCAATAAATCATTATATTTGAAATTCCACCTATTAAATCGATTAAATTTTACTTTCCAATATTTAAAATCAATTAAATAAACAATTTCAAATAACCTAAAATTCTGGGTCGTTACACCAAAGCTCATGGACATGCCTCCTTCCACTTGCTAATCATGCTTCCCATGATGACTTAGGCTTAATACTAGATTTTAGAAGAGATTAGAGAAGATTTGTTAACTTTTGAAAAAGTTAGAGAGTAATCAGTGGGTCAGTGCTTATGCACTTACACTATTTTTGACCCTCCTACTTTCTCTCAAGTTTTGGAGATTAAAGAAGAGGCCTCTTTATAAGCTAATAAAGAACATAAGAAAGATTAGGAATGAAGAAGAAGAAGAATGAATGTGAAGAGTAAGTGAGAAGGATGGGTGGTATTTATAGGGAAAATGAGAAAATATCTTCGAAGTGAAATTACCACCATACCCTTGCCTACCCTAGAAAACACCTCCTCCTCCACCCCTTGTGGTGCATGGCAACCCCCTCCTCATATGGTGACGAGGTGTAGGTAATGGTAGAGGTGGTGATGTGGTGTATGGTTAATTTGATATTTGCATTTTAAAGTGATTATTACTTTAGATATTTTATTCTTTTACCATTAGTAAATATGTGTTTACTTTCCACTCTTATCATGTGTATATGTACATGATAATGTGTGTATGTGCATGTCACAAATGTGTACAAGTCATTTGAATAAGATCGTATCAATTATATACGTTACATGGTTACAAATTTGGATTCCGATCTTCGGTCATTTTTTGACTTCTTAGTATATACATACATACATACATACATACATATATATATATATATATATATTTGTAAAAAAAGTTTGAAAACTAATTTCTTATCATTATAGATGAACTATAGTGATCCTATTTGATTTATAAAAACCATATAAATCAATATTGAATAATTGTTTATAAAAAGTGTTGTTATATCGATAAACCGATATCGATTTTCCTTATATTTTCAAATCAATTATATATCTTTATAAAACTATTATAAATGTTTTATTATCACTTTATTACTATTACAAATGAATTATTATCATTTTAAAACAATTAGCTGCATAATATATGATTATTAAATCATTTAATCTCAATTTATAAACATTAATTAATTATAATTACATTACTAATGATGTTATAACTACATGTTATTTTTCAAAAATAAAATAAAATATTTTATTTCATATTCTTGTTTAAATATAATAATGGGTTTATGTATCCAGTCTCGTTTGCAAACTTTGGATAATTATAGGGCCTTTTATCGATAAAACGATTTTCGGTTATTTTATTGATTTAAATCTCGAGAAAAATATTTTTGTAAATATTCATTCAAAATAGAATTACCATTATTATTCATTGTTCAAAACAAGATTCTTATTGTTTATTATTACTCAAAATAATATTATTTGTATCATTAACCTTTTGTTTGAATATTTTAAAAATAAATCAAATTTATCAAAGTGATAAATTTGCGGGTCGTTACAGACTTCCCCTCTTAAAAGAATTTCATCGCCGAAATTACAATAGAACAAAAACCCAAAGGTGTTTGCCCAAAATATTTATTTTTAAACTTAGTCTTGGACGATGTATATAGATCATTTGTACGCACTATCTGAATTAGATCTACCATTCGAATCCACAACTTTACTTTCGAACTAGTATTGATCCATCGATTCTCTAGTGCGAACACTGATCAGGCTTTCCGATCAGAACTTTAGTCTTCCTTGCATATGACTCAACTATGATAGAACTCTCAAGTACCCAATCATATACACTCATCAATGTTCGTCGTCAAGAATTTAGTGATAAACCCTTTTTTGGACAAGTGTAAACACCTCAAAATTCCGCATTTGAATCTTAGATTAAAATTTGTGCGACGAAATGATCCATGCACAACATATGTACTTATTAACTTCCCAAAATCTTTAATAAAAACCTTTCAGTTATTAAGTTTCACTCAATAATCTACTTCTTTATAAAATATCCTTTATAGCACTTATTACTTTGATTTATAAAAATGTCATCTATAAATATATCCCTTTATTTATTAACTTTGTTTACAAATTTATTACTTCGAAATATTTATTTACAAAATATTTCTATCTCTTTTTAAAAAGAAACCATTTTAAATTTAAAAGGTAATTTATCTTTATTTTCCAACTTTACAATAAACTTCTCTTATTACAATATATTCCTTTTTAACTTTAGAAAATTATCCAGATCGAGTAACTCTAAAATAATACCAAGGAACTGGGTACTACCAATATTATCACATATTCTCTTAACCAGAGAGGTAATACTTAAGAGAAGTGCTTACCATCTGAGCACATCTCCTGTCTATTTTTTGTTGTTTTATAGCCATTCGAACTAGTTATCATAAGAGACTTCCTTTCTTTTCAAATTTCTTATTTGAAATAATATTATAGATATTTCATAAATCCTTTAGTGATTGCTTTGTTTTTACAAAACACATTCATATAAAATACATTCATATATTTATCTTAGTCAAATTCCTTAACCCAATGTTATTTATGAAACACCACATAGTCAAATTGTGAAACTAAATTCATGAGGTGTTTGTATTTAAACCTTTAACCAAACGATTGATTAATCAATGATAATAACTGAATATTTATTGTTATCAACTTTCAAAATTCTTTGAAAACTTTTTCTCAAAAACCTTTTAGAATAAAATCCTCATTTCAACCATTTTTCGACTTATCATGTTTTATTTATTATTTATATCCCTTAATACTCTTAGCATTATTTGTTAAACATCTTACAGTCAAACCGTGAAATTCTAATCACAATATGTTATACTTGGATTTTACAAATCTTGATTAAAAATCATCCAAAGTATAATATATCTAACTATATATCCTTTTTTTTAAATATATTCTTTATCTATAAAATATAATCCTAGGTAAAATTATTTCATTTACCATATTTTTCAAAAATCATTTTTATATATCATTAACAAATACGAACTCATATATATAATACTCTCAACTCATTCTAGGGTGCTACTAACCCTATCTCTAACGAGTTACTCATCCTAGGCTATTACTAACCCTATTTTGATGGGACTTTACCTCGATCAGGCTTAAGTGCTCGCTCAACCAAAGTTCTGATACCAAATGTAACGAACGGGATTTTTGACCCTTGAAAATTGACACTAATACACCCTCGGTATTCGCATGCTGCAAATCCGAGCGCCGAAGACCCGGTTCATTAAGGGTAAAAAGAAAAGAAGATAGAACAAAATCTTACATGAATGGAATAACATATATTATTTCATCATATAAAATCATTATAGTGGAAATTTAAATACATTTATCAGAGTTAAGCATGAACATTTATAAATCTATGTCCGTATAAGTAAGGAATACAATAGTACATAAGTGTGGTGGGAATGGATAATAGTTAACCAAAGAATTTTCTAACTCCTTGCCCGAGCTCTTCCAGATTTTTTTAACCAAAGCTGACTATTAGGCTGTCTAGAAAAATAGGGCACCCAGAGTTTAAGTAAAAGGAAATAAACTCTGGGTCAGTCATGGGACTGGTGTGAGAACTCAAAATACAGGTTTTGAAAATAAAAGGTTATCTCATAAGATCACACTACACATAAACACAGAATGAGTTTTTACCTTAGGATAACCAAAACATTTTTACATGGAAATTTGGTAATATTATTTTTAATGACATTTGTTTGAAAACATTTGTAAGTAAACTTATAAATCTTAGCTGAAATGCATACATTTCAGTACTTTGCACAACTAAGTCCATGCAACACTTATTGGATATTGGATTTCCAACTGAATAGCGAGGTAAGGGACTACCTCCCATATAGTGCATTTCTAAAGGATTGCACTCGAGGCCCCAATGTTGGTCCTCTTTCGAGTTAAGACCGACCTATCCGAAAATATAATATACATATAGCGCTGAATATTAATTCACCCAATCGTTACAAACCTATCCGAGATGTCTCATAGCATACACCAATAAATTTAAACTTGACGTTATTGTAGGTAGAAATTTCTTAGATATAGAAGGTGATTTCATACCCTGATTGGTTGCGACCCACTTTGGCATTAAAGCATCCCCTGTTTCACTATCCTGGGTATGAGGCATTGAGGTAGCGATTACCATTTACATAGAAAATATTCCACTTTGAATGCCACTTTGCCATTTCACAATCACATAACTGATTTCTACAAACGTTTAACTCCTGAGCTCGTACGTCTTAGAAAAGGATGCTAAACTAAGAGAAGTTGCCTTCTCCACCACCAAACAGATGATACGTTTATAGAGATCAATCAATATGATCTAGAAATGCAACATCAGGCATTCATCCATGTAAGTTATTCAGAAATAGGACAAACCGAAGGCACTCTCCTACCATATCCTATCAGGCATTACCTTTAGGATTAGTAGTGAGTTAGTCCTTACATACGAAGATCCCAGAACGAAGGGACCACTGCTATTTAATTATCTTGGGAGCAAATCTAAATATTGTCAATAAGTAGTCCTCCCGTTATGAAGATCCCTGCCTTCACAGTCGAGGTCTTCAATATATATTTTCTTCACTTTCGGAATGTACGTAAATTGGTTCGAAGTGGTTCTTAGATAGGAATCGCCCAAATCTAACCCCGGTTCCTTCAAACCAATTATCGATAAAAAGATATTTTATAAATAGGCATTATTATTTGATTTATTCATTTCTTTTTATTGGAAAAATATCTTCGAGAGATATATATCTTTAAAACATTCTTGTTGGTATATACGAAATCATTAAATCTCTCTTTATTAAATTCTTTGGTTTAATAAAATAATTCCAAATCATTTTACTTGAAACTTAACCAGGATTTCTTATTTTTAAAATGTAATTTTTTTAAATAAGTTGAAACCATGTTATCTAAGATGGTAAATCCGTTTAAATTTGGAAAATTTAATCTTTTAGACTTAACTCGTTTCCGACATTTCGACCTTATCCATCCCTTGTCCTGGGGAGGTGAGTGAGGAAAGGCACTAGTTTCTCCTGAACATCTCCTTAGTTTAAGCACCTCACCTAGATCTCACGGATAGAAAAATCAGGTGTACTCATCGACTTATTAGAGCCAAGATTAACACATTTGTTTATAATAGCTTTTCTTTAAATAGTTTATTTTAAACTCTTTTAAATAAATTATAAAATCTTCAAATCATTTTTAAAACACTTAATTATTCCTTTAAAAACATTTATAAAATATTTGGAAAAGAATTGTTACTTTTAAAGTTATATTTCAAAGTTATTAAAAACCGCATCAAAAAGTGCTGCGAATAGTGTTTTAAATGCTATGCTGATTTAAAATGACTTTCTATCATTCGGAAATTCATTTATATAACCCAAATCTATTTTAGAACATTTTTAAAGATTTATAAGATTTATTTCATATTTTCTAAACATTTAATATATCCATTTTAAATCATTTTTAAACTTTGGTCTTTAAACTACAAAACCGCGATATTTTTGAAAACTTATTTATGACTTATTTGAAAATCTATAAGATGAAAACTTGATTTTCTTTCTTCATTTGAAAACTATGGATATAATAGTCTGGAAAATTCTTATCATGAAAAATTCTAAGCTATATTCCACTTTATATATTCATTCCAATTTATGGCGCGAAATGCGAACTACCATTACGCGACGCTCCTAGTTTTGATATGTTTTTCATTTCTTATTCAAACTTCACCAAAAAAAATTCAAGTGTTTATAAAAAATTATTAAAATATTTTAAACCATTTTAAAGAGGTTTAACATTTCATGTACATCATTTCATTAATAAAAGGAAAGCGATTTTCTTTGTGATTTTCGACGTGTATTTAACGTGACTTGTTAAAACAACCATATTAAACAATCAATACTTAATGATGGAAGCAAAAATAAGCAACCAAATATAGCAAACCACATTATATCTTCCAATATATAATATATAAAAATATATAAATATAGAGTTTCTCACTTTTTATATAACATATCTAACTTTTTGTTACTGATTACTTTACAAATGTCCACTAATTACTGTAATTCATCCAATCAAACATCTTAAGCATTTCAATAGTCATGTTAAACATTTATAACTGTTTATAAAGATTTAGTTTAGGAGTTCTCACCCATTTCCAAGCCGATACCTCCTACCAACATTGAAACAAATCAACGCTTCACTAAACATCTCCTAAACACCCAAAGCTCATGGCCATGCCTCCTTCCACTTTCTAATCATGCTTCCCATGATGACATAGGCTTAATATTAGAATTTAGAAGAGATTAGAGAAGATTTGGTTAATATTTGAAAAGGTTAGAGAGCAATCAGTGGATTAGTGCTTAAGCACTTCCGCTATTTTTACCCTCCTATTTATCTCAAGTTTTTGAGATTAAAGAAGAGGCCTCTTTGGAAGCCATTAGAGAACATGAGAAAGCTCAAGAATGAAGAAGAAGTAGAATGAATGTGAATAATAAGTGAAAATGAGGGGTGGTATTTATAGGAAAAATGAGAAAATATCTTCGAAGTGAAATTAAAACAATACCCTTACCTTCCCTAGAAATCACCACCCCCTCCACCCCTTGTGGCGCATGCTAGCCCCCCTCCTATGTGGTGATGATGGTGGAGGTGGTGATGTGATGATGTGTAAGATTGATTTGATGTTTGCTTTTTAAAGTGATTATTACTTTAGATATTTTATTATTTTACCATTAGTAAATATTTGTTAACTTTCTACTCTTATCATGTGTATATGTACATGTTAATGTGTGTATGTGCATGTCACAAATGTGTACAAGTCATTTGAACAACATCGTATCACTTATATACGTTAAACCGTTACGAATTTGGATTCTGATCTTTGGTCATATTTTCACTTCTTAATTAATATATGTATATTTGTAAATAAAGTTTGAAAAATAATTTCTTATCATTATAGATGAATTAAAATGATCTCATTTGAATTATAAAACCATATAAATCAATATTGAACAATTATTTACAAAAAGTGTTCTTATATCGATAAACCGATATCGATTTTCCTTATATTTTCAAATCAATTATATATCTTTATAAAACTATTACAAATCATTTATTATCACTTTATTATTATTACAAATGAATTATTATGATTTTAAAACAATTATCTGGATAATTATAATAATTATTAAATCATTTAATCTCAATTTAAAATCATTAATTAATTATTAATTATAATGACATTACTGATGATGTTATACATGCATTTTATTTTTTGAAAGTAAAATAAATTATTTTGTCTCCTATTCTTATTTAAATATAAAAATGAGTGTATGTACTAGTCCCGTTCGCAACTTTGGATAATTATAGAGCCGTTTATCGATAAAATGATTTTCGATTATTTTATCGATCTAAATCCCAAGGAAGATATTTTGTAAATATCCATTCAAAATAAGATCATTGTTGTTCATTATTCAAAACAGGATTATTATTATTTGTTATTAGTCAAAACAATGTTATTTGTATTATTAACCTTTTATTTAAATATTTTAAAAATAAATCAAATTTATCAAAGCGAAAAAATTTACGGGTCGTTACAGCGAACACTTGGTGAGGGTTCTTAATATGGAACCAAAGTTTTCTACCATAGTATATGGCTATGTAAGAAGAATGGAGGTTTCTAATTAAGAAGCCTGATCAGAGTCCGCGCTAGGAAGTCGGGTGGGCGATACTAGTTCGGAAGTAAAGTTATGTATTCAAATGAGTGATCAAATCAAATTTTACATAGGAATGATCTATGAACATCATACAGATTGAAGAGTAGTGTTAAGTGTTTCTGGGTTAGGATTGTGGTAAAATATTAGGGTCTAAATTCTTTTAGGGGGAGGGTGTAACGACTTGGAATTTCACCGATTTGATTTGCGAATATTGAATTTATTTTAAATTTTCAAATAATAGGTTTTGTCATTAAAATAAAAATCTTTTAAATGATAAAAAATTATGGCGAAATAGTTTTCCAAATTTGTTTACAAAAATAATTAGATAGAAGAAAAATCGGAAATGTGACCGGAATTCGTTTTTTGAATTTTCAACTTTTCGTCAAATAAAAGTTGTTGAAAAATGTTGCAACATTATTATATAATTATACACTTGCAACTATACATGTTAGTATTATATATATGGTAGTATATGTATATACATACGTATTTATACTTAAGAATGTAAGATTAAAATATAATTAAGTAAAAAGTAAGTATCACATCATAAGTAGACTTAAGTACAATTAGTACCTAAAGCATGTTTAGACATGTTGGGCAAGGGGGGAAGACATGAATTTTCAAAAATTAGAGGAGGGAAGAAGGTGGAGGCATGAAGTACATGAGGTGGACAAGCATGTTGATATGGCATTACCTGAAAGGAGGACATGTACTCGATAGGTATTTTGGTTAATTCAGTTTATTCACTTGTAGATATAAAAGTTTCCTAACCTTACTCTCATTTTTCATTTCATTCATCCTTTCTAAATCTTCCTCCAAGCTTTCATGTTTACTTTCATGGCTTTCATCTATTTTTTTCAAAGTTTGAAAAGTCATTTCTTTTCTACTTCTAATTCATTAAAACCATAGTTTAAACGCCTTATTTCTTCCCTATAACCTTCTCTTTCCAAAGGCAAGCTCCACCACCCTAAAACCACTTGTGATTGAACCACAAAGGCTTCATGGCTGAACTGTTTTAGTCACTCAAGGCCTCAAAACCTCCACTTCCGTTAAAGCAAATTTAGGAGCTAGTTTATAGACAAGTTCTAGTGTAAATTCGGAGTGGTTTGGTAGCTTTTGGGTGAGTATAGCTTGTGAATTTATTTAAAAGTTCTAACTTTAAATTTACTGTATATCTTATTGCTAAATCATCGCTTGATTTGGTTGAATATGATGTTGCTTTGTTTGTATGCTTATGTGTTAGTTGTAATATTAACTTGAGCATGTAAGTTAAATATTAGTAAGGTTGAAAGCTAGAATTTTGATTAGTTGTATGTTATGATGATATGTGTGTGTATTATATTTATGCATATGTTGTGTATGTTAAAGAAAAAGTGAGTATTTGGAGATAATTAGGTTGCGACATCGAAGTCCTTTGGATTAAAACTTGTTTACTTACGTTATCTTTTTTTTGAAATGTTTGTGTAAAGTCCTGAAAACCTTACTTTTGTTTTCCAAAACATTTTTCTAAGTTTATACGATGGTTAAAATACTAAAACGAGAATTTTGAAGCATATCTGTTATAAAAATCAAGTTTGAAAATTTTGGATCGAATTGCGATAGTTGCTATAAATGCAATTCGTAAAATGAATTTTTTTTAAAATTAAATTTGTTAAGCATCCTTTGAATTTCAAAACTTATTTAAAGTATGAATAAGTAGTTATTATTATTTAACTTCATTAATTATTATTTATTTAATTATTATATAATTAATTGATTAAGGTAATTAGTACTTAATCATTAGTTAATAAAGGAAATTTATATTTAATTATTAATTAAAGTAAGTTATTTATAATTAGTTAATAAATTAATGATTATTCATAAATTTATAATTTATTTAAGGATTAATTAGTATTTAATTATTAATTAATGATTAACTGTTATTTGTTTATTAAATAAAGGGTTTTATTAATTACTAATTAAGTTAAGGTTTAATTAAGATTTGATTAAGATTAATTTAATTATTAATGAAGATTTAAATTATAATTTAATAATTAATTAGAGATTAATTATGGTTTAAATATTTATTTAAAGATTTCATAATATTTAATTATTAATGTAAAGGATAATTATTATTTAATTATTTATTTAATAGTTGATTATGGTTTAATTATTAATTAAAGGATTAATCATTTTAAATAAAGAGTTCAAATGTTATTTAATTATTAAATAAAAGTTTTAAATTTTTCAACCACTTTATTTCTAAAGATCGGTTTTGTTTTTAAAAGCAGCTCTCTTTTAAAAGAAGATTTTAATCCAAGGGATTTCTTTTACGACCTCCCTTAAGTAACCCCAATTGAATATGAAACCAAATGATATCTGTTTAGCTAAATAAATCACTATTCTGCTAATCAAGTTATATTTGACATTGTTTTGGTAGAATAACATCACATTTCTGCCATAATTCGTCAAGTAGATTATGATGACATATGTTTAAGCAGAAGAAAAACATATTCTGCTATTATAATAACTTGGACATGTGTTTAGCAGAACAAATCCCCGACTAATATAATGGTAACTTGGACATTTACCTATATGTGATTGGTTCTTATGTGTTGATCCCTTTTATATATTTGCTTGTTATGTAAATACTCATGTTGTAACTTGGCTAAGTCAAACTCAATTAAATGAACCATTGTGGTCACAGGCCTCTTTCTGATTTTGTGAAGTCAAATATTTCATTTTATCCTTTTTACAAATGGTTTAAAGTTTACTATCATTTCAAATATGATATTTAATGGATAATAAGTATTTATTTTGATAAAGGTGTTTTAAAGTAGTTTAATACTTTTAAATGATTGTTTAAATCATTATTTTGTTAATATAGTTTAAAGATAAATTAATGAAGAATGTTTTTAAATGATAACTTGTTTATTTCAAGGTGTTTTAAATAATTGATTTTATCAAAGGAGCTTTATTGATTAAAGTTTATTTAAGAAGTTGTTTTAGATAAGGAAATTTATACAAGGAGTTTTATAAACTGAAGAGATCTGGAAATTTGAGAATGAGTTTTATAAATGATTTTGGATATTTATAAAATGGGTTTATAAATGATTTAGAGATTTATAAAGTTTATATAAATGGTTTCTGAAATTTATAAAAGAGTTTTATAATCATACTTGGAGATTTATAAAACATTATATAAATGGATTTGGAATTTTAGTAAAGGAGATTTTCATAAATGAAAGAGATTTACTAAAAGGATTTATTGAAGAAAATTTGTAAAAGAATTTGAGATTTGAATTTTCCTTAACTGACCTACTCAATTATGGTGGTGCAGAACATTCATTCCACACTTAATACCAAAGGAATAATGCTTGGGGTTGTACTCTACTTTAGATAACACTTGTTTTGATTCTTTTTAATTTGATTTTAAAATAAGAAATCTTTCATAATATTTTGTGAATATACTTATGCCAGTGAGATAAGTATATGAATATTTTGATAAATATTTTGGAAAGAGATTTAAATAAATGACAGATTTAATTGAATGGTTGCTATGGGTAATTAAATCTCTGAATTGTTGCTTATTTGTTTATTTGATAGTTAAATAACCGACTATCAAATATAGACTAAAACATAACTCCGGAGCTATCGAATGTTGTTTCAAAGAGACCGGGATCGGATAAGTATAAATTATCCAAAAACCACTTCGATCCAACTCATGGGTTTCATACTGGAAACATTTTGAAGATGATTGAAGATAGAGCTTTTAAAGTGCAAGGACTACTTGCTACTAATCCTGAGGGATGTAGTAGAGGTAGTGCCTTTAGATTCGTTTAGACCCAGAGCGAACTTGTATGGATGAATGCTGGCATTGCATTTTAGCCAGGAGGGCAGTGTTAGCATTCCAAGATGGTTTGCAATATAAAAGGTAACCGTAACCTCAAGCCTCATAATCTTGGGAATGGCTAAAACAGAGAATGCTTCAGGGCTATGTGTCGCACCCATCAAGGCATTTTCATCGCCTTTTCTAGGTATATACCTTTATGGATTTGGTTGTGCATGAGAGGTCTCAGAAAAGGTTGCAAAAGCAACCGAGGTGATTAAATATTTGGAACTTTAGGTAAGGTGTCGGGCCAGTCCTGATTCGTAGATAGTCTATATGAGGCCCTTGATACATTATCTAGAGATGTACTGTATGAGAGGTAGTCCCTTACCTTAGCATTTTATGGAATCCATTTTCGAATCGAGCCTTCGGACTTGACTGTATACCTATGATGCTGGAATTTAATTAATGTAACAATTTCGGCTATGATTAATATGTATTTGTACCTTAGAAATTATTATAATGTCACTGGATTTTCTATGGAAAGTGGTTTGATTGTCGTAAAGTAAAAACCCGTCCGTGTTTATGTGCGGCATGGTCTTATGAGATACCTTCGATTTTAAAGGATTTTATAAGTTATAATATATAAAATTCCTTATGATTTGAGTTTCCCATGCTGGTTTTACTTGACTGTGCCGGACACTGTTTTCCTATAATGCTCGGGTCAGCTCGAGCATATTTTCTAGATTTAGCTAGATTCTTTGGAGCTTTCAGGATACGAGCTGGCTTCTCTAAGACGTATTCGTGTATCTTAAAATATTCCGCTGTTCTGTTTTGTTTTTTCCTGTATGTAGTGTTGTATTTATCAACACATGTAAGGACAGGCTGTTATAACCATCCAAGCTGATAATAGCTTAGTATACTCTAATGTTGTGTAAAATAAAGATGATTTTTTTGTAAAGACTCGTTCATATTATTTATTACTACATTTTGTGAGATTCTATTCTGACTTTTTTTTCTTCCACCCTAAACGACCTGTCTTTTGGACACTTAATTGATCAGCACATGAATACCGACGATGTATTAAATGTCATCTTTAGGTGTAAGAAAGACATACCGTTATAATAAACAATCAAAAAGAACAAAAAGAGGCTGGCAACTAATCAAGGTAGGGATGATCGAAATCAAAGGAGATTAAAGGGCAAAGCTTAGGAAAGTTAAACACTAATCAAATCTCAACTCCAATAATTAATTTAGGGTGAATAATACATGAATCTTCTCTATATTCTTGTTTTTGAATTTGGCTATGGGTAGTATCCAAATTATTTTCATGATTTTTGCCAAGTTATGGTTGTTTAATCATTGTTTCGATAAAATAATGAATTATGGAATTTTTATGAGATTATTTAAATGGATTTTAAGGATAAAACCTAAGTTTTAAACCTCTAAATGCTTTGATTTTCTAGTATGTTGTATAAAACATTAATTTGGAGATGGGTGTTTGATTTCATAATTTTTCATGTTCAAGTAAATATTTTATGAATTTCCTAAGGTAGAAATTTAGTTTATTTAGGTTTTAATTATTAAAAATAATTAATTATGGACTTTGGTCCCAATTTTTATGTGAGAAAGAAAACATTAAATCTAAATTTTTGTGAATTTTTTGGATTTTTCCCAACTGATTATGATTTATTATGAAATTATTAAATTAGATAAACATTTAAATTAGTAAGTAATTAAGGATATTAATTAATTATAGTTGAAAAATGTTTGGAACTTTAAAAATTCATGCGGTAGTATTTTCAAAATGAATTGGAAAATATATTGTTTTATCCATTAGATATTGGATAAAAGTTGCGAATTGGTGAAACGTATATGCTTTTATTGGTAATAAATTAGTTTTCTTACAATTTACGATAATGCCATGCCACTATTATCATCGTCGAGCCTAAGATAACGCCGCAACTATGAGAGTCGACATCGATAAAGATGGAAGCATAGGGTAACTACTTAGGTAGTTATGGAATGATTCCAACCGAGTCGAAGTGGACATCAGCGGTAATCCATCATTGGCGATACTGCATTCTCGTGATGCACTTAAATGTTTAAAGCTTTAATGCTGACATCATTGATGCTGCATGTTTTCACGGTTGGTTTAAATGATGACACATATCTTTTTTTCAACTGTTTTTAATACCAAGGCAGTGTTGTTGCCTGTTTTGACTTCGACCTTACAAAATTGGTGGCATAGTAGCAAAACCATGCTAAGTAAAAGGTTTTTATAATGATGCCATAAGTCTTGTTACCTCTATTTATCAAAGTCGGCGACCTTATACTTCTCTGTTTTGGTAATAGCGCCGCACGGTATCGACGCCATAATTGTTGGTGTCGATGTTGAGGTTTTATAGGCCATGTCGCCTCATTTTCAAGTTAATAAAAGTTGTGTTTTAAAAGGTGGATAACCTATATCATATGTAAGCCGACGACCTTGTTTGGCATAGAGTTTTCTACTTAAAAGAGTTTAAGTTTTTGTTTTTGACCTTGGATAGAGGATGGCATTATTTTAATGCCGAAAATATACTACGTTGTACTAATGAATGGCGACAAGCAATATGGTTCTCGATTTCGACTTTAATCATTAGGGATACTAATGTGTTTCTTTTATTAAGTTCGATATAGATCATTAGGGGTACCGATGTGTTTCTTTTACTATATCGACATTGTTCATTGGGGAAACCAATGTGTATTAATTTTGACATGCTATATGTTTGATGACTTCGACTTTAATCATTGAGGATACCAATGTATTTTATTTCAAGATGTTATAAGTTTACAGGGTAAACAACCTAATTTGGGAAACCAATAGCCGTAGGTTGAATATGTAAGCTAAAAATGAATTAAATTGGTAACTAATGGGTTCATAGTTATCCTAGGAAAACTATGGGGTGTGAGATAGATAGTCCACAACATGTCGGAGATGGTAAGTCTCTAAATGGTTAATGAAGAGTTTATAGTCATCCTAGGAAAGCTATGAGATGTGTAATGGATAGTCCACACCATTTTAAATAGATGAAATCATATGTGATGGATAGTCCATATAGGAGGGGATAGATAATCCATAAAAATGTTTATATGTGAGATGGATAGTCCACATAACTTTGATAATGAAACCATGTGTGATGGTTAGTCCAAATGGTAGAGGATGGGTAACCCAAAGAAGTAATCATATGTGAGATGGGTAGTCCACATAAGCATAAGATAGATAATCAATAAAA
The DNA here is from genome assembly GCA_030737815.1 of Allium fistulosum. Lineage (NCBI taxonomy): Eukaryota > Viridiplantae > Streptophyta > Magnoliopsida > Asparagales > Amaryllidaceae > Allium > Allium fistulosum. The sequence goes on from CM060906.1 coordinate 922,147,660, forward strand.
TCTAGAGGGTAGTGTAATAAATTGGGATGGGTAATTGTAACAACCCGCGTATTTATCGATTTGATATTTAAATGTTTTATTTAAATATAACATCGTTCGTTGGATGTATGTCCAAAAAGATACTTTTTGCAAACAGTCGAATTAGGACTCGAGACCACCTCCATTGAGTTCAAAACGTCGTTTGCGATCTTTTTGAGTGTAAGCTTCGATATGTTTGGAGCTAGTCAAAAATTTGACCATTTGCACTTTGGGTTTGGTTTTGGGTTCAGCCCCTTTGCCAACTTAAACCCCAAACTGAACCATCCCTCCCCATTCACTCTCACCTCCTCCTCTTGCTCGGTTCTAAAGCAAAAATGGTGGGAGAGATGGGAAATTAAAACTCCCAAACCCTAGTTTCATCTTCAAATCAAGTTCTAGCTCCAAATTCAAAGAGAACCCATTGGTAAGCATCTCCTTCATCTTCTCCAACCCGTTCTCCTTTCAATTTTAGAAAATTCCCTAAACCTAATTTAGGAAATGTTTCTCTTTTGAGCATAGATTCAAGCGCATTTGGGTTGTGTTGAAGAGTAGTTGATTCTCCCTTTGCTTTCAAGCTCCTTCTTCATTGTTTTTGTGAAAAGGTGAGATTTTTATCTCACATCTTAGTCTTTAATTATCTTCGATTGTTAGGTATGAATTCCTAACACTTATTCTTGTGCAATTGATTTTGGTTTGGATTGATTTGGTGTATATTCCAATTTTTGGTGTTTTGAAATCAAAATCTATGAAAATCCTTTTATGGATATTGGTATTTGAGGCGTGTCGAAGAGCCGTTAAGGCTGGGTTGTCGCTTGGCGTAAATCCTTAGTCGCTCGATCGGTCGCTTCCGGTATTCATTTGGCCATTTTTGGTCTAGGTTCAGGGAATGCCCTGAACCCCAGTTTCAGATGGCCGAAACGTTAGATTCAGCCGTCTGAATATTATATTGGGAAGATTTTATTCCCAGATTCAGACGTCTGAATCTTTGGCTCCAGACGTCTGAATTGGCTCGATTTCAAACAGAAAGAAAATAGGCTTAAATTGCTTATTTCAGACGTCTGAAATATTTCGTTCAGACGTCTGAATCTGTGTTCTGGAAAATATTTAATTTTCCAGATTCAGACGTCTGAACCAATTATTCCAGACGTCTGAATCTGCTGTGTTTTGCCTATTTGCCTTTTTAGCTTGAATATCCAACTCTAATCAATTCGTGTTGATTCCCTTTTTGTTGTTATCATTTATTATCGGCCTCTTTGTTAAGTCGCCCACCTTTTTAAACTTAGGTCGCTTGTCTTCACTAAGTCGTACCGTTTTGACGGGGCGCTGCCCCGCACCCCGCCGTGGGCGCTGCCCCCTGGACCCCCACGACCTGACCGGACAGGTCGAACCCCGTACAACTCTGCGTAAGCAATTTTATCCGAAAACCATTTAACAGAACTTCTTACTTTGATGATTTTGAGAATTGATTTCTTTGAACTTTACTCACGTCTTCGAACGTGAATTTTTATGATTGATTGTTCTACAATCACTTCTATGATTTGTCACTTCAAAATATAAAGGTTTTCTATACTAGTATTAAATATCAAAACTCTTTCATTAAAACGATTTCAACTCTATTTTTAATATCAAACTCATTTATAAAACTGTTTTCCAATCTATTAGTATATACAAACCTTTACCTCATTCGTATGAGAAAATATAATTAAACGGCTTAGCAAAACAAGTGGTATGAAACGCTTGCATTTACTTCGTCGGTTAATTGATGGACTTGTTCGATTGAAACTCTTGTGACAATTTTCTAGTGGAGATCTACAATTTGTTCGTAAATATTTGAGTTAAGCAAGTGGTTATGGGACATGAAGCTAAACTCTTATATTTACTAGCTTAGTGTAATCGACACTTCCTTATGATCATGATGATCATTCTTTTGATTTAGACTAGCGATTGTGCGATGTCTCTTTATTTGCGAGGTTAGACTAGACACCATTTGTGTGATTTCGATTCACACATATCTCTTTATCTTCAAGGTTAGTCTATACCTCATTGGTGTGATTTCGATTCACACATATTGAAACTCTTGTGACAATTTCCTAGTGCAGATCTACAATCTGTTCGTAAATATTTGAGTTAAGCAAGTGGTTATGGGACATGAAGCTAAACTCTTATATTTACTAGCTTAGTGTAATCGACACTTCTTTATGATCGATGATGATCATTTTATGGTTTAGACTAGCAATGTGCGATGTCTTCTCGTCCGTGTGTTCGGACTTTCCTTCGGGTCATCCGTGTGTTCGGAAAAATTAAATAGATAGCTTCTCGTCCGTGTGTTCGGACTTGCCTTCGGGTCATCCGTGTGTTCGGAAAAATTAAATAGATAGCTTCTCGTCCGTGTGTTCGGACTTGCCTTCGGGTCATCCGTGTGTTCGGAAAATTAAATAGATAGCTTCTCGTCCGTGTGTTCGGACTTGCCTTCGGGCCATCCGTGTGTTCGGAAAATTTAAATAGATAGCTTCTCATCCGTGTGTTCGGAAAATTAAATGGATAGCTTCCATGAGATAGCTTCTCGTCCGTGTGCTCGGACTTCCCCCCTTTTTGTGACTTCTAGATTTCGTGTGTTGATTTCTGAATTTAATGTTTCACCAACTTTTACAATTGGCATTAATATGTATGTCATTTATTGTGGCTTGGTGAATTAAATAAAGAATATGACATTCTTTTTAATCTTTGAGAAGATTCTTGTGGTATTGATTAATCTCTTGTTGATTTTCAATTACGTACTTATCACAGTACGGTATTATGGTTATGATACGTTTTTTTTGTCATATCTCTTATTCTATATCACTTTATCTGATATTTATAGCTAGACTGATCCGTTTATTATTTTCTTATAAATAATACTCGGGTCAGACCGAGATGTTACAGGTGCTTCTGCTTGACTTCTCTTCAGGATTATTCTGACTTTTGGCCAACTACATAGTTTAGTTGTTTTTGGTTGTACACTTTTGAGATATAGACCCTATGATGTGTACTTATTCTTTTGTTTAGCACGTGATGCTATTCTTTTGTATTATCGTGGATCTTTCTGACCACTACTCTGATGTACACTTTCATGTGTTGTATATTTATTCATATCTTCTTCCGCCTTTGTGATATGAATTGTCTGTGACTGATTTGTGTTACGTTTATTTCTATATTTGTTTCCGAAGATCATATATAGCCACCATGTGATAGCTTTGTGTTTGTATCGGTATGTCGGATTTCCTCCTTAAAAGATATGCATTCTATTCTATCTGACATATCGATGCTCGCACAAAGAAGTTACACGGATGGTCGCTCCTCAACAGCCTTATCCTCCGTGCTAATTGACAGCACTACACCGTAGTGTTCTTGGTTAGCGTGGGTATAAAGGTGGGGCGTCACAGCTTGGTATCAGAGCCAAACTTCGGAACAATGTAGAATAATCTAACAAGGATCATTGTCCTAAGTCTTTCTTAGGAGTCGTGCCTTAGGATTTTATTCGAGTCAATTGGACCCGTTCTATCCTATTTTCTTTTATGATTCCTTGTTTTATCAATCATGATTGTTTGATATTCATTCCGAGAATAACTTTTTCTTCTTCTTTCTTTCTTAAAGAAGAGAAATGGTTAGATCTGGCCGTACCAACGTCGGTCAATCCAGTGCTACTCCTCAGGAGGGAGTATTTATGTCTGCCCAGCAGCTTCTAGATCTTGTTAAGAATGCTCAAGCTATCGGACCCATTCCAGAGGCTACTCATCCTCGATCCGGTTTTGCACGCTTGTGTAGAGATTATACCGATTTGGGTGGAAGGCCATTCTGGGGATCCGAGAGTGTTATTGAAATTCAAGCTTGGCTCAAAACATGCGATCGCATCTTCTCTCGCATGAATCTTATTGATCTCCACCGAGTCCAAGTGGCTTCTAGCATGCTCCAAGAAAGAGCATTGGATTGGTATGAGCTTCTTATTTCTGAAATCGTTGAAGCGGATCTCACCTGGGAGCAATTTCGGAAACGCTTCGAATTGAAATTTGTGCCGGAAGCTGAAAAAGTAACTTTAGCCCGGCGCTTCATAGACCTTGTTCAAGGTGAATCTTCTGTGACAGACTATGTCGCATCTTTCGAATCTCTTTCTAAATACGGGGTTGGGTATATTAATACCCCGATGAAGAAAAATCAGAGGTTCGTCTATGGCTTGAATAAGAATCTTAAGAAGCCATTGCTCCTGAAACTCGAAGTTTCGTTTGATCAGCTTATTGACATCGCTCTTCGTCTTGAAGAGGCCGATAGAGAAAGCGATATTGAAGTTGTGCGTGCCAAACAGAACTTCAACGACAACATGAAAAGGCCTATTAAATTCACAGGCCCCAATCCCATCAAGAAAGGGAAGCAACAAATTCCAGTAGCGAAGACTCCTACCTCTAGTCATGGACGATGCTACAATTGTGGTCTTACGGACCACTATGCAAGGGAGTGCCCAAAACCTCTCTTCTGTCGTTATTGCAAAGGTTCGGGTCATCTTATATCTACATGTCCCATTCTTAAAAATAGGAGAGAGGGAAAGTTAAACGTTGCTCAAGCCCTTGGCAATGCATCTCTTGGTCAAGGTATCCATTCTATCCTTGATGACATTTATTTTGCGATTGTCTTATTCGAGTTCTTTTTGATATGGGTTTCATCTCATCATTCTTATATCAAAAGAACTTGTGATTCTTTTTCTTTAGACATTTCTGGGCTTGAGGATTTCTTTGAGGGTTGCGAACCCGGATTGGCGGATCCGCAACACTCAATTTGCTTTTTATTGATGTCGAAATTATTTTATGTGATTTTTCTTTTCGAGCCGATTTTTACTTATGCTTCGGAATTGACTTTTGTAAGGATTGGCTTAATTACTATGAAGCCATATCCTTTGTCCCGTGTGGAATATTCATCTTCGACATTTTCAATCTGTTAAGCAGATTTCTGATTTTTCCTTTGTGATTTTGATTCCAATTTGATGGCATCATTCTATTCTTTAAGCTCACATGATGAGGAAAGTGTTATTTCTCTCATTCATGTAGTTTGAGAATTTTCTTGTATTTTGAGCTTGTCTTAGGATTATCACCTAAGAAAATCTTTTGAGTGGTGTTAAGTTCTTTTCAACTCGACCTTGCCATCGATTTTCATTTTCTACGAGTTGCGGGAGTTATCCATTTACCGCATTCCGCACTCGTTATGATTCTTATGAATGACTTAATATGTCATTCAGTTTATCCAGTTTATTTCATCCATTTTTGTAAATCGAGTATTCTATGAATATTTCGATGAGACCATTCTTATATTCATTGATTTTGGGTGAAAATAGCAATTTAAAATTTTGCAAATCTTTTTCATAAGATTTATTTATAAGTACAATTGGATTTTTTTTCTTTAAGCAAACAAAGAATATTCTTAAAAGTTTTTAAGAAACATGTTTATTATCTTGAAGATAATTTTGTGATTGTATTGCCCATTGAGTGCTTTAAGAATTTTGGTCGATGCGCTTGATCAACGTTATCGATAGGAATTTCCTAAACGCTTTGATGAGACAATCAGACACAGTAAATTGATTAGGAAAATGTAAATTTCTCTAGAAAGATTATTACATAAAGATATTTGTAATTTTTGGAAAGTTTTAGCTTTTCAGGAAAGAAGATGATTTGAAAGAATTCTTTTCCGCTACTTTTATTCTTGTGATTCCCGAAGGGAACCAAGATTTTCTCTTTAGTACCAATGCTAATCGTATTGGTTTTGATGCCGTTCACTTGCAAAAGAGAACGTACTATCATTTATTCTTCTATATAGTTATAGCCTATTGAGACTAGGTATGCCACTCATGATCTAGTGCTCGCGGTTATTGTTTTCCCTTTTAAAATTTTAGCATCGCTTATCATCTTTGTCCGATGGACAAACCGAGCGTGTGAATCAACTCTTGAAGATCTTTTTCATTCATGTGTTCTAGATCTTTGTGGAAGTTGGGAAGATCATATTTCTCTTGTTGAGTTTTCTTCCTATAATAGCTTCCAATCTTGTATTGGTATGGTACCTTTCGAGCCACTCTACGGAAGGCCATGCCGATTCTCTTTGTGTTGGCTTAAAGCCGGTGAGAAGCTGGTTTTAGGTTCAAACTTTATTGGTATTCATTTGCGTTTCACCTTTGATGGGTGATGTGCGTTTCAGTCGATCGGGAAAGTTAGCCCCTCGATATGTTGGTTCGTTTCCCATCACCGAACGTATTTGATCCGTGGCTTATCGCCTTTTTATTACCGGCTCAATCTTTAGCTATTCATGACATTTTCCACGTCTTTTATTTACGGGAATGTCTTTGGGAATTCCAATTTTATTCTTGAGCCTAGTATTATTGTGGAAATTGAAGTTTCACCAAATTTGACTTTTTGAGCAACATTCTATTCGCATCATTTCTTCGGAGGTTGAGCGCCTTCGAAATAAAGATGTTCTTCTTGTGAAAGTTCTATGGTTCTCAAATCCCAAGGATTGCTCTTGGGAAATCTAGAGAATTCATCGAGCGAACTCGTCCGGGTTTTCTCTTTCATGCTCTTTTTGGTGAACTTCTCATTTCAAATTTTCTTTTGTGTTGATATGCTTCTATGGTTGTTACTCTTTATTTTCTTCTTAAGAATTGCGAGGACGCAATTTCTTTAAGGAGGGGAGTCTGTAACAACCCGCGTATTTATCGATTTGATATTTAAATGTTTTATTTAAATATAACATCGTTCGTTGGATGTATGTCCAAAAAGCTACTTTTTGCAAACAGTCGAATTAGGACTCGAGACCACCTCCATTGAGTTCAAAACGTCGTTTGCGATCTTTTTGAGTGTAAGCTTCGATATGTTTGGAGCTAGTCAAAAATTTGACCATTTGCACTTTGGGTTTGGTTTTGGGTTCAGCCCCTTTGCCAACTTAAACCCCAAACTGAACCATCCCTCCCCATTCACTCTCACCTCTTCCTCTTGCTCAGTTCTAAAGCAAAAATGGTGGGAGAGATGGGAAACTAAAACTCCCAAACCCTAGTTTCATCTTCAAATCAAGTTCTAGCTCCAAATTCAAAGAGAACCCATTGGTAAGCATCTCCTTCATCTTCTCCAACCCGTTCTCCTTTCAATTTCAGAAAATTCCCTAAACCTAATTTAGGAAATGTTTCTCTTTTGAGCATAGCTTCAAGTGCATTTGGGTTGTGTTGAAGAGTGGTTGATTCTCCCTTTGCTTTCAAGCTCCTTCTTCATTGTTTTTGTGAAAAGGTGAGATTTTTATCTCACATCTTAGTCTTTAATTATCTTCGATTGTTAGGTATGAATTCCTAACACTTATTCTTGTGCAATTGATTTTGGTTTGGATTGATTTGGTGTATATTCCAATTTTTGGTGTTTTGAAATCAAAATCTATGAAAATCCTTTTATGGATATTGGTATTTGAGGCGTGTCGAAGAGCCGTTAAGGCTGGGTTGTCGCTTGGCGTAAATCCTTAGTCGTTGTCGCTTGATCGGTCGCTTCCGGTATTCATTTGGCCATTTTTGGTCTAGGTTCAGGGAATGCCCTGAACCCCAGTTTCAGACGGCCGAAACGTTAGATTTAGCCGTCTGAATATTATATTGGGAAGATTTTATTCCCAGATTCAGACGTCTGAATCTTTGGCTCCAGACGTCTGAATTGGCTCGATTTCAAACAGAAAGAAAATAGGCTTAAATTGCCTATTTCAGACGTCTGAAATATTTCGTTCAGACGTCTGAATCTATGTTCTGGAAAATATTTAATTTTCCAGATTCAGACGTCTGAACTAATTATTCCAAACGTCTGAATCTGCTGTGTTTTGCCTATTTGCCTTTTTAGCTTGAATATCCAACTCTAATCAATTCGTGTTGATTCCCTTTTTGTTGTTATCATTTATTATCGGCCTCTTTGTTAAGTCGCCCACCTTTTTAAACTTAGGTCGCTTGTCTTCACTAAGTCGTACCGTTTTGACGGGGCGCTGCCCCGCACCCCGCCGTGGGCGTTGCCCCCTGGACCCCCGCGACCTGACCGGACAGGTCGAACCCCGTACAACTCTGCGTAAGCAATCTTATCCGAAAACCATTTAACAGAACTTCTTACTTTGATGGTTTTGAGAATTGATTTCTTTGAACTTTACTCACGTCTTCGAACGTGAATTTTTATGATTGATTGTTCTACAATCACTTCTATGATTTGTCACTTCAAAATATAAAGGTTTTCTATACTAGTATTAAATATCAAAACTCTTTCATTAAAACGATTTCAACTCTATTTTTAATATCAAACTCATTTATAAAACTGTTTTCCAATCTATTAGTATATACAAACCTTTACCTCATTCGTATGAGAAAATATAATTAAACGGCTTAGCAAAACAAGTGGTATGAAACGCTTGCGTTTACTTCGTCGGTTAATTGATGGACTTGTTCGATTGAAACTCTTGTGACAATTTTCTAGTGGAGATCTACAATTTGTTCGTAAATATTTGAGTTAAGCAAGTGGTTATGGGACATGAAGCTAAACTCTTATATTTACTAGCTTAGTGTAATCGACACTTCCTTATGATCATGATGATCATTCTTTTGATTTAGACTAGCGATTGTGCGATGTCTCTTTATTTGCGAGGTTAGACTAGACACCATTTGTGTGATTTCGATTCACACATATCTCTTTATCTTCAAGGTTAGTCTATACCTCATTGGTGTGATTTCGATTCACACATATTGAAACTCTTGTGACAATTTCCTAGTGCAGATCTACAATCTGTTCGTAAATATTTGAGTTAAGCAAGTGGTTATGGGACATGAAGCTAAACTCTTATATTTACTAGCTTAGTGTAATCGACACTTCTTTATGATCGATGATGATCATTTTATGGTTTAGACTAGCAATGTGCGATGTCTTCTCGTCCGTGTGTTCGGACTTTCCTTCGGGTCATCCGTGTGTTCGGAAAAATTAAATAGATAGCTTCTCGTCCGTGTGTTCGGACTTGCCTTCGGGTCATCCGTGTGTTCGGAAAAATTAAATAGATAGCTTCTCGTCCGTGTGTTCGGACTTGCCTTCGGGTCATCCGTGTGTTTGGAAAATTAAATAGATAGCTTCTCGTCCGTGTGTTCGGACTTGCCTTCGGGCCATCCGTGTGTTCGGAAAATTTAAATAGATAGCTTCTCATCCGTGTGTTCGGAAAATTAAATGGATAGCTTCCATGAGATAGCTTCTCGTCCGTGTGCTCGGACTTCCCCCCTTTTTGTGACTTCTAGATTTCGTGTGTTGATTTCTAAATTTAATGTTTCACCAACTTTTACAATTGGCATTAATATGTATGTCATTTATTGTGGCTTGGTGAATTAAATAAAGAATATGACATTCTTTTTAATCTTTGAGAAGATTCTTGTGGTATTGATTAATCTCTTGTTGATTTTCAATTACGTACTTATCACAGTACGGTATTATGGTTATGATACGTTTTTTTTGTCATATCTCTTATTTTATATCACTTTATCTGATATTTATAGCTAGACTGATCCGTTTATTATTTTCTTATAAATAATACTCGGGTCAGACCGAGATGTTACAGGTGCTTCTGCTTGACTTCTCTTCAGGATTATTCTGACTTTTGGCCAACTACATAGTTTAGTTGTTTTTGGTTGTACACTTTTGAGATATAGACCCTATGATGTGTACTTATTCTTTTGTTTAGCACGTGATGCTATTCTTTTGTATTATCGTGGATCTTTCTGACCACTACTCTGATGTACACTTTCATGTGTTGTATATTTATTCATATCTTCTTCCGCCTTTGTGATATGAATTGTCTGTGACTGATTTGTGTTACGTTTATTTCTATATTTGTTTCCGAAGATCATATATAGCCACCGTGTGATAGCTTTGTGTTTGTATCGGTATGTCGGATTTCCTCCTTAAAAGATATGCATTCTATTCTATCTGACATATCGATGCTCGCACAAAGAAGTTACACGGATGGTCGCTCCTCAACAGCCTTATCCTCCGTGCTAATTGACAGCACTACATCGTAGTGTTCTTGGTTAGCGCGGGTATAAAGGTGGGGCATCATAGTAATCCAGTATATGTTGCGTAACTGCAAATAATTTTAGATCTATTCTAATCATTTTGGATGCATAAGCACGGTATGTGGTTAATATGTTTTGGTTAAGGTGCTAGCAAGGCAAAAACTCGTTCCGCTCAGCGGCGTGGTCTCACTAGATATGTAATTGGTTCGAGATGATAGGTTATTATTCACACCAGACTATTGTTTGACACGAAGTTTTTGTTTTCCCCTTAAACTCTCAGTACTCATTTGAGTAGGTCGAAAGTATGGGTTTTTAGGTTTCCAGTTAGAAAATAAGCTTTCGGAGACATGTAGGAGACAATCTAGCTATTTAGGAGTACATATCTAATACGATGTGTTGTTTGGTATTATATATATGATGTAACGGCAAGTTATATAAATGCCAAGTGTTATACTCTGATCAACCAAGGAGCATCTTCATATTTTACTCTTGGAGTATTTTGTAATTATTATAATTTCTCTGAACTTGAGTTTGCAAATGGAATTATGTAATGAATATGAAATATCATTCGTGAAATGAAATGTGAAAATTTGTAATAAAGTTGAGTTTAATATTTTTCATATTCATGTGCTTTTGATTATTAATACAATCAACATCCACATTTATCATGGGAAATTAATACGCTGGATGAATCCAGCATCCGAGCACTTAGTTTCAGAACTCAAAATAGGGGATGTTACACACACCTCTTCATGAATCATAGAACATTCTAGAAGCTTTAATTAGGATAAGAAATATTATCATAAGAAGAGTATAAGTGTAATTAGCATAAAGGAGAATTGATGTAAAGAAGAAATAATGGGAGGTGAGCTTCCATGGCATGGTGGGGGTAAAGGAAAGCTTAAAGAGCACCATTCTTGTGCCTATATAAGGAGAGGCATGCCATAGAAGATAAAGCACAAATTCACAAAGCTTAAAGCAAGCTACTTCCATGTCTTCTTCTTCTCTTTTGTTCTAAACGAAAGTTTTGGAACCTTATCCAAATCAACTCAAATTTGGAGTGAAGCCATGGGGAACATTATAAAACCTTTCACCTTGTTGGAAGTTAAAGAAGTGAAGCAACTCCCTATGGAGGAGGAGGCCGTGAGCTAGAAGGGGGATAGAGGAGGCAAAAGCAAGTGCAAAGCAAGGAGGAGGAGGAGGAAGTTGTTGCAAGGTTGGGTTCAAGTTAAAGGTGATTAATACACCTATTTGAATGGAAAATATAACATATATATGTTGTATTTTAATTGTTTTTAAGTTGTTGAATTGTTATTGACATTGTTTAAACCATTGGTTTGATTCTTGTTTTGAAAACAAGATGCATATGTGATCCATGTCTATGGACTAGGAATGGACTTGAACGGACTTGTATAACTTATGAGAATACCATGAAAGAAATAGCATAGGTTATAGATGTACTTTGGTTTAGATCGTATTCTGATTTGAAAGTACACTTATAGCGATAGTACTTATGGATGCACTTAGGAATTGTCTAATATTCGACGATTTTTATGGAACTTCGTAGAGAGATCCTTAGGGGTTAATTATCATAATTATAATGTTTTAATATGTATATTTGCTGCCATAAAAAGTTTATATAGTAAAAAGTTAAGTAACATATTGAAAAGTGATCAAACTCCACTTGTGCAAAATTGTCTCGTTTAAAGTTGATTTTTGGACTTTAAAGGTATGAAACGATATTTAAATTTAAGTATTTAATTTCATTATTTTTACAAGTGATTATTAACTCATATTAGACTATTTAAAAAGTGGTTTGAGATATTTATGAATTTTTAAAAATTAGTTGTGAATTTTAAAGAAGAGGATTTTATAATAAAATCTTGTTTTTCCAAATTTTTAAAGAAATTATAAATTTATTATATTTAGATAATATTTTGAGAAAACGTTTAAAAACCTATTATAAGTATTATAAAGTATTTTAAAAGCATTTTAAGTATATATAGCTTTTAGAAAATAAGTTGACTATTTAATACCTTAAGTAATAAAACATCTTGGACTTGTTTATTTACATATCAAATTTTGGTAAATAAATTACCATTCATATATATCGTTTCAAAATGAGTTTTAAAAGTATAAACAAAAGTCTTAGAAAGGGGTTAGAATTGCTAAATGGTCAAATGGTTAATTTTTTAATTACTTGTTTGAAAAGTAATCAACTATGCTTAACATTAAAAGCCGACGAAGTAAGGCTTACCTATTTATGAGAGTTAAGATTGATGTTCGAGTTGGGATATAAGCAATAGAGCTCTGACCTACTGGCTTCCCTCTTAATCAAGGAATAGTAAGTTGGAAAATTTCAAAAACGTGTTAATCATGTTGATTTCTTACTTGTTTATGGAAATCATTAAAACTACACTTAACACTGAAAGCCGATGAGGTAGATATATCTATTTGTGAAAATTCAAGAAAGAAGTGTCTAGGCAAGGCTTTGATGCAACCAGTGCTCTAACTTACCTAGCTTTACTCTTGGATGAGGAATAGTTAAGTTGGAATATCAAAAACGAGTTAAGTATATGAATCATGATTTATATAACCATGCTTTTAATTAGATAGCCGATTAATCGACTATCGAACTTGACCAAATATGACTTAAGAAGTTATCAAAAGGCTTCAAGGTTTCATACCAATGAGAACTCCCAAAGAGGAACATTGCTACGAAACATCTCTATCTTTCACTCACTTTTGAAAGAATTGGAATTGAGTTTACCAAAAATTTATCGATTGGTTTTGAAGAGACCAGAATCGGTAAGTGTTTTACTTATCGAATACCACTTCAAAACTAGTGTACAATTTCAATGTTTTGGAAGTGGATGTGAAGTGGAATGTTATAGAGTTGAACAATCAATCCTAAGGCTAAGTCCAAGGGAGAGGTTAGTGTTAACATTTCATTCGATGCTATCATGTGGGACTATTTGTCTTGAGAAGTATTCCAAGAGAGAGGACAATCTTAGCATTCGTCGGAAGTCTTATAGGGGAATCTATGTAGAGATTTGAGATATTTTCAAGATGCTTGAATCTGTGTAGCGATTCGCGATCTATTCGAGATGATGGAATCCATTTGGGAATTTGTGGTTCGAATGATGAAGAATCGAGTGAGAGATGCCGAATGTAGCTGCGGCATCAGAATGACTAAAACCAGAGATAGTGTAACGACCCGCCTTTTTGGACAGTTTAAACCGACGATCAAATACACATGCCGATTCTAAACCATTCAAAAGGGCAGATGGTTAATGGGGTAAATAAGAAAAGAAGACAAAAGGGACAATAAACAATCACAGAATCTCGCAGCGGAAAGATAAAATATAATAATCAAATAAACAGTTCATGAAGCTGTTTAATATACTTTTGATTATTATTTATACAACATTTATCAGAGTTATACATATACAACAGAACAAATAAAATAATGCAGCAGACAACATGATGCCAGGATGATAATAGTAATAGTATACCAAATCTTCGTCTTCGTCCTCCAGAATAGATCTTCAATAAGCTGAAAAACTCAGGACTGACCCGAGCGTAATGAAAAGACAAAACACTCGAGTCAGGACTAAAACATCCTTATGTAAGTTAATCAATCGTAAATAAATATGAATGCAACGGCGTCAGAGATGTTTACGGGGTTTGACATCTCCTATCCAGTGTCAACGTGAGTACAATAACTTAAGAGATGTTACGGGATTTTCCATCTCTCAAGGATCCGTTAAACTATCTACTATATAATAGAATACGCTATATACAGTAATGTCTATCATAAAGTAAAATATCAAACTAGCGTTAAGCCATGGCCCATTCCACCCTTAACACATTTTTATTCCCAAGAGCATATACAAGACCGTAGTTTCCCCAAAACTGGACGTCAGCAGAGGGTAATCCATATACTAAAGGTACAAACCAAAATCGTAGTGGTCGCGAATAGGATAATCAGTATGATAAGGTACATGAGGCGATACCAACTAGGATACTAGTAATTGCGTGATCCGGACTGATGTTGAGCATAGTAGCTACTACCTCAACACCGCGAAACAACACTCCCAAATCAAGGGGTGCACCCAAATCGAATCACAAAGGTAATAGATATGGTATCGAAGAAGTGTGTCCGCTAGAGGTGGCGAACCTCAATGGCCCGGCGCGGCTCCTGTTTTAGTCATGTCAGGGGTCATCCAATATCGTTCTCTTTCTTCAGTCAACGCGTTCACCAAAACCATCCACTTCATTCTGGATCAACACTCCGCGTATAATAGTTATTAAAGTGGTTTTCGGTATCGACAGAGAGTATGTCCATATCCGATCCCGGTCTCTTTAATAACTACTTATTATTACACCGATGGCTCTTTTACATTTCAAGTCGATTCATAATTGATATCAAAATATCATATTCGCTTCAAAAATCAAATCCATTTCAAATATCATATTTACTCAAAATATAAGATTCCATTTCAAAAATCATTTTTTGCCTCAATATCTCATTTCGATTTCAAAATCATTTCGAATTTCAATTTAGGTTGCAACTTCATTTAACCCAATTCGTATTTAAATTCAAGATTTAAATATAAACATTTCACTTTATTGACCAGCTTGAAATTTTTAGAAAATAGTTTTAAGTAGTTTAAAAGTAGTTTAAATAATTAAAATAGTTAAAAATACTTAAAATCTTTAAATGGATTTCAAATAGATAGATTTGTTTAAAATAATTTAAATTGGGTTAAGTAGATTTAAAATAGATCAAAATAGTTGAAGTATTTAAAGATGGTTTATACAACAGAGAAATTTGGAAACAAAATGAAACCGCTTCAAAACCAAACCATTTCAATTATAACTTCCCAATTCAAATCAATTTCAATTTCCATTCTACCGATTCAATTTCGATTTCTATCCAAGCAATGTCAACTTGACTTCAAATTAATTCAATTCTACATTTACCTTCAATTAATTTAATTTCAATTTATATCGATTTGGAGCTTGATTTTTCAAAATATCAATTTATAACTCTTAACAAAATTATTCTTCAATATTCAAATTTAAATCCAAATTCCAAATATGATTCAATTGCAAGCTCAATTTCAAAATATCATTTTATATCACTTTTACTTAGTAATACTCAAAGCTCGAGATAATGTTCAATCTTTGAAACAGATAAATTTCCGAAATTCAATCATATCCCAATTTTAAATTTCAAAGTCTCAACTTAAATTATTTAATAATTTCTTTGACCCAACATTTATTTCAACATCCCAGACTCAATTTGCGATAAATTCGATTTCTATACATTGATTTTATTTATAACTTTTAAATCAAAACATTTAAATAAATTTCAAACCAACTATTTTAAAAATTATTAAATTAACCAACCCGGTGTCCGTATATAGTTTACTATCCTATGGCCTAGTGATTAGTTATTTCAATTAAATGTCAGGGATGAATATATATCACTTAAACCAAATCACAGTGTCATATGTATGCATAACAGGATATATATAAGCAAATAAACATCCAATCATTTAAATATCAACCAATAGCATCCATCGAAATACATCATCCAATAGACAATAAAATTCACGGCAATTTCATAGTTATCAATGTCAGGTAATTTAATCGCAATTCAATTTTTATTTCAATTTGACTGTCAATTAAATTTTCAACGGTGAATTCAAATGACAATCTATATGACAATTAAATTTTATCAAACAACGACAAATAAAATTCATATCACTTCATAATATCAAATTTAACTACCATAAAGATATTTAGTACGCTGTGAATGTTATAAAACACTCAACTTGATTTTACGATTTTAAATCAAATCGAACGACGTTCGATTCAACCTAAAATTTTAACGAGCTCCAAACACTCCCAGATCTGCACTACAGCGAAGCTCTCTTTGCTGCGATTCCAACGCAAAAAGTTTCACCCAATTCTGATAACGTAAGAAGAAGTTATGCTATTTTCAAGTTTGATTATAATTTAAATAAACAATTTCTTCTTTTAATTACTCTGGAAAAATCGTGGCCGTTCGTTCAAAATCAAGGCTGAGAGTAGCTTCTCCTTCCCTCACGCGTTCGCCCAGGCTAAAGCGTTCACGAACCCAACTTGTCGCCTTCCAACCCTAGATGTCGCGCCCAACCACCAAGCCTAGACATCGATCAGGCGACGCCAACTCGAAGCCCCACACCTCCTCTTCCTTCGCCCCAAACAAAGTGGAGCTCGGTCACCCCTATGGCGTGCAAAACGAGGATGAACGGCAGACCAAAACTCCACGATTGCTGCCAATCCATCTCGTCTTTGACGATCTTGATCGTTGGATGCGTTGATCGTGTTGCCCTCTACCAAATCCCAGTTGGAAGTTTCTTCAATCGAAGCACTGATGGTAAGAAAATTGAGGGGGAAGGATAGGAGATTTCGGCCATTGATAAATAAGAACGGCGGCCACGAAAGATAGAGCTAGGGTTTGCACTTTTCACGTATATATAAGCATATATAAAAATATTTTAATATTAAATTCACTTTTAAACAACATTTTCAAACGATTTCCAAACGACGCGTGCCGACAGGCATTCGTAATGTTTTACCCACATTCCGAACACAATGGAATAGGTTCTGGGGGCTAATTTGATCGTATGTGGAAGATAGCTTTTTGAATCGAATTAAAATATTAAATTTTCGATATTAATTTCAATGCGTTTCTAACCCGTACGGCCAACTGGTAACTCCAAACGCTACGAAATTTGAAATCCGATAATAGTACACTATTACGGATCCAATGGAACAAGTTTCGTCGAATTCTGAGACCGTGCCTCGGAAGGCTATTTTTACTCGTCGATTAAATCGACGACTTTCCAAAATTTACCGAATTTCTTAATATTCCAATTTTAACATCTTATTAACTCTATTAAAATCCGAATATAACTTATATTCACTTTGGAAACCAAATTGAACCATATTAAATCAAATTTCAGTTATTCACTCTATTTTCATATATTAAATTTCAATATCAAAGTAATCATATTAAATTCAAAATTTAACATTTGAAACAAATTCAAATTATAGAACAACCATTTCCATTAAACAGTTATTCAACTCCCGTTATTCAATTATTAAGTTATTTTCAAATATTGAATTTAAACAATTTAATTGTTCAATATTCAACAAATTCCAATATTAGATTTTAAATAAATTTTCATTATCAATCCATTACTTTATTTACATCTATTAAATTCAGCATTATTATTCAATCCAACTATTGATAGTAAACTCATTCAATAAGTAGCATTATCTTTCAATACTCGTTATTATTAAATCTTCGAAATCAGTCTATTTCAAAGTTTTATTTCTACATAATTCACAATTATTATTCAACTTCAATTATTGATTATACACCTAGTTAATATATACAATTTCATTTCATTTGCAATTGGTTTCCAAATTCAATTCGACCGACTAAATAAATTAGTAACTTATAATTATCACCATTTACTTTTACTCACAATTATAAGTTTATTATTTACAACAAGTGTCACAATTACCTATAAAATACAAATTAGATTCCATTACCATAGACTATATATTATTTTATTAGTTAACCCAATATTTACAATTGTTTTCCTTATATTCCCTTTACAACCAAGTTATAACATTTGAATCATTTCAAATGGATTGGAACTCCATTCAATCTATTAATAATTACTTGGATAATTATTGTTGCAATTCATTCCAGTTATTATTATCATAAATAAATTACAAATTTTTAATTCTTCCAACATTAAACCATGAAACCTTATTAAATTAACTATTTTAATTATCGAAAATTTACGGGTCGTTACACTCTCCCCCACTCAAAACTTTTTGTCCCCGAAAAGGAAAAAGAAGGGAAAAGGAACTAAGTAAAGAATTCAACATTTGATATATTTTATTCAAAATTATCAACTTATAAAACAATGAAATTCCATTTATAAATCGTTACTACACTTCCACTAAGTTATTCCGAACGGCTATCTAACCTTAAAAGTTAGTTATCAAAACAAGTTATAAAATTTAAAACTTGAAAAATTTTCTAACACCCGGATTTATGAAAAATTTCGGCAGAGTCTCCTTTGCGCGGCTCGATCGGTACAGCTACAAAACGCCTCTACGGGCCCCAAACCAACAAAAGAAAAACCAAAAGCCAAGTGGCTCATCAAAAATCACCAAATCCAATGACAAAATAAACATGTACCTTTTGTCGGGCAATCCAAATTTCCTTGATTTTAAATACCTGCATCTTATTTACCAATGATAACCAATCATATAATTTAAAATCAATTTATGATTTGCATTTCAATTTTCAATATTAGCTTTACTTAAACCTGTACGAAGTACATATACCATCCGTACGCAATATCAAATCTGATCACTCATTTGATCACACAATTTCGCTTCCAAACTAGTATCGTTCACGCGACTCTCTAGTGCGGACTCGGATTTGGTTCCTTGATCGGAAACTGTTATTCTCCTTGCATAGCCATATACTATGATAGAGAATTCCAGAATCAAATCAAAAATCCATATCCAGGGTTCGCCGTCAAGAATCAAGTGAAAAATCCTAACTTGGATCGATATAGATTATCTCGAAATTCTGTGCTCGAATTCAGATCAAATTGTTATGCGAATAAAATAATATACGTACAACTTACGTATTAACTTTCAATAGATTCGTATACAATTTGAATATATTCAATTAATTTACTTACCTTCATTTCATTTACAATTAATTATTCACAATGCATTATTCATCCCATAATTACTTAGCATATCCATTTTAAATATTCTATACAATTTTAATTAAATTCAATTTCATTTTCCATTTATTCTTAGCTATACCAAATCCTTTTGTTTACATTTACTTCATTTCATAATTTCAGTTAATAATATACTTCATTTTCATAATTTCAGTTAATAACAGATTTATTTGTGGAACATTTTATTAACCAACACTTTAGTTTATTAACCATCCTATAAAAGTCATATATAAGAAGTTGGACTTTATCTAAGTTTATAATTACCTCAAAAGCTACAAATTTCAATTTCACAATTTCTTTGCAAATTTATATTCAATTCTATAACAAATTTACAAAGATATTATTTAGTTCATTTGTCTGCTTCCTTAAATTCTACTTACTTATTCCATTTAGCCATTCATCATTTCATATTATACTTAAGTATATAACATTTCTATCACAACCAAATTTTCATTTATATACATTTTAATTACTTTTGAGTTTTGCTTACTTGTATATTTCAATTACTTTTAGGTTTTGCTTACTTGTATAATATCTCATTACATCTCTAAATCATTCTTTTAACTTTTTAACGTTTGGTAAGTCATATTATATGTTATTAGAATGCAATGTGGTATTATACAAATTTAGAATTCATTTTACTAAATTAGAATGTTCACAATTTTTAACTTGTCTATATTTTCTTTACCTTTCAGTACTTTTCAATTTTAAGAGTTACACTTCAATTCTAAAGTTTCTCAAAACATTTAGCTTAGAGTTTTTTTTTTATTCTCTTATTATATAAGTTCTGCTTATTCACATTTCATTCAAATATTTTGAAAATATTAATTAACAGAACTTAGAAATTTAAATGCCCAGTTCATCTCAAATCATTTGAAATAAAAATATATGCATTTGTATCTTATATATATCAAATCATACTTTTGGAGTTTAAACCAAAATGCATTTTTCAAAACAGTTTCGAAGCAAAGCTCCGCATAAGTTTCCTACACTTTGAGACTCGAAAATGAACGTCGATGATGCTGCGCAGTCATCATCGAAATTATTTTCCAGCGACATAAGAGAGGAGTACTGAATTTATTAAAAAAAACTCCTTTCAAAATATTTCCCATAAATATTTTTCAACTAACATCACTACATATTTTTCTTCAAAGTTTTGAAAACCATTTTCAAAATCTTCGGGTCTTAAACTCAATATTTCTCAATTTAAATCTATCTTGATTTATAAGTCACATTTATAAATTATTCTTACAAAATTTTACTTTCTTAAAACATTCAATAAATTGTTTTATCATTATTTATTTTGTAATAAACCTTATTTATTAAAACACAATATCCCATTTATGATGACCATCCATATTATCCTTTCTAACAACCAAACAAACTGGATGAATCATGATAATTTCTAAAAATTATTTCTTTATATATATATATATAATATAATTAGGGCAAAATTATTTCATTTACCCAATTTCAAACAATACTATGTCGAATTGTTCTGTTCAAGTGTTTAGAGACCCCTATCAATGACATTAATTACTCGTATTGACCAGAATCCATAAGCCACTCAACAAATCAACCAACACAATATAAAATAATTTTATGTCACTAACAAATACGCTCTCTCATACATACACTCAGAGACTCATCATAGGGTATTACTACCCTATTCATAAAGAGTCAGACCCCACAAAGCTAAGGTTATCGCAAAACCAAAGCTCTGATACCAACTGTAACGACCTGCCTTTTTGGACAGTTTAAACCGACGATAAAATACACATGCCGATTCTAAACCATTCAAAAGGGCAGATGGTTAATGGGGTAAATAAGAAAAGAAGAGAAAAGGGACAATAAACAATCACAGAATCTCGCAGCGGAAAGATAAAATATAATAATCAAATAAACAGTTCATGAAGCTGTTTAATATACTTTTGATTATTATTTATACAACATTTATCAGAGTTATACATATACAACAGAACAAATAAAATAATGCAGCAGACAGCATGATGCCAGGATGATAATAGTAATAGTATACCAAATCTTCGTCTTCGTCCTCCAGAATAGATCTTCAATAAGCTGAAAAACTCAGGACTGACCCGAGCGTAATGAAAAGACAAAACACTCGAGTCAGGACTAAAACATCCTTATGTAAGTTAATCAATCGTAAATAAATATGAATGCAACGGCGTCAGAGATGTTTACGGGGTTTGACATCTCCTATCCAGTGTCAACGTGAGTGCAATAACTTAAGAGATGTTACGGGATTTTCCATCTCTCAAGGATCCGTTAAACTATCTACTATATAATAGAATACGTTATATACAGTAATGTCTATCATAAAGTAAAATATCAAACTAGCGTTAAGCCATGGCCCATTCCACCCTTAACACATTTTTATTCCCAAGAGCATATACAAGACCGTAGTTTCCCCAAAACCGGAAGTCACCAGAGGGCAATCCATATACTAAAGGTACAAACCAAAATCGTAGTGGTCGCGAATAGGATAATCAGTATGAAAAGGAACATGAGACGATACCAACTAGGATACTAGTAGTTGCGTGATCCGGACTGATGTTGAGCATAACAGCTACTACCTCAACACCGCGAAACAACACTCCCAAATCAAGGGGTGCACCCAAATCGAATCACAAAGGTAATAGATATGGTATCGAAGAAGTGTGTCCGCTAGAGGTGGCGAAACTCAATGGCCCGGCGCGGCTCCTGTTTTAGTCATGTCAGGGGTCATCCAATATCGTTCTCTTTCTTCAGTCAACGCGTTCACCAAAACCATCCACTTCATTCTGGATCAACACTCCGCGTATAATAGTTATCAAAGTGGTTTTCGGTATTGACAGAGAGTATGTCCATATCCGATCCCGGTCTCTTTAATAACTACGTATTATTACACCGATGGCTCTTTTACATTTCAAGTCGATTCATAATTGATATCAAAATATCATATTCGCTTCAAAAATCAAATCCATTTCAAATATCATATTTACTCAAAATATAAGATTCCATTTCAAAAATCATTTTTCGCCTCAATATCTCATTTCGAATTCAAAATCATTTCGAATTTCAATTTAGGTTGCAACTTCATTTAACCCAATTCGTATTTAAATTCAAGATTTAAATATAAACATTTCACTTTATTGACCAGCTTGAAATTTTTAGAAAATAGTTTTAAGTAGTTTAAATAATTAAAATAGTTAAAAATACTTAAAATCTTTAAATGGATTTCAAATAGATAGATTTGTTTAAAATAATTTAAATTGGGTTAAGTAGATTTAAAATAGATCAAAATAGTTGAAGTATTTAAAGATGGTTTATACAACAGAGAAATTTGGAAACAAAATGAAACCGCTTCAAAACAAAACAATTTCAATTATAACTTCCCAATTCAAATCAATTTCAATTTCCATTCTACCGATTCAATTTCGATTTCTATCCAATCAATGTCAACTTGACTTCAAATTAATTCAATTCTACATTTACCTTCAATTAATTTAATTTCAATTTATATCGATTTGGAGCTTGATTTTTCAAAATATCAATTTATAACTCTTAACAAAATTATTCTTCAATATTCAAATTTAAATCCAAATTCCAAATATGATTCAATTGCAAGCTCAATTTCAAAATATCATTTTATATCACTTTTACTTAGTAATACTCAAAGCTCGAGATAATGTTCAATCTTTGAAACAGATAAATTTCCAAAATTCAATCATATCCCAATTTCAAATTTCAAAGTCTCAACTTAAATTATTTAACAATTTCTTTGACCCAAAATTTATTTCAACATCCCAGACTCAATTTGCAATAAATTCGATTTCTATACATTGATTTTATTTATAACTTTTAAATCAAAACATTTAAATAAATTTCAAACCAACTATTTTAAAAATTATTAAATTAACCAACCCGGTGTCCGTATATAGTTTACTATCCTATGGCCAAGTGATTAGTTATTTCAATTAAATGTCAGGGATGAATATATATCACTTAAACCAAATCACAGTGTCATATGTATGCATAACAGGATATATATAAGCAAATAAACATCCAATCATTTAAATATCAACCAATAGCATCCATCGAAATACATCATCCAATAAACAATACAATTCACGGCAATTTCATAGTTATCAATGTCAGGTAATTTAATCGCAATTCAATTTTTATTTCAATTTGACTGTCAATTAAATTTTCAACGGTGAATTCAAATGACAATCTATATGACAATTAAATTTTATCAAACAACGACAAATAAAATTCATATCACTTCATAATATCAAATTTAACTACCATAAAGATATTTAGTACGCTGTGAATGTTATAAATCACTCACCTTGATTTTACGATTTTAAATCAAATCGAACGAAGTTCGATTCAACCTAAAATTTTAACGAGCTCCAAACACTCCCAGATCTGCACTGCAGCGAAGCTCTCGTTGCTGCGATTCCAATGCAAAAAGTTTCACCCAATTCTGATAACGTAAGAAGAAGTTATGCTATTTTCAAGTTTGATTATAATTTAAATAAACAATTTCTTCTTTTAATTACTCTGGAAAAATCGTGGCCGTTCGTTCAAAATCAAGGCCGAGAGTAGATTCTCCTTCCCTCACGCGTTCGCCCAGGCTAAAGCGTTCACGAACCCAACTTGCCGCCTTCCAATCCTAGATGTCGCGCCCAACCACCAAGCCTAGACATCGATCAGGCGACGCCAACTCGAAGCCCCACACCTCCTCTTCCTTCGCCCCAAACAAAGTGGAGCTCGGTCACCCCTATGGCGCGCAAAACGAGGATGAACGGCAGACCAAAACTCCACGATTGCCGCCAATCCATCTCGTCTCTGACGATCTTGACCGTTGGATGCGTAGATCGTGTTGCCCTCTACCAAATCCCAGTTGGAAGTTTCTTCAATCGAAGCACTGATGGTAAGAAAATCGAGGGGGAAGGATAGGAGATTTCGGCCATTGATAAATAAGAACGGCGGTCACGAAAGATATAGCTAGGGTTTGCACTTTTCACGTATATATAAGCATATATAAAAATATTTTAATATTAAATTCACTTTTAAACAACATTTTCAAACGATTTCTAAACGACGCGTGCCGACAGGCGTTCGTAATGTTTTACCCACATTCCGAACACAATGGAATAGGTTCTGGAGGCTAATTTGATCGTATGTGGAAGATAGCTTTTTGAATCGAATTAAAATATTAAATTTTCGATATTAATTTCAATGCGTTTCTAACCCGTACGGCCAACTGATAACTCCAAACGCTACGAAATTTTGAAATCCGATAATAGTACACTATGACGGATCCAATGGAACAAGTTTCGTCAAATTCTGAGACCGTGCCTCGGAAGGCTATTTTTACTCGTCGATTAAATCGACGACTTTCCTAAATTTACCGAATTTCTTAATATTCCAATTTTAACATCTTATTAACTCTATTAAAATCCAAATATAACTTATATTCACTTTGGAAACCAAATTGAACCATATTAAATCAAATTTCAGTTGTTCACTCTATTTTCATATATTAAATTTCAATATCAAATTAATCATATTAAATTCAAAATTTAACCTTTGAAACAAATTCAAATTATAGAACAACCATTTCCATTAAACAGTTATTCAACTCCCGTTATTCAATTATTCAGTTATTTTCAAATATTGAATTTAAACAATTTAATTGTTCAATATTCAACAAATTCCAATATTAGATTTTAAATAAATTTTCATTATCAATCCATTACTTTATTTACATCTATTAAATTCAGCATTATTATTCAATCCAACTATTGATAGTAAACTCATTCAATAAGTAGCATTATCTTTCAATACTCGTTATTATTAAATCTTCGAAATCAGTCTATTTCAAAGTTTTATTTCTACATAATTCACAATTATTATTCAACTTCAATTATTGATCATACACCTAGTTAATATATACAATTTCATTTCATTTGCAATTGGTTTCCAAATTCAATTCGACCGACTAAATAAATTAGTAACTTATAATTATCACCATTTACTTTTACTCACAATTATAAGTTTATTATTTACAACAAGTGTCACAATTACCTATAAAATACAAATTAGATTCCATTACCATAGACTATATATTATTTTATTAGTTAACCCAATATTTACAATTGTTTTCCTTATATTCCCTTTACAACCAAGTTATAACATTTGAATCATTTCAAATGGATTGGAACTCCATTCAATCTATTAATAATTACTTGGATAATTATTGTTGCAATTCATTCCAGTTATTATTATCATAAATAAATTACAAATTTTTAATTCTTCCAACATTAAACCATGAAACCTTATTAAATTAACTATTTTAATTATCGAAAATTTACGGGTCATTACAGATAGGATGTATAGCCAAATGGAACATAGCAGTTTTGCAATCCCAAAGGTGTACGGGACTTCACCTAGTATTAGTTATGGACATGCATGTAGAAGTGATGCATTCAAAACCATAAGTGTTTAGGTGCGGACCAGTTATTTATTTCATATAGTACATTCCCAAAAGATGTACATTGCTTGGACGGATATCTCTATTCCTTGTATAGGAATTCAGATTTGGCTTGATCCGTGATCTTCACTGAAAATATATTATGTGACTATGCCTTAGCGATATTAAATATACACTTATTGTTGTTGTTGTGTTCCAGAACAGCTATTTGATATGATTTATATGCTAAACCATAGACATTATCTATCATATCACTATGTATTAAACCTAATGAATGGTTGGTTTCTTTGAGGTGAAATCATTACGGAAATCCATATAGTCTCAATGGTTACTGTTACTTGTTACATATATCTTTATTTTCTCACGCTGGTTTACCAAACTGATATGAATGCTAGTTTCTTATAATACTCAAGTTAGCCCCGTGTATGTTTACATATTTAGCTATGGACGCTTTGGAGCTTATGTATAAAAGCTGGAGGATTACCTTTCATAGATTCTTATTTCCACTACATTATTGATTGTATATATATCAGCATTGTGAGGATAGGTCGTTATAACTATCCAGGCTAATGATAGTACTTAGGTTTGTAATTTTGAAATGTCTATATTAAGAATAACCCTTTGTACTATTCTTTTGATATTATATATTAGTGTTCCATTGTGAGATTGTGATGTTGTGTTCTTTCTTTCTTGTCCTATTCTTTTTTTACCTTAACTTTTTGCCTTTCCGGCACTTGGGTGCTCGGCACACAAATACCGTGGATGTATTTAGTATCGACATTCGAGGGTTGAAAAGTCGGGTCGCCACATTTGGTATCAGAGCTCAAGGTTGAACGAACACCTTGGCTTTGGTTGGGTATAGCTCATTAGAGATAGGGTAAGCGACACCCTAGAATGAGTCGAGTGTATTATACATATGAGAGCTTATTTGTATTTGACAACCAGACTTTTAAATTATTCCATAGGAAAATCTCTTTCTTAGTAACCCTCTCTTTGAAATAACTTTATCCTTTCATGTCCTAAAGAAGGTTTATACTGATTAGGTAGTAAGAACTATGGGTACTAGAGCTGCTAATACTAGAAGTGGTCTGATAGTACTATCATCAATGGTGGGGATCGAGCACCGAGGTATGTCGCTCTAGTTGAGGAACTGGGGGGAGAATTTTGTAGGGGAGGTCGTGTAGACCAGACGTCAGATAATTTTTTCTTCGCTTTTCCATTATTATGAGTGGCTGGGAGGATAAGAGGTTTAGTGGTACGGAGACAATTATAGAAGTCCAATCTTGGCTTAAACTATGTGATCGGATATTTGGAGATATGGAGCTAGATGATGCAATGAAGCATAGATTGGCATTACGACATCTGATGGATGCAGCCACGGATTGGTGGAGTTCTATTACAGCTAATGTATAAGAGAACGACTTCTCTTAGGCCTAATTTAAAGATGAGTTTGAGATGAAGTTTGTTCCGAAAGCAGGAAAGACTTTATTATCTAGTAGCTTCTTGGATCTGAAGCAATAGACCATGACCGTGGCAGAGTATGAGAATTGGTTCTACATCCACCGATAAAGTGACATGTTCCACTAGTACTCTTACGATCTGTTCTACATCCACCGAAATCTGCATCGCTATATGAAACTAGTTCAAATGATGATCCTTTAGGGTAAAACAAACCATAATCTCTAGTACTAGATAGATAACGTAAAATACGTTTAACAGCTCTTAGATGAGATTTTTTTGGTTTTGCTTGAAATCGAGCACAAAGACTGTAATGACCCAAGATTTTAGGAATTTATTCTGACAAATATAAATGAATTCAAAATAATTTTTGAATAAATTTTGAAAGGGGAGTGATATAGCTTGATAGTGTATCAGTATGTGTGTACATGTGTGCACAAGAAAGGCACATGAACTAAAGCTAAAATCCCTGAACTCTAAGAATAAATACATATTGATATGTATGGGAATATATATATAT
The DNA here is from genome assembly GCA_030737815.1 of Allium fistulosum. Classification (NCBI taxonomy): domain Eukaryota; kingdom Viridiplantae; phylum Streptophyta; class Magnoliopsida; order Asparagales; family Amaryllidaceae; genus Allium; species Allium fistulosum. The sequence continues at coordinate 922,175,070 of CM060906.1, forward strand.
ATAGATTAAATCCTTAAAGGCTGAATGCATAAGTAAATATACATATATGAATGCTACTGAATATTTTTGAGTATACATGTGCATGTGTGTGTCAATACAAAATGATGTATAAATATATATATATAGGTGTACTAATTATTTCAGTAAGACTTATGTAAATATATATATGTGATAATAAAATACTAGAGTTCAAATTAGTAAGATAAAATATACAGACATATTTTAGTATATAGGAAGAAAGAAAGAAAAACTGAAGATATAAAAAGGACTAATCCTCTTATAAATAAATAAAGGAAGTACATGCCATTTACATGAAAGCTAAAAATAGAAAAAATAAGATAAAGTAGAGAAATGCTTGGTATAGGCAGAATTAGGAAGAGTATTTGATAAATAATAAAATCAAGTCACATTTTTAGCATGATTGTAGACAAAGGAAAAAAGTATTTTCTGAAAAGCAAAATTCTGAAATTAACCAAAAAAGAATGTAACCACTTTTCTCTTCACCTAAATTAAGCCGGGGAGGGTAGAATTTTGGGTTCAAGTAAAATACAGATAACATGATTTTTCTGGTGGGCAAAAATGGCTTTAGCCAATACCCAAAACCCTAAGGAAGACCCTGTATATATACATGTATATGCAGCAGCCTCCTCTCCCTCTCAGAAAAAGAACTTTGAAAAAAAAACAACACCATAGAAATCATAAGGCAAGGGAAGGAAGAGAGCTTGAGGCTAAAGGCAGAAGTTCATCAATTAATTAAGGAAGCAAAGAAGAGAGCTAGGTGAGAAAACTCACTCAAAAATCTAAGGCAATAAGTCCTAATGTAGGCAGCCAGTTATAAGTAATTTTCTTAAAAATATATTTTCATATGAGAATGCTTATCTGTGATTTTAAAACTGAAAATGTTTTGATTCTCTTTGGTTGATCACTTGTTTTATTATAAGAAAGCTTTATGTGTTGTTAGTATACATATATGTTTTATAAACCCAGATCTATGATATGTTAATGTTTAGGAACATAAACAAATACCCAGAAAACAAAATGTTGAAAATAGGCAAGTAGTATTGGTTTTGGCTCAACCCAGAAAGATGTAAATAATGTTGAGCTGCAATATACTCATGTATAAGTGCTGAGGCTTGAGACAAAAAAAGGAATTAGGGGTGCAATAGGGTTGCCTATGTGCTGATGCTCCTGATTCAATGAAAATATATATATGTTCATATGCATAGCAAACAAAATTTTGTGATTCAGTGAAACCAGATCATTCTGAGTTTAACTCAAGCACAAATGTTTGCAAAAAAAGGAAAAACTCTCTCAAAAGCCATAAGCCAATGTTAGTTGCCTAGACCCTTTTTAGAATACCAGAATGTATATATATACATACAGAACCTTATTTATTTAGTCACCAATGGTTGTTTGCTTGTTTGTCTCTGTATGGTTATGAATAATATGAGATGCCATGATATGGATGTTTTTAGTTAGTAAAGTGGATCACTGAATGGTTTAGTCATGAAAAATCAAAAGAGTTATTATTAACTTAAACCTGATTAGGAAATTGGGGTCAAGAACACTGCAGGAATGACTTGTTTTCTTGAGTAATACAAGTTGACACATGGCTTGTTTAAGTCCTGAGATCTTTGTGTAATGGAGTGAATTAGTTCATTACAGTGTGTCCATTGATTCATAAATATTGCAGATGAGACCAGGATAGATAAATATACCAAGGGAATAATATTTGAGATGATGAGAAAACTAGAGTTTTTTTCCAGAATTGAAATATGAGGATTGAATAAATGATTTAACTCATATTGGTTATTTTCCTGTTTGGTATGAATGATTGTTTGACTATGACTGAATTGTATGCTTGAATGTATGTGCCATATTTATATATGTAGTCTCTGGAAAGAAAAATTAAAGTGTGCACATGCACAATGACACAGAGCATGCACACAAGTATGATCTGATTCAAAGGGCAGAACTTTATGTATATGTATTTAATTTGATTTTAACCTAATTAACTAATTGCTTTTGTGAATTTTCTCATACCAGACATGTGTCTGACCCTAGTGTGCTAATGGCATCTGGGGTGTCTCATTTAAAATGAGGCAGTTTCAAATGCTTTTTCAGGAATTGCAGCAACTAAGTAGGAGTAGGAGCAAGGCTTTGAGAAGAAGATTATAGCATGCTAAACTTAGTTAGAGAAGAGCCTAGATGATGAAATCTGCATGTATTGATAACTTAAATTGCTACTTGTATTAAGTGTTGAATATTGGATGGATATTTTGTTAAGTATTTTATGAAGAGATTGACTTGTATCTGGAATTTATAAATCTAGTTAATATCTGATACTAAAGAAGTTAATCAAAATATTGTAAGTGAATTTAGTAAGAACACCATGTTAAAAATTGAATGATTACATTTTATAAATGTATTAGTTAATCTTGAGTCTTTAGAAAGGATTTTAGTTTTGGAAAATCTGGATAGTTGATTCTCAGAAAAATTAAATGGGTTTTTATTTTCTACCATGGCATATGTATACAAAAGAAAATAGGCATAGGTTGAATGTTTTTATATGACTGCAAGGTTCCCATAATTTAACTTGTTTCATACAAATGTTTCATATCTTATTTTTAAATAAAGAAAGGATTTGTAATAAGGGAGTTAAAAGCCAGATCCAAATAGTTGCAGTTATATACGCACATAAACATGTTTTGTGCAAATAATAACACACCTTTTCCTTTGTATTTGTAATAGGAATCTGAATTTCACTCAAACTTTATTGCATATAACACTGTACTATGTGTGGATTGATTAAATCCAATCAATCCAATATCCTCTTGTTTTCCAGAACTCTGATTCAAACAAGAGAGGCATATACATCCTCACATGTATGTGCATATCTTTGTGAATGTACTGATATATTTATATTGGTTAATTGTTTTGATCCTGGATATATTTTGTTTATTGGAAAAGAAAATGACCTTGGGAAATATATATTTGTAATGAATGATCAATCTATATATCATCTCTGATAGTTCAAAGGAAGTTTAAATCAAACTTAAAAGTGTAAATGAATGTAGGTGGACATCCAGACACATATAAATTGAATGTTTATATGCATGTACATAGAGATCGAATTTAGACGTCAGTCTTAATAATTTAGACGTCTGAGATTAAACTTAGACGTCAGTCATAATAATTTAGACGTCTGAGGTTAAATGTAGACGTCTGTCACAAAAAAATTAGATGTCTGAATTTAGTTCAAAATGTCTTTTTCTCTCTGTTTCAATTTTAGATCTCTGCGCCGTCTGTCATAATTAGTTAGACGTCTGGGATTAAGTTTAGACGCCTGTCATAATTATTTAGACGTCTAAACTGCTGATTTTGCCTAATTTGCCTATTTAAAAAGAAACAAGTGGCTATGTCAATAGCTTGTATGGCATTTTGATTTCTATTTGATTTAAATTCCCTTTGATGAAGTAAGAAAAAAAATCCTTATGAAATTAGGGTAGAAATAGGAGGGTCATTTCAGTTGGTATCAGAGCTATGTTATTCAACATAGTAGAAGTAAAGATCAAGTTCTTAGATAGAAATAAAAATTTAAAGGAACTAAATATATATATCAATGTTTTCAGTGTGAAAAAAAAAACCACTGAAATAATAAAATTACTAATCAAACTAACCAGCTATGTAAATTATTATTAGCAAACTATGGTAGGGAGACCACCTAATCAGGGAGCAGGATCTTCCCATGCACCACCAATGGTCAATCTGCAAGACTTGGTGAGAGCATTTAGGGATGGGGCAGGACAAAGGCAAGAAAATCCCTATGAAGAACTCTCAAAATTACTTAAGACATATACTCATTTAGGAGGCAAAAGCTTTGAAGGGACAGAGAGTATCATGGAAATTCAAACATGGTTGAGAACATTGGAAAGAATTTTCAATGACATGCAACTTGATGATCAAAGAAAGAGGCAAGTGGCTTCAATACAGCTAAAAGGAGTAGCTTTAGGCTGGTGGGAAGTAATCATTGCAGGAAGGAATGAGAATGAAATCACTTGGAATCAATTCAAAGAGATGTTGGAAGCAAGGTTTGTACCAGCATCAGCAAAGACTACCTTGCTAGAAGAATTTATTAGACTTAGACAAGGAACCATGACTGTCACAGAATACACTCAAAAGTTTGAGGGGCTTTCCACATATGGAGCAATGCTTGTGGTAGATGAGGCATCCAAAAATGATAGGTACATAAAAGGGTTGAACCCAGGACTTAGCAGAGCCATGTTACCCTATGCAGACAAGACTTTTGACCATGTGATAGACTTAGCTTTGAGGTTGGAACAGCATGACAAGGAAAGGGAGAAGTTCAGGAATTTTAAGAACAATAATACCAAGAAGGGTAAGGGGAGGTATCACCCTTATGATAAGAAGAAGGAAGAGGCCAGTAACAAAGGCACTGGAGATGTCAAAGCTAAGGAAACCAAGAAGAAAATTGTGTGCCATCAGTGTGGAAAGGAGGGGCATATCAAGCCTAGGTGTCCAGAATTGAAAGGAGGAGCTTTTAAGTGCTATCTATGTGGGAAAGAAGGGCATATGAAGAGGAATTGTCCTGAGTACAAACAGCAAGGAAAATTGGCAAATTTGGAAGGAAAAGGCAAAGCCACAGTGGAGAGTAACACAGAAAACCATAGCCAAGTGGAAGGTACATTACTTATTTGTACCATACCCATAGCAGTAGTATATGATACTGGGGCAACTCACTCTTTAATTTCTTATGAACTAGTTAAAATGCTAAAACTGAATTGCATATTGGTTGAAACCCCATTGCATATACAAAGTCCACTGGGGAGTTCTAGTGTTTTAAATATGATTTGTGTGGATGTGGAATTAAACATAGGAGGAAATATTTTTATTTCCAATTTATATGTTTTGAATTACCCAAATATAGGTGTTATATTGGGGGTAGACTGGTTAAGGCAATTTAAAGCCATAATTAATTTAGATTCATCCACCATATCATTGCAAAATTCTAGAGGTCAGAGAATCACAGTTTTATGTGAAGTAGCTAAGGAAGAAAAACTATATCATTTAGTTGACTCAGAAAAAGATTTCAGTGAACTAACCATTGAAGAAATTCCCATAGTCAATGAATATTTGGATGTGTTTGGTGAGGTCAAGGGTGTTCCACACCATAGACCAGTAGAGTTCCAGATCAATCTAGTTCCAGGAGCAAGCCCAGTGATTAAAAAGCCAACTAGAATGGGGCCAAATGAACTAAAAGAATTAAAGAAACAGTTAGAAGAATTGGAAGAAAAGGGTTTTATAAGACCAAGTAATTCTTGCTGGGGAGCACCAGTGGTATTTGTTAAGAAGCAAGATGGCTCCTTAAGACTCTGTATAGATTATAGAGAATTAAACAAGGTAACTATTAAAAATAAATACCCATTTCCAAGAATAGATGATCTTTTTGATCAATTAGCAGAGGCAAAAGTATTTTCTAGACTAGACTTAGCATCTGGTTTTCATCAAATGAAGGTGGAAGAATCAAGCATCAAGTACACTGCCTTTAACACTAGGTATGGGTTGTATGAATTTTTGGTTATGCCATTTGGCTTGACCAATGCACCATCATACTTTGTAGATTTAATGAACAGAACCTTTAGAGATTGTTTAGACAAGTTTGTGCTTATTTTTATAGATGACATTTTGATTTATTCCAAAACAGTGGAAGAACATAAGCATCATTTGCACCTGGTTTTGTCTAGGTTAAGGGAAAAAGATTTAAAAGCAAAATTTTCAAAATGTGTATTTTGGAGAGAGGAAGTACATTTCCTTGGCCATGTTATATCTGCTCAAGGAATTTCTGTGAACCCTAATAAAGTAGTGGCTATTCAAGCATGGAAGAGGCCAAGCACTGTGAGTGAAGTGAGGTCATTTATGGGGATGGCAGGGTATTATAGGAGGTTTATAAAAAAAAATTCAAAAATTTCTGCACCACTCACTAACCTAACCAGGAAGAACCAAGCTTTTGTTTGGTCAGAAAAATGTGAGAAGTCTTTTGAACAGTTGAAGGAGGCATTGGTAAATGCTCCAATTTTAAAGGTACCTCATGGAAATGAAGAATTAGTTGTATACACTGATGCTAGTGGATTTGGCTTGGGTGCAGTGTTGATGCAACAAGGCCAAGTCATTGCATATGCATCCAGACAACTTAAACCCCATGAAGTAAGGTATGCCACACATGATCTCGAATTAGCAGCTGTGATCTATGCTTTAAAACTTTGGAGACATTATTTGTTAGGCACAAAGTTTGAACTTTACACTGACCACAAGTCTCTAAAATATTTATTTTCACAAAAAGATTTGAACATGAGGCAACATAGATGGGTGGAGTTCTTAGCTGCCTATGACTTTGACATACTCTATACACCAGGCAAAGCAAACAAAGTTGCAGATGCTCTAAGTAGACAGCATGCTAAATTGGCTATGATGATGATAGAAGAATTTAAAGACTTGTCTTTGCTAACTGAGTTAGAAATTGGGGAGAATGGTTGTGTGCACATTGATGAGCAGATGCATGGTGCACAAGAAGATAAAGGGAAGTTAAGCTTAATGACACTTCAACCAGATTTAATTCTGAAGGTAGGAAAAATGCAAGAACAGGATGCCAACTTATTAGAGAAGAAAGTGCTCCTCTCAAGAGGGGAGGAAGTGATGAATCACCATATTGATAAAAATGGTTATCTGAGATACCAGAATAGGATGTGTGTACCAGAGGACACAGAATTGAAGAAGGAGATATTGAATGAATATCACAGAAGTAAATACTCCATACACCCAGGCAACACAAAAATGTACCAAAATTTGAAAAGAGACTTCTGGTGGAAGGGGATGAAATCTGATGTAGCTAAATACATTGCCAAATGTATGACTTGCCAACAAGTCAAGGCTGAAACCCAAAGGCCATCAGGGTTGATGCAGCCTCTTAGTGTACCACAGTGGAAGTGGGAAGACATATCTATGGACTTCATAGATGGACTGCCTAGATCTAAGAGAGGTAATACAAGTATATGGGTGATAGTTGATAGGCTAACCAAGGTAGCACACTTCATCCCAGTCAAGTCAGAAAGAACAGCACCAAAGTTAGCTCAAATTTTTATAAAGGAAGTGGTAAAGTTACATGGCATTCCCAAAACCATTGTGAGTGATAGGGATACCATCTTCACTTCAAAATTCTGGAGAAGCTTTCAAGAAGCAATGGGAAGTGAACTATGTTTAAGTACTGCCTACCATCCTCAATCAGATGGGCAGATTGAGGTAGTAAACAAAGTTTTGGAGGACATGTTGAGGGCATGTATACTGGATTTTGGGGGCAACTGGGAAGATTATCTTCATCTAGTTGAATTTACATACAACAACAGCTACCAAAGCACCATAGGAATGGCTCCATTTGAAGCCTTATATGGTAAACCCTGTTTGTCACCTGTTTGTTGGGTAGAAGCAGGAGAAAGGTCTATTTTAGGACCTAAGTACATACAAGAAACTAAGGAGAAAATTGAGTTGATAAGAAGAAGAATGGCAGCAGCTCAAGATAGGCAAAAGAAATATGCAGACATGAGAAGGAGGCAGGTAGAATATGAAGTGGGAAATTTTGTTTTCATCAAAATCTCACCTATGAAAAATGTGCTGAGGTTTGGAAAACAAGGCAAGTTAACCCCAAGATATATTGGACCATACAAAATTCTGGAAAGAATTGGTCCCTTGGCATATAAGTTGGAATTACCAGAAAACATGCAAGGTATACATGATGTTTTTCATGTATCACAATTGAGAAGGTGGGTCCATGACAAGGCAGAAATTCTTGAGACCCCAACCCAAGTGCAGATAAATTCTAATTTGATTTATGAAAAGGATCCAGTGGGAATTTTGGCAAAAGATGTGAAGAAGTTGAGAAATAAATCTCTGAAACTTGTGAAGGTACAGTGGAGTCTTGATCCTAGTGATTGCACATGGGAGTTAGAAGATAAAGTTAGGATAAATTATCCTAAGCTATTTTCAGATTAAAGGTAATTCTGATCTTTGATTGTTTTCTTTTTAGATGCATATATTTTTAGTTATTATAGAACTAAAAACCTATTTGATTGAGAATGTACTTGTTCTCTGAATTAAGTTTAAAATTTATTTTAAGCTTAGGAAAATTGTGGGACACAATTCCTAAAAGGAGGGGTGTATGTAATGACCAAAGATTTTAGGAATTTATTCTGACAAATATAAATGAATTCAAAATAATTTTTGAATAAATTTTGAAAGGGGAGTGATATAGCTTGATAGTGTATCAGTATGTGTGTACATGTGTGCACAAGAAAGGCACATGAACTAAAGCTAAAATCCCTGAACTCTAAGAATAAATACATATTGATATGTATGGGAATATATATATATATATATAGATTAAATCCTTAAAGGCTGAATGCATAAGTAAATATACATATATGAATGCTACTGAATATTTTTGAGTATACATGTGCATGTGTGTGTCAATACAAAATGATGTATAAATATATATATATATATAGGTGTACTAATTATTTCAGTAAGACTTATGTAAATATATATATATATATGTGATAATAAAATACTAGAGTTCAAATTAGTAAGATAAAATATACAGACATATTTTAGTATATAGGAAGAAAGAAAGAAAAACTGAAGATATAAAAAGGACTAATCCTCTTATAAATAAATAAAGGAAGTACATGCCATTTACATGAAAGCTAAAAATAGAAAAAATATGATAAAGCAGAGAAATGCTTGGTATAGGCAGAATTAGGAAGAGTATTTGATAAATAATAAAATCAAGTCACATTTTTAGCATGATTGTAGACAAAGGAAAAAAGTATTTTCTGAAAAGCAAAATTCTGAAATTAACCAAAAAAGAATGTAACCACTTTTCTCTTCACCTAAATTAAGCCGGGGAGGGTAGAATTTTGGGTTCAAGTAAAATACAGATAACATGATTTTTCTGGTGGGCAAAAATGGCTTTAGCCAATACCCAAAACCCTAAGGAAGACCCTGTATATATACATGTATATGCAGCAGCCTCCTCTCCCTCTCAGAAAAAGAACTTTGAAAAAAAAACAACACCATAGAAATCATAAGGCAAGGGAAGGAAGAGAGCTTGAGGCTAAAGGCAGAAGTTCATCAATTAATTAAGGAAGCAAAGAAGAGAGCTAGGTGAGAAAACTCACTCAAAAATCTAAGGCAATAAGTCCTAATGTAGGCAGCCAGTTATAAGTAATTTTCTTAAAAATATATTTTCATATGAGAATGCTTATCTGTGATTTTAAAACTGAAAATGTTTTGATTCTCTTTGGTTGATCACTTGTTTTATTATAAGAAAGCTTTATGTGTTGTTAGTATACATATATGTTTTATAAACCCAGATCTATGATATGTTAATGTTTAGGAACATAAACAAATACCCAGAAAACAAAATGTTGAAAATAGGCAAGTAGTATTGGTTTTGGCTCAACCCAGAAAGATGTAAATAATGTTGAGCTGCAATATACTCATGTATAAGTGCTGAGGCTTGAGACAAAAAAAGGAATTAGGGGTGCAATAGGGTTGCCTATGTGCTGATGCTCCTGATTCAATGAAAATATATATATGTTCATATGCATAGCAAACAAAATTTTGTGATTCAGTGAAACCAGATCATTCTGAGTTTAACTCAAGCACAAATGTTTGCAAAAAAAGGAAAAACTCTCTCAAAAGCCATAAGCCAATGTTAGTTGCCTAGACCCTTTTTAGAATACCAGAATGTATATATATACATACAGAACCTTATTTATTTAGTCACCAATGGTTGTTTGCTTGTTTGTCTCTGTATGGTTATGAATAATATGAGATGCCATGATATGGATGTTTTTAGTTAGTAAAGTGGATCACTGAATGGTTTAGTCATGAAAAATCAAAAGAGTTATTATTAACTTAAACCTGATTAGGAAATTGGGGTCAAGAACACTACAGGAATGACTTGTTTTCTTGAGTAATACAAGTTGACACATGGCTTGTTTAAGTCCTGAGATCTTTGTGTAATGGAGTGAATTAGTTCATTACAGTGTGTCCATTGATTCATAAATATTGCAGATGAGACCAGGATAGATAAATATACCAAGGGAATAATATTTGAGATGATGAGAAAACTAGAGTTTTTTTCCAGAATTGAAATATGAGGATTGAATAAATGATTTAACTCATATTGGTTATTTTCCTGTTTGGTATGAATGATTGTTTGACTATGACTGAATTGTATGCTTGAATGTATGTGCCATATTTATATATGTAGTCTCTGGAAAGAAAAATTAAAGTGTGCACATGCACAATGACACAGAGCATGCACACAAGTATGATCTGATTCCAAAGGGCAGAACTTTATGTATATGTATTTAATTTGATTATAACCTAATTAACTAATTGCTTTTGTGAATTTTCTCATACCAGACATGTGTCTGACCCTAGTGTGCTAATGGCATCTGGGGTGTCTCATTTAAAATGAGGCAGTTTCAAATGCTTTTTCAGGAATTGCAGCAACTAAGTAGGAGTAGGAGCAAGGCTTTGAGAAGAAGATTATAGCATGCTAAACTTAGTTAGAGAAGAGCCTAGATGATGAAATCTGCATGTATTGATAACTTAAATTGCTACTTGTATTAAGTGTTGAATATTGGATGGATATTTTGTTAAGTATTTTATGAAGAGATTGACTTGTATCTGGAATTTATAAATCTAGTTAATATCTGATACTAAAGAAGTTAATCAAAATATTGTAAGTGAATTTAGTAAGAACACCATGTTAAAATTGAATGATTACATTTTATAAATGTATTAGTTAATCTTGAGTCTTTAGAAAGGATTTTAGTTTTGGAAAATCTGGATAGTTGATTCTCAAAAAAATTAAATGGGTTTTTATTTTCTACCATGGCATATGTATACAAAAGAAAATAGGCATAGGTTGAATGTTTTTATATGACTGCAAGGTTCCCATAATTTAACTTGTTTCATACAAATGTTTCATGTCTTATTTTTAAATAAAGAAAGGATTTGTAATAAGGGAGTTAAAAGCCAGATCCAAATAGTTGCAGTTATATACGCACATAAACATGTTTTGTGCAAATAATAACACACCTTTTCCTTTGTATTTGTAATAGGAATCTGAATTTCACTCAAACTTTATTGCATATAACACTGTACTATGTGTGGATTGATTAAATCCAATCAATCCAATATCCTCTTGTTTTCCAGAACTCTGATTCAAACAAGAGAGGCATATACATCCTCACATGTATGTGCATATCTTTGTGAATGTACTGATATATTTATATTGGTTAATTGTTTTGATCCTGGATATATTTTGTTTATTGGAAAAGAAAATGACCCTGGGAAATATATATTTGTAATGAATGATCAATCTATATATCATCTCTGATAGTTCAAAGGAAGTTTAAATCAAACTTAAAAGTGTAAATGAATGTAGGTGGACATCCAGACACATATAAATTGAATGTGTATATGCATGTACATAGAGATCGAATTTAGACGTCAGTCTTAATAATTTAGACGTCTGAGATTAAACTTAGACGTCAGTCATAATAATTTAGACGTCTGAGGTTAAATGTAGATGTCTGTCACAAAAAAATTAAATGTCTGAATTTAGTTCAAAATGTCTTTTTCTCTCTGTTTCAATTTTAGATCTCTGAGCCGTCTGTCATAATTAGTTAGACGTCTGGGATTAAGTTTAGACGCCTGTCATAATTATTTAGACGTCTAAACTGCTGATTTTGCCTAATTTGCCTATTTAAAAAGAAACAAGTGGCTATGTCAATAGCTTGTACGGCATTTTGATTTCTATTTGATTTAAATTCCCTTTGATGAAGTAAGAAAAAAAAATCCTTATGAAATTAGGGTAGAAATAGGAGGGTCATTTCAAAGACATACACTCATCATTATATCGGGTCGACTAGCCGTCAAATAGAGTAAAGAACCAATCATGCTACGATATAATTTTTCATCAAAATCTTTTCCGTTATCATCCTTTTCTAAGTGAACAGTAGTACTCATCGGTGTTGGTTTGCTTGAAATTTTTTCCATTCCAAAGCGTCGTAATAGGTCGTTACAATATTTTTCTTGATGAATAAAAATACCATTTTCAAGTTGTTTTATTTGTAAACCCAAGAAGTAATTTAATTCTCCCATGTGAGACATTTCAAATTCATTTTTCATAATATTTGAAAATTGATTACAAAGATTTTCATTAATTGAACCAAAAATAATATCATCTACGTAAATTTGAACAACTAAAATATCGTTATTTTCTCGTTTAATAAATAAAGTTGTATCGATTTTACCTATTTGAAAACCAGATGTAATTAAGTGATTTTTAAGTCGTTCGTACCAAGCTCGGGGAGCTTGTTTTAAACCATATAAAGCTTTTTGTAATTTAAAAACATGATCGGGATATTTTTCGTGAACAAATAATGGGGGTTGTTCCACATATACATTTTCTTTAATAAAACCATTTAAAAAAGCACTTTTGACATCCATTTGAAATAGTTTAAAATTGTGATGTGTTGCAAAGGCGAGTAATGTACGAATACCTTCTATTCTAGCTACTAGAGCAAAGGTTTCGTCATAATCGATACCTTCTTCTTGATTATAGCCTTGAGCAACTAAACGTGCTTTATTTCTAACAAAATTTCCATTCTCGTATGCTTTGTTTTTAAATACCCATTTTGTTCCTATAACCGATTGGTCTTCAGGTCTTGGTACTAGTTCCCAAACATTATTACGTTCAAATTGATTCAATTCTTCTTGCATAGCCTTTATCCAAAAGTTATCATTTGAAGCTTCTTTATAATTTTTTGGTTCAAAATTTGACACAAATGCTACATGTCTTATTTGATTAAGTTGATTTCTAGTTGCTCTAAAATTGAGATCTCCAATGATATTATCTTTTGGATGATTCTTAAGAATTCTAGGGGATGATATTAAAGTGTTATTTTGCACATTTGTTTCATTATTAATAGAATTTTTTGAATTTGTTAGTGGAATAATTTATTCTTCATCATTAGTATGATGGTTAAATAGATTTTCGTCGAATGAAACATATAAACTTTCTTCAATAGTATTATTTCGTTTATTAAAAATTCTATATGCTTTGCTACGATCCGAATATCCAATAAAGATACCTTCATCGGCTTTCGGGTCAAATTTTCCTAAGTTATGTTTTGTATTTAATATAAAACATTTTGAACTGAAAGTTTTAAAGTATGATACTTTAGGTTTTCTTCCAAAAAATATTTCAAAACTAGTTTGTTTAGTCATAGGACGTATGGTTACTCGATTTAACACATAACAAGGTGTGGCAATAGCTTCTGCCCAAAAGTGTTTTGGTAATTTCTACTATTTAGTAGTGTTCGTGCACATTCTTGTAACGTACGATTTTTTATTTCTACTACACCATTTTGTTGAGGTGTGCGAGGAAAAGAAAAATTATGACTTATTCCTTTCTTATTGCAAAAATTAGTAAAAAGATCGTTTTCGAATTCTCCTCCGTGATCACTTCGAATATTTTTAATTTTCAAGTCCATTTGTGTTTAATTCTTTTAGCAAATATTTTAAACATACCAAAAGTATCGCTTTTATGTTTTAAAAACAAGGTCCATGTATATCTTGAAAAATCATCAACTATTACGAAAACATATTTGTTGTGATTTATAGATCGTATTTGTGTTGGACCAAATAAATCTAAATGTAATAATTCTAATGGTTGTTTTGTAGAAATATTATTTTTAGATTTAAAAGAGCTTTTCTTTAGTTTTCCAATTTGACAATCGTCACATAAATTTTCTACTTTGTAATTTATTTTAGGTAAACCTCTAACTAACTCATATTTTGCCAATTTATTAATATTTTTCAAATTGATATGACAAAATCGTTTATGCCATAACCATGGATCATTATGTTTGGCGGTTAAACATAAATTTGAATTTTTATTTATATTCATGTTTAATACATAAAAAATTTTGTTTCTAAAACCTTCAAATATAAGTTGTTTGTTATTATCTAAAATATTACATCTATTTTTTTCGAAATTTATTTGAAAACCTTTGTCGCATAATTGACTAATACTTAGTAGGTTGTGTTTTAGATTTTCTACTAATAAAACATTTGTAATAATAGGAGAATTAGAAATACCAGAGTTGATGACTTCTCCAATGCCCATGACATATCCTTTTGAATTATCTCCAAAGGTTACCGTTCCACCATCGATGTATGTTATATTTGATACATTTTTGAATTTCCGGTCATATGCTTGGAGCATCCTCTATCTAGTATCCATTTCTCCTTATGTTTTATTTTGGGTACCTGCAAAATAAAAGATGTTTTAATTGTTAGGAGAAGGTAGCCATACCCAAGATGGTTTGGTACCTTTATAAATATAATTTTTATTATGGACTACATTCTCTAAGAAATTATTAATATGTTTCTGTTTAATCAAATTATTATTTGTCTTAGGAATCCAAATTTTCATAGTTTTGGTATTCATATTAGACGTAGGTAAACTTTTAGTTTTTTTATACCTAAATTTTTTTGCATCATTTCCTTTGTGTTTAGAAGTATTTTTAAATCCTATTCCATTTCTATTGCCTGATGGTTTTGAAGTTTTGATAAGATTTTCCAAATCTTGTTTTCCTTTATTAAATTTTGACTCATTATTTGTAATTTTATCTAATTTTTCTTTTAATTCCAAATTTTCAATTTTCAATATTTCAATATTGCTTTTCAAGTTGACATTTTCTTTTAGCAAATTATCCTTCACTATTTTAGTGTTTTCAAAATCAATAGTAATAGCCTTACTTTCTATCAAATTATTTTTAATTTTTTCTTGAGATAATTCTAGTTCTTCTTCTAAGATAATTTTTTCATCTTTTAACATTCCTACTTCAAGTTCTAATCTATTTATTTTGGCTATATATTCTTTGTTCAATTTTTTAATTTGTCTAAATTTATCATCTAATTCCATGCTAAGTTCTAATAATTCGTCATAACTAAGTTCCGGGCATACCTCATCAGTTTGTGCCATAAAACACACATTAGCTTATTCTCCATCACTATCACTATCACTATCACTTTCAGATGATGAAGAATCTGAGTCATCCCATGTTACTTTGAAAGCCTTCTTCTTTTTGAGTTTTTCAAATTAGTTCTTCTTTTTATCATTATTGAGTTTAGGGCAATCCTTCTTCATATGTCTGTATTGATCACACTCATAGCACTTGATTTGAGATAGGTTTGTTGTGTTGGCTTCCCTTCTTTTTGGAATTTGGTCATCTTTCTAAATTTCTTGAATCTGTTATAATTCTTGGCAATGAAGACTATCTCTTCTTCATCTAAATCGGAGTCATCGTTTTTTGTTGCTGGGAATGCTATGTTCTTCTTCTCCGAATTTAGTTCTTTTCGTGCCTGCAAATTAGCTTCATAGGACATTAAATTTCCTATCAACTCCTCAATTTTAAGAGTAGATAGATCATTAGCTTCTTCAATAGATAATAACTTCCTTTCCCAATCCGATGTTAAAGAGTTGAGTATTCGAGAAACTAAATCAAAATCAGTAAACTTAACTCCTAATGCCATAAGATCATGTTGGATAGTTTGAAATCTAGAATACATGTCAACAATAGTTTCATTTTGCTTCATTTTAAATGATGAAAATTGGTTTTGCAAAATTGAAACCTTAGTTTGTTTGACCTTTGTTGTACCTTCGTGTGTAATTTGTAAAGTACGCCAAATGTCAAATGCAGTTGTGCATAACATGACACGTGAAAATTCATTTTTATCTAGAGAGCAAAATAAAACGTGCATAGCTTTAGCATTGTTTGATGCTAAGGTCTTTTGTGCATCGGTCCATGTGTTCATAGCAGTAGTAGGTGCTTCATATTTATCTTGAGTAGCTGACCAAATTTCTAGACCATTAGCTTCCATAAAAATTCTCATACGTGTTGACCAATATGCATAGTTAGAGCCATTAAAAAGTGGGGATCGTGCTGTGGATTGTCCTTCTTGAAAAATACTTGCCATATTAAAATGATTCAAAAACGTGTTACTGTACTTTGATCAAACCTTACTTTGATACCAATTGAAAGTTTATAGTATGGTGGATCGATTATACAAATGACAAGTATATGACTAATTTAAACTATAGTGTAACAATAGTAAAGTATGTAAATAAGAATAATCACACTAGAGATTTTATACTGGTTCGGACCTCCCGTCCTACATCCAGTCCCGAAGCTCCTCTTCGGAATTTCCTTTCACTGAATAACCTTCACTTCACCCGGAGGAAAAGGTTTACAATAGCAGAGTTTCTTTGTCAACTGCATGTTCTCTATTACACAGATTTTGATTATATAGTACAAATGCTTCCAATATATATCAAGAGAGTATTGTCTATGAGGAACTGTATATTTGGAAGAGTAGAATACAAGTATAGATTGCTAGAGATCAAGAATATATCAGAGTATAAGAGTAAAGAGCATAAGTAAGTCAGGTAAGATCTTCTCTTGGATTTTTGATGCTATTTATAGTGGTAGAGAGATTCCTTGAGTAGTTGCATCCATTAACAAGTGTTCTATGGTCGCTTCTGATGGTGATGAAGAGTTGTAGCGAAGAGAAGCGAATGTGTCTTTTCAATTGTGGCAGTTGTAATTTGAATGCTATTAGCCGAGTTCAGTTTCAGACGTCTGGAATATGTCTCAGACGTCTGGCTCTCTATATTTTTTGTATATAGTAGACTTTCAGACGTCTGAGTACATTAACCAGACGTCTGATTCTGTCTAGTTTGTAATTCAGAAGATTTATTCAGACGTCTGGCTAGTGCACCCAGACGTCTGATCTTGTGCATGTTGCTTTTCTTGTATCTGTGTTGTCGCTCTTCTGATTCTATCGACCTGTAGCCTCTTGATACGTTCTTCGAGCCTTGTTCTTGTCACTCTAGTGATGTTACTTTAGCAATTTACCTATAAATAGAAATACATATGCATATTCGATTTCCATTGTATAGTTGTTGTCATCGAAACCGTAGATTTTATTTCCTAACACATTACATTGTCTTGATTTGGATTGGGGTTAGTAAACACGCCGCTAAAGAAGAATGAAATGTTCATTGCGGGTATGTGCCTTAAGTTCTAGAGGGATAAAGCTAATCACATCATGGGATCTTTTGTTGGTTTGGTTAACATGGCTTTAAGGTTTAAGAGTCGAGTGTCGAAGCCGTCTATTTCTACACAAGCTAGGGACAACAAGTGGAAGATTTGGCTTCCGGGAGATATTTCTAGTGTAGTTTGTCGTACATGTATGCAGAAGGGACACTTTTCTTAGATTTGTAAGTCGAGGAAAGAAGGGCAGTGGCTAGAGTGTAGATAGTGAAAGCATCGATTGAAAAGTTTCCGAAGCTTGATGCACAATTTGCACCGAAAGGTTGTTACGGTTGCCATCAGCGTAGCCATTTTGTCAAGGATTATCCGATGCTTAAGAAAGATAAATAGCCTAGGGTCTTTGCTATTTCTACATCTAAGAAAAGGAAGAAGATTCTTAAGGTTATACTATCTGGCTTTCTTATTCATGTTTGTTTGACTCCAATGCTTCTTATAGTTTCATATCTGGTAACCTTGATTGTTTTGTCATGCTTGACATGTTTGGAACATTGAGTATTGTTTCTTATTGAATTTTTCTCAACGAGTTTTTGAGCAGTTTTACCTTTCTACATTATGGGTTGGGTAGACAGTAATTATGGGTACTTGCAACAAACACCTTGTCAATTAAGTTTCATGGTTTGACTATAAGGTGTTTTGTGATAATATTGGGTTAGAAGTTAAAATTTATTAAAAGATGTTTACGATAATTATACGGAAAGATAAAATACTTTGGAAATAAATATTTGTGAAAAGATTTATATCTGAAGGAGATTTTAAATAGGTATAGATTATAAAATATGGTTCACAAACAAAAAGGATTTACATAGAAGTTTGAGAACTTAAATTCCGGTATCTTTGTAAATATTTTTCAAGATGTTGGAGAAAATAATATTAGCATTTTTGAAAGTAAATATTTGGGAATTGGTTTAGAACATGATACTTAGTATTATTATACGACGTATTTGATACCATTTTGGAATGATTATAGTTAAATACAAAAGGTATGGTTTGGATGTACTGAACTCACTTCTGTCATTTGAAAATAATATTAGTGATGATTGTAGCATTATCGGCGTTCATTTTTTGGGATGTTAAGTGTTGGGTGCTACAAAGTTATTTTGGTAAAATGTATTTTGATTTAAATCCCAAAAGTATGATTTGATATTTTATTTCAAAATGATTTCAAATAAAAACCGGTATTTATTTCTAAAGTTTTCTTATTAAATTATCCATGGACACATGTAGCCTATGCATTAGGAAAGTATGGTATGTGCATCGTGATATGATATGTTGTTTGGTAATTATTTGTTAAAATGAAATGGGATTTTTGGTAGTTATTTATAGTTTGGAACTTCCAAATTGTTATAAAACTTGTAGTTAAGTGTTTTATGAAAATATAAAGTTAAGTTATATAACATTTAAATTTGAAAAGGTAGTAAGTTAAAACGAGTTCAAATTATTGATCACCCTTGTTAAGTAAGATGAATTAGACGTTTGTATATACTTTTAGGGTGTAAGGGAGTATTATACGAGTTGAAACTTAAGTTATAAAATGTGGATAAACTTGAAGTTATGTTATATGAAATGATTCATAAATGATTTTAGTAGTAATAGACATATTATTTAGATAAATGAATGTGATTAAAAAGGAATTAGTGTAGTCAAGAAACCAATAGGATAAATGCGTAAGTTATATGTAGATGTCTTACTCGCATGACTGTTCTTAATTTAGTATTCGAGTAATTTTTTCGAGGTGGTTTACACAAGTCCGAACAAGGATTTTTCACTCAATTCATGAGAGCGAACACTTGATACGGATTTGTGATACAATCCTGATATTTTTTATAATAGTGTATGGCTATGCATGAAGAACAGAGGTTTCTAATCAAGGAACCAAATCAAAGTCTGCACTAGAGAGGTCAAGTGATCTATACTAGTTTGGAAGTGAAATTATGTGATCAAGAAAGTGATAAGATCGGATATTGCGTACGGATGGTTCGTATGCATCGTACGAGCTTTAGTACATTTGTATACTATGTTTGTTGGCTTATGAAAAGTTTAGGGAATGCCTCTTCGATTTATTATGAGGTAGCACGAATAATCATCTAAGTAATGACCTGAGACTGTTGAGCGTAAGTTATGCTTAGTAGATTGTTTATCGTCCTTGGACGATGGGAGAGTTCTGAACCTGAGCGAACCATAAGCATTGATTACTAGTAATTATGAATACTATTTGAGTATTTGTTTGCTTGTTCCTTTGTAAAGGTTAGAAGTGCCATGGTGCAAGGATGCTCGAGGTGGTACCAAGAAGATGGAGGATAGTTTGAGGGAATTCTATCCAGGGTTGCTTATAGATTAGGGTTTCCTTCTTATCTTTATATCGTGTATCTTTTTAGTGTACTCACCGTTTGAAGTGGATTCGCTTAACGTGCATTTCAATTTGAAATTTAGCTTGTATATAGTTTCAGCAGTACTCTATATATGTATCTTTTTTATTTTATCTCCTTTGATTATCGTTCTTAGTTGAATTTTGAGGACGAAATGTTCTAAGTAGGGGAGAATGTAGCGATCCTGAAATTCAAACACTTCTTCTTCGAATATCGAAACATTATAAAATATAATTAAGTGGTATACATATGATTTTATAACCTTATTACGCATCATTTAATTAATGAATAATGATAAGAAACTTGTTTTTGAAAATTATTTACAAAAAAATGTTCTTTGAATAAAATCGATAATGTGACCGAAAATCAGTTTGTCGATAAACAGCTTTTCAATCGATATAAGTTGTTCGAACTCTTGTGGACTTATTTAATAATCAGATGAACACATTAGCAAATAATTAACACAAATATCTTTTCATGAAGCATGGTATATTCGAGAAGCTTCCATTAGGATAAGAAATATTATCATGAGAAGCGTATACATAAAGGAGAAGTGGTGTAAAGGAGAAGTGATAGGAAGTGAGTCTTCCATGGCTTGGTTGGGGGGGTGAAGGCGAGCTTAAAGAGCACCATTCTTGTGCCTATATAAGGAGAGACATACTATAGAAGATAAATCACAAATTCACAAAGCTTAAAGTAAGCACTTCCATGACTTCTTCTTCTCTTATGTTCTAAAGGAAGATTCTGAAAATCTTATCCAAATCAGCTTAAATTTGGGGTGAAGCCTTGGGGGAATATTATAACACCTGGGGTGAAGCCTTGGGGGAATATTATAACACCTTCCACCTAGTTAAGTTGAAGAAGTGAAGCCATTCTCCCTATGAGGAGGAGGCCATGAACTAGAACGGGGGTTGGTGGAGGCAAAAGCAAGTGCAAAGCAAGGAGGAGGAGGAAGGTGTTGCAAGGTTGGGTTTGGACTTTGCTAGCTTGGATGTTAGTTGTTGTTGAGTTAAAGGTGAGTTAACACGCCTCTTTGAATGGGTAATGTAACATATATATTGTGTTTTGATTGTGTTTAAGTTGTTGAATTGTTATTGATATTGTTAAAACATTGGTTTGATTCTTGTTTTGAAAACAAGATGCATATGTGATCCATGTCTATAGACTTGGAATGGACTTGAGTGGACTTGTATGACTTATTAAAAGACCTTGAAACAAAGCACATAGGTTATAGATGGACTTTGGTTTAGATCGGACTCGAATTTGAAAGTGCACTTGTAGCGATAGTCGCTATGGATGCACTTAGGAATTGTCTAGTATTCGATGATTTCTATAGAACTTCGTAGAAAGATCCTTAAGGGTTTCTCGCTATATTTACAATGTTTATTATGTATGTTTGTTGCTATAATAAGTTTGGATATTAAAAAGTCAAGTAACATCTCGAAAAGTGGCCAAAACTTCACTTGTGCAAAACCGCCCCGTTTAGACTTGATTTTTGGACTTCAAAGGTTTGAAAAGATATTCAAATTTAAGTATTTAATTTCATTCTTTTATATGTACTAACTCATGTTAGAGTATTTCAAAAGTTGTTTAAGATATTTTTGAATTTTTAAGAATTAGTTGTGAATTTTTAAACAAGATGATTTTATAATAAAAACTTATTTTTCCAAAATTTTAAAGAAATTATGAAGTTGTTATTTTCAAGTAATATTTTGAGAAAATGTTTTAAATCCTGTTATAAGTATTATAAAGTATTTTAAAAGCATTTTTAGGTATATATAGTTTTCAGGAAATAAGTTGACTATTTTATATCTTATGTAATAAAATTTCTTTGACTTGTTTATTTACATATCAAGTTTTGGTAAATAAATTATGATACATATATATCATTTTAAAAAGGGTTTTAAAATTATGAACAAAAGGTTTAGAAAGGGGTTAGAATTGCTAAATGGCCAAATGGTTAATGGTTTAATTATTTGTTTGAAAAGTAATTAACTATGTTTAACATTAAAAGCTGACGAAGTAAAGCTTATCTATTTGTAAGGGTTGAGATTGATGTTCGAGTAGGAATATGAGCAATAGAGCTCTATCCTACTGGCTTCCCTCTTAATCAAGGAATAGAAGTTGAAAAATAGTAGAAATTTGTTAATCGTGTTGATTTTTTACTTGTTTATGGAAACAATTAGTATTATACTTAACACTAAAAGCCAACGAGGTAGACTTATCTATTTGTAAGATTCAAGAATGAAGTGTCCATACAAGGCACTAATGCAATCAATGCTCTAACTTACCTGGCTTCACTCTTGGGTGTGGAATAGTTAAGTTGGAATGTCAGAAACGAGTTAAGTATATGAATAATGATTTATGTAAGCAATTTCTTTTAACTAGATAGTCGATTAGTCGACTATCAAACTTGACTAATTATGACTTAAAAAGTTATCAAAAGGCTTCATGATTTCATACCAACGAGAACCCCCGGGAAGGAGCAATGGTACAAAATGTCTCTAGCTTTCTCTTACTTTTGAATGAACCAGAATTGAGTTTACTAGAAATTCATCGATTGGTTTTGAAGGGACCGGGATCAGTAAGTGTTTTACTTATCGAATGCCACTTCAAAACTAGTATATGAGTTCTACGTTTTGGAAGCGGAAGTGAAGTGAAATGTTATAGGGTTGAATTGTCAATCCTAAGGTTAAGTCCAAGGGAGAGGTCAACATTAACATTTCAAACGATATAATCGTGTGGGATTGTCTATCTTAAGGAGTATTCCAATAGAGAGGACAATGTTAGCATTCTTCGGAAGACTTACATAGGAATCTAAGTGGAAATTCAAGGTCTGTTCAAGATGCTCGAATCCATATAGAGTTTTGTGATTTATTCGAGATGATAGAATCCATTTAGGGATTCGTGTTTTATTCGAGTGATGAAGACTCGAGTAAGAGATGCCAAACATAGCCTCGACATCGAAAATGAATAAAACCAGAGATAGGATGCAAAGCCAAAGGGAACGTAGCACTTTAGCAATCACACAGGTGCAGGCGACTCCATCTAGTATTACTTATGGATACGAATGAGGGAGCGATGCATTTAGAACCACAAGTGTTTAGGCGTAGGCAAGTTATTAATTTCCTATAGTGCATTCCCTTGAGATGTACGTTGCTTGGAAAGATATCTCTGATCCTTGCGAAGGTTTTCAGATTCGACTTGATTTGAGGAGATATCCATGAAAAATCTATTATACAAACATGCCTTAGCGGTATTGATTGTATAACTATTATTATTGTGTCGTTCACGCAACAGCTATTTGATATGATTTATGTGCTACATCCTAGACATTATCTATCTTATTACTACATATTAAAAATAATGAATAGTTATTTTATTGAGGGGGAAATCGTTACGGTAATCTGTGGGGTCTCAATTGTTATTGTTACTTGTTACATATATCTTGAGTTTCTTACGTTGGTTTACCAGGCTGGTCCAAGTGTTATTTTCTTATAATGCTTGAGTAAGCTCCGTGTATGTTTCCAGTTTTAGCTATGGACGCTTTGGAGCTTATGGATAAGAGTTGGAGGATTACCTTCTATAGTATCCTTATTTCCGTTGCATTACTGATTGATATATCAGTATTTTGAGGACATGCAGTTATAACTGTCCAGGCTAATGATAGTACTTAGGTTTGTAATTATGAAATTTCCATATTTAGAGTAACCCTTTGTACTGTTCTTTTGATATTATATATTATCGTTTCGTTGTAAGATTCTAATATTATGTTCTTTCTTTCTTGTTCTATTCATTTTTTTATTTTACCCTAACTTTCTATCTTTCGGCACTTGGGTGCTCGATACACGAATGTCGTGGATGTATTTAGTGTCGACATTCAAGGGTCGAAAAATCAGGTCATTGCTGCTGATCAAACCAACCAGACGTCTAACCTTGTACAAATCAATTTTAATAATAGAAACCAGACGTCTGAATCTTAAAGCCTAACGTCCGAAATAGGTTAAAAATGAATGAATTCTTCCCTGTTTCTTATTCAGACGTCCGAGTCTATTTATTAAGACGTCTGACCCTATCTTTAAAAGTTTTTAAATATACTATAGTCAGACAACTGACCACATGTTTCAGATATTTGAGAAGGAATAAATGGCTATATTTCTTGAATGAACATCTATTTCTGAAAAGATATATCTATCGATCAAAGGTTATGACTTCTTGAATAATCATAATCTTGCAACAGACCTTTCCACTGTTATAAATATAGACAATATTCATTCTTCGATTCCAGAGTCTTGCTTTCTAAATCATAATTTCTCTTTGCTCTCTTGAAATCGAAAGAAATCTAAAAACTATTCTTTACTTCCTATATCTCAAAGATATTATAGGAAAGGTGTACTCAAGTATGACTTTTCTGTGTTGCTAAGAACACATTTAAGTTGGAAAGCAAAGCATTTGGTTTAGAGCTGGTTGAAGTCCTACTTGAGGGTTTAGATAGCTATAAACCTGTTCCTCCGGATGAAGTGAGGATTTTTGCAATTGAAATTCCAAAATGGAGCTTAAGGACTAGACATACGATGAGAGGTCGGAACCAGTATAAACATCCTGGTGTGATCATATTTTTTACTTATTTATCTGCTTAATTATCTATCGTCGGATATTACCTATATTCTACTAGATTCTATAGAATTACACCTACTAATGAAATCAAATTTTATATCATCATAACCAGTACCAATGTAACACCGCAAAAATTTTAATAGATAAACTAAAATGATAATAAGGGCAAAAATATAATTTTACACTAAAGGATAAAGATATAAATTTTCACTAATTTTGGAATTAGGCCACGAGACCTATTCCATTGAATCCGGAATGCGTTTACAGTTAGGAAACATATATAATTTGTAAAATTTGATAAAATGGGTCGAAAATAGCAGAAAATAGGACCGGTGGCATTTTTGTAAAAGTTTCGAGCCTAAGTTAGGAAACCCTGGTTTTCAGTTATAAATTAAACCTTAGCCTCTATTATTTCTTATTCCAAAACCCTAACCATCGCTTGTATGTACATTTCTTCTTTCTCTCTCTCAGAAGCTCCTCAATCTAAACAAACTCTTCTATCTCTTCAAAACTTTCTACATCAAAATAAAAGTGAAATAACGAGAGAACCAAATTAAAGAAAGAAAGAGAGAAGCTATGAATCTTGGAGCGAATCAATAAGAAATAGAAGCATGAATTCTAATAAAACTAGAAGAGGGATTCCTTTAAGGTGAGTGAATTGATTACAACGTTCATGTTGATTATAAGTAATTGAATTCCTCTACAATTCTATATGATTTGAAAATATAATTACCGAATTTGAATAATAATTCCAACTTAGATTTTATTTGAATTACAATTTCAGCTATGAATTAAAATGAATGTTAATGATGGAAACCCTAGTTGTTATTTTAATATAATAATTATTGAAAAAGGGAAAAGATTAAATTAGTGAAATTCGTATCAAATTATATGGTGATAAATCCTTATTGATAATGTTTAGGTTAGTTTGAGAAATGAAGAAATCAAATACCCTTTATTTCATATTGAATTGATTTTGTAATTTGAAATATACAAAAAATCCTCATTGGAAGCACATAGGTAGTTTTAAATAAAATAATGTAGATATAAACATATAATCATGAAATTAACGAATTAAATTCGTTAAAAAAAGGTACGAACTATATACGAAAATCAAGTTGAAAAAAAATTCTTAAACTAATATTCGGATTCATAAAGAAGACGAATGAGAACAGCCAAAATAAATAAACTTTAAAATCTAAAGAAAAATCCAACCAGGCGTATGATCAGATGTCTGAAAATTGAATTCAAATGTTTGGAATTTAGGAAATTCTAACCCCAGAGCAACTTGTTCAAATTCGACTTGATTAATACGTTTGAAATCTTTTTTCATACATCTAGAATCGAAGTTAGATGTCAAAGAAAAGGAATTAGCCATCTGAATGCTTGGAAAATTATTATTTTTAAGAGAATATTAGACATTTGAAATAGTTAATCAGACATCTAAAATGTTTTAGCAAGCACAAGTTGAACCTAGACCCGATGCAGACTTAGTAGGGCGAATATTGGGACTTGTATCCCATTTTTATAGCTATTAGGAATTCGCGTAGCTTCATGGAACGGGTGCAATGAGTGGTGTCACTTCATGGTGGGCATAAAGTTAAACTCGATAGGGCCCGTATTAGTAGCACAATTAGAAGCTCTTGTTTTTACAAAGGCATGCCCGGTCACATGTTAAACATTTATGAACCAGGGAAATGGGATGGGGCCATCCGCATAGTAGAGCTACACAACTAGGCAGTAGCTGGACCCTACGGAGGAATCACTAGTGGTTTTCTTAATGATTCGGGTTGAACGATAAAGAACATATGACAAATTTACCATTAAGAAGTTGACATGAATGCTTAGGTAAGCCATAATCGTTGAGGTAGTATACTCGAAACGAGCCCAGGTATTGCTATGTTCACTTAGTATGTAAGTGTGATATACGTAGTTCATCATTGAGATCGTTAAATTAATGTTGGTTAGGAGAATATGTATTAGAAGCATATACTAGGACTTGATCTAAAGTCGTTAGATGTTGGTTGTTCAACCCTCAGTTGGAAACCTTTATAAATTGTTTATGGGTGAAGGTGTAACCAAAATTATACCCTTGATTTGTAAATAACCAACCCTTTATATGCAATACCTAAAAATAAATTGACAACCTAGGTCATATAGGTTTTAAATGAAGTTAATTTCTTGTGAGACCATACACTAGTAATACATATTCATTAAAAAAATTCTGATCCACTCCTTTTCTTCCCCTTTTATATCCACTATAGGAGGACAAACCAACATGTGATTTGGCCTAGACAAAGTGAATGGAGAAGGAGACTAGACACCAGGAGTAATACTATTTACCATTACTCTCCATGAATTATTTATTTTATTGTATTATCAGTCAGAAACCATGTTGTATTTGGGAACCTTAGCATGTCAGTTGTTGTGTGGACAACATATTATTGAGACTGTTATTTGATTTTGGAATTTTAGTATTTATATTTTATTTCCCTCCACTACGAGATCTGAAAGTGTGGGATGCTTTAAAATTTATATTTGTCTTTGATTATGTAACATTCTAAAACCTCGATGACTAGTACTTTGTCACACGATGCGAGTTTGAAAGTCATTTCAGGCATTGAATTGGTGTATCCAGAGGTGTGGGTTGTTATGGTTGGTATCATAGCTTAGGTTCAACATTCTTTAGGTATCAGATGCATATGAAGAGAGCATACTTGTATATTTTCAAAATTATTATTACGAAAATATAAGTATAGCACTAACAAACCTTTAGCGCCATGGTTTATAGGGCCTTTCCAATAATGGAGAGAGTATGGAGGTTACTATATAGAGTGAAGCTTCCTGAAATGTTGGCGAGGAGTTCACAATGTCTTCCATGTATCACACTTGCAAAAGTGTCTACACGATTCAGCTTCTATAGTTGAGCCGGGTCAATTGGAAGAAGTAGAAGTGGAGAGCGAGTCACTTATTCGCCATGCACCTATCCATATTATTGAGCATGGGATAATAAGATTCTGCAATAAAGTAATTAAACTAGTTAAAGTCCAGAAGGGAAATAATCCAACTAAGAGTACATGCATGGTAGCCTAAGGAAAAAATCCAAGCTACCAATTAAGAGCTCTTTTCTAGTACATTTCCATTTAAGCTAGTATAATTATTAGTGCACATAGTATTTAGCTTAGAATATTCCATATATAGGAATGCTTGGACGCTAGGCATGATCGTGAACGTGTCATTAGGATATGTGTTGGATAATGGTTGCTAATAGATGAATTTTATTAGTTAGTGTTGCACATATGGGCTGATATGTTCATGTTGGCATACAACACACATGCAGAATGGTTATTGCCTATGCATTAAATGGCTGCCCATCCATATAGAATTGCAAGTATAGGACGTTGCATACATTTTGGATACATGGCATAAGCACTTGTAGTTCATGAGCTCTACTAGTTCAGGAGACCACCAAATTTTACATTACCTATATGTTCATATGCATTCCATACTTATATGTATATTCTGCACTAGAAATGAATTTAAGGACAATGGTACATGTGGCTGATGGATGAATATATGGTTGTAGATATTGGTTGTATAAGCGAATTACGTTTTTCGTCCTTAGAGTTTTTAGGGACCAAATCCTTTAAAAGGGGAGAATGTAACATCCCAGAAATTTTAATAAATAAACAGAAATAATAATAAGGGCAAAATTATAATTTTACTCTAAAGGATAAAAATATAAATTTTCACAAATGTTGGGATTAGGCCGCCGGACCTATTCCATTGCGTCTTGAATGTCGGCTACAATTAGAAAACTTACTGAACTTGTTATATTTAATAAAATGGATCCGAAATAACAAAAGATAACTAGTGGCATTTTCGTAAGTACAAATTTTGTGCCTGAGCCAGAAAAGCCTACCTTTTAGCTAAAAATAGGCCCTAACCTCCACTGTTTCTTATTCCAAAACCCTAACCATCACATATATACATTTCTTCTTCCTTTTTCTCAGAGACTCCTTAATATAAATAAACTCTTCTATCTCTTCAAAAATTTCTACATCAAAATAAAAGAAAATCAAAGAAGAGAAATAAATTAAAGAAAGAAAGAGAGAACGAATCTAGGAGTGAATCGATAAGGAACAGAAGCACAAATTCCAGTCAAATTAGAAGAGGGATTCCTTCAAGGTGAGTGGATTGATTGCAACAGGTATGTTGCTTATAAGTAATTGAATTCCTTTATAATTCTATATGATTTGAAAATATAATTGTTGAATTTGAATAATAATTCCAACGTAGATTTTATTTGAATTACAATTTCAGCTACGAATTAAAATGAATGGTAATGATGGAAACCCTAGTTGTTATTTTAATAGAATAATTATTAAAAAGGAATATATTAGGTTAGTGAAATTCTATGAAGATAAATCTTGCCGATAATGCTTGGGTTATTTTGGACAGATGGAGAAATCAAATACCCTTTATTTCACCTTGAGTTTATTTTGTAATTTAAAATATATGTAGAATCTTCACTAGAAGCATATAGGTAGTTTTAAATAAAATGATGTAAATAAACATATATAATCGAGAAATTAACAAGTTGAATTCATGTAAACAATGGTATGAACTATACACAAAAATCTGACTAAAATCAAGTCCTTAAACCTATATTCAAAATCATAAAGAAGACGAATGAAAATAACCAAAATAAACAAACTTTAAAATCTGGAAAAATCCCAACCAGAAGTGACATTTAAAACTACAACTGGACATCTGAAAAATGAATTCAGATGTCCGAATTTTAGGAAATTCCAACCCAATAGCAAGTAGTTTGAATTCGAGTTGATTCAAATGTCTGAAATCCTTTTTGAGACATCTAGAATTAAAGTTGGATGTCTGAGAAAAGAAGTCAGATGTCTGAATGCCTGGAGAATAATTTTTTTAAGAGAAGGTCAGACATCTAAAATAGTTAATCAGATTCTAAATTGTTTCAACAAGCACAGGTTGAACCTGGTACAGGCCAAGTAGGGAGAATAGGGGGATTTGTATCCTACTTTCTCAATTGTTAGGAGTTCACATAGCTTCATGGAGAAGGTGCAACAAGTAGTGTCACTTCATGGCGGGAGTAACATGAACTCAATAGGGCAAGTTTTTCCAGTGCAATTGGAAGCTATTATTGTTACTGGGGCATGCCTGATCTTATGTTAAACATATAGGACCGAGGAAGTGAGATGAAGGCATCTGCATAGTAGGGCTACATGACTCGACAGCGATAGGACCTATGGTGGAATCACTATAGTGATTTTATTAATGCTTCAAGTTGAATGATAAAGAGAATAGGACACATTTACCATTGGGAAGTTGACATGAATGCTTAGATAGGCCATAAATCGTCGAGGTACTGTACTCATTGCGAGCCTAGGTATTGTGGTGTGTTAAGTGCGATATACGTAGTTCGTCATTGAGAATGTTAACTCAACGTTGGTAAGGAAATTATTGATCAGACCATATACTAGGAATTGACCTAGAGTTGCTAGATGGTTGTTTAATCCTCAGTTGGCAACCTTTGTAAGCTATTTATAGGTATAGGTTTAATTAGAATTATATCCTTGATTTGTGAAGTAACCAATCCTTATAAGTAATACTTAAAAATAAATGGACACCCTAGGTCATGTAGGTTATAAATGAAGTTAAATGCTTGTGAACACCATACATTAGTAATACAATTCTTTCACCAGACATTATCTGGTCCACTCCTTTTCTTCCGCTTGTATACCCTTAGATGATAGACCGACAGGTGATTTGGCCTAGACATAATGCATGGAGGAGCAAACTAGGCGCCTAGAGTTATATTATTTACAACTACTATCCGTGTAATATTTATTTTATCATATAATCAGTCAGACATCATGTTGTATTTGGGAACCTTGGTATGTCAGTTCTTGTATGGACTATGGATTGGTTAAACTATTATCTAATTTGAGGATTTTGGTATTTATATTTTATTTCCTTCCATTGTGAGATCTGAAAGTGTAGAATACTTTAAAATTTATATTAGTGCTTGCTTATATAACGTTCAAAAACCTTAGTGACTCATACTTCTTGGTATGGTGCAAGTTCAAAAGTCATTTTAGGCTTTGAATCGGTGTGTCTGGAGGTGCGGTTATCACAATCAATGGTTACAATAATTTACACACGTTCTTTTTACTAATGCATTATCACATTATGATGTATGGAGTTAGCTATTGGTCAAAGCTCCAATATTATGCACATTCAATTTGATCAGCCCAAAAAAGTTCTTAATTCAATATTAACATTTATCATTAACCATTCTTCTTTGGTTAGAGATTTTGACTTTGGGTTGACTACAGTGGACCATGATACTAACTTCATAAAACAAAGGAGACAAATTCCCTATTGTATAGTGCTTCACTCTTAAAGCTTCAGCTCAGATCATCCTATGGTCGCTCAATGAATCTCCATGCCATGATTTAAATTAGAGTGGAGTATTCAAATTAAAGTTCCACGGTATTCTCAAGTCGAGGGAACTGTGTAACATCATCACCCCTAGATTTTCTATTTGACCTTGTTGTTATTAACCAATTAGAAAATCTTGGACGAGTCATTCCTAGTTATCCAATAGCTACGAGTATGCAACCCCTTGGTGTCCCAATAGCCATGAGTAATACACTATCCAACATTTAAGAGCGTAATGCACTCTGGTCTCAATGGATGTATCGATATAATTGCTCAAAACATTTCGACCGAGAATATCTAAAATAATACGTTATTTTATATTATGATAATTTTCTCATTATTACAAATCCGTGTAATTATTGTCACATAACATATCATTTAAGTATTTTTTTAATATACTTAAATTAGTTGCTTAATTTATGTATCACAATATAACTAGTATAAAATAGAAAACGAACACCTTTCATTTCAAATGATATTTTGTTGCAGAGTTAATAATCTACAATAAATTACAAAATTGTCCGTAGGCATACCGTTAACTCTCTCAATCTCCCACATGCACTTGGAGCCAATTATGGAATCTCAATCACATCCCTTCGATCAACTTTCTCACAAGTGCTCAAGCCAGTCCCTTAATGAATGGATATGCTATATTGTCTTAATTGTCCATTCTGTCAATCAACTATCTCTAGTACTGATAAACTATCTTTATCATGTGGAATTTTCGGAGTATGCGTTTTCAACTTCTTGTGAGCTTTGGATTCTTTCACGATCCTTATCACCGCATTGCTTTCATAAAACAAAGTCATGGGATTCTCAACATTTGAAATCACCTGTAGCTCGGTTATAAATTTATACATTTGTATTTATACTACTTTCAATGGCATTATTCAAGGCGATGTACTTAGCTTTCTGATTGAATCAGCCACCGCTGCTCATTTGGAGCATTTCCAACTTGAAGCTTATGAAGTTTGAGTTTGAATACTCCTTCATATGGAGTTTATTGTTTCCATAAATAATTCGATAGAAAATCGTAAATACTCATGAATGCTCGTCTATTGAGCAACATTAATGCGCATTTGATGCTTACTCAGTGCATTAATTACATATGCAAATAGTGATATAATCGAAAACATAACATATATGGTAATTCCTACTGCCTATGCATAAGGAATCCATATCATATGCTCTATATTAAACATTTCAATATGATGTCTAAGTATATCATTCAGGACAATCCCAACATCCTTAGTTGTTGTTTTAGAAATATTTTAATACCACTTTAATATTCCTTCTTACAGGTATTAAATTTCTTTTGCATTTTTACTAATAATCAAACTATTTGATTTCTCTATCAAAATATTTTTTCAATTCTGTTTCTTGTCGAGTTATGTAGTCATATCAGTTCTAGGATCTTATCTAATACTCACAAATTTAGTTCTCTCTCGCACTGACATTGTCACATTTTGGTTATCATATGGAAACAGTCTATTATAAATCATTATTTAGGTTTTCTATTTCAACAAAGATGTACCAAAATTCAAGGTCATATCAAACGATAAATTTGTTAGTTAAATCTGACTTAACTTAAGCACGTTGAATGATAAACCTATTACATTAATTTCAACAATTGTAATTTGCAATATTATTCTCATCAATGTTGGTTACTGTATTCCAACTACATTGGTCTTTCTTTTGAAGATACACATGCGGTCGATGGGTCGTATCCCTTTAGATCATATTTTGATAATGTACTTGGAATATATTCCAGATTTAAGCACTATGTCATATGGTAGAGTCTATACTCTTCATGGATTATTGACAAATCAAGGAGATTTTTATCACTAACAATTATTTTTCTTAGCACTGATAAGAAATTT
The DNA here is from genome assembly GCA_030737815.1 of Allium fistulosum. Taxonomy (NCBI): domain Eukaryota; kingdom Viridiplantae; phylum Streptophyta; class Magnoliopsida; order Asparagales; family Amaryllidaceae; genus Allium; species Allium fistulosum. The sequence goes on from CM060906.1 coordinate 922,207,683, forward strand.
ATTGTTTCTCTTTAATGTGTGAGAATCCTTATTAGACATTCCAATGAGTCATGTCTGTTTTAGACTTGGTCAACTTTGTTTCATCTTATATAATCATTTTTTATGTTAGAGTCTTTCGATCATATCTAAGTCCATTATGCTAGCACTAATTTTGAGGAGAAATTCCTTCACCCTAAAGGTGGCATTTTTTTTAAAACAATTGTCTCAGTATGATGGAATAGGCTTTCATAAACATTTTAAGTACTGTCTTTTAAGCTTACATAAAAACTGTTTTAGTTTTAAGTCTACAAAACTTAATTCCATAACATATATTAGACAACCACACGTCTTAAACTATTTAAGGTCGTGGTTTCTTATCAATTCATATCTTATATGAATTTGATCTTGAAAATTTTTCTTTAAATGAAATTATATTTAACATGTGTACTTACTCTTAAAGTACGTATCCATATATAAAGAAGTTAGCCCAATTTAACTCCATATCAGTCTTACTTTGTCCAACAAAGTTCGATTACATCGTATCTATAAATGGTTATGTAGCATAGGGAGGAATGACTTTTGGGACTGAATCTTACGGGCTTCTAGAACTATTTTCCAATACACTTGAGGTATTTGATCAAACCGAATTGTTTTATTTTCTTTGCACATTACATTTTCCACTTCTGTTTTATATTTTATGAACTTATCATGGACATACTACTTGTGTATCAAATACATATATTCATCTTCGTGATAATTCATCGGTAGATTAAATGAACTAAATGGATCTGCTTTGACATTATTAGACGTTGGATTACATATATCTATACATACATAAATCCGAAGAGTTCATTAACTCTTTTGCCACTTCCATTGAAATAGTGCTTTGCTTAATCGTTTGAGATACAATTTACCAATACCATATGATTTATAATCATATAAATAAGAATTATTTCTCAAAGGTTTGGTTTAGTCTAAAATTCCAAAATAATTGAAAACATTTTAAATACTTTTATATAGACTATAGCTAATGCAACACTTTTATTATGATAACAAAATATCATTATTATAGTTTTACATACAATGAATATTCATATAAAACAAACTTATGTTTGTTTTCAATCAATACTGAAACTAGTTATTATTTCATAAATAATATGTATTACATAATGAAAATAATTTTTCATATCTTGATGCATACATTAATAAATGATATGTGGCATACTCCCACTATTTTAGCCATTGTTATAAAAATATATGAAATACGGAGCTCTATTCACCCAATTACTATGGACGATTTATTTCGTACCGTTTAAATTTAAGAGTTTCATATCAAATATCTTAAACTTGATGAAATAACTCTTAATTTTATCTATGAAACTACATTTAGCATAGAAATCGTATTTATCACTCCTTATTAAGTGTATACTATTATTTTATAGATTATCGTTTTTTATGCCTCTTCATGCAATAGAGGTGACAGTTCATTCTCTTTATCCCAACTTTTCCTATGTTACATCCATGCTCATAAATTTGCTTTTCTTTCCAAATGGCTGAACCATTCAAAGGAAATCCTTACAGCAAGATCACACCAAACTCTTTACAAAAGCGCATTTGATCATCCATAACATTTGAGGATATCAAATAAGTAACACTTTACATAAACTGATCAAGTTGGCATTTTAGTGATTGAATTCCTGGTATGTTTAGTAGTTCTTGGTCCATGTTGCTTCCAACATAATAATATACTCATTGTATTGAACACATCATCTTGCACTATGGTTTACTTGCTCATTTCGAATAATCTAATTTTCATCAAGGTTTCATACATTATGAATCAAGACTGTTCACCATATACATTTATGTAGGATGAAATATATATATATATATATATACACACACACCAAATATTAATATTATCGCATTGCTATATAATTGAAAACTCATGAAGGACAATACATAGTCTCTGGCAAATAAAGACATAAGTAATCAAGGTATGAATGTATTAAGTAACCGTATAATTTAGCTCTTGCATGGGTCTCGACGTGACAACATGCTAAAAGATTTATTGGTAAGTATACTTTATATTTCTATTTCAAACTTAATGCATTTCATCTATAACCGATAAACATTTTATCAATTTGTATTAGTTGCACAAATTTATTGATATGGATTATTTTAACTTTACATAGCAAATGTTCTTACAATATTAGAATGGTTAAATGATACCATTTCATTTTTCTAATAAGCCTCTCACTAGATTTTTATATTTCTTTAAACCCTAAGAAAAGTAAAGACATCATTCGATTTCTCTGGTGGGTGTTAGGATTTGCTTGCTTAGGATTCTGACTTTCAGTTTGCCCAACAAATTATAGCCTTGCCAGCGATGGATAACACTTTATTAGTTTTATCATATACAACTCCTAGCTTATGGTCTTTGTCCTAATATCAATCTCAACCTTGAGTTTGCTCAATAAATTAATATAGATTATTCACTCTTACCTATCATTTCGCGATGGCCTAAGTATAATGCACATACCTTAAATTTTCTCAACAAATTTATGCATGTATCATACCTTGTCTAACAATACATTAATATGCTATACATAACATCCCTAGCTTGTGTTCACTTAATAACTAGCGAGTATGCAAATAATCTATCAATATATAAATGATAGAGGATAACTTTATATGTTATAAATTCATAATCTTTAATACAAACGTTAGAGTTATATCGATTTAAGGAATAATGTATTTCTCATGAAATATCTTTGTGATTCAAGCGTTAGATACATGTGAAATCAGGATATATGTAATTACGTATATATTTATCCTAAAAATCTATTTAGGGTTTCTTTCAGTTCTACTTTCACTATATCTATATGGATATCCAAGTTTAATTTATGTATAACCATCAGTAATTTAATTAACTTATATAATATTGATATGTATATTATTAGTTAACTAATATTTATTTAACTTTAACCTTATTAATTAAATCATATTTTATTAATTTTAGTTCTCTATTTAATTAAAAAAAATTATTCATATTAGACTATTTATGAAGAATATTCAACTATAACTATTATAGTTTTATACATATTTTTATATCGAATATATATATTTGTTAATTAATTAATTAATTGTTTATTTAATTAAACATTTTATTTATATATTTCAAAATTTTATTTAGTTTAATTTTTCAATACAATTTTGAGAAAATCAAAACAATTTAAGTTATTGAACTATAACTTTATTATTATATATATATATATATATTGGCATATATAATTTAATTAGTTAACATTATTTATCAAATAAATCATTTATTTAATTAAAAATTTTAATTAAATAATTTAATAAATTTTAAATTTTTTTATTTACCTTAAATAAAAAAATTTAATTAAATTGTCAACTATAACCTTTATAGTTACATATACATATACCACTATATATATATATATATGTTTAATTAATTAAATTTTGATTAATTACTTATTTAATTAAATAAATAAATTAAATATTTATAAAATTCTGGAAAATATTAGATTAATTTCTTAAAACAATTTTGAATTTTTTTAGATTTGTTTTATAAGATTTATAAAATATTTATTTATGTTTTAAACTTAACATTTAAATTTAAAATATCATTTAAATTTTCAAATCTTTGTTTGAAAATTAGCCCAAGGCCATAATTAATTTAGGCCGTTACTATTAGGCCAATCTTTTGCACTTACTTCGCCCATTGGGCTAAATTAGTAGTCAAAGAGGGGAGAATACTTAATTATTCAACCCTAAGTATTGACACTATTTTTCTAGACCCCCAACGGATAGATCGGCTTAATTAGCTAACCCTAAAGTAGCTAATAAGGCCACATAGACCATTTGTGCTCTAACCATTGAAGGAACCATGTCGGGCTATAATGGATGAAATAGGTGGATTTCAGAAGATTTTTTTTTATTTAGATTATAGTGGGCCTATGAAGTCTAATGAGTTTCACTGTATCCAATATAGCTATTCAATAAAATCCTATTTAATTTAACATTATTTTATATTTATTAATTAATTATATTAATTAATATTTCTAAATGTTTTATTTGAATGTATCGTGTATACATTCAATGATATAACAACGTAACATAATGGAATAAATGTGTATGTTGATACACATAGATATTGAGATTTACATCTATTGTATTATACTTACACATACATATGATAAGTTCATGTGAATATCAAGAATATAAATGCGTAAATATATACAGATGTTTGAGCATACAATAATAAGTATGTATTGTTTGTATATGGATATTTATAGCACCATATATATATATATATAATTTAGACATATTATACACATATATGTAAAAAAGGACACCTATATATATTTAATATATATACACATATATATAAAATTATGAAAACAAATTTATATAATAAAATCAGATAATTTTGGTGTAAGAGAATGCATGATTTGAAGTGAAGAAGGAAATAAAGTTTCACATTAAATCAATATCAAATCAAACTAGAATTAGATAGAAATAGAATAAGGTGCTATTTTAAGTTTCCTACTTTATAAACACTAATTAATAATGGATTGATGCTAGAAAATTCCATGTTTGATCACAACAAAATACCCAAACTTGAAAATTACAAATCTAAATATACACATTCAACATAAAAACAAATTGTAAGATAGTATGTATGTATGTCTCTCTCTGTGTGCACATTTAACTTTAATGACATAACTAATTTTGAAACATTGTATAAGTACATATAAATACATATAGACATGGTAATTTAAGATTTAATTTCTAAATAATATATTTTACTATACAACAAACTTGAATATATTAATTTAAAAACAAATTAACCTAACCAAAGGATTTAACTTGGTGTCGGTTAACATTCTTGAAAACATGAGATAGGAACATATGAGTGTGTGTGTGTGTGTGTGAGTGTGTGTGTATGTGAGCATAATTCAATTAATTGAACATTAAATCCATGTTTGTATGTGAATTAAATTATGGCAACAAAAAAAAATTTTGTTACGGTAAACCAGATCTACATAAACCAATAATCCCATATTTAATAAACAATATTAGTATATAAAATAACTCAAACACAAACTGATTTGAAAATAATTAATTAAATTGTGATAACAAAAGTAAAATTTTCAGCAAATCAAATCTATATTAACTAATGATTTCAAATCTAAGGATGGTATCAATATACAAAACAAAATATACATAAGATAGATGTTGCATTTAATTGACAATACACCAGTGGTTAAAAATAGATTCAACAAGTAGAAATTCAGTAAACATACATGTGATTTAAGTTATGGTTATACATCGCAAATGAGTATAAATAAAAGAAAACAAACCTAAAATATCTTGCCCTTTGTAACACCTTGATTTGTGATTTCTTTTTCGATCTCTAACCACACTTAGCTTTGCATGAGAAGATGGACCACTTAGCTTCTATTTTATTTGATGTTTTCATTTGATCTGAAGTCGATTTTTTTTTGAAGGGATATATTGATTTTTCGGCTATGGCTATAGAGAGGAGAAGAGAAAAATAAAATGAATGAAAGAACTGGAATAAAATTAGTGGAATATTTTGTTAAAAAAATTATATTTTTCCCTTGCTTTCAATTAAAACTTCCCGAATCGATACTTTAGTTTTATCTCACTCCACTTCTCCCTCTTCTCAAGATGTGGTCATCCTTAGATGCTATCAAATGGCTTCAAATTCCATAAATCCCTTGCTGCAATATCTATTATTTAAGCCCATTTAAAGTTACACCAATACGTATACTAATGCATGCAAATATTACTTTTGTATATGCATTCAAATAATTGCAAACAACTCTCAAACATCAAATAAAATTATTAATATTCAATATTTCAAGTACTAATAATTTAATTAATTTACAATATTTCATAAATTAATTAAGTCATGTAGTTTTTTCGAGAATTCAAAAATAATAGTGTGTGACTCAACTGTGTGAATTTAGTCAGCAGTTAATATTGAACAATTCAAATTTGACGTTCACATGTCACCTTAGTTAGTGGTGTGAAAATTTGGCTAAATTCATCGCTTACAGACCTTTTCAACAAATCATATTTTATATTATCTTAAGCAATATCAATGATAACAATACGTACGCTCTCTTCGTCAATACTCTATCACATTTGGTGTATGGAGTCAACTATTGGTTAAAACTCCAATATTATCCACATTCAACATGATTGTCCAAAAAAAGTCCTTGGTTCAACAATAACAATTATTATTAATCGTTCTACTCTGGTAGAGATTTTGACTTTGAGCTGACTATAATTGACCGTGATACTAACCTCATACAACTAAGGAGAGAAATCCTCTATTGAATAGCGTTTAACTCCTGACGCTTCAACTCTGACCCAATTATAGTCACTTGATGGATCACCATGCCATGATTTAATCATAATCAAAGTGGAGTAATTACATTGAAATTTCATAATATTCTCATATCAAGGGAACTTTGTAACATTGTTACCCCATGATTTCCTATTGAACTAGTTGCTATTAACTATCGAATGAGTCATTTCATAGCTATCCAATAACTACGAGTCATAACTCCTTGGTGCCCACAACAGCCATGAGTAATTCACTGCCTAACATTTAGAGAGTGTTATGCACTCTGGTCTTAACGGATGTATCGATTTCCTTTCTCGAAACATTTGGACAAGAAATATTTAAAATAATATGTTACTTTACATTGTGATAATTTCTCATGATTACAACAGTTTATATCACATAACATATCATTTAAGGATTTTTTTTTATATTTTAATATACTCAAATTAATTACTTAATGAATCTATCACAATGTAACAAATATAAAATATAAAACAAACACATTTCATTTCAAATGAGATTTTATTACAGAGTTGATAATTTACAATAAATGATGGAATTTCCCCTAGGGCATACCTTTACCTGTCTCAAGCTTAGATATGCAATAGCTTAGATATGCAATAGCTTAGACATTCGATAGCTTAGATATCCAATATCTTAGACATGTGATAGCTTAGATATGTGATAGATAGCTTAGACAAGCGATAACTTAAACATATGATAGCTTAGATATGTGGTCACTTAGTTGTGCGGTAGCTTAAACATGCGATAGCATAGATATGTAGTAGCTCAGATATGGTATGGATTAGAAATGAAGTAGCTTAGATATGCGATAGCAACCTAGAAGCTCGATAACTTAGATGTTTTATAGCCAAGTTTAGAGGCGTGATTGCCTAGAGATGCAGTATTTATATAAACGATAACAAATGGTAATAAATCTATCAGTTAAATGCATGGATTTTGGGTATTATGTTGGAAGCCAGATTTAAAGATGTTTAATTTGAATTTCAAAGTAATGAAATTGTGAAGACAATTGATAAGTTAAAATGTAATGACTTATGTGAAGATGAGGAAAAAAAACTAAGCTTAGCGAAACTAAAAAATGATAAGTTGTATCATTTAAAGGGAGAAGATAAAAATATTTTATCTAGAGAATTGAAAGATTTTGATCTAAAAATAAAGATCTATGCATGTGTAGGGTACATAACGTAAGAATGAAAGAAATGGATTAAACCGCTGATCTTAAAATATACTACCCAACATTTAGAGAGCGTTACACACTCTGGTCTCAACAGATATGTCGATATCCTTTCTTGAAACTCTTGACTAGAAATGTTTAAAATAATATGGTTTAGTTTATATTGTAATGATTTTTTCATGATTATAACTTCTTGTAATTATTATCACATAATATATCATTTAAGGATTTGCTATTTTAATATACTAAAATTAACTGCTTAATTAATATATCACAATATAACAAGTATAAAATAGAAACAAATGTAGGGTTAATAATCTACAATGATTAATAGAATTTCCTCTATGGCATACTCTTAATTCTCTCAAGCTTAGATATGCAATAGGTTAGACATGCGATAGCCTAGATATGCAATATCTTAGACATGCGATAGCTTAGACATGTGATAGATAGCTAGACGTGCGCTAGTTAGATATGTAATAGCTTATACATGCAATACCTTTAGCAGGCGATAGCTTAGATACTCGATAACAATCTAGAAGCTCGATAGCTTAGATTTTTTATAGCTAAGTTTAGAGGCTAGATAACCTAAAGATGCAATACCTATATAAGCGATAGCAAATGGTAATAAATCCATCATTTAAATTGTGGATTTTGGGTCTCATTTTGGAAGTCATAGCTAAAGATGTTTAATTTGAATAGTAATGAAATTATGAGGAGAATTGATAAGTTAAATTGTAATAACTTACATGAAAATGAGGAAAAAAATAAGCTTAGCTAAATTAACAAATGTTAAGTTGTATCAAGTAAAGGGAAAAGATAAAAATATTTTATCTAAAGAGCTAAAAGATTTTGATCTAAAATAAAGATCTATGAATGTGTATGGTGCATAACTAAAGAATGGAAGAAATATATTAAACCTCGAATATTAAAATACACTGATTCATTGAGTTATGAATGGTAGGGCTTGACACTAATTGGAGTCTAAAATTCAATGGTATATGGCAGGGTGCCAAGACTTGAAATGTCTTTTGGGTTCAATTCAAAATTTTGAACCCAATTGTGAGTAATAACATAAAAATTGGATGTAATTTAATTAATAAATCGACAATGTTAAACCAAAATGTTTTTGGGGCTTTCAGGGACTGTTGATGCTTAGTTAAGACACTTGTTAGGATGTACTCTGGATGCTTACATTCAGCCTCCTAGGAGACTCCAAGGAGGCTTTAGTTAGGTGGCTCCCAATGTGGAATTAGTGGTCATTTCATCAGTGTCATTCGATTAAAATGACGAATTAAGGATAAATAGACCTAGGGAGGTAATCACTAGATAAAGCAAATGATACATTTGATATTGACAAAATAAAAGTCTAGGTGATGTATGTGTATGTGATTGATGATCATATGACATGGTTCATAAAATATGAATAATTATATGATATACTTATGATTAAAATGGATGGATGAATGACATGGTTCATAAAATATGTATAATATATGATATACTTATGATTGAAATGGATGGATGAACGACATGGTTTATAATTTTATGTTAAATATAGGGTGTATATATATTTGAAATGATGCTCATGCTATGATGATTTGTTACATAATATGATGTAATTGTTGTTGTAGATTTATTAAGAGGAAAATCTGTTCCGCCAGGCGGAGCAGTCTCACTGTGACGCCCCACCTCTTTGCTCACGCTAGCCAAGAACACTACTGGGTAATGCCGTCGACTAGCGCGAAGAATAAGGCTGTTGAGGAGCGACCATATGTGTAATTTCTTTGTGCGAGTACTGACATGTCAGAAAATATAACTTACACTTCATTTCAAGAGGAAATCCGACATGTCAAATACAAACTCAAAGCTACCACACAGTGGCTAAGTGGACCTCGAAAACAAATATAGAAATAAGCATAACATAAATCAGTCATAGATGTTCATATCTCAAAGGCGGAAACAGATATGAATATAACACATAAAAGTGTACATCAGAGTAGTGGTCAAACAAGATCCACAATATCACAAAAGAATAGATACAAGTGCTAGACAAAAGAATATGTATACATCAAGGAGTCTCTATCTCAAATGTATAACAACAAAAAACTACCAATCTAATGTAGTTAGACAAAAGTCAGAAGATGATCCCAGATAAGGAGTCAAGCAAAAGCACATGTAACATCTCGATCTGACCCGAGTATTATTTAATAAGAAAATAATAAACGGATCAGTCTAGCTATAATTATCATTAAAGAAATGAGATATAAGCAGAGATATAATAAGAACGTATGATAACAATAATGTCATACTAGGACAAATATGATTTAAACAACAACAAAATCATACAATATCTCTAGAATCTCAAAGCACCAAAATGAATATCATATTCTTAATTTTATTCACCAAACTACAAATATTGACAAACATATTAATGCCAATCGCAAAAGTTGGTGAAACGCAAATTCTAGAAATCACCAATTAGAAATCCAGAAATCACAAAGGGGGAGGCCTATCACAAACGGGAGCATGAAAACTCACCAACACGTGTATCACAAACGGAACGCTATTCCATGGTCGCTAACCATAAATTTTGAGCCGAAGCTCCACAAACGGCCTGAAGACCACGGGTCGCTACCCCGCCAAATTGAACCGAAGTTCCACAAACGGGGATTGTAATCCCCACACAAACAAATAGACATCGCACATCGTTAGTCTAAATCACAAAATGATCATCATCGATCAATAAAAAGTGTCGATTACACTAAGCTAGTAAATATATGAGTTTAGCTTCATGTCCCGTAACCACTAGCTTAACTTAAATATTTACGAACAAATTGTAGATTCCCACTCGAAAATTGTCACAAGAGTTCAATCGAACAAGTCTAAGAATTAACTGACAAAGTAAACGCAAGCGTTTCATACCACTTGTTTTGCTAAGTCGTTTAATTGGATTTCTCGCATGAATGAGGTAAAGGTTTGTATATACTAATAGATTGGAAAACGGTTTTGAAAGAGAGCTTTATATTTTAAATAGTGTCGAAATCATTTTCATGAAAGAGATTGGATATTTACTACTAGTATAGGAACCTTTGCATTTAGAAGTAATAAATCACAAAATGATTGTAAAAATAATCAATCACAAAAATCCACATTCGAAGATGTGAATTAAAGCCATAGAAATCGATATCAAATCCATCAAAATGGATATTCCCAAAAATCCCGAAGAAGAAGTCATCAAAGTCAATAATAAATGATAACAACAAATCGGATAATCACGAATCGATAAAAATTGGAATCCCACACAAAATAGGCAAATTGGGCTGAGACAAGCAGATTCAGACGTTTGAAATGAATAATTCAGACGCCTGAACCTGAAACTCTGGGCAATATTTTGCCTAGGCCAAAGATGACCAAATTGTATCGGAAGCGATCGGACGAGTGACGATTGCTAGGGGTTTACGCCTAACGACTACTCGACCTTAAAGACTCACCGATACACTCCGACCAACATGTCCAAACATCCATAAAAGGATTTTCATAGATTTTTATTTCAAAACACCAAAATTGGAATATTCTTCAAACCAATTCAATTCAAAAGCAAATGGACAAGAAATAGATTTTAGGAATTAATACCTAACACTATCATAGATATAGGCGTAGATGTGAGTTCAAAAAACTCACCTTTAAACCTAGAAACGATGAAGGTGAAGCTTGAAAGCAAAGGAAGATCAACTACTCTTCAACTTCAACTCTAGAAGCTTGAATCTAAGCTCAAAAGAAGAACATTTCCTAAGTTAGGGTTTAGGAATTCTGAAATTGAAGAGAAGAAGAGATGGAGAAGATGAAGAGGGAGCTTACCTAAGCTTCTCTTTGATGTTGGAGCTAGAACTTGAATTTGCAAAGAAGATTAGGGCTTAGGAATTCTAATTCTTTTTCTCTTCCTCCATTTTTCTAAAAGCTTAAGTGTTAGGAAAATAATATGAAGGAGTTGGATGAAGGGGTAAGTTATTAGAAGGTTGATGGGCTGAAACCCAAACCCAAAGCCCTAGTTGAAAATCTCGAAATTTTTCCCAACTCAAAACATATCGATGTTTATACTTATAAAAGTCGCAAACACCATTTTGAACTCAATGGAATAGGTCTCGAGTCCAAATTGTTGAATCTCAACTTAAATCTTCATTCAGACGTCTGAAATTTCCAATTCAAACGTCTGAATCTGGAAAACCAAATGTTGTCTAGTACAATATTCAGACGTCTGACTCGGGGATTTCAGACGTCTAAAAATGGCTATTTTAGCCTATTTTCTTTCTGGATTGACTCGAACAATTTCAGACGTCTGAATTAGTCATTTCAGACGTCTGAATTTCTAGAAAAATGTATTTTCAAATAGGCTCTTTCAAACAGCACTATCCACATAGACTTTTCACTAATTCGACTGTTCTTTTACGAATAGTGACTTTTTCGGACTAAAATCCGACTAACGATGCTATATTTAAATTAAACATTTAAATATACGAATCGTAAAATATGCGGGTAGTTACACTCACTATGTGTTATGTTTAGGGGAATGCATTGCTCATACTAGGCTTTATGTCTAATCCATGTTTTATTCTTACTTTTTACCTATACTTACGGGTATTCTTTCCAATAGGCCGAGTTTATGGACTTACCCGGGTTTATTAAAGACGAATAAAAATCAGAAGTTCAAATAGAAGTCTTAGTGGATAATAAAGTTTATTTTGAATTCAACTGTTGTAAAATCAAGTTATATAACTGGTTAAGTATTCATATCGATATCTTCATATGTCGGTCACTGTCAACCCGCCTTTTGGCAAGGCAGTACACATGCGGATTTTACCCAACAGACTTCAAGGTTATCGAGGCCGATGAGTGTAGAGCGACGGTTATAAGACCCAAAGGTAAAGTACAAATGGTTATACGAAGCCAGAGTTGGATGGAGCTGGTAGATAAATGATGCAAGATGCTTGAAATATGAATATTGGCTTGGATAGGTTAGGGATCGTCAGGACATGGTGGAACACCACGGATCGGCATGGCTTGGTATGGCTCAAGGGGTCAGCACGAGTGAAGGTGTATAGGTCGGCATGGTTAGTTAGATAACGGATTGACATACTTTAGCCCATGATGGAGGGATCGGCATGCTCAATCGAGAGGGATCGGTGTACTTCAATAGCTTAACAAGATGGAAGGATTGACATTTTAGATGAATCGGCATGCTTCAAGTCACAAGAAGGGATCGGTATACTTTCCAAGCTACATTAGGAAGGGATCGGCATGTGTTGTTTGGTTGGATTGGCAGGGATATGCTCGATTAAGAGGGTTCGACATACCTCATTCCAAAGAAGGATGGTCGGCATAGTTGAATGGTAAGGGATCAGCATGGGTGCTATTGAATATGTGGGATCGGCACAGTCTTAGAAAGCAAGAGGGATCGACATAGTTACGTAAGGCAAGAGGGATCGGCATAATCTTATGAAGCAAGATGGATCAACTGAGATGGAAGGCATAAGCATAATCTTGTAGAACCAAAGGGGTCGGCAATGGATCGTGGAAGAACATGATGAAAGGAGACTACCATTGGAAGACAATGACAGGTTTGCAGAGATGATAAGGCAAGCTATGCATGGAAGATTGGTGAACAGGGATCTCAAGGATGTAAATAGAAGTCCATTCACTCCAAATACCAGGCAAGCTAGGAATCCACCGGAGTTCAAACTACCCACGCTTGAGACATAAGATGGAAAAACGGATCTCGCTGTTCATTTGACGAGATACATAAGACACATGGAAGTACTAGGGGCATCAGAGGAAGTCATGGCATGGTGCTTCCCCTTGTACTTAACGGATATAACTGCAATATTGTTCAGACAGTTGGAAAGTGGCTCTATTGGCATGTGGATGGAATTGATCGAAAGGTTTATGAGGTAGTTCATGTTTCACATATCAAGACCTAAAAATGTGATGAGTTTGGAAACACTGAAGCAGAGGACCGGAGAGTCCCTGAGGAGTTTCTTAACACGGTTTAATGTCGTGGCGACATCGGTGGAACGTCCAGATCCATCCATGGTTTTGATGGCAGTTGTATCTGGAATTGCTGATGGCACGGAGTTCAAGGATGCACTGGTGCGGGATCTACTATGGATTCCGGGGAGTTTTATCATGAAGAAGAAAGGTTCCCGCGATAGGAAGACGCATGAGCAAACAAACCAGAGGTGAATGTTGTGCAGAGTGGAGGATCATCGGGAGATGTAAATAAGAATGATAAAGGAAAATGGAAAATAAATGATAGCATTAATGTGTCGAAGAGGCAATGGAGAGAAACAAAATTCTCTTCTTATGCAGATTTGACCGAATCTCTGGAAAGGATTTATTTGGATACTCGAGGACGTCTTCAGTATCGAAGGCCGGCAAGGAGGGAACCCTCCAAACATGAGGGGGCATCATGAAAGCATTACCTATTCCATGAGCTGGATGGGCACAATACAAATGACTGTAGGCATTTGAAGGATATCATTGAGGAACACGTGAGGAATGGTCAGTTCCAACAATACATAAGGACTCGGGCTACGACGGCAGAACAGGAGCAACCACCATCCACCTTGAACGAAAATGGCACTGGATCAAGGCATCACCGCCAAATTGTCATCAACTGATCAGGATGGCATGGAATAAGTAATAAACTCTGCAGTAATATGGCTAAGTCACTTACATATGTACGGGATTAAGGATGGTTCGTAGGCATGCTCTGGGATGATGATGAACCATAGTGCTTGGGTTTGTGAAATTTTGTTTTTTCTTATTTGCTTAAAACTTTGGTTATTGGTTGTATGAAATTTTATTTTGTAGACTTAGGGATGCTTAAGTCTGGATTAATGTAATAAATAATACAGGTCGCGGTTATGGTTCCGACCGGAGAGATGGGGCAGTAACCGCAAGGTGCGAGTCCCTTCGCCGGAGAACGACAGGATGGATTCGTTCATGGATTAAGTCCTCGACTGGGGATCGAGGCTGGAGAAGGATACCCTACAAATTAAGTCCTCGACTAGGGTTCGAGGCCAGAGATGGATACCCACAAATTAAGTCCTCGATTGGGAACCGCGGCCGGAGAAGGATACCCCATAGATTAAGCCCTCGATTGGGAACCGAGGCCGGAGAAGGATTCCCCACGGATTAAGCCCTCGACTGGAGAGTCGAGGCCAGAGGGTAAAACCCAATAGATCCTTGAGTATGGATCGTGCTCATCAAGGATCCGGAGAGATCAAGATCATCGGGTATGGACTATGCCCGCCAAGGGATAGGCCGCTTCGTCGAAGAGTGACAGGATTGGCCTGCTCTGGTCTTCAAGTACGGATTGTACTCGGCAAGGATCCAGTGAGATCAAGGATTTGGGTTAGGATAACGACCCGGAGAGGTCTATGGACTTGGATATGGACCCGAAGAGGTCCCAGATAAAACGACCTGGCGAGGTCTATGGATTTGGGTATGGATCCAGAGCGGTCCGAATTTGGATAAAATGACCCGGAGAGGTCTATGGATTTGGATATGGACCCGAAGCGGTCTCAGATTTGGATAAAATGACCCGGAGAGGTCTATGGATTTGGAAACGGACTCGGAGCGGTCCCTGATTTGGATAAAACGACCCGGAGAGGTCTATGGATTTGGATATGGACCCGAAGCGGTCTCGGATTTGGTTAATGAATTTGGAATGGATTCGGAATTGGATATCGACTCAGAAAAAGTCGTGGATTTATCTAATGATCCGGAGAGATCAAGGAATTGGATTGGCAACAGATTAGATTATGGATTGGATAATATGGCAATCAATGGATTATGGACTTCGGGTTTTGGATTTGTGGCAATTCAAAACACGCCTTTCTATTGCAAGGCATGTTTTGGGGGGCAAAGTGTTAACCCGCCTTTTGTTAAGGTAGTACATAGGCGGATTTTACCCAACAGATTTCAAGGTTATCAAGGCCGATGAGTGCAAAGCGATGGTTCTAGGACCCGAAGGTAATGTACAAATGGTTATAGGAAGCCAGAGTTGGATGGAGTTGGTAGATAAATGATGCAGCATGCTTGAAATATGAATATTGGCTTGGATAAGTTAGGGATCGGCATGACATGATGGAATACCACGGATCGGCATGGTATGGTAAGGCTCAAGGGGTCGGCAAGAGTGAAGGTGTATGGGTCATCATTGTTAGTTAAATGAGGGATTGACATACTTCGACCCATGATGGAGGGAATGGCATGCTCAATCTAGAGGGATCAGTGTACTTCAATAGCTTAGCAAAATGGAGGGATCAACATTTTAGATGGATCGGCACACTTCAACTCATAGGAAGGGTTCGGTATACATTCTATGCCGCATCAGGAAGGGATCGGCATGTGTTGTTTGGTTGGATTGGCATGGATATGCTCGATTAAGAGGGTTCGGCATATGTCATTCCAAAGAAAGGGGTCGGCGTAGTTCAATGGTTAGGGATTGGCATGGGTGCTGTGGAATAGGAGGGATCGGCACAGTCTTAGAAAGTAAGAGGGATTGGCATAGTTACGTAAGGCAAGAGGGATCGGCATAACCTTATGAAGCAAGATGGATCGGCTAAGATGGAAGGCATAGGAATAGTCTTGTCGAACCAAAGGGGTCGACAATGGATCGTGGAAGAACATTATTGGTATAATCTATTCAAAAGGGATCGGTAGAGCATAGCTTGCAAATGTGTTCGAACTAAAGATTGACCAAAAGCTCGAGCACCACGCATCCAATCAACATGATATTTGAGATTCCAACATGTCTAAGCATGAAGAGGCCACCATAGGGATCGCTTCCCCAGAATCAACCAATGGAGGGATCGGTATCGATTCCTCTTCATTGGGATATGGGCCTAGCGACCCCTATGGTGGGCCCATATGGATTAAAAGGTCCTGTAGCCGAAGTTTCAGAGAGATGGGTGGTCATCTTCCCCTATAAATATGGCAGGCACGGCTTCAAAAAAGGGATCTTCATTCTGCCTCTCTTCATCTTCTACCTATGGCATACTGCCATTATTATGCTCGAATTTAACGGATTTGTAACTGTAATCAGTAGTATAAACTAACAAAAGGAGAATCTTTGGAGTGGGCGTAGGCCGAAGTTAGCCGAACCACTATAAATTTGTGTCTCTATTTACTTGCTTTTTGATTGTTTTAATTTTGTTCTTCAATTACTTCTCTTCATATTTCTGTGACTGGATTGGATATTGGTGCTTTCACATAATTGGGTGTTGGTGGTCAATTTTGACACCAACATTTTGGTGCTTTCACTGAGAAGGCTTGCACCCACTAATTTGGAAGCTTGGATACTTTGATCTAGAAAGCAATGGCTAGGAAATCAATAAGGAGAGTGCTACCGGAAAGGAGTTACCATAAAGAGAGTCAGGAGGCTTTCTTAGGAGCTGGAGGCAATCAAGCATCTATCTACATCACCAGGGATGCAATGGAAGCAATAATGAATGCTATGCAGAAGAGGATGCTGAAAAGGCAGGAGGAGATGATGCAAAATTTACTCCAGCAAATAAGACAAGCTGGAGCAAAGAATCAAGGAGTTGAAGCAGCAGGGATCGTTGGAAATCAGAACCGGGAGCATGGAAATGGGGTCAACAGACAAAGGAACGGAACATAGTAGCCGGGGGCAGTCCCCTTCCAACCTAGAGGGATCCACACGGATCCCTCTAGAGGGGTCGGTATCGATCCCCAAAGGCTAGGGGGCATGCTCCCACGTACGGTTGATCATGATGTTGGAGGACCTATGATTGACCCCTTGGAGCTTGGTGTGAATCAGAATTTGGATTCTCGTCCGAAGGAGTATGCTCCGGAATTCCCTCATAGACTCCGGGGGAAGCTTGGGCATAACGAAAGGAGACTACCATTGGAAAACAATGACAGGTTTGCAGAGATGATAAGGCGAGCTATGCGTGGAGGATTGGTGAACCGGGATATCGAGGATGTAAATAGAAGTCCATTCGCTCCAAATATCAGGTAAGCTAGGAATCCACCAGAGTTTAAACTACCAACGTTTAAGACATATGATGGAAAAACGGATCCTGTTGTTCATTTGACAAGATACATAAGACACATGGATGTACTAGGGGCATCAGAGGAAGTCATGGCATGGTGCTTCCCCTTGTACTTGACAGATATAGTTGCACTATGGTTCAGACAGTTGGAAAGTGGCTCTTTTGGCACGTGGACAGAATTGATGAAAGGTTTATGGGGTAGTTTAGGTTTCACATCTCGAGACCAAAAAATGTGATGAGTTTGGCAACACTGAAGCAGAGGATCGGAGAGTCCTTGAGGAGTTTCTTAACACGGTTAAATACTACGGCCGCATCGGTGGATCGTTCAGTTCCATCCATGGTTTTGATGGCAGTTGTATCTGGAATTGCTGATGGCACGGAGTTCAAGCATTCACTGGCACAAGATCCACCAATGGATCTCAGGGAGTTTTATCATGAAGCGGAAAGGTTGCTGCAGCAGGAAGACACAGGAGCAAACAAACCAGAGGTGAATGCTGTGCAGAGTGGAGGATCATCGGGAGATTTAAATAAGAATGATAAAGGCAAACGAAAAATGAATGATGGCATTAATGTGTCGAAGAGGCAATGGAGAGAACCAAAATTATCTTCTTATGCAGATTTGATCAAATCTCTGGAAAGGATTTATTTGGATACTCGAGGATTTCTTTAGTATCGAAGGTCGGCAAGGAGGGAACCCTCCGAATGTGAGCGGGCATCAGGGAAGCATTGCCTATTCCATGAGCTGGATAGGCACAATATGAATGACTACAGGCGTTTGAAGGATATCATTGAGGAACACGTGAGGAATGGTCATTTGCAACAATACATAAGGACTCGGGCTACGGTGGCGGAAGCAGCCACCATCCCCCTTGAAAGAAAATGGCACTGGATCAAGGCATCACCGCCAACTTGTCATCAATTTATTGGGATGGCATGGAATAAGTAATAAACTGCGCAGTAATATGGCTAAGTCACTTACATACAAGGTTTTAAATCTCGGATTTCGGTCACGTCTCGTCTCGAAGAATTTAGAGAGCTCATCTCGTATCGGGTGAGATCTCGAACGAGATGAGTGCATCTCGGTCATCCATCTCGGATTTACATCTCGGTTTCTAAAATTCATTTCGGAGTTATCTCGGAGTATATGTCATGTCGAAAATTAATTTTCATACACCTAAATTTATAATACTATTCACTACCTTAAGGAAAACACTATGCGCTTACCTTGAATATAGCACATGCTTATCATTAGTAATTTAGTATGGAAAAATATCACTTGTATCATGTAAAATAAACAAATAACTAGATTTCATGAATTATGTTCAATATAATGTCATATGAGATAAAGTAGACAAGAAACAAACCATAATATATGCACCTTTACTTTGTTTGATTATTCACTTAACCTTTCTACACAATATAATGTCTCGTTTCTACCTTTTATGATTTATAGTGTTGCAAGAGAAATCTTAATTTTACAAATACAAAAGTCTAAAAGTAGAATTAAGATATTCTAGTCTGATTATAGTATTTAATTATTAGCAAACAAAATCTCATTAAGCAACTAATAACATTGATATTTCAAACAAATGTAGAAAATAGCATATATAGTACAAACAATTTTCAAACACTTAGTAATATTATAAGAAAAGCAAAAAAATGATGTACGAATGAACATGTAATCATCAAATGAAATTAATAGATGAAATAGAATTCCTTTATTGCTTAAAAATAAGCCTTGAGAAAAAAAATTATAGCAGCAAAGACTAAATGAAATCAAATTGGGAATCCATTTGGAACATAAAGTTAAATAAGTGAAGCTTAAAATTTATAGCCACAAAAAAATAGGTTAGGAAAAAACTCAAGAAAGGGTCGAAAAAAGAACATTGAAACCGGATGTAAATTAATTTGGATCAGAAACCTAAATGAAAACCATAGAGTGAAATACTTACCATAATCGATGTAGATTTTATCATCTTCTTACATTCGTCACTGCCGTAAAATAAGAGACGAATATTAAATGAGATTTATACAAGAAATAAGGGTTAAAAAAGTACAATTAAGAAGGCTTAAATTAAGGTAAAGGATGAGCCAGCCCAATACGGAAGAAGAGTTGATTTTTCCAAAATTCAACAACTTGGCCGATATCTCGCTATTAAATCTCGTCCGAGATATCGAACGAGATACCGAAATATCGTCCGAGATTTGGGTCAGACGAGATTCAAACGAAATAGCCTGTTTCGAATCGCCCAGGCTTGAAAACGAGATCTGGGCCGAGATGAGCCAGATTTAAAACCTTGCTTACATATGTACGAGATCAAGGACGGTTCCTAGGCATGCTATGGGATGATGATGAACCGCAGTGCTTGGGTTTGTGAAATTTTGTTTTTTCTTACTTGCTTCGAACTTTGGTTTATTGGTTATATGAAATTTTATTTTATGGACTTAGGGATGCTTAAGTCTGGATTAATGTAATAAATAACACAGGTCGCAGTTGTGGCTCCAACCGGAGAGACGGGGCAATAACTACAGGGTGCGAGTCCCTTCGCCAGAGAGCGACATGATGGATTCGTTCATGGATTAAGTCCTCGACTGGGGATCAAGGCCGGAGAAGGATACCCCACAGATTAAGTACTCGACCGAGGATTGAGGCCGGAGAAGGATACCCTACAGATTAAGTCCTCGGTTGGGAACCGAGGTTGAAGAAGGATACCCCACAGATTAAGTCCGCGATTGGGAACCAAGGCCGGAGAAGGATTCCCCATGGATTAAGCCCTCAACTGGAGAGTCGAGGGCGGAAAATAAAACCCAATAGGTCATCGAATATGGATCGTTCTCGGCAAGGATCCGGAGAGACCAAGATCGTCGAGTATGGATTATGCTCGGCAAGGGATAGGCCGCTTCATCGAAGAGCGACAGGATCAGCCTACTCTGGTCGTCAAGTACAGATTATATTCGGCAAGGTTCCGGTGAGATCAAGGATTTGGGTTAGGATAATGACCCAGAGAGGTCTATGGACATGGATATGGACCTGGAGCAGTCCCAGGTTTGGACAAAAAGACCCGGCGAGGTCTATGGATTTGGATATGGACCCGGAGCGGTCCGAATTTGGATAAAACGACCTAGAGAAGTTTATGGATTTGGTTATGGACCCGGAGCGGTCCCGGATTTGGATAAAACGACCCGGAGAGGTCTATGGATTTGGATATGGACCCATAGCGGTCCCGAATTTGGTTAATGAATTTGGAATGGATTCAGAATTGGATATCGACTTAGAACAGTCATGGATTTATCTAATGATCCGAAGAAATCAAGGAATTGGATTGGCAATAGATTAGATTCTGGATTGGATAATATGGCAATCAATGGATTATGGACTTTGGGTTTTGGATTTATGGCAATTCAAAACACGCCATCCTATCACAAGGCATATTTTAGGGGGTAAAGTGTTAACCTGCCTTTTGGAAAGGCAGTACATTTGCAGATTTTGCCCAACAGACTTCAAGGTTATCAAGGCCGATGAGTGCAGAGCGACGGTTCTAGGACCCAAAGGTAAAGTACAAAATGGTTATACGAAGCTAGAGTTGGATGGAGTTGGTAGATAAACGATGCAGGTTGCTTGAAATATGAATATTGGCTTGGATAAGTTAGTGATCGGTATGACATGGTGGTACACCCCGGATCGGCATGGCATGGAAAGGTCAAGGGGCCGGCACGAGTGAAGGTGTATGGGTCGGCATGGTTAGTTAGATGAGGGATTGACATACTTAGGCCCATGATAGAGGGATCAGCATGCTCAATCTGGAGGGATCGACGTACTTCAATAACTTAGCAAGATGGAGGGATTGACATTTTAGATGGATCAGCATGCTTCAACTCACAGGAAGGGGTCGGTATAATTTCCAGGCTACATCAGGAAGGGAACGACATGTGTTTTTTGGTTGGATTGGCATGGATATGCTCGATTAAGAGGGTTTGGCATACCTCATTCCAAATATGGGGGGTCGGCGTAGTTGAATGGTAAGGGATCGGCATGGGTGCTATGAAATAGGAGGGATCGGCACAGTCTTAGAAAGCAAGAGGGATCAGCATAGTTTTGTAAGGCAAGAGGTATCGGCATAACCTTATGAAGCAAGATGGATCGACTGAGATGGAAGGCATATGCATAGTCTTGTAGAACCAAAGGGTCGGCAATGGATCATGAAAGAACATGTATCAGTATAATCTATTCAAAAGGGATCGGTGGAGGGTAACTTGTAAATGGGTTCGAACCAAAGATTGACCAAAAGCTCGAGCTCCATGCATCCAATCAACATGATATTTGAGATTCCAACATGTCTAAGCATGAAGAAGCCACCATAGGGATTGCTGCCCCAGAATCAACCAATGGAGGAATCGTTACCGATCCCTCTTCATTGTGATTTAGGCCTAGCGACCCCTATTGTGGGTCCATATGGATAAAAAGGTCATGTAGCCGAAGTTTTAGGGAGATGGGTGGTCGTCTTCCCCTATTAATATGGCAGACATGGCTTCTGAAAAGGGATCTTCCTTCTGCTTCTCTTCGTCTTCTACCTAGATCATGCTCTGCCATTATTATGCTTGAATTTCACGGATTTGTAATTGTAATCAGCAATATAAACTAATAAAAGGAGAATCTTTGGAGTGGACGTAGCCCGGATTTAGCCGAACCACTATAAATTTGTGTCTCTATTTACTTGCTGTCTGATTGTTTTAATTTTTTTCTTTATTTATTTCTCTTCATATTTTTATGACTGGATAAGATATTGGTGCTTTCACATAATTGAGTGTTGGTGGTCAATTTGGATGTCAACAGTCACGAAACTATTATCTATGTTTTTATTATATTTACCTCTGTGCTAGGACTATTTGGGGATTGAAAAATATAATGACAATATTTCTAATGGAAATTATTTAGTTTTTCTGTTTACTTAATGTTGTTGAAAAAAACTGATCTCATTTTATCGTTTTAAAATTATTTTGATTATAATCGTAACATCCACGAACGTTCATTTTTGGAGCTTGAAATGGAGGGTGTTACACATTGGTTCGATTTCACCATTTTTATGGATGGATCGTTCATCTACTAACTTTCTCGATCGTGGTGGCATATCGTTAGATCTGTCAACGGATACTTTCTAATACAGATAATGCGATATCTGCATCCGCGTCTGAAATCATTTTCGAATTTCGGATATCAATATCTGATATAATATGGACGGGTATTTGAAATTTATGTTGTTCGTTGATGATCTATAACTTAAGAACAAATATAAAGGTTTTAGTTTAACATAATTTTTCTCAACCCTATTGATTATAAAAGTATGGAAAATAAACAAATTTGGTAATATAAATAGTTTTGAGTAGTTAATATGTATTAAATGCATATAATATAAACGTTAACTTAATAAAATAATAAATGCATGTCTTTCATTGTACCAAAATACATGATATAAAATATAATCTTGATAAAAACCGAAAGAATAATTTTTGGATGTGGATGTCTTCATATCCACATCCATATCCCTTTCTTTTTTATATTGAATATTTATTCGTGTTTAAGATATGAAAGTATACGACTTTAGGATTTTTTGGGTATCCATTGACAGACATACATATCGTTGAATTTTGGAATTTAAAAGTAAAAAAATTGATGAAATGCATGAGAAGCTCCTAGCCTCAATTGTTCATTTAATGAACGCTTGAAAGTCTGGAGCTTTTTAAAAAAGTCCCTGAACTTGTGTACTTATTAGCGAACGCCTAAGAACAAGCGTGTATTTAATATACACCTCTTCGTTGGGGATATTTCTTATTTCAAGGACTGAATTTTCAAAAACTGAGAATTTTGCATCTAAAACCGTTGGACATACCCTTATATACAAACACACTTTTACATTATCTATCCAAAATTGCAAATATCCACATTAACTGGAATTTCTTATTTCATTCAATATATGTAATCATTTATGCAACTATTTGCATTAGTGAATATTATATGCAGAATTTGACTAAATTTTTTAATATGATGTATAAATCTGATAAGAAAGGAACATAAAATATGTGGCTACATGGTTAAAAATGTTAGTTCAACTATTTTATGATTACATGTTTAGTATTTCGTGTCAAAAAATAATGATTTATTTATAATTTGGTTTGTTATAGTATATTAAAAGTAAACACATGTTGCATTGTATGGTTATGATGATGTTTAATTTAGAGAGAATTAACCAAAAGGACAAACCTAGAATAAATATAGGTCTACGACATAAGTTTCAAACATCTAGGCACAAGGACAATCTTCTTCCTCAAATTCACTTCAATTCCATCACCCTCAAATCATATTCAACACTTAAAACCCGTAACCTATTATTGTGGTGCCATCCAGCCATCATCGTTATCGTACCTTACTGACCTTCCCGCCTCACTCGTTGCTAGCTTAACCCCTTGTTAATACCCTAATCAACGTCGACATCTCCAACCTACAACCCATAACCGCACCATCCGTCTCACTAAAACCCTAACCGACATCATCATCGCACCTGACGATCACATTAAAAATTGACCAACCAAAAGGAGCGCTAAATTAAACTAGTATTATATGAATATAATGTTGTATTTATTTCTATAAGTCGAACAAATGCTAAACTAAACTAGCATCATACTTATATTTATTATTATTTAATTTATACGATTCAGAAAATGCTAAGTTAGACAAACATTATATGAATTTAATGTTATATTCATTTTCATAAATGTTAAATTAAACTAGCAGTATAAGTATACAACGTTATTCATTTTCATGACACAAACAATGCTAGTTCTTTTTAGCATTTTTGGTTGCCAGTTGAAAAAATCAGCACCACAACCATCACGATAGTCAGAACCTCACTAAATCACGTTGTAGCGGCACCACCGATCATCCTCACAATTTTCCATCCAATACCGTCCTTCCCCATCAAAAGCGAACCCTATCAATTCAACCACCATCCCCACGTCGGTCCAAAGCCGTCACCATCGCCTTGTCTTTAGAGCAATCTCCACCGTTTCCTTCCATTAACGACTATGCCTTATCGTCGTCATTGTACAATTGGAGTCGAAGAATGTTTTGACTTGTAGTAGATTATTGTAGATGGTTTGTGCTTGAATCTAAAATTGGAATGACATTGTTAAAGGGACTTCGGAAATGAATATGGAGGGGCTTAATGGTTTACATTAAAATTTAGTTATAAAAACGCACGTTACGTCACACGCTTTGCGCGTGATAATGGCACGCTTTGCACGTGAATTGTTTTTCTACAAATTATATATGTTTAACACGTTCAAGACGAATGATTTACACAAATAATCAAACATATTTTTGCGATGAATTCATGTGTAGTTAGTTTGAATTTTTATTTCAATGCTGCAACATCTAATTTTTCCGTTAGTTTGAATTTTTATTTCAATTATTAATTAACCAAGAATGAATTTGTAAAAAAAAATATTTGTTAGATTCTATTTTTTAAGTGATATTAAAATTTGGTAATACATGTACATGAGTGTTTGAATTTGTAATAGAAGTTTATTTATTAGATCTTATTTTTAAGTGAAAATAAGATTTGTAATATTTATAAAGGAGCTTTTTGAATTGACAAAGGAAGTTTATTTATTATATCCTACTTGTATTAGAACTATATTAAAGATGTGAAAAATAACTCCTTAAGGGATTTAAAATATACCTCCCTTATTCATTTCCACCATCCCTTTAACATTACCCAAGTGAAAAGTCATTTCCTTGAAAGAAAAATAAAAATAAAAATCAAGTCTGTCCTTTAATTTATTATTCTCCTTAATTAAGGTATTATAAAAATTGTTAACATGAATGTAGAAAATATTTATTAATAAGATGACAGTGGGTCATAAATTTAGTCAATGATCGTGTAAATACAAAGAGCTTAAAACCATATTCCTTAAGTGCTATGAACTACAATGTTACTAAGGTTGTAAAGCAATCGTTGCAATTTTCATTCATATCCGGAAACAGCACACAGAAAATAAAATGCAAAACGGTTAGCTTGATTTGGATAGAATTGCATGTGACACTGGCAAAAACCATTTGCCTTTACCTTGTTAAATAAGCAAGACAACATGAATTTCGCGCAATAAAACATGGACATTGCCTTCATACGTTTGTTTCTCTCTCCTCTTTATTCCAACAAGGCAATTTTGCACTTTGCTCCCCCAATTTTGGCATCTTCTCCCTTTTCGGTTTCGATGCAGTAACAAAACATAGGACATTCTATACGCGATTCGCATCTTTTTTAGCATCCAATAATGAAGAAACTGAAAGGTAAACAAATAACACGGCATGATGATGATAGGCGTTAATTAATGTGCTATATTAACTGTATTTCTTTTACGTTACGGTTACTTTGACAAAATTAAATGTTACTTAATATTATGCTATGTTAGAAGATTGACGGTCTGATATGAAATTTTTAACCCACATGACATGATTGTTTTGATCCGAATAATCTGGGTAACTTTTAAGTAACAACGTGAAAATTTATCCGCTTACAAAACGCTATATAATTAATAACGTCAAATCACATAGAGTAATTCTACTTATGATGAATTGAGGTCAGGGAGATTAAGACATATAAAGTTAATAAATAAATATTGCTTACTAGATATATTAAAAAATAAATTCCACGATACAATGGATTGGGAAGAAAAAAAAGTAAGGAAGGCGTAAACGCTGTAGAAATGCTGCTAATATAAAATAGGATGATTCTGTTACAATAAAGAAAGGAAGAGTTGTATTGATGATAGCATGTGGGCACGATGTATTATTTTTGAGTCAAAGTGAGAGCGCTTTATTTGTTTGTTATGACGCATACAAATATGTCGTCCACTACATATATGTATATAATATCTAGAACTCACGCTTTCTACATGTATCTAGGCTTTTCCATTGTACAGCAAATTGATAAAGACTAATGAACTCTGAAAGGGAAAGCTGGTGTTATGCTACATGTATATTGCTTTGCCGGGCCTACGGCTTTAATTGTTGTTTCCATTTTACTCGGCTTTTAATCATACAACATAGTAAAAATATACGTTTTGCTCGTTTAAAATCACAACAATGACCACCTTTTCAAATAAGCAACTTCCAAATTTGTAGTGTTTTTCTATTTTTAAAACTGGTATTTTAGATGTGTTCGTTGAATGTGTACAGAGAAAACTTGTGAAAAATGATGTTGTGAAATCGTGTAAAATACAAAACTACTCTGATTTATTAGGGGATTGTTAGAGGAACTCCCCATTTGGATAAAAGAGGGTTTCGATAGGAGGAGTCATCGAAGTTCGGTCTGTTTTTCAATAGAAGATTACCAAATTTAGTGTAATTTTTTTTCCGATGGAGGTTGGTTGAATTTTTTAAAACCCCCCACACCCTCCCCCCAATCCAAATATGAAGTCCTACCGAGGATTAAAGACGTAAGGTCAATTTTATAATATCAAAAACTTCATATCCAATTATTCCCATTGTATATAGATAGTTTGGCTATGTTTCTGTCGAGAACCCAAACAACCAAGAGCATCTTTAACGGTGTGATTACATGTCGGAAGTTTGTGATTCTAACTCCAAATCATCTTCCAATAATGATTTAAAACTTGTAATAGTAAAATGATCACATCATTTCAGTTGAAATTTGTAATCAAAATTGGAAATCCATTCAATTTGTGTCCGCCTTCTAAATGTTTTAAACATACGTATAAACAAGCTCCCAAAAGTTGAGCAAGTGTTCAACTGAAGTCTAGCTTAATTTTTTCTAATCAAATGTAGGAGAAATACAGCAATTACATCGTAATATTACAAATTTATGACATGTAACTCGTGCCATTTTTATATTGGACATACTCTAACAACGAATTCATATTTATCATTATATCACTTCAACGAGTAATCATTGGGGTCAAACGGTATTTAACAAACTCAAACTAACATTTGGAAAAAAATATTCTTTATTGATGAAGCTATTAAGTTTCAAGAATGAACAAAAAATCTTTTGTTGATCAAAATTTTGAGATGGAGTAAAGCTATAATAAACCGACAAAAGATATATCTATTCTATTTCTATAAAAAAGAATATCCGACCAATTGGATTCTTTGCTCTCATTCAATTGTGTAACGACTTGAAATATTAAACACTTTGTATTTAAATATCTGAATTATTTAAATATTTAAATTTTTTATTAAATGTTATTAAAATGATTTAATAAGCTTCTTAACCCCCTTTTAAATCATAAGTAATGATGGTAAACTTATTCTGAAAAAATGTTTACAAAAATATATTCTTTGAAAAAATATCGGTAATATGATCGAAAATTGTTTTATCGATAAACAGCTTTTTTCCTCAACAAAAGTTGTTCGAACTTTTTGTGCATATCTAATTAATCACTAAGGAGGTAATTAGCAACTAAAAATATTTTCATGTTTATGGCTAAGTAAATGTGATGATGTTATAAGATATTTTAAAAATGAGCAAAAAAGGAAAATGAGCAAATAATGAAACATTTAACTCTTAAGCTAATGATCAAATGAACATATTAGCAACTAATTAACACGCACACCTCTTCATTGAGCTTGGAAGGTTCTAGAATGCTCTAATGGATAAGGGATATTAACACGGTGAGGGTATAATGGTAATTAGCTTAATGGAGAAGTGACATAAAGAAGAAGTATACATAAATGGAAATGCTTAAGTGTTAAGCATATGATAAAGTAGATGTGATGGAAGGCAAGCCTTCCAAGAAGGGTGAGAGCAAGTTTATGCTTCACCATTTGAAACATATAAATAGAGGGGAGGGGTTCACTTAATAATCACAAATAAATTTCTAAGCTAGAGATGAAGTAGGAGGGTTGAAAATGATGGATGTCTTTAAGCACTAATCCACTAATTACTCTCTAACTTTTCAAAAGTTAAGTAAATCTTCTTTAATCTCTTTTAAAATTTAGCTTTGGGCCTAAGACATCATTAGAAGCATGATTAGTAAGTAAGAAGTTGGAGGTGATGAGAAGAAGAGGAGAAGCTTGGATGGGCCGTGAGCATGGAGGAGGAGGAGTAAGGTGTTGGCTTTGGTTTGGAAGTGCCAAAGGTTGGATCTTTAGGCTTGTGTTGATGGAAGAAGGTGACCCTTTGGTTCTTGTGGCTTTGTGCTTGGGTTAGGCATGGATCTAAGTGAGTTATCTCACTATCTCTTATATATATAGTGTATATATATGTTGTGTGCGGAGTATAAAGCTAAAGTGACATTAACTAAGTAAAGTTATAAAATTTGGATCCATCTTGCTTTCAAAAGCAAATGATAACTTTATATTATATAACATCACTTCTATTACCCTCTTAAACTTGTGACGTGGCCTTGAATTAATGTTTAAATGATTTTTTAACTTTTCTATTAAATTGAAGTTTTGAAAGTGTTTAAAACGAGAATAGTGTACTTCGTAATCCCTTGTTTTCGGGAATTTTTATAAATAAATGGAAGGATATTCTTAGAGATTTCTTTTCATGGTTTTTAAGTACCATAAGAGTAGTACTTACTATAAAAATTTCAAGTCTTAAATCATTTGTTAAGTGATTAAAACTACTCTCAAAGATGTTGTTTTTCATATTGTTTTAACAAGGATTTTAACAGCACTTATAAATATCGTAGTAAGTCGCTTATTGTTTTAAGTGTTTAAAATACGACGTTTTGGCTAGTTTTCGTGATTTAAATGGCTTCTAAATTCTTTTCTTTACAAAATATTTTTTATCGAAGTTCTTATAAAATGTATTTGAGTATGAAAAAAGAGTAGAAGTTTAAATATAGTGTTAATGATTATTTACGAATTTTGAAAACAAAGTGCTGCAAAATGTGAAACATGTTTTTAATCAAACTTCAAAATTAGTTATTTTCAAGTAATATTTTATATAGATATTTAAAACCTATTTAAAAGTATTTCTAAAGTATTATTTTATATATATATAAATTTTGACAAAGGTGATTGACTAGGCACAATACTAAAAGCGGACGAGTAAACTTGTCTGTTTGTGAGATTTCAAGAATGAGGTGTATAGGCAAGGCTTGGAGCAACCAGTGTCCAAACTTACCTGGCTTCACTCTTGAACGAGGAACAGTGTAAGTTGAAATGTCGGAAACGTGTTAATCTTGTTTTTTACTTACTTGTTCAAAAAGGTAATTAACTTTGCTTAACGCTAAAAGCCGACGAAGTAGTTTATTCTATTTCTAAGAGTTAAAGATTGATGGTAAGTAAGGACAGAGCAATAGAGCTCTAACCTATCGGGCTTCCCTCTTGAACGAGGAATAGTTAAGTCGGGAATGTCGAAAACGAGTTAAGTATACGAATCTTGATTTGTATAAACAATGGTTTTTAACTAGATAATCGATTTGTCGATTATCTATCTTAATCGAATACGAACATAGATCTTTAAAACAAAGGTTTGCAAAGATAGTAACAAATAGGAAAATGATTTGGGTTTGGTTTGGCAATGTGTTAATCACATTCGTCTTTAACCCTTTTTGATTACACTTAGGGATGTAAATAGATTTTTAAAAGAATGTTTTAAAGATAAGCATAAGTGAAATGGTTTCGGGTTTGTTATGACAATGTGTTAATAATATTCATCTTTAACCTTTTTGATTATACTTATGAATGTAATAGGTCTTTAATATTGTTTTAAAGATAAGCATAAGTGAAATAGTTTTGGGTTTGTAATGACAATGTTTGAATAACATTAGTCTTAGACCATTTGAATGGATTTGTGAAAGTACTTCGATCCTTAAAATGGATATTTTGAAGGAAATTATAAGTAAGGAATCTTTTTCCAAGAAAGATAGAAAAAGCAAAGGTTTAAAGTAGGAAATCTTGTTAATGATTTGTGAATATACTTGTACCTTTTGAGATAAGTATATGAATACTTTTGGGAAGTGTTGAAATGTGTGGAAAATGAATAGTAATGTTTTAATTAAATAGTGGATTTTAATTAACAAATGGGGTTTCATTTATAAAAGAGTTTATTTAGTAAAATGAGTTTTACTAATAAAAGAGGTTTTAATTAGCAAATGAAGATTAATTAAAAGGGGATTAGAAGTCGTTTTATGACTCGATCGTGCTAGTTTGTTTCGATCGTGCTTTGTGTTTGCTTGCTTATGGATAGTATACGTGGACTTGACTTCCCGTATGCGATTATTCTCATTGTATTAGATTGTTTGTTTATTTGGTAGTTAAATAACCGACTGTCAAATCTTGGCCAAATATACTTTGGAAATATCTAGAAAAAACATGAAAATAATATGGTAGAGTTATCCGAGGTGATGCTATAATGTAGGTATAAACTCGGTTCGCTCTTCTAGGACGAGTGATAAGAAAATTCATCAATTAGTTTTGGAGCAAACAATAAGCGAGGGAGTGTACTTATATGAGATGACTTGGAACCATAACCACTCCAAAACCATATACGTGTTCTAAGCTTTGGAACAGGTTCGTGATTGCTTCGTGATTACTTCATGATTGATTTGTGATTGCTTCGTGATGCTAGAATCTATGTAGAGATTCGAGATCTGTTTGAGATGCTCGAACACATGTAGTTGTTCTTGATCTATTTAGGTTGTAAGGATCCATATATGATTTCGAGACCTGTTGAGGTAGGAGAATCCATGTGTGATTCCAAGATCTGTTGAGGAATCCATGTGTGGTTCCAAGATCTGTTGAGATATGAGAATATATGTGTGGTTCCGTGATCTGTTCGAGTTGGAGCTCGTGTGGAAGATCTGTTCGAGTGGTAACTTGTGGGCTGGAATGTTGAACATAGCCTCATCAGTGGGTATGACTAAAACTATAGATAGGAGACATAGCCAGTAGCGTTGGCAAACCCATAGGATGCATCCGACTCCATTTCTAGAGATACTTATTAGGATAAGCATGCAGGAGCGATGCATTAGGTCTTAGCAAGAGCAGTTATGGTTTTCCTATGGTACATTCACTAGAGATGTATGACGCTTCAGAAGGATATCTCTGATCCTTGTGTAGTAGTTCAGATTTGGCTTCCCCAAAGAGATCTATGTGGAAATCCTACACAATTAGCGAACACGCCTTAGCGGTTGTGATTGTATACCTATTATTGTTGTGATGTACACTCATTTGCATCGTAGCTATATGATTATTTATATTTCACATCTTAGACATTATTATATTATCACTGGCTTTTATAATAGAAATGGTTTGGTTATTGTAAGGTAAAAGCCCATCCATGTTTATTGGCAGCGTGATCTTACGAGATATCCTTATTTTGAAGGGTTCTAAGATATAATAAATCTGTATGATTTGAGTTTCTCACGCTGGTTAATAGACTGATTCAGTTGTTATCTTCTAAATGCTCAGGTCAGCCCCATGTATGTTTCCAGATTTAGCTTTGGACACTTTGGAGATTCTGAAGAAAAGTTGGAGTTCTACCTGTCGTAGTATTTATTTCTGCTGCATTACTGTGTATGTATCATCAGCATTGTTAGGACAGATTGTTATAACTATCGGGGCTTATTACCGTAACTCTGAAAAACATTGTATCTTAGGATGATAGTTTATACAGTCTTTTGATATTATATATGATCGTTCCGTTGTGAGATTTTGATATTGTGTTCCTTCTTCCTTGTTCTATTTCTTTTTCTTTGTATTTTACCACAACAATTTGTCTTTCCAACACTTGGATGCCCGGTACATGAATACCGTGGATGTATTAGTGTTGACATTTGGGGGTCGAAAAGGCATATCATTATGATTTTCAACTTATTTCCTAGATTCTCCTTAATTCAACAGTTAATTTACATTTCCCCCCTTATGTATATTTATATTTCAGTTATCTACTCTTGCACTTCAAAATCGATGGAATCTCAAACATCATATCAACATGTTTTATTTATTAACTAAACTCAAGCGATTCATTTCTGATTTTCATGCGTCCACTTCACTTAGATTTTCATGTTTTTTCTCTCTCATTCTCTTTCAAAGCACATGAATCTAATTCCCACATTACAAATCCATTTGTTTATATACCGCATGACCATCAATTTTCTACAAACGACTCATTTCTTTGAGCTAGCAATTCTCTCTGTGTTCCTCTTTGATTAATCATGCCTCAATCTTCAACCATGATTGTTTGAAAATTAGTACTTGATTTGTGCTTTAGTGGGGCATCGAAATCCTTTGGTTTAAACTTGTTTACACTTAGGTGTACTTATGAAAAAGTTATAAACTATCTATTTTTGTTTTATTTGGTTTTCCAAAAATTTATTCAAAGTTATAAAATAAGTTAGCATATAAATATAGAGTTTTGAAGGTTATTTGAAATATAAAACAAGTTTTGAAAAGTACGGGTCATATAGCGATAGCCGCTATGGATTTAGTTCATAAAACGAACTCTTTTTGCGAACTTAAAATGCTTTTACTTAAAGATATTTTTGAAAAGTGTTTCAAAACTTATTATAAGTATTTAAAATTAATTATTATCTATTTATTTATTTAATGATTAATTAATTAATTAAGAAAGGTTATTAGTACTTATCATTAGTTAATAAAGGAAATTAGTACTTAAGTATTAATTGAGTAAGTTAATTAATTAAAGATTAATTAATAATTTATGTAAGGATTAATCATTATTTAATTAATAATTAAAGGTAAATTATGATTATTTTATTATTTACGAAATGGTTTAAATATCTATTTAATTACTAATTAAAGTTAAGATTTAATTAAGACTTAATTAAGATTTAATTATTATTAAATGAAGGTTTAAGTTATTATTAATTTAATTATTAATTAAAGATTAAATTATTATTTAATTATTAATTGAAATTAATTAATATTTAAAAGGATAATTATTATTTATTTAAAGTTAATTACGGTTTAATGATTAATTAAATGTTCAATCATTATTAAGTAAAGAGTTTAATTGTTATGTAATCACTGAATAAAGGATTTTGATTTTAAATCACTTATTTCCGAAGGTCGATTTTATTTTTAAAGCAAACCGTCTTTTAGAAGGAAGTTTTAAATCCAAGGGATTTATTTGTCAACTACCCTTAAGTAGCTCCAATTGAATATGAAATCCAATGACATCTGCTTAGCAGAAAA
The DNA here is from genome assembly GCA_030737815.1 of Allium fistulosum. NCBI lineage: Eukaryota > Viridiplantae > Streptophyta > Magnoliopsida > Asparagales > Amaryllidaceae > Allium > Allium fistulosum. The sequence goes on from CM060906.1 coordinate 922,241,531, forward strand.
ATACACCATTATGCTAATTAAGTTATATTGGACATATGTTTGGTAGAATAAATCACAATTCTACCATAATTCACTAAGTAGATTATGTTGACATCTATTTAAGCAGAATAAAAACCTAGTTCTGCTATTTTGGAAACTTGGACATTTACCTATATGTTGATTGGTTGTTATTGGTTGATCCCTTTTACACGTCTGCTTGTTATGTAAATACCCATGTTATAACTTGGAAAGTTAAACTTAATTAAATGTGTACCATTGTAGTCGCTAAGCCTCTTTCCGAACTTGTGAAGTTAAATATTTAAATTTGATCCTTTTTGAAAATGGTTTTAAAGTTAATTATTATATTATTTAAAGGGTTTTAAGTAAAGTTATTACTTATTCATAATGTTCAAAGTTTACTACCTTTTTAAATATGATATTTAAAGGATAATTAAGCAATTATTTTATTAATATTGAAGTAATTTAATACATTTTAAATAATTGTTTAAAGTCATTATTGTGTTAATGCAATTTAAAGATAAACTAAATAAAGGATGTTTTGAATAACAACTCGTTTATTTAAAGGCGTTTTAAGTAATTGACTTGTTTATCAAAGGAACTTTATCGATTAAGATTTATTAAAGGAGTTTCGTTTTAAATAAGGAAATTTATGAAATTTGTTTATAAATTGAAAAGAGAATTTCAAATTTGGAAAGAAGTTTTATAAATGGTTTTGGATATTATAAAAGAGTTTTATAAATAGACCTTGAGATTTATAAAGAGTTTTCATAAATGGATTTGGAATTTTAGTACAAGAGATTTCATAAATGAGAGAGATTTATTTAAAAAGGATTTATATATGAAGTTTATAAAAGAAACTAAAATTTGATTTCCTTAAACTGACCTTCTTAATTATGGTGGCATGGAACAATCGTTCCACACTTAACACCAAAGGAAAATGGCTTATGGTTAATCTTATCTCCGTTTCTTTTTAAATAACTTTTGTTTGATCGTTTAATATGATTTTGGAATAAGAAATCTTTCATAATGTTTTGTGAATATACTTATACCGATGGGATAAGTATATGAATATTTTAAATAAATATTTTGTAAAGAGATTTTAATAAATGAAAGATTTATTTTGAGGCTTAGTGGGTACTATGGGTAATTAAATCTCTAAATTGTTGTTTGTTTGTGTATATGATAGTTAAATAACCGAACTATTAAATCTTGACTAGTTTTGACTTAGAAAGTAAATAAGAGCTTCACATGTTCATACGATTTAAGTTCACTCGGGAAAACTCATTCGGATGAAACGTCTCTAGCTTTTGAGGGATATATTAGAGATCCCTTTAGGACTCTAGCATAGTCCGCTTACTTCTAAAAGAACTAGGAACGAGTCAACCAGAAATTATCATTGGTTCAGAGAGACCGAGATCAGATATTTTATCTGAAAACCACTTCGAACCAACAAAAGCGTTTGAATGGAATACATCGTGGTGACGATCGAATGCGGAGTTCTTTGAAGTGCAAGGGCTACTTACTACTAATCCTGAGGGTGATTCCAAAATGAATGTAGTAGAGATAGTGCTTTCGGTTTCGTTCAACCCTTGAACAAACTTGTATGGATGAATGCTGGCATTGCATTTCTACCTAAAGGGTGGTGTTAGCATTCCAAGAGGGAATTGCTAAAAGATAAAAGCGTAGCCTCAAGCCTTACAACCCAGGAATGGCTAAAATAGGGGATGCAACATGGCTATATGTATCGCTCCCATTAGGTTGTGTCATCACCTTCCTAGATTATCATATTATAGATTTGGTTGTGCATGAGAGCTCTCTATAAAGGTTGGGAACAATCAGGGTGTTGACATATTCGGTACTATCCAGTAAGGGGTAGGCAGGTTCTATGTTGGTAGAGGTCGAATGGTTTTCATCCTCAGGTACATTTTATCTAGAGATGTATCATTTACAGAAGGTAGTCCTTTACTTTCCCATTGTTGGAATCCATTCTCCAATAAGCGCCTTCGATTTTCGATTGTAAACCTATTATTGTTGTGATGTACATACACAATAGCTACTTGATTATTGGTATTTTAAACCCATAGACATTATTATAATATCACTGGATTTTTATAATAAAATGGTTTGGTTTTCGTAAGATAAAAAATCATCCGTGTTTATGTACGACGTGGTCTTACGAGATAACTTTTATTTTGAAAGGGTTTTCAAATGTAGAAATCGATATGATTTGATTGAGCTTTCTTACGTTGGTTTATAACCAAATTGATCCGAGCGTTATTCTCTTATAATGTTTGGGTCAACACGAGCATATTTTCTGGATTTAGTGTAATGATATGCCTTTTGGACCACCAAATGTCGACACTAATACATCCACGGTATTCGTATGCTGAGCACCCAAGTGCCAAAAAGACAAATTGTTAGAGTGAAATAATAAAGAAAAAAAAGAACAAGGAAGAAGGAACACAATATCAGAATCTCACAATGGAATGATAACATATAAGATCAAAGGAACAGTACAAAGGGTTAAACCGATACAAAAATTTCGGAGGTACAAAACCGTAGTACCGTCATCAACTTGGACACTTATAACAACATGTCCTCACAAATGCTGATATGTACAATATAGTAATGCAGCGGAAATAAGAATACTACGGTAATTGAAACATCCATCTCGTCTTATCGAGCTCCAAAGAACATGAACGAAAACCTGTCTTTCTCAAACTATTTGAAAGGGTACGCGTGTAATTTAGGGAAAACAAAAACCAAGGGTCAGACATAAGTCTGGTATGAGAAACTCAAGAAATATACCACCAAGATATAACAATACTTTTGAGGCTGCATGGAATGCCATAAGAGTCATCCCCTCAAAAGAACCACCATTTAATAAGTACATAAGGTGATATAATAGATAATGTCGAGGATGTAGAATATAAATATTATAACATAGCTGGAATGGTTACATTGATGACATTCAATATCATATTAGGAGTACAATAAAATTCGATAAGGAACGTTTGCATATTGGATTTTCCATGGCGATCCCTTCGGTTATGCCAAAATCCAATCTCTAGGCACAAGTGTCAGAAACTACCTCCGAGCATTGTATATTTCAAGATAAAATATACCATAAGGTAAACATAACTGGTCCATGTCTAAATACATAATTCTGAATACCATCACTCCCACCAGCCAATAATCGATAAGCATACTCTAAATCTGGAGTGATAATATCCTATCCTGGGTTCGCAAAACCCCAAGCTATGCTCCTACTTTGTTTTTAACCATTTTCGATGTTGAGGTTACATTCAGCATCTTTCACACGAGTCTTCATCACTCGAAAAGAACACGAATCCCAAATTGGATCCCCACATCTCGAATAGATCTCGAAACCCCACATGGATTCCTATATCTCAACAGATCTCGGAATCACACATGGAGTTCAACATCCTGAATAGATCACGAATAACTACATGTTTTCGTGCATCATAAATAGATCTCGAGTCTCCCTATTAATTCCCGCATCTCAAACAGATCCACTTCCAAGAGATAAAATGCGTATCTCAGCCTTGAAGTGGTTTTCGGTAAAACACTTACCAATCCCGGTCTCTCCAAGACTGAATTAAAGAACTTGGTCGTTAATGATAATGAGGACGATCACATATGGAAACCAAGTGTCATATACTTATCATGTTTCTGATATTTTGATCTCACACTATCCCTCAATCAAAAGTGAAGCAGGTAGGTTAGAGCTCTATTGCTCATATCCCTACTCGAACATCAGTCTTAATTCCCATAGATAGACAAGCTTACTTCATCGACTTTTAGTGCTAAGTATACGACTAAATGTTTTCCATAAACGAATTAACATACAAAGCACGATCAAGTCACATAACGCACGATTAAGTCACATAAGTGACTTCTAATCCCTTTTTTGTTTAATTATTCTTTTATTAATTAAAACCTCTTTTATTAGTAAAACTTTTCTTATCTAATAAAACATTATTTATTAATTTCTACTATTCATTTGTACTTTTCCAATACTTCAAAACGTATTCATATACATATCTCAAATGATCACAAATCTTTAATAGGATTTCTTACTTTAAACCATTACTTTTTCTACACTTCAAAACGTTTTCATATACTTATCTCAAACAGTATAAGTATATTCACAAATCATTAACATGATTTCTTATATTAAACCTTTACTTTTTCTATCTTTTTTCAAAAGATTTGATACTTATAGTTTCCTTTAAATATCCATTTTAATGATCTAAGTACTTTCACAAATCCATTCAAAAAGGTTTAAGACTATGTTACTTAAATATTGTCACTACAAACCCTAAACCATTTCATTTATGCTTATCTTTAAAACATTCTTTTTAAAGATCTATTTACATTCATAAGTTTAATCAAAATGGTTAAAGACGAATGTTATCAACACATTGTCACAATAAACCAAAAATCATTCCATACTTGTATTATCTTTAAAACATTCTTTTTAAAGATCTAAGATAATATCTAGTTAAGTTCGATAGTCGATTGATCGATTATCTTGTTAAAATAGCTTCTTATAAAAATATATGTCCGTATATTTAACTAATGTCCAACATTCACAACTTAACTATTCCTTGTTCAAGAGGTAAATGACAGGTTAGAGCTCTATTGCTCCATCCCTACTCGACATCCATCTTTAACTCTCAAAAATAAATTAGACTACTTCATTAGCTTTTAGCGTTAAGCAAAGTGAATTACCTTTTTAAACAAGTAAGTAAACAACAAGATTAATGCATTTTTGAAATTTCAACTTATAATGTTCCTTGTTCTAGAGTAAAGCCAGTTAAGTTAGAGCACAGTTTGCATCGAAGCCTTGCCTAGACACTTCATTCTTGAATCTCACAAACATATAGGTTTACCTATCGGCTTTTAGTGTTAAGCCTAGTCAATCACCTTTGTCCAAACTTATATATATATAATAATACTTTAGAAATACTTGTAAATAGGTTTTAAATATGTATGTAAATTAATACTTGAAAATAATTAATTTAGAAGTTTGATTTAAAACATGTTTTACATTTTGCAACACTAGACTTTCAAAATTCGTAAACAATCATTAAAACTATATTTAAACTTCTATTCTTTTTTCCATACTCAAATACATCTTATAAGAACTTCCATAGAAATACTTTATAAAGAAAAGAATTTAGAAACCATTTAAATCACTAAAATCTAATAAAAACATTGCATTTAAACAATTAAAACAATAAGCGACTTACTATAGCATTTGTAAATGTTGTTGAAAGTCCTTGTTAGAACAACATTGAAAAGCACAATCTTTGCGACTAGTTTTAACAACTTAGACAGATGATTCAAGAATTGAAATTTTTATAGTCAGTATTACCCTTTGGATACTTAAAAACCATGGGAACAAATCCCAAAGAATATCTTTTTTCATTTATTTATCAAAATTCCCAAAAACGAGGGATTCGGAAGTGCACTTATAACGACTATTCTCATTTCAAACACTTTCAAACTTTCTTCGACTTAACATACAAGTTAAACAACCATTTAAACATCAATCAAGGCTACGCCACATGTTTAGGAGGGTAATAGAAGTGATTTTATGCAATATAAAGTTATCATTTGCTTTCAAAAGCAAGAGGGGTCCAAAGTTTATAACTTTAATTTATTAATGTCACTTTAAATATTATAATTTGCACACAACATATATACACACAACATATACTTAATAGATAGTGATATAACTCACTTAGATCCATGCCTAACCTAAGCACAAAGCCCAAAGAACCAAAGAATCACCTCCTTCCATCACCACAAGTCTGAAGATCCGACCTTTAGCACATCCAAACCAAAGCAACCACCTCACCTTCCTCCTCCATGTTCACGCCCCATCCAATCTCCCCCTTTTTCTCTCACCTCATCCCACTTCTTACTTGCCAATCATGCTTCCCATAATGTTTTAGGTCCAAAGCCAAAGTTTGAAAGAGATTTGAGAAGATTTGGTTAACTTTTGAAAAGTTAGAGAGTAATAAGTGGATTAATGCTTAAGACTTCCACCATTTTCAACCCTCCTACATCATCTAAAGCTTAGGAATTTTGTGATTATTTCCTATGGGTATATGTAGCAACCCGCAATTCCGTACCCTTTGAGTTGATAATAATTCACTCTTGTTCAACCCAAATTGTACGAAAGAGCGAATAACTAGGGTAAAGAAGAAGAAAGAGATAGAAGAAACAGAAAACAACAACACAGAATCTCACAATCGCAGCGGAACAAAATATAATATATAACAACAGATTTTAAATACAAGAACTATGCTATTAATATACATACCATTATCAGAGTACAATAGACAACAATCAATCTGGACAGTTTAATAACTTGTCCTCACATAGCGGAAATACACATCAAGTAGGGAAATACGTCTTGTCATCTAGCTCGTCTCCTGAGCTCCATAGCATCCTATCCTGAATCTGTAATACTCGGTCTGACCCGAGCATTATAATAAAATAACACTCGAGTCAGCCTGGAAAACCAGCATGAGAAAAACACACTCAATTTGAATTGTTAACTTTTATCGAAATCCTTTGGAAACGAAGGTATCTCGTAAGACCACGTCACACATAAAAACGACAGGTTTTTACCTTACGATAACCAAAACAATTTTTATCAAAATCACCTGATATTATAATAGTGCCTATAGAAAGTAAATAGAAAATAGTTGAAATGCTTGCATCTCACGTTTCAGCATAGTTGGGCACAATCAAAATCGTACGGCGCTTATTGGAGAATGGATTCCATACAATGACTAGGCACTGGGGTACCACCTATCATGGTACACATCTAGAAATATGTACCGAGGACCTCGTCGGGACCCCCTACAACACAAGACCGGCCCTATCCCTAACCTGGATAGAACCGAATATGTTATCACCCCGGGTGTTCCCACCCTTATCGAGAGCTCTTTTCCATGCACCACCGTATCCATAATTTATAATATATCCGAGGGTATCTTGAAAGGAAATAACATACCTTAATTGGGTGCGACCCACTTAGCCTTGCTGCGTCTCCCCTGATTTTCAGTCATTCCGATTGATGAGGCTTGAGGCTACGATTACCATTCAAGAACAATTTCACTTAGAATGCTCATCGTCATCTAATGACGATGTTCTGATAACATTCGTCCATACAAGTTGTCCTGGGTCTGGACAAACCGAATCACCATCTTCACTATCTTTACGATATCCATTCGTAACATTCAAACCGGATCGAAGTGGTTTTCGGATAATTGAATCTGATCCTGGTCTCTTCAAAACGATCAATGAATTTGGCCAATATTTGACAGTCGGTAATTTAACTATCAAATTACATCCATAAGCAGTCACTAGGCCATTGTTTATAGTTCTTTAAAACATTCATTTCAAATATCTTTACAAAGATATATATTCAAATCTCTTCCAAATTTATCAATATTTGAAAACATTCCGAATACTTTTTTCCATAATAGGATATCTCCACCTGTACCTCTCTTCAACACTTAGTGAAATATTTCCAACTTTGATTTAAAACCCATTACTTAGAAAATATCTCGATATAAATCGTTCATCTCTAAATATTTTCAAAAACTGTCATTTTCTCACTTAGGAAAATATTATAATCCATTTTTCTGAAATCATTTCTAATATCAATACTTAGGAGTTTTTCTTATCCCATCTCCTACATTTTCGGAATTTATATTAATTCCTTTACATTTCCAAAGTCGATTATAGTCACTTATAATCTCGTATATCCATTTACACTTCTAAATTCATATTCATTTTCACACCTCGAGAGAGTTTATAAATAAATAAATAATTTAAATCATTCAAGACTATATATATATAATAAGTATTTTAAAGAATAATAATTTATTTTTAAAAACATGTTCAAGTAATTATTTAAAATATCAAACACTTTTTTATAAAACATTAATAACTCATTCCTAATCCATCTTTAATTTAAACTAATCGATTTACAAAGCTTGTTATAAAAATTAGAAATTATTTCAATAAAAAATTATATTTGAATAATCCACTTTCTGAATGTTCCAATACTAACTAGTTTTAAATTTCATAGTTTATTAAATAAAATTTCCCTTTTTAAATCAAAACTTAACTTCTTAAAAAGAAAATATTTTTAAAATCCCAATAACCAATTCAATTTATAAATCCCTCTCGATTTACAACACATCGATTTCATTTTCGTTCCCTTACCCATTCTCACATTTCAAAAATAGAAACCACTATTTTTCTTCAAACCGATTTCCATATTCTGATATAAATTCACCCTATGAATTTATATTCCCAATTTATCAACTGATATCGTTTTACCTTTATTTATAAACATCGTTATACATTTATAAACTCCTTTGAGTTTCCACTTGTTTATAAAACTAATTTCATTTATAAAAATGAATCCATTCCTTAATAAACCTCATTTATTTATTTTTTCAAATCTATTTTTAATATCAATTTAAAACCCCTTATCCATATTTTTAAAAATATCATTTTAAATCCCATGGTTAAAAATTTCTTACATACATTATTTTAAAAGCTCTATTAAACTATTTTTCGAATAGTTAAGTACAAATCCAACAATCAAATTATTATTTTATTCAACTCGATTTCCTTTAAAATAATCCAAATTCCAATAAAAATATTTTTATATCTAAAATCCCTTTTAATTCCTTCAAATTCGAAAATAATATTTATGGTATTTAAAATACCAAAAGTTAGGCCAGTGCTACTATAGCATCAAATAATTCACATCACAACAATAATCTATAACAGATTATTCTAACACATCATATATTATTATATATGAAAACAATAAATATAAATTTTGAGGAATCCAGTTGGATCCCTCCAACCTGTTTTCCTGCATCCACAGATGTTAATACAACATAAGAAAATACCAATCCCACTTCGAGGGGGATATCGCGGTATATAGGGTCATCCACTATTATGCGGGACGCAAAGTGTCTCATCCGCTCCAATCGGCTGGTATATATCCAACTACTAATATATATACTACTATATATATAACATCCAAATTGAAAATAATTTATAAATTCATCCAAACAATCAATAATTTAAACTCAACATTTTTAAATCATACTAGCAATCCAAATGAGTGAGGTTTTACTCACCTTGATTTTCGAAATTGCTAATCATTCTAATTTAAATTCTTTTGCTCAGATTCCGCAGCTCTGAACCCCTCCTTCACGATTGATTTCGTTCGATTTAACCTCATATAAGAAAATTTTAAATAATATAAATTAACTATTACAATCCTTTTTATTATTATAATAAATCAACTAATTATTTGATTCAAACTAATTACTTATTAACGAATTGTTTTCCTCTTTTTTTAATAAGTTAAACATGATTAACATAAATTAAAAATGCTTTTTAAATTAAATTACCTTAGTTTAACACGCTAATCCCTTCCAAGCATGCTATAGACATCAAGACATTGAACACCATGTCGACTACAAACTCAACTCTGCTGCACGAGATAGACATCCATCGCGGTTGAGCATCTACATCACTGATTCCCTCCGATAGTCCATGATTTTGAAATCCAACCTCATCAACAAACTCTACATCTCCCCCTCTAAACACGCATCCCACCCAAGCACGACTCCGACACCTCCTCAAAAAACACGACTGGAAAGCTCCAGTTCAAGCCCAAAATGAACGCGACCCCAAATTCCATCGGATCACCACAAATCGTCACTGTCGGAACTCCTCTCCTCGACAAACCCATAGCAACAGACGCTATACCCCATCGACGATTCGCACGCCCCTTCAAAATCTTGATGCTGCTTCTCCCCTGCCCTACGATTCCAGTCGTGTGAATCCCTTCTTCAAGTCACGAACAAAGCTCCTCATGACTGTAGCGATTTTATTCGATCGCCTGACAATATATTTTTTATTCTCGTGCTCGATTGCAATCATCGTGCCTCCACTACCGGGGACGCCGCTCGAAACAAACAAAACCATTCCTCTCTCTCTTCATTCCCACTTGGTCTCGTTTGCGCAACCCATCACATGACCCAGACATCGCCTATCGCGATCCAATCGTGAGAATCTCCCTTTTTTTTGAATCGAACTGTGTTTCGATTTGTTCGATTACTTATCTTTTTTTTATTTCCGTGATTTTCGATTTTTGAACGAAGGAGAATGAGGTCGGGCTTTTAAAAAGAAGGAATAGGAGTCGCGTGTTTTAGAAGGAAAAGGGACGTGTGACGTAAAGTTTGAAGGGAACTCAACTGTTCATTTGATTTAATTATTTCTAATTTTTTTTCCAAAATATCTCGAATTCTCTACTGTGCAATTTCGAACTCCTATTGAGGCATGCCGCCCAGCGTTCCTAATGTTATACTCCTATTCCAGACCAAATGGAACAAGCTTAGGAACCTAATTCGATCGTATGTGGGAGATAGCTTTTTAAATCGACTATTTAAATTAAATTCAATTAGATTATTTCTAGGTGTTTTTAGATCGTACGACCAAACGATAAATCCAAACGCTACAAAATTCAAAATCCGATAATAATACAATATTACGGATCCAATGGAACTAGTTTCGTCGAATTCCGAGACCGTGCCCCGGATCGCTATTTTAACGCGTCGATAAAATCGACGATTTCCAAAATTGACGAAATTACTTGAAATTCCAGTTTAAAAAACTTTTTTACTCAATTGTAATTCAATAGAATTTATATCAATATTAAAAATCGTTTCGATTCATATTCAACTCCAATTCAATTATTTAAACGATTTCCAATTATTAATTCAACAATTAAATTTTATTCAATAAATCGCTATATTTGGAACTTAAGTTTTATCCCAATTATTTGATGGATAAATTTCATCTATAAATACTATTTACATTAAAAATTCAACATTTAAAATAAATTAAATGTTCAATATCAAACGGCTGAAAAATCTGGGTCGTTACAGTATGCCTCTCCTTATATACGATTTTACAAGAGGTCAAAACTGCCTCTTACCTTCCATGAAAGATTACAAAGCAGCCTCTTTTACATATGTTAACTTTACACCTTTTTATTTTGCTTAAAAGTTAAGTATTACCATAAATGGTCATTTCCTAAATATATTCCCTTACCTCATGCATGACATCATCCATAAAGTTCATTTCCATAAATGGAAAAATATTTTTATTTCATTTTCTTTAATTCCTAAGCAAATAAGTGTATGTAAAAAAGTATGAACAACTTCTAACGGTTAAAAAGATGTTTATCAATAAAACGATTTTTGGTCACGTTACCGATATTTTTTCAAACTGTTTATTTTCGTAAACATTTTTCCAAAATAAGTTTACCATCATTACTTATGATTTAAAAGGGGTTTAAAAAGCACATTAAATCATTTTAACAACATTGAATCAAAGATTCAAATATTTAAATAATTCAGATATTTAAATACCAACACCGGCAAAAAAGAAACAATCACATAGCTATACTTAAATATTATTCAAAATCACTAGCAAATAGAACACACGGTTTGCCCATGTTCAAAACTGCATCATCGCACAAAGATGATAAACAACTAACTAAGCGTACCATACGCTCAACAGTCTATGGTTATTACTTAGTAGACAATTCATGCTACCTCATAGCAAATCGAAGAATCATCACCTGTACTCCCCATAAGCCAACAAAACATAATATGCAAATACTAAATCCCATAAAATGCACATTGACCGTTCGTAGGATATATCCATTCTGATCATTTGCTCGATCACATAAATTTCACTTTCCAACTAGTATAGATCACTTGACCCCACTAGTGCAAACTCTGATCAGGTTCCTTGATTAAAAACCTTCGTTCTCCTTACATAGCCATATACTTTGAAAACTTCAAGATCATATCAAGAATCTATATTAGGTGTTTTCCATCAAGCATTTAATGAAAAATCCTTGTCCAGACTGGTGTAAACAACCTCGAAATCATGTACTTGAATATTGGATCAAGAACAGTCATGGGAATAAAATGATCTATGTACAACTTAAGTATTTATCCTATGGGTCTTTTAAATATACCAATATCTTTTATCACATTCTTATACCCAAATAGTATATCTCAATACTAAAATCTTTTATGAATCATTTCATAAAATATAACTTCAAGTTTACCAACATTTTACAACTTAAGTTCATACTCGTATAATACTCCACACCTACTAAGTGTATATAAAAATCATTATTTTTTTACCTAATAAGCATGTTCAACAAATTAAACTTCTTTTAACTTACTAACTTCTCAATTCAAGTGTTATATAAACTCATCTTTATAGTTTCACAAAACACTTAGTTTCAAGTTGTATAAGGATTTGAAAGTTTCCAACTGTCCAAAATCGTCAAAAATAACGTTTCATTTTAACAAATGAAATCTACCAAACAACATATCATAACAAGATGCACATACCATACAATCCTAATGCATAGTCTATATGTGTCCATAAAATAACTTAACAAATTTCAAAAATTTATTAAACACTCTTTATCCAAAGAGGGAAAACATAAAAAGTTCCAACATTTATTCCGGGCTATGCCACTACCAGTCGGGCACCCTACATATAAAACTTTTCTACATTTAAAAAGTTCATATCAAATCTCCTTCCAATAAAAAATTTAGAAAAAAACACCCAGGAGTTATTTCAAACTATTTTGAAATATAATATATACATATATCTTTTGTATAGTAAATCATACTTTCGAAATTAAATCGAAATCTATTTTACTAAAATAATCTTATAACATCCCCCACTTAGAAACCCAAAAATGAACGCCGATGATGCTGAAGTTATCACCAGAATTATTTTCAAGCGACAGGAGTGAGTTCAGTACATCCAATCCATGTTTTTGGACTTAAACAAAAATTAGTTTCAAAACGGCATTAAATACTTCGTAAATATTACTAAGTACCATGATCTCAATTTCATAAACCAATTTTCCAAATACTTACTTTCAAATAATACTATTATTATTGTGATGCCCCACCTCTAAGGTCACGCAAGCCAAGAACACTACTGGATAATGCTGTCGACTAGCGCGATAAATAAGGCTATTGAGGAGCGACCATATATGCGATTGCTTTGTGCGAGTACCAATATGTCAGATAATATAACTTACATTTCATTTCTGGAGGAAATCCGACATATCTAATACAAACTCAAAGCTTCCACACAGTGGCTATGAGGCCTTCGGAAACAAATATAGAAATAAACATAACATAAATCACTCACAAATGTTCATATCTCAAAGGCGGAAACAGATATGAATATAACACATAAAAGTGTACATCAGAGTAGTGGTCAAATAAGATCCACAATATCACAAAAGAATAGATACAAGTGCTAGACAAAAGAATATGTATACATCAAGGAGTCTCTATCTCGAATGTATAACAATAAAAACTACAAATGCAATATAGTTAGACAAAAGTCAGTAGATGATCCCAGATAAGGAGTCAAGCAGAAACACCTGTAACATCTCGTTCTGACCCGAGTATTATTTAATAAGAAAATAATAAACGGATCAGTCTAGCTATAATTATCATTAAAGAAATGAGATATAAGCAGAGATATAATAAGAACGTATGATAACAATAATTTCATACCAGGAAAAGTATGATTTAAACAACAACAAAATCATAAAATATCTCAAGAATCTCAAAGCACCAAAAAGAATATCATATTCTTTATTTTATTCACCAAACTACAAATATTGACAAACATATTAATGCCAATGGCAAAAGTTGGTGAAACACAAATTCTAGAAATCATCAATTAGAAATCCAAAAATCACAAAAGGGGAGGCCTATCACAAACGGGAGCATGAAAACTCACCAACATGTGTATCACAAACGGAATGCTATTCCATGGTCGCTAACCATATATTTTGAGCCGAAGCTCCACAAACGGCCCAAAGACCATGGGTCGCTACCCCGCCAAATTGAACTGAAGTTCCACAAACGAGGATTGTAATCCCCAAACAAACAAATAGACATCGCACATCGCTAGTCTAAATCACAAAGTGATCATCATCGATCAATAAAAAGTGTCGATTACACTAAGCTAGTAAATATATGAGTTTAGCTTCATGTCCCATAACCACTAGATTAACTTAAATATTTACGAACAAATTGTAGATTCCCACTCAAAAATTGTCACAAGAGTTCAATCGAACAAGTCCAAGAATTAACCGACGAAGTAAACGCAAGCGTTTCATACCACTTGTTTTGCTAAGCCGTTTAATTAAATTTTCTCATACGAGTGAGGTAAAGGTTTGTATATACTAATAGATTAGAAAATGGTTTCATAAAAGAGCTTTGTATTAAAAATAGAGTTGAAATAATCTTTGTAAAAGAGTTTGAATATTTACTACTATCATAGAAACCTTTGTATTTAGAAGTGACAAATCACAAAATGATTGTAGAAACAATCAATCACAAAAATCCACATTCGAAGATGAGAATTAAATCCGAAGAAATCGATACCGAATCCATCAAAATGGATATTCTCAGAAAATTCCGAAAAAGAAGTCATCAAAGGAAATAATAAATGATAACAATAAATCGGATAATCACGAATCGATAAAAGTTGGATCCTCAAGCTAAATAGGAAAAATAGGCAAAATTAAGCAGGTCAGTCGACTGGCTCTCTGCAGTCAGTCGACTGAACCAGAACCCGAGAGTTTTCAGACCCTGCAGTCAGTTGACTAGCTGTAGCTGAAATTGTTTTTCAGCCTATCAAATGGAAGAGCAAACTCTCACCATTTTCACCCGGTCGAGCAATGGACTTTAGGGGCTTTTTCCAATCGACAACCCAGCCCTATAGGCTCTCCGATACACCACCAAAAACATGTTCACAAATCAAAGCTAGGATTTCAAAGTTTTGACTTCAATATACCAAAAATTGAAATGTTCACCAAATCAATTCAAATCAAAAGAAAATGAATATGAACAAGTGTTAGGAATACATACCTAACAACAAAGATAGCTATAGACATAGATGTGAGTTAAAGAACTCACCTTTTAAATCCAAAAACGATGAAGGAGAAGCTTGAAAGCAAAGGGAGATAAACTACTCTTCAACTTCAACTCTAGAAGCTTGAATCTAAGCTCAAAAGAAGAACATTTCCTAAGTTAGGTTTAGGAAATTTCTGAAATTAAAGAGAGAATGAGTTGGAGGAGATGAAGAGGAGGCTTACCAAAGCTTTTCCAAGAGTTTGGAGCAAGACTTGAATTTGCAAATGGAATCTAGAGCTTGGAGTTTTCTAATTTCTCATTCCTCTCCCCATTTTCACTTGTGCTTGGGTGTTTAAGAAAATAGAAATGAAATGAAGAGGAGAGGAGTGGAGTTGGGTTGAAATGTAGGGTTAATGGGCTGAAACCCAAACCCAAGCCCAAAGTGAAAAGGTCATAATTTTTACTCGACTCCAAACATATCGATGTTTATACTCAAAAAAGTCGCAAACGCCATTCTGGACTCAATGGAAGTGGTCCCGAGTCCCAATTCGACCGTTTACAAAAAGTAGCTTTTCGGACTTTAATCCGATTAACGATTCTACATTTAAATAAAATATTTAAATATACAATCGTAAAATATGCGGGTTGTTACAATTATTTTCTCCAAAATCTTGAAAAACATTTTCAAAGACACCGGAATTTAAGTTCTCAAACTTCATTGAAATCCTTCTAATTTATAAATCATGTTTTTATAAACCATACTTATATAAATTCTTCTTCTTATATAATTTTTTTTCATAAATGTTTATTTCTAGAATAACTTATCTTCCACAGATTAAAATAAACATCTTTCATTAAATTCAACTTTTATAAAATTAACTTTTTAACCCACCATTATCACCAAACTCCTTATAGTCAAACTATGAAACTAAATTTACAAAGTGTTCGTTTTAATGCAACTATAATTACTGTCTGCCCAACCCATACAATAAAAAGGCAAAACTGCTTATAAACTGGTTGAGCATAAATCAACAATCAACAAATGATAGTTAATGCCCAATAAACTGGCTGATCATAACTAAATCAATTAACGAAGGATAATAGATAAACATCATTAACCCCTACATTAATTAAACTATACTTTGACAATTCACTAATATAAATTATCTTATGTAAGTCTTTAATTTTCTTTGTTATAACAACCTTTAAGAAATACATTTATAGTAATTACAAATACGCTCTCATATTTATAATACACTTGACTCACGCTAGGGCATTCCATTACCCTATCTCTTAATGAGTCATACCCACTAAAGCCAAGGTTCTCGCTTAACCTTCAACTCTTATACCAAGTGTAATGATACACCTTTTCGACCTCCGAATGTCGACACTAATACATCCACGGTATTCGTGTACCGAGCACCTAAGTGGCGGAAATATGAATTGTTAGGGTAAAATAAAATGAAAAAGAAATAGAACAAGGAGGAAGGAACACAATATCAGAATCTAACAGCGACACGATAACATATAATATCAAAGGAACAGTACAAAGGGTTACTCTGATACAAAAATTTCGAAGTCACAAAACCTAAGTACCATCATCAGCCTGGACAATTTTAACAACCTGTCCTCACAAATGCTAATATGTACAATATAGTAATGTAGCAGAAATAAGAATAATACGGTAGGTGAAACATTCATCTCGTCTTCTCGAGCTCCAAAGAACATCAACGAAAACCTACCTTTCTTAAACTACTCGAAAGAGCACCCAAGGAATTCAGGGAAACCAATATATAACAGTACTTTTGAAACCGCATGGAATTCCATAATGGTTATCCCCTCAAAAGAACCACCATCTAATGGGTACATAAGGTGATATAATAGATAATGTCTTAGGTGTAGAATATAAATATTATAACATAGCTAGAATGGTTACATTGGTTACATTCAACAGCATATTATGAGTACAATCAAAACCACTAAGGAACGTTCACATATTGGATTTCCCCCAGAGATCCCTTCGGTCAAGCCGAAATTCAATCTCCATGCACAAGTGTGACGACCGCCCATGACCCCTGCACCGAATCTAGAGATAGTGCGCTGTAAAGTGTGCCAGGCGACCATGGACGATTGTCAAGGTAAGATTTAAAACAAAGGGATCTATCGTATTACTCACAGCGCATGGACAAAATACAATAGAACATATGTATAGTGAAGCTTTACAGAACAAAATGACATCATATAAAACTCCATAATAGTTGAATACAAGCATCCACATAGTCAATACATCCAGCCTCACTACAAATCTCTCAGAGAATACAAAACAGCGGAATATCCAGTACATATAATAAGAAGATAATATGCAACCCTCCAGCTCGTCTTCGATATCAGCATCGTGAGAAGAGAACAGCACCTGTCACCTGCTACCTAGTCTGCCCGTCCCAAAATGGACGAACAGCCCAAGGCAATAAGAATTAAAACATAAAGCCTTGAGTCAGACAACAGTCTTAGTGAGCAGTAAATTAACTAACAACATACCAAAAGAGCATAAAGGAAAAGGAATAGGAATACAACCCTCCCACTCCAACCTCATTCTACAGTGATAGCCCCCCAGACACACACTAAGCAGAAGCAAACATAGCAGAGCATACAATTTAAAATAAAGCAATTGTCACTCGAGTCAAGAGCGATGTTTTCCAAGTACAAATCCCAAGGTCTAAAACCAAGGTCAGATAAGCACCCAGGAAATACCGCTCTTGAGACCGAATGACGATACAACCAAACATCCATGACTCGGCTATCACTGTTATCATTGCTTCGATTTCACCGTTAATTGAATGACCGGCACATTCTTTCAGCCGTCCGTCAAGGGCTAATGGAAACCCCGGTTCTAGACATAACTCCCGCACGTCGTCGTGACCCGTGCCTAGGATTAACGAATCTGCCCAGAGTACTCGACCATCAACGGTTAGTCTTTTGGGCGTCCCCATGTACTCTTGCTTGGAGCATGCTAGAACCTTCAACAACGATGAGACCCAAGCCTCCTAGTCATCCTCCTCGACGACTATTCTCATAACCATCCATTATCTTCAACCCGAATCATATCACCGAGTTATCAACATGCTTGGAATGATCCCGTCTGGATTAGACCAAGTCTTCATCACATGATT
The DNA here is from genome assembly GCA_030737815.1 of Allium fistulosum. Taxonomy (NCBI): domain Eukaryota; kingdom Viridiplantae; phylum Streptophyta; class Magnoliopsida; order Asparagales; family Amaryllidaceae; genus Allium; species Allium fistulosum. The sequence goes on from CM060906.1 coordinate 922,259,760, forward strand.
GCCTCGCTTCATTACATCCTCGCAAAGCCTCATCTCAACATCACATCATCAAATCTATGCATAAGAGCTTCATCATCCCGCTACATATGCCACGAGCAGCTTTCCCAATCCAAGAGCCTTTCCCTTAGCTTTTGAATCGTCTTCGGTCTAAATCTAATCATCAATCATCTAGTTCATAACAATCAATCAAATCAAACATCAATCCAAACAATCAAGCATTCAAATATGATCTAAGTAGACAATTATAACAATAATGGCATTTTCGTAATTAAAGAGTTGAAAGTCCAATAAGCATGAAAACATGGATTATATCTCTACAAACTTGATGAATGAACTTGCATAGGTTAACATATGATAAAGTGGATGTAACATCATCATAAACAATGGATCTATATGGATCTACACATAGGATGAAGAAAATGCATGGAAATCTCTATTTTAACACCAAATCGAGCCAACAATCCGATATACTCCTTTGGATCCGTGTGAGAGATAATCACCACTCACCAAATCACCTAAACAAACCCAAATCAACACGCTTCAGATCTGGACAGCAAAGGATCAAGCTTGATCTATCACAAATCCGCTTCAAATGAAGAAATCTCTCTTGAAAAGATGAAGATCTTCAATCTAAGCTCTTGAATCTTCAATCTTGATCTTCGATTTGGATGGATGGAAGCACTAGATTAAAGTGGAGAAAAGAAGTGAAGAAGTGTAGAAGTCGAGTTCTCAAAATGGCAGCACTTCGTCGCTTCAAAAATCCGGATCCCAAAAAGTGAGAACAACCCCTCCTATTTATAGCTGAAAACTGCCTAAGTCGTAACTCGGCTATCTCCCTAGGTCGTTTCCGACCTAAGCTTCTCCGACCTAAGCCTCTCCGACCTAACAGATGCACGCGACATAACAGTCTTCGACCTAACGACTTAGCCTATGCGCGACTTAGCGACTTAACAATCTCACGACCTAACACAAGCCACAGACAACTGGACTACGACCTAACTACAAAGCCAAAGCCCAACGACCTAACAACTCACGCGACCTACGACCTAACAAGTGCGCGACTTACGACTTAGAAATCTCGCGACCTAACACTTAAGATATACCACGCGACCTAACAACTCAGGCTTCTATGCGACCTAACACATAGACCCACGCGACCTATCACTTAAACTATCCTAGCGACCTAACAACTCACGCGACCTACAACTTAGCAAACTCGCGACCTAACACACACACGACCTAACCATCTTAGGTCGCCTACGACCTAACTACGCTAACACTTAGGTCGGTCAATCCCATAGGTCGCTAACTGCTTATCCCCTAAGTCGTTAACTCTACTAGGTCGCTACCTCCTATTTCTTAGGTCGCTAACTCGAACTGCCGACCTAACATTTAACTCACCCAAACACTTAGGTCGCTCCCAACATTTCCTTAGGTCGTTGCCGACCTAACTCTACCCCAGAATACTTAGGTCGCCTACTACTCTTCCTTAGGTCGCCTAAACTTCTTAAGTCGGTCACGACTCATCACTTAGGTCGGTCACTACCTTAAGTCGGCAACTCGACCCAGACTTATCCCCTTAGGTCGCAGATCTTCTCTAAGTCGCTCATGACTTATCTCCTAAGTCGCCAACAACATTTAGGTCGCGTACGACCTAGGACTTAGACAAATCTGCCTAAAAATCTGAAATGACATGAAAGTGCTAAAATTCTAGATTTTGACGAACATGTCGATCCGTAAAAATACGGGTCGTTACATTCTCTCCCCCTTAGGAATTTCGCCCCCGAAATACCAAGCAACAAAGAAATCAAAGACTATTCTGTACGCCTACCATCCATAGCAATCAACAAACCATACATCCAATCCTAGCTTAGCGTACAGAATTCTAAAATTAGAACAAGTCACAATATCGCGAGATGACACGACACCTTAGGGCCATACCTCGAAGAGTTCAGGATGAGCTGCTTTCATCCTCTCTTCCACTTCCCACGTACAGTCGTTATCATCATCACTCCATTGTATCTTGAGCAACTTAACTACCTTCCTCCTAAGCTGTTTCGTGTCGGTTTCAACAACACGAAGCGGTTTACGAGGTCTTCTATCAACTGGATCAACTTCGAAATCTTCACAGCTATCAGCAGAAACCACTGTATTCGAGTCGTGCACATACTTCCGTAGATACGATACATGAAAAACATTGTGCACACTCGACATTTTCTCTGGTAACTCCAATCTGTAGGCGAGCTTTCCAATTCGCTCAATGATCGGGAATGGTCCAACAAATCTCGGAGTCAATTTTCCTTTCTTCCCGAATCGAATAACATTCTTCAGTGGAGAAATCTTCACAAAGACCATATCTCCTATGTCGAATTCTAAATCCTTTCGACGCTTATCGGCATAACTCTTCTGACGATCTTGGGCTGCCTTCATTCGTTGCCGAATGATTTCTATACAATCTGAAGTCTGTCGAATCATTTCTGGCCCAAGTATCAGCTTCTCTCCAGTTTCCAACCAACATGCCGGAGAGTTACACGGTCTTCCATACAATGCCTCATACAGTGCCATACCAATGCTTGACTGGTAACTGTTGTTGTATGCAAATTCCACCAAATGAAGGTGATCTTCCCATGATCCTCCGAAATCCAAAACACAAGCTCTGAGGAGATCTTCCAAAACTCGGTTGACTCTCTCGGTCTGACCATCTGTTTGAGGGTGATAAGCTGTACTCAAACACAACTCGGTTCCCAAAACTTCCTGGAAGCTCTTCCAGAATCCACTAGTGAACAATGGATCTCGATCGCTCACTATACTCTTCGGAATACCATGGAAACGAACTATCCACTTAACATACAACTCAGCCAACTTTGATGCAGTCCTAGTTGATCGAACAGGAATGAATCGTGCACTCTTAGTCAGACGATCCACAATGACCCAAATCCCTTCATTTCCCGTTCTGGTTCTAGGCAATCCATCAATAAAATCCATCGACACTTGTTCCCACTTCCATGTAGGAACTCCTAATGGCTGAAGCAATCCGCTTGGCTTCTTCTGTTCGGCTTTTACCAACTGGCAATTCATACACTTGGAAATGAAATCTCCAACATCCTTCTTCATGCCTTCCCAGTAGTAGGTTCTCCTCATATCTCGATACATCTTATTTCCACCTGGATGAATTGTCAACTTCGAGTGATGACTTTCCTTCAGAACTTCACTCCTCAATTTATCTATATCGGGAACAACTAGTCGCCCTTGCTTCCGAAGCCAACCCTCTCGATCGACCTCGAATCCTTTATCCTTTTCTGGATCCAATCCAGATTCCAATTCACGGATAATCTTGACAATCTTATCATCTCGCTTTTGGCCCTCGCCAATCCTTTCCACAAGAGTGGGTCTTATCGATAAGTTTGCCAACATCTCAGGTTCCATTTCGCATCTAGGCCTGAAGTCAAATCCAGCTAAATACTCGAGGCTCTTCCATTCTGAAAACATGGCTCCCAATCCCGCATGTCTTCGACTTAACGCATCTGCCACTGCGTTACCTTTTCCCGGAGTATAAGCTATACCAAAATCATATGATGCTAAAAACTCTAGCCAACGTTGCTGCCGAAGATTCAAATCCTTTTGGGAGAAAAGATACTTCAACGACTTATGATCCGTAAACAACTCGAATCGAACTCCCAACAAATAATGCCTCCACATCTTCAGAGCAAATACAATCGCCGCTAACTCCAAATCATGAGTCGGGTAATTCCTTTCATGCGGCTTTAGTTGTCGACTGGCATACGCAACAACTTTATCCTTCTGCATCAGCACTGCTCCAAGTCCAGTACCACATGCGTCGGTGTAAACCACCATCTCATCATTCCCACTTGGAATAGTCAAAACAGGAGCACTCGTCAATCGCTCTTTCAGGATTCCGAAAGCTTGCTCACACTTAGCATCCCAACTGAACACTTGGTTCTTCTTCGTCAATCCTGTTAATGGTGCAGCTATCTTGGAGAAGTCTTTGATAAACCATCGATAATATCCTGCTAATCCAAGAAAACTCCTCACATCTGATGCATTCTTAGGTCTAACCCAATCCTGGATTGCTGCCACCTTAGCGGGATCAACCGCTATTCCGTTTCCAGAAATCACATGGCCTAAGAACCTCACTTCACTCTTCCAGAAGTGACACTTCGAAAACTTAGCCTTCAGCTGATGTTTCCGCAAGATTTCCAAAACAATACGCAAGTGCGTCTTGTGCTCTTCTTCCGTTCTGGAATAAATCAGAATATCATCCACGAACACAAGTACGAACTTGTTCAACTGATCTCTGAACACTCTATTCATAAGATCCACAAAATATGCTGGCGCGTTAGTCAATCCAAACGGCATTACCAGCCACTCAAAGAAACCGGATGGTGTCCTAAAAGCAGTCTTCGGCACACTATCCTTAGCCACTCTCAACTGGTGAAATCCCGTTGCCAAATCCATCTGAGAAAACACCTTAGCTTCGTGAAGCTGATCAAACAAGTCATCTATTCTCGGCAATGGATACTTGTTCTTCTTAGTCACCTTATTCAGCTCACGATAATCCACACACAATCTCAACGATCCATCTGCCTTGGTTGCGAACACAACTGGTGCACCCCACTCGGACACACTACGCCGAATGAATCCTTTCTGCAAAAGATCATCAACTTGCACCCTCAACTCCTGCTGTTCCCTAGGCGCTATCCGCCTAAGAGGCATCACAACAGGTCTGGCTCCTTCAACTAGATCTATACGAAACTCGATCTCTCTATGCGGCGGCAACCCTTTGACTTCGTCAAAGACATCCTCAAATCCATTTGCGATTGGCACTAAAGACAGTCCATCCCGTGGAACAACTAGCGAATACATGAAGCTCATGAAGACGCCTTCTTCATGCTTACATCGTATCACAATCTTTCGCCCTTCCACATTCTCGACTGTCACCTCCAGCCTCTCACAATCAACCTTAGCCGCATACTTCCTAAGCCAGTCCATACCCAAAATAATTCCGAACCCCGCAAAGTTCAGAATAAAGCAATCACAAACAAAAGAGCAACCATGACTCGATACAACTAGACCACGGCATAACATACACAAACAAGACGAACCCCCAACTGGATTAGTCACAACCAATGGCCTATCAACAATATCCGGCTTCAAATCTAACCGGCCCACTAGTTCATTACAAACAAACGAATGCGACGCTCCAGTATCAAACAGAACTCTAACTGGAACACCACATAGGAAAAGAGTACCTTGAACAACCACACTCTTTCCCTTCTCTTCAGCAGTAGGAGCTTTTGAAGACGACGGAACAGCTCCTAAAGCATAGGCTTGCACAATCTGCCTGTCCTTCCTTGGTTCTGGACAATTCTTCCTGAAATGCCCCGGCTTGTCACAGTTGTGACACTTCATCGGCACCTTAGGATTCTTACAATCCTTCGAGAAATGGCCCTTCTGCTGACAATTGTAGCAAGTCACCTCGCCTTTCGGCTTCTTCTGGCCATCCTTACCCTTCTGCTGCTGCTGCTTCCTCTTCTGGTTTCCACCCTGCTGTGGTTTGGACTCTCCCTTGGTAACAGCAACAACAGGTCCTTCCTTAGGAAACAGACTCTCATGCCTAAGAGCTTTCTCCACCAGCTTCTCAAATGAATCGTCCAAATGATCCACCAACTGTCTCCCAAGATAACTATCCAAGCCGGTCACAAACTTCTCATTCTTCTGATAAGCAGATTCAATATATGACCGGGCATACTTAGACAAAGCTTCAAACTCAGAAACATACTCAAGAACTGATCTTCCACCTTGCTTGAGCTCCACAAACCTCTTGAACAGAACAGACTTCTGAGCTGTAGAAATGAACTTAGCTTCAAATCTGACTTGGAATTGCTCCCAAGTAATCTCTTCTTCCGGAGTAGTGATGGTAATAGAGTTCCACCAATCAGAGGCTCTCCCTTGAAGCTGTCTTGATGCCAACTTCCTCTTAGTTGCATCATCAATTCCCAAATCACCAAAGATCCTTCTACAAGCATCGATCCATCTCTGGACTTCAATAGTTGATTCTGTTCCCAAGAAAACCTTCCCTCCGAGAGCAGTATAATCCTTGCACAACTTAGCAAAATCCACTGGTTTCGGAGCTTGGACTTGAACTCCTACATCTACTGCTGCCCCCGGAACTGGTATCCTTCTCATGATCGAAGTCATCATGGCTTCGAACATGGCTGCATAATCAGCAGTCTCTTCAGTAGCACGGCCTTCCCTAGCAGCTGGTCTCCCTCTTCGACTCATTCTCAATATCTATAAAAAGGAATGATTAGAACATCTAGAGAAACAACTGCATAAAGGACTCAAACCTACTAAGCTACTATATTATATATAGTAATCATCCATCAAAATACAATTACGTCTCTCATACGTAGTTACTTCAGCAAGCGTTGGGTAAAATCGATTAACCAATGCTCTGATACCAAATGTGACGACCGCCCATGACCCCTGCACCGAATCTAGAGATAGTGCGCTGTAAAGTGTGCCAGGCGACCATGGACGATTGTCAAGGTAAGATTTAAAACAAAGGGATCTATCGTATTACTCACAGCGCATGGACAAAATACAATAGAACATATGTATAGTGAAGCTTTACAGAACAAAATGACATCATATAAAACTCCATAATAGTTGAATACAAGCATCCACATAGTCAATACATCCAGCCTCACTACAAATCTCTCAGAGAATACAAAACAGCGGAATATCCAGTACATATAATAAGAAGATAATATGCAACCCTCCAGCTCGTCTTCGATATCAGCATCGTGAGAAGAGAACAGCACCTGTCACCTGCTACCTAGTCTGCCCGTCCCAAAATGGACGAACAGCCCAAGGCAATAAGAATTAAAACATAAAGCCTTGAGTCAGACAACAGTCTTAGTGAGCAGTAAATTAACTAACAACATACCAAAAGAGCATAAAGGAAAAGGAATAGGAATACAACCCTCCCACTCCAACCTCATTCTACAGTGATAGCCCCCCAGACACACACTAAGCAGAAGCAAACATAGCAGAGCATACAATTTAAAATAAAGCAATTGTCACTCGAGTCAAGAGCGATGTTTTCCAAGTACAAATCCCAAGGTCTAAAACCAAGGTCAGATAAGCACCCAGGAAATACCGCTCTTGAGACCGAATGACGATACAACCAAACATCCATGACTCGGCTATCACTGTTATCATTGCTTCGATTTCACCGTTAATTGAATGACCGGCACATTCTTTCAGCCGTCCGTCAAGGGCTAATGGAAACCCCGGTTCTAGACATAACTCCCGCACGTCGTCGTGACCCGTGCCTAGGATTAACGAATCTGCCCAGAGTACTCGACCATAAACGGTTAGTCTTTTGGGCGTCCCCATGTACTCTTGCTTGGAGCATGCTAGAACCTTCAACAACGATGAGACCCAAGCCTCCTAGTCATCCTCCTCGACGACTATTCTCATAACCATCCATTATCTTCAACCCGAATCATATCACCGAGTTATCAACATGCTTGGAATGATCCCGTCTGGATTAGACCAAGTCTTCATCACATGATTGCCTCGCTTCATTACATCCTCGCAAAGCCTCATCTCAACATCACATCATCAAATCTATGCATAAGAGCTTCATCATCCCGCTACATATGCCACGAGCAGCTTTCCCAATCCAAGAGCCTTTCCCTTAGCTTTTGAATCGTCTTCGGTCTAAATCTAGTCATCAATCATCTAGTTCATAACAATCAATCAAATCAAACATCAATCCAAACAATCAAGCATTCAAATATGATCTAAGTAGACAATTATAACAATAATGGCATTTTCGTAATTAAAGAGTTGAAAGTCCAATAAGCATGAAAACATGGATTATATCTCTACAAACTTGATGAATGAACTTGCATAGGTTAACATATGATAAAGTGGATGTAACATCATCATAAACAATGGATCTATATGGATCTACACATAGGATGAAGAAAATGCATGGAAATCTCTATTTTAACACCAAATCGAGCCAACAATCCGATATACTCCTTTGGATCCGTGTGAGAGATAATCACCACTCACCAAATCACCTAAACAAACCCAAATCAACACGCTTCAGATCTGGACAGCAAAGGATCAAGCTTGATCTATCACAAATCCGCTTCAAATGAAGAAATCTCTCTTGAAAAGATGAAGATCTTCAATCTAAGCTCTTGAATCTTCAATCTTGATCTTCGATTTGGATGGATGGAAGCACTAGATTAAAGTGGAGAAAAGAAGTGAAGAAGTGTAGAAGTCGAGTTCTCAAAATGGCAGCACTTCGTCGCTTCAAAAATCCGGATCCCAAAAAGTGAGAACAACCCCTCCTATTTATAGCTGAAAACTGCCTAAGTCGTAACTCGGCTATCTCCCTAGGTCGTTTCCGACCTAAGCTTCTCCGACCTAAGCCTCTCCGACCTAACAGATGCACGCGACATAACAGTCTTCGACCTAACGACTTAGCCTATGCGCGACTTAGCGACTTAACAATCTCACGACCTAACACAAGCCACAGACAACTGGACTACGACCTAACTACAAAGCCAAAGCCCAACGACCTAACAACTCGCGCGACCTACGACCTAACAAGTGCGCGACTTACGACTTAGAAATCTCGCGACCTAACACTTAAGATATACCACGCGACCTAACAACTCAGGCTTCTATGCGACCTAACACATAGACCCACGCGACCTATCACTTAAACTATCCTAGCGACCTAACAACTCACGCGACCTACAACTTAGCAAACTCGCGACCTAACACACACACGACCTAACCATCTTAGGTCGCCTACGACCTAACTACGCTAACACTTAGGTCGGTCAATCCCATAGGTCGCTAACTGCTTATCCCCTAAGTCGTTAACTCTACTAGGTCGCTACCTCCTATTTCTTAGGTCGCTAACTCGAACTGCCGACCTAACATTTAACTCACCCAAACACTTAGGTCGCTCCCAACATTTCCTTAGGTCGTTGCCGACCTAACTCTACCCCAGAATACTTAGGTCGCCTACTACTCTTCCTTAGGTCGCCTAAACTTCTTAAGTCGGTCACGACTCATCACTTAGGTCGGTCACTACCTTAAGTCGGCAACTCGACCCAGACTTATCCCCTTAGGTCGCAGATCTTCTCTAAGTCGCTCATGACTTATCTCCTAAGTCGCCAACAACATTTAGGTCGCGTACGACCTAGGACTTAGACAAATCTGCCTAAAAATCTGAAATGACATGAAAGTGCTAAAATTCCAGATTTTGACGAACATGTCGATCCGTAAAAATACGGGTCGTTACAACAAGGGTCAGAAACTACCTTCCAACATAGTATATCTCTAGATAAAATATACCATAAGGTAAACATAACCGGTCCACGTCTAAATACATGATTCTGAATACCATCACTCCCGCCGTCCAACAGTCGATAAGCATACACTAGATCTGGAGTGATAATATCTGGTTAGCAAAACCCTAAGCTATGCTCCTACTCTATTTTTAGCCATTTTCAATGTCAAGGTTACATTTAGCATCTTTCACATGAGTCTTCATCACTCAAACCGAACACGAATCCCAAATTGGATTCTCACATCTCGAACAGATTTCGAAACCCCACATGGATTCCTATATCTCAACAGATCTTAGAATCACACATGGATTCCCATATCCTGAATAGATCACGAACAACTATATGTGTTTGACTATCTTAAACAGATACTGGATCTCTACAAAGATTCCCGCATCTCAAACAGATCCACTTCAAAGAGATAGAACACATATCTCTGCCTTGAAGTGGTTTTCGGTAAGTAAAACACTTATCGATCCCAATCACTCCAAGACCCAAACTTGGTCATTAATGACAATGAGGATGATCGCATATGAAAACAAAGTGTCATATACTTATCATGTTTGTAATGACCCGCAAACTGCACAATGCAAGCTGATAATAAACCACACATGTCCAACCCAAATTGAACGGAAAGACAGATAGTTATAGGAAAGAAAGAAGAAGAGAAGAAAAAGAGAAACTAAAACAACACAGAATCTCACAATCGCAGTGGAACAACATATAATATAATATCAATGATCTTTACAAAAAGAGAAACTGTAGTATAATTTACATACATCCATCAGAGTACAACAACAAATCACTAATCATCAGCCTGGACAGTTATAATAACCCGTTCTCACAAATGCTGATAATTTAAACAACAATGCAGCGGAAAATAAACATATATGCGAATATGACCTGATGACCTCCAGCTCGTCTGCTGAAGCTCCAAAGCATCCAAACCTGAATCTTTAAATATGCTCAGTCTGACCCGAGCATTGAAAGGGAAGAATGCCCGGATCAGTCTGGTAAACCAGCGTGAGAAAACACATCTCAACTTAATTTTAAAGTTATAAAAACTTTTCTTTATCAAATAATGGTATCTCGTAAGGCCATGCCGCACATAAACACGGATGAGTTTTTATCTTACGATATCCAAAACAGTTCGTATCAAATCCTATTATATTGTCCTAGTGTCTAGTATACAAATAATATTAAAATAGCCGAAATTGTTACATTGGTTAAATTTGATGACATAATAGGTTTTGAAACAAAACGGCAGGCACTTATTGGAGAATGGATTTCCATACAATGGTAGGTATAGGACTACCTTCCATACAGTAAATCTCTAAAGGAATGTACCGATGATACATAAACGATCCTCCACATCTGGCAAGACCGGTCTACCCCTATTTGGCACTCATACATGGCCTGGATAGAAACCGAATATGTCATCACCTCGATCAATACCGACCTATCCAAGATGTCTCGTAGCATACCTGACATATAAAGGGTTATCTTGAAAGGTGATGATCATACCCTAATGGTTGCGAACCACATAGCCTCACGGCATACCCTGTTTAAGCCATTACTAGTAAATGAGGCTTAAGGTAACGTTTACCGTTCACATAGCGCATTCCACTTTGAATGCCACATTGTCATTCCAGAATCACACAACTGATTTCTACAAACGTATAACTCCTGAGCTCGTACGTCTCAGGAATGGGTGTTAAGCTAAGAGAAGTTGCCTTCTCCACCACCAAACAGGTGATACGTTTATAGAGATCCATTAATGTAATTAGAAATGTGACATTGGACATCCGTCCATACAAGTTGTCCAAGAACAGGACAAACTGAAGGCACTCTCCTACCACACCTTGTCAGGAATTACCCTTAAAACAGTAGTGAGAAGTCCTTGCATATCATAGATTTTCATAACGAAGCATTATTGCCACCATATATATATATAATATGCATCGCGGGTCTAGTGGCAAGTAGCTTTGCATTATGAAGATCTTCGTCTTCAAAATCATCATCATAAACCTGAACTTTCAAACGCATACATTGGTCCAAAGTGTTTTTGGATAAATCCGACCCTAGTCTCTTCGAACCAACAATGATAAAGAGGACCTCAACCCCATATGAAAACCAAGTCTTGTAGACTTATCATGTTTTCAACTCTCAACTTGCTATCCTTCGGCTAAGAGGGAAGCCCAGTAGATTGGAGTACCAAAGATACTCCACACTACTCGAATCAACATTCTTAATCCAAACGATAATCGAGCCTGCACAGTTGGATTCGTGCTAAGTGCACGAATAATCAGTTCCCACATCAAGTTAAGGAACCAAAAATGGCCAAATTTGATAGTCGGTTATTTAACTATCAAACAACAAACAATATATAACACATAAGTAGTCACTACGCCCATTTAATTAATCTTTTATTAATTAAATCAATTTTCAAATATTTACTTCAAATTATCTTTAAAAAGATATATAGTATTTACTTTTGGATTTAACCCATATGTATTTGAAATAAACGAATACATCTTCAATTTAAAACAGAGTTTAGATTTAATTTGTAAAACTGTTTGAACTAACAGATCCACTCAATTTTGCAACCGACCCGAAGATAACCCGAGCCACTACCCTTTCTTCCCGAGTTACTTCCCGAGAAAATTTTAAATAAAAGTAAGTTTAAACTTTAAATAATCAAATTAAATAAATTGCCTTGGAAATTCCTTTCTTTGAAATGAATGATTTGAATAAATTAAGTTACATGAATTTATTTACTTAAATGTATTAAATCAAAATCTTAAGTTATTTCCAAATTTAATTGGAAATGTAATGAGGTAATTTTTGGGAAAATGTTTTATCTTAAAACTTAATTGAAGTTTGATAATAAATAGAATTAAATAAAGTGAGATTTATTAAATCATATTAGTTGATGATTAAGGATAAGTAAATTAACAATTAAGTTTTCAAGTAATTTATTTACTTGTAATTAAGGATTGTTAATAAATAATTAAGGATAAGTAATTAATGATTATTTATTTAAAAACTTAATTAATGATTTAATTAAGTAAGTTAATTACTAAGATCAAATGTTTAATGATAATGTTTTATCTCAAAGTTAATTAAGAAATTTAAGTTAATTAATTTATATTTAATAAGGATTAATTAACTATTGTTAAGGGTTAATTAATTGTCATTAAAGATTAATTAATAGATAATTATGGATTAATTAAATTGGTAATTAAGGTTGTTAATTAATAATTAAGTTTTATTAATTAATAATTAAGAAGTAATTAATTAGTTAATTAAGTTTAATTAATTAATTATAAAAGTAATTAAGGATCATTAGTTATTATAATTAAGGAGAGTAATTAAAGGTTAATTACTATAAATGATTAAGGATAATTAATTTGTGAAATTAATTAAGGATAATTACTTTATGTAATTAATAATTAATCAAGAGTGATTAATATTTAATGATTAATTAATTAAATGGATTGTAATTAATTAATGGTTGATTAAGCAAAGATAGGAATTAATTCTTAAGTAATTAATTTAATTTAAATTGATTAAATTGATTATAATAGAGATTAATAAATGGTTGCTTATGAATGATGGTTGAGTAGAAGCTCTGATACCAACACAAACATCCTGCTGAACTCAGCCACAACACCGAAGCAGACACACTTCCTTAAACTTGCTCCAAAAGAAAACTTCTTTGGGAACATTCATAGTCACTGCGTCTCATCACACAGCTACAATTTCCTGAGGTATCAAGATACCATCACTTTCTTCAGCTCTTCGGAGTCGATCATTGAAGTATAAGTTTGATCATGCTCGTGTGAGCGGATTTTTGAGGAGTTTGGATCTATCCGAAGAGCTGAAGAAAGTGATGGTATCTTGATACCTCAGGAAATTGTAGCTGTGTGATGAGACGCAGTGACTATGAATGTTCCCAAAGAAGTTTTCTTTTGGAGCAAGTTTAAGGAAGTGTGTCTGCTTCGGTGTTGTGGCTGAGTTCAGCAGGATGTTTGTGTTTCGTCAAAACCATTTAAATCATTCGATATTGGAAAACATTTCCATATACTTATATCAATATTATAAGTATATTTAATAACACTACCATTTTGGAGACACGCCAAATAGATTTCTATAACTGTACAACTTCCGAGTTCATACGCCTCAGAATGGGTATTAAGTATAAGAAAAAATGCTCCCTATACCACTACTTTAGTACGATCATAAGAACCAATTCATGTATTTCATAATGGAAGGTCAAAACACCATATAGTGGGTCAAAACGAATGTTGTGTAAAACATCGTTACGACAACCCGAAAACACTAGTATAGGGATCTGATTAATTATATATATAAATCTCGTATACCATGTAAAACATTTCCTTTCGGAAATCATTTACTACAAACAACAGTATTATAGTCCATGCCTTCCATACTTCCCCGAAAACGTCTATTACAATAATAAATGTTGAAATCCATGTTTTTTTATACTTATCACATTTTAAATAATTTTTCAAACTATTAAATTTCATTTGGAGTTATTATTTTCAAAAACATTACTTTAAAAAGATAAATTACTTTTAAAACCATTAACTCCATCAAAATATTACTTTCAAACATTCCTTTAAAAGATTATTTAACTCTTAAAAGCTTGAATGTATTTCCTTTATATAAAAATCCATATTTAAATCTCAACATAAATCATTCCCATATTTGTAAAACTATGTTTATAAATCTCTGTTTTATTTTATAAAACTTCTATTTTATAAAATCTTTTTGTTTATATAATTCTATTTATAAATCATTCTTTTATAAAAACTCATTTTACTATCAAAAACCACTTATAAATTCATATCTTTATAAATCAAATTTATTTATAAAATCCACTCATTAATCCATTTACCAAATACTTTTCCAATCCATTTACAAAATACTTATAAATTCTGATTATAAATCTATTTTTTTATTTCTAAAATCTCACTTTTATAAATCCTTATATAAACTATTCAAAAATCTCTATTTAAAGTATTTTTCAAAACTATACTTTCATCACATCAAAATCATACTTTTTTTGTTTAAAAATAAACTCATTCCATTTAATAATTTAAAAATTATTAAAACATATATACTTCCAAAATCACTTTGAAAATCATTTCAATTCAAAATCATTATATTATAGTATTTCAAAATACTAAAAATATGGCTTAGTGCTACTATAGCACTAAATAAGCAAAAACTATCCATGTCGTCAAATATGGCATCCAATACATCATATGTCAAAATATATGAAAAGTAAACTCAACAGTGTGAGGAACCCAGTTGGATCCCTCTAACCTGTCCCCCTGCATCACATACGGTATATAATCAAATAATAAATCAACCGCTTCGATGTGGGATTGTATACAAAGGGTCATCCGCTCATACACGGGAACGTAATAGGGTGCCATCCACTCCGAGGGTGGGAATATATATCTAAACCAACTAATAAAATAGTAAATCATCCAAACAAGAAACAAACAATATAAATAAAATTATCCACACTTACATAAAAATATAAGTGGACTAGAGAGGTGAGTTTACTCACTAGAATTCCAGTAATCGCCAAAGTGCTTCGGTTTGAATTAAAATTGAATCGTCGTTCAATTTAACCCAAAATTCCTACTAGCTCCGAATCTATCCAATCCAACTCCAAAAAGTAGAATTCGTTGAAACAATCGCAATGCAACTTGTCGCGCTTAATTTGGACCTCGTACAAAAAAGTTATGGATTAACGAACGTATGAGATAATTAAATTAAAATTAACTTAAATTAATTTAAACTTAACGTTATCTTCTTCCCTCCCTCTTTTATCTCATTCCAGTTAAAGAACTCGACTGCGACATCGTTCAACGCGCCGCCGACCCCGCCGATCACGCGCACACGCCTGGGCCGTGCCGCCACCGCTCTCCTCTTCGCCGTTCGCGCGCCACCGCCATGAAACTTCACCCAAAAACGAATGCACAGCCCTCACGAATGCACTGCCCTAGCTCTCGCCACACACCTCCTGTCTGCTCGGTTGGTATGGATGAACTCGTGGAGTCGAGCTCTCCAACTTTCATGTTGAATGTTTCGGCTAATTTTGCTTGGATGAGTTGGAGAAATTATGGCCGTTAGATGGAGCACTAATTTAATGGCGGCTGAAGCTTGGTTTTAGGGTTAGGTTGCAAATAAAGAAAGTTAATTCCCTTATATAGAAAATTTAAGTCACTATTCACACATTAAAATTTTGGACTCCAAACGAAGCATGCCGCGTGGCGTTCTATATGTTATACCATTATTCTGAATACAATGGAATATATATCGAGACCCAATTCCATCGATATAGAAGTTAGCTTTTCAAATCAAATTATATTAATTTAAATTCCTTTAATTAATTTTTACGCGTTTTAAACTCGCACGACCAAACGATACGTCCAATTGCAATGAACTTTGTTGGCACATAACAATTCACTATACGGATCTAATGAAACTGGTTTCGTCGAAATCCGAGACAGTACTCCGGAAGGCTATTTTTACACGTTAATTAAAACGAATAATTTCCAAAATTAATTTAAATCACTTTTAAATCAAATTTAAAAATTTACTATCTTCCTTCTTATTTAAATAGAATTTAAATCAACCTTCGAAATCATTTTCATTCACATATAATTCAAGATTCAATTATTTAAACAATTACAAATATTCAAATTTGACAATTTAATTACCCAATACATCACTATATTTGAAATTCATGTTGTTTAAATTATAAAATTGACTTCTTAATATTTAAAATGAATTAAATATTTCAAATCCAAATGACTGATATTCTGGGTTGTTATAAAATTAACTTTTCAATATTTTTATTTTATATTCTTTAATTATTAAGCAAATAAGTGTATGTAAAAAAGTCTAAACAACTTCTAAATGTTAAAAAGTTGTTTATTGGTAAAACAATTTTCAGTCACATTATCGATATTTTTTCAAATTATTTATTTTTGTAAACATTTTTCGAAAATAATTTTACCATCGTTACTTATGATTTAAAAGGGGGTTAAAAAGCTCATTAAATCGTTTTAATAGCATTAAATCAAAGATTCAAATATTTAAATAATTCAGATATTTAAATACGAAATGTCTAAAATTCAGGATCGTTACATTTAGCTGGATGATTTGGAGTTTTCAGGTGACAAGCTGGATTTTCCAAGACATATTCACGTATCTTATATTATTCAGTTGTTTTCTTTTTGTTCTTATCTATATTTATCAGCAATTGTAAGGATGGGTTGTTATAATTGTCTTGGCTGATAGCAGGCTAGAGCACTCTAATGTTGTGTATATAATAATGATGATTTCTCTTTGTATAGACTTGTGTATATTATATATTTCTCATCATGATGTGAGATTTTGTTATGTCTTTTCTTTCTTTAACCCCTAATGACCTATCTTTCGGACACTTTAGTGATCGACACACAAATACCGTGGATGTATTAAGTGTCGTGTTTAGGTGTATGAAAGGTAGATCGTTGCAGTTGGTATTAGAGCTTAGGTTAAACGAACACCTAGGCCTTAGTGGGGGTAAACTCATTATAAATAGGATTAGTAATGCCCTAGAATGAGTAACTCATTAGAGATGGGATTTGTAATATCATAGAATGATTTTGAGTGTATATATGTGCGTGTATTTATAGATGTATAAAAATGTTTGATATTGTGTTATTTGATCTGCTAAGTTGAATTTTGGATTCTGGTCAATATGAGTAGCTAACGTTATTGATAGGGGTCTAAAAAACACTTGAACAAGGCCAAACCAACATAGTATTGTTTTAAAATTGGTAAATGAAATAATTTTACCTAAGGCTATATACTATATATAAAGGAATTATTTTCAATGATAAAATATAGTTATATATGATGTGGTTGTTGTTAGGATTTGATAATATTTAATTAGCATCATTTAGGGTTTAATTAGTCATGCTCGGCCAGTCTTGAGCATTGGCTATGGGTTGTAGATTCATCTGCAATTTTTTTCTTTCAAAACCATAGGTTGGGGAGTTAGAAATTGTGGGAACGTTAAAACGAACACCTTGTGAATTAAGTTTCATAGTTTAACTCTAAGGCGTTCGATGATATGTTGGGTTAAAATTGGATTTAAAATAAGGTGTTTATTAAAAAGAAATATTTCAGATGATTTTATAAAAAGTTGATTTTATAAACCAGGATTATAAAATGTGTTTTAAAATGAAAAGGATTTTTGAAAGTAATAGTAATTTTACTTAAAAATATTTTAAAGTATAAATATTTTGAAAAAGAATTTGATAGTAAGATTTTTCTTTGGATAGTTCTGGGAGTGAGTCTCAATCTGTTTTGTGATGATCAAATAATCTTCTAAGTGACAATCAGATGTTTGCTTAGGTGGATGTGGTATTGCACTTAGTAAATTATTCTCTTTGTCATTGTAAGATCGAAACGAGTTCGAATCTGAATGAATCCAAAGCAAGTGGATGATATATATTTTGTTAAAAAAACTATTTATCTGGAAATATATATATATCTATCTATATAGTATCATTTCAAAAAAAATTTGAAATAAAAACCGGGTATTTGGCTCCTAAGTTTTCAAAATAATAAGGTATTTTGATTATAGAGTAGGTTAATAAATGAAGTTAAAATTGAATTGATTTAATAAGAAGGTTTAATAGACTTGGTTTTATTAAATAGTGTCTTTTGGATTTTAACATCTAAGAGGTTAAATTTTATTTGATGTTATTTGGCCCAGCTAATAAACATTTTTATCTTAGGGATGCCTAAGGAAAAGTAGACTCTAGGACGAAGTTTGGATACCAGCATCCTACTCTTCTTAGTTACTTACCAGGCCAAATGAGTAAAGAGGTTGAATTGGTTGACTCGGTTTTGAGACCGAAATTTTTTTGGGTCTACATCTGAATAGTGAATAGAATCAAAAATCATATATTTTATATATACTCTTATGATGTAGGAGAGTATTATGCAAATAATAAGGTAAATGATTTTATGAAAGGGTTTCATAAATAAAGTTGTGTCATTTTAAAATGTTTGAACGTAAATAGGATTTTTGTGAAATGTTCTTATTTTTAGGAGGATTAAAAGAAATTAGGTAGATAAGAACCATTAGATGAGTACGTAAGTTGTACGAAGATCATTTTCCCTTCTTACATAATTCTCTATCCAAGATTCAAGTACATGACTAGAGGCGTTTCACACCATTCTAAATAAGGATCCATCGCTCAATTTTTGATGACGAACACTTGGTGAGGTTCTTAATATGGAACAAAAAGTTTTCTATCATAGTATATGGCTATGTAAGGAGAACATAGGTTTCTAATTAAAAAGCCTGATCAGAGCCCGCACTAGGGAGTTGCGTGAGTGATACTAGTTTAAAAGTAAAAGTTATGTATTTGAGTAGGTGATCGAATAAGATTTTGCATACAGATGATCTATGAACGGCATATGGACCAGTGAATAGCATTAGGTGATAGTTTTTTAACCTCGGTTAGGGTTATGGTAAAAATTTCGAGGTTGAAATTATTTTAAGGCGGGAGAGTGTAACGATCCGGAATTTCACATCTCTAGTTTGCGAATATTGAAATTATTTTAAATATTCAAATAGTAGTTTTTATAATTAAAATAAAACTCTTTTAAGTAATAACTAGTGATGGTGAAATAGTTTTCCAAATTTGTTTACAAAATATTTAGTTCAAAGAAAATTGAAAATATGACTGGAAATCATTTTTCGAATTTTGATTTTTCGTCGTCTAAAAGTTGTCGGAAACATTTTGTAGTCTAAAGTAAATATATACACATATATTTAAGTGTAAATTAGGATTATGTAACATGTTTACTTAAGTATATAAAGAGTGATAAGACTTTTTATGAAAATAAAGTAAAATTTTAAAAAGATGTTAAGGAAGATTCTTTGCGAAACATTAAGTACAAGAGCATTTATTGCATGTTGGGTCTTCATGGGGGGTGGGGGGTGGAAGCATGCCCAAGTGAGCACTGAGGTGGAGAAGAGAACAAGCATAGTGAGGTGGCAACTAGTGAAAGGAGGGAATGTACTTAAGGTTATTTTGGTAAATTACCGGTTACATTTATATAAAACCTTTTCCATATTTTATCTTTCACGTCTCCCATTCATTTCTTTATTTCAAAAAATTAGTTTCCACATTTGCATAGCTTCCATTAGATTTTCATAAGTTAAAAATTGTATTTATTTCCACTTTCAATCCTTAAAAACATTGTTTAAAACATTCTATTTTATTTCTGCACTCCTCCTTACCAAAAACAAAGCTGTACACTCTCCATTCAAGCATATTTGAACCATGTGGTACCCATGGCCAAATTGGCTTGACCCATTAAGCCTCCAAAAATCTCTTTTGCTATGTTGAAAGCATGGATCTAGGACCCATTCAAGTCGTAGTGTGATATTAGTCAGTTTGGAGAGCGTTTAGATGAGAAAAGCTCTCCTTTTTACTTAAAGTTTTGAACTTTAATATTGATGATAATATAGCTTAACTTGTTAGCAAATGTGTCGGTGGTTTGGGTGAAAATGATGATCGATTGGATGTACATATATGTGCTTACTAGTAATGGTTGTATAGACTTGGAAAATGAATTAAAAGTTAATTTTTAGGTTGCAAGTTATGATTTTGCTTACAATATTGGATATGGCATGTATTAGGAATATATGAGCTTATGTTCGGATGTTGCATGATTGTTTGAAAATTAGCGATTGATTTGTGCTTTAATGCGGCATCGAAATTCTTTGGTTTAAATTGTTTACACTTAAGTGTATTTATGAAAAAGTTATAAAATTTCTATCTTTATTTTATTTGGTTTTCAAAAACTTTATTTGAAGTTATAAAATAAGTTAGCACCTAAAAATAAAGTTTTGAAGGTTATTTGAAATATAAAATAAGTTTTGAAAATTATGGATTATATCACGATAGTTGCGATGGATGCACTTCGTGAAACGAACTCATTTTGAAAATTTAAAATGTCTTTGCTTAAGGATATTTTTGAAAAGTGTTTCAAAACTTATTATAAGTACTTTAAAGGAAGGAATTAGGTTGAAAGAAAAATCTAAGAACAATTTTAGTCTGAAGGACACAAGTTTTAAATCAAGTCTGAAGGACGATAAAATGATATATTCGTATAGCATTACACATATATAATGCTATATTCATTTAGCATTACACATATTTGAAGAAAAATCACTATTTCATGAAACAAGTCACTTCATTTTCTTCTCAAAATCACAAATCGCGCCGCCTGAAAGATTGCTCCACCTAAAGAAAAAACTCGTGCCATCTAAAGATTACTCCACTTGAAAACTCATTGCCTTGATGAGGTCTGAAGCTTCTTCGCCATCAATCTAAGCTGTAGTTCGCCTGAAACTATTGCTATTGCAGTTTTGATATGGAAACGTGTTGGAGTTGGTAGCCATAGATGAAGTTTAAGCATTGCTTAAGATGTGGTTTTGAACTGCTTGGAATTGATGAATGAAATTGCAGTGATTAGGTTATGGTTGTCTAAAGCTTGATGTTAGATGGGATTTGTACTCTTTGAGTTCGCGTTGTCGTTCGTTAATATGGAGTATTCGCAAGTATCAGATGGTCGCTCCGTGCCTTTGTCTCACGTTCTGGAGTTGAAGATTAAGTGGCGGTTGGTATAAAATGAATCTAAAATGGATGTATAATGGATTTTCTCAAAAGATGCAACGGTGCATCTTCTCAAAAGATGCATATTTACATGCAAAAATTAAATAATGAAATTGTGATGCTGCCTCCTTTTAATAAAATTCAATTATATAATTCAAATATGTGTAATACTATATGAATATAGCATTATATATACATAATGCTATATGAATATATCATCCTGTTGTCCTTCAAACTTAATTTTAAAACTTTTGTCCTTCAGACTATAATTGTTTCTAGGTTTTTCCTTCAGCCTAATTCCCTCTATTTTAAAGTAAAATTATTTATTTATTTATTTATTTATTTAATGGTTAATTAATTAAGAAAGGCAATTAGTACTTAATCATTTGTCAATAAAGGCAATTAGTACTTTTTTTGAGAAAAATGTGTGATCCTCTAGAATAGAGGAGAGCACACATGAAAATATGTATATATCTTTGAAGACAAGGTGCTACCAACATGCATGGCAGGTAGCTAAACATAGTACAAATAGCAAAGAAAAGAACACAGGTACGACAATTAGTACTTAAGTATTAATTAAGTAAGTTAATTAATTAAAGGTTAATTATTAATTTATTTAAGGATTAGTTACTATTTAATTAGTAATTAAAGGTTAATAATTATTATTTTATTATTTAAAAAAGGGTTCTAATATTCATTTAATTACTAATTAAAGTTAAGATTTAATGAAGACTCAATTAAAATTTAACTATTATTAAATAAAGGTTTGACTTATTATTTATTTACTAATTAAAGACTAAAGTATTATTTAATTATTAATTTAGACTAATTAATATATTATTACTTATTTAAAAGGATAATTATTACTTAATTATTTATTGAACTAAATTATGGTTTAATGGTTAATTAAATTATCAATCATTATTAAATAAAGACTTTAATTGCTATGTAATTACTGAATAAAGGATTTTGATTTTAAATCGCTCATTTCCGAAGGTCTATTTTTGTTTTAAAGCAAATTGTCTTTTAAAAGTATGTTATAAATCCAAAAGATTTCTTTGTCGACTACCCTTAAGTAACCCTAATTGAATATGAAAACCAATAATATCTGTTTAGCATACTAAAATTGCCATAATTCACCAAGTAGATTATATTGACATCTATTTAAGCAAAATAAAAACCCAATTCTGCTATTTTGGTAACTTGGACATTTACCTATATGTTTATTGGTTGTTATTAGTTGATCCCTTTTAAATATCTGCTTGCTATTTAAATACCCATATTATAACTTGGAAAGTAATACTTAATTAAATGTAAACTATAGTAGTCGCTAAGCCTCTTTCTGAACTTGTGAAGTCAAATATTTAATGTTTATCCTTTTTGAAAATGGTTTTAAAGTTAATTATTACATTATTTAAAGGGTTTTAAGTGAAGTTATTACTTATTCATAATGTTCAAAGTTAATTAACCTTTTAAATATGATATTTAAAGGATAATTAATAATTATTTTATTAAAGGTGTTTTGAAGAATATAATACTTTTTAAATAATTGTTTAAATTCATTATTTTGTTAATGCAGTTTAAAGATAAATTTAACAAAGGATGTTTTGAATAAAAACTTGTTTATTTAAAGGTGTTTTAAAAAATTAGTTTTTTATCCAAGGAAATTTATCGATTAAGATTTATTAAAGGAGTTTCGTTTTAAATAAGGAAATTTTTGAAATTTATTTATAAATTGGAAAGAGATTTTCAAATTTGGAAAGAAGTTTTATAAATGGTTTTGAATATTTATAAAAGTGTTTTATAAATAAAATTGAATATTTATAAAGAGTTTTCGTAAATGGATTTAGAATTTTAGCATAAGAGATTTCATAAATGAAAGAAATTTATTTAAAAAGGATTTATAGAAGAAGTTTATAAAAGAAATTGAGATTTGATGTCCATAAACTAATCTTCTTAATAATGGTGGAATGGAACATTCGTTCCACACTTAACACCGATGGAATAGTGTTTAGGGTTATTCTTATCTCCGTTTCTTTTTAAATAACTTTTTGTTTGATCCTCTAATATGATTTTGGAATAAGAAATCTTTCATAACGTTTTGCAAATATACTTATACCGGTGGGATAAGTATATGAATATTTTAAATACATATTTTGAAAAGATATTTAAATAAATGAAAGATTTATTTCGAGGCTTAGTAGGTGCTATGGGTAATTAAATCTTTGAATTGTTGTTTGTTTGTGTATTTGATAGTTAAATAACCGAACTATCAAATCTTCGCCAGTTTTGACGTAGAAAGTAAATAAGATCTTCACGTGTTCATACGTTTTAGTTTTCTCGGGAGAGCTCATTTGGATGAAACGTCCCTAGCTTTGAGGGATATATTAGAGATCCCTTTGGGACTTTAGTATAGTCTGCTTACTTATGAAAGAACCTGGAATGATTCAACCGGAAATTATTCGTTATTGGTCTGAAGATTGGAATTAGATATGTTATCCGAAAACCGCTTCGAACCAACATAAGTGTTCGAATGGAATACATCATGATGATGATCAAAGACGGAGTTCATTAAAGTGCAAGGGCTACTTGCTACTAATCCCGAGGGTGATTCCAAAATGGATGTAGTAGAAGTAGTGCCTTCGGTTTCGTTCAGACCCAGAATGAACTTGTATGGATAAATGTTGGCATTGCATTTCTGCTTGGAGGGCAGTATTAGCATTCCGAGAATGAATTGCGAAAAGGTAAAAGCATACCCTCAAGCCTCACAACTTGAAAATGTCTAAAACGGGGGATGCAACAGGGTTATATGGGTCGCTCCCATTAGGATGTGTCATCACCTTTTTAGATTATCATACTACGGATTTGGTTTTGCATGAGAGCTCTCTATAAAGGTTGGGAACAATCGGGGTGATGACATATTCGGTGCTATCTAGTAAGGGGTATGCCAGTTCTATGTTGGTAGAGATCGATAGGTTTTCATCCTCAAGTACACTTTATTTAGAGGTATACCATTAACGGAAGGTAGTCCCTTACCTTGCCATAGTTGGAATCCCTTCTCCAATAAGCGCCTTCGATTTCGATTGTGAACTTATTATTGTTGCGATGTATACACCTCATAGTTATTTGATTATTGGTATTTTAATCTCATATACATTATTATAATATCACTAGATTTTTATAATAAAATGGTTCGGTTATTGTAAGGCAAAAAATCGTCCATGTTTATGTATGGCATGGTCTTATGAGATATTTTGAAAGGATTTTCAAATGTAGAAAGCGATATGATTTGATTGAGCTTTCTCACGCTGGTTTACCATACTCATCCAAGCATTATTTTCTTACCCAATCATATTTCCCAGATTTAGCTGGATCCTTTAGAGCTTTCAGGCAACGAGGTGCATTTTCCAAGATGTATTCTTCTCCTGTATTCTATTTTGTTCTTGTTTGTATTTATCAACAATTGTAAGGACATGTTGCTATAACTGTCCAGGATGACAGTAGGTTAGAGCACTCTAATGTTGTGTATATAATATTGATGATTTTTCTTTGTAAAGACTTATGTATATTATATATTTCTCGTCACGATGTAAGATTCTGTTCTGTCTTTTCTTTCTTTAGCCACTAATGACCTGTCTTTCTGACACTTAGATGACTGGCACACGAATACCGATAATGTATTAAGTGTCGTCTTTAGGTATAAGAAAGGCAGATCATTGCAGTTGGTATCAAAGCTTAGGTTAACTGAACACCTAGGCGTTGATGGGGTAAACTCATTATAGATAGGGTTAGCAATGCCCTAGCATGAGCAACTCATTAGAGATGTGATTAGTAATATCCTAGAATGAGTTTGAGTGTATATACGAGCGCGTATTTGTTGGCATATAAAAATGTTTGATATTGTGTTGTTTGATCTGTTAAGTTGAATTTTGGATTCTAGTCAATACGAGTAGCTAACATTATTGATAGGGATCTCAAAAACACTTGAACAAGGCCAAACCAACATAGTATTATTTTAAAATTGGTAAATCAAATAATTTTATCTAGGACTTTATTTTATATATAAAGGAATGATTTTCAAAATAAAATATAGTTATATATGACGTGGTTGTTGTTAGGATTTGATAATATTTAATAAATATCATTTAGGGTTTGATTAGTCATGATCGGCTAGTCTTGAGCATTGGCTATGGGTTGTAGATTCATCTACAATCTTTTTTCTTTTCAAAACCATAGTTTGGGTAGATAGAAATTGTGGGAACATTGAAACGAACACCTTGTAAATTAAATTTCACAATTTGACTATAATACGTTCGATGATATGTTGGGTAAAAATTGGTTTTAAAATTAGGTGTTTATTAAAAAGAAATATTTTAGATGATTTTATAAAAATTTGATTTTATAAATTATGATTATAAAATGTGTTTTAAAATGAAAAGGATTTTTGAAATTAATAGTAATTTTACTTAAAAATATTTTGGAAAGAAATTTATTAGTAAGATATTTCTTTGGACAGATCAGGGAATGAGTCTCAATCTGTTTTGTGATGATCATAATAATCTTCTAAGTGACAATTAGATGTTTGCTTAGGCTGATGTGGTAGTGCACTAAGTAAATTATTCTCTTTGCCATTGTACAATCGAAATGAGTTCAAATCATAATGAATCCAAAGCAAGTGGATGATAAATAATTTGTTAAAAAACTATTTATCTATATATATATTATCATTTCAAATAGTTTTTGAAATAAAAATAGGGTATTTGCCTCGTAAGTTTTCTAGTAATAAGGTATTTTGATTAAAGAGTAGGTTAATAAATGAAGTTAAAATTGAATTAATTTAATTAGAAGGTTTAATAAACATGGTTTTATTAAACAGTGTCTTTTGGGTTTTAATACCCAGGAGGTTAAATTTTATTTGATGTTATTTTGGCCGACTAATAAACATTTTTACCTTAGATATGTCAAAGGAAAAATAGACTCTAGGATGGAGTTTGGATACCAGCATCCTACTCTTCTTAGCTAATTTCCAAACCGAATGGGTAAAGAGATTGAATTGGTTAACTCAGTTTTGAGACCTAAAATTTTTTTTGGGTCTACAGCTCGAATAGAATAAAAAATCAGATGTTTTGTATATACTCATAAGATGTAGGAGAGTATTAAGAAAATATTAAGGTAAATGAATTTATGAAAAGGTTTCAGAAATAAAGTTGTGTTATTTTAAAATGTTTGAACATAAATTGGAATTTCGTGAATTGTTCTCATAAATATTTTCGAGAGGGTTAAAAGAAATTAGGTAAATAAGAACCTTTAGAAGAGTACGTAAGTTGTACGAAGATCATTTTCCCTTCTTACATAATTCTCTATCGAAGATTCGAGTACATGTCTTGAGGTGTTTCGCATCGTTCCAAATAAGGATCTATCGCTCGATTTTTTACGATGAACACTTAGTGAGGTTCTTAAGATGGAACCAAAAGTTTTCTATTGTAGTACCTGGCTATGTAAGGAGAATGGAGGTTTTTAATTAAGAAGCTTGATCAGTGTCCGCACTAGGGAGTTAGGTGAGCGATACTAGTTCAGAAGTAAAAGCTATGTATTCGAGTAGGCGATTGAATTAAATTTGCATACAGATGATCTATGCACATCATGTGAGAAATGCGGATTACGGATCTTAAGGCTGGAATAACACTAGAGGAGGGGGGTGAATAGTGTTTTATGGATTTTTTAAATCTTTTTGAATTTTATTCAATTTAAACACCAACAAATACAATTCAAAAACACATATATAATCACAGAATCAGACACAGATGCAAATACTAAATAAAAGCAGTAAAGGAAAGAACACACCATGATTTTATACTGGTTCAGAGTTACCCTACATCCAGTCCCGTACAATCATACGGATTTCTTATCAAAATAATCTCCCAGATTACACCCTCGGTTTCAAGGCTACGAGGTACACCCTCCTGTATTCGAGTCCAGGGAAAACTCTCTTGATTTAACCAGGCTACAAGATCACCTAATTGATTTCCGGGGCTACAATCACACCCAATTAATTTCAAGGCTCAACCGCACCTTTTACTCAACAGTTTGATTTAAAAAAGATTCTATAACTCTGAATAGCACTGAGATCTTATAGAGAGAGTGGTAGAGAATCAAACAAGAGATAATCAAGTTTGATTCACTTGGTATTTTGGCAGAGTATAGTTTAGGATTCTTTAGAATAAATGTGGAAGATGAAGAGGAGAGAAAATAAACGAAATCTGATAAAAATTCATTTTGAACATACTGGTATTTATAGTAGAGCAACAGCCATATGTATTCCTGAAAGGATACGACGAATAAACACTTCTTTTGAAAATTGAAATTTGAAAATAACGGACACTATGTCGACATGGAGGGTTGAGGGATGTCGACATGCTCAAGGCAAAATTGATGTTTTGATTTTCTTATTAAAATTGGTTTCTATAATTTGTCAAAACAATTTCTAAACTTTGTAAATATATTTGAATATAGTTTAAATATATAAATGAGTTTAGAAAATAATTTTTAATATATATAATCTTAATCTATAAAGTGATTTAAAATCCGAGTATATAAATATTTTATAGCTAAATATTTAAAACAAGAGATGGTTTAAAAACAAGGACAATTTTGAAATCAAAATATTAAAAATGATAGAAATTGTTTTGTGGCTAAAATATTTCAAACAAGAGAGATGTCTTTTTGAAAAGAAAGTTTTGAAAACATTTTTTAAAAAACAAGAGATATATTTTTAAAAAACATTATTATAAAATTAGTGGATATCAAAATAGGACCACTATATGTTCCACTAGATATTGTCGTGGGTTCCATCCCTTTAACAGGATCGAAGTGGATTCCATTCCACGAATAAATTTCGAATAAAGATGTAAGTGCTTTCAAGAAGTTTTAACATAATTCTAGACTAACTACATTATCTTGTACTGTTTGAAATCTTGAACTCTTGATAACTTGATTTCTTGATACTCATGAGTCTTCAATCTTGATATCTTCGATCTTTAAATTCATCAGTCTTGCATCTCTATACTATACAGTCTTCATCTTGGTACCTGCATGTTTATATTCTGCATATACATATATATCTAAACCTTAACGTTGGTATTTATATTTTATAACAAGTCCTAAGGTTGTTGTCATCAAAACCATCATCTCAAGGACTAACAATCTCCCCCTTTTGATGATGACAACCTATGATTATAAAATATACTTCACCTTCACTATAACTCCCCCTAAAACTAATAACTCCCCCTTAATCTAAGCGTAACTACTCTATTTTATACGTCTCCCCCTTTGTCATCAACAAAAACTAGTTCTAAACTTATATATAGCTCCCCCTTAATCTAATACTATCCAAACTAAATACTAATAAGGAAGTATAATAAGAGAAACAAAAATTTTATTATATACGATGTTATATTTTCATATATATATGGAACATAAACACACAAATATATTCAAGTACATAAATTATAGAATAACAATACTAACGAGAGTTTTTGACAATTGGAGATTTGTGAATTGAACAATTTGGATAATGAAAACAAAAAATTTCACGTTGTTCGACCAAATTCCATCTTTGTCAAAACAGACTTCGCCTACGCAGACCACGTTGTCGTCTTCTTCCATAGGTGCTTCTTCCTCTTCTTCTTCTTCTTCCTCTTCGCTGTGCTCTAAGGGGTTATGCACTTGAATGTTGGGAGAATCTTCTTCAATCACAATAGGATTTGCATGATTATCCATTAGGAATTTTTGCAAATTCCGAATAATTTGCCCTTGCTTTTCTTGTTCTTTTGCCATCCTTATTTGCACAACTTGAAGTTTAGTCAACATTTGCATGGCATCCTTCATAGATTCTTCAATCTTTATCACACGTGCCAGTGTAGTGCGTTGGAATGGACCAGGATGAGGAGAAGGGAAAGAAACGGTGTCATTTTGATTTGATTTAGTGGAGGAGGACATTAATTTTAATTTTTAGAAGTTTATTAAGAGAAAGAGAAGTGAGAAGACAGAAAAACTCGAAATACATAGGTTTATATAACTACCAAACTGATATTAGAGGGAAAATCAAATTTTCAAATTTTACCGTTGTATGTCGACATGGGTGGTAGGGTATGTCGACATCCCTATGAAAAATTTGGTTTTCTTGTATATCTCTGTTTATTAAAAATATATGTTACTATATCTATATTCTATATCTCAGTTATTGAACAAATGCCTAGTTCTCTTCTTAATTTAGTAAATATGGGTTGATTTAAGGGTTTGGTTAAAATGTCAGCAATTTGATTCTCGGAGTTGATAAATTCAAGAGAAATAATCTCTTTACTTATATTATCTCTGAGAAAATGATGTCTGATATCAATATGTTTAGTCCTAGCATGATGAGTAGGATTTTTTGATACATTTATTGTACTAGTATTATAACAATAAATTGGTGATTTTGAAATTGTTAATCCAAAATCTTTTAGGGTTTGTTGCATATAAATGACTCGAGAGCAAGCCAAAGCAGCAGAGATATATTCTGCTTCAATTTTTGATAAAGAAACAGTGTTTTGCTTTTTACTAAACCATGAAACCAGAGAATGTTCCAAAAAGTGACAAGTTCCACTTGTACTTTTTCGGTCAGATTTGCAACCAACATAGTCAGCATCACAATAAGAGATTAAATCAAATGAATCATTTTTAGGGTAAAATAAACCATAGTCAAAAGTAAGTTTAACATACCTTATGATACGTTTCACAGCTTTTAAGTGAGTCTCTTTGGGTTGAGATTGGTATCTTGCACATAGACAAACACTATGCACGATATCAGGTCTACTCGCAGTGATATAGAGTAGTGATCCAATCATTCCCTTATATAGTTTTTGATTTACATCCTTTGAAAGATCTTCTTTATTTAAAGCTTCATTGGTTGCCATGGGAGTGGGTTTTCCGCTCGCAGTGGTCATACCAAATTTACTAACTAGATCCCTAGCATATTTTTCTTGACTAATAAAAATACCATTATCTAATTGTTTTATTTGTAAACCTAAGAAGAAAGTAAGTTCACCCACATGACTCATCTCAAACTCTTTTTTCATTATTTTAGAAAATTCTTTATTCATTTCATGATTAGTTGAACCAAAAATAATATCATCTACATAAACTTGTACTAGTTGGATATCATTTTTATTTCTTTTAATGAAAAGAGTATTACCTACTTTACCAATTTCAAAATTTGATTGTAATAAAAAAGATCTTAGTATGTCATACCATGCTCTAGGAGTTTGTTTCAGACCATATTGAGCTTTCTTAAGTTTGAAAAAATGGTTTGGAAATTTTTCATCTTCAAAGAGTGGAGGTTGTTCAACATAAACATCCTCTTTAACAAATCCATTTGAAAAGCACTTTTAAATCCATTTGAAATAATTTGAAATTATTATAGTTTGGGAAAGCAAGTAGAATTCCAATGGCTTCTAATCTTGCTACGGGTGCAAAGGTTTCATCAAAATCTATTCCTTCTTCTTGACAATAACCTTGTGCGACTAATCGAGCTTTATTTCTAACAACCTCGCCTAGTTCATTCATATTATTTTTATAAACCCATTTAGTTCCTATTATAGTTTTATCCTCGGGTCTAGGAACAAGTTCCCAAACATCATTTCTGGTAAATTGATTCAGTTCTTCTTGCATAGCCAGAATCCATGAATCATCAGACGATGCTTCCTTTGGATTTTGAGGTTCGATATATGATATAAAAGCTACATTACTCATGTTATTTAGTTGATTTCTAGTTCTAACAACAGATTCAATATCTCCCAGTATATTTTCTATAGGATGATCTTTTAAAAGCTTAACCTTTTTATTTGGATGAATAAGATCATTATTTGTTTCAATTGATTCATTATTTAGGATAGCAAAATCTTCTTCATCATTAATTTGTTCAATATTTTTGAAATTTTCATCAAACGAAACATGCATTGTTTCTTCAATGGTATTAGTTCTCAAATTGAAAACTCTGTATGCTTTACTTCTATTAGAATATCTGATAAAGATTCCTTTGTCGGATTTAGGATCAAATTTATCCAAATTGTCTTTTGAATTTAGAATAAAACATTTACTTCCAAAGATTCTAAAATAAGATACCTTTGGTTTCTTCTTGTAAAGAAGTTCATAAGGTGTTTTATCTGTTAATAATCTAATTAATATTCTATTCAAAATGTAGCAAGCTGTAGCGACTGCTTCAGCCCAAAAATGTTTTGGTCAATTACTATCTAAAAGCATTGTTCTAGCACACTCTTGAATCGTCCTATTTTTACGTTCTACCACTCCGTTTTGTTGTGGAGTTCTTGGAAAAGAGAAATTTGAGTTGTTCCCTTTTTATTGCAGAATCTCTCAAAATTTTCATTTTCAAATTCCCCACCATGATCACTTCGAACAGTTATAATTTTTAAAGAAAGTTGGTTTTGGAGTCTTTTTGTAAAAAATTTAAATGAATCAAAAGTATCACTTTTATGTTTCATAAAAATTGTCCATGTAAACCTAGAATAATCATCTACAATTACAAAGACAAATTTATTGTGATTTATTGATTAAATTTGAGATGGACCAAACAAATCTAGATGAAGTAACTCAAGAGGTTTTGAAGTTGAAATCATATCTTTTCATTTGAAAGAACTCTTCCTAAGTTTTCCTAATTGACAAGCATCACATATACTGTCTATTTTAAAATTCATTCTAGGGAGACCTCTTACTAGATCAAGTTTAGAAAGTCTAGATAAGATTTTAAAATTCAAATGCCCAAATCTTTTATGCCAAATCCAAGGGTCACTTGTATTAGCCAAAAGACATAGATTATCATTTGAGATTTTCATACTAAGAATATAAATATTTTTCTTCCTAATTCCTTCAAATATAATATTTGAATTATTATCTTTGATGTGA
Organism: Allium fistulosum; assembly: GCA_030737815.1. NCBI lineage: Eukaryota > Viridiplantae > Streptophyta > Magnoliopsida > Asparagales > Amaryllidaceae > Allium > Allium fistulosum. The sequence goes on from CM060906.1 coordinate 922,291,855, forward strand.
CACTTATCTTTTTCAAATTTAATTTTGTATCCTTTATCGCAAAGTTGTCTAATGCTAAGTAGATTGTGTTTCAGATTCTTAACTAATAAAACATTAGAAATAGTAGGAGTTTTAGAGTTACCGACATTGACGATGCCAATCACATATCCTTTTGAGTTGTCTCCCAAATTAACCAATCCTCCATCTTTATAGATAATATCATTCAGCATATCTGGATTACCAGTCATGTGTCTTGAACATCCACTTTCAAGTATTCACTTATTCTTCTTGATTTGCACAATTTGTCCATTGAGTGTTAATTCTTCAAAGGCCATATAACATTTTTCTTTCTGCACAGAATACAAACTCGGTAGATAACTTGATATTCTATAATTACTATATGCAGACTTATTAGACAATGATGATTTGAACAGTTTTAAACTAGTGTTAACAAAATCCCAAAAAATAGCCATTTTAAAAACTTTTTCAAAATTCCGATTATGAAAACTTTAAAAACCAACGCTCTGATACCAAATGTGAGAAATACGGATTATCGATCTTAAGGCTGGAATAACACTAGAGGGGGAGTGAATAGTGTTTTATGGATTTTTTTAAATCTTTTTGAATTTTATTCAACTTAAACACCAACAAATGCAATTCACAAACACAAATATAATCACCGAATCAAACACAGATGCAAATACTAAATAAAAGCAGTAAAGGAAAGAACACACTAGGATTTTATACTGGTTCGGAGTTACCCTACATCCAGTCCTGTACAATCATACAGATTTCTTATCAAAATAATCTCCCAGATTACACCCTCGGTTTCAATGCTGTGAGGTACACCCTCCTGTATTCGAGTCCATGGCAAACTCTCTTGATTTAACCAGGCTACAAGATCACCTAATTGATTTCCGGGGCTACAACCACACCCAATTGATTTCAAGGCTCAACCGCACCTTTTACTCAACAGTTTGATTTACAAAAGATTTTATAACTTTGAATAGCACTGAGATCTTATAGGGAGAGTGGCCGAGAATCAAGTAAGAGATAATCAAGTTTGGTTCACTTGATATTTTGACAGAGTATAGTTTAGGATTATTTAGAATAAATGTGGAAGATGAAGAGGAGAGAAAATATATGAAATCTGATAAAAATTCGTTTAGAACTTACTGGTATTTATAGTAGAGCAACATCCATATCTATTCGTGAAAGGATACGACGAATATACACTTGTTTTCAAAATTGAAAATTGAAAATTGAAAATAACGGACACCATGTCGACATGGAGGGTTGAGGGATCTCGACATGCTCAAGGAAAAATTGATGTTTTGATTTTCTTATTAAAATTGGTTTCTATAATATGTCAAAACAATTTCTAAACTTTGTAAATATATTTGAATATAGTTTAAATATATAAATGAGTTTAGAAAATAATTTTTAATATATATAATCTTAATCTATAAAGTGATTTAAAATTCGAGTATATAAATATTTTAAAGCTAAATATTTAAAACAAGAGATGGTTTAAAAACAAGGACAATTTTGAAATAAAAATATTAAAAATGATAAAAATAGTTTTGAGGCTAAAATATTTCAAACAAAAGAGATGTCTTTTTGAAAAGAAAGTTTTGAAAACATTTTTTAAAAACAAGAGATATATTTTTGAAAAACATTTTTATAAAATTAATGGATATCAAAATAGGACGACTATATGTTCCACTAGATATTGTCGTGGGTTCCATCCCACTAGGGTTCCATCCCTTTAAAAGGCTCGAAGTGGATTCCATTCCACGAATAAATTTCGAATAAAGATGTAAGTGCTTTCAAGAAGTTTTAACATAATTCTAGACTAACTACATTATCTTGTACTGTTTGAAATCTAGAACTCTTGATAACTTGATTTCTTGATACTCATGAGACTTCAATCTTTATATCTTTGATCTTTAAATTCATCAGTCTTGTATCTCTATACTGTACAGTCTTCATTCTTGGTACCTGCATGTTTATATTCTGCATATACATATATATCTAAACCATAACGTTAGTACTTATATTTTATAACAAGTCCTAAGGTTGTTGTCATCAAAACCATCATCTCAAGGACTAACACATCATACGGACTAGTGAATACCGTTAGGTGATAATTTGTTTTCCTGGGTTTGGGTTGTGGTAAAATTTCAAGGTCGAAATTCTTTTAAGGAGGGGAGAGTGTAACGACCTGGAATTTCACCGTTTTGATTTGCAAATATTTATATTATTTTAAATATTCAAATAATAGGTTTTATAATAAAATAAAAATCTTTTAAATAATAACTAGTGATGGTGAAATAGTTTTCCAAATTTGTTTATAAAAATATTTAGTTCGAAGAAAAATAAAAAATTTGACCGGAAATCGTTTTCCGAATTTTCGTAATTTAAAAATTATCGGAAATATATTGAACTCTAAACACACACACATACATTTAAGTGTAAATCAGGATTGTGTAACATATTTACTTAAGTTTATAAAGAGTGATAAGACTTTTTATGAAAATAAAATAAATTTTTGATAAGATGTTAAGGAAGATTCTTTGTGAAACATTAAGTACAAAAGCATTTATTGCATGTTGTGTCTACAAGAATGGGGAAGGAAGCATGCGCACGTGAGCACTAAAGAGGAGAAGGGAACAAGCATGGTGAGGTGGTAACTAATGAGAGGAGGGCATGTACTAAAGGTTATTTTGGTAAATCACTAATTACATTTTATATAAAACCTTTTCCATATTTTCTCTTTCTCATTTCCTATTTATTTCTTCATTTTAAAAACTTAATTTCCTTATTTCCATGGCTTCCATTTAATTTTTATTAGTTAAAAAACATATTTATTCCACTTTCAATCCTTAAAAATATTGTTTAAAACCTTCTATTTTATTTATACACTCCTCCTTAACAAAAACAAAGCCATACCCCCTCCATCCAAGCACGAACGAACCATATAGCACCCATGGTCTAATTGGCTTGGCCCATTAAGCCTTTAAAAATTTATTTTGCTAAGATAAAAGCATGGATCTAGGACCCATTCAAGTTGTAGTGTGATCGTAGTTAGTTTGGATAGCTTTTAGGTGAGAAAAGCTCTCCATTTTTACTTAAAGTTTTGAACTTTAATATTAATGATAATTATAGCTTAACTTGTTTGCAAATGTGTTGGTAGTTTGGGTGAAAATAATGATTGATCGAATGTACATATATACGCTTATTAGTTTGCAAGTTATGATTTTCCTTACTACGTTGAATATGGCATGTATTAAGAATGTATGAGCTTATGTTTGGATGTTGCATGATTGTTTGAAAATTAGCACTTGATTTGTGCTTTAGTGCGACATCGAAATCCTTTGGTTTAAACTCGTTTACACTTAGGTGTAATTATGAAAGAGTTATAAAGTTTCTAAATTTATTTTATTTGTGTAACAATCCGGGATTTTACCGCTTTGGTTTGTGAATATTTAATTAATTTTAAATATTCAAATAATGGTTTTAATAATTGAAATAGCCCTCTATTAATTCATAACTAACAATAGAAATTCATTTCCGAATTTAGTTTACAAAAATGATTAGTTGAAAGAAAATTAGAAAATGTGACCGAAAAACTTTTTAAAAAATTTAGTTTTCGACCATTAAAATATTGCTTAAAATGTTGAAACACTTTAGTTAATATATTTACACATTTTTAAATAACTTAAACATGGAATAGGAAATAAAATAAGGATTAATACCATAAGTGTACTTTTGTAAGGAGATGTGACTTCGTTTTGAACCATTAAAAATGAATGGATGTAAAGGATGTTAAGTCTCATTATATGACACTTTATTGCTAAAATAGTAATTTTACTTTATTCCTTTTTATACAAACAAATCTCCCTTTCTCTCTCTCCTACCATTCTCACTTTTCAAAACTTTTCAAAATTTTATTTTTTAAAAAAAATTGAAAAATATTTTAATGGCTTTCATTTTTCATTCTCAAGTTAAAAATCAAATCTTTTTAGTTTAAACCCTTTTAAATCTTGTTCAAATTATTTATTTCCTGGTGCTTCATCTTCTTTTTAAATTTCAAGTCCATATCCACCATTTTTCATATTGGCTGACCCATCACCACGATGGGATAGCGCAAAGAAGCCTAGGTCGAGCCCTTTGGCTTGCTTAAGGTGGAAAAAATCATATTTTTGTTAAGGAATTTTCGAGTGCTAGATTATTTTCAAAGTTTAGAAAGGATTTGAAAGATTTTGGTTAGCAAACTATTTTGTGTTTTGAAAAGAGATTACCTTTATGTTGCCATGTTTATTTGTGTAATGTATTGTATGTTTGATTGTAAATCCATGTTGTTTTGTGTATGTATATGTGTTACGTTAGTTGTACTTTGAATTTGACTTATTAAATGTAGTTTAGAAGTTTGGTTTGATGTTAAATTGTCATCTTGCATATATATGTGATGATATATAATATTTTGGATGTTAAACTTGGTTGTTTGGAGATGAGTTGAGAAAATTAGTATCTTGTATGCTAATGAGATCGAAGATCACTCGGAAAGGATCAACAGTTGTTTATTTGTTTTCAAGTCATTAAAAGATTAAAACTTTATTTAGTTTTCAAAATAAAAATGTATATATATGTATTCAAGAGAAGTAAAGTTAAATGTGAAGTTAGAAGTGAAGTTGGAGTTAGATCTGAATAAATCTAACTTTAACGAGTTGTATTCATAGCGATAGTCACTATGAATGAAGTTCGGAAAAAGTTAGAGTTTAGATTTTTAAAAATGATTCTTTTGAAAATGGCTTTGAATATCTTTTCAAAATATTAAGTAAGTTCAAAAGTTAATTACTATGGTAATTAAATAAGAGTTTAATAATTAATTAATTATTTAATTAAGAATATTATCAACTAATTGTAATTAAGTTGAGTAATCAGGGTTTAATTATGGATTAAAGTTAACTTAATTTTAACTAATTAACTAAAGAAGTTTAATTAATGATTAATCGAGATAAAAGTAATTAAGAAATAATATTGATAATTAAGTTTAATTATTTAATTAGGGTTAATTAATAGTTCATTAATAGTTAGGCAAGATTAAACTAATTAATCTAATTGGATTTTAGTAAGGTTGTAATTAGAAAGTAATTAACTTTAATTAATATTTTAATTAGAGTTAGTTAAGATTTAATTAGTAATTAAATAATGATTTAATTAGTAATTAAATAAATATTTAATTATTAATTAAATAATGATTTAATTATTATTTCATAAAGGATTATATTATTTAATAAAGGTTTAGTTTTAAACTTTATAAATTATTTTCAATCGGTTCTTTTATAAGTAAACTGATTTAAACTACGGGATCTCTTGTCTGTGCCATTAAATAACCAAACAACCATGAATAAGTTATACTTGACTTTAACATCCGATAGTAGAATAAAACATCGTTCTGCTATAGCTTTAATTGAATGGATTATTTGGACATCATTTTAGCAGAATAAATCCTCATTTCTGCTATAACTTAACTTAATAGATTGTTTGGACATCTATTTAGTAGGAAAAACCACCATCCTGCTATTATGTTATTTGGACTTGTATTTCCCAATTTGTTTATATTGATATGTTATTCCCTTATTTGTTTATGGATTGTATTAATGTATATGATGACTCATGTAAATGACTATTATGTGATTTAGAAGACAAATTTAAATAAATAGTAACTTTATTTAGTACCATTTTGGTCACTAAGCCTCCTTTTCAAATTTGTAATATTAGGGTTTGCAAATTGACTTTAGTTCTACATCAATTTAAAGTTAAGTGTTTTGAATGATTTTGGATAATTATAGAAGGAGTTTTATAAATGGTTTTTGGATATTTATAAAAGAGTTTTATAAATGGATTTAGAATTTAAGAAAACGGGGGATTACAAAAATGAAAGGTATTTATTAAAAGTATTTATTTAAGAAGTTTATAAAAGAATTTGAAATGGTGTTTCCCTTAACGGTCTTTCTTAATTATAGTGGTGTGGGACTTTTAACACCGAAGTAATAGTGTTCGGGGTTGTTCTTATCTCTAATTCAAACAACATTTGTTTGATCCGTTTAGTATGATTTTGAAATAAGAAATCTTTTACAAATGTTTTGTGAATATACTTATGTCAGTGAGATAAGTATATGAATGCTTTGATAAACGTTTTAAAAAGAGATTTAATAAATGAAGAATTTTTGGAGGCATAGTGGTTGCTATGGATAATTAAATCTTTAGATTTTTGTTTGTTTGTGTATTTGATAGTTAAATAACTGACTACCAAATCTTAGCCAGTTTTTACTTAGGAAGTATGATTGTATATGCAAGTTCCCTAGTGAGGACTCGAATACTTGTTGTATACTTCCAAAAGAACTGGGAATGAGTCAACCAAAAATTATTGTTGCTGGTTTAAGGAGACCGGGATCAGATATGGTATCCAAAAACCACTCTGAACCAATATATGCGTTCACGTGAAAGATGTCTTGAAGATGATTGAAGACAATGCTCCTTGAAGAGCCTTTGGTTTCATTCAAACCCATTACGAACTTGTATGGATGAATCTTTGCATCGCATTTCTACTTGGAGGTCGATGTTAGCATTCCAAGATGGATTGCTAAATGTTAAGAGCGTAGCCTCTCAAACCCCATATCCTGGTAATGGTTAAAATAGAGTAGATGCGGCAGGGTTATGTGAATCACACTCATTAGGGTATGATCATCCCAGGATCTAGTGTTGATATCTCTATGTATGCTTTGGGTTCAATTTTTGGTTGTTGATCACAGCCAAGGGGCGATCGTATTCAGTACTATCTAGTAAGGGGTAGGCCAATCTTGTGGTGGTAAAGGTCAAAAGGTTTTCGATCTCACCATACAATTTATCTAGAGGTGTATAGATTTTCAAAAGGTGGTCCCTTACATTGCCATTTGTTGGAAATCCATTCTCCAATAAGAGCCTTCGGTTGTTGATTGTATACCTATTATTGTTGTAGTATACACACATCACAGATACTTGATATATTTACTTTAAACCCTTAGACATTATGATAATATCACTGGATTTTATAAAAAAAATGGTTTGGTTATCGTAGGGTAAAAACCCATTCGTGTTTATGTGCGGCGTGGTCTTATGAAAAACCTTTGATTTACAAGGATTTTGTAAGTAAAAAATAAAATTCCTTGTGATTTGAGTTTCTCAAGCTGGTTTTACCATATTGACCTGGGCGTTGTTTTCCTATAATGCTCGGGTCAGACCGAGCATATTTTAAGATTATCTTTGGATGCATTGGAGTTCAGGAGATGAGCTAGAGGCCAAGACATATCTATGCATTTCTCTATGTTCCACTACATGGCTTTGTTGTATTTATCAGAAATCGTAAGGACAGGTGTTATAACCATCTAGGTTGATTATAGGCTAGTACTCTGATAGATGTATGTATATAAAAGTTTTCTTTTGTAAAGATCATTGTTATATTATAGATTATTCGTTGCGATGTGAGATTCTATGTTGTTTAGTTTCTTCTTGTCTTCTTTCTTCTTATTTTCCTTAGCCATCTGTCTTTTCGACACTTGGTTGTTCGGCACGTGAATACCGTGGATGTATTAGTGTTAACTTTTAAGGGTCGAAAAGGTGGGTTGTTCGGTTTGGTATCAGAGTGCAAGGTTAAGCGAGAACCTTGGCTTTGGTGGGGTAAACTCATTAGTGATAGGGTTAATAACACCCTAGAATGATTTTTTGTGTGTGTGTATTAGAGCACATATTTGTTAGTGGTATCAAAATGTTTTATATTGTGTTGATTGATCTATTGAGTGACATATGGATTCTGGTCAATACGAGTAGCTAACATTATTGATAGGGATCCCTAAACACTTGGACTTAGCCAATTGACATGGTATTGTTTTAAAATGGGTAAATGAAATAATTTACCTAGAAATATATTTTATGTATAAAAGAATGATTTTCAAAAAAATAGTATAGTTATTTTTGATGTATTTTTTGTTAAGGAATGATAATATTCTATTATTATCATTTAGGGTCTTATTAGTTATGCTCGTCAAGTTGAGCATTGGATAGGGTTCAGTGTTTATATAAGTAGTTTTCCTTTTGAAAATATGGGTTGGGAAACTACGAAATTGGGGCAGCATTGAAACGAACACCTTATGAATTAAGTTTCACAATTTGACTATAGGGCATTCGATGTTAATGTTGGATTAAGGATGGTTGAATAAAAGGTGTTTATTAAAGAAAGAATATTTAAGACTGATTTTAAAGAAGAAAATGGTTTATAAAGATTGAGTTATAAGATGGGTCGTTAAAATAAAAAGATTTAAGTAGGAAACTTTAGGACTTAAATCCCAGTGCTTTGAGAATGGTTTTCAAGGTTTTGGAAAGCAATAATAATATTACTTGAAAGTATTTTGGTTTAAGTATAAAATTTTTAGAAATGGAAATTTTGAGTAAGAATTATTTTCTTTGGATTGGTTCATGTAACGGGTTTTGATTTATTTTGTGACGATCTGAATAATCTTCTAAGTGACGATAGGATATTTGCTTAGGCAAACGTTGTAGTGCACTTAGTAAATTATTCTCTTTGCCATTGTACGATCGAAAACAACTTCGAATCCGAATGAATCCAAAGCAAGTGGATAACAAATATTTTACCAAAAACAATTTAGCTGAAGATATACATGTTTCAAAAGGAGCATTTGAAAGTAAGATGTATTTTTATTAATAACTAATTCAAGTGACTCGAAAGTGACTAAAAATGGGAAAGGGATGTGTTCGGATGGTAAACACTTCTCTTAAATATTACTCTTCTTGGTAAAGGAGTGTATGATACTATTTGGTAATACTTAGTTCCTTGGGATCATTTTAGGGTTACTCATGCTATATGTATATTTTCTATAGATTATATACAATATCATTTCAAAAGATTTTTGAAATAAAAACTGGGTATTTGGCTCCTAAGTTTTTAGAATGTAAAGGTATCATGATTTAAAATGGGTTAATAAATGAAGTTTTAAAATTGAATTAATTTAATAAGAAGGTTTAATAAACTTGGTTTTATTAGACAATGTATTTTGGATTTTGACACTTAGGAGGTTAAATAATATTTAATGTTATTGGAATGGCTAATAAACACATTTACCTTAGAGGTGTTCAAGAAAAATTAGATTCTAGGACAGAGTTCGGATACCAGCATCCTACTCTTCTTAGTTGCTTGCCAGACCAAATGAGTAAACAATTTGTATTGGTCAACTCAGCTTAAAGACCCAAAATTATTTTAGGCCTTCATCTGAATAGTTAAAGGTGAAGAGAATTAAAAATCAAATGTTTGTATATATATATATATACAATTAGGATATAGGAGGGTATTACCCAAGTTAATAAATTTAGATGATTTTATGAAGGGCTTCATAAATAAGTTGTCTCATTTTAAAACATTGGACCTAAATTAGGATTTGGTGAAATGTTTCTATAAATATTTTTGGAGGGTTAAAAGTAATTTGGGTCGATAAGAACCTTTAGAGGAGTACGTAGGTTGTATGTAGATCATTTCCCTTTCTCATATATTTCTCGGTCCAAGATTCGAGTACATGACTTGAGGTATTTTATACCATTCCAGATAAGGATTTATCACTCGATCCTTGACGACAAGTGTAACGATCCGTATTTTTGATAATTAAAAATATTAAATTAAATAAGATTTTTAGAATTTAATATGGTGAGAAATTAATTTTTTATTATTTATAAATGGAAAAAAATCATTAGAATATGATTTAATAATGTTGTTTGAATGTTTTTGACAACTATTTTAATGTAATTTCAATCAATTGAAATAATTGTAAAGTTAATTTGGATATAATTGTAATTTAATAAGGAAATAATTGTTGGAATTAATGTAATTAAATATTGCAGTTAATTTGAGTTAAGATGATAACTGTAGAATATGACAATAGTAGGATGAAACTTATGTTAATTAAAGTCATAAGGTAATAGTTGATTTAATATAAGAACTGGTAAATCAAATAAAAGAAATTGATTGAAATTAAAATATAATAAAAGAATTTGATTGAAATTTAAAGTATAATAAACTAGGTTTTATTTCAGTTGTAATTGAACGCTGAAATTAATGTAATGTTTAAATCTTGAAATTAACATGGAATATTTAATTTTAAAAGATTACTAATTTCTATGTAATCAAGATTGATGAAAATTGTTAACTTTTAATTTAAAATTTAAAAGTGATCAAACTGATTTTAAGATAATAATTTTTTTAATTAACGTGAAAATTTGTCTTTTTGGGCATTGTCTCAGATTTCGATGAAACCAGTTTCATCGGATCCATAATAGTGAATTATTAAAGGATTTCAAGTTTCATAGTGATTAGACTTATTGTTTGATCGTGCGAGCTCGAAACGCGTAGAAAACAATTAATGGAATTTAATAAATATAACATGATTTTAAAAGTATACATTAGAATTAGGGTTTGAAACTAGTTCCATTGAGTTTAAAAATATCAAAAATCTATATTTTGATACATGGGATGACCTACTTTCGTTTCGGGAACGAAATGGGCTTTTCGGGTCTTTGTTATTGCTCCAACCCATTCGATCTGTTCCATTCATTCTTGTTTCAGCTTTGTCTATAAATAGGCTGTTATAAACCCTAGCAATCTTTTATTCTGTTGTCTATACGTACAAATTCTATCTCATCTGCTCCTTCCCAATGACAGACATCTCAAAACCCTAAATTACAATTCCAAATCAAACTTAAAAATTCAAACTGCTCAAACCTTATCATATAATATATCACCGCGATGCTCTCGACGAATGTAATCTGCATCTGTAGTTTGTTTTTGCAATCGAGTTTCGATTTGTCCAGAAATCAGTGAAATAGTTATGGCCATTCGTTATAGGGTTGTCGATCCGACGGTGGATCGTCGACTATATGATGATCGGAAGGTACAGGCTTGTAGAGGAGGAGAAGTAGTCATGATCTATGGTGGCCAATCGTCGGGAAGTTGCTTGAGTTCGCCAGAAATGGCCTTGGAATGGGCGGCGGCCGTGTCCAGGCAATGGCGGTAGGAGGCCTTCGAAGATGGCGACGAGCGTGGCGTGGGGGCGGCTGGACACGGCAGAGATGATAGCGTGGTCTGATCGTAGGCGCGGTGGCCGTAGGTGCGTGCGGCTGTAGGGTTAACATGGTGGCTATGCGTGAGGATGGGTTCGACTTTGTCTTCGTAGGGATTAAAGAAGGTAGTAATTTACGATAATGCTCTTCATTTATTTTTAATTCTAATTTAAATTTTCAACCTTCTAACTAGCATAAGCTTTTCATGCGAGCTCCAATTGACGCGCGGTTTCTTCCGTTGGGTTCGTATTGAAATTCTGGACAACATGAAACTGGTTTGGTTGGTTTTGAAGACCGTTGAATTTTTGTGCTTTTATTGGATTTTAAATCGGCTATAAATCAAAGGTGAGTGATTTAACCCACTCACGCAATACTAAATCTTCTTATGTTTGTTGAATTAAATTTACGAAGTGATAAGAATTTTTATTGGTTGATATTTGGTAATTTAAATTGACATTTTAATTTGAAATTGAATTTCATTGAATTAAATTTCCATTTAAATTAATATTGAAATTGAATTGCTAGTTAAATACCTGATATTGATAATCGGTTAATTGTCGTGATTTATCTGGTTTGGATGTTGATTGTGATGGATGTTTATTTGTTGACATTTTGGGATGATTGAATGTTTATTTATTTTTATATATCTCTATTATCACCCTGTATGTTAAGTGAGAGCATATAAACTGTTATTTGAATTATTTCGAACAAATTAAGAAATATGTTAAAATGATATATACCTATGACATTTCGATTTGGATTAAAATGATATATATCAATCCCTATAATTATAATTGAAATAACTGGCCACCTGGCCATAGGGTATAAAATTATATACAGACATTGGATTGGTTAAATTAAATGGTTTTAAAAATCTTGAATTTGGATTTTTGGTTAAATGATATTGTTTTAAAGGAAATAAAATTTAGATTTATATAAATTGAATTATTTTCTAATTCAAGCTTTGAAATGTTGAAATTGAAATTGGTTAAAAGAAATTGTTTTAAGAATTGAAGTGGAAATGTGAAGTTATAATTGTTATTTGACTTTAATTTGGAAACTTGAATTATTTTAAAGTTGGATCTTAAAATTGAACAAGGTTTAATTTGATTTAAGCGATTTAAATTGGACATGAAATTGATACAAATTGAAATGGTTTAAAATAAGAATTGAATTGAACTTAAACCATGGAATTGGATTTGTTGAATCGAATTTGAAGTAAAATGAATATTCGAAAATTGAAGTTAATTTGAATTGAAATCAAGTTGATTTGAAACTAAATTGAAATTGGGTCAGTTGAATTGGAAGATTGGAAACTGAGTTTTTGTTGGTTTGAAATTTAGAGATGGGCCCAGATTGGTTGAAATAGGAAGAAATAGTTAGATTTGATACTATTTTCAAAATAAATTATTTTAATATAAACTGTTTAAAAGTCTATCTTTTCAATATTCAAATTATTTAGATTTTTCCAAACTATTTTACTATATAAATCATTTTCAATACGCGAACCATTTTTATATCAAACTATTTACAACATTTAAACTATGTAAACTATTCAAACCATTTTCTAAAATTTCAAACTGTGCAAGGTTGAGATGTTTATATTTAAGTCGTCGATTTAAATGCGAGTGTGGTTAAATGAGGTTATAACCTACGTTGGAATTTGAAATGATAATTTTCTATTGAAATGAAATATTTTGAGTAAATATGATGAAATGAAGGATATTTTGAAGTGAATATGATATTTTGATATCAAATATGAATCGGTTTCGAAATGTAAAAGAACCAACCGGTGTGAAAAATTACGTTTGGTTTTTAAAGAGACTGGGGCCTCTTATTGGCATACTCTTTTATCAATATTGGAACCACTTTAACAACTGTGTACGTGGTGGATGTTATTCAGAATGTAAAGGTTGAATTGGAGGCGTTTGCTGGATTTGAAGAAAGAGAACGATGATGGATAGCCTTGACTTTCGAGTCATAATTAAAATGACTAAAACAGGAGCTATACCGGGCCAAGTGGGGTCGCTCCCCCTATCGAACACGCTTCTTCGAAACTATATCTTTGACTTTGTGATTGATTGCTGGCCACTCTTGATTATGGGAGTGTTGTTTCGAGCTGGGTGGTAGCTGCGGTTATGCGTTACCACCAGTCCAGGAGGGCAAACGGTAGAATCCTACCCTCGGTATTGCCTCGTGTGCCTTGTCATATTTATCATGATCGAGCCCACTACAACTTTGGTTTGTGTTGTACCTATGGAGTGCTCCCTGATAGCCCACCAGTTTATGGTGGAGTTTACAGTACTGTATAGACTATGATGCTTATATTAAATGTGTTAAGGGGGATAATGGTAACGCCTTAATGCTATTTTAATACTTTACATTACTGATAGATACTACATATATGTAGCATATTTTACTACATATAGATAGTTTAACGGATCCTTAGGAGATGGAAAATCCCGTAGCACTCTTAAGTTATTGCACACACGTTATACACTGGATAGAAGACGTAAAATCCCATAAACATCTCTGAAGCTATTACACTCATATTTATTTGCTGTTGATTTAACTTATATAAGAACTTTTAGTTCTGACTCGAGTGTTTTGTCTTTTCATTAAGCTCGGGTCAGCCTATGCTTTTCAGTGTTAGAGACATTATTTCTGGAGGACGAAGGCCGAGTTTGGTATTATTTGATTATTATATGTTGTTGTTTGGTATGTTGTTGTTTGTACTCTGATTTTTGTAAAATTTTTGTAATCGAATGTATATTTTAAAACAGCTTCATGAACTATTTATTTGATTATTATATTTTGACAATTCCGCTTTGAGATTCTGTTTTTTGGTTTTCATTCTTTTCTTTTATTTTCTTATTTACCCCATTGACAATCCTCCCTTTTGAATGGTTTGAGCTAGACATGTGTGGGTTATTGTCGATTTAAACCGTTCAAAAAGGTAAACCGTCACAGCAAGCACTTGATGAGGGTTCTTGGTAGGGAACCAAAGTTTTCTATCATAGTATATGACTATGCAAGGAGAAAATGTTAGTCCATAGGATAGTGGTTTTGATGACAACAACTATAGAAGTGTTATAAAATATATATGTGCAGGAAATCAATATGCAGGTATCAACAAAAGAAGACTGTACAGTAAAGAAAACAAAATTGATGAAGACAAAGATCAAGAGTTCAAGATTGAAGACTCATGAGATTCAAGATATTCAAGAGTTCAAGACAAATAATATAGTTAGGTTAGATATTTGTTAAAACTCCTTGAAAGCACTATCATTCTTTTTTATCCAATTTACTCGTGGAATGGAATCCACTTCGTTCTTGTTAAAGGGATGGAACCCTAGTGAGATGGAACTCACGAAATATCTAGTGGAACGGATAGTAGCCCTATTTTGTTATCCACTAATTTTGATTCAAAATGATTTTCAAAATTATCTCTTGTTTTATAAAATGATTTTCAAATATTCCTTTTCAAAAGAAAAACCTTCGTTCACATTTCCAAAAATGTTTTAGCCTCAAAATCATATTTATCATTTTGTTATATTTTGATTTCAAAATTGTCCTTGATATTTTAGCCTCAAAATCTATTTTAATATTATATTTACTTTAGTTTATTTACTTTGATTTTAAATATATTTTAGTATATATACATATATACATTCATAAGTATTTCTACTTCTAAATACCTTCTACAAATACATAGAGTCCATTTGAATAAAGTTGCATATGTTTTAAATCATCATTTTCAAAGTAAAGCAAATCATCACTTTTTACTAGACCATGTCGACATCCTATTTACCTGTCATGTCGACATGCTTCCCGTTACAGCAAAGGTTGTTTTCAAAAGAAGTGTCTATTTGTTTAAACCTCTTTGAATGGACACATCCATTCATTCTCTATAAATAGAGACTGTTATGGACGTTTTCAAAAAAACTACTTTCTTCATTTTCTCTCCTCTTTACTCTCTTATCTTATTTTCTAATCATCCTATCCATATTCTGCCGAAATCTTAAGTGAATCAAACCAGAATATCTCTAGTTTGATTCTCTGCCACTCTCTCCAAAGAATCTCAGTGCTTATCAGAGTTATAGATATATTTGTACTCAAAGAAACTTGTGTGGGGTTATAAAGGTGTGATCGTGTCCTTGGAAATCGATCGGGTGAACTTGTGTCCTGTGAATCAAGTGGTTCTACCCAGAGACCTGAGAATCTGGAGGGTGTACCTCGTTGCCTTGGAATCGAGGGATTGTAATCTAGATGATTGTTGAATAGAAAGCCGTACGGGTTGTGCGGGACTGGATGTAGGGTAACACCGAACCAGTATAAAATTCCTGGTGTGTTCTTTCCTTTACTTGCTTTTTATTTATATTTGCATTTGTTTGTGATTCTGTGATTTGATCTATGATTGTGTATTTGCATTAAGATAGTTAAATCAATTTAAATCAAAGAAGTTTTAAAGAAATTCTTAAAACACTATTCACCCCCCCCTCTAGTGTTAAATAGCCTTAAGATCATCTTCCGCGTCCCTTTCATTTGGTATCAGAGCAAGGTTTTTCAAAGTATTCATAATCTGATTTTTGAAAAGTTCATGGCTAAGTTTGAAATGTTTCCTAAAAATATTTCTTTAATGATCAAATCATTGTGGTCTCATAAATTGATGCATGATAGTTATATAGAATCAGGTAATCTACAAAAGTTGCTCACTGTGTAGGAATCTTGCTTCATGGCGACAAATGAATCTATTCACAATGGACAAGCTGTGCAAATAAGGAAAAACAAGTGGATACTTGATAGTGGATGTTCAAGACATATGACAGGAAATCCAGAGATACTCAATGACATTATTTACAAGGATGGAGGATTGGTTAATTTTGGGGATAATTCAAAAGGTTATGTGGTTGGCATCGGCAATGTAGGTAATTCTGAAACTCCTATTATTTCAAATGTTTTGTTAGTTAAAAATCTACAACATAATCTACTTAGTATTAGTCAGTTATGTGATAAAGGATATAGGATTAAATTTGAAAAAGACAAGTGTCACATCGAAGATAATAAATCTAATATTATCTTTGAGGGAGTTAGGAAAAAGAATATCTATATTCTTAGTATGAAAATTTCAAATGATAATCTATGTCTTTTGGCCAATACAAGTGACCCTTGGACTTGGCATAAGAGATTTGGACATTTGAATTTTAAACTCTTATCTAGACTATCCAAACTTGATCTAGTAAGAGGCCTCCCTAAGATGCAATTTAAAGTAGATAGTATATGTGATGCATGTCAATTAGGAAAACTTAGAAAAAGTTCCTTTAAACTTAAAGATATGATTTCTACTTCAAAACCTCTTGAGTTACTTCACCTAGATTTATTTGGTCCATCTCAGATTCAATCAATCAACCATAGTAAATATGTCTTTGTAATTGTGGATGATTATTCCAGATATACATGGGCAATCTTTCTGAAACATAAAAGTGATACTTTTGATTATTTTAAAAGTTTTTCAAAAAGAGTTCAAAACCAACTTTCTTCCAAGATCATCACTATTCCTAGTGATCACGGTGGTGAATTTGAAAATGAGAAGTTTGAGGAATTCTGTAATCAGAAGGGAATTACTCACAATTTTTCGTTTCCAAGAACTCCACAACAAAACGGAGTAGTTGAGCGTAAGAATAGGATGATTCAAGAGTGTGCTAGAACTCTACTTTCTGATAGTAAATTACCAAAACATTTTTGGGCTGAAGCAGTTGCAACAGCCTGTTATATTTTGAATAGGATTCTAATTAGACCTCTAACCAATAAAACACCTTATGAACTTCTTTTCAATAAGAAACCTAAGGTATCTTATTTCAGAATTTTTGGAAGTAAATGTTTTATCTTAAATACAAAAGATAATTTAGATAAGTTTGATCCTAAATCCGACAAAGGAATCTTTATCGGATATTCTAACAGGAGTAAAGCTTATAGAGTTTTTAATCTAAGAACAAACACTATTGAAGAAACTTTACATGTTTCCTTTGATGAAAATTTCAAAGAAGTTGATCAGACTAATGATGAGGATGACTTAGTTATTTCTAATCATGAATCTGTAGATGCTACAAATAAAACTTTTCATCCAAATAAAAAGATTAGGCTTTTAAAAGATCACCCTGTAGAAAATATTCTAGGAGATATGCAATCTGTTGTTAAAACTAGGAATCAATTAAACAGTATGAGTCATGTTGCTTTTATATCCTCAATAGAACCTAAAAATCCAAAAGAAGCATCAACTGATGATTCATGGATTCTTGCTATGCAAGAAGAATTGAATCAATTCACCAGAAATGATGTTTGGGAACTTGTTCCTAGACCTGAGGATAAATCCATTATAGGCACTAAATGGGTATATAAAAATAAATTAAATGAATTAGGTGAGGTCGTTAGAAATAAGGCTCGACTCGTTGCACAAGGTTATTGTCAAGAAGAAGGTATAGATTATGACGAAACCTTTGCACCCGTAGCAAGATTAGAAGCTATTAGAATTCTGCTTGCTTTCGCTAATTTCAATAATTTCAAACTTTTTCAAATGGATGTCAAGAGTGCCTTTCTAAATGGTTTTGTAAAAGAGGAAGTTTATGTTGAACAACCTCCACTCTTTAAAGATACAAAATTTCCAAATCATGTTTTTAAATTAAAGAAAGCCCTGTATGGTCTAAAACAAGCTCCTAGAGCTTGGTATGATAGACTTAGGTCTTATCTTTTGCAATCTAATTTTGAAATAGGTAAAGTAGATAACACACTTTTTATTAAAAGAAACAAAAATGATATTCAACTTGTACAAGTGTACGTAGATGATATTATTTTTGGATCAACCAATTCTGACATGAACAAAGAATTTTCTGACATTATGACAAAAGAGTTTGAGATGAGTCATATGGGTGAACTTAACTTTTTCCTAGGATTACAAATCAAACAATTAGATAATGGTATCTTTATCAGTCAAGAGAAGTATGCGAGAGAGTTAGTTAGTAAGTTTGGCTTGACCAATGTGAGTGGAAAACCAACTCCCATGGCAACCAATATAGCGTTAAGTAAGGATGATCTATCCAAAGACGTAGATCAAACCTTGTATAGAGGAATGATTGGATCACTTCTCTATATAACTGCTAGTAGACCGGATATCATGAACAGTGTCTGTCTCTGTGCAAGATATCAATCTCAACCCAAGGAAACTCATCTAAAAGCTGTGAAACGTATCATTCGATATGTTAAACACACCTTTGATTATGGATTGTTCTACCCTAAGAATGATTCATTTGAATTAGTTTCCTACTATGATGCTGACTATGCTGGGTGTAAGTCAGACCGAAAGAGTACAAGTGGAACTTGTCACTTTCTAGGTCATTCCTTAATTTCCTGGTTCAGTAAAAAGCAGAATACTGTTTCCCTATCAACAACTGAAGCAGAGTATGTTTCTGCTGCTTTAGCTTGTTCTCAAGTTTTGTATATGCAACAAACCTTGAATGATTTTGGTATATCTATCACGAAATCTCCAATTTTCTGTGATAACACTAGTGCCATTAGTTTGTCCAAAAACCCAACTCTCCATGCCCGAACTAAACATATTGACATTAGACACCATTTTCTAAGAGATAACGTAAATAAAGAGAAAATTTCTCTTGATTTCGTTAATTCTGAAAATCAAATAGCTGATATTTTAACCAAACCTTTAGGAGAACCTGTCTTCACCAAGTTAAGAAGAGAATTAGGTATATGTTCTCTTTCTGAAATATAGTATATAGTATAGTAGTATACATAGGGTATATATGAATGTTTTCTTAACCATAGCATTTTGCAACACCATGTCGACATGGTATTCATGCGTCATGTCGACATGCAACGGTAAAAATGACAGTTCGTTTTTTTCCCTCTAATTTTTGAATGGGTGGTTATTTAACTCACCCATTCCGAGTTTCTCTTCCCTCCAATTATTATTTCTTCATTCTACTTTCTGGAAACATCAAATCCATGGCTTCCACATCCAATCCTAATCAAATATCACCGGTTTCTTTCCCTTCTCCTTCACAAGGCCCTTTCCAAAACTCCATACTCGCTCGTGTCATCAAAATAGAGGAGAAAGTTAATGATTCGCTGCAGATGTTAACTGAAATGCAAGTTCAACAATTGAGAATGGCAAGAGAGCAAGAGAAACAAGGGAAAATTCTGAGGAATCTTCAAAAATTCCTCATGGATAATCATGCCAATCCAATTGTAATTAAAGATTCTTCTAACATAGAAGCAAATGAAGAAGGAGAAGAAGACGAAGACGAAGAAGAAGAGGAAGAACCAATGGAGGAAGAAACTGATGATGAAGCAGTATGTGTAGGGGAAGTTTGTTTTGATGCTTATGGGAACATTGTGGAACAACATGGAAACTTCTGTTTCCATTACCCAAATTGTCCTGTCCACAAGTCTCCTATCATCAAAAACAACCGTTGAGTTGTTTATTTTCTTGTTTTAGTTATTTATGTGTTGATAAGTTTAAATAGTCATGTATATAGTAATAATGAAATGAATAAAATAATCTGTGGTTACACTTATTATTCTTATTCTTATATTACTCATATATAACATTCTAAGTATACGATGTTTAGTGCATTGTTATATCTAGTTTCAGTATTATTAATGATAACACTATCATTAATATCATAGATTTAGGGGGAGTTAGTGTCATTTTTTTGTTGATGACAAAGGGGGAGAAGTATAAAATAGGTTAGTTAGGCATAGATTAAGGGGGAGTTATTAGATTTAGGGGGAGTTATAAGGAGAATATAAATATTTTATAAACAAAGGTTGTCATCATCAAAAAGGGGGAGAATGTTAGTCCATAGGATAGTGGTTTTGATGACAACAACTATAGAAGTGTTATAAAATATATATATGCAGGAAATCTATATGCAGGTATCAACAAAAGAAGACTGTACAGTAAAGAAAACAAAATTGATGAAGACAAAGATCAAGAGTTCAAGATTGAAGACTCATGAGATTCAAGATATTCAAGAGTTCAAGACAAATAATATAGTTAGGTTAGATATTTGTTAAAACTCCTTGAAAGCACTATCATTCTTTTTTATCCAATTTACTCGTGGAATGGAATCCACTTCGTTCTTGTTAAAGGGATGGAACCCTAGTGAGATGGAACTCACGAAATATCTAGTGGAACGGATAGTAGCCCTATTTTGTTAACCACTAATTTTGATTCAAAATGATTTTCAAAATTATCTCTTGTTTTATAAAATGATTTTCAAATATTCCTTTTCAAAAGAAAAACCTTCGTTCACATTTCCAAAAATGTTTCAGCCTCAAAATCATATTTATCATTTTGTTATATTTTGATTTCAAAATTGTCCTTGATATTTTAGCCTCAAAATCTATTTTAATATTATATTTACTTTAGTTTATTTACTTTGATTTTAAATATATTTTAGTATATATACATATATACATTCATAAGTATTTCTACTTCTAAATACCTTCTACAAATACATAGAGTCCATTTGAATAAAGTTGCATATGTTTTAAATCATCATTTTCAAAGTAAAGCAAATCATCACTTTTTACTAGACCATGTCGACATCCTATTTACCTGTCATGTCGACATGCTTCCCGTTACAGCAAAGGTTGTTTTCAAAAGAAGTGTCTATTCGTTTAAACCTCTTTGAATGGACACATCCATTCATTCTCTATAAATAGAGACTGTTATGGACGTTTTCAAAAAAACTACTTTCTTCATTTTCTCTCCTCTTTACTCTCTTATCTTATTTTCTAATCATCCTATCCATATTCTGCCGAAATCTTAAGTGAATCAAACCAGAATATCTCTAGTTTGATTCTCTGCCACTCTCTCCAAAGAATATCAGTGCTTATCAGAGTTATAGATATATTTGTACTCAAAGAAACTTGTGTGGGGTTATAAAGGTGTGATCGTGTCCTTGGAAATCGATCGGGTGAACTTGTGTCCTGTGAATCAAGTGGTTCTACCCAGAGACCTGAGAATCTGGAGGGTGTACCTCGTTGCCTTGGAATCGAGGGATTGTAATCTAGATTATTGTTGAATAGAAAGCCGTACGGGTTGTGCGGGACTGGATGTAGGGTAACACCGAACCAGTATAAAATTCCTGGTGTGTTCTTTCCTTTACTTGCTTTTTATTTATATTTGCATTTGTTTGTGATTCTGTGATTTGATCTGTGATTGTGTATTTGCATTAAGTTAGTTAAATCAATTTAAATCAAAGAAGTTTTAAAGAAATTCTTAAAACACTATTCACCCCCCTCTAGTGTTAAATAGCCTTAAGATCATCTTCCGCGTCCCTTTCAGAAAAGAGGTTCCTAATCAAGGAGCCTGACCAAAGTTCATACTAGAGAATCAGGTGAGCGATACTATTTCGGAAATGAAGTTATGTATTCGAGTAAGGATCGAATTTGATTTTTATACATGGATGATCTCTGAACATCACGCATACTTATAAATAGTGTGATTCATTCATGTGGTGAAATTTCAGGGACGTAATTCTTTTAAGAGGGAGAATGTAACGACCCAGAATTTTATCGCTTTGGTTTGTGAATATTTAATTAATTTTAAATATTCAAAAAATGGTTTTAATAATTAAAATAACCCTCTTTTAATTCATAACTAATGATAGAAAATTCATTTCTGAATTTGGCTTACGCAAATGATTAGTTGAAACAAAATTAGAAAATATAACCGGAAAGCTTTTTCAAAATTTATAACAACCCGTATTTTTTATAATTAAAAATATTAAATATAATAAGGTTTTGGACTTTAATATTGTCAGAAATTAAAATTTATGATTTATTAAATTGAATTTTATTAGATTAGAAATTTTGACCTTAAGATAAATCTTAAAACAACTAATTTTAATGAGATAAAAGATGGTAACACGTATTAACATATAATTTGCTAATATTGATTAAATGTAATTGACTACTATACTATGTTAACGTAATTTCAATCAATTTAAACAATAAAGATAAATAAGGAATAGAATAAATGTTGTATAAATTGATGTAATCATATGTTATTAATTGCAATTGGTTTTAATATGGAGTATGAAATAAATTATTTTGTACGTAAATTTATTAACCTTTATTTGTAAACAATAAGTTAATAGATATGGATTATTAATGTATAACCATTGTTTTATTTATTATCTTATTATTAAATCCGTTAGAAATTTATTTGGTAATTAATGGATAATTAATATAAGAAGAAACGTTAACTATTGAGTGATGAGTGTAATAAAATGAAAACTTATGTTAATAAATTTCATAAGGGAATAGTTGATTTGATAATAAGAATGTAAATCAAAATAAAAGGATTTGTTTGGAATTTAAATATATAATGAACGGGTTTTATTACAGTTGTAATTAAATGTTAGAATTAATTTAGTATATAGATATTGGGTTTAACATGGAAAATTGGATTTCAAAGGAAATAATTGGATTAATTATCTTCCCTGTATTATGGTATGTTTTGAGATTTAATTATTGTAATTAATAGTAATTATATCTTGCCATTAATAAGAAATAGAAGTAAATGGTAATTAATTAATGATATGTGCAACTTACGTTTTGTGTTAAAAATATAATGAGAATTTCAATGAGAAATATTATGTTCAAATTGTGAGTACTTAAATTTGTTACAAATATAATGATAATAGGAAATCAATTGATAAAGAAACGACGTGGTAGTACGAAGTATTATTTTTATGACTCTTCAATGGGATAATCTTTAAATATAAGTTGGTTTTAAATGGGGAGGTGTTAATTGTAACTTAATGTGTAATAAAAAGAAATATGTTTCAATAAAAATAAAAGAAAAGGATTGGTTTCTTGAAAAGAATATTTTTATCAAATAAAGTGAATATTTCATTTGTGAATGTAAATGTAATTCCATTAAAACAAAGAATTGAATTTTGTTGTATGTTTCTAGTTGAAATATTTGATTTATTTATATATTCAAACTTGATTTGAATTTAATTTATAAAAAATAATAATAATAAAATGGTAAGAAAACAACTTGAAGGTTTGGTTAAATTTTTGATTTGGAATAGTTAGCATATTTACATAGGAAATTTATTCCGTTTCAAATTTGACTTTGCAGTCTCAGTTCATCTTTTAATGTGTGGGGTGGCGGTCCTCATTATGTTAATTGCAGTGTTTAAATTTTATTTACTGTGTACTAAATAAAAATACATATATGTGTGTAAATTTGACCATATTAGGGTTAATAACATATGTTAAAATGAACTGTTTTTTTAGTATATTAGATATCTGATTTCTGTGTACGGTCTACGTTCTCAAATTTAAATCGCCGCTTTCATTTATTTTATTTTATTATTACTTTCTTTTATTAAATACATGCCTCTTTTGGTTTTCCAGTAAGTTTTATTTATTTACACGCGAGCCTTGCCTTGAAATGTTTCATGTGGGTTGATGAAAGTAATTGAGGTAGCACATGTTTTGAAATTTTATACCAAAAGATTTGCTTGCCATGTAAACATGTCTTATCAAATTCTAACGTGTGTCTTTCATATTTTGTTAATTACCTGCATGTTAGGCTCTTTTTATTTTCCAAATTTACATCTTCTTGTATCCTTCCCTTTCATATTCCAATTTCCAAACGTGCTTTACCCTTATTCGTTTCCTATTTCACAAATCTCTTTCTTTAACTTTCCATTTCCAAAACATGCTTCCATTATTTTTTTTGCCTAAAGTTTTCTTTCTCTTCTAATAAAAAGAAAAAAACAAACAAATGTGAGCAACTTATTTTCATGAAGCCAATCTTTTCCATTTGTTTTCAAATCCATTTCCTAAAGCCTCCTTCCTCCATGTGTGAGCCATCGTGTCATTTTTTTCCGTTGATTCTCCAGAATTTAGAAACATGAGCAGGCTTCAAAATTCTTAATGTGAGTGAGTAACTAACTTGTTTTATTTTATTATCAAAATGTGTGTACATGATTTTCTATTTCATTTCCATAATATTCTTATAACTTGAATATCTTCCGCATATGAACTCCGATTAATGCGCAGTTTCTTCCTTTAGGTTCATATCAAAATTCCAGATAACATCAAACTAGTTTGGTTGAATTTAGAAACCATTGAAATTTTAGGCTTTTATTGGATTTTCAATTGGCTATAAATCAAAGGTGAGTGATTAAACCCACTCACGCAATACTAAAAATTCAATTGCAAGTTAAATAAAATATATGATGCCATACATAAATTTTTTATTGCTGTTTGTTCATTTAAGTTGACATTTGAATTGATATTGAATCTGAATTGACATTTAATTATATATTGGAATTTAATTGATAGTTAAACCTCGATATTGATAACTATTATATGTTGAAATATATTGGTTGATTTGGATGTTGTTTGAAATGGATGCTTATTGATTGATATGTTGGATGTATGGTTGTTTATTTATTTTAATATGTCCCTGTTATCCCCTTGTATATTATTGACATCATTTAAATGGTCCTCTAAATCATTTTAGAGTTGGATAATTAAGACATTTAAATTATGAGTTGAAATGATATATACATACAATTTCTTGAATTTGGATTATTTATTAAAAATGAATTATTTAAAAAGTTTAAGTTTTTAATTTAAACTTCGGATTTATTTAAATAAAGTGGCTAAAATTGGTATTTCGAATTATTTGAAATCTCGTACGTTATTGCACTCACGTTGTACTCTTGATAGGAGATGAAAAATCCTGTAACATCTCTGAAGCCATTGCACTCATATTTTTATTTCAGATTGATTTGACTTACATAGGAAATTTTTTTAGTTCTGACTCGAGTGTATTGTTTTTTATTATGCTCGGGTCAGCCTGAGTTTTTCAGTGTTGAAGACTATTTTCTGGTGGACGAAGATGAAGATTCAGTATATTATTGCTATTTATTATTCCACTACATTCTGTGTTCCGCTGCATTATTTGTTTATTTATGATGTATGTATAACTCTAATTTGAATTTGTAAAAGTGTAATCAAATGTTATTTGTAAAACAGCTTCATGAACTGTTTATTTGATTATTATAATTTGTCGTTCCGTTGCAAGATTCTGTGTTTTGTTTTTTTCTTTCTTTTTTTCTTTTTTTTCTTATTTACCCCATTAACAATCCTCCCTTTTGAATGGTTTGAGTCTGACATGTGTGGTTTATTGTCGATTTGAACCGTCCAAAAAGGTGGGTCGTTACAGTTGGTATTAGAGCTTTGGTTTAGACATACCTTAGCCTGTTGGGGTTCACTCATTTGAGATGGGGTAGTAATATCCTAGCATGAGTTTGTCTGAGTGTATATATATACGAAAGAGCATACTTGTTAGTGTTATAAAAATGTTTTATATAAGTTTTGAAATGAAATAATTTTCCTAATATTATATGTTATATATAAAAGAATTTTTTTATAACTAATATAGTTATTTGTAATGTGTTTCTTTTATGAAATGGTAATATCTAATTATTATCATTTATTGTTGACTTGTTGTATTTAGTCAAATTATAAACATTGGCTATTATTGTTGATTGAATATATGGACTAAACACTAGTTTAATAATGGTGAATTAAAGAGAATGAAGTGGATAATAAGGATATTCAATATGAAATTGAAATGTTGTTGTGAATTTTGTTGTTTGTTGACCGGTAGTTTCAACTATTGAAAAAAATGAAATATCTGGATATTTTTGGATAATCGAAACCTTCTGAATTAATATATGAGTTGAAACTTAGAAATTGTGTTGAATTATGCAGTTGAAATTGAATTGATAACCTTAATTTGAAAGCAAGTGAAACAAGGTTTAATTTGTTATATCTATGTCTACTAAATGAATAGAATTTTTGAATACATTCTTGGCATGTAATGAAATATTATACAAGTGTGAACTTTAAGCCTTGGGATGTTTAAATTGAAACTATGATTAAGGAAATGTTGTAAATGAGATTAAATTGGAAAAAATATGTTTATAAACTTAATTAACATTTATGAAATGTGTCATAAATAAATTGAAAGGTAAAGGTGAAACTAAATGGGATAACAAATATAAATTAAAATGAAATGATTATAAATAAAGCTATGACTTGTAAATTGTTATGAAATAAATGGATTTTGCAATAAATGGTTATAAATAAAGTTGTGATAACTTTAAACTAGAATAATGTCTTATCAAAGGAATAAAGCCTTTATAAACTAGTTATAAACTGAAGGAACTTTCTCATGAAATGATTCTCAAATAAATGTGGTATTAAATGAGAAATATTACATGTTAAAATGAATGTAATTTAAAATGAAGAGAAATATATGAAATGTTGTGAGAATGAATATGTTAATGTTTTGTATTGAATAGAGAAATTCTATGAAACAAATATTAAAGTATGAAGTGATACTTATATTAATCAATGAGATTAATAATGAATTTGATTAAAATGTAATTGTGATGAAACAAATTGTAATAATTATGTAAGTATTATGTATATTTTTTTATTCGCAAAATTAATTTGATCCGGATTTGAGTACACAAGTTCTATGTGAATTACACCACTTCGTGTTAGGATTTTTCATTCGATTCTTGATGGCGAATATTTGATATGGATTTTTGGTTTGATTCTAGAATTCTCTATCATAGTATATAGCTATGT
The DNA here is from genome assembly GCA_030737815.1 of Allium fistulosum. NCBI lineage: Eukaryota > Viridiplantae > Streptophyta > Magnoliopsida > Asparagales > Amaryllidaceae > Allium > Allium fistulosum. Next base: position 922,318,714 of record CM060906.1, read on the forward strand.
AAGGAAAATGATGGTTTCTAGTCAAGAAACCTTATCGAAGTCCGCATTAGGGAAGTCGAATGAAAAATACTAGTTCGAAACGAACTTGTGTAACCGAGCGAGCGATCAAATGTGATTTTGCGAAATGATAACATATGTACATCTTTTGTTATAATATTATTGATATGTTTTGACGCTGAAATTGAAAGTTGTTGGGTTGGATATCTTTATAATTTAAATTGGAAATTTTCTTGTATGCAAAACTACTATTAATTTAAAACCATTTTACAAAACAATTTTCATTTATTTTTCTTATACAAACTATCTTATTCAATTTTATTTACAAAACTATTTTACAAACTATTTTATTTACAAAACTATTTTACAAACTATTTTATTTACAAACTATTTTACAAAACTATTTTATATACAAAACTATTTCACAAAACGATTTTATATACGAAACTATTCAAAATTCAAAACCTTTTATAAAGCAAAGATATTGAATCTCATATGGCTTTTCATACAACGAAATTTATTTTGGAAAATTTTTGATTCTTGTATAAGACGGACTTTATATAAGTATAAGGTGATTTTCAAAACTGTTGATTTTGGAAGGTATTCGATTTGAAAAGATAAATCATATATATAACGGAATTTATATAAGAATGATTTGATATATTCAAGATTATTGATTTTGGAAAGTACTTTATCTGAAAATGAAATCTTATATATAATGGAATTTATATAAGTGTGATATTTGAAGCTATGATTTTGAAAGGCTACTGTATATGGTATGTTATATTTTGAAGTAAGAGGTATGGGGAAGTACCCTTTGTGAAGAAGTATAATATGATATTCTTCGACCCAGATGGACTGGGGGAATCTAGGAATGGATTCGACCGATAAACCCTAATATACTTGGGTGAATTCAGAAATGGATTCGAACCGATATGGTTGTCCGGACTTACTCATGAGTTCCTTGATTTTTTTTTGCAGGGTAGATGGTTCTTTAGTTTACCCAATAGAGGCGCTTTCGATCCTGGGATCTATTGTTTATGGATCTTCCAGGAAGGAAGTGCATCCATTGCGTAAATCATTGAATCAACAGTTACCACTGCAGCCGGGGTCGATGGTCCCTTGTTTACAAAATGGCTACGATATTTTTCTGAAATTCGGAAGGTGGAAGGATCTTCTGGAAAGTTTTGTGTCCATTGCGTAAATACTGGATCAGCAGCGGGCCACTACTATCGTAACATCATCGTTTGACATTAGATTTTGAGCAGTACTTCTCATACCTGTTTTTAAGTATTTTTCATTGGGTGTTGAAACAGGTCTACTAAGTACTTGGAGGTTTCTAGTCTTATGCCTGATCAACGTATGACCAGAGTCTGCAAGAACGAGGATAAACCTGTTAAGACATAGGGTTATAAAAGTATTTTGATAAAGTATTATATAAGTATATTTTGGTCATTTTTTTCTTTTGTAAATAATTTAAAATGTTTAAAATATTGTTTATTTATGTACAACATGGTTTATTAGTGTTGTAAATATCATGAGAAATTATTAATTTAATAAAACATATTTAAAGTATATGATTATGATTGGCTATTTAAAATGTTTAAAATATTGTTTATTTATGTACAACACCCTTCTCGCTTCCGTAACCGATGGCGAAACTCTGTTTCCTCCATGGTTCGAGACTGGCGACCTTCTCCTTTGATTTTGATTCATATCTATCATCAATTTCTCTAACCTCCCAATACCTTCATCCAACTTCTCATTGAATTTATTACTAATGCGTTGTTCCATTTGTTCAGCATCTTCTCGTTTATAGAAACCTTCAACATTTTGATGACGGTTAGCTCTTCTCAGCGGCATTGTCGAATCAAACAAGCTTCAACAACTTTAACTCTCGGCCTTGACTCTTCAACACAAAGTGATGCCCAACTTCAACTTCTAACCCTCGGCCTTAACTTCGAACTCTTCTCCTTGGCTCCAAGACTCGGCTTAGCTATGATTGGCTAAGTCACGCTCTGATACCAAATGATGCAGCGGAAATAAGAAAAATGAATACAACGATGAAAGTAGCAATCGGTGGATTGAAAATACCAAACGCCCAAATCCGCTGATCTCAAAGATACCAGATTCTAGCTATCTTCGTCACGTTGATCGCGCACGATGCCGTGAAAGAAGATCTACAATTCTTCGAATGTTGATCAAGCGCACTTGATACCGTGAATTGGCTTCAACAATCGTTGATTCGAGCGCACTCGAATGCCGAAAGTGGAGATAGGAGATAACACTCAACTACCAATTTCAAGTGGCACAAAGCACACGAACAAAGTTTTATTCAAAATCAACCAACCTTACAAATGACGCAACACCCATATTTATAGGCAGTTTACAACACAGCACAACATTCATGACCTAACAGGCGGCTGACCTACGACTTACGACCTAGTATAGGTCGTTAACGACCTAACAAACACGTTACAACAACAACACACGACTTACAGTATTTACAACACAAACAAGGTACAACAGTGCGACTTACGACTTATAGTATTTACAACAGTTACAACATCACAATTAAACAGGAACGACTTACGACCTAACACTTGAGCGACCTAAAAGATAACACATCTTCAGGTTGAGCTTCGGCTTTGTGAGCGACCTATGAGATAACGAATTAGCATTTGGAGCGACCTAACCCTTCAGCAACATAAGAAAATAATACATCTTCAAAGACTTGCGACCTAAGCTTGGCTGCGACCTAAGAGATCAGCGACCTAAGGAGGCTCGCAACCTAAAGTAGCTCGCGCTGCATCACTGAGTTGCTTGAGCGACCTATGCTTGAACGCGGCATCATTACCCTGAGTAGGCTGTGAGTCGCTAGGTCATTTGCGACTCAAGAAACCAGAACGACCTAAGGGTTTGGGGCAACTTGACTCGTTATGCGTTGCATTGTTAGGTTGTTCGCGACCTAGGGGTAACTTGTCATCTTGTCTTGAGTGATTTAATGAATTGGAGCGACTTGACTCAGGCTGAGCTGCATCATCCTCCCTTGGTTGGGAAAAATTCGTCCTCGAATTTAAAAGTTCTTCCCCATTGGATTGTTCATCTCCATAATAAGGTATAAGATGTTTAACATTAAACACGTCAGAAGTGTACACATCCTCCGGCAGTTTCAACCTATAAGCATTTTCATTGATCCATTTCACAATCGTTATAGGACCAATCTTTCGAGCTTTAAGTTTATTGTATGCTCCCACTGGAAAAGGATCCTTCGTTAGTACAGCATATACTAAATCTCCTTCATTAAATTCAGCACTTCTTCCTTTCAGATCTGCAGATCGTTTATACTTTTCATTCATCTTCGCCAATCGTTCTTGAACAATTCTATGGCATTCTGTCAACCCATCAACAAAATCAGCGGCCCGCTTAACTGTCCCCTTTGGTTGTGGCACTGTCGTTAAATCCAACAACCCCTTTGGCAAGCTTGAATATACAACTTGAAATGGACTGAAACCAGTACTTCGATTAACAGGGTGATTATGTGCAAATTCCGCCTGACATAACTTCATATCCCAGCTCTTTAATTTTTTTTTTGGCAAAGCCAGCCTGTTTTTATAGTGGACAGTCCACTCTTTATTAAACAAAAGCAACATACAAATTTAAAAATACAAAGCAAGTAAACAACTCGCCACCAATAAAATTATCAATCGACAACTACAGGGAAAATTTTCGTAATAAGATCAGAGATAGAAGACGAAGACCCCGCAAATCTTCTCGAATTCCTTTCCTCCCATATCACTGCTATCGATAGCTTGAGGTAACGGAGAAACCTATTTGTCGACAAGGATTTCCACCTGGTTAACTGAAAGATACGAACCCATTCCATTTTGAAATCACGGAGCGGAGGCCTCTCATGAATACGATGAAGAACCTCTTTCCATATCTGATAAGAAACAAGGCAATTGAAAAACAAATGGCCGACATTTTCAGCAGCCCGATTGCACAAGATGCACATAGAATGATTGATAAAGTGCCTTCTGACGAGATTATCTTGAGTGTGAATAGCATTCACCAGACATTTCCAAAGCAACAAATTATGCTTTGGTTTCGATCCAGACTTCCATATACGAGCGTGCCAAGGAAACGTAGAAGGGCATTGCTTTTGAATGATTGATTTGTAGACTATGGAGATGCTATGAATATTGCCATTCCAGTTGAGCCCATCATGTTCCACAGGCTTAAAGGAAGCAGTAATGGACGACCAAAGATTGTTCAACATAGGCGAGCTGACCTGAGGCAAATGCAGAACCTCATTGACAAAAACAGAATCGGCATTAGCATTAATAGGAATACCAGAGTTAAATAAAAGATTATAATCAATATATTGAGACAGAATCATTCCTGGAGCACACCAGGGAGAGTACCAAAAGGAGTTCATAGTGTTGCATTGAACCATAGGCCGGTAATATCTTCTGTAAGTCAATATTTTTTTCCATAGAAAGCTAGACGAATTGCTAGCATCCATTGTCCAAAAGACATCTCAATAAGTTTCCCAATGATCTATTCACCACTTCCGTCTGCCCATCTGTTTGCGGATGATAAGCGCTACTAAAATTCAGCTTTGTTCCAACCATCTTCCACAAACTCAACCAAAAATGGCTTAGAAATCTAGTATCCCGATCAGAAACAATAGATTCAGGTAGCCCATGTAATCAATACACCTCTTTAAAGAACAATTGAGCAATATGGATGGCATCAGCTATCTTCTTACAAGCTATGAAATGCGCCATCTTGGAAAATCTATCCACCACCACATATATGGAATCATTACCACGTTGAGTTCTCGGCAAACCCAAAACAAAATCCATGCTTACATCAACCCATGGTTTTGTAGGAACAGGTAAAGGCATATACAATCCCGCAATTGTAGCCGTCCCTTTCGAAACTTGACAAACATGACATCTTCGCACAAACTTTTCAACTTCCCACTTCAACGAAGGCCAATAATAAGACTGAGAAATCAACTGCAATGTGAGATCTCTACCCACATGACCTTCCTCATGCAACTCCTTCACAATCTTCATTCGTAAGCTGCACTCTGGTATGCACAATCGATTCCCCTTAAAATAAAACCATCCACTAACACGTACTCATCCGTCCTTCCTTTTTCGACTTCATCAACCACCTTGGCAAAGTAAGGATCATCAACAAACAATTATGGCAACATCAAACCCCGTCACTTCAATCTTCATTGTAGTCAACAAATGATTCCTTCTGCTCAATGCATCTGCTACACGATTCGTAATTCCCGACTTATGTTTCACAACAAATGTAAATTGCTGCAGGTATGCAATCCACGATGCATGCCTAGCTGAAATTTTATCCTGTCCCTGCAAATGCTTCAACGCTTCATGATCAGTGTACAACACAAACTCCTTGTGAAACAAGTAGTGTCTCCAATGTTTTATGGCTTGCACAATAGCATAAAACTCTACGTCATAAGTATTATATCTCATCTTTGCTCCTGAAAGCTTCTCACTGAAATAAGCAATTGGACGGCCCCTCTGGCTCAACACACCTCCAATTCCAACTTTAGATGCATTAGTATGTAACTCAAACAACAACTGAAAATCTGGTAATACTAGAATTGGTGCTGTCGTCAAAAGTTCCTTGATTCGCTCAAAAGCAAATCCTGCTTCCTCTGACCATGAAAACTGCTTCCCCTTCATACAATCAGTAACTGGTGCCATCACGCTACTGAAGTGTGGAATAAATCTTCGGTATAATGATGCTAAACCATGAAAACTTCTAACTTCTGTTATCGTCCTGGGTTGTGGCCAATTTCTGATTGCTTCAACTTTATTCTGATCCACCTGTATACCTCCTTCAGAAACAACATACCCCAAAAATAAAACACTATGCGTCATGAACACGCATTTCTTCGTTGCAGCATAAAATTGTTCCTTTCGCAGTATCATCAACACTTCCCTCAGATGATGCAAGTGTTCTTCTGGGCTTCCACTGTATATCAGTATATCATCAAAATACACCACCACGAACTTCCCAATAAATGGTCTAAAGATCTGATTCATCACCCACATAATGTACTAGGTGCATTCGAAAGACCAAATGGCATAACCAGCCATTCGTACAACCCCTCCCGTGTTTTGAATGCTGTTTTCCATTCATCCTCGGGTCGAATTCGAATTTGATGATAACCACTCTTCAAATTGATCTTCGAAAAGATTACAGACCCACTGATTTGATTTAACAGATCATCAAGCCTCGGCATCGGAAATATGTATTTGACAGTTATTTTGTTGAGTGCCTTGCTATCCGTACACATCCTCCACGGACCATCCTTCTTCGGCACTAACAATGCTGGTACAGCACAAGGACTTAAGCTCTCTTGTATGCGTCCTTGTTCAAGCAACTCTTCCACCTGCCTTCTCAACTCCTCATGCTCCTTTGGACTCATCCTGTAATGTGGTTTATGTGGTAACACAGCTCCTGGAACTAGATCTATTTGATGTTGTATGTCCCTCAATGGTGGTAACTCCGTTGGCAGCTCTTCAGGAAATACATCTTCAAATTCTTCCAGCACTGGCTTTACTTCTTCAGGAATTTCAACCACTTCATTACTCTCACGTCCAATCAACAAAAATACTTCAGGCTCCTCTTCTACTTCCTTAACAAACTCCTTCAAAGATAGCAAAGTTTTAAGTTCTTCAATCTCCTCCAACTTGCTTTCTTCTTGTTGTTGCTTCTTAGGAACTAAAGTGATTTTAGTACCTTCAAACAGGAAACTGTAACTATTAGTACGACCATCATGTTGCGCAGCTCTATCATACTGCCATGGTCTCCCCAACAATAGATGGCATACATCCATATCCACAACATCACACCAAATTTCATCTTTATATTTCTTCCCAGTTGAAAAATTTACACAAGCTCTTCGTCCAACCTTCACCTCCCCACCTTTCCTCAACCAAGCTAACTTGTAAGGTTTCGGATGCTTCTCAGTCTTTAATGCCAACTTCTTCACAGCTTCTGTAGAGATGATATTGTCACAACTTCCCGCATCAATAACAAACTTGCAAACCCTTCCCAAGATAGTGCATGTTGACTGAAAGATGTTACTCCTCAACCAACTAGAATTATCCTCTTGCTTTGGTGTTTAACAAGATCTCCTCATCATTAATGTATATCCATCATCTCCTGACAACAATTCTTCTTCCTCCTCAACTGGTAGTGAATTAGAAATTCAGCTTCTGCATCTTCATCTTCAACCTCAGCAATCATCGCTCGCTTCTTTGGCTTCTGACATTCATTGCTTTTGTGACCAAACTCCTGACAATTGAAGCATTTGATACCATTATTGACCTTGGTCTTAGCAACTTCACTAACAACCGGTTTTGCAACAGCCTTGGAAACATTTGCATTGCTACTAGCCCCTTTCATTTGATTGTTGGAATTTGTAAACACACCACCACCTCTCCTACCTTGCTTTTCCCAAGCTAGAGCTTTTTGATGTGCTTCGGCAACAGATCTGGGATCAAACATATTCACCATATCTTGAATCTGCATTCTCAAACCTCCAACAAATCTAGCTGTTAACTGTTCCTCCGTCTCCATGATATCATTCCTGGCAATAAGTTGATAGAACTCATCTACATAATCATTAACCGACTTGGTCCCTTGTCTCAGATTCTGTAAGTGCTAATACATAAGAGACTGATAATTATAAGGCAAGAAAGTAGCCTTCATTAATTTCTTCATCTTCTCCCATGACTCAATCTTTGACTTTCCCATTCTCTCCCGTGTTAGTTTAGTTTGCTGCCACCATGCCATAGCTCTTCCTTTCAATCGTGTAGCAACCAACTTCACTCTACGATGCTCGGGTACTTCTTTGAAGTCAAAAATTTCTTCAACATTAGACAACCAATCCAAAAATTCTTCCGCTACCATTCCACCCTTGAATTCTGGAATTTCAGTTTTCATCCCCGACTCCCATCGTCGATCATCTTCAACATCCCGATATGCATTTCGTACTTGGTCTCGATCTCGATAATGAGCACTACATCTATCACCATCTTCATCAAAAACAGATGTACTTCGATAACGATCTCGATCATCCACATCTCTATGATCACGCATATCCCTTCTACTTTGTCTTTCATCTTCACGATATGGCTCATGTTCAAACTCCCGTGGAGTTCTTCTCTCTTCACTTCTATGCTCATGATGTTCTCGTCTCAATGAAACTGAAGATTCTCTTCTTTCTCGGTAAGATTACGGCGACACCCTTCTCGCTTCCGTAACCGATGGCGAAACTCTGTTTCCTCCATGGTTCGAGACTGGCGACCTTCTCCTTTGATTTTGATTCATATCTATCATCAATTTCTCTAACCTCCCAATACCTTCATCCAACTTCTCATTGAATTTATTACTAATGCATTGTTCCATTTGTTCAGCATCTTCTCGTTTATACAAATCTTCAACATTTTGATGACGGTTAGCTCTTCTCGGCGGCATTGTCGAATCAAACAAGCTTCAACAACTTTAACTCTCGGCCTTGACTCTTCAACACAAAGTGATGCACAACTTCAACTTCTAACCCTCGGCCTTAACTTCAAACTCTTCTCCTTAGCTCCAAGACCCGGCTTAGCTATGATTGGCTAAGTCAAGCTCAGATACCAAATGATGCAGCGGAAATAACAAAAATGAATACAACGATGAAAGTAGCAATCGGTGGATTGAAAATACCAAACGCCCAAATCCGTTGATCTCAAAGATACCAGATTCTAGCTATCTTCGTCACGTTGATCGCGCACGATGCCGTGAAAGAAGATCTACAATTCTTCGAACGTTGGTCAAGCGCACTTGATACCGTGAATTGGCTTCAACAATCGTTGATTCAAGCGCACTCGAATGCCGAAAATAGAGATAGGAGACAACACTCAACTACCAATTTCAAGTGGCACAAAGCACACAAACAAAGTTTTATTCAAAATCAACCAACCTTACAAATGACGCAACACCCATATTTATAGGCAGTTTACAACACAGCACAACATTCACGACCTAACAGGCGGCCGACCTACGACTTACGACCTAGTATAGGTCGTTAACGACCTAACAAACACGTTACAACAACAACACACGACTTATAGTATTTACAACACAAACAAGGTACAACAGTGCGACTTACGACTTATAGTATTTACAACAGTTACAACATCACAATTAAACAGGAACGACTTACGACCTAACACTTGAGCGACCTAAAAGATAACACACCTTCAGGTTGAGCTTCGGCTTTGTGAGCGACCTACGAGATAACGACTTAGCATCTGGAGCAACCTAACCCTTCAGCGACATAAGAAAATAATACTTCTTCAAAGACTTGCGACCTAAGCTTGGCTGCGACCTAAGAGATCAGCGACCTAAGGAGGCTCGTGACCTAAAGAAGCTCGCACTGCATTACTGAGTTGCTTGAGCGACCTATGCTTGAACGCGACATCATTACCCTGAGTAGGCTGTGAGTTGCTAGGTCATTCGCGACTCAAGAAACCAGAACGACCTAAGGGTTTGGGGCAACTTGACTCGTTATGCGTTGCATTGTTAGGCCGTTCGCGACTTAGGGGTAACTTGTCATCTTGTCTTGAGTGATTTAATGAATTGGAGCGACTTGACTCAGGCTGGGCTGCATCATATATACCCATACAATTTCTTGAATTTGGATTATTTGTTGAAAATGAATTATTTAAAAAGTTTAAGTTTTAATTTTAACTTCGGATTTATCTTTACTACTAATAATGAGAATTCCTTGAATAAGAATTCAACCGTGTCTTTTTGAAATACCAGAAATACCCCTCATTATAATAATGGAAATCGTTCAATCTATCTTTATCTTTACTATTAATAAAGAGAATTCATTGAATAGATTTACTCAGTGTCTTTTTGAAATTCCAAATATACCCTTTTACATCTTATCTTATAGAGAAATAGTATTCAAATATGGGAATATAGCCTGTTATTTTCTAAGTACAACTGTCAGTCCCCATGGAGAACTATAGTGTATGTTCACAAGATGAAGTATCCGAGTGTTTCGTATTGTCCGTAATTTAGGTGGGAGTTAATCGGTCGAAGTCTCGATGGATTCCGAGTTAGTATGAAGAAAATATTGAAGTCTGAACAAAAAAAATAGCGGCTTCTGCACTAGGCGGAGTTCAAATATGGGAATGTGGTATCCTGTTATTTTCTAAGTACAACTGGCAGTGCCCATGGAGAACTAAAGTATGCGTTCACAAGATGAAGTATCCGAGTGTTCCATATTGTCCGTAATTTAGGTGGGAGTTAATCGGTCGAAGTCTCGCCGGATTCTGAATTATTGAAGAAGTTGTTGCAGTTTGAAAAAAAATAGCCGCTTCTGCACTAGGCGTAGTTCAAATATGGGGATGTGGTATCCTGTTATTTTCCAAGTACAACTGTCAGTGCCTATGGAGAACTACAGTGTGCGTTCACAAGATGAAGTATCCGAGTGTTCCATATTGTCCGTAATTTAGGTGGGAGTTAATTGGTCGAAGTCTCACCTGATTCTGAATTATTGAAGAAGTTATTGCAGTTTGAAAAAAATAGCGGTTTCTGCACTAGGCGGAGTTCAAATATGGGGATGTGGTAGCCTGTTATTTTCTAAGTACAACTGTCAGTCCCCATGGATTGTTATGTCAACATCACATCTTTATCTTTATCTTTATCTTTATCTTTACTACTAATAATGAGAATTCCTTGAATAAGAATTCAACCGTGTCTTTTTCAAATACCAGAAATACCCCTCATTATAATAATGGAAATCGTTCAATCTATCTTTATCTTTACTACTAATAAAGAGAATTCATTGAATAGATTTACTCAGTGTCTTTTTGAAATTCCAAATATACCCTTTTACATCTTATCTTATAGAGAAATAGTATTCAAATATGGGAATATAGCCTGTTATTTTCTAAGTGCAACTGTCGGTCCCCATGGAGAACTACAGTGTATGTTCACAAGATGAAGTATCCGAGTATTTCGTATTGTCCGTAATTTAGGTGGGAGTTAATCGGTCGAAGTCTCGCTGGATTCCGAGTTAGTATGAAGAAAATATTGAAGTCTGAACAAAACAAATAGCGGCTTCTGCACTAGGCGGAGTTCAAATATGGGGATGTGGTATCCTGTTATTTTCTAAGTACAACTGTCAGTACCCATGGAGAACTACAGTATGCGTTCATAAGTTGAAGTATCCGAGTGTTCCATATTGTCCGTAATTTAGGTGGGAGTTAATCGGTCGAAGTCTCCCCGGATTCCGAGTTAGTATGAAGAAAATATTGCAGTCTGAACAAAAAAAATAGCGGCTTCTGCACTAGGCGGAGTTCAAATATGGGGATGTGGTATCCTGTTATTTTCTAAGTACAACTGTCAGTGCCCATGGAGAACTACAGTGTACGTTCACAGGATGAAGTATCCGAGTGTTTCATATTGTCCGTAATTTAGGTTGGAGTTAATCGGTCGAAGTCTCGCCGGATTCCGAGTTAGTATGAAGAAAATATTGCAGTCTGAACAAAAAAAATAGCGGCTTCTTCACTAGGGAGAGTTCAAATATGGGGATGTTGTAGACTTTTATTTTCTAAGTACAACTGTCAGTCCCCATGGAGAACTACAGTGTGCGTTCATAAGATGAAGTATACGAGTGTTTCATATTGTCCGTAATTTAGGTGGGAGTTAATCGGTCGAAGTCTCGCCGGGTTCCGAATTAGTATGAAGAAGATATTGCAGACTGAACAAAAAAAATAGCGGCTTCTGCACTAGGCGGAGTTCAAATATGGGGATGTGGTAGCGTGTTATTTTCTAAGTAAACTATCGGTCCCCATAAAGAACTACAGTGTGCGTTCACAAGATGAAGTATCCGAATGTACTATATTGTTCGTAATTTAGGTGGGAGTTCATCGGTCGAAGTTTTATCTGATTCCGAGTTAGTATGAAGAAGTTATTGCAGTCTGAACAAAAAAATAGCGGCTTTTTCCTAGGCAAAGTTCAAATATGAGGATGTAGTCTGTTATTTTCTAAGTACAACTATTAGTCACCATGGAGAACTACAGTGAGCGTTGAAGTGGGGATATAACATGTTATTTTCTAAGTACAACTGTCAGTCACCATGGAGTACTACAGTTTGTGTTCACAAGATGAAGTATCCAACTATACCGTATTGTCCGTAATTTAGGTGGGAGTTCATCGGTCGAATTATCGCCTAATTTCGAGTTAGTATGAAGAAGTTATTGCAGTCTGAACAAAAAAATAGCAGCTTCTGCACTAGGCGGAGTTGAAATATGGGGATGTGTTAGCCTGTTATTTTCTAAGTACAACCGTCAGTCCCCATAGAGAACTATAGTGTGCATTCATAAGATGAAGTATCCGAGTGTTCCATATTGTCCGTAACTTAGGTGGTAGTTAATCTGTCGAAGTCTCGCCGGATTCCAAGTTAGTATGAAGAAAATATGGCAGTCTGAATAAAAAAATAGCGGCTTCTGCGCTAGGCGGAGTTCAAATATAAGGATGTTGTGCCATGTTATTTTCTAAGTAAACTGTCAGTCCCCTTTGAGAACTACAGTGTGCGTTCACAAGATGAAGTATCCGAGTGTACCATACTGTCTGTAATTTAGGTAGGAATTCATCGGTCGAAGTTTTTCCTGATTCCGAGTTAGTATGAAGAAGTTATTGCAGTCAGAAAAAAAAAATAGCGGTTTCTACCGAGGCGACGTTCAAATCTGGGAATGCTACTATCAAATCTACTTTTACAGGTACAAATAAAAATACATGCACATTGTGGTTAAATGCAGGCCCACCTGGGCGTGCATATGTACTCGTTTTAAATAAAGTGCCTAAAATTGGTATTTTGAATTATTTGAAATCTCATAAGTTATTGCACTCACGTTGTACACTTGATAGGAGATGAAAAATCCCATAACATCTCTGAAGCCATTGCACTCATATTTTTATTTGAGATTGATTTGACTTACATAGGAATTTTTTTAGTTCTAACTCGAGTGTATTGTTTTTCATTATGCTCGGGTTAGCCTGAGTTTTTCAGCGTTGAAGACTATTTTCTGGTGGACGAAGATGAAGATTCAGTATATTATTGCTATTTATTATTCCACTACATTCTGTGTCCCGCTGCATTATTTATTTATTTATGATGTATGTATAACTCTGATTTAAATTTGTAAAAGTGTAATCAAATGTTATTTGTAAAACAGCTTCATGAACTATTTATTTGATCATTATATTTTGTCGTTCCGCTGGGAGATTCTGTGTTTTGATTTTTCTTTCCTTTTTTCTTATTTTTTCTTATTTACCCATTAACAATCCTCCCTTTTGAATGGGTTGAGTCTGACATGTTTGGTTTATTGTCGATTTGAACCATCCAAAAAGGTGGGTCATTACAAAATTTTCAATTTTTGACCATTAAAAAGTTGTTCAAAATGTTGTAAATACTTTAGTTAATATATTTACACATTTGTAAATAACTTAAACATGGATTAGGAAATAAAATAAGGATTAATAACATAAGTGTACTTATGTAAGGAGATGTGACTTGTTTTTGAATCATTAAAAATAAATTAAAAAAATTAATGGATGCAAAGGATGTTAAGTCACATTATATGACACATTAACAAACATAAGTGCTTTGCCCATTGCCTAAAAGGGTGAGACCCATGGTTTGGCATTTGGATCATGGGTGGAGAGATTAGGTGGTGATGTGGCATCATTCTAATGGAGGGTAGTGCGCTTTAGGGCTAAAAAGGTAATTCTACTTCATTCCTTTTTTCAAAACTCCCTTTCTTTCTCTCCTTCCATTCTCAGTTTTCAAAACTTTTCAAAATTTTATTTTTCTTTTTAAATACCTAGAAAATATTTTAATGGCTTCCATTTTTCATTCTCAAGTTAAAAATCAAATCTTTTTAGTTTAAACCCTTCTAAATCTTGTTTAAGTTATTTATTTTCTCCTACTTCATCTTCTTTTTCAATTTCAAGTCCATATCCACCCTTTGCCATGTTGGTCGAGCTTAAAGGACCTTAGGTCGAGCCCTTTGGCTTTCTTAAAGTGGAATAAAAATCATTTTTTGGCTATGGAATTTTCAAGAGCTAGGCTATTGTCAGAGGTTAGAAAGGTTTTGAATGATTTTGGTGAGCAAACTATTTTATGTTTTGAAAAGATTTTACCTTTATGTTTCCATGTTTATTTGTGTAATGTATTATATGTTTGCTTGCAAATCCATGTTTTTTAGTGTATGTATATGTGTGATGTTAGTTGTAATTTGAATTTAACTTGTTAAATGTAGCTTACAAGTTTGGTTTGGTGTTAAAGGCATCTTGCTTATATATCTAATGATATATATTAATTTGGATGTTAAACTTGGTTGTTTGGAGATGAGTTGAGAATGTTAATATCTTGTATACTAATGAGATGGGAGGTCACTTGGAACAGTTCAAAAGTTGTTTATTTATTTTCAAGTCATTAAAAGATTAAAACTTTATTTAGTTTCAAAATAAAAGCTTATATATATATATCTGTGTGTGTGTGTGTGTGTGTTTTCAAGAGAAGTAGAGTTAAGAGTGAAGTTGGAGTTAGATCTAAACAAAATCTAACTTTAATGAGTTGCATTCATAGCGATAGTTGTTATGAATGCAGTTCAGGAAAAATTTGAGTTTAGATTTTTGAAAATGATTTCTTTTGAAATGGTTTGAAAATCTTTACAAAATATTAAGTAAGTTCAAAAGTTAATTAATTGGGTAATTAAATAAGAGTTTAATAATTAATTAATTATTTAATTAAGAATATTATCAATTAACTATAATTAAGTTGAGTAATTAGGGTTTAATTATAGATTAAAGTTAATTAATTTCAATTAATTAACTAAAGAAGTTTAATTTATGATTAATTAAGGTAACGGTAATTAAGAAATAATTTTGATAATTAAGTTTAATTATTTAATTAATTATTATTTAATTAGGGTTAATTAATAGTTAATTACTAATTAGGCATGGTTAAATTAATTAATCTAATTGGATTTAATTAAGACTGTAATGAGAAATTAATTAAGTTTAATTAATATTTTAAATAGAGTTAACTAAGATTTAATTAGTAATTAAATAATGATTTAATTAGTAACTAAATAAAGATTTAATTATTAATTAATAAAGGTTTAGTTTTAAAATTTGTAAATTATTTTTGAGTCAGTTCTTTTTATAAGTAAACTAATTTAAACCAAGGCGTCTCTTATCTGTGCTATAAAATAGCCAAATAGCCATGAATAAGTTATACTAGACTTTGACATCTATTAGCAGAATAAAACACAATTCTGTTATAGCTTTAATTGAAGGAAATATTTAGTTTATTGTAATTTGGAGTTTGTTTAAATGATATTGGATTTATTAAGAGAATATTTCAAAATTAAAATAATAGTAAAGTGAATTTGATATATATATATATATGAAATTATCGAATTTAGTTTTGAAATGTTGAATATTTAAAGCTTTGAAATATATTGAAATTGAAATGGCTTATTTTATGGTTTAAATATGTATTTGAAATCGATAATTTGAAATGGTTTATTTAGAAACTGAATCGAATTGAAATTGATGATTTGAGATTTGATTAAATTTGAATTTTGGAATTCGAGTTGATTTGAATCGATTTGTGAAATTTGAGGAAGCTATTTTTATATAAACTATTTTTAAACTATATCTAAAAATATTTATATTTTACTTTATAAATTATTTTATCATAAACTATTTTAATATAAATCATTTTCAATATAAATTATTTTATTATAAACTATTTTTATTTTATAAATTATTTTATTTTATATACTAATTTTAATATCTAAACTATTAAGAGGAAAGTGTTATGGATTCCAAAATGTTATGATTTCAAAGCTATGATTTCAAAGTGTTATAAATTTCAAGCTTTTGATTTCCAAAGTGTTTTGATTTTAAAAGACTTATGATTTCAAAAGTGTTATAACTTTGGAAAGCGATATGATTTTGGATATGTTGAAGTGAAAATGATATCGTATTGATATGGTTTTTGAAATGGAAATGATATTTTGGTTTTGAAGTATAAACTATTTTGAAATGATCGCGGTGTTATAATAACGTTTGGTTGTTAAAGAGACCGGGATCGGATATGGGCATACTCTCTACAGATACCGAAAACCACTTTAACAACTGTGTACACGGTGGAGATTCCAGAATGAAGTAGGATGGTGGCGACGATCCTATATGAGGTATATATGTGGACCTAACTCCCGTGAGTTGGCATAAGGTGGCTAAAACATGAGCAATTGACGGGCTAATGAGGTAGCACCTCTGATCGGACACACTCCATCGTATGTCATTCTATTACTTTGTGATTGATTTGGTGCGCACCTTCGGACTTCGGGAGTGTGGCTCGAGGTGGGCGGTAGTGGCTGCTATGCTTACCACCGGACCAGAAGTATAATTGGTATATCTACCCTGGCATTGCCTAGTTGTGCTGTGTCACCTACCCTAGCGAGCCTTACTACGAGTTTGATTTGTGTCGTACCTATGGAGTATCCTTTGGTAGCCTCCTGATCTGGAGGTATTACGGTACTGTATAGACTACTGGCACTATAAAATGTGTTAAGAAAGATATGGGTAACGCCTTAATGCTATTTTAATAGTTTACTTTACTATAGACATTATTATAATATCGTATATTACTACATAGTAGATAGTTTAACGGATCCTTAGAGGATGGTTATCCCAAACATCCTTTGAGTTACTTGTATTTCAGTTGATATTTCACTTGAGTTGGATTTATTGATATAAGAATGTTAATCTTGACTCGAGTGTTTTGTGTTTTGCTTTACGCTCGGATCAGACTGAGTGACTCAGTGTTCGAGACTCACCTTTGGAGTTGGAGCTTTGCTTGGAGATCCAGCTATATCTACTCAGCTTGTAGTTATTTAGTTGATTCCAGTGATGTGTTCAGATCTTGTATTTAACTATTTTATTGAGACATTTATGTATTCGAGACTTCTGTTGTATCTTGTTTTAAATCTGTTATATATATAGTAGCTTCATGAACTACTATTCTTTTGTTTCCGCTGCATTATTGTTATATTACTCTGAGTCTGTGATTCTGTGATTATTTTATTTACTGTATATGCTGAGTTTTGCCAAATTTAAATTAACAATTTGATATTTTGAGCAATTCAAATCCGACATGTGTGGATGCGAATGGTTGAAAATTTCAGGTCGTTACATAGGGGTAATTATGTAATTTGTTACATATATCTAACTCTATAACCATTCTTATTTGTAATAAAGGTATTTGATTTCTATTACATACTTTGTTATAGTATGTTATAATTAATTAAGTAATTAATTTAAAGTATATTAGTTAGAAAATCCTTAAATATGTTATGTGATAATTATTACAAAGATTTGTAAACACGAGAAAATTATCATAATATAGAATAACATATTATTTTAAATATTCTAATCAAGTTGTTTCGAGAAAGAATATTGATACATCCGTCGAGACCAGAGTACATAACGCTATCCAAATGTTGGGCAGTGTATTACTCATGGCTGCATAGGGAACCAAGGGTTTATGTACTCATAGTTATTGGATAACTATGGAATGACTCATCCAAGAGTTTTCTGTTGGTTAATAACAACTAGGTCAAATAAGAAATCTTGGAGTGACTATGTTACGTGGTTTTCTCAACTTAAGAATACTATTGATCTTCAATGTGGATACTCCACTTTGATTAAGTTAAATTGTAGCATAGTGACCATCAAGCCATTATAGTTGGGTCTAATTTAAAACATTAGAAGTGAAACACTATTCAATATATAATTCTTCTTCCCAGTTGTATAAGGATAGTATCATGGTCAATTATAGCCAACTCAAAGTCAAAATCATTAGCAAGGGTAGTACGATTAATAACAAATGTTATCATCAAACCAAGGACTTTAATTTTAATGTCCTCCATTTCGAGAGCTGGAAATAAATGCCTATGATGCTGCAATCATCATTAGAATTATTTGCAAGTGACGAAATGGGATTAGTTTGTTTTCAAATACATTAAGTAAACAAAGTAGCTAAACATTTTCATTAAATCAAATTGTCTTATACAAATTCATTACATACTCATTGTCCCAATTCATGCTCGTAAGGGTAAATATAATAAAACATAAATATTAGTGTCATGCATGACATATGAAGATGCTGACATGAAACTTAACCAGTTTTATACCCTGGTTTTAAAGCAACGAAATTTCAAAACAACTTTTATTTGCAAATAAGCCTCCTACATTGACTTTGGCTTCTTTATTCATCTTCATAAAATAACCCGTCGAGCCCAAGACTCATCTTACTCGAATAAGTACCCATGAGTTGAGGAGAAATAATAAAATCACGGGTCAGACATAAAGCTTGGTATGAGTAATACATTACCCTAAACAATCAATCACATAGTGAGGCCTCACCGCTTAAGTATGAAATGGGTTTTACTCTCACTAGTTCAATCACATCATTTACATCATGCTATGTAACAAAAATCACATCATGATCAAACTCAAGTTGTCAAGTTCAACAAAAATGTGAGATTTTTTTCACAACATATCCCAACTTATTTCTATAATCAGATCGTTTTAAATTGCCTCACTGGCCTTATTCTTGCTATTTTAATGTCGATGTAGAACATTTTAGGTCACCACTAGGCCTTTACCTTAGTTTCTTTTTTTATCATGAACAAATAATTAGGTGCCATTAAGACCTTACACCTCCATTGTTAAATATAATGTAATGACTAGACTAATGGTTGCCACACAGGTCATACATGAACATTACCAGCTATAATATTATTTTTAGATAAATTGTTGCCATTAAAGCCTTATACCAACATTACCAAATATGATATTGTGTTTGGATAAATAGTTGCCGTTAAGTTCTTATACCAACGTTACCAAATATAATGCGATGTTAAGACAAATTTTTCTTGTTGCTTGTATTTCTGGAAAAATAAAGAGACATGTCGGCCCACTTAGGCGCCCTATCTTTCTTGATCCAAATGCACGATGGCCATATTTCTTTGCTCGAGGCAACTCAAATAGCAACAATCAAAGCCCATTCATCATCCTCGTCCATTGCACAGCTCCTGGGTCTTCTATTTCAAATACCAGCCCGGTCGGATTCACTTATAGAAGTGCCTCGTCCATTTAAAAAAACTGATAGGCCAGTCTCCGGATGATAGGCATAGTCGAGGCAGGTTACCCTAAGGGGATAGGTCTGACAGCGATCGACCTAGTCAACTGGAAAAACAATCAAAACAACATCTTTGTTCGTTGTCATCCTCACTCAAAGCCACCACCACTCACAGGAACCCCCAACATCCCTTAACCATGCCAATAAACTATCAAACTCCTTTAACATATAAGACACACCATCCATGCTACATTGGTGGAAGGTCGATGGGAGGTCGGTCACCATTAGCGTGGCTCATCTGCCAGAGGCACCATTGTGAAGTTGTCCCTTATTTATTATGATGACACCGTAGTACCTTGGCTATAGCCACCCCTTACTCCACGCCGCCCATGACATTTTAAGGATGTTTCCGCATTGTATTTCACTAGCTGTCTATGTCTTCATTATGCATGGCACATTATATCCCAACTGGCAAAATTCATGTAAATCTCAGTCGTCCAAATGTCAAATTCAATCACTACAAATACATCATGTATTGCCATTTCAAAAGAAGGAAGAATAAACATTAGCCTAAGACTAGAAAAATGCACCTTTGTATTTTTAGTCACTTACTCCGAGATTTTGGGTCGTTGTAACCAAAGTAATAGAAATAAAAATGCTCCCAATAGTGGATGTAGACTATCTTCAATCGAACCACTCTAAAAACCGTTGTCTATTTACAGTTATGCATAAAAGAATCGCCTCATTTCCCATCTCTTTATCAAGATACTAGTTATCTATTCTTGCCAATCTCTTCCTGGAAACACAATTTCGAGGTTGACAAAGAATATAGTAAACATTTTGGTGCTAGAAAAGGGGCCAAAGTCCAAAGCTTTGTTTTCTCAAAAACATATTCCGGTATGTTACCATGGAACCAACTTCAGGGACTGATGGCAACAATTCTAATAAGCATGAAACTAATGGTAACATCATTGCCAGTACTGCCTGCAATGTCCTAGGTTTCAACATAGACAAGTGGCGCACCATGGTGCAATAAGTGACAAACATGGGTAATTTGGCTCGCAAAATGGAGAGTCTAATGACAAGGCTGTATGCCTAGATGGTGCTCAACTCTGCCCCACCTATGGTCAAATAGACTCCTCAACCAGTCCCTCAAGTCGCAAATAACCTCATGAGCACCACTAATGCTTAGAGAAGGGTAGTCTTGGAAGCTCTTCTTAGGGAGATTCATGCCTAGGAGCTCTCATGTTGTCCCGATGCAAGAAGGCATCTATGAGATCCTAAATTCCAAGCCACCGATACATCATCGATCTCCATCGCTCGAAAGACAGTCTGCATTCCACTGCTCGTGGAGAGAAAATGGAGATTCTGATCTCTATTTTGAACGCACCAATGTTAGAGAACAAGGAAGGGTGGTAGAGCCTAGAGAATCATCAATTTACTCCCGACCACAACGGAAGATACCTCGGCCCCAGATCCTTGGAAGGCGATATTATCCACCCAGATCGCCATCGGTTACTAGGAAAGGGTCTCCTACTCTAGCTAATCGTCGTCATTCTCCTTCATCGTATTTTCATTACAAATCATGGACACCAGACAGACGACTAAAAAACGTCTTCCTTACGAGGGACAACCATCATCCATGATACGAGGAATTTGGCCTCCAAGAAGATATAGCTGCCCTACATCAGTAGATGCACAGGATCAAAGCAAGAAAGCCTGGGTCGAGGAGGGGTCTGACAATGAGAACGGAGACCCTTTCTCTAAATATATCTTAGACGCATATATCCACCGTAGGTAATTCCTACCGCCCATGGGCAAGTGCGACGGAAATACATACCCATCTAATCACATCACCGCCTTCAACTCTATCTCCAGAGCTGGCAGAATTTCCGACTATGCAAAGTGATACCTATACCCCGCTACCTTGACCGGGCTGGTATCTCGGTGATTCCTTTACCTACAACCTAGCACTGTCCATTCATGGGCCTAATTGTGTTTTGACTTCAAGGTCTGCTTCTTCACATCAAAGACAACTATAATAATGGCTAGTGAGGTGGGTAACATAAGGCAGGTCTCGAGCGAGTCCTATCGCTCATACATCAATCGCTTTAACAAGGAGTCAACAAGGGCAAGAGGGGTCGATAAGAATAGCTCAGTGATATCCCTAAGTTCGGGAGTGAAATATCGGTCCTGTATATGGAAGAAATTGCAAAAGCAGCCCACTTCGTCCCTTACTAACTTCCTTCAAAAGGCGAACAACATAATGAGAGTAAAGGAGGCAGATATCTCCAACAGTGATGATGAGACAACCAGAGGGCCAAAATAGGTTAGAGAGAGGATAATCGCTGAAAGAATAATTAGTAGGAGAATGAAAACATGCGTTCTTATGACAGAGCATGCTTCAAACCAAGGTACATAAATTATGCAATCCTGAACTGTGGCATGGAAACTATTTACCTCGCCACCCATGACTACATGGCAATTCAATGGCCCGTTCTCTCTCTCCCCCTCTGTCATGGCAGAGGGAGGAGCCTAGAGGCAATGGTAAATACTACGAATTTCACTGGTTCAATGGCCACTTGACCAATGAGTTGTCAACACCTCAAATACAAGATAGAACGGCTAATCGCGAGGGTTGTTCATTCAGTATGTTAGGAAACAATGGAGAAATGGTTGGAAAAATCCACCTGCCCTACCTCCATGGGAAGATGACAACAGAATAGCGACGATCGATGTGGAGTACCTGTCAATATGTGGTGGTCTGCATGTGGCAGGCAGCAGCCGATGAACCTAGGCCCGCTATAGATGGGAGCTCTTGGATTATGTCTATTTGGTGGATCTCCAAGCACCTAAGATCACTTGGGTCGAGGTAGATTCTACCAACATCGCTTTCATCGTATAGGATAGAAGAGGGGTTGGTTTCCCCCATCATGACCCTATTGCCATTTCAATCTGTAAGCCTATAAGAAGGTCCACTGTGCCTTTATTGACAGGAGCGGTTCTGTCAACATGATGTTCAAAGAATTATTTGGTAGAATGAAGCTTCCCACCTCCAACCTTGCTCCATAAACCTTACCCATTTACTAGTTTGGAGTGTCGGCATAGTAACTGTGGAGGTCGCATCCTATAGTCACTTTTAGTGAGGAGCCACAGGTGGTGAAAATGCAAGTTTAGTTCATTGTCATGGACTATTTGTCTAAATAAAATATTTTAACAGATGGGCCAGTCCTAACAGATATGGATGTGATAGTGGCTTACAAGTGCATCACAATGAAATTAGCAACCGAGGGAGGTGTTGGATGCATTTGTGGCAATCATTAGGCCTCTAAATATTGTTATAGCATTTCCTTTCAACAGGCAAAAGGTTTACTTATGTTGTAGCAAGAAATGGCAACCATCGATGGTGACATGCCCAGAGGGCAACTCGAGCAGCACTTCACTCCCATTTGCACCGAAAGTACCCCAATTACTTAAAGCAGACCACACATGTTAATTACCTCCACAGGCCGAGAGGGAACACATATTGGAAACATCCTCTCCTTAGCCAGGCCAAGCAAGCCCAGGGAGCTCATTACCAAATGGAACGAATAGGCTTACCCCCATTGGTACATGGGAGCAGATGATACTAGCACTCCTTTCCCTTTAACACCAGACTCATCTATTGAAGGCGGAGATAGTGTCAGCCTTTCGGCTTGGACACAGATGTATGCCGACTGAGGATGTTACTGAGGGTATGGTATATGTATTGGACCAATGTGACTTGGAAGAGAATATTAAAGATAATAATGATGACCTGCTTGATCCCTGGATAGGGGATTCAAGTCCAGAAGGTAGGCTAGCCACGTCACTTGAACATGTCTTAATCGTTAGCGACGATCCCGGTAAGGTCGTCTATATAAGAAAAGAGTCAAGACCATAAGCAAGGGACAAACTGATTTACTTTCTAAGGAGAGCAACGATGTGTTTGCTTGGGGATACGCTGACATGACAGGCATCAATGCCTCGATTATATGCCATACCCACAACATCAGCCCAATGGCTAACACGTTCAGTAGAAGAGACGACCACTTAATCCAAAGTGGTATAAGGCACTCAAGGAGATGGTAGAGAAACTCTTGGCAAATGGTTTCGTCGATGAGGCAACATACCCAGTTTGAGTAGCTAACCCGGTGCTTGTCTACATACCTAATGAGGCATGAAGAACGTGCACTGATTTCTCGGATCTTAACAATGCATGCCCCAAACACATTTTTCCCTTTCCCTGCATTTACTAGCTTGTGAATGCAATAAGCAGACACAAACTACTCACCTTAATGGACGCCTACTTAAGAAAAAACCAGATTGTCATGCCAGTCCTAACCAAGAGCATACCTTATTCATCAATAATGCTGGGCTCTATTGCAACCGAGCCATTCCTATCGGCCTTTGCAATGTCGATGCTACATATCAAAAGCTCGTTAATCAGTTGTCCACCCTGCAAATAGGCTGCTCCATGGGGGTTTACACAAATGACATGTTAGTTAAATCTGAAAGGGCTGGGGGTATGTGAAGAACTTGGCCGAGACTTTTAGCATCCTCTATAGGTACAATATGAAGCCCAGTAGGAAGTATTCTCTCATGGTATGATCAAGTAAGCTCCTGGGTTTTGTGGTGAGTGCTAAGAGCACTGAGGCAAACCCTAACAAGATTCAGGCGGTTCGAGAAATGCAGGTATCGTGCACGATCAAGCAAGTACAAAGCCTAAATGGAACGATCACAGCAATCAACCAGTTTGTGTCTTTTAGTGCCAAAATTGGTCACAAACACCCAATAAAATTTATGTAGAGAAATAAATTAAGAATATTAAATATAAAAAGAGAGAATATAGTAATAAACAGCAAGAAATAAGCTAATAATAGAGACACGGCAGTTTATAGTGGTTTTGCATTTTTGCCTACGTCTACTTTGAAAAAAATAGCTTTTTTAATCACTTTATAAATAGTGTACAAGGGGGATTAAATGAAAATCCTTAGTTATAAAAGAACACAAAGCAACCAGCAGTGTAAAGCTCCTGAAAATGAACAATGAAGTCTATATTTATAGAGGAAGGCGGTGAAATATCTCCTTAAAAATTCGGTAGAAGGCTCTCCTGATATATAAGGGTCCACATGAGGGATCGCATGGCCTAAATTCCAAGGAATAGGGATATGGGACGATCCTTATTTTGGTAGATTTCTAGGTTGCAATCCCTATGAGGGGTTCTTCATGTTGAAATATGCTGTCCTCCAAGTTTCATGCCAATTGGATCTATAGATGTTGAGTTATTGATCGATCTTTGTTGCAACGTGCCGTGTTGTCTGATTTAGGCCGATCCCTCTAGAGGTAAGAGGGCCGATCTCTCTTACTTGCTCCTTTTGTGTGATCCCTAGGGTGGACTCCGTAGAGTCCCCACATCTTGTTCCTAATGTTTCATATGCATTGGACTTCTGGATTTTGAGATATCGATTATTGTCCATTGAGTTGCACTAGTTTAGCTGAAGTAATCCGATCATTTTGGTAGAGAGGGATCATACCCGATCCCTTTTCTAGATTAGATTATATTCCATACTTAGAACATTTTATATAGCAAATCTCTTAATTTCGTTTGATAATGGCTTCATGTTATCATCTATACTTGATTTCTGGACCCCATAATCATCGCTTTGGGTTTACTAGCCTTGATGATAGTCGAGTCTAAATCGTCTAATCAGTTCAGATATAGTTAGATTAAAATTCCGAATAACACTTGCCTCCCAAATTATGTCTTGTGTTGAACATGATATGCTTTGAATCGAAGCAAGTTAGAGTCGCCAGAAAGAAATCCATCCAGTTTTCTAAATAGTCGCTATCCCTCTATCGAATTATTCTCCCAAAGTGTTGTATCTCTCTTTGATCATCATGATGCTTGATTGAGTTCCAATAGTATAAATTCAGGATTATATTCTGTCAGTTGCTATCTATGTCCAGTTTTATGGGGCTAATAAGATTTGGCTATCTGATCCCGTCTCGACCTTGAAAGCTTCAGGTGAGAATCCAATTCTATTGATTTCAAAAATTGAATTTTCAGAATATACACGTGTATGTTCAGGTACACGTTCTTGTCGTTAGCTCCCATGTGTTTTCATGCTCATAGGTCATCGCCAATTTTCATCGAATTAGATGCAATTACATTGTATTTATGTATTTATTTATTTTATATGCTTTTTATATACATGGCTGCATGCACATAGGGGTTGTACCCATTCCTTATTTTTTATGTTTATAGGGATCAAGATTCCTCCAGCCGATCCCTTTCTCTCTTCTTCCCCATTCTTCCTTTTTTTATGTGCACGTAGTTATTGGATGGTTCCCCTTGAATAGGGATTGTATTCGATCCCTTTTTTAGGACTTCTGGCTTCATGGAGAAGAGTAAGCAAGTCGATCCCTCAAACCTCGTATATAAACCAACATCCCCCCTCCAACCTTCACTTTACTTCATTTCTACATCCGAACACTCCTTCTCACATTACCTTACTTCGGAAATTAGTGAAGCCGAACCCTTCCCCCTCTCTTCCTTCTTCAATTTCGAATCAAAATCCACCGCAACCCTTCATACTTTTATCAATCTGATCCCTCTTCCCCTTCAATTTCGATCATCTCCAAACCATTTACCATCACCGTTGTCTTCTCCATATCTCATTGTTGATTCATATACATAGGTAGGTTTTAATTTTCCACCGTGTTTTATTTAGGGACGAGAAGATGGGTGTTTCCATGTTAAATTGCATGTACGAAGTGTTGAATTAGGTGAAGAAGAAAAGAATGGTGGCGACGTTGGGTTCGGTGAGATGGTAGAAGAGGAGAAGGAAAAGAGTGGAGCATGAAGGAAGTAGAGGGGTCGGCCGTTTGTAGAACATGAAGGGACCGATCGTGATGGAGTATGGAGGGATCGGTCGCTGATGTA
The DNA here is from genome assembly GCA_030737815.1 of Allium fistulosum. NCBI lineage: Eukaryota > Viridiplantae > Streptophyta > Magnoliopsida > Asparagales > Amaryllidaceae > Allium > Allium fistulosum. The sequence goes on from CM060906.1 coordinate 922,344,954, forward strand.
TGTGGAGGAGAGGGATGGTCTTGTGTGTTGCTTGAGGGACCGGAATAAATGTTTGAGGAAAGTGTGGGAATGGCTAAGTAAAGGGATTGGTGCAGAGGCATGTCGTAGGGATCAGTTATTGAAGTTTGCGGAGGGATCGATGATGGAGTGCTCGGCTAAGGGATCGGTTATTGATGTTTGAGGAGGCATTGGTGATGAAGTGCTCTGCTAAGGGATCGGTTGTGTTGGTTTTGGCATAGAGATTGGCTTAAATAGGGATCAGTCATGTTGGATCGATTGTTTGCATTATGAGAGGGATCGGCTATGCGAACCTAGCCGATTTTAGGCCCTTGAACCAAGCTTGAAACCTTAAACAATCCACTCCATGTAGAGTTGTATGAACAATTATTACCAATCCTATCTTAATGAACTTGAACATATGACTATAATGGACAACAAGACTTGCATGTCCAACTTTGGATTTGAAATTGAACAACTAAACTTCTAGGACTTTGATATGGACTGCAACTTAGCATAAGTACTTCAATAATGAACTTTATACTTCAACAAGTCAATAGTCGATCCCGAAGCCTACACAACCTGTCAATGTAGATGGTCAGCGGTAACTGTCACTCTGGTCGGAATCAAAAGTCTCGTCACTACGTTTTCTTTTAATTTTGAACTGTTTATTTCTGTATTGCACAACACTGTACCGCACTAGTTTACACTTAGCACGGGGGGTAGGTAAAATTTTCAAATCATGATTATCTACCGAGTTTAGTTGATATAGGCTCCAGACATTCAGGGCGTTTAGCCGCAATGTCTTCTGGACAAACTTCACACCACAACAATCTTGGTGCCAAGTCAAGTTCTGCGACTGTATTTGGTAGACTTTTGTCTTGAACACCAAACCGAGAAATCGGAGAGTTCTGGCTCATTGGTTAACATTTTCTCTGATGCTCTCATCCTTCTGGTGGAAGAGTTAAATCCTACCCCTGGCACTTTAGAGGTTGCTGTATTTCTGGATAACCAGATGGATTCCCAGGCAACCAGAATTGGCGAGGCCGCTCTCCTTAGGATGTGCTCCAAACATGGGATCCTGGTCCCTTCAGGGATGACAGGGTCCACTTACCCCCGTAGGGGTATACGGCTTATAATAAATTTATGTGCTGGGCCGGATGTTTGCCGCCTTTTAATTCATTTATCCGTGAAATGCTAATTATCTAGGAATAGCCCCTGCTCGGCTACATCCAAACAACCATGCTTTTCTTCATGGCACTTTCTCGCTATTTATGGATCTTTTGCTCCACCCGCCATCTTCTGAAGAATCAGGTTCTTCTATAATTTCAAGTGATGATCGGGAAGCCTTTCTTATAATTTTCTCGAGCTTGCGCCCAAATGTCAAGTTCTTACTGGTGCTTGGAACAAGCTTAGTGTCTTTATGCACGAGTGGTTCTACGTTCATTGTCTGCTCGGATTCGTGAGGCGATGGTTGGAAGGATGTAACTGTTTCCTTCACTTTGTTTTCAAATTCTTAAGTCCAATTCGTATCCTGAATTAACAAATGCTTCGAAATTTACAGGTGTCCATCCAAAGGAGATAATTATTCAAGGGTGATTTCTGCAATCCATGCCACTCCAATTGAGGAAAAGGACATCGGATCCCTTGTAAATGATGAGTGGTTATCTCTATTTGGGTTGCTAGAAGAAGGTCGCAACATCAGTCTTCCAGGAAGCGTTGTATTGCGAGGAAACTTGGTCGAACAGGAAGGCAGCACTGGTAGCCCTATTGTGCCCCTAGTCGAGGAGGCTCGGGACGATGCTAAAGAAGGCGAAATTAGAGGTGATGATGTCAATGAGCCTGGCAATGATTATGTAGGTCTGGGCAATGCGCTTATGGCTGAATTGTCATAAGGCACACGATCTCATGCGCCAACAAGAAAGGGGTAAAAGCTCGCTTACAAACTCCATAGGAGAAAAACTACCAAAAAGCCCAAGTTCACTATCACCTCTGTTAAAGAAGAATTTTCCTCTCAGCCTTTAGAAAGTACAATGGAAGGATTCTCATGCCTACAGATTCCCGATGACATCGAGACTTTTGACTTTCCCAACATTAGTATCGGGGGGCTTAATTCTCCCACCAGGACTAGTGATGACATTCCTCCTACTAACAAAGGGGAAATCACTCCTATGAGCAAGGACACAGTAACTGGTACGTCGGGGGGGCACTAGAACACTCGCAATCACGCACACTTCACTGCACGATTTTTGTCTATCTTTTATTTGATGGTTACTTATACACTCTTGTTTGGTTTGCAGGTGCTATGTCTCATTCTCACGCCTTGGATCGCTTGAGGGGCTCCTCAACACAGTATGGATCTAGTCATGTCCTAGACTCGGGCAGGCATCAAGAAAGGGATGATAGCCGAGAAAGAAGTCATTGTTCAAGGGAGTCTTTATCCTTTAAGCATAAGTCCAAATATCAGTCATCACATTAGGAAGTTCAGCCCAATCTTCCTGTACATAGTGGCGATTGAACTTCTACTCATGTTCCCTAAACTGCTTGCCACCAGAGCATCATTCGGGTTGATCTGGTTCTCGACAACCTCGTGATCGCTGGTCGAGCAAACATCCTATTGTTACTTCTGATCCAGCTTTGACTACTACAGCACCAAAGGCCTCTACAGCAGAAAGATTGGCCGAACTTAAGGTTAATTTTCCAAAAATCTAATTTGATGGGCTAAATTTTCTTCCTCCTATCCATACAATACCAGGGAGTGCTAAAGAAAGTTTGCTTGCATGTGTCAACGATGTTTTTATGCAGTATAAAGCATTCCAGCACTTAGTTGAGAAAATCCATGAGGTGTCTGCTGAAAGGCAACATGAAATCGATCGCCTTAAGCTGGAGGCGATCCATGATAAACATAAATCAAACACCAAGATGATGAGATCACGGAGTTGACCACGAAGTTAGCTACGGCAGAGAAGACCGCTAAAGAAACATCTGAAGCGGTTAACCGTTTGGAAATGGCTCACAAAAAGGAGCTGGACGTTGCCCTTAGTCGCAACAGTGCGCTTGCTCGGGAGAAGGACACACTGCAAATAAGAGAAAGACACTCTAGCCCGTTGCATTGAGGAACTCTAAGAGCTTCTTAAGAATGAGATGGAAGAAAAACATAAGGCTCGGGAGGAGTCTCAAAGGTATTGTGAAGAGGCCGTCGAGGCTCGGGAGTTGAAAATTAAAATTGACGATCAACTCGCTCAAATCGAATTCCTCAAGGAAGAGGCAAGGGAAGCTAGATGTAATGAAGTTAGAGCGCAAATTGAAGTCCAGTTAGAGGATGCTAAAGAAGCTGGCTGGAATGAGACTAAGGACATGTTCGTTCCTTTTATTATTGAATAAAATTCTAAGGTCCTAATCCTTGGTGACTTGAGTTTTCTTGGAGAGGGCTACCTCGAATCGCTTGCCGAGGCTTCGGAATATATCATTGAAATAAGGAAGAAAGTCTTAGGGGAAGCTGCTTTGGATGAGGAGAAACTAGTACGAGAGATCCTTCATGGGAATGAGCCTTTAGATCTTGCTGCTACAAGGCTCCGATACTGTGATATTTTGGCACCCTCTAGCAAAGGGAAAAATATCGCTGAAGCTTTGAAGTCCGATCCTAGAGGTTCCCCTTCACTTCAACTAATCGGAGCATCAGTTTCACTGGGCCCGAGCAAGATCCAAGCTATGATCCGGATAGACCCAATTATAAATCAAAGGAGCTAACTCCTATTCAAGAAGGGAGCACTCCGGTAACAACTGAAAGTCAGCTGGACATAGGTATCCTGCTCTACCCTCTATTATTCGAGAGGTTTCGTACTTCATGCCAAATAGTCATAGGCTTATTTTCTTGTTCCCACAAATCTGCAGGTCTTCCGACCCCAGTTAAACTTCGAGAACTGGTGCCACAATGGAGCAAAAACTGACACTTACTGAAATTCCAGTGGCTACTCACATTCCATGGCCCGATGCTCAAGTTATTGGAGCTCTTGCTGACGAAAAGGCCGACGATTAGCGGCTGCTAGATGAATCTGATGAAGTTATGATCATGGGTGACTCCAAACACACTGATGAGCTCAGCTTGAAAGAGCATATCGAGAGGGAGGAGTTATTGAAGAAGAAAGCTAAAACTGAACCCGTTGATGCGGACGTCGATGATCCAAACCTTATCCCTCTTCAAATCATTTCACCTGGCGGGTCAGTTTCCAAAGGACGCTTTCCAAAATCTAAAAGCTCCCACGCCAAAGTTGGTAAGGGCAGTGGTAAACGATCGAAGAGAGGAATGGGAGGAGGCTCGGGTGGGTCCACTCCCAAGAAACTCGAAAGGGAGAAAAAGAAAAAGTAGTTGCCATGCCGGCTTAGTTTGTATATAGCTTATATAGCTATTTTTCTTTTGGTTGGCCGTGTATGTGCGGGTACGGCCCTCGCTTTGGGATAAACTTGTACTACAATTTCCAAGTTTAATGTGTAAATAAAAGTACTTTAGTTTCTGTTGAACTCTTACATGAATTTTGTTTGAGTAGTCAAGCTATTACTTTTCCATTCGATGTACTTGTAATCGTTGCTCATCGATTCAGATAATTATCAGTTAATTTTTTACTTAAGGCCTCCTTGTGGTTGTGGCCTCATGTTGTACCAAACATTGGGTTCTAGCCGTAGTGCTACACTGTAAAATTCAGCAGCTTAAGTGATTATACTCCTGCCCCCAGTATCGGGTTAGAGGAATTAGATAGTGGATGGTCCAACTCCATCTTTAGCGAATTTATACTCCTCCTATCGGTTTCAGGTCGAAGTTTATGGAATAATTACTGGTCGAACCATACTAATCTATTTTTTTATACTCATATCCACACTCTAGGATAAGAGTTAGTTCGCGGGTGATCGAATCACACCCAATTTATGTTTATACTCCAGCCCACACTATGGGGACTTAGAGTTATTTCAAAAAATAGTTGGACCGTACTTTCCTTAATTGATTGATTTGTCCCAAAGTCCGGGGTTTGACTTAGAAAGCGATCGGTTGTGTCACAATTGCTTTTGATTCATGTCTATTCCATCGCTTGGTAGGATTAATTTGACTATCGAATGATCAAGTCACATCCTTTTCTCATTAGGTACTCCGTTCATCAAGTTGTGAGAGAGAATCATCATCGAATGAATGGTCGGACCACGTTTATTTTGTTTAGTTCAATCGTGAACTCGTGTAATCGGCTGGCTCCAAACTCTATGAACCTGCTTGAACCATGAAACAAGTCGGGATAAGCATCTCGAATCCTGCTCTCAGTTTCCTAAGTATAGCCTCTCTCGTCATCACTCCACTGGACTTTGACTAATCTGACTATCTTGTTCCTTAGACTCTTCTCATCTCTCGCGATTATACGAACTGGTTTTCTAACTATAGTCAAATTTGGTTCCACTACTAAGTCATCTGACATAGTTGGTGCTATAGTAGCCTCTAGATCTCGAATACACTTCCATAGATGAGAAATATGAAAAACAATATGGACTCCTGCCAAACTACTTGGTACCTCCACTCTATATGCGAGTTCCCCAATCCTTTCTACAATAGGAAATGGTTCAACGAATCTCGGCACCAATTTTTCTAATTTTCCAAATCAAATTACACCTTTCATCGGTGATACTTTGACAAAACATGGTCTCCAACTGAGAACCCTAAGTCTTTCCGCCTTCTATCCGCATAGCTCTTATGCCTAGATTGAGCTTCCTTTATTCTGGATCGAATAAACTCAATCTTTTCTGCAGCTTCTCTAACCAAATTTGTATCAAGAACCAACCTATCCTCGGTCTCTAACCAACACACGGGAGATTTGGATGGCCTTCCATACAAAGCTTCAAACGGTTCCATCCCTATACTAGCTCGATAACTGTTGTTATACAAAAACTCGACTAAGTGTAGATGGTCTTCCCATGATTCACCAAAATCTAGCACACACGCTCTTAATAAATCTTCTAAAATTTTGTTAATTCTTTATGTTTGTCCATCTGTCCGCGGAGGGTAAGCGGTACTCATCTTGAGCTTGGTACCTAAAGTGTCCTGTAGACTCTTCTAGAACTCGCTAGTGAATCTCTATCACTTATTATACTACTAGGAAATCCATGCAGTCTAACTATATTTTTCATGAATAACTTAGCTAAAACAGATGCCATTCTGGTTGACTTAACCAGAATGAAATGGGCACTCTTGGTCAACCTATCCACTATGACCCATATGCTTTTATTTCCTCTATTTGACCTTGGCAACCTGTCTATGAAATCCATTGAGATAGAATCTAATTTCCATACTGGAACATCTAAAGGCTGAAGTAACCCACTTGGTTTCTGATGTTCGGCTTTTATCTATTGACAGTTCCAACACCGTTTCACCCATAAGCCTACATCTCTCTTCATACCTTCCCAGAAGAAACTTATTTTAATATCCTGAAACATCTTAGTTCCTCCTAGATGAATAGTGAACTTCGAACGATGGCATTCTGTAAGAACTTCCTTCCTAATGTTTTCCCCATTTGGAACACATAGTCGTCCTTTCTTCCTCAACCACCCATTCTAGTCAAGACTGAAATCTTTCAAGTCCCCGCTCTCCATTCCTTAACTTTCCGATCCGTTCAGCTAATTATGGATCCTTTCCTTGTTTAGAAGCAATCCTTTCGATCATCACTGGTCGAACTTCTAAACATGATGACACAGCATTTTCTGTACCAAAACCACTCTAAGATCTCCATTGTACTCTACGTGTAGTTAATGCTTCTAAATCTTTCCACTCAGTTATCATTACCAATACCACATTCTGATGTTTTTAGCTAAGTGCATCTGCAACTTTGTTGCCTTTTCCTGGTGTGTACTCAATACCAAAGTCATAAGTGGCTAAAAACTCTAACCACCTCTGCTGTCTCATATTCAACTCCTTCTGAGAGAATAAGTACCTTAGAGACTTATGATCCGTATACAACTCAAATCTTTCTCCCAATAGGTAATATCTCCACACCTTCAATGCAAAAATTACTGCAGCTGATTCCTAATCATGAGTCGGATATCTAACCTCATGCGGTCTAAGCTATCGAGAAGCGTAGGCAATCACTTTACCTCTTTGCATTAACACAGCTCCTAATCCTATCCCACAAGCATCAGTGTACACCACTAAGTTATGATTCCCCTCTAGGACAACTAACATAGGTGCATTTGTCAATAAGTGTTTCAGCTTCTGGAATGCTTCCTTACACTTATCAGTCTAGACAAACTTTACATCTTTCTGCCTTAGCTTAGTCATCGGTGCCGCTATCCATGAAAAATCCTTAAAGAATCTCCGATAATACCCAACTAATCCAAGAAAACTCTTTATCTCAGTCACTGTCTCGGGTCTCTTCCAATTATTCATTGCCTCGATCTTAGTCGGATCTATAGGCAACCCTTTCTCTAAGAACATATGACCAAGAAATTTCGTTTCTTTCTTCCAGAAATGACACTTTGAAAATTTTAACGTCTCAAGCACCACTCTAAGATGAACCTCATGCTCTCTTTCATCCATAGAGTATATCAAAATATCATCTATGAATACCAATATGAACCTATCCAAGTGCTCTCAGAAAACTCGGTTCATCAATTGTTCAAAGAATGTTGGCACAATAGTTAGTCCGAACGGCATTACTAACCATTCGTACGATCCATATCTGATTCTAAACGGCATCAAAGGAATACTATCCTCGGCCACTCTAAGTTGATGGAAGCCTGTTGCTAAATCCAACTAGGAAAGTACTTTGGCTCTACTCAACTGGTCAAACAAATCGTTAATCAAGATAACGGATATCGATTCTTTATTGTCTTCTCATTCAACTTACGATAATCAATACATAACCTTAACGACCCGTTCGTTTTGTTTGCAAACACTGCGGCTGCTCCCCATGGCGAACTGCTTGGTCTAATAAAGTCCTTACTTTCCAAATCCACCAACTGCACCTCTAGCTCCCTCATCTCAGTAGGTGTCATTCTGCTTGGTGGTCTACTCACTGGTTCTGCCCCTGGTACTAAATCTATCCAAAACTCAATGGCTTGTTTCGGCGGCAATCATACTATAGGTTCAAAGATATCTGCAAATTCTCTAACAATGAAAACTGGATTCAACTCGTCCTCTTCCTCCATAACACCCAACAAAGCATTAACCTCAAAACTAGGGTTTTCTATGGAGTATATTATCCGATCACTACAGTCAGGGTGTCTAAGTGATATTTTTCTCTCATGGCAAAATATCCTAGCATTGTATTTACTTAACCAATCCATACCCAAAATAATTCCAAACCCTACAAAATCAAAAACATGTAAATTGCAAACAAATGTATGACCTAACAATTCAAACTCTAACTGGTCACACTTTATCCTAAGTGTTGCATATCCTCCTATCGGATTTGCAACCCTTAAGGAAGTGACTAGTTATGAGGGTTCTAGGTTAAGCTTATCTACCATACAGTGAGATATAAAAGAATGTGATGCACCAGTATCAAATAGAACTCTAACTGATACACCATGAATCAAAAGCGTACCTCCCATCATAGCTTTTCCCTTCTCCTCTACTGTTGGTCTCGAGGTAGATGGTTCCAATGCAAACATCTTTCATTTTCCATCCTTGGCTTGCTCCTTGCACTGGTTATTATGGTGTCCAATATTATCACAGTTGAAACACCTTACTCCTTTCTTCTCTGCAGCTTTCTTCCCTTTGCATGTTCGACACTCATGAGCATAGTGTCCTTTCTTATCACACTTATAACAGACAACCTATGCCTTTCCTTTCTTAGTTGCTCCACACCTCTGAGCTCCTTTCTTGTGGAAAAACTTCCTTTTCTGGTTCTGCCCTCCTTGAGCTTCCTTGGCCTTGTTTCCTTCAGGAAAAGCAAGCATCTATTCCTGCCTCAAAGCCATCTCAACAACTACATCGCACAAATCTCTAATATATGATAACGTGGCCTTAGCAAGCTCAGGCATCATCCCACGAATGAACTTCTCATTCCTCTTAATAAATGTATCGACCGTAGCGTATCCATACCTTGCTAGCTCCTCAAATCTGGTTGCATACTCAAGCACTGTAATATCCCCTGCTCCAATTCAGAAAACTTCCTGAGTAGAGTAGATTTAGCAATCTCAGACATAAATATTTCTTCAAACCTCCTCCTGAACTTAGCCCAAGTCATGGTCTCCTCGTTGACTCCAACAGTAACACTATTCCACCAATACAGTGCTGCCCCTTGTAGCTGTCTAGAAGCGAGTCTTCTTTTCTGCTCATTATTGAGCCCTAAATCAGCGAAAATCCTCTCACAATGAAGTAAACAATTCTCCACTTTGATTACGTCTTCAGTACCAATAAACAATTTTCCTCTTAGCCGAGCATAATCTCTACTCAAAACAACATAGTTATTGACTACTGGAGCTCCTTGATTTCCTCCTTCGGTATTTCCTCTAGCTAACCCTACAACAACTCCTACTTGCATCATGTTAACGAAGAACCGATACATTGCTCCCTATCGACTTGCGGCGCTCCAGCATCCACATTAGTAGCTTGTGCCTGACCTTGGTTCCTCTAGTTTTTGGTCTGACATCCCCATTGATTGTGGTGCTTCCCCCACCAATGTTAACTCTTCCATTTCTAGTGTCCATATCATACATCCGTAATATCTGCATTAGAGTCTTTGTAAGATACAGAAGAATAACGAAAGAGATGGGAGAATAGAGATAAAGCGTATAATTATATTTAGCAAATACAAGTACATTACTATAGCGTTATCCCATACCCCAACCTTTTCTCTAATTCCTTTGGATTATGTTTTCAAAAATCATTTTAAGTTTGAAATTTCTTTTAAGATTTTCATAAACCTATGCTCTGATACCATGTTGTAACAACCCCTATCTTGAGGCCTAAAGCTAAGCGCTACAGATGCTGCAGTCATCCATAGTATTAATTTCCGATGACAAAATACGGTAACGTTAATGTATCCATAATATCAGAAGCACTAGAATATGAAATAAAATCAGCATAGATTAAAACAACTTTTCTGATTACATTTCAAATCAATATTTCACACTCAATTACATAATCCCATAATCGATTCCCAGGTTTTGATCAAATATAATTATAACAAATTACACCAAGAGCGACATATGAAGCTGCCCCTTGGATGATCAGAGTACTAAATAGACATATCAGTCTTAATACATCACAGTGGAAATAAAACTAAAAAAAGCTTCTATATAGCTAGCTTTGCCTCCTGCACATCTTTGAAAGCTTATTCGTCCAACCTACTAAAACTGATAAATTTTAACTCTTAATCTACTCAAATTAATTTTGAGCACCCGAGAGTTTAAGGGGAAAACATTAATTTCGAGTTAGACATAAAGCTTGGTGTGAATAATACTATTACATCTCGGTTAACTGATATTAAGTGAGACCACACTGCTTAGTGGAATGGGTTTCCACTCACTAATATCAATTTAAAACATATCTTTTTGCAAATCAGAATCCTGTAATCAAACTGATTAAAACAATAATAGCAATATCATATATGCTCATAAATCAGGTAATCAATGGACTATCTGTCCGAACAATATAGTTTATTTTCACTAACTACTAACCATTGGCTGACTCGGGCCTACCATACAAAATAAATAGTCTAACATCTGTTAGACACACTTCTGGATGGTGTGTCCTTAACTTACTTCTCCCAGGGTCAATTGAAGCTAATGGTTTTGCGGGTTCACCAATAACCTATCCTCCTTCTATTTATGTTCCTTTCTGTGTGTGTAACATCATTTAAGTCTTACCTGTGACTAAGCCCTACACACTGGAATTTTGGACTAAATTAGCTAGGGGCTATAGCTAATGTATAGGGCGCGACCCTATACCGGTCCCATATGTTATTCAAATATCTGAGTCATTTACTTAGGGTTAACTACCCATCAAATTTTCCTTGAAAACCTTTCAAATTGATTTAACCCTTTAAATCATACATAAACAAGGAAATTATACTTTTGCTTTACTCAAATCTCTTTGCCATGATATATGCTTTACACACAACACCGTTGGTGAAAACATTTGATACCTTTGTTGAAAAGCTTTAAACAATCTCTTTCGAAACCTTTGAAAGTACCCCTTTCAAAACCGGTTAACTAATTTACTTTGAACTCTAGACCGAAACTCCAAAACATACCTTTCGAAACCATTTATAATAGATCTTTCGAAACCATTGATAGTGTCCTTTCGAAAACTTTATAAAACCTTAGACATCCTCTTTTAAAACACTTCAAATTTGCCTTTCGAAAACATTGGGGAACCTCCCCTTCAAAACATTCATTAGATACCTTTCGAAAGCATTAAAGTCCTTTGCTTAAACAAACCTTTCGAAAGCATTGGGTTCAATTGAAAGCTTGTGGAATATAGTTTCAAAACCATTTAAAACAGTCCTTTCGAAACTTTTAGGTTTAACTTTCAAAATATCAAAAGGGTCTTAAAAGAACTGGGATGAAAGCAATTCGAAAGCATTTTCCTAAATAATGAAAGTGGATGTTGTCGAAACCAACCCCTTCGAAAGCATTGGAGAAGCGGCTTCTTAGCTTAAAGCAGAAAAACCTTTTTGAAAGCATTGCTTCGAAAGGTTGAATGCGGCAGCAGGGGTTTCGACCCCTTCGAAAGCTTCTTTTTAAAACAAAGGTGGCAACCTCTTTCGAAAGTTCTTTTCTTTAAAACATTTGACCAAGTCGAAAGCTAGTTCCTTCGAATGCTTCGTTTGTAAACAAAATGATTCTAAGTTTACTAAAGCTACTTCAACCCCTTCGAAAGCCTATTTCGACTCCATACCTTTCGCCTAACTCCAATCCACTACGTACCGAAGCTGATACCATGTGTATTGGTTTCGACTTAGATAAAGGTGGCAGTATGAGGTCCAAAGGTGTTGCTATAAGCGGCGAAGCAGTAAAACCCTATAAAACTTATTTTTTAACTTTATAGAGTAATTTCTTTCAACTAACTTGCTTTGTTTGTCAACATATGATTGGTTGCCAAATCTTTTTCAAAATTTTTTCTAAAAGTGCTGCTAGATTTCAGCAATTAACCAATTGCAACATTTACAAATTGCCCCTTCTCCTTTTATAAACATATAAAACATTTAAGTCTCATACCTTAAATAATTTTATATCTTTAATAAAATACTTAGGAAAATTCTCAAAAATTCCCATAAATCACTTTTAATATGTTTTCTAACATATTTAAATTTCTGACCCCAAACTAACATATAATAGCCGTAATTAATTTAAACCCAATTTAATCATTTTCCTTACTAGAAAATTCATAATAAATCCACATTAATTGAGAAAATTATGAAACTTGAAACCCATCTCTAGAATATGATTTCTGACCTCATATCAAAAATGCAAGGCATTTGGATGTCATTTAATAGGTTTTTCAAATCAAATCTTGTCATAAAATCTATATGAACAAACAAAATTCATCAACAAGCATATATATCTATTTAACATTCAAAACATGGCATATACTTTGCAAAACATATTCAGATCTGATCTAGAACCAAAAATAAAAAATATGAGGTGTAATCTATTATTCACCTTAGCTTGTGATTAAGGAGTTTGAGATTTGCTCTTGAATGAATTTGATTAAGCTTCTTCCTTTTGAATCTTGCTTATCTTCCTCTTGCTTTCTCCTAATGGTGGCCGGCCTTACTTGGTTTAATTTTTGTTTGTGAACGTGTAAAATGAAAGTGGTATGAGGGTTTTGGGTATAAGAATATAACATATTCCTATTTTGCTCTTATCTATTACCCTTACTTATTTCATTTTAATCTCCTTTATGTTCATTGGTTAATTAGATACGGCTACCCTCTAATATTCAAATCTCAATTCGCTTAACCATTTACATTATTTCATTTAATTTATCCAATCAAATGTCCTAAATAATGTTAGCCAAAATTAGGATCATTACGGATGGGCCGATCCCTATTTTGGTAGATTTAGGGGTTGCAATCCCTATGAGGGGTTCTTCATTTTGAAATACACTGTCCTCCAAGTTTCATGCCAATTGGATCTGTAGATGTTGAGTTATTGATCGATCTTTGTTGCAATGTGTTGTGTCGTCTAATTTAGGCCGATCCCTTTGGAAGGAAGAGGGCCGATACCTCTTGCTTGCTCATTTTGTGTGATCCCGAGTGTGGACTCCGTAGGGTCCCCACATCTTGTTCCTAATGTTTCATATGCATTGGACTTCTGGTTTTTGAGATATCGATTGTTTTCCATTGAGTTGCACTTCTTTAGTTGAAGTAATCTGATCCCATTATTAAAGAGGGATCATATGTGATCCCTTTTCTAGATTAGATTATATTCCATACTTAGAACATTTTATGTAGCAAATCTCTCAATTTCGTTTGATAACGGCTTCATGTTATCATCCGTACTTGATTTCTGGACCCTATAATCATCACTTTGGGTTTACAGGCCTTGATGACAGTCGATTCTAACTCATCCAATCAGTTCGGATATAGTCGGATTAAAATGCCGAATAACACTTGCCTCCCAAGTATGTCTTGTTGTGAAGACCCAAATTATTGAGATAAGAATAATTTTAATAAAATTAAAGAAAGGAGGATTTTCAAGGAAAATATAGTTTGAAAATAAATATTGAGAATGAGTTAAATATATATATTGAAGGGGATAGATGTTTTCAGTAAAATAATAATGAGAAGGAAATAACTAAGTATGAGTAAGTCTTATACTCATATGTGCATATATATATATATATATATATATATATATATATATCTTGAATATAAATAGTCAGAAAGTAATGAAATGATAAAAGTAGACTTTTATGGTAATTAAAAATAAATAATAAGAAGGAAATGGTATTTCAGAGGGAAGGAATGAGGAAATATGACTGAGTGTATATATATGGATTATACATTACCATATGTTATATTTTATACCCAGAAAATAAAAATATAAAGTAATAAGGAAAACACTATGGTAATTAAATATATGAATACATTTTATATATCAAGAGAAAACAAATAGCTTGAAACATTAACAAGGAGTTAATTGATAAAAGGATATACATGTATACATTATAGATTAGCCTTAAGAAAATAAATAATGAAAGAAAGTCACATGAAAATAAGGTGTGTGTATGAAACATGCAAATAGCATGCAAACCAGAAAAGAAAATGAAAAGCTAAAGCAACTGAAAATACCCGAAATGGAAATCAAAAAGAAAATGGCATTCCTAGCCATAACATCATATGTAGAATTCTCTCAATTGTATGGGGATAAGATGGGTTTTTCACTCTACTAAAACCCTAAACAATGTTTTAAAAATTAAAGGGCGGAAGTAGTAGTCTCACTTCAGAAAAACAGAAAATATTAAGAAAAGAAAGAAGAGCAAACCAAAGCAATTTTTCAAGTTAAAGTATTCTCGGGGAAAAGAGGAAGGAAGGTGAGTGATTAATCAATCTTATGAGGCTTAAGGCATTAAGACCCAAGTTAAGGCAAGCCATATTATTTTATAAAAACCTTATCATGTTTGTGCTTGATCTATTTTTCTGAATAAATGAATGCTGAGAATGGTTGGTGTTTTGATAAATCTTTGGTTGATGCTTTGATTTGTTTTGTTTGATTGTTTGATAAGAAAAATACCATGATCTCTGATATGGATCCAGTACCTTAAAACATCAGTTTGTAAATATGTTTAGTAAGATAAATACATTTTATTATGAAGTAGGGTATTATTAGGAAATAAACTAGGCAGTGTGAATAAAGGAGGTTCATGCTTATGTCTAGATTGTTTTAAACTTGAGATGAACAATGCAATAAATTATTTATGTGCTGATTTGCTCAGATCTTAAGCTAAAATGTTTTATGGGTTTTTCTCAAAAACCTTACCCTATGTTCACAGTAGAATTGAGTATAAAGATTTTTATATAATTTTACTGGATTTGTTTAAGTGATCATGATATTCCTGAATATAGGAGATATGCAAGTGTTAAAACATATTTTGAATAAAACAACTAGAAAATGAGATATGGTATTCTTTTCATGAATGTTTAGTATGGTTGGCTGAAATCCCTAAGGGAGTTTAACTCTCTTTGATTTATGAAAAAAAAGAAGAAAAGAATATAAAAGCATTTCAAGAGTTAATAAATTTTTCTGAAAAAAAAGAGAATGGTCACTATATTATAAAGCTAATCTAGGAGTAGAGCCTTGATCTATTCATCATAAGGGGGATGATGGGTATGTGCATGACTTGCTTAAGTCCTGTAGGCCTCTGTGCAGGGGTTAACAGAATTGAGTCCCTTGCAATGCACACATGGTGTTCAATGGAAAAGAGTTAAGACCAAATTAAATTGATAAATTGAGATTGAGAGTTGAGCTATGGAATTAAAATGAGTTAATTCCATAGGAGTGGGTGTACATGTATACTGAATTGAATGGATGTATGGATGCTTGTGTGCATGAGTGTTAGAAGGTGCTTATATATATACCCAGTTTACATTTAAATCCAAATAAACATCAAGTATATGAACTCTCTGCACAATAATTAGGAAATGACAAGTTATTATATATTTTGATTTCACTCATACCAGAATATATTTCTGACCCTATTTGTTGCCTTTGCAATATTTGGGGTGTCTCATTTTTATGGAGGCAGTTCAAAATATTGCTGCAGGGAAGGATGCTTGAGTAGCTTGCTTGCATGGATAATTGAAGATCTTGATGAATTTAAAATACTTAAGAAAAGTAGCAGTATTATTGTAATAAATAAGTTAGGTAAACTCTTTTATGTCTTAAGTATTTCTCAGCATTTGATGTTTTATTGGGTTTTGAAAAGAACTGGTATAAACTGAGGAGTTATATGTGTTTGTGGATGGCTGATTTAAGCAACAGATGTGCTTGTGAGATATTGATTTAACTAATAGCTTCTGAAGTGATCTGATGGATTGAGATGGATGAGAACATGCCATATAATCTGATATGTGGAAATGTTCTCCTGGACATATTGGTTTAGCTTCAGTTATAATATAGAAATTGTGCATGAATAAATAAGTGTCAAGTTTTGAGTAAATGGGTAGAATAATGTCTTGGTTAACCAGTAGAACTTAATCATGACTTGTAACTGATACAAGCACATGCAAGAGTTTAAAGACATAGCCTATAATCCTATCTGGACATCCGAATTTCCAGTAAAAACTTGTATTGTTCTGGATAACAAGATCATATGCATACTTAGTATTGGAAGGCTACACTGCAACTATATTGAATTAAACCCCTAATATCTAGATACTTGATTCAAGTCTGGTTGCATTTGGTTATAGTCAAACCTGTTGTAGATTGTAGTGACATGTGATCTTGTTAGTAATAAGCATGCCCATTATTCCATAGCATACTGGCTACTATCATCTGTTATTTGCTTAAAGATTACTAGTTGTCTGCACCACATGTTCATCTAGAAGTTTGCATTGATCTGATTCTTAACATTACCTTGACCATGTATATGTTAAGTCTTCATTTATTATGTGTATTTGCATTTGCGCTTTGCTTAAATGTATTGTTTTCTGTGCTTGGCCTTCAATCCAGTTTAGCACTTGATTATTCATATGATCCTTGCATACTATATAAACCAAAATATGAGTATCCTTACCTGACACAAAATTGTTTGAATATGAAATATGAACCCCGGGCTAAACTAGTATGCATGAGTTATTTTAAACACCCTTTATTTAACATAGAACAATAAGTAGTAAATTAAAAAATCCCAGAATTCAAATATATGGCTTGTAAATCCAGGAATCAATTAATTTGAGAAGTAAAGCAAGAAAATAAGAAAAGTGGCATTATTTGATCCTATATCAATTAATCAAGCTTGAGTTCTAAGGAAGAAAATAAAAAAAATGATGAACAGAAATGGCTATGTGACACCAAATCTCTGGAATATGAGAAATAAGGTGTGATTAAATTTCTTTGCCATTTTAAATTACTCTGATAGGCAAAGAGTCATTTATATATCTTCATATATATAAATGATCTGATTTGATTTATATACTAGTATTTTTATATTGGTAAAATAATGGATCTTGGGAAATTTATTAAGAGAAGTGATCCATTGATATATATATATATATTGTGAAAAAAAAACTCAACAGAAAATTCACTAAAAATAAATCTAAAGAAGTGGTTCACTTTAGTTGGTATCAGAGCTATGTTATTAAACATAGCAGAAATGAAGATCAAATTTTCTTATAGGAATAAAAATCTTATGAGACCAAATACATAACAATATTTTCAGTATAAATAAAACCACTGAAATAATTAAATTACATAATTAAACTAACTAGTTATGTAAATTGTATAGCAAATCATGGTAGGAAGACCACCAAATCATGGAGCAGGACCCTCCAATGCAACACCATTAGTCAATTTGCAAGATTTGGTGAGGGCATTTAGGGAAGGAGCAGTGCACATGGAAGAGAATCCTCATGAGGAGTTGTCTAAGCTACTGAAAACATTCTCAAACTTAGGGTGCAAGGATTTTGAAGGTACTGAAGGAGTTATGGGTGTGCAAACATGGCTAAGAACTTTGGATAGGATATTTGCAGACATGCAAATAAATGATCAAAGGAAAAGGCAAATTGCTTCCAGAAGACTCAAAGGAGCAGCACTTGATTGGTGGGAGGTTATTATCACAGGAAGGCCAGAAAATGAGATAACATAGGATCAATTTAAGGACATGCTTGAGGCCAGATTTGTCCCAGCATCAGCTAAGGCTTCATTGCTTGAGGAGTTCATAAGGTTGAGGCAAGGATCAATAAGTGTAACTAAATACACATAAAAATTTGAGAGTTTATCTAAGTATGGAACCATGCTCATAGGGAATGAAGAATTAAAGAATTCCAGATTTATTCAAGGACTTAATGCTAATTTAAGTAGAGGAATGCTACCCTACAAAGACAAAACATTTGATCAAGTCATAGATCTCACTCTCTCTTTTGAACAACATGATAATGCCAGAGAAAAATTCAGGAACATGAGGGCTAACAACAACAATAAGAAGGGGAAAAATAGAGCTCACCCTTATGACAAGAAGAATTCAAATCAGAAGGTTGAAGGAGCAACCAGTGGAGAAGTCAAGAAGAAGATCATTTGGTACAATTGTGGCAAGGAAGGACACATGAGTAATAGGTGTTAAGCAGCTAAGAAAACCCCATTCAGTTGCTACAACTGTGGGAAAGAAGGTCATATTAAAAAGAATTGCCCAGAATTCAAGAAAGGAGCAAAGGTAGGAGCACTTGAGGGAAAAGCAAAAGCAACTGCAGTGATCACCCCATCTCAGTTATATATGACACTGGAGCAACACATTCACTAATATCCCAAGAAATAGTGAATAAATTGACTCTCACATGCTATTTAGTTGATAATCCCTTGTTTATTCAAAGCCCACTAGGTAGTTCTTGCATGTTAGGGATTAAATGTTTGGGAGTAGAGTTAAACATAGGTGGAAATATGTTTAATTCTGATTTGTTTGTGCTAAAATATCCTGGAATAGGAATTATTCTAGGAGTAGATTGGCTAAGAAAATACAAAGCAATTTTAAACTTAGAAAATTTTACTATTTCTCTGAAAATAGAAAATGGTAAAAATATTATAGTCATGAGTGAAATTGCGAAAATCAATTACCTTAACTAAATAAGTAGCATGACTAAGAAAGAATTAACACTGGAAGACATAAAAATTATAAATGAATACCCAGATGTCTTTGGTGAAGCCATAGGTTTTCCAGAAAATAGGCAAGTAGAATTTCAAATAAGGCTAATCCCAGGAGCAAGCCCAATCATCAAGAAGCCTACTAGAATGGGTCCTAAAGAATTAGTGGAATTGAAAATCAGTTGGAAGAATTGGAGCAGAAAGGCTTCATAAGGCCTAGTAGTTCAAACTGGGGTTCTCCAGTTGTATTTGTGAAGAAGCATGATGGTACTTTGAGAATGTGCATTGATTATAGAGAATTAAACAAGGTCACCATTAAAAATAAATATCCACTTCCCAGAATTGACGATTTGTTTGATCAATTAAATGGAGCAAGAATTTTCTCAAGGCTAGACTTAGCCTCTGGATTTCACCAAATGAAGGTTGAAGAGGAGAGTATTAAATACACAACATTCAACACAAGGTATGGGTTATATGAATATTTACTAATGCCTTTTGGGTTGACAAATGCACCATCTTATTTTGTAGATCTAATGAATAGGACATTTAGAGATTTTCTAGACAAATTTGTGGTTGTCCTTATTTATGACATATTGGTGTATTCAAAATCAGAAGAGTATCATGCAAAGCATTTACATCTGGTTTTGTCTAGACTAAGAGCACATGATTTAAAGGCCAAATTCTCTAAATGCACATTTTGGCAGAATGAAGTAAAAATTTTGGGACACATTATATCACAACAAGGAGTTAGTGTAGACCCAACTAAGGTGATGATAGTGCAATCTTGGAGTAGGCAAAAATCAGTGACTGAAGTAAGATCATTTCTAGGGATGGCAGGTTACTATAGAAGGTTCATAAAGGACTTTGCAAGAATAGCTATTCCACTAACCAAGTTAACTAGAAAAGAGCAACCTTATGTGTGGACAGAGAAGTGTGAGCAAGCTTTTGAATCATTGAAGAAAGCATTGATGGAAGCTCCAGTCTTGCAAGTGCCAAAAGGAAATGAAGGCTTAGTGGTGTACACTGATGCTAGTGGGACTGGTTTAGGGGCAGTACTCATGCAACATGGGAGGTTATAGCCTATGCATCAAGGCAACTCAAGCCAAATGAAACTAGATATGCCACACATGATTTAGAGTTAGCTGCCATAGTTTATGCATTGAAGTTATGGAGACACTACTTATTGGGTACTAAATTTGAAATGTTTACAGACCACAAATCACTCAAGTATTTGTTTAGCCAAAAAGACTTGAATATGAGACAACATAGGTGGGTGGAATTTTTAGCTGGCTATGATTTAGATATATTATATACTCCTGGAAAGGCTAATAGAGTGGCAGATGCATTGAGTAGACATCAAGCAAGATTAGCAAGCTTAATGATGACTGAGTTTAAGGATTTAACAATCCTTAGTGAAGTGGAGATGAAGGAAGAAATTAGTGCACCAGACAATGTGCATAATGATATGATTGAATATGGAAGATTGAGTCTTATCTCCTTAAGGTCAACACTGGTTGATAAAATAGGAAATATGCAAGATCAAGACTCGAATTTAAAGGAGAAGAAAGACATGATTTCACAAGGAATGTTAATGGAAAACTATGAAGTAGATGATAGAGGCTACCTAAGGAAGAGAGGGAGACTCTGTGTAGCCAGTGTAGAAGAACTAAAGCAAGAAGTTATGGATGAACATCATAAGACAAAATACACTATACATCCAGGTGGTACTAAAATGTATCATGATCTTAAAAGAAATTATTGGTGGCCAGGAATGAAAGGGGCAGTAGCCAGATATGTGGCAAAATGTATAACATGCCAACAAGTTAAGGCAGATTATCAAAGACCTTCAGGCCTACTACAACCTTTGGAAGTGCCTACCTGGAAATGGGAAAGCATTTCAATGGATTTTGTGGATGGTTTGCCAAGAACAAGAAGAGGTAATGATAGTATTTGGGTAGTAGTTGATAGACTCACAAAGTCAGCCCACTTTATTCCAGTGAGCTCAAACAGAAATGCTCACAAATTAGCACAATTATTTGTGAAGGAGATAGTAAAATTACATGGAATCCCCAAGACTATCATTAGTGATAGGGATACCTTGTTTACCTCAAGGTTCTGGGGAAGCTTTCAAGAGGCAATGGGGACAGAATTGTGTCTAAGCACAACATACCACCCCCAAACAGATGGTCAAACAGAGATTGTTAACAAGATTTTAGAGAATTAACTTAGAGCATGTATACTTGATTTTGGTGGAAACTGGGAAGATCATCTTCATTTAGCTGAGTTTGCTTACAATAATAGCTACCAATCCACTATAAGTATGGCTCCATATGAGGCTTTATATGGAAGGCCTTGTTTGTCTCCTGCATGTTGGATGGAGGCAAGTGAAATAGTGTTGCTAAGACCAGATCACATTAAAGAAACCTCTGCAAGAATTGAACTGGTGAGGCAGAGAATGAAGGCAGCACAAGAAAGGCAAAAGGCATATGCAGACAGAGGAAGGAGGCTAGTGGAGTATGAAGTGGGAGATTATGTATTTCTCAAAGTTTCACCAATGAGAAAAATATTAAGGTTTGGCAAAGCAGGAAAATTGTCTCCAAGATTTATAGGGCCATATGAGATAATTCAAAGAGTAGGAAATTTGGCTTATAAGCTGAAGTTGCCAGAGGAATTGAGTAATATCCATGATGTATTTCATGTATCTCAATTGAGGAAATGGGTACATGATAAGGAAGCAATTCTGGAATCACCTACACAAGTAGAAATTCAAGAAAATCTGGTTTATAGGAAGGAACCAGTGGGTATTGTGGCTAGAGAAGAAAAGAAATTGAGGAATAAAATAATTAAATTGGTAAAAATTCAGTGGAGTCTGGATGAGAATGATTGTACATGGGAGGCTGAAGATAGGATGAAGGATAAATATCCTAATCTATTTTCTGCTTAAAGGTATGTTTAAAATTATGATGAAACCTTAATATTATTTATGTGTGTTTGATTGATTTTGAATGAACGAGTTTCTGAAATTTAATTCAATTGAAATTATGCTTTGTATACATTTGGATGGAAATGTATGAGAGAATAATTGTGGGACACAATTCCTTTTAGGAAGAGAGTATGTGAAGACCCAAATTATTGAGATAAGAATAATTTTAATAAAATTAGAGAAAGGAGGATTTTCAAGGAAAAATATAGTTTGAAAATAAATATTGAGAATGAGTTAAATATATATATTTAAGGGGATAGATGTTTTCAGTAAAATAATAATGAGAAGGAAATAACTAAGTATGAGTAAGTCTTATACTCATATGTATATATATATCTCGAATATAAATAGTCAGAAAGTAATGAAATGATAAAAGTAGACTTTTATGGTAATTAAAAATAAATAATAAGAAGGAAATGGTATTTCAGAGGGAAGGAATGAGGAAATATGACTAAGTGTATATATATGGATTATACATTACCATATGTTATATTTTATACCCAGAAAATAAAAATATAAAGTAATAAGGAAAACACTATGGTAATTAAATATATGAATACATTTTATATATCAAGAGAAAACAAATAGCTTGAAACATTAACAAGGAGTTAATTGATAAAAGGATATACATGTATACATTATAGATTAGCCTTAAGAAAATAAATAATGAAAGAAAGTCACATGAAAATAAGGTGTGTGTATGAAACATGCAAATAGCATGCAAACCAGAAAAGAAAATGAAAAGCTAAAGCAACTGAAAATACCCGAAATGGAAATCAAAAAGAAAATGGCATTCCTAGCCATAACATCATATGTAGAATTCTCTCAATTGTATGGGGATAAGATGGGTTTTTCACTCTACTAAAACCCTAAACAATGTTTTAAAAATTAAAGGGCGGAAGTAGTAGTCTCACTTCAGAAAAACAGAAAATATTAAGAAAAGAAAGAAGAGCAAACCAAAGCAATTTTTCAAGTTAAAGTATTCTCGGGGAAAAGAGGAAGGAAGGTGAGTGATTAATCAATCTTATGAGGCTTAAGGCATTAAGACCCAAGTTAAGGGCAGCCATATTGTTTTATAAAAACCATATCATGTTTGTGCTTGATCTATTTTTCTGAAGAAATGAATGCTGAGAATGGTTGGTGTTTTGATAAATCTTTGGTTGATGCTTTGATTTGTTTTGTTTGATTGTTTGATAAGAAAAATACCATGATCTCTGATATGGATCCAGTACCTTAAAACATCAATTTGTAAATATGTTTAGTAAGATAAATACATTTTATTGTGAAGTAGGGTATTACTGGGAAAAAACTAGGCAGTGTGAATAAAGGAGGTTCATGCTTATGTCTAGATTGTTTTAAACTTGAGATGAACAATGCAATAAATTATTTATGTGCTGATTTGCTCAGATCTTAAGCTAAAATGTTTTATGGGTTTTTCTCAAAAACCTTACCCTATGTTCACAGTAGAATTGAGTATAAAGATTTTTTATATGATTTTACTGGATTTGTTTAAGTGATCATGATATTACTGAATATAGGAGATATGCAAGTGTTAAAACATATTTTGAATAAAACAACTAGAAAATGAGATATGGTATTCTTTTCATGAATGTTTAGTATGGTTGGTTGAAATCCCTGAGGGAGTTTAACTCTCTTTGATTTATGAAAAAAAAAAAAAAAATAATATAAAAGCATTTCAAGAGTTAATAAATTTTTCTGAAAAAAAATGAGAATGGTCACTAGATTATAAAGCTAATCGAGGAGTAGAGCCTTGATCTATTCATCATAAGGGGGATGATGGGTATGTGCATGACTTGCTTAAGTCCTGTAGGCCTCTGTGCAGGGGTTAACAGAATTGAGTCCCTTGCAATGCACACATGGTGTTCAATGGCAAAGAGTTAAGACCAAATTAAATTGATAAATTGAGATTAAGAGTTGAGCTATGGAATTAAAATGAGTTAATTCCATAGGAGTGGGTGTACATGTATACTGAATTGAATGGATGTATGGATGCTTGTGTGCATGAGTGTTAGAAGGGGCTTATATATATACCCAGTTTACATTTAAATCCAAATAAACATCAAGTATATGAATTCTCTGCACAATAATTAGAAAATGACAAGTTATTATATATTTTGATTTCACTCATACCAGAATTTATTTCTGACCCTATTTGTTGCCTTTGCAATATTTGGGGTGCCTCATTTTTATGGAGGCAGTTCAAAATATTGCTGCAGGGAAGGATGCTTGAGTAGCTTGCTTGCATGGATAATTGAAGATCTTGATGAATTTAAAATACTTAAGAAAAGTAGCAGGATTATTGTAATAAATAAGTTAGGCAAACTCTTTTATGTCTTAAGTATTTTTCAGCATTTGATGTTTTATTGGGTTTTGAAAAGAACTGGTATAAACTGAGGAGTTATATGTGTTTGAGGATGGCTGATTTAAGCAACAGATGTGCTTGTGAGATATGGATTTAACTAATAGCTTCTGAAGTGATCTGATGGATTGAGATGGATGAGAACATGCCTTATAATCTGATATGTGGAAATTTTCTCCTGGACATATTGGTTTAGCTTCAGTTATAATATAGAAATTATGCATGAATAAATAAGTGTCAAGTTTTGAGTAAATGGGTAGAATAATGTCTTGGTTAACCAGTAGAACTTAATCATGACTTGTAACTGATACATGCACATGCAAGAGTTTGAAGACATAGCCTGTAATCCTATCTGGACATCTGAATTTCCAGTAAAAACTTGTATCGTTCTGGATAACAAGTTCATATGCATACTTTGTATTGGAAGGCTACACTGCAACTATACTGAATTAAACCCCTAATATCTAGATACTTGATTCAAGTCTGGTTGCATTTGGTTATAGTCAAACCTGTTGTAGATTGTAGTGACATGTGATCTTGTTAGTAATAAGCATGCCCATTATTCCATAGCATACTGGCTACCATCATCTGTTATTTGCTTAAAGATTACTAGTTGTCTGCACCACATGTTCATCTAGAAGTTTGCATTGATCTGATTCTTGACATTACCTTGACCATGTATATGTTAAGTCTTCATTTAGTATGTATATTTGCATTTGCACTTTGCTTAAATGTATTGTTTTCTCTACTTGGTCTTCAATCCAGTTTAGCACTTGATTATTCATATGATCCTTGCATATTATATAAACCAAAATATGAGTATCCTTACCTGACACAAAATTGTTTGAATATGAAATATGAACCCCGGGCTAAACTAATATGCATGAGTTATTTTAAACACCCTTTATTTAACATAGAACAATAAGTAGTAAATTAAAAAATCCCAGAATTCAAATATATGGCTTGTAAATCCAGGAATCAATTAATTTGAGAAGTAAAGCAAGAAAATAAGAAAAGTGGCATTATTTGATCTTATATCAATTAATCAAGCTTGAGTTCTAAGGAAGAAAATTAAAAAAAAATGATGAACAGAAATGGCTATGTGACACCAAATCTCTGGAATATGAGAAATAAGGTGTGATTAAATTTCTTTGCCATTTTAAATTACTCGGATAGGCAAAGAGTCATTTATATATCTTCATATATATAAATGATCTGATTTGATTTATATACTAGTATTTTTATATTGGTAAAATAATGGATCTTGGGAAATTTATTAAGGGAAGTGATCCATTGATATATATATATATATTGTGAAAAAAAACTCAACAGAAAATTCACTAAAAATAAATCTAAAGAAGTGGGTCACTTCACTTGTGTTGAACACGACGTGCTTAGAATCGAAGCAAGTTAGAGTCACTGGAAAGAAATCCATCCAATTCTGAATAGTCGCTATCCCTCTATCAAATTTTCTCCCAAATAGTCGTATCTCTCTTTGATCGTCATGATGCTTGATTGATTTCTAATAGTATAAATTCAGGATTATATTCCGTCAGTTGCTATCTATGTCCAGTTCTATAGGGCTAATAAGCTTTGGCTATCTGATCCAGTCTCGACCTTGAAAGCTTCAGGTAAGAATTCAATTCTGTCGATTTCAAAAATTGAATTTTCAAATATACTCGTGCATGTTCAGGTACACGTTCTTGTCGTTAGCTCCCATGCTTTGCATGCTCACGGGTCATCACCAATTTTCGTCGAGTTAGATGCAATTACATTGTATTTATGTATTTTTTTATTTTATATGTTTTTTATATACATGTTTGCATGCACATAGGGGTCGTACCCGATCCTTTTCCTTTTCTTATGATTATAGGGATCAAGATTCCTCTAGCCGATCCCTTTCTCTCTTCTTCCCCCTTCTTCTTCTTTTTATGTGCACGTAGGGATTGGATGGTTCCCCTTGAATAGGGATTGTATCTGATCCCTTTTTTAGGACTTCTGGTTTCGTGGAGAAGAGTAAGCAAGTCGATCCCTCAAACCTCGTAAATAAACCAACATTTCCCCCTCCAACCTTCACTTTACTTCATTTCTACATCTGAACACTCCTTCTCATATTACATTACTTCAGAAATTAGTGAAGCCGTACCCTTCCCCCACTCTTCCTTCTTCAATTTTGAATCAAAATCCTCCGCCACCCTTCATACTTTTATCAATCTGATCCCTCTTCCCCTTCAATTTCGATCATCTCGAAACCATTTACCATCGCCGTTGTCTTCTCCATATCTCATCGTTGATTCATATACATAGGTAGGTTTTAATTTTTTACTGTGTTTTTTTGGTGATGCGATGATGGGTGTTTCCACGTTAAATTGCATGGATGAAGTGTAGAATTAGGTGAAGAAAAAAGAATGGTGGCGACGTTGGGTTCGGTGAGATGGTAGAAGAGGAGAAGGAAAAGAGTGGAGCATGAAGGAAGTAGAGGGTTGGCCGTGTGTAGAACATGGAGGGATCGGTCGTGACGGAGTATGGAGGGATCGGTCGCAAATGTATGTGGAGGAGAGGGATCAGTCTTGCGTATTGCTTGAGGCACTGGAATAAATGTTTGAGGGAAGTGTAGAATGGCAAAGTAAAGAGATTGGTGCAGAGGTATGTCATAGGGATCAGTTATTGAAGTTTGAGGAAGGATCGGTGATGAAATGCTCGACTAAGGGATCAGTTATTGAAGTTTGTGGGGGATCGGTAATGGAGTGCTCGACTAAGGGATCTGTTGTGTTGGTTTTGGCATAGAGATCGGCTTAAATAGGGATCTGTCATGTTGGATCGATTGTTTTCTTTATGAGAGGGATCGATTATGGGGACTTAGCCATTTCAAGCCCTTGAACCAAGCTTGAAACCTTAAACAAACTACTCCATGTAGACTCTTACGAACAATTAGAACCAATCCTATCTTAATGAACTTGAATATGTGACTATAATGGACAACAAGATTTTCATATCCAAATTTGAATTTGAAATTGAACAACTAAACTTCTAGGACTTTGATATGGACTGCAACTTAGCATAAGTACTTCAATACTAAACTTTATACTTCAACAAGTCGATGTCGATGCTTACACAACCAGTAAGTGTGAACGCTAGTTGAGATGGTCAGCGATAATAGTCACTCTGGTCAAAATCAAAAATCTCATCGCTATGTTTTCTTTTAATTTGGAACTGTTTATCTCTGCACTGCACAACACTGCATCGCACTAGTTTACACTTAGCATGGGGGGCAGGTAAATTTTTCTAATCTTGATTATCTACTGAGTTTAGTTGATATAGGCTCCAAGCGTTCAGGGCATTTAGCCACAATGTCTTCTGGACAACCTTCACACCACAGCAATCTAGGTGCCAAGTCAAGTTATGTGACTGTATCTGGTAGACTATCTCTTGAACACCAAACTGAGAAATCGGAGAGTTCTGGCCCATTGGTTGACCTTTTCTCTGATGTTCCCATCCTTCTGGTGGAAAAGGTAAATCCTGCCCCTGACACTTTAGAGGTTGATGTATTTCTGGATAACCAGATGGATTCCCAGGCTACCAGAATTGGCGAGGCCTCTCTCCGTATGCTGTGCTTCAAATATGAGATCCTTGTCCCTTCAAGGTTGATTGGGCTAACTTACCCTCGGAGGGGTATACGGCTTATAATAAATTTTTATGTTGGGCCGGATGTGTGTCGCCTTTTAATTCATGTATCCGTGAGATGCTAATTGTCTAGGAATAGCCCCTGCTTGATTGAATCCAAACATCTATGCTTTTCTTCATGGCATTTTCTCGCTATTTATGGATGTTTTGTTCTACTCGCCATCTTCTGAAGACATTAGGTTCATGTACAATTTCATGTGACGAACGGAAAGCCTTTCTTATACTTTCCTCGAGCTTGCGCCCAACTGTCAAGTTCTTACTGGTTCTTGGAACAAGCTCAGTGTCTTTATGCACAAGTGGTTCTACATTCGTTGTCCGCCCGGCTTCGCGAGGCGATGGTGGGAAGGAATAAGTGTTTCCTTCACTTTATTTTCAATTTCTTAAGTCCAACTCATATCCTGAATCAAAAAATTCTTTGAAAATTTACAGGTGTCCATCCACGACCCAAAGGAGATAATTATTCAAGGGCGGTTTCTGCAATCCACGCCACTCCAATTGAGGACAAGGACATCAGATCCCTTGTAACCGATGAGTGGTTATCTCTATTTGGGTTGCTAGAAGAAGGTCGCACATCAGGCTCCAAGGAAGCATTGTATTGTGAGGAAAATTGGTCAAACAGGAAGGCAGCACCGGTAGCCCTGTTGTGCCTCCAGTCGAGGAGGCTCGGGATGATGCTGAAGAAGGTGAAATTAGAGGTGATGATGACAATGATCCTAGCAATGATGATGTTGGTCTGAGCAACGTGCCTATGGCGAATCATCACAAGACATGTGTAACATCCTTTATCTAGAGGCCCAAAACTAAGCGCTACAGATGGTGCAGTCATCTATGGTATTAGCTTCCGACGACTAAATATGGTTATGTTAATGGTATCTACAATATCAGAAGCACTTAAATATGAAACAAAACATAGATTTCAAAACAACATTTTCTTCATTATATTTAAAACAGATGTTCTATATTCTTAATACATAATCCCAATACGTTCCCAGGCAGAGATAAAATATAATAAATACATAATATGCCAAGAGCTGTGTATGAAGATACCCCCTTGGATGATCATAGTTATATAGTCATAATAGACTTAATACAAACACAGCGGAAATTCAACAAAACACAAAATGACAACTCCTAAATAGCCATCTGTTTGCCTCCTGCATGCCTCTGGTAGCCTTATTCGTCGTCCTACTAAACATGAAAATGACCTTAACCCCTCAGCCTATTCAAATCAATTTGAGCACCCGAGAGTTTAAGGGGAAAACATAAACTTCGAGTCAGACATAAAGCCTGGTATGAATAATATTATACATCCTGGTTTATTTTGTTAAGTGAGACCACGCCGCTTAGCGGAACGGGTTTCCCCTCACTAACATCCTTTTAAAACATATCATTGCAAAACCTTTTTCCTGCAATCAAAACTGATTAAACACTATAAAGCATAATTATGTAAACATACATAAATATCAGGTAATAGTGAACTATCTGTTCAAACACATAAGTTTTGTTTGGCTAACTTTTAACCTTTGGCTAACTCGGACCTACCAGATAATATAAACTAAATTTATCTAACACCTGTTAGGAACTCCCCTTCTGGACGGTCTGTCTCTAACTATCTATTAAATACTTCGCTTCTGGACGGTCTGTCATTAGCTATCTGTTAAATACTTCGCTTCTGGATGGTCTGTCCCTAGCTTAATCATCTCCCAGGTCTTCCTGATCCCAATGGTTTTTCGGGCTCACCAATAACCTATTTTTATACGAACATATATTCCCTTCGGTGTGTAATCATAATTTTAGTCTACCTGTGATCAAGCCCTACACACTGGAATTTTGGACAACAATTAGTTGGGGCTAATAGCTAATGTATAGGGAGCGACCCTATACCAGTCCCATATGGTATTCTAATATCTCAGTAATTTTCACTTAAGCATCCCCTCCCATAATTTTCCTTGGAAACATTTTGAAAATGATTTAAAACCTTTAAATCAAACTTACACAAGGAAAGTAGATAATCTTTATGCTTTACTCAAAATCACATTGCCATGTTATATATATCTTCTTTACTCAAACTTTAGTTGATGAAAACATTTAAACATTTGAAAGTGCCTCTTTCTAAAAAAAAATTGAAAGCATCTCTTTCGAAACCAAGTAAAACCCTTTTATTATCTAGGCCAAGATGCAAAAACCTTACCTTTTGAAACCTTACCCCAAACCTTTCGAAACCATTAAACTCAAACCTTTCGAAACTATTGAACTAAAACTTTCGAAACCATTGAACTAAAACCTTTCGAAACCATTGAACTAAAACCTTTCGAAGCCATTGAACTCAAACCTTTCGAAACCATTGAACTAAAACCTTTCGAAAGCATTCAACCTTTTAAAACATAAACCTTTTGAAGACTTATTGGGTTCAATTTAAAACATGTGGAAAATCTTCTTTTAAAAACCTTTCGACTTTGTCGAAAGCTCTGCTTCGAAAGCTTTAAAACAGATCATTTAAAACAATAGTCCCCTGCCTTTAAAACAACTCTTTCAAAAGCTTTGGGTTATACTTCAATTAGAAAAGCCAAGTAAAACATCTAAGTCGAAAGCTTTGATATCTTTCGAAAGCATTGAGAAGAGGCTGGTTATAGAAAAAGGTAAACCTTTCGACTTTGTCGAAAGCAATGACTTTAGAAAAGCGGTAGTAACCTTTCGACCTTGTTGGAAGGTTTAAAACCTTTATTTTAAAAGTTTGACCCGGTCGAAAGCAACCAAGTCGAAAGCTCTTATTCGAAAGCAAAGCCGGTGATTCTTTTGGTTTATAAAACAAACATACCCCAACCTCTTTAGCAACTAATCTTTCGACTAATTACCCTTCGACCTTGTCCAATTCATTACATACCAAGTAACTTGATATCATATGCATTGGTTTGACCTTGTCGAAAGCTATAATCTTTTGACCTTGTCGAAATGTCTAGGTCGGAAGGTTTGATGCCAAAAATGGCTGAAACATGCTAAAAGCAAGATTTTCTTGTTTTTAGCTTAAAAGAGATAGCTTTTCAACTAACCTGCTTTGTTTGTCAAATTCCTATTGGTTAACAAATACTTTTCAGAAAAGTGCTGCCACTAATTTTAGAATTAAATAATGATTTTATTTTATGAAATGCCCCTTCTCCTTAATTAAATATATAAAAACATTTAAGTCTCATACCTTAAATAATTTTATATATTCATCAAATTAGGAAAAATCTATAAAAATCATAGAAAATCTATTTTAATATGTTTTCCAACATATAAAAATTTCAAATCCAAATAATCATTATTTTAGCCATAAATAATTTATAACCCAATAAATCATTTTCTTCACTAGAAAATTAATATAAAATCTACATTAATTTAGAAAATTATGAAAATTGAAACCCATCTCTAAAATATCATTTCTGACCTGTATTTTAATTTTCTAGGCATTTGGATGTCATCTAATAGGGTTTTTATGTCAAACTTGTCATAAAACTAATATGAACATGGATAATTCACCAATAAACATATATATGACTTTAATCATCAAAACAAGGCATATACTTGCAAAAACATTTTGGATCTAGTCTTATAACCGAAAAAAAATAAGAAAATGGGAGGTAATAATTATTCACCTTAGCTTTGAGATTAAAAGATGTGAGATTTGATGTTGAATTAGTTGATTAGCTTCTTCCTCTTGAATCCTAGCTTTATATTTTCCTTGAGAATGAAAATGGTGACCGGCCTTAAATATTTTTGGTCTGCTAAAATAAAATGAACGTGAGTTTCCTTTCCTAAGGGTTTAGGGTATAAGGATCTCCTATTTTCCATATTGCCCTTACTCATTTCCTAACACATTAGTTTATGTTATCTCATTTTAATTTGCACATTAACATGGCACGACTACCTTTAGTTTAATCAAATCTTAACCTATTAATCTTCACATTATTTTATTTAATTTAACCAATTAAATATCCTAAATGATGTTATAATAAGATGGGGTGTTACAGACTCCCCACCTTAAAGAATTTCGTCCTCGAAATTAATATAAGCCACATAACAAAACAATTAAAGGTAAAACATACCATCAAACAAATCAGGATAAGAGTCTCTAATCCTGCTCTCAGTCTCCCAAGTATAGTCTCTAGCATCGTCACTCCACTGGACCTTTACTATTTTGACTGTCTTGTTCCTTAACCTCCTTTCATCTCTAGCCACAATCTGAATCGGCTTCCTAACTATGATCAAGTTCGGCCCCACTACTAAATCTTCTAACACTATAGGTGCTATGTTAGTCTCCGGGTCTCTAACACACTTTCTAAGATGAGAAACATGGAAACATCATGGACTCCTGCCAAACTATTCGGTAACTCTACTCTATAAGTGAGTTTCCCGATCCTCTCAACAATACGCAAAGGTCCTATGAATCTAGGTGCTAACATTCCTGACTTTCCAAATCTAATCACACCTTTCATCGGTGAAATCTTAATAAACACATAGTCTCCAACATAGAATTCCAAGTCTTTCCTCCTTCTATCTGCATAAATTTTCTGCTTAGAATGAGCTTCCTTCATCCTAGCTCGGATCAACTCAATCTTCTCTGCGGCTTCTTTCACCAAATCCAGATCAAAACCAGTCTATCCCCGGTTTCTAACCAACATACGGGAGATTTGCGTGGCCTCCCATGCAAATCTTTAAACGGTGCCATCCCAATACTAGTCCGATAACTATTGTTATACGGGAACTCGACTAAATGGAGATGGTCTTCCCATGATCCCCCGAATTCCAATACACAAGCTCTTAACAAATCCTCTAAGACTTTGTTAACTCTTTCCGTTTTCCCATCAGTCTATGGATGGTAAGCGGTACTCATGTTGAGCTTGGTTCCTAATGCTTCCTGTAGAATCTTCCAGAACCCACTAGTAAACAAAGAATCTCTGTCACTGATGATACTGCTAGGAATTCCGTGCAGCCTAACAATTCATAAATAACTTCACCAAAATATGTGTTATCCTAGTTGACTTTACTAGAATGAAATGGGCACTCTTAGTCAATCTATCCACTATGACCCATATGCTTTCATTCCCTCTACTAGATCTTGGCAACCTATCGATAAAATCCATAGAGATAGAATGCCACTTCCACATCGGAACATCTAACGGTTGAAGCAATCCACTTGGCTTTTGGTGTTCAACCTTTGCCTGCTCGCAATTCAAGCACTGCTTAACACATAACCCAATGTCCCATTTCATACCTTCCCAAAAGAAACTTCTCTTCATGTCATCATACATCTTCGTTCCTCCTGGATGGATAGTGAACTTCGAACGATGGCATTCATCCAAAACTTCTTTCCTCATGTTTCCTATATTCGGAACACACAACCTTCCTTTCTTTCTCAACCACCCTTCCTGGTCAAGACTGAAATCCTTTAAGTCATCGCTCTATGTTCCTTCCCTTAACTTTTTGATCCATTCAGCCAAAACTGGATCCTCTTCCTGTTTAGAAGCTATCTTCTCAATCATTACTACTCGAACTTCTAAACAAGACAATATAGCACTTCCTGCACTAGAACCTTACTCGGATCTATACTTCACTCTACAAGCTGACAGTGGTTCCAAAACTTTCCACTCAACAATCATAGCCAATACTACATTCTAATGTTTCCACTTAAGTGCATCTGCTACCTTATTTCCTTTCTCGGGTGTGTACTCAATTCCATAATCATAAACAGCAATAAACCCCAACCATCTCTACTGTCTCATGTTTAGCTCCTTTTGAGAGAACAAGTACTTTAACGACTTATGATCTGTATAAAGATGAAATTGCTCTCCCAAAAGGTAATGCCTGAAGTGTACGTGTAGTACTAAGGATCGTGTAATATGGTATATAAATGCGGAAACTGGTAATAACAGTAAAGTAAAAATTAAAGTAAGCACACCAGGAATTTTTATACTGGTTCGAACTTCCCATTCTACATCCAGTCCCAGAATACCCTCTGGATTTAAACTAAACCCCTCACTTAACCCAGAGGAATATGTATACGACACCTGAGCAGCCGAACAGGAATTTTTCCGCCTCAACAGTCGAAGAGGACTTCAACTTAATACAAATAGTTTGTTGACGAATGTGTTCTGAATAACACTGATTGTCTTTTGATAGTACAACTTTCCTATAATCAAATCCTCAAGAGTATATATGTGTGTGAAGATTTAGAAGGAAGATAATCACGTAGAATCGAAGTATATGAATAAATTCAAGGATTCTAGTGATATTAAATAAGAATGAATGCTTTTATTTGCAGAAATGAATAGAGATTAGATTTCAGAAATATAAACAAGAATCAGTGATTGTAGAAATGAATTGAATGTGTTTATATAATTGTAGAAGAGTTATAATCTTTCATCAAGAGTTTCAGTCAATAGTTGTGTCCATATCTCTTGAAACAGAGGACATTCCTCTTCATGAAATGATCGCATCTCTTCAGAAAACTAGCCGTTATTCTCTGGTCGGTCGACCGGAAAACCTGGCCGGTCAGCTGAGTTTGAAATCGTATACAAAACAGAAAGTCACTGTGCACATAACACAGGGTCGGTCGACCGAGGATCCTGGTCGGTCGGCCGACCTGGTGTTACTTGCACAATGTACACAGTTTTAATATAAATTATTTTGTGTGTGTGTGTGACTATTTGAGGAATGATTTTAACAATATTCTAAGACTCAATAAAATAAAATATTCATTACTAATCTCTGGATTGTAGTCTTGTCTCCTTTGTAGTACACAATATGCACTTATTCTCTTTTTGTCGCTTTCGTATAGTATTCTCGTCGTATGATCTCTGAAGCTTGTGTCATGAATCAAAACTCATGAATCAAAATTCTCCCCCTTTTTGATTGATGACAATACTTATGTGACGAAGTAAAACTTATCTATATTATAATTCTCCCCCTGAATATATGGCGACTTTTCTGCAAGAAATATGTTAGCTTTCATATATTTCTCCCCCTTTGTCATTGACAAAAAGGAGTACTTACTAGATGTAATATGTAAAAGAAATAGAATACTTGAAATTATGAAATAGCAAGTTGTAAAACAATATGATGCATGTATAGATATTCAAAACATAGCAATAAAAGAAACAAGCATTCATACATTGCATCATCACAAATAAGAGTTTTAAGGTAATACTTACTTTTCTCCCCCTTAATCTGTGCTTGCATTGTTTATTTTTGAAAATTGTGTTAGAGCAATATCTTTTCTCCCCTTTGTCATTGACAAAAAGGAGAGTTTATATGATAACGAATATTATATTTGTTATAAGTGTTAACAATATAGAACAAAATAACTACTACTTGTAAGGTATCAGAAAACAATGAACATTTAAAGCATGCGATACCCAAGATTCTTATAATTTCCTAATTTTTAGGAAACCATACCCATTTGGGTGTGGTTGTACCTCTATAAATATAATTTTCATTATTGATTACCATATCAAAATAATTATTAATGCATTTTTCTCTATTTTTCCAATTAACAGGAACCCAAATACTTAGATAATTTTTATTCATATTTCTCGTTAATGATTTTGTACTTCTAGAGAAATTATAAACATTATTGGTCATAGCAGTTTTTGAATTTCGATAAAAATTTGATTTCGACTTTACTCGAAATTTAGTAGTAGCACTAACATTTTTATTATACATAAAAGCGTATCTAGTGCTATTTCTATGATTATATCCTAAACTATTTTTATTATATAAAGGTCTAAAACTAGATAAAATTATGTTTAAATCATTTTGACCTTTATTAAATTTTGTGACTTCAGTGTTGAGTTTATCAAATTTAGCTTTAAAGTCACACTTATTATTTTCAAAAGAAATATTACTATTATTTAAAATACCCATTTTCTCATTTAATTCAGAATTCTCATTTTTTAACGTACCGTTCTCATTTTTGAGAAGGAAATTTTGAGATTCTAAATTATCTAAAGAGGATTGTAATAAATCATTTTGTCTTTTCAAATCAAAATTTTCTTTTGAAAATTTTTCTCTCTCGTTTTCAAATATGGTGTTTTGTTTATCTAGAAAATCTGTAGGAGTTATAAAATTATTCTTTAAATCACCAAGTTGATTTTCTAATTTTAACTTCTCGTTTTTCAATTTCTCATTTTCAAGTTCAACAGATTTCATCTTTTCTAAAATAATAAAATTAAGCTTTGAAATCTTATTGCTTATACTAACTAATTCATTATTATCTTTTACTGAAATTTGTAAATCAGAAAGTACCTTTTTACAGTCCTCATTGGTCGTTGCTCTAATAGTTTCAGGCTTTTTGCTTGCTGTACTTCGACCGGATCTTTTTCTAGCCATTATTCTATGATGTTGTGACGATCGATAGAATACCAGGCTCTGATACCAAATGAAAGTGTACGTGTAGTACTAAGGATCGTGTAATATGGTATATAAATGCGGAAACTGGTAATAACAGTAAAGTAAAAATTAAAGTAAGCACACCAGGAATTTTTATACTGGTTCGAACTTCCCGTTCTACGTCCAGTCCCAGAATACCCTCTGGATTTAAACTAAACCCCTCACTTAACCCGGAGGAATAGGTATACGACACCTGAGCAGCCGAACAGGAATTTTTCCACCTCAACAGTCGAAGAGGACTTCAACTTAATACAAATAGTTTGTTGACGAATGTGTTCTGAATAACACTAATTGTCTTTTGATAGTACAACTTTCCTATAATCAAATCCTCAATAGTATATATGTGTGTGAAGATTTAGAAGGAAGATAATCACGTAGAATCGAAGTATATGAATAAATTCAAGGATTCTAGTGATATTAAATAAGAATGAATGCTTTTATTTGCAGAAATGAATAGAGATTAGATTTCAGAAATATAAACAAGAATCAGTGATTGTAGAAATGAATTGAATGTGTTTATATAATTGTAGAAGAGTTATAATCTTTCATCAAGAGTTTCAGTCAATAGTTGTGTCCATATCTCTTGAAACAGAGGACATTCCTCTTCATGAAATGATCGCATCTCTTCAGAAAACTAGCCGTTATTCTCTGGTCGGTCGACCGGAAAACCTGGCCGGTCAGCTGAGTTTGAAATCGTATACAAAACAGAAAGTCACTGTGCACATAACACAGGGTCGGTCGACCGAGGATCCTGGTCGGTCGGTCGACCTGGTGTTACTTGCACAGTGTACACAGTTTTAATATAAATTATTTTGTGTGTGTGTGTGACTATTTGAGGAATGATTTTAACAATATTCTAAGACTCAATAAAATAAAATATTCATTACTAATCTCTGGATTGTAGTCTTGTCTCCTTTGTAGTACACAATATGCACTTATTCTCTTTTTGTCGCTTTCGTATAGTATTCTCGTCGTATGATCTCTGAAGCTTGTGTCCTGAATCAAAACTCATGAATCAACAATGCCTCCATACCTTCAAGGTGAATATAACGGCAACTAACTCCAAATCATGCATAGGATACCTAACTTCATGCGGTCTGAGCTGTCTAGAAGCATAAGAAATCACTTTACCTCTTTGCATCAACACAACTCCCAACCTAGTTCCACAGGCACAAGTATAAACAACCAAATCACGATTCCCCTCCAGAACCACCAACACCGGTGCATGAGTCAATAAGTGTTTCATGCTCTGGAATGCTTCCTCACATTTTATCAGTCCATACAAACTTCACATCTTTTCGCGTAAGCTTAGTCATCGGTGCAGCTATCCGTGGAAAATCCTTTATAAACCTTCGATAATATCCAGCCAATCCAAGGAAGACCTTTATCTCGGTCACCGTCTCGGGTCTCTTCCAATTATTCACCGCCTCAATCTTAGTTGGATCTACAGACAACCCTTTCTCTGAGACTACATGACCAAGGAACTTCACTTCCTTCTTCCAAAAATGACACTTTGAAAACTTAGCCTTCAACTGATGCTCCCTCAACGTCTCAAGCACAACTCTAAGATGAACTTTATGCTTCTTATCATCCTTAGAGTATATCAAAATATCATCTATGAAGACCAAGACAAACCTATCCAAGTGCTCTCAGAAAATTTGGTTCATCAGATCTACAAATAATGCCGGCGCATTAGTTAATCCAAACGGCACAACTAACCATTCGTACGACCCATACCTTGTCCTAAACGCCGTTAAAGGAATATTATCCTTTGCGACTCTAAGTTGATGAAACCACCTCGCTAAATCCATATGAGAGAATACTTTAGCTACACTTAACTGATCGAACAAATCGTCAGTTCTCGGCAATGGATATCGGTTCTTTGTCGTATTCTCATTCAACTTACGATAATCGATACATAGCCTTAATGATCCGTCCGGCTTCTTAGCGAACACTAAGGTAGCTCCCCAAGGCGAACTACTCGGTCCGATAAAATTCTTGCCTTCCAATTCCACCAACTGCACCTTCAACAGTTTCATCTCTGTGGGTGTCATCCTGCTTGGCGGCCTACTCACCGGTTCTGCTTCAGGCACTAAATCAATTTGAAACTCAATGGCTCGTTTCAACAGCAGTCCAACCACCAACTCAAACAAATCAGCAAATTCTCTAACCACAAAGAATCGATGCAACTCATCTTCCAACTCCATGATACCCAATAAAGCATTCAATTCGCAACTAGGGTTCTCTATGGTACAAACTATCTGATCACTAAAATCCGGATGACTAAGTGGTATTTTCCTATCATGGCAAAATATCCTAGCATCATATTTACTTAACCAATCCATCCCAAGGATAATCCCAAACCCCACAAAATCAAACACATGCAAACAGCAATCAAACTCTAAATGGTCACACGTCATCCCAAGTGTCACATACCCTCCTATCGGATTTGCAACCCTTAAGGAAGTAACTAAATATGGGGTTTCTAGGTTGATGCACTAGTATCAAATAGAATGCTAATAGACATACCGTGAATCTGTAGTGAGCCTCCCAGAACAGCCTTCCCTTTCTCTAGCACAACCGGCCTTGAAATTGCGGGCTCCAATGTATACATCTTTCCCTTTCCATCTCTAATAGGCTCTTTGCAATTGTTCTTATGATGGCCGATCTGATTACAATTAAAGCATATGATGTTCTTCTTCCCAATCACCTCCTTTCCTTTCTCTTTTCCTTTTCCAGTACGACACTCATTAGCATAGTGTCCTTTCTTACCACATTTATAACAAAGCACCTCAGCTTTTCCCTTCTTCTATGCTCCTACCTTCTGAGCATTCTTCTTTCGGAAAAACTTGCTTTTCTGGCCTTGTCCCATCTGGACCTTCTTCATTTTCCTCTCTAAACAAACTAACGCCTTTTCCTGCCTCAACGCCATTTCTATCACTACATCACTTGGATCTCTTATGTGCGGCAAGGTGGCACTTATCAACTCTGGCTTCAAGCCACTTATAAACTTCTCATTCCTCTTGATCACCATATCAACCAAGGCATACCCATACCTGGCTAACTCCATAAATCTTCTTGCATACTCTAGAATAGACATCTCTCCTTGTTCTAGTTCAGCAAACTTTCTAACCAATGCCGACTGCGCCATCACTGACATAAACCTTTCTTGAAACCTTCCCCTAAACTCCACCCAAGTCATGGTTTCCTAATTAACACCAGGTATAACAGTATTCCACCAAAATAGAGCAGCTCCTAGAAGCTGTCTCGAAGCTAATCTCCTCTTCTACTCGTTATTCAATCCTAGGTCAGAAAAGATTCTCTCATAATGTAGCAGCCAATTTTCCACCTCAATTGC
This sequence comes from Allium fistulosum, assembly GCA_030737815.1. Lineage (NCBI taxonomy): Eukaryota > Viridiplantae > Streptophyta > Magnoliopsida > Asparagales > Amaryllidaceae > Allium > Allium fistulosum. Next base: position 922,384,563 of record CM060906.1, read on the forward strand.
ATCTTCAGTTCCAATGAACGGCTTCCCTCCAAGCGTGGTATAGTCTCTGCTCAAGTTAGCATAGTTGTTGACTATCGGAGCTTCCTGAACTCCTCCTCCAGCAGCATTCCCTCCGACAACTCCAGCTGCAATTCCAGCTTGCATCATATTTACGAAAAACTGATACATGGCTCCCATATCCACTTGGGGAACCCCAGCACCAACATTTTTAGCTTGATCCTGACCTGGACCTCTTTTAACATTTGGTCGGGCATTTCCATTAGAGGTGGTGCTCTCTCCTCCAAAATTAACTCCACCTCTTCTTCCTTCCATAGTTGTATTCAAGTCTTGTGAGATACAGATGAATGGCCTAATTAAGATAGGAGTCTAGAGATATAGTGTATACTTATATATAACAATTACAAGTACGTTACTACAACGTTATCCCATACCCCGATCTTAACTCTAATTACTAAGGATTATGTTTTTCCAAAACCATTTTTAATTAAAGTATTTCATAAACCATGCTCTGATACCAAGCTGTAACATCCCCGATTTAGAGGCCCAAAACTAAGCGCTACAGATGCTGCAGTCATCTATAGTATTAGCTTCCGGTGACTAAATATGGCTATGTTAATGGTATCTACAATATCAGAAGCACTTGAATATGAAACAAAACACAGATTTCAAAACAACATTTTCTTCATTATATTTAAAACAAATGTTCCATATTCTTAATACGTAATCCTAATACGTTCCCAGGCATACATAAAATATACTCAATACAAAATACGCCAAGAGCGATATATGAAGATACCCCCTTAGATGATCAGAGTCATATAGTCATAATAGACTTAATACAAACACATCGGAAATATAACAAAACATAAAACTACAACTCTTAAATAGTTATATGTTTGCCTCCTGCATGCCTCCGGTAGCCTTATTCGTCATCCTACTAAACCTGAAAAATACCTTAACCCCTCATCCTACTCAAATCAATTTTGAGCACTCGAGAGTTTAAAGGGAAAACATAAACTTCAAGTCATACATAAAGCCTGATATGAATAATATTATACATCCCGATTTATTTTGTTAAGTGAGACCACGCCGCTTAGCGGAACGGGTTTCTCCTCACTAACGTTCTTTTAAAACATATCTTTGCAAAACCATTTTCATGCAATTAAAACTGATTAAACACTATAAAGCATCATTATGCATAAATATCAGGCAATAGTGAACTATCTGTTCAAACACATAAGTTTTGTTTGGCTAACTTTTAACCTTTGGCTGACTCGGGCCGACCAGATAATATAAACTAAATTTATCTAACACATGTTACACACTCCCCTTCTGAATGGTTTGTCCCTAATTATCTATTAAATACTTCGCTTCTGGATGGTCTATCCTTAACTATCTCTTAAATACTTCGCTTCTGGACGGTCTGTCCCTAGCTTAATCATCTTCCCGATCCTAATGGATTTTCAGGCTCACCAATAAACTATCTATATATAAACATATTCCCTTCGGTGAGTAATCATAATTTTAGTCTACCTATCACCAAGCCCTACACACTAGAATTTTGGACAACAATTAGCTGCAACTAATAGCTAATGTATAGGAGCGACCCTATACCAGTCCCATCTGGTATTCTAATATCTGAGTCATTTTCACTTAAGGATCCCCTTCCATAATTTTCCTTGAAAACATTTTCAAAATGATTAAAAACCTTTAAATCAAACTTACACAAGGAATTAGATAATCTTTATGCTTTACTCAAAATCACATTGCCATGTTTTATATATATATATATATATATATTCTTTACTCAAACTTTAGTTGATGAAAACATTTAAACGTTTGAAAGTACCACTTTCTAAAAAAAATTGAGAGCGTCTCTTTCGAAACCAAGTAAAACCCTTTTATTATCTAGGAAAAGAGGTCAAAACCTTATCTTTTGAAACCTTACGAAACCATTGAACTCAAACCTTTCGCAACCATTGAACTAAAACCTTTCGAAACCCTTGAACTCAAACCTTTTGAAACCATTGAACTAAAACCTTTCGAAGCCATTAACCTCAAACCTTTCGAAGCTATTGAACTCAAACGTTTCAAAACCATTGAACTAAAACCTTTCGAAGCCTTTGAACTCAAACCTTTCAAAAGCATTCAACCTTTTAAAACATAAACCTTTCGAAGACTTACTGGGTTCAATTTAAAACATATGGAAAATCTTCTTTTAAAAACCTTTCGACTTTATTGGAAGCAACCTTTCGACTTTGTCGAAAGCTCTGTTTCGAAAGCTTTAAAACACATCATTTAAAACAATGGTCCCCTACCTTTAAAACAACTCCTTTGAAATTTTTGGGTTATACTTCAATTAGAAAAGCCAGGTAAAACATCTAAGTCAAAAGCTTTGATACTTTTACACCAAATATCAACCTTTCGACTAAGTCGGAAGGTCTTTCAACAAAGACAAAGGAAAGAGAACCACATCCCAAATCTTTCAAAGGAGTCGAAGGGATGTAGTCATCAGAGTTTAACAGCCTCAAATCTTTCGAAGGGGTCAAAAGGTTCCATCTCTTAGTATCCAGAGAGTTCCTACCTTTCGAAGAAGATGAAGAAATCAAAGCAAATGTGAACAGCTCCATGGTGACCTTTTCAACATAGCAAGCCTTTCGAACCGGTTAAAGCACATCTAGGATACCTTTCGGCGATGTCGAAAGGTTTTATGAAGAAAGAAACACTCATAAGTCAGCAAAGAATGAAAGACAACTTTTCGACAACATTGATGGGAAGCACAGCTCTCAACAAACAATCAAGTGAAGAGCAACCTTCCGACAAGGTCGAAGGGTTCACAACAATCAAGTGAAGAGCAACCTTCCGACAAGGTCGAAGAGTTCACAGTAGTATATAGAAGGAAAACCCTTCGACAAAGTCGAAAGGTTCATGAAGGCACAAAGAAAAGCAGACCTTTCGACAATGTCGAAAGGTTCAAAATCACATATGAAGGGCAAACCTTTTGACAAAGTCGAAAGGTTCATAGATGCATATAAAAGGGAGACCTTCTGATCCAGTCGAGGGCATGTAGTCGAAAGTGGGGCTGCCTGCATCTATAGATAAGACCCAAGTGGTCATGTTTTGGGGATCTGATTTCTCTCATTCTAATCTTTTATCTTCTTAATCAATGCATTGTAACCCTAATTAGGGTGTTGATTTGGGGAATTCAATAAAATAAAGCTTTTTCTTGGATAAAGAGGGAAGTCCTAAGCTTTGTTGATTACTTTACTATTTGTTTAAACCCTTGTTTTATTAACTCCTAATTTTTAGGTTCAATCTCATCGAAAGGTTCTTGCCGACAAGGTCGATAACTCTTTTGATACACGTAAATACTGCAACCTTTCGAAGCCATTAACCCTAAGATCTGAACCTTTCGACAAGTTTGGCAATACATTTGGTCCAAACATTCATTGCAACCTTCCGAATTGATTAACCCTATGATCTAAATCTTTCAACAAAGTCGACAGTTCTTATGCTATAATAATACCAGTAACCTTTTGAAGCTATTTTCCAAGTGGCCTAACCTTTCAACAGGGTCAAAATCTATTCTCTAAACCTAAAAATTTGGACTCGTAAGGTTTAATCCAAAAGAGATTATTCCCATACCTTTCGACAAGGTTGAAACCTACTCCATATAAGTGATTTAACCTTTCGACATGGACGAAAGCTACTACATATCCACCAAGGAATTTGATATCTTGCCCAAACCCAAAAAAGGCTATCACCCAAACCATTCGACAAGATTAAAACCAACCTTAAAAGGACAAACCTAGGGAATTTCAACTTAATCAAAAGGAAACCCTTGAAGGAAATCCCATACTGACTCAACAAAGTCGGAATGTTTCATAGACTAAAACCTATACCTTTCGACGACGTCGAAAGGTCCAATCAAAGAGTTATCAACAAGTAAAGCCAAAATTAAAGACAATTTCTAAGGGAATCTCTCTTGTTGCTCCTAAAAGGGATTTTCATCTTTCTTAGCATTATCTTGGTGTGTTGATATGAAATCTTGTTAACATTTTTGACGCTAGAAGGAGGGCTCGAACCTCCGACTTGGTTAACCCCCTAACACTACTATTCTATAACCCCCTTTGGATTAATTTTCTATCAAGTGTATCCATTTTGGTTTGATCATGGCCAGAAGATTTAAAAGGTCTGAACAAGGGTCTTCAAAACCACTTTTGACAAGATTCTCCCAAGTAAACATCAAAAGCTCCAATCAAGATGAAGAGAAAAGGCTAAGGCTCAAAGCCCTAAGGATTATAAACAAAAAGAAAGCAGAATCTTATGATCCTAAGAGATGGAGTCTAAATCCTTTTCATGTGGGTCCTACCCCTATCTTTGCACTTAAAAAAGAACAAATGGAAGTGATAATATCTTTAATCAAATGAGTAGAACAATCCAACATTATTCCAGCTTTGAGAGAGAGAGAGAGATAATGAATGATTACAACGCCTTTACACACAAATGGCAACCAACTACAACAAGAGCACTTCCAACCCAAGAGATTCAAAAGGTAGCAAAAATAAAAATAATTGAAGAGCATGAAATGATAAGGCTGAAAAATAAAAAGTCAAAGTGCCATCCTCAAGAGTCAAATTTCAAGTCTAGACTTCCAAAAGAATGCAACTTAATAACATCAATGGAAAATGTCTACTTGCTCACAAAGGATGAACTTAACTATTGGCCATCACAAAAGAAAAGGCCAAAACATGAAAGGAACTTGGGAGGGTCCTTATGTCATTATCATATGATGAATGGTCATGAAACCAACTACTGTAGAGCCCTGGAGGGGATGATCATCAATTTCTTTAGACAAGGAAAGATCAGTGAATTTGTAAAAAGGATTTGAGAAAGGATTAATAAAGATCAACTTTTTGAAAAGACAAAGTCTAGATGGTTGGTGCTGAAATGATCCTCATATTTGGATACTGCCTAAGATGGTATTCTACCTAAGACGGTAGAAAAACCTCTGTCCGCACCGAGATGGCCAGAGCAAAGCAGCTCCTGGAGGGAGGGCGGTTAAGCCTTTAACCGCGTCATGAGATGGCCAGGTTAAAGCACCAAACAAGCCCTTGGTCGCGCCTCTGGTCAGGCCAAGGCGCCTCTTGGAGGGAGGACGAAGTAAGCCTCTATCTGTGCCATAAGATGGCCAGGGTAGAGCACCGAACAAGCCCTTATTTGCGCCATGCTATGGCCAGGTTAAGGTACCTCTTGAAGGGAGGATGGAGTAAGCCTCTATCTGCGCCATAAGATGGCCAAGGTAGAGCACCGAACAAGTCCATGTCCACGCCAGAAAACGGCCAAGGCAGGGTGCCTTCTGGAGGGAGGTCAGGTAAGTCCTTGGTTCCAGCTTCTAAGATGAGCTAACCAAGAGCACGAGACAATAATGGACTAAGACGTCCAGGCCCAAGAAGAGGCCCAATAAATAAAGGACTAAAATGTCCAAGCCCAAGTGAGGTTCAATCAATATTGGACTAAGACGTCCACGCCCTAGAAGAGGCCCAACAAATGATGGACTAAGAAGAGGTCCAAGCTTGAGAAGAGGCACATTCATCGAAGGACTGAGATGTCCAAACCCGAGAGGAGGCTCATCCATTCATGAACTAAAATGTTCAATCTTGAGAAAAAGAATATTCGATCATGGACTAAGACGTCTTAGCTCAAGAGGCAGCTAATCAGATTGTTTCTACGCATTCAAAACCTGAAGGGTTCAAACATGTCAAAGAAGACGGAAGCAAAGGAGGGGAATGGAACTTCGCTTATTTATTACCCGAATCTAGGTTATGGGACTTTCATTTCTAAAACATCATTTATTAATACCCGAATCTGGGTTTCGGGTCTCTTACATCAGAATTACATCAATTAATACCCGAATCTGGGTTTCGGGATATTCATTTCAGAACTTCACTATATAATACCTGATCTGGGTTTCGGGTGTCTATTAACTTCTAGTTATCTTAATGTACCCGAATCTTGGTTTCAGGATTCTCATTTTAAACATTAGCTGTTAATACCAGAATTAGGGTTTTGGGTCTTTCATATAAGAATTTCATCATCAATTACTAGAATCTTGGTTTCAGGTATTCATTAATTATTACCTTATTATATCCGAATATGGATATCAAGACTACTACTTACGTAAACCCTAATATGGGAGCAAAATTTCTGGATTTTTGTTCATCACAAATGTCTGAATCCAGGTCAAGGAATATTAAAGATCACTATTAAAAGTCTCCGAATGGGGGCTTCGAGTTTTTTTATTTTTAAATCCCATTAATGTTGAGGAATGGGTTGGAGAGTTACTACATCCGAATTTTAGACACTGATCTCTTAATCAGGTTCTTTATTAAATAAAGGTTATATTCTAATATTTATATCTTTGTGACGAGGCAGAATTGTCTATCGACAAATTTCAAACTTTCCAGCCAAGTGGAAGGAGTTGCCTTCTTAGCCATCTCCCATCTTATTTAAAGATGAGATTTTTACATTTAGTATAAACTATTTGACGTACAATTAATAGAATGATTTGTTAATCTAAACAAATGACATACATAGAAAAAGATGTCGATTTCAAGCTAACAATTAGAAATATTGTTTGCTACATGCTTTTCAAGGAAATCAAAACAATAAGGAATAGTAAAAGATTCAGCAAGTCCAGAAATCAATAAGTGAGCAATTCAAAAACATCGTTACAGAGAAGGATTGCAAATCAGGTGATATTTACAAAGTTTATGTGATTTACATAAGTTATAAAGTCATTCACAAAACGACAAAATTATATACAAGATAGATTTGCATAGCTCAAATATATAGAGGAGTTACAAATCTTAGGCGGCCCTATCGAGAGTTTCTGCAACTGTAGGATCAACTACGTGTCTGATGGCCGCCCTAAGAACTTCTTTAAGCTTCTTTTCTTTTCTCCTTAATTGGTTTTCATCATCAATTGCATCGATGTTGGTCTTTAGGGCACGATTAAAAGCTCTATTCACAGCCCTGACTATTTTATTCTCTCTCTCTCTAACTCTACGACACGCTTGACGAGCAAGTAATTATCATGCTCTAGCTTTTGGTTTTTGGCAGCATATTCATTAATGGTTTGAGAGTACTTCACTTTCTGATGCTCATCAAAATATTTGGTTGTTTTGAACTTTACCCTTCGGCACCAATTCCCCACTACATTATCATCTAAACCTGGGGGAGGGTTAGGTATAGTAGGGAATTTTTGAGCCACGAGAAGCTTTGACCTAGTAGGTTTGACCGTAGGAGGTATTACTTGAGGGATTGGAAGATCAATTTTTTGAAGTCTTATCACCCAAAACAAACTATAAAGAGGCACACTACGCTTGGCTATCTTTTAACTTTAATTCCAAATTGTTAATTTGTTGAATAAGTTCGGACATTTTATGATCAAAATCAGCTGTGGGATTAGTCTTCACTTGACGCTTGAGCGTAGTGATCATCTCATCCTTTTTCTTAATATCAGCCTTGAGATAGGCTATATGGTCTTTCTGACCACTGGCGAAAGTCTTTTGGAGAAGATATCTTTTATGCCATTTTACGGCTTCCGTATTGCCACCGAAACGCTCAAGAAGGACTTCATCATGGACTACGATCCCACCGCTCGTTGTTAATAGTCTTTCTCTGGTAACATCAACGCTTGAAAGCAAGTTTTAAGAAAGATGAGTCGTAGATGGTCGTAGCTCCTATTTAAACAAAAGAAGTGGATTGAAAATCAAGATAGAGGTAAAAATATCTTCATTATTATCATAACATATTACAGCTCAAACAACAACGAAATTAAAAAGGTACAATAAACTACTTGGTTACACTTAAAGCTGGGAAATTACTTTTCTAACTTTATTTAAAGAACTAGCTGAAAGCGTAACCGTCAAATCAAAAGGCATAGTAACTCCTTTCATGGTAATGACCGGCGGGCATTTGCTATAGTCCCATTTCCCAGCTGGGGGACTATCACGACCACAAATTAGTTTAGAGTGAAATGTTCTGATCTCTTTAAGGAAAGTTTCCTTCTCATTGCCGAGGAAGTCAAAACGAAGGCGAGGGTATTCCAAGTACAATTTTTGTAAATCTCGAAGGAAACAATATCTCACTAACTTTGAAATCTTTAAAATTGATGCATTTTCAAAGTAAAACCTTCTCAATTTAACGAATTGGCTTAAGCGGTCTCTAGGGACGAGTCGACCTAAAGAACTGTCATTCTGGAATAGTATAGTAAAGAAAAACTAAGCGTAAAGAAAACAGTGCTAAAACATATATTTATATATAAATTCACTATTACATGTTATAATTACTTATCTGGTTCATACAAAATATATTTAGAGAAAAATTCAGAAACAAATTTATTCCTATAGTACTTAAGCTTTTCAGAGGGAGGATCTTGAGGAATCGATCTGACTCACGGTAAGTTCCAGCAAGTTCCAGGATGTGGGTTAGATCCGAATTCATCTAACTATCTTTTATGAAAGCGTCTAAGTAGACCCCCACTGAATTCGCCTAAGTATGAAAAATCAATAATAGAATGTCTACAATAAGCTTTATACAAAAAATTAACTAAAATGTCTCTCTCTTTGATCAACATCCAGAATAAAGTTATTAACTATCAATTTTCCTTCCAGAGAGCGTCGTACCAGAGACGCACTCTCTTTAGTAAAGGAGCAGCCCTTTGATATTTAAATGATGCTAATACGGAGGTGCTCCTATCCAGACCGTGATGTTTCTCAGACAAAATATTGTGCTCCTTTATCAATTTGTCTAACTCCCTATATAACTTGTTAGTTTCCGCATGTTTTCTGTCAAGTTTGGTTCTATAGGGGAAAGTAGACTTCTTCTTTATCTAAGAAAAATGATTTAGCACTAATTATTATCTTCGAAGTTAAAGACATTTAAACAAGGAATTCCGTACTTGAGAGATTGGAATTAAAGTCTTGGGAGCCTACTCTTTCTCTGTTGGATTCTCAGTTTGCGTGGGAGCAGGCTCATCTTCCGGAACAGTAGGAGGCCCGGGGGAAGTGGGTGGCATATCTTTTGAAGGGGGTTGCTCTTTGTCTGGAGCTTTGTTTTGATCACCACTGTCCATCCCTGAAGCACTTGAAGGCCCTCCTTTGTCTCCACCAAGACCTTGACCTCCGGAGGGGTTATCATCATTATTGTCACTATCCCAATCAATTTCATCATCATCATCTTTTTCCTTGGGGTCGTTATCTTTATCATCCTCCTCTTCAGAATCGGGTTCAATGTCAAAAGTGTTTATATCAAAAGAAAGAGCTTCTGCCACATTAACTATCTCCTCCTCGCTTTGGGGTCCAGTACCCTGCCTAATTTAGTTGATTTTCCCATAACTCTTTTGGCTAAGCTGGGTCGAGAGAGAGGAAGCCAAAGTCAGGACATTTCTCGTGATTGTCGGCATAGGTAAGCATGATGGGATCGTCATAATGTTTCAGCATCATGGGCCCCAAGGTGGCTTGAGCAAACTCAGAGACTTACTTTTTGACATCGGAGAGGGTTTGAACAGCTAGTTTGAGCGAAGCTCTGGTCCTTTTGAATTTGTCTTTCAGTAGAGAATTCTTGACGACCAAACGAGCTTTCTCATCTTCCGAGTCTTTTTAAGCTAGATCCATTGTAAATTTTTCATTGGTGGAGAGTTGGTGAGCTAGCCTCTCTACTTCTAGATCAGCCTCAGCCCTGGTGAAGGAAGCCTTGACTCACTCCAACTCAAAGGAAGTATCGTTTTGAGCGGTAGTCAAAGAAGATAGTTGATTTTTGAGTTTAGGATTTTCCTCCTTAAGCTTGGAGGATCCAACAGAAAGCCTTGAAACAGTTCATTTAAAGCAATCCACTTCCTGGAAATCTGCAACAAGAAGAAGTGTAACACAAGTTAGCAATTAGAAAAATTCAGTGATGATATGATCAGTAGGGTCAGAGCTTACCAAAATTTGTTGCTCCATCAAAGAGCGATAATTTTCTACCATTACTGGACTTAATGGTGGCGAAAAGAAGAAGTAAAAGATTCTGAATGTAGGATCAGCTTGACAAGTTCATCAAAATTGGTCGGTGGAGGAGCAGAAGATGACGACTCCGGAGGAATTTGCAGCTTAGAAGGAGTTACCAATAGAGCAAGCTGCATCTGTGCTAGTGCAGTTAGGAATCAGTGATAGTAATATGAGGAAAGGGTGCCGGAGTAGGTGGAGTTTGCTCCATTTTATCTTTAGAGACTTCAAAAGTGGGGCTCTTTGAAACTTTCTCAAGAGATAGGCGCTCTACTTCCTCCTCCACATTAGTAATTTTTGCAACTTTCGCCGGAGGAGCATCTTTAGAGGGCACCGTTAGTCTTCTTTTAAGAGATCTTTTGGATTTAGCGAAAGCCTCAAGATCGATGTTACTTCCGAAGATGATGGAGAAGGGGAAGCACCACTTGAAGATACAATGGACTTGGAGGGAGCTAAAACAAATTCAAGCGAATATCAAAATCAGTCAAAGTAATTCAAAGAATTCCAGAGACAAAGAGGAAAAATACTACGTTAATAATATACCTGAAATGTCAGCATAAATAGGTGACATTGAAGTGAAGTGTTCAGCATTGCCTAAGGAAAGGAAGCTCTTGCTATGAGAGGTATGCATGATCGTGGGAGGAGTTCCTAGGATCCTCTGTCCAGGAAGCAGAAAAGAATGTTTTCGTGGATTCGAAGGGGTTAAGAGCCTCAGCCTGCTTCCAAGTTGTTCAGAAGCTGCGGTTAAAGAATCGATGGTTTTCTTGTTAGCATCACTAAGTGTCTTGGAAGATTCACCTGAAAAAAGTCAAAGATTAGTTAACAGAAAGCATAGAGTAAAGCAAAGACAACATTAAAGTAGACTTACGTGGGGAGGCGTGAACATCAGCAAAGCACTTGACGAAGAAAATTGATTCTCCCAGTCCTTAAACTTACTGACACTATCTGATATCAGCTTCTTGTATACATTAACTCTGTAAATTTGCTTGTTAAGATTACGTAACCTTGCCAACTTGGTCAAGGAGTTTAGAACTTCAGCATTAAGCGAAGGAAGTCCAAATTCCAACGCCAACATTTCCAGGCATAGTAGATGAGTATAGACATTTGGGAATAGTTGTATTGGAGCGACACCAACATGAGACATGAATGAGGTCAAGAACTCAGGAAAAGGAAGAAATCCACTGTGCCATATGTGGATGGCCATGTAAGCAAAATACCCTTCGGGAGGGTTGTCAATGGTATCAGTTGGTTGAGGAGGGATAGCTTCGATCCTGGTGATACCAAAGTCTTTAAGAATAACATTGACTTCGTTATGAGTTTCGATGGAAGAATTCTTAGCAATAGCTTCAAATTTTGGAGAGCTCATGATTCTACTAGGTGAGAACGTTTTAGTTAAAATCTCTTGTTTATTTATGAGTTTAGAAAGCACACGAGAATTAAACAAGTAAATTTACTGAGATAGCTCAAGAGTAAAAACATACATAATTTTTTAAAAAATGGTGCAAAAATTTTAAGTCAAAAAAAACTTGATAGTTTAAGCTTTCAACAACGTCAAAAGGTTTGCAGCTCAAGCTTTCGACAATGTCGAAAGGTTTGTAACTCAGGCTTTCGACAATGTCGAAAGGTTAGCAATTCAAGCTTTCAACAATGTCGGAAGGACAATGACATCAACCTTAACCATCATACTTCGATATTATTGAAAAGCCTAAAAAGCAAACGATAATATAAATTTCTTAATATCGACAAAGTCGAAAGGAAGAAATGGAACATTAACCCATTCATCACCTTTCGACAATGATGAAAGCTCTATGGAAGCCTGGATACACTTCGAGTGTAACATAAACTAGGTGGCAAGACCTTTCGACAAGGTCGAAACCAAGAGCTTAATATTCTTGAGTTAAAAATATTGATATTGTTGATGTTGTCGAAAGGCCTGGTCCAAGTTGTCAAAACTTGTCCTACCCATCGAAGTCGAAAGGTTTCAGGTTCAACACGTGTGCTTTAAACATTTCGACAAAGATGGGTAGAAACAACTCTAAAGTTGAAGAATTTCAACCTTGTCGAAAGCTAATAGTCGAAAGGTTTGAAACTGTTCAACCTTGTCGAGAGCTCTTTGTCTAAGGGTTAGATTTACTCCATTTAACCACCTAGCCTTTCGACAACGTTGGAAAGGTTGGCATCACAATACCTTTCGACCCCATCGAAAGGTGCTAAGAGGTAGAAAGGACATTTTATGCTACCAAATTGTACACAAGAGGGTTCCAGGTTATCAATCGGGTTTAACCAACCCCAAACCCCATAATAAATGCAGTGTCCAAATTTTTCTTTAAGAACAAGTAAATCAAACCTATTAACAAAGTGGATTTCATTTGAAATTGATCTAATTCGATTTCGAAAAAGGTATAAAATTGTCAATAAGTCAAAAACCCAGGATTAAAACAAAAGGCAAAAATCAAACATTTTGGATTGAAAGATAAACCCAATAAGGGGATTTTCAACAACAATCACCACCAACCTCAAAATTCCAAAGCCAAAGATGAATTTTGTTAAAACTGATTTAGAAGAAAGGGTTTTTCAGCAAACCAAACTAAAATTGAATTTCAATTTTGGGATTTGAAAAACTGTAAATTTTACTGAAAACGGATAAGAGCAGAGATTAATCTAAAGATTATGAATCGAAACTAAGAAATTACCTTGTTGTTTGAAATCAAAATGTAGGAAGTTTCGGAGAATACTTTTACATTTGCACGATAATTTTGTTTGCAGGTAAAAGAGGAAGAAAGAGAAGAAGTGCACTATATAAGAAAAGTCACCTAAATTTTCAACCGTTGGATCAGATTTAAATGGACGTCCCTGATCAACGCAAGAAGGGCAAGAGGCGGGAAGATTTTAGCTTTCGACAAAGATAACTTGGAAAGTCAAGAGCATCCCTTCTAATGGGGGGGCAAATGTTACACCAAAAATCAACCTTTCGACTAAGTCGAAAGGTCTTTCAACAAAGACAAAGGAAAGAGTACCACAGCCCAAACCTTTCGAAGGAGTCGAAGGGATGCAGTCATCAGAGTTTAACTGCCTTAAACCTTTCGAAGGGGTCAAAAGGTTCCATCTCTCGGTATCCAGAGAGTTCCTACCTTTCGGAGAAGATGAAGAAGTCAAAGAAAATGTGAACAGCTCCATGGTGACCTTTTCAAAAGCATAGCAAGCCTTTTGAACTGGTTAAAGCACATTCAGGGTACCTTTCGACAATGTCGAAAGGTTTGATGAAGAAAGCAACACTCATAAGTCAGCAAAGATGAAAGACAACCTTTCGACAACATTGAAGGGAAGCACATCTCTCAACAAACAATCAAGTGAAGGGCAACCTTCCGATAAGGTCGAAGGGTTCACAAACAATCAAGTGAATAGCAACCTTCCGACAAGGTCGAAGGGTTCAAAACAATCAAGTGAAGGGAAACCTTCCGACAAGGTCGAAGGGTTCACAATAGTATATAGAAGGAAAACCCTTCAACAAAGTCGAAAGGTTCATGAAGGCATAAAGAAAAGCAGACCTTTCGACAATATCGAAAGATACAAAATGGCATATGAAGGGCAAACCTTTCGACGAAGTCGAAAGGTTCAAGGCTGCATATAAAAGGAAGAACTTCCGACATAGTCGAGAGCATGGAGTCGAAAGGGGGGCCGCTTGCATCTATAAATAAGACACAAGGAGTCATGTTTTAGGGATCCGATTTCTCGCATTCTAATCTTATATCTTCTTAATCAATGCATTGTAACCCTAATTGGGGTGTTGATTTGGGGAATTTAATAAATGAAGCTTTTTCTTGGATAAAGAGGGAAGTCCTAAGCTTTGTTGATTACTTTACTATTTGTTTAAACCCTTGTTGGATTAACTCCTAATTTTCAGGTTCAATCTCATCGAAAGGTTCTTGCCGATAAGGGATAACTCTTTTGATACATCTAACTGCTGCAACCTTTCAAAGCCATTAACCCTAAGATCTAAACCTTCTACAAGGTTGGCAATACATTTGGTCCAAACATTCACTACAACCTTCCAAAGTGATTAAACCTGTGGCCTAAACCTTTCAAAAAAGTCGATAGCTCTTATGCTATAATAATAGCAGTAACCTTTTGAAGCTATTATCCAAGTAGTCTAACCTTTCGACAAGGTCAAAATCTATGCTCGTAAGGTTTAATCCAAAAGAGATTATTCCCATACCTTTCGACAAGGTTGAAACCTACTTCATATAAGTGACCTAACCTTTCGACAAGGACGAAAACTACTACATATCCACCAAGGAATTTGATATCTTGCCCAAACCTAAAAAAGGCTATCACCCAAGCCTTTCGACAAGATTAAACCAACCTTAAAAGGACAAACCCAGGGAATTAATAACTTAATCAAAAGTAAACCCTTGAAGGAAATCCCATACTAACTCAAAAAAATCGGAATGTTTCAGAGCCTAAAACCTATACCTTTCGACGACGTCGAAAGGTCTGATCAAAGAATTATTAACTAGTAAAGCCCAAATTAAATACAATTTCTAAGGGAAACTCTCTTGCTGCTCCTAAAAAGGATTTCATCTTTCTTAGCATTATCTTGGGGTGTTGACAAGAAATCTCGTTAACAGATACCTTTCGAAAGCATTGAGAAGAGGCTAGTTTTAGAAATAGGTAAACCTTTCGACTTTGTCGAAAGCAATGACTTTAGAAAAGCGACATTAACCTTTCGAACTTGTCGAAAGGTTTAAAACCTTTATTTTAAAAGTTTGACCTGGTCAAATGCAACCAAGTCGAAAGCTCTTATTCGAAAGCAAAGCAGGTGATTCTTTTTTTTTATAAAATAAACATACCCCAACCTCTTTGGCAAATAACCTTTCGACTAAGTACCCTTCGACCTTGTCGAATTCATTACATACCAAGTAACTTGATATCATATGCATTGGTTTGACCTTGTCGAAAGCTATAACCTTTCGACCTTGTCGAAAGGTCTGGGTTGGAAGGTTTGATGCCAAAAATGGCTGAAACATGCTAAAAGCATGATTTTCGTGTTTTTAACTTGAAAGAGATAACTTTTCAACTAACCTGCCTTTGTTTGTAAAATTCCTATTGGTTAAAAAATACTTTTCAGAAAAGTGCTGCCACTAATTTCAGCATTAAATAATGATTTTATTTTATAAAACGCCCTTTCTCCTTAATTAAATATATAAAACATTTAAGTCCCATACCTTAAATAATTTTATATATTCATCAAAACACTTAGGAAAAATCTATAAAAATCCTAGAAAATCTATTTTAATATGTTTTCCAACATATAAAAATTTCAAATTCAAATAATCATTATTTTAGCCTTAAATAATTTATAACCCACTAAATCAGTTTCTTCACTAGAAAATTAATATAAAATCCACATTAATTCAAAAAATTATGAAACTTGAAAATCATCTCTAAAATATCATTTCTGACCTATATTTAAATTTTCAAGGCATTTGGATGTCATCTGTTAGCACCAAAATTAGTCACTAACCTCGTTGAGAAAGATTGTGTAGAGATATAAGTGATGAAGATAAATTAGACAGGGATGAATATGCTAATTTAAATGTAGAAAGTAAGAACACCGGATTTATAGTGGTTCGGCGTAACTGCCTACGTCCACTTTGAGTTTAAACTTTATTGATCTTCTTAATGATTGATTACAGATACAATCCGCGGATCAAATGCTTGAATACAATTGCTAAGTAAAGAAGATGAGTCTTGAAAATGGCATAGTCTCCCCAGTGTTCTCCAAAAAAAGTCCATTTCATTGTGCCCCTGCCCTTCTATTTATAGAAGAAGATGGGTTGGACTTCCTTCGCGGGCTCAAAGCCAAGGTGACTTGCCCATGTAGGGCGAACTCAAGCTAGTTGGTCTATTCTTGCCGAACCATACCTAAATGCCAAAACATGTCGACTGCATCAAGCCTGTATATCCTTAGGATCTTCTTGGTCAGAATCTTGTCTAGTGCTAACGATAATTTCTTCAACTATCGTCTTGTAGCCGGGCCAAGGTGTCGGTTAACACTTGCCCCCCAAAGTGTGTCGTGTGAAGCAACACAACACGCTTTGAATCAGCGAGTATTCCTTGTCTTCAGAAAGAAATCCACCATGTTTCTTGAATAGTCATTATCCTCCAATTTATCCTCCCAGGGTGTTGTATCCTTCTTTGGTCATCGTGACGCTTGGTCGATTCCCAATATTATAAATCCAGGGTTGTAGTTCATCAGTGGCCATCCATGTCTGATTCTGCAAAGCTAATAAGCTTCGGCTATCTGATCTAGTCTTCACTTAATAACCCTTAGTGAGAATTCAATTTTTGTTGATTTCAAGAAGTCGAAATTTTTCGGATGTACACATGCACGTTCGGGTACATGTTCTTGCCATTGGCTCTCGGATGCGTTTTATATGCTCATAAGTCGTTGCCAACTCCATCTAGTTTAATTGCAATTCAATCGCGATTCCTTGTTTGTATTTTCTGTGAAATAAGGGTTGCAATCAGCCACTTGAGGAGTTTTCCAAACCTCTCTTCAGTACAGACTCTATGATTTTGTTCACAACTTCAACCTGTCCATTTGCAGTTATAATGGATCATGGAAGGTCATAAGGATAGATGACGTTACAGATAAAGAAGTTGATTATTTTTTTCATCTTGGTCGTGGTTAAGAGTTCTTCATCTGCCCATTTGGTGACGTAATCAATTGCTATGATGGTGTATTTCGCACCACCTTGAGGATCGACAAGAAGATGATTTCACTGCCCCCAAGTGGCAAACGGCTATGAACTAGCCATTTGAATAATTTCCATCGGTGGGGTTCCCGGATTTTTTGCAAACATCTTGCACTCGTCACATTGTCTAGCATGATCAACCGCTTCTGGGTTGATAGTTGGCCAGTAATACCTGTAGCAGAGTATCTTCTTTATCATGGTTTTCCCCCTGATGTTATTACCGCATTCTTCTTTATATACTTTGCTCAAGATATCATCATTGGCGATATGCCGAAGCATGGGGATGGATAAACTCCTTTTGACACACGACTTATTCTTAGATGATTGGGCGTGAAGCTTTGAGGAGGATCTGTCGTTTTCCATTCCTCCGTTCAGTAAGAGTTCCCCATTGTAGATAGTCTTTGATAGGAGTAAACCATGACACCTTTTCATTTTGTTCACTGAGTACGTGTGTAATGATGTAATACATGAAGTCGGTTAGTAGCTCCTGGACTTGGCCGAGATAAGGAGCAAGACAATGCCCCCTAGCAAGATCAACTTCCTTAAATTTGTATACTACCAATCAAGAATCACAAAAGATATGTAAAGTTTTCACTTCAAATCCTCTACAACTTTGAGGCTGGCAGTCAAGGCTTCATACTAAGCATCGTTGTTTGTTACAGGTAAATCGAGTTTTAGGACGTAGCAGATTGATCGTTCCTCAGGAGTCATTATCATGACACCTATGCCATAACACTGATCATTGGATGCTTCATCCGCGTACATTTTCCATCTTATGGTTGGTTCTCTGCTACTCTTCGAGTAGTCATCTGAGGTAGTGAATTTGGGTGTGAGGTCTGCTAATTTCGGTACTTGGATAGCCCTTCGTGGGAAATAAGTGATATCGAATTAGCTTAGTTTGATATTCTATTTAAGTATTCTTTCAGACGTCTCAGGTCATTGTATGCCCTATCGCAATGGCTGGTAGGCATAGATGTTGATTGAGTGAGCCTAAAAGTAAGAGTGGAGCTTTCATGATGAAATCAATAGAGATTGTGCTAGCTTTTGTAGCTTCGGGTTGATATCCAATGCATGGCTCGCGATAGCTAATGAAATCACATATGCATGTCAGAATGGGTCCAAGGGAACATATCATCATTTATTCAGAAAAATCCAACTAATTCTTTTATCATCACTGCACTGAGCTGTGATCCGATATTCAGCACCCGGAAAGGGTCGCCATGGCTGGCTGTAATGTTGACCCTCAGCTTAGCAGGTGCCATCCCAGATTCTTTGAGTAAAGATGTAACTATTTTGCATAACATTCAATGTGAAATATGGTTGGGACGGCCAATGTTGATGGTTACTCTAGTCGAATCCTAGAGTCTTGTCATGAGTTATTGAGTCTAATAGCGAAGGGCTCTGAATGCTCGAATAGATTATCAGCAAATGGCCAAAAATCAGGCTTAAAAGCGCGTTGAAGGAAATGTCGAGTAGGGGCCAGCCTCGAGTTGCGTGCAACTGCATAGCTGGATCTTGCTATGAGTTTGAATTTGCCTGTATATTCGAGTAACGCATTTTCTATTCAATGCATTAATGATCCTTCACTCGCCCTTTGGGTTGGAGTGACGGTCAGTTGCCCACAAGCTTTGGCATCGATTTAATGATTCTATCTCTAGGCATCCTTTCGGCCGTTGCCTTGAGTAGCTATAAGCACTATATATAAGTTTTAATACTGAGCTATCGTAGCCAGTTTCTGGATAACCATGCGTCTTCTCCCAGTCTCGGGTTGATAAATGTACTGCATGGACGGTTGAGTCTCGTCCTAGCTATGTTTATGTTTTCACCTAAACTCCAAAGACATAGAGGTGATTGGTGAATAGTCGGTTCACATTCATCTTGCTTCTCGCTCGTGCCCCAGGTCTGGGGCATATACCGATAAGTAGGAAGGCCAGCCACGCCCACTTTAGCTTTACTCTCTTTCCCGTTGAATCGTGGGATCATGTCAGTCGATGGGAGACTAGGTCTCGCCTATCTTGGATTTTATCGTGGTTTTTCATTCCAAGAGGAATACTTCGATGCCACGTAAGTTTCAAGGCGTAATTTGGACAGTGGATGGTCATCCACGTCCACTTTGGTTCATGCTTTGTAATCAGATCTCGGGGTAAAGTTGGCTACAAATGCAGTCGGGTTATGCTCATCCAGTTTCATACTCCTCCTGACGAATCGAACGAGGGTGCTGGAGAATTTTTGACCAAGTATTCGTGTTTTACCCTCCTTTCCATACTCTGGGGTCATAGTTTTTCAAAAAACATCCGAGTCACATTCGTATGTGCTTGGTGCGGATCGGCATTGACCCTTGGTCTAAGGTATGATATAGTAGGTTGCTCGTAGCTTTGGATGCCGTTTCGACTGGTTCTGTATTGAGGCCTCCCTGCAGTCGCTGCCTCAAGTTAAAGAACGCCACGCTAGGGCTATAGTAAGCCGTCGTATTCGGCTTTTTCGTGTTTTGTACCCCTGCCCCCAGCATTGATTTGGCCAGGTCACTAGTTGGATGGTCGAACTCCATCCTCAACGGATTAATAATCCTCCTGTCGATTCCAGGCCGAAGTTTACGGAATAGAAAATGGTCGGAATCCACTCGTCTATTTATCGATGTTTATACACCACTCTGCATTCTGGTGACTTAATGTTATTCTCCCTTCGGTTGACTCGCGCCCAATTTGTGTTCATGCTTCGGTCCACGCTCCAGGGACTTAGAGATTTGTCGAACGGTTTATGCTTTAGTCCACAGTTCGAGACGCAGAGATTTTCGTCAACTCGTTTATACTCTAGTTCGCACTCTGGGAACTTAGAGTAATCTGGTCTGCTTCTGGGATTTAGGGATTTTTCTGAAGTTGTCTATAATCTAGTCCATGCTCTGGGGACTGAGAGTACTATAGTCCGCACTCTGGGGACGTAGAGGTTTTTGAGTCATTTATACTCTAGTCCGCACTCAGGGACTTAGAGTACTTTAGTCCGCATTCAGTCTCCCGTTCCAGAGGGTGAGACCCCCCGGATGGCTGAGAGTTTGCCTGAACCTGGTAGATAATCTTTCTCTTTAAGGTTCTCTTTAAGATTTTGAAAGTCGTTATTCTTTATGCAGGACTATTGCATTCTAACGCTTGTTTTCCACGATTTTGTGCAGGTCGTTCTGACCCGAGCCCACTCCGAGGAGCGATGTCGCCAAGGAAGTGGGGGAGAAAACAAGTGAAGCCACTCACGCAGGGGAGGCTCCTGGTCCAGACGCTCAGGTGAATCAGAGCGCTTGATGAAGACAAGTCTGAGACCTCCTCTCCTACCGACGGGGGTTATGAAGTAGAAATTACAGGCGCCTCTGAGCATACATCCGAATTGAGCATGGAGGAGTGGCTCGAGATAAAGAAGGAGGAGACGGTCAAGGTCATAGTAGAGCCCCGAGTTGTGGACTTGGACGATCCTCTGAACAAGCCGTTGAAGGTCATCCTTCCTGGCGGGTCCAAGCCCATGGAAGGCCCTCGTACTCCTTCAGTTGCTACCCCTCTATCAAAGAAGAGTACCGAGGGTAAATGCTCTAGAGAGGAGCCGTCTGGAAAGAAGTTGAAGAAGCACAAGAAGTGATTACTATCCTCGTTCAACGAGAGTTAGTTTAAGTCATGTAATTATTTTCATCTATTTCCGTAGTCCTTGTAAATAGAATGTCGACTCCGAACTTTGGAGGGGTTGTAATAGAAACTCATTTCTGAATAAGGTTTAGTTCCTTTTTCTGTCTTACAAAAGACTCTTATTGTCCAGTTTTCTTTGTGATTGTGACTTTAATCCAAGCAGTTGTGAGTATCATAGACTTCTCAGCCCATCTTCATATAACTCGGAAACTCTTCGAGAGTCGTTGAACTTCCATTCTGTGCTTCGAGCACTTAGAATACTTTCTAGCCCGTATGTCAGGGATTTGACAAATTCAAGTCATCTGTGTCATAGTTCATATTCAGGGAACTTGGAGATCTGATTCGCTTGTATTCGAGTCCGCACTCTGGGGAGTTAGAGTACTCCAGTCCGCAATCTGGGGACTTGGAGGTTTAAGTCATTTATACTCTAGTCCGCGCTCTGGGGACTTAGAGTACTCTAGTCCGCGCTCTGGGGACTTGGAGTACTCTAGTCCGCGCTCTGGGGACTTGGAGGTTTAAGTCATTTATACTCTAGTCCGCGCTCTGGGGACTTAGAGTACTCTAGTCTGCGCTCTGGGGACTTGGAGGTTTAAGTCATTTATACTCTAGTCCGCGCTCTAGGGACTCAGAGTACTCCAATCCGTGCTCTGGAGACTTGGAGGTTTAAGTCGTTTATACTCTAGTCCGCGCTTTGGGGACTTAGAGTACTCCAGTCCGCACTCTGGGGACTTGGAGGTTTTAGTCATTTATACTCTAGTCCGTGCTTTGGGGACTTAGAGTACTCCAGTCTGCACTATGGGGACTTAGAGGTTTGAGTCGTTTATACTCTAGTCCGCGCTCTGGGGACTTAGAGGTTTAAGTCATTTATACTATAGTCCAAGCTCTGGGGACTTAGAGTACTCCAGTCCACACTCTGGGCACTTGGAGGTTTAAGTCATTTATACTCTAGACCGCGCTCTGGGGACTTAGAGTACTCCAGTCCGCAATCTGGGGACTTGGAGGTTTAAGTCGTTTATACTCTAGTCCGCGCTCTGGGGACTTAGAGTACTCCAGTCCGCACTCTGGGGACTTGGAGGTTTAAGTCGTTTATACATTAGTCCACGCTCTGGGGACTTAGAGTACTCTAGTCCGCACTCTGAGGACTTGGAGGTTTGAGTCGTTTATACTCTAGTCCGCGCTATGGGGACTTAGAGACTTAGAATACTCCAGTCCGCACTCTGGGGACTTGGAGGTTTGAGTCGTTTATACTCTAGTCCACGCTCTGAGGACTTAGAGGTTTAAGTCATTTATACTCTAGTCCATGCTCTGGGGACTTAGAGTACTCCAGTCCGCACTCTGGGGACTTGGAGGTTTAAGTCGTTTATACTCTAGTCCGCGCTCTGGGGACTTAGAGTACTCCAGTCCGCACTCTGGGGACTTGGAGGTTTTAAGTCATTTATACTCTAGTCCGCGCTCCGGGGACTTAGAGTACTCCAGTCCGCTTCAAGGACATAGAGATTTTTCTGAAGTGCAGGTGTATTTCCACCCATTTGATTTTTATTTACTTTATCGTATCGAGGCTAATGTTGTCGAATGAACGATCAAACCACGTTCGCTCATGGAATGGGATTCTGCCCCCAGCACCAAGGATGAAACTTTGAAAATGGACGGTCGATTCTCGTCCGCTTGGTGATTATAGCTCTTCCAATCAAGTCAAGGAAGGAGGTATATGACAGATGGTTGGATCACATCCATGCCGGGGTTGGATAACCAAATCTCTTACAATTTGCTCCGTATCTCCTTCTAGAAAATAAGGATAATATATTGTTTAGTAGACAAAGTAAGCTGCATATGTTCCAAGATGCAGTCGTGTCTATATATTGAGAGCGATGGTTAATGAGTAGGCAGTCCACCACAACTACTTCAAGTCGGGCTTTCGAATAACCTTTTGTGTTCGAGGTAGGATTTGATGTGTAGATGAACAAATCATGTCCACTCTAGACAGATCCCGGCGTCACTGATTTTCAGGAGGGGCATCTGTATTTTGTCGAACTTTGTTCTATGACTCGATTTGAGTGGATGATCAGGCCATACCCATTCCAAGCCTTGCTTAGGTCTCCGAGTCAAACGTGGAGGTCCATGAATGGATGGTTGGTCATGTTGACTTTGTATTGGGCTCTGATCGTGATGAACTTTTCAATATTTAGTCCATAGCCCCAAATCAAAGGCATATGGTTGATGATGAGCGATAGAATTATGCTCGTCCAGATGTAACTCCACACGTCCGATCATGGTCTGCGTAGATTGGTTGGCAACCAAATCTGAGTACCTGGACACCTGCATCGTTTTGAAAGTAGTTTAGTTCAAGCTAGTCGTAGTTCATAGAACAATTGAAATAGAGATGGAAATGGAAATAATTAAAAGAAGATTATGGTAAATCTCATTGATATGTGAAGCAGCATCGTGTGCTCGCTATCCGACTTCGCCTCTGGCTCCTTTCAAAGGGATGTCGGTCGTCAACCGTCCAATTGATAATCATAGCCCTTTATTAATAGGCATCGGATATTCGCTGCCTGCCATTCTGCAGGACTTGTACATACTATTGAAGCTTTCCTTTCCAGGTCATCTTTTCGATCACACCTCATAGGTGTTTGTAATCGCCCGTGTTAGGATCAGTGAGCATCTGGGAATATACAACATTCCCCTGATTTTCTTTAGATTTTGGTGTACTCTCTTGAGGTTGGTTTCCAGTACCGCTCCGAGTCGTAAGTCTTCAAGTAGAGGTTATCGATTGAACCATTCAAAGAGCATATGAGCTGAATTCTGAAGTCATGTTTCGGCTACTGGGATCTACATCCTTAGCCAACGGGCCTTCATTGTTATTTTTCTTAGTATGCTCCACTCCTCCTCATTTTAATTCTGATTCATTTTGTAAAAGAAACGATCCATAGTCGTAGGAGGCTCCTTAGCTAACCAGCTGCCAAAATATATCTGGAGGTCGACTTTCCTCAAATGTGATTAGTATGATACCCTTGTTAGTATTTGGAATAAATTGCTTAGAGCCAAAAATTAGTTTGCTTGGGGTCACTAAATTCGAAGTGCTGGGTCATCGAAGAATGGTGCTTAGAGTCACATCATCTATGTTCTCCAACCTTTGGGAGTACCGTTTAAATAGCGGTTGCTTGTCCGTTCCCTTGATGTCGTCCATAAGTTGCCGCTAGATCCTCTATGCCTTGGTCGATCATGGGATGTCAGGGAAGTGGATAGAATGTTCCTTTATTAAGTTGAGTTTTGAATTCACTATCCAGAGGCACTGCGCTGCGGCTAGGGTTCGATCTGGATTTTTTGGAAATTTGGATCGTACCCGAAAAAGATTTTTTTTTGAAAATAAGGGTCGTACCCGATCCATAAAGTTTTTGTACAGGGACCAGTCAGACGGTATACAGTGCATGGATCGGTCTGGATACTTCGTTCGGCACAGAAGTACCATTCGGCATACAGAAGTACCATTCGGCATTGGGGCGTTCGGCATGAATGCCTAAGTCACATGCCGCTCGGCATTCCTTGTTTGGCATTCCTCATTCGGCGCAATCGAGTCGTTCGACATACAATACCGTTCGGCATTACAGAGGTGCTCGGCATAGAGGTATGGATCGGCCTGGAAAAGCGTTCGGCCTAGAGGTATGGTCGGCCTGGAATGGTTCGGCCAAAGCTATTCGGTCAAGGCTGTTCGGCCAGAGTGGATCGTCCTAGTGTGGTTCGGCCAAAGTTGTTCGGCCAAGGCTGTTCGGCCAGAGTGGATCGGCCTGGAGTGGTTCGGCCAAAGCTATTCGGCCAAGGCTGTTTGGCCAGAGTGGATCGACCTGGAGCAGTTCGGCCAAGGCTGTTCGGGCAGAGTGGATCGGCTTGGAGTGGTTCGGCCAAGGCTGTTCGGCATGGGAATGCTGCTCGGCATGGGAATTCTGTTCGGCATGGGAGCTCTGCTCGGCCTGGATGCTGCTCGGCATGGGAATTCTGCTCGGCATGGGAATTCTCTGGAGCGATGGGCATACACCTTTTCTGGAGCGGTCGGCATACTCCTTTTCTGGGGCGATCGGCTAAATTGCCTTCAGAGGGGGGTCGGCCTTTATTCAACATGACTGCAAACTTCAACGCCCAGTCCCCGTATCTTACATAGACTTGGTTTCTATGAATACGGCTATCAGCTTCCTTTAGATTTCTTTCAAATCTGAGTAGAATAGGAAGTTTCCTAGTAAACAACAGGATCTATCTCGCGAATATGGAAATCCACTAGTAGATGATTAGATCCAATCAAGCTGAGAATTCAATTCTCAGTGAAAGCACCAAAGTGTTAGCACCAAAATTGGTCACTAACCTCGTTGAGAAAGATTGTGTAGAGATATAAGTGATGAAGATAAATTAGACAGGGATGAATATGCTAATTTAAATGCAGAAAGTAAGAACACCGGATTTATAGTGGTTCGGCGTAACTGCCTACGTCCACTTTGAGTTTAAACTTTATTAATCTTCTTAATGATTGATTACAGATACAATCTGCGGATCAAATGCTTGAATACAATTGCTAAGTAAAGAAGATGAGTCTTGAAAATGGCAGAGTCTCCCCAGTGTTCTCCAAAAAAGGTCCATTTCATTGTGCCCCTGCCCTTCTATTTATAGAAGAAGATGGGTTGGACTTCCTTCGCGGGCTCAAAGCCAAGGTGACTTGCCCATGTAGGGCGAACTCAAGCTAGTTGGTCTATTCTTGCTGAACCGTACCTAAATGCCAAAACATGTCGACTGCATCAAGCCTGTAGATCCTCAGGCTCTTCTTGGTCAGAATCTTGTCTAGTGCTAACGATAATTTCTTCAACTATCGTCTTGTAGCCGGGCCAAAGTGCCGGTTAACATCATCTAATAGGGTTTTTATGTCAAACATATCATAAAACTAATATGAACATGGATAATTCACCAACAAACATATATATAACTTTAATCATCAAAACATGGCATATACTTGCAAAAACATTTCGGATCTAGTCTTAAAACCGAAAAACATAAGAAAATGGGAGGTAGTAATTATTTACCTTAACTTTGGGATTAAAAGATGGGAGATTTGATGTTGAATTAGTTGATTAGCTTCTTCCTCTTGAATCCTAGCTTTATCTTTTCCTTGAGAATGAAAATGGTGGTCGGCCTTAGATATTTTTTGTTTGCTAAAATGAAATGAACATGAGTTTCCTTTCCTAAGGGTTTAGGGTATAAGTCTCCCATATTTCCCATATTGCCTTTACTCATTTCCTAACACATTAGTTTATGTTATCTCATTTTAATTTACACATTAACATGGCACGTACCTTTAGTTTAATCAAATCTTAACCTATTAATCTTCACATTATTTTATTTAATTTAACCAATTAAATATCCTAAATGATGTTATAATAAGATGGAGTGTTACAGCATGCATTCTCATGCGCCAACAAGAAAGGGGAAAAAGCTCGCTAACAGACTCCGTAAGAGAAAAACTGCCAAAAAGACCAAGTTCATTATCACCTATGTTAAAGAAGAATCTTCCTCTCAGCCTTTAGAAAGTTCGATGAAAGGATTCTCACGCCTACAGATTCCTGATGACATCGAGAATTTTGACTTTCCCAACAGTAGTATCACGGGGCTTAATTCTCCCACCGGGACTAGTGATGACATTCCTCCTACTAGCAAAGGGGAAATCACTCCTATGAGCAAGGCCATAGTAACTGGTCCGTCGGGGGGACACTCGCAATCATGCACACTTCACTGCAGGATTTTTGTCTATCTTTTATTTGATGGATACTTATACACTCTTGTTTGGTTTGCAGGTGCTATGTCTCATTCTCACGCTTTTGATCGCTTGAGGGGCTCCTCAATACAGTATGGATCTAGTCATGTCCTAGACTCGGGCAAGCATCAAGAAAGGGATGACACCCGAGAAAGAAGTCATTGTTCAAGGGAGTCTTCATCCTTTAAGCATAAGTCCAAATCTTAGTCATCCCATCAGGAAGTTCGGCCCAATCTTCCTGTACATAGTGGCGATCAGACTTCTTCTCATGTTCCCCAAACTACTGTGCCACCAGAGCATCATTCGGGTTCATCTAGTTCTCGACAGCCCCGTGATCGTTAGTCAAGCAAAAATCCTACTATTACTTCTAATCCAGCTTTGACTACTACAGCACCTAAGGCCTCTACGGTAGAAAGATTGGCCGAACTTAGGGTCAATTTTCCAAAAATCTTCTTTGATGTGCTAAATTTTCTTCCTTCTATCCACACAATTCCAGGGAGTGCTAAAGCAAGTTCGCTTGCATGTGTCAACGATGTTTTTGTGCAGTATAAAGTAACATCCCCTGTCTGGAGGCTCGAAGCTAAGCGCTACAGATGCTACAGTCATCCATAGTATTAACTTCCGGTGACCAAATGGTAATGTTAACGGTATCCATAATATCAGAAGCAAATGAATATGAAATATAACATCACAAATTAAAAATATTTTTTTGATTACATTTCAAACAATATTTCATATCCAAGTTACATAATCCCAAACCTTTTCCAGGTTCGGATCAAATATAATTATTACAAAATACGCTAAGAGCGACATAT
Organism: Allium fistulosum; assembly: GCA_030737815.1. Classification (NCBI taxonomy): domain Eukaryota; kingdom Viridiplantae; phylum Streptophyta; class Magnoliopsida; order Asparagales; family Amaryllidaceae; genus Allium; species Allium fistulosum. The sequence goes on from CM060906.1 coordinate 922,411,638, forward strand.
GAAGATGCCCCCTTGGTTGACCAGAGTACTATATTGTCATAATGACTTAATACAACGCGGTGGAATCAAACAAAATAAAACATCAACTCTTAAATAGCTATCCGTCAGCCACATGCTCGTCTCTAGAAGCTTTATTCGCCAACCTACTAAAAATCTGAAAATCCTCAACCCTCAGCCTACTCAAATCAATTTTGAGCACCCAAGAGTTTAAGGGGAAAAACATAAACTTCGAGTCGGACATAAAGCCTAGTGTGAATAGTACTATACATCTCGGTTACTTGATATTAAGTGAGACAACGCCGCATAGCAGAACGGGTTCCCCTCACTAATATCCTTTTAAAGCATATCTTTTGCAAATCATAATCCTGCAACCAAAACTAGTTAAAACAATAATACCAATATCATGAAAGCATATAAATCAGGTAAGAAATGGACATCTGTCTGAACACATAGTTTTGTTTGGCTAACTACTAACTTTTGGCTGATTGGGGCCTACAAGACAATATAAACAAATGATCTAACATCTTTTAGATACTCCTCTTCTGGACGGTCTATCCATAACTTACTTTCTCCAGGTCAACTGATCCTAATGGTTTCGCGGGCTCACTAATAACCTACCTCTGTATAGATATATTCCCTTATATGTATAACATCGTTTTAGTCTTACCTATGACAAAGCCCTACACACTGGAATTTTGGACTAAATTAGCTAGGAGCTAATAGCTAATGTATAGGGCGCGACCCTATACCAGTTCCTTCTGGTATACATATATCTGAGTCATTTTACTTAGGGTAATCTTCCCTTAAATTTTCCTTGAAAACCTTTTCTTCTCAAATTGATTTAAACCTTTAAATCATACTTTAAACAAGGAAAATAAATTCTATGCTTTACTCAAATCACCTTGCCATGTTATATATATACTTTACACAAATCTTTGTTGATGAAAACATTTAAACCATTGAAAGTATCCCTTTCGAAACCATTGAAAGTACCCCTTTCGAAACCGTTGAAAGTACCCCTTTCGAAACCAAGTAAAACCTTAGGCCAAAGGCCAAAGGCCAAAACAAACTCTCTCGAAACCTTTCATAGTCATCATTTCGAAACCATTGAAAAACACCACCTTCGAAATATTTAAAACCTTAGACATCCTTCTTTTAAAACTCTTTAAACATTGCCTTTCGAAAACATTGGAAAACCTTCCCTTTTAAACCTTTCGAAACCATTGGGGAACTACCCCTCGAAATCTTCATTAAAACCTTTTGAAGGCATTAAATCATCAAACCTTTTGAAACCATTTGGGTTTAAGTAAAACATGTGGAAAACCTTTCGAACACATTTAAAACTATCATCTTCGAAACCTTTGGGTTCTACCTTCAACGAAACAAAAGGATCATAAAACATTTAAGTCAAAAGCACTCTTTCGAAAGCATTTGCTAAGTAAAGAAGTGATGGTGTTGAAACCAACCCTTCGAAAGCTTTGGAAAAATGGCTAAGTTTTAAAAACAAAGTAACCCTTTCGAACCAATTTGCCTTTGAAAGGTAGAAAGTGGCAGTAAGGGGTTTCGACCCCTTCGAAAGCATTAACTTAAAAAAAAAGGTGCAGCCTTTTTGAAACCATTTCTTAAATCAATTTGACCCAGTCGGAAGCCAACCAAGTCGAAATCATACTCTTCAAAAGCAAAGCAGGCGCATTTTCATTTAAAAGCAAAGCAACATTTCGACCTCCTCGGAACCCGTGGCTTCAACCCAGTACCTTCCGCCTAAGTCCAATTCACTATGTACCAAGTCTTTGATACTATATACATTGGTTTCGATGGAGATGGAAGCGGAACAGCTAAATCGGAACCCCAGGTGCCGAAAGTGCGAAATGGGTAAAAAGCATGTTTAAACTGAATTTTATCTTTTTAAAGTAATCTTTTCAACTAACCTGCCTTGTTTGTTAAAATATGTTTGGTTGCAAATTTTCTTTTGCAAAAACACTGCCAAAATTTCAGAATTAAATAATTTACAAAATATCCCTTCTCCTCTTATAAATATATAAAACATTTAAGTCCCATATCTTAAATAATTTTATATATCTATTAAAACACTAAGGAAAATTCTATAAAAATTCCAGAAAATCATTTTTTTATATGTTTTCCAACATATATTAATTTCAGACCCAAAACATATATAATTTAGCCATAAATTATTTTAAACCCAAATAATCATTTTCCTCACTAGAAATTAAAATTAAATTCACATAAATTCAGAAAATTATGAAATTGAAACTCATCTCTAAAATATCATTTCTGATCTAAATCAAATATCGCAAGGCATTTGGATGTCATTTAATAGGGTTTTCACATCAAAACATATCATAAAACCTATATGAATTAGCATAAATCATAAACAAGCATATATAAACATTTAATCATTCAAAAACATGGCTAAACTTTTCAAGATAAATTCAGAAAATTATGAAATTGAAACTCATCTCTAAAATATCATTTCGGATCTAAATCAAAAATCGCAAGGCATGTGGATGTCATTTAATAGGGTTTTCACATCAAAACATATCATAAAACCTGTATGAATAAGCATAAATCATAAACAAGCATATATAAACATTTAATCATTCAAAAACATGGCTACCCCTTATTAATCACAAATCTCAATCCTCTAATCATCACATTATTTTATATTATTTAGCTAATTAAATATCCTAAATAATGTTACTAAAAATTAAGGCCGTTACAGACTCCCCTCCTCCAAGAATTTCATCCTCGAAATTATGATAAGGTACACAACAAATCAATCATAAAGGTAAAACATACCATCAAACAAATCAGGATAAGCGTCTCTAATCTTGCTCTCAGTCTCCCAAGTACAGTCTCTCTCATCGCCGCTCCACTAGACTTTCACTAATCTGACTGTCTTGTTTCTAAGCCTCTTCTCATCTCTCGCAACTATCCGAACTGGCTTTCTAACTATAGTCAAGTCTGGTTCCACTACCAAATCATCTAACACGGTCAGTGCTATAGTAGACTCCGGGTCTCTAACACACTTTCTTAGATGAGAAACATGGAAAACATCATGGACTCCTGCCAAACTATTCGGTAACTCTACTGTATATGCGAGTTTCCCGATCCTCTCTATAATAGGAAATGGTCCTAGGAATCTCGGTGCCAACTTTCTTGATTTCTCGAATCTAATCACACCCTTCATCGGTGATACCTTAACAAACACATGATCTCCAACTGAGAACTCTAAGTCTTTCCGTCTTTTATCTGCATAACTCTTTTGTCTAGATTGAGCATATCCTTCTTTCTAGCTCAAATCAACTCAATCTTCTCAACAGCTTCTCCAAATCTGGACCAAGAACCAACCTATCCCTGGTCTCTAACCAACAAATGGGAGATTTGCATGGCCATCCATACAAAGCTTCAAACGGTGCCATCCCTATACTAGTCTGATAACTGTTGTTATATGAAAACTTGACTAAGTGTAGATGGTCCTCCCATGGTCCCCCAAAATCTAACACACAAGCTCTTGACAGATCCTCCAAGACTTAGTTAACCCTTTTCGTTTGCCCATCGGTCTGTGGATGGTAAGCGATACTCATCTTGAGCTTGGTTCCTAAAATCCCCTGTAGACTCTTCCAGAACTCACTGGTGAACAAAGAATCTCTATAACTCACTATGCTACTAGGAATTCCGTGCAGTCTATCATAGCTAGAACAGGTGTCGTCCTAGTTGACTTAACTAGAATGAAATGGGCACTCTTGGTTAATCTGTCCACTATGACCCATATACTTTCATTTACTCTATTAGATCTTGGCAACCCGTCTATAAAATCCATATAAATAGAATCCCACTTCCATACCGGAATATCCAATGGTTGAAGCAACCCACTAGGCTTCTGATGTTCGGCTTTTACCTGTTGGCAGTTCAAACACTGCTTTACCCAAAAGCCTACATCCCTCTTCATACCTTCCCAGAAGAAGCTACACTTCATGTCCTGATACATCTTAGTTCCTTCTGGATGAATAGTGAACTTCGAACGATGGCATTCCTCCAAAACTTCCTTTCTAATGTCTCCTACATTTGGAACACATAACCTACCTTTCTTTCTCAATCACCCATTCTAGTCAAGACTAAAATCCTTCAAATCATCACTCTCCGTTCCATCCCTTAACTTCATGATCTGTTCGACCAATACTAGATCCTCCTCCTATTTAGAAGCAATCTTTTCGATCAGTACCGATCGAACTTCTAAACAAGATAACATAACAGATTCTCCACTAGACCCAGCCTCAGATCTCTACTGCACTCTGCAAGTCGACAACGCTTCCAAATGTTTCCATTCTGCTATCATTTCCAACACTGCATTCTGATGCTTTCTGCTAAGCGTATCTGCAACCTTATTACCTTTCCTTGGTGTGTACTCAATTCCAAAATCATAAGCAGCAATAAACTCAACCATCTCTGTTGTCTCATGTTCAGCACCTTCTGAGAGAACAAATACTTCAACGACTTACGATCTGTATATAGCTCAAACCTTTCTCCTAAAAGGTAATTTCTCCACACCTTCAATGCAAAAATCACTACAGCCAATTCCAAATCATGCATGGGATATCTAACTTCATGCGGTCTAAGATGTCGAGAAGCATAGGCAATCACTTTACCTCTCTACATTATCATAGCTCCTAACCTAGTTCCACATACATCTATATAAACTACCAAATCATGATTCCCCTCCTGAACAATTAATACAGGTGCATGGGTCAATAAATGTTTCAAGCTCTGGAATACTTCCTCACACTTATTAGTCCACACATACTCCATATCCTTTCGCGTTAGCTCGGTCATCGGTGCTGCTATCCATGAAAAATCCTTTATGAACCTCTGATAGTATCCAGCCAATCCAAGAAAACTCTTTATCTCGGTCACTGTCTCAGGTCTCTTCTAGTTATTCACTGTTTCAATCTTAGTCAGATCTAAGACAACCCTTTCTTTGAGACTACATGACTAAGAAACTTCACCTCCTTCTTGTAGAAATGACACTTCGAAAACTTCGCCTTCAGCTGATGTTGCCTCAGTGTCTCAAGCACAATTCTAAGATGAACTTCATGCTCCCTTTCATCTCTAGAGTATATCAAGATATCATCTATGAAAACCAACATGAACCTATCCAAGTGCTCTCGGAAAACTCGGTTCATCAAATCCACAAAGAATGTCGGTGCGTTAGTTAGTCCGAACGGCATAACTAACCATTCATACGATCCATATCTGGTTCTAAACGCCGCCAAAGGTATACTATCCTCTGCTACTCTAAGCTGATGAAAACCTATTGCTAAATCCAACTTAGAACATACCTTGGCTCCACTCAACTGATCAAACGAATCTTCAATTCTTGGCAATGGATATCGATTCTTTACCGTCTTCTCATTCAGCTTACGAAAATTGATACATAACTTTAATGATCCGTCCAGCTTCTTAGCAAACACTGCAGCTGCTCCCCAAGGTGAATTACTAGGTCTGATAAAACTCTTGCCTTCCAAATCCAACAATTTCACCTTCAGCTCTCTCATCTCTATAGGTATCATCCTACTTGGCGGCCTAGTCACTGGATCTTCTCCAGGTACCAAATCTATCCGAAACTCAATGACTCGTTTCGATGGAAATCCTACCACCGGCTCGAAGACATCCGAAAATTCTCTAACCATGAAAACTCGATTCAACTCGTCCTCTAACTCCACAGCACCCAACAAAGCATTCACCTCACAACTAGGGCTTTCTACTGTATATACAATTCGATCACTACAGTCAGGGTGTCTAAGTGATATTTTCCTATCATGGCAAAATATCCTAGCATCGTACTTACTTAACCAATCCATACCCAAAATAATTCTGAACCCTTCAAAGTGAAATACATGCAAACTGCAAAAAAAGGTATGACCTAACAAATCAAACCCTAAGTGGTCACACTTCATCCTAAGTGTCTCATACCCTCCTATCGGATTTGCAACCCTTAAGGAAGTAACTAAGTATGAGGGTTCTAGATTAAGCTTATCTACCAAACAATGAGATACAAACGAATGTGATGCACCAGTACCAAACAGAACACTAACAGACATACCATGGATCTGAAGCATACCTCCCAACACTTCATTTCCTTTTTCCTCTACCGTTGGCCTCGAAGTAGCTGGCTCCAAAGCAAATACTTTGCCCTTTCCATCCTTAGCAGGCTCTTTGCACTAGTTCTTGTAATGACCAATCTGATCGCAGTTGAAGCGTCTAATATTCTTATTCTCGATCACTTCCTTCGCCTTTCTAGTATGACATTCATTAGCAAAATGTCCCTTCTTATCGCACTTGAAGCAAACAACCTCCGACTTCCCTTCACGACTCTACCTTTCGGAGCACCCTTCTTATGAAAGAACTTCCTTTTCTGATCCTGCCCCGCCTGGACCTCCTTTGCCTTATTCTTCTCCAGATAAGCAAGCACCTCCTCATGTCTCAACCCCATCTCTACTACAACATCACAAGGATCCCTATTATGAGGTAATGTTGCTATTGCCAACTCAGGCTTCAACCTCCTTATGAACTTCTCATTTCTCTTCATCACAGTATCCATAGTGGCATATCCATACCTAGCCAACTCCTCAAACCTTCTAGCATACTCCAACATAGTCATCTTCCCTTGTTCCAACTCAGCAAACTTTCTGATTAAGGTAGACTTCGCCATCACAGACATGAACCTCTCCTAAAAATTCCTCTTAAACTCGGCTCATGTCAACATTTCTTCATTCACTCCAACTGTCACACTATTCCACCAGAATAAAGCTGCTCCCTGAAGCTGTCTCGATGCAAGCCTCCTCTTCTGCTCATCATTGAGCCCAAAGTCTGTAAAGATCCTCTCATAATGTAGCAACCAATTCTCCACCTCAATAGCATCTTCAGTTCCGATAAATGGCATTCCTCCAAGCCTAACATAGTCTCTACTCAGAATAGCATAATTGTTGACCACTGGAGCTTCCTGAACTCCTCCTACAACATTTCCTCCAACCACTCCAACAGCAACACTCGCCTGCATTATATTCATGAAAAACTGATACATAGCTCCCATATCAACTTACGGGACTCCAAAACCCACATTTCCTACTTGTGCCTGACCTTGGTTCCTTCTCGTATTTGGTCTAGCCCCAAGATTCACTCTACCACTTCTAGCATCCATATCTGTATTCAAGCCTCATGAGATATAGAAGAAGAGCCTAAGAGAGATAGGAGAATAGAGATATGGCGTATACTTATATATAGCAAATGCAAGTATGTTACTATAGTGTTATCCCATACCCCGATCTTATCTCTAATTCCTTAGGATTATGTTTTCAAAAATCATTTTAGTTCAAAGTTTTTCATAAACCTATGCTCTGATACCAAGTTGTAACATCCCATATTTTGAGGCCCAATGCTAAGCGCTACAGATGCTGCAGTCATCTATAGTATTAACTTCCGGTGACAAAATAAGACTATGTTAATGGTATCCATAATATCAAAAGCACATGAATATGAAACAAAATCACAGATTTAAAAAAACAACATTTATGATTACATTTCCAAAACATGTTCCATATCCAGCCACCTGCTCGTCTCCGAAAGCTTTATTCGCAAACCTACTAAAACCCTGAAAATCCTCAACCCTCAGCCTACTCAAATCAATTCCGAGCACCCAAGAGTTTAATGGGGAAAACATAAACTTCGAGTTAGACATAAATCCTGGTGTGAATAATACTATACATCTCGGTTATTTGATATTAAGTGAGACCACACTGCTTGGCGGAACGGGTTTCCCCTCACTAATATCCTTTTAAAACATATCTTTTGCAAATCATAATCCTGCAACCAAAACTGGTTAAAACTGTAAAGCATTATCATGTAAACATATGTATCAGGTAACAAATGGACTATATGTCTGAACATTATAGTTTTGTTTGGCTAACTACTAACCTTTGGCTGACTCGGGCCTACCAGACAATATAAACAAATAATCTAACATATGTTAGATACTCCTCCTCTAGACGGTCTATCCCAAACTTACTTTCTCCAGGTCAATTGATCCTAATGGTTTTGCGGGCTCACCAATAACCTACCTCTATACAAATATATTCCTTTCTGTGTGTAACATCATTTTAGTATTACCTATGACAAAGCCCTACATACTGGAATTATGGACTAAATTAGCTAGGGGCTAATAGCTAATGTATAGGGCACGAACCTATACCAGTCCCATATGGTATACAAATATCTGAGTCATTTTACTAAGGGTAATCTTCCCTTAAATTTTCCTTGAAAACATTTTCTTCACAAATTGATTTAAACCTTTAAATCATACTTTAAACAAGGAAAATAAATTATATGCCTTACTCAAATCACCTAGCCATGTTATATATATACTTTACACAAATCTTTGTTGATGAAAACATTTGAAAGCTTTGAAAGTACCCCTTTCGATCCCATTGAAAGTATCCCTTTCGAAACCAAGTAAACCCTTTATAACTTAGGTCGAAAGGCCAAAACATTCCTTTGGAAACCATTCATATATACCTTTCAAAACCATTGAAAAACCTTTCCTTCGAAAGCTATAAAACCTTAGACATCCTATCTTTAGAACACTTAAACATTTCCTTTCGAAAACATTGAAAAACCTTTCCTTTCAAACCTTTCGAAACCATTAGGGAACCACCCCTTCGAATCCTTCATTAAAACATTTCGAAAGAATTAGAACATCAAACCTTTCAAAACCATTTGGGTTCAAGTAAAACATGTGGAAAACATTTTGAAACCGTTTAAAACTATCTTCTTCGAAACCTTTGGGTTCTACCTTCAATAGAATAAAAAGGTCATAAAACATTTAAGTCGAAAGCACTCTTTCGAAAGCACTTCCTAAGTAAAGAAGTGATGGTGTCGAAACCAACCCTTTGAAAGCATTAGAGAAGTGGCTTGGATTTTAAAACAAAGTACACCTTCCGAAACCATTTGCTTCGAAAGGTAGAAAGTGACAGCTAGGGGATTCGACCCCTTCGCAAACATTTTCTTAAAACAAAGGTGCAATCATTTCGAAACCTTTCCTTTAAAACATTTGATTTAGTCAAAAGCTAACCAAGTCGAAAGCATTCCTTTTGAAAGCAAAGCAGGCGCATTTTCATTTCAAAGCAAAGTAACGCTTCAACCCCATCGGAACCCAATGTTTCGACCCAGTTCCCCCTGCCTATGTCCAATTCTCTACATACCAAGTTTTGATATCATTGACATTGGTTTCGACGGTGAAGGAGGCGGAAGAATCCAAGCGGAAGTAGGGTGCCGAAAGTGGTGAAACATGTATAAAGCATGTTTAAACTGATTTTTATTTTTTTAAAGTAATCTTTTCGACTAACCTGCCTTATTTGTCAAAATATGATTAGTTGTAAATTTTCTTTTCTCAAAGCACTGCCGAAATTTCAGAATTAAACAATTTAAATAATTTACAAAATACCCCTTCTCCTATTATAAATATATAAAACATTTAAATCCCATACCTTAAATAATTTTATATATCTAATAAATCACTTTGGAAAATTCTATAAAAATTCCAAAAAATCATTTTTAATATGTTTTCCAACATATCTTAATTTTAGACCTAAAACATAATAAAGCCATAAATTATTTTAAAGCCGAATAATCATTTTCTTCACTAGAAAATTAATATTAAATCCACATAATTCAAAAAATTATGAAAATTGAAATCCGTCTCTAAAATATCATTTCTGATCTAAATCTAAAATCGCTAGGCATTTGGATGTCATTTAATCGGGTTTTCACATCAAAACATATCATAAAACCTATATGAATAAGCATAAATCATAAACAAGCATATATAAACATTTAATCATTCAAAAACATGGCATAACCTTGCAAAATAATTAGGATTAACCTTAAAACCGAAAACAATAGAAAATATGAGATGTAGTCATTATTCACCTTAGCATTGAGATTAAGGAGTTTGAGATTTGAATGGTTAAATGTTGATTTGCTTCTTCCTTTAGCTTTTCTTCCTCTTTTATCTTCTAATGGTGGTCGGGTTGTATTTTAACTTTTGGATTATGAAATGAACGTGTAGTATGAGATACACGAGGGTTTAGGGTATATGGTTATGTCTCATTCCTATTTTACCCCTTCTCTGTTTCATTTTAACTCGTCTTTAGTTCATTTGTTAACATGGCACGGCTACCCCTTATTAATCACAAATCTCAATCCCCTAATCATCATATTATTTTATTTAGCTAATTAAATATCTTAAATAATGTTACTAAAAATTAGGGTCGTTACACGATCCCTCTTGCTTGCTCCATTTATGGTGTGATCCTTAGGGTGGACTCCCTAGGGTCCCCTCATCTTGTTCCCAAAGTTTAATATGCATTGGGCTTTTAGATTTTGAGATATCGATTGTTTTCCACTGAGTTGCACTTGTTTAGCTGAAGTAATCTGATCACTTTGGCAAAGAGGGATCGTACCAAATCCCTTTTCTAAATTAGATTATATTTCATACTTAGAACGTTCTATATAGCATATCTCTCAATTCTATTCGATAACAACTTCATGTTATCATCTGTACTTGATTCCTAGACCTCACAATCATCGCTCTGGGTTTATTGGCCTTGATGACAGTCGAGTCTAACTCATCCAATCAGTTCAGATATAGCCAGGTCAAAATGCCGGATAACAGTATCAAAAGCCACTGACAGCTATATACCCTCCTTCAATCTCATAAAGAAGGAAAGTCATTCATGTGGAATAAAGACTGACCTTGCGATCAGCGCCACCCTGATATATGACGGTAGAAGATTCAATGCCATCCCTACTATGTAAGAAAAAGGTTATTAGTCCCTAAGACGAGGTCTTCCAAGTTAAAAAATGGCCTACTACATACTCATGACCAGCTATCGACTATGGTCGTATTTTCAAGTCCATTCCATTAAAGTTCTCACCAACCAGCTTCAGAAGCAAGTTTTGAGGCAGCTTGATGTAGCAGGTCAATTATCAAAATGGTCCGTGGAGCTTGGACAACACCACATCACCTTCCACCCCTCACGCCACCACCAAAGGCCATGCTATGGCTGATTTCATAGCAGAATGTTCCAGTCTAGAAATCGCCAACGAACAAATGTCAAGTAGTTTACCCTCCTGGAAATTGTACGCAGATGAAGCATCTAATAAGAAAGGAACAAGAGTTAGAATGGTGTTGGTCATGCCAGATGGTAAGGAACTCTGCTTCGTTGTCTACCTAAGCTTCAAAACCACAAACAATGAAGCTGAGTATGAAGCTGCCATGACCCATCTTGGGATGACAAAGGAATTGCGAGTGCAATCATTACACGTGTTCAGTAACTCATCGTTAGATGTTAATTAGATAAAGGAACGCTTCTGGGTCAGGGAAAAATAGTGGCACTTTATGTGGAAGAGGCCAAAAATCTCATCGACACCTTTGAGAGTTTCAAAATAGAATAGATCCCCCAAAAGAGAAATGCCATGGCGAACCAGTTAGCCAAGGAGGCCGGTAATCCTAAAGAAAGCATCCCCTAGGTCCTAATGGAGATACGGCTAAACCCCTATTAAGAGCCACGGTTGATTACCAAGGAAATCAATGAAGCCTACGTTGATACTTGGATAACCTCTTTGATGAAGTTTCTTGCAAATGGTGATCTACCTGTTGAAAAAATAGATACTCGAAAGATCCTATACTGAGCACCCCACTACACTATTATGGATATAAAGCTGTATCGATGGAGGTACTTAATTCCCCTTTAAAGGAGTGTGATCATGAAGAGGCCAGTCAGATACTGGAAGAATTACATGAGGGTTTTTCGCGAAGATCATGCCTGGGGAAAATCCTGGCAAAGAAAGTTGCCCGACAAGGGTATTATTGGCCGACCATGATTAAGGATGTAATGGATTATGTTAATAAATATGACCGCTACCGAAAGTTTTCCAAGATCCCAAGAGCCTCCCTGAATTTCCTGACCTCTATAATGTCCCCCTGGCCATTCAATATCCGAGAAATATATCTAGTCGGCAAGTTGTTGAATTCCAAAGGCGAGTAAGACCACGCCATAGCTACAATCAACTACTTCAAAGAGTGGGTTGAAGCAGAGCTTCTCACAGGCATCACCCTACCTAAAGTCCTTAACTTTATGATTAAGAACATTATCTATCGATTCGGGCTTCCAAAGGAAATTGTAACTGACAATGGAACCCAGCTTAAGAGTAGGTTGTTCCAAGGGTTCTATAATCGAAACAGAATAGAAAACCATTTCTCCTTAGTCGCATATCATTAGGATATCGAGCAGGCTGAGATTGTGGACAAAACCATCAAGGAAACATTGAAGAAGCGCCTCACCAAGGAAAGGGAAATTAGGAAAAAGACTTGCCACTCATACTCTGGTCCTATCGCACTATAGTCACATGCTAGTTGGACATTCTCCATTCTCTTTGACCTATGGATATAAAGCTATGCTACCCATCAAGGTTGATATACCATTCTCGGGGCGCCCCACTCACGACCTTGAACAAAATGAAGGGCTGCTTTAGCTTAGGCTTAACAGATTGGAAGAAAAGAGAGCGGAAGCTGCACTATGAATTGAGGTGTACAAAAGAAAAATAGCCAAACACTATAACGCAAGAGTGAAGCTCCATTAGTTAAAAGTTGGTGATGGGGTTATGTGCTGTGTCTTTGTCAATACCAAGGATCCAGCCAAGAGAATCATGGGGCTGAACTGGGATGGCCCATATGTAGTCTTAGTTGCCCTCGCCAGTGATGCATACCATATCTTGGGAACAGATGATTCCAACATATCCCATGCATGGAACCCAGAACACCTCTGGGTGTATTATTTCTAAAGATTTTAAGCCCATGTTATAAGGCAATATCACCTATATCACCACTATTTTGGTACCTGGAATGCGAATGAGACACCTTGGAACATTCATGATTTAATAAGTCAATAAGAAACAGATTGTTTAGGCCTGCCACCATCGCTGGGTTGCCTCACAACATCGACTATCCAGAAGGGTTGGTCCAAAAACCCACCTCTACAACCATGGAATGCCTAATAGACCGCTCCGTAGGGATGCCCAAGCCACTCAATGCTTCCTTCTTCACTGGAGGCATCGACAAATTGATAGCGAGACAACTCCCACAGTGGTCCCAATTTGTTCGCCCGTTATGTCACTTATCTCCTTATTGGGATGGGTCACAGGTGCCCTAATAACATAGTTACCCTTATTGTAACTCTGAACTAGGCATCCATAGTGCTACTCTGTGGGGATTCGCAAGCCATTCGATGCTTCCTTCCTCATCGGAGGCATCGATGAACCGATGGTGAGACTACCACCGTAGGGGTATCGATTAGTTAGCTCATGATGCTGCCTGTCTCCCTAGTGGGGTGGGGGCACTAGTGCCTTGGAGGCAAAGTTTCCTACGTTATAACTCTGAACCAAGCATCTATAGTGCTACTCCATGGGGATGCGCAAGCCACTCAACGCTTCCTTCCTCATAGGAGGCATCGACGAACCAATGGCAAGACTTCCCAAGTAGTGGTCCAAATTCGTTCACCCATGATACAACCCATCGCCATGGTGGGACGGAGCACTGGTGCCTAGGAGGTATAGTTAACCATGTTGTAACTCTAAATCATGCATATATAGTGTTGTCCCATGGAATGTGCAAGCCGATAAATTCTTCCTTCCTCGCTAAACCCATCAGTTAACTAATGGCAAGACCACTTCCGCCATAGTCCCTACTCATTTTAGCGCAATCTTATCCACTTCCTCCAAACGAGCGATGTATTAGCGACTTAACAATACAGTTATCTACGTCGTAACCCCAACATAGGCACCAACCAACAGCTTGACCCATCACCCAAATATGTGAGCCATGCACCTTCGCCAAAACATGAGTCTTACTTTACTTAAATGAACCTATGCTTGCAACACGTTTTCTAATATTACCCTAGACATGAGCTACTCACGTGTTCACTTGCAAACACTGAGGGCATCAGAGTGACCCAAGTTCGAATCACAATGAGAAAATACGGGGTACGAGAATGCATATGTATTTATTATGCGCAATGGTTAACAAAAGAATACAAGGCTAACATGGGTAATCCAAATAAATAACAAATCATCAGCAGCAAATTTCAATGCTAAAGAAAATAAATAATGTTCAGCAATTCCGATCATAGCCTAACCAAGGCATCATCTACAAAACAAAAAAGACAAACAGAACAACCCTAAAAAAGTTTATAGAGAAGGGAGAGATGAGGTAATATGGCAGTCATCATCAAAGATTAGTTCCTTGTCTACCAACGGAGGGTCCAAAGCATTGAACCTGCTTGTTTCGCCTGTTATAGAGGGAATCTGCTTGGGGGTAAGAACAATCGGGGGAAACACCCTAGTCGCCCCTATGTCAACCGCAACCTCAACATGGATCACCTGATACTCTTCTGAGGTGAGAATGGAGTCTTTCAATCGAAGATGGAGGGAGATGGAAGTTGGCCATGACAACCAGCTTTAACATTGTTTACACCATAATAGAACTCCATAAGATCCATTGGTGGATCCCTTTCCAAAGTAATTTTAAATTCAGTCTTACTCGCAACTGCTGAAACTACTGCCATTAAAATCACTGATGGATCCATCTTATAAACTATAGTGGCTGCCGCATTAAACCTAATCAAGTAATTACTTAGGATCTCTCCAGCCCTTTACTTCACACTTATTAACGTCATCACATTCTTCGGTCATGAAATGTGAACCCTGAACAGTCTCATAAACCTGTTCACTAACTCGGTCCACGTGATGATGGACTCATTCTCAGTTGTTTGAACCACATCGCTGCTAAATCTGTTAGATATATAGGGAAGTACCGCCCTATCACCTCCTCAGGAAGCTCCCAACACCTTCATATGTTGGATATATCTCGCTACATGAACTATTCAATCTGTTTTTCCATCACACATTTCCAAAGTCGGAAGCTTGAAATTTAGAGGATTCCTTGCTTACTATATGTTAGGGATAAATGGATTCCTATTTATGTCCTCCAAACTCTGGCCTGGGGGTCCACCCTTCACAATCCTTCCAACTAACTCAGCTAGTTGTTGCCGTACAATGGATGTCTTCTATCAATAGCAGCACTTTGCCCCTATTCCTTTGGGGGTACTCCGAAATATACTACTCTGGTTGTATGCTTGCATTCTAATCTACACCTCTGGCTTCATTATGCCCCTTGTTCCTATAGAGGAACTCTGGCACATACTCCTCCAATCGATGTGCATTTTCGTTCTGACTGGCGTTACTGCCTCTAATATTTTCCTTTCTCGACATCCCAGCTCGTTCTAAGCTTAAACAAACATTACCCTAGAGTAAATTTCCCTCGGTACCGACTTGACTGAGGTCGGTACCGACAGGTTCGGGTCACAAGGGCATTGTCCCAGCATGGTTCACTCCAATTCCAGATATTCATGTATTGGATTTCGGTCCTTGGTTCTGAATTCTAGCAGCTCCAACTATTCCTTCATGTTCATCCGTTGGAAAAATCCCTCCAGCATTTCCTATTGTCGAGCCATTATACCATCTTGCTTCTCCTTTATCATTATTTTCATCTCCTCTCTAATCATGTAGATGGATTGATCGGAACTTAAGGACACCTCCTGGCTGCCCCCATGCTCTAGTTGACTTCCTCCAATCATAGATCTTGTGTTAGGTCTCTTCATCTTCTCCAAACTTCAAATACAAGCTTCAAGTCTTTAAGTTTAGTCCTTTCCCAATGAAAGCACCAAAAATGTTTGCACCAAAAATGGCACAAACATCCCAAAGTAGATAAATCCAAATCAAACAACCAGAAACAAGAAAAATTAAGAAACAAACAACACTTTTTATAGTGGTTCGGCAAATACTCCGGCCCACGTCCACTTTAATCTTTGTTATTGATAGATTCTCTCTTAAATACAATAATTATTACTCAAATCCAACCATAATCTAGTAGATCTCGGATTTGAGAATATTTGGAGTATTCAAGGAAGATGAAAATAGAAGGGAAATCAAGTGCCAAAATTTCCAAAAAAGAAGTCCTCTCCAAGTTGAATATGCTTGCTATTTATAGGTAAATCGTCTAGCAAAACCGAGGACCCATGAGATATGAAGTCCAGATCCAAGCCCAAATATCCAAGAGTGAGCTTCGAGGCACATACTCCAATAAAAACCACTCGGTACTAAAAGATTCCTCTCGATATCGATAGGTTTTTATAAGTTAGAGTTTCCCCCTCTTCCTATCTTTTTCTTCCTATCTTTGATCTTCCAAACACTTCTCCTTGAAGATTGAGTCATTTCTGATAGTTGATGATATTTCTTTGTTCATATATGTTTTTCTAAATTTCTTTTAGAAAATCCTTAGAGGTTCTCGTCTAAGCACTCCATGGCAATCACCAGAGATAGTGCTTCGAGTACAAGTGGTTTTGGAGGTCCATAGTGGAATAAAAAGCTCTCGGTATAAAGTGGTTCCTTTCAGTATCGAATGGTCCACTTTGCTCCAATCCCTTTGCAATCTCTTGAGTTACTTCATATCATCATTCTTTTGATTTTTCCAAAGTCCTTAGGTCATTGCTTCATCGTTTATTCACCTAATTCACTGGTTTATGTCTGTTTGAAGACTATGGAAAATTTGGTTATAATGAAAATTTGATATTCTCCCCATAAGAACGTCCCAAATATAACTGTAGCTTATCCCTTTACCCATCTATATCATTGTGGCTCCTCTCTATGTCCTCGAAGTTTTTGGATCTCCTCACAAAAAATCCTCCTCTCTATAGTGAGATCATTGATAGCGGCCTAGTTGGCTCGCTCGGAAGCCTCCTTCCTATTCTTGGCATCTTAGGCCTTCTTCAACGGCACCTTCCTTCCTTCCTCCCCTAGTTGGCGTATGGTCCTCTCATCCTCCAACTACCTCATCAGATCCGCCAAACCCGAATGAATGCAATAAGCTCGCATTGCTGCTTGCACGATAAGTGGTCCAGATCACGAGTCGCAAAATTGAAATTATTTTACTAAGTATGAAGACTTACTAGATAAGCTTTGACATATGAGAATTGAGGACCTCATTCGGGGGATGGGTCTCCTGGCCCGACTGGGCCTAACTTTTTGGTATAAAGCCACCATCGCCATCCTAGCCAGCACCTGCACTAGCATCTATAGGTCGTCATTTGCCTCAAGTGCCTTTAAGGAGATTGACCCTACCACCTCGAGCTCATCCACCTCTTTGAAAAATTAGTAGGTCGTACACTCCCCGAGCTATCTAGCTCCAAAACCTGAGGTCTTTTGGATGAACTCCTCCACTCTGCTTCCTCTTCACCTCTACGCTCCTTGATTGCCAACTCCTCATCCAGTGTCAGGTCGATCAGTGAAATTTTTTCACTCTTCCACTAGGCCGAAGGAGGCTAGTGGACGTATGCAGTAGGGTGTTGGAATCAGGTTGATGTGGCTGGGTGGACTTTATCTCCCCTACGGCAGCATCAAGAGCAGCACGTAGGTTCAAATTGACCACTACGAAAGACATGAGCACAAGTCAACGAAGGGTAAAGGAGAAGTTAAAAGAGAAACAGTATGAAGCTAAGCCACCCTCCATAGGTCAGTCCTCCGGTCGCCTTCTGATTAAAAGCAGGCAGAAGGACTCTGTGTTATTGCTACTACGTTATGCCCCCTCATGGTGGTGTTTGCTAAGGGGCACATTTTGGGTTATGTGTTCCGAAAAGCCATGGGCGGACTAGTCCTTGAAGGAGGAACCCTCGCTAGTTGGTGTGTTTGGCTACTATGCAAATATATGAACCATTGGTGTTTATATGACTACTATGCAAGCAAGTTTGAAGAGGGATGGAACTATAAAGTAAAATGGAAGCCCAAGTACAGACTTTTACAAAAATAGAAAAGGGTGGAGGAATTCTTGAAGGGATGGAGTAGAGACAAAAACGATACCAAAAGGGAGGTGGAACATTGCATAAATAAGTATGGTGCTTTACAAAAACATCTTGAACTATTTAGAGATGAAAGTGTAGCTATGGAACTGCAGAAAACGAAAGAGAAATTAAAAGGATCCTTGAAAAGAGAATATATATATACACTAGACAAAAATCCAAATTGGCTGCTCCCGGGGGATGTGCTGATATCTTTTTTCTATGCAAAAATGTTGGAAAAGAGAGGATAACAGAACTAGGTAGGTTTAATCGTGAGGAATGGAAACCAGATTAATGCTAAAGAGGAATTTATGGGCAAAGCAATAGAGTTTTATAGAAATATTTTCAATCAGCCTCATTTGTATATTTCCCATAATAGTATGTGAAAAGTCATCTCAGATTATCGTAGAAACTTCATTAACAATCAAATCGACATATATAAAATAAAGGACTCTATTTTCAGTGAAAGTGATGGTGCCTGGACCACACATATTTAATGCTAAACTTTACAAAGAGCATTGGAATCAAATGACAGATTTGATTTAAATGCCATGAATGATGCTTTTGTAGAGGGGAAGCTGATTAGGGAGTGTAATCATTCCCTTTTACATCTTATTCCCAAATCCAAATTGGCTTTAGAGATTCAGCATTTCAGACCAATTTCTTGTTGCAACATGCTATATAAAGTTTAATCCAAAGTGTTGTGCTATAGATTGAAATTGTTGATGGATGATCTGATCTTTGACAATTAGTGTGCATTTATTCTTAATTTATCTATTGGAGATGGTACCCTTATTGCTCACGAATTGGCAAGAGGAATGGGTAGAAGCAATGATAAGAATATGTGTATTAAAGTTAACATTCAGAAAGCATACGATTCTATTAATAGGAATTTCATTTTAACATTATGAAAGAGATGAATTTCATAGAGAAGTGGAAAAGATCATAGATGAGATAATTAGCACCCCGAGTTTCTTTGCAATGTCTTAAGGCGGTCTATATGAGTTCTTCCAAAGCACTAATGGCCTTAAGCAAAGGGACCCCCTTTCTCCTTTCCTGTTTACTTTCACCATGGAACTCTTTACACTTCTAATGGAGAAGAAAGTCAAAAAAGGGGAAATAATTCCAACATCGGGGATAGATAAGAAAGTAACACATATAATATGCAGACGACGTGGTTATTTTTTCAAAACAAGTGTAACGGCTGCTAAAGCTGTTAATGAAGTTTTTAAGAGTACGTAGGAGATTTCTAGGTTGAAATCAGTTACGAAAAATTACAGGTTTATTTGGGAGGTCGAGTTGAGAACAAGGAAGAAATTGTGTCAGTATTAAATGTGGGGTAGGCAAACTGCCAATAACTTATCTTGGTATACCATTGTCAAGTATAACCTAAAAAATAGTGAGTGTGATCACCTTATTGATAGGATCAAAAGTATAATAAGGGGTAGAAATAAAAGATGTTAAGTCTTACGGGAGAATAGAAATCATTAAATCAATAATATACCCAATAGTTAATTTGATTGCAGTGTTTTAGTCTACCAGCAGCTACTTTAAATACAGTAAAGCATTTGTGTCTTAATTTCCTTTGGAAGGGGAAATTTAGTAAAATCCGCTGGGAGGTGGTCTGTAAGAGTAATGACGAAGGGGGCCTAGATCTTAGAGAATTAGAAGACATTAATATCGCTATGAATATCAAATGATTTGGAGAATTATCAATGGAAATGGTATCCGGGCTAAATGGATGAGGGACAGATACTTGAAACTGGTCATTTTGGGAAATTATCATTAAACAAGATGATTCTGGAGTTTAGAAAAGTCTTCTTTGTAACAGAAATGAAGCATTAAAATGTATAGAAAGAAGAATAGTATATGGTCAGTCCACTTCAATGTGGTTTGAGCCATGGATTCATGGGGGAAGGCTGGTGGATAAACTTAGGACTAAGTCTATAGGAAAGTCAAAGGAGAAGCTATGTTGGTAAAAGATATCATCAAAAGTAATGAACGGAGAGTAGATAGGTAAGTTTTCTTGGTAAAGTAGGCCAAGAAGTGTTAGATGTAAAAATCTTTAATGGTAAGAAGAGGATTATTAGGAATGGGTTTGTAGAAGAAATGAAAAATACAGTTCAAATCGATATGGAATAACATATGCATCACATAAAATTAGGTCCCATGGTCAAAATTTTGTTTGGCACAAAATACATATCCTAAAAATGGCTATGTGCATGTTCAAAATTATCAATAATTTTCCACCAACAAAGCTCACATCAAATAGAAAGGAATTTATATGAACACCACATGTGAACTATGCAATCAACCACAAGAAGACATTAAACGTCTCTTCTTTGAATGCAAGTTTAATGCTTATGTATGGAAATGGTGTCGCACTAAACTTAAATGGACAATTTCCCAAATTAATATTCTGAATTTTGATAATGAGGTTGAAAACTTAATTTTATGATTCAAGGAGAATAGCAAAAGTGGTGATATTTCTAAAATTGTGTTTTCAACAAACGCATGGTGCATTTGGAAAGAAAGGAACATTCGTGTGTTTGGGAAGAAGCACAGTACAGAAATATGCATTTATAAACAAATCACAAAGGTAAAAAGTATTAGAGCAACCAGATCCAAAACATACAATCCAAGTAGATAATCAAGGTGATCAAATGTGAAATAAATGGGTTTAGTAAGCTTATCAACCACCCTATAAGGATGGTTACTGGCAAAAGATTGGTCATGCATGCCTTTGTCAAAGCTCCTACAATTAAACTCTGGTATCTCTTTTCATCCATTACATTTTTAGTTTACATTTCCTTTATGCTAATTATAATAGAGATGGAATATACAAATCATCAAAGTTAAAAGTGGAGATCGATTTGGCAAAGCAGTGGAAGTGGTCCCAAACACATGTGTTTCTTCCTGCTGCAAATCATAAACAATTCAAGACTATTAATAACTATTTAGATGTGAAAAGAGTTAAACAAGGGAGAAAGTATATACTTATCTTGTCTTCCTTCAGATCCAGCTTTCTATTTTTCATGCCGTAATACTTCAAGTTAGAATCTATTGAGCTAAGCACTAGGATAACCAAAAGGATAATGGTTTTACTAATCTCAAAACCGGATTAGAGTTTGAGCTCGCATGGCCTTGGAGATCTTTAGATTTACAGATATGTTTTCTTTGCATGTAATAGAACAAGATGCGAGAGCACAAAGAGCAATGAAGTTGGAATTTTTTTTGGAAAAGAAGGAATTATTTTCTAGAACCACCATTTTTGATGAAAAAGAAAGTAAAACAAACTGATAAGTTAAATTGAATGCGGTGTGAGGTGTGAAAGGAGTGGCAATAGAAGTATCAAGAAAATATATTTTTGTTGTACTATAGAGCTATTTATAATATTTATAGCCCTTGAAATTGTAAATAGTTTTGCAAATTTGTATATATTTTTGCATTTTTAAAGCAATAAAGATTTAAGACCCTTATTCAAAAAAAGAGTTAATATTTAAAGCCTAAAATATTTGTTCTTAAACAAGATATGCTTTGTAGTTGTGTTTTAGTTCATCTTTGTAGAATATTACAATGATATAGTTTTACTACAAATGAGTCATAATATTATAAAGTGAGGGAATCGAACCTGACTTCTATCTATCCTGATCATGAGATGATCATTCTCATCCAAGGTCCATGGCCGCGTCCAAATATTTTTGTCGTAGACGGTAGTCTCCCATGTGGCACCACTGCAGTTTGTGCTATAGTAATCTGATTTCTGACATACCATTGTGAGTGGTTGCTCTAAGTCTGATCTTTGATTTAGTTCTTCATCGTGCCCCCTGTTCTTGCGGGTCTTTCAAACTCTAATTCCTATTATTATGCATTGCACTCTGATCTCCACTCTACGGCTTAGCATCATTCCTCAAACGTGCTCTATCTCATCGAGATTCCAAGTCCAGATCAACCATGCCTCCAAGTTTTCATGACTCGGTACCAACTTGTAAAGTCATGACTTGGTATCGAGTTGTGCTTCTACAAGGGGTTGGCTCCAACTTCTTCTTCTCCATTATCCGATGCATTTGTTCCACCTTCTAGCCTTTGGTTCTGGTTTCCAGCAACTCCGGCTGTTCTTTATTGTCCTATCCTTTAGAGGAACTCATCCATCATTTCTTCTTCTCAGGTTATCAATCTCTTCTGCATTTCTGTCATCATTCTCTTCATCTCCTCTTTGATTATGTAGATGGATGGGGGATTTGATTTCGAGGATGCATCCTGACTTCCCCCTTGTCCTTATTGGCTTCTATCAGCAATGGCTTTCCATGTAGATGGTCTCTTTATCTTCTCAAATCCAAGCTTCAAGTTGTCAAATCCTAGTTCCTCTCAATGAAAGCTCAAAAATATTTGGACCAAAATTGGCACAAACACCCAATGAAATATTAAATATGAAAATTAGAAAAGAAAAGAAGATAAAAGTAAGAAAAGAACATAAGATTTTTATAGTGGTTCGGGAAAAACTCCGACTTACATCCATATAGTTGATTTCTATTGATTATTCTCTATATTTACAAAGTTGGTTTTATAACTCGGTAGTCACAACTCGATAGGAATCCAATTCAGTAGTTTTCAGGGTCGTGATTTTATAGTTCGTTATTGTTAGAAATACAGAATTGAAGA
The DNA here is from genome assembly GCA_030737815.1 of Allium fistulosum. NCBI lineage: Eukaryota > Viridiplantae > Streptophyta > Magnoliopsida > Asparagales > Amaryllidaceae > Allium > Allium fistulosum. Next base: position 922,434,323 of record CM060906.1, read on the forward strand.
AAAGCAAGGAGTACTTTTCTAAGTGCTTTCAACCTCTATTTATAGGCGAAAACCTCCTAGATAATCTCCAAAAATTGCTCCACACATTCTTTGCATCATGCATGTCCTTCCACGAATGTAGCTCACCAACCCCGATTCATGCTTCACAGATCGACGACGATCCATGGGCCATAGATCGGCATCGACTTGACTTTGGGTTAAGCTTCGGGTCATTGTGTGTGTTTCTCCGGGTCTTGGTTGGAGTCATCCAGAGGTTGTAGTGCTTCGAGTCTGACCAGAGTTTTTTATGTGTTCACTCTAAGTCATGACTTGGGCCCGATCTGTGTTGTGTCGACCTGAGAACGCTAAGTGAGTTTTTGATCTCATTTTTGAATATTTCCTTTATATTTCCTTTTTATGATATTTTCCAAGTTTTCAGATCATCTGTTCATCATTTTTTACCCAATTCAATCATTTAAGTCTTTTCGAAGACTACGGAAAATTCGGTCGTAACACATTTAACATCACCTTTCAGCGATACACCTTGGTGCCCCCACAGCCACGAGTAACACATTTAACGTCCAATTTTATAGTTATCCAATAACTATAAGCATGTAACTCCTTGGTGCCCCAGCTACCATGACAAATACATTACCAACATTTGGAGAGCGTTATGTACTCTGGTCTTAGAGAATGTATCAATATTATTTTTTCAAAACATCTTGACCAGAAATATTTAAAAAACAAAATATTATTTTTATACTATGATTAATTACTCTCGATTACAATTGTTTGTAACTACAATCACATAACATTTTATTTATGTATTTTCTTATTCATATATTTTAAATTAACTATTTAATTATTTATATTATAATATAACAAAATATATATAAAAGAAATCAAATATCCGAGAGTTTAAGGGGAAAACAGAAACTTCGAGTCGGATATAAAGCCTGGTATGAATAATAATCTACCATCTAAAATCATTTAGATATCTAGTGAGACCTCACCGCTTAGCAGAATGGGTTTTCCCTTCCACTACGCCATAGATGACCTTCTGCAACATTTTTGCAAGGTGTTGCCAACTAAAATGTTGCGATAGATATAAAATTTTGGTCCTACTGCAACGTTGTATTTATGGTGTTACCTTAGCCATAAAAATGTGTTGCTCTAGCTAAACAAGTGTAACACGATGCAACGTTTTTATATAGTGTTGCTATAGATGTATTCAAATTAAAAAATTAATAAAATTAGCAATCCGCGTGAATACGATCCAATGGTCTACATTTAATCTGATTGTTAAAATGGATCACCGCTACAATTTGCCCCAAATTTTCGTTTTCCCGCTTTACTTTTCATATCATTTCGTTCTCACCCCCAATTTCCAAATCCCTAATTTCCAAATCATATTTTCGTTCCTTTTTTTTCTTCCAAAAACAAAATCTCGTCCTTTTTTCAAAGTTTGGTAGTGATCTCAGACAAGCTTTGTTCCCATTTCGTTCTCACCCCCAATTTCGCTGCTGTTTGCCTACATGTCGAGCGCCGTTTGCTTTGTTGCCGAGATCTGGAAATGTCTGTCGTCTACTGAGGTGAGCGAGACTACTGTTGCCATAGGTTGCGTTTGTGTATAGAGGAGATTCAGGTTTGCTGAGATAGGAATTTGAGTGAGGATTTGTCGATTTGTGTATAGAGGAGATACGGTAGTTTGCAGGCGATTTCAGTTGTGCTTTGGAGGTGGTTCGGGGTACGGATTTGGGTTTGTTGATTTTGTTGCGAATTTGTAGTGTGAAAGTTTGGGTTGTCGGAATGGGTAACCAGCGATTGTGATTAGGTGATTAGGCGATTAGGCGATTTGGCAACCTGAAGTCGAATTTGGCAACTGAAATAGTTTGTTGATGAGGAAATTAGAGGATGGAGGCTGGTGGTTTAGAAGTATGTGTGGGTTTGGGTGAAGATTTGGAACTGTGAGATTTTAGTTGGCAGTGGCAGCGGGTTGGTAATGGGGTTTGGTGAGTGTTTTGGCATAGGTTAAGGGCTGTAAGGGATGTAAGTTGCAGCAGTTTGGGGAGTGGATGGTGGCAGTGTAGAGGTTGAAGTTTGGTAGTGTTCAAGTAGAAGGAGTTGCTGTCTAGTAGGAAGTTTGGATGAGTGAACTGTGGTTTGGATGAGGAGGTGATTGTCGGTGATGGAGGATGGTATGCCGATGCTGCTTCCAGGCGGTGTTGTTGATGATGTAATTTGATGAGGCAGTGAGTGGATGTTTTGTGAAAGAGGTTGGGAGTGTGGTCAGTGTTTGGTAGATGATCAGTGTTTCAGGCAATCGTGTTTCAGGTAAGTGGTAGATGGGCGGTAGTTTCGATAGGTGATGAAGTTGCTGAGGATGGGGTTTGCGGGTTTGCGGGTTTGCTAAGTTCAGTCTTCATTTGTGCATTATTTTACGTCGTTTCAAAGAAGGCTCGATCTTCCGAAATTGGATGAATCGGGCGGTGCCCACACCGGACCCCCGCTGGCCCTGCGCCCGGACCCGCTACTCGGCTCGCCTTCGGCTCGGCACTCGGCTCATCATATATTTGTCAGTGTCGGTGTCTGTATAAATTGAAACTTCATATGTAATGAGTGAACTGAGTGATGTAGTGAGGAATATCTGTATATGTGAATATCAGTGTTATATATCATTGAATTGTAAAATAGTGGAGTCAGGAATTTGTACTATTTCAAATGTTGAAATAAAATATTTATTTAAATAAATTACTGTTTAAATATCAAATTTTGTGCAATAGCATTTTATTAAATAAATATTTATTTTTATTAAAAAATCAAATATGCTCTACATTGTGGGCCCCACAAATTCAGAAAGTTAATATCTATAGCAACATTTTGGAATGTTGCTACAGATACCTATGGGTGTTGCTATAGACACAAATAGGGTTCTATTGCAACAATATTACTTATGTTGCCTTAGATAGTCAAAATGTTGCCTTTGAGGTCTAAGGCAATGGCAAAAATTGCATCACCCTAAAAGTGTTTCCATAGACCTATGGCAATATTTTTTGGGCCTGACCCAACATTTTTTTTGTGTTGCAGAAGGCCATTTATGGCGTAGTGTTCACTAGTATTCTAAAACCTTTATAAAACCATATATTGTGTTCCTGCATCCACAATGGTTAAAACATTTCAAAATAATACGATGATATGCAAATAAATAAGTCAATTCTGGATTTCCCATCCCCATTCATTTTGACAAACTATCACGTTTATAATTTCTAGGGTCACTATTAAACTATTAATTTTCATAGGCTTACTAATAACCTGTTTAATGTTTAAGGACTCCTTGTCATGTTACATAGTTTTCATGATCACTAAGAACCTATTGGCCTCTGCCAATATCTTTACTATTTCATGGGTTCTCCCTGAACCTATTGGTAACTCCAATATCTTTCCTCTTATCCTAGTTTTCATGGGTTAACTAGAAACCTATTGACTTCTGTCAATATTTTAATCCGAATATAGTTTTCATGGGTTCACTATAGACCTATTGGCCCCTGCCAATATCAAATCATAGTTTTCACCGGCTAACTATGAACCTGTCTTTCTGACATCTTCCTTTATACATAGTTTTCATTGGCTTACTATGAAACTATTGGCCCCTACCAATACTTTTTTGTATGCACAGTTTTCATGGGCTTACTGAGAACCTATTGGCCCCTGCCAATATCTTCCTTTAATATTTTAGCATCCTCTATTCTGGTCTTCCCGACCTCTTAGATTCAATTCTACTCGTTTAGGAGTTAACTTAATTTATATTCACTACTGGGTCAACCTAGCTGGTTATTCTACCCTTCCCCAAAATACAGTTATGGTTCCATTACAATGTGAATATATACATATATGAAGAAGCAAACACAATAACTTGGTTAATCCCTTTAACATTTTAATCAAGGAAAACTTCTTCAAAAACTCCATTTCAAAATACTTTATTTATTTATGCCATGATTTTCCTTTAAAATGAGATTGGGTTATTTCTTTTGGAAACTAAGGCTTTCGAAACCTTTAAAACTTTGCATTCAACTTCACTGGATAACCTCCTTCGAAAGCGTATAAATATCTTTTCAAAAAATTAAGCCCTGCCTTCCGAACCACTTTAAAACCTCTCTTTCGAAACCTTTTGAATATAATAAAGTATTACTTATTAACTCTTAGAAGCATAGCTTTAAAACCACTGAAAGTACTCCTTTTGAAACCTTTGGAAGTATACATTCTGAAACCATTGAAAGTACCTCTTTCGAAACCATTGGGACTATATTTAAAAATATCATTTGGGTCAAAGTGAATATAAATGAAAGTATCTCTTTCGAAATCATTCTTTATCATATAAAAGTATTGGGGAAAACTTGATGGCGTCAGCACCATCCTTTCGAAAGCTTCAAATCATATAAGCAAAACACTAAAGGATAACATCGAAACCCTCTTTCGATGCCATTGCCTTCGAAACTCTTGGACCCTTTCAAAAGCATTTAGGAAGTGGCTTAGAACGTCTTTAAAACAAAAACTACCCTTCGAAAGCATTGATGACTTCAATATACTGAAAGGCAAAAGAACGGCAGTAGGGCTTCGACTAGGTCGAAACTCTACTTTCGAAAGCATTATTTTACAAATGAAAGTACTCATTCGAAAGCTCTTACTTTTAAAACATAAATGGCAACTCTTTTTGAAAGTTGTTTAGAAAACCCCTTCGAAAGCATCTGTTTCGAAAGCTTTTATGGAAACCAAGCAAGCGCGTAATATTTGAAAACGAAGCAAATGTTTCGACCCTATCGGAACCAAATGCTTTCGACGCCGTGCCTTCCGCTTTTCCTTCAATCAACTACGTACCATGTAAGTGATACCTTGTGTATCGGTTTCGGCCTGGATTGGTTTCGACTGAGTTGAAGCAGAAACTATGAATCGAAAGGTACTTTTAAGAGAGGCAGAACTTGCTTTTCTGAGCAAATCAGTTTTAGTGTCAATTAAAGCAAACAATTTCTAACTAACCTACCAACGTGTAAGCATATAGTTGGTTGCCCCAACTTTTCAAATTCTTTACAAAAATAACTGCCACTTAATTCCAGATCAAGATCAAGATTAGTTTAACAAATAAGCCATTCCATTAAGCAAAACCAACATTGCAAATGAGTCCTTCTTCTAAAATAAATTAATTTTCATAGCAAATCACTTAGGAAAAATCCCAAAAAATTACAGAAATTCACTTTCATCATGTTATCTAAGATATCTAAATTTCAGACCCAAATTCTCAATATAATTTCTGAAATAAATTTCTAAAACCAATTAACCATATTTTCATTTGAAAATTCATAATAATCTTTCCATAGCTTGAAAAATTATCAAAATTAAAATCCAACTCCAAAATCATGTTTTACACAACATAAAATTTTTCCATGGCATTAAAAGATCTTTTACAATCGGTTTTGCCCTAAAACCGTATAAATCTCCATTTAAATAATCTTGTTTAAATCAAACAAATTATAATTCAAGCATATCATCATCCAAAACATCATAAAAACGAATTTAACCTTAACTCCGAAAACATATAATCACAAAACAAAATAGAAATGATATAAATTATTATTCATCTTGATTATGATAAGGAGATTGGATTGAGATTAATTTCTCCCAGCTTTAATGCTTAGTTTTACTTTGATTTCTCTTCTCTTTTCTTTCTAGCAATGGCCGACTCCTCTTTTCTTATGTTTGTATTTTTTTTTCAAAATGGCATGAATGGGAAATGGAACTATAAGGAACGAGAATATATAAGGGTAAGGGGTTATGTGCGGCTAATTCCCAATATGCGCTTATGTAAATTAATTATCTTAAAAACCCAATCTTAAGCTCATTTAATTTGTTAATCACAGCCTCCATATTATTTATTCAAATCTCAATCCCCTTATCTCATAACATTTACATTATTCTATTTAATTTATCTAATTAAATCTCCTGAATAATATTATTAAAAATTAGGGGTGTTATAGGCTCCCCTCCTTAAAGAATTTCATCCTCGGAAGTTAGTAAGGACTAAATACTAAACATAGCAATCATCTGTAACGACTCCTAACAACCATACTAGTCTACTTGACTAGCAATTACCTATATAAATCTAATATAGAAATACCCTCAAAGTAGATCAGGATAAGTATCTCGAATCCTGTATTTTGTCTTCCAAGTACAGTCCTTCTCGTTGTCGCTCCATTGAACTTTCACCAACTTAACTGTCTAGTTCCTCAATCTTTTCTCATCTCTTGCTATAACCCGAACCGGTTGTCTAAAAAAAGTCAAATTAGGCTCTACTATCAAATCTTCCAACCCTGTTGGAGGAATAGTATTCTCTGGGTCATGCACATACTTACCAAGATGAGACACATGAAATACATTATGGACACCTACCATACTACTGGGCAACTCTACTCTGTATGTGAGCTTTACAATCCTCTCTATAATCTGGGATGGACCAACATATCTCGGTGCCAATTTCCCCAACTTTCCGAACCGTACCACTCCCTTCATCGGTGATACTTTAATGAAAACTCTGTCTCCAACTAAGAACTCTAGGTCTTTACGCCTTTTATATGCGTAACTTTTCTGTCTGGACTAAGCTTCATTCATCCTTTCTCGGATCAACTCATTCTTCTCTGACGCCTCCCTAACCAAATTTGGACCTAAGACCAATTTATCTCCAGTCTCCAACCAACATGCTAGTGATTTGCATGGCCTTCCATACAAAGCTTCAAAAGGCTCCATTCCTATACTAGTCTGATAACTATTATTATAGGAAAACTCAACCAAATGCAGGTGATCTTCCCAAGATCCACCAAAGTCTAATACACAAGCTCTCAACAAATCCACGAGTACCTTATTGACTCTCTCTGTCTGCCCATCCGTCTGAGGGTGATATGCAGTACTCATCTTGAGCTTAGTGCCTAATACATCCTATAGACTCTTCAAGAATTCGCTAGTGAACAAAGCATCTCTGTCACTGACTATGCTAATAGGAACTCCATGTAGTCTAACTATGTTCTTCATGAACAACTTAGCTAAAACAGGTGCCGTCTTGGTTGACTTAAATGGAATGAAATGGGCACTCTTGGTCAACCTGTCCACAATAACCCATATACTTTCATTTCCCCTATTTGACCTTGGCAATCCGTCTACAAAATCCATGGATATCGAATCCCATTTCCAAACTGGAATCTCTGGAGGTTGAAGCAACCCACTTGGCTTCTGATGTTCAGCTTTCACTTGTTGACAGTTTGCACACTACCTAACCCACAAGCCAACATCCCACTTCTGAAAGTGTGTACGCTTGTGCACACTAATTACGGATCGTGTAATATGGACTAATATATGCGGAATGTTATTTACAATTGCTATACAAGTAAATATTCAATAAACTAACTATATAGCAATTCACAGATATAGAATAGTAAATGCAGTAAACTGTAAAAATCACACCAGGGATTTTTATACTGGTTCGGACCTCCCGTCCTACGTCCAGTCCTAGACTCCTATCTGGATTTTCACAACCAACTACCTCGCTTCACCCGGAGGAACAGGTTTACAACACCCGAACAGCCGAACGGGATTTCGTGCCTCTTACAACACCGAGGACTTCAACAAAAACAAATACAATTGTCGTTGACAAATTGTGCTCTTGATAACACTGATTTGTCACTTGTAGTACACCCTTCCTATAATCTTATCCTCAAAGTATGTGAATGATGTTTGTGAAGATTGAAGGAAGTATATTACTTAATTGAATCAAAAGATATGAAATAATTTCAATGATTCAATAATCAATTGAAATGTTTGAGAGTTCAAGACAGAGATCAATAGAATAGAGATTAGAATAATAGAATTCGTTTTTTTTTGAAATAATGATTTCATGATGTTTATATAAGAGATAAACAGTTGTAACCCTTTGTGAAAAGGTACAAACAAAGGTCATGATCATTGGTGAAGAGAAAGAGAAGCAACCGTTGAAGAAAAGGAAGTGTCTGTACGAAAGGTTGCTTTCTGTTTGAAAACGGTCGACAGGTCAAAATGGACCAGTAGACAGGAATTTGAATATATATACGTTATGTACACGTGTGCACGTTATCTGTGCATTCTGGGCAGAAACGGTCGACCGCCTTGTTTTAAACCGGTCGACCGGTTTAGCCCAGACTGCACAGTTAATGTGCACTCATACATATATACATTTATATTCAAAGATTGAAGGTATGAGATTATTTGAGGATAGATTTTAACATAAATAACACTACTAACATACCAAATAATCAACCTCTAATGTATGGAGCTCTTTGTGTCTCTTTAAAACAATGAATAACTTCTTTTTGTCGATCACGGCTTATCCCTTTGTCAGAAATCAAAACTCTATAAAAATCTTGACTCAACATTCTCCCCCTTTTTGATTGATGACAACATATATCTGAAACTCTGAATCTCCCCCTGAATATGTGATCTCCCCCTGAGATTTTGTCTGTATTCTTTATATAAATATATATATTCCTGCAGATAATTGTTAGCACTTTCTCCCCCTTTGTCATCGACAAAAAGGAGTAATAGATAATGGAATAATATAAGAATGTATCAACCAGAATATCCACTTTCCTCTTTTCTTAAGTGGGACCTGCAAAAAATATAATTAAGACCATGGTACCCACTCTTTATGGGGTCCTAAGAGTTAGATCTTAGGAATCCAAACCCATACGGGTCCGGTATCCCCTTTATATACATAATTAGTATTAAAATGCACAGTATTCATGAAATTCTGAATATATTTGTTCCTAATCAAATTGTTATTTGTTTTAGGAACCCATATTTTGATAGTCTTGACATTTTTCTTCTGAAATTTCACAACTGGCTTTGGTTTGGAATATAATAAACTAAGATTTTTCTTAGCTTCAGTCTTTTGTACTTTCTTTTTCCTTTCATTACCAAGATGTTTCTTGGTTTCTTGTTTCTTATATCCCAAACCTTGTTTATTTGAAACAGATTGTGAACTTTCAATGATCTTTGTCAAATTTTCTCGACCTTTGTTAAAGTTAGAAACATTTTGAGTTATGTCATCTAACTTAGTTTGTAAGCTCGCCTTTTCTAGGTCCAGATTTTTAACTTTTGCCTTAAGATCATGATTTTCAGTAGTGAGAGCATCATTTTTCTCTTTTTGAGTTTCAGTTTCTTGACTCAAAAGAGATAATTGAGAGTCAACATTAGATGATGGTTCTTGAAGATTTTCAAGTTCTTCTTCTAATATTTTCTTCTCGTCTTTTAACATATCTCGTTCAAACTCTGCTCTACTCAAATCTGCTTTGGCTACTTTTAATTGACGTTTTATGTCTTTATATTTGACTATCAATTCAGAATTTATATCAAGTAATTCATCAAATGTAGGAATTTGTACCTCATCTTCTGTTGCCATAAAACAAACATTAGCTTGTTCATTCTCCTGATCACTTTCACTTTCAGATGAAGATGAGTCTGAATCATCCCATGTAACTGAGAAGGCTCGTTTCTTTGACTTGTCCTTCTTATGTTTGAATTTATCATTTTCTGACTTCTTCTTCTGTTCTGGACAATCCTTCTGCATGTGCCCCTTTTTGTGACAGTTGAAACATTCTATAGTTGATGAAGATGGTTTGTTTGACCCAGATTTCCTTTTGTTGTAACGACTGGCTTTTCGATATTTTAGGAATTTTTTGAATCCTTTTGCAATGAATGCTAGATCTTCATCTTCAGAATCTGATTCATTTTCATCTTTCTCAGCATGAAATGCTACATTTTTCTTTTCTTCTTTCTGTTCTTTTCTAGCCTGCAAATTTGCTTCATAGGACATTAAATTTCCTATCAATTCATCTGGCTTCATGATGGAAAGGTCATTAGCTTCTTCAATTGCTAATACTTTTCCTTCCCATTCACTAGTCAGAGAATGTAGGACTGTTGAAACAACATCAAAATCTGAATATTTTTGTCCTAATCCGATAAGTGCATGATGAATAGTTTGAAACCTTGAATACATATCATTGATTGTCTCATTCGGTTTCATTTTAAAATTTTGAAACTGACTCTTCAGCATGGCTATTTTGGCTTGTTTAACCTTGTTAGTACCTTCATGAGTGGTTTTCAACGTTTGCCAAATTTGATATGCAGTAGTGCAGATACTAACACGGTTATATTCATTTTGGTCTAATGCACAAAACAACATATTTATTGCCTTTGCATTTACGGCTGCTGCCGTTTTCTCAGCCGTTGTCCATTCTGAATATTCAGTTGTTGGATTTACTATTTCTTTTTGAGTAGCATTCCAAGCATCATAACTATTTGATTGCATGAAAAATGACATACGTGTAGCCCAATAGCTATAGTTGAGACCATTAAAGAATGGAGGTCTTTGTGTTGATTGACCTTCCGTGTAAGTGCTAGAGCTAGTGCTTGCGTTATTTGCCATATTACAAGAATATATCAAATAGCGGTGTTACGGTTATATGATAACCTCGCTCTGATACCAAATGATGGTGTGTACGCTTGTGCACACTAATTACGGATCGTGTAATATGGACTAATATATGCGGAATGTTATTTACAATTGCTATACAAGTAAATATTCAATAAACTAACTATATAGCAATTCACAGATATAGAATAGTAAATGCAGTAAACTGTAAAAATCACACCAGGGATTTTTATACTGGTTCGGACCTCCCGTCCTACGTCCAGTCCCAGACTCCTATCTGGATTTTCACAACCAACTACCTCGCTTCACCCGGAGGAACAGGTTTACAACACCCGAACAGCCGAACGGGATTTCGTGCCTCTTACAACACCGAGGACTTCAACAAAAACAAATACAATTGTCGTTGACAAATTGTGCTCTTGATAACACTGATTTGTCACTTGTAGTACACCCTTCCTATAATCTTATCCTCAAAGTATGTGAATGATGTTTGTGAAGATTGAAGGAAGTATATTACTTAATTGAATCAAAAGATATGAAATAATTTCAATGATTCAATAAGCAATTGAAATGTTTGAGAGTTCAAGACAGAGATCAATAGAATAGAGATTAGAATAATAGAATTCGTTTTTTTTTTGAAATAATGATTTCATGATGTTTATATAAGAGATAAACAGTTGTAACCCTTTGTGAAAAGGTACAAACAAAGGTCATGATCATTGGTGAAGAGAAAGAGAAGCAACCGTTGAAGAAAAGGAAGTGTCTGTACGAAAGGTTGCTTTCTGTTTGAAAACGGTCGACAGGTCAAAATGGACCAGTAGACAGGAATTTGAATATATATACGTTATGTACACGTGTGCACGTTATCTGTGCATTCTGGGCAGAAACGGTCGACCGCCTTGTTTTAAACCGGTCGACCGGTTTAGCCCAGACTGCACAGTTAATGTGCACTCATACATATATACATTTATATTCAAAGATTGAAGGTATGAGATTATTTGAGGATAGATTTTAACATAAATAACACTACTAACATACCAAATAATCAACCTCTAATGTATGGAGCTCTTTGTGTCTCTTTAAAACAATGAATAACTTCTTTTTGTCGATCACGGCTTATCCCTTTGTCAGAAATCAAAACTCTATAAAAATCTTGACTCAACAACTTCATACCTTCTCAATAGAAGCTCCTCTTCATATGTTGATATATCTTGGGTCCCTCTAGGATGAATCGTAAACTTGGACCGATGACATTCTCCAAAAATTTCTTTCCTCAAGTTCTCAACATTTGGAACACACAACCGTCCCTTCTTTCTCAACCATCCCCTCTGGTCAAGACTAAAGTCTTTTAGATCATCGATCTCAGTTCCAACCTCAAGCCTTCTGATCTTCTCGGCCAATAATGGATCCTCCTTCTGCTTAGAAGCAATTCTCTCGATCAACACTGGTCGAACTTCCAAGCAGGATAACATGGCAGTACTCTGACTAGAACTAGCAGTCGATCTTAACTGCACACTACAGGTAGTCAAAGCTTCTAAATCGTTCCAGTCTGCCAACATAGCTAACACCACATTCTGATGTCTACTACTAAGAGCGTCCGCTACTATATTACCTTTCCCTGGCGTATACTCTATACCAAAATCATAAGCAGCTAAAAACTCCAGCCACCTCTGCTGTCTCATATTCAGCTCCTTCTGAGATAATAAGTATCTTAACGACTTATGATCTGTGTATAGCTCAAATCTCTCTCCTAAGAGATATTGCCTCCAAATCTTCAATGGAAAGATTACCGCAACAAACTCTAAATCACGAGTAGGATATCTCACTTCATGCGGTCTAAACTGTTGTGAAGCGTAAGGCAAACACTTTATCCTTCTGCATCAACATAGCTCCTAATCCAGTTCCATATGCATCGGTATACACAACTAACCCTTGGTTTCCATCTGGAACTACTATCACAGGTGCATTGGTCAACAAATGTTTTAACTTAAGGAATGCTTCCTCACATTTGTCAGACCAAACAAACTTCTCCTCCTTTCTGGTTAGCTTAGTTAAAGGTGCTGATATCCGCGAGAAATCCTTAATGAATCTTCGGTAATAGCCAGCAAATCCAAGAAAAATTCTAATCTCAGTCACCGTCTCTGGTCTCTTCCAATTATTAACAACTTCGATTTTATCTAGATCGACAGACAAACCCTTCTCTGAAACCACGTGACCAAGAAACTTAATCTCTTTCTTCCAAAAATGACACTTGGAAAACTTCGCCTTCAGCTGATGCTGCCTCAGCGTCTCAAGCACAACTCTAAGATGATCTTCTTGCTCTCTTTCATCCTCAGAGTATACCAAAATGTCATCTATAAACACCAACACGAAGCTATCCAAATACTCTCGGAAAACTTGGTTCATCAGATCCACGAAGAAAGCAGGTGCATTCGTTTACCCGAATGGCATTACTAACCACTCATACAAACCATTCCTAGTTCGAAATGCTGTCAAAGGAATACTGTCATCTGCCACTCTTAACTGATGGAAACCTGTTGCCAAATCCAACTGGGAAAAAACTCTGGCTCCACACAACTGATCAAATAGATCATCAATTCTCGGCAAATGATACTTATTCTTGATCATCCTCTCGTTTAACTAACAATAGTCGATACACATCCTCAGTGACCCATCTGGTTTCTTTACAAACACCACGGCCGCTCCCCAAGGTGAACTGTTTGGTCTAATAAAATTCCTTCCTTCTAAATCCACTAGCTGCACCTTCAACTCCTTTATTTCAGTCGGTGTCATCCTGCTAGGTGGTCTACTTACAGGTTCAGCTCCTGGCATAAGATCTTTCTGAAACTTAACAGCTCATTTCGGTGGTAATCCTGTGACTGGATCAAAGATATCAGCTAACTCTCTTGCTACTCGAACATGTCTTAACTCTTCTCCCACTTCCACAGCGCTTAAAAAAGCACAACTACTCCGGTCAGAATTCTCCACTGAGAATATGATTCGGTTATGACTATTTGGGTGTCTTAGTGATATCTCCCCATCCTGGTAAAATATCCTAGCCACATATTTACTCAACCAATCCATACCCAAAATGATTCTGAAATCTACAAAATCGAAAACATACAGACTGCATGCAAACTTATGACTTAACGAATCAAGTTCTAACTAGTCATACCTCATCCCTAGAGTTGCATACCCTCCTATTGGATTTGTAACCCATAAGGAAGTAACAAGGTATGTGAGTTCTCAGCATAACCTATCAACCAAACACTGGGATATATATGAATGTGCTACATCGGTGTCAAATAGTATCCTAACTCGTATACTCTGAATCAAAAACGTACCTTCCATCGCAGTCTTCCCTTTTTCAACTGTAGTTGGTCTAGCAGATAATGGTCCAACCTGTGCAGTTAATTCCCTGCTATTTCCCCGCTATAACCCTGCTATATCTCATAGCAGATTTCTACCGCTACAATTTTTCCATATAGCCCCAAATATAGCCTTTCCGCTTTAAGCCCCGTTATTTCCGCTATATCCAGTTATTCCCGCTATATTCCGCTATATCTTCTTAAAAAAATGAATTAAAAAATGTCATTTATATATTATAAAAACTATGAAATTAATTTATTTTATTGAATTTTTAATATATATTCAGAAATGAAAATACTCTAATATTCTACTAAATTCAATTATGTTATTTAACAGTTTTACGTTTATCTATAGTATATTCGCACATGTTTTTATTTAAAATTATTTATGTATTAATTATAATTCAATTGAATGCTAATTTTTCATTTAATTACCATTTATATATTTGTAAAAACATTAAGTATAAGTTCTATATGCTATTTTAGAGTCATCCGCTATATCCCGCTATATCCTCGAGGTATCCCCACTATGACTTTTTGCACCTCCACCGCATTGAATCTGCCGAGCGCTTTAACTGCACAAGGTCTAACGGCAAAAACCATTCTCTTGTCCGCCCTAACCGGTTCTGGACACTGATTCTTATAATGTCCAACTTGGTCATAGTTGAAGCACTTCAATTCTTCTTATCTGCAGCCTTCTTCCCCTTGCCTGACCGACACTCATTTGCATAATGACCCTTTTTTGTCACACTTGTAGCAAACCAAATCAGCCTTCGCCTTATTGGCAGCATCTCCCTTCTAGGCTCCCTTCTTCTTAAAGAACTTCCTCTTCTTTCCCTGAGAACCCTGGGTTTCAATTGGCTTCTCTCTAGCACAAACAACAAGCATCTCCTCATGGCGAATTTCCATCTCCACAACCACATTACAAGGATCACAGATATGTGTCAGAGTCGCCCTAGCAACCTCAGGTTTCAATCCCCGAATGGACCTCTCATTTCTCATGATGTTAGTGTCTATAGTAGCATCTCTATATTGGGACAACTCGTCAAACATAGTAGCATACTCGATTACCGACATCTCTCCCTACACCAAATCCTTAAACTTTCTCAACAATGCTGACTTAGCAACTTCAGATAAAAACCCCTGTTCAAATTTCGCTCTAAAATCTGCCCAAGTCAACTCCTCCTCCGGAACCCCAACAGTAACACTATTTCACCAATGAAGTGATGCCCCTTGCAACTACCTAGATGTCAGCCTCCTCTTCTACGCATCATCCAAACCTAAATCAACAAAGATTCTCTCGCAATTTAACAGCCAATCTTCAACTTCTATAGCATCCTCTGTTCCAATAAACGGTTTCCCACCAAAACTGGTGTAATCCCTTCTCAGCTTAGCATAATTATTCCCAACTGGAGCCACATGATTAGCTCCTCCAACATTTCCAGAACCTCCAGCAGCAGCTCCTGCTTGCATCATATTGACGAAGAACTGATACATCGCCCTCATATATATTGGTGGATTTTCAGCACCCACATTGGCATCGACATTTTGGTTAGCATTAGCCTATCGACCTGGGTTCCTCCTGGTGGGTCGAGCATTTCCGTTAGTAGTGGTGCTTCCACCACCGAGATTTCCACTTTCGTTTCCTGCTTCCATATCTTCTTTCTCGTAAATCTGCATACGAGCCTTAGTAAGATACATAAGAACGATCTAAGAGAGAGGGGATTACATACTTATATATATATATATATATATATATATATATATATATATATATCAAATACAAGTACATTACTATAGCGTTAGCCCAAACCCCGATCTTATTTTCAGATTCATTGGATTATGTTTTGATTTAGGTTTAAATTCTTTTAAGTTTCATAAACCTAGTTCTGATACCAACTTGTAACATCCCCCATATGGAGGCCCAAAATTAACGGTTACGAATGCCGCAGTCATCCATAGTTATTAATCCCCGGCGACCAGATACGGTAATGTTAGATACATTGATATATAAAAACACATGAATACGGAAAAATTTTAAAACACCAAACAAGTTCCACATTCCATTTTAAAACATTTCAAATTCATTACATAATCCCACAATCATTAATTACGTTCAGAGAAAATATATTTATTACAATATACGCCAAGAGCGACATATGAAGATGCCCCTTGGATGATCAGAGTATATATAGGCAGCTAAACAACTTTGCCATTACAACATCAACACAGCGAAATCAAAATAAAAGAGAACTCTAGATAGCTCTCATTCCTCATGCACGTCTCCGGAAGCTTATTCGTATAAGCGGTACCTGAAAACCTCAACCTTCAAACTACTCAAAATCAATTGAGTATCCGAGAGTTTAAGGGGAAAACATAAACTTTGAGTCAGACATAAATCCTGGTATGAATAATAATCTACCATCTCAAATCATTTAGATATCTAGTGAGACCTCGCTGCTTAGCAGAATGAGTTTTCCCTTCACTAGTATCCTAAAACCTTTATAAAACCATATACTGTGCTTCTACATCCACAACGGTTAAAATATTTCAAAATAATATGATGATATGCAAATAAATAAATCAATTCTAGATTTCCCATCCCCATTTATTTTGACTAACTATCACATTTATAGTTTCTAGGGTCACTATTAACTTATTAGTTTTCATGGGCTTACTAATAACCTGTTTAATGTTTAAGGACTCCCTGTCCAGTTACATAGTTTTCATGGGATCACTAATAACCTATTGGCCCCGCCAATATCTTTATTATTTCATGGGTTCTCCCTGAACCTATTGGCAACTCCAATATCTTTTCTCTTATCCTAGTTTTCATGGGTTGACAAGGAACCTATTGACTTCTGTCAATATCTTAATCCAGATATAGTTTTCATGGATTCACTATAAACGTATTGGACCCTGCCGTCATAGTTTTCATGGACTAACTATGAACCTGACTTTCTGATATATTCCTTTATACATAGTTTTCA
Organism: Allium fistulosum; assembly: GCA_030737815.1. Lineage (NCBI taxonomy): Eukaryota > Viridiplantae > Streptophyta > Magnoliopsida > Asparagales > Amaryllidaceae > Allium > Allium fistulosum. The sequence continues at coordinate 922,451,167 of CM060906.1, forward strand.
TGGGCTTACTATGAACCTATTGGCCCATGCCAATATCTTTTCCAATACACAGTTTTCATGGGCTTATTGAGAACCTATTGGCCCCTGCCAATATCTTCTTTTAATATTTTAGCATCCTATATTCTGGTCTTTCCGACCTCTTGGATTCAACTCTACTCATTCAAGAGTTAACTTAATTTATATTCACTACTGGGTCAACCTAGTTGGTTATTATACCCTTCCCCAAAATACAGTTATGGGTCCATTACAATGTGAATATATACATATATGAAGAAGCAAACACAATAACTTGGTTAATCCCTTTTACCTATTAATCAAGGAAAACTTCTTCAAAAACTCCATTTCAAAATACTTTATTTATTTATGCTATGGTTTTCCTTTAAAATGAGATTGGGTTATTTTTTTGAAAATTAAGGCTTTCGAAACCTTTTAAACTTTGCTTTCGACTTCACTGGATAACCTCCTTTCGAAAGCATATAGATCTCTTTTCAAAACATTAAACCCCTGCCTTTCGAAACACTTTAAAACCTCTCTTTCGAAATCTTTCGAATATAATAAAGTATTACTTATTAACTCTTAGAAGCATAGCTTCGAAACCACTGAAAGTACCCCTTTCGAAACCTTTGGAAGTATCCCTTCCAAAACCATTCAAAGTCCCTCTTTCGAAACCACTGGGTTTATATTAAAAATATCATTTGGGTCATAGTGAATATAAACGAAAGTACCTCTTTCGAAACCATTCTTCATCATATAAAAATTTTAGGGAAAACTTGATGGCATCGGCACCATTCTTTCGAAAGCTTCAAATCATATAAGCAAAACACTGAAGGATAACATCGAAACCTCCTTTCAACGACATTGCCTTCGAAACAATTGGGCCCTTTCGAAAGCATTTAGGAAGTGGCTTAGAACATCTTTGAAACAAAAACTCCCCTTCTAAAGCATTGATGACTTTAATATACTCGAAAGGCAAACGAACGGCAGAAGGGCTTCGACTAGATCGGAACCCCAACTTTCGAAAGCATTATTTACAGATGGAGGAACTCATTCGAAAGCTCCTTTAAAGCATAAAATGGCAACCCATTTCAAAAGCTGTTTAGAAAACCCCTTTCGAAAGCATCTGTTTCGAAAGCTTTTGTGAAAACTAGGTAGGCGCTTAATATTTGAAAACGAAGCAAATGTTTCGACCCTATCAGAACCAAATGCTTTCGACATCATGCCTTCCGCTTTTCCTCCAATCTACTACGTACCATCTAAGTGATACGTTGTGTATCGGTTTCGGCCTGGGTTGGTTTCGACTGAGTCGAAGCGAAAGTTATGAATTGAAAGGTACTTCTAATAGAGGCGGAACTTGCTTTTCTGAGCAAATATGTTTTAATGCTAATTAAAGCAAACACTTTCTAACTAACCTGTCTACGTGTAAGCATATAATTGGTTGCCCCAGCTTTTCAAATTCTTTACAACAATAACTGCCGCTTAATTTCAGATCTAAATCAAGATTAATTTAACAAATAAGCTCTTCCATTAAGCAAAACCAATATTGCAAATAAGTCCTTCTTCAAAAATAATTTAATTTCCATAGCAAATCATTTAGGAAAAATCCCCAAAAAATTACAGAAATTCACTTTCATCATGTTATCTAACATATTTGAATTTCAGACCCAAATCCTCAATATATTTTCTAAAATAAATTTCTAAACCCAATTAACCATATTTTCATTTGAAAATTCATAATAATCTTTACATAGCTTGGAAAATTATCAAAATTAAAACCCAACTTCAAAATCATGTTTTACACAACGTAAATTTTTTCCATGGCATTCAAAGATCATTAACAATCGATTTTTCCCTAAAGTAGTATAAATCCTCATTTAAACAATCTTGTTTAGATCAAACAAATTATAATTCAAGCATATCATCATCCAAAACATCATAAAAATAAATTTAACCTTAAATCTGAAAATATATGATCATAAAACAAAATAGAGATGATATAAATTATTATTCCCCTTAATTATGATTAGGAGATTGGATTGAGATTAATTTTCTCTAGCTTTAATTCCTAACTTTACTTTGATTTCTCTTCTCTTTTCTTTCTAGCAATGGTCGGCTCCTCTTTTATTACGTTTGTATTTTGTTTTCAAAATGACGTGAATGAGAAACAGAACTATAAGGAACAAGAATACATAAAGGTAAGGGGTTATGTGCGGCTAATTCCCAATATACCCTTATGTAAATTAATTATCTTAAAAACTCATTCTTAAGCCCATTTAATTTGTTAAGCACGGCCTCCTTATTATTTATTCAAATCTCAATCCTCTTTTCACTTAACATTTACATTATTCTATTTGATTTATCTACTTAAATCTCCTGAATAATGTTATCAAAAATTAGATATGTTACAATATGTTTGTTAGTAACCAATTTTATAAAAACCGATTAAGATGGTTTCCTTTTTTTAGGAGCTTTGTATTTTCTTTGGTTGGGGATGGGTGGGGTGGATTGGGGTTACATATGAGTTGAATAGATGTGTTTTGACCCCCATGGTGGGAATGCCTTTTTAAGTCTGGGGTCGCGTTTCCAGTTAGATATCATGTCATTGTAATATATTTTTTCTAGGTAGAAGGACATTTGCAATTAATAAATGGTAACAAACACAACGTGCAAGTTGACATTGACCAGAAGCAGGGAGAGGAGCGCGTGGTATCCAAATATAAATTTCTCAAATGGAAGTCTCCTTCATGGAAATTGCATGACTAGTTAGTATCCGAAAATGTAAGTCATGCACTTACGTGGATGATTAATTCATTAACCGTTAGTACAAGCAAACGAGACGTGCAAGCAAATCGTCTACGCTTTCTTTCTTCCCCACAAACGCCTCCATTGATTTAAACTTATCCATGCAATTATCTAATTGTCAAGCAAATTTTCTTTTATATTATCAGTGATGATCTTAGATTCTCATCCATTCTAATTTTTTTACTATTCATAACGTAAAATTAGTCTGTCCCTGTTAATTATACTATTCATAACGTAAGCAAGTACAGCTGTTGTAAGTTGGAAACATCGTATATTCCATTTTCTACTTATATATATACAATTGGTCGTCAAATTAATTAATTTCCCTTGTGAATTTACGAATTAACCTCCACCACTATTCATGCAGTCAAAACATTTAAGTGTCATTAATATTTGGTATTTGAACTGCTGCTGCAGTAAATTCTTTGTACGGTGATTTTTCAGAAGTTTGTATTTTGGAACAAAAACAAAAAAGTGCGGCCAAGTTTAGGGTTTCGGTCACACTCCGTGCACGTTCTCAATAGTTATTCTAGAATCTAGAAATAGTCCTAGTCGTAGTGAGCTGGTGGTTTGAAACGCAGTATTCACACACATAACGCGTTGATAATTGCACGCCAAATGTTGAAAATGTTGACTTTAATTTGATGTTTAGATATGAGTTAATTATCACTGACTTAGCTACCCTATTTTGTTAAATTTACATTCTACGCAAACTCAAGAAAAACTGGTTTCACAATCCTTTTATTAAAATGGACGTTAGATTTATAAACTACCTTATATATATTTATATATTTATTTACACGGGTAGACTAAAATCACTCAAAGTCATATTATGTCTGTTTATATTTATAGCCATCGAATGAAACATGTGCTCCTTTTATGGCTCAGTGGATTACATAAGAAGTTAATCATCCAATAATACATTGGATACATAAATCATTATCCAAATCTCTATGCTAATTGATAACTATCTTTCTCCTTTATGAAATTATCATGAATTCGTGATAAAAGTGTATGATCATATCGATTGGGAGAGTTTGGTGGCCTGGCCCAGCCACAACAAACTAATAAAATGGAAGGCCCAAAACCGAACAGACTAGTATGGGCTGGACCAACCTTTTATGGCAGTACTTCAGCCTCTAGTTCATGATAACCTAATATTACCAACTTATAAACTAAAATAACCTTCTGGTATTCAGTTAATACAAGCGCTCGTCTATCAAAATTTTTAATTATCAGAAGTTTTATTCAACTAGCAACCATCTAACTTCTTGCATTTCATCTTCTTATTTTATATCAATGACGGACATTTCTAATTTATAACCATTTATATAATTGCATCATTCTGTTTGAAAGGGCGATAGCAACAACAAAATCATCTTTTAAATTCTACAAATATTTCTAAAACTTCTAGGCAATGGTTTCACCAATTCTCCAGGTAGAGACCATTTTGTTAACATTGTGGAGCGCACAGTAAAATCTTGTACAGTAATCATGCTGTATTTAGCTTTCAACAAAATGATCCGTTCACATTACAAAATATTTTCATCTCTTACTCTTTCCTCTTTATACAACATTCTAACAAATTCGAAAGCAAATTAAATCCATTTTCCACGAACGCATAGCCATTAGAATTTTTAGGGAAAAGTTGAAATAGGTGGTTGCTAACTATCTCCTTGTATATTTTTTTAAGTGCCGACAATTTTGCGATATGAGTAATATAATTGAATATTGTGGTTGAACTTTAGATTGATCTTAGGTTAAATGGGTTTCAGTTTGTTTTTCTTATTTTTATACTTCGATCCATTTTATTATTTTTATGAAAAGAACAATACTTTATTCAAAAAGTGCATACGTTTGAATTTCTCGAAATGTTCGAACTCATAATCTCTAGAATCTTAGTTTAGAGCATGATTTGTTGGATCGGGTGCATTGGCAATAGAGTTAAAATGGTGAATTTCAACAAAAATCTCTTTTATTTAATTGCACAAGATCTTTGTTCTGTGTTTGTGTGAACAACTATTTGTTTATACTAAATTAAATTTAGTATTTTAATTAACAAAAGAGGAATGTAATATTTTAATTTAATTATATGATTATAATATTTATTTCTTATTAACATTCAAACTAAATTTATTAATAATTTAATTTAATAACTTATTTTAGTTTATAATTAGTATGCTATGATATTCATATTCACATTATGAACATCACAACAATATATACGAGTGTTATGGCACGCGCTTCGCGCATGAATTGTTTTTCTTATAAACTGTATATGTTTAAATCAGTCAAAAAATGATTTTTTTTTTAGTGATATTAAGATTTGTATATTTGTAAATAAGTATTTTGAATTGTAAAGAAATTTTAATTTTAGATCCTATTTGTAGAAGCGTTTTGAATTTGTAAAGCATGTTTAATTGTTAGATCCTACTTATAGGGGCGTTTGAATTTGTAAAATAAGTTTAATATTAGATCCTATATTTGAATGATTAAGATTTGATAATACATAGAGGGGCGTTTTTGGTAGTTCACATTGGTACCAAAAAAGTGTGACACCAAAGCTATTACAGCTATTATTAAAGATATATATATATATATGTATGTAATCCTAAGGTCAATATACTGTCTAAGTGTGATATGTATGTATATATAATATTATATATATATTATATTATATTTACACACACATACATATAGGATCAATAACCTCTTTTATTTACCAATATTTCATAGCCTGCTGATATCAATCATAAGTTTCTATTTAAATATTTGTTCTTTCATTCTTCTGTCACATGGACCAAATATTTAAATATAAACTTATAGTTGATATCGGGGGCTACAAATGGTGTTAAATAGAGGGGGCTATTGATCTTCTTACATGCTTCATATTCACTTAAGATACATACACACACTGATATACACACACAAAAAATCAATTTTATTTTTGGGTACTAAAATATATATTGGTTTTAAAATTCAAACTTAAATATTTTGACTTAGTCAAATTAAAAATATTTTTCTTGAAAAGTACTTTAGCTGCAAGCGTTTAAATAAAAAAAGTTAAAATTTCGGTCGAAGTTTAAAAAAACACTTAGAATAATTTGATATTTTAAGATTTAAACATTTTATATTTGGTAAAATTAATTGTATATATAGTACTATAATATATCAAATCTGAAAAGTATATTTCCATCTTTTTTAATTTCTGAAATGATATTAAATATATATACATGTATATAATACGTGCATGCACACATTGATATAATACACACACATATATGTAATCTAAAATATGTTTATCTGAATCAAAAATAAAATGTATATAATTATTTTAATTTAGAATATATGTATGTATATTTTAAACCAAAATTATATTTTTGTATAATTTTGCTTTAAATGTGTGTGTATGTGTGTGTGTGTGTGTGTACACGCACACACAAATAGATATTTATCTTGAAAAGGTAAATTAGTTTAAAAGTTAATATTTTTTAAACATTATTTTAAATTCAAAATTAATTATATTTCAATTAAATTTTAAAAGATTATTATATGTATAAAATTGAACTTTTATATATTAAAATTTATACATTAAATGAATTTATATATATAACTTTTGTGCACTAATTATAAATATAATAGATTCGCCAAATTTATTTTTACCTTGGTGTAAGTATAGTTAAATTTCTAATATGCGCCCTTTGCCTCATTTGACTTTATTTTGACATTTATTCATCACATTGACATTTACTAGCCATAAGACATAATGGTCAATTTTTCCCTATACCTCTAAGATAGTTTATAATTTAATATTATTGAGATGTTTTGTATTTTGAGTATGAATATCTTAAAAAATTAAACATAAAATTAATATTAATTAATTAATTATAAATTAAATTAATAATAAAATATTATTTTAAACATTAACAAACAATGAAATATTTCAAATAAATAAAATAAACTAAATATCAATCAAACCGTTTTATTAATAAATACTAAATTTATTTAGTATAAAAAAATTTATTCACATAAACATAAATTAAGAACTTGTGCAATTTAATAATTTTTTTTTGAAATTCACTCTTTTAACTCCGTTACTAATGCACTTGATCCAACTATGGATCACCCCCCACGTTGTGTTTATGTGAGTAATTAATAAAAATATGTGGCATTATTTTGGAAATGCCAAAGTAAATGGGTGTTTAAGTGAAAGGTGATTAAACTAAGGAGAAGGGTTCCCTAATTAACGACCACTCTTATGAGTGGAAAATCTCTCGACCTCTTGGCCTTTACCTGGCTCGTCAAAATGGCTTGTTTTTAGGGTATACCCTTGTGGAAGGCTCAAAAATGTTTTGAGTATTAAGTTGATTCAAATAAGCACATTTGAAAATTTTAAATTATTTTAAAATTATTTTAAATTAATTTAAAATTGTTTTATATTAGATCAAAATTACATAATTTTATAAAGAGGTATAAAATGCAAATTCAAAATTGTTTTGAATTTAAATAAATAAAAATGTTACATTTATATATTATCAAATTGTTTAATTAAAGGAAAATACATATGAATATATGTGTGTGTGTGTATTAATAAATTATATATGTTATAATAATCAAACATATATCCATATTATATTGTAAAGAAAAATAGGAGGTTAAATAAATAAAACCCATGAGAATGGAGTATACATTGAATGTATATAAAAGGTGTATGATATCATGAGTTATACTCATCCCTTAAATAGGCAATAATACTCTACAAAACTAATTTAAAATTATGAATTTAAATTAATAATGCTCTCCATCATTCATAATATAAATTGAGTACTTTATATATCCATGGTTGTTAAGAAACCTCAAGCCATAGAATATCTAAGACGATGTTTATTATTTGTAGATAAGTAAGAATATTTTGTAACTTTGTTGAGCAACCTCAATGATTACACAGCTTCCTTAGTGCATCTTGAAATGATAGGTCTAATGTACTTTATGATTTATCAAGCAACCTAGGATTATTAGGAGCATGGTTAAAAAGTATGTTTGGAGTTATATACATGATATGACTAGTAAAATTTTATTTACCGTCTATAGATACTACGATTTGTTGAGCAACCTCAAGGTCGTAGTAACATGATAAATGGATCCTAACACTCATTGAAGGAATTTATGAAATTGTATGTCTTTTAAGGTTTCTAAGAGGTACAGAATTCAATGTGAGCCTTAATAGATAAATATAAAATACCAATATAATAAGTATAAGAACGTATACAATGACATCTAATTTACTCTAATGAATTTGCATAGAACAAATGGCAATCTAATGAATTTGCATAGAATAAATGGCAACAATGAAGCCATTTTTCGAAAAGAACACACTAACTGGTGCAAACTATAAAGTTGGCTAAACAATGTTGAAATAGCACCCACATACACAAAGCTTATGGGAAACAGTGTAGTAATAATGTGAACAGAACTTAAGGCCACTTTAACATTTGAGGGGGTTGAATAGTGTTTTATACCTTATATGGAACTTTTCTAATTTATTTTAAGATTTAGATTCAACACGGATATATATATATATATATACATATATATATATATACATATATATATATATATATTAATATCCAATCATAAATATATATAAATACAATAAAAGTAAGAGAGATAACACCAGGAGTTTTATACTGGTTTAGATTAACCAATCCTACATCTAGTCCTGTACAATGTATGTACAGATTTCATTTCCAATGCCTACTTTAAACAATCAGCAAGCAAACCAGAATATAATCCCGATTTCAAGGCAGCAAGATACACCCTCCTGATTTTTCGAGTTTAGGGTAGACTCTCTTTATTTATTTGAGCAACAAGATCACCCACTTGATTTAAACGACCAACAAGCACACCCACTTGATTTTAACGGACAACAAGCACACCAAACAAATAATAGTAAAGAGTTGTTGATTCCAAATACAAACAGTTGTACTTTGGATACAAAATATCCTATAGCCCTTTAATAGCACTTTGATCTTTGGATTAATGAGAGAATACTTTCAAATCAATGAGTAGATTGTAGAGATTGAATTTGAGTGAATTTAAAGAGTAGAGAAAGTGGATTTTGTGAAATATATAATGAGAATTTGGAGTAAGGTGATAGGAGAATAGTTAATAAAATTCATTTTTCAGTCTCTTTATATATGTATGAAGGGACATGTCTATTCGCAAAGAGATGTAACCAAAAATCTATTCAAAATTCAAAAGGTACCCCTTCAATGTACATATGTTCGCATATCTATGTAGCCTATAGTGACATACTTATGTATGTTTTTAAAAACAGAAACACTTAAAATAAAATAAAAATTCCGAACTCATGTAAAATCATTCAAGCATAGTTTCTAAAATTATATAAGAATCTTATAAAATATTTGTAAAAATATATTTTGAAAATAAATAAATATTTAGATAATAAAATAAATAATTTGATAAGAGAGCATTCAAAGAAAAGAAAGTTGCTTTCAAGGACTTTAACAAGTTAATCTATTGTTTACTAACTATAAACTATAGTCTTGAACTCGTCATGTGTTTGTATCTAAACTCACGAGTCTTCAAATATCTAGATCATCTCTGATTCTCAATCTCTAGTCTTTTTTCTAATTAGTCTTCAAATTCAATTATCCTATACTTGTATATACCTATATAATATCCTACAAACTATTCTATAAAACTTAGAATAGTTATTTGTTTGGTTGTGCTTGTTGCCCGTTCAATTTAAGTGAGTGTGCTTAGTTGCCCATCTAAATCAGTGGGTGATCTTGTTACTCAGTAAATCAAGAGAGTTTTCCCCGGATTTATAAGACAGGAGGGTGTATCTCGTAGCCTTTAAATTGTTGCTTGCTATCTGGTTAAATAGGCGATTGAAAATAAAGCCATGCAATACTATACGGGATTAGATGTGGTATTTGTTAATCCACACTAGTATAAAATTCCTAGTGTCATCTCTCTTACTTTACTTTGTGTTATTGCTTTTATATTTATCTGTGATTACTACTTAATTAGTATAGATCTGTATTGATAATCTGTGATTTGATTTAAGACTTGAAACAAAGTTAAAAAATTCATAAAAGTTATAAAACAATATCCACACCCTCTTTAGTGTTTAAAGTAGCCTTAAGATCCGTTACACCGTAATCCATATTTGGCATCAAATCGTTAGGTTTTTAAAAGATCAGCAATTTGATTTTTGAAAAGTGTAAAAGTATATGATCATATCGATTGGGAGAGTTTGGTGGCCTGGCCCAGCCACAACAAACTAATAAAATGGAAGGCCCAAAACCGAACAGACTAGTATGGGCTGGACCAACCTTTTATGGCAGTACTTCAGCCTCTAGTTCATGATAACATAATATTACCAACTTATAAACTAAAATAACCTTCTGGTATTCAGTTAATACAGGCGCTCGTCTATCAAAATTTTTAATTATCAGAAGTTTTATTCAACTAGCAACCATCTAACTTCTTGCATTTCATCTTCTTATTTTATATTAATGACAGACATTTCTAATTTATAACCATTTATATAATTGCATCATTCTGTTTGAAAGGGCGATAGCAACAACAAAATCATCTTTTAAATTCTACAAATATTTCTAAAACTTCTAGGCAATGGTTTCACCAATTCTCCAGGTAGAGACCATTTTGTTAACATTGTGGAGCGCACAGTAAAATCTTGTACAGTAATCATGCTGTATTTAGCTTTCAACAAAATGATCCGTTCACATTACAAAATATTTTCATCTCTTACTCTTTCCTCTTTATACAACATTCTAACAAATTCGAAAGCAAATTAAATCCATTTTCCGCGAACGCATAGCCTTTAGAATTTTTAGGGAAAAGTTGAAATAGGTGGTTGCTAACTATCTCCTTGTATATTTTTTTAAGTGCCGACAATTTTGCGATATGAGTAATATAATTGAATATTGTGGTTGAACTTTAGATTGATCTTAGGTTAAATGGGTTTCAGTTTGTTTTTCTTATTTTTATACTTCGATCCATTTTATTATTTTTATGAAAAGAACAATACTTTATTCAAAAAGTGCATACGTTTGAATTTCTCGAAATGTTCGAACTCATAATCTCTAGAATCTTAGTTTAGAGCATGATTTGTTGGATCGGGTGCATTGGCAATAGAGTTAAAATGGTGAATTTCAACAAAAATCTCTTTTATTTAATTGCACAAGATCTTTGTTCTGTGTTTGTGTGAACAACTATTTGTTTATACTAAATTAAATTTAGTATTTTAATTAACAAAAGAGGAATGTAATATTTTAATTTAATTATATGATTATAATATTTATTTCTTATTAACATTCAAACTAAATTTATTAATAATTTAATTTAATAACTTATTTTAGTTTATAATTAGTATGCTATGATATTCATATTCACATTATGAACATCACAACAATATATACGAGTGTTATGGCACGCGCTTCGCGCATGAATTGTTTTTCTTATAAACTGTATATGTTTAAATCAGTCAAAAAATGATTTTTTTTAGTGATATTAAGATTTGTATATTTGTAAATAAGTATTTTGAATTGTAAAGAAATTTTAATTTTAGATCCTATTTGTAGAAGCGTTTTGAATTTGTAAAGCATGTTTAATTGTTAGATCCTACTTATAGGGGCGTTTGAATTTGTAAAATAAGTTTAATATTAGATCCTATATTTGAATGATTAAGATTTGATAATACATAGAGGGGCGTTTTTGGTAGTTCACATTGGTACCAAAAAAGTGTGACACCAAAGCTATTACAGCTATTATAAAAGATATATATATATATATATGTATGTAATCCTAAGGTCAATATACTGTCTAAGTGTGATATGTATGTATATATAATATTATATATATATTATATTATATTTACACACACATACATATAGGATCAATAACCTCTTTTATTTACCAATATTTCATAGCCTGCTGATATCAATCATAAGTTTCTATTTAAATATTTGTTCTTTCATTCTTCTGTCACATGGACCAAATATTTAAATATAAACTTATAGTTGATATCGGGGGCTACAAATGGTGTTAAATAGAGGGGGCTATTGATCTTCTTACATGCTTCATATTCACTTAAGATACATACACACACTGATATACACACACAAAAAATCAATTTTATTTTTGGGTACTAAAATATATATTGGTTTTAAAATTCAAACTTAAATATTTTGACTTAGTCAAATTAAAAATATTTTTCTTGAAAAGTACTTTAGCTGCAAGCGTTTAAATAAAAAAAGTTAAAATTTCGGTCGAAGTTTAAAAAAACACTTAGAATAATTTGATATTTTAAGATTTAAACATTTTATATTTGGTAAAATTAATTGTATATATAGTACTATAATATATCAAATCTGAAAAGTATATTTCCATCTTTTTTAATTTCTGAAATGATATTAAATATATATACATGTATATAATACGTGCATGCACACATTGATATAATACACACACATATATGTAATCTAAAATATGTTTATCTGAATCAAAAATAAAATGTATATAATTATTTTAATTTAGAATATATGTATGTATATTTTAAACCAAAATTATATTTTTGTATAATTTTGCTTTAAATGTGTGTGTATGTATGTGTGTGTGTGTACACGCACACACAAATATATATTTATCTTGAAAAGGTAAATTAGTTTAAAAGTTAATATTTTTTAAACATTATTTTAAATTCAAAATTAATTATATTTCAATTAAATTTTAAAAGATTATTATATGTATAAAATTGAACTTTTATATATTAAAATTTATACATTAAATGAATTTATATATATAACTTTTGTGCACTAATTATAAATATAATAGATTCGCCAAATTTATTTTTACCTTGGTGTAAGTATAGTTAAATTTCTAATATGCGCCCTTTGCCTCATTTGACTTTATTTTGACATTTATTCATCACATTGACATTTACTAGCCATAAGACATAATGGTCAATTTTTCCCTATACCTCTAAGATAGTTTATAATTTAATATTATTGAGATGTTTTGTATTTTGAGTATGAATATCTTAAAAAATTAAACATAAAATTAATATTAATTAATTAATTATAAATTAAATTAATAATAAAATATTATTTTAAACATTAACAAACAATGAAATATTTCAAATAAATAAAATAAACTAAATATCAATCAAACCGTTTTATTAATAAATACTAAATTTATTTAGTATAAAAAAATTTATTCACATAAACATAAATTAAGAACTTGTGCAATTTAATAAATTTTTTTTGAAATTCACTCTTTTAACTCCGTTACTAATGCACTTGATCCAACTATGGATCACCCCCCACGTTGTGTTTATGTGAGTAATTAATCAAAATATGTGGCATTATTTTGGAAATGCCAAAGTAAATGGGTGTTTAAGTGAAAGGTGATTAAACTAAGGAGAAGGGTTCCCTAATTAACGACCACTCTTATGAGTGGAAAATCTCTCGACCTCTTGGCCTTTACCTGGCTCGTCAAAATGGCTTGTTTTTAGGGTATACCCTTGTGGAAGGCTCAAAAATGTTTTGAGTATTAAGTTGATTCAAATAAGCACATTTGAAAATTTTAAATTATTTTAAAATTATTTTAAATTAATTTAAAATTGTTTTATATTAGATCAAAATTACATAATTTTATAAAGAGGTATAAAATGCAAATTCAAAATTGTTTTGAATTTAAATAAATAAAAATGTTACATTTATATATTATCAAATTGTTTAATTAAAGGAAAATACATATGAATATATGTGTGTGTGTGTATTAATAAATTATATATGTTATAATAATCAAACATATATCCATATTATATTGTAAAGAAAAATAGGAGGTTAAATAAATAAAACCCATGAGAATGGAGTATACATTGAATGTATATAAAAGGTGTATGATATCATGAGTTATACTCATCCCTTAAATAGGCAATAATACTCTACAAAACTAATTTAAAATTATGAATTTAAATTAATAATGCTCTCCATCATTCATAATATAAATTGAGTACTTTATATATCCATGGCTGTTAAGAAACCTCAAGTCATAGAATATCTAAGACGATGTTTATTATTTGTAGATAAGTAAGAATATTTATGTAACTTTGTTGAGCAACCTCAATGATTACACAGCTTCCTTAGTGCATCTTGAAATGATAGGTCTAATGTACTTTATGATTTATCAAGCAACCTAGGATTATTAGGAGCATGGTTAAAAAGTATGTTTGGAGTTATATACATGATATGACTAGTAAAATTTTATTTACCGTCTATAGATACTACGATTTGTTGAGCAACCTCAAGGTCGTAGTAACATGATAAATGGATCCTAACACTCATTGAAGGAATTTATGAAATTGTATGTCTTTTAAGGTTTCTAAGAGGTACAGAATTCAATGAGAGCCTTAATAGATAAATATAAAATACCAATATAATAAGTATAAGAACGTATACAATGACATCTAATTTACTCTAATGAATTTGCATAGAACAAATGGCAATCTAATGAATTTGCATAGAATAAATGGCAACAATGAAGCCATTTTTCGAAAAGAACACACTAACTGGTGCAAACTATAAAGTTGGCTAAACAATGTTGAAATAGCACCCACATACACAAAGCTTATGGGAAACAGTGTAGTAATAATGTGAACAGATCTTAAGGCCACTTTAACATTTGAGGGGGTTGAATAGTGTTTTATACCTTATATGGAACTTTTCTAATTTATTTTAAGATTTAGATTCAACACGGATATATATATATATATACATATATATATATATACATATATATATATATATATTAATATCCAATCATAAATATATATAAATACAATAAAAGTAAGAGAGATAACACCAGGAGTTTTATACTGGTTTAGATTAACCAATCCTACATCTAGTCCTGTACAATGTATGTACAGATTTCATTTCCAATGCCTACTTTAAACAATCAGCAAGCAAACCAGAATATAATCCCGATTTCAAGGCAGCAAGATACACCCTCCTGATTTTTCGAGTTTAGGGTAGACTCTCTTTATTTATTTGAGCAACAAGATCACCCACTTGATTTAAACGACCAACAAGCACACCCACTTGATTTTAACGGACAACAAGCACACCAAACAAATAATAGTAAAGAGTTGTTGATTCCAAATACAAACAGTTGTACTTTGGATACAAAATATCCTATAGCCCTTTAATAGCACTTTGATCTTTGGATTAATGAGAGAATACTTTCAAATCAATGAGTAGATTGTAGAGATTGAATTTGAGTGAATTTAAAGAGTAGAGAAAGTGGATTTTGTGAAATATATAATGAGAATTTGGAGTAAGGTGATAGGAGAATAGTTAATAAAATTCATTTTTCAGTCTCTTTATATATGTATGAAGGGACATGTCTATTCGCAAAGAGATGTAACCAAAAATCTATTCAAAATTCAAAAGGTACCCCTTCAATGTACATATGTTCGCATATCTATGTAGCCTATAGTGACATACTTATGTATGTTTTTAAAAACAGAAACACTTAAAATAAAATAAAAATTCCGAACTCATGTAAAATCATTCAAGCATAGTTTCTAAAATTATATAAGAATCTTATAAAATATTTGTAAAAATATATTTTGAAAATAAATAAATATTTAGATAATAAAATAAATAATTTGATAAGAGAGCATTCAAAGAAAAGAAAGTTGCTTTCAAGGACTTTAACAAGTTAATCTATTGTTTACTAACTATAAACTATAGTCTTGAACTCGTCATGTGTTTGTATCTAAACTCACGAGTCTTCAAATATCTAGATCATCTCTGATTCTCAATCTCTAGTCTTTTTTCTAATTAGTCTTCAAATTCAATTATCCTATACTTGTATATACCTATATAATATCCTACAAACTATTCTATAAAACTTAGAAAAATATCATTACTTATATTTATATGGTTGTTGTCATCAAAATCAAAGTCTGTGGTATTAATAGTATCCCACTTTTTGATGATGACAACCATATAAATATATTTATTGTAAAACATAATGTAACTCCCTCTATTTTGTATAACTCCCTCTATTTTGTATAACTCCCCCTTGCATATAACATGTTCTATATTTCTCTCCTCTTTGTCATCAACAAAAATGAATAAAGAAAAGTAAACTCCCCTTAAGAGACGTATATTAAATATTATTAAATATGATAATATTGTAGACAATATAAAATCAATTTTAAGCGCAAAAAATGTATTATAATTAACTATATATATAATTATAACTACATATGTTTTAACCAGACATCACAAATTCAACTAATTACATAAAAATACAAAATATAACCAGATTCAATTATACAGACTGAAATGTATAATGCATATTACAAATTATAAATATAAATTATGAGTATAAATTAAAACCTAGATTTTCTTGGGAACTTTGATCCATCCGTCGGATCCAAAGATAGGATTGGTGTTGATAACTTCCTAATCTTCATTTTCCACTTTCGCTTTAGAGTTTGAGCATTCTGGCATGTTGCTTTGAACTTCTTTGGTGAAAATTGAAATAAAACGTCAAAGAGAATCAATTTTTTTCCTGTTCTTTGATCATATGCATTTGACTTAATTCCAACTATCGTTGATTGCGAAGAATAAAGCAAAGAGAATTTTTGGAAGATTAAAGTCTCTCTTCTATATTTTCACCTAGATTTTGTTTTGGAAAATTATTGTTTGGATTCATCTTTATGGAAAGAAATGTGTAGAAAAGAATAAGATAAGAAGATGAATTGTTTTTTCAGTTTTTTTGAAAGAAAAATCGTTTTATAGAAATGAAAAGTCGGATTAGTAACTAATTCCTCCAAAAATTAACTGACTTTTAAAATTCTAAAATTCTGAAAAAATGCCAGTGTACGTCGACATATATAGGTAACCTATGTTGAACATACATGTAATAATTTGCATGTTTCATATTTTTGTTTTTAATTTTTGTCTATTATTTATATTATTTTAGTTTATGATTGCAAAGAGAAAAAGGACATTATTGAATTGTTTTGGAGGAAAGAGGGTGAATGATAAGACTGAATTTTGAAATAAAATATGTGTGTAGAAGATGAGGAAAGAATGAACAAATAAAAGTTGAATTGTCATGTGATAGGAGAAAAGATGTGTTTTTAAAATTTTAAATTAATGCAAAAGAGAGGGAATTCCAACAGTTTAAATTTTGAAAATATTCTCCAAATTCTGTCTGATATGTCGACATACCCATGTGGCCTATGTCAATATATAAGCCGAAATTTTAAAGTTTAAAGAAATTAAAGAAATATATTTATATTATATATACATACTTATTATGCTTATTATTATTATTATATTTATTCCTATATTAAGTAATTTTCAGAAAAATAAAAATAAAATATGAAATGTAAAAAGTGCCAATTTTGTTGTTTCCTTTGTCGGCTCTGATTAATCTTCCATCACCATGAAACACATGTTGATATTTTATGTATCTGGTTCGTTATCACTGGATGTAGTATTAGAATCATCCAAAGTGGCATTGTAAGCTCCTTTTCTTTTTTTTGAATGAATCATTGTTTGGTGAATTCTTTATTTTCTTTTACTGTGGACAGTTTATTCGTGGATGGCCAATTTCACCACAATCATAACACTAAAAAACATTTTCATTTCTGGAATTTTAGTTTTCAATTTTATGAAAGTTATTCACCTTTCTATATTTTAGGAATTTTCTAAAATTTTGAATCATAAGAGCAATCTTCTCATCATTATCATTGCCATATGATTCTTGATCGTCAATTATTGCATTGGATGCAATTGATTTCCTTTTAGTTGCCTTGTTTTCCCTTCTACCCTGCACCTATGCTTTATAAGACATTAGATTACCAATTAACTCTTCAATTTTTAATATACTAATATCATTTGCTTCCTCTATTGCTAATGTTTTTTGATCCCATTCAAAAGAGAGTGAATAAGGATTTTTCAAACTTAATCCTTTTTTGAGAAAATTTTCCCTAACTAATGAATGAACTATATCTTGAGATTTAGAATACATGTCAAAGATAGATTCATTTGGTTTCATTTTAAAAAGTTGAAACCGACTGGTTATCATGGAAATCTTAGTTTATTTTACTTTACTAGAGCCCCCATGTTTAACTTACAACGTTCTCCAAATTTCGTAAGTAGTCTTACAAAATGAAACTCGATTAAATTCAATTTTATCTAAAGAACAAAATAAAATATTCCTGACCTTAAATTTATTGAGTGATTGTCTTTTGGTTTGGTACCCATGTGGAGTATGTAGTTTGAGGTTCAGTGTACTCACTCTGTGTAATATTCCAAATATCTAAACCATTAGATTGTAAATAAATTTTCATCCTACATGACCAGTAAGTATAATTACTACCATTAAATAGTGGGGGTCTAGTAGTTGATTGTCCTTTAACAAAAGTCTTAAAAAGTGTAAAACCAATGTTACTAGCCATTTATACATTTTAAAAAAATCAGATAAGGAGTTTTTGAAAACCTAATGCTCTGATACTAAATGTGAAAAACGGTGTAGTACTGATATGAACAGACCTTACGGCTACTTTAACACTAAAGAGGGGGTGAATAGTGTTTTATAACTTATATGGAACTTTTCTAAATTATTTTAAGATTTAAATTCAAACACACACATATATATATATATTAATATGCGTCACAGATATATATATATATGCAGTAAAAAGTAAAGTAAAAGTAAGGGAGTTGACACTAGGAGTTTTATACTGATTTGGATTAACTAATCCTACGTCTAGTCCTGTACAGTGCATGTACAGATTTCCTTTTCAATACCTACTTTAAACAGGTAGTAAGCAAACCAGAATACAGTCTCAATTTCAAGGCAACAAGATAAACTCTCTTGATTTTTTGAGTTTAGGGTAAAGTCTCTTGATTTAATCAGGCAAAAAAATCTCTCACTTGATTTAAACGGGGCAACAAACACACCCACTTGATTTGAATGGACAACAGGTACACCTAAAAAAATAACAGTAGAGAGTTGTTGATTCCAAAAACAAACAGTTGTACTTTGGATACAGAATATTCTATAGCTCTTTGATCTTTGAATTAATGAGAGATTACTTTCAAATCAATGAATAGATTATAGAGATTGAATTTGAGTGAATTTGAAGAGTATAGAAAGTGGATTTAGTGAAATTTGTAATGATAATTTGGAGTAAGAATAAAGTAGAGAAAGTAGTTAATAAAATTCATTTTCTAGTCCCCTTTATAGAATGTATGAAGGGATATGTCTAAAGACAAAGAGATGTAACCAAAATCAGAATTATTCAAAATTCAGAAGACACCTCTTCAACATACATATGTTGACATAGCTATGTAGCATATGTCGACATATTGTTATGTATGGTTTGAAAAATAGAAACATTTTAAATGTGTTACAAAATTCTAAACGCTTGTATAATCATTTAAGCATAGTTTCTAAAATTATATAAGACTCTTATAAAATATTTGTAAATATATATTTTGAAAATAAAATAAATAATTTAGATAATAAAATAAATAATTTGATAAGAGAGCATTCAAAGAAGTTGCTATTCAAGGACTTTAACAAGTTAATCTATTGCCTACTAGCTATAAGTTATAGTCTTGAACTCTTTGTGTGTTTGTCTCTAAACTCATAAGTCTTCAAATATCTTGATCATCTCTGAATCTTGATCTTTGGTCTTTTTACTGATCAGCCTTCAAACTCGATTATCCTATACTTGTATAAGCCTGTATAATATCCTGAAACTATTCCACACAACTTGAAAAATATCAGTACCTATATTTATATGGTTGTTGTCTTCAAAATCATATATATGTGGTATTAACAAAGCTTTGGTATGTCGATGCCAACGAGTCATTAAATAAACCTGACAAAAATTCCATGCACAAAACTGTCTAATGCTTACGAGAATTATTCAATAGATTGTGAACTTTTTCATCGTTACATGATGTCCACTATGAGCGTTGAGCTCCAAAAGCAGCATGAGAACATGAATATTTGCGAAATGTCAAATACCTACAAAAGTTGTACGATGAGTAATCTATTAATACCTCATATATTGATTTTGATGACAACAACCATATAAATATAGATATTAATGTTTGGTTAAGTTGTATAGTATATATTGCAGAATATTACATAGGTATAAAATGATTGAAATTGAAGGACGGTCTGTATAAAGACTAAGAATGAAGATTTGGAGATGATGAACAAGACTTAGGAGTTTAGAAATAGAAGACTTGAAGAGCTCAAGACTTTAGTGTTTAGTATGAATCATTAGAACAAATTGTTAAAGTCCCTGATAGCAGATTCTGATCTTTATCACAAATCTCTGATCTTTGATATTTTAATTAAATAAATTATTTTAAATTCAAAAAATATTTTTTACATGTATTTTATAAAAGTTCTTATGAGTCCAAAATATATTAAAACTTTTTAAATGATCTTACAGAAGTTCAAAATTTTAAAGCACTTTTTATTTATTTTTTTATTTTTCAAAATATACATATATATGTTGACATATACCACATAGGTATGTAGACATATGGACCATTGGGGATATGATTTTTTTGATTTTTGACCTCATCTCTTATTGAATAGACACTTCCTTTTAAACTCTATTTAAACCAGAAAAAAGATGCCATTTTAGTTTTAAAAAAGTTGCGATTGTTTATTATATATTTTCACAAATAGACACATGTTTTCAAACACTACACAAAAAGGTGAGAAAACGAACTTTGATTTAACTTTTTATCTTCTTATTTCTCTGAACTCTCAGTCCTTACTCTCTTGTTCTATTTCTTGAAAACTACTTTCAATATTTTTTAAAATCGATATAAAATCAATCGATACTCTACTAGATTGATTATGTACAAACTACCTACAATTTTGGAAGCATTCTCTCTACTAACTCAAAGATAAAAAATGCTATCATAAAGGCTGTAGCATATCTTGAACCCAAAGTATAATTATTTGTATTTGGAAATCAACAACTCTACTCTTATTTGTTTGGTTGTGCTTGTTGCCCGTTCAATTTAAGTGAGTGTGCTTAGTTGCCCATCTAAATCAGTGGGTGATCTTGTTACTCAGTAAATCAAGAGAGTTTTCCCCGGATTTATAAGACAGGAGGGTGTATCTCGTAGCCTTTAAATTGTTGCTTGCTATCTGGTTAAATAGGCGATTGAAAATAAAGCCATGCAATACTATACGGGATTAGATGTGGTATTTGTTAATCCACACTAGTATAAAATTCCTAGTGTCATCTCTCTTACTTTACTTTGTGTTATTGCTTTTATATTTATCTGTGATTACTACTTAATTAGTATAGATCTGTATTGATAATCTGTGATTTGATTTAAGACTTGAAACAAAGTTAAAAAATTCATAAAAGTTATAAAACAATATCCACACCCTCTTTAGTGTTTAAAGTAGCCTTAAGATCCGTTACACCGTAATCCATATTTGGCATCAAATCGTTAGGTTTTTAAAAGATCAGCAATTTGATTTTTGAAAAGTGTAAATAGCTAGTAACACTGGTAGTTCACTATTTAACATTTTTGTAGAAGGACAATCAACTGCTGGAGCCCTAGTATTTAATGGCAGTAATTACACTTACTAGTCGTGTAGAATAAAGATTTATTTACAGTCTAATAATTTAGATATTTGGAATATTATATAGAGTAAGTACACTGAACCCCAAACTAAATACTCATCCTGGATACCAGACTAAAAGACACAATTACTAAAAATTCCAAGGCTATGAATATTTTATTTTGTTTATTAGATAAAAATAAATTTAATAGAGTCTCTATTTGTAAGTCTACATATGAAATTGTGAGAACACTGCAAGTCACATGACAATACTAGTAAAGTTAAACAGACAAAAATTTTTTTGGTAACCAATCAGTTTCAATTGTTTAAAATGAAACAAAATGATCTGATATGTATTCTAGATTCCAGGATATTGTTCATTCTTTAGTATCACTGGGTAAAAACTTTTCTAAAGAGGACCAAGTTAGAAAAGTCCTTAATTCACACTTTTTAGAATGGGATCAAAAGACATTACTAATAGAAGAGACTAATGATATTAGTACTTTAAACATTGAAGAGTTAATTGGTAATCTATTGTTCTATGAACCACAGTTGCAGTGCAGGAAGGAATGCAAAGCAACAGAAAAGAAATCAATTACCTTCAATACAACAACTGAGGATCAGGATTCAGATGACGATAATGATGAAGAGATTGCTCTTACGACTTGAAATTTCTGAAAATTCCTGAAGTACAGAAAGATGAATAACTTTTGTAAAACTGAAAACAAAAATTCTAGAAATGGAAGTATGATTAAATGTTACAACTGTGATGAACCTAGTCATATGCAAAGAGACTGTCCATATCGGAAGAAATTAATGATCTAGCCTGTCACCGATTCATCAGAAAAGAGAAAGAGGGCTTACACTATAACTTTAGATGATTATGATATTGCAACAAGTAACAACGAACTAGATACGGAAATGTTAATACGTGTTTCATAACAATAGAAGATTTACCATATCAGAACAAATAATAACAGCAAAAGTGGTACTTTTTATATTTAATTTCTATTTTTATTTCATTTTGAGTTATTGAATTTAGGAATAAATATAGGTGACTAATAATAATTATAAGTTTATTTAAGTATATATTGATAAAAAATATATATGTAGGAATATATTTCCATTGTTTAAATTTGAAATTTTCGGCCTATATGTCGACATATGTCACATGGGTATGTCGACATACGCGGTAGAAAATTAGAGAATATTTTCAAATTCAAAATTTTGAATTTCCCTCTCTTTGCATTTGTTTCAAAAACTGGAAAAAGCATCTTTTCAAACTGAAAATGTCAGTTCACTCTCTATTAAATCATCCTATCCCTATCCTTTCATTCACTTACACTTTATTTCAAAATACAAAATCATTCTTCACTTTCTTACCTTCAAAATTTCACAACAATGTCTTCTTCAAGCTGACCCTCCTCCTAAGCCATTAGGCTTACCAAAATGATCATAATTCAACTTCATAATGATCAAGAGTCCATGAGAACTTATATTGAATAAGCTATTTATGGAAAAGTATTTTCGGGAAGGTTTGCAAATTTTAATAAATTTAATTCCTATGGTTTACAAGATCTTGCTTTTGAAAATGGTATTTTGATTTAACCGAGTTATCTCAAAATGATTTTGATTGCTATCTCGATTGAGTTAAAATGTTTATGCAAATTTAAATGTAAAGTTTTTTCAAGGAGAGGAAGGTCAAATTTGGAGTAGTGTAAAAGACATTACTATTGTTTTGGATTGTGAAGATTTATGACAAATTTTTGGTTATAGAAGTAGTGGAAATGACCTCTCCATTTTTGAAATTGATTATGCTAATAGAGAAGTTATGCATGATTTGTTTTCTGATGACGAAGAGTATGGCTTTTAAGGGAAAAAAATCTTAGGCTTAAAGAAACACTAACGAGCCTTATTTTACGATAAATTATTACACATAGGATGGGAAATTACAATAACCTGACTCAAAAAGTTTTCAAAGCTCATTTTGCTATTTTTGGAAAATATGATATAAATTGGGCTCAAGTGATTCTTGATGACTTTGTTCAAATGAAAATCTCCAGGCATGAAAACATACTTTACCATGGTGTGTATCTTACTATAATTTTCAATTATTTTGGTATCGATCTAAGAGGTGAAAATATTTTTCCTCACAAAGATTTCAAAAAAGAAAGAAAACAACCTCTCTCTTATGCACATTCCTCTTGAATTCGGATCCTATGAAACTCTTATTGAAAAGGAAGAAAAATTGGCATGGGAAGAAGAGCAAGAAATTCAACAACAACATAACAAGAAGAAGGTAACGATTGGAAATTGAAGAGGAGGAAGAACAAGAAGGGGAAGAGGAGGAAATATACACCTCCCTAGAAAGCTTTGACAAATCTTCTCGCTATTCCAATAAAGAGATTCTCAAAAACCAAGAGAAGCTTTTCAATAACCAAAAGAAGCTTAGATATTCCTTTAGTAAAAGTTCACTTTTCTCTCCAACAAAGTGGATGAATACTTTGGGAAAATCATTAAGAAGCTTGGTTGAAACTCTCTTCATTATCATTATCTTTTTAGGTCTTTGTTTACCTTTGTATTCCTTTGTTGCATGTTTTTCTAGTTTTATTTCAGGACATTTTCATGTATTTTTTCTTTGAATTCATATATCTCTCTATTTTTTTTGAAAAAGGTACTTTATAAGCAAAAGGAGCTCATATACTTCCATGATATGCCTCGTTAAAACCTTGCAACCCCCCTAACCTAAGTGGGTACCTTGCTAGGAAAAAGAGTACATATCATGTCCATATATTAACAATACAATACATGAAACAAATACTGCAGACCAAGTTGTCAAATAGATGGAGGAGTAAACAAATATAACACACTCAAAACCATCCATACGATCAACTGGGGGTAGAAATCCAGAAATATAAAAAAAATACAAGGAAAAACAAAAGCAAGTCATGTAAGCCTAGGAAATAAAAATAGTGCCAAAAGAAAGATAAGCAACGATTCATAATTTTCTTCTTGTTTCAGCAGCTGGAGAGAGAAAGTCATCGGCAACCAAAACAGATCTGAGAAAGTTCAACAAAACGAGCTGGATGAAAATGGCAGAAGCTATGAAATCGAAGAATACAGTGTGCAAAGCAGCTTCAAACTTCAGCAAATGACAGAACAGAGTTCAGGGAGGTCGATAGTTGGATCTGCGGTCAATTGCATTGTTCAGAGTTGACAAGATAAGTTCTATCTCCTTATTCTCCATCTTATTGTCCATTTTATACTTAAATAGGTTCCTGCAGTCTTGTAAAATGAGCAAGGCTCTAACTTTAAATGGTAGTTCAATGTTGTTGAAAGTCCACGAATTTCTCTTACACCATATGTGCCAAATTATTGAAATTAAAGCAGTGTTTGTAAGATGATGAATTGCTAGATTACCTTTCTGATTTTGGAAAAAATACTCAAGAATTTGATTAATGTCATAGTTATTGCCGAGAGTAATCTATAGCTTTTGAATGATATCCTCTAATAGCCTCTTAGAGTAATCACACTGAAAAAATAGATGGTCTCTGTCTTCAAACTGTTGTAAACACATGACACAAGTACGATTAATGTCATGGTTCCGTATGTTAATTCTACCTTTTGTATTTAGTTTATTTAATTTGGAAAGAAGGTTGCATTTAGACATTTTAGGAGCACAAAACTTATCCCAAATGATGTTGGTCCAATTAAACTCGGAATGTTTGCATCTAATTTGATTTTAGGCTGATTTAATACTGAATTGGCCATCATTGTTTGGAATCCAGAACCATAAATCTTATGGCAGTTGGTTATAGATTTTGATATTGCTCACTGTTTGCTGAATTTGAGTAGGAATGCATTCAAGATGCTCTTTCCATTTATTACCAGTAATTAAAGCGGAAACTTTTCTATTATAGCAACCAATAATGGACATTGAGTTCCATCCAAATTTGTCTATCAAAGAGTATCCCTTAATCCAAGGTTCACACCAGACATTTGATTTTTCACCATTTGCAATTTTTCTATCAATTAGACCTTTGCACCATTGTCTAGCTTTAAGTAGGAGTTTCCAAGTATAAGAAGCATTATTGTCCATAAGAGCAGTCCACAAATTAATACTGTTACAATATTTATTATGCATCCATTTTTCCCATAGAGAATCACCTTGAATGAATTTCCATAGCAATCTAACAGCAACTGCTTTAGCAATGTCTTTAATTCTTTTAATACCAAGACCACCTTCACTTTTGGTTTTACACACATCATCCCAAGACATTTTATGAGCTTTGGATTTCCAAATGAAATTAGCACATGGAGAATTAATTCTCTGTATCACAGTCATAGGGAACTGGGAGAATTGCATCTAGAAATGGATCATTGGGTAGATGACAGTATTGGTAAGTTCAATTCGACCACTAGTGTTGAGAAATTTATTGTTCCAGTGGTTAAATTTTTTGTTAATCTTGTCGATTAACCATCCAAAATCCCTTGCTTTTAGTTTATTGCTAGATAATGGGATGCCCAAGTAAATAATAGGAAGATTACCAATATTGATGTTAAGAATATTAGTAATTAGTTGCTTGCTGTTAGCTCCTTTATTGAAAAACACGGTAGATTTTTTTTCATTAATATCAAGGCCAGTAACAGTCTTTAATACCTGAAATGTTGTAACAACCCGCATATTTTACGATTTTATATTTAAATGTTTTATTTAAATATAGCATCGTTAGTCGGATATAGGTCCGAAATGTCACTTTTTGCAAACGGTCGAATTAGGACTCGGGACCACTTCCATTGAGTCCAAAATCGTGTTTGCGATCTTTTTGAGTATAAGCTTAGATATGTTTGGAGTGAGTTGAATTTTGCTATTTTATATTTGGGCTTTTGGGTTTGGGTTTCAGCCCACTAACCGTACTTATTACTCTAACTCTTTAACTCTTTTCATTTCACTCTCATTCTCCTAACACTCTAGCTCAGCTTAAAATGGGAGAAGAGAAAAGGAACTAGAAATTCCAAGCCCTAGATTCATTTGCAAACTCAATTTCTTGCTCCAAAATCAAAGAGAAGCTTAAGTAAGCCTTCTTTTCACCTTCTCCATCTATCTCTCTCTCCAATTTCAGAAAATTCCTAAACCCTAATTTAGGAAATACTTGTTTTGATCTTAGATTGGAGCTTGTAGAGTAGAAGTGAAGAGTGGTTGATCTTTTCTTTGCTTTTGAGCTTCTCTCTTGTGTTTTTGGGTTTAAAGGTGAGATTTTTGAACTCACATCTAAGCCTATAGCTTTTGTTGTTGTTGGGTAAGAATTCCTAACATCAATTCATGTTCATTTGTGTTCGATTTGGATCGATTTGGTGAATTGTCCAATTTTTGGTTTTTGGAATCCAATTTTGTGAAAATCAAATCTTTGATGTTTGAACACGTTAGTGGAGTGTTTCAGAGAGCCATACAAGGCTAGGTTGACGCTTGGCGTAAATCCTTGGCCGTGGTTGCTCGCTCGTCGATCCTTTTCGTGTTATCGAATTTGCCCCAAAGGTGGCTAGGCTGATTCTGCTCTGGTAGCAGGTTCAGTCGACTGAACCAGTAGGTCAATCGACTGAACCAGACCCCATGAATTTGCCTGGGTCTGTATCAGTCGACTGACCTTCTGGGCCAGTCGACTGACCTGGGGCAGAAAACTTCGTACCCCTGTGTCAGTCGACTGACCCACTGGTTTAGTCGACTGACCTGGAAACATAAAGTTTCCAGGCACTGGGCCAGTCGACTGACCCCCTGGTTCAGTCGAATGACCTGCTTGTCTCAGCCCAATTTGTTATTTGCTTTGGTTTTTTCCGATTTCGATCGATTCGTGTCGATCCAATTAGTTGTTATCGCATTTTTGACTTTGATGATTCTTTTTTTTAGATTTCGTACACGGGTTTTTATGAAATGGTCTTTTTAAATTGTATTATTCTCTAACTTCTAATTTTTATTTAAAACACACACACAATTTTGCACTTCGAGCGAAGAGGGAGGAGAATTAAATAATTAAATAAAATGTGTGCTATGAACACGTGCGTTTATCTTTTCAGTTAATTCCTAATCTATTCATTTGACCGTTTTGACCTTTGGGTCTGGTTTACCGATGGGATGAGGTGAACTTTGTACTGCTTTGAGTGTGGAATTGGCTAACGGTTAGTAAACCGTTTAGTGCGAACGTGGGGTATGGGACTCACGTTAACATTTTCTGGGTTCCTTTCTGAGAGTTGTGACACATTCTTCCAGTTAGTGGTGTCCAGTACTGGGTCTTCGGACCTTTGCTACTAGGTATGTTGCCTTCGGGCGTATGGATCCTTGTTATACAGTACTGAGCTCGAGCACCTTTTGTTTCTTTGACAATTATATTTCCCTAGTGTATCGCCTTTCGGGGTAGGTTCTTTGAACCACACGATATATAGCGATTACCCTATGAAAACTTGTGTTACCTTTATTGGTATTTGTTATTTGCCTTTTGGCTTGTTTTGTGATATGATATCCGTGGTTTATTTGAGTTGCCTATGATATGAGGCTTGTTATGGTTCATCTTTTGTTAGATGATTTGGTTATCTCTTTTGGAGATATTTGTGGTACTTTATGACTTTGTATGTTCATTATCATTTAGTATATATAACTGATTTGTTTAGCTAGACTGACCCGTGTATTTTATACTCGGGTCAGACCGAGATGTTTCAGGTTTGGTACATTGGACTTAGCCTATTTTGCTTCCGCATGGACTATTCCGCTAGCTCCTTTTTGTTATAGCTTTTTGTGTAGTCTTTTTGGCTGTAACTCTGGTATGTATTCTTTTGACTCGCCTGTATATTGTGGTTTGCTTTACCACTTGTCGAGTATCATTTTGTAAACTCTGTAATGTATCTGTATATGTGTAAATGTATGTGATGATTTACTGTTCTGTGATGTGTATTACATTTGAGTTGTTATATTTTATTCTGATAGATCCTTCAGCCACCTATGGCTTTGTATTAAGTATTTATTGGGTATGTCGATCCATTTAAGTAAGAAGTGGCAATTGTCGGCGTATTCAATAGATAATTATGACAAGGTTATAGATGGTCGCTCCTATCCAGATCTATTCTCCGTATTAGCAGACGGTGTTACCTAGTAATACTCTTTGCTAATGTGGGTCTCGGAGTGGGGCGTTACAGCTTGGTATTGGAGCCGAGTTCAGAAAAAAATATGATAAACATAGAACAGAGACACATATTACGGTACATCAAAGGGTAGTATGAATGTTACGAATCTTTGAATCATCGTGCCTTTATTTCTTTCCATGCCTTCGAGGTAGATATAATTTTGGGAATACGTCTAGGAATGCCTTTTATTCCGTCGTATTCCATATTTGAATTTTGATATCTACCTTGTGAATAATCTTTTTCTTATCTTAACTTTCAGCTAATGGTCGGAAGAGGCAGAGGACGACGCTCGGATGCTGGGCAATCCAGTGGCTCGCATCCAGACGGCGTTTATATGTCTACCGATCATTACTTGGAGTTATTTAGGAGCACTCAGCCTCCAGCTCCTATTCAAGCATCTCCTCCATGCAAGTCTGCCTTTGCACGCCTGTGCAATGATTTTTCTCATCTTGGTGGAAAGCCATTCAAAGGCTTCGGGTCCGTTCTTGAGGTCCAAGCTTGGATTTGCACATGCGAGCGTATCTTCTCTCGCATGGATCTTTCTGACCATGATCAAGTTCTTGTAACTTCTAGCTTATTGCAAGAGCGTGCCCTTGATTGGTACGAGCTTCTTATAGTCGAACTTGACGATTCTGTTCTTTCTTAGACTCAGTTTCAAGAACGATTCGAACTCAAATTCGTTCCTGAATCTGAGAAGGTTTTATTGGCCCGTCGCTTCCTTGAGTTGAAGCAAGGGAAGTCCTCCATTTCTGAATATGTTGCATCATTCGAGGTCTTATCTAAGTACGGTCTTGAATTCATTAACACTTCTTATAAGAAGAATATGAAGTTTGTCTTTGGTTTTAAGAAATATCTTAAGAAATCTTTAATGCTTCAGCTTAAGCTTTCTTTTGAGGAGTTGGTTGACTCGGCACTTCATCTCGAAGCCATCGAGAAGGAATGTGATAGTGGTGATGATGTTGAGGTTCGCAAGAACCCCAATAAGAAGAAGTTTCCATTTCATAAGCAGGGATTTCTCCCTTCCAAGAAGAAAAAGCCTGTTGAATCTGGTTCTAACTCTTAATCTGCTGGAACACCTTCCATTCGGAAGTGTTTCAATTGTGATTCTCCTGATCATATGATTTGAGCTTGTCCTAAGCCTCTCTTCTGCCATTATTGCAAGAAGGAAGGTCACCGTGTTTCCTCCTGCCTACCGCTCCTGCTAGTGCCAAGTCTGGCAAGCTTTATGTTGCTAAGGCTTTTGGAGGTTCTTCTCAGCCCAGAGGTATATCCCCATCTATTTTGGAGGGTTCTATTTTATTTCATGACCGTAGTATTCGAGTTCTTTTCGATACGGATGCTTCGCATTCTTTTGTACAGAAAAAGCTCGTCGATGATTTGCCTTTGGATGTTTCTTGTATGGTTACTTCGTTGAGGATTGCGAATCCTATTAGGGGATGCGCAACCCTTAGCATGCTTTGTGATGATGTTGAGATTGTTTTATGTGGCTTTTCTTTTCGTGTGAATCTGCACGTTATTTCTTATTTGGGATTTGATATGATTTTGGGTATGGACTGGCTAGTGAGATACGATGCCAGGATTATTTGTTCTGAAAGAATTTTATATCTTCGACACCCGGATTCGTCTACTCAGCTATCACTTGTTCTTTAGAATGTGGATAATTCCGAAATGGCCTTATATTCTCTTGGCTCACGAGATGATGATGATATATATCGTATTCCTATTGTTTGTGACTTCTCTGATGTTTTTGAGCCGGTTTTGGGTTTGCCACCCAAGCGGGCGATCGAGTTCCGCATTGATCTCATTCTAGGCGCGCAGCCAGTTGGCCGTCCTCCCACGAGGATGTCTACAAAAGAAAACGAGGAACTCAAGAAGCAGCTTTTAGAGCTTGAGTCCAAACAGTTAATTCAGCCCAGTTTTTCACCGTGGGGTGTCGCGGTTGTCTTCGTGAAGAAGTCCGATGGAACTCTTAGGCTCTGCATCGACTATCGTAAGCTTAACGAGTTGACCATCAGGAATAGGTATCCTTTACCGAGGATCGATGATATGTTCGATCTATTGGGTGGCGCTAAGGTCTTCTCTCAGCTCGACGTTGCCACTGGTTTTCATCAGCTCCGAGTCATGGAAGATAGCATACCTCTTACAGCTTTCCGCACTCGATATGGTTCTTTCGAGTGGCTCGTTATGCCGTTCAGTTTGACGAACGCTCCTGCTTTCTTTGTTGATCTTATGAATCAAGTATTCCTGGAATATCTCGATAGATTCGTCCTTGTGTTCATTGAGGACATTCTTATTTATTCTAAGTCCGAAGCCGAGCATGCTAATCACTTGAGAATTGTCTTGAGTACTCTTCATCACCATCAGCTTAAAGCCAAATTCTCCAAGTGCCATTTTTGGGAGAATAAGGTTAAGTTCTTAGGCCATGTTGTATCTTCCGACGGCATTTCTGTCGATCCCTCAAAGATCGAAGCTATCCGAAATTGGAAGAGGCCTGAGAATGTTCATGAGATTCGTAGTTTCCTTGGATTGGTGGGTTATTACCGTCGGTTCATTAAGGATTTTTCCCGTGTTGTGCTTCCTCTCACCAGCCTTACTCGGAAAGGCATTCGTTATATTTGGTCCGGTAAGTGTGAAGCTTCCTTTCAGACATTAAAGGAACTTCTCACTAATGCTCCTATTCTTGTGGTTCCCGAGGGGAATCATGATCTTGTTGTCTACACCGATGCTTGTGGTAGTGGTCTCGGTGCCGTGCTTATGCAGAAGGATCGGTTAGTTGCTTATGCTTCTAGGCAACTGCGTCCGAATGAAATTCGCTATGACACTCATGATCTTGAGTTAGCTGCCATTGTCTTTGCCTTGAAGATTTGGCAACACTATTTATTAGGCGAGCGCTTCATTCTCTATACCGATCATAAATCCTTGAAGTATTTGTTCACTCAGAAGGAACTCAATATGAGGCAACAACGTTGGCTCGAGTTTCTTGCCTCCTATGACTTTGATATCCAATATACCCCTGGTAAGGGTAATCGTGTTGCTGATGCGCTTAGTCGTAGACATTTGGCTGTCGTTTCTATGATGCTTGCCGAATGGGATATTCTTGAGACTCTATCTTTTTGTGATATTCGTGATCGAGCTCCATCCTCTGACTCTCCGATAGTATTATTCAGTTTGGAAGCTCGATCCTCTCTATTGGATTGTATTGCCAAAGCTCAGCGGCGTGATCCTGATCTTGTGCATCTTATTCAGCTTTGTGAGACTGAATCCCGTGATGAGGCGTTGCGGGATTTCAGCATTGATCTTCATGGGTGTCTTCGCTAGAAGAACCGTCTTGTTGTGCCTTCTAATTTTGCACTTAGGCATGACATTCTTGATGACTATCATCATTCTAAGTATACCATTCATCCTGGCAGTAGTAAGATGTATGCCGATATGCATCGCCTTTATTATTGGGAAGGCATGAAGCGCGATGTGGCGAGTTATGTGAGTAATTGCATGACTTGTCAACGTATTAAAGCCGAACATCAGCGCCCTTCTGGTCTCCTTCAGCCTCTAGAGATTCCATTGTGGAAGTGGGATCAGATTTCGATGGATTTCATTGATGGCCTACCTCGTACGAGATCAGGCCATTCTAGCATCTGGGTTATTGTTGATCGCCTCACCAAGTCAGCTCATTTTGTCCCTATTAAATCTAATAGGACTGATTCTCTTTTGGCTAAGTTATATATCAAGGAAATCGTGAGACTTCACGGTGTTCCTAGTTCGATTGTGAGTGACCGTGATCCTTTATTCACCAGTCATTTCTGGCAGAGTCTTCAGCAAGCTTTTGGAACAAAGCTTAATTTCAGCACATCTTATCATCCACAGTCTGATGGACAGACTGAATGTGTGAATCGTATCTTGGAAGATCTCCTCCATATTTGTATTCTTGATTTCGTAGGTAGTTGGGAGGATCATCTACCCCTTGTAGAGTTCTCCTACAATAATAGTTTTTAGTCCAGTATCGGTATGACTCCTTTCGAAGCCTTATACGGAAGGCCATGTCGATCACCTTCTTGTTGGTTGGAATCTGGGGAGAAGCTTATTCTTGGCCCAGAGTTTGTTCATGATTCTTCTGAGAAGATTAATCTTATTCGTCAGAGAATGAAAGAGGCACAGAGCTGCCAGAAATCCTACGTGGATAACCGTAGGAAGCCTCTCGAGTTCTCGGTTGATGATCTCGTCTTTATTCATGTTTCTCCTTTGAAAGGGGTTATGCGCTTCAGTGTGACAGGGAAATTGGCTCCTCGCTTTGTAAGACCATTTCCTTTTACTGAACGTATTGGCCCCGTGGCTTATAGAGTTTTACTTCCAGCTCATCTATCCGGGGTTCACGACGTGTTTCACGTCTCTCAGCTTCAGAAGTGCCTTCGAGAATCGGATTCTGTTATCAATTCTCCTGATTTGCAAGGGCTTGAGATCTCACCAGACTTATCTATTGTACATCAGCCTATTCGCGTACTTGCCTCGGAGGTGAGACACCTTCGAAACAAGGACGTGCCGCTCATTAAAGTTCAATGGTCCGCTTATCCCAATGACTGTACTTGGGAAACCATAGAGTTTATCGAGCGATCCTATCCGGGTTTTCTATCTTTGCTTAGCAATGGTGAGAATATCTTTTTATCTCAAGCTTATTTTCTTTCCTTTTTGGGTAGTGTAAGTATGTAGTTGTTACAAATTCTTCTCTAGGAATTGCGCGGACGCAATTTTGTTAAGGAGGGGAGATATGTAACAACCCGCATATTTTATGATTTTATATTTAAATGTTTTATTTAAATATAGCGCCGTTAGTCGGATTTAGGTCCGAAATGTCACTTTTTGCAAACGGTCAAATTAGGACTCGGGACCACTTCCATTGAGTCCAAAATGGTGTTTGCGATATTTTTTAGTATAAGCTTCGATATGTTTAGAGTGAGTTGAATTTTGCTATTTTCTATTTGGGCTTTTGGGTTTGGATTTCAGCCCATTAACCCTACTTATTACTCTAACTCTTTAACTCTTCTCATTTCACTCTCATTCTCCTAACACTCTAGCTCAGCTGAAAATGGGGGAAGAGAAAAGGAATTAGAAATTCCAAGCCCTAGATTCATTTTGTAAACTCAATTTCTTGCTCCAAAATCAAAGAGAAGCTTAGGTAAGCCTTCTTTTCACCTTCTCCATCTATCTCTCTCTCCAATTTCAGAAAATTCCTAAATCCTAATTTAGGAAATACTTGTTTTGATCTTAGATTGGAGCTCGTAGAGTAGAAGTGAAGAGTGGTTGATCTTTTCTTTGCTTTTGAGCTTCTCTCTTGTGTTTTTGGGTTTAAAGGTGAGATTTTTGAACTCACATCTAAGCCTATAGCTTTTGTTGTTGTTGGGTAAGAATTCCTAACATCAATTCATGTTCATTTGTGTTCGATTTGGATCGATTTGGTGAATTGTCCAATTTTTGGTTTTTGGAATCCAATTTTGTGAAAATCAAATCTTTGATGTTTGAACATGTTAGTGGAGTGTTGCGGAGAGCCATACAAGGCTTGGTTAACGCTTGGCGTAAATCCTTGACCGTGGTTGCTCGCTCGTCGCTCCCGTTCCGTGTTATCGAATTTACCCCAAAGGGGGCTAGGCTGATTCTGCTCTGGTAGCAGGTTCAGTCGACTGAACCAGTAGGTCAGTCGACTGAACCAGACCCCATGAATTTGCCTGGGTCTGTATCAGTCGACTGACCTTCTGGGCCAGTCGACTGACCTGGGGCAGAAAACTTCGTACCCCTGTGTCAGTCGACTGACCCACTGGTTTAGTCGACTGACCTGGAAACATAAAGTTTCCAGGCACTGGGCCAGTCGACTGACCCCCTGGTTCAGTCGAATGACCTGCTTGTCTCAGCCCAATTTGTTATTTGCTTTGGTTTTTTCCGATTTCGATCAATTCGTGTCGATCCAATTAGTTGTTATCGCATTTTTGACTTTGATGATTCTTTTTTTTAGATTTCGTACACGGGTTTTTATGAAATGGTCTTTTTAAATTGTATTATTCTCTAACTTCTAATTTTTATTTAAAACACACACACAATTTTGCACTTCGAGCGAAGAGGGAGGAGAATTAAATGATTAAATAAAACGTGTGCTATGAACACGTGCGTTTATCTTTTCAGTTAATTCCTAATCTATTCATTTGACCGTTTTGACCTTTGGGTCTGGTTTACCGATGGGATGAGGTGAACTTTGTACTGCTTTGAGTGTGGAATTGGCTAACGGTTAGTAAACCGTTTAGTGCGAACGTGGGGTATGGGACTCACGTTAACATTTTCTGGGTTCCTTTCTGAGAGTTGTGACACATTCTTCCAGTTAGTGGTGTCCAGTACTGGGTCTTCGGACCTTTGCTACTAGGTATGTTGCCTTCGGGCGTATGGATCCTTGTTATACAGTACTGAGCTCGAGCACCTTTTGTTTCTTTGACAATTATATTTCCCTAGTGTATCGCCTTTCGGGGTAGGTTCTTTGAACCACACGATATATAGCGATTACCCTGTGAAAACTTGTGTTACCTTTATTGGTATTTGTTATTTGCCTTTTGGCTTGTTTTGTGATATGATATCCTTGGTTTATTTGAGTTGCCTATGATATGAGGCTTGTTATGGTTCATCTTTTGTTAGATGATTTGGTTATCTCTTTTGGAGATATTTGTGGTACTTTATGACTTTGTATGTTCATTATCATTTAGTATATCTAACTGATTTGTTTAGCTAGACTGACCCGTGTATTTTATACTCGGGTCAGACCGAGATGTTTCAGGTTTGGTACATTGGACTTAGCCTATTTTGCTTCCACATGGACTATTCCGCTAGCTCCTTTTTGTTATAGCTTTTTGTGTAGTCTTTTTGGCTGTAACTCTGGTATGTATTCTTTTGACTCGCTTGTATATTGTGGTTTGCTTTACCACTTGTCGAGTATCATTTTGTAAACTCTGTAATGTATCTGTATATGTGTAAATGTATGTGATGATTTACTGTTCTGTGATGTGTATTACATTTGAGTTGTTATATTTTATTCTGATAGATCCTTCAGCCACCTATGGCTTTGTATTAAGTATTTATTGGGTATGTCGATCCATTTAAGTAAGAAGTGGCAATTGTCGGCGTATTCAATAGATAATTATGACAAGGTTATAGATGGTCGCTCCTATCCAGATCTATTCTCCGTATTAGCAGACGGTGTTACCTAGTAATACTCTTTGCTAATGTGGGTCTCGGAGTGGGGAGTTACAAATGTGCTCTGGATTCTTTTAGCATTCTCAATGGTTGCTTTAGCCAGAATAAGAATGTCATCTGCACATAATAAATGAGTGATCATGGGTTCGGTTTTGTATATGGGGCCGATGTTACCTTTCAAATATTCCATATCAAGAGTAATTATGAGAAATTCCATAGCAATTGAAAATAAATATGGCGAGAGAGGGTCCCCTTGTCTAAGACCTCTCGAGCTGTTAATGAAACCATATGGTGAGCCATCAATTAATACCAGATATGAAGGAGTAGATATGCATTCATATATTAGATTGGCAAATTGCAGTGGAAAACCATAGCAATCAGCATATGATGAACAAATTCTCTATTAATTTTATCATAGAATTTATGTAGGTCAATTTTCAGGCATAAATTGTTAGAATTTTTCCTATTGAAACCCCTGACCATTTCATATGCTAGAAGGAAATTCTCGGTAACTATTATACCAGGAATGAAGGCATTCTTATTATATGAAATAAGATCATTCATATAAACTTTCATTCTATTGCAAAGCAGATTAGCTAATATTTTATATGATAATTGCATAATGAGATTGGTCTAAAATCAGCTATATCAGTGGCATCAGGTTTCTTTGGAATGAGGCATATGAATGTGTGATTGATTTGTCTTATAATCTTTCCGGACTGTAGAATACCATTCATAGAATCCATATATCATTTTTTATTTATTCCCAATGTACTTTGTAGAATTTAGAGTTTATGCCATCAGGTCCAGGGGTACTATTATCATTAATTTGGAATAAGGCTGATTTTATTTTCTCTAGCTGAAATGGTCTGCATAAATTGCTTCTAGCATTGTCTGATAAGATTCTCTTACATGTAATTCCTGGGAATTGATTTGCATCCTGGGATGATAAAAAAAATCAGAGAAATATTTAATGGCTTCACATGCTATTTTATCTGATGCTAATATCCAAGAACCATTCTCGTTAATAATAAAATTACTCCTTCATTTAGGTTTGACAACATTAACCTTACTTTAAATAATTCAGTTGGTTCGTCTCCTTTAACCTACCAATTAATTTTCATTCTTTGCTCATTTTATACCATGATTTTCCTCATAATATGGTGGATCTGCTCTGATTTCAATGTGTACTGTTCTATTAAATTATCATTCAGAGGGTTTTGAGCCAATTGCTTATAAAGTTCATTAGCTTCTTCCTTTACTTTATCAGCCAAAGTATGAATGCTACTTTTATTTTTAACCTAATTTTTAAATGCAGTTTTGATTGATTTCAGCTTGCATAAGAGATTGTGAAGAGGATTTCCAGTAAATACATTCAACAGAGCATTTTGGAGAGAAGAGTGGTAGCCCTCTTGGAGATGTAGGAATTATTGTATCTGAAAGGCAATATAGACTTCGATTTGTTATGTAGTAAAAGTTTGATAAAAATAGGAGTGTGATCGCTTAGTTAATGATTTCCAAAATGAATACCGAATTGAAATTTGTTCAACCATAGAAAATTAACAAAAACACGGTCGATTTTACTATGAATAGAGAAATTATGACCTCCTCTCCATGTGAAGTAATTTCCAGTAAAATCAAGCTCGACTAAATTAGATGATGAAATGCAGTCAATAAATTTTTGTTCGCCCATAGAATTGTAGGGACCATAATTAAATCTATCTTTAGGTGATAAAATTGCATTAAAATCACCCGCAACAATCCATGGTAAATTAAAATTTGAAGATTGCTCAGTGATATACCTCCATAACTCTATTCTCCTTGTTTCATCATTAGAGGCGTAAATCGTAGTGCATAAAACACTAATACCATTCACATTATGAAGAATACAAGATATGTATTGTTCATTGGTGTGAAGTATGACATTAGACTAGTGAGTGGAGTCTCAAATAATCAAGATTCTACACTTCTGATCATTATATATATTGTGAGAATATTTCCAGTAACTGTCAGATTTAGCCATGAATCTATCAATACCATCAGAAGATAATTTGTTTTCAAGAATACCAAGAAACAAGAATTTTTTAGTATTTAAAATATGCAAAACTTCTAACTATTTCGTAGGGGCATTCATACCCCTTATGTTCCAGAAAAGGAACTTCATTTATAAATTAACTTTTGGGCTGCTACTATCTATAAGGGAAGTAGAAGTCCTCGTTGTCTTTGCTTTTTTGTTTACTTATTTTTACCTTTCAACCGATTAACTAAATTGGACCATGTAGGATTGTCGATGACATTAGCAGAGTTAGTGGCTTTAAACTCGAAAGGAACCTCCTCAGTCTTGGTTTTTCGAACAGTTCTTGATCTGTTGCATGAAGGGAGTCAGTCTCCAGTATGTCTGAACATGGATCCGGGGTGATATCAATGGGAGCATCTGACTTCGCATTATTGTCGTGTTCTTCTGTAGTTTCATTATTATATAGTTGTTGCATTTCTGTATCCATTTTAGTAGTTGAAGAATTTTGTTGTAAAACTGTACTAATAGCCGTATATGCAGTATTCGACTGGACATTTTGAAGATTGCTGTTAAACTGTTCACTCGATAGATCCTTTGTACAACCAGTAGGACTATTATTGCCAGCATCTATATTATCTGTATTATTTGTCTTTTTTAGATTATCCATGCTAGAGTAGTTGGTAGGCAGACTATTATCATTGTTAGCATCAATAGCCATATCCATACTGTCACTTATATTATTTTGTGGAGAGGATTTAGGCACCCAAACTTTGTTAAATTGACAGTGTGTATCGGCATGTCCAAAACTAGAGCAATTCGAGCAAGTAGATGGTTTCCATTCATATGACACTTCTTGCCAAATAATTTCATCCTTCTCCGATAGAATCGGGATTTTATTTGGGAATTTAAAAGCGTTGTTGATTTCAATTAATACTCTAGCATAAGCTATTTTAATAATACCTTCTGTGAATTTGTATAGTTTGATGGGAGAGCCAATGACTGAAGCAATACGACTAATCCTTTCTTCCGTCCAGTAATCAAGTGGCATGTTAGGGAAACGAACCCATATTGGAATAGAGTGTAGGAGTTCTTTGTTAAGTTGCATTCCAAGCGACCACCTCTTCATCATCATTAACTTTTTATTATAATAGTAGGGACCCCCTTCCAATATTTTATCATAGTCCTACTTGTTGTTAAATTTGATGACATAAAATCCATTTTCCTTGGAATAAATCGAAAACTCATCAGCATGCTTCCATACTCTATTAATGTAATCTTTAAAATATGGGTAATATGGCTTAGGACCAACCACATAAATGACAATGGCATTATCCCATTGTTTTCCCGCATCTTTAACAACCTCCGCAGACATTTTAGCATAGTGCATGGAATTATATTCATGGGGTGATAAAATTTTAGCGGAATAGAATCAGGAATATTATTACACTTGACAACTTCATTCCACTCCCGGCTAGACGAAGTAGTTCCATTTATTGGTAGCGGGTTTGGTTTCAAATTGATTAGGACGATTAGGAGTGTTATTGATTTTGGGATTATTTTGGAGACATCTTGATGTGGAGGGGATCTGACATTTTTATTCTGCAAAACATTAGCGGAGGAATTATAAAATCGAGATTAATTCATAAAAGTTGACTGTCTTTTCCATTTCCATGAATAAACTAGAGTAAAACCATCATCCAAATCGATCATAGATTCGGTAGTTTGCAAGGGAGGGAAACCAGAGGGAGGATCAGAGGGGGTTAATGGCGGATCAGGGGGTAGGTTCCTGAAGGAACGATGGATTGGAAGGGGCCATATCTAGGATCGTGGAAAGAGGATCAATGGATGGAAGAGGGGAGGCAATGGTGGATACTGGTGGCATCGGCCAACTAGGGTGGGCAGAAGATCGGAGACGAAAATCGGTGAGGAGTCGCACGAAGGAAAAATCACACCCGGCTAGGTTTTAAGAGAGAAGTATGCGATGTTTCCATTTTGATTAATGAAATTTACTTCTTGCCGTGTAATTATGTTATCTTAGTCTCTATTAATCATTAAAAAAAGTACTAAATAGAAATAAAAGTTAGAACAAAAACATAAGTGTGCAAATTAAGGCATATATGTCGACATACCCTACATAGATATGTTGACATAATAGCCATTTTGAAACTTTTAAATTTTTTTTTTTTTAACTACGTTTAAAACAGTTATTTGATATGACTTTTCTTCTCTATTTAACCTCGTTTCTTCCAAAAAAACTAAACATTAATTCATTCTTTCACTCTTTCTATTCTATACAAATCTTTCATAAAAAATGAGTTCTCCATCAAAAACTGTGTAAAAACATCGAAGAAACACCTTAATCTTTCAAAAATATTCTCTGTTTCATTCTCCAAAATCAAAGTCATTTGGATTAAGCTTAAAGCAAATGAAAGGTACAAGAGAAACACTTTGATGATCTTCTTTGGTTAATTTCCTCTTTTATCAAAGATGATCAAAAAACCGACTTGGAATGCTCAGACTATAAAGCAAACATGGAATCCAAAGATTGGGATGTCATTAAAACAAATCCAATCTTTGGATCCAAAGGTTCAGTTGAGTTTCCAAGGAAAATCTATAATTTTTATAATTTGTAAGTATATGTTTTAATTCTTATATATTTAAATTTGATTGATTTCTAAATAATATAGTTTGATTTGGATTGATATAGCGGTGTACATAATATTTGACTCTGTTTGATTTGAATTGTATGGTTTTTTTTTAAATTGTTCTAATTTTATTAAAGTTTGTTTATTAATAAAGTTTATCATTTCTTATTTATCAATATTTAGTATGTAATTTAGAATTTAAACATTACTCAACATCTCAGTATATCACATTTAGTTATTGATTTGACTCCATAATTCATAACTGTATCACATAAAACTATTGATTTTGACTCCATAATTCGTAAGTGTATCACATTTAGGGGGAGTTTTGTTTCTCATCCATTGTTGTTGATGACAAAGGGAAAGAAAAATATATAATATAATGCATGCATTTATTAAAGGGGGTTATTTAATTCGGGGGGTTATATTATAATTTATATACAAGAATATTTACATGGTTGTCATCATCAAAAGGAGGGAGATTGTTAATACCTCAGATATTAATTTTGATGACAACAACCAGGTAAAAATAGATACTAATATTTTTTCAAGTTGTATAGTATATATTGTAAAATATTACATAGATACAAAATGATTAAAATCAAAGAATGATCGGTATAAAGACCAAGCATGAAGATTTAGAGATAATGATCAAGACACATGAGTTTAGATACAAAAGGCTTGATATGCTTCAGACTCTAGTGTTTAGTATAAGTCATCAGAATAAATTGTTAAAGTCCGCGATAGTTGATTCTGATTATCACAAATTTCTGATCATTGATATTTTAATCAAAATAAATTATTTAAATTCAAAATATAATTTTTTACAAATATTTTAAGAAAGCTTTTGTGAGTTCAAAGTATATTAAACTTTGTTCAAATGATTTACAAAAGTTTAGAATTTTGAAACACTTTTTAAATGTTTTTATTTTTCAAAACATACATATGTATGTCAACATATATCACATAGGTATGTCAACATATGGACCATTGGGGTGATGATTTTTAAATTTTGATTTTTGATCATATCTCTTCATGTATAGACACTTCCTTTTAAACTCTTTTTGAGAAAAATGTGTGATCCTCTGAGAGTAGAGGAGAGCACACATGTAACTATATATATAACACAAATCAAGGCGTTGCCAACAAGCCTGGCATGTAGCAAATCTAAGTACAAGTAACAATGGAATAACTCTGGTACCCCTATAATGAGCTCTGATAAAGCCACCGCCCATTACACCTCAATATCGAGCTTCGACATGGCCACCGCCCAATATTGAGGTGTTAGAAGTACCTGGAAAACAAATGAAAAAACACAAGGCCAATGAAACTGGAAGCCAGCACCATCTAAGAAGTGAGCACCATACAGCTGACTCCAAAGGAATGAAGATGTGTTTAATCCAGGGTGGAACTGCTAGTGATCCTGGATGGAAAAAATCCTCTCTGAAGTCCCTGATAAACTAGAAGAAGCGCCAATCTAAGTAGTGAGTCCTCCTAAATCTGGAATGTCCCAAAGAAGATGACGATGAAGATATTTTGAGAAGAATCCCTCACTGCAATCATCAATCCTACAATCATCAATCCTATGTACCTGCAAAGAGAAACTAGCACCCTATCTAGCCCAGGCCTGTATCTGAAAAGCAATTAAGTCAAATTGTTAGAATGATACACATATATGTATATAAATGAAATTTATATACATATATATGTATAAAAGAGATAATGATGAAGGAACATTATTAAAGCTTACAGAACTGTAAAAAGAAATGATAAGAAAGTAAAGCTAAAAGAAAACATGATCTAAAGAACTAAAAATCTAAAGACTATAATAACCTAAAACTAAAACAATAACTAAAACGAATCTAAACTCAACCTTATGACCCTTTGATCAAAAGTAAATTATGATACACGGTGAAATCACCATTTAAATTTGAAAAAATATTAATACTTCGATAGTTAATATCAAAAATATTCTTATTATGTTTAAATAGATTAATATTCCTACTAACCTTATTAAGATAATCTTTAAATAGGTTATTTTTAGCTAATTTAAATTTAGGATTAGAGATCCAATTAAAACAAAAGGAAGATATTATAAAAATCAATTTGTTAAAGTGACTATTGTTATTATTAAAAATTCTTTGATTTCTTTCAAACCAAATATACCAATAAGTTATAATGAATAAAGTGTCAAGTAAGAATCTATTATCTTTTTTGTATATAAATCTAAAAGTATTCCAATAGAATTCGCAATCAGTGATTTTAGTTGTAATATTAAAATTAAAGATTTTAAAGGTATTATTTAGGATGAGATGAGTATCCAAGTAATCATAGTAGTTATGCTTAATGTCTTCAAAATGCAAATTACAAAAATAACATTTATTGTTTATTTGGAAGTTTTTTCTTTTAAAAATTCTATAGTATTTAGTTTTCCGTGCATAATTAACCACATGTGAATTTTAGATTTAGGAGGAGCGTTTGATTTCCAAATATATTTAAAAGAGTTACTGGTAACACCCGAAAAGTTAATAAATCTA
This sequence comes from Allium fistulosum, assembly GCA_030737815.1. Classification (NCBI taxonomy): domain Eukaryota; kingdom Viridiplantae; phylum Streptophyta; class Magnoliopsida; order Asparagales; family Amaryllidaceae; genus Allium; species Allium fistulosum. Next base: position 922,494,252 of record CM060906.1, read on the forward strand.
TATAAAGAATTGGAGGTATATTTCTTACCCTTATCCCATTCCCAACTAATATTATCATTATCATTATCATTATCAATATTATATAGATTTAATCTAGCATTAAGCAAAGAAAGCCATCTAAGGGTTGAACCAACTAAAATTCTATTAAAACTAAAATTCCAAGGAGGGCCATTTACGGGAGAAAAAACATCAATAATTAAGGCATGCTTAAAATTACAGATTTCATATAGCTCTCTAAATTCAATCCTAAGAGGGACAGCGGAAAGCCAACGATCATGCCAAAAAGTGGTATTATTGCCTGAATGAACTATTATATTAGTGCCTAAGTTAAATATATCATTACATTTCAAAATAGATTTCCAAAAGTTAGATAGATTATGAAAGACTGAAGGATTAGTATGATATAAATTATTACTACCATTATAGTAATATTTAGAAATGATTTCTTTCCAAGTGGTATTATCATTAATATCCTTAAACTTCCATAACCATTTACCTAATAAGGACAAATTCATATTACGCAAATTAATGACTCCTAAACCACTTTCCTTTTTAGATTTACAAATAGTTTCCCAATTTACTAAACATTTAATGCTACCGTTAGGGTTTTCCCCACTCCACAAAAAATATCTTCTAATTTTATCTATTTTATCTATCGCCCAATCTGCAAAAAGATGCAGAGCTGATAAAACAGAATTTATTAAAACTAATCTACCCGCTCTCGAAAGAAATCTCCCATTCTAATTAGAAATCCTATTTTTAATTTTATCTATGATTATAAACCAGTCATCATGATTAATTTTAGTAGGCCTAATCACAAAACCAAGATAGTCGAAAGGAAAATTCATGGTTTTGCAATTAAGGGTATTAACAACTAAATTTTCAACTTTTTCGAAATCATTTAAAACTAAAACAGCACTTTTATCAAAATTGATTTTTAAACCGGAAAGAATTTCAAAACTATATAAAATAAACTTAAGAGTAATAATGTGTCTAGGCAGATGAGAAGAAAAAAGCAAGGTATCATCTGCAAATTGAAGGACAAATATACCGTTACACGATATATCATTACCTACATTTCCCAAAGATCCATTATAAACTGCGTTTTTAATTATCTTAGCGAAAATGTCTGCGGCTAAGTTAAATAACAGAGGTGATAACGAATCCTCTTGCCTTAAACCTCTCTTAGATTAAATTTTATTACCTAAAATTCCATTAACCATAATACTGGAGTTACCAGTTCTTAGCAGATTCATTATCTAGCAATCCTCCTATGACTAAAACCTCTAGCTTGAAAAATATCTACTAGAAAATCCCAATCCACCGAATCAAAAGCTTTTGCGAAGTCCCATTTTAAAATCGCACAGGTTATGTTATTCTTACAACGGTGATTAATGAATTCTTGAACAATAACCACATCGTTGGTGATATTTCTCCCCTTAATGAAAGCAGATTGTGAACAGTCAATAAGTTCATTCATTCTTAAACTAAGTCTATTAGTTAAAATTTTAGAAATAATTTTAACGGAACAGTTAATCAATGAAATAGGTCTAAAATCTTTAAGTTTTTAGCACCTACTTTTTTGTGTAATAAGATAACATTTGCAAAATTAAATCTTCCTAGTTGCAAATTACCATTATAGAAGTCATTAAACATATGAATTAAATCTAGTTTTAAAACATCCTAAAAATTTTTATAAAAGAAAATTAGGAACCCATATGGACCCGGGGATTTATCACCTGGCAAGTCATTAATAGCTTTTCGTATTTCCTCTTCAGTAAAAGGATAATCTAACTTAGAAAGATCAACAATAGAATCTAACGGATAAAGATCGTTCCATCTAACATTAATTCTGTGTTTGTTTTTATTACCAAAAATATCTCTATAATACTTTGTAAAAGCCTTATTAAGATCTCTTTGATCAACTAACTCTTCATTATTAACAATAATGGAATTAATCGTATTGCTACGCTTTCTACCATTAGCCATATTATGAAAAAATTTAGTGTTATTGTCTCCTTCATTAATCCACTGGATTTTGGATCTCTGTTTCCACATAACCTCCTCCTTTTCTAAAATAGAATTAAGTTCTTCTTTTAGATTTGTGAGAACATTACACTCTCCTAAATTTAGTTGCCTAGTTTCTTCTATCTTGTTTATTTTAAGCATCTCATTAAGAATATTATCTTTTTTTAATTTTTATGTTACCAAAAACATTTTTATTCCAATTTTTAAGAGAATTCCTAAGATCCTTAAGTTTTGAAATAAAATTTTAGCAGAATTTTCCTTATTTCTAATATTATAATAACTCAAAGAAATCCACTTATTATTAATTAAGTTCAAGAAATTTGATTCTAATAGCCACATCTTTTCAAATTTAAAATATCTAATAATAACCCTATGATGCTCACATGTAAGGATAATAGGACAATGATCTGAATACGTGTAAGGCAAACCAGAAACTCTACAGATTGGAAATTTGTCTTCAATCTCATCACTAACGAAAAACCTATCAAGAAGAGCCATAGATGGGGACTCCCTAGTATTACTCCAAGTAAATTCTTTATTTGAAAGAGGGATCTCAATCAAATTAGAATTAATAATAAATTGATCATATTCCTCCATAGCAGAGTAAACCCCCTCCCGAGGTGAACGCTCTCCTATAAAATGCATAACGTTAAAATCACCCACCAAAATCCAAGAACCCGAAGCAAAGGATCTAAGCTCTAGGTAGTCGTTCCATAAAGTTCTTCGATTAATTTTTGAGTTAGGCCCATAAACATTAGAAATATTTAGAAAAGAATCATCAGCAAGATTAATGAGAATAATATGCAGTGAATGTTGCTTAGAAATACATTGGAGCAGCTTAAAATAATTATCCCGCCACCCAATCATTAAACCCACAGAAGGTAAAAAACCTATTTTCTAAATGATGTCCACCTAATCTTTTGTAGAAACGAATATCTGGACATTCAATTTTAGTTTCCTGAAGGAGAGCAATGTCAATAGAGTAGTCTTTAAAAAAAGCTCTAACCTTATCACACTTATTCAAATCATGCAAATTTCTAATGTTCCAACTAATGATCCTTATATACCAACTGATCTAGCCCTATCTAATTCCTTACATCTAATATACTCACGATCACCTCAACATCAGAAAAAATGAAAGAAGTATCACAAGCTAATTGACTAAACTTAGCAGAAGATAAACTACCCAATGCATAATAAGAAAACGTACTACCCAAATCAAAATGCATACCTGAGCCTGAATTCGTAGCGCCACTTGTGGCACTCGAACCAGGTAACTCACCCGTGGACAGAGACTGACAATAGCGGATCCTAGCACTGCGACAAACAGAACCACTAGAAGCCACTGATTTCTTACGCCTTCCTCTCTTCGACGAAGAAGGAATAGGAACTCAACTGCTGCCCCTCTCCATCATTTTTAACTCCAAAACATTAACATCATTATTAATTATCATAGAATCCATACAGTTACTCGAAGCCAAAAAACTATTTTCTGACACAAGACCCGAAGTGGTTTTACTAATGGAATGAACTATCAAATTGCTAACACCATTTGCATTCACCGCATCTGATATATTACCCGAAGTCGTATGACCATTTTTAGCTACTTGACCCAACGCAGATTCTCTTATAAACTTCTCCACCCCATAGTTAACATAATTTTCATCCACTCATCTATTAAATCACCCGATGTCAGATTAACATTATCACTTTCTTTCCCCAAAGCAGTTACAGTAACAACTGACTGTTTAAACTAGTAAAAAGATGCTGATTATTTATTATATCTTTTCATGAATAGACATATCTTTTCAAACACTATATAAAATGGCCAGAAAACGAATTTTGATTCAACTTTTTATCATCTTCTTTCTTTGAACTCTTACTCCTTACTCTCTTGTTTTATATCCTGAAAATTACTTTCTATATTTTTCAAAATCAATATAGAATCAATCGATGCTCTGCTAGAGTGATTGTCTACAAAGTATCTACTATTTTGAAAGCATTCTCTCTACAAACTCAAAAGATCAAATCTGCTATTAGAAAGGCTATAGGATATCTTGTATCTTAAGTACAATTACTTGTATTTGAAAATAAAAAACTCTACTCTTATTTGTTTGGTTGTGCTTAGCAGCCCATCTAAATCTAGAGGGTGTGCTTAGCAGCCCGTCTAAATCTACTGGGTGATCTTATTGCTTAGCAAATCAAGAGAGTTTCCCCCGGGCTCGTGAGACAGAAGGATGTATCCCGTAGCCTTGAAATCAAGACTGTATTCTGGTTTGCTTGCTACCTGGTTAAAGTAGATGATTGAAAAGAAAGTTGTACGATATTGTACGAGATCGGATGTAGGATTGGTTAATCTGAATCAGTATAAAATTCCTAGTACCATCTCTCTTACTTTACTTTTTATTATTGCTTATATATTTATCCTTGATTTCTACTTCATTAGTATAGATCTGTATTGATAATCTGTGATTTGGTTTAATACTTGAAAAAAATTAAAAAGATTCATAAAAGTTATAAAACACTATTCACCCCCTTTGTAGTTCTAAAGTAGCCTTAAGGTCTGTTACACCATAACCCACATTTGGTATTAGAGAATTATCTTTTCAAAAGATTCATAATCTGATTTTTGAAACGTATAAATGGCTAGTAACACTGGTAGTTCATTTTTTAACACTTTTGTAGAAGGACAATCAACTGCTAGACCTTACTATTTAATTGGGAATAATTATACTTATTGGCCATGTAGAATGAAGATTTATTTATAGTCTAATGGTTTATATTTTTGGAATATTACATAGAGTGAGTACACTGAACCCTAAATTGAATTGTCACCTTGGACACCAGACCAAAAGACACAAGCACTAAAAGTTCAAAGGATATCAATATTTTATTTTGTTCATTGGGTAAAAATAAATTTAATAGAGTCTCTATTTGTAAGTTTGCATATGAAATTTGGAGAACACTACAAGTTACACATGAGGATGCTAGTAAAGTTAAATAAACAAAATTTTCCATGCTAACTAATTAGCTTCAATTGTTTAAAATGAAACAAAATGAGTGTAACGACACGACTTTCCATCACTAGAAAGTCGCACATTAATAAGAAAGAAAGGGATAGAAAAGAGAAAAGATAGAGAAGAAAGAATGAAACAACATCAGAATCTCACAGCGAAAACGGAACAAAATATAATACATCACATAACTATTACATAGTATCATATACATCAGAGATACACAGCTTATACATCACAAATTAGACAGTTATAAACACCTATCTTTCATACAACTCAAAACATCACAGAGATACAACACAGCGGAAATACACATAAACACTAACATAGCGGAACCAATATATATCTATACGGTGAAGCCTCCTGCTCCATTGCTCCTCCAGAATTTGTCAAAGCTAACCTGATACCCTTGGCTACTCGTAAAAATTTGAGTACCCGAGAGTTTAAGAAAAACAGAAATAAACTCCGGGTCAGACATGGGTCTAGTATGAGTAAACGGTTAAAGCTGCTTAACTTTAAAAACCCTTTGAAACAAAGGTATCACGTAAGACTCCCCACACATAAACATGGGTAAGTTTTTACCTTACACTAACCAAACATTTGATAGGAAATCCAGTTATATTATAATAGTGTCTAGGGTTTTCAAGTAAATAGAAAATAGCCGAAATTGTTACATTCATTAAATTCCAGCATACTAGCCACAACGTGGGTAATACAATCAAAACCGAAGGCACTTATTGGTGATTGGATTCCATACAATGGCAGGGCTACTGGGGTACCGCCCGTCACAGTACGTGGCCTAGATCACCATACCGAGGACCCACCCTAAGTCCCCTGCAACACAAGGTCGGAACCATCCCTTACTGGATAATTCCCGCACAAGACACCCCACGGTTGTCATGACCAGCCGCACACTAAGCCAAAATAATAAGGGACATCTAGACAGGGGTAATCTCGTCCTACTTGGGTGCTACCCACTAACCTTGCTGCACCTCCCCTGTTTTAGCCATTCCCGGTTGATGAGGCTTGAGGCTACGATTACCTTAAGAGAACTCATCTCTTAGAATGCTCATCGTCCACCTGACAATGTTCTGAAAGCATTCAATCCATACAAGTTTGTTCCAGGTTCGAACGAAACTGAAGGCATTATCTCGTTACACTCATTTTGGAATCACCCTCAGAGTTAACGACAATAACCCTTGCACTCTGAATCTTCATCTTCACTTGAGATTCACGACCTGTCGTTAATTTGGATCGACGTGGTTTTCGGATATCCAAATCTGGAAACCCGATCCCGGTCTCATCGAAATCCAAACCGTGTCTTTTAAGGCCAAGTTGTTTTAAAGTTAAAACAATTTAATTCAATTATCTATATACACACAAAAAGATAAATCACAATATAACAATGGATAATCACATTATCATCATAAACAGATAATCCATATTATCAACTCAAACAGATAATCAATATTATCATACTTAAACAAGCATCCATATCACATAGATATTACTCATCTCATATTTGAGATCACAATCAATCAATGAAATATCAATAACATTCATTCATAAGCAATGATTTATTTTTCACAATCTATAATTAATTTAAAATGAATTAAATTAATTACTTCTATCTCTAATTAATTTAAAGTAAATTAAATTAATTACTACATCCATAAATCCTGCTTATACAACCATTAATTAAATAAAGATCAATTTAATTAATTATTCTCTAAATATTCATCTTGTATTAAACACCTCTGATTAATCATTTTCTAATTACAATAAGTAATTAATCTTTTAATTAATTCCACAAATTTATTAACCTAAATCATTTATAGTAATTAACATTTAATTACTTCATTCATTAACTAAATATAATTAATTACATTTATCCTTAATTAATTACATTAATTAATCACCTCATTATTAATTATTCCATAATTAAGCAATTCATAATTATATCATTAATTATATTGATAAATGATCTCTAGTTTATATTCAAATTAAACTACTTCATTTAAGTTAATTACATTAAGTAATTTAATCTTTAATTAAACACAATTATTAATTCCCCTTGGTTAATAACAAACCAGTAATTAACTATCCTTAATTACTTATTAAATAAATTAATTATCCCATAATTAATTATCTCCATTAATTAATCCTTTGATTAATTACCAAAGTAATTACCCAAATTACTTTACTTACAAATCATCATGTATTAATTACATCAAGTAATTATCTTCTAATTACATCCCTAAGTAATTATACTCCATTAATTACACTAAGTAATTTCACTTTCCATTTATCAAATGACTATCTTAAATTAATTAAACTAAATTAATTAACTTAAATTAATCATATCATCAAAATTAATTACAATAAGTAATAAATCTCTTAATTACTTTTATCAAGTAATTACATTTAACAATTTACAATAGATTATCTAAATTAATTAATCTAATTAATTATTAAAATTAATCACATTAATTTATTATTTTAAATAATCCTTAGTTAATTTCCTTTATTTACTAAAACAATCCATTAATTACTGTTCTAAAGTAATTTATTAAGATTTATTATTAATTACAATTTAATTTCATCTTTAATAACTCATTAATTAATCCTCAATTACTTGATTAATTAATTACTAATCATTTATTAAAATTCAAATCTTATTTAATTAATGATCCTTGTTTACCCATTTATTTATCCTAAATTAATTATCTTAAACCTTAATTAACTAATTTAAACTTTTAATTACTAAATTAATTAATCCAAATCATTAATTAATTAAATTAGTAAATTATTCATTTTAATTAACTTAATAATTACAAATCCTTAAACCTTCATTTATTTAAGGATAAAAACACTTTTCTTATAAATGATCAAATTTTCATTTACAAGTGCATTTGAAACATTTTATTTGTGAATTCACTTTTACATTCCATTTCAAATTAGATTCAAAATAAATACAAATTTAACTTAGCAAAATTTAACACACTTTAAAATATACTTTAAACATTTTTAAGTTGTTAAAACATTTTATTTTTATAAAACTTTATTTATTTAAAACTAGGAGACAAAACTTAATTTGAATCCATATCTTCAAATTTGGTTTTAAACTTTGTTTAAAACCCTGCTCTTAAATTTTAAAACTTAAAATCTGCCAGGCTTTAAAAACTGGCAACAACAATATAAAACCCGAGTCTACCCTATAAGACTTCGAGTCGAACACCAGACTGCTTCGAGACAAAACCCAAACTACTCGAGAAAAACTCGAGACTACGCTACCTGCTCAAACCATACTCTCAGCATCCACCAGTGAAACACCATGCACATGCACATCGATCTCGATCGATTCTGATCGAGTTCGACGACCTTCCCTCGTCGACGATCATCCCCAAACACCATCCTTATCACCAGATTCCTCTATCTCAACTTGAATTCGAAATTCGAGTTCAACTGAAACCTGGAACCCAAACAACAGGAACTCGCTCAAACTGACAACGTGCCGTGCTCGTAGCTCCGACCATCTGAAGGTCAACCCCTCCGGCCTCGACTTCCTCTACACGTCTACTACCAATACCCAAAACCCGGTTGAACTCGATTAACTATAAGAGCCGAGGTGATCGACTTTACCTAGACTAGATTAACTAGGGTTCCTAACTTCAAATGACAACCACCACCTCCCCACTGGAATATAAAATCATCAGACAATTTTGCCGAAGTCCCCGATCATCCTTCCATCTCCAGAAAGAACTACAACTCCCTAGATCAACTAGATCACCAGAGAGACTCGAAAACCCAATTTCCAGACATCACCAAGTAACACATTCAATATTACATTAAAAATTGTAAATTTGATTTTAAAAATCCTATCTTTCATAGACTATTCCAGATATATAATTAAGTCAACAAATTTCAACGTTTGATTTTTAACATATCTCAAACTCCTCTGTGTTTTTAATGTTTCCAGATAATATTCCTGTCTATTCTTCTTACAAATATTTTTAAAGCTTAGTTTAGTTTCTAACAACAAACTTTGTTTTAATTACTTAAGCCTAAAGAAAATTAGAGTGGGAAGAATTTGAAGTTGAATCTAAGTTTAAATCTCTGAAGTTTAAAAACAGAGATGATCACTGTAAATGTCTAGACATTCTCACATGTTTCCAGAGTTTTAAAAACCATCATACCAACACATTTCAAACATACATCACCAGATTACTTTAACCATATGTCATATGCATCAAAAACTAAAGGTGTCTCATGTTTACAGATTAAAGGCAGAGACTTGACTAGATCAGAGCTATTTGAAAACAACAGATATGCACACTTACATAAATTCACTAAGACTTGTACAAACACATACATATAAAACAACATTAACACAGAAATTCACAGGTTGCTTAAAATTTTAATTTAAAGGTTTACTCACCTGACTTTAAAACAGAAAGCTTGATCTTTTGTTTGAAAACAGGAAGGCTTGAAAACTGGAATTTGAAAACTTTGCATTTCTTTGTTGTTTTGATTCCAGAAACTTGAACAACTTGAAACATTAAAACTGAAATGTTTGAACTGGAAACTTGAAAGCTTGGATCTTTACATTGCTTACTTGGTTAAGTTGAAGATTTGATAAAATTGTTGTTTTGGTTACTGAAACTTTGTCTGGTTTAAAACTTTTAGAAACTGGAATTGCTAAGTCTTTTGTAAACGAATGAAATGAGATAAGTTGATAAATAAAACAAGAATACACAATTGTTTATTGTTAAGGTACACATTTATTCAGAGATTTTTTCTAAAAGGAAGCTGAAATGAAATATTTCGTGTACTTGTGGTGATGGCATTTAATGCCTTGTTCCATATCAAGTTTACACAAGCCATTCTTTATTCTTTTATGTACAAATCTTACATATGTTTATTGTTTGACTTGAAGCTTAGCATACTTACCCAATTTTATTCGTATATACTGATATGATTTTTCCTGCCTAATCTTATTCCCTTGTACTCAAGTGATTATCTTGCCTGCAACATATATAATCCTATAGACTATATATCTAGAATTTACTTAAGTGTTTAGTTTAAAGTTGTTATGGTTATTAGTTATAAATTTTAACCTAAGTATTTAATTCTACTCCTAACATAAGTGTATTTATTTCTATTTTAAAACTTAAACTATCAAATATTTAATTACCTATTATTATTTTATTTTATACTTATTTTAAATATTCATAAGGTATATTTTATTATATATATTATTTTTTTAAGAGATTTATATAAATTTTAAAACCATAATTTCTTTTAAAATATATATATAACAAATTTTATTTATAATAAAAATCTACTTGTATAGACATTATATTATAAATAAAGCTCATTATTACATTAAAATAATTCATAAAAGAATTTATCACTTTATTACTTATTTTTATCAAGCTATACTTTAAAAAGAACGACAAACCTTTTGTTTAATTTAAATTTAAGCTAAAATCATTTAACCAATTTTAACTTTAATCTTGAGTATATTTTAAAGCCAAATGGTTATTTATTTAATATTGAATTTAATCAAATTTCCAAATTACCAAAAAGATTAGAGTTTGAAAACATATCCTTATTTATTAAAATTTAAAACAGACCTTGACTATTTACAATATATACAAATATATATATATATAAATAAATAGAAAAAAATTTATTAGCTTTTACAAGATAAATTATCAGTTAAATATTTATTTAAAAGAAAATTATTAAATCAATTCATATCTTATTAACAATTATTATCATATCAATTTAATTTTCAATATAGATTATTAAATTGATATTGCCCAAAATTCCGGGATATCACATTCCTCCCCTCTTAAAGGAATTTCGTCCCCGAAATTTAAAACAAAGGTAATTTAATAATCTCATTAATGATTTAATTTTAAACACAAGCATATATCATCAATATATGCTAACAACCATAGCAATCAATCATCTAATCAAACAAATCTAACTATCCAAACAAAATACTGGATAGAATTTCCTTGAGTTTCCCCGAGTATAAATACCGGGTTACTCACTCTATAAAATCCAAACAAAACTATACTACCAAGCTACACACATATAGATCTACAAAACAAGACAGGAAATCAGACTATAGACAAGTCTGACTCAACATCCAAACTCCCTGAACTGCTGGCTCTACAACCAAAGATAGATCTTACACGTACTCCCTCAGAGATACGTGAAAACAACAAATCCCAGTTATCCAAACTGACAATTCAATCCTGAAGGCCAAACACTTATCCAAAATCAAATATCTGACTCTGGAATCCAAATTCCACTGTCTCTTATCCATAAAACTCTTCGGACAATCCTGGGCTACCTACATCCTTCCTGATTAGCTTATCCTTCGCTGATACCTCTCGAAACAACCTGAACCAAAACAATCTAACAAAATGATATTTCCAAGATCAACCCAAACTCAGAACTCCACTCTACTCCAAAATCAGAAAACCGATCTCACTACTCTTATCCGGGAGAGATAAAACAGATGCACTCCAATCTGGCCTCAGATCCTGAAAAATTTCCTGTAGAAACTTTCTAATCTAAAACACTGCAACTTCCAGTTGCTTCTTCTCTAAAACAGCTGCCACCATGCTTCCACTGCGCAACTCTGACTGAGTGAAACGACCGCCCATGACCCCTGCACTGAACCTAGAGATAGTGCGCTGTAAAGTGTGCCAGGCGACCATGGACGATTGTCAAGGTAAATTAAAACATCAGAATCTATCGTATTACTCACAGCGCATGGACAAAATACAATAGAACATATATATATATAGTGAAGCTTCACAGAATAGAATCTCATCAATAAAACTTCAAAATAGTTGATTACAATCATCAGAATAGTCAATACATCAAGCCTCACTACATAACATTCAGAGAAAATACAAACAGCGGAACATCCAGTACATATAGTAAGAAGATAATATGCAACCCTCCAGCTCGTCTTCGATATCAACACCGTGGAAAGCAAGAACAGCACCTGTCACCTGCTACCTAGTCTGCCCGTCCCAAAATGGACGAACAGCCCAAGGCAATAAGAGTTAAACATAAAGCCTTGAGTCAGACAACAGTCTTAGTGAGTGGTAAATTAACTAACAACATACCAAAAGAGCATAAAGGAAAAGGAATAGGAATACAACCCTCCCACTCCACCTCTTTCTACAGTGATAGCTCCCAGACACACACTAAGCAGAAACAAACATAGCAGAGCATATAATTTAAGGTAAAGCAATTATCACTCGAGTCAAGGGCGATGTTTTCCAAGTACAAACCCCCAAGGCCTAAACCAAGATCAGATAAGCACCCAGAAAATACCGCTCTTGAGACCGAATGACGATACAACCAAACATCCATGACTCTGGCTATCACTGTTATCATTGCTTCGATATCATCGTTAATTGAATGATCGGCACATTCTTTCAGCCGTCCGTCAAGGGCTAATGGAAACCCCGGTTCTAGACATAACTCCCGCACGTCATCGTGACCCGTGCCTAGGACTATCGAATCTGCCCAGAGTACTTGACTATCAATCATTAGCCTTCAGGGACTATCGAATCTGCCCAACGTACTCTTGCTTTGAGCATGCTAGAACCTTCAACAATGATGAGATCTCAGCCTTCTAGTCATCCTCCTCGACGACTATTTCCATACTAGCTCAAGCGCCTCTCGAGCAAACCATTATCCTCTAACTCGAACAACATCATCGAGTTAACAACATGCTTGGAATGATCCCGTCTGGATTAGACCAAGACTATCTCATCTCATATCATGCTTCGCCTCATCATCATCATAGCAAAGCTTCATCTCAACATCATCATCAAATCTATCCATATGAGCTTCAACGTCCACTACACATGCCACGAGCAGCTTTTCCAATTCAAGAGCCTTTTCCTTGGCTTTTGAATCATCTTCGACCACTTGTCTAAATCAAGTCATCAATCATCTAATTCATAGCAATCAATCAAGTCAAACATTAATCCAAGCAATCAAGCATTCAAATATGATCTAAGTAGGCAATTATAACAATAATGGCAATTTCGTAATTTAAGAGTCAAAAGTCTAACAAGCATGAAAACAAGAGCAATATCTCTATAATCTTGATGAATGAACTTGCATAGGTTAACATGTAGTAAAATGGATGCCAAATCATCATGAACAATGGATCTATATGGATCTATACTTAGGATTAGGAAAATGCATGGAAATCACTATTTTAACACCAAATCAAGCCAACGATCCGATATACTCCTTTGGATCCGTGTGAGAGATAATCACCACTCACCAAATCACCTAAACAACCCCAAATCAACACGCTTCAGATCTGGACAGCGAAGGATCTAACTTGATCTATCACCAATCCGCTTCAAACGATGAAATCTCACTTCAAAGGATGAAGATCTTCAATCTAAGCTCTTGAATCTTCAATTTGATCTTCAACTTGGATGGATGGAATCACTAGATTAGAGTGGAGAAAAGAAGTGAAGAAGTGTAGAAGTCGAGCTCTCAAAATGGCAGCACTTCGTCGCTTCGAAATCCGGATCCCAAAAATGAAGAGGAACCCTCCTATTTATAGGCAGATTTTTAGGTCGTCCGCTCCTTAAGTCGTCTCCGACTCAACTCTCTCTCCAACCTAACACTCCAGACGACCTAGCAAAATTGCCGACCTAAAAACCCACGCGACTAAGCAAAGTTACGACCTAACCAAGATGCGACTTAACTAGGTTACGACTCAACTCCTAAGTCGTCTACGACTTAACCCAGCATATGCGCGCGCGAACCAGAACTCAACGAGTTACGACTTAACTCTACGCGACCAAACTATGCGCGACTTACGACTTAACAGATAGGCTACGACCTATGACTTAGCAACAGCTCCGACCTAACACACGAATGCGCGCGACCTAACTCAACACAGAACTCACGACTTAACTCTTAGCTAGGATACGACCTAACATCACTAACTCGCTAACTATTGTGCTAACCCTTAGGTCGCTATCAATTAGGTCGCTAATTCCTAGTTCTCCTTAGGTCGCTGCCGACCTATCCCTTAGGTCGCTCAAAACCTTAGGTCGCCTATCCTATAGGTCGGTCAAATACTTAGGTCGGTCAAATGACCTAACCTATCCCACAACCTAGGCTTAATAGATCTTACGACCTAACACTGACACGCTCCTAAGTCGCTCACGACCTAAGCTACCAAACGATCTAACTCTTAAGTCGTCACCGACTTAAGTCTTCCTTCCCTTAAGTCGTCCAATCTATAAGTCGGTCATGACTTAGGACTTGAACAAAATTCTGCCCAAAATCTGAAACGGCTTAACAACGCTAAGAATTCCAGATTTTTACGAACTTTTCGATCCGTAAAATACGGGTCGTTACATTCTCTCCCCCTTAGGAATTTCGCCCCCGAAATTCCAAACAAACAAGAGCAATCAAAGACTATTCTGCACGCCTACCATCCATAGCAATCAACAAACCATGCATCCAATTCTAGCTTAGCATGCAGAATTCTAAAACCAGAACAAGTTACAATATCGTGAGATGACACGACACCTTAGGGCCATACCTTGAAGAGTTCAGGATGAGCTGCCTTCATCCTCTCTTCCACCTCCCACGTACAGTCGTTATCATCATCACTCCATTGTATCTTGAGCAACTTAACTACCTTCCTCCTAAGCTATTTCGTGTCGGTTTCCACAACACGAAGCGGCTTACGAGGTCTCTTGTCGACTGGATCAACTTCGAAATCTTCACAGCTATCAGCAGAAACCACTGTATTCGAGTCGTGCACATACTTCCGTAGATACGATACGTGAAAAACATTGTGCATGCTCGACATCTTCTCTGGTAACTCCAATCTGTAGGCGAGCTTTCCAATTCGCTCGATGATCGGGAATGGTCCAACAAATCTCGGAGTCAACTTTCCTTTCTTCCCGAATCGAATAACATTCTTCAGTGGAGAAATCTTCACAAAAACCATATCTCCTACGTCGAATTCCAAATCCTTACGACACTTATCCGCATAACTCTTCTGTCGATCTTGGGCTGCCTTCATCCGTTGCCGAATGATCTCTATGCAATCCGAAGTCTGTCGAATCATCTCTAGCCCAAGTATCAATTTTTCTCCGGTCTCTAACCAACATGTCGGAGAGTTACACGGTCTTCCATACAATGCCTCATACGGTGCCATACTAATGCTTGACTGGTAACTATTATTGTACGCAAATTCCACCAAATGAAGGTGATCTTCCCATGATCCTCCGAAATCCAAAACACAAGCTCTAAGGAGATCTTCCAAAACTCGGTTGACTCTCTCGGTCTGACCATCTGTTTGAGGGTGATAAGCTGTACTCAAACACAACTCGGTCCCCAAAACTTCCTGGAAGCTCTTCCAAAATCCACTAGTGAACAATGGATCTCGATCACTCACTATACTCTTTGGAATACCATGGAATCGAACAATCCACTTAACATACAACTCTGCCAACTTTGATGCAGTCCTAGTCGATCGAACAGGAATGAATCTTGCACTCTTAGTCAAACGATCTACAACGACCCAAATCCCCTCATTTCCCGTTCTTGTTCTAGGTAGTCCATCAATAAAATCCATCGATACTTGCTCCCACTTCCATCTAGGAACTTCTAATGGCTGAAGCAATCCACTTGGCTTCTTCTGTTCGGCTTTTACCAACTGGTAGTTCATGCACTTGGAAATAAAATTTCCAACATCCTTCTTCATACCTTCCCAGTAATAGGTTCTCTTCATATCCCGATACATCTTATTTCCACCTGGATGAATGGTCAACTTCAAGTGATGACTTTCCTTCAGAACTTCACTCCTCAATTCATCTATATCGGGAACAACTAGTCGTCCTTGCTTTCGAAGCCAACCCTCTCGATCGACCTCGAATCCTTTAACCTTTTCTGGATCCAATCCAGATTCCAATTCACGGATAATCTTGACAAGCTTATCGTCTCGCTTTTGGCTCTCGCCAATCCTTTCCACAAGGGTGGGTCTTATTGATAAGTTTGCCAACATCTCAAGTTCCAATTCGCATCTGGGCCTGAAGTCAAATCCAGCTGAATACTCGAGATTCTTCCATTCTGAAAACATGGCTCCCAATCCTGCATGTCTTCGACTTAACGCATCTGCCACTGCGTTACCTTTTCCCGGAGTATAAGCTATACCAAAATCATATGATGCTAAAAATTCTAGCCAACGTTGCTGCCGAAGATTCAAATCCTTTTGGGAGAAAAGATACTTCAACGACTTATGATCCGTAAACAACTCGAATCGAACTCCCAATAAATAATGTCTCCACATCTTCAGAGCAAATACAATCGCCGCTAACTCCAAATCATGAGTCGGGTAATTCCTTTCATGCGGCTTCAGTTGTCGACTTGCATACGCAACAACTTTATCCTTCTGCATCAGCACTGCTCCAAGTCCAGTACCACATGCGTCGGTGTAAACCACCATCTCATCATTCCCACTAGGAATAGTCAAAACAGGAGCACTCGTCAATCTTTCTTTCAGGATTATGAAAGCTTGCTCACACTTATCTTCCCACTTGAACACTTGGTTCTTTTTCATCAATCCTGTCAATGGTGCAGCTACCTTGGTGAAGTCTTTGATAAACCGTCGATAATATCCTGCTAATCCAAGAAAACTTCTCACATCAGATGCATTCTTAGGTTTAACCCAATCCTAGATTGCTGCCACCTTAGCGGGATCAACCGCTATTCCATTTCCAGAGATAACATTGCCTAAGAACCTCACTTCACTCTTCCAGAAGTGACACTTCGAAAACTTAGCCTTCAGCTGATGTTTTCGTAAGATTTCCGAAACAATACGCAAGTGCGTCTTGTGCTCTTCTTCAGTTCCAGAATAAATCAGAATATCATCCACGAACACAAGCACGAACTTGTTCAACTGATCTCTGAACACTCTATTCATAAGGTCCACAAAATATGCTGGCGCGTTAGTCAATCCAAACGGCATTACCAGCTACTCAAAGAAACCGGATGGTGTCCTAAAAGCAATCTTCGGCACACTATCCTTAGCCACTCTCAACTGGTGAAATCCCGTTGCCAAATCCATCTGAGAAAACACCTTAGCTTCGTGAAGCTGATCAAACAAGTCATCTATTCTCGGCAATGGATACTTGTTCTTCTTAGTCACCTTATTCAGCTCACGATAATCCACACACAACCTCAACGATCCATCCGCTTTGGTTGCGAACACAACTGGTGCACCCCATTCGGAAACACTACGTCGAATGAATCCTTTCTGCAAAAGATCATCAACTTGCACCTTCAACTCATGCTGTTCCCTAGGCGCCATCCGCCTAAGAGGCATCACAACAGGTCTGGCTCCTTCTACTAGATCTATACGAAACTCGATCTCCCTATGCGGCGGTAACCCTTTGACCTCGTCAAAGACATCCTCAAATCCATTCGCGATTGGCAATGATAACAGTCCATCCCGTGGAACAACGAGCGAATACATGAAGCACATGAAGACGCCTTCCTCATGCTTACATCGTATCACAATCTTTCGCCCCTCCACATTCTCGACTGTCACCTCCAACCTCTCACAATCAATCTTTGCCGCATACTTCCTAAGCCAGTCCATACCCAAAATAATTCCGAACCCCGCAAAGTTCAGAACAAAACAATCACAAACAAAAGAGCAATCATGACTCGACACAATCAGACCACGGCATATCATACACAAACAAGACGAACCCCCGACTGGATTAGTCACAACCAATGGCCTATCAACAATATCCGGTTCCAAACCTAACCGGCCTACAAGTTCACTACAAACAAACGAATGTGACGCCCCAGTATCAAATAACACTCTAACTGGAACACCACATATGGAAAGAGTACCTTGAACCACCACACTCTTTCCTTTCTCTTCAGCGGTAGGAGCTTTCGAAGACGATGGAACAGCTCCCAAAGCATAAGCTTGCACAATCTGCTTGTCCCTCCTCGGTTCTGGACAATTCCTCTTGATGTGCCCCGGCTTGTCACAGTTGTGACACTTCATCGGCACCTTCGGATTCTTACAATCCTTGGAGAAATGGCCCTTCTGCTGACAGTTGTAGCAGGTCACTTCGCCCTTCGGCCTCTTTTGGCCATCCTTACCCTTCTGCTGTTGCTGCTTCCTCTTCTTGTTTCCACCCTGCCGGGGTTTAGACTCTTCCTTGGTTACAGCAACAACAGATCCTTCCTTAGGAAACAGACTCTCATGCCTAAGAGCTTTCTCCACAAGCTTCTCAAATGAATCGTCCAAATGATCCACTAACTGCCTCCCAAGATAACTGTCCAAGCCTGTCACAAACTTCTCATTCTTCTGATATGCAGATTCAATATACGACCGGGCATACTTGGACAAAGCTTCAAACTCAGAAACATACTCAAGAACTGGTCTTCCTCCCTGCTTGAGCTCCACAAACTTCTTGAACAGAACAGACTTCTGAGCTGTAGAAATGAACTTAGCTTCAAATCTGACTTGGAATTGCTCCCAAGTAATCTCTTCCTCCGAAGTATTGATGGTAATAGAGTTCCACCAATCAGAGGCTCTCCCTTGAAGCTGCCTTGATGCTAACTTCCTCTTAGTTGCATCCTCAATTCCCAAGTCACCAAAGATCCTTCTACAAGCATCTATCCACCTTTGGACCTCAATGGTTGATTCTGTTCCAAAGAAAACCTTTCCTCCAAGAGCAGTAAAGTCCTTACACAACTTAGCAAAATCCACCGGCTTTGGAGTTTGGACTTGAACTCCAACATCAACTGCTGTCCCCAGAACTGGTATCCTTCTCATGATCGAAGTCATCATAGCTTCGAACATAGCTGCATAATCAGCAGTCCCCTCAGCAGCACGGCCTTCCCTAGCAGCTGGTCTCCCTCTTCGACTCATTCTCAATACCTATAAAAAGGAATGATTAGCACACCTAGAGAAACAACTGCATAAAGGACTCAAGCTCTACTAAGCTACTATATTATATATAGTAATCATCCATCAAAATACAATTACGTCTCTCATACGTAGTTACGTCAACGAGCGTTGGGTAAAATCGATTAACCAAAGCTCTGATACCAAATGAAACGACCGCCCATGACCCCTGCACTGAACCTAGAGATAGTGCGCTGTAAAGTGTGCCAGGTGACCATGGACGATTGTCAAGGTAAATTAAAACATCAGAATCTATCGTATTACTCACAGCGCATGGACAAAATACAATAGAACATATATATATAGTGAAGCTTCACAGAATAGAATCTCATCAATACAACTTCATAATAGTTGATTACAATCATCAGAATAGTCAATACATCAAGCCTCACTACATAACATTCAGAGAAAATACAAACAGCGGAACATCCAGTACATATAGTAAGAAGATAATATGCAACCCTCCAGCTCGTCTTCGATATCAACACCGTGGAAAGCAAGAACAGCACCTGTCACCTGCTACCTAGTCTGCCCGTCCCAAAATGGACGAACAGCCCAAGGCAATAAGAGTTAAACATAAAGCCTTGAGTCAGACAACAGTCTTAGTGAGCGGTAAATTAACTAACAACATACCAAAAGAGCATAAAGGAAAAGGAATAGGAATACAACCCTCCCACTCCACCTCTTTCTACAGTGATAGCTCCCAGACACACACTAAGCAGAAACAAACATAGCAGAGCATATAATTTAAGGTAAAGCAATTATCACTCGAGTCAAGGGCGATGTTTTCCAAGTACAAACCCCCAAGGCCTAAACCAAGATCAGATAAGCACCCAGAAAATACCGCTCTTGAGACCGAATGACGATACAACCAAACATCCATGACTCTGGCTATCACTGTTATCATTGCTTCGATATCATCGTTAATTGAATGATCGGCACATTCTTTCAGCCGTCCGTCAAGGGCTAATGGAAACCCCGGTTCTAGACATAACTCCCGCACGTCATCGTGACCCGTGCCTAGGACTATCGAATCTGCCCAGAGTACTTGACTATCAATCATTAGCCTTCAGGGACTATCGAATCTTCCCAACGTACTCTTGCTTTGAGCATGCTAGAACCTTCAACAATGATGAGATCTCAGCCTTCTAGTCATCCTCCTCGACGACTATTTCCATACTAGCTCAAGCGCCTCTCGAGCAAACCATTATCCTCTAACTCGAACAACATCACCGAGTTAACAACATGCTTGGAATGATCCCGTCTGGATTAGACCAAGACTATCTCATCTCATATCATGCTTCGCCTCATCATCATCATAGCAAAGCTTCATCTCAACATCATCATCAAATCTATCCATATGAGCTTCAACGTCCACTACATATGCCACGAGCAGCTTTTCCAATTCAAGAGCCTTTCCCTTGGCTTTTGAATCATCTTTGACCACTTGTCTAAATCAAGTCATCAATCATCTAATTCATAGCAATCAATCAAGTCAAACATTAATCCAAGCAATCAAGCATTCAAATATGATCTAAGTAGGCAATTATAACAATAATGGCAATTTCGTAATTTAAGAGTCAAAAGTCTAACAAGCATGAAAACAAGAGCAATATCTCTATAATCTTGATGAATGAACTTGCATAGGTTAACATGTAGTAAAATGGATGCCAAATCATCATGAACAATGGATCTATATGGATCTATACTTAGGATTAGGAAAATGCATGGAAATCACTATTTTAACACCAAATCAAGCCAACGATCCGATATACTCCTTTGGATCCGTGTGAGAGATAATCACCACTCACCAAATCACCTAAACAACCCCAAATCAACACGCTTCAGATCTGGACAGCGAAGGATCTAACTTGATCTATCACCAATCCGCTTCAAACGATGAAATCTCACTTCAAAGGATGAAGATCTTCAATCTAAGCTCTTGAATCTTCAATTTGATCTTCAACTTGGATGGATGGAATCACTAGATTAGAGTGGAGAAAAGAAGTGAAGAAGTGTAGAAGTCGAGCTCTCAAAATGGCAGCACTTCGTCGCTTCGAAATCCGGATCCCAAAAATGAAGAGGAACCCTCCTATTTATAGGCAGATTTTTAGGTCGTCCGCTCCTTAAGTCGTCTCCGACTCAACTCTCTCTCCGACCTAACACTCCAGACGACCTAGCAAAATTGCCGACCTAAAAACCCACGCGACTAAGCAAAGTTACGACCTAACCAAGATGCGACTTAACTAGGTTACGACTCAACTCCTAAGTCGTCTACGACTTAACCCAGCATATGCGCGCGCGAACCAGAACTCAACGAGTTACGACTTAACTCTACGCGACCAAACTATGCGCGACTTACGACTTAACAGATAGGCTACGACCTACGACTTAGCAACATCTCCGACCTAACACACGAATGCGCGCGACCTAACTCAACACAGAACTCACGACTTAACTCTTAGCTAGGATACGACCTAACATCACTAACTCGCTAACTACTGTGCTAACCCTTAGGTCGCTATCAATTAGGTCGCTAATTCCTAGTTCTCCTTAGGTCGCTGCCGACCTATCCCTTAGGTCGCTCAAAACCTTAGGTCGCCTATCCTATAGGTCAGTCAAATACTTAGGTCGGTCAAACGACCTAACCTATCCCACAACCTAGGCTTAATAGATCTTACGACCTAACCCTGACACGCTCCTAAGTCGCTCACGACCTAAGCTACCAAACGATCTAACTCTTAAGTCGTCACCGACTTAAGTCTTCCTTCCCTTAAGTCGTCCAATCTATAAGTCGGTCACGACTTAGGACTTGAACAAAATTCTGCCCAAAATCTGAAACGACTTAACAACGCTAAGAATTCTAGATTTTTACGAACTTTTCGATCCGTAAAATACGGGTCGTTACACTGAGCAGATGAAAATGCTGATAACGAACACAAGCAAAGATTGGAAAAACACTTTCCAAAAATATGGTTCAACAGATCCAAAAATAAAACTCAGCAGTTCTTCCAAAACCTGAGCTGCTTCACTAAAGTATTCCTCCAAAAACCATCCTACTACTACGCTGAACCATCGGTACCACTTCTGGAATCCAGTCGATACCAAACTCAATCTCCAGATGCTAACAAAACTCTGACTTCCTGAAGTCATTCGGAAAAATCTCTGAAAACCCAAGAGAACGCTTAGCTATCGCAAGTCACTTTTGCGATCAACCCAGCCTAATTCCAAAGAAAAACTGTTCTCTCTTTACCAAACAGAACAGCTTATGCTTAACCAGCCAATCCAATGAAGAAATAGAACCACTCTGCTGCTTCTGAACTCCACTGCTAAGCTAGAAAGCTTCCTTGCCAACACACAGAACACTCCGAGCTACACTGCTGACACCAATGCCCAAAGACTTCAAATCCAGGAACTCCTCGAGAAACTCGAACCTAAAACCAAACAGAAACACCCTGCTGCACTCAGCCACATCACCGAAGCAGACACACTTCTTTAAAACTCGTTCCAAAGAAACATCTTTGGAAACATCCATAGTCACTGTGTCTCATCACACAGCTACTAATCCCTGAGGTATCAAGATATCATGACTTGCTTCTGTTCAACCGACAGATCCAAACTCTAGCTCATCCAAACTATACTCCAAACCTTAACAGATTTCCTTCAGAGATCGATGCAATCCTTACATCAACAAAGCTCACTCGAGACAGTATTAGGTCTACAGTCTCGACAAATACACTTCCAACCATTGGTAGTCGTGTTACACACACTACTATCCTATCTACCTTTATAACTTATATTGGGAAAACCCGAACAGGTAACCCAACAAATAGGTAGAAATATAGATATATGTATATAGATAAAATTACAAGTACGCTCTCTTAAGAAAGACACCACTCCAGAGCTAAGGTATTCGCTAAACCTATGCTTTGATACCACTGTAACGACCCGACTTTCCATCACTAGAAAGTCGCATCATTAATAAGAAAGAAAGGGATAGAAAAGAGAAAAGATAGAGAAGAAAGAACGAAACAACATCAGAATCTCACAGCGGAAACAGAACAAAATATAATACATCACATAACTATTACATAGTATCATATACATCAGAGATACACAGCTTATACATCACAAATTAGACAGTTATAAACACCTGTCTTTCATACAACTCAAAACATCACAGAGATACAACACAACGGAAATACACATAAACACTAATACAGCGGAACCAATATATATCTATACGCTGAAGCCTCCTGCTCCATTGCTCCTCCAGAATTTGTCAAAGCTAACCTGATACCCTTGGCTACTCGTAAAAATTTGAGTACCCGAGAGTTTAAGAAAAACAGAAATAAACTCCGGGTCAGACATAGGTCTGGTATGAGTAAACGGTTAAAGCTGCTTAACTTTAAAAACCCTTTGAAACAAAGGTATCACGTAAGACTCCCCACACATAAACATGGGTAAGTTTTTACCTTACGCTAACCAAACATTTGATAGGAAATCCAGTTATATTATAATAGTGTCTAGGGTTTTCAAGTAAATAGAAAATAGCCGAAATTGTTACATTCATTAAATTCCAGCATACTAGTCACAACGTGGGTAATACAATCAAAACCGAAGGCACTTATTGGTGATTGGATTCCATACAATGGCAGGGCTACTGGGGTACCGCCCGTCACAGTACGTGGCCTAGATCACCGTACCGAGGACCCACCCTAAGTCCCCTCTAACATAAGGTCGGAACCATCCCTTACTGGATAATTCCCGCACAAGACACCCCACGGTTGTCATGACCAACCGCACACTAAGCCGAAATAATAAGGGACATCTAGACAAGGGTAATCTCGTCCTACTTGGGTGCTACCCACTAACCTTGCTGCACCTCCCCTGTTTTAGCCATTCCCGGTTGATGAGGCTTGAGGCTATGATTACCTTAAGAGAACACATCTCTTAGAATGCTCATCGTCCACCTGACGATGTTCTGAAAGCATTCAATCCATACAAGTTCGTTCCGGGTTCGAACGAAACCGAAGGCATTATCTCGTTACACTCATTTTGGAATCACCCTCAGAGTTAACGACAATAACCCTTGCACTA
The DNA here is from genome assembly GCA_030737815.1 of Allium fistulosum. Lineage (NCBI taxonomy): Eukaryota > Viridiplantae > Streptophyta > Magnoliopsida > Asparagales > Amaryllidaceae > Allium > Allium fistulosum. The sequence goes on from CM060906.1 coordinate 922,518,408, forward strand.
TGAATCTTCATCTTCACTTGAGATTCACGACCTATCGTTAATTTGGATCGATGTGGTTTTCAGATATCCAAATCTGGAAACCCGATCCCGGTCTCATCGAAATCCAAACCGTATCTTTTAAGGCCAAGTTGTTTTAAAGTTAAAACAATTTAGTTCAATTATCTATATACACACAGATAGATAAATGACAATATAACAATGGATAATCACATTATCATCATAAACAGATAATCCATATTATCAACTCAAACAGATAATCAATATTATCATATTTAAACAAGCATCCATATCACATAGATATTACTCATCTCATATCTGAGATGACAATCAATCAATGAAATATCAATATCATTCATTCATAAGCAATGATTTATTTTTCACAATCTATAATTAATTTAAAATGAATTAAATTAATTACTTCTATCTCTAATTAATTTAAAGCAAATTAAATTAATTACTACATCCATAAATCCTGCTTATACAACCATTAATTAAATAAAGATCAATTTAATTAATTATTCTCTAAATATTCATCTTGTATTAAACACCTCTGATTAATCATTTTCTAATTACAATAAGTGATTAATCTTTTAATTAATTCCACAAATTTATTATCCTAAATCATTTATAGTAATTAACAGTTAATTACTTCATTCATTAACTAAATATAATTAATTACATTTATCCTTAATTAATTACATTAATTAATCACCTCATTATTAATTATTCCTTAATTAAGAAATTCATAATTATATTGATAAATGATCTCTAGTTTATATTCAAATTAAACTACTTCATTTAAGTTAATTACATTAAGTAATTTAATCTTTAATTAAACACAATTATTAATTCCCCTTGGTTAATAACAAACCAGTAATTAACTATCCTTAATTTCTTATTAAATAAATTAATTATCCCATAATTAATTATCTCCATTAATTAATCCTTTGATTAATTACCAAAGTAATTACCCAAATTACTTTACTTACAAATCATCATGTATTAATTACATCAAGTAATTATCTTCTAATTACATCCCTAAGTAATTATAATCCATTAATTACACTAAGTAATTTCACTTTCCATTTATCAAATGACTATCTTAAATTAATTAAACTAAATTAATTAACTTAAATTAATCATATCATCAAAATTAATTACAATAAGTAATAAATCTCTTAATTACTTTTATCAAGTAATTACATTTAACAATTTACAATAGATTATCTAAATTAATTATTAAAATTAATCACATTAATTTATTATTTTAAATAATCCTTAGTTAATTTCCTTTATTTACTAAAACAATCCTTTAATTACTTTTCTAAAGTAATTTATTAAGATATATTATTATTACAATTTAATTTCATCTTTAATAACTCATTAATTAATCCTCAATTACTTGATTAATTAATTACTATTCATTTATTAAAATTCAAATCTTATTTAATTAATGATCCTTATTTACCCATTTATTTATCCTAAATTAATTATCTTAAACCTTAATTAACTAATTTAAACTTTTAATTACTAAATTAATTAATCCAAATCATTAATTAATTAAATTAGTAAATTATTCATTTTAATTAACTTAATAATTACAAATCCTTAAACCTTCATTTATTTAAGGATAAAAACACTTTTCTTACAAATGATCAAATTCTCATTTACAAATGCATTTGAAACATTTTATTTGTGAATTCACTTTTATATTCCATTTCAAATTAGATTCAAAATAAATACAAATTTAACTTAGCAAAATTTAACATACTTGAAAATATACTTTAAACATTTTTAAGTTGTTAAAACATTTTATTTTTATAAAACTTTATTTATTTAAAACTAGGAGACAAAACTTAACTTGAATCCATATCTTAAAATTTGGTTTTAAACTTTGTTTAAAACCCTGCTCTTAAATTTTAAAACTTAAAATCTGCCAGGCTTTAAAAACTGGCAACAACAATATAAAACCCGAGTCTACCCTATAAGACTTCGAGTCGAACACCAGACTGCTTCGAGACAAAACCCAAACTACTCGAGAAAAACTCGAGACTACCCTACCTGCTCAAACCATACTCTCAGCATCCACCAGTGAAACACCGTGCACATGCACATCGATCTCGATCGATTCCGATCGAGTTCGACGACCTTCCCTCGTCGACGATCATCCCCAAACACCATCCTTATCACCAGATTCCTCTATCTCAACTTGAATTCGAAATTCGAGTTCAACTGTAACCTGGAACCCAAACAACAGGAACTCGCTCAAACTGACAACGTGTCGTGCTCGTAGCTCCGACCATCTGAAGGTCAACCCCTCCGGCCTCGACTTCCTCTACACGTCTACTACCAATACCTAAAACCCGGTTGAACTCGATAACTATGAGAGCCGTGGTGATCGACTTTACCTAGACTAGATTAACTAGGGTTCCTAACTTCAAATGACAACCACCACCTCCCCACTGGAATATACCATCATCAGACAATTTTGCCGAAGTCCCCGATCATCCTTCCATCTCCAGAAAGAACTACAACTCCCCAGATCAACTAGATCACCAGAGAGACTCGAAAACCCAATTTCCAGACATCACCAAGTAACACATTCAATATTACATTAAAAATTGTAAATTTGATTTTAAAAATCCTATCTTTCATAGACTATTCCAGATATATAATTAAGTCAACAAATTTCAACGTTTGATTTTTAACATATCTCAAACTCCTCTATGTTTTCAATGTTTCCAGATAATATTCCTGTCTATTATTCTTACAAATATTTTTAAAGCTTAGTTTAGTTTCTAACAACAAACTTTGTTTTAATTACTTAAGCCTAAAGAAAATTAGAGTGGGAAGAATTTGAAGTTGAATCTAAGTTTAAATCTCTGAAGTTTAAAAACAGAGATGATCACTGTAAATGTCTAGACATTCTCGCATGTTTCCAGAGTTTTAAAAACCATCATACCAAAACATTTCAAACATACATCACCAGATTACTTTAACCATATGTCATATGCATCAAAAACTAAAGGTGTCTCATGTTTACAGATTAAAGGCAGAGACTTGACTAGATCAGAGATATTTGAAAACAACAGATATGCACACTTACATAAATTCACTAAGACTTGCACAAACACATACATATAAAACAACATTAACACAAAAATTCACAGGTTGCTTAAATTTTTAATTTAAAGGTTTACTCACCCAGAAAGCTTGATCTTTTGTTTGAAAACAGGAAGGCTTGAAAACTGGAATTTGAAAACTTTGCATATCTTTGTTGTTTTGATTCCAGAAACTTGAATAGCTTGAAACATTAAAACTGAAATGTTTGAACTGGAAACTTGAAAGCTTGGATCTTTACATTGCTTACTTGGTTAAGTTGAAGATTTGATAAAATTGTTGTTTTGGTTATTGAAACTTTGTCTGGTTTAAAACTTTTAGAAATTGGAATTGCTAAGTCTTTTGTAAACGAATGAAATGAGATAAGTTGATAAATAAAACAAGAATACACAATTGTTTATTGTTCAGGTACACAATTATTCAGAGATTTTTTCTAAAAGGAAGCTGAAATGAAATATTTCGTGTACTTGTGGTGATGGCATTTAATGCCTTATTCCATATCAAGTTTACACAAGCCATTCTTTATTCTTTTATGTACAAATCTTACATATGTTTATTGTTTGACTTGAAGCTTAGCATACTTACCCTATTTTATTCGTATATACTGATATGATTTTTCCTGCCTAATCTTATTCCCTTGTACTCAAGTGATTATCTTGCCTGCAACATATATAATCCTATAGACTATATATCTAGAATTTACTTAAGTTTTTAGTTTAAAGTTGTTATGGTTATTAGTTATAAATTTTAACCTAAGTATTTAATTCTACTCCTAACATAAGTGTATTTATTTCTATTTTAAAACTTAAACTATCAAATATTTAATTACCTATTATTATTTTATTTTATACTTATTTTAAATATTCATAAGGTATATTTTATTATATATATATTTTTTAAGAGATTTATATAAATTTTAAAACCATAATTTCTTTTAAAATATATATATAACAAATTTTATTTATAATAAAAATCTACTTGTATAAACATTATATTATAAATAAAGCTCATTATTACATTAAAATAATTCATAAAAGAATTTATCACTTTATTACTTATTTTTATCAAGCTATACTTTAAAAAGAACGACAAACCTTTTGTTTAATTTAAATTTAAGCTAAAATCATTTAAACAATTTTAACTTTAATCTTGAGTATATTTTAAAGCCAAATGGTTATTAATTTAATATTGAATTTAATCAAATTTCCAAATTACCAAAAAGATTAGAGTTTGAAAAGATATCCTTATTTATTAAAATTTAAAACAGACCTTGACTATTTACAATATATACAAATATATATATATATATAAATAAATAGAAAACAATTTATTAGCTTTTACAAGATAAATTATCGGTTAAATATTTATTTAAAAGAAAATTATTAAATCAATTCATATCTTATTAACAATTATTATCACATCTATTTAATTTTCAATATAGATTATTAAATTGATATTGCCCAAAATTCCGGGATATCACAATGAGTCCATTTTTATATGTATTATAGATTCCAGGATATAGTTCATTCTTTAGTGTCACTAGGTAAAAAAATTTCTAAACAGGTTCAAGTTAGAAAAGTCCTTAATTCACTCTCTTCAGAATGGGATCAAAATATATTAGCAATAGAAGAGGCTAATGATGTTAGAACTTTAAAAATTGAAGAGATAATTGGTAATCTAATGTCCTATGAAGCATAGTTGTAGGGCAGAAAGGAAAGCAAAGCAACATAAAAGGAACCAATTGCCTTCAATGTAATAACTGGTGATTAGGAATTAGACGATGATAATGATGAAGAGATTGCTCTTATGACTCAAAATTTTAGAAAGTTCCTAGAGTACAGAAAAATGAATATCTTTTGTAGAACTAAAAACAAAAATTCCAGAAAAGGGAGTATGATTAAATGTTACAACTATGGTGAACCTGGTTATATGCAAAGAGATTGTCCATATCACAAGAAATCAAAGATCTAGCCTATCATGGATTCATCGAAAAAGAGAAAGGCTTACACTGTAACTTTAGATAATTCTGATCTACATCGGGTGACAATGAACCAGATACAGAAAATGTCAATATGTGTTTTATAGCAATAGAAGATGAACTGGATCAGAATAGAGGACAACAACAAAAGTGGTAATTTTTACATTTAATTTCTATTTTTATTTCGTTTTGAATTATTGAATTTAGGAATAAATATAAATGAATAATAATAATTATAAGTTTATTTAAGTATATATTAATAAATATATATAGGAATATATTTCCATTGTTTAAATTTGGAATTTTCGGCTTATGTGACATATGTCACATAGGTATGTTGACATATGTGATAGAAAATTGGAGCATCATTTCAAATTCAAACTTTTAAATTTCCCTCTCTTTGCATTTGTTTCAGAAACCGAAAAGGCATCTTTTAAAATTGAAAATGCCAGTCCATACTATATTAAATCATCCTATCTTTATCCCTTCATTAACTCACTCTTTATTTCAAAATTCAAAATCATTCTTCACTTTCTTACCTTCAAAACTTCTCAACATAGTCTTCCTCAAGCCAACCCTCCTTATCCAAAGCCATTAAGCTTACCAAAAGGATCAAAATTCAACTTCATAATGATGAAGAGTCCATGTAAACTTATATTAAATATGCCATTTATGGAAAAGTACATTCTTGAACGTTTGCAAATTTTACTGAATTTAATTCTTATGGTTTACAAGATCTTGCTTTTTAAAATGGTATTTTTGGTTTAACCAAGTTATCTCAAAATGATTTTGATTGTTATCCCGATTGAATTAAAATATGTATACAAATTTAAGGAAATTTTTTTCAAGGAGAAGAAGGTCAAATTTGGAGTAGTGTGAAAGACATTACTATTGTTCTGGATCATGAAGTTTTAGGACAAATTCTTGGTTGTAAAAGTAGTGGAAATGACCTCTCCACTTTTGAAATTGATTATGGTGATAGAGAAGTTATGCACAATTTGTTTCAAATGATGAAGAGTACGGTTTTAAGGGCAAAAATCTTAGGCTTAAAGTAAGACTAATGAGTCTTATTTTACGACAAAGTATTACACCGAGGACAGGAAATTACAATAACCCGACTCAAAAGGTTTTCAAAGCTCCTTTTGCTATTTTTGGAAAATATGATATAAATTGGGCTCAAGTGATATCTTGATGACTTTGTTCAAAAGAAAATCTTTAGGCATGAGAACATACTGTACCATGGTGTGTATCTCATTATAATATTTAATTATTTTGGTATTGATCTAAGATGTGAAAACATTTTGCCTCACAAAGATTTCAAAAAAACCAACCTCCCTCTTATGCACATTCCTCTTGAATTCGAACCCTATGAACTCTTGTTGTAAAGGAAGAAAAATTGGTGTGGGAAGAAGAGCAAGAAATTCAACAATAACAACAACAAGGTGATGATATGGAAATTGAAGAGGAGGAAGAACAAGAAGTAAGACGAAAAGGAAATGGGCACCTCCTTAAAACCCTTTGATAAAACTTCTCGCTATTCCAACAAAGGGATTCTCAAAAACCAAGAAAAGCTTCTCAATGACCAAAAAAGCCTAAACATTCCTTTAGTAAGAAGTTCACTTCTCTCTCCAACAAAGTGGATAAATACTTTGGAAAAATCGTTAAGAAGCTTGGTGGAAACTCTTCTTCTTCATCATCTTTTAGGTCTTTGTCTACCTTTGTATTCCTTTGTTGTATGTTTTTCTAGTTTTATTTCATGTCATTTGCATGTATTTTTCTTTGAATTCACGTATCTTTCTATTTTGATTAATGAAATTTACTTCTTGTTGTTCAATTATGTTATCTTAGTCTCTGCCAATCATTAAAATAAAATAAAATAGTACTAAATAGAAACAAAAGTTAGCACAAAAAAATAAATCTATAAATTAAGGCACATACGTTGGCATACCCAACATAGATATGTCGACATACTAGCCTTTTTTGGAACTTTTAAATTTTAATTTTTTTTACTACGTTTAAAATAGCTATTTAAAATGTTTTTTCTTCTCTATTTAACCCGTTTCTTCCATAAAAACTAAACATTAATTCATTCTTTCATCTCTTTCTATTCTAAATAAACCCTTTCATAAAAATGTGTAACGACCCGTACTTTTAACTATTTTAAAATTTTAAATTTAATGTGATTATTGAAAAATAATGGTTAGAGATAAAAAACTTCCAATGTTTATTTATTTAATTTATTGAAACTAATTTTGAATAAAACTTTGAAATAACCAATTTCGATGATTTTTGTAATAACAACATTGAAATGGAATTATACGTATTGAAGGTATTTATAATAAATAGTTGGATTAAATAATAAATGTTGACTTATTTAGTTGAAAATAAATTAATTTTTAATAACTAAAATTCATTGGGATTTCAATATGGGATAACTAAATAAAATAAAATTCAATACTGGAATTATTTAAACAATTGAATTCTAGACTTAATGTGAATGAAAATAATGTCAAAAGTTGATTTAAATTTTATTTAAACAACAAATGAAGATTGTTAAACTTAAAAATCGAATTTAAAGTGATTAAATTAATTTCGGGGAATTACTTGTTCTGATTAACTAGTAAAAATAGCCATGTTGGCCACTGTCTCGGATTTCGACGAAACTAGTTTCATCGGATCCATAACAGTGAATTGTTGTAGGATTTCAAGTTTCGTAGCGATTGGACTTATCGTTTAGTCATGCGAGCTCGAAACGCATTGAAATCAATTAATGGAATTTAATTAAAATAATTGATTTTGAAAAGCTATCTTCTGCATACGATCAAGTTAGGCCTCAAAACCAGTTCCACTGCGTTCGGAGTAGGGCTATAACATTATGAACGCCAGGCGGCATGCCACGTTTGGAGTTTGAAATTTTCGTGTATGTTTTATTGAAAATTTAAATTTAAAATTATATATATATATATATATATATATATATATATATATCATTTTATATTCACCCATGCAGCCTTACCATTGGACCATACCTGCACAGCTCCATTATTCCCCTTGTTTGTGCAGCCCATACGTCACTACCCCTTATAAATCAATTGCCTGTAACCAAGAAATGGGTTTTCTCTTTGAAGTAAAAACTACAAAAATTCAAACAGAAAATATATACTCAACTAAAAATCAAAATTCTTGATTCGTTATACTCATATAGTAATAAGCTTTGATCTGCTATGCTTTTGGATGGATACGGTGTTGATTGGACCAAGGTCACTTGTGGGGCGCAGGCTAGGTTTTAGGTATTTGCGAGATTTAGGAATCGATAGGCTAGGCGAAGCTTGGTTTTGGATCCAGGATGGCGAAGCGCAACTAGTCATTGTTTTTGGTGGCATGCGGCTCTCATTTGATGGTCGCGACCTGGACGCGTGTGGCATGGAGAATTGGGAATGTTGCGTTCTGATTGGATGGGGGAAGCTCAGATTTTTGGGTTCGTGCAAGTGTAGTTTGTCGAGAGCAGTTCATCGGCGAAGACGGAATGGAATTTCATCGTTTGTAGCTATATATCCCTAATTTTCGTGCATGAGCATGAGGGGTGTCAATGTGCACATTTCTGGAACGATGGAGGAAGAAGATGATAGTGATGAAGAAGGGTAAATGTGTAATTAAAATATAAGTTGTTTGATTTAAATTTAAATTAATGATAACTTACCAAATGTATATCTCTCTCATACGAGGTCGGATTCGAACGCCGTTTATTGCGTTGGGTTCATATCGACGTGGACTATGACACAGAGTTGAATTGAAGTTTATTTGACATTGAAATATTTTTGGTTTTAGATAAAAAGGTGACTGTTTTATATGCTTGCAATTAACTAAAATAATTTTTATGTAGTTAAATTTATATCATGAAGTGATTTAAATTTATTGATTGTTGTTTGATAAATTTAATTAACGTTTAAATCGACATCTGAATTAATTGGTAGAATTTGAATTGACAGTTAAATTAAATCAGAAATAAACTGCTAGTAAAATTCCCCATTATCGATAATTGGTTAATTGTTGTGATTATTGACTGTTTGGATGTTGACTGTGATGGACGCTATTGGTTGATATTTTGGATGATTTGAATGTTTATTTATTTTGATATATCCTGTATCATCCTGTATATTATTTACAATATATAAAACTGTAAATCGAATTATTTCGAATAAATTATGAAATAGGTTGAAATGATATATACCTATGATATTTATTTTGGATTAAAATGATATATATCCATCCCTAGAATTAAATTGATATAATTGATTCACTTGGCCATAGGATAGAAAATTATTTATGGACACCGGATTGGTTAAATTAAATGATTTTAAAATTTTGATTTGAAATTATTTAAATGATTTGATTTAAAGAAATAAAAATCAAATTTATGGAAATAGAATTATTTCAAACTTGAGCTCGAAATGCTGAAATTTAAATTTGATATCATGAATTGTTTAAATAATCAAAGTTGAGATTTTGAAGTTATAATCGAAATACGATGTGAATTTCAGAAATTGATTTGTTTTAAAAGATTGGACTTTTATTCGTACTTTGAATATTGCTAAGTAAAAGTAATATAAAACGATATTTCAAAATTGAGCTCGGAATTAAATTATATTTGAAGATTTGGATCTTAAATTGATCATCGAAGGTTAATTTGATTTAAGTGTTCTGAATCGATATTTTTGAAAATTGAACTCAAAATTGATATAAATCGAAATGGTTTAAATTTGAGAATTGAGTTGAAATTTAATCATTGAATCTGATAGTGGAATTGAAATTGAAATTAATTTGGAATTGAAATTGAATTTAATTTGGAATTGAAATTGAAATTAAATTGGGATTGCATTGAAATTTATTCAAGTTGGAATTGAAATTAATTAATTTTAAATCGAAATTGAATTAATATGAAAATCGAAACATAAATTGATTTGCAGTGAAATTGGAATCAAATAAAAATTCGACTTGAAATCGAAATTGAACCGATTAAATCAAAATGGAAATTGAAACTGATTTGAATTGGAAACCTGGAATTGAATCGGTTTGACTTTGAAACTATTTTCAAATAAATTATTTTAATATAAACTGTTTAAAAATCTATCTTCTTAAATATTCAGATTATTTTGATTTTCCAAACTATTTTCAATACTCAAACTATTTTAACTATTTTAAAAAAATTCAAACTATTTTCTAAAAATCCAAATTGGTCAAGTGGTGGAATGTTTATATTTAAATCATGGATTTAAATACGAATGGGGTTAAAATGAAGTTATAACCTAAACTAAAATTCGAAACAATTTTGGAAGCGAAATCGAGATATTAAGGAAAAAATGATATGGTATATTTTGAGTAAATATGATGATTTCGAAATGGATTTGATTTTGAAGCGAATATGATATTTTGATATCAAATACGAATTGTTTTCGAAATATAAAAGTACCAACCGGTGTGTAAAACGACGTTTGGTTGTTAAAGAGACCGGGGCCTCTTATTGGCATACTCTCTGTCAATATTGGAACCACTTCGACAACTGTGTACGCAGTGGATGATATCCAGAATATAGTGGTTGAATTGGCGAACGTTTACTGGAATGAAGTAAGAGAATGATGATGGATAGCCTTGACATTTGTGTCATAATTAAAATGACTAAAACAGGAGCCTATGTTTGGCCAATGAGGTTAGCTACCTTTAGCTATGTTGATCCCTCATATTACTATTATGATTTCGTACTCTATGGGTGCACCCTTTTGTTTGGATTGATGGTCACGGTCGGCCACATATGTGTTATGACCAGCCAGAAAGGGTAAACCAGTAGAATCCTAACTTGGGCATTGTCTCACGTGCCTTGTCATATTTATCCTTATACGAGCCCATTACGACTTTGGTTTTGTATTGTACCTAAAGGGGACTTACTGGCTACCGATGTACTGGTTGTGTTACAGGACCTGCATAGACTACATGCTATATAATGTGTTAAGGTGGATCAATGTAAAGCCTTAACGCTATTTTGATATTTATTTTACTGATGGACATTACCTACTATAGCGTATACTATTATATATAAATAGTTTAACGGATCCTTAGGAGATGGAAAATCCCGTAACATCTCTTAAGTTATTGCACGCACGTTATACACTGGATAGGATATGTGAAACCCCGTAAACAGCTCTGAGCCATGACACTCATGTTATATTTGATATCGATTTGACTCACATAAGAGTATTTTAGTCCTGACTCTAGTGTTTGTCTTTTCATTATGCTCGGGTCAGCCCTGAGTTTTTCAGCACATTGAAGATCATTTTCTGGAGGATGAAGGCGAAGTTTTGGTATATTATTACTATTATTATTATTCTCTGCATCATGATGTTCTGCTGCATTATTTATTTATCCTTGATGTATATATAACTCTGATAAATGTTGCATAGATTATAATCAAATGTATAATATAAACAACTTCATGAATTGTTTATTTAATTATTATATTTTGTCGTTCCGCTGTGAGATTCTGTGTTTGTTTTCTTCTTCTTTCCTTATTGTTCTTAATTACCCCATTGATTATCTCCGTTTCGGATTGTTTAAGTTGGACATGTGTGGATTATTGTCGGTTTAAACCTTCTGAAATGTGAGTCGTCACAAAATGACTTCTCCACATCAAAATTATATAAAAACATAGAAGAAACACTTAAATCTTTCAAAGATATTATCTGTTTCATTCTTCAAAATCAAAAGCATTTGGAATTAAGCCAAATGCAAATGATAAAGGAACAAGAAAACCACTTTAATGATCTTCATTGGTTAATTTCCTCTCTCATCAAAGATTATCAAAACGACAACCCAGAATGCTCAAACTCAAACAAGGAACCATAAGATTAGGATGTCATCAAAACAAATCCAATCTTTGGATCCAAAGGTTCGGTTGAAGTTCTAAGGGAAATCTAGTATTTTTATAAATTGTAAGTCTATGTTTTAATTCTTATATATTTAAATTGATTGATTTGCAAATAATATAGTTTGGCTTGGATTAACATAGCGGTTTACATAATATTTGACACTATTTGATTTGGATTGTATGGTTTGAATTTGTTTAAATTGTTCTGATTTTTTCAAAGTTTGTTTTATTAATAAAATTTGTCTTTTCTTATTTTTAGTATTTAGTATATAATTTAAATTTAAATATAACTCAGTATATATCAGTATATCACATTTAGTTATTGATTTTTACGCCATAATTTATAAGTGTATCACATTTAGGGGGAGTTTTGCTTCTCACCCATTTTTGTTGATGACAAAGGGGAGAAAAATATAAAATATAACACATGCATTTATTAAGGGGGAGTTATTTAATTCAGGGGAAGTTATATTATATTTTATATACAGGAATATTTACATGGTTGCCATTATCAAAAATGGGGAGATTGTTAATACCTTAGATATTGATTTTGATGACAACAACCATATAATGTTTTATCAAGTTGTATAGTATATATTACAGAATATTACATAGATACAAAATGATTAGAATTGAAGATTGATCAGTATAAAGACCAAGCATGTAGATTAGAGATGATGGTCAAGACTCATGAGTTTAGAGATAAAAGACTTGAAGAGCTTAAGACTCTAGTGTTTAGTATGAGTCATTAAAACAAAATATTGAAGTCCCTAATAGCAGATTCTAATCTTTATAACAAATTTTTGATCTTTGATATTTTAATCAAAATAAATTATTTTAAATTCAAAAATTATTTTTAAAAATATTTTATAAAAGTTTTTATGAGTTTAAAGTATATTAAAACTTTGTTTAAATAATCTTGCAAAAGTAAGAATTTTGAAACACTTTTTAAATTTTCTATTTCTCAAAACATACGTATGTATGTCGACATATACCACATAGGTATTTCAATATATGGACCATTGGGGGAATGAATTTTAAATTTTGATTTTTGATCACATATCTTCGTGAATAGACACTTCTTTGTAAACTCTGTTTAAACTAGTAAAAAGATGCCTTTTTAATTTTTAAAAGTTGTGATTGTTTTTTACATCTTTTCACGAATAGACACATCTTTTCAAACACTATATAAAGGGGTTAGAAAACAAATTTTGATTTAAATTTTTATCTTCTTCTTTCTTCGAACTTTTACTCCTTACCCTCTTGTTCTATACCTTGAAAACTACTTTCCCTATTCTTCAAAATATATATAGAATCAATCCATACTCAACTAAATTGATTTTCTGCAAACTATCTACTATTTTTGAAGCATTATCTTTACAAATTCAAAGATCAAAACCGCTATTAGAAAGGCTATAGAATATCTTGTATCCTAAGTACAAATGTTTGTATTTGGAAATCAACAACTCTACTCTTATTTGTTTGAGTGTGTTTGGTGCCCATTCAAATCAAATGGGTGTGCTTAGTAGCCTATCAAAATCTAGTAGGTGATCTTGTTGTCCGATAAATCAGGAGAGTTTGCCATGGACTCGTGAGGCATGAGGGTGTATCTCATAGCCTTGAAATCGAGACTGTATTCTGGTTTGCTTGCTACTTGGGAAAAGTAGGTGATTGAAAAGAAAGCTATACAATATTGTACACGACTGGATATAGGACTTGTTAATCCGAACTGGTATAAAATTTCTGGTGTCATCTCTCTTACTTTACTTCTTATTATTGCTTTTATATTTATTTATGATTGCTACTTGATTAGTATAGATCTGTATTGATAATCTATGGTTTAATTAAAATTTAAACAAAGTAAAAAATATTCATCAAAGTTATAAAACATTATTCACCCTCTTCTTTAGTGTTGAAGTAGCCTTAAGATCCTTTACCATAACCCACAAAATCTTGTACCACGAGGTAAGAGGTATCATGGAAATTATTGCACCTAAAAATGAGCAATGGATCATGACGTCAAGATTATGTGATCAATATGATTGGGTATATTGAAAGTTGGAGAGCTTGGTACTACACTTGATACCAAGCTTCAAAATGACTTGATTCATAGTTCGTTAACTCCACAATTTAACCCATTGATATTGAATTTCAATACGAACTCTTTGATGTGAACTATCATGGGCCTCTTTAGTATGTAAGGACAAAGAATTGGGTGCGGTGATCGTTATCAAGGGCATCTCTTCATTGAATAGTTTGAAGAAGAGAAAACATAAGTCAAAGGGTGGCAAAGGGAAGTCAAAGCTTAAAATAAAGGTGATTGTCACTTTTGCTCGAACAAGGGACATTAGAAGAAGAGTTGTCCAGACTACTTAAAGACGATAAAGGAGTAGGAATCAAATTCCACTCCTAAAGGTATTTTCCATACAGAAAATTGTTAATCTATATGTGCTTCTAGTTGGATTTTAGATACTGGATCTGGAATTCATATCTATTATTCATTATAGGAACTTAGGAGCAAGAGACCTATCGCTATAGTGAGCATGGAACTTTAAGTTGCTGGTGGGACTAGTGTAGACTGTAGTGAGTGGATATGACTTAATTATGTGCCAAATTTTATTAGTGGAATAATATCCATCTCTTATATGATAGAGGATAGATACAATTTTATTTGTAAAGACAATATTGTGAATTTTTGTTGTGGAAATAAAATAGTTGGATTTGGTGCTTTAAATAATGGTGTTTTTGTGCTTAATTTAAGTCAAGTATTTAATACTAAAAATAATAATGCATCTAATGTAAACGTAATCATCTTTGGGATTAAAGACAAGGCCAGATTAGTAAGAAATGACTTAACAAGTTAATAAACCAAGGGTTTCTAGCATCATTTGATCCGAATAATTTGATACTTGTGGTTCATGCCTTAAAGGTAAAATGGCCAACATCCATTTAGTGAGAAAAATGAAAGAGTTGGTGAAATCTTAGGGCTAATAAATACTGATGTATGTGGTTTGATGTCTACCACTACTAAAGGTGGAACCTCGTACTTTGTTACATTCATCAACAATTTATTTGGATATGAATATGTGTGCCTTATAAAACACAAATTATAATATATGGAAAATTCGTTGAATATAATAATGAAGTTGGAAACCAAAGTATAAAGAAAATAAAAATAATTTGATATGATCGAGGAGGTGAGTACATCAATCTAAACTCCAAGGGTACCTAAAGGAGAATGGGATTCTCTCTCAATTTACTCCTCCATATACTCTATAACATAATAATGTTTTGGAGAGGAGAAAGCAAAGCTTGTTAGACATGGTTTGATCAATGATGAGTGATGTTGAGTTACCTTTTTCGTTTTTTAGATATGTGCTAGAAACTGCTACTATATGTTGAATAGAGTATTTTCTAAATTTGCGCCTAAAATATTATACGAGTTATGACTTATAACAAACCCCACCTTAATTACCTTAAGGTTTAGGGTTGTATGGTTTGCGTTAAGAATCTAAAACCTAGTAAGTTAGAAGCAAGATCGCTTTTATGTATGTTTATATGGTATCTAAAAAATTCTCATAGATGTGTATTCTATCATACCAAGGAACAAAAGGTTTTTATTTCTAGTTATGCCACCATTTTTGAAATAGAATTTCTCTCATAAGAAGTTAGTGGCAGTAAGATAGACTCTATTGAGATCTAAGAAACTTATGAAGATACAAATAGGTAGACAATAATTCAATAGCCATTGAAAATATGCAACCAATTAAAAGGTCAAATAAGGAACCACATGAGCCAAATAGATGGTACATGTTTCTCATTGATGATGAGAATGCGAATTATGTCGTTTATGACTATAACCCCTTCACTTACCGACAAGCCTTAAAGAGTAAAGACTCTACCTTGTGGCTTGATGTGATAAAATTCGAGATGGATTCCATGTACAAAAATAAGGTATGAACTTTGGAGAATGTACCTAAAGGGATCAAACCCATCTGCTTCAAATGGATCTTTGAAAAAAAGATCAGTGTTGATGGAAATGTTGAAACCTATAAAGTGAGGTCGGTCGATTAAGGGTTTCATTAAATTTAGGGTGTTGATTATGACAAAATGTTTTCACCAATCGCCATGCTTAAATCCATTAGGATATTACTTTCAATCGGTGCTTATTACAACCATGAAATTTGGCATATGGGCGATAAATGGTGTTTTTAAATAGTGATTTAGAATAGACAGTTTATATGTCGCTGCCAAAGGGTTTTAAAGTCAGTGGGAGCAATGATAAGGCATGTAGACTCTTAAGATCAATTTATTGTCATGAGTAAGCATGAAGCCGTTGGAATAAGTGTTTTGGTAAGGTAATCCAATAGTTTATTTTCAGTCAGAACACAAAGGAAGCGTGCATATACAAGAAAGAGCAAAATGGTGCCATAACATTCTTATTATTATACATCGATGATTTGCTACTAATTGGTAACGACATACAAGTGTTACAATCAGTGAAGACTTGGGGGCCTAATAACTTCTAATAAAGGATTTAGGTGTAGAAACCTAGTTTGTTTCGTTGTGCGTGTAATAGGAAAATTTCAAAAATATCCCTGTTTTGATCTTAATAGGCCATGTAATCTATTACCTATTATTACATCCAATCTATCTATTTAAAGTAAAATCATATTTTACTTTATTATATTCTATTTTAATTAATTAATCATATTAATTAATTTAATTTATTGGTTATTATTTGAATATATCATATGTATATATTTATAACATGGCAAGTTAACAAATGATATATAAACATGTGTATAACTTTATATACACATATATAAATATTGGGATTTATATCTATTGTATATACATACATATTATACTTACTATAAATATGACAAGTTCATATGCGTATCATTAATATAAATGTCTAAGCATATACATATGTTTGAATATACTATAATATATGTATATGATTTGTATACACATTGTTAGTACCATATATATAATTTAGATATATACACAAACACATATATGTAATGCACGCGCGCGCCCACACACACACACACATATATATCTATACACACACACACACACATGTTTCCAAAATTAAATATAAAAAACAGTGGACAAGGATTTTGAGGAAGGAACTATTATCTATGAACAACCACCACCAAAGCCACCAGATCCGAATATCCACCATCCATGGCCACCAACTATTGCTGCAGAACAATCATATGCATCGAAACACTCCAGTAGGTTCAGATCAAAGACATAGGTGAAGGCAATTAAGGATTTTGGATCATGTATTCTTTGGACAATGAATTGGATCTTCAATTTATCGCTTCTTCTTCAACAAGGCAGAGCCCTAGTGTTTTCGGTTATTACTGATAATAGTGAGAAATAGGCTATATTATGCGACGAAGACTTCCTTATGAACATTTGAAAACTTATGTGCAAAAAATTATGAAACCAGAGTCAGATTTTGATATTTTCTACAAAACCAAATGGTTTCATAATTTTACTTTTTTTACTGTTGATGATTTTAATAGAATAATTAAAGGTCGACCTTATCTTTTAATTCGAAGAATGCCATTCTTAGAAAGTGGAAGATATGAAACTAATTAGAGATTATTTTACCTCTAGCTCAATATGGGTTTGATTGAAAGATCTAAATTTAGCATATTGAAATAGAGAAGGAATTTGTCGTATCGCAAATGCATTGGTAAATCCTATTAAAATGGATAATAATATAGTAAGGGAATTATGCTTAAAATAGGCATGAGTTCTTGTGAAGTGAATTTATTATTTGATTACCTAGAAATTGTTCAAATTTGAAGATATGATAACTATATTGATGTTATAACATTGGAATATGAGAACAAGCCAAAGGCATGTTCCTTTTGCAAGCTATATGGTCATAATGAACAACACTACATCATTAACGTTATAAACTAATGCAACCAAAAACTTCAGTACCAAAAGAAGATCAAAACAATGATAGTGCAAACACAAATAAAGAATCAATGTCCTAAGGGAGTCTTCATCCCCCTTTACACATGCGGATATTATAAGTAGCAATAATCAGAATTATATAAATACAATGTAGAAAGGTAAGCAACTAGTTAAAGATTACAATTTAGTGAATGTTAAAAGTGACATTGCCTTGGCGAATAAATTGACTGCCTAAACATTGCAGATGATGTGCCTTCAACTTTAACTACCACTTTCCCACTATTGGTTCCAATACAATAGGAACATCACCTGAAAAGAAAAATTTACGAGGAGATTTTTCCAAGCAAGAGTATGATAATGTAATTGTGGAAGATATTACTAGTGACACCTCAAGCAATGATAAATTTATTCTTGCTGAAGACACTTTTGAAGATGGCAATCAACAATTTATTGAATAAATTTCAGTAAATATTCAAGAAAATGAAACTACTGAAAAATTGTATGAAATGTTTCTCGCATGCTAAATGCAAACCCTATATACAGTCATAAGCATAAGAAAGTACTCCTAGAAATACATTTGCTCCTCCAAAAAGATGAACAAAGAGCTCAACCTTGATTAAATGAATATTATTTCATGGAATATTAGGGTATGAATGTAGATAATAAATACATCAGGCATTCATACTTTTGAATACCTACAAACTCACTATCATGAGTTTGTTGGAAAATAAATTAGATACAAATAGTATTGGAAAATTTTAGGCACGGCTAAATAATAATTGGGATGTAATTCACAATAATGATATGGGCTCCAAGAGAAGTGTTATCCAGCTTCTAACTATGCCATATTCGGACAGATTGGATGGGTCAAACTTGGAGTTATCAAGGTAGAAAGCCTAGAGAGATAGCCTAAAGGTGCAGAAACCAAATACGAACAAAGTCACAATGCCAACGCAAGAACAACACAAGACCAAAACAACATGGGTCCACCCAAGCTGCAGGTCGGTACCGACCCCTATCTATAGGTCGCTACCAACAACTATTTCCATCACTTGGGGGACCCATCTTCTGCCTACCGGTCCTACTTTATACCAATATCTATTTTCAATGTTGTTTTGTTGATCCAATGCAATTTTCCATCAATTCCCACGAACACTTAAAGCTGCAACTTTGTTCTTCCAATACTCCATCATTTGGACCAAAAAGCAAGCTAATATTAGTGCAAACAATTATGAAATCATGAAGTAAACCAAAAGATGAACCAAGATGAAGAGTCAAAGACAGCCATATTGGCCATCATATGGGTCGGTACTGACTCCTAAACTTGGAATTGTATTGACCCATACAAACTGATGAGATGGCACCTAATTTCTTAGGAGAATTGGTCTAAATCATAGATAATGGCTTGAAGATAATCTATGCGAGATATTAGGCTACCTACCTCTATAAATAGAGGGGTAGGACCTATTTTTCAGGATTTTTGGCTCTAGTTCTTCTCTATTCTATATTCCTGTAATTATGAAAATCTAAATGTCAGAGTTCTACCAACCCTTAAGAACTTTTGCCTCCAAGTTGGTAATGCACAATAAAATCTTAATATAAACATAGGCCAAGCTTTACCGAACCACTATAAATGACCGTGTCTTGTTTATTTCTCATTTTCTTTTACATTTCTTCATAATTTATTCTCTACGTAAACTTCCAGGTTTTTATGTCATTTTTGGTTCAAACATTTTGGTGCTTTTACCGAGAGCTATAATCTTAGGCTATTTGGATCCATCATCTATTATTGGATTTCCTATATCCAAGAGATAGATCCAATTTCTCTACCTTTTAGTTCTACAACACAGATTTTCAAAGATATACTAGAAGATATCTTCCATGGCCCCACCAAGGAAAGAAATACGTACCATATCAACCACAGCTATCCGTAGTGATGCTGAGAATCAGAATCCTCAGCCCGTGGATGAAGTTATCGAACCGGGACAAACAGAGATGCAGACTCCAACCAACGTCATAACCAGAGTGGAGATGGATAGGATGATGAAGCAGATGGAAGATAGATTGCATGCTAGTCAAAATGAGATGAATCAAACGATGCACTAAAGCTTGAGACTGTTGAATGAGCTAACTCAAAATAGCCGTAGAATGAGTAAAAGGGATTCTAGTTCTTCATCTGAATGTTCCTCATCATTCGAGCAAAGATGAAGGGACAGAAGTAGAAGAGGACTCAGAATGCTGCTGAAACGTCGAACCAGGGAGGAAGACGAGCCCTAGGATCAAGATTGGGGATCAACACTGACCAAAGATTAGGGGTCAGTATCGACCCCTTCAATGGTGGGCTCAGAACCTATCTTTTGGCCAGCATGGACTTAGCTTTAGGATGCGCTGCTGGTTGTCAGAATCCGAAGAATCAAGCGGCTGCTGATGATATTGCTAATGCGAATCAAACAAGGGGGACTGTTGGACAAATGGATATCCCAGAGTTTGGAGAGCCTAGGTATCGAGAACCTCCCTGAGAACGTTCGTCGGGCCGAACACTTGGGGTAGAGCCCAACTACCGTTATTCAGTCGAACCAGTTGACCTGAACTACCCGAAGGATATGGTCGGGAGACTTCTAAGTAAGAATCATCTCAGAAACAACGATGACTGGGGTACCTCTCCCAACTGAACTCCATTTACTGAGAACATTCTATGCGAGAGATATCCTCGGAGATTTGCAATGCCGACGATGCCACTGTACGGAGGAACAAGGATCCTAGGCAACACTTGATGAGATATGAGTGGAATATGGATTCAGTTAGAGCTTCTGATGCCATGAAATACCACTGTTTCCCAATTTTCTTAGAAGGAGTAGCTATGATGTGGTTCACTCGGCTCCCACGGAGGTCTATATCAAATTTCGCTGGGTTGTCATAAATGTTTCTAGAGCAGTTCCGCTTGCACACTTCACGTCCAAAGCATGTGATGTCACTATCTAACCTCATCCAAGATGATGGACAGTTGCTAAGGGACTTCTTGAATAGGTTTCACTTGACCGTGACGGAAATTACCGATCCTAAAGAAGATAAAGTGTTGATGGAGTTGATTAGGGGAATTCATCCAGACTCGTATTTCAAAGATTGGTTGGAAAGGGAGCCCCCATCAATGATGGATGCTTTCTATAGAAAGGCTAATGAATTCTTACGCTTGGAGGAAGCGAAGAAATGTCCATGGAGGACTGATGCTAGAAATTCGAATGAAGTGATTCAAAGGAACGTTGCCTTAAAGCAATCTAGAGGAAGCTCTAGAAATATAGATGTGAATGTTGGTAACCAAAACAATAATCGGAGGTAAAATGATGATAGGGCTAAGAAATGAAAGTCGGACAATAGAAATCGCATTAGGACTCCTAAATATGATAGCTATATTTAACTGAACAATTCAATAGAGAACATCTATCAGGCGACTCAGAATACTAAACCATATAGGAAGCCAGCTCCAAGAGAAACAACAAAAAATGAGAGGAAGTCAGGAAAATTTTGTAGATTCCATGAAATTCGTGGTCACAACCAATGTGTGCAGAAACTTATGGGATATTATAGAAGATTTGATTTGAAAAAAGAAGCTACAACAGTACGTAAAATCCCCGTAGGATGGCGGGCAAGGAAGTTCTAACTCTCCTGGGTCATCTTCCTATCGGGGACAAGCTTAGCCTGGTGCAAGTGCTCCCAGGCAGTTAGAAAGGCATTTGGTGATTAATACTATCAAGCATGGGCCACACCCTGCCGATAAAAGTCTAGAGAAGATGAACAAATATGTTGGTGCTGTTAAACGTGCGAAGAGTGAAAGTTGTTATGCTGTTGAGGTTAGAACTTCGGCAAAATAATGCAGAATGATATCTGACTACATTGTTTTCCAGAATAGAGATGCTGATAGAGTGGAAGCTCCGACGATCGACCCACTCGTGATCACAGCCACGATTGGTCCTGTGTTAGTACGGAAGGTGTTGGTTGATTATGGAAGTTCAGTCAACATCTTGTTCAGGAGAGCTTATGATCAAATGATGCTGGAGGAGAAGGATTTGAAATCTTGTAAATCTTGAATACAAGGATTCAATGAGATGGCTATTGAGGCCAAAAGATTTATTGAATTACCAATGGTACTTGGTGAGGGCGACAACAACGTGTCATGCCTTTTTTAGTGTTGGATATCTACTCAACATACAATGCTTTTCCAGGGCGCCGACCTTGGTTGAGTTCAGAGCAGCCATCGCTCCCTAGTTCTTAACTATGAAGTTCCTTACAAAGAGTGGAATGGGGATCGTGCAAGGAGATCAGGTGGCTGGCCGTGAAACTTACGTCGCCGAGCTTAAGGTGGCAAGGAAAAAGGAGAAAGGAAAAAATGTGGAGGGGACCCATTGCATCAAGGCTTTGAATGCATAGCAACTACAACCTGAGCCCTAGCTCAGGCAGCCCAGTCGGTTCCATGGTGACATGGACCGACGTAAAGAGCCAGAAGGTGGAAGAGCAGCTCTTTTCGAGTTGACGATCGCTTTTTCGGTCAGCCAGAATGATTTGAATCGGGTCTTGAAGGTCGGGTCATAGCTCGGTGGAAGAATGATGAAGGAGTTGGTCGGTTTTCTTCGGGCGAACCTAGATGAGTTTGCCTGGATGCACTCGGACATGTGTGGGATCTCGTCGTAGATAGTGAGCCTTGCATTAAACATAAATCCCAAATGTGTTCCTATGAAACTCAAATGCCGTACCTTGGTTCCGAAAAGATCCGCTACACTCAAAGAAGAGGTGGATAAGCTGAAGGACAATGGCTTCATCCATAATGCCTTATACACAGAGTGGGTATCTAACCTAGTGTTGGTGAAAAAATGTAACGACCCGGAATTTTCGAACCCGAAAATTCCAGATAGTTAGGAGAAAAAGAAAAGAGATAGAAGAAGAAACAGAACAAGACACAAATTCTCACATTCGCAGCGGATCAAAATACAATATCAAATAATAATATCAGTTATACAAAGAAAACTGTATTTGTTAATTACATTTTAATACATCAGAGTTACAACATTCACAAATATACTAGATAGTTACAATTAACATGTCTCAGACAACTATAATATATCACAGCGGAATACATTCCATACGTTCCTGCCATCCAGCTCGCCTCCTGAGCTCCAGAACGTCCTTACCTGAAATCTGTAATACTCGGTCTGACCCGAGCATTACAATAAAGTAACACCCGAGTCAGGCTGGAAACCAGCGTGAGTAAATCCATATGATTTGAAATACTAAGTTATAAAACTTATTTGAAAACCAGGGTAACTCGTATCTTACAACGAGTTTTTATCTTATTATAGTCAAACAATTATTTCACAAAATAATTTCTAAGTACCGTTACTTAGTTTCAAAGGTCTAGTTTACTTAATTTATTCCATTCCAGCCTATTTGATTTACAAATCAAATCTATAAAGAATTATAGATTATTAATCGAAGTGGTTCCGGATATTGCTGATATCCGATCCCGGTCTCTTCGAATTCAATACCATCTTTTTAAGCCAAGTTGTTTTAAGTTTAAACAATTCAATTTATATTCGGGATATCATATTCACATGGCAATTCTATCACAGATAGATAACTTACATTATCACAATTCATCCAAAGCATCTCATATCATAGAGCATCACAATCACATATCATATATATCAAATAATCCAAGGAATTCAATATAATTTATTCATCCATAAGAAAGATTAATTAATTTTACAATTCCTAATTAATTTAAATAAATCTCCAATTAAATTAATTACTAACTTTTAATTTCTTGGATTACCTTAATCCTGCTTACTTAATATTAATTAATTACAAACCAATTAATTAATCATCCTTTAATTATCTATCTTAATTAATCATCCTTGATTAATTATCCTTTAATTGCATTAAGTAATTAACCCTTTAATTAATTTCACAAATTAATTATCCTTAACCAATTACAGTAATTAACCTTTAATTACTCTCATTAATTAATTAATTATATTAATCCTTAATTAATTACATTTAATTAATTATTTCTTAACCACTAGTTAATGATCCCAACATTAACTACATTCATTAACTTTCCATTAATTACTTACTCAAGGTAATTATCTTTTAATTAATCACATTAAGTAAATAATCTTTAATTAATTTCACTAATTAATTTTCATATCTCTTTAAAACTTATTTCCTTAAATATATCTTAAAAACTTAGTTAAACATTTTTCTTTTGAAAACTAATTATTTTAATAACTTTAAAACTTGTTTTAAACACTTTGTTCTTAGCCATAAAACTTGATTTCTTTGCTTTATAAAACTGTTTCATATTTTTACTTTACTTTAAAAAAAACAGGTTAGCTATCAAAACAAACCCGAGCCTATCAGATAAACCCGAGCAAAACCAACAAAATCACCGAGCTATTCCCGCGTCACTCGCGAACTCATCTCTTCACTTCATCCCTTCGAGTCAATCATGCAAACGTCCCGAGCTTAAACCAAGAAAAATGCTTCTTCCCAAACTTGAACGCATAGCCATACTCAAACCTGACAAAACGTGCGCGCGTGCACGTGCACACATGACCGAAGTCACTCCGACCCTCGCCGTCGCCGCCGCCATGTCACCGTCGACGTGCTAGTTCGCTCCGACCACCCAGTCCCTCTTAAAACCTCTCGAATCAAAATCGAACAAAAGTTCGTCACTACCCGAAATGAAAACCCGACCTTCATACGCCTCGTACCACCGCCACAGCCCCCCAGAACCCACGCCAACTCGTCACCAACATCGCCTGACCTTCCTCTTCCTTTACCCCCTACTCCGGCCCACTCCGATGCCGCCTCGCCGCTGCACTAGCCAGACCTCAACTTTGACTTCGAAACAGCCCTAAACCCTAAATCATCCAAGCCCGACCACCATGGCCATCGGAAAAATACACAGCCATTTTTCCTATGCCCTCCATCCTTCAAGCTACATTCGACAACAAGTACAACCTACAGTTCATCGTCGTTCGTCGAAATTCGACGAAAAACCATTATCTGATCAACTCAGAATAACTCGGCGATTACCCACTTAAAAATCCTGATTGCTTTATCTAAATTCATTATTTTCAAACACGAATTTGTTTACATAATCAAAAATTGAAATCGAGATACTCGAGTTTCCTGATTTTAAATGATTTTTACTGTAATTATCTTCTACCAGCAATCCTACTTGTTATTCATGCTTAAACATATTTTTAAAAATTGAATCAGGTAAATACAACCAACTTTCACTTAAAGATTATCACATGAATTTGTTTATATAGGGAGATATGATTTTTTTTTTGAATTTATTGAATCTGTTTAACCTGTTAATATCAACAGAGGGATTTATATGGATATATATAGACATGCACTCACATAACATCATTCATATACATATGCAAGCATATTTACATTCATGTGAATCTTTTCCATAACTTAACATCAAGTATTTACCACGAACATCAAGAATTCAAACAGATTTAATTATTAAAAGATAGTTTACTCACCTCTTATTTTAAAACAGAGAACAGCTTCTCATTTTTGATCTTTAATCTGTTGTATTTGATTTGGATCTTCTTAGTTCATCCGAGACTTGAAATCCTTGAGTTGAATTTGAACTTGAATTGAATCTTGAAATTTGATTTTTGCTTGCTTCAGATTTAAAGCTTGAGGTAGTTCGAATTTAATTCCTTCTCTGGTTTGTAGAAATGTGTACGGGTTTTATTCTTTTAGTTTTGAACATAGTTTACAGGCTCTTGTTTTCCTTGTTTGAAAATGGAAAGTAGAAAAAGAAATGAAGAGAAGAGATAGATGTTTATATAGGCTTAATTAGGATTTTAAGAAATAAAAATAAAATAAATTGTGACACTTGTTAAATTTACTAACACTTGTCATTTACATTAGTTTATCATCTTACACATGTTATTTACATGATCTTATAATTTAACACTTGTAAAATAAGTAATATTACTTATTTTTAAATATTAATAAAAGATTTATACTTAATTTATTAATTTACAAATACTTATCTATATATATATAAATTACTTTAAAGAAAATAAAACCAATTATATTTATAAATTAAAGGTTA
Source organism: Allium fistulosum (assembly GCA_030737815.1). Taxonomy (NCBI): domain Eukaryota; kingdom Viridiplantae; phylum Streptophyta; class Magnoliopsida; order Asparagales; family Amaryllidaceae; genus Allium; species Allium fistulosum. The sequence continues at coordinate 922,544,505 of CM060906.1, forward strand.
TATATGATTATTGATTTGAAATTAACAATCTTATCAAATTTTAAATAAATTTTAAAATGGAGATTATCACATTTGAATTTGTTCGATTATAAATCATTATTTTTAAAAGTTAAATCAGATAACTATCCAATTATCTGATGCCCGAAAATCAGGGATATCACATTCCTCCCCCCTTTAAATCTTTTCATCCTCGAAAAGGAACGAAGCTAGAATTTATTCAATACCTAAGATCAGATAAATTATTCTTTGATCATTTTTTAAAACACTTTTTAAAATCTATATAATATTATCAAAATAGTTTTTGTAAAAATACTTTTATAACTCGATGTTTCAACAAATCCATCCTCGTTCTCACAAAAATTTGGTCATACGTTGATCAGGTGTAAGACTGAAAATCTATAAGTACTTAGCAGACCCGTTTTCAACACCCAGTGAAAATACTTTGGAAAATAATTTATTGAAAATATAGAAAACATTTTTGAAATCGAGGAAATATCTTTGGTAAGAAGGCTTTGGAAATCATCACCCCCATCCATGGTCACAGTTACATCACGGGTTACGTTGCCATCGCAACAAAAGTCCATGTAACTGATGACAGCATGGAACCCACAACAGATCGCAGTTACATTCCAGGGTTACGTTGCCATTGCAGCAAAAGTCCATGTAACTGTTGGCTCTCAGCGGCACACACGATTTCGCTATCAAAATGAAACTTCTCCACTCTACATAGGTCTCAGTCTACCGATATAGAATCAAACACAGACTGTTGGCTCTCAACGGCACACAAGACTTTTGCTATGTTACCATAGTGTCGCAGTCTACCGATATAAAATCAAACGCAGACTGTTGGCTCTCAGCGGCTCACACGACTTTCGCTATGGTCTGCAGTAGATCGCAGTGACATTGAGTTACACTGTCGTCACAGCATAACCCAAATGCCTCTGTGGGCACCAGCCCCTCGACTTTCGCTACGCAAATAATCCTCAGGAACTAGTTTTGTCCGGACTCCTCACAGGATCAACTTTAGAATCCCCCCTTGGGGTTCAAGGCAGTACCACCCTGTGGTACTCCTGAGAAGTTCATTTCAAGGAAGCGCCTTTTTCCCCAGAGCTATTCTCAAAACATTTTATACTATACACTTATAGTATCTTCAAATCATATCCTTTATGATTTATATCAAAATCTCCTTTACCCAAAATCGATATCCAAAATTGATAGTTCCAAACTTGGCTTTCCAAAATCCAAAATTGATTTTCCCAAAAATCAAAACCTTTTCCAAATTCATAGGTTCCCAGAACCTTTTCCAAAATCATTCTCATAAAATCCCTTATATATATAGAGATATATAACTTTAAAAAATCTTTGGAACACTTCAAACTTGTATAAAACTTCTTTTATAGTTCAAATATTTTCAAAACCCTTTTTCTTCTGGCAATAGATTCAACAAGGGAAGATTTATCTTGTTATATATAACTTTATTTTATTCCAAATCAAATATTCAAATTTGATAAATCTTTTATAAAGTTATTAACCATATTACTTTTTCATTTCAAAAATCATTTCCAGTTTTTATCCACAAATTTTCAATATCAATTTTATTCAAACCCGTACGATGTACACATATCATCCGTACGCAATATCAATCTGATCGCTCACTCGATCACACAATTTCTCTTCCAAACTAGTATCGTCCACCCGACTTCCTAGTGCGGACTCAGATCTAGTTTCTTGATCAGAAACCGTCATTCTCCTTGCATAGTCACAACTATGATAGAGAATATCCAGAACCAATCAACAATCCATATCCAGGTTCGCCGTCGAAAATCGAGCGAAAAATCCCAACTCGGATCGATAATACTATCTCGAAATTTTGTGTTAGAATCTGGATCAAATCACTATGCGAATAGAATAATATACGTATATCCTACGTATTTATCTTTATTGGTTATTAGCCAAATTAATTCTCTTTTCTATTCACATTTCCTTTAATTCCATTCACTTATTCTCAATTGCTTCCATTTCCAATTGAGTTATTACTTCAATTACAAACAGTTTGAACTCTGACCTATTTAAATTTAAAAATAGCTTAAAAAAATTTAAAATAGATAAGTAGTTGAAAAATAGTTATTAGTTTGTAAAATAGCTGTAAAATAGTTAAGTAATTGTAAAATAGTTGGAAAATAGTTATAGAATATTTAGGTAATTGTAAAATAATTGTAAAATAGAAATGAATTATAAATAGTTGTAAAATGGTAACTAGTTATAAAGTAGCTAGAAAGATAGTAATTAGTTTATAAAACAGTTGTAAAATAGTTAAATAGTTCCAAAAGTAATTGTAAAACAAGCTTAAAATAGTTTAGGTTTAAAAGGAAAAGTTGTGTAGTAAATAGTTTGGAAAAATAGATTTATATTAAAAAAAATTATTTTGAAAATAGTCTAGAGTCAAACTGTTCAACTTTCCAATCTCCATTTTAATCAATTTCCCATCAATTCAATTTAAATTTCCACTTCCATTTAAATTGACTCAATACTTCAATTTCCATTGAAATTGATTTAATCCCAATTCAAGTTGAATTAACCTTAATTCCTTTCCAAATTCAAATCAAATTCCATTTGAATTTTAAACCTATTCAACTTTAATCACAATTCCAAATTATTTCAAATCAATTTGGATTAATTTCAAATTGAACCAGCTTCAATTTCAAATCATTTCAATTCTAATTTACTATTTGAATTTTTAAACTTATACATCTTCAATCACAATTCCAATTAATTCAAATCAAATCCATTTTGAACAAATTTTATTCAAATCTTAACTTAAAACCATCTCGAATTATATAAATTAGAGTTAAAATTTTTAAATGTTGATTTAATTCCTTAAGTCAAATTAACCCTTACTTTTAAATCAAATCAACCTTTATTTTTAATTTAACAACTTAAATCTTTAAACCCTTTTAATTCTGAGTCATAATTTCAAAATTCCATTTTAAAATTATCTTTACTTAACTTATTACAAAGTTCAAATTCAAAAAGAATTTAATCTTCGGATTCTAATTTATTATCCATTTCTATCTTCAAAACAAATTCTTAGTTTCATAGATTATTTATAACAATAGAATGATATCAGGATAAATAAACATCAAAATTTATCCAAACACCAATTAACAGCATCCATTTTCAATTTCCAGATCTCAAACCTATTTGAGATCACTCATAACTCCCATTTAAAATCAACCATTTAACTTTCCAAGTTAAATTTCAATTTCATTTTAAAATTTCCAATTCAAGTTGTTCATTCTAAACTCATTTAACTTTCCTTAAGTTATATTCAATTTAATCCAGTCAACTTTACCCAATTTGAATTCGAAATTCAAATTTTAAACTTTATATTAATAATCTTCCCACTTATAAGTTCAAAAACTTATCACTTTGGGTTTTCATATCACATTTCAAGGAAAAATTTAAAACTCAACACTAAGAGTTTATTTCAAATCATCATTGATATTATGTATCCTCATTATACATATTTATTTCCTTTACACACCAAGTTATACCTTAAAATTTTAAACCACCTTTGGTTTTTAATTCAAAACAAATTTCTTTAAAATAATTTCAAGTTTTCTGGATTTAGATTTAAAACTTCACAATTTTAAATTATCTTCAATTCCAATTTATAAGTCATACTCACCTAAAAGTTTACTTCCCTAAACATTTTATTTTACTTAATCATTAACAACATTTTATTATTAAACACAACAACCATTTATGATAATAACCAAGATTATCATATCTGGAAACCAATTTATTATTATCTTTATTCTGATAACACTTCTACAAATTCAATATTTTAATTTCAATTTAGGTCCATTTCAAACTTATCTTCATTCAATTTAATTTGGTTGTATTACCACTTAATTCTTATTATTTTATTTAATTCCAATGATTCAACAACCAATTTCTTTAATATATTTAATAATTAGAAAATTATTTCCTTATATATATCAAAAGATAAATTTATATAAAAATAATTTATTTTTAAAACCATTTTAAAACCTTTATATAAGAAAATAACAAGTACGCTCTCATATATATATATATACATGCTCAACTCATCTTAGGGTACCATTGACCCTATCCTTAATGAGTAATCCCACAAGAGCCAAGGTTCTCGCTTAACCTTCAGCTTTGATACCAAATGTAACGACCCGGAATTTTCGAACCCTAAAATTCCAGATAGTTAGGAGAAAAAGAAAAGAGATAGAAGAAGAAATAGAACAAGACACAAATTCTCACATTCGCAGCGGATCAAAATACAATATCAAATAATAATATCAGTTATACAAAGAAAACTGTATTTGTTAATTACATTTTAATACATCAGAGTTACAACATTCACAAATATACTAGATAGTTACAATTAACATGTCTCAGACAACTATAATATATCACAGCGGAATACATTCCATACGTTCCTGCCATCCAGCTCGCCTCCTGAGCTCCAGAACGTCCTTACCTGAAATCTGTAATACTCGGTCTGACCCGAGCATTACAATAAAGTAACACCCGAGTCAGGCTGGAAACCAGCGTGAGTAAACCCATATGATTTGAAATACTAAGTTATAAAACTTATTTGAAAACCAGGGTAACTCGTATCTTACAACGAGTTTTTATCTTATTATAGTCAAACAATTATTTCACAAAATAATTTCTAAGTACCGTTACTTAGTTTCAAAGGTCTAGTTTACTTAATTTATTCCATTCCAGCCTATTTGATTTACAAATCAAATCTATAAAGAATTATAGATTATTAATCGAAGTGGTTCCGGATATTGCTGATATCCGATCCCGGTCTCTTCGAATTCAATACCATCTTTTTAAGCCAAGTTGTTTTAAGTTTAAACAATTCAATTTATATTCGGGATATCATATTCACATGGCAATTCTATCACAGATAGATAACTTACATTATCACAATTCATCCAAAGCATCTCATATCATAGAGCATCACAATCACATATCATATATATCAAATAATCCAAGGAATTCAATATAATTTATTCATCCATAAGAAAGATTAATTAATTTTACAATTCCTAATTAATTTAAATAAATCTCCAATTAAATTAATTACTAACTTTTAATTTCTTGGATTACCTTAATCCTGCTTACTTAATATTAATTAATTACAAACCAATTAATTAATCATCCTTTAATTATCTATCTTAATTAATCATCCTTGATTAATTATCCTTTAATTGCATTAAGTAATTAACCCTTTAATTAATTTCACAAATTAATTATCCTTAACCAATTACAGTAATTAACCTTTAATTACTCTCATTAATTAATTAATTATATTAATCCTTAATTAATTACATTTAATTAATTATTTCTTAACCACTAGTTAATGATCCCAACATTAACTACATTCATTAACTTTCCATTAATTACTTACTCAAGGTAATTATCTTTTAACTAATCACATTAAGTAAATAACCTTTAATTAATTTCACTAATTAATTTTCATATCTCTTTAAAACTTATTTCCTTAAATATATCTTAAAAACTTAGTTAAACATTTTTCTTTTGAAAACTAATTATTTTAATAACTTTAAAACTTGTTTTAAACACTTTGTTCTTAGCCATAAAACTTGATTTCTTTGCTTTATAAAACTGTTTCATATTTTTACTTTACTTTAAAAAAAACAGGTTAGCTATCAAAACAAACCCGAGCCTATCAGATAAACCCGAGCAAAACCAACAAAATCACCGAGCTATTCCCGCGTCACTCGCGAACTCATCTCTTCACTTCATCCCTTCGAGTCAATCATGCAAACGTCCCGAACTTAAACCAAGAAAAATGCTTCTTCCCAAACTTGAACGCACAGCCATACTCAAACCTGACAAAACGTGCGCGCGTGCACGTGCACACATGACCGAAGTCACTCCGACCCTCGCCACCGCCGCCGCCATGTCACCGTCGACGTGCTAGTTCGCTCCGACCACCCAGTCCCTCTTAAAACCTCTCGAATCAAAATCGAACAAAAGTTCGTCACTACCCGAAATGAAAACCCGACCTTCAAACGCCTCGTACCACCGCCACAGCCCCCCAGAACCCACGCCAACTCGTCACCAACATCGCCTGACCTTCCTCTTCCTTTACCCCCTACTACGGCCCACTCCGATGCTGCCTCGCCGCTGCACTAGCCAGACCTCAACTTTGACTTCGAAACAGCCCTAAACCCTAAATCATCCAAGCCCGGCCACCATGGCCATCGGAAAAATACACAGCCATTTTTCCTATGCCCTTCGTCCTTCAATCTACATTCGACAACAAGTACAACCTACAGTTCATCGTCGTTCGTCGAAATTCGACGAAAAACCATTATCTGATCAACTCAGAATAACTCGGCGATTACCCACTTAAAAATCCTGATTCCTTTATCTAAATTCATTATTTTCAAACACGAATTTGTTTACATAATCAAAACTTGAAATCGAGATACTCGAGTTTCCTGATTTTAAATGATTTTTACTGTAATTATCTTCTACCAGCAATCCTACTTGTTATTCATGCTTAAACATATTTTTAAAAATTGAATCAGGTAAATACAACCAACTTTCACTTAAAGATTATCACATGAATTTGTTTATATAGGGAGATATGATTTTTTTTGAATTTATTGAATCTGTTTAACCTATTAATATCAACAGAGGGATTTATATGGATATATATAGACATGCACTCACATAACATCATTCATATACATATGCAAGCATATTTACATTCATGTGAATCTTTTCCATAACTTAACATCAAGTATTTACCACGAACATCAAGAATTCAAACAGATTTAATTATTAAAAGATAGTTTACTCACCTCTTATTTTAAAACAGAGAACAGCTTCTCATTTTTGATCTTTAATCTGTTGTATTTGATTTGGATCTTCTTAGTTCATCCGAGACTTGAAATCCTTGAGTTGAATTTGAACTTGAATTGAATCTTGAAATTTGATTTTTGCTTGCTTCAGATTTAAAGCTTGAGGTAGTTTGAATTTAATTCCTTCTCTGGTTTGTAGAAATGTGTATAGGTTTTATTCTTTTAGTTTTGAATATAGTTTACAGGCTCTTTTTTTCCTTGTTTGAAAATGGAAAGTAGAAAAAGAAATGAAGAGAAGAGATAGATGTTTATATAGGCTTAATTAGGATTTTAAGAAATAAAAATAAAATAAATTGTGACACTTGTTAAATTTACTAACATTTGTCATTTACATTAGTTTATCATCTTACACATGTTATTTACATGATCTTATAATTTAACACTTGTAAAATAAGTAATATTACTTATTTTTAAATATTAATAAAAGCTTTATACTTAATTTATTAATTTACAAATACTTATCTATATATATATATATAAATTACTTTAAAGAAAATAAAACCAATTATATTTATAAATAAAAGCTTATATATTATTATTGATTTGAAATTAACAATCTTATCAAATTTTAAATAAATTTTAAAATGGAGATTATCACATTTGAATTTGTTCGATTATAAATCATTATTTTTAAAAGTTAAATCAGATAACTATCCAATTATCTGATGCCCGAAAATCCGGGATATCACAAAAAAGCTTGGAGATGGCACTTTCAAAATAGCAACGATAGATGGGATTTCACTCCCAAGGGCGTGGAATAGCAAGCACTTACAACACTATTTCACTTAGAAATAAATTCGTATATAATTGGTTAGGGTAGTGCAATAAGATAGAACCTACCATTTCCCATCCTTTATGGCATAAAATGACTTTTTAAGACCAAGACTCTGTCTTTCCATTACTTTAGAGTTGTGACTTGACCGACTCAAGTGAGTTTGCATGTGAATAATGCAGGTGTGCAGGTACCCTGAGATAGGTGCCAACCAAAACTTCTACGGTCCGTGATCGAACCCGCAAAGTTCTTCTCGGTATCTAGAGATAGATAACAACCAACTCTTGTCCATGGATTGGAGGAAGGAGTATAAACTAAATGTACATGACCCGACCATCCATCAGCCAAATCTTGTCCTCGGACTGAGGGTAGGAGTATAAACTAAATGGACGTAACCCAGCCGTCCATCAGCCAACTCTTGTCCTTGGGCTGGAGGAAGGAGTATAAACTTAATAGACATGACCCGACCGCCCATCAACCAATTGTTGTCCTCGGACTGGGGACATGAGTATAAACTAAATGGACGTGACCCGACCATCCACCGACCTACTCTTGTCCTCGGATTGGTGGTAGATTATAAACTCAAATAGGATGTGACATGACCATCCATACACTAACTCTTTCTCTTGATGTGAGGTAAGGAGCATACGAAAAGAACGTGATACGACCGTTCATTCACTTAACTCTTGCCCTCAGATTGGGGGTGTGAGTATAAACCGAAATGGATGTGATAAGACTGTCCAATCCTTAACATTTTTCCCACGGTTGGTAAAACGAATGGTATATGCCCGACGTAAGGTGGATCTTACCTATGAACTTTAAATCGATGCCCAGAGTTAGGTGCGATTGGAAATAAACATCCTGGATGAGCATGTACGAACTTCGTTATTAAGTAGTTAATTTAGAATTAGCACCCATAATTTGGCACAATTGAGTATCATTATCTTGGAAGAGGGTACTTGGACCATTGTCCTAAGTGGTAAAACCTCAACTAATGCCGAGAGTATGGCACTTCGACAATTACTTTATGTTTCATAGAGCAATGAATGGCCAGAAAATTACATAAAGGACTAAGGATTTGGTCCGATAATAATAATTAAAAGAAATAGATCACAAGTACATTGAATGAAAAGTGTATTTCTTAAGTACTTAGACAAATCCATACACAGATTTAAGGAAACAAAAACCTTTTTTATTCACACGAAATTTGGAGAACTAAGTACAAGTGTTATTGACATTAGAAACAAATAGCAAGAGCAGGGGCCAAACCCACATAAAGGCAGCCAAAAACCAAAATAGACTGCAACTATAAATAAAAAGCAAGTCCATGTAAACAAAATAAATCGGCACTCATTTTTTCGATTTTGTTCTCCTTTGCTTCTTCTTAGCACTTGGAGATACATCACTGGAGCCCTCATCTTTTCTCTTTCCTCCATTTCCCCCGCTTCCTTTGCCTTTGGGTGGAGTGCTCTGTGATGATCCAACATGCACACTTTAAGCACTCCCAGGCTGGGGAAAGGAAGCCAAAATGCTTTGTGAGGATCCTATAGGTGTGCTTTGGGTGCCCTTGGGCGGAAGAATGTAGACTAGAGCAGAGATAGCCTGCTCATGAAAGGCAATGGACAGAGGAGAAGGGATGGCTTCCAACTTCTCCTGCTTGATCTCTATAGCAAGGAGGATGTCCTTCCCAAGTTCCTTTTCAAGCTCATGCATGGTTGGATCCGACAGGGGCTTAGAGACCCTAGTAATAACAACATCTTCATCAATCTAAGTTTCCTGAGTCCCGCTAGCTCCTTCATCCAACAAAGCATCAATCATATGCAAGTCAAGGCCGAGAGTTTTTTCAACCGGGATGGTTGAAATAGTTATTGAAGTTGCAATGGTTACTGATTCCGTTGCAGACGCATGTTGTCCCGGTCGAGAGTCCTTATCAGGAAGAGGAACGATTGGGGGCCGACCTGAAACTTAAGAGATATAAAAAGACATATTAGTGACGTCGATCGGCGACGCATCAACTCTCAGAAATACATGAGAAGTCAACAAGATACCTTCTTTAATTTGGGGTTATGTACGGGCCGGAGTGCCACCGGAGTTCCCCTTAGGAATGGGAGAAAGAATGGTGGGCTTATGCATTTGAGGATGTTCCGGATCATACCCGGGATCAAAGGAGGATTCAGGAGAAGCCCGGGATCCAAGTGTTTGGCTGGAAGTGGCGATCTTGTAGCGTTGACCCGGAGCCTTTGCCTAAGTCTTTTTTTACTGTTGCAATCAACTCCGGATGGAGAATATACCAACTATCCTTCAGAATCTTGGGCTCACCCCTACCAAGACTTCTTTCTCCAGCCACTCCAAATCAACCACGCTACCTCGAGGAGAGCTTTCTCTTCTTCAACAATCCACTCCCAGGCGAGGGTGAGGATTTTGGTATAATCATCTTTGAACCACTCTAAGTTTTGAAAATTGAACACGTTGGCGTTGTAATGGTTCAACAATACTTCAAACTTCTCCATCACACGCTCTTCTGCCCACTGTTCCACGGCCTCAAGCTCTCTTTTGACAAGTGCATCAATGTCTATAACACATTCGAGTGCTTTGTCCTTCTCTTCCTTGGCATTGAGCAGCTCATCATAATAACTCTGAGCTTGCTGGAGTGTGTCATCTTTTTCTTTTGTTTCACACTCTAGCTTGGTTTTTAGCTCAACCACATTTTTGTTTGCAATATCCCTCTCCATCACCAGAGCACGGTTTCGATCAAAAGCCTTCTCCATTCATCTCAATGCTTAATCTGCTCCTCTTCGAGTGCCTTGATAGCCGCCTTGGCTTTCTTCTCGGCTTCAGCTTGGGATGTTCTCGGTTTCTCGACCTCAGCACCGAGATTAGCGATGATTCTCTTATTGTTAGCTTCTATGAGCTTCTAGTTTTGCTTCCTATCACTTGACACTTTGGAAATTTTTTTAGCTAACTTAGACCATTCATTATATTGATTGTGAATGTCGATCACACAATTGGTGGTCATTTTTGTACATCAGCTGGGATTCCTTTCAAGTTAGGCACTAGCATAATATCATCGAAGCAAATGTTTGGACATTCTTCTTTTTATTTGGCCATGCGGGCATTGGCCGCAAGCTATTCCAACGTAGAGATAGTGGGACTATAGCAGTTTCTTTACCAGGCCTATGCTGGGAAGTTTTAGAGCCACTCTTGTGATGCCTACGTTGGAGGACCGACTGGAGTGAGATGGCACTAGAGGTTGCATAAGGATGGAAGCTGGAGGTGGAATGCGAGAAGCATCACTAAGCGGAATGTCATCGCGATGATCCGGTTTCCTGTCTGAACCTCTAGAAGGAGGTGATCTAGACCTAAGGCGATGCTTGGAAGCAGAATCATGTAATGAGCAATCTCTGTCGTAGTTGCTTCTGTCCTAATCATCCATATCACAACTAGAGCGGTAGCCTGACTCATAATCGCGACTACTTCCCTGGTGGTACAAACATGACCGAGGACTTTGTGCTTGGGATGCTTTCTCCTTCAAAGATCGATATATGTATTTCCTTTTCTCCATGGATCCTGCAAGGAAAAAAAGATCAAGTTAGATCCAACAAGCAAGGACAAAAGTCAAGTGTGAGTGTTGTAGAGTGCACAAGTGCGTGAGTGTCCTGTTGTCCCCGCCAACGGGCCGTAACTGGATGTTTACTCATGGGAGTAATCTCTTCTGTACCGGTGAGGATGAAATCATTATCAATGCGATTCAAGGAGTCAATGCCCTCGATACTAATATGACCGACATCAAAAGAGTTGAACTCTTTGGAGATTGGCCCTAAGCTAGTAAATGTGCCTATCAAAGGAAGAGATGGAGTTTTCTCTGCATCTGTGACTAGTGGGGGCTGGGTAGAAGTCTGGGCCACAAAGATTTTCATAATTAACCTCTTCTTCGGAGCATCCAGTTGATTGTCCTTGGATTATTCAGGTTGAGACTCATGACTCGCATCATTGTTACCATGTCCAGCCTCACCACTTTAACCAATAGTTTCGCCCTCCTTGGTGTCTTTCGATACTTGTTCAGTATTTTCTTCAACTCCAGCCCCAGGACTTGGGATTGGAGGAAAATCTAGATAAGCCTTGCCTCCTTCGAGTGGGTTGTTATCGTCGTCGTCGTTGTCGCCATCACTAGTCACCAACTGGACGATACCAGTACTGCAACCCTCTTCTAATAAGCCGTAAGCAAGAAGATTTTCATCTGACAAGAGATCCTGATATCTTTATCTTCTTTCGAAACTGCCATAATAGCGTTAACGACATCTGAAAGTGTCGAGCTACTGGGTCTCACCGGAACATTTGGATAGTGAAACAAGGATATAAGTTAAGTCTGCACACTATAAGGCAGATTCGTACAATATAAATGAGATGGAACTTGTGTCCGGATACCCATCTTCGAGCAAACCTGGATGGACAGTGAACGTTGATCCACTCGCTCTTAAAGTAGCTCAAATTATTCCATGCCTCAATAACTATTCTACAACCCCTGATCAGTTCTAAGTAAATTAGAGACAACTCTCTTTTGGCTCTTAAATTTATAAACGTACTAGATCTCCTCATTGTTGGGTACTCGGTTTAAGTGCCTGGAGAAGACCATGTATGTGCTGAGGCAAAAAGCATAGCTGTTCGGGTATAGCTGTGTTGGAGCCGAGTGCATGAAATTTAGAACTCGACAGACAAACTGGTTGAATGGTGGGATGCAGCCTGCCAAACACATATACATATTATAGGCAATGTACCCTTTTGGAGGGTTGTGTGGTCTTTGACGACGGGAAGGAGCTAGAACGCCTTCAAAGGGAATCCCGTGCTTATCACATATTATGCGAAGCGATCCTTCATCAATTTTGAAAGCAACAGAATCAATATGATCTTCCAATATTACAGCATCCTCAAGGGTGTCAGGTGCTGGATCTATTTCTGGCCCACCTATCTGCTCTACTGGATTCTCTAGAGCTTATTGTTTTGCTTAAGGATTTTCTGGATTTTACTACTTAACCAACTGAGTCTCCTTTTATTCTTGTTGAATTGGAGTTTTCTGTGTATGCATTATCGGAGTTTGTTAGGCATGTGGAGTCGTAGTTGAACTTGACTTAGCGCCGGATTCAACATATCTCGAAGTGGATATACCTGTGGCTTGAGCGGAAAGGCGTTTTGAACGTCTCTAATCCATCTTATAACAAAACTCAACTGATAATCAACATTAGGAGATTAGTTGAAAGCTATACCCCCAGTGCTAAAGTGGATTCTTATGTGGTGTCGTGCAGTTCAAGTTTCCTATATTATTTAACACTTTGTTTTTAAATTCTGATATCACTCGGCATGATCATCATTGCTGACCGTCCCAACAAGTTCTACATTAATGGTCATGCTTTTGGCAAAGGTTCAAAGCCAAGAAGAATGCATTGGTTCATGGGGTAGGATTCACATGTGAACCAAAATTTCAGAAATTTTTTGAAGTGTGGGAGTTACACAACTCTAACACTTCAAGAAAATTTCACCTTTCCTCTTTACTTTCGCCTTCCTCTAGCCATGGCCAAAGACCTAAACTCCATCCATGTCCTAGTCAATCTATGTTCTCCCAAGTCCATATCCATAACTGCGCCCATCACACTACAACAAAACTACCCTTTACAACACATGTTTTACAACGGGCCACAAAAAACCATTGTAATAGATAAATTTTACAACAGTTTTCTTAAGCCCATTATAATAGATGCAATTTTTCATCTTCAAGTATACCTTTTACAACATTGTCAGCTAAACCATTGTAATATGCTCCTATTACAACGGTTTTCGGCCCTTTGTAATAGATTCCAATTCTCAACTCTATTACAACAGTTCTTCCCCTTGTAATATAGATCTATTACATTGGTTCACGGCCCGTGGTAATAGATTCCATTCTTAGCTCTAGTACAACGGTTCTAGCCTGTTGTAATATTGATCTATTGCAATAGTTTTTGGCACGTTGTAATATTGATCTATTAGAGTTCCTATTACAACATTTTTCGGCCCATTATACTAGATATCAGTTTTCAGCTCTGTCTGTCCATTATAATAGATGTCTATTGCAAGTATTTTCTTCTACACGTTGTAGTAGATGCCAATTTTCAACAACTCTTATCGCCTGATCGTCGTTGCCTTCGATTATTTTAGACTCGTAGTAGGATTTAATCAGTATTCCAATAGACTTAATTTTACTTTCCAGTTATTAGTACGTAACTTTAGAATAAGTTTTTCAAAATAAAATACAAAATTAAGAAACTCATTTTTGCTTAAACATTGTGTTTATGTAATGGTTTAGCAGTTTTGTTAGATAACACTTACAATAATTTTATTAATTTATAAAAGGTTGTAATAACATTATTAATTATAATTTATAACCAATGATTATTAATAAATAATTTATAATTACTAATTCTTATCTATAATCAATAATTATTTTTTATATTTAATAATTTATTTTAATTAATTTTTAATAATTAGTAAATTATAGTTAATATTTATTAATTACATTTAATATTTAATAAGTATAATCAATAATAAATATTAAATAACAACTATTGAATAATTAATATCAAATAATTAATAACTAATATTCAATTATAATTAAGAAGTAATAATTAATAACTAATAAATAAGAAGCAATAAGTTATAATTACTATTAAATATAATTAATAATAAGAAGTAATATTTCATAATAAGAAGTAATTAATAATAACTACCAAAATTTTGAAATTTTCATAAAAGTCAAAAGCAAAAAATTAAAACTTTTAGATAATTAAAATTTTGTAAAATTTGTTAATTACTATTAAATAATTATTTGTTAATTACTATTAAATAATTGTTAGCAAATAATTACTTTTAAATTATTATTGCTAAATAATTACTATTAAATAATTATTAATATATAATTACTATTAAATAATTATTATTAAAATTTAATAATTAATATTAAATAATTAACAATAAGAATTAATATTTATTATTAAATATTTATTATTTTATACAATATCCAAAATTTTAGAAAATTTAAAAATGTAAAAGAAAAGTAAAAACTCGAATAATGTAAACAATACGCTGCAAATCTGTAATTAAGAAGTAAAATTTAATAATAATTATTAATAATAATACTTAATATTTCAAAGAAACTTAAAATTTTAAAATTGTTTAAAATAAATTTAAAAAAATTCATAAAATTTGGTAACAAAATTTTGAAACGTTAAAATCAAAAGTAAAAATTTATAATAATTTTTTTCATTAGTCTTAAATAATTAATACTTAACAATTAATGATTAATAAATAACAATTAGTGGGAGTTTCAACGTTACGCATCCGTGTGCGACGAATAAGTAAAAGCGGGGTAGACACACGGCGTGGGGTTTACTTAAGTGAGTATCAATGAATACCATGATCTTAAGGTTCCCCATGATCTCAAAAAAAATAAATAACAATTAGGTTTCAAAAATTACTATTAAATATTTAATCATTTAATAATTAGTAACATATAAATGATAATTAACTTTTAATAATTAATATTCAATTATAACTGAGAAGTATAAGTAATAGTTAATAGTTAATAATTTATTATAGTTTAATAATTTACAGATAAAATTTTCTTATATACCTATGATACAAAATATACTTTCGTACACATTTAAAATTTACTTTTGTAACATTCTATTTTACATATAAACACTCAAAATTTTGGCTCCAGACCAAAATTTTATCTCCAAAGCATCAGATCTTTACCCAATTCACAATCTAAATCATAAATACTCGCATTTTTTCCCTTGTACTTATTGTCGCCTTACATAGATATTCCCATTCGAATTTGAGCAAACCCCATCTTCTCTTCGTCCCCAATCCTCATAGTTATTGTCGCTTTACACTACTGCCATGGTTTTCCTGTGGTGCTACCATCAATGCCTGAGTTTTCATTGTTGTTATTGTCTGGAGGTGCCACCATAAATGCTCGGTAGTTCTCTTATGGATCTGACGTCGGTTGCTGAGTCGCTGTCGTCGGATATATCATCTTGAAGCTTTCCACAAACAAATCTAAGGTTTGATTTTATATGATGGTCGACGTCGCCTGGAATAGATTTGCCACTTGGAAGATTGAACATCGCCTAAAAATTTGTGCAACTGTCACCAATATCTGGAGGTAATGAAATTTCCAAAGTCAACAAAGCCGAGATTAGAAGATGAAGGGGTGCTTGCGATGCATGAAACTGATGATTGCGATGTTGAAATACTAGGTGCGAACTGCTTATCTGAGTTGGTGTTTGAGGCTAGAAAATCTGAAGGTACTTCCTTGGTTGTGGTCATTGATAACATTTTAGATTTCTAGGAAATCAAGATTAATTTTGATATTAATTTTTGAATTTATCTAGCTACCTGCTTGTTTGTTAGGTGATGATATTGCTAGATTGTTGTTGTGCCGAAGCTTTGCCATGATTGTTGATAGTTCTATTTTTTAGGAAATTAAATCTGAAATTAAATCCTAAAATGTTGATAGCTCAATCTTTTGACATACTTTTGCACCTTCACTACTAGCTTGAAAAACTTGTTTAGTCAGAATTACAACAACCAACTTTTGATAGGATGACTGTTCTTTACAGGTCGGCTTTTATTATTCTTGATTGAGATGTATTTGCGATATTCAACATTTCACCTGTAGGGATTGAGTGCTCATCTACTGGTGTTATTTGAGAAGCCCTGATTTGGACATAGTGGTTTAAAATGTTGCATGCATTATGACCTGCAAGGTTCCAGCATGTGTTATGAGCTAGGTTGGTTGGAGTTGCTTTGTTTATTGCTTTTACTTCCGAATTGGATAGATGAAGAGAGTATTAGGACTCTTGCTTAAAACACTTGCTTATACTTAAAACACTACATTTTATTACTTAAAACAACAAACAAATGCTTCTTAAATTCTTTATATTGAATATTAGGACTCTTGCTTGATTATGCATGTTAAATTATCAAATTGTGATGTTATTGTCATCCTACTGCCTGAAGTTATGTAGATTCAATAGAACCTCAAATATGTTCAGCTTATTAATCATGTTGTATCAACAACAAGTACATTCCACCAGTGTTATCAAAGCCCTCGCCTAGGCGCGCTTAGGCTCCAAAAAGCCCTAGGCTCCAAGCTGGGGCTTTTTTGACTTCTGAGGCGCCATGGATGCACAAAGCGTCGGAAAAGCCCCAAAAGCCCCAAGGCGCTGGCTTTTGAGGCGCTGTAAAAGCGCGCCTTGGGTCGCTTTGTTGGAGAATTTTTTTTTGGGTCCAATATGAGCCCAAACACATAACTTCCCTTCAATTTATTCGCACCCAGTTAAATCAACCAGCTCAAAAACAAATTCGTGTCCAGCCCCAACTCAAAATCAAATCGATCAAATTAAAATACATAACCTAGTTCGAACTTCGAGAGCCGTCCAGACCGCTCGCCGCCTCATGCTCAATGCTCCCAAAAAAGCCCTAGGCGCAAAAAAGCCCTAGGCTCCAGCTTGGCGCTTTTTTGCGCCTTAGCGCCTTAACTACCTTGCATTCCACTATAGTGAAGATATTCAACTTATTAATCCAAAAATTATATTATGCCTTATTTAACTTTTATGGGCGATGGTGTCTTAACTCCATGCATTTCTGGTACCTTTTCTTTATACCTTTAAAAGATAAATCATGCTTACAAGCCTCGCATAAAATTCTTGTTTTAACTGCACCCAAATTTGTTATTTTCCAGTGACCTCTGTAGTGAGTGGGATTCAGTAGAACGCAGAATTTCCGACTGAAGGTATTCAAACAAGTTCATCGGTGCAGATGTTACTTTGCTTCACTTTCCTCTAAATTTGTACCGATTATTTTTCTCATATACTTATGGCTTAGGAAAAGTTGCAATAATATCTACAGCCATCTTTATTATGTTGTTTTCAATTCAATGGTTTGGCATAGATAAAGTTGGATACACATTGCCTATATCATTCTTATATGGTTCAGTCTAATTAGTGGTATTAGGTTTTATAATCTGGTTAAGTACGAAGTTACTGTACCATGTTCATTTAATCCAAAATATATAGTAGACTATTTGCAATGTTTGCTAACTTGGGACACTTCAATTTTAGAGATCTTCAGGTACATAACTAGTATGTATGTTGCAATTCTTATTTACATCAGTGGATTAGGTCAAGTTTCTTGTTTCAGTTGTTCTTGGGCTTTTGAGTTGACCAAATTAGTTTTCAGCTTCTTTGATAATTACTTCACTTCAAATAATGGTTAATATCTTTATACTCATAGGTAACTCTGGTCCCTTCTCTTGAGATGCCTAAAGTTGAATTCTGGGTTGTGTCTGCAATCATTTCTGGTCTGCTTGCTTATTGCGCTGAAATTTATTTCTCGTAGGTTATATTTCATTATTTTGCTCACCTTCTTCTCTTTTTACAAGATGAAATTGTCATGACCAGTTAATTTAAATCGTTCCATTAGTGCTAGTTTCTTGACATCGAATTACCAAGTTTACTTCTCTATCATTTGTAAGTAATACAATCTAATTCGTAATATGTATCATGCTTTCTATTATACATGATAATACCCGATTCAAAAGAGAAGATTATCATTGTTGTTTGTCTTATACTTTTTTAAATTTTTTTTTCAGGTTTCAAGCAAACATGTAAGTTTATCAAAACATGATCACAAAATCAATGTATGAGAAACAATTAAATAGCGAAAATGGAACACTTCTACATTTATGCGATATAGGAAATACAGAACACTTGGAATTTTCTGTGTTGTTATTGCTCTAGATGAAATATTCTCTATTAACCAGATTACACTTTAAATTTGCGGGTTAAGGAAGTGATAATTTCCTATTTTATTCTGATGGAGAAAGAAAAGGCCCCACTAGAGGTAGCTGCACCTGGTACTAATACACAGCTGTTGGTATTGCTAGACCGTTGTAATTATTATTTGTATTGTTTGTATTCAGCTTCTTTTATATTAGTTTTGGCTTGAACGACAATGATTTAGATTATATTAAGACTTTATAAATGATGTGAATGTATAACATGTTTTTTCTTTTTAGTAAATGTGAGTACGATCCATATACATGTTGCACCAATGTCTAACTTTCTTTTAATTTTGTATTTTTTTAACAATGGGCAAAAACAATTGTAAAAGACATCTGTTACAACGGTTAATGTCTGTTGTGGCTAAGGCATATTGCAACAGTCCATGCCTATTGTAAAAGACTCTATTACAACGGCTCTGGACTATTATAAAAATATTTACTATAATGGGCTTTTACAACGGTTTTAAATCATATTAAAATCTGTTGGGTCCATTACAACATTGCATAATAAGACAAGCACTGGTCCATTGTGAAACCCCTATTACAATGGGTATTGCCCGTTGCCCGTTGTAAAAGGGGTATTTTGTTATAGTGTCACTTACCTATGTAATTCAAAGTAAAGCTTTGGATTGGGTCTTTTTGCACGAGATTAAGGCTAGGGTTTTGTCGGTGGAGATGGGTCGGAGCAAGGAAACGCGGGCGATGTCAGATGCAGGCTAGGATAGGCAGCGGCGATACTAAGTTTAAGATGAAGCATGGGTTTGTTTGAAGGTCTAAAAAACTTCAATGGCAAGAGCTTATGCTTTTTAGATCGGTAGCAATAAAGTGAAGGAGGAAGTGAAGTTGAGTGGGTTTTATAACCCAGACCCGAAGTCTCGACCACAAAACATGGGCAATATTAAAAGTCAAGAGTCGGTACCGACCCCTAGACTGTGGGTCGCTACCGAGTCCTAAACCTTATATATATGTATTATATATATATGTATGTGGATATTTGCTTATGCAGACGAACGTGATTGACAATGTACAAGCATTCCTACCCACTCAATAATATGCATGTGAATGTGTGTACACATATATATATATCCAATACCTAATGACCAGAATCGAAGGGAAATCAAATTCAAACCTGAGAGATCCATGTATAGAGTTGGTTTGAAGTCGTCGAACTTGGAATGAAGGATCATGCGAATACGTTTCAGATTTATAATCTCAGATGCTGGTAAAGCATCGCGATGGATGACATTGGACATAACTTTTCACAGCTACAATTCATAAGAAGGATAACGACCATTCGAAACACAGAATTGAGTCCTTCGTAGCAACTCCAACTTGTCTCAATTCAAAGCACATCACGTTTGAAACGAGATGCACTTTGGGGGGCAAGTGTTATCCATCCTTTTGACAAAGTCATATTCGAATAGATTGGACAGATCAAACTTGGAAGTATTAAGGCAGGAAGCCTAGAGAGATAGCCCAAGAGTCCAGAAACTAAACACAAACAAAGTCAGAAGGCCAATGCAAGAACAACCCAAGACTAAAACAATATGTGCCCACTCAAGCTATGGGTCGGTACCGAACCCTATTTCCTCCACTTGGGGGACCCATCTTCAGCAACTAGTCGTACTTTATACCAATAGCTATTTCGAATGTAGTTTTCTTGATCCAATGCAATTCTCCGTCAATCTCCACGAACACTTAAAGCTGCAACTCTATTCTTCCACAACTCCAACATTTGGACCTAGAAGCAAACTAATATTGGTGCAAACAATTATGGAATCATGAAGCTAACCAAAAGATGAGCCAAGATAAATAGTTCAAGACAACTATATTGGCTATCCTATGGGTCGGTACCGACCCCTAACCTTGGAGTTGTACCGACTCATACAAATTGATGAGTTGGCATCTACTTTCTTGGGAGAATTGGTCTAAATCATGGATAACGGCTTGGAGATATTTTATGCAAGATATTAGGCTCCCTACCTCTATAAATAGAGGGGTATGGCTTATTTTTCAAGATCTTTTATCTCTAGTTCTTCTCTACTTAATATTCTAATAATCCTGAAACTCTAAGTGACAGAGTTATACCAACTCCTAAGAACTTCTGCCTCCAAGTCAGTAATAAGCAATAAAATCTTAAAGTGGACGTAGGCCACGCTTTGTCAAACCATTGTAAATGATTTTATCTTATTTATTTCTCATTTTCATTTACATTTCTTCATATTTTATTCTCTACATAAACTTCTGAGTGTTTGTGCCATTTTTGGTTCAAACAAGAAGAATTTCTGTTGCTGTAGATACCATTGTTTAGTCATTTTATGTATTGGACAAAAGTGAACAGCACATTATCACACATATTATAAACAAGGGTGGTTTACATTGTGTATCCACCTTTGTCTATGCAAGCAATTTTTATGTTATAAAAGAAAAACCATGGGGTAGTTTTGTCTCTATGCTTCATCAATATGGCTAGCAATTTGAGATTTTGATAATGCTTCAAGTCCAAGGACAAAAGGGGAGGTCTTCCAATTCCCTTTTCCTATGTAAATAATTTTAAATATTTTATGCTAAATTGTAAGATGGTTGAAACTTATTTACAGGGTTGCAAATATAATTAGAGAAAGAGGTGCCTGGCAATAAGCATCGACAAAGCGCTACCAAACTGTGAACTTTTAACTAAATTTCCAAATTTAGTTACTATTACAATTCTATCTCATTTTAATGATCACAACCCTATACTAATTTAGTTTTCATACCACAATATGCATACAAAAGGAAGGCCATTCAAATATGTCAATACATAGCATCAACTTGATGGATACAAGGACCGTGTTTCCAATGGACTTAAAGCTACAACATGGGTACTGCAGATCACAACTTTATTAATAAACTAAAGACCATCAAACAAAACTTGAAGTAGTGGAACGAAATCAGAAATAAAAATAATCCAATTCAGAAATTAGAAGAAGAATATAACAATGTCGTCATACAATTGGATGTTAACCGAGAAGATGAATTTTATTATGAAAAAATATTAAGCCTAATTTAAAATAATAGTTAAAGACTCAACATAAAAGCAACAAACAGAAGAGAAAAATATTGTGGTTACAATGTAGAGATGCAAACTCCAAATTTTTCTACGCAAAGATGGCAACTAGGAGACACAGAAACAGAATTCTAGCACTATTAAAATAGCGATGGAGAATATTTGTTAGATGATAAGAAAATAACCGATGAAGCTATCTCTCATTATAAAAACTTGTTTAATGGGCCAAAAGAAGTAAACTTCCCTACAATTCAACCAAGAATGCTTATAAATGATGAAGGATGAAAGTACATGTAACACCCAAAAAGCTATTAAAATACGAAGATCTGTAGAAAATATAAGAAAAGCAGTAAGAACACCATGATTTTTATAGTGGTTCAGCAATCTCTGGCCTACGTCTAATGTTATCTTTATTGGTTATTGATTTGGGAGAGAGTTTAAAAAGATTAGAGAGATTCAAAAGATACAAGTACAAAGGATTGATAGGTTCTTAAGTCTAGAGCTGCCAATAATGTCTACCTTGGTGACACTGTGAGGGGAGATAGGTAATGAAGAAGAAGAAGTGCCCAAAAGTCCTCTTTCAGTACCCATTGGTTCTGTATTTATAGGGGAATTCACCAGTAAAATTGGAGGCCCATAAAGTACAAGGTTTAAATCTAAGTCCAATGGTGCAGGAGAGCCCAAGTTGGCCAAATCTCCCATAAAATCCTCTCGATACCGAGAGAAACCACTTGGTACTGAATGGTTTTTGTGTGGAAATTCTCCCCTTCTTCTTCTATTTAGCTTTCCTATCTATGATTCATTGCATTTCAAACACTTTTCCTTGAAGGTGAATTTGTTCCTGATAATTTCCTTGATATTGCTTGTCTTTTCCTGCTTTCTTTGCTTTCTTCTCGTCAATTCTTGGAGTTGTTTGTTTATTCTTAAAGAAAATCATTCCATGACAATCATTTGAGCATGTATTTCAAGTACAAGCAGTCTGGGAGGTCCACAGTGGAGCAAAAAGCTCTTGATACCGAGCGGTTCCTTTCGGTACCAAGTGGTCCACTTTTGCCTTTTGCCTTTCCGACTTATTGAATATGATTCTACGTTCCTTCTAAGCACTTTTCCAAGTTCGTGAGTCGTTTCGTCTTCAACTTGACATTCTAGCTCTAGTGAAAATCTACTTGGGCAAAAAGTCAATTAACACTTGCCCCACAGAGTATGCTTTCGTTAAGAACAAAGCGTGCGCTAGATCAAGACAAATATTGACTTGCTACTTCCCTGTTCCAGTTAGTTTTTTTATAAATTTGGTTCGAAGCATTGATTTTGTTCTGTAGATATTATTTTAACTAATTTTCATAGTTGAAATATCTCCTTCGCGCTAAGAATATAGGATCTACGCTCTGGAGATTGTTCCATGCCTTAACCGAGTATGTTATCCTCCTGTTTTGACATTACCTTGTTTTTCGACTCAAAAAACTATCACGGTATCGAGTAGCTTCATTCGGTACCGATAGCTTTCACTTAACCCCTAGTACTATAAATACTCGGGACTTGTCTAAATTTTTCACACTTTCTATTTTTTCACTCGAGCCATTTTTATGCCGAGAGCTCCTATGCCTCGACTCCTTCAACTTCTCATGATCAAACCCTTCACCGCTGTCGATCTCAACCCACTTCCACTCGCTGTTGACCATCCAAATCCACTGTCACTTGCTCGAGTTTGCTACCATGTCTAGAGATCGCCGCCACTGGCTTTTGCTGACAAAGTCCCAAAATCACCACCAATTGCTTTTGTTCACCAAACCGAACCTATATTTCGACCTAGCACTAAGGTTCACAGAGCCTCCATGTCATGGCGTTTAGTGGTGGAGATGGTGATTGTTAAGCATTGAAGGGGATTAGTAAGCGCTGAGTTAGGTTTTGACTCGAGCTCAACCTAGGATAACCCCGAGTGCAACTTAGCACATGCTTGGATTCCCCCTAAGTGATTCTCGGTGACTAAATCCTTTCAATACTTTATCGATTGTGCTCCATTGTTCGAATTCTGATAGGACGATTTCCTTTCAGGAAAGGTCATATCGGTCAGGCTTTAAAATTTAAACAATTCCATCGCCTAGCATCTTTGTCATACGAATATTCTTACTACATAGCATTCCCCATTGTTGCATTTCCTGCATTCCTACAAAAGAAAAGCTTCTGCTTCACTTCGTACAATGGTGCCGTTATCGATTATCCGACGATAGTGGGTCATATCCGATGCACAGTTCATCATGCGAAATGGCTCAATTTTCTAACATGGGCAAGTTATCTACACAAGATGGTCCATTCATCGCGTACATGATAGAGGAAACACCCTACATAGATTAACATTTTCACTAACCCTAGCTAATGCTCAGAATTCGATCGGTCAACACACGTCGATATCCTTTGGATTTTGGACGTTGGTCATATAGGCTTATTATTTGAAGTAAAATATACCTGATCGTGTTGAACACCAAATTTTCCTATCTAGAATGACTCATCGATCGCCATGCTTCCAGACCAGTGTTGGGACATCTACTCTTCCCGAAGCTGAGTCCTCCACAGCTCAGGCTTCACAATCCATACCTGCCAGGCCTGATTGTTCAATCACTACCGAGTTACAAGGTGCATGTGTCCCAGCGGACGCATTGCAAAATCAACGTCCCATATTAAACGAATATGTAGGTTTAAGGATCTTAAATGACCCGCTAGAACAAACGTGCACAATTCTTACTCCAAAGATGCTCCAAAACATATATTGCCAACATAGGATTCCTGAATGCGACGTACTTTGCCTAACTTAAGGTGAACGAGTATACCATTTTCCGTTGGGATATATGACATGTAACCGGTATATGTGTCTAGGAAACGCCATCCTACCCTTTAATCCTTTTCTACGCATGATTCTTCAAGAGTTTGGGCTTGCTTTGTCCCAAGTTCACCCCAACGGGTATGCTCCCTTGAGTTCCTTGTTTATGCTCTTCGTGAATCGGCTTCAATGGCCTCCCAACTTAAGTGAGCTAACCTATCTCCTACAATTCAAGCAAAGGCATGGCTCACCATCTTATATGCTCATTAAGGCTTGGTGTAGATGCAAGGTTGTCGAAAAGCTTCACAACAAACATTCTTATTTTAAGAATGGATACATCTTCATTCAATGCTCGTATGGCTTTAACGGGCGTTGGCTTTTCGAGAGTGAGATTCCTTCCTCTCTTCTCTTTCCATACTCATATTCCTTCGGCCCAAGTGCTTAACTCATCGTTTACTTTCTCATAGATTTTCCTGCTTGAGATGAACATGACGAACATACTGATATCTTAAAAGCTTTGAAGGAGATTGGTTTCCATCATCGCACCACCGCGTATCTCCTGAATAACGGGAACCTCCGATGTTGTCTTCTACTCCTTAATAAGTTCACTATTCATGAATCACCTCCACCAAGCAACTCCAGAGCGCCTGCTCGATCTTTCGCCTACACTCATAGCTCTGGCAAGAATCTTCAGGGGGAAGTTTAAGGTCAATCAGGCATGGCACATGATGAAGAGCCTATTGAAAAGGGAACAGAAGAACCAACTGTGGACGAGACTGCGGGATGAGGGGATAAAGGAGCTAGAATGCCGTCGATCCTGGAGGAGAGTGAAAGTACTAGGAGGAGAGAATGGAAAGAGGAGATGAGGGATGAGGAAGGCAAGAAAGGAGAAAAGGAACCGATGATGGGAATAGTGACTACAATGCTAGTTCCTTTGGAGAGACGAATCGTTTGATGAGACATCTCCTGAAGGCCTTGAACTTCCTGCCTTACCTCATTCGAAACATGTCGTGGTCAAAATCACTAAAAGAAGGCTACAAAGACGAGTATATTGCCTTCAAGCGACGAACCTTCCCCAGCTCGTTCATTTGGAGATGTCTTCACCGGCTTAAGTGATTTCGATATCTACATTGGTGATCTCCTCGCCGAGGTTTACCCAAATTTAGCTTCTCGCCTAGGGATATCTTGATGCAGGTGGTGAGACACCGTCTTTACTTCCATGCGAACATGGGCTGTAGAGTACTTAGAGGGCCATCGACACTTTGCACTTCACTAGGATCATGAACACACATCCCTGCATTCACTTGTATTCAGAAACTCCAACACTAACGCAATTCTTCTTCTTATTTCAGGTTCCATGGCCAGAGATAGATACCGCAAGCTCCAGTATAATTATGATGAGTCTAGAGGATAAACTCCCGACCTACATCCTTCCCACTCCAGTTATCTAGGTCATCATGAGATCGACGAAGAAATGTTCAAAAGGAAGGAACAGGAAGTGGAGGAGGATCTTAGGACTAAAAGGTAAAGAAAGAAATGGCAGGCCGAAAATAGGCTGTCCTCTGATCAGCCCAAGCGACATAAAGAATCACAAGATCATCACGGCCCCTCTTCTGGCACTCCTCTATCTTGTATTGAACCTTACCTTCCTCCCCATCAACAAGCTCCCATTTTAAAGTCCTTAACTACTACCTTTCCTCCACAATGTAAGGGAATCTTTGCTTCCTCGTTTTCTACTTCTAGTTCACCACCCCACCTTTAGGCTGCCTTCCTTGATCTTTTATTGCAAGTTGTTATGTTTGATCATGGCATCGAAGACATTCTAAGGAAGAGGTAGACTAGGATCTCCAAAGGGTTCAAAAGTATGTTCTCCAGGGCAATAAACAAAAAAAACTCTACTTCACTCTCTCCAAGATCAACAAAACCAACTATACAGACATCTAGTCCTTCGACTCTGAAAAGAAAACTTACGGTAACATCATCGACTGTGCAGTTAATGCCCTGCTATTACCCCGCTATAACCCTACTATATCTCATAGCAGATTTTTACCGCTACGATTTTTCCATATAGCCCCAAATATAGCCTTTTCGCTTTAAGCCCCGCTATTTCTGCTATATCCCGTTATTCCAGTTATATTCGCTATTTCCGCTATCTTCTTTAAAAGAAATGAGCTGAAAAATGACATTTATGCATTATAAAAATTATGAAATTAATTTATTTAATTGAATTGTTAATATATTTTTAGAAATGAAAATACTCTAATATTCTACTGAATTCAATTATGTTATATAACAGTTTTACGTTTATTTATAGTATATTAGCACATGTTTTTATTTAAAATTATTTATGTATTAATTATAATTCAATTGAATTTTAATTTTTTTCATTTAATTACCATTTATATATTTGTAAAAACATTAAGTACGAGTTTTATATGCTATATTAGAGTCATCTGCTATATCCCCTTATATCCTCGCTGTATTCCCGCTATGACTTTTTGCACCTCTACCGCCTTGAATCTACCGAGTGCTTTAACAGCATAGATTATCGAAGGATATAAGGGGGAGTTAGAGAAAATGAAGACTAATAGGGATACCGCCCTGAAGTCTAAAGAAAAGGCTGACAACATAATGGTGAGTTGAAGCCAGCGCACTCCAATGCCAATTTCTTGCTAAAAGATTGTCTCAAGACTGCCCATGAGGATTGCACCGCTCTAAAGGCACAAATCATCGACAAAGACTGGCCCTCACTACGAAGGATGAGATTATGCATGCTAGGAACAAAAATATCGAAGAGCAGGCCGTCGAAATCCAAAAGATACGCATGGAGAAAAATAAGCTTGTAGACGATCTACTTCTATTAAAAGCTAAGAAGCTAGATTATGAAGTCGAGCATATCGTCGTCACCTTAGAGCTAAAGGAACGGAATGAGGCATTTGCCAAGGTATGAGAAGAGTTGAATAATACCCTCCAGCACTTATATGTAAGCATGGTTATACATAAGAACTTGAAGTGGCTAGGGAGTACTTATGCTGAAACCTTAGCCGACGCTTGGGAGGAGGTGCTTCGTCGCTCTGAAGCTGCCGGTGAAAGCCTCATGAAGGAAGAGCTAATGGCTAAGTACCTTGACATTAAAGATGTAGCAATGCTCAAGGAAGGAAAGGCCATACTAGATACTGAGGATGCTGCTACCATAATCATTATGGTAAAGATAGCCACATCGACCTCCATCTCCACTGGACATGCTATTCCATCTCTACTTCCTAGTTCCAAACCTGGCCCTAATTCTTAAAAAATTGGGGCCCTAGAAAGGTATGGAAGATATTTCTCAATCCCTATGGGAAGACGTTTCTACTCCTAGCACTCCGGGCCCCCCTATCACAACGGTAGTGCAGTTGAAGGTTGCCTTTCTAAGGTCAAATCAAGAAGTAGCCTGGTACTAAAAAGACCATTTTCTCCAAGCCTACAAGTCCCACTACTAATATTTCATCGATCAAGATGAGTCCCCATAAAAATTATACCTTCTGAGATTCCCATCGAGAAGTCCGATGAGCCTCATATTGCCATTTGAGACGATTCTTCCAAATCCAAGGGCAACACCCCTAAAGGAAGGCTAATCAAAGATGAATAGAAGCACAAGACGCATCCCGATGGATTTGGTGGAAAGGGTGAAAGGAAAGGGAAGAACAAGTAAGGGATTCCTAAAGCTTGTGGGCATGGCGGTTCTTTTTTGTTGTACTTTTGTTTTGTTCTTTTTGTTGCTAGTAGGTGGTATTTGTGCAGGAGCGCCCCCCACCATTCTTGTACAAAAAAGTGTAAGTAATGAAAGGTTATTTCATCTTGTAATCATTGTTCCATTTAACTTTCCGCACTTCTATAATACATTCCCACTTATATGTTATTGCGTGTGTACATAATATAACCGCTTACCCTATAACTTGTTCGTATTATATATATATACCTGTTCTCGTGCAACGTTTTTATTTATTGCAACTCTGTGCATATAAATAAAATTCTCGTGGTTTCTCTAGTTTTTTACTATGGTTTAGTCGCCAAGGTGCTTCACTTAGCGAAATAGAACCACCATTTAACAAACTCTGTGGTTATTCCTATTCATGTTAGGTTGAGTTTCCTTCGACTAATTTGTGCCGCAAATAAGCAAGTTTTATGTTGCCCTCTATCGTCGAGGAGCATCAATTGCGTTATTTACTTTCTATTTATGTATTTCTATCGAGAACCCAATCCTATTGGTAGAACTTGCTTTTCCAAATGCCAGAATTTAGGCATGAGTAGCTGATAAACATCGTAGGGCAAATTATCTGATTGCCCCTACTCCAGTCGTTCTTTCTCAATTCCCAATCCTATACCAAGAAAGTTTGAGAATGCACATTTTTTGGCTTTCAACGACTATCCTCATTTATCCTCGACCAAGTGTTTCTAGCTAGGCTGCTTGCGCAGTCGTGTATTCGGTCGCTAGTTCCTACCTTTGGGA
This sequence comes from Allium fistulosum, assembly GCA_030737815.1. Lineage (NCBI taxonomy): Eukaryota > Viridiplantae > Streptophyta > Magnoliopsida > Asparagales > Amaryllidaceae > Allium > Allium fistulosum. The sequence continues at coordinate 922,573,450 of CM060906.1, forward strand.
ACTGGTGGTATAACTGCTCAATTTCAACCATTCCTTTTGGAAGCTGCTAACTTTAAGGCAGCGGCCAGTTTCTACAAGTTGAGGTCGAATCATCTGATCGACCCTTGTGTGGCTATCCTACTTGACATTACCAAACTTTGGGCAATGGTAAATTCATGTAGGGTTGGGGTCTAATTATCTGATCGTCCCCTAAGAGGTTGCACCTTCTTGTTGTCGCTTATCTTTAGACAACGGAAAATTCCTGAAGGTCGGAGCTGAACTATCTGATCGATCCCTAAGTTATTATTCCTTTCTGATGTTGCCAATCTTCAGAAAATGCCAGATTTTAAAAGGTTGGGGTTCGATCGACCCCTATATGGGTTTTTCTTTCTGAGTTCGATAATCTCCAGGAAACGCCAGATTTCTGAAGGTTGGGTTATAATTATCCGATCGACCTCTAAAACTATGCTCCTCAACCATGATCCGAGGCCTGAGGAGCATGTTCCTTACCGCACCGCTAATCTCGCAGTATGGGAATTTTGGTTACAAGAACACTGTTCCATTAGTTCAAGAAGTTAATTGATTATTATAAATGAAAATTGCGGCAAGTTCTACCTTGTTACACTGCCCCTAGAATCCTTAGGTGGCTTATTTGCGAAAATAAACTATGATAAGCTAAATGTAGTAGCGCCGCAATAAATCGATGTTTTATGCATGCGGTATTGGAATTCTATCAACCATTGCAAGCTCGAAAGTTTCATCACCGAGTTTTTGATTGATCTCGTCGGGTCCCACCCAATTTGGACCAAGTTCCTCGTACTTGGAAGAACTCAATTCAAAACGAGATCCCCTACCTCAAAGGTATGTTTCGGACCTTGGCGTTGAAATGTCGTGCTATTCTTCTCTAGTGAGTAGCTACCTTTAATTTGGCTTCTTCTCTTTTCTCATCAACCAAATAAAGGGACTCAATCAAGAGTTCCTCATTTACCTCTGGATCGTAATGCCTTTTACGATGAGAAGGGATTTCCGATCCTATCAGGATTATAGCCTCTGATCTATATGCCAAAGCAAATGGCGAATGTCCGGTTGCTGACTTTTGGGTTGTCCTATAAGCCCATAATGCTAGCGAAAACTCATCAACCCACTTGCCTTTAGCTTAGTTAATTGCTTCTTCAGGGTGGACTTGATGATTTTATTCACTGCCTCTACTTGTCTATTTGCCAACGGATGTGCTACCATAGAGAAGCTCTTTTCAATTCTATACCGATTGCAGAAATCTTGTAACTTGGTACTTTCGAATTGATTTCCATTATCCTTAATAATCTTCTGAGTCCGCCAACCCGCAAATGATATGTCACGAAGTTAATTACCTTTTTCATTGTGATTATGGCAAGCGGTTTCGCTTCGGCTCACTTCATGAAGTAGTCCACTGCGACTATCGCATATTTAGCTCCGCCTTTCATGATTGGTAGCACTCTAATAAGGTAAATTCCCCAAACCGCAAATGGCCATAGGATAACCATTTTCCTAAGGTTCAAAATTGTGGCTCTTAGGATTTTCACAAATCTCTGGCAACGATCACATCTTTTGGTGTAATCGCATGCATCCTAGTTAATCGTTGGCCAGAAATATCCATAGCAAAACACCTTCTTTTCCAAAGTCTAGCCCCTATTGTGATCACCACATCTACCCTTACGGATTTCCATAAGGATCGATCTTTCTAGCCTTATCCTTGGTTATGCACCAAGAAGGGGATAGAGAATCCTCTCCTATACAACACTCATTGCACCATGAACCGAGGTGCTTTTTGAAGGAGTTTCTTCCATTCATTCCCATTTCTTGGGAGCGTTCCCTTGACCGGATAGTCCTTGATTGGGGTCATCCGCGACTCCTCTTTCTCCGTGGTCGCCAAAATCTAGTCGGCATCCATCTAATCGATATCTGGAACTGTTAACCTCCACTAGAACAAAACCCATTATATGTGCTTTCCCAGAGCTAGCCTGTTTAGCCAATGAATCAACCTTTATGTTCCTCTCCTTGGAATTATGCATAATTGCATAGTGTTCTCAGTCTTTCAGCAATTCTAGTACTTTTGTCACGTAAGGAACAAGTCTCACACCCTTAGCCTAATATTCCTTTCTTATTGGGAAACCACTAGTTGGGAATCACTGAATATATGCAGTGTCCTTTTCCCTAGCTCCTTTGCTATCCTCAGTATGCTATCAATGCCTCATACTCAGCCTCGTTATCTATCATGAGAAATTCCAGCCTTAGTGCATAAAAAACTGAATGCCATTCTGGAGTTTCAAGCAATACTCCTGCGCTTGAACTATGTTTGTTTAAAGCTCCGCCTAAAATTAACTTCCAATAAGGAAGTGTGACTGTATCATCATCTTCTTCACCATCTCATGCGGTAAACTCAACGATAAAATCTGCCAACGCCTAACCATTTATCATTCTCCTCGTTTGGTAAGTGATATCGTACTGGCTCAACTCTATATTCTATTTTAACAACCTTTTTGAAGTCTCGGGTCGGTATAATTCCTGTTTCAGAGACTGATCTATCAGTACTTTAATTGGATAAGCCTGAAAATACGGACGTAGCCTCCTAGATGTAATGGCAAGCAATACATGAGTTTTTCCAACTTCAAGTAGCTCTTTTCAACTTCAGTAAACCATTTGTTGATATGGTAAACTGGTCTTTTGATTGTCACCTCCTCGCGTACTAATATTGCATTTAGTATGTTGATAGGCACTGCTAAATAAACGAATTTATCCTCCCCGCCTAGCGGTTTGGATAGAATCAATGATGTTTCCATGTGCCTTAATAGTCCCTTAAAAGCGTTCTGCCAATCTTGATATACAAAGTTTTTCTTCCCCTTCTTGATGGCATTGAAGAAGGATATGCATTTACCATTGCCTTTGAGATGAATCGACTCAAAGCAGCAATCTTCCTATTCAGGCTCTGTAGCTCCTTTTTGGGCAGTTACGTTCCTCAAGGCATTAATTGCTCCATATTAGCCTCGATGACTCGTGCATTGATGATGAACCATAGAAACTTTTCCGATGCTATCCAGAAAGAACATGTCAACGGATTTAGCCTCATTCCATATTTCTGTAAAACTTTGAACATCTCTAAGAGGTCATCCAAATGATTTCACTTTGCTCGTGACTTTATAAGCATGTCATCCACATACACCTCCGTCGTCCATCTAATTTGATTCTTGAACATAGAGTTTACTAATTCTGCTAAGTAGATCTGGCATTCTTCAAACTAAACGGCGTTAATCGATGGTAGTATCATCCCAAATCCGTATAATGCTAGCCCTGCTCCTGTATATGCATCAGAATCTGGTTAAAGCCTGAATAAGCATATGCAAATGAGAGCAACTCATGTCATGCAATTCCATCCACCAGTTGTTCAATTCCGAGTAAGGGAAAGCAGTCCTTTGGGCGAACCTTATTCAAATCCGAGTAGTCAATACACATTCTCCATTTTCTATTGGATTTCTTAACCAACATGGGATTGGATACCTAATCGGGGTATAAAGTATCGTGGATAAAGCCGTTTTGCATCGGCTTGTCCACTTCTTCTTTTAACGCAGTGGATCACTTCGTACCTAGACTACGCCTTTTTTGATTCAGTGGTGTAAACTTTGGATAAATATTCAGTGCATGGCACGCTATCTCCAGCAATATCCTGCATATATCTGAATGTGTCAAAGCAATACATCTAAATTTACTTGAAGGAAATTAACCAATTCCTTCCTTAAGTTAGAATCAAACTGAGATCCAATCTTCAAGATCCAAGTAGGGTCATCTATGTCGATTGGAACATTTACTGTCAGCTCAGCCGATGTTGGTTTCCTATTACACCTCTAATTTTTAATAACATTATTCAAGAGATTTAATTAGATAAATTAAATAGAATAATGTAAATGTTAACTGATAAGGGGATTAAGATTTGAATAAATACATAGCGGCCGTGCTTAATAAATTAAATGGGCTTTAGAATGGTTTATAAGTTAATTAATCTACACAAGGGTATATTGGGAAATAGCATCACATAACCCTTTACCCTTATATATTCTCATTCCTTATAGTATCATTTACCATTCATGTTCATTTATCATTTTCATAAAACTTAAAAACACAAATATAAGAAGAGGAGCTAGCCATTGCTAAGGAAGAGAAATTCAAATCTAAAATTAAGGAATTAAAGAAAAGGGAAATTATTCTTCAACAAATCTCAAATTACATATCATATTCAAGGTGAATAATAATTTATACCATCTTTATTTAGTTTTATGATCATATGTTTTTGGATTTAAGATTAAATTCATTTTTATGATGTTTTGGATGATGATATGCTTGAATTATAATTTGTTTGATTTAAACAAGATTGTTTAAATGGGGTTTACGCGATTTTAGGGCAAAATCGATTGTAAATGATCTTTGAATGCCATGGAAAAAATTTATGTTATGTAAAACATGATTTTGGAGTTGGGTTTTAATTTTGATAATTTTCTAAGCTATGGAAAGATTATTATGAATTTTCAAAGGAAAATATGATAAAATTGGGTTTAAATTTAATTTCGATTATTTCAGGGAGAACTAGTTCTGAAATTTTTGTATGTTAGATAACATGATTAAAGTGAATTTCTGTAATTTTTGGGGATTTTTCTAAGTGAATTACTATGAGAATTAAATTATTTTGAAAGGAGGACCTAAATGATTTAATTGTTTTACTAATGGAAGGGCTTATTTGCTAAATTAACCTTGGTTTTGATCTGAAATTAAGCGCCAGTTACTTTGGTAAAGAATTTGAAAAGTTGAGGCAACCAATCACATGTTTACACGTGGGCAGGTTAGTTAGATAGAATTTTCTTTAATTGGCATTAATTAGCTTTTACTCAGAAAAGCAGATTCCGCCTCTATTAGAAGTGCCTTTCAGCCCATAGCTTCCGCCTTCAATCAAGTCAAAACTCCTACTAAGCCAAAACCAATACACAAGGTATCAACATGGGTACGCAGTGGATTGGAGGAAGGCGGAAGGCATGATGTCAAAAGTATTGCTTCCGATAGGGTCGACACCTTTGTTTGTTTTTAAAAAAAAGTTAAGCGCCTACCTTTGTTTTAATAAAGCTTTTAAAGGAGTCGAAAAATATACTTTCGAAAGGGGTTTTCTAATAGCTTTCGAAGGGGTTTTCATTTTATTTTTTAAAAGTAAGAGCTTTTGAATGAGTTCCTTAATTTGTAAAATAACGCTTTTGAAAGTAGGTGTTCCGACCTAGTCGAAGCCTTGCTGCCGTTCTTTTGCTTTTCGAGTATATTGAAGTCGTCAATGCTTTCGAAGGGTAGTTTTTGTTTTAAAGATGTTCTAAGCCACTTCTTAAATGCTTTTGAAAGGGTCCAATGGCTTCGAAAGGTGGTTTCGATGCTATCCTTCAGTATTTTGCTTAAATGATTTGAAGCTTTCGAAAGGATGGTGCCGACGCCATCAAGTTTTCTCCAATACTTTTATATAATAATGAATGGTTTCGAAAGAGATACTTTCATTTATTTTCACTTTGACCCAAATGATATTTTTAAATATGAACCCAATGGTTCCGGAAGGGATACTTCCAAAGGTTTTGAAAGGGGTACTTTCAGTGGTTTCGAAGCTATGCTTCTAAGAGTTAATAAATAATACTTTATTATATTGAAAAGGTTTCGAAAGAGATGTTTTAAAGTGTTTCGAAAGGCAAGGGCCTAATGTTTTGAAAAGAGATTTATATGCTTTCGAAGGAGGTTGCCTAGTGAGGTCGAAAGTAAGGTTTTGAAGGTTTCGAAAGCCTTAGTTTTTCAAAACAAATAACCCAATCTCATTTTAAAGGAAAACCCAGGCTAAGTAAAGGAGTTTTGAAATGGTTTTAAGAAGAAGCTTTCCTTGATAAAATATTAGGTTAAAGGGATTAACCATGTTTTATATGAAAATAATTTCAGGGATATTAAACCCAAAGGAGTGGTACTGTTATGTTATTATGTTTACTTCTTCAAATATATATATATATATATATATATTCACATTGTAATGAACTCATAACGGTAATTTGGGGAAGGGCGGAATAACCAGCTAGGTTGACCCAGTAGTGAATATAAGTTAAATTAATTAAAATATTGGCAGGGACCAATAGGTTCACAGTAAGCCCATGAAAACTGTGTATAGGAAAAGATATTAGCAGGGGCAAATAGGTTCATAGTAAGCTTATGAAAACTATGTATAAACGAAGATGTCAGGATGACAGGTTCATAGTTAGCCTATGAAAACTATGAATTGATATTGGCAGGGGCCAATAGGTTTGTAGTTCGCCCATGAAAACTATATTCAGATTAAGATATTGATAGAAGTCAATAGGTTCATAGTCAACCCAAGATAACTAGGATAAGTGAAGAGATATTGGAGTTATCAATAGGTTCAGGGAGAACCCATGAAACAGTAAAGATATTGGCAGCGGCCAATAGGTTCTTAGTAATCCGATGAAAACTATGTAATTGGACAGGGAGTCCTTAAAGATTAAACACGTTATTAGTAAGCCCATGAAAACTAATAGGTTAATAGGGACTCTAGAAACTATAACTGAGATAGACAATCAAAAATGAATGGGGATGGGAATCTTGAATTGATTTACTTGTTTTGCATATCATCATATTGTTTTGAATTGTTTTAACCGCTGAGGATGTAGGAGCACGGTATATGGTTTTATAAAGGTTTTAGGATGCTTGTGAGGGGAAAACCCATTCCACTAAGTGATGTGGTCTCACTAGATATCTAATTGGTTTGAGATGGTAGATTATTATTTATATCAAGCTTTATGTCTGACTCGAAGTTTATGTTTTCCCCTTAAACTCTCGGATACTCAATTGCTTTTGAGTAGTTTGAGAGTTGAGGTTTTCAGGTACCTCTTTAAAAGCTTCTAGAGACGTGCAGGAGGTATGATAGCTATCTAGAGTTCTCTTTTATTTTGATTCCTCTGTATTGTTGTTTTAAAGGCAAAGTTGTTAAATTGCCTATATATATACACTCTGATAATCTATGGGGGCATCTTCATATATTGCTCTTGGTGTATGTTGTAATAAATATATTTTCTCTGAACGTGGTCAACGATTGTGGGATTATGTAATGAATTTGGAATGTTTTGAAATGGTATGTGGAACTATTTTGATGTTTCAAATTTTTTTCATATTCATGTGTTTCTGTGTAACGTTACTGTATTTGGTCGCCGAGGATTAATAATTATGGATGACTGCAGCATTCGTAGCCGTTAGTTTTGGGCCTCCAAGTAGGGATGTTATAAGTTGGTATCAAAGCATAGGTTTATGAAACTTAAAAGAATTAAACCTAAAAGATTTTCAAACATAATCCAATGAATCAGAAAATAAGATCGGGGTTTGGGTTAACGCTATAGTAACGTACTTGTATTTGATATATATATATATATATATATATATAAGTACGTATTCCCCTCTCTGTTAGACCATTTTTATGTATCTTACTAAGGCTCGAATGCAGATTTATGAGAAAGAGGATATGGTAGCAGGAAACGGAAGATGAAATCTTGGTGGAGTAAGCACCACAACCAACGGAAATTTTCGACCTAATACCAGGAGGAACTAAGGTCGACAGGCTAATGTTAACCAAAATGCTGATGTCAATGTGAGTACTGGAAATTGACCAGTAGATATGGGGGCGATGTATCAGTTCTTCATCAATATGATGTAAGATGGAGTTGCTGCTGGTGTTGCCAGAAATGTTGGAGGAGCTAATCCTGTGGCTCCAGTTGGGAATAATTATGCTAAGCTGAGCAGGGATTACACCAGTCTTGGTGGGAAGCCATTTATGGGAACAAAGGATGCTATAGAAGTTGAGGATTGGCTGTTACATTGCGAGATAATCTTTGCTAATTTGGGCTTGGATGAAGTGCAGAAGAGGAGGTTGACTTCTAGGCAGTTGCAAGGTGCAGCACTTCATTGGTGGAATAGTGTTACTGTTAGGATTCCGGAGGAGGAGTCGACTTTGGCAGATTTTAGAAGAATATTTGAACAAAGGTTTTTATCTAAGGTTGCTAAGTAAGCATTGCTGAGAAGTATATGGATTTGGTGTAGGGAGAGATGTCGGTAATCGAGTGTGCTACTAAGTTTGATGAGTTGTCCCGATATGGACATGCTACTATAGACACTAACATAAGGAGAAATGAGAGGTTCATTTGGGGATTGAAACCTAAGCTTGCTAGGGCGACCCTGACACATATCTATGATCCTTGTAATGTGGTTGTGGAGATGGAAATCCACCATGAGGAGATGCTTGCTGTTTGTGCCAGAGAGAAGCCAGGTGAAACCCAGGGTTCTCAAGGAAAGAAGAGAAAGTTCTTTAAGAAGAACGGAGCCTGAAAGGGAGAAGCTGCAAAGAAGGCAAAGGCTACTTTAGTTTGCTACAAATGTGACAAGAAGGGTCATTATGCAAATGAGTGCCAGTCAGGCAAGGGGAAGAAGGCTGCAGATAAGAAGAATTTGAAGTGCTTTAACTGTGACCAAGTTGGGCATCAGAAGAGTCAGTGTCCAGAATTAGTTAGGGTGGACAAGGAAAATATTTTATGGTTGGACCATCATCTGCTAAGCCAACTGCAGCTGAAAACGGGAAGACCGTGATGGAAGGTACGTGTTTGATTCAGAGTATACTAGTTAGGATACTATTTGATACTGGTGCATCACATTCATTTAAATCCTAGTGTTTGGTTGATAGGTTATGCTTAGAACCCACATACCTTGTTACTTCCTTAAGGGTTGCGAATCCAATAAGAGGGTATGCAACTCTAGGGATGAGATGTGACCAATTAGAACTTGATGTTAGGTCATAAGTTTGCATGCAGTCTATATGTTTTTGATTTTGTAGATTTCAGAACCATTTTGGGTATGGATTGGTTGAGTAAGTACTAGACTATGATATTTGGCCAGAATGGGGAGATATCACTAGGACACCCCGTTATATTCTCAATGGAGAATTCTGACCGGAGTAGTTGTGCTTTCTTAAGTGCTATGGAAGTGGAAGAAGAGTTAAGTCAGATTCGAGTAGCAAGAGAGTTTGTAGATGTCTTTGAACCGGTCACAGGACTACCACCAAAACAAACTGTTGAGTTTCAGATAGATCATATGCCAGGAGCTGAACGTATAAGTAGACCACCTAGCAGGATGACACCGACTGAAATGAAGGAATTGAAGGCGCAGCTAGTGGATCTAGAAGGAAGGAATTTTATTAGACCAAGAAGTTCACCTTGGGGAGCGCCGAGGTATTCGTGAAGAAACCAGATGGGTCGTTGAAGATGTGTATCGACTATCGTAAGTTGAACGAGAGGACGATAAAGAATAAGTATCCTTTACCAAGAATTAATGATCTATTTGATCAGTTGTGTGGAGCCAAAGTGTTTTCCCGGTTGGATTTGGTGACAGGTTTCCATCAATTAAGAGTGGCAGAGGACAGTGTTCTTTTGATAGCATTTCGGACTAGGTATGGTTCGTAGAGTGGTTAGTAATGCCATTCGGGTTAACAAATGCACCTACTTTCTTCGTGGATTTGATGAATCGAGTCTTCCGAGAGTATTTAGATAGATTCGTGTGTTTATAGATGAAATTTTGGTATACTCTAAGGATGAAAGAGAGCATGAAGATCATATTAGAGTTGTGCTTGGGACATTGAGGCAGCATCAACTTAAAGGGAAGTTTTCCAAGTGTCATTTTTAAAAGAAAGAGGTTAAGTTTCTTGGTCCCGTGGTTTCAGAGAAAGGGTTGTCAGTCGATCTAGATACGATCGAAGCTGTTAATAGAAGAGACCAGAGATGGTGACTAAGATTAGAAGTTTTCTTAGACTTGCTGGCTATTACTGGAGATTCATTAAGGATTTCTCATGGATAGCAGCGCCTTTGACTAAGCTAACCAAAAAGGAGGTGAAGTTTGTTTGGTTTGACAAATGTGAGGAAGCATTCCTTAAGTTAAAGCATTTGATTGACCAATGCACCTGTGTTTGTAGTTCTAGACGGAAACCAAGGGTTGGTGGTGTATAACGATGCATGTGGAACTGGATTGGGAGCTGTGTTGATGCAGAAGGGTAAGGTTATTGCCTACGTATCACGACATCTTAGACCGCATGAAGTGAGATATCCTACTCATGATTTGGAGTTGGCTGCGATGATCTTCACATGGAATATTTGGAGGCATTATCTCTTAGGGGAGAGATTTGAGCTATACTCAGAATATAAGTCTTTAAGATACTTATTCTCTCAGACGGAGTTGAATATGAGACAGTAGAGGTGGCTGGAGTTTTTAGCTGCTTATGATTTTGGTATAGAGTATACTCCTGGAAAAGGAAATAAAGTAGCGGATACTCTTAGCAGAATACATCGGAATGTGGTGTTAGCTATGTTGGTAGAGTGTAAGGATTTAGAAGCTTTGACTACTTGTAGTATGCAGTTAAGATCGATTGCTAGTTATTGTCAGAGTACTGTCATGTTGTCCTATTTGCAAGTTCGACCAGTGTTGATCGAGAGAATTGCTTCTAAGCAAAAGGAGGACCCATTGTTCGCCGAGAAGATCAGAAGGCATGAGGTTGGAACTAAGATCGATGATCTGAAAGACTTTAGTCTTGACCAGAGGGTGTGGTTGAGAAAGAAGGGACGGTTGTGTGTTCCAAATGTTGAGAACTTGAGGAAAGAGGTTCTTAGGGAATGTCATCGATTAAAATTTACAATTCATCCTAGAGGGACCAAGATGTATCAAGATATGAAGAGGAGCTTCTATTAGGAAGGTATGAAGAGGGATGTTGGCTTGTGGGTTAGGTAGTGCGCAAACTGTCAACAAGTGAAAGCCGAACATCAAAAGCCAAGTTGATTGCTTCAACCTCTAGAAATTCCAGTTTGGAAATGGGATTCGATATCCATGGATTCTATAGACGGGTTGCCAAGGTCAAATAGAGGAAATGAAAGTATATGGGTTATAGTGGACAGGTTGAGTGCCCATTTCATTCCAGTTAAGTCAACTAGGACGGCACTTGTTTTTGCTAAGTTGTTCATAAAGAACATAGTTAGACTTCATGGAGTTCCTAGTAGCATAGTCAGTGATAGAGATCCTTTGTTCACCGGCGAATTCTAAAAGAGTCTACAGGACATATTAGGTACTAAGCTTAAGATGAGTACTGCATATCACCCTCAGGCGGATGGGTGGACAGAGAGAGTCAATAAGGTACTCGAGGATTTACTAAGAGCTTGTGTATTGGACTTTGGTGGATCTTGGGAGGATCACCTACGTTTGGTTGAGTTTCCCTATGATAATAGTTATCAGACTAGTATAGGAATATCATCTTTTGAAGCTTTGTATGGAAGGCCATGCAAATCGCCAGCATGTTGGTTAGAGGCTGGAGACAGGTTAGTCTTAGGTCCAGATTTGGTTAGAGTGGCATCAAGGAAGATTGAGCTAATCTGAGGAAGGATGAAGGAAGCTCAGTCCAGACAGAAGAGTGACGTAGATAAGAGGCGTAAATACCTAAAGTTCTCGGTTGGAGATAAATTTTTCGTTAAAGTATCACCGATGAAGGGTGTGGTACGGTTTGGGAAGTCGGGAAAACTGGAACCGAGATACGTTGGTCCATTCCAGATTACAGAGAGGATTGGAAAGCTCACATACAAAGTAGAGTTGCCAAGAAGTATAGCAGGTGTCCATAATGTATTTCATGTGTCTCATCTTCACAAGTATATGCATGATGCAGAGGCTACTATTTCCCCAACAAGGTTGAATGATTTGATAGTATAGCCTAATTTGACTTTTGTTAGACAACCAGTTCGGGTTGTAGTGAGGGATGGGAAAAGATTGAGGAACAAGACAGTCAAGTTGATGAAAGTTCAGTGGAGCGACAATGAGGACTGTACTTAGGAGACAGAGGACAGGATTCGAGATACTTATCCTGATCTGCTTTGAGGGTATGTCTATATTAGAATTATATAGATAATTGCTAGTCAAGTGGACTAGTATGGTTGTTAGGAGTCGTTACAGATGATTTCTATGTTTAGTATTTAGTCCTTACAGAATTTCGAGGACGAAATTCTTTAAGGAGGGGAGCCTGTAACACCTCTAATTTTTAATAACATTATTCAGGATATTTAATTAGATAAATTAAATAGAATAATGTAAATGTTAAGTGATAAGAGGATTGAGATTTGAATAAATACATAGAGGTCGTGCTTAATAAATTAAATGGGCTTAAGAGAGGTTTATAAGTTAATTAATCTACGCAAGGGTATATTGAGAAATAGCCGCACATAACCCCTTACCCTTATATATTCTCGTTCCTTATAGTATCATTTACCATTCACGTTCATTTATCAATTTCACAAAACTTAAAAACACAAATATAAGATGAGGAGCCAGCCATTGCTAAGGAAGAGAAATTCAAATCTAAAGCTAAGGAATTAAAGCAAGAGGAAACTAATCTTCAACAAATCTCAAATTCCTTATCACATATAAGGTGAATAATAATTTATACCGACTCTATTTTTATGATCATATGTTCTTGGATTTAAGATTAAATTCATTTTTATGATGTTTTGGATGATGATATGCTTGAATTATAATTTATTTGATTTAAACAAAATTGTTTAAATGGGGATTTACGCGGTTTTAGGGTAAAACCGATTGCAAATGATCTTTGAATGCCATGGAAAATTTTTATGTTATGTAAAATATGATTTTGGAGTTGGGTTTTAATTTTGATAATTTTCCAAGCTATGGAAATATCATTATGAATTTTCAAAGGAAAATATGATAAAATTGGGTCTAAATTTAATTTCAATTATTTTAAGAAGAAATTGGGTCTGGAATTTTTGTATGTTAGATAACATGATTAAAGTGAATTTTTCTAATTTTTGGGGATTTTCCTAAGTGAATTACTATGAGAATTGAATTATTTTAAAAGGAGGACCTAAATGATTTAATTGTTTTACTATGGAAGGGCTTATTTGCTAAATTAACCTTGGTTTAGATCTGAAATTAAGCGGTAGTAATTTTGGTGAAGAATTTGAAAAGTTGAGGCAACCAATCACATGTTTACACATGGGTAAGTTAGTTAGATAGAATTTGCTCTAATTGGCATTAATCAGCTTTTACTTAGAAAAACAGGTTCCGCCTCTATTAGAAGTGCCTTTCGGCCCATAGCTTCCGCCTTCAATCAAGTCGAAACCCCCATTACCCCGAAACCAATACACAATGTATCAACATGGGTATGCTGTGGATTGGAGGAAGGCGGAAGGCATGATGTCGAAAGCATTGCTTCCGATAGGGACGATACCTTTGTTTGTTTTAAGAAAAGTTAAGCATCTGCCTTTGTTTTATTAAAGCTTTCGAAGGTGTCGAAACATATACTTCCGAAAGGGGTTTCCTAATATTTTTCGAAGGGTTGCCATTTTATGTTTAAAAGTAAGAGCCTTCGAATGAGTTCCTTTATTTTTAATATAATGCTTTCGAAAGTAGGGGTTCCGACTTAGTCGAAGCCCTACTGCCATTCTTTTGCCTTTCGAGTATATTGAAATCATCAATGCTTTCGAAGGGTAGTTTTTGTTTTAAATATGTTCTAAGCCACTTCCTAAATGCTTTCGAAAGGGTCCAAGGGTTTCGAAGGCAAAGGCTTCGAAAGGGGGTTTCGATGCTATCCTTCAGTAATTTGCTTGAATGATTTGAAGCTTTCGAAAGGATGGTGCCGACGCCATCAAGTTTTCCCCAATACATTTATATGATAAAAAATGGTTTTGAAAGAGATACTTCCGTTTATATTCACTTTGACTCAAATGATATTTTTAAATATAAACCCAATGGTTTCGGAAGGGATACTTCCAAAGGTTTCGAAAGGGGTACCTTCAGTGGTTTTGAAGCTATGCTTCTAAGAGTTACTAAGTAATACTTTATTATATTCGAAAGGTTTCAAAAGAGAGATTTTAAAGTGTTTCGATAGGTAGGGTCCTAATGTTTTGAAAAGAGATTTATATGCTTTCGAAGGAGGTTATCCAGTGAGGTCGAAAGCAAGGTTTTGAAGGTTTGAAAGCCTTAGTTTCTCAAAACAAATAACCCAATCTCATTTTAGAGGAAAAACCCATGGCTAAGTAAAGGAATTTTGAAATGGTTTTAATAAGAAGCTTTCCTTGATAAAATATTAGGTTAAAGGGATTAACCATGTTTCATATGAAAATAATTGCAGGGATATTAAATCCACGGCAGTGGTATATGTTATTATGTTTGGTTCTTCAAATATATATATATATATATATATTCACATTGTAATAAACCCATAACGATAATTTGGGGAAGGGAAGAATAACCAGCTAGGTTGACGCAGTATTGAATATAAGTTAAATTAATTAAAAATATTGGCAGGGGCCAATAGGTTCACAAAAAAGCCCATGAAAACTGTGTATATGAAAAGATATTGGCAGAGGCCAATAATTTCATAGTAAGCCCATGGAAACTATGTATAAATGAAGATGTCTAGATGAATGGTTCATAGTAGCCCATGAAAACTATGACTTGATATTGGCAGGGGCCAATAGGTTTGTAGTTAGCCCCTAAAAACTATATCCGGATTAAGGTATTGACAGAAGTTAATAGGTTCCTAGTCAACCGATGAAAACTATGATAAGAGAAAAGATAATGGAGTTACCAATAGGTTCGGGGAGAACCCACGAAACAATAAAGATATTGGGAGGGGCCAATAGGTTCTTAGTAATTCGATGAAAACTATGTAACTGGACAGGGAGTCCTTAAACATTAAACAGGTTATTAGTTAGCCCATGAAAACTAATAGGTTAATAGTGACCCTAGAAACTATAACTGAGAAAGATAGCCAAAAATGAATGGGGATGGGTAATCCTGAATTGATTTACTTATTTTGCACATCATCATATTATTTTGAATTGTTTTAACCATTGTGGATGCAGGAGCATAATATATGGTTTTATAAAGGTTTTATGATACTAGCAAGGGTAAAGCCCGTTCTGCTAAGCGACGTGGTCATACTAGATATATAAATGGTTTGAGATGGTAGATTATTATTAATTCCAGGCTTTATAGCTGACTCGAAGTTTATGTTTTCCCCTTAAAATCTCGGGTACTCAATTGCTTTTGAGTAGTTTGAGAGATGAGGTTTTCAAGTACCTCTTTAGACGAATAAGCTTCTGGAGATGTGTAGGAGGAATGATAGCTATCTAGAGTTCTCTTTTATTTTGATTCCGTTGTGTTGTTATTGTAAAGGCAAAGTTGTTAAATTGCCTATATATATATAGACACACTCACACACTCTGATCATCCAAGGGGCATCTTCATATGTCGCTCTTGGCGTATGTTGTAATAAATATATTTTCTCTAAACGTGGTTAACGATTGTGGGATTATGTAATGAATTTGGAATGTTTTGAAATGGAATGTGGAACTTGTTTGATGTTTCAAATTTTTCCAATCTCGTGTGTTTCTGTGTACCAATGTATTTAACATTACCATATTTGGTCGCCGAGGATTAATAACTATATATGACTGCAGCATCCGCAGCTGTTAGTTTTGGGCCTCCAAGTAGGGGATGTTACATTGCCATTTCCCTCACTTCTTCTTGGGATCCACTGCCTTATCAAACCTACTATGGTCCTAGAGCTAGTGTCTAGGTTCTAATTGTTATTCTTGTAAATCCTAAATGCGGAGAGTGTTCTCCACATTCCCACCCTTCTCATGTCGCTACGCTTCTCGTAGTTTTGCAAAGTAACATTCCCTTCTAGTGCTCTGGTCTCCCTTTACTACCTTGACCTCATTCTCCATAGGGAACTTCATCACCAAGCACCAAGGAGTCGGTGGTATTCTAAAATCAGCGAGGGCTGGTTGGCCCAAAATGCATTATATGCCGAGTATTCATCCACTATAACAAATTTTTGAATCTGGACTATCCTACGATCTCCTTCGCCTAACTCCATGGGTAGATCGATCGCCTCGATTGGTTGTTTTTCTTTGCCTATAAATCCTTGAATTATGGTTTTACAAGCTGTAACCTCCTTCATGTTGATCTTCATTTGATCGAATGTCTTTCGAATAGTATATTCACAGAACTTCTACTATCCACTAAGACCCGATATACTATTGCCGGTCTGATTCCAACTATTACCACCATGGCGTTGAAAGTTGGCGCTTCGAATCCATTTGTATCCCTATTCCTAAATATGATATCATTAGTTATCATCCTTTGCTACATAGTCGGAGCTTCATCTTCTATGATGAAGCAATCCTCTTATGGTACGTGCTTTAGTGAGGTCGCACACCGTTCCACTTCCCACTAGTTTTTCTCTGCTGGATGAGGTCCTCTTGTTATGATGCTGATAATCAACTTCCCATCATTTCGCATAGGTCCTTCTCTCTTTGTCCAGGTTGGTTCCCTTGGGCAAACGACCCTTAAGGTCGCGCAGTTTGACAACCTTCCTATGGCTCTTTAATGTACCGCTAGAGCTTATTCTTCCTTATCGGTTTTTTGATGAGATCCTCAAATGTCGGCACTCATTCATGTTGTGTCCATGAGTTTCATGGAAACGACAGAACTTTCCAAAGCGCCTTTCCTAAATGGTTGCCTCCCTCCTAGGTGGCTTTTTATATTGCTCCATTCCTTGAGTAGCAAGGTATATGTTCTCTAGAGTATCATTTAGGGGCGTATAGTCTTTCAGTTTCATATTTCTAGGACATTTCTTTTTTTCGTTGCGCCTTCTACCGGGGCCTTGGTTCCTTTCTTTTGGTTACCAGAATTTTTAATATTAACTACCACATTACCAGAGCTTTCTCCAGCTTATTTAATTGTCACGTTGCTCTAGATAACTACCTTTGATTGTCCTTCATTTGCCTTTCCTGCAGCTAGAATCATCTCTTTCAATTGCAGAAACTGGTTAGCCTTCCGATGAAACTCTTCCATGGTTATAGGTTTCTTTATTTTCAACCATGTACCGAAATCTATGTCTATGTGTATACCCTAGACCAATGCCATAAATACCAGATCTCCTTCAGATTACTTACTTCCATAGCAATATTGAACCGGTTTGAGAACCCCTTCAGTGACTCCTTGGGTCCTTGAGACAGGCTTGATAAGGATATCACATCCTTAGGCTAAGCAGCATGAAGTTGAAACTGCTCTATGAACTTTCTAGATAACTTGTCAAAAGTCGATATGGATCTTAGCACGAGCCTTATGAACCATACCGACGCAACACCTTGCAAGAAGATAGGAAAGCACCTACATCGAACAGCATTCGTCACCCTGGCACCATCCATGTGACATTCATACTTGAGTAAATGTTACCTAGGATCGGTAGTCCTGTTGTACGATGGCATAATCGACATTGTAAACTTCTCGGGATACTCTTCTCTTAGAATATTCTCCATGAATGGAGTCCTACTTACCGCGGAGCCCTAATCCTCGTTCTTTCTACCTTTGCTTTATTCGACAAATCGCTTAACCATGTCTGCTATTTATTCCTCGCTGGCACGGTATTTCGAAGGACGACTATTAGGGGATGCATCGAGTGTTTGGCTCTGCAAAAGTTCTCAGTTTTCCTATTGATGTCTAGGTTCTCCAGTCTTTGGGAGAACCACTCCTCCAGGCTTCCATGGATGCCCAATTGGGTCTGTTGTGGCTATTTGAAGTCCAACTCCATTAACTCCATCATCTTGCTTGTAATCATCACCGTTGTGTCGTAAGTCATCCTTTGAGTCTGATAAGTCCAAGGCCTCATCTCCTGGCTCCTCATGTCCTCCAAAATTCCTCTTAGTATCGACCTGATTGTGGTCGGCACTGAGTGGTCTCCTTTTGGGGTGAGCATGCCGACTTCCTCCATCAACTCCTTCCACTGCCCCAGCAACTACTTCCTTCAGTTTTGTCTTTCATTTTGCCTATTCTGACCAGAACCCAATGAATTCTCTTCTTTAGATCCTGAAGGAGAAACTTCCCTCCTACTCCTACTAGTCCTTTATGGTTGTTGGGTCAGTAGTGCTATATTAGTGTATTTCTTTTCCTTTAAAGCTTTATGGCTATCAACCAACTTCTAATTCAACTCCTACATTTGTCAAATTCACTCCTAGTAACCATCCCTTACTAAGTAGATGATCTTGGTATTGCCCGTTGGTTGCTGACTTCCAATCAGTGAGCATTTCCTTCATCACCACCAGCTATTTCTTCTAACGATGTTTCAGATCTCCTAGGTGCCATTGATTTATTTCATCAAGTTTCCAAATTCCTTAAAGTAGATCTTTTAGATCTCTTAAAACCCAAAATAGAAAGTTAGCTCTAAGCCTGAGAATCGTTCTCTCGGTGAAAGCACCAAAATGTTGATGCCAAAAGTGGCACATCACCCAAAAACCTACTGAAATATGGAGATCTAGGAGAAAATACAAGAAAAACAGTTAGAACACTAAGATTTTTATGGTGGTTTGGCAATCTTTGGCTTACATCCACTGTTATCTTTATTGATTATGATTTAGGAGAGAGTTTGAGAGGATTAGAGAGATTTAGAAGCCACAACTACAAAGGATTAACAAGTTCTTAAGCCTAGAACTGCCAACAATGTCTACCTTGGTGACTGCCATGAGAGGAGATAGGTAATGTAGAAGTTGAAGTGCCCAGAAGCCCTCTTTCATTCACAAGTAGAATCGAAGGCCTATGAAATGCAAGGTCCAGATTCAAGTCCAAAGGTGTAGGAGAAACAAAGTTGGCCCAATCTCCCATAAAAAGTTCGAGATACCGAGAGAAACCTCTTGGTATTGATTGGTTTTTGTGTGGAAATTCTCTGCTACTTCTTATATTTAGCCTTCCTCTCTTCGATTCGTGGCATTCCAAAATTTTCCTTGAAGGTGGAGTTGTTACTAATAATTTCCTTTATACTTATTGTCTTTTCCTACTTTCTTTGCTTTTTCTCATGAATCCTTGGAGTTGTTTGTTTATTCTTGAAGAAAAGCACCCCAGGACGATCATTTGAGCCTATATTTCAAGTACAAGCAGTTTGGGAGGTCCATAGTGGAGCAAAAAGCTCTTGGTACCAAGTGGTTCCTCTCAGTACCTAGTGGTCCACTTTGCCCCTTTGCCTGTGCAACTTGTTGGATATGCTCCTATGGCCCTTCTAAGCATATTTCCAAGTTCATGAATGTTTTCGTCTTCATCTTAATGTTCTACTTTTAGTGAAAATATTCTTGGTCAAAAATCCGGTTAACAGTACTTATCTATTGCAATAACATCATCTAAAATAAAAGATGCCATGTTTTCCATTGATGACCCAAAGAGCCTAGGACCAGATGGCTTTTCATCTAAAGTTTTTCAACTGCATTGGTAGATGCTGCAAGAAGATTTTTTTGCTACTGTAATAGGAATATTCCAAACCAGAAATATTGCATAAGGGCCAAACCACAGCTTCATCACATTGCTACCTCAAAAAGATAAGCTACAAAATATTTCTGATTATCGTCCAATATCATGTGAATTTTTTTTATATAATCCGGTATCGAATATGCTTTAGAATTAAACATCATTTTACTATTCCTTATTGCAGAAAATCAATCAGTATTTGTTCCTAATAGAAATATTGGGTAAAAATATTTCTAGCTCATGAATCGATGAGGGATTTCAAGAAAAATGAAAAGCCAAAATGTGTATAAAGATTGATTTGCAAAACGCATACGATATGATGAATAGAGATTTTGTGTGCTATATACTTTATACCATGAGTTCCCTCTTACGCTAATAAATTTGTGTTCAAATGCATAAACATGCCTACAATTTCTATAATGATGGATGGTATTCCTAATGGTTTTATCAACTCAACAAAAGGGCTATGACAAGGAGACCTATTATCATCGTATTTGTTTTGAATCCTAATGAAATTCTTTTCTCTAAGGATGGAAGATGCTTTTATTGACAAAACTTTATAACTTATTTCAACGATAAATCCTACTATTACACAGTTATTATATACAGACGATTGTATGATTTTCTTGGCTGCCAATACAATTAATGCTACTATCATGAGCAATAGTTTCATAGAAATTTCTAAAATAGTGGGTCTATGCATCAACCAAGTGAAATCAAAAGAATTTTTTTATAGAGATGCTACAAAAAATTACAAATATTGACTATTCTGGGCATGAATGTAGAAACACTACCTATTAAATATCTAGGTGTTCCGTTATCAACTGAGTATATTCATGCATCACATTGTGTGTCCCTGTTAAATAAGGTTTCTCAAAAATATGAAGGATGGGATAGTAATCTGCTATCAATGGTAGGGAAGGTTGTATTGATACACGATAGCATTACACTGATAGTGTTATATTGGCTACTTATTTATCATATACCAAATTCCTTGCTCAATAAAATCGAAAGCCCATGTGATTTTTTTTTCTAGAGTGGAAAACTACATAAGATAGCTTGAGAACAGTTGTGCAGACTTAAGATGGAGGGGGTATAGGCCTTAGATTGCTCAAAGACCTCAGGAAAATTGTAACTATCAAATTGACATGGAATTTATTGATTAAAAGACGTTTATGAAGTGATTGGATGAAAAATAAATATCTATACAACCAAAACTTTTGGATTATGGAAGTCAATAATAATTTTTCAAGCACAATGAAATATATTCTTAGAGAAAGAGATACTGCTAATAGACCGATTCAAAGAATTATAGTAAATGGTGCAAATAAATCATCATGGTTTGATCCTTGGATCAATCATAAAATCTATAATGGACCTAATGGGATGGAATAGGGTCAGCATGAGTGCAAATTCAAATTGTACTATGAGTTGGTATAATAAAAAAAATGAACTTGTGGATCTACCAATTTCAATTTTCTAAAAATATGGAACATGACTAGAATGCAAGCATAAAAAGTAGATTGGGGGGAATAATATGGCACAAAACTATAGCAGAAAATATTAGCATTACTGTAACAACACGGAATTTTACCGCTTTGATTTGTGAATATTTAATTAATTTTAACTATTCAATTTTGGATTTTAATAGTCAAATAACCCTCTTTTAATTAATAAATAATAATTGCAAACTCGTTTTTAAAATTTGTTTACATAAATAAATAGTTCGATGAAAAATTGAAAATATAACTGAAATTCGTTTTTCAGATTTTTGACTTTTTATTGAACAGAAGTTGCCACAACTTTGTTGCATTCAAATAGTGCAAATGGAATTAACTAAAAATAAGTATGTTTGATAACTTAGATAAGGGTTTAAAAATAATTAATTAATTGATAGGACTTTTGCTTTTTAATTAAGAAAAGTGGGATTTTTGTATATAGATTTGTGTGCATTGGTACAAAGGAAAAGAAGTGTCATCATAAAGGCATGTGCTTGCATTAGAAAAGAGGAAGGTGTATGGAAAAGAAAGGGTAGTAGTTTGAAAAAAAGGAAGGGTGTAGCATGAATCAAGGAGGGGTAATTTGGACATTTTAGTAAAGGGTATGAAGTGTATTTTACAACTTTTTGGAATCTATAAAAGAGCCTCCTTTGTTTCATTTCTTAGTTTAACTTCCATTTCTTATTTTTCTTTCTCTTCTTCACCCTCTTCTATACTTTTTTCCTTTTTCCCTTTTCTACTTCAAAATGAATCTGTTCTCATCCAAACTCAAGTATATTCTTTAATTCAACATGGCAACAACATCTAGCAAGTCAAAGCTTGGAGAAATGAAGCACATTTTCCCAAATTGGCCCACGGCCATGCGCATGGAGGGGGGTTTAATGCCTTGGTCGTGAGCTTCTAAGGAGGAAGGCAGGAGCTTTGGTGGCTAGCAAGGAGATGGTAGGAAGTTGGAAGCTTGGAGTTAGTTTTATACTTGGTTTTTTTACTATAAAAAGTCATATATTATATGGAATTTAATGTTGTAATAATTTATTTGCTTGCTTGGGTTGCTTATAATTGTGTATTGCTTATATGTTGTTGTGTGGATTTGGATTCCACTTGGAAGCGGATGGCATAAGTAACCATTGTTTTGCAGGGGACTAAGCAAAGGAAGTTGAAGTGTCTTTGTAGTTGAGGTTTGCCTTGTGATTTTTATTTACATACATTCTTGTTTATGTAAATTTTTGTGGATATGGAAAGTGAATGTTGCTTAGTTGTAGTCGACCCTCTTGTTATTGGTTTCGAGACATTGAAATCCTTTGCTCTTTTTAAGTGGTTTGCCACATTGTTTTCTAAAAGTATTTTGAAATGGTTTTCCGAACTGACTTTTGTTTTTCAAACCTTTTTGGAAAAAATATTTAAGGTGGTTTAAAATATAGAAAGAAATATGGTTTAAAAGCTATTTTGTTTAAAAAACAAAATTTTAAAAGTTACCTTCCATATAGCGATAGTAGCCATAGATGCACTTTAGAAATCTATGAATTTAGTAAACTTTATCTATTTTAGATATTTCATAAATTCATTTCAAATATGGTTTACAAAAGTTATATAAGTATTTTTAAAGGTTATTTGGAATCTAATTATATTTCTAAAAGGGTTTGTTTGAAATATTTAAGTAAAGGTTTATGTTATATAAAGGAAACTCCATTTTCTAAAGTCACGTTCTTTTCCAAAAGTGTTACTTTTAAGTGATGTTTTAATGAAGGTTTTAACGGTGATTAAAGTGTTTTAAATATGATTGTAAGTAAGAAGAAAGCATGGATTACGACACTATTGTTGTACTAAATGTTTCTAAGAAAAGAAAGAGATTATGGACTATACCATTCTTGTTATGGTAAATGGTTTGGGAAAATTAGAAAGGAAGTTTGGTTTATAACACTTTGTTATTGAATAAGTTGTTTACTTTATAAAAAGGAAAGATGTTGCCTTTTTAAATCAAACTTTGGTTTAAATAAGTGAATTTGGTAAATATTTTTATAACAAGTATATGGAACTCTTGGATTCTATTTTCTAAACTTGGAGATATGGAAACTTGTTTCTATTTTGAACTTAGAAGTGAATGTCGAGTCAAGGTTTGAGAGGTAATAGTACCCCAACTTGAAAGGTTTCATTCTTAACAGATGAAAAGTACTAGTTTGAAATTGAAGACTACTGGTAGGTTTACGGAATTGGTTTTTCGATTGTTTTAAAAAGACATTGTTTTATGAAAGGGATTTCTTTGTTAGTGCCATTAAGTAACATAAAACGAATATAATAAGTAGTGCTAAAATGTTGACACATTTACGAAAGTAAGTCATCTTATATTTAGCACTAAAAGTCGACGAGTAGACTATCCTCTATCTGTGAGATCTAGAAACAGAGTGCTTTAACTAAAGGAAGGTCACATGCAACCAGTGTCCTGACTTAACTGGCTTTGATTCTGGGCGAGGGATAGAGAAGTCAAAATGTCGAAAGTTTGATGAGTATAATAGGGTTAATTTCTATAAATAGGTCATGATTAATTAAGCATATGTGAAGTACTTCATCTTATACTTGATGGTAAATTTCAAGGCATGGAAGACCATTTCTATTTAGTAGAGTTTAAAAATGTACATCGAGGCAAGGGTAGTTCTCTAGCTTGTCCATATTCATTGTCAATCGAGTGATGGTAATGGGTTGAAATCGAAAAGTAGTGATAAGTATATGATGTCTGACTTTCCATACGCAAATTATATACTTATACCAGATAGTGGTTAGACCACTATCGATAACTGGACTTATTTTGACTTAGGAAGTATATGAAAGCTTCACGTGTTCATATGGTTTGAAATTCCCTTCAGAGAATTCATTCCAGGGAAACATCTCTCGCTTTAAAGGCATATATTCGAGATCCCCTTGGGACTCTTATATCGTCCGCTTACTTTTGGAAGAACCGGGATTGATTCAACCGAAAACTATCGTATGTTAGTTCGGAGAGACCTGGATCAGATAAGCATAAGTTATTTGAAAACCACTTTGAATTGGCATAAGCATTCGAACTGAGAACCTCTTGAAGATGATGGAATCGAAGATGGAGTCTTTGAAATATAAGGGCTACTTGCTACTAATCCTGAGGGGGATTCCAAAAAGAATGTAGTTGAAGTAGTGCCTTCGGTTTGTTTCATCCTGAATGACTTGTATCGATGAATGCTGGCATTGCATTATTACTTGGATGGTACTGTTAGCATTCCAGGTAGGATTTGCTAAAAAAGGTAATCATTGCCTTGAGCCTCACACCTGGTAATGACAAAATAGGAGTTATGTTACAGTACTATGTGGGTGCTCCCATAAGGTATGGTAATCGCCTGATCTTGATCGGTATTTATGGTTTTATGTATGCTTATGGCCATGGAAATGGTTATTGATCACAACTGAAGAGTGATCATATTCGGTACTATCTAGGAAAGGGCAGGTCGGTCCTGATTCGTAGAGGTGCAATGTTTGCAGCCCCGATACATTTTCTCTAGAGGTGTACTATATCTGTATGGTAGGTAGTCCCTTACCTTATCGTTGTATGGAATCCATTTTCCAATACGTGCCTTATGGACTTAGTTTTACACTAAATATGCTGTTGAATGTAATTAATGTAACCATTCCAGGTATGATTAAATACATATTTTAAACCCTAGACATTATTATAATATCACAAGATTTCTTATAGAAATGGTTTAGTTATCATAAGGTAAAAACTTGTTCGTGTTTATGTATGGCATAGTCTTACGAGATACCTTTATTTTTGAAATGGTTATAAATATAAAAATCCACTCGATTTGAGTTTCTCGCGTTGATTTACAAAATTGATTCAGGAGTTATTTTCTTATAATACACGAGTCAGACCCGAGTATATTTCCAGATTTAATGATGAATGCTTAGAGCTTCTGGAGACGAGCTGGATGCCTCCAAGACTTGACGTATTTTATTTTTTGCTGAATTTCTTGTTTGTATATATTAGCATTTGTAAGGACAGACAGTTATAACTATCCAGGCTGATGATAAGTTAGTTTTCTCTAATTGTTGTAAAGTTTTCTTTTTTGTGAGATTATATATTAGCATCTGATATTATATATTACACACTATGATGTGAGATTATGCTCTGTCTTTTCTTTTATTTTACCTCAACAATCTATCTTTTCAGCCTTTGGATGATCGACATTAGAATATCGTGGATATATTAGTGTTAACTCTTGAGGATCGAAAAGGTGGGTCGTCACATTTGGTATCAGAGCTGAGGGTAAACGAGAACCTTGGCCTTTATGAGGTAAACATATTAGAGATAAGGTAAGTGACACCCTAGAGTGACTTTGAGTGTATTATATATGAGAGCACGTTTTTGTTAGTCCTATAAAAATGTTTTACTTTATTTTTGGAAATAGAGAAATGAAATAATTTTACCTAGGATTATATTTTCGGTATAAAAGAATAATTATCAAAATATTAATATAGTTATTTATGATGTGTTTGTTAGGACATGATAATATTCAATTATTATCATTTATTGTTTGATTAGTCATGCTCATCCAGTTTAGGAGCATTGGCTATTGTTTACTGATTGGTTATTTATGCTCGACCAGTCTACAAGTATTTATTTTTTTGATTTTGATTAAATGTGAAAACCTTATGAATTAAGTTTCACAATTTGACTATAAGATGTTCGGTAGTAATGTTGTTAAAAGTTTATTTTGTTATAAGAAGGAATGATTTTATATAAAGATGATTATTTAAAAATGGTTTATAAAATGTGTTTTTTAAATAAGAAGATTTTTGAAAATTTAAATCCCGATGGCTCTGAAAAAGATTTCATATGGTTTCTGGAAAAATTAATAATAGTATTACTTGAAAATATTTATAAGTATAAATATTTGAAAGAGAATTGTAAATAAGGTATTTTTTTTTGGATAGTTAGGGGAATGAGTCTTGATTAGTTTTGTAGTGATCTGAATAATCTTCTAAATGATAATCGAATGTTTACTCAAGTAAACGTTGTAGTGTAATTAGTAAATTATTCCCTTTGTCGTTGTATGATCGAGAAGAGTTTGAGTCTAAACGAACCTGAAATAGGTTTTAGATAAAGTGCTAAAGCTATTTTATATGTATATGAAATATATATAGTATTGTTTCAAAATGGGATTCAAAAAAGGGAAGAAGTATCTTTATGCTAACTAGTTCGAGTGGCTCGAAAATGACTAAAACTTGGCAAGGAATGTATTCGAAAGCACTTCTTAAGTATTACTGTAATGACCCAGAATTCGATCACTTTAAAATATAATATTTAAATAGATTTTAAATATAAAATATATAAGATTTTATGATTCAAATAATATCAGATATGATTTGGAGATAGAAATATACACAAAAATAAGAACCGTTGCCTATATCGGTAAAAGTGACAAAAGTCTGATTTCAGAAAAGTAAGTTTGGATGGTTAAATAAATTATTTTAATTATTTTAATAAGGGTTTTCATTTTTAAATAACAATATACAAGTTTATTTTCAGGTTTTGTTTACATAAATAAATAGTTTAACAAAAACGTCAAAATATGACCGTAAAACGTTTTGTAAAAAATGAACGTTTTGTTCAATAGAAGTTGTCGCAACATTGTTGCACCTTTATTTTCATATACATATACATATATTTAGATTGGTTAGGTATAAATAAAGTCACTAAACAAGATTACATTTTCTAAAAAAGTTTAGAAATCTCTAGAATATCATTAACAAAAAGTAAGCACAAAAGGACAAACATGTCAAAATCAAATCTACACAAAATCTTACATTATTTTACTTAATACTTAAGTGATTAAGACATAAAATTGTGAAGTGAAAGGTGATGTTAAGTGTTGGAAAAAATGTAGTTTATTTAAGTTGAAGTAAGGATATTTTGGTCATTTCGCATAATAATATTTTATTCCAAACTTTTTCTATAAATACCTAACCATTTCTTCACTTTTTTTCACACTTCTCCTTCTTCATTTCCAAGCTTTCTCTCTTCATTTTTATGGCTTCTGACCTTAATAAAATAATGTCAAAATTTAGTTCAAAAATATATTAAATCAAATATCCATCCAAACGCTACCAAAAACACTTCGAAACTCCCCCTTCTACTCCCCCTATCCACGGTCGCACCCACCACCTACCAAAGCTAAGCCCACCTCTCCCCTAAGCCAAGGCCGTGAGCACATCCCCCCTCTCCAAGTCCAAGCTGAGCCATTTCGAGTCAAGCGTGCAACTGTTCGTGAGTGTTCGATAAAGTTAGGAAAGTTATATCCGTCTAAAGTTAGTTCAATTCCATTCAAGGTGAGAACTCCAAATTACTATATTTATGTATGGATGTGATGATGTGATATGATTGTATGGATGTTTGTTTATGATTTTGATCATCATATATTGTTTATCTCATGTGAATGTTTGAACAAGTCACGATATACACGATGTTATTTCACATGGAAAACACTTTCCGAATGAAATTTGAAAAGTAGTATGGAATCATTTAATACATTTTAAACTGATTGAAAGTGTTTTAGAAATTTTTTGCAAACATATAAACTTGTTTCGACAAGTTTTAAATGAAAACCAATAAATGAGTCAAAACTAGGCGCGTCGGGTAATGGTAGTTCGCGATTTCGTGCCGAAGAAATTCAAATGAGTATACGGAATATAATTTAGCTCGGAATTCTTCGAGATAATAATTTTGCGGTCTATTATATCCACAGTTCTAAAATGAAGATAGAAAATCAAGATTTCATATTGTAGATTTTAAAATATGTCCAAATCAAATTTTCAGAAAAATCGCGCTATTACAGTAAAGCGACTAAAGTATAAAATTCTTTGAAATGAATATTTTTAAATGTTTAAAAATATGAAATAAATTTTATAAATCCAATAAAATAGTTTAAAAGAGATTTGAATTGAAAAATATGGATTTTCAACTATTAGAAAAGTTGTTTTAAATCGAATCAGGTTTTTTAAGCACTTTCCGCAGCACTTTTTTGATGTCGTTGCAATAACTTTAGAAATGAAGTTTTAAACTTAAAGATTCTTTTAAAAATTCTTTTATAAACTTTTTAAAATAAATAATTAAGTGTTTTAAAGATGATTTGAGGATTTTATGATTTATTTAAAAAGGTTTGAACAAATGATTTAAAGAAAAGCTATCAAAACCAAGTGATTTAATCTTGGCTCTAAAAGCCGACGAGTACATTGGATTTCTCTATTAGTGGGATCAGGGTGAGATGCTTAAACTAAAGAGAAGTTTAGGAGCAACCAGTATCCTGGCTCACCTGGCCTCTTCTGGGCGAGGGATAGATAAGGTCGAAATGTCGGAAATGAGTTAAGTATAAAAGTTAAAATTTTCCAAATTTAAATACTCATAAGTTACTATCTAAAATAAATGATTTGATAAATTTCAAAAGGAAGGTTTAAATGATTCCATATTTACTAAAAGAATATTTCTTTTAGATATATGTATATATATATCTCGAAGCTATTCTGATAAAGAAATGAATATATCAAACAACAATCATCTACTTATAAAACATCATTTTTATCGATGGTTGGATTTCGAAGAGACCGGGGTCGGTTCTGGGAAATCCCTATTCGAAAACCACTTCGAACCAACTACATTTTGAAGTAAAACATGTTGAGGTTAAGATTATTGAAGATGAAGATATTCATGATGTAGGGCTATTTGCCACTAGACCCTCAGGGAAATTTACCATATCATATATTGGGAGTATTGCTCCTTTATGAAAATCTTCGATTTGCAAGGACTATTCGCTACTTATCCTAAGGGTGATTCCCAAAATAGGATGTGGTAGGAGGAGTGCCTTCTGGTTCGTTCAGTCCTAGAACGAACTTGTATGGACGAATGTCTGACGTTTCATTTTAAAATCACATTAATTGATCTCTATAAATGTATCATCTACTTGGTAGCGGAGAAGGCAACTTCTCTTAGCTTAACACCCTTTCCTAAGAGTACGAGCTCATGAGTTATACGTTTGTCGAAATCAGTTGAATGATTATGGAATGGCATTATGTCATTCAAAGAGGAAAGATGATATGCTTTGTGAAAGGTAATCGTTACCTTAAGCCTCACACCCGGAAATGGACAAAACAGGGTAGATGTGGCAAGGCTATGTGGTTCACAACTATTAGGGTATGATCATCCCCTTCTAGATAATTTCTACCCGTTATAACATTCAAGTTTAAATTATTGTGGTGTATGCTAAGAGATATCTCGGATAGGTCGGTAATGACCGGGGTGATGACATATTCGGTACTATCTAAGAAGAGGTAGGCCGGTCTTGTATTGGTAGAGGACCATCAGTTGGGCCTCGGTACATTCCTCTAGAGATGTACTGTCAGAAGGTAGTCCCTTCACCTGGTCATTTGTATGGGAATCCATTCTCCAATAAGTGCTTGCCATTTTGTTTGTAGAACCCACTTTGTGGCTAGTATGCTGAAATTTAATCAATGTAACAATTTCAGCTAAGATTAATAGGTTTACTTGCAGATGTTTTCAAAGAAATGACGTTAAAGATAATATCCCTTAATTTTATGTAATATTGGGTTATCATAAGGTAAAAACTCATTCCGTGTTTATGTGCGGTTGGTCTTATGAGATACCTTTTTATTTTCAAACATTATATTTAGAGTCCTCACTCCAGTCCCATGACTGACCTGGAGTTTATTTTGTTTTCCCTTTAAACTCTGGGTGCCCTTATTTTATGCGCTGCAAGTTGTCGGGATTATGTTAGGAGCATTTTGATGAAGAAATTTGAGAGGAGTTTTTGGAGCATGCAGTTGGAGCATCTTATGTGAATATCTATCTTTCTTCTTATTTTCCGTTGTGCCTAGTTTTGTTTGTACCAATAAGTGTAGGAGCAAACAGTCATAGCTGTTCCTGGCTAGGTTAGTTCATACCATAACTCTGATGTACCATAGTGAGAGTGGTTGTACATACTATCTATCCATATAGTTAAATGAAATGTCAAAATTTGTGTTCCTATCTTTACTTTACTTTACCCCTGATAATCTGCCTCCCTGGCACTTGGAATTACGGCACGCAAATATCATGGTTGTATTAGTGTCGATTTTCGAGGGTCGAAGAGACTAGTCGTCACATTCGGTATCAGAGCTGAAGGTTAAGCGAGAGCCTTGGCTTTAGTGGGGGTATGACTCATTAGAGATAGGGTTAGTAATACCCTAGAATAAGTTTAATCTATGAGAGTGCATATTTAAAACCCATAACTGAATAAACTCACATTGTGCTATGCTTAAATACCCATTCTCGAAGATAAATTCGTCTTTGTATTCTAAAGTTATCTTACTATATTTAGGTAGTAAGACATGAGTACTCGAAGAGGACGAAGACGGGGAAATGGCAGCACCACAACAACCAACGGTCGAGCTCCAACCACTGCTATGGTATAAGAAGTAGCTCCCGTACAACCCCAGGTTAACTTTGCCACCCTGTGCAAAAAATTTCCCAGCTTAGGGGGAAAACCATTCAAAGGCACGGAAGCTATCATTGAAGTACAAGCTTGGATCAAATCATGTGAAAGAATCTTTAAGGCAATGAGAAAAGGAGGTTTTTTCCTTGTGGCAACTGCAGGAAGGGGTCTGGCTTGGTGGGAGTCCATTACCCTAAATGAATCGGAAGACAATTTCTCTAAGGAAAGGTTTAAGAAAGTCTTGGAGGAACAGTATACGCTAGCGGCCGGAAAATCTTGTCTTTACAGAAGCTTTATGGATCTAAAGCAGGAAGAAATGACTATTGAGGAGTATGCAAATAAGTTCAATGAATCGTCTTGTTTTGGGCCAGGTCTGATTGACACTCCTTTAAAGATAAATGAGAAGTATATTTTCGGGATAAACGAGAAGTACCAGAGCAGGATGACTGCTCATGTAAAAGGATCATTTATAGACTTGGTGGATATGGGATTCCATTATGAAACTTCAGATAAGAAGAATCTGGTGGTAGCTTAGGCCAACAGCAACAACAACAACTGGAAGAAGAGGAAGTTCAATCACTGTGGGAAAAATTCAGGGCAAGGAAAATCTGGAGGAGGATCGCAACGTAACTATTTGAAGGATGCTACATGTTATAATTGCCAACAAAAGGGACACCTAGAAACTAATTACAAGAACCTCAAGATTCATAGGCTACCACCAAGAAACTGTTATAATTGTCATCAACCAGGGCACCCGATAAAGGATTGTCCAATTATGAGGAGGGAAGAGCAAGCCAAAGTTTACACTATAAAGGATGAACCTTCAACCTCTCGGGATGTGAATGGAAAGGGAGTTTTGAAAGGTAATATTTTTATCAAAGATAGTTTAGTTAGAGTATTATTTGATACAGGAGCCTCTCATAGTTTTATTGCTAAAGAAATCGTAGATGAATTAAATCTTGACCCTAAATTAGTTGATACCCCTATCTGCATGACAAATCCTATATGTGGTATGACTAACCTTTGTATGAATTGTGGAAAAGTCCAAATTTCCCACTCTTCCCATAAATTTGCTTTTGACCTATTTGTCTTGGATTTTATTGGATTTGAAATTTTACTCGGTATGGATTGGTTGACTAAGTATAAAGTTGTTCTCGATTGTGATAGAAGGACAATATCTATATGGACCAACTTCGTGAAGTTTATAGAAATATCTTATGAAGATCTTAGTCCAAGGAGGGGTAGTTTTCTTTATGCCTTAAATTCATCCCAGAAAGAACTAGAAATGATATCTATTGTTAGAGAATTCCCAGACATTTTTAAAGTAAAGAGTTTACCCCAACATCGGGAAATCGAGTTTCATATTGACTTGATTCCTGGTGCAAGGCCAATCAAACAATTTGACAGAAGGATGGCTCCAAAGGAGAGGGATGAGTTAAATAATCAAACCCAGGAACTATTAAAGAAAGGGTTGATAAGACCTAGTTGTTCAAGTTGGGGATCGGCAATAGTTTTTGTTGCCAAGTTAGATGGATCTTTAAAGTTGTGTGTAGACTACCGAGATCTGAATAAGCAAATGATTAAGAACATGTACCCTTACCCCAAATAGATGGTTTGTTTGATCAGTTATATGGTGCTAAAGTATTCTTGAAAATGGATCTAGCCAAAGGATTCTATCAAATAACGATCTCAAAAGAATGCATCCATCTAACTGCATTTAAAGGTCTGAATACTTTCTTCGGGTGGTTGGTTATGCCTTTTGGGCTAACCAACGCACCCGCTTATTTTGTGGACCTTATGAATAGAGTATTTAGAGATGTACTCAATAAATTTATGTTGGTCTTTATCAATGATATCCTTATCTATTCTAACACAGAAGAAGAACACAAAAGGCATTTAGAAACTGTGTTGGAAATATTGAGGAATAATGTGCTAAAAGCTAAATTCTCAAAATGCCACTTTTGGGAAAAGGAGGTAAGATTCCTTGGACATATTGTGTCAAGGGACGGGATTTTAGTAGATCCTGTAAAGGGTGCAGCTGTTCAAAATTAGAAGCTACCATAAACTCCTAAAGAGATTCGTAGTTTCTTAGGTTTGGCCGGATATTATAGAAGATTCATTCAAGACTTTTCGAAGATTGCCTACCACCTAACAATGTTGACAATGAAGGATACTAAATTTATCTAGACTCCTAAATGTAAAGAAGCATTCAAGGAACTTAAATGGAGGTTAACAACCTCTCCAGTTCTACCAATTATAAATGGAAATAGGGGATTAATTGTTTATACAAATGCTTGTGGGGAAGGAGTTGGTGCAGTTCTAATGTAGGAAGATAAGGTGATCGCTTATCCAAGTAGGCAATAAGGATTCATGAGAAGAATTATGCAACACACGACTTAGAGTTATTAGCCGTTGTGTTCGCGTTAAAAATATAGAGGCATTATTTGCTGGGTGAAAAGTTTGATATCTTCACGGATCATAAATCTCTAAAATATATTTTCACTCAGCAAGACTTAAACATGAGACAATAGCGTTGGCTAGAATTTCTTGCATCTTATGATATGGATATTCTATATACACTCGAAAAAGCCAACGTAGTAGAAGATGCATTGAGTAGGAAGTATGTTGTTATTTCTTATTTGGTAGTAACTCCAACTCTTCTGGAAAGAATTACCAACAAGCAAAAAGAAGATCGATTCCTAAAGGAGATTATTAAAGATATATACAAAGGGCAGAATTCAAGCTTTGAAGTAGATAACTGGGGAGTATTGTGATTAAATGGGTGAATTTGTGTTTCGGATGTGGAAAATCGTAGGTAGGAGGTGTTAGCTGAATACCACAAATCCAAAGTTAACATTCATCCGGGAGTTAACAAAATGTACAAAGACGTAAAACAAACCTTTTGGTGGAGAAGTATGAAAAGGGACATATCCATTTATGTTAGCCGATGCACAAATTGTCAACAAGTCAAGAGTGACCAACAGAAAATTATAGGGTTACTTTAACATCTGGAGATTCTAGCTTGGAAGTGGGATCAAATATCAATGAATTTCATTGATGGCTTACCTCTAACAAGGAAGGGAAACGAAGGCATTTGGGTTGTCATAGACCGATTAACTAAAAGTGCACACTTCATTCCAGTACAGCCAACAAGGACCGCTGCAAGCCTTGGAGAGATATATATGAAAGAGATTATCCAATTGCATGGAGTTCCAAGCAGTATAGTAAGCGATCGGGATCTCGTCTTTACTAGTCAGTTTTAGGAAGCATTATAGACAACTTTGGGAACAAGGCTGAGTATAAGCACTACATATCATCCCCAAACTGATGGGCAAACAGAAAGAGTCAACCGCGTTTTGGAAGATCTTCTAAGTGCATGTATTCTAGACTTTGGAGGCTTATGGGAAAATCATTTGCATTTAGTAAAGTTCTCCTATAACAATGTTATCAAGCTATTATCGGCATGGCACCGTATGAAGCTCTACATGGTCGCCCATGCAAGTCACCAGCATGTTGGATCGAGACCGGAGATCGGTTAATACTTGGTCTTGATATGATACGAGAAGCTTCAGAGAAGGTTGATATGATTAGAAAGAAGCTAAAGTAAGCCCAGTGCAGGCAGAAAATTTATGCAAACCAAAGGCGTAGAAAATATGGAAATCTTAGTTTGAGATTCAGTCTTTTTGAAAGTCTCTCCGATGAGAGGAGTGGTGAGGTTTGGAAGGGCCGGGAAGTTAGCACCTCGATATGTTGGACCTTTTCCCATTCTTGAATGAATCGGCCTACTAGCTTATTGAGTGCAATTTCTAGAAAGGTTGTCGGGAGTGCACAATGTCTTTCATGTATCTCATTTGCTGAAACATATGGATAACCCAGAACAAATCACAGAAGTGGTTGCTCAGGAAGACTTGAAAGTAGAACCAAATCTGGCAGTTATTAGATGGCCTATTCAAATCGTTGATCATGATGAGAATTGATTAAGGATGAAGGTGATAAGGTTAGCCAAATTCAATGGAGAGGAGATGCTGAGGATTGCACTTGGGAAACAGAGGATAGAATGAGGAAGGCATATCCTAAGTTTAGGATTGATGTATAGACTTTATAAATTGTATCATCATAGTATACTCACTCACCGCTTGTGTTGTACTCGCTTATTCATACTCTTGTATATATTCCATTTTATCGAATATATTTTCTTTTGAGCTATCTTCTTCTTATCTTAAATTTCGAGGACGAAATTCTTTTAATGAGGGGAGAATGTAACAACTCAAAATTTGATCACTCTAAAATATAATATTTAAATAGATTTTAAATATAAAATATATAATATTTTATGATTCAAATAATATTAGATATGATTTGGAGATAGAAATATACACAAAAATAAGAACTGTTGCTTATATCGGTAAAAGTGAGAAAAGTCTGATTTCAGAAAAGTAAGTTTGGATGGTTAAATAAATTATTTTAATTATTTTAATAAGGATTTTATTTTTAAATAACAATATACAATTTTATTTTCAAGTTTTTTTTACATAAATAAATAGTTTAACAAAAACGTCAATGTGACCGTAAAACGTTTTGTCAAAATTCAACGTTGTGTTCAACAAAAGTTATCGCAACGTTGTTGCACTTTATTTTCATATACATGTACATATATTTAGATAAGGTAAGTATAAATAAAGTCACTAACATTATTACTTTTTGTAAACAAATTCAGAAATTTCTAGAATATCATTAACAATATGTAAGCACAAAAAGACAAACATGTCAAAATCAAATATCAATAAATCTTACTTGATTTTACTTAATACTTAAGTGATTAAGACATAAAGTTGTGAAGTGAAAGGCTATGTTAATGGTTGAAAAAACGTAGCTTACTTTAAAACTCTTCCAAATGCCATCAAAACACTTCAAAACTCCCCCTTCTCCTCCCCCCCACTCACGCCCGCACCCACCACCCACCAAAGCCAAGCTGACCTCTCCCCTAAACTAAGGCCATGAGCACCTCCCCCCTCTCCAAGTCCAAGCCGAGCCATTTTAAGTCAAGCGTCCAAGTGTTTGTGAGCATTCGACAAAGTTAGGAAAGTTATATCCGTCTAAAGTTAGTTCAATCCCATTCAAGGTGAGAACTCCTAATTACTATATATATGTATGAATATGATGATGTGATATGATTGTATGGATGTTTGTTTATGATTTTGATCATCATATATTGTTTATCTCATGTGAATGTTTGAACAAGTCATGATATACACGTCGTTATTTCACATGGAAAACACTTTCCGAATGAAAATTGAAAAGTAGTATGGAATCATTTAATGCCTTTTAAAATGATTGAAAATGATTTAGAAATGTTTCATAAACATATAAACTTGTTTCGACAAGTTTTAAACGAAAACCAATAAATGAGTCAAAACTAGGAGCATCGCATAACTGTAGTTCACAATTTCATGCCGAAAAAATTCAAATAAGTATACGGGATGGAATTTAGCTCAGAATTCTTCGAGATAAGAATTTTCTGGACTATTATATCCATAGTTTTAAAATGAAGAAAGAAAATCAAGATTTCAACTTGTAGATTTTAAAATATGTCCAAATCAAATTTCTAGAAAAATCGCGCTTTTACAATATAGCGACCAAATTATATTCTTTGAAATGAATATTTTTAAATGTTTAAAAATATGACTAAATTTTATAATTCCAATAAAATAGTTTAAAAGAGATTGTAATTGAAAAATATGGATTTTCATATATTAGAAAGGTTGTTTTAAACCGAATCATCTTTAATAAGCACTTTTCTGATGTCGTTGCAATAACTTTAGAAATGAAGTTATAAACTTAAAGATTCTTTTCCAAATCTTTTGTAAATGTTTTCAAATAAATAATTAAGTGTTTTAAAGATGATTTGAGGATTTATAATTTATTTAAAAAGGTTTAAATAAATGATTTAAAGAAAAGCTGTCAAAACCAAGTGATTTAATCTTTGCACTAAAAGCCGACGAGTACACTGGATTTTTCTATTCGTGAGATCTGGTTGAGGTGCTTAAACTAAGGAGATATTCAGGAGTAACTAGTACCTTGGCTCACATGGCCTCCTCTGGGAGAGGGATAGATAAGGTCGAAAGAAACGAGTTAAGTATAAAAGTTTTAATTTTCCAAATTTAAATACTCATAAGTTACTTTCTAAAAAAATGATTAGATAAATTTCAAAAGGAAGTTTAAATGATTCCGTATTTACTAAAAGAATTTTTTATTTTAGATATATATATATATATATCTCGAAGATATTTTGATAAAGAAATGGATAAATCAAACAACAATCATCTACTTATAAAACATCATTTTTATCGATGATTGAATTTCGAAGAGACCGGGGTAGAATCTAGGAAATCCCTATTCGAAAACCACATCGAACCAATTTACGTTTCGAAGTAAAACATGTTGAGGATAAGATTATTGAAGACGAAGATATTCATGATGTAGGGCTACTTGCCACTAGACCCTCGGGGAAATTTACCATATAATATATTGGGAGTAGTGCTCCGTTATGAAAATCTTCGATTTGCAAGGACTAATCGCTATTGATACTAGGGATGATTCCCAAAGCAGGATGTGGTAGGAGGAGTGCCTTTGGTTTTATTCAGTCCTAGAATGAATTTGTATGGACAAATGTCTAACATTGCATTTTAAAATCACATTAATTGATCTCTATAAACGTATCATCTACATGGTGGCGGAGAAGGCAACTTCTCTTAGCTTAACACCCTTTTCCTGATACGTATGAGCTCAGGAATTATACGTTTGTGGAAATCAATTGTGTGATTATGGAATGGCAATGTATTATTCAAAGAGGAAAGATGATGTGCTTTGTGAAAGGTAATCGTTACCTCAAGCCTCACACCTGGAAATGGCCAAAACAAGGTAGATGCAGCAAGGCTATGTGGTTCGCAACCATTAGGGTATGATCATCCCCTTCTAGATATATTTCTACCCGCTATTATGTTCGAGTTTAAGTTATTGTGGTGTATGCTAAGAGATGTCTCGGATAGGTCGGTAATGACCGGGTGATGATATATTGGTACTATCTAGGAAAAGGTAGGCCGATCTTGTATTGGTAGCCATCATTTGGACCTTGGTACATTCCTCTAGAGATGTATTACCGAAAGGTAGTCCCTTCACCTGGTCATTTGTATGGAAATCCATTCTCCAATAACTGCTTGCCATTTTGTTTATAGAACCCACTTTGTGGCTAGTATGCTGGAATTTAATCAATGTAACAATTTCGGCTAAGATTAATAGGTTTACTTCCATATGTTTTCAAAGAAATTTTATTAAAGATAACATCCCTTAATTTTACGTAATAAAGATTTGGTTATCATAAAGTAAAAACCTGTTCCATGTTTATGTGCGGCATGGTCTTATGAGATACCTTTTTGTTTTCAAACATCGTGTTTTGAGTTCTCACATTAGTCCCATGACTAACTCGAAATTTATTTTGTCTTCCTTTTACTCTAGATGCCCTATTTTTTCTGGCAGCCAAGTAGTCAGGATCATGTTAGGAGCATTTTGGTGAAGAAATTTGAGAGGAGTTTTTGGAGCATGGAGCTAGAGCATCTTATGGTGATATCTATCTATCTTTTTATTTTCCGTTGTGCCTAGTTTTGTTTGTACCAGCAAGTGTGAGAGAAGGCGGTTATAATTGTTCCTCGTTGGTTTAGTTCATACCATAACTCTGATGTACCATAGTGAGAGTGGTTGTATGTACTATCTATCCATATAGTTAAATGAGATGTGAAAATTTATGTTTCTACCTTTACTTTACTTTACCCATGATAATCTACCTCCCCAGCACTTGGAATTACGGCATACAAACACCGTGGATGTATTTGTGTCAATTTTCGAGAGTCGAGGAGACGGGTCATCACAATTACCCTTCTTGGTAAAGGGTTGTATGATACTATTTGGTAGGACCCAGTTCTTTGGTATCATTTTGATGTTATTCGGTCTATACGTATATTTTTATGGAGTAAAATATAATGTATCATTTCAAAAGGTTTTAAATAAAAAAACTAGATATTTAATTTTTCAGTTTCCTTGAGAAAATTGATTCAAAATAAAAAATTATTTTGATGAAATAATATGCTGATAAATGAAATTTTTAATATGGTTTATATCACTCTTGGTTAAAGAATAAATAATTTAACATAAGTTTTTAAATATGTTAGATTTAATAGTATGGTTTTAATAAGATTTATTTTATTAAACCTTATCATTCGTTTTAACATCTAAGTTGTAAAAACTAATTTATGTTATTGGGCCGACTAATAAAACATCTTTACATTAGAGATGTTGTAACGATCCCGGATTTTAATTAAGTTAAATTGATAATTAATTTAATTTTTGAATAAAAATTGTGAAATTAATTGGTAAATTGATTTGAGTTTCTCCAAATTCAAATAAAATATGTGTTGAATTATTTGAATTTAAATCTTGTACATATATGTGAATATATATGTATACGTGCATAAATAAGTTTGAATATATATATATATATATTGAATTTAAATTTTAAGTTAAAATAGGAATAAATATATGAAGTAAAATAAAATGCAAACAAAATATACTTACAAAATAATATATATATATATATATATATATCTCAACATTAGAAACTATGAAATTTACATAAGTATAATAAATATATAAGTTAGAAATTAAAATATATAAGATAAATAATAAAAAATAAAATAAATACATAAATAAATTCAAACAACATGTTAATAAACTATGTAAAATATAAAGTAAACACATTAGATAAATTTAAACAACATATTAAATATAGAAATTCATTTATATTACAAAATAATAAGTACAAGAAGAAAAATAAAATACATTCAAATATGAACAAATTGGATAAGTGTGAAACTAGACAACAAAAATAAAAATATATGTGTGTTAGCTTGCAAAAGAAGATATATATTCAAGTTTGTACATGGCAATTAATGCCATATTCTATCAGCCACCAAGAGCAAGAAAAATCTCTGACCAAAAACAAAATATCTTGTACTAGTTTATACATTACCCTGTACAACAATCTTTTACATATCATCCTCATTTCAGTTCGCCCATCTGAAATTGTGTAAACTTGAAGTAAATATCATTTCAAAACTTAAAAAAACTTCAATTAAAACAACAATAAAAATTCATATAAGCCAGGGATCAAAGAAAAGGGTTTCAGCTTGCTAGTTTTTCAAGCCTGTTTCAACATAAAAGAAAACTCTGTTCTTTCTTCTGGGAATCACTGTGAGTAACATCACTGTTTTAAAATTTAGGTAGATGATTCTGTTGCATGTTCATCTCTGAAACAAGTATGTTTGTGAATATATTTTAAAACTCTTTGTGTATATATATGAATATTTTATTGTGTGCATTGCTATGTGTTTAGATGCTTTCTCTGATTTTAGTTTCCAGGTTCTAGATCTAATTATAAATCAATTGCTCTTGATCCAATCTTTATTAGTACTTAAGTCTTGAACAAAATATGTTTGTTACATCATAGATTTTATTTTAAAACTTGTTTAAGTTAAAATAATTTGTATTGCCTCTGGAAATAATAAAACAACTGTGCAAACTTAAATAAGATAAAATTTAATTATCATGATTCATGGATTCATGTATATGAATCAAATGCTTAAACTAAAACTTGATTTTTGAAACAAAAATTACTATTTTTGTTTTGGGATGTGAGAGCAGTTTTGAGATGATCGAAAATTGGGTTTCGATCAAATTCAGGCGGTCGGAGACTCCATCGTGGTTGGGGTTTGGGTTGAGGCTAGGTGAGAGATCAGGGAGGTCGGGAAAAATGGTCGCACGCATTCCAGTTCGTCGAGGCGTCGACGACGAATGTTTTAAGTTTCTAAACCTAGTTTTAGTTGAGGTCGGAAATTTGATCGTGGAAGCCTCGTTCGTGCATCGAGCTGCACGTGGCTGGGGGAAATGGTAGTCTGGGGGGTGGCTGAGACGTGGCCGGAGTCTCGAAACCTACGAGGGTCGGTGGCGAGGTTGCGAGGCTAGTTTTGATCGGAGGTCTGGTTCGAGTTACTCGTGATATACTCGATTTCGTTCGTGGATCTGTGTGGGGTTTTCGACGTTCAGGGTTCGATGTCGTGATCGTTTGCGACTTGCCGGAGGTCTCGCCGATCATCGGAGTGTCGCCGAGGCATTGTGCAAGTGCACGGCGTTGGTTCTGTGTCTGGTGGTGAGACCGTGTGTGTGGCACGGGGAGGTTCTCATGTAGGTGAGGCTTTTACTCGAAGTGGGATTCGAGATCGTGGAGGAAGAAGAAGTACTCGGGGAAATGGGGTAGAACACTCGGGTTGGACTCGAGTAAAACTGGAATTTTCTCGGGTCTTGGTTTCAGAACGTTAAGCCTAAATAAACTTTTATGTTAATGATGTTAAACAAATTTTGTATTAATGAAGTAAATAATGTTGTACAAACTTTATTTAACATTGAAGCTTTTAGGTTAATAACTAAGTTATTTAAAGTTATTAAGGAAGATTTTTAAATGTTAATTAAGATAAATTGGTATTCATTTTATAATTTGAAATTAAAATGAGATTTAAGCAGTAAATTTGAAAGAAATGTTTTCTAACGTATTTGTGAGTGCTAAATGAAATCATTTATAAGAATGATTTTATCTTAAAGTTTAATTCATGATTAAGGTTGAATTATTTAAGAAATTAATTACGAATTAATAATTGATTAATTAAGTAATTAAAGGATAATTACTTATTATGATTAATTAAGAATTAATTAATAAATGAGATTTATTAAGATTGATTAAAGATTAATTAAAGTAAATTAATTTAATGATAAAGATTAATTGGTAATTAATGATTAATTATTATGAGATGATTGCTTAATGGTAAGTAATTAAAGGGTTAATTTCTTAAAATAATTAATTAAGGGGTTAATTAACTATGTAATTGGTTTAGAGGTTAATTTAATTAATGTGATTAATTGAAAATAATTAATTAATTAAGGGATAATTAATTAATAAAGTTGATTAAGATTTAATTAATTTATCATTGAGAATGATTTATTAATTAAGAATAATTAATTAAAGTGTTTGATAAATTAATTTATATCAAATGGTTTGTAATTAAATAATCAGGATTGGATAATTAATTCATAAGTAATTAATTTAATTGGAAATAAATTGAATTAATTAGGATTAAACAATTAATAAATCCTGCTTATAAATGATTATTGAATGCTTGATCTTACTTATGAATGATTGTATTGTATGAGATGCCTTGAATTGATTGTCCTATCTGATCTGTGATATTTTGTTCTGTGGATTGAGCTGTGTATAATTTATTCATTTATTTGTGATACATTTGTATATTATCTGTGAATCTGTGAATGAACTATAAGCGGTATAGTTTATACCGCTTATCTGCTATATTTCTGTATTTGAATCTGTGATGATTGAATGATGTTGCACTATTGTGTGTGAAACCCCTGGACCACACTTTTACACACACAAATATGGATTTGACGTGGAAATCGGTTAAGTCACAGATGATTTAAATTTAATATTTTTGAAATTGAAATTTTAATCTCAATTGATTTTGGAAATGGATTTGGGTTAAATGTTAAAGCTTTGGTAAGAAGTTTTTAAGATAAAAGTTATTTTGAATGACTTGGTAAAGTTTTCAATTTAAATAATTTAATATGAATTTGAATTCAAAATTTGGAATTGAATTGCATGTGTGGAAATTATGGTTAAAGATGTTATAAATGTGTTTATATGAATTTAAACCATTTTAAAAGTATGGTTTTGAGAATTTGAATTTAACCCAAGGACTTTAACTCGTATAAATGAATCAGATTTTCCGAAACGAAAACTATTTGTTTTCAAATAATAGAAGCTTTCATATAAGGAATGAATTTCCAATTTGTGTCAAAAGAATTTCAAGTTTGAAATGAAAATGGTTTTCCGAGTTATGAATAAATCTTTGTGAAAGATTGTTGAATTTTGTTTTGAAATTGGAAAGGTGTACCTGTTGTATAAAAGGTCGAAATGGAATTGTTTTGAAAGATATGAGTTAAATCTTTGATTTAAAGATTGGACGAGTTAATCCAATTGAAATGGAAATCGATTTGAAAATCTATGAATAGATCTTTGTGAAACTGGGTGAACTTTGTGAGATGAATCTTTTTGTGTAAAAGATTAAAATGGTAATTTGTTTAAACCATTTGAAAGAGAAGTTTTGGGTAATAAGTTGTGACTTAATTGAAATCCCAATATCCATATGTTTTTAAATATTGCGCTCACTATTCGGTTTAGCCGGGAGAGGACTTTGTGTCATATAACCCATTCCGAATAGTGGTACGACGTAAATGGATAGCATTTGAAGACCGGTGTTGAAGACCGGGTGTTTGCGAGAACGATAGGATAACCTATCGATTGTCTCTGCACTGAGTTGCTCCGGTATAGAGACCTCCATAAGTGATGGGAAGTCTGATCGGGACTGTGAATACCCGGATTGCAAGGGCTTCTTTGAAAGTGCCTTCGGTTCTGTTCGAACCCAGAACAGACTTGTATGGTTGTATGTCTGACATTACACTTTGAGATATAAAGTTGATTTCTTTCAAATACATTTCTGTTTGGTGGCGGAGATTATTCTCTTAGCTTAACACCCTTCTCTGAGACGTACGAGCTCAGAGGTTATGTAGTTGAAGGTTATCAGTGATATACTCCTAATTTGGTAGTGTGGCATGCTAAGTGTTGTCGTGTGTTGCTGATCATTTGTTGATCAAAGCATGGCTTTCATGTAAAGTGTAGCTTTGTGGATGAGACCTCATCGAGCCTCACAAACCGGTAATGGTCGAAACAGGAAAGATGCGGCAAGGTTTAAGGAGTAGCTCCCCTAGGGTATGTCCATTCCTTTTGGAAAAAGGTGGTATCATGGTATGGAGCCCAGATATTTTACCTGTGTGGTTGCTCTAATCTCATTTACTGTGTGATTGTTGCTTTGTGATCGAGGCGCCTCGGATAAAGGTCGCAAACAATCGGGGGTGGCATATCTCAGGTTTACTACCCGGGAAGGGGATAACCGGCCTTGTGTTGGCAGAGGGCCAGGTAGGTTCTCGAGACGTCCCTCCAGAAGTGTACCCATGTGGCATAGGAAGTTCCTTAGCCTGACCATTTGTTGGAGAATCCAAAGAAACAATACGAGCCTTGTACGGTTTTAGTTGTAGAACCTGTCATTTAAAATGGTAGCTATAGTAGGCATAGTATAATGGTACTTATGCTGGCTAAGATTTATATTATACTTTCGAAATGTTTTCTACACTATACACTAGCAATAATATCAAAAGAGTTTTTTTTGCGTAGTAAGCATGTTTGACTATCATAAGGAGAAATCTCCCCCATGTGTGCGATTGCATTGTGTGTGTTGCCGGGAGGCCTTATGGTAGTTTCATTTTCCAAAAATCATATCAGAATTTTCTTTTGAACTGTTTTTATTTAAAGCGGCTGTTTTTGTTACTCACACCAGTCCCATGACTGACTTGGAGTTTATTGTTCCGTTCCTAAACTCTGGGTGCCCACAATTTTCCACACGGGCAGTCTAGAGTTAGAGTTTTTCAAATAGTCAGGTTTAGTAGATTATCAGGAGCTAGTTCAGTTTTTGGAGTTCGT
The DNA here is from genome assembly GCA_030737815.1 of Allium fistulosum. Taxonomy (NCBI): domain Eukaryota; kingdom Viridiplantae; phylum Streptophyta; class Magnoliopsida; order Asparagales; family Amaryllidaceae; genus Allium; species Allium fistulosum. The sequence goes on from CM060906.1 coordinate 922,617,594, forward strand.
CCGGACGACTGACCTTGCTTATCTTTGTGAATCGTGATGGTGGTTTGAGCTTGCTGTTGAAGTTGTTGGACTCATTCTCTTTTTCAGATCATTTGGAGTTATCAGTTCTGTTGTTTCCGCTGTAACATTATTATTTGTCTAGCTCTGATATTCTTATATCATATAGATATCAATGTTGTATATCATTTTGGATATTGTATTCGTTGGAGTTGTATATGATATCATCCATTTCTTTCTTCCGCTGTGTTGTTATACTTAACGTGTTATAAGCTCCGGCGAGCTAGATTCGGCGTTTGAATCTGCGGCATTCGTGTACAAGTGAAGTACGGGTGCCGATTTTCGAAGGCCGAGTCAGGATCGTTATAGATGTCTAAGGAAAAGTAGACTCTACGACTGAGTTTGGATAGCAGCATCCTACTTTCCTTAGCTACTTAATAGACTGGATGAGTAAAGAGGTCAAAGAGGTCGACTCGGTTTTAAGACCCAAATTTATTTTGGTCCTGCATTTTAATTTAAGGAAAAGGTAAAAGATTAAACCAGATAGTTGTATATACTCTTAGGATGTAATAGGGTATTATACAAATTTAAAATTTTTAAGTTATGTTTTTTTGAAATGCTTTTGGGGAGTATGAAGAAATGGAGTAGTATAATTATTAAGTTATCCTAAAGGGATAAAAATCGTGAGTTGGACATGGATCATTTTATTCACATAACAGTTCTTATTCCAAAGTTCAGGCATATGATTTCTTGGTGTCATACACCGGTCTGAACTAGGCATTTTCACTTGGTCCTTGTATGCGAGTACTTGAGATAGATTCTTGGGATGATGTGAGTGTTTTCTATCATAGTTTATAACCATGCAAGGAAAACATAAGTATCATACGAACGAACCAGATCAGGGTTCCGCAATAAAGAAGTTAAGTGATCTATACTAGGTTGGATGAGAGATTTATGTATCCAAACAAGTAATCGGATATTACATATGGATGATTCATGCACATCGTATGGACTTAAATATATTTGCCTTTAATATTTAATGGTTTATGGGAAGTTGGGTAGACGACTCTTCGATTTGTCATGAGGTAGTGTGAGTAATCGATTGAGTAATAACATATGGCTGTTGAGCATGAGGTATGCTCAGTAGATTGTTTATCCTTGTGTGATGAAAAGGCTGTAAATCTTGACAAACACTAAGTTTGTTTATTTTCATTTAACATTGTGAGAATATTTAAAATTTAATATGGCTCGTTTTTGGGTTATTGGCTTGTGATTAAATTTCGAGGTCGGAATTCTTTGAAGGGGGAAGGTTGTAACGACCTAAAATTTTACCACTTTGATTTTTGAACATTTAATTAGTTTAAATATTCAATTATTGGTTTTTAATAGTCAAATAACCCTCTTTTAATTAATAAAAAATAATGGAAAACTCATTTTGAAATTTTTTTTACATAAATAAGTAGTTCGATGAAAAACTGAAAATGCGACCAAAATTTATTTTTTAGATTTTTGACTTTTTATTAAATGGAAGTTGTCGCAACGTTGTTGCACGCTTATGTACACATATATAAACATTTTATAAGATGTCAAATAGTGCAAAAGGAATTAACTAAAAGTACGTAAGTTTAAGCAGTTAATAAGGGTTAAAGTAATTTACTAAGTGACATGACTTTTGCGTTTTAATTAAGAAAAATGAACTTTCTGTGTGTAGATTTGTGTGCGTTGGTACAAAGGAAAAGAAGTGTCATCATGAAGGCATGTGCTTGCATTGGAAAGGAAGAAAGATGTATTGAAAAGAAGTGTCATCATGAAGTAATTAATTTCCACGTCTCGACTAGAACCCAAAATTCAAACTTAACAAGCCAATTAACACAATATAAAACATTTCTATACACTAACAAATACACACTCAAACTCATTCTAGGATATTACTAATCCAATCTCTAACGAGTTACTCATTCTAGGGCATTACTAACCCTATTGATAATGAGTTCACCCTACCAAGGCCTAGGTGTTCGCTCAACCTAAGCTCTGATACCAACTGTAACCTTCCCCTTAAGCGGGGGTTGGTGCCTACACGATGGTAACCTCGAATCTGATTTTACGGCCAGCCTCTCGGCTGAAACCAACCCATTAATTTTAGGGACGTGTAGGGGTAAAGGTTTAAGCTTTAGCATAGTTTACAAAACGAGACCACCCTATCATGTTAAAGCAACTTTAAAAACAGATCTGATCCCTGTCTCTCCGAAACAACAACCGATATGTAACGACCCGAAATTTAATCTCTATTTAAATAAATATTTAATTATATTTTTAAATAATAATAATGAACTTTATTAACAAATAAACTTATTTTAAATAATAACTAATGATGATAAAATCATTTTCAAACTTTGTCTACCAATTATATAATTTAGAAAAGAATAGAAAATGTGACCGGAAAATAGTTTCCGAAATATTGATTTTTCATTGGTTAAATATTATCTAAAATGTTAAAACACTATTGTAAACACATATATGCATATTACAAACTATTTTGTTATAAGAATATATACATGTACATATATTTTTACTTAAGCATATGTACATAGTAAGATTTTTTATATAAAAATGTATATATATTTTAATATATATAAATACCTTTTTTCAACACAAAGGACAAGAGATCATGGCATGAATAGTTGATGAGATGGGGGGAGTACTAGGGGAGGACGGAAGTCATGAGGAGGAGATGGGGGTGCATGCATGTGTATTATTTAATTTAAGGTTACTTTATGTATTTTAATAATTTCCTAAAATTATAAATACCCCCTCCATTTCATAATTTTCACTTTACAACTTCTCTTCTTCATGTCACATTTCCTAAAGCTTGAGAAAGTTTTCATGGCTTCCTACATATTTTCTATGTTGTAAAAATCTCACGTTTCCATTTTAAAATTCCTTCCACAACTTGTTAAAACTCTTCTTCGTCCATTTCTTCACTTTCCATTCAAATACAAGCACCATCATTCACCTAATACTACATGGCCGAGCCCAAATAGTGCATGGCCAAGCCCAAGGTGTCCAAGGCCGAGCCTATTTTGAGTGCGTAGACATCCAAAGTCTTCATTTCGCAAAATTCTAGCTTATATCCAAGTTTTAGCAAAAGTTTGGTTTGAATTAAAAAGTATGGTTTGAATTAGTAAGCTTCGATGAGTAAAACTCTCATTTTTGGAAAAGATATTGACTTGATTATATTAAACTATATGTTGTAAAAATATAACACTTGTTGTGGTGAAAAATCATGTTGCTTTGATGACATATGGTTATAAGTTTGTGATTGAGTTTGGATTTTTGATTTGGATGTTGAATGATATGTTTGGATATGGATATGTAAATAGTTGGTTATAATATGATGGTAGCATGTTTATGAAACCAAAAACCAAGTGTATGTGATGAAATTGTTGTGAAGTTAGCACCTTTAAATGGCGCAAAGGACTTGAGATCCGATTTGAAAACAAAAGCTCGTTTTCTAGTTTTGATCTAGAAAAATGTTTTCCAAGTTTTCACCTTTGTTTTAAGTTTTCAAAACCCTTCCATTTATGTTTTCAAATACATAGTAGCTAGAGTTAAAGTGAAGTTTTCACCTAGAAATAAATTCTAGCGAATTGCATTCATAACGATAGTCGTTATGGATGTAGTTTGGAAAATTTCATGATTTCAAGTTTTAAAGTGTTTTCTTTTGGACTGTTTTTTTGAAAACTTATTTCAAACTAATTAAGTAAGTCAAAAGCTTAAGTTTTTAATTACTTGATAATTTATTTATTTAATTTATTAATTAGGGTAATTATTACTTACTTAATTAATTAAGTAATTAGGTTAAGTAATTAGAGTTTAAGAAATTATTAACAAAGTTAATTAATTTTAACTAAGGAAGATTTAAATTATGATTAATTAAGATAAAAGAAAATTAATTTTTATTTATTCAAATTTATTTACCTTAATTAATTATTTAAATTAGAGTTAATTATTTATTTAATTAAAGGTTAATTATTCACTTAATTATCACTTAATTAGAGTTTAATTTTAAATGGATGTTTAATTATTAATTAACTAGTGCGTGCCCCGTGCTACGCACACGGGTAGATGTTGAAGCTCGAAGTTTGTGTTCATTGCATGATTAATTTATCTCATTCTTCCATTAGTAAAATTTATATGTAGATGTTGTTAATGTTATTTTTAGAATGTTATATTTGCTCAAAGTATTGTAGGACTTTTCATTTCACGTAATCAAAGCAATGTTTAAAATTTGTCTTAATTAACGTTTTATTTTGACCGGCTATGTGGTGGAAAATAATAAGGAAGGAATTATTTTTAAAAAAATGCATTGATTACCGCTGTACAATAATTAATTCAAGCAGTTGATCTTGAATGGATGAATTTTTATAAAAGCATGAGAATGGGTAAAATTTGATTCCAGAAAGAAATGAGTAGGCAACTCACGTATTTGCACATAATGAATCAGCCTGCCCAACCGAATTATTCAACCAAAGTAAAGTTGTTGTTTACCACATACTTGAAAAGTAGTAAATATTCCTTAGGAAAAAAATAACCTAACTGAGTATTATATTAATGTCAGTTCCGTATGTTGTAAAAACGGAAGAATATGTAGCTCGGTCACAGTAGCATTTTGGCGAAATGCATTAGCACAAACAGATCATGGTACAGATGTAGGTTGACCAAACTGAAAGTAAAAAGAAAATAGGAAAGTACACTGTAGCAGCTATTTTTTAACAACAATGACAACCATACTAAAATAAATTTACAAACCAACAAAGTACAAATAGGTCAAACAGTAAAGAACCATACTTACTGAAATGAAACTACATGCTGTAATAAAAATACAAAACAGACAGCAAAGGCTGGGAAGTCGGTCAAAATAAGCAGCACGTCATCCTAAAGAATTTCCACAGCCTCCCTACCATAAGATCTCCATACATGTCCAATATTCCATGTCCAACACGTTTCTCATCGGGCTAAACCTGGAATAAGGAATATCATTTCATACAATAGGATTTATTTATCTATCTTACTATGTTTTCATAGATTCTGAAACATGTTAATATAGTCAGCAACATAAACAGAAATGATAGCATACCCTTCTTATCTTTCTGACCTCCTTGTGTCACCAAGATATCCTTGATGACTTTCGATTGGTGTGGTCTTGTATGGAAAAAGTGATGGTGACCTTAAAATGGTGAGTGGGTATTAGAGTCATAGCCATGACATGTCCAATTTGGCCACTATAAACCAATGTTCTACCAGGCCTATTTTGCAGTTCATATGGATCGTATGAACTATTTCCTATAAATATAAAAACATAGCAAACAATCATTAATTACATATCTGTAAAATTACTTTGTTAGTTTTACTAAACAAAGTTACTTCTAGGAAATTACAGTTTTATTAAACTTACACAATTGTCAATAACATTTTATTTCAAAATTAATCAGAATACAATCAGTAGAAAAAATATTTTTCTTTGGCCCAGACTCTCTTGACTTTAAGTTTTTTATGTAAATATTAGAAGAGCGACTAAAAGCTAAAAAATAAATCAACTAATGAAACATATATTGAACATTTTGGTCTAGCTTCTTCAAAACTAAACATCTCATTTGTATCTGTTTCATGAAGATCTAAATTCTTGTTCACAAGTGCACTAAAGAAAACGGTGGACAAATTTACAAAAAAAAGGTTTAATCAAACTCATGCTTACTCATCAATTGTGGCACATAGAGCACCAATCCACAGTATCTTTAACCATGCCAATTAACATCAAAATAGCATAATGAAGACAAAATATAAAAATGTTCTGAACATATAACTTTATAAAATTACTCAGATACAGTAAAGTCCAATTAACGAATTTGCACATGAGGTTAGAAAATTTTGTATCATGGTATATCATTCCAGTAATAAATCAAGTCATCCTTACTTGTGCTTAGTGTTTCTTTTCCCATGGGTAACCTCCATCCTAACTTCATCATTTACTGCTTTACTGATGATTGATTAGTTTAAAAAAAGAGATGAGTTTGTGGGTTTTCTAAATAACAAATGAAAAGGAAGAAAATGGGAAATGGTGGAATATAGAGGTAGTAAGAAATTATTTTGTTGTTGTATGCATTCAATAGTTGTACATGTACTCGTAGTAATATAAGGTCATATATAATACTTAGAAACCATAAATTACAAAACATACACTAATCTTTTTCATGAGTTGCAATTGCATCAGAGAGCCAAAAACCCAAAAATCAAACACAAAAACCGACAAAACCTCAACAAATCCAAAGTCTAGATAAAATCAGCAGAAGTTGCAGCGAAATCAATAGGCTCAAAAAAAGAAATGCTAAAATATCTGTCTGCAAGATTATCTTCATTTCAGATATTTTATGCACCATCATCTATTAACATGAATCATCATTTTGAGAAGCTAAATACACATTGCACTAAGTACTTAGATTTTTCTTCTTTTATAAATTTAAGAATTAAAGTATTTAGATTTATAATACTTGGAAACAATTTATCGAGTTTAAAGTCTTTTCCAAGCAATTAGTAAGTAAGAAACGTATTAAAGTCAATGTTTAACATAAATTTTGTTCATCTACATCTTTCATTATTGCTTTCAAACAATTGTAAAATATAAGTGTAGAGCTCAAGTTATCTTGCAATTTAAGCTAGATTTGTCACCTTATATAAAGAGAACTATTCAATACATAGCCTAAGTTTGGCAACCTATAATATGTATGGTACAACAAATAAAAAATGAATTCACATTTAGAGTACAAACCACAACGACTATGCTTAAAAGTGTTTATTGATGTTTAGATTGAAAATATACTAATATCAAAATGTAAGACTAGGCCTGTCAAAAGGCAATAAACCCATTTAACCCTACCCTTTTAACCTTATTTTACACAGGCCGGGCCTTCTTTAAATTATTTTGTTACCAACCCATTCAACCTCTCTCCTCTTAACGCTACCTGTTTAACCTGGTTGCCGACTCCACTCCACCCAGTTACATTCCAAACCCTAAATCAGTTACGAGTATTCCTCACGTTGATTTTGATCCCAATTCATCGTTCGTCGACTTGATCTTCTCCAAATCGACCCAGTGGTGCTGATTCAGGATTATCGATTCGCTGTTCGATTTCGTCTATTTTCTGATTGATTTGAGAATAGGGTAATTTCTTTTAACTTAAAAATCTGATTGTGCTGAAATTAGTCGTTGGTAAATTAGTCGTTGGTAAAATCTGATTAAGCTATTAATCTATGTGATTCCTTTTTTGCTGTGTTAAAATGTATTTATATTCTCTGCCATTGATTGGTTTCGTGCTTGCTTCATATGAAGTTTAGGATCATCTGGTAATAGCTTTTATGTTTTTTGTGAGTCTTTAATGAGCAACCAAATATTATATCCAGTTCCACTGTTTGAGCTTCAAAAGTAAATTTATCCCTTCCAAATTTGCCATTTGTTCGCCCTCTGAAGTACCTAATCAGGAGATATATCGGCAAAGTATATATTATTTTTCACATAATTGTATGTAACATACAAAAAAATTAGTTACTTTTTAGTTTGTAGTGTTCATGGGACTATTGAATCTACGGTATATGCAATGCTAAACAAAAGAAGGATAAACATGTTACATTTTCCTCTATGTTCTAGTGCTTTTATTAGACAATTTTGTCTATTAAAACCACTAAACACAACCAACACAGTAAACAGTAGGTCATATTCATTTTCTTCAATGCAAAGTTTATCATTTAGAAGTAAAGGGAAAAAAATGCATACTTTATATGATAAGGGCAGTCATCATTTGTTCTACCATTATGTTCACAAAATGGATGGTTGGGAGAGAGTGGCTTGTAAGCATGGGATTTAGTAGGATCATATTTCTTTCCTTTTTGAGGGAAGCAAGGGTTACATGAACTGCATTGTGTCCAGGTTATACTGCTTCCTGTATCAAAAGCTAGTTTAAGCTATTAATCTATGTGATTCCTTTTTTGCTGTGTTAAAATGTATTTATATTCTTTGCCATTGATTGGTTTCGTGCTTGCTTCATATGAAGTTTAGGATCATCTGGTAATAGCTTTTATGTTTTTTGTGAGTCTGTTCTACCCTATAATATCATATTAGATGTGTTCTTCTTTATTTTTTCATTCAGTTGTTCTGGCTATTGATAAGCACTTGTTTTTGTTAAAATTCAGGTATACGATGGTTTATATTTTTCATAGTGATTGGTAATTTGAACTATCTTTACTCTTAATAAATTCTTATGTTTTAAATATGTTTTGAGTGTTTCCTTATTACTACTGTCAATTGAGTCTATTATAAGTTTTGATACTATTTAATGTTTCATAAATGCAGTTTAATAAAATATTAGATATCTTTTTCGGTTGTGGTCCAGGGTTACAGTGAAAGTCATCTTTATTATTGATTAATTTAGTGTTAGTTATTCGAATATGTTGTCTCTACTGGGTATTTTTATTTACATATCAAGTGGCTAATATTTTGATGTCTTCTTCTTGCCTAGTTTTCCTGTTTTCACTAGTTATATAAGTGTTTTTAAGAGTGTATCGGTTTGATTTTTATATAATTTCTTTATATTTTGATGTTGGGCCGTTTGATATTGTATTATTGTTTTATAGGCTTAGTTACTTTATTTTGTGGTGGCATTGCAGTTCTAATTCTGTATTGTCATTTCATGTCCCTGTAACATTGTCTTTATGCGTTGCCTGCAATTCCTTTTGTGAATTATCTGAAGCATCTTCAAGTTTATTAGTTTCCTTTGGCTGATCACTTGAGTTATTATGCAACTCTATTTTTATTTTGACTGCACAAATCCAAACCAAATTGTGTGCTGTGTGGGAGATTTGTGCACTGTGTGATTGTCCATTGTTTCTGTTTACATGTACCTTATTTAACCCTTTTATATTTAACTGTAACTATAATTTTAATTTTAACTAGAATGCTTTGGTAAGTGTGATGAGAATTCAATGTGTTTTTAAAGAGTGGAGATCTGATTGTTGCATTGAAGATGGAAAATGAATCTGGCTAATTTAATGTAGTGAATACATCATTGTGAATGGAGACATAAAATGTAAATATCTGGAATGTTAACTGTACATTTTTCTAAACTGAATTTAGTAATAAATTTTGTCTACTATTTTATATACAGGTTTGAAGAAGAACATGCTAGTGAATTGTGAAGAAATATCCTTCAGGGCTATGTAACAATATTTTCATTCGCTGCTGTTTACACAACTTTTAAACAATGCTATTTTGAGATTAACAGTGCAAGTAGTGGTGTAGTTATTTCACTTAAAGTTCAAACGATGAGTTCTGTGTGCTAAATTAACAATGGCATTGCTCATTAATGTATAATGTTCTTGTGACACATCTGAACTATGTCCTTAATGCTTGAATTATACATTTAAATCTTTTTTAAACTGTTTATGAACACGCATTTATTTTTCTACTATATAAGATGAGTTATTTGATTTTTCTGCTTGGTATCACACATGTTGCTTCTTAATATACCTTAGACATGTTGCTGTCTAGTGTGTAGTGTGTGTTTATTCATTTGCTGATTTGTCTACTACTGTCTAGTGTGTAGTTCATGTATTCGTGTGCAACTTATCTGTGTGTTAAATTGAGATGTTCTCTCCTATTCTTGTTTGCATTTTTTAATTGAACTAACTTGGTCTGCTTCCTTGTATATTTTAGTATGCAGCACGTTTCACCTTTCATATCTATGCTCAGTTCATTTGTTTATTGCTGTCATATTCTACAACTTTGTATATTTGCTTTACGGGTCATAAGGGTTAACCCACGTTAAAAAAAGTTTAAAAGGGTTGGATTAAAAGTTATGTCAAAAGAGTTAAATCAATTTCTATGCAACCCTTATGCAACCCATTTCTACCCTTTTGACACACCTATGTAAGACTGGTATGGTAACAACGTACTGAGTAAAATATATGAATAAGCAAAGTTGCATTATATATGGTTGTTATGAATGACTAAATCAATACCTTTACGGGCTGCAACTTGAAAATTTTTCTTTCCGTCTCCAAGCATTACATCTTTGTTAGAACTTTAGTTGTTTATAGCGAACATTTTTCCTTCTAATGCATTGTCTTCTTATTTTAACTTTTTCTTCTTCCTCTCCACCTGAAGCAAAACAAATCATATTTGTATTTTATGACCTCAAATTAATCTATTTTATTATCAACTAAACTGTGCAAGTGATAAAAGATTGAGAAAAGGTTACAGGTGCAACAAAAGTTGCCTCTTAGTAGCATCCTCCTTGTTGATTCCACCTCAGTATTGCCTCTCTCCACACTTAGTTTTTTTTTGCTTTTCCAATTATTGAGGTTCCACCTAATATTGGAAGAAAAAATGGTGAATCGATTCTAAAGCTAACTACATCGTAAAATATTGGCAGTCTGTAGTAAAAGTTTGATTCAAGCAAATACCAAAGATTTTTCTTTAAAACAGAAAGTAAATACTTTAGCAAATATCTTTATTGAGGATTTGTTTTATGAACCTGCAAAAATTCGAGAATGCATATTTTGGTCATGATAACAATGAGTATTTGGGAAGAATGAATGCTTTCTTTCTTTCACTGAATGTGGAGATAGTGGAATATTAAATTGACTGAATTGCCTTCGCTTGGATAAATTAGAGATACTTTGCAATATGGACGTTTTGGGCAATTTGAAAAAAGGCTTCATTTTGACTTGTTAACCGGATGTTTTGTTTTATAATACATAAGACACAGACACACATATATTATTTAGAATATGAGATACCTTCATCATTTCCATATGTTTTCACTTTGAGTGAAATCATGAGATTAGGGAGTTTTATTTAAAAATATATGGTTTAAAAAATATGATTATCTATGACATGCTTTGAGAATAAATATTATTTGAAGCTCCTATAATAATAGAGGTTTGTATATTATAGAGAATAAGCATGGCGTAGACGTTTGCTGAGGTAATCCTTTTTTTCGTATATATGAAATTTTAGTATGTAGTACGTAAATTTTATATCAAATGTTGGATTTAGTATAACAATGGAACATTAACATGCATTTTACCCATGCTCATTCTATACACATACAATTGTAAAACAAATTAAACCAGTCAAAATATTCAAACAGAAAAGGCATAATTTTTACTTGTTAGCGAGTGAACTGCACATAATAATCGTTGTCAAGACTTTTCAATTTTTATATAATATATTTGTTATAACTCATAAAAAATGTACTACTTAATAATAATAAATTCTTACCTTGAATCAATAGTCCAAGAAGATGTGTCATAACAAAGCTACTGCCAGCAACATGAGACACTGTTTCCTGTAAAGAAATATTGTAAGAAATATAGTCAGATTGTTCATTTATTAAAGTCGATTCATTATCCTTTAAAATAAAAAGTACCATGAAAATAATTATTTCAACTTCTAAATATGCAAAATCCGTTGAATAGTCCCAATGTTAAGAGTGTAAGTACTTATAATTTTCTTTATTGCTAGAACTATACACATTAATTTATGTATTATACCTCAATTTCTGTAAACTCCAGTAAAGCATCGTTTGAAAATGCTATGATTGGAAAACCACATGCCTTCTGTATCTTAATGAATAAAAAATTTTAGAACCCTTCTTCGAATTGAAGAATTTTTTGAACATCGGCTTAAATTTGTGTAATGCTGCACAATATAAGAAAAGTGTTAAAAATTATCCCACTTAAGTAAATGTATAGTGAAACATATTACCGGCCTAATGAGTTTAAAAAGTTATTATACTCTAACCATAGCCAACTTTGTTCATAGATATTTACTTTTGCTTGCTTTAAATTTCCATCATCTCTAAATGCTTCTCTACACGGATATGAAATAGCATACAACTTGAAAAATCTATTTCGGATTAATGTTTAGCTAAACGCGGGAGAGAAAGAAAATGAATACGCATGCTTCAAAAGATAAATAACAATATCAAATGAATAACAACATTTATAGTGCACTGTTGTTTCCCTTATAGGGACCCACACAAAGTGTACAACATGACAGTACTACAATAATGAAGTTGGAAATATAAAATTAATATCAGCATGTAAAATAATGCATATTAGATGTAACCAAAACCCAGAACATATGCAGTGATATACCGTACTGCCTTTACCTACTGTTAACATTATGGACAATATAAATAGAAACTGTAGTCTAACTTTGCATTACATTTAAAGAGAGATATTTTATATGGTAACACTGAGAGGAGAAAGAAAAATGGATGATGCTTACCTGTCTACTATTAGCATTTGATTAAAATCAATAAAATAGTCAAATATATTTTAAAACGTCTTCAGTATATCCAGTAATATAATATGTTTCAATTATCTAAGCATCGATACTTGTTTATACTGGTTTGCATATGAATTTTAATGAACTTTTAGGATGTGAGAGAATGAAATTGTAATAAAAGAAATTACATGGTGACATGACGATGAAAAAAGACACTGTTTAATTTCCTGTTAATTTTAGTAGAACGAAAATAAATTAAAATAGTTCATTAGGTGGAGAAAATCTTAGAATTAGAAGGGTGCTAATAATTGTTGCAAAAACAGAGATAATGGGATCAAACAAAATGAAAGGCAATGGAGGGAATTGTATCAGCATTTATTATTTATGCCACATCAGTTGAAGACATCATTCAAGCCAGCAAGCAAATTGCATTCCTACTTTCCCATTTAACTAAAAGATTAGCCAATAATAAATAAAAGAACCATTTAAGTATTAACTACCCAGTTATATATTACTTTCTTTCATCATTATGAATCCCTTATACGATTATATTTTTCTGATCCAAAAGGCAGTATGAACATTTATTAGTGCATTTTGAATCATGAATGAATAGTCAGAGACTTAGAGCATCAAAGTAAATTTTGAAGTTTTCTATATGCATACATTTCAAAGAACTCATTAATAACAATACACAGTAGTAACACCATTTATATAGATAAGCTTTTCTGGAAGAAACTCATGAGTTAAACATGATGAAACAGTATATAGTTAAAATGGAAATGTATTTGTGTCGACGCATAAAAGGATATATTGAAACTACGAATGCAAGCATAATACTATGAAAAGTAATACAAATAACACCAAATCTCATAATTTTGGACAACATAGAATATTTCAGTTCAAACAATTCCTTCTCCTAGTATGAAAATAAATACGAAATACATGAATTTTACTCCTCTTTTTCACAATTAGTTACATTTGAAGAATTGAAACACAGCTAATCATCACCCTCCTTAAAATCAATCATGACCGAATAATCACAGTTGAAACTACTGGGGAAAATACGTAAATCATTCTGTAATTTTAACAATACAGAGTAATAACAAATAGAGCTATCATTATATCTTCAAAATCTAAATTTAATCAAATTGAACAACTTTTGAATTATGTCAACAAATGATCCGGTCAGTTTATGTGTGAATCAATAGTAAGTAGTCGTGAATTCCGAAGAAATAAGTAAAATAAACAAATGGAAGAAAAAATTGAGAAAAGCACTACCTTGGAAAGGAGAAATGAGATTTACCAGTATGAATTAAGATACAAAGGGCACATGGTTTTATTTCTTTCACTATGTTTGGAATTGGTAGAGAAGTAGTAAGGTTTGGTGGGAGTTAATAGAGGATCCGCCATTACAGACTGTGTAAGGTTTGGTGGGAGGAAATCGAAGCGGATTTGTTTTGACAAAGAAGAAAGGGCCACGAAATGTGATTTAGGAAATGGAAACATTTGCGGTTAGGGGTTTGGAAACGTGAGAAATGAACCGGTTTGAGATGCGATATCTGATTGCCACATCGTACGGGACAGGTGCCGTCCAAATAAACAACTGGTTTCTGTTTTCCTTTATAAGTAATAGATAGATAATTAATTTATTAAGATTTAATTATTAATTAATTAAGATTTAACCAAACTTAATCGAGATTTAATTTTTTAGTTAAATAAATTAAGAGTTAAATAAGCTAATTTAGGATGTAATTATGGTTTAATTAATATTTATTAAGTTTTAGTTAGGTTTTAACTTGTGATTTAATTGAGGTTTATTCATTTCAAAAGTTCATTAAAAATCTATCAAATATTTTTTTAAACCTGTTCTTATCTAGGTAAACTGTTTTCAAACCGAAGGATCTCTTATCTAAGCATTAAGTAACCCTTATGACTAGGAAACTAAGTGACATCTATTAGCAGAACAAAACACCATTCTGCTATTGTAATAACCTGGACATTCACGAATGTTGATTGATTGTTATGTGTTGACTTCTTATATGCCTGTTGTTGTGTGGTGCCATGTTAACTGGATAAGTAAAACTAAATTAAAAGCACCATTGTGTTCATTAAGCCTCCATTGGTTTTGTAAGGATGAATATTTCATTTTTTTAAGTGGTTTCAAGGTTATTGTATTTGGATAAGATATTTAAAGAATGATTTTACAAATGGTTTACTAAAGATGTTTCTAACTAATGGGAATGGTTTCCCATGTTATAAAAAGAAGTTTTTATAAAGAGCTTTATAAAAGAATTTGGAAATTTATAAGGTGTTTGGGTAAGTGGGTTTGATTTTTTAAGCAAAGAAGATTTCATAAATAAGGGAGATTTATAAAATGGATTACTTATTAAGGAAGCTAATTTGATTAAGGTTATTTAAGAAGTTGTTTTAAACAGGAAAGGTTTATAAAAAAAATTTATAAATGATTTTGCATTATTTATAAAAGAAGTTTTAGAAAATGATTTGGATATTCATAAATGGAGTTTATAAAAAGGTTTGGATATTTATAAGAAGTTTATACAAAAAGTTTGGATATCTATAAAAGGAATTTATATAAATGGTTTTTAATATTTGTAAAAGGGTTTTATAAATGGACTTGGAAGTTTAGAAAAGTAATTTGAAATGGTTTTGATTTCAAAATAAAAAGAGATTTCATGAATGAAATATATTTGCTCTAAAAAAAAGCTTTATCGAAATACAAAAAAAGGAATATGAGATATGGTTTCTCTAAATTGACCTTTTAAAAATGGTGGTATGGAACATCCATTCCACGCTTAACACCAAAGGAATATAGTTTAGGGTTGTCCTCATCTCAATTTAAACAACATTTGTTTAATCCTTTTTAACAAGATTTCGAAGTAAGAAGTTATTCACATATGTTTTATGAATATACTTATGTCAGAAAGATCGGTATATGAATGTTTTAGACTAACGATTTTGAAAGGAATTTATTAAATAAAGATGTGTTTTGAGGCTTAGTGGTTGCTATGGATAAATAAATCTCAAGTAGTTGTTGTTTGTTTATTTGATGGTTATTTAACCGACTATCAAATCTGGACCTGTTTTGACTCAGAAAGTATGTTGGGTATATTCGAGTTCCCTGGTAAGGACTCAATTGCTTAGTGCATACTTCCAAAAGAATCAGAATTTAGCTGGAAATTATCGCTTAGTTTTGAAGACATCGGTTCTTGGGTTTATCCGAACCATTCCAAACTGATAACGAACAATGTTGAATAATATTATAGCATGTTGTGGAGTTATACTATTCATCCTAAAAGTGATTCCAAAATGGAAGATAGTAATGTGGAATGTTTGTTCGATTCCAGAACAACTTGCATGGATGAATGTTGGCATTGTATCTCTGCCTGGAGGGCAATGTTGGCATTCCAAGATGGTCTGCTAAGAGGAAGAAGGTAAAGACGTGACCTCACGAGCCTCACAAACCGGGAAATGGCAAAAACAGGGTATGCGGCAGAGCTATGTGGTCAGCTACCATTAGGAGCCGCCATCTCATTCTAGGTTGTCCATATTCAAATTGTTTTACACACAAACACCATGGTAATATAAGGCCTTGGTGTCAAAAAGGGATGGGGTAATCAGGTTTGCCATGTTAAAGGGACATCCGACTCTGTGTAGTAGGGGTACAAGAAGTACTTGTCAAACTCTGGTGCATTTTCTAGGGGTGTACCATCAGAAGGTAGTCCCTTACCTTACCATAGTATGGAATCCATCTCCAATATATGCCTTTATGATTTTGAATTTAGAGCATAGTATGCTGGAGTTTAATATGATAAGAATTTCAACTATTTTGGATATGTATTTGTACTCTACACATTATTATAATAACACTGGATTTTATATACAAATTTTTTGGTTATTATAAGGTAAAAACCCATCCGTCTTTATGTGCGGTGTGGTCTCATGAGACACCTTTGATTTCTGATTTCAAAAGAGTTTTAAAGTAATAATTAAGTTACTTGAGTTTACTCATACCAGACCCATGTCTAATTCGGAGTTTATTTTTTTCCAAAATTCTTGGGTGCTCAAATTTGAATGGGTAGCCAAGTAGTTAGGTTTTCCACAGATTTACTAGGAGGAGCTTGGAGCATGCAGATTCATCGATAGCTAGTTACTTTTCTTGTTTTTCCATTGTATTATGTGTATATTGTATTCAATTAGGTAGGGACAGAATGTTATAACTATCCTAGGGTAGAATTTGTATTAGTATGACTCTGATGTAACATTTTTTAAATGACTTTGCAATATATTATATTGAGTAATATATTTTGTTCCATTGCATTGTGAGATTCTATGTTGTTTAGTTTCTTCTCTTCTATCTTTTCTTTCTTTCAACCCTAATGATCGGCTTTCCTGCACTTGAATGCTCGGCACGTAATATAGTGGACGTATTAGTGTCGATTTTCGAGGATCGAAAATTCCGGTTGTTACATGATAGTTTCCAATTGACTCATTCCTAGTTCTTTCGAAAGTAAGTGGACTATACCGTAGTCCTAAGAAGATATGTAATATATCCCTTAAAGCTAGATACGTTTCACCAAAATGAGTTCTCCTAAGGGAACTCACACCGTAAGAACATGTGAAGCTCTTATTTACTTTCTAAGTCAAAACTGGCCAAGATTTGATAGTCGGTTATTTAACTATCAAATACACAATCAAATAGTAATCCAAAGGTTTAATATTTCCATAGCAACCACTAAGCCTCAGAATAAATCTTTTGTTTATTTAAATCTCTTTCCAAATTATCTATCAAAATATCGATATACATATCTCACTGGCATAAGTATATTCAGAAAACATTAAAAAGATTACTTATTTCAAAATCATATTAAAGGATCAAACAATGTTATTCAAAACATCCTTTATTAAATTTATCTTTAAAATGCATTAAATACTGACTTTAAACAATTATTTAAAAAGTATTAAATTATTTCAAAACACCTTTAATAAAATAATTGCTTAATTACCTTTAAATATCATATTTAAAAGGGTAATAAACTTTGAACATTATGAGTAAGTAATAACTTTACTTAATACCCATTAAATAATATAATAATTAACTTTAAAACCATTATTATAATATATTTAAAATTATTGATTTCTCAAAATCCGAAAGAGGCTTAGTGACTACAATGGTTCTCATTTAATTAGGTTTAACTTTCCAAGTTATAACATAGGTATTTATATAACAAGCAGATATGTAAAAGGAATCAACAAGTTAACCAAATAGCAGAACCATGATTTTATTATGCATCATAAATGCCAAACATAATCTGTTAGGTGAATTATAGCAAACTATGATTTATTCTACCAAATAGATGTCCAGTATAACTTAATTAGCAGAACGATGTTTTATTCTACTAAAAAGGTGTCATTGGATTTCATATTCAATTGGGGTTACTTTAAATAAGTAATTAAATAATAATTATCCTTTTAAATAACTAATTAAATATTAATAAATCTCAATTAATAATCAAATAATACTTAAACCTCAATTTATAATTAGATTTTACTTTAATTAATAATTAAATAATAAATTAAATCTTCACTTAATAATAATTAAACCTAAATTAAGTCTTGATTAAATCTTAACTTTAATTAGTAATTAATTAATAATTATTAAAACCCTTTCTTAAATAATAATTTAATAATAATTAACCATTAATTATGTAACAACCCACCTTATTAGACGGTTTAAATTAACAATAAACTACACATGTCAAACTCAAACCATTCAAAAGTGAGGATTGTTATAGGGTAAATAAGAAAAAGAAGAGAAAGAAATAAAACAAGCATAGAATCTCACAACGGGATGACAAAATATAATAATCAAATAATAGATCATGAAGCTGTTTTACAAATAACATTTGATTACACTTTTTCAATACAGATCAGAGTCACATACAGCCGAAATAAATAAATAATGCATTGGAACAACATGATGTAGTAGTATAAATATAATAAATTGCCTACAGATCTCCGTCTTCGTCCTCTAGAGATAAAATGGTCTTCAATACACTAAAAAGCTTAGACTGACCCGAGCGTAATGAAAAGACAAAACACTCGAGTTAGAACTAAAAGATCTTATGTAGTTTAAATCAACAGTAAATAAATATGGGTGTGACGGCTTCAGAGATGTTTACGGGGTTTGACATCTCCTATCTAGTGTCTAACGTGCGTGCAATAACTTAAGAGATGTTCGGGATCCATCTCCTAAGGATCTGTTAAACTATCTACATACATAGTACAATACACTATTATAATATGTCTACAGTAAAGTAAAGTATTTAAATAGCTTTAAGGCGTTACCATATCCTCCTTAACACATTTTTATATATTCCCATAGTCTATATAGTACCGTAATTCCTTCGTAAACTGGAGGGCTATCAGAGAGCACTCCATAGGTACGGTACAAACCAAACTCGTAATGAGCGCGATAAGGCATGTGTCAAGATACGCGAGGCAATTCCGGGGTAGGATTCTACTGTTTGCACTCCCAGACTGGTGGTAACGCATAGTAGCTACTACCGCCCACCTCGGAACACACTCCCATAATCAAATCGAGGGGTGGCCACCAAATCAATCATAAAGTCATAATATAGTATCGAAGAAATGTGCCCGATAGGAGGAGCGACCTCACTTGGCCCGGTATAGCTCCTGTTTTAGCCACATCAAGCTGACTCGAGGGAGTCAGGGCTATGTTAATACCTCATACCAATCGTTCGCCAAACCATCCTACTTCATTCTGGAATCTCCACCACGTGCATAGTTGTTAAAGTGGTTTTCGGTATTGGCAGAGAGTATGACAATATCCGATCCTGGTCTCTTTAACAACCAAATGCTTATTTCACACCGGATGGTTCTTTTACATTTCCTAAAAATGATTCATAATTGATATCAAAATATCATATTCACTTCAAAATCATATCGCTTCCAAAATCATATTCACTTTTGAAATCATATCACTTTCGAAATTATATTCACAAATAGGTTAAACTCTCATCTCAAAATCATCATATTTACTTAAAATATGTCATTTCACTAAAAATATTATTTCAAATTCCAACGTAAGTTATAACATCATTTAACCATATTCACTTTTACATCAAGAATTTAAATATAACCAATTCAACCTTGCACCGTTTGAAATTTTTAATATATAGTTTAGATAGTCATAAATAGTTTAAATTGTTTTAAAACAATTTAAAAATAGTTTAAAATAGTTTAAAATACTTTAAAATAGTTTAAATGATTTAGAATAGATTTAAATTAGTTTAAAATAGATTAAAATAGTTCAAAATAGATTAAAATAGTTTAAAATAGATTAAATAGTTTAAAATAGGTTAAAATAGTTTAATAGTTTAAAATGGACTTAATATAGTTTAAATATAAAATGGTTTAATTATTGGAAATGGTTTATATATTAAATAGTTTGAAAAGCTAAATAAATTAGAAATTTAAAATAATATATCTTTAAACAGTTTATATTAAAATAATTAATTTGAATTAATATCAAATTAAACTATTTCTTTCATTTCAATGAATCTGGACCGTGTCCAGTTTTCAAATCAACAAACTCGAATTTTTTCCTTTCAATTCAGATTCTCAATAAAACCATTTAAATCTATATTGATTTCAAATCCATGTTTGAACTATCAATTTAAGCTACTGCAAATTCAATATATTTCAAAGTTACATTTTCAAATGTTTACAATAACTCAAATTCGATAAATTTCGTTTATACTTCAAATTCAACTTTAAAAATTTTGATTTAAATTCTTTAAACAATTCATTTAAACACATTTCAATTTCAACACTTAAAAGCTAGACTTTGGAAATAATTCAGTCCACAGAAATCTAATTTTATTTCATTCAAAATAATATCGTTTACTGGATTCAAAAATCAAGGATTTTAAAATCATTTAATTTAACCAATTCGGTGTCCGTATATAATTTTCTACCATATGGTCAAGTGACGGATATATATCATTCAACCCGCAATAGATTTAAATTTATGGGTATATATCATTTCAACCCGCAATCAGAATTAAAATTCAAAATCCACAAAATCGCTCGAGTCTATCATTTCAACCCATAATGATATTTCCCTAATCTATAGATCGTTGGGGTATGTATAATTTCAACCCATAGTGATTTCTAACGATAAACTAAGGGAACATGCAGTGTGATAATGTAACATCCCGATATTTTCAACCATTTGCATCCGCACATGTCGGGCTTGAATTGCTCAAAATATCAGATTGTTAATTTATATTTGGCAAAACTCAGCATATATAGTAAATAAATAAATCACAGAATCACAGACACAGAGTGTTACAATAATAAGCAGTAGAAACAAATGAATAGTAGTTCATGAAGCTACTATATATATGTAACGACCCACTATTTTGGACCATTCAAATCGACAATAAATCCACACATACCGAACTTGAATAATTCAAAACAATAGATTGTAAATAAAATTTGGCAAAACTCAGCATATATAGTAAATAAATAATCACAAACACAGAGTAATATAATAATGCAGCGGAAACCAAAGAATAGTAGTTCATGAAGCAACTATATATATAACAGAGTTAAACAAGATACAACAGAAGTCACGAATACATAGATGTCTCAATAAAATAGTCAAATATAAGATCTGAATACATCACTGGAATCAACTGAATAACTGATAGCAGAATCGATAGATAGTTGGATCTCCAAGCGAAGCTCAACTCCAAAGGTGAGTCTCAAATGCTGTATCACTCAGTCTGACCCGAGCGTAAAGCAAAACACAAAACACTCGAGTCAGGATTAACATTCTTATATCAATAAATCCAACTCAAGTGAAATATCAACTTAAATACAAGTAACTTAAAGGATGTTTGGGATAACCATCCTCTAAGGATCCGTTAAACTATCTACTATGTAGTAATATATGCTATTATAATAATGTCTAATAAAAAATAAACATACTTTTTAATAGCGTCAAGGGGTTACCTATATGGCCATTAACACGTAATAGTCCCAGTAGTCTATCCAGTATTAGCATACTCCCAAAATGGGGGCTACCCCCGATACTCCACAGGCTACGGGAGAAATCGCAACTCGTAGTAATGCTCGATATGGTAGGTGACACGGCACACAAGGCAATGCCAGGGTAGATATACCAATTACGCATCCGGACTGGTGGTGACGCATAGCAGCCACTACCGCCCACCTCGAACAACACTCCCAAATCAAGGGTTGCACCCAATCAATCACAAAGTAACAGGATCGTCGCCACCATCCTACTTCATTCTGGAAACTCCACCGCGTACACAGTTATCAAAGTGGTTTTCGGTATCGACAGAGAGTATGTCCATATCCGATCCCGGTCTCTTTAACAACCTATCGTTATTATAACACCGCGGTCATTTCAAAATAGTTTATACTTCAAAACCAAAATATCATTTTCATTTCAAACCAAATCAATACGATATCATTTCCATTTCAAATATATCCATTTCCAAAAATCATATCATTTTCCAAAGTTATAACGCTTTCGAAATCATAGTCTTTTAAGATTAAAACACTTTGGAAATAACAGCTTTGAAGTCATAGCATTTTGGAAATCATAACACTTTGAAATTATAGCATTTTGGAAATCATAACACTTTCCTCTTAAATAGTTTAGATATTAAAATTTGTATATATAATACAATAGTTTATAAATAAAATAGTTTATATAAACAGTCATAAGTTAAGATAGTTTATAAATAAAATAGTTTATATAAATAGTTATAAGTTAAAAATAGCTCCTAATAAAATAATTTATATAAAAAAATG
The DNA here is from genome assembly GCA_030737815.1 of Allium fistulosum. Lineage (NCBI taxonomy): Eukaryota > Viridiplantae > Streptophyta > Magnoliopsida > Asparagales > Amaryllidaceae > Allium > Allium fistulosum. The sequence continues at coordinate 922,639,822 of CM060906.1, forward strand.
ATTTATATTAAAATAGTTTATATTAAAATAGTTTATAAAGAAAATATCCATAGTTTTTAAATATAACCTAAAATTACTTTATAAAATAAATAGTTTACTCGACTTTCATAAATCGATTCTAATCAATTCGAATTCCAAATTCAAATTTAATCAAATCTAAATCATGAATTTCAATTAAACATTATCAAGTTATATCAATTTCAAATACCGAATTGAACCACAATAAACCATTTCAATTTCAAAATATTTCAAAGCTTCAAATATTCCATATTTCAATATCATTTGAATACAACTTCAATTTAAATTCATATAAGCTTGAAATATCCATTTAAGTCACTTTTAATAAAATTTCAAGTTGTAAAACACTTCTTTAAAATTTCAAATTCAATAAATTCCAAATCAAACTTATTTAAGCAAAATTCTTAAATAAATATAATTTCAAATCAATTTCAAATTTATCTTTACTACCTGAATCATTAAAAACTCTATATTCTAAAATGTAAATTTTAAATAAATACTTAAACATATTATATATCAACTTTATTAAACCAACTTTAATAAATCGTTAGAATAAATATTTACCAGAAACATATATTTCTTTTCAAAATCAAAGAAATCATTTTATATATAGACCAACGGTGTTTGTATATAATTTTCTATCCTATGGTCAAGTGATACGGATATTTATCATTTCAATCCGCTATTTAAAATATATATACGGGTATATATCATTTCAACCCGCAATCCTAATTTCAATTCAAATGAAAATCGCTTGGGTCTATCATTTCAACCCATAATGATTTTCTCCTATCTAAAGTATGTTCGGGTATGTATCATTTCAACCCATAGTGAATTCTATATTAACAAGAAACTTGTAGAGTGATAACAGATATGATAATAACATAGCAGGCATAAACCATCAATACAGATAATGGTGTCAGATGTCACAGGTGAACAGATATAGATAATAGCATATATAACAATGTAAATAACTAGCAGCAGTATATTTCAATTGTCGTATCAATTGAAATCAAATTTAATAAATATAAGAATATCAATCGTGAGTGGTTGCTCACCTTTCGAGGCTAGAGATAGACAATGAGGTTGAGTTACGAAATCCAGGCACGAATCCAAATCAAAGCTAGATTGGCACGAATTCGAAGAATAGAGCTAATAACAGAAATTGATGAAATCACATCAGAACAGGATCGATGCAGGTAATTGGTACAAGTGACTTATATATATAACTATAGATAACTATATATATCAAGTCATATTCTAAATCCAAACATATATTAAAATAAGATATATATTATATTTATTTAGAAATAAATTTAAACACATGTTAACTAAATATATACATTTCAAATCATTGTTCTAACCAAAACACATATATAAAATCAACTCATATATATATATATATTACTTTAATAAATTTATATATAAACAAACATACAGACATTCAAAATATAATATACATAATTGGCACATTATATTACATGACTGGACTGGTTAGAAACTTTTATATATATACTCTAAAACATATAAACCGTAAAGCTTTACAATATGCTACAGCCTTTTACAAACCTTGTATATTTAAAACTAGTTTATACATAACTAACACATGTATAAGTAATGTTCGTACATATATATACTATCAAAACACAACTCAAGTATATAAACTAACAGACCTTGATTATTATACTATATATATTAAAAATCATGGTAGCTTAAATTATACATATATACACTGTAACAATGAAAAATACTGCCTTTATTTTATACCAATAGATCACTGAAGCTATACATACAAATTATAAATATAATAATATATAAACTAACTGTATATACTACTTATAAACCAAGCATTGAAATATATATAGTTTAGTATAAATATGTGGACATCGATATAAAACCAATATACACAGTAAACTAATATAAACTATATATATATCCTGTACGTAAAACTGCCCACTTGAAAACTTTATATATATTATTATTAAGCTGTTTCAAAATATAACATATTCTGACCTATATATATTAATATACCCAGACCTATCTATAGTAAATGTACAGTTATAACAAATATATCAACGATGTGTGTTTATAAAACCCAAGACTCGAGTATGCTTGCCTATATATACACGAGCCAACAGTATATATATTGTATATATATAATAAATAAAATTTATGTTATATTCTCAAACCCGAAAATATAAATTGTATATTCAAATCAACCTTTATACTATCTATACTTTACAGTACAATTCATTTCCTATAAAACCAAATATATATTATTATATCTTATATATACAACAACAGTAAACTTATATAGAGAATACTGTAGCTAATATATATAGTTCTGTAACTCTTATATAAATACAACATAAAAAACTACTTATATAAAAATGAACTGAGATTTGCAAATAAACAATACCCATATAACATAAAGTGGTGATGCGTGCGGGAAAGGTGATGGTGGAACAGAGGCCGCGGCTTGCAGGCTGGAGGGTGCGCGGCGGAGGAGAGGAGAGGGGAGGAGCAAATTTTGGCCGGCCATAGGTGCGTTCGGTTGCTTGATGGCATCGGTGGTGAAGGGTAGATGTGGATAGAAAGGAGAGCAAACGAAGAAAAGGAAAGAAAGTGGAGGATGGGATTTGAGAAGTAACAGGCACGCAAATAATGGAATGAGAAGAATGGAATTGCAAACGAACCAACTATATTTGTATCAGAAATAAAATAAATTGAAATGGTGGAATCACGAAAGTCAAAATGTTGAAAATATTAACTGCACGGCTATTGGTATTATATGATGGAAAATAAATGGTCACGGAAAACAAAAGGACTCGAACAGGTACCGATACGGGTGACCGTATCGCGGTTTCTATTGTGTACCGGACCTCAAAACATAGAATTGAATTGTAACGACCCAGAATTTTGACCAAATTAAATTGAGAATATTTAATTAATTTTAAATATTTGAACGATGATTTAATTTGAATCCCCGATATAACTTTGAGACTGACGATTAAATGATAAAATTTAATCGATTGAAACTGGATAAAAATTTGAATCTTTAATTTTAAGCCGAAGAAAAATATTTCAAACGCTTGTAAAATTTATATTGATAACACTGAAGATAACAGCAGCTTCAGAATTGAATTTGAAAACGGTCTGTTTAGTTTTGAATTATATTGTTCGAACCGATATTTAAAAATAGTCATTTTTCAAACAGTCTCGGAATTCGACGAAACCAGTTCCATTGGGTTCGTAATATTGAATTATTGTCGGATTTCCAATTTCGTATCGTTCGGAGTTGTTGGGTGAGAATACGACACATAAAACGCGTTGAAAATGGTACCGGAACAAAATGAATTTAAAGTTAAATTTTAAAATTTGAGCAAAGGACAGCATCCCAAAAATCACGCCTGAAATCGTGGGAAAAGAAAATTCGTGCAGGCACGATACTCTCCCTTGTTTCAGCCTGGAATCGCGCTTCCCACCTTAACTCACGCCGAAGAAAAATCACGCAACCCACACTTCGTTTAATTTTAAATTATCTCATTCCCCTTTCCCTCATTCCTCAATTCAAACGAATTCAAAGAAAAATGGCGTTCAATCCTCTCTCCATTTCTAAATAAGTGCACGTCTTCCAATTCTCCTCAAATTCGAAAACCAAAATCGGCCTCTAAAATCAAATCAAATCGTGAGGGTGAGCTCGAATTTGAATTCAAGATGTATGGCACGCGTACGTGGAACTGGCGAGCTCGTTCGAGAGCGATAGGCACGTGAGGCAGCGTGCGAGTTCGAGGCTAGGGCTAGGCGGTGGTGCTGGGGAGGACTCGCGTACGTCGATCTGAGACTGGGTTGGGTACGATCGATCGATTCGCACGCAGGGGTTCCCAAGCTTGATCGCGATGGTGGTTCTGAGTTCTCGAGTGCTGCAGCGTGTCGTTTTAGGTGATGCAGTGACATGTCGAGGAACGTATGGCGACGGGGTACTGGAAGAGGTGAAGCTCGATAGGTTGGTGGAGTCTCCACTGTCAGGTAGAAGTTATCTTGTTCGTTTTTAATTTAATTCAGAGATATTGTAAATCAGAGAAAAATGAATAAAACTGTTTTGATAATTTTTACAGTAAGGCGTTTATGGCAGTTATAATTCAATCAAAGATGTATACATATGCAGATTTTTAATTTACATATACATGAACAAAAATATAATATAAATTGGTAAAGTTTATGTAAAATTAAAATGTTGAAATTCATAATTTATTTTTAAGTATATGTATATGTAGTTTCAATAAAATTTATTTTTAAAGGAAAATTTAGTTTTAAAATTTAAATTGTAGTTAAATAAAATTATAGGAGGAGAAATTGGTTAACCTATATAATTATTTTAGGTAACTAGAAAATATTTTATTGACGAGAATATAGTTTCAAATTTAAATTTTTAGTCAAATAAATTTATTTAAAGGAGAATTGGTTTAAATAAAACTATCAGTTAATTCGACTATTAAACGGTAATTGACTTATTCGACTGTTCGAATATTAATGAATTGTATAATTATTTATACAAGGTCAACACTGAAAAAGAATCAAGCCGAGAATGGAAATGGAATGCGAAATTAAAGCTAAGGTGAGATCTTCTCACTCAAAAAAATTGAAAAGTGGAATTTTCAGTTATTGATTTGTTTGCTGTTGGATATGATATTAGATATAGTAGGATATATCTATATATATATAGCAATATATACATATTGGCATATGTATATATTGGATTGATGATTTCCCGCCTCGTATAGCGGATGAGACCCTATTGCGCCGTTAGTAAGCGGATTTTTATCAAAACCCATATACCGCGATATTCCACCTCGAAGTGGAATGGTATTGTGCTAACGTTTTTGGATGCAGGGAAACAGGTTGGAGGGATCCAACTGGATTCCTCAACTGTATTTATTTATTTACAGATGTTGATATATATTCTATTATCATATGATGATATATGATGTTTGATGTTGTGATGGACTAATTGATGCGTTGCATCATTGGATTCAAATTTTGAAATTTAAAAATAACGATGTTGATTTTAAAAGTGAAATTTTAAAAGTGATCTTTGAAAATATACATTTATTTAAATTGTTGAATTGATTTACTTTAAATAGATAAACGTTAAAACTTTAAAGTTATAAAAGTTAAGATTTTGTGAATTTTAACAAAAAAAGAAATTTCTTTTGAAATAAAGAGTTAAGAAATTTATAAAATGGTTTAAGTTGAGATTTTTGAATTATTAAACCAATGTATATAAAAGATGTATCAAATTGATATTTATCAATTAAAGTTATTGGAATTTTAAAATGAGTTTTATAAGAAGATATGAAATTTATAATTATAAAATGTGAAGATATGAAATGTATAGAATTATAAATTGTAAAGATATGAAATTTATAGATTTATAAAGTATGAAGTTGTAGAATGAATGATTTTAAGAAGTTTACTTATAAACTGGATTTTTGCCTTTAAAGGGAATATTGATTGAAGTTAATAAAAAAAGAAGATTTTATAAGTCAAAGTTGTTATAAAATAGAAAGAGAATTTATAAACGTTGTTTTATAAATTCGAAAGCAATTAAATTTGGTAAATCAAATATAGGAGGTCATTAAAGGAAATATATTCGCGATTTTGGATAGCGAATTTTATTTGAAATAAATGTGTAGAAAAGATTGGAATTGGGTTAAGTGAAGTATATTCACGATTTTGGACAGTGAATATATTATTGAATAAAATGGATTCATTTTTGAAGAAGTGATATTAAAAATGAAGTTAAACATTTTAAAGATGTTTTAAAATGTATTGTGAATCGAAAGCATAGATTTCAACATTTATTGTTGAAATAGACGTTTTCGAGAAAAATAAGGAAATGGTGGACTATAACACTGTTGTTATAGTAAATGATTTCCGAAAGGAAATGTTTTTATCTAGTATTGGGATTTATATATCTATCTTAATTTCCGAATCCCTATACTAGTGATTTTGAGTCGTCGTAACGATGTTTTACGTAACATTCGTTTTGACTCAAATTGATGTTGTTATAGAAAATAGTTTTCCTTAAAGAATGAAAATATATACTTAATTTGATTTAAGTATATCGAATATTTTCAAGTGTTGAAAATAAATAGATTTGTGAATTACTTATTATTATATAAGTATGGAATTGCTTTTCCAATATGAAATGAACGTTTTTGAGATTTATCTTCTCAAAGATAAATCGAAATGAATATTGAAATCGATTGAAAATCGAATATCAGTAGATATTCGAAAATATAAATTCACTATGGAATTTATAAAGGAAAGGGAAACTTTTTAGAAAAATAAACGTTGATTTATTTTTGAAGTGTGGAAATTTTATATCTAGTAAAGATATTTTGGAAGATAAAATAATTTGGGAAAATTATTTGGAATCTGATGATGTTGCGCATCTTTATTGATAGTTAAATAACCGACTATCAATAATTACCTTGTATATGGTATTTGTTGTGAATTGGATGAATTTGAATGCGACACTTATTTTTGAATAAATCGCTCACTATTCGGGTTAGCCGGGAAAGGACCATGGGGTCGTATAACCCATTCCGAATATGTGATACGTCGTTATGAATTGCATTCGAAGACCGGTGTTGAAGACCGGATATTTTTGAAAACGGAAGGATTACCGTCGAGTTACTCTACATCGACTGATCTTCGATTTAGAGGTTTTATCACCCTTAGTGACGGGAAGTCCGGACGTGATTAGAAATTTATCCGGAAATGCAAGGGCTTCGTGAGAAGTGCCTTCGGTTCTGTTCGATCCCGGAACAGACTTGTATGGATTGTGTGTTTGACGTTACAATTTGAGATATAAAGCTGATTTCTTTCAAATACATTTCTGTTGGTGGCGGAGAATTTATTCTCTTAGATTAACACCCTTCTCTGAGACGCACGAGCTCAGGTTATGTAGTTGAAATTTATCAGCGATATATCCCAATTTGGTAACGTGGCATACTGAGTGTTGCTGTGAAATGATCAGTGTTTGATCATTTGTGATATGATCATTTGTTTGATCTTATATCTTTGTGATCATAGGTTGATCATTTTGTTTGACCCGAAGCAGGGCTTTTTGAGAAAGCGTAGCTTTGTGGACGAGACTTCGTCGAGCCTCACACCCCGGAAATGGTCGAAACAGGAAGGATGCGGCAAGGTTTTAGGGAGTAGCGCCCCTTAGTGTATGTCATTCCTTCTGGATAAAGGTGGTATCATGGTATGGAGCCCAGATACTTAACCTCTGTGGTTACTGCATTATTATTATCTATGTGGTTTGTTGGAAATCGGGGATCCTCGGGAAGATCGGTTACGATCGGGGGATGGCATACGCGTGTCAGTAGTTACCTATTTTTGCAGAGGTAACCCGGCCTTGTGTTGGCAGAGATCCGGTTAGGTTCTCGGGTCGTCTATTCCAGGGACGTACCCATCGTGGATAGGAAGTTCCTTAGCCTGACCATTTGTTGGAAATCCAAACTCCAATACGAACTTTGTACGGTATTAGTTGTAGAACCTGCCATTTACGTACGGTGGTCACCACTGTTTAGATGGTAGCTATAGTAGGCATACGATACTGGTCGTATGTTGGCTAAGATTAATATTATAATTTCGAAATGTTTTCTACACTATGCACTAATAATAATATCAAAAATGATTTGATTTTGCGTAGTAAGCATCTTTGACTATCATAAGAAGAAATCTCCTCCAATTCTGCGTTTGCATTGTGTGTGTGGTGGGAGGTCTTATGGTAGTTTCATTTTCCAAAAGCATTGCGAATTGACATTAAAATTTTCCTGTTGTTTATTTTAAAGAATAACTGTTTTACGATCTCACACCAGTCACCATGACTGACTCGGAGTTTATTGTTCCCTTCTAAACTCTGGGTGCCCACCAATTTCCACACGGGCAGCCTAGAGTTATATTATCAGGATATTCTGGATATTCTGGAGCTTGGAGATAAGCTGGATGACGAGACGTAGTATTTGTATCTGATATATTTATTCCGCTGTGTATTCTGTATGAGGACAAGTATAAAACTGTCCATTGTTGTACTGAGTTGTATATTGACTCTGATGATTGATGTATATATAAAATGATATAGTTCTTTGTTTTAAAGATTATTCATTTATCTATTATATATTGTTCCGCTGCGATATGTGAGATTCTGATATTGTTTTCTGTTCTGATGTTGTTCTGTTGTTCTTCTCTCTTCTTCTCTTTTCTTCTTCTTACCTTTTCTTCTTTCTAAAACCCTCACTATTGGAGTTTCCGGCACTCGATTGCTCGGCAGTCGATTAAGTGAGTATCGATGTCGAATTTTCGAAAGTCGAAAATTCCGGTATGTGACAGCGTGGTATCAGAGCATATGGTTAAGCGACAACCCTGCTCTGTTGGGTGTTACTCATTAGAGATAGAGTCAGCAGTACTCTAGAATGAGTTTGAGTGTAATAATAGATATGAGCGCGTATTTGTTAGTTAATATAAAATTGTTTTGTATTGTGATGATTGGTTTATTGAGTGGTATATGAACCTTCGTCGGCACAGTCTTGCAAAACTGTATCGAAGGGGTTTCTAAACACTCGAATAGAACAATTCGGCACAGTATTGTTTTAAATAGGGTAAATGAGATAATTTTACCCTAAACTATTTATTTTTATAGAAAAGGAATGTTTTTCTATAAAGTACTATAGTATATGGTTGCATGGATGTTAGGAAGTAATAATAGTGAATTATTATCACTGAAATTGAATAAGAAATTGGAATTATAACTCCAAAGTTAAGAAATTAATCTATATACAAATGAAATGTAAGAATGTAAATTATAAATGTGACTTATAATTTAAAACGGGATTCCAGAGAAGTTTTTGGAAATGTTTTGTAAAGAATTTGAAAATTTTGGAGATTTGGAAAAGTTTAAATCCTTTTTGATTTGAAAATGAATTTCAAAGGTTTTGAAAAATATTTTGGAGAGATGAAAGCTCTAAACTCTTTTCGGTCGCTGGAAAATAACTTCGGTAATGACTGCAGCATTACTGATGTTCATTTTCGGGTTTCCAAAGAAGGAATTGCTGCCAAAATTGTTTTAAATGGAAGTTGATTGAAAAATTTTGGGTTTGTTTTAGGAAATCAAAAGGGTAAATTGAATTGTTTTCAAAAATGGCTTTGAAAATGTTGTTAAGACTCTGGAATGCTATATAAAAATATTGATGAGAATTTTTAATGTGAATTAAGAATATAAAGGGATGAATTCATATATGAATAAAATTGTAAATATAAATTGTAAGTGAATTTATAATTGGAAAATGGAATTCCAGAAAAGATAATTGAAATTAAAATTCATTAGTAGAATGAAATTGTAAGTAAATGTATAAACGATTGGATAAATCGAGATGTAAATAAGTTGATAACTTATAGAATATTTGAAATCTGATTGGAATGAAATTCAAATTGAAGACGAATGAATTAGTAAATGAAACTAATTTAAAATAGTGCGGTTATGGATGAAAGATAATTGATAAATTCAATATTCAGAAGTTGAATTGAATTTAAATAAGATTTAAATTATGAATTGAATTCAAATGAATGTGAACTGTAAAATTGAAGGAAAATGAATAGGTGTAACTTCAACAGTGAAGTAAAAATGATATAAGAAGTTTATATTGAAATTTTTGTAATCAGAATTGCAAAATGGTTTGAATATGTAACTAGATATTATGGCTAGTAGGATATACAGGTGTAAAGGAATTGGGATTTTAATTTTGAAGAGAATTTGAATTGCTCGACAAAAGGTAAGTGTTTCAATTTGAATATGAGATTTGATGACTTATTTGTCTAGCCGCTTGGCTTTTTCTTTTTCTTTTTGAAATCTGAGAGTCCGTAGGGACGTTTTGAAGTCGTGCCGTATTAGCCGCGCAAAGGAGACGCTGGCGAAATTTTTCGAAAATTTAGGGCGTTAGAAAATTTTTGAGAAATTTTGAAAGTTAAAATTTGAATTTAAACTCGAATTTGAATTTTGAAGTTAAACAATGTTGTTTTGAAACTTAGAGTTGAAGTCGAAATGTAGTTGAATGATAACGAATCTTTAGTAGAAGATTTGTTTTGAAAAATTGATAAAACTATTAGATTGTGAAAAATAGTAGACGAGTTAAGGACTTTTTCTTTCTAACTTGTAATTTCGAGGACGAAATTCTTTTAAGGAGGGAAGTCTGTAACGACCCAGAATTTTGACCAAATTAAATTGAGAATATTTAATTAATTTTAAATATTTGAACGATGATTTAATTTGAATCCCCGATATAACTTTGAGACTGACGATTAAATGATAAAATTTAATCGATTGAAACTGGATAAAAATTTGAATCTTTAATTTTAAGCCGAAGAAAAATATTTCAAACGCTTGTAAAATTTATATTGATAACACTGAAGATAACAGCAGCTTCAGAATTGAATTTGAAAACGGTCTGTTCAGTTTTGAATTATATTGTTCGAACCGATATTTAAAAATAGTCATTTTTCAAACAGTCTCGGAATTCGACGAAACCACTTCCATTGGGTTCGTAATATTGAATTATTGTCAGATTTCCAATTTCGTATCGTTCGGAGTTGTTGGGTGAGAATACGACACATAAAACGCGTTGAAAATGGTACCGGAACAAAATGAATTTAAAGTTAAATTTTAAAATTTGAGCAAAGGACAGCATCCCAAAAATCACGCCTGAAATCGTGGGAAAAGAAAATTCGTGCAGGCACGATACTCTCCCTTGTTTCAGCCTGGAATCGCGCTTCCCACCTTAACTCACGCCGAAGAAAAATCACGCAACCCACACTTCGTTTAATTTTAAATTATCTCATTCCCCTTTCCCTCATTCCTCAATTCAAACGAATTCAAAGAAAAATGGCGTTCAATCCTCTCTCCATTTCTAAATAAGTGCACGTCTTCCAATTCTCCTCAAATTCGAAAACCAAAATCGGCCTCTAAAATCAAATCAAATCGTGAGGGTGAGTTTGAATTTGAATTCAAGATGTATGGCACGCGTACGTGGAACTGGCGAGCTCGTTCGAGAGCGATAGGCACGTGAGGCAGTGTGCGAGTTCGAGGCTAGGGCTAGGCGGTGGTGCTGGGGAGGACTCGCATACCTCGATCTGAGACTGGGTTGGGTACGATCGATCGATTTGCACGCAGGGGTTCCCAAGCTTGATCGCGATGGTGGTTCTGAGTTCTCGAGTGCTGCGGCGTGTCGTTTTAGGTGATGCAGTGACATGTCGAGGAACGTATGGCGACGGGGTACTGGAAGAGGTGAAGCTCGATAGGTTGGTGGAGTCTCCACTGTCAGGTAGAAGTTATCTTGTTCGTTTTTAATTTAATTCAGAGATATTGTAAATCAGAGAAAAATGAATAAAACTGTTTTGATAATTTTTACAGTAAGGCGTTTATGGCAGTTATAATTCAATCAAAGATGTATACATATGCAGATTTTTAATTTACATATACATGAACAAAAATATAATATAAATTGGTAAAGTTTATGTAAAATTAAAATGTTGAAATTCATAATTTATTTTTAAGTATATGTATATGTAGTTTCAATAAAATTTATTTTTAAAGGAAAATTTAGTTTTAAAATTTAAATTGTAGTTAAATAAAATTATAGGAGGAGAAATTGGTTAACCTATATAATTATTTTAGGTAACTAGAAAATATTTTATTGACGAGAATATAGTTTCAAATTTAAATTTTTAGTCAAATAAATTTATTTAAAGGAGAATTGGTTTAAATAAAACTATCAGTTAATTCGACTATTAAACGGTAATTGACTTATTCGACTGTTCGAATATTAATGAATTGTATAATTATTTATACAAGGTCAACACTGAAAAAGAATCAAGCCGAGAATGGAAATGGAATGCGAAATTAAAGCTAAGGTGAGATCTTCTCACTCAAAAAAATTGAAAAGTGGAATTTTCAGTTATTGATTTGTTTGCTGTTGGATATGATATTAGATATAGTAGGATATATCTATATATATATATAGCAATATATACATATTGGCATATGTATATATTGGATTGATGATTTCCCGCCTCGTATAGCGGATGAGACCCTATTGCGCCGTTAGTAAGCGGATTTTTATCAAAACCCATATACCGCGATATTCCACCTCGAAGTGGAATGGTATTGTGCTAACGTTTTTAGATGCAGGGAAACAGGTTGGAGGGATCCAACTGGATTCCTCAACTGTATTTATTTATTTACAGATGTTGATATATATTCTGTTATCATATGATGATATATGATGTTTGATGTTGTGATGGACTAATTGATGCGTTGCATCATTGGATTCAAATTTTGAAATTTAAAAATAACGATGTTGATTTTAAAAGTGAAATTTTAAAAGTGATCTTTGAAAATATACATTTATTTAAATTGTTGAATTGATTTACTTTAAATAGATAAACGTTAAAACTTTAAAGTTATAAAAGTTAAGATTTTGTGAATTTTAACAAAAAAAGAAATTTCTTTTGAAATAAAGAGTTAAGAAATTTATAAAATGGTTTAAGTTGAGATTTTTGAATTATTAAACCAATGTATATAAAAGATGTATCAAATTGATATTTATCAATTAAAGTTATTGGAATTTTAAAATGAGTTTTATAAGAAGATATGAAATTTATAATTATAAAATGTGAAGATATGAAATGTATAGAATTATAAATTGTAAAGATATGAAATTTATAGATTTATAAAGTATGAAGTTGTAGAATGAATGATTTTAAGAAGTTTACTTATAAACTGGATTTTTGCCTTTAAAGGGAATATTGATTGAAGTTAATAAAAAAAGAAGATTTTATAAGTCAAAGTTGTTATAAAATAGAAAGAGAATTTATAAACGTTGTTTTATAAATTCGAAAGCAATTAAATTTGGTAAATCAAATATAGGAGGTCCTTAAAGGAAATATATTCGCGATTTTGGATAGCGAATTTTATTTGAAATAAATGTGTAGAAAAGATTGGAATTGGGTTAAGTGAAGTATATTCACGATTTTGGACAGTGAATATATTATTGAATAAAATGGATTCATTTTTGAAGAAGTGATATTAAAAATGAAGTTAAACATTTTAAAGATGTTTTAAAATGTATTGTGAATCGAAAGCATAGATTTCAACATTTATTGTTGAAATAGACGTTTTCGAGAAAAATAAGGAAATGGTGGACTATAACACTGTTGTTATAGTAAATAATTTCCGAAAGGAAATGTTTTTATCTAGTATTGGGATTTATATATCTATCTTAATTTCCGAATCCCTATACTAGTGATTTTGAGTCGTCGTAACGATGTTTTACGTAACATTCGTTTTGACTCAAATTGATGTTGTTATAGAAAATAGTTTTCCTTAAAGAATGAAAATATATACTTAATTTGATTTAAGTATATCGAATATTTTCAAGTGTTGAAAATAAATAGATTTGTGAATTACTTATTATTATATAAGTATGGAATTGCTTTTCCAATATGAAATGAACGTTTTTGAGATTTATCTTCTCAAAGATAAATCGAAATGAATATTGAAATCGATTGAAAATCGAATATCAGTAGATATTCGAAAATATAAATTCACTATGGAATTTATAAAGGAAAGGGAAACTTTTTAGAAAAATAAACGTTGATTTATTTTTGAAGTGTGGAAATTTTATATCTAGTAAAGATATTTTGGAAGATAAAATAATTTGGGAAAATTATTTGGAATCTGATGATGTTGCGCATCTTTATTGATAGTTAAATAACCGACTATCAATAATTACCTTGAATATGGTATTTGTTGTGAATTGGATGAATTTGAATGCGACACTTATTTTTGAATAAATCGCTCACTATTCGGGTTAGCCGGGAAAGGACCATGGGGTCGTATAACCCATTCCGAATATGTGATACGTCGTTATGAATTGCATTCGAAGACCGGTGTTGAAGACCGGATATTTTTGAAAACGGAAGGATTACCGTCGAGTTACTCTACATCGACTGATCTTCGATTTAGAGGTTTTATCACCCTTAGTGACGGGAAGTCCGGACGTGATTAGAAATTTATCCGGAAATGCAAGGGCTTCGTAAGAAGTGCCTTCGGTTCTGTTCGATCCCGGAACAGACTTGTATGGATTGTGTGTTTGACGTTACAATTTGAGATATAAAGCTGATTTCTTTCAAATACATTTCTGTTGGTGGCGGAGAATTTATTCTCTTAGCTTAACACCCTTCTCTGAGATGCACGAGCTCAGAGGTTATGTAGTTGAAATTTATCAGCGATATATCCCAATTTGGTAACGTGGCATACTGAGTGTTGCTGTGAAATGATCAGTGTTTGATCATTTGTGATATGATCATTTGTTTGATCTTATATCTTTGTGATCATAGGTTGATCATTTTGTTTGACCCGAAGCAGGGCTTTTTGAGAAAGCGTAGCTTTGTGGACGAGACTTCGTCGAGCCTCACACCCCGGAAATGGTCGAAACAGGAAGGATGCGGCAAGGTTTTAGGGAGTAGCGCCCCTTAGTGTATGTCATTCCTTCTGGATAAAGGTGGTATCATGGTATGGAGCCCAGATACTTAACCTCTGTGGTTACTGCATTATTATTATCTATGTGGTTTGTTGGAAATCGGGGATCCTCGGGAAGATCGGTTACGATCGGGGGATGGCATACGCGTGTCAGTAGTTACCTATTTTTGCAGAGGTAACCCGGCCTTGTGTTGGCAGAGATCCGGTTAGGTTCTCGGGTCGTCTATTCCAGGGACGTACCCATCGTGGATAGGAAGTTCCTTAGCCTGACCATTTGTTGGAAATCCAAACTCCAATACGAACTTTGTACGGTATTAGTTGTAGAACCTGCCATTTACGTACGGTGGTCACCACTGTTTAGATGGTAGCTATAGTAGGCATACGATACTGGTCGTATGTTGGCTAAGATTAATATTATACTTTCGAAATGTTTTCTACACTATGCACTAATAATAATATCAAAAATGATTTGATTTTGCGTAGTAAGCATCTTTGACTATCATAAGAAGAAATCTCCTCCAATTCTGCGTTTGCATTGTGTGTGTGGTGGGAGGTCTTATGGTAGTTTCATTTTCCAAAAGCATTGCGAATTGACATTAAAATTTTCCTGTTGTTTATTTTAAAGAATAACTGTTTTACGATCTCACACCAGTCACCATGACTGACTCGGAGTTTATTGTTCCCTTCTAAACTCTGGGTGCCCACCAATTTCCACACGGGTAGCCTAGAGTTATATTATCAGGATATTCTGGATATTCTGGAGCTTGGAGATAAGCTGGATGACGAGACGTAGTATTTGTATCTGATATATTTATTCCGCTGTGTATTCTGTATGAGGACAAGTATAAAACTGTCCATTGTTGTACTGAGTTGTATATTGACTCTGATGATTGATGTATATATAAAATGATATAGTTCTTTGTTTTAAAGATTATTCATTTATCTATTATATATTGTTCCGCTGCGATATGTGAGATTCTGATATTGTTTTCTGTTCTGATGTTGTTCTGTTGTTCTTCTCTCTTCTTCTCTTTTCTTCTTCTTCTTACCTTTTCTTCTTTCTAAAACCCTCACTATTGGAGTTTCCGGCACTCGATTGCTCGGCAGTCGATAAAGTGAGTATCGATGTCGAATTTTCAAAAGTCGAAAATTCCGGTATGTGACAGCGAATAAATGGTCACGGAAAACAAAAGGACTCGAACAGGTACCGATACGGGTGACCGTATCACGGTTTCTATTGTGTACCGGACCTCAAAACATAGAATTGAATATACCGCAGAGATCAGCACGGCAAGACGATCAAAACGGTATAAAGATGTCAGTGGTACGATCATCCGATCAAAAGTCGATAGGACACTGATATACGTTGCTATCCCGTACGGAAAAATCCAAACGGAGCTAGAAATGTCCGAATTTCGCGAAACATATTACGCAGTCTTATTCAAAGTGTTCTAAATAAATTTTCTCATGTTGACATATTTAGGTTTCGGAACACTTTTATTATCATCAATTTTTAACTGATATAAATTGGAATAAAATTACACTAGAAAATAAACTTCCAAATTATTTGATGAAAATTTACCAGTTTCTATGTTAAAACAGACGCATTTCAAATATCAAATTTAAATTTCAAAATTTTATTGTTTAAAGTTTCACAAAATTTCAATTAAATATATAAATAAACAAATAAAATTATCTAAAATTTACGGGTCGTTACACTCTCCCCCACTCAAAACTTTTCGTCCCCGAAAAGGAAGGAGATAGGAGAATAGAAACAACCCCAAAGCAGTTTAGATTAAAACAAAATAAAATAATTACTTCAATCCATATAAATTTAAATTTTAAATTAATTAATCTTTAATAATTGATTTAATCCATTTGATTTCACTTAAGTTAAATCATTCTATCTATTTCAAAATTCAATATCTTATTATCTAGTCATCCTCAGTTAACCATTTCTAATCATCAATTTGTATAATCATTTATTGTACTCATATTTCATTCAACAAATTTAATTCTTTTATTCTAGATTATAATTAAGTTAATTCCACTTAATATATCTTATTACATATATTAAACCATATAAATTAATTTAAACCATATAAATTTCAGTTTAAATCAATTTATATTCAATAATTGATTTTAAATTCAAGGTATTTCCATAAGTTAATTAAATTTCAATTTATTAATTCCTTAAAACAAATTTATTTGTCTCATCTATTATTCAATTAACTTATTATTCTATTCATCTCTATTAACATCTTTATAATAAAAATTAAGTGTATAACATTTATTATAACATTCAAATTTTTTTCTTATAAACATTTTATATTGTATATTATCCAATTACATATTCAACTTCTGAAAAATTTAGGTAAGTTGTATTAGAATGCAATTGAATATTATACAAATAAAATTTCCAAATTCAATTTTTGCAAATTTAGATATTTATGCAAAATCTTGGCTTCATTTTATAATTTAAAATCACCTTTAACATATATTTATGAATTA
Organism: Allium fistulosum; assembly: GCA_030737815.1. NCBI lineage: Eukaryota > Viridiplantae > Streptophyta > Magnoliopsida > Asparagales > Amaryllidaceae > Allium > Allium fistulosum. The sequence continues at coordinate 922,656,959 of CM060906.1, forward strand.
AATTTCTGATTCTCTTCAAACAATTTAGAGATAAATATATATATGCTATATATATCGAATTAAATTTATAACTATATATATATTATAAATCGGGTTATACTTTATAAATTCAAATAAAATCTATCTTCAAAAAAAGTGTAGCAAAGCTACGACTGGTCTCTCCACTTCGAAACTCGAAAATGAATGTCGATGATGCGACCGTCATCACCGAAATTATTTTTCAGCGACAAAAAGGAGAGTACTGACCTGAACCTTTTAAAATTCTTTAGAAAATAATTTATTTTTGAAAATACTTTTGAATAATATACACTTTAAAACTTTAAAACCAAAGTTTGAAATCACCGGAAATTAAATTCTCAAATTACTGATTTAAATTCATTTCAGTTCCAGATTAATTTATAAATTATGTTTATAAATCCATTTATAGAACAATAAATGATAATCAAATATTATCATTTCAAACAACCAATTTAATTAACTTATTAGATTCTAGTAAATTTTATCATATATAAGTATAATTATACAAAATTTATCCATTTACCAAATTAAAAATAATATTGTGTCAGTTTGCTCTGTTCAAGTGTTTTGGAATTTCTATCGATAGCGTTGATCAGACGAATCGATCGAAAACCCAAATCAACATCAACAACTCAAACAACAAAACATATAAATATTTAATATAAATTTCAAATACACTCTCTCACACGATGATTCCAGAATGGAATTCAAAGCAAAGGATAGAGATTCAAATAAGAGGAACCCAAATCAAAGAGAATTCTAGCAAAGGAGATAAGTTTGAAAGGGAGATAAGATGATCAAATTACAAAGTAGAAAGATGGATAGACTTATATAATCGCGGGCAACCTTAACCGGGTCAGCCGTGACTTTCAAAATAAGATCAAGGTAGAATTCTAGAGCAAATCGACATTCGATTACCAGAGGTAGAATTCGGGTATAGCATAAGATAGAGTATCGTAAACCGAGGATACAGAAATCTCCGATGAATCAATACCGATTGTAAAGGAGTTTCACCCCTGTACAAATTATTCAAAGATTGGCGAGACCGCCGATTTATTATAGAGATCATTCGAAATGGAGTTATGGGATACTCCAGAATCAAGAAGCACGAATAGGGGAGACGCGAATGGACTTTGGAACCGAAGGGGACGTTCCAAAATTCAAATAAAACCGAGTCAACGAAGAAGGAATTCAAGCTCGAACGAAAGTGATTCCGTAATTAAATTTTACTTTATATACAGAGGTTTGCCTAAAACCAGAGCTCTGATACCACATGTAACGACCCACTATTTTAGACCATTCAAATCGACAATAAATCCACACATGCTGGAATTGAATAATTCAAAACAATAGATTGTAAATAAAATTTGGCAAAACTCAGCATATATAGTAAATAAATAATCACAGAATCACAAACATAGAGTAATATAAAACAATGCAGCTGAAACAAAAGAATAGTAGTTCATGAAGCCACTATATATATAACAGAGTTAAACAAGATACAACAGAAGTCACGAATACATATATGTCTCAATAAAATAGTCAAATACAAGATCTGAATACATCACTAGAATCAACTGAATAACTGATAGCAGAATCGATAGATGGCTGGATCTCCAAGCGAAGCTCCAACTCCAAAGGTGAGTCTCAAATGATGTATCACTCATTCTGACCCGAGCGTAAAGCAAAACACAAAACACTCGGGTCAGGATTAATATTTTATATCAATAAATCCAACTCAAGTGAAATATCAACTGAAATACAAGTAACTTAAAGGATGTTTGGGATAACCATCCTCTAAGGATCTGTTAAACTATCTACTATGTAGTAATATACGCTATTATAATAATGTCTAATATAAAATAAACATACTTTTTAATAGCGTCAAGGGGTTACCCATATAGCCCTTAACACGTAATAGTCCCAGTAGTCTATCCAGTATTATCATACTCCCAAAATGGGGGCTACCCTCGATACTCCACAGGCTACGGGAGAAATCACAACTCGTAGTAAAGCTCCATATGGTAGATGACACGGCACACAAGGCAATGCCAGGGTAGATATACCAATTACGCATTCGGACTGGTGGTGACGCATAGCAGCCACTACCGCCCACCTCTAACAACACTCCAAAATCAAGGGGTGCAACCAATCAATCACAAAGTAATAGAATGGTATCGAAGAAGTGTGTCCGATCAGAGGTGCTACCTCATTGGCCCGTCAATCGCTCCTGTTTTAGCCACCTTATGCCAACTCGCGGGAGTTGGGTCCACGTATATACCTTAGGATCATCGCCACCATCCTACTTCATTCTAGAAACTCCACCGCGTACACAGTTGTCAAAGTGGTTTCGGTATCGACAGAGAGTATGTCCATATCCGATCCCGGTCTCTTTAACAACCAATCGTTATTATAATACCGTGGTCATTTCAAAATAGTTTATACTTCAAAACCAAAATATCATTTTCATTTCAAACCAAATCAGTACGATATCATTTCCATTTCAAATATATCCATTTCCAAAAATCATATCATTTTCCAAAGTTATAACGCTTTCGAAATCATAGTCTTTTAAAATCAAAACACTTTGGAAATCACAGCTTTGAAGTCATAGCATTTTCGAAATCATAACACTTTGAAATTATAGCATTTTGGAAATCATAACACTTTCCTCTTAAATAGTTTAGATATTAAAATTTGTATATATAATACAATAGTTTATAAATAAAATAGTTTATATAAATAGTCATAAGTTAAGATAGTTTATAAATAAAATAGTTTATATAAATAGTTATAAGTTAAAAATAGTTTATAATAAAATAATTTATATAAAAAAATGATTTATATTAAAATAGTTTATAAAGAAAAATATCCATAGTTTTTAAATATAACCTAAAATTACTTTATAAAATAAATAGTTTACTCGACTTTCATAAATCGATTCAAATCAATTCGAATTCCAAATTCAAATTTAATCAAATCTAAATCATCAATTTCAATTCCCATTTCAATTAAACATTTTCAAGTTATATCGATTTCAAATACCGAATTGAACCACAATAAACCATTTCAATTTCAAAATATTTCAAAGCTTCAAATATTCTATATTTCAATATCATTTGAATACAACTTCAATTTACAAAATATCTCATTTAAATTCATATAAGCTTGAAATATCCATTTAAGTCACTTTTAATCAAATTTCAAGTTGTAAAACACTTCTTTAAAATTTCAAATTCAATAAATTCCAAATCAAACTTATTTACGTAAAATTCTTAAATAAATATAATTTCAAATCAATTTCAAATTTATCTTTACTAACCGAATCATTACAAACTCTATATTCGAAAATATAAATTTTATATAAATACTTAAACATATTATATATCAACTTTATTAAATCAACTTTAATAAATCGTTAGAATCAATATTTACCAAAACCATATATTTCTTTTCAAAACCATAGAAATCATTTTATATATAGACCAACGGTGTCTGTATATAATTTTCTATCCTATGGTCAAGTGATACGGATATTTATCATTTCAATCCGCAATTTAAAATATATATACGGGTATATATCATTTCAACCCGCAATCCCAATTTCAATTCAAATGAAAATCGCTTGGGTCTATCATTTCAACCCATAATGATTTTCTCCTATTCTAAAGTCTGTTCGGGTATGTATCATTTCAACCCATAGTGAATTCTATATTAACAGGGAACTTGCAGAGTGATAACATATATGATAATAACATAGCAGGCATAAATCATCAATACAGATAATGGTGTCAGATGTCACAGGTGAACAGATATAGATAATAGCATATATAACAATGTAAATAACTAGCAGCAGTATATTTCAATTGTCGTTTCAATTGAAATCAAATTTAATAAATATAAGAATATCAATCGTGAGTGATTGCTCACCTTTCGAGGCTAGAGATAGACAATGAGGTCGAGTTACGAAATCCAGGCATGAATCCAAATCAAAGCTAGATTGGCATGAATTCGACAAATAGAGCTTATAACATAAATAGATGAAATCACATCAGAACAGGATCGATGCAGGTAATTGGTACAAGTGACTTATAAATATATATAACTATAGATAACTATATATATCAAGTCATATTCTAAATCCAAACATATATTAAAATAAGATATATATTATATTTATTTAGAAATAAATTTAAACACATGTTAACTAAATATATACATTTCAAATCATTGTTTTAACCAAAACACATATATAAAATCAACTCATATATATATTACTTTTATAAATTTATATATAAACAAACATACAGACATTCAAAATATAATATACATAACTGGCACATTATATTACATGACTGGACTGGTTAGAAACTTTATATATATACTCTAAAACATATAAACCGTAAAGCTTTACAGTATGCTACAGCCTTTTACAAACCTTGTATATTTAAAACTAGTTTATACATAACTAACACATGTATAAGTAATGTTCGTACATATATATACTTTCAAAACACAACTCAAGTATATAAACTAACAGACCTTGATTATTATACTATATATATTAAAAATCATGGTAGCTTAAATTATACATATATACACTGTAACAATGAAAAATACTGCCTTCATTTTATACTAACAGATCATTGAAGCTATACATACAAATTATAAATATAATAATATATAAACTAACTGTATATACTACTTATAAACCAAGCATTGAAATATATCTGGTTTAGTATAAATATGTGGACATCAATATAAAACCAATATACACAGCAAACTAATATAAACTATATATATATCCTGTACGTAAAACTGCCCACTTGAAAACTTTATATATATTATTATTAAGCTGTTTCAAAATATAACATATTCTGACCTATATATTTATATACCCAGGCCTATCTATAGTAAATGTACAGTTATAACAAATATATCAACGATGTGTGTCTATAAAACCCAAGACTCGAGTATGCTTGCCTATATATACACGAGCCAACAGTATATATATTGTATATATATAATATATAAAATTCATGTTATATACTATATATACTTTACAGTACAATTCATTTCCTATAAAACCAAATATATATTATTATATCTTATATATACAACAAGAGTAAACTTATATAGAGAATACTGTAGTTATTATATAGCTCTGTATTTCTTATATAAATACAACATAACAACTACTTATATAAAAATGAACTGAGATTTGGAAATAAACAATACATATATAACATAAAGTGATGATGCATGCGGGAAAGGTGATGGGGGAACAGAGGCCGCGGCTTGTAGGCAGGAGGGTGCGCGGAGGAGGAGAGAAGAGGGGAGGAGCAGATTTCGGCCGGCCATGGGTGGCGTTCGGTTGCTTGATGGCATCGGTGGTGAAGGGTAGATGCGGATGGGAAGGAGAGCGAACGAAGAAAAGGAAAGAAAGTGGAGGAGGGGATTTGAGAAGTAACAGGCACGCGAATAATGGAATGAGAAGAATGGAATTGCAAACAAACCAACTATATTTGTATCAAAAATAAAATAAATTGAAACGGTGGAATCACGAAAGTCAAAATGTTGAAAATATTAACTGCACGGCTATTGGTATTATACGATGGAAAATAAATGGTCATGGAAAACAAAAGGACTCGAACAGGTACCGATACGGGTGACCGTTTCGCAATTTCCACTGCGTACCGGACCTCAAAAAGCAGAACTGAATATACCGCAGAGATCAGCACGGCGAGACGATCAAAACGGTATAAAGATGTCAGTGGTACGATCATCCGATCAAAAGTCGATACGGACACTGATATACGTTGCTATCCCATACGGAAAAATCCAAACGGAGCTAGAAACGTACGAATTTCACGAAACAGATTACGTAGTCTTATTCAGAGTGTTCTAAATAAATTTTCTCATGTTGACATATTTAGGTTTCGGAACACTTTTATTATCATCAATTTTTAACTGATATAAATTGGAATAAAATTACACTAGAAAATAAACTTTCAAATTATCTGATGAAAATTTACCAGTTACTATGTTAAAATAGATGCATTTCAAATTTCAAATTTAAATTTCAAAATTTTTTTGTTTAAAGTTTCACAAAATTTCAATTAAATATATAAATAAAAAAATAAAATTATCTAAAATTTACGGGTTGTTACAATATATATATATATAACAGAGTTAAAACAAGATACAACAGAAGTCTCGAATACATAGAAGTCTCAAAACAATAGTCAAATACAAGATAAGAATATATCACATGAGTCAACTGAATAACTGCAAGCTGAATAGATAGATGGATCTCCAAGCGAAGCTCTAACTCCAAAGGTGAGTCTCAAATGCTGTGACACTCAGTCTGACCCGAGCGTAAAGCAAAAACACAAAACACCCGAGTCAGGATTAACATTCTTATATCAATAAATCCAACTCAATTGAAATATCAACTGAAATACAAGTAACTTAAAGGACGTTTGGGATAACCATCCTCTAAGGATCCGTGGAACTATCTACTCTGTAGTAATATACGCTATTACAATAATGTCTAAAGTAAAGTAAACTATTAAAATAGCGTTAAGGCGTGACCCATATCCCCCTTAACACATTTTATAGTGCCAATAGTCTATACAGTACCGTAATACCTCCTGATCGGGAAGCTACCAGAGGGCACTCCATAGGTACGACACAAAACAAACTCGTAGTGGTCTCGATATGGTAGGTGACACGGCACAACTAGGCAATGCCAGGGTAGATATACCAATTACACTTCCGGGCTGGTGGTAACGCATAGCCGCAACTATCGCCCACCTCGAGCCACACTCCCAAATCAAAGGTGCGCACCAAATCAATCACAAAGTAATAGAATGGCAATCGAAGAAGTGTGTCCGATCGGTGGAGCTACCTCACTTGGCCCGTCAATTGCTCTAGTTTTAGCCACCTTAAGCTAACTCACGGGAGTCAGGTCCACGTATATACCTCAAATAGAATCGTTGCCACCATCCTCTTCATTCTGGAATCTCCACCACGTACACAGTTGTTAAAGTGGTTTTGGGTATTGGTAGAGAGTATGACAATATCTGATCCCGGTCTCTTTAACAACCAAACGTTATTATAACACCATGGTCATTTCAAATTACCATACTTCAAAACCAAAATATCATATCCATTTCAAAACCTTATCAATACGATATCATTTCTCCCTTAAAATAATATTCATTTCCAAAATCATAACACTTTCCAAAATTAACGGTTTAGATATAAAAATATAGTGTATAAAAGGAAATAGTTTATATAATAAAATAATTTATATAATAGAATAGTTATAAGTTAAATAGTTTATATTAAAATAATTAGTATATTAAAACAGTTTTATATTAAAAACAGTTTATATTAAAATACATATATTAATATAATTCATAAAGTAAAATATTAATATAATAAAATAATTTGTATATAAAATATTTAGAAATTAAATAGTTTATTTTAAAGTAATTAGTATATTAAAATAGTTTTATTTAAATAGTTTATATTAAAAATAGTTTATATTAAAATAATTATATATTAAAATAAATTTATAAAGTAAAATATATATATATATATATATTTAAAATACTTTATATAATAAATAGTTTCCTCAAAGTTCACAAATCGATTCAAATCAATTCAAATTCCAAAATTCAATTTAATTCATTCTCAATTCATCAATTTCAATTCAATTCAGTTTCTCAATAAACCATTTCAAATTATATCAATTTCAAATACAGATTTGAACCACAAAATATACCAATTCAATTTCAATATATTTCAAATTTTAAATATTCAACATTTTCAAAACTAAATTTGATAATTTCATTTATATCTCAATTTAACTTCATTATTATTTAGTTTTGAAATATTCACTTAATAAAATCCAATATCATTTAAATAAGCCTTAATTACAATTTAAACTAAATATTTTCTTCAATTTATTTAAACTTGAAATATTCATTTAATCACTTTAAATCGAAATCAAGTTACAAAACCATATCTTAAAATCTCAAATTCAATAAGTTTCAAGTCGATTTTTATTAAATAATTCTTAAAAGAAAACTATTTCAAAATCAACTTAAATTTATCTTCCCAACCTTAATTTATTAAAAATATCTATTTTTTTAAATATAAATTTAAATAAATACTTAACATATTATATATTAATTAAATCAATCCTTATTAAAACTATGGAAATCATTTCAATGTGTATATATATATATATATAAACCAACAGTGTCTGTGTATAATTTTCTATCCTATGGTCAAGTGATACAGATATCTATCATTTCAATCCGCAATTGAAATATCTACGGGTATATATATCTTTTTAACCCACAATCCCAAATTCAATGTCAATGAAAACCGTTTTGGTTTATCATTTCAGCCCATAATGATTTTCTCCTATTCTGCAAGATCGTTCGGGTATGTATCATTTCAACCCATATGGAATTCTATACTAACATGGAACTTGCAGAGTGAGAACAGTTATGAATATAACTTATCAACAACAGGCATATATCATCAATAACAGATAAATAAAATAATAGATAATGGTGTCAGATGTCACAGGTGAACAGATACAGATAATAGCATATATATAGCAATTTAAATAACTAACAGCAGCATATTTCAATTTTCGTTCCAATGGAAATCAAATTTAATAAATATAAGAACGTTAATCGGGAGTGCTTGCTCACCTTTCGAGTCTAGATAGATTTGTCAAAGAAATGAGCAACGAATTCCAAAGCAAGGCTTGATGGACACGATTCAATGAACAAAGCTGATAGAGAAGGAATAGACGAAATCAAATCAGAACTGGATTGATGAAGATCGGTTACATAAATGAACACACACACACACACACACACACACATATATATATATATAACTATATATAACTATTTACATGAAATCATATTCTAAATTTCAATCACATATTAAATTAAATATATATACATTTCAAAATCATTGTTTTAAATTAAACACATATATAATATACTTTAAAAATTAAACTCAAGTGTACTTATGTGTAGTAGATATATATATATATAATACTAAAATTTATACAACATATAATATACAATACCAATATGGGCTTGTACACACACATCAAATAAGATTTACACAGATAATATAATACAGTTATAAGCTTGTACATATGTACAAAATCATATACAGTTTATAAACTAATATAACTAGTATACAAACTTATATATAAAAGAAAAATAAGCATAAAATACCGTAACTAAATATATACAATTTATACAACTCATGGATAAAACCCAACAAATCAGACATACTATCATAACATAATATATATATATATAAGCTAATGGAACAATATATATTATTATATACATTTGCAAAATATATAATATGTAACTTAAAATTTGCCAACAGCAAATCTATAACTGTACTATATGTAACAGCCCAAAATTTTTAACAATTTTTTTTTTAAAAAAATAAACATTCTGTAATGTTGATTTGAATTAAAAGTGTAATAATTAGTGTGAAACGGGAAATTTAAACTTTACATTTCGTTACGTATATTTACATCCGTTCTTAACTTATATTAAACAATCAAATTTATTAATTATGGTAATAGCTATTTAATTTTGGTTTAAAAATGATACGTTATTTTATTGAAAGAAACCGTTAGCATTTTTCAATTTTATTTAATAAAAGAAACAAATCATAAAGTTGTACGTTACTTTGGGCATTTCGTTATAATTTTTCTTACCTTTTCTTTTGTCCATTTGATTTTTTCTTGCGTTAGCATTTCCTGTTCTTCAGCCGCATATATTCCCTTTTGAAAATTTCACAAATCTTGCATTGAATCGTTCACATGAGAATTTTTTTCTTGCTACCCTTTACCTTCCATACGTTTCTCCAATTTAATAAAATTTATTGCCTAAGTTTTCTCTACCGTTCCAATCTTTTATATCTTGCCTTCTCAGTCACGATTATATTATTCCACGTTCAAACATATTTCCAGACTGCAATTTTCTTTCAGCTTCCATTTGCATTTTTGCGTGAGTATCTCCAAGGTATGACCACCTGTTTTCTTTCATTTGTTTATTTTGATTACTCTCCTTCCCTGTTTTCCTTTGTTCTTTTGCCTGCCTCCATGCGAGACCATATCCCACGTCTCCAACTCCATACTAGACGTCACCGACCCCATGCCTTTCACCATTTTTTTCCATGCTCCTACCCATGCCGAGACAACCGCCTACCCATTCGCCACCAGCCACACCACCAACCCCAAGCCCAGACTACCCACGTCACCCCTACGCCCTGCTAGACCACCACCGCACCCATGTCCCCTCTCTAGACCGTGCCAGCCACCACCACGTCCCCTCTCCAGGCCGAGACCAGCCACCACCACGACCCCATGCCAGACCGAGAACCCACAGCTCCTCCAACCCCTTCGCCAGACCTCACATTCACCATATAATCCCACGAACCCAGGCAGACCAACTCCATGCTTGTCCCCACGTCACCACCGACTCCATGACCAGACCACCCACGGCTCCAGCTCCTCCAGACCGAACCCAGCCAGTCACGCCTCCACCCCATGTCACCACAAACCCGACCGAGCCCTGTATTTGAACTAGAGCAGTGAAATGTTTGGTCATCTTGGTATTTTTCTATTTTCCCTGAGCCTGTTGTCTGAATACAAAAGGGAAATGGAAAAAGTTTGTTAGTCACTGTGTATTTGAATCTTTGTCTGAATGCCTCTGGCCTTGTATTGGGAAAAAGGAAATGAGAAAGTTGCTTTTGTCACGTGTTTCTGGCATCCTAGTCTATACTGTCCACTGACCTTTGTTTTGAAAAAGAAAAAAATTGCTTTTGTCACTTTTGGAAAATTTGAGGTTATATTTCTACCTGGCCTCGTATATAAAAAAAAGGAGAGAAATGAACAAATTGTTGTGGTCGAGCCTTTGTTTTTGAAGTTATAGTCCATATTTTAAAAGTGGTCGAATTATTCCTTTCTAGTATTCAACTTGTTTCCTTTTCGTTTGTTTGCTTCATTTGAAAATTTGTTATTCGTGCAATCTTAGATTTGATTATTTATTTTGCTTTAGATTTGAATCTAGTTGGCGCATCCGCTAACAACTGATCGTGCTTTCCGCGTGCTTTCGATAGATAGCATACTTCTTTTTCGAATCTCCAGCTCCGTAGAGGTGAGTAAATCTCACACGAATATTCATACTTATATGATTGTGAAACGACCGCAACTGAATGTGTAGAAAATAAATAAATAAATAAAAACGATGTTATAATTACCTGTGATTTATTTATATTTGATGTTAGAATTGTTAAAATTGCATAACATATCATCTGTTATATTTTGTTCTTATATTACTGTTATTCTATTCTGTTAAATCACACTGCAAGTTCCATGTAGAATAGAATCACTATGGGTTGAAATGATACATACCCGAATGGACTTTAGAATAAGGGAAGATCGTTATGGGCTGAAATGATAGGCCTGAACGATTTTCAATTAAATTTTATTTACTTGGGATTGCGGGTTTGAAATGATAAAACCCGGATTTTCTTTGTAAACTACGGATTGAAATGATATAGTATTCGTATCACTTGACTTAGGCTAGAAAATATTATACAGACCCGTGGTTATTTTTCTTTATTTTCTTGATACCTTTAAATATTTTTAATATTTGTAATAATATTAAATTGATTTAAATTGAATTTTAAAATGATTTATTTAGAATAGAAATGATTTTTCTATGTGATAAATGGAAAAAAATGGATAAAAATATTGATTTTAAAATGTAACTTAAATTTGAAAATTTGACTAAAAAGAAAAGATGGAAACTTAAGTTAATTAAATTGAAATGAAAATTAAGTTTTAAAATGGTGAAAAATGGAGATTTAAGTTTAAGTGTTGAAATGAATTGTTTAAATGAAAATGGGAATTTACACACTTGAATTTAATAAGTGAACTTTGTAAATTTTTGGTTTTTATTCGTAAAATTTCTCTTTAGAAAAATCATAAGTTAAAGGATTTAAATGAACATTTTAATGTGAAAATTTATGATTTTTATAAATTTAAATGGTTTAAATTGAAGTTTATTTATGGCTGGAATTACACTTAAAACCTGGAAATTCGATTCATAACACTTCATAAATGCTACCATCTCTGAAACGAACTAATTCTGAACTAAGTGGAATCTGCAGCACTTGTTAAGTGCCGTGGTTATATAAATGAACCAAAAGACTAAAATGAACTAAGGCTATGATAGCACTTGGTAAGGGCTGTTGTAGCAGAAACTAAAATTGAACCTGAACTAATAAAAGGGCTACTGTAGCACTTGTTAAGAGCTGCAGTAGGCTGAAATATGATTTTGTTTAAAACTGAACTGTTATAGCAGTTTATAAATGCTGTCTTTGCTAAATAAAATTGTTTTCAAATATAACTTACCGCAGCACTTTTTAAATGCTGTGAAAGCTGAAAATTTTAACGTTTATTGTTGTAAGTGAATAAATGAACTCAGAAAAGGCTAAATTTTTGGGAATTTAATATTTGATTTATAAGGATAATGACTTTGTTTTAAATGATTTAGTTTGAAGTATTTTGATATAAATTGTTTTAAATTTATAACCACGGGTTATAATAACGATTGGTTGGCAAAGAGACCGGAATCAGATATGGACATACTCTCTGTCGATACCGAAAACCACTTTGACAACCGTGTACGCGGTGGAGATTCCAGAATGAAGTAGGATGGTGGCGACGTTCTTAAGGTATGTTACGTGGACCCAACTCCCGTGAGTTGGCATAAGGTGGCTAAAACAGGAGCGATCTCGGACTAGTGAGGTAGCACCTCTTCTCGGACACATTTCTTCGATATTATACTCTTACTTGTGATTGATTAGATGGCCATCCTCCGATTTGGGAGTGTTGTTCGAGGTGGACGGTAGTGGCTGCTACGCGCTCCATCAGTCCGTGTGCGTAATTGGTATATCTACCCTGGCATTGCCTAGTTTTGTCGTGTCACCTACCATATCGAGCTTTACTACGATTTGTGATTTCTCCCGTAGCCTGTGGAGTATCGAGGGTAGCCCCCATTTTGGGAGTATGCTAATACTGGATAGACTACTGGGACTATTACGTGTTAAGGTGGAAAATGTAAAGCCTTAATGCTATTTAAAAGTATGTTTATTTTATATTAGACATTATTATAATATCGAATATTACTACATAGTAGATAGTTTAACGGATCCTTAAAGAATGGGCGATCCCAAGCATTCTTTAAGTTACTTGTATCTTTACTACAGTTCACTTGAGTTGGTTTACATTGTATAAGTATGTATGTCCTGACTCGAGTGTTTATGTTTTATTTTACGCTCGGGTCAGCCTGAGTATCAGTTCGACTTCATCTTCACGGAGCTAGGACTACTGGAAATCATCTTTATCAAGCTGCTATCTGTTTTGCTATTCAGTCTTTTATTTTAGCTTATGTAATTGGGACAAATGAATTTGGGATTTTCCGTGGTTATTCAAACTGTATTGGTTTTAGACTATGTAATTTGTACTTGTTTTGAGACTATGTATTTTAGTGGCTTCATGAACCACTATGGTTATTTTTAAATTCCGCTGCGAGTTATTCTGTTATTTCTGTGTCTGTGATTCTGTGAATGATTTTATTTGCTCCAAATTTTATTACAATCTGTTATTTTGCATTATTCAAGTCTGACATGTGTGGATTATTGTCGATTTGAATGGTCCAAAATACCGGGTCGTTACATTTGGTATCAGAGCTTTGGTTTTAGGCAAACCTTAGCCTATGGAGCAAAAACTCATTAGAGATAGGGTAGAAATACCCTAGAATGAGTGAAATCAAACTCAGAATCATTTCTTTGTGAGTGAACGTATCTTCAAAGTATAAAATGATTTTTAAAATGATTTTAAATGATTTTCAAATGATTTTTCAAAGATTATTTTGATATAAAATTTCTTGTTTTAAAAAGAAATTTTTTCTAAACTTTCTTCTTTCCGTATCTACCTTGTTAGAAATTTTGTTATTAGGTTATTCATCCAAGTGATCTTATTGTGTCTTGTCTTAGCTTATCTTTGTCTTCTCTGTACCTTTGTCCTAAATTCATTCTTGATATTTCCAGGATGAATCGTGGAAATTCTAGAGGTAGGGGTCGTGGTATTGCCCCAGCTCCTCCACCTGTTGCACCTGTTAGGTTTACTGTTCTTTGCAAGGAATTCTCTCAGCTCGGTGGTACTAAGTTCACCGGTTCAGAGAGTATTATCGAGGCCCAGCAATGGCTGCGAAGTTTGGAGAGGATATTTACTGGTCTTGAGATCACTGATGCCCAGAAGCGTCAGTTAGCAGCTTGGCAGCTGCAAGAGTCAGCCTTGGATTGGTGGGAGTCTGTTACGGCTCACACTAACGAGGGCGATCTTTCGTGGGAACAGTTCAGGTATCCTTTGTGTTATCTTGAATTTTCCCCTTTTCCTTTTTCTTTTGAATCTATCTTAAGTTAGGTTTCTGTATCTTCTTTCCAGGGAGGCTTTTGTGGCAAAATGGATGTCCGAAGCCGGGAAATCTCAGCTTTATCGTGAATTCATGGATCTTAAGCAGGGTACCATGTCTTTCTCAGAGTATGAGCGGAAGTTCAATGAACTTTCCAAATTTGATCCTGGTCTTATCGACACTCAGCTAAAGAAGAATGAGAAGTTCATTGCTGGAGCTCGTCCAGAGTTCTACGACCATCTTATTTCACATGTTCATGGCACTTTTACTGAGCTCATGGATATGGCTATTCGCTATGAGAACCCTACTTCCAAGGGTCCTGCCGCTTCTGGTGCTCATGTATCACAGTCTTCCTCTGCAAATTCCAAGAAGAGAAAGCCCAACTTCCACCAGCAGAAGAAAAATTGGCTCAAACATCCGGGCTTAGGATCTTCGGCATCTTCTCCTTCCCAAAGACACCCTATTGATCTATCTAGCATTACCTGCTTCAAATGTGATCAGAAGGGACATTATGCTAATAGTTGTCCTACTTTGGTTGGTGCTGCTGTTCCTCCACCTCAGGTTTCCAGGAACGATCTTTGTCACGTTTGTCTTCAGCCGGGTCATTTTAGGAAGGACTGTCCTTTATATCAGAAGGGAAAGCCATCTGGTGTATTTGCTGTCACATCTGCTTCATCACCTGCTGCACCTACTCCTGCTCCTAGCGATGATCAAGGTACTCTTCAGGGCATCTTTTATTTATATCAGCATCCTGTTCGTGTTTTATTTGATACTGGAGCTTCGCATAGTTTTATTTCTATGACTATTAGTGATAAGTTTGATCATCTCCTTTCTCCTGAGTATGCTTCTGTTCCTTTATGTGTTTCTAACCCTATTGGGGGTCCCGCGAACCTTAGTAGGATTTGTAGAGGAGTGAAACTCTTCCATTCTGATCACCACTTTAGTGGTGATTTCTATATTCTTGGTTTTGATACTTTTGATTTATTGATTGGGGATGATTGGTTAAGAAATCATGATGCCCGTATCTTGTGTAAATCCCGAATTGTTTCTCTAGAAGATGATCAGGGAAATCCTCTGGTTATTCAGTGTTGTATGCCTCATGAGTGTGCTGGTAGCTTTATTTATTCTTTGGATTCTTCCCCTATCGACCTTCAGTCGACTCGCGTCGTCAAACTCTATCCCAATGTATTTGGTGAAGTCACTGCCTTACCTCCCAAGCGGGAAATTGATTTCCGCATTGATCTTATTCCTGGAGCTCGACCTGTAGTTCTTCCTCCTAGAAGAATGGCACCCCGCGAGAAGGTTGAGTTAAGGGAACAAATAGAGGATCTATCTTCCAAGGGTCTGATCAGACCTAGCTATTCTGAATGGGGAGCTGCGGTGGTTTTCATCACCAAGTCCGATGGTTCTCTTCGGATGTGTGTTGATTATAGGGAGCTGAACAAGCTCACTATGAAAAATAGATATCCAATGCCTCACATCAATGACATGTTTGATCAGCTTTATGGTGCTACTGTTTTCTCTCAGCTTGATCTTGCCACGGGATTTCACCAGCTCAGAGTTGCTGAGGAAAGTATTCCCAAGACTGCTTTCCGTACTGAGAATGGATTCTTTGAATGGTTAGTCATGCCTTTTGGTTTGACTAATGCTCCTGCTTTCTTTGTTGACTTGATGAATCGTGTTTTCCGTGATGTGCTTAATAAATTTGTTCTAGTCTTTGTTGATGATATCCTCATTTTCTCTAAGACTGAAGAAGAACATGAGACACATTTGAAATCTGTTCTTGAGACTCTTCGAAATCATCAGTTAAAGGCTAAATTTTCCAAATGCCATTTCTGGAAGGATGAAATCCGATTCCTTGGGGATATTGTTTCTGGTAATGGAGTTTCTGTTGATCCAGTCAAAATCACTGCGATCAATGTAAGTCTCTCTTCCTTCTCTTCCTTGTTTCATTCAATTTATTCTATCTTTCCTATTATCCTTCTATCCCTATTCTGTACAGGATTGGGAAACTCCTAAGACTCCTACTGATATCCGTAGTTTTCTAGGCCTTGCCGGTTATTACTGGAGATTCATTGAGAATTTCGCTCGGATTGCTACACCTCTCACTGCTTTAACTCGGAAGAATGCTAAGTTTATTTGGAGTAATGAGTGTAAGGCCGCATTCAGTGAGTTAAAACACAAGCTTACTTCCGCACCTGTTCTTACCGTTCCAAATGGAAATGAGGGATTAACGGTATACACTGATGCTTGTCGAGAAGGTTTGGGAGCTGTTCTGATGCAGGATGGTAGAGTGATTGCTTATGCTAGTCGACAGTTGAAGAACCATGAAGTAAATTATGCTTCCTATGATCTAGAGTTGATTGCTGTTGTTTTTACTTTGAAGCTTTCGAGACATCATCTTTTGGGTACTAAGTTCGAGCTTTTCACAGATCATCGGTCTTTGAGGTATATTTTCTCTTAGAAGGATTTGAACCAGAGACAAGTTAGGTAGTTAGAGTTCCTTGCTTCTTATGACCTCGACATCAACTATACACCGGGAAAAGCTAATGTTGTGGCGGATGCTTTGAGTAGGAAGAAAGCTTTGTTGTGCCAGCTTGTTGTTTCTTCACCTCTTGTGGATCGTATTATGGCTAAACAGGATGAAGATCGGATGCTTAGATTGATTAAGGAGAGTGTTCAAAGTAGAGTTGGAGGTAGTAGCCTTGATGGCAGTGGTGCTCAGATTGATGATATGGGTGTATTGAGGATTAATAATAGGATTTGTGTTCCGAAGGTCGATGGATTGAGACAGGAGTTACTTCGGGAGAATCATCAGTCCAGACTTTCTATTCATCCAGGTGTGACCAAGTTGTATCAGGACATGAAGAAGTTATATTGGTGGAAAGGTATGAAGCGAGATATTTCCATTTTTGTTAATAGATGTGCGACTTGTCAGCAAGTCAAGGCAGATCATCAGAAGACTCCGGGTTTATTGCAGCCTCTTGAGATTCCCAATTGGAAGTGGGAACAAGTTTCTATGGATTTCATTGATGGTTTACCGAGGACTAGGAAAGTTAACGAGAGTATTTGGGTTATTGTAGATAGATTGACCAAATCAGCTCATTTCATTCCGGTCAAGTCTACCCGTTCAGCTTCTAGTTTGTCTGAGATTTACATGAGGGAGATTGTTCGTCTCCATGGTGTTCCTCTCAGTATCGTTTGTGATCGTGATCCTATCTTTACTAGTAGGTTTTGGAAAGCCTTTCAGGATTCTTTGGGTACTCGTCTGAATCTGAGCACTGCTTACCATCCACAGACCGACGGTCAAACGGAAAGGGTGAATCAGATTCTAGAAGATCTTCTTCGTGCTTGTGTGCTTGATTATGAAGGGTATTGGGAAGATCACCTCCATCTTGTCGAATTCACATATAACAACAGTTATCAGGCCAGTATTGAGACGTCCCCGTTTTCTGCTCTTTATGGACGACCTTGTAGATCTCCTTCTTGCTGGATTGAATCCGGTAATCGTTTGGTCCTTGGTCCTGAGATGGTTTTGGAAGCTTCTGAGAGAGTTGAAGAGATTAAGAGGAAGATGAGGATTGCTCAAGATAGGCAGAAGAAGTACGCTGATCGTCGAAGACGGAGTTTAGAGTTTGCTGTTGGTGATTTGGTTTTCCTTAAGGTCTCTCCCATAAGGAATGTTATTCATTTTGGTCGTAGAGGAAAGCTTTCTCCTAGATTTGTAGGTCCTTTCCGCATTTTGGAAAGAATTGGCTCTCTTGCTTATCATCTGGATTTACCCAAGAAATTTTCTGGAGTACACAATGTCTTTCATGTATCTCATCTTCGTCGCTATCTGCATGATCCATCTCTTATTATCCAGCCTTCTGCTCTTGATAGTTTGGATATTGAGCCAAATCTGACTGTTGAGAGGAAGCCACTTCGTATCGTCGATCGAGGTACGAAGCAGATAAGAAGGAAATCTGTCAACCTGGTCAAAGTGCAGTGGAGCACTGATGAACGGGATTGCACCTGGGAGACGGAGGAGAGCATTCGTGCTTCGAATCCGGAATTGTTTATTTCGGGTACTTTTGCTCTACTGTCTTATCTTTCTTTGTTTTCCTTCTTCGTTCCTTTTCGAGGACGAAAAGTTTTGAGTGGGGGAGAGTGTAACAGCCCAAATTTTTTAACAAATTTAAAAAAATAAATAAAAAATAAACATTCTGTAATGTTGATTTGAATTAAAAGTGTAATAATTAGTGTGAAACGGGAATTTAAACTTTACATTTCGTTACGTATATTTACATCCGTTCTTAACTTATATTAAACAATCAAATTTATTAATTATGGTAATAGCTATTTAATTTTGGTTTAAAAATGATACGTTATTTTATTGAAAGAAACCGTTAGCATTTTTCAATTTTATTTAATAAAAGAAACAAATCATAAAGTTGTACGTTACTTTGGGCATTTCGTTATAATTTTTCTTACCTTTTCTTCTGTCCATTTGATTTTTTCTTGCGTTAGCATTTCCTGTTCTTCAGCCGCATATATTCCCTTTTGAAAATTTCACAAATCTTGCATTGAATCGTTCACGTGAGAATTTTTTTCTTGCTACCCTTTACCTTCCATACGTTTCTCCAATTTAATAAAATTTATTGCCTAAGTTTTCTTTATCGTTCCAATCTTTTATATCTTGCCTTCTCAGTCACGATTATATTATTCCACGTTCAAACATATTTCCAGACTGCAATTTTCTTTCAGCTTCCATTTGCATTTTTGCGTGAGTATCTCCAAGGTATGGCCACCTGTTTTCTTTCATTTGTTTATTTTGATTACTCTCCTTCCCTGTTTTCCTTTGTTCTTTTGCCTGCCTCCATGCGAGACCATATCCCACGTCTCCAACTCCATACTAGACGTCACCGACCCCATGCCTTTCACCATATTTTTCCATGCTCCTACCCATGCCGAGACAACCGCCTACCCATTCGCCACCAGCCACACCACCAACCCCAAGCCCAGACCACCCACGTCACCCCTACGCCCTCCTAGATCACCACCGCACCCATGTCCCCTCTCCAGACCGTGCCAGCCACCACCACGTCCCCTCTCCAGGCCGAGACCAGCCACCACCACGACCCCATGCCAGACCGAGAACCCACGGCTCCTCCAACCCCTTCGCCAGACCTCCCATTCACCATATAATCCCACGAACCCAGGCAGACCAACTCCATGCTTGTCCCCACGTCACCACCGACTCCATGACCAGACCACCCACGGCTCCAGCTCCTCCAGACCGAACCCAACCAGTCACGCCTCCACCCCATGTCACCACAAATCCGACCGAGCCCTGTATTTGAACTAGAGCAGTGAAATGTTTGGTCATCTTGGTATTTTTCTATTTTCCCTGAGCCTGTTGTCTGAATACAAAAGGGAAATGGAAAAAGTTTGTTAGTCACTGTGTATTTGAATCTTTGTCTGAATGCCTCTGGCCTTGTATTGGGAAAAAGGAAATGAGAAAGTTGCTTTTGTCACGTGTTTCTGGCATCCTAGTCTATACTCTCCACTGACCTTTGTTTTGAAAAAAAAAATTGCTTTTGTCACTTTTGGAAAATTTGAGGTTATATTTCTACCTGGCCTCGTATATAAAAAAAAGGAGAGAAATGAACAAATTGTTGTGGTCGAGCCTTTGTTTTTGAAGTTATAGTCCATATTTTAAAAGTGGTCGAATTATTCCTTTCTAGTATTCAACTTGTTTCCTTTTCGTTTGTTTGCTTCATTTGAAAATTTGTTATTCGTGCAATCTTAGATTTGAATATAGTTGGCGCATCCGCTAACAACTGATCGTGCTTTCCGCGTGCTTTCGATAGATAGCGTACTTCTTTTTCGAATCTCCAGCTCCGTAGAGGTGAGTAAATCTCACACGAATATTCATACTTATATGATTGTGAAACGACCGCAACTGAATGTGTAGAAAATAAATAAATAAATAAAAATGATGTTATAATTACCTGTGATTTATTTATATTTGATGTTAGAATTGTTAAAATTGCATAACATATCATCTGTTATATTTTGTTCTTATATTACTGTTATTCTATTCTGTTAAATCACATTGCAAGTTCCCTGTAGAATAGAATCATTATGGGTTGAAATGATACATACCCGAACGGACTTTAGAATAAGGGAAGATCGTTATGGGCTGAAATGATAGGCCTGAACGATTTTCAATTAAATTTTATTTACTTGGGATTGCGGGTTTGAAATGATAAAACCCGGATTTTCTTTGTAAACTACGGATTGAAATGATATAGTATTCGTATCACTTGACTTAGGCTAGAAAATATTATACAGACCCGTGGTTATTTTTCTGTATTTTCTGGATACCTTTAAATATTTTAAATATTTGTAATAATATTAAATTGATTTAAATTGAATTTTAAAATGATTTATTTAGAATAGAAATGATTTTTCTATGTGATAAATGGAAAAAAAATGGATAAAAATATTGATTTTAAAATGTAACTTAAATTTGAAAATTTGACTAAAAAGAAAAGATGGAAACTTAAGTTAATTAAATTGAAATGAAAATTAAGTTTTAAAATGGTGAAAAATGGAGATTTAAGTTTAAATGTTGAAATGAATTGTTTAAATGAAAATGGGAATTTACACACTTGAATTTAATAAGTGAACTTTGTAAATTTTTGGTTTTTATTCGTAAAATTTCTCTTTAGAAAAATCATAAGTTAAAGGATTTAAATGAACATTTTAATGTGAAAATTTATGATTTTTATAAATTTAAATGGTTTAAATTGAAGTTTATTTATGGCTGGAATTACACTTAAAACCTGGAAATTCGATTCATAACACTTCATAAATGCTACCATCTCTGAAACGAACTAATTCTGAACTAAGTGGAATCTGCAGCACTTGTTAAGTGCCGTGGTTATATAAATGAACCAAAAGACTAAAATGAACTAAGGCTATGATAGCACTTGGTAAGGGCTGTTGTAGCAGAAACTAAAATTGAACCTGAACTAATAAAAGGGCTACTGTAGCACTTGTTAAGAGCTGCAGTAGGCTGAAATATGATTTTGTTTAAAACTGAACTGTTATAGCAGTTTATAAATGCTGTCTTTGCTAAATAAAATTGTTTTCAAATATAACTTACCGCAGCACTTTTTAAATGCTGTGAAAGCTCAAAATTTTAACGTTTATTGTTTTAAGTGAATAAATGAACTCAGAAAAGGCTAAATTTTTGGGAATATAATATTTGATTTATAAGGATAATGACTTTGTTTTAAATGATTTAGTTTGAAGTATTTTGATATAAATTGTTTTAAATTTATAACCACGGGTTATAATAACGATTGGTTGGCAAAGAGACCGCGATCGGATATGGACATACTCTCTGTCGATACCGAAAACCACTTTGACAACCATGTACGCGGTGGAGATTCCAGAATGAAGTAGGATGGTGGCGACGTTCTTAAGGTATGTTACGTGGACCCAACTCCCGTGAGTTGGCATAAGGTGGCTAAAACAGGAGCGATCTCGGACCAGTGAGGTGGCACCTCTTCTCGGACACATTTCTTCGATATTATACTCTTACTTGTGATTGATTAGATGGCCATCCTCCAATTTGGGAGTGTTGTTCGAGGTGGACGGTAGTGGCTGCTACGCGCTCCATCAGTCTTTGTGCGTAATTGGTATATCTACCCTGGCATTGCCTAGTTGTGCCGTGTCACCTACCATATCGAGCTTTACTACGATTTGTGATTTCTCCCGTAGCCTGTGGAGTATCGAGGGTAGCCCCCATTTTGGGAGTATGCTAATACTGGATAGACTACTGGGACTATTACGTGTTAAGGTGGAAAATGTAAAGCCTTAATGCTATTTAAAAGTATGTTTATTTTATATTAGACATTATTATAATATCGAATATTACTACATAGTAGATAGTTTAACGGATCCTTAAAGAGTGGGCGATCCCAAGCATTTTTTAAGTTACTTGTATCTTTACTACAGTTCACTTGAGTTGGTTTACATTGTATAAGTATGTATGTCCTGACTTGAGTGTTTATGTTTTATTTTACGCTCGGGTCAGCCTGAGTATCAGTTGGACTTCATCTTCACGGAGCTAGGACTACTGGAGATCATCTTTATCAAGCTGCTATCTGTTTTGCTATTCAGTCTTTTATTTTAGCTTATGTAATTAGGACAAATGAATTTTGGATTTTCTGTGGTTATTCAAACTGTATTGGTTTTAGACTATGTAATTTGTACTTGTTTTGAGACTATGTATTTTAGTGGCTTCATGAACCACTATGGTTATTTTTAAATTCCGCTGTGAGTTATTCTGTTATTTCTGTGTCTGTGATTCTATGAATGATTTTATTTGCTCCAAATTTTATTACAATCTGTTATTTTGCATTATTCAAGTCTGACATGTGTGGATTATTGTCGATTTGAATGGTCCAAAATACCGGGTCGTTACACTATAACTATGTATATATGGCTATATGCTATAGCTTTTATAAACTTACATACCCAGACCTTATTATATAATAACAGTTATCATATGTATAACTAACACACACACACACACATATATATAGTTAATATCTTAGTCTACATATACGAATCCCGTAAGTAAACATAATATATGCAAATTATACACATATATATCTAACAGTAAATGAAAACTTGTTAACAACTTTACTTAATACTTAAACATATATATATTCTTTTCTGCATATTACATAAACATGACATTATATATAAATATAAATCTAACATATAATAGATATTGATATATATATATATATAGTATAGAACATATGTAAACAACATATATAACTAACAGACATTATACAACATATATAAACTATATACACCTTTTAATATATACACTGTAACATATATATTCATTGCTAACATACTGTCAACATAAACTACAGTCACCATATATAAGCCTATATATATGTATAAACTATAAGTATATATGTAAACATATTGTAAACATCTAAACTAACATATTAAAACTATAACTATTTATAAACTGTCGTATAATATTTTTTAACCAAAATGTACATTTCATATTTCTATAAATCAATATATATACAGTAGGTAATAAACAAACATTTTATATATATACAGCAGGTAATATATATATATATATATATATTTACAGACTATATAAAATGAACTAACAGACCAACTTATAATATATATATAACTTTACTATATAATATATTTATAACATACCAAAGAAGAAGAGGTTTGGCTGACCTAGGTTGCACACGGGTGAGGAGTGGACACGCAAGGCCGGTGGCAGAGGAAGCAAAGGCGGGAGAAGGGGAGAGAACGTGGGTGGTCGGGTGGTTGGTGGCTCTTGAGACGAGGAGGGTGCGAGCGGGTTTCAGGCGAGGGAAAAGGAAGAGGCGGTTCGGTTGTTGGCTTCGTGAAGCGGTAGAAAGGGCATGGTCGGCTGGCATGCTTGCGTGGGCTCGGCGAATGGTGCTTGCATGATGGAGAGCGCAGGCGGGTTGCTGACCGATGGAAGCTCAGGCGAAGATGGGCTTGCGTGGTTGATTTATGTGGTGCGGAAAAAAGGAAAAAGAATGAAATGGAGGAGGTGAAAGGATAGATTAGCATTCAAGAAGATATAAACGTGCAGGTGCAAAATGAATGCAATATTTATAATATAAACCTATATAGTCTATTTGCAAGAACTGGAATGAATGAGAGAATCACTTTGTATTGAAGCCATTGGGAATAACAAAGGACAAACGTTGAGCCAGAAAATATTAATATCAAGCGGCTATTGGTTATACGGTGGAATATGAAAGGTAAGGGAAGTAAAAAGATTAAATGCGGAACCGATACGAAATCGTTTCGCGGATTTCGACACGTATCGGACGCTGAAATACTGAAATAAATATACTATGGATATCAGCACGACGGGACGATCAAAACGGTACATAGATATTAGTGGTACGATCATCCTATCAAAAGTCGACAATCGGTACCGAAAATGCTGCTAAAACGCCAGAATTAAGATAAACGGGGCAATAGCAGTCCAAATTTGGAGAAACAAAATATGACGTCTCACTCAGAAGATGATTTACAAATTTATTATGTAAAAATATTTAGGTTTGGAAAACATTTTATTATATTCTAATATTAACTGATTTGAATTGAAATAATTACACAAAAAAAAATAAACTTCCATATTATTAGATGAAAATACCATTTGCTATGTTTAATTAGACGTATTCCAAATATCAAATTTTTATTTCCAAATTTAATTATTTAAAATTCACAAAATTTCAATTAAATATATTAAATAAAACCATTAAAATTTACGGGTCGTTACACCCTCCCCCACTCAAAACTTTTCGTCCCGAAAAGGAAGGAGGTAGGAGAATAGAAACAACCAGAGGAAAATAGATTGAAATTCAAAAGAAAACGATTAATTTAAAACCATATAAATTTCATTTATTTTTAAGTTGGTTTATATCCAAATAATTGATTTAAATTCAAAGTATTTCATTAAGTCAATTTAATTTCAAATTTATTAATTCCTTTAAAACAAAATTTATTTAACTTATCTCATTTATTCATTATCTTATTATTCAATTTTATCTCAATTAACAATTTTCTAAAATCATAAATTTGTATAGTCATTTATTATAATCATATTTTATTCAATAATTTAGTTCTTCTTCATTCCAAATTATTATTAAATTTATTCCACTTAATATATCTTATCACGTATATTAAGTACATTGACACTCTCAAATTTATTAATAAATTTCATTAATATCATTTTAATCTGTATATTATTCAATTACACATTCAACTTCTGAAAAATTTAGGTATGTTATATATATTAGAATGCAATTGAGTATTATACAAGTAAAATTTTCCTAATTCAATTTATTTCAAGTTTAAATATTTATTCAAAAATTTTGGTTCCATTTTATAGTTGAAATTATTCTTAACAAGAATTTAAGAGTTAAATTTCTGATTTCAATTCAAACCATTTAGAGATAAATGTATACATTATATATATATATATAATGTCAAATCTAAAATCATATACTTATATATATTATACATCAAGTCATAAAAAAATCAAATCAAATTTATTTTCCAAAACAAAAGTGTAGCAAAGCTACTAAGAGTTCTCTACACTCTGAAACTCGAAAATGAATGTCGATGATGCTGTAGTCATCACCGAAATTATTTTCCAACGACAAAAGAAGAGAGTACTGATTTAAAACTTTTAAAATTCGTTGGAAATGATTTTTATTCGAAAATATCTTTAAATCATAAGCCTAAACTTTTAAAAGGCAAAATTTCAAAAATCCTGGAAATTTAATTCTCAAATTCTAAATTTATATTCATTTCAATTCCAAGTAAATTTATAAACCATGTTTTATAATTTCATTTATTTATTATGAGGTAATAGTCAATGAAAATCAAATATTTTCATTTCTAACAACCAATTAATTTAACTTTTTAATTTCAGAAAATTATACTTATATATATAATATAATCATACAAAATTTATTTCATTTACCAAATTTGAAAACAATATTGTGTTAGTTTGCTTCGATCAAGTGTTTTGGAATTCCTATCGATTGCGTTGATCAGACGAATCGATCGAAACTCCAAATCAACATTAACCACTCAAACACAGAATATATAAAACATTTTTATATTAATTGCAAATACACTCCCTCACTTGATGATGCAAGAATGGGTTTCAAAATAAGGATAGAGATCCAAATTTAGAGGAACCCTAATCAAAAAAAATCTAAATAGAAGATAGGCTCAAAAGGGAAATAAGATAATTAAATTTCAAAATAGAAAGATGGATAGACTAATATTAATCACGGACGACCTTAACCGGGCCAACCGAGATTCGAAGAATAAGATCGATATATAATAGCAAGCGATAGAAGCATCTAAACTGAGGATACAGAAATCTTCGGTGAATCAATGCCAATTGTAAAGGAGTTTCACCCCTTTTCAAATAATACAAAGGAGCTATGGGATGCTCCAGAATCAAGGAAACACGGACCAGAAGAAACAAGAATGGATTTCAGAATGAAGGGGAAAGTTCCAAAATTCAAAGCAAAACTGAATCAAAGAAGAAAGACTCAAGCTTGAACGAAGGTGATTCCGTAATTAAATTTTACTTTATATGCTAAGTTTTGCCTAAAACCTCGCTCTGATTCCATATGTAACATCGTGATATTTTCAACCATTGGCATCCGCACATGTCGGGCTTGAATTGCTCAAAATATCAAATTGTTAATTTATATTGGCAAAACTCAGCATATACAGTAAATAAATAAATCACAGAATCACAGACACAGAGTATTACAATAATAAGCAGCGGAAACAAATGAATAGTAGTTCATGAAGCTACTATATATATAACAGAGTTAAAACAAGATACAATAGAAGTCTCGAATACATAGAAGTCTCAAAACAATAGTGATAAGAATATATCATAGGAGTCAACTGAATAACTGCAAGCCGAATAGATAGATGGATCTCCAAGCGAAGCTCTAACTCCAAAGGCGAGTCTCAAATGCTGCAACACTCAGTCTGACCCGAGCGTAAAGCAAAAACACAAAACACTCGAGTCAGGATTAAAATTCTTATATCAATAAATCCAACTCAAGTGAAATATCAACTGAAATACAAGTAACTTAAAGGATGTTTGGGATAACCATCCTCTAAGGATCCGTGGAACTATCTACTATGTAGTAATATATACTATTACAATAATGTCTAAAGTAAAGTAAACTATTAAAATAGCGTTAAGGTGTTACACATATCCCCCTTAACACATTTTATAGTGCCAATAATGTAACGATACGATCTTTCGACGCTCGAAAGTCGACATCAATACAACCACTGTATCAACTGCCGAGCTATCGAATGCCGGAAAACCGAATTGTTAGGCTGAAAAAGAAGATGTAGAAGAACACAGAAAGAAAAAGAAACAGAAACAACAATAGAATCTCACATTCGCAGCGGAACAACATATAATAGATGAATCAATAATATTTAAAACAAAAGACTATATCAATTTATACATTACATCATATCATCAGAGTTTACAACAACACACAACACTGGACAGTTATATAACTTATCCACATACATAATACACAGCGGAATAAAGAAATAAGTACGAGTGTACGTCTCGCCATCCAGCTCATCTCCAAAGCTCCAGAATATCTAGAATATCCTGATAACATAACTCTAGGCTGCCCGTGTGGAAAATTATGGGCACCCAGAGTTTAGAAAGGGAACAATAAACTCCGAGTCAGTCATGGTGACTGGTGTGATATCGTAAAACAGCTATTTTCACAAAGAAAATAAAAGAAATTCCGCAATGCTTTTGGAAAATGAAACTACCATAAGGCCTCCCACCACACACACAATGCAAACGCAGAATTGGAGGAGATTTCTCCTTATGATAGTCAAAGATGCTTACTACGAAAGATCAGTTGATATTATTATTAATGTCTATTGTGGAAAACATTTCGAAAGTATAATATTAATCTTAGCTAGCATGGACATTCCGAACTATGCCTACTATAGCTACCATCTAAACAGTGGTGACCACCATAAGTAAATGGCAGGTTCTACAACTAAAACCGTACAGGGTTCGTATTGGGAATTGGATTTCCAACAAATGGTCAAGCTAAGGAACTTCCTACTGCCACATGGGTACGCCTCTGGCGGGACGTCCCGAGAGACAACTGCTCTCTGCCAACACAAGGACGGGTTACCTCTGTAACTAGGTAATTACTACACGAATATGCCACCCCCCGGTCCTTTGGGACCTTTATCAGAGGGGCCTCGATCACAAAGCAACAATCACACAGTAAATAAGATTGATGCCACCACACAAGTATAGCATTTTGGCTCTATACCATGATACCACCTTTTTCCAAAAGGAAATGACATAACCTAAAGGGAGCGACCCTCATAACCTTGCCGCATTTTCCTGTTTCGACCATTTCCGGGATGTGAGGTCCGATGAGGTCTCGTCCACAAATCTACGCTTTACACGAAAGCCATGCTTTGATCACAAATGCTCAACAAATAATCAGCAACACACAGCAACACTTAGCATGCCACACTACCAAATTGGGAGTATATCACTGATAACCTTCAACTACATAACCTCTGAGCTCGTACGTCTCAGAGAAGGGTGTTAAGCTAAGAGAATAAATTCTCCGCCACCAAACAGAAATGTATTTGAAAGAAATCAGCTTTATATCTCAAAGTGTAGTGTCAGACAAACAACCATACAAGTCTGTTCCGGGTTCGAACAGAACCGAAGGCACTTCTAAAGAAGCCCTTGCAATCCAGGTATCCACAATCCCGATCGGACTTCCCATCACATAGGGAATCTCTATACCGTAGCTACTCGGTGCAGAGACAATCAATAGGTTATCCTATCGTTCTCGCAAAACACCCGGTCTTCAACACCGGTCTTCAAATGCGAACCATTCACATCGTATCACTATTCGGAATGGGTTATATGACACAAAGTCCTCTCCCGGCTAAACCAAATAATTAGCGCTTGTTTTTAAAACAAATTCAAGTACCATTTTAAAGGCAAATATTGATAGTCGGTTATTTAACTATCAAACAACATTCACAACAATCAACCAATTTAAATAATTTTCCTAAATTTTTTATTTTCCAAATATCTTCACAAGATATATATTTTTCCACACTTCAACATTTTGAAAACCAATTTCAAATCACTTTTCACACTTCATCACTTTGAAAACAAATTTCAAATCATATTTCCCCTTTCAAACTTTTGAAAACAAATTTCAAATCAATTTCCCTACATGGGATATATTTCCAAATATTTATTCATTTCCACTGCAAATCTGCCGAGTTCAAATACTTTATCTCCAAAATATTCCTTAAAATCCAATTTCAGAATTTCTTCATTTATAATTTAAAACTACTTTGGAAATATACTCGGCTTTTCAAGGAAAATACACTTCCATTTCAAAATGGTCCATTTAAACCAATTAAATAACTCCTTATCGATTTATTTCAAATTTACATCCCAAATTTATAAATTTATTTCCACACTTTAAAAATAAATCAGTGTTTATTTTTAAAACAAATTTCCCTTTCCTTTATAAATTCCATTTTGTATTTACATTCCCAAATATTCATTTTTTATACGATTT
Organism: Allium fistulosum; assembly: GCA_030737815.1. Taxonomy (NCBI): domain Eukaryota; kingdom Viridiplantae; phylum Streptophyta; class Magnoliopsida; order Asparagales; family Amaryllidaceae; genus Allium; species Allium fistulosum. The sequence continues at coordinate 922,686,759 of CM060906.1, forward strand.
TCAAATCGATTTCTCAAATATTCACTTTCAACTCCAAATCAACTTTCAAATGGATTTCCAAATTTTATTTCCAATCCCAAATTGATTCTCCAAACATTTATTTCAAACACCTAATCGATTTTAGAATGGATTTCCCAGGATTTATTTTTAAATACCAAATCAAATTTTTAATCGGTTTCCCAAAGATTTATTTCCAAACACCGAATCAAATTTCAAATTGATTTCTGAATTTACCTTCCTTTAAAATAAATGCCTTTGTTTCTTTCAATTATTAAAATTTGTATTTCAAATAAATTCTTCAACCTTTGAATAATATTACCCGAAATCCATTTAAAAAAAATCTTTTCACCATATTTTGGAATTAATTCGATAAGTTTAAAAAAAATCAACTTTACGCTTTTAAATTCCTTCTTTTAAATTCACCCAATCCTTTCAAAAGAATTCACTTAAAATTTCCAACTTTAATTTCAAAAATCCAATTTTATTTATTTCTGGTATCCAACGATACCAAAAATACATTCGGCTAAATTATAGCCTTCAATAAATTCAATCGTCAATATAATCATTCACAGATTATAAATAAATCATCACACAACATATGAAACAAATTCATACAGCATATGAAACAAATTCATACAATTTGAGGAATCCAGTTGGATCCCTCCAACCTGTTTCCCTGCATCCACAAATGTTAGCACAATACCAATTCCACTTCAAGGTGGAATATCGCGGTATATGGGATTTATAAAATATCATCCGCTATTATGCGGCGCATAGGGTCTCATCCGCTATATAATGCGGGAATTCAACAACTCCAAATATATATATATATATATATATATATATATACTACTATATATACTACCACATCCAAATAGTCAATCAGTAACTGCAATTCAAATTTTAATTTGAGTGAGAAGATCTCACCTTTGATTTTTATTTTGCAATCCATTTTCCATTTTCGGCATGATTCCTTTCAGATATTGACCTTGTATAAATATTTGAAGATTAAATTAATATTCGAACAAATCGAATAATCAATTTCCGTTTGATAAATTAAATTAACCAATGATTTAGTTTAAAACTGATTTTCCTATAATAAATATTTTTAGCAGTTAAAATAATTAAATAAGCTAATTAACTAATTAATCACCTTATACATCATTTAAAAATTAATTTGTGAGTAAAAAAAACAATGTGCATATTTTTCTTTGAAATCACATACATTTATAAAATGATTTATATAAATCTCGATTAATCCAATCTTTGACAAATTTTTCCGAATATGTTTCTAAAAACCCTTTTCTATTTTATTCTGATTACTTATATATATATATCGGGTTAAAATAGGCATGCCTAAACATTTCCCTATTTATAAATAGATATGTTCTTTACTGTAACATATATATTTGGTTTTAAATTTCGAAAATAAACTAAAAATTTATTACCTTACTGACCTGCGCGACACAGGCCCGAGACCCACTATCGCCGGCCATCTTCTGTCACGCGCGAGACTGCGACTGACCCCAGCGACAACCACACTCCTCGAGCTTGCCATGACAACTCCGAACACTCAAGCTTCGACTTTGCCCTAATCTTCACGCGCTCGAGATCCACCGTGACGAAGACAAAATTGTGAAGACCCAAAATATTTGAGATAAAAATAATTCTAAAATGAAAAGAAAATTAAATTAGTTAATAGAGAATAATTGAAGAGTAAAATAATTTGAAAATGAATATCAAAAATAATAATGAGAAGAAAATAACTAAAGTATGAATGAATTTTAAATGCACATATATTATGAATACTATAAATTTATGTAGCCAGAAAAATGTAGGGTAATAAAATAACTTCTCTTGATAATTAAAAATGCATAAAAACTAGTCAAGTAATATTTATGAGTATGAATGCATTTTTGAAATAAATCAAGATTGATGATAAAAATAAGTTAGCTAAAAATCAAGCTTACAAAAGAAATAAGGAAAAATACATATAAGGCTGAGCCACATAAAAATAATGTGCAGGGAAATCATGCAAATGGCATGTGCACAGAAAAGCAATGAGGCAACTGATTTACTAGAAGTAGAAACCAAAAGAAAATGGCACTTTTAGCCATAAATTATACACGTATGATTCTCCGAATAAGGTAAGGATAAAATGGGTTTTTCCTTCATTAAAACCCTAGCAAAATGATTTAAATCAAGGGAGGGGCAACAGTTGTTTCTGGGGAGAAAACAGAGGAAACAAAAATTAAAATAAAAATAAAAATAAGCTCACATTGTCTTCAGGCCTGAGTATTCTCGGGGAGGAGCAAAGAAAGGTGAGTGATAATCACTTATGAGATTTGAGGCACTAAGACCCATGCTAAGGGCAGCCAAGTTATTTTCATATATAAATTCTATTATAATTTTCTGTTTGATTTAGTTCTCTGAATAAATGCATGTTGATCATGGGTGATATTTTGATTGAACTTTTGATTGAAGTTTTGATCTGTCTTGGTTTGATAAGATTGTTTCAGTCTTTTGTTTTAAATACAAGTAATCAAATATGTATTCAGATCATAGAAGTGGATTTTATGATCTAGTTTTATGTGAGAAATAAACTGAATGTTTTACTGAGAAATGGGATATCAAAGAAAAATGAGCAGGCAGTGTGAATAATGAGATTTATGCTTATGCCTAGTTTCTATTAAAATGGTATGAACAATGCAGTATCATGTATAGGTGTTGTGTTGTTTCTATTATAAGTTAATACATTTTTATGGGTTTTTCTCAAAGAAAAATCATGTCCTGTGTTCTCAGTAAAATAAGTAAATAGGATATATATATAGCTTCATCAGATCTATGTGAGATATAGGAATACCTCTGTAAATAAATATGTATGTAAGTTTCAGAAAATATGATTAGAATAAATTAACCTTGAGATGGGATTTAGTATTTTGCATGGAAGCTTGATATGTCTGATTAAAACCCCTGATAGAGTTTCATAACTGTTGATTCATGAGAGGAGGAAAAGAATGCAAAGCATTTCAAGTGATAATAAAATTCTCAGAAGATAAATAAAACATGGTCTCTAAATTATAAGAATAATTTAGGAATGGTGCCTTGATCTGCTCATCATCAGGAGGATGATGGGTATGTGCATGACTTGCTAAAGTCCTGTAGGCCTCTGTGTAAAGGGATAATAGAACTGAGCCCCTTTACAATGCACACATGGTGTTCAATGGCAAGGAGTTAGACCAAACCCAAAATGTAAAAAGAAATGAAATGAGATTGATCAATCAGGCTATGGAATTGGAAATAAATCCATAGGAGTATGTACATAAAAATCTGAATGAAGTGAATGCATGGTTGTTTGGGTGTATGATTGATAGATAAGCTTACCAATGCTCAGATTTTAGTATGAATTAGTTTCTCATTAAACTGATATGTTATCTATGTGGCTTTAAGAATTTACATATTGTTTAATATGTGATTTCACTCATACCAGAAATTTATTTCTGACCCTATTTGTTGCTTTGTAACATTTGGGGTGTCTCATTTTTGTTGAGGTAGCTCTAGATGTTGCTGCAGGAAAGGAAGCATAAGAAACTTGCTTGCATGGATATTTGAAGATTTACTTTCATTTAGAATGCTTAAGGAATATGGCAGAAATATTGTAATAATTTGGCCAGGCAAAACTTCATTATGTTTTAAGTATTTTCTGGGCTGATATGTGCTTATTTTTCTGTGTAAAGAAAATGTAAAAACTTTAGTAATATATATGTGTGTTTGTGAGTTTCTGTTTTAAGCAACTGATCTGGATAATCTCTAGTGAAGCATGATATAGGAGATCATGCCATATAATTTGATATGTGGTCATGTCTCCCTTGGCAATGTCTGATGAGCTTTTAAAATGATAAAGTATAAATAATTTTTGTAAGAAAGGAATAGAGAACATTCAATGAATCTTTTAAAGTGTGAGTTGAACCTAAACTAGGCTAACCAGAAAAGCATAATCATGACTTATAATTGATATAAGTATATGTCAAGCTTGAAAATGAAACTTGTAATTCTTAATCTGGGCATTTAAATTACAATAGAAGTTTGCATTGCTTTGTGTAGTAAATCCATATGCATTTTTGTAATACTTGTAGGTCTCACAGCACCAAGCTTAACACATCTTACTATCTAGATACTTGACTCAAGTCTGAATGCATTTGGTCATGACCAACCTGAGGCTGAATAAATAACTTGTAGTCCTATTTGTAATAGGCAAGACCATCATTACACAACACCTTAGACACTACCACTTAATGTTTAAGAGAACATCAGCAGTCTACCTAATAGGTTCACTGAGCATTTTGTATTAATCTGGTTAGTAACATAGCTTTGATTATTTTGCCTTCAAATATATACTACGTCTTAGATTAGTATGTGTGTTTGCATTTGTACTCTGCCTAAATATATATTGTTTTCTCTGCTTGGTCTTCAATCCAATTTAACGCTTGATTATTCATATGATCCTTGCATAATAAATAAATTAATATATGAGTATCCTTACCTGACACAAAAATTGTTTGAATATGAATTATGAACCCTGGGCTAAACAAAAAGGAATGAGTTATTTTAAACATCCTTTTATTTAGCATAGGACAAATAGTGGTAAATTACAAAATCCCAGAATCTAAATATATGGCTTATAAATCCAGGGATCAAATAATTTAAGAAGTAAAACAAGAAAATAAGAAAAATGGAATTATTTGATCTTACAATCAAGCTTGAGTTTTGTCAAAAAAAAAGAGAATGAATAGAAAAAGCTATGTGACACCAAATCTCGGGAATATGAGAAATAAGGTGTGATTAAATTTCTTTGCCAATTTAAATTACTCTGATAGGCAAAGAGTCATTTATATATCTTCATATATATATATATATGATCTAAATTGATTTTATATACTAGTATTTTTATATTGGCAAAATAAGGAATTTTGGGGAATGAATTAAGAGAAGTGATCCATTGAAGTATATATATATATATACATGGAAAAAAACTCAACAGAAAATTCATTAAATATAAATTGAATATAAGTAGTGGGTCACTTCAGTTGGTATTAGAGCTATGTTATTAAACCTAGCAGAAATAAAGATCAAATTCTCTTATCAGAATAAAATCTTATGAGACTAAATACATAACACTATTTTCAGTATAAATAAAACTACTGAAATAATTAAATTACAAATTAAACTAACTAGTTATGTAAAAATTGTATAGCAAATCATGGTAGGAAGACCACCAAGTCATGGAGCAGGACCCTCCAATACAACACCAATGGCTAATTTGCAAGATTTGGTGAGGGCATTTAGAGAAGGAGCAGTGCACAGGGAAGAGAATCCTCATGAGGAATTAGCTAAGCTACTGAAGAGATTTTCAAATTTAGGTGGCAAGGATTTTGAAGGCACTGAAGGAGTTATGGGTGTGCAGACATGGTTGAGAACTCTAGAAAGAATATTTGTAGACATGCAAATTAATGATCAAAGAAAGAGGCAGATAGCTTCAAGAAGGCTCAAAGGAGCAGCACTAGATTGGTGGGAGGTGATCATCACAGGAAGGCCAGAAAATGAGATAACATGGGATCAATTCAAGGAGATGCTTGAGGCAAGATTTGTCCCAGCAACAGCTAAGGCAACACTACTGGAGGAATTTATAAGGCTGAGGCAAGGACCAATGAGTGTGACTGAATACACTCAAAAATTTGAGAGTTTGTCTAAGTATGGAACTATGCTTATAGGGAATGAAGAATCAAAGAATTCAAGGTTCATTCAGGGACTCAATGCTAGTTTGAGTAGAGCAATGCTACCATATAAAGACAGAACATTTGATCAAGTCATAGATCTTACTCTTTCTTTTGAACAACACGACAATGCAAGGGAAAAATTCAGTAACATGAGAACTAACAATCAAAAGAAAGGGAAGAATATAGCACATCCTTATGACAAGAAGAATGTAGACAAGAAAGTTGAAGGAGCAGCCACTGGGGAAATTAAGAAGAAGGTTACCTGCTACAATTGTGATAAGGAAGGACACATGAGCAATAGGTGTCAAGCAGCTAAGAAAGCACCATTCAGCTGCTATAACTGTGGGAAAGAAGGTCATATTAAGAGGAACTGCCTAGAGTTCAAGAAAGGAGCAAGGGTAGGAGCACTAGAAGCCAAGGCAAAGGCAAATGCAGTGGGAAACTTTGGACAATTGGAAGGTATACTTCTAATTAAAAATTACCCAATCACAGTTATATATGACACTGGAGCCACACATTCTCTAATCTCAAAAGATATAGTGGATAAATTAGTTCTCACATACAATACAGTTGAAAAACCCTTGTTTATTCAAAGCCCACTAGGTAGCTCTTGTCTGCTAGGATTAAAATGTTTGGGAGTAGAATTAAACATAGGAGGAAATATGTTTAAATCTGACTTGTTTGTGTTAAAATATCCTGGAATAGGAATTATTCTAGGAGTAGATTGGTTGAGTAAATTCAAAGCAATTTTGAATTTAGAAAATTTTACAATTTCTTTGAAAATAGAAAATGGTAAAAATATCATAGTCATGAGTGAAGTAGCCAAGATAAATTGCCTTAATCAACTATGGAGTATGACTGAAAAGGAATTGACTTTAGAAGACATAAAAGTAGTAAATGAATATCCAGATGTTTTTGGGGAAGTTGTAGGAGTTCCAGAAAATAGACCAGTTGAATTTCAAATAAGGCTAATTCCAGGATCAAGTCCTATCATCAAAAAGCCTACCAGAATGGGTCCAAAAGAATTAGTAGAATTAAAGCAACAGTTGGAAGAATTGGAGCAGAAAGGCTTCATAAGGCCTAGTAGTTCAAACTGGGGTTCTCCAGTTGTATTTGTGAAGAAACATGATGGTACACTAAGAATGTGTATTGATTACAGAGAATTGAACAAAGTGACCAACAAAAACAAATACCCACTCCCTAGAATTGATGATTTATTCGATCAATTAAATGGAGCAAGAATTTTCTCAAGGCTAGAATTAGCCTCTGGATTTCACCAAATGAAGGTTGAAGAGGAGAGTATTAAATACACTGCTTTCAACACAAGGTATGGCTTATACGAATTCTTAGTAATGCCTTTTGGATTGACAAATGCACCATCCTATTTTGTAGATTTAATGAATAGGACATTTAGAGACTTTCTAGACAAATTTGTAGTTGTTTTCATTGATGACATATTAGTGTATTCAAAATCAGAAGAGGATCATGCAAAACACTTGCATCTGGTTTTGTCTAGACTAAGAGCACATGATTTAAAGGCCAAATTCTCTAAATGTACATTTTGGCAGAAGGAAGTAAAATTTTTGGGACACATTATATCACAAGAAGGAGTTAGTGTAGACCCAACTAAGGTGATAGCAGTGCAATCATGGAGTAGACCCAAATCAGTGACTGAGGTGAGATCATTTTTGGGAATGGCAGGCTACTATAGAAGGTTTATAAAAGACTTTGCAAGAATAGCCATCCCATTGACCAAGTTAACTAAAAAGGAGCAACCATATGTGTGGACAGAGAAGTGTGAACAAGCTTTTTCATCACTAAAGAAGGCACTGGTGGAAGCTCCAGTCTTACAATTTCCAGAGGGTAATGAAGGGTTAGTGGTTTACACAGATGCTAGTGGATCTGGATTAGGAGCAGTGCTTATGCAACATGGTAGAGTCATAGCATATGCATCAAGGCAACTCAAGCCAAATGAAACTAGGTATGCTACACATGACTTAGAACTAGCTGCTGTAGTATATGCATTGAAGCTATGGAGACACTACTTATTAGGTGCTAAGTTTGAATTGTTTACAGATCATAAGTCACTTAAATATTTGTTTTCCCAAAAAGACTTGAACATGAGGCAACATAGGTGGGTAGAATTTCTAGCTGCCTATGATCTTGATATATTGTATACCCCTGGAAAAGCTAACAAAGTGGCAGATGCATTGAGTAGACATCAAGCAAAATTGGCAAGCTTAATGATGACTGAATTCAAGGATTTGACAATCCTTAGTGAAGTGGAAATAAAAGAAGAAATGGGAGTATCAGATAAGACACACAGTGATATGATTGAATATGGAAAACTAAGTCTCATTTCTTTAAGGTCAACTCTGGTTGATAAAATAGGACAAATGCAGGATCAAGACACAAATTTAAAGGAAAAGAAAGACATGATGTCACAAGGAATGACAGTGGAAAAGTATGAAGTAGATGAAAAAGGTTACTTAAGGAAAAAGGGGAAACTTTGCATACCAAATATAGAGGAACTAAAGCAAGAAGTTATGAATGAGCATCACAAAACAAAATATACTATACACCCGGGTGGTACAAAAATGTATCATGATCTCAAGAGGAATTACTGGTGGCCAGGGATGAAAGGAGCAGTGGCAAAATATGTGGCAAATTGTTTAACATGCCAACAAGTTAAGGCAGATTATCAAAGACCCTCAGGTTTACTGCAACCTTTGGAAGTGCCTACCTGGAAGTGGGAAAGCATTTCAATGGATTTTGTGGATAGTTTGCCAAGAACAAGAAGAGGCAATGATAGTATTTGGGTAGTGGTTGATAAGCTCACAAAAACAGCACACTTCATCCCAATAAGTTCAAACAGAAATGCTCATAAGCTAGCTCAATTATTTGTGAAGGTGATAGTGAGATTGCATGGTATCCCCAAGACTATCATTAGTGATAGAGACACCTTGTTTACCTCAAGATTTTGGAGTAGCTTTCAAGAAGCCATGGGGACAGAACTAAGCCTAAGCACAACCTACCACCCACAAACAGATGGGAAAACTGAGATTGTTAATAAAGTTTTAGAAGACTTACTTAGAGCATGCATACTTGATTTTGGTGGCAACTGGGAAGACCATCTTTATTTAGCTGAGTTTGCTTATAATAATAGCTACCAGTCCACCATAGGTATGGCTCCATTTGAGGCTTTGTATGGAAATCCTTGCTTATCTCCTGCCTGTTGGATGGAGGTGGGTGAAAGAGTGTTGCTTGGACCAGAACATGTTAAGGAAACCTCTGCAAGAATTGAATTGGTGAGGCAAAGAATGAGAGTGGCACAAGAAAGACAGAAAGCATATGCAGATAAAAGGAGAAGGCCAGTAGAGTTTGAAGTGGGGGATCATGTATTTCTCAAAGTTTCACCCATGAGGAAAATACTAAGATTTGGCTAAGCAGGAAAGCTATCACCAAGGTATATTGGCCCATATGAAATTGTTCAGAAAATAGGGACTTTGGCTTATAAATTGAAGTTGCCAGAGGAATTGAGCAACATACATGATGTATTTCATGTATCTCAATTAAGAAAGTGGGTGCATGATAATAAAACTATTCTTGAATCCCCTACACATATTGAAATTCAAGAAAACCTGATTTATAAAAAGGAACCAGTGGGCATAGTGGCTAGAGAAGAAATTAAGAAACAAAATAATTAAATTGGTTAAAATTCAGTGGAGTCTAGATGGAAATGATTGCACTTGGGAGGTTGAAGATAGGATGAAGGATAAATATCCTAATCTATTTTCTGCATAAAAGGTATGTCTGAAATTATAATAAATTTAAATACTATTTATATTTGATTAGTTCTTGATGCATAAGTTTTTAAATTGCTGAGATAAAGATTAAACTTTTGCACAGTGGAAAAGAAAAAAATATATATTATAATTGTGGGACACAATTCCTTTTAGGAGGATAGTATGTGAAGACCCAAAATTTTTGAGATAAAAATAATTCTGAAATGAAAAGAAAATTAAATTAGTTAATAGAGAATAATTGAAGAGTAAAATAATTTGAAAATGAATATCAAAAATAATAATGAGAAGAAAAATAACTAAAGTATGAATGCGTTTTAAATACACCTATCTTATGAATACTATAAATTTATGTAGCCAGAAAAATGTAGGGTAATAAAATAACTTCTCTTGATAATTAAAAATGCATAAAAACTAGTCAAGTAATATTTATGAGTATGAATGCATTTTTGAAATAAATCAAGATAGATGATAAAAATAAGTTAGCTAAAAATCAAGCTTATAAAAGAAATAAGGAAAAATACATATAAGGCTGAGCCACATAAAATAAATGTGCAGGGAAATCATGCAAATGGCATGTGCACAGAAAAGCAATGAGGCAACTGATTTACTAGAAGTAGAAACCAAAAGAAAATGGCACTTTTAGCCATAAATTATACACGTATGATTCTCCGAATAAGGTAAGGATAGAATGGGTTTTTCCTTCATTAAAACCCTAGCAAAATGATTTAAATCAAGGGAGGGGCAACAGTTGTTTCTGGGGAGAAAACAGAGGAAACAAAAATAAAAATAAAAATAAAAATAAAAATAAAAATAAGCTCACATTGTCTTCAGGCCTGAGTATTCTCGGGGAGGAGCAAAGAAAGGTGAGTGATAATCACTTATGAGATTTGAGGCACTAAGACCCATGCTAAGGGCAGCCAAGTTATTTTCATATATAAATTCTATTATAATTTTCTGTTTGATTTAATTCTCTGAATAAATGCATGTTGATCATGGGTGATATTTTGATTGAACTTTTGATCTGTCTTGGTTTGATAAGATTGTTTCAGTCTTTTGTTTTAAATACAAGTAATCAAATATGTATTCAGATCAAGAAGTGGATTTTATGATCCAGTTTTAGGTGAGAAATAAACTGAATGTTTTACTGAGAAATGGGATATCAAAGAAAAATGAGCAGGCAGTGTGAATAATGAGATTTATGCTTATGCCTAGTTTCTATTAAAATGGTATGAACAATGCAGTATCATGTATAGGTGCTGAGTTGTTCCTATTATAAGTTAATAAGTTTTCATGGGTTTTTCTCATAGAAAAATCATGTCCTGTGTTCTCAGTAAAATAAGTAAATAGGATATATATATATAGCTTCATCAGATCTATGTGAGATATAGGAATACCTCTGTAAATAAATATGTATGTAAGTTTCAGAAAATATGATTAGAATAAATTAACCTTGAGATGGGATTTAGTATTTTGCATGGAAGCTTGATATGTCTGATTAAAACCCCTGATAGAGTTTCATAACTGTTGATTCATGAGAGGAGAAAAAGAATGCAAAGCATTTCAAGTGACAATAAAATTCTCAGAAGATAAATAAAACATGGTCTCTAAATTATAAGAATAATTTAGGAATGGTGCCTTGATCTGCTCATCATCAGGAGGATGATGGGTATGTGAATGACTTGCTAAAGTCCTGTAGGCCTCTGTGTAAAGGGATAACAAAACTGAGCTCCTTTACAATGCACACATGGTGTTCAATGGCAAGGAGTTAGACCAAAACCAAAATGTAAAAAGAAATGAAATGAGATTGATCAATCAGGCTATGGAATTGGAAATAAATCCATAGGAGTATGTACATAAAAATCTGAATGAAGTGAATGCATGGTTGTTTGGGTGTATGATTTATAGATAAGCTTACCAATGCTCAGATTTTAGTATGAATTAGTTTCTCATTAAACTGATATGTTATCTATGTGGCTTTAAGAATTTACAAAATGTTTAATATGTGATTTCACTCATACCAGAAATTTATTTCTGACCCTATTTGTTGCTTTGTAACATTTGGGGTGTCTCATTTTTGTTGAGGCAGCTCTAGATGTTGCTGTAGGAAAGGAAGCATAAGAAACTTGCTTGCATGGATATTTGAAGATTTACTTGCATTTAGAATGCTTAAGGAATATGGCAGAAATATTGTAATAATTAGGCCAGGCAATACTTCATTATGTTTTAAGTATTTTCTGGACTGATATGTGCTTATTTTTCTGTGTAAAGAATATGTAAAAACTTTAGTAATATATATGTGTGTTTGTGAGTTTCTATTTTAAGCAACTGATCTGGATAATCTCTGGTGAAGCATGATATAGGAGATCATGCCATATAATTTGATATGTGGTCATGTCTCCGTTGGCAATGTCTGATGAGCTTTTAAAACGATAAAGTAGAAATAATTTTTCTAAGAAAGGAATAGAGAACATTCAATGAATCTTTTAAAGATTGAGTTGAACCTAAACTAGGCTAACCAGAAAAGCATGATCATGACTTATAATTGATATAAGTATATGTCAAGCTTGAAAATGAAACTTGTAATTCTTAATCTGGGCATTTAAATTACAGTAGAAATTTGCATTGCTTTGTGTAGTAAATCCATATGCATTTTTGTAATACTTGTAGGTCTCACAGCACCAAGCTTAACACATCTTACTATCTAGATACTTGAATCAAGTCTGAATGCATTTGGTCATGACCAACCTGAGGCTGAATAAAAAACTTGTAGTCCTGTTTGTAATAGGCAAGACCATCATTACACAACACCTTACACACTACCACTTAATGTTTAAGAGAACATCAGCATTCTACCTAATAGATTCACTGAGCATTTTGTATTAATCTGGTTAGTAACATAGCTTTGATTATTTTGCCTTCAAATATATACTAAGTCTTAGATTAGTATGTGTGTTTGCATTTGTACACTGCCTAAATATATATTGTTTTCTCTGCTTGGTCTTCAATCCAATTTAACACTTGATTATTCATATGATCCTTGCATAATAAATAAATTAATATATGAGTATCCTTACCTGACACAAAAATTGTTTGAATATGAATTATGAACCCCGGGCTAAACAAAAAGGAATGAGTTATTTTAAACATCCTTTTATTTAGCATAGGACAAATAGTGGTAAATTACAAAATCCCAGAATCTAAATATATGGCTTGTAAATCCAGGTATCAAATAATTTGAGAAGTAAAACAAGAAAATAAGAAAAATGGAATTATTTGATCTTACAATCAAGCTTGAGTTTTATCAAAAAAAAAGAGAATGAACAGAAAAGGCTATGTGACACCAAATCTCTGGAATATGAGAAATAAGGTGTGATTAAATTTCTTTGCCAATTTAAATTACTCTGATAGGCAAAGAGTCATTTATATATCTTCATATATATATATATGATCTAAATTGATTTTATATACTAGTATTTTTATATTGGTAAAATAAGGAATCTTGGGGAAATGAATTAAGAGAAGTGATCCATTGAAGTATATATATATATAAATGGAAAAAAAAACTCAACAGAAAATTCATTAAATATAAATTGAATATAAGTAGTGGGTCACTTCAGAAATCAATCGTCTCCACTTGTTCGTGCTGCCGCCCTCGCCATCTCGATTCTCGCGACTTCGCTAACAGCTCGTGCTCGAGCTCACGTCGCCAGAGGTCGCGACTGTTGTCGCTCTCCCCTCCGCTCGCGCCTCCTAAATTCGCGAGCAACCCTAAACAACGCCGTGCTTGAAATTGCAATCGATTTCTGATCGCAATAGCCCCCCTTTTTCTTCCTTCGATTCGAAAATGGGGAGAGGGAGTCGGGTTTGATTTTCTGAATTGAACAGCCTCCCCCTTATTTTTATTTATTTTTAGAAGAGGAAAGATTGTTTAAACGTTTGGCCATTTTTTATTCGTTTTGAAGCTCTATAAAAAAAATTCATTTCGAATGATGAATACGATTAAAATTTCTGAGTTAAAGAGGGGAGCTTGCGTGTTCAAATAAACAAGCTACAGTGCTTTTTTTTAGGTGTAAGAAAAACAGCGATGTGAACTGATATCAACTGGTTAACAATGTATTAATTTAAATTCAAATTCGAATCGACCCGAAAACGAAGTCAACAATTTCGACTTCCTATCAAAGCGTGCCACTAGGCGTTTATAATGTTATACGCCTATTCCGAACGCAATGGAAAAGGTTTCGAGTCCAAATTCGATCATATGAAGAAGATAGCTTTTTGAACCTGTTATTAAATTAAATTTTCGATTTAATTTCAGCGCGTTTGCTTACCGTACAGCCAAACGATCACTCCAAACATTACGAAAATTGAAATCCGATAATAATACTATATTACGGATCCAATGGAACTGGTTTCGTCAAATTCCGAGACTGTGCCTCGGAAGGCTATTTTTAAATATCAATTTAAATGATAAAATTTCAAAACTGAACAAAACAGTTTCAAATTCAATTCTGAAGCTTCCATTATCTTCAGTATTATCAATATGAATTTTCAAAGCCTTGAAAATATTTTTAACAGACTTAAACTGAAGATTCAAATTTTTACCCAACTTTAGTAAATTAAATTCAAAAATTTAATTGCCAAATTCATTCTGATATTTGGATTTCAAATTAAACTAACTTCCAGATATTTAAAATCAATTAAATATCCCGATTTTCAATGTCAAAAATTCAGGGTCGTTACATTCTTCCCACCTTAAAAGAATTTCGTCCCGAAATTACAAGTTAAGAAGAATGATCCAATCCCCATTAACTATTTTCTCAAATCTAAATCGTTTTAAATAACTTTCCAGAATAATCTTTTATTAAGACACACTAATCTTTTCTAACTTTCCAAACTTATTCATAAGTTCAAACAACTTTATTTTACTTCACGATTCAAATTTAAATTTTAATTCGAATTTTAAATTATCCAAAATTTCTCAAAAATTTTCTAACTCTTGAAATTTCCGAAAAATTTCGCCAGCGTCTCCTTTGCGCGGCTAGCTCGGTACGACTACAAAATGTCCCTATGGACTCCCAAATTCCAATAGAAAATAAAATGCCAAGTGGCAAAATCGGAAACTCATCAAATTTCATACTGAAATTTTAAATACATACCTTATTGTCGAACAAATTCAAATTTACCTTCGAAATCAAAATCCAATTCCATTTTCCTATAGCCTTTATAATCCCTGTATACTTTACTTAACAACAATGTCCAAATTTACTTATTGGATTCCCAATACCCATTTACTTAAGAATTTTCTCCATTCATTTCTTAAGTTCATTTTTACTACTTCACTACTAAAGTTTATATTCGAATTGAATTCCACTTCCATGTAAAATAAATTTGCTTCAATTTACTAATTCATTTCAAATCTCAATACTTTTACTCCCAAATTTTCATTCAGATTTTCATTTCAAATTTTACTTGAATTCGATTCAAAATGAATTCCAATACTTCAATTTTCAATTCTATTTACTTACAAATTTTAAATCATTTGTCGTTATTGAAATTTTCAGAAATTCCAAAATTTTTCTAACTCCCAAAATTTCAGGAAATTTTGGCGGAGTCTCCCTTGTACGGAGGAGCTTTTGCAATTTGACAAGGGATATAAATATATATACATCGACCCACACGGTCGGAAAAGCAAAAACAGTTCATATTTCCTATTTTGTATTGCGTAGGTGTACCTTTATTAGCATTTTAAGCAAAGCGGCTTATTTATTTAGCTATTCGCGCGGCCAAAATGCAGCCAAACCGCCACCGGTACCTGTACTTACTCAATTTAAATATGTAAGTGACATATATAGGAAATCTATTAACATTTCACTAGTAAACACATAGTTTTCATAAGTAATGCATTTAAAATTATTTCCATTAGCCATTTATATGGTTTCAATACAAATTTAGTTGCTTACAACTAAATCACACATCATTTCCATTCAATTTCAATGGTTTACAACACAATTCCTTACATTCAATTCATTTTTAAGAGAAACGAACTCATATCGATTTCAATTGATTCAAAAATCAATTTTTATTTTCTTTTAGTAACTCATAGAATTTTATATAACCTCGTTTGCGTCAAACGACAACCATTTATATGCAAATTCAACTATATTCACTTAATTGAATATTCATTCTAGTTTATAACTAATTTAAATTGATACCAACTCAATTTATTTTAATTCCATTTCATTTCCAATTGATTCCATTCAATTCAATTTGCATTCCATATTCACCTTAATTTTATTTCATTAACCAAACAAATTTCATTGAAATCCATTCAATAAAATTCGACAACAACCATTTCAAAAAAAATTCTTAAGTCGAGCTTTTATCCAACTACTTCTTAAGTCATTTCAACTCAAAACTCAAGTTCATTTTCCTTGTAAACAATTTCCAATTTAAATCTTTGATTCGATTTTTCATTTAATCAAATCCATTCCATCTACTAATTTAATTAAATTAGTATATTCACTTATTCTTTTTAAATTTTAAATTTTCATATTCAATTCATCCTGAATTTACTTTATCAATACGAAAGAAATTCTAATTTATTTCTACTACTTACTTGAATTTATATGCAAATTCAAACCATTTTAATTTTAGCTCACAACTCAACTTTAATTTAACTAGTTCAACTTCCAATTCATAATTTCATGAATTAATAAATTATCAAGTTAGTTTACTTGAATTCAATCCATTTTATTTTTATTTTCCTCCAAGTTTATATTTTTATTCAACTTGATTCAAATCAAATCTCATTCCATTTTTTTTCAATTTCAATTCATTTATTTACAAATGTAACCTCATTTGTTCATTCACAAATTCATTCCTTTTCAATTTGAATCTCATTCCAATCAAATTTTCAAATATTTTTATAAGTTATCAAACTTATTTACATTCCATAACATTTTAAAGAAATTCTAGAGTCTTTTAAACAATTACTCACATTTCAAAACTAACTTTGAAAATTCAATCCAAATTCTTTAATTTGTATTTCAAAAATACTTTGGCATCTCATTTCAATTTATAAAACTCATTTATAAATTCACATTACCGATTTCATTCCATTAATGAATTTATTTCAAATATCTTCCTGGAATTCTATTTCAAATTATAAATCACATTTACAATTTACATTTACAAATCCCATTCATATATGAACTCATTTCCTTATACTTTCAATTCATATCTATAAATTTTATTGGTTAAATGAATTTATCTCCAAATTTCTGGTTATATCATTATTTCTTATTCCGTTTCCATATAACAATGATAATAATTCAATATTATCACTTCCTAACAACAAAGCATCCATATACTATAATAATGCATAGAAAATCATTTCTTTTCTATAAGAAAATAGTTTTGGGTAAAATTATTTCATTTACCCTGTTTAAAACAATACTGTGACGGTTTATCTTGTTTAAGAGTTTAGAAACCCCTATCGATTACAGTTGGTCAGACTGCACCGACCAGAATCTATTAACAATCAACCGATAAGTCAACACAATACAAAACAATTTTTGTGTATTCACTAACAAATACGCGCTCATATCTATTATTACACTCACACTCATTCTAGAGTACTACTGACTATATCTCTAATGAGTAACACCCAACAGAGCCAGGGTTGTCGCTTAACCAATTGCTCCGATACCACTTGTAACGATACGATCTTTCGACGCACGAAAGTCGACATCAATACAACCACTGTATCAACTGCCGAGCTATCGAATGCCGGAAAACCGAATTGTTAGGTTGAAAAAGAAGATGTAGAAGAACACATAAAGAAAAAGAAATAGAAACAACAACAGAATCTCACATTCGCAGCGGAACAACATATAATAGATGAATCAATAATCTTTAAAACAAAAGACTATCAATTTATACATTACATCATATCATCAGAGTTTACAACAACACACAACACTGGATAGTTATATAACTTGTCCATATACATAATACAAAGTGGAATAAATAAATAAGTACGAGTGTACGTCTCGCCATCCAGCTCGTCTCCAAAGCTCCAGAATATCCAGAATATCCTGATAACATAATTCTATCGCTGCCCATGTGGAAAATTATGGGCACCCGGAGTTTAGAAAGGGAACAATAAACTCCGAGTTAGTCATGGTGACTGGTGTGAGATCGTAAAACGGTTATTTTCACAAAGAAAATAAAAGAAATTTCGCAATGCTTTTGGAAAATGAAACTACCATAAGGCCTCCCGCCACACACACAATGCAAACGCAGAATTGGAGGAGATTTCTCCTTATGATAGTCAAAGATGCTTACTACGAAAGATCAGTTGATATTATTATTAATGTCTATTGTGGAAAACATTTCGAAAGTATAATATTAATCTTAGCCAGCATAGACATTCCGAACTATGCCTACTATAGCTACCATCTAAACAGTGGTGACCACCATAAGTAAATGGCAGGTTCTACAACTAAAATCGTACAGGGTTCGTATTGTGAATTGGATTTCCAACAAATGGTCAGGCTAAGGAACTTCCTACTGCCACATGGGTACGCCTTTGGCGGGACGTCCCGAGAGACAACTGCTCTCTGCCAACACAAGGACGGGTTACCTTTGTAACTAGTTAACTACTACATGAATATGCCACCCTCGGTCCTTTGGGACCTTTATCCGAGGCGCCTCGATCACAAAGCAACAATCACACAGTAAATAAGATTGATGCCACCACACAGGTATAACATCTGGGCTCTATACCATGATACCACCTTTTTCCAGAAGGAAATGACATACCCTAAAGGGAGCGACCCTCATAACCTTGCCGCATTTTCCTGTTTCGACCATTTCTGGGATGTGAGGTCTGATGAGGTCTCGTCCACAAAGCTACGCTTTACACGAAAGCCATGCTTTGATCACAAATGATCAGCAACACACAGCAACACTTAGCATGCCACACTACCAAATTGGGAGTATATCACTGATAACCTTCAACTACATAACCTTTGAGCTCGTACGTCTCAGAGAAGGGTGTTAAGCTAAGAGAATAAATTCTCCGCCACCAAACAGAAATGTATTTGAAAGAAATCAGCTTTATATCTCAAAGTGTAGTGTTAGACATACAACCATACAAGTCTGTTCCGGGTTCGAACAGAACCGAAGGCACTTCTAAAGAAGCCCTTGCAATCCGGGTATCCACAATCCAGATCGGACTTCCCATCACATAGGGAATCTCTATACCATAGCTACTCGGTGCAGAGACAATCAATAGGTTATCCTATCGTTCTCGCAAAACACCCGGTCTTCAACACCGGTCTTCAAATGTGATCCATTCACGTCGTATCACTATTCGGAATGGGTTATATGACACAAAGTACTCTCCCGGCTAAACCGAATAATGAGCGCTTGTTTTTAAAACATATTCAAGTGCCATTTCAAAGGCAAATATTGATGGTCGGTTATTTAACTATCAAACAACATTCACAACAATCAACCAATTTAAATAATTTTCCCAAATTTTTTATTTTCCAAATATCTTCACAAGATATATATTTTTCCACACTTCAACATTTTGAAAACCAATTTCAAATCACTTTTCACACTTCATCACTTTGAAAACAAATTTCAAATCATATTTTCCCTTTCAAACTTTTGAAAAAAAATTCAAATCAATTTCCCTACACAGGATATATTTCCAAATATTTATTCATTTCCACTGGAAATCTGCCGAGTTCAAATACTTTATCTCCAAAATATTCCTTAAAATCAAATTTCAGAATTTCTTCATTTATAATTTAAAACTACTTTGGAAATATACTCGGCTTTTCAAGGAAAATACACTTCCATTTCAAAATGGTCCATTTAAACCAATTAAATAAATCCTTATCGATTTATTTCAAATTTACATCCCAAATCTGTAAATTTATTTCCACACTTTAAAAATAAATCAGTGTTTATTTTTAAAACAAATTTCCCTTTCCTTTAAAAATTCCATTTTGTATTTACATTCCCAAATATTCATTTTTTTATACGATTTTGAAATCGATTTCTCAAATATTCACTTTCAACTCCAAATCAACTTTCAAATGGATTTCCAAATTTTATTTCCAATCCCAAATTGATTTTCCAAACATTTATTTCAAACACCTAATCGATTTTAGAATGGATTTCCCAGGATTTATTTTTAAATACCAAATCAAATTTTTAATCTGTTTCCCAAAGATTTATTTCCAAACACCGAATCAAATTTCAAACTGATTTCTAAATTTACCTTCCTTTAAAATAAATGCCTTTGTTTCTTTCAATTATTAAAATTTGTATTTCAAATAAATTCTTCAACCTTTGAATAATATTACCCGAATTCCATTTAAAAAAATCTTTTCACCAAATTTTGGAATTAATTCGATAAGATTACAAAAATCAACTTTACGCTTTTAAATTCCTTCTTTTAAATTCACCTAATCCTTTCAAAAGAATTCACTTAAAATTTCCAACTTTAATTTCAAAAATCCAATTTTATTTATTTCTGGTATCCAACGATACCAAAAATACATTCGGCTAAATTATAGCCTTCAACAATTCAATCGTCAATATAATCATTCACAGATTATAAATAAATCATCACACAACATATGAAACAAATTCATACATCATATGAAACAAATTCATACAATTTGAGGAATCCAGTTGGATCCCTCCAACCTGTTTCCCTGCATCCACAAATGTTAGCACAATACCAATTCCACTTCAAGGTGGAATATCGCGGTATATGGGATTTATAAAATATCATCCGCTATTATGCGGCACATAGGGTCTCATCCGCTATATAATGCGGGAAATCAACAACTCCATATATATATATATATACTACTATATATACTACCACATCCAAACAGTCAATCAATAACTGCAATTCAAATTTTAATTTGAGTGAGAAGATCTCACCTTTGATTTTTATTTTGCAATCCATTTTCCATTTTCGTCTTGATTCCTTTCAGATATTGACCATGTATAAATATTTGATGATTAAATTAATATTCGAACAAATCGAATAATCAATTTCCGTTTGATAAATTAAGTTAACCAATGATTTAGTTTAAAACTGATTTTCCTATAATAAATATTTTTAGCAGTTAAAATAATTAAATAAGCTAATTAACTAATTAATCACCTTATACATCATTTAAAAATTAATTTGTGAGTAAAAAAAACAATGTGCATATTTTTATTTGAAATCACGTACATTTATAAAATGATTTATATAAATCTCGATTAATCAAATATTTGATAAACTTTTCCAAATCTGTTTCTAAAAACCCTTTTCTATTTTATTCTGATTACCTATATATATATATATATATCGGGTTAAAATAGGCATGCATAAACATTTCCCTTTTTATAAATAGATATGTTCTTTACCGTAACATATATATTTGGTTTTAAATTTCAAAAATAAACTAAAATTTTATTACCTTACTGACCTGCGCGACACAGGCCCGAGACCCACTATCGCCGGCCATCTTCTGTCACGCGCGAGACTGCGACTGACCCCAGTGACAACCACACTCCTCGAGCTTGCCATGACAACTCCGAACACTCAAGCTTCGACTTCGCCCTAATCTTCACGCGCTCAAGATCCACCGTGACGAAGTCGAAATCAATCGTCTCCACTTGTTCGTGCTGCCGCCCTCGCCATCTCGATTCTCGCGACTTCGTTACCAGCTCGAGCTCACGTCGCCAGAGGTCGCGACTGCTGTCTCTCTCCCCTCTGCTCGTGCCTCCTAAATTCGCGAGCAACCCTAAACAACGCCGCGCTTGAAATTTCGATCGATTTCTGATCGCAATAGCCCCCCTTTTTATTCCTTCGATTCGAAAATGGGGAGAGGGAGTCGGGTTTGATTTTCTGAATTGACCAGCCTCCCCTTTATTTTTATTTATTTTTAGAAGAGGAAAGATTGTTTAAACGTTTGGCCATTTTTTATTCATTTTGAAGCTCTATAAAAAAATTCATTTCGAATGATGAATACGATTAAAATTTCTGAGTTAAAGAGGGGAGGTTGCATGTTCGAATAAACAAGCTACAGTGCTTTTTTTTAAGGTGAAAGAAAAACAGCGATGTGAAATAATATCAATTGGTTAACAATGTATTAATTTATTTAAATTCAAATTCGAATCGACCCGAAAACGAAGTCAACAATTTCGACTTCCTATCAAGGCGTGCCACTAGGCGTTTATAATGTTATACGCCTATTCCGAACGCAATGGAAAAGGTTTCGAGTCCAAATTCTATCGTATGAAGAAGATAGCTTTTTGAACCTGTTATTAAATTAAATTTTCGATTTAATTTCAGCGCGTTTGTTTACCGTACAGCCAAACGATCACTCCAAACATTACGAAAATTGAAATCCGATAATAATACAATATTACGGATCCAATGGAACTGGTTTCGTCGAATTCCGAGACTGTGCCTCGGAAGGCTATTTTTAAATATCGATTTAAACGATAAAATTTCAAAACCGAACAAAACAGTTTCAAATTCAATTCTGAAGCTTCCATTATCTTCAGTATTATCAATATGAATTTTCTAAGCCTTGAAAATATTTTTTATAGACTTAAAACTGAAGATTCAAATTTTTACCCAACTTTAGTAAATTAAATTCAAAATTTTAATTGCCAAATTCATTATGATATTTGAATTTCAAATTAAACTAACTTCCAGATATTTAAAATCAATTAAATATCTTAATTTCCAATGTCAAAAATTCAGGGTCGTTACAAATAATCTATACATTACCGTAATACCTCCTGGTCGGGAGGCTACCAGAGGGCATTCCATAGGTACGACACAAAACAAACTCGTAGTGGTCTCGATATGGTAGGTGACACGGCACAACTAGGCAATGCCAGGGTAGATTTACCAATTACACTTCCAGGATGGTGGTAACGCATAGCCGCAACTATCGCCCACGTCGAGCCATACTCCCAAATCAAAGGTGCGCACCAAATCAATCACAAAGTAATAGAATGGCAATCGAAGAAGTGTGTCCGAACGGAGGAGCTACCTCACTTGGCCCGTCAATTGCTCCTATTTTAGCCACCTTAAGCTAACTCACGGGAGTCAGGTCCACGTATATTCCTCAAGTAGAATCGTCGCCACCATCCTACTTCATTCTGGAATCTCCACCGCGTACACAGTTGTTAAAGTGGTTTTCGGTATTGGTAGAGAGTATGACAATATCTGATCCCGGTCTCTTTAACAACCAAACGTTATTATAACACCGTGGTCATTTCAAAATATCATACTTTAAAACCAAAATATCATATCCATTTCAAAACCATATCAATACGATATCATTTCTCCCTTAAAATAATATTCATTTCCAAAATCATAACACTTTCCTAAATTAAGGGTTTAGATATAAAAATATAGTGTATAAAAGGAAATAGTTTATATAATAAAATAATTTATATAATAGAATAGTTATAAGTTAAATAGTTTATATTAAAATAATTAGTATATTAAAAATAGTTTTATATTAAAACAGTTTTATATTAAAAATAGTTTATATTAAAATACATATATTAATATAATTTATAAAGTAAAATATTAATATAATAAAATAATTTGCATATAAAATATTTAGAAATTAAATAGTTTATTTTAAAGTAATTAGTATATTAAAATAGTTTTATTTAAATAGTTTATATTAAAAATAGTTTATATTAAAATAATTATATATTAAAATAAATTTATGAAGTAAAATATTTATATATATATTTAAAATACTTTATATAATAAATAGTTTCCTCAAAAAGTTCACAAAACGATTCAAATCAATTCAAATTCCAAAATTCAATTTAATTCATTCTCAATTCATCAGTTTCAATTCAATTCAGTTTCTCAATAAACCATTTCAAATTATATCAATTTCAAATACAGATTTGAACCACAAAATATACCATTTCAAGTTCAATATGTTTCAAAGTTTAAATATTCAACATTTTCAAAACTAAATTTGATAATTTCATTTATATCTCAATTTAACTTCATTATTATTTAGTTTTGAAATATTTACTTAATAAAATCCAATATCATTTAAATAAGCCTTAAATTAAAATTTAAACTAAATATTTTCTTCAATTTATTTAAACTTGAAATATTCATTTAATCACTTTAAATCGAAATCAAGTTACAAAACCATATCTTAAAATTTCAAATTCAATAAGTTTCAAATCGATTTTTATTAAATAATTCTTAAAAGAAAACTATTTCAAAATCAAGTTAAATTTATCTTCCCAACCTTAATTTATTAAAAATATCTATTTTTTTAAAATATAAATTTAAATAAATACTTAAACATATTATATATTAATTAAATCAATCCTTATTAAAACTATGGAAATCATTTCAAAATATATATATATATAGACCAACGGTATCTGTATATAATTTTCTATCCTATGATCAAGTGATACGGATATCTGTCATTTCAATCTGTAATTTAAATATCTATGGGTATATATCTTTTCAACCCGCAATCCCAAATTCAATGTCAATGAAAATCGCTTGGGTTTATCATTTCAAACCATAATGATTTTCTCCTATTCTACAAGATCGTTCGGGTATGTATCATTTCAACCCATAGGGAATTTTATACTAACAGGGAACTTGCAGAGTGAGAACAGTTATGAATATAACATATCAATAACAGGCATATATCATCAATAACAGATAAATAAAATAACAGATCATAGTGTCAGATGTCACAGGTGAATAGATACAGATAATAGCATATATATATATAGCAATTTAAATAACCAATAATAGCATATTTCAATTGTTGTTCCAATTGAAATCAAATTTAATAAATATAAGTGCGTTAATCGTGAGTGATTGCTCACCTTTCGAGTCTAGATAGATTTGTCAAAGAAATGAGCTACGAATTCCAAAGCAAGGCTTGATGGACACGATTCAACAAACAAAGTTGATAGATAAGGAATAGACGAAATCAAATCAGAACTGGATTGATGAAGATCAGTTACATAAATGAACATATATATATATAACTACATATATATATATATAACTACATATAACTATTTACATAAAATCATATTCTAAATTTCAAACACATATTAAATTAAATATATATACATTTCAAAATCATTGTTTTAAATTAGACACATATATAATATACATTAAAAATCAAACTCAAATGTACTTATGTGTAGTAGATATATATATAATACTAAAATTTATACAACATATAATATATAATATACAATACTAATATGGGCTTGTACATACACATCAAATAAGATTACACAGATAATATAATACAGTTATAAGCTTGTACATATGTACAAAATCATATATAGTTTATAAACTAATATAACTAGTATACAAACTTATATATAAAAGAAAAACAAGCATAAAATACTGTAACTCAATATATACAATTTATATAACTGATGGATAAAACCCAACAAATCAGACATACTATCACTAACATAATATATATATATATATATATAAAAGCTAATCGAATAATATATATTATTATATACATTTGCAAAATATATAATATGTAACTTAAAATTTGCCAACAGCAAATCTATAACTGTACTATAACTATGTATATATACTATAGCTTTTATAAACTTATATACCGAGACCTTATTATATAATAACAGTTATCATATGTATAACAACGTACACACACACACACACACACACACACATATATATATATATATATATAGTTAATAGCTTAGTCTACATATACGAATCCCGTAAGTAAACATAATATATGCAAATTATACACATATATATCTAACAGTAAATGAAAACTTGTTAACAACTTTACTTAATACTTAAACATATATATATATATATATATATTCTTTTTTGCATATTACATAAACATGACATTATATATAAATATAAATCTAACATATACTAGATATTAATATATATGTATATATATAGTATAGAACATATGTAACAACATATATAACTAACAGACATTATACAACATATATAAACTATATACACTTTTTAATATATACACTGTAACATATATATTCACTGCTAACATACTGTCAACATAAACTGCATTCACTATATATAAGCCTATATATATGTATAAACTATAAATATATATGTAAACATACTGTAAACATCTAAACTAACATATTAAAACTATAACTATTTATAAACTGTCATATAATATGTTTTTAACCAAAATGTACATTTCATATTTCTATAAATCAATATATATACAGCAGGTAATAAAAAAAACTTTTAATATATATACAGTAGGTAATATATATATATATATATATATATATATATATATATATATATATTACAGACTATATAAAATGAACTAACAGACCAACTTATAATATATATATAACTTTACTATATAATATATTTATAACATACCAAAGAAGAAGAGGTTCGGCTGACCTAGGTTGCACGTGGGTGAGGAGTGGACCCGCAAGGCCAGTGGCGGAGGAAGCAAAGGCGGGAAAAGGGGAGAGAACGTGGGTGGTCGGGTGGTTGGTGGCTCTAGGGACGAGGAGGGTGCCAGCGGGTTTCGGGCGAGGGAAAAGGAAGAGGTGGTTCGGTTGTTGGCTTCGGGAAGTGGTAGAAAGGGCATGGTCGGCTGGCATGCTTACGTGTGCTCGGCCGATGGTGCTTGCGTGATGGAGAGCGCGGGTGGGTTGCTGACCGATGGAAGCTTAGGCAAAGAGGGGCTTGCATGGTTGGGTTATGTGGTGCGGCAAAAAGGAAAAAGAATGAAATAGAGGAGGTGAAAGGATAGATTAGCATTCAAGAAGATATTAACGTGCAGGTGCAAAATGAATGCAACATTTATAATATAAACTGTAAGGACCTGCCTTTTTGGACGCTTTAAGCAGACACACGCGTCGACTCAAACCATACAAAGAGGCAGATTGTTATTGGGGTAAATAAGAAAGAGAGAAAGAAATAAAACAAATACATAATCTCGCAGTAGAATGACAAAATATAATAACCAGATAACAGTTCATGAAGCTTTTTTTTACAAATAGATTTGATTATACTTATACAATACAGAATCCGAGTTACAGACAACAAGAATAAATAAATAAATGCAGCGGAACAACATATGCAGTGAATAAATATAATAATAATAATACAATTTTTGTCTTCGTCCTCCAGAAACAAGTCTTCAAATTCTGAAATGCTCAAGCTGACCCGAGCGAATTGAAAAGTCAACACACTCGAGTCAGAACTAAAAGATCTTATGTAAGTTAAATCAACGGTAAATAAATATGAGTGTCAACGGCGTCGGAGATGCTTACGGGGTTTGACGTCTCCTATCTAGTGTCTAACGTGAGTGCAATATTAAGAGATGTTCGGGATTCACATCTCCTAAGGATCCATTAAACTATCTACTATGTAGTACAATACGCTATTATAATATGTCTACAGTAAAGTAAAAGTATTAAAATAGCATTAAGGCGTTACCTATATCCCCCTTAACACATTTTATATATTCCCATAGTCTATACAGTACCGTACGCTCCTCCGAGAGGTTTACACAGAGGGCACTCCATAGGTATGGTATAAAACAAACTCGTAGAAGGCGCGCTAGGGCATGTGAACACGACACACGAGGAAATTCCAGGGTAGATATACCGTTTGCGGATCCGGACTGGTGGTAACACATAGCAGCTACTACCGCCCACCTCGGAACACACTCCCAAATCAAAAATCAAAGGGTGGCCACCAAATCAATCACAAAATCAGAATATAATATCGAAGAAGTGTATCCGATAGGAGGAATGACCTCACTTGGCCCGACGTGGCTTCTGATTTTAGTCACATCTAAGCTGACTCATGGGAGTCAGGGTCACGTCATACCTCATACAGAAATCGTTCACCAAACCATCCTACTTCATTTCTAGAATCTCCACCACGTACACAGTTGTTAAAGTGGTTTTCGGTATTGGCAGAGAGTATGACAATATCTGATCCCGGTCTCTTTAACAACCAAATGCTTATTTCACACCGGATGGTTCTTTTACATTTCAAAAGTCAATTCACAATTTATATCAAAATATCATATTCTCAAAACCATAATACTTTCGAAATCATATTCACTTTGGAATCATAATTCAAAATATTTTAAATCCTCATTTCAAAACTTCATATTCAAATCAATTATGAAATTTAAATCCCAACTTAGGTTACCACATCATTTAAACATATTCCCTTCTGAAAACTTAGGATTCAAATATAAACCCGTCTACTTTACTTAGTTTGGATTTAGAAAAATGGTTTAGATAGTTAAAATAGCTTATCATAGTAAAATAAATTTTTAGGATAGTTAGAATACTCTAAAATATTTAAATAGATTAAATATGATTATAATAGATTAAATAGCTTTAAAATAGATTAATTAGATTTAAAATAAGTTAAAATAGGTAAATTAGTTTTAAAATAATAAAATGGTTTAAAATAGGTTACAATGATTTAATATAGTTGATATAGGAAAAAATGGTTTAATAATTTGAAAATCTTAATAATTAAAATTATTTATTTTATTTCAACACATCTGAACCATTTCAAATTTCCAAATCAACAAACCCAATTTAAATCTTCAATTCAACTCACAATAACTTTTTAAACTTTATATTGCTTTCAAACCATGTTTGGAAGTATCAATTTAAATCACTCACATTCCAAATCACAAAACCCAATTCCAATACATTTTAGAGTTATATTACAAACAATTTTAATAACTCAATTCCAGTAAATTTCCCTTTATACTTCAAAAATCAACTTTAAAATGTCAATTAAATTCCTTTAAACAATTCATTTAAACCAATTCCAATTAGTAATTCAATTTATATAAATCAAATTCTTATTTTAAAATATCATTCAATTAATTTCAAAAAATTAAGGATTTAAAATCATTAAATTTAACTAATCCGGTGTCCGTATATAATTCTCTACCCTAGGGTCAAGTGATACAGATATTTATCATTTCAATCCGCAATTTAAAATTTTACGGTTGTATATCATTTCAAACCGCAATCCCGAATTAAATAAAATCCATAAAATCGCTCGAGTCTATCATTTCAACCCATAACGATTTTTCCCTAGTCTATAGATCGTTCGAGTATGTATCGTTTCAACCCATAGGGAACTTGCAGTTATACAATATAAAATACAACATCCAGTCATCCAATATCAACAAATTAAACATTCATCACAATCATCATCGAATTCAATCAATAAACATCAATAGATAACTGGTAATCAATACATATATTAAATTTGACAATTAAAATTCAATATTAAATTAAATGATAATTAAATGCGATAAAAGTCAAATTTAACCAGAAATGACAATTTAACAAGCCAAACTGCAATCAATAAATTTCTAATCACATCATAAATTTAATTTAACAAACATAAGAAATTTTAGTAATTGTGAGTGTGTTAAAACACTCACCTTTGAATTTCAAATCGATTTGAAATTCAAAATAAGGCCTAAATTGGAACAGTCTCAGAATTCATCCAAACAAGTGTCAAAATTTCTGGAATTCCGATACGATCCCAACGCTAGAAACCGCGCATAAATCGAAGTTTGTATGCAAAAGTTATGATCGTTAGAAGTTAGAAGTTCAAATTTAAATAAATAGAATATAAACAAACCAAGATTTGCCACATCATCGTCTTCACTTATGAGAGAACATGAAACCTAGCATCGTTCGAACAGTAACCGAGATGCAGCCGCCATGTCTTCCTCGCATTGCACGTCTACCGGTCGCCGCTTGCCATCGCGGCTTGCCAGACCGTCACCCCCATGAAGCACCGCCTCTCCACGCCCGTCGCCTCGATGTTGATTGGAGCGCAAAACGCCCAGCCGCCGCTTATAGGGTCTAAACCCTAATCAATTATCGACGACAATCAAACCGTTGAAACGTCAAACAAACAATGTCGATGCAATCCCCTTGGTCCTCTCTCCAAAACCGTATCATTGATTCGTCGATCAGTCGAAGTTGATCGATGATCAACGAACGGCCGAGAATGTTTCACCCAGTTCAGGCCAGACCCAGATCAGAAAACGAATCATATATTTGACTTGCGCTCGTCGAGAGCTTCAAATCGATATATAATTCGATATAGTTTGAGGAGTTTGAAATTTTGATTTGAATTTGATTTTGAAATTGAATTGATAAATTTGTTTGGTTTGTCTGCCATTGAGAAGGAGGAGAAGACTAAAATGTACGTACAGACAAATGAAAAATGAGGAGTGGCTAGGGTTTATAACGGGCTATTTATAGACAAAGCTAAAAATAGAATGGATGGACAAGATCTGATTTACACGTTGAACGATAAATGATCCAAAAAGCCCGTTCTATCTCCGGAACGAAAATGGGTCATCCCATATATCAAAATAAATGCTTTCAATATTTTTAAACCCAATGGAATAGGTTTCAAGTCCTAATTCCATCGTATGAAGAAGTTATGTTAAAATCAGCTTATTTCAAATTGATTTCAATTAAATTATTTTCAAGGCGTTTCGAGCCCGTACGATCAAACGACAAGTCCGATCGTCGCGAAACTTGAAACCCTATAATAACTCACTGTTACGGATCCGATGAAACTAGTTTCGTCGAAATCCGAGTCAGTGGCCAAAATGGCTATATTTCAGTTAATTAAATAAATAAATATTATATTAATAAAATTGCATTTTTTATTTCAAATTTAATAACTAACAATTCCATCATTTTCAATTTCTTGTATAATTACAATAGTTTAAAACAAATTTACACATCAATTTAAAGTTAATTATTTTACCAATTGCAGTGTTTAAATTTCAACTGCAATTATTCCAATTAATTACAAATTAATTCCAATAAATTGATTTTATTGTATTCCAGTCTTTACCCCATCAATTATTATTCTATATATAGGGTTAACATTGTTTTACATTTCATTACATTAATATCCTCCAATTTCCATCTTTATTTGTATTAACTACTATATTTCCAATATATTGAATTTTTGTCAATTTCACACATATATTCAAATTTAAAACCCCTGATAAATTTATTTATCCTGGTTTCATTCTTTTATTAATCAATTTGTTACCTTATGAATAAAATTAGCATTTCTATTCATTTTGTTACCTCCACAATTTCAATTATTGTCTTAATCTTATTAATGTATCATTAAAGTTCATTTAATTCTAATTGATTTCCCATTTTATATTTAATAGACCAAATCAGCAGGTAACTTATAACAATCGTTACCATAACCATTAATTACACTTATGAATTCATTATTCACAAACCAATGTTATAATTACTTATATAATACCGATTTTATTCAATTACCATTAACTATCTATTTCATACAATAATTAAATATTTACATTTGTTTCTTACATTCAATTTTATAACTAAGTATAACATTTACATTATTTCAATTAGTTATACTAGGCGATTCTCCAGCCATCCCATTTTCTTTCCGTCTCTTTCCTCTTCCTTCTCTTCCTAACTTCCCCCCGTCTCCTCCATGGCCAAGCATCGCAAGGATAAATCAAGGCTTTCTTCTTCTCAAACCAGATCTGGCCGATCTTATTCGGAGCCTCTATCTTCTGCTCGCAACTTGGTGTTCGAATTCGTCTAACCCTTCAGAGACAACCCGTTCATTGAATCTTGCTCTCAATCTAGATTCATCTTCGACTCATGCCTTTCCTCTGTTAGGTATTGCCACTGTTTCTCCGTCCTCTCCTATTACTCATTTGGTTGCTGCTGATGGTAATTGGAGTGGGGAAAGTGTAGCTCGTTCTCGAATTGAGGGTGTAAGGCTCTGTGCCGATCTCTTGTACCCTGTTGTGAGTTGTATATCAGCCATCGATGAACACTATGTTGTTTCAGTTCCTACTGTCTCTGCAGTTATGCCAACAAGTGAGGTTGATCCTTCTGATGCAGCAATTATGCCAAATATTGAATCTCGAGTAGTTCTAGTTCCTAATATTTCGATTGTCCGTAGTGGCATTGATTGCGATCTATCTGTTGCTAGTGGTGGCCCTATTAAGGACAAAGGAACATTCACTGCTATGAATTTTAACCCTCCTGAGTTGTGTGGTATTGATGCATCCCATCGGAATTATTCGATCCCTTCCAATGCTGGTGAAATTACAATGCAATCTATTACTGGCATCCCTCCTGATCCCACAGTTGTTTCCTGTGAATTACCAAATGTCAAAAATCCTTCATCTAATACTGTTTACTCTCCAAATGTTAATGTTGATGTAGATACTGTTGTTAGGCCTGCCTGGTCATCATTGTTTAAAAAACTGCCTCGTAACGCTGGTGCATTCGCCCCTCAGAAATTTTGCACTCAAGTAATTGATGGGATTAGTGTTTTCCCTCCAGAAGTTGTCCATGAAGCCGAAAATCAGTGGTCTGATCATCTTGTAGGTTTCTTTCTTGATTCTGCCGCTTCATACTCCATTGTTCGTGAGAGTTGTAGGCGCGCTTGGAAAATGAGAGGTACTCTACATGTTCAAGTTACTAACTCCTTTTTCTATTTTAAATTTGGGAACATCGAAGACAAGCTTATTGCCCTTGAGACGAGCCCTCTAATTATTGAAGGTAAACCATTTATTGTGACTCCTTGGAGTGTTGGTATCGACAAAGCTCGAGAACAGATTCTCTCTATTCCAGTTTGGGCCACGTTCACTAATATCCCGTCTGTCCTTCAACCCCTTCTTGGTCTGAATTGGCTTGCGAGCCTTATTGGTGATTTCAAATGTTTTGACGCTAATACTGTCGCTCGCAAGAATTTACTTTATGCTAGAGCATTGATTGAAATTACCCCTCTGAATCTGCTTCCGTCGTCTCTGAAAGTTAGAATTAAAGATGGTCATGAGATGGAGATAGGAGTCAATTACACTTGGAAACCCGAAATATGCACTATTTGTCAGTCTTTTGGACATTCTGAGGATGGGTGCTCTTCGTCTGCTTCTCTTCCTCCTGCTCCCAAAGTCCCCCTCCTCCGGTCGGAATTGAAATGGGTCCCCAAGGTTAGTCCTATTGCTGATATTGAGATTCCTGTACCTCCCTCTGTGGACTTAGTTTCTGAAGCAGTAGATAGTGATTCTGTTGATGAGATCATTTACTGGGAACCGGATGAGGGTGCTTGGGTTCACACGGACATGGAGATGAGGTATGACCCACGGTCACACAGTTATCACATGTTTCTTGGTGGCGATGATGAGTCTAGGCGGCTTATTTATCATGTTGAGGGCGATAGTCTATCTCTTACGTCCTCTGGTATTGATGGTGCTTCCAATTGGTGGCAACTCTTAGATCCTACTTGGGACAGGATTTATCTTTACTCTGCACTCTCGAGATCTTTTGGTCCATTATTGGCTACGTCCTTTTCTGCTGTTCAGCATGTCATAGGGCCTGGTACTGATGCTGATATCAGTAACGACAAGGGGGATTCTGGTCCTTCTGTGTAGTCTAGACTCTCTGTCTAGCTCCAGTTCTTTATTATTTTTATTTCTGTATCAAGTGGTCTGCCCACTATAAAAACAGTCATAGTTGCTCTGTGCATGTGCAGAGCACCTGTTATTCTCATTATACATAGTGGCACGGCCCACTATAAAGCCGGCTAGCTTTGCTAAAAAAAAATTAATTGAACTTCCATTAAAAGGTAATCCTTTTCTTAAGTTAACCTTATTCCATTTCATTCTTTTTATTTATTTCCCTTAATAAACCACAATTTCTATTTTTTCCCAATATTAAATAACAAAATTTAATTAAATTAAAATTTTAAATTATCGAAAATTTCGGGTCGTTACGTCTCCCCCACTCAAAACTTTTCGTCCCCGAAAAGGAAGAAGAAGGGAAAAGGAGTCAAGAAATTTATATATCTTATTCAAAATATTGAATTTATAAACAATTGATTTTCATAATTAAATAATTTAGATAAAATATATCAATTTATAACAATTAAATCCTTTATATTCAAGTTATAAAATTTGGAAAAACATTTCATAAAATTTTCTAAGTCCGAAATTTTCAGAAAATTTCGGCAGAGTGTTCTTTGTACGGAGAGGTCTGGGAGAAATAATAATATGAATAAAACAATATATATCATAGATTTCAAAAATAATATATCCCAACAGCTGGAAAACAATATAATACGCTAGAAAACCGTAATCCGAGAACGTACCTATTTGTCAGGCAATTAACGCTTATTTTTATGAAACCAAAAGCAGTAGCAATTACTTCCATAACCTGTATTTCACTTATATAATCCAAAGGGATTAATAATTATATAAAAGTGAAATGTTTATATTGTTTCAACCATTAACAAACAAATCAACACAATACAACAATCACTTGCAAACAAAGGTATACAATCATCACATGAA
Source organism: Allium fistulosum (assembly GCA_030737815.1). Lineage (NCBI taxonomy): Eukaryota > Viridiplantae > Streptophyta > Magnoliopsida > Asparagales > Amaryllidaceae > Allium > Allium fistulosum. The sequence continues at coordinate 922,720,827 of CM060906.1, forward strand.
ATCAATGAAATCAACCATTCATCCATAGCAAGCAAAACAGATGGTTCGTTCGGGCTTAGAAACTTTTAATCGCATAGAATGACAAATAAACTACTAAGTATACCATCTACTCAACAGTCTTAGGTAAAACTCAATAAATTATTCATACATCCTAAACAATTAGAAGTATCTTTGCTCAAACAACCATAAACCAAACAAACAATAATTCCAAGCATAAATTAAGTTCATTTTCATCATTCATTTTTTTCATACAAACATTATTCTTTAATTTACATTTATTTCTTACAAGGATTCAATTTCCATTCATTCATTTATTACATAATTTCATTTATTTACATTCATTTCTTTTCTTATATAATGTTATTGAATATTAAATCCAATTTCTAAATCATTTCAACAATTTCTGAAGTTATAATCATCTAATTTAATATAGTATTCATTTTCCCCCACTTATTTTAATTTCAAATAACTCCAAACATTTGCTTAAGTTATAATCTTTTATTTATAATATTCATGTTCAATTCAATTACTTAGCATATCAATTCATTTACTTAAGCTTATAATTCTTTTTCTTTACTTACAATACTCACTTTCTATCACATTTTATTTTAGTAACATTTCAATTATAACTTAAGTTTATAACCATTTAAAATATCAAAATCCTTATTTATAAAAGTAATTCTATTGAACACTTTCATTTCATAAGTTTTAATTGTAAAATTTTCCATTACATATTCTTTTACATTTAACCTTTTTATAATTGGTAAGTTATATATATATATATATATATATGTTTAAGAATGCAATAAAAAGTGCACAAGTTTATCTTATTTCACTTTAGTAAATAAATGTTCAATAGTTACCATTTCTTATATTTCATATCCCTTTTTATTTACAGGTCACAAATTCCAAATTTCTTATATACTTCATTTATAAATTAGCATTTAATTTCTTATTGTCATTTAGAAGTTCCAACTATTAAATGGCTTTTTATTCCATTACAATAATTGAAATTTCTAATTTATAAAAATTTAAGAACTAACTGTCGGGTTCCTTTTCAAATCATAAAATATAATAAGTAGATGTATATACTTACAACTTATATATCCAATTATATTTAAAGCAAATTGAAATTTATATTTGTTTATTAAAATAAATCTGCAGTACAACTACTACAGTGGCCTTCCCACTTTGAAACTCGAAAATGGATGTCAATGATGCGTGCACTCATCACCGAAATTATTTTCCAGCGACTAAGAGGGGAGTACAAAACTTATTTCTTTCCAAAATTTCTTTTTAAAAAAAAAACATTTCTTTCAAATTACATTGAAATATTTATATCGGAAAAATGCTTCCAAATAATATTAATATTATATTCCAAAATCATTTGAAAGGAATTTCAAAAATCCCGGAATTTAAGTTCTAAAATTTCCAATTTATATTTATTTTATTTACAAATCTTATTTACCAATATTTATAAATTTCACTACCTAACAACAAATATATTACAACCAAATTTATCATTTATAAAATTATTATTTTATATACAAAAAATATATAATAGGCAAATTATTTCATTTACCTATATTCAAAACAAATATTGTGTTGGTCCGCCCTATTAAGTGTTTAGAAATCCCTATCGATGTCATAGCGCCATATGCACCAACCAGAACTTATAAATACAAAACGGAACAAATTAACACAATATGAAAACCTTTTATAACACTAGCAAATACGCTCTCTCATATATATACTCTCAGCGACTCATTCTAGGGTATTACTACCCTATTAAATATGAGTCCGACACCACAAAGCTAAGGTTATCGCTAAACCAAAGCTCTGATACCAACTGTAACGACCTGCCTTTTTGGATGCTTTAAGCAGACACACGCGTCGAATCATACCATACAAAGAGGCAGATTGTTATTGGGGGTAAATAAGAAAAAGAGAAAGAAATAAAACAAATACAGAATCTCGCAGCGGAATGACAAAATATAATAATCATATAACAGTTCATGAAGCTTTTTTTTACAAATAGATTTGATTATACTTATACAATACAGAATCAGAGTTACAGACACCAAGAATAAATAAATGCAGCGGAACAACATATGCAGTGGAATAAATATAATAATAATAATACAATCTTCGTCTTCGTCCTCCAGAAACAAGCCTTCAAATCCTGAAATGCTCAGGCTGACCCGAGCGAATTGAAAAGGCAACACACTCGAGTCAGAACTAAAAGATCTTATGTAAGTTAAATCAACTATAAATAAATATGAGTGTAAACGGCGTCGGAGATGCTTATTGGGGTTTGACATCTCCTATCCAGTGTCTAACGTGAGTGCAATAACTTAAGAGATGTTCGGGATTCACATCTCCTAAGGATCCGTTAAACTATCTACTATGTAGTATAATATGCTATTATAATATGTTTACAGTAAAGTAAAAGTATTAAAATAGCGTTAAGGCGTTACTCATATCCTCCTTAACACATTTTATATACTCCCATAGTCTATACAGTACCGTACGCCCCTCGGAGAGGTTTACACGGAGGGCACTCCATAGGTATGGTACAAAACAAACTCGTAGAAGGCGCGCTAGGGCATGTGAACGCGGCAAACGAAGAAATGCCAGGGTAGATATACCGTTTGCGGATCCGGACTGGTGTTAACGCATAGCAGCTACTACCGCCCACCTCGGAACACACTCCCAAATCAAAAATTAGAGGGTGACCACCAAATCAATCACAAAGTCAGAATATAATATCGAAAAAGTGCGTCCAATAGGAGGAATGACCTCACTTGGCCCGACGTGGCTTCTAATTTTAGTCACATCTAAGCTGACTCATGGGAGTCAGGGTCACGTCATACCTCATACAGAAATCGTTCACCAAACCATCCTACTTCATTTCTAGAATCTCCACCACGTACACAGTTGTTAAAGTGGTTTTCGGTATTGGAAGAGAGTATGACAATATCCGATCCCGGTCTCTTTAACAACTAAACGCTTATTTCACACCGGATGGTTCTTTTACATTTCAAAAGTCAATTCACAATTTATATCAAAATATCATATTCTCAAAACCATAATACTTTCGAAATCATATTCACTTTGGAATCATAATTCAAAATAGTTTAAATCCTCATTTCAAAACTTCATATTGTAACAACCCGTAAATTTTAGTGGTTTTATTTATTTAATTCAATTGAAATTTTGTGAAATTTTAGATGTTAAAATTTTGAAATATAAATTTGACATTTGGAATACGTCTAATTAAACATAGCAACTGGTAAATTTTCAGCAGGTAATATGAAAGTTTATTTTCTTGTGTAATTTTATTTAAATTTAAATCAATTTTATTGATGATAATAAAATGTTTCCCAAACCTGAATTTTTTTATGTAATAAATTTATAAATCAGCTTCTAAGGAGACATCATATTTCGTTTCTCCAAATTTGGACTGCTTTTGCTCCGTTTATCTTATTTCTGACAAATTAACAGCTTTTTCGGTACCGATTATCGACTTTTGATAGGATGATCATACCACTAATATCTATATACCGTTTTGATCATCTCGTTGTGCTGATCTCTACAGTATATTCATTCGTGTGTTTTGGAATCCGGGAGACGACGAAATTGGTGAACCGATCAGTCGTACCGGTTCCGTATTTGAACCTATGCCTTTTCGTTGCTTCCTGAAGAAATCAATAGCCTCGAGACTATTAATGTTTTCTGAATTCAGCCTTAACCTTTGCTATTCCCAGAGTTCCATATACTCGATTTGTTGTTTCACATTTTGTTACGTTACTTCATATGAAATGTTTTTTCTGGTAGCCTGTATGTTATACGAAAGGCCATGTTTATTTTTTTGCTAATCAACAATTCATGTTAATCTTCTTCCAACTCAAAATATATTCATGGCCGAGACAAACTTCTTCCCATCTCCACGTCTCCACTCCTCACCCGATCCGCCTTCATTTCCACCTGGTCCTCCTCCTCTCTTCTCTTCGCCCATCAGCTCCTGCTCATTCTTCGACCATCTTCCCCTGGCCTTCCCACTTCCGCAACCTTTGACAAAAACTCTCACGCAACACTTTCCCTTCCACCAAACGACACGCACCCCTCCTCCTTGCCAAACAACAGCACCCGAGCCTTCCCTGCCGAGATGACCATGCATGCAGCCCTTTTCCGAGTTGCTCTACCCTATCACCTATCTTCATATCTGATGCCAGCAGTCACATATATATATTTAGGTATGCATATATATGTCAAATTTTCATTTGTTTTATTTTGTTTTCCTTTCTTTCGCGTATATATATATATATATTTGTTACAATATATCCGACATATGATATTATATATATGCTTTAATATATGTATTTATGTTGTAAGTCTATATATATGGTTGTAAGTATATAAGCCGCATGAATTGGTATGATTATATAAAGTATGTTTGCAAATTACTATTCATTTATCCATATATAATAGTGATAATATGGAAGTTGTATACATCTGTTTCAAAGGTTTGAAAATGGTTGTTGTGCAAAATATATTATAGGTTAGTTTATAAATTTTGTATATATATAGGCTAATTTATACAAGTCTTTTAATCTGTTAGTATGGTATAGGATTTTATTAGTTTATATTATATAAGTGTGATATATATATATATATATATGTGTGTGTGTGTGTGTGTGTGATTGTGTGTGTGTGGTTCTATATCATTATGTAGGCTACGCATATATGTATTTTTGCATAGAAATGTGTGTGCTGTCATGTGTTGTGTTAGTCTATATAAAGTATTTATTTTATACGGTGTAAGTGATATGTGTTGTTGTACCAGATTGTATATATAATGTTATATATATGAATAGTTATATGTTTTGTTATTTATGATAGCACATAAGTTGTTATACATCTGTTTCAAAAAAATATAAACTATATTTTTTATAAGTGTTTAAAATTTATCTTTGATTTCTGAGTATAATATGTATGTGATGTTGAATATATACATTTACTTTAAAGTATATATAGCTTGTATAGACTTTCAGTTATATTGACTGTATATATATAAGTAAGTTTCATGAGTTATATGTTATTATATATGGTTGCTGTCTATATGTCAAGTTTTATAATATGTTTGATTTTAAGATATGCGTTCTAATTTAAGGCAATGATTTTTGAAATATAGATATATATATTTTAAAATATGTTGAATTTAGAATATGATGTAAATAGCTATATATATTTACCTATATATATATATATATATATGTTCACCTATACCATTTATCTTCATCAATCCAGTTCTGATTTGATCTCGTCCATTCTTATTTATCAGCTTTGTTTATCGATTCATGCCAATCTAGCTTGTTTTGGAAGTCGTACTTGCATTTCGTAACTCAATTTCATTGTCAAATATCTCTAGCCTTGGAAGGTGAGCAATCACTCACGATTAACGTTCTTATATTTATTAAATTTGATTTCAATTGAAACGAAAATTGAAATATGCTGCAGTTAGTTATTTACATTGCTATTTAGATGCTATTATCTGTATCTGTTCACCTGTGACATTTGACACCAATATCTGTTATTTATACTGATGATATATGCCAATTTTATTTTATCATATCTGTTATCACTTTGCAAGTTCCCTGTTAGTATAGAATTCACTATGGGTTGAAATGATACATACTCGAACGATCTGTAGAATAGGAGAACATCGTTATGGGTTGAAATGATAAACCCAAGAGATTTTCAATTGAATTGAATTTGGGATTGCGGGTTGAAATGATATATACCCATGTAAAAATTTAAATTGCGGATGGAAATGATAAATATCTGTATCACTTGACCATAGGATAGAAAATTTTATACAGACACCGTTGGCCTATATATAAATATTTTGAAATTGATTTATATGGTTTTATTTGATATTGAAATTATTTTTTAAAAAAGTTTTAATATAAAGTAGATTTAAACTTATATGGAATTGTATTTTAATTAAGAATTGTCTTTAATTAAATCGATTTGAAACTTATTGAATTTGAGATTTAAGAATATGACTTTATAAATTGATTTTGGTTTAAGATGATGAATATTTCAAGTTTAAATAAATTGAAAGAAATATCTAGTGATTTGAAATTCGGGTTTTGTTTAAATGATATTATATTTTATTAAGTGAATATTTCAAAGCTAAATAATATTAAAGTGAATTTGATATATATATGAGATTTTCAAATTTAGTTTTGAAAATGTTGAATATTTAGAGCTTTGAAATATATTGAAAGCGAAATGGATTATTTTGTGGTTCAAATCTGTTTTTGAAACCGATATAAATTTGGAATGTTTTATTGATAAACTGAATCGAATTGAAATTGATGATTTGAGATTTGATTAAATTTGGATTTTGGAATTGGAGTTGATTTGGAATTGATTTGTGAAATTTGAGAAAGCTATTTTATTATATAAAGTAATTTTAAATTATATTTAAACTACTTATATATTTTACTTTATAAATTATTTTCATACAAACTATTTTAATATAAACTATCTTAACTTATAACTATTTTATATAAACTATTTTACTTTATAAACAATTTTATTTTATATACTATTTTATATCTAAACAGTGTAGTGGGAAGTTATGAATTTCGAAGTATTATGTTTTGATAGTGTTATAATTTCAAGTGTTTGGTTTCAGAAGTGTTATAACTTTGAAGTATTATGATTTTGGAAATGGATATATTTGAAGTGAAAATGATATCGTATTTGGTTTTGAAATGGAAATGATATCGTATTGATTTGGTTTTGAAATGGCAATGATATTTTAGTTTTGAAGTATAAACTATTTTGAAATGACCACGGTGTTATAATAACGTTTGGTTGTTAAAGAGAATGGGATCGGATATGGGCATACTCTCTGTCGATACCGAAAACCACTTTAACAACCGTGAATGCGGTGGAGATTCCAGAATGAATTAGGATGGTGGCGACGATTCCTATTGAGGTATATACGTGGACCCGACTCCCGTGAGTTTGCATAAGGTGGCTAAAATAGGAGCGATTGACGGGTCAATGAGGTAGCTCCTCTGATCGGACGTATTCCATCGTATACCATGCTATTAATTTGTGATTGTTTTGATGGCCATCCTCGATTTTTGATTTGGGAGTGTGTTTCGAGGTGGGCGGTAGTGGCTGATATGCATTAACACCAGCCCGGATGCATAATTGGTATATCTAGCCTGGCATTGCCTAGTTGTGCCGTGTCACCTACCATATCGAGCTTTACTATGAGTTTGGTTTTGTGCCGTAGCCTGTGGAGTATTTAGGGTAGCCTCCCAATCTGGAGGTACGCTGATACTGGATAGACTACTGGGACTACTTATGTGTTAAAGGGAATATTGGGTCACTCCTTAACGCTATTTTAAAGTAAGTTTATTTCACTATTAGACATTATAATAATAGCGTATACTACTACACAGTAGATAGTTTAACGGATTCTTAGAGGATGGTTATCCCAAACATCCTTTGAGTTACTTGTATTTCAGTTGTTATTTTACTTGAGTAAGATTTATTGATGTAAGAATGTTAATCCTAACTCGAGTGTTTTGTGTTTTGCTTTACGCTCGGGTCAGACTGAGTGATACAACATTTGAGACTCACCTTTGGAGTTGGAGCTTCGCTTGGAGATCCAGCTATCTATCCAGCTTTCAGTTATTCAGTTGATTCCAGTGATGTATTCAGATCTTGTATTTGACTATTGTATTGAGACATCTTTTTATTTCAGACTTCTGTTATATCCTGTTTAACTCTGTTATATATACATAGTAGCTTCATGAACTACTATTCATTTGTTTCTGCTGCATTATTTTTATATTACTCTATGTCTGTGATTCTGTGATTTATTTATTTACTGTATATGCTGAGTTTTGCCAAATATAAATTAACAATATGATATTTTGAGCAATTCAATTCCGACATGTGTGTCTGCGAATGGCTGAAAATTTCGGGTCGTTACACATATTCAAATCAATTATGAAATTTAAATCCCAACTTAGGTTACCACATCATTTAAACATATTCCCTTTTGAAAATCGAGGATTCAAATATAAACCCGTCTACTTTACTTAGTTTGGATTTAGAAAAATGGTTTAGATAGTTAAAATAGCTTAACATAGTAAAATAAATTTTTAGGATAGTTAGAATACTCTAAAATATTTAAATAGATTAAATACGATTATAATAGATTAAATAGCTTTAAAATAGATTAATTAGATTTAAAATAAGTTAAAATAGGTAAATTAGTTTTAAAATAATAAAATGGTTTAACATAGGTTATAGTGATTTAATATAGTTGATATAGGAAAAAAATAGTTTAATAATTTGAAAATCTTAATAATTAAAATTATTTATGTAACGACCCGTAAATTTCAACTGTTTTAATAACGTAATTAGTTGAAATTTTGTGAAATTTTAAACGATAAAATTTTGAAATAAAAATTTAATATTTGGAATACGTCTAGTTAAACATAGCAACTGGTAAATTTTCGTCCGAAAATATGAAAATTTATTTCGCGCGTAAATTCACTTCAATTTTATCAGTTAAAAAGAAATGAAAATTAAATGTTCTCAAAACCAAAATATTTTTACATAGAAAAATTCTAAACCATCTTCTGAGCAAGATGTCAGTTTGTCGTTTTTCAAAATTTGGACATCTATTGCTCCGTCGTTCTTATTTTCTGCAAAATAGCAACATTCTGGTACCGATATCGATTTTTATCGGATGATCGTACCACTGATATCTGTATACCGTTGTGATCGTCTCGTCGTGCTGATCTCCGCAGTATATTCATTTGTCAATTCCGAAGTCCGGGAGACAGCGAAATCTACGGAACGATTTCCGTATCGGTTCCGCAATTTGGCTTTTGGATACCCCGTGACCATTTGTTTGTCCATCAGGTAATACTAATAGCCATTAGCAGTTGATATTCCAGTTTTCAATGGACATGACTTTTGGTTTTTCAATTGATTTCAATATCATCCCTGGTTCGTTTCATTCTCTGTTGTTCAGCCACTTTCCACTGAGAACGAAATTTTAGAACTTTATATTTGCCTCTACTTCATCTATCTCCTGAGCTTCCTCTTTTTTCATTCTCCCTGTCAACCAAAACTATACACAAGTTACATTTTATTCTCCCCCTTCCTTTCACGTTCCTTCTTCCAGATCCGGCCTTCTCATCCACGTCACCTGCTCGACCACCGCCCAGATCTTCCATCGCTTATGACCGGGTTAGATTTATATAGTCTGGTTCCAAGTTAAAGTGGTTACCTTGTTTTGCTGAAGTTTGATTTTTATGTATTATAGGTGCTTATATATATCGTATGAATAAGGTTTGGGTATACTTATGTTTTAGTTTTAAAAAAAAAATTATTTATCAAATTTTATTTACATATACAGTGTGTGGGTGTGTTATAGTATATTATCTTTGTATGTTAAACAGTATGGTACATCTTCTACTTATCACTATATATATAATCTAGTATATGCCGTTTTCATATAATGTTTTAAAATATTCATTATTGTTAGTTAGATATTGCATATATATGGGTTTGAATTCCATGTCCATATTTGGTTTACACGTAATATTTGTACACATGTATTAATTTAGAATGCAAGTGTCTGGGTGGTTCATATTTTGTTCCTGACAAGTCCATATAGTGTTGTGTAAGGAAGTTTAGGGTAGTAAATTTCGTAATCTATGTTTTCTTAATTTTTAAGACAATGGGTTATATTATAATGGGTACAGCATTTCACTATATTGGTATTTCATACGCAAGTCTTAAATTGTACTGTATATTTAATATAAAGTATACTGTATGCGCAACCTTTTATATATTCGATTTTATATATACATATATATATATATATATTAATTTGTAACTTACATACATAGATATATTATTGCGTTTTAGCAGTCTGGGTTATGTCGGGATCCTATATTGCTTTGGTTCTAAAGTTTAACGCGTATACATATAAATATATTTGGGTATTATATAATGTTTGCAAACGCAGTTTGCCGTTGTTATATACTTGTAGTATTTTGTAAATAATATTTGTGGGTGTGTTTCAAAAGATTTGCATTATGGCTAATGTGTGTTATATGTATGTTATTGTAACCTTGACTTTTAAAGTAATCACATTAGACGTGATGTGTTTGATTTTATACAACTATTGCTTTGCAAGTATCGTTTAAGTATTGTTTTGGAAAATAAAAAAATATTAGACTTTAAATTTTATGTGTTCCTTAATATTGGCTTTTAAGTATATGTGTTTTTAGGATAATGATTTTTAATTATATATATATATATATTTTATCTTGATATTTGTGTGAAATTAAAATATTGATAAAATAATAATAACAATATATTTCTGTATAAATATCAAACTGATTGATTTTCTCACCTATTCCTATCTATCAGCTTGTCCGTCCAAATTCGTGTCAATCTAATTTTGTTTTGGAAATTGTGCTTGGATTCGTAGCTCTGTTCATCTTCTAATCTATCTAGCCTCGGAAGGTGAGCACTCACTCACGATTAACGTTCTTTTATATTATTAAATCTGATTTCAATTGAAACGACAATTGAAATATGCTGCTGTTAGTTAATTACACTGTTATATATGCTATTGCCTGTATCAGTTCACCTGTGACATCTGACACCATTATCTGTTAATTATTTATGCGATGATAATACAGTTTGGCTGATAATTGATTGATTGTTGATGTTTATATTGGACGTTAAATTGTTAATGTTAAATTGATAAATAGTATGAAATTGAACCGGATATAGGATAATTAAATGTTAAATTTGATTAACGGACATTTGTATAATATGACCTCTTTAACTGTTAAATTTATTGACACGTAGGATTGTTAACTACACCTTGAACCATCAATTGTATGTTGCTTAAACTGATGATGTATGAAATTGTAATCGAATGACAAGTGAAAACCGTAATGTAATAATCTTTAATCTACATGAAATGATAGTGTAGATTCTAGAAATAATTATATTAATTCGTACAAATAACAATGCGAATTAATACGGTTATTTCGGGATTATTTGAATTGATTATTGGATTGATATTGATTGTTGTTATTGCTTGTTTATTTACTTTGACACCATCCCAGTTATCACACTGCAAGTTCCCTTTGTTATGTTTTGATTTTGAATTGAATTGGAATCGGGTTGAAATGATAAATACCCAAAATTTAATTTTTTACCTAGGATAGGAAATTAAATAAAGCCCGATTGGTCAATAATTTGATTTAAAATAAAACGAAGATTTTATTTGAATAAATAATATGGTTTTGAAACGAAGTTGAAATTTGAATTGTAATGAGAAGAAATGTTAATATTTAATAATCTGAAACAAAATATTACCAATGTAATTGATGAAAAATGTTGTTTAATTTGAGAAATGATTTAATAATTAAGTTTGAAATTATAATTAAGTTTGAAATTATTAAACTTTGAAATTATTTAATAATTAAGTTTTGAATTATTTAATAATTAAATAAGATTGAATTATTTAATGATTAAATTGGATTGGATTCTTTAATAAGAAAAATTGATCTTTTGAATAAGTGAATCCACTTTGTAAATAATTGAAATTGAGTTTCTTTATTAATTAAGTTTTTGGAAAATTATTTAAGGAAGTAAATAACTGAAATTGAATTTCTTTAACAAGAAATAAAAATTGTGATTTATTGAAATTAATGTAAGACTTGAAATTTAAAGAATTTGATTTGATGAATTTAATTTAATTCAATTTGTAAGTTTTGATTTAATGAAGTTGAACATAAGAAATTGATTTAATGAATTTGAAATTGAATATAATTGATTTGAATGATAAATTTACTTAACGAATATTGAATAAAATCGAAAAATGAAGTTAAACTGATTTGAATGTTAAATTAAATTGATTTAAATGATTTCGGAATTGGATCTTATATACGAATTTAAATTGATATTTGAATTGTTTAAAATAAAGATTGAAATTGAATTATAAGGTTTTGAAATGATAATTTGGAAGTTTGAAACGTAAATTATTGGAAATTGGTTTTGAAAGACAAATGAAATGTTGATTTACGAATTCTATTTGAAATTGAAATTGATTTGGTTTTGAAATAAATAAACGACCAATCGGTGTAATAATTACGAAAGTTATTAAAGAGACCGGAATTCGGTTATGGATATACTCTCTATCTAAACCGAAAACCACTTTAATAACTATACGCGGAGTGATGATCCAGAATGAAGTGGTTGGAATGATGTACGTGATGACTGAAGAAAGAGAACGATAATGGATAGCCTTGACACTTGTGTCAAATTGGAAATGACTAAAACAGGAGCTGTGCCGGGCCAATGGAGGATTGATACCTCAAGTGGACACACTTCTTCGAACTACTTATACTTGTTGTCGATTGGTGCACCCTTGATTTTGGGAGTGTTGTCTCACGGTGTTGCGGGCGCTGCGGCGTTGCGTTCTCACCAGTCCGGATCAGGCGAACGGTAGTATCACTACCTTGGGTATAGCCTCATGTGCCTTGTCATACTTGTATTCCATTTATGCGCGACCACTACGAATTTGTTTTGTACCTTGAGTATATGGATTGCCCTCTGGTGACTTCCGGTTTTGGGGAAACTACGGTCTTGTATATGCTTGTGGGAATAAAAATGTGTTAAGGGTGGAATGGGCCATGACTTAACGCTATTTTGATATCTTTATATATTACTGATAGACATTATCTACTTAGCGTACATTACTACATAGTAGATAGTTTAACGGATCCTTAAAGGATGGTTATTCCAAACATCCTTTGAGTTACTTGTATTTCAATTGCTATTTCACTTGAGTTGGATTTATTAATATAAGAATGTTAATCCTGACTCGAGTGTCTTGTGTTTTGCTTTACGCTCGGGTCAGACTGAGTGGTTCAGCTTTCGAGACTCACCTTTGGAGTTGGAGCTTCGCTTGGAGATCCAGCAATCTATCCAGCTTTCAGTATCCGATGATTCCAGTGACGCATTCTGATTGTATCTGATGTATCGTGTTACTCTTCCGTTGTATCTGGTTTAACTCTGATGTATTGTATTATTCTTCTGTTGTAAACTCTGATGTATTTTATATATTCATATAGTAGCTTCATGAACTACTATCTCTTTTAATTCCGCTGCACTTATTACTCTGTGTCTGTGATCTGTGATTATTTATTTTATATGTTCAGTTTTGCTAAATTTAAATTAACAACGCGGTATTTTGAGCAATTCAACTCCGGCATGAGTGTCTACCTATACACTTATAATGGACGCGAATGGTCCAAAATGGCGGGTCGTTACAATTTATTTTATTTCAACACATCTGAACCATTTCAAATTTCCAAATCAACAAACCCAATTTAAATCTTCAATTCAACTCACAATAACTTTTTAAACTTTATATTGCTTTCAAACCATGTTTTGAAATATCAATTTAAATCACTCACATTCCAAATCACAAAACCCAATTCCAATACATTTTAGAGTTATATTACAAACAATTTTAATAACTCAATTCCGGTAAATTTCCCTTTATACTTCAAAAATCAACTTTAAAATTTTAATTAAATTCCTTTAAACAATTCCTTCAAACCAATTCCAAGTAGTAATTCAATTTATATAAATCAAATTCTTATTTGAAAATATCATTCAATTAATTTCAAAAAATTGTCTGTATATAATTCTCTAGCCTAGGGTCAAGTGATACAGATATTTATCATTTCTATCCGCAATTTAAAATTTTACGGTTGTATATCATTTCAAACCACAATCCCGAATTAAATAAAATCCATAAAATCACTTGATTCTATCATTTCAACCCATAACGATTTTTCCCTAGTCTATAGATTGTTCGGGTATGTATCATTTCAACCCATAGGGAACTTGCAGTTATACAATATAAAATACAACATCCAGTCATCCAATATCAACAAATTAAGCATTCATCACAATCATCATCGAATTCAATCAGTAAACATCAATAGATCACTGGTAATCAATACAGATATTAAATTTGACAATTAAAATTCAATATTAAATTAAACGATAATTAAATGCGATAAAAGTCAAATTTAACCAGAAATGACAGTTTAACAAGCCAGCAATCAATAAATTTCTAATCACATCATAAATTTAATTTAACAAACACAAGAAATTTTAGTAATTGTGAGTGGGTTAAAACACTCACCTTTGAATTCCAAATCCATTTGAAATTCAAAATAGGACCTAAATTGGAACAGTTTTAGAATTCATCCAAACAAGCGTCAAAATGTCCGGAATTCCGATACGATCCCAACGCAAGAACCCGCGCGTAAATCGGAGTTTGTATGCAAAAGTTATGATCGTTAGAAGTTAGAAATTCAAATTTAAATAAATAGAATATAAACAAACCAAGTTTTGCCACGTCATCATCTTCACTTACGAGAGAACAGGAAACCTAGCTTCATTCGAACAGTAATCGAGATGTAGCCGCACATCTTCCTCGCATCGCACGTCTACCGGTCGCCCCTGGCCATCGCGGCTTGCCAGACCGTCACCCCCGTGAAGCACCGCCTCTCCACGCTCGTCGCCTCTACATTGATTGGAGCGCAAAACGCCCAGCCGCCGCTTATATGGTTTAAACCCTAATCAATTATCGATGAAAATCCAACCGTTGAAACGTCAAACAACCCATGCCGATGCAATCCCCTCGGTCCTCTCACCAAAACCGTATCATTGATTCGTCGATCATTCGAAGTTGATCGATGATGAACGAACGACCAAGAATGTTTCACCCAGTTCCGGCCACACAGAGACCCAGATCAGAAAACAAATCACATATTTGACTTGCGCTCGTCGAGAGGTTCAAATTGATATATAATTCGGTATAGTTTGAGGAGTTTGAAATTTTGATTTGAATTTGATTTTGAAATTGAATAGAGAAATTTGTTTGGTTTATCTGCCATTGAGAAGGAGGAGAAGACTGAAATGTATGTATAGACAAATGAAAAATGAGGAGTGGCTAGGGTTTATAACAGGCTATTTATAGACAAAGATGAAAATAGAATGGATGGACAAGATCTGATTTACACGTTGAACGATAAATGATCCGAAAAGCCCGTTCTGTCTCCGGAACGAAAATGGGTCATCCCATATATCAAAATAAATGCTTTCAATATTTTTAAACCCAATGGAACTGGTTTCAAGTCCTAATTCCATCGTATGAAGAAGTTATGTTAAAATCAGTGAAGTGACCCAACTTTCTTCTACTATATTTTTGTTATTTTTAGTTGAGTTTTTTTTTTGAACAAGAGATCACTTCTTTTATTACCTCTTTCATTTCTTTTAATTAATTTCCCAAGATCCAGAATTTACTAATATAAAAATATCAGTATTTTAATCAAGTCATATCATTTATATATATGAAGATATATAAGTGTTTCTTTGCCTATCAGAGTGTAAAGTAGCAAAGAAATTTTATCACACAATATTTTCCATAATTGGAAGGTTTTGTGTCACATAGCTATTTCTACACTTTTAATCTTTTATTTGACTCAAGATTGACTAATACATGATTCAAGTGTTACCACCTTAAATTGACTCAGGATTAACTAATACATTTTCAGGTATTTTCACCTTGGAATGACTCAAGATTGACTAATACATGATTCAAGTGTTAGCATCTATTATCTCTTCTTCATTTTCCAAATTATTCTCTAAACCAGATTGATTAATTGGTGGATTTATAACTCATGTATTTGATCTTTGGAATTTAGGAATTCATATAGGTTGCTTTATGATGATAAAACATATTAAAACTTGGTTTGATCAATGGATCCTAATTAGTCTAGCCCAGATTCAGGATTCAGACATACACATGCACAAAACATGCACAACATGCACAAGCAAACCAGGTCAAGCAAAATGCACATATCTAGGTTCATGAAGAATGTGATGATCCTGTGAGTAATAGGATTGTAAACTGATCTAAAGGTCATACAGATTCTGATATATAGACTGGAAATGGTGTTGAATATGATTTAAAAAGATCTTTGCACATTCCTAGCTAAAAGCTTACAAAGTGTAGTGTTCTGGATTTTTAAACACTTACAAAATTACTCTACATTCTTGTTGAGTCTATATTGTCTATCCCAATTTCTGGCTTGCTAATTCAGTTTCATATTGAAGTCAGTTCCAGATTTTACCAATTCCAATTCCTAAGTCCTTGTATACTTATGATTTTCAAGTTCTATGGTATCATAATCCTACCCTTGTTCTAGACCTATCATAGGATTAAGTTGCATTTCAAATTAGCTTACACTATGGTCTAGTTTGCTTCAGAAATTTGAAGACTATGGCTTCAAACTTTTGCATGTACTTGTATTAATTACAAGACATGTACAAGCCTTACTGGTTAGCCAAGACCATGTTCAACCCATCCACTTAATACTTTAGCATATGTTTATTTTAAAACTACTTAAACTTTATAGCTGAACATAACAAGCATGCCAAGGAGAATATATCCACATATCAGATTATATGGTATGCTCTTCTTCATTATAATCCTCTGGATTATTTCCAGAGTTTGCAACATAAATCAACAACTCACAAGCACATATAATACCTAAGCTTTCTTTACATGTTCTTTTCAAGAAAACAAAGCAAGTTTCAATCCTGGAAATACACAAGACATAAGAGAGTTTGCCTAGATTGTTTATTACAATTAAACCTCTACTTTTCTAAAGCATTTTAAAACCAGCAAGTTCTTCAAACATCCATACAAGCAAGCTACTCAAGCATCTTTCCCTGCAGTAACACTTTGAACTGCCTCAATGAAAATGAGACACCCCAAAGATTGCAAAGGCAACAAATAGGGTCAGAAAATATATTCTGGTGTGAGTGAAATCATAGTTTATAAATAACTTGTAATTACTAAACACTATGCAGAGATTCATATGTTTGATGCTTATTTAAATTTATACTAAAATCTGAGTATATATATACACATATAAGCTATACTAACATACATGCACACAAGCATTCATTCATCAACACAATTCAGTTATATGTACATATACTCCTATGGATTGACTCCCTTAATTCCATAGCTCAATTTTTCAATCCCCATTTATCATTTATTTGGTCTTAACTCTTGCCATTGAACACCATGTGTGCATTGCAAAGGGGCTCAATTCTGTTAACCCTTTACACAGAGGCCTACAGGACTTAAACAAGTCATGCACATACTCATCATCCACCTAATGATGAATAGATCAAGGCACTACTCCTAGATTAGCTTTATAATCTAGAGACCATTCTCATTTTTCTTTCAGGAGAATTTTATTAATTATTGAAATGCTTCCTATTCTTTTCTTCTTTTCAGAAATCAGAGAGTATTAAACCCACTCAGGGATTTCAGCCAGACATACCAAGTATCCATGTAAAACACCACATCCCATTTTAAGGTTATTTTTATTCAATCATATTTTCTAAGACCTGCATAAATTTATTTCCAAAAATATTCCCATTTCTTACATAATTTTGGCGAAGTCATATAAAACCTTACATTTATTTTACTATGAATATAGGGTAAGGTTTTTAAGAAAAATTCATAAAAACATATTGACTTGTGATTTGAACAAATCAGAACATATATATAATATTGCATTGTTCATATCATTTTTAAAATGAACTAGACATATGCATGAATCTCCTTATTCACACTGCCTATTTCATTCTTCATTTGTACCCTATTTCTCAGTAAAAATGTTTAACTCACTCCCATATAAAAACTGGATTATAAGTTATAGAATCCCTTTTCTGTGATCTGGGTGTTTGTCTTTTCAAAGCATTAATCAAAACAATCAAAACAGATCAAAACATCAACCAAAGACTCAGCCAAGACACCAACCATGATCAACATTTATTTATTCAGAGAATAGAATTAAACAAAAACATGATATGATTTTATATAAGTAATATGGCTGCCCTTAACTTGGGTCTTAATGCCTTAAATCTCATAAAATGATTAATCACTCACCTTCCTTCTTCTTTCCCCGAGAATGCTTTAACTTGAAAACAGTGTGAGTTTTCTCTTCTTTTTCTTTCTTAAAATATCTTTCTATTTTCCCAAAAATAAACTGCTGCTTATCCTTTGATTTTTAAAACATTCAGCTAGGGTTTTAGTGGAGTAAAAACCCCATTTTATCCCCACACAAATAAGAGAATTTTGTATATGTTTTTATGGCTAAATATGCCATTTTCTTTTTGATTCTATTTCAGGTATTTCAGTTGCTTTTCTTCTTTTCTGTGTACATGCCATTTGCATGTTTCACCTACACACTATTTTCATGTGACTTATCTACATTATTTATTTTCTTAAGGCAAATATGAAATGTTCACATATATATCTTTTTATCAATTAATTCTTTGCTAATGTTTCAAGCCATTTGTTTTCTCTTGATTATAAAGTGTATTTATACCTATATAATATTAATCTGGTTTCATATATTTTAATAATCATAAGAGTTTATTTTATCACTTTATACTCCTCTGGTTACTTATATGCAATATATATATATATATATATATGAGATATGTGAATATAAAAATTATTCACACTTAGTTATTTTCCTTCTCATTATTATTTATTGAAGTTATTTTCTCCTCATTATCATTTACTGAAAACAACTATCCTCTTCCTTATTTACTTCACTTATTCTTGATATTTATTTTCAATTTATTTTATTCTTTGAATATTTTCCATTAACTGATTTTTATAAAAATTATTTTTATCTCAATAATTTGGGTCTTCACAATCAAGTTATTTCAAATTGATTTCAATGGATTTCAATTAATTATTTTCAAGGCGTTTCGAGCCCGTACGATCAAACGACACATCCGATCGTCGCGAAACTTGAAACCCTACAATAACTCATGGTTACAGATCTGATGAAATTGGGTTCATCGAAATCCAAGTCAGTGGCCAAAATGGTTATATTTCAGTTAATTAAATAAATAAATATTATATTAATAAAATTACATTTTTTATTTCAAATTTAATAACTAACAATTCCATCATTTTCAATTTATTGTATAATTACAATAGTTTAAACAAATTTACACATCAATTTAAAGTTAATTATTTTACCAATTGCAGTGTTCAAATTTCAACTGCAATTAATCCAATTAATTCCAATAAATTGATTTTATTGTATTCCGGTCTTTACCCCATCAATTATTATTCTATATATAGGGTTAACATTGTTTTATATTTCATTGCATTAATATTCTCCAATTTCCATCTTTATTTGTATTAACTACTATATTTCTAATATATTGAATTTTTGTCAATTTCACACATATATTCAAATTTAAAACCCCTGATAAATTTATTTATCCTGGTTTCATTCTTTTATTAATCAATTTGTTACCTTATGAATAAAATTAGCATTTCTATTCATTTTGTTACATCCACAATTTCAATTATTGTCTTAATCTTATTAATGTATCATTAAAGTTCATTTAATTCTAATTGATTTCCCATTTTATATTAAATATATCAAATCAGAAGGTAACTTATAACAATCGTTACCATAACCTTTAATTACACTTATAAATTCATTATTCACAAACCAATGTTACAATTACTTATATAATACCGATTTTATTCAATTACCATTAACTATCTATTTCATACAATAATTAAATATTTACATTTGTTTCTTACATTCAATTTTATAACCAAGTATAACATTTACATTATTTCAATTAATTGAACTTCCATTAAAAGGTTATCCTTTTCTTAATTTAACCTTATTCCATTTCATTCTGTTTATTTATTTCCCTTAATAAATCACAAATTTCTGTTTTTTCCCAATATTAAATAACAAAATTTAATTAAATTTAAATTTAAATTATCGAAATTTCGGGTCATTACATAAACCTATATAGTCTATTTGCGAGAATCGAAATGAATGAGAGAATCACTTTGTATTGAAGCCATTGGGAATAACAAAGGACAAACGTTGAGCCAGAAAATATTAATATCAAGCGGCTATTGGTTATACGGTGGAATATGAAAGGTAAGCAAGTAAAAAGATTGAATGCGTAACCGATATGAAATCGTTTCATGGATTTCGACGCGTATCGAACGCTGAAATACTGAAATTAATATACTACGGAGATCAGTACGACAGGACGATCAAAACGGTACACAGATATCAGTGGTACGTTCATCCTATCAATAGTCGACAATCGGTACTGAAAATGCTGCTAAAACGCCATAATTAAGATAAATGGGGCAATAGCAGTCCAAATTTGGAGAAACAAAATATGACGTCTCACTCAGAAGATGATTTACAAATTTATTATGTAAAAATATTCAGGTTTGGAAAACATTTTATTATCATATAATATTAACTGATTTGAATTGAAATAATTACACAAAAAAATAAACTTCCATATTATCAGATGAAAATTTACCATTTGCTATGTTTAATTAGACGTATTCTAAATATAAAATTTTTATTTCCATATTTAATTATTTAAAATTCACAAAGTTTCAATTAAATATATTAATAAAACCATTAAAATTTATGGGTCATTACATATAACAATATATAAAATAAACATAACATCTAGTCATCCAATATCAACAGTTAAACATCCATCAAATCACCATTCAAATCAACCAATAAATAACAACAATTAACTGATTATCATTAATAGGTATAACTGGCAATTTAATTTCTATTAAATTAATTGGCGATTAAATTAAATAAAAGTCAGATTTAACTGAAATGACAATTTGAATATTCCAAATAGCAACTAATCAATTTTTAATCACATCATAAATTTAATTTGACTAACATAAGATAATTTAGTAGTTGTGAGTGGGTTAAAACACCCACCTTTAATTTATCGACGATTTAAAATCCAAATAAAGGCCCAAATTTGAACAGTCTCAGAATTCAACCAAACCAGTTTTATGTCGTCCGAAATTTTGATACAATTGCAACAAAGAAAACCGCGTGTGAATCCTAGCTTGTATGGAAAAGTTATGTGTGTCAGAAGATAAAAATTTAAAATTTAAATTAAAACAATTTAAAGGGCAATTCTGTAATTTCGATTACCTTCTCTCAGCTAAACACAAACCCTACTGTCACGATCTAAGCCCAGCCGCCACACTAATGTTCGAACACCGCCACCTAGGGCCAATCACGGCCATGTCGAGCATCCCCAATCGAACCGCCGTCCTCCTGCGCCTCCCTCTTTAGTCTCGCGACCCACTCTCGAACCTGATCGACGTTAACAAGAGCAGCCGCCGTACATTCTCTAACCCTAATCAATTTTGAACGCCAATCAGACCATTAAGATTGCAAACGAACAACACCGATAAACTCCCCATGATGATCTCTGCACATCTGTACCCTCGAATCGATGATCCATCGTCGTTGATCAACCACCAAAATCGATGGCCGAGAATGTTTTGGTCATTTCTGAACCAAAACTCAATTGAAAAAATGAACAGTAGATCTAGATTATGCTCACGAGAGCTTTCTAACGATATATAATTCGATATAGTTTTGAGGAGTTTGATTTTCGATTTGAATTTGAAATTGAATTAGGGTTTTTGGAATTGAAGATAGGTTTCTGCCACTGGAGAGAGGAGATAGTAAAAGACAGACAGATTTATACGTATAGGAATAAGAAATAAAAGGCTACTAGAGTTAGAAAAATCTATTTATATAGACAAAGCCCGATAAGAATGAATGAACCGATCAAATTGGTTCGAAATGACAATAACGACCCGAAAAGTCCGTTCCGTTTTCGAAATGAAAGTGGGTCATCCAATATAACAAAATATATATTTTTGATATTTTTAAACTCAATGGAGTAGGTTTTAAGTCCTAATTCAATTGTATGAAGAAGTTAGCTTTTAAAATCAGCTTATTTTAAATGAATTTCATTGAATTGATTTCTACGCGTTTTGAGGCTGCACGATCAAACGACAAGTCTGATCGCAGCGAAACTTGAAATCTCACAATAACTCACTATTACGAATCCATTGAAACTAGTTTTGTCAAAATCCACGACAGTGGCCAAAATGGCAAATTTCCACGTTAAATTAAATAAATTATTATTAAATTGATTAAATCACTTTCCAAATTCAAATTTAATAGTTAACTATTTTCATCATTTTTGATTATCTAGAAATTTATAATCTTTTAAAACAAATTTCCCATGTCAAATTCAATATTAAATATTGTACTAATTACAGTGTTCAGTTTCAACTGAATAAATTCATTGATTATTATTTTAAATTCCAATAAATCCATTTATTTGATTGTTCATCTCATCATTCAGTCCACTATTACTTTATGGATATAATTAACATTGGTTTACCATTATTACATCAATATTCTACAGTTATCATTTTAATTCATATTAACTGCAATATTTAAATAGATTAATTGTAATTGATTTCCAATTTAATTTCAACGGATTAAATAGTGAAATGATAATTAAACAATTGTTACCACTTACAATTTCAAACACATTTCTATGTTTATTGTTTACAAACCAAGCTAATAAATTCATATACTGATTAATTATTCTATATTAACCAATTTAAATTAATTGCGATACAATTTTACCATTTAAATACAACATTTGGTTAAATTCCTTATTTACGATTTCTAACCAAATTAACTTTACAATTATTCCAATTGATTGTGATTACATTCAAATAGTCATTAATTACCTTAAATTAACATTGTTAAATTTCATTCTAGTTAGTTTTCTTATTAGTAAATCATAGATTTTATTTTCTTTCAATATTAAATTACAAAATCTTATTAAATTCAATATTTTAATTGTCGAAAAATGCGGGTCATTACAAATTTTTAATTAAATAATAATTAAACATTTATTAATTAACAAATTATAATTGACTTACTTAATTTATATATAAGTACAAATTTCCTTTATTAACTAATGATTAAGTACTAATTAACTTTCTTAATTAATTAATTAATCATTAATTAAATAATTAATTAATTAAATAAATAATTAATTAATTAAATAATTACCTTTTATTACTTATAATTTGTTTTGAAACAATTTTCAAAAGATGCCTAAATTAAAACACCTTTAAATTCAAAAAGAGTTCGTTTTCACGAACTGCATCCATAGCGACTGTAACAACCCGCATATTTATCGATTTTATATTTAAATATTTTATCGTTAGACGGATGTTAGTCCGAAAAGCTACTTTTTGCGTACGGTCAAATTAGGACTCGAGACCACCCCCATTGAGTTCAAAATGACGTTTGCGATCTTTTTGAGTGTAAACTTCGATATGTTTGGAGATAGTGAAATTTTCGTCACTTTTTGTGTTGGGCTTTTGGTTTGGGCTGCACCTCTTCTAACTCAGCCCAACCCCTTCCTTCTCTTCATCACTTCATCTACTTGCATAAACTTTGAAGCTTTAGCAAAAATGGTGGAGGGAATAGGAAATTAAAATTCCAAGCTCAAGTTCTTTAGCAAATTCAACATCTAACTCCAAATTCAAAGTGAAGACATTGATTCAAGCTTGTGGTTGATCTTTGCTTTGCCCCCGAGCTTCGTCTTCATCAAATTCCGTGAAAAGGTGAGATTATTGATCTCACATCTTGCCTATGATTGTCATTGGACTATTGGGAATGATTCCCTATCACTCTAGCATCAACATTTGCATTTGGTTTGGATTGGATTGGCGAAAAACTTCAATTTTCAGTGTTTTGGTGATTTTTCTGGCACTAGGTCGTTCTGGCCTTCGCTAGGTCGTACGCGAGTTAGGGCTTTAGGTCGCGCGTGTTGAAAAGTCACTGCCTTCGTATTTCTGTTCGCGTGCGCTAAGTCGTTCACGAGTTAAGTCATAGGTCGTCCACGAGTTAGTGTTTTAGGTCGTCCCCGACCTAACTCCACTAGGTCGTTCTAGGCCTTAAGTCGTAGGTCGCGTGGCACTTTAGGTCGCATGGCCTTGTTCCCCAGTTAGGTCGTAGGACCTTTTAACTGTTAGGTCGTACAGACCTTAGCTCGTAGCTCGTATTTGAGTTTAAGTCCTAGGTCGTTAGCTCTTAAATCCTAGGTCGTATGGCTCTTAAGTCCTAGGTCGTTGGCTTTTAAATCGTTAAGTCGTAGGTCGCTGCTCCTACTAGGTCGCTCGGCCATGCCAACTCCGCTAGCTCGCACCTTCTTAGGTCGCGAACCCAGTTAGGTCGCGCATTCTCTCTAGGTAGTAGGACCTTTTAACTGTTAGGTCGTAAGACTTTTTCCCTTAGGTCGCAAGACCTTAGGTCACACCTTGTTAGGTCGCGAAACCAGTTAGGTCGTTCGCCTATCTTAGGTCGCGAACCCAGTTAGGTCGCGCATTCTCTCTAGGTCGTTCGATTCCTTTACCCCTTAGGTCGCTTGGCCTGCATCTGTTAGGTCGCTGGACCTTTGACCCGTTAGGTCGCGAACCCTCTTGGGTCGTGAACCCTATAGGTCGCGCACCCTGTTCCTTCGTTAAGTCGCTCTGTCTTCCACCACTAAGTCGTAGGTCGCCTCCGACCTTACCCTTAGGTCGAATGACCTGTGATTCGCTTGGTCGCGATTTTCCTTAGGTCGTATGACCTATTTTCCTTAGGCCTGCATCTTATCTGAAAAGCGTTCAACAGAACTTCAACTTTGATGCATTTTGAGCTAATTTCCTTGGATTTTGTTCACGTCTTCGAATGTGAATTTTTGTGATAGATTGTTTCAACAATCGTTTTATGACTTGTCACTTTAAAGATATGAAGGTTTTAATACTAATAGTAAATATCAAAACTCTTTCATCAAATTGATTTCAACACTATTTTAAATATCAAAAGTTCGTTTTCTCAAACCAATTTCCAATCTACTAGTATATACAAGCCTTTACTTCACTCGAATGAGAAATCGACTTAAACGACTTAGTAAAACGAGTGGTATGAAACGCTTGCGTTCACTTTGTCGGTTAGCTCTTGGACTTGTTCGATTGAACCCTCTTGTGACAAATTTTCTAGTGCAGATCTACAATCTGTTCGTAAATATTTGAGTTAAGCAAGTGGTTATGGGACATGAAGCTAAACTCTTATATTTACTAGCTTAGTGTAATCGACACTTCTTCATGATCGATGATGATCATTTTATGGTTTAGACTAGCAGTGTGCGATGTCTCTTTGTCCGTATGAAGGACTGTACCTCATTTTATTGAGCTTCGTCTCATTTATCGCATGGGTCGTATCTTTCTAGATACGTCGATGTTTATTTATGCATGGGGCGTATCTTTCTAGGTGCGTCAATGCTAGAACATGGGTCGTACCTATTTAGGTGCGTCGATGTTTATTTACTTCGTGGAGCAATCGGCTCAATAAGTCGGGGCATGGGGCGTATCTATTTAGGTGCGTCAATGTTCGTCTATGCATGGGTCGTATCTTTCTAGGTGCGTCGATGTTCGACTTTGCATGGGGTGTATCTTTCTAGGTGTATCGATGCTAGACATTACATGGGGCGTATCTTTCTAGTTGCGTCGATGTCTATTTATGTATGGGGCGTATCTTTCTAGGTGCGTCGATGCTAGAGCATGGGTCGTATCTTTCTAGGTGCGTCGATGTTCGACTTTGCATGGGGTACGTCTTTCTAGGTGTATCGATGCTAGACTTTACATGGGGCGAACCTTTCTAGGTGCGTCGGTGTTCAGTTTATGGGAATGGCCATCCTCTTTCTTGTGATTTCTGGATTTCTAATTATTGATTTCTGGAATTTTATGTTTCACCAGCTTTTACCATTGACATTGATGAGTATGTCATTTTATGGTGGCTTGGTGAATTAAATTAAGAATATGACATTCTTTTATCTGTTTTGAGATTATTGAGATATTGTATGACTTTTGTGGGATTTCTAATGTATACTTATCATAGTATGACACCTTTTTGTTATCATACGTTCTATTATCATATCTCATATTCTATCTCATTTTATCTGATAATTATAGCTAGACTGATCCGTTTATTATTTTCTTCTTAAATAATACTCGGGTCAGACTGAGATTTTTACAGGTGCTTCCTCATGACTTCCTATCTGGAGCCATCATCTGACTTTTGGCTAACTACTCTAGTTTAGTAGTTTTTGTCGTATACATTTGAGATTGAGACTCCTTGATGTATACATATTCTGTTGTCTTGCACTTGTATCTATTCTTTTGTGTTATTGTGGATCTTATTTGACCACTACTCTGATGTACACTTTCATGTGTTATATTCATATCTATTTCCGCCTCTGTGATATTAATTGTCTGTGACTGATTTATGTTACATTTATTTCTATGTTTGTTTCCGAAGATTAAATATAGCCACCGTGTGATAGCTTTGTGTTTGTATCGGTATGTCGGATTTCCTCCTTAAAAGATATGCATTCTATTCTATCTGACATATCGGTGCTCGCACAAAGAAGTTACATGGATGGTCGCTCCTCAACAGCCTTATTCTCCGTGCTAATTGACAACACTACACCGTAGTGTTCTTGGTTAGCGTGGGTATAGAGGTGGGGCGTCACAGCGACTATCGCTATATGACTCGTAATTTCAAATGTTGTTTCATATTCCAAATCACTTTCAAAACCCTTACTTTATGAGTTGACTTACTTTAAAAACATAAGTAAATGGTTTTTAAAACTAAACAAAGTTAGAAACTTGAAGTCTTTTCAGTAAATAAAAATTATTAAAACATGATTTTGATTTTCCCAAAGGATCTCAACTCGCTTAACAAGTCAACGATCGAACTTTTAGCATATACAACACAATGTACATCACCACAAAATAACTTACATGTTATTACCTAAGCAAGATCTCAACTTTCCATTCATACACACATTTCAACTTTTATTTCTAAGTCGAACTAAACATCACATCCAAGCATATATGTATACATATTAATCAACATTAATATCCAACTATCAATCGATGATTTTAACAATAAAGTATGCATCATAATTAAATTATAAACTTTAAATAAATTAGTGAGTTTTACTCACAAAAAGCTATCCAACATATCCCGAACCAAGCAAAACTACCACTACAACTTGCATTCACCCTAGAACATGAATATTCCTTAGTAAAAATTGTATTTTTAAAGGCTAAATGGCCTGTATGGTTCGGCCACAATGGTGGAGGGCTCGGCCTAGATGTTGGGGTAGGGTTTGGACTTGCTTTTTGAAAGAGGAGAGGCATACGAAGAAGAGTAAGGGTTTAAACAAGCGTTTAAAGGATAAAAGTAAAAATTGAAATGATTTTTAACTTTGAAAACTGTGGAAACCATTAAGGAGTTTTTTGAATAGCTCAGGAAGGAAGATGAAATTTGCAAATAAGAATGGAAAATGAAAATTAAATGAGAATGGAAAACCAAAAAAATGTTTTATATGAAATGGTATAAACGAATTACTAAAATACCCTTTTGAACACTACCTTCCCTTACATGCTTGCCACCTCATCATACTCTCTCCACCTGTTGTCCTTATGCAAGAAACATGTCCCCCTCCCTCTTCTTGAAACTCCAACATGCATTAATGACTCACGTGTACTTATGTTTCACATAACATGATATTTATATTTTCATTTATTTATATTTTCATAAAATATCATATCATCCATATTATATATACTTAAGTGTATATATAAACCAAAATATATCCTAATCCAAACTTATGTTATTTATAAATGTGTCTATAGAATTATACAATACTGTACACAACGTTTTCGACAACTTTTAGCTGATGAATAGTTGAAAATTTAGAAACCGGATTCTGGTCGCATTTTTGATTTTTCTTCAAACTAAATATTTTTGTAAATAGATTTTGAAAACTATTTTACCATCACTAGTTACTACTTAAAAGAGTTTTATTTTGAATTATAAAATCTATTATTTGAATATTTAAAATTAATCAAACATTCGTTGAAAAAAGCGGTGAAATTCTGGATCGTTGCATTAAATTTATGATATATATATATATATAAAGCTTTTGTTACTGCATTATTCAATGCGATGTCCTAAACCTTTTGGTCAAATTAGCCACAACCTCTTATTTGGAACATTTCCAACTCAAAGCTCTTTAACTAAGGTTTGAACATGAATTTAAGATTGACATATTATATTTGATATCACTTATGAAGTTCGAGTCTGAGCACTCCTTCATAAGCAGTTCGTTGTTTCTATACATAATTCTCTAGTATTTCATAAATACTTGTAACGATCCATATTCTTGATAATTAAAAATATTAAATTTAAATAAGAATTTGGAATTTACTATTGTGAGAAATTAAAACTTTTGATTTATAAATGGAAAAAATATTAGAATATGATTTAATAATGTTGATTGAATGTAATTGACGACCGTTTTAATGTAAGTTCAATCAATTGCAATGATTAAGGTAAATAATGATTAAAATCAATGTTGTATATTTAATGGTGAAATATTATATTATTCAATTTAATTGGTTTTAATATGGAATATGAAATCAATTATTTAGTATGTAAATTATTAGCTTTTGTTTGTTGACAATTAACTCTGAAATGTGTTTAAATTAGTAGGTTGTAACAATTGGTTTATTCTCATTTTATCATCTAACCCATTGAAATTAATTTGAAAATCAATGTGAAATTAATGTAATTAAATGTTGCAGTTAATATGAGTTAAGATGATAACTGTAGAATATGAATGTAATAAAATGGAAACTAATGTTAATTATATTCTTAAGGAAATAGTTGATTCAGTAATAAGAGTGAGAATCAAAATAAAAGAATTTATTGGAAATTAAAATATAATTAACTAGGGTTTTATTAAAGTTGTAATTTAACGCCGAAATTAATGTAATATTAAATATTGGATTTAACATGGAAAATTTAATGTGAAAAGATTACTAATTTCTGTGTAATCAGGAATGATGGAAATGGTTAGCTTTTAATTTAGAATTAAAAAAATGGTTAAATTGATTTTAAATTAATAGTTTAATTAATTAATGTGCAAATTAGCCTTTTTGGACATTGTTTTGGATTTCAACGAAACCAGTTTCATCGGATCTGTAATGGTGAATTATTGGAGGATTTCAAGTTTCGTAGTGATCGGACTTATCGTTTGATCGTGCGAGCCCGAAATGCGTAGAAATCGATTAAAGAATTTAAATGGATATAATTTAATTTTGAAAGCTAACTTCTATATACAATGGAATTAGGGTTTGAAACTAGTTCCATTGAGTTTAAAAATATCGAAAACCTATATTTTGATACATGGGATGACCTACTTTCTTTTGGGGAACGAAACAGGCTTTTCGGGTCTTGGTTAGCACTTCGACCCATTCGATCTGTTCTGTTGTAACAACCCGCATATTTGTCGATTTTATATTTAAATATTTTATTTAAATATTTCGTCGTTCGTTGGATTTTGGTCCGAAAAGCTACTTTTTGCAAACAGTCGAATTAGGACTCGAGACCACTTCCATTGAGTTCAAAATGCCGTTTGCGACCTTTTTAAGTATAAGCTTCGATATGTTTGGAGTAAGTCGAATTTTGCTACTTTTTCTATTGGGTTTTGAGTTTGGGTTCAGCCCACTAGCCAACTTAATACCCCAAACTGAAACCCCCCCTCTTCATTCACTTCCTCTTCCTCCACTTTTCAGTTCTAAGAAGATTAATGGAGGAGAAGAAAAAGAATTAAAACTCCAAGCCCTAGTTTCTCTTGCAATCTCAAATTCTTACTCCAAATTCAAAGAGAACCCATTGGTAAGCTTCATCTCCTTCTTCTCCAACTCTTTCTCTTTCCAATTTCAGTTTATTTCCTAAACCTAAATTTGGGAAATGCTTGTTTTGATCTTAGTTGGAGCTTCTTGTGTTGAGAGTGAAGAGTAATTGCTCTTGACATTGCTTCAAAGCTTCTTCTTCATTTGTTTGGGTTCAAAGGTGAGATTTTTATCTCACATCTAAGTCTTTAATTACCTTCGATTATTAGGTATGAATTCCTAACACTTATTCTTGTGCAATTGATTTTGGTTTGGATTGATTTGGTGTATATTCCAATTTTTGGTGTTTTGAAATCAAAATCTATGAAAATCCTTTTATGGATATTTGGACATTGGTATTTGAGGCGTGTCGAAGAGCCGTTAAGGCTGGGTTGTCGCTTGGCGTAAATCCTTAGTCGTTGTCGCTCGATCGATCGCTTCCGGTATTCATTTGGCCATTTTTGGTCTAGGTTCAGGGAATGCCCTGAACCCCAGTTTCAGACGTCTGAAACGTTAGATTCAGACGTCTGAATATTATATTGGGAAGATTTTATTCCCAGATTCAGACGTCTGAATCTTTGGCTCCAGACGTCTGAATTGGCTCGATTTCAAACAGAAAGAAAATAGGCTTAAATTGCCTATTTCAGACGTCTGAAATATTTCGTTCAGACGTCTGAATCTGTGTTCTGGAAAATATTTAATTTTCCAGATTCAGACGTCTGAACCAATTATTCCAGACGTCTGAATCTGCAGTCTTTTGCCTATTTCCCTATTGTGCTTGAATTTCCAACTCTAATCAATTCGTGTTGATTCCCTTTTTGTTGTTATCATTTATTATCGGCCACTTTGTTAAGTCGCCCGTCTTTTTAAACTAAGGTCGAACCCCGTACAACTCTGCGTAGGCAAATCTTATCTGAAAAACATTCATCAGAATTTCTTACTTTGATGGTTTTGGGAATTGATTTCTTTGGATTTTATTCACGTCTTCGAATGTGAACTTTTATAACTGATTGTTTCTACAATCACTTCTATGACTTGTCACTTTAAAAATATAAAGGTTTCAATACTAGTAGTAAATATCAAAACTCTTTCATCAAAACGATTTCAACTCTATTTTCAATATCAAACTCGTTTATAAAACTGTTTTCCAATCTACTAGTATATACAAACCTTTACCTCATTCGTATGAGAAAATATAATTAAACGGCTTAGCAAAACAAGTGGTATGAAACGCTTGCGTTTACTTCGTCGGTTAATTTTTGGACTTGTTCGATTGAAAAACTTTTGTGACAATTTCCTAGTGCAGATCTACAATCTGTTCGTAAATATTTGAGTTAAGCAAGTGGTTATGGGACATGAAGCTAAACTCTTATATTTACTAGCTTAGTGTAATCAACACTTCTTTATGATCGATGACGATCATTTTTATGATTTAGACTAGCAATTGTGCGATGTCTCTTTGTCCGTATGAAGGACTGTACTTCATTTTATTGAGCTTCGTCTCATTTCTTTGTGGGCTGGCAACCCAAGTACTTTTATTGTGTTCGATTCATCTGATGTACCGTTTGTACTACATCGATGTCTCTGTCTTTCCGATTCATTGGACGTACCGTTTGCACTGCGTCAACGTTTGATTCATCTGATGTACCGTTTGTACTACATCGATGTCTCGGCTTTCTGGTTCATTGGACGTACCGTTTGCACTGCGCCAATGTACCGGCTTTCATGCTCCTGTTTGGGATTGGCCATCCTTTTCTTGTGATTTCTGGATTTCTCGCTGTGATTTCTAGAATTTTATGTTTCACCACCTTTTCAGTTGGCATTGATATGTATGTCATTTATTGTGGCTTGGTGAATTAAATAAAGAATATGACATTCTTTTTTATGCTATGAGATTCTTGAGATTTTGTATGACTTTCGTGATTTTATAATGTATACTTATCACAGTATGACTTTATTGTTATCATACGTTTTATTATCATATCTCATATTCTATCTCATTTTATCTGATAATTATAGCTAGACTGATCCGTTTATTATTTTCTTCTTAAATAATACTCGGGTCAGACTGAGATTTTACAGGTGCTTCCTCATGACTTCCTATCTGGAGCCATCTTCTGACTTTTGGCTAACTACTCTAGTTTAGTAGTTTTTGTTTGTATACATTTGAGATTAGACTCCTTGATGTATACATATTCTATTATCTTGCACTTGTATCTATTCATTTGTGTTATTGTGGATCTTATTTGACCACTACTCTGATGTACACTTTCATGTGTTATATTCATATCTATTTCCGCCTTTGTGATATGAATTGTCTGTGACTGATTTGTGTTACGTTTATTTCTATATTTGTTTCCGAAGATTATATATAGCCACCGTGTGATAGCTTTGAGTTTGTATCGGTATGTCGGATTTCCTCCTTAAATGATATGCATTCTATACTATCTGACATATCGGTGCTCGCACAAAGAAGTTACATGGATGGTCGCTCCTCAACAGCCTTATTCTCCGCGCTAGTTGACAGCATTACTCCGTAGTGTTCTTGGCTAGCGTGGGTATAGAGGTGGGGCGTCACATCTGTGATAACCCGATTTTTCATACCCGAAAAATCGAAGCATCAGGGTTAAAGAAGAAGAGGTAGAAGAAGAAAATATAAACAACATCAGAATCTCACAAACGCAGCGGAATGAAATATAATAGATAATACCTGATCTTTACAGATAAGAATCTATATCTATTATACATACATCATCAGAATACAACATCAGAGTACAATACAAGCAACATTATACTTCGGGACAGTTATAATAACTTGTCCCACACAGAATACACAACATACACAACACAGCGGAATATACATCATATACGAGTTATACGTCTCGCCATCCAGCTCGTCTCTTGAGCTCCACAGCATCATAACCTGTATCCTATAATACTCGTTCTAACCCGAGCATTATAGTGAAATAACACCCGAGTCAGTCTGGAATACCAGCGTGAGAAAATCACACTCAATTTGATTATTAAAGTTTCAAAACCCTTTGAAACAAAAGCATCTCGTAAGACCACGCCACAAATAAACATGTCGGGTTTTTACCTTACGATAGCTAAAACACTTTTATCAAATTCATCTGATATTATAATAGTGTCTATAGAAAGTAAAATAGAATCTAGCTGAAATGCTTGCATCTCACGTTTCAGCAATAGTTGGGCACAACCAAAACCGTACAAGCGTGTAGGGAGAATGGATTTCCATCTAATGACTAGGCACTAGGGTACCACCTGTCACAGTACCTGGTCTAGATCAGCGTACCGAGGACCACGCCCGATCCCCTGCAACACAAGACCGGAACTACCCCTTACTGGATAATTCCGAGTAAGATCACCCCACTGTTGGGATCAGCAACCGCACCACTAAGCCGAAATAAAAAAGGGACATCTAGACAGGGATGACCTCACCCTAATGGGCGCTACCCACATAGCCTTGCTGACCCCTGATTTTCAGTCATTCCCGGTTGATGAGGCTCGAGGCTAAGCGTTACCTTTTTAGAACACATCCCTTGGAATGCTCATCGTCCTCCTGACGTTGTTCTGAAAGCATTCATCCATACAGGTCCGTCCCGGGTTCGAACGGAACCGAAGGCACTATTCCTACTACATCCATTTTGGAATCACCCTTAGGATTAGTAGCGATTAGCCCTTGCACTTCACTGCTCTATCTTTGACTCCAAACTCGTTTTCCCCACGAAAACGTAAAAACCGGATCGAAGTGGTTTTCGGAAAATAAATCCCGGTCTCTTCGAAACGATCAGCACATTAGCCAATATTGATAGTCGGTTATTTAACTATCAATTAACATTCACAAACATCCATCAAGCCATAATAATTTCTCCTAAATTATTTATTAATCTCAAAATATCTTCGCAAGATATAATTCCACTTTTCAACCCTTTGAAAACAGTTTCAAACCATCTTTCTCTCACGTAATAAATTCCCCAAATATTTTCTATTTCCACTAAAATCACCAAGTACAAATACTTTAGATTTTAAAATAATTTAAAAACACTTTATTATAAAATATACTTTAAACAAAACATTTAAATTAAAACTACTTTAATACTTTATTCAAAGATATATACTTTAAGGATATTTAAAATAAAGCTACTTGATAAAATATGAAACTAGATTTTTAACTTTTAAAACATAATACCAAGTCATCTTTAAATATTTACTACTAAATAAATTTGAAAAATACTTGCTTTAAAATTTAAACATTTAGGAATACTAAATTTTCTAAACATATTTTAAAACAACATTTAAACTTTTAGCTTATACTTAAAAATTTGCTTTGAAAACGTTCTTGGCTATTCAGGGAAATACACTTCTCTCTCACATCTTCAAAAATAGATCACTATTTATTTTTAAAACTAATTTACCCATTCCTTTAATAAATTCCCACCGTGAATTTATTCTTCCAAATATCCACTGATATCTTATCTCACTTATAAACCCAGTTTATAAATTCCATAGTCTTACCTTTCTTCCAAAACACAGTTTCAAATACCAAATCAATTTCCAAATTGATTTCCAAAATTTTCTCCATTTTGAAATAAATTCCTTTACTTACTCAATTTATTCAAATCCGTTGACTTCAGATTTTACTTCCTCATTATGATTAAAATCCTTTTAACTGAAAATACCAATTTCAGATTTCCTAAATTCCTTCTTTATCCTTTTAAATAAATCCAAACCTTGAATTTAAAAATAAATTCTTTATTTCTTGATATAATATCACTTAAGTTTTAAACTTCATTATTTCCCCTTTTATTCAAAATCTCCTTTCCCATACTCGGAATTTATTTATTAAAATTTAAAAATAAACTTTTATTCCTTTCCAATTTATTCTTTAATTTATCCAAATTTCAATAATTATTTACTTAAAATTCTCTCTTTTACTTTCTTTCAAAAATCCAAATCTATACATTTTTTTATAACTCAGTATCCAGATATATTCAATCAAACCATAGCATCCAACATTTTAATTATCAGTATAATTCATCACAAAATATCAACTAATCATAACACAGGATTGTTAGAACAATCTAAATAATTTTGAGGAATCTAGTTGGATCCTTCCAACCTGTTTCCCTGCATCCACAGATGTTAGCACAATACCAATTCCACTTCGAGGTGGAATATCGCGGTATATGGGATTAATATAATATCATCCGCTATTATGCGGCGCATAGGTTCTCATCCGCTGTATAATGCGGGAAATCAATCACTCCAGTATATATGTATACTATATATAATATACCACATCCAATCAATTCAATCATTCAACCAAATATTTAAATTTAACCATTTAAATTTAAATAGCAATCCAGAAGAGTGAGATTAACTCACCTTTGACCTTAGGTTGCCATCCACTTCAACTTGACTGGTTTCATGGGTTTTTGACCTTGAACAACATTATAAGGTTTGTTAATATTTGAATTGATTGAACAATTAATTATATTTATTTACTTTAAACTAATGATTTGGTTTTAACCTAATAATTTATAAACTAAAAAATTTAATCTTAACTAATAATTAAATTTAAATTAATTTTCCCCTTTTTAAAAATCCTATAATAACTAAAAAAATTAAATGAATTAATTAAACCATCTTTCACTAAATCCATTATTTAAAATAAACTTGCAAATTAAAATAGGTATATGAATATTCATATTTCTTATGAAGCTACATATATGCTTATGAAAATATTCTATATAGGTTCATAAAAACTAAGTTATATGAATTCAAAATCTTATGTGTATGTATGTATGTATGTATGTATGTATGTATATATATATATATATTCATATATTTACTGTTTCACTTATCTATATTAACTTAAAATTTTAAAAACTGCTTAATAGGTCCAAATTCTTTTATTGTAAAAACTTCTCCTT
Source organism: Allium fistulosum (assembly GCA_030737815.1). Classification (NCBI taxonomy): domain Eukaryota; kingdom Viridiplantae; phylum Streptophyta; class Magnoliopsida; order Asparagales; family Amaryllidaceae; genus Allium; species Allium fistulosum. The sequence continues at coordinate 922,756,683 of CM060906.1, forward strand.
TAATATACATATATATATATATATTACTAAATCAAAAACATAAATTTATGCCTATATTCTTTTTCTATTTAACATATATATAAAATACTAAATTTATTATGAAACAGAAAAAGACTGGATATACCTCTCTGCAAAACTCAAACTCAGGCTACCACCTCCTCCACCGTTCGACTTCGACCCCACCCTAGCTTCACGCGACCTAGACTTGTGAGTGTCATCGCCGAAGATCGAGACGCTCGAATCCTTCCCAAATGCTGCACGAACGTCGCATAGCATCACTCGACTCCACCACCACCCATCTCAAAATGCCTCGACTTGCCTTGCGTTCACGCCTTGCAGCCACCATCGGTTGATTCGATTCTAACGCGGCTTGATTGAGTGAGAGATCCACAAACGGAGGTCGCGATTTGAACTAGAACGAGGCGACACAGTTCGATGATATGAATTTTAAAAGGAAACGAACGATTTTTGATTTTGGGAAAAAAATAAGACTGTCGTTCGACCCTTATAATTCTTTTCTTCGTTCGTTTAATTATCTGAGATAGAGAGGGGGAAAAATTTGATTTCGAGAAGCAGAGAAAGGATTCGTGATTTCAAATGGAGGGTTGTCGGCCATTTTCTTCTTTCCTTGATTTTTAAAATGATCACCGCGTGCATTTTGAAAGGGAATGGGGAGACAAGATGGAATGTTAACGTGCAAAAATCAATTTGCTACAGGGATACGAGAAAGTTCTGATGTGAAGATTAATTGACCAGTCAAAGAAGTATATTTTATATTTAAATTCAAATTTAAATTTAAATTGTTTCGATTTACGTAGCTTAAAATTGCGAACCCAATCGAGGCGTGCTGCCAGGGGTTCATAATGTTATACCCCTATTTCAAACGCAATGGAAAAGATTTCGAGTCCTAATTCGATCGTATGGAGAAGATAGCTTTTTAGACCTAGTTATTATATTGAATTTTCGATACAGATTTCTGCACGTTTACCTATCGTACGATCACATGACTACTCCGAATGCTACGCAAAATTGAAATCCGATAATAATACAATATTACGGGTCCAATGGAACTGGTTTTGTCGAAATCCGAGACTGTGCCTCGAAAGGCTATTTTTTAAATATCGATTTAAACGATATATTTTCAAAACTGAATAAATCACTTTTAAATTCAAATTAAAAATTGCTATCACCCTCAGTATTATTAATATGAATTTTATAAGCCTTTGAAATATTTTTAACAAACTTAAAACCCAAGATTCAACAATTTTCCCAATTTCCAATTATTTAAATTCAATAATTAAATCACCCAATAAATAGTGATATTTGAAATTCAAGTCAAAATTACCCTTTGAATATTTAAAATCAATTAATTATTCCCATTTCAAATATCCAATTCCGGGTCGTCACATGTTCCATCCGTTCTTATCCATCTCTGTCTATATAAATAGATTTTTATAAAACCCTAGTAGTCTTTTATTTATAATTCATGTACGTAAAAAATTCTATCACATCTATTCCTTCTCAAATGGTCGTCAGACATCAAAACCCTAAATCCCCAATTCCAAGTAAACTCCAAAATTCAAACTCCTCTAACCCTATCGAATTATATATCGTTGCGAAGCTCTCGACGAACGTAATCTGCATCTGCAATTCGGTTTTGCAATCGATGTTTGGTTTAGCCAAAAATCAGTGAAGAAGTCTCGGTCGTTGAAACTAGGGTTTTGTTTTCAACGGTGGATCTTTGACTGCGGAGCGATCGGTGAGTACTGCGGCGTAGTGATGGCTAAGAGCTTTCAATCCATGGTCTTCGTTCGTGCTAGGGTGCTCATATTTTCCATGATCGGCATTATAGTGGTGGCGGTGGCGGAGCAAGAGGGGAGGCCTGGAGGGATCGTGATTTCATGGAGAAGGTGGCGTGGCGAGGCGAAGGCAACGGTGGTGTTCGATCTTGGCAAAGTTGGCTGTAGGCGGCGGCGACAGTGCACGAGGACCGGCGGTTGATGGTTGATCGCGTGCTGCTAGGGTTACTGAGGTGATAGCATATTTACGTTATTGCCCATATATTTTATTTTTAATTAAATTTGAATTTCAACATTCCAACAGGCATAACTTTCTCATACGAGCTCCGATTAACGCGCGGCTTCTTCCGTTGAGTTCGTATCGAAATTCCGGATAACATGGAATCAGTTTAGTTGAATTTAAAGACTGTTGGAATTTGGGCATTCTTTTGGATTTTAATTCAACTAAAGATCAAAGGTGAGTGTTCAAACCACTCACAAAATACTAAAATATTTTGATGTTTGTTAAATTGAAATCATGAAGTGATTTAATTAATTTATTTATTATTGTTTGATGGTTTAAAATTGACATCTATATTGTAATTTAATTTGAAAGTTAAATTGAAATTGAAATTCAGATTGATAATTAAATTGAAATTGGAATTTAATTTGCTAGTTAAACACCCAAGAATTTATAACTAGTAATCTGTTCTGATATTTGACTGTTTTGGATGTTGATTGTGATGGATGCCTACTGATTGATATGTTAGATGTTTGAATGTTTGGATGTTTTATGCTGAGTTATTCCTATTATTCACCCTGGATGTTACGGGAATCAAATAAATCTGAAATTAAATAAATTAAGAAATAGGTTGAAATGATATATACCTATGACACCTGATTTGGATTGAAATAATATATATCCATCCCTGAAATTAAATTTAAAATTAAATTGAACTAATCACTTGGCCATAGGATAGAAAATTATATACGAACACCGTTGCTCGATTTTAAATTATTTTCTAAAATTGTAAAGTATGTTTTGATTTAAAAAATTGATTTTTTTAAAATTTAAATTTAAAGGTTTTATTTAAAATTTATATCTTAGTTAATATAAGTTTTAAAAATCTAAATTTTAAGATTTTAACTTATAATTTTATTTAGTTTTCAAAAAATATAATTTAAATAATGTAATATAATAAAAACACTTTAAAATTTTAATTTAATAAAATATTTAATATAGTTTTAAAAGATTTATTTAAATATTTAATTTAAGATAATAAATGTAGACTTTTATAATAACTTTAATAGATAAAAGATTTTGTAAATGATTTTAGAATTTTGTAAAAGGTTTTGTAAGGAATTTATAAAAGTTTGGAAGAGATTTTACAATGGATTTTATAAAAGGATTTTTATAAAAGATTTTTATAAAGGATTTTATGATGGTTTTATAAAGGAGTTTATAAAGGTTTTAAAGGATTTTATAAAGGGTTTTATAAAAGAACTTCTATAAAGGGATTTGGAAGCCTTTTAAAGGAATTTGCGTAGAAGTTTATGATAAGGGGGAAGAGTTGTAAACTATTTTGGAATTTATAAATAGCTTTATAAATGGTTCCAAAGCATATAAATAGTTTATAAATGGTTTAAGAGAGATTTTTAAATTATTTCGAAATTGATTGAAAGAAAATATTCCTCGGTATTTTATGAATATATTTATACTTTTGGAATAAGTATATGGATATCTTGATATGAAGGTATAAACTATTTTTGGATTCTTTTTAAATGACCACGGTTTGAAATAAGTGGTTGGTTGTTAAAGAGACCAAGGTCGGATATTGTCTCTGCCGATTCTGAAATCACTTTAACAATTATGCACGTGGTGGAGAATCCAAAACGAAGTAGGATGGTTTGGCGAACGCCACCGGTATGAGGTGAGAACGCAACTCTGACTTTCAGATCAAATTAATATGACTAAAACATGAGCTATACCAGACCAAGTAAGGTCGCTCCTCCTATCAGACACGCTTCTTCGATACCATATCTGTTACTTTGTGATTGATTGGTGGCCACCCTTGATTTGATTCGCAGCAAGCCTGTGACGTGGTTGCACCAGAATCAATCCTAAAATCTGACGGCCTGAGATCCCTAGGATTCACTATGACGCTCCACCTCTATACTCACACTAGCCAAGGACACTACGGGGTAATGCCGTCGACTAGCACGAAGGATAAGGCTGTTGAGGAGCGACCATCTATGTAATTGCTTTGTGCGAGTACCGATATGTCAGATAATATAACTTACATTTCATTTCAAGAGAAAATCCGACATATCAAATACAAACTCAAAGCTACCACACAGTGGCTATGAGGCCTTCGAAAACAAATATAGAAATAAACATAACACAAATCAGTCACAGATATTCATATCACAAAGGCGGAAACAGATATGAATATAACACATAAAAGTGTACATCAAAATAGTGGTCAAACTAGATCCACTACATCACAAAATAATAGATACAAGTGCTAGACAAAAGAATAAGTTTACAACAAGGAGTCTCTATCTCAAATGTATACTAACAAAAACTACTATGCTAAAGTAGTTAGCCAAAAGTCAGGCGAAGGAACCTGATAAGAAGTCAAGCATGAGCACCTGAAATACCTCGGTCTGACCCGAGTATTATTTAAGAAGGAAATAATAAACGGATCAGTCTAGCTATAAATATCAAATAAAATGAGATAGGATAAGAAATATGATAAAAACGTATGATAACAATAATGCCATACCATGACAAGTATACATCAGATAACACCAAAAATCATACAATATCTCAAATATTCTCAAACAACCAAAAAGAATCGCATTCTTTAAATTGTTCACCAAACACAAATATTGATAGAGCTTATCAATGCAATCCAAGAAAATTGGTGAAACACAAATTCTAGAAATCATCAATTAGAAATCCAGAAATCACAAAGGGGGGAGGCCTATCCCAAACGGGAGCATGAAAACTCACCAACACGTGCATCACAAATGAAACGCTATTCCATGGTCGCTAACCATCAATTTTGAGCCAAAGCTCCACAAACGGCCCGAAGACCATGGGTCGCTACCCCACCAAATTGAACCGAAGTTCCACAAACGGGGTTTTTTAGTCCCCACACAAACAAAGAGACATCGCACATCGCTAGTCTAAATCACAAAATGATCATCATCGATCAATAAAAAGTGTGAATCACACTAAGCTAGTAAATATAAGAGTTTAGCTTCATGTCCCATAACCACTGGCTTAACCTAAAACTTAGCGACCTAAGAGAAGTTCGCGGCCTAAGGAACTCTGCGACCTAAGGAACTCTGCGACCTAAGGAATTCTGTGACTTAAAGACCTTGCGACCTAAGAACTTAAAGAGCTTGCGACCTAAGAACTTAAAGACCTTGCGACCTAAGAACTTAAAGACTTTGCGACCTAACTACAGGAAGACTTTGCGACCTAACTACAGGAAGACCTTGCGACCTAACTACAGGAAAAGCTTAACGACCTAAGGTAGCTAGCGACCTAAGGGACTTAGCGACCTAAGGTAGCTAGCGAGTTAACAGATTGCGCGACCTAACTATTAAAGCAGCTCAGCGACCTACGACCTAAGAGGCGAACGAGCTAAGACTTCAACGACCTAAAGCTCCTACAGCTATTCCTTAACTCGCCTGCGACCTACCACTTGTTCAAATGAAGCCAAGTGCAACTTCACCAGCTAATTTCTTAAGTCGCAAGTAGACTGCGACCTAGCTTAGGTCGCTCGCGACCTACGACCTAACTAAGGTCGTACGCGACCTAAGACTTGGGCAAATATTCTGCTCAGAAATCAGCTCCTATAAATAGGTCTCAAACTCCAACGAGAAAAGGACTTTTTGGCAAATCATTTCCAAAGCGCCGTTACTCTGTCGAACTCTCCACTCACTCAGCAATCAATGATCTTCAAACGTTCGAGACGCTACAACAAGCTTCGAGAGAAATTCCTTACATCCAACACGGATTCATCGAGTTTCGCCATCGAAGATTGAGCTAGTAGTCGAGATTGTGTTTTGTGATCAAATTGTACTGTTTTCATAAGAGATTTGTATCGATTTGTAACCAGATTCAATAATAAAGAGATTCAAAGTGGATGTAGGCTAAATCTCAAGCCGAACCACTATAAATTGCTGTCTTTTACTGCATTTCTACTATTTTCCTGCTTGATTTCTGTTCCCGTCACACGGGTGGTGCTTTCACGATTCTACTACACACACCGGGTGTTAGCGTTCATTTTTCAGCGTTAACATTTTGGTGCTTTCACTGAGAATTGAACTCAGGAAGATTTTCACCATTGCTTCGCAAGAAACTCATAAAAAGAACTTCTCTTAAGAACCAGAAGTTGATTTGAAATGATGGCTCCTGGAAGAAGAGGTAGACCGGTCAGATCCAGAAATGCTCATGAAGGAACTTCCGCCTCCCCAACCGCAGACCAAGCAACTCCTACCATTGGAGTCACCAGGGCTGAATTGGATGACGCAGTTTCTGGATTGTACCAACAGATTGAAACCCAAAACGCTTTGATGATGGATAGATTAACTGCTCTGCTCGGGGCAAATCGTCAACCAGAAAACCATCAAACAGCCTTTCCTCAAATGCCACCTTTCCAAACTGAGGGTTCTATGCCGCAGCCAACTGATCATGAACATGTGCCCAGGCAAGCTTCCGAGGGAAGGACTGATGCCTGCCCGGAGATGTCTTTGAACAATAAAGAGTACCTGTCCGAAATGGTTAGCCGCATCATAAAAGAGAGCATGCAAAGGGAAGAGAATGAGAACGACTGGGGATTTGCACCGAGCAGAACTCCGTTTACGGAAAGGATCCTGAAAGCGGAATTTCCAAGGAAATTTGCACCTCCTACTATCCAAGCCTATAGGGGAACGAGTGACCCTAATCATTTCCTATACAAATACGATTGGCATATGACCGGTGCAAGAGCATCAGACGAGATCAAGTGTCGATACTTTCCAGTATACCTGGAAGGTGTGGCTTTACTTTGGTTCACAAAGCTTCCAGTTCGGTCTGTAGATAAGTTCTCCGACTTAACGCAAAAGTTCAAAGAACAGTTCAGATTGTATGCTTCAAAAGCTAAGGATATAATGTCACTGTCTAACCTTGAACAAGCGCCCGGAGAATCAATCAAATCTTTCTTGAGCCGTTTCAATATAGCTTTAGCCGAAGTAGAAAATGCGGAACCACGCATGATCCTGACTTATTTGATGCGAGCCATTGATAAATCAAGCAAATTTGGAATATGGCTAAAGATGAAAGAACCGAACTCGCTTGAAAATTTTTATAAAAAGGCCGACGAGTTCATTCGCCTTGAAAGCCTTTCTACGACATCGAAAGTGGTTGTTGCCCAAGCTAATAATAACAATGTCCCATCTAATAAAAGAGAATCTGAAAGTCAAAAAAGGGAAAACAACGGAGAAAAGAATCAGGGGAATGAGAGGAAACTCCACCGCTTTGATCTTTCAGATTTTACTCCTTTAACTGATACACCAAGAAATATCTTTTTTGCAACAAAGGACGTTGTCAGGTATCCTAAGCCACCTGAGATGACGAGAGGTGCAAAGCGTAATGGAAAATTCTGCCAATTTCACAATCAACCTGGCCATGACACTGACCAATGTCGCCAATTAAAGAATGTGATTGAAGAATTGCTGGAGCAGGGTAAACTCCAACAATACGTTAAGAGAAGCGGAGTCGATCCAACCTCATCCACTCGGGATCAACAACGTCCTACCCATCAATCCGATTCTCTCAACAACACTGCAGTGCAAGATTCAAAAAAGCTTATCATTAATGTTGTCACAGGAGGTCCACACCCAGTGGGCAGAAGTCGGGACGACTGCTAGTTGTCCACAAAACTGCAACTGGGGCATCTTTCACTTTCTCTGGCATATAAATCCGAAGCTACGAATCTAGTGCAAATGGAAAATCAGTTTGGAGATTCTGAAACAAAAATAACTAGCATCCATTTTTTACTTAACAGCATTGCTTGAATTTGTAAAAATGATAATGGATGTGTGACTTCTGCATTGTAAACCGCTGAGAAATCAGTGTGACTGAATAATGAAAAACTATGAATTCTGTGTTTTCTATTACGAAATGCCTGTTATATTTCGATGTGTAAATACTCTAAATGTATTGCTAAAATGTCGATCTAATATTGCAGGTCATTAAAGCAAAGCCCACCCATCGCAAAGCTAAGCGAGCCCTACAAATCACTTATTAAGCAAATACCAAGCGACCAAAAATTCCATATTCAAATCCCATATAAGAAGAACTTCACATAAAAAGTTGGCAACTCCACTGAGGCAAACCTACGTTAAGTGGTTGTGACTGTCAATACGAACAGACATCCAACTAGGTAACTTGCGTTTGTCCTGTGAAGTTGTTCAACAGTGAAGTCCACTTCTTCGGATAAGACAATTTACTTGCAGAGGAAGACGCGCTTGGAAACAATAATAGAGGGTAGCTGATTAGCAAATGATGAGGGAACATGGGCCACCAAACATAGAAGCAGCAAACATAGAAGCTGCCAAAAGGAGGTATGCCACTCAATAAAAAGGGCCGGTAGAACCACCAAAGGGACACCTTCCCAAGCAGAAGGAAAAGGGCCCTTGCTAACAGATCGTGATGCATCCGATCAGGCAGCTTGCGTCCGTCCCGTGGATCTACTCGCCCCTGAGACGCAACCTTCCTAGCACACCAACCAACCGATGCTCCTTCCCAAAGGTCAACAAAGCCCTCTAACGAGGCACGCCAATAAACGAAAGTGCTTCTCTCAATAATAAGCAAAAGCAAGGACCACCGGAGGGGCACCTTCCCACGCTGAAGGAACATGGCCCTTGTTAGTTAATTGCGATCGTTTGTGCAAACGAACATCCAATCAAGTAACTTGCGTCCGCCCCGTGGATCCATTCAACCATGAGAAAGTAACTTCCAGACAATCACAAGACCTCTTCAGAGGCAAAAGCCCTTTTCGGAGGCACATTTCACCCGTGTAGAAGTGCAAAATGCTCCTCTTCGGAGGCCCACTTCACCAGTGATGAAATGCTAAAAAGCCCTTTTCGGAGGCACATTTCACCCGTGTAGAAGTGCAAAATGCTCCTCTTCGGAGGCCCACTTCACCAGTGATGAAATGCTAAAAAGCCCTTTTCGGAGGCACATTTCACCCGTGTAGAAGTGCAAAATGCTCCTCTTCGGAGGCCCACTTCACCAGTGATGAAATGCTAAAAAGTCCTTTTCGGAGGCACATTTCACCCGTGTAGAAGTGCAAAATGCTTCTCTTCAGAGACCCACTTCACCAGAGCTGAAATGCCAAAATTGCTTCTCTTCGAAGACCAAAATTGCTTCTCTTCGGAGACCAAAATTGCTTCTCTTCGGAGACCAAAATCGCTTCTCTTCGGAGACCAAAATCGCTTCTCTTCAGAGGCGTACTTCACCTTGCTTGAAGTACCAAAAATAAACCCTTTACTGGGACACAAAATCAAAACCTTCTTCAGAAGCTCATTTCACTGCGTAGGAAAATTCACTTTTTAACAAATAAAAGTGATCATTCCCAAAAGTTGAAGTGTTCTTCAGGAAGAAAGAGAAAGTAAAAACTTCTCTGAAGACGAGATATACTCCATTAAAAGCAGAATGATTCTTCCCCTAAAAGTGGAATTGCTATTCTCTGAAATGAGAATATCAGTCTTGTAAAAGCTAGAAATATTGCATTGCACTTGTGGTATGGGGGCAACACTATACAATTCAATTATATTAATAAAAGCAACACACCACAAGTTCATTGCAATATTACGAAAAATAGATGTGGAATAAATGTATTCCCAAACACAGACAAAAAGTTTGTACAAGTAAAAGGAACCGTTTATTCTACACTAAAAAAGAAAAACAGATGCGTTCTCACATACACAAGAATTTGTACAAGTAAAATTACTGTTTTATTTAGTACTATGAAAATTCTTTACATGTGCAGATATCTCAAAAAAGCAAAAGCAGGGACCGGTACCCGCACAATCTCCGGTCTATACATGTAAAAAGCAAAATAAGAAGTAGAAAGTTCAGCTTGTCACTCCTTCTTTCCGCCACCCTTGGAGCCTTTGCTTGGCCTAATAGTTAATTTCGAAATCCGATGTGGGCAGGACGGAGAAGGAGGAGTGGTTGGGTCTTCTTCTGTTTTGTCTTCCCCAGTCGAAGCACCTCTCTTCTTCTTCCTTATGGCACGCTTCCCCTTCCTCTTCGAAGAAGATTCGCTCCCCGGAGTAGCAAGAAATGTTGAAAGCTTCGGGTCATCATCTAGAGACCGCTCCGGGGTCTTCTCGATGTCTTCAAGATCCTTCGCCTTCTGCTCCTGCGAAACAGCCGGATCGTCCAGGCCTTGAAGAGCTTCGATTTTTTCTGCCTGCGATCCCGGTTGGGAAGCAGAAGGAGGAGTAATCTGTAAAGATGGAGGGATGACAACTGAAGGAGTGTAAACTTGTGCAGTGTTTGGTGCCTCCGCTGTAGAAGAAAAGAAGTTAAAATCAACATCTCCCGAAAATAGAGAGGGTATCGGTTCACCAAAGTTTAAGTAACAAGTAAGAAGGTCATCAAACTCGGTTAAATCAAATAACTGGTTCATTGGGCCCGGGACGACGCCAAAATTACCTGGAGGAGTTGGCTTCGCAAGGTCAATCTCGAATTTCTCGGCTTCAGTATCGTCCGGTGCCTCATCCTCGGTGGGAGTGGTCGTAGTTTCTTGGGCAATTTTAGCTGGGAGTAAAGAATGGGAGCCAGAATCCATAATGTTTACATCGGCCGAAGTGGAAGTATGAACAGGGGCAGTTAAAGGAGCTTCCTCTTTTGAAAGCTCTTCTCCCAGTGATTCAGCCCGTGCTTTAGCAAGCTGCTCCTTCCCTTTAACAAGAGCGGCGCGAGCCTCATCATCAAGATAGCGAGCCTCGAGTTCTGCTTCATCATAGCCGGCACCTTTAAACATATCAATTGCGGCTTCCCACACTTCAGCCAGAGTGATTTCATAATCAGGACCCAGAAAAGCAAGGCTCCCACGACCCAGAACGCTGTGTAAATAAAAGTCGAATAAGGTAGAGCTGATGTTTGCTTTCGTTGCCTCATGTGATTGCTCAGCCGCTTCTTTTTCGGCAATGGCAGCAACCCGACCAGTAATAGCCTCATCACGCTCTGTCTCAGCTTTAGCGAGTCGAGACTTTAGTAACTCAATCTCCACGTTCTGGGAGGTGACTTTTTCCCGCAGTTCGGCGTTTTCTGTGCGATATTTCTCAGTAGTGTGCTGCTCAGCGGCAAGCTTCATTTCGACATCTCTTTGTGCAGCATGTGCATCCCGCACTTGCTTCTGAAAGACTTCTTCTTTTTGAGTATGTGATGCAGAAGAAGAGGCGAGATTTTCCTTAAGCTGCTTAACTTCAGATTCAAGCCTTGCATTGTCATCCGCGATGTTTGTCATCTCCGCGTCATGCTGGTTGAAACATTTATCCCATTCAGCTTTATCATTCTCCAGAGTCAGCATGTTTTCAAGATTCATATGGTTGACTCTCTGGAGTTCATCAACAAGTTTCTGCCATTGCGACATCCTCTCAATGTTAAGCCGAACTGCATCGAGACTTTTAAGCATGTCTTGCTTATCGATTGGGACCAAATCCAGGTCAAAGCGCACTCCTTTTAAGCACTAGTTCGGAAACCGGCTTTGAAGTGTTGGAGGGCCGTCTTTAACCTGATATTGGGGCCTGCTGATTATCGTTTGGATATCGGTTTTCTTTAAAGGAGGAGAGCCGGTTGGAGTATCAGAAGGGATAGGAGCATCAGTTTTCTCAGAAATTACAGATGCGTCACTTGGCTTGGACCGTTTGCTTGATTCGTCAGTAATATGAGTCTTCCCTTTGTCATCATAAGACTTTCGCTTATGAGAATCGTAACTTCTGTAAGAAGAATCATATCGATCAGCGTCTCTTCTTCTCTGCCGCTGCTCATAATCCCATTTTTCTTGAGCCTTCCTTTGAGCCCTTTCCTCATCTGTCTCTCTCTGGTCACCAAGATATCTCCTAAAGTCATAAGATCCACGGCCTCCATGGCGCTGAAATGAGTCATAATATGAGCCAGTACGCCCCATCGGAGAATCTGAAAACAGAAAAGAAGTAAAGTTTAGAAATTTCCAGAAAAAAAGGATAAGTGCTTATAAGTGCTGAAAAAATCCTAAGTGTGTGCAGCGTGCAAACTACATGCGTCAAACTACAGACCACGCTTTAGTGTGGAAACAGGGACGACTGGCGTAGAAGGCATCAGGGCTTGTTTAAAGATGGAAGTCGCTTCAACAGCGGGAGAAGTCGCTTTTGGAATATTATCCCTGAAAAGCTCTTGAGAAGTTATCATTATATCACTCAAGTCATCAAAGGTGTCATCACCCTGGTATTCAGCAGACTTCTCTTTTTCAACTTCCATATCAATTGATTTTTCAGAAACTCGAGGATTTTCTTCCTCTTCAATAATTGGGGCAAGTGCCAACTTGCTGACTGACCCTACAACATCGGTGGATGCGGAACATTTTATCAAAGCAGCCTCTGCGACGGGTGCTTCTGATGCAATTTCTTCTACAGAAGCTGGGGCATTCGAGGCCTCTGCTCGAGAGCCCGAAGCAGCTAACGTTTCCGCATCAGAACTAGAGATTTCATGAATCTGAGTCGATCTAGAAGGATGTAAAAGATCAAACTGGTGCAGAAATTCATCTTTCAGCAAGAATTTGGCACTCCTCTCTTCAACATCAACGGCACTCAAAGTATCTAAAATCGACTTGTGACTGGTATCTCGAAGTGGAGGAGGAAGTGCTGCAAAAAGAAAGAATGGAGTTAAGCATTTGACAGTTCAAGTTCTGAAAAATCTTAAAAACAAATCGAAAAGAGGCAATCTTACTCCCGACCCTCCAGATGGCATAAAATCCCGGAGGACAGCGGACGTAAAAGAATTGAGTCAAGAATCCATGGGCACTTTCGGGCAAGTCCAGAATTAGTTTACGGTTCCTGGCACTCCTCACAAGTGTGATAGAGGGATGGTCTTTGTTCTTTGCAAATGTGCACAAGAAGCGAATTTCGGCAAAACTGGGAAAACGGTCCAACGTTCTCCTGAATAGCACACACAGTCCCAGCAGGATGGAGTATCCATTAGGGTGCAGTTGAAAAGGGGAGATAGATAGCCGAAGGAGAAGTTCTCGAAGACAGTCGTTAAATGGGGGAATAGCTCCACTCGAACACATTTGACGGTTAACTGCGACAAAGCCACGGGGCGGCCTATCAGCAGTATCATTTATTCCAGGGAACAAAGCGTCAGCTTCGGCAATGCCAAATTGGATGCATAATTGACGGAAAACTTTATGACTCAGAGTAGTAGGAGTCCTTTCCGGAGGATCGTTCAATGGAGTAGCAATTGGAAAAGCTTCTCCAGCTATTTCCAAGTCTTCCTGTTGAGATGCCATTCTACACAAGGAACTGGACGATCAAATATTAAGGTGCATGTTTCCTAAAAAAGAGTGAAGTGTTGTGCAAAACTAATAACAAGCAAATATAAATGAAACTAAATTAATTGATACTTGTCGATTATGAAGTTTCAGGGCTTGATATCTTAAGTCTGAGAACAGTGTTGTGTTGATGCAAATAAATCAGCTTTAGTTGATCATTTAATACTTCACTTAGATTTGTTAGTTCACAGCATTTCATTCACGGAGTTCATTTAAGTTTGATATTATTTGTCGACTAATCTGTCAATTGAAGTGGGCAACCAATGGCAGTATATTCGTCCCATTTTTCTGTGAATGTTGCTTCTAAACAGGTTATTAGCATTAAAGTTAAGGCAATCTGAAGAGAAGTACAACAAAGTCCAAAACAATTCAAATTCAAAAATCAGTCCAATTCTGCTCAAAATTCTAAGTATTAGGGCGCACACGACCTAACATAGGTTGCAGCATTTTTAAGTCATGTTGTTCAGATTAAAAGTTCAGGACTGTGAAAAATTGTTAAGTACTAGGTTGTTCAGCGACCTATTATAGGTCAAGATGTCTGTAGGTCGCACATTGCAACTGGATGGATTAAGACGATGCAATTTTCTCTAAGTCCTAGGTCGTGCACGACTGGGCTTAGGTCGAAGACTCTTTAGGTCGCAAATGTTGTTAGATCGCAAAGGCTTAAGTCGCTAAGCATTCCCACGCAACCTAACCCTTAGGTCGTCCAAATCTGGTAGGTCGTTGACTTCCTCTCTAAGCAACATCATATTGGATCCGATAACCCAATACCGCCAATTCAGAAGAATTCATCTTCCCCTTCATTCTACCTCAACATACCACCAAATAACTAGCAAATCGATCGCAAACTCCGCAGATCCATAGTGAAAGCTTCCATATGATCGCGAATCACCACAACGCGTCAAACGACAAACAAAAGTCAATTGAAACCACCATTCAGAAAGCACGATGCAGGAAATTAAGCTTAGGACAGGTAACAACGGTTCGTGATCAAGCAGTGATTATGGATGAATAAAGGATGATCCACTTACGAGTTATGTTGGTGAGGAAGAATCGACAGCTGAATGGGTCGAATTTGTCTTTGGAAGCTCAAAAAATCGTCAATGGCGATGGAGGCTCAAAACAGTAGGGTGAGAAGAAGGAGCGACCTAACCAATTTATATGAAACTGAGAATGGGAGGCGAACAGGCGTGCAAGTTCTAGGTCGTTCGCGACTTAGCAAGGTTGAGTCGAAGCATACGACCTATGGCATAGTCATATACCTCGAGGGGCAAATGTTAATTCCTTTATCTCAGCGACCTAAAACTTAGCGACCTAAGAGAAGTTCGCGACCTAAGGAACTCTGCGACCTAAGGAATTCTGCGACTTAAAGACCTTGCGACCTAAGAACTTAAAGAGCTTGCGACCTAAGAACTTAAAGACCTTGCGACCTAAGAACTTAAAGACTTTGCGACCTAACTACAGGAAGACTTTGCGACCTAACTACAAGAAGACCTTGCGACCTAACTACAGGAAAAGCTTAACGACCTAAGGTAGCTAGCGACCTAAGGGACTTAGCAACCTAAGGTAGCTAGCGAGTTAACAGATTGCGCGACCTAACTATTAAAGCAGCTCAGCGACCTACGACCTAAGAGGCGAACGAGCTAAGACTTCAACGACCTAAAGCTCCTACAGCTATTCCTTAACTCACCTGCGACCTACCACTTGTTCAAATGAAGCCAAGTGCAACTTCACCAGCTAATTTCTTAAGTCGCAAGTAGACTGCGACCTAGCTTAGGTCGCTCGCGACCTACGACCTAACTAAGGTCGTACGCGACCTAAGACTTGGGCAAATATTCTGCTCAAAAATCAGCTCCTATAAATAGGTCTCAAACTCCAACGAGAAAAGGACTTTTTGGCAAATCATTTCCAAAGCGCCGTTACTCTGTCGAACTTTCCACTCACTCAGCAATCAAAGATCTTCAAACGTTCGAGACGCTACAACAAGCTTCGAGAGAAATTCCTTACATCCAACACGGATTCATCGAGTTTCGCCATCGAAGATTGAGCTAGTAGTCGAGATTGTGTTTTGTGATCAAATTGTACTGTTTTCATAAGAGATTTGTATCGATTTGTAACCAGATTCAATAATAAAGAGATTCAAAGTGGATGTAGGCTAAATCTCAAGCCGAACCACTATAAATTGCTGTCTTTTACTGCATTTCTGCTATTTTCCTGCTTGATTTCTGTTCCCGTCACACGGGTGGTGCTTTCACGATTCTACTACACACACCGGGTGTTAGCGTTCATTTTTCAGTGTTAACAACCGACAAAGTAAATGCAAGTGTTTCATACCACTTGTTTTGCTAAGTCGTTTAATTGGATTTCTTGTACGAATGAGGTAAAGGTTTGTATATACTAATAGATTGGAAAACGGTTTTTATAAACGAGATTTGTATTAAAAATAGAGTTGGAATCATCTTTGTGAAAGAGTTTGAATATTTACTACTAGTATAGAAACCTTTGTATTTTAAAGTGACAAATCACAGAAACGATTGTAGAAACAATCAATCACCAAAATCCACATTCGACGACGTGAATTAAAACCATAAAAATCGATACCGAATCCATCAAAATGGATATTCCCAAAAATCCCGAAAAAGAAGTCATCAAAGTCGATAAATGATAACAATAATTCGGATCATCAAAAATCGATTAAAAATCGGAAATCCGCACGAAACTGCCTAAAATAGGCAAAAAGAAAATTTCATAGATTCAGTCGACTGAACCAGAAGGTCAGTCGACTGATACAAGGCCAGAAACTCTCGGGTTCCTGGTTCAGTCGACTGACCTTCTGGTTTAGTCGACTGATACAAGACCAGGAATATTTGTTTCCCAGTTTCAGTCGACTGGACCAGAGGGTCAGTCGACTAATACAGGACCCGAGAATTTTCTGGTCCCAGATTCAGTCGACTGAATTGTCAATTGCAGTATTTCCAGCCTAGCCCCCAAAAGGGGGAAAAATCCTAATCGGGAGCGATCGGACGAGCATCGGAGACTAGGGATTTATGCCAAGCGACAACCCAGCCTTATAGGCTCTTCGATACACCCCAACAACATGTTCAAACATCAAAGATAGGATTTTTAAAGATTTGACTTCAAAACACCAAAATTTGGAATATTCATCAAACCAATTCAATTCAAAAGCAAATGAACAAGGAATAGATGTTAGGAATTACTACCAAACAACTATCAAAGATATAGACATAGATGTGAGTTCAAAAACTCACCTTTTCAACCCAAAACACCAAATAAGAAGCTCTAAAGCAAAGGAAAGATCAACTACTCTTCAATTTCAACTCTAGAAGCTCCAATCTAAGATCATAAGCAATATTTCCTAAGTTAGGTTATAGGAAATTTCTGAAATTGGAGAGAGATTGAGATGGAGAAGAAGAAGAGGATGCTTATATTAGCTTCTCTTTGATGTTGGAGCTAGAATTTGTATTTCCTACTTAAACTAAGGCTTTTGGAATTCTAGTTTCCTTTCTCTTCCCCCATTTTTACTTTAGCTTGAGTGTTAGGAAATGTTATGAAGGAATGAAGTGGAGTGGAGTGGGAGTTAGGGTATTAGATGGGTTGGGTGTTAGGTTATTGGGCTGAAACCCAAACCCAAAGCCCTAAATGAAAATATCAAAATTTTACTCAACTCCAAACATATCGATGTTTATACTCCAAAAAGTCGCAAACTGCATTATGGACTCAATGGAAGTGGTCTCGAGTTCTAATTCGACTGTTTGCAAAAAGTGACATTTCGAACTTAAATCCGACTAACGATGCTATATTTAAATAAAACATTTAAATATACAATCGTAAAATATGCGGGTTGTTACATTCACTATAAATAGAATTCTATGCCTAGCTATTTTCTCACAATCAGATTTTTCTCCCAATTGGGTTCAGTACCTGAGGTTGAACCCTAAATAGAAAATATTTCTAGGGAGAATATCTTTTTAATAAAAATATAAACGCCTTAGAAGTAAATCCTAGAAAGCCATAGATTAAATCTAAGGACGACAGGTGAGTGGATTTAAATTATATCTCTTTTATGTTTATGATATATAATATTGTTAGATTCCCATTAAATATTTAATTCAGCATTTGTACTAATTTCAGTAATTGGTTCTACTAGCTAGTTATGTTAGAACTATAAATTTTGTAAGAAAATTGTATTTATATTTCAATGTTATTTATATGGAAAAAAAAGAGAGAGAAAACACAATTAAATATGTAATATTAGGCTTAGAAGTTGTAGAGAAAGGCATAAGCCTAAAAGTGAGAAATTTACAGTAAATTATGTTAAAACGGGAGAAATGAATTAAAAAGAGGAAAATCTAATAACTTGATTTGGAAGTTAGTGATAGATACATTTCCATAGTTTAATATTGTAAGAATCAAGGTTTTAAATCTCGCTCATCTCGGCCGAGATCTCGGCCGAGATCTCGTTTTCAAGCCTGGGCGATTCGAAACAGGCTATTTCGTTTGAATCTTGTCTGACCCAAATCTCGGACGATATTTCAATATCTCGTTCGTATCTCGGACGAGATTTAACAGCGAGATATCGGCCGAGTTGTTGAATTTTGGAAAAAATCAACTCTTTTTCCGTATTGGGCTATCTCATCCTTTACCTTAATTTAAGCCTTATTAATTGTACTTTTTTTAACCCTTATTTCTTATATAAATTTCATTATCTTCATCTCTTATTTTATGGCAGTGACGAGTGTAAGAAGATGAAAAAATCTACATCGATTATGGGAAGTATTTCACTTTATGATTTTCATTTAGGTTTCTGATCCAAATTAATTTACATCCGATTTCATTTTTCTTTTCTCGACACTTTCTTGAGTTTTTTCCTAATCCTATTTTTTTGCGGCTATAAATTTTGGGCTTCACTTATTTAACTTTATGTTCCAAATGGATTCCCAATTTGATTTCATTTAGTCTTTGCTGCTATAATTTTTTTCCTCAAGGCTTATTTTTAAGCAATAAAGGAATTCTCTTTCATCTATTAATTTCATTTGATGATTACATGTTCATTCATACATCATTTTTTTGCCTTTCTTATAATATTACTAAATGTTTGAAAATTGTTTGTACTATGTATGCTATTTTCTACATTTGTTTGAAATATATATGCTATTAGTTGCTTAATGAGATTTTGTTAGCTAATAATTAAATACTATAATCAGACATAGAATATCTTAATTCTACTTGTAGACTTTTGTATTTGAAGTTATAAAATTAAGATTTCCCTTGCAGCACTATAAATCATAAAAGGTAGAAATGAGACATTATATTGTGTAGGAAAGTTAAGTGAATGATCAAGCAAAGTAAAGGTGCATATGTTATGTTTTGTTTCTTGTCTACTTTATCTCATATGATATTATATTTAACATTATTCATGAAATCTAGTTATTTTTTTATTTTACATGATACAAGCGATATTTTTCCATACTAAATTACTAATGATAAGCGTGTGATATATTCAAGGTAAGTGCATAGTGTTTTCCTTAAGGTAGTGACTAGTAGTATAAATTTAGGGGTATGAAAACTAATTTTCGACATGACATATACTCCGAGATAACTTCGAAATGAATTTTAGAAACCGAGATGTAAATCCAAGATGGACGACCGATATGCACTCATCTCATTCGAGATCTCACCCGATACGAGATAAGCTCTCTAAATTCTTCGAGACGAGACGTGACCAAAATCCGAGATTTAAAACCTTGGTAAGAATAACGATAAACGTAATTGCAAGAATAAAAGCAAGAAAAATAGAATTAGTGCAAAATAGAAACATTATTGTATTTTTCATTACCCAACAATTAAAGAAACAATAAAAGAAATATCTTGCAGTTACGAGTTATTGTTTATAGTATTGTTTATTATGACGACCCGCCCTTTCAACCCTCAAAAATCGATATAAATACGCTCATTGTATAACATGCCGAACGATCGAGTGCCGGAAAGACAGAATGTTGAGGGGAAAGAAAATAGCTAGAAGAAAGAAGAAACTAAAAAAACAAAATCTCACAGCGGACTGAATAACATATATATAAATAGTTCTTTACACAAGTCAAAACTGTAATATGCATATCTCACATCAGAGTAGACAAATTAATAATTACCAGCTTGGACAGTTATAACAACATGCCCTAACAATTGCTGGTAATTTCAACAAAACACTACAGCGGAATAAATAAGTACGGGAATATGTCTCGGTGTCCAGCTCGTCTCCTGAGCTCCATAGCATCCTAACCTGAACCTGTAAAACTCGGTCGGACCCGAGCATTATAATAAAATAACACCCGAGTCAGTCTCGAAAACCAGCGTGAGAAAACACACTCAATTTGAATTATTAAAGTTTTCAAAATCCTTTGAAAATCAAAGGTATCTCGTAAGACCACGCCACACATAAACACGACGGGTTTTTACCTTACGATAACCAAAACATTTCATATCAAATCCTCTGGTATTATAATTGTGTCTAAGTACAAATACTTATTCAAATGGCTGAAATTGTTACATTAATTAATTCCAACATACTAGGCTCTATAATCAAAACCGTAAAGGTACGTATTAGAGAATGGATTCCATACGAATGACTAGGCACTGGGGTACCACCTATCACAGTACACGTCTAGAAATAGCGTACCGAGGACCACGCTGGGATCCCCTGCCACACAAGAATGGACTATCCCTAACTGGATACACCGAATATGCTATCACCACGGGTGTTCCCACCCTCTCTCGAGCTCCTTCCATATACAATAGTAATAATAATATCCGAGGTTATCTAGAAAGGTGATAAACATATCCTAATTGGATGCGACCCACTTAGCATTGCTGCATCTCCCCTGATTTTCTGTCATTCCCAGTTGATGAGGCTAGAGGCTACGATTACCTTTTTAAGGAAATTTCACTTAGAATGCTCATTGTCCTCCAATGACAATGTATGGATAGCATTCGTCCATACAAGTCCGTTCTGAGTCCGAACGGAACCGAAGGCACTATTCCTACTACATCCATTTTGGAATAATCCTCATGATTAGTAGCAATTAGCCCTTGCGCTTCACTTCTTCATCTTCGACTCCATGCTCTTGTTTTCCTTTCGAAAACGTACTCGTTGGATCAAAGTGGTTTTCGGATAATTTATCTGATCTCGGTCTCTTCGACACAATGTTCGATATTTTCATTAAGCTCAACCCCGGTTCTTTAGGAAATAAACAGACGGAATAAGATCGGAGATCACCTCCTAACCGTTAGTGGACGAATTTCCTTATAAACGTCCTAGAAGAACGAAACGAGTTTATACGTATAGTATAGCACCTCGAACGGTAACTGTACCATATGATTCTCGTATTCCTCCTAGATATTTCCAAAGTTATAATTTTGGTCCAGATTTGATAGTCGGTTATTTAACTACCAAATAAATAATCATTCAAACAATATTCCATTTTTCCATAGAAAAACCCCAAATCCCTTTTAAATTAAATTTTAGTAAATTAAATCTCTTTTTCCAAAATATGTGAACTTATCTTATCGAATTCAATAAATTCACAAACTATCCTTCAAAATATTTGGAACCCTTTTTGAATATAATGTGGAAAGTACCAATTCGGTATCAACCATGGATTCATAGCTCAATGGTTACATCTTTATCCCATAGAAATCCAAGACTTAATTGCAGGCACTCATTGTCTCCGATTACGCCATGCAGGTATACCAATTACATCTCAAAAAAACTTTATTTAATAAACTATCTCAAAATATACTTATAAGTTTCTAAAATAAATTTCCAAGTTTAATCTGGGCAAATATACTTCAATAAGAGTTATTATATAAAGCCATATCAATATTTAATAATTTATCTTTTAAAACAGCAGTGTTGACTAATTCTTAAATAATAGTAATAAATCTTTAACAATCATTATAAGGAAGCTAATTAACAATTAAATATGCTTTAAACAATTTAAAATAATTAAATAACTAATTTCTGGAATACATTTAACACTTTAAAGTTACCTAGTTTATAATTAAAAATCCTCTTTTTAAAACAAGCTCAATTACTCGATTTTAATTTCATTTCGTAAATTTGAAAATCTTACTTGAGCTCCAGTATAACCAATTTTATACTTATTTCCAAATTCACTTCTATCCTTCCAATCTATTAAAAATCTCAATTTTAAACCCTCTTTATTTAAACAAGTACCACTTAAGAATTTATTATTTAAAAATCCTTTTATATACCTTATTCCAAAATCCCTGTTTACAATATCCCGAATAGTTAAGTACCATTTCAAAAAAACCATTTATTTTATCTAATTGATTTATCCAAAACTCTATATAAATATTTTACTTCAAAATCCCTATTTACAATTCCTTACCAATTCAAAACCATATTTTATTGGTATTTTAAAAATACCAAAATCCAAGCTAAAACTGTCATAGCATTCAATCAATTTAAATCACACAATAACCTGCCGCAGATTATTCCAACCAAACATATATCACTATATATAAAATTAAATTCAACAATTTTGTGGAATCCAGTTAGATCCCTCCAACCTGTTTTCCCTACATCCAAAGATGTTAATACAACATAAAAATACCAATTCCACTTCGAGATGGAATATCGCGGTATATAGGGTCATCCGCTATTATGCGGGGCGCATAGGGTCTCATTCGCTATATATATGTGGAAATATAAATCACTCCAATATATATACTACTATATATAATATCACATTCAACTGACAATAATGAATCAATTCAACAGAGAAATCATTAATTGATTTTAACTATTTAAAATTAATACTAGCAGTCCAAAATTGAGTGAGATTAACTCACCTTGATCTTCAATTCGCCAAACGCTCCAATTTTAAATTAAATCGAACATGTTTGATTTAACCTAAACTTTTAGCTCGTTCCAATCGACTACAAATCTATTCTATTGTGTAGTGCTCGTCACCACGATTCCATCGCTGCTTGTTTCGTCCAATTTTGACCCTCGTATGCGGAAGATATGCGTTATTAAACATTTGAATACAAATTTATATAAATAATTTTTTTACTTTTTTTATAATATATACACCAGATCTAGCCATACAATTCGAATTGCAAAATCTTGGCTACCAATTCTTTTCTCCCTCTCGTTCATCTTCCTCGTTCGCTCATGGGTAAGAACGTACGCGAACCTATAAACATCGCTACCTTCTATCCATCACCGCACCTCCATCGTACGACCGGAGATCAATCCAAGGTCGTCACGTCGAAGCCCCACGCGAGCCTCACCTAGGCCAGAAGACCGGCCGCCTCTAGCCTCCCCCAACGCCACGATTTCCCCTTAGAACTGCACACGTTCAAGGCCACATCGCTATCGAACCATCCCCTTCCAAATGATCATAGCCGTTGAGTTGGTAGAGCTTGAGATGCTCTACGTTTTTCATGTTGGAACTTTTCGAAATAAACGAGTGGATCGAGGGATAAACGAGGAAGAACCTAGGATGATTTCGGCTATTAATAGGAGATGGAGGCCGCTGCGTTATTTTCTGCTAGGGTTTTCTATTTTCAACAGTATATATAGGCGAATATATATATTATTTTAATATTATTTTCAAAATTAACGTGCTTTTTCGAATGAAATCCAAACGAGACGTGCCGCCTGGCGTTTATAATTTTTACCCCTATTTCGAACACGATGGAACAAGTTTTGAGGCCTAATTCGATCGTATGTAGAAGATAGCTTTTCGAATCGAAATAAAATATTAAATTTTCGATATTAAATTCAATGCGTTTCTATCCTGTACGACCAAACGGTAACTCCAAACACTACAAAATTTGAAATCCGATAATAATGAACTATTATGGATCCAATGGAATTTGTTTTGTCGAATTCTGAGACTGTGCCCTAGAAGGCAATTTTAACTCGTCGATTATATCGAGCGATTTTCAAAATCGTCGAAATCGTTTAAAATTTCAATTTTTAAAACTTACTAACTCCATTATAATTCAAATAGAATTTATATCCATATTAGAAATCATCTCGATTTATATTAAATCAAAAATCTATTATTTACACTATTACCATATACTAAATTTCACTATTAATAAATTTCAAACTTTAAATTTATCGACTTTTAATCCCATTCAAAAGTCTACTACCATCACTCTAATTCAAATAGAGTTATAAACCAACTTAGAAATCATTCCTATTCACCTCTAACTCCAGATTCCCATATTTACCCAATTTCAAATATAAATTTACTATTTACCAAATCAAATTGATCACTATATTTGAAATTTTAAACTATTTCACTGATTCTTCCATATTCAAAATCAATTAATAATTCAAATTCAACATTTAAAAATAAATTAAACGTTCAAAATCGAACGATCAAAATTCCGGGTCGTTACATTCCTTCCCCTTATAAGAATTTCATCCTCGAAATTGCTAAGGTAGAAAAAATGCTCCCAAACCCGTTTACCTATCCAAACCCACTTTATTTAAAAATCCTACATTCCCTACTCTAAACCATTTTAGTTTTATCCAAAACAATTTGTTTCCATTTCTAACTCAAAAACCTTGATTTCTGATACGATTCAAAAATCAATTATTCTAGTTAATAAAAAATTTCCAAAAATTTTCAAATTTTTTCTAACACCCTAAATTTCCGAAATTTTTTGACAGAGTCTCCATTGTACGGAGAGCCTTTTACAATATGACAAGAGAGATAAAATATATACATCGACCCACACGGTCGAAAAACAAAATATATATCAATATATTATCATTTCTTTATTTTATTACGTAGGCGTACCTCATA
Source organism: Allium fistulosum (assembly GCA_030737815.1). Taxonomy (NCBI): domain Eukaryota; kingdom Viridiplantae; phylum Streptophyta; class Magnoliopsida; order Asparagales; family Amaryllidaceae; genus Allium; species Allium fistulosum. The sequence goes on from CM060906.1 coordinate 922,780,926, forward strand.
TTAGTGTTTTTAAGCGACCGGCGTATTTATATGCATTTATGCAACCAAAATCTATCCAATAGCCTCCTGTACTTGTACTTACTCAAAATAAGCATATAAGTTTCAAAATTATGAAATTTTATAACATTTCATTTACTTAACTAGCTAAAGACATAAACTTCATAACCCGAACATGCCAATAGTATATTACAAGCAATTTTAAGGTTCCAACACTAATTTCATTTCTTTCCATGGATCCATATATCATTTCATCTAATTCAAAATGATTTACAACCAAATTTATTGCATTCAATTCATATTTTCAACAAACAAACTCTTATCCCTTCCAAATTGATTTCTATGTGCTTTACTTGCATAAATTCACTTTTATTCAATTTTCAAATTGATTCAGAATCAATTTATTTGCATTCCATTTATATTCATTCCCACTATATGCAAATCCATTTTATTAAACTTCAATTTAATCCTTTTTAAATTGACCCTAAATCAATCTTTTCTATTTTCCATTTGATTCCCATTTATGCTATCCACCAAACCTTGTTCGCTTCATGTTGTATTAAACAACATTCCAATCTATGTTAATTTATTGATGAATTCATTTCATAAATAATCACCTAAGTTAAGTTTCTATTGCAGCCAAATTCTAATTCCTTTTAAATTGATCTTATTCAATTTATTTGATTTCATTTACTTAGTATATCCAATTTATACTATCTCACTGGGGAAACCATTCCATATAAATCGATTCTCGAACAATTTATTATATCATAACATGGTTCCTGCACTTGCATTTCTATTAACTCCATTCTCAACTTATATTACATCTTTTCCATTCACTTTCATTTAATTCACATAGGGTTATCCACTTGATTTTATAATGAGCAGCATTTCATTATAAGCTAATTTATTTATAAACCATTTCATAAGATTATTCTAAGGTTTATTATAACATTCCATATCGCTACTTAAGTTCATATTCAGCTTATAACTTAAGTTCATACCCATCTTATCCAATCCATATTCCAAAATCATATTAAATTCATTTGCTCTTAAATTGAATTCGTTTCTTGTTATCAATTGCTTTACCTTTTTAACTTGGTTATACTTTTTCACTTTCTCATTTTAATAAGTTATACCAACTTATTTATTCACAATTCCCTGAATTCCCACTTAAGTCTACTCACATTCAATATTTATAACATATAGTTGTATAATCACTTCATCATTCATATTTATATTCAAATTACCAAATTCCAATTCACCCTCCATTTAAAATTCAAAATTTTGAATTTCCATTCTTTTACCATAATATCAAACCATATTCATTTAGGCTTTACCATTTCATTTCTCAATTCATAAGTTCAAAAACTTATTCACTTAACATCTCCTATTACTTACTTGAGTCCATTTACATTTTATAACCATAACTCTGGATTATATATATCACTTTATAACTTAAGTGTATCTATTCCATTCAATAATTATAACTTATAACTATATAATTATTCTACATTTTCAACATTGATATTCAATTCAAATCAATCCCATACAATTTTATTTAACTTATCTTAAGTTAAATTACAACCCATCTTATTCCCTTTAATTTACTCAAGTTAAATTTTAATTCCAGGATTAAAATTTACATTTTCCTTTCTTATCTACATCAACTCCAATTTATAAGTTCAATAACTGATTTTTATCCTGACTTTCAAATCATTTAAATAAAAATTCCAGAATTCAATCACCTGGTTTTATTTCAAATCATTTTGAAATCATAATATACATATATCACTTTGGGTATATCAAATCATACTTTTGAAATCTCAAAACCACTTGGTTTGTCCCAAAACAATTTTCTTTTGGAATTTCTAAACAAAACTTGTTTATCAAACAAGTCCAAAGCAAATAATCATAGCCAACCACCACGGTTGCAATCCATCACTTAGAAACTCGAAAATGAATACTGATGATGCGGCCGTCATCACCAGAATTATTTTCCAACGACTAAAGTGAGTTCGATGCTTCCTTACTTCCAAAATTCATTTTAAAACAATTTCCTTATTCAGGAATATCTCCAAAATAATATCACCATTCTTCCTTTCAAACACTTTGGAAAACATTTCTAGAAAGCTCCAAGATTTAAAAATTCCCAAACATTTAGTTCATACCCAATTTAAAACATTTCCCAAAATTTTTGGGTTTTAAATTCTGGTTTAAGTCAAATTTTAGTTATACTCCTTTTGTATAAATCATTCTTATACAATTTCTATTTAGTTTTATAAAACCATTCCAAATTTTATAATCTATTTTGATTATAATATTAACAACCAAACATTCCAAATATATATAATAATTTCAGAAAATTATCTCTTTTATAACAAAATATAAGTTGGGTAAAATTATTTCATTCACCCACTTCAAAACAATATTATGTCGGTCTACCTAGTTTAAGAGTTTAGAAACCCCTATCGATACGGTTGTACTTCCCGTATCGACCAGAATCCATAAACACTCAACCGATAAGTCAACACAATATAAAAACATTTTATATTCACTAACAATTACGCGCTCATATCTATTAATAAACTCAACTCATTCTAGAGTGCTTCTGACTCTATCTCTAATGAGTAATTCCCACCAAATCCTAAGGCATATCGCCAACCTAAGCTCTGATACCAACTTTGACGACCCGCCCTTTCGACCCTCGAAAATCGACATAAATACGCTCATTGTATAACATGCCGAACGATCGAGTGCTGGAAAGACAGATTATTGAGGGGAAAGAAAGTAGCTAGAAGAAAAAGAAACTAAACAAAACAGAATCTCACAGCGGACTGAATAACATATAATATAAATAGTTCTTTACACAAGTCACAACTGTAATATACATATCTCACATCAGAGTACACAAATCAATAATTACCAGCCTGGACAGTTATAACAACCTGCCCTCACAATTGCTGGTAATTTCAACAAAACAGTGCAGCGGAATAAACAAGTATGGGAATACGTCTCGGTCTCCAGCTCGTCTCCTGAGCTCCATAGCATCCTAACCTGAACCGGTAATACTCGGTCTGACCCGAGCATTATAATAAAATAACACCCGAGTCAGTCTGCAAAACCAGCGTGAGAAAACACACTCAATTAGAATTATTAAAGTTTTCAAAATCCTTTGAAAATCAAAGGTATCTCGTAAGACCACGCCACACATAAACACGACGGGTTTTTACCTTACGATAACCAAAACATTTCATACCAAATCCTAAGATATTATAATAGTGTCCAAGTACAAATACTTGTTCAAATAACTAAAATTGTTACATTAACTAAATTCCAGCATACTAGGCTCTACAATCAAAACCGTAAAGGTACGTATTGGAGAATGGATTCCATACGAATGACTAGGCACTGGGGTACCACCTGTCACAGTACACGTCTAGAAACAGCGTACTGAGGACCACGTTGGGATCCCCTGCCACACAAGACCGGACTATCCCTAACCTGGATAGACCGAATATGCTATCACCCCAGGTGTTCCCACCCTCTTTTGAGCTCCTTCCATATACCGTAGTAATAATAATATCCGAGGTTATCTAGAAAGGTGATAAACATACCCAAATTGGGTGCGACCCACTTAGCCTTGCTACATCTCCCCTGATTTTTAGTCATTCCCGGTTGATGAGGCTAGAGGCTACTGTAACAACCCGCATATTTATCGATTTTATATTTAAATATTTTATTGTTAGTCGGATGTTAGTCCGAAAAGCTACTTTTTGCATACGGTCAAATTAGGACTCGAGACCACCCCCATTGAGTTCAAAATGACGTTTGCGATCTTTTTGAGTGTAAACTTCGATATGTTTGGAGATAGTGAAATTTTCGTCACTTTTTGTGTTGGGCTTTTGGTTTGGGCTGCACCTCTTCTAACTCAGCCCAACCCCTTCCTTCTCTTCATCACTTCATCAACTTAGAAGCTTTAGCAAAAAATGGTGGAGGGAATAGGAAATTAAAATTCCAAGCTCAAGTTCTTTAGCAAATTCAACATCTAACTCCAAATTCAAAGTGAAGACATTGATTCAAGCTTGTGGTTGATCTTTGCTTTGCCCCCAAGCTTCATCTTCATCAAATTCCGTGAAAAGGTGAGATTTTTGATCTCACATCTTGCCTATATCTATCTTGGACTGTTGGGAATGGTTCCCTATCATTTTAGCATCAGCATTTGCATTTGGTTTGGATTGGATTGGTGAAAACCCCAAAATTCTAGTGTTTTTGGTGGAAAACTGCACTTAGGTCGTTTCTGCCTTCGCTAAGTCGTTCGCGAGTTAAAGGCTTGAGTCGTTCATGAGTTAAAGGCTTGAGTCGTTCGCGAGTTAAAGGCTTGAGTCGTTCACGAGTTAAAGGCTTGAGTCGTTCACGAGTTAAAGGCTTGAGTCGTTCGCGAGTTAAAGGCTTGAGTCGTTCACGAGTTAAGGCATAAGTCGTTCGCGAGTTAACTCCTTAGGTCGTTGGCTTTTAAATCGTTAAGTCGTAGGTCGCTGCTTCTACTAAGTCGCTAGGCCATGCCAACTCCGCTAGCTCGCAAGTGTTAGGTCGTATGACCTTAAGTCGTAGGTCGTCCTCGACCTAACTCCACTAGGTCGTTCCAGCCTTAGCTCGTAGCTCGAATTGGAGCTTAAGTCGTTAAGTCGTTCAAGGCTTAGGTCGTTAAGACATTCGTTTGCTAAGTCGTAGCTCGTTCGACTTTGTTAGGTCGTAGGTCGCTCGCCTCCCTTAACTCCAGTTGGGTCGCTTGACCTTAAGTCGTAGGTCGTCTCCGACCTAACATTCCCACTGCTACTTCACTAGGTCGCTTGACCTTAAGTCGTAGGTCGCTCGACTTTGTTAAGTCGCAGGACTTTGTTAAGTCGTAGGTCGTCACCGACCTTATCCTTGGTCTTGTTAGGTCGCGTGAATTCTAAGGTCGTATGACCTACTTTTCCTTAGGTCGCTGCTTGTTTCGTCCAATTCAACCTTATATGAATAAGATAAGCATTTTTAAAGATTTCATAATATATAATACAATTAATATTCATTTTTTTATTAACCTAGAAAAATCAGGGCCGCACATCCTAGCTCAAGGAAATTAAGGCTGCTCGCTGCCTTCTTCCCAAACGCGTTCGAACCAGGTAGAAGCCGCACGCAAGAAACCGATCATCCACTCAACCCTACTTGCCGCGACCACCACGCTCATCGATAATTCGATCAGTCAACTCCCTTTGAAACGCCAACATTAGCTCCACCTTCGGCCATAAGCACAAGAAGCTCAATCACAACGTTGCACAGAAAATCATGCACGAACTCGTGACCTTCACGGCCATTTTCTGGCTCCAAACGTCGACGATAACTCGAATCTACCGTTGGATTTAGAGATCTCAGTACGCTCTTCATTTTTGTAGTTGAAAGTATCTCATATATATATCGATGGATTTAGAGAAATTTAAGGGGGAAGGGTTGAAGAATTTCGGCCATTAAACATGTTGGAGGTGCGGCTGCAATTTTGGGCTAGGTTTTACTGTTGCGAATATATATACGTGTACATATTATTTTAATATTATTTTCAACCTTTAACTGACGAACTCCAAATGAAGCGTGCCGCTAGGCGTTTGTAACGACCCAGAATTTTGAACAAATTAAATTGAAAATATTTAATTAATTTTAAATATTTGAACGGTAATTTAATTTGAATCCCCGATATAAATTCAATTTTGGCGATTTAATTATAGAATTTAATCTGTTGAATGTTGAATAAAAATTTAAATCTTCACTTTAAAGTTGAAAAAAAATATTTCGAAAGCTTTTAAAATTCGTATTAATAATACTGAAGGTAATAGAAGTTTCAGAATCGAACTTGAAAGTGTTTGTTCAGTTTTGAAATTATATTGTTCGAATCGAATTTAAAAATAGCCGTCCGAGGCGCAGTCTCGGAATTCGACGAAACTAGTTCCATTGGGTCCGTAATATTGAATTATTACTGGATTTCCAATCTTATATTTTTCAGAGTGGATATGTGACCGTACGGTAGGTAAACGCTTTGAGATTTAATCAGGTTAAATTTGAATTTAAATTTGAAATTTGTCAACATCAACACTTTTCTTCCCTTAAGACACGCAGAGAATCACGCCCGTTGTTCACGCTGAAGCACGCCATTCCCTCAGCTATAACTCGCGTACCCTTGTCTTCCCCGTTCATTACAAATCCCACGAGAACATTTCAGTTCAATTACAAATCAAACGAGATGAAAATCAATGGCCGTGACAAACAAAATCATCCCCTGTTCAAAGAAATAAAAATGGCTGGCACCCCAAATCCTCTTCCCCCATTTTAAAATTCGAACGAGGCTGGGTGGCGCTCGAACTCTAGCTCGGAGACGTGGCAGCCGGCGCGTTCGCGAGGGAGAAGTCATGCATCGAGGTGTCGAAATTTTCGAGCACTTCTTGGATTCGCGAGCTACTCGTGTGGTATCGACATCACGATAAGGCAGGCGCTCGAACTTGAATCGCGAGTGGAACGGGGGGGTCACGATTTCGACTTCGGCAATTAGGGCACGGTGGCATGAATTCGTCGACTGGCATCAACGTGGAGGATGAGGCAAATCGCTGTAGGGAAAACAATGGATTTTGGATCGATGGAAGCTCGCGACTGGAAGGAGGGCTCGCGTGCGCAGTAGGTTTCGCGTTTGAGGTGGCTCCATTCAAGGCGTCGCTGGTACGATAATTTAGCAGTAAGGTAGTTTTCTCTTTTTCTTTCCTTTTCATTTAATTTAATAAAAACAGTTTCTAGTATATGCAGTTTAAAGGAAAAGGAATTTTGTTAAGAATTTGAAATATTAGCTTAAAGTGAAATTTAAATTACAATGAATGTATATATGTATAGATAAGCAGAAATATAATTATTACAGTAAGTATAAACCATTTTCGGTTAATATAAATGCTAGAAAAAATATTCTTCATTTATTTATTTTCCATTTAGATTTAATGAATATATAAGTCTACAGGACTATTAGCTAATTTAATTTATGAAAGGGAAATGGGTTTAAGGAATTTAAATTATCAGTTTAAGATTGAATAAATCCATTTAATGGAAATTAATTCATTTTAGTTACTAAAGGATTTTTTATTTAAAAAGGAGAATTTATTTAAAGTTAAATCACTAGTTTAAATTGGAAGTAATAATAATAAAAAAAATTGTTATTCGATTTATTTTGAATATTAACGAATGGTATAATTATTTATACTAGGTCAAAATCTGTAAAGAAATCGGGTCAAGAATGGAAAATGGATTGCAAATAAAAGCTAAGGTGAGATTTTTCTCACTCAAAATATATTTTGTATTGCAGTTATTTATTGACTGATTGATTGCTATTGGATGTGATATTAGATATAGTAGGATATATCTATATATATAGCAATATATACATATTAGCATATGTATATATTGGATTGATTGATTTCCCGCCTCGTATAGCGGATGAGACCCTATTGCGCCGTTAGTAAGCGGATTATTTTTATACCGCGATATTCCACTTTGAAGTGGAATTGGTATTGTGCTAACGTCTGTGGATGCAGGGAAACAGGTTGGAGGGATCCAACTGGATTCCTCACCAGTAGTTATTTATTTACAGATATTGATGTATATTCTGTTATCATATTGATATATGATGTTTGTTGTTGTGATTGACTAATTGGTGCTGTTGCGTCATCGGATTCAGTTTTGAAGTTTAAAAAATAACGACTTTTACTTTAAAAGGATTTTTAAAGTGATTTTTGGAAATATACGTTTTATGGAATTTTTGAATTGATTTATAAACGTTAAGATTTTAAAGTTATAAAAGTTAAGATTTGTGAATTATAACAAAAAGGTAATTTCTTTTGAAATAAATAGTTAAGAAATTTATAAAATGGTTTTAATTGGAATTTTTGAATTATTAAAACGACGTATGTAAAAGATGTACAAGATTGATATTTATAACTTTAAAATGTTGGTATTATAAAACGAGTTTTTATAAGCGTTAAAATGAATTTTTAAGAATTTATAAATAAATGAAATTTATAAATTGTGAACTTATAAATGGAAATGATTTTGTAAAATAAAGGAATTATAAGTATTTAACTTATAATATGGATTGTTGGTATAAGATTTGTGTTATGAATCGAATTGTTAATAAAGGAGATTTATTAAATTGAAGTTGTTAGAAAATAGAAATAGAATTTATAAACGTTGTTTTATAAATTCGAAATCAATTGGATTTGATAAATTAAATATAGAAGGTTGTTAAAGGAGATATATTCGAGATTTTGGATAGCGAATTATTATTGAAATAAAATGTGTAGAAAATAGTGAAATGTAATTAGTGAAGTATATTCACGATTTTGGATAATGAATATATCGTTAAGTAAAATGGATAGTTTTGGAAAAGTGACATTGAAAATGAAGTTAAACATTTTAAAGATGTTTTTAAAATGTATTATGATATCGAATACATAGATTTCAACATTTTTATTGTTGAAATAGACGTTTTCGAAAAATAAGGAAATGGTGGACTATAACACTGTTGTTATAGTAAATGATTTCCAAAAGGAAATGTTTTTATGTAGTATTGGGATTTATATATCTATTTTAATTTCGAATCCCTATACTAGTGATTTTGAGTCGTCGTAACGGTGTTTTACGTAACATTCGTTTTGACTCAAATAAATGTTGTTACAGTAAATGGTTTCCTTAAAAGAATGAAATATATACTTAATTTGATTTAAGTATATCGAATATTTTCCAAGGGTTGAAAATAAATGATTTGTGAAATACTTATTATTAAATAAGTATGGAAATGCTTTTCCAAAATGAAATGAAACGTTTTATAATTTATCTTTGTAAAGATAAATTGAAATTGAATATTTGAAATCGATTTGAAAATCGTATATCAGTATATATTTGAAAATATAAATTCACTATGGAATTTATAAAGGAAAGGGAAACTATTTAGAAAAATAAACGTTGATTTATTTTTGAAGTGTGGAAATTTTATATCTAGTAAAGATATTTTGGAAGATAAATAATTTGGAAAATTATTTGGAATCTGATGATGTTGCGCATCTTTATTGATAGTTAAATAACTGACTATCAATAATTACCTTGAATGGTATTTGTTGTGAATTGGATGAATTTGAATGCCACACTTATTTTTGAATAAGCGCTCACTATTCGGGTTAGCCGGGAAAGGACCATGGGGTCGTATAACCCATTCCGAATATGTGATACGTCGTTATGAATTGCATTCGAAGACCGGTGTTGAAGACCGGATATTTTTGAAAACGGAAGGATTACCGTCGAGTTACTCCACATCGGCTGATCTCCGATTTAGAGGTTTTATCACCCTTAGTGACGGGAAGTCCGGACGTGATTAGAAAATTATCCGGAAATGCAAGGGCTTCGTGAGAAGTGCCTTCGGTTCTGTTCGATCCCGGAACAGACTTGTATGGATTGTGTGTCTGACGTTACAATTTGAGATATAAAGCTGATTTCTTTCAAATACATATCTGTTGGTGGCGGAGAATTTATTCTCTTAGCTTAACACCCTTCTCTGAGACGTACGAGCTCAGAGGTTATGTAGTTGAAATTTATCAGCAATATACTCCCAATTTGGTAACATGGCATACTGAGTGTTGCTGTGAAATGATCAGTGTTTGATCATTTGCGATATGATCATTTGTTTGATCTTATATCTTTGTGATCATAGGTTGATCATTTTGTTTGACCCGAAGCATGGCTTTGTAGAAAGCGTAGCTTTGTGGATGAGACTTCGTCGAGCCTCACACCCCGGAAATAGTCAAAACAGGAAGGATGTGGCAAGGTTCTAGGGAGTAGCGCCCCTTGGTGTATGTCATTCCTTCTGGATAAAGGTGGTATCATGGTATGGAGCCCAGATACTTAACCTCTATGGTTGCTGCAAATTTATTACTTTGTGGTTGTTGCGAATCGGGGATCCTCGGGAAGATCGGTGACGATCGGGGGATGGCATACGCGTGTCAGTAGTTACCTATTTTTGCAGAGGTAACCCGGCCTTGTGTTGGCAGAGATCTAACCGTAACGTTAGGTTCTCGGGTCGTCTATTCCAGGGACGTACCCATCATGGAATAGGAAGTTCCTTAGCCTAACCATTTGTTGGAAATCCAAAGAAACAATACGAGCCTTGTACGGATTTAGTTGTAGAACCTATCATTCACTTATGGTGGCGCCCCACTGTTTGGATGGTAGCTATAATAGGCATAGTTCGAAATGTCTATGCTGGCTAAGATTTATATTCTACTTTCGAAATGTTTTCTACACTATGCACTAATAATAATATCAAAAATGATTTGATTTTGCGTAGTAAGCATCTTTGACTATCATAAGAAGAAATCTCCTCCAATTCTGCGTTTGCATTGTGTGTGTGGCGGGAGGTCTTATGGTAGTTTCATTTTCCAAAAGCATTGCGAATTGACTTTAAAAATATTCCTTTGTTTATTTTAAAGATAAACTGTTTTACGATCTCACACCAGTCACCATGACTGACTCGGAGTTTATTGTTCCCTTCTAAACTCTGGGTGCCCACCAATTTCCACACGGGCAGCCTAGAGTTATGTTATCAGGGTATTCTGGAGCTTTGGAGATAAGCTGGATGACGAGACGTAGTATTTGTATCTGATAGTATTTATTCCGCTGTGTATTCTATATGAGGACAAGTTTATATAACTGTCCATTGTTGTATTGAGTTGTATATTGACTCTGATGATTTATGTATGTATAAAATGATATAGTTCTTTGTTTTAAAGATTATTCATTTATCTATTATATATTGTTCCGCTGCGATATGTGAGATTCTGATATTGTTTCTGTTCTGATGTTGTTCTGTTGTTCTTCTATCTTCTCTTCTTCTTCTACTCTTTTCTTCTTCTTCTACTCTTTTCTTCTTCTTCTACCTTTTTCTTCTTTTTAAAACCATAACTTTTCGGGTTTTCGGCATTCGATGGCTCGGCAGTCGATAAAGTGAGTATCGATGTCGAATTTTCGAAAGTCGAAAATTCTGGGATGTTACAACTGGTATCAGAGCATATGGTTAAGCGACAACCCTGCTCTGTTGGGTGTTACTCATTAGAGATAGAGTCAGCAGTACTCTAGAATGAGTTTGAGTGTAATAATAGATACGAGTGCGTATTTGTTAGTGAATATGAAATTGTTTTGTATTGTGTTGACTTATCGGTTGATTGTTTATGGATTCTGGTCGGTGCAGTCTAGCTAACTGTAATCGATAGGGATTTCTAAACTCTTAACAAGATAAACCGACATAGTATTGTTTTAAAATAGGGTGAATGAGATAATTTTGCCCAAAACTATTTTTGTATAGAAAAGAAATGATTTTCTATTAATTATCATAGTATATTGATGTTTGGTTGTTAGGAAAGTGATAATATTAAAATGTTATCATTATTATATGAAATTGAATAAGAAAATTGAAATCATAACTCTATAGATGAGTAATAAATTCACATACGAATGAAATTTGAGAATGTAAATTATAAATGTGAATTGTAATTTAAAACGGGATTCCAGAGAAGTTTTTGAAAATGTTTTGAAAAGAATTTGAAAATTTTGGAGATTTGGAAGTTTAAATCTTTTTGGTTTGAAAATGATTTTCAAAGGATTTTGAAAAAGTATTTTGGAGAGATAAAAGCTCTAAACTCTTTTTGGTCGCTGGAAAATAATTCCGATGATGATCGCGACATCACCGGTGTTCATTTTCGGGTTTCCAAAAGAGGAATTGCTGCCAAATTGTTTTAAATAGAAGTTGTTTGGAAAATTTGGGTTTTGTTTTGGAAATTCAAAGGATGATTTGAATTTATTTCAAAATGATTTTTGAAAAGGTTGAAAAAGACTCCGGAATGCTATATAAAGATAATTATGAAATATTACTAAGTTGATAACTTATACCAATTGAATTTTGATAGAATAAATTTAACTTAATGATGAAGTTAAATAAATGTAAGTACAAGTGAATCAATTGTGATTTAATGAAAGTGAAATTGAAAGTTGAGATTCATTTCAAATTTGTAAGCAATAGAATGGAATTGAATAATTATAAATGAAAGATGAATTAAAATTCATATGGAATTTGAAATTCAGTTTAATATAAGTGGTTATAAACCAAAATAGTGAATTGTAAATAAATTTTGGAAATGAACAAAAGAATAAAACTGGAATTACAACTGAATGTTAAACTTAGTTTGAATTTGGTAATTGATGAAATTCAATATTCAGAAGTTAAATTGAATTCAAATTGAATTGAAATTGTGAATTGAATTCAATTGAAAATTGAAATGCAAAATTGAATGATAATAGATATGTAACTTCAATAGTGAATTAGAAATGTATAAGAAGTATATATTGAAAATTTTGTAATAAAATGTGCAAAATGGTTTGAATGTTGTAACTAGATATTATGGCTAGTAGGATATACAGGTATTATAAAGGAATTGGAATTTTTGATTTCAAAGATAATTTGAATTGCTCGACAAAAGGTAAGTATTTGAATTATAATATGAGTTTTTGTTGATTTTCTTGTCTAGCCGCTTGGCCTTTTCTTTTTCTTTTTGAAATCTGAGAGTCCATAGGGACGTTTTGTAGTCGTACCGTATTAGCCGCGCAAAGGAGACGCTGGCGAAATTTTTCGAGAATTTCGGGTGTTAGAAAATTTTTGAAAGTTTAAATTTGAATTTGAATTTAAATTTGAATTTTGAAGTAAACAATGTTGTTTGAACGTATTAATTGAAGTTGAAATTAGTTGAATGATAACGAATCTTTAGTAGAAAGATTTGTTTTGAAATTTGATAAAACTATTAGATGTTGAAAGATAGTAGACGAGTTAAGGGCTTTTTCTTCCTGACTTGTAATTTCGGGACGAAATTCTTTTAAGGAGGGAAGTCTGTAACGACCCAGAATTTTGAACAAATTAAATTGAAAATATTTAATTAATTTTAAATATTTGAACGGTAATTTAATTTGAATCCCCGATATAAATTCAATTTTGGCGATTTAATTACAGAATTTAATCTGTTGAATGTTGAATAAAAATTTAAATCTTCACTTTAAAGTTGAAAAAAATATATTTCGAAAGCTTTTAAAATTCGTATTAATAATACTGAAGGTAATAGAAGTTTCAGAATCGAACTTGAAAGTGTTTGTTCAGTTTTGAAATTATATTGTTCGAATCGAATTTAAAAATAGCCGTCCGAGGCGCAGTCTCGGAATTCGACGAAACCAGTTCCATTGGGTCCGTAATATTGAATTATTACTGGATTTCCAATCTTATATTTTTCAGAGTGGATATGTGACCGTACGGTAGGTAAACGCTTTGAGATTTAATCAGGTTAAATTTGAATTTAAATTTGAAATTTGTCAACATCAACACTTTTCTTCCCTTAAGACACGCAGAGAATCACGCCCGTTGTTCACGCTGAAGCACGCCATTCCCTCAGCTATAACTCGCGTCCCTTGTCTTCCCCGTTCATTACAAATCCCAAGAGAACATTTCAGTTCAATTACAAATCAAACGAGATGAAAATCAATGGCCGTGACAAACAAAATCATCCCCTGTTCAAAGAAATAAAAATGGCCGGCACCCCAAATCCTCTTCCCCCCATTTTAAAATTCGAACGAGGCTGGGTGGCGCTCGAACTCTAGCTCGGAGACGTGGCAGCCGGCGCGTTCGCGAGGGAGAAGTCACGCATCGAGGTGTCGAAATTTTCGAGCACTTCTTGGATTCGCGAGCTACTCGTGTGGTATCGACATCACGATAAGGCAGGCGCTCGAACTTGAATCGCGAGTGGAACGGGGGGGTCACGATTTCGACTTCGGCAATTAGGGCACGGTGGCATGGATTCGTCGACTGGCATCGACGTGGAGGATGAGGAAAATCGCTGTAGGGAAAACGATGGATTTTGGATCGATGGAAGCTCGCGACTGGAAGGAGGGCTCGCGTGCGCAGTAGGTTTCGCGTTTGAGGTGGCTCCATTCAAGGCGTCGCTGGTACGATAATTTAGCAGTAAGGTAGTTTTCTCTTTTTCTTTCCTTTTCATTTAATTTAATAAAAACAGTTTCTAGTATATGCAGTTTAAAGGAAAAGGAATTTTGTTAAGAATTTGAAATATTAGCTTAAAGTGAAATTTAAATTACAATGAATGTATATATGTATAGATAAGCAGAAATATAATTATTACAGTAAGTATAAACCATTTTCGGTTAATATAAATGCTAGAAAAAATATTCTTCTTTTATTTATTTTCCATTTAGATTTAATGAATATATAAGTCTACAGGACTATTAGCTAATTTAATTTATGAAAGGGAAATGGGTTTAAGGAATTTAAATTATCAGTTTAAGATTGAATAAATCCATTTAATGGAAATTAATTCATTTTAGTTACTAAAGGATTTTTTATTTAAAAAGGAGAATTTATTTAAAGTTAAATCACTAGTTTAAATTGGAAGTAATAATAATAAAAAAAATTGTTATTCGATTTATTTCGAATATTAACGAATGGTATAATTATTTATACTAGGTCAAAATCTGTAAAGAAATCGGGTCAAGAATGGAAAATGGATTGCAAATAAAAGCTAAGGTGAGATTTTTCTCACTCAAAATATATTTTGTATTGCAGTTATTTATTGACTGATTGATTGCTATTGGATGTGATATTAGATATAGTAGGATATATCTATATATATATAGCAATATATACATATTGGCATATGTATATATTGGATTGATTGATTTCCCGCCTCGTATAGTGGATGAGACCCTATTGCGTCGTTAGTAAGCGGATTATTTTTATAAAACCCATATACCGCGATATTCCACCTCGAAGTGGAATTGGTATTGTGCTAATGTCTGTGGATGTAGGGAAACAGGTTGGAGGGATCCAACTGGATTCCTCACCAGTAGTTATTTATTTACAGATATTGATGTATATTCTGTTATCATATTGATATATGATGTTTGTTGTTGTGATTGACTAATTGGTGTTGTTGCATCATCGGATTCAGTTTTGAAGTTTAAAAAATAACGACTTTTACTTTAAAAGGATTTTTAAAGTGATTTTTGGAAATATACGTTTTATGGAATTTTTGAATTGATTTATAAACGTTAAGATTTTAAAGTTATAAAAGTTAAGATTTGTGAATTATAACAAAAAGGTCATTTCTTTTGAAATAAATAGTTAAGAAATTTATAAAATGGTTTTAATTGGAATTTTTGAATTATTAAAACGACGTATGTAAAAGATGTACAAGATTGATATTTATAACTTTAAAATGTTGGTATTATAAAACGAGTTTTTATAAGCGTTAAAATGATTTTTTAAGAATTTATAAATAAATGAAATTTATAAATTGTGAACTTATAAATGGAAATGATTTTGTAAAATAAAGGAATTATAAGTATTTAACTTATAATATGGATTGTTGGTATAAGATTTGAGTTATGAATCGAATTGTTAATAAAGGAGATTTGTTAAATTGAAGTTGTTAGAAAATAGAAATAGAATTTATAAACGTTGTTTTATAAATTCGAAATCAATTGGATTTGATAAATTAAATATAGAAGGTTGTTAAAGGAGATATATTCGCGATTTTGGATAGCGAATTATTATTGAAATAAAATGTGTAGAAAATAGTGAAATGTAATTAGTGAAGTATATTCACGATTTTGGATAATGAATATATCGTTAAGTAAAATGGATAGTTTTGGAAAAGTGACATTGAAAATGAAGTTAAACATTTTAAAGATGTTTTTAAAATGTATTATGATATCGAATACATAGATTTCAACATTTTTATTGTTGAAATAGACGTTTTCGAAAAATAAGGAAATGGTGGACTATAACACTGTTGTTATAGTAAATGATTTCCAAAAGGAAATGTTTTTATGTAGTATTGGGATTTATATATCTATTTTAATTTCGAATCCCTATACTAGTGATTTTGAGTCGTCGTAACGGTGTTTTACGTAACATTCGTTTTGACTCAAATAAATGTTGTTACAGTAAATGGTTTCCTTAAAAGAATGAAATATATACTTAATTTGATTTAAGTATATCGAATATTTTCCAAGTGTTGAAAATAAATGATTTGTGAAATACTTATTATTAAATAAGTATGGAAATGCTTTTCCAAAATGAAATGAAACGTTTTATAATTTATCTTTGTAAAGATAAATTGAAATTGAATATTTGAAATCGATTTGAAAATCGTATATCAGTAGATATTTGAAAATATAAATTCACTATGGAATTTATAAAGGAAAGGGAAACTGTTTAGAAAAATAAACATTGATTTATTTTTGAAGTGTGGAAATTTTATATCTAGTAAAGATATTTTGGAAGATAAATAATTTGAAAAATTATTTGGAATCTGATGATGTTGCGCATCTTTATTGATAGTTAAATAACCGACTATCAATAATTACCTTGAATGGTATTTGTTGTGAATTGGATGAATTTGAATGCCACACTTATTTTTGAATAAGCGCTCACTATTCGGGTTAGCTGAGAAAGGACCATGGGGTCGTATAACCCATTCCGAATATGTGATACGTCGTTATGAATTGCATTCGAAGACCGGTGTTGAAGACCGGATATTTTTGAAAATGGAAGGATTACCGTCGAGTTACTCTACATCGGCTGATCTCCGGTTTAGAGGTTTTATCACCCTTAGTGACGGGAAGTCCGGACGTGATTAGAAAATTATTCGGAAATGCAAGGGCTTCGTGAGAAGTGCCTTCGGTTCTGTTCGATCCCAGAACAGACTTGTATGGATTGTGTGTCTGACGTTACAATTTGAGATATAAAGCTGATTTCTTTCAAATACATATCTGTTGGTGGCGGAGAATTTATTCTCTCAGCTTAACACCCTTCTCTGAGACGTACGAGCTCAGAGGTTATGTAGTTGAAATTTATCAGCAATATACTCCCAATTTGGTAACGTGGCATACTGAGTGTTGCTGTGAAATGATCAGTGTTTGATCATTTGCGATATGATCATTTGTTTGATCTTATATCTTTGTGATCATAGGTTGATCATTTTGTTTGACCCGAAGCATGGCTTTGTAGAAAGCGTAGCTTTGTGGACGAGACTTCGTCGAGCCTCACACCCCAGAAATGGTCAAAACAGGAAGGATGCGGCAAGGTTCTAGGGAGTAGCGCCCCTTAGTGTATGTCATTCCTTCTGGATAAAGGTGGTATCATGGTATGGAGCCCAAATACTTAACCTCTGTGGTTGCTGCAAATTTATTACTTTGTGGTTGTTGCGAATCGGGGATCCTCGGGAAGATCGGTGACGATCGGGGGATGGCATACGCGTGTCAGTAGTTACCTATTTTTGCAGAGGTAACCCGGCCTTGTGTTGGCAGAGATCTAACCGTAACGTTAGGTTCTCGGGTCGTCTATTCCAGGGACGTACCCATCGTGGAATAGGAAGTTCCTTAGCCTGACCATTTGTTGGAAATCCAAAGAAACAATACGAGCCTTGTACGGATTTAGTTGTAGAACCTATCATTCACTTATGGTGGCGCCCCACTGTTTGGATGGTAGCTATAGTAGGCATAGTTCGAAATGTCTATGCTGGCTAAGATTTATATTCTACTTTCGAAATGTTTTCTACACTATGCACTAATAATAATATCAAAAATGATTTGATTTTGCGTAGTAAGCATCTTTGACTATCATAAGAAGAAATCTCCTCCAATTCTGCGTTTGCATTGTGTGTGTGGCGGGAGGTCTTATGGTAGTTTCATTTTCCAAAAGCATTGCGAATTGACTTTAAAAATATTCCTTTGTTTATTTTAAAGATAAACTGTTTTACGATCTCACACCAGTCACCATGACTGACTCGGAGTTTATTGTTCCCTTCTAAACTCTGGGTGCCCACCAATTTCCACACGGGCAGCCTAGAGTTATGTTATCAGGGTATTCTGGAGCTTTGGAGATAAGCTGGATGACGAGACGTAGTATTTGTATCTGATAGTATTTATTCCGCTGTGTATTCTATATGAGGACAAGTTTATATAACTGTCCATTGTTGTATTGAGTTGTATATTGACTCTGATGATTTATGTATGTATAAAATGATATAGTTCTTTGTTTTAAAGATTATTCATTTATCTATTATATATTGTTCCGCTGCGATATGTGAGATTCTGATATTGTTTCTGTTCTGATGTTGTTCTGTTGTTCTTCTATCTTCTCTTCTTCTTCTACTCTTTTCTTCTTCTTCTACTCTTTTCTTCTTCTTCTACCTTTTTCTTCTTTTTAAAACCATAACTTTTCGGGTTTCCGGCATTCGATGGCTCGGCAGTCGATAAAGTGAGTATCGATGTCGAATTTTCAAAAGTCGAAAATTCTGGGATGTTACAGCGTTTATAATGTTTTACCCCTATTCTGAACACAATGGAACATGTTTTGAGGCCTAATTCGATCGTATGTGGAAGATAGCTTTTTGAACCCAATTAAAATATTAAATTTTCGATATTAAATTCAACGCGTTTCTATCCCGTACTACCAAACGATAACTCCAAACACTGCGAAATTTGAAACCCAATAATAATTTACTATTACAGACCCAATGGAACTGGTTTCGTCAAAATCCGAGATTGTACCCTGGAAGGCTATTTTTACTCGTTAATTTAAACAAGTTATTTTTTTAAAACCGAGTAAATCGCTTTTAAATTCAATTTTAAATATTAACAATCTTCATTGTTGATTAAATAAAATTTACATCAACTTCCGATATCAATTTACAATCATATTAAATTCAGAATCCAATTATTCAAATAATTTCCAATATTAAATTTTAAACAGTTTAATTTTCCAATAAATCAATAAATTTCAGTATTAGATTTTAATTGAATTTTAGTTATCAACATCATTTGATTTCTATCTAACTAATTCTCAATTATTATCCAACTTCAGTTATTGATTATAACCCTAGTTAATATATATAATTTCATTTCAATACTCGTTATCGACAAATCTTCGAAATTAGTTTATTTCAAAATTTTATTTAAGTTCATAACCAATACTTACATTCAAAATTATTAATTTTTTTAAACCATTTTATTCATTAATTACACTAAATTTAATAATTTTAAAATAGCTAAATACGGGTCGTTACAATCTCCCCACTCAATACTTTTCGTCCTCGAAAAGGAACTAAATAAAGAATTTAACATTTGAAATATTTAACTCAAAATTATGAACTTATAAAATGGTAAAGTCTTATTTGAAAACTTTTACTATGCTTCCATTATGCCACTCTGTTCAACTTACAGAAATCACAATTTAGTTATAAAACAAGTTATAAAAATTTTAAACTTCAAAATTTTTCTAACACCCGGATTTACGGAAAATTTCGGCAGAGCCTCCTTTGCGCGGCACAATCGAAACAACTACAAAACGCCTCTACGGGCCCCAAACCAACAAAAGAAACCAAAAGCCAAGTGGCTCAATAAAATAAAATCACCAAATCCAATGACAAAATAAACACGTACCTTTTTGTCGAGCAATCCAAATTTTTTTTGATTTTAAGTATCTGCATCTTAATTACCAATGATATCCAATCATATAATTTACAATCATTTTATAGTTTGCATTTTCAATTTCCAATATTTTCTTTACTTATTTTGTACGATGTACATATATCCTCCGTATGCAATATCAAATCTGATCGCTCACTCGATCACACAATTTCATTTCCAAACTAGTATCGTTCACACGACTCTCTAGTGCGGACTCAGATCTGGTTCCTTGATCAGAAACAGTAATTCTCCTTGCATAGCCATATACTATGATAGAGAATTCCAAAATCAAATCAAAAATCCATATCCAGGGTTCGCCGTCGAGAATCTAGTGAAAAATTCTAACTCGGATCGATACAAATTATCTCAAAATTCTGTGCTCGAATCTGGATCAAATTGTTATGCGAACAAAATAATATACGTACAACTTACGTATTGACTTTGAATAGATTTCTATACAATTCATCTATATTAAATTATTTTACTTACTTTCATTTCATTTACAATTAATTATTCACAATCCATTATACATATCCCTTATTTGCTTGGTATATCAATTTCTTTACATAGCATATTATTTAATACTATCATTTCTTAAACATCATTCCATAGAATTTGCTTACTTAAGTTCATTTTAAACGTCCTATACAATTTAATTAAATTCAATTTCATTTTACAATTGATTCTTAGTTACGCCCAATCCTTTTCATTCACATTCATTTTCATAATTTCCTTTAATAACAGGTTTATTTGTGAACTTTTTTTATTAATCATCACTTTAGTTTATAACCATTCTATAAAGGTCATATATACGAAGTTGGACTTTATCTAAGTTTATAATTATCTCAAAAGTTAAAAATTCAATTTCACAATTTCTATGCAAATTCATATTTAAATTCTATAGTCTATTTACAAAGATGTTCTTGAATTCATTTGTCTACTTTTTTAAGTTCCACTTACTTATCCTATTTAGTCATTAACCATTTCATACTTAATTAGTATATAACATTTATGATTACAACTCAATTTTCCTTTATATACATTTTAATTACTTCTAAGTTTTGTTTATTTGTATAATATCCCATTACGTATCCAAAACATCATTTTCAACTTTTAACATTTGGTAAGTCTTATTATATGCTATTAGAATGCAATTTGGTATTATACAAATTAATTGATTCATTTACTTAATTAGAAGGTTCACTATTTTAATTTGTTTAGCTTTTCTTTACCTTCAATTTTAGAGTTGCAAACTTCATCTCTAATGTTCCTCAAACATTTATAGCTTAGATTTCTTAGTTCTCTTATTTTATGAGTTCTGGTTATTCAAATATTTCATTTCATTCAAATAATTTGAAGATTGTTAGATAATAGAACTTAAAATTTAAACACCGGGTTTATTTCAAATCATTTAGAATAAATACATATTATATCAAATCATACTTTTGGAGTTTAAACCAAAATCCGTTTATCAAAACAATTTCGAAGCAAAACTTCGTAGAAGTCTCCCCCACTTTGAGACTCGAAAATGAACGTCGATGAAGCTGCGCAGTCATCACCGAAATTATTTTCCAACGACAGAAGAGGGGAGTACTGAATTCGTTTCTTTTTAAAATTTATTTGAAAACAATTTGAATTTGTATATACTTTTAAACAATACCAATATTATTTTTCAGACCTCGAAAACCTTTTCAGAAACTCCTGAATTTAAATTTCTTAAATTCTCAATTTTACGTTCATTTACTTGCAAATTACATTTTACATATCACATTTTTTTTAAATTTCATTTTCTTATAATGATATAATAGAGAATAGTTTAGGAATATTGACTAATCAAACAATAAATGATAATGATCAATATTATCATTTCCAACAACCTATTCCTATTATATATACCATAATATTTTCCGAAAATTATTCCTTTATATATAAAATATAATCAAGGTAAATTATTTAATTTGCTCAATTTCAAAATAATATTATGTCGAATTGTTCTATTCAAGTGTTTAGAGATCCCTATCAATAACGTTAATTACTCGTATTGACCAGAATCCATAAGCCACTCAACAAATCAACCAACACAATATAAAACAAATTTTATATTCACTAACAAATATGCTCTCATATCTATTAATACACTCAAACTCATTTTGGGGTGCTACTGACCCTATCTCTAATGAGTTACCCCACAAAGCTAAGGTTATCGCTAAACCAAAGCTTTGATACCAACTGTAACGACCCACCTTTTTAGACAGTTTAAATCGACAATAAACCACACATGTCAACTCAAACAATTCAAAAGGGTGGATTGTTAATGTGGTTAAATAAGAAAATAAGAGAAAAGGAGAGGAAAACAAACACAGAATCTCGCAGTGGAACGACAATATATAATAATCAAATAAACAGTTCATGAAGCTGTTTATACAATACATTTGGTTATAATCTATACAACATTTATCAGAGTTATATATACATCGGGGATAAATAAATAATGCAGCAGACAACATAATGCAGGGATAATGATAGTAGTAATATACCAAGTCTTCGTCCTCCAGAATAGATCTTCAATAAGCTGAAAAACTCAGGACCAACCCGAGCGTAATGAAAAGACAAAACACTTAAGTCAGGACAAAAATATCTTATGTACGTCAAATCGATATCGTATATAAATATGAGTGTCACGGCGTCAGAGATGCTTACGGGATTTCACATCTCATATCCAGTGTATAACGTGCGTGCTATAACTCAGGAGATGTTACGGAATTTTCCATCTCTTAAGGATCCGTCAAAATATTTATATGTAGTAGAATACGCTATATATATAATGTCTAGTCAGTAAAATAAATATTTTTCTTAGCGTTAAGGCTTTACATTGATCCCCCTTAACGCGTTTTTAAGCATTGTCGTACAGTTTGCATATAAAACACCAGTAAACGGTCGGTGGATAGGGATGCGCCGTGATACGACAACACTAGACCAAAATCGTATGGGTCTCGTTTCGGGATAAAAGTATGACAAGGCACGTGAGGCAATATCTAAGGTAGGATACTACCAGTTCGGGTCGCAAGGCTGGTGGTAACACATCATAGCCATGACCGCCCACCGCGTCCACCCATCCCATATCGAGTCAAAGGGAGGCTATCCCAATCAAGGTGCACCAATCGAAACCAACAACAAGAGTAATAATATGGACCGAGTCCAAGAAAAATTGAAGAATGGATGTCCGCTCGGGGTAATTTTCCCACTTGGCCCTGTCAAGCCGTCCTGTTTTAGTCATTTCAAATTAGCATAAGTGCCGGGGTCTATCCATCATCGTTCCCTTTCTTAAAATCCAGCAATCGTCGCTAAATACAACCACTTCATTTTGGAGTTTCCTCCGCGTGCATAGTAGTGAAAGTGGTTCCGATATCAACAGAGAGTATGCCCATATCCGGCCCCGGTCTCTTTAACAACCGAACGTCGTTTTACACACCGGTTGGTACTTTTATATTTCGAAAACAGTTCATACTTGATACCAAAATATCATATTCGCTTCAATATCAAATCCATTTCGAAATCATCTTATTTACTCAAAATATACTATTTCAGTTCATAATCATTTTTCCTTAATATCTCGATTTCAGTTCCAAAATTATTCTGAATTTCATCTTGGTTTATAACTTCATTTAACTCAATTCTTATTTAAATCCATGACTTAAAAATAAACATTCCACCCTTGACCGGTTTGAATTTTTGAAAAATAGTTTGAATAATTTTAAAATAGTTAAAAATAGTTTAAACAGTTAAAATAGTTAAAAACAGTTTGAATGGTTAAAATAGTTTAAATATTAAAATGGTTTATATAGTAAAATAATTTGGAAAAACCAAAATAATTTTAATATTTAAAGAATATAGATTTTAAACAGTTTATACTAAAATAATTTATTTGAAAATAGTTTCAAAGTCAAATCGATCAAATTCCAACTTCTCAATTCAAATTAACTTCGATTCCAGGTTATATTCAAATCAATTTCAATTTCGACCTCAATTCCAATTAATTCAATTCAATTCCATTTTGAATTAATTTCAATTCAATTCTCAAAAAAAAATTAAATCATTTAGATTTATATAAATTCAAGTTCAATTTTCAAAATATCAATTTAAGTCGCTTAAATTAAATTTAACTTCAATATTAAATTTAAAATCCAATTTTCAAATATAATTAAATTCCGAGCTCAATTTTGAAATATCGTTTTATATTACTTTTACTTAGTAATATTCAAAGTTCGAATAGAAATCCAATCTTTTAAAAGCAAATCAATTTATGAGATTCAATCATATTCCGATTTTAACTCCAAAATCTCAACTTCAATTATTTAACAATTTCTTTTAACCAAAAATTTATTCCAACCTTTCAAACTCGAATTCGTGATTAATTCGATTTCTATAAATTGATTTTTATTTCTTTTAAATCAAAACCATTTAAATAATTTCAAATCAAAGATTTTAAAATCATTTAATTTAACAAATCCAGTGTCCGTATATAATTTCTATCCTATGGCCAAATGATCAGTTATTTTAATTTAATTTCAGGGATGGATATATATCAATCCAAATTATAATGTTATAGGTATATATCATTTCAACCTATTTATTAATTTATTCAAAATAATTCAATTTACAGTTTTATACACTGTAAATAATATACAGGGTGATAACAGGATATATATAAACAAATAAACATCCAAACATCCAAATATCAAACAATTTACATCCATCACAATCAATCATACATACAGACAATATAATTCACGACGGTTTCATAGTTATTAATATTGGGTAATTAACTGGCAATTTTAATTTATAACGGTTAATTCAAATGACAATCAAATTTATCAAACAACGAACAATAAATTAATATCACTTCATAATTCAAATTTAACTAGCATAAAAATATTCTAGTACATTGTGAGCGTTATAAAACACTCACCTTGATTTTTCAACTTTAGGTTAAATCGAACGACGTTCAATTTAACCTAAAGTTTTAGTCAGCTCTAATCATCTCCAAATATATTCTAGAATGTAGTGCTCATCGCCATGATTCTATCCCGCTTGTTTCGTCCAATTTCCACCTCGTATGAATAAGATACGCATTTTTAAAGATTTCATAATATATAATACAATTAATATTCTTTTTTTTATTAACCTAGACAAATCAGGGTCGCACATCCTAGCTCGAGGAAATCAAGGCCGCTCACTGCCTTCTTCCCAAATGCATTCGAACCAGGTAGAAGCCGCACGCAAGAAACCCATCAGCCGCCCTTGAAACCTAAATGCCGCGACCACCACACTCACCGATAATTCGATCAGCCACGTCCCTTTGAAACGCCAACACTCGCTCGAACATCGGCCACAAGCATAAGAAGCTCGGTTGCACCCTTACACAGAAAATCGTGCACGAACTCGTGACATTCACGGCCATTTTCTAGCTCCAAACGACGACGATAACTCGAATCTACCTTTGGATTTAGAGATCTCATTACGCTCTCCATTTTTTTAGTTGAAAGTTTCTCGTATAGATCGATGGATTTGGAGAAATTTCAGGGGGAAGGGTTGAAGAATTTCGGCCATTAAACATTTTGGAGGCATGGCTGCAATTCTGGGCTAGGTTTTACTGTGGCAAATATATATACGTGTACATATTATTTTCAACCTTTTCCGGACGAACTCCAAACGAAGCATGCCGCTAAGCGTTTATAATGTTTTACCCCTATTCCAAACACAATGGAACATGTTTCCAGGCCTAATTCGATCGTATGTGGAAGATAGCTTTTTGAACCCAATTAAAATATTAAATTTTCGATATTAAATTCAATGCATTTCTATCCCGTACGACCAAACGATAACTCCAAACGCTGCAAAATTTGAAATCCGATAGGAATTTACTATTACGGACCCAATGGAACTAGTTTCGTCAAAATCCGAGACTTTGCGCCGGAAGGCTATTTTTACTCGTTAATTTAAACAAGTTACTTTTTTAAAACCGAGTAAATCGCTTTTAAATTCAATTTTAAATATTAACAATCTTCATTATTGATTAAATAAAATTTACATCAACTTCCGATATCAATTTACAATCATATTAAATTCAGAATCCAATTATTCAAATAATTTCCAATATTAAATTTTAAACAGTTTAATTTTCCATTAAATCAATAAATTTCAATATTAGATTTTAATTGAATTTTAGTTATCAACATCATTTTATTTCTATCTAACTAATTCTCAATTATTATCCAACTTCAATTATTGATTATAAACCCAGTTAATAAATATATTTCCATTTCAATACTCGTTATCGACAAATCTTCGAAATTAGTTTATTTCAAAATTTTATTTAAGTTCATAACCAATACTTACATTCAAAATTATTAATTTTTTTTATAACCATTTTATTCATCAATTACACTAAATTTAATAATTTTAAAATAGCTAAATACGGGTCGTTATAGATGGTCTCGCACGTGGGTGGGGCTGGGCATGCTGATTAGGGTAAATAAGTAGCCAAAAGAATAAGAAAAGTGAACTAAACGCATAATAAAAGATTAGACGTAGGGTCTAATAAAATGGTAAGGTACGTTTGGAGTAGCCCAAAGAGAAGCTGGACAAAGAGCCTAACAAAGCAGTTCATCGCAGATTTTTAGTACAGAAAGAGCACGTCCAACTTAGTTATTTTGGGCTCGAAGGAAGTACGAGACTTCAACGGGACTTGAGGATACTCTAGGATGGCCCTCTAGGGTAGGCTTAACGAAGCTGCACTCCCGGAGGCAGGTCTGTAGGTATTCCATCAAGAGAGTATGCCTTGACTGCTTTTGCATTGCAGGCCTGACGAAGCGGACCTCAGTAGGCAGTCAAAAGGTTGATGATGGAGTAAGATATTCGTATGACACCGTACTCTAGTTTGCGAGTAGGTTATAGTGGGCAGGACCCATAAGGATAGTCGAATGCAGATATCAGCCATCATCTGTCAGAGCGAGTTTGAGAAAGACTAGGGTTAAACTAACAGGCCAATGATTCTTTCACTATCGAGACATTGGATGAGGGGCAAAGCCAACTGGATGTTTAGATTATTTGCAGTAGGGCACAATCACTTAGCTCTTGAAAGGTCTTTCGATTAGTTGAGGGAGGCTGTGTTGGGCCATAGCCATGATGAGAAAAGAGATAGGCCAAGTAGAATATGTGTATTGTAGGCCTAATGAAGCGGACCTTTACAGATATAGAAAATCCCCGACCGAGTTCCGTACAAATAGACCTTGGTTGTGGAATTCAGGGAGTAGACATAACGATTACGTGTAGTCCTCAAGGTACGCACTGAGTGGTACATTGTGGATGTCCGAGCACTAGTATAAACTAGTGCGGATGCAGTTTCACGTTTTCATAGTAAACGATGGAACATCAATATTGTAGGCCTCGCGAAGCTGTCCTTTACAGATGTAGTTATAGTATGCTCTAGTAGCAAGGCGATGGAGTCCTTTTCGAGGAGGATACGAAAGGTACTATGGGTAGTACCTAGGACTGATGTGGTCTTTGGGCATGTAGCTACATATATATATATATATTGGTTGTTAGGTCTTAATCTACTAGGGAGTAGATGGATATGATTCACGCACAGAGGCAAGAGCATTATAAACCCAATAAATCTAATATAACAGAAAATGGAAATAGAACGGTATATGTAGAATTTTGCTGGAAGTGTATATTTTGTCCATTCACTAGAACTTTAGTTCTGACCCCCTCCTTATATCATCCCATAAGTCAGATAAATGGCCGAGATTTTACAGCTTTGAGACACTTGTTTAGAAAGTGTTATTACCTTGGTGAGTATTTACTTATTACTATATTTTACTCAGTTCTGCTATGAGATATTTATTTGAGCTCTGATATATTTATCTTTTCCTATTTTCAAAATACCATTCACCCAACTCGAGCTTCAGTGGATTTGGGTTTTTGCATTTTTGCGAAAAATCCGGACCCACTGAAATTCGGGTTGTTACATTTGGTATCAAAGCTTAAGTTAGTAGATCCTTAGTAAATTAGGAAATATGAGTGAACGTATCTGTATTTTTGAATAAAATATAAATATATTATGTACTAAAATCCAAATAGTCCCTAATTATATATTTTAACATATGGAAAGTTTTAAGAAGTATATTTGTGCATAGTTTGCTAGTTGGGTTTGGGATGACCCAAGGATGTTGAGCCCTATGTTATTGCCAATTTATAGTGTACAATAAGCTATGTTTTGAGAGAAGATTGGTATCCATATGTTATAGGAAGTGGGAAAGTTCCCTAGGGATAGTAGGGAGAGTAATTTTATTTTGGAAGGAATAAGAGATTTTAGTAAGGAAATGAGATTTCCAAGGTTTAGGAAGGGTATTCCTAGGGTAGTAAGAAGAAAATCCACTTTATCTCTAGCCCAATAAAATGAAACTTTTGGAATCGAAAAGTTGAAAAATATAATTGTTAATATGGTTGAGGAAGTAATATTGGGTTTTTGAAAAAAAAAGTGGTATGAAATTTAAATTGGTTTTTATATGATGTAAATTTTGTTAAAAGTGAAATTCTTTTTGAAGAATTATAGAGCATGTATAGCTCGCTAGTTTCTTTGTAGGTAAACAAAGATTTTAAATATAAAAACCTAGAGTGTGTTAAGTATCGAAAACGTAGATTACAACATTTATTGTTGTAATAGATGTTTTCGTGAAAAATAAAGGAAGCATAGACTATGACACTATTATTATAGTATGTGACTCCCAAAGGAAATGTTTTTACATAGCATATGGGATTTATTAATATTTATTTTAATTGAATCCATAAACTAGTATTTTTGGGTTGTAGTAAAGGTGTTTTACGCAACATCTGTTTTGACCCAAATAAAAAAATTGTGTTTTGAAGATAATTTCTAAGTATAAAAATAAAGTGGTTTGTTAGTACACTTATTATTTAAATAAGTATATGGAAATGTTTTCTAGTTATGAAAATATTAAAACAGTTTTAAAAATGAGTTCTTCTGGAAAAAAAGATGTAAGTTAAATATTAGGAAATTAATAAATTTCATAGAAAATGTCTATTGTAAGTGAATATAGATTAAACATACTTTAATATATTGGAATGAAATGAATAATGATATAATTTTCTATGAAACCAAATCATAAATAAAGATGTTTTGTGCAAGTTATAAGGAATAGCGAATGAGATGTACAAGGTATGGAAAGCACCATTTTTTGTATAGCCTATTTTGATAAAATATAAAATAAGTTCCTTGTAATTTCACATAAACATGAAATCCGCTTTTAAAGGATTCATAGAAGGTTTTAGCGTTAATGGCTTCCCATAAGAGAAAGTAGTTCCAATACATTAAGGTATAAAACCACTAGGTGTAATAAGAAGTATAATAATTAGAGACAGTGTAAGTTGGGAAGGATATTATAGAGAGCCTTAGTAGGAAAGCTAAGCAATGGAAATTTCATATTTTTCCATTGATTATGCGCATTAGTTGAGTGCCTTTGTAGAAAGTCCCCATTTGTAGTAAGTTAGAAACTCCTCCAAGATTAGGTAATTGGAAGAGTAGGAAAGTTAAGGGATTTTTGATAAAATAATTGTTCTTATCTACTCCAGTTTTCGTAAATTTGAAAATCTATGAAAAGAAGATGTTTTGAAAACATTTGAGGACATTTTTGGATGTCAAAAAAAAATGTTTTAAGGACAAGCAAGGCATGTTTTAAATAAAAATGGTTTGGTGAAAAAGTAAATAAGTTTTTGGAAGAGAAATACATAGTAAACAGCTAAATTTAAAAATTCAAATTTTTTTATGGAAAGATGTAAAGGTCTTTAAAACGAAAAGAAGAATAAGTTTTGAACTTAGAATTTGTAAGTTTTCCTTTTTAGGTTTATGGAATAATGTAAATTCAAAGAGTTGTAAAGATGCAAGTCTAGAAAGATAAAATATTAAGTAACCAAGTATCTTTGAATTTAATAGAAACTTCAAAGTAACGTTTTCAAAGGTAAGGATTTTGGGATTTGATGTTTCAAAAATTTAGAAGCTTTAATTTTTGAAATGAAATGATAAAATACCAAACCAAACTTTTAAATATGGAGTAGATAAGAATCATTTCCTAGGTGTGATGGGAAAAGTGTAAGTCTATGTAGGAGATAGCAATGGTTACTTTTAGTAGTAATAATAAAAGTTCCCGTAAAGTGTATAGGGCAATAGTGAGAACCTAGGAATGTTGCTTCATGTGTCTAGACTATAGAAGAATAGTGAAGTGATATTGGTAAGATAGTAAGACACACGTGGTTGGGATAGGTAGACCTTAGTTGGGGAAAAATGAAAGGTAAAGGTAAAGACAAAATTTCTCCAAGCTTAGTTGCCTTTTTAGATAGAGACTGCTTAGATTGTAATCCTTATTCGTTGCAGTAAATGATACTTGGTTATTCCATTTTGAGTATGGAATGGAAGAGATGAATAGATCTTATTCATCGTGAGTAATGCAGCGTATGTTAGTAACGAGTAATAGGCGGCAGGAGGAGCATATGAGTTACTTGGATTCCTAGAGTAGGACCTTTCTGTGTCAGGGTGGACATGGTCCTAAGCCTCCTAGCCTTAGATGATAGCTGTGTTTAGCTGCTATATTTACCTATCTAGTATCGCTTTGCAGTAGGACTTGTTTTCTCTTTTAGTTATGAGATTGTGCACCTATGTAAGCATTTAGTTCCTATTATAGTAAATCAATGATGATTAGTATGATGCTTTTTATCTGTGTTTTTGTGATGTTCACAAGAAGAGAATAAGGACATAGGACGTAAATAATAAAAGAAAAGTAAAAGCAGATAAAAGTAACTAAAAGAAAAACAGTATAATCTAAAGAAAGCGACAGAAACGTCAATAAAAATAAATGAGAATTACAAAAGAAAAATACATTTTTTTTCTAAAAATTAAGCTTGGGAAAAAATTTGGAAAGGAAGTTTTTCTTATGTAAACCGTGCTTGGGAAAGAAAATCGAGATTTCTATAGAATAGCGGCATAAGTTCCAAGTATGGAGAAAGATGTAAATGTAAGGTTTTCCGTTTTCTACCTTCTTTCTGACATAAGAAATCGAGTTTGGAAAAAATTAGATTTTTTTGAAATTCAATTATTAAAAGTTGTGTGGTAGGATTTGGATGTAAATTCGTTGAACTACGCCCCTATTCAGTAGGAGTGTAGGAAAAATTGGATGAAAAATGTTTTGAGTTTTTAAAAGATTGCATTCATATAAAAATTGCAAGTATGTTTAGGATGTGTGCATCATATTTTAAAAAGGAGTTTTTAAAGAAGAAAAGCATTCATATAGGAGGTACCGCTTAGAAATTCATGTACATGCATATATTTTATGTCGAATAACACTTTGCACATGGACATGGATGGTCGCAAAATTGGATGTACACAAAATGGATGTGATTGATGCGGGGAATTACATAGTTTTAACCTTGTCGAATTTCGGGGATGAAATTTCCTAAAGGGTGGGAGAATGTAACATCCTGCATTTTTAGATAATTTAATAATCAAATAACAATGAATAGTGAAAATAAGCATTTTTGGAATTGTCAGAATATAGCCTCGAAACTTATAGCATTGTGTTCGTGGCGATTTTCTGATCAATTTCCATATATAACTTGTTCAAATCCGAGTTAATATGAAGAATTTACGAGAAGAATAAGAAATCAAAATTATATAAATATATAAACAATTAAAAAAAGAGAGTAGGACCACACGGGTCGACCCATAGGTCGACCCGCAAAGCACAAGGGTCGACCCGCGTTTTTCCCTGGAAGAGAAATCGTCCAGGGACGTACCGAAGTTTTATAATTTGATTTTCGTGCAATCTCGAGTGTTGTTTTCTGGATCCAACGATTCACAGCAAGCCTATGACGTGGTTGCACCAGATTCAATCCTAAAATCCGACGGCCTGAGATCCCTAAGATTCACTATAAATAGAACCCTATGCCTAGCTATTTTCTCACAATCGGATTTTTCTCCCAATTGGGTTCATTGCCTGAGGCTGATTCCTAAATAGAAAATATTTCTAGGGAGAATATCTTTTTAATAAAAATATAGACGCCTTAGAAATAAATCCTGGAAGGCCATGGATTAAAGCTAAGGACGACAGGTGAGTGGATTTAAATTATATTTCTTTTATGTTTATGATATATAATATCGTTAGATTCCCGTTAAATATTTAATTCAGCATTTGGACTAATTTCAGTAATTGGTTCTACTAGCTAGTTATGTTAAAACTGTAAATTTCGTAAGAAAAGTGTACTTATATTTAAATGTTATTTATATGGAAAAAGAGAGAAAAGAAACCCAATTAAATATAAGTAATATTAGGCTTAGAAGTTGTAGAGAAAGGCATAAGCCTAAAAGTGAGAAATATACAGTAAATTATGTTAAAACGGGAGAAATGAATTAAAAAGGAGAAAATCTAATAACTTGATTGGGAAGTTAGTGATAGATTAGTTGGTTGGTTTAGAAAAGGGAATACATTTCCATAGTTTAATATTGTAAGAATAACGATAAACGTAATTGCAAGAATAAAAGCAAGAAAAATGGAATTAGTACATAATAGAGACATTACTGTATTTTGCATTACCTAACAATTAAAGAAACAATAAAAGAAATATCTTGCAGTTACGAGTTATTATTTATAGTATTATTTAGTATTAAAATATGGAAATGGATTTTTAGCACAGTTTTTGTAACCAACCAAATAGAATGGAACTACTTCCCAGAATAAAAGAGAATAACGCAAAGCATTAAAGAAAGTAAAGAAGAAGGAATAATCAAGTTAATTATTTGACAAGACTAGAAACAATAAACAGAAAATATGACTAGATCTGCATTTATTGCGTAGATAGTAGAGTAAAAAGTAAAGCAGTTATTATGATAAGTAACTTATGACAGTTGGACGTGGTCCCAAGTTAAGACTGTTATATAATATAAGAGAACTAAAGAAAATTTAGTATCATACTAAAAGAAGACAGACTAGAATAGAAAAGAGACACTTGCAATTACATTTATAACATGTAGGTTATAAAAGAAAGAAAAGAATATAAAAGTGACAATTGCAAGTATAATTGTGTAACGACCCAAGAATTTTTAATGATTTTATAACGTAATTAACTAATTTTACTTGATAATTTAAACAATAAAATTTTGAAATAAAAATTTGATATTTGAAATGCGCCTATTTAAATATAGTAAATGGTAAAATTTTATTGAAATATATGAAATTTAATTTATTTGTGAAATTTCAAAATTTAATTCTAATCAGCTTATTTGTTGAAATTTAAATATTTTCGAAAACTGAATATTTTTATATAATAAAAATGTAAATCATTTTCTGAGTGAGTCATCGTAATTCGTTTCGTCAAATTTGGACTGTTATAGCTCCGTTTATCTTATTTCGGCGTTTTAGCAACATTTTCGATAGTGAAAAATCGAGTTTTTATAACTTGATCGTATCGCTGATATCTGTGTACCATTCTATTCGTCTCGTCGTGCTGATCTCTACGGTATATTTATTTCTGTATTTTGATGTTCGGTACGCGATGGAAACGACATAACAGTTTGTCGTATCAGTACCGTATTTGTGCCTTTTAGTTTACTTTGCCTTTTCCAATTTTAACTGTGGAATCCAAGCAACATTTAACTGCTTTAATTATTTTACCTGAATCAAAGCATGTGAACATTGCTATGTCATTGATTGTATATATATTTGGTGACTTTTCATTTGGGTTTTGCAGTTCATTTCAGAAAAGAGAAAAAGGGTAAGTTTCATTTTCGAGTTCTCCTTCTTCTCTGTCATCTCGTTCCTCTTCCATTTTCTGCCGAGTTTTTTCTTTTTCCCTAAGAAACTACCGAAGCCTTCCTCCATTTTCACCGAAGCTTGACCATGTTTTTCCCCTCCATGACCCCAAGCGCTTACCCTATTTCCACCACCTAAAACCCACTCAAGCGCCACAACCCAAAAACCCCACGCCCAGACCCATGAAACCCGAAGCATCTCCCCTTCTATACCAAAGGCACGCCCGCGCGATTCCCTCCCCTGACCTGAGTCTGCACCCCAAGCTCACCCTCTTCACTTCTCCTAGCCTTCCTCTTCCAAAATTCGCCCCACCTGAAGCCATCGTGCCAACCCATCACCAAACCCAAAGCAATCCCCACGTTTTCAAGCCCCTGACCCGTGCACTCAGATCTACATGCGCCCAACCTCTGCCGAACCAACCTCCTCTGTGTCAGCCTCCACCAGATCATCGGCGAGCCTCCAGTCGCCGCCCCAAACCCATGACCGACCTCGACCACCTGACCCGAACCCTCTTCCTTTCCAGTCACCTTTGTCGTTGCATTTTGCCTCGTGTTTAGAAAAAAAGATGATGAGAGAGCGCGCACGCGCGCGCACACACACACACAGATATATATATATATATATATGTGTTTTCTGTATATATCTTTACTACTAATAATGAGAATTCCTTGAATAGGAATTCAACCATGTCTTTTTGAAATACCAGAAATACCCCTCATTATAATAATGGAAATCGTTCACTCTATCTTTATCTTTACTACTAATAAAGAGAATTCATTGAATAGATTTACTCAGTGTCTTTTTGAAATTCCAAATATACCCTTTTACATCTTATCTTATAGAGAAATAGTATTCAAATATGGGAATATAGCCTGTTATTTTCTAAGTACAATTGTCAGTCCCCATGGAGAACTACAGTGTACGTTCACAAGATGAAGTATCTGAGTGTTTCATATTGTCCGTAATTTAGGTGGGAGTTAATCGGTCGAAGTCTCGTCGGATTCCGAGTTAGTACGAAGAAAATATTGCAGTCTGAACAAAAAAATAGCGGCTTCTGCACTAGGCGAAGTTCAAAAATGGGGATGTGGTATCCTGTTATTTTCTAAGTACAACTGTCAGTGCCCATGGAGAACTACAGTGTGCGTTCACAAGATGAAGTATCCGAGTGTTCCATATTGTCCGTAATTTAGGTAGGAATTCATCAGTCGAAGTTTTGCCTGATTCCGAGTTAGTATGAAGAAGTTATTGCAGTCAGAACAAAAAAAATAGCGGTTTCTGCCTAGGAGGCGTTCAAATGTGGGGATGCTACTATCATATCTACTTTCACAGGTACAAATAAAAATGCATGCACATTGTGGTTAAATGCAGGCCCACCTGGGCATGCATATGTACTCGTATATATAATATTGATATATGTCTGAGCACATATTGTAGTGGTATATTGACATATTGATATATATAATATGTCTGAAGTTGTTTACTTATCTTTATATTGCTTGAACTTGTCCTCTGAGCTATTTGCTTATATTGGTTGTAGAGCAGCTACTATATCTATGTGATCCCTGACTTTGTTATTGTAGTACAAGTTGTTGTGCTGTAGTACATTTTCATGATGTGCTATGTTTTGATTTATACCATAGTCAAAAGTATATTCATGTTTGTGTGACAGCCGATCTATATGTGCTACACACATATTGTAGTGAAGCCTATTAATGTTGTATATTATATATACATGCTTTGGTGGCTGCAGCTATATGCGGCTCATGTATAAAATTGTTCCTTCTACCTTGAAGAAAAAATGAGTATATATATATATTTCATATATATATATATATTTGTTCCGTCAAATTTTCGTGTTAAAATCTGCTTTTTTGCTTGTCATAGCTAATTGACTTGTCATGCCTGATTCGTGCCGTTGTCCGTTGCATTGTTCCTTGTCGTAGTTGTTTCCATCGTCCTCTAGCCATGAAAGGTGAGCAATCACTCACGATTAATGTTCTTATGCTTAGTAAATTGATTTCATATTGAAATGACAATTTGAACGTGCTGTTAAATTAGAACTGTTAGTTATTAACTGTTAAATATGATATGTTGACATTTTAAATTGATCACTTATGTAAATTGACATCATTACATGTTAACTGACTATTTATTTAAATTGTTATTGATCATATATGCTTGAAATTGTTATGATACTATGTTATTTTATTATTCTCACTCTGCAAGTTCCCTTAGTTTTAGGAATCACTATGAGTTGAAATGATACATACCCGAATGGACTTTAGAATAAGGGAATATCGTTATGGATTGAAATGATAAACCCAAGCGGTTTTCATTTGATTATCGAATTTTGGGATTGCGGGTTTAATTATATAAACCCGTAAATTTAAATTATTACGGATTGAAATGATAAATATCCGTATCACTTGACCATAAGATAGAAAATTATATACGGACACCGTTGGTCTATTTTATATACGGAAATATATGAGTTTTGATTTTTTAAATATAATAAATGTTCTATTTTAATATTGTAAAATTTAGAATTTTAAATTTATTGATTTTGGAAATTTTAAAAGTTTAGTTTAAATGTAATTTATAAAAATTTACTTAAAATTTTATTATTTTAAAATACATAAAATAAGATTTTAAATAGATAAATAAAAAGGTTTATTTTATTTTAAATTGTATAAAATTAATTTTAAATTAATATATATATATATATATTAAAAAGGGTTTATTTTATCTTTATATTTATATTAGATTTTTATAACTTTAATAAATTAAGAAGGTTGGAAAGGAAATTGGACATTATTTGTAGCTTAAATTTGTTAATAATTAAATTTAATAAGAAGTCAGTTGGAACTTAATGATTTTGTAAATTTAAATTATGATTCTAACTTGATTTGATTAAGGATGATTAAATGAGTAATTCCAAATTTAAATAAAATTAAAACTGAATATTTAATTTTGATTTAAATTTATAATTGAGATTTTATTTAAAAAAATTGAAGTGATTTTATATCATGACCACGGTGTGAAATAATCGTTTGGCTGTTAAAGAGACCGGGATCGGATATTGTCATACTCTCTGCCAATACCGAAAACCACTTTAACAACTGTGTACGTGGTGGAGATTCCAGAACGAAGTAGGATGGTTTGGCGAACGATTCTGTATGAGGTTTTAATGCAGCCCTGACTCCTACGAGTCAGCTTGATGTGACTAAAACAGGAGCTATACCTGGGTCAAGTGAGGTCGCACCTCCGATCGGGCATATTTCTTCGAAACCATTCTATTACTTTGTGATTTGATTGGTGCGCACCTTTGATTATGGGAGTGTGTCTCGAGGTGGGCAGTAGTAGCTGCTATGCGTTACTACCAGTCCGGTTCTGCAAAACGGTAGAATCCTACCCTAGGCATTGCCTCGTTGCCCTGTCACATGCCTTATCGCGCCCACTACGAGTTTGTTTTGTGTCGTACCTATGGACTGCTCCTAGATAGCCCACCTACTTGGTGGAGTTTACAGTACTGTATAGACTACGGCATTGTATAAAATGTGTTAAGGGGGATATGGGTAACGCCTTAATGCTATTTTGATATTTTACTTTACTGTAGACATTATATATGAAGCGTACTGTACAATGTATGTAGATAGTTTATCGGATCCTTAAAGGATGAAATCCCAACATCCTTTAAGTTATATTGCATTTACTTGACATCTCACTTGAGTTTGATTTATCTACATAAGAATGTTAATCCTGACTCGAGTGTTCTGTGTTTTGCTTTACGCTCGGGTCAGCCTGAGTGTCACGGCATTTGAGACTCATCTTTTGGAGCTTGGAGTTCACTTGGAAGATCTATCTTATTCAGCTTTCAGTTTATTTCTGTTATTTTCAGTTGTATGTTTCAGACTTGTCATTTGCCTTTGTGCTAGAGACTTATGTGTATTGGGATTTCTGTTGTATTCTGCTTTGGACTATGTTATTTCTGTAGTAGCTTCATGAACTACTATTTATCTATTCCACTGCTTATTGTAGTAAGCTCTGTGTCTATGATTCTGTGATTGATTTATTTACTGTATATGCTAAGTTATGCCAAATATATATATATATATACACACACACACACACATATTTACAATCTGTTGTTTTGGGAGATTCAAATCTGGTTCAAAATAGCGGGTCGTTACAAATTGTAACACGTAGGTTATATTTAAAAACAAAGTCATAGAAGAGGCTATTTTATCAAACTTAGATCTTGGATTAAGTTAATAAGCGAAAAAAAATAGCAATGGCCCGTACCGGCAGCATTCCCTTTTAGGTCTAGGACCGATGGTCTCACACGTGGGTGGGGCTAGGCATGCTGATTAGGGTAAATAAGTAGCCAACAGAATAAGAAAAGTAAACTAAATGCATAATAAAAGATTAGACATAGGGTCTAATAAAATGGTAAGGAACGTTTGGAGTAGCCCAAAGAGAATCTGGATAAAGAGCCTAACGAAGCAGTTCATCGTAGATTTTTAGTACAGAAAGAGCATGTCCAACTTAGTTATTTTGGGCTAGAAGGAAGTACAAGACTTTATCGGGACATGGGGATACTCTAAGGTGGCCCTCTTGGGTAGGCCTAACGAGGCTGCACCCCGGAGGCAGGTCTGTAGGTGTTCAATCAAGAGAGTATGCCTTGACTGCTTTTGCATTGCAGGCCTAACGAAGCGGATCTTTGTAGGCAGTCAAAAGGTTGATGATGGAGTAGGATATTCGTATGACACCATACTCTAGTTTGCGAGTAGGTTATAGTGGGTAGGACCTATAAGGATAGTCGAATGCAGATATCAGCCATCATCAGTCAGAGCGAGTTCGAGAAAGACTAGGGTTAAACCAACAAGCCAATGATTCTTTCACTATCGAGACATTGGATGAGGGGCAAAGCCAATTGGATGTTTAGATTATTTGCAGTAGGGCACAACCACTTAGCTCTTGAAAGGTCTTTCGATTAGTTGAGGGGGGCTGTGTGGGGCCATAGCCATGATGAGAAAAGAGGCAAACCAAGTAGAATATCTGTATTGTAGGCCTAACAAAGCGGACCTTTACAGATATAGAAAATCCCCGATCGAGTTCCGTACAAATAGACCTTGTTGTCAGAATTCAAGAAGTAGACAAAACGATTACGTGTAGTCCTCAAGGTACGCATTGAATGGTACATTGCGGATGTCCGAGCACTAGTATAAACTAGTGCTGATGCAGTTTCACGTTTTCATAGTAAACGATGGAACATCAATATTGTAGGCCTCGCGAAGCTGTCCTTTACAGATGTAGTTATAGTACGCTCTAGTAGCAAGACGATGGAGTCCTTTTCGAGGAGGATACGAAAGGTACTATGGGTAGTACCTAGGACCGATGCGGTCTTTGGGCATGTAGCTACATATATATATATTGGTTGTTAGGTCTTATCTACTAGGGAGTATATGGGTACGATTCACGCACAGAGGCGAGAGTATTATAAACCCAAACCTAATATAACAGAAAATGGAAATAGAACGGTATATGTAGAATTATGCTTAGAAGTGTATAATTTGTCCATTCACCAGAACTTTAGTTCTGACCCCCTCCTCATATCATCCCACAGGTTTGATAGATGACAGAGATTTTCCAGCTTTGAGAAACTTGTTAAGAAAGTGTTATTACCTTGGTGAGTATTTACTTATTACTATATTTTACTCAGTTCCGATGTGAGATATTTATTTGAGCTCTGATATATTTATCTTTTCCTATTTGCAAAATACCAGACAACCAACTCGGGGTTTAGTGGATTTTGGTTATAGCATTTTTGCGAAAAATCCGGACCCGCTGAAATTCTGGTTGTTACGGTCTTGGTTAGCGCTTCGAACCATTCGATCAGTTCCATCTGTTCTTATCCATCTCTATCTATATAAATATATTTTTCTGAAGCCTTAGCGGTCTTTTATTTCTAATTCCTATACATCCAAAATTCTATCTCATCTGTTCCTTCTCAAATGGATGTCAGACATCAAAACCTAAATCCCCAATTCCAAATCTAAATCCAAAATTCAAACTCCTCTAACCTTATCAAATTATATATCGTTGTGAAGCTCTCGACGAACGTAATTTGCATCTGCAATTCGTTTTTGCAATCGAGGTTCGGTTTGGCCAGAAATCAGTGAACTTGGCCGTTAAAATTTGGGTTTTGTTTTCAATGGTGGATCTTTGACCGCGGAGCGATCGGCAAGTACTGCGGCATAGAGGCGACCAAGAGCTTTCGATCCCTGGTCTTCGTTCGTGCTATGGGTGCTTAGATTTGCCATGATCGGCCTTGTAGTGGTGGCGGCGGCGGAGCAGGAGGGGAGGCCTGAAGGGGTCGCGACTTCATGGAGAGGACGGCATGGCGAGGGCAACATTGGTGTTCGATCTAGGTGAAGTTGGCTGTAAGTGGCGGCGATAGTGCATGAGGACTGGTGGTTGATGGTTGATCGCATGCGGCTAGGGTTAATGAGGTGATAGCATATTTACGTTATTGCCCCTATATTTTATTTTTAACTAAATTTTAATTTCAACGTTCTAACACGTATAACTTTTTCATACGAGCTCCAATTGACGCGCAGTTTCTTCCATTGGGTTTGTATCGAAATTCCGGACAACAAGGAACTAGTTTGGTTGAATTTGGCGAATGTTGGAATTTGGGCGTTCTTTTGGGTTTTAATTCGACTAAAAATCAAAGGTGAGTGTTCAAACCACTCACAAAATACTAAATTATTTTGATGTTCGTTAAATTGAAATCATGAAGTGATTTAATTTATTTATTGATTGTTGTTTGATGGTTTAAAATTGACATCTATATTGAATTGCATCGATAGTGTAATTTAATTTGATAGTTAAATTGAAATTGAAATTGACAATTAAATTGAAATTGGAATTTAATTTGCTAGTTAAACACCCAAGAATTTATAACTAGTAATCCGTTATCATATGTGACTGTTTTGGATGTTGATTGTGATGGATGCCTAATGATTGATATGTTAGATGTTTGGATGTTTTATGATTTATTCTTGTTATTCACCCTGGATATTACGGGCATCAAATAAATCTGAAATTAAATAAATTAAGAAATAGGTTGAAATGATATATACCTATGACACTTGATTTGGATTGAAATGATATATATCCATCCTTGAAATTAAATTTAACTGATCACTTGGCCATAAGATACAAAATTATATACGGACACCGTTGGTCGATTTTAAATTATTTTCTAAATCGTATAATATGTTTTGATTTAATAAATTTGATTTTTTTTTAAATTTAAATTTAAAGGTTTTATTTAAAATTTATATTTTAGTTAATATAAGTTTTAAAAATCCAAATTTTAAGTTTTTAACTTATAATTTTATTTAGTTTTAAAAAAATATAATTTAAATAATGTAATATAATAAAAACACTTTAAAATTTTAATTTACTAAAATATTTAATATAGTTTTAAAAGGTTTATTTAAAAATTTAATTTAAGATAATAAATGTAGACTTTTATAATAACTTTAATAGATAAAAGTTTTGTAAAAGATTTTAGAATTTTGTTAAAGGTTTTGTAAGGAATTTATAAAAGTTTTGTAAGAGATTTTATAATGGATTTTATAAAAGGATTTTTATAAAAGATTTTTATAAAGGATTTTATAATGGTTTTATAAAGGAGTTTATAAAGGTTTTAAAGGATTTTATAAAGGGTTTTATAAAAGAACTTGTATAAAGGGATTTGGAAGCGTTTTACAGAAATTTGCGTAGAAGTTTATGAAAAGGGGGAAGAGTTGTAAACTGATTTGGAATTTATAAATAGCTTTATAAATGGTTCTAAAGCATATAAATAGTTTATAAATGGTTTAAGAGAGATTTATAAATTATTTCCAAATTGATTGAAAGAAAATCTTCCTCGGTATTTATGAATATATTTATACTTTGGGAATAAGTATATGGATATCTTGATATGAAGGTATAAACTATTTTTGGATTTTTTTTAAATGACCAAGGTGTGAAATAAGCAGTTGGTTGTTAAAGAGATCGAGGTCGGATATTGTCATACTCTCTACCAATTTTGAAACCACTTTAACAACTGTGCATATGGTGGAGAATCCAAAACGAAGTAGGATGGTTTGGCGAACGCTACCGGTATGAGGTAAGAACGCAGCCCTGACCTTCGGGTCAACTTGATATGACTAAAACAGGATGTAACAACCCGTATATTTGGACCATTTAAATTGACAATAATCCACACATGTCAACTTAAATAGTACAAAACACGAATCATTAATGGAGTATATATATATAAATGAGAATCATCACAGAATCACAGAAAATATAACATAACAGAATAGTGCAGCGGAATTACAACATAGTCATAAGAGTAGTTCATGAAGCTACCCATAAATACAACAATGTCTCAAATAAAAGAAATACAACAACATAGATGTCCAAATAGTCCAAATGGAAAGAACAATACTGATAAGATAAGATAGTGATAGTCTTCGGTCTTCAGCTCCAAGTAAGCAGCAACAGCAATCCTCAGTCTGATCCGAGCATATGCACAAACAAACACTCGAATCAGGACATATATTCTTATACAGATAATATGGTTCAAATTTGAAACAACAGTAACTCAAAGATGAATGGAATAAACATCTTTCAGGATCCGATAAACTATCTATACATAGTAGTGTACGATAAATAGATAATGTCTAACAGTAATGTAAAATATTAAGATAGTGTTAAGGTATCACCATTATTCCCCTTAACACATTTTATATAAGCATCATTGACTATACAGCACTGTAAACTCCACCGTAAACTAGTGGGATATCAGGGAGTACTCCATAGGCATAATACAAAACAAATTCGTAGTGGTCACGTATATGGGAATACAAGTATGACAAGGCACATGAGGCAATACCCAAGGTAGTGACACTACCGTTTGCCTGATCCGGACTGGTGAGAACGCATCGCCGCAGTGATCGCAACACCGTGAAACAACACTCCCAAATCAAGGGTGTGCACCAATCAATCACAAAGTAAATGAATAGTTTTACGAAGAAGTGTGTTCACTTGAGGTAGCTAACCTCCATTGGCCCGGCACGGCTCCTGTTTTAGTCATTTCCAATTTGACACAAGTGTCAAAGCTATCCATTATCGTTCACTTTCTTCAGTCATCGCGTTCGTCAATCCAACCACTTCATTCTGGACCACACTCCGCGCGTAGTTATTAAAGTGGTTTCCGGTTTAGACAGTGAGTATGTCCCTAACCGA
The DNA here is from genome assembly GCA_030737815.1 of Allium fistulosum. Taxonomy (NCBI): domain Eukaryota; kingdom Viridiplantae; phylum Streptophyta; class Magnoliopsida; order Asparagales; family Amaryllidaceae; genus Allium; species Allium fistulosum. The sequence continues at coordinate 922,823,753 of CM060906.1, forward strand.
TTCCGGTTCCTTTAATAACCTTCGTGATTATAACACCGATTGGTCGTTAATATATTTCAAAACCAAATCAATTTCAATTAAAATTCGTAAATCGACAATTCGTTAGTCTTTCTAAATCAATTTCCAAAATTACATCTCATAACTTCTCAATTTCTTTTTAAAATTTCTATAATTCAATTTCAAAGTTTCAAATTTAAAACAATTCAAATATTCATTGCATTTCGTATATCAGTTCATTCCAAAATCATTTAACTTAGTTAACGTTCAAATCGATTTAAACTCAATTATCGATTTCATTTGATATTCATTCAATTAATTTATCATTAAAACAATTTCAATTAAATTTCCAATTCATTACATTACTTACTTAAGTTCAACTTGTTATATCAACTTTACAAATTTATTTAAATTAAATTTGTCGAACCCAAATCTTTAAATTACAAGTCTTTCATTTGTTAACAAAACACATTCTATTTCTTATTAAAGAAATCCATTTCACTTATTATTTACTTAGTTACACTTGTTCAAAATTCAATTTCACTTAAATAAATATTCAATTTAGTTTAACCATTAAATTATTCAATCTTATTCAATTATCAAATAATTTCAAATCTTAATTATTACTTAATTTTAACAATTTCAAAACTTAATTATTTCCAATTTCAACTTAATTATTAATAATTTCCAAGACTTAATTATTACAAATTTCAAAACTTAATTTTTAACAATTCCAAAACTTCATTATTAATCAACTTAAATTTAAACAATGTTCTTCGTCAATTACCACGTTATTATTTGTCTCAATTACAAATATTCACATTTTCCATTCATACAAATTTTAAATTCCAAATTTTATTCAAAACCATATTATTCATCAAATGACACTTTATTTTATTTTAAATCAAAACATTGACCAATCGGGTTTAATTTAATTTTCTATCCAAAGTCCAAGTTTATTTGGGTATCTATCATTTTAACCCGATTCCATTTCAATTAACAAATCAAAGCATACAAAGGGAACTTGCAGTGTGATAGCTGGGATGGTGTCAAAGTAAATAAACAAGCAATAGCATCCATTCACACCAATTCGACAATTTAAATAATCCCGAAATAATCGTATTAATTTGCATTTGTTATTTATGCAAATTAATATAATTATTCTTAGAATCTACCCTATCATTTCAAGTAGATTAAAGATTATTACATTACGGTTTTCACTTGTCATTAAATTTCAATACTACAATAATAAATCAAATATACGTTCAAAGGTCCAAAGTGAAATTTATCAAATTCTATGTGTCTATTAACTTAAAATTAAAGGGTCAAGTTAACTAATCAATTTTAACATATGAAGGGGGTCAAGTTTAACAAATCAAAGTTCGACATATATAATCCAATTTAATTCGTTAACTATCATATATCAAATTTAACTTGCAAATTATTTGTCACTTAACAATAGCAGTCAACATTCAATTAAATCACATAGCAATCATTCAACAATACAACTGGCATAAGAATATATGTCGTGAAAATTTATTTCACCTTTCGTGGATAAAGAAATCAATGGCAAAGCACGAAGAAGCACGAAAGAAGTCGGTACACACGAACAACGATCACTGTAATATCGACAAAAGAAGATGACATTAATACAATGAACGTTTGTATATAATTTATAATTTATATAAATGCGCTTACCGACGACGAAAAAAAGAACAAAGGCTGAGAGGTCGATGCTGCTGCAAAAAGCTTAGTCGGTTGCTTCTGCACACAACGGAAAAGAAAAGTCGGTTACTAATTACTCAACAAATTGATACCGATCAATTTCATTTTATTTTTTCTCTTCTTTCCCCTTTTTTTATATATTTTTTTTACACACGCACACACTTACACAACTACACCACTCACGTACACCACTCACGTACACAACCACATGCCTTTATCAAACTCCATGCCTTTATCAAACTTCATCACTCACGTACACCTCAAGCACACACGCACGCATACAGTACAACATAGTACTTCTTTTTTTTCCTTTTTTTTATAACAACGCACGCACACAACATCACACACACGCACGCGACACCACTCGGCCAGGCGAGGCTGGGAGAAGAGGAGGGGAAGGCGTGGTTTTGCTGGGCCGGAATCGGTGGGGTGAGGAGGTTGAGGTGGTGAACACGTGGCCGAAGTGGTTTGGCTGGTAGGTGCGGAAGGGCAGTGGATGTGGGTGGTCGGCGACGTGGTGGCTGGGTGGTGCGAAGGGCAGCGAAGGCGGAGGATGGTGGTTGGGCTGATGGCGCTCAGGTCAATGGACTGGCGGACAGTGGAGGGGAACGGGCTCGGCTGGGAAGGATGAGGCGGTGGTGATAGGCGGAGGAGTATCACTGGGGTGAAGGCATGCGCGTGCATGTGAGGGAGAGGAGCCTAGTTCATTTCATTTTCTTTTTACAAAATTTCTTACAGTGGAGGGAATAGCAAAGGAAGAAAAAGAATGGAGAGGAGGGAGGAATAAAGATGAAGTAGAATACAATTCGTACCTGTAGACTTTTACTTTCAATGAAATGGCAATTGAAGGCTAGGTTCTTTAAATTACAGTGAATGATGATGTTCCACATTCCCAAACGTCAAAACTATTTCCAAAGTAATCACCCCAACTTTTCAACTACAACATTTATTTCTTCAGCTAAAACTTTAATTACAAAAATTTTTGAATGCACACGGGTTAAAATTTTTGGGCTGAATATTATTTAACCGGTCCGTTCGGAACCGATAAATTAACACGAATAATTTTACGTCGGACTCCGATTTACACGAATGAGTATACCGTTTTGATCAGTGCGACGACGCGCTTACAACGGTACACAGATTATGGTGGTACGATTTTTATTACAAAATTTCGAATTTTATATTATCGGAAAAATGCAAGAAAAGCGTCGAAAAATAAGATCGACGGAGCTAAAGAAGTCCGAATTTTGAAAAACAAAAAATGACGTCTTGCTCAAAAGATGGTTTAGAATTTTTCTATGTAAAAATATTCGGGTTCGGAAGATAAATTTTTTTCGCATTTTAAAATGAACTGTTATACAGTAAAACGCGAACGAAATTTTCAGTGATATTTTACGACGAAACTTTACCACTATCAATAACCCACTAGGCGCCTTTTATAAACAAAGTTTGTATGTTAGTTGAGATCGTTTAGAAATTTCAAAATTTTATATTAAAACATTTGATTTTAAATTTTTAAATTGGGTCGGAAATTTAGGGTCGTTACAATCTCCCCCACTCAAAACTTTTCGTCCTCGAAAAGGAACGAGACGAGTGAAGTAAGAATGAAATAAGCAGAAAAGTCAAGATAGATTTTGAGAAATTTGAACTATACCTGAAATTAGTAATTCGGGGTTTGAATCCCGAATGCTATCCTCCGTCTCCCATGTACAATCTCGCTCATCCACACTCCACTGTACTTTGACGAGATTTACCGACTTCCTTCTAAGTTGCTTTGTCTCACAATCGACTATCTGAAGTTGCTTTCGCTCAATAGTCAAGTCAGGCTCAATAACTATCTCTTCCAACTGAGCAGTAGGGATGGTCATAGATGAATCGTGTACAACTTTGCGAAGATGTGAGACGTGGAACACGTTGTGCACACCGGCGAACTTCTCTGGTAATGCAACTCTATATGCCAATGTTCCGACCCTTTCCGTGATCTCAAACGGACCAACAAATCTGGGAGCAAGCTTCCCTTTCCTTCCAAATCGAACAATATTTTTCAAAGGTGACACTTTCAGAAATACTTTGTCTCCTATACTGAATTCGAGATCTCTTCTCCTTCTGTCAGCATAGCTCTTTTGTCTATCCTGTGCCGTCTTTATCTTCTTCCTGATTTCTTCGACTTTTTCAGAAGCTTCCATAATCATTTCTGGTCCAAGCACTAATCGATCTCCAGACTCAATCCAACACGCTGGCGATTTGCACGGCCGTCCATATAAGGCTTCGAACAGTGCCATACCAATGCTTGCCTGGTTGATTAAAGACGATTAATTCAAATTCAAATATACTTATTCAAATTTGAAATTTAATTTCTTTACCTGGTAACTATTATTATAAGTGAATTCAACCAAGTGAAGATGTCTTCCCAAGATCCACCAAAGTCAATAATACAAGCTCGGAGAAGATCTTCCAAAATCTGATTCACCCTCTCAGTTTGGCCATCTGTCTGAGGATGATATGCTGTGCTCAGATTCAGTTTGGTGCCCAAAGTATCTTGAAATGCCTTCCAGAATTTACTAGTGAAAATAGGATCTCTATCGCATACAATACTAGATGGTACACCATGAAGTTTAACAACTTCTCTCATATATATATCGGCCAAACTCGAAGCTGTACGAGTGGTCTTGACTGGAATAAAGTGTGCGGATTTCGTCAGTCTGTCGACAATCACCCATATGCTTTCGTTACTCTTTCTAGTCCTTGGCAGTCCATCAATAAAGTCCATAGAAATTTGCTCCCATTTCCAACCTGGAATTTCTAGAGGTTGAAGCAATCCTGCTGTCTTTTTGTGGTCAGCTTTAACTTGTTGGCAAGTTGTGCATCTGCTGACATAAGTAGAGATATCACGCTTCATCCCACTCCACCAATATAACTTCTTCATATTCTGGTACATTTTTGTGACACCGGGATGAAATGAAAGCGAAGACTTATGATTTTCTCTCAGCACTTCCTGTCTAAGACCATCAACATTAGGAACACAGATACGATCATCAATTCTCAAGATTCCATTACTATCAACATGCGCACCCAATTTATTATCAGCATTTTCAACTCTGCCAAGAACTATTTCCTTGATGCGATAAAGCAAGGTGTCCTCATATTGCTTGGCTATAATACGATCCATAAGAGCTGGGAAGACGGAAAGCTGGAATAACATTCCTTCAACAAGATTACAACATATCATAGCTCGGTTTCTGCTCAAAGCATCGGCTACGGCATTTGCTTTCCCCGGAGTGTAGTTAATATCAAGGTCATATGCAGCTAGAAATTCAAGCCATCGGACTTGTCTCTGATTCAAATCCTTTTGCGAGAAGATATATCTCAATGACTTATGGTCAGTGAATAACTCGAATTTTGTTCCCAATAGATAGTGCCTCCATAGCTTACGAGCAAATACAACCGCAAGAAGCTCTAAATCGTGAGTTGCATAGTTTGCTTCATGGGTCTATAACTGACGACCGGCATAAGCAATAACCTTTCCCTTCTACATTAAAACTGCTCCTAATCCATCACGGCAGGCATCAGTATAGACGGTCAATCCTTCGCTACCGTCAATAACTGTAAGAACTGGGGCAGAGGTCAACTTCCGCTTCATCTCATTGAAAGCTGCTTCGCACTTTTCACTCCAACTAAATTTCACATTCTTTCTGGTCAGTGCGGTAAGTGGTGCGGCAACACGAGCAAAGTTTTCTATAAATCTGCGGTAATAGCCGGCCAAACCCAAGAAACTGCGGATATCTGTGGGAGTTTTTGGGGTCTCCCAATCCTGCAAATTCCAAAGATTCGAATTATGATAATGATAAGTTGTCTTTGATAGAACTGACAAGTAAGAATAGAACTTACATTGATTACGGCGATCTTAGCTGGATCGACCGAAATCCCATTCTCTGAAACAATATGGCCAAGAAATCGAACTTCATCTTTCCAAAAGTGACATTTTGAAAACTTGGCTTTAAGATGATGACTGCGAAGAGTTTCGAGAACAAAAGCCAAATGTGACCTATGCTCTTTCTCATCTTTTGAGAAGACGAGAATATCATCGATGAAAACAAGAACGAACTTGTTAAGAACATCCCGGAAAACTCTATTCATCAAGTCGACGAAATAAGCTGGAGCATTAGTAAGACTGAACGGCATAACCAGTCATTCAAAGAAACCATTCTCAGTGCGGAATGCTGTCTTAGGAATACTCTCCTCAGCGATTCTGAGTTGGTGAAAGCCAGTAGCCAGATCGAGTTGAGAGAATACTTTAGCTCCATGGAGCTAGTCGAAGAGATCGTTGATGCGGGGCATCGGATATCTGTTCTTGTATGTTAGCTTGTTCAGCTCTCTATAGTCTACACACATTCTGAGAGAACCATCTGATTTAGTGACGAATACTACTGCAGCACCCCATTCTGAATGACTTCGCCGAATCAAACCTTTAGCAAATAAATCTTCAATTTGAGCATTCAGTTCAGCCTTTTCTTTAGGAGCCATTCTCCGGGGAGGGAGAACTACTGGTCGGGCACTAGGAATAAGATCAATGCGGAATTCAATTTCCCGCGGAGGTGGTAGAGATTTTACTTCTCCAAATACATCAGAAAAGAATTGAACAACTGGAGTAGAGCTTAGTTCATTTGGATGGGAGTCAAGTGAAAATATAAAACTCCCAGCATATTCTTGAGGTGATTTGCCTTTAATAACCAAAGGCATACTCTTATCATCGATAAGTGAGACTGTTCGAGCTTTGCATGAGATAACAACTTTGAACTTCCGGAGCCAATCAATGCCTAATAGTATATCGAATGCCTCGAATCCAAGGACATAGAAATCCCAAGTGAAGCGGTGAATGCCATGCATAAGAGTGACATATTTGCAAACCCTTTTAAGGTTAGCGGGCCCTCCAATAGGGTTTGATACACATAAGAAAGTAGATGAAAGGATGGGTTCCAAACCAAGTTTATTGCACAAATCAATAGATATGAAACTATGTGTTGCTCCGGTATCAAATAGAACTTTAACGGGTAAAGTATGCAACATAAAAGTACTCTGTAATGTACCTTGGTTATCGGTAGGAGCAGGTGGGGTAGGTGGATCATGGGCGGAAGAAGTCATAGCAAATACTCCAGCCGTCTTTCCCTTTTTATACATAGGACAATCCCTCTTGAAATGGCCCGGCTGCAGACATACGTGACAGAGGTCGTTTCTGGTATTCTGAGGGGGCGGAACAGCGGCACCGGCAGATGTTGGACAGCTGTTGGCGTAGTGACCCCTCTGGTCGCACTTGAAACAAGTGATGGAGGATAAGTCAATAGGCTTCTTCTGAGAATAGCCAAGCCCGGATTTCTGCTGCCAATTCTTCTTCTGTTGCTCAAAATTTGGCTTCCTCTTTCCCGACTGATTAGCTGGTGTCTGAGTAACTGGAGCTTTGGGGACAGATGTACCCTTAGGCTTTCCCTCATATCGAAGAGCAAAATCCATCAACTCGGTGAAAGTTCCATGGACATGAGCGGTGAGGAGCTCGTAATACTTTGGGCGTGCACCATGTATGAACTTCTCATTCTTAAGCAGAGGTGTGTTAATCAAACCGGGTCCGAACTTAGATAGTTCGTTGAATTTCCTTTCATACTCAGTGAATGTCATGTTGCCTTGCTTGAGATCCATAAAAGACCGATAGAGTTGGGCCTTCCCAGCAGCTGGCATCCACTGAGCCATAAAGGAATCCCTATTACAAGTGATATGAAACGAATCAAAATTATGACAAGATAAGAGAGAAATTTATTTAGTTGGAATTTAGATAGATCACTACCTAAACTGGGCCCAAGTGATGGTTTCCTCATCAGTTCGAGAAGTGACTGACTCCCACCAATCTTGTGCAGCATCCTGAAGCTGCCAAGCGGCCAACTTGCGCTTCTGAGCATCTGCGATCTCCAAGCCATAAAAGATCCTTTCCAAACTCTTTAGCCATTGTTGTGCTTCGATAATACTCTCGGAGCCAGTAAATTTGACTCCTCGAAGTTGAGTATACTCCTTGCTAAGAGTGGAGAATCGGACTGCGGGAGCTGGAGCATGTGGACCAGGAGCATTTCCACCCCTTCCTCTAACATTTCTTCTGGTAGCCATCCTGGAATACCAAAAGTGATTTAGAATCAAAGATAGAAATTTATAGAACTTAAGGAAATTCTATTCAATGAATTCAATAAGAAAGATGAATCAAAGGATGTGGATTCTAAAATGATTCTCCTCATTCTAGGGTATGTTTACTCTATCTCTAATAAGCTTTAAACTCCACAGGCTAAGGTTATCGGGAACCTGGCTCTGATACCAACTGTAACAACCCGTTTATTTGGACCATTTAAATTGACAATAATCCACACATGTCAACTTAAATAGTACAAAACACGAATCATTAATGGAGTATATGTATATATATGAGAATCATCACAGAATCACAGAAAATATAACATAACAGAATAGTGCAGTGCAATTACAACATAGTCATAAGAGTAGTTCATGAAGCTACCCATAAATACAACAATGTCTCAAATAAAAGAAATACAACAACATAGATGTCCAAATAGTCCAAATGGAAAGAACAATACTGATAAGATAAGATAGTGATAGTCTTCGATCTTCAGCTCCAAGTAAGCAGCAACAGCAATCCTCAGTCTGATCCGAGCATATGCACAAACAAACACTCGAATCAGGACATATATTCTTATACAGATAATATGGTTCAAATTTGAAACAACAGTAACTCAAAGATGAATGGAATAAACATCTTTCAAGATCCGATAAACTATCTATACATAGTAGTGTACGATAAATAGATAATGTCTAACAGTAATGTAAAATATTAAGATAGTGTTAAGGCGTCACCATTATTCCCCATAACACATTTTATATAAGCATCATTGAGTCATTGACTATACAGCACTGTAAACTCCACCGTAAACTAGTGGGATATCAGGGAGTACTCCATAGGCATAATACAAAACAAATTCGTAGTGGTCACGTATATGGGAATACAAGTATGACAAGGCACATGAGGCAATACCCAAGGTAGTGACACTACCGTTTGCCTGATCCGGACTGGTGAGAACGCATCGCCGCAGTGATCGCAACACCGTGAAACAACACTCCCAAATCAAGGGTGCGCACCAATCAATCACAAAGTAAATGAATAGTTTTACGAAGAAGTGTGTTCACTTGAGGTAGCTAACCTCCATTGGCCCGGCACGGCTCCTGTTTTAGTCATTTCCAATTTGACACAAGTGTCAAAGCTATCCATTATCGTTCACTTTCTTCAGTCATCGCGTTCGTCAATCCAACCACTTCATTCTGGACCACACTCCGCGCGTAGTTATTAAAGTGGTTTCCGGTTTAGACAGTGAGTATGTCCCTAACCGATTCCGGTTCCTTTAATAACCTTCGTGATTATAACACCGATTGGTCGTTAATATATTTCAAAACAAAATCAATTTCAATTAAAATTCGTAAATCGACAATTCGTTAGTCTTTCTAAATCAATTTCCAAAATTACGTCTCATAACTTCCCAATTTCTTTTTAAAATTTCTATAATTCAATTTCAAAGTTTCAATTTTAAAACAATTCAAATATTCATTGCATTTCGTATATCAGTTCATTCCAAAATCATTTAACTTAGTTAACGTTCAAATCGATTTAAACTCAATTATCGATTTCATTTGATATTCATTCAATTAATTTATCATTAAAACAATTTCAATTAAATTTCCAATTCATTACATTACTTACTTAAGTTCAACTTGTTATATAACCTTTACAAATTTATTTAAATTAAATTTATCGAATCCAAATCTTTAAATTACAAGTCTTTCATTTGTTAACAAAACACATTCTATTTCTTATTAAAGAAATCCATTTCACTTATTATTTACTTAGTTACACTTGTTCAAAATTCAATTTCACTTAAATAAATATTCAATTTAGTTTAACCATTAAATTATTCAATCTTATTCAATTATCAAATAATTTCAAATCTTAATTATTACTTAATTTTAACAATTTCAAAACTTAATTATTTCCAATTTCAACTTAATTATTAATAATTTCCAAGACTTAATTATTACAAATTTCAAAACTTAATTTTTAACAATTCCAAAACTTCATTATTAATCAACTTAAATTTAAACAATGTTCTTCGTCAATTACCACGTTATTATTTGTCTCAATTACAAATATTCACATTTTCCATTCATACGAATTTTAAATTCCAAATTTTATTCAAAACCATATTATTCGTCAAATGACACTTTATTTTATTTTAAATCAAAACATTGACCAATCGGGTTTAATTTAATTTTCTATCCAAAGTCCAAGTTTATTTGGGTATCTATCATTTCAACCCGATTCCATTTCAATTAACAAATCAAAGCATGCAAAGGGAACTTGCAGTGTGATAGCTGGGATGGTGTCAAAGTAAATAAACAAGCAATAGCATCCATTCACACCAATTCGACAATTTAAATAATCCCGAAATAATCGTATTAATTTGCATTTGTTATTTACGCAAATTAATATAATTATTCCTAGAATCTACCCTATCATTTCAAGTAGATTAAAGATTATTACATTACGGTTTTCACTTGTCGTTAAATTTAAATTTCAATACTACAATAATAAATCAAATATACGTTCAAAGGTCCAAAGTGAAATTTATCAAATTCTATGTGTCTATTAACTTAAAATTAAAGGGTCAAGTTAACTAATCAATTTTAACATATGAAGGGGGTCAAGTTTAACAAATCAAAGTTCGACATATATAATCCAATTTAATTCGTTAACTATCATATATCAAATTTAACTTGCAAATTATTTGTCACTTAACAATAGCAGTCAACATTCAATTAAATCACATAGCAATCATTCAACAATACAACTGGCATAAGAATATATGTCGTGAAAATTTATTTCACCTTTCGTGGATAAAGAAATCAATGGCAAAGCACGAAGAAGCACGAAAGAAGTCGGTACACACGAACAACGATCACTGTAATATCGACAAAAGAAGATGACATTAATACAATGAACGTTTGTATATAATTTATAATTTATATAAATGCGCTTACCGACGACGAAGAAAAGAACAAAGGCTGAGAGGTCGATGCTGCTGCAAAAAGCTTAGCCGGTTGCTTCTGCACACAACGGAAAAGAAAAGTCGGTTACTAATTACTCAACAAATTGATACCGATCAATTTCATTTTTTTTCTCTTCTTTCCCTTTTTTTATATTTTTTTACACACGCACACACTTACACAACTACACCACTCACGTACACCACTCACATACACAACTACATGCCTTTATCAAACTTCATGCCTTTATCAAACTTCATCACTCACGTACACCTCAAGCACACACGCACGCATACAGTACAACATAGTACTTCTTTTTTTTCCTTTTTTTTTATAACAACGCACGCACACAACATCACACATACACGCACGCGACACCACTCGGCCAGGCGAGGCTGGGAGAAGAGGAGGGGAAGGTGTGGTTTTGCTGGGCTGGAATCGGTGGGGTGAGGAGGTTGAGGTGGTGAACACGTGGCCGAAGTGGTAGGGCTGGTAGGTGCGGAAGGGCAGTGGATGTGGGTTGTCGGCGACGTGGTGGCTGGGTGGTGCGAAGGGCAGCGAAGGCGGAGGATGGTGGTTGGGCTGATGGTGCTCAGGGTAGTGGATTGGTGTACAGTGGAGGGGAACGGGCTCGGCTGGGAAGGATGAGGTGGTGGTGATAGGTGGAGGAGTATCACTGGGGTGAAGGCATGCGCGTGCATGTGAGGGAGAGGAGCCTAGTTCATTTCATTTTCTTTTTACAAAATTTCTTACAGTGGAGGGAATAGCAAAGGAAGAAAAAGAATGGAGGGGAGGGAGGAATAAAGATGAAGTAGAATACAATTCGTACCTGTAGACTTTTACTTTCAATGAAATGGCAATTGAAGGCTAGGTTCTTTAAATTACAGTAAATGATGATATTCCACATTCCCAAACGTCAAAACTATTTCCAAAGTAAGCACCCCATCTTTTCAACTACAACATTTATTTCTTCAGCTAAAACTTTAATTACAAAAAATTTTGAATGTACACGGGTTAAAATTTTTGGGCTGAATATTATTTAACCGGTCCGTCCGGAACCGATAAATTAACACGAATAATTTTACGTCGGACTCCGATTTACACGAATGAGTATACCGTTTTGATCAGTGCGACGACGCGCTTACAACGGTACACAGATTATGGTGGTACGATTTTTATTACAAAATTTCGAATTTTATATTATCGGAAAAATGCAGGAAAAGCGCTGAAAAATAAGATCGACGGAGCTAAAGAAGTCCGAATTTTGAAAAACAAAAAATGACGTCTTGCTCAAAAGATGGTTTAGAATTTTTCTATGTAAAAATATTCGGGTTCGGAAGATAAAAAATTTTCGCGTTTTAAAATGAACTGTTATACAGTAAAACGCGAACGAAATTTTCAGTGATATTTTACGACGAAACTTTACCACTATCAATAACCCACTAGGCGCCTTTTATAAACAAAGTTTGGATGTTAGTTGAGATGTTTAGAAATTTCAAAATTTTATATTAAAACATTTGATTTTAAATTTTTAAATTGGGTCGGAAATTTAGGGTCGTTACACAGGAGCTATACCGGTCCAAGTGAGGTTGCTCCTTCTATCGGACACGCTTCTTCGATACCAAATCTGCTACATTGTGATTGATTGGTGGCCACCCTTGATTTGATTATGGGAGTGTGTCTCGAGGTAGGCGGTAGTAGCTGCTATGCGTTACCACCAATCGGGAGTGCAAAACGGAAGAATCCTACCCCGGGCATTGCCTCGCGTGCCTTGTTAGATGCCTTATCGAGCCCACTAGGATTTTGGTTTATGTCGTACCTTTGGAGTGCTCCCTGATAGCCCACCAGTTTACGGTGGATTTTACAATACTGTATAGACTACGATGCCTATAAAAATGTGTTAAGGGGGATATGGGTAATGCCTTAATGCTATTTTTACTATTATACTTTACTGATAGACACTACATATATAGCGTATACTACTGTATATAGATAGTTTGACGGATCCTTAAGAGATGGAAAAATCTCGTAACATCTCTTAAGTTATTGTACTCACGTTATACACCAGATCGGAGACGAAAATCATGTAACATCTCTGACGCCATTACACTCATTTTCCACGTGATATTGATTTGACTTACATGAGAATATTTTAGTTCTGACTTAAGTGTTTTGTCTTTTCATTACGCTCGGGTCAGCCTGAGCATTTCAGTTTGAAGACTTTATTCTGGATGATGAAGACGGAGTTTGATATATTATATTATTAGAAGGTTTCTGTTGCATCATTTTTGGTATGTCGTTGTTTGTACTCTGATTGTTGTAAAAATTATGTAATCAAATGTATATTATAAAACAGTTTCATGAACTATTTATTTGATTATTATATTTTTTTCATTCCGCTGCAAGATTCTGTGTTTTGTTTTTCATTCTTTTCTCTTATTTCTTATTTATCCCATTGATAATCCTCCCTTTTGAATGGCTTGAGTTAGACATGTGTGGCTTATTGTTGATTTAAACCGTCCAAAAGGTGGGTCGCCTCAATACTAGAGGATTCTCTTAGCTATATTTAGCAACATTATTCAAATTTGATACTCACTTCATGCACCAAGTCATAAGCGAATCGCCGTATAGTAGATAGCATAGCATATATGATAACTCCTATTGTCAATGCATGAAGAATCCACCTCATATGCTCCATTTTAATTATTTTAAATATAGTGCCTATGTATTTTGTTTGGGATAAACCCAACATCGTTTTCTGTTGATTATAGAAGATGTCATTTTCAAATCCAATGTCGATTATTAAACAACCAAACTAAAATCGATCTTAACATAAGTACACCGTTAATAATTAGTAGTTTTTTGTTTGTAGTTTTAGAAATACTTTAGTACCTTTAATATTCCTTCTCATAGACACATGCTTACTCTGATTTTTGATGAAAATAAAACTATTTGATATTTTCATAACACATTCAACTCTAATGCTTATCAAAATGCCATTGTTGTATCACTTTTGGATCATATCCAAAACATACAAACCACATTATTACTCCCATTGACTTCGAGACATTTTTGTTATTATGTGCAAATAGTGTAACGACCCGTGAATTTATCACTTTGAAAAATAATATTTGATTTAAAAATATTCAAATATAAGATTTTATAACAAAAATTATAATGTTTTGAACAATAATTAATAATGGTAATCTTATTTTGAGTAAGTATTTACAAAAATATCGATAAAGTGACTGTTTTATCAATAAACTGCTTGTTAACCATTAGGAATCACGAAAGAGTCTGAATACATACACCTATTCACCCATATAAGCAAGAATATGTAATAAATTATTTATTTTATTTTTAGAAATAAAATGTTTTTATGATGTCATCATTTTTGAATAATTGATTTTTAAATTTAAATTGAGTTTAAATGATTTAATAATTATTTTAAAATCAAATGTGGCCCTTTAATTATTAAATAATAATAGAAATATTATTATTAAACTTTGTTTACAAATATATGTATATTAACTGCGAAGTAAAAATGTGATCGGAAATCGGAATCTGAATTCGTAACGGTTCAACATAGAGAAGTTGTGCAACGTATATGTTATATGTGACATACATGCACATGCACACACACACACAGATATATATATATATATCCATGTACATATATATACACCTTAGAATTAGAGTTTGCATTTATTAATTACTAATGGTAAATAAAATAAATATCATGATATTTATAAAGAAGGAAATCTAAGCTAATGATGACAAATCTCCCTTAAGTCAACTTGGTACATGCCTTACAAGCTTAGGGAAGTGATGAAGACGATGTGCAGGGGGGTGGGCACGTGCGGTCGAAGCACATGGAGGGTATGGTGGTGGTGGTGAGGTGGAAAGATGATGTGATGTTAGGTGAAAATATCATGATATTTTGGTTCAAATTTTTGCCTATAAATACAAGGCATATCTCTTCACTTTCATTCACACTTCCTTCTCTAATTTTCCAAGCTTCTTCATCTTCTTATTCCTCTTCATTAATGGCTTATATGGCCTCTTAGGAAAATTCAAAAAAAGAGTCGAATTTCTGCCAAAATAAGTCGTAATAAATAAAGAGATATACCACGAGTTCAAAGCCTAGTTAGTAATCTCCTCTTTTTTTCACCTAGGCCGAGCCCATCTAAACACTCCTCCACCCATACAATCCCAAGGCTGAACCCCCCTTAGAGTCCCAGAGCGGGATTCATAAGCACTGATATAGGAATAGAGGAGCTATAGTCGATTTAGTAGTGTTTGCACAAAAAATGGACAAACACCTCAAAGTTGTATGATTTAATAGATCTTAGGTTGTTCTTAGTGATTTTGATGATTTATGCAAATATATGAAAAGCAGGGACTAAACTGTAAAAAGACACACAGATTTATAGTGGTTCAGCCAGAATGTGCCTACGTCCACTTTATATGTTATTTCTCTTCTCTTGTTTAGATTACAAGTACAAAGCTTTGATACAAGTAAAAGAAAGTTGTTTGAAAGTTCCTTCCGTGCTTGAGCTCTCAAACTTGTCCCCCATTGTTGTACCCCTGCCCCTCTATTTATAGAGTGAGGCTGGGGGTAGGGGTCTTGGATGTGTATAGTTGCTGGTGGGCCTGGGCTGATGTGATCTGGCCTGGCACGTTTTGGTCCAGTAGCACATGGTCCGGTGATGGTTGGGTTGTAGTCTTGGTCCGGTAATACTTGGTTCAGTGGTAGGGATGGAGATGGTTGGTTCGGCGAAGCCTGAGATGGTTGGTTCGGCGAAGCCTGGAGATGGTTGGTTCGGCGAAGCCTGGAGATGGTTGGTTCGGCGAAGCCTGAGATGGTTGGTTCGGCGAAGCCTGGACCGGTGGTGAGAATTCACCCAACATTTGCCCCCCAAAGTAGGGTATATGCTGGCATATGGCCTACTTTGTTTCCTTCCATTCGATCGCTGAGCGCTGATCCAACTGGTCCGGCATCCTATAGTTGCCTATAAGTAGGGGCTGTAGACGTGCATTATTCCCTTCCAACCCAAGACAACCGAACCAGACATTCATACCGAATCGAATCAGGTGATACATCCTTCTCTCGCCGAATAGCCCCTTTAGACAACCGAACGAATCCGGGTATTTCGAGTGCCGAATGAACTATCATCCTTGGATTACCGGATGAGTTCGTGGATCCTGAGTGTCGAACCAGCATCCTCATTTGGATCGCCGAATGAACCTCGAGACTCTAAATACCGAATGAATATTCTCATTTGGATCACCGAATGAAACCCATATGGGGAATGCCGAATGGACCTTGATACTCTGAATACCGAATGAATATTGTCATTTGGATCACCGAATGTAACCCATACGAGGAATGCCGAATGAACCTTCGCATTTGTCCCACCGAATGAACCTTTGCATTTGTCTCACCGAATGAACCTTTGCATTTGCCTGTTTACATCCTCCGTTCTAACAGTACGCTTTTTATGTTGTAGATAAATGTCTCGAAAAGCAGAAACTCGATCAGACAAAAAGAAGTCCCAGGGCGAAGGAGAATCTTCCTCAGTGCCCCCTGTTCAGCCAGGTCCGGAACGTCATGGATCTACCCCGAGATCACTAGTGGACGGGTACGGCCCTCAGGAGCTTCTGAACTCCCCGCCCGATTGCTTTCCCAGCTCCCTTAAGGAAGAGCAGCTTGATGTCATCTCCCGTTCTTTCGGAATTGATAGGGCGCGAATGCTGTTGCCTGGGAGAGAAGTTATGCCATACGACCCTCCTGAAGGGTACTTTGCCTACAGCAGATACCACTGCATGTGTGGTGCCATTCCGCCTCTTAACGCTTGGGTAGCCAGCTTTCTCACATATCTAAAGGTGGCCCCATTCCAGCTTCAACCCAACTCCTATGCTATACTGGTGAGCCTCTTCGTCATCTTCTAGAGGAAGTATGGTCGTGCTCCTTCTAACCGGGAGATCCGGTACTTATATAATCTGAGGGGCTATAAGAAGGGGTACCCATACATCAGCTTGTAGTCAGCTGTAACCTTCAAGCCGGTCTTGGATCTGTATTCCAAATTCAGCATGTTCAAGAAGGAGTGGTTCTTCGTCAGGGACGACTCTGTTTCTATTCGGCGTTTTACTTCTGGATGTAAGTTGATGCTTTATTTATAATTTCCATTCTGATTGCAATGCTTCTTCTCATATGTTTTCATTTTCGCTAGCGACAGGTGGCTTTGCGGTTGTGGAGACTGACCGCCTGGTTCAGACAGCGGCTGAGATAGAAGCTATCCCCGGAAGAGATAGATCAGCTGCCTTCTTGATCAGAAACGCGACCCTTCTGGAGTATAACTTGATCCTTCCACAGCAGTCAGTAGTCAAGCTGAGGGAAACGGCGGAGGAGAGGGCGGCTGCTCAGGCTAAGGGAGGTGCCACGGCAGAGAGTGGCAAGAGGAAACCTTTCACAAAACCTCCAGCCGTCGGAGGTAAGAAACTTAAGAGGTCGGACGGTCCTTCCCCCAGCAATTGCCCACTTACCCAGGGGGAGGAAGACTTAGAGGAGGAGAGAGGTGAGGGTGGAGGTGACCGGGAAGGTGGCGACGGTGGTGATGGCATCGGGGCCTTGCTTCCTGGGCAAGCAGGCGAGATCCAGGAGTGGACGGATGATGCATTCCACCAAGCTTTTGAAGGGCTGGACGGGGAACCGACTTTGATAGAAAAATCCGGAAAAGCTGACAAGGCTGGGACTGGTGCAAGCGAGTCTCCTCAGACTATTCCAGCCAAGGTGGCTCCGACGACTTCAGGTGAACTTTTGACTCCTGCGGGCTCCATTTATGATAGGGACTTAGGAATATTTTATGATCCGCTCCCGTCTTGGAATGAAATCCAGGACTTATTGCAGTATCCTACTCCTCCCCAGGGTTTGTACAACCACAGATGTGTTTTCTTTTTTCTATTATCTTTTAATTTACCGTGTTTTTCTCGAATTATGGATCAATGTCAGCTTGTGACACTTGTTCTTCATATCAGGAGCAAGCAAAACGGCCAAGGCCTCAGATCTTCGGCACAGGCTTGAACAATACAAGCTCTCCAAAGCTTCCGCCAAGCCGAAGCCTTCGGCCCACCGTTCCGGGGATGTAGTCGGCTACCGTCCTCTTCTCGGGGTTATTGAAGAAGGTATTCACAAGAGAAAGAGGAGTCATCCCTTATCTGAACCTTTACTTGGTCCTCAGCCCTCAGCTCAGCCTCTTCATGATATCACGGAGGAGGATACTGAATTCGTACTCTCTCCGCACCCGTCTGAAAATCCTACCGTTACTCAGATTGACCGTCCTAACTTAGCTCGAAATCCATTTGCGGGTCATCCTAATCTGGATCCAAGTTCCCATGATATTACCTTTGATGAGGTTACCGGTGAGCATCTTCTTCCCTGCAATCCCATGGTACGGGTGCTTGATGAGGCTAAGTCCTTAGATCTTGATTTACTTACTACTCGGATAATTACCATGGGAGACGAGGCCAAGGCTAATATTGATCGGGTGGCGGAGGAGACTAGGAAGCTGATGGGGCATCATGCCCGGCTGGTTAAGGCTGGAGAGGAGATTGGGAGTGCTAATATCCGACTACGATTGGTGGTTTCGGATCAGGCCAAACAGCTTGCTGATCAGGCCATTCAGATCTCTCAGCATGAGGCTGCTTCTGGACGACTAAAGAAAACCATGGAAGAGGCTAGCCGGGCCGAACTGCGGAAAATGGAAGTTACTTGCAAGGAACGGATCGACATGGCTATTGCCACAGTGGACGAGGTTCAGAAGGCGGATCTTGAGCAGGTAGAGGAGTTGTCCGGGAAACTTGAGGCTGCAGAGCTTGCTCAAGCCAAGTTGAGGGAGGAGATGGAGGCAATGCGGGAATCCCTTCTGGCTGACTGCTCGAGATACCGATCGAAGAGAGATGCTTCCGTTGAAAGGTTGTCGGCTTCCGAGGCCCGGATGAGGGAGTTTGAGGAGAATGATGGGATGATGGATGAAATGCTTCAGGACATGTACTTCCGAACTTGGAAGTAGGGCAACCTATCCTGGATGGATGATTACCCTAGGGTCATGGCCAAGATCTATCTTCGGGCTCTGGAGGAGGCTAAAGCGGATGCGGATAAAGAGGGTGGCGTGGCCTTTAGTATGGATGTGGTCACTGCCCAGTTTACCAAGGAGGAGAAGGTGGCGGTGAAGGAGGGTATGCGGTTGCTTGCTGCTGAGGAGGCAGGTGTGCAAGTAGAGGATGACGACCAGGATGGCCAAGAAGCAGGTGCTGGTAAGTCTTCCTTTTTTAGTTTCCCCATTAACTTGGTTGCTTCTCACTAATAAATCCTTTCTCTGTCTAGACAGGTGGGCAACAGGACAAGGATAAAACTCCAATGCAACCGGCCCCTTGATTATACCTGGAAAAACTCTTTTTGTGGATTTGACAGGGTTGTATATGTTAGTCTTTAAAACAGTAAAGTAACTTTTAGGTTGTAATATTTTGCTACTTGTAATAAATAGCTCCATTCTTGACGTGTAATTCTTTGACTTAAGCTGATTTTGTCGTCTTCTGAATGTTTGTTGCTATTTTGACATGTCGTATGAGAAATATAGCTATGTAGCTAAATTGTGTTTGACGTCAGGTTCTTGTTTAAAACATAATTTCATGACTTGCAATGTTAGCGTGTGGTGTGAACAAATTATAGTCAAGTATTTGTTCAAAAGAAGAAAATACCGCTTTCCATGTTCTAATTGTAGATGGCAGCCTGGAATATCTCGTATGACCGAGCAAGGAACGCAGTTGAATGCCCTGCCATCCAATTGTGAGTCCCTACACCTATTGGCGAGTATCTCCTACTCTGTATCCTGTACTTTAGGGATTGTTATAGAGGATAGGAGTGAAGTTTCTTAAGTAAAATTGAAATATGTGAAAAAGTAAAACTTCCAATCACGGAAGGCCTTCGATGTGCTTAAGTTCGTGGCAAACGGGTTTTGTAGTCACTTTCCCTAGCTGTGGGTCTTGGAGACATTTGTCACCCATCTTACGCCTCCGCGGGGAGTTAATTCTTTTTTACCACAGCCGCACTTAAGACACATCGGAGCCGAGATCACGCACAGTAACTACCCGGGCCATTATGGCCCGCAATCGTGGGTATTATTCAATTTACTGTGGCCGGCTAGCGTGGGTGCCGATCGTCAACTGTGAACTGCCCCTGGCTGGCCACACCTTATATTGGGGCTTATAATCGGTTCACAGTTGTCGGCGAGCCGAACGCCGTAATGAGCTGCCTCGGCTATAGTCGGCCTTCTCGGTGGCTTATAATCGGCTCATTACAGTTGGCTTTAAGGGCCGTCGCGAGCAATGAGTTAACTCGCAGTAGAGGGATGCCGGAGCGAAAGTGTCTCATTGGCGAGGGCATAGATTCGCATAGTACCTGTTAGGTCTTGTCCAGGTGAAGTTGCACTGTGGAGTGCCTTGCATAGGATTTCGTTCAACAGAAAAGGATAAAGTTAACAAGCAGCCAAGATATGAAGGAACAAGTTAAAAAAGAGACAAGGTTTTTTAAAGTGGTTCGGCACGAAAATGCCTACGTCCACTGATTCTCTTTGTTAATTTGCTTCATATGGGCAGTACAAGTTAAGAAAAGTATCGACGGAGGTGTTGGATGTTCCATGCCCTCTGGAACACCTCTCCGTCCACTGTTGACAAAATATAAGCTCCGTTGTGGAGATCTTTATATGGTCCATCCCGGATTGGATCTAGTGCTCCAGGGTGAGGGAAGATTCGCTTGAGGACAAGATCCCCTTCTTGTAAGGTGCGATGCTTGACTTCGGAGTTGTATTGTGCTACCACTTTTTGCTTTTGGGCTGCTGCTCTGAGGACGGAATCATTTCTTCTCTCCTCAATTAGATCCAAAGACATGTGAAGGAGTTCTTCGTTCTCTTCTGGGTTATAGTGGATCCTACGGTGGGAAGGCACGATGATTGCAACTGGGAGCATAGCCTCCGATCCGTATGCCAAAGAGAAAGGAGTATGCCCTGTTGATGTTCTGAAAGGTGTGCGATAGGCCCATAGTGCCATAGGGAGTTCATCCACCCAAGCGCCCTTTGACTTTTCGAGCTTCTTCTTGACCAGAGTTTTCAGAATTTTGTTGACGGCTTCGACTTGTCTGTTTGCCTGGGGACACGCTACGGATGAGAAGCTTTTGTGAATTCCATGCTCTTGGCACCAGTTGGCGAATTCCTCGCTGTCAACTTGAAGTCCATTGTCTGATATGATTTTGAATGGGACTCCGTACCTGCACAGAACATTTTTTATCAAGAAATTAATAACTTTTGCTGAAGATACTTTATTCAGGGGTTCTGCTTCCACCCATTTGGTGAAATAGTCGACTGCCACTATAGCATATTTGGCCCCGCCTCGGCCCATTGGTAGTTCGCCGATTAAGTCAATTCCCCATACAGAAAGGGCCACAGGCTGGTCATTTGAGTAATCTCAGTTGTTGGTAGTGAATTTGGTGATGAAATCGGCCATGGCCTGCCCCTTGATGGCGGTGCGAGGATGGTAGGTAATATCATATTGACTTAGTTCAATGCACTATTTACATAGCGTTCCAGTCTCCTTCTTCCTGTGTGTTCTTCAATCAAGTCTCGGAGATGATGGCATTCATTGGTATCATGCCCATGGGATTCGTGGAAGCGGCAGAATTTTCCAGACTTAACTGCATTATCTGATTCCTTCTTGTGCGGGGGGCGTTTGTATTCAACTTCGTCTTGAGTGGCCAGGAAGATATTTTCGATCGTTTCATTTAGAGGGGTGTAAGCGTCAAATCTTGGTCCTGGCCGATATGGACGCTTTTCTCCCTTCTTGCCTCCAGCATTATCCCTAGAGTCAAATCTTCGAACGTCCTTTGCTACAGCGGGCGTGTTGCCGTGAGCTGCCCTATTTTGTTGTCCCGACTGCCCTTCAGTGACGGCGTCTTCAAGTCTCATATATTTTCCAGCTTCATGGAAGAAATCGGGTAAAGTAGCTGGTTTTTCTTTTGTCAGCCTTCTAGCAAATTTAGTATCCGGATGCACACCACTACAGAGGGCCATTAAGATAAGCTTCCCGTCGGCATCTTGTACTGCGGCAGCTGCGGCATTGAATCGGGTTAGGTATTGTTGCAGTTTTTCTCCAGGTTTCTGTTTGATGCTGGATAAGGAATAAGCGTCCTTAGGTTGTTCCACATGAATGCGGAACTGACTGATAAATTTTTCTTTCAACATCTCCCACGAGCTGATGGATCCCTGGGGTAGATGATAGAACCAGGAGGTAGCAAGATCTGCTAAGAAGAGCGGAAAGCATTTGCACAGTACTCCCTTTGTCACCCCACTCATGAGCATATGCTGCGTGTACCTCTGTAAGTGTACAACGGGATCGGAGGTTCCTTTGTAAGGTTCCATTGTTGGCATCTTCCATTCTCGGGGGGTGATAGCAATTTCGATATTGCGGGCGAAAGGGCTGGTTACCCTAGCGCCTATCCCTCGATCTCGTTGCTCCCGTTGGACGCACTCTCTGAATAAGCGTGCCATCCCTTCATCAAAACTTGGAGTAGATAGAAAGGAATTTGGTTCTGTTCTGTGGGATTGATTCCGTCCAGATGACCTGTAGGGATGGTATCGTCTATCATTCCTCATATTTTCCAGTGGCTGCCTTTGATCTTCTGGGAGCATGCTCGGGTCAGCTACAGTTGGCCCTTGCCTTGATCTCCCCCTGCTGGGTTCTGATCTAAGCACTTCCTCGGGTCCAACTTCGGGCTGGACTCTAGCTCGGCTCCGTTCACTGGCGTTTCTGTGGTTAGGCATCATGACAGGCTCAGCTACAGTTGACCTTCGCCCGGTACCTCCCCCGTTGGGTTCGGTACCAAACGTTTCCTCAGGCCTAACTTCGGGCTGTGCTCGGTCTCGGCTCCTACCACGGCTACTTCTGCCGTTAGCTCCTTCGAAGAAGGAAGATCTTTGTTGCCTCTGAGATCCTCCAGACTGGGACTCGCCCCATGATTCAGTGTTGCGGTTGGACTCTTCAGCATCCCTTAAGCGTGACATGAGATGATCCACCAAGGCTTCCTGCTGGGACGTGAAGCGGTTAGTTACTTCAACCATAACTCTGTCCAAATCTGCCTTAGTAATTGCTGTAGGCTGTTCTGTGGCAGGAGTGGTTGGGTTAGCCTGTCCTTCATTTGTTACTGCTGCTGGAGGAGGACGATTTACTTGATCCGTGACAGCTGGATCTGGAAGACTGATGGATGCGATGTTTTTTCCTTTGTTAACATCTTTTCTCTGTTTGGGAGGCATGTTTTCCAAGTGGCGGACGATGCTCAAAGTTGTATGATTTAATAGATCTTAGGTTGTTCTTAGTGATTTTGATGATTTATGCAAATATATGAAAAGCAGGGACTAAACTGTAAAAAGACACACAGATTTATAGTGGTTCAGCCAGAATGTGCCTACGTCCACTTTATATGTTATTTCTCTTCTCTTGTTTAGATTACAAGTACAAAGCTTTGATACAAGTAAAAGAAAGTTGTTTGAAAGTTCCTTCCGTGCCTGAGCTCTCAAACTTGTCCCCCATTGTTGTACCCCTACCCCTCTATTTATAGAGTGAGGCTGGGGGTAGGGGTCTTGGATGTGTATAGTTGCTGGTGGGCTTGGGCTGATGTGATCTGGCCTGGCACGTTTTGGTCCGGTAGCACTTGGTCCGGTGATGGTTGGGTTGTAGTCTTGGTCCGGTAATACTTGGTTCGGTGGTAGGGATGGAGATGGTTGGTTCGGCGAAGCCTGAGATGGTTGGTTCGGCGAAGCCTGGAGATGGTTGGTTCGGCGAAGCCTGAGATGGTTGGTTCGGCGAAGCCTGGAGATGGTTGGTTCGGCGAAGCCTGGAGATGGTTGGTTCGGCGAAGCCTGAGATGGTTGGTTCGGCGAAGCCTGGACCGGTGGTGAGAATTCACCCAACAAGTAGCATTTAAAGTTAGATCGGGAAAGATATTAAGTGAGAAACTCTACTAATTTATTTTATAAAATCTACGATGATATGATATGATTTATATGCTTGTTTATGATGGTTGTTTATCATGTTTGAATATGATAATATGTTTGCTTGGGTATGGAAATAATTCACGTTAAATACACGTCAAATTTACACGAAGAAATCACTTTCTTCTTATGAATTATAAAATGTTACCGTATAGTTAAACCTCTTTAAACATGAATAAAATGGTTTTAAATGGTTTATAAATGTTTTATAAACATTAAAACTCATTCGACTAACGGCAGTTCACGATTTTGTGCCGTAAAAGTTAAATCAATGTGTAGAATGGAATATAGCTTGGAATTATTCAAAATAAGAATTTTCCAAACTCCTATAACTATAGTTTTCAAATAAAGAAGAAAATTAAGATTTCATTTTATAAATTTTTGAGATATGTCCAAATCAATTTTCCAAAAACATCGCGTTTTGGCAGTTCATAAAATATGGATTTCAACTCATTAAAATGGATGTTTTTAAACCTTTAAAAATATGAAATAAATTTTATAAATACGTTAAAATGTTTTAAAAAGGGTTTGAGTTCTTAAAATGGACATAGATGAAAAGAAATTATTGTGTGATCAAAGAATCTTTAAAAACACTATTCGTAGCGGTTTTCCAATGGTTTGGTAACTTTTGAAAATCAAGGTTTAAACCAAATTTTCCTTCCCAAATCTTTTGTGAATGGTTTTCAAATAACAAACTAAACAGTTTAAAAGCAATTTAAAGGTTTGGAGTTGATCAAATAACTTGATCGTCTTATTGGTGATAGAGAGATAGTCTCTAGACCCGAGCTTGGACAACCAGTGTCTGTGTTCTGCTCTAGTCATCCAGACTGGTCCAATAGAGGGGATAGTAAATTTGATTTACTCTGACCACATTTTCTTAAGATAAAAAGATATTAGGATATTTCCATAAGTTAAACAAGATTAAGTAAGATTTTGGTGATATAGTAAACATATTGGTTAAACTCTGCATTAAATTCCGAGAAGGGAACTAGTCCTATTCGTGTGAATTTAAAAGGTGATTTCACTATTATTCGACGAATATTACAAGTTGAATACATATATTAGTACTGAGTATAATTAGTATAATTTCTATGGATCCTTTTTACTCAATACTAACTGCTTTTGAATTTATCATCTTAGATAACATGGTTTCAACATAATAAAAAGATATGTTTTGGAAATATGAAACCTCTATTAAAATTTGAATAAAATATGGAAATATTTTCCTATGTAATTAATGAGAAATGGTTTGGTGTTTCCAAAGTTAAAAAGTGGTTTTGATAATCCTGTATATGCTAAAAAATAAATGATTTAAAGATGTATATCTCTAGGAGATATTTTATTGGATAAAAGGATATTGATTAAGTGAATAATAATCACCCACATAATGGATGTCTTTTTATTAGTAGTTGGTTCGGAGAGACCGGGGTCAGATTTGGGCGATTCCTATCCGAAAACCACTTTGAACCAACATATGTTCGAAAGTGAAAACATGTTGAAAACAATGATTTTGAAGATGGAGTTCTACATAATGTAGGGCTGCTTGCCACTAACCTAAGGGGTAATTCCCATATCATATACAAGGTATGCCGTAAGGCTATATGGTTCGTAACCATTAGGGTATGGTCATCACCTTTCTATATCACTCTCTATATATCGAGTATGTGATGTTATCTATGGGATCCTGGTAAAGGTTGGTAGCAACTGAGGTGATGTCATATTCGGTACTATCCAGGATCATTTGTTGGTCATTCGAAAAGGGATAGGCCGGTCTTGCTAGATGTAGGTACATTCCTCTAGAAATGTACTTTACGAAAGGTAATCCCTTACCTACCATTGTTGGAATCCAATTTCTAATACGAACTTTACGGACTTAGTTGTGCAAATACTAGAATGTGAGATGCAAGTATTTCAACTATGTTATATATTTATTTGAAGGTGATTTTCAAATAACGTCATTAAAAATAATATCTTTGAATTTACATATGAAATGTTTTGGTTATCATAAGGTAAAAACCTATCTGTATTTATGTGCGGTGTGGTCTTATGAGATACCCTTTTTTCAAAAGTATTCGTTCTTTTGAGTTTTCTCACACCAGTCCCATGACTGACCCGGAGTTTATTTTCTTTTCCCTTAAACCCTAGGTGCCCTACTTTTTGGGCAGCCAAGAAGTCGGGTTGAGTTTGGTTATTTTGGAGGAATTTGGAGCATGGTGCTGGAAGATTTCCTCTGTAGATAGTTATCTATTCCTATTTCTGTTATACTATGTATAAGTATCTTCCAACGTCCGTAGGGATAGGCAGTTATAACTGCACCTAGCAGGGTTAGTACTTGCTATGACTCTTACATTGTAACAACCCGTATTTTTGGGTCTTTGAATTTTAATATTTAATTTATTTAAATATTCGAATTTGAATTGAATTATAATAAAATCTATGTTTCAAATTTAGACATGATTTTTGGTGATGTATTTTTAATTTACTTTATAGGATATTTCCATAGTTTTTAATTTGGAAAATAATTAAATTTTCGTTTGACGTATTTTACGTCAAACGCCGGCTTTTTTTAATTTTAACAGAATATGTTAACATGTCTATTTTTTGTTGTTCTATGATTGTCTCGCATTGTTGTGCATGATTATATTTTTGTTTCTGTCATTCGTGGCTCGTACGCGAACAGAAATTTTATAGTGGGGTACCGCAAAATGTTTTAATTTTAAAGCAAAATCAATCTCAATCCATACACACGCAGTTCATAGACATTTTATTTTCTCTCATGCTTGGAACACATTCACCATTCTCAACAATACTTGCACCTTTCCATACATGAAAATGGACACATTTTTGTCAAAGTTGGAATATAATTTACATGTTACTTATACACACATGCATGCATGCATGCTATATAAGTCACGTACAACACTTTCTCCCATGCCTTTGGCCTTGCACACATGTTCTCCATATTTGCTTGTCCTTGCTTGTCACTTGTCCTTCCCTTGTTTCATGCCTTATTTTTTGGATCTTGTTTTGCTTAGCCTAGGTAAATTAGTTTTTCCTATATATGTATGCACGCATGAATTCAACAAGGGGGACACAATCAGTGGCGGATTTAGAGGGGGCATGTGGGGTCACCGGACCCCACTAGACTTTATATATTTTAATTTTTAGTACTGCTGCTTTTTATCAAATTTATTCCTGCTGCTGCTTTTCCTTTCATCTTCCCTCTTTTTTGCGCTGTTGCTTCTTTATTTCCTTTTTATCTCTTTTTTTGTTGCTGCTTTGATTTGTGATTTTCGTTTGTACTACTACTTTTCTACCAAAAACAAAAAGGCAACCGCATTCTACTGCTGCTTCTTTGCTTATTCTATTCAGGTATGCTGCTCTTCTTTTTATCCCTCTTCTTTAAACTGAAATTGCGATTCTAGGGTTCCAAATTGGTACCGACTTTTGATAAAATCTGAATACTGCTTAATTTGATCAATTCTATTCAGTTTTGATTTTTGCAGCACTAAACTTCTTGATTGTTGACTGATTTATTATTTGTTAATTCACTTAAATTGTTAGGCATGGATAAGTATATTATAAGAACTAAACGTCCTCGAGCTGAAGTTGAACAAAGTCAGAATCAGGAAGCTATTTAGGTTGAATCTTTACCTAATCAAAATCAAACTACTGCAAATTCTCCAATGGAAGAAGATATTCCAATTCTTAATAATGTGATTAATGTTGAACAAATGATAGCTGATCCTGGATTACGACCTCCTTTGTCTTCAATTGGTTTTAATTCTATGGAACGTGAAAGAATTCGAAGGGCGTATTTAACTAAAGGCCCCTGTCAACCATTACTCACCAAGTTCCCTGTTACTATGTTTTCAAGAAAGCCACGCAAGTTTAATCCTAGTTGGTATAAAGAATATCATTATTGGTTGGAGTATAGTGAAAGCAAAGATGCGGTCTTCTGCCTATGTTGTTACCTTTTCAACACCGAATTAGGGGATCATAGATTTAATCATGAGTCATTTGTTGGTGAAGGTTTTCGAAATTGGAAAAAGAAAGATAGGCTAAACACGCATGTGGGTGATCATAGTAGTAGTCACAATAAATGCTTAAAAGCTTGTGAGGATTTGTTGAAACAAAAACAACACGTTGATATCATGATAGCTGGAATATCAACTCAAGCTAAACTTGAGTACCGAATTCGACTTAATGCAACGATTGAATGTGTTAGGATGCTTTTAATGCAAGCATTGGATTTTCATGGTCATGATGAGTCGGAGCATTCAAAAAATCAAGGCAA
Organism: Allium fistulosum; assembly: GCA_030737815.1. Taxonomy (NCBI): domain Eukaryota; kingdom Viridiplantae; phylum Streptophyta; class Magnoliopsida; order Asparagales; family Amaryllidaceae; genus Allium; species Allium fistulosum. The sequence goes on from CM060906.1 coordinate 922,852,016, forward strand.
TTTTCTTGCATTATTAAAATTTCTTTGCAAGCATAATGATGGAGTAAATAGAGTTTCTTTAAACAATGCTCCAGAGAACAACAAATTGAGTTCACCTACAATTCAAAAGGACATTTGTAATGCTGCATCATTTCTTACTACAAAAGCTATCATTGAAGATATTGGAGGTGATTTTTTCTCTTTGTTAGTTGATGAAGCTCGTGATTCTGCAATTAAGGAACAAATGGTCGTGTGTTTGAGGTATGTAAACAAACAAGGGTGTATAGTGGAGCGTATTCTTGGCATCGTACATGTTCAAGAAACCACTTCTCGAGTTCTCAAAATTGCTATTGAGTCGCTTTTTGCTACACATGGATTAAGCATGTCAAGAATTCATGGACAAGGTTATGATGGCGCAAGTAACATGAGTGGCAATATTGGTGGACTTAAAAGTTTGATACTAGAAGATAATCAAAGTGCTTACTATGTTCATTGTTTTGCTCATCAACTACAATTAACACTTGTTGCGGTTGCAAGAAAGAATGATAAGCTTTCTTCATTCTTTGATTATTTGGCATCTTTGGCCAATTTTATTGGTGCTTCATGTAAAAGAAAAGAATTACTTCGAGTGAAACAAATTGAGAAAGTAGTGGAAGGAATTTCTCAAGGCACTTTAGATTCGGGACAAGGCATGAATCAAGTAGTTACTCTAAAACGTCCAGGAGAAACACATTGGAGTTCACACTATAATACTATTATTAGTGTGATTGCTTTATTCTCTTCTACACTTGAAGTGCTTGAGGAAATGAAAAAATTGCCATCATTTTCTAACCACAAAGGTGAAATAAGCCGACTAATTGAAGTAATGTGTGAGTTTGAATTTGTATTCCTATTATTTTTTATGAAGAAAGTGTTGGGAATTACCAATGATTTATCACAAGCATTACAAAGAAAGGATCAAGACCTTCCAAATGCTATGGGTTTGGTTAAAGTAGCTAAAAGAAGGTTACAAGAACTAAGAGAAGATGGTTGGGATAATTTGTTAGTAGAGGTGAATAGTTTTTGTGAAAAGAATGAGATTGATATTCTAAACATGGATGAACCTTATGTTCCTCGTGGAAGATCAAAGCGTAACGTTCATAAAGTTACAAATCATCATCATTTCAAGACTCAAATACTTGTTGTCGTGGTTGATTTTCGAGATGAATGAGCATTTTGATAATGTGAATATCGAACTACTTACGTGTATATCATGTCTTGATCCACGTCATTCTTTCGTAGCTTTTGACAAACAAAAGTTGATTCAACTTGCTAAGTTTTATCCTTTCGAATTTGATGAAACACATCTCTTAGTACTTGAGGATCAACTTGAAAACTATATTCAAGATATGAGACGTAACGAAGATTTTAGAGATCTAAAGGGGGTTGGAGAACTTGGTCAAAGAATGGTTCAAAAACAAAAGGATATCGGATTTCCTTTGGTTTATATGTTAGTTAAGTTAGCGTTGATCTTGCCAGTTGCAACAGCTACCGTTGAAAGAGCTTTTTCTGCTATGAATCTTATAAAAGGTGTACTTCGTAATACAATGGGAGATACTTGGCTGAATGATTGTCTTGTGACATATATTGAAAGGGATATTTTTGAGAACATAAACAATGAAGCAATTATGCAAAGATTCCAAGATATGAAGAATAGAAGAATGTTAATTTAAAATTGCAAAATTATATGAAGTCAAGTACTTTTGGTTATAAACTATTGCTTTATTAATATGTTTGTATATTTTGGCCCCCACTAGTCTTGATCCCTGGCTCCGCCACTGGACACAATTCATATTTACACAAATTTCCATTTCATTTTCTCTACATGAAAAATGTACACATGCCGCATATTCCATTTTTCATCTCTGGAAATAGTTCTTTTCTCTTCCTATATCCTTTTCTTTTCCATTACAAACAAAAAACATAACCATACAAATATATGTACACATTTTCTTCTATTCCGATGCAAATGAACAAGCCCGTAGAAATATTCTATTAGAGCAGGAGACACGCATGAGAGAGGAAAAAAAGACACACAAATATACATTGTTTCATTTTTTCACTAGTATATATACGTGTCGATTAGCATGTGTGTTTCTCAACGTGTTTATGCGGTCAGCAAAATAAGTGAAGGATGGGAGTAGTTAGCTTGTGTGGACATGCATGGACATGTAGCTTGTGAGAACGTGAGTTGCATGGAAGGGAAAAATGAATGAGTGGCTGTGTGGACCTTGGTTTGTAGGTGAAGGGGTTCTGGTGCATGCTAGGCCATGTAGGAGCAAATGTAGGTGAGAATATGGAGGCGCTGGTAGATAGTGGGATGCGTTCTTGATGGGGACGAAGTGGAGAGTGCATGCATGGTGAAGGAGAATTGTGCGGCGGCTAGGAATGAAGTGGGAGATTACTACTATTCATTGCACATGATTTTGCAGAAAAGTTCTATACAATATGGACAATTGTGTGATGGGAAGAAGAGAATGCAACCGTGTATTATGATAAGTTTTCGGATTTGAGGATGAGTGAGTAGGCTTGGGCTTTCGTTGGTAGTTGGATGAGATTTATTTAATAAATTAGATAGTTTGATTTTGTAAAAAAAATTAACATGTTTAACTTTCCCATACTAAATCCGTTTAACGGGCGGTCTTCGACGTTAGGTTCGTATTAACGAGATCGAGGCTATGGAATTGAATTGGTGACGATTCGAGCTAGTTGAATTATACGCTGAAATTGAATGTCATTGGATTTTAGATGAAACCAGAACAGCTCGGCGACAATTGGAATAATTGTGAGTTGAACTCACCTTTTTAGTTAACAAGCAAGGTTATATAGTTGATAAAAACTATTGATTGGATATTTGGATGATTTATTGTTTATTTTAGTTGGTTTGGATTTATTCCTCCCTGAAGCGGATGATGCATATTATATAATTATATATTGTTTGTAATGTAGAGGGACAGGTTGGAGGGATCCAATAGGATTCCTCACCACTATTGCATTTTATTTATATATGTGTGTTAATATATATGAGTTGTAATGCGGGGGCAGGTTGGGGATCCAATGGAATTCCTTGCTATTGTTGAATTAATTTCAATAATATTCCCGTTATATAACTTATTAGACAATAAACCTGATTTTTGGCACTATTGATTATTACATCATTATATGTTAAAAACTTAAACCCAGTAGCGATAGGAAATTAACATCGATATTGGTTAAGCGTTTAGTATTTGTTGGCCTTGAATTGGTATTTTAAAAATACTATAAATTATCATTGGAATTGGAGTTGAATTTTGAGGCAGGAAATGAATTTAAATCCGAAATTAGTTTTTTGGAAATATTTTATGTTAAAGGATTTAATTTCTATTTTATTCCAACCTTTTTATCTATCTTTTTCTAAGTTATTTATATTTATTTAATATGGTTTAAAAGATTATTTTTAGTTATATTAATATTGTTATAAAGTTATTTAATTATATTAATATTATTTTAAAGTTGTTTAATTATATTAGTATTGTTTTAAAGTTATTTGCTTATAGTTAATATTGTTTTAAAGTGTTTATCAATATGCTAATATTGTGAAAGGTAATTATTTTAAGAATAATTATGTTTTGAAATTAATAATAATGGTTTATTAATAAGGTTTTGAAAATAAATTATTATTATTTATAATAAGGGTAAAGATTAGTTATTATTGTTTTATTAATAATGTTTTGAGATTATTGATTATTATTTTAGGATGTTTAAGATAAATAACTATTATTTATTTATAATTTTAATTTAAATAATTATTATGTATAATAGTGTTTAGAAGTAAATGATTTTTATTTGTTTATAAATGTGTTCGAGACTCATTAATAGAGTTTATAAACAGATTTGGGTTTTATAAGAGGAGTCTTACAACATGATTTTGAAAACTTAGAGGAAGATTATTTACAAGGGTAAAGAGAGTTTTCTAAATGGTTGTAGGTATTTATAAAGGGACTTTAGAAATGGGTTATAGATTTAAAAAAGGAGTTTATAAATGGTTTATGGATTTATAAAGGGTTTATAAATGATTTTTTGGAATGTAATAAGGGAGTTTTATAAATAAATTTTCAGAAATTAGTGAATGGGGTTATAAATGGGTATAGAGATTTATGAAGGAATTTATAAATGGTTTTAGAATTGTATAAAAAGGGAATCTTTCTCTGTTCAATGAATATACTTATATCGTTTAGATACATATATGGATATTTTCCATGTATTGAAATATAAGGGTTTGTGAATGAATATTTGTAAAAGTTTCTTGATACAATTATTGCAAAGTGATATTAATTAATAGAAATATTAATCACAGAGGATAGTGGTCGCTTATATGCTTAACCAATGTTGGTTTTCCCTTTTGAGATAAATCCATGATTTGGATGTGTGTTTGTTGATAGTTAAATAACCGACTATCAAATATGGACCCAAAACGTAACTTTGGAAATATCTAGGAGAAACACGTGAGTTATATGGCACAGTCAACTCTGATGATGCTGTACTGTGTGTATAAATCTTGTTTCATTCTTCTAGGACAAACGATAAGGAAATTGTCCACTAATGGTTAGGAGGTGATCTCTTCTCCTATCTCTGATTGTTATTTCCTAAAGAACCGAGTTGAGTTTACTGGAAACTATTGAATGTTGTGTCAAAGAAACTGGGATCAGATATGCTATCCGAAAACCACTTCGATCCAACTCAAGCGTTTCGAAGTGAAGACATCTTGAAGATGATAGAATTAACGACAGAGCTCTCAAGTGTTTTGTTTAGTCCCAGAATGAACTTGTATGGATGAATGTTGGCATTGCATTTTTGCTTGGAGGGCAGTATTAGCATTCCAGGTAGGAAGTACTATATAAAGGTAAAACATAGCCTCAAGCCTCATCAACCGGGAACGACTAAAACGAGGGAGATGCAGCAGGGCTAAGTGGGTCGCTCCCAAGTAGGGATGATCATCCCTATCTAGAGTCGATATTATCTCTCATTTGTATGCTTTGGGGCCCATTAACGGAGGGGTGATCATATTCAGTACTACTAGTGAAGTGGTAGGCCAGTTCTGTGCTGGAAGGGGATCTTGGTGAGATCCTCGGTGTTATTTTATATAGAGATGCACCGTAACGGGCGGTACTCCAGTAGCCAGTCATTGTATGGAATCCATTTTTCAATACGTGCCTTTACGATTTTAGTTGTATACATATTGTTAGCACCAAAATTGGTCACTAACCTCGTTCAGAAAGATTGTGTAGAGATATAAGTGATGAAAGATGATTAAACAGAGGAGACAAACTTAATTCAAGTGCAGAAAGTAAGAACACCAAATTTATAGTGGTTCGGCGTAATTGCCTACGTCCACTTTGCTCAACTTTATTGATTTCCTTTATGATTGATTGATTACAAATACAATTCGTGAATCAAATGCTTGAATGAAGGTGTTTGGGTAGAGAAGATGAGTCTTGAAAATGGCAGAGTCTCCCCGTATTTGCTCTCCAAAAAAGGATCCCTTTCACTGTGACCCTGCCCCTCTATTTATAGGCGAAGATGGGCTGGACTTCCCAAGTGGGCTGATTGCCGAACGTTCCAGCCCGAGTGCAGTGGTCGCCGTATGCCGAGCAAGGTTCGCCGAACGAGTTCCGCCGAACCATTCCCTCTATGCCGAACGGTGTGCTGGTTAGTTGTGTTGAACGTCTCCTGGATGACGAGTATTACGCCGAACACCATAGGATGCCGAGTACTCTGGTATGCCGACCAGTCTTGTATGCCGAGTACTCTGGTATGCCGACCAGTCTTGTATGCCGAGCAGCCTTGATGTCGAACAGTCTTGATGCCGAGTACTTTGGTATGCCGACCAGTCTTGTATGCCGAGCAGTCTTGATGCCGAACAGTCTTGATGCCGAGTACTGTGGTACGCCGAGCAGTCTTGATGCCGAGCGCTTATGGGATGCCGAACACTAGTTGGCGCTGAGCATAGGTTGTTGCCGAACAGTCTTGATGCCGAGTACTGTGGTACGCCGAGCAGTCTTGATGCCGAGCGCTTATGGGATGCCGAACACTAGTTGGCGCTGAGCATAGGTTGTTGCCGAGTGCCAGTTGATGCCGAACACTACTTGGTGCCGAGTACCCTTGCTGCCGAGTACTACGCCGAGTAGTCTCGATGCCGAACACTGCTGAGTATTATGCCGAACACTCCTGGACACCGGATACTAAGGACGCCGAGTACTACGCCGAGTACACATGGATGATGGTTGCTTCGCCGAACATTCCTGGATGCCGGACACTCTCTGATGCCGAGCACTAGTTGCCTGGTCAAATCCCCAGGAAACACTTGCCCCCCAAAGTGTATTGCGTGGCCGAACGTGATGCGCTTTGAATCTGGTACAACCTTCCTCGGAGGTACCCTCTCGAGAATGCTAGCAAAGGGAGGTGCGAGACGAACAAGCTTGGGATGCCGAACGACACGTCCTGAGCCGAACGTTCCTTGCGTGCCGAACGTCACTCCACCTTAATGCCGAGTACTCCGGTATTGACCGGTTCTACCGGACATAGCCCCTTCGACTTCCTCCATTCCCCTCTATAAAACCAGTCCCTTCTCTTCCTTTTCTCCTTTTACTTCTTATTTCCTCCGTTCTCACAATTCTGTTCAATCGTCCGAATTTGAGACTTAACTACTCCATCTCAATCTTCGATCTGCACACTTAGGTATTTTTCATCGTATACTCAAACGAGATGTTCGAACGAAGTCGTGTAGAGGGTTTTTGTATAGCTTGTCTGTATTGCCGAACGACATAGCGTGGAGGAGTTAGGAGTATGTCCGCCTATTGCCCTAGTTTCCTCGTGTTGGATCGAGGTCAAAAGGAAGAAAAAGAATGAAAGGTGTTGGAGAGGGTAATGGCGCCGTTCGCTGCTCCGGCGCATGTGGATATGTGCCGGACGGTGTAACGGTTAGTTGCCGAACGGTACCTCCGCCGGACAAGGCCAGGCCGAACGCTCACTAACAAGTCGAACTATAATTGAGCCAAACGAACCAAAGCCAATCAATGCCCAAACGCCGAGCATTTCACATGCCGAACAATACAATTGCCGAACACTTGACATGCCGAACAATATAATTGCCGAACAACTGACATGCCGAACAATACAATTGCCGAACACTTTTCATGCCGAACAATATAATTGCCGAACATTTTTTATGCCGAACAACACAATTGCCGAACACCTTTCATGCCGAACAATATAATTGCCGAACACTCTATATGCCGAACAATACAATTGCCGAACCATTGACATGCCGAACAATACAATTGCCGAACACTTTTCATGCCGAACAATACAATTGCCGAACACTTTACTTAGGACGATGAACATTACTAAAATGCCGATCAGTATAAATGTTAAACTACACTTAGGCCGGTCACTCTAGAAATCATATGTCTTTTGAACCTGAAACTGTAATCACCTCAAGGCGGGCTTTTGAGACGGTCAGCGATGACGGTCTTCGAAGGCGATGATCCGAAGCTAATTATTATATCTTTATTGTTGTCTTTACACGATTGCTTGCACTAGTTCACACACCACGTGGGGGGAAAAATTCGTGATGCTGATTCTAACGCTCAACGTTTTTCAAGTATAGCTTTCTCAAGCATTTAGCCAGGTTCATTATTTATTCGGGATGTCAGGAAAATCTAGTTCTGCCACCATATCTGACAGGCCTGGGCCGTCAGCAAAGCAAGGAGCCGCAGATGCTTCCAACCCGTCAATCTCTCCCGCTCATAATCTGGCGCCCGATGCTCTGGAGTCAACCATCTTATTGGACAATCCGGTCGATTCTCAAGCCTCGAGGATCAACGAGGCCGCTCTGCGACGGATATGTTCCATTCACGGAATTCCCTTTACCGACGTGCTAGTTCCTTCGAGACACGACCGTCCTCATTTGCCCCCGGTCGGGTACACGGTCTGCAACAAGTTCATGTGCTGGATGGGCAGCGTGCCTCCGTTTAACCTATTTCTCCGGGATGTGCTGCAGTATATAGATATCGCTCCGTCGCAGCTGCACCCGAATGGTCATGCGTTCCTATATGGGACTTATTTACTCTTCATGGCTGTCTTCTCCAGACCTCCAACCCCCGGTGATATTCGATACATTTACATGTTCAAGAGACGGAAAGATAGTCCTTCCTTCATCTTCCTCGAGCCGTATCACAAGTGCCAGATCTTGACAGGGGCCTGCAGCAAGTTCGCCCTGTACAAACAGGAATGGTTCTATGTGCGATGCCCGTCTGGTTTCGCCAGGAGATGGGTTGAAGGCAGTAAGTCTCTCTGCTGAACCGTTACTCGTACTTAATGGAGTCATGTTTTTTCTTAACTCTTCATCTCATCTTTTCAGGTATTAACCCGCGTCCGGAAGGCCGAGGATATTCCGATGCTGTTGACGCGATTAGAGCTCTCCCGGCCGAGGACCGAGATATTCGAGCTATCATTTCAAATGAATCGCTGTCGGGGTTCGGCTTGCTAGCTCCTGATCGTCGGGTCAGCCTTCCAGAAGGCGTTACAATTCCCAAACCTCCATCCGGTAAAGGGAAAAAACTTGCCGGCCCGTCGTCGCGTCGCGCTCCCGTCGCGCACGAAGAAGGCGAGCGTAGAGAGAGTGATGCACCCGACACTCAGGGCGAGAACGTGGGTCCTGCTTGGAATCCGGCAATCGAAGTTCAGGATATTGAGACGTCATCCTCCCCTTCGAAGGGAAAGAAAAAGCTGAAATATACGGTTCAGAAAGAGAAAGTCGGCGACACCTCAAAACCTACGCCTATCCCTCCTGAAAAAGAGGCTTCTTCACAGCGTCTGGAGAGTTCTCTAAGGGGTCTCTCGAACCTCTCTATCCCCGAGGACATACTTAATTATGGGTTCGATGATCCTGAAGCTCTCAAATTCTCGTCGCCCGCTAGAGGCAATGTAGGAGTTCAACTCCCGGCTCACAGAGATAATACCCCGATTAGCAAAGACAAACGAACGGGTCCGTCGGGGGGAACACTTAGGACACACACGCACACGCGCATTCCATAGCATACTTCAATGTCTTTTTAATTCGTGAATTCTCCTTAATTCGTTGTTATCTTCCTTCTTTGCAGGTGATATGGGCCGCTCCCACGGACTTGACCGCCTTCAAGGGTCTTCAATATTTCATCACTCCGGACGGGATTCCGGTTCGGGCAGACGCCGGGACCGAGGTGATTATGAGGATAGGGACAATCGTCCGCGCGAATCGTCTCATCGCAAGAAAGCGCACTATCAATCTTCCCAGTCCTGTGATCTTCCTCCTACAACTGAGCCGGATAAAGAGAAGTCTCTGCAGAAGGGCTATCAGTCCGATGCTGCTCGAGAACAACATTCCAGTTCATCGAGTACGAGGCAAGTTCGGGAGCCGCGTAAAAGAACGGAATTCTCTAAGCCTCCTCCTCCTGCTCCTGCCGTGGACCCAACCGTTGCGGAAAAGATGGTCGACCTTAAGGCCAAGTTTCCGAAGATTTGTTTTGACGGTTTGAAATTCCTCCCGGCCATCCATCACATTCCTGGGCACGTGAAGCAAAGTGCCATTGCATGCAACAATGACGTCTATGTTCAACATGACGCATTCGTGCACTTGGTGGAGAAGATATCAGAAGTATCTGTTGAGCGTCAACACGAGATTGACCGTCTGACTCTGGAGGCTGACAGCGATAAGAAAATCATCAAACTCCAAGATGAAGAACTCGCCTCTTATAAGTTAAAGCTAGAAGCCGCTGAACAAGGCGCAAAAGATACTGCCGAGGCAGTTACTCGCTTAGAGGTGGCTCACAAAAAGGAGCTTGATGAAGCAGTTCAGCGCAGCGGTGCCCTTGCCCTAGAAAAAGACTCTGTTCAAAAAGAAAGGGACGTGCTCGCTATTCAAGTCAAAGAGCTGAAAGAACAACTCTCCAAGGAGAAAGAAGACAAAATAGCCGCTCAGGAAGAATCACAGCGGTATTGCGATGAGATTGTTGCTACCCGGCTCCTCAAGGCAAAGCTCGACGGTGAACTTGCCGGGGTCGAGAGAATGAAGGATGAGGCCCGTGAGGAGGGTAAAAGAATGGCTGAGGAGGAGCTTGATTCCCGCCTTGAGGCGGCCGCAGAGACTGGCAGGGAAGAGGTCAAAAGTATGTTTGACCCGTTGATCGCCGAGTACGGAGCCCGCGTCCTTATGCACCGCGACCTAACATTCTTGGGCGATGGCTACCATGAATCCCTGGCTGAGGCATGGGAGACTCTGATAAAGATCAAGAAAGTCGAATCAGGCTCCGAAGAAATCGACGAGGATGCACTGGTGAAGGAGTTCCTGAGGGAGAATGAGCCATCGGATTTATCCGTAGCATTGGCTCTCTATGGCAAAGGCTCTTCCCCTTCGAAAGAGAAGAACAACGAGGCTGGCCCATCAGAGGCCGACACTACTACTCCTCACATTGCCGCTCCTTATGCTGCTCAATCGGCTGGTCGGTCGACGCTTGATCCATTCGAGCAACACGCCAGTTATGATCCCGAAGATCCCGGGCTTGGCGTTCATGTGCTGTCACCTATCCTGGAGGGTGAAACCCCGCGCGCCACCGACAGTCAACCTGATCCTGGTAGGAGATTCTTCTTTCTCTAGGAATCGAAGTGATCCCGTCATTTTTCAGCAGTGGTTATTCGTTCTAATGCCCACTTCTTATATTTCGCACAGGTTGTTCTGACACTGAGCTAACTCCGAGGAGCGATGACGCCAAGGAGGAAGCGGGGAAAACAAGCGACGCTGCTCACGCAGAGGTAAATCCCGGCCCAGACGCTCAAGTGATTGGGGCGCTTGACGATGACAAACTTGACACCTCGTCTCCGGCCGAAGGAAGCGACGAAGTTAAAATCACTGGCGCCTCTGAACATACTTCAGAGATGAGCATGAAGGATCGTCTTGCCGACGAGGAGAAGAGGAAGGTCAAAGTCAAAGTTGAATCTGAAGTCCTGGAACTTACTGACCCGCGGAATAGGCCTTTGAAAATCATTCTCCCGGGCAGGTCCAAACCATTAGACGTTCCGTCTCCTACTCCTGACTCCGTCTCTCTAGCAAGCAAAAAGTCCAAGAAGAAACGTGAGGGAGAGGAGTCGTCGGAAACACCGAAGGCGGACAAGAAGAAGAAGTCGAAGAAATGATCGATGCACTTGTTCAACAAGTTTTTTGCTTAAGTTTGTAATAGTTTCTACCTTTCATAACTTGTAGTTTGTACAGACCCGAATTTTGTAGGAGTGATCTTGTATCCCTATTTTGGACTTATCGAATAAAATTTCAGTTTCTTCTTGTTTTTATTTGATTTGCTGACACTGTGCTCCGGGGACTTGGAGACTTAAGACTGTTCATACTCTAGTCCGCGCTCTGGGGGCTTAGAGTACTCCGCTCCGTATTCCGGGGACTCGGAGATTGGAAATCGTTTATACTCTAGTCCGCGCTCTGGGGATTAGGAGATTGGAAATCGTTTATACTCTAGTCCGCGCTCTGGGGACTTAGAGTGCTCCGCTCCGCACTCTGGGGATTCGGAGATTGTAAATCGTTTATACTCTAGTCCGCGCTCTGGGGACTTAGAGTACTCCGCTCCGCACTCTGGGGATTCGGAGATTGTAAATCGTTTATACTCTAGTCCGTGCTCTGGGGACTTAGAGTACTCCGCTCCGCACTCTGGGGATTAGGAGATTGGAAATCGTTTATACTCTAGTCCGCGCTCTGGGGACTTAGAGTGCTCCGCTCCGCACTCTGGGGATTCGGAGATTGTAAATCGTTTATACTCTAGTCCGCGCTCTGGGGACTTAGAGTACTCCGCTCCGCACTCTGGGGATTCGGAGATTGTAAATCGTTTATACTCTAGTCCGCGCTCTGGGGACTTAGAGTACTCCGCTCCGCACTCTGGGGATTCGGAGATTGTAAATCGTTTATACTCTAGTCCGCGCTCTGGGGACTTAGAGTACTCCGCTCCGCACTCTGGGGATTCGGAGATTGTAAATCGTTTATACTCTAGTCCGCGCTCTGGGGACTTAGAGTACTCCGCTCCGCACTCTGGGGATTCGGAGATTGTAAATCGTTTATACTCTAGTCCGCGCTCTGGGGACTTAGAGTACTCCGCTCCGCACTCTGGGGATTCGGAGATTGTAAATCGTTTATACTCTAGTCCGCGCTCTGGGGACTTAGAGTACTCCGCTCCGCACTCTGGGGATTCGGAGATTGTAAATCGTTTATACTCTAGTCCGCGCTCTGGGGACTTAGAGTACTCCGCTCCGCACTCTGGGGATTCGGAGATTGTAAATCGTTTATACTCTAGTCCGCGCTCTGGGGACTTAGAGTACTCCGCTCCGCACTCTGGGGATTCGGAGATTGTAAATCGTTTATACTCTAGTCCGCGCTCTGGGGACTTAGAGTACTCCGCTCCGCACTCTGGGGATTCGGAGATTGTAAATCGTTTATACTCTAGTCCGCGCTCTGGGGACTTAGAGTACTCCGCTCCGCACTCTGGGGATTCGGAGATTGGAAATCGTTTGTATGAGTCTGTACGCCGCACAGAATAATGTAATTTATCATTCGATTAAGAGATACAGAAACTTCATAGAAAATGTGGCTTCAAGCCTTTATTAATGAAAATCAACTAAATTGTTCGATTACAACTTCAAAAGGAAACTAAGTCATTATTGAATGGAAACATGCGGAAAACAATAATGCCTATAACAAGAAAGGGAAACATGCTAAATGTAATAGTGCCGCAAATGTTCACTGTTCCATGCTCGGGGGAGTGTCGTGCCATCAACGGTCGCTAGCTTGAATGTTCCTTCTCCAAGCTTCCGTTCAATGGCATATGGGCCTTCCCAGCTGGGATTCATGCGTGATGGTACTGGGAAGACTCGTTTCAGAACGAGATCACCCACATCAAAGATTCTTGGGCGGACTCTGCCATCGTAGTAGCGCTTGACTCGATGTCTGTGCGCCGCCGCCCTTAACTCAGCTTCTTCACGCTTTTCGTCGATGCAGTCCAGTGATTCCAGCAAGAGGTTTTGGTTCGTCTTGGGGTCATAGTATGTTACTCGGTGCGATGGAACTTCAAGTTCCACGGGTATCACGGCTTCAGAACCGTATGCCAAGGCGAACGGAGTGTGGCCGGTCGCGGACTTGTGGGTAGTCCTATATGCCCATAATGCCGTCGGGAGCTCATCTACCCACTTGCCTCCAACCTTCTCCAGACGCTTCTTTAGTATGGACTTGATTACCTTGTTAACGGCCTCGACTTGTCCGTTAGCTTTTGGGTGTGCAACGGCAGCGAACTTTTTCTCGATGCCGTACTTTAGACAGAATTCTTTGAACTCTCTACTTTCGAATTGCGTTCCGTTATCTGTAATGATGGTGCGTGGAAGACCAAAGCGGCATATGATGTTTCGTACAACGAAATTAATGACTTTCTTAGAGGTGATAGTGGCCAAAGGTTCTGCCTCGGCCCATTTCGTGAAATAGTCGACCGCAACTATCGCGTATTTCGCACCACCTTTGGATAGAGGCAAAGAGCCGATTATGTCGATTCCCCAGATCGCGAATGGCCAAGGGCTGATCATTTGTGTGAGTTCCGTTGACGGGGCCCTCGGGATTTTTGCATATCTTTGACACTTGTCGCATTTTCTTGCGTAGTCCGCGGCATCCCGGTTTACGGTAGGCCAGTAATACCCATAGCGGAGGATCTTCTTTGCTAGCGTTTGCCCCCAGTATGGTCGCCGCATTCCCCTTCATGGACTTCCCTCAAGACTCGCTTTGTTTCATCATGAGCAATGCATCGTAGTAATGGGATTGAGAATCCTTTCCGGTACATGGATCCATCCTGCATTACGTACCGCGCAGCCTTTCGAAGGACCTGTCGTCTTTCGCTTCTTCTTTCTGGTAAAGCCCCAGTTGTCAGGTACAGTTTGAATGGGGTTATCCACGAGTCCTTCTCGATCTCTGTTTCCAACACAAGATCGATTTTTATCTCGCCCGTACTCGGGGCATGCAAGACTTCCACGGGATAAAATCCCATTTGCTGGACATCGTCGGTACTTGCGAACTTAGCCAACAAGTCGGCTTCTTTGTTTTGTTCTCGAGGGATGTGCGAAATGTCATAACGCTCAAGATTTGATAGTAGTTCCTGGACCTGAACGAGGTACGGAGCAAGCTTTCGTCCTTTTGCTTGGTAGTCTCCTCGCACTTGGTATACCACTAACTGCGAGTCACAAAAGATTTCGATTGATTTGATTCCGAGTTCTTTGATAAGCTTCAAGCCAGCGATCAACGCTTCATATTCAGCTTCGTTGTTTGTAGCCGGAAAATCGAGCTTCAGGGCATAACAGATTGATCGGTTTTCCGGAGTTATAAGAACTACGCCCGCGCCGGAGCAACGGTCATTTGATGCACCGTCAGTGTATAACTTCCATCGTATGGGGGGAATGATGTCGTGATCGTCCGGTTTGATGGGTATGGTAAATTCAGCGATGAAGTCTGCTAACGCTTGCCCTCGGATAGCTCTCCGTGGTAAGTACGCGATATCGAATTGGCTCAACTCGATGTTCCATTTTAGCAATCTTCCAGAAGTTTCTGGTCGCTGAAGTACCTGCCTCAGGGGTTGATCGGTATAAACGCCGATTGAATGCGCTTGAAAGTATGGGCGTAGCTTGCGTGATGCAATCACCAAGCAATAAGCCAATTTCTCAATTTTAGGGTAATTCTTCTCTGCCCCCGTTAAACGCTTGCTAACATAATATACCGGCTTCTGGACTCGATCCTCCTCACGGACCAAAGCTGCGCTTATCGCATGAGGGGATATAGCCAAGTAAACGTACAGCATCTCATGGTCAACTGGTTTAGATAGCATCGGTGGGCTCTCCAGATGCCTTACCAGGTTCTGGAAAGCTTCCTCGCAGCTAGACGTCCATTCAAAATTCCTCTTTCCTTTCTTTATTATGTCGAAGAATGGGATGCACTTGTCAGTTGCCTTGGATATAAACCGACTTAGCGCAGCCACTTTCCCGTTCAAGCTCTGTACCTGCTTTATAGTCCTGGGTGCTTGTACGTCTCGAATGGCTTGGATCTTTTCTGGGTTGGCTTCGATTCCCCTAGCGTTGACGATGAATCCTAAAAACTTCCCTGATGCAACGCCGAAAGAACACTTCAGCGGGTTGATCTTCATTCCATAGGAACTGAGTATGTTAAACATTTCAGCTAAGTCTTGGATGTGGTCGTTTGACTGCCGTGACTTCACGAGCATGTCATCCACATAGACTTCCATGGTTTTGCCCAGCTGGTCCTTGAACATTCGATTCACCAGACGTTGGTAAGTTGCTCCAGCGTTCTTTAATCCAAAGGGCATCACTACATAGCAATACAGCCCGACATTTGTAACGAAGCTGGTGTGTTCTTGGTCCGGAATATGCATTGGGATTTGGTTGTATCCTGAGTACGCATCCATAAATGACAATAATTCGTGTCCTGCTGTGGAATCGACCAACTGATCGATCCTAGGCAACGGGAAACTGTCCTTAGGGCATGCTTTGTTCAAGTCGGAATAATCTACGCAAGTCCTCCATTTCCCATTTGCCTTTTTTACTAGCACAGGGTTGGAGACCCACTCTGGGTAGAGGGCGTCGCGGACGAACCCATTTGCTTTGAGTTTGTCCACCTCCTCTCCAAGAGCGGCGGATCTCTCTGGATCCATTCCTCTCCTCTTTTGCTTGACTGGGACGTATTTCGGGTCTATGTTCAACATATGACTTGTGATGGCGGGAGAAATCCCACACATATCAGAATGCGTCCAGGCGAAAACATCGAGGTTTGCTCGGAGGAAGTCGCTAAGGTCTTCTGTCATTGCGGGGCTTAACTGTGATCCGATTTTCAGTATTCGCGAAGGGTCGTCACGGCTAACTGAAATGTCGATTGTTAATTCAGCCGGTGCCGCCTTCTCTTCCCTGGGTTTCTCATCGTCGTCTCTCGGATCTATATCTCCGTAGATCCGAGAATTATGCCCGAGCCAGGGCTCGGGCACTACTTGTCAATTATTCGCGTTGGGGATGCGGACAGGATTGTCCGTACCCTTTCCTTTTTCCCTCCGGTGAGCTTCACGAAGCTCGGCCACATAACAAGAACGACCAGCTGCTTGGTCTCCGTGAACAATGCCTACTCCTTTGTCAGTTGGGAACTTCAAAGTCAAGCACCACGGGGCTAGTGCCGCCCTAAATTCAGCCAGGGCCGGCCGACCCAAGAAAACATTGTATGGAGAGTCCACATCCAAAACTACAAAGGGTAGAATTCGTACCCTCCGACGCTCGCCTTGTCCCAGTTCAACTGGTAACTCGACATATCCCACTGCATCAGTCGCAGCGCCGTTAAAACCGTGTATACGAGCTTTGGATGGTCTCAAGTCTTTTGTCTCTAGCTTCATCTGATCATATGCCTTCTTGAAGATGATGTTGACTGAACTTCCACAATCAATCAAAATTCTTTTTACATACGCTGGTCCGATTGTTGCAGATATGACCATGGGATCGATGGTCGGAGCCTCTATCTGATCAGCGTCTCTGTTTCGGAACACAATATCGTCTGTCATCACGCGCTGCTGCTTAGCAGGGGCCCCGTCCTCTACGTTTGAACAGCACTCGAAATCCGCATGCTTCAAGGAGCTCGCATATCGCTCCATCTCTTGCCAGTTCTTATCTGCGGGATGAGGTCCGCCGATAATTGTATTTATGACCAGTCTCCCAACAGTTCGGGCAGGTTCCTCTGGATGACGTGGAGCTGGTGCACGACCTGGGTCGGACGTTCCCTGTCCTCCTTCCTGCGGATCCTTCACAAATTCTTGCAACTTCTTTTGTCTGATCAATTTCTCGATAGCGTCATGTAGGTGTCTGCATTCTTCCGTGTTGTGTCCATAGGTTTCATGGAAGCGGCAATATTTCCCAGTCCGTTTCTGTTCTTCAGTCGATTCTTTCGGACGTGGTTTTCTGTACTGTAAAGTATTGCATGTGGATAGGTAAATGTTCTCAAGTGGGGCGTTTAGCGGAGTGTACTCGTTGTAGCTTGGAATTCTCGACTTCCACTTTCCCGCTTCTTTCCTCTTTCCTTGACTCCTTCCTCCGGACTCTTTGGGCTGCACAGGCTTATTCTGGACGTTGACTTGGACCTTTTCTGAATTGTCTCCAGATTGCTTCCCAGCAATGTTGCTCTTAATTGACTCTTGGGTGGGTCCCGGTACCTTGTCTCGTCGTACCCACCTAGCTTCCTCTCTTCTTATGAACTGGTGCGCCTTGGAGTAGAAACGCTCTAGCGTAGTCGGAGGTTTTCCTGCCAGCCAATCCCCGAATTCAGAATCCGGATCTACACCTCTCATCACAGCCATTAGAATTGCGTGGTCGTTGGGATTACTGACTTCAGTTGCCGCAACGTGGAATCTTTGTAAGTACTCCTTCAGCGACTCTCCGGGATTTTGGATTACACTCGACAGAGACATCACGTCCTTCGGGCGTGTAGTGTGTATCCTGAACTGCTCAATAAACTTCTTTGCCAACTCCTCGAAATTTGATACGGATCGCGGAGGAAGTCGGGTGAACCACATAGTAGCGATCCCAGATAGAGTAATCGGAAAGCACCTACATTTGGTGGCATCATTTGCTCTGGCTGAATCCATCATCCATTCATACCTCATTACATGTTGTCTGGGGTCAGTCTTTCCTTCGTACGCAGGAATGGTTGGCATGCTAAACTTCTTGGGGTAGGACGCTTGCAGCACAACATCCGTGAACGGAGTATGACTTCTTGACACTCCCCAATCGTCATTTGACAAGCCCAGATTTTCTTTCATCAGTTGCCTGATCATGGCTGTCAGATCGGGTGTCTGTATGGAAGCTGGGAGGTTGGAGTCAGTTCTACGTGCCTGTCCATGCTGATGCCTCCTTTCCTGGCGATCTGCCAATCGTGCGTCATGAGGCTCAACATTGTTAACATCTTGATGATCTGGAGCTCCCTCCTCCACCTGTACTCCAGTTCGGAAGTTTCCAGTTCTGGCTTGGTCGCGGTCTCCTGTTGTTCGAACAGCAGCATCTGCCCTTGCGGTTTCAGTCTTACGGCGTCTGCGCCTGGGTGGCTCATCAGAAGAAGTTGAGCTATCAGAAGAGGAATAAGCAGCTTGATTGCCCCCAGCATTCTGTTGCTGCTGTTGAGTGAGTTGTGCCATCAGGTTGGCATTAGCTTGCATCTGTTCTCCCAGTTGTCTCCTGCTTTCCCTAAGTTCTCTCATCAAGTCGTTGAACTCCACTCTGGTGACAACTGGAGTCTGTTCTTGAGCGGCAATCCCTGCACTCGGGATTGCTGGTTGATTGCTAGGTCCTGCTTGTTGCACGCTAGCAGTCTCTCGGGCATCCGCATTAAGGGAAGCTGACCTGGTACGTGGTCTTGCCATTGTAGAGTTATTGGTATGAACTCTGAGTAGAATCAACGGATGTCCTGTCAGTAAGTCGGATCTTCTTTGGGGGATTTGTTCAATCCAGTAGCTTCAAAGCAGATCCTTGAGGTCTGAGAATTCAATTCTCAGTGGAAGCACCAAAGTGTTAGCACCAAAATTGGTCACTAACCTCGTTCAGAAAGATTGTGTAGAGATATAAGTGATGAAAGATGATTAAACAGAGGAGACAAACTTAATTCAAGTGCAGAAAGTAAGAACACCAAATTTATAGTGGTTCGGCGTAATTGCCTACGTCCACTTTGCTCAACTTTATTGATTTCCTTTATGATTGATTGATTACAAATACAATTCGTGAATCAAATGCTTGAATGAAGGTGTTTGGGTAGAGAAGATGAGTCTTGAAAATGGCAGAGTCTCCCCGTATTTGCTCTCCAAAAAAGGATCCCTTTCACTGTGACCCTGCCCCTCTATTTATAGGCGAAGATGGGCTGGACTTCCCAAGTGGGCTGATTGCCGAACGTTCCAGCCCGAGTGCAGTGGTCACCGTATGCCGAGCAAGGTTCGCCGAACGAGTTCCGCCGAACCATTCCCTCTATGCCGAACGGTGTGCTGGTTAGTTGTGTTGAACGTCTCCTGGATGACGAGTATTACGCCGAACACCATAGGATGCCGAGTACTCTGGTATGCCGACCAGTCTTGTATGCCGAGTACTCTGGTATGCCGACCAGTCTTGTATGCCGAGCAGCCTTGATGCCGAACAGTCTTGATGCCGAGTACTCTGGTATGCCGACCAGTCTTGTATGCCGAGCAGTCTTGATGCCGAGTACTGTGGTACGCCGAGCAGTCTTGATGCCGAGCGCTTATGGGATGCCGAACACTAGTTGGCGCTGAGCATAGGTTGTTGCCGAACAGTCTTGATGCCGAGTACTGTGGTACGCCGAGCAGTCTTGATGCCGAGCGCTTATGGGATGCCGAACACTAGTTGGCGCTGAGCATAGGTTGTTGCCGAGTGCCAGTTGATGCCGAACACTACTTGGTGCCGAGTACCCTTGCTGCCGAGTACTACGCCGAGTAGTCTCGATGCCGAACACTGCTGAGTATTATGCCGAACACTCCTGGACACCGGATACTAAGGACGCCGAGTACTACGCCGAGTACACATGGATGATGGTTGCTTCGCCGAACATTCCTGGATGCCGGACACTCTCTGATGCCGAGCACTAGTTGCCTGGTCAAATCCCCAGGAAACACATATTGTGCTTGAATTTAATTAATGTAATAATTTCGGCTATGATTAATAAGTATTTGTATCTTAGACACTTATAATATCAGAGAATTTCATATGAAATGGTTTAGTTATCGTAAGGTAAAAACTCGTCCATGTTAATGTGCGGCGTAGTCTTACGAGATACCTTTATTTTCAAAAGATTTTGAAACATTAAAAATTCAATTGAAGTGTGTTTTCTCATGCTGGTTTTCCAAACTAACTCGAGTATTATTTTATTATCATGCTCAGGTAGGACAGGGCATATTACATATTTAGTTTGGAGCTTTGGAGCTTGAGGAGAAGAACTGGAGACCCAGAGACGTGTTCACATATATGTTATTTTTCCACTGCATTGATAGTTGTATTTATCAACAATTGTGAGGACAGGTTGTTATAACTATCCAGGCTGAAATAGGTTAGTATACTTTGAGTGATGTCACATATATTATAGTTTGTTTTCATGTAAAGATTCGTTGTATATTATAGATTATTTGTTCCATTGTGAGATTCTATGTTGTTTAGTTTCTTCTTTCTTCCTTCTTCTTTTCCGCTAACAATAGAGTTTTCCAGCATTCGAATGATCGGCACGCAATATAGTGGACCTATTAGTGTCAATTTCCAAGGGTCGAAAATTCCGAGTTGTTACAGATATCTAATTTTAAGAGTGTTTTATGTACTATCTATATAATTATAAGTTATTTAATGCGATGTGAGAATCTATTTTGTTCTATCTTTTATCTTTATTTTCTTTTTACCCCTGATTATCTCCCTCTCCGACACTTGAGTTTGTGGCATGTGAAAACCAAGAATGTATTAGTGTCAATCTTCGAGGGTCGAAAAGGTGGTCGCCATAGTTGGTATCAGAGCTTAGGTTGAGCGAACACTTAAGCCTTGATGGGGTCGACTCATTAGAGACAGGGTTAGTAATGCTCTAGGATGAGTTTAGTCAATGAGAGTGTGTATTTGTAATTTTATCTGAATAAATATATCCAAGTTATTTTATGCTTAGTACCCATTCCCTAAGAAAATCTCGTCTATATATTCTAAAGGTGTTTCCTTACTACATATATTAGGAAATGAGTATAAAGAGGACGAGGAAGGGGAGGTAGCAGCACAACGACCACCAATGCTTGAACTCCAAATGTTGTAGTGGTTGAAGAAGTAATAGCTCATGTGCAACCTCAAGTTAATTTTGCTACTCTATGCAAGAATTATACTAGCTTGGGAGGGAAACCATTCAAAGACAGAGTCTATTATTGAAGTTCAAGCTTGGCTCCGCTCTTGTGAGAAAATCTTTAAGGGATTAAACATCGGTGATGATCAAAAGAGGTTCTTGGCTTCTTGGCAATTATAGGAAGGGGCTCTAGCTTGGTGGCAGTCCATTACTCTCAATGAATCAGAAGATAATTTCTCTTGGGCAAGGTTTAAAGAAGATTTTAAGGAACAATACATGCTCGTAACTGGAAGATCCCACCTCTATAGAAGTTTCATGGATGTGAAGCAGGGAGAACTGTCCGTGGAAGAAATTGAAGTGAATTTAATGAATTATCTCGCTTTGGGCCTGGACTAATAGACGCGCCTCTTAAGAAAAATGATATGTTTATTAATGGGATGAAGGAGCAATATCAGGATAGAATCACTACATATGTCAAGGGAACCTTTGTAGATCTGCTAGATATGGGTTTCTGATATGAAGCTTTGGATAAGAAGAATCTGCCCATAGCTCAAAGCAACAACAACAATTGGAAGAAGAGAAAATTCAATCACCAAGGGAAGAAGTCATGGAAAGACAAGTCAGGAATAGGATCTCAAGAAAATTGTTTGAAAGATGTTACTTGTTATAATTGCCAATAGAAGGGCCATCTTTCCACCACCTGTAAGAATCCTAAGGTTCAGAAAAGGACCTGCCACAATTATCACCAACCAGGGCATATGGTAAAGGATTGCCCGCTAATAAACAAAGGAGAGCAGGTCAGAGTTTTTGCTATCAAGGATGAACCCTCAACTTCCACAAATATGAAAGGCAAGGGAGTTCTAGAAGATAATATTTATGTTAATAAAGGTTTGTTAGAATAGTATTTGATACTAGGGCTTCCTGTATTTTATTTTTAAGGAATTGGTTGATAGGTTAAAGCTTACCCTGAAAATAGTAAATCCCCCTATCTGTATGTCCGACCACATAGGTGGTACAACTAATCTCTATATGGTTTGTGGAATGGCCCAAGTTACCTACCTATCTCAAAAAAATTCATTTGATCTAGTTATCCTTGATTTTATTAGATTTGAGATTAACTCGATAAGGATTGGTTGTCTGAATATAAAGCTGTTCTTGATTGTGTTAAAAGGATAGTGCTCTTGCAAAGTAAAAGAGGTGAACATTTTAAAATAACATGTGAACAACCTAGTCAGATAAGGGATAGTTTCATATATGCATTTAATTTATTTTAAAAAGGTCTAGAAGAAATTCTAATTGTTAAGGTGTTTCAAGATGTTTTTGAAGAAGTAAAAATTTCACCCCCACGTCAGGAAATTGAGTTTTGAATTAACTTGATTCCTGGTGCGAGACCTGTTATTCACCCTATTCGAAGGATGGCCCCGAAAGAGAAGGATGACTTAAGGAATCAAACTGATGAGTTGTTAATGAAAGAATTGATTAGACCTAGTCGCTAAAGTTGGGGAGCAGCGGTAGTTTTCGTTGCAAAATCAGATGGCCTCCTAAGACTTTGTGCAGACTATCGAGACCTGAACAAGCAGACGATTAAGAACAAGTATCTTCTACCCCGTATTGATGACTTGTTTGGTCAACTTCATGGTGCTTAAGTATTCTCAAAAATGGACCTAGCTACATGATTCCATCAACTAAGGATAGCAGAAGATTGCATTCCTTTAACTGCATTCAGAGATCTAAATGATTTCTTCGAGTGGTTGGTTATGCCTTTTGGATTGACCAATGCACCCACTTATTTTGTAGACCTTATAAATATAGTGTTTAGAGATATACTCAACAAATTCGTGTTGGTTTTTATTGATGATATTCTTATATATTCAAAGAACAAGGAAGAACACAAAAGGCATCTAGAGATTGTATTGGAAATATCAAGGAGGTATGTGCTTAAAGCTAAATTCTCAAAATGCCACTTCTAGGAGAAAGAGGTAAGGTTCCTTGGACATGTTGTATCAAGGGATGGAATTTCAGTTGATCCAGGGAAAATTACAGCCATTCTAGACTGGAAGCAACCAAAAACTCCAAAGGACATCTGTAGCTTCTTAAGATTGGTAGGAATTACCGGAGGTTCATTCGGGACTTCTCAAAAATTTCCTTTCACCTAACGAAGTTGGCTATGAAAGATGTTAAATTTGAATGGACACCGAAAGGTGAAGAAGCATTCAAGGAGCTCAAGAAAAGGTTAACTGTCACTTCATTCCTAGTTATCGCTGATGAAAGCGGAGGTTTAACCATATATACCGATGCTTGTGAAGAAGGAGTGGGTGCAGTACTAATGCAGCATGGAAAGGTTATCGCTTATGCAAGTAGGCAGTTAAAAACTCATGAGCGAAACTATGCAACATATGACTTAGAATTATTAGCCATTGTGTTCGCATTAAAAATAGAGGCATTATTTACTAGGTGAAAAGTTCGATCTCTTTACAGATCACAAATCTTTGAAGTATCTTTTCACGTAGAAGGATCTAAACATGAGACAGCGGTGTTGGCTAGAATTTCTCGTGTCATATGATCTTGATATTTTGTACACACTCGGGAAAACCAATATAGTAGAGGATATGCTAAGCAAAAGGCATGACATCATAGCTTATTTAGTAGTATGTCCAACTTTGATTAATTGTATAAAGGAGAATTAGCTCAGGGATCTGTTGATTTTAAGGAGAGACAAGGCAGTTGAGGAGAACACGATACTAGGAAGATGGATAGGATTCAAAGTGGATGAGAAAGGAATTTTAAGAATTCATGGGAAATATGTGTTCCAAATGTTGAAGGGATTAGGTAGGAAGTTCTAGCCGAGTTTAACAATTCTCAACTTACAATACATCCCAGAGTTACCAAAATATATCAAGACATGAAGAAGACTTTCTGGTGGGAAGGTATAAAGAGGGACATTTTCATTCATGTTAGCAGATGTGCAAATTGTCAGCAAATCAAAAGCGATCAGTAAAAGACTGCAGGACTACTTTAGCCTCTCGAGATTCCAACTTGGAAGTGGGAATGGATATTAATGGATTTCATCGACGACTTATCTCGAACGAGGAAGGGAAATGAAGGCATTTTGGTTTATCATAGACTGATTAAGCAAAAGCACATACTTTATTCCAGTAAAGCCAACAAGGATTGCTTCCAGTCTTACAAGTATATATATATATATATGAAAGAAATTGTTCGATTACATGAAGTTCCAAATAGCATAGTAAGTGACAGATATCCAATCTTTACCAGTCAGTTCTGGGAGGCATTACAGACAGTTTTGGGAACAAAGCTAAGTATAAGCACTGCATATCATCCCTAAACTGGCGGGCAAACAGAAAGGGTAAACCGAGTGTTATAAGATCTTTTGAGAGCTTGTATCCTGGACTTCGGAGGTTCATGAGAGAATTATCTTCATTAGGTAGAGTTCTCCTACAACAACAGCTACTAGGCAAGTATTAATATGGCACCTTATAAAGCTTTATATGGTCGTCCATGTAGATCACCAGCATGTTGGATCAAAACCGGAGATTCGTTAGTACTTGGTCCTGATATGATTCGAGAAGCCTTAGAAAAGGTAGATATGATCATGAAGAAGCTGAAGGAAGTTCAAAGTAGGCAAAAAAGTTACCACGATTAGAGGCATAGGAATTCAGAATTCTTGGTGGGAGATTTTGTATTTTTGAAAGTCTCTCTGATGAGGGGAGTCGTGAGATTTGGAAGAGCTAGGAAGTTAGCACCTCGATATATTGGACCTATTCCCATTCTTGAGGAGATTGGCCCATTAGTCTATCGAGTAGAATTAACAGAAAGGTTGTCAGGTATGCACAATGTTTTTCATGTGTCCCATTTATGAAAGTATGTGTATGACCCAGAACAAATTGTGGAGACAGCTGCCCAAGAAGATTTAGAAGTGGAATCAAACTTGACTGTCATCAGACAACCTAATCGAATTGTGGATCGTGAGGAGAAGCGATTAAGGAGAAAGGTTGTAAGATTAGTTAAAGTTCAGTATAGTGGTGATGTTGCAGATTGCACTTGGAAAATGGAAGATAGAATGAGAAAGGCATATCCTGAGTTTAGTATGGATGGATAATCTATATATACATACATACATATATATAGTACCGATATAGTGTACTCATCGCTTGTGTAATCACTTATCATATCTTTGTACGTATTTCCTCATATCTACTATATTTCACTTTGAGTTATCTTCTTGTTGTCATATATTTCGAGGATGAAATTCTTTTAATGAAGGAAGTCTATGACAACTTATGAATTTATCACTTTGGAAAATAATATTTAATTTAAAAATATTCAAATATAAGATTTTTAACACAAATTATAATTTTTTGAACAATAATTAATGATGGCAATCTTATTTTGAATAAATATTTACAAAAATATCGATAAAGTGACCAAAATCATTTTATCGATAAACTGCTTATTAACCATCAGGAATCATGAACGAGTCTTGACACATATGCTTATTTATCCATATAAGCAAGAATATGTAATAAAATTATTTATTATTTCTAGAAATAAAATGTTTTTATGACATCATCAATGATATCATCGTTTTTAAATAATTGATTTTTGAATTTAAATTGAATTTAAATGATTTAATAATTATTTGAAATCAAATGAGGCCCTTTTAATTATTAAATAATAATAGAAATATTATTATTAAACTTTGTTTATAAATATATGTATATTGATTGAGAAGTAAAAATGTGATCGGAAATCGGAATCTGAATTCGTAACGGTTCGACGTAGAGAAGTTATGCAACGTATATGTTATATGTGACATACATGCACACATAAACACATATATACATCCATGTATAGATATATACTCCTTAGAATTAACATTTACATTAACTAATTGCTAATGGTAAATAAAATAGCATGATATTTATAAAGAAGGAAATCTAAGCTAATGAAGACATATCTCCCTTAAGTCAACTTGATACATTCCTTTCAAGCTAAGGGAAGTGATGGAGATGATGTGGAGAGGGGTGGCCATGTGCGACCAAATCACATGGAGGGTGTGGTGGTGAGGTGGAAAGATGATGTGATGTTTGGTGAAAATACCATGATATTTTGACTCAAACTTTTGCCTATAAATAAAAGGCATACCTCTTCACTTTCATTCACACTTCCTTCGCTAATTTACTAAGCTTTTTCCATCTTTTTCTTCCTCTTCATTAGTGGCTTCCATGACCTCTTAAGAAAATTTAAAATAGAGTCGAAGTTCTGCTAAAATAAGTCGTAAAATTTAAAGAGATGTAACACTTCGAGTTCGAAGCCGAGTTAGTAATCTCCTCTTCTTTTCCCACTTAAGTAGAGCCCATCTAAGCACTCCTCCACCCTTACAAGTCCAAGGTCGAACCACCCTAAGAGTCCTTGAGCAGGATTCATAAGCTCTGGTATAGGAATAGCGGAGCTATAGTCGATTTTGTAGCATTTGAAGTTAGATCAGGAAAGCTATTAAGCGAGAAACTCTACTGAATTATTTTATAAAATCTATGATGATATGTTATGATTTCTATGCTTGTTTATGATGGTTGTTTATCATGTTTGGATATGATAATATGTTTGCTTGGGTATAGAAATAATTTACGTTAAATACTCATCGAATTTACATGAAGAAATCACTTTCTTCTTATGAATTATAAAAGTGTTACCATATGGTTAAACCTCTATAAACATGAAAAAAATGGTTTTAAATGGTTTATAAACTCATTTCGGCAAAGTTTTGAAAAGATAAGAAATTGAAGTTAAAATAGGCGCGTCGCGTAACGATAGTTCGCGATTTCGCACCGTAAATGTTAAATCAATTTGTAGAATGGGATATAGCTCGAAATTATTTGAAATAAGAATTTTCCAAACTCCTATAACTATAATTTTCAAATTAAGAAGAAATCAAGATTTCATTTTATAAATTTTGAGATATGTCCAAATCAAGTTTCCATAAACATCGCGTTTTGGCAGTTCATAAAATATGGATTTCAACTCTTTAAAATGGATGTTTTTAATTCTTTAAAAATATGAAATAAATTTCATAAATATGTTAAAATGCTTTAAAAATAATTTGAGTTATCAAAATGGACATAGATGAAAATAAATTAGCATTTGGTCAAAGAAGCTTTAAAAATATTCGTAGCGGTTTTTGCAACGAGAACTTTTAAAAATCATGGTTTAAACTTAATTTTCCTTCCCAAATCTTTTGTGAATGGTTTTCAAATAACAAACCAAGCATTGTAAAAGCAATTTAAGTGTTTGGAGTTTAAATAATTTGAACGCCTTATGGGTGACAGAGAGAAAGTCTCTAGACCCAAGCATGGACAACCAGTATTTGGGTTCCGCTCTAGCTATCCGGACTAGCTCGACGGAGGGGATAGTAAATTTGGTTTACTCAGACCACATTTTCCTAAGATAAAAAGAGATTAGGAGATTTGAAAATGTTAAACAAGATTTTAAATAGTAAGCTTTTGGTGATAAAGAAACATATTGGTTAAACTCTGTATTAAATTCCGAGGAGGAAACTCGCCCTATTCATGTTAATTTAAAAGGTGATTTCATCGTTATTCAAAAAATTGTACAAGTTGAATACGGAAATTAGTATTAAGTATAATTAGTATAATTTCTATGGATCTTTTTTACTCAATACTAACTGGTTTTGAATTTACCAACTTAGATAACATGGTTCAGCCTAATAAAAAGATATATTTTAGTATGAAACCTCTATTAAAATTTGAATAAAATATGGAAATATTTTCCTATGTAATTAATGAGAAATGGTTTGGTGTTTCCAAAGTTAAAAATAGGTTTAATAATCTTGTATATGCTGAAAAAGAAATGATTTAAAGATGTATATCTCTAGGAGATATTTTATTGGGTAAAAGGATATGGATTAAGTGAATAATAATCAACCACATAATAGAAATCTTTTTATTGATAGTTGGTTCGGAGAGACCGAGGTCGGATATGGGTAATTCCTATCAGAAAACCACTTCGAACCAATATACGTTCGAAAGTGAAAACATATTGAAGACAATGATTTTGAAGACAGAGATCTTCATAATATAGGGTTGCTTGCTACTAACCTCAGGGCTAATTCCCATATCATATACATGGTGGCAGTGGTATCTATATTTTGAAATCTTCGATTTAAGGACTACTTGCTACCAATTCTAGGGGTGATTCTCAAATAGGATGTAGTAAGAGGAGTGCCTTCAGTTTGCCCTGTTCTTGGACAACTTGTACGGACGAATGTCTGACATTACATTTCTAAGACCATGTACCTTGATTTTTACAAATATACATCTGTTTGGTGGTGTAGAAGGTAACCCCTCTTATACTTAACACCCTTCTCTGAGATGTACGAGCTCAGAGGTTATACTTTTGTGGAAATCAATAGTGTGTTGTAAGAAATGGAAATTTGGCATTCAAAGTAGAATCCATTCTGTGAAAGGTAATATGGTACGTCAGGCCTCACACCCGAAAATGGCTTAAACAAGGTATGCCATAAGGCTATATAGTTCGCAACCATTAGGGGTATGGTTGTCACCTTTCTAGATTAGTCTATATATATCGAGTATGTCGTGTATGTTATGGGATCCGGGTAAAGATTGGTAAGAACTGGGGTGATGTCATATTCGGTACTATCCAGGATCATTGTGTTGTTCATTCGAAAAGGATAGACCTGTCTTGCCAGATGCAGAGGGTTGTCTGTGGGTCCTCGGTATATTCCTCTAGAGATGAGCTGTACGAAAGGTAGTCTCATACCTACCATTATTGGAATCCAATTTCCTATATGAGCTTTACAAACTTAGTTGTGCAAATACTGGAATGTGAGACGCAAGCATTTCGGCTATGTAATATAATTATTTAAAAGGTAGTTTTCAAAAAAAGTCATTAAAATAATATCTCTAAATTTACGTATGAAATGTTTTGGTTATCATAAGGTAAAAACCCATCCGTGTTTATGTGCAGCGTGGTCTTATTAGATACCCATTGTTTTCAAAAGTATATGTTCATTTGAATTTTCTCACACCAGTCTCATGACTGACTCGGAGTTTATTTCTTTTCCCTTAAACTCTTAGTGCCCTATTTTTCCAGGCAGCCAAGTAGTCAAGTTGAGTTTGGAGCATTTTGGAGGAACTTGGAGCATGGAGCAGGAAGGTTTCCTCTGTAAATAGTTATTTATTACTATTTCTGCTGTAGTATGTATAAGTATCTACCAACACCTGTAGGGATAGACAGTTATAACTATCCTTGGCTGTGTTAGTACTTGCTATGAATCTGATATCTCATTTTGAGAGTGATTGTATGTACAATCTATATAATTATAAGTTGTTTAATGCGATATGAGAATCTATTTTGTTCTATCTTCTTTTTTATTTTCTTTTTACCCCTGATTATCTGCCTCTTCGACACTTAAATTTGCGGCACGCGAATACCAAGCATGTATTAGTGCCAATCTTCGAGGGTCAAAAAGGTGGTCGTCACAAATAGTATCTTCTAAATCATTATTTAGAAGTTCTCTGTCAACATCATTGTGCCAAACTCAAATCAAATTGTATGATAGTTACATGTAAAATCCAAATAGATTTAAACATGTCGACTAGTGAAATTACTTTACTAAATTTTAAATTGATTTAGTTATTTCCTATCATCGTTACTTTACATAATTCCAACTACATTGATCTTCTTAAAGATACACTTGTAGCTAATGGATCATATCCCTTCGTGTACAACTATCAAAATTATATTTTGATTATGTATTTGGAATCCATTCTGGATTTAAAGCATTGTGTCATATGGTAGAGCCTATACCCTTTATGGTGTCATTGACAATGAAGAAAATTGTTATTACTAATAATTATCATTCTCAATATTGATATGAAACTCATAGTTTCTATTTAATGTGCAAGAATTATTATTAGACATTCTAATGTCTAATGTGTTATGTTCGTTTTAAGCTTGGGTAATTCTATTTCATCTTATGCAGTCAATTCCTATGTTTGAGTCTTTGGATCATACCTAAGTCAATTGTACTACAACTAATTTTCGAAAGAAATTCCTTTATCATGAAGGTGGTGTTTTTTGAAATGGCAGTTGTTTCTTAGTGCGATGCAATAGGAATTCATAAACATTTTATGAGCTGCCTTTATATTTGCATAAAATTGATTCAGTTTTGTGTTCACAAAACTTACGTTCATAAGAAAAATTAGACAACCAATCATTTTAAACTATTTATGATCGGGTTTCTTATGAGTTTACATCCCATATGAATATGACCTTGCAAACTATACTTTATACAAATAAATTTAACATATGCACTTACTCTTAAGTACACATCCTTACAGAAAAAAGTTAACACAGCTTCACTCATCATTAGTCGTACTTTGTCCAACGAAATCTGATTATTCTTTGTCGGTACATCATTATGTATCATAAGGAGGAGTGACATTTAAGATTGAAACTTATTTGTTTTAAATACATTTGGAAATCTTTTCCAATTTACTTACCTATTCGATCAAATTGAATTGCTTAATTTCCTTTGCACGTTATGTTTTCTGCTTCCGTCTTATATTCTATGAACTTATCGTAAACATACCACATCTGTATTAAATACACATGTTCATATATGTGATAATTTTGTGAATTTACCAAAGTAAGCGGATCCATTTTTAGTATCATTGTACTTTGGATTGGATATATATATATATGAATCCGAAGGGTTCGTTAACTGTAACGACCCGCTAATTTATCATTTTGATAAATTATATTTATTTTTAAAATATTCAAATATAAGCTTTTAAAAACATTGATTATGATGTTTTGAAAAAAATAATGGTAATCTTATTTTGAAAAAGTATTTACAAAAATATAAACTTTGAAGGAATACCGATAAAATGACCGAAAACCGTTTTATCGATAAACAACTCTATAATTGTAAAACATCACACACAGAGCTGGATACATACACTTATTTTTATAACTGAACTAGAATATGAAATAAAATTATTTATTTTATTTTTGCAAATTAAAAGTATATATGACATCCTCAATGATGCCCTTATATTTAATAATTGATTTATGATTTAAAATTGATATTTAATGATTTAATAATTATTATAATTATTCAAATAATTGTTTTTAAATAATAATAATTCATTTTAAATAGTTATAAAGTGATAATAAATTATTTATAATGGTTTTATAAAGATATATAATCAGTTTGAAAATATAAGAAAATTGATATCGCTTTATCGGTATAATAGCAATTATTATAAATAATTGTTAATATTGATTTATACGATTTTATAATTCAAATGAGATCATTTTAATTAATTAATAATGATTATAAATTTATTTTCAATTTTTTTTACATATATATGTAATTTAAATTAGAAGTGAAAATGTGGCCGGGAATCGGTTTCCCGATTTTCAACGATTTAACGAACGGAAGTTGTTCGAAATTCATTGCAACCTTATATATATGCCATGTGCACATATATGATATACAAATACATCCACTAACATACATGAACACATATATACATACATATGACATACATATATGTATAAATACATATACCTTAGAAATATCATGATATTTTCACAATTCTTCATCTTTAAGCAACCTTAAGTCAATGCACATGGCTTGGAAGTGAATGAAATGATGGAGCACATGGAGGGGGGAGGACTAGCATGTAAGGTGATGGGATGGGAGGGGAGTGGGCTAAGGGTAGTTTTTTCCATTCACTTTTAGATATTTTCTATCATTTTTTTCCTATAAATACCCACCCATATCCTCCTTCATTCTTCACAAATTCATTCTTCTTCTTCTTCGCCATTCTTGAGCTCCTTAATGCCCTTTAATGGCTTCTCCTCTTTAAGAAAGGTATGAGGGTTAAAAATAGGGGAGTGCTTAAGCTCCAATCCGCTAATTACTCTCTAATCTCTTCTTAATCTATTCCTTCCTCTTCTCTTATTTAATGGCGCTTGGTCGTGAGCAATATGGAGGTGGGGAGGCATGGCCATAAGCATTGGAAGGTGGTTGGAGGTGATGGCATAAGCATGAGGTGATGATGAGGGCATGGCTGAGAGCAAAGCAAGTGGAGGTGAAGATGGCCGAGCACTTGGAAGAGAAGTAGAGTTGTTTGGTGATGTTAAGATGAAGTTTAAATGATTTAATGAAGTATTGTGGTGATTTGAATATTGGTAGGAAGTTTGAGTTTGATTGCATGAAGATGAGTACTCGATTTATTTACATTAAGAAAATTGTAACGACCCGTAATTTTCAATGATTAAAAATAGTTAATCTAATAAGATTTGGTGATTTAATGTTGGAAGAAATAAAAAAAATTGTGATTTAATAATAAGAAGATAACTAGAATGAAATGTAATAGTATTAATTTAAGGTAATTAATAACTGCTTTAAATGTAATTCCAACTAATTGAAATGATTGAAGAGTTATAATTAATTATAAATTGTAAATCAATTGTAATAATGTGTGTATAAATTGATAATTGGATTAAAAAGGGTAATTGATAATTTTAAATGCTGTATTAATTAATGAAATAGTAAGTAATAAATTGGAATTGAATAAAAAATTGTTTTGTGTAAGTAACTATAACATTTGTATGTAGATGACAAACATACAAATGTGATTAAATATAGAAATGGTGACAATTATCATTAGTTACCAATTTATTTAATCAATTATAAAATTAAATGAAATTAAATGTTACGTTAATGTGAGTAAAGACGATAACGGTAAAAGGTGAATACAATAAAATGTACAACAATGTCAATTATAGTCATAAGGCAATAATTGATTTAATAAAAGAGTGAAACCAAGATAAATAAATTAATTGGGATTTCAAATTATAATTAATGTGAAAATAGACAAAAATTAAATATAATTGGAATGTTGCAATCAATATGGTAAAAGATGAAAATTTGATAATATTAAATTAATAAAATATAAACCAATGTTAACTATGGCCATAGAGTAATAATTGATTGAATAAAAGATTGAAATCAAATTAAATCAAATTTATTGGAATTAAAATTTAATTAATTAGATTTAATTACAGTTCAAATTGAACACTGTAATTTATGTAATATTTAACACTGGATTGATATGTAAATTTGTTTAAATTATTGTAAATGGCCAAGTAACGAAAATTGATGACAATTGTTGGTTATCAAATTTGAAATTTAAAAGTGATTTAATTAATTTAATAATAATTTATTTAATTAACGTGAAAACAGCCATTTTGGCCACTATCTCGGATTTCGACGAAACCAGTTTCATCGGATCCGTAACGGTGAATTATTGTAAGATTTCAAGTTTCGTAGCGATCGGACTTGTCGTTTGATCGTACGGGCTCGAAACGCGTAGAAATCAAATTTAATTAAATTCAATTGAAATCAATTTGAAATAAGCTGATTTTAAGCTAACTTCTTCATACGATGGAATTAGGACTTGAAACCTGTTCCATTAAGTCTGAAAACATCGAAAACATCTATTTTGATATATGGGATGACCCATTTTCGTTTCGAAAGCGAAACGGGCTTTTCGGGTCGTTATTGTCAGTTCGAACCAGTTCGATATGTTATTCATTCTTATCGGGCTTCATTAGTATATAATAGTTCTATCCAAACCCTAGCAGCCTTCTTACTTCTCATTTTTGTACGTATCTGTCTATGTCACCTATCAGCTATCTCCTTCTTCTCAATGGCAAACCAATTCAAACACAAACCCTAAATCCAATAAATTCAATTTCAAAAAATCAAACTCCTCAGAACCATATCATTTTATATACCAATCTGAAGCTCTTGACAAGCGTAATTCACTAGTGCAATTCGTTTTTCGTTTAGGTGCATCGTTTGATCAGAAATCGAGGTTGACCCTCGACCGTCCATTTTAGGGTTTTGACAAACCAACGGTGGATCGTCGTCCGATTGATGATCAGGAGGCGGCGTTGTGAAGAGGAGGTCGAGCAGGTTTGGGCAGGGGCGTTTGTTCATCCCCAGGTGGTTCGAGTTCGCCAGCAAATGCATTTATAGAGGGCGGTAGCGCTGGGTCCTATAGGCGACCGGAGGTGGCGAATTTTGAGGCGTGGAGGCGGTTAGGCCTGGGTGTGGCGGCGATGTGCTTGGATCAGGTCTATATCGTGCGACGTGGCGGAAATAAGTGGAGTTTGGTGGCGGCCGATTGTCGTGCTCGATTTCGATGTTCACGTGGGCCTAGGGTTTTGTATGAGATGGTAACGTGAATTATTTATTTTATTTTATTTATTTTAATTCAAATCGTATAACTTCTAACTCACATAACTTTTACGTACGAGGTCAGATTTACGCGCGGTTTGTTCCGCTACGATCGTATTGTAATTTTGGACATTTTGGAACTAGTTTGGACGAATTCTGAGACCATTCAAATTTGGGTCTTATTTTGGATTTCAAATCGATTTGAAATCAAATGTGGGTGTTTTAACCCACCCACAACTATTAAATTATCTTGTGTTAGTTAAATTAAATTTATGATGTGATTCGAAATAAATTGATTGATGTTTGGTATGTTTAAATTGTCTTTCTAGTTGAATTTGACTCTTATTGCATTTAATCATTGTTTAATTTAATATTGAATTTAATTGTCAATTTAATACCTGTTAATGATAATCAGTTAGTTATTGATGTTTATTGGTTGATTTGGAGGATGATTGTGATGTATGTTTGGTTTAATGATATTGGAATACTGGATGTTATATTTTATATTGTTATAACACTACAAGTTCCCTATGGGTTGAAATGATACATACCCGAACGATCTATAGATTAGGGAGGAATCGTTATGAGTTGAAATGATAGACTCAAGCTATTTCATGGATTTGTAATTAATTCGGGATTGCGGGTTGAAATGATATATATATCCGTAAAAATAAATAATCGTGGATTGAAATGATAAATATCTGTATCACTTGACCATAGGGTAGAAAATTATATACGGACACCGGATTGGTTAAATTAAATGATTTTAAATCTTTAAACTTTGAATCCAGTTAAACTATATTTTGAAATAGAATTTGATTGATAAATTGAATTGTTTAAGTGAATAACCTAAAGGATTTAAATTGAAATTCTAAAGTTGATTTTGAAGTATAAATGAAATTATCGAAATTGATTTATTGAAACATTGAAGTTTTGTAACTTTGAAATCTATTGGAATTTGAATAGCTAAAATTGATATTTCAACACGTAAAATTGAAATTTGGATATGGTCCAGATTGGTTGAGATGGAAGAAATGGTTAAATTTGATGTTAATTTCAAATTTATTTTCTTAATATAAATTGCAAAATGTTCTTTAAAAATTTTAAATTATTAAGATTTTCAACCTTTAAACTAAATCTATCTATTCTAATTATTTTAAACCATCTATTTAAAGTATTTTAATTTATTTTAATCTATTTTAAATCTATTTAAAGTATTTTAATCTATTCTAATCTATTTTAAATCTATTTAAAGTATTTTAACCTATTTTAATCTATTTAATCTATTTTAAAATTATTTAATCTATTTTAAATCTATTCAATCTATTTTAATCTATTTAAACAATATTAATCCATTTTAGCCTATTTTAACCTATACTAATCTATTTTAATCTATTTTAAACTATCTTAAACTATTTTTAAAACTAATTTAAACTATCTAAACTATTTTTTGAATTTCAGGTTTGTAAAGTGGAAGTTTATATTTAAATCCTTGATTTTAAGTAGAATACGACTAAATGATGTAATAACATAAGTTGGGATTTAAATGACATATTTGAGAAATAGGATGATTTTAAATGAGGATCTAATCTAGTTTGGAAATATGAATTTGGAAGCGATATGATTTCAAATGTGATATAATTTTGAAGGTAAATATGAGTTCGAAAATGATATGGTTTTGGGAATATGATATTTTGATATAAATTGTGAATTGACTTTGAAATGTAAAAGAACTATCCGGTGGAAATAAGCATTTGGTTGTTAAAAAGACCGGGATCAGATATTGTCATACTCTCTGCCAATACCGAAAACCACTTTAACAACTATGTACGTGGTGGAGACTCCAGAAATGAAGTAGGATGGTTTGGCGAACGATTCTGTATGAGGTATTTACGTGAATATGACTCCCGTGTGTCAGCTTAGATGTAACTAAAACAGGAGCTATACCGGGCCAAGTGACGTCATTCCTCCTATCGGGTACATTTCTTCGATACTATATTTTGACTTTGTGATTGATTTGGTGGCCACCCCTCAATTTTGATTATGGGAGTGTGTCCAAGGTGGGCGGTAGTAACTGTTATGCGTTACCACCAGTCCCAGAGTGCAATTGGTATATCTACCCTGGCATTGCCTCTAGTGCCATGTTCACATGCCCTATCGTGCCTTCTACGAGTTTGTTTTGTACCATACCTATGGGGTGCCCTCTGGGTAAACCTCACGGAGGAACTTACGGTACTGTATAGACTATGGGAATATATAAAATGTGTTAAGGGGGATATGAGTAACGCCTTAATGCTATTTTAATACTTTACTTTACTGTAGACACTATTATAATAGCGTATTGTACTACATAGTAGATAGTTTAACGGATCCTTAGGAGGTGGAAATCAAGAACATCTCTTAAGTTATTACACTC
Source organism: Allium fistulosum (assembly GCA_030737815.1). Lineage (NCBI taxonomy): Eukaryota > Viridiplantae > Streptophyta > Magnoliopsida > Asparagales > Amaryllidaceae > Allium > Allium fistulosum. The sequence goes on from CM060906.1 coordinate 922,888,718, forward strand.
ACGTTAGACACTGGATAGGAGATGTCAAACCCCCTAAACATCTCTGACGCTATTACACTCGTATTTATTTACTGTTGATCTAACTTACATAAGATCTTTTAGTTCTGACTCGAGTGTTTTGTCTTTTCAATTCACTCGGGTCAGTTTGAGCTTTTCAGTTTATCGAAGACTGCTTTTTGGAGGATGAAGACGAAGGTTTTGTACTATTATTATTTATTATCTTTATTCCACTGTGTTTGCGCCAAAATTGGTCACAAACACCCAATTGCCAATGAAAGCAACATTTCACAATCACAGATAACAAGTATGTAGAGAACTAAAAATGAGGAACACTCAAAAAATTTAGATGAAAGCAGTAAAGAACACAGGGTTTATAGTGGTTCGGCAATCCGGCCTACGTCCACTTTGAAGTTGATAATTTTATTGAAGTTTGCTTGCTGATTACAATGAGTTACAACTGATTACAGCAGCAAAATCCGAGTACAATGATGAACCTGGCAGAGTCTGGACGCAGCAGAGCCAAAAGTCCCCTTTTCTGTAAGCTCTAGGGTGCTATTTATAGGCGTAGGATGCAAATATCTCGCTCAAATCTCGGAAGACCTCTTCTGGCACATGGGTGGGCCCACGCGATCGATCCCACGTGATTTGCACTCGGTCCGTGATCGATACGAACGAATTTCGTATCGATCAAGATGTGGTCCAATCGAGTCGAAATTTGGCATGGACGTTTGAGTTGTACGTAAGCTCCAGTGAAAATTTCATAGCATTTAGACTTGTAGATTGTGAGATATGATCGATGCAAGTTTGTGTTTTTCGAAGGCTATCTCCTTCGTATCGATCGATGTTGCACTGTTCGTATTGATCGATTTTGCACTGTTCGTATCGATCGATGGTTTGCTGTTCGCACTCCATCGATGGTGCGATGGTCGCACTCCATCGATGCTGCGCTGTTCGCACTCCATCGATGCTACACTGTTCGCACTCCATCAATGTTGCGTTGTTCGTATCGATCGATGATGCACTGTTCGTATCGATCGATGCTGCGTTGTTCGCACTCCATCGATGTTGCGCTGTTCGCACTCCATCGATGCTGCGCTGTTCGCACTCCATCGATGTTGCACTTGATGGATATGAACAACAGAAGAATGATGGATACGAACAGTAGAGGATTGATGGATACGAACAGTTGAGGCCTGATGGATACGAACAGTAGAGGATTGATGGATACGAACAGTTGATTCCCAAGTTTTCATCGATCATATCTTGAGCATACGAACTCGGATTGACTTGAAATTTGAAACGTCGGCTTTTATAGCTTTTCTTGTCATGTCTTGTCAATTGCAGCTCAATCTGGACTTGGACAAAATTTACCGATATCCATAGTGAAACAGTGTATAACCAATCTTTGGGACGAACTGTTCTTGATTTCCAGTCAACTTTTTGGTGTCACGGCCTTGCCAAAAGAAGGGATAACACTTGCCCCCCAAAACATGCCTTGCGATAGGAAGGTGTGTTTTGTAGTTCGATAAGCTGGATGTTCGTATCCTATTAATGACCTGTAAAGAAATTAATAATCTTATCTAACTGCAAATAGTGATCGTTCGCGATCGTATGCCGTTCGGGGCGGTATGTGACCGTTCGCGGTCGGGTGCCGTTCGAGGCGAATTGTGACCGTTCACGGTCAGGTGCCATTCGAGCCGAATTGTAACTGTTCGCGGTCGGATGCCGTTCGAGGCGAATTGACCGTTCGCTGTCGGGTGCCGTTCGAGGTGAATTATAACCGTTCGCGGTCGGATGCCATTCGTGGCGTGTTATGACCGTTCGCGGTCGGGTGCCGTTCGCGGCGAGTTGTGACCGTTCGCGGTCGGGTGCCGTTCGAGGCGAATTGTAACCGTTCGCGGTCGGATGTTGTTTGCGGCATGTTGTGACCTTTCGCGGTCGGGTGCCGTTCGCGGCGAGTTGTGACCGTTCGTGGTCGGATGCCGTTCGCGGCGTGTTATGACCGTTCGCGGTCGGGTGCCGTTCGCGGCGAATTATGTGTGACTGGGGGGACTTGGTATCATTAACGTCAGATTTCACGTTCGAGTGAGTTTCTAAGTTGCTTGTTATGGCGGTTTATCGACATCTTAGAGCATGCCTGAGGATCGTTCGCGATCCCGTACATGTGTAAGTAGCTTAGCCGTTATGGAATCACAAATAGTGGATTTTCATTCAAAATAAGTATTTAAACAGAAATGTTCAACAAAATCAAGTTTAAACGTGCGAAATAGAAAAAAAAAAGTAAAACAGAGACGTCAAAGTGCAAACACCTACACTGACGCGATTGGTAGTCGTATCAGAGCATGCATGAGGATTGTTCGCGATCCTGTACATGTGTAAATGACTTAATCGTGTTGGTGTGGAGTTTGCTACTTATTCATCATTATTTCAATCAGTTGATGACAAGCTGATGCCTCGATCCTGATCCGTTCCCAGTTGGTGCAAGTGGTGGTTGTTCTTGCTTCACCGTTGTGGCTCGCCTCCTTACATATTGCGATAGCAGGCCATTCGGATATGTCCCTCTATTTCATCTCTCAAGTGCCTGCAATCATTGGTACTGTGGCCGCTTAGCTCATGGAATAAGCAGTACTTGTCTGATTTCCCCTCATTGCTGGTCGGGTCCCTTCTCATTGGCTTACGATAAGGAATCTGCACCCTGGTGTCCTGGTAGATCCGTTCCAAGGTTTCGCTCAGCTCTGAATAGGAAATAAATCTCGGTTCTTTTCATGATCGCTTTGGTCCATTATCGCTATCCTTGGCTTTTCGTTTTCCTTTATCCTTGCCTAAATCTCTATCGGGAGGATTTCCACCTTTGACTGCATAAACTTATGTTCCCTCTCCTTCCTCTCTTTCAACATTTGCATCCTCTAATCGCAGGAATCCTTCGGCCTCATGATAAAATTTTCCTAGATCCATAGGCGGATCCCTTGTCAGTGAATTTTTAAATTCTGTTCCATCAGCTATGCCAGATACGGCTGCCATCAAAACCATGGATGGATCTGGTCGATCCACCGATGCTACCGCTGCATTGAATCGCGTCAGAAAATTCCTCAAAGATTCCCCCGTTCTTTGCTTTAGTGCTGCCAAACTCATCACATTCTTGGGTCTCGAAATGTGAACTCTGAACTGCCTCATAAACTTCTCAGTCAAATCGTTCCATGTTCCAATGGAGCCACTTCCCAGCTGTCTAAACCATAATGCTGCAATGTCCGTCAAATACAATGGGAAACACCGGGCCATGACCTCCTTTGATGCCCCCAGTACCTCCATATGCCTCATATACCATGCTAGATGAACTGCAGGATCCGTCCTCCCATCGTACGTCTCCAGTGTTGGTAGCTTGAATTCTGGTGGATTCCTGGCCTATCTAATTGCGGGAGCGAAGGGCCTCCTGTTCACGTCTTCCAGATCTTTATTAACCAGTCTGCCTTTCATGGCTCGTCTAACCATCTCCGCCAATTTATCACTGTCGCCAAGCTGCGACCCTTGTCCGTTGCCACTGATCTGCCTCCCGAGTTCACGAGGGATTCCTGGAGTCTGCTCTCCTGGCCGAGCATCCATCTCTCTATCAACGTCGTGTTGCACAACTCCACCTAGTGTCCTGCCTGCGGTTGGATCGACATGCTCCGGGTGAGTGCCTCCTAGCTCTGGTGCTGCTCCTGATGGTCCCTCTCTATTCTGAATTCTGGTTGCTCCATGCTCCTGATCCCTATCCATAGCATCTCCTGCAGTTGCATTCCTTTGGTTTTGCACTCCAACTTGACCAACTTGTCGAAGTAGATTCTGCATCATCTCTTCTTGCCTTTTTAGCATTCCCTCCTGCATGGCTCCTATCATCATCTCCATCTCGTCTCGGGTGATGAAGATCGAGGCCTGATTCGCTCCTGAGGAAGCTTCCTGACTCCCTTCATGCTGACTCCTTTCAGTTCTTTGTCTTCTTGTTGATTGCTTTTCCATAGTTCCTCCTAGATTTGATTCTCTAGCTCTCCAAATCTGAACTCCAAACTTTAGATTTCCTAAATACTTTGTCGTTCTCAGCGAAAGCACCAAAATGTTTGCGCCAAAATTGGTCACAAACACTCAATTGCCAATGAAAGCACCATTTCACAATCACAGATAACAAGTATATAGAGAATTAAAAATGAAGAACACTCAGAAAATTTAGATGAAAGCAGTAAAGAACACAGGGTTTATAGTGGTTCGGCAATCCGGCCTACGTCCACTTTGAAGTTGATAATTTTATTGAAGTTTGCTTGCTGATTACAACGAGTTACAACTGATTACAGCAGCAAAATCCGAGTACAATGATGAATCCGGCAGAGTCTGGACGTAGAAGAGCCAAAAGTCCCCTTTTCTGTAAGCTCTAGGGTGCTATTTATAGGCGTAGGATGCAAATATCTCGCTCAGATCTCGGAAGATCTCTTCTAGCACGTGGGTGGGCCCACGCGATCAATCCCACGTGATTTGCACTCGGTCCATGATCGATACGAACGAATTTCGTATCGATCAAGATGTGGTCCAATCGAGTCGAAATTTGGCATGGACGTTCTTTGAGTTGTAGGTAAGCTCCAGTGAAAATTTCGTAGCATTTGGACTTGTAGATTGTGAGATATGATCGATGCAAGTTTGTGTTTTTTGAAGGCTGTCTCCTTCGTATCGATCGATGTTGCACTATTCGTATCGATCGATGTTGCACTATTCGTATCGATCGATGATGCACTGTTCGTATCGATCGATGGTGCGCTGTTCGTATCGATCGATGGTGCGCTGTTCGCACTCCATCGATGGTGCGCTGTTCGCACTCCTCGATGTTGCGCTGTTCGCACTCCTCGATGTTGCGCTGTTCGCACTCCATCGATGTTGCGTTGTTCGCACTCCATCGATGCTGTGCTGCTCGCACTCCATTGATGTTGCGCTGCTCGCACTCCATTGATGATGTGCTGCTCGCACTCCATCGATGATGCGCTGTTCGTATCGATCGATGCTGCACTGTTCGTATCGATCGATGTTGCGCTGTTCATATCGATCGATGGTGCGCTGTTCGTATCAATCGATGGTGCGCTGTTCGCACTCCATCGATGCTGCGTTGTTTGCACTCCATCAATGCTGCGCTGTTCGCACTCCATCGATGTTGCACTTGATGGATATGAACAATAGAAGAATGATGGATACAAATAGTAGAGGATTGATGGATACGAACAGTTGAGGCCTGATGGATACGAACAGTAGAGGATTGATGGATACGAACAGTTGATTCCCAAGTTTTCATCGATCATATCTTGAGCATACGAACTCGGATTGACTTGAAATTTGAAACGTCGGCTTTTATAGGTTTGCTTGTCATGTCTTGTCAATTGCAGCTCAATCTGGACTTGGACAAAATTTACCGATATCCATAGTGAAACAGTGTATAACCAATCTTTGGGACGAACTGTTCTTGATTTCTAGTCAACTTTTTGGTGTCACGGCCTTGCCAAAGGACGGGATAACACACCGCATCATGTTGTTCCGTTGCATTTATTTATCATTTATTCTTTTTGTATATATATCTGATCTGTATTGTAATAGTATAATCAAAGATTATTCGTAAACAGCTTCATGAACTGTTTATTTGATTATTATATTTTGTCATTCCACTGTGAGAATCTGTGTTTTCTTTTCTTTCTTTCTCTGCATTTTCTTATTTACCCCATAACAATCTGCTCTTTTGAATGGTTTGAGTCTGACGTGTGTTGTTTATCGTCGATTTAAATCGTCCAAAAAGGTTGGTCGTTACAAAAATAAGTATATGAATGTTTAAATTATAAATTTAAATGCTTGTTTGATAACTTGTTTGATTATATGGATGTTGATATGGTTGATAACTTGGTTACGATAAATTATGAGAAATCATAATAACAATGGTTAAGAAATTAACCATGACTAATCAATGAAAAATAAATCCATATGGATGTGTATATGGATTTTATTTAGCCTCTTAATGGTTTGAAAATATAAAAAAGTAATGAATATTATAATAATATAATATTACGAAATAATTTAAAAGTGAAAAGGTGATTTAATATGGAAAATATTGGTTTAAATGTTTTAAAATGGTTTATAAATATTTTATAAACATAAAAATTCAAATTGGAGAAGTTTATTCAAATAATGAATTTGGACTCAAAAATAAGCGCGTCGCGTAAAGGTAGTTTGCGATTTCGCGCCATAAAAGTTAAATCCTTCTGTATGATGAAATCAGAGTTGGAACTCTTTAAAATAAGAATTTTTCGAACTCTTATGACTATTGTTATCTAATAAAAGAAAAGGATCAAGATTTTATTTAGTAAATTTTGAAATATGAGCAAATCAAATTCTCAAGAAAATCGCGTTTTGGTAGTTTGGTGGCCAAAGTCGCAAATGTTTTAAATAAATATTCTTAAAATGTTTAAAAATACAGAATAAATCTTATAAATCTTTTAAAATGTTTTAAAAATGATTTGAGTTATAAAAAATGAATTTCCAAATGGTAAAAAGTCGTTCTGATCAATAAAGCTTAAAAAGCATTTTTCGCAGCAATTTTTCGCAGCACTTTTCGATAACTTTTAAATTATAGTTTTAAACGCAACCATTCTTTTTCAAATCTTTTATAAATGTTTTCAAATCATTAATAAAGTTTTTAAAGGCGATTTGAAGGATGTATATAATTGTTAAATGTTAAATGGTTTAGAGTCGATCAAATAACTTGACCGCCTTATGGGTGTCAGAGAGACAGTGTCTAGACTGGAGTTTGAAAAACCATTTTCCTGCTCACCCTAGCTTTCTGGACTGGCCCGACGGAGGAGATAGAAATTTGATTTACTCGGATCGAAAGTTTCCAAAATGTAAAAGATATAATTTCCCAAATTTAAATAACTTGGATTACATAGAAATGATTTGGAAATGTTTTCCTAAATAAAAGGTGAAACGATTTGGAATTATTCCAAGATTAAAAATGTTTTAAAATTTATCAAATGATTTAATAAATGATGATTCCATATACTCTAAGAAAGCTAATGGAATGATTCAACGAGTAGATCTCTAAGAGAAATTGGATTTAATTAAAAGGCTAATTAATTGAATGTTGTATGATAATCACCTATATACCTAAATGCCTTTTATCGATGATTGGTTCGAAGGAACCGAGGTCAGATTTGGGTAATTCCTATTCGAAAACCACTTCAAACCAATGCATACGTTCGGAAGTGAAGACATGTTGAAGATGATGATTATTGAAGACCGGAGATCTTCAGAATGTTGGGATTGCTATCATAAGTCCTAGGGGTTTACCCCCACATTATATTTATATGGCAGTGGTGTCTGCATTCTTAAAATCTTCATTGTATTGAAGACCGTAGATCTTCATAGAGGAAGGACTGCTTGTTGACATTCTCTGGGTCGCTCCCAATATAGAGACATTTATTATAGCAGTGGTCCTATCATGTTTTGAAATCTTCAGATTGCAAGGACTACTTGCTACTAATGGTAGTAGGAGGAGTGCCTTCGGCTTCGTTTAGCCCTAGAACAAACTTGTATTGAAGAATGTATGACATTGAATTTCTAAGATCACAACATTGACTTTGACAAACGTACATCTACTTGGTGGTGGAGAAGGCAACTTCTCTTAGCATAACACCCTTCTCTGAGATGTACGAGCTTAGAGGTTGTATGTTCATGGAAGTCAATAGCGATCGAAGGGATGACAGTGTGGCATTCTAAGTGGAATGTGCTTTGTGGAAGAATAAAGCGTGGTTTTGTGAATAGTAAAGCGTGACTTTGTTAAAATTGCGCATAGCCTTACGAGCCTCACATCTCGCAGATGATACGGGTAATTATGTGCTCTGCAGGATATATATTTCAAGCTATCGGTTGTATGAGTATGGAGGAGTCCAGTGGAATCTGGATCCTCAAGGCATTTATTTTGATATAGTGGCTTGCTTGTGAAAAGCGATAAAGCTAACCGATATTGGTAGTGTAGCAAGTGCAGTTCCAAGTGACTTGCTTGAGAAAAGCGATTAAGGCACCGCGGGAACTACATTGTTATATGTGGATCGATGGAAAAGGCCACTAGTTCCCTATCACGTCGGAAATCCAATTCCAATACGAGCTTTACGGTTTTGATTGTATTCCCAAAATAGTTGTATTGCTTTGCAAACATTTCAGCTACCCTTTTGGTATCATATATTCCATCCAGGTATATTCCATTGACCTATTTCGGATATATTGCCATAGACTTAGTCTGGGTATTAATACTTTCATTGTGTATATATTTATTTGAAAAGTGTTTTCAAACCAATTTCATTAAGAATAATATCAAATGCTTTGATATAAAGTATTTTGGTTATCATAAGTTAAAATCTTGTCCGCGTTTATATGTGGGCGCGTGGTCTTATGAGATACCCTTTGTTTCAAAGGTTTTTAACTAGCATCAATTTTTAAATCGAGTATCTCACGCTGATTTATCAAACCTGATCCGGGTATTTTTAAATACTCGGGTCGGATCCGAGTAGTTTCAGGTTTAGTTGAAGATGCTTGGAGTTTCCAAAGGAGAGCTAGAGATCTTCATCTACGTATGGACATATTCTATTATCCGCTGCATCTATTGCATTTGTTTTTATTTTCAGCATTTGTAAGGATAGAGGATTTATAGCTGTCCAGGCTGAATCTAGGTTAGACTCTGATATTGTAATCAAAATTTTCCGCTGTAAAGATTATATATTGAAATAATATATGTTATTCCATTCGTGTGAGATTCTGTTCTATCTTTATTTTCTTTTTTACATAACAATCGAACTTTCTTCCACTTGGATTTGCGACAGTGAATACCGAGGATGTATTAGTGTTGATTTTCGAGGGTCGAAAATCCCCGTTCGTTACATTTGGTATCAGTGCTTAGGTTAAGCGAACACCTAGGCTTTGTTGGGGTAAGTTTCATTATAGATAGGGTTAGTAATACCCCAGAAGGAGCGACTCATTATTGATAGGGTTAGTAACACCCTAGAATGAGTTTTGAGAGTATTATATATACGAGCGCATATTTGTTATTTAATATAAAAATGTTTTGTGTCGATTTATCTATTGAGTGGTTTATAGATTCTAGTCGATGTGCTTGATGACCATTATCAATAGGGATTTCTAAACACTTAACAAGGCAAATCGACACACCATTTTAAAAGGAGTATATTTTTTATATAAAAAAGTATAAATATTTATGTGATATGGAGAGTTTATAAGATGTTATCCCTTTGGAAAGTTCCAAGAATAAGGTCTTGATCTGTTTGGCGATGGTGGGGATAAACTTCTAAGTATCGATCATATGTTGGCTTGAGTAAACGGTATTGAATACTTAGCAAATTATTCTCATTATCATTATATAATCAAGAAAAGTTCAAATCCAAACAAGTTGAACTAAGTTATTTGGATAAAAGGTTTTAAGTCAAGGAATAAATAGTATAAACCTTCTAATGATATCTTGGTATATCACTTGGGTCAGGATGTCTTATTTTCCGGGGAATGAGTTTTGGATTACTCCAAAGAAAGCATGAAGAGCATGTGCAGTAAAAGAAGCGGAAGAGAAATTAAAACTAGGATCTTATGCTAGCATATACTATTGCAGATGCAGTATAGAAGGGCATTATGCAGTTCTGTGTAGGAATAGGAAAGAAAAGGAAAGGGATAAAAGGAAAGCAGAGAAAAAGAAGAAATAAAAATCTTTAGGGTTGATATATTCTGCTACAAGTGTAAAAGCAAGGACATTTTCTATGTGGGTACCCTAAAACGAAGAAGAAACCCAGGATTCAGTCAGGAAAGGTAAAGGGTTGCTACCACTGCAAGGGATTAGGATACATGCCCAAAGAATGTCCACGGACATACATTTGTTGCTACCAAGGGAAACACTTAATAAAGGACTGTCCAAAAATGAAGATGGCTGACTTAAGGCCTCAAAGATAAAGTACCGTTTACCTCAAAAGGGATCCAAGAATAGTATGTATATAGCAGTTCAAGTATCTATATATGTATGATGGTGGTGTGTGATAGGCTATATTCCCTAAGAAGTTATCCCTAAAAGTTTGTAATACAGATAGGAATGGATGTATAAATATTGTTAATTAATAAACTTCTCTTTGGATTATCCTCTCAGAGCACTTCTTCTATCTTATATCCAATCAAATTTAATAAGATATTTTGAAATAAAAAGATTATATAATATAAAGAAGTATCTTTATAAAAAAAATGTTTAAATTAATAAATTATTTAAGAATATATTTTATAAATGTATATTTTATAAAATAAAGGGTAATTAACAAAAATAAAATTATGTTTGAAAAAGACGGGTTTGAGAATTCATATCCTAATGTTTTAAAAAGGTATAAAAGGGAAAGTTATGTAATATAAAATAAGTTTGGAATTAAATTTATGATGATATTTATTAACAAAGAAATTTCAAAGGAATTTTGAAATAAGAATTATAATGGTATTATTCCAAATAAAGGATAATCGATTTCTTTTGGAAAAGAGATAGAAATATTTTTTGGAATAAATATTTTAAAGAAAGGGTTTATAAAGGTATTTAAATGAAAAATAAAATATTTATGAAGATTTGAAAAAGTTAAATAAGTTGTAAGTAGATCATTGCGTCGCACGATTCTGATCTAAGATTTGAGTATGGAACTTTGAGGTGTTTCGAAAGATGATTTATCACTCAATTCTTGATTGCGAACATTGGTGAGGGTTTATGATTGGGTACTTGAGTTTTCTATCATAGTTCAGGGCTATGTAAGGGAAACAAAGTTGTCTGATCAAGAAGCCTAATCAGAGTCCGCACTAGAGAATCGGAGGATCAGTACTAGTTCGGAAGTAAAGTTATGAATTCGAATAGTATATCAAATTGGATGATCTATAAACATAAAATGAATGTAAGTTTGAAAATATATATTTTGGAAAAATACCTTTGGGTTTTGTTTTGGTGTAATTTCAGGGACGAAATTCTTTTAGGAGGGGAAGTCTGTAACGACCTACTAGTTTAACAGTTTGATAAATTTTATTTATTTTTAAAATATTTAAATAAATGCTTTTAAAAACATAGATTATGATGCTTTGAACAATAAATGATAATGTTAACCTTATTCGTAGTAAGTATTTACAAAAATATAAACTTTGAAGGAATATCGATAAAATGACCGAAAACCGTTTTATCAATAAATAACTCTATAATCGTAAAACATCACACACGAAGCTGGATACATACACTTATTTTTATAATCGAACTAGAATATGAAATAAAATTATTTATTTTATTTTTGAAAATTAAAAGTATGTATGACATCCTCAATGATGCCCTTATATTTAATAATTGATTTATGATTTTAAATTGAGATTCAATGATTTAATAATTATTATAATTATTCAAAAAAAAATTAAATAATAATAATTCATTTTAAATAGTTATAAAGTGATAATAAATTATTTATAATGGTTTTACAACGATATATAATCAGTTTAAAAATATAAGAAAATTGATATCGCTTTACCGGTATAATAGCAATTTTTATAAATAATTGTTAACATTGATTTATATTATTTTATAATTCAAATGAGATCATTTTAATTAACTAATAATTATTATAAATTTATTTTCAAATTTTGTTTACATATATGTAATTTAAATTAGAAGTGAAAATGTGGTCGGCAATCGGTTTCCCGATTTTCAACGGTTTAACGAACGGAAGTTGTTCGAAAGTCATTGCAACCTTGTTTATATGTCATGTGCACATATATAACAGACAAATACATCCACTAACATATACATGAATACATATATACATACATATGACATACATATATGTATAAATACATATACCTTAGAAATATCATGATATTTTCACATTTCTTCATCTTTAAGCAACCTTTAGTCAATGCACATGGCTTGGAAGTGAATGAAATGATGGAGCACATGGAGGGGGGAGGACTAGCATGCAAGGTGATGGGATGGGAGGGGAGTGGGCTAAGGGTAGTTTTGTCCATTCAGTTGTAGATATTTTCTACCATTTTTTCCTATAAATACCCACCCATATCCTCCTTCATTCTTCACAAATTCATTCTTCTTCTTCTTCACCATTCTTGAGCTACTTAATGCTTTTTAATGGCTTCTCCTCTTTAAGAGAGGTAGGAGGGTTAAAATAGTGGAGTGCTTAAGCACCAATCCGCTAATTACTCTCTAACCTCTTCTTAATCTACTTCTTTCTCTTCTCTTCTTTAATGGTGCTTAGCCATGAGCAATATGGAGGTGGGGAGGCATGGCCGTGAGCATTGGAAGGTGGTTGGAGGTGATGGCATAAGGATGAGGTGATGATGAGGGCATGACCGAGAGCAAAGCAAATGGAGGTGAAGATGGTCGAGCACTTGGAAGAGAAGTAGAGTTGTTTGGTGATGTTAAGATGTAGTTTAAATGATTTAATGAAGTGCTGTGGTGTTTTGAATGTTGGTAGGAAGTTTGAGTTTGATAATGGTGAGTACTCGATTTACCTACATTAAGAAAATAATTATATGAATGTTTAAATTATAAATTTAAATGCTTGTTTGATAACTTGTTTGATTATATGGTTGACTATATGGATGTTGATATGGTTGATAACTTGGTTATGATAAATTATGAGAAATCATAATAAAAATGGTTAAAAATTTAATCATGAATAGTTAATGAAAAATAAATCCATAATGATGTGTATATGGAGTTTATTTAGGCTTTTAATGGTTTTGAAAATGTAAAAAGGTTGAAAATGAATTTTATAATAATATAATATTATGAATAATTTAAAAGTGAAAAAGTGATTTGATATGGAAAATATTGGTTTAAATGTTTGAAAATGGTTTATAAATGTTTTATAAACATAAAATTTCAAATTGGAGAAGTTTTGCCAAATATTGAATATGGAGTCGAAAATAAGCGCATCGTGTAACGGTAGTTTGCGATTTCGCGTCGTAAAAGTTAAATCCTTCTGTAGGATGGAATCAGAGTCGGAACTCTTTACAAAATGAATTTTTCGAACTCTTATGACTATTGTTTTCAAATAAAAGAAAAGGATCAAGATTTAGTTTAGTAAATTTTGAAATATGAGCAAATTAAATTTTCAAAAAAATCACGCTTTGGCAGTTCGGTGGCCAAAGTAGCAAATGTTTTAAATAAATATTTTTAAAATGCTTAAAAATATGGAATAAATCTTATAAACTTTTTAAAATGTTTTAAAAGTGATTTGAGTTATAAAAATGAATTTTGAAATGATAAAAGTCGTACTGATCAATAAAGCTTAAAAAGCATTTTTCGCGGCAATTTTTCGCAACACTTTTCTATAACTTTTAAATTATAGTTTTAAACGCAACCATTCTTTTCCAAATATTTTTAAATATTTTCAAATGATTAATAAATTATTTTAAAGGTGATTTGAAGGATTTGTATAATGGTTAAATGTTAAATGGTTTAGAGTCGATCAAATAACTTGACTACCTTATGGGTGTCAAAGAGATAGTGTCTAGGCTAGAGTTTGGAAAACCAGTTTCCTGCTCTCCCTGGCTATGCGGACTAGCGCGACGGAGGGTACAAAATTTTGATTTACTCAGATCGAAATTTTCCAAAATGTAAAAGATATAATTTTCCAAATTTAAATAACTTGGATTGCATAGAAATGATTTGAAAATGTTTTCCTAAATAAAAGGTGAAACAATTTGGAATTATTCCAAGATTAAAAATGTTTTAAAACTTACCCAATGATTTGATAAATGAGGCTTGATGATTCCATATACTCTAAGAAAGCTAATGGAATGATTCGATGAATATATCTCTAAGAGAAATTGGATTTAATTAAAAGATTAATTAATTGAATGTTGTGTGATAATCACCTATATACCTAAGTGCCTTCTATCGATGATTGGTTCGGAGGAACCAGGGTCGAATTTGGGTACTTTCTATTCGAAAACCACTTCAAACCAATGTATACGTTCGGAAGTGAAGACATGTTGAAAATGATGATTATTTGAAGACCGGAGATCTTCAAATGTAAGGGGGAAACCCTTACATTGTAAGGCTGTCATGAGTCCCAGGGGTTTACCCCACATTATATTTATATGGCAGTGGTGTCTACATTCTAAAAATCTTCGTTGTATTGAAGATCGAAGATTTTCATAGTGGAAGGACTGTTTGTTGACATTCTTTGGGTTGCTCCCAATATAGAGATAATTATTATAGCAGTGGTCCTATCATGTTTTGAAATCTTCAGATTGCAAGGACTGCTCACTACTACGTGCCTTCGACTTCGTTCAGTCCCCGAACGAACTTGTATGGACAAATGTATGGCATTGCATTTCTAAGATCACAACACTGACTTTTTCAAACGTACATCTGCTTGGTGGTGGAGAAGGCAACTTCTCTTAGCTTAACACCCTTCTTTTAGACGTACGAGCTCAGAGGTTGTATATTCATAGAAGTCAATAGCGATCGAAGGAATGACAGTGTGGCATACTAAGTGGAATGTGCTTTGTGGAAGAATAAAGCATGGCTTTGTGAAAAGCAAAGTGTGGCTTTGTTAAAATTATGCATAGCCTCACGAGTCTCACATCTCGGAGATGATGCGGGTAATTTTGTGGTCTGCAGGACATATATTTCAGTCCATCGGTTGTATGAGTATGAAGGAGTCCAGTGGAATTTGGATCCTCAATGCATTTATTTTGATATAGTGGCTTGCTTGTGAAAATCAATAAGGCTACCGGATATTGGTAGTGTAGCAAGTGCAGTTCCAAGTGACTTGCTTGAGAAAAGTGTAACGACCCGGAAATTTCGAACCCGAAAATTCCAGATAGTTATGAAAAGAAGAAGAGATAGAAGAAAAGAAACAGAAAACATAACACAGATGCTCACATTCGTAGTGGAACAAAATATAATATCAAATAATAACAATTTACAAAAGAATACTGTATCTGTCAATTTACATTTATTTACATCAGAGTTATATTCCAATACACAACGATGGTCATATATAAATCAAATATGTCTCAGATAATTAAAAATAATAGTCGCAGCGGAATCACTCCATACGTCCTGCCATCCAGTACTCCTCCTGAGCTCCAGAACGTCCTTACCTGAAAATCTGTAATACTCGGTCTGACCCGAGCATTACATCAAAGTAACACCCGGGTCAGGCTGGAAACCAGCGTGAGTAAATCCATCTAACAAGGAATACCACAGCATAGAACTACATAAAACCCGGGGTAACTCGCATCAATTTACAGATTCACAATTTGTTATAGACATTACTTATTTCACATATCAATTTCTAAGTACCAAAACTTAGATTAAATGGTCCAATTCACTTAAATTATTCCATACCACCCTATTGATTTCACACGTCAATTTACAAAGAATCAAAGTGGTTTCGGGTATTAACCAATACCCGACTCCGGTCTCTTCGAATCCAATGTCATCTTAACCCAAGTTATTCAAGTGAAATACAATTCAACCTTAAATACAGGGTGTCACAGTTATTCAGTAATAGATAACCACAACATCACAGTTTAAATCAAACTTATCATATCACGTAGCATCATGAATTACATATTAGGGATAATAATCAATCCAAGACCTCCAATATCATTTTATCATCCATACACAAGGTTGATTAGCCATACCATTCTAATTAATTAAATTAATTACTTCCATCATCTTTAAATCCTGCTTACTCTACATTTATTAATCACAAATCAATTTATTTAATTATCATTTTAATTAATCATTTCCGATTAATTATCCTTTAATCACAATAAGTAATTAACTCTTAATCAATTACACAAATTAATTATCCTTTACCCATCAACATTTATTACAGTGATCATTAATTAATCACTCAAATTAATTATCTCATAATCATTCATTTATCAATTATCCCATAATTAATCATACTCATTATCTAACTATTCATTGATTAGTTTCCTTAATCAATCAATCCTTAATTAATTACACTAAGTAATTAATCCTCTATTACTTCCATTAAGTAATTAATAAGTCACTAATTACAACCTAATTACTTGATTAACTAACCTTTATCTCATAAATTAATAAATCTTAAACATTTTTAAATTGAACTAATTATTTACTCTTAATTACCTTATTTAAATGAATTAGTCATTAATTATCCAAATCTTAATTATCTCTTAAGATAAATCTTCATTTTTTTATTAATGACTTACTTATCATTGATAAAATTTGAATACACTTCAAAACGTTCCATCTTTAAATTAAACTTTAAATTTAAAATAAGCTTACAATTTAACTTAACAAATTTAAGTTAAACAATATACAAAACTCTTAACCAATTGTTAAAAGAACATTTATTTTACATAATAGTTTACAATCATGTTTAATTTAGATTTAAAACTGGTTTTATAATTTTTCTTAGAAAACTGCATTTTAACTTACTTCGGGTTCTACCCGAATCCCCCCCGAGACATACTCGAGAAAACTACCATCCTCCGTTTATCTGCAAAAATTTTGTTAAAAATTCAAAACTTGAAACTACTGTACTTCACGAATACAACCCGAGTCTTCCTTCCCAAATACTCGAGAGCAACTTCGAGGCAACCACGCTCACACCCACTGACACACCAGAAGTCACCGTGCACATGTACTTACGCCTCACGCCACCGTTACCCTCACCGATACCCTTCACACGTCGACAATGAACTAAAGAGTCGATTCCGACCATCGATTCAATGCCACGAATCCCATATCGAAACTTAGCTTCTCCAGTTGAACTGGAAACCAGACATCATCAGAGCATTCACTCGACCCACCATCGCCGACCACTGGACTCTCCCAATCTCCGGCCACAGCCTCGCTAGACTCCACGCTAATATTCCCCAGGCCCAGACGAGACTCGATCACTCAGAGACACCGCATCGACAACCTCTCCAACCTCATCCATTTCTGGGTTTAAAACCCTACGCCGACCAAAAGCCACTGCCACAGTGGCCTAACCACCTACCTACCATTTTTCCCATGACCATCGAACTCTCAACCACCTCCAGTCGAAACCCCAACCACCAGAGATGCTCCAGTCACCAGAAAACATTAAAAACCCAAGTTCTGGTCATCAGTGAACTGCACCCTCATTACAATACTAAAAGATCTGATTTTTGTTTTAAAAATCTTATTTTTTAGAGTTGATTCAAGACATATACTTGAATTAAGGAAATTCAACATTTGATTTTTACATTTTAAAAAGTTTCTACTGTATCTTCCCCAAATGCCAGCATATTTCAATTTTACATACCTGTTCATATTTTTTTAGTACTTAGATTATGCTACACTACGCCATTTTGTTTTTAATCCAAGTCTAACAGTGCTTAAATAAAAGATATGAACTTTTGATTTGGGTTGTAGACTCTGTAAACTGGTAACAGAGATGCAACCATATGCACAGTTCAACACTAATATACATATAGTGTTCATACATATATCTACACATGCAAAGATAATTCATTTTTAACAACATGCAAAACATAGATCATATCACACTTCAAGGATTAATCACATGCACATTCAATCAAAACAGATTTTAAGTGTTCACTTGCAGGCATTTCAAAATAACCAGAGGAACCAGGATGAAATACTCACCATTTACTAAGATTGCTGCTCCTTTGCTAAATCTTTTCAAACTTGACTTGTTGAGTTGAGATATAAATTGAGCTTCAGTGTTAAGATTATTTCTGGACTGCTAACTTTTGATGAACGAAAATGAGATAAGAGAAGATGTATGTATAGAAAAGGTTTTACAGAAGATTTGTATTGTACAAAAATAATCTTTGTTTTGGTCAGAGATTTTCGTATGGAGGCTGAAATGATTCCTAGCAAAATTTGAAATGATAGCATTTAATGCCCTGGGTGCCTTCATGTTTACACATATTAGTATTTTTTTTATACACTTAAGGTAGAGATATTTCCTTTGTTCTTTTGACTAGCAGACTTTCTTTTTGTTTTGGTGGCTGAAAGATCTTGCTTTATCTTTGAATTGTGATTGTGTTTGAGAACTTTTGATTTGGAAATTAAATCTTCATTGCTTCGGGTTGAAGCATCCAGATAAATTCCTGTGATGATTTAGTTTTATATTTGTGAACTAGACTGGACATATGAAGGTACTAGGCAGTGTATATATAAAAAAAATTTGTTGCCCAGGCTGAAGTGAACAGGGTTATATGATATTGATGCAAAAGATTTTTTTTTTTGTACTTGAAATAATTTGTTTATTTTGTTAACCAGAGATTTCTTCTCTTCAATTTGTAGGCTAAAAAGGTTTAGGTTGTGCTTCATTAATTTTGTTTGTCTTGTTTTGGAAGCTAACATCTTTTTTTTTTATGTTATGTACTCTTGAATTATGAGCATATTTATGATTAGGTTATTATCTCATCTCATTTTATTACTTGCTTGTATTCCAATTTGATTTTTCCGAAATTCCTAAGTGTTTATTTTTATATCTACATAACTAAAATTTTATTTGTTTTATTTCTTTAAAAAGTTAACCACCCAAATTAATTCACTTATCTATTATTTAATATTTAATATTCATGTTAACTACATAGTTTCCAATGTTTATAGATTTATTTTATACTTCAAGTTTTAAATTGATAAGGTTCATTTTATTCCAACCCTATAAGTTGTTTAAATATTGATAAGATTATATTTTATCTTTTAAACATTATTGTTAATAAGCTAGATTTTTATTTTATATTTCAAATCATAGTTATTTTTCCCAAACCTTCACATATATATACATTAATATATATATGTTTAACATAATAAGTAATATTTTAATTAATTCAATTAAATATTTGTTAAAATAATATTACCAAAAATCCTGGGATGTCACATCCCTCTCCCCTTTAAAACTTTTCGTCCTCGAAAAGGAACGAAGCCAGAATTTATGAAAATACTTAAAATTAGATAAATTATACTTTGATCATTTTTAAAACACTTTCAAACAAAATCTATATAATATCACTAGAATAGTTTTTTATAAAATACTTTTATAACTCGATGTTTCGACAAGTCCATCCTTGTTCTCATAGAAATTCGGTCATACGTTGATCAGGCGTACGACTGAAAATCTATAAGCGCTTGGCAGACCCGTTTCAACATCCAGTGAAAATACTTGAGAAAATAATTTTACTGAAAATATAGAAATCAGTTTTTGAAAATAGAGGAAATATCTTTGGTGAAAATGCTCTGGAAATCATCACACCCATCCATGGTCACAGTTACATCCTGGGTTACGTTGCCATCGCAGCAAAAGTCCATGTAACTGATTACACCATAGAACCCACAACAGATCGCAGTTACATCTAGGGTTACGTTGCCGTCGCAGCAAAAGTCCATGTAACTGTTGGCTCTCAGCGGCACACACGATTACGCTGTCAAAATGAAACTTCTCCACTCCCACATAGGTCGCAGTCTACCGATGTAAAATCAAACATAGACTGTTGGCTCTCAGCGGCACACACGACTTTCGCTATGTTACCATAGTGTCGCAGTCTACCGATATAAAATCAAACGTAGACTGTTGGCTCTCAGCGGCACACGCGACTTTCGCTATGGTCTGCAGTAGATCGCAGTGACATCGAGTTAAACTGTCGTCACAGTAAAACCCAAATGTCTCTGTGGGCACCAGCCCCTCGACTTTCGCTACACAAATAATCCTCAGGAACTAGTTTTGTCCGGACTCCTCACAGGATCAACTTTAGAACCTCCCCCTTTGAGGCTCAAGGCAGTACCACCCTGTGGCACTCCTGAGAAGTTCATTTCAAGGGAGCGCCTTTTTCCCCAGAGTCAATCTCAAAACACTTTATACTATACACGTATAGTATTTTCCAAATCATACACCTAGTATGAATTCCATATAAAACTCCTTTACCCAAAATCGATTCCCAAAATCGATAATTCACAAATCAGGCTTTCCTAACTTTCAAATTTGATTTTCCTCAAAAATCAAAAGCCTTTTTCAAATCCAAAGGTTCCTAAAACCTTTTTCTCAAAACCATTTCCATAAAATCTTTTATATATATATTCATATGTATAATTTTCTTGGGAAATCTTTAAATCACTTTATACTTATATAAGTTTCCTTTGTATACTTCAAAACTTTCAAAAACCTTTTTCTTTTGGCAATGGATTTAATAAGGGGAGTTTTATCATATATAACAAAGATACATAACTTTGTTTATTTCAAATCAAATATTCAAATTTGATTACTTTATAAAGTCACTTGCCAAATTTCTTACTTTTATTATAAAGTAAACTTTAACTCAGAAAAAGTATTCAACTTCCACTTTATTTCCATAAAGTTAATTTCTACCATAGAAATATAAAATTTAAATTTATTTTATTTTAGTTCCTTATATATTCACAAATATATTTCCCATTTCAAAAATCATCTTATAACCCTTTTATCTACAACTTCAAAATCAAATTTCCACCTTTATTCATTGTCAATTTCTCAAAATATACTTTCAATTTCAAAAATCTTTTCAGTTTTTATCCACAAATTTTCAATGCCAATTTCATTCAAACCCGTACGATGTCCACATATCATTCGTACGCAATATCAATCTGATCGCTCACTCGATCACACAATTTCACTTCCGAACTAGTATCGTCCACCCGACTTCCTAGTGCGGACTCAGATCTGGTTTCTTGATCAGAAACCGTCATTCTCCTTGCATAGTCACACCTATGATAGAGAATATACAGAACCAATCAAAAATCCACATCCAGGTTCGCCGTTGAAAATCGAGCGAAAAATCCCAACTCGGATCGATAATACTATCTCGAAATTCTATGCTCGAATCTGGATCAGATCACTATGCGAATAGAATAATATACGTACATCCTACGTATTTAACTTCATTGATTATTACCCAAATCAATTTCTTTTCTATTCACATTCACTTAAATTTTATTCACTAATTCACATTTGCCTTAATTCCCACTTGGATTATCTCCTCAATTCTTATCTCAGTTGGGTATTTAACCAATAACAGTTTGAACTCCGACCGATTTATACTTAGTAAATAGCTTGAAAATTTTGAAAATAGATAAATAGTTGAAAAATAATTATTAGTTTGTAAAATAGCTGTAAAACAGTTAAGTAATTGTAAAATAGTTGAAAATATTAAAATAATTGCAAAACAGTTGTAAAATAGTAATTAGTTATATAAACAGTTGAAAAACAGTAATTAGTTCATAAACAGTGGTAAAATTATTAAATAGTTTCAAAAATAATTGTAGAATAAGTATAAAATAGTTCGGCCTTGAAAAGTAAGGTTGGATATAGTAAATAGCTTGGAAAGAAAGATTCAAGAAACTTATATTAAGATAATTTGTTGAAAATAGTTTCAGAATCAAACTGTCTCACTACCCAACCTTTAACTCAATCATTCAATTTAAATTCCCATTTAAATTGACTCAATACCAAAATAACTTCAAATTTCAACCACTTCCCATTCCGATACTGATTCAATTCCAATCAAGTTGAATTATCCTTGATTTCTTTTCCAATTCAAATCAAATTCCATTTGATTTTAAACATATTCACTTTAATTACAATTCCAAATTATCCAAATTAATTTAGACAAATTTCGAATTGAACCCACTTCAATTTTATTTAATTCAAACTAAATTCAAGTTGAACTAATGAAATCTGAATCTCAACTTTAAACCATCTCGGATTATATACATTCGAGTTAAATTTTCAAATGTCGATTTAACCTCTTAAATCAAATCAACTTATATTTTAAACCATTAACTCTGAGTCCAATTCTCAAAATTCCATTTCATATTATCCTTACTTATCTTATTTCGAAGTCCAAATAAGAGTTCAAAACAATTTTATCATAAAAAGTTCATTTATTACCAAATTTTATCTTCCAGTTTTGAAATTAGTTCTTAAGCAAATTTTAATTTTTAAATTCAATTATTAACATTTCAGTTCAAAGTGATCTCATATCCTTAATTCAAATTAAATTTAATTTCCATTTTATTTCAATACTGGATATATCACCACACTTCATTTCTCATTTATTTAACAAATCTAATTCACAATTCAAAGATTTTTAATAACAATAGGACGATATTATCCAATTTATTTTAAATCATCCATCCATTTTCAATTTCTAGATCTCAAACCCAATTTGAGATCACACAAACTCCCCAACAAATCAACCATTTAACCTTCCAAGTTAAATTCCAATTTTATCTTGAAATTTCCAATTCAGGTTGCTAGTTAAATTATTTAACTTTTCCAAAGTTAAATTCAATTTACTTAATCCGGTCAAGCTTACCCAGTTTGAATTCCCATTTTAAACCTTAAATTTCAAAATTCTTTCCTACTTATAAGTTCAAAACTTATATCACTTTGGGTTTTCACATCTCATTCCAAGGAAAATTCAAAACTCAACCTTAGAGTTTATTTCCAAATATACCAATTTATTTTCTTATCCCGCCAAGTTGTCCTTAAATTTTGAACCACCCTTTGGTTTTTTTTTTCAAAACAAATTTCTCTTAACATTTGGAACAATTCAAATGTTTCTAGACTTAGGTTTTAACATTTCACAATTTAAAACCCACTTCTATTCAGAGGTTATACTCATCTTAAAAGTTTACTTCATTTAGCTTACTCATTGACAAATATATCATTATTAAACACAATAACTATTTATGATGATACCAAAATTACGATATCTGGTTACCAATTCATTTTCATCTTATTCTAAAACTTTTTCCAAATCCAAGATTTTATCTTCAGTTTGAATCTATTTCAAACTTATTTTCATTCGATTTCAAATTTGGTTGTATTCCTATTACCACTGAATTCTCATTATTTTATTTAATTCCAATAACTTTTAACAACCAATAACTTTAACATTTATTAGTAAGAAATATTGCTTTATATATATCAAATATAATTTTATATAAAATCATTTACCCTTAAAACCATTTAAAATCTTTATATAGGAAAATAACAAGTACGTTCTCTCATATATATTACACTCAACTCATTCTAGGGTACCATTGACCCTATTTTTATGAGTATACCCACCAGAGCCAAGGTTTTCGCTTAACCTTCGCTCTGATACCAACTGTAACGACCCGGAAATTTCGAACCCGAAAATTCCAGATAGTTATGAAAAGAAGAAGAGATAGAAGAAAAGAAACAGAAAACATAACACAGATGCTCACATTCGTAGTGGAACAAAATATAATATCAAATAATAACAATTTACAAAAGAATACTGTATCTGTCAATTTACATTTATTTACATCAGAGTTATATTCCAATACACAACGATGGTCATATATAAATCAAATATGTCTCAGATAATTAAAAATAATAGTCGCAGCGGAATCACTCCATACGTCCTGCCATCCAGTACTCCTCCTGAGCTCCAGAACGTCCTTACCTGAAAATCTGTAATACTCGGTCTGACCCGAGCATTACATCAAAGTAACACCCGGGTCAGGCTGGAAACCAGCGTGAGTAAATCCATCTAACAAGGAATACCACAGCATAGAACTACATAAAACCCGGGGTAACTCGCATCAATTTACAGATTCACAATTTGTTATAGACATTACTTATTTCACATATCAATTTCTAAGTACCAAAACTTAGATTAAATGGTCCAATTCACTTAAATTATTCCATACCACCCTATTGATTTCACACGTCAATTTACAAAGAATCAAAGTGGTTTCGGGTATTAACCAATACCCGACTCCGGTCTCTTCGAATCCAATGTCATCTTAACCCAAGTTATTCAAGTGAAATACAATTCAACCTTAAATACAGGGTGTCACAGTTATTCAGTAATAGATAACCACAACATCACAGTTTAAATCAAACTTATCATATCACGTAGCATCATGAATTACATATTAGGGATAATAATCAATCCAAGACCTCCAATATCATTTTATCATCCATACACAAGGTTGATTAGCCATACCATTCTAATTAATTAAATTAATTACTTCCATCATCTTTAAATCCTGCTTACTCTACATTTATTAATCACAAATCAATTTATTTAATTATCATTTTAATTAATCATTTCCGATTAATTATCCTTTAATCACAATAAGTAATTAACTCTTAATCAATTACACAAATTAATTATCCTTTACCCATCAACATTTATTACAGTGATCATTAATTAATCACTCAAATTAATTATCTCATAATCATTCATTTATCAATTATCCCATAATTAATCATACTCATTATCTAACTATTCATTGATTAGTTTCCTTAATCAATCAATCCTTAATTAATTACACTAAGTAATTAATCCTCTATTACTTCCATTAAGTAATTAATAAGTCACTAATTACAACCTAATTACTTGATTAACTAACCTTTATCTCATAAATTAATAAATCTTAAACATTTTTAAATTGAACTAATTATTTACTCTTAATTACCTTATTTAAATGAATTAGTCATTAATTATCCAAATCTTAATTATCTCTTAAGATAAATCTTCATTTTTTTATTAATGACTTACTTATCATTGATAAAATTTGAATACACTTCAAAACGTTCCATCTTTAAATTAAACTTTAAATTTAAAATAAGCTTACAATTTAACTTAACAAATTTAAGTTAAACAATATACAAAACTCTTAACCAATTGTTAAAAGAACATTTATTTTACATAATAGTTTACAATCATGTTTAATTTAGATTTAAAACTGGTTTTATAATTTTTCTTAGAAAACTGCATTTTAACTTACTTCGGGTTCTACCCGAATCCCCCCCGAGACATACTCGAGAAAACTACCATCCTCCGTTTATCTGCAAAAATTTTGTTAAAAATTCAAAACTTGAAACTACTGTACTTCACGAATACAACCCGAGTCTTCCTTCCCAAATACTCGAGAGCAACTTCGAGGCAACCACGCTCACACCCACTGACACACCAGAAGTCACCGTGCACATGTACTTACGCCTCACGCCACCGTTACCCTCACCGATACCCTTCACACGTCGACAATGAACTAAAGAGTCGATTCCGACCATCGATTCAATGCCACGAATCCCATATCGAAACTTAGCTTCTCCAGTTGAACTGGAAACCAGACATCATCAGAGCATTCACTCGACCCACCATCGCCGACCACTGGACTCTCCCAATCTCCGGCCACAGCCTCGCTAGACTCCACGCTAATATTCCCCAGGCCCAGACGAGACTCGATCACTCAGAGACACCGCATCGACAACCTCTCCAACCTCATCCATTTCTGGGTTTAAAACCCTACGCCGACCAAAAGCCACTGCCACAGTGGCCTAACCACCTACCTACCATTTTTCCCATGACCATCGAACTCTCAACCACCTCCAGTCGAAACCCCAACCACCAGAGATGCTCCAGTCACCAGAAAACATTAAAAACCCAAGTTCTGGTCATCAGTGAACTGCACCCTCATTACAATACTAAAAGATCTGATTTTTGTTTTAAAAATCTTATTTTTTAGAGTTGATTCAAGACATATACTTGAATTAAGGAAATTCAACATTTGATTTTTACATTTTAAAAAGTTTCTACTGTATCTTCCCCAAATGCCAGCATATTTCAATTTTACATACCTGTTCATATTTTTTTAGTACTTAGATTATGCTACACTACGCCATTTTGTTTTTAATCCAAGTCTAACAGTGCTTAAATAAAAGATATGAACTTTTGATTTGGGTTGTAGACTCTGTAAACTGGTAACAGAGATGCAACCATATGCACAGTTCAACACTAATATACATATAGTGTTCATACATATATCTACACATGCAAAGATAATTCATTTTTAACAACATGCAAAACATAGATCATATCACACTTCAAGGATTAATCACATGCACATTCAATCAAAACAGATTTTAAGTGTTCACTTGCAGGCATTTCAAAATAACCAGAGGAACCAGGATGAAATACTCACCATTTACTAAGATTGCTGCTCCTTTGCTAAATCTTTTCAAACTTGACTTGTTGAGTTGAGATATAAATTGAGCTTCAGTGTTAAGATTATTTCTGGACTGCTAACTTTTGATGAACGAAAATGAGATAAGAGAAGATGTATGTATAGAAAAGGTTTTACAGAAGATTTGTATTGTACAAAAATAATCTTTGTTTTGGTCAGAGATTTTCGTATGGAGGCTGAAATGATTCCTAGCAAAATTTGAAATGATAGCATTTAATGCCCTGGGTGCCTTCATGTTTACACATATTAGTATTTTTTTTATACACTTAAGGTAGAGATATTTCCTTTGTTCTTTTGACTAGCAGACTTTCTTTTTGTTTTGGTGGCTGAAAGATCTTGCTTTATCTTTGAATTGTGATTGTGTTTGAGAACTTTTGATTTGGAAATTAAATCTTCATTGCTTCGGGTTGAAGCATCCAGATAAATTCCTGTGATGATTTAGTTTTATATTTGTGAACTAGACTGGACATATGAAGGTACTAGGCAGTGTATATATAAAAAAAATTTGTTGCCCAGGCTGAAGTGAACAGGGTTATATGATATTGATGCAAAAGATTTTTTTTTTTGTACTTGAAATAATTTGTTTATTTTGTTAACCAGAGATTTCTTCTCTTCAATTTGTAGGCTAAAAAGGTTTAGGTTGTGCTTCATTAATTTTGTTTGTCTTGTTTTGGAAGCTAACATCTTTTTTTTTTATGTTATGTACTCTTGAATTATGAGCATATTTATGATTAGGTTATTATCTCATCTCATTTTATTACTTGCTTGTATTCCAATTTGATTTTTCCGAAATTCCTAAGTGTTTATTTTTATATCTACATAACTAAAATTTTATTTGTTTTATTTCTTTAAAAAGTTAACCACCCAAATTAATTCACTTATCTATTATTTAATATTTAATATTCATGTTAACTACATAGTTTCCAATGTTTATAGATTTATTTTATACTTCAAGTTTTAAATTGATAAGGTTCATTTTATTCCAACCCTATAAGTTGTTTAAATATTGATAAGATTATATTTTATCTTTTAAACATTATTGTTAATAAGCTAGATTTTTATTTTATATTTCAAATCATAGTTATTTTTCCCAAACCTTCACATATATATACATTAATATATATATGTTTAACATAATAAGTAATATTTTAATTAATTCAATTAAATATTTGTTAAAATAATATTACCAAAAATCCTGGGATGTCACAAAAAGCGATTAAGGCACTGCGAGAACTACATTGCTATATCTGGACCGAAGGAAAAGGCCACTAGTTCCCTATCATGTTGGAAATCCAATTCCAATACAAGCTTTATGTTTTTTATTGTATTCCTAAAATAGCTATAATGCTTTGCAAACTTTTCAGCTACCCCTTTGGTATCATATATTCCGTCCAGGTATATTATGCTGAACTAGTTCGGATATATTACCATAGACTTAGTCCGGGTATTGATACTTTCATTATGTATATATTTATTTAAAAAGTGTTTTCAAACCAATGTCATTAAGAATAATATCAAATGTTTTGATATAAAGTATTTTGGTTATTATAAGGTAAAAACCCGTCTGCATTTATATGTTGGTGTGGTCTTATGAGATACCCTTCTTTTAAAGGTTTTTAACTAGATCGATTTTTAAATCAAGTATCTCATGCCGGTTTATCAAGCATGATCCGAGTATTTTTAAATACTCAGGTCAGATCTTAGTAGTTTCAGGTTTAGTTGAAGACGCTTGGTGTTTCCAGAGGAGAGCTGGAGATCTTCATCTACGTATGGATGTATTCTATTATCCACTGCATCTATTGCATTTGTTTTATTTTTCAGCATTTGTAAGGACAGAGGATTTATAACTGTCTAGGTTGAATCTAGGTTAGACTCTAATATTGTAATCAAAATTTTCCACTTTAAAGATTGTATATTGAAATAATATATGTTATTCCATTCGGGTGAGATTCAGTTCTATCTTTAATTTCTTTTTCTCATAACAATCGGGCTTTTCGGCACTTGGATTTGCAGCATGTGAATATCGAGAATGTATTAGTGTCGATTTTCGAGGATCGCAATCCCCGTTCGTTACACTAACTCCTTTGACTCCTACTGAATGAGTGTTTTACCCTTATTGTTTGAGATACAATTCATTAGTACCATATGATTCATAATCATATAATTAAAGAATTATTTCTTAAAGGTATGAGTTAGTCCATAATTCCAATTATGAAATTTTCAAATACTTATATATTTTCTATAACTAATGCATCACTTTTAATATGAGAAAATAATATCGTTATCATAGATTTATCTTATATAAAATATATGAACATTTAATATTCATATTAAAATAAAAGTATTTCTATTTTTGACCAATACAAAAGCAATTAATATTTCATAAATAATGCTTAATATAAATCCTTTATGCTGCATCCATTAGTAAGCGTCATATGATATGTTTCCACTATTTCTGCCTTTACAACAATAGAGTAAGAAATATGAAGCTCCATTTAATCATTTATTATGTGCAATTTGTATTATCCACTGTAACAAATTTACATTCGAGACATTCAAATTAAATATCTTAAAGAAATAAATCTCATAGACAAAAAAATTTCTATATGAAAATACATTTAGAATAGAAATCATATTTCTCATTCCATATTAAGTATCTTCTAGTATTTTATACAATTCTCATTTTTGATGTCTCTTCATGAAGCAAAGGCGACCATTCACTCTCTTCGTCCTAACTATGCTTATTTTACATACACTCTCGGACATTCATTTTTTTCAAATGGTTAACCATTCAAAAGGAAACATTTCCTTACTATAATACCATACCAAACTCCTTAAAAATGCATTCGGGCATTCTTAATATTTAACGATATCATATTATTTGCACTAAAGTAAACTGATCATACTAATATTTCAGTGATCTATTTTCCAGGTCCGTCTTGCAGTTCTTGGTTATTTTGCTCCTATCATAACAAAATACTCATTGTATTTAATCCTATTGAACATATGGTCTCACACTATAGTTTAGTTGCTCACTTTGAGTAAAACATTTTCATTGGGATTTCACAAACATGACTGTTCACCATACAACCTTTTGTATGTATTTGAATATGTACCAAATATCCATATTTTTGTATTGCTTTAGAGTTCAAAACTTATAAAAGACAATCCACGGTTTTGGAAAAATAAACACTTAAGTAACCAAGTTAAGAATGTACTTAATATTTGTATAATTTGGCGCTTGCATGGACTTGAAGTGACAACATGATAGAAGATTTATTAATAAGTATATTTTATATTTCTTTGTCAATCTTAATTTAGTTCATTTGTATTTTTTTATTTATATAAAGAGCGATCCTCCAAAGGAGGGGAGCACTCGTTTTTATTTATTAAACTAAAAACTACTAGCCCGTATGGTAGGCAACTAGCCACAAATTGAATAACATGGGCATTTAGGGAAAGAATATAAAATATATCATCAAAGAGATGATCATACATAAAACCGACCTTGACTATGTATATCAACTAATACAATTATTTGTGTAAATAATTTAGCAGGTAAAAGACAGCTTGAAAAGGAGTTCTGTAGCATATAGGGGAGAGCCATGTGCCAAGTAGGTAGGTGCATAGATTCGGGTCGTTGTAGAATATGATGCAGGCAGTAGGATAGTGGACTAAATGAACAAGTAATGTAGGAACTAGATGAAATGAATAAGCAAAGCAAAATCATTTGTATATTTTAAATGATAAACATTTTATCAATTATTTTAGTTCTACAAATTTATCAAAGTAGATTATTTTATCTTTATATAGCAAATCTTCTTATAATATTAAAATGGCTAAAAGTTATCATTTCATTTTTCTTATAAGACCCCTATTTGATTTTATAATTCCTCAAAACCTTAAGATAAATATATAAATCTTTTGATTTCTCTAGTGAGTGTTAGGGTCCGCTTACCTTGGGATTCTGACATTGAGTTTGTTCAACAAATAATAGGCCCATAAGATATGGATAACTCTTTATTGTCTCTATCATGTACAACCCCCAATTGTTGAGTTTGCCCTAATCTCAACCTTAACCTTAAGTCAGCTCAACAAATCAAGAGAGATTATTCTTTCTTACCTACCATTTTTAACGGTCTAAGTATAATGCAAATACCTTAATTTGCTCAATAAATACATGCATTTATCTTACTTTGTTTAGGTAATATATTAATAATACTACACATAATAGCTTTAGATTGAGTTTGCTTAATGGCTAGTGCATATGCCAATAAATGATAAAGGGTAACTATATTAAAGATTCATAATCTTTATTATATTTTGAGTGATATTAATTTAATGGAATAATATATTTATTATGAAATACCCTTGTGATTAAGTGTTAGACACATCTAAAATCATAAGATACGTACCATACTTATGTATTTACTTCAAAAATCTACTTGGGTTTCTTACAGTTCCACTTATATTTTATCTATACATATATAATAATATTATAGTTTAATTAACTTATATAATATTTATATTTATCTTATTATTTAAAATCAAATTTAATCCATAGTATAAATTAAAAATTTTATTTCAAAATTTTTATTTCATAATTTTTATTTTAATCATCCTAAACTATTTACGATAAATAAGAATTCAACTTTTATAAGTATATATATCAATACACACACACACATATATACATTAATCAATTAACTATTTGTTTAGTTAATTATTTAATTAAACATTTCAATTAAATATTAAATAAATTTCAAAAAGTTATTTATTAATTTCTCAATATAATTTTAAGAGCACTAAAACATATTAAATTATATTTATTTATTTATTTAAACATTTTAATTAAATACTTTAATAAATTTCAGTTTTTTATTTAAGTTACCTTAATTTGAAATTTTCCATTTTGATTATTTTATTAAAGTTATATATGTGTGTATAACAAATATAAATATATTTTGGCTTAAATTTTTTTATTATTTTATAAATTTGCCAAAAGCAATTTAATTAAAATATTTTATATATATATATATATTATTCTAAATTTGAATTTAATGTATATATGATAATTTAAATGATTTTAATTAATAAAATTAATTTAAAATTAGTAGAAAAATATGTTTTAAATTTAAAAAATTAATTTATATATTCTAAGATAATTATATGGCCAAGTCAATATTTTGCATATAATTATAGTTTTTCGTCTTATTAGGAGAATAAATATAAGCATTCAACTAATAATTAATTATTAGATTGAATTATAAATAAAACATGGCAATAATATGCATATAAAAATGGTTGTACATAGAATGCAATAATGATTCAAATGTAAAGAAAAACATACCTTGTGGAGAAGTAGCCTTAAAATCACATGCCAATTTAGAAAGTTTCCTATATATCTACCCAAAGTTGCTAGCTTCGGTGTATCACTATTAGAGTTGAGTTGTTTGATGTTTTAAAATGAATAGAGCTTAGCTATGATAAGGAAGGGCTAAAGGTATTTGCTGCCAAAGGTGGTAGAGAGAGGAGCAAAAGGGAATAATGAAGTGTGGAGGCTTTGGGTTGCTTATATAGAGGATTAAGTGGAAAAGTTCTTCCACTATTTCCTCTTACAAAGTCTAATCCTAAGACTCCCACTCTATCCTCTTATGGATGGCCTCTTTATTGTCCCTTAATAGACCTGATGGACTTCAAAAACCATGTGAAATTAATTCCATAGAAATCTAATTTAGATGTATATTGATATCGTATATCGATACACATATATACACAAATTTTATGTACACACCCATTTAATTACTAATAGTGTCCATGATAATTCTAGAGGTTACCTCATTTACTAAATACACCCCAAACATCAAATATAATAATAGTTAATATTTCTTAAACATTAATTAGTTTATAACATTTTATTAAACTAATTAAATTGAGTGGTGTTTTTGAGACTGAATGAATTCAGTTAGCGATTGATAATCGAATAATTCAAATATTAATATTCACACATCACCTTATTTAGTGGTGTGACAGTTTGGTCAAATTCATTGCTTACAAATCTCATTGGTAAAATCCAATTTTTCATTTTAAGTGATACCTTTTAGTAACGGTTATTTACACACATTCTCTTCGTTAACACTATATCTCTTTAGAATAAATAGAACTCAATATTGGTCAAAATTCCAATATCATCCACATTAAACATGATTTGTCCATAAATAAATTCTTTAGTTCATTAATAATATTTATTATTAGCCATACTATTCTGGCTGGAGATTTTGACATTGGATTAACTACAGTTAATCTTGATACTAACCTTATACAACTGAGGAGACACATTCTCTATTGAATAGTGCTTCGCTTTCTATGCTTTTACTCAGAACCAACTATAGTTGCTCAATGGTCACCGAGCTATGATTTACTATAATTAAAGTGGGGTATCTACATAGAATTTCCATGGTATTGTAACGACCCTTATTCTACGCATTGGAGGATCATAAAATATTATTTTAAAATGCAAATTGGATCATATTAGGTCGTAACTTC
Source organism: Allium fistulosum (assembly GCA_030737815.1). Taxonomy (NCBI): domain Eukaryota; kingdom Viridiplantae; phylum Streptophyta; class Magnoliopsida; order Asparagales; family Amaryllidaceae; genus Allium; species Allium fistulosum. The sequence goes on from CM060906.1 coordinate 922,921,389, forward strand.
AGGTAATATTAAGTAGTAACATTTCACTCTTAGAATTTTTATTGGATGGTTTTAACCTTGAAAATCTTGTAAGGCCTATAACTTTTGGTAGAAATCAAATTAGGGTTGGAACCTACTTTCAAATGAAAGATATCATGGTTTCGCATTCCGTAGACTGGTCATGATAAATTTTCGAAGTAACAGTTTATGATATATAGCTATTTGAAGTTTGGACTATCTTTAGGTTAAATAGCAAGTAATTAAGGGGTAATTACTGTGGCCCATTAACCCATTTCGGGATTAGGGTTAATAGTAGTGTCCATAGCAGCCACTAATTATAATTTCTTATTAATAATTACCTTCAAACCTCCATTAATCTTTCAGAGCCTAAACACCATCAAATCCTTATTTAATTAGCTAAATTGATTGATTAAGGTGAGATTAGTGAAGAGAATCCCTTGGGAAACATAAATGCTGCTTTGGAAATAGGAATCCACTGTTTGGATTTGAATTACTTTGTTTTTAAGTGAATTTATCGATTCGATAAATGATCTATATCCCTCACTTTATTATTATTGATTTAATAATAAATGATGATTTTAAATGGTTTGCAAATGTTAAAACATGTTTTATGATAGATCTAAACCTAACTATGCCTCTAAAACATAAATAAAACTTTTATTATGAATTTTGATTCATGTTTGACTATTTCCTTGTACTGGTCGTCGGCTTTCTGTTCCATTTATCGGTTTCTATATAGGCTGATTTTGGGTGATTTTTTTCTTTTGTTTTAAACCATATGAATATTATAATGCTTATTTGATGGTTTTATATATGAAAACGTGCGTTGTTTGAATGTATGCAATGATATTTTATTTGTATTGAGTAAAAACGCCGATCGAAGGCAAATTACAACGTAGGGATCATTCTATGATGGATGTTGTGCAATATAATGGTCAGGATATTATATTATTGATGTCGGATGCCCAAAACGATGGAAATTAATGTTGGTAAAATGAGATCTAGAATTGATGTGCTAATGATCTAGAACAACCATTTTAGATTTGGAAGTTTGCATGAAAAATGGAGCTAAAGGAAGATGGACAATGGATGCAAGAGGAACTAAAACAAACTTGGCCCATTTTGGCTAAGTGATACAAATCAGCACCGATTGGTCTTGACTGGTTGGCATCGATTGGTTTTGTGAAGCATTGGGTCACAAGTCTGAACGTAGGAGCTTGGTGTGAAGTTCAGCGGCAACTTCGGTAGGATAGAGCTGGACTTCAAGCAAGGCATTTGGAAACTCAAGGAAAAGTGAAGACCGCCAAATGGTTCCTGCAATGGCTCGACTTTTTGCCCTCGAATGTCAACATTAAATACATCTACGGTACTCCTGTGCCAAACACTCAAATACCGAAAAGACAGAAAGTTAGGATAAAATAAAATAAAAGAAGAATATAGTAGAAAAGGAAGAACAAAACATTAGAAACTCACAACAGAACTGTAATATATAATATCGAAGGAATAGTACAAAGCGTTACTCTGAATACAGAAATACCAGAGTTACTAAAACCTAAGTACTATCATCAGTCTAGACAGTTATAACTGTCTATCCTCACGATGTAGAAATATTCAATACAGAATGCAACAGAAATAAGAATACTACGGAAGGTAATCATCCAGCTCTTCTCCCTTGGCTCCAAAGCATCCGTAGCTAAATCTAGAAACATACACGGGGCTGACTTAAGCATTATAAGAAAATAACACCCGGTTCAATCTGGTAAACAAGCATGAGAAACTCAAGAAATATGAGTTACAAGTAACTATAACCACTAAGACCATACAGATTCCTGTAATGGTTTTTCCTTTAAAGAAACCAACCATTCATATAGTTTTACATATAATGATATGATAGATAATGTCTAGGGTATAGAACAAAAATTATATCAAATAGTCACGGTGTGAGTGCCATAACAATAATAGGTATACAATCAATACCACTAATACGCATTCGCATAGGTGTAAGAATTTCCTTGGAGCTCTCCTTGGATCTAGCCGAATACGAACTCCATGACTAGGATCAAACACTTCCTTCCGAGCATCATATATCTCCAGATGGGATATACTCTAAGGTAAACACAACTTCCCAAACGGTGAACTGCGTGGCACCAAGTATCAACAACTCCCATGCACAACATATCAATAAGCATTCTCTAGATTTGGAGTTAATATACCTCACGAGTAAGCTAACTCGAGATTATGCACCCTACTCTGGTTTTAGACATTTCCAATGTCGAGGCTACGTTTAGCATCTTTCACATGAGTCTTCACACTCAATTGGCACACGAATCCCCAACTGGATTCCTTCATCTTAAAATGATCATGAAACACTACATGGATTCGAGCATCTTGAATAGATCTCGAACCTCCACATAGGTTTCCTGCATTAGTCCTCTGACGAATGCTAATGTTGTCCTCTCTCTTGGAATACTCCTCAAGAAAGACAGTTCCATAAGATAGCATCATATTTGTTAACGATGACCTCTTTATTGTACTTAACCTTTGGATTGACAGTTCAACTCTATAACATTTCACTTCACAACTGCTTCCAAAACATAGATCGCGTATATGGTTTTGAAGTGGTTTCGGGTTCGAGTCATCTCATATAAGTACACTCTTCCCACTTACCGGGCTCTCCAAAACCATTCGATGAATTCTCGGTAAACTCAACCCCGGTTCTTTTGGAAATAAACAGACAATACATTAGAGCAGAGATCACTATCTAACCATTTAAGCAAACGGATTTCTTTATCATTTGTCCAAGAAGAGCAAGACGATTTTATACTATAGAATAGCATCTCCGAAGATAACTGTACCATATAACACTCGTGTTCCTCCCAAAGTTATATTTGGACAATTTCGATAGTAGGCTATTTGGTATAAGATGTTTGTTTATAAATGGAAACCAAGTCTAGTATATTTTCCATAAACAAATGAACATAAAAAACACTATCAAGTCACACAAAGTACGATCAAGCCACATAAACTTTGGTTAAGCTATTTTAGAAACTCCTGATCCCTTTTTATTTAACTAATCCTTTTATTAATTAAAAACTCCTTTATTAGTAAACTTCTTTTATCTAATAAACTTCTACCTTTTTCCAAAGATTTCGTACTCATAGTTTCCTTCAAAATATCCATTTTAAGGATCTAAGTACTTCCGCAAATCCATTCAAAAAGCTCAAGGCTAATGTTACTTGAACATTGTCACTACAAACCCAAAACCATTTTTCTTATGCTTATATTTAGGTCATTCTTTTAAAGATCTATTTACGTTCATGAGTATAATCAAAAAGGGTTAAAGACGAATGCTATTAACAAATTGTCACAACAAACCCAAAATAATTCCATACTTGTTTTGATCTTTACAAACATTTGTTTTAAAAATCTAAGTTCATATTCGATCAAGTTCAGCATTTGGCATGTTAACAATGAAGTTCTAAAAATGATTGCTTATAGAAACCACGATTCGTACACTTAACTCATTTTCGACATTCCAACTTAACCATTCCTTATTCAAGAGTGGAGCATGGTAAGTTAGAGCACTGGTTGCATTAAAGCCTTATCTAGACACTTCATTCTTATATCTCACAAATGGATAAGCCTACCTCGTCCTCTTTTAGTGTTAAGTATAATATTAATTATTTCAATAAACAATAAGAAATCAACACGATTAACATGTTTCCAACATTTTCCAACTTAATATTCCTCGGTCAAGAGGGAAGCCTGGTAGGTTAGAGCTCTATTGTTGCATCCCTACTCGACATCAATCTTAACTATCACAAATAGAAAAACTTACGTTTTCGGCTTTTAGTGTTAAGCATAGTTAATTACTTTTCAAATAAATAATTAAACAATTAACCATTTATACATTAAGCAATTACTAACCCCTTTCTAAACCTTTGGTTTATAATTTAAAACAATTTAAAAGGTAAGATATTTGCATAAGATATTTACATAAGATATTTTCCAAGATATTCATATAAGATACTTTCCAAGATATTTATACTTCAAAATATTTATAATATATTTTAAAACATCCATTTAAAATATTGCTTGAAAATAACAATTTTGAAAAATCATTAAAAACTTGAAAACAACGCGTTTTCCATGTATTTTAACAAAATATATCTTCTTTCAACATTCACCATTTATTCTTAAAAAATCATAAAGATCTTAAACCACTTTTATAATACTCTAAAAATAGTTAGTAACCACTTGTAAAAAGAATGAAAAAAATTCATAAATCTAAACATCTTTTCAAACCTTTTAAGTCCAAAAATCAAGTCTAGACGGGGCAGTTTTGCACTAGCAATGTCTTGACCGTTTTCGAGATGTTACTTAACATTTTACTATTAAATCTATTAATAGCAACAAACATGTATATAAAAAATATAAATATGGCAAAAAAACCCTAAGGATCTCTCTACAAAGTTCTATAGCAATTGCCAAAGAACAAGGTAATTCCAAACTGCTTCTATAGCGACTATTGCTATAAGTGCACTTCTAAATCTGATTCAAAACTAAACCAAAGTCCATCTATAACCTATGTTCTTTGTTCAAGGTCTAGTCACATGTTAGGTAAGTCCATTCCAAGTTTGTTCAAGTCCATGTATATGGATCACATATGTCACTTACTTCTAAAGTAAGAATTCAAAACCAATGTTTTAACATAAGTTGACAACAATTCAACCAAAATTAAGACAATCAGACACAAAATATATGTGTTATATTTTCATTCAAAGTTAATTTTTAACTCACCTTTAACCCAACCATAACCATGATCCAAGAACCTAAGCTTAACCCCACTTGCAACCACCTCCTTCCTTCCTCATTTCCTTTGCTTCACCATGCCTCTTTGCCTTCTCAACCTCCATATAGCTCATGACCATCCCATGGTTGTAACGATCCGTAAATTTCAACTGTTTTAGTAACGTAATTAGTTGAAATTTTGTGAAATTTTAAACGATAAAATTTTGAAATATAAATTTGATATTTGGAATGCGTCTAGTTAAACATAGCAACTGGTAAATTTTCGTCCGAAAATATGAAAGTTTATTTCGCGCGTAAATTTACTTCAATTTAATCAGTTAAAAAGCGATGAAAATAAATGTTTCCGAAACCTAAATATTTTTACATAGAAAAATTCTAAAACATCTTCTGAGCAAAATGTCAGTTTGTCGTTTTTCCAAATTCGGACTTCTTTAGCTCCGTCGATCTTATTTTTCTGTGTTTTTACCGCATTTTTCGTTAGCAGAAATTTCGAATTTTTATAATTCAATCGTACCGTTAATATCTGTATACCGTTTTGATCGTCTCTTCATGATGATCTCCGTAGTATAATTATTTCTGTATTGTGAGGTCCTAGGCGCGACAAGATGATTTAACAATTCGCTGTAATATACGTATTTGAAACCTTTTATTTACTTTGTATATTTAAATTCTTCAAACGGTTGGAAATCAAACAGTCGCTACCTTTAATACTTTCTGAATTAGCGCGTGACTTTTGTTATGCCAACTGTCACCAACTTCTATCATTTCAGTATTGGTAATCAATGGTCATTATTCCACTCGTCGACATTTATTTCTATTCGGTCCTTTTATTCTCTGTGCTTGCTTTTTCTTCTATTCAATTGAAATAAAAATATAGAATAAATGCCAGCTTAAATTGAACTGCCCAAATTCATCAGACCTTGCCGTCCACCTTTATTTTACATCAAATCCGATGTATCTTTCCCACGCAGCTAGCATTCCCTCTACCGAACCAACTCCTCATCCACCACCCTCCATCACACGCCTGCCTCCTCCACTTCATTTCTGTCTTCACCTAGCTAGCCTCCGCTACCAGCCCAAGCCCACCATCCACACTGTCCGCCTACCTCACCCATCACGGCATGCCTTCCTATGGCCGAGCCGCTGTTCCGTGCTTCCCTTCGGCCTGCTTATCACCATCGTTATGCAAACCCCATGGCCACAGGCCTTCACGCAAGCCTCCTACCACTTCTCCCTCTCTCCTCCGATCCATCGGCTAGCAAGTCCAGGCAACCACCATTGGCTCATGTTCGCATTTTTCTCATGCTGATACTAGTTCTCTTCTTTTATACTTTAGAGGTATATATATATTCATACGTTGTATATATAAAATTGTAGATGGTTTGTTAGTTATATATATATAATGACTTACAATCAGTATGCATATATGATATCTAATATGTTATTATATATAGTTAGTCTTTATATATATATTTTGTTCAGGTTTTAGAAGTTTTACAACAAAGTTTATATCAAATATATTTTGGTCTGCATGGGTATATTACTGTCGACTATATATTACTTAAATTATTCGGTAGAAATAGGCATGTTGTTGTAACTTAGACATATATGTAGTTTACGTGGTAATATATACAATAAGTTACTGTCTATATATATTATACAGCATGTATGTGTTTGGGTAGCTGTACTAGTATGGGTTATAGTACATATATATAAAAGATGTTATATAAAATATAGATAAGTTATAAAGTGTTTCTACTACATACTTTATATCTATATATAAGTTTTAAGTTCTGGTATTCCTTGGTTCTGTTTATGTACGTTAATATTTACAAAAGAAAAATAAGATATAAAATACATTATGTGTTTACTATATATGCCAAACAGGGCTATACGAGATGTTCATTGATACATAATATAATATGTTTAAAAGCTTGGACGATGTGTCGTTTTATAATAATTATTGTACTATATCCTATCAAACTTTAGTATATTCTATTTTAGTTTTGTTGTTAAAGTTAGTTATAGAGGAAAATGGCTTATTTACTTACAAGCTGATATGTTTAAATTTATATCAAAGTGGGTTCAGGTTTTTATATTTTCTGTTAACATAGTAAGTATATAATATTGTTTTGTATACAGTGTTTTATAAAGTAAGTATTATATTATATATATCATATTATAGGGTTGAAAGTATTATACTTCATTGTTGGGAAGTGTAAAGCTTGTATATTTTATTTAGTAGCATGTATACACTGTTGCATATATAGTCTGCACATTTTATATTAGCTTAAATTTTATTAAGTATACAAAGGGCTGTTGTATGTTGAAACCCATTTGCATAATAGGTTATAATACGTAAAATTTTATATAAAGCTTATATATGGATGTTTGTTTAAATATTGTTTGAAACATTTTGTAAAAAAAACGCATATCTATTTTAAAGGGATATAATATGAAATTTATTTCTAATACGGTTTTAATGAAAACAATGACTTTTGAAAAAAATAAATAAAATATTTCAAATGGTGTTTAAGTGAAGAATATGATATATATATATATGATTTCGCTTACATCATTTATTTTCATCGATTCAATTTTGATTCGACTTCGTCTATTTCAGTTTTATCCGTCGTGTCTATTTTCTCCGTCAAATCGCGTCCATCTAGCTTTGTTTCGGAATTCCTAGCTTGTTCTGTTGTCAAACTTCTCTAGCCTCGAAAGGTGAGCAATCACTCACGATTAATGTTCTTTTATTTATTAAATCTGATATCAATTGAAACGACAATTGAAATATGCAACTGTTAGTTATTTACACTGTTATATCTGTTATTACCTGAAACAGTTCACCTGTGACATCTGACACCATTATCTGCTATTTATACAATGATAATCCAGTTTGGCTGATAATTGATTGATTGTTGATGTTTATATTGGACGTTAAATTGTTAGTGTTAAATGATAAATAGTATGCAGAATTGAAATTGATATAGGATAGTTAACAATTTTAAACTGATTTATATGTTAAATTTGATTAGTTGAATATGACCCCTTTTAATTGTTAAATTTATTGACATGTAGAATAGTGATAATTACACTTTGAACCATCGACGTATATTGGATTAATTGTTGTAGTATAAAATTGTAATTGAATGACAAGTGAAAAACCGTATAAATAGTTAGTGGAATAATCTTTAATCTACACGAAATGATAGTGTAGATTCTAGAAATAATTATATTAATTTGCACAAATAACAATGTAAATTAATACGGTTATTTCGGGATTATTTGAATTGATTATTGGATTGATATTGGTTGTTGTTATTGTTTGTTTATTTACTTAAACACCATCCCAGTTATCACACTGCAAGTTCCCTTTGTTTTCTTTGATTTTGAATTGAATTGGAATCGGGTTGAAATGATAAATACCCAAATTGAACTTTGACTTAGGATAGAGAATTAAATAAAACCGATTGGTCAAATAATTTGATTTAAAATAAAATAAAGATTTATTTGAATAAATGATAAGGTTTTGAAATGAGGTTGGAATTTAAATTTTTATGAAAGGAAAATGTTAATATTTAAAAATATGAAATAAAATATTAACAATGTAATTGATGAAAGAATGTTGTTTAATTTGAGAAATGATTGAATTAAGTTTGAAATTAAAATTAAGTTTGAAATTATTAAACTTTGAAATTATTTAATAATTAAGTTTTGAATTATTTAATAATTAAATAAGATTGAATTATTTAATGATTAAATTGAATTGAATTCTTTAATAAGTAAAATTGAACTTTTGAATAAGTAAATTTTTACTTCGTAAATAATTGAAATTGAGTTTCTTTATTAATTAAGTTTTGGAAAATTATTTAAGTAAGTAAATAAGTGAGATTTAATTTCTTTAACAAGAATTAAAATGTGATTTATTGAAATTAATGTAAGACTTGAAATTTAAAGAATTTTGTTTGATGAATATAATTTAATTAAATTTGTAAGTTTTGATATAATGAAGTTGAATTTAAATAATGGATTTAATGAATTGGAAATTTAATAGAAATTGTTTTGAATGGCAAATTTACTTAATGAATATTGAATGAAATCGATAAATGAATTTGGAATTGATTTGAATGTTAAATTAAATTAATTTAAATAATTTCGAAATGAAACTTATATACGAACTTGAAGCAATATTTGAATTGTTTTAAATAAAGAATTGAAATTGTATTATGAGACTTTGAAATGGTAATTTGGAAGTTTTGAAACGTAAATTATGGAAATTGGTTTAGAAAGACAAATGAAATATTGGTTTACAAATTTTATTTGAAACTGAAATTGATTTGGTTTTGAAATATATTAAACGACCAATCGGTGTAATAATTACGAAAGTTATTAAAAAGACCGGAATCGGTTATGGACATACTCTCTGTCTAAACCGAAACCACTTTAATAACTATACGCGGAGTGGTGATCCAGAATGAAGTGGTTGGAATAATGTACGTGATGACTGAAGAAAGAGAACGATAATGGATAGCCTTGACACTTGCGTCAAATTGGAAATGACTAAAACAGGAGCCGTGTCGGGCCAATGGAGGTCAGCTACCTCAAGTGAACACACTTCTTCGAACTACTCATTACTTGTTGTCGATTGGTGCACCCTTGATTTTGGGAGTGTTGTTTCACGGTGTTGCGATCGCTGCGGCGATGCGTTCTCACCAGTCCGGATCAGGCAAACGGTAGTATCACTACCTTGGGTATTGCCTCATGTGCCTTGTCATACTTGTATCCCTTTATTCGCGATCACTACGAATTTGTTTGTACCTTTAGTATATGGATTGCCCTTTGGTGACTTCCGGTTTTGGGGAAACTACGGTCTTGTATATGCTCTTGGGAATAAAAATGTGTTAAGGGTGGAATGGGCCATGACTTAACACTATTTTGATATCTTTATATATTACTGATAGACATTATCTACTTAGCGTACATTATTACCTAGTAGATAGTTTAACGGATCCTTAAAGGATGGTTATTCCAAACATCCTTTGAGTTACTTGTATTTCAATTGCTATTTCACTTGAGTTGGATTTATTAATATAAGAATGTTAATCCTGACTCGAGTGTTTTGTGTTTTGCTTTACGCTTGGGTCAGACTGAGTGTACTAGTATTCGAGACTCACCTTTGAAGTTGGAGCTTGCTTGAAGATCCAGCCATCTATTCTGCTTTCAGTATTCGATGATTCCAGTGATGTATTCTGATTTGTATCTGATGTATCGTATTACTCTTCCGTTGTATTTGTTCTAACTTTGATGTAACTTATACATTTATATAGTAGCTTCATGAACTACTATCTCTTTTATTTCCGCTGCACTTATTACTCTGTGTCTGTGATCTGTGATTATTCATTTACTGTATATGTTCAGTTTTGCCAAATTTAAATTAACAACGCGGTATTTTGAGCAATTCAATTCCGGCATGAGTGTCTACCTATACACTTATAATGGATGCGAATGGTCCAAAATATTGGGTCGTTAAAGTTGGTATCAGAGCTTTGGTAGCTCTAGGCAAAACTTAGCATATAGGGTAAATGTATTTACGGAATCACTCTCATTCGAGTTGCAATCCTTTCCTTTGACTCAATTCCTTTGAATTTTCGAATGTTCCCCTCGGTTCCGAAATTCATTCGTGTCCTTCATTATTCGACTTCTTTCAATTCTGGAGCATCACATAACTCCACTTCGAATGACCCTTATAATGAATCGGCGGTCTCACCGAACTTCGAATGATTTGTAAAGGGGTGAAACTCCTTTACAATAGGCATTGATTTACCGGAGACTTCTGTATCCTCGGTTTACGATGCTATATATCTCCTACTATACCTGAATTCAATTTCTTGAGATCGGATGTAGATTTGCCTCGAAATTCTGCATCGATCTTATTCTTGAAGTCAAGGTCGACCCGGTTAAGGTTGCCCATGATTTATATAGACTTACCCAGCTCCAAATTTTGATTATTTAATCATTTTATCTTCGTTTCGAATCTATCTTCGAATCAAAATTCTCTTTGATTTGAATCCATCAAATTTGAATCTCTATCCTTGCTTTGGAATCCATTCCTGTATCGTCGAGCGAGGAAGTGTATGTGTAAATTAATGTTAAAAATGTTTATATATTGTGTTGTTTGAGCTGTTGATGTTGATTTGGGTTTCTGATCGATTCGTCTGATCAACGCTATCGATATGATTTCCAAAACACTTGAGCAGAGCAAACTGACACAATATCGTTTTCAAATTTAGTAAATAAAATAAAATAAAGTTTGTATAATTTTACTATATATGTAATTATGAAAATTTCTTTAACCAAACTGTTAATAAATTAATTGTTGGAGTGATAATATTTGATTATCATTTATTGTTTTGTAAACAATTGACTATTGCAATATAAATAATTGAAGTTATAAACTTGGCTATAATGCAATTTGAAATCTGAAATATATTTAAATCAAGAATTTGAGAATTTAAATTTTTGGTGATTTCAACTTGGTTTTTTTAAGTTTTAAAGTGTATAGTATTTAAAATATTTTCAAATAGAAATCGTTTTCAAAGAATTTTAAAATGTTGAAATTAGTGCTCTTCTCTTTGTCGCTGGAAAATAATTTCGGTGATGGCGGCCGCATTATCGACATTCATTTTCGAGTTTCGAAGTGGAGAAACCATTCTGTAGCTTTGCTACGGTTTTGTTTTGAAAAAAATATTTTGATTTGAATTTCTTCAGTATATTTTGATTTACATATATATAGGTATCTTATTTTAAAATTTAATTTGATTTGATATAAATATATTATATATATCTCTAAATTGTTTAAAGTTAATCGGAAATCTAATTCTTAAATTTTGTTAAAGGATGATTTTAATTATAAATAAAACCAAAATTTGGAATAAATATTTAAACTTGAATAATTGAATTGGGAAAATTTTATTTGTATATTGTTCAACTGCATTTTGATACAACTTACCTAAATCATTCAAAAGTTGAATATGTAATTGGATAATAAATAATATAAATTGAATTTATAAATAAAATTTGAGTGTTTATAATAAATGTTATACACTAAATTTTGATTATAAAGATGTTAATAGAGTTAGATAGGATAATAAGTAAACTCAGTTAATAATGAAATAAATTTGTTTTGAAAGAATTAATAAATTGAAATTTGATCAAAATATGAAAATACCTTGAATTTAAAAGAAATTAGTAGATGTAAATTAATTTAAATCGAAACTTTTATGGTTTAAATTAATTTATATGGGTTAAATATATGTGATTAGATATATAAAGTAGAATAAATTTAACAGTAATTTGGAATAAAGAAGAAAGTAAATTGCTGAAAAAAAATATGATTATAATAAAAGACTATTCAAATTTATGGTTTTAGAAATTGTAAATTTAAGATAATTGGATAATAAGATAATGAATTTAGAAATGGTTGAAATTGATTTAGTGAAATCAAATGGATTAAATCAATTATTGAATATCAATTAATTTAAATTTGAATTTATATGGTTTAAATTAATTGTTATTTTGTATTTGAAATCTATTTTTCTTTCAGGTTGTTTCTATTCTCCTACCTCGTTCCTTTTCGGGGACGAAAAGTTTTGAGTGGGGGAGAGTGTAATGACCCGTAAATTTCAACTGTTTTAGTAACGTAATTAGTTGAAATTTTGTGAAATTTTAAACGATAAAATTTTGAAATATAAATTTGATATTTGGAATGCGTCTAGTTAAACATAGCAACTGGTAAATTTTCGTCCGAAAATATGAAAGTTTATTTCGCGCGTAAATTTACTTCAATTTAATCAGTTAAAAATCGATGAAAATAAATGTTTCCGAAACCTAAATATTTTTACATAGAAAAATTCTAAACCATCTTCTGAGAAAAATGTCAGTTTGTCGTTTTTCCAAATTCGGACTTCTTTAGCTCCGTCGATCTTATTTTTCTGTGTTTTTACCGCATTTTTCGTTAGCAGAAATTTCGAATTTTTATAATTCAATCGTACCGCTAATATCTGTATACCGTTTTGATCGTCTCTTCATGATGATCTCCGTAGTATAATTATTTCTGTATTGTGAGGTCCTAGGCGTGACAAGATGATTTAACAATTCGCTGTAATATACGTATTTGAAACCTTTTATTTACTTTGTATATTTAAATTTTTCAAACGGTTGGAAATCAAACAGTCGCTACCTTTAATACTTTATGAATTAGCGCGTGACTTTTGTTATGCCAACTGTCACCAACTTCTATCATTTCAGTATTGGGAATCAATGGTCATTATTCCACTCGTCAACATTTATTTCTATTCGGTCCTTTTATTCTCTATGCTTGCTTTTTCTTCTATTCAATTGAAATAAAAATATAGAATAAATGCCAGCTTAAATTGAACTGCCCAAATTCATCAGACCTTGCCGTCCACCTTCATTTTACATCAAATCCGATGTATCTTTCCCACGCAGCTAGCATTCCCTCTACCGAACCAACTCCTCATCCACCACCCTCCAGCACACGCCTGCCTCCTCCACTTCATTTCTGTCTTCACCTAGCAAGCCTCCGCTACCAGCCCAAGCCCACCATCCACACTGTCCGCCTACCTCACCCATCACGGCATGCCTTCCTATGGCCGAGCCGCTGTTCCGTGCTTCCCTTCGGCCTGCTTCACCATCGTTATGCAAACCCCATGGCCACAGGCCTTCACGCAAGCCTCCTACCACTTCTCCCTCTCTCCTCCGATCCATCGGCTAGCAAGTCCAGGCAACCACCATTGGCTCATGTTCACATTTTTCTCATGCTGATACTAGTTCTCTTCTTTTATACTTTAGAGGTATATATATATTCATACGTTGTATATATAAAATTGTAGATGGTTTGTTAGTTATATATATATAATGACTTACAATCAGTATGCATATATGATATCTAATATGTTATTATATATAGTTAGTCTTTATATATATATTTTGTTCAGGTTTTAGAAGTTTTACAACAAAGTTTATATCAAATATATTTTGGTCTGCATGGGTATATTACTGTCGACTATATATTACTTAAATTATTCGGTAGAAATAGGCATGTTGTTGTAACTTAGACATACATGTAGTTTACGTGGTAATATATACAATAAGTTACTGTCTATATATATTATACAGCATGTATGTGTTTGGGTAGCTGTACTAGTATGGGTTATAGTACATATATATAAAAGATGTTATATAAAATATAGATAAGTTATAAAGTGTTTCTACTACATACTTTATATCTATATATAAGTTTTAAGTTCTGGTATTCCTTGGTTCTGTTTATGTACGTTAATATTTACAAAAGAAAAATAAGATATAAAATACATTATGTGTTTACTATATATGCCAAACAGGGCTATACGAGATGTTCATTGATACATAATATAATATGTTTAAAAGCTTGGACGATGTGTCGTTTTATAATAATTGTTGTACTATATCCTATCAAACTTTAGTATATTCTATTTTAGTTTTGTTGTTAAAGTTAGTTATAGAGGAAAATGGCTTATTTACTTACAAGCTGATATGTTTAAACCTATATCAAAGTGGGTTCAGGTTTTTATATTTTCTGTTAACATAGTAAGTATATAATATTGTTTTGTATACAGTGTTTTATAAAGTAAGTATTATATTATATATATCATATTATAGGGTTGAAAGTATTATACTTCATTGTTGGGAAGTGTCAAGCTTGTATATTTTATTTAGTAGCATGTATACACTGTTGCATATATAGTCTGCACATTTTATATTAGCTGTAATTTTACTAAGTATACAAAGGGCTGTTGTATGTTGAAACCCATTTGCATAATAGGTTATAATACGTAAAATTTTATATAAAGCTTATATATGGATGTTTGTTTAAATATTGTTTGAAACATTTTGTAAAAAAAAAACGCATATCTATTTTAAAGGGATATAATATGAAATTTATTTCTAATACGGTTTTAATGAAAACAATGACTTTTGAAAAAAATAAATAAAATATTTCAAATGGTGTTTAAGTGAAGAATATGATATATATATATATATGATTTCGCTTACATCATTTATTTTCATCGATTCAATTTTGATTCGACTTCGTCTATTTCAGTTTTATCCGTCGTGTCTATTTTCTCCGTCAAATCGCGTCCATCTAGCTTTGTTTCAGAATTCCTAGCTTGTTCTGTTGTCAAACTTCTCTAGCCTCGAAAGGTGAGCAATCACTCACGATTAATGTTCTTTTATTTATTAAATCTGATATCAATTGAAATGACAATTGAAATATGCAACTGTTAGTTATTTACACTGTTATATCTGTTATTACCTGAATCAGTTCACCTGTGACATCTGACACCATTATCTGCTGTTTATACAATGATAATCCAGTTTGGCTGATAATTTATTGATTGTTGATGTTTATATTGGACGTTAAATTGTTAGTGTTAAATGATAAATAGTATGCAGAATTGAAATTGATATAGGATAGTTAACAATTTTAAACTGATTTATATGTTAAATTTGATTAGTTGAATATGACCCCTTTTAATTGTTAAATTTATTGACATGTAGAATAGTGATAATTACACTTTGAACCATCGACGTATATTGGATTAATTGTTGTAGTATAAAATTGTAATTGAATGACAAGTGAAAAACCGTATAAATAGTTAGTGGAATAATCTTTAATCTACACGAAATGATAGTGTAGATTCTAGAAATAATTATATTAATTTGCACAAATAACAATGTAAATTAATACGGTTATTTCGGGATTATTTGAATTGATTATTGGATTGATATTGGTTGTTGTTATTGTTTGTTTATTTACTTTGACACCATCCCAGTTATCACACTGCAAGTTCCCTTTGTTATGCTTTGATTTTGAATTGAATTGGAATCGGGTTGAAATGATAAATACCCAAATTGAACTTTGACTTAGGATAGAGAATTAAATAAAACCGATTGGTCAAATAATTTGATTTAAAATAAAATAAAGATTTATTTGAATAAATGATAAGGTTTTGAAATGAGGTTGGAATTTAAATTTTTATGAAAGGAAAATGTTAATATTTAAAAATATGAAATAAAATATTAACAATGTAATTGATGAAAGAATGTTGTTTAATTTGAGAAATGATTGAATTAATTT
Organism: Allium fistulosum; assembly: GCA_030737815.1. Taxonomy (NCBI): domain Eukaryota; kingdom Viridiplantae; phylum Streptophyta; class Magnoliopsida; order Asparagales; family Amaryllidaceae; genus Allium; species Allium fistulosum. The sequence continues at coordinate 922,937,404 of CM060906.1, forward strand.
TGAAATTAAAATTAAGTTTGAAATTATTAAACTTTGAAATTATTTAATAATTAAGTTTTGAATTATTTAATAATTAAATAAGATTGAATTATTTAATGATTAAACTGAATTGAATTCTTTAATAGGTAAAATTGAACTTTTGAATAAGTAAATTTTTACTTCGTAAATAATTGAAATTGAGTTTCTTTATTAATTAAGTTTTGGAAAATTATTTAAGTAAGTAAATAAGTGAGATTTAATTTCTTTAACAAGAATTAAAATGTGATTTATTGAAATATATGTAAGACTTGAAATTTAAAGAATTTGGTTTGATGAATATAATTTAATTAAATTTGTAAGTTTTGATATAATGAAGTTGAATTTAAATAATGGATTTAATGAATTGGAAATTTAATAGAAATTGTTTTGAATGGCAAATTTACTTAATGAATATTGAATGAAATCGATAAATGAATTTGGAATTGATTTGAATGTTAAATTAAATTAATTTAAATGATTTCGAAATGAAACTTATATACGAACTTGAAGCAATATTTGAATTGTTTTAAATAAAGAATTGAAATTGTATTATGAGACTTTGAAATGGTAATTTGGAAGTTTTGAAACGTAAATTATGGAAATTGGTGTAGAAAGACAAATGAAATATTGGTTTGCAAATTTTATTTGAAACTGAAATTGATTTGGTTTTGAAATATATTAAACGACCAATCGGTGTAATAATTACGAAAGTTATTAAAAAGACCGAAATCGGTTATGGACATACTCTCTATCTAAACCGAAACCACTTTAATAACTATACGCGGAGTGGTGATCCAGAATGAAGTGGTTGGAATGATGTACGTGATGACTGAAGAAAGAGAACGATAATGGATAGCCTTGACACTTGCGTCAAATTGGAAATGACTAAAACAGGAGCCGTGCCGGGCCAATGGAGGTCAGCTACCTCAAGTGAACACACTTCTTCGAACTACTCATTACTTGTTGTCGATTGGTGCACCCTTGATTTTGGGAGTGTTGTTTCACGGTGTTGCGATCGCTGCGGCGATGCGTTCTCACCTGTCCGGATCAGGCAAACGGTAGTATCACTACCTTGGGTATTGCCTCATGTGCCTTGTCATACTTGTATCCCTTTATTCGCGATCACTACGAATTTGTTTGTACCTTTAGTATATGGATTGCCCTCTGGTGACTTCCGATTTTGGGGAAACTACGGTCTTGTATATTGAAATGACCCTCCTATATCTACTCTAATTCCATAAAATTATTATTTTTTTTAAGTAAAGAGGATATATATATATATAGTTCCTTTAAATTTTATTTCTATCTAAGAACTTGATCCTTACTTCTACTATGTTGAATAACATAGCTCTGATACCAACTGAAATGACCCTCCTATATCTACTCTAATTCCATAAAATTATTTTTTTTTTAAGTAAAGAGGATATATATATATAACAATGTGTTCAGTGTGGAAAAAAAACCCACTGAAACAACCAAATTACCAATCAAACTAACCAGCTATGTAAATTATTATTAGCAAACTATGGTAGGGAGACCACCAAATCAGGGAGCAGGATCTTCCCATGCACCACCAATGGTCAATCTGCAAGACTTGGTGAGAGCATTTAGGGATGGGGCGGGACAAAGGCAAGAAAATCCCTATGAAGAACTCTCAAAATTACTTAAGACATATACTCATTTAGGAGGCAAAAGCTTTGAAGGGACAGAGAGTATCATGGAAATTCAAACATGGTTGAGAACATTGGAAAGAATTTTCAATGACATGCAACTTGATGATCAAAGAAAGAGGCAAGTGGCTTCAAGACAGCTAAAAGGAGTAGCTTTAGGCTGGTGGGAAGTAATCATTGCAGGAAGGAATGAGAATGAAATCACTTGGAATCAATTCAAAGAGATGTTGGAAGCAAGGTTTGTACCAGCATCAGCAAAGACTACCTTGCTAGAAGAATTCATTAGACTTAGACAAGGAACTATAACTGTCACAGAATACACTCAAAAGTTTGAGGGGCTTTCCACATATGGAGCAATGCTTGTGGCTGATGAGGCATCTAAAAATGATAGGTACATAAAAGGTCTGAACCCAGGACTTAGCAGAGCCATGTTACCCTATGCAGACAAGACTTTTGACCATGTGATAGACTTAGCTTTGAGGTTGGAGCAGCATGACAAGGAAAGGGAGAAGTTCAGAAATTTTAAGAGCAATAATACCAAGAAAGGTAAGGGGAGGTATCACCCTTATGATAAGAAGAAAGAAGAGGCTAGTAACAAAAGCACTGAAGATGTCAAAGCTAAGGAAAACAAGAAGAAAATTGTGTGCCATCAGTGTGGAAAGGAAGGGCATATCAAACCAAGATGTCCAGAATTGAAAGGAGGAGCTTTCAAATGCTATCTATGTGGGAAAGAGGGGCATATGAAGAGGAATTGTCCTGAGTATAAACAGCAAGGCAAATTGGCAAATTTGGAAGGAAAAGGCAAAGCCACAGTGGAGAGTAACATTGTAAACCATAGCCAAGTGGAAGGTACATTACTTATTTGTACCATACCCATAACAGTAGTATATGATACTGGGGCAACTCACTCTTTAATTTCTTATGAATTGGTTAAAATGCTAAAACTGAACTGCATATTGGTTGAAACCCCATTGCATATACACAGTCCATTGGGGAGTTCTAGTGTTTTAAATATGATTTGTGTGGATGTGGAATTAAACATAGGAGGAAATATTTTTATTTCCAATTTATATGTTTTGAATTACCCAAATATAGGTGTTATATTGGGGGTAGACTGGTTAAGGCAATTTAAAGCCATAATTAATTTAGACTCATCCACCATATCATTGCAAAATTCTAGAGGCCAGAGAATCACAGTTTTATGTGAGGTAGCTAAGGAAGGAAAACTATATCATTTAGTTGACTCAGAAAAAGATTTCAGTGAACTAACCATTGAAGAAATTCCCATAGTCAATGAATATTTGGATGTGTTTGGTGAGGTCAAGGGTATTCCACACCATAGACCAGTAGAATTCCAGATCAATCTAGTTCCAGGAGCAAGCCCAGTGATTAAAAAGCCAACTAGAATGGGGCCAAATGAACTAAAAGAATTAAAGAAACAGTTAGAAGAATTGGAAGAAAAGGGTTTTATAAGACCAAGTAATTCTTGCTGGGGAGCACCAGTGGTATTTGTTAAGAAGCAAGATGGCTCCTTAAGACTCTGCATAGATTATAGAGAATTAAACAAAGTAACTATTAAAAATAAATACCCATTGCCAAGAATAGATGATCTTTTTGATCAATTAGCAGGGGCAAAAGTATTTTCTAGACTAGACTTAGCATCTGGTTTTCATCAAATGAAGGTGGAAGAATCAAGCATCAAGTACACTGCCTTTAACACTAGGTATGGGTTGTATGAATTTTTGGTTATGCCATTTGGCTTGACCAATGCACCATCTTACTTTGTAGATTTAATGAACAGAACCTTTAGAGATTGTTTAGACAAGTTTGTGCTTATTTTTATAGATGACATTTTGATTTATTCCAAGACAGTGGAAGAACATAAGCATCATTTGCACCTGGTATTGTCTAGATTAAGGGAAAAAGATTTAAAGGCAAAATTTTCAAAATGTGTGTTTTGGAAAGAGGAAGTACATTTTCTTGGCCATGTTATATCTGCCAAAGGAATTTCTGTGAACCCCAATAAAGTAGTGGCTATTCAAGCATGGAAGAGGCCAAGCACTGTGAGTGAAGTGAGGTCATTTATGGGGATGGCAGGGTATTATAGGAGGTTTATAAAAGATTTTTCAAAAATTTCTACACCACTCACTAACCTAACCAGGAAGAACCAAGCTTTTGTTTGGTCAGAAAAATGTGAAAAGTCTTTTGAACAGTTGAAGGAGGCATTGGTGAATGCTCCAATTCTAAAGGTACCACATGGAAATGAAGAATTAGTGGTATACACTGATGCTAGTGGATTTGGCTTGGGTGCAGTGTTGATGCAACAAGGCCAAGTCATTGCATATGCATCCAGACAACTTAAACCCCATGAAGTAAGGTATGCCACACATGATCTCGAATTAGCAGCTGTGATATATGCTTTAAAACTTTGGAGACATTATTTGTTAGGCACTAAGTTTGAACTTTACACTGACCACAAGTCTCTAAAATATTTGTTTTCACAAAAAGATTTGAACATGAGGCAACATAGATGGGTGGAGTTCTTAGCTGCCTATGACTTTGACATACTTTATACACCAGGTAAAGCAAACAAAGTTGCAGATGCTCTAAGTAGACAGCATGCTAAATTGGCTATGATGATGATAGAAGAATTTAAAAACTTATTTTTGCTAACTGAGTTAGAGATTGGGGAGAATGGTTGTGTGCACATTAATGAGCAGATGCATGGTGCACAAGAAGATAAAGGGAAGTTAAGCTTAATGACACTTCAACCAGGTTTAATTCTGAAGGTAGGAAAAATGCAAGAACAAGATGCTCACTTATTAGAGTAGATATAGGAGGGTCATTTCATATATGCTCTTGGGAATAAAAATGTGTTAAGGGTGGAATGGGCCATGACTTAACACTATTTTGATATCTTTATATATTACTGATAGACATTATCTACTTAGCATACATTATTACCTAGTAGATAGTTTAACGGATCCTTAAAGGATGGTTATTCCAAACATCCTTTGAGTTACTTGTATTTCAATTGCTATTTCACTTGAGTTGGATTTATTAATATAAGAATGTTAATCCTGACTCGAGTGTTTTGTGTTTTGCTTTACGCTTGGGTCAGACTGAGTGTACTAGTATTCGAGACTCACCTTTGAAGTTGGAGCTTGCTTGAAGATCCAGCCATCTATTCTGCTTTCAGTATTCGATGATTCCAGTGATGTATTCTGATTTGTATCTGATGTATCGTATTACTCTTCCGTTGTATCTGTTCTAACTCTGATGTAACTTATACATTTATATAGTAGCTTCATGAACTACTATCTCTTTTATTTCCGCTGCACTTATTACTCTGTGTCTGTGATCTGTGATTATTCATTTACTGTATATGTTCAGTTTTGCCAAATTTAAATTAACAACGCGGTATTTTGAGCAATTCAATTCCGTCATGAGGGTCTACCTATACACTTATAATGGATGCGAATGGTCCAAAATATTGGGTCGTTAAAGTTGGTATCAGAGCTTTGGTAGCTCTAGGCAAAACTTAGCATATAGGGTAAATGTATTTACGGAATCACTCTCATTCGAGTTGCAATCCTTTCCTTTGACTCAATTCCTTTGAATTTTCGAATGTTCCCCTCGGTTCCGAAATTTATTCGTGTCCTTCATTATTCGACTTCTTTCAATTCTGGAGCATCACATAACTCCACTTCGAATGACCCTTATAATGAATCGGCGGTCTCGCCGAACTTCGAATGATTTGTAAAGGGGTGAAACTCCTTTACAATAGGCATTGATTTACCGGAGACTTCTGTATCCTCGGTTTACGATGCTATATATCTCCTACTATACCTGAATTCAATTTCTTGAGATCGGATGTAGATTTGCCTCGAAATTCTGCATCGATCTTATTCTTGAAGTCAAGGTCGACCCGGTTAAGGTTGCCCACGATTTATATAGACTTACCCAGCTCCAAATTTTGATTATTTAATCATTTTATCTTCGTTTCGAATCTATCTTCGAATCAAAATTCTCTTTGATTTGAATCCATCAAATTTGAATCTCTATCCTTGCTTTGGAATCCATTCCTGTATCGTCGAGCGAGGAAGTGTATGATTAAATTAATGTTAAAAATGTTTATATATTGTGTTGTTTGAGCTGTTGATGTTGATTTGGGTTTCCGATCGATTCGTCTGATCAACGCTATCGATAGGATTTCCAAAACACTTGAGCAGAGCAAACTGACACAATATCGTTTTCAAATTTGGTAAATAAAATAAAATAAAGTTTGTATAATTTTACTATATATGTAAGTATGAAAATTTCTTTCACCAAACTGTTAATAAATTAATTGTTGGAGTGATAATATTTGATTATCATTTATTGTTTTGTAAACAATTGACTATTGCAATATAAATAATTGAAGTTATACACTTGGCTATAATGCAATTTGAAATCTGAAATAAATTTAAATCAAGAATTTGAGAATTTAAATTTTTGGTGATTTCAACTTGGTTTTTTAAAATTTTAAAGTGTATAGTATTTAAAATATTTTCAAATAGAAATCGTTTTCAAAGAATTTTAAAATGTTGAAATTAGTGCTCTTCTCTTTGTCGCTAGAAAATAATTTCGGTGATGGTGGCCGCATCATCGACATTCATTTTCGAGTTTCGAAGTGGAGAAACCATTCTGTAGCTTTGCTACGGTTTTGTTTTGAAAAAAATATTTTGATTTGAATTTCTTCAGTATATTTTGATTTACATATATATAGGTATCTTATTTTAAAATTTAATTTGATTTGATATAAATATATTATATATATCTCTAAATTGTTTAAAGTTAATCGGAAATCTAATTCTTAAATTTTGTTAAAGGATGATTTTAATTATAAATAAAACCAAAATTTGGAATAAATATTTAAACTTGAATGATTGAATTGGGAAAATTTTATTTGTATATTGTTCAACTGCATTCTGATACAACTTACCTAAATCATTCAAAAGTTGAATATGTAATTGGATAATATATAATATAAATTGAATTTATAAATAAAATTTGAGTGTTTATATTAAATGTTATACACTAAATTTTGATTATAAAGATGTTAATAGAGTTAGATAGGATAATAAGTAAACTCAGTTAATAATGAAATAAATTTGTTTTGAAAGAATTAATAAATTTGTTTTGAAAGAATTAATAAATTGAAATTTGATCAACATATGAAAATACCTTGAATTTAAAAGAAATTAGTAGATGTAAATTAATTTAAATCGAAACCTTTATGGTTTAATTTAATTTATATGGGTTAAATATATGTGATTAGATATATTAAGTAGAATAAATTTAACAGTAATTTGGAATAAAGAAGAAATTAAATTGCTGAAAAAAAATATGATTATAATAAAAGACTATTCAAATTTATGGTTTTAGAAATTGTAAATTTAAGATAATTTGATAATAAGATAATGAATTTAGAAATGGTTGAGATTGATTTAGTGAAATCAAATGGATTAAATCAATTATTGAATATCAATTAATTTAAATTTGAATTTATATGGTTTAAATTAATTGTTATTTTGTATTTCAAATCTATTTTTCTTTCTAGTTGTTTCTATTCTCCTACCTCGTTCCTTTTCGGGGACGAAAAGTTTTGAGTGGGGGAGAGTGTAACGACTCGTAAATTTCAACTGTTTTAGTAACGTAATTAGTTGAAATTTTGTGAAATTTTAAACGATAAAATTTTGAAATATAAATTTGATATTTGGAATGCGTCTAGTTAAACATAGCAACTGGTAAATTTTCGTCCGAAAATATGAAAGTTTATTTCGCGCGTAAATTTACTTCAATTTAATCAGTTAAAAAGCGATGAAAATAAATGTTTCCGAAACCTAAATATTTTTACATAGAAAAATTCTAAACCATCTTCTGAGCAAAATGTCAGTTTGTCGTTTTTCCAAATTCGGAATTCTTTAGCTCCGTCGATCTTATTTTTCTGTGTTTTTACCGCATTTTTCGTTAGCAGAAATTTCAAATTTTCATAATTCAATCGTACCGCTAATATCTGTATACCGTTTTGATCGTCTCTTCATGATGATCTCCGTAGTATAATTATTTCTGTATTGTGAGGTCCTAGGCGCGACAAGATGATTTAACAATTCGCTGTAATATACGTATTTGAAACCTTTTATTTACTTTGTATATTTAAATTCTTCAAACGGTTGGAAATCAAACAGTCGCTACCTTTAATACTTTCTGAATTAGCGCGTGACTTTTGTTATGCCAACTGTCACCAACTTCTATCATTTCAGTATTGGGAATCAATGGTCATAATTCCACTCGTCAACATTTATTTCTATTCGGTCCTTTTATTCTCTGTGCTTGCTTTTTCTTCTATTCAATTGAAATAAAAATATAGAATAAATGCCAGCTTAAATTGAACTGCCCAAATTCATCAGACCTTGCCGTCCACCTTCATTTTACATCAAATCCGATGTATCTTTCCCACGCAGCTAGCATTCCCTCTACCGAACCAACTCCTCATCCACCACCCTCCAGCACACGCCTGCCTCCTCCACTTCATTTCTGTCTTCACCTAGCTAGCCTCCGCCACTAGCCCAAGCCCACCATCCACACTGTCCGCCTACCTCACCCATCACGGCATGCCTTCCTATGGCCGAGCCGCTGTTCCGTGCTTCCCTTCGGCCTGCTTATCACCATCGTTATGCAAACCCCATGGCCATAGGCCTTCACGCAAGCCTCCTACCACTTCTCCCTCTCTCCTCCGATCCATCGGCTAGCAAGTCCAGGCAACCACCATTGGCTCATGTTCGCATTTTTCTCATGCTGATACTAGTTCTCTTCTTTTATACTTTAGAGGTATATATATTCATACGTTGTATATATAAAATTGTAGATGGTTTGTTAGTTATATATATAATGACTTACAATCAGTATGCATATATGATATCTAATATGTTATTATATACAGTTAGTCTTTATATATATATTTTGTTCAGGTTTTAGAAGTTTTACAACAAAGTTTATATCAAATATATTTTGGTCTGCATGGGTATATTACTGTCGACTATATATTAGTTAAATTATTCGGTAGAAATAGGCATGTTGTTGTAACTTAGACATATATGTAGTTTACGTGGTAATATATACAATAAATTACTGTCTATATATATTATACAGCATGTATGTGTTTGGGTAGCTGTACTAGTATGGGTTATAGTACATATATATAAAAGATGTTATATAAAATATAGATAAGTTATAAAGTGTTTCTACTACATACTTTATATCTATATATAAGTTTTAAGTTCTGGTATTCCTTGGTTCTGTTTATGTACGTTAATATTTACAAAAGAAAAATAAGATATAAAATACATTATGTGTTTACTATATATGCCAAACAGGGCTATACGAGATGTTCATTGATACATAATATAATATGTTTAAAAGCTTGGACGATGTGTCGTTTTATAATAATTGTTGTACTATATCCTATCAAACTTTAGTATATTCTATTTTAGTTTTGTTGTTAAAGTTAGTTATAGAGGAAAATGGCTTATTTACTTACAAGCTGATATGTTTAAACCTATATCAAAGTGGGTTCAGGTTTTTATATTTTCTGTTAACATAGTAAGTATATAATATTGTTTTGTATACAGTGTTTTATAAAGTAAGTATTATATTATATATATCATATTATAGGGTTGAAAGTATTATACTTCATTGTTGGGAAGTGTCAAGCTTGTATATTTTATTTAGTAGCATGTATACACTGTTGCATATATAGTCTGCACATTTTATATTAGCTGTAATTTTACTAAGTATACAAAGGGCTGTTGTATGTTGAAACCCATTTGCATAATAGGTTATAATACGTAAAATTTTATATAAAGCTTATATATGGATGTTTGTTTAAATATTGTTTGAAACATTTTGTAAAAAAAACGCATATCTATTTTAAAGGGATATAATATGAAATTTATTTCTAATACGGTTTTAATGAAAACAATGACTTTTGAAAAAAATAAATAAAATATTTCAAATGGTGTTTAAGTGAAGAATATGATATATATATATGATTTCCCTTACATCATTTATTTTCATCGATTCAATTTTGATTCGACTTTGTCTATTTCAGTTTTATCCGTCGTGTCTATTTTCTCCGTCAAATCGCGTCCATCTAGCTTTGTTTCGGAATTCGTAGCTTGTTCTGTTGTCAAACTTCTCTAGCCTCGAAAGGTGAGCAATCACTCGCGATTAATGTTCTTTTATTTATTAAATCTGATATCAATTGAAACGACAATTGAAATATGCAACTGTTAGTTATTTACACTGTTATATCTGTTATTACCTGAATCAGTTCACCTGTGACATCTGACACCATTATCTGCTGTTTATACAATGATAATCCAGTTTGGCTGATAATTGATTGATTGTTGATGTTTATATTGGACGTTAAATTGTTAGTGTTAAATGATAAATAGTATGCAGAATTGAAATTGATATAGGATAGTTAACAATTTTAAACTGATTTATATGTTAAATTTGATTAGTTGAATATGACCCCTTTTAATTGTTAAATTTATTGACATGTAGAATAGTGATAATTACACTTTGAACCATCGATGTATATTGGATTAATTGTTGTAGTATATAATTGTAATTGAATGACAAGTGAAAAACCGTATAAATAGTTAGTGGAATAATCTTTAATCTACACGAAATGATAGTGTAGATTCTAGAAATAATTATATTAATTTGCACAAATAACAATGTAAATTAATACGGTTATTTCGGGATTATTTGAATTGATTATTGGATTGATATTGGTTGTTGTTATTGTTTGTTTATTTACTTTGACACCATCCCAGTTATCACACTGCAAGTTTCCTTTGTTATGCTTTGATTTTGAATTGAATTGGAATCGGGTTGAAATGTTAAATACCCAAATTGAACTTTAACTTAGGATAGAGAATTAAATAAAACCGATTGGTCAAATAATTTGATTTAAAATAAAATAAAGATTTATTTGAATAAATGATAAGGTTTTGAAATGAGGTTGGAATTTAATTTTTTATGAAAGGAAAATGTTAATATTTAAAAATATGAAATAAAATATTAACAATGTAATTGATGAAAGAATGTTGTTTAATTTGAGAAATGATTGAATTAAGTTTGAAATTAAAATTAAGTTTGAAATTATTAAACTTTGAAATTATTTAATAATTAAGTTTTGAATTATTTAATAATTAAATAAGATTGAATTTTTTAATGATTAAATTGAATTGAATTCTTTAATAAGTAAAATTGAACTTTTGAATAAGTAAATTTTTACTTCGTAAATAATTGAAATTGAGTTTCTTTATTAATTAAGTTTTGGAAAATTATTTAAGTAAGTAAATAAGTGAGATTTAATTTCTTTAACAAGAATTAAAATGTGATTTATTGAAATTAATGTAAGACTTGAAATTTAAAGAATTTGGTTTGATGAATATAATTTAATTAAATTTGTAAGTTTTGATATAATGAAGTTGCATTTAAATAATGGATTTAATGAATTGGAAATTTAATAGAAATTGTTTTGAATGGCAAATTTACTTAATGAATATTGAATGAAATCGATAAATGAATTTGGAATTGATTTGAATGTTAAATTAAATTAATTTAAATGATTTCGAAATGAAACTTATATACGAACTTGAAGCAATATTTGAATTGTTTTAAATAAAGAATTGAAATTGTATTATGAGACTTTGAAATGGTAATTTGGAAGTTTTGAAACGTAAATTATGGAAATTGGTTTAGAAAGACAAATGAAATATTGGTTTACAAATTTTATTTGAAACTGAAATTGATTTGGTTTTGAAATATATTAAACGACCAATCAGTGTAATAATTACGAAAGTTATTAAAAAGACCGGAATCGGTTATGGACATACTCTCTGTCTAAACCGAAACCACTTTAATAACTATACGCGGAGTGGTGATCCAGAATGAAGTGGTTGGAATGATGTACGTGATGACTGAAGAAAGAGAACGATAATGGATAGCCTTGACACTTGCGTCAAATTGGAAATGACTAAAACAGGAGCCGTGTCGGGCTTATGGAGGTCAGCTACCTCAAGTGAACACACTTCTTCGAACTACTCATTACTTGTTGTCGATTGGTGCACCCTTGATTTTGGGAGTGTTGTTTCACGGTGTTGCGATCGCTGCGGCGATGCGTTCTCACCAGTCCGGATCAGGCAAACTGTAGTATCACTACCTTGGGTATTGCCTCATGTGCCTTGTCATACTTGTATCCCTTTATTCGCGATCACTACGAATTTGTTTGTACCTTCAGTATATGGATTGCCCTCTGGTGACTTCCGGTTTTGGGAAAACTATGGTCTTGTATATGCTCTTGGGAATAAAAATGTGTTAAGGGTGGAATGGGCCATGACTTAACACTATTTTGATATCTTTATATATTACTGATAGACATTATCTACTTAGCGTACATTATTACCTAGTAGATAGTTTAACGGATCCTTAAAGGATGGTTATTCCAAACATCCTTTGAGTTACTTGTATTTCAATTGCTATTTCACTTGAGTTGGATTTATTAATATAAGAATGTTAATCCTGACTCGAGTGTTTTGTGTTTTGCTTTACGCTCGGGTCAGACTGAGTGTACCAGTATTCGAGACTCACCTTTGAAGTTGGAGCTTGCTTGAAGATCTAGCCATATATTCTGCTTTCAGTATTCGATGATTCTAGTGATGTATTCTGATTTGTATCTGATGTATCGTATTACTCTTCCATTGTATCTGTTCTAACTCTGATGTAACTTATACATTTATATAGTAGCTTCATGAACTACTATCTCTTTTATTTCCGCTGCACGTATTACTCTGTGTCTGTGATCTGTGATTATTCATTTACTGTATATGTTCAGTTTTGCCAAATTTAAATTAACAACGCGGTATTTTGAGCAATTCAATTCCGGCATGAGTGTCTACCTATACACTTATTGTAACGACCCAGAATTTTGAACGAATTAAATTGAGGATATTTAATTAATTTTAAGTATTTGAACGATGATTTAATTTGAATTCCCGATTTAACTTTGAAATTTGCAATTAAATTATAAAAATTTAATCTATTGTAAGTTGAATAAAATTTAAATCTTCAATTTAAAGTTGAAGAAAAATATTTCGAAAGCTTTTAAAATTCGTATTGGTGATACCGAAGCTAATCGAACTGTCAGTATTGAATTTGAAACTATTCTGTTCAGTTTTGAATTTAATTGCTCGAATCGATATTTAAAATAGTCAATTTCCAGACTGTCTCGGGATTCAACGAAAACAGTGCCGTTGGGTCCGTAATATCGAATTATTATCGGATTCCAAATTTCGTATTTTTCGGAGTTCGTATGTGAAAATACGACACGAAAATGCATTGAAGTTTTTATCGAGATATAAATTTAAAATTTTATTTAAACATTTACGTTTAAAAACTTTTCTTCCCTTAGTCTCAGCCTTAAAACACGCCTGCAATCACGATACGAAAATCACGCAACCCATCCCTTACGTTTTAAAATACCCCATTCCCTCTGTTCAGATTCAAATCAAACGCAAAGAAAAAAAATGTCCTCTTCGATTAAACTCAAAGTGGAATCAAAGACAATGGCAGCCGCTTCTTTTACTTTAAAATCGAAATACATACGATTTCCCCTTTCCTCTAATTCCTTCACGAAATCACGAAAATGGCAACCGGCCTGGAAAGAATTCGAAATAACTAAAATCGAAGTCGAGGTGGTTTCGAGATCGCGGCAACAGTTTGGGGGGGGTTTCGTCTGGAATTGTTCGCATGACTCGAGCCTGGGGTGGCTTCGCGATTAAAGGAGAGGCGCGCGCGTCGTTCTGGGGGATGTCGACAGTTAGGGTTAGTGGCGACTGGAATAGGGTTGCGCGAGGGCTCGTGTTGTTCGCATTGATGGTGGGCTGCATTTGTGCGTTCGTCTTCGATTGGAGCTCGAAGTCGACGAAGGAGAAGACTCGCGAACGGAGGCGGAAGCACTTTCGTTCGATCAAAGCAGCGATGTCGCGATAAGGGAGATGGATGCGTAGAGCTTTTACGGTGGCGACGTGACTGTGGTGGGAGTTCGCATCTATTTACAGTAAGGTTTCGTTTTTTTTTTCTCTGTTAAAATTTATTTAACTTTTATATATGTTGGGATAATAGTTAATAAAATCAAAATAATTATACAGTATGTATATATATATATATTTTACAGTATGGACAATTTTCCTTGGTTTAATATATATATATGTAAGCTTTTAAATATAAGAGTATATGTGTTAATGAAAGAGATAGTAAATATATGTTAAAGAAGGATTTTACAGTAAAGTTTATATAGGTCAAAAGAAGGAAAACATATTTTTACAGTAAGTTAAATATTAAAATTTTAACATCATGATTTGGAATTAAGAAATTTGCAGTAAAGAATTTTGATGTAGATTTATAGATTTACAGAAAAGAAATTTTTAAATGTAAATATATATTAGAAAATGATTTTTACAATAAGAAGTTAGAATTTTATTTAATATGAATATGCAGAGAATTGTTTTCAGTAAGGTTAAATGAATTAAACCATTAGTTAATAAAAATACAAAGGGAAAATTTGTTTAAATTACCAGTTTGAATAAGATTGTTAGTTAAATGAAATAATTTAATAATTAGTTAACTCAATCTATTTAAAATGGGAAATTAATTGTTCGTCTAGTTCAAATATTGATAAGATTGTATAAATTGTTTATACCAGGTTAAAATCGAGATAACAAAACTGAAATGGAAATGGATGGCAAATTTAAATGCTAAGGTGAGATTTTTCTCACTCGAATTGAAGTGGATTTTACAGTTATTGATTTGTTTGATGATTGGATGTGCTATTAGATATAATAGGATATATCTATATATATAGCAGTATATACATATTGGCATATGTATATATTGGATTGATGATTTCCCGCCTCGTATAGCGGATGAGACCCTATTGCGCCGTTAGTAAGCGGATTTATAAAAAACCTATATACCGCGATAATTCCGTACTGGAGCGGAATTGGTATTGTGCTAACATCTTTGGATGCAGGGAAACAGGTTGGAGGGATCCAACTGGACCCCTCACATTGATTGATTTTAGTTATACTGTGGTATGAATCTGTGAATGATTATATTGATGTTATTGATCATATCGATGTCTGGAAATTGATTGAAAGCTAAAAATTTAGCTGAATGGATGTTTGATATCATTGGATTCCAAAAAAATAAACGAAATTGAATTTTTGAATCAAAGTAGAAATTTCTAAGTGAATCAATTTTAGAAATTGAATAAATTTTGAAGAAAGAAAATTTTAAAGTATAAAAAGTTAATTTTTATAATCTTATCGAATTAATTCCAGAATCAAGTGAAAATGTTAAATAAATGGATTTCGTAAAATAGTGATTATAAATTGAAGAATTTAATTTAAGAATTTGGATTTTTAAATAGATTGAAAGAAACAATTGAAATATATTTTCTTTAAAAGGAATTTATTAAAAGAAGATAAGTTGGAAATCCGATTAGAAATTTACTTGGTAAATTGAAATGATTTGGGAAGTCAATGTAAAATGACTTCAATTTAAAGAATCCATTTAAAAACAGGATATTGAATAATTTGAAGGAAAATAAGGAATTTATTTTAGTAGGGATGAATAAAATTAGAAATCAATCTATAATTGATTTAATATTTGGAAATGAAATTTTGAGAAATCAGTATGGGAATTTTATTTAAAGTTGAAAATAAATTTAGAAATCAATATCGAAATTGATTTGGGATTGAAGTTTTATAAATAGAATTGGAATTTATAAAAGTTGTTTATAAATCCGAAATCACTTATTTTGATAAGTAAAAATATAGAAGTTGATAAAAGAAGATTTATAAGTTGGAGTTGTTATAAAAAAAATGGAAATAGAATGTATAAACGTGTTTATAAATTCGAAATAGATTGAATTTGATAAATTAAATATAGAAGATTTTTAAAGAAGATATATTCGCGATTTTGGATAGCGAATCCCTGTTGAAATTAAAATATGTAGAAATGATTGGAATTGGGTTAAGTGAATTATATTCACGATTTTGGACAGTGAATATATTGTTAAGTAAAATGGATTTATTTTTGAAGAAGTGATATAAAAAAATGAAGTTAAACATTTTTAAAGATGTTTTAAAATATATTGAATATCGAAATCATAGATTTCAACATTTATTGTTGAAATAGACGTTTTCGAGGAAGAAGGAAATGATGGACTATAACACTGTTGTTATAGTAAATGATTTCCAAAAGGAAATGTTTTTAATGTAGTATTGGGATTTATATATCTATCTAAATCCGAATCCCTATACTAGTGATTTTGAGTCGTCGTAACGATGTTTTACGTAACATTCGTTTTGACTCAAATAGATGTTAGAATAAATGATTTCCTTAAAGAATGAATGTATACTTAATTTGATTTAAGTATATCGAATATTTTCCAAGTGTTGAAAATAAATGATTGTGAAATACTTATTATTTAATAAGTATGGAAATGCTTTTCCAATATGAAATGAACTGTTTTGAGATTTTATCTTTTAAAGATAAATTGAAATGTGGAAGTTGATTTGAAATTGTTTTCAAATGATTGAAGTGTGGAAATAATATATCTAGTAAAGATATTTTTGAAGATGAAATAATTTGGAAAATTATTTGGAATCTGATGATGTTGCGCATCTTTATTGATAGTTAAATAACCGACTATCAATAATTACCTTTAGATAGGTATTTGTTGTGAATTGGATGAATTTGAATGCCACACTTATTTTTGAATAAGCGCTCACTATTCGGGTTAGCCGGGAAAGGACCATGGGGTCGTATAACCCATTCCGAATATGTGATACGTCGTTATGAATCGCATTTGAAGACCGGTGTTGAAGACCGGATATTTTTGAAAACGGAAGGATTACCGTCGAGTTACTCTACATCGGCTGATCTCCGATTTAGAGGTTTTATCACCCTTAGTGACGGGAAGTCCTGACGTGATTGAAAATTATCCGGAAATGCAAGGGCTTCGTGAGAAGTGCCTTCGGTTCTGTTCGATCCCGGAACAGACTTGTATGGATTGTGTGTCTGACGTTACAATTTGAGATATAAAGCTGATTTCTTTCAAATACATTTCTGTTGGTGGCAGAGAATTTATTCTCTTAGCTTAACACCCTTCTCTGAGACGTACGAGCTCAGAGGTTATGTAGTTGAAATTTATCAGCGATATATCCCAATTTGGTAACGTGGCATACTGAGTGTTGCTGTGAAATGATCAGTGTTTGATCATTTGTGATATGATCATTTGTTTGATCTTATATCTTTGTGATCATAGGTTGATCATTTGTTTGACCCGAAGCATGGCTTTGTAGAAAGCGTAGCTTTGTGGACGAGACTTCATCGAGCCTCACACCCCGGAAATGGTCGAAACAGGAAGGATGCAGCAAGGTTCTAGGGAGTAGCGCCCCTTAGTGTATGTCATTCCTTCTGGATAAAGGTGGTATCATGGTATGGAGCCCAGATACTTAACCTCTGTGGTTGCTGCAAATTTATTACTTTGTGGTTTGTTGGAATCGGGGATCCTCGGGAAGATCGGTGACGATCGGGGGATGGCATACGCGTGTCAGTAGTTACCTATTTTTGCAGAGGTAACCCGGCCTTGTGTTGGCAGAGATCCGGTTAGGTTCTCGGGTCGTCTATTCCAGGGACGTACCCATCGTGGAAAAGGAAGTTCCTTAGCCTGGCCATTTGTTGGAAATCCAAAGAAACAATACGACACTTGTACGGATTTAGTTGTAGAACCTATCATTCACTTATGGTGGCGCCCCACTGTTTGGATGGTAGCTATAGTAGGCATAGTTCGAAATGTCTATGCTGGCTAAGATTAATATTATACTTTCGAAATGATTTCTACACTATGCACTAATAATAATATCAAAAATGATTTGATTTTGCGTAGTAAGCATCTTTGACTATCATAAGAAGAAATCTCCTCCAATTCTGCGTTTGCATTGTGTGTGTGGCGGGAGGTCTTATGGTAGTTTCATTTTCCAAAAGCATTGCGAATTGACTTTAAAAAAAAAATTATTTTGTTGATTATAAAGAGTAACTGTTTTACGATCTCACACCAGTCACCATGACTGACTCGGAGTTTATTGTTCCCTTCTAAACTCTGGGTGCCCACAAATTTTCCACACGGGCAGCCTAGAGTTATGTTATCAGGATAGTCTGGATATTCTGGAGCTTTGGAGATAAGCTGGAGGACGAGACGTAGTATTTGTATCTGATAGTATTTATTCCGCTGTGTATTCTGTATGAGGACAAGTTATATAACTGTCCATTGTTGTATATTGACTCTGATGATTGATGTATGTATAAAATGATATAGTTCTTTGTTTTAAAGATTACTGATTTATCTATTATATATTGTTCCGCTGCGATGTGTAAGATTCTGATATTGTTTTTCTGTATCTGAGGTTATTCTGTTGTTGTTCTTTCTTCTCTTCTTCTGTTTTCTTCTTCTTCTACCTTTTTCTTCTATTTAAAACCCTCACTATTGGAGTTTCCGGCGGTCGATTGCTCGGCAGTCGATAAAATGAGTATCGATGTCGAATTTTCGAAAGTCGAAAATTTCAGGATGTGACACTTATAATGGATGCGAATGGTCCAAAATATCGGGTCGTTACAATGGTGGAGGATCATGGCTCCACTTCTTCAAATTTTGGCATGGTGGAAGATTTTCTAATATTGTACTAAGCCTTGTGGAAAAATTTGAAGTGATTTGGAGTTGATTTGCAACTATTTCTTTTTAGAACGTAAGAGAGGAAGAAGAAGAGAAGCCATAAATTTTTAGAACTCAAGCTTTGTAAATTTTGTGATCATTAACTAAGGGTGCACCTCTTCTTATATAGGCTTAGGAATATGAATGGGGAAAGACCAAAAACCCTCAAAACCCTAACATCATTAATCACTTCTATCACTTCTCCTTTATGTCACATTAGTGTAAGAATTAAGTGTTTTCATATTAGCTTACTTTCCTTTTTTGCTCATTTTTAAATATCTTATTGTGACGACCGCCCATGACCCCTGCCCTGAACCTAGAGAAAGTGCGTTGTAAAGTGTGCCAGGCGACCATGGACGATTGTCAAGATAAATTAAAAACAGCAGAATCTATCGTATTACTCACAGCGCATGGACAAAATACAATAGAATATATATAGTGAAGCTTCACAGAAATAGAATCTCATCAATAAAACTTCATAATAGTTGAATACAACATCTGAAAATCAATACATCAAGCCTCACTACATATCACTCAGAGAATTATACAAAGCAGCGGAACATCCAGTACATATAGTAAGAAAATAATATGCAAGCCTCCAGCTCGTCTTCGACATCAGCATCGTGGGAAGCAAGAACAACACCTGTCACCTGCTACCTAGTATACCCGTCCCAAAATGGACGAATAGCCCAAGGCAATAAGAGTAAAACATAAAGCCTTGAGTCAGACAACAGTCTTAGTGAGCGGTAAATTAACTAACAACGTACCAAAAGAGCATAAAGGAAAAGGAATAGGAATACAACCCTCCCACTCCACCTCTTTCTACAGTGATAGCCCCCAGCCACACACTAAGCAGAAGCAAACATAGAAGAGCATACAATTTAAAGTAAAGTAATTATCACTCGAGTCAAAGGCGATGTTTTCCAAGTACAAACCCCCAAGGCCTAAACCAAGATCAGATAAGCACCTAGAAAATACCGCTCTTGAGACCGAATGACGATACAACCTAACATCCATGACTCTGGCTATCACTGTTATCATTGCTTCGATATCATCGTTAATTGAATGACCGGCACATTCTTTCAGCCGTCCGTCAAGGGCTAATGGAAACCCCGGTTCTAGACATAACTCTGCACGTCATCGTGACCCGTGCCTAGGACTATCGAATCTGCCCAGAGTACTTGACTACCAATCATTAGCCTTCAGGGACTATCAAATCTGCCCAACGTACTCTTGCTTTGAGCATGCTAGAACCTTCAACAACGATGAGATCTCAGCCTTCTAGTCATCCTCCTCGACGACTATTTCCATACTAGCTCAAGCGCCTCTCGAGCAAACCATTATCCTCTAACTCGAACCATTTCACCGAGTTATCAACATGCTTGGAATGATCCCGTCTGGATTAGACCAAGACTATCTCATCTCATGCTTCGCCTCATCATCATCATAGCAAAGCTTCATCTCAACATCATCATCGAATCTATCCATATGAGCTTCATCATCCGCTACATATACCACGAGCAGCTTTTCCAATTCAAGAGCCTTTCCCTTAGCTTTTGAATCATCTTCGACCAACTTGTCTAAATCAAGTCATCAATCATATAATTCATAGCAATCAATCAAGTCAAACATTAATCCAAGTAATCAAGCATTCAAACATGATCTAAATAGACAATTATAACAATAATGGCAATTTCGTAAATAAAGAGTCTAGAGTCTAACAAGCATGAAAACATGAGAAATATCTCTAAAATCTTGATGAATGAACTTGCATAGGTTAACACTTAGTAAAATGGTTGTCAACTCATCATGAACAATGGATCTATATGGATTTATACTTAGGTTTACAAAAATGCATGGAAATCACTACTTTAACTCCAAATTAGCCAACGATCCGATATACTCCTTTGGATCCGTGTGAGAGATAATCACCACTCACCAAATCACCAAATCAACTCAAAAGCAACACACTTCAGATCTGGACAATGAAGGATCTAACACGATCTATCACGAATCCGCTTTAAACGATGAAATCACTCTTCGAAGAATGTAGATCTTCAATCTAAGCTCTTCGATCTTCGATTTGATCTTCGATATTGATGGAAGTAATCACTAGATTAGAGTGGAGAAAAGAAGTGAAGAAGTGTAGAAGTTGAGCTCTCAAAATGGTAGCACTTCGTCGCTTCGAAATCCGGATCCCAAAAAGTGAGAAAAACCCTCCTATTTATAGGCTGAAATCTACCTTAGGTCATTTGCTCGGAGTTAGGTCGTCCACGACTTACGACCTAAAAACCCTACGACCTAACAACCAAAGCCTCTACGACCTACGACCTAACACTTAGCAGATCAGCGCACCCAAGCGACCTATGACCTATCCCAGATGCGCTTCCTCGCGACCTAACAATGCCACGACCTAAGACAATGCGCCTCTACGACCTAACAACTTATGTGACTTACGACTTAACAGATAAGCGCATATACGCGACCTACGACTTAGCAAACCTGCGACCTAACTCTTAGCTAGGATACGACCTAACATCTTAGGTCGCTCACGACCTAACTTCACTAACTCACTAACTACTGTAGGTTACTAACCCTTAGGTCGCTAACTCATGTAGGTCGCTACATTCTATAGGTCGCTAACTTTCTTAAGTCGCCAATCCTATAAGTCGTCTACTCCTATAAGTCGCCAACTCTCTTAGGTTGCTCCAACCTCTTAAGTCGCTCCTCCGACCTAATCCTACCCCACGACCTAAGCCACCATACGACTTATCTCCTATATGACTTAACTATCACACGACCTAACTGCTTAGGTCGTTCCACTTCTTAGGTCGCCAACTTCCTATAGGTCGCTCCACTTCCTTAGGTCGTCTACTACGACCTAACCACTATACGACCTAACTTCTATACGACCTAAGACAGACTATGGATGACTTATCAACAATGCGACTTAATGACAACTGTTTTACGATGTTTCGATCCGGAAAAATACGGGTCGTTACATTCTCTCCCCCTTAGGAATTTCGCCCCCGAAATTCCAAACAATCAAGAGCAAACAAAGGCTATTCTGCATGCCTACCATCCATAGCAATCAACAAACCATGCATCCAATTCTAGCTTAGCATGCAGAATTCTAAAACTTAGAACAAGTTACAATGTCGTTAGATGACACGACACCTTAGGGCCATACGTTGAAGAGTTCAGGATGAGCTGCTTTCATCCTCTCTTCCACCTCCCATGTACAGACGTTATCATCATCACTCCATTGTATCTTGAGCAACTTAACTACCTTCCTCCTAAGATGTTTCGTGTCGGTTCCCACAACACGAAGCGGCTTACGAGGTCTCCTATCGACTGGATCAACTTCGAAATCTTCACAGCTATCAGTAGAAACCACTGTATTCGAGTCGTGCACATACTTCCGTAGATACGATATATGAAAAACATTGTGCACACTCGACATCTTCTCTGGTAACTCCAATCTATAGGCGAGCTTTCCAATTCGCTCGATGATCGGGAATGGTCCAACAAATCTCGGAGTCAGTTTTCCTTTCTTCCCGAATCGAATAACATTCTTCAGTGGAGAAATCTTCACAAAAACCATATCACCTACGTCGAATTCCAAATCCTTTCGACGCTTATCGGCATAACTTTTCTGACGGTCCTGGGCTGCCTTCATTCATTGCCGAATGATCTCTATGCAATCCGAAGTCTGTCGAATCATCTCTGGCCCAAGCATCAGCTTTTCTCCTGTTTCTAACCAACATGTCGGAGAGTTACACGGTCTTCCATACAATGCCTCATACGGTGCCATACCAATGCTTGACTGGTAACTGTTATTATACGAAAATTCCACCAAATGAAGGTGATCTTCCCATGATCCTCCGAAATCCAAGACACAAGCTCTAAGAAGATCTTCCAATACTCGGTTGACTCTCTCAGTCTGACCATCTGTTTGAGGGTGATAAGCTGTACTCAAACACAACTCGGTTCCCAAAACTTCCTGGAAGCTCTTCCAAAATCCACTAGTGAACAATGGATCTCGATCACTCACTATACTCTTCGGAATACCATGGAATCGAACTATCCACTTAACATACAACTCTGCCATCTTTGATGCAGTCCTAGTCGATCGAACAGGAATGAATCTTGCACTCTTAGTCAGACGATCTACGGTGACCCAAATCCCTTCATTTCCCGTTCTTGTTCTAGGTAACCCATTAATAAAATCCATCGATACTTGTTCCCACTTCCATGTAGGAACTTCTAATGGCTGAAGCAATCCACTTGGCTTCTTTTGTTCGGCTTTTACCAACTGGCAGTTCATGCACTTGGAAATAAAATTTCCAACATCCTTCTTCATGCCTTCCCAGTAATAGGTTCTCTTCCTATCCCGATACATCTTATTTCCACCTGGATGAATTGTCAGCTTCAAGTGATGACTTTCCTTCAGAATTTCACTCCTCAACTCATCTATATTGGGAACAACTAGTCGTCCTTGCTTCCGAAGCCAACCCTCTCGATCGACCTCGAATCCTTTATCCTTTTCTGGTTCCAATCCAGATTCCAAATCACGGATAATCTTGACAAGCTTATCGTCTCGCTTTTGGCTCTCGCCAATCCTTTCCACAAGAGTCGGTCTTATCGATAAGTTTGCCAACATCTCAGGTTCCAATTCACATCTGGGCCTGAAGTCAAATCCAGCTAAATACTCGAGACTCTTCTATTCTGAAAACATGGCTCCCAATCCTCCATGTCTTCGACTTAACGCATCTGCTACTGCGTTACCTTTTCCCGGAGTATAAGCTATACCAAAATCATATGATGCCAAAAACTCTAGCCAACGTTGCTGCAGAAGATTCAAATCCTTTTGGGAGAAAAGATACTTCAACGACTTATGATCTGTAAACAACTCGAATCGAACTCCCAATAGATAATGTCTCCACATCTTCAGAGAAAAAACAATTGTCGCTAACTCCAAATCATGAGTCGGGTAATTCCTTTCATGCGGCTTTAGTTGTCGACTAGCATACGCAACAACTTTATCCCTCTGCATCAGCACTGCTCCAAGTCCAGTACCACATGCGTCGGTGTAAACCACCATCTCATCATTCCCACTTGGAATAGTCAAAACAGGAGCACTTGTCAGTCGCTCTTTCAGGATTCCGAAAGCTTGCTCACACTTAGCATCCCATCTGAATACTTGGTTCTTTTTCGTCAATCCTGTCAATGGTGCAGCCACCTTGGAGAAGTCTTTGATAAATCGTCGATAATATCCTGCTAATCCAAGAAAACTTCTCACATCAGATGCATTCTTAGGTCTAACCCAATCCTGGATTGCTGCCACCTTAGCGGGATCAACCGCTATTCCATTTCCAGAGATAACATGGCCTAAGAACCTCACTTCACTCTTCCAGAAGTGACACTTCGAAAACTTAGCCTTCAGCTGATGTTTCCGTAAGATTTCCAAAACAATACGCAAGTACGTCTTGTGCTCTTCTTCAGTTCTGGAATAAACCAAAATATCATCCACGAACACTAACACAAACTTGCTCAACTGATCTTTGAACACTCTATTCATAAGATCCACAAAATATGCTGGCGCATTAGTCAATCCAAACGGCATTACCAGCCACTCAAAGAAACCGGATGGTGTCCTAAAAGCAGTCTTCGGCACACTATCCTTAGCCACTCTCAACTGGTGAAATCCCGTTGCCAAATCCATCTGAGAAAACACCTTAGCTTCGTGAAGCTAATCAAACAAGTCATCTATTCTTGGCAACGGATACTTGTTCTTCTTAGTCACCTTATTCAGCTCACGATAATCCACGCACAACCTCAACGATCCATCCGCTTTGGTTGTGAACACAACTGGTGCACCCCATTCGGACACACTACGCCGAATGAATCCTTTCTGCAAAAGATCATCAACCTGCACCTTCAACTCTTGCTGTTCCCTAGGCGCCATCCGCCTAAGAGGCATCACAACAGGTCTGGCTCCTTCAACTAGATCTATACGAAACTCAATCTCTCTATGCGGCGGTAACCCTTTGACCTCATCAAAGACATCCTCAAATCCATTAGCGATTGGCAACGATGACAGTCCATCCCGTGGAACAACCAGCGAATACATGAAGCTCATAAAGACGCCTTCTTCATGCTTACATCGTATCACAATCTTTCGCCCCTCCACATTCTCGACTGTCACCTCCAACCTTTCACAATCAACCTTTGCCGCATACTTCCTAAGCCAGTCCATACCCAAAATAATTCCAAACCCCGCAAAGTTCAGAACAAAACAATCACAAACAAAAGAGCAATCATGACTCGATACAATCAGACCACGCCATAGCATACACAAACAAGACGAACCCCCAACTGGATTAGTCACAACCAATGGCCTATCAACAATATCCGGTTCTAAACCTAACCGGCCTACAAGTTCGTTACAAACAAACGAATGTGACGCCCTAGTATTAAATAACACTCTAACTGGAACTCCACATATGGAAAGAGTACCTTGAACCACCACACTCTTTCCTTTCTCTTCAACGGTAGGAGCTTTCGAAGATGATGGAACAGCTCCCAAAGCATAAGCTTGCACAATCTGCTTGTCCTTCCGCGGTTCTGGACAATTCTTCCTGATATGCCCCGGCTTGTCACAGTTGTGACACTTCATCGGTACCTTCGGATTCTTACAATCCCTCGAGAAATGGCCTTTCTGCTGACAATTGTAGCAAGTCACTTCGCCCTTCGGCTTCTTCTGGCCATCCCTACCCTTTTGCTGCTGTTGCTTCCTCTTCTTGTTTCCACCCTGCTGGGGTTTAGACTCTTCCCTGGTCACAGCAACAACAGATCCTTCCTTAGGAAACAGATTCTCGTGCCTGAGAGCCTTCTCCACAAGCTTCTCAAATGGATCGTCCAAGTGATCCACCAACTGCCTCCCAAGATAACTGTCCAAGCCTGTCACAAACTTCTCGTTCTTCTGATACGAAGATTCAATATACGACCGGGCATACTTGGACAAAGCCTCAAACTCAGAAACATACTCAAGAACTGGTCTTCCACCTTGCTTGAGCTCCACAAACTTCTTGAACAGAACAGACTTCTGAGCTGTAGAAATGAACTTAGCTTCAAATCTGGCCTGGAATTGCACCCAAGTAATCTCTTCCTCCGGAGTATCAATGGTGATAGAGTTCCACCAATCAGAAGCCCTTCCTTGAAGCTGTCTTGATGCCAACTTCCTCTTAGTTGCATCCTCAATTCCCAAGTCACCAAAGATCCTTCTACAAGCATCTATCCACCTCTGAACTTCAATGGTTGATTCTGTTCCCAAGAAAACCTTTCCTCCAAGAGCAGTGTAGTCCTTACACAGCTTAGCAAAATCCACCGGTCTTGGAGTTTGAACTTGAACTCCAACATCCACCGATGGCCCCGGAGCTGGCATCCTTCTCATGATCGAAGTCATCATAGCTTCGAACATAGCAGCATAATCAGCAGCCCCTTCAGTAGCACGGTTTTCCCTAGCAGCTGGCCTCCCTCTTCGACTCATCCTTAATATCTATAAAAAGGAATGATTAGCACACCTTGAGAAACAACTGCATAAAGGACTCAAACTCTTCTAATCTACTATGTTATATATAGTAATCATCCATCAAAATATAATTACGTCTCTCATACGTAGTTACGTCAGCGAGCGTTGGGTAAAATCGATTAACCAATGCTCTGATACCAAATGTGACGACCGCCTATGACCCCTGCACTGAACCTAGAGAAAGTGCGCTGTAAAGTGTGCCAGGCGACCATGGACGATTGTCAAGATAAATTAAAAACAGCAGAATCTATCGTATTACTCACAGCGCATGGACAAAATACAATAGAATATATATATAGTGAAGCTTCATAGAAATAGAATCTCATCAATAAAACTTCATAATAGTTGAATACAACATCTGAAAATCAATACATCAAGCCTCACTACATATCACTCAGAGAATTATACAAAGCAGCGGAACATCCAGTACATATAGTAAGAAAATAATATGCAAGCCTCCAGCTCGTCTACGACATCAGCATCGTGGGAAGCAAGAACAGCACCTGTCACCTGCTACCTAGTCTGCCCGTCCCAAAATGGACGAACAGCCCAAGGCAATAAGAGTAAAACATAAAGCCTTGAGTCAGACAACAGTCTTAGTGAGCGGTAAATTAACTAACAACATACCAAAAGAGCATAAAGGAAAAGGAATAGGAATACAACCCTCCCACTCCACCTCTTTCTACAGTGATGGCCCCCAGCCACACACTAAGCAGAAGCAAACATAGCAGAGCATACAATTTAAAGTAAAGTAATTATCACTCGAGTCAAAGGCGATGTTTTCCAAGTACAAACCCCCAAGGCCTAAACCAAGATCAGATAAGCACCCAGAAAATACCGCTCTTGAGACTGAATGACGATACAACCAAACATCCATGACTCTGGCTATCACTGTTATCATTGCTTCGATATCATTGTTAATTGAATGACCGGCACATTCTTTCAGCCGTCTGTCAAGGGCTAATTAAAACCCCGGTTCTAGACATAACTCCGCACGTCATCGTGACCCGTGCCTAGGACTATCGAATCTGCCCAGAGTACTTGACTACCAATCATTAGCCTTCAGGGACTATCGAACCTGCCCAACGTACTCTTGCTTTGAGCATGCTAGAACCTTCAACAACGATGAGATCTCAGCCTTCTAGTCATCCTCCTCGACGACTATTTCCATACTAGCTCAAGCGCCTCTCGAGCAAACCATTATCCTCTAACTCGAACCATTTCACCGAGTTATCAACATGCTTGGAATGATCCCTTCTGGATTAGACCAAGACTATCTCATCTCATGCTTCGCCTCATCATCATCATAGCAAAGCTTCATCTCAACATCATCATCGAATCTATCCATATGAGCTTCATCATCCGCTACATATACCACGAGCAGCTTTTCCAATTCAAGAGCCTTTCCCTTAGCTTTTGAATCATCTTCGACCAACTTGTCTAAATCAAGTCATCAATCATCTAATTCATAGCAATCAATCAAGTCAAACATTAATCCAAGTAATCAAGCATTCAAACATGATCTAAATAGACAATTATAACAATAATAGCAATTTCGTAAATAAAGAGTCTAGAGTCTAACAAGCATGAAAACATGAGAAATATCTCTAAAATCTTGATGAATGAACTTGCATAGGTTAACACTTGATAAAATGGTTGTCAAATCATCATGAACAATGGATCTATATGGATCAATACTTAGGTTTACAAAAATGCATGGAAATCACTACTTTAACTCCAAATTAGCCAACGATCCGATATACTCCTTTGGATCCGTGTGAGAGATAATCACCACTCACCAAATCACCAAATCAACTCAAAAGCAACACACTTCAGATCTGGACAGCGAAGGATCTAACACGATCTATCACGAATCCGCTTTAAACGATGAAATCACTCTTCGAAGAATGTAGATCTTCAATCTAAGCTCTTCGATCTTCGATTTGATCTTCGATATTGATGGAAGGAATCACTAGATTAGAGTGGATAAAAGAAGTGAAGAAGTGTAGAAGTCGAGCTCTCAAAATGGCAGCACTTCGTCGCTTCGAAATCCAGATCCCAAAAAGTGAGAAAAACCCTCCTATTTATAGGCTGAAATCTACCTTAGGTCGTTTGCTCGGAGTTAGGTCGTCCACGACTTACGACCTAAAAACCCTACGACCTAACAACCAAAGCCTCTACGACCTACGACCTAACACTTAGCAGATCAGCGCACCCAAGCGACCTACGACCTATCCCAGATGCGCTTCCTCGCGACCTAACAATGCCACGACCTAAGACAATGCGCCTCTACGACCTAACAACTTACGCGACTTACGACTTAACAGATAAGTGCATATACGCGACCTACGACTTAGAAAACCTGCGACCTAACTCTTAGCTAGGATACGACCTAACATCTTAGGTCGCTCACGACCTAACTTCACTAACTCGCTAACTACTGTAGGTTACTAACCCTTAGGTCGCTAACTCCTGTAGGTCGCTACATTCTATAGGTCGCTAACTTTCTTAAGTCGCCAATCCTATAAGTCGTCTACTCCTATAAGTCGCCAACTCTTTTAGGTCGCTCCAACCTCTTAAGTCGCTCCTCCGACCTAATCCTACCCCACGACCTAAGCCACCATACGACTTATCTCCTATACGACTTAACTATCACACGACCTAACTGCTTAGGTCGTTCCACTTCTTAGGTCGCCAACTTCCTATAGGTCGCTCCACTTCCTTAGGTCGTCTACTACGACCTAACCACTATACGACCTAACTTCTATACGACCTAAGACAGACTATGGATGACTTATCAACAATGCGACTTAATGACAACTGTTTTACGATGTTTCGATCCGTAAAAATACGGGTCGTTACACTTATCCTCTCTTACATCATGCATGGCATCATCCCATTTAGTTAGCCATAAACATGAAAATATTTTTAGTTTCTAATTATCTTCATAATGATTAATTAGACATGCACAAAAAGTTCAAACAACTTTTGTTGAGAAAAAAGGTGTTTATCGATAAAACGATTTTCGGTCACATTATCGATATTTTTCCAAAAAATATATTTTTGTAAATATTATTTGAAAAAAAGCTTACCATCATTACTTTTGATTTAAAAGGGGGTCAAAGGCTTATTAAACTATTTTAATAACATTTTATCCAAGATTCAAATATTTAAATAATTCAGATATTTAAATACAAAGTGTCCGAAATTCCAGGTCGTTGCATTCTCACCCACTTATAATATTTCTCCTTGAAATTCCAACACGAGCAACCAAAGAAATAATAACATGTCAATACCTAATAGTATCCAATCACTAGCAAACAAAACTCACACTTCGCCCAAGTTCAAAACCTTCTCATCGCACAAGGATGGTAAATGATCTACTAAGCGTACCTTATGCTTAACAGCCTCAAGTTATTACTTAGGATGATTTACAATACCTCATAACAAATCGAAGAGTTATCACCTAAACTCTCCATAAGCAAATCAAAACATGATATGTAATACTAAAGCCCGTATAATGCACATATATCATCCGTACACATTATCAATTCTAATCACTTGCATGATTACATAGATTTCACTTCTTTATTAGTATAGATCACTTGACCTCTCTAGTACGAACTCCGATCAGGTTCCTTGATTAGAAAACTCTGTTCTCCTTACATAGCCTTATACCATGATAGAAAACTTCGAGATCATATCAAGAATCCGTATCAAGTGTTTCCATCAAGAATCAAGTGAAAATCCTTGTTTAGATCGGTATAAACCACCTCAAAATCGTGTACTCGAATACTGGATCAAGAACAGTTATGCGAATAAAATGATCAATGTACAACTTACATATTTATCCCATTGGTTTCTTAACTATACCAATTATTTATTAATCACATTCATTTATCCAATTAGTATGTCATTTAATACTTGTAACGACCCGTAAATTTTAATGGTTTTAATAATATATTTAATTTGAATTTTGTGAAATTTTAAATAATAAAATTTTTAAATAAAAATTTGATATTTGAAATAAGACTACGTAAACATAGCAACTGGTAAATTTTCATCAGATAATATGGAAGTTTATTTTCTTGTGCAATTTTATTTCAATTTAGATCGGTTAATAACAGTTGAATTTAAAGGTGTTCTGGAACCTAAAATTGTCAACATGAGAAAATTTATTTAGAACACTTTGAATAAGACTGCATAATTCGTTTCGCAAATTTCGGACGTTTCTAGCTCCGTTTGGATTTTTCCGTACGGAATAGCAACGCATATCAGTGCCTGTATCGACTTTTGATCGGATAATCGTGCCACTGATATCTGTATACCGTTTTGATTGTCTCGTCGTGCTGACCTCTGCGGTATGTTCAATTCTGTGTTTGAAGTCCGGTACGCGGCGGAACCTAAAAAAACGTCGAACCATATCGGTACCCGTGTTTAAACCTTTTGGTTTCCATCTATCTTTTATCTCCTTACCTGTCCAAATCCACGGCTATCTGCAATTAATAAATCCCTGGATTCGTGCTGACTTTATGATTTCATGGAGGTAATTTATTATCGATGTCCCTTCACTTTCGCTATTCCACTGTTACAATATATTTTGTTGCCGGTTAACTTTATTTTCTCTGTTCTCTTATTAAATATTATATATGCATTTCCCATTCGAAAATTTGTTTCAGAAGCAACCTCCATTCGCCATTCTTCTCGAACAACCTCAGCCCTCTTCGTGGCCGCCCTCAACCACTTCCTCCATTTTCCGTGCAACTCGAGGCAGCTACCCCACCACAAAAGGCCTAGCTGAGATCCACGTCACTCACCCAGCTATGGCCGAACCTCTCTCCCATGGTTTCTCCTGCAATCCAAAGCCATCTCTCGAAAGCCTCTATAACCAAACAAACCAATCGGCCTCTTTCCCTTGCACAGTATCAACCGTAGCCGCTTGCCATCCACCCTATTAGCCACGCGAGCACGTGCTACTGTGCCCGACGGCCCCGACCTTAACTCGCCCACGCCATCTTGACCAACCGAGCTTATCTGTATATTCATTAAGGTATTATTTGTATATTTTATAATATAATATTTTATTATGTATGTTATATGGATTACTGTACATACATTTTATAAGAATATATACTTGTATGTATATTATAAGAATATATACTTTATATTGTATACTTATATGGATTATGTTACATTTCTTTATGTGTGTTACATGGGTCAGCTTTGAAAAATATATACTGGTACGTTGAATCATTGATATAAGAATATGGGTTACCGTATATACATTTTTTTTACAATATAAAGAACATATATAAAGTCTGTAAGTATATATGCTTTGTAGTCATATATGCATATATTTGTTTCGATTTATATGGTTGAAAGCAAAGGTTGGTATATGTATGTTTAAAGGTATATCTAATATAAGTCTATATGTAACTAGCATATTTGTTAAACTGAGGCCTGCTTTGCCATAAGACGTTATGTTTAAATGTCTATGAATGTAGAGTAATATTTATAAAAAAATTATATTTAGCAACCGCTGTTCTGTAGGTTATGAAAATAATAATGGCAATATAGTAAGTATATATATATATATTAGTTACAGCTTTATATATATTGGTTATATACATGTCAGGTTAGTTATATATGTCATTGTTTAATTTCTATATAAGGTTACAGCAATATATTGATATATATATATATATATTTTTATACATACCTGCTCTACCTGCGTTATATAATGAAGATTTCTTTATATAAGTCATTTCCAAACTGTTGAGTTGATTGTATAGTTTTATAATTGATTATTATTTATATATAACCTATCTTTTATATAAGACACAAGTTATATGTCTGTATGTATAGTTTTGTTCTGAATATAATACATGTTATAGGTTTTAAAACATGAGTTTTATTTTATAAGTTTAAATTTTTGATTTCAGGTATTGATTTAAGATATAATTTATATATATACTCTGATTTTAACATTTGAGTTTTAAGTATAATGATTTTGAATTATATTGATAATATTTGTCTTAAGCTAAAATATTGAAATTATATATATATATATATATATATTATAATAATAATGTATATATTTTCAGTTTATATCAAAACTGACTCGATTTGTTTCACGGATTCCTGTTATCAGCTTTGTCATCAAATTCGTGCCAATCTTGCTTTGTTTGGAATTCATGCTTGGATTCGTAACTCATCTGATTCGCGCCCATCTCTCTAGCCTCGAAAGGTGAGCAATCACTCATGATTTACGTTCTTATATATATTAAATTTGATTTCAATTGATACGACAATTGAAATATGCTGTTGTTAGTTATTTACATTGTTATATATATGCTTTTACCTGTATCTGTTCACCTGTGACATCTGACACCATTATCTGTTATTTATATTGATGATACATGCCAGTTATATTATTATTATATATGTTATCACTCTGCAAGTTCCATGTTAGTATAGAATTCCCTATGGGTTGAAATGATACATACCCGAACGATCTGTAGAATAGGAGAAAATCGTTATGGGTTGAAATGATAAACCCAAGCGATTTTCATTGAATTAAATTTGGGATTACGGGTTGAAAAGATATATACCCGTATATAATTTAAATTACGGATTGAAATGATAAATATCTGTATCACTTGACCATAGGGTAGGAAATTTTATATAGACACCGTTGATCTATATATATAAATATTTTGAAATTGATTTCTATGGTTTGAAAAGAAATATATGGTTTTAATAAATATTGATTTTAAAGATTTATTAAAGTTGATTTAATAAAGTTGATTTGAATCAATATAAAATATGTTTAAGTATTTATGTAAAATTTATATTTTCAAATATAGAGTTTATAATGTTTCAGGTTGAAAGATAAATTTGAAATTGATTTGGAATTCTTAATTATTTAAGAATTATACTTAAATAAATTTGATTTGAAATCTATTAAATTTGAAATTTTAAGATATGTTTTATAACTTGAATTTGATTAAAAAGTGGCTTAAATGAATATTTCAAACTTATATAAATTTAAATGGGATATTTTGTTTATATAAATTTGTATATTGAAGTTGTATTTAGATGTATTGAAATGAATAAAGAAATATCTCAGAAACTAAATGTAATGAAATTAAATTGAGATATAAATGGAATTATCAAATTTAGTTATGAAATGTGGAATATTTAAAGCTTTGAAATATATTGAAATTTAACGGTTTATTTTGTGTTTCAAATCTGTATTTGAAATCGTTATAATTCGAAATGATTTATTGAGAAATTGAATTGAGTTGAAATTTATGAATTGAGATTGAATTAAGTTGAATTTGAAAGTTGAGTTAATTTGAATCGATTTGTGAATTTGTGGAAGCTATTTTATTTTATAAAGTATTTTTAAACTATATCTACAACTATTTATATTTTACTTTATAAATTATTTTAATATAAACTATTTTATATAAATCATTTCAATATATATTATTTTATTATAAAGTATTTTAACTTATAACTATTTTATATAAACTATTTTTATTTTATAAACTATCTTATTTTATACACTAATTTTAATATCTAAACTGTTTAAGAGGAAAGTGTTATGGATTTCAAAATGTTATGATTTCAAGATATAGTTTCAAAGTGTTATGAAT
Organism: Allium fistulosum; assembly: GCA_030737815.1. Taxonomy (NCBI): domain Eukaryota; kingdom Viridiplantae; phylum Streptophyta; class Magnoliopsida; order Asparagales; family Amaryllidaceae; genus Allium; species Allium fistulosum. The sequence goes on from CM060906.1 coordinate 922,971,241, forward strand.
TTCAAGGTTTTGATTTCCAAAGTGTTTTGATTTTAAAAGACTTACGATTTCGAAAGCGATATAACTTTGGAAAGTGATATGATTTTGGAAATGGATTTATTTGAAGTGAAAATGATATCGTATGGATATGGTTTTGAAATGGCAATGATATTTTGGTTTTGAGATATAAACTATTTTGAAAATTTATAAAATGACCAATCGATGTAATAATTACGTAGTTATTGAAGAGTCCGGGATCGGTTAGGGACATACCCTTTGTCTAAACCGAAAACCACTTTAATAACTATTATACGCGGAGTGTGATCTAGAATGAAGTGGTTGGAATGATGACGTTGCTAGATTTGAAGAAAGAGAACGATAATGGATAGCCTTGACACTTGTGTCAAATTTGAAATGACTTAAACAGGAGCCGTGCCGGGTCAGTGAGGTTAGCTACCTCTAGCGGACACACTTCTTCGTAAACTACTCATTACTTGTTTTGATTGGTGCGCACCCTTGAATTGGGAGTGTTGTTTCGTGGTGTTTCGATCGTTCCGACGATGCGTTCTCACCAGTCCGGATCAGGCAAACGGTAGTTTCACTACCTTGGGTATTGCCTCATGTGCCTTGTCATACTCATATCCCTATGCGCAACCACTACAATTTGTTTCGTGTTATACCTATGGAGTACTCCCTGATAGCCCACTAGTTTACGGTGGAGTTTACAGTGCTGTATAGACTATGACGCTTATATAAAATGTGTTAAGAGGGATAATGGTAACGCCTTAACGTTATTTTGATACTTTATATTACTAATAGGCATTATCTACTTAGCGTACACTACTATATATAAATAGTTTAACGGATCCTTAGAGGATGGTTATCCCAAACATCCTTTGAGTTACTTGTATTTTCAGTTGTTATTTCACTTGAGTTGGATTTATTGATATAAGAATGTTAATCCTGACTCGAGTGTTTTGTGTTTTGCTTTACGCTCGGGTCAGACTGAGTGTACCAGTATTCGAGAGTCACCTTTGGAGTTGGAGCTTCGCTTGGAGATCCAGCTATCTATCCAGCTTTCAGATATTCAGTTGATTCCAGTGATGTATTCTGGTCTTGTATTTGACTATTGTATTCGAGACTTCTGTTGTATCTTGTTTAACTCTGTTATATATATATATAGTAGCTTCATGAACTACTATTCTTTTGTTTCCACTGCACTATTGTTATATTACTCTGTTTCTGTGATTTTGTGATTATTTATTTACTGTATATGCTGAGTTTTGCCAAATTTAAATTAACAATCTGATATTTTGAGCAATTCAAATCCGACATGTATGGATGCGAATGGTTGAAAACAACGGGTCGTTACAGTTGGTATCAGAGCTCTAGTTTTAGGCAAAACTCAGCATATAGAGTAAAATTCAATTACAGAATCACTTTCGTTCGAGCTTGAATTCCTTCTTCTTTGACTCGATTTCCTTTGAATTTTGGAACGTTCGCTTCGGTTCCAAAGTCCACTCGTTCTCCCTATTCGTGTCTTTTGATTCTAGAGTATCCCATAACTCCACTTCGAATGATCTCTATAATAAATCGGCGGTCTCGCCAATCTTCGAATGATTTGTAAAGGGGTGAAACTCCTTTACAATAGACATTGATTTATCGGAGATTTATGTATCCTCGGTTTACGATGCTATCTATCTTTTGCTATACCCGAATTCTATTTTTGGTAATCGAATGTCGATTTACTCCAGAATTCTACATCGATCTTATTCTTGAAGTCACGGTTGACCCGGTTAAGGTTGCCCGTGATTTATACAAGTTTATCCATCTTCCTGTTTGAAATTTAATCATCTAACCTTCGTTTCGAGCCTATCTATTTTAGTTAGAATTCTCTTTGATTAGAGTCCCTCTATATTTGGATCTCTATCCTTGTTTTGGAATTTATTCTTGTTTCATCGAGTGAGGGAGTGTATTTGTATTTGTAACTAATATAAAATGTTTTATATTGTGTTGTTTGAGTTGTTGATGTTGATTTGGGTTTTCGATCGATTCGTCTGATCAGCGATATCGATAGGATTTCCAAAACACTTGAACAGAGCAAACTGACACAATATTATTTTCAAATTTGGTAAAGGCAATAAATTTGTATGCTTATATTATAAATATATAAGAAAAATTTTCTGGAATTTAAAAAGTTAATTAAATTGGTTGTTTGAAATGATAATATTTGATTATCATTTATTGTTCTCTAAATGAATTTATAAACGCGGTTTATAAATTTATTTGGAACTTAAATGAATTTAAGTTGAGAATTTGAGGGTTTAATTTCCGGTTATTTCAAACTTTGGTTTTAAAGGGTATATTATTTCAAGTATTTTCAAATAGAAATCGTTTCCAAAGAATTTTAAATGTTTAAATCAGTAATCTTCTCTTTGTCGCTGGAAAATAATTTCGATGATGGCGGCCGCATCATCGACATTCATTTTCGAGTTTCAGAGTGGAGAGACCATTCCGTAGCTTTGCTACGGTTTTGTTTTGGAAAATAAATTGATTTGAATTTCTAAAGTATGATTTGATTTATAATATATAAGTATATGATTATATATTAGATTTGATACATAGTATATATATTTATCTCTAAATCGTTTGAAGTTAATCGGAAGTTTAATTCTTAAATTTTATATTAAAGGATGATTTCAATTACAAAATAAAGCCAAAATTTTGAATAAATATTTAAAAACTTGAAATTATTGAATTGGGAAAAATTTACTTGTATAATACTCAATTTCATTCTAATACAACTTACCTAAATTATTCAGAAGTTGGACATGAAATTGGATAATAGACAATATAAAATGATTTTAAAAACAAATTGAGTAGTTATAATTAGTGCAAATATACTTAATATATGTGATTGGATATATTAAGTGGAACAAATTTAATATAATTTGGATTAAAGAAAAAATTAAATTTGTTGAACAAAATGTGATTATAATAAATGACTATTCAAATTTTTGATTTTTGAAATTGTTAATTAAAGATAACTGGATAATAAGATAATCAATTTAAAAATGGTTAAGTATGATTTAAATTAAGAAAAATCAAATGGAATTAAACAAAATTGTTAAATATTAATTTATTTAAAATTGAATTTTATGGTTTAAATTAATTATTTTATTTTGTTTTCAATCTATTTTCTACTGGTTGTTGTTATTCTCCTACCTCCTTCCTTTTCGGGGATGAAAAGTTTTGAGTGGGGGAGAGTGTAACGACCCGTAAATTTTAATGGTTTTAATAATATATTTAATTTGAATTTTGTGAAATTTAAAATAATAAAATTTTTAAATAAAAAATTGATATTTGAAATACGACTACGTAAACATAGCAACTGGTAAATTTTCATCAGATAATATGGAAGTTTATTTTCTTGTGCAATTTTATTTCAATTTAGATCGGTTAATAACAATTGAATTTAAAGGTGTTTCGGAACCTAAAAATGTCAACATGAGAAAATTTATTTAGAACATTTTGAATAAGACTGCGTAATTCGTTTCGCAAATTTCGGACGTTTCTAGCTCCGTTTGGATTTTTCCGTACGGAATAGCAATGCATATCAGTGTCCGTATCGACTTTTGATCGGATAATCGTGCCACTGATATCTGTATACCGTTTTGATCGTCTCGTCGTGCTGACCTCTGTGGTATGTTCAATTCTGTGTTTGAAGTCCGGTACGCGGCAGAACCTAAAAAAACGTCGAACCATATCGATACCCGTATTTAAACCTTTTGGTTTCCATCTATCTTTTATCTCCTTACCTGTCCAAATCCAATGGCTATCTGCAATTAATAAATCCCTGGATTCGTGCTGACTTTATGATTTCATGGTGGTAATTTATTATCGATGTCCCTTCACTTTCGCTATTCCACTGTTACAATATATTTTGTTTCCGGTTAACTTTATTTTCTCTGTTCTCTTATTAAATATTATATATGCATTTCCCATTCGAAAATTTGTTTCAGAAGCAACCTCCATTCGCCATTCTTCTCGAACAACCTCAGCCCTCTTCGTGGCCGCCCTCAACCACTTCCTCCATTTTCCATGCAACTCGAGGCAGCTACCCCACCACAAAAGGCCTAGTCGAGATCCACGTCACTCACCCAGCTATGGCCGAACCTCTCTCCCATGGTTTCTCCTACAATCCAAAGCCATCTCTCGAAAGCCTCTACAACCAAACAAACCAATCGGCCTCTTTCCCTTGCACAGTATCAACCATATCCGCTTGCCATCCACCCTATTAGCCATGCGAGCACATGCTACCGTGCCCGACCTCAACTCACCCACTCCATCTTGACCAGCCGAGCTTATTTGTATATTCATTAAGGTATTATATGTATATTTTATAATATAATATTTTATTATGTATGTTATATGGATTACTGTACATACATTTTATAAGAATATATACTTGTATGTATATTATAAGAATATATACTTTATATTGTATACTTATATGGATTACGTTACATTTCTTTATGTGTGTTACATGGGTCAGCTTTGAAAAATATATACTGGTACGTTGAATCATTGATATAAGAATATGGGTTACTGTATATACATTTTTTTACAATATAAAGAACATTTATAAAGTCTGTTAGTATATATGCTTTGTATTCATATATGCATATATTTGTTTCATTTTATATGGTTGAAAGCAAAGGTTGATATATGTATGTTTAAAGGTATATCTAATATAAGTCTATATGTAACTAGCATATTTGTTAAACTGAGGCTTGCTTTGCCATAAGACGTTATGTTTAAATGTCTATGAATGTAGAGTAATATTTATAAAAAAAATATTTAGCAACCGCTATTATGTAGGTTATGAAAATAATAATGGCAATATAGTAAGTTTATATATATATATTAGTTACAGCTTTATATATATTGGTTATATACATGTCAGGTTAGTTATATATGTCGTTATTTAATTTCTATATAAGGTTACAGCAATGTATTAATATATATATATATATATATTTATACATACTTGTTCTACCTGCGTTATATAATGAAGATTTCTTTATATAAGTCATTTCCAAACTGCTGAGTTGATTGTATAGTTTTATAATTGATTATTATTTATATATAACCTATCTTTTATATAAGACACAAGTTATATGTCTGTATGTATAGTTTTGTTTTGAATATAATACATGTTATAGGTTTTAAAACATGAGTTTTATTTTATTAGTTTAAATTTTTGATTTTAGGTATTGATTTAAGATATAATTTATATATATACTCTGATTTTAACATTTGAGTTTTAAGTATAATGATTTTGAATTATATTGTTAATATTTGTCTTAAGCTAAAAAATCTTCCTATGTCTTCCCATGTCTCTTCCCATGTCTTCCCATGTCTAACCGTACCTTCTCCTATCACTTCTCCCATCCCTCCTTTACTCTCAGTCATTCCGTCCTTGCCTGCTCCTCCTTCACCCTGTGTACCTTCCCCTCTTCCTCCTCCAGCCCCTGCTCCACCTATTCCTCCCCCCTCTCCTCTTATTCCCTCAACTTCATTGATTCCTCCATCTCACTCTATACCTTCCATCCCTCCTTCCCCTGTAATCCATGTTGTTCCTCCTATTCCACCAACTCCTAACCCTCTGTCTTTGGCTACTCCTGATGCACTCCTGTCTTCTTTTCCTCCTCTTCCATTAACAACTGCTCCGTCACCTCCTCTGGTGATTCAGCCTTCTCTTCCTTCTTCTTCTGACCTCAACCTTAAGTGGTCATCTTTATTTGCAAATAAACCACGTAATGCAGGAACTTATGTTCCAGTTCAGTTTGACCTTCATTACAATGGCACTCCTTTAGATCCTCCTGCTGAGGTTGTTAATGAGGGCATGAAGGTTTGGCCTGATTGCCTTGTTGGTTTTTTCTTGGCGGGAACTGTTAATTTCATGGCGGTGAAGGCTCATTTGGATAAACTATGGAGACTCAAAGGATCCTATGAAATTTTCTTCGACAAACAGAATTACTATCTCAAATTTAGTAATGATGAAGATAAGCAGTATGTTCTGATGAAAGATCCTATCTTTATTCATGGTTAGATGTTTATTATAACTAAATGGAATCCTGCTTTCACTACTGCTCAATCCTCAATCAGATCAGTTCCTATATGGGTGCACATATACAAAATTCCTACTTTAACTTGGACTCTATTGGGCATCAACTGGCTGGCCTGCCACCTGGGTAAACTTGTTTGTTTTGATGAAAACACAGAGAAAATGAAGAGCTTTGAGTATGCGAAATGTTTGATTGAAGTCTCACCTGATGTGGATCTTCCTGACCATATTGCAGTGGGGAACGAGTTATGCCTGAACGTTGTGGTAGAATATTCTTGGAAACCTCTAATATGTACGCACTGCAAAGTGTTTGGACATGCTACTAAACTCTATGATCTTAACTCAGGGGGAGATACTGATTTAGGAAACAAAAGAGAGGTGGAAAAAGGGTCAAAAGATGAGCAACAGGAAGTAGGAAATGATTGGGTAGCAAAAAGAAATAGTAACAGAGTATTCTATATTAAAGGAAAAAGAAGAAGTAAACAAGTTAATAAGGAATGGAGGAAAGTTAATATGGAAAAGAATAATATAGAAAAGGTAGATGATATAATTGAAGATGGTGAGATTATTGAAAACATTGCTACAGGAAAAGAAGGTGCAAATGAAGTTATTATTAACATTCCCCCTCAGGAAGCTTTGCATGATATTTGCTCCTCCCATGCAACTGACACCCCTTCCACTATTTGTAACATAGATTCTTGTTATAAGCAGATATCTGAAACAAATACTTGTGATGAGTCCTTGCATACAAATAATCCTTTTTCTGTCCTTCAAGAAATGAACAATGACAACAATTATGAATCTCTAATATCTACCTCTGATATTAGAATTACTAATCAAATATCTCTAATGGCCACTGGTTCTGAAGTGAACACTGGCATGCACTCCTCCCCATCAGCTAACCTACCTGTTGATTTATCTCCTGATTCCCCTTACTCCTCATTGTCTCTTCCTATTCACTTATTCCCAGACATTGAGCCTTCTCTTTCAACTGATCTCTCTTCAGTCACCTTCTCTTCCTATGCATCCACATCTAAATCAAGCAAAAGAGGCAGACCCAGAAAAGTTAGCACTCATTCCCATTCGTTTGACAGGGATAATGGATGTCTGTTTTCGATTCAACAAACAGCAGGCCATACACTTCAGTCTTCATTTCCTTCCTCCACCTTCTCTGGGGTTTGTACCAGAGCATCCTCCAATAAGTTATGATGATTGACAAAATTGGTTACTAGAATATACGGGGAGCTAATTATCTTGCAAAACAATTAGAAATTAGTAATCTAATCTCTTTTCATAATATTCACCTCTTGACTGTGGCTGAAACAAAACTAAACCATTCTACTACTTCCATTGCAGTTTCATGTATTATGCCTCAATGGAAACCCATTCATAATTTAGCTCAAGCTCCTTTTGGTAGGCTTCTAATTCTTTGGAATCCTACTATTTTCTCCTTATCCCCAATCACCGTTTATAGGCAATTCATTCACTCTTTAATAACTCATATTCCTTCTACCTCATCTTTTTTTCTTACCTCGGTTTATGCTGATAATAGAGTTAATCATAGGCAGATCCTCCTTGATATCATCCCCTCTCGTCATCCTCATAACTCTCCTTGGATATGCTTGGGGGATTGGAACTGTATGCAACAGTCGTCAGACAAGTTTGGTGGTACTCCCCTTTCATTCACTCAAACTAGACCTTTGAATAATGCAATCTTTGACTCTAGATTACTTCCAATTCCTTCATCTGGTAACAATTTCACTTGGAGTAATTCTAGTAGAACCGGAAATTTGATCTTATGCAAACTGGATAGAGCCTACCTTAACATGCCTGCTCTTATTAAATGGCCTTTTCTTTCTTCCATCATCGTACCTCATTCATTGTCTGACCATTCTCCTTTGCTTCTTGACTGGGGAAATAAGATTATGAGAAGACATGCCTCTTTTTCATTTTTTAATAACTGGGTTGATCACCCTGATTTTACTAATGTTGTTAATGACTCTTGGAAAATTCATATTTTTGGTAACCCAATGTTCATTTTGCAGGCAAAATTAAGACATCTCAAAAGAAAACTCAAAACATGGGCTCGAGTTAATTTTGGAACTGGTAATTGTGTGTCTTCTTCTTTGAGAGGCAATCTTGAGCTAATTCAGAGAGATATTCAACTCAATCCTTTCAACAAGTCCCTTATTGAGCTTGAGATAAGCATGAAGAATAATTTAGCTAAGGCTTTGGTTGAGGAGTACAAAATGAATAAACAAAATTTAAAGACTAAATGGAATTTATATGGGGATAGGAATTCCAAAACCTTTCATGAGTCACTCACTATCAAGCATGATGCTGAAAACATTACTACTATTACTGACAAGTGGGGTGCCATCTGTTCTTCTCCTGAATCTGTTCACCATGGTTTTTTGGAGTATTTTCAAGACATTTTGGGTAGCCATGAAATTCCGATTATAACTGACCGATTATTCTCCCACTCCAAAATCCTTACTATCTCTGATATTCACAAGGCTAATTTAATTAGACCCATTACTGCTTCTGAGATCAAAGATGCAATTTTCAACATGAAGGCTACTAGTTCTCCCGGCCCTAATGGGTTTAATGCTTTCTTTTATAAGTCTTGCTGGGAGATTGTGGGAGGTGATGTCATTAATGCCATTCTCAATTTCTTTAAACATAACAAGATGTTATCTGGAATCAATGCCACTAGACTTGCTCTCATTCCTAAAGTTGATCATCCTTCTTTGGTTAGTCAGTTCAGACCCATCGCGTGTTGTAATGTTATATACAAGTGTATAACTAAGAATTTAGCTTCTAGGATGAAGGAGATCCTTCCTTCCATTATCTCATCTAATCAGGGTGCTTTCTTGGCCAACAGAGACATCACTGATAATGTCACTCTTTCCACTGAACTGCTCAGAGGCTACAACAGAATTAATGTTTCCCCCAGATGTGTTCTAAAGTTGGACATTCAGAAGGCATATGACACTGTTCAGTGGAAAACTATCATTTATATCTTGCATAGAATGAATTTCCCTACTCCTTTCCTTGCTTGGATATTCACCTGTATCTCCACTGTCAACTATTCTTTAAGTATTAATGGTAGCATTTTTGGATACTTCAAAGCTACTCAAGGGATTCGTCAGGGTGACCCTATCTCTCCTTACTTATTTATTTGTGTCATGGAACTCTTTACTGTCATATCCAAAAATGCAATGTCTCTTCACCTCGTGGATTATCATCCTCTTTGCAAAAGTATGGAAATTTCTTGTCTCCTTTTTGCTGATGATCTCATGTTTTTTACTAAGCCAAATGGGAAATCAATTTCTGGTGTTATGAATATTTTGAGTGATTTTAAAACTAAAACTGGGCTGTCCATCAACTACTCTAAGTCTAAAATGTGGATTGCTGGAATCCCTGATCATCTGAAGACTGATATGTTCACTTTATCTGGCCTATCTCCTTTTAATCAAAATGAGAGTTATCTTGGTGCCCCTATCTGCTCCTCTAGAATCACTACCAATCAATGTCTTCTACTTTTTGAAAGAATTATTGGCAAAATCTCTTCTTGGCATGAGCAACATTTCTCTATGGCTGGTAGACTCGTTATTGTTAATTCCATTGCCACTGCTATGTGCTTATATTATGCTAGAATGTTTATTCTTCCTTCTAAACTTATCTCTATGATCAACTCTTCTCTTAATCACTTTCTGTGGCATGGAAATCCTTACTCCAAAAAGCTCATTCCTGTTGCTTTTAGTAGAGTCTGTAGTACATATAGGTTTGGTGGGTTAGGTATCTTGAATCTTAAAAAATGGAATCAGGCTGCTTTGTCTTCCTGGTTAGACAAACTGCTTACAAATGATGGTAATCTATGGGCTAGATGGGTTAAGAAAAATTTGATTAGGAAGCAACACTTTTGGACTATGATAACTCCTTCGGATTGTAGTTGGATGTGGAGGAACCTTCTGAGGTTCAGGAATGTTGCTCTTCCATTGTTTCAAAGCAGTATGAAGGACATGGCTTCATTATCCTTCTGGCATGATCCCTGATCTTCAAAGGGGTGTATCCTTCATAATATGCTTGATCATAGCCTTAAAATCTTAACATGTATATCTGACAACGCTAAGGTTAGTATGTTTTGGATTGGTGGATATATTTCCCTACCTTACTCCAGCTCTTTCTTGGTTAGACAGCTCTGGAATATTATTCAAAATCGTGATTATAACTGTCACAATGCTTGCTCTTCTTGGAATGGTAAAGGCCATTCAGTTTCTACAGTTTACAACTTTGTGATTAACTCCGATGACCTTGATATTTTTCCTTGGCATTCTCGTATTTGGACCTCATCTTCAGCACCTAGAGAAAACTTATTGTTATGGAAGGTCATCTCCAATGGTCTCTTAACTCTTGATAAACTTAAGAAATATGGCATTGTTCTTGATTCCAATTGCATTCTATGTGGTGTTGAGGAAGAATCAATTTCTCGCCTATTCTTCACATGTCACTACTCTAGCTTTGTCTGGGAAAGTATTCTGGGATGTTTGCAGGTGCACGGGCATGTTTTGATTGCCTCTGAAGAATGGTTTTATATCTTCCAAAACACTAGATGGAAAACTCATGCTGCTACAAAAATATTAAGTGGTTTAAAGAAGGTTATTTATGCTATCTGGACTGAGAGGAATAATAGAGTGTTTAATGGTATTTTCACCTCTAAACACTCTCTGATCCTTTTTTTCTAAGCATGTGTAGGGTCTTGTGGTGGTTGTTATGTAGGTGGTTTGGTGTTGTATTTGCTGTGAGCTTCTGCTCTTCTTGTTTGTAATCATTTCTTGTGGCAATATATTATAGTAGGGGCCATTTAACCCCGCTGGCTTTGCCAAAAAAAAATATTGAAATTATATATATATATTATAATAATAATAATGTATATATTTTCAGTTAATATCAAAACTGACTCGATTTGTTTCACCGATTCCTGTTATCAGCTTTGTCATCAAATTCGTGCCAATCTTGCTTTGTTCGGAATTCATGCTTGGATTCGTAACTCATCCGATTCCCGCACATATCTCTAGCCTCGAAAGGTGAGCAATCACTCATGATTTACGTTCTTATATATATTAAATTTGATTTCAATTGAAACGACAATTGAAATATGCTATTGTTAGTTATTTAGATTGTTATATATATGCTTTTACCTGTATTTGTTCACCTATGACATATGACACCATTATCTGTTATTTATATTGATGATACATGCATGTTATATTATTATTATATATGTTATCACTCTGCAAGTTCCCTGTTAGTATAGAATTCCCTATGGGTTGAAATGATACATACCCGAACGATCTGTAGAATAGGAGAAAATCGTTATGGGTTGAAATGATAAACCCAAGCGATTTTCATTGAACAACAATTGGGATTACGGGTTAAAAAGATCGTATATAATTTAAATTACGGATTGAAATGATAAATATCTGTATCACTTGACCATAGGGTAGGAAATTTTATACAGACACCGTTGGTCTATATATATAAATATTTTGAAATTGATTTCTATGGTTTTGAAAAGAAATATATGGTTTTAATAAATATTGATTTTAAAGATTTATTAAAGTTGATTTAATAAAGTTGATTTGAATCAATATAAAATATGTTTAAGTATTTATGTAAAATTTATATTTTCAAATATAGAGTTTATAATGTTTCAGGTTGAAAGATAAATTTGAAATTGATTTGGAATTCTTAATTATTTAAGAATTATACTTAAATAAGTTTGATTTGAAATCTATTAAATGTGAAATTTTAAGATATGTTTTATAACTTGAATTTGATTAAAAAGTGGCTTAAATGAATATTTCAAACTTATATAAATTTAAATGGGATATTTTGTTTATATAAATTTGTAAATTGAAGTTGTATTTAGATGTATTGAAATGATTAAAGAAATATCTCAGAAACTAAATGTAATGAAATTAAATTGAGATATAAATGGAATTATCAAATTTAGTTTTGAAATGTGGAATATTTAAAGCTTTGAAATATATTGAAATTTAATGGTTTATTTTGTGTTTCAAATCTGTATTTGAAATCGTTATAATTTGAAATGATTTATTGAGAAATTGAATTGAGTTGAAATTTATGAATTGAGATTGAATTAAGTTGAATTTGGAAGTTGAGTTAATTTGAATCGATTTGTGAATTTGTGGAAGCTATTTTATTTTATAAAGTATTTTTAAACTATATCTACAACTATTTATATTTTACTTTATAAATTATTTTAATATAAACTATTTTATATAAATCATTTCAATATATATTATTTTATTATAAACTATTTTAACTTATAACTATTTTATATAAACTATTTTTATTTTATAAACTATCTTATTTTATACACTAATTTTAATATCTAAACTGTTTAAGAGGAAAGTGTTATGGATTCCAAAATGTTATGATTTCAAGCTATAGTTTCAAAGTGTTATGAATTTCAAGGTTTTGATTTCCAAAGTGTTTTGATTTTAAAAGACTTACGATTTCGAAAGCGATATAACTTTGGAAAGTGATATGATTTTGGAAATGGATTTATTTGAAGTGAAAATGATATCGTATGGATATGGTTTTGAAATGGCAATGATATTTTGGTTTTGAAATATAAACTATTTTGAAAGTTTATTAAATGACCAATCGGTGTAATAATTACGTCGTTATTGAAGAGTCCGGGATCGGTTAGGGACATACTCTCTGTCTAAACCGAAAACCACTTTAATAACTATTATACGTGGAGTGTGATCCAGAATGAAGTGGTTGGAATGATGACGTTGCTGGATTTGAAGAAAGAGAACGATAATGGATAGCCTTGACACTTGTGTCAAATTTGAAATGACTTAAACAGGAGCCGTACCGGGCCAGTGAAGTTAGCTACCTCTAGCGGACACACTTCTTCGTAAACTACTCATTACTTGTTTTGATTGGTGCGCACCCTTGAATTGGGAGTGTTGTTTCGCGGTGTTGCGATCATTGCGACGATGCATTCTCACCAGTCCGGATCAGGCAAACAGTAGTTTCACTACCTTGGTTATTGCCTCATGTGGCTTGTCATACTCGTATCCCTATGCGCGACCACTACGATTTGTTTCGTGTTATACCTATGGAGTACTCCCTGATAGCCCACTAGTTTACGGTGGAGTTTACAGTGCTGTATTGTAATGACCCAAGATTTTAGGAATTTATCTTGGAAAAATATATATAAATAAGCTTAAAATAATTTTTAAATAGTTTTTAAAACCATGTTTAAGGGAAAGATGAGATAGCTTGATATGGTGTAATAAAATGATGTGCATTTGTGCATAGAAAATACACATGAGTAAAGCTAGATCCCTGGATACTATGAATGAGTACATGATGCTATGTATGGAAAATGTATATATGTATATATATATTTACAGATAAATAAAGAAACCCTCAAATGTGCTATATGCAGAAATATAACTATGTATACATGTGCATATATGTATCAGTATAAAATAATATAGATGTATATATGGATATAAGTTATTGTCTGTAAAACATATATGTAAGTATACTAACTAAGTATTAGAATTTAAACTAGTAATAGGAAACACACAAATATGTTTTTCTCTGGTGGATGAATAAGAAGGAAACACCAAATAATAAAGTAAAGGCTAAAAATAGAAAATGGGAGGAAAACAAAAATGTATTTTGTATGGGATGAATTAAGAAAGAAAGAAATATGTGTATAATATTGCTGGAAATCAGATCACACATTTAGCATGCAAATAGACAAGGGAAAAAGCATTTTATGGAAAAGTAAGATTTCTGAAAATAACCAAAGTAGATAACCACTTTTCTCTTCACCAAATTAAGCCGGGGAGGGTAGAATCTTGGGTTCAAATAAAATGCAGATAACATAATTTTCTGGTGGGCAAAAATGGCTTTAGCCAATACCCAAAACCCTAAGGAGAACTCTGTATATTTATAAGCAGCAGCCTCCTCTCCTTCTCAAAAAAAAAGAACTTTGAAAAAAAACACCATATAAAAACATAAGGCAAGTGAAGGAAAAGAGCTTGAGGCTAAAGGCAGAGGTTTATCAATTAATTAAGGAAGCAAAGAAGAGAACTAGGTGAGAAAACTCACTCAAAAACTTAAGGCACTAAGTCCTAAAGAAGGCAGCCTGTTATAAATTAATTTTTCTCAAAAGAGTATGTGATTGTTTTTTTTTTAGAAATTAAGAATGCTTTAATGCTTGATGGTTGTTCTGATTGTTTTATTCTGTGAATATTCTTAATATGATCAGTATGCATGAATAAGTAATCTAAAAACCCAGATCTCTTTCTGATATGATATTGGATAGAAATATAAATAAATACCCAGAAAATAAAATGTTGAATATAAGCAAGTAGTGTTGGTTTTGGCTCAAACCAGAAGGACTGATAAGCATATGGGCTGCAATATACACATGTATATGTGCTGAGGCTTAAAATGAAAAGGAATTAGGAGTGCAATAGGCTTGCCTATGTGCTGACACTCCTGATTCAAAGAAAATATACAATACCCACCCAGCAAATAGATTTTGTGATTTAGGAAGCTTGGTTAATCTGAGTTAACTAAAGCACAGATGTTTGCAATAAAATCTTCTCATAGAGCCATAAACCAATGTTAGTTGTCTATATCTCTTTAAAATTGCAAGAACATGTTTTAATAAGTACCAATACTTAAATTGCTTGGTTGTCTCTGTTTGTTATATGAATGATGAGGAATGCTATGAGATGAATGCTTGTTTCAGTAAAATGACCCACTGATTAGGTTGCCTTGAAAAATTTAAAAGAGAAAGTATCTGAGAACCTGATTAGGGGAATGGGGTCAAGATTACTGCAGGAATGACTTGTGTTCTTGAGTAATGCAAGTTGACACATGGCTGGTTTAAGTCCTGAGATCTTTTTGTAATGGAGTGAATTAGTTCATTACAGTGTGTCCATTGATTCATAAAATTGCAGATAAGACCAGGATAGGTAAATATAACAAGGGAAGAATATTTGACATGATGAGGAACTAGAGTTTTCCCAGAAATGAAATATGAGGAGGGAATATATGATTAAACTCATGTTGGTTATCTTTTTGTTTTGTGTGAATGATTATTGGATTTATGACTGAATTGAATGCCTGAATGTATGTGCCATATCTATATATAATGTCTCTGGAAAGAAAGATTAAAGTGTGCACATGCACAATGACACAGAACATGCACACAAGTATTACTTGTTTCAAAGGGTAGAACTAAATGTATATGTACTTAATTCCATTTTAACCTGATTAATTGATTGCTTTAGTGGATTTTCTCATACCAGACATGTGTCTGACCCTAGTGTGCTAATGGCATCTGGGGTGTCTCATTTAAAACGAGGCAGCTTCAAATGCTTTTTCAGGAACAGCAGCCTCTAGGTAGGAGTAGAAGCAAGGCATTGAGAAGAAGATTATAGCATGCTAGAATTAGATAGATAAGAGCTTAAAAGATGAAATCTGCATGTATTGATATTTTGAAATTTCCATTGTAGAAAGTACTGAGTGATGTTGGATATTTGGTTAAATATTTTGTTAAGAATTTAACTTGTAACTGGAATTTAAATTATCTGAGTTTCATTATCTGGAAGGTTGAAAGGTTTTATCTATAATTTTGTAAGTAAACTAAGTAAGAATGTAAGCAAATAGTAGAACTACATTTTATAAATGTATTAGTCAAATCTTGAAGTCTATGAATAATTTTAAGGATTGAAAAAGTAGAAACAGTTGGGTCTTGAAGATCAACATAGATAATCTTACTCAGTGAAAAATGTATCTAGAACATAAAGGCATATGGTAAGAGAATTAGGAGTCTGCATGTTTTCAGAATTGCCATTTGCATCACGCCATTGTCTATACCTGGATTGCATTTCATTTAGCTTAGTATCATGGCATCAAGGAATCAAGCCTCTGGAATATGATAATTCATTTAAAAATACCCCAGATATGAGTTTGCATATAAGGTAGATTTTATAGGAAAGCAAACATAGAAAATGATAGAAGCCTATATCATTTTCAGAGCACAGACACTACACTATTGATTTTTATAGATAACCATAACATAATTATCTGGTTTTTATGGATCATGTTTCATAGAGGATCCAGCAAGCTATCAAGGATTAAAAAAATCATATTGTTACCTATATGAATAAGATTTTATTACATAAATAATAAAAATTAAGCTATGTGGGGATTGATTAAATTTAATCAATCAATGTAACATCTTGTTTTCCATAACCTGATTAAGCAAGAGGGGCACATGCATCTTCATATGTGTGTGCATATCCTTGTGGTTGCACTGATATATCTATATTGGTAAAACTTTTGATCCTGGATAAAGTTTGTTTATTGGAAAAAGAAAAATGACCCTGGGGAAAGATGTTTGTTAATATATGATATATATATACATATATATCACTTTGTAAAAAAAATCCTTACAAAATGAAGGTAGAAAAGAGAGGGTCATTGCATGTATAGACTATGACGCTTATATAAAATGTGTTAAGGGGGATAATTGTAACGCCTTAACGCTATTTTGATACTTTATATTACTGATAGGCATTATCTACTTAGCGTACAATACTATATATAAATAGTTTAACAGATCCTTAGAGGATGGTTATCCCAAACATCCTTTGAGTTACTTGTATTTTCAGTTGTTATTTCACTTGAGTTGGATTTATTGATATAAGAATGTTAATCCTGACTCGAGTGTTTTGTGTTTTGCTTTACGCTCGGGTTAGACTGAGTGTACCAGTATTCGAGACTCACCTTTGGAGTTGGAGCTTCGCTTGGAGATCCAGCTATCTATCCAGCTTTCAGATATTCAGTTGATTCCAGTGATGTATTCTGGTCTTGTATTTGACTATTGTATTCGAGACTTCTGTTGTATCTTGTTTAACTCTGTTATATATATATATATATATTAGCTTCATGAACTACTATTCTTTTGATTCCGCTGCACTATTGTTATATTACTCTGTGTCTGTGATTTTGTGATTATTTATTTACTGTATATGCTGAGTTTTGCCAAATTTAAATTAACAATCTGATATTTTGAGCAATTCAAATCCGACATGTATGGATGCGAATGGTTGAAAATAACGGGTCGTTACAATACTAAAATCTTTCATGAATCATTTCATAAATCATAACTTCAAGTTTATCAACATTTTATAACTTAAGTTCATACTCGTATAATACTCCATTACATCCTAAGAGTGTATACAAGCACCAAATTTGTTTTACTTAACAACTATGTTTAATAAATTTAAACATGTTTTAACTTACTACCTTTTAAATTCAAGTGTTATGCATACACTTAACTTTATATCTTTAAAACACTTAATTACAAGTTCTATAACAATCAATAAGTTCCAAACTATCCAAAATCATCAAAAATCTCAATTCATTTTAACAAATGCAAACTATCAAATAACATAGCATATTATGATGCACGCCCATACTTTCCTAATGCATAGAATACATGTTTCCATGAAATAACTTAAAGAAGAAAACTTCAGAACTATACATCGGTTTTCATTTCAAATCACTTGAAATTATATATACATATATCTTTTGTATATCAAATCATCCTTTGGGATTAAATCAAAATCTCTTTTACTAAAACAACTTTGTAGCATCCTACACTTAGAAACCTAAATGAATGCCAATGATGTTGAAGTCAACATCCGAATTATTTTTAAGCGATAAGAGTGAGTTCAGTACATCCAATTGATGCCTTTCGGACTTTGCCAAAATCATTGCAAAACAGTATCAAATACTTCATAAACGTTACTAAGTACCATGATCTCAATTTCATAAACCGATTTCCCAAATACTCACTTTGAAATAATATTGCTATTATTTTCTCCAAAATCTTAAAAAAAGTTTTCAAAGATTACCGGGATTTAATTCCTCAAATTCTCTATTTAAATCCTCTTCTATGTTTATATATAAAGTTGCTTTCTTATGCAAATCATTTCACAATTGTATATCTTTGTTTAAATTATAATCAATAACTCTTGTTAAAGTTCAATTTTAACCCAACATTATCATCGAACGCCTTATAGTCAAACCGTGAAACTTAATTCATAGGGTGTTCGTATTTAATGTTCCCATAAATTTACTATCTACCCAACCCATGTTGTAAAAAGGTAAACTGCCTATAAACAAACAAACTATAGTAAAATGCACATAAACTGGCCGAGTATAACTAATCAAACAATAAATGATAATAATTGAATATTATCATTTCCTAACAAACAAACACACTATAAATAACTATGTCAATTTTGCTTTGAAATTTTTATTCTTCTATAACCAAAAATATAGTCCTAGGAAAAATTATTTCATTTACTAGCTCAGAAAACAATACTGTGTCGGTTTACTCTGTTCAACTGTTTAGAAACCCTTATCGATACGGTGGCATCCCATGTACCGACCTGAATTCATAAATCACTCAACAAACCAATAAACACAATATAAAACACTTTTATAGTACTAAAAAATATGCTCTCATATGTACAATACACTTGACACATTCTAGAGTGTCGCTTACCCTATTTCTAATGAGCCATAACCAACCAAAGTCAAGGTTCTCGCTTAACCTTCAGCTTTGATATCAAGTGTAATAGCTCACCTTTTCAACCTCCGATTGTCGACACTAATACATCCACGGTATTCACGTGTTGAGCACTCAAGTGTCGAAAAGACGAATTGTTAGGGTTAAATAAAAGAAAACGAAATAGAACAAAGAAGAAGGAACATAACGTCTGAATCTCACAATGGAACTGTAATATATAATA
Source organism: Allium fistulosum (assembly GCA_030737815.1). NCBI lineage: Eukaryota > Viridiplantae > Streptophyta > Magnoliopsida > Asparagales > Amaryllidaceae > Allium > Allium fistulosum. Next base: position 922,990,246 of record CM060906.1, read on the forward strand.
TCAAAGGAATAGTATAAAGGGTTACTCTAAATAGAAATATCGGAATTACCAAAATCTAAGTATTATCATCAGCCTGGATAGTTATAACTGTCTGTCCTCACAATGCTGATATATCCAGTACAGAAATGCAGTGGAAATAAGAATACTATGGAAAGTTATCATCCAGCTCTTCTCCATAAGCTCTAAAGCATCTGTAGCTAAATCTAGAAACATACACGGGGCTCACCCAAGCATTATAAGAAAATAACACCCAAATCAGTCCGGTAAACCAACGTGAGAAACATAATAAATACGAGGTACTAGTAATGGTAACCATTGAGATCGTACAGATTCCCGTAATGGTTTTTCCCTCAAAGAAACCAACTATTTATTTAGTTTTACTTATAGTGATATGATAGATAATGTCTAGATGTAGCATATAAATCATATCAAATAGTCACTGTGTGAATGCTACAACAATAATAGAAATACAATCAATACCGCTAATGCACTTTCACAAAGGTGTAAGGATTTTCGTGGAGCTCTCCTCGGATCTAACCGAATACGAACTCCCTGAATAGGATCAGAAACTTCCTTCCAAGCATCGTATATCTCTAGATGGGATATACTCTAAGGTAAACACAACTGGCCCAATGATGAATTGCGTGGCACCAAGTATCAACAACTCTTGCGTGCAACAAATCGATAAGCATACTTTAGATCTAGAGTTGACATACCCTTATGGGTAAGCTATACCCAAGATTATGCACCCTACTTTGGTTTTAGTCATTTCCAATGTTGAGGCTAGGTTCAGCATCTTTCACATGATTCTTCATCACTCAATCAGCACATGAATCCCCAACAAGATTCCTTCATCTTGAACAGATCATGAAACATTACATGGATTCAAGCATCTTGAACAGATCTCAAACCTCCATGTAGGTTCCCCTCATAAGTCCACCAACGAATGCTAAAGCTGTCCTTTCTCTTGGAATACTCCTCAAGATAGATGGTCCCATATGTTATCATCATTTGAAATGTTAACACTGACCTCTCCCTTGGCCTTAACTGTAGGATTGACAGTTCAACTCTTTAACATTTCACTTCAAAGCCGCTTCTAAAACATAGATCGCATATATGGTTTTGAAGTGGTTTCAGGTTCGAGTCATCTCATGCAAGTACATTCTTCCCACTTATCGGACTCTCCAAAACCAATTGATGAATTCCTGGTAATCTTAACCATGGTTCTTTTAAAATAAACAGACAATACATAAGAGCGGAGATCACCTCCTAACCATTTAAGTGAACGGATTTCCTTATCATTTGTCCTGGAAGAGCAAGAAGAGTTTATACGTACAGTATAGCATCTCCGAAAATAACTATACCATATAGCATATGTGTTCCTTTTAGACATACCTATAGTTATATTTGGACAATTTTGATAGTCGACTAATCGACTATCTGGTACAAGATGTTTGTTTATAAATAGAAACCAAGTCTAGTATACTTTCCATAAACAAATGAACATACAAAACACTATCGAGTCACACAAAGTACGATCAGGCCACACAAAGTTTGGTTAAGATACTTAAGCAACTCCCAATCCCTTTTATTTAATTAATCCTTTTATTACTTAAATACTCCTCTATTAGTAAACTTCTATATTTTTCCAAAAGATTCCACACTTATGATTTCCTTCAAAATATCTATTTTAAAGATCCAAGTACTTACGCAAATCCATTCAATGGTTTAAGAATAATGTTACTTAAACATTGTCACTACAAATCCAAAACCATTTTGTTTGTTCTTATCTTTAAATCATTCTATTAAAGACCTATTTATGTTCATAAGTACCATTAAAAAAAGATAAAGAAAGTACTATTAACAAATTGTCACAACAAACCCAAAACCATTCCATTTTTATTTCTATCTTTACAAACATTTGTTTTAAAGATCTAAGTTCATATTCGGCCAAGTTCAGCATTTGACAAGTTAACTATCAAGTTCTAAAATTTATTGCTTATAGAACCCACAATTCACACGCTTAACTCATTTTCGACATTCCAACTTAACCACTCCTCATTCAAGAGTGAAGCCACGTAAGTTAGAGCACTGGTTGCATCAAAGCCTTGCCTAGAACTTCATTCTTAAATCACACAAATGGATAAGCCTACCTCGTCATCTTTTAGTGTTATGTATATATTAATGATTTCAATATACAATAAGAAATCAATACGATTAACAAATTTCCAACATTTTTCAACTTATTATTCCTTGGTCAAGAGGAAAGCCTGGTAGGTTAGAGTTCTATTGCTCCGTCCCTACTTGATATCAATCTTAACTCTCACAAATAGATAACCCTTACTTCATCGGCTTTTAGTGTCAAACATAGTTAATTACATTTCATATAAGTAACTAAACAATTAACCATTTGGCTATTAAGCAATTACTAACCCCTTTCTAAACCTTTGGTTTATAATTTAAAATAATTTAAAAGATAAGATATTTGCATAAGATATTTATATAAGATATTTTCCAAGATATTCATATAAGATATTTTCCAAGATATTTATATAAGATATTTATACTTCAAAATAATTATAATATATTTTAAAACACTCATTTAAGATACTACTTGAAAACAATAAGTTTGAAAAATCATTAAAAACTTGAAAACGACATGTTTTCTATATATGTTAACAAAATATCTCTTCTTTCAACATTCATCATTTATTCTTAAAAACCCATAAGATCTCAAACCAATTGTAAAATATGATAAAACTAGTTATTAACCAATTGTAAAAAGAATGAAACAAAATACTTAAATCTAAATATCTTTTCAAACCTTTTAAGTCCAAAAATCAAGTCTAAACAGGGCAGTTTTGCACTAGTGATGTTTTGCCATTTTCGAGATATTACTTAACTTTTTACTATTTAATCTTCTAATAGAAACAAACATATATATAAAATAGTATAAATATGGCGAGAAACCACTATGAATATCTCTACAAAGTTCCATAGCAATTTCCAAAACCAAGGTAATTACAACTAGTTCTATAGCGACTATCACTATAAGTGCACTTCTAAGTCTGAATTAAAACTAAACCAAAGTCAATTTATAACCTATGTGCTTTGTTCAAGGTCTATTCACATGTCATATAAGTCTATTCAAGTCCATTCCAAGTTTGTTCAAGTCCATGTACATGGATCACATATGTCACTTAATTTTAAAGTAAGAATTCAAAACCAATGTTTTAATATAAGTCAACAACAATTCAACCAACATTAACACAATCAAACACAATATGTATGTGTTATATTTTCATTGAAAGTAAGGTGTTAACTCATCTTTAACCCAACCATAACCAAGATCTAAGAAACCAAGCCCAACGCCATTTGCAACCACCTCTATCTTTCCTTCTTTCCTTTGCTTCACCTTGCCTCTTTGCCTTCCCAACCTCCATATAGCTCACGATCATCCATGGTGGAGGAGCATGGCTCCACTTCTTTAGCCTTTGGCATGGTGGAAGGTTTTATAATATTGTACTAAGCCTTGTGGCAAAGTTTGAAGTGATTTAGAGTTGATTTGCAACTATTTCTTCTTAGAACATAAGAGAGGAGGAAGAAGAGAAGCCATGGATTTTTAGAACTCAATCTTTGTAAATTTTATGATCATTAACTAAGGGTGCACCTCTCCTTATATAGACTTAGGGATGTGAATAAGGAAAGATCAAAAACTCCTCGAAACACTAATAGTATTAATTACTTCTATCACTTCTCCTTTATGTCATATTATCTTAAGAGTTAAGTGTTTCCTTATTAGCTTACTTTCCTTTTTTGCTCATTTTTAAAATATCTTATCCTCTCTTACATCATGCATGACATCATCCCATTAGTTAGCCATAAAAATGAAATATTTTTAATTAGTAATTATCTCATAATGATTAATTAGACATGCACAAAAATTTTGAACAGCTTTTGTTGAGAAAAAAGCTTTTTATCTATAAAATGATTTTCAGTCACATTGTCGATATTTTTCCAAAGAATATATTTTCGTAAACATTTTTTTGAAACAAGTTTATCATCATTACTTATGATTTAAAAGGGGGTTAAAAATATTATTAAATCATTTTAACAAAATTTAATCCAAGATTCAAATATTTAAATAATTCAGATATTTAAATATTATGTGTCCGAAATTCCGGGTCACTATAGTTCTACTCCTAAACAGTTTTAAGAGGCAATGGGACATTCCTTTAGGGTATGGAGTGACTTGCATCGGGCTAGGGTGATAGCCACTTCAAGTATAGAGTGAATAGAGCCAATTGCTTTTTAATGATGAGTTTTTACATTATTTTCAAGGATCATGCAATAATCGATTGCTTGATGTTCTGGATGCTATCTCGATGCATACAGCTAATGACGATCGAATTAATGATGAAGAATGTGAAGTGAGTTTCAAATGAGGAAACTCTAAATCTACTTCTAGAATAACATGGGAAAGTAGGGAAATTATTTCGGGATAGACATGATAGGATTCTATGACACTTAATGGTGGTTCAGAGAAGTTCTAAAAGATGACAGCTTAACGATGTAAGTTGTGATGATGGTCCAATAAGACAAGTTTGATGATGGGAGCTTATGGAGTAGGATATATGAGTCTATGACGTGTTCTACTGGACATGTGCAAATGGATCGTTGATAATTTAGAGGTTTCAATGTGTGCTTGTAAAGAAGGGGTTTTGTGAGGATTCTCACTTGAGTCATATGATGTGATGCTAGATCTTATGATGGTAATCTACGTTAGATTTGAATGATGTGAGTCTAGTAACCCAGCCTTATGAAGTTGCATGGATTCGAGCACAAGGGAAACGAGATCCTGAATAATCTTTGGCCATACGAAATAGCTATATGAGTTATCATATATGTAAAACCACGATGAGTGATGTGAGATGGCATGATGGTTGTTATGTTAGTTATGGACATCACACGTGTAGGTACTATTTATTTTAGTGACCTAGACACTTTATATTATACTTAGACCGATAGTGTACCCCATGATGATAGTATGGCATATATCGATGTTATGTGATAACTTATTGGATGTAGGGACAAGGTAGGTATGTTTCTTTATACAAAGTTGTTCATTTTACTATATTGACTTTTATAGTATTATATATATATATCACTCACACCAGATTGACGTCTGACTCGAGATATTATTCTTTGCTTCTTAATATCTCAGGTACTTTTAAATGAGTAGTCTAGATATTGGGTTTGAGATTAGCACATGGAGCTATTTAGAGGAGGAGGCTGTCACTTATCTTTACTTTTGTTTTGAGCTTATTAGTGTTCCGTTGTGCAACACTATGTAGCTTTTATCAATTCGTAGTTATTATTAGAGATAGATTTCCCTTGAGTTTGTTTTGATGATGTTTGAACTCTATTCCATTTTCTTTGTGTAACTAGTGTAAACCTATTACTCTGATGCTTTCTATGGTTTATTTTGGTTATACATATTTGTCTCGCCTATTTTATATCTATATTGCTATTATATTTTATCCTCTACGCTATGAGATATATGACATGTTTTGATTTAGATTGGTTACCTCAGTTTTAACTATTGTTCTATATCTGCTAGTTATCGTAGCTGCTTAATTTGCAAATATATTAGGTATTAGAGGTGTATGGTGATCATCACATTTGGTATCAGAGATGATGGTTGATGAATAACCTAAGTTGATATTCATATAATTTAGAGATAGAGTATAAGTTATCACTATAGAATGGATTAAGCGATATGTGGAGAGCATACTTGTTATTATTTTGATTTTCAAAACTGTATATTAATGGTGTATATATATAATAAATTTGTATTGTACACATAGGTACCACTTTATCCTTATTATGAGAGACTAGTCATTCTTATTATAGATTGAAAGAATTAATGGACATACAATGGTACAACAAGAGATGGGGAGTGGCAACTGGGCAGCTGTTAAACCTAAACTACAAGCTATGTTCAATGAAGTGACGAGGAACATGCTTTAGAATGCCAAATGAGTTGCTTCAGCGGTTGTGGGTAATGGTGCTAGATGCAAGCGCCAAGGGTCAATTTTGCTAAGCTGAATAAAGATTATGCGAGTCTAGGGTCAGACCATTCCTTGGAATGGAGTCGGCCATTAAAGTGCAAGATGGATTGATACTTGTAGAGGATCTTTAAGGATATGGAGTTGGAGAATTCTATGAAAAGTAAGTTGGCTTCTCGACAAATCCAAGAAAGAGCAGAGAACTGGTGGAATGCAGTGAAGGTGGCTACTCCCGAGGATCACTTTACATAGGACTGGTTCAAAGCTGGATTCAAAGAGAAGTTTATATCGACAGCTTATAAGTCAATACTTTTCAAGAGATTTGTTTACTTGAATTAAGGAGACCTATCTATCCCAGAGTACATGGCTGAGTTTGATATGCTTTCAAAGTAAGAAATGCATTTTATTGACACTCTAATGAAGAAGAACGAGAAGTTCATTACCGGGCTGAATGTCAGAAAGCACGATAGCACGACTTGATTCGAGTGGAGAGGGCTTTGAGGTACAAGAGTCTCTACCTTAAGTTTAAGGGTTTGTAGTTGCTCCTAAGGGAGAAGCTAAGTTGCAAGGTGGTGGTGGTGGAAAATAAAAGTGGAACAACAACAAGGGCAAGAAGCAAACTTAAGGGAAGGATAGCCAAATGAAAGGAAAATGGGAACCTACTTGCTTTATGTATGAAGGGAAAGGAAATTTGGGTAAGAACTGCAAAGTTGATGGAATGAAGTGCCTCAACTACAACATCCGACATATTAAGAAGGATTTTCTGGATGCAGTGAAGAAGAAGCAAGTTATGAAAGTATATTTTCTGAATGTTATTCCTACTTCGTCGAGTGCTCCATCAGCAAAGGAGCAGCGGAAGGGCGTTGTGATTCAGCGTATGCTTCCTATTTAATATGTCACTATTCTCGTTTTGTTTGATACCAGGGACTCACATTCCTTCATATCGAGTGACTTGGTAGATAGATTAGGATTAAAAACCCAATATAATTGGCTAACATTTGGTTATGACGAACCCTGTTGGAGGCTCAACTAGCTCATGTATAGTTTGTCATGGTTTGGTCTTATTGATTCATGAATGTATGCATGTTTATGATTACTTTGTTTTAGGTTTTATAAGGTTTGCCATTATTGTGGGTATGGACTAGCTTCGAAGATACAGAGTCGTGGTGAATTATAAGAGGTTGTTGGTGATAATTAGGATGGACGGAGGGCAAAAGGTAGAGTTGGCTGCCTGTCGGATGATGAGGTGATGGTTAGCTTTTTATATATGCTCAAAACCTCACACATCTAATTATCATCAATACAAATAGCAAAGGAGTATTTGGACATATTTGAGGAAGTGATCGAATTAGCACCACGTAGAGAGATCAAGTTTCGTATTAATTGCTTGAAGGATGCCACGTAAGTTATGACGCCTTTACGACGTTTGGCACCCAAAGAGCATAGGAAACTCGAGGTATAAGTGAATGATCTATCGTGACGAGTGTTTATTCGAAGGAATATATTTTAGGGTCCACCTGTAGTGTTCACGATGAAGGCAGACGGCTCTTTAAGATTGTGTGTAGATTACCATGAGCCGAATAAGGTGACGAAAAAGAACAAGTATCCACTCCCATAGATTGACTATTTGTTCGATCAGCTCCATGGTGCAAAGGTGTTATGTCAATTGGACCTGTGATGGGGTTTCATCAACTAAGGGCGATGAAAGATAGTGTGCTAAATACTGCATTATATACTCCATCGGGAATTTATGAGTGATTAGTTATGTCGTTTAGGCTAACCAATGTATCAACATAATTTTGGACAACCATGTTTTCAAGGATAAGCTAAATAAGTATGTGCTTGTGTTCATGGATGGTATCGTTGTTTATTTAAGGATGGAAGAAGAACTCAAGGAGCACTCTAGAGTTATGCTGGAGGTGTTGAGGAAAGACCAATTGAAGGCTATAATTTTGAAGTGTCACTTCTAAAGGAGGCAATTGAGGTTCTTAGGCCATGTTATTTCTGAGCAGGCATTGTTGTAGATCCTATGAAGGTTACATTAGTTCAGGATTAGGAGCAACCTTAGAATGCTATGGATGTGAGGAGTTTCCTTTGACTAGCGGGATACTATATATGGTTTGTCAAGGATTCTCTAATGTAGCGGTAACATTGACCAATTTAACAAAGAAGAATCAGGCTTTTATTTAAGACGTAAGGTGTGAACATGTATTTGTTAGTCTGAAAAAGAGGTTGAATAGTGAACCAGTGTTAAGCATTCTAAATGTGAATAAAGAGATTACGCTATACATGGATGCTTATGGTACCGAATTGGATGTGGTACTGACGCGAAAGGGTAGGATTATCGCTTATGCAAGTAGACAGCTAAAGCCGCATGAGAGGAAATACCCAACTATGATTTAGAGCTGGCAGCAATTGTGTTTGCATTGAAGATTTAGAGGCATTATCTATTAGAAGAGTGGTTCGAAGTGTTCATCGACCATAAGTCATTAAAGTACCTCTTCTCGTAGAAGAATTTAAACTTCACCACAGTGATAGTTGGGGTCTTTGACCTCCCATGACTTTGATATTTCTAATATGCCTAGCAACGAAAATGAAGTTGATGATGCTTTGAGTAGGAGATATGCATCTTGGTAGCGATTTTCCTAGAGTGGAAGTTGCTTGAGTATATTTATGGTTATAATTTCCGATCGAGATGTGAGCTATATCCAGAGATGTTGGTGATCTCGACGGTCGGATGTACTTTAGTAGAGCGGATTGGGCCTAGTTAGAGACAAGATGCTAAACTAATGGAGATCATTGCCAAAATTGAAGAGGGAGTAGAGTTTGAGGAGCTAAGGCATTACAGACTTAACCAAGATGGTTGGCTCCATAAAGACGGGAGATGGTTTGTACCTGACGTTGATGGGTTATAGGATGAGGTGCTATGAGAGTACCATCATCTGAAATTGACTATACATTCCGGAGGCAATAAAATATATAGGTATGTGAAGTAAAAAAATTATTGAGAGGGGATGAAGAAGGACATCGGGGTAATATCTCGAAGTGTATGAATACTGGTTGGTGAAAGCTGAGCAGAAGAAGCATAGTGATTTGCTGCAGTCATTGGAAATCCCCCAGTGGAAGTGGGAGAAAATATCGATGGATTTTGTTGATAAACTACCAAGAACTAGTGCATGGTTTAATAGCATTTGGGTCATAGTTGATAGATTGACAAAGAATGGTAGATTTATATCCCTGAAGTCTAATAGAACGATGGTAAACCTAATCGAGTTGTATGTGAAATGGATTGTGTGATTCCATGGTGAGTCGAAGAGCATTGTAAGCGATAGGGATGTATGATTCATTAGCAGTTTTTGGAAGAGTTTACAGAAGGCATTAGGAACAGAGCTTCATTTGAGTACATATTATCACCTACAAACTAATGGGCAGACCAAGGGGGTGAATCGTATACTTGAGGATCTATTACCAGCTTGCATACTTGACTTTAGAGGCTCGAAGGATGATTATTTACGTCTAGTTGAGTTCACTACAACAACAGTTATAAGTCTAGCTTTGCCATGGAACCATTTGAGGCTTTGTATTGTTGACCATTCAATGATCCTTTAAGTTGGTGGGAAATGAGTAAAAAGTTGATACCAGGGCTAGATATGGTTTGAGAGATGACGGATAAGGTAGAGGTCATTCAACAATGGATGAAAGATGCTTAAGATAGACAAAAGAGCTATGCTGATAAGAGAAGACGAGAATTGTAGTTCTCTGTCGGCAAGTTGTGTTTGTCAAGATCTCTCCGTTGAAGAACGCTGTTCGATTCGGTAGAATGGTGAAGTTGGCATTGAGATTTTAGGTCTTTTTTCGATACTCGAGAGGAGTAGAAACCTAGATTTTAGAGTCAATTTACCATGGAAGATGGTGGGCATGCATAAAGTGTTCCATGTTTTTCAATTGTGAACGTTTGTGAACAACTCAGGTGTAGTAGCGACACCGGATCAACTGGATGATAATGAGATTAAACCAGAATCTTTGATACTTGGTTGGAAAAGATATAAAGTATCTTAAGAGGAAGATGTGAAGTTAGTGAAAGTCCAATATGGTGATAGTGAAGGCAATAACACTTGGGTTGCCGAGAAGAGCATGAGAACTGCTTATTTGGAGCTTTTTACTTAGTAAGACTTTCTGTTTATCGCATTTACTTTCACTTTTGATATCATATAGAGTAGTTTTGTACCTTGCATGGCATAGGTTAATTTTACTCACTTGTGTATACATGTTTGGTTGATGTTATGCTTGCTTATGGTTGTTAGGCGTGTAGGGTAGCTATATTGTTTGATCATACCTTGTCTGATGGGATTTCAAGGGCGAAATCCCTAAAGAAGGAGAGTGTAACGACCCGTATTTTACATATCGAGGTATTATAAGATAATATTTTAAATCCAAATTGGGTCTTACGAGGCTATAACTTTAGGTGATGTTGAGTAGTGGCATTTTTCACCATTAGAATTTTTACTAGATGGTTTTGACCTAGAAATTCTTCTATGATCTAAACTTTTGATAGGAGCAAAATTATGGTCTAAAACCACTTTCAGATTAAAGAAATGATGGTTTCCCATTCGATTGAGTGGTCACGATAGATTCTTGGGTTTACAGTTTAGGAGATATGGTTGTTTGAAGTTTGGACTATCTTTAGGCTGATTAGAGGTAATTAAGGGGTGACTAGTGTGGCTCATTAATCCATTTTGGGTTTAAGGTTGATAAAAACATCCACAACAGCCACTAATCATAATTTCTTATTTCTAATTACCTCCAAATCTCTATTAATCTTCCTAGAGCCTAAATACCATCAAATCCTCATTTTAGTTAGCCAAAGTGAGTAACTAAGGTGAGATTAGCGAAGAAAATCTTTTACGGAAAGTGATTGTTGTTTTGGGAAATGAGAATTCACCTTTTGGATTTGAATAACCACATTTTTGGGTGAATTCGTCAATTTGGTGAGTGATTTATATCCCTCAAATTATAATAATTGTTAACCTAGTAATAAATGATAATTTTAAATGGTTTGTAAGTGTTAAAACATGTTTTATGATAGATCTAAACATAACTGTCCCTTTAAAACATAAATAAATGATTTAATATGGATTTTGATTCATTTTTTACCATTTCCTTGTAACAATCATCAGTTTCTCGTCCCATTATGCACTGATTTTTGGTGATTATTTTCTTTGATTTTGAACCATACAAATGTTATAATGCTTGTTTGATGATTATATGTATGTGTGTTGTTTGAATGTATATAATAATTGTTTGCTTGTATTAAATAAACATGCCGATCAAAGGCGAATTAAAGTCTAGGGATCATTCTACTATGGACCGTGTGTATTATAATGGTCAAGATGTTAGATCATTGATGTTGGATGCACAAACAATGGAGATTCATGTTGGTAGAATGAGATCTAGAATCAATATGCCAATGATCAAAGAACGACGAACCATTTCAAATCTAGAAGTTTGTAGCCAACATGGAGCTAAAGGAAGACTCCATTTTCTTTGTATAACTACTATAAACCTACAACTTCGATGCTTTCATTGGTTGATTTTGGTTATACATATCTGTCTCATTTGTTTTATGTCTATGTTGCAATTATATTTTATCCTCTATATTGTAAGATATACGACAAGCTCTTATGTATATTGGTTACCTTACCTTTGACTACTACTCTGCATCTATCGGGTACCGTAGCAGTACGCTTTGCAAGTATATTGGGAACTAAGGTGTATGGTGGTTGTTACAGGTATTCTTAAGTCGATATAACCGTGTAACATTGTCACTCTAAGATTCTTGTTTGACTTAGTTGTTATTTGCCAATAGGAAACTCTCGAATGAGTCATTCCATAGTTATCCAATAACAAGTATGTAACCTCTTGGTGGCCCTAACAGCCACTAGTAATACACTTCCCAGTGTTGGAGAGCGTTACGTGCTTTGGTCTCAATGGATGTATCGATATCCTTTCTCAAAACATCTTCAGCAGAAATCTTTAATATAAATTTTCATTTACATTTTGATTAATCACTCATGATTGCAACTATCTACAACTATAGTCACAAAATATTTAATTCAAGGATTTCTTGTTTATATACTTTAAATTAACTACATAATTAATTGTATTACTATATAAAAAGTATGTAATAGAAGTCAAACACGATTAATTACAGAATAGATATATGTAACATATTAAATAATTTCCCGAGGCATACCTTTAACTCTCTCAAGTACTCTCGACCTTAAGTAGCTAGGCTATACTTTGATTACTGTTAAATATGTGGCATGATGACCTCGTTATGACCATAGTTGGATATACATTGAACTGCTTGAAGTGACTACTTAAAGTGAGACACTACCTAAGGGAGGATTCATCTCCTTCATTATGGAAGTTTAGTATGACCATAATCGGTATATGACTTGAAAGTCAAAATCTAGCTAGAGTCAATCGGTTAACCGATAAATGTTATCGGATTGCACCATGGACTTTAAATTTGTTTATACAACTGATACTAATATTAACAGAGATTTTGATAGTAGACAAAGTCTAGATGTCTAAGTGATACAATGATGATGAAAAGAATATGTGTACAAACTTTCACTACTAAGTGAGCTTATTTTAGATCAAAATTATAATTTCATTGAAATAGCCTATAAGCATTGAACTTGGCCCTATTTTGTGCTTTAGCAAAGTTCATACATGCTTCGGTATTTAAATTTTAAATATTGACCGTGGACCGAGTTCACTCTAGAGAGTAAACAAAATTGTGTTGTTAATTATTTCCAAGTTCAACAAATGGTAAAATTAATTTATACATGTTCTAAACTAATAAAAATGTTGTATTAATATTTTTAGATATTTTTTTAAAGCTTAAAATCGGATAGGATGATTTATAAAAGTTGTTTGATGGTTTGATTGGTTCAGGAGCTATTAATTAATGTAATTGGTGATTCATATAGGAGTCGGGGTGTTTGAAATTGCTTGGTTAGCATCAAGGCCGGCCACAATAAGGGTAAATAAAGGCTTTACCAAGTCTTCAACTGCTAGAGCATATAGTGGAGAAAAAGGTGCAAGCCCTGGATATAAATAGAATAGCCTCCACTTTATTTTAGTACACAATTTTGAGTGTTCTGTCTTTGCTAGCCGCCTATTCCATTACTCATTGTTGAAGCTATCTTTCAATCATTACAAACTGAAGAGGAGGAAGAGACTATGAATGTAACGCCCCACCCCGAGACCCACATTAGCAAAGAGTATTACTGAGTAATACTGTCTGATAATGAGGTGAATAGGGCTGGATAGGAGAGACCATCCATGGCTTTGTCTTAAACATCTATTGAATACGTCGATTGAGTGCTCTAATTTTTATTTTATTTTATCTTTCTCAAGTGGATCGACATACTCAATAAATGCTTAATACAAAACTACGGTGGCTAACGGATCTATCAAAACAAAATATAACAACAAACACAATAGATCATAGAACAGTAGTCAAACATATATATACATATACACAGATACATCATAGTACAATATAATGTGATACAACACTAGTGATACATAAACCACCATATATACATCGAGTCAAATAAACAAGTACAAATCAGAGGTTACAAAATGACTACAAGACTATACAGAAGATAACTAGTAGATAATCCAAGGCGAAAGCAGCATGGAAGAAATAAACAGCAGGTAACTAACCTAAAATAACTCGGTCTGACCCAAGTATATAAAATACACGGGTCAGTCTAGCTTAAATAAACTGATTAGCATATGATAGATGAAATGTAATCTTCTCGAAAGAGAAGAAGTAACACAAATATATGTCAACTATCATATAAGAGATAATACCACTAAAATGCTTCTTATAGAAGTTTCTCGAAAGAGGCGAATTCAACAATAATCAAATAATCCTAAATATTTGCCTCATATCATCGGCATATACAAAATCCAATATAATGGTTTTCATTAACCATATCTCCTAAATAGGAGATCACAAGACTCAAAATCCGCCAAAGGATGGCAATCTCAACTAATTCCTAAAATAGGAAATTACAACTTTCAGAAATACGCTAAATGATGGCAATCACAAATAACTCATGGAACTCAGCTAAGAGTTCAAAACTCAGAAATGAAATCACCATATAGGTATAAATTCTCATATAGCTCCAAGCTATAAAATATATAAACAATCATCTAGAAATGGTGAAATCATAAATAAAACTCATAACTCAAAAAAATGCCCGGATTGGATCCAAATCCCCGATTGAAAGCTGAAGCTATGCTGCACGTGCTAATCTCGTGTCCAGTACTAATATAAGGTACCTATCTCGTGGACCCAAAGGTCATAAATATCTCATGGTGACCGAAGTTACATATGTCTCGTGGTGACCGAAGTCACATATGTCTCCGGGTGACCGAAGTCACATATGTCTCCGGGTGACCGAAGTCACATATGTCTCACGGTGACCGACGTCACATATATCTCGTGATGACTCGAAGGTCTAGTACTGGCAATAACTCGTGAATGTGTCACAAACTGTCTGATAGGAACTCGAAAAGTGTTAACAGTGCGTCCAATACCACACATTCTCACTTAACGGTTTACTAACTGTTAAGTCAATGCCACACTAGAAAACAAAATCATTTAAATCACAAATCTCAGAAATCTTATAACTCGTGGAACTCAATTAAGAGTTCAAAACCCAAAAATCTCATAACTCGTGGAACTCAATTAAGAGTTCAAAACTCCAAAATGTAATCACCATGTAGTAAACGACATGATAGCGCTCAGGCTATATAAATAAGCCAACTGGGGAAACCATGGTGAAAACATTCGCAAATCATCTAAATTCTAGAAATCAACGTAAAGAAATCTAGAAAAGCAACAATGTATAGAATAGGATCCAATGGTCCAAATACTAGCAATAACAACCTGAAGGTCCATAGCTTCAAATGAACGAGTCCGAAATTAACTGAAAAGGTAAACGCATGTGTCCCATACCACATGTTTTACTAAATCGTTTAATTCACTTTCTCATATGTTCGAAGAGTGCAAAAATAGTGTATTTTATATAAAAAATAATATGTTTTGAGAAAACTAGTTTTAAAACAATTTTTGAAAACGTTTTGCAAATTTTGGCTTTGAAATTCTCTTTATTATAGAGATTATAAGTTTTTAATAGCTTTAAAATAATTATGAATATTATAAAATATTTAATTTGAAATCCATTTTATTATAAAAATCATTTCAAATGTTTTAGAAATCCCATGCTCGAAAACATCAGAAATCATCAAAAACGCTGAAAATCAGCATATGGAATCAACTCCAAAAACTCGTCAATCCGGAGTACGGATCAACCAAAATGTTGGCTTACCTATTGATAGGTCTAAGCCCTTCAAAAAAGCTCAAAAATATCACAAAAGTTGATCAAAATATTCTCTGGAATGGATAACACAACACAAAAGAGTGCACAGAATAAAAGAAACGAGGTGCAAAAATCACAAAGGCTTAGGTCGACCTATAAGTCAACCTTCACCATGCTTAGGTCGACCTATGCACTCTCTGGGTCGACCCTAATGTCGACCCCTGATAGCTTATGGTTGACCTATTGGTCGCAAAT
Source organism: Allium fistulosum (assembly GCA_030737815.1). Taxonomy (NCBI): domain Eukaryota; kingdom Viridiplantae; phylum Streptophyta; class Magnoliopsida; order Asparagales; family Amaryllidaceae; genus Allium; species Allium fistulosum. The sequence goes on from CM060906.1 coordinate 923,005,976, forward strand.
TCTACAGGTAGTTTTCTGCCTGTTCGATCTAGTTTTTTAGCAAAGTTTTGAATCAGTTCCAGATTGAATTAAACCGTGAAATTTGACATGCACCTACATCAACACTTAGACAACAATATGGAATAATTCCAGCAAGGATTCATGGCAAGAACAAGAAGATATGAATAAAAAAAGAAGCAATCCAGAACATATTTTTACTGTAACTATTTAAGTAGTAAACTTTCGTTTACAGTAAGCAGATTCAAGCCATTTTCAGCATACAAACTTACTTAAGCTAGAAATTGTGAGTTGTATACTCACCTTAGCACAATATTAAGTGATTTTGAGTTGCAAGCTATGATCTTTATGGTCTGGAGAAGCTCTATGAACCTGTTACTGACAAGAAAAAGACATGCAGGCAGAAACAAATGAATTACAAACAACCCGAACTCTCAAAATTGAAATGGATGAATTAAATTTGTGATTTTGGATTTTGATTACCTGCCACTCTCTTTAACTTACAATTTTCCTTGAGTTTCTCTTTTTATTTTGATTAATTTGGAGCTGGAATTGGATTGTGAGACATGGCAGCCATTATTTTCTTTGCTGGATGTTTTACAAGAGAGAGCTAGAAGTGAGAAAAGAGAAAAGGAACGTACAATTCTTTTTTCACAAGTCTCTTGCTTATTCTAGATGTAGGTTTGGGCTTGAACCCACTACCCAATAGCTCAAGACAATATTTAATCTAAATTTACTAAGTTAATTCACGTATTTACATTCTATTATCACTATATTTACACAAATTTTGACCAAATAAATTTTTACAACATATGTTCATATTACAAAAATGTTTTATCAACACACAAAAATTAATTTAGCCATTTAAAACTTATTTCCATCATTAAATTCTCATTTCTACTTAAATACTCCAATTTACATTATTAATTACATAAAACACTATTTTTAACACTAAAACTTACACAAAAATCATTTCCTTATACAATTAAATGTAATAAACCTTATTAACATCATTTTTACATCCAAGTATTATTTTTACCCAAAATTCTACCTTTTTATTTACATTATTTAACATATAAAATTTTAATACTTCATTAATATTAGTAAAAGTTAACATTTAGCAATAATTTGCAAAATTATTGCATTTTACCAAATTAAAACCTTATGATGCTCATGTTTTTCCCAATCTAACACAGTAAAATTTTCAAAACTTTATTTTCAACATTTTACATTTATTTCCAACATTATTTATTTATTCCAACAAATTATTATTGAATTAAATTCTTTTAACTCACTTAATTAATCCAATTAATCCCCAGATTAACATATTACCATAATTAACAATTTATTACCAACCAAACCATTATATTTTACCAAAATCCATTGCTTATTTAAAATAAAAAAAATTAACAAATTTACATCTCCAATTTATTTTATTTCTCATTTTCAAATTTTATTCTCTTTCAAATATAAAATTTGAAACTCAATTTATTCCCAACATTTTGTTTTAATTCAAATTCAACCCAACTCATACTTTAAATCTATTTTCCTTAAGTTTTCTCCAAAGTAAATGTATTTTCTCCAAAACTCTATATTTAAATCATTTTCAATAATTTTACATCCCTCATCTCAAATTTTCCCCAAGTAAATTCCAAACCCCAAATTTTAGATTTTACTTAGATAATTCATTTAAATTATCTATCCAAATTTATATTTATCTCTTGATTAATAAATTATAATTAATCTCATCATAATTTATTATTATTATTATTAACGGGTAATCGCAAAACCAAAGTGTTACAGACTCCCCCTTTATAAAAATTACGTCTTCGCAATTTCTAGAGAAGAGTTGTATTCAACACAATTTATTTCATCTAGCAAAAGAGAATTGATAAGCTTGAGTTTAAAATTCTCACGCTCAACTCAAGAAGATAGAAAACTAAGATAAGATTGCTCAATAAATTCTATGGTTTCCCAAGAGTAGTCATTAGGATTAGCGGACCATTTAATCTTTACGAGAAGAACATCCTTATTTCGAAGGCATTTCACCTTCGAAGCAAGAACACGAATAGGATGTTATACAATAGATAAATCGGGTGAGATCGATTCTTTAGAAGCTTCACGAATACAGTAGGGACTTAACATAACTTTATCCCGGACTCCAACCAACAAGACAGTGATCGACATGACTTTCTGTATAAAGCTACGAAAGGAGCGATACCGATATTAGATTGACAACCATTACGATAAGAAAACTCAACAAGAGGTAGGTGGTCTCTCAAATACCACCAAGATCATACGACTGCATAAATGCAAGTCGCTAGATAATTGCACAAAGGCAAGTCAAACACAAGGAATATATTTTATACTTTCTTTTACTAATCAAATATTCTTAGAGTTTTCAAACCCACTATCTTCATAATCAAATTCTCAATTTCCAACACTTGAAATTTTCAAAGCTTCTTATTTAAATTTTTAATTTAAGCTCATTACTCTTTATTTAGAGCAAAATAAAATTTGAGTTGTTTTATCTTCTAATTCTACCACAAATATATTTTAGTTTGAAACATATTTTTTCCCCATACTAATAATCAGTTCAGTTACATTCACAAATAAGTAGAATTACATTTGAGCATTAAGGAAAACAAATCATTTTCAATTTCATACTTGCTGTAAAGAACTCAAGTTTTGACACAACAACAACAAAATCTAGGAACTCTTCTAAATTAAAAGTTGTTCTACTAAGTCCAAGCTTTCCAGCAATATAAAGATCATCAAAATCGGACTCACAGTTTGAAAGTTGTGCTAAATTTACTTTCAGCTTAAATCTTAGAGAATTTAAAATAGGACAAAGATGTCCATCCACTTTCAAACCCATTTTAGACAGAATAAAAAGCAAAATCTTCCAAAGTAGTAAAAAGAAAATTTATAGCTTACTGAAAGCACTTTCATTTACAAAAAGATTGAGCTTATTTGGAGTTATAAATCTCAAGTAATCGCTGTTTTAGTACATCACTTTTCAAATAAAATTTCAGCTTTTAAAATCAATTTGAAATTTGAAATTTCCAAACCATTCTAATTTCAAACTACATTTTCTAACCAAAATTTTTATGCTAAATCATTTATTTCATGATCCTCTTTCCCGAAAAGCTAATACATTCAAAAATTATAATTAACTTTATGTAAAAACAATTCACTAATATGAAACACTTTTATTATTTTACACAATCAAGTTTTTCAAACAATTGATTTTGAAAACTCGTTTTGAAAGAGATTACTAATCTATTTTACTATCAAGAGATAATTATCTATCCAAATGTAAATTTTTGAATTAATATATTAATTTTAAAATTGTTCTCACAATTTAAAATGATTGCATCTCATGCCTTATTCGTTAATTATACCTAGCACTTCTTAATATAGCATTTTATAACAAATGAACCATTCAAATTCATATTTTCTCTTGTCTTGAAATTAAATTCCATCATATTATCAACACGAAACTAGCTAAAGTTGATAATTTACTTAAACTTGTTCTCAAAAGAATGATACAAATTCATACCAATAAATCTTTAATACAATCAAAATTTAAAACAAAAGCTTGCTCACAAATTCATGCCAAATGTTTAAAAATAGCATTTCCTTATTTGCTTTAAGATAGAGTTCTGTATCTTATCCTCTATTATTACTCAAACAACCAAGTGTCAAAGCAAATTTCTAAAGTCATCACTTATAACTTTGTACAGAATATTCAATTGTTATTTTAATTTTCTAACCAAAGTATTTCCTTATATTGAATACATTATTTTATTAATCAAAGCATCAAATGATATTCTCTTCTAATTAAGATATTTCCTTAATTAGAATTATTTACTCTACTTACTCAAATTTTCCATATGATATCATTATTTAGCTTCCTATAGGTTATACTTACATAACCAATTAAAACATAACCATATTTAATTTCACAAGTTTCTAATAATATAATGGCATTGTCTCGCCACTTATCCAACAATTACTATGGTTCAATGGCTGCACTAGTCATATAAAAAACAATACTCAAACCCATTTTAATTTATTTTCAAACTTTTTCTTATTACAACTCAATTTTATCGTGTCTGACTGTCCCATCATAGCGTTTAGGAAATTCCTATCGATAACGTTGACCAGACGCATCGACCAGAATTCTTAAAACACTCGATGGACAATCCAACACAAAATCATTTTCTATATGACAAACATGTCTCTTATATAATTTTACAAAATATTCTTTACTTGTCTTAACAAAAAGAATCCAATTATACTCATAAGTATTTCTTCTATTAAAAAGAATTGCAATTTAAATTAATGCTTTCACTCGTCATCAATGAAAACAAGGACGAACTCATCGAGATATTTCCAGAATACTCGATTCATAAGATCGACGAAATAAGCTGGAGTGTTCGTTAAACCGAACGGCATAACGAGCCACTCATAAGAATCATAACGAGTGTGGAATGCGGTAAGAGGAACGCTAACCTCCGCATCTCGTAGCTGATGAAAACCGGTGCAAGATCAAGCTGAGAAAAGACCCTAACACCACTCAATTGATCGAACCTATCATCGATCCTAGGAAATGGATACTCGTTCTAAATGGTTAACTCGTTAAGCTTGCGGAAATCGATGCAAAGCCTAAGAGTACCGGCACCCCATGGTGAAAAGTTGGATTGAATAAACTGCTTGGCTTTAAGCTCCAGCAATTGCTTTTAGAGTTCCTCATTTTCTTTAGTGGACATCCTCGTAGGAGGACAACTAACAAGCTGAGGTCAATACAAAACTCAATTGCCGACTTGGGTGGCGAACCCGAAACGGACTCAAAAACATCTACAAAATCACAAACAAGTGGAATTTGAGATGCATCATCATCATCATCTTGAAACTTAGGAGCAAATAAAGATACTTCAGAATTATCATCAACATTTCGAAGAACAAGAGACAACTAATCAGCCGAATTAGGATGCTTAGAATATAATATCCTTTCAGAACATAGGATTGGGGCTTGATAACAAGCAAGCCAATCCATCCCCAAATCACATTAAACCCAAGGTAATGAATAACATGAAGATTTGCACAGAAAGAAAAACTACAAAGAACAATCTCAATATTCCCACACAACATGCTAAGTGTTGCGGATCCCTTAATAGGATTCGCAATCCTCAAAGAAGTAACAAGACAAGAAACATCCAACGGTATCAATAAGCTCCTTCGATACGAATAAGTGTCAAGCAGCCGTATCGAAGAGAACTCGAATAGAACAATCACGATGAAAATTATTCATAGGGTTTGATATCATTAATTCAATTATGGAATGCTACGGAATTAAAATGCATTCCTAGACGTATTCCTAACATATGTCTACCTCAAAGGACACGAAAAGGTTAAGGACACGATGATTAAGGAATATGTAACACTTATACTGTACTTTGATGTACCGTAATATATGTTTTGTTCTGTGTTTATCATATTTTGTTCTGAACTCAGCTCTGATACCAAGCTGTGACGCCCCACTCCGAGATCCACATTAACAAAGAGTATTACTGAGTAATACTGTCTGATAATGCGGAGAATAGGGCTAGATAGGAGCGACCATCCATGGCTTTGTCTTAAATGTCTATTGAATACATCGATTGAGTGCTCTAATTTTTCTTTTCTTTTTATCTTTCTCAAGTGGATCGACATACTCAATAAATGCTTAATAAAAAACTATGGTGGCTAATGGATCTATCAGAATAAAATATAACAACAAACACAATAGATCATAGAACAGTAGTCAAACATATATATATATATATACATATACATAGATACATCATAGTACAATACAATGCGATACAACACTAGTGGTACATAAACCACCATATATACATCGAGTCAAATGAATAAGTACAAATCAGAGTTTACAAAATGACTACAAGACTATACAGAAGATAACTAGTAGATAATCAAATGCGGAAGCAGCATAGAAGAAATCAACAGCAGGTAACTAACCTCAAATAACTCGGTCTGACCCGAGTATATAAAAATACACGGGTCGGTCTATCTTAAATAAACTGATTAGCATATGATAGATGAAATGTAAGGATAAGGGGTACTATTTCTTCTCGAAAGAGAAAAAGTAACACAAATATATGTCAACTATCATATAAGAGATAATACCACTAAAATGCTTCTTATAGAAGTTTCTCGAAAGAGGCAAATTCAACAATAATCAAATAATCCCAAATATTTGCCTCATATCATTGGCATATGCAAAATCCAATATAATGGTTTTCATTAACCATGGCTCCTAAATAGGAGATCACAAGACTCAAAATACGCCAAAGGATGGTAATCTCAACTAATTCCTAAAATAGGAAATTACAAATTTCAGAAATACGCCAAAAGATGGCAATCACAGATAACTCATGGAACTCAGTTAAGAGTTCAAAACTCAAAAATGAAATCACCATATAGGTATAAATTCTCATATAGCTCCAAGCTATAAAATATATAAAACAATCATCTAGAAATGGTGAAATCATAAATAAAACTCATAACTCGGAAAAATGCCCGGATTGAATCCATATCCCTGATTGCAAGTCGAAGCGATGCTGCACATGCTAATCTCGTGTCCAATACTAATATAAGGTACCTGTCTCATGGACCCGAAGGTCATAATTATCTCGTGGTGACCGAAGTCACATATGTCTCATGGTGACCGAAGTCACATATGTCTCGTAGTGACGAAGTCACATATATCTCGTGATGACCCAAAGGTCTAGTACAAGCAATAACTCGTGAATGTGTCACAAACTCTTAGATAGGAACCCGAAATGTGTTAACAGTGCGTGCCATACCACACGTTCTCACTTAACGGTTTACTAACTGTTAAGTCAATGCCACACTAGAAAACAAAATCATTTAAATCACAAATCTTAGAAATCTCATAACTTGTGAAACTCAATTAATAGTTCAAAACTCAGAAATCTCATAACTTGTGGAACTCAATTAAGAGTTCAAAACTCCAAAATGTAATCACCATGTAGTAAACGACATGATAGCGCTCAGGCTATATAAATAAGCCAACTGGGGCAACCATGGTGAAAACATTCGCAAATCATCTAAATTCTAGAAATCAACGTAAAGAAATCTAGAAAAGCAACAATGTACAGAATAGGACCCAACGGTCCAAATACTGGCAATAACAACCCGAAGGTCCATACTTCAAACGAACGATTCCGGAAATAACCGAAAAAGTAAACGCATGTGTCTCATACCATATGTTTTATTCTCTTTCTCATACGTTCAAAGGGTGCAAAAATAGTGTATTTTATATAGAAAATAATTTGTTTTGAGAAAACTAGTTTTAAAACAATTTTTGAAAACGTTTTGCGAATTTTGGCTATGAAATTCTCTGTATTATAGAGATTATAAGTTTTCAATAGCTTTAAAATAATTATGAATATTACAAAATATTTAATTCGAAAGCCATTTTATTATAAAAATCTTTTCGAAATTGTTTTAGAAATCCCATGCTCGAAAACAACGGAAATCGTCAAAAACGCTAAAAATCAGCAAATGGAATCATCTCCAAAAACTTGTTAATCCGGAGACGGATCAACCAAAATGTTGGCTTGCCTATTGATAGGTCTAAGCCCTTCAAAATAGCTCAAAAATATCGCAAAAGGTGGTCAAAATATTCTCTGGAATGGACAACACAACACAAAAGAGTGCACAGAATAAAAGGAACGAGGTGCAAAAATCACAAAGGCTCGGGTAGACCTATAGGTTGACCTTCACCATGCTTAGGTCGACCTATGCTCTCTTTGGATCGACCCTAAGGTTGACCCCTGATAACTTATGGTCAACCTATTGGTCATGAATTCTACAGGTAGTTTTCTGCCTATTCAATCTAGTTTTTGAGCAAAGTTTTGAATCAGTTCCAGATTGAATTCAACCGTGAAATTTGACATGCACCTACATCAACACTTAGACAACAATCCAGAAAAATTCTGACAAGGATTCATTGCAAGAACAAGGAGATATGAACACAAAAAGAAGCAACCCAGAACATATTTTTACTGTAACTATTTAAGCAGCAAACTTTCGTTTACAGTAAGCAGATTCATGCCATTTTCAGCATACAAACTTACTTAAGCTAGAAATCGTGAGTTATATACTCACCTTAGCACAATATTAAGCGATTTTGAGTTGCAAGCTATGATATTAATGGCCTGGAGAAGATCTAAGAACCTGTTACTGACAAGAAAAAGATATGCAGGCATAAACAAATGAATTACAGACAACCCCAACTCTCAAAATTGAAATGGGTGAATTAAATTTATGATTCTGGATTTTGATTACCTGCTACTCTCTTTAATTTACAATTTTCCTTGAGTTTCTCTTTTATTTTGGTTAATTTGGAGCTGGAATTGGGTTGTGAGAGATGGCAGCCATTATTTATTTACTGGATGTTTTACAGGAGAGAGCTAGAAGTGAGAAAAGAGAAAAGGAACGTGCGGTTCTTTTTCACAAGTCTCCTGCTTATTCTAGATGTGGGTTTGAGCTTGAACCCATTACCTAATAGCTCAAGACAATATGTAATCTAAATTTACTAAGTTAATCCATGTATTTACATTCTATTATCACTATATTTACACAAATTTTGACCAAATGAATTTTTACAACATATGTTCATATTACAAAAATGTTTTATCAACACACAAAAATTAATTTAGCCATTTAAAACTTATTTTCATCATTAAATTCTTATTTCTACTTAAATACTCCAATTTACATTATTAATTACATAAAACACTATTTTTAACATCATTTTTACATCCAAATATTATTTTTACCCAAAATTCTACCTTTTTATTTATATTATTTAACATATAAAATTTTAATACTTCATTAAAATTAGTAAAGTTAACATTTGGCAATAATTTGCAAAATTATTGCATTTTGCCAAATTAAAACCTTATGATGCTCATTTTTATCCCAATCTAACACAATAAACTTTTTAAAACTTTATTTTCAACATTATATTTATTTCCAACATTATTTATTTATTCCAACAAATTATTATTGAATTAAATTTTTTTAACTCACTTAATTAATTCAATTAATCCCCAAATTAATATATTACCATAATTAACAATCTATTACCAACCAAACCATTCTATTTTACCAAAATCCATTGCTTATTTAGAATAAACAATTTTAACAAATTTACATCTCCAATTTATTTTATTTCTCATTTTCAAATTTTATTCTCTTTCAAATATAAAATTTGAAACTCAATTTATTCCCAACATTTTATTTTAATTCAAATTCAACCCAACTCATATTTTAAATCTATTTTCCTCAAGTTTTCTCCAAAATAAATGTATTTTCTCCAAAACTCCATATTTAAATCATTTTCAATAATTTTACATCCCTCATCTCAAAATTTTCCCAAGTAAATTCCAAAACCCAAATTTTAGATTTTACTTAGATAATTCATTTAAATTATCTATCCCAATATATATTTATCTCTTAATTAGTAAATTATAATCTCATCATAATTTATTATTATTGTTATTAATAGGTAATCACAAAATCATGGTTGTTACAATGAAGCTCCAAGAGAAAGTAATAAGCAAACAATGTGTTCATTCTTGGTGGGACTACTTCAATGAAAGGTATTGTTCTAACTAGTTTATTAATACATACATATACATATATGTGAATGTTAATGTTATGTTGCCTTTCTTTTAAACATGTTTGATCATTTTATTTTTAATAAAAAGGTTATATATATATTATATATATAATTTTTATTCTAAGTTATAAATCTATATATAATATTAGCTAAAATTTATTTTTGGTAAATAAAATTTATTTTAGATTCGATAACATTTAATAAATATTTATATATATAATATATTATAAAAAAATTATTTTTATAAAATTATACCTTTCGGTTTAATAAAAAAATTATATTTTTGTTAGTGTTTTCATATTAAAATCACACACACACACACACGTGTATATATATATATATATATTCATACAAATATTTATATTAAAAAAATCCTTTGAATTACAGAAAGCAAAAAAACATTTTTTAATAAGTGAAAATAACTTAGACTCAAATATATTTTAATTTTTCAAACACAAATATTTTTGACCGAATTAATAATTAATATAATCAAATCCAATGAGTTTATTCATGGAAGCGCTGACCACCTCATTTTAGATTCAGCTCCAAAATCGACATCATAAGGTTCAAGTAGAAGACATCCAAACTGGATATCATGTCTCAATTGTACCATGGATAGTTCTACATCATAAGATAGTATTCCACCCTTCTCATAGGATGGCTAATGGGCGATTAGTTGATGCTGGTCATGCTCATCTTCAATCGAAAGTTGATAAGTACGTTGTCATCCTCCAATAGCGAACTCTCTACAATACCACCTTGTTGCCGCAATCACCTACATCATCGGTTGTTGGAGCCATTTTCTAGAAGAGCCTCTCATACCAGCTACATGCACCTCAGTTTCAACATGTTTTTGCAACAAGCTTCAACAAATAAGGGATATGGGTCGGCATCAAGCAAGTTGCACTTCATGTCATACACCCACTTCATGCCATGCCTCATGCTTAATAACACTACTTGAGTTCCATCTTACTCCAGTTTCAGCAACATGCTTCTACAACAAGCTCCAACATGTAAGGGAGTTTTGTCTCCATCAATCAAGTCGCATTTCATGTCAGCTCCCACTTTTGCCTCAGGCTTACCGATGCTATTTCATGCCATGCACCCATTACAACCATATGCTTCCTCGATACATCTACATCGTGCTTAACACTTCTTGATGCTTAAGCTAAGCTCACTCTTCTCTATTAAGCACCCTTTTCGGCCTCAGTATCAACCAATGAACTATGATTTACATCATCATTCATTCATTGTGCAACCACCATGAAATCACCATGCAATCACCATGAAATCACCATGCTAGCACCATGCCTCGTATCAGCCTAGTTAACTACTCACTTTTGCAGTTCGGACCGCATCATCAGGTGACCTCCCACCAACGCTTCATGCAGTTTCCAACCCAATGAAATGAATCTCATCATTCTCTACCAATCAAGTTTATTGCTTTGAAGTTAGAATGTATAATCTAATTTATTCATTTAAATAAGTGTTATTTATTGTAATATATATTGGAAATATGTCAGCCCGCAGTGGAAGTAATGAGTGAATTTCAATATATTTTTTACCAGTTGGGATCTTTATTGGGCCAATGAAGTCTAATTTATCTAGAACATTTATAATTTTCTTTTAAATAAAATCATTATTTTATTTAAATTTATAATATAGTTTTATATTTTGTTACTAATATTTTATTCTATATATATACACATATATCATATACACACATATACGTGTGTGCATGTGTAACATAACAAACCGTGCAAGGTATAACATGCCTGTGTATAAGTGCTGGAATTTATACTGCAACGGACATATTAGCCCATCTAGTATACAAATATATTGTCCAAATGTGTGTTTATATAATTTAATTTATATATAAAAAAAATTGGCATGGCATATATATATATAGACACACACACATAAACATATGTAATATATTTTATTTTAAATAATCATATATATAAAAACATATACATGGAATTTTAACATTGTAAGTATATAATTATATATGAGTATATTTTAAAACATTTATAAATTATATTAAATTTAATATTTTCATTGCAAAGGCGAAAATAATACTGTTTGCACCAAAAGTTGGCACAAAAACCTAATAGAATATATAAAGAGAAAAAATGAAGAAATCAAAATTAAAATAGAGGAAACAAGTAGAAAACATGTAAAAAGCAATGACAACCAGATTTATAGTGGTTCGGCGTTAGATGCGTACGTCCACTTTGAAGAAATAGCTTTATTAATCACTTGAATTTCTGAGTACAAAAGGGATTGGATCAGAATCTGTGAATACAATAGAGTACAAAGAAAACAGCAGCGTAAAGATCCCTCAAATGAGCTATGAACCTTGTATTTATAAGCATAGATGACTAAATATCTTCCTAAAAATTCGTCGGCAGAATCTCCAGATGTAGACGAGGTCGCCCAGAAAATTTCGAGGGCCAATTCCCATCATAGTGCGATCGACCCAATCGGTCAAGATGTTCATGTGGCATGTAGCGATCGATATGATGTGTCCCCCTCCATGTTGGCTTCATGTTTCCAAAGTTGTTTGCATTGTTGCTTTCATGTTTGTTGAGATATTGATCCATTTCCTTTGAGTTGAACTACTGATTCAAGCTGTTCATAGTCATAATGATCCGATCCGATCCCCTGCCTAAGGGAAGGCACAAATCCATGATTAGAATATTTTGAAGAGTCTATCTCTTGTCTTCACTTGATCATTGCTTCACACTATTGTCAGTGCTTATTCTCTTATCTCTATGATCAGCTTTCCGGGATGCTTTCCTTGTCTATCATCGAGTCTAACTGGTCCAATCAGTCCAAATATAGCCGGGTCAAAAGGCCGGATAACAATTACCCCCAGGATACATCTTGTTTCAAACATGACGTACTTTGAATCGAAGCAAGTTAGAATCACTAGGAAGAATTCTATCCAGTTTCCTGAACAATCGTTTTCCTTCCATTGGACTGTCTTTTCGAAGAGTTGTATCTCCCTCCATTCGTCATGATGCTTGGTCGATATTTGTTAATATAAATCCGGAGTGTAATCCCTAGTCTTTATCTGCGCTTGCCATTGAGCTGGTTGATTGAGTTAGAAGGCTTTGGCTATCTGTAGCGACATCTTTTCTGCGAGATCCAGGTAATAATTTAATCTTTGTCAATTCAAGAAAATGCTAAGTATGTACACATGCATGTTCATGAGTCGTTGTCAATATCACATAGTTGAAATATATTTGCATTGCTATACTCTTCATCATACATTTACATTTTCCATTTTTTATATTTTTAACATTAGTAAGGGGCGTTCGGTACCAATCCCCTAAGCAGGGGATTAGTGCCGATCCCTTAGTAAATGGACTCAAACAAATTTTGAGCCCAAGTAAGCGGGTCATGTTTGTATATAAGCTATGGACTTAGCTTATTCCACTCCACTTCACTCAATTGCTCCCTTAACCGATCTTAATCCTTACTTCCCTTCAAAACCACCATTATCAAACTCGTGCTCAAGGCTATCACCTCACCATCCAGATCCATCACCGATTCGAATCTCCATCCCCCTACAGTTCTCGTCGTCGTCTTCGAACGCATCCAACATCTAATTGCAATCGATTTAATTTTCCAATTCAATTTTATCCTGAACTCATGGTTTTTTGGGAAAAATCTTGTTTGTTCAACAACCTGATCTATGTCGTCATATAAAGGTGAGTTTAGGATATAAATCAAGGCAAGGCTATTTTGATTTGTGTCTCATGTGAGTTTTAGGATCAATTTGGATTCATAGGAATTAGCCGTGGCATGATCGAGTGTTGAATGACGTTGGGTCAGCCGGTGGAGATAAGTGTTGATGTAGAAGAGATGAAGTGATGAGGAGGTATCGACGACGTGATGCGATCGTTTATAGTACTCCGGATTTGAGTTGCGTCAAACCATCGTAGTGGGATCAATTACTTGATGGAATGGAGGGATGGGTTATAGAGGGTTCGGTTGTAGCATAAGATGTAAAAGACTTTTGTGTATAGAGAGGGATCAGTTGATTATTGAAGTGGAGTGAAGCAATGGAAGGCGATCAGTGATGGATATGCAATCGGTCATGGTTTAAGTTGAGGGGATCGATTATTGGCATATTGAGTTCGAAATGGAATAGGGCTATGTTGCCTATGTGAGGGATCGAGTATGATCCCTCTCGCTAAGAGGACTTAGCCATTTTTGGTTTAGTGAATTTGAACTCGATTAAATACACATTGAACAATTGCTTTAAGCTTGAACTTGAACTAGGGACTTGTACATGACCTCAAACTCAGGTACTTGAACTTTGGAATAAATGCATGACTTAGAACTTGAATGTTTGGACTTTGATTTTGAATTTATATGACTTGAATCATTGGAACCCAAAGTTGCACACTCTTGAATACGACTTGAACTTGAACAAGTATAACATATGGTCTCAAATGTTCCTGAACGTAAATATCTTACTCCAATATGTCAATGAATAATCCTAAAGCTTAGATGAAATCCACAACCATCAATAGAAAGCCAGTTGGGACGGTCAGCGATGACAGTCGCCCCGGTCGAATCCCAAAGTCTCGTCATAACCGTCATTTCAATTCTGAATTGTTTATCACTACACAACACTGCACCATACCTGTAACAACCCTGAGTTAGATTAATTGTAATTAAATGAAAAGAAAATTTAAATTAAGCAATTTGTGGATTTTTGTTATTAATTAAATTGGAGTGTATAATCTTTTTAAAAGATTAATGGTGATTTCTTAAGTATTATAACTTATTAACAAGGATTTAATAAGTTAAAGAAAGTGTTAAATTATAAAATGGTGTTTTCTCCTTAATTTTGAGATTTAGTGAATATATTGTTAAGATGGATCTTAATGTGAATTTATTAGTATGAGACATGTATAAAAATTTAGTTAATGCTTTTTAAGTAGATCATAATTTCTATTTAGAAGAAAATAGGAGTTTTGATGTTAAAATGAATTTTTTAGCATGTTCTCTTGTTTTTGCAAAAGTTGAAAAGTGTCTTTTTCAATAATAAAAATAGGGACTTAAATGACCATTAAATCTATGTTTTATTGGCTAATTGCAAAGATTAGGCAACATACTTAATTTTAGTATATTCATTTCAATTTTTATGAGTTGTAAACAAGGAGAAATTTATTTTTAAAGTTGGTGAAAAACTAGTTTTTGAGTTTAATTATGCTTATTTTAATTAAAAGGGGGCTTTTGGGCTTAGGTGAAAATTTCAGCCTATTTAAATACTTAGAGTAATTTCTTTAAGTTCTAAAACAAAGAAATAGTACGTATCAACTTCTCAAAACAATAGAAATAAATTTTCTCAACCTAACTTCTTCAGACTAAAAACCTAGAAAGAGAGCAAAGTGAGGTTCTAAAAATCAAAACAATTCAAATAAATTCTTAAAAATTCTAAAATTTGGATATGATGTTGCTTAAATGTTCTATTACCTCTCCTCCAAATTTCATGTAATTTGGTTTGGTTTTGATAGTTAAAGAGGGTCAACTTGCAAGTTAATTTCGAGTAGATCTGGGCTAAAAACGAAAGTCGGTGTAAAAATCATAATTAA
This sequence comes from Allium fistulosum, assembly GCA_030737815.1. Lineage (NCBI taxonomy): Eukaryota > Viridiplantae > Streptophyta > Magnoliopsida > Asparagales > Amaryllidaceae > Allium > Allium fistulosum. The sequence goes on from CM060906.1 coordinate 923,021,306, forward strand.
TTCTAAACAAAATCAATAAAATCTGAAATTTGGATATGTTGTTCTCAACTCATGTATGCATCTTCTTTAAAAATTTCACAGGAAAATCTTGAGATTTTCTATGCCAAACTCCACCTGCACCGAGGAGGAAAATGCAGATTTTTCCATGTTTTGGGTGTGAGTTGATGCAATCAATTTTGAGAAATTATGGAATGTTAAGGTGAGTTATTTTATTTAACTCACACACACCTATATCTAAATTAATTATATCCCTCTTTGTATGCTTGGCTTTGCTTATGAATCACCTATGAATTGCTTAAATTTTTATTAGCGATTGGATGGAAAAATTATTGAATTGAATCGTATGCTATGGATTTAATTTGTTTGATGGATGAATTGGTTTATTCTATGTTTGAAACATTGAAATTGAATCAATGATTATGACATAGCATATATGTTAAAAACCATCAAAAATGCATTTAATTTCATAGTTACACAATATGATGGTTATGAAATTGCTGAGTGATCGGAGTAGTCAGAAAGCAATTTAGGTTATTAAATAATTCTGTATTATGGAATTATATTATTTTTCTTTTTGGAGCAATGTTGGCTCTATTTTGGATGGATTTGTTGTTTAGTGTTTAAAAGATCCTTAAAATGGGATTTTATCCCTATTGATCCTTATTGTGATTTTGTTCATAAAAATAGTTATATTATATTATATTTTAATTTATTTCTTTCTCCAAAAAATTATTTAAAGCTTTTAAAAATAAGTAATATTAAATGATAAGATCTTTTAAATTTTACTATTTCAAGTATATAAATTTTAGAAATGTTTTAGTGGCAAAAGATAAAATATAGTACTATTTTATAAATGATATTATGAAAGTAATAATTTCGGTTTTAAGTGATTTTTAGTTATAAAAGAGGTTTTAATGATTTTGAAAGCATTCAAAAGCTTTTGTAAATAAACAATTTCTCCTTAAAAATGGCTTTAAGGATTTAAAAGTGGGTTCGGGAAAAATTATATCCTTGTGCATATAAAAATTTATTCTAAAAACTCTTTTATTTTATTTACTATGGATTTGATATTTTATTGAGGTTTTATGCTTTGCTATGAAATAATCTTTGATTAGAATCTCAATTGGAATTCGTGCTTTTCTATGAAACAAAGAATTTTAATAAACGATTGAACTGTCAGATTGGTAAGGGACTTTTCATACAATTCTTTCGGTTATTATTATAATTTGTTAAATAGAGTTTGAGTGGAATTTACTAACTTTTAGTAAATATTCGAATAACGCCGGATATTTATGGTGTGTTCGGTCGATATTCGATTAGTTACTATTGGAAGTGTTTGACACTTATGGATTGTGTTCTTCTTGGGGTATTTGGCATTTAGAGCTGATAGATCCCCAGATGATCATGGTCCAAACTCTTACCAATATAATATCGGACTTTATGTTTTGATAGGCAAATCAGTTTAGTTTTCCGGTGACTTATTCATGATTATGGGACATGGCCATCTAGTTTTCCAATGGCCTTTGTCTTATATGAGTTGTAGCCCATTTTGATTTCCAGTGGCAATATACCCATCAATCTTGTTGGTCCGTCTAGATTTTCGGTGACTGATAGTTTTGGACTCGTGAGTGCGGTCTAGTTTTTCAGTGCGCTTATGAAATCTACGCAATGAGCCTCCAGTTGAGGTCTCATCCTGCTGCACTTTGATCGAGATGGGAGACTATCATTATAGTTTTGTTTAGTGTTTGGGTAATCATTCCCGTTGTTCATCATATCATCTTGGTTTGGATATTCGTTTATGGCTTCGATAATTTTGAGATGATTTTCACCATATTTTGAGATGATAGTCTATCAAAGACTTGATATGGTTTATGAAATGGTGATTAAGATTAATATGCGTTAGTATTATATGATTTTGGTTTCGGCATATTTATTATGGCTTATTTTATTGTTAAGTCATATATCGATATAGATTTTAAACGGCGATTTGGGTTGGTTTGCCTTATTTTGATTGATTGTTTTGAGATGATTTAATTTTATAGTTGAATCATAATTGGAATTTGTGGTTCTATTTGATATGCCTTATTTTGATTATTTGTTTGGCATATTTTATTATGGCTTATTTTCTTGTTAAGTCATACATTTTAGATTGTAGTATCTATTGGTTTGATATGCCTTGTATTTATTATTAAGGTTAGGCTTATTTGAGATAACTTAATTATAATTAAGTCCCATATTCATGATATCATTATCTCACCACTTATTAGATATAGCCTGACCCGTTTATTTTATAATACTCGGTGTTGGGTAGATTCTCACCACCGGTCCAAAGCTTCGCCGATCCAACCTGCTTCGCATGCAACGACCCTGCCGAACCAACTCATCCCCATGCTCTGCCGAACCAGCTCACCTCCCATGCTTCGCCGAACCAGCTCACCTCCCATGCTCTGCCGAACCAGCTCACCTCCCATGCTTCGCCGAACCAGCTCACCTCCCATGCTTCGCCGAACCAGCTCACCTCCCATGCTTCGCCGAACCAACTCACCTCCCATGCTCTGCCGAACCAGCTCACCTCCCATGCTTCGTCGAACCAGCTCACCTCCCATGCTCTGCCGAACCAGCTCACCTCCCATGCTTCGCCGAACCAGCTCACCTCCCATGCTTCGCCGAACCAGCTCACCTCCCATGCTTCGCCCAACCAGCTCACCTCCCATGCTTCGCCGAACCAGCTCACCTCCCATGCTTCGCCGAACCAACTCACCTCCCATGCTTCGCCGAACCAACTCACCTCCCATGCTCTGCCGAACCAGCTCACCTCCCATGCTTCGCCGAACCAGCTCACCTCCCATGCTCTGCCGAACCAGCTCCCCTCTCATGCTTCGCCGAACCAGCTCGCCTCCCATGCTTCGTCGAACCAGCTCACCTCCCATGCTTCGCCGAACCAGCTCACCTCCCATGCTTCGCCGAACCAACTCACCTCCCATGCTTCGCCGAAGCAACTCATCCCCATGCTTCGCCGAACCAACTCATCCCCATGCTTCGCCGAACCAACTCACCTCCCATGCTTCGGCGAACCAACTCATCCCCATGCTTCGCCGAACCAACTCACCTCCCATGCTTCGCCGAACCAACTCACCTCCTACCACCGGACCAAACGCTGCCGGACCAAGACGTGCCAGGCCAGATCACATCAGCCCAGGCCCACCAGCAGCTATATACATCCAAGACCCCTGCTCCCACCCTCACTCTATAAATAGAGGGGCAGGGGTACGACAATGGGGGACAAGTTTGAGAGCTGAAGCATGGAGAGAACTTTCAAACAACTTTCTTTTACTTGTATCAAACCTTTGTACTTGTAATCAAAACAAGAGGAGAGAAATAACATATAAAGTGGATGTAGGCACATTCTGGCTGAACCACTATAAATCTGCGTGTCTTTTTACAGTTTAGCCCCTGCTTTTCATATATTTGCATAAATCACCCAAATCACTAAGAACAACATAAGATCTACTAAATCATACAACTTTGAGGTGTTTGTCCATTTTTTTTGCAAACATTTTTGGTGCTTTCATTGAGAGCTAGAAGCTCGAAGCTTCAGCTTCATCCGCTTAATAAGTTTTCCTAACAGCATCGTCCGCCACTTGGAAAACATGCCTCCCAAACAGAGAAAAGATGTTAACAAAGGAAAAAACATCGCATCCAGCAGTCTTCCAGATCCAGCTGTCACGAATCAAGTAAATCGTCCTCCTCCAGCAACAGTAACAAATGAAGAACAGGCTAACCCAACTACTCCTGCCACAGAACAGCCTGCAGCAATTACTAGAGCAGATCTGGACAGAGTGGTGGTTGAAGTAACTAATCGCTTCACGTCCCAGCAGGAAGCCTTGGTGGACCATCTCATGTCACGCTTAAGGGACGCTGAAGAATCCAACCGCAACACTGAATCATGGGGCGGGTCCCAGTCTGGAGGATCTCAGAGACAACAAAGATCTTCCTTCTTCGAAGGAGCTAACGGCAGGAGTAGCCGTGGTAGGAGCTGAGACCGAGCACCGCCCGAAGTTAGGCCTGAGGAAACGTTTGGTACCGAACCCAACGGGGGAGGTACCGGGCGAAGGTCAACTGTAGCTGAGCCTGTCATGCTGCCTAACCACAGAAACGCCAGTGAACGGAGCCGAGCTAGAGTCCAGCCCGAAGTTGGACCCGAGGAAGTGCTTAGATCAGAACCCAACAGGGGGAGATCAAGGCAAGGGCGGAATCAATCCCATAGAACAGAACCAAACTCATTTCTATCTGCTCCAAGTTCTGATGAAAGGATGGCACGCTTATTCAGAGAGTGTGTCCAACGGGAGCAAAGAGATCGAGGGATAGGCGCTAGGGTAATCAGCTCTTTCGCCCGCAATATCGAAATTGCTATCACCCCCCGAGAATGGAAGATGCCAACAATGGAACCCTACAAAGGAACCTCCGATCCCGTTGTACACTTACAGAGGTACACGCAGCATATGCTCATGAGTGGAGCAACAGAGGGAGTACTGTGCAAATGCTTTCCTCTCTTCTTAGCAGATCTTGCTACCTCCTGGTTCTGTCATCTACCCCAAGGATCCATCAGCTCGTGGGAAATGTTGAAAGAAAAATTTATCAGTCAGTTCCGCATTCATGTGGAGCAACCTAAGGACGCTTATTCCTTATCCAGCGTCAAACAGAAACCTGGAGAAAAGCTGCAGCAATACCTAACCAGATTCAACGCCGCAGCAGCCGCAGTCCAAGATGCCGATGAGAAGCTTATCCTAATGGCCCTCTGCAGTGGTGTGCATCCGGACACTAAATTTGCTAGAAGGTTGACAAAAGAAAAACCAGCTACCTTACCCGATTTCTTCCATGAAGCCGGGAAATACATGAGGCTTGAGGATGCTGCCATTGAGGGGCAGTCAGGACAGCAAAATAAGACAACCCATGGCAACGCCCCTGCTGTGGCAAGGGACGTTCGAAGAAATGATTCCAGAGACAATGCTGGGGGCAAGAAGGGAGAAAAGCGCCTATATCGGCCAGGGCCAAGATTCGACACTTACAATCCTTTGAACGAGACCCTCGAAAATATCTTCCTTGCCACCCAAGGCGAAGTTAGATACAAACGCCCACCATACAAGAAAGAATCAGATAACGCACAGAAGTCTGGAAAATTCTGCCGCTTCCACGAATCTCACGGGCATGATACCAACGAATGCCATCATCTCCGAGATTTGATTGAGGAACACATCAGAAGAAAGAAACTGGAACGTTATGCAAAAGGTCAGGACAGGACCCCAGCTCCTGCCAATGAAAACCCAAGGCTACCCTCACCGGGGGCCGACAGAGGAAACCGCAACGCTAGCAGCTCTAGCCAAGAAAAGATAGTGGTCCATACCATCTCAGGAGGGCCACACATCGCAGACAGAAGCTGGAAAGAGATGGAAAGATACGGAAAGTCGCTTAGAGACAATAAAGACTATGTCAATTCGGTTATAGAAGAGCGCCACCCGAAGCAGAAAGAAAGTAATGACATCACGTTCGGTAAGCGTGACCTAGAAGGAAGGCAGTACCCTCACATGGATCCCATGGTCATCTCTGCCCGACTTGGTCCCACCGAAGTATACTGAATCCTGGTAGACACTGGAAGCTCGGTAAACATCCTGTTCAAACACGCATTCGACAAAATGAAGCTATCAATGAAGGATGTATCCCCCTGCGATAAACTACTACACGGCTTCACTGGAGATGCGAAGATGCCCCTCGGGCAACTGGACCTTTTTGTTGAGATTGGAAGCCATCCCCGCTCTGCTGTACGGAAACAAACGTTTGTGCTAATAGAAAACCAGTCGGCCTACAACGCCTTCTTAGGAAGGCCATCCTTGTCTGACTTCCAAATTGTCTTAGCCCCATGGTGCCTAAAGATGAAATTCCCAACAGACAATGGAGTAGGGGAAGTGGAAGGAGACCAGGACGTTGCTCGAGACTGCTATGTAACTGAACTTCGCAACAACCACAGGAAGGATAAAGGGAAGGGTGTAGAGATTGCCCTCTGCACAAAAAGCCTAGAAGCATAGCAACTAAAGAAAGCCCCTCCTCTTCGATATACCAGCGACCCTTTCAATGAATTAGACCCTAGGGACAAAGAGGAGGAGGCCACCGCCGAGCCTGCAAAGGCTATGGAGTTTATATCTGTAGACAAGCACGACTCAAGTAGACTATTGAAAATTGGGTCCCAACTAAAAGCTGAATTGAAGGAACAGCTCATCGATTTTCTCCGCCACAACTTGGATGTATTCGCTTGGTCACACGCTGAAATGAATCGAATCTCCCCCGACATAGCATGCCATGTATTAAACATTGATCCTACCAAGGCGCCTGTAAAACAAAAAAAGAGAAGTATGGGGGCAGAGCGATCAGCAGCCCTCGATGAAGAAGTAAAGAATCTACTCGCCAATGACTTCATACGAGAAGCTGTTTACCCAGAATGGATCGCCAACCCGGTACTGGTAAAGAAGGCTAACGGGAAGTGGCGGACCTGCATCGACTTCTCCAACCTAAACGACGCCTGCCCAAAGGATTGCTTCCCACTTCCCAGAATCGACCAACTTGTAGACAGCACAGCCGGGCACGAGCTCCTATCTTTTATGGACGCATACTCAGGATATAACCAAATTCCTATGCATGCTCCCGACCAAGACCACACTAGTTTCATCACCGACCGGGGTTTGTACTGCTATAAGGTAATGCCTTTCGGACTTAAAAATGCAGGAGCCACCTACCAGCGCCTCGTCAACAAGATGTTTGCAGGGCTAATAGGACAAACTATGGAAGTATATGTGGACGACATGCTGGTGAAATCACGGAAAGCCAAAGATCACGTAAGCCACCTAGGCGAAATGTTCCAGGTACTTCGACAGTATGGAATGAAGTTGAATCCACTAAAGTGCTCCTTCGGAGTGTCATCGGGAAAATTCTTAGGGTTCATCGTCCATGCCCGAGGGATTGAAGCAAACCCTGAACAAGTCCGAGCGCTAAGGGATATCAAGATACCTTCCACCCGAAAGGAAATGCAAAGCCTAAATGGAAAAGTGGCCGCCCTAAGCCGATTCATCTCCAAGGCAACGGACAAGTGCGTCCCCTTTTTCGAAGCTCTAAAGAAAGATAAAGGAAAGTTCGAATGGACGGACGAATGCTTAACCGCTTTTCTTAACCTAATCGAACACCTCCAGAAACCACCGGTACTCTCGACCCCAAGCGAAGGCGAAGAATTATATCTATACCTTGCTGTGTCATCTCACGCTCTAAGCGCTGCCTTGGTAAGGGAAGACGACCGCACGCAACGACCAGTTTACTTTGTCAGCAAAAGGTTTACTAGGGCAGAAGTTAGATATCCTAAACTTGAGAAGTTAGCATACTGTTTACTAATCACTTCACGAAAACTACGTCACTACTTCCAATCCCATTCCATCAAAGTTCTGACCGATCAACCACTGAGGCAAGTACTCCATCGTCCCGACACTTCCGGGCGACTACTTAAATGGTGCATTGAGCTGAGTCAATATGATATCACCTATCACCCTCGCACCGCCATCAAGGGACAAGCCATGGCTGATTTCATTGCAGAATTCACTAGCAACGAGGATAAGGAGCAATTGGAAATAACAGAAGATATCAAGTGGAATCTCTTTGTGGACGGTGCATCTAACGAACAAGGCTCGGGGGCAGGTGTGGTAATAATCACTCCTAGGGGAAATAAACTGCACTATGCTATAAGGTTGGAGTTCGCTGCCACCAACAACGATGCAGAATATGAAGCAGTGATAGCTGGACTAGAAATTGCCATAGAAATCGGGGCCAATTCTTTGTGTCTTCACAGCGATTCTCAACTTATTGTTAATCAAATCCTAGGAGAATTCCAAGCTCGAGAAGAACGACTCATAGCATATCTAAAGAAGACCAAGTTACTTCTCAGCCGATTGGACCACTACTTAGTCAAACATATCCCTCGGGAGGAGAACCGAGAGGCCGACGAATTAGCAAAGCAAGCAAGTGTGAGTGACATCACCATCTTCGGGGCAGTAACCATCTCAAAGCAACTGGCCCCAAGTTTTGAGCAAGTAAATCTAATAGCTGCAACTGAAGAAGCAACTTGGATGACTCCCATCCGAGACTACCTACAAAGTGGTACTCTACCCAACGGGCGTAACGAAGTCAAGAAAATCTTGAGGAAAGCATCCCGCTACACAATACAAGAAGACATCCTTTATCGGCGCGGATTCTCTAACCCGTTATTAAGGTGTGTCACCGGGAGAGAAGCCAAGGAAATCTTATCCAACATCCATCAGGGGAGCTGCAGAGATCACACCGGAGGGCAAACATTAGCAAAAAAGATACTCCGATACGAATATTTCTGGCCCACCTTAAGCAAGGACGCCTTAGATTTCGTCAAGAAGTGTGACAGATGCCAGAAATTTGCTAAGATTCCACGGCTACCAACAACTGAGATTACTCAAATGACCAGCCCTTGGCCCTTCGCAATATTGGGAATTGACTTAATCGGCGAGCTACCGATGGGCCGAGGCGGGGCCAAATATGCTATAGTGGCAGTTGATTATTTCACCAAATGGGTGGAAGCGGAACCTCTGAATAAAGTATCTTCAGCAAAAGTTATTAACTTCTTAATCAAAAATGTTCTATGCAGGTACGGAGTCCCGCTCAAAATCATATCAGACAATGGACTTCAGTTTGACAGCGAGGAATTCGCCAACTGGTGCCAAGAACACGGAATTCATAAAAGCTTCTCATCCGTAGCATATCCCCAGGCAAACGGACAAGTCGAAGCAGTCAACAAAATTCTGAAAACTCTGATAAAAAAGAAGCTCGAAAAGTCAAAGGGCGCTTGGGTGGATGAACTCCCTACGGCACTGTGGGCCTACCGCACATCTTTCAGAACATCAACGGGGCACACTCCTTTCTCTTTGGCATACGGATCGGAGGCTATGCTCCCAGTTGAAACCATTGTGCCATCCCACCGTAGGATCCACTATAACCCGGAAGAGAACGAAGAGCTCCTCCACATGTCTTTGGATCTAGTTGAGGAGAGAAGAAATGATGCAGTCCTTAAAGCAGCAGCCCACAAACAAAAAGTGGCGGCACACTACAACTCCAAAGTCAAGCATCGTACCTTACAAGAAGGGGATCTTGTCCTCAAGCGTATCTTCCCTTGTCCCGGAGCACTAGACCCAATCTGGGATGGACCATATGTAATTCATAAAGATCTCCACAACGGAGCCTATATTTTGTCAACAGTGGACGGAGAGGTGTTCCAGAGGGCTTGGAACATCCAACACCTCCGTCGATACTTTTCTTAACTTGTATTGCCCATATGAAGTGAATTAACAAAGAGAATCAGTGGACGTAGGCATTTTCATGCCGAACCACTTTAAAAAACCTTGTCTCTTTTTTAACTTGTTCCTTTGTATCTTGGCTGCTTGTTAACTTTATCCTTTTCTGTTGAACAAAATCCTGAGCATATAGCATTTCTATTCAAAGCACTCCACAACGCAACTTCACCTGGACAAGACCTAGCAGGTACTATGCGAATCTATGCCCTCGCCAATGAGACACTTTTGCTCCGGCATCCCTCTGCTGCGGGTTAACTCATTGCTCGCGACGGCCCTCAAAGCCAACTGTAATGAGCCGATTATAAGCCACCGAGAAGGCCGACTATAGCCGAGGCAGCTCATTACGGCGTTAGGCTCGCCGGCAACTGTGAACCGACTATAAGCCCCAACATAAGGTGTGGCCAGCCAGGGGCAGTTCATAGTTGACGATCGGCACCCACGCTAGCCGGCCACGGTAAATCGAATAATACCCATGATTACGGGCCATAATGGCCCGGGTAGTTACTGTGCGCGATCTCGGCTCCGATGTGTCTTAAGTGCGGCTGTGGTAAAAAAGAATTAACTCCCCGCGGAGGCGTAAGATGGGTGACAAATGTCTCCAAGACCCACAGCTAGGGAAAGTGACTACAAAACCCGTTTGCCACGAACTTAAGCACATCGAAGGCCTTCCGTGATTGGAAGTTTTACTATTTCACATATTTCAATTTTACTTAAAAAGCTTTCCTCCTATCCTCTATAACAATCCATAAAGTACAGGATACAGAGTAGGAGATACTCGCCAATGGATGCAGGGATTCACAATCGGATGGCAGGGCATTCAACTGCTTTCCATGATATTCAAAACTGCCATCTACAAACAGAACATGAAGGGCGGTATTTTCTTCCTTTATGTACAAATACATGACTATAATTTATTCACACCACACACTAACATTACAAGTCATGAAATTATGTCTTAAACCAAAACCCGACATCAAACACAATTTAATTGCAAGAATATAATAGCTATATTTCTCATACGACATGCCAAAATAACAGCAAACATTCAAAAGACGACAAAATCAGCTTAAGTTAAAGAATTACACGTCAAAAATAAGACTATTTATTACAAGTGGCAGAATATTACAACCTAAAGGCTACTTTACCATTTTTCGACTAACATATACAACCCTGTCAAATCCACAAAAAGAGTTTTTCCAGGTATAATCAATGGGCCGACTGCAGTGGAGCTTTATCCTTGTCCTGTTGACCCCCTGTCCAGTCAGAGAAAGGATTCATTAGCAATAAGCAACCAAGTTGATGGAGAAACTAAAAAGGGAGACTTACCAGCGCCTGCTTCCTGACTATCCTGATCGTCATCCTCTACCTGCACGCCTACCTCCTCAGCGGCAAGCAACCGCATACCTTCCTTCACCGCCACCTACTCCTCCTTGGCAAATTGAGCAGTGACCGCATCCATGCTGAAGACCACGCCACCATCAATATCCGCATCGGCCTTAGCCTCCTCCAAAGCCCGAAGATAGATCTTAGCCATGACCCTAGGATAATCATCCATCCAGGATAGGTTGCCCTGCTTCCAAGTTCGGAAGTACATGTCCTGAAGCATTTCATCCATCATCCCCTCATTCTCCTCAAACTCCCTCATCCGGACCTCGGAAGCCGACAACCTTCCAACAGCAGCTTCTCTCTCCAAACGGTATCTCGAGCAGTCAGCCTGAAGGGATTTCCGCATCGCCTCCATCTCCTCCTTCAGCCTAACCTGAGCAAGCTCTGCGGCTTCAAGCTTCCCCGACAGCTCCTCTACCCGCTCAAGATCCGCCCTACGAACCTCATCCACTGTCGAGATGGCCATATTTATCTGCTCCTTGCAGGCAGCCTCCATCTTCCGCAGTTCCGCCTTACTAGCCTCCTCCATAGCCTTCCTCAACCGCCCGGAGGCAGCCTCATGCTGAGAAATCTGAATGGCCTGATCAGAGAGCTGTTTGGCCTGGTCCGAAACCACCAATCTTAGTCGGATGTTGGCACTCCCAATCTCCTCTCCAGCCTTAACCAGCCGGGCATGATGCCCCATCAGCTTCCTAGTCTCCTCCGCCACCCGATCAATATTAGCCTTGGCCTCGTCTCCCATGGTAACTATCCGAGTAGTAAGTAGATCAAGATCTAAGGACTTAGCCTCATCAAGCACCCGTACCATGGGATTGCGGGGAAGAAGGTGCTCACTAGTAACCTCGTCAAAGGTAATATCGTGGGAACTTGGATCCAGATCAGGATGACCCGCAAATGGATTACGAGCCAAGTCAGGACGGTCGATATGAGTAATGGAAGGGTTTCCGGACGGGTGCGGAGAGAGTGCAAACTCGCTATCCTCCTCCGTGATATCATGAAGAGGCTGAGCCGGAAGCTGAGGACCAGGTGAAGGTTCAGATAAAGGATGACTCCTCTTTCTCTGTTGAATACCCTCTTCAATAACCCCGAGAAGAGGACGGTAGCCGACTACATCCCCGGAGCGGTGGGTCGAAGGCTTCGGCTTGGCGGAAGTTTTGGAAAGCTTGTATTGCTCAAGCCTGTGCCGAAGATCTGGGGCCTTGGATGTCTTACCTGCTCCTGATATAAAGAACAAGTGTCACAAGCTTACATCACTATATAATTCGAGAAGCGCGGTAAATTACAAGTTAAAAGAAGAAAGAAAGCACGTCTGTTATACAAACCCTGGGGAGAAGTAGGATACCGCTTCTCTCCCTGGCAACAGCAAGTGCGCCCTATCAATTCCAAAAGATCGGGAAATAACATCAAGCTGCTCCTCCTTGAGGGAGCTAGGAAAGCAATCGGGCGGGGAGTTCAGAAGTTCCTGAGGGCCGTACCCATCCACTAGTGATCTCGGGGCAGGTCCGTGACGTTCTGGATTCGGCTGAGCTGGGGGCACGGCGGAGGAACCTCCTTCGCCCCCGGATTTCTTTTTTTCTGATCGAGTTTCCGCTTTACGAGACATTATCTGCAAACACAAAGAAGAACGTCGTTAGAATAGAGGAAGTAAAGGAGCAACTGTCTGCAGTCTGAAATTTCAAGTGAAAAAATCAAGTTTATCAAGTTCATTCGGCACCCAGGGTAAAGTTCATTCGGCACCCAGAGTAAATGATCATTCGGCACTTAGAGTATGTAAATTCGTTCGGCAGTACTTGATTCGGTATTCTGAAGCAATTCGTCAGAGAGCTTGATTCGGCAGAAACGTTTGGTTCGGCTATCTTGAATTGGAAGGGAATAACGAGAGTATACAGCCCCTACTTATAGGCAAATATAGGATGCCGGACCAGTTGGATCGGCGCTCAGCGACCGAATAAGAGGAAACAAAGTAGGCCATACGCCAGCATATGCCCCACTTTGGGGGGCAAATGTTGGGTAGATTCTCACCACCGGTCCAAAGCTTCGCCGATCCAACCTGCTTCGCATGCAACGACCCTGCCGAACCAACTCATCCCCATGCTCTGCCGAACCAGCTCACCTCCCATGCTTCGCCGAACCAGCTCACCTCCCATGCTCTGCCGAACCAGCTCACCTCCCATGCTTCGCCGAACCAGCTCACCTCCCATGCTTCGCCGAACCAGCTCACCTCCCATGCTTCGCCGAACCAGCTCACCTCCCATGCTTCGCCGAACCAGCTCACCTCCCATGCTTCGCCGAACCAGCTCACCTCCCATGCTTCGCCGAACCAGCTCACCTCCCATGCTTCGTCGAACCAGCTCACCTCCCATGCTTCGCCGAACCAACTCATCCCCATGCTTCGCCGAACCAACTCATCCCCATGCTTCGCCGAACCAACTCACCTCCCATGCTTCGGCGAACCAACTCATCCCCATGCTTCGCCGAACCAACTCACCTCCCATGCTTCGCCGAACCAACTCACCTCCTACCACCGGACCAAACGCTGCCGGACCAAGACGTGCCAGGCCAGATCACATCAGCCCAGGCCCACCAGCAGCTATATACATCCAAGACCCCTGCTCCCACTGTAACGACCCGCTGTTTTGGACCATTCAAATCGACAATAAATCCACACATGTCTGACTTGAATAATTCAAAGTAACAGATTGTAATAAAAATTTGGCAAAACTCAGCATATGCAGTAAATAAATCAGTCACAGAATCACAGACACAGAGTAATACAATAATACACAGCGGAATAGATAAAATAGTAGTTCATGAAGCTACTATATACAACATCAGAGTTAAATAAAATACAACAGAATATCTCAAATGTAGTGAAGTCTCCAATACAACAGATGACTTCTCTGAACGAATCAACTAGAAGAGCTGAAAGCTGAGGCGATAGTTGGATCTCCAAAGGAAGCTCCAAATTCCAAAGGTGAGTCTCAGATGCTGTATCACTCGGTCTGACCCGAGCGTAAAGCAAAACACAAAACACTCGAGTCAGGATTAATATTCTTATATAAATAAATCCAACTCAAGTGAAATATCAATTGAAATACGAGTAACTTAAAGGATGTTGGGATAACCATCCTCTAAGGATCTTCAGAACTATCTACAAGGTGGAAATATACATTTTAACACCGTGGTCATTTCAATTAAATTTATACTTCAAAACCCAAATATCATTTTCATTTCAAATATATCCATTTTCCAAAATAATATATATATATTACATGATTTAAAAGTAAAGTATTTAATTTCCTCAAGTCTAGCAAATCGATTCAAATCAACTTCAATTCCAAATTCAAATTTATTCAAAGCTCAATTCATCAATTTAATTCATTTCTAAACAGATCATTTAAATTTTTAATATATATTTCAAAGCTTTAATATTCAACATTTTCAAAGTTAAATTTTACAGTTTCATATAACTCTTGGTTTAACTTTATTATTATTTAATCAGGAAATATTCACTTAATAAATTCAATATCATTTAACTAGCCTTAAATTACATTTTACTAAATATTTCCTTAAACTTTATTTAAACAAGAAATATTCATTAGATTACTTATAATTCAAACTCAAGTTATAAATCATATCTTACATCTCAGTTTCAATAAGTTTCAAATCGGTTTAATTAAATAAAATTCTTTATTGAATACAATTTCAACTAAATTCAAATTATCTTCCCAAACTTAACTTATTCAAGTTATTACTGAAATCTATTTTGAAACATAAATTTAAATTCTCAACCATATTATATGTATTTAGTCAATCATTCCCATTTATATAAATAATTTAAGGCTCAACATTTATTAAAACCAAATATTTCTTTCCAAAACCATAGAATTCATTTTCAAAATATTTATATATATGGACCTACGGTGTCTGTATATATATTTATCATAGGGTTAAGTGATACGGATATTTATCATTTCAATTCGAAATTTTAAATATATACGGGTAGATATCATTTCGACCCGTAATCCCAATTTTAATTCAAATGAAAATCGCTTGGGTTTATCATTTCAACCCATAACGATTTTCTCCTATTCTAAAGTCCGTTCGGGTATGTATCATTTCAACCCATAGTGAATTCTATACTAACAGGGAACTTGCAGAGTGATAACAGATAATATAAAATATAACAACTGGCATATATCATCAATATAAATAACCGATACTGGTGTCAGATGTCATAGGTGAATATATACAGATAATAGTAATAACAGGCATATAAATACTAGATACTGGGGTCAGATGTCACAGGTGAACATATACAGATAATAGCATATATAACAATTTAAATAACTACAGCAGCATATTTCAATTGCTATTTCAATTGAAATCAAATTTAAATAATAAAAGAACGTTAATCGTGAGTGATTGCTCACCTTTCGAGGCTAGAGAGATGGATGGGAACAGAAGCGAATTGTGAATCCAAACACAAACTTCAAAGTTAAACAAGATTGGCACGGATGCGATGGATAAAGCTGATAAATAGGAGTAGACGAATTCAAATCAAAACAGGGTCAATGAAGAAGATACATTGCATAAGTGGATATATATACGACTTATATATAAAGTAAGAAAATAGCTTATATTTTTAAAACAACTTTATATATACGTATAATATATATACTAACACCTTTATATTAAACTTATATAACTAGTATATATTCTCAAACAGATAAACAAATGTCTAAATATGAATACCTTAATATAAAACTATTACATATATATGTGGATTCACCATCGAATTGTTATATCTAATTACCTACAGCATAAACAAACTGGTATAATGTATGACAACTTGTATATTATAACTTTAAAACAAAGCAGGAATGTAATACAACAACAACTTACTTTAATATAATTTTTTATACACTACATAGATCAAATATAAGCTAAACTGTCCTATATATACTTACCGTACTCAGGTTCTATATCTACAAACAAAACAGAGTTTTATAATATATATATTTAAAACACATCAAAGGGAACACTAATGTATGAAATGTACATACATTATATTCCACAACTTTTAACCTGACTAAACCTAGAAAATATGCAGACTGTATAAGCTTTTAGAACTTATAATACTTTATATTATATATATTGTAACTTTTTTTTTATAAACCAATATGTAAATAATGTATTCAACTTTTCGTATCTTCATATAATATGCTTTATATAATATAAATAGCTCTGCATCTACACACATTCCCAACATATAAATGTAACTAACCTTGTTCCAAAATATAACTTACTTTATAAAATATATATTACCACCAAACATATCCTATATAATCAATATACAATGAAGACATCACACAACAGTTATACATACACATACAGGGACATATAACTGTTTATGTAAAACCTATATATTTAACTTATACTAACATATAAAACCCACGACTATATATATATTATAAAGTTACTTTAATATTATATGTATATAACTAATAAGCTGACGTAACTATACAAATCTACTTTATTACAAACTTACTTTATAAGTCTATCTGTAAACAACACCTACCTATACTATTATATCCACTTATAACAAACAACTTTGAAAAAAAAAATCAAATCAATATATTAACAAACAGATTACTTACATATATAAGTTATTATACTATATATACATACCTATATAAATTATAGAATATATATAACAGCAAATAAATAAAAGTTTTATATATACTCATACCAAAACCGAAACTCACCCAGATCCAGCACTAAAATATTTTATACATAAGACATATTAGAGTTTAATAAAATATATTATATATAACATATCATATATAACCACAATATTATATCTAAAGTCAATATTCAAACTCATGCAACTAATTATATAAAATATGTATACCTTACAGGTAGATATAACAGTGGAGCTAGGGAGAGAGAATGTAACGACCCGTATTTTCACGGATCGAAAAGTTCGTCAAATCTGGAGTTTTAGCATTTTGAGCCATTTCAGATTTTAGGCAAATTTTGCCTAAGTCCTAAGTCGTTTACGACTTAGCATGAGTCGTGAGTCGTATACGGCTTAGGAGATAGGAGTGACCCAGGACTTGGAGTTAAGTCATTTGAACGACTTAAGAGTTGGAATGTTTGGAGCCTAGGTCGTGTAGGAAGTAAGTTGTGGGATGACTTAAATTGACTGACCGACTTAAGGAAAGTGCGACCTAAGGGGATAAGTCGTAGCTGGGCTAAGTTAGTAGGTCGAAGTTAACTCGGCAAGTGTTAAGTCGTAGGTTGTAAGTCGTCGCCGAGTTAAGGGATAGACAACCTAAGTAAGTGACCGACCTAGGGATTTACGACATAAGAGCTGACCGAGTTAAGTGATGAGTCATACCCCAGTTATCCGATGAGTCGTACCTAGTTATTTGATAAGTCGTAGAATGGGTTGTCTCGTCTAACCAGTGGAGTCGTGGACGAGTTAAGGGATGAGTCGAAAGCTGTTGAGTCGCGCGTAGGTGATAACTCGCGCAAGTGGATGAGTCGTAGCCTTTGTGATGAGTCGTATACGAGTTAGTAGTTGAGTCGTCTAACCAAGTAAGGCGTGCGCATTTAAGTCGTAGACAGGGGGTCTGGTGAGTCGTAGGCGCATGCTATGAGTCGGAGACGACTTAGGAGATAGCTGATTTGTCGAGAGTCATAGGCTGAAGTGTGTTAAGTCGTTGAGTCGTAGGGCTTTGAGTCGTGAGTCGTAGACGACTCATGGAGACAGACGAGATAAGGATTTCAGCTATAAATAGGAGAGCTTCTCTTCATTTTTGGGATCCGGATTTTGAAGCGACGAAGTGCTGCCATTTTGAGAGCTCGACTTCTACACTTCTTCACTTCTTTTCTCCACTCTAATCTAGTGCTTCCATCCATCCTAATCGAAGATCAAGATTGAAGATTCAAGAGCTTAGATTGGAGATCTTCATCTTTTCAAGAGAGATTTCTTCGTTTGAAGCGGATTCGTGATAGATCAAGCTTGATCCCTTGCTGTCCGGATCTGAAGCGTGTTGATTAGAGGTTGTTTAGGTGATTTGGTGAGTGGTGATTATCTCTCACACGGATCCAAAGGAGTATATCGGATTGTTGGCTCGATTTGGTGTTAAAATAGAGATTTCCATGCATTTTCTTCATCCTATGTGTAGATCCATATAGATCCATTGTTCATGATGATGTTACATCCATTTTATCATATGTTAACCTATGCAAGTTCATTCATCAAGATTGTAGAGATATAATCCATGTTTTCATGCTTATTGGACTTTCAACTCTTTAATTACGAAAATGCCATTATTGTTATAATTGTCTACTTAGATCATTTTAGAATGCTTGATTGCTTGGATTGATGTTTGATTTGATTGATTGTTATGAACTAGATGATTGATGATTAGATATAGATCGAAGGTGATTCAAAAGCTAAGGGAAAGGCTCTTGAATTGGAAAAGCTGCTCGTGGCATATGTAGCGGGATGATGAAGCTCTTATGCATAGATTCGATGATGTGATGTTGAGATGAGGCTTTGCGATGATGTAATGAAGCGAGGCAATCATATGATGAAGACTTGGTCTAATCCAGACGGGATCATTCCAAGCATGTTGATAACTCGGTGATATGATTCGAGTTGAGGATAATGAATGGATATGAGAATAGTCGTCGAGGAGGATGACTAGGAGGCTTGGATAGCATCGTTGTTGAAGGTTCTAGCATGCTCTAAGCAAGAGTACGTTTGGACAGATTCGATAGTCCCAACGACTAACTGTTAATGGTCGAGTACTCTGGGCAGATTCGATAGTCCTAGGCACGGGCTGTGACGACGTGCGGGAGTTATGTCTAGAACCGGGGTTTCCATTAGCCCTTGACGGACGGCTGAAAGAATGTGCCGGTCATTCAATTAACGGTGATATCGAAGCAATGATAACAGTGATAGCCAGAGTCATGGATGTTTGGTTGTAATGTCATTTCGGACTCAAGAGCGGTATTTTCTGGGTGCTTATCTGATTTAGGCCTTGGTACTTGGAAAACATCGCCCTTGACTCGAGTGATAGTAGCTTTACTTTAAATTGTGTGCTCTGCTATGTTTGCTTCTGCTTAGTGTGTATCTGGGGGCTATCACTGTAGAATGAGGTTGGAGTGGGAGGGTTGTATTCCTATTCCTTTTCCTTTATGCTCTTTTGGTATGTTGTTAGTTAATTTACTGCTCACTAAGACTGTTGTCTGACTCAAGGCTTTATGTTTTTTAATTCTTATTGCCTTGGGCTGTTCGTCCATTTTGGGACGGGCAGACTAGGTAGCAGGTGACAGGTGCTGTTCTCTTCTCACGATGCTGATATCGAAGACGAGCTGGAGGGTTGCATATTATCTTCTTATTATATGTACTGGATATTCCGTTGTTTTGTATTCTCTGAGAGATATGTAGTGAGGCTTGATGTATTGACTATGTGGATGCTTGTATTCAACTATTATGGAGTTTTATATGATGACATTTTGTTCTGTAAAGCTTCACTATACATATGTTCTATTGTATTTTGCCCATGCGCTGTGAGAAATACGATAGATTCTGTTGTTTTAATCTACCCTGACAATCGTCCATGGTCGCCTGGCACACTTTACAGCGCACTATCTCTAGATTCGGTGCAGGGGTCATGGGCGGTCGTCACAGAGAAGGTGTAGGCGCAAGTAGGAGGTGGGTAAGGCGGTGAAGCAAGGCTCGGGTTAGGTTCAAGGATGGGAGACCGAGCAGCTCGGCATGGCGGTAGGTCAGGCGAAGGCGGGTGTTCGGTCGAGGAGGAATGGCGGAGGTTGGATGTGTGGTGACGGTGTGAGGTGACAAATGGCGAAAGGCTTGGAGATAGAGGAGAGAGGACGTGCAAAAGGTGGGTTCACATGCAACATGGAAGAGGAATGAGAAAGCAAGCACAGATTTCAGAAAAAAATTTTTATATACAAACTTTTTGCTTTATGAGCTGTCATCATAAATTTTTTCCTTTTTATAAATATTGAAGTAGAAGGCGAAAAGATGAGCAGGTAGTCAGGCAAAAGCAGATGGAAGAAGAAAAATAGGAGAGAGAATATGAGCAGAGTCACCGATTAATATATATATAAATTATATTAATTTCAAAAGTAACGGTGCGAATGGAAGCAGAGATGATGGAAAGGTGAGGGAATATAAATAATAGCAATGAGCATACATTGATTTAGAAAAATAATTATAGCAATAAATTTTGCTTTGGACAGCACGTTTGAAATTTGAAACTAAAAGAAAGTGTACAGTCGCAATTTACGGTACCGTTACAACAAACAGTTTATTATTCCCGTCGCGTACCGGACCTCAAAATACAAAAATAAATATACCGTGGTGATCAGCGCGACGAGACGATCAAAACGATATACAGATACTAGTGGTACGATCATCCGATCGAAAGTCGATAATCGGTACCAGAAATGCTGCTATTTTGCCAGAATTAAGATAAACGGAGCAATAGAAGTTCAAATTTCGTGAAACGAATTTCGCAGTCTGATTCAGAATGATCTGAATAAATTTTCTCCTGTTGTCATATTTCGGTTTCGGAAAACTTTTAAATTCACTGTTATTAACCAGTTTGATTTGAAATAAAATTTCACAGGAAAATAAACTTCAATATTATCAGATGAAAAATTACCAGTTGCTATATTAAAATAGACGTATTCCAAATAATAAATTTTTATTTCCAAATTTTATTGTTTAAATTTCACAAAATTTCAATTAATTTAATAAATAAAATCACTAAAATTTTGGGTCGTTACACTCTCCCCCACTCAAAACTTTTCGTCCCCGAAAAGAAAGGAGGTAGAAGAATAGAAACAACCAGAAATAAAAGTAGATTGAAAGTCAAAATTAAACAATTAATTTGAACTATATAAATTTTACTTAAATTTTAAAACTTCATTTGCAATTCAATTGTCTTATATACTTTAAAACTTTTTCAAGATCCATTTGCAAAATTTCTTGTTTCCTTACAATTACCATTTATATGCTTAAATAACAACTTTATAAATATATGAAAACTATTTGAAAACAGTTATTTACATTATTACTTATATTTACAAAGAAGCTATTTGAAAACATTAAATTCATAATTCATAATTTTTTTTTTCTCAAGATACTTTTCAAATATTATTAATAATCAATAATCATTTACTTTAAATATGTATTATTAAATAAATAACTTCTAAAATATTTAACACTAAAATTTTCTATTTATAACACTATTTTTTTTTATATATTAAACCATATAGTATATAATAAACAATACTTGAAAAGGATATAGTCAACAAGGAGAAGAAGGAGGATTTGGAAAAGCAGAATATAGGTGAATAAATAAAGCTGAGCAGATAAGGTAGATTCAAGGGATAGTATCGGGCATGAATAGTTAATTTAGAACCATAAGGGTTTTGATTCCAAATATTGATACAAAATTTTCTTTGTTGGAAATACTTTTATTATAAAATACCTTTATAACGAAACAAATTTCATTTCGAAAATACTTTTATAACTCGATGTTTCAACAAGTTTATCCTTGTTCCTGTAGACTCTGGTAGTGCGTTGATCAGGCGCAAAACTAGAATTCTCCAAGTACTTAGTAGACCTGTTTCAACACCCAGTGAAAATACTGGAAAAACCTTTAAAAATAGATATGGAAAGTACAATCCAAACAACAAAACGAACAAAACCTTTGTCTAACCATGGTTCGCAGATACACAATGGTTACGCCTGGGTCCCCCAGGAAACAATCCATATCCGTAAGCTTTCTCAGCCCTGCGAGTTACGCCATGATGACTAGTAGAATGCAGGATACACAATGGTTACGCCTGGATCCCCCAGGAAACAATCCGTACCCCCAGGCAAGACTCAGCCAAGCATTTGCGCTACTATTCGCGACCTACACAGATTGCAGGATACACAATGGTTACGCCTGGATCCCCCAGGAAACAATCCGTACCCCTAGGCAAGACTCAGCCAGGCAGTTGCGCTATGCAGTCACGAGAGAACAATAAGACCATGGGTAATGCCATGGAATTCGAAGGACACTCGAGTATCATATCTGGAAAACCAAAAATCAGAGAGAATAATATCGATAGAATGAATCCAAGATGTGGCCACAAATCGGATATCAAGCAGAAGGCACTTTCCATATCTTTACTTCGAAAATATGTATCATATAGTACCTTTTCAAATCACTTTCAAATATCATACTTATATAAAATCCATTATATATAAGATTAAATTTTCAAATCAAATACTTTTCCAAAATCAAAAGTATATCAAATCATACTTATATAGACTTCAATTATATAAGATTTCACTTTCAAATTGAGTACCTTTTCAAATCTATAGTTTTCGAATCAATTTCATACCCATACAAATCAATTTTATATAAGTTCGACAACTCCCAAATCAAGTATTTAGTAACACAAGGTTCTCAAATTTCAATTTATTTCAATATTAGTTCAATTTCAAAAATCATATACAATTCCACCAAATTATTTCTTCTCAAATTAAATATCTTTAGTTTCAAAGTTTCCAAAATAATAGATTTAGAAAATAAATTCAAATTTCCAAATCAACATAATTTTAGTCAACCAATTCATTTCCAAAATCAAATGTTTCCAAATCATCTTATACTTACGTAAGGTCTATCTTATATAAGGATCAAATTTTTCAAAATAAATTTCACTGTATGAAGAGCCTTATGGGATTGAATATCTTTGCTTTTATGGGTTATATATCTTTGTAATTTAAATTGGAAATTTTCTTTTAGTAAGCAAAGATATTCTAACTCGACAGCTTTCAATTTCAGCGTCAAAATATATCAATGATATTAGAATATAAGATGTACATACGTCATCATTTCGCATAATCACATTTGATCGCTCGCTCGATCACACAAGTTCGCTTTCGAACTAGTATTGTCCATTCGACTTCCCTAATGCGGACTTCGATATGGTTTCTCGACTAGAAGTCATCAGTCTCCTTGCATAGCCATATACTATGATAGAGAATTCTAGAATCAAGCCCAAAATCCATATCAAATATTCGCCATCAAGAATTGAATGAAAAATCCTAACACGAAATGGTGTAATCCACCTCGAACTTGTGTACTCAAACTTGGATCAAATTAATTATGCGAATAAAACAGCATACGTACAACTTATATATTTATTCCAACTTGTTAAATATATAGTTTCATAAAGATGTTACTAAGTTACAACATTTAAACTAAATTTTATTCAAAATATTTTGAAGACCAAATTCTTTTCAAAACATTTCAAATCTAAATTTCATATTAGAAAATTTTAAAATTGCCTTATTCATTTACTTAACCAAACAGTTTCAACTTTATTAAATCATATTACTTCATACTTAAACATTCAAAACAAACTTATATACTTTATCAAAATACTTTTCAAAATTTCTTAGCTTTGAAAAGTTAACCTTGATTTGGAAGTACTCGAACTTCAAAATAGTCGAAGAAATCATTTTCAAATTCAAGAGTTGGAAATCAGCAACAAATCGGTAAATCAATTTTAATAGATAGGGTTATATCAAACCCAAAACTAAAACTCAAGGACTGAACACCGGCTTACTTCAAATCATTTCAAATATATATATACATATATCTTTAGAATATCAAATCTTACTTCGGAATTTGAAATCAAAATGGTTTCACAAAATCACTCGCGTAGCAATGCTACTAAAGTGGCCTCTCCCCCACTCTGAAACTCGAAAATCAATGTCGATGATGCGTGTACTCATCACCGAAATTATTTTCCAGCGACATAAGTGAGTTCTGGACTTCTATTTTCTTGAAAACTTCTTTGAAATTTCTTCGAAATCATTCAAAACTCAATAAAATCCTTTGAAACATTTCAAATTCGGAAAATACTTTTAAATCATATTATTATTATATATTTCAAAATCTTAAAACCAATTTCAAAATACCAGAGTTCAATTCTCGAATTTCAAATCTTAAAATCCTTCAGTTATAAATCATTTTTAGATAAATCAAATTTCTTATATAGTTTTTCCAAAATTACAAATCCTTTCGAAACCTCAAATTCTTATTTTAAAAGGGTTTATAATCTTTATCGAAAACATTACACTTTTTTTATATATAGAATATAATCATACTTATCAAAATAATAATTTCGGTTTAGAAACAATTTCTAAAATACAAACAAACCCGATTTTCAAAGGATGATTCAAGAATGAATTTCAAACAAAGATAGAAATTCAAATTAGAGGGACTCTAATCAAATAGGATTCTGATTCGAAGATAAGTTCGAACGAAAATGAGATAAATAATTTCAAAACAGAAGATGGATATACTTATACAAGTCGCGGGCGACCTTAACAGGGTCAACCATGACTTCAGGGATATGATCGATATAGAATTCCAAGAAAAATCAACATTCAATCGCAAGAGATAGCGGCATCCAAACCAAAGATATAGAAATCTCCGGTGAATCAATGCCAATTGTGAAGGAGTTTCACCCCTTCCCAAATCAATCAAAGATTGGTGGGATCCTATTCTTATAGAGATCATTCGAAGTGGAGTTATGGGATATTCCAGAATCAAAAGAATACCAATAGAGAGAGACAAGAATGAATTTTGGAACCGTAGGGAACGTTCCAAAGTTCAAAGGAAATCGAGTCAAAAGGAAGAGATTAAACTCAAACGAAAGTGATTCTGTAAATAAATTTACTATATATGCTAAGTTTGCCTAGAGCCAAAGCTCTGATACCAACTGTAACGACCCGCTGTTTTGGACCATTCAAATCGACAATAAATCCACACATGTCTGACTTGAATAATTCAAAGTAACAAATTGTAATAAAAATTTGGCAAAACTCAGCATATGCAGTAAATAAATCAGTCACAGAATCACAGACACAGAGTAATACAATAATACGCAGCGGAATAGATAAAATAGTAGTTCATGAAGCTACTATATACAACATCAGAGTTAAATAAAATACAACAGAATATCTCAAATGTAGTGAAGTCTCCAATACAACAGATGACTTCTCTGAACGAATCAACTAGAAGAGCTGAAAGCTGAGGCGATAGTTGGATCTCCAAAGGAAGCTCCAAATTCCAAAGGTAAGTCTCAGATGCTGTATCACTCGGTCTGACCCGAGCGTAAAGCAAAACACAAAACACTCGAGTCAGGATTAATATTCTTATATAAATAAATCCAACTCAAGTGAAATATCAATTGAAATACGAGTAACTTAAAGGATGTTGGGATAACCATCCTCTAAGGATCTTCAGAACTATCTACAAGGTGGAAATATACATTTTAACACCGTGGTCATTTCAATTAAATTTATACTTCAAAACCCAAATATCATTTTCATTTCAAATATATCCATTTTCCAAAATAATATATATATATTACATGATTTAAAAGTAAAGTATTTAATTTCCTCAAGTCTAGCAAATCGATTCAAATCAACTTCAATTCCAAATTCAAATTTATTCAAAGCTCAATTCATCAATTTAATTCATTTCTAAACAGATCATTTAAATTTTTAATATATATTTCAAAGCTTTAATATTCAACATTTTCAAAGTTAAATTTTACAGTTTCATATAACTCTTGGTTTAACTTTATTATTATTTAATCAGGAAATATTCACCTAAAAAATTCAATATCATTTAACTAGCCTTAAATTACATTTTACTAAATATTTCCTTAAACTTTATTTAAACAAGAAATATTCATTAGATTACTTATAATTCAAACTCAAGTTATAAATCATATCTTACATCTCAGTTTCAATAAGTTTCAAATCGGTTTAATTAAATAAAATTCTTTATTGAATACAATTTCAACTAAATTCAAATTATCTTCCCAAACTTAACTTATTCAAGTTATTACTGAAATCTATTTTGAAACATAAATTTAAATTCTCAACCATATTATATGTATTTAGTCAATCATTCCCATTTATATAAATAATTTAAGGCTCAACATTTATTAAAACCAAATATTTCTTTCCAAAACCATAGAATTCATTTTCAAAATATTTATATATATGGACCTACGGTGTCTGTATATATATTTATCATAGGGTTAAGTGATACGGATATTTATCATTTCAATTCGAAATTTTAAATATATACGGGTAGATATCATTTCGACCCGTAATCCCAATTTTAATTCAAATGAAAATCGCTTGGGTTTATCATTTCAACCCATAACGATTTTCTCCTATTCTAAAGTCCGTTCGGGTATGTATCATTTCAACCCATAGTGAATTCTATACTAACAGGGAATTTGCAGAGTGATAACAGATAATATAAAATATAACAACTGGCATATATCATCAATATAAATAACCGATACTGGTGTCAGATGTCATAGGTGAATATATACAGATAATAGTAATAACAGGCATATAAATACTAGATACTGGGGTCAGATGTCACAGGTGAACATATACAGATAATAGCATATATAACAATTTAAATAACTACAGCAGCATATTTCAATTGCTATTTCAATTGAAATCAAATTTAAATAATAAAAGAACGTTAATCGTGAGTGATTGCTCACCTTTCGAGGCTAGAGAGATGGATGGGAACAGAAACGAATTGTGAATCCAAACACAAACTTCAAAGCTAAACAAGATTGGCACGGATGCGATGGATAAAGCTGATAAATAGGAGTAGACGAATTCAAATCAAAACAGGGTCAATGAAGAAGATACATTGCATAAGTGGATATATATACGACTTATATATAAAGTAAGAAAATAGCTTATATTTTTAAAACAACTTTATATATACGTATAATATATATACTAACACCTTTATATTAAACTTATATAACTAGTATATATTCTCAAACAGATAAACAAATGTCTAAATATGAATACCTTAATATAAAACTATTACATATATATGTGGATTCACCATCGAATTGTTATATCTAATTACCTACAGCATAAACAAACTGGTATAATGTATGACAACTTGTATATTATAACTTTAAAACAAAGCAGGAATGTAATACAACAACAACGTACTTTAATATAATTTTTTATACACTACATAGATCAAATATAAGCTAAACTGTCCTATATATACTTACCGTACTCAGGTTCTATATCTACAAACAAAACAGAGTTTTATAATATATATATTTAAAACACATCAAAGGGAACACTAATGTATGAAATGTACATACATTATATTCCACAACTTTTAACCTGACTAAACCTAGAAAATATGCAGACTGTATAAGCTTTTAGAACTTAAAATACTTTATATTATATATATTGTAACTTTTTTTTATAAACCAATATGTAAATAATGTATTCAACTTTTCGTATCTTCATATAATATGCTTTATATAATATAAATAGCTCTGCATCTACACACATTCCCAACATATAAATGTAACTAACCTTGTTCCAAAATATAACTTACTTTATAAAATATATATTACCACCAAACATATCCTATATAATCAATATACAATGAAGACATCACACAACAGCTATACATACACATACAGGGACATATAACTATTTATGTAAAACCTATATATTTAACTTATACTAACATATAAAACCCACGACTATATATATATTATAAAGTTACTTTAATATTATATGTATATAACTAATAAGCTGACGTAACTATACAAATCTACTTTATTACAAACTTACTTTATAAGTCTATCTGTAAACAACACCTACCTATACTATTATATCCACTTATAACAAACAACTTTGAAAAAAAAATCAAATCAATATATTAGAAAACAGATTACTTACATATATAAGTTATTATACTATATATACATACCTATATAAATTATAGAATATATATAACAGCAAATAAATAAAAGTTTTATATATACTCATACCAAAACCGAAACTCACCCAGATCCAGCACTAAAATATTTTATACATAAGACATATTAGAGTTTAATAAAATATATTATATATAACATATCATATATAACCACAATATTATATCTAAAGTCAATATTCAAACTCATGCAACTAATTATATAAAATATGTATACCTTATAGGTAGATATAACAGAGGAGCTAGGGAGAGAGAAGGTGTAGGCGCAAGTAGGAGGTGGGTAAGGCGGTGAAGCAAGGCTCGGGTTAGGTTCAAGGATGGGAGACCGAGCAGCTCGGCATGGCGGTAGGTCAGGCGAAGGCGGGTGTTCGGTCGAGGAGGAATGGCGGAGGTTGGATGTGTGGTGATGGTGTGAGGTGACAAATGGCGAAAGGCTTGGAGATAGAGGAGAGAGGACGTGCAAAAGGTGGGTTCACATGCAACATGGAAGAGGAATGAGAAAGCAAGCACAGGTTTCAGAAAAAAATTTTTATATACAAACTTTTTGCTTTATGAGCTGTCATCATAAATTTTTTCCTTTTTATAAATATTGAAGTAGAAGGCGAAAAGATGAGCAGGTAGTCAGGCAAAAGCAGATGGAAGAAGAAAAATAGGAGAGAGAATATGAGCAGAGTCACCGATTAATATATATATATATAAATTATATTAATTTCAAAAGTAACGGTGCGAATGGAAGCAGATATGATGGAAAGGTGAGGGAATATAAATAATAGCAATGAGCATACATTGATTTAGAAAAATAATTATAGCAATAAATTTTGCTTTGGACAGCACGTTTGAAATTTGAAACTAAAAGAAAGTGTACAGTCGCAATTTACGGTACCGTTACAACAAACAGTTTATTATTCCCGTCGCGTACCGGACCTCAAAATACAAAAATAAATATACCGTGGTGATCAGCGCGACGAGACGATCAAAACGATATACAGATACTAGTGGTACGATCATCCGATCGAAAGTCGATAATCGGTACCAGAAATGCTGCTATTTTGCAAGAATTAAGATAAACGGAGCAATAGAAGTTCAAATTTCGTGAAACGAATTTCGCAGTCTGATTCAGAATGATCTGAATAAATTTTCTCCTGTTGTCATATTTCGGTTTCGGAAAACTTTTAAATTCACTGTTATTAACCGGTTTGATTTGAAATAAAATTTCACAGGAAAATAAACTTCAATATTATCAGATGAAAATTTACCAGTTGCTATATTAAAATAGACGTATTCCAAATAATAAATTTTTATTTCCAAATTTTATTGTTTAAATTTCACAAAATTTCAATTAATTTAATAAATAAAATCACTAAAATTTTGGGTCGTTACACCCACCCTCACTCTATAAATAGAGGGGTAGGGGTACGACAATGAGGGATAAGTTTGAGAGCTGAAGCACGGAGAGAACTTTCAAACAACTTTCTTTTACTTGTATCAAACCTTTGTACTTGTAATCAAAACAAGAGGAGAGAAATAACATATAAAGTGGACGTAGGCACATTCTGGCTGAACCACTATAAATCTGCGTGTCTTTTTACAGTTTAGCCCCTGCTTTTCATATATTTGCATAAATCACCCAAATCACTAAGAACAACATAAGATCTACTAAATCATACAACTTTGAGGTGTTTGTCCATTTTTTGTGCAAACACTCGGGTCAGGCTGAGACTCTTCTGGTACAGGGACTCGTTGACCTTTGGATTTTGGACTAGCAATGAAGTAGACTATTTTGACCGTTTTAGTTTACTTCATACTTGTATACTCTTTAGCAAGTCATTATGTACTTGATATTTTATTCTAGATGAGATGTATATATTTAAGTGGGTCTAGTATTGATATTTTGTAGACTCGCATTTTATTATGTATATGATGTATATTATTCTGCTACGATCCGTGACCCTGATTCTGATTTATTTACATATTATATATTGTTCTGAAAATCAGTGTGTTTATTACTTTGTATTTAAACTGTACACGTCAAAATTTTCATTTCAAATCTTCTAAAGGTAATAAAGATATGTCAGTGTTAGTATAAAGATATATTCACATTCAGTCGCCCTTAACTACCCGTATTCTCCATGTTATTAGACGACTTTACTGTAATGTTCTTTAATAATATGGGTATAGCGGTGGGGTTGTTACAGCTTGGTATTAGAACGAGATTCGAAACAATATACTATATTAAATACGAGAATCTTATCCTAGGTGTATCTTAGAGACCGTCCCTTGGAGTCTTTGGGTAGTTACTAGAACTTTTTCTTCCTAAAGATAAGTTATATCTTAGAAAATCTTGGGATGTATCATGCATATTCTTCCATACACACTAATTCGTATCTTGAAGTGATCTTTCCTTTGAACTAATGTTTGGCTCCAACCTTATAAAGCTTCAAAATGAATTGTGTGCCTTTGTCCTTAGTAATCAGAGTTGCGCAGTGGAGGAAGGTGAACTGTTTCCACTGAGCACCTCAAAATTTGATGCCTTTATATTTTTAGTTGGTTATGGATGTTTACTTATTTTAATTAAAACTTAGTGACCATTAAAGGTTGTCATTAAGTAGGAATTTTTCCCTTAATAACTTAAAGACCTACTCAATATTAAGTAGACCATGTGGTATCTTCGATGGAGTAGCTACCACAAGGCATAATTGAAGGCTTGATTTTATAATTTATTAGTGTAACACGGATGCATGATTATATTATAGTATGGCTTTTAACATATTATCATTTATATAAAATGTTAAGATTGATAAAGATATCCTAAAAATAAAATGTTTTTTGTGTTAAATTGCCCGTTAAGTGTTTTATGAATTCTGGTCGATGCGTTTGATCAACGCTATCGATAGGGACCTCCTAAACTCTTAGACGAGACAGTAGAACACAATATCTGAGTTATAATATGGTAAAGTGTTATAAATAAATACAAATGTATTGAAAATGATATTTAATGAGAAGATAAATTTTTAAGTAAGTTAAATCTTAATTAAAATGAGATAATTGTTTTGGAAAACATATTTAGATATATATAAGGAATTTTCAAAGTAAAAGGATATTTTGTAAAAATATTTTGTGAAATAGTAAGTATACATGTATATACAAATGTGTTAATATTGAAAATAAGCATTTAGAGAAGTAATGGTATTTTAATAGATTTTTTTTTGAATTATATATATGATTACATGTAAAGAAAGTATTATTGAAATTTTGGTAATTTAGAAAATTTTAAATAAAAACTATTTGAATACATGATACATATTGATTTTCGATGACATGTTCAACCACCGAGCCTTAGCAATAGTAGAGGTTAATGGTGAGGCAATGTTGATTGCAGGATCAACATCGCAGCCATTTGACAAAGCAATTTGCTATATATAGGTGGTAAGACATCGTCATCATATTGTTAGATGATGTGAAATTGAATATGATGCTTTTAAATTGTGGTGTGTATATTCTAACATAGTTTGATTGAATGTTGAAATTTTATTTATGAATTCTGACCTTTTGAAAAGGTTGCAATATAATAAGAAGTTGTAAAGAAGACTTGAATTTAAGAAGTAATTTCACATTAGTGGGATACATTGTTTTTGAAAATGGCAACAAATGATATTTAGATTAATATGTATTTTTTTTATTACATGCTTGTTAAATCTTGCCTTCATGAAAAAATAAAAGTATTTAAGTATTCTTTTTAGAGCATAAAAAGGAAGATTAAGAGAATGTTTTGGGATATAAAAGAGTTGAAATTGTTTGGTGTGTTTTATAAAGTAATAAAAACCTTCTAGCTATGTTCCAAAATCTTTAAAAAAAGAAAAAACATTGAAATTTTAGGGCTTAAGAAAGATTTAAGTAGTTATGAAAAATTAATTTAGGCGTTTTAGTCATTCATTTTACAATGAGTGTTAAATGTTAATTTAAACTTGTGAGTAATTTTCGTACTACTAACCCTAGACTTCTATATTAGCATAAATTAAAATGAGATTAGAATATACCAATTTTTTTAATTTTGTGGTTAAATATATTCTTAGAGTGATAAATGACTAATGAAACAAGAAGTAACTATTTTGGATCTAAATTGACAAATTTAGACTCTAAATTGGGTTTTGTAATAACTTAGGAGTTAGTATTAATTTTTTAACTATTATGTTAAAATAACTTTTGGGTAAAGATGTAGCGAAGTATATTTTGTAAAAAATGGAATCTAGACTAGTTGACTTAAATTTCTTAATATTAAGTCAATGAAATGATATTTGAAGTTAGTGTGAAGAATTTCACTTTTGTGAAATTGCTTTATAAGATTAGGTTTTAAAGCGAAACCTTTTTGTGTAAAGCACGTGTTTAAAGATCTTTAAAAGGTTAAAATGTGTTAGTTGTGGAATTGTGAAATCCAATTATAGTAAGAAGTTTATTGTGGTTACCAACTTTATTCATTTAAAGCTGATAATGAATTAAAGGTTTAATTTTTGTTAAGAGAAAAGGGAATAAGTAAATGCATTCATTATATTGAGTGATCAAATAATCATAAATGGAAAAGAATAACAAGATTAAGTTATTTAATTGTGAAGGAGATTTAAGAATCGATGTGTATTTCCAAACTTATTTTGGTTTAATTTATTAATGGTAATGTGTTTTAAAATTTTCTTATTGCAAGAAGTATCTTAGTTATGAAAGTTCATATAATTCCAATTACATAGTGCGTGAAGCTTTAATTTAAACTTGTTTTCATATGAAACAATATTTGATTTTGAAGAATAGATCTTAGATATAATTTTGGAGTGTGAAAGTTTTATATTTTCAATTGGAGTAAATATTAAATTCAAAGGCAAGTTTCTTTTGTAATTTAGAATTCTTAGCTTTTCGAAAAGTGTTTAACAAGCTAAATTTTTTGTGTAAGGAATTTGATTAAAACACTGGGTGGCAAATAAGAAATTTGGGTTAGAGTTAGAGGTTTTAAAACAAGTAGTTTGCTGAAAATCATTTTAAAAAACCTATTGTAGTAAAACAGTGATATTTTAGTGAAGAGTAATCCAAATTGACCCAAACGTTTTGTGGTAAAAACTATTTCAAAAATCTACAGTTTCTATTTTAATTATTTTTTAAATTATGTTGTTAGATGGGTCAAAACTGGGTTTGAAACTGAATGTATTGTTCAGGCCTAAGTATAAAATTCTGAGGTAGTGCCTGATAGGAAAATTGCCATAACTTTCTAACCTACGTCCAAATTTAGTAAAATTTAATTTGCTGGAAAGCTGAAACTCTAAGAAACAACTTTCATGTTTTAAGTTTTCTGAAATTCTAAGATTTAGTGGGTCAAAAATGCGGTTGAAAACTGACTTTCTGAACTAAGTTTTTTTTTGTGAAAATCTAATCATTTGAATACAAACGAATTTTTGTGTTACTTGTTGTTGTGATGGATGTTTGCCATGGATATATAGTAGCTTACCTTGTGAATTAGATATTATATGTTAATGGCATATTTGAGTATAGGTCATGAAGATGAACAAGAAAATTTTGGCGTGGTTGTGCTAAGCTCGCAAAAGGTAAGAAGCATGCTAAATAAGAAAAAAGATGAGGTATGCTTTAAAATTAGATGTCATGTTTTATTTTATGCTTTCCCCGTATTCGGGATGCCTCTTCAGAGATGTATAGCTATTATATCTTATTGTGAAATTTCGGAATACAAGCCGCGCAAAGGAGACGCTGGTGAAATTATTTGAAAATTTCAAAGCTTAGAGTTTTTAGGTTGGAAACTAATAATTTCCATTCGTGTTTATTTTTAGTGAGTGTTTTATGTTATTATAACTAAGTGCATTATCCTAATTGTTTATTGAGTCTCTTTTCCAGTCCTATTTTTTCGGTATTCTTGATGTCCTCTTTGTATCTTATTTCGAAAATATCTAAGAAATTCTAATTCTACCCTTGAGCCTAGAGTCTTTAAAGATCTTGAAATATCTTCAGTTTTGACTTTGGAGAATACTCCTATTTGTATTGTTGTTTCGAAGACTAAACGCATTCGAAATAAAGATGTTCCGCCGGTTAAAGTTCAATGGTCTGCTAACCCTAAGGATATCTCTTGGGAAACCAAAGAATTTATCAAGCAAAGTATTCTGTATCATCCTCTAGTGCTCGTTAGTGGTGTTTCATTCATTTAAGGATCCTTCGTCAATTGCTTAACTATCTTTCGAAAGATGTATTGTTTGTGAATTGTTACAGAATTTTCTTTATAGAGAATTGCAGGCATGCAATTTTCGTAAAGGGTGGGAGTCTAGAACAACCCTGAGTTAGATTGCTTGTAATTAAATTAAAAGAATAATTTAATTAAGCAATTTGAGGATTTTTGTTATTAATTAAATTGGAGCGTATAATCTTTTTAAAAGATTAATGATGATTTCTTAAGTGTTATAACTTATTAATAAGGATTTAATAAGTTATAGAAAGTGTAAAATTATAAAATGGTGTTTTCTCCTTAATATTGAGATTTAGTGAAAATATTGTTAAGATGGGTCTTAATGTGAATTTATTAGTATGATACATATATAAAAATTTAGTTAATGCTTTCTAAATAGTTCATAATTTCTATTTGGAAGAAAATAGGAGTTTTGATGGTAAAATGAATTTTTATAGC
The DNA here is from genome assembly GCA_030737815.1 of Allium fistulosum. Taxonomy (NCBI): domain Eukaryota; kingdom Viridiplantae; phylum Streptophyta; class Magnoliopsida; order Asparagales; family Amaryllidaceae; genus Allium; species Allium fistulosum. Next base: position 923,055,688 of record CM060906.1, read on the forward strand.
ATGTTTACCTGTCTCTGCAAAAGTTGAAAATTGTCTTTTTCAATAATAAAAATAAGGACTTAAATGATCATTAAATCTATGTTTTATTGGCTCATTGCAAACATTAGGCAACATACTTAATTTTAGTATATTCATTTCAATTTTTATGAGTTGTAAACAAGGAGAAATTTATTTTTAAAGTTAGTGAAAAACTAGTTTTTGAGTAATGCTTTAATTCATGCTTATTTTAATTAAAAGGGGCTTTTTGGGCTTAGGTGAAATTTCAGCCTATTCAAACACTCAGAGTAATTTCTTTAAGTTCTAAAACAAGGAAATAATATGTATCTTTTTCTCAAAACAACAGAAACAAAGTTTCTTAACCTAATTTCTTTAAACCAAAAACCTAGAAAGAGAGCAAAGTGAGGTTCTAAAAATCAAAACAATTCAAATAAATTCTCAAAAATTCTAAATTTTGATATGATGTTGCTGCCATTGTACCATCACCTCTCCTCCAAATTTCATATAATTATGTTTGGTTTTGATAGGTTAAAGAGGGTCAACTTGCAAGTTGATTTCGAGTAGACTTGGGCTGAAAAACGAAGGTCAGTGTAAAAATCATAATTAGTTCTAGAAAAATTAATAAAATCTGAAATTTGGATATGTTGTTTTCAACTCACGTATGCACCTCCTGTAAAATTTGCGTAGGAAAATGTTGAGATTTTCTATGCCAAACTCCACCTGCACCGAGGAAGAAAATACAGATTTTTCCATGTTTTGGGTGTGTATTGATGCAATCAATTTTGAGAAATTATGGAATGTTAAGGTGAGTTATTTTATTTAACTCACACACATATATCTAAATTAATTGTATCCCTCTTTGCATGCCTGGCTTTGCCTATGAATCACCTATGAATTGCTTAAAATTTTAGTAGCGATTGGATGGAAAAATTACTGAATTAAATCGTATGATATGCATTTAATTTGTTTGATGGATGAAAGTTTATTCTGTGTTTGAAACATTGAAATTGAATCAATGATTAATTATGTCATAACATATATGCTAAAAAATATCAAAAATGTATTTAATTTCATAGGTATACAATATGATGATTATGAAATTGCTGAGTGATCGGAGTGGTAGAAAGCAATTTAGATTATATATGGAATTATATTTTTTTTCTTTTGGAGCGATGTTGGCTCTATTTTGGATGGATTTATTGTGTAGTGTTTAAAAGATTCTCAAAATGGTATTTTATCCCTTTTGATCCTTATTGTGATTTTGTTTATAAAAATAGTTAAATTATATTTTATTTTATTTTATTTCTCACTCTAAAAATTTATTTAAAGCTTTTAAAAATAAGTAATATTAAATGATAAAATCTTTTAAAATTTACTATTTCACATATATAAATTTTAGAAATGTTTTAGAGGAAAAAGATAAAATATAGTACTATTTTATAAATGATATTATGAAAGTAATAATTTCGATTTCAAGTGATTTTTAGTTATAAAAGAGATTTTGATGATATTGAAAGAATTCGAAAGTTTTTGTAAATAAACAACTTCTCCTTAAAAATAATTTAAGGATTTAAAAGTGGGTTCGAGAAAAATTATATCCTTGTGCATATAAAAATTTATTTTAAAAACTCTTTAATTTTATTTCTTATGGATTTGATATTTTATTGAGGTTTTATGCTTTGCTATGATATAATCTTTGATTTCAATATCAATTGGATTTCATGCTTTTCTATGAAACAAAGAATTTTAATAAACGATTGAACTGTCGGATTGGTATGGAACTTTTTATACAATTTTTTCGGTTATTATTATAGTTTGTTAAGTAAAGTTTGAGTGGAATCTACTAACGTTGAGTAAATATTTGAATAACGCCTGATATTTATGGTGTGTTCGATCGATATTCGATTAGTTACTATTGGAAGTGTCTGACACTTATGGATTGTGTTCTGCTTGGAGTATTTGGCATTTAGAGCCGATAGATCCCCAGGCAACCATGGTCCAAACTCTTACTGATATAATATCGGATTTTATGTTTTGATAGGCAAGTCCGTTTAGTTTTCTAGTGACTTGTTCATGATTATAGGACGTGGCCATCTAGTTTTCCAATGGCTTCCATCTTATATGAGTTGTAGCTCGTTTTGACTTCCGGTGGTAACATAACCATCGACCATGTTGGTCCGTCTAGATTTTCGGTGACCGATAGTTTTGGACTAGTGAGGGCCGTCTAGTTTTCTGGTGCACTCATGAAATCTACTTGCTGCACTTTGATCGAGATGGGAGACTATCATTATAGTTTTGTTTAGTGTTTGGGTAATCATTCCCGTTGTTTATCGAATCATCTTGGTTTGGATATTCGTTTATGGCTTCGATAATTTTGAGATGATTTTCACCATATTTTGAGATGATAGTCTATCAAAGACTTGATATGGTTTATGAAATGGTGATTAAGATTAATATGCGTTAGTATTATATGATTTTGGTTTCGGCATATTTATTATGGCTTATTTTATTGTTAAGTCATATATCGATATAGATTTTAAATGGCGATTTGGGTTGGTTTGCCTTATTTTGATTGATTGTTTTGAGATGATTTAATTTTACAGTTGAATCATAATTGGAATTTGGAATTTGTGATTCTATTTGATATGCCATATTTTGATTATTTGGTTAGCATATTTTATTATAGCTTATTTTCGTCATACATTTCAAATGTCAGTATCTATTGGTTTGATATGCCTTGTATTTATTATTAAGGTTAGGCATATTTGAGATGACTTAATTATGATTAAGTTCTATATTCATGATATCAATATCTCACCATTTTATTAGATATAGTCTGACTCGTTTATTTTATAATACTCGGGTTAGGTTGAGACTCTACAGGTACAGGGACTCGTTGACCTTTGGATTTTGGACTAGCATTGAAGTAGACTATTTTGACCTTTTTAGTTTACTTCATACTTGTATATTCTTTAGTAAGTTATTGTGTACCTGATATTTTATTTTAGATGAGATGTATATATTTATGTGGGTCTAGTATTGATATTTTGTAGACTCACATTTTATTTTGCGTATAATGTCTATTATTCCGCTGTGATCCGTGATTCCGATTCTGATTTATTATATTATATATTTTTTTGAATATTTTTAATCAGTGTGTTTATTACTTTGTATTAATACTGTACACGTTAAACTTTTCAATTCAGACCTTCTAAAGGTAATAAAGACATGTCAGTGTTAGTATAAAGATATATTCACATTCGATCGCCTTAACTACCCGTATTCTCCATGTTATTAGACGACATTACTTGTAATGTTCTTTAATAACATGGGTATAGCGGTGGGTTGTTACAATACCACACTAGTTTGCACATATCATGGGAGGGGGGAGGAAAGGTAATTTTTTCTAATGATTATTTTCTGCTGAGTTTGATAGCCATGGGCTCCAAAAGTTCGGAGCGTTTAGCTGCTATGGGTACCAAACAAACTACATCTCATGACAATTCTGATGCTGGGTCAAGTTCTACAACAATATCCACTCGAAACTCTCTAGGCCACTAATCCGAACAACTTGAAAATTCCTAAAAAGTGCCAAAAATTCCTTCGAACTTAGAAGTAGAGATCAAGCCAACTCCTGACAATCTAGAAGATGCCATATTTTTAAATGATTCGGAGGATTCAGTGGCTTCAAAGGTCGATGAGGCCTCTCTCCGTAGACTGTGCATTAAATATGGGATTTCGTACAAAGATGTGCAAGTCCCATCTCACCGCAATAGGGTTCACTTGCCCCCAGAGGGGTATACTGCATGCAATAGATTATGTGCTGGGTTGGTTGCGTTCAGCCTTTCAATCCATTCATTTGGAAAATGTTGCATTATTTAGGATTGGCGCCAGTTTAGCTACATCCGAACAGCTATTCGTTTCTGCATTGCACGTACATGATATTCCTCGAATTCTTATATCGTGAGCCGACTCTATAAGACATTAGATTCATTTACAATCTCAAGCGACGAAGGGGAAGCCTCTCGTACACTTTCCTCGAGTCAGCTGCCAACTACCAGGTTATAGCCGTCGCTTGGAATAAATTGAGCGCTTTTAAGAATGAATGGTTCTACGTGTGCCGTCCACCTGGTTTTGTAGGACGATGGCTGGAAGGATATGTACCGTTTCAAACTTTACTTGAAGTGCTTCTTTTCAAGGCGTATCCTGGATTAAGTAGTTTTTATTGATCATTGCATGTAGCCATCCACGTCCCACCGACGACATATACTCGGAGGCGGTTTCAACGCTAAAAAACATACCGGTGGCGGATAGAGACATCAGGTCTCTTCGCACCGAAGAGTGCCTTTTCGTCTTCGGCTTACTTGAAGAAGGCCGTAGCATGGGACTGCTAAGAAATACCGAGGAAAAAGTTGTAGAAAGAAGAGATGTCGTTGGGAAGGGAGGTTTTGGACATTAGGTTTCCACGAATAAAATGTCATTTTTAGACATTAGGTTTCCACGAAGGCCTTATACCTCGCTTCCGAATACAATATCATAATTAGACATTTGGTTGCCACTAAGACCTTACACCAGTGTTTCTCAATAATGTCATATTAGATGTTTGTTTGCCACTAAGACATTACACCTTGCTTCCGAACAATCCACCAAATTATTCATTTATTAGGTCTCGCACTCCAAGTACTGGCCATGGTCATCTTAAGCCTTGGATCTTAAAATTAACTCTCCTTTGAAAGTTAATAGGTCTCGTTATTGGCTTTCCATCAAAAGTCAATATATCTTGATATTAACTCTCATGGGAAAGTTAATAGGTCTTAACATTAACTATAGACTCAACATTAATGTTCCATCGAAAGCTCGTAAGTCTCGAAATTAGCTTTCCACAAAAAGCTAGTAGGTCTCGACATTAACCCTTCTTTGAAAGTCAATAGGTCTCCACATTAACTTTCCATCGAAAGTTAATTAGTCTTGATATTAGCTTTCCATCAAAATCTAATAGGCTTTGGAAAATCATTACCCTTGGATCCATATTAGGGAAGCCCCATTTAACATGTTCTCGTTATAAACTAGTTCTGCATTCACTTTGTTTAGAACCTTCGACGCACCTTCGTCTTTGTATTGTTTTACTTTACTTAAAATTGTATTTAGTTTTTCCTTAGTTTGTTTTAAGCTTCAGGAGTTACCAGTGTAACTCGCACTTTGTCGCCTTGGCTTTGGTACATGTATAAAGCCTATCCACATGTATGTACCTACTCCTTTCTTTCCACGTGTTGCCTTTTCATTCCGCCTTTACCCTGTTTTAATCGATTACAGTATTTTATATTGTGTAATGAAGAGGTTGGATTTAATCCATAATGGGTTTTTAAGTGAAAGGAGTGACTCGCATAATCATTCTAAGAGAAAACTCACCTGCAAGAGTGAGAAATTGAGGCAATTAGATTGGATTGTTTTTAAAGCATTTAAAAAATTAGAATATTACACAAGACCATTAATGCATAGGAATAAAAAAATTAACACTCTTTATGAAATATATCATGTGTGACAACTTAGGTTAGTCATCATAGGGTTCTTGGTTCAAGGTTTGTTCACTGTAGCACCCTAATCAACTTTGAGTTGCTTATAGTAAGTTAAAGTAACAAACAAAAAGTAACTTTTATTTATGCACTATTTTCAGTGATGATGCACAATTAATCGATTAAATCTTTTAATTTTTTAACAAATATTACACGAACTACGACGGCTTGATCCTATAAATGTACATAAGTAGTCACTTTCGGTGATACAACCTGTTTTGTATGCATGTATCCATAATTTTTGGAAGAAGGTGGGGAACATTAGAAGTTTATTTAAAATGTTTACCACGGAGGGGGCAACCACCCTAAGTAGGGGCCGTCGACTTGGTTGATTAGGTTGCGAGGACTTAGGACAGTGACCCCTAGCAGCGTGCAGGGCAACAGTCCACCCAAAAACAGTATAGATTGCGAATGTATGCAACCGTTACAACAGTCATAATTTTTGAACGAATTTGATTGTTCATTTCAAACAGTCATATCTATTCACGAATCACTTTCTTCACACACACGCACGACTCCAACTTCAACTTTTCAAATAAATACCACTGCTTCCTCCTCCTCATATTGTCATAAGCAACCAAGTGGTTTATTTGGGTTTGATTCAAGTAGTCATAAACTTGAATCAAACAACTCCATTATATCCTAAGAAATTTTCCGACTCGTTTTCATTGTGATAAAGGAACGAATCATCTTTCAAAAGACAACGACCCAAATCGTGCCTTTGGTCAGAGATAATCGTTAAAATCATCTTCCAACGGTAGTTTGAATTGCTGCTTAAATTTCTTATTTGCTATGTATTAAATAATTTCGCTCTAATATTTAGTGTTTTACAACACATGCTATAACATATATCACTCTATTTGATGCATAAATGTATAAAAGGAGATAGTTACTTACCTAATTTTTTTAAACAAAGATGAGGATGATGAATAAATGGTAATATAGCGCTTTTGAAAATTTTGAAGATAAAACAAAAAAATTAATTTGTAATTTTATATGTGGTATATAGAATAAACTGCATTATGGTAATTTTCTAAGGGTACGTTTGGCATACATCCCTCATAAAGTTTGCAAATACACAAGATATCCCTCAGTTTTTTTAATAAGTTTCCAGTCTTTGTTTTCAAATTCACGCGTGCAAAAAGACCAAAAAACCCTTTACGTTTTTAACATTTCAAACGCTTATAACTTTCTGTAGAAACATCGGATCGACAAACCGTTTTCACCAAATAATCAAAAAATTTATGATCTTTCAAATGAGATCCATTATTGATACAAAAAAAATTATATTTGCAGTAAGGGTGCAAATTATTCCATATATTTACAAAGAATTCTGCAAATTTTGAACATCATCGATTTTTCTTCAAATGTGCAACTATGCCATATAATTGAAGACTTGTCTACAACTATAGTTATTGACTATAGTTATTCAAATTTCTACAACTATTGCATATAATTGGAGGTAATTGTGCAATTATTTTATATAGTTGCTGAATTGTCTGCAACCATTACATATAATTGCAGACATTTCTGCAATTATTGCGTATAATTGCAAACATTTCTGCAATTATTTCATATAGTTGCTGAATTGTCTGCAACTATTGCATATAATTGCAGACATTTCTGCAACTATTGCGTATAATTGCAGACAATAATGCAATTATTGCATATAGTTGCTGAATTGTCTGCAATCTTACATATAATTGCAGACAATTCATCCTCATGTAAACCCCCAGCCAACTCAGCGCGGAGTTGGATCCGCGGGTAGCTTGTCCTGTCGTTATTTTTACATATGCACAATGCCGCTCGTTAGAAAAATAATAAAATTTGTGATTTAATGGAGAAAACGATTTGTTAATCCGTCGTTTCCACAAGAAGTTATTGCGTTTTAAAGATTGATAATTAATGAGGTGCAAATTTTAATTATGAAGGTGAAAATAACATCTACATACGAAGAATCAACATTGTTGAAATGAAGGAGAGGAGTATTGTAGGGATGTAGTTTTTTTTAAGCATGATGTTTTGTGTATTAAGTTTGATTTTAAGAATGTGTCCTTTATTTTCATATCTTCTAACGCTTTAGGAGTAGCAAGTGAGTTAATACTTAACGTGCTAACGTGCCATGATCGATAACAAGCAATATAATGGCCTCCTGATAAGAAAAACAGAGTCGTAGATAAGTTCGCCAGTAGGTGGTAGCTCACGTATAGACTAAACCAAAATAGAGTTATATTTCAATTTGCCGTAGACCATGCGTAAACCAAACCAATTCATATTTTGCAGCGTCTCCTGGACAGGGCACAACCTCCAAACCAAAATATTCTTGACCAGAAAATGTGAACCAACGTTAACAAGTGACCATGCCAACCCGAGTCAAACTTCTTTTTTTACATAAAACACCCTTGAAATTTCCCTCCATAAATGATGTTCCGTTCCTCTTCATTCCGCACTAAACTTGCATCTCTCTTTAATAGAGCATCCAAAACCCTAATCTTTCCTATTACAACCACCACTGCTACAGCCGCCGCCATCGCGTCAGCTTCCTCCTCCACTTCAGCAATGGCCGCAGAGAACAAAGCTCCCCTTAAAACTCGCATTTGTATTATTGGGAGTGGTCCTGCCGCTCACACCGCCGCCGTTTATGCCGCTCGCGCTGAGCTCAAACCCATTCTATTCGAAGGTACTATTTTCGTTATTTGTCGATTGCACTTTTTCGTGAATATGTGAGTATATTTTTCATTATTATTAGATGGGTTGGATCTGGATTGAAAATTAGTGAATAATTTTGATTATTATTGTTTTCATCTTCAAGTTTTTAATTGTAAATCATATTATATACGATCGATGAATAATCCTTAATAGGCTGGATCTTATATTGAATACAGTAAAAAAAAAGCATTCTAGTCTAGTGATTTGGTAACTATTGGTGCTTAAATGATGAAGTTAAAACGATCTAAGCTTTTACATTTGCAATAATAGATAGGAATACATACAAAAGAGGTTATGATTTGTAATTTATAAATAGGTTGGATGGCTAATGACATAGCTGCTGGAGGGCAGCTGACTACCACCACGGATGTTGAAAACTTCCCAGGATTCCCAGAGGGCATCCTTGGGTTTGAGCTTATGGATAGATGCCGAAGTCAATCTGCTAGATTTGGAACAAAAATCTTGTCCGAAACTGTAACTAAAGTTGACTTTTCAAAGCGGCCTTTTAAAGTCGAGTCAGATGAGACTGCAGTAGAGGCAGATGCTGTGATTGTGGCAACAGGAGCTGTAGCCAGAAGGTTAAAATTTGAAGGTAGCGAAGAGTTTTGGAATAAGGGTATTAGTGCATGTGCAGTTTGTGATGGAGCTGCTCCTATTTTTAGAGGGAAGGAAATTGTTGTCATTGGAGGAGGCGATTCCGCTATGGAAGAGGCAAATTTCTTGACAAAGTATGGTTCGAAAGTTTACATTGTTCATAGAAGGGATACATTTAGAGCATCAAAGATTATGCAGGTTTGAGTGTAACTTGGAATATTTGTTTGTTTCTGGTCATTTTTTTTCCAATGTGAGATATCTACCAGGCTGTAATGTAAATGTACCCCCATACTCGGGTATCTCTAAAATACCAGAGTTGGAATCTAAGTCCCTGGATAGCATGCTTAAACCTTGTTTGGAGTTTAGTGACATGGATTCAGTTACCAACTGTTTAGCTATAACCTAACAACTGCCAGTTATACATTGTTAAGAAATTAAATTATCTTATGTCAAAATATGTAAGATTGCAATAGTTTATGTACAATTGAAAGCCCATTTTAGGAGCCTGCTTGCACCTATTACTAATATATAGTGGAGATTTTGAATTAAATTGGAGTTCATTGGACCAGTGGTCTGCATGTTCGCAACTCTATTAGCATCCTGCCATGGCAACAGTATTTGGAGGAAGGCTGGCCTTATCCTCTTCTTGATTCGTTGAGACATGCACAACATTCAAAATGCATTAATTAATCAAAGCAATCCCATGTTTTTCAACCAATCTGTATTTCTCGTATTTAACAAACTTTGAGCATTGCTTAAGTATTCAAAAGTTAACTGACACTGTAAAATTGAATGTGTTGCTTGTTTTTTGTTGTGCTGTAGGAAGTGCAAATATTAATCAAATATACGTGTGCTTATATATGAAGGCCTACTTACATCAGTCATTTCCTTATTCCAATGTGTTTTTTCTAAAAGTGAATAAATATTCCAAATATTAGCGCTGTTGGTTGCTGGCTAGTTTACACTTAATGGGCTACTAAAGCAGTTGTTATGATAATATACACGTCTGGGTTGCAGTTAAAAAACAGAAGGTTTCAGTTAAAAATCAGAAGGTTACAGTTAAACAAAAGAAGGTTACAGCTAAATAACGGATAGATAAAATTTGGTGTGATTAACTAATATAGTTTTATATATAACGAGTAAAATATAGTTTGATTGCTTATTCTAATTTTTTACTGCACAGGCAAGGGCTTTAGCAAACCCGAAGATAGAAGTAGTTTGGAATTCTAATGTTGTGAAAGCGTATGGGCCACAGAATGGATTGCTCGAAGGTGTTAAACTTGCAAATGTGGTAACCGGTGAAATCACAGACTTGAAAGTATCAGGCGTGTTCTTTGCTATTGGGCACGAACCAGCAACAAAATTTTTGGGCGGCCAATTGGAGTTGGATGAAGATGGCTATGTAGCAACAAAGCCTGGTAGCACACATACAAGTGTTAAAGGGGTCTATGCAGCTGGTGACGTTCAAGATAAGAAATATAGACAAGCTATAACTGCAGCTGGATCAGGTTCGTTTTATTTTTTTTGTATGGAGCATGCTTTGTGCGCTTTCTACAAATTAGCATGGCATAGTATTTATAAATTTGTTTACAGAAGTGCAATGATATTATTTATGTGATAAAAGTCATTTAGCACTCTAGCCGACACAAAAGTAGTATAAATGTTTAAACATATACAGGTATCAACTGCTTAACAACTCCCCTGTAAGAAGTAGATGAAACAAAGGTAGTTAGCCTATGTTAGTAAGGAAGTTGGCGAGGCATTTACAGCCGTGCAAGTTCAATGACTAAGTGTTGCAACCTATACCTTTGTTTATCTCAAAGTCTTGCTCATGTGTGTTTGTATATATTTTTGGCACGATGTATGATGTCTAATCTATATTAATTAGTTGAATGTCTCACTTTATGGGTATATACAAAAATACTACACGGTCCAATGTGTTTTAAATATATAAGCATACTATGAGTTTTATTCAAATACCGTTGTATTCATTTTTAGCGTGCACTTGGTTTATTTACCAAGTTTTGGGAACCGTGTTTTTAGTAGTAGAAGTAAAGACTATATATAACTCACTCACACTGGGGTCCACTCAAACAGAAGCCTTGTGCATTGGTAGATTAAATATATATAAAATTTCAGCATTTAAAAACGTGTAACTCAAAATATGATAGCGGAGATGGTGCCATATGTATATGTATGTGTGTGTATCGGAATGTGTGATGGAAATCAGAGGACTACAAGGGGTATTGCAAAATAGGGGTGCCATTGAACACTCCACACGCGCACGCACACAATAAAATTGCTTGGTCAGTTACTAATAGACAAAGAGGGGTTTGGATTTATCCTCAGTGAATATATCAAGCGGCTCATAATTCACATCATCAGGTTACACACGCAGTACTTTCCCACGATGTAATTTGATCTGCTTATTTTACTAACCTCCTCTTCAAGTCTGCATCCAAGGTACTCGAATTTATGAGTCATGTTTTAATGCTTATCTAAGTTTTCTTCTCCAATTCTGTGTTCAAGGTTAATTGCCAGTAATCATATCGCATATTCTTACGGGTAACGGTTTCATTCCGAATTTTGAAATTTAAACCGTTGATGGGTTATGCAGTAATTCTTGGGTGTTTGGCTTCAGATCCGAGTAGAACCTTGAGCTTACATAAAACCGAGGTCATCAATGCTTTGTTCAGTATTCCTCCTACCGTTATTTTATTACTTAACATTTTCTAATACTTATTTCAATCTTAGATTGTTTCTTCTCTAAGATTAGATTTTTGGTTGAAATATGTATTTTAGTCATCGGTTTGGACTTTATTAAATTATAGTTTGTTTCACCATTTCTCCAAATACACGGGTATATAAAAAAAATTGGATTTTGAAGAATCAATGGTTTGTTGAGGTTTGAGCATTTTGTAGCTAGAGTTTGTTTGAAAGACTATTTAATGTTTTTGCCATTACGAAGGCCATGTGATTGGTGCAAAATGATTTCCGGTCTTAATCGGTTGTTTTGATATTTGGATTTGCTCCCGTCCATGTCAGTTATTTTGATAGTTATATGATATTGAGTTACGGGGATTCGGGGTAGATAAATGCAACTATTTGATCATTGTAGACACGATTTTCAATTTTTATGGGTTTTGTCGTTACTTTCATGTTAGAATTATATCAAATTCATGATTTTGCATGCATTCGAACAACTTTGTGTCTAAAACAGCAATAGGAGGTCAAAATAAACTTTGGTAATTTGAACAACAATTGTAAATTGTTGATTAAAATGTTATTATTGAGCGGTCGATCTGTTTATCTTTCTTCATACCAAGACAAGACCGATATGTGCAATTTTAGTACAAATGTTGCATGGTTTTAGGTCACTGGCTTTTCTGTTTTTTCACCATGATTACAATAGTAAACAAACTAAACTGTATTTACCTTGAAGATACATACATGTATTAAATTGTAGTCATATTCTGTTATATTATCTAAAAGTGGTTATTTTCGGAAGTGGCTAGATATAGTCATCCATCCATGCATTCTTGCTAATGTTATATTCGATATTTCTTTTTTTTCTTCCCTTAATTGGAATATAGCTTCAATTTTAGTTTAGTCATTAAATTGTCGTGCCTAAGGTTTTAAATCTCCGATTTCGGTTGCGTTTCGTCTTGGAAATTTTACACACATTATCTCGTATCGAATTAGATCTCGGATGAGATGAATGTATCTCGGGTGTACATTTCAGATTTTAAAGTCCATTTCGGACTATCTCGGAGTAACATGAGTCTATAAGATTATTGTAATAGTTGTTATCTATATATAAAAAAATTTGACATACATAATTTATATAAAATGATAATATTAATTTTACATTTTACATCAGAGTGATAACACGATTGATTTGGTATTAACTGAATGATTCCCTACTCATCTAAATATTAAAAGTAAAAAATAATAATAAGTTTTTTTGCTCACTCGTTAAACAGTATAAAAGAAGAACTAGCGGGTAAGTAAATAGTCATTAGAATGTTATTTCTTATGGACTCACATAAGAAGTAAAAAAAATATGTAAATGAAAAAACATAATTTCGTATGTGATCTTCTATTGAGATCTATTCTCAAATTTCACTACTTTGGACGAGATGAGTGTAAAATAATATATAAACAAAATTTACCGTCTCATTTGTTATTTCTTATGGACTCACGTAAGAAGTAAAAAAAATATGTAAATGAAAAAACATAATTTCGTATGAGATCTTCTATTGAGATCTATTCTCAAATTTCACTACTTTGGACGAGATGAGTGTAAAATAATATATAAATAAAATTTAATGTCTCATTTCGCTAAATCTCGTCTCGCTCAAGTTCGAAAATGAAATCTCGAGCGAGATCTCGGACGAGATGAACGAGATCTGAAACAGTAGTCACCCCAACCATTTTATTATAAAATTGATTTTCATGTGGTCATGGACTCGTGCATTTCTCTCTTTATTTGTGATTTTTGATTATACTCTTATTCTATTATTCATATCTCAAAACCCAAATTCTATTTACAATTGGACACTTTATGATAGGCCGATTCCGAAAAAGTCACCGTGAATGCTTTTTATGAAGCACAAGAGTCATAAGACTATTATACATGGTTGTCCCAACCACGTTTGGAGCTCCAAGCCACATTTGTTGCTTAGGACTCTAGAAATATTTAAAAATAACAAAAAAAATTGATCTTTATTTCTAATTAGCATGAAGGTAGATTTTAAATTAGATTATAATCAATATTAAGATTTGTAGGATAATCTGTTTAAAGGACTAGACATAATGAATTGCAGTCCCTTTAGAAGTTATGTGTGGAATGAAGATTAATTACTTAAATATTGTAAAAAAAATAAAACACACAAAGAAAACTTAATATCTGAATAGCTCCACGTGTTCATATTTTGATTGAAATTTGAAACTATTAGTCTTCAAATTACTAGAAGCGGGGTCCTTAGTATTGACATATGACAGATGTGTATATTTTCTTTTTATGAATACAAACATCAGAGTGGTGTTTGAGTTGTGTACAGTTTAAGCTTGCAATGCACAAGCTTAATAGCCTACATGTTTGTCTTCTTTACATTATCATATAAATATTATTAGGCCAATGTTATTATCACTGTTTTATAGTAGAGTATTCATACATTTGCCACCTTATTGTAATTCATACATAATTGCTAAATAGAACCCTTTGGTTTTCACCAACGAGGCGACAAGTGTAGCAATAATGTTCCTTATATTATTATTCATAAGTAGAGCCCTTCTCTACCTTGGGTCCCTGAACAAATTCCTAATGTGCGGTACATCATTTGTAAGTGAAACCAGATTAGAAAGTCAAATGATAATATGTTCTTTAACTTTAAATATGAAATACTATGTAGTAATAAATGAATTTGTTCAAAGTTTATTGATCAAATATATTGATTCATCAATTTAGTAAATGATAAATTTAAACGACTACTAACTCAATATCATAAAAATATAAACATTAAACATCCACATGATCGCTACATAAAAAAAGCACAAAATTTTGTAAGAGTGGCATATTTGGACAAACTATTAACGGGTAAACATAAGGTATGTTCAATATGCCCACATAATACATAAAAAGCTGACAATAGAGAAAGTCTATTTAGACCAATTAGTGAGATAATTGGTGACAAAATAATTAGTGTATTACTTGATTGATTATGTTGTTTCAAATATTATGTATGCACCAAACTATATTTCTTCGTATTTTATTTGTAAGCAACAACTTTAATTTAGGTCAAAATTCACATTCTAGCAATATGAAGTATCAAAAACTGAAGATAAAATAAATTTTGTATCCGTGCCATCGGCATGGGCTTCATACTAGTGTGTGGCAATGATCGGCTACACCTCACCTCCCGACGCCCCCCCCCCCTCCCCCCACACCCAAAAAAAAACTCAACCAAATGATCCCATTTAAATAATTATACTTTCTCTTGTCATTTCATCATATTATTTAAACGAGAACATGTGGTTGAAATCGGGGGAATCGAGGTGTAGCATATCCTTGCCTTCATTCGCTAGCTGACATCACTAACCATAGGGTATTGTTTCCTTGCTTTACTCTCTCACATTCATTTGCAAGCTACCCTATTCCTTCCTTTTGTACTGCTTTTAGCGGTTTGAATATGGTGGATTAGGGCTGTCAATGGATGTCCGAAAAATCCGAAATCTATCCGTATCTGTATCCGAAAAACGGACGCGGATACGAAGACATCCGCATTCGAAAATTAATCATTCGGTTTTTTTCAAGATTATAGTTTGAATCATGTGTATTTTAGTACACTGAAGGATAATGTTTTATTAAGTTGAAAGTTTATATTATACGCGTTTAATGCATATTAACCGTTCAAAACTATTTATCATCATAATATCTGTTTGTTTTTAACACTTTAATAATTAATGGGATTGAAAAGAAATTTATGCTAAACTAAAAATTTCCATTTATGTTGTTGATTTATCGGTCGTTAGCGGCTAGATATCCGATATCTGAAAATGATTTTGGATGCGGATGCGGATGTGACACTATCCACATCCGAAAGTGTCCGTTGGCCGGTGGATACCAAAAGTTTTAAAGAGATTGAGTACTTCGTAACAGGGATGCATAAGCTATCGAACTACTGCTCCTCACAAAGATGGGTCACTGGTCGGTTTTATATCCCAAGTTATAAAACAATTCCTTTGTCTCACAGTGTATTTGTACACTTATTGGAGGATGACCTCCAGTTCTATTAGCGTTGACATTCTTGAAACCCCAATGAAGACGTAACCTAATCAGTCGTAACATCCGAATCTGTTTTTTTCCTTTATTCAACTAACAGGTAGTTAAATTGTAGTATCTCTACATACTGTGAGCCTGTCATAGATAGATAATAATTTGTCAGCTATACCTAATGTTTCTTATGACTTTATGTCTTCTCTTTACAACAAATAAAAACCTATTGGTAAGGCCTAATTTCTACACTGCTGCTGAGTCATCATCTACTTGGAAATCCAAAGCATAAATCCTGAAAATACAGGATTTCCCGGTTACTCAATTGCATCATCGTCATCATCTTCACTTCCATGTCATATGTGACATACTTAGGTTATACAGTACAAATATTGGAAGGGAAAAAAAAAATCTTTTTTCTACTTATACAGAAATCCAACTCGATCTCAAGTTAGTTTGAGCTGTTTATAGTTGATTTTGTCATGTATATTACCGTGTTGCTCATCTTCACCTTTTCCAATTCTGGTTCTACCATTGTGACTATATCTTCTGAAATTTTCATACTCTTGTCTAAGCTTGTGCTTTTATTTTCGGACAATTCTCAGAAAGTAGCCCTTCACACGGATGCGTAAGGATTATTGCATAACTTCCATTCTGTCTGCATTTATTTCCATTCTCTTTCCCATGCCGCTGCCTTCGACTACACCAACACTAACGTGGTTAATTGTGTGCTGGGAACCTCTTCCTCCACCCAAACCAATATTATCGTTTTTATCGAACATTTGATCTCAACATTTTGTATTCGTATTTCACCTTTAGTCATTCTGGCCATTGGAACATCTACGTTGGCATTTAACTAAACTCTTACACTTGAAATTTTACGATCATATTCTCAGTTACAATTATCCTTCTAGTTTAATCAGCGTTAATTTTGATAATGTAGGAGTAACTAAACATTAAATTTGTTCTAAGGTGTATACTGATACGAGATTTACTCATCATGCACAACATTGTATCCAGTTCATTTATATATTTTTAGTGCATTTTAAAGCTATAGTCATAACAGAATTGCAGTTGGTGTTTCTGTCATTTGTTCAAAGTTTGACATGCAAAGTTGATTTTAATACTACTTACTCATGTTAAAGACTCTTTCATGATTCTGATTTACAGGGTGCATGGCTGCCCTTGATGCTGAGCACTATTTACAGGAAATTGGAGCTCAAGTAGGCAAGGATGATTGACTATCTTCATCTCTACACAACCAAATTGTTCACTTGTTGGTCGTTAAAAGGGCTAACCTTTAAAATGCAGTTACATGTTATGCTGCTTAGATTTTGAAGCTTTTATTCAACCCATTAATATTGTGATTGCCATTGATGTTTTGGTAATTTTAATTAATTTTTCAATCATATCACATTTCTGTGTATTGGTAATCTACAAATGATACTGTTGGACTCTGAATTTGTTTTATGTTGGTTCTTAAGAGTTACGGAAATTGATGTATTCATAACTGTTATTCTGTTTCAGTGCTCTTTTGATTTTCTATGATGTATGTGAAGAGTACTGTCTAGACGACTAAATGGGAATACTTTAAAATAAAGCTTTTAATATTACAAAATTGCCCTTGCTTTCCATCTTTTCAACGCATCTCAATTTCTTATTAAATTCATCGAATTCCTTTGTTAACAAATTTCATTTTCTTATTAAATTCATTGTATTTCCTATTTTATGTAACTTCCATAAGTTACTAAGGAACAAATCAAGAATAAAAAAAAAAATTCATTGATCAATTAATGAATGTATACAAAATCCATTAAAATTTTTACTTTTGATTTCTTTTTTCGTGGTTCTGTTCTCAACTATAACAAAATTAAAATTTCTCATCAGAGAAATTTAAAATGATGTAAGCTATCGAAGTACGAATGCAAGTAAACGTAAGCAAGGAGGCTTTATTTATGCACAAATATAATGAGAACCAGTGCAAACCTCTATTTTGCACACGGTGATGCGTTGACTAACCTTGCACATTACAAAATGAAGAAATTTTATAATAAAATAGCTAATAACAGACTTCAATATTATAAAAACTTGCATCTAGTTCAAACTATATGATAATTTTTATTTCACAAAGATTTGTTAATAAAAATTATGAATTCTATTAATACAATTTGATATTAACTATTTTGGCATATGTATCTGCTTTCTAATAAGTTTACTAAACTAAGTTTTCAGGAAATATATTATATTTTCTGACATAGAAAGGCATTTATTTCAGACATAAATCCAACTACAACAAAGGTGAAGGAGCTTACTAATATTAAAGTGAAAATTGACATGTGCAGGCCAAGGGGAGAATTTTCAACTTTTGCTAAGTATACAAAATCTTGTTAAAAAAACTAGAACAATAATTTCAACAATTTAGCTATTTACTCTTCCATCTACTTTGTTGGCATCTCATCTAATTTCTATGGTTCAAAACCGATTAAAGTTTTGAAATTGCTGCCATCAAAATCTCTCTATCTTATGCTTGGACCACCTACACCAACGATATTCAAGTGAAAGAAATCTAGAATCTTTAACTTAACATTAAGAAAATGAATATGGTCCTTAGAGTTAATATGTCCTAGCATATTTATAAAGAAACACTACTCCTCCAACACTAAAATTTAAGACATACTAATATGCAACTATAAAAGGATAGCAAATATGAAAAATTTAAAATCGAGCACTGCTCCATACAAACTTGAGCCATGAATTAGAATTCAAGAACACTTTATGAAATTTAAATAAAACATTATAATTGATGGTGAAAAGTAAAACGTCAAATGCATAGTTTTTTAAAATGAAATTGAAATCGAATATTTCCCTCTTTATATAAGCTAAACGAGAAATTGTATAAATAACATCACATGTGTAACAAACCTGCTTTCTACGCCGTAATAAATATTAAATTAAGTTAGATAAAATAAAATTATTCGAATTTAATTTTTGATAATTATTATTTTAAAAACAAGTTTTTATTTGTCTAAAGTCTAGTTATTAAAGATTTCGTTTTCATAAATTGAATTAAATTAATAAATTCTTTTAGGGTAATAAAGTGAAACTAAATATAATAAATATAAAATATTTTAAAATGTAAATAATTTTTATATAATTGATATAGTTGGAAAATAAATTTATTTTGTAATAATGCAATGAATAATTAAATAAATGAATAAATAAACAGATATTCGATTAATAGAATGGTTCAGTTATTGAAATATATTCAGTAAAATAAAGTTTAGATTAATTTAATTGGAATTTAATTACAAATTAATGAAGAGTAAAGAAAAGAAAAGAGAAGTGAATCGACTTAAACTAATAGCCCAAAAATCAAATTAAGGCCCAAGCCCATTTAAATCTCATATCTCTCATTCTCTAGAAAACACATATTTCTACTTCTATTGCAAGCTGTATCCCCCATTATCCATTCCTAGCCTTAAACTCTAAAATCGTGCCATTAAAAAAAAATTCTTACTCGAAGGCGCCTAGGCCTTGCACAGTCACCAATCGCTAGTGGAAGGGGTGTCGCTTTCGTGGCAAGCAGACAAAGTTCGTGTGACCTGATGAAGGCGTCGCGATCTGGGTATGAATGTGCGGTCGCGTGCAGTCGGAGGATGGCGATGAGGTGCTGGTGTCGATCGGTTTTGGGCAGATGTCGAAGGCAGTGGTGATGATATGGGAACACTGGCGATGATGGCAATGAGGCGGTATTCATGAATAGAGCTATGATTGTTGAAGCTGCGACAAAGGCATGGCTAGCCGCGTGAAATGACCCTCTCTTTTATACCTGAATTTGTAAGGATTTTTTTTACATAGATATATATATATATATATATATATATATATATATTCATATATATATATTTTGAAGCCTAGAGTCATTTTTTTTCTTTTTATCTAAACAACTTATCCAGAATCAAAATCTTTACCAATATAAATATATCAATGCATTCACAAAGACATGCACATACATGTGAAGATGTATATGCCTCTCTTGTTTGAATCAGAGTTTTGGGAAACAAGAGGATAAGTTGATTGATTAAGTTTAATCAATCCACACATAGTTAAGTTCAATATATACAATAAAATTCCATCCATATATGTATCAATATATTTTAAACTCCTGATTCCTTGCTAAATTCTCTATGGAGTATAATTCCTAGAAACCAGATAACCGTGTTATGATTATCTATAAATTAATGGTGTAGTGCTTGTGCTCTGGAAAATGATATAAGTTTCTATCATTATCTATGTTTGATTTTCTTATAAAATCTGTTTAGAGTACTAACTCTTTTCTGGAATATTTTTAAGTGAGATATCATATTTCAAAGGCTTGATTCTTTGATGCCAGTATGCTAAACTAAATGAAATGCAAACTTAAGTGGGTTTCCTGTAACCATGGGTATCCATAACATGGTTCAACCAGGCTCTTTGTTTTGGTGTAACCCATAGGGTCTTAAAAATGCATTTTGATCAAAACCTGAGTGAAATGGAATTCAGATTCATGTTAAAAATACAAAGGTAACAGGTGTGTTAATATCTGTACAAAACATGTTTAATTGTTCATGTATATGCAACTATTATGGACCTTGCTTTCAACTCCTATATTACAGATTCTTCCTTTATTTAAAAATAAGGTATAAAAACATTTGTGTAAAACAAGTTGAATTATGGAAACATTACAGACACATAAATACATTCTCCCTATGCTTATCATCTCTTGTATACAAATGTCATGGTAGAAAAAATAAAACCATTTAATTTTCTGAGATTCAACTATCCAGATTTCCCAAAACTTACCTTTTCAAAGACTCAAGATTGACTAATACATTTATAAAAGTGGAAATTAGTCACAAGGGTCTCTTTAGCTAGTGCAATTAGTTTCTAGGATGCACAACTGAAATAATTACTTTTAAGGACAAAATGCAAAATAATTAGTTTCTAAGACCTAAAAACCTATGAAATTATGACCTTAAAAGTAATTGGATTGCTGACTTTGTCCTTAAAAGTAATTATTCTGCTGACTTTGGCCTTGAAACTAATTTTTATGGATGTGTGTCCTAGAAACAAATTGGACTGCAAAGTTTGTCCTTCTAGTGAAATGCATGTAACCACCCTATTTATCATAGTGTTCTTGCTCAATTCACTTACAAGATTTAGATTAACTTCTTCAACATATCAGATAATATCTAGATTTATAGATTCCAGTTACAAGTCAATTTCTTAGCAAAATACTTAGCAAAATATCCATCCAATATTCAATACTCAATACAAGTAGCAATTTAAATTATCAATACATGCAGATTTCTTCATTTAGGCTTTTATCTAACTAAGTTTAGCATGTTATAATCTTCTTCTCAAAGCCTTGCTCCTACTCCTACTTAGTTGCTGCAGTCCCTGAAAATGCATTTGAAGCTGCCCCATATTAAATGAGACACCCCATAATGCCATTAGCACACTAGGGTCAGACACATGTCTGGTATGAGAAAATCCACTAAAACAATTTGTAAATCAAGTTAAAGTTAAAACATGGATATATGTATATAACTCTGCCTTTAGAAAACAAGTAATTCATGTGTGCATGTTCTGTGTAAGTGTGCAGGTGCACACTTAAGTCTGCCTTTCCAGGAACCTCAAGAAGATATGGTACATTCATATAATTCAATCATAAATCAAATAAATATCCATACAAAACAGGGAATCACCAAAATGAATTAAATCATTTATTCAATATTCAGATTTCATTCCAGGAAGACTCTAGTTCCTCTTTATATCAACTTCTCCTACATTGATATATTTATCTATCTTGGTCTCATCTGCAATTAATTGAATCAATGGACACACTGTAATGGACTAATTCACTCCATTACACAAAGATCTCAGGACTTAAACAAGCCATGTGTCAACTTGTATTACTCAAGAAAACAAGTCATTCCTGCAGTGTTCTTGACCCCCATTTCCTAATCAGGTTTAAGTTAATAATAACTCTTTTGATTTTTCATGAATAAACCATTCAGTGATTCATTTCACTAACATAAACATCCATGTCATGGCATCTCATATTATTCATAACCAAACAGAGACAAACAGGCAAGCAAACATTGGTGTCTATTTAAATAAGATTCTGCATGTATATATATTCTTGTATTTAAAAAGGGGTATAGGCAACTAGCATTGGCTTTTGGCTTTTGAGAGAGAGTTTTTCTTTTGCAAACATCTGTGCTTAAGTTGAACTCAAAATGACCAAGTTTCACTGAATCACAAAATTTATTTGCTATGTACATGAATATTTATATATTTTCATTGAATCAGGAGCATCAGCACATAGGCAACCCCATTGCACCCCTAATTCCTTTTTGTCTCAAGCCTCAGCACTTATACATAAGTATATTGCAGCTCAATCATGTTTATATTTTCTGGGTTGAGCCAAAACCAACACTACTTGCCTATATTCAACATTTTATTTTCTGGGTATTTACTTATGTTTCTAAACATTAACATATCAGAGATCTGAGTTTATAATATATATATATATATACTATTAATACCTAGAACATTCAGATAATAAAACAAACAGAACAACCATGTATAAATCAAAACATTTTCATCTCTGAAATCACAGATAGACAATTACATATGAAAATGCATTTTTAAGAAAAATTAACTTATAAACTGGCTGCCTTCATTAGGACTCATTGCCTTAGATTTTGAGTGAGTTTTCTCACCTAGCTCTCTTTCACTTCCTAGTTGATTGGTAAGCTTCTGCCTTCAAACCCTTTTCTTCACTTGATTTATATTTAGGTGATATATATTTTCTCAAGAGTTATCCGGGAAGAAGAGAAGGTTCCCCATATCACTGCCTATTTATGCAGGGTTTTTCTTAGGGTTTAAGGCACTAGCTAAAGACATTTTTGCCCATCAGAAATCATTCCATTTGCATTTAGTATTTAAACCCAAAATCTTACCCTCCCCGGCTTGAGTTTGTGGAAAGAAAAGTGGTTATATCTTTTTGGTTAATTTCAGAAAATTGCTTTTCCAGAAAATACTTTTTCCTCTTATCTACTATCATGCTAAAAGTGTGACTTGGTTTTATTATTTATCAAATATTCTTCCTAATTCTGCCTATACCAAGCATTTCTATGTTTTATCTTATTTTTCTATTTTTAGCTTTCATCTAAATAGTATGTACTTCCTTTATTTATTTATAAGAGGATTACTCCTTTTTATATCTTCATTCTTTTTCTTTCTGCCTATAATTTAAAATATGTTTGTATATTTTATTTTGCTAATTTGAACTCTAGTACTTTATTAACATATATATGTATGCATATAAGTCTTACTGAAATAATTAGTACACCCATATATATATTTATACATTATTTTGTACTGACACACCTGCACATGTACACTCAAAAATACTCAGTAGCATCCATATATATATATTTATTTATGCATATAGCTTTTAAGGATTTAATATATATATATATATATAATATTTCCATACACATCAACATGTGTTCATTCTTAGCATTCAGGAATTAAGCTTTAGTTCATGTGTATTTCCTGTGCACACATGTACACACATACAGATACACCATATCAAGCTATATCAATTCCCCTTTAAAATTGGTTTGAAAATTATTTTAAACTTATTTATATTTTTCAAAATAAATTCCTAAAATCTTGGGTCATTACATACACCCCACCTTTTAGAAATTGTGTCCCACAATTTTCCTAAGCTTAAATAAATTTTAAACTTAATTCAGAGAACAAATACATTCTCAACCAAATAGATTTTTAGTTCTATCATAATAACTAAAAATATATGCATCTACAAAAAAAAAAAAATTAAAAATCAGAATTACCTTTAATATGAAAATAGCTTAGGATAATTCATCCTAACTTTGTCTTCTAATTCCCATGTGCAATCACTAGGATCAAGACTCCACTGTACCTTCACAAGTTTCCGAGATTTATTCCTCAACTTCTTCACATCTTTTGCCAAAATTCCCACTGGATCCTTTTCATAAATCAAATTAGGATTAATTTGCACTTGGGTTGGGGTCTCAAGAATTTCTGCCTTATCATGGACCCATCTTCTCAATTGTGATACATGAAAAACATCATGCATCCCTTGCATGTTTTCTGGTAATTCCAACTTGTATGCCAAGGAACCAATTCTTTCCAGAATTTTGTATGGCCCAATATATCTTGGGGTTAACTTGCCTTGTTTCCCAAACCTCAGTACATTTTTCATAGGTGAGATTTTGATGAAAACAAAATTTCCTACCTCATATTCCACCCGCTTCCTTTTCATGTCTGCAAATTTCTTTTGCCTATCTTGAGCTGCTGCCATTCTTCTCCTTACCAACTCAATTTTCTCTTTAGTTTCTTGTATGTACTCAGGCCCTAAAATAGCTCTTTCCCCTGCTTCTACCCAACATACATGTGACAAGCATGGCTTGCCATATAAGGCTTCAAATGGAGCCATTCCTATGGTGCTTTGATAGCTGTTATTGTATGTAAATTCAGCTAAATGGAGATAGTCTTCCCAGTTACCTCCAAAATCCAGTGCACATGCCCTTAACAAGTCCTCTAAAACCTTGTTCACCACCTCAGTCTGCCCATCTGATTGTGGATGGTAGGCAGTGCTTAAGCACAATTCACTTCCCATGGCTTCTTGAAAACTTCTCCAGAATCTTGAGGTGAAGATGGTATCCCTATCACTCACTATAGTTTTGGGAATGCCATGCAATCTTACCACTTCTTTCACAAATACTTGTGTTAACTTTGGTGCATTCCTTTCTGATTTGACTGGGATGAAGTGTGCCACTTTAGTTAGCCTATCAACTATCACCCATATGCTTGTGTTTCCTCTTTTAGATCTAGGCAGTCCATCTATGAAATCCATAGATATATCTTCCCATTTCCACTATGGTATGGTAAGAGGTTGCAACAACCCTGATGGCTTTTGTGTTTCAGCCTTGACTTGTTGGCAAGTCATACATTTTGCAATATATTTGGCTACATCTGATTTCATTCCCTTCCACCAGAAATCTCTTTTTAAATTTTGATACATCTTTGTACTGCCTAGGTGTATGGAGTACTTGCTTCTATGATATTCATTCAATATCTCCTCCTTCAACTCTATGTTTTCTGGCACACATATTCTATTCTGGTTTCTCAAATAACCATTTTTATCAATATGGCAGTTTATCACTTCCTCCCCTTTTGATATGAGAATTTTCTTCTCCAATAAGTTTGTGTCTTGTTCTTGCATTTTTCCTACCTTCAAAATTAAATCTGATTGAAGTGTCATCAGACTTAACCTCCCTCTATTTTCCTGTGCACCATGCACATGTACATCCATGTGCACACAGTCATTCTCCCCAATTTCTAACTCAGCAAGCAAGGACAAGTCCTTAAATTCTTCTATCATCATCATAGCTAATTTAGCATGTTGTCTACTTAGAGCATCAACAACTTTGTTTGCTTTACTTGGTGTATAGAGTATGTCCAAGTCATAAGCAACTAAGAACTCCACCCATCTATGTTGCCTCATGTTTAAATCTTTTTGTGAAAATAAATACTTTAAAGACTTGTGGTCAGTGTAAAGTTCAAACTTAGTTCCTAACAAATAATGTCTCCAAAGTTTCAAGGCATAGATCACAGCTGCTAATTCAAGATCATGTGTGGCATACCTTACTTCATGGGGTTTAAGTTGTTTGGATGCATATGCAATGACTTGGCCTTGTTGCATCAACACTGCACCCAAGCCAAACCCACTAGCATTAGTATATACAACTAATTCTTCATTTCCCTGGGGTACTTTCAAGATTGCAGCATTCACCAAAGCCTCCTTCAACTGTTCAAAAGACTTCTCACACTTCTCTGACCAAACAAAAGCTTGGTTCTTCCTGGTTAGGTTAGTAAGTGGTGTAGAAATTTTTGAAAAATCTTTTATAAATCTCCTATAATATCTTGCTATCCCCATAAATGATCTCACTTCACTCATTGTGCTAGGCCTCTTCCATGCTTGAATAGCCACTACTTTATTGGGGTTTACAGAAATTCCTTTGGCAGAAATGACATGGCCAAGGAAATGTACTTCCTCTTTCCAAAATGCACATTTTGAAAATTTTGCCTTTAAATCTTTTTCCCTTAATCTAGACAAAACCAGGTGCAAATGATTTTTTTGTTCTTCCACTGTTTTGGAATAAATTAAAATGTCATCTATAAAAATCAGCACAAACTTGTCTAAATAATCTCTAAAAGTTCTATTCATTAAATCCACAAAGTATGATGGTGCATTAGTCAAACCAAATGGCATAACCAGAAATTCATACAACCCATACCTAGTGTTAAAGGCAGTGTACTTAACACTTGACTCCTCCACCTTCATTTGATGAAAACCAGATGCTAAATCCAGTCTAGAGAACACTCTTGCCCCAGCTAATTGATCAAAAAGATCATCTATTCTTGGCAATGGGTATTTATTTTTAATAGTTACTTTGTTCAATTCCCTATAATCTATACAAAGTCTTAAGGAACCATCTTGTTTCTTAACAAATACCACTGGTGCTCCCCAGCAAGAATTACTTGATCTTATAAAACCCTTTTCTTCCAATTCCTCTAACTGTTTCTTTAATTCTTTTAGTTCATTTGGCCCCATTCTAGTTGGCTTTTTAATCACTGGACTTGCTCCTGGAACTAAATGAATTTGGAATTCTACTGGTCTATGGTGTGGAACACCCTTAACCTCCCCAAACACATCCAAGTATTTATTGACTATGGGAATTTCTTCAATAGCAAGTTCATTGGAATATTTTTCCAAGTCAATTAAATGATATAATTTCCTTTCTTTAGCCACTTCACATAAAATTATGATTCTCTAGCCCCTAAGATTTTGCAATGATATGGTGGATGATTCTAAGTTAATTATGGCTTTAAATTGCCTTAACCATTCTACCCCCAATATAACACCTATATTTGGGTAGTTTAAAACATATAAATTGGAAATGAAGATGTTTCCACCTATGTTTAATTCCACATCCACACAAATCATATCTAAAACACTAGAACTCCCCAGAGGACTTTGTATATGCAATGGGGTTTCAACCAATATGCAATTCAATTTTAGCATTTTAACTAGTTCATATGAAATCAAAGAGTGAGTTGCCCCAGTATCATATACTACTGCTATGGGTATGGTACAAATAAGTAATGTACCTTCCACTTGGCTATGGTTTTCACATTAATCTCCACTGTGGATTTGCCTTTGCCTTCCAAATTTGCTAATTTTCCTTGCTGTTTATACTCAGGACAATTCCTCTTCATATGCCCCTCTTTCCCATATAGATAGCACTTGAAAGCTCCTCCTTTCAATTCTGGGCACCTTGGCTTGATATGTCCTTCCTTTCCACATTGATGACACACAATTTTCTTCTTGGTTTCCTTAGCTTTGACATCTCCAGTGCCTTTATTACTGGCCTCTTCTTTCTTCTTATCATAAGGTTGATATCTCCCCTTACCCTTCTTAGTGTTATTATTCTTAAAATTTCTGAACTTTTCCCTTTCCTTGTCATGCTGCTCCAATCTCAAAGCCAAGTCTATTACTTGATCAAATGTCCTTTCAGCATAAGGTAACATGGCTCTGCTAAGTCCTGGGTTCAAACCTTTAATGTATCTATCATTCTTGGATGCTTCATCTGCCACTAGCATTGCTCCATATGTGGAAAGCCCCTTAAACTTTTGAGTGTATTCAGTGACACTCAAAGTTCCTTGCCTGAGTCTAATACATTCTTCTAGTAAGGTGGTCTTAGCTGATGCTGGTACAAATCTTGCTTCCAACATCTCCTTGAATTGATTCCAAGTGATTTCATTCTCATTTCTTCCTGTAATGATTACTTCCCACCAGCTTAAAGCTGCTCCTTTCAGCTGTCTTGAAGCCACTTGCCTCTTCCTTTGATCATCAAGCTGCATGTCATTGAAAATCCTATCCAATGTTCTCAACCATGCTTGAATTTCCATAATACTTTCTGTCCCTTCAAAGCTTTTGCCTCCTAAATGAGTATAAGTCTTGAGTAATTTGGAGAGCTCTTCATGGGGATTTTCTTGCCTTTGTCCTGCCCCATCCCTAAATGCCCTCACCAAATCTTGTAGATTGACCATTGGTGGTGCATTGGAGGATCCCGCTCCTTGATTTGGTGGTCTTCCTACCATAGTTTGCTAATAATAATTTACATAGCTGGTTAGTTTTTTTTAGAAGGATTTGATTTCAATTTTTTTTTTCAACTATGTTTTAGTAACATAGCTCTGATACCAAATGAAATGACCCTCTCTTTTATACCTGAATTTGTAAGGATTTTTTTTTACATATATATATATATTTTCATATATATATATATATATTTCTGAAGCCTAGAGTCATTTTTTTTTCTTTTATCTAAAAAACTTATCCAGGATCAAAATCTTTACCAATATAAATATATCAGTGCATTCACAAAGACATGCACATACATGTGAAGATGTATATGCCTCTCTTTTTTGAATCAGAGTTCTAGGAAACAAGAGGATAATTTGATTGATTAAGTTTAATCAATCCACACATAGTTCAGTTCAATATATACAATAAAATTCAATCCATATATGTA
The DNA here is from genome assembly GCA_030737815.1 of Allium fistulosum. Lineage (NCBI taxonomy): Eukaryota > Viridiplantae > Streptophyta > Magnoliopsida > Asparagales > Amaryllidaceae > Allium > Allium fistulosum. The sequence continues at coordinate 923,084,031 of CM060906.1, forward strand.
TCAATATATTTTAAACTCCTGATTCCTTGCTAAATTCTCTATGGAGTATAATTCCTAAAAACCAGATAATTTTGTTATGATTATCTATAAATTAATGGTGTAGTGCTTGTGCTCTGGAAAATGATATAAGTTTCTATCATTATCTATGTTTGATTTTCTTATAAAATCTGTTTAGAGTACTAACTCTTTTCTGGAATATTTTTAAGTGAGATATCATATTTCAAAGGCTTGATTCTTTGATGCTAGTATGCTAAACTAAATGAAATGCAAACTTAAGTGGGTTTCCTGTAACCATGGGTATCCATAACATGGTTCAACCATGCTCTTTGTTCTGGTGTAACCCATAAGGTCTTAAAAATGCATTTTGATCAAAACCTGAGTGAAATGGAATTCAGATTCATGTTAAAAATACAAAGGTAACAAGTGTGTTAATATCTGTACAAAACATGTTTAATTGTTCATGTATATGCAACTATTATGGACCTTGCTTTCAACTCCTATATTACAGATTCTTCCTTTATTTTAAAATAAGGTATAAAAACATTTGTGTAAAACAAGTTGAATTATGGAAACATTACGGACACATAAATACATTCTCCCTATGCTTATCATCTCTTGTATACATATGTCATGGTAGAAAAATAAAACCATTTAATTTTCTGAGATTCAACTACCAGATTTCCCAAAACTTAACCCTTTTCAAAGACTCAAATTGACTAATACATTTATAAAATGTAACCACCCTATTTATCATAGTGTTCTTGCTCAATTCACTTACAAGATTTAGATTAACTTCTTCAACATATCAGATAATATCTAGATTTATAGATTCCAGTTACAAGTCAATTTCTAAGCAAAATACTTAGCAAAATATCCATCCAATATTCAATACTCAATACAAGTAGCAATTTAAATTATCAATACATGCAGATTTCTTCATTTTGGCTTTTATCTCACTAAGTTTAGCATGCTATAATCTTCTTCTCAAAGCCTTGCTCCTACTCCTACTTAGTTGCTGCAGTCCTTGAAAATGCATTTGAAGCTGCCCCATATTAAATGAGACACCCCATATGCCATTAGCACACTAGGGTCAGACACATGTCTGGTATGAGAAAATCCACTAAAACAATTTGTAAATCAAGTTAAAATTAAAACATGGATATATGTATATAACTTTGCCTTTAGAAAACAAGCAATTCATGTATGCATGTTCTGTGTCAGTGTGCAGGTGCACACTTAAGTCTGCCTTTCCAGGAACCTCAAGAAGATATGGTACATTCATATAATTCAATCATAAATCAAATAAACATCCATACAAAATAGGGAATCACCACAATGAATTAAATCATTTATTCAATATTCAGATTTCATTCCAGGAAGACTCTAGTTCCTCTTTATATCAACTTCTCCTACATTGATATATTTATCTATCTGGGTCTCATCTGCAATTAATTGAATCAATGGACACACTGTAATGGACTAATTCACTCCATTACACAAAGATCTCAGGACTTAAACAAGCCATGTGTCAACTTGTATTACTCAAGAAAACAAGTCATTCCTGCCGTGTTCTTGACCCCCATTTCCTAATCAGGTTTAAGTTAATAATAACTCTTTTGATTTTTCATGACTAAACCATTCAGTGATTCATTTCACTAACATAAACATCCATGTCATGGCATCTCATATTATTCATAACCAAACAGAGACAAACAGGCAAGCAAACATTGGTGTCTATTTAAATAAGATTCTGCATGTATATATATATTCTTGTATTTAAAAAAGGGTATAGGCAACTAACATTGGCTTTTGGCTTTTGAGAGAGAGTTTTTCTTTTGCAAACATCTATGCTTAAGTTGAACTCAGAATGACCAAGTTTCACTGAATCACAAAATTTATTTGCTATGTACATGAATATTTATATATTTTCATTGAATCAGGAGCATCAGCACATAGGCAACCCCATTGCATCCCTAATTCCTTTTTGTCTCAAGCCTCATCACTTATACATAAGTATATTGCAGCTCAATCATGTTTATATTTTCTGGGTTGAGCCAAAACCAACACTACTTGCCTATATTCAACATTTTATTTTCTGGGTATTTACTTATGTTTCTAAACATTAACATATCAGAGAGATCTGAGTTTATAAAATATATATATATATATATATACTATTAATACCTAGAACATTCAGATAATAAAACAAACAGAACAACCAGGTATAAATCAAAACATTTTCGTCTCTGAAATCATAGATAGAAAATTACATATGAAAATACATTTTTAAGAAAAATTAACTTATAAACTGGCTGCCTTCATTAGGACTCATTGCCTTAGATTTTGAGTGAGTTTTCTCACCTAGCTCTCTTTCACTTCCTAGTTGATTGGTAAGCTTCTGCCTTCAAACCCTTTTCTTCACTTGATTTATATTTAGGTGATATATATTTTCTCAAGAGTTATCCAGGAAGAAGAGAAGGTTCCCCATATCACTGCCTATTTATGCAGGGTTTTTCTTAGGGTTTAAGGCACTAGCTAAAGACATTTTTGCCCATCAGAAATCATGCCATTTGCATTTAGTTTTTAAACCCAAAATCTTACCCTCCTCGGCTTGAGTTTGTGGAAAGAAAAGTGGTTATACCTTTTTGGTTAATTTCAGAAATTTGCTTTTCCAGGAAATACTTTTTCCTCTTGTCTACTATCATGCTAAAAGTGTGATTTGATTTTAATATTTATCAAATATTCTTCCTAATTCTGCTTATACCAAGCATTTCTCTATTTTATCTTATTTTTCTATTTTTAGCTTTCATCTAAATAGTATGTACTTCCTTTATTTATTTATAAGAGGATTACTCCTTTTTATATCTTCATTCTTTTTCTTTCTGCCTATAATTTAAAATATGTTTGTATATTTTATTTTGCTGATTTGAACTCTAGTACTTTATTAACATATATATGTATGTATATAAGTCTTACTGAAATAATTAGTACACCCATATATATATTTATACATTATTTTGTACTGACACACCTGCACATGTACACTCAAAAATACTCAGTAGCATCCATATATATATATATTTATGCATATAGCTTTTAAGGATTTAATATATATATATATAATATTTCCATACACATCAACATGTGTTCATTCTTAGCATTCAGGAATTAAGCTTTAGTTCATGTGTATTTCCTGTGCATACATGTACACACATATAGATACACCATATCAAGCTATATCAATTCCCCTTTAAAATTGGTTTAAAAATTATTTTAAACTTATTTATATTTTTCAAAATAAATTCCTAAAATCTTGGGTCATTACACCGCGTCAACTAATGGCAATGATGGAAGGAGCGACGACAATGCTTGTGCTCGGGCAGAGGGTTGTCATTGTTTTGGTAGCTTGAGCGGTATTTGGTGAGTTTCTAAACTCATAACTATGTCTATATCTTATGGTTTGATGCGTATTTGACTCATATATTGCTTGAAATGTTTGGTTGAAAAAATTATTGGAATATTTATTTGGGACTGATTATTGTTTGGATGTTAGTCGGTTGTGTCGATTGGAAGTGTCAATTTGCAAATGGAACTTTGTCCGATTGTGAATTGAACTATACATATATCTATATGTCGAAATGTGTGTATGTTGTACATGACCGGGTTCGAAGGAACTCGACTCGGGTCACACGATAAATTCATAGTGTTGATTGTTTGATAAATATTCTTGGAGTAATTTTACTCCATAATATATATATATATTAAATATCTATTTATTTTCTTATTTTAAAAAGATGTTTTGAAAAGTTTATTTAAGGGTTTTGAAATTTTATTAGAAGTATTTTATAAATAACTTACTAATTTTTATTCAATTAGCTATTTTTATACTTACAAATATAATTCGAATTATAAATATAAATATAGTTTTCTTTCAGTTATAAAACCATTTTTTTGGAATTCCAGTAAATCCAGCTTCGCCGGCAACATCTTGGGAGAACACAAGAAGGCCCTCCACAATCAACCAGCCCTTTCGGACGACTCAGTGAGGTTGCCAAGAATCGAACCCTCTCACCTCTATGAGGGAGTTATAAAACCCTTTTTAAAATCAATATTATAATATATTATAAGTTTGGAATTGTTTTAAAAGAAAAATAAGATATAATGCTATTTTATAAAACATATTATGAAAATAATAATACTACTTTTAGGTGATATTTTATTATAAAGGTTATTTAAATATTTTTGAAAGAGTTTTTCAAATCTTGGAAAAATATAGAGTTCTTTTTATGAAATAATTAAATGTTTTGGGTATGTTTTAAATAGATAAAAATCTCCCTTTATAATATGAGAATTTCAAATATGACATAATATAAAGGGAAAAAGTTTTATTTCGAATTAGTTTAAGTATAAAGAGAAGACTTTGAATTATATTCTATGGTATGAAATAAATATAATTTATTTGAAAGTTTATAAGTTTATTCCAAAATAGAATTTAATTATAGAAAATGATATAACAAATTATATAAGTTATATTTGATTCGTTAAATGATTTAAAATGTTTTATAAATATAAACAAGGATTTGGATGTAAATTATAATGTTAAAACTTTATTTTTGGTATTATATAATTGGTGCGAAAGTATTTAATATATAAATGTTTTACTAGTTTTATTACTTCTAGAATATAAAATTGATCGAGGAAAAGTTTCACTTCAAATTATTAATTTATTGAAAAGTAATGGTTTTAAAGAGTTATTTAAGAAGTTCATATAATTTCTGAAAATAGAAAATATTTTCTACTTAATATTATAAGTAATTTTAAAAGTTATTTGATAACCAATAAGAATAATTAAGAGTAAAAGTTGTTTATTCTACCTTTTTGTTTAAATGAAATTTTACTACACATTTTATGATTTCTTATTTCTTCCACATTGAATTTTGTTGTTATGAATGATTCACCATCAGATATTGATTTAATTAATTGCTTTTAATGTGATTTCATTCGATGATGACATCCCACTATTTGATTTTGTAATATTTCATTATGTATGACGAGAAATTTGAATAAACAGAGTTATAATACCATTTGGTATGTGACATTGGGTAATATTTCTATGATTATTCTTTAGACTCGTTATATAGAATATTATGTAGATTGTGTGTAATTTATGAGCATTGAATAAACGATAGAGCATCACGCGATGGTATGGGATGCCAATGTGATACTTGTTTGGTTATTCATTATAAGTAGATGACACTCATATGATGAGAATAGTATGATAAGAATGTACTAACATGAGGTGATGATTATAGATGCGAGTAGGGTAGGTGCTCTTATATTCATTGATATTGAATGCCACTATAATGGTATACTCATGTTATATGCGTTGGAAAGAACTAGATGGCTAAAATCCACCTTAGCGCCCTGATCTTTGGGTCGTGCCCCAGATCTATTACACCTTTATTGGATATTATATTAGATGCGCATCATATGATTTGGGTTAGGTGACCCATAGGGTAGATTCCCTATAGCCCATTGTGTCGAATAGGCCAGTAGTCTGTTACATACAAGGACAAAGTATGATCATGACCGAGGTTATGCGTAGACGAGGCACTGGTGGATATATGTCACGATGTCCATCCATGTAACTGAAGACCGTAGGAGTAGATCCGGTTAGTTGACCCTGGGCTCCTGGAGCAGGCATACGGCCATCAATCTCCCTTCTGGTTCCGACGGAGTAGTAGATTGACATATGCTATTGATACACCTCACTTAAGTTTAGATATGGGTGAGGCGGCCCAGGGTTAGGTTACCCATATATATATATATATATATATATCATCTATGTGTGTGTATTTATATGCCCTACTTGGGACTCCATGTCGTATAGTCATTCTCCATCACAATTTACTCTAATTTATTCATATGAGGAGATGGGATTATATCTGAATATGTGTCCAGAGTATAATAGATTCTCATTATTTTATTGTATATGATTTCTTTAATAGGTGACCTATATTTATATTGATGTTGGTAATCCATTACTCGAGATTAAGAGTTATACTTGGGCATTGTTGTTTACTAGTCTAATTGTACTTGATGATATCTCATATTTAATGATTTCTGGATTTTGATGATGATTCCAGATATGGATGATTCACCAATTTGATATTGTTTCGATTGGATAATATTTGGTATGATTTTATATGGATGATGACATCTTTATGCTTGGTTTCATGATTGTTGCTATTTTGTTATACTATTGTTTGTATGTCATCATTATTATTCTATGCATATTTTATATCTATATATGTGTTGACATCTAAATTTAGACACAGTCTGACCCGTGTGTTATTTACGTAATACTTAGGTCAGTCCGAGACATTTCAGGTTCAGGGACAGTGTGACCAGCTTGTGTTATTCAGAGCATAGAGTAGATTAGGATGTAGTATTATCGTATATCATCTGAGTATTATATAATTTCATGTATGTATATTCATGTGTTGTATATTGGACATACCTTGTATCTTCAGTATTATATATTATTACTGCAATTATGACTTTGTGTTCTCTGGTATTCATTGCATGTTGTGTATTGTTCTATTTTGGAGGCACATGTGTTTATTGCTTTGTGCCGATACCGTGTACATATAATGAGTTATTTATCTGATGTTTAAATCCATACCAATGTTAGCCCAAGGGAATATTCACATGTGTACCTCATATGCCTCGTTCTCTATATTATCTAATAGTATTACTCAGAATACTCTTAGGGTGGTTACAATATTAGAAGAACATCATAATTATAAGTTCCATAAGCTTATTACAATCAAAACATATAATTTTGATGGTGATATCCCAAACAAATTTATATCACACCTACCACTTGTAATCGTTTTTCATTCATCTGTAAGTACATATCTACACAGACTCGTTAGAATTGAGCAATGATTTCAAAGGAAGACCCTTAACCGAATGAAGCTGATTTACATATTCATTATATATTCTACTTAAGGATGGTATTAAATATTTTAATGTTTTTGTATAATCTAAATGAAAAGTCAAATTGTAGATGTCACCAAACTACATACTCCACTTCAAGATGAATATGACAACGTGATAACTTTATAATCAAACAACGTATGTAGAACGTCCCTTGCACAAACTCAAACCCAAACATTAAAAAATAAAATCAGACAATATATTATATAACATTTTAACCAAATAATGTTCAATTTTATCTTCATTACAAACATTTTCAATAAATCAATCCTCAACCCCACTACCACTGTCATCTTGAGAAAATAAAGCTGCTATTGCAATAGCTTTGCTTGAAGAAATGAAAGTAGAAAATGCATTCTTAACATTTGCATTAAATAGAAAGACCTTTAATGAAGCTCCAAAGGACGTATGTCTGTAGTTACAAACAACCTTACCACAAACAGAGTCGGCTCTGAAATTTATAATGTCCAGTGTGATTTACTAAATGATGCCCTTTGTTGTAAAAAATTCACAATAGTATTGATTAAAATTCTTATTTATAAGGATTAAGGAATCATAATTAATTTTTGAAAACTAAATACTACTTTTATGAACTAACATTGCAAACAAAAAAGAAATTAAAAATATCTTAATTCTAATGCAAAAAATCAACTATAATAAGTCCTGGACTCCCAGTAGGAAGAAATTTTACATACAAGGCTTGAAGTGTTCCAACTACTAGAAATCATCACTTACTTCCTTTGTATCATGAGAAGTACTTAGCACTTCATATATTAGAAAATTAGGATATGGATAACATGGTTATTTGTAGAGGGAAAACGTAATTATTATAAAATAAGAAGATATTATGATAAAATCTACACTTCATATCTCTTTATTTCTTTTTTGTTTTTTCCTATTAGAACTTCTCGACGGTTTTTTTTGGAAACATTATGATATCTAAAATGATTCGGTAAATAAAACCAAAGAGACTATATTTTCAGTAATTTTAAAAATTGTAACTATCTTTTATTTTCTCCAATTTGAAGACACGGTTCTTGCAAACAAAATTTATATTTACAATATGATAAGATCTTACGATTTATTAAACACTTTGTTTATCAAAATTATAAATAAAAATTGTAATTTTTTAACATAATTAGTATTTTGAGATAATACTAATATTTTATAACTAAATTCTTTTTTATCTCCAAATTCCTAAATCCTAATAGAAAGAAAATCAAGTTTTCTCCATTTCCTTGATTGAAATCAGTTGACGTAAAAGAGAACAATTTGGGAATGCTCGAAATCAATTTTTCTCCCTTTCTCTTTTTCCAAATTTTTAATAGAAAGAAATCAGGTGACATAAAAGAGAAAAATTTAGGAATTTGGTTTCTTACTTAAAGTTTATGCGCTTGAACAACACCTCCTTCCTCACAAAACTTCCTTCCTCACAAAAGCAAATTCTTTCTTCCTTTGTTTAGGTCAGCAACTCTTCTTCCTCCTCAACCCCCAATTGGAATTCGACGCCTTTCTTTCTGGCATACGATATTTTTGCTTTCTATCATGCGATGGTTTTTTTCCTATCACGTAATGTTTTTTCTTCTTCTGGCTATACGCATACGCGATGCCGATGCCTCTAGGTTTTGCTGCCCCGTGCTTATGCCCAGTTTGCACTAGGCTAGAGCCGGCACTGATGACAAAAGAAAGACCATGATGGACATCAAAATATCATAATGAAATCAATATTGGTCAAGTGAATTAGAACATCTAAAATCTTCAATACCATTAAAATTGTTACAATTGGATAATGCACTTGGTTAGTGTAAATTTCAAAAGAGATATCTTTACTTTCATGAAATATAGAAAATACTGGAGGTAAAAACTGTTAATGCTAAATGGTCCTAAGTGCAAATTGTATGCACTAATCAGTAATGAAATATAAGATTTTTTCTATAGCATTAATACATTATTATGCATGTATCTTATTTAAGGGAGGGATCTGTTAGATTTCGGTGATACAATATCTCCCTATAAAAGAAGATTTGGGAGATATTTGAGTCAATGTGAATTATGACTCAAATTTATTACCTCTTTTAGTGCATTAAAGAAGGCAAGTAATTATTTAAATGAAAAGGAGTTATTTTGAGAGAATGAAGTAACCAATCAATTCTTTAATCAGTTGATTAAATATGGTATTTTACCCAGTGCATGCAAATTGGAGGAAACTGGAAATCCAAATGGATAAACATTTCTTATATGAATAGGATAATTAATGAGACATTGATTTATTACCATAAATCAATTACTCAACCTATGTAATAATATATATATAAAGATAGTCATTCTTTAGAGATTAATATCCTCATCTCAAGTTGTATTTCTTCATATTTCTTCTTCTTAACCTCCTTCATTAATCTTGTAAATTTCTCTCTCAAAATGTAAGAAAATCTCCTCTCTCCAAAGTAGATGTACAATGTCTCGTGATAATGGAACCATTATAAGTCCTGTGTATGATTTTCTTTTCTGTTTGTATTTGTGATATGTGGTTGCTTATTTTGAGATATTAATTTTTTGTTTGTTCTACCTCACTATCAAGATGATTCTATTATTTCCACTGCATTTGGGGGGCGTTAATCCAAAATTTTCCCAACTGTTTGGTATTAGATCTATTTGGTTGTTGAAGAAAGTTGTTAGGCGGTATGTAAGAGATGAAGGTATCTCAATTGAAGCAATATACTATGTTATAGGATATTATATGCATCAGGATCTCAGTTGGTGATGGAGAAGTGGAATGAAAATAATGACTTCGAGAAGTGGTAGTGGAGAATAAAGGATGTTCAAAGGAGGAATATGATTCATCAAGTGGTGTTTGACTGGAGAAGTTGCCCGTTGATATATCAACCGTGGAGAATGTGGAGATGGAAGAATGAGCTTTTACTACTCTTCATTGGTCATGGGAGAGAATGTTATCTCAAAAATTAGCAGTGAAACTACTGCTAAAGGAATTTGGACTAAGTTGGAAAATCTCTACCTAAAGAAGTCGCTTATAAACCGTCTGATTTTGCTGAAGACGTTTTTCACCATGAAGATGAGAGAGAGTACTTCAGTAAAGGACATCTTAGTTTCTTCGATGATCTTCTGATGAAGATGAAGACTATTGATTTGAAGGTGGATGAAGAGCAGAAGGCGATGGTTTCTTGTGTTCCCTTTCGAAGCATTACACAGGTTTTGTTATTAGTCTGTTTTATAGAAGAGACACTTTAACAGCAGAGGATCTGAAGTCGGGTCTTCTATCTAAAGCCTTGAGAGATTAGATTAAGGTGATGAGTGAAGGTAGAGTAGGGACTAGTAGTCAAGGTCTATTCATTGAGAAAGGAACATAGGAGCAGAAGAGTTGAAATTCTAGGGGGCGTTTCAAGTCTAGGAAGCCCGGAAATGGTTGGAGAGGGAAGTCTAGAGATGAGAAGTATCACTACTACAAGAAACCAGGACATTGGAAGAGAGATTGTCTGGATTTTAAGAGAAAGACTGAGGATGGATCTTTATCGAATGCGGTTGAGAAGGTTGTATCTGATGATTTGTTGACCTCAACAGCATCAAATGTATCAAACCATTGGGTGCTTGATTCAGGGGCATTGTTCCACATGATGCCAAATAGGGATTACTTCAGCTCTTTTGTTGGAAAGGAGGGAAGTGAAATTCTTATAGGAAATGATGCTTGTTGTAGATCCATGGAAGATGGTATAGTATGGATTACATGTTTAATGGAGTGATTCACAGTTTGACATGTGTATGCTATTATGCTATGTTCCAAGTTTTCGGAAGTCATGATCTCTTTGGGGTTGTTGGCATCCATGGGATGTAAAGTGACCGTAGAGAATGATCATTTGAAGGTTTCTTAGGGGGTGATGTGTTTCGAAATCTATATTTGCTGAAAGGAACTGCCGTGCTTGGATAGTCTTGTATTGTAGAGATAGTTCTCATGCTTTGGATGCCATCAAACTTTGGCTTCTTCGATTGGGTCATATTTCAAAGAAGGGCTTAGAGTTTCTTCGCAAATGGATATTGACCAAAGGAGAAAGCTTCGACAAGTTAGATTTCTGCTGTGAATGTGTATTGGGTATGCAGATAAAGGTATCTTTTGGAGTTGAACATCTTATATCAGAGAGAGTACTTGCTTATGTACATACAGATGTCTGGGGCCAATAGCTACCGCTTCCGTTAGGGGAGTGAAGTATTTTATTTTGTTCATTGACGACTTTTCTTGGAAAGTTTGGGTGTATGTGATGAAAGTCAAGTCAATTTTTTTTGAGAAATTTAAAGCTTGAAAGGTGCTAGTTGAGAACCAGTCTGGTAGTAACTTGAAGGTGGTTATGTCTGATAATAATAGCGAATTTGTCTCTAGAGAGTTCCCTCAATTTTTGTAAGTTATGTGGTATTCAAAGATATTTCACTATACTTGGTGATCCGCAATCTAATTGAGTTGCTGAGAAGATGAATCAATTCTACTTGAAAAGGCCCGTTGCTTAAGATTGACCGTAGGCTTATCCAGAGGCTTTTGGACTGAAGCCTTTTCGATTGCATCACATATTATAAATCGAATTCCTTGCTTAACCATAGATAGAAAGATTCCAAAAGAAAAGTGGAGAGATAAAACAGTGTATCTTGGTTATTTTTGTATTTTTGGTTATCCGGTGTATGTACACCATACATGTGATGGTAAGTTGGAGGCTAAAGCATACAAGGGCATATATATGGGATGCACGGATGGAGCCAAAGAGTATCGAATTTGGAACCCAGTTGATAGGAAGATTGTACAATCCATACATATTACATTTGATGAGTCTGCAATGTTCAATTCTAAAGAAGAGTTACCTACTACATAAGTTGATTTCGATAGGCTTAAGTAGTTCCCACATTTCAGCCTATTAGTAGAGTTGTAGCTGTTGTTGACAGAAGTGAAGGTGCAGTTGATAAGACGTCACGCAGTAGTCCATAGGTGCCTTCTATTAGTGTTGGTGATGTGCATGAAGTTAGAGAAAGTTTGGTTTATGATGGAGCTGAAAGGAGTTTAGACGATGTTACACCTACTCGAGCTAGTCATAGGACTATTAGGCCACCCGACATGTGTCGAGATTGGAAAACTTCGGCCTTGATGATTAGTTTGACTATGCCATACACGTGGCTTATGATGAACCATTTGACCTTGAAGAAGCCATGAAGTCGAGTGATAGCTCAAAGTGGATTTGCACAATGGAAGAAGAGTTAGAGTTATTGAAGGAGAACAAGACTTGGAATTTGGTACCACCTCTTCAGGGAAGCCGAGCCATAGGTTGCAGGTGGGTGTTCAAGGTGAAGTATGATGGGAGATACAAGGCTAGATCAGTTGCAAAAGGGATTTTCCAAAGGAAGGGAATGAAGTATGATGAGATATTTTCTCCTGTAGTGAGACATACCTCCATCCAAATTTTTCTTGACATATTTGCTACTCATGAATTGGAGTTTAGCAACTTGATGTGAAGACCGCTATCTTTCATGGTGATTTGGAGGAGATCATTTACATGAAGCATCCAGAAGGATTTTTTATAAGTGGGAAAGAAGATTGAGTTTGTAAGTTCAAAAGGTCTCTTTATGGACTTAAGCAGTTGCCAAGATAGTGGTACAACAGATTTGATTCTTTAAAGTTTTCACTTAGTTTTAATCGTAGTATTAAAGATGCATGTGTTTATTTTAAGCATTTAAGAATGGTAGTTGGGTGTATTTTCTCTTGTATGTGGTTGATATGTTAATTGCTTTCAAAAATAAAGTTGAATAAATAAATTGAAGTCGAAGTTAAAAGTGAAATTCATGATGAAAGACCTTGGAGAAGTAAGGAAGATTTTGTGTATGGAAATCCAAAGGGATAGAAAGCTTGGACTTTTGAGACTCGCTCAAAAGGAATATATTTGGAAGGTGTATTTTCCGTTTAGCATGAAGGGAGCAAAGGCAATTAGCACACTTGCCACATATACAGCTTTCTAGTCATGGCTCTTTGATCTCGAAGAAGGACAAGGAAAACATGAAGAAGAAGCCCTTTGCAAATGCAGTTGTGGCTTGATGTATGTTATGGTTTGCACCAGGCCTGACATTGCATAGGCTGTTGGATTGGTTAGTAGATATATAGACAATCCAGGAAAGACACAACATAAGGCGGTAAAGTATATTTTTAGGTATCTTAGAGGAACTCCAAACCATGGACTCGTTTTTAATGGTAGAGATAGAGATTTAAGCTTAGTTGGATTTTGTGATTTTGACTATGCCGGAGATAGAGATCGAAGGATGTCAACCTCAGGTTATGTGTTCACGCTTGGAGGGATGGTTATTAGTTAGGTTGTAGATGATAGTTGTTTTGTCTACTACAGAGGCAAAGCTGATAGCTGCTTTTGAAACGGCTAAGGAGGCACTCTACTTGAAGCGGTTGATGAGTGATTTGGGCTTCCTATATGAAGGAGTTGCCGTGAGTTATGATAGTAAAAATGCAATTCACTTAGTTGAAAATTTGGCTTTCAGCTCAAGGACGAAGCATATAGAGGTGAAAAAGTTCTTTGTTGTCTCGATGAATTAAGAGAAACTAGTTCATCTTCAGAAGGTTCACATGGAAGAGAATGCAGCATATATGTTTACCAAGTCCTTGTTTGTTGTAAAGTTCGAGCATTGCTTAAACTTGATCCGCTTGTTGAGGTACTAGGTGCTATATGGTGGAACATGAGAAGAGTGAGTTGGTAGATGGAGACATTTATTTTCATTGTGGAGATTGATAGGTCTTACATGAAGAGGGTACTTTCAACATTTTGCTGGTGGATGGTGGCCTTGTCGAAGTTTGTTGACAAAGTGCAATGGGTAATAGTCATGTCAAAGCTCATTGGAAAAATATCCATTGTGCCTTGTCTGATAGTTGCTTGGAGTATGAGAATGTAGGTGGAGTTGGTAGGCTTGCATGAAGATACATTATCAAGGCGGAGATTGTTAGATTTCGGTGATATAATATTTCCGTATAAAAGAAGATTTGAGAGATATTCAAGTAAATTGAATTACGACTCAAATTCAGTGCCTCTTTTAATGCATTAAATAGGAAATGAATTAATTAAATGAGAAGTAGTATTTTGAGAGATTGAAATAATAAATCAATTCCCTAAGCAACTGCTTAAAAAAGGCATTTATCAGGTGCATGCAAAATGGAAGAAATTGGAAAAATCAAAGGGATAAGCGTTTCCTATATGACTAGAAGAATTGATTTGTTACCATACTCAACCCTAGATAATTGTAATGACCCGTAATTTTCGATAAATTTTAAATATTAAATTAAATAAGTTTTGGAGTTTGATGTTGTGAAAAATTAAAAATTTAAGATTTAATAATGAGAGAATAACTAGAATGAAATTTTAATAGTGTTAATTTAAGGCAATTGATAACCATTCTAATGTAATTCCAATTAATTGAAATGATTAAAAAGTTATAATTGGTTATAGATTGTAAATAAGGAAATAAACCACATTGTTATATTAAATGGTGAAATTGTATGTAATCGATTGAGATTGGTTAATATAGAATAATCAATCAGTATGTGAATTTATTAGCTTTTTTTTCGTAAACAGTAAACTTGGAAATGTGTTTGAATTGGTAAGTTGTAATAATGGTCAATTATAAATTCAATATTTAATTCGTTGAAATAAATTGGAAATCAATTGCAATCAATCTACTGAAATATTGCAGTTAATATAAATTGGAAGGTGACAATGGTAGAATATTGATGTAATAAATGGTAAACCAATGTTAACTATGTACATAAAGTAATGATTGATTGAATAAAAAGATTGAAATAGAATTTAATCAATTTATTGGGTTTTAAATTATAATTAATGAATTTATTGCAATTGAATTGAACACTGTAATTAGTGCAATATTTAACATTGGTTTTGGCTTGGAAGTTTATTTTAAAATATTATAATTTATTATGAAATCAAAAATGATAAAATTTGTTAGTTACAAAATTTGAATATAAAAAGTGATTTATTTAATAATAATTTATTTAATCAACGTGAAAATAACCATTTTGGCCACTGTCTCGGATTTCGACGAAACTAGTTTCATCGGATCCATAACAGTGAATTATTGTAAGATTTCAAGTTTCGTAGCGGTCGGATTTGTCGTTTGATCGTACATGCTCGAAACGCGTAGAAATCAATTTAATGAAATCAATTTGAAATAAGCTGATTTTAAAAACTAACTTCTTCATACGATGGAATTAGGACTTGAAACCTGTTCCATTGAGTTTAAAAATATCGATAACATCTATTTTGATATATGAGATGACCCTTTTTCGTTTTGGAAGCGAAACGGGCTTTTTGGGTCGTTATTGTCGTTCGTACAAATTCGATACGTGTTCATTTATTTATCGGGCTTTGTTCATATAAATAGATCTTTCTAAACCTAGCAGCCTTTTTATTTCTTATCTCAGTACGTACAATTCCATCTGTCTGCTTCTCCTTCTCAATGGCAGAAACTCTAATTCCTATATTCAATTGCAAATCAAAATTAAATCGAAAATTTAAAACTCCTTAAACTATATCATATTATATATCGTTGGAAAGATCTCGACGAATGAAATCTACGGCATGTGTTCGTTTTCGTAACAGTGCACGAATCAACTAGAAATCACGGTCAAAGCCAAATTGGGGGTTTTTAATCGGAGCAACAATCGACGAAATTGAGATATGGGTTTCGTAGAGGGGGCTTCCAAGAGTCGATTGGTGGTGGTCGCATCACCTAGATAGACATGAGGCGGCCTGAATTTGGGAATTTGGTTTCGAAACCCTAGGTGTGGGGGTGGCGGCGCGTCCGTGTGGGGGGCAGTGGAAGCCTTGGGCTTCTGGCCGTGGGTAGTGTCGTAGGAGGCGAGCTCGTGGGTGGTTGTGGCATGATCGGCGGTGGCGTATGCGAGGTGGAAAGGTTGGTCAACACAGGCGATGGGTTTAGATGTGAGGCGTGCGTTGTGTGTGCATGAAATGGAGCGATAATGATGTGTTGGGGTTAGTACGTGTTATGTTTTGTATTATTTTATTTTATTTAATTTTTGAATTTCAAACTTCTAACAATCATAACTTTTGTGTACGAGGTTTGATTTGCGCGCGGTTTATTTCGTTGGAATCGTATCGAAATTCCGGACATTATGGAATAGGTTTGGACGAATTCTGAGATTGTTGAAATTTGGGCCTTTATTTGGATTTCAAATCGATTTGAAATCAAAAGTGAGTGTTTTAACCCACCCACAACTACTAGATTATCTTATGTTAATTAAATTGAATTTATGATGCGATTAGAAATTGATTGGTTGATGTTTGGTATATTTAGAATTGTCATTCCAGTTAAATATGACTTTTATTGCATTTAATCGTCATTTAATTTAATATTGAATTTAATTGTCAATTGAATACCTGTTGATGAAAATCAGTTAGTTGGTGCTATTTATTGGTTGATTGAATGGTGATTGTGATTGGATGTTTGATTGTTGATATTGGATGACGGGATGTTATATTTTGATATTGCTATAACACTACAAGTTCCCTATGGGTTGAAATGATACATACCCGAACGATCTGATAGATTAGGGAGAAATTGTTATGGGTTGAAATGATAGACTCTAGCAATTTCATGGATTTGAAGTTAAATTCGGAATTGCGGGTTGAAATGATATATACCCGTAAATTTTAAAATTATTGCAGATTGAAATGATATACATCCGTATCACTTAACTATAAGGTAGAAAATTATATACAGACACCGGATTGGTTAAATTAAATGATTTTAAATCCTTAAAAATTTGAATTCATTGAAATGATATTTTGAAATAAAATTTGATTTGTATAAAATGAATTATTTTTGAAATCCAAGCTTTGAAGGTTGAAATTGGAGTTGGTTTAATGAATTGTTTAAAGAATAAAAAATAGGAATTTCAAAGTTGGATTTTGAAGTACAAATGAAATTTATCGAAATTGAGTTATTGATAACGGTTGAATATAACATTGAAATATATAAAATTTTGAAGTGGTTTAAATTTATAATTCGAACATGAATTTGAAATCGATATTGATTTAATGGTTTTAAATGAGAATCTGAACTGAAAGACAAAATTCAGTTTGTTGATTTGAAAGCTGGACACGGTCCGGATGTGTTGAAATGAAAGAAATAGTTTAATTTGATATTTATTTCAAATTCATTTCTTTTATATAAACTGTTTAAAAATATATTATTTTTAAATTCTGATTTTAAATTTTTTGAACTATTAAACTAATTTAATCTATATTTTAAACTATTTTAATCAATCTAAACTATTTTAATTTATTTTAATCTATTTTAATCTATTTAATCCAATTTAATCTATTTTAACCTATTTTAAACTAATTAACCCATTTTAATCTATTTTAAATATATTTAATCTATTTTAAATCCATTTAAACTATTTTTAATCTATTTTAAACTATTTTAGAATATTTTAACTATTTAAAAATTTATTTTAAACCATGCTAAACTATTTATAACTATCTAAACTATTTTCTAAATTTCAGGCTGTGTAAAGTGGAAGTATTTATATTTAAATCCTTGATTTTAAAGCGAATATGGTTAAATGATGTTATAACTTAAGTTGGAATTTGAAATGATATTTACTAGTGAAATGACATATTTGAGTAAATATGATGATTTTGAAATGAGGATTTAATTAACCTATCTTATTGATATGATTTTGAAAGTGAATATGATTTCGAAAGTGATATGGTTTGAATTGAATATGATATTTTGATATCAATTATGAATCGGTTTTGAAAATGTAAAAGAATCATCCGATGTGAAATAGCGTTTGGTTGTTAAAGCGACCGAGATCGGATATTGTCATACTCTCTGCCAATACTGAAAACCACTTTAACAACTATGTACGTGGTGGAGATTCCAAAATGAAGTAGGATGGTTTGGCGAACGATTCTGTATGAGGTAGTTACGTAGCCCTGACTCCCGTGAGTCATCTTGATATGGCTAAAACAGGAGCTATAACGGGCCAAGTGAGGTCGCTCCTCCTATCGGGCACATTTCTTCGATACCATATTATGACTTTGTGATTGATTTGGTGGCCACCCCTCGATTTTGATTTTGTGAGTGTGTTCCGAGGTGGGCGTAGTAGCTGTTATGCGTTACCACCAGTCTTGGAGTGCAAATGGTAGAATCCTACCCTGCATTGCCTCGCATGCCTTGTCACATGCCTTATCGCGTCTTCTACGAGTTTGGTTTGTACCGTACCTATGGAGTGCCCTCTGATAGCCCTCCAGTTTACGGAGTATTTACGATACTGTATAGACTACGAGAATATATAAAAATGTGTTAAAGGGGGTATGAGTAACGCCTTAATGCTATTTTAATACTTTACTTTACTGTAGACACTATTATAATAGCGTATTGTACTATGTATGTAGATAGTTTAACGGATCCTTAGAAGATGGAAATCCCGAACATCTCTTAAGTTATTGCACTAGATAGGAGATGTCAAACCCCGTAAACATCTCTGACGCTGTTACACTCATATTTATTTATTGTTGATTTAACTTACATAAGATCTTTTAGTTCTAACTCGAGTGTTTTTTCTTTTCAATTCACTCGGGTCAGTCTGAACTTTTCAGTGTATCGAAGACTGCATTTTTGGAGGACGAAGACGAAGATTTAGTACTATTATTATTTATTATATTTATTCTGTTGCATCATGTTGTTTCGCTGCATTATTTATTCATTTCTGTTGTATACAACTCTGATCTGTATTGTAAAAGTGTAATCAAGTATTATTTGTAAACAGCTTCATGAACTGTTTATTTGATTATTATATTTTGTCATTCCGCTATGAGATTCTGTGTTTTGTTTTCTTTCTTTCTCTGCTTTTTCTTATTTACCCCATAACAATCCTCCCTTTTGAATTGTTTGAGTCTGACATAGGTGGTTTATTGTCGATTCGAACCGTCCAAAAAGGTGGGTCGTTACAATAATAATATCTATATAAAGATAGTTATTATTTAGAAATTAATACCATCATCTCAAGTTGTATTTCTTCTTGCCTCCATTATCAATCTTGTAATTTTATTTTTTCAAAAAGTAATAAAATCTTCTCTTCCTAAAGTGGTTGTACAATATCTCACGATGGTAGAACCACTATAAATCCTATGTGATTTTCTTTTCTATTTGTGCATCTATGATATACACTTGTTTGAGATATTAGTTTTCGAGTTATTCTATCCCACCATCAATACAATCCTATCATTTTCGTTGCGTTTGGGGTTTTAATCCACAATTTATCTACATCATTGTTTTTTGAGCCAAAAAGGAAAATTCTCTGAGTCATCGCAAATACAGGAAAAGTAACGACTGCGAGAACTTTGAATCATGACTCATTTTTTTTGAATTAATTTAAGAATATATTTTCAAATCCAACTAAAGGTGGTTGTAAATAATTTTATAACACAATAAAACATTGGATCACCTTTTCTATACGTGCTCCATTTTCATTCGCTTCATCAGCGGACAACTGGATTGTTGTCTTTATGATATCAGTGATCCTGTTGTTAGTGGTGTAAAGGAAGCATTGACAGAGGTAGAAAATGAGTGCACATAATCAGAACAAAACTTTTTGGAAGACAAAAAATATCTTAAGGGAAGTACGTTAGAAGTTATTAATTTCGATTCTTTCTTAGTTGATATACAAAGTCAATGCCTGTAGTAAAATGTATATTATAAAGCTCATATGCTATACATTGCACTGTATCACATAACTATTCATAAATTCAACTAGTCATTCATCAATTCAACAAACAATTTTTTTTTTCTTCAAATTTTAGGAGTAAAGGAATACCTAAGCTCAAAACTAACAAAATATATTACACACAAATATCAGTATGAGAAGAAAAGTATAGAAAACATGTCAATAAGATATTTTGAAATCATAAAACATACAGTAAAATAAAATTAAAATAGAATACCGTATTTTCAAACAATACTCTAAAATTCGTTTATGCTAACTATTTCTACCTTAATGTCGATGATGTGCATACAGACACATATTTGTAAGCATTTTTCAAAATTTTAACTAAAGTTAAGGTACTGTATGTATAACTATGTAACATTAGGCAAGCACTCACTGAATAAGTCAACCTCAAGAGCTTTATTGCAAGTGTACCCAAAAACAAATTGTTTTGTATCTCCTTGCTTAACAACATCAGGATTTTTTTGATTAGCATCAAAATGAATTTTTTGCATTTCAGGATTGAATTAAAAATTCATGTGCTTTCTTCCATTACCGCTTTAGCAGCAACGGTTTGCTAATATTAAAGTCTGCATTATACATGTATCTGAGCCTACCTTCTACTATAAAGTTATGCATAGGGAAGTTGGAATTTGCTTACTGAATCTTTGGCGTTGAGAATTATAGAATCTTTAATTACTACCAAAAACATAGGATTAGAGACTGCAAAATTCGGTTTCTAGCTAATTAATTTAGTCTTTTGGTAGAATTTAAAAGATTAAAAACTGAAATTTCAGTCTTTGATTCTTGCTAATTAAAGACTGAGTATTTTGAGACATACATACAGTCTTTGGTTAATCTCTCTCTGTATATATGTATCTTTGTATAATTTTAGCATATTCAACATTATTTTTTATTATTTTGCATCAGATATTTCTTTTTATAGAACAAAATTCTTTATCCCTTAATTTTTTGAATGAAATATGGTTTTAGTAATACCTCAGATTCTATTACCGTCAGACAAAAGAAATGACAAAAGAAAGGAATCATAATACCATACTAACAACAACATTACTCTAATAACTTTCATCAAAAGGATAAAACACAGCAACATGTATAACAATCATGAACATAACGTAGCAAACAGATATAATTCACTAAGTTACTTTAACGGTGCAGTAACCAATAAATATCTCCCGTTGATTCAAGAGTAATATCAATATAAAATTTGGTCCGGCTATCTAATTAAATCCAGCACTCAACCTCCAGGTATGGTATCTTCTTCATGGTTGAGGTTGAGGCTTAACTCAATTCCAGTTGCATATCAAATAAGAAGCTTATTGTTGGGAATCTACGAGCCTTTGTAATATTTCTGAACAAAAATTCACGAGTCTAAAAGCAGGCAGACATCATTCCAAAAATGAAGCAATGAAGTTTCTTCGTGTTTCCGGAATTTACCTGCACGCCATTAATCACGTTACTTTCCACAGAACGTGTAGTTAAGATGGTAAATACATTTAAGTAGGATTTGTAATTATCCATCATTATGTGTTTAGTCATCGATAAGTTGCGTACAATGAAGATTTGCATTAAATAACCCATATTTCTAATAGTTAATAAGGCATT
This sequence comes from Allium fistulosum, assembly GCA_030737815.1. Lineage (NCBI taxonomy): Eukaryota > Viridiplantae > Streptophyta > Magnoliopsida > Asparagales > Amaryllidaceae > Allium > Allium fistulosum. Next base: position 923,105,452 of record CM060906.1, read on the forward strand.
ATATTAAATCAGATATGCATTTTCTTAAGACTAATTAACCGAATAAAGATTTGTTTGTGATTTGATCTACATTTTTGGTTCTACAATCTACGTGTTAGTATATATTCGTCAATTTTACATAATATGTAGTTAAATGTTCTCAATACAAATCCATAGACATAAAGTATATATGTTATGCATATTTGAATGCATGTATAGGCATCAGTTATCATATGTATAAGCTGCCCCGTTAAGAAAATACCACAAAAAATTATGTAAATGCCGTGTTTATTAGTGGTTTGCAAAATTATAGGAAAAATTGTAATTTTAAATTATAGGAAAAATTATAGATAATTTTAGTAGTTAAATGTATTTCAAATTTTTCAAACATTTCAAAATGAAAGCGCAAACTAGCTTGCGCTTTCCTGATAGAAAGCGCATGTTAACTTACGTTTTTCAAAAATTTCAAAACTTTAAAATTTTCAAAATAAAAAATTCATAGTCAAAATGTTGCAAATTAGTTTGCATTTTCTATCAGAAAAATGCAAAATACCTTGCGTTTTCCATTTTTCAAAAAATAGAGACTAAATTTACATATTCATATCTACAGGGGCTTTTCTTATAACAACATAAAAAACAGAGACCTTTTTTCTTGGGTTAAATAATTAGTGGGTTTTTGGAGGGGGGGAGGGGTTTGTAGAAACATAATATTAATTAAGATCGATGGAATGGTTCGCTTAAGATTCTAAAGGAAAAAAAGAGAATTTTTTTTGGAATTGGTAGTGTGCTCTTATTGGTGTTATGAGCTAAGCAACGTTGTAAATTTTGATTTATGGATGGTTTGAAATTTGATTCGAAAATTGCTCAAATTTAATCACTTTATTAGTTCAAAATAGAAATAAATGCCAATGAAAGAGGACACCAAAAATGAAAAAGTTGTAGGTTGTAGGCCAGCAATGTTACTTAGTCCATTGAATCAAACAATAATTAACGAAAATAGTATATATGTATAAATTCCAAAAACGGTTTCATCATACTAAGAATTCTACTAAATGAAAGTTAAGCACCAAACGTTCACCACCGTCAATTACATAAAATTTAGAATATTGAGCCTACTTTAGAAAATTACGTGCATTGGAAGTATAATTCAGAGATTAAAATCAAAACCGAGATGTTATAGAATGTTAATATTTAATAACATAAAGCCTATAACTAAAGCAGTCCGCGGGTGCGGCGCAGTGGAAATGAGGCTTATGTTCTGATAAAAAGACCTAGATTCAATTTCTACCATGCGCCTGTGCAGTTAAAGCGCTCGGCATATTCAATACGGCGGAGGTGCAAAAAGTCCTAGCGGAGATACAACGATGATATAGCAGGATATAACGGATGACTCTAAAATAACATATTAAACTCGTACTTAATGTTTTTACAAATATATAAATGGTAATTAAATAAAAAATTAACATTCAATTGAATTATAATTAATACATAAATAATTTAAAATAAAAACATGTGCGAATATATTATAAATAAACGTAAAACTGTTATATAACATAATTGAATTTAGTAGAATATTAGAATATTTTCATTTTTGAAAATAGATTAAAAAATTCAATTAAATAAATTAATTTCATAATTTTTATAATGTATAAATATCATTTTTCAATTCATTTCTTTTAAAGAAGATATAGCGGAAATAACGGAATATTGCGAGAATTACGGAATATAGCGGGGCGTAAAGCGGAAAGGCTATATTTGGGGCTATATGGAAATATCGTTGTGGTAGAAATCCGCTATGAGATATAGCGGGGTAATAGCGGGGTATTAACTGCACAACCATGCACTTCTATATCCTATATAAATTTACCGGGGGTATGAGGGCTTGGATCAGCGGACGGCTTTACTATACCTCCTCAGGAGTTTATTGGCCCGCCGGTTTCTCTTGGATTTTCAAATGAAAAAACTAAAAAAGCAAATAAAGTACAACCGGTATAGGTTTCCAAACAATATATCAAATCGGCGGTGAAGTTAATCCTTCTAAAATACCTAAAAAGTAAAAAATGAAATTAAGTTTATCTCAAAATTAACAATTAGCTCAAGAATTCCGCAAGATCCCTTCTAATTTAGAACATATATACGAAATCTAGAAAAAAACATTAACCAAATGTAAAGGCAACAGGGAAAAAGGTGAGTGCGAACAATGCCATGGCCATAGAACATGAAACTAACCTCTTTTATTCGCCAATCGTCTTTCAAAGAATTGCCGATGCTTTTAAAATAAAAAAAATCCTTCCACTATCTTATAACTAGTGTGTAACCCGTGAGTTGCACACGGTATGTCGTAGAAAAATAACGTTATAAATATTTTTGAAGAATACAATTTATTATGAAATTATATGGTGAATCAGTTAAGATAAATGGGTCCTAAATCGAACTTACAATATTTTGTGTATAATCTTTTGTTATGAGATTTACTTATTTTTATATTTGAATATAATTTAAATTATTATTTTTATCGATAAGAATGAGTTATATATTGATTTATTATTTTTTAGGATTCAATATTTGCTATGCAAATAAATGAAAATTAGCATTCTTAATTAATTTTGATATTAATATATTTATAAATTTTATAGATAAATTTTCATGTGCGTACATTTTGAAGATGACATAAAGCTTTTGATATATTTGGCTAAAAGATAAATGATGTATATATTGAATTTCAAATATTACTCAAGAATTGGTGAAAATACGTAGAAATGGAAGTGTAATGCTAATGAACCAATATATTTTTATGCATTTAAAGTTCTTGCAGTACATATTTATCAAAAATAAGTATATGATACTAATAAAGTGATAAATAAAATATTTATTTAATTACTAAAAGAAATATTAAGTGAAAATAAGATCTGTAACATTACAAATTACATTGCTATTTTAATTATGTGACAAAAATGATTTTTAATCCATTGTTTCTTACCTTAATAATTTTAGTTTATATTAAAGGTTCAAAAATATTTAACATTTACTTTTGAATGATAATAAAATACAAAATAAAAATATTTCTAATCAAAGTATGATATGATTCCCGTCCGTTGATTGACATAAAATACAGATATAAATAGTTAACATGAAATTATTTTACAAAAAATTCTAACTGAAAATGTTAATTATTTTTTCAGCATTATAGAATACAAACATTAATTGCTTACCATTAATTGTAGTGTCATTCTTCATTAAGATAAATTTTATTAATGACAAAAAATTCACTTGCCATACAAATTTTGGAAAATAAAAACATTATGTTTATAATGATATATAAATTTTAGAAAGAAAAAATTATGCATATAGTTGTTTGTAATCAGGGGTGGACCCACCTTGTGGTTGGGGAGGGCAAGTGATCATGTCAGAAATTTCGAGAATTATTATCGAACAAATTAAAGATATTTTCTTGGGTTTAAACCCCAAATTTTGGTAAGGAAGAACATGTGAAGAAAAGAAGAATTTGTTGCACTAAACAAGTAATCTTTTCTGCTCCAATGCCATCTACATGTGCTTTCTTACCCTGTATGCATTCTTTTTTATTTGGATATTATGCCTTCCTTACCTATGCTACATCACTTGACACATTTACTTGGTTTTTTTCACTTTGACCATATCATGAAGTTATAATTAGTTAGAAAATATGTAAATAAAATCATATGCTCTCTTTTCTAATAAAATATTCCATTCTTATTATTAAAATTAGCTTTATATTAAAATTATCGTTTAATAAATTAGTATATCGATGTTTTAGTAACAATTATTTTGATAAGTTATTATGAATTATTTTCTGATCTGAGCTTTATTTTCGTTAGTTATTTTATTTTATTTTAATTGAATAAATGGCTAAAATAATTAGATGCATCATCCATGAAGGCTCCAATTTCCTTTTAATCCCGACGCTGCTAACTTAGAATCCTGACTATGCCACTGTTTGTAAAGAAATACCAACTTTAGAAAGAAAAAATTATGCGTATATTTCTCTGTATTAAAATAATAATTTTAGAAACAATTTTTTTATGAATTTGAAGGTAGAATATTATAAAAGAATTAAAGATAATTTTGTACATAACTGTGAATATTTAAACCATATGGACATGAATGAAAAAATATTTTTACCATTTTTGTCAATAGGGATGTGGTACACACATTGAATTATCATTTTTATGTTAGATCAATTAATAATTATTTGTTAATTGGATTTATTTAAAAGTTTAAATTTAAGAACTTAGAAGAAATTCGTAAATAATTGTAAAATCTGTAGGTGTTGATATTTAAATGTAAAATGATAGAGGAGGAATTTAGCAACATATTGTAATAATTTTTATATAATTGTGAAAATTTTAAACTATATGGATTGAATGAAAAAATTGTTTTACCATTTTTGCCAATATTATAAATGTGGTACACACTTTGAGTTGTCATTTTTCTTAAAGAATTTATTAGATCAACTGATAGATATTTGTTAGTTGTATTTATTTAAAAGTTTAAATTTAACCTAATTAGTTTTAACATATGAACTTAAATGTAAAATAGTAGAGGAAAACCTAGGAGAAATCTGTAAATAATTGTACAAAATTATTAAATGTTGGTATTTAAATGCAAAACTATAGAATAACAAACCAACTGAAACATTTTAATAATTATAATAATGATAAATAACATGATTTTAAAATTAAATATCTAGAGGAAACCAAATAAAGAGGAGAAAATCCTTAGAATTAATAAGAGGGTTGGAAATTCTTCTACTTTACTATTATTTAATAGACTACTACATATTATATGGAGTTTAAACTCACATATAGTATAATAGATCAGAACAATAAGTATAAACCAAATCATTTGTATTATTTAAAGAAAAATTATCAAGTTTCTATTTTTTAAACTTCTACACAAACTAACATACATATACCTAAATAGTGGCGTCTTACATAAAAATATGATACTTCGATGACCAATTCTATTTGCACCAACCTATTCTCTTTTCACACCCCACGTTATTTTAAAAAATAAATCATATTTTTATACCCATTTTGCCCACTATAGGTTTAACGGTGAAATTAACCAAAACCAGATCTATAAATTAAAAAATACGCTTTAATGACCCTCGCCTATTGTGGGCATGAGTGATAACAACACCCCTGCTCATAGCAGGCATGGATGAAAATAAATCTCACGCTTGTCATGGACAAGGATTTTTTTAATCAGAAAAACCACGTTAGGCCGAAGCGAAGGTACTAGTTAAACCCATGCCCGTAGTTAGCATGGTGTTCTTTGAAACCCATAACTAGCTCGAGCGTGGGTGATGTTATGACCCAAGATCCCGCCTATCTTGGTGGAAAATAAATAAATAAATAAAACGGTAAAAAAGGAAAAAATGGTAAAATGACGGGTTATGAAAGGAGAAACAAGGAGGGTAGGAATTTAGAAGTTTTTTTAGGGCGTGGAAGGAAAATGTCGGGGCGTAAATAACCCGGGCCTACTTAGATAGAAAATACATGTACTTAAATAGTCAGTCACAAACATGTACAACAACAACCCGCATTTTAACGATTCAGTATTTAAATAATTAGTTTAAATATTAAGTCGTAATTAACAGAATGCCCCTTGTACTCAATTTTTAGAGACGAGTGAATTGGGACTCGAGGCACCCATATTTGAGTTTTCTTTTCCATCGCGATAAATATGAGTATAAAATTGACTATAACTGGAGTCCAAAAGTTTTTAGGTGAATAGTGTTTTTTTGAATGAAATGGAATTGAGCTAAGCATACTAGGTTGCGCCAAAGTTAACTTATATGTAGCTAACTCCTCATTTATTTTCATTCCAATGTTCCATTTCTTCCTCTTCTCCTAATCACTTTCATAATTACCCCTTAATCACTAAGCCCTAACTCCACTCAAATAAATTCCTAAATTAATGAAAAAATACCATAATTCCTCTTATTTAATACCTTTCGAAACTCATCAAGAGATTAGCTTGAAGTTGTGTTTAGAGTTCCATTCTATGATTTCAAGAGAAAGAAAGCATGAGTTTCGGTGATTAAAGCTTGATTTAGGGAAAGAGAAGGTGAGTGGGATGATTCTCCATCTATATTTACTTATTAATCTTTAATATTCCGTTTATTGATGATTGTGGAAATATACGAAGTGATTTGGAGATTGCTTGGGTTGATTTAGATTTATGTTCATGTTGTAAACATGATTATATTAACTCATTATTTGTTTAAGACCTTAATTACTATTTTTTTGAAAATAGATAGCAAGCTAAGAAATGAGTTTTGGGTTAAATGATTGATTATATGTGATGTAAGGTATTAGAGGCTAATTTGATGGCATAATTAAGTGCATGTCATAGTTAGTAATAATATATCCAATTTAAATGATTTTAGAAAAGTTACTATGCTAATTAAGTGAGTTTGAACTCTAGACTTATTATTAAAGCGATTAGAGGGTTAATGATGTTTAATCAGTACTTTTGAATATTATTGAAAAGTAAATTAATAATCTTTACTAATGAAAGGATTATTAATAAATATTATTTATGTAAAGGAATAATTTTATAAGTAAAAGAAGCATTTTATAAAATAGTATAACTGAAGTATTTTATAAAGAAGTATGAGATTTTATAAAATAACATGTGGAAGATATTTTATAAAATGGTTATAAGGTTTTTATAAAATAATTATGAGAATAATACTTAATTTTGAATAAAGAAATTTAGCATTATAAAGGCATGAAATGATTAATAAGCTAGTAATAAATTTTACAATATAGAAATAAGATTTTATAAAATTGTATGGAAAAATATTTGACTTTTACCGAAAAGATTAGTAAATAAAAGCAAGATTTAATTGAGTATTAGTGGAACTGTTTATTTAAATATATGTGTATGTATATGAATATGGGTAAGTATACATATATGTGTATTTAAAGATATATAACAATCAAAACAATTTGTGTGTGTTGTAATTAGAATTTCTGTGTATATTAGTTTTTGTATATGCGTGTATTTGTAAATATGTACTTGATTTGTACAAGTGCATTGCAGGCATTTCACGTAGCCATAATGACTATCATGTGTGCTAAGTTCCACTACACCACAAAGCTTTTTAGCCACACCCCTATCCGCCTTATTTGATACGGCTCAAAGCCGTATCAAATTTGATACGGCTAAAAATCGTATCTAAACGTTTAGATACGGCTTTTAGCCGTATCAAATTTGATACGGCTTTGAGCCGTATCAAATTCGTGCCTATTTTGGCTGGAAAATCATACACCCTGGAAAGCACGGTCTCCCCCAAATTCATTCCTTCCCTCGTTTTTTTTCGTTCTCCCTCCAAAACATAAATGTCGTTCTCTTTCCCCCAAATTCACGTCTGTTGCATCCCAAATCTCTAAATCACTTTGCTCTTCCCCTAACTCACGACCGTGATTTGCTGTACCTCGGTTCGGATCGATTTGCTGGCGATTGAAGGTTGCACTTGCTCCCACTGTCGAACTCTTTTGCTATGGATTATTGGGTAAAAATATTATTCTCTGATTATACCTGGATTTTTGTTCATGTGTGGGCACTGCAGGGTAATTAGGATACGATTGTAGTATATATGTGTAATCTGCTGTAGTTTATGAATATTGTTTGTTTTTGTTGTCGATTTAAACCTGCAGTTTATTAGTATAATGTTCATTGCTTCAAATTTGTAGCTGATATTGCCAAATATGGATGTTGCGATGATATACTTAGAACATTAATATATATTCCGAAGGGTGATTGTAAGTTTTGGATGATTTGCTAAAGTTATATTACTACTTAAACTATTGTCTGTGGTTATTGGCATTAGGAGTATCAAGCCAGGAATCTATCTCCATTTGCGAAGGAATTCCTTTATGATATTCCAAAAGTAAAAAAATTCCTCTTTTATTCTTCCCAGCCAAAATGTACCTTTTGCTTTATGATTATACATGATTTTGCTATGTGTTTCATTAACTATGTGGATCTGTTGTTTCATAATTTGATATAACTATTGGGCTTTGAATTACAACCAGGAGATGATGTACTTCATCCTTTTACTAATGATTTTGCTCTCAAGTGTTACTAATGATTTTTGCTATATGTGTTTCATTAATTAAGTCATACTGGCCTTTGTTCTACAATCGTACAAGCCTTTTAGATGGTTCACGTTATCTAGAATATCATTACATGCATTACATATTAACCGAAATATAAACTATCACTCATACATGGATTTTTTTAATTAAAAAAAATAAAATTGTTGGATTTGTATTATGAAGAATTTAGCAAAAAATCTACTGTACAATCTGAACCAACCTCATCAACACAAAGAGTGATATTAAGATATTTATAGTGATAGCAACTCACTTCACTATTATGCAGTATTATGGAACGAATATTTGCTCAAGAGAAATCTCGTAAGGTACAAGATTATTTGCTTTCGTTCAGAAAATGAAGTAACAAAGAAAGAAGTACTAATCAGATCTCATACTATCAATTAACTTGCATGTACTTCCTTACCGTCATACTTTATAATGAAATGTATATTAGGGACTGACATGACATCATGGTAAAAGTCTCTTTCTGAAAGGTAAAAAGTTGATTTCTATAGATGACCTCTTTCTAATATAAATTTGCATATCAGAAATTCTTAGTCAATTAATGGGTTTGGTCAGTTAATAATCAAATGTGGTATGCAAATGGAATTATTAATATTATCTTTGTATAAATTATTAGGTGAACTAATAACCTCACCGTGACTCTTTACGGCTATTGCCAAGTCTTATGCTAAATGCAATTAATTTCATTTGGGTCAGCTAAGGCTGAGAAATATGCAATATGATCTCATGCTGATTTGGTTATTCCAATTAAAAAATGGGTTGAAATACCTGACTGTTACTATGCAAACAAATAGAAGATAAATATGGAAGGTGCAGTGTGCCATGCTAAACAAGCAATTGTATGCCAAGTCTTATGCATTATATTTTGGGATTTTTGAAAATTATTCCATTCTTATTAAAAGTAACAATGAAAAATTTAACCGACGACGTATCTTTAAAAGCATTTATCAATTAAGTCAGAAGTATAACTCTAATTTCTGCAATTATAAGTTACATCCGTTGAATTTCTGTGAAAATGAAGGAAGGCAATACTGCTCTTGATGCAATCCGCGAAATAAATAGATTAAGAATAAAAATATGCATTGTATTATTTATACAATAATGCTTTCAATCATAAAGATGGCACTAAAATATTAGAGAGATAAAGGATATGAAAGCAGTGCCAAGAGCAAGTTATAAGTACGCGGTTTGCAAGTAGAAAACAAACGGGAGGGGGGAGTTGAGGGACCACCATAGAACCTATCATTTCCATGGGTTAACTTTTCAAATGGCTGTGACTGTGACAGTAGAATCACAGTGTAATAGTCATCACTGTAGTAAAAAAAATTAAACTACTTAATATACCAAATCTCAACATAATGACATGTTTTCAGAAGGGTCATGCTCTAGAAAGAGGTACAAGATATATAACTATTTACTTATCCAATTTCAGTATTGAATTACCCAATCAAATATAATGTGAACTCAAAAATATTGTATTCACAGAGTTCTTAGAATTTTCAGAAGTGGCAGGCTATAAAAGGCTACTGAGTACTATATTTTGTATATTATTATTTTTTCCTTCTACTTTTAGCTTCATGGTTGGTGTGTGATTTGGTGCGACAATTGCCTTAAGGTTATGTATCTTAGATCTTCGTAATTTCATCATATTTTGTAACATCAGTTAACCTGAAAAATAATAAATTTATCGCTATACCTCCCTTAGTAGTTTAGTAGTGTGTGCCTTGAGACACATCAGATGGGTGCAATCTTGTAACAGACTGACGTTTCTTAGTAAGTTAAATTTAGTGAAACACGTTTCTAATTTGATGGAAACACATTTTTAAGTAGATGGAAACTTGCAATAAGGGTCGCCAAGATAAAGTAGAGGTTTTTTTATAAAGAAAAATGATAACTCTATGCGTATTTTGATTGAGCGTTCTATCAAATGTGTCAAAAGATAATTACTATCTTTTCCACTGTTGCAAGTTAAAGTTTGAATTACTTTTATATATATACTATGTTTTGCAATAGTTCATACTCTGATATTTTATTATTAGAAGTTTATATGAAGAGGACGTGATTGTGTTTTAATTGAATTTCATATATTACTTGATGGAAGTATTGAAGTAATATATTATTAATACTATAAAATTTAAGGAATATGACTAGAAATATTTAATGAACTCAGAATAATATTAATAAGTTTTATTTCTTTTAAATAATTAGAAATTATTAATTTGAAAAAATTAGTAAATGTAATGTAATTTTTTTTGGAAGTTATAACAATGTATTAGAGCATGTTTTTATATGGTTTTCAATTTTGACATTTTTTTTAAAGCTGCATTTCCCCGTTACCATTACCGTACCCGCTCCTGCCATGGGCTTCTTAGATGCACACCCTGGACAGCATTGTATTTTTTATCTTGATCGCGACTAGATTCAAAATGTAGTTATGTATATGGTACTTGGGTTTATCTATTCTAGTTATGTGTTAGCTGGTCTTCTTCTATGTGTTTCATCTCCCTAATGTGTTATACCACTTAAGTTGTATGTTAATATATTGCAACAATGCATTGAGTTGGGTTTAAAACAAGATATTTGTTAAATATTGTCCAGATTCCAACTTTAATCCTCCTTTTTAGTACCAATTAATTTGTTCTTCCAATTGTAATCCCTCTTCAGTACCGACTCCCATGCTCTTGTCTTTCTGTCTTAAAATTGTTTTGATCACTGCTTTACATCTCACTACATAACTTCTTAGTTCTCATAAAGTTGTAGCCATTTTTCTTTGCTAATGCTGTCAAAAAATAAATATTGAAGACTTTTTACCAAGAATTTGTTGGTGAATTCCCTACATATTCAACAACTCCATCTGCACTATTTTCTTAAATCATGTTGTTAAAATTATTTCCTACATCATTACATGTTCGACTCAGCTAGTTTACCAATAAGAATGTGAACTTGTTCAAAGTCTCTGCTCCATTAGCTATCTGCGAAACCTCCCAATTCTCTCATAGTATCTCAGAGTCTTAGGATCCCCATGTTGTACTGTTTGAGCATAAATCAGCTTCTATACAAGAGAAGTTTTCTTAACCACCTAGAAATGCATTTATTTTAACAAACACAACAACAACAAGTTAAAGCCTTTAGTCCCAAAAGGCTTTAATTTATTTTAGAAAATACAACATACCCCTTGGATGCAAAGTTATGCGTAGAAGAGAAAGAAGTGAAGTGCTGTCGAAATTAAAGCATTTAGTCCCAAAATGGCTTTAATTTGTTTTAGACAGAAGTGAGGTGTTGTATACAAATTTTTGATTGTATGATTAATTAAGATAATGTTAGACCGAAATAACTTACCAAAACAAAATTCGTTGGTTTTCGTTTATATTTAAGTTGATTACATCGCAAATATATTATATTTACGTCTAATGTTCTAATATATATGATATAGGAGGGCAATATGTCTTTCAGTATAGACAAAAAGTGGATAAATGAATCTGATCAAAGATCTACATACTATATAGACGGGGTGAAGAAGTTTATTAGTTTTGTTGATGACAACGGTGGTAAGAAAGGAGTGTATTTATGCCCTTGCACTCGGTGCAAAAATATGAAGACGATCAAATTAGATGACATTCATTTTCATTTGCTTAGATGGGGTTTTATCCAATCATATACCGTATGGTATTTTCATGGGGAAAAAAGGGCAGAGAAGGAAAAACAACAACCAGTTAGTCATGCCACAAGTACCGACGAGTCTGAACATATTATGATGGAAGATCTAGTCAATGATGTAGATAGATTTCATCATTTTCAACCTGAAAATCCGTTGTCTGATCATGCTAATGTTGGAGAGCCGTCTATGGTTGATGGCAATTGGCAGGCCAATGAAAGTAAGAAGTATAAATTACTTTTTGGTAGCGCAAAAGAGCCACTGTATCCTTCATGTTCAAAAGGGTTGACGAAGCTGTATGCCATTGTGAAACTGAATAGCTTGAAGACCCAATATGGCTTTTCAGATAATGGTGTGACTGCACTCCTCGAACTAATAAAGGAGTTACTCCCCGAAGGTAACACGCCGCCGACAAAGTACTCCGACGGGAAGAAGTTAATTAAGCCAGTTGGGATGAATTACAAAACTTATGATGCATGCATCAATGATTGCATATTATACTGGAAAGATGATGCGAATAGAGTTTCGTGTACAAATTGCAACGAACCAAGATATATGACATCATTCAACGAAGAAAGAAAAGGCATCAAAGTACCTCGAAAGACATTAAGACATTTTCCTTTAATTTCTAGATTGAAGAGATTGTATACTGTACCATGGATAGCAGATGCGATGACCTGGCATAGTCGTGCCAAGTCTGATCCAACCATAATGCGTCATCCATGTGACAATTCTCAATGGAAAGCCGTGGATTATTTTGACCAAACGTTTGCTGTCGAGCCACGAAATGTCACACTTGGAATAGCAACAGATGGTTTCTGTCCACATGTTTCTCTATCTAACCCTTACAGTTGTTGGCCAGTAATTGTAGTACCATATAATCTTCCTCCGTCTATGTGCATGAAACGAGAGTTTTCAATGTTAACACTGTTGATTTCTGGGCCAAAATAACCAAGGAAGGATATTGATGTTTATTTACAGCCGTTGATAGACGAGTTAAAGCAGTTATGGGAAGGAGTTGTTACATATGATTCATTAAATAAATCCGAATTCACAATGAGAGCTAGGGTGTTGTGGGCAATCCATGATCACCCTGCTCTTGGGACTTTATCGGGATGTATAACTCACGGTTATTTTGCATGTCCGGTTTGTGGGGAAAACACTTGTTCTTATCATCTTCCTGAAAGTAAGAAGATGTGTTACATGGAACATCGAATGTTTCTTCCTAAAGAACACAAGTTTCGATACAACAAGACAAATTTCAACAACGAACAAGAACTTCATCGTCCTAAACGGACATTAACTGGTTTTGAAGTTGAAAAGAAAGTAGCGAATATCAAAATGAAAGTTGGTAAACACAAAGAAGAAATTAGTCGAAAACGGAAAAAGTCAATTAATGAAGAAGTTGACAATGTTTCTACATGGTATAGGAGGTCTATCTTTTTTGATTTACCATATTGGAAAGCAAATATGATTCGCCATAATATTGATGTTATGCATACGGAGAAAAATGTCACAGAGCATCTCATCAGCACCATTATGGACCATAAAGATAAGTCAAAAGATGGCATCAATGCACGCAAGGATTTGAAAATCATGGGTATAAAACAAAAGTTATGGGTGATGGAAGATCCTGAAACAAATAAAATAATCATACCAAAGGCAACTTTCACTTTGAGCAACGAAGAAAAGATACGGTTTTGCACCGTTTTGAAAAACCTGAAAGTGCCCAACAAATTCTCTTCAAACTTCCACAACAATGTGAGCATCAATCCTCTCGAACTAAGAAATATGAAGTCACATGATTACCACGTCATAATGCAACATTTGCTTCCGGTATTGCTTCAACATTCTTATCCACAACATAAGGATCTGCGAAATGCTATTCATCGTATTAGTCTATTCTTTAACATTTTGTGCTCAAAGGTGATCAATAAGGAACACCTTGTAAAAGCAAAGGCTAGTTTGGTAGAAGCAATGTGTGTTTTTGAAAAACATTTTCCACCTGCATTTTTTGATATCAGTATCCATCTTATGGTTCATTTAGCCAATGAAGCATTAATTTGTGGTCCTGTCAGATATAGATGGATGTATCCCTTTGAACGGTAAATAACTAATTTTAGTTATGTACATTATTTTTCGATAGGAATAGTTATTATGTACAATATATAATTGATCACATTCACAGGTTGATGAACATATAAAGGATATGTGCGCAACAAAAGATACATTGAAGGTTGTATTGCAGAAGGATATATCATACAAGAAGCTAGCCTTTACTGCATGGAATATATGCCAAACGGAGGTGATGGCAATCATAAACATACCCGCGAAGCGTTTTTAGACGAGGACGATGAGTTTGCTGGTGAGATACCTTTAGATAATGGTAAAGATATAATGTTAACCCAAGTGCAGTTTGAAAAAGTGCGTAGATGGGTCCTTAATAAGTATGATGGATTGGATGAATGGAAGAAGTAAGTTCACACCTTTTTTTTGAATTTCCATTTTTTAATTCAATTTATGTATTCGTTTTGATATGTGTTTTCCGTAGGAGGTATAACTCCTATGCGAAAAGTACTAGATTTCAATCACGAGGCAGGGGTACAACTGTCGAAGTCGTTCAAAGTTTTACTCTATGGTTACACAACGAGGTATTACAACATCTTAAGTATTTCACGTGTTTATAAGTTGGCAATACACCTTCGTGACCATGTTTTGTTTTACTTATTGTATTTTATGTAGTTGTTGAAGTGCATCGATGTTGATCCAACTCTCTGGCGGCTAGTGCATGGGCCGAAGTTCACGGCGCTTAGTTATACTAAGTACCAAGTGAATGGTTTTTTATTTTCCCCGAAAATGTACGAAGATCGTATGGTAACACAAGATAGCGGTGTATGCATGAAAGCAATTACAAAATTTAGAGCGAGTGGTAAAGATAAAAATTATAAGGAAGTAGAAACAACGTATTACGGAGTCATTCAACAGATACTTGGGTTGGATTACACTGACTTCAAACAAACAGTTTTTTGTTGTGATTGGGTAAAGGTCGAGGATAAGATCAACGGTTGCAAAATAGATCCTGTTTCAAACTTGATCATGGTTAATTAAGGAAAATTGAAGAGCAAAGATAGCGTGAATGATGAGCCATTTATTCTTGCATCAGAAGCGAGTCAAGTGTTTTACTCAACAGATTTAAAAAATAACGGTTGGTCTTTGGTTTTGCATACACCAAAACGGTTGACTACAAATGTGGATGACATTGAGTTTCCTACCGTCTATCAATCATCTTTTGAAGATAATGAAAAATTAGAAGACCTTACCAAAACCATTTGTTAACTGATGAATTGTTAAATGCTTCATTTCTCGTTTGAATTTCTAGTCCTTGGGGTAGTAGGAGTGTGAGATATCATTGAACCAAACAAAAATTCGCATAAAGAGAAGGTTTCTTAAAATGTCTATATTGTTGTTGGTTTCTGTTATATTGAAAAGTTTCATGATAGTATGTTTTTTATAGACTTGTAGATAAAAGGGGATTTATTTTTAAAACTAAACGTGGAATCGAAATTACAAATTTAAACCATTTTCATTAGTTGATTGTAGTCAAATTTGAAATCCAAATAGTTCTTCTGTTGTTATTGCTTTTTTACTTTTGTTATTGCCATGAATTGATGGTTGATGAGACCGCTTTTATTGGCTAAACAACAAATTTTACAGTGATGTTGATTTCATTTTTATTTCAGGACAGCCGAGTTGATATATTCGTAGATTATTTGTTGCATTCGTAAGCATTGCTCTCAGTTTTTATAAACTGGGTTTATTTGTGGATTGTTTTTTCTTTTCTTTTTGTAATCTGTGATACAATTACAAATCAATAATGGTTATTTAACCATGTGCAGGAAACTATGTCACAAAATCCAACATCATCACATTCATCATGTTCAGAAGAACAAATAATTGATTAAAACTTACTTGGTATTCCAGTCTCAGAAAACGCTGGAAAAATCGCCACTATACTGGGTAAACTAGTAAGAGCTCATGTTCCGATATCATACATAAGTTGGAACAAAGTACCCGGTACATATAAGGACGATGTTTGGAACCAATTGGTGGTAAGTTTTTACTTTGATTCATTTCTGACGATATTTAAAAAATATTTATGGTCAGTCACTCTATTTTGCAATGTATATGCACTACTTGTTACAGTCAGTTTCTGAAACCTGTTTTAAGTCTGATAGAATTGATTAACTTGCTTAGGTCGGCAGTTGGCTCTATTATTTGATAGAATTGCTTCTTTAGTTTTTTTTATTAAGTCTTCTTGAATCCAGTTTACAAATGAACGGTGGCGATCTTAAGTCTTAACATGTATTACATACAGACAGTTCCATAATGTTTTGTTTATGTATTTTACTTTTTGCAGAAAATGCATGCGCTCGAACCGCTTTCAAAGGAATTTTTTTTAAAAAGAATGTCCGAGGCTTTTAGGAGACACAAAAAAAACTTGAGAGCAAGTTTTTATGACACTTTCAACAATGACGAAGAACGGATGAAAAATTGTCCACCTACAATTGCTCAAGAAGATTGGAACGAGTTCATAAAAAATGAAGCAACGCCTGAAGCGAGCGGAAGAAGGGAGTTAGCCAAAAAAAAGATCATTGCTCAGTTATGCTCACCATGCAGGCCGTAAAAGTCACGCTAGAATAGAACACGAAATGGTAAGTTATATTCATTTTTTTTCAAAAATGGTAAAAATCACAACTAACATATTTTTATATATTGCAGATCGTTGCAAATCCATCTGCAAATATCAACCGTCGTTATGTATGGGAGAAGACACACACGAAAAAAGATGGTAGCATATCAGATGTCAATTCTTCGTACTTCGTAAGTTAAAATTTCAGTCCTGTGTGTACCATCTTTACACAAGTACAATTTCAGGTGTATATATATAGGAATAAGCATAGGAATATCTACAGTCTGGTATATATTCATACAAGTACAATTTCAGTTCTGTATGTACATGAATTAACAGTCTTGTATTCATTAACATAAGCATTAACATAAGTATAACCTTATATTAATACACACAGCAATAACAGCATACGCATGGGGGTGAGTGTATTCTTGAAGCATCATTCTGCAAAAAAAATTCACAATCTTTGAAAAGCTTAAGCTTTTAAATATACATAATCTGATTCAGTTTTGTGGGCTCAACCATCTTTACACAAAAGCTTAAAATGTTATTTCATGTCAGCTACAAGTTAAAATTCTCTTACTGGTGCCATGTCATTTATAACTGAGTCATCTCACCACCAAATTACATATATATGCATATAGACACATACACGCTAGGGTCATTTATAACTGAGTCATTTCACCTCAGATGGCCAGCAACAGTTTTGGAACTTAAGTTTTCAAAACATGTATACATACATATATTTTCATTATTCATATAAGTATTATGCAATCTCAGGATCAAATTGCGAAATTGAAGGAAAAGATCATCGATAGTGATGAAGAAAAATTGACAGTGGATGAAGATATCGTATCACAAGTGATGGGAAAGGATACAAGGGGTAGGAGCCACGGTGTTGGGACCGTCATACCAAAGACTAATATTAAGGCTTCTGCTATTGCACATAAACGATTGAAACATGTTTGTGGAGACAATGCTGAGTTGAAAATGAGGATGGGAAGTTTGGAGGGTACGGTGGGAAGTTTGGAGGGTACAGTGGGAAATTTGTCTGGGCAAATGGAGCTTCTGATCAACATGGTGGGAAACATAGAACAAGGATAACGCAACACACAACTCAATGCTTCTAAATTCGTTGTTTCTCAATCCCAGGATACGACCAATGTGGCGAACAATCAAAAATGTGAAATCCTCAACTCTAATCTAGACATAATAGCAACTGGTATTTATTAGTTGCTTTTTATTCTTACTTGTTTTCGATGCAGTTATTTTGTTGGATAGATGTAGATAATAAATTTTATTACAATAGGTACTGTATGTCGAGATTCTACATCGTCCAAAATCCATGGGAAATCTGTACCATCCACACATGAAAAATTGGTTTTGGACAATATACTGCTACCAGATGAGAGAACCAACAAAATAAATCATCAATTTGCAGAGACCTTTGTTGATGTTGGAGTGGGTGGGTATGTGTGCCATCCGAAGATTTTGATTCGATATCTTTAGCAGGTATGTGAGCTCATCCAAAAATTATTTATCTGGTTTTGCATTTATAATTCCGGTGCTGTATATTTTTGGATGGCAGCAAGAACCCTCTCTTTATCTCTGGTTGGAAATGCTTCTAAGAGAACTCTGAAGTGTATTATTAGTATAGGTTTGACTTTTTTCATGTTTACCTTTTTATTTGTAATCATGTGGTATCCTTTGCAAAATCTTGACCATTTCCTTTCTTGTTATACCTCTTTGCTCTCACAATTGTGTGTCTCTATTGGTTTTTACCCTTTTGAGAGATGTATGTTCAAAATTTTCATCTCATTGTGCTTAGAAAGTGTTTTCTTATTCTTCTTGTTATTTATTGCATTGTTCTTTGTAGTCCTTACTATAATGAAGTTTACTTTGTCTCACCTGTTATACCTATCTTTTATTGAACCACTGTAAAATTGTTTGCCCATTCATAGACAAGAAAACAGTAAAAAGCAAAAATTATATTAAGTTGCAATTTAGTAAAAGAACCGAGATTTGGTGAATTAACTTGCTTTTTTTATGGGCTAACATCCCATGCATGCACTGATGCACATCAACTCAAAGCTTCGCTCTTGTTATTCAGCAACTTGGACCCGAGCTTCGTAATGCGGTACTGTCTCGGAATTTTTGTTAGTTGAATTTTGTGTGTGTTTGAAAAGTTTCGATCTTAGATTTTGATTTAAATAGAAAGCCTTTTATTCTGAACATTTTACGGATTGGGACCAAAATGTACGTTATCAGTTGATGTCTGTTCCTTAGAATATCTGTAATTGGTCTCCTGTTAAATGATTATACTAGAAAATAAGAATTATGTCCATGTATTGGTATGGTTTGATAGATTTATTTACTGGCTGTTTTTTAGGTATGCATATTCTATTTGGTTCTCAGAGCCCTTGATACAGTAGGTATGTTTTCATAAACTTTTGTAAAACAATATCATTCAAAGAAAAATGTTATGGAGTGAGGGAAACTAAACTTATACTTCCCAAAATATCTTGGATGATCCATCGCTTACATGTTACTTTTAAGCATGCTATGTGCTTGATTCGTGTCAGCTATTGATCTAGGTGAGCAAAAGATTCTATTATTGACTACTTCATATTCTCAGAGTGGAATGCAAGATTGTACGACTTGTAAGCCTTGTACTGAAACTGAAATGAAAGGCAGACAATTTCCAAAGAAATTTCTCTCTGTTTCAAATTTCCAGCTCTTATCTCCTCTTTCTCCTTCTATCTACTCCACCTTCGAACATTCTCTCCTATTAATATGCAAATAGGTCAGTGACAGTTCTCAGTGTATAAAATAATGAACAAAGAGCTGAATACCTCAAAATATTGCATACACAAATGAGCCAATAACTATTTATGTTGCTATATCTCACCATACCTGTCATGGTTATATTTTAATATCTTCTATATGGATCAAGTTTGTTTATTTATTAATAACCACTCTTGTATGTTACTTTGTTAAACTTGTTCCGATATGTATTTGCAGAGGATGATACTAGCATTCCTACAGACAAGTTTGCAGAGGATGACCACGTGGGACAAGTTTGTTTATTTATTAATAACCACTCTTGTATGTTACTTTGTTAAACTTGTTCCGATATGCATATGTAGAAGGACTTGTGGTCAAACATTCTAATACTAAAATTAAGCATGGTCGTTTCTATCTGTTGGAAATGCAGTTTGACTTATCTGATTGTAATACTCTTGCAGTTTAGCCACAGTTCTTTTAAATTCTATTCAGATACATAATCAAGAGTGTTGTATCTCTAAGATGTCACACACAGAACATTAGGTTCTGCTTAGTTCTACTTCAACCATTTAATTAGTATTTGGTTTTGCCCATTTGCCTGTTGTTTGGGTTTTCTATGATCAAACTACATTTCTTTAATTTTATGCTTTATCCATATGTGAGTGACAGAGTGAGACAAAGCACAGCCCTACCCATTTCCTGCCGCTACCCGTTATTCATATCGTTGTTTCGTAACTTTTTTCACATAACAAGAATATTTATTTATACTAATTTATATCTTGATTCCTTTTCCTTTAGCCATGGTGGATCATAATATGAACAGAGGAGCCCTCAACATCTTAGTTTTAGCGCTTAACGTTGGAACTAACACTTTTGAAGTAGTAAATTCAAACCCTCAAGTAAACAAAGGAGATAGTTGGTTATACTTTTCATCGACACATTTATGATCGTGATTGGCATTTCTCATGTATAGTTCTTTCACTTCATCTTGAACTTGGTGAACTCTTGGAAGCATATAAGCTTATGTATATGTTTGGATATACTTTCACTTGTATTATTTTTATTCAAAATTTTACTGAAATATTAAGTAGTTATCTTATTGGTATATCAATGTTGAAAGTGTGGGAGTTACAGTATGGATATCTTTAACAGCAACATATATGAGCAACATCTTTTCCAGTTATTTTGTATAATACTGCTTTTGTATAATATTGACCATATTTTGTATAATACTGCTTCTATTGTAATCCAACTATTGCCGTATCTATTACTGCTTTAAATACTGCTTCTATTGTATAATACTGCATCTATGCTGTCGTAATTCACGGCTATGAGCTGTGTGAATTAGATACTGCTTTTATTGTATTATACTGCATCTATGGTATTGCAATTTATGGTCATGAGCTTTGTGAATTAGATACGTCTTATTGCTGTATCTATTACATCAATTAGATACGGTCAAAAGCCGTATCTAATTCATGTGCTTAGTATACGAATTAGATACGGCCATGGGCCGTATCTAATTTGCTAGTTAGATACGGCCATGAGCCATATCTAATTAGTGAATTAGATACGGCCTTGAGCCGTATCTAACTAGCAAATTAGATACGGCCCATGGCCGTATCTAATTAATAAACACGCTTTCATTTGATACGGCTTACGGCCGTGCCTAATGGCATTAGATATGGCCCTAAGCACTGCCTAATTCGCCTTTCTGGTGTAGTGTTCGTGAGAGCATATTGGGCTGAGCAGCCTTTCCGGTAAAGTCTGAAACATGACTTGTGTAGTGAAGTGTCCTTGTGTACGTGTGTGTAATTGTGAAAGAATAAGTGTGCTAGCACATGTAGGCATTACGTGAGGCTAATGACTGGTTCAGTACATTTTGGCGTGATTAGAGGAAGCCGGGTCGTTAGAATTCCCCGTTGAACTCTACCCGTGCAAAGAGTGGATTTCATGTCGAAATCGATTTTTGAACACATAAGGAATTACTTATAAAACATCAACCAATGAACTCCAAAAGAGGTCCGATGGGGTGGAGGCAGGCATGGGAAGCTAGGTGATTCATCGGGTGAAGCAGTGGAGGAAACAATGCGTGAATCGATGGCAGTAGTAGTCGCATGGCACCTACCCCAGGCTTTACTGCTTGGGACGTGCTACCACCGATAAATCGGTGGTAGACCATCGGTGCACCGGTAGTGCACTGGCCTAGGCAGTAAAGCCCAAGCAGAGTGCCGTTTTAAGGGGGATTTTCCCTTAGAATTGAATGGAACATGGCGTGAGACTTTGGTATGATTTGGTGAAGCTTTGGGTTAATCGAGAATGTGGAATGCAAGGTGAGACTTAGGACTTAGATGCATGTATGAGAGGTGCACAAGTGGTCGAGAACGATCAAAAAGGCATTCAGACAAGTAGTAGAGAAGCGATCGAGGCAAGGAGTGCATGGCACAGGCTGTCCCACACAAGAATAGTAGGAGATCGAGAGCCAACCGGACATGAAATCGAGATGGTGACCGGTTTCACGGTAACGTACGATGAGTGTGTACTATCGAAGGGAAAACATAAGAGCGATGAGTCGGTTCCAGACTCAGGTAGATGTGCGAGCACGTATTGGCAACAATTTGTACAAGATCAGGTGGACATGTAGATTGATGATTAGCATAGATTCCATGGTTCAAAGCACTATTATGCTTGAGTGGTCCATTGGGGTCAAAGCAAGTGCACAGTGAGGCAATCAAGAAGTAGGTGGTTAGATTTAGGTTGTAGTGCGATTCCTGTACTACACATGCATTAAGACTTTGTTTTATTGTTTCGAACCAAGCCATTGAGAGGGCCCGGAGTAATGCTTAAGCGGTACTTTTACCTTATAGTTGTGCCGTAGATATAGATACTAGGGAGCACTGCATTGGCTGGGTTTTCATTGTTGCTAAGAGAATGACCTAGGTCTTTATAGCGGCACCTATATAGCAAAGAGGTTGTACGAGGACGCTCAGTTACGTTCATGGAGTCTGAGGTAAGAATGTATATAAATCCAAAAGTCACATCAGGTGTAGTTGCTCCATTTATATTTTGTTCGGTAGATATCTTCTATTTTGCACATCATTACATTTTGCTTGTGTTATACTAGTTGATTGATATCATCATTGTGTGTAGTATAGTATAGACTTAGATTATGACACTTCTATTACTCTTACACTTGTGTATTGTTACGTGACAGTCACATTATATTTGCTGTGATGACTTGTTAATGACATGAGAAGAGCGGTTATGGTATGATTTCCTATCATTTTGAGATAGGTTTACTTTACTTGTTTATGGACAGTCCGAATTACTCTTGAGCTACGTTCATGGAAAAAACCGGCCGTGCCTTAGTAGTTTCCTTCTTATTCATATATAGTTTTGATATACAACATTTTGAGATAGTTCCCCTCACACTAGACATTATGCCTGACCCACATTTGTCTTTCTTTGTTTATATCATGACAACTCTCGAGTACTCGATTGAGTAGTTTGGAAGTCAGGTGCTTTTGGTTATACACTATCAGGATGTAGAGCTGGAGCATTTTGGAGGCATGGCATGGATATTTTGGATATGTATACTTGATATTTTAGTAGTACATGACTAAGCTGTTATTTGCATATGAGACCTGTTGTATCAAATATTTATTTAGAACCCCGTGTTGTTGGGAGTTAGTGCATTAGGATTTTATGTATTGATATTTATTTATCAGTTGCTTCTTCTAGTATGGTCTCTTATATATTATCATCCTGCTCTGTTTATGTATATTCAGTATATTATATTATCATTACATTGTGAGATCCTATCGATGTCTTAGTTTAGTGTTCTTTAATTTTACTCAAAAATGTCTTTTGTGGTTTTTGGAAGTTAGTCGTTGATGCAAGACATAGCTTTTTTGATACTATAAAGGACGGGTTGTTACATTTGGTCTCAGAGCTTAGAATCAACACTCGGAACCAAGAAGTCCAATTTGGGTTAAACAAACTGGTAGTAGGAGATACGTTGAGAGTGCATACTTGTATTTTTCTATTATATTCGACTGCATACACCACGTGTCTTCTGAACTTTGGTTGCTAGTTGCTAAGGTATCTTCGTTAGGCTATCAGTATGTGCAGACAGAGTGTAAGAGCGACTGTAGATAGTAAATCTGAGATGCTATATTAGTTCAAAGACTATTTAGCTAACGTAAGAGATGTTCCGCCACCCTCAACTTCTTCACGGCGTTTGGAGAGGGGAACTTTGGATGGATATGACATAGTGTTATAGTGGCTAATGAGCAGGCCCATGCCTTGGAGTGAACTTAGATATCGCCTTGGGTCTCAATCCATTTCTTAAATAGAGAAAGGCATGTAGCTTGAGCATTTCATCCAAATTGTGTAGGGCGGCTTGTTAGTAACGGAGTATGTTGACTAATTTAATCTTTTGGTTTGATTTGAGGATTGATACGGTCGGTACTCCATTGGGGTGGGAAAAGGAGTTTCCTAGGGTCTTAAAGCATTAGTTAGGGATTCATTGTTTAGTCTTATCTCTGTTAGGGGACACTTTTGAAAGTCTCGTTGGTTTGGTTCTCCTCCATGAGAGCACTCACGAGGTACCGTTAGAGATACTGAGAGTGGAAAGCAAATCGAAGTTCCAACCGAAGCGTAAAGACCAAGATGCAAGAGAAGATCGAGTTTATGTGAAGAAGAAAGCTGGCCTAGTATGTCACTTCTGTGGAATATGAGGGCATTTCGGTATGAGATGTCATCCAACTAAAGCAAAGCGTAAGTGCTTCAATTGTGATTGGCTTGACCATTTAAGGAAGGAATGTCCTATGTTGTAGAGGAGTGTGTAAGTGATGATGACTTATACCTTATGGGTATTACCGGGTCCTAGCAGGCATACTGCTCAGGAAAAAATGGAAGAATCTTAGTAAGGTATGCTCTATTTTTGTCGAACCCGCTTATGTTTTTTCTGATACTTGAGCTGTATATTCATCTATTGGTAATTACTTGGTAGATAGGATAAACTTGACACCTTTCATAGTAGGAAATTTCTTTAGTAAAGATAAACTTTGTATGAGTAACCTTATTTGCAAAGCTGAGATAAAGCGAATGAGAGTACTGCCATTCGAACTTGATGCATGAGATTTCAAGTTGAGTGGGGTTAGTTGATGAACTACGACTTGGATTTGTATCCAAATAGGGTTCGGTGAATGCACAATAATAAGCAAAGACCAAGCGGATGACTTATATGCGTTTGCTTAGCGTGTTCATTAGAATTGTTTTTCTTTGTGTTAGTAAATCTTAGTTGATGAGAGTAATCCCTATGCCAAATGGAATATTTTCTAAAGATTGTCCAATCCCATGTGCCAATTGTGTTAGCAAAGACTGAGAGATTTCCAAAGCACGACCCTGCTCGTGCCAGGATAGTTCCGTAGTCGGGTCAAGGGATTGTTTCGGAGCTTAAACATGAGAAGAGTCAGGTTGTCGTTCCTCATTTAACAAAGAGAACTTGCGAGTAAACAAAGCTTTGAAATAGGCAACATGTCATTTTGGATGATCTTTAGTTATTGTAAATTTTAATGTAGTATACCTAAGGTTGTTTGGGGTGGTTTGGGAAAGGATTTCTCAACTAGTTTTATGGCGATTTGGATAATCTTCTAAGTGAAGAGATGATACTTGCCTAAGCGAACATCACAGTGCACTTAGTATATTATCTTTACTGACATTGCGCGGTTGGGGTGAGTTTGAACCCGAGCAAACACAAGCATTTGTAGATCGTCATTAAATGATGATTTAATTGTAGAATTTTCTCCTTTGGAGAATGAGCTATGTTCAAAAGAAAGAAAAGTTAAAGTTTAGATTGCTGGATTTATTTGAGAGTTTTGAGACTCGACGACCCAACATATTGTATAAAATTTTCTTTTCGTAGCAGGCGGTGTAGTAGGTTTTCATATATTGTGCGCACGAAAGGATTTTCGCCACTTAGGCATTTATTCATCTTAAATGTCTAACAAGCTCATTAGAGTTTATGGTTTGACATGCATATTTGACCATTGATTGGTTACCGTACGTGTCGGTATAGACTCTTTCTGAATGCTTTATCATTTTATATACTTGATTTTTCCTGTTGATTACTTGTTATGTATTAGTTGTATGCCGATTGTTTATTATTGTTTATTGATGGTTGCTTTTGCTTGTTGCTGCTTGCTATTGTTTGCTATTGCTCATGTTCGCTTGCTACTATTTGGTATTGTTTGTTGTTGTTGTTTGATTTTATTGTTGGATGATTTTGGTTGTTGTTGATTTTTATTGCTCATTTGCATGTTCCATAGTTTGTATGCTGTTTATTATTGCTTATCTTTGTTTGAGATTATTTAGTTGTTGCTTGTTGTTTATAGTTGTTAATTATTATTGATTAATTGTTGCTTGTTTCGTGTGTTTGATTGCTTATATGGTAATTGTAATTTATTGTAGAAGTATGTTAGAAGAGTGATAGCGATAGCTATCTAAAATATATCGCATATCATCCATGCCCACTGTGGGGTCAAGATATGATCTATACGAGATCACTGCCTATTGATATGACTCGCAGTCTATAGTATATTTTGATACCAACTCATTTTGAGCTTAGTATCCAATTGATTTTCATGTATTATTGTGGTAGTATCAGTTAATATGCTAAAGTTATACATGTTTGAATTCTGTATTATTTTTGTGTTGGTGCATAACCCTCTTTGTGTAGTACAATTAGCTGCTTGAGAGCTGAAGCATAACTATTTGGATGCTTACACTTTTGGTTTAGCATTCAGACTGTGAGAGGCTTTATTAAAAACAGGTATATGCTTTGGGAAGTATAAGATGATGTATATTATCAACCATTTCTCAAATGCATGTTGCATTTTAAATTTTTGGAGTTTCTATACAACTTGTTGCATGAGGGAGGTTCTGTCGAGATTTTTCGAAGTTGTTGATTCGAGAATTTTAGCCAACCTTCTTATTTTATCCTACTCTTGGAAAAATTCAGGGATGAAATTCTTTAAAGGAGGGAAGAATGTAATATCCTGCATTTTAATGGCTCGGTGTTTAATTAATTAATTTAATTCATAAGTCGATAATTTATGAAACGCCCCTGTACTCGACTGTTAGAGACAAGAGAATTTATGAAACGCCCCCTATTGTGGTCACTATAGGCCTCATCATAAACTTCTCTCAGAACTCGTTTGGCCTCGTCGTGAGCGACACACCATAACATAGGAACAGAGAAACCATTCCTATATAATATTCCTTCTTGCATGATGTATCTCAAAGCTTGTCGAAGGATTATGCGTCACTCATTCCTTTTTTTTGGAAGGATCACTCTCTACAAATAATCTCAAATCGGAGTCATCCATGACTACTATTCAGGCTCAATCTCCAAGTTCTAATCGACATCCATCCAATCGATGCTTGGAGCTGAAAGCTCTTCCAATGGAACCAGGTCTATGAGCTACGCATCTCTGGAACTAGCCAACTTAGCAAGCGATTTGGCTTTCTCATTTTCCTCTCTAGGAATATGAGTGATATGTAATTTTCAAACTCATCAAGCCATTCAAGAACCCGGTTTAGATAGGGAGCTAGCCTTGCTCCTTTTGCCAAATATTCTTTTCGAACTTGGCATACCACTAGCTGGGAGTCATAGAAAATGTATAAAGACTCTATACCTAGTTCCTTGGCGATCTTGAGTCCTGCAATAAAGGCCTCATATTCATCTTCATTGTTTGTTGCTGGAAAGTAAAGTTTCAAGGTGTATCAGATTGCGTGTTCTTCGGGAGTGATAAGCACAACTCCAGCACCAGAACACCGATCGTTAGATGCAACATCTATGTACATCTTCCATCCAACTTCTTTTTCTCCATTGCTCTCCGAAGGATCATCTCATGCAGTGAATTCAGCTATGAAATCCGCCAAAGCCTGACCCTGATTGCTCTTCGAGGGTGATAGGTGATATCGTACTGGCTCAACTCAATGTTCCATTTTAATAGACTTCGGTCATAGTAAGACTTGTTGTAAAGGCTGGTTGGTAAGGACATTAATCAAATGAGCCTGGAAACAAGGGCAGAGCTTTCTCAAAGAGATTAATAAACAGTATGAGCTTTTCCAGTCTTAGGTATTTTCTTTCTACTCCTGTAAACCGCTTGCTAATGTAATAGACCAATTGCTGGATGTGAGATTTCTCATGCACAAGTGCGGTGCTTAGAGCATGCACCAACACTGCCAGATATATGAATAAAACCTCATCATCCATTAGCTTTGAGAGAATGAGAGGTCTCTCCAAGTGGTCTACAAGAGCCTGGAATGCGTCTTTGCAGTCTTGATTCCATTAGAAATTTATATTTCCTATCTTGATCACCTTGAAGAAAGGGATGCATTTTGTCAGTTGCTTTGGAGATGAATTGATTCAGGGCAGCAACCTTCCTGTTTAAACTTTGGTCCTCCTTGATCATCTTTGGGGCTTCAATTTCTCTCAAAGCCTTGATTTTTTCTTGATTGGCTTCAATTCCATGAGAGTTGACGATGAATCCCAAGAATTTTCCGGATGCAACACCGAAAATTCATTTTAAGGGATTGAGCTTCATCCCGTACTCCCGGAGGACATCAAACATCTCCGTCAGACCATCAACATGATTTCTCAAATGCCATGACTTCATAAGCATATCATTCATGTAAACTTCCATAGATCATCCGATCTGGTTCTTAAACATCCAATTCACAAGTCTCTGGTAAGTCGCTCTTGCGTTCTTTAATCTAAAGGGCATGACCAAATAGTAATAGAGTCCGAGGTTGGTGATGAAACGTGCATCGTGATTTGATTGTCTCCGAAGTACGCGTCCAAGAATGAAAGTAACTCGTGTCCAACTGTTGAGTCCACCAAGCGATCTACTCATGGAAGCGGGAAGCTATCCTTCGAGCATGCTTTATTCACGTTGGAATAATCGATACATGTCCTCCACTTCCCATTTGCTTTCTTCACCAAAACAGGTTTGTTACCCAATCCGGGTGTAAGGCATCACAGATGATGCTTTTATCCTTTAGCTCATCCACCTCTTCTTTAAGCGTAGCGGATCTCTCCAGACCCAGGCTATGATGTTTTTGTTTCACATGAACACATTTATGGTTTATGTTTAATGCATGGCTCGCTATACCGGGCGAGATTCCAAACATATCCGAGTGTGTCTAGGCAAACACATCCAGGTTTGCCTGGAGAAAACTGACCAAATCCCTCGTTACTTCAGTACTGAGCTGAGATCTGACCTTCTAGACTTTACTTGGGTTTTCTTTACTGATTGGAACAACGATTTTCAACTCGACAGGAGCTATTCGTCCGCCCTTGGCTCTTCTCGTTGGTCCATGTTATCGTAGAGCCGACTAGTTACCTGAGACGGGACTCAGCTGGTAGTTGTTATACATCCAAAGCCTTTATGTAGAAGATCCCCTCTACACTCTTTCCTTTCTCCTTACGCCTTGCTTCTTTCAGTTCGGCGACATAGCACCCGCGGCTAGTCACTTGATCTCCGTGCATGATCCCCACTCCATTGTCTGTAGGGAATTTCATAGTTAAACACCATGAAGCGATAGCTGCTCTGAATTCAGCTAGGGTCGGTTGGCCTAAGAATGCGTTGTAAGCAAAATAGATATCCAACACTAAAAATGGCATGACCCACACTCGCCTGCAGTTGCCCTCACCGAGTTCCATCGATAATTCGACAAACCCTACTGTATGCATGACCTACAAGGCTTCAAATATCTCTCCTCTAACATCATTTGGTCATAAGCCTTTTTGGATAAAATATTGACTGAACTCCCATAGTCAACAAGCACCTTTCGTACAACAACAGGACTAATCGCGGCTGAAATCACGAGTGGGTTAATCATTGGAGCCTTGACTCCATCAGCATCCTTGTTCTAAAAAACAATGTCATCTGTCATAGTCTGTGATTGTTTTGTTTGAGCTACATCCTTGACAGCATAGCAAATTTCGTTCTCAGCATGCTTTAGGGCTCCAATATATCTATCCATCTCCACAAAGCTCTTATCGGCAGGATGGGCCTACCGATGATTGTGTTTATCACTAACCATTTTTCTGGCCGCCTGAATGCATCAGCACCAAGCTTAGCTTGCCCCCACTGGGAAGATGGCCCAGGGGTGCTAGAATTTCTTTGCCTGCCATCCCGCGGGGCTTTAACATATTGCTGCAATTTCCCTTTCCTTATTAATTCTTCAACCATGTCATGCAAGTGCCTGCACTCATTAGTATTATGACCGTGAGTCTCATGGAATCTGCAGAACTTGCCCGACTTCCTCTCCTCTTCAGTTGACTCCCTAGGAGCCGACATCCTATACGATTTGGTATTCTGAGTTGCCAGGTAGATATTCTCTATCGAATTGTTCAACTCGGTGTAATTGTCATATTTATGACCTCTGAAACGACTCCTATTATCTGACTTTCCCTTCTCTGCCCCATCATTATTTTGTTTTCCTCCTTTGTTTTGATTACCAACTTTCACCTCAACATTTCCAGAGCTTCCTCCAGATTGCTTTACAACAATATTACTCTGAATTGGCTTATTCGAACTTCCAACATCAGTTCTTCATGGATGCTTACGCGCATCCTCCCAATGCAGATACTCATTAGCTTTCCTATACAAAGCTTCCATTGTCGATGGTTGCTTTCTTTTTATCCAATTCCCAAAATCCGAGCCTGGATGAACTCCTCCACAAAGTGCCACCAACACCATATCTTCCTTCGAACCTATTATTTCTATTTTAGCCATGCGGAACCAATTTAAATAATCCCACAGTGACCCTCCTTCAGCTTGATATACATTATACAATGACATCACGTGCTTCAGACATAAGGTATGCAAACAGAATTGCTCCATGAATTTCCAAGACAATTCAGCAAAAGACGATATGGACCTCGATGGAAGCCAAGTGAACCACATCGTAGCCACCTCTTTTAAGAAAACTTGGAAATGGCGGCACTTCACAGCATCCGAAGCCCTAGCTAAATGCATGTGCCATTCATAACTTAATAAGTGTTACCTAGGATCCGTCATTCTTTCATAAAATGGCATCGTTGGCATGTTGAATCTCATGGGGTATTTTGCGTGAAGGATGTCCTCTGTGAACAGGTTTCGACTAACATAAGTTCCTAAATCGTCAATAGTTCTGGATCTGTTTTCACTAACCAACCTACTAACCATATCTTCCAGATAATCCGAATCAACAAGTTCGATTGAACTATGGTGATCAGGTCCTACCCCAATTGTTCAACATGAGGAACGCTCTTGGGAATGTGCTCGATACCTAGGCTCCCCAAACTCCGAGGGACCTATTCATCCAGCATTCCTCATATTTGATTTCCATCAGTAGCATCAGCAGCATTATTATGATTTTCTAGATTTTGACCTTCAACAGCACATCCAGGGCTGACATCCACTGCACCTTCCAGAGGATGGGCCCTGAGCCACCATTTTAGGGATCGGTACCGATCCATAAACTCGAGCCTGGAACTCGTCCTCTTCATTGTGCAGAAGTTTCAGCAGTGTACTAAGTTTTCGTCCATCTTTCTTCCATCCATCTTTGCTCGGATCAAGAAGAACTCTTTGACTCTGAGCTGGAATCCCTTCTACTCCATCTACGGTGTTTTGAGTTAACTCATACAGTAGCCTCAAGCTCTGTTGCATCATGTTGTTCTTCTCCTATTGGCTAGCCTGGAATCTATCTTCTATCTTATTCATGATCCTATCCATCTCCACTCTGGTCACAACATCAGTAGGAGCCTGGACCTCGGGTTGAGTTGGTCGAACAACTTTATCTCCTTACTGAGGATTCTGATTCTCGGTTTTAGTAGTAGCTCTGAAATTGGTAGAACGATCTCTTCTTAATGAGGGCATGGCAGAAAGCTTTTGGTAGACCTTTGCAAGTCTAAGTTGTAGAATTAACAGTTAAAGAGATTGGATCTATCTCTTGGATATAGGAAATCCAATAGTTGATGAAGGATCCAAATGGCCTGAGAATATGTTTCTCGGTGAAAGCACCAAAATGTTTGAACCAAAAATGACACAAACACATAGAAGTTTATGTAGTAGAGATTAAATGAAGAAAAGTTAACGAGAATGAGGAAATAAACAAGACACAATCATTTAAAGTTGTTCTGTAAAGCAAGGCCTACGTCCACTTTGAAATTTTATTGCTTATTTCTGATTTGGAGACTAAAGTTCTTGGGGTCCATACAACTCCAACACTTAAAATCTCAGAGTTATAAGAATATAAGAAATAATGGAACTCGAGCTAAAAGATCATAAAAAATAAGCCTTACCTTCCTATTTATAGACGTAAGGAGCTAAAAATCACATGCAATATCTCTTAGTCGTTGTGCCCAAAATTGACTCATTCTTCCAATAAGATAGGTGCCAGCTCAATAATATCTTGGAGTTGGTATCGATCCCCAGGTGGAAGTTGGCACCGATCCCCAAGTTTGACGATTCTTGAGTCTTCAATTTCTTGCTTGGATTGTTTTTAGGTAGTTTCATGGATCCATAGTTGTTTGGTCCATTCTTAGCTTGTTTCTGAGCCCAAATGATGAATTTGTAGGAGAACAAAGCTGCAGATTTAGGAGTACATGGAGATCGATAGAGAATTGCATTGATTCAACAAACCAACTTTGAAACTCAGCATCGAGATAAGCTTATAGGCAGAAGATGGGGTCCACCCAAATTGTATTTGGGAGTTGGTACCGATCCCCAACTTAGGGGATCTTATTACTTTGTTGTCTTAGATAATTTTGGCTTTGATTTTGTGGTTCTGTGTATGCTTGGTTCCTGGACTTCTGGGCTATCCTTTCAGGCTTTCCACCTTGATACGTCCAAGTTTTATCTTGTCTAGTTTGTCCGGATTCTACCCAATCAAAAGGCAGGATAACATCTAGTCTACTCATTTAAGAGTACTTGAGATAATAAGAAACAAAGCATAAAATCCAAAGTCGGACAACAATATGGTGTGAGCAATAAATAGTCTTAAAACACTATAAAAGTCGGTATAGTATATGGAACAAAGGGTATGGAGAATCATACTTGACCTATCCCTACATCCACAAAATTAGCACATAACATAGGATATATGCTACTCTATATCATAGTCCTCATGGGTGTACTATACATCAGAGTACTAAGGGTGTCTAGATATTGGTATCTGTACTATCTACATTGTGTGACATCCCTAAGGTGATAGAAACAATGAAACAAACATGGCATCCATCATCCATCCTCACATTCACTCACTTAGTTCATTGGATATATGATACTCCTATACTCCATCTCATCATCAAGGACTACTCAATGTCCATGGTCACTCGATCCATCAAGGTATATATAGGTTCTAATGTCAATGAAATCTACCATATCATCACTACGTCCTTAAGTCAATGGACTAAAGTATATAACCATACCTAGGTCCCAACGTCAACGGACTCTGGGGGTACTGGTAGATCAAGTCATACCATCAACAGACTCTAATCATATCCTCATATACCCTTACCTCAGGAGTGTGCCTCATCATCTCGAGTATAAATAATCCCTTTGCACACCTCGTCACTAGCAAAGCATATCCTGGAACTATCATCATAACTCCCGTCTGAAGTCGTCTTGGTTGGGAACTAATCTAAACAATCGTCGTCTGTCGTAGAATATCATCGTGCATCCTATACCCTTCCTCTACAATTCCTTTCATTCAACTTGTAGTCTACTACTCTGCATATCGAGGTACAACTATCCATCATCGAAGCCATCACTTCCCATCATAGAATCAACATCGTCGAATCATGAAGTTATCATGCCGAAGCATCAGATCTTCGCTTCATCGCCAAAACCACTCATCGAAGAGCAGTAAGACCAAAATCGAACGTCGGACGAATGAATGAACCATCGCATCATGCTCCTCGAAGCCTCTCCATTGTTCGTGTCAAAATTAGCCAAATCGGCCATCATCAATAGTGGTAGATATCGACCACTCTAAAGTAGTCGATAACGACCACTGCGGTCGTGTAATTAACCAACAGTGGTTAAATACAAGCCAAATGAAAACGTCCAACATCCATCTTGAAATGAAGCACATTTTCAAGTCCATCTTTCGCCTTCAAATCAGTTGGCATGCATGAAACTCTTTAATGAAATCTTATCCTATGGAATATTTTCTAATACTATATCGCCTTCGAACGACGTTTTCAACCAAAAACTAAGCAAATAAGCATACATGCAACCAACAAGCATATAAATGTCTATAATAGCCTACGTACATCTATAATAACACAATACAATACATCCAAGCAACCAATATAGGATAAATGTCAAAAATAGCCTAAGTCTAAACAATATCGTTAAAATAGTGCGTCAATGGAAAAAATGAGATATTTAATTTAAAACCATTTTAAAACACTTTTAATTCTTTTTATAAAATAAGATACATATTTAACTATTTTAGAAATCACATTTTAAAGTTAGAAATCTTTTCAAAACGTCGTTTTAATACTATACTAACAATCATAATATGATGAGAGACAATATCACTCACCTCAACAAAAGCTATCCAAACCAATGCCAAGTCGTAGAGCTTTCCATTACGAGTGCAGCGCAAGAAAACGTATCCAAATTTAACCTCATATGAAAAAGACATTAATTAAATACAATTTGAGATTAATACTATAATTAAATAACAAATTAAACCTTAATCACCTTCATCCTTATCTCTCTAAACGCACCCATGCTTCAGCCGCCCCTTCACCTCACCTTCATCGTGGGCCAACTCCAGCCACCGTACTCCCTCAAACGATAGCCTAGGTGATACTCATCCCCATGCCACTAGCCGCTCCTCCTATCGACAACTCTAGCTCGCTAATTTTGCCTCCAAAGCTTCCTTGGTCGAGCTCAGTTCCACACTCCCGTAGGCCACCTTAGGTCGATCAGTTGGTGGTGATGGGTTCGCGTGGTGGAGAC
This sequence comes from Allium fistulosum, assembly GCA_030737815.1. Classification (NCBI taxonomy): domain Eukaryota; kingdom Viridiplantae; phylum Streptophyta; class Magnoliopsida; order Asparagales; family Amaryllidaceae; genus Allium; species Allium fistulosum. The sequence goes on from CM060906.1 coordinate 923,139,766, forward strand.
ACACACATTTCCTTTTGGGCCCGTCGCCTAATTCGGCCTCTAGTGGCCTGAGCAATCTCGGCCGTTGGATTGGATGATGGGTTTAATGGGATTAGTAAAGAGAGGAGAGAGGAAGGGTCCTTATAATAATAATAAATGAATTAATCAATTCATTTGCACGTTTAACTCTCGTATGAGTTGTTGGAACCTCGAATTGAGACAATTCTCGATGCGCGTGAATCCACGTATTTTTCTCTTTCCAATGACATAAAATACGTCAAATTCCGAGATTGCTCCCTAGAAGGCTAATTTCACGTGTGTTGAATCGACACAAGTACCAAAAAATCTGCAACTCCAAATAGGACATGCTCACTATCGTTCATAGACAAATACCTCTATTTCGAACTCAATGAAATTAATTTTGAGACCTAATTCCATCATATAAAGAAGTTAGCTTTTTGGTTGCTCGATTTACGAATCGAATCCGACCTTCTAGCTAAAAAAATCCATCAGTCAGAATATATCGATGCTTATACTAATTCAAGCTCGCTCGGACCATGCAGACTCAATGGAAGTGGTCTCGAGCCCTAAAAAGTCTGTTTGTGAAATTTGAGTTTTCAGCTCATTGATAAAAATCAATATAGCATTTAAATATCCACAATTAAAATATCCAAGGTGTTATAAAAATATGGGTCATTACATTCTCCCTTCCTTAAAAGGATTTCACCCCAAAAATTCCACAATCAAGTCAATAAGGTTATCCTATATGCCTACCTATCATATACAAACATAAGAAACCATCACACATCAAACATGCATATATAACAAGCCTATCCTAGCATGCAGGATACCTATGGTATATTTCATTTTTCGTCAGCTTATGTGATAACCACCCTATACTGCCGATACACAATATACATGTATAGTGCGCTCTAGCGATGTTTGGTCGATGCAGGGCGATCATTAATGGTTGTAAAGTAAATAAACAACACATAATCTAAGGGATCCGTCCACCTTCATGGCGAATACTACTGGCGCTCCCTACTCAGATATACTCCTGCGAATGAACCCTTTTTGCAAAAGGTTATCCAATTGCACCTCTAACTCTCTCTGCTCTCTAGGTGCCATCCTCCTCAAAAGCATCACTATCGGTTTGACATCTTTCGTCAAATCAAATGGAACTCAATCTCTCTGTGTGGCGGAAGTTTGGTCACCTCCTTAAATATTTCCTGATAATCCCTAGCAATAGGCACTGATGACAACTCGTCATTTGGGATATCGAGCGAATATAGAAGGCTAACCATCACATCGTCATCTGGAAGGTAGCCTAACACTACCGTCCGCCCATCATCTACCCTAATCGTCACCAATGACTTCTCACAATCCACCAACACTCTGTATCTATAAAACTAATCCATCCCCAGTATAATACCGAACCCTACAAAACCCAAAACCCGAAACATAGTAATCACAAACAAAAGAACATCCGTGACGCGATAAGACCAAACTATACACAGGCTAGTGGAGCCTCCAATAAGGTTCGTCACAATCAAAGGTCAGCCATAGGTTCTGATGCAGCCCAGTTTGAAGTCTTAGGTCATGTACGACCTAAGGAAGTGATAGGTCGCGAACGACCTAAGTTTGCAGTACAACTTGGTGAAAGTTTAAGTCACAAACGACCTAACTTGTTTTTAGGTCGCATACGACCTAACTGGTTACTACGACCTAACAAGCAGATAGGTCGCGTGGAGGAGGTACGACCTAAAGTGAAACAGGATGAAGCGCTTGGGTTATGCCATAGGTCGCTAACGAGTGACGACCTAACGAAGCCGCGAACTAGCGAGGTAACAAGGATACATAGTGAAAAGGCGAAAGCAACGGAAGTGTTAGGTCGCGTACGACCTAACGAGGGTTTTAAGTCGCTCCAGCGACCTAGTGGAGAATCGCAAGCTATCGAGTTAAGACCAACTTTAGGTCGTAGAGATATGTTACGACCTAAGTTAGGTCGCGGGAAGCTGCAGAGAGATAGGTCGTTTACTTTAAGTCGAGAGGCATTAGGTCGTGAGGAGTTAAGTCGCAAAGAAGTGATACGACCTAAGGAAAGTCGCTCCGAAATTCTGAATAAGGGATGTCTCGACCTACGACCTAAGTTAGGTCGCGTACGATCTACGACCTAAGTTAGGTCGCGAGAACTTTAGGTCACCGATTGCTACAGTTCACTGCCGCCTGGATTCTTGGAAGATGCCATGTATTTTAGGTCGTATGGTTTAGGTCGTTGCCGACCTATGTGTTGTAAAGTTCTGTGTTGTATTTTTCTTATGTTGTAATCTTTTAGGTCGTTTGTCCTTAAGTCGAGTGCTTTGTTAGGTCGCGTCTGTTTTTAGGTCGCACCATTTTAGGTCGTAGGTCGTTCACGACCTAAGTGTTGTTGAAATATTTGTTCTGTTTTGGGCGTGTTGAGTTGTAGCCTATAAATAGGCAAGTGGTGTCATTTTGTAAAGTTTAGTTGATTTGAAATAAAACTCTTGTTTTGTTAGCTTTGTGCTTTCACCCAATTGGTAGTCGAGTGTAATCTCCTATCTCCTCTTTCGGATAATCGAGTGCGCTCGATTCAACGACTGCAGAAGCCGATTCACGGAATCTAGTGCGCTAGATCAACGTGTGAAGAATCGTAGATCTTTGAACCCGGTATCGTGCACGATCAACGAGTTCGGGATAGCTAGAATTCGGTATCTTCGGATCAACGAATTCGGGCATTTCAGTATCTTCCAATCCATCGATTGCTACTCTCATCGATCGACATTGTTTTTGATTAATCCGCTGCGTCAGTTTTGGTATCAGAGCTTGTTTAGCCAATCATAGCTAAATCGAGTCTTGGAGCCAATCATCTTGAAGAAGTTTGAATCGAAGTAAAGATTTGAGGTTATTAATCACGGCCGAGAGCAAGAAGGGAAGTTGTTCGACTTTGTATTGAAGTTTGGAGGATGGATTTATCTTGTTTGGGAGTTGGGTTGTTCATCGTGTTCATCACAATTTGCAACACGTGTGAAGTTTCCGATCCATTTCATTTTGGATCTAAGTTCGAATTGTGTTTAAATTTGAAGTGTGAAGAACTTCGGTCGAGATAAGCAAGTGAAGGCCGTGTACATCATTTGACTGAGAATTGAAGAGTTTGTAAAGTTTCAAGTATGCCGCCGAGAAGAGCTAATCGTCACCAAAATGTAGAAGCTTTGTATCGAAGAGAAGAAGCTGATGAGATGGAGCAACGAATCAATGAAAACTTTAGTGAAAAGCTTAACGAAGGAATTGGATGATTAGAGAAGATGATGTTAGAGATGAATCAAAATCGGAGAAGGGTTTCACCTGAATCTAACCATGGGGAAAGTAGAATCTCGCCACAGTCCAATCGAGACAAAAGTGTTGACGATGATCAAAGGCGTGGGAGGAACGTGAATGATCGTGAACGGAGGAATGTAGATAGAAGGGATGATGGTGGAAGACGTGATGGTAGTAGAGATGTGGGTGGATGAGACAAACAACGATATACATCTGATTTTGAAGAGGAGTATGATGGTGGTAGTGTTCGAGGACAAGGACGAGGACAAGGAAGAAATCACTCTGAGTATGATCACAAGTGGGAGTCGGGGATGAAGACTGAAATTCCTGAATTCAAAGGTGGTATGCAAGCGGAGGAGTTTCTAGATTAGGTGGCTAATGTTGAAGAGATTTTTGACTTCAAAGAAGTTCCAGAACATCGTAGAGTGAAGTTGGTTGCTACAAGGTTGAGGGGTAGAGCTTTGGCATGGTGGCAGCAAACCAAACTTACACGTGAACGGATGGGGAAGTCAAAAGTTGAGTCTTGGATGAAGATGAAGAAATTGATGAAAGCAACATTCTTACTTTATAACTATCAGTCGCTTATGTATCAGAGATTGCAAAACTTAAGACAAGGGACGAAATCTGTGAATGACTATGCTGACGAATTTTATCAACTTATTGCAAGAAATGATATTATGGAAACGGAAGAACAACTGACGTCTAGATTTGTTGGAGGGTTGCGAATGCAGATTCAGGTTATGGTTAACATGTTTGATCCCAAATCTGTAGCGGAAGCACATCAGAAAGCGTTGGCTTGGGAGAAACAAGGAAGACGAGGAGGTGGTATGTTTACAAATTCCAACAATCCGGTGAAGGGTGTTAGTGGAAGTTCTAATGTTTCAAAAGCTGTTGCGAAACCAGTTGTGAATGAGGTTGGGAAGATGAAAGTCAGTAATGGTTTCAAGTGTTATAATTGCCAAGAAATGGGCCACAAAAGTAGCGAATGTCCAAAGCCGAAGAAGAGAGCTATAATAGCGGAGGTTGAGGATGAGGATGAAGAAGCTGAATGTTCCAATTCACCACCTGATGAGGAGGAACAAGAAGTGTCGGGAGACGAAGGTTATAATCTAATGATGAAGAGGTCCTGTTTAACACCAAAGTAAGAGGAGGATTGTAGTTGGTTAAGGAGCAATATTTTTCAGTCAACATGTACCATTTTGGGGAAGGTTTGCAAATTTGTTATTGATGCTGGAAGCTGTGATAATATAATTTCTTCAGAAGCTGTGAGGAAGTTGGCATTGAAGACTGAGAAACATCCGAAACCGTACAAGCTAGCTTGGTTGAGGAAAGGCGGGGAGGTGAAGGTTGGACGAAGGGCTTGTGTGAAGTTTTCAATTGGAAAGAAATACAAGGATGAAATCTGGTGCGATGTGGTAGATATGGATGTCTGTCATTTGTTGCTGGGGAGACCATGGCAGTATGATAGGGCGGTGCAACATGATGGGCGTACCAACAGTTACAGTTTCATGTTTGAAGGCACAAAGATTACTCTAGTTCCAAAGAAGCGACAACGGGAGGAAAACAAGTTGGAGGAGATTGAAGAGCTTAAAACTTTGTTATCTTTGAAGGAGTTTATGAAGGAAGTAGAGGAGGAGCCTGAAGTGTTTTTGTTGATTGGGCGAGAGAGCAGTAAAGAGGTTGAAATTCCGGAAGAAGCGAAACCAGTTTTGAAAGAATTTGACGATGTATTTCCAGAGGAATTACCAACGGAGTTGCCACCGTTGAGGGATATACAACATCAGATAGATCTTGTTCCAAGTGCTGTGTTGCCACACAGACCACATTATCGAATGAGTCCAAAGGAACATGAAGAGCTGAGGAGGCAAGTGGAAGAATTGCTTGAACAGGGGCGTGTGCAGGAGAGTTTAAGTCCTTGTGCTGTACCAGCTTTATTGGTACCCAAAAAGGATGGAACGTGGAGGATGTGCACAGATAGTAGAGCCTTGAATAAGATCACAGTCAGATACAGATTTCCAATGCCGAGGCTTGATGATCTATTGGATCAAATCAGTGGGTCCGTAATCTTTTCTAAGATTGACTTGAAGAGCGGTTATCATCAGATTTGCATTAGACCAGGGGACGAATGGAAGACAACATTCAAGACGAGGGAAGGATTGTATGAATGGCTGGTAATGCCGTTTGGTCTATCGAATGCACCGAGTACCTTCATGAGGGTGATGAACCAAATTTTCAGACCATACATTGGGAAATTTGTGGTGGTTTACTTTGATGATATTCTGATCTACAGTGCTAGTACAGAAGAGCATGTTCAGCATTTGAAGAAAGTGTTAATTATTCTTCGTGAGGAACAATTCTATGCTGCTACAAAGAAGTGTGTTTTTATGGCGAGAAGTGTTTTATTTCTGGGGTATGTTGTGTTGGAAGAAGGAATACAGGTTGACCAAAGTAAAGTCGAAGCTATCAGAGATTGGCCGCAACCCAAGACGATAACGGAAGTTCGTAGTTTTCATGGGTTGGCTTCATTTTATCGAAGGTTCATTCCACACTTTAGTAGTGTGATGGCGCCTGTGACTGATTGTATGAAGGGTAAACAGTTTGCATGGACGGAGGAAGCCGGGGTTGCTTTTGATCGAATCAAAGGACTCTTGACGTCTGCACCAATTCTAATATTACCAGATTTTCAGCTAGTGTTTGAACTACACACTGATGCATCCAAGGTTGGGATTGGAGGAGTGTTGAGTCAGAGGGGACGTCCGATTGCATACTTCAGCGAGAAGTTATCAGGAGCAAAGATGAGATACAGTACATATGATGTGGAATTTTATGATGTTGTGCAATCTATTAAACACTGGAGACACTATCTATTTCAGAAAGAGTTTGTTCTTTACACTTATCATGAGGCATTGAAGCATTTACAAGGGCAAGACAAGATTTCAGCGAGACATGCATCATGGATTGCATATCTGCAACAGTTTACTTTTGTTGTTAAACACAAGTCAGGAGTGACGAATCGTGTGGCTAATGCTTTGAGTAGAAGGAATCATTTGTTAACAACAATGAAGATTGAAGTAACGGGATTTGATGTGTTACCAGAGTTATTTGTCAAAGATCCTTATTTTGCAAAGTTTGTTGATAAAGTCAAAAATGGGGAGACGGATAAGTTCGTGATGGCAGACGGTTTTCTATTCAAAGGAAATCGATTGTGCATACCTGATTGTAGTTTGAGAATGAAGATTGTAAAAGAACTACATGAAGAAGGACATGTTGGGAGAGACCGTACCTTACAGTTGATTTCACAGTCTTACTTTTGGCCATCGATGAGGAAAGAAGTGGAGAGGTTTGTGGAGCGATGTCATATCTGTCAGGTTTCGAAAGGAACTGCAACTAATGCTGGGTTATATATGCCATTACCTGTACCAACTAAACCATGGGTTGATGTGAGTATGGACTTTGTGTTGGGGTTGCCAAGAACACAGCGTGGTAATGATTCCATTTATGTGGTGGTTGATCGGTTTTCGAAAATGGCACATTTCATTGCTTGTAAGAAGACGGCAGATGCTGTTCATGTTGCTCAATTATTTTTCAAAGAAATCTATCGACTTCATGGATTGCCAGAATCGATTGTGTCGGATAGGGATACTCGTTTTCTAAGTCATTTTTGGCTAAGTTTGTGGAAGATGGTGGGAACGAAGTTGAACTTTAGCAGCGCTTATCATCCGCAAACGGATGGACAGACCGAGGTTGTGAACAGATCATTGGGAAATTTGTTACGATGTCTTGTGCAAGACAATCTGAAGAGTTGGGATGTGAAGTTATGTCAAGAAGAGTTTGCTCATAATCATGCTGTGAACCGTAGTACGGGTTTCAGTCCATTTCAGATAGTATATTCAAGCTTACCGAAGGGACCGTTGGATTTAACAGTCATACCACAACCAAAGAAGACAGTCAAGCGAGCTGCTGATTTTGTTGAAGGATTGTCAGAATGTCATAAAGTTGTTCAAGAACGATTGGAAAAGGCAAATGAGAAATACAAACGATCTGCAGATCTAAAGCGAAGGAGCGTTGAATTTAATGAAGGTGATTGGGTTTATGCAGTGTTAACAAAGGATTGTTTTCCGGTGGGAACATACAATAAATTGAAAGCACGGAAAATTGGACCAGTAAATTTTTTTAAGAAAATCAATGAGAACGCATATCAATTGGAATTGCCGGATAATGTTAATACGTCAGATGTGTTTAACGTCAAACACTTAGTTCCGTACCATGGGAATGAGAGTGCTACGGAGGAGGAAGATGCAAATTCGAGGACGAATTCCTCTCAACCAGGGGAGGATGATGCAGCCCAGTTTGAAGTCTTAGGTCGTGTACGACCTAAGGAAGTGATAGGTCGCGAACGACCTAAGTTTGCAGTACAACTTGGTGAAAGTTTAAGTCACAAACGACCTAACTTGTTTTTAGGTCGCATACGACCTAACTGGTTACTACGACCTAACAAGCAGATAGGTCGCGTGGAGGAGGTACGACCTAAAGTGAAACAGGATGAAGCGCTTGGGTTATGCCATAGGTCGCTAACGAGTGACGACCTAACGAAGCCGCGACCTAGCGAGGTAACAAGGATACATAGTGAAAAGGCGAAAGCAACGGAAGTGTTAGGTCGCGTACGACCTAACGAGGGTTTTAAGTCGCTCCAGCGACCTAGTGGAGAATCGCGAGCTATCGAGTTAAGACCAACTTTAGGTCGCAGAGATATGTTACGACCTAAGTTAGGTCGCGGGAAGCTGCAGAGAGATAGGTCGTTTACTTTAAGTCGAGAGGCATTAGGTCGTGAGGAGTTAAGTCACAAAGAAGTGATACGACCTAAGGAAAGTCGCTCCGAAATTCTGAATAAGGGATGTCTCGACCTACGACCTAAGTTAGGTCGCATACGATCTACGACCTAAGTTAGGTCGCGAGAACTTTAGGTCGCCGATTGCTACAGTTCACTGCCGCCTGGATTCTTGGAAGATGCCATGTATTTTAGGTCGTATGGTTTAGGTCGTTGCCGACCTATGTGTTGTAAAGTGCTGTGTTGTATTTTTCTTATGTTGTAATCTTTTAGGTCGTTTGTCCTTAAGTCGAGTGCTTTGTTAGGTCGCGTCTGTTTTTAGGTCGCACCATTTTAGGTTGTAGGTCGTTCACGACCTAAGTGTTGTTGAAATATTTGTTCTGTTTTGGGCGTGTTGAGTTGTAGCCTATAAATAGGCAAGTGGTGTCATTTTGTAAAGTTTAGTTGATTTGAAATAAAACTCTTGTTTTGTTAGCTTTGTGCTTTCACCCAATTGGTAGTCGAGTGTAATCTCCTATCTCCTCTTTCGGATAATCGAGTGTGCTCGATTCAACGACTGCAGAAGCCGATTCACGGAATCTAGTGCGCTAGATCAACGTGTGAAGAATCGCAGATCTTTGAACCCGGTATCGTGCGCGATCAACGAGTTCGGGATAGCTAGAATTCGGTATCTTCGGATCAACGAATTCGGGCATTTCAGTATCTTCCAATCCATCGATTGCTACTCTCATCGATCGACATTGTTTTTGATTAATCCGCTGCGTCAGGTTCCAATCCTAACTTATCTACCAAGTCACTAGATATGAAGGAATATGAAGCCCCAGCATAAAATAAAACTTGTACAGGTACATCATAAAGGGAAAGCATACCTTGAATAACGTTGTCTTCCCCTTTATCTTTCATCGATGGACCATTCGACGAAGTCAAAACAATATTGATAGCATATGCTTTCACCACCTGCTTCTGCTTCAGCGGCTCTGGACAGTCTTTCTGAATGTGCCAAACCTTGTTACAATTGAAGTGTTTCTTTCCCTTGAGTCTGCAGTCCCTGCTAAAGTGGCCTTTCCCTCCACAGTTATAACAAGTAGGTCTACCTTTAAGCTTCTTCTTTTGAGCACCCTTGTTTTGGAACCGCTTCCTCTTAATATTCCACTTCTTCTTGCCTCCCTCGCTCAATTGCAGCTTCGACTCTTCTTTTGGAACAATAGTCTTTGGATTTGGATAAAGACTCTCGTGCCTCAAAAGCTTCTCAACAAGCATCCAAATGTCTCCTCAATGTAGCTCATGTGCTTCTCTCCTAAGTGATCGTCCAAGCCGATAAGGAACTTCTTGTTCTTCTTTAATGGAGTGTCAATGATGGACATCCCATATTTCGACAGAGCATCGAACTTAGCAACATACTCGAAGACCGTCATACCTACCTGCTTCAGATCTACAAACTTACGGAAGAAGATTGACTTCTGAGCAGCCGAGATAAACTTCTCTTCAAAGAGGGCCTTGAACCGACCCCAAGTAAACTAATCCTCGAGTGTAGCAATTTTCAAAAGGCATTCCACTAGTTCATCACCCTTCCTTGAAGTTGATGCAAGGCCAACCTCCTCTTTATAGCATCATTAAGTTCAAGATCATCAAATATGCGCTCACAAGTGTCAAGCCAATCCTAAGCTTCCGTTGCTGACTCCGTTCCTTAGAACGATTGCTACCAAGATTGGTAAAGTCCTTGTTCAACTTAGCGAAGTCGGCTCTAGGCACCTGCATTAGAGCACCACTATCAATGGCATTATTCAGAGAGACTACTTGAGCATTTTGCAGCATGTTCCTCATCATAGTATTAAACATGGTCTGCAAATCGAGATTAGTAGCCCTCGAGCCCACTCCTCCTTCGACTCCACATGCAGAGTTCCTAATAGTATCCTTGTTCAGCAACTCATCATTCAATCTGTAATAAGTACGATCATTCTCTCTATAAGGAATTCTGCTTAAGTAGTACTTGTATGTGCAGTGCGACTTATATACTATATAGTTTTGAAAACCAAAATATATAACAAGCACGAACTATCGTATATATGCATATACTCTCGATCCAGTCTAAGGAGAGAACTCCTACCCTATCTCTATTATATCACGGTTTCCCTTAGGTTAAACAACGCAACCTAAGCTCTGATACCAAATGTGATGACCTCCATACACCACCGATGCTCATATAACTAAATAATGTGCTGCTGGCATATCTGGTCGATGTAGGGCAATTGCCAAGGGAAAGAAATAGAAGTAAAGAAGCTAGAAAAGAAGAGAAGAGAAAGAAATAAAACATCACACAATCACATAACCTGTCATATGTCTCACAACGCATTAGATAAAATATAATAGTTATCACAGACATAAAACAGGTGAGACACTAATAACTACATTAACCACATAATGAAAGTAAACGGCTAATACAGTTATACAAAACAGTGATAGAGTTTATACAACTAATGAATAAACTTAACTGATAAACTGTCTCTAATTATAGTAAGTTAACACTATCAAGGCTCAATAATGTCACATGGTGGAGCAAACAATAATAAGTCCAAAATATAAGTACGAGGAAGCATCACCTCCTTCTAGTCCATCTGCATATCTCCAAGTGTAGTTTACACCTGCTATCTAGTCTATGCATTTAAGAGTTCTTGAGATAATAAGAAGAAAAGCATAAAACCTCGAGTCAGATAACAGTATGGTGTGAGCGATAAATAATCTCAAAACATTATAAAACTCGGTATAATATATGTAATAGAGGGTATGGAGAATCATACCCGACCTGTCCTCGCATCCACAAAGTTAGCACATAACATATGATATATGCTACTCTATATCATAGTAATCATGGGTGTACTATACATCAGAGTACTAAAGGTGTCTAGATATCAGTATCGGTAATATCTACATCGTGTGACATCTGAAAGTGATAGAGACAAAGAAACAAACATATCATCCTTCATCCATCCTCACATTCAATCGCTCGGTGCATTGGATATATGATACTCCTATACTCTATCTCGTCATCAAGGACTGCTCAATTTCCCCAGTCACTTGATCCATCAGGGTATAGACAAGTTCTGACATCAACAAATTCTGCCAAATCGTCACTATGTCCTCACATCAACAAACTATAGTATATTACCCAACCTAGGTCTTAACATCAACAGCCTCTGGGGCACAGGAAGATCAGGTCCTAACGTTAACGGACTCTAATCACATTCTTATATACCCTTATCTCACGTGTGCCCTATCATCTCAAGTATAAATAATCTCTTTACATACGTCATCACTAGCATAGCACATCTTGGAACTGTCATCACAACTCTCGTCTGAAGTCGTTTTGGTTGGGAACTATTCTAGACCATCATCGTCTGTCGTAGAATATCGTCGTCCATCCCATACCCTTACTCTATAGTTCCTTTCATTCAACTTGTAGTCTACTACCCTACGTCTCAAAGTACAGCTATCGTTCATTGAAGCCATCACTTTCCATCATGGAATCCTCATCGTCGAATCATGAAGTCATCACGTTGAAGTGTCATATCTTCGCTTCACCACCAAAACCACTCATCGAAGAGCAGTAACATCAAAATTGAATGTCGAACGGATGAATGAACCATCACATCGTGCTCCTCGAAGCCTTTTCATCGCCTATGTCTAAATTAGCCAAATTGGCCATCATCAATAGCGGTAGATATCAACCACTCCAAAGTAGTCAATAACGACCACTTCAGTTATGTACTTAACCAAAAATGGTTAAATACAAGCCAAATGAAAATGTCCAACATTCATCCCGAAATCTGAAGCACATCCTCAAGTCCATCTTTCACCTTCAGATCAATCGGCGTGCATAAAACTCTGTGCACGAAATCCTATCTTATGGATATTTTTTAATACTATATCGCCTTCAAATGGCGTTTTTAACAAAACTAAGAAAACAAGCATACATGCAACCAATAAGCATATAAATTCCTATAATAGCCTAAATGCATCTATAAGAACACTATACAATACATCCAGGCAACCAGTGTTGGACAAATGTCAAAATAAGCCTAAGTTTAAACTATACCATCAAAATAGTGCGTCAATGAGAATAACATGATATTTAATTTAAAACCATTTTAAAACACTTTTAATTCTTTTTATAAAATAAGATATAGGTTTAACGACTTTAGAAATCACATTTTAAAGTTAGAAATCATTTCAAAACGTCGTTTTAATACTATACTAACAATCATAGTATGGTGAGACAATATCACTCACCTCAACAAAAGCTATCCAAACAAATGCCAAGTCATAGAGCTCTCCATCACGAGCACAACGCAAGAAACCGCATCCAAATCCAACCTCGTATGAAAAGGATATGAATTAAATATGATTCGAGATTAATAAAATAATCAAATAACAAATTAAACCATAATCACCTTCAACCTTATCTCCCCCAAACGCACCCGTGCTCAACCGCCCCTTCCCTTTCACTTTGTTGATGCCATGGACCAACTAGGACTGTTGCACCTCCCTCAAACGACAACCTAAGCCATCCCCATGCCACCAGCCGCTCCTCCTACCGACATCTCTAGCTTGCCAATTTCACCTCCAAAGCCGGCCCAGTTAAGCTCAGATCCATGCTACCTTAGGCCACCTTTGGTTGATCGGTTAGTGGTGATGGGTTCGTATGGAGGAGACGCACACTTTTCCTTTTGGGCTCGTCGCCTAACTCGACCTCTAGTGGTTGAATAATTTCGATCATTGAATTGGGTGATGGGTTTGAATGGGATTGGGAAAGTGAGGATAGAGGAGGGGTCCTTGTACTAATAATAAATGAATTAATAAATTCATTCGCATGTTTAATTCTCATACAAATTGTAGGAACCTCGGATTAAGATGATTTTTAAACCATGCGACTCTACATAAAAAAAATCTGCAACTCCAAATAAGACGTGCGCACTATCATTCATAGAAAAATACCCCTATTTCAAACTCAATGGAACAAGTTTCAGGACCTAATTCTATCATATACAGAAGTTAGCTTTTTAGTCGATCGAATTACGAATCGAACCCGGCCTTCTAGCTAAAAAATATGTTGGTAAGAATATATCGATGCTTATCTCATTCAAGCTCACTCGGACCATTCAGACTCAAGGGAAGTGGTCTCGAGTCCTAAAAAGACTGTCTGTGACATTTGAGTTTTCAGCTCATCGATAAAAATCAATATAGCATTTAAATATCCTCAATTAAAATATCCTGGGTGTTTTAAAAATATAGGTCATTACAATAGTGATCAAGAGCCAATCATACAAGAGATTGGGATGGTTACTAGTTTGGCTTTCACATATAATGAGCGTGTATAATTAGAGGGAGCATATGATGGCGAGGAGTCGGTTCCAGAGTCAGGCAAATGGGTGAGCACGTGGTGGCAACAATAAGTACAAGATCGGGCGGATGTGTAGATTAATGGTTAGGATAGACTCCATGGTTTAAAGTGTTGTTGTGCTTGAGTGATTAGATGGGGTTAAAGCAAGGGCACCGTGAGGCAATCATGGAGCAGGCAGTTAGATTCGGGTCATAGTGCAGTTTCAGTGCTACGTATCCGTTTAGACTTTGTTTTATGGTTTCAGACCAAGCCTTCGTTAGGGTCTAGAGTAGCACTTAAAGGGTACTTGTACCCAGTAGTGGCAGCGTAACTATAGCTTGGGAGCAATAAAGTGGCATGAGTTTTCATTATTGCCAGGAGAGTGGCCTAGGTCTATATGGAGGCACCTGTATAGCAAAGAAGTCATATGAAGATGCTCAGTTCCATTCGTTGAATCTCGAGGGTAAGAATGTATATAAATCCGAAGATCACATATGGTGTAGTTACTTCATCTATATTTTATTTACTAGATATCCTCTATTTGGCACATTGTTATATTATGTTTGTGCTATACTGGTTGATTGGTATTATCGTTATGCATAACACAGTATGGACTTAGATTATGATACTTCTATTACTCCTACACTTGTATATTGTTACATGGTAGTCACATTATATTAGTTGTGTTGACTCGTTAATGACAGAAGAAGAGCAGGTTATGGTATGATTTCCTATCATTTTGAGATAGGTTTACTTTACTTGATTACAGACAGTTTGGATTACCTACGAGCCACGTTCGTGGTGAGGACCGGCTACGCCTTAGTAGTTTCCTATTTATACGTATATAGTTTTGATATACAGTATTTTGAGATTGTTCTCCTCACACCAGACATTAAGTCTAACCTGCATTTGTCTTTGTTTGTTTATGTCGTGATAACTCTTGGGTGCTTGATTTAGTAGTTTGGGAGTCATGCTCTTTTACGGATACACTATCAAGATGCTGATCCGGAGCATTTTGGAGGCATGACATCGATATTTAGTATATTTATTGTGACGACCCGGCTTTTTCTCCACAAAAAGTCGTATCATCAAGAAGAAAGAAAGGGATAGAAAAGAGATAAGATAGAGAAGAAAGAAAGAAACACAACAGAATCTAAACAGCGGAACGAATAAATTATATTAATCAAATAAGATATTACATTGTATCATATACATCAGAGATACACAGCTTATACAACACATACTAGACAGTTATAAACATCTGTCTAGTCATTACAACTCAAATACACTCAACAAATGACTCATACAGACTAACACAGCGGAACACTATATCTACGAACGCTGAAGCCTCCTGCTCCATTGCTCCTCCAAAGATTCGTCAAAGCAAACCTGAATCCCTTGGCTACTCGTAAAAATTTGAGTACCCAAGAGTTTAATAAAACAGAAAATAAACACTTGGGTCAGACATGGGTCTGGTGTGAGTAAACGGTTTAAATTGCTTAACTTCAAAACCTTTTGAAAACAAAGGTATCACGTAAGACTCCCCACAAATAAACATGGGTAAGTTTTTACCTTACGCTAACCAAAACATTTGATAGGAAATCCAGTTATATTATAATAGGGTCTAGGGTTTTCAAGTAAAATACAGAAATAGCTGGAATGCTTACATCTCACGTTCCAACATAGTTGGGCACAACTAAATCGTACGGCACTTATTGGATTTTGGATTCCATACAATGGCAGAGCTACCGGGGTACCGCTCGTCACAGTACGTGGCCTAGATCAACGTACCGAGGATCACTCCCAATCCCCTGCAACACAAGGCCGGAACATCCCTTACTGGATAATTCCCGCATAAGAAACCCCGTGGTTGCGGCCAAACAACCACCCACACAGCCGAAATAAAAAGGGACTCTAGACAGGGGAATCTTATACTACTTGGGTGCTACCCACTAACCTTGCTGCACCTCCCCTGTTTTAGCCATTCCCGGTTGATGAGGCTTGAGGCTACGATTACCTTTAATCAGAACACATCACTTAGAATGCTCATCGTCCACCTGACGATGTGCTGAAAGCATTCAATCCATACAAGTTCGTTCCGGGTTCGAACGAAACCGAAGGCATTATCTCGTTACACTCGTTTTGGAATCACCCTCAGAGTTAACGACAATAACCCTTGCACTCTGAATCTTCATCTTCACTTGAGATTTACGACCTATCGTTAATTTGGATCGATGTGGTATTCGGGTCTCCAGACCTGGAATACCGGTATACGGAAACCCGATCCCGGTCTCATCGAAATCCAAAACGTATCTTTTAAGGCCAAGTTGTTTAAAGGTTAAAACAATTCAATTCAATACTTGAATTCATACAGCATTTATCATAGATAAATATCACACATTTATCACGGATATATCCAATATCATATCACAGAATATCATAACATATCATCCAATAGATATCCAATTCAGATATTCTACACAAACAATCATCCATAAGCAACAATTTATTAACCCTATGTTATAATTAATTTAATTAACTTAAATTAAATTAATTACTTAAGAATTAATTATCTAATCTTGCTTAATCCATCATTAATTAATTACAACCTTTAATTAATTAATTACTCATTAAATATTAACCATCCTTGATTAATTATTCATTAATTACATAAAGTAATTATCCTTTAATTAATTTCACAAATTAATTATTCTTAACCATTTAACAACCAT
The DNA here is from genome assembly GCA_030737815.1 of Allium fistulosum. NCBI lineage: Eukaryota > Viridiplantae > Streptophyta > Magnoliopsida > Asparagales > Amaryllidaceae > Allium > Allium fistulosum. The sequence continues at coordinate 923,156,018 of CM060906.1, forward strand.
TTAACAGTAATTAACCTTTAGTTACTTTAATTAATTACACCAAATAATTAATCTTTAATTACTTCTCATTAAGTAATTATCCTTTAATTAATTACATCTTGTAATCATACATTAATTACTTATACTAAGTAATTACACTTTTTAACCTTATTAAGTATTCATACTTAATTCTTTATCAAGTAATTATCTTTATTTAACTTAAATTAATCACATCCATTTATTATTTACAATTGAGTAATCCATTCCTTAATCACTCTTAAACAAATTAATTAATCTTTAATTATAGATAAATTTTTCTTTAATTATTAATTAATAAACCTCAATTATCAATTAATAAAACTTAATAACAAATTAATTAATCCTTAATTATTATTTAATCAATCCTTAATTAATCTTTATAGATTAATTATCTCTTAATTTTTAATTAATAACACCCAATTATTAATTAATAAACTTAATTAAGTACTTCTTAATTACAAATTAATAAACCTCTAATTACTTAATTAATAAATCCTAATTACTTAATTAATTACTACTTAATTATCAATTAATTTATCTCTAATTAATTAACTTAACATTTAATTATAAATTAATCCTTAATCATTAATTAATTATTCTTAATTAATTACATTAATTATTCTTTAGTTAATTCACAATAATTAATTAGCCTTAAATTAATTACACTAAGTAATTAGCTTTAATTTAATTACACAAAGTAATTATTAATCAATTTACTTTAAAGACATTTAATTCGTTAAACTTTAAATCTTTGAAACAAAATTATTATTAACTCAGATTTTTTTTAGTTAATTAACAACTAAAAACATTTTTATCTTTTCGATTATCTTCTTAATCACAACATTAAGTTTATTTAAATATAAACTTAAGAATTCATTTAAAATAAAGAAATGAAACATTTGAACTTAATTAATTTAAAACGATTACTTTAAAAACTTTAACTCGTTAACCAAAACTAGTAACAAACATTTTTATTAATTAAGAAAGTGTTTAAACTTGAATAAATTGTAAAACTTGAAAAACTTGTTTTATTTTCAAAATAAAAACCTGTTTCAACACATACTCGAGACAACCTCGAGTATCAACCCGAGACAAAACCAAAAATTCCCGAGCCTATACCCGAGTCTTTTTCCTTCTTCTTCTTTTTAACTCTGTTACATTTTAAATTCTAAAATTTTCTGTATAGATTTAAAACTTTCAAAATGACCCGTAGAAAACTCGAGCAACATCCAAACTTTCCCGAGAGTAAACCCGAACCAACATCATCTTCTCAATACCCAAACCACTGACACGCTGCTGACATCTGTACACATGTACAGATGATCGGAGCAACTCCGGTCAACGTCGCCATTGCCAGCATATCGTCTTCGACCACCATTCTCGATTCCGATCACCCAAACCTCACATCGATTACAAACTTGAAATCGAACACTATCGAGCCTACTGAAACAAAATAGTTCGAGCAAAACTTACTCGCACTTCCTAACTCCAACCACCGGAGATCACTGCATCACGCTTGGACCTTCGCCTGAGACCCCTTCTTCTTTTCCCCCACCTGCGGTTGCCTCCGAAGCAGCCATGTCTACGAATGAGCCTCCAAATCATCGTTGACCCAAACAGGTCGTTAAACCCTATATCACAATCGTCCTGCCACCACGGTGGTTAATAAATCCACCGATTATTTTTCCAATGATCTCCACTCCTCCATCTTCCTTCAGCCTCAGATTCGATGCCAACCTCTTCGCCAAACGTCGAGAATTGAAGAAAATAGAAATTTCGATCAACTCGAGAATACTCAATATCCCCAAATTTAAATGTCATGGAATCTATATCTAAAATCATCATTTGCTAGCACGAATCTAATTATGGAATTAAATCGTGAAATTAAAATGGTCGATTTCTGACTTATATTAGATCATCACTGTAAATCCTTGTTTTTGAAATAATTACTTGATATATCCACTTAAATCTATTTTTAAAAATGATATCACAATGTTATAATCATTTTTTCTTTAAAGATCATGGTCTAAAATTAATTCGTTGGGAAGATAGGAATTTTTTTTTTATGATGATCTTGAGTCTAGGAACACTACAGAAGCTAACATCTATATACACAGACACGCACATAGATTATTCTATGTTTATATACATACAACACATAATTTCATACATGCAAACACATTCTAGATCATACTTCAAGCATCCATCACAATATCAAAGGATATAGGCAGATATAAGGGGGTTTGCTCACTAGTTTTAAAATAACAGAGACAAGAAATATATACTCTGTCATATACAGCCATATAAACAGGGCAGTTTCAACATATTCGAGAAAATAATCGTTTAGGCAACCATATTATATCATATCCGTATAAATTTATCACTTGCAAATAGATTCAAACTGTTTTTAAAGTAAAGTTTACTCACCAGATTTTAAAGAGGCAGAGAGCTTGATAAAACTGGAAGTTGAAAACTGAGAAAGATTTGCTTTTGTTCTCTGAAATGTTTTGAAACTGGAAACATGTTGATTCAAGACTTGATTCCAGGTTGCTGATTTTGATTTGCAAACTTGTTTACAGGTTTTGATTTATGATTAGCTTTCTGGTTTGAGGAGTTGATTACTGATTTGTTTGGAAATGGTTTTACAGGTTGTTTCTTGCTTTTAAAATGAGATGATAGGAAAAGAAACGTAAGAGAGGAGATGTTTGTTTATATAATGTAAATTAGGATTTATTAAAATTTAAAGAAAAAAATAAAAAGAAAACGACACTTGTCTCAACCATTGTTTATTATGTTAACACATGTTACTTAAGAGGTTTAGAACTTAACACTTGTCCTAATTCATTTTTATATTATTTATTAATGATTTTGAAAGCTTTTAAATAAATTTTCCTAATAAATAAATACTTTTATAAATTTATAAATGCTTTCTAAATTTTATATAAATACAATCTTTAAAAGAAAATAGAATATAAACCAATTATGATTTAAATAAAAATCATATAAAATATTTTAAACTCATTTTTAAATGCTAATTTAAAAGCTTTTGTATTTATTCCTATTAAATAAATACTCTTCCAAATTTCTATAAACAAATTTCTTTAAAGAGAATAATATAAAACAAATCTTATTTTTAAATAAAACTTTATTCATATATTTTAAATCCAAACTATATTCTTATTTTTATTTTAAGATATATATTCCTTTAAATTAATTTTTTAAATTCAAATTCAAAGTCAATTTAAAATACAAATTAAAAATCAATTCAAATAAATATATATAGTAAATTTAAACAAACACATTATTATTATGTTTGAAAATAACAACTTTTACCAATTTTAAATAATTAATTTAAAAGATTATCACATTTTAAATTTCCTGAAATTCCGGGATATCACATTCCTTCCCCCTTAAAAGAATTTCGTCCTCGAAATTTAAAACAAAAGATAATCCAAAGTTTTATTTTATTTCAAAAATTTTCAAACAATTTTAGCATACATATCAGCCAACACAAATAAACAACCAATTTCATCCAAACAAACAATTCAATCAAACAATCAATTCTAGCTATTCGGACACAGATCCAGATAAGCTTCCTAAAATTTATTCCCGAGTTTCCCAGGTACAGATACCGGAATATTCGCTCTACTAAATCCAGATCTAGCTATACTACTAAGCTACTGAGCTCCTACTCATCTAGATCTACAATCTGAACAAGATATCAGACCACAGACAAGATCAATTCAACTACCAAATCCTCCTGAATTGCTGGTTCTAAAACCAGAGATAGATCAAACACGTACTTCCTCAAAGATACACGATATAATTCGAATCCCAGTTATCCAAACTGACAATTCAATGGTAAATCAATCTTGTAGACCAAAGCACTTATCCTTACAAAAACTCAAAAGAATCTAATATGCTACGGAGCTAACTTCTCAGACTTACCCAATCTTATAGCTCCCTTTTACTAGAGAAAACTTCAACAACAACGAAATCTCAAACTTCGAATTCCAAATTCCTCCGTCTCTAATCCACAGAACTCTTCTGACGATCCTGGGCTGCCTACACCCATTCCGATCAGCTCAACCTTTGCTGATGCTTCTAGAAACAAACTGGACCAAAAACAACCCAACAAAATGATCCTCACAAGATCTACCCAAAATCCAGAACACAAACTCTACTCCCCATTATCAGTAGACTGAACCTACTTCTCCTATCCAGAAAAGACGAACAGATGCACTCACCAATCTGACCTTCAGATCTAGAAAATTTTCATGTAGAAACTCTTAATCCAAACACTGCAACTTCCAAGTTCTTTCAGCTGCCACCTTGCTTTCGCTGCAAAACTCTGATCTGGAGAAGATAAGAATGCTGTCGATGAACTCTAGCACAAACACATCCTGAAAATATGGTTCAACAGATCCATAAAAAGAAAACTCAGCAGTTCCATGAAATACTGAGCTGCTTCACCAAATCCTTTCTCTAGGAGACACCCTTCTACCTAGCTGAACTACCGGTACTACTCCTGAAATTAAGTCGATAAGGAACTCAATCTCAAATGCAGACAAATCTCTGACTTCGGATAAGACATCCAGAAAGTCTCAGATAACTCAAGAGAATACTCAACTATCGCAAGTCACTTTTGCATTCCTCTCAGCCTAAATTCCAAAGAAACTGCTCTCTCTTTACCTATCAGAACAGCTTATGCTTGACTAACCAATCCATCGAAGAAATGGATCCACTTTGTTGCTTCTGAACTCCACTCTAGAAAACTGCTAAGCTAAAAGATCTTCCTGCTGGAACACAAAACACTTCCGAGCTGCACCGCTGACACAGATGTCAAAGACTTCCTATCCAAAGCTCTTCGAGAAACTCGAACCCCAAACCAAATAGAAATACCATTGCTGAACTCAGCCACAACACCGAAGCAGACACATTTCCTTAAACTTGCTTCAAAAGAAAACATCTTCAGAAACATCTAGTCACTGCGTCTCATTACGCAACTACTACTACCTGAGGTACCCAGATACCATCACTCGCTTCTGCTCTTCCGTCAGATCCAAACTCTCAAAAATCTGCTCACACGAGCGCGATCAAACTTACCCTACAATGATGGACTCCGAACCTTAACAGGTTTCCTTCAGAGATCAATGAAATCCTTACACCACAGCAAACTCACTCGAGACGGTATTAGGTCTACAGTCGCGACAAATACACTTCCAACCTCAATACTCAGACTCCTAATCCTAGATGATAAATTATTATCATCTCAACCAATCATTACAAATACCATATATATTTAAAATGATACTTTTTTATATATAGAAAATATATCTGGGTAAAATTATTTCATCTACCTTTTTAAACAATATTGTGTCCGTTGGCCTGGTCCAAGTGTTTAGAGATCCCTATCAATAACGTTAGCTACTCGTATTGACCAGAATCCATATACCACTCAACCGATCAATTAACACAATATAAAACCATTTTATATAACTAACAAATACGCGCTCTCGAATATATATACACTCAGACTCAGTTTGTTACAGATCCTATCGCTAATGAACAATCCTTTCGAACCTAGGTATTCACTCAACCTAGTGTTCTGATATTCACTTAACCAAAAGCTTAGGCATTCGCTCAACCCTCGCTCTGATACCAACTGTGACGACCCGGCTTTTTCTCCACAAAAAGTCGTATCATCAAGAAGAAAGAAAGGGATAGAAAAGAGATAAGATAGAGAAGAAAGAAAGAAACACAACAGAATCTAAACAGCGGAACGAATAAATTATATTAATCAAATAAGATATTACATTGTATCATATACATCAGAGATACACAGCTTATACAACACATACTAGACAGTTATAAACATCTGTCTAGTCATTACAACTCAAATACACTCAACAAATGACTCATACAGACTAACACAGCGGAACACTATATCTACGAACGCTGAAGCCTCCTGCTCCATTGCTCCTCCAAAGATTCGTCAAAGCAAACCTGAATCCCTTGGCTACTCGTAAAAATTTGAGTACCCAAGAGTTTAATAAAACAGAAAATAAACACTTGGGTCAGACATGGGTCTGGTGTGAGTAAACGGTTTAAATTGCTTAACTTCAAAACCTTTTGAAAACAAAGGTATCACGTAAGACTCCCCACAAATAAACATGGGTAAGTTTTTACCTTACGCTAACCAAAACATTTGATAGGAAATCCAGTTATATTATAATAGGGTCTAGGGTTTTCAAGTAAAATACAGAAATAGCTGGAATGCTTACATCTCACGTTCCAACATAGTTGGGCACAACTAAATCGTACGGCACTTATTGGATTTTGGATTCCATATAATGGCAGAGCTACCGGGGTACCGCTCGTCACAGTACGTGGCCTAGATCAACGTACCGAGGATCACTCCCAATCCCCTGCAACACAAGGCCGGAACATCCCTTACTGGATAATTCCCGCATAAGAAACCCCGTGGTTGCGGCCAAACAACCACCCACACAGCCGAAATAAAAAGGGACTCTAGACAGGGGAATCTTATACTACTTGGGTGCTACCCACTAACCTTGCTGCACCTCCCCTGTTTTAGCCATTCCCGGTTGATGAGGCTTGAGGCTACGATTACCTTTAATCAGAACACATCACTTAGAATGCTCATCGTCCACCTGACGATGTGCTGAAAGCATTCAATCCATACAAGTTCGTTCCGGGTTCGAACGAAACCGAAGGCATTATCTCGTTACACTCGTTTTGGAATCACCCTCAGAGTTAACGACAATAACCCTTGCACTCTGAATCTTCATCTTCACTTGAGATTCACGACCTATCGTTAATTTGGATCGATGTGGTATTCGGGTCTCCAGACCTGGAATACCGGTATACGGAAACCCGATCCCGGTCTCATCGAAATCCAAAACGTATCTTTTAAGGCCAAGTTGTTTAAAGGTTAAAACAATTCAATTCAATACTTGAATTCATACAGCATTTATCATAGATAAATATCACACATTTATCACGGATATATCCAATATCATATCACAGAATATCATAACATATCATCCAATAGATATCCAATTCAGATATTCTACACAAACAATCATCCATAAGCAACAATTTATTAACCCTATGTTATAATTAATTTAATTAACTTAAATTAAATTAATTACTTAAGAATTAATTATCTAATATTGCTTAATCCATCATTAATTAATTACAACCTTTAATTAATTAATTACTCATTAAATATTAACCATCCTTGATTAATTATTCATTAATTACATAAAGTAATTATCCTTTAATTAATTTCACAAATTAATTATTCTTAACCATTTAACAACCATTTAACAGTAATTAACCTTTAGTTACTTTAATTAATTACACCAAATAATTAATCTTTAATTACTTCTCATTAAGTAATTATCCTTTAATTAATTACATCTTGTAATCATACATTAATTACTTATACTAAGTAATTACACTTTTTAACCTTATTAAGTATTCATACTTAATTCTTTATCAAGTAATTATCTTTATTTAACTTAAATTAATCACATCCATTTATTATTTACAATTGAGTAATCCATTCCTTAATCACTCTTAAACAAATTAATTAATCTTTAATTATAGATAAATTTTTCTTTAATTATTAATTAATAAACCTCAATTATCAATTAATAAAACTTAATAACAAATTAATTAATCCTTAATTATTATTTAATCAATCCTTAATTAATCTTTATAGATTAATTATCTCTTAATTTTTAATTAATAACACCCAATTATTAATTAATAAACTTAATTAAGTACTTCTTAATTACAAATTAATAAACCTCTAATTACTTAATTAATAAATCCTAATTACTTAATTAATTACTACTTAATTATCAATTAATTTATCTCTAATTAATTAACTTAACATTTAATTATAAATTAATCCTTAATCATTAATTAATTATTCTTAATTAATTACATTAATTATTCTTTAGTTAATTCACAATAATTAATTAGCCTTAAATTAATTACACTAAGTAATTAGCTTTAATTTAATTACACAAAGTAATTATTAATCAATTTACTTTAAAGACATTTAATTCGTTAAACTTTAAATCTTTGAAACAAAATTATTATTAACTCAGATTTTTTTTAGTTAATTAACAACTAAAAACATTTTTATCTTTTCGATTATCTTCTTAATCACAACATTAAGTTTATTTAAATATAAACTTAAGAATTCATTTAAAATAAAGAAATGAAACATTTGAACTTAATTAATTTAAAACGATTACTTTAAAAACTTTAACTCGTTAACCAAAACTAGTAACAAACATTTTTATTAATTAAGAAAGTGTTTAAACTTGAATAAATTGTAAAACTTGAAAAACTTGTTTTATTTTCAAAATAAAAACCTGTTTCAACACATACTCGAGACAACCTCGAGTATCAACCCGAGACAAAACCAAAAATTCCCGAGCCTATACCCGAGTCTTTTTCCTTCTTCTTCTTTTTAACTCTGTTACATTTTAAATTCTAAAATTTTCTGTATAGATTTAAAACTTTCAAAATGACCCGTAGCAAACTCGAGCAACATCCAAACTTTCCCGAGAGTAAACCCGAACCAACATCATCTTCTCAATACCCAAACCACTGACACGCTGCTGACATCTGTACACATGTACAGATGATCGGAGCAACTCCGGTCAACGTCGCCATTGCCAGCATATCGTCTTCGACCACCATTCTCGATTCCGATCACCCAAACCTCACATCGATTACAAACTTGAAATCGAACACTATCGAGCCTACTGAAACAAAATAGTTCGAGCAAAACTTACTCGCACTTCCTAACTCCGACCACCGGAGATCACTGCATCACGCTTGGACCTTCGCCTGAGACCCCTTCTTCTTTTCCCCCACCTGCGGTTGCCTCCGAAGCAGCCATGTCTACGAATGAGCCTCCAAATCATCGTTGACCCAAACAGGTCGTTAAACCCTATATCACAATCGTCCTGCCACCACGGTGGTTAATAAATCCACCGATTATTTTTCCGATGATCTCCACTCCTCCATCTTCCTTCAGCCTCAGATTCGATGCCAACCTCTTCGCCAAACGTCGAGAATTGAAGAAAATAGAAATTTCGATCAACTCGAGAATACTCAATATCCCCAAATTTAAATGTCATGGAATCTATATCTAAAATCATCATTTGCTAGCACGAATCTAATTATGGAATTAAATCGTGAAATTAAAATGGTCGATTTCTGACTTATATTAGATCATCACTGTAAATCCTTGTTTTTGAAATAATTACTTGATATATCCACTTAAATCTATTTTTAAAAATGATATCACAATGTTATAATCATTTTTTCTTTAAAGATCATGGTCTAAAATTAATTCGTTGGGAAGATAGGAATTTTTTTTTTATGATGATCTTGAGTCTAGGAACACTACAGAAGCTAACATCTATATACACAGACATGCACATAGATTATTCTATGTTTATATACATACAACACATAATTTCATACATGCAAACACATTCTAGATCATACTTCAAGCATCCATCACAATATCAAAGGATATAGGCAGATATAAGGGGGTTTGCTCACTAGTTTTAAAATAACAAAGACAAGAAATATATACTCTGTCATATACAGCCATATAAACAGGGCAGTTTCAACATATTCGAGAAAATAATCGTTTAGGCAACCATATTATATCATATCCGTATAAATTTATCACTTGCAAATAGATTCAAACTGTTTTTAAAGTAAAGTTTACTCACCAGATTTTAAAGAGGCAGAGAGCTTGATAAAACTGGAAGTTGAAAACTGAGAAAGATTTGCTTTTGTTCTCTGAAATGTTTTGAAACTGGAAACATGTTGATTCAAGACTTGATTCCAGGTTGCTGATTTTGATTTGCAAACTTGTTTACAGGTTTTGATTTATGATTAGCTTTCTGGTTTGAGGAGTTGATTACTGATTTGTTTGGAAATGGTTTTACAGGTTGTTTCTTGCTTTTAAAATGAGATGATAGGAAAAGAAACGTAAGAGAGGAGATGTTTGTTTATATAATGTAAATTAGGATTTATTAAAATTTAAAGAAAAAAATAAAAAGAAAATGACACTTGTCTCAACCATTGTTTATTATGTTAACACATGTTACTTAAGAGGTTTAGAACTTAACACTTGTCCTAATTCATTTTTATATTATTTATTAATGATTTTGAAAGCTTTTAAATAAATTTTCCTAATAAATAAATACTTTTATAAATTTATAAATGCTTTCTAAATTTTATATAAATACAATCTTTAAAAGAAAATAGAATATAAACCAATTATGATTTAAATAAAAATCATATAAAATATTTTAAACTCATTTTTAAATGCTAATTTAAAAGCTTTTGTATTTATTCCTATTAAATAAATACTCTTCCAAATTTCTATAAACAAATTTCTTTAAAGAGAATAATATAAAACAAATCTTATTTTTAAATAAAACTTTATTCATATATTTTAAATCCAAACTATATTCTTATTTTTATTTTAAGATATATATTCCTTTAAATTAATTTTTTAAATTCAAATTCAAAGTCAATTTAAAATACAAATTAAAAATCAATTCAAATAAATATATATAGTAAATTTAAACAAACACATTATTATTATGTTTGAAAATAACAACTTTTACCAATTTTAAATAATTAATTTAAAAGATTATCACATTTTAAATTTCCTGAAATTCCGGGATATCACATTTATACTTGATATTTAGTAGTACATAATAAACATGTTATTTGTATATGAGACGTGTTGTATTAGATATTTAATCAAAACTCCATGTTGTTAGCAGTTGATGTATTCTGACTTTTTGTATTAATATTTATTTATTTGTTGCTTCCACCAGTGTGGTTCCTTGTATATTTTCATCCTATTACGGTTATGTGTAGTCAGTATATTTTATATTATCATTCCATCATGAGATCCTATCAATTCTTTGGTTTAGCATTTTGTTTTAATTTCACCCCGACAATTTGCCTTTTTTGGTGTTCGAAAGTCCGTCGTTGAGGTGAGATGTTGATTTTTGGGTGTTACAAATGATGGGTTGTTACAATTACAACTTAAGTTTCCTAGTAAATCATTAAAATACTTGATGCAGTTGTATAACGTCACCAATGTAATATTTTGAAAATAACCCAGGCTTTTGTACTACCTCTAGCAACACTACCTACACACCTCCACCCAGTAGAAAACCATTGAAAATTTCATATGTTCATTTGTGTAGGATCTTTAATAGAGATGGCTTTGAGAAGATACAGCTTGGGCAGCTGCTACTGTACAAACAGAGGCATAAATGCTTTGCCAACAATTAATCCAATGGTTTGCGATGAATATACTCCAATGCCAAATCTAGGATGCAATGTTGTTAACGCAAAATCCATCAAAAATCATTTCTAAAATCGAGGTGTAACAAAATTCTGTCGAAAAAAACTGAATGGAGCACTGGGAAAACTGACAAAGGAGATTATCTAAACATTAAAGTGGACGGTTCGAAGCAATCTCCCAATGCATATGGTTGTAGGCGAAAAGGGCGATAGTTGTCGATGATGGTGAAGAACGACCGGAATAATGACAGGCAATGGTATGGTAAAAATTTCAATAGATCCAAAACGATGGGCTGTAGATTAAATTCAAATTAAGGCTAAGTAGAAAAGGGAAGGAGATCAAATTAAAGAATTCTTTCTCACAAGAAAAGAAACGTTCAAGTTAAAAATACACGAGCAAAACCGAATTATATTTTAGTGGAAAACTGAAGGCGGCTTCAAAGCTAAGGAAGCTTTACTCAGTTTTAAAGGTATAGTATAAATATCCCAAAATGAAGTTTCTGATATTACAAAATTGCCTTTGCATCTTTAAGCCTCCGTAATTAAATAAATCAGGGTATTTTTTGGACTTTAGGTAATCCCGTAATATTATTTTCCACATTATCAACACATCTTATTGTCTTACCAAATTAATTGCATTATCTATCTTCTTATGCAACTTCTATAATTTATTAAAGAATAAATCAATAATTATTGAAGAAAGATTTCGGTGATAAAAAAATGAAATCCATTAAAATCCTTTTTTTATTACTCTTTAATTTTGTTCTTAACCATAATAAGATTGAATTTTCTCATCGGAGATATAGATAATGACCTAAGCTATCAATGTATGACTACAAATATATGTAAGCAAGGATGCCTTTATTTATGCATATGACCATGATTTCTCAATAAATAAATTTCCTAACAGGTTTTTATAAAAAGTCTAAATGTCAATCGTTGATGCTATCTTTAAATTTGATTGAATCTGTAACTATATATGAATTAATGCAATTGACGTTTTTATAGTTTATGGAAAATTAAAAAAACCATGGCAATTAGAACAACATATATGGATCTTCAGCAGACTCGATGGTAAATATGATTTGCATGTACTATAAGTTTTAGAAAGGATGTCTTTTGAGCAACGATATTCGTCTTGTGTTGTTTACTTTTAGAAACATCGGAGTGCCAAAATAGGAGTTCGGGGATAGAGTGACCAAATTGAGGTGTAGTCGTTTATTTTTCTTCTCTTTCAAGTGCTCCAAACCCATATTTTTATCATTACACCTGGAAATCCAAATTTTCCAAAAAAAGTTATCTCTTCGATCGATTCAATTTTTAGGTATTTTCTTTACATGTGTAACAAATGTATTTCTTTAGAATTTTTCTATGATTTGTGTAATTTTATTTTCTTAGAATGTCTCAATCCATTCATCATAGTCTACCTTATATTGAACTTAACACCAACATTTATAAACGATAATAGTATAGAGCTTGCTGATATCGGATGATACACAAGTTAACCAATTATACACTTGTGGTATTGGCTTTTAATGAGCATTTATGGTTTGATTATAATGATACATAAATGAAGAGCAAGCGGGATAGTGTAAATAACATTGACACAAAAAAGAATTTTTTCTACAAACTAAAGGAATAATATGGAATATAAAAGTGGATAATGTTGATAATACACGCGAATAATGAACGACAAATGCTTGAAGAGTATGTAGGTCATACATTGTCCTTTGATAAAGTTTAGACAATGTTCGGTAATATTTATTAAATAACAGTAAAGTAGAAGAATTTCTTTCTCCCTTAATAATTCTAAGAGTTTTCTCACATCTTCTTAATTCTCTTTGATATTTTATTTTCAAATCCCTTTAATTTTCACTTCACAATTATACTATTAAATCTCTCACAACATTTTACATTCAGATACCTACTTTTCATTCTACAATCATTTATAAATCACTTCTCAGTTCTCTTCTAATACTTCACATTTAAGGCCATATATTTAAGTTACTTATGTAACCCAATATTTAAATTATTAAACTAAAACCAGTTGACTAACCGTAAAACTATTAATTTATACTATAAATTTGAGAAAATGACAATTTCAATATGATTATCACTCTCGTATCAACAAAAACCGTAAAAACTAGTTTCTTACATAAATATAAAGATATATAAATCACATAACATAGATTATATACATAAATAACAAATTTAATTTATAATTATTTATTTCAATAAAATTTTCATATGTTTCATTGCAGATTTTATTTTTAAATCACATACCCACATTTTAGAGCTTCTACAATTATTTACAAAGCCCTCGTCAATTCTATTCAAATATTTCACATATTGTCCTTATATTTACAATTATTCCGTAATATTAAATTTAAATTATTTAAATAAATTCAATTAACTAATATTTATTATTTCATATTAAAGATCATAAACATGAAATTTTTAATATGTATACCATATTCATATGAACAAAAATAGAAAAATCATTTTTCCATTCAAATATAAAGATATATAGGTTACGTAATATAAATTATATATGTAGACAATGATAACAAATTTAATTCATAATTAATTCATCTCAATAAATTTATCATGCATTGCATTGTAAAAAAATTTCACCACCAAATAACAACATTGCAAAATATCAGCAATCATTTAGAAAACCCCCTTTCTTCTATCATAATATTTCACATTTAATCCGATATACTTAAGTTAATAATGTAATCTAGATTCTAAATTCAATAAATTTCCATAAATTATAAAAAAATTGAAAATTTAATATGTATACCAGAAGCATATTAACAAAAATGGTAAATTAGTCCTTCATACAAATATGAAAATATACAAATCACGTAACATAATTATACATAGAAAAAACAATAACAATATTTATTCGCAACTCATTTATTTCAATAAATTTCTCTTACTTCGCATTACAAAATTCCGTTTATAATTTCAAATGCCCACATTTCAAATTTTCTATAATTATTTATAATGCTTCCCCACTTCTATTCTAATATTTCACATTTAAGTCCACATGACTAAATTAATTATGTAACCTTAAACTTAAAATATTTGAATAAATTCTATTAACTAATATTCATTACAATACGAGTTTTAAAATGGTGGAAGCCAAATTAGAATTTTAGGAAAAAATATATATTTTATGCTAGAGTATGTTGACATAGAGGCAGTCATTCTGATTTTCAATTTCAAATGAAGATTTTGGCGCCATCTCTTCATTGCGCATCCTTTCATACTCTATTTAAAAAGGTCTAGAAAATGAATTTTAATCAATAATTCGCTAATATACTTCTACTCTTACATCTCTAAAATTTTGTGAGAAAAACACCTTTACACACTTCCACTTTCTTTGCAAATCCATACTGTTTCCCTTATTTTTTCATAGATTTTCCAAATCACTCAAGATCGAAGCATTTGTACTTGAATTCTCAATCATTCTCTCTCTAGTCTCATCCTATTCCTTTTCGAATTCAAAGAATATTTTTATTGGAGATCCATAGGATCTTTGTACTAAAACAATAATAATTCGTATTGGAGATACAATTACTTGCCATACCTGACCATTATTTGTAAAGAGAAAGTTTTTCTTGCCAATATAGTTAACAGTGCGCCCTAGGGGTGATTATATAATTTTTAATATAAACTTAACTCTGTAAATAAATTTATTCGAAATAAAATATGCTTTTGGTTTTACTTTCTACTAGTTGTGTTGCTATATAGTGATGTAAATAATGAATTAATTAAATCATACATGTATAAGTAAAAAACTTTAGGAGAAGTGTTTGATTCATTCCAGTTATGAATGTGTTCGTAACCATGAATATTGAACCACAAAAAGACTAACTTCTTAAATGTTCATAGTCAAGATGTATCAAGAAAAGGACATCGATACATTCCTGGAGATTGGTGTATGTAACGCTCTCCATATAATGCATTGTAATTTACTCATAACCATTAAGGGCCCTAAGGGTTACGTACTTATGGTTTTTTTGGAATAATCAAAGAACGACTCGACGAGAGTCCTCTATAGGTTAATTTAACTATGTCAAAATAGAAGATCTCTTAGTAACGACGTACAATAGTCTTCTGACATGAGTGTATTATTGATCTTAAGTAGGTAGACTGTACTTTGAGTATGGTGAGGCACATGCTATAGTAGCCATGCTATGACCATAGTTAGGTACATGTTGACTAACTCGAAGTGAAACAGTACTTAAGAGAGGATTCATCTCCTTCATTGTAGAAGATTTGTATCCATAATTAGTAGTCAACTCAAAATCAAATTTATGGATAGATTAAACCAGTTATTCGATAAATATTATCGGATTGAAGTATGGACTTTAAAGTGTTCTATGTAATTAAATATAGATAATAGTAGAGTTTTTAATATTAGACCAAAATCTAGATATTTAAGTGATATAGCGATAATGAAAAGGATACGTATACATAATGTCATTATTATGTGATCTTAAAATAGATTGAAAATTAGATTTCTCCTAAATGACCTTTAAGCATGAACTTGCACCGAATATTGTACTTCATCAAAGTCCGTATAGGCTTTTGTATTTAAATATTTAATATTGATTAAGGATCGAGTTCACCCCAAAGATTTAACACGGCCACATTGTGTAATTTCTGAGTTAGATCAATGTAAAATTGATTTATAAATTTTAAAAATTAATAATAATTTGTATTAATATTTTATGGCTTTTTAATTATTTATTTGAAGCTTAAAATCGATTAGAAAGATGTATAAAAGTTGTACATCGGTTCGATTGTAAAAGGAGCTTAAATTATATAACTAAATAATTGACTCAAAAGGGAGTCAATGAGCATTTTTGACCTAGAAAATTCGACAGAGGTCGGCTGTAGAGAGATGAGGGCTTTGAGGACCTAGTCATCTAGGGTTTGAGAAAATGGAGGAGATATTTTGATATCTCTTTGGCTATAAATAGGTTTCTCTCTCTTTCTCTCTATACTTATCCAACAAAGGTCTTGCATCCATTATACATATGGTGAAGCCATGGTGATGACATTGCAACCAGTGGCCGAGAAGATAAAGGAGAGAACTAAAAAATCGACATGTATGACAATCGATAGGATTGTAATGGAGGAGGTAACACCTTTCTTTAAATTTATATTCAATCATACATACATGATTATATATATATGCTATCATCAATCATTATATATTCGACCATGTTGAAAAAATGAAAGAAACTGAAAATTAATTTCAATATTTAATTAATAAACAAATAGTTGTATCTATAATCTGTATATATAAAATTACTTTCGACTATAATTTTTTTTGAATCTAGTCATATAAATATATATTTATATATTTTCTAATAAATATTTATTCATTGAAATTACCAAAATAGTTTTCAACTTTAATATAAATAATTTTTTTCTTTTACTCTTTCAGCTATCTAAATAAAAAATTAATTTTAATTTTGAATTTATATATTCATATACATACATGTGTATATATATGTATGTATATATATGTTTGTGTGTGTGTGTGTGTATAATCATAAATTTCCATGCGAAATTTATTAATAAAAGAAATTATTTTGTTTAAAAGTTTTTGGATTCCAGAAAGTAAAAAAACAATTTGTTAATTTAGTTTAAAACATCAAATAAGATGAGTAGGCAAGACAACAGGCAGATACATAGCTCCCATCAAATTTAGTAAACTTGAACGGCCAATGGACAAGGGCGGTCTTGGCATCCTCAACTTAAAGCAATGGAACAGGGCTGCATTTGCGAAACATATTGACACTTATTATAATGGTACTGACAGCCTCTGGGCTATTTGGTCTGAAAGAAATGTGACTAGAGGAAGTAGTTTATGGAATATGTCTAAAACTCAAAACATGAGTTGGACTTGGCAAAGTTTACTCAAAACTAAAGAGACCTTCCTTCCGCAGATTCAAATGAATACCTGCCCTACTTACTGTGTTAGCTTCTGGGACGATCCTTGGCTTGATAAAGGGTTTATTCTCAGGCGTCATCTCTCATACAATGATATACGGCAGTTTGGTATTCACACTTCAATGAGAGTCAGGGATGTTCTCTGCAATAATAACCAAATACAACGCTTTTCTTCCAATCCTAGAATTCAGAATATATGGAATATTATTAATAGATTTACTCCGCTTCCAACCTCTTCTGCCCGTATTGTCTGGGGTAACAATAAGGCAAAGCACAGTAATGGAGATGGTTACGAATTCTTGATGAAAAATGGAGCGCTCCCAAACTGGAAATGGTGGAAACAGACTTGGAGTTTGGACAGTGGCTTCAGAGATAACTTACTTCTGTGGAAGGTTCTTAATCGTGCTGTTCACACTAAAAACAAACTTGCTTGCATGGGAATGAACGTTAATATCTACTGTTCATTCTGCTGTGAACAACCGAAGACTGTCGAGCATCTCTACTTCGAATGCTCGTATATAAAACAACTCTGGATTGCTGTTATGGCAAAGCTACGTAGGCATAATGTCTCCCCTGATAATTATGTTGAGTGGGAAATCATTCATGAGAAAACTGGGCCCGAGAATAATTGCAAGAGACTATTTACTGTTGTGACGAAAAGCTTCATCAGTGCGGTGTGGAAAGAGAGAAATAATAGAGTGTTTGAAGTGAGCAAAGTGAAATCTGATGTTGAATTCAAAAACTGGATAATATATGAGATAAAGCAGATCATGGGAACGCTATCCTTCAGCATTGACCCAAGGATAAATGCCTCCTTCCTCAAGTATTAAGTTCTGTGTGTTTTCCCTCTTGTGTTTTTTCCCCTTGTGTTTGTGCCTCCAAGGTTTCTTCTGTTTTCTACTGTAAGTGTTTGTTGTAAGTGTTCTGTTTCTTTTGGAGTTGCAATAAAATGGTCGGGGTCCATCCAACCCCGTCGGCCTTGCCAAAAAAAAAACATCAAATAAGATTTAAAATTTAAACCTTTGAATTTTTCAAACCATTAAATATCTAATGGGGTATTTAAACTTTTTTAAAATCAACTTCAAATAATTTTCTTTTAACTTTAAGCGCGCATACAGAGATATACATACATACATACATATATACATACACGTGTTTGTATGTATTGGGTATTTATTTTGAAAAAGTCAAAAGTATTTTTAATTTCAGATTGTTACTTATATACACACACTTTCTGTAAATGATATTTTTTGACTTCACAACACCAAATTAATTGAAGTAATCACACCATTGAATGCTTATGTTTTTATGATTAGCTAATATAATGAATGATAAATTGCCTTGAAAGTAGTAATTATATTGCTGTATGCTTACACAATTATAAGGGATGTCAACTTACCATTCGATGAAATATCTCAACAGTCCAATTCAAATTAAAATAAATCCAAACACATTATACGATGAAGAAAACATGAAAGGTAAATAAATAGAGAATTACATGGTTTAGTTATTAAGGAATTCTAATGGGTCTAATTAATCGCTTTGTTTGCTTCCTTATATGTACAAGCTCTGAAATCAATTAAGATCTTAGTATAAATTTGATAGTATTTAATTCTTTGAATCAAAAGTTGTATCCTTTTCTCTGCTACAGTCCTTTCTTTTATAGCGGAAAAGATATCACCTGGATTGCTGATGCCATACCTCATATTTGATAACTATCATTAGACCTTGCCACATTTCCTTCATCTGCATGATTGATCTAATGTGCATGAATTACAAAATTGGATTAGGTGGGAAAATTTTGGTTAAGGTTGGAATATTTGATTTGAATTGATGGGCTAGGAATGATGCAATGGGCTGTTTGCTGTTGTAACGACCCAGTATTTTCAACCATTCGCATCCATTATAAGTGTATAGGTAGACACTCATGCCGGAGTTGAATTGCTCAAAATACTGCGTTGTAAATAAAATTTGGCAGAAACTCAGCATATACAGTAAATAAAATAATTACAGATCACAGACACAGAGTAATATAACAATAATGCAGCGGAAACAAAAGGATAGTAGTTCATAAAGCTACTATATATATAACAGAGTTAAACAAGATACAACAGAGGTCTCGAATACAATAGATGTCTCAATACAATAATCAAATACCAGATCTGAATACATCACTGGATCGACGGAATAACTGAAAGCAGGATCGATAGATAGCTGGATCTCCAAGCGAAGCTCCAACTCCAAAGGTGAGTCTTAAATGCTGTATCACTCAGTCTGACCCGAGCGTAAAGCAAAACACAAAACACTCGAGTCAGGATTAACATTCTTATATAAATAAATCCAACTCAAGTGAAATATCAACTAAAATACAAGTAACATAAAGGATGTTTGGGATAACCATCCTCTAAGGATCCGTTAAACTATTTACTATGTAGTAATATACGCTATATACAGTAGTGTCTAAATAAGTAAAGTATAATCATATCGGAAAATAGCGTTAAGGGGATGGAGAACCTTAACGCGGTCGAATCTTAAAATCATAATCGTAGTAAAGCTCGATATGGTAGGTGACACGGCACAACTAGGCAATGCCAGGGTAGATATACCAATTACGCACACGGACTGATGGATACGCATAGCAGCCACTACCGTTCCACCTCGAACAACATTCCCAATCGGAGGATGGCCATCTAGTCAAATCACAAGTAAGAGTATAATATCGAAGAAATGCGTCCGAGAAGAGGTGCTACCTCACTGGTCCGAGATCGCTCCTGTTTTAGCCACTTTATGCCAACTCACGGGAGTTGGGTCCACGTAACATACCTTAAGAACGTCGCCACCATCCTACTTCATTCTGGAATCTCCACCGCGTACACGGTTGTCAAAGTGGTTTTCGGTATCGACAGAGAGTATGTCCATATCCGATCCCGGTCTCTTTGCCAACCAATCGTTATTATAACACCGTGGTCGTTTCAAAATAGTATACTTTAAACCAAAATCATTATCATTTCAAAACCCAATTAATACGATATCATTTCACTTCAAATATATCCATTTTCAAAATCATATTACTTTCCAAAGTTATAATGCTTTCGAAATCATAGTCTGGAAATCACAGTATTTTGGAAATCATAACACTTCCTTTTTAACAGTTTAGATATAAAAAATTTCGTTATAAACTAAATTAATTTCCTCAAATTTCACAAATCGATTCAAATTAACTCGAATTCCAAAAATTTAATTTAATCAAATCTCAAATCATCCGTTTCAACTTGATTTAGCTTCTAAATAAACCATTTCAAATTATCAATTTCAAATACACATCTGAATCATAAAATAAGCCATTTCAGTTTTGATATATTTCAAAGCTTTAAATATTCGACATTTCAAACTAAATTCGATAAATTTATATATATATCAAATTCACTTTACAATTATTTAGTTTTGAAACATTAACTTAACATTTCCATAACATTTGAATACAATTTCATTTTTACAATTCAAATAAACAAGATATCTCATTTAAATAATTACGTTTGGAATATCCATTTAAGTCACCTTTTCAAAGTTCAAGTTGTAAATCACTTCTTTAAATTTCAAATTCAATACATTTCAAAATCTAACTTATTTAAGTATAATTCTTAAATAAATATAATTTCAATCAATTTCAAATCATTATAAATTCTATATTTAAAAATATAGATATTAAATAAATACTTAGACATATTATTCATCAACTTTATTAAATCAACTTTAATAAATCTTTAAAATCAATATTAATCAAAACCATATATATCTTTTCAAAACCAAAGAAATCATTTTCAAAACATTTATATATAGACCAACGGTGCCTGTATATAATTTTCTATCCTATGGTCAAGTGATACGGATATTTATCATTTCAATCCGCAATTTAAAACATATTCGGGTATATATCTTTTCAACTCGAAATCCCAAATTCAATTAAATGAAAATCGCTTGGGTTTATCATTTCAACCCATAATGATTTCCTCCTATTCTACAGATCGTTCGGGTATGTATCATTTCAACCCATAGTGATTCTATACTAACAGGGAACTTGCAGAGTGATAACAGATATGAAAATAAAATAACAACAGTAACAAGCATATATCAACAATATAAATAACAGATAATGGTGTCAGATGTCACAGGTGAACAGATACAGATAATGACATATATAACAATGTAAATAATTAACATCAGCATATTCAATTGACATTTCAATTGAAATCAAATTTAATAAATATAAGAATATTAATCGTGAGTGATTGCTCACCTTTCGATGCTAGAGAGATGAACGGAAAGGAAACGATTTGTGGATCCAAACACGAATTCCAAAGCGAAACAAGATGAGCACGAATTTGACGATCAAAGCTGATAAATGGGAGATCGATAAGAACAAAATATATTGCATAAAATTTATATTTTATAAAATCTACATTTAACTTACACACCAATCAAAATAAATCTATATATATATATATACATATATATTTTAAACCAATATACAGACAAACCAAATAGAAAGAAAAATCTTTATATTTAAAATTCAAAACTAATGTTCATAAGAATATTAATATAAACTTGCTTTGCTAAAATAAATATACTGGCTCAAGGCAGATCACATAAAGTCATGTAATTTTTCAGTTTTAAACATATATGTACTATTATATAAATTGGTATATAAGCTGCAGAGAGGAAATATCTATACAAAACTAAACTTGTAAACAAATATAGACTATATATATTCATATAATGCAGGCGACTACCCAACTCACATGCCAAATATACAATAGAATCATTCATATGCAGACAACTAATTATATATGCATATCTCAACCCACAAATATACATATACTCAGACAACCAAATATGCAGACTCGATATAAAACTCTATATACATAAACTCAACTGTTGTTTATATACTTGAAATATGTATATAATAAATATTGTAACCATTAAATATATAAATTATATTAACTAACCCGATGCCTAAACTGGTCTAGTATAAACTAATATATATAGTCTAAAGCCAGTCAATAGACTCCATACTAGTAAAAATATATAAACTAACATTTGTATATTTCATATGATATACTAACACATATATATATTAGAAATAAGTATGCATACGTAAACATATAAAAGTTAAATAGAACAGGACAGACATAGACTCTGTAATATCGGTGCTTATGTATACAACATTATAAATTCTATATATTGTAATGTTTAGGATGATAGCATTCCCCTTTTTTTCTAAAATAAAAATAAGATCCGTATAGACATATCTATAACCATTGAATACTGCTATTCAGTATATATTTACACATCTTTTTTTTCTTAGTAAATTTAAATGACTCGACAACCCGCTTACATTTAGAATAACTTATAAAAATACAACGCTTTAAACACCAGTAAAATTTTTGCTTATAAGATATAACAGACACGTATAGGAACTACTATAAGATATTTTCACAAATTTATATATCCGTATAGGAACTACATTGTTACATTGTTTTATTAGATACAGTACTGTTTAGGAACTTCTATATCCTGACTTCACAAATTTATACCCACTGATAAGATAGAATGCAACTAAAATGTTATGCATAAACATCCAGTCACTATATTATATCTATTTAAAACTGTAATACTGTGTGCTTAAAACGATATATATATATGCTTATATACCATAGAAAACCATTATATAAAACCTATATAAATCTATATATATAAATCTACTTTAGTTCATATGTTTTATAAACAAACTTATACAAACAAAGCTTATAAACATCTATACTGTAACTTTATATATATATACATATAACTGGTATATTAATAGTTTAAAATCATACCAAAAAGAACTGCGGTGAGGTGGAGAGAAAAATGGGTCAGGGCACGACCGAAGAGTGGTGTGGTGATGTGGCGCCTGGGCGGGTTTGTCTCGGTTGCACCGTGTCAGGGACGTGGGGCAAGGCGGCTCTGATGGGAGGCAAGGTGTTGTGGGAAATGATGGTAGCCGATTGGTGGGTTCGGCCTGGCTGAAGACGCGGTGGAGGCAGAGATGCTCGCGCATGGTTATGGGAGAGTTTTGTGGCGGCTGCAGAGTCCAGGCGGAAGGGAAGTGTGGGCGAAGATGACGTGGAGAGGGAGATGTGGGTTGCCAAAGTGAACTAGGAGAGGATGGTCGTTGCGCGCGTGGCCATGGCTGTCGAAGGAGAAGTGTGAGTTCGATCTTGGGTCGTCAAGCAGGCCGAGGTGATTGTGCTCTTCACGAGGAGGAAGGATGCGTTGCTCATAGGCATGAGGGCGAGGTTGGTTCGGCCAGTGGGGCTTGGGGTAGGTGGTGGGCTGGCATGTCGAGGTGGAGGAACGTGGGTAGGTTGGTGACGTGGTGGTGGGCTGGGGTAGGCTGTGGCGAAGGGTGGCGGTTGCTGGAGGTGCTCGACTAAGGGGGAGAGGATGATGGAAGAAAAGGAGTGAGAGGCCACGTTTTTTTATCTCTTTTATTATTGCAGACCGAAAAAAATGAGGGCGAAGAATATATTTGGAGGAAGGAAAGGTCTTAGTGAAAAAGAGGAGGAGATTTTGCAATAAGAATAGCTCACAGTAACACGTTGCAAAAGTATAGTTTAAATGCAAATGAACGGTAGGATATTGAAAGTCACGAATAAAATATAAAGTGAATTGAATAGCAACGGTTACCTCAAATTTAGCTGACTCCTTCAAGGCAAATAAATGGTTTGATTGGACAGCACGTTTAAATTTGAGAAGGTAAGAAAGTGGAAAGTCACAAATTTTGTACCGCTACAATGGAACGTTACCATCGTTTTCGTCACCTACCGGACCTCAAAATATAGAAATAAATATACCGCTTAGATCAGTACGACGAGACGATCAAAACGGTAAACAAATATCAGTGGTAGGATCATCCGATCAAAAGTCGATAATCGGTACCATAAATGCTGCTATTTTGTCAGAAATAAGATCGACGGAGCAATAGATGTCCAAATTTGACGAAACGAAAGATGACGTCTCACTCAGAAGATGATTTACAAATTTTCTATGTAAAAATATTCAGCTTTGGAAAACATTTTATTATCATCAATTTTAACTGATTAAATTGAAGTAAATTTACGCGCGAAATAAATTTTCATATTTTCGGACGAAAATTTACCAGTTGCTATGTTTAATTAGACGCATTGCAAATATCAAATTTATATTACAAAATTTTACTGTTTAAAATTTCACACAAATTCAATTAATTAAATAAATAAAACCACTGAAATTTACGGGTTGTTACACTCTCCCCCACTCAAAACTTTTCGTCCTCGAAAAGGAAGAAGGTAGGAGAATAGAAACAACCAGAAAGATAATAGATTTAAACAGGACAAAATAATTAATTTAAACCATGTAGATTTCGAATTTAATTAATTAACAATTTGGTTTAATCCACTTGGTTTCTTCTTAATTAAGTTAAATCAATCTATCTATTCTATATTCATTATCTTATTATCTAGTCATTCTCAATTAACAATTTCTAAATCAATCAATTTGTATATTCATTTATTTTCCTCATATTTTATTCAACAAATTTAATTCTTTTATCCAAATTATTATTAAGTTTATTTCACTTAATATATATCTTATTACATATATTTAAACCATATAAATTAATTTAAACCATATGAATTTTGATTTAAATAAATTTATATTCAATAATTGCTTTTAAATTCAAGGTATTTCCATAAGTTAATCAAATTGCAACTTATTAGTTCCTTCAAAACAATTTATTTGTCTCATCTATTATTTAATTAACTTATTATTCTGTTTATCTCTATTGATATCTTTATAAAAAAAATTTAAGTGTATAACATTCATTATAACACTCAAATCTTTCCTTATAAAGTCATTTTATATTGTATATTATCCAATTACATTTTTAACTTCTGAAAATTTTAGGTAAGTTATGTTGAGATGAAATCGGGTATTATACAAATAATATTTTACAATTCAGTTATTCTCAATTAAATATTTATCCAAGGATTTTGGCTTCAGTTTATAATTGAAATCATCTTTAAACCTAAAATTTAAGAATTTAAATCTCTGATTTACTTCAAACAATTTAGGGATATATATAATATATTTATATAAAATTAAATTTTAAAATAAGGTACCTATATATATATATAAATCAAATTATACTGAAGAAATTCAAATCAAAAGTTTTTTTTTTCAAAACAAAACCG
Organism: Allium fistulosum; assembly: GCA_030737815.1. NCBI lineage: Eukaryota > Viridiplantae > Streptophyta > Magnoliopsida > Asparagales > Amaryllidaceae > Allium > Allium fistulosum. The sequence continues at coordinate 923,181,673 of CM060906.1, forward strand.
TAGCAAAGCTACAGAATAGTTTCCCCTCCTCGAAACTCGAAAAATGAATGTCGATGATGCGGCCGTCATCACCGAAATTATTTTCCAGCGACAAAGAGAAGAGCACTGATTTAAACATTTAAAATTCTTTGAAAACCATTTTATTCGAAAATACTTTAAATAATATACATTTTAAGACTTTAAAACAAAGTTTGAAATCACCGGAAATTTAATTCTTAAATTCTCAATTTAAATTCATTTAAATTCCAAATAAATTTATAAACAATAGTCATTTTGCAATAGTCAATGACTTATAAAATGATAATCAAATATTATCATTTTCAACAACCAACTTATTTAACTTTTAATTCCAGAAAATTTTCTTATATATTTATAGTATAATCATACAAATTTATTTCATTTATCAAATTTGAAAATTATATTGTGTCAGTTTGCTCTGTTCAAGTGTTTTGGAAATCCTATCGATAGCGTTGATCAGACGAATCGATCGAAAACCCAAATCAACATCAACAACTCAAACAACACAATATATAAAACATTTTAATATTAATATTAAAATACCAATACACTCCCTCACACGATGATTTCAGAATTTGATTCCGACAAAAGGATAGAGATCGAAATATAGAGGGACTCTAATCAAAGAGAATTATAATCTAAAATAGATAGGCTCGAAACGAAGGTTAGATGATTGCATTTCAAACAGGAAGATGGATAAAGTTGTATAAATCGCGGGCAACCTTAACCGGGTCAACCGTGACTTCATAGACAAGATCGATGTAGGATTCTGAAACAAATCGACATTCGATTACCAGAGGTAGAATTCGGGTATAGCATAAGATAGCAGCATCGTAAACCGAGGATACAGAAATCTCCGATGAATCAATACCGATTGTAAAGGAGTTTCACCCCAGTACAAATTATTTGAAGATTGGCGAGACCACCGATTTTATTCTAGAGATCATTCGAAGTGGAGTTATGGGATACTCCAGAATCAAAAGACACGAATAGGGGAGACACGAATGGACTTTGGAACCGAAGTGAACGTTTCAAAATTCAAAGGAACTGAGTCAAAGAAGAAGGAATTCAAGCTCGAACGAACGTGATTCTGTAATTGAATTTACTACATATGCTGAGTTTTGCCTAAAACCAGAGCTCTGATACCACATGTAACGACCCAGTATTTTCAACCATTCGCATCCATTATAAGTGTATAGGTAGACACTCATGCCGGAGTTGAATTGCTCAAAATACTGCGTTGTAAATAAAATTTGGCAGAAACTCAGCATATACAGTAAATAAAATAATTACAGATCACAGACACAGAGTAATATAACAATAATGCAGCGGAAACAAAAGGATAGTAGTTCATAAAGCTACTATATATATAACAGAGTTAAACAAGATACAACAGAGGTCTCGAATACAATAGATGTCTCAATACAATAATCAAATACCAGATCTGAATACATCACTGGATCGACGGAATAACTGAGAGCAGGATCGATAGATAGCTGGATCTCCAAGCGAAGCTCCAACTCCAAAGGTGAGTCTTAAATGCTGTATCACTCAGTCTGACCCGAGCGTAAAGCAAAACACAAAACACTCGAGTCAGGATTAACATTCTTATATAAATAAATCCAACTCAAGTGAAATATCAACTAAAATACAAGTAACTTAAAGGATGTTTGGGATAACCATCCTCTAAGGATCCGTTAAACTATTTACTATGTAGTAATATACGCTATATACAGTAGTGTCTAAATAAGTAAAGTATAATCATATCGGAAAATAGCGTTAAGGGGATGGAGAACCTTAACGCGGTCGGATCTTAAAATCATAATCGTAGTAAAGCTCGATATGGTAGGTGACACGGCACAACTAGGCAATGCCCGGGTAGATATACCAATTACGCACACGGACTGATGGATACGCATAGCAGCCACTACCGTTCCACCTCGAACAACATTCCCAATCGGAGGATGGCCATCTAGTCAAATCACAAGTAAGAGTATAATATCGAAGAAATGCGTCCGAGAAGAGGTGCTACCTCACTGGTCCGAGATCGCTCCTGTTTTAGCCACCTTATGCCAACTCACGGGAGTTGGGTCCACGTAACATACCTTAAGAACGTCGCCACCATCCTACTTCATTCTGGAATCTCCACCGCGTACACGGTTGTCAAAGTGGTTTTCGGTATCGACAGAGAGTATGTCCATATCCGATCCCGGTCTCTTTGCCAACCAATCGTTATTATAACACCGTGGTCGTTTCAAAATAGTATACTTTAAACCAAAATCATTATCATTTCAAAACCCAATTAATACGATATCATTTCACTTCAAATATATCCATTTTCAAAATCATATTACTTTCCAAAGTTATAATGCTTTCGAAATCATAGTCTGGAAATCACAGTATTTTGGAAATCATAACACTTCCTTTTTAACAGTTTAGATATAAAAAATTTCGTTATAAACTAAATTAATTTCCTCAAATTTCACAAATCGATTCAAATTAACTCGAATTCCAAAAATTTAATTTAATCAAATCTCAAATCATCCGTTTCAACTTGATTTAGCTTCTAAATAAACCATTTCAAATTATCAATTTCAAATACACATCTGAATCATAAAATAAGCCATTTCAGTTTTGATATATTTCAAAGCTTTAAATATTCGACATTTCAAACTAAATTCGATAAATTTATATATATATCAAATTCACTTTACAATTATTTAGTTTTGAAACATTAACTTAACATTTCCATAACATTTGAATATAATTTCATTTTTACAATTCAAATAAACAAGATATCTCATTTAAATAATTACGTTTGGAATATCCATTTAAGTCACCTTTTCAAAGTTCAAGTTGTAAATCACTTCTTTAAATTTCAAATTCAATACATTTCAAAATCTAACTTATTTAAGTATAATTCTTAAATAAATATAATTTCAATCAATTTCAAATCATTATAAATTCTATATTTAAAAATATAGATATTAAATAAATACTTAGACATATTATTCATCAACTTTATTAAATCAACTTTAATAAATCTTTAAAATCAATATTAATCAAAACCATATATATCTTTTCAAAACCAAAGAAATCATTTTCAAAACATTTATATATAGACCAATGGTGCCTGTATATAATTTTCTATCCTATGGTCAAGTGATACGGATATTTATCATTTTAATCCGCAATTTAAAACATATTCGGGTATATATCTTTTCAACCCGAAATCCCAAATTCAATTAAATGAAAATCGCTTGGGTTTATCATTTCAACCCATAACGATTTCCTCCTATTCTACAGATCGTTCGGGTATGTATCATTTCAACCCATAGTGATTCTATACTAACAGGGAACTTGCAGAGTGATAACAGATATGAAAATAAAATAACAACAGTAACAAGCATATATCAACAATATAAATAACAGATAATGGTGTCAGATGTCACAGGTGAACAGATACAGATAATGACATATATAACAATGTAAATAATTAACATCAGCATATTCAATTGACATTTCAATTGAAATCAAATTTAATAAATATAAGAATATTAATCGTGAGTGATTGCTCACCTTTCGATGCTAGAGAGATGAACGGAAAGGAAACGATTTGTGGATCCAAACACGAATTCCAAAGCGAAACAAGATGAGCACGAATTTGACGATCAAAGCTGATAAATGAGAGATCGATAAGAACAAAATATATTGCATAAAATTTATATTTTATAAAATCTACATTTAACTTACACACCAATCAAAATAAATCTATATATATATACATATATATTTTAAACCAATATACAGACAAACCAAATAGAAAGAAAAATCTTTATATTTAAAATTCAAAACTAATGTTCATAAGAATATTAATATAAACTTGCTTTGCTAAAATAAATATACTGGCTCAAGGCAGATCACATAAAGTCGTGTAATTTTTCAGTTTTAAACATATATGTACTATTATATAAATTGGTATATAAGCTGCAGAGAGGAAATATCTATACAAAACTAAACTTGTAAACAAATATAGACTATATATATTCATATAATGCAGGCGACTACCCAACTCACATGCCAAATATACAATAGAATCATTCATATGCAGACAACTAATTATATATGCATATCTCAACCCACAAATATACATATACTCAGACAACCAAATATGCAGACTCGATATAAAACTCTATATACATAAACTCAACTGTTGTTTATATACTTGAAATATGTATATAATAAATATTGTAACCATTAAATATATAAATTATATTAACTAACCCGATGCCTAAACTGGTCTAGTATAAACTAATATATATAGTCTAAAGCCAGTCAATAGACTCCATACTAGTAAAAATATATAAACTAACATTTGTATATTTCATATGATATACTAACACATATATATATTAGAAATAAGTATGCATACGTAAACATATAAAAGTTAAATAGAACAGGACAGACATAGACTCTGTAATATCGGTGCTTATGTATACAACATTATAAATTCTATATATTGTACTGTTTAGGATGATAGCATTCCCCTTTTTTTCTAAAATAAAAATAAGATCCGTATAGACATATCTATAACCATTGAATACTGCTATTCAGTATATATTTACACATCTTTTTTTTCTTAGTAAATTTAAATGACTCGACAACCCGCTTACATTTAGAATAACTTATAAAAATACAACGCTTTAAACACCAGTAAAAATTTTGCTTATAAGATATAACAGACACGTATAGGAACTACTATAAGATATTTTCACAAATTTATATATCCGTATAGGAACTACATTGTTACATTGTTTTATTAGATACAGTACTGTTTAGGAACTTCTATATCCTGACTTCACAAATTTATACCCACTGATAAGATAGAATGCAACTAAAATGTTATGCATAAACATCCAGTCACTATATTATATCTATTTAAAACTGTAATACTGTGTGCTTAAAACGATATATATATATGCTTATATACCATAGAAAACCATTATATAAAACCTATATAAATCTATATATAAATCTACTTTAGTTCATATGTTTTATAAACAAACTTATACAAACAAAGCTTATAAACATCTATACTGTAACTTTATATATATATACATATAACTGGTATATTAACAGTTTAAAATCATACCAAAAAGAACTGCGGTGAGGTGGAGAGAAAAATGGGTCAGGGCACGACCGGAGAGTGGTGTGGTGATGTGGCGCCTGGGCGGGTTTGTCTCGGTTGCACCGTGTCAGGGACGTGGGGCAAGGCGGCTCTGATGGGAGGCAAGGTGTTGTGGGAAATGATGGTAGCCGATTGGTGGGTTCGGCCTGGCTGAAGACGCGGTGGAGGCAGAGATGCTCGCGCATGGTTATGGGAGAGTTTTGTGGCGGCTGCAGAGTCCAGGCGGAAGGGAAGTGTGGGCGAAGATGACGTGGAGAGGGAGATGTGGGTTGCCGAAGTGAACTAGGAGAGGATGGTCGTTGCGCGCGTGGCCATGGCTGCCGAAGGAGAAGTGTGGGTTCGATCTTGGGTCGTCAAGCAGGCCGAGGTGATTGTGCTCTTCACGAGGAGGAAGGATGCGTTGCTCATAGGCATGAGGGCGAGGTTGGTTCGGTCAGTGGGGCTTGGGGTAGGTGGTGGGCTGGCATGTCGAGGTGGAGGAACGTGGGTAGGTTGGTGACGTGGTGGTGGGCTGGGGTAGGCTGTGGCGAAGGGTGGCGGTTGCTGGAGGTGCTCGACTAAGGGGGAGAGGATGATGGAAGAAAAGGAGTGAGAGGCCACGTTTTTTTATCTCTTTTATTATTGCAGACCGAAAAAAATGAGGGCGAAGAATAGATTTGGAGGAAGGAAAGGTCTTAGTGAAAAAGAGGAGGAGATTTTGCAATAAGAATAGCTCACAGTAACACGTTGCAAAAGTATAGTTTAAATGCAAATGAACGGTAGGATATTGAAAGTCACGAATAAAATATAAAGTGAATTGAATAGCAACGGTTACCTCAAATTTAGCTGACTCCTTCAAGGCAAATAAATGGTTTGATTGGACTGCACGTTTAAATTTGAGAAGGTAAGAAAGTGGAAAGTCACAAATTTTGTACCGCTACAATGGAACGTTACCATCGTTTTCGTCACCTACCGGACCTCAAAATATAGAAATAAATATACCGCTTAGATCAGTACGACGAGACGATCAAACGGTAAACAAATATCAGTGGTAGGATCATCCGATCAAAAGTCGATAATCGGTACCATAAATGCTGCTATTTTGTCAGAAATAAGATCGACGGAGCAATAGATGTCCAAATTTGACGAAACGAAAGATGACGTCTCACTCAGAAGATGATTTACAAATTTTCTATGTAAAAATATTCAGGTTTGGAAAACATTTTATTATCATCAATTTTAACTGATTAAATTGAAGTAAATTTACGCGCGAAATAAATTTTCATATTTTCGGACGAAAATTTACCAGTTGCTATGTTTAATTAGACGCATTGCAAATATCAAATTTATATTACAAAATTTTACTGTTTAAAATTTCACACAAATTCAATTAATTAAATAAATAAAACCACTGAAATTTACGGGTCGTTACAGCTGTTTAGCTTTGATTGGTGTAGCATGATGATAAGTTTGGGTTTGCTGTTGGAATGCATAATGTTCTCGTGCACTTCTTGTGTAGCCTTTGGGAAAATATAATTAAGATGCATTGTGCTATGCTGGAATGCTAATCACGGCGATGCACCCTAGGACTAGGATAGTGCTAGTCATTGTGTGAAGTCTTTTGGCCATGTAATTTAGTTAATAATTATTGGACTTAGTGTGTTGCATTTCGGAACTTGTGCAATTCCTATTTGATATAGGTTTCAGCCCATCTGATTCTTTACTGTGCTACATAGCATGCTGACTTCATCCACTCAAATATGTGATAGATACTTAATCAAAAAATGGAGGTAACACTTGCCTCCTAAGTCTACGCTAATGTATAAGAAGTCTGCGCTATCCCATAAAGAAAAGAATTATATTAAAATAGAAAGGTACATACAGGAAACATGCTGTAATAATATTGAATGATACTTAAACCAATTTCTTACCATAGCACTAAGAATTCATCATCCTCCAAGCTTATGACACACATGCCTCTCTATCTCATTAATTTTCTTTTAACTTCTATAATGCATATCTAGACTACGTCTTCCTCCCTCTTCTTTGTTTATTCATAGTGTCTTTTGTTCCTTTCTTTCCAAATTTCATTCATTAGAACTTTTGTCATTGCAAGCAAATTTATTCCTTTGGGTGTTTTCCATCTAGTGTTTTTGGAGATAGAGAACCATTCTTTCTCATTTGCAATTTCTAGCTGGTGGTATGTGGTGACACCTCTTATCTTTCTCCATACATTCTAAAAAAACCATACGCAAAAAAAGACGGACGTGGCTTTTGTTGCTTCTCTTACGTAATAGCTACTTCGATTCATTTGACATTCTCATGTTTAGTAATTTTTCTTGTAATGAAAAGAATTATTTAGTACATGCCACATCATAAGGTTTTCGTTCTGAGTATTATCTCTGTCGCATGTTCAACTACACTATGGATTCTTTACCAATTACTCATGGTTAATATTTGCACATAAATGTGTTTGATTATATGCTTTTGTGGTGGAGTGCCTTATAATTTAGCTCCATCATCAGATTGTGCATATCTCATTTTACTTATCGTGTTCCATCATTAACTTATTATTTAGTTGTTGTATGGCAACACTACTCTCGAGTCATGAATGAAATATATTATTTTTGCTTCTCTATGCATCCCAGTCCGTGTTAGTTGCTGATAGTTGAATGTAATATGAAGTATCTTGCCCTTTTCATTCCAAGGGTTGTTCCAAAAGGTATGATTTAAGTGTGCACTAAAGGCGACTTGAATATATTGTATCATTCTATTTCTTGTAGATATGACAATATTCCACATTCGAGTTGAGTCGTGCTTCTTCTCCATGGTCCAAAACTCATTATCACTAATATTAACTGCCCATTCCATCCATGGGCTATTCCTCTTGCTAATGATAGTTTCTAGATGCATAAATGAAGTCTTTTGGCTATGAGGTTTAGTTAGAATTGTTGGGCTTTAAGTGTTGTATTCTGAAACTTGTACAGTTCCTATTTTTTGTAGATCTCAGTCCATCTTATTTTTTACTATGCTACATCACATTATGACTTGTCGACTCTAACCTGCGCCAAACACTTGGTTGAAAAATGGGTGTAACATTTACAGTCCGAATATTAAACAATAACTATGCTTATATATATATAAATATTTATATTTATAAACTTAAAGCGCATATAAATATATATACACACATATATATTAATAATTTTATGTTTTAACAATATTATACATACACACACACACAAAAATATATATTAGTTAAAATAATATGGTCGAATTTTTTTAGTTTATATTGGTGTTAATATAAATTTGATAATATGATGTATATATGTAACCCATTAGCACTTATATAGCATCACATATACTTTTGTTAACCGTAGGTCACAAGCTTAATTATACACATTCCTAAATTACGCATAGGTTAGATTATACCATTTAATATACTTATAATGTTTGTATTACGAATATAAACATATTAAAATATTAAAGTAAAATTAAACTAATAATAAATAAATAAATTAAATTTAAATAAAATTAATAATAATATATTATTATTAAAAAGTAAAAATACATAAACATTTAAATTAATAATTTAAAATATTTCTCATACTCTTTTATCAATAAAAACTAAATTTGATTTAGTGTAAATAATTATTCACATAATCACAAAATATAATTTTGTGCAAATTAATAAAAGGATTTTTTTTAAATTCAGCTTTTTATCTCCATTGCTAATGCATCGATCCAACAATGGTATCAAATCCACATTATATTTTGTGAATAATTAACCAACACGTATGCCAATTATTTTGGAAAAACTAATTAGATGGGTCTATATGGAAAATGTGCTTAACCAAAGAGAAGCTTACTCTAGTTAAGGAAGATTCTTATGAATGTAATACCTTCTGATTTCCTGGCTTTTACCTAGTTCGTCGAACTGGCCTATTCCAAGGGTATGCTCTTGTGAAAGGCTTAAAAGTGTTTTATGCCTTAAGTTGATTCAAATAAGTAAATTTGGATATTATAAATTAAGTTTAAAATTATTTCTATTTTGAGTTAAGTATTATACAATTTTATAAATAATTATAAAATGCAAAATTATTTCATATTAAAATTATAATTGTAAGGGTTTTGAATATAATTTTAAATTTGTTTTAAAACCGTATTCATAAAGGTTATAAATAAATAAATTATTTTAAATTTATGTATGAATAAATATAAATGTTATATTTATAATTAATTAAATTGTTTAGCTAATAAATGGATAATATGAATGTATATATAAAACTTAATAAATTATAAATGTTATAATAATTAAAACATTTATGTGTAAGGAAAATAGAAGGCTAAATAAATTATAACCCAAAAGAATTGAGAGAGTATACATTGGATGTATATAAAGATATATGATATCATGAGTTATACTCAAATCCCTTTAATAATGGATAGTAATCTATAAAATTATTTTGAACTAAAATTTTAAATAATAATGCTCTGCATCGTTTATAATGTAAATATAGTGCCTTACATACCTATGTTTCTTGAGCACCCTAAGTCATAGAATATCTAAGGTTATGTTTATATTACCTAGATAAGTAAGAATATCAAGTAACTTTGCTTAGAACCCTTAAGGGTTATATAACTCCACTTAAGATATCAAAAAATGATGAATTTAGCGTATCTTATCCAGTCTATGATTTTTTGAGCACACTCAAGGTTATAAAGATTTTTAGGAGCATAGTTAAAAGTATGGTTAGGAGATATATACAAGATATAATTAGTAAAGAGTTACTTATCATTTATGAAGACTTAAAATTTGTTGAGCACCCTCAAGGTAGTAGTAACATTATATATGGACCATAAACTCCACTTAAGGAATTAATGAACATTCCTCATCCCTTTTAGGATTTTTGAGAGATGCAGAATTCAATGGGAGCCTTATTAGATTAATATTATAAACCAATCTAATAAGTATAAGAACATATATGATATTATACTAAAATATGTTTTCATAGTTAATACAATTATTTATCGATTAAAATGAACTAAATGAATTGAACTAATGATTAATAAAGAAATGTAAAATATACTTATAATTAGATCTTTTGGCATGTTGTCTCTTCGATACCTATGTAAGAGCCAAATTATATGACCATTAAAAACATTCATCTTTGTCATTTAAGTGTTAATTTGCCTGAGACTGTGTATCGTCTTCTACGAGTTTTGAACTCTAAAGCAATATAAGAATACATATATTTGATCCATAATCGATCACATACAAAAGTTGTATGGTGAATAGTCGCTTTCGTATTATACAAAATCTCTATGAAAATTTTTCTATCAAAATAGGCAAGTAAACCATAGTGTGAGATCATGTGTCCAATATGATTGAATAAAATTAGGACCTTGTTCTGTTAGAAACAACACTAGACCAAGAACTACTAGATATACCAAGATTTCGATCATTGAAATGTCAGTCTTGATTTGTTTGCTGAAGTGCAATTTATTCGATATACTTAAAATGTTAAGAAAGAATGCAGTTTTGCAAAGATACCTAGTGTAGTCTTGTAGTAAAGGGTTTCTCATTTGAAAAATTAGACCTTTTGTAAGAGAAAGAGAAAGTTTGATAATAGTAATAATGTTGGTACCATTGGGATGAAGAGTGTGAATGGCCACTTCCGCTTCATGAAGAGACATCCAAAACAAAGTTGGTTAAAATATTAATTAGTAGACACTTCAATAGGTAACAAAAATACTATTTCTATTCCAAATATACTTTTCTTATAAATAAATGTTCTATAAAAGATCCATTTCTTGAGTTTAAGATATTTGATGAAATACTCACAACTATAAATTAGTTACAGTAAAAGAAAGGAATAGTCTAAAATAATTGGTTGAATGGAGCATGGTATTACATACATTGTTAATGTAAGAGTGGAAATAGTGGGAGCATACAATATGACATTTGGTAGTGTACACATCAAGTATTGAAAAATTACTTCCGTGTATGCCAAGTATTATTTATGAAATAATAACTGTACTCGGTTTTGACTAAATATAAATATGGTTTTGTGTTAATATGAATATTTGTTGTAAAATAAATTAGCTTTTGGCATTCCGATGATGGTATATGTTTTTATAATAATAGTTATGCACTATCTACAAAAAATGTAGAAGCTCCTAAAATATTTAACATTTAGTTTTGGAATTATAGACTAAGCTATATATTTAATAAATAATTCTTAATCATATGATTATGAACTATATTGTATCATCGAATTATATCTCAAATGATTCAGAGAAAAGCACCCATTCGAAAGGAGTGGCGGAAGGAGTGCACAAACTCTTTGGATTAGTACGTATAGATGTATGCAATCCAAGGTTTAATAATACCAAAAGCAGATCCACTTACTTCATTAAATTCTTATATGAATTATCTGAAGATATGAACATGTGTATTTTATACACAAGTTAGATATCTATGATAAGTTCATTGAATAGAAAATAGAAGTAGAAAACAAGAACGTGCAAAGGAAACTAAACAATTCGATTTGATCGAACATGTAAGCATATTAAATATAAGTTTCAATAGTACCTAGAAACGAATAAGATTACCCTCAAAGTCACTCCTTCCTATGATATGTAATGATGCATCGATAAGAAGTAATTGAACTTTATTGGACGAAGCATGATTGATAATCATTGAAGTTTAGTTACTTCTTTCTATAAGGATATGCACTTATGAGTAAGTACATATATTAAATTTTATTTAATTAAAAGTGCAGTTTGCGATTTCATATAAAATATGAATTAGGAAAGAACCATGATCTTAAATAGATTAAGGTACGTGGTTGTCTAATTTACAATATGAACAAAAGCTTCATAAACTTAAAACTTGATCTATATTATGTAGGTCTATAAGAATGTCATAAAATGTTTTGATGCCCATTCAATCCCACTGAGAAACAAGTCATTGTTTCATGACATACCACCTTCTTAGTGAAGGAATTTCTTTCTATATAAATTAGTGGTATTACGATAGACTTGGATACGGTTCGATATTATAACATAGTAACGTAATACATAGATGAAGCAAATTTAACCAAGCCTAAAACTAATGCAGTTACATTAGAATGTCTAATAAGGATTCTATTATATTAAAGAGAAGCTGTGAGTTTCTTATCAATGACGAGAAAATGAATTGCTAGAAATAACAATCTCCTTAGTTATTGACAAGCCATGGAGAGTATAGACTCTACCACATGATGTGATGCTTCAAATATGAAATGGATTCCAAGTACATTAACAAAATATGATTTTGGTAACTATATCAAAAGGATATAACCCATCGACCATAAGTAAATCTTTGAGAAGAAGATCAATGCAGTTGAAATCGTGAAAGTAGCATTAAAAGGAAATGAATTTATTTATTTTAGATATTGAAATCAGTGGAGTAATTTCTCTAGTCAACATGCTTTAGTCCATCGGATTCTACATACAATTATCGCATAATTTTACTTTGAGTTTTGGCATAGTGATGTTGAAACAAAACTTCTAAATTGAGATTTAGAGTAGAAAGTATGCACACAGCAGCCAAAATATCTCAAAATTAACAGGAGTTATAACATGGTTTGTAGGTGTTTGGATATGATCCAAAAGCCAATACAATAATGGCTTCCAATAAGTATATAGAGGTTGAGCAAGTATTTTGGCACAAAATCAATTAGTATTTATCCAGTCAAAATACAAAGGAAGCATGTGTGTTAGAAAGAAAATCAAAAGTACTAATCATTTCTAATATTATAAGCGAACAACATAATTTGGATTATTTAACAATGTACTCGTGTTAAATCAGTTTTAGTTCGATTGTGTAATTCTCGATGATGGATTTGAAAGAGACATCTCTTACTTGGTATAAGAGAATGTTGAGATTGTTCCAATATACATACATAGACACCATATTAAATTGTTTAATATGAAACATATGACGTAGATCCCTTTTGCATCAGCAGTAGGGATCATCAAATATTCTATGATATATGGTATATTAGATCTTATATACACCCTAGGTGGATTAAATGAATATCAAATCTAAGGGAATGTCACTAAATGGTAGTAAAGTGTATTCTCGAGTATTTACAAAGTACTAGAGAATTGTTACAGAAAAAACGAACTTACTATAAAGAAGCGTTCAGACTCAAACTTCAGAAGTGGCATCGAATATAATAAGTCAATTTTAATTTCATGTTCAAATTTAATTAAGAAGCTTTAATTTGGAAATGTTCTGAAGGGTGGTTGTTGCCGATTCAACCTAAAGGTTAAGTACATCACCTTGAATAGAGTCGTAATGAAAGCAGTGTGTGTGTGAATTTATAAGTACGCTATGAGTGGTTCTTACTATTGAGAATCCAATAGCGCATTCTGATACCAATAATGCAATATCGATTGCAATGGGAACCGACAACTTAACGAGATGTTGAGATATGTTCTCTATAATTAGCATGTGATAAAAGAATTTATCAGTAACGGGGAAGTATGGTCGAAAAGTAGATACGAAACAATAACATCACATATCTATTTAATAGGGCCACTTCTTAGTCTGATTTGGGCAGGCTAATCAAAGGTATGGGCACGATGCACCATATTTGGCACAAAGTGCAAGTGAGAGATGGATAGAGTTAAGGGTGTGTCAAGGAGCAGTTATGTAATTTGTTAAACGGGGGAGAATGTAATGACCTGGAATTTCGGACACTTCGTATTTAAATATGTGAATTATTTAAATATTTGAATCTTTGATTTAATTTTATTAAAATTATTTAATAAGCTTTTTAATCCATTTTTAAATCATAAGTAATAATGGTAAATGTATTTTGGAAAAATGTTTACAAAAACAAATACTTTGAAAAAATATCGATAATGTGACCGGAAATCGTTTTATCGATAAAGAGCTTTTTTACCGTCAGAAGTTGTTCAGATTTTTTTACATACACTTATTTGCTTAGGAAACTAATAAAATGAAATAAAATATTTTTTTCCATTTTTGGAAATAAATTTTTTGGATGATGTCATGGCTGATTTCACTAAAGGTGTAAAGTTAACATGTGAAAATGAGGCTCCTTTGTGTCCTTTAATGGAAGGTAAGAGGTGGTTATGACCTCTTGTAAAACCCTATATGAGGAGAGGCATACCATACATAATAAATCACTAATTCACTAAGCTTGAGATGGAGTATGAGAAATAAAAATGGTGGAAGTGCTTAAGCACTAATCCACTAATTATTCTCTAACTTTTCAAGTCTTAACCAAATCATCTCCAATCTTTTTTAAAATTTGGCTTTAGGCCTAAAACAACATGGAAATCATGATTAGCAAGCAATAAGTGGGAGAAGGTGAGAGGAAAAGGAGGATCTAGGAGGGAGCGTGAGCATAAGAGGAGGATGGGAGGTGTTGCTTTGGTTTGGAAGTGCTAAAAGTTGGATCTTTAGGCTTTTGGTGATGGAAGGAGGTGGTCTTTGTTCATGTGGCTTTGTGCTTAGGTTAGGCATGGATCTAAGTGAGTTATCTCACTATCTTATAAGTATATATTGTGTATATATATGTTGTGTGCAAAGTATAAAGTTAAAGTGATATTAATTAAGTAAAGTTATTAACTTTAGACCCCTTTTGCTTTTGAAAGAAGATGACAACTTTATATTATATACATCACTTCTATTACCCACTTACACATGTGCGTGGTCTTGACTTGATGTTTAAATGGTTGTTTAAATTGTGTGTTAAAGTGAAGTAAGTTCGAAAGTGTTTGAAGCGAGAATAGTCGTTATAAGTGCACTTCCGAATCCCTTGTTTTTGGGAATTTTTATAAATAAATGGGGAAGTATTCTTAGGGGTTTATTTCCACGGTTTTAAGTACCCAAACGTTACTACTTAGTAGAAAATTTTCAAGTCTTAAATCATTTGTTAAAGTGGTAAAAACTAGTCACAAAGATCATGCTTTTCAATGTTGTTTTTAACAGGGACTTTTAACGGCACTTATAAATGCTGCAGTAAGTCGCTTATGGTTTTAAATGTTTAAAAATGATATTTAAATTTGGTATTTCTCTCTATTATTTTTAGAGATATTTTCATATTTTAAGTATCTTAAAGTTGGTTTGAAATTTAAATATATTTTTAATAATTATATATAAATTTTAGAAAAGTAAAGAAGAGATTTAACACTAAAAGCCTATGAGGTAGACTTCTGTATTTCTAAGAGTTAAGATTGATGTTGAGTAGGGACAGAGTAATAGATCTCTAACCCACTGGGCTTCCCTCTTGAAAGAGGAATAAGTAAGTTGGAATGTCAGAAATGTATTAATCTTGTTGTTTACTTACTTATTTAAAAAGTAATTAACTTAAAAGCCGATGAAGTAAGCTTATCTATTTTTGGGACTTAAGATTAATGTCGAGTAGGGACAGAGCAATACACTTTAACCTACCAGGATTCCCTCTTGAACGAGGAATAGTTAAGTAGGGAATATCGAAAATGGGTTAATCATGTTGTTTGTTACTTATTTATGGAAATCATTGATACTATACTTAATAGTAAAAGCCGACGAGTATGCTTGTCTATTTGTGAGATTCAAGAATGAAGTGTCTAGGCAAGACTTTGAAGCAACCAATGCTCTAACTTACCTGGCTTCACTCTTGAATGAGGAATGGTTAAGTTGAAATGTCGAAAATGAGTTAAATATACGAACATTGATTTGTATAAGCAATTGTTCTGATTAGATAATCGATTAGTCGACTATCTGACTTAACTAAATATTATCATGAATCTTTAAAAAGAATGTTTTAAAGATAATATAATATAGATTGATTTTGGGTTTGTTATGACAATGTGTTAATATCATTCGTCTTTAACCCTTTTTGATTATACTTATGAACGTAAATAGATCTTTAAAAGAATGTTTTAAAGATAAGCATAAGTGAAATGGTTTTAGGTTGTAGTGACAATGTTTAAGCAACATTTGTCTTAAACCTTTTTAAATGGATTTGTGAAAGTACTTAGAGCCTTAAAATGGATATTTTGAAGGAAATTATAAGGAATCTTTTTGAAAAAGATAGAAAAAGATAGAAAAAGGAAAGGTTTAAAATAAGAAATCTTGGTAATGATTTGTGAATATACTTATACCATTTGAGATATGCATATGAATACCTTTTGAATTATTGAAAAGAGTACAAATGAATAGTAGAAATTCATAAATGGAGCTTTATTAGATAAAAGAAGTTTTACTAATAAAGGAGGTTTTAATTAATAAAAGACTAATTAAACAAAAAGGGGATTAGAAGTTCCTTATGTGACTTAATCGTTCTTTGTATGACTTGATTATGCTTTGTATGTTTACCTGTTTATTGAAAACATTTAGTCGTATACTTAGCACTAAAAGCCGATGAAGTAAGCTTGTCTATCTATGGGAATTAAGTCTGATGTTTGTGTAAGGATATGAGCAATAGTGATCTAACCTACCGGCTTCATTCTAAATTGAGGGATAGTGTGAGATGAAAATACCAGAAATGTGATAAGTGTACAAGACTTGGTTTCCAAATGCAATTGCTCTCATTATCATTGAATGACCAAGTTTGTCGATTCAGTCTTGAAGAGACCGGGATCGATAAGTGTTTTACTTACCAAAAACCACTTCAAGACAGAGATACATGTTCTATCTCTTGGAAGTGGATCTGTTCGAGTTGTTGGAATACTTATGAGTTTCGAGATCTATCCGAGATGTAGGGATCCAATTTGGGATTCGTGTTCTGTTCAAATGATGAAGACTCGTGTGAAAGATGCCGAACGTAACCTCGACATCAAAGATGACTAAAAACAGAGTAGGTCTCACAATCTTGGGTTTAGCTGACCCATGTCAGGGTATAATCAACTCCATATCTAAAGATACTTACCGATTGTTGGCCGGTAGGGGTTGATGATATTTGGTTCACGTTGTTCATGTTTATGCTCGGACGTTTGGTTACTTGTGTTTACCTAAATAGTATATTTTATCTAGAGATATACGACACTCGGAAGTTACCTTTTGGCCCTTGTATAGGAGATTGGATTCGGCGTCGACCGAAGAGATCTCCATGGAAAATCCAATATGCGAACGTTCCTTATCGGATTTGATTGTACTCCTATTATGATGTTGAATGTAATCATTCTGGGTATGTTATATATTTATATTCTACACCCTTGACATTATCTAATATATCACCATATGTACTTATTAGGTGAGTGGTTCTTTTGAGGGATGACTATTACGGCATTCCATGCGGTCTTAAAAGTACTGTTACACGTTGTACACATATTTATTGAGTTTTTCATACCAGACTTATGTCTGACGCTTGGTTTTTGTTTTCTCTAAATTCATCGTGTGCTCTTTTGAGTAATTTGAGATAGGTAGGTTTGCATTGATGTTCTTTAGAGCTCGATAAGACGAGCTGGATATGTAACGACCCATATTTTACGTATCAAAGGATCGTAAAATAGTTTTATTTTATTCATATGGGATCGAATGACTCTAAGTTTTTGGAAAGTGACTCTTAGGGACATTTTCCAAATATATAATTTTTTTCGAATTTCCGTGCGACCGTTTTAACCTTGAAAATTTTTCTTGGACTATACCTTTTGATAGGAGCCGACTTAGGGTCTCAACCCAGTTCCATTTCTTCAAGATGATGGTTTCCTATTCCATAGAGTGGTCATAATAGAAAAACAGACTTGTCATTTGAAAATTATTGCATTTTTAAGTTTTGCTTGTTGTTGGCCAGTTTTAGTGGATAATTAACTAAGCCTATGTTTAGGCCCACCAACCCTCTTCGAAATTTGTGCTAATACGCTTTTGTAGGAATTGACCTAAGTCATTTCTTTCTTCCCCAAAATAGATCCAAACCTCCATTGGCCCTAATTTCTTCAAAAATCACATCTTTTCCTGAATATTCTTAGCCAAATCATTGATTAGAGAGGGGATTAACATATAGAAGCTAGAGATTATCATTTTATCAATTTAGGTCCTTCTTGCTTGCTGTCCACTTTAGATCTAAGGAAGAAATTGGGTATTTTAGGAATTTGGTGAGTGGTTCTTGGCCTCTCACTCATTTATACTTGTTTATGTAGTTAAAAGACTTATTTTTAACATGCCAAAAGGGTTTTCTAACTTTAACCACTTATCCATATATGCTTATGACCAGAAATTAGAGATTTTGAAATGGCTTTTAAAATGGGTTTTGTAATCTATTAACTTATGTCCACATGCTAGTGTAATTTCCATCATTCATACGCAGATGCTAATGAAAAACTTAGATTTAGAGTAAAGTAGTTTAATTATCACATTCTCATGTATTCGTTGTATGAATGGATGTATATGCATGCTGTTATGTGATTATATGTTGTGCTTTGTTTTTGTTTGCTCGTGTTTTGGATGTTAGATAGAGAGGTTGGGAAATTGGGAATATCGAAGGCAAAATTGGTCGGAATTGGACGAAACTTAGGAGGTAGATTCTAGAGCATGGAAAGAGCTCGTGGTCCAAATTGCATCCCCAAATTCACTAGGAACAAAAGTTGATACCGACTTTAGTGGTCGGTATCGAGTTCTCTCAGTTGCTCCATGTCGGCAGTGACTTGGGGAAGGGGGAGAGTATGGCTTATAGAGGTTGCCTATGGCGATAGATTGGAGATCAACTAAGTGTTGAAGGCTATGATGACTTGTTTCTAGGCTATGAAGTAGGGTGTTATGAAGATATGACAACTTGATTTGGAGTAGAGGAGTCGGGGTCAAGTACCTTGGCATGGAGTATAGGAAGTAAGAAGTAGGATGGAAAGAAACTTGGCCACTTAGTGGCTAATTACAGAGGTTGGTACCGAGCTCTCTAGTTTGGTCCTATGGGGATGGAACTTCTGGGAGTTGGTATAGGGGTTCTAGAGGTCATGCTGGAGATGTTGGCTCATTCACATGATGATTGTTGGTGATGTAACACCATGATGAATATCAGAGTCTTTGGATGGTAACTCGAGGTTGAATGGAGTTAGGTTCTGGAGATGACGACTCGATGTTGAAAGGAGTCATAGAATGGGAATATAGAATGGTTCCTCAAGGTGATGGATCGATGTTGAAAGGAGCCATTGAATGAGGGAATGTAGAATGGTTCCTACAGGATAAGGGAAGCTAGTTGGAGCAGAGGAAAGAGGCTCGGATACGTGTACTAATTGATTGCTGACTCGAAGTGTTTTCTGTTTTACCAGGGGTATCGTGAGGATACTCATGGGTATGTTAAAAGTTACCCTGGATCGGGTGAATGGATCCATGTACCCAGAACCGGTTGAATGGGTCTAGTATTAGCTTCAGGCTAAAGAGAGTACACAAAAAACCAGGATTACCATAGTCCCTGGCAGTAGAATGGTCATACGAGTTATCATATATCCAGAGTACATAGAGTGATGGTAAGGATTGTTTGATGGACGCTATGGTTGCGTTGATTTCTTTCCTTTCAATATATCACTTTAGGGTAGTCGTTGGAGATAGGTATTGGAGATAGGAATACTTGGACACCCGTTATTACACCTTGTTGTATTATACCTTTATGACACTTAGAGTAGCATATATCATGTTATTATGTGCTAACTCTTTGGTTGCAGGGACATGGCAGGTATGGTTCATGTACATTGTTCCTTACTATATCAACTTGTATAGTATTTTGAGATTCATTTACCACTCACACCGAACTATTATTTGACTCGAGGTTTTATGCTTTTCTTCTTATTATCTCGGTTGATCTTAAATGAGTAGAGTAGATAGCTGATCTAAGTGCGACACTGTAACTGTGCAGAGGACGAGCTGAAGGGAGCTATCTCGTATTATATACATGGATTTCTATACTTATTCCGCTATGCTACACTATGGAGCCATGCCAGTGCTGCTTATCAATATTATTATAAGACAGTCATATGAGTTTACTTCTGTTATATAAACTCTTTTCATGTTGTATAACTTTGTGTATCTGTACTCTGATATTTGGATCCCTTAGTATATACTTTATCTTATGTTCTATATCCGTGATATCATATTTTATTCCGTCGGTGTGAGATATACTATATATTCTTTGATGTTTTGTTTCATTTTAAACCTTGATGATTGTCGTACATTGATCGATATGCCAGCAATGGACTACCTTATGTATATTGGGTACCGATGGTGTAGGATGGTTGCACATTTGGTATCAGAGCTTAGGTTGCATCGTTTAACCTAAGGGATGCCGTGATTCAGTAAAGATTGGGAAGGAGTTCTCATCCTAGATTGAATCAAGAGAGTATACATATACGAGAGCGCATACTTATTATATATTTTGATTTTCAAAACTATACAGTAGTATATAAGTTGCATGCAGTATGCACACACAAGTACATTGACATAATTTTCTTTTTGAGAAACTATTCATTCTTGTTATAGATCGAGAATGAACTAGAAAACAAGAAACACTGTTAGGAACTCCATCTTTGGAGTTGAGCAAGAGGCGGGTTTGGGGGCTGCAAATCCCGACTTGTAAGCTATGTTCAATGCGATGATGGCGAACATGCTTCAAAATGACCAAGCCGCTGCTCCGAATGTTGCTATTGGTGGTAGTGCTCAAGCGCAAGCGCCGAGGGCTGACTTCGCGAAGCTATCCCAAGATTACTCTACTTTAGGAGGCAAGTCATTTCTTGGAATGGAGTTTGCCATCGAAGTGCAGGATTGGTTGGACACCTGCGAACGTATCTTTGGTGATACAGAGATTGATGATGCCATAAAGAAGAAGTTGGCCTCTAGAAAGCTTCAAGGGCATGCCATAAACTGGTGAAATGCCATCACTGTTGCTACACCCGAGGATCGGTTCACTTGGGACCAGTTCAAGGCCAGGTTCAAGGAGAAGTTCATTCCAGCTGCTTAGAAGTTAGTTGTAGCGAATTGTATTTTTGATAATTAAAAATATTAAATTAAATAAGATTTTGAAATTTAATATTGTGAGAAATTAAAATTTATGATTTATTAACGAGAAAAATAATTAGAATACGATTTAATAATGTTGTTGAATGTTATTGATAACTATTTTAATGTAATTCCAATCAATTGAAATAATTGTGAAGATAGTTTGGTTAAAAGTATAAATAAGGAATAAATTAAATGTTGGATTCAATGTTGCAATTATTTGTTATAAATTGAAATAGGTTATTATAGAATATGAAATCAGTTTTGTTAAACAATTTATAACCCTTGGTTGTAAACAGTAAGTTACCAGACATGAATTATTAAGGTAAAACAATTGTTATAATTAATACCTTATTATTTAATCCGTTTGAAACTAAATTGGTAAACTGAAATATTGCAATTAATATGGTAAAAGATATTAACTGTAGAATATGAATGTAATAAAATGTAAACTAATGTTAATTATATTTATAAGGTAATAGTTGATTCAATAATAAGTGTGTAAATAGAAATAAAAGAATTTGATTGAAATTAAAATATAATTAACTGGGTTTTATTACAGCTGTAATTGAACGCTGAAATTAGTGAAATATTTAATATTGGATTTAACATGGAAAATTTATTTTAAAAAGATTATGAATTTCTATTTAATTAAGAATTGTTATCCCGCCTTTTGGCAAGACCAGGACACCAAGGGAGCCGACTAGAGAACAAGGATAGCACGCCATGGATATCACTGAATTTTGTCCGAGCCCAGAATGAGCTACAATTGATAGGACATGACAAGAAAGGCCATAGAGATCAGCATCTCAAATTTCAAGTCAATCCGGACTCGTACGCTCATGTTATGATCGAGTCAAATTGGAGGGAAAAGCCCAGATTTCGTATCCATCACTCTGGGCAATTTCGTATCCATCACCGAAGCCCTAGTTCGAATCCATCAAGCTTCGTTCCAATCAGCTCCGAATCCATCGAGGTACCCAGGCTCGACTCGACTTCCTTCGTATCCATCGAGCTCGTATCGATGGACTTCATACACACCAGCAATTGAAGGACCTCGTATCCTTCAGCCAACGTCTGCTTCGCATCCATCATTCAGCGTCTACTTCGTATCCATCACTCGGTGCTTGCTTCGTATCCATCGGACCAGTGCTCTTCGTATCCATCAGAGAACCTCACTTCGAATCCATGCCTAATGACTTGTTCGTATCCAACGAGTCAACTGACCAGGGATGACGTGTCTTCCATCAAAGTAAAACAAGGCAAGATATGTGGAGTCGAAACAGTCAATGCGGCACAAAGACCGGATCGAGACGAAGCACGCGCGCCACCTCACTTCAAGAGCACGTGCAGCCAGCGAGGCGAACGGATGGAGTCGAATTCATGGATACGAACCAGACAGCCTATAAGGAATTCCAGTTCGTATCGACCATATCTCGTAATCCACTGATCCAAATCCAGTAAAATTTTTAGGGAAGCTTGAATGCATGCTGAGGGATGTCCACGCCAAATTCCAGCTCGATTGGAGCATTTTCTGATCGATACGAAGTCGTTTCGAATCGATCCCAGATGGAGTTGAAATTTGGTGGGACCGGGCGCGTGGACCCACTCACGTGCCAGACCAATTCTCCCGGAGTTTGAGCGAGATTTGAGCTTCCTACGCCTATAAATAGAGCCCCAGAATCAACAGAAAAAGGATCTTCTTTCTCTGAAGCGTCCAGACTCTGCCGGATTGAGATTTGCATCATACTTTTGCTGTCAATTTCGAATTCTAAACTGTAATCCGCTGTTCATTGCTGTAAACGCTTGTAATCATTGAAAGAGAATCAATAAAATCATCAAAACTTCATAGTGGACGTAGGCTATACGCCGAACCACTCTAAACTGCTTGTCTGTGCACTTTACATTCCTATTTGTTGGAGTTTTTGTTAGATAATCTCTGTTTTACATTTATAATCTTCATTTTATCTCTTCAAATAACTCCCGAAGAGTGTTGTGCCCATTTTTGGTACAAACACTTTGGTGCTTTCATTGAGAGAACCAGCTTTTTCTCCTGCTCGTTGGATCTGCCGTCGATACCGGATTGCACAAATCCAAGAGGAAGATCCAGATATCCAGTCCGGAATCCTTCCATTCTATTCAGATTTGCTCAAAATCTAGGAAAGGACTCCACCACCGAGAATGGTCAGCACAAGAACTGGCGCTACCGCTGCAGAGCAAGAAGGCAGAGATAGGCAGAATCCCGCACAGCCGCCTTCTTCCAATCAAGACAATACCACTCACTCAGACTCAACAGGGCTAGTCACCCGACAGGAGTTTCAGGTATTGCTCCAGGAGCTGACCCAAAGCCGTGAGCAGTTGGCAGAACAGTTATGCGCCAATATCGAGCTGACCAACCAGCTAAATCGCCGGGGGCACAGAAGGTCCAGGAGAGATGATGTCTCCAGAGCGTCTACCGAAAGCTCAGCTTCATCTGATTATCACCACCGGACTACCCGTCCTCGACTAGAGGGGAGTCGCGCTCAAGCTGCGGAGTATCAACCCGCCTTAACTGTTGGGCAACTGAGGGTAGGACCATCGACCAGTTTCCAAACCGGTCCCTCAGCACGAGGAGGTACTGCCCCACAGTACACCACGGATAACCGCGCCACAACCGCCGCAGCAGAGACAAGGGTCGATACCCGAAATCAATCTGAGCCGATCAATCAACAGCGAGGACATACTCCTGAACCTTATGTCCCAGAAGACGTTGAGCCAAGGAGGCGAGATACGGATCGTCGACAGCGCCCGATCCCTACTCGCACCGTGGAACCCGACCACGCCTTAGCTCATCACGCTCCGAATCTGCCCGTTTCGGATATATCAACCATGATACGTCAAATGATCCGCGAGAGTCAGGGGCTCACTAATGATGACTGGGGGATTTCCCGTAGTCATACCCCTTTCACAGACGAAGTGTTACATGCCGAACCCCCTAGGCGATTCAGAATGCCGACTCTCCCGATGTATGAAGGGAATAGTGACCCCAACCAGCATATTCTGAAGTATGAATGGTCGATGAGCGCTGCGAGGGCCGACGACGCAGTGAAGTGTCGGAGTTTCCCCATCTCTCTGGAGGGAATCGCGACAATGTGGTTTACCCGCCTACCACCTAGATCAATTTCTTCGTTCGATCAATTGGCCAAGAAGTTTGTGGAACAATTCCGGATGCATGTTGCTAGGCCAAAAGACGTCAACACCTTGTCCAGCGTCACTCAAGCTCCTAGAGAGACACTCAGGCGTTACCTGGAGAGGTTCCACGCAGCATGCGTCGAAATCACCAATCCCAACGATAATTCAATCTTAATGGCTCTGACCAAGGGGATTGATCCTGATTCTGAATTCGGAAACTGGCTAGCTGGGAAACCGCCCGCGTCGTTGGACCGTTTTTACTCCAAGGCCGCTCAATTCCTGCGGCAGGAGGATGCAAAACAGTCTAGGAAACAGGACGATGCGAGGCCCAGCATTGAGGGAATACAGAGCAATGTGGCAGTTAAACAGTCCGGCGAGAGTTCCGGGAAAGTTCAGCTGAATATACAAAACAAGCAAACCCAGTAGAGAGGAAACAATGGCCAGAACAAGAAGAGAGACGAAAACCGAGGTCCACGACGTAGAGCTCAGATGTTTGACAGTTATACACCGCTAAACACGTCATTGGAAAACGTATACTTACAGACTTGCAACACTGTACAGTATAAGAAGCCTGCTCCGAAGCCCTCATCGGAGAGACAGATTCAGACAGGGAAATTCTGTAGGTTCCATGAGAGCTATGGACATAATACCAATGAGTGTCGGCACTTACAGGACCTCATCGAAAAGCTGATTAGAGAGAAGAAGCTAGATCAGTTTGTACGGGCGCCGCAGCCTGGCGGAGCGGGCCCCTCGAATCAAAATCGTTCACAAAATCAGGAAAGAGAGGATGAACCCGCTCGTACGGGCGGGAGATTAGTTATCAACACAATAAGTGGTGGCCCCCATCCGGCAGACAGAAGCTGGGGGGAAATGGAGTCGTATGCCAGTTCTATCAGGCATGCGGACTTCGAGTGTTATAGTAATTGCGAGGATGGAACCCCGGCAAAGCAACAAAAGATAATGTCCGATGATATCGTGTTCAGGAGCCGAGATGCCGATAAAGTCGAAGCCCCTACTATCGACCCACTAGTCATATCTGCCCAGGTAGGTCCTGCTTGGATGAAGAGGATCCTGGTTGACAGTGGGAGCTCTGTAAACATCTTGCTCAAACGGGCTTACGATCTAATGAAGATGGAGACAAAGGATTTGAAACCCTGTTTATCCAGAATCCATGGTTTCAACGGAAGTGCCACGATACCCATCGGAATAACTGAACTCCCAGTCGAGTTAGGCGTTGGAAAACGCCGGAGGGTCCGCATGTTACAATTTGTTGTGCTGGAAATAGATTCGGCATACAATGCGTTTCTGGGTCGACCAGCTTTAGCCGAGTTCAGGGCGGCAATCGCCCCATGGTGTCTGACTCTGAAATTTCCCACTGATCATGGGATTGGAGTTGTTCAAGGAGATCAGGCCTCAGGAAGGGCCTGTTATGTTGCTGAGTTGCGCGGGGCGCAACGTAAAGAGAAGGGGAAGGGCGTAGAGGAATCTCTCTGCGTCCGTTCTATCGATAATTGACAATTGATGCCTGGGCCTCGGCCCGGGCACCACGACCAATTCCTGAAAGACCTGGACCCCAGGGACAACGAGGATAAAGACGAATCAACGGAGAGTCAAGCCTCTCCAGCCGAACTGACTGTGGACGTTCCAATCAGTGAGGATGATGATTCAAAGATGCTGAAAGTTGGGTCCCAACTAAACAAGCAGACACAGCAGGAGTTGGTCGAATTTCTTCGGGCGAATCTCGACGTCTTCGCCTGGACACACTCTGACATGTGCGGGATCTCGCCGAGCATTGCAAGTCACTCCCTGAATATAGATCCGCGACATGTCCCAGTGAAACAGAAAAGGCGCGGTATGGATCCAGAGAGATCTGCCGCCCTTAAGGAGGAAGTTGATAAACTACAATCGAATGGGTTCATTCGAGATGCCTTGTATCCATAATGGGTGTCCAACCCTGTACTAGTTCGGAAACCAAACGGGAAGTGGAGAACCTGTGTTGATTACTCTGACCTAAACAAGGCCTGTCCAAAAGATAGCTTCCCACTTCCACGAATCGATCAGCTCGTAGATTCGACGGCCGGACATGAACTACTATCCTTTATGGACGCTTATTCCGGCTACAATCAGATACCCATGCATTTGCCTAATCAGGAACATACCAGCTTCGTGACCGACCTGGGACTCTATTGTTACAAAGTCATGCCGTTTGGTCTAAAGAACGCTGGAGCAACATACCAACGCTTAGTCAACCGAATGTTCGCTGATCAGATTGGGAAGACCATGGAGGTTTACGTGGATGACATGCTGGTGAAGTCCCGATTCTCCACCGATCACGTCAGAGATTTGAATTCAATGTTCAGCATCCTCCGGGAGTACGGAATGAAGCTCAACCCACTCAAATGTCACTTTGGCGTTGCATCCGGAAAATTCCTTGGGTTCATTGTCAACGCTCGAGGAATAGAGGCGAATCCTGAGAAGATCTGGGCTATTAGAAATTTGCAAACCCCTAGAACTATAAAACAAGTCCAGAGTCTTAACGGGAAGGTCGCAGCATTGAGCAGGTTCATTTCAAAGTCCACCGACAAATGCATTCCTTTCTTCGACCTGATCCGGAAGGGCAAACGAAACTTTGAATGGACCATGGAGTGTGAAGGCGCGTTCCGATCATTAGTTCAACATCTCTCCACACCTCCGATCTTGTCAAAACCGGTTGACCACGAGCAACTATATCTCTACCTGGCAGTATCAGAACATGCGATCAGTGCTGCTCTAGTCCGGGAAGAAGACAAAGTGCAAAACCCGGTCTACTATGTTAGTAAGCGACTAACAGGATCTGAAAGAAATTATCCGAGGCTGGAGAAACTGGCTTATTGTTTGGTCATTGCCTCAAGGAAGCTCCGTCCTTACTTCCAAGCTCATCCGCTTACTGTGTACACCGACCAGCCGTTACGACAGGTCCTTACGCGGCCTGAGACGTCCGGTAGGTTACTCAAGTGGAACATTGAGCTAAGCCAATTTGATATCGCATACGCTCCGCGGAAGGCCATTCAGGGACAAGTCCTGGCTGATTTCATAGCCGAATTCACCGTTCCAGAAGACTTACCCGAGACCAGCGAATCCCCCGAATACATCTGGAAGCTGTATACTGATGGTGCGTCAAATGATCGGTGTTCGGGCGCTGGGGTTGTACTTGAGACTCCTGAGGGCCGATCCATATGTTATGCTCTTAAATTCGACTTTCGTGCAACTAATAATGAAGCCGAATATGAAGCCCTCCTAACCGGCCTAAGGCTTGCCAGAGATTTGAGAATTATCGCTGTAGAAATTTATTGCGATTCGCAGTTAGTGGTATGCCAGGTGCGAGGAGAATACCAGGCAAGAGACCGAAGACTGGCCGCTTACTTGGCACGAGTTCAGGAAATCCTAAACCAGTTTGATTATTATGCCATCTATTATGTGCCTCGGGAACG
This sequence comes from Allium fistulosum, assembly GCA_030737815.1. NCBI lineage: Eukaryota > Viridiplantae > Streptophyta > Magnoliopsida > Asparagales > Amaryllidaceae > Allium > Allium fistulosum. The sequence continues at coordinate 923,209,490 of CM060906.1, forward strand.
CAATCAGAAAGCCGATTCACTGGCGAAGTTAGCCAGCACAGGCGAAGCGCAACAAATGGGACTTGTCCCCGTTGAAACTTTGGCCACTCCGAGCATCGATCGGATAGAAATGAACTCTGTATTTGAAACCGCTCCCAGTAGAGAATCCTGGATGACTCCATATCGGAATTACATTGAGAATGGGGTGCTACCTGAACCTAGAAATGAGAAGAGACAGATTCAGCGAAAAGCCTCGCGGTTCGTCATCCAAAACGGAGTCATGTACAGGAGAGGTTATTCCGTTCCTCTCCTCAGATGTATCGCCCACGAGGAAATCAAGCGAGTGCTACATGACGTGCACGAAGGAGAGTGCGGCGATCATACCGGCGGGCAAGCTCTCGCTAAAAAGATACTCCGATATGGATACTACTGGCCGACGGTGAACCGAGATGCGGCAAACTATGCCCGGAAGTGCGATAAATGCCAGATACATGCCCGAATTCCGAGAGCTCCGCCAACTGAAATAACCCAAATGGTCAGTCCCTGGCCATTCGCAATGTGGGGCATTGACATCATCGGCGCTTTACCTTTAGCAAAAGGCGGTGCGAAATACGCCATCGTCGCAGTTGATTACTTCACAAAGTGGGCTGAGGCCGAAGCCCTAGCAACCATTACGACAAAGAAGGTGATAAATTTCGTGGTTCGCAACATCATCTGTCGATTTGGACTCCCGCATACTATCATCACTGATAACGGAACCCAATTCGAGAGTGCAGAATTCAAGAGTTTCTGTCAACGGTTTCATATCCGCAAAAAGTTCTCGGCTGTCGCACACCCCCAAGCGAATGGACAGGTTGAAGCTGTCAACAAAGTTATAAAATCGATCCTGAAGAAACGATTGGAGAAGGCTGGGGGCAAGTGGGTCGATGAACTTCCTCTGGCGTTATGGGCCTATCGAACGACCCACAAAACCGCGACCGGACACACTCCGTTTTCCCTATCTTATGGCTCAGAGGCCGTTATTCCGGTCGAGACAGAAGTGCTCTCTCATCGCGTGACTTATTATGATCCAAAAACAAACGCTATACTCCTAGCCGAGTCTTTGGATCTATTGGATGAAAAACGGGAGGAGGCTGATTTGAGAGCAGCCGCACATCGAAGCCGGGTCGCCCGATTGTACAACACCAGAGTTCGACCTCGAACCTTTGAACTCGGCGACCTCGTGCTCAAGAGAATTTACCCAGTTCCTTCACACATGAAACCGAACTGGGGAGGGCCGTATGTAATTACACGAAAGCTCGGAGATGGTACATTCAAGCTGTCGACTGTTGACGGTCTCGATTTACCGAGGGCTTGGAACAGCGAAAGTCTCCGCCGCTACTACATATGACAGGCTTTATTTATTTCATTCTATTTAGCAATTTGTTTCTGCATTTCGAAATTTGAATTTTGTAATAAGGCAACTGACTTTGCCGCATTTTCTTATTTCAGCAATAAAATGCCACTTCTTCGAGCCAGAGCTGTGATTCATTATGTACGATATACAACATCACGATGCACGAAGAGCTAAATCCCATCACGCAATGGGACTTATTCAAATGGAGAGTGGCTGTGATACGACCGGCCACTCACTAGGTGAAACCCAAGCTCGGGGACAAGCCATGACACCGATATTAATAGGGTTGACACACAACAATCCTACAATTAACTCCACATTCCCAGAGTGCGAAGTGGAGTATAAACATTCAACTCCGTATTCCCAGAGTGCGAAGCGGAGTATAAACACTTAACTCCATATTCTCGGAGTGCGAAATGGAGTATAAACATTCAACTCTGTATTCCCAGAGTGCGAAGCGGAGTATAAAACACTTAACTCCATATTCCCGGAGTGCGAAATGGAGTATAAACATCCAACTCCGTATTCCCAGAGTGCGAAGCGGAGTATAAACACTTAAATCCACATTCCCAGAGTGCGAAGTGGAGTATAAACATTCAACTCCGTATTCCCAGAGTGCGAAGCGGAGTATAAACACTTAACTCCACATTCCCAGAGTGCGAAGTGGAGTATAAACATTCAACTCCGTATTCCCAGAGTGCGAAGCGGAGTATAAACACTTGACTCCATATTCCCGGAGTGCGAAATGGAGTATAAACATTCGACTCCGCATTCCCAGAGTGCGAAGCGGAGTATAAACAGTCGACTCTGCATTCCCAGAGTGCGAAGTGGAGTATAAACATTTGACTCCATCCTCCCAGAGCGCGAGACGGAGTATAAACATTTAACTCCGCATTCCCAGAGTGCGACGCGGAGTATAAATATTCAACTCCGCATTCCCAGAGTGCGATGCAGAATACGAACGTCAGTCAACTCCATGTTCCTAAAGTACGAACAACCGCTTACGAGATGACGCATATCCCCGGAGTGTGGATGGAACGATTCATAAGAGAACAAGCGTAGTTCGACCACTCGGTCCTCGCTTGGTATCATCACGAGCTGATCGTCACAACTTGACCCCGGAACTGGGGGCAGAGGCAAATGTTAATCATTACCCGAAACTATGCGATGCTCAGCTCCGATGCGATTCCCTATCACATCTCAAGTCTGAGATTCCCATACTTTACAAGTAAAATGAGCTATTCTTGAAGCAATCAAATAATGCAAGTACACTGAACCGAAGTCCGAACACTGCAATATTCAAGCATAGAAAAGAACACAAGCTGAAGCCAAAAAACAAAATTTTATTCCAACTAACTCAAGAACAATGGTTTATACATGAGTTTTTTTCAAAATATTCCTACTAGCAGGGGCCGAACCTGCATCTAAACACGGCATACAAAAGGGAAAAAGCAGAAAAAATAACAAAAGTCCCTAACCGCCTATGAAAAGAACGTCTAATCCTTCTGTTTCCTCAGCTTCTTCTTCCTCGAGGAGCTACTGGAGCCACCAGTACCCTTTCGCTTGGAGCCTTTCTCCTTAGGCAAGCTCCCTTCGGGTGGAGGCATAATGTCAACATCCTCGTCTGAGCTGGACTCTATAGGGATACTTCCCGAAGGAGGAGTGGGAGGAACAGACTCGGAAGCTGGAGGAGGGGCTGGCACATTAGTATCAGTAAGTGTGCCCCCAGGAGACACAGTCATAAGAGGAGTAGGGCACTGTGCTGCTGCTCCGCCGTCTACTTCACCACCGTGCGCCGCGGCCGCCATCTCGGCATTAATCTCGGCCAACATCGCCGCTTCCCGCCGTGCCCTGGCCTCGCTAGGAGCCGTAGTAGTCTGGGACAAGGTGTCAGAAGTAGCCGTGAATCCACCCAAGCCAAATGGCAAGTCCGCAAAAGGATCACTTTGACGGCCAAGGAGCTCGTTTATCATCTGCTCGTCGAAAGAAAGTGAGCTCCCCTCCGTCACTCCAACTGGTGCCATTGCTGCGACGGAGGTCGCCTCAGAGATGATGGCTCCTGGCGCTTGACCTGATTCTTGGGGTGTAAGAGGCGCGGCTGGTGCAACTCCTGTCACTGATCAAAGGAAAAGACATGTCATTAGCAACATTTCAACGCGGGTTCTTCAATCCAAACATACTAGAAGTCAGTTCAAAGTACCTTCCTCGGTTTGGCTCGAGGTCATCTGAACTACTTCAGAAGGATGTTCCTTAATAGGAGATAAATGCGGTTGATCTGGGTCATACGCTGGGATAGGCTGGGAGTAGATCATCGGAGTTGGTTCAGACTGAGATGACACGACTATCTCAGAACTCGTAACATGGTGTTCTGCACCAGAGCTCTCTCCGACTTCCTGGATCTGGGCACCAAGCCTCACCTTGTCATGGGAAATCATGGAGTCATGAAGAACCTTCTTTTCGTCATCATTAAGGATGCGGTTCTCCAGCTCGAACTCATCAACGGCTTCATCAGGGTGCCCAGATCTCTCCTCATCAACCAGTAAGTTCCAGGCGTTATAGAGATGTGTAGGGTAATCGTCAAGCCATGTCAAGTCTCGGTGCCTTAGCACATTGGCGTTATAAGTGACAAGTAGCTCCTCCACCTCGGCCTCAATCCTGGCCTCCGCCTGCCGTACCTTCTCGTCAACCCCAGCCTCGGCTTCATGGGCTTGTTGTATAGCCGCTTCCTTCTCCTTTCGGAGTGTCACTGCCTGGTCACAGGCTTCCTGCGCAGAGACATTAGCTGCATCTTTTTCCTTAGCCATCTCTGAAAACTTTGACTTCAGCTCATCAAGCTCCTTGAGAGCGGCATCCCTCTCGGCAGTAATAGAAGTGTTCCTGTGACCCATGTCCTCGATGGCGGTGTAATGTTCTTGCTTCATCCTGGCCATGACAGCGGTCACTTCATCAACTTTCTTTAAAGCCTCCATTTCAGACTTGCGAGAAGACTCAACCTCCGAGTTGAGCGCTTTTAGGATTTGGTCGTTGCGACCCAGCTCCTTCTCGAGCTTCTCGATGGTGACGCCCCGCTCAAATGCCACTTTAGATGCCTTCCTCGCGGCCCGTCCCCACTCCCTATACTGGAAAAAGATGTCCGCAACATAATCGTGGATAGTGGTTTCCACGGTTGGCGGGATTCTCTTCAGGTGCGGGGGGAAGACATACCCATCAAAACAGATGTCAGGAAATTCCTTCCTCATCTGTGCCAATTTAAGCGCTCCTTCGCTAGACGCCTCGGTCGGGACCGGCACAGTAGCCGAAGAGGTGGCTATTTCGGTCCTGCGCGGAGGATCGAACCTCAAAGCTTGAGAAGGCGGCCTAGGCCGTGAAGTTTCGGGAGGACAAGTAACTGCGGCCGTAGGAGGTGCAGAGGTCCTAGGGGGAGGAGAGCGAGATCGGGATCGGCGAACATATCCCCTATCTCTGTCAGACTTCTCCTGACCAGAGTGTCCCGTGTCATAATCCCTCTCGCCCTCTCTCCTGCGTGGCTCGTGATAACGGCGCTTACGCAAACTACCAAGCACGGAACCTTTCCCAGACATCGTACCTGAAAAGAAAACCACAAAGAGTCAGTAACCGTTTGCGATGTGTTGTCTATGGTTAGGAAAGTGTGTTGTGCCGTGAGGAGTGTGTGAATGTGTAACCCCCCGGACCAACCAGAAGTGTCAGTCGCATTGGCAAGCTCAGACTCGCTAACATCGACGATATGTCGCGGTCCACCCGACCCAACATCGTGTTGCTCCGGCTCGATGTCAGGGATTGGAGGGTCAGCAGGCCTTTCGAGTTGATCTTCAGCTTGCAGGGAGGCTGCCTCCGTAATCTTAACTCCTGGCAAAGGACGTTGCAAAACCACAGACTTCCGCCTCCCAGACTTAGGCTGTTTCGAAGCCACAGCTTTGCCTTTCCTCTTAGCATCGGACTCCGGGGTTGCATTAGCAGGTCCGACCAACGGTTCTTCGTCAGTGTGAGTTTTCTCGGAGTCGGGTTCCTCGATTATCACAACCCTGGGCTTCATCCGCTTGACCTTTTTCCTGGAGATGGTCTTTAATGCACCATCGAGTCTTATGCTCTGCCTCCGACCGATCAGCCCAAGGACTCTGAGATTCCGATCTATCAATAACAGTTCAATATTCCTTTCTTCGCTAGGAATCTCTTGGAAGACCCGAACTATTTCTTTATAATAGCCACCCTCAGGCCGCTGGATGATAGCTGAGAGAAAAAGAGAAGAAGGCGTAAGTTTAATTTCACTCCAAAAATTGCCCTGTCAATTAATTGAAAAAGAAAAGACAATGCTCACGTCTGAACAGCCATCTTCTGGCAAACCCCGGAGGACATCGGACATAGAACCACTCCGACTTAAAATAGCTTAGCCTAGTCCATGACCCCGCGACAACTTGGCAGTTCCTTACAGACTCCAAGAACGTATAAGATGGGCTGTCAGTCCGACTCTTGAAATTAAACAAGTATCTTATGTCGGTCATACGGGGAGGGCGATGGAGGTACTCCATGAATACAATGAACAAGCTGTTGAGTGAGGCATATCCGTTTGGATGCAATTGAGACGGAGCGATGTCCAGATAAGCCAACACTTCTCTTATATAGTCGTTGAATGGAGGAAGTGTGCCGGCTGCGCACGCATGCCGGTTAAAAGCAGTATACCCCTCCGGGGGATTATGTGGCCTATCATTCGGTCCGGGCAACAATACCTCATCCAAAGACAAACCATGCCTTAAGCATATTCTCCCTAGCATGTCTTCAGAAATATTGGATGGGACGGAATCAGGTGGACTGTTAATGAAGGACGCATCGGGCAACTCGTCCGGAGCTGGGCCAATAGCTTCGGTCTCGATGATCGGAATCTCAATTCTAGGAAGGGTAGGGTTCTGAGTTTCTTGCTGCTGCGAACTTGACGGTTCCATCACTAGCTAACTCACGAGAAACCATCATTAGATGACAAAAAGCCCGTGCATTCCCCAGTGTAAAGTGCATGAATGTGTCGTGTAGTGCGAGTGTTGTGCGTGACTTGAGCAATTTCTGCAGAGTTAAAGAAAATGTGCAAGCGACGAGATCCTGGAAGTTAGACAAACATGACCGTCATCGCTGACCGTCATGACTGCGCCATCCAGATGATAACGATCGATTCAAGATTAAAGAGTTCGTTGTACTTTTCTGTTAAATGGCAGTTTCATCGACGAGCTCCGAAAGTCAGTCAAATATGCAGTTCTGTGACAAAGTTCTATTGTGCAAGGCAGAAGCTCGTCGGAGTCAAGTATTTGGGTATTAAAAGTTTCTTTAAGTCCGTCCAAATTTAGGTTGGAATCGATCGTTGCATTTCATTTCGTATCGAGTCATGAAGATCATGCATCGCAACCCGGCTGTGTTCGAATCGATACGTTCGTATCGATCGTCTCAGAATGAAAGATGTGTTCGTGTCGATCGCACTGGAATGAAGGTACTTCGTATCGATCGAGTTAGACTCAATACATTCGTATCGGTCAAGCAGGGGTGAGAGCGCTTCGTATCAATCAGGTTCGAATCGATACGAATCGTATCGATCGGAGGCAGATCAATTCGAACCGATCGAATTCGCCAATTTCGCGTCGATCTGAAAGCAATGGCTTCACAACAATTGCCGCTTTCATCTCCCTACCGATACGAACGTATGCTGACTGGATCGATTCGAATATTCCAATTTCAGATCGACACGAGACGAAGATAGGGCGATTTCCTCCATATCTTCTTCTTCCCCAAGGGATCTCAGCTCCATGGCCACGAGTCATTCCCCAATATCGTTTTCTCTCGTCCAGATCTGAAAATTCGTGAAGACTGGACGAAAAAGCAGGAAAGATGAATGCGCAGACTCGTGATTCGACGTTGTTAACATGACTCTATCCATTCATTACCTGATTTCAGCGATGTTTAAACAAGGAAACGAAGGTTTGCTTCGACTCGAAAACGAACACTTGTCTCTCAGTTTATCGATACGAAAGTAAAAGAGGGAATGGAGAGCAACAGTAAAAGTAAAAGGTAAAAAAGTGAGAAATGACGAAGTCCCAGATATTTATATGAAGCCTAGGACAGAACCGAGTCGATTCGACTCCTAGTCAATCTGACCGGTCGCAACCAGTCAGACGGCACATCGAAACGAAGGCTCGTTTCGAACCCACCAGACTTTATCGGTTCGAAGCGCACAGGGAGGCCACATGAATACGATGGGTCGATGCAAACGCTCTATTCGAATCCATCAAGCTGTGCATTCATCGAGGCGAAATGTTCACCAGACACCATCGTTTCGAAACATCCAAATTTTGAGCCATCAATTCGAAACAGAGAAGACCTGTTAATACGAGCGTCATTTTCGTATCCATCAGTATCTATCGATGCGAACATCCATTTCGTATCCATCAGATATCACCAATTCGAATCAGAATTCACCGCGATTTGTGACCATCGATACGAATGATCGTTTTCGTATCCGTCAAGTCAGCCCACATCGATACGAAAGAAGGCTTTTCGATTTTGAGCATTGATTCATAAGAGGACCGATACGAGAGAATGGCTAAGGGGTACGACTTTCAAAGTTATTCAAAGAAGACCTACAGCTTTTCAAAGCACGTCATGTTTTCACAAGACGTACTTTGGGGGGCAAATGTTATCCCGCCTTTTGGCAAGACCAGGACACCAAGGGAGCCGACTAGAGAACAAGGATAGCACGCCATGGATATCACTGAATTTTGTCCGAGCCCAGAATGAGCTACAATTGATAGGACATGACAAGAAAGGCCATAGAGATCAGCATCTCAAATTTCAAGTCAATCCGGACTCGTACGCTCAAGTTATGATCGAGTCAAATTGGAGGGAAAAGCCCAGATTTCGTATCCATCACTCTGGGCAATTTCGTATCCATCACCGAAGCCCTAGTTCGAATCCATCAAGCTTCGTGCCAATCAGCTCCGAATCCATCGAGGTACCCAGGCTCGACTCGACTTCCTTCGTATCCATCGAGCTCGTATCGATGGACTTCATACACACCAGCAATTGAAGGACCTCGTATCCTTCAACCAACGTCTGCTTCGCATCCATCATTCAGCGTCTACTTCGTATCCATCACTCGGTGCTTGCTTCGTATCCATCGGACCAGTGCTCTTCGTATCCATCAAAGAACCTCACTTCGAATCCATGCCTAATGACTTGTTCGTATCCAATGAGTCAACTGACCAGGGATGACATGTCTTCCATCAAAGTAAAACAAGGCAAGATATGTGGAGTCGAAACAGTCAATGCGGCACAAAGACCAGATCCAGACGAAGCGCGCGCGCCACCTCACTTCAAGAGCACGTGCAGCCAGCGAGGCGAACGGATGGAGTCGAATTCATGGATACGAACCAGACAGCCTATAAGGAATTCCAGTTCGTATCGACCATATCTCGTAATCCACTGATCCAAATCCAGTAAAATTTTCAGGGAAGCTTGAATGCATGCTGAGGGATGTCCACGCCAAATTCCAGCTCGATTGGAGCATTTTCTGATCGATACGAAGTCGTTTCGAATCGATCCCAGATGGAGTTGAAATTTGGTGGGACCGGGCGCGTGGACCCACTCACGTGCCAGACCAATTCTCCCGGAGTTTGAGCGAGATTTGAGCTTCCTACGCCTATAAATAGAGCCCCAGAATCAACAGAAAAAGGATCTTCTTTCTCTGAAGCGTCCAGACTCTGCCGGATTGAGATTTGCATCATACTTTTGCTGTCAATTTCGAATTCTAAACTGTAATCCGCTGTTCATTGCTGTAAACGCTTGTAATCATTGAAAGAGAATCAATAAAATCATCAAAACTTCATAGTGGACGTAGGCTATACGCCGAACCACTCTAAACTGCTTGTCTGTGCACTTTACATTCCTATTTGTTGGAGTTTTTGTTAGATAATCTCTGTTTTACATTTATAATCTTCATTTTATCTCTTCAAATAACTCCCGAAGAGTGTTGTGCCCATTTTTGGTACAAACAAGAATGAAATTGTTAACTTTTAAATTTGAATTTAAAGGCGATTTAATCAATTTAATAATAATTTATTTAATTAACGTGAAAATTAGCCATTTTGGCCACTGTCCCGGATTTCGATGAAATCAGTTTCATCGAATCCGTAATAGTGAATTATTATAGGATTTCAAGTTTCGTAGCGATTAGACTTATCATTTGATCGTGCGAGCTCGAAACGTGTAGAAATCAATTAAAAGAATTTAAATGAATATAATTTGATTTTAAAAGCTAACTTCTATATACAATGGAATTAGGGTTTAAAACTAGTTCCATTGAGTTTAAAAATATCAAAAACCTATATTTTGATATATGGGATGACCTACTTTCATCTCGGGAACGAAACGGGCTTTTCGGGTTGTTATTATCGTTTCGACCCAATTCGATTTGTCCATTCGTTCTTATCCATATTTGTCTATATAAATAGATATGTTCTGAAACCCTAGCTGTCTATTTCATTTTTCTGTACGTACTTCTCATCTGCTCATTCCTCCTTCCTTATGGCAGAAAACCCTAATTTCAATTTCTATCAAAACCCTAATTCCCAAATTCAAAATCAAATCGAAAATTCAAACTCATCAAACCATATCGAATTATATATCATTGCGAAGCTCTCAACGATATGAATCCATGGCAATTGTTCATTTTTGAAAACGATGCTTAGATCAACGGCAAATCATGGTCAAAGCCAAATGGGCAAAACCCTAAGGGCCAATTTAGGCGTTTGCAATTCCGGCGACTAAAGGTGAAATTGATGGTTGGATTAGGTGGAGATCGTGGGGAGGAGTCGATCGATGGTGTTGTTGCTGGTCAATTTGGCCGGTGGTGGTCGAATTTGATGGATTAGGGTTCGAAAACCCTAATTTTGTGGCGGCGACGCCAGAGGTGGCGTACGGGCTATGGGTGGTGCGGCTTAGCAAGGCAAGGTCAGTGGTGGTGGTGCCATGGCCTACGGTAGTGTGTAGGCGGAGAGAGGGGCGGTTAACGTGGGTGGCTGGAGCTTGTTTATGGGTTCATTCACGTACGAGGTGTTGGGTTTGAAGGGTATAGGTTATTATAATTGTGATGCCCCACCTCTATACTCACACTAGCCAAGAACACTACGGGGTAATGCCGGTGACTAGCACGAAGAATAAGGCTTTTAAGGAGCGACCATCTGTGTAATTGTTTTATGCGAGTACCGATATGTCAGAGTATGACAAGCATTTCATTTCAAGAGGTAATCTGACATAAAAATACAAACTCAAAGCTACTACACAGTGGCTATGTAGCCTTCGGAAACAAATATAAAATAAGCATAACATAAATCAGTCACAGATATCCATATCACTAAGGCGAAAACAGAAATGAATATAACACATAGAAGTGAACAACAAAGTAGTGGTCATACAAGATCCACTACATCACAAAAGAATAGGTACAAGTGCTAGACAAAAGAATATGTATACATCAAGGAGTCTCTATCTCGAATGTATAAAAAACAAAAACTACTAAGCTAAAGTAGTTAGCCAAAAGTCAGAAGCTAGTCCCTGCTAAGAAGTCAAGTGGAAGCACCTGAAACACCTCGGTCTGACCTGAGTATTATTTAAGAAGAAAAATAACAAACAGATCAGTCTAGCTATAATTATCATACAAGATGAGATAAGATAAGAGATATGAAAAAAAAATATGATAACAATAATGTCATACTGTGACAAGTATATAACCGATAACAATGAAAATCATACAGTATCTCAAATCTCCTCAAATATCCAAAAAGAATATCATATTCTTTAGCTTATTCACCAAACCTCAAATAGTGACAAAACATATCAATGCAAATCGTAGTGAAACAGAAATTCCAGAAATCAATAATTAGAAATCCAGAAAACACAAAGGGGTAGGCCTATCACAAACAGGAGCATGAAAACTCACCAACACGTGTATCACAAACGGAACGCTATTCCACGGTCGCTAACCCATCAAATTTGAGCCGAAGCTCCACAAACGGCCCGAAGACCATGGGTCGCTACCCTACCAATTTGAGCGAAAACCCCACAAACGGGGTTTAGTCCCCCACACAGACAAAGAGACATCGCACATCGCTAGTCTAATCACAAAATGATCAGAATTGATCGATAAGTGTAAATTACACTAAGCTAGTAAATAAATGAGTTTAGCTTCATGTCCCATAACCACTGGCTTAACTTAAATATTTACGAACAAATTATAGATTTCCACTCTAAAATTGTCACAAGGTTTCAATCGAACAAGTCTAAGAATTAACCGACGAAGTAAACGCAAGCGTTTCATACCACTTGTTTTGCTAAGCAGTTTAATTAGATTTCTCATACGAATGAGGTAAAGGTTTGTATATACCAATAGATTGGAAAATGGTTTTAAAAACAAGCTATGTATTAAAAGAAATATTGAAATCATTTTTTTGAAAGAGTTTGAGTATTTACTACTAGTATAAAAACCTTTGTATTTTAAAGTGACAAACCATAGAAACGATTATAAAAACAATCTATCACCAAAATCCACATTCGACGACGTGAATTAAAACCATTAAAATCGATATCAAATCCATCAAATGGATATACCCAAAAATCCAGAAAAGAAGTCATCAAAGTCGATAATAAATGACAATAACTAACCGGATCAACAAAAATCGATAAAAATTGGAAATCCACTCAAAAATAGGCCAATATGCAAAGTTTTACAGGACCAAGCGTCTAGTTGGTTCGGCCAGACGTCTAACCTGGGGTTCTGCCATTTTTTTTTAATAATTTCCAGAACCCCTAACCAGACATCTGACCGGTTGAACCAGACGTCCGGTTCATGGCTCTGGATTTTTTTTTTGCCGTTATTTTTTCTTCTTCTGGCACCCTAACCAGACGTCTGGATAGAACAAGCAAACGTCTGGTTGCATGTACTGGGCAACAGTTTGCCTAGGCCATTGATGGCCAAATCAATTCGGAAGCGATCAGTCGAGCGACAGAGGCTTGAGATTTATGCCAAGCGACAACCCAGCCCTATAGGCTCTTCGCTACACCCCAAATAACATGTCCAAACATCCAAGATAGGATCTTTAAAGATTTTGACTTCAAAACACCAAAATTGGAAAATTCATCAAACCAATTCAAATCAAACGCAATTGAACAAGAAATAGATGTTAGGAATTCATACCTAACAACAATGAAAGCTATAGACATAGATGTGAGTTCAAGAACTCACCTCTAAACCCAAATATATAAATGAGAAGCTCTAAAACAAGTTAAGATTGATTTCTCTTCGACAACACCTCTAGAATCTTTAATCTATTATCAAATGAAATGAATTTCCTAAGTTAGGTTAAAGGGAATTCTGAAAATTGAAGAGAGATTGAGATGGAGAAGATGAAGAGGATGCTTACCTAAGCTTCTCTTTGATTTTAGAACTAGAACTTGAATTTCCTAAGAAAACTAGGGCTTAGGAATTTCTAATCTCCCCTCTTTCCAACATTTTTCCTTTAGCTTGAGTGTTAGGAATTATTATGAGTAGAATGAATAAAGGGGAGAGGAGTTAGGGTACTTTGTAGAAGAGTTTGGGTTCTATTATTGGGTTAGTGGGCTAGAACCAAACCCAAAGCCCAAATGAAAATACCAAAATCCTAATCAACTTCAAACATATCGATGTTTATACTCAAACAAGTTGTAAACATCGTTTTAAAATCAATGAAAGTGGCCTCGAGTCCCAATTCAACTGTTTACAAAAAGCCACATTTTGGAATTTAATCCAACTAACGATGCTGTATTTAAATAAAATATTTAAATATATAATCGTAAAATTGTGGGTTGTTACAGAATCCCCTCCTTAAAGAAATTTCAACCTCGCAATACTTAAGAAGAGAATAAAAAGTAACAACCACTTTAAGGCGTAACAACAAAAAAGAAAAATTGGAAGTGAGAAGTTCACCTTAAGGAGCACGAGAGAGTAAGTCCGGATGAGTTCGCTCGATGAATTCTCTGGATTCCCAAGAGCAATCCTTAGGATTTGAGGACCATTGAACTTTCACAAGCGGAACATCTTTATTACGAAGGCATTTAACCTCCGTAGCAATGATGCGAATAGGATGTTGCTATAAGTCAAATTAGTTGAAACCTCAATTTCTTCAATTACACCGGGCTCAAGAATAGAATCGGAATCTCTAAGGCATTTCCGTAGTTGAGAAATGTGAAAAACGTCATGAATAGTAGAAAATTGAGCCGGTAATGAAAGGCGATAAGCCATAGAACCAATGCGTTCGGTGATGGGAAATGGGCCAATATATCGAGGTGCTAATTTTCCCGATCGATTGAGACGCACAACACCCTTCATAGGTGAAACACGAAAGAATACCAAATCTCCCACAAAAAATTCCAAATTCCTTCTTCGGTTATCGGCGAATGATTTTTGTTTACTTTGAGCTTCTTTCATCCTATGACGAATAAGGTTAATCTTTTCTATGGCATCATGAATAAAATCTGGACCTAAAACCAGCTTCTCACCGGCTTCAAGCCAACACGAAGGAGATCAGCATGGCCTTCCGTAGAGTGCCTCGAAAGGTGCCATACCAATACTAGATAGGAAGCTATTATTGTAAGAAAACTCAACAAAAGGAAATATGATCTTCCCAACTTCCACCAAAATCAAGAACACATGCACGAAGTGTTGATACAGGAAGATTTTGATCAATGACAATGAGCTTCAACAAAAAGGAAGAAATACATTTAAAATCAGAGGAAGATCAATGAAGACCAAAGTGAAAACATGAGTATGATTTTTATGGGTCCAAGTCTAGATTATTTGTTAAAATCTATCCTCAAGAGATTTGCACGAACACTAAAACACTTCCTTTAAACTTCATTTTTATAAATACTTTTAGTGTGCAAATTTTCACAGTTCAGTCGACTGAACAGGCATGGCCAGTCGACTGAAACTGGCACAGAAATAAAAACATACACAGTTTCAGTCGACTGAACTCCCTGAACAGTCGACTGAACACAGACCTGAAAATTTTCCTTTATATTTTCAGTCGACTGGATCTCCTGCTCAGTCGACTGAATCTGTAACTGCGAATTTTCTATGAATAGACACCTTCTTCCTCCCAAGAGTTGCAACCATTCTCCAATGGAAAAAGAAGCATCTCTTCCCTGCATCTCTAGCAAACAAATGCAACTCTTCTACAAGTATAAATACATTGTTTTAACAATTACAAATCACCAATTCTACTTGCTTTAATCTCTCTATTTACTTGAACATACTTTCATATTCTTTTAAGTTTTCAAAAGCAAACCAATTGCTTGAATCTCTGTTTTAACTATAACATCTCTTGATTCATAGCAATTCATATTTCCTAAATCTTCATAAACACTTTGTATACTCTCGAGGATAAGATTATAGGAAAGTTGTACTAAAATTGACTCATTAGTGTTATCAAGAACACAACAAGTCAGAAATATTTTTTGTATCCAAGTTGAAGTCCTCTTCGGTAGTTGAGGCAAGAAATCCCGTTCGGTTGTTCGGGTAAGTTGTAAACCTATTCCTCCGGGTTAAGTGAGGGTTATTGGTTAGTTGAATTCCTAAGAGGAGCTTAGGGACTGGACGTAGGACAAGAGGTCCGAACCAGTATAAAGTCTTGGTGTCTACTTTACTTACTGCTTACTACTATCTACCTAGACTATTTCACTATTCCATATTATACGATCCTACTGCATAGACTCTTTCAATTGGTATCAGAGCAAGGCCGTCCTATAACCATAACACCGTTATTTGACATATTGATAATATGGAAAACAACACAAGCACAACATCTACCTATAACTCTACATTTGCGGAAGGACAATCTACTCAAAGACCACCTCTATTCAATGGACTAAACTATAATTATTGGGCTACAAGGATGAGGATTTATATGCAAGCAACAAGTTTTGAAGCCTGGAACGCAACTCAAGCAGAACTCATTGTACCCACAACGGATTATTCTACATGGACGCAAGCTCAGAAGAATGAAGTTAGTGCAAATGCCAAAGCTATGAATATGCTATTTTGTGCTTTGGATAGAAATGAGTTCAACCGTGTAAGCATCTGTACTACTGCACATCAAATATGGAGTACACTTAAAATCATACATGAAGGCACAAACAAGGTGAAGCAAACTAAGATCTCCATGCTAAAGAACCAGTTCCAAAACTTTAGAATGCGACAAAATGAATCCATCAATGACATGTACTCAAGGTTTCAAGATATTCATCATGCCTTAATAGGACTAGGAGAAAAATACACGGATTTTGATATTGTATCTAAAGTTCTATATTCACTCACTGATGAATGGGAGAGAAAAGTCTTAGCAATCGAAGAAGCAAATGATCTATCTACAATGAAACCGGAAGAATTAATTGGAAATCTTATGTCATATGAAGTTAATATGCAAGCTAAGAAAGATCAAGCACAAGAAAGAAAAAATGTAGCTTTTCATGCGGAAAAGGAAGAATCGGAGTCTGAAGATGAGGATTTAGCATTTATAGCCAAAAATTTCAAGAAATTTTTAAGATTGAGAAAAGAAAATAAAAACGGATTCAAAAAGAATTTCTTGAACAAACCTTCATCCTCAAATATAGAATGCTTCAACTGTCACAAGAAAGGTCACATGCAGAAAGATTGTCCAGAGCAAAAGAAGGAGAATCAGAACAAAAACAAGAAAGAAAAATTCAAAAAGAAGGCATTCTCTGTAACATGGGACGATTCAGATTCATCTTCATTTGATTGTGAAAATGATAGCGACAATGAACAAGCAAATGTATGCTTTATGGCTTAGGAATCTGAGGTTAGTACTTTAACTTTCGACGATTTAATTGATGTAAACACTGAACTTTTGAGTACAATAAAAATTCTTAAAAAGAAACTTAAAGAGACACGTGAAAATCAGAACAAGGCTGAGTTTGAAAGGGATATGTTAAAAGATGAAAAGAAGATTTTAGAAGAAGAACTTGAAAAAGTTCAAGAATCTCATTCAAATTCGGAAACTCAACTATCACTTTTAAGTCAAGAAATTGAAACTCAAAAGACAAAAAATGATATAATTGTTTCTGAAAATCATGAATTAAAAACTCAGATTAAACAAGTTAAGTTAGATAACAATAGTCTTCAAGTTAGATTAGATAACATAACTAAAAATGTCTCTAACTTTAACAAAGGAAGAGAAAATTTATCTAAGATTTTAGAAAATTCTCAATCTTCCTCAAATAAACAAGGATTAGGATATAAAAAGGAGCCAAAAATTTCTAAAAAGACAAAAACAAATTTTAAGAGGAATATTGACTCTAAACAACAAGTGTTATTAAGAGAACCTATTAGAACAAGAAAAGAAACTAAGTTTGTTAAAATCTGGGTTCCAAAGACTAATAATATTTTAATTAGAAATAAATATATTAAAACATTTATGGATAGTGTTCATAATAATAAAATTTATATTTATAAAAAGGATACTGAACCAAATTGGGTTTGGTTTCCTAAGTTCTAACTTATTAGGACCCTATTGAAAAGTGGGTACCAATAATTTTATATTTATTTTCAGGTCCCACACAAAAAGAAAAAATGGATATTAGATAGTGGTTGCTCAAAACACATGACCGGTGACAAAGATATGCTTACAAACATCACATACTTTGATGGTGGCTCGGTTACCTTCGAAGACAACTCAAAAGGCTATATCATTGGCAAAGGAGATGTGAGCAATTACGGTACATCAAATTTACCTTTTATTACAAATGTTTCATTAGTTAAAAATCTAAAACATAATCTACTAAGCATAAGTCAACTTTGTGACAAAGGTTTTAGAATAACGTTTTCGGAAAATAAATGTAGTATTTCTGATCAAAACCAAAATCTTGTTTTTGAAGGAAATAGAGATAGGAATATTTATGTTTTAAATATGAAAATAAATCATAATATGAATATGTGTTTACTAGCAAAAGATAATGATCTTTGGTTATGGCACAAAAGATTTTGTCATATTAATTTCAAAACTATTAGAAAACTTTCTAAAAATGAATTAGTAAGAGGATTACCTAAGATAAACTTTAAGATAAAAAATCTTTGTGATGATTGTCAAATAGGAAAATTAACAAAATCATCTTTCAAATCTAAGAAAAATATTTCAACTTTACAACCATTAGAATTACTTCATATGGATCTTTTCGGACCAACACAAGTTCAATCCATTAATCATAATCGATATGTATTTGTAATAGTTGATGATTTTTCAAGATACACCTGGACCATTTTTATGAAAAATAAAAGTGATACATTTGAGAACTTTAAAACATTTGCCAAAAGAATTCAAAACACTAAAAATTTAAAAATTAAAAATATCCGAAGTGATCATGGTGGCGAATTTGAAAATGAAGTTTTTGAATCTTTCTGTAAAAAGAAAGGAATAAATCATAACTTCTCATTTCCTAGAACTCCTCAACAAAATGGAGTAGTGGAAAGAAAGAATAGAACATTACAAGAATGTGCAAGAACATTATTAAATGGAAGTTATTTACCAAAACATTTTTGGGCAGAAGCCGTAGCTACTGCATGTTATGTGTTAAATCGTATTTCTATTAGACCATTAACTAAGAATACTTCATATGAACTTTTTAACAATAGAAAGCCAAATATATCATATTTTAAAATATTTGGATCAAAATGTTTTATTCTAAATACAAAAGACCAACTAGGAAAATTCGATCCAAAAGCTGATGAAGGAACTTTTGTAGGATACTCAGAACGAAGTAAGGCATATCGAGTTTTTAATAAACGAACTAATACAATTGAAGAAACTTTACATGTATCTTTTGATGAAAATTTTAATAAAAAATTAAGCACAAAAGATGATGATGAATTTATAATAAATACAGATAATACAAATATTGAAAATATAAATAATACCGAACTTAGATCTCCACCTAAAATCTTACGAGATCATCCTGTACAAAATATAATCGGTGAAATAAATTCTCAAGTTAAAACTAGGAGTCAACTAAACCAAATGGGACGTGTTGCTTTTATTTCTACAATAGAACCTAAAAATCCTAAAGAAGCATCAACAGATGACTACTGGATTTTTGCTATGCAAGAAGAATTAAATCAATTCGAACGTAACGATGTTTGGGATTTAGTTCCTCGTCCTAATAATCAATCTGTTATAGGAACAAAATGGGTTTACAAAAATAAAGTAGATGAACAAGGAAATATAACTAGGAATAAAGCTAGACTAGTAGCACAAGGATATAATCAAGAAGAAGGTATTGACTTTGAAGAAACATTTGCACCCGTTGCACGACTTGAAGCAATACGTATTTTATTAGCCTTTGCGTGTTTTCATAATTTTAAACTTTATCAAATGGATGTTAAAAGTGCTTTTCTAAATGGTTTTATAAAAGAAAATGTGTACGTAGAACAACCTCCTTTATTCATACACGAAAAATATCCGGATCATGTATATAAATTAAAAAAAGCTCTATATGGTCTTAAACAAGCACCTCGTGCTTGGTATGAAAGACTTAAAAGCTATCTACTAGATTCGGGATTTCAAATCGGAAAAGTAGATCAAACTCTACTAATGACATTCTAAGAATTCAAATATATGTAGATGACATCATATTTGGTTCAACTAATGAAAACTTATGTAAAGAATTTTCAAATATAATGACTAAAGAGTTTGAAATGTCACACATGGGAGAATTATCTTATTTTCTTGGTTTACAAATTAAACAATTAACAAATGGAATTTTCTTAAATCAAGAAAAATATTGTGCTAATCTGATTAAACGTTTTGGACTAGAAAACACTTCTGGAAAGCCTACTCCTATGAGTACCACAACTCATCTTGATAGAGATGAAAATGGTAAAAGTATCGATCAAAAATTGTTTAGAAGTATGATAGGTTCCTTACTCTACTTAACCGCTAGTAGACCAGACATAATGATGAGTGTATGTCTATGTGCACGATTTCAATCTAATCCTAAAGAATCACATTTAAGAGCGGTAAAACGAATTATACGATATCTTAACAATACTAAAGATTTTGGTCTTTTCTATCCAAAAGAGTGTCCATTTGAGTTAGTATCATTCAGTGATGTTGATTTTGGTGGATCTCGAACAGATAGAAAAAGTACAAGTGGTACGTGCCATTTCATTGGAAAATCACTTGTATCTTGGTTTAGTAAGAAACAAAATTGTGTCTCGCTATCAACCTGTGAAGCAGAGTATATATCAGCTGCTTTAGCTTGTACTCAAGTTATTTACATGCAACAAACACTCAAAGATTTTAATATAAATTTAACAAATTCAACAATATATTGTGATAATACAAGTACAATAAACTTATCTTAAAATCCGTTAAATCACTCTCGAACAAAACATATTGATATTCGTCATCATTTTCTACGTGACAATATCGAAAAAGGAATAATTAACCTAGAATATATTTCTACTGAAAATCAAATTGCCGATATATTTACTAAACCTCTATTAGAAAACTCCTTTGTAAAATTACGACGTGAATTAGGAATATTGTCTTTTAAAGATATAAATTAAAGAAAATTAAAAAGAAAAATCTACACAAAATATATACAACATTATATGGAATACAACATTATATGGAAATTATAAAAACAAAATGTTTACCATAGATTCTTAACAAACCCATATTAACCATTAAAACGTTAAGTGGTTAAAAATCATTTAAAAATGGTAGCCACTATATGTTTAGAACATTCTTACTATAAATATACCCCTAAACAAAATTTCTTTTCATCAAGTCATTCCACATATAAAAGAATTACAAAACAAATGTCTTACGATAGCTCAGACTCTCATATCAATATTATCTCCTCGGTTGAAAACACTCCTGCTTCACCTAAACTACCAACGCCAACACCAACGCATGAACTGGTGTACAAGTGGGAAAACTATCGCATTGGTTACACACCAGATTCGAAAAAGGCAAAACGAAGTCTTTTTACCTCCCCTGACACAAAAAGAAAGATTGACGAAATTCATCACTTTCAACAGCAACAAATTAATCTTCAAAGAGAATTGTATTTTGAACAGAAAGTAACAGCACGGCGGCTAAGTTTTCTGGAGAAAATTGGATTACATTTTTGTAGTTCAAAGAAAAATGAAGTGAGCGAACCTTTACCTCGACCAAGTAATGTGTTCGATCCATCTTCATCCTACCGTACACCAGCTGATCCCTTGAATCCTTGGACTTCTCCAAAAACTCCTCATTATACTCCAAATTCATGGGATATAAATTATGGGAAGAACGAAGGAAAAACTCCAAGTCCATCCCCGAAGAAATAGTCAATTCTAATATTTTTTATTTCATCTATATAATTGTAATTTGTTTTCTTGTAATATATAAATTATTTACTTTTATATCAGGAGAAATAACAAAATTTAATTTTCAGTCGACTGAAACCCACTGTTTAGTCGACTGAACCACAAACATAAATCATAATATACACAGCTCAGTCGACTGAATTCACCTGCACAGTCGACTGAATAGTTAACAGAAAATTTCAGCACAAAATTCAGTCGACTAAAATTACTGTTCAGTCGACTGAATCTAACACAGAAATATTTCGTACTATATTTCAGTCGACTGACAGACTATTCAGTCGACTGAACATGAATTTCCAGGCAACCTTTTTCCTTTTAACCACAGTTTTACCCCTATTCCTTCACTTTTTACCTCAAGCTCCATCTTCTTCCCCAAAAATACTCAAAACCCTAGAACTTAAATTGCTCCTACCAAAATCAAATTAGACACAAAATGCCTCCAAAGCGATCTAGAGCTTCTTCTTCATCCTCCGAGCCAATTGATGCTCAAATAGCACAATGGCTATACGATGGAATAGCCGTCACAAGATGGAACAAGATGAAGAAATCAAGGATTTTCGAGCATTCTCTTGTTGATTTTCAGAGTCTTCAATCCTACAATATCCAAGCATTCACGGATCAAGCAGGTCTAACATCTCTTTTAGATTTAAAAAGAAATGATCATGCCATAAATCACATTATGGTGAAATTATTTTATGCTAATCTTAATCTCGGACACCAAACTCCAAGAAATCCAAATGATAGTGTTTGGAGTATGGTATGTGGTAAGAAAGTTTGGTTTTCTCTTGACCGCATTTCACACATCTTAGGCTCGCCAAACTTTGGTAGCAAACTTGAGGAGATTGACTTTAACCCTAACATTCGTGACAACATAAACCACCAATTTTTGGATGACAATGCCAACATTGCGGATCTTAAGTCCACCTCCTTACGTCCTAGAGCAAGAATTCTCCATAAAGCTCTAATGAGAACAATCACGCCAAGGACGGGCTCATATGAACTTTTATACCCTAACAACTATCGCGCTCTCTATGCAATTTGGGGTAACTATCAAGTTAATTGGGTTCAATTAATTCTCGACAAATTCCTCACTTTTAACAATGGCAAAATGAGGACAATTTATTTCGGTGAATATATCATGCGTTTACTTCTAAACGTTGACACACCATTACCCGAATCCGAGAATACTATGGTCCACCAAATAAACCATAGGACCATAAGCCTAATGCAACTTCCAGCGAGACCACCTCGAATCATATCTCTCGCCGAATGGGAAGCTAGGCATCAAGGACCACAACATCCTCCACAAGCTCCACATGAAGATCCTTCCAACCGAGAAGATGAAATTCGTGTTATTGAGCCAAGCTTTACTACCAACCAATCTTTAGGAATTTTATCAAGAAATCAACAAATTCTTGATAATCGTCTCAAGAAGGTAGACCACAAGCTTGACAAGATTAAAGGATTCTTTAACAAACTATGGGATGCAATCTCATGCTCAAACACTACTACCGCTTCAACATCACGTGGAAAACGTCCGGCACCTACCTTTACATGGACGACATCCGAAGAACATACAAGTAGCAGCGCGAGCGGAGCTAGCTGTAGTCAAGGAGGAAGAACTCATAGACCACCAACAGGAGGACCAGTCATTCGAGAACCTAGAGAGAGAGAAGGTTCTTATGATTGGGATAAAGACGAGTAACTTTTTATGGTTTGTTGTTCTATGCATTTTTAATTTGATAAATCTCTGTATTTATGATGCAAACTCTGTTTTATTTAACTATGCTAATCGTAGAATTCTATTGTTCAGTGACTGTTTTCTATATATCTATGATTATTACTTCCTTTTTGTCGATGACAAAGGGGGAGAAATCTGTGTAGCTAACTCTGTTTTGTAGGAAAGATAGGCGCATTCATTCAGGGGGAGAAAAATAGCATTAATGTTGTCATCAATCAAAAAGGGGGAGAATGTTGATACACGAAGATTTTGATCAATGACAATGAGCTTCAACAAAAAGGAAGAAATACATTTAAAATCAGAGGAAGATCAATGAAGACCAAAGTGAAAACATGAGTATGATTTTTATGGGTCCAAGTCTAGATTATTTGTTAAAATCTATCCTCAAGAGATTTGCACGAACACTAAAACACTTCCTTTAAACTTCATTTTTATAAATACTTTTAGTGTGCAAATTTTCACAGTTCAGTCGACTGAACAGGCATGGCCAGTCGACTGAAACTGGCACAAAATAAAAACATACACAGTTTCAGTCGACTGAACTCCCTGAACAGTCGACTGAACACAGACCTGAAAATTTTCCTTTCTATTTTCAGTCGACTGGATCTCCTGCTCAGTCGACTGAATCTGTAACTGCGAATTTTCTATGAATAGACACCTTCTTCCTCCCAAGAGTTGCAACCATTCTCCAATGGAAACAGAAGCATCTCTTCCCTGCATCTCTAGCAAACAAATGCAACTCTTCTACAAGTATAAATACATTGTTTTAACAATTACAAATCACCAATTCTACTTACTTTAATCTCTCTATTTACTTGAACATACTTTCATATTCTTTTAAGTTTCCAAAAGCAAACCAATTGCTTGAATCTCTGTTTTAACTATAACATCTCTTGATTCATAGCAATTCATATTTCCTAAATCTTCATAAACACTTTGTATACTCTCGAGGATAAGATTATAGGAAAGTTGTACTAAAATTGACTCATTAGTGTTATCAAGAACACAACAAGTCAGAAATATTTTTTGTATCCAAGTTGAAGTCCTCTTCGGTAGTTGAGGCAAGAAATCCCGTTCGGTTGTTCGGGTAGGTTGTAAACTATTCCTCCGGGTTAAGTGAGGGTTATTGGTTAGTTGAATTCCTAAGAGGAGCTTAGGGACTGGACGTAGGACAAGAGGTCCGAACCAGTATAAAGTCTTGGTGTCTACTTTACTTACTGCTTACTACTATCTACCTAGACTATTTCACTATTCCATATTTTACGATCCTACCGCATAGACTCTTTCACGAAGAAGATCTTCTAGAGTTTGATTGACACGCTCTGTTTGTCCATCAGACTGAGGATGATAAATGGTGCTAAAATTAAGCTTTGTTCCCAAAGCTTTTTGAAGACTCTTCCAAAATACACTAGTAAACAATGGATCACGATCGCTAACAATAGAAGTAGGAACTCCATGCAATTTAACAATTTCTTTGACATAAAGTTTGGCCAAAAGAGGTACGGTCTAGTTGGACCGAATGGGAATAAAATAGGCGGATTTTGTAAGTCTATCTACAATCACCCATAGACTGTCATGACCCGAACGATAACGGGGAAGACCGTCAATAACGTCCATGGAAATTTGATCCCACTTCCAAACGGGAACGTCTAAAGGTTGCAATAACCCACTGGGCCTTTGATGCTCAGCCTTTATGAGTTGGCAAGTCATGCAACGCTTAATAAAGTTAGCAATATCAGATTTTATTCCATCCCAATAATAAAGTCGTTTCATGTCAGCATACATTTTACTACTACCGGGATGAATGGTAAATTTAGAACGATGAGAATCTTCTAAAATGTCTTTACGAAGATCACTAATATTTGGTACAATAAGTCTACCAAATTTTCGAATGCCTCCACGAGCATCAATACCAAAGTCTTTTAAACCATCAACCTTATTTTTATCCCTACAACTTTGGTAAGAAGAGCCAATTTGGTATCTTGCCTTTGGGCTTCAAGGATGCGGTCTAAAAGAGATGGATGAGCCTCAAGGCTACATAAAACAAGAGATGAACATGAATCAGATTCACGATCTTGAATCTCATAAGTGGACAAAGCCTCGAGATCATTCCATTCTGGTATCCTTATGGAAACAACCGCTTGTTGCTTACGACTAAGGGCATCGGCAACACGATTTCCCTTTCCGGGAGTATAAAGAATATCAAGATCATAAGATGCAAGGAATTCGAGCCAACGTTGTTGATGCAAATTAAGTTCCTTTTGAGAAAATAAATACTTCAAAGATTTATGGTCAGTGTAGAGGACAAATTTCTCTCCCAATAGATAATGACGCCAATTCTAAGGGTGAAAACAATGGCCACAAGCTCTAAATCATGAGTGGCATATCTAGTCTTAGCAGGCTTTGATTTCCTAGAAGCATAAGCGATAACACGTTCCCTTTGCATGAGAACGGCTCCCAAACCAACACGACTAGCATCGGTATAAACAATCAAGTCTTGGTTTACTTCAGGAATCACAAGAATAAGAGCATTGGAAAGGAGTTCTTTTAATTTCTAAAAAGTAGCTTCACATTTGTCTGACCAAATGTACTTAACTCCCTTCTTTGTCAAACTAGTAAGAGGTACAGAAATTTTAGAAAAGTCTTTTATGAAACGACGGTAATAGCCCGCCAATCCAAGAAAACTACGGATATCCATCACACTCTCCGGTCTCTTCCAATTTTGAATCGCCTCAATCTTTGAAGGATCCACGGTAATTCCGGATACAAAAATAATATGTCCTAAAAATTTCACACGGGATTGCAAAAAGTGGCACTTAGAAAATTTTTCTTTCAATTGATTGCTCCTAAGAGTTTTCAACACAATCTGAAGATGTTTTTCATGCTCTTCCTCGGTTTTAGAATAAACAAGAATATCATCAATAAAGATGAGAACAAATCGATCGAGGAAGTCTTTGAAAATTCAGTTCATAAGGTCAACGAAATAAGCTGAAGCATTCGTTAAACCAAATGGGATAACAAGCCATTCATAAGATCCATAACGAGTACGAAAAGATGTCAAAGGAACGCTATCCTCTCCAATACAAAGTTGATGAAAACCTGTTGCTAAGTCTAACTGTGAAAAGACTCTAGCACCACTAAGTTGATCGAATAGATCATGAATCCAAGGAAAGGGATATTTATTCTTGATAGTGAGATCATTAAGCTTTCGGTAGTCAACGCAAAGCCTAAGTGTACCATCGGATTTCTTCACAAAGATAGCTGAAGCTCCCCATGGAGAAGAACTAGAACGAATAAACTGTTTTGCTTCCAATTCGGATAATTGTTTACGCATCTCCTCATTTTCATTATTGGACATACGATAAGGAGGACGAGTGATAAGTAGAGCTCCAAGAATTAGATTAATTCTGAACTCAATTGCTCGCTTAGGTGGTAATCCTAAAACGGGCTCAAATATATCAGGAAATTCACAAATAACGTGAATGAGGGAAATGACATCTTCCTCATCATCATTATCGTCATCATGTGGATTTAGAGAATATAGGGATGCCACCGAATTGGAATCTGAATTTTTAGGAACAATAGAAATCTGCTTAACGGATTGAGGATGTCGAAGATGGATAGTCCTCTCGGGGCATAGGATGTGGGCTTCATAACGATTAAGCCAATCCATTCCCAAAATCATTCCGAAACCTAAGTAACGCATAACATGCAAATCGGCTCGGAAAGCTTAATCACATAAAATAATCTCGACATCTTTACAAAACAAACTGAGTGTTGCAGATCCACCAACTGGATTCGCAATTCTCAGTGAAGTCATCAAACCCATAACATTTAAAGACAAAGTATCAACAAGTTCCTTTGATATAAAAGAGTGAGATGCACCCGTATCAAAAAGAACTCGAATAGGATGACCACGAAACATAATAATGCCATCAAGGATAGAATGAGAAATACCTTGACCAATAGAAGTGTTACTAGGGGCTTAAACAACATTCAGCTTTCCCTCTTTCTTGCTTTGAAGTTTGGGACACGAAGATTTAGGATGACCCAAAATTTTACAATAGCGACAAGTAAGGGGCTTCGGACACTTATTTGTATAGTGGTCCTTAGATCTACAATTGTAGCATTCTCCACGATTAGGGGTAGGAGTCTTTGCTACCGAAGTTGCTTGCTTCCCGTTCTTGTTGGGATTAGGGCCTTTGAACTTACTGTCGAGTTGCCTCTTCTTGTTGTTATTGAAGTTCTATTTGGCACCCACAACTTCAACATCACTTCCTTTATCGGCCTCTTCAAGTCGAAGAGCGATATCTACAAGCTGATCGAAAGAAACTTCTTGTTTCAGAAGTAAAGCCTTTTTGAGGTTTTTATTTAAACCATAGATAAACCTTTGATTCTTCTTCAAAGGGGTATTAATATACTCGACCCCATATTTAGAGAGGGATTCAAATGATGTGACATAATCTGTCACAGAAGATTCACCTTCCCGGAATTGCTCCTAAGTAAGATCCGCTTCAACAATTTCCGAAACCAAAAGCTCATACCAATCTAATGCTCTCTCCTAGAGCATGCTAGAAGCCACTTGGACTCGATGTAGATCCATAAGATTCATGCGAGAAAAGATGCGATCGCATGTTCTAAGCCAAGCTTGGACTTCTATAATGCTTTCGGAACCCTTGAATGGCCTTCCACCCAAATTGGTATAATCACTGCACAAGCGTTCAAACCCAGATTTAGGATGAGTAGGCTCAGGAATGGGTCCGGCAGCTTGGGCATTCTTTACAAAATCCAAAAGTTGTTGAGAAGACATGAACACACCATCTTGAGGAGTAGCACGGGATTGACCGGCGCTGGGACGGCTAGGTCTAACCATTTCTCTTCTTTAAGAAAGAAAGAAAGAAAGAAAGAAGAGGAAAAATGTTATTCTTGGAACGAATATCAAACAAACTTGATTGATAAAACAAGGCATCATATAAGAAAATAGGATAGAACGGGTCGTAAGACTCGAATTAAATCCTAAGGCACGATTCCTAAGAGAGACTTAGGACAATGATCCTTGCTGGATTATTCTACATTGTTCCGAAGTTTGGCTTTGATATCAAGCTATGACGCCCCACCTCTATACTCACACTAGCCAAGGACACTATGGGGTAATGACGTCGACTAGCACGAAGAATAAGGTTGTTGAGGAGCGACCATCTCTGTAATTGTTTTGTGTGAGTACCGATATGTCAGATAGTATGACATGCATTTCATTTCAAGAGGGAATCTGACATATCAAATACAAACTCAAAGCTACTGCATAGTGGCTATGTGGACTTCGGAAATAAATATAAAATAAGCATAACACAAATTAGTCACAGATATCCATATCACTAAGGCGGAAACAAATATGAATATAACACATAGAAGTGAACATCAAAGTAGTGGTCATACAAGATCCACTACATCACAAAAGAATAGGTACAAGTGTTTGCCAAAGAATATGTATACATCAAGGAGTCTCTATCTCGAATGTATAAAAAACAAAAACTACTAAGCTAAAGTAGTTAGCCAAAAGTCAGAAGCTAGTCCCTACAAAGAAGTCAAGTGGAAGCACCTGAAACACCTCGGTCTGACCCGAGTATTATTTAAGAAGAAAAATAATAAACGGTTCAGTCTAGCTATAATTATCATACAAGATGAGATAAGATAAGAGATATGACAAAAATATATGATAACAATAATGTCATACTGTGACAAGTATATAACTGATAACAATGAAAATCATACAGTATCTCAAATCTCCTCAAATATCCAAAAAGAATATCATATTCTTTAGCTTATTCACCAAACCTCAAATAGTGACAAAACATATCAATGCAAATTTCAAAAATTGGTGAAACACAAATTCCAGAATCAATAATCAAAAATCCAGAAAACACAAAGGGGGATGCCTTCAAAAACGGGAGCATGAAAACTCACTAACACGTGTATCACAAATGGAACGCTATTCCATGGTCACTAACCCTTCAAATTTGAGCCGAAGCTCCACAAACGGCCCGAAGACCATGGGTCGCTATCCCACCAATTTGAGCCAAAACCCCACAAACGGGGTTTAGTCCCCCACGCAGACAAAGAGACATCGCACATCGCTAGTCTAAATCACAAAATGATCATCATTAATAGATAAGTGTAAATTACACTAAGCTAGTAAATAAATGAGTATGGCTTCGTGTCCCATAACCACTGGCTTAACTTAAATATTTACGAACAAATTGTAGATTTCCACTCGAAAATTATCACAAGATTTCAATCGAACAAGTCTAAGATTTAGCCGACGAAGTACACGCAAGCATTGCATACAACTTGTTTTGCTAAGCCGTTTAATTAGATTTCTCATACGAATGAGGTAAAGGTTTGTATATACTAATAGATTCGAAAACGGTTTTAAAAACGAGCTTTGTATTAAAAGAAATGTTGAAATCATTTTTGTGAAAGAGTTTGAGTATTTACTACTAGTATAAAAACCTTTGTATTTTAAAGTGATAAACCATAGAAATGATTGTAAAAACAATCTATCACCAAAATCCTCATTCGACGACGTGAATTAAAACCAAAAAAATCGATATCTAATCCATCAAATGGATATACCCAAAAATCCCGAAAAGAAGTCATCAAAGTCGATAATAAATGACAAAAACTAACTGGATCAACAAAAATTGGAAATCCACTCAAAAATAGGCAAATAGGCAAAGTTTCACAAGACCAAACGTCTGGTTGGTTCTGCCAGACGTCTGACCTGGGGTTCTGCCAATTTATCTTTTTTTTATAATTTCCAGAACCCCTAACCAGACGTCTGACCGTTTGAACCAGACGTCTGGTTCATGGCTCTGGATATATATTTTTTTCTGCCGTTATTTTTCTTTTTCTGGTGCCCTAACCAGACGTCTGGATAGAACAACCAGACGTCTGGTTGCCAGTACTGGGCAACAGTTTGCCTAGGCCGTTGATGGCCAAATCAACTCGAAAGCGATTGGATGAGCGACGGAGGCTAGGGATTTATGCCAAGCGACAACCCAGCCCTATAGGCTCTTCGATACACCCCAAATAACATGTCCAAATATCCAAGATAGGAACTTTAAAGATTTTGACTTCAAAACACCAAAATTGGAAAATTCATCAAACCACTTCAAATCAAAAGCAATTGAACATGAAATAGATGTTAGGAATTCATACCTAACAACAATGAAAGCTGTAGACATAGATGTGATTTCAAGAACTCACCTCTAAACCCAAATATAGAAATGAGAAGCTCTAAAACAAGCTAAGATTGATTTCTCTTCAACAACACCTATAGAATCTTCAATCTATTATCAAATGAAATGAATTTCCTAAGTTAGGTTAAAGGGAATTCTGAAAATTGAAGAGAGATTGAGATGGAGAAGATGAAGAGGATGCTTACCTAAGCTTCTCTTTGATTTTAGAACTAGAACTTGAATTTCCTAAGAAAACTAGGGCTTAGGAATTTCTAATCTCCCCTCTTTCCAACATTTTTCCTTTATCTTGAGTGTTAGGAATTATTATGAGTAGAATGAATAAAGGGGAGAGGAGTTAGGGTACTTTGTAGAAGAGTTTGGGTTCTATTATTGGGTTAGTGGGCTAGAACCAAACCCAAAGCCCAAATGAAAATACCAAAATCCTAATCAACTTCAAACTTATCGATGTTTATACTCAAACAAGTTGTAAACATTGTTTTAAAATCAATGGAAGTGGCCTCGAGTCCCAATTCAACTGTTTACAAAAAGCCACATTTTGGAATTTAATCCAACTAACAATGCTGTATTTAAATAAATTATTTAAATATATAATCGTAAAATTGTGGGTTGTTACAGAATCCCCTCCTTAAATAAATTGCATCCTCGCAATACTTAAGAAGAGAATAAAAAGTAACAACCACTTTAAGGCGTAACAACAAAAAAGAAAAATTGGAAGTGAGAAGTTCACCTTAAGGAGCACGAGAGAGTAAGTCCGGATGAGTTCGCTCGATGAATTCTTTGGATTCCCAAGAGCAATCCTTAGGATTTGAGGACCATTGAACTTTCACAAGCGAAACATCTTTATTACGAAGGCATTTAACCTCCGTAGCAATGATGCGAATAGGATGCTGCTATAAGTCAAATTAGTTGAAACCTCAATTTCTTCAATTACACCGGGCTCAAGAATAGAATCGGAATCTCTAAGGCATTTCCGTAGTTGAGAAATGTGAAAAACGTCATTTAATAGTAGAAAATTGAGCCGGTAATGAAAGGCGATAAGCCACAGAACCAATGCGTTCGGTGATGGGAAATGGGCCAATATATCGAGGTGCTAATTTTCCCGATCGATTGAGACGCACAACACCCTTCATAGGTGAAGCACGAAAGAATACCAAATCTCCCACAAAAAATTCCAAATTCCTTCTTCGGTTATCGGCGAATGATTTTTGTCTACTTTGAGCTTCTTTCATCCTATGACGAATAAGGTTAATCTTTTCTGTGGCATCACCTTAAGTCAAATTAGATGAAACCTTAATTTCTTCAATAACACCGGGCTCAAGAATAGAATCAGAATCTCTAAGGCATTTCCGTAGTTGAGAAATGTGAAAAACATTATGAATAGCAGAAAATTGAGCCGGTAATAAAAGGCGATAAGCCACGGAACCAATGCGTTTGGTGATGGGAAATGGGCTAATATATCGAGGTGCTAATTTTCCCGATCAACTGGAACGCACAACACCCTTCATAGGTGAAACAAGAATGAATACCAAATCTCCCACAGAAAATTCCAAATTCCTTCTTCGGTTATTAGCATAGGATTTTTGTCTACTTTGAGCTTCTCTCATCCTATGACGAATAAGGTCAATCTTTTCTCTGGCATCACGAATAAAATATGGACCTAAAACCAGCTTCTCACCGGCTCAAGCCAACACGAAGGAGATCGGCATGGCCTTCCGTAGAGTGCCTCGAAAGGTGCCATACAATACTAGATTGGAATCTATTATTGTAAGAAAACTCAACAAGGGAAATATGATCTTCCCTACTTCCACCAAAATCAAGAACACATGCACGAAGAAGATCTTCTTGAGTTTGATTGACACGCTCTGTTTGTCCATCGGACTGAGGATGATAAGCGGTGCTAAAATTAAGCTTTGTTCCCAAATCTTTTTGAAGACCCTTCCAAAATCCACTAGTAAACAATGGATCACAATCGCTAACAATAGAAGTAGGAACTCCATGCAATTTAACAATTTCTTTGACATAAAGTTTGGCCAAAAGAGGTATGGTCCGGTTGGACCGAACGGAAATAAAATTGGTGGATTTTGTAAGTCTATCTACAATCACCCATAGACTATCATGACCCGAACGAGAACGGAGAAGACCGTTAATAAAGTCTATGGAAATTTGATCCCACTTCCAAACGGGAATGTCTAAAGGTTGCAATAACCCATCGGGCCTTTGATGCTCGGCCTTTATGTGTTGGCAAGTCGTGCAACGCTTAATAAAGTTAGCAATATCAGATTTCCTTCCATCCAATACTAAAGTTGTTTCATGTCCGCATACATTTTACTACCACCGGGATGAATGGTAAATTTAGAACGATGAGAATCTTCTAAAATGTCTTTACGAAGATCACTAATATTTGGCACAATAACTCTACCAAATTTTCGAATGCCTCCATGAGCATCAATACCAAAGTCTTTCAAACCATCAACCTTATTTTTATCCCTACAATTTTCACTAAGAAGGGCCAATTCGGGATCTTGCCTTTGAGCTTCAAGGATGCGGTCTAAAAGAGATGGATGAGCCTCAAGGCTACATAAAACAAGAGATGAACATGAATTAGATTCACGATCTTGAATCTCACAAGTGGACAAAGTCTCGAGATCATTCCATTCTAAGACTGTTCTGAGATCATTCCATTCTGAGATCATATCGAAATTTCAGACAAAATGGAACTGGTTTAGCTGCATTCTAAGACTGTTCAAATTTTGGGCTTTATTTGGATTTTAAATCGACTAGAAATCAAAGGTGAGTGATTTAACCCACTCACAAATACTAAACCTTCTTATGTTGGTTGAATTAAGTTTATGATGTGATAAGAAATTGATTGATGGCTGTTTGGTAATTTAAATTATCATTTAAATTGAAATTGATTTTTTTTGAATTGAATTGCCATTTAAATTAATATTGAATTTAAATTGTTAGTTAAATACTTGATAATGATAACCAGTTAATTGTTGTGATTTGTTATCTGATTTGGATGTTGATTGTGATGAATGTTTATTTGTTGACATTTTGGATGATTGGATGTTTGTATCCCTGTTATCACTATGGGTTGAAATGATACGTACCCGAACGATCTTATAGATTAGGGAAAATCGTTATGGGTTAGAATGATAATCCCGAGTGATTTTATTGATTTGGAAATTTTTTATTCGGGATACGGGTTGAAATGATATATATGCGGAAAATTTAACTATTTTGGGGTTGAAATGGCACATACCTTATCACTTGACCAGAGGGTAGAAAACTATATACAGACACCGTTGGTCGGTTCTAAATTATTTTCTAAGTAGTAAAGTATGTTTGATTTATAAATTTGATTTTTAAATTTAATTTAATGATTTAATTTAAAATTTATATTTTGGGAAATAATTTATCTTATATGTTTTAAAGCTTCAAGTTATAAGTTAATATACGGTTTTAAATGTAATTTTAAGTTTTTAACTTATAATTTCATTTAGTTTTGAAAACAAATTTTAAATAGTTTAAAATTTTAATTTAATAAAATATTTAATATAGTTTTAATATATATATATATATTTTAAATTTAATTTAATATAATAAATATAGTTTGATTTAAGATAATAAATATAAACTTTTATAATAACTTTAATAGATAAAAGATTTTTGTAAAAGATTTTTTTTAGAATTTTGTAAAGGTTTGGTAAGGAATTTATAAGAGTTTGTAAGAGATTTTATAATGGATTTTATAAAAAGGACTTTATAAAAGATTTTTATAAAGGATTTTATAAAGGGTTTTATAAAAGAACTTGTGTAAAGGGATTTGAAAGCGTTTTAAAGGAATTTTCGTAGAAGTTTATGAAAAGGGGAAGAGTTGTAAACTATTTTGGAATTTATAAATAGCTTTATAAAAGGTTTTAAAGCATATAAATGGTTTAAGAGAGATTTACAAATTATTTTCGAAATTGATTGAAAGAAATCTTCCTCAGAATTTATGAATATATTTATACTTTTGAAATAAGTATATGGATATCTTGATATGAAAATATGAACTGTTTTCTGGATTTATTATTATAAATGTTTTATAAAATGACCACGGTGTGAAAAATATAACGATTGGTTGTTTAAGAGATCGAGGTCGGATATTGTCATACTCTCTCCCAATTTCGAAACCACTTTAACAACTGTGCATGGGTGAAGAATCCAGAACAAAGTAGGATGGTTTGGCAAATGCTTCCGGTATGAGGTAAGAACGCAGCCTTGACCTCCTCGGGTCTGCTCGATATGACTAAAACATGAGCTATACCATGCCAAGTTAGGTCGCTCCTCCGATCGGGCACATTTCTTTGATATCATATCTGTTACTTTGTGATTGATTTGCTGGCCACCCTCGATTTGATTATGGGAGTGTATTCCAAAGTGGGCGGTAGTAGCTGCTACGCGTTACCACTAGTCCGGGAGTGCAAAATGGTAGAATCCTACCCTGGGCATTGCCTCGCATGCCTTGTCATATGCCTTATCGAGCCCACTATGATTTTGGTTTGTGTCCTACCTATGGAGTGCTCCCAGATAGCCCACCGGTTTGGTGGAGTTTATAGCTGTATATACTACGACATTTATAAAATGTGTTATGGGGATTATGGGTAATGCCTTAACGCTATTTTACTTTGCTGATAGACACTACATATATAGCGTATATTACTACATATAGATAATTTAACGGATCCTTAGGAGATGGAAACCTCGAACATCTCATAAGTTACTGCACGCACGTTATACACTAGGTAAGAGATGTAAAATCCCATAAACATCTCTGAAGCCAATACACTCATATTTATTTACCGTTGATTTAACTTACATAAGATCTTTTAGTTCTGACTTGAGTGTTTTATCTTTTCATTACGCTCTGGTCAGCCTGAGTTTTTCAGCATTGAAGACTTTATTTCTGGAGGACGAAGACAAAGTTTAGTATTATATTATATTATTATTCCACTACATCATGTTGTTCCGTTGCATTATCCTATTTTACTAGCTGAATGTATAACTCTGATTGTATTGTAAAAGTGTAATCAAATGTTATTTGTAAAACAGCTTCATGAACTGTTTATTTGATTATTATATTTTGTCATTCCGCTATGTGATTCTGTGTTTTGTTTTCCTTCTTTTCTTATTTACCCCATTAACAATCCTCCCTTTTGAATGGTTTGAGTTGACATGTGTGATTTATTGTCGATTTAAACCGTCCAAAAAGTTGGGTCATTACAGTTGGTAACAGAGCGAGATTTAGCGATATCCTTAACTTTGTGGGGTTTGATTCATTAGAGATCGGGTAGTAATACCCTAGAATGATCGTCTGAGTGTATATATATGAGATAGCGTACTTGTTAGTGTTATAAAATGTTCTATATTGTGTTAATTTGTTCTGTTTAGTATTTATAAATTCTGGCCGGTACATAGGACGCTATGGCATCGATAGGGATTTCTAAACACTTAATACGGTAGACCGACACAATATTGTTTTTGAAATATAGGTAAATGAAATAATTTTGCCTAGTATTATATTTTATATATAAAAGAATAAATTTTATAAATGGATATAGTTGTATGTAATATGTTTGTTTGTTAGGAAGTGAAATTTTATAAATATTGATTGCAAAATAGGATTTACAAATAAAGTGAATATGAATTGGAAATTTGAGAACTTAAGTCCCGTAGTTTTTAAATTGGTTTTCAAAGATTTTGGAATATAATATTAGTACTATTAGGAAGTATTTTGGATATAAATATTTTCACATGTGATTTGAAAGAAATATTTTAAAAGAATTTTTAGAAGAAATAAGTTCTGTACTCACCTCTTCTGTCATTGGAAAATAAATTCGGTGATGACCGCGGCATCATCGACATTCATTTACGAGTTTCAAAGTGGGAAGACCACTGTGGTAGCTTTGCTACACATTTGTCTTGATAAACAAATTTTAATTTTATTTTCTTAAGTATGATTTGATATATATAAAAGATATGAATATATATATATATTATTTTAAAATGATTTGAAATGAACCCGGTATTTAGTTCTTAAGTTTCTACAAATTAGTGATTTCAATTATTGTGACGAAATGAAATCTTAACTATTTTAATAAGTTGGAAACTTCCAAAATTGAAACCTGAATTAAAAGGTAACTGTTTAATGAAAATATAAGAAATTGGAGATTTGTAACTTGTAAATTAAAATATAATGAAAATTAAGAAAGATGTTAACTATTGGACATTTTTGTTAACTAAATGAATAAGATAAATTTTTATAACATTCAATTTCATTCTAAAAACATATATAAAACTTACCTGAAATATTAAAAAAGTTGAAATGTTAAATATGAATATGTAATAGAATATTATATAAGTAAAAGCTTAATAACAAAAATGTTTCAAAATGAATGTATGTTTATAAATGAAAAATTAAGATGTACAAGGAATATATAAACTTAAGTTAATGGTGCTTAATAATCAAATTGAATAGTAAAA
The DNA here is from genome assembly GCA_030737815.1 of Allium fistulosum. Classification (NCBI taxonomy): domain Eukaryota; kingdom Viridiplantae; phylum Streptophyta; class Magnoliopsida; order Asparagales; family Amaryllidaceae; genus Allium; species Allium fistulosum. The sequence continues at coordinate 923,245,864 of CM060906.1, forward strand.
GTGAATATCACTTAAGTAAATGATTATAAACTTAAGAAATTGTTGAAATGATTCATAAATATATTTAATATTAAATGATACTATATATGAAGGTATGAATGTAAATTTTAAAGTGCAGAAACTTAAGTATGAATTTATTCACTAATGAATATTAATATTAAATGGAAATTAAGTTTCATAAGTAAATGAATGTGAATTAAATTGCAAGGAAACTTATATAATATTTTAAGAATTGATCTATTGATGTTCTAAATAATTGAATGGAAAATAATTTATGTAAGTAAATGAATGGAAAGAGAAAAAAAAGATAATATTGTATGAATGAAGGAAAATAAATAAAAGGTATGTAATGAGAAAAGAAACCAATAGAATAAACTTAAATAAAATTTAAAATTCTTTGTTGTTTGGCTCATGGGATGTTTGGGAAATGATACTTCAAATTGTTTAAGGATGAATCAATGATCTATTAAGTAATTATCTAAGGCTGTTGAGCGTATGGTACACTTGATAGTTATCTATCATCCTTGTACGATGAAAAGTTTTCGTACTAAACAAACCATTAGTTTTGGTTGCTATGGATGTGTGATGGATTCTTTTGTTGTAAATGATGGTCGTGCTGTTTTGCTTGCATATGTTTTGTGTTGACTTGCTTTTGTTACCAATTGAAACAATTAAATATTTCTCTTGTACATAATTCTCACTATTTTGGATTATGTAAGTGGAATACAGGTTTATGGAAGCAATGGCTATTGCTTTTGGTTTCATAAATAAAGTTTGTTGCCCGAAAAATAGGTACACTTTTGGATTATGGTATTTGGAACGATATTTTATTATTTTCCCATAGTTTGGGATGTTTATTATTAAAATATGATATATATATATATATATATATATATATTGAAATTATAGATATTATAATTTTTCTGGACCTATCCGCGCAAAGGAGACTCTACCGAAATTTTTTGTAAATTTAAGACTTAGAAATTTTTAAGTGAAAACATTTTCAAACTTTTATTAAACTTGAATATAAAAGATTTAAATTTTTTATAAATTGATATATTTTATTTAAAATACTTAATTATGTAAATTTAAAGTGTTTATAAATTGAATAATTTGAATAAAATTATATCAAGTTTTTTAATTCCTTCTTGTTCCATTTCGAGGACGAAAAGTTTTGAGTGGGGGAGAGTGTAACGACCCGTATTTTAGATAATTAAAAATATTAAATTAAATAAGATTTTGAAATTTAATATTGTGAGAAATTAAAATTTATGATTTATTAATGAGAAAAATAATTAGAATATGATTAATAATGTTATTGATAACTATTTTAATGTAATTCCAATCAATTGAAATAATTGTAAAGATAGTTTGGTTAAAATTGTAAATAAGGAATAAATTAAATCTTGGATTCAATGTTGGAATTATCTATTATTAATTGAAATAGGTTATTATAGAATATGAAATTAGTTTTGTTAAAAAATTTATAACCCTTGGTTGTAAACAGTAAGTTAATAGACATGAATTATTAAGGCAAAACAATTGTTATAATTAATACCTTATTATTTAATCCGTTTGAAATTAAATTGGTAAATTGAAATGTTGCAATTAATATGGTAAAAGTTGTTAATTGTAGAATATGAATGTAATAAAATGTAAACTAATGTTAATTATATTCATAAGGTAATAGTTGATTCAATAATAAGAGTGTAAATCAAAATAAAAGAATTTGATTGAAATTAAAATATAATTAACTAGGGTTTTATTACAGTTGTAATTGGACGCTGAAATTAGTGAAATATTTAATATTGGATTTAACATGGAAAATTTATTTTAAAAAGATTATAAATTTCAATGTAATCAGGAATGAAAATTGTTAACTTTTAAATTTGAATTTAAAGGTGATTTACTCAATTTAATAATAATTTATTTAATTAACATGAAAATTAGCCATTTTTGCCACCGTCTCTAATTTCGACGAAACCAGTTTCATCGGATTCATAACAGTGAATTATTATAGGATTACAAGTTTCGTAGCGATCAGACTTATCATTTGATCGTGCGAGCTCGTAACGCGTAGAAATCAATTAAAAGAATTTAAATAAATATAATTTGATTTTAAAAGCTAACTTCTGTATACAATGTAATTAGGGTTTAAAACTAGTTCCATTGAGTTTAAAAATATCGAAAACCTATATTTTGATATATAGGATGACCTACTTTCGTTTCGGGAACAAAACGGGCTTTTCGGGCTGTTATTACCGTTTCGACCCAATTCGATCTGTCCATTCGTTCTTATCCATCTTTGTCTATATAAATAGATATGTACTAAAACCCTAGCTGTCTATTCCATTTTTTTGTACCTACTTCTCATCTGCTCCTTCCTCCTTCCCTATAGCAGAAAACCCTAATTTCAATTTCAATCAAAACCCTAATTCCCAAATTCAAAATCAAATCGAAAATTCAAACTCATCAAACCATATCGAATTATATATCGTTGCAAAGCTCTCGACGATACGAATCCATGCCAATACTAAACAATTCTAAGGCTATTCATATTTTGGGCTTTATGTGGATTTTAAATCGATTAGAAATCAAAGGTGGCTGATTTAACCCACTTGCAAATACTAAACCTTCTAATGTTAGTTGAATTAAGTTTATGATGTGATAAAAAATTGATTGGTGGCTGTTTGGTAATTTAAATCGAGATTGATTTTTTTTGAATTGAATTGCCATTTAAATTAATATTGAATTTAAATTGTTAGTTAAATACCTGATAATGATAACCCGTTAATTGTTGTGATTTGTTGTCTGATTTGGATGTTGATTGTGATGGATGTTTATTTGTTGACATTTTGGATGATTGGATGTTTGTATCCCTGTTATCACTATGGGTTGAAATGATACATACCCGAACGATCTTATAGATTAGGAAAAATCGTTATGGGTTGAAACGATAAGCCCGAGCGATTTTATTGATTTGAAATTTTTTGATTCGGGATACGGGTTGAAATGATATATACCTGGAAAATTTAACTATTTTGGGGTTGAAATGATACATACCCTATCACTTGACCATAGGGTAGAAACCTATATACGGACACCGTTGGTCGGTTTTAAATTATTTTCTAAATAGTAAAGTATGTTTAATTTATAAATTTGATTTTTAAATTTAATTTAATAATTTTATTTAAAATTTATATTTTGGGATATAACAGTTTGACACAGGTCCCTAATAAGTTTCAAAATACACAAAAACCTCAGTAAAAAAAAGTTTGTAAATTAGGTCCCTAGAATTAAGTTACTGAATAATGGCATACACTTATGCAATTATTCAGTGAATAATTGCAGATATTTATGCAATTATATCAAAAAATTACGGACATTTCCACAATTATTCACTGAAAAATTGCGGAAATTTCCGTAATTTTTTCAAAAATTTGCAGGAAATTCCGCAATTATTCACCAAAAAAATTGCGGAAATTTCTGCAATTATTCATCGAAAAAATTGCATAAATTTATGCAACTTTTGGATATAATTACATACATGTCTGCAATTATTCAGCGAATAATTGAATAGCTATATGCAATTACTTAGCAACTTAATTCTAGGGACCTAATTTACATACTTTTTTTCACTGGGGTTTTTGTGTATTTTGAAACTTATTAGGGACCTGAGCCTAAGATTCACTTTATTTTATATGTTTTAAAGCTTCAAATTATAAGTTAATATATGGTTTTAAATGTAATTTTAAGTTTTTAACTTATAATTTCATTTAGTTTTAAAACTATATTTTAAATAGTTTAAAATATTAATATAATAAAATATTTAATATAGTTTTAATATATATATATATATATTTTAAATTTAATTTAATATAATAAATATAAACTTTTATAATAACTTTAATAGATAAACGATTTTTGTAAAAGATTATTTTAGAATTTTGTAAAGGTTTTGTAAGGAATTTATAAGAGTTTGTAAGAGGTTTTATAATGGATTTTATAAAAAGGACTTTATAAAAGATTTTTATAAAGGATTTTATAAAGGGTTTTATAAAAGAACTTGTGTAAAGGGATTTGGAAGCGTTTAAAAGAATTTGCGTAGAAGTTTATGAAAAGGGGAAGTGTTATAAACTGTTTTGGAATTTATAAATAGCTTTATAAATGGTTTTAAAGCATATAAATAGTTTATAAATGGTTTAAGAGAGATTTGCAAATTATTTTCGAAATTGATTGAAAGAAATCTTCCTCGAAATTTATGAATATATTTATACTTTTGGAATAAGTATATGGATATCTTGATATGAAAATATGAACTTATTTCTGGATTTATTATTATAAATGTTTTACAAAATGACCACGGTGTGAAAAATATAACGATTGGTTGTTAAAGAGACGGGGTCGGATATTGTCATACTCTTCGCTAATTCCGAAACAACTTTAACAACTGTGCACGTGGTGGCGAACGCTTCTGGTACGAGGTAATAACGCAGCCCTGACCCTCTTGGGTCAGCTTGATATGACTAAAACAGGAGCTATACCGGGCCAAGTGAGGTCGCTCCTCTGATCGGGTACATTTCTTCGATACCATATCTGTTACTTTGTGATTGATTTGGTGGCCACCCTCGATTTGATTATGGGAGTGTGTTCTGAGGTGGGCGGCAGTAGCTGCTACATGTTACCACCAGTCCGGGAGTGCAAAACAGTAGAATCCTACCCTGGGCATTGCCTCGCGTGCCTTGTCATATACCTTATCGAGCCCACTACGATTTTGGTTTGTGTCGTACCTATGGAGTGCTCCCAGATAGCCCACCGGTTTGGTGGAGTTTATAGTACTGTATAGACTATGACATTTATAATTATTAAGAGGGATATGGGTAACGCCTTAACGCTATTTTAATACTTTACTTTACTGATAGGCACTACATATATATCGTATATTACTACATATAGATAGTTTAACGGATCCTTAGGAGATGGAAATCCCGAACATCTCTTAATTTACTGCATGCACGTTATACACTGGATAGGAGATGTAAAATCCCGTAATCATCTCTGAAGCCAATACACTCATATTTATTTACTGTTGATTTAACTTACATAAGATTTTTTTGTTCTGACTCAAGTGTTTTGTCTTTTCATTACACTCGGGTCAGCCTGAGCTTTTCAACGTTGAAGACTTTATTTCTGGAGGACGAAGACGGAGTTTAATGTTATATTATTATTATTCCACCGCATCATGTTGTTCCATTGCATTATCCTATTTACCTTCTGTATGTATAACTCTGATTGTATTGTAAAAGTGTAATCAAATGTTATTTGTAAAGCAGCTTCATGAACTGTTTATTTGATTATTATATTTTGTCATTCCGCTGTGAGATTCTGTGTTTTGTTTTCCTTCTTTTCTCTTATTTTCTTATTTACCCCATTAACAATCCTCCCTTTTGAATGGTTTGAGTTGACATGTGTGGTTTATTGTCGATTTAAACTATCCAAAAAGGTAGCTCGTTACATCAGTGTTATACAGGAGATTCGCTAATTTAAAGCAGGAAGGGATGTCTGTTTTTGAATACATTGTTGAGTTCGATGCTTTGTCAAAGTATGGGTTGTGTTTTATCAACACTCCATTGAGGAAGAAATTTTTTTTTGTTATGGGTTTGGATGACTATTTAGGGGAGAAACTAGTGAGTCATATCGATGAGCCATTTGAGAGACTTGTTGAGAAAGCTCTTCACCAAGAGAGTTTATACCCCAAGTCCAAATCAGCTATTGTCATTAAGGAAGAGCCGAAACCGCAAAGCGGTGGAGGAAACTAGAAGTGGTTTGGAAAGAGGAAGCAATCTCAGGGAAAGGATGCTTAGAAGAATGTTAAATGGGATCCTATTTGTAATGGTTGTAGAAATAAGGGTCACTTGATCAGAGATTGAAAAATCGATGGGAAGAAAAAGTGTTACAACTGTGGAAAGCCTAGGCATATATTGAAGAATTTTCCAGAACCACTATAGTAGAAACAAGTTTTAAAGGCATATGATTTAGACGCTGTTCCGACTTCGTCGATTGCTCCCTTGGCGGAAGAGAATGGGAAGGGTATTGTCATTTAAGGTATTCTTTCCCTTTATGATGTTTCCATACGTGTTTTACTCGATAGCGGGGTTTCGCTTTCCTTTATATCTAGTGGCCTAGTAGATAGACAAGGATTGAAATCCAAAATAGTTGACCGACCATGGATTGTGACGAACTCTGTCGGAGGCTCCACTAGCCTGTGTATGGTTTGTCATGGTTTGATCTTATCGAGTCATAGATGCTCTTTTGTTTGTGATTGTTTTGTTCTGAATTTCGTTGGGTTAGGGATTATCTTGGGAATGGATGGCTAAGAAAGTATGCGGCAATAGTGGATTGCGAGAAGCTGTTGGTGACAATTGGGTTGTGGAAGGGCGTATGGTAGTGATTGGCTACCTATCAGAGGATGGGGTTATGGTCGGCTTTCAATATTCCCTTGAGATTCCACATGATGAGTTGTCATCTATGCCAATCATTATGGATTATTCAGACGTAGTTAAGGAGGTGACCGGGTTACCGTTGCATAGGGAGATTGAGTTCCATATAGACTTGATGAAGGATGCCAAACCTATAGTTATTCCGTTAAGGCATGTGGCACATAGAGAGCAGAAGGAGTTACACATGCAAGCGAATGACCTGTTGAAAAGAGGGTTTATTCCTGTGTAGTTAATGCCCCGCTATTACCTCGCTATAACCCCGCTATATCTCATAGCGGGTTTCTGCCGCTACGATTTTTCCATATAGCCCCACAATATAGCCTTTCCGCTTTAATCCCCGCTATTTCCGCTATATCCCGTTATTTCCGATATATTCCGCTATTCCCACTATATCTTCTTTAATAAAATAAATTGAAAAATTCAATTTATACATTATAAAAATTATGAAACTAATTTATTTGATTTAATTTTTAATATATTTTCAAAAATGAAAATACTCTAATATTCTACTAAATTCAATTATGTTATATAACAGTTTTATGTTTATTTAAAGTATATTCGCACATGTTTTTATTTAAAAAGTATTTATGTATTAGTTATAATTCAATTGAATGATAATTTTTCATTTAATTACCATTTATATATTCGTAAAAACATTAAGTACGAGTTTTATATGCTATTTTAAAGCCATCCGCTATATCCCGCTATATCCTCGCTGTATCCCCGCTATGACTTTTTGCACCTCCACCGCTTTGAATCTATCGAGCGCTTTAACTGCACAGGTTTATTCGTAGGAGCATATCTGAGTGGGTTGCACCCATAGTCTTCGCCACTAAGGCAGATGACTCTCTAAAGTTGTGTGTGGATTATCGTGAGCTGAATAAGGTAACGAAGAAGAATAAGTATCCAGTCCTACGTATTGATGACTTGTTCGATCAGCTTCATGGTGCGAAGGTGTTTACCTAATTTGATTTTGGCTATGGGATTTCACAGTTGAGGGTAGTGAAGGAGAGTGTGTTGATCACCACATTTCGTACGTCGTCTAGTTTCTACGAGTGGTTTGTGCCGTTCGGTCTAACCAATGCTCCGGCATACTTTGTTGATCTTATGAACCGTGTCTTCAGGGATCAGCTGAACAATTTCGCACTTGCGTTCATGGATGATATTCCGATATATTCTAGGATAGAGGAGGAACATATGGTGCACTTGAGGATTTTGCTCGAAGTATTACGGAAGCATAAGTTGAAAGAAAAGAGTTCGAAATGTCACTTCTGTAGAAGGGAAATGAGATTCTTAGGACATGTCATCTCCGAGAAGGGCATCGCAGTAGATCCTACCAAGGTGGCACCGGTTTAGGATTAGAGCCAACCTAAGAATGCTACTAACATGAGGAGTTTCTTAGGACTGCCGGAATATTATAGACACTTTACCAAGGACTTCTTAAAGATAGCCGCATCGTCAACCAATCTGACAAAGAAAAAGCAGGCATTTACATGGGATGCGAGATGTGAGCAAGCATTTGTGAGGCTGAAGGGGAGGTTGACTAGCGCACCTATACTGACCATTCCGAGTAGGAATAATGACCTAACAGTATACACAAATGCCTATGGTACTGGATTAGGTGTGGTATTGATGTAGAAGGGAAAAGTTATGCCTATGCTAGTCGGCAGCTGAAGCCGCATGAGAGGATTGTACGATTTCTTTGTGTGCTGAAGTGCATTGTAAGCGATCGAGACCCGTTGTTCACTAGTGGGTTTTGGAAGAGCTTACAGGAGGCATTGGTTACCGAGCTGCATCTTAGTATGGCTTATCATCCACAAACGGATAGGCAGACCGAGAGTGAATCGTATACTAGAGGATCTCTTCTGAGCTTGTATTATCGATTTCAGAGGCTCGTAGGATGATCACTTGCATTTGGTAGAGTTCGCATATAGTAATAGCCAAGTCTAGTATTGTTATAACACCATATGAAGCATTGTATGGTTAACCATGTAATTCCCCTTCATGCTGGTGGGAAGCAGGCAAGAAACTGGTACTTGGGCCAGATATGATTAGAGAAACTTCGAAAAAGATAGAGATCATTCGGAAATGGTTGAAAGTTGCACATAATAGGCAGAAGAGTTATGGTAATAGAAGGTGTAGAGATTTAAATTTTTTATCGGAGATATGATATTCATGAAAATTTCTCCATTGAAAAATGTTATTCAATTCGGTAGCAAGGGAAAGTTGGCACCGAGATTCATAGGTCCTTTTCCAATAGCAGAAAAGATTGGGACCTAGCATATAGGGTCAACTTACCCCCAAAGATTGTAGGTGTGCACAACGTCTTCCATGTTTCCCATCTACGTAAGTTTGTGCATGATTCAGGCATGACGATTGCATTAGATTAGCTTGATGATATCGAGATTGAACCAGAAGCTTCGAGACCTCGTAGTTCATATTGTCGGATGCGATATGAAACAGCTTAGAAGGAAGACGGTGGAGTTAGTGAAGTTTCAATGGGGCAAAAGTGAAGGCGATTGCACACGGGAAACCAAGGAGAGTACGAGGGTCACACATGCGGAGCTCTTCATATGGTAAGGCCTATTATTTGTCGTATTTACTTTCACTTTTGATATCGTAAAAGGTAGTTTAGTATCCCACATGCTAGGATCAGTTTACCTATATTATTGATTGCATCGTTGCATGTTTGGCATATTTGATGACATACGTGATTGTTAGAGAGGCGAGGTAACTATGTTGATTTTGGTTTGAGTATTTCAAGGCCGAAATTCTTAAAGGGGGAAGAGTGTAATGACACATATTTTACATATCAAAGGATCGTAAAATATTTTTATTTTATTCATATGAGGTCGCACGATCCTAAGATTTTGAGAAGTGACTCATAGGGACATTTTTCACATCCATGATTTTTGTCGAATTTCGATATGACCATTTTGACCTAGAAAATCTAGTTTTGACTATAATTTTTGGTAGAAGTCAAATTAGGGTCTTAAACCACTTCTATTGCTTCATAATGATGGTTTTCCATTCAGTAGAGTGGTCACAATAGAAAAACAGACTTATCGTTTTAAAGTTGTTGCATTTTTAATTTTTTATTGTTGTTGGCCAGTTTTAGTGGGTAACTAACTATGCCTGTGCTTAGGCCCACTTACCCATTTCGAAATTTATACTAATAGGAGGCTGTAGGAACTGGCCTAAGTCATTTCTTTCTTCCTCAAAGCAAACCAAACCTCCATTAGCCCTAATTTCATCACAAATCACATCTTTTCCTTACTAATCTTAGCCAAATCATTGATTAGAGAAGGGATTAGCATACAGAAGCTAGAGATTATCATTTTCATTGATTTGGGTCCTTCTTCCTTGCTGTCCACATCGGGTCTAAGGAAGAAATTGGGTATTTTACATATTTGGTGAGTGATTCTTGGCCTCTCACTCATCTATATTTCTTTATATAGTTAAAAGACTTATTTTTAACATGACTTTGATTTAAAAAGTGTACTATAAATTAAACCAATTATCCATATATGCTTATGACTAGAAATTGGAGATTTTGAAATGGTTTTTAAAATGGGTTTTGTAATCTATTAACCCATGTCCACATGCTAATGTAATTTCCATCATTCATATGCATATGCTAGTGAAAAAAATTAAATTCAGAGTAAACTAGTTTAATTATCACATTCTCATGTATTGGTTGTATAAATGATGTATATGCATGCTATTCTATGATTGTATGTTGTGCTTTGATGTTGTTTGCTAGAGTTTTGAATATTAGGTAGATAGGTTAGGAAATTGGGCAAATCGGAGGCAAAACTGGTTGGAATTGGACGAAACTAGGGAGGTAGATTCTGGAGCATGGGAAGAGCTCATGGTCTAAATCGCATCCCCTAATTCACTAAGCATAGAAGTTGGTACCGACTTCAGAGGTCGGAAGTCGGTACCAATTTCTCTCGGTTGCTCCATGTCGGCAGCGACTTGGGGACGGGGGAGAATATGGCTTGTAGAGGCTGCCTTTGGTGATATACTGGAGATCGGCTAAGTTCGAACGCTATGACGGCTTGTTTCTAAGATATGAAGTAGGTTGTTTTGAAGATAATATGAATCGATTTGAAGCAGAGAAGTCGGGATTCATGCACCTGGGCATGGAGTACTAGAATTAAGAAGTAGGATGGAAAGAAACTTATCCACTCAGTGGCAAAGTATATTGATCGATACCAACTTCAGAGGTTGGTACCAAGCTCTCTAGTTTGGTCCTATGGAGATGGAACTTCTAGGAGTTGGTACAAGGGTTTTAGAGGCCGTGCTGGAGATGTTGGCTCATTCACATAATGATTGAGGGTGATGTAACAACATGATGAAAGTTACAGTCCTCGGGGGGTGACTCAACGTTGAATAGAGTTAGGTTCTGGAAATGATGGTTCGATGTTGAAAGGAGTTTTAAAATAAGGAATGTAGGATGGTTCCTCAAGGTGACGGCTCAATGTTGAAAGGCATCGTTGAATGGGGGATTGTTGAATGGTTCCTCCAGGATAATGGAAGCTAATTAGAGCAGAGGAAAGGACTCGGATACGCATACCAAGGGATCATTGATGCTCGGAGTGTTTTCTATTGTACTCAAAGCAGGGGTATCGTGAGGACACTCATGGGCATGTTGAAAGTTATCCCAGATTGGTTGAATTGATCCTTGTACCCTTGACCGATTGAATGGGTTTAATATCAACTTCAGGCTAAAGAGAGTACATTGAAAACCAGAATTACCATTAGTTCTTATTTACGGAATGGTCATATGAGTTATCATATATCCATAGTACATAGAGTGATGGTGAGGATCGTTTGATGGATGCTATGGTTGCTTTGATTTCTTTCCCCTTAGTCTGTCACGCTGGGGTAGTCATTGGAGATAAGCATTTTAGATAGCGATACCTGGACACCCTTTATTACACTTTGTTGTATTATACCTTTTTGACACTTAGAGTAACATATCATGTTATTATATGCTAACTCTTTGGTTGGAGGGACAAGTCAGGTATGGTTCATGTGCCTTGTTACTTACTATATTGACTTGTATAGTATTATGAGATTCATTTACCGCTCACACCAGACTATTGTCTAACTCGAGGTTTTATGCTTTGCTTCTTATTATCTCGGGTGCTCTTAAATGAGTAGACTAGATAGCAGGTCTAGGTGCGACATAGTAGCTGTGTAGAGGACGAGCTGGAGGGAGCTATCTCATATTATATACATGGATTTCTATGGTTATTCCACTGTGCAATACTGTGGAGCCTTGGCAGTGCTATTTATTAATATTATTATAAGATAGTCATATAAGTTTACTTCTGTTGTATAAACTCTTTTCATGATGTATAACTTTATGTATCTTTACTCTGATATTTGGATCACTTATATATTACTGTATCTTCTATTTTATATCTATGATATTATATTTTATTCCATGCGCTATGAGATATACTATAGATTCTGTGATTTTTTATTTAATTTTAAACCTTGATGATCGTCCTACATCGATTGACATGACAATAGCGCACTATCTTATGTATATTGTGCGCTGATGGTGTAGGGAAGTCGTCATAGGATGTTTCACCTACCATGGTACTCTTATTTCCACTGTATTACTATATTGTACACATCGGCATTTGAGAGGATGGGTTGTTATAACTATCCAGGTGGATGATAGTACTTAGGTTTTGTAACTTTGAAATTTCTGTATCGGAGTAACCATTTGTACTATTCGTTTGGTTTTATATATTACCGTTCCACTTGTGAGATTCAGATGTTGCGTTCTCTCTTCCTTGTATATTTCGTTTTCTTTTTATTTCATCCTAACAATTCATCTTTCTAACACTTGGATTCTCGGCATAGGAATACCGTGGATGTATTAGTGTCGACATTCGAGGGTCGAGAAGGTGGGTCGTTACACTTGGTATCAAAGCTGAAGGTAAAGTTAGAATCTTGGCTTTGATGGGGTATGACTCATTAAAGATAGTGTAATGGAATGCCCTAGCATGAGATGAATGTATCATATATATGAGAGCGTATTTGTAATTGCTATAAACGTATACCTTAATGGTAATTGTAACCGCGACAATTAAAGATCTTATATAAGATAACCAACATAAATGAATTATAAAAATATAGTTCAATTAATGTAGGAATTAATGATGCTCATTCGATACGCCTCATTAATTTGTTTAGTCATGCTCGGCCAGTTTATGGGCATTGACTTTCATTTATTGATCGTTGATTTATGCTCGACCATTTTGTGAGCAGTTTTTTCCTTTTCACTACATGGGTTGGGTAGATAGTATTTGTAGATGCATTGAAATGAACATCTTGTGAATTTAGTTTCACAGTTTGACTATAAGGCATTCGGTGATAATGTTGGGTTAAAAGTTAACTTGTGTAAAAGTTGAATTTAGTAAGAGATGTTTTAATATGAGAAAGATAAGATATTTAGTAAATAAACATTTGTGAAAAGATTATATATAAGAAAGTAATTTTATATAAGTATGGTTTATAAACAAGAAGGATTTAACTAATATTTTTGAAAACTTAAATCGCGGTGCCTTTGAAATTAGTTTATGAAATTGAGATCATGGTACTTAGTAATATTTATGAAGCATTTGATACCGTTTTGAAAATGATTTTTTTTAAATCCGAAAGGCATAAATTGGATGTATTGAACTCACTCCTGTCGCTTGAAAATAATTCTGGTGATGACTTCAGCATCATCGACATTCATTTTCAGGTTTCTAAGTTGGGATGCTACAGGGTTGTTTTATTAAAATGGATTATGATTTGAGTTTGAAAAGTATAATTTGTTATAAAAAAGATATATGTATATATTATTATTTCAAAATGATTCGGAATAAAACTGGGCATTTAGTTCTGAAGTTTTCTTTGGAAAGAGCTTTGATATGAACATTTTATGTAGAAAAGTTTTATATATATTATGCAGGGCGCCTGAGTGGTAGTGGCATAACCCGAAATAAATGTTGGAACTTTTCATGTTTTCCTTTTTTTGGGTAAGGTGTATTTAATAAATTTATTGAAATTATTAGATATTTTATGGACATATGTAGCCTACGCATTAGGGTTGTATGGTATGTGCATCATGTTATAGTACTTTTTTTTGTAGTTTTCATTTGTTAAAATGAAACTGGATTTTCAACGATTTTGGACAATTAGAAACTTCTGAATCGTTATAGAACTTGAAACTAAGTGTTTTGTGAAAGTATAAATGTTGAGTTTATATACTACATGAATTGAGAAGATAGTAAGTTAAAACAAGTTTTAAATTTATTGAACATTCTTGTTAAGTTAAATGAATGTGATGTTTTGTATGTACTCTTAGGATGTAGTAGAGTATTATACGAATATGAACTTAAGTTATAACTGTTTATAACCTTGAAGCTATGTTTTATGAAATGATTCATAAATGATTTTAGTATTAATAAGACATGCTATTTGGGTAAAAAAATGTGATTTAAAAGATATTAGTATAGGTAAGAAACCAATAAGATAAATATGTAAGTAGTACGTACATCGTTTTATTCGCATGACTGTTCTTGATCCAATATTCGAACATGATTTCAAAGTGATTTGCACCGGGCCTAACAAGTATTATTCACTCGATTCTTAATAATGAACAGTTGATACAGATTCTTGATATGATCCTGAAGTTTTCTATTATAGTATATGGCTTTGTAAGGAGAATGGAGGTTTCAAATCAAGGAATATGATCGGAGTCCACACAAGAGAGGTCAAGTGATCTATACTAGTTGGGAAGTGAAATTTATGTGATCGAGCAAGTGATCTGAATTGATATTGCGTACGGATGGTCCATGTGCATAGTATGGGTTTTAGTTTTTACATACTATGTTTTGTCTGCTTATAGAGAGTTTCGGTAACGACTCTTCGATTTTTTATAAGGTATTATGAATCGTCGACTAAGTAATAACTTGACGTTGTCAAGTGTAAAGTATGCTTAGTAGATTGTTTATCATCCTTGTGTGATGAAAGGGTTTTGTACTTGAGCAAACCATGAGTTTTGTTTGCTTGTGGTTAAATACTACTAAATATTACTATGTGATTGTTTCTTTTGTTACTCGTGTTGGAATTTCGAGGATGAAATATTCTAAGTGGGGAAGAATGTAACGACCTGGAATTTCGAACACTTCATATATAAATACCTGAATAATTTAAAGATTTGAATCTTAGATTAATTGTTAATAAAATGATTTGATAAGATTTTTAATCCGGTTTTAAATTATAATTAATGATGGTAAACTTGTTTTGGAAAAATGTTTACAAAATAAATACCTTGAAAAAATATCGATAATGTGACCGAAAATCGTTTTATCGATAAACATCTTTTTAATCGTCAAAAGTTGTTCAGATTTTTTTACATACACTTATTTGGAAATAACATCTTTTTATCATTTATGTAAATAAAGTTTTTGGATAATGTTTTGGGTGATGTCATCAAAGATATTTAGGAAATGACCTTTTATGGTAATACTTAAGCAAAAGAAGAGAGGTGTAAAGTTAACATGTGAAAACGAGGCTCCTTTGTGACCTTTCATGGAAGGTAAGAGGTGGTTATGACCTCTTGTAAATCCCTATATAAGGAGAGACATACCATACATATTAAATCACAAATTCACTAAGCTTGAGATGGAGTATGAGAATTAAAAAAGATGGAAGTGCTTAAACACTAATCCACTAATTTTTCTCTAACTTTTCCAAGTCATAACCAAATCATCTCCAATCTCTTTTAAAATTTGGCTTTAGTCCTAAAAACTCATAGGAAGCATGATTAGCAAGTAATAAGTGGGAGAAGGTGAGAGGAAGAGCAGGATCTAGGAGGGAGCGTGAGCATAATAGGAGGAGGGGAGGTGATGTGCACGTAAATGTGCATATTTTTACCACCATATTTAATCTATTTAAATTAAATAAATGATCATATTAGGTATTTTAACTTGTTTAAACCAAAATTCAAATTATTTGAAATTGTCACATATTCATCTTCATATAGGGGCAAAATGGTCATTTTTATGCATTTATTAAATTGTGAAAATTTACTTGGAATTTTCTATGTTGTTTTGTAGGAAATTTGGTGAATTTTACAAGTGGTTACATGATGATATATGCATGCATAAGAGTGAAGAGAACAAATGAAGATGGAAATAATTCAAAGTGAAGATAATGGAGGACCCCACCTACCCACTTACCTTAATGTACAAATTAGTGGCAAATGCACATGCTTATGGAATTAATGGCTTCATGTACATTTAAGTGAGGGATTATTGAAGCTAATGATAACTTGGCCACCACACTTCCTACAAGGGCATTTTGGGCATTCCCCAAAAATATGAATTAGGGTTTAACACTTGTATAAATACCCCATACCTTCATGTAATTCCCTCTCCCCTTTAGTCTCTCTTTAGATTAGTTTAGGCTCAAAATAAAAGAAAGGTCTCTTCTCTTTTCCATGGCTACTTAGCCATTTTTATTTTCATGTAACTTCCATTTTTTTATGCAATGTTAATTAGTGCTCTCTTCTTTTACATGCTTCTTTTGTTTATTTACTTTCATGTTGTAGTGTAGATCTCTCTTATTTCATGCAAGTAGATTAGTTTTTCCTTTTTTTTCTCCCTTTTTCCTCTTGTTTGTTTAATGTTGCTTTCTACATTTGTTGATTTGATAACAAAAACGAGAGGCTAATCCCTTCAATTTAGGGGTAATGAAGCTCTCTTGAATCATGTAGATGCAACATAATTTCTTTTATGTCTCTTTTGTGCTTAATGGAAAGTAGATGTTTGTGTGGTTTTGTGTTTAATATTGAGTTTGATAGTTTATATTGTTCAAAACAAATAGGCTATGCTTAGCCATATGAATCATTAATTACCTCTTCATCTACATATGATCATGGTAATAGAAGTGGATTTAGAATCAAAATTTGATGGTTTATGTTTCTAATTCAATAGTTAATAAACCATGATTAAAATAGATTCTACTTTTGATTTAATATCATTTTCATTGAAGTTAGTAAGTGGGTTAGAGGGTGCATTAAAGTTTGATGGTTTAAGTGTGTTAATTAATAACACAATTAGGCCATGCTTATGATAAATGCATCAACTAAACTCACACATGACCAAAAAGAGATTATAATGTCATTATGTTGATTTATATGATCATGAGAGGGGATTTGCCTCTAAATTGCTCTTTAATCTCATCTTTTTATTCTCAATAGTTTTAGTTCGTTTTTACTTTCTTTTAGTTAGTTAACAATCACTCGACTTTGGTTTAATTTGATTGAATAGAATTTTAAAATCATCAATTCCCTACGGATCGACCCGTATTCGCCACGTGCTACATTCGTACACCGTGCGCTTGCGGTTATTTTATTTCGAAATTCGTTCGACGGTTTTCTAATCCGATAGAATTTTCGTCGACGAACAATTTTTTGGCGCCGTTGCCGGGGAATTGTTTTGATTTTTAATTTCTATTCTTCGAATTATTTTTTGTTTGATTTTTGTGTGTGTTTGCATTTTCATAAAAAAAAGTGTGTTTGTTTGATTTTTGTGTGCATTTGTTTGTGTGTTTATTGTTCTAGTTTCCTTCTCCATTTTGCATTGCATTTCTATTAAAAAAAACATCAAAAATTCAAAACAAAAAAAATATTTATTGCATTTCTATTTTTACATTTACAATTTTTTTCCCCTTCCTTTTACATTTACAAAAAAAAAAGATTTCTGTGCATATAACACTGCACTGAGCACCTTACTGCTGATCAACACTCTCTGTTCACTGTTTCTGCCCATCACCAAACTTCATTCTCCATTGACTACTGCCACAGTGCAAACTCCAAACCACCTGTCGTCATCTTCATCAATACACAATGTCAAACTGTGAACATCCACTTCCTAGTCAAGACTTCAACATACTTACAGAAACCCTTCCACTTAACCATCACTGTTCTACAAGTCTCCACTACTAACCACATACCATTACTGTCAAAAAACCACTAACATTTCTGCTCACTGCCATTACACACCAGTAACAACATCTCCACTGTCAATACCATTCTTCTTCAAACCATCTTCCTGCAAAACCCTCCAACATCACCCACCCTGACTGCCTCCCTTCACCACTGTCACTTCAGCCAACTTCCCACATCCCTACCACTTATACCACCACCATCTACAACACTTGTCAACAAACTACATCACCTGTCAACAAGCTTCCTTCCACTCCAAACTCCTACCAACAGCTCATCATCTGACCATCACCTGCTCCCCACATATCATATTCAAAACTTCCTACAGTCTTGCCATCACACTCTTTTACTAACATACCTTCATTTACATTAACATCCCCCTGCTTCTCTACTACAAGGCTGTACCACAAATTTCCTCATTCACCACGACCTCACGACTACAAACTGTAACAAAACTGCACACCCCACTTCAGTTCCCCTTCAACAAAACTTCAAAGCTTCACCAGTACATATTTATTACCAAACTCACTGCATATATCTACTGCCTCGCCAACACATCTCCACATACATACCACAGTCACCATACAATATTCCCCTTAACCCCACTGTTGATCATTTCTGCCTAACTCTGCCTCTCAAGCCCACTGACGCCTTCTCACCATCCCCAAATACATTCTGAGATTCCATCCTTCCCTGCTATCTCCTACTCGAACACTAACCATCTCCAATAAATCGATATTGACAACATCCACTGCCTCATCCTAACTCCACCAGAATAAGGTACGATCAACTCTATAACCAACATCAACCAGCAACTACCCCTGTCATCCAATTCTCAAAACCACTGCACATTCAACACTTAACTGCTCCATCATCAGCAATCAACCCGAACCACAGACTGCAGCCTTCGCCTCAACCTTGAAGCATAGCTGTACCAACACTCCTCTTTACAAAATTTCACTACAGCAGCCTAGCACTTACTCACACTCCTCTTCACAGACACACACCCTACAACTACTTCACCAATTTAAACCACTACCACATTAGTCAGCAAATCCTCAAACCAGTTCAAACACCACTGTCCTGTCTTCATAACAGCCTCTAACATTTGCTGCAGCTTCATACAACATCAGTGCACCCACCACATCATCCATGACCAAACATTTCAAGAACACTTCTCTGCCCTCTGCCGCAAATCACCAACATCATCATCTTCGACTTCACTGACTACCGCAATCTCCTCCGCATCAACGAACAGTCGTCTTTACCTTAAAACCCCTAATCGAACTCACACCTGAAATAGACTCGCCGTTACCCAATCACCCAATCGCACCGCAATCACCTACTCAATAGCAAGCTGCGAACACTCAAATCGAACTACCTTCACCACTTCTGCTTTGCTTCGCCCGCCATCACTTCCAACCGACAACCCACAACCCACAGTCACGAGCCAAACAACATCCCAATTTCTGCACTCGAGGCTTCCACGACATCAAACAAGTTTTCGTTTCTGTGTTGATTGATTTGAGAAGTGATTGATTAACTAATTTGGAGGATTGAATCGCTGCGTTACAACTTGCGAATTTGAGAACGATTCAGTTGAACGAAGTGTTTTATCAAACGAAAAAGAAATTTTTTATCAAACGAAAAAGAAAAAAGAAGTGCGGGTCATGGGCCTTGCTTGTTTGGGCTTGGTAAATATTTTATTTTGTTTTAAAACTTTATAGTTTTCCTTTGTTAAAATCTCTCTTTGATTTGTTTTATCTTCTTTGTTTAATAAAAAACACAGAACAAAAGGAAAAAGAAATGCTTGCTTTGAGTGTTCTTGTATGTTGCTTTGGGTAGTATTTTCAGAATTCTTGTATGTTGTTTTGCTTTGAGTTGTAAATAAACGTTTTTCAATTTTGCTTTGAGTTGAAATTTTTTTTTAAGTAAAACCCTACTTTTGAATTTCCTTTTCAAAAAAAAACTTGTGTATATATCTTGTTTTTATTTCAGGTTGCCGAAGCAGAAAGAGACAGCCCGCTTGCCAAAAAAAAAGGAGAAGAAAATAAACCGCTTGCTTGCTATATTTATTGTTTTTATTTATGTTGCATTGTTGTTTGCTTTCATTTGCATAAAAAAAAAATTCAAAAACCAAAATTCCATTCGTAGTTGCATCGTTAGATTCACGTTTAATTTCTGCTTTGCATTTCATCCTAGAATTTGTTAATAATAACGATTAGACATCAATAGCTCTTAAGTGTATATTGACAATTTGTCTTCTTTGAACAATTTAATTTCTCGGTGTCTAGGCTATGGTAGAGTAATAACCATTTATAAATATTACGGTTATTCATAAATATTATAGTGGTTGTTCCTTTGAAGGTACTTAAAACTTCGGCTGCATTGCTACGGTGATTCGTGGTGCATCGATAACCCCTGCCCGTTACCTGGCTGAGAACTATCTTGTTGATTTAAGACAAAGTGTGATTATACAATTTTGGGTTAACTTAGGATAAATCATTTGTAATTAAACCTTGCATTCATTTAGTTGCATTAGTTCATGCATATTTAAAAAAAAACAAAAAAATTCAAAAAAATCCAAAACTAAAAAAATTGTGAATATTCCTTTTCCCTTGAAATTTTTATATCCTTTTTCTTTGAAATTTTAAAAATCCAAAAAAATTTAGAAAAAAAACCAAAATCCAAAAAAAAATTAAAACCTTCTCAAAAACAAAGAAAAAAAAATTAAAACCTTCTCAAAAACAAAGAAAAATATTGGAAAACCAAAAAACAAAACAAAAATCAATTTCCCTTTTGAAAAATAAATTTTATTTGTAAATATTTTTCCTTTACAAAAAAAACCAACAAAAACATTCTTGAAAATGTCCGAGTTTCCCCACTTACGTGAATTTTACAATAGTTGTGAAAATCAATATAATATATGATTTCACTCCAAATTCGTATGGATGTTTTAACAACAACTATTGCTTAAATGTTTCAAATTTTGAACAACAAAGTTTTCAAAACGATGACCCACCATCGAATCTCGAAAATAGCATTTCATCTCTACTTGAAATCTCTACACAACAAAATCAAATGATAAATGATTTGTGTAATTCATATTTGTGTAACAACTCGAGTCAAGGATTTCAAAATTTGAGTTCAAGTCAAAATTCAAATGATTTCGATTATAACCCATGCCAATTCATTTTGAACTCCAAGATGAATTTCAAACTCAAAATGAAAATGGAAACAACTTTTCAAACGAATTTGGCAATGGGAATAATCTTAACCACGTTACAATTGAAAACTTTTATCCTCAACAATTTCAAATTGAAAATCCTTATGCTAATAACTATAAATTGGATTTTGTTGAGCAAATGAACGAAATTTACGATGATCACACGAATTCGTTGTTTGAAACATATTTGAAACAACGTGAAAAACAAAATCAAATTCCAACGTGTGACGAGTCAAACAATAATCCATCTTTTACCCAAATCGACGATTTTCAAATAACAAATTTTGAAATTGAAAATAACGATCTTAACGAAGTTGTTGAAAATTTGGTGATTGACTTGGATTTCAATTCTTTTGAGGGTGAGAAACTCGATTTAAATTTTGATCTTCCTTTTTTTGAAAATTTGAATACAATAACTTTGGATTTTGAACTGGAGATACACAATGAAGTTGTTGATAATCCAACAAAGGAAGTCAAATTTAATGAACACGAGTTTTATGGACTTTTTGAAAATGAGTCATTAAACTCTGATGGGGAAGATTTAAATCACCAATTTAATTTTGAAATCAATAATTCTGAAGAATTTTTCAATGAACAGCTTGAATTTTAATTTGGTGAAAATAAACTTGAACTTCAATCAATCGTTTTATCAACCCCAAAAATCATTGAAAATAAAACGACTTGTACAATTTTTAATAAAACGGCATTCGTTTTTCCAAATCCAAATTCAACTTCGAAATCTTGTATGGTTTGGTTTTCCGAGCTTAAGCTGTGTCTCGTATACTTGACGAGACAAATGAATCGGTCTTTGGAAGATCGTTTCATTTACTTTTTGATGATATACTTTCTGATTTCGTGTAAATACTTTTCATTTTCATTAAAATAAAGGTTATGTTTTTATTTTTCTCCTTCCACTTGGGTTGACTGTGGGGACACAGTCAAAATCAAGTGTGGGGGGAGACTCATCATCATTTTTCCATTTTTCATGGTTTATTTTTAATTTTTCTTTCCAAAATTTTATTAAACAATATCAAAAACAAAAAAAACAAATTTTTTAAGCATTTTTGATTTATTTTTAAAAAGAAACACTATAGGATAAATATATGGTTTTGGTTTATTAAATTGAAATTTTTGAAAATTTATTCGTCTTAACAAAAATAAAAATGAAGTTTGATTACAAATAATAATGGTTTAACTAGTATATAGGGAGATTCATACGTGATAATTATGAAATATATCCTAATTGAAAATCTTTGTTTTAAAAAGTGGTTGATTTAAAGTAAAGGATATAACATTTTTTTTGTCTTCTAAGTTAAATAGTGCTAAGATAATTTTGCGAAACTCTCTCTTTCAAAAAAAAAAACAACACAAAAACAAAAAAATATTTCTTGTATATATGTATATATTTTTTAATAAACACCTAGAGTCATGTGTTCACACTCGTGTGTTCACTCGCCATGCTTTGTACCCTTCTCACGTAAGCCCGAAAGGCAGTGCACGATCGGTATATCTGGCCTCAGTTTATCCGAGTTAGGTGTATATATATAAAAATTCTTTTTAATAACGCCTATAGTTAATAGGTGTTCACACTTGTGTGTTCACTCGCCACGCTCTGTATTCCCCTCACATCAGTCCGCAAGGCAGTGCATGGGTAATATATCTGGCCTCAGTTTATCTGAGTTAGGCATATGTAAATATTGTTAATATCAACAAAATTTTCAAAAGAAAAAAATGGAGAGAGTAAGCAATCGAAATCCAAGCACTGTTTTAACTTATTTGATTTGACTTGTTATTGAAAAGAAATGAAAAATACCACTTTGATGAACTTTGATAATCGATAAGAATCCATTTCATAGTTACACTACATAATCAACCGAAACAACGAGTTAAACTATAGACTATTTGCTTTGATAACTTGATTTTTATTGGAAATTTTGATGAGTAAATGACTTAAATTTTAAGATAATGACCAAACCTTTATTTAACTTATTTGTGTTAATTTAAAAGTAAATCCTTCATTCGTAAATATTTTCAAAAACTTGCATTCATCCCTTTGTAAATAAATCTTGCATTATGTAATTATTTTCATCTTGCATTTGGATTTTGTGGCTAGTATCCGCTGAAAACCCTCATGAGACAACACTCATCCTACTGGGGACACCCAGAGGTTTAACGGCTTGTTGCATACGCTCAATGCAATCGCACTCCCTACGAAAATGGATTTATCTTAGTTTTTCATTTATTCGAGGACGAATAAAAAGATAAGTGTGGGGGTATTTGATATGCACATAAATGTGCATATTTTTACCACCATATTTAATCTATTTAAATAAAATAAATGATCATATTGGGTATGTTAACTTGTTTAAACCAAAATTCAAATTATTTGAAATTGTCACATATTCATCTTCATATAGGGGCAAAATGGTCATTTTTATGCATTTATTAAATTGTGAAAATTTACTTGGAATTTTCTATGTTGTTTTGTAGGAAATTTGGTGAATTTTACAAGTGGTTACATGATGATATATGCATGCATAAGAGTGAAGAGAACAAATGAAGATGGAAATAATTCAAAGTTAAGATAATGGAGGACCCCACCTACCAACCTACCTTAATGTACAAATTAGAGGCTAATGCACATGCTTATGGAATTAATGGCTTCATGTACATTTAAGTGAGGGATTATTGAAGCTAAAGATAACTTGGCCACCACACTTCCTACAAGGGCATTTTGGGCATTCCCCAAAAATATGAATTAGGTTTTAACACTTGTATAAATACCCCATACCTTCATGTAACCCCCTCTCCCCTTTAGTCTCTCTTTAGATTAGTTTAGGCTCAAAATAAAAGAAAGCTCTCTTCTCTTTTCCATGGCTACTTAGCCATTTTTATTTTCATGTAACTTCCATTATTTTATGCAATGTTAATTAATGCTCTCTTCTTTTACATGCTTCTTTTGTTTATTTACTTTCATGTTGTAGTGTAGATCTCTCTTATTTCATGCAAGTAGATTAGTTTTTCCTTTTTTTCTCCCTTTTTCCTTTTGTTTGTTTAATGTTGCTTTCTACATTTGTTGATTTGATAACAAAAACGAGAGGCTAATCCCTTCAATTTAGGGGTAATGAAGCTCTCTTGAATCATGTAGATGCAACATAATTTCTTTTATGTCTCTTTTGTGCTTAATGGAAAGTAGATGTTTGTGTGGTTTGTGTTTAATATTGAGTTTGATAGCTTATATTGTTCAAAACAAATAGGCTATGCTTAGTCATATGAATCATTAATTACCTCTTCATCTACATATGATCATGGTAATAGAAGTCAATTTAGAATCAAAATTTGATGGTTTATGTTTCTAATTCAATAGTTAATAAACCATGCTTAAAATAGATTCTACTTTTGATTTCATATCATTTTCATTGAAGTTAGTAAGTGGGTTTGAGGGTGCATTAAAGTTTGATGGTTTAAGTGTGTTAATTAATAACACAATTAGGCCATGCTTATGATAAATGCATCAACTAAACTCACACATGACCAAAAAGAGATCATAATGTCATTATGTTGATTTATATGATCATGAGAGGGGATTTGCCTCTAAATTTCTCTTTAATCTCATCTTTTTATTCTCCTTAGTTTTAGTTTGATTTTACTTTCTTTTAGTTAGTTAACAATCACTCGACTTTGGTTTAATTTGATTGAATAGAATTTTAAAATCATCAATTCCATGCGGATCGACCCGTATTCGCCACATGCTACATTCGTACACCGTGCACTTGCGGTTATTTTATTTCGAAATTCGTTCGACGATTTTCTAATCCGATAGAATTTCCATCGACGAACAGGAGGTGTTGCTTTGGTTTGGAAGTACTAAAAGTTGGATTTTTAGGCTTTTGGTGCTAGAAGGAGGTAGTTCTTTGTTCTGTGGCTTTATGCTTAGCTTTGGCATGGATCTAAATGAGTTATCTCGCTATCTTATATGTATATATTGTGTCTATATATGTTGTGTGTAAAGTATAAAGTGACATTAACTAAGTAAAGTTATAAACTTTGGACCCTTCTTGCTTTTGAAAGTAAATGATAACCTTATATTGTATAACATCACTTTTATTACCCTCTTACACATTGGCATGACCTTGACTTGATGTTTAACCTATGTGTTAAATTGAAGTAAGTTTAAAAGTGTTTGAATCGAGAATAGTCGTTATAAGTGCACTTTCGAATCCCTTTTTTTCGGAAATTTTTATAAATAAATGGGAAGATAATATTAGGGGTTTATGTATATGGATTTTAAGTACCATAATGGTAGTACTTACTATAAAAGTTTCACGTCTTAAATAATTTGTTAAAGTGGTAAAAGCTAGTCACAAAGATCGTGCTTCTCAATATTGTTTTCAACAAGGACTTTTAACAGCATTTATAAATGTTGTAGTAAGTCGCTTATCGTTTTAAATGTTCAAAATGGTATTTAAATTTGGTATTTTTCTCCGATCTTCTTAGAGATGTTTTCAAAAATATTTCTAAGTATCTTAAAGTTGGTTTGAAGTTTAAATATATTTTTAATAATTATATATAAATTTCGGGAAAGTAAAGAAGATATTTAACACTAAAAGCCGATGAGGTAGACTTCTGTATTTCTAAGAGTTAAGATTGATGTTGAGTAAGGATAGAGCAATAGAGCTCTAACCTAATGAGCTTCCCATTTGAATGAGGAATGTTGAGTTGGAATGTCAAAAACATATTAATCTTGTTATTTTACTTACTTATTTAAAAGGTAATTGACTTTGCTTAATGTTAAAAGCCATCGAAGTAGGCTTGTCTATTTCTGAGAGTTAAGATTGATGTCGAGTAGAGATAGAGCAATAGAGCTCTAACCTATCGGGCTTCCCTTTTGAATGAGGAATAGTTATGTCGGGAATGTCAAAAATGGTTTAATCATGTTGTTTGTTACTTGTTTATGGAAATTATTAATAATATACTTAACACTAACAACCGAGGGGTATGTTTATCTATTTGTGAGATTCGAGAATAAAGTATCTAGGCTAGGCTTTGATGCAGTGAATACTCTAACTTACCTGGCTTCACTCTTGAACGAGAAATGGTTAAGTTGAAATATCAGAAATGAGTTAAGTATACGAACATTGATTTGTATAAGCAATTATTTTGACTAGATAATCAATTAGTTGACTGTCAAACTTAACTAAATATTATTATGGATCTTTAAAAAGAATATTTTTAAGGTAATTCAAGTATAGAATGATTTTGGGTTTATTGTGAAAATGTGTTAATATCATTTGTCTTTAACCCTTTTTGATTATATTTATGAATGTAAATATATCTTTAAAAGAATGTTTTAAAGATAAGCATAAGTGAAATGGATTTGGGTTTATAGTGACAATATTTAAGTAGCATTTGTCTTTAACCTTTTTGAATGGATTTGTGAAAGTACTTAAAGCCTTAAAATGGATATTTTGAAGGAAATTATAAGTAAGGAATCTTTTGGAAAAAGATAGAAAAATGAAAGGTTTCAAGTAAAATAATCCTGTTAATGATTTGTGAATATACTTATACCATTTGAGATAAGTATGTGAATACTTTTTGAAGTATTAAAAAGAGTACAATGAATAGTAGAATTCATAAATGGAGTTTTATTAGACAAAAGAAGTTTTACTAATAATGGAGATTTTAATTAATAAAAGGTCAATTAAACAATAAAGGGGTTAGAAGTTATTTATAATACTTAATCGTGCTTTGTGTGACTTAATCATGCTTTGTATGTTTACTTGTTTATGGAAAATATTTAGTCGTATATTTAGCACTAAAAGTCAATAAAGTAGGCTTGTCTATCTATGGGAATTAAGACTGATGTTCGTGTAGGGATACGAGTAATAGAGCTCTAACCTACCGGCTTCATTCTTGATCGAGGGATAGTGTGAGATGAAAATCACGAAAACGCGATAAGTATACGAGACTTGGTTTCAATATGCGATCACTCTCATTATCATTGAATGCCCAAATTCGTCGATCTAGTCTTGAAGAGACTGAGATCGGTAAGTGTTTTACTTATCGAAAACCACTTCAAGACTGAGATACATGTTCTATCTCTTGGAAGTGGATCTGTTCGAGATGTTTGAATCCATATGTGGTTTCGAGATCCGTTCGAGATACGGGGATCCAATTTTGGGATTCATGTTTTGTTCGAGTAATGAAGACTCGTGCGAAAGATGCCGAACGTAACATTGACATCGGAATGACTAAAAACAGAGTAGGCCTCACAGCATAGGGTTTAGCTGATCCATGTCAGGGTATTATTAACTCCATATCTAGAGATACTTATCGATTGTTGGCCGAAGGGAGTTGATGATATTTTGTTCAAGTTGTTCATGTTTATGTTCGGACGTTGGCCACTTGTGTTTATCTAAATGGTATATTTTATCTTGAGATTTACGATGCTTGGAAGGTACTTTTTTACCTTATGCAGAAGATTGGATTTGGCGTTGACCGAAGTGATCTTCACGGAAAATCCAATATGCAAACATTTATTATCAGATTTGATTGTACTCCTAATATGTCGTTGAATGTAATGAATGTAACCACTCCGGCTATATTATATATATATATATATATATTCTATACTCTAGACATTATCTAATATATCGCCTTATGTACTTATTAGATGAGTGGTTCTTTTGAGGGGATAACGTTATAGCATTCCATGAGATCTTAAGAGTACTATTTTATGCTGTACACATATTTCTTAAGTTTCTCATACCATACTTATGTCCGACACTTGGTTTTTTTTACTAAATTCCTCGTGTGATCTTTCGAGTAGTTTGAGAAAGGCATGTTTTCATTGATGTTCTTTGGAACTCGAGAAAACGAGCTGGATGTTTTACCTACCGTAATATTCTTATTTCCGTTGCATTACTATACTGTACACATCAGCATTTGTGAGGATAGGTTGTTATAACTGTATAGGCCGATGACAGTACTTAGTTTTATATCTTTGAAATTTCTTCATTGGAGTAACCCTTTGTACTATTCCTTGATATTATATGTTATCATTCCACTTGTGAGATTCTGATGTTGTGTTCTCTTCTTTCTTTTCTATTTTGTTTTCTTTATATTTCACCCTAACAATCCATCCTTCCAGCACTTGGATTGTAACGACCCTGTATTTTGGACCATTCAAACGATAATAAATCCACACATGCCGGATTTGAATAATTCAAAACAATGGATTGTAAATAAAATTTGGCAAAACTCAGCATATACAGTAAATAAATAATCACAAAATCACAAACACAGAGTAATATAACAATAGTGCAGCGGAAACAAAAGAATAGTAGTTCATGAAGCTACTATATATATATAACAGAGTTAAATAAGATACAATAGAAGTCTCGAATACAATAGTCAAATACAAGATCAGAATATATCACTGGAATCAACTGAATATCTGAAAGCTGGATAGATAGCTGGATCTCCAAGCGAAGCTCCAACTCCAAAGGTAAGCCTCGAATACTGGTACACTCAGTCTGACCCGAGTGTAAAGCAAAACACAAAACACTCGAGTCAGGATTAACATTCTTATATCGATAAATCCAACTCAAGTGAAATAACAACTGAAAATACAAGTAACTCAAAGGATGTTTAGGATAACCATCCTCTAAGGATCCGTTAAGCTATCTACTATGTAGTAGCGTACGCTAAGTAGATAATGCCTATCAGTAATATAAAGTATCAAAATAGCGTTAAGGCGTTACCATTATCCCCCTTAACACATTTTATATAAGCATCATAGTCTATACAGCACTGTAAACTCCACCGTAAACTAGTGGGCTATCAGGGAGTACTCCATAGGTATAACTGTGAAGACCCAAATTTTTGAGATAAAAATAATTTTAAAAGAAAATTGGAAATCAGTTAACAAAGATTATTTAAATAATAGAATAGTTTGAAAATAAATATTAAGAGTAAGTGAAATAATTAAATAAGAGGATAGTAATTTTTCAATGAAGGAAATGATCAAGTATGAGTGAGTTTTACATACACATATCTCATATGTATATATATATATATATTAAAAATGAGAAGCCAGAGAAATATCAAGTGATAAAATAAATCTTTCTGATAATTAAATTGCATAAAACCAGTTTAGTATTATTTGGGCATAAATACATTTTTAAAATAAATCAAGAGAAAAATAAATAGTTTGAAATAATAGCTAGGAATAATAATAAAAAGGGGTATGAGTGAACAATTCAGGTTTAACAAAAATTTACAATGAAGCTAAGTCACACAAATAAATAATGTATAGGTGAATCATGCAAATAGCATGTACACAGAAAAGCAGAGAAGCAACTGCTCTTACCTGAAATAGAAATCAAAAAGAAAATGGCACATTTAGCCATAAACATATATACATGATTCTCTAGATTGAATGAGGATAAAATGGGCTTTTCTCTCTACTAAACCCTAGCTAAATGTTTTAAAAATGAGAGGAAGGCAGCAGTTTGTTTCTAAGAGAAAATAGAGAAATAAAAAGAAAAAGAAAAGCAAAACTCACATTATCTTCAAGCTTAAGCATTCTCGGGGAAAAGAGAAAGGAAGGTGAGTGATTAATCACTTATGAGATTTGAGGCATTAAGACCCAAGTTAAGGGCAGCCAAGTTATTTTATATAAAAATTATATTATGTTTTTCTGTTTGATTTTTATTCTCTGAATGAAAATATGTTGATCATGGATGGTATTCTGGTTGAATTTGTGGTTGAGCTTTTAATCTGTTTTGATCTGTTGTGATGGTTTCAACTTTTGTTTCGAAATATAGATAATTAAACAAATACTCTAACCACAGAAATAGATTTTACATTCTACTTTTTATATGAAAATGAACTAAATGTTTTACTGAGAAATAGGGTATCAATGAAAGAAAAGAAGTAGGCAGTGTGAATAATGAGATTCATGCTTATGCCTAGTTTATATTAAAAATGATATGAACAATGCAATATTACAAATATGTGCTGATTTGTTCAGATCATAAGCCAATATGTTTTTATGGGTTTTTCTCAAAAAACCATATCCTATGTTCACAGTAAAAATAAATATAGTATTTCACATGACTTCTTCAGATTTATGTAAACAATGGGAAAATCTCTAGAAATAAATATACAATCAGGTTTTAGAAAATGTGATTAAGCAGAAATGACTTTGGAATGAGATGTGCAATTTTGCATGAATGTTTTGTATGTCTAGATATAATCTTTGGGTGAGCTTAATAATTTTTGAATCATGAAAAGAAGGGAAGAATATAAGCATCTTTGGAATTAAAAAGAAAAATTCCTCAAAAAATAAATAAGCTTGGTCTCTAAATTATAAAATAATTTAGGAGTAGTGCCTTGATCTACTCATCATCAGGTGGATGGTGGGTATGTGCATGACTTGCTTAAGTCCTATAGGCCTCTGTGTAAAGGGTTAACAGAACTGAGCCCCTTTGCAATGCACACATGGTGTTCAATGGCAAGAGATTCAGACCAAATAAAATGAAAATGAGGTTGAGAAATTATGCTATGGAATTTAGGATGTTATTCCATAGGAGCTTGTGCATGTACAACTGAATGAAGTAAGATGGATGAATGCTTGGATGTATGATTCTTAGATAAGTTTAAATATACATATACTCAGGTTTTAAGATGAAAATGAATAGCATCTTATTTATGAGCCCTTTACCCAGTCATAGTAATTTACAAGTTATTGCAATCTCTGATTTCACTCACACAAGAATTTATTTCTGACCCTATTTGTTGCCTTTGCAATATTTGGAGTGTCTCATTTTCAATGGGGCAGTTCAAAGTGTTGCTGCAGGGAATGTGCTTGAGTAGCTTGCTTATATGGATGTTTGAAGATCTTGTTGATTTTAAAATGCTTAGAAGAGTAGCACCTTAGTTGTAATAAAAGAAACTGGGCAAACTCTTTTGTGTCTTGTGTATTTCCAGGATTGTCTTTGCTTTGTTATTTTGAAAAGAACATGTAAAAACTGAAGTATTATATGTGCTTGTGGATTATTGATTAAAGTAATATATGTGCTTGTGAGTCATGGATTTAAGAAATAGATTCTGAAGTAATTTGGTGAAACATGATGAAGGAAATTATGCCATGTAATATGATATGTGGACATGCTTCCTTTGGCAATAGTTGATAAGTTTTTAATTATAAGGTTGAAGCAGATTTTGAAAAAGCATGTAATAAAATTGTTAAGTGATAAGTTGAACCTGGTCTTGGCTAACCAGTAAAGCTTGACCATGCCTTATAATTGATATAAGACCATGGAAAAAGCTTGAAGCCTTAGCCTGCATATCCTACCTGAATATCTGATTTCCAGTGGAAATTTGTATTGCATAGTATAGTAAGATGAGGTGCATACCATATACTTATAATCTTCACTGCAACCACATTGAACTGCACCTTGTTTTCTACTCATTTGATTTAAGTCTGGTTGCATTTTGGTCTTAGACAAATCAGTTGTAGTATGCATTGTCATGAAGTCTTATTTAGGTATTTAGCATGTCAATTATTCCATTGTTTATTGATCACAACCTTTTGTTCCACTATTTGGGAATTCATCAGTAGTCTTCATTATAGGATCAACTGAAAGTCTTGCATTGGTCTGATTGTATTGTTTTTCTCTGCTTGGCTTTAAACTAGTTTCCTACCTTATTATTCATATGATCATTGCAAACTCTATAAACTGGAATATGAGTATTTTACCTGACACAAAATGTTGTGTTTGAAATAAGAATCCCGGGCTAAACAAATATGCATGAGTTGTTTTAAACACCCTTTATTTAATCTAAAACAATAAGTATCAAATTACAAAATTTCAAAAATCAAATGTATGGCTTGTAAATCCAGGAATCAATTAATTTGAGGAGTAAAACAAGAAAATAATAGGTGGTAACATTTGAAAAATAATATTAATCAAGCTTGAGTTCAAAAGAAGAAAATTAAAAAGTAGAAATGGCTATGTGACACCAAGTCTCTGGAATATGAGAAATAATGTGTGATTGAATTTCCTTGCTAATTCAAATACTCTGATAAGCAAGGAAACATTTATATATCTTCATATATATAAATGACATGATTTGGCTTATATACTAATATTTTTATATTAGTAAATTCTGGATCTTGGGAAATTAATTAAGAGAAGTGATCCATAGATTTATATATATATATATATATTGTGTAAAAAAAAAGAAAAAAACAAAACAGAAAATCACTAAAAATAAATGCAAAAGAAGTGACTCATTTCAATAACACAAAACAAATCGTAGCGGTCGTGCATAGGGATACGAGTATGACAAGGAACATGAGGCAATACACAAGGTAGTGAAACTACCATTTGCCTGATCCGGACTGGTGAGAACGCATCGCCGCAACGATCGCAACAGCACGAAACAACACTCCCAAATCAAGGGTGCGCACCAATCAAAAACAAGTAATGAATAGTTTACGAAGAAGTGTGTCCGCTAGAGGTAGCTAACCTCATTGGCCCGGCACGGTCCTGTTTAAGTCATTTCCAATTTGACACAAGTGTCAAGGTCATCCATTATCGTTCTCTTTCTTCAAATCCAGCAACGTCATCATTCCAACCACTTCATTCTAGATCACACTCCGCGTATAATAGTTATTAAAGTGGTTTTCGGTTTGGACAGAGAGTATGTCCCTAACCGATCCCGGACTCTTCAATAACTACGTAATTATTACACCGATTGGTCGTTTTATAAACTTTCAAAATAGTTTATATTTCAAAACCAAAATATCATTACCATTTCAAAACCATATCCATACGATATCATTTTCACTTCAAATAGATCCATTTCCAAAATCATATCACTTACAAAATCTTAGTACTTCAAAGTTATAACACTTTCTAAATCAAACACTTTGAAAATCATAATACTTTGGAAATCAAAATTTCGAAATCATAATGCTTTGGAATCATAACACTTTCCTTCAAACAGTTTAGATATTAATAATAGTATATAAAATAAAATAGTTAACAAAATAAAATAATTTATATAAAATAGTTATAAGTTAAAATAGTTTATATTAAAAATAGTTTATAAAATAATATAAAATAGTTTAAATATAATTTAAAATACTTTATATAATAAAATAGTTTCCTCAAATTTCACAAATCGATTCAACTCAACTTGGATTCCAAAATTCAAATTTAATCAAATCTCAAATCATCAATTTCAATTCGATTCAGTTTCTAAATAGACCATTTCAAATTATCAATTTCAAATACATATTTGAACCACAAAATAAGCCATTTCAATTTCAATATATTTCAAAGCTTTAAATATTCAACATTTCAAAACTAAATTCGATAATTTCATATACATATATCAAATTCACTTTACTATTATTTAGTTTTGAAATATTTACTTAATCATTTCAATAACATCTAAATACAACTTCAATTTACAAATTTAAATAAACAAAATATCTCATTTAAATTTATATAAATTTGAAATATTCATTTAAGTCACTTTTAATCAAACTCAAGTTATAAAATATCTCTTTAAAATCTCAAATTTAATAAATTTCAAATCAAACTTATTTAAGTAAAATTCTTAAATAAATAACATTTCAAATCAATTTTAAATTTATCTTTCCAACGTAAATCAGTATAAATTCTATATTTGAAAATTTATATTTTAAACAAATACTCAAACATATTATATATCAACTTTATTAAATCAACTTTAATAAATATTTAAAATCAATATTTATTAAAAACCGTATATTCCTTTTCAAAACCATAGGAATCATTTTCAAAATATTTATATATAGACCAACGGTGTTTGTATAAAATTTTCTATCCTATGGTCAAGTGATACAGAAGTAACGACCCACTATTTTGGATCATTCAAATCGACAATAATCCACACATGTCAGACTTGAATAATGCAAAATAACAGATTGTAATAAAATTTGGAGCAAATAAAATCATTCACAGGATCACAGACACAGAGATATCAGAATAACTCGCAGCGGAATTAAAAATACCATAGTGGTTCATGAAGCCACTAAATACATAGTCTAAAATCAAATACAAAATACATAGTCTGAAAACCCAATACAGTTCTGAAACAAGTACAATAGAAATCCCAAATACACAAGTCTCTAAAACAAAAGCTGAAATAAGTCAACTGAAACTGAAATAGGAAGATAACTAGATAAGCAGAATCTCCAGTGATTCCAAGCTCCAGAAAGGTGAATCCAAAGATGTGAATACTCAGGCTGACCCGAGCGTAAAATAAAACATAACACTCGAGTCAGGATATACATACTTATACAGTGTAAACCAACTCAAATGAACTGTAGTAAAGGTACAAGTAACTTAGAAGATGCTTGGGACCGCCCATCCTCTAAGGATCCGTTAAACTATCTACTATGTAGTAATATTCGCTATTATAATAGGGTCTACATAAGTAAAGTATAATCATATCGGAAAATAGCGTTAAGGGGATGGAGAACCTTAACGCGGTCGGATCTTAAAATCATAATCGTAGTAAAGCTCGGTATGGTAGGTGACACGGCACAACTAGGCAATGCCAAGGTAGATATACCGATTACGCACACGGACTGATGGATACGCATAGCAGCCACTACCGTTCCACCTCGAACAACATTCCCAAATCGGAGGATGGCCATCTAGTCAAATCACAAGTAAGAGTATAATGTCGAAGAAATGTGTCCGAGAAGAGGTGCTACCTCACTGGTCCGAGATCGCTCCTGTTTTAGCCACCTTATGCCAACTCACGGGAGTTGGGTCCACGTAATACCTTAAGGACGTCGCCACCATCCTACTTCATTCTGGAATCTCCACCGCGTATACGGTTGTCAAAGTGGTTTTCGGTATCGACAGAGAGTATGTCCATATCCGATCCCGGTCTCTTTGCCAACCAATCGTTATTATAACCCGTGGTTATAGATTTAAAACAATTTATCAAATATACTTCAAATTAAATCATTTAAAAACAAAGACATTATTCTTTTAAAAATCAAATATTAAATTTCTAAAGTCTAACCTTTTCGGAGTTCACTTATTCACTAAAAAAAACAATAACGTTAAAATTTTCAGCTTTCACGGCATTTAAAAATGCGGCGGTAAGTTATATTTGAAAACAATTTTTATTCAACAAAACAACATTTATAACTGCTATAACAATTCAGTTTTAAACAAAATCATATTTCAGCCTACTACAGTCCTTAACAAGTGCTACAGTAGCCCTTTTATTAGTTCAGGTTCAATTTTAGTTTTTGCTACAACAGCACTTACCAAGTACTATCATAGCCTTAGTTCATTTTAGTCTTTTGGTTCACTTATACAATCCACAACACTTAACAAGTGCTACGGATTCTACCTAGTTAAAACTTATAAAATCATATATTAAAAATGTTCATTTTCAATCCTTTAACAAATTTATTTAAAGAGAAATTTTACAAGTAAAACCAAAACTTACAAATTTTCTTATTACATTCATTTTCAACATTTAAACTTAAACTCCATTTTTTCACCAATTTAAAACTAAATTTCATTTTAATTAAATTAACTTAAGTTTCCATCTTTCTTTTTATCAAAATTTCAAATTTAAGTTTCATTTAAAAATCAATATTCCTCCATTTATTTATATTTATCACATAGAAAAAATCATTTCTATTTTTAAATAAATCACTTAAAAATTCGGTTTAAATCAATTTAATATTATTACAAATTTTAAACTATTTAAAAATATTCAGAAAATACAGAAAAATAACCACGGGTCTGTATAATATTTTCTAGCCTAATTCAAGTGATACGGATACTATATCATTTCAATCCGTAATTTACAAAGAAAAATCCGGGTTTTATCATTTCAAACCCGCAATCCCAAGTAAATAAAATTTAATTGAAAATCGCTCAGGCCTATCATTTCAGCCCATAACGACCTTCCCTTATTCTAAAGTCCGTTCGGGTATGTATCATTTCAACCCATAGTGATTCTATTCTACAGGGAACTTGCAGTGTGATTTAACAGAATAGAATAACAGTAAAATAAGAACAGATATAACAGATGATACGATATGCAGTTTTAACAATTAACATCAACTATAAATAAATCACAGGTAATTATAACATCATTTATTTATTTATTTATTTCTACACATTCAGTTGCGGTCGTTTCACAATTATATAAGTATGAATATTCGTGTGAGATTTACTCACCTCTACGGAGCTGGAGATTCGGAAAGAAAGAAGTACGAAGTCAACCGAAAGCACGCGGATAGCACGATCAGTCGTTAGCGGATGCGCCAACTAGATTCAAACCAAAAGCACAGTAAATAATCAAATCTAAGATTGCACGAATAACGAATTTTCAATGAAGCAAACAACGAACTAGTAATAGGTTAAAATCGAAAGCAATAGCACTACCACTTTGAAATACCGATTATAACTTTTAAATTCGCAAAGTGACAAAGCAAATTTTTTTTCTTTTAAAACAAAAGCTAGTAGAAAATAGGCTCGACTACAAGGTCAGATGCAACAAAAATTAAAAATTTAAAACGAAGTGTGGTCAGGCAAAATAACTTTGAAATAACAACGTAAAGGTGACACGAATCATGCATTCAAAACCCAGAATTGACAAAACCAATTCAATTCTTTTTTTTTTTCAAAACAAGCCAGAGTCAAAAATACAGCTAAGATACCTACTTCCGTAACCAAAAGCATTTTCTTTCCTTTTTTTTTAAAAAAAACAACCCAAAGTCAAGATATAATAAAAAATTCAAAACAACAAAAGAAACAGAGGTGACACCTAAACTTTCGTTCATTTTCAATTGGTAGGCTAACAGCTTCAACAACACTCGTTTTACTCCCTAGTTCAAAACAACTCAGTGGAATATATCCACATACCAAATACAAGGGCACGGTGATTATCAAAACGAAGCAAGTTTTTTTCGAAACTTCACAACTACAGGCTCGCTACAATCTCGGCAAGGGCTGGTGGAGGAGCTGGAGCCGTGGTCTCGGCTATGGCATGTCAGTGACGTGGCGGCATAGGGTAGGAGGGTGGCTGGTGTTGGGTTGGTTCGCATGGCGGGCACGGGATGGTGTTGGTGGCAGGCGTATGCTTGGAGAAGGGAGATCTGGGTGGTGGTTTGTCTTGGCGTAGGGGCAAGTGGTGGTGACGTGGGTTAGGGCGAGTGAATTGGAGTGGCAGGTGGTGAGATGGAGGGGCTGACGTGGTGGGTTGGATCTCGTATGGGGAAGGGTGATCTGGATGGTGGTGTCACGGTCAGGCGAAGGATGGTGATGCGGTATGGGTTGGAGGTGGTGAAGCAAATATGAGCAGGGACAAACGAAAATAAAAAATGCAAAATGGAAAAGGGAAGAACATGGTACAGCAGACAACAAACAGGGGACATGCAAAGAAATAAAGTGAGAAAAAAGTGAAACAAAAGAAAGTGGATGTTGTCTTTTACCTGTACCTTCCAGAGATGCTCACGAGATTTAAAACAAAGATGCAGAGAACTTTTGTGAATGGAGCTTTTTGAACGAAACAAAAATGAACAGCTGCCAATATCTTTTGTAGAAAAGAAGGCAACGAAGGGTTTTGATCAGTTAGAGGAATTTAGGCAAAATAAATTTTGAACGAAACGTAAGGGAGATAAAGGGGTAAGTGGACTATTTCTCACGTGCAATCCAATGCAAGATTTGACAATTTCAAACTGAAATATACAGCTGAAATAAATGGACCCTGGAACAATGCACGTACAGTGTAACGCCCAAAGTAACGTACAACCGTTACTTGTTTCTTTTATTTAATAAATTTAAAAATGTTAACGGTTTCTTAAAATAAAACGTATCTTTTTAAACCAAATTAACAATAGCTATTATCATTATTACTAAAATTTATCCTAATGTAAAGTTAAGAACGGACAAAACGTAACGAAATGTAACGCTTTAAATTTTCGTTTTATACAAATTACTACACTTTATATTTAAATTAATATTTCGAAATGTTTTGTTTTTTTTATTTAAAATTTCGCTTTAAAATATCGGGCTGTTACACTCTCCCCCACTCAAAGCATTTCGTCCTCGAAAAGGAACGAAGAAGGAAAACAAAGAAAGATAAGACAGAACAGCAAAAGTACCTGAAATAAACAATTCCGGATTCGAAGCACGAATGCTCTCCTCCGTCTCCCAGGTGCAATCCCGTTCATCAGTGCTCCACTGCACTTTGACCAGGTTGACAGATTTTCTTCTTAGCTGCTTCGTACCTCGATCGACGATACGAAGTGGCTTCCTCTCAACAGTCAGATTTGGCTCAATATCCAAACTATCAAGAGCAGAAGGCTGAATAATAAGAGATGGATCATGCAGATAGCGACGAAGATGAGATACATGAAAGACATTGTGTATTCCAGAAAATTTCTCGGGTAAATCCAGACGATAAGCAAGAGAACCAATTCTTTCCAAAATGCGAAAAGGACCAACAAATCTAGGAGATAGCTTTCCTCTACGACCAAAACGAATAACATTTCTTAAGGGAGAGACCTTAAGGAAAACCAAATCACCAACAGCAAACTCTAAACTCCGTCTTCGACGATCAGCGTACTTCTTCTATCTATCCTGAGCAATCCTCATCTTCCTCCTAATCTCTTCGACTCTCTCTGAAGCTTCCAAAACCATCTCAGGACCAAGAACTAAATGATTACCGGATTCAATCCAACAAGAAGGAGATCTACAAGGTCGTCCGTAAAGAGCAGAAAATGGAGATGTCTCAATACTGGCCTGATAACTATTGTTATAAGTGAATTCGACAAGGTGGAGATGATCTTCCCAAGATCCCCCATAATCAAGCACACAAGCACGAAGAAGATCTTCTAAAATCTGATTCACCCTTTCCGTTTGACCGTCGGTCTGTGGATGGTAAGCAGTGCTCAGATTTAGATGAGTACCCAAAGAATCCTGAAAGGCTTTCCAAAACCTACTGGTAAAGATAGGATCACGATCACAAACGATATTGAGAGGAACACCATGGAGACGAACAATCTCCCTCATGTAAATCTCAGACAAACTAAAAGCTGAACGGGTAGACTTGACCGGAATGAAATGAGCTGATTTGGTCAATCTATCCACAATAATCCAGATACTCTCGTTACCCTTCCTAGTCCTCGGTAAACCATCAATGAAATCCATAGAAACTTGTTCCCACTTCCAATTGGGAATCTCAAGAGGCTGCAATAAACCAGGAGTCTTCTGATGATCTGCCTTGACTTGCTGACAAGTCACACACCTATTGACGAAAATGGAAATATCTCGCTTCATACCTTTCCACCAATATAACTTCTTCATGTCCTGATACATCTTGGTTACGCCTGGATGAATAGAAAGTCTGGACTGATGATTCTCCCGAAGTAACTCCTGTCTCAATCCATCAACATTCGGGACACAAATCCTATTATTAATCCTCAATACACCCTTATCGTCAATCTGAGCTCCACTACCATCAAGACTACTACCTCCAACTCTGCTTTGAACACTCTCCTTAATCAATCTAAGCATCTGATCCTCATCCTGTTTAGCCATAATACGATCCACAAGAGGTGAAGAAACAACAATCTGACACAACAAAGCTTTCTTCCTACTCAAAGCATCTGCCACTACATTAGCCTTTCCCGGTGTATAGTTGATGTCGAGGTCATAAGAGGCAAGGAACTCTAACCACCTAACTTGTCTCTGATTCAAATCCTTCTGAGAGAAAATATACCTCAAAGACTGATGATCCGTGAAAAGCTCGAACTTGGTACCCAACAGATGATGTCTCCAAAGCTTCAAAGCGAAAACAACTGCAAGTAACTCTAGATCATGGGCAGCATAATTTACTTCATGGGTCTTCAACTGTCTACTAGCATAAGCAATCACTCTACCATCCTGCATCAGAACAGCTCCCAAACCTTCTCGACAAGCATCAGTGTATACCGTTAATCCCTCATCTCTATTTGGAACGGTAAGAACAGGTGCGGAAGTAAGCTTGTCTTTTAACTCATTGAATGCGGCTTCACATTTACTACTCCAAATAAACTTAGCATTCTTCCGAGTTAAAGCAGTGAGAGGTGCAGCAATCCGAGCGAAATTATCAATGAATCTCCGATAATAACCGGCGAGGCCCAGAAAACTACGGATATCAGTAGGAGTCTTAGGAGTTTCCCAATCCTGCACAGAATAGGGAAAAGAAGGATAATAGAAAAGATAGAGTAAATTGAAATGAAACAAATGAAGAGAAAGAAAGAAAGACTTACATTGATCGCAGCGATCTTGACTGGATCAACTGAAACTCCATTACTAGAAACAATATGCCCGAGAAATCGGACTTCATCCTTCCAGAAATGGCATTTGGAAAATTTAGCTTTTAACTGATGCTTTCGAAGAGTCTCAAGAACAGATTTCAAATGTGACTCATGTTCTTCCTCAGACTTAGAGAAAATGAGGATATCATCCACAAAGACTAGAACAAACCTATTTAGCACATCACGGAATACACGATTCATCAAGTCAACAAAGAAAGCGGGAGCATTAGTCAAACCAAAAGGCATGACTAACCATT
This sequence comes from Allium fistulosum, assembly GCA_030737815.1. NCBI lineage: Eukaryota > Viridiplantae > Streptophyta > Magnoliopsida > Asparagales > Amaryllidaceae > Allium > Allium fistulosum. Next base: position 923,286,272 of record CM060906.1, read on the forward strand.
CGAAGAATCCATTCTCAGTACGGAAAGCAGTCTTAGGAATACTTTCCTCGGCAACTCTGAGTTGGTGAAAACCTGTGGCAAGATCAAGCTGAGAGAAAACAGTAGCACCATAAAGCTGATCAAACATGTCATTGATGCGAGGCATTGGATATCTATTTTTCATAGTGAGTTTGTTCAACTTCCTATAATCAACACACATCCGGAGAGAACCATCGGACTTGGTGACGAAAACCACCGCGGCTCCCCATTCAGAAAAACTAGGTCTGATCAGACCCTTGGAAGATAGGTCTTCAATTTGTTTCCTTAACTCAACCTTCTCGCGGGGTGCCATTCTTCTAGGAGGAAGAACTATAGGTCGAGCTCCAGGAATGAGATCAATGCGGAAATCAATTTCCCGCTTGGGAGGTAAAGCAGTAACTTCACCAAATACATCCGGGTAGTAATTAACCACACGGGTCGACTGAAGATCATCAATAGAAGCATCTAGAGAAAAGATAAAGCTACCAGCATAATCATGAGGCATACGGCCCTGAATAACCAAAGAATTTCCTCGATCATCCTTAAGAGAAACAATTCGGGATTTACACGAGATACGGGCATTGTGTCCATCAAGCCAATCACTTCCAAGCAACAAATCAAAAGCATCGAAACCAAGGATATAGAAATCGCCACTAAAACTATGATCGGAATAGAGGAGTTTCACATGTTTACAAATCTTATTAAGATTTGCGGGACCACCAATAGGATTAGAAACACATAGAGGAAAAGAAGCATACTCAGGAGAAAGGAGATGTTCAAACTTATTACACGGGTCATCAGAAATAAAACTATGCGAAGCCCCAGTATCAAATAAAACACGAACAGGATGATGAAATAAAGTAAAGGTGCCTTGAAGAGTACCTTGACCATCGCTAGGAGCAGGAGCAGGAGCAGGTGATGAAGCAGATGTGACAGCAAATACGCCAGATGGCTTTCCCTTCTAATATAAAGGACAGTCCTTCCTAAAATGACCCGGCTGAAGACAAACATGACAAAGATCGTTCCTGGAAACCTGAGGTGGAGGAACAACAGCAACAGACGGATTAGGGAAACTATTGGCATAGTGTCCTTTCTGGTCACACTTGAAGCAAGTAATGGAGGAAAGATCAATAGGTTGTCTCTGGGAAGGAGCTGATGCTGAAGATCCTAAGCCCGCATGCTTGATCCAATTCTTCTTCTGCTGGTGGAAGTTGGGCTTTCTCTTCTTGGAATTTGCAGAGGAGGACTGAGAGACATGAGCACTTGAAGCAGCAGGACCCTTGGAAGTAGGGTTCTCATAGCGAATAGCCATATCCATGAGCTCAGTAAATGTGCCATGAACATGTGAAATAAGACGATCGTAGAACTCTGGGCGAGCTCCAGAAATGAACTTCTCATTCTTCTTTAGCTGAGTGTCGATAAGACCAGGACCGAATTTGGAAAGTTCATTGAACTTCCGTTCATATTCTGAAAAAGACATGGTACCCTGCTTGAGGTCCATGAATTCACGGTAAAGCTGAGATTTCCCGGCTTCGGGCATCCATTTTGCCACAAAAGCCTCCCTGAAAGGAAAAATACAGAAACCAAACTTAAGATAGATTCAAAAGGAAAGGAAATGGGGAAAATTCAAGTTAACACAAAGAATACCTGAACTGCTCCCACGAAAGATCACCTTCGTTAGTGTGAGTCGTAACAGACTCCCACCAATCTAGGGCTGACTCTTGCAGCTGCCATGCTGCTAACTGACGCTTCTGGGCATCAGTGATCTCTAAACCAGTAAAGATTCTTTCCAAACTTCTTAGCCATTGCTGGGCTTCGATGATACTCTCTGAACCGGTGAATCTAGTGCCACCGAGCTGAGAGAATTCTTTGCAAAGAACTGTGAACTTAACTGGTGCAACAGGTGGAGGAACTGGGGCAATACCACGACCCCTACCTCGAGCATTTCCACGATTCATCCTGGAAATATCAAGAATAAACTTTAGGACAAGGTACAGAGAAGACAAAGATAAGTTAAGATAAAACACGATAAGATCACTTGGATGAATATCCTAATAACAAAATTCCTAACAAGGTAGATACGGAAAGAAGGAAGTTTAGAAAATTTCTTCTTAAAACAAGAAAACTTTATATCAAAATAATCTTTGAAAAATTATTTGAGAAATCATTTTAAAGTCATTTTATACTTTGAAAATACGTTCACTCACAAGGAATTGATTCTGAGTTTGATTTCACTCATTCTAGGGTATTTCTACCCTATCTCTAATGAGTTTTTGCTCCATAGGCTAAGGTTTGCCTAAAACCTGGCTCTGATACCAAAAGTAACGACCCACTATTTTGGATCATTCAAATCGACAATAATCCACACATGTCAGACTTGAATAATGCAAAATAACAGATTGTAATAAAATTTGGAGCAAATAAAATCATTCACAGGATCACAGACACAGAGATATCAGAATAACTCGCAGCGGAATTAAAAATACCATAGTGGTTCATGAAGCCACTAAATACATAGTCTAAAATCAAATACAAAATACATAGTCTGAAAACCCAATACAGTTCTGAAACAAGTACAATAGAAATCCCAAATACACAAGTCTCTAAAACAAAAGCTGAAATAAGTCAACTGAAACTGAAATAGGAAGATAACTAGATAAGCAGAATCTCCAGTGATTCCAAGCTCCAGAAAGGTGAATCCAAAGCTGTGAATACTCAGGCTGACCCGAGCGTAAAATAAAACATAACACTCGAGTCAGGATATACATACTTATACAATGTAAACCAACTCAAATGAACTGTAGTAAAGGTACAAGTAACTTAGAAGATGCTTGGGACCGCCCATCCTCTAAGGATCCGTTAAACTATCTACTATGTAGTAATATTCACTATTATAATAGGGTCTACATAAGTAAAGTATAATCATATTGGAAAATAGCGTTAAGGGGATGGAGAACCTTAACGCGGTCGGATCTTAAAATCATAATCGTAGTAAAGCTCGGTATGGTAGGTGTTACGGCACAACTAGGCAATGCCAAGGTAGATATACCAATTACGCACACGGACTGATGGATACGCATAGCAGCCACTACCGTTCCACCTCGAACAACATTCCCAAATCGGAGGATGGCCATCTAGTCAAATCACAAGTAAGAGTATAATGTCGAAGAAATGTGTCCGAGAAGAGGTGCTACCTCACTGGTCCGAGATCGCTCCTGTTTTAGCCACCTTATGCCAACTCACGGGAGTTGGGTCCACGTAATACCTTAAGGACGTCGCCACCATCCTACTTCATTCTGGAATCTCCACCGCGTACACGGTTGTCAAAGTGGTTTTCGGTATCGACAGAGAGTATGTCCATATCCGATCCCGGTCTCTTTGCCAACCAATCGTTATTATAACCCGTGGTTATAGATTTAAAACAATTTATCAAATATACTTCGAATTAAATCATTTAAAAACAAAGACATTATTCTTTTAAAAATCAAATATTAAATTTCTAAAGTCTAACCTTTTCAGAGTTCACTTATTCACTAAAAAAAACAATAACGTTAAAATTTTCAGCTTTCACGGCATTTAAAAATGCGGCGGTAAGTTATATTTGAAAACAATTTTTATTCAACAAAACAACATTTATAACTGCTATAACAATTCAGTTTTAAACAAAATCATATTTCAGCCTACTGCAGTCCTTAACAAGTGCTACAGTAGCCCTTTTATTAGTTCAGGTTCAATTTTAGTTTCTGCTACAACAGCACTTACCAAGTACTATCATAGCCTTAGTTCATTTTAGTCTTTTGGTTCACTTATACAATCCACAACACTTAACAAGTGCTACAGATTCTACCTAGTTAAAACTTATAAAATCATATATTAAAAATGTTCATTTTCAATCCTTTAACAAATTTATTTAAAGAGAAATTTTACAAGTAAAACCAAAACTTACAAATTTGCTTATTACATTCATTTTCAACATTTAAACTTAAACTCCGTTTTTTCACCAATTTAAAACTAAATTTCATTTTAATTAAATTAACTTAAGTTTCCATCTTTCTTTTTATCAAAATTTCAAATTTAAGTTTCGTTTAAAAATCAATATTCCTCCATTTATTTATATTTATCACATAGAAAAAATCATTTCTATTTTTAAATAAATCACTTAAAAATTCGGTTTAAATCAATTTAATATTATTACAAATTTTAAACTATTTAGAAATATTCAGAAAATACAGAAAAATAACCACGGGTCTGTATAATATTTTCTAGCCTAATTCAAGTGATACGGATACTATATCATTTCAATCCGTAATTTACAAAGAAAAATCCGGGTTTTATCATTTCAAACCCGCAATCCCAAGTAAATAAAATTTAATTGAAAATCGCTCAGGCCTATCATTTCAGCCCATAACGACCTTCCCTTATTCTAAAGTCCGTTCGGGTATGTATCATTTCAACCCATAGTGATTCTATTCTACAGGGAACTTGCAGTGTGATTTAACAGAATAGAATAACAGTAAAATAAGAACAGATATAACAGATGATACGATATGCAGTTTTAACAATTAACATCAACTATAAATAAATCACAGGTAATTATAACATCATTTATTTATTTATTTATTTCTACACATTCAGTTGCGGTCGTTTCACAATTATATAAGTATGAATATTCGTGTGAGATTTACTCACCTCTACGGAGCTGGAGATTCGGAAAGAAAGAAGTACGAAGTCAATCGAAAGCACGCGGATAGCACGATCAGTCGTTAGCGGATGCGCCAACTAGATTCAAACCAAAAGCACAGTAAATAATCAAATCTAAGATTGCACGAATAACGAATTTTCAATGAAGCAAACAACGAACGAGTAACAGGTTAAAATCGAAAGCAATAGCACTACCACTTTGAAATACCGATTATAACTTTTAAATTCGCAAAGTGACAAAACAAATTTTTTTTCTTTTAAAACAAAAGCTAGTAGAAAATAGGCTCGACTACAAGGTCAGATGCAACAAAAATTAAAAATTTAAAACGAAGTGTGGTCAGGCAAAATAACTTTGAAATAACAACGTAAAGGTGACACGAATCATGCATTCAAAACCCAGAATTGACAAAACCAATTCAATTCTTTTTTTTTTCAAAACAAGCCAGAGTCAAAAATACATCTAAGATACCTACTTCCGTAACCAAAAGCATTTTCTTTCCTTTTTTTTTTAAAAAAAAAACAACCCAAAGTCAAGATATAATAAAAAATTCAAAACAACAAAAGAAACAGAGGTGACACCTAAACTTTCGTTCATTTTCAATTGGTAGGCTAACAGCTTCAACAACACTCGTTTTACTCCCTAGTTCAAAACAACTCAGTGGAATATATCCACATACCAAATACAAGGGCACGGTGATTATCAAAACGAAGCAAGTTTTTTTCGAAACTTCACAACTAAAGGCTCGCTACAATCTCGGCAAGGGCTGGTGGAGGAGCTGGAGCCGTGGTCTCGGCTATGGCATGTCAATGACGTGGCGGCATAGGGTAGGAGGGTGGCTGGTGTTGGGTTGGTTCGCATGGCGGGCACGGGATGGTGTTGGTGGCAGGCGTATGCTTGGCGAAGGGAGATCTGGGTGGTGGTTTGTCTTGGCGTAGGGGCAAGTGGTGGTGACGTGGGTTAGGGCGAGTGAATTGGAGTGGCAGGTGGTGAGATGGAGGGGCTGACGTGGTGGGTTGGATCTCGTATGGGGAAGGGTGATCTGGATGGTGGTGTCACGGTCAGGCGAAGGATGGTGATGCGGTATGGGTTGGAGGTGGTGAAGCAAATATGAGCAGGGACAAACGAAAATAAAAAATGCAAAATGGAAAAGGGAAGAACATGGTACAGCAGACAACAAACAGGGGACAGGCAAAGAAATAAAGTGAGAAAAAAGTGAAACAAAAGAAAGTGGATGTTGTCTTTTACCTGTACCTTCCAGAGATGCTCATGAGATTTAAAACAAAGATGCAGAGAACTTTTGTTGATGGAGCTTTTTGAACGAAACAAAAATGAACAGCTGCCAATATCTTTTGTAGAAAAGAAGGCAACGAAGGGTTTTGATCAGTTAGAGGAATTTAGGCAAAATAAATTTTGAACGAAACGTAAGGGAGATAAAGGGGTAAGTGGACTATTTCTCACGTGCAATCCAATGCAAGATTTGACAATTTCAAACTGAAATATACAGCTGAAATAAATGGACCCTGGAACAATGCACGTACAGTGTAACGCCCAAAGTAACGTACAACCGTTACTTGTTTCTTTTATTTAATAAATTTAAAAATGTTAACGGTTTCTTAAAATAAAACGTATCTTTTTAAACCAAATTAACAATAGCTATTATCATTATTACTAAAATTTATCCTAATGTAAAGTTAAGAACGGACAAAACGTAACGAAATGTAACGCTTTAAATTTTCGTTTTATACAAATTACTACACTTTATATTTAAATTAATATTTCGAAATGTTTTGTTTTTTTTTATTTAAAATTTCGCTTTAAAATATCGGGCTGTTACATACAGATATTTATCATTTCAATCCACAATTTAAGTATATACGGGTATATATCTTTTCAACCCGCAATCCCAAATTCAATGTCAATGAAAATCGCTTGGGTTTATCATTTCAACCCATAACGATTTTCTCCTATTCTACAGATCGTTCGGGTATGTATCATTTCAACCCATAGTGAATTCTATATTAACAGGGAACTTGCAGAGTGATAACAGATATGATAATAATATAACTAACATATACCATCAATATAAATAACAGATAATGGTGTCAGGTGTCTCAGGTGAACAGATACAGATGATGGCATATATATAGCAATATAAATAACAGATAATGGTGTCAGATGTCACAGGTGAACAGATACAGATGATGACATATATATAGCAATATAAATAATAGATAATGGTGTTAGATGTCACAAGTGAACAAATACGGATGATGGCATATATATAGCAATATAAATAACTAACAGCAGCATATTTCAATTGTCGTTTCAATTAAAATCAAATTTAATAAATATAAGAACATTAATCATGAGTGATTGCTCACCTTTCGAGGCTTGAGAGACGAACGAGAAAGAGATGAGTTACGAATCCAGATACGAATTCCAAACAAAGCAAGATTGGCACGAATCGATGATCAAAACAAAGCTGAGCTGGTAATTTCAAATTGATGAACAATTAGAATTGGAAGATATGAATTGAACTAAATAAATATGCATTATTATTATTATTATTTCCATGAAATCAACATTTAATTTAAACAATATTAAAACAAACAATTTATATATAATTAAAATCATTGGTTTAAATTAAACACATATATTTTAAACGTATGTATTATACTAAAATTTCTGTACAATAGATCACTTCTTAGATCAATTATATATCTTTACATTAACATAACAGACTGATACATCCTAAATGTATATACTTTAAAATTTGTATAAATCAATACACACCTTTACACTTTTTTTTTCTTTCAACTTAAAATGTTAACATACTATATATAAACCAAAATTCACAGTAAATATATATTACACAAACTGAAACATTTTGACTCAAAGAACTGTATAATACCATACAAAGGGCTAACACTTCGACATCAAGCTAATATATATACTAAGTTGACAAAATGTATGAAGCTAATATAACTATCGAGGTATTAATATATCTATATTATATATATAAAAATAGTTTAAAATATCCAACAGCAAAGATAGTATATGTAGATTAATGTATACACTTATATAACAGATCATTCATTTTATAAACGTATTTCAACAGATCAAGGTATATATGCATACTCATATATATGTATAGTTTATAAACAACTAATAAAATCATATTATTATCTACACTTTAAACCATCAAAACGAAATTTGAAAACAGAAATTTTTTTTGACACCCAACAGGTAAAATATATACAATTCATTAAAGGTACAGAGAAAATAATATAGTCTTTAAAATATAGTATACTTATTTACACACACAGATTCTTACATAACTCATACAATAAGCATAACATCTAACTCACCTATCAAATTTATAGGCCTTATATAACGTATACAACTCAATTACATTTTTTGTAAGCTTATATTGGAAAAACTAGCATATATATGACTTAAGTAGTATATAAATCAACAGATTTTATTTTGTTTCTCAGATAATCATATGTTTGCGAACATGTACATAAACAACACGTTTGATACTTGTCATGTTCAAAACAAATATGGACATGAAAACTGTAAACAGACTTTCTAATACCATTTTATAATATATATATATATATATAATAATATAAAACTAAACTCATATAAAATCTTACTTATACAATATTATAAACGAACAGTTTATATAGATTTGATATAAAATTATATATATACATCTGAACACTATAATATGATATGCTACAACATCTATACGTGTGCCTCCACCTAACATATGCTTTCAAAACTAATATAAACAGGTTATACATGAATATTACTAATGAAATTTTTATATAACAAACATATTACTGTATATTTCAACTTATTATTTATATATATGAATAAAGCTGCAGCATATATTATACATAAAATCGAACTCACACCTGTAGATAAAATAAAAGGGGAGCAGAAGAGGCCGAGATGGTGGAGGATTTAGGCGCAAGCTCGGTTTCGGATCAGCGGTGTGGTGGCGAGCAACCAGATCTGGGTGAGGATGAAGGAATGGTTATGGCGGAGGAAGTTCAGGCGGACGGCGGGGTGGGTCGACTGCTGCATGGGGTTGAATTATGGTGCTCGGCTGATGGAAGGAGGGGGTTTTGTGGAGGAGAAATGTGAGGGTGCGGTGTTTGAAGGGGAGGAAGGTGCTGCGGCGGCTGCAGTGAATGACAGAGGCCGGTCAGGAGGTAGATGGTGTGCGATGTACTCGTAGGCATGTGCGGTGTGGAAGGAGAAGAGCATGGGGTAGGTTGATGCCGTTCAAGTGGTTGAGCAGCATGGGTTCAGTGAGTTGGTAAAGTTCAAGGGAGAAGAGGAGCAAGTTTGATCTCCAAAATATTATTATTTCTTTGGAACAGGAATGAACGGATGGAAATGGAAAAATGAAAAGGCACGACTAAAGAAAAATAATACCGAGGTTTGGGAAATGACAAAAGCTATGAACGTGAATTCAGAAAATAAAAGCTAATGACTATTGGTATTTCAGGAAGTAAACGAAAAGACAAGGAAACCAAAAGTTAAATATCAGATATCGATATGGTTTCTTATTTTATTGATTTCACAGTGTATCGGACGTCGAAACACACAAACGAATATACTGTGAAGATCAGCATGACAAAACGATCAAAACGGTATACAGATATCAGTGGTACGATTGAATTATAAAAATTCGAATTTTCTACTACGGAAAATGCAGCAAAAACGCAGAAAAATAAGATCGACGGAGCTAAAGAAGTCCGAATTTGGAAAAAATAAAAATGACGTCTTAGTCAGAAGATGAATTAGAATTTTTCTATGTAAAAATATTCAGGTTCGAAATTTTTTTTATTATCATCAATTTTAACTGATATAATATGGAATAAAATTACACTAGAAAATAAACTTCCAAATTATCTGATGAAAATTTACCAGTTGCTATTATTAATTAGACGCATTCCAAATATCAAATTTTTATTTCAAAATTTTATCGTTTAAAATTTCACAAAATTTCAACTAATTACGTTATTAAAACAGTTAAAATTTGCGGGTTGTTACATGGATGCTCGGCACATGAATACCGTGGATGATTAGTGTCGACATTCGAAGGTCAAGATGGCGGGTCGTTACACTATAAATTAGGTATTAATTTTGAAAAAGTCAAACCCATTTTTAGTTTCAAATTATTACTTATACACACACACATATTTACTTACAATCCGAACATTAAACAATAAATATGTTTATATATTAATCTTATATATCCAAAATTAAAACACACACACAGAGATACATATATATATATATATTAATAAATTTATATTTAAATTATATATATATATATATATATTAATTGGTATAATATGGAAAAAAATGATAATTTAGTCTGTATTAGTGTTAATATAAATTTAATCATATGATACATATGTACATACATAAATACATACATACATACATACATACATACATACATATATATGTGTATATATATTAACAATATTTTCTCATCTACGCTGAAAAATATGTTAAGATGCAGACAAAAGTAGCAGGAATTTTTATAGAGCTATTTATGATGGGGCTTTGCACGAAAGGTCCATTTTTCTGATGGTGTTACAAGAAAAGTCCCTGTAGAAATAAATATGTAAATTAAGTCCCTGTTTTTTCTAAATCAGAAAATGCAAGTTAGTTTGCGCTTTTTAAAATTTCAAAATTTTCAAAATCAGAAAGCGCAAACTAGCTTGCGCTTTTCTGATAGAAAGCGCAAGTTACCTTGCGCTTTTCAAAAATTTCAAAATTTTTAAAATTTTAAAAAAAAATTTCAAAATTAGAAAGCGCAAACTAGCTTGCGCTTTTTTGATAGAAAGTGCAAGTTAACTTGCACTTTTCAAAATTTTCAAAAATTTCGAAAAATATTTCAAAATTAGAAAAGTACAAGTTATCTTGCATTTTTTGTCAGAAAGTGCAAGACACTTTGCGTTTTTTTATTTTTGAAAAATAGGGACCAAATTTACATATTCATTTCTACAGGGACTTTTTGTATAACATCAAAAATAGGGACCTGTGACTCTTTTCTTGATTTATGATGGTAGAAATACATCATTGTGGTTTGATCCTTAGATCTATCATAGAAATTTAGTTCATATTCTCGGCTGGAATAGGGTTTCTATGTTTAACGCTATTAAAATAGTATCACACATTGTACACAACAACCAGCTATGCCTAGAATTATTACCAGAGACTAGAAAAGTTACACAGCAGATAAGTACCATTCCTATTAATACAAACCACCCTACGGACTACTGACATATCAATGGTAAAACAACTTTCAATTTTGTAGCAGCATAGAAACACATACGAGAAAAATATGAAGTAGTGGATTGGAACCATGTTATATGGCATAAAAACAATGCAAATAAAATGACCTTTTGTGCTTATAAAGTAGCAATGCGGAGATTACCTACGAAGGATAGGCTATCAAGATGGGAAGTCCAACTTGATAACCTATTCCCTCTATGCTTGAAGGAAGAGGAAACACACCAACATCATTTCTTTGCCTGTTAATATAGTAAATCATTAGCGTCACACTTCTGGCAGAAGCTTGAACTATCTATGGTGATTCCAGAGGATTTCTTTGGTGATTCGACAGATTCATCTAGCCTTCCCATTTAAAGGCTTAGAGAAGAATTTTGATTTTGTCTCTGTGGATACCATTATCTACCATCTTTGGAGTGAACGCAATAGACGTACTTTTAAACTAAAGTTGTAATGACTCGTAAATTCTTAATAATTTTTATTTGTTTTATTTACTTAATTTATTGAATTTTTGTGAAATTTTAAATAATAATATTTTGAAATAAAAATTTAATATTTGGAATACGTCTAATTAAACATAGCAACTGGTAAATTTTCACCTGATAATATGGAAGTTTATTTTGTTGTCTAATTTTATTTCAATTTAAATCAGTTAAAATTGATGATAATAAATTAATTTCCAAACCTGAATATTTTCATGTAGAAAATTTGTAAATTATCTTCTAAGTGAGACGTCATACTTTGTTTCGTCAAATTTGAACTTCTATTGCTCCGTTTATCTTATTTCCGACAGAATTAGCAGCATTTTTCGGTACCGATTATCGACTTTTGATAGGATGGTCGTACCACTGATATCTCCTCCTTCAACCTCAAATCCTTCGCCTAACCCCTCCTCGACCTGAGCGAGCAACAGCCCCATGCAAACCCAGCCGAACCCCTCTCCCCTGTAGTCGAAACTCCTCCACCTGAAGTTGCCGCCGCCGAAGAACTACAACATCGTTCCCTTAGCTCCGACTTCCCTCCTCTCCCCTCTCGTGCATCCTCACCCACTCAAGCAAACTCGTAAAGCCTCTTTCCTGACAACTTACCTTGCAACCCCTCTAGCTTCAGGTCGGTGAGTATATAGTTTTTATATATATTTTTTGTTTAGAGATCTCTTCCATGGATAAGAATATATTACAGTTCGTATATATTGTTGTATATTTAGTTATAATAATATACAAGTATTTTATAAACTAGTTTTTGTATGGTAAGTCATCATGCCTATTGAATAGCTTAGTACAATTCATATTTGGTTACAGTAAGTAATTATATGTATAACACAGTTTCTTCGACAACTTATATATATTTTATGTATGTAAATTTTGGTTAGTTTATAAATTTTGTATATTTTGAGTTAAAGTACATATATTAAGTTTATATTTGTTTTATAGTACATTAGTTATATTATGTGTTGGTTTGTATGTATACTGAGTTGAGTTTTAACTTTATAATATATATATAGTTATGTAAGCTATATGTTTATATGGATATTAAAGTATGTATATTTTAAAAGAAGTATTTGTAATTGTTAGATCTTGCTTCTCTGCTATGAAATATATTTTTGTTTGTGAAAAAAAATTATTTGTATAAACTGATTGCATAGGTTACCGGTATTGTTTTGTTAGTATTATATACATATACTATAATACAAAACCTTTGGTCAACCGGTCAAACTGAAGCCTTTTTCGCAATGCCTAAATTACCCTTTTGAAATTTAAAAAAATAAACGACGTGTTACTTTATCATTCCACTTTCCCCACGTATTCAACTCTTCCACGTTCGCATCAGTTTCTCCTCCCAAAATAAGTCCTCTTCTTAAATAATATTTCATTCTCTTCGTTTACAAAATTCAAATAACAGGACAAGGTGAATGCGTAAAGATCAAATCTGCTTTCCGACACCAACTCTCGGTCTTTTTCTAACAGTTCTTTCCTGATCCAGATCTATCGTATGCTTTTTTGAACAATTACTGCAGCATGCGGCTGACGGAATTTGTGGATTAAAATCTTCCTCATTTTCGATGATTTTTTGCTGGAAAGAGTACGTTTATTATTGGATTTCTTCTTTTCAATTTACTATATATAATTTATTTTGGTAGGATGATAAATTTATGGCACAAAAAGTTCTAATTTCTCTGCTATTTTATCCTTTTATGTTGCAGATGTTTATATAGAATGATATCTTCCTAAATTCTATTGAGGAATGCTGCTACGACAGGAGAAATGAGGGACGGGACGTACGGGTTGAGAGATTGACAGTGGAAACTAGCGAACGCCTTAAAATCACGCGTGAAGATTTAGCCGGTTGGAATAGCAATTCAACTGAATTCTATGTTTTCTGCTTAGTGTCCATTTTGATCAACAATTCAAGGATACCAAATACTTTATCCGAACTATTTTCTTATCATTAGCTCTTCGGCAATGATGGTATCACAATAGTCATATACTACTTGATATTCAGACAAGTATCTATCTTTTGAATCAAACGTAAGTACTGTTCCACTCTGTTTTGTTCAAAATTCCATTTTATCTGTATGCTGAAGTTTGCATTAATCTATCTGTGATTAAATTCAACTGTTTTCTTTAGCTCGATTAAGTAACATAAACTACATTTGAAGTGGTAGAAATCAGATGAGGCTATTTTTTGTAAACAGGTACTCTGAATACTCTAAAATACGTCTACCATGGAAGCATATAACGTTTTCCATCATTGCTAATAGGATTTTGATGGTTAATTTCATTTGTTGGAATGAAAATTTCATATTCAAACGTCATTTGTGTTTTAATTTATATTTTGAGTTGAATTATTAATATAAAGTTAGCATTTACCATAAATATAATAGCAACAGGCTTAGCTAATAGCATAAACTAAATATACTATTCATTACTATTTTAATAAATATATTTTATTACAAATATTTTAGTTTCTCAAAAAAGCTAAATACATTTATGGCTATACCAAAATGGTGTTATTATACATGTTACTGAGTACTTGCTTCTACAACACATAATTTCTTATACAATATCAAAAGGTATATTTATTACCCATAACTATACAGTATTACCTGATAAGACTACATATGTGTTGAGCATGACTATATTTCTATTAATACTGCAATTTTTTTATTTGGCAAAGTTTTATTTGTTTCACCTATAGCCATGTTCTTAGTACAGTTCATAATTACTAAAAGATATATATGGATATTTTATTACTTTTATGCGGTACACAATTCTTTCATACCTCCCATAACAATATCTCTGCAATAATTTTCTCTTTCTCACTCAGTCTTAACTTTTAACCATTCCGTCCATTTGTTTTTTGCAGCAAACTTCATTATCCATGGTATAATGGCATGAGTTTGTAAGTTAGTTTTAAATTATAACTACTCTCATATGCACAGTTGCAGAAGGCATGTGACTCTTTGATTGGGATTTTGACTTACTGACATTTCATAACTAATTCATGGATTTGATATTTGATGCCTTAAACAAGACTTCTTCCATTAGCATATATTTAAAACGCAAGCATGGATAAAAATGTAACTCAAATGTGGATATAGATCATGATATAAATACAACTAAATTTGTTCACATGTTTTAGTACAATCAGTACAAAATCATTCTGACCGGATTTACAGAGCAGCTTCAAGCATGAGGACTTGATGAATTTGGCCTACGTGTTCCATCATAAAGAAGCATAAGTTGGAAGAGGCATAGTACACAACGAAGAGAGTACGTGTTCAATTTTGGTTGTTAAAGTCGTGATCTATAAAGGAAATTAAACCTTAGAGTTCGCTTAAGAGAAAATATAATGTTAATGGAACCTTGAATTGGTTTCTTTACCCTGCCATGTTTGCACAATTCTCATAAGCTTCAGATATAGTTTTGATTTTAGGACTGATGATATTGGTTTAGATTTTGTTTGGTTTTAAGTTTTGAACAATAGTTGGAAATGATGAAAGTTCAAATAAAAATCCATATTGTATACATTATCAAAGGGTTTCGTAGTACAAGTACAGATAATTTAATTATCATGCACTGTTATTTACTCACGTGTGCATTATATAACCATTTTTGTTCCCTTGCTTGCTTTCGTGCTAAATTTTTTATTTAATTTATTTTCACATAATCTTATATTGCCACACAGTGAGTACAGACTTTGCTTTAGATCCACATAGCCATGCTTTCGTGAGTCATTATCTACATATTTGCAATCGTGTACTATAATGTCATGTACATTACAATGTACATTTCATTTAGTTAAAATATATGCAATTATTTCATGTGTTATCTTCGTGAACGTTTCTTTAAGGCTTTCGGGTATTATTTTTTAACAGACAGGTTATATATATTTCATGTGCTGATATTTTTTCACTTCGTGTGTTGTGTGTGTTCATGCTTCTATGTGTAGTTAGCTGTCACGTGCTATCATCAGATATCATAAGTATTTTCAAATTGTTCTTTTTTTGTTTGTGTTTTTTATATGCTATTCTTATTATAAATTTCATTGCGATTTTATTTGTTGTTAGATAAAGCTGAAGACATCAAATATTAATGTGAAAAAGCAGAACTAAAGCTTGGCCATGTTGTAACAGTTTCTTTGCTGATTTTGAAATTAAAAGGGACAAAGTTAGTCTAGACTATTATTGAAGTAATGGGAAATGAGTTGAACAAATTTAGTCCAAGCTATTACAGATGTTGTTTCATGTGTGGGTTATATACGTAGCATGTAGCTCTCATTTAAGAACACGAAACATGTAACTACTTTCATTGTAAATCTATACCTTAAATTTGTCATTTTGTTTACTATTCATTAAATAATTTGTGAATTACAACACTATGTCATTTTGTTTCCTCCTCATCGCAAAATGCTACCATGTCTATTTCAAATTAACTACTATATCTACTGAAGAAAATCTTCTATTTCTGTTAGGAATCAAAGTTGTTGTCTTGGGTATGCATTAACATGCAAGGATACTTCACAATTCCGCAGGTTTATTACCGTTATTTTTGGTTAAGTAAGGTCAGTCTAATCTAAAGCTTATTTCCATATTTGATACAAAAATTTCATGAACATGTCCATCAGATGTTGATGCTTACCTAAAGTCATCATCCGAAAAAATGCAACATTACGTACATGTCAAAACCATTTTATAAAATCCAAAAAAAACTTACAAACAGCATTCTTTAATACAAGTTTCTCTTGCACACGTGCATCGCACGTGCCAAAGTACTTGTACATATAATAGTTTGGTCAGTGAAGATTTTGGGCATGTCGGCATGTATATATAAGTTTCTTATAAAGTTGTTTTCCTGTTTCTCTGTGATTGACGGAAGCTATATGCTGCATATATATTAGTTATATATATTATGTTGGTGTTATATGCATTTTTATTTATCTGTTTATATGTCTACATATAGTACTGTATATATATTTTTCTTCATAACAGCTTTGTATTATATGAATGTTATATCTATGTGGTTTTCTTTTCAAATAGTTGCAGTATCTAAGTTATGTAGTTTATGCAGTTTATAAATGGTATATATGCTTGCTGTATATTTTATTAGAATAGTATATGTATATTAATATGTTAGTTATTTGTAGTCTATATAAATTTTACTTATATTAGCTTATATATGCCAGTTAACTTGTTTTATATCTACCATGATAAGGAAGTTATATTCAGTTATATGTTTTAAAGTTAAGTGATAGTTTTGTAGTATATTATATATACAAATTTGTATATATGTGTAAATAAATTGTTTCCATTTTTTTCTTAATTGATTTGAAACTGTACTTTGTATGTTAATACATTAGTTTATGTGTTTAGAATGTAAACAATAACTTTTAATATATATATATATATTATATTCATCTTAAATTTTAAGATTGATTTCATGAAAAAATTATAATAATAACATATATTCTGTTTCTATCTAAGAGATTCTAATTCATTCTCATCAATTCAAACTATCAGCTTTGTTCGACGAATCGTGTCCATCTAGCGTTGCTTTGGAATTCTTAGCTCATTCCTTTGTCAAAATCTATCTAGACTCGAAAGGTGAGCAATCACTCACGATTAAACGTTCTTATATTTATTAAATTTGATTTCAATTGAAACGACAATTGAAATATGCTGCCGTTAGTTATTTACATTACTATATATATGCCATTATCTGAATTTGTTCATATGTGAAATCTGACACCATTATCTGTTATTTACATTGATGATATATGCCTGTTTATTTTTATCATATCTGTTATCACACTGCAAGTTCCCTGTTAGTATAGAATTCACTATGGGTTGAAATGATACATACCCGAACGATCTGTAGAATATGAGAAAATCGTTATGGGTTGAAATGATAAACCCAAGCGATTTTCATTGAAATGAATTTGGGATTGCGGGTTGAAAAGATATATACCCGTATATATATTTAAATTACGGATTGAAATGATAAATATCTGTATCACTTGACCATAGGGTAGAAAATTATATATAGACACCGTTGGTCTAAATATAAATATTTTGAAAATGATTTATATGGTTTTGAAAAGAAATATATGGTTTTAATAAATATTGATTTTAAAGGTTTATTAAAGTTGATATATAATATGTTTAAGTATTTATTTAATGTATATATTTTCAAATATAGAGTTTATAATGATTCGGGTTGGAAAGATAATTTGAAATTGATTTGAAATTATAATTATTTAAGAATTTTACTTAAATAAGTTTGATTTGAAATTTATTTAAATTTAAACTTTTAAAGATATGTTTTATAACTTGAATTTGATTAAAAGTGACTTAAATGAATATTTCAAATTTATATAAATTTAAATGGGATATTTTGTTTATTTAAATTGTAAATTGAAGTTGTATTTAGAAGTTATTGAAATGATTAAGTAAATATTTCAAAACTAAATAATAGTAAAGTGAATTTGATATATATATATATATGAAATTATCGAATTTAGTTTTAAAATGTTGAATTTCTTAAAGCTTTGAAATATATTGAAATTTAAAATGGCTTATTTTATGGTTCAAATATGTATTTGAAATTGATAATTTGAAATGGTTTATTGAGAAACTGAATTGAATTGAAATTGATAATTTGAGATTTGATAAAATTTGAATTTTGGAATTCGAGTTGATTTTGAATCGATTTGTGAAATTTGGGGAAGCTATTTTATTATATAAAGTATTTTTAAACTATATCTAACTTTTTATATTTTACTTTACAAATTATTTTGATATAAACTATTTTAATATAAATCATTTTTAATATAAATTATTTTATTATAAACTATTTTAATATAAATCATTTTTAATATAAATTATTTTATTATAAACTATTTTAACTTACAACTGTTTTATATAAACTATTTTTATTTATAAACTATTTTATTATATATACTAATTTTAATATCTAAACTGTTTAAGAGGAAAATGTTATGAATTCCAAAATGTTATGATTTCAAAGCTATGATTTTCAAAGTGCTATGATTTCAAAATGTTGTGATTTCCGAAGTGTTTTGATTTAAAAGACTTATGATTTCGAAAGCGTTATAACTTTGGAAAGTGAAATGATTTTTGGAAATGAATATGATTTTAAGTAAGAAATGATATCGTATTGATTTGGTTTTTGAAATAGATATGATATTTTGGTTTTGAAGTATAAACCATTTTGAAATGACCGCGGTGTTTAATAACGTTTGGTTGTTAAAGAGACTGGGATTGGATATAGGCATACTCTCTGTCGATACCGAAAACCACTTTAACAACTGTGTACGCGGTGGAGATTCCAGAATGAAGTAGGATGGTGGCGACGATCCTATATGAGGTATATACGTGGACCTGACTCCTGTGAGTTGGCATAAGGTAGCTAAAACAGGAGCAATCGACGGGCTAATGAGGTAGCACCTCTGATCGGACACACTCCATCGTATGCCATTCTATTACTTTGTGATTGATTTGGAGCAAACCCTTGATTCAGGAGTGTAGCTCGAGGTGGGCGATTGCTGCGGCTCTGCGTTACCACCGGCCCGGAAGTGTAATTGGTATATCTACCCTGGCATTTCCTAGTTATGCCGTGTCACCTACCCTAGCGTGCTTTACTACGAGTTTGTTTTGTACCATACCTATGGAGTGCCCTTTGATGACGCCCATTACGGGGAGATTACGGTACTGTATAGACTATAGGAATATATAAAATGTGTTAAGGGGGATATGGGTAACGCCTTAACGCTATTTTAATAGTTTACTTTACTATATACATTATTATAATAGCGTGTATTACTACATAGTAGATAGTTTAACGGAGCCTTAGAGGATGGTTATCCCAAACATCCTTTGAGTTACTTGTATTTCAGTTGATATTTCACTTGAGTTGGATTTATTGATATAAGAATGTTAATCCTGACTCGAGTGTTTTGTGTTTTGCTTTACGCTCGAGTCAGGCTGAGTGGCTCAGTGTTCGAGACTCACCTTTGGAGTTGGAGCTTCGCTTGGAGATCCAACTATATCTATTCAGCTTGCTGTTATTCAGTTGATTCCAGTGATGTATTCTGATCTTGTATTTGACTATTGTATTGAGACTTCTATATATTCAAGACTTCTGTTATATCTTATTTAACTCTGTTATATATATAGTGGCTTCATGAACTACTATTCTTTTGTTTCCACTGCATTATTGTTATATTACTTCGTGTCTGTGATTCTATGATTATTTATCTACTGTATATGCTGAGTTTTTCCAAATTTAAATTAACAATATGATATTTTGAGCAATTCAAATCCGACATGTATGGATGCGAATGGTTGAAAATTTCAGGATGTTACAAAAGTGATCATGACAGAGAAAAAGAATTGGATCTATAGAGAAAGATCTGATCGTTTTAGCTTTCATACAGAAGGGAGATTGACAATACAGTGGAGAGGAGAAACTATTTTTGCTTCGTTAGGGCGTTGAATTGAATGATAGTGGATGATGACTCCTTGGAGTTTTTGACCTAGTTTCTTTTAGGTCAGTTGCTATTTCAGTTGTACAGGTTTGATATGGTAGGCTTTGCTTAGTAGATTGTGTGATTTGTTTATGTTTGAATGATTTATATATTCTATTATATGAATTGTTGTGGTGGTGTGCTATTTTTCCTTACTACTCTGGTAAGGTTTTTTTAAAGGCAAACCAAACAGCTCTTTATACGTCACTAAATAAAGAACCCCTT
Organism: Allium fistulosum; assembly: GCA_030737815.1. Taxonomy (NCBI): domain Eukaryota; kingdom Viridiplantae; phylum Streptophyta; class Magnoliopsida; order Asparagales; family Amaryllidaceae; genus Allium; species Allium fistulosum. Next base: position 923,306,586 of record CM060906.1, read on the forward strand.
TTCAATACACACACACACACACGTATCCCTTTGACATTTGTATAACATCACATAAACATTTGTTAACCATAAATTACAAAGGTTAATTATATAGTTATCCCGCCTTTTGGTTAGGCCGGGATATCATGGATTTGGCTAAAGTGGATGGGTAGGAAATCGATTACATTGGAAACTATGGACAATAGTTCAATGGATCCGGATGACAATGCTCAAAATATAGCTAAGTACCCAATCAAGGTGTAATCAGTATGAAGTGACAAGGAAGGCCCTATGATCCCATATTTCAAATTTCAAGTCAATCAGAGTTCGTATGCTTGAGCTATGGACAAATGAAGGATTTATATGGATCGATTTAGAACGATCTGTAAAACAACGTAAATCCACAAAGATCGATCAATATCTCAAGATCCACAAGACCAATTCGCTTGAAACTACCATAACATCAATAAAATGAGGAGTGGAGCCTACAAAAACAATCACAAATCAAAACATTGAAGTTCAAGGATGGCCAACCGTTTTAGGCCGATCGTTTTCGCTGATCCTTAACAACGATCGGTACGACTCAATGAACGGTCCATGTTCAACCAAGGTTAATCCATATCTCACAATCAACAGTTCATATTGACTTCAAATTTTAGGGACAAGTTCAAGAGGCACGTGGGACCCCCTAAAACGATCGCACTAAAATTGGAGACAAAAATAACGATCGGCTAAACTTTGGCCGATCATTCCAACATATTGAGTTAGGTCCACCGATCATTATAGTGGGCCTCTATGGACTTAGAGAGCCTTTTTCTGAAACCTTAGTGAAATATCTCATCATCTCTACCTATAAATAAAGGCCTCATAGTTTATTGTGTGGGTTGGACACTACTGGTTACATGAGACTTCATTGTAATCAAGTGATATCTTTATTTCTTCATTGTAATCAGATTCATAAGTGATTAATAAAGGCAAAACATCAAAGTGGACGTAGGCATACAACGCCGAACCACTATAAATCTTTGTGTTTCTGATTATAGCTAAATTCTCAGTTGTTTATTGACTTATCTTCTCATTTTAATTTTGTTTTTCTTCATTTATTTCTCTACTAAGTCTATTCTTGGGTGTTTGTAACCATTTTTGGAGCAAACATATACACATGTTCTAAAATTACCACTAGGTTAGGCTATACTATTCGATATAGTTATAATGTTTGTCTTATGAATACAAACAAATTAAAATATTAAAATAAAAATCAAATAAAATTAATAAGCTAAATCTTAAATTAAAATTATATCAAAATAATAATATATTATTACTAAATAAAAACTAATAAATAAAAAAATTAAATTAAATTTTCCTCAAACTCTTTTAAAAATAAATACCAAATTTTATTTAATATAAATATGTATTCTCGCATAATCACAAAATAAGCCAATAAAACTCACTTCCATGGTCAACAGTGTACTCAATAAATTCTTATGGTATGGTAATCGTACTCGAAAATGCTAATTTCAATTGCTTTTCATAAAATATAATTATCTAAAACATCAAGAGGCCATGGAATGACTAATTTGAAGTTATGGAATAAATTAGCCATTTCAACTTATTTTAACAAGCTGCATTCCAACAATGATCATCTTTGGACACATTGGGTTAAATAACATCTCCTTAAAAGAAAAGGATTCTGGGCCATGAAAATCCTACCTTTTGATGGTTGGAGTTGAAGGAATATACTCAAACCTGGGAGCACTTTTCTTTTTCCAATTCAATGCAACCTGTTAAAGAACCAACTTCTAAACTTATGGTCTACACCATGGGATAAATAAGACATTATAATTGAGAAACTAATAGATTTTAATCTTAAACAACTAATTAGAACTCCATCTTCTACCCATTCCAGTAGTTTTGATAAACAATAACATAACACTCCCTTATAATAGCCCCTATCAGGTCAAATAAATTTGGAATCTCATATTATAACGGCCCAGGAATTTAGTCATCTGAATTTAGAGTATTTGTTTACTTTTAAATATTGGAAAGTTATTTATAAGTCAAATAAATTAAATTTCAAATATAGAGATTATTGGGTAATTAAATTGTTAAATTGAATATTTGAAATTGTTTAAATAACTAAATCTTGAATTGAATATGAATGAAAATGATTTCGAAAATGGATCTAAATTCTATTTAAATAAGAATGGAGATAGTAAACTTTTAATTTAGATTTAAAAGTGATTAATTTGAGTTTTATAATAATCCGTTTTAATTAACATGTAAAATAGCCTTCCGGGGCACCATCTCGAAATTGGACGAAACCAGTTCCATTGGACCGTAATAGTGAGTTATTGTATGCTGTCGAATTTCTTGACAATTGGACATATCATTTGGGCGTGCGGGATCGAAACGCATAGAAATTTATTTCAGAAAATTTATATTATAATTGGGTTTGAAAAGCTATCTTCTGTATATGATCAAACTAGGTCTCGAGACTAGTTCCATTGCGTTCAAAATAGAGCATAACATATAGAACGCCAGGCAGTATGCCTCGTTTGGAGTTCGAGAACTTCGAACGTTTAAAAGCTAGACAATTTCAATTAATACACACATATATATGTATATGAGTGTGTGTGTGTGTATATATATATATATATTATCTATTAGCCATACTTTAGCCCATACCCCAGCACTCAGCCCATACTTTACACTAAACTTTAGACGTTTAAAAGCTAGACAATTTCAATTAATGTATATATATATATATATATATATATCTGTGTGTGTGTGTATGTTAGCCATACTTTAGCCCATCCCTAGAACTCAACCTATACTTTACACCGTTCATTCACCATACTTCCCATACCATTCTTCTTATCTATTCGCGTGCTTATCAGAAGAAGTTCGCCTTTTTTTATATAAATTATCACCATCGAGCAGCCGTGGTTCGATGGGACCACTAGAGGCCGAATCAAGCTTCGACCCCAACTAAGGAAAGGTGCGCCGCGACTTGATGAAGGGATTCAATAGTCGGAGCATGGTGATTGGTCGTGGGTGGCTATAATTTCGGCCACATTCGTGGTTGGAATGGAGGCGGTTTTAGGATCGACGACGGCGATTGGAGGGGTGCGCGTGGGTAAGGATAGCGGTGGCGAGTTCGTGGCATTCTCAAGTAGGGGTCGCATGGTCGGTGGTGAAGCTTAGGTGGCACGACGATCGAGATGGCAGTCGTGTTTGGGTTCCTCGAATGAATGAGATGAGAGAGAGGGAGGAAAGGTGAATTAAATTTAAAAGTTTGTTAATTATAAGTTAATTAATTTTTAATTATTTCAACCATTCATTTATTCATAACTTTTTTGTACGAGGTTGAAATTGAACACGACAAGTTGCATTGCGATCGTATCAGCGATTACTGCGCTATGGAGTTGGATTGGATGGAATCAGAGATGGTAGGAATTAGAGTTAAAATTGAACATCAGTTCAATTTTAATTCAAAATAGGAATGTTTTATCGAAAGTGAAATCAATGTGGGTTAATCTTACCTTTTTGGTTAACCAGAAATATTATATATTCAAAAAAAATTATTTATTGGATGTGCAGATATGTTATTGTTGATTGTTATTGACTGTTTGGATGATTTACTAGTTTATATTGTTGGTTTGGATATATTCCCACCCCTGGAGAGGATAAGACCCTATTACGTTTCTTGTAAGAGCAGATGACCCTTTGTATACGATCCCGCTTCGAGGCGGTTGATTTATAATATTTATTATATACTATATAAGATGTAGGGGGACAGGTTGGAGGGATCCAACATGTGACGACCCACCTTTCTGACCCCTGAGAACGACACTTAATACATCCATGGTATACATGTGTCGTTGCCCAAGTATCTGAAAGACGAGTTGTCATGGAGTAAAATATAAGAACAAAACAATAATCTCACAACGAAATGGTTAAATATATAACATAAAATAAGACAGTACATAAGGTTACTCCCAACATGGAGTTATCAAAGTTACAACAAAAGTACTACTATCAGTCTAGGTAGTTATAACAACCTACCTTTAAATATACATACATAGAGCCAACATTTCATAACAGCGGAAATAAATAGTTAGATAGATAAGGAGCCTCCTGCTCGTCCACTATCTTCAAAAGATCCCAAAGAAACCTGTCATTTCCGGACTACTAAAATATAAATGAGTACCCGAGAGTTTAGGGAAAATAAACAATTCGGGTCAGACAATAAGTCCGGCATGAGTAAACTCCAAATAAAAAAATAGAACACACAAAATAACCGGTGAGACCACGTCTCAAAAAAATGCAGAACGGGTTTCCCCTCACAAGGACAACATCCAAGCATAAAAGAATGGACACAAATAATTAAACATCGCGAAGAGCGCAAGACGCTTCCCGATGCAATCAAGAATGAATCAATCCAAAGATTTGAATCAAGGAATTTTTCCAACACTGACTAGGAGGGTGCGCCCCCCTTATCGAAAGTATACCTCTATAAAATATACTTGAGAACTACGATGGCTCTCGGAAACATCCAAGCCTGACCCCGCTAACCTTACCGAGTATCCGAGTATTTCACATCTCCGTGTGCATACAACCAAAACCAATCTAGAGTAGACGTGAAAATACCCTAATGGGAGCAACCCCACATAGCTTGGCCCCCACTCGCTCTTTATTTAGTCATTTCCAATAAAGGATATCAATGCTCTAAATGAGCAACAAATCGTCTTAGATTGACGAATCAAAAACAAATGGAAGAAGGGTATCGAAATTGATAGTCAAGATATCAACTATCGGGGATAACAAACGATCGTATATGGAAATTAAATCTTATACTTTTTCAATGCTTGAAAAATATCCATATACTTATCTCATCGGTATAAGTATATTCACAAAACATTTGGGAGGATTTCATATTTCAAAAGCATACTTAGATGGGTCAAAAACAATTGTCTATAAGAAATGCAAATGTTTTCCATTATAATTATAAAGATCATTTATGGAAATCAAATCTCCTACACTTGTCACATTTTCGATATTCTCGACTTACTCTACCCCTCGCCCAGAAACAAAGCCAAGTAAGTCAGGGCACTGGTTGCTCCTAGCCTTGTCTAGACCCTTCGGTTCCAGATCTCACAGATAGAGGATCAATCTACTCATCGGCTTTTAGTGCCAAGTATAGGACTACTTACTTTCCATAAATAATCCATTTAAATCATTATATAAATTTTGAAGCTCCTTTAAAATACTTTAAACCAAGATTAAAACTTCCATTCAAATCATAACTTAAACCCATCATCTTTAAAGGAGAATACGACCTAGAGGGGTGAAGCTCCCTCTTAATCAAATGAGATAGCTAAAAGGGGTGTTATTTCCTTTTAACCAAAAAGTCACTAAATGTCATTCCTAAGTTAAAAGGTGGTGTAAGTTCCCTTTAACTAAACATCAAAGTTATTGCTCATAAACTGGCCGAGCACAAATCAAACAACCAAACAAGAATAATAACAAATCCACTATTATTAATAATTTACAATCAACAGTTAACACAACATTTATTAAAATGTGAATGAGTCAAAGGAAAGAGATTAAGATTGCACTCACTGTAAAATAATTAAACTATACTCACAGAATAAGTTATACCCATTAAACTATGAAAACAAGGAATATACTCACAGAATAAGTTATACTCACTAAAATATGAAAGCAAGGAATATACTCACAGAATAAGTTATACTCACTAAACTATGAAAGCACGGAATATGCTCACAGAATAAGTTATACTCACTAAATTATGAAAGCAAGGAATATACTCACAGAATAAGTTATACTCACTAAACTATGAAAGCAAGGAATATACTCACATCCTATTTGCTTTGATGGAGACTTGGAATACTTCACCTTTTATAATGAATTTTAGTTCATTTCTTTAGTTTGTAAATGAATTAAAATGAGATATGGACTTGGCTATTTATAGGTGAAGAGAAAGGTACTTTAGTCATTTCCTATAGCTTAACCAGATTCGACCAGATTTTGGTCCAATAGAAACCATCTTGATGGCTTAATTTGATTCGACCACATTTTGGTCCAATAGAAAACATCTTGATGGCTTAATTTGATTCGAATAGATTTTGGTCCAATAGGAATTCTCCTTATCAACTATGGCATAACACGATTCGACCGGATTTTGGTCCAATGGCAACCATCTGCATGGCAGAACCTAATTCGACCAGATTTTGGTCCAATGGCAACCATCCACATGGAATATAATAATCATTATGCTATTTTGTTTCATTAGGCAAGTAATTATACTGTTCTATTTTTAGTAGACAAGTAATTATACTATTCTATTTTATTAGGCAAGTTTAATAATTCTCTCTTGTTTTATCAGGCAAGTAATTATACTATTCTGTTTTATTAGGCAGGGTTAATAATTCTAGATATAAAATCCATTATTTAATCATTTAAAAACATATTAACTATTCATGTTAAAAGTGATTAAATTATGGGTCGTTACACAACATGATTCCTCGCACATTTTTATAAATGATTTTTATAAACATATGTGGTTTTTATAAGAGGAATCTTATAACGTTTTTGGAAAACGTAAAGGAAGATAAGTTAAAAAGATAAAAGAGTTTTATAAACTGTTTTAGATATTTATAAAAGAATTTTAGAAATGGGTTTATAGATTTATAAAAGTGAGTTTTGTAAATGGTTTTGTGGATGTATAATGGAGTTTTTAAATGACTTTAGAATTGAATAAAAATGAAGTCTTCCATAATGATTGGCGACTATACTTACACCATTGAGATAAGTATATGGATATTTTTCCAAATATTGAGAAATAGGGATTTGTGGATATATATATATATATATATATATATTCAAAGGATTTTGATTCAAGTATTTACAAAGTGAATTAAATTAATGAAAAATTAATTAAAAGGAGGTTAGTGGTTGCTTGTGTGTTTAACCAATGTTGGTTTTTCCTATGGAATTAAATCCCTGATTGAATGTTTGTTATTTGATAGTTAAATAATCGACTATCGAAATTTGACCCAAAATGTAACTTTGGAAATATCTAGGAGAAACACGTGAGTTATATGACACAGTTATGTTCGATGATGATGTACTGTGCGTATAAATCTCCTTTTGTTCTCTAGGACAATGATTAGGAAATCCGTCCACTAACGGTTAGTAGGTGATTTCCGCTCTGATCTTTGACTGTTTATTTCCTAAAGAATCGGGGTTGAGTTTACCAGAAATTATCGAAAGTTGTTTCGAAGAGATCGGGATCGAATATGTTATCTGAAAACCACTTCGATCCAACTCAAGCATTTCAAAGTGAAGACATCTTGAAGATGATGGAATTGAAGATGGAACTCTCAAGCGTTTTGTTCAGTCCCAAAACGAGCTTGTATGGATAAATGCTGGTTTTACATGGTTGCTTGGAGGACAGTATTAGCATTCCAAGTGGTAAGTGCAATATAAAAGGTAAAATGTAGCCTGAAGCCTCATCAACCAGGAATGACTAAAACATGGGAGATGTGGTGGGGCTAAGTGCGTCTCTTATATGTAGGGTATGATCATCCCTATCTAGAGTCGATATTATCTCTCATCTGTATGCTTCGGGACCCATTAACAGAGGGGTAATCATACTCGGTACTATCCAGTAAGGGGTAGGCCGATTCTAGAGATGCACTGTGAGGGGCGGTACCCTAGTATCCCAGTCATTGTATGGAATCCATTCTCTAATCAGTCACGTACGGACTTAGTTGTGCCCAACTATGCTGAAACGTGATATGTAAGAATTTCAGCTATATTCATATTTTACGTTGACCAATAGACAATATTATAATATCAATGGATTTTCTATCAAAATTCTTTTGGTTACCGTAAGGTAAAAACTCGTCCGTGTTTATGTGCGACGTGGTCTTACGAGATACTTTTGATTTTCAAAGGTTTTATATAACTTTAAAATCCAGTTGGGTTGTTTTCTCACGATAGTTTTCCAGATTTTCTTGGGTGTTATTCTATTATAATACTCGGGTCATACCGAGCATATTACAGATTTGATTTGGATGCATTGGAGTTCAAGAGACAAGTTGGATGGATTCAAGTCGTATTCACGTATATGTTTATTTTCCGTTGCTTTGCTGTTGAAATTATCAGTATTTGTGAGGACAGGTTGTTATAACTATCCCGGCTGATTATTGTGATTAGTTGTTGTACTCTGATGGATGTAAGTATATAAGTTTCTCTTTGTAAAGATCATTGATATTATATTATATATATTGTTCCACTGCAATTGTGAGATTTTGTGTTGTTTCAGTTTTCTTTTCCTTCTTCTTCTCTTCTTCCTTCTTCCTTCTTTCCCCTAACAATCGGATTTTCTAGCATTCGATTGCTCGACATGCAATATAGTGGGTGTATTAGTGTTAATTTTTGAGGGTCGAAAATCCCAGTTGTTACACTTGGTATCAGTGCACATGTTTAAGCGAGATTTGGCTTTTGTGGGGGCAACTCATTAAGAGAGAAGGTAATGGAATGCCTTATTATGAGTTTGAGTGTATATATATGAGAGAGTATTTATTAGTGATTATAAATATGTTTATATTGTGTTAATTTATTTGTTGAGTGGCTTATGAATTCTGGTCGGTACGTGGGATGTCACAATATCGATAGGGGTTTCTATCACTTAAACAAGGCAAATCGACACAGTATTATTTTGAGAATTGGTAAATGAATTAATTTTACCTAAATTATATTTCAAATATAAAAGAATTTTTTTTAGAAATTATCATAGTTATATTTAGTGTGTTTGGTTGTTAGTGAATGATAATATTTGATTATTACCATTTGTTGTTTGTTGTTGTGTACTAATCAAAGTTGTTATTTTTATAATCTAAACAAAGATAAACATTTGTGAAATGAGTTATATAAGAAAGTGAATTTATTAATATGAATTATAAGGTATTGACTCTGATTAAAATAATCAGCATTATGAAAGGATATTACATAAGAAGTGAGATTATATTGATATGATTTATATGTGTGATTTATAAATGGAAAGGAAATGAAATTGTATAAGTATATTTATAAATATGATTTGTGAATAAAAATGAATTTACAACAAAAATTTGAGAATTTAAATCCCATTAATTTTGAAAATTGTTTCAAAAGGTTTTGGAAAGATAATAGTAGTATTATTGAAAATATTTTGGTTAGAAATATTTTAAATTAGGATTTAAAAGGAAATAGAAAGCACCGAACTCACTCCAGTCATTGGAAAATAATACTGGTGATGACAACCGCATCATCAGTATTCATTTTCGAGTTCCTAAGTGATGAATTACTACCTTAGTGATTTTCCATTGGAGTTTGTTTTGGTAAACAAGTTTGATTTTAAAATCCAAAGTATGATTCGATAAATATATGAAAGTAAGTTTTTTGTAACTTATAATTTGAAAAATAGTATAGATAATAAATAAGTTTGCAACTTATGAATTTGAAAGGGATAAGTTAAAACAAATTTCTAAATTTGTTGGATATGAACGTTAGGAAATGAAAATCATAAATTGAGATAGGTAATTAAATTTAACTTAAGTTAAGTTAAATGAGATGATTTTTGAAATGAAAATTTACCCAAGTGGAGTAACGAAATGAATTAAATGAAATTGAGTTTGATGTGTAATGAATTAATAAATGAACTAATGAAATAAATTAGTGAAATAGATATGAGTTTGAGTTATAAAATGAAATTCAACTTAAGTGTAAAATGAATTGAATACGTTTGGCATGTTGTTTAATAGAATTGAATATGAACTTAAGTCGTGCAGTAATAATAAACACGAATTGTGTAGTATAAAATGTTGCAATAAACTTAAGTAATTATTGTGTGAAAATGATTCATAAATTTTTTTAATATGAAATGAAATGTTGTTAAACATAAATTGAATTTAAAGTGAATGTAGTCAAAGTGTATAAAAATAAGGTTGATACATGGAAATGCAAATTGGTATGACGATAAATAAATTGGATGGATATTATTTGATGGATGGGTTCTCTTGTTACATTTTCTACATTTTCATATATTTATTATATATTCTATATATTATATAATGATGTTTCATTCTATAAGCATATTCTTACTGGTTGATGAGTGATTAGTAGGGGTGGATGGCGTATGCTTCGCATTTGGAGCTCGCTTTTGCATTATATTGGTTGTATGCGCTTGCTAAAACTAAAATAAGGTACACATCTCGGATTACATATCGTATTTTTATATTTTTCCCTACGAGATGCCTCATCCTCAAAGACGAGATGTATATTTGTGATTATATATATATCGTAAATTTTTCCGATCGAGCCGCGCAAAGGAGACGCTGGCGAAATTTTTCGTAAATTTAAGGCGCTAGAATTTTTTTGAGAATTTTGAAAAAAAATTGATAACTAAAACTTTGATGTCATGTTATAGCTTGGAATGATTTTAGTTCGAATCTGTGAATGAATTTAAAGACTTAGGAAATTGTGATAACAAGTTTTAACTAATTGGTTTGGAAAGCTAATGGGTTTGGGGCATTTTTCTTACCTTGGAAATTTTAGGGATGAAATTCTTTTAATGGGGGAAGAATGTAATGACTTAGGAATTTCATCATCTGAATTTGGAGTATTTAATTACTTTTAAATATTGAAAAGTTATTTTTATAAGTTAAATTACGTGCATTTCAAATATAGCGATTATTGAGTAATTTAATTGTTAAATTGAATATTCGAAATTGTTTAAATAATCAAATCTTGAATTGAATATGAATGAAAATGATTTCGAAAGTGGATCTAAATTCTATTTAAATAATAATGGAGATAGTAAACTTTTAATTTAGATTTAAAAGCGATTAATTTGGGTTTTATAATAATTTATTTTAATTAACGTGTAAAATAGCTTTCCGAGGCACTATCTTGGAATTGGACGAAACCAGTTCCATTGGATCCGTAATAGTGAGTTATTGTATGCCGTCGAATTTCCTGACAATTGGATGTATTGTTTGGGCGTGCGAGATCGAAATGCGTAGAACACTATAAGAAAAATGGGTACTAACAGCATACAATGTCAGCGTTCTGTGAGGTGATGCAATCACTAATGTATTTATTTTCAATATATCTTTTCCGAACGCTGTCAAGCATCAAATTATTAGCTTAAAAAATTTCCCGCTTAATTTTTAGTTGGCTGCGCGTTCAGGTATTTTTTCTTGACAAAAAATTTCGCTTTCCCTTTTCTATAACCTAGTTCAGAGCTTTTCTTCTCTCTTCATGTTTAACCATCTCGGTCACTAAATCCATCTCCAACTCCATCTCTACCTCCAGCTCTATCTCCACCACCAACTCTGTCAGCGCCCGAGGTTTATTTGTTCAATTGAAACATAACACTTGAATTACGACTTCCTTGAATCTGGAAAAGGTTTAGTATCTAAAATCAGTCATGTATTCCCTTTTACCTTCTGTTAGTGATTTTGTTGCAATTTGGGACTGGATTTGCAATAGTAATGACTATGTTTTTGGTCATTTTTTTTATTTGTACGTTTTTGATATATAAAATAGTTGTCATTATCTAGTTTCTATGAACATAACATGTTTGAGTAAATAACCGTTTTTATATTGCATTTCTGTATATTACATGTCCATTGCTTCTCCCATACCATGTTAATGCATAGTCACATTTTTAGAGGAATATATTTTGTATACTAATACATGTTTCATTGTTACATTGATTACCTGTTATTTATTGCCCTTGAGATATCATTTTTATTTTGACTTTTAGTATATTAGTTAATTTCTCACACTTTTAGTGTAATGTGATAAGAAATTCAATATCTTTTGTTTTAAATTGTTCAAAATATATCATGCATAAGGTATACAATCAATATTTGAATACTGTGGCATGTTAGTTAATTAAGTGGTTGTCTTGTTTTCCTTTTCCATTTTTATTTTGATAGTTGTGTAAAAAGGAAATTAATCTTCTTTTCATGGATTTACTCTTTTTAAAAATGTTATTCGTGTAAGAATAAAATGTTTTTCCACTTGTTTTGATATGTGATTTCGTGAAGTTTTCAATTACGAACAATTTAAAAACGGAATTAACAAAGAAACATCATTTCCTATAAGATGTCACTATATAAACAATGATTCATTTTCACACCTTATTTAACTATTTCCATGCTTCTAACCTTGGAAAGTTAATAGTAGGATAAATTCAATGTGGGTGAAAATAATAATATCATAAGCATTTGAAAATTGTTTAACTAGAATCATTTTCTGATGGTAGTATTCATTTGTCAATCGACCCATGCGAAGAAGACCAGTGCTGTCTACAGATAAGCTGGAGGTGTCAGATTTGTTCCTTGTTGATCGTGCTTGGACTCTTCGATTGCAAGATACTCAAGCAGTTGAAGGAAGTTCCTGGATTAGTGTAGAGGATGGTAGAGTTGATATGTGTTGATGTCGATTTGGAATTGGTTACTACAGAGGGGGAGATTGGGAATAATGGAAAACACGATGATAAAATTAAACATGTTCGGTAAAACTTACAACTAAACGCAAACGAGTTGAATGAGAATGGGAATGGTGCAGCATGGCTAGAGTTGGAGGAACTTTGATTAGATAATGATATCCTATGCTGTCTTGGTTATTTGAAACAAGCTACATGGTATACAAAAAGTTATGCGGGAAGTCACAAAGTGCACAAAACTGTAAGCACTTGGTTGAATGATAACCCAGTGGCTTCAAATGTGCTAATGAGCTCAAATAAGCAATTTTAAGTAAACTCGCAAATTTGGAGATTTGCAATTCTGATTTCACCGATAACTTCTCAAAGTGGGTATTAGGCTTTTGTGGAGGCACCGTGGGGTTTGAAAATCCTGAAATTCACTCTTCCCATTCACTAAAGAACATTACAAGACTTGATCGTTGAAGTAGATGCATTCAAAAATTATCCAAGACTTGATATTCTAGTGCCTCTTGGGAATATTGGATAAAAATTCTTGGATATTCTTCCAAAGTACATTTGCTGAATGGAGTTAGCAGAACAAACACTACAACAGTTTGGCTCTTACAGCGAGTGCCATTTATTCCAAAGCGTTCTATTTGAAAATGAAGGTGATTATCATCAATATTTGGCAAAATTCAAGACTGGAGATGAGAGGAAAGATATAGTAGAGAGTATGCCTTCTGCTTACAAGGCGCTTAGGTATGACTATTTTTTTATAACTGTAATAATTTTGAAACCACAAAGCTTTGGATCTATTGGATTTATTATTGGATTTACCATATATTGTTATTAATTTTGATGAGTTGATTTAAACTAAGTGGATCTTGGAGTAATTTAGGATCTAGCATAGTGACTCTGTGCGGTCTGTTTCTATACATAACCAAGCTAAGTAACATGTATTATGATCTGGTTGCAATTTCAAACATATAAGATATTCATACATCTATAGAATATATGTATTTTGATGAATATACTATCTCTTACAGAAAAGATACAAATATATACACAACACGACTTAATTCAATGGTTATTTAATTAACTACATTACTTGAACAACATAATGATCAAAGGCTATCAGACTGACAGTTTTTTTGGGAGAGTTGTTTGTAAACAAGAAGTTTTGAATTCATTGCTGAATTTTTTTCTTATTTTATGTTTTTCATGGAGTAATGAACCTTAAATTATTTTCTATACTAATTATTTGATACTCGTGATAATTAGAGAAATTACCGAGGATTATGTAATGTATGCCTTAATAGTTCTCAGTTTCATACTTATTTTCACTTATTAATATTGCAATACAATCCAAGGAACTTTTACACTATATTTCTAAACTACATAATCTTAATTTTGAAATGGTTTTTACCTTTGTTTCTAAAAAATTATTATATTTACACAAAACTGATTTTAATTGTGGAATGGAATCCACCTTCTCCCTTTAATAGTGGGATGGAACCCATGACCTATTTAGTGGGATGGAACCCACGACCTTCTCTAGTGGAATGGAATCCACAAAATTTTCAAAATAATTTATTTTAATATTTTTCCAATTTTTTTTTAAAAGTCATCTCTCTCAGTTTAAATATTTAGCCTTAAACTATTTTTATTATCTTTTATATTTTGATTTCAAAATCATCTCATGTTTTTAAACTATCTCTTGGTTTTAATATTATAAGCTTTAAATCTAAAAAATATATTCTATACTTAGTTTTTAATATTACTTTTATATTATAGATTATACATTTTTAAGATTACTTTTAAATCTCTTTTATAAGTTTAAACTATATTCAAATTGGTTTATAAACTTTAGAAATTATTTTGACAAGTTTTAAAAAGAAAATCTCTTTTAAAAACAAAAATTAATTTTCAAAATTTACTAGGGCATGTCGACATAACCCATCCCCCCATGTCGACATGGTAGCCATAGAATTTAAAATTCAAATTTTCAAATGAAGTGTCTACTCGTCATAACCCTTCGCAAATGGACATGACTATTGTTCTTCCATAAATACCAGTTGTTTTCAACAAATTTTAAGTTAGTTTTTCTTCATTTCTTCACTCCTTCTCCACTCAAATATTCTCTTATTGTAACGACCCGAAATTTTCGACAATTAAAATTTGTTAATTTAATAAGATTTTGTGATTTAATATTGGAAGAAATAAAAATTTGCGATTTATTAATGAATATAATAACTAAAATGAAATGAAATAAGGTTAACTTAGGTTAATTATTAACAATTTGAATGAAATTCCAATCAATTGAAATGATTAAAAGGTTATACTTGGTTATAAAGTAAATATAGGAAAACAAATGTAAATATTGAATCAATTAATGAAATAATACATAATTAATGGTAATTGAATAAAATCTGCGTTGAGTAAGTAATTATAAAATTTGGGTGTAATTAATAAACTTATTAATGTGACTAAAAGTTAATGGTGACAAACTATTATGTGTTACCTATTTATTTAGTCTATTAAATTGAATTTGAAATCAATTAAAATTAAATTAAATTAAATGTTACATTAATGAGAATTAAGACAATAACTTAAATGTGTGAATGTCATAAAGTGAATGGAAATGTTAATTTTATTCATAAGGAAATAATTGATTTAATAAAAGAATGAAACAAAGATAAATAAATTCATTGGGATTTTTTTATTATTTATGATTAATGTGTAAAATTGACAAAATCCAATATAATTGAAATATAGTAATTAATATAAATAAAAGATGGAAATAGAAGGATATTAATGTAATGAAATATAAAACAATGTTAACTATGCCTATAGAATAAAATTGATTGAATATAAAGATTGAAACCAAAGTTAATCAATTTATTGGAATTTAAAATTTTAATTAATTTAATTTAATTACAGTTGGAAATTGAACACTGTAATCTGAGTAATAACCAACACTGAATTGATATACAAACTTGCATTAAGTCATTGTAAATGTCTAAGTGATCAAAATTGATGAAATTTGTTGATTATTAAATTTGAATTGGAAAAGTGATTTAATTAATTTAATATTAATTTATTTAATTAACGTGAAAATAGCCATTTTGGCCACTGTCTCGGATTTCGATGAAACTAGTTTCATCGGATCCGTAACGGAAAATTGTTGTAGGCTTTCAAGTTTTGTAACGATCAGATTTGTCGTTTGATCGTACGGGCTCGAAACACCTAGAAATCAATTTAGTTGAAATCAATTTGGAATAAGATGATTTTAACATAACTTCCTCATATGATGGTATTTAGACTTGGAACCTATTCCAATGAATTTGAAATCATCAAAAACATCTATTTTGATATATAGGATGACCCATTTTCGTTCCGGAGACCGAACGGGCTTTTCGGGTCGTTTATCGTTCAACTTCCAAATCAAATCTTGTCCATTCATTCTATTTTCAGCTTTTCCTATAAATAGCCCGTTATAAACCTTAGCCACTTCTTATTTTCATTTTTCTGTACGTACAATTCTCTCTGGCTTCGTCTTCTCAATGGCAGACAAACCAAAAAAATTCCAAACTCAATTGCAAATCAAATCAAATCAAAAATTCAAACTCCTACAACCCTATCAAATTATATACCATTTCTAAGCTCTCAACGAGCGTAATACACTGCAACGATTTGTTTTTCAATTCGTGTTGTCATTTGATCAGAAATTGAGGATGAACCTCAGCCGTTCGTTTTAGGGTTTTGACGATCCAACGGTGGATCGTTGCCCGATCGACGATCGGGAGGCGGCGTTGGGAAGATGATGGAGTGCAGGTCGTAGCGGTGGCCTTTGTTTGACTCAACACGGCCAGAATTAGCCTCGAACGGCATGTTTCGATGGCGGCGGCACTGCTTTTCCGGCGAGTTTCGGAAGGCCGCGACTTCCTAGTAAGGGCGGCGCTACGTGGGGGTGTCAACGGAGATGGTTGATTGAAGTATTATGGGGTGTGGCGGCAGGTTTTGATGGCCAAAGGCCACGAGGTTAGGCGGCAGATTTTTGATACGATGGATAAGGGCTTCATTGAGAGGGAAGACACATTGTCTGAGCTGACGTGCAAGGCTCGGATTTGTTTTCTTTTATTCTAATATAAATTGAATTTTGAATGCTCTAATGTTAATAACTTTCACATACGAGGTCCGATTCATGTGCGGTTTGATCCTCTGGGATTGTATCGAAAATCCAGACATTTTGACATTGGTTTTGGATGAATTCTGAGACTGTTAAATTTTGGGCCTTTAGTTGCATTTCAAATCGATTTGAAATTCAAAGGTGAGTGTTTTAACCCACTCACAACTTCTAAAATTTCTTATGTTAGTTAAATTTAATTTATGATGTGATTAGAAATTTATTGATCGATGTTTGGTATATTTAAATTGTCACTTTGGTTAAATTTGACTTTATTGCATTTAATTATCATTTAATTAAATATTGAATTCTAAATTGTCAATATAATAACTGCATTGATTATTAGTTATCTACTGATGTTCATTGATTGATTTGGATAATGATTGTGATGTATGTTTGATTTGTTGATATTGGATGACTAGATGTTTCATTTTATATTGTTATAACTGCAAGTTCCCTATGGGTTGAAATGATACATACCCAAACGATCTATAGATTAAGGAAAAATCGTTATGGGTTGAAATGATAGACTCGAGCGATTTTATGGATTTTAATATTAAATTCGGGATTGTGGTTTGAATTGATATATAACCGTAATATTTTAAATTGCGGATTGAAATGATAAATATCCGCACCACTTGACCCTAGGGTAGAGAATTATATATGGACACCAGATTGGTTAAATTAAATGATTTTAATTCCTTGATTTCGAATCCAGTTAAATGATATTTTGAAATAAATTTGATTTATATAAATTGAATTATTATTGGAAAATCAAGTTTTATGTTGAAATGTGAACTGGTTTAAAGGAACTGCTTTAAGAAATTTACTTGAAAGTTTAAAGTTGAATTTTTAAGTTTAAATGAAATTTATCAAAATTGAGTTATTGAATTGGTTTGAAATATAACTTTGAAATGTATTGAAATTGGAATAAATTAAATTGATATTTCAAACATGGATTGGAAAGAATTTGAATTGAAGATTCGAAATTAGGTTTTGTTGATTTGGAATTGTAATGGTCCAGATATGTTGGAATAGAAATAAATAGTTAGATTGATATCAATTTCAAACTCATATTTTAATATAAACTGTTTTAAAAATATATTATTTTAAAGACTTTAATTTTTAGGATTTTCAAACTATTAAACTATTTTAACCTATATTAACTATATTAAATCATTTTAACCTATTTTAAACCATTTAATTTATTCTAAACTAATTAACCCACTTTAGCTTATTTTAAATCTAATTAATCTATTTTAAAGCTATTTAATCTATTTTAAAATTATTTAACTATCTTAAATCAATTTAACAGTATCTTTAATCTATAACTAAACTATTTTAGAGTATTTTAACTATTTATAACTATTTTAACTATTTATAATTATTTAAACTATTTTCTAAATTTTCAAACTAAGTAAGGGGGAAGTGTTTATATTCAAATTCACTGGTTTAAAAGCAAATACGATTAAATGATGTTATAACCTAAGTTGGAATTTAAATGTTATAATTAATTGAATATGATGATTTTAAAGTGAGGATTTAACCTAATTGGAAATATGATTTTTGAAAGAAATTATGATTTCGAAAACGATTTGATTTCAAGGGTGAACATGATTTCCAAGTGAATATGATTTTGAAACTAAATATAGTTTGGGAATGAATATGATTTCAAAAGAGATATGATTTGATACTGAATATGATATTTTGATATAAACTATGAATTGACTTTTGAAATGTAAAAGAACCATCCGGTGTGAAATAAGCGTTTGGTTGTTAAAGAGACCGGGATCGGATATTGTCATACTCTTTGCCAATACCGAAAACCACTTTAACAACTGTGTACATGGTGGAGGTTCCAGAAATGAAGTAGGATGGTTTGGCGAACGATTTCTGTATAAGGTATGATGTGACGCTGACTCCCGTGAGTCAGCTTAGATGTGACGATACTTGGGCCAAGTGAGGTCATTCCTCCGATCGGACATGCTTCTTCGATACCATATTATGACATTTGTGATGATTTGGTGGCCACCCCTTGATTTTGATTTGGGAGTGTGTTCCGAGGTGGGTGGTAGTAGCTGCTATGCGTTACCACTAGCCTGGTTCTGCAATTGGTAAATCTACCCTGGCATTGCCTCGAGTGCCGTGTTCACATGCCCTAGAGCGCCTTCTATGAGTTTGTTTTGTACCGTACCTATTGGGTGTCCACTGGGTAAACCACCGGTTTGGTGGAGCTTACGGCATTGTATAGACTACGGGAATATATAAAATGTGTTAAGTGGTATATGCGTAACGCCTTAACGCTATTTTAATACTTTACTTTACTGTAGACATATTATAATAGCGTATTGTACTACATAGTAGATAGTTTAACAGATCCTTAAGAGATGTGAATTCTGAACATCTCTTAAGTTACTGCACTCACATTAGACACTGGATAAGAGATGTCAAACCCCGTAAACATCTCTGACGCCATTACACTAATATTTACCGTTGATTTAACTTGCATAAGATCTTTTAGTTCGGACTTGAGTGTTTTGTCTTTTCAATTCGCTCAGGTCGACCTGAGCATTTCAGGGTTGAAGACCTTATTTCTGGAGGACGAAGACGAAGATTTGTTCTATTATTATTTATTATATTCCACTACATCATGTTGTTCCGCTGCACTTATTTATTTATTCCTGTTTATGTAACTCTGATATTTGTGTTGTAAAGAATAATCAAATGTATTTAAAAAACAGCTTCATGAACTGTCATTTGATTATTATATTTTGTCATTCCACTGTGAGATTCTGTATTTGTTTTATTTCTTTCTCTTTTCTTATTTACCCCATAACAATCTGCCCTTTTGAATGGTTTGAGCTTGACGTATGTGTCTTCTTAAAACGTCCAAAAGGAAGGTCATTACAATTGGTATCAGAGCTTAGGTTTAGCGATAACCTTAGCTTTGTGGGGTTTGACTCATAAATAGGGTAGTAATACCCTAGCATGAGTCACTGAGTGTATATATGGGAGAGCGTATTTTTTAGTGTTATAAAAGATTTTATATTGTGTTAATTTGTTCCGTTTTGTATTTATAAATTCCGGTTGGTGCATCGGACGCTATGACATCAATAGGGATTTCTAAACACTTAATAGAGCAGACCGACACAATATTTGTTTTGAAACGTAGGTAAATGAAATAATTTTGCCTATTATATATTTTTTATATAAAATAATAATTTTATAATTGAAATAGTTGGTTGTTATATATTTGTTTGTTATGTAGTGAAATTTATAAATATTTGTTGAAAATAAGATTTCTAAATAAAATAAATATAAATTGGAAAATTTAGAACTTAAGTTCCGGGATTTCTGAAAATTTCTTTCGAATAATTTGGAATATAATATTAATATTATTTGGAAGTATTTTCTGATATAAATATTTCAATGTGATTTGGAAGAAATGTTTTAAAAGAATTTTTGGAAGGAAATAAGTTATGTACTTCCCTCTTTGTCGCTGGAAAATAATTTCGGTGATGAGTGCACACATCATCGACTTTCATTTTCGAGCTTCAAAGTGGGAAAGCCATTGTAGTAGTTTTACTACAGATTTATTTTGATAAACAAATATAAATTTCAAAGTTTAAATATGATAGGATATATAAGTTGTAAGTGTATACATATATATATTATTTTAAATGATTTGAAATAGAACCCGACATTTAGTTTTAAGTTTCTATAAATTAGAGGTTTCAATTATTGTAATGAAATGAATTTTTCACCATTTAATAATTGAAATTTCTAAAATGAAAATAACAAATTAAGTGCTAAGTTATAAATGAAATATACAGAAATTTGAAATTTGTAAACTATAAATAAAAAGGATATGAAAATTAGAAATTATAACTATTGAACAGTAAGTTAATTAAAATGAAATAAGATAAACTTGTATAACATTCAATTACATTCTTAGGAACATAAATATATAACTTACCAAAATATTAAAAGTTGTAAGGTTTAATAAGAAAATGTAATGGAATATTATACAAGTAAAACTTAAAGTAATGAAAGTGTTCAATGGAATTTCTTTTGTAAATAAGAAATTTTGATATTATAATTGCTATAAACTTAAGTTATGATTGAAATACTACTAAATAAAATGAAATAGAAAGTGAAGTACTGTAAGTAAATAATTATAAACTTAAGTTAAGGTTTGAAGCTAGTGATAATTAAAGTAGATAATAAAATGAATACTATATTAAATTTAATGATTATAGCTTTTAGAAAAGTTGAAATGATTTAGAAAATGGATTTAATATTCAATGACATTATATAAGAAAGGATGAAGGTAAATTAAAAAGGTAAGAAACTTAAGTATGAACTCCTACATTAATGAATATTAATATCTAATAGAAACCAAGTAAAAATTTATAAATGTGAAATAAACGACAATAAATTATATGAAAAACTTAAATAATGAATTCACTGATTACTTTAAACAATTGAATGGAAATAACTTATGTAAGAAATGAATGTAAAGTAATGAAAGGAAATTTTCATTATAAATGAAAAAATGAATTTTATAAGTAACGAATGAAAATAAATGAAAGTAAGTACTAAATGAATGAATGTGTATTTATTTACAAAGAAACCTATATAATACTTTAAGACTTGATTTACATATGTTTTATTTTTTTTATATGAGTAACAAATGTAAGAAAATGTAAATAACATACGTAAACAAATGAATGTAAATAGATGGAATTAAGTATTATATGAATGAATGGGAATTGAATTTGTGAGAAATAAATGTAATTAAAGAAATAACCCTTGTATCTATGCAAAGGGGAAATGAACTGCAAATGTTGTGAAAGAAACTAATAAGAATAAACTTAAATAATGCTTGGAGTCATTGTTTGTTTTGGTTTATGGGTTGTTTGGGATAGGATACTTCTAATTGTTTGGATGTATAAATAATCTGTTGAGTTTTATCTAAGACTGTTGAGTGTATGGTATACTTAATAGTTTATTTGTCATTCTATGCGATTAAAAGTGTCTAAACCCAAACAAACCATTTATTTTGATTGATATGGATGAATGGTTGATTACTTTGATTCCTTGTGATAATTGTATGCTTGTTTAAAAGTGATTGTTGCTATGTTGCATTGATTTGTCTTGTTATTAGTTGAAACAACTTAAACATTTCACTTTTATATAATTATTAACTCCTTTGGACATTATAAGTGCAATACAGGTTTATGGAAGCAATAGCTACTGCTTTGGTTTCATAAAATAAGCGTTAATTGCCCGATAAATAGGTACGTTCTCGGATTACGGTTTTATAGCGATATTATATTGTTTTTCCCGCTGTTGGGATATATTATTTTGGAAAAATATGATATATATTGTTATTATTGATATTATTTTATCCCACAAACCTCTCCGTACAAAGGAGACCGTGCCGAAATTTTCCGTAAATTTTGGACTTAGAATATTTTGTGAAATGTTTTCAACTCTTATTAACTTGAATATAAAAAGGATTTAATTGTTATAATTTGATATATTTTATTTAAATTATTTAATTTTGTAAATTTATTTGATATAAAAATTATATTTTGGATAAGATATATTGATTACTTAATTCCTTCTTTTCCTTTCTTTTCCTTTTCGGGGACGAAAAGTTTTAAGTGGGGGAGAGTGTAACGAACCGAAATTTTCAACAATTAAAATTTGTTAATTTAATAAGATTTTGTGATTTAATATTGGAAGAAATAAAATTTGTGATTTGTTAATGAAAATAATAACTAAAATGAAACGCAATAAGGTTAACTTAGGTTAATTGTTAACAATTTGAATGAAATTCCAATCAATTGAAATGATTAAAAGGCTATACTTGGTTATAAATAAATACATGAAAACAAATGTAAATATTGAATCAATTAATGAAATATTATATAATTAATGGTAATTGAATAAAATCTACGTTAAGTAAGTAATTATAACATTTGGGTGTAATTAATAAACTTATTAATGTGACTAAAAGTTAATGGTGACAAACTATTATGTGTTACCTATTTATTTAGTCTATTAAATTGAATTTGAAATCAATTAAAATTAAATTAAATTAAATGTTACATTAATGAGAATTAAGACAATAACTTAAATGTGTGAATGCAATAAAGTGAATGGAAATGTTAATTTTATTCATAAGGAAATAATTGATTTAATAAAAGAATGAAACCAAGATAAATAAATTCATTGGGATTTTTTATTTATTTATGATTAATATGTAAAATTGACAAAATCCAGTATAATTGAAATACAGTAATTAATACAAATAAAATTTGGAAATAGGAGGATATTAATGTAATGAAATATAAAACAATGTTAACTATGCCTATAGAATAAATTGATTGAATATAAAGATTGAAACCAAAGTTAATCAATTTATTGGAATTTAAAATTTTAATTAATTTAATTTAATTACAGTTGGAAATTGAACACTGTAATCTGAGTAATAACCAACACTGAATTGATATATAAACTTTTATTAAGTCATTGTAAATGTCTAAGTAATCAAAATTGATGAAATTTGTTGATTATTAATATTGAATTGGAAAAGTGATTTAATTAATTTAATATTAATTAATTTAATTAACGTGTAAATAGCCATTTTAGTCATTATCTCGGATTTCGACAAATCCAATTTCATCGGATCCGTAATGGTAAATTGTTGTAGGATTTCAAGTTTCGTAATGATCGGACTTGTCATTTGATCGTATGGGCTCGAAATGCCTAGAAATCAATTTAATTGAAATCAATTTGGAATAAGCTGATTTTAACATAACTTCTTCATATGATGGAATTTGGACTTGGAATCTGTTCCATTGGATTTGAAATCATCAAAAACATCTATTTTGATATATGGGATGACCCATTTTCGTTCCGGAGACAGAACGGGCTTTTCGGGTCTTTTATCGTTCAACTTCCATATCAAATCTTGTCCATTCATTCTATTTTCAGCTTTGCCTATAAATAGCCCGTTATAAACCCTAGCCACTTCTTATTTTCATTTGTCTGTACGTACAATTCTCTCTGGCTTCTTCTTCTCAATGGCAGACAAACCAAACAAATTCCAAACTCAATTGCAAATCAAAATCAAATCAAAAATTCAAACTCCTCCAACCGTATCAAATTATATACCGTTTCGAAGCTCTCGACTAGCATAATCCACTGTAATGATTCGTTTTTCAATTCGTGTTATCGTTTGACCAGAAATTGAGGATGAACCTCGGCCGTTCGTTTTAGAGTTTTGACGATCCAACGGTGGATCGTCGCCCGATCGACGATCGGGAGGCGGCGTTGGGAAGGTGATGGAGTGCAGGTCGTAGCAGTGGCCTTCGTTTGACTCAACATGGCCAGAATTAGCCTCGAATGGCATGTTTTCGGTGGCGGCGGCACTGCTTTTCCGGCGAGTTTCGAAAGGCCGCGACTTCATGGTTGGGGAGGCGCTACGTGGGGCTGTCAACGAAGATGGTTGATCGAAGTATTATAGGGTATGGCGGCGGGTTTCGATGGATTAAGGCTTCGTTGAGAGGGAAGACGCATTGTCTGAGCTGACGTGTAAGGCTCGGATTTGTTTTCTTTTATTTTAATATAAATTGAATTTTGAATGCTCTAATGTTAATAACTTTCACATGCGCGGTCCAATTCATGTGCGGTTTGATCCGCTGGGATCGTATCGAAATTCCGGACATTTTGATACTTGTTTGGACGAATTCTGAGACTGTTAAATTTTGGGCCTTTAGTTGAATATCAAATCGATTTAAAATTCAAAGGTGAGTTTTTTAACCCACTCACAACTTCTAAAATTTCTTATGTTATTTAAATTTAATTTATGATGTGATTAGAAATTTATTGATCGATGTTTGGTATATTTAAATTGTCATTTTGGTTAAATTTGACTTTATTGCATTTAATTATCATTTAATTAAATATTGAAGTCTAAATTGTCAATCTAATACCTGCATTAATTATCAGTTATCTATTGATGTTCATTGATTGATTTGGATAATGATTGTGATGTATGTTTGATTTGTTGATATTGGATGACTGGATGTTTCATTTTATATTGTTATAATTGCAAGTTCCCTATGGGATGAAATGATACATGCCCGAACGATCTATAGATTAGGGAAAAATCGTTATGGGTTATAATGATAGACTCGAGCGATTTTATGGATTTTTATAATAAATTCAGGATTGCGGTTTGAATTGATATATAACCGTAATATTTTAAATTGCGGATTGAAATGATAAATATCTGTACCACTTGACCCTAAGGTAGAGAATTATATACGGACACCGGACTGGTTAAATTAAATGATTTTAATTCCTCGATTTTGAATCCAGTTAAATGATATTTTGAAATAAAATTTGATTTATATAAATTGAATTATTATTGGGAAATCAATTTTATGTTAAAATGTGAATTGGTTTAAAGGAACTGCTTTAAGAAATTTACTTGAAGGTTTAAAGTTGATATTTTAAGTTTAAATGAAATTTATCAGAATTGAGTTATTAAATTGGTTTGAAATATAACTTTGAAATGTATTTAAATTGGAATAATTAAAATTGATATTTCAAACATGGTTTGGAAAGAATTTGAATTGAAGATTTGAAATTGGGTTTGGTTGATTTGGAATTGTAATGGTCCAGATATGTTGGAATAAAAATAAATAGTTAAATTGATATCAATTTCAAACTCATATTTTAATATAAACTGTTTTAAAAATATATTATTTTAAAGACTTTAATTTTTAGGATTTTCTAACTATTAAACTATTTTAACCTATATTAACTATATTAAATCATTTTAACCTATTTAGAACCATTTAATTTATTTTAAAATAATTAACCCATTTTAACTTATTTTAAATCTAATTAATCTATTTTAAAGCTATTTAATCTACTTTAATTATATTTAATCTATTTTAAAATTATTTAACTATCTTAAATCAATTTAATAGTATCTTTAATCTATAACTAAACTATTTTAAAGTATTTTAACTATTTATAACTATTTATAATTATTTAAACTATTTTCTAAATTTTCAGACTAAGTAAGAGGGAAGTGTTTATATTCAAATTCACTGGTTTAAAGACAAATACGGTTAAATGATGTTATAATCTAAGTTGGAATTTAAATGTTATAATTAATTGAATATGATGATTTTAAAGTGAGGATTTAACCTAACTGGAAATATGATTTTTGAAAGAAATTATGATTTCGGAAACGATATGATTTCAAGGGTGAACATTATATCAAAGTGAATATGATTTTGAAAGTGAATATAGTTTGGGAATGAATATGATTTCAAAAAAGATATGATTTGAAACTGAATATGATATTTTGATATAAAATGTGAATTGACTTTAGAAATGTAAAAGAACCATCTGGTATGAAATAAGCATTTGGTTGTTAAAGAGACCGGGATCGGATATTGTAACGATCCGGATTTTTCACGTTCGAAAATCCACATCCATACTTTACATCATACTCGAATGCCGTAGATTCGACCGTTCAAATCCGAGTCGCCGGAGCTTATAACAACATTAAGTAAACAACACAGCGGAAAAGAAAAAGAATATAGATATACAACATCTGATACAATATCCAGATACAATGATGATACAATGAATATCTATATACATCAGAGATATGATACAAGAAATAGCAGCGGAAAGAAAATAGATAACACCAGCAGCGGATAGAATGTCTCCAATAGAATGCTCCAAGATAAGCAACGTCAATCCATGAACTCCAAGAACTGAACTAGCTCCAGATAATCCACTAAACCTGAATATCTGAAAAACCAAACTCTAGACTGCTCGTGTGGAAAATAGTGGGCACCCAGAGTTTAGGAAGGGAATAATAAACTCCGGATCAGTCATGGGACTGGTGTGAGCAACAAAAACAGTTTATCTTTAAAACAAGAAACAAAGGCTTTTAAACATTGAAATCCGCAATGCTTTTCGAAAATGAAACTACCATAAGGCCTCCCGCCACACACACAATGCAATCGCAGAATTGGAGGAGATTTCTCCTTATGATAATCAAACATGCTTACTACGCCAGAAAAACTTTTTTGATATTATTAATAGTGCATAGTGGAAAACCATTTCGAAAGTATAATATCAATCTTAGCCAGCATACAACCATTATTGTATGCCTACTATAGCTACTACGTTCAATAGCAGGTTACCGCCACATTCCATAGCAGGTTATACAACTAAAACCGTACAGGGTTCGTATTGTTTCTTTGGATTTCCAACAAATGATCAGGCTAAGGAACTTCCTTACACCGAAATAGAGACGCCTCTGGAAAGACGCCCCGGATCCTAACCGGATCTCTGCAAACAAAAGGCCGACGCTACCTCACGCTGTACAGCTGTAACTAGGTAACTAACACACTGACGCTACCTCACGATGTACAGCTGTAACTAGGTAACTAACACACGAGTCATGTCATCCCCCGGTCATTACCGACCTTTATCCGAGCGCTCGATAACCAACATCACACATAATAAATAAAGTGTATCCACATGAGTAAGTATCTGGGCTCCATACCATGATACCACCCTTTTATCCAGAAGGAAATGACATACCCTCGGGGCGCTACCCCTACAAACCTTTGTCGCAACATTCCTGTTTCGACCATTACCGGGTTGTGAGGCTCGACGAAGTCTCGTTCACAAAGCTACGCTTTTTCACAAAGTCACGCTTTGACCAACAATGATCATCAGCACTTCGTATGCCACATTACCAAATTGGGAATGTATCACTAGTAACCATCAACTACATAACCTCTGAGCTCGTACGTCTCAGAGAAGGGTGTTAAGCTAAGAGAATAAATTCTCCGCCACCAACAGAAATGTATTTGATAGAAACCAGCTTTACATCTCAAAGTGTAACGTCAGACACACATCCATACAAGTCTGTTCCGGGTTCGAACAGAACCGAAGGCACTTCCGAAGAAGCCCTTGCAAATCCGGGTATTCACAATCTCGATCGGACTTCCCATCACTTAGGGAATCTCTATACCGGAGCCATGATGCAGAGAAAATCGATAGGTCATCCTATCACTCTCGCAAATACCCGGTCTTCACCACTGGTCTTCAAATGCTATCCATATATGTCGTATCATTATTCGGAATGGGTTATATGACACAAAGGTCCTTTCCCGGCTAAACCGAATAACGAGCGCAAATAAAAATCATACGGATACTGGGGTCTCAGTTAATTCACAGCTTAAAGCCCAAAACTTTTCATTCGAATGGTTAAAACAAATTACCATTTCCAATCTTTTAAACAAAAAGATTCATTTCAAAAACCTTCACTGGTTTAAACAATTTCCACACTTTTAATCTTTTAAACAAAAAGATTCAATTCACAAAGTTCACCCCGTTCACAAAGATTCATTCATGGATTTCAAAAAAATTTCCATTTCAATTGAATTAACTCGTTAAATCTTTAAGTCAAGATTTAACTTTTAGCTTTCAAAACAATTCTATTTCAAGTTAGATTAACTCATCCGGTCTTTGAAATCAAAGACTCGTTTCATAGTTTTCAAAACATTTCAATTCCATTTCAAACTTGAAATTCTTTCAACACAAATTGGAAGTTCATTACTTATGTGAAAGCTTTTACTATTTGAAAACAAATAGTTTCGTTTCAGAAAAATCCAGTTATATTTACACGAGTTAAATCCCTTGAATTAAATTCAAATTCCCAAATTAATACCTTTAAATGGTTTAACCCAAATATAACTTGTACATCATCTTTAATCCCTAGTTTCAAATCAAAGAATTCAATTTCAAACTTGAATTCAAATTTAAATCAAATTATTTAAAGTTTCAAAACTCGATTAAGTTATTCAAGATAACTTTTATCTTTGAAATTCCATTTTAAAAAGCTTTTCATATTAAACCCCAATTTCCAATTTCAAAATCAATTGAAATTAAAATTTCAATTTCAAAAACATCAAATTTAAATCATCTGTGACTTAACCGATTTCCACGTGAAATCCATATTTGTGTGTGTAAAGGTGTAGTCCAGGGATTTCACACAATAGTGCACAACATCAATCATCATAGATATATCGATAAGCGGTATAACCCATAACGCTTATCTTCATTCACAGATTCATAGATAAAATAAATTTATCAGTCACAAAGAGTCACTATTACAATTCGATGTGGGTTTCGGATAACCAACTGGAATCCGACTCCCTGTCGCATCGAAATTCAAGTGTCGTTTACGGATCAAAGGGTTTCATATTCACATAATAATACATCACAGAAACAAAAATTACAGATCACGACATAAATCAGGATGTATCACAAAGCATCATATATCAGGGGTATCAAATAATTCACATTCAATAGAATCCATACATTCATAAGTAAAGTCAAGTATTCAATAGTTATTTATAAGCAGAATCAATTAATCGTTTAATCCTGATAAATTCAATTTATTTCCAAGTAAATTAATTACTTATGAATTAATTATCAAATCTTGATTTATCAATTTATAAATCATCTCATATAGATTAATTTATCAAACACCTTAATTAATTAATTTTTTTTAATTAATCATATTAATCAAGTTATCCTTTAAACCATTTACATGATTTAATTAACCCCTTAATTTATTTTCATTAAGTAATTTACAATTTCAATTGATTATCTTAAATAAATAAATTTAATTATCAAGGTTTATCACAATATTTTAATTACTTAAAAATCCCTAGTTAATCATCCTTATTAACTACTAATATTTCCTTAATTGTTTTCTTAAGAAATTTTCCTTGGATTAATTCATTTAAATCTTTAAATCATTTCTATTTTTATAAATACATCTAAATTATTTATTTATAAATTAAATAAATCACTCTTTAATTACCTTATTAA
This sequence comes from Allium fistulosum, assembly GCA_030737815.1. Classification (NCBI taxonomy): domain Eukaryota; kingdom Viridiplantae; phylum Streptophyta; class Magnoliopsida; order Asparagales; family Amaryllidaceae; genus Allium; species Allium fistulosum. The sequence goes on from CM060906.1 coordinate 923,336,210, forward strand.
TTTAAATCATCTTTGACTTAACAATAAACTTATAAACGAACAATAACATTATCGTTTATAAAAAGGAATAATTTTAGAAATTTATTTAACTAAATTTTGTTAAAGTTCAAATCTGGAAACATAAAACCCGAGACTTTCCTCCGGTATTACCAGAGTAACACTTCGAGTTCCTTCCCATTTTCCCCCGAGTCCACGAAATCGCCTGCTTGCTTCGAGTCGAAACTCCACTTGCACGAGACCAACCCCGAGACTCCTCTTTCTTCCCCAAACCAACATTCTTCCTGATACACCAGCTTCTCGCGTGCACGTGCACACGCACCACGATCACCTGCAGCCACCATCATGATCATCGGCAAGTCACCTCTGATCATCTCAACCCCATCGACAACCCAGATCGTAGAATTCGAGCCCAATTCGAGATCGAACCTCTCGATCAAAACACTGGAAACCCATCACCACAAACAATCTCCTCGTCCCGACCATCTCGACCACCATCAACCACATCCCTCTACTAGAACCTTCGCCGTAGTCCCCTCTACCTTCCCCTTGAGCCACGACGAACTCGATCAATCAGAGGTGGCGAAATCGTCACGTTTCCAGACCACTTCAAAACCAAACGTTAACCCTAGTTTCCATTCGTTCGATCATTTGTTGCAATAGAAAAATCATTGAACATTTTTCCTATGATTCTCGATCATTCCAGCACCTCCACGCCAAATCTCGCCTACCATCATCACGCCGATCAACGGCAATTGCCTAAAATACCATTTCCGTTTAACTTCCTCAAACTCGAGAATCTCTCACTTAAAAATCATGAATTCATATTTAAAAATCATGGTTAATGAAAACGAACAAATTCATGAAGTCAAAACTCAAGTTTTAATCGATTAAATTTTTGACAAAATTTAATTTCACTGTGTTCTTACCCTTTCTAGTAAATCCATACAAATTAATTGCTTAGAAGTATTTTTAAAATCTTAGTCTTGTTAATTCGAACATTTTTTGTTTAAATAACAAAGTCTAACAGTGAATGATTTAAGAGATTTGTATTTTTCTTTTTGTTTAGCCTGTAAACATTAAAACAGGGATATCTGCCTGTACATGCATCTCTTAGTCCTTATGTATATATATATATACACACCATCATACAAGCAAAATCACAACTTCAATATCATATCAACAACAAGATATACATCAGATTCAAGAAGGTTGCTCACCTGAGAAGATTTTTTTGAACAAAGAATACTTTTGTTTGAAGACTGCCGTTTGGTTTATCTGTGAATCCTTTCTGTTTTGTTTTAGTTGCTTTTAATTTGCTTGTTTTCCAGGCTGAAGACTTTGCCTTGTTTCCAGATTTTTAATCCTTTGCATTCCATCTTCATTTGAATTTTTCAGGTTGAATTTTGTTTTAGTTTTCAAAATGATATCTTCCTTATATTTTTCTCAGCTCGAACTGAAATGAGGAAGACTTGATAAAAAATGAGTTTCAGGGTACTCATTTTGTACAAGTCGATATGAGTTGTTTGTACAAAAATGCAGGGATATTTCTTTTCCTTGTTGGATGAAATGAGATGGCATTGATTTCTTTGGTACCATTTTGTTTACCAGGCAAGATCTTGGAGGCTGATATATTGATTTGGTGGCCAAGCATTAATTAGGCTTTGTACAAATGGTTATTTTATTTGATTGTATATTTGAATATATACTTGCATTTCGGCTGAAGGTACTTGAACATGATGGCTTCATTAAATTGACTTTGTACAAATGTATATTTGTTTAAACTTATCTTTAAACACTTTTGTTGTTGTCTTGTTTCATACTTGCATATTAGTTTTCTTTTGTAAGCTAATTCATATGTACATTTACTTTGTATTATTTTCCATGTGTATATATTTTTGTTTCATTCTTTTACAAGTGTTTGTATTTTCTTCTTTGTTTATTTTATTACTTAAGAATATGAGTAAACTCCTATTTTATCCTATTTCCTTTGATTATATTTTGTATCTATTTTATTTGTATTATATCGTATTGATTTATCAAGATATATGTATTTATTTCACAAATTTTATTCAAAAATTATTTAAATTATCAATTTAAATAAAATAAAATCTAGGGTCGTTACAAACTTCCCCCCTTAAAAGAATTTCGTCCTCGAAATTAGCAGGTACGAAAATAACACAGAGATAGACAGATTCGATCTCCTATAATACTCAAACACAAGATACGGATTCCGAATTCAAGTCGGAATATCTCAGAATACATACCAATTTGTCCCTCTTCGGACTTTGGTATTCACAAGAAATTACAATAGAATTTCAAATTTTGGTTTATAATCGAAATCGTTTTATCGATTCAATTCAAATTTAGCTTCATATTCTATTAATCAAATTAACTTAATTTAAAATTTCCAATTTCAAATTCAATAAGGTTTAAATCAAAAAGCTGATAAGAAACCGATGAAGATACGAAGTAAGGATTTTCTACAACGATTCGTAGGGCCATCACCGTATCGAAACTTCTTCCCGGAGCTGTCACGAAGGAATCAAAAGAATTTGAAAAGACAAATCAAAGAATATTGATAAGAAAGTTGTTTCCACTGTTGTAGGGTATTGACCATTTATAGTCGTATTCCCTGTCCCCTATCTCGTCCTCTTCTTGCACTCATACTCACTATCAGTGGATAGTAAGAGAATTTACTGAGGCATTCGAACAGATATATGAGGAATACTCATTCTAGGGTATACTTCACCCTATCTCTAATGAGCTACTTAACGTGTTACACTCCTGAGCTAAAGTTCAACTTCAGCTCTGATACCAAATGTAACGATCCGGATTTTTCACGTTCGAAAATCGACATCCATACTTTACATCGTACTCGAATACCGTAGATTCGACCGTTCAAATCCGAGTCGCCGGAGCTTATAACAACATTAAGTAAACAACACAGCGGAAAAGAAAAAGAATATAGATATACAACATCTGATACAATATCCAGATACAATGATGATACAATGAATATCTATATACATCAGAGATATGATACAAGAAATAGCAGCATAAAGAAAATAGATAACACCAGCAGCGGATAGAATGTCTCCAATAGAATGCTCCAAGATAAGCAACGTCAATCCATGAACTCCAAGAACTGAACTAGCTCCAGATAATCCACTAAACCTGAATATTTGAAAAACCCAACTCTAGACTGCCCGTGTGGAAAATAGTGGGCACCCAGAGTTTAGGAAGGGAACAATAAACTCCGGATCAGTCATGGGACTAGTGTGAGCAACAAAAACAGTTTATCTTTAAAACAAGAAACAAAGGCTTTTAAACATTGAAATCCGCAATGCTTTTCGAAAATGAAACTACCATAAGGCCTCCTGCCACACACACAATGCAATCGCAGAATTGGAGGAGATTTCTCATTATGATAGTCAAACATGCTTACTACGCCAGAAAAACTCTTTTGATATTATTAATAGTGCATAGTGGAAAACCATTTCGAAAGTATAATATCAATCTTAGCCAGCATACAACCATTATTGTATGCCTACTATAGCTACTACGTTCAATAGCAGGTTACCGCCACATTCCATAGCAGGTTATACAACTAAAACCGTACAGGGTTCGTATTGTTTCTTTGGATTTCCAACAAATGATCAGGCTAAGGAACTTCCTTACACCGAAATAGAGACGCCTCTGGAAAGACGCCCCGGATTCTAACCGGATCTCTGCAAACAAAAGGCCGACGCTACCTCACGCTGTACAGCTGTAACTAGGTAACTAACAAACTGACGCTACCTCACGATGTACAGCTGTAACTAGGTAACTAACACACGAGTCATGTCATCCCCCGGTCATTACCGACCTTTATCCGAGCGCTCGATAACCAACATCACACATAATAAATAAAGTGTATCCACATGAGTAAGTATCTGGGCTCCATACCATGATACCACCCTTTTATCCAGAAGGAAATGACATACCCTCGGGGCGCTACCCCTACAAACCTTTGTCGCAACATTCCTGTTTCGACCATTACCGGGTTGTGAGGCTCGACGAAGTCTCGTCCACAAAGCTACGCTTTTTCACAAAGTCACGCTTTGACCAACAATGATCATCAGCACTTCGTATGCCACATTACCAAATTGGGAATGTATCACTAGTAACCATCAACTACATAACCTCTGAGCTCGTACGTCTCAGAGAAGGGTGTTAAGCTAAGAGAATAAATTCTCCGCCACCAACAGAAATGTATTTGATAGAAACCAGCTTTACATCTCAAAGTGTAACGTCAGACACACATCCATACAAGTCTGTTCCGGGTTCGAACAAAACCGAAGGCACTTCCGAAGAAGCCCTTGCAAATCCGGGTATTCACAATCTCGATCGGACTTCCCATCACTTAGGGAATCTCTATACCGGAGCCATGATGCAGAGAAAATCGATAGGTCATCCTATCACTCTCGCAAATACCCGGTCTTCACCACCGGTCTTCAAATGCTATCCATATACGTCGTATCATTATTCGGAATGGGTTATATGACACAAAGGTCCTTTCCCGGCTAAACCGAATAACGAGCGCAAATAAAAATCATACGGATACTGGGGTCTCAGTTAAATCACAGCTTAAAGCCCAAAACTTTTCATTCGAATGGTTAAAACAAATTACCATTTCCAATCTTTTAAACAAAAAGATTCATTTCAAAAACCTTCACTGGTTTAAACAATTTCCACACTTTTAATCTTTTAAACAAAAAGATTCAATTCACAAAGTTAACCCCGTTCACAAAGATTCATTCATGGATTTCAAAAAAATTTCCATTTCAATTGAATTAACTCGTTAAATCTTTAAGTCAAGATTTAACTTTTAGCTTTCAAACAATTCTATTTCAAGTTAGATTAACTCATCCGGTCTTTGAAATCAAAGACTCATTTCATAGTTTTCAAAACATTTCAATTCCATTTCAAACTTGAAATTCTTTCAACACAAATTGGAAGTTCATTACTTATGTGAAAGCTTTTACTATTTGAAAACAAATAGTTTCGTTTCAGAAAAATCCAGTTATATTTACATGAGTTAAATCCCTTGAATTAAATTCAAATTCCCAAATTAATACCTGTAAATGGTTTAACCCAAATATAACTTGTACATCATCTTTAATCCCTAGTTTCAAATCAAAGAATTCAATTTCAAACTTGAATTCAAATTTAAATCAAATTATTTAAATTTTCAAAACTCGATTAAGTTATTCAAAATAACTTTTATCTTTGAAATTCCATTTTCAAAAGCTTTTCATATTAAACCCCAATTTCCAATTTCAAAATCAATTGAAATTAAAATTTCAATTTCAAAAACATCATATTTAAATCATCTGTGACTTAACCGATTTCCACGTGAAATCCATATTTGTGTGTGTAAAGGTGTAGTCCAGGGATTTCACACAATAGTGCACAACATCAATCATCATAGATATATCGATAAGAGGTATAACCCATAATGCTTATCTTCATTCACAGATTCATAGATAAAATAAATTTATCAGTCACAAAGAGTCACTATTACAATTCGATGTGGGTTTCGGATAACCAACTGGAATCCGACTCCCTGTCGCATCGAAATTCAAGTGTCGTTTACGGATCAAAGGGTTTCATATTCACATAATAATACATCACAGAAACAAAAATTACAGATCACGACATAAATCAGGACGTATCACAAAGCATCATATATCAGGGATATCAAATAATTCACATTCAATAGAATCCAAACATTCATAAGTAAAGTCAAGTATTCAATAGTTATTTATAAGCAGAATCAATTAATCGTTTAATCCTGATAAATTCAATTTATTTCCAAGTAAATTAATTACTTATGAATTAATTATCAAATCTTGATTTATCAATTTATAAATCATCTCATATAGATTAATTTATCAAACACCTTAATTAATTAATTTTTTTTTAATTAATCATATTAATCAAGTTATCCTTTAAACCATTTACATGATTTAATTAACCCCTTAATTTATTTTCATTAAGTAATTAACAATTTCAATTGATTATCTTAAATAAATAAATTTAATTATCAAGGTTTATCACAATATTTTAATTACTTAAAAATCCCTAGTTAACCATCCTTATTAACTACTAATATTTCCTTAATTGTTTTCTTAAGAAATTTTCCTTGGATTAATTCATTTAAATCTTTAAATCATTTCTATTTTTATAAATACATCTAAATTATTTATTTATAAATTAAATAAATCACTCTTTAATTACCTTATTAATTTAAATCATCTTTGACTTAACAATAAACTTATAAACGAACAATAACATTATCGTTTATAAAAAGGAATAATTTTAGAAATTTATTTAACTAAATTTTGTTAAAGTTCAAATCTGGAAACATAAAACCCGAGACTTTCCTCCGGTATTACCAGAGTAACACTTCGAGTTCCTTCCCATTTTCCCCTGAGTCCACGAAATCGCCTGCCTGCTTCGAGTCGAAACTCCACTTGCACGAGACCAACCCCGAGACTCCTCTTTCTTCCCCAAACCAACATTCTTCCTGATACACCAGCTTCTCGCGTGCACGTGCACACGCACCCCGATCACCTGCAGCCACCATCACGATCATCGGCAAGTCACCTCTGATCATCTCAACCCCATCGACAACCCAGATCGTAGAATTCGAGCCCAATTCGAGATCGAACCTCTCGATCAAAACACTGGAAACCCATCACCACAAACAATCTCCTCGTCCCGACCATCTCGACCACCATCAACCACATCCCTCTGCTAGAACCTTCGCCGTAGTCCCCTCTACCTTCCCCTTGAGCCACGACGAACTCGATCAATCAGAGGTGGCGAAATCGTCATGTTTCCAGACCACTTCAAAACCAAACGTTAACCCTAGTTTCCATTCGTTCGATCATTTGTTGCAATAGAAAAATCATTGAACATTTTTCCTATGATTCTCGATCATTCCAGCACCTCCACACCAAATCTCGCCTACCATCATCACGCCGATCAACGGCAATTGCCTAAAATACCATTTCCGTTTAACTTCCTCAAACTCGAGAATCTCTCACTTAAAAATCATGAATTCATATTTAAAAATCATGGTTAATGAAAACGAACAAATTCATGAAGTCAAAACTCAAGTTTTAATCGATTAAATTTTGGACAAAATTTAATTTCACTGTGTTCTTACCCTTTCTAGTAAATCCATACAAATTCATTGCTTAGAAGTATTTTTAAAATCTTGGACTTGTTAATTCGAACATTTTTTGTTTAAATAACAAAGTCTAACAGTGAATGATTTAAGAGATTTGTATTTTTCTTTTTGTTTAGCCTGTAAACATTAAAACAGGGATATCTGCCTGTACATGCATCTCTTAGTCCTTATGTATATATATATACACACACCATCATACAAGCAAAATCACAACTTCAATATCATATCAACAACAAGATATACATCAGATTCAAGAAGGTTGCTCACCTGAGAAGATTTTTTTGAACAAAGAATACTTTTGTTTGAAGACTGCCGTTTGATTTATCTGTGAATCCTTTCTGTTTTGTTTTAGTTGCTTTTAATTTGCTTGTTTTCCAGGCTGAAGACTTTGCCTTGTTTCCAGATTTTTAATCCTTTGCATTCCATCTTCATTTGAATTTTCCAGGTTGAATTTTGTTTTAGTTTTCAAAATGATATCTTCCTTATATTTTTCTCAGCTCGAACTGAAATGAGGAAGACTTGATAAAAAATGAGTTTTCAGGGTACTCATTTTGTACAAGTCGATATGAGTTGTTTGTACAAAAATGCAGGGATATTTCTTTTCCTTATTGGCTGAAATGAGATGGCATTGATTTCTTTGGTACCATTTTGTTTACCAGGCAAGATCTTGGAGGCTGATATATTGATTTGGTGGCCAAGCATTAATTAGGCTTTGTACAAATGGTTATTTTATTTGATTGTATATTTGAATATATACTTGCATTTCGGCTGAAGGTACTTGAACATGATGGCTTCATTAAATTGACTTTGTACAAATGTATATTTGTTTAAACTTATCTTTAAACACTTTTGTTGTTGTCTGGTTTCATACTTGCATATTAGTTTTCTTTTGTAAGCTAATTCATATGTACATTTACTTTGTATTGTTTTCCATGTGTATATATTTTTGTTTCATTCTTTTACAAGTGTTTGTATTTTCTTCTTTGTTTATTTTATTACTTAAGAATATGAGTGAACTCCTATTTTATCCTATTTCCTTTGATTATATTTTGTATCTATTTTATTTGTATTATATCGTATTGATTTATCAAGATATATGTATTTATTTCACAAATTTTATTCAAAAATTATTTAAATTATCAATTTAAATAAAATAAAATCTAGGGTCGTTACAGATATTGTCATACTCTCTACCAATACTGAAAACCACTTTTACAACTGTGTACGTGGTGGAAGTTCTAGAAATAAAGTAGGATGGTTTGGCGATCGATTTCTGTATAAGGTATGACGTGACCCTGACTCCCGTGAGTCTACTTAGATGTGACTGAAATAGGAGCAATACCTGGGCGAAGTGAGGTCATTCCTCCGATCGGACATGCTTCTTCGATACCATATTATGACATTTGTGATGATTTGGTGGCCACCCCTTGATTTTGATTTGGAAGTGTGTTCCAAAGTGGGCGGTAGTAGCTGCTATGCGTTACCACCAGCCCAGTTCTGCAATTGGTAAATCTACCCTGGCATTGCCTCGAGTGCCATGTTCACATGCCCTAGAGCGCCTTCTATGAGTTTATTTTGTACCGTACCTATGGGATGTCCTCTGGGTAAACCACCGGTTTGGTGGAGCTTACGGCATTGTATAGACTACGGGAATATATAAAATGTGTTAAGGGGGATATGGGTAACGCGTTAACGCTATTTTAGTACTTTTACTTTACTGTAGACATATTATAATAGCTTATTGTACTACATAGTAGATAGTTTAACGGATTCTTAGGAGATGTGAATCCCGAACATCTCTTAAGTTACTACACTCACGTTAGACACTAGATAAGAGACGTCAAACCCCGTAAACATCTCTGACGCCGTTACACTCATATTTACCATTGATTTAACTTACATAAGATCTTTTAGTTCTAACTCGAGTGTTTTGTCTTTTCAATTCGCTCGGGTCAGCCTGAGCATTTCAGGGTTGAAGACCTTATTTCTAGAGGACAAAGATGAAGACTTGTACTATTATTATTTATTATATTTCACTACATCATGTTGTTCCGCTGCACTTATTTATTTATTCATGTTTATGTAACTCTGATATTTGTGTTGTAAAGAATAATCAAATGTATTTATTAAACGGCTTCATGAACTTTTATTCGATTATTATATTTTGTCATTCCGCTATGAGATTCTGTATTTGTTTTATTTCTTTCTCTTTTCTTATCTATCCCATAACAATCTGGCCTTTTGAATGGTTTGAGCTTGAACTGTGTGTCATCTTAAAACATCCAAAAAGGCAGGTCGTTACACTTATATTTCAAATATTTTAACAAAACTCTGTCGAAATCCTAAGTGAATCAAACTTTATCGTCTCTAGTTTGATTCTCTTCCACTCTATCTTAAAGATCTCAGTGCTATTCAGAGTTATAAGATCATTTGTAATCAAAGAAATGTATCGAGTCTCTCTATCTATCAAAATGATATTGGAAACGGTGTGATTGTGGCCCGTAAATCAATTGGGTGTGGTTGTAGCTCGTAAATCAATTAGGTGATCTTGTAGCCTGGTTAAATCAAGAGAGTTTATCTTGGAGTCAAAGACAGGAGGGTGTATCTCATGGCCTTGAAATCGAGGTTGTAATATCGACATTATATTTGAAAAGAAATCCGCACAAGAAATTGTGTGGGACTGGATGTAGGGTGACTCCAAACCAGTATAAAATTCTGATGTCCTTTTACTTCTTTTTATTTACTATTTGCATCTGTGTTTGATTCTTTGATTGTTTCCGTGTTTGTGAATTGCATCTGTTTGTGTTTAATTTCAAAAGATTTCAAAAATTCCATAAAATCCATTAAACATTATTCACCCCCCTCCAGTGTTAATCCAGCCTTAAGATCCATAATCTGCATTTCCAACGGAAACCAATGCATATGGTATCATGCAACTGGTATGTACTGAATTGTATGTGGGCAAAAGGTATAGGGTCGAAACCATAGGGTTCCGAAAGGGTTGAAGCTTTGCTTTGGTTTTAAAGAAAAATGCGCCTTCTTGCTTTTGACTAAGATGCTTTTGACTTGGTTGGGTTTCGACTAGGTCAAATGGTTTAAAAGGAATTGGTTTCGATTGGGTTGCATCTTTGTTTTAAATGAATGCTTTCGACTATATCGAAACACCTAGCTTCCGCCTTTTTACCTTTCGATCCAGTAGGTTTCGAAGGGGTTGTTTTGTTTTCTGAAAATCTGCCCATCCCTCCAATGCTTTCGAAGGGATGGTTTTGACACCATCACTTCGTTACTTAGGAAATGGTTTCGAAGCAATTGCTTTCGACTCAAATGTATTAAGACCTTTTTTCTATAAGTAAAGTAAAACCCAAACTAGTTTTGAAAGAGATGATTTGAATGATTTCAAATGGAAGTGCTTTCAACTTTAATGGGGTTATGTCCATTTGCTCTACCTGAAGGCGTAATCCAAAGGTTTCGACCGGGTCGTTTTCAAAGGGTTTCGAAGGAGTTAACTTTGAATGGTTTCAAAAGGTATCCACATATTTTAAATTGAACCCAAAGGCTTTTGAAAGGTCTAAGTTTAATGCTTTCGAAAGGTTTTAATAACGCTTTCGAAGGGGTGGTTCCCCAGAGGTTTCGAAGAAGTCGAAAGGTGCTATTTTCTGATGGTTTCGAAAGGAAAGGTTTTCCAAGGGTTTCGAAATACAATGCTTAAAAGTTTTTAAAAGAAAGATGTCAAAGGTTTTTAAAGCTTTTGAAATGGTCACTTTCAATGGTTTTGAAGGGGTTACCTTGAAGGGTATCGAAAGGGTGTTAATAAAGGTTTCGAATGTGTTGAATATGCAGTGTAGCCTCAGTATTTCAAGTTAAAAAGGGTTTTGACTTGTTCCGGAAGGATAGTTAATCCTCATTAAAATTCATGAACATTATTTTGAGTAAAGTATATATATCATGGTAAAATGTCTTAGAGTAAAGCTAAAGATATATTTTCCTTGTATATATATGATTTGAAGGACTAAATCATTTTGAAAATGGTTTTCAAGGAAAATTTAAAGGGTAGTTAACCCTAAGAAAAGATTTTGGATAGTTAGTCCATTTTGATTCGGACAGTTATTCCAGCTAGTGCAGTTAGCCCAGTTTTATGGACAGTTAGTCCATTTTAGCATAACGGACCTTGCTATTGTTTTTCGCATAGATAGTCCTTTTGTTAGCATAACGGGCCTTTCTATTACGTTGTGGGTAGATAGCTCACATATTACCTGTTTTATAGACAGATAGTCCATTTATTGGCATAATGGATATTGCTATTTTGATATAATCAGTTTGATTAACCAGTTTGGTGCAGGAAAGGATTTGCAAAATAAATATGTTTTGAAAAGGATATCAAAGAGGGAAACCCGTTTCACTAAGCGGCATGGTCTCACTTAATATCAGTAAACCGAGATGTAATAGAATTATTCACACCAGCTTTATGTCTGACTCGAAGTTTTTATTCCCCTTAAACTCCCAGGTACTCAAAATTGATCTGAGTAGGCCGAGGGTTGAGGTTTTAGTCTTCTGGCGAATAAAGTTTTCAAAGACGAGCAGGTGGCTGATGGATAGCTAATTAGGATCATAGATTATTCTGTTTATTTTTCCACTATGTATATTATGTCAGATATGACAATATTTCTTTGATAAACCATGGGGGAATCCTCATATGTCGCTCTTGGCGTATTTTGTAATGATATATTTAATCGTTACCTGGGAAACGTTAAGGGATTATGTAACAGGGATATGAAATATTGTTTTGAAATGTAATCAGCAAAATGTTGTTTCTAAAATCGGTGATTTTGTTCATATTCATGTGCTTCTGATATTATGGATACCATTATTATTGACGTATTTTGTCACCAGTAGTTAATAATATGGATGACTACAGCTGTGACGACCCGGATTTTGACGTTTGATAATTGGGTGATTAACTGATTTAAATTATTGGAATATTAATGGATCGGACAAAGGAATTTCTGGTAATTAAGAAAATATCTGAATATATAAATTGGTTTAAAAACTATAATAAATATTGAATTATGAAATCTCTGAATATGATGAAAATAAAGAATATATTAATATATAAACTCCACCATATAAATTAAAGGTAAAAATGTCCATAAATATATGTATAAATGTAAATGTTGTATATGAGAACAAATATAAGTTAATATATATATATATTCATTTAATTAAATAGTGAAAGTGTAAATACATAGGTATATGATGACAATTACCTATATATATATAAGTAAAAAAATATATGAAGTGTATATGCTTGTAAACAAAAAGGGGTAAGCATGACAAAGTAAGAATGTATATTGTATACATATGATGAGAAAAAATATAAAAGTGAATATATGTGTAAGGCATATATGCATTTAAACAATGGAAAAAGGTACGTATATATATATATATATATATGCATAAGGATATATATCAACAAATGTACATGTAGACATGTTAGGGGACATATCTAGTCAAGCTTACAAAACATAACATCAAAGCTTTTTCATATAAAATCAATTCATGTCAGGTCACAACAGTGTGCAAATCAAAGAAATAAACAAAAAGGAAATAAAATAAAAATGTAAACATATGAAGATCTGTACAATACCTCAGCCTTGGCTTACCCTGTCATCTTATTTCTTCTATTATATATACCTCCACCTGTCTTCATTTATTTCATTCGAACAAGCTAAGTAAAAAAAAGAGATATTGCCATTTAAGAAAATAAATAAGTCTTGAAGCAGGAGCTCGACAAAAACAGAGCAACAGTGTATATATCTTTAACAGGTGAGTAAACTTCACTTTAAAACCTATGATCATAACCAGATGCTTATAATGGATTGTGTGAAAATATGGTTGCTTATGTTTATGTGTATGAATGCATGTATGTATACATACGATGTGCTGTATATATCTAGATGCATGTTTGGAAATGGATGTTCATCTCTCTGTTTAAACTTTGGTGAGAAAACATTTAAATTAAAAAACAATTTTGAAAATCTATGAATATGTTTAAATGATGGTGATGAATTTTTGAAAGAATAATATGGTTTGTATATGTTTATACATGAGAATGTATGTGTGTATTTGCCTGTTCAAACTGTGTGTATGAATATAGCCCTCTGTTAATATACAGGCTTCTAAATTTATAAAATAAAATTCATATCTCTCCAGATATCTAATGATAGGCTAAAATTTGTAGATAGAAAATGTTTGTGAGTATATAAACTTAATTTTAAAAATAAAATTCATAGATATATATGAACAGATTATTTATAAAATATGAAATATCCAGGTCTGATAAAAATTGGTCCAAATTTAATTGTCAGGAAATTATGAATCAAGTCTATAACTTGATTCTAGTTTGAAATTCATGAATTTAGAGATAGGAATTGTGATTTTTTTTAAAATAGAAATGGATGAGGTATGGTGGGATGATGGGTTTCGACTTTTTTGTCGATTTCTGGTGATCTGTGTCGGAGTTTGGGGCGAGGCTTGAACTGGAGGTGGCCGGGGGATGGTTGATCACAGGAAAAATGGAGATGGATTTTTTTTCTGGTGATCGAGCGTTGAGGTTGGAGCTATACTAGGGTTCGAGAATCATTTTGGAACGATGATGTTCATGAAGCTTTCGAGATGGCCGTGGGTGATGGTAAGTGATCGCGAGGGGGGGATTAGAAGCGTGGCGACATGATGAAGGTCTGGTGATGTCGGCGAAGGAGGACGTGGTCGAGATCGTCGGCGATGGTCGTTTTTCCGTTGCGTTCGTTTTCCAGATTTTCGATCGAGTATCGAATTTTCGTTTTGGCCTTCGATTCATACTTCTGGGGTGTCGCGCTGATGGACGAGGTCGTAGGTGATGCTCTGGGGCCGAAGGCGATGATCGGAGGACGCTTGGGTGGTTGTGCACGCGCACGAGGCATTCTCTGGTGTCTGGGCATGTTTCGTTGGGGACGAAGCTTGTATCTCGGGTTGATGCTCGAGAAATTTTCGTGTTGGCTTGAAGTTTTGTGGGTAGCAAGGAACTTGGGTTTGAACTCGGGATTTTGTTCGAGTTTTTGTGACTATGGCTCGGGGTATCTGGTGTGTTTCCAGATTTTATAATTTAAGTAAATGTTAACAATATTTATGAATTAGAGAGTTAGTACAAGGTTTAAAAATCAATTGAAAACTGGTTTTCAATTTTTTAAAGAATGATTTAAGTCCAAAGCAAGGCATTTGAACAAGTTTTCAAGAATTTTAAATGATAAAAGTTTATCAATAAGTTATATTTTTATAATTGGTTCTTAAATGTTTTTCTAAAAAAATTAATGATATAATTAAGTTATATTTACCTTTAAATTAATTAGGGTTGTAATTAATTGAAGATGATTAATTAAGCATAATTAATTTAAGGGGATTTTGATAATTAAGAAATTTATTAAGGATAAATTAATTGAGTAATTAGAGATTAAATACTTAAATGATAATTACTTAATGTAAGTAATTAAAGGATTAATTTGTTGAGGGTTAATTAATTTAATTAGCAAATAAAGGTTAAATTAATTAAGGATCAAGGATAATAAATTAAGGATAATTAACCAATGGGATAATTACTTGATGAAAGTAATTAAAGGTAAACTACTTAAGGGAAGTAATTAAGAATTAATTACTTAGTGTAATTAATTAAAGGATTGATTAATTAAGGAAATTAATTAAGGGTTAGTTAATTAATTAGTGTGATTAATTAAAGGATAATTAATCAATGTAAGTGATTATAGGATAATTAATTTGAGTAATTAATTAAGGATAAATGTAATTAATTTGAACGGGTGAAGGTTAATTAATTTGTGTTATTAATTAAAGGCTAATTACTTAATGTAATTAAAGAGGATAATTAAGGAATGATTAATTAATGGTTTGTAATTAATTAATGTTAAGTAAGCAGGATTTAAAAAGTGATTAGAGAAATTAATTTAATTTATTTAAATTAATTGGAATGGTGTGACTAATCAATCTTGCTTATGAATGATTGAATGAT
Source organism: Allium fistulosum (assembly GCA_030737815.1). Classification (NCBI taxonomy): domain Eukaryota; kingdom Viridiplantae; phylum Streptophyta; class Magnoliopsida; order Asparagales; family Amaryllidaceae; genus Allium; species Allium fistulosum. Next base: position 923,351,503 of record CM060906.1, read on the forward strand.
ATTGAATGCCTTGGATTATTTGATGTTTCTAATATGAAATGTTTTGTGATATGATTGGGTTGAACAGTGATAATATGGTTATCTATCGAGATGAATTGCTGTATAAAGTGACATCCTGTATTTAAAGTTTGTATTGTATTTGAATAACTTGGGTTAAGATGACATGGGACTCGAAGAGACCGGGGTCGGGTATCAGTAAATACCCGAAACCACTTCGATTTGAAATCTTCTATAATTCTTTATAGATTTGATATGTGTAATCAATAGGCTGGAATGAAATAATTTAAGTGAACTGGACCCTTGAAACTAAGTGATGGTACTTAGGGGTTGATTTGTGAAATAAGTGTTGACCATAACCAGTTATGAACTCGTAGTAAGGTACGAGTTACCCAGGATTTCAATTATACTTAAAGCTTAGTATTTCAAATTTGCATGGGTTTACTCACACTAGTTTCCAGCCTGACCCGGGTGTTACTTTGATGTAATGCTTGGGTCAGACCGATTATTACAGAATTTCAGGTAAGGACGTTCTGGAGCTCAGAAGACAAGCTGGATGGCAGGAATGTATGGAGTTTTTCCGCTGTGATATATTTCTGTTTATTCGAGATATGTTGATTTGTATATGTCCAGTGATTGTGTATGTGTGTGACTCTAATGCATTAAAATATAATTGACAGATACAGTATTCTTTGTAAACTGGTATTATTTGATATTATATTTTGATCCACTGCGATTTGTGAGAATCAGTGCTGTGTTTCTGTTTCTTCTTCTATCTCTTTCTTCTTTCCTAATTATTTGGAATTTTCGCGATCGAAAATTTTGGGTCGTTACATTTGGTATCAGAGCAAAAGGTTAAGAGAAAACCTTGGCTCTGGTGGGTTTACTCATCAGGGATAGGGTTAGTATTACCCTAGGATGAGTTGAGTGTGTGTGTCTATATGAGAGCGTACTTGTTATTTTCTTATATAAAGGTTTTAAAAATGGTTTTAAAACTGGATGATTTTATAAAAGCTTATATCATATTTATAAAGCAATAATTGGTTATTAAATAAGAAATTAAATAACATATATATACATATCCAAATAAGGATTGGATAAAATGAACTATACAAATAAGATGAATTAAAATTGTTTCAAACCAGAAAATAAATGGTTATTGAGTTTAAATAGGATGATTGTTTTCCAGTAAGCAAATAAATATTTTAAGGAAGTAACCATTAGATGCGAATAACTTGTAAATTAGAAAGGATGTAAATCGAAAAGTTTTGAAATTGTTTCAAATGATAATAGAAATAATAAAGAGTATTATTTAGAATATTTTGAATGTGACCTTGATTTAAAATAAGAGTTGTTTGAAAGCATTAAAGAAAACTGTTTTGAACTAAAACCAAAGGTGATTTAAAATTTAAGGATAACTTAGTGTGTAATGGAAATAATATGTATATATGAGGAATATTCATAATATCAAAGATGGTTTGAAATAAACTCTAAATATTGAGTTTTAAATTTGGAATGAGATGTGATACCCAAGGTGATAAGTTTTTTGAACTTATAAGATTATTAATGTGAAGTTTAAAATTTGAAATGGGAATCCAAATTGGGTAAGGTTGGCTGGATTAAGTATATTGAATTTAACTTAAGAAGAAGTTAAATAAGTTTGGAATAAGCAACCTGAATTGGAAATTTCAAGATGAAATTGGAATCTAACTTGGAAGTTTAATGGTTAATTTGAATTGGGAGTTTGTGTGATCTCAAAATGGGTATGAGATCTGGAAATTGAAAATGGATGGATTTTTTAGAATAAATTAGATGATATTATCCTATTGTTATTAATAATCTTTAGATTGTGAATTGGATTTGTTTAAATGAATGAGGAATGAAGTGTGGTAATATATCCATTATTGAGATAAAAGGGAAATTAAACTTTAATTTGAAATTAAGGATATGGAATTACTTTGAACTGAAAATTTGAATAATTGAATTTGTAAATTAAAATTTGTTTAAGAACTGGTTTCAGAACTGGAAGATAAAAATTGGGTAATAAATTGAATTTTTAAAGATAAAATTGTTTTGAACTCTTATTTGAACTTTGAAATAAGTTAAGTAAAGATAATTTAAAATGGAATTTTGAGAATTGGACTCAGAATTAAATTTTTTAAAGATTGGGATTATTGATTTAAAAATAAAGGTTAATTTGATTTAAGGGGTTAAATCAACATTTGAAAATTTTAACTCGAATTTATATAATTTGAGATCGTAAAGTTGAGATTTAAATTGCATTAGTTCAAATTGAATTTAGTTTGAACTAATTAGAATTGAAGATAAATAAGTATAAAATTCAAATGGAAAATTTGAATTGGATTAATTTGAAATTAGTTCAAATTTAAATTTGATTTTAATAATTTGGACTGGTAATTAAAGTTGAATAGGTTTAAAATCAAATGGAATTTGATTTGAATTTGGAAAGAAATTGAGGTTAATTCAACTTGAATTGGGGATAAATCAAGTTCAATGGAAATTAAAGATATTCAGATTGGGAATTTGACAGTTTGGCTCTGAAAATTAATATAAGTTTTCTTAAATCTATTTTGCCAAGCTATTTATTATATACAATCTTTCTTTTTAAAAGCCAAACTATTGTACACTTATTTTATAATTATTTTTGAAACTATTTAACTATTTTACAACTGTTTATAAACTAATTAATGTTTTTCAACTGTTTTATAACTAATTACTATTTTACAACTATTTTGCAATTATCTAACTATTTTATAACTATTTAACTATTTTTCAACTATTTTACAATTACTTAACTATTTGTAGCTATTTTAAAAACTAATAATTATTTTCCAACTACTTATCTATTTTAAAATTTTCAAGCTATTTTCTAAATATAAGCTGGTTAGAGTTCAAACTGTTAATGGTCAAATACCCAATTGAGGTAAGAATTGAGGTGATAATCCAAATAAGGATGGAGGCAATGGTGAATAAATGAATAAGAACCTGGGGGAATGTGAATAAAAAAAGGAATTGATTTAGTTAATAATCAATACGTAGGATGTACGTATATTATTCTATTCGCATAGTGATTTGATCCAGATTCGAGCATAGAATTTCGAGATAGTATTATCGATCCGAGTTCGAATTTTTTGCTCGATTTTTGACGGCGAACCTGGATATGGATTTTTTGATTGGTTCTGGAAATTCTCTATCATAGTTGTGACTATGCAAGGATAATGACGATTTCTGATCAAGAAACCAAATTTGAGTCCGCATTAGGAAGTCGGGTGGACAATACTAGTTCGGAAGTGAAATTGTGTGATCGAGTGAGCGATCAGATTGATATAGCGTACGGTTGATATGTGTACATCGTACGGGTTTTAATGAAATTGATATTGAAAATTTATGGATAAGAATTGTAAAATGGTCTTTGAAATGAAGAGTATATTTTGTGAAATATATGATGGGGTAAAATGGAAATTGGAAATTTCTATGATTTAAGAGTCACTTTATGAAGAAAGGTAATGTGGTTAATAACTTTATAGAAGAGTAATCAAATTTGAATATTTGATTTGGAATAAACAAAGTTATATATCTTTGTTATATATGGTAAACTTCCCTTGTTGAATCTGTTGACAGAAGAAAAGGGTTTTGAAAGTATTTGAAGTATAAAAATGAATTTATACAAGTATGAAGTGATTCAAAAATTTCCCAAGGTTATTATATATATACGTATATATAAAGGATTTTGTGAAAATGATTTTGGAAAAAGGTTTTGGGAACCTATGGATTTCTAAAAAAAGGGCTTTTGATTTTTGAGGAAAATCAAATTTGGAATTTGGAAAGCCTAGTTTGTGAATTATCGATTTTGGGATAATCGATTTTGAGAAAGGAGATTTATATGAAATTCATACTAGGTGTATGATTTGGAGAATACTATATGTGTATAGTATAAAGTGTTTTGAAAGTGGCTTTGGAGAAAAAGGCGCTCCCTTGAATGAACTTCTCAGGAGTGCCACAGGGTGGTACTGCCTTGAGCCCTAAGGGGGGATTCTAAAGTTGATCCTGTGAGGAGTCCGGACAAACTAGTTCCTGAGGATTGTTGGGTAGCGAAAGTTGAGGGCGCTGATGCCTACAGGGGCATTTGGGTTATGCTGTGACGATAGTGTAACTCGATGTCGCTACGATCTACTGTGAGGACCATAGCGAAAATCATGTGGAGGATGAGTGCCAACAGTCTACACTTTATTTTTCCGGGATGACAACGTAACATCGGTAGACTGCGATCTATGGTCAAGTGGAGAAGTTTCATTCTTTTGGCAGCGAAATTCGAGGGCGCCGATGCCTACAGTTATATGGGTTTTTGCTGTGATAGCAACGTAAAGCCCGGGTATAACTGCTATCTGTAGCGGGTTCCTTAGCGTAATCGAGGGGCGCGGAGGCCTACAGTTATCTATGGATTTTGCCGGGATGGCAACTTAACCATCGGGTTAACTGCGACCATGGATGGCGGTGATGATTTCCAGAGCATTCTCACCAAAGATATTTCCTCTATTTTCAAAAATGTTTTCGATATTTTCAATAAAGTTATTTTTCAAGTATTTTCACTAAGTGTTGAAATGGGTCTGCTAAGTACTTATAGATTTTCAGTCCTACGCCTGATCAACGTATGACCGAATTTGTACGAGAACAAGGATGGACTTGTTGAGAGATCGAGTATAAAAAGTATATTTTATAAAACGATTTTCATAATATTATGTAGATTTTAAAGTGTTTTAAAGTTTCAAAATAAAAGAGTTAGAAGTGTTTAAAGAATAATTTAACTAAAATACACAGTAAATTAAGATTATTGCTTCGTTCCTTTTCGAGGACGAAAAGTTCTAAAGGGGGGAGGAATGTGACGACCCAGATTCTGACGTTTGATAATTGGGTGATTAACTGATTTAAATTATTGGAATATTAATGGATCGGACAAAGGAATTGGTTTAAAAACTATAATAAATATTGAATTATGAAATCTCTGAATATGATGAAAATAAAGAATATATTAATATATAAACTCCACCATATAAATTAAAGGTAAAAATTTCCATAAATATATGTATAAATGTAAATGTTGTATATGAGAACAAATATAAGTTAATATATATATATATATATATATATATATTCATTTAATTAAATAGTGAAAGTGTAAATACATAGGTATATGATGACAATTACCTATATATATATATAAGTAAAAATATATATATGAAGTGTATATGCTTGTAAACAAAAAGGGGTAAGCAAGACAAAGTAAGAATGTATATTGTATACATATGATGAGAAAAAATATATAAGTGAATATATGTGTAAGGCATATATGCATTTAAACAATGGAAAAAGGTACATATATATATATAAATAAATAAATATATATATATATGCATAAGGATATATATCAACAAATGTACATGTAGACATGTTAGGGGACATATCTAGTCAAGCTTACAAAACATAACATCAAAGCTTTTTCATATAAAATCAATTCATGTCAGGTCACAACAGTGTACAAATCAAAGAAATAAACAAAAAGGAAATAAAATAAAAATGTAAACATATGAAGATCTATACAATACCTCAGCCTTGGCTTACCCTGGAATCTTCATTCTTCTATTATATATACCTCCACTCGTCTTCATTTATTTCATTCGAACAAGCTAAGTAAACAAAAAAAAGAGATACGGCCATTTAAGAAAATAAATAAGTCTTGAAGCAGGAGCTCGACAAAAACAGAGCGGCAGTGTATAAATCTTTAACAGGTGAGTAAACTTCAGTTTAAAATCTATGATCATAACCAGATGCTTATAATGGATTGTGTGAAAATATGGTTGCTTATGTTTATGTGTATGAATGCATGTATGTATATATATAATGTGCTGTATATATCTAGATGCATGTCTGGTAATGGATGTTCATCTCTCTGTTTAAACTATGGTGAGAAAACATTTAACTTAAAAAATAGTTTTGAAAATCTATGAATATGTTTAAATGATGGTGATGAATTTTTGAAAGAATATGGTTTGTATATGTTTATACATGAGAATGTATGTGTGTATTTGCCTGTTCAAACTGTGTGCATGAATATAGCCCTCTATTAATATACATGCTTCTAAATTTATAAAATAAAATTCATATCTCTCCAGATATCTGATGATAGGCTAAAATTTGTAGATAGAAAATGTTTGTGAGTATATAAACTTAATTTTAAAAATAAAATTCATAGATATATATGAACTGTTTATATATAAAATATGAAATATCCAGGTCTGATAAAAATTGGTCCAAATTTAATTGTCAGGAAATTATGAATCAAGTCTATAACCTGATTCTAGTTTGAAATTCATGAATTTAGAGATAGGAATTGTGATTTTAAAAAAAAAATAGAAATGGATGAGGTATGATAAGATGATGGGTTTCGACATTTTTGTCGATCTATGGTGATCTGTGTCGGAGTTTGGGGGCGAGGCTTGAACTGGAGGTGGCCGGGGGATGGTTGATCATAGGAAAAATAGAGAGGGATTTTTTTTGGTGATCGAGCGTTGAGGTTGGAGCTAGACTAGGGTTCGAGAATCATTTCGGAACGATGATGTTCATGAAGCTTTCGCGATGGCCGTGGGTGATGGTAGGTGATCGTGATGGGGGGAATTAGAAGCATGGCGACGTGATGAAGGTCTAGTGATGTCGGTGAAGGAGGACGTGGTCGAGATCGCCGGCGATGGTCGTTTTTCCGATGCGTTCATTTTCCGTATTTTCGATCGAGTATCAAATTTTCGTTTTGGCGTTCGATTCATACTTCTGGGGTGTCGCGCTGATGGACGAGGTCGTAGGTGATGCTCTAGGGCCGAAGGCGATGATCGGAGGAGGCTTGGGTGGTTGTGCACGTGCACGAGGCATTCTCTGGTGTCTGGGCATGTTTCGTTGGGGACGAAGCTTGTATCTTGGGCTGATGCTCGAGAAATTTTCGTGTAGGCTCGAAGTTTTGCGGGTAGCAAGGAACTCGGGTTTGAACTCGGGATTTTGTTCGAGTTTTTGTGACTATGGCTCACGCTATCTGGTGTGTTTCCAGATTTTATAATTTAAGTAAATGTTAACAGTATTTATAAATTAGAGAGTTAGTACAAGGTTTAAAATTCAATTGAAAATAGGTTTTCAATTTTTTAAAGAATGATTTAAGTCCAAGGCAAGGCATTTGAACAAGTTTTCAAGAATTTTAAATGATAAAAGTTTATTGATAAGTTATATTTTTATAATTGGTTCTTAAATGTTTTTCTAAAAAAATTAATGATATAATTAAGTTATATTTACCTTTAAATTAATTAGGGTTGTAATTAATTGAAGATGATTAATTAAGCATAATTAATTTAAGGGAATTTTGATAATTAAGAAATTTATTAAGGATAAATTAATTGAGTAATTAGAGATTAAATACTTAAATGATAATTACTTAATGTAAGTAATTAAAGGATTAATCTATTGAGGGTTAATTAATTTAATTAGCAAATAAAGGTTAAATTAATTAAGGATCAAGGATAATAAATTATGGATAATTAACCAATGGGATAATTACTTGATGAAAGTAATTAAAGGTAAACTACTTAAGGGAAGTAATTAAGAATTAATTACTTAGTGTAATTAATTAAAGGATTGATTAATTAAGGAAATTAATTAAGGGTTAGTTAATTAATGAGTGTGATTAATTAAAGGATAATTAATCAATGTAAGTGATTATAGGATAATTAATTTGAGTAATTAATTAAGGATAAATGTAATTAATGTGAACGGGTGAAGGTTAATTAATTTGTGTTATTAATTGAAGGTTAATTAATTTGTGTTATTAATTAAAGGCTAATTACTTAATGTAATTAAAGAGGATAATTAAGGGATGATTAATTAATGGTTTGTAATTAATTAATGTTAAGTAAGTAGGATTTAAAAAGTGATTAGAGAAATTAATTTAATTTATTTAAATTAATTGGAATGGTGTGACTAATCAATCTTGCTTATGAATGATTGAATGATATTGAATGCATTGGATTATTTGATGTTTCTAATATGAAATGTTTTGTGATATGATTGGGTTGAACAGTGATAATGTGGTTATCTATCGAGATGAATTGCTGTATAAAGTGACATCCTGTATTTAAAGTTTGTATTGTATTTGAATAACTTCGGTTAAGATGACATGGGACTCGAAGAGACCGGGGTCGGGTATCAGTAAATACCCGAAACCACTTCGATTTGAAATCTTCTATAATTCTTTATAGATTTGATATGTGTAATCAATAGGCTGGAATGAAATAATTTAAGTGAACTGGACCCTTGAAACTAAGTAATGGTACTTAGGGGTTGATTTGTGAAATAAGTGTTGACCATAACCAGATATGAACTCGTAGTAAGGTACGAGTTACCCAGGATTTCAATTATGTTTAAAGCTTAGTATTTCAAATTTGCATGGGTATACTCACGCTGGTTTCCAGCCTGACCCGGGTGTTACTTTGATGTAATGCTTGGGTTAGACCGAGTATTACAGAATTTCAGGTAAGGACGTTCTGGAGCTCAGAAGATAAGTTGGATGGCAGGAACGTATGGAGTGTTTCCGCTATGATATATTTCTGTTTATCCGAGATATGTTGATTTGTATATGTCCAGTGATTGTGTATGTGTGTGACTCTGATGTATTAAAATATAATTGACAGATACAGTATTCTTTGTAAACGGTATTATTTGATATTATATTTTGATCCGTTGTGATTTGTGAGAATCAGTGCCGTGTTTCTGTTTCTTCTTCTATCTCTTTCTTATTTCCTAACTATCTGGAATTTTCGCAATCGAAAATTTCGGGTCGTTACATTTTGCAGTATCCGTAGCGCTTAGCTTTTGGCCTTTAGATATGGGATGTTACAGTAATGGCCGGCTTGCTTCTTAGTTTATGTTTTAGGATTTAGACTTCTGAAATGAAATTAGGAATAAGGGTTTAGGGGTTAAAGGATATGGTGGATGGCTATTTCCCATAATACCCTTTGTCTTATTCACTTATTAGTTAACTTAGAAACTATTCACATTAACCCATTCTTTTAAGTTTATATTTAGTTAAGCATGGCCTCTAATAAATTTTCAAATCTCAATCCCCTTATCACTCTACTCTTTACATTATTCTATTTAATTTATCTAATTAAATCTCCTGAATAATATTGTTAAAAATTAGGAGTGTTACAATAACAACCCAGAGAGGTCATGGATTTGGATATCGGTTTCTAACAGCAATGGATTTGACTTTGGATGGATGCAATTTGGATAGAACGATCTGAAGAGACCATGGATTTGGATTGGATTCTAACTAGAAAATACGGCTATCAATGGATTATGGATTTCAGATTTAACATTTATGGCAATTCAAAACACACCTTTCTATCGCAAGGCATTTTTTAGGGGGCAAAGTGTTAACCCACCTTTTGCTAAGGCAGTAGACAGGTGGATTTAGCCCAACAGACTCCACGATTATCAAGGCCAGTAGCATAGAGCGATGATTGTGAGGTCCAGAAATAAAGTGTAGGCAATGATATGAAGCAACGATCAACCGAGACTAAGAGATAGACTCCCTAGAATATTCTAAGTACAGATTAGTACCTCCCCTAGGCAAGGGATCGATGCCTATCCCTTCCCCTAGGGGATCGGTATATGTCCTAAATCGGGTGAGACTGGTATAAATTGACAAGGAAAGGCTACATTTCAAATTTCAAGTCGATTGGAGTATGTATGTTCAATTATGGTCAAATTACTTCACCTAAAAAAGGGATCGGTATAAAAGGGATCATATAAAAATGGATCAGTATAAAAGAGATTGGTATAAAAGGGGTCTGCATATTTTATCCAAGCAAGTACAACTCAATGGAAAACAATCAATATCTCAACATCTACACATTCAATTGACAAGAAACTTGGAGCACGAGCTAACTACAACATGTGGAATACCCCATAGGGATCGTACATCTTTCGGAGCAAGTTAGAGGGATCGACCCCTGTCCCTCTATAAGGATCGGCTATAATCAGCCTTCGCACCATATTGCAAAAAAGATCGATCAATAACTCGAGTTCTACCAATCTAATTAGAATGAAACTTGGAGGTTGTACATAATATAACATGAAGAAGCTTATCTACGGATCGCATGTCATTTGGGGGAGTTTGGAGAGATCGGTCCCTATCCCTCCAAAGGGATCGATTGAAAATTAGAATGTATGCAACTCCACTTCGCGGAAAACGCGATATCTCAAAAACCATAAGTCGAAATGGCATGGAATTGGAAGCCAGGTAGCTAACATCATGTGGAACCCCGCAATGGGATCGCACCTCATTTGGACACCAAAATAGGGATCGGTACCGACTCCTGTTGTAGGCCCCAATGGGCCTAAAAATTCTTGATGGCGTCGTCATGGCTGGGAGGTTCTTTTGCCAAAATTTTAGCTCGATCCGTGCACGTCTATCCCTATAAATACAACAAGCATGGTGCCAGAAAAAGGATTTTCTTTTTGCTTCTCTTTATCTTGAACCTAGGCTACACTCTGTCAATTTTATTCCTGGATTTCAAATTGTAACTGTAAATAAACTACAATATAATAAAAAGGATTATTCTAGAGTGGATGTAGGCCAGAGTTTGCCGAACCACTATAAATCTTGCCTCTTTTTACTTGCTTTCATTTTTAATTTGTTTGTTCTTTATATTATATTCTCTACATTAGATACTATCTGAGATCTACGACTGGATATTAGTGCTTTCACAAAACTGGGTATTGGTGGCCAATTTTGACGCCAACATTTTCGTGCTTTCACTGAGAAGACTTGCACCCATGGATTTGGAAGCTAGGGTCTTAGATTTGGTAGCTTGGATACCTGGATTTAGGTAGAAATGGCTAGGCAATCAACAAGGAGAGTGCTACCGGAAAGGAGCCACCATAGAGGGAGTCAAGAGGCTTCCCAGGCGTTGGAGCTAATCAAGCATCTATCTACATCACCAAGGATGAAATAAAAAAGATGATGGATGTTATGTAGTAGAGGATGTTGAAAAGATAGGAGAAGATGATGCAGAATTTACTTCAACAGATTGGACTAGCTGGAGCACAGAATAGAGCGGTAGGAGTTATGACAACTTAGATCAAGGAGTTGAAGCAGCAGGAATCGCTGGAAATCAGAACCGGAAACATGGAAATTGAGTCAATGGAAAAAGGAATGGAATAGAGCAGCCGAGGACAGTCCCCGACCATCTTAGTGGGATAAGCACCGATCCCTCCAGAGGGATTGACATCGATCCCCAAAGGCTAGGGGGCATGCCCCTCAGTCTGGTTGATCATAATGTTGAAGAACCTTCGATCAATCCCATGGAGCTTGGTGCGAATCAGAATTTGGATGCTCGTCTAGAGGAGAATTTCCTCGTAGACCCGGGGGATAGCTTAGACATGATGATAGGAGACTACCACTGGAAGATAATGACAGATTTGCAGAGATGATCAGGTGAGCTATTCGTGGAGGATTGGTGAACAGGGATCTGAAGGATGCAAATAGAAGTCCATTCACTCCTAATATCAGGAATGCTAGGAATCCACCAGAAATCAAACTACCAACACTAGAAGTTTATGATGGAAAGTTGGATCCTACGATGCATATGATGAGGTATATACGGCTCATGGAAGTACTGGGGGGCATAGGAAGAAGTCTTGGCACGATGCTTCCCCCTATACTTAACGGATGTAGTTGGGCGATGGTTCAGACTATTGGAAAGCGGTTCTATCAGCACATGGATGAAATTGGTAGAAAGATTCATGAAGTAGTTTCAGGTTCACATTACGAGATCCAATAATGCGATGGCATTGGCATCGGTAAAGCAATGGACAAGACAATCACTCAAGAATTTATTAACCAGGTTCAATGTCGTAGTTGTTTCGGTGGATCGACCAGATCAATCGATGGTTTTGATGGCAACAGTGTAAGGAGTTGCAGATAATTCAGATTTTAGGATATCACTAATACAGGATCCACCGATGGATCTCGGGTAATTCTACCATGAAGTAGAAAGGTTTCAGTGACATGAAGATGCAAAAGCTGATAGAGAGGCAATGAAAGTTAATACAATATGGGATGGAGAACCGCCCGGTGAATGCTTAGGAAAGGACAAGGGTAAACGGAACATGGACAATAGCTTCAATGGATTGAAGCGGCAGAAGGAACCCAAATTCTTTTCTTACTCTGAATTGAGTGAAACCCTAGAACGGATATATCTGGATACTTGAGGATGCCTTCAATATCAAAGGCCGGCAAGGAGGGAACCCTCCGAAAATGAAAGGACATCAGGAAAGCGCTGCCTATTCCATGAGCTGGATGGGCACAATACAAAAGATTGTAGGCATTTTAAGGATATCATTGAGGAACATGTGAGGAATGGTCAGTTACAACAATACGTAAGGACTCGGGCTGCGGCAGCGGAACACGAGCAGCGACCGTCCATCTCAAATAAAAATTGCACTAGATAATGGCATAATCACCAACTTGTCATCAATTGATCGGAATGGCATGGAATAAGTAGCAAACTCTGCAGTAGGATGGCTAATTCACTTAACATGTATGGGATCGAGGACGGTCCCTAGGCATGCTCTGAGATGATGATAAATCGTAGTGCTTGGGTTTGTGAAATTTGTTTTTTTCTTGTTTGCTTCAAACTCTTATTTTTCTAGTTTTATTTGAATTCTGGTTTATTGGTTGTATGAGCTCTTGTTTTGTACTTTAGCAAATGGACATAGGAATACTTAAATTTGGATCATTGTAATAGATAACACGGGTCGCAGTTGTGGTCCTATCCGGAGAGACGGGATAACAATCCCAAGGTACGGGTCTTTTCGTCGAGTGAAGATGATGAAATGGACTCGTGCGTCATGGATCAAGTCCACAATTGGGTGTTGTGGCCAAAGAATAAAACCCAATAGGACGTCAGGCATAGACTATGCCTGGCAAGGGGTAGGTCTCTTCGCTCGAACGCGGTGGATCGACCTATTCAAGTCATTGAGTATCAATTGTGCTCGGGAAGGATGCGAAGAGATCAAGGTCGTCAGGTATGGATTATACCTGGCAAGGGGTAGGTCACTTCACTCGAACGCGATGGATCGGCCTACTCAGGTCGTCGAGTACAGAATGTGCTTAACAAGGATCCAGTGAGATTGAGGAATTGGATTAGTATAATAACTTGGAGAGGTCATGGATTTGGACATCAATTCCAAACAGCAATGGATTTTTCTTTGGATGGATGCATATTCAGGTAGAACGATCCGAAGAGACCATGGATTTGGATTGGATTCTGGACTGGAAAATACGACTACCAATGAATTATGGACTTCGGATTTTGGATTTATGGTAATTCCAAACACACTTTCCTATCGCAAGGCATGTTTTACGGGGCAAAGTGTTAACCCACCTTTTGCCAAGGTAGTAGATAGGCAGATTTAGCTTAATAGAATCCATGATTATCTAGTCCAATAGCCTAGAGTAATGATTATGAGGTCCAGAAATCAAGTCCAATAGCCTAGAGTAATGATTATGAGGTCCAGGCAGGGGATCGGTGTCTATCCCTTCCCCTAGGGGATCGGTACATTTCCTCAATTTTTGTCACAAACTGGGTAGGGCTGGTATAAAGTGACAAGGACAGCCCCATGAGGCTACATTTCAAATTCACTACAAGAAATTTTATTTTTTGTGGCACTCAAAAAACGCTACAAAAACTTTTGGTGGCGTTTTGATAAATGCCGCGAGAAAACATGCGACTAAAAATCCATGATTTTTTGTTGCATTTATTTTAACGCCACTATAAATGCATTTTTGGCAGCGTTTTTCAAACGCCACCATAAATCTTTTTGTAGCGTTTAAAAAATACCACCAAAAGATTTTTTGGCGCTACTAATAGAATTTCCAACTTTACCCCTGTTTTACGGTTGCATTTACTCAACGCCACTATATATATTTCGGTAGCGTTTTTGAAATGCTACTAAAAGTTGTTTATTATTTTACACCATTTTTTCATGCTATTATTTCCCGTTAATGGTCTATTTTGGTTCTATTATATCAATCAACAATCACTCACATAATCATCATATTCAAATAAGTTAAAAAACACATTAACCATATAATCAAATAAAATATCCATAACCATTCCAATACAATACAATAGTTTTTCGACAAAATGACCTAACTCACATACAATAACCATTTATATACAAATTTACAGATCGGGTACTAATAAATGTTATATCTAACTAGTGCTAACAAAACGTTTGATTACCCATAATTCTTTGTTGCATACACAAGTGAAAGCTAGCATCATCAAGTCCAAATTTGCTCTCTTCAAAAGTCCGATGCCTACACAAGTGAAAGCACAACAGATAGTAACTGTAAACCGCAAAACAGAAGGATAGGAAACAATTACATCCTACTGCAAAACTAATCGAACGCAATCCATCCCAGTGGAATCAAAGGAGCCAAAACCTATATAAGAATACATGTGCAAAAATCGGTAGCTTTATAGTCTATGTTTTTACATCAGTAGGATATAATTGCCGATCAAGTCTTATGATAACAATGTAAACATGACCGCAAGAAAGATTGTAATCACTTTACACAGTACAAGCAACAATATATTATAATTGAAGAGTTTGTATATATGTATGCATGTGTTGAAGGAGACGTTTGCAATGAAATTATCAAGGTTACTATTATTTTTGTTCTCAGTTTGCTCTTACTAAATTACACATATCATGAGAAGTTAATTGCTTGAAAACTGGGAGCATATTAAAATTTAGTTATCAATTATTATTTATATTCTCCTGGCCTGACATTGTTTTACTCTCGGATGCTACAAAGTTTGTATTGCTTAAAGTGTAAAAATAGATATATGAGCGCATGAAGTTAAAAATAACACAATGTATTTACAGCCTAATCTGTTAATCCTTAATTGAAAATGCGAACCAGACATTATCATCAGAATGTTTGCTTCAGAAAGACAAGATGTACCACAAAGATATTAACCACAACATATTCACCCTAATGTTAGTATGCAAATTATGTGTTATAATTTAAGGTTGATGCATGCTACCTCAATAGTTAAAGAACAGTGTATATTTTATCTGGATATTAAAGCAAAAAGCTCTTTAGTCTTGGCATTTGTTGATGCCCAAGTCCAAACAGTTTTGCAACAGGTCCTGGAGTATATTAACAAACATGTGAATATTTGTGGTTAATTTTATATATGACTTGTATGCATTTTATACACTAATTTAATTAATTAATCAAGGATGATTATATAATTATGATCTTGAATAAAAATATAACATGAGATGCACCTTACTTTACTTGCATAGTTTAGTGGAAATGACAAAATTAAAAAGAGCATTGGGAAATTCTACCAAGCTTAAGAGCATAAGAGTAGCCAAATGAAATTGAGGCCTTAAAATCTAGTTCATCATGACACATATTTGTGGATAAATTTGAGCATATTATAGATATTTTGTGCATTCAACTCCAACGTAGATGCAAATATGATGAGTTTAGAGGTATATTTTTGCTAATCAATCAGCAGAGAACAAGTAACTAGTCAATTATTTCTATAGATTTTACCAATCAATTAATGTAGTCACGAAAGTAAACCAAGTACTTAATTTAAATATTTAATAAGTAACTCTAGTCAAAATTAATATCCAAACTGGTGCACACAATGACATATACCATTCGAGTATTTAACTCTAACTCCATACAAAATTGTGTCCTATCATGCTTATAATTATAGTAGCAGATGGAAACTCAGTCTGATGTGTTTCCAGCATAAAGATCAAAATTGTGTCCTATCATGCTTATAATTACAATATGCATGATTCACTTGGTTAACTTTTAGTTAATTTAGTTAATTCAAACTTAGTTAATTTTTGTTAACTTGGTTAACTGAATTAATTTATTATTATTATTAATATTAAACCTTGATTAACTTAATTATTATATTATTATTATTATCATCATCATTATAAACTTAGTTAATTTTTATGAACTTGGTTAATTTTTATAAACTTAGTTAATTCATCATCATCATCTTTATTGTTTATAAAACTTTGTTAAATTAGTTATAATATTATTTATAAAATTTAGTTAACTTAAACTTAGTTAATTTTATAAAATTAGTTTAATTTTAAAAAAAATTAGTTAATTATGGGTAATCAAGCACCACCTTTAATTATATTGAAAGTAGACATTTTCACCTGACGATGTGTTGATTAGTGGGAGAAAATATAATTGGAGATGCCCTTAAAACTGCAGGGGATCTGTTTTTAGTGTATAATACATTTTAATTAGATACAATTTGTCCAAACAGAGCATGCACATTCATGAACACCAAAATGTGGACTGACTATAATCACAAATATAAATAAAATGGTTTTATTTATGAAGTAAGGATTATGGCATCCCTATTTATTTACACTTTATTTGCGCGCATCAAAACATATCTACAAATATATGATGCAAAGTGAATTTTGTGCGTTTTGACCAACTATATTATCATGTGATGTCTTAATGCTACAAAGCTAGAAGCAGCATCTCAATTTAGTTCCCGATCTCACATCTTGATGTTCGTGAGTAAAACTTTTGAAAATATTAATACGATTTTGATGCATTTTGGTCAATGAGTCTTCACCACTATCATGGATACGCATGAAGCTATATAGACATAAAAGAAGGGAAAATTTGTATCCAGATCTTAAAATATCATGTTATACTAAACTAAAAATGACTTGTTACTCATGATTGGTATGCAACTTACAGTAGGAAAATCATAATTCACTTAGGCCAGAAAAGGTTATGCTTTATGTATGTAATATAAAAAAAACTTTTTTAGCTAGGGACAGTTTTACTGTGATTTTGTACGTTTAGATGGATCTTTGTTATGCCAATCTTCTTAGAAAGAATATTGAATTTTGATTTCGATTGAAGCATCCAAATAATCCATATTTACTATTGATTTAGGTTCATCTTTCTGTGAAAACAATTATGTTAGTTTGCCATTGCGTGTATGCACACAGTGATGAAGCACATTTACCAAAAAGGTGATTACGGGGTGGAGAACAGCATCAGAATTGCAACCATTTTAGCATATTTTTTATTTATTTTTAATCTGGATTAAGTTTGAGATTAGTATATACCCTTCAGAATTTCATAGTAAAATTTGATTATGTGTGTTTAACATATTATTAGCTTATTTTGTATTAAAGAAACACTAAAGGACTCAAATTCATAGGCTCCAAAGTGCGTTTAAATATCCATCCTTGATACGTCTTTAATGCGAAGAGAATCTCCAACAACTCTATGGGTTTTTTTATCAAGTATATTGTAATAATATTACATCTAATTAGCAATTCACGACATAAGATGGAAGAAAGTGCTTGTTTTACAAGTTCACATCCACTAGACATGTTTTGTATTTGGGATCCAGCAAGTATTGAACAGTAACATTTTGTAGTTGGGATTCATAAGTTTTCAGAAAACTAATAGGTTAAAAAGAATTAATATCAACTACCTAGCCTATCGATTAATACATGTTAGTAGAATGTCAATGAATAATTGGAAACTTATATATGTATGATAAATTTTGCTTTAAAAGGGAACCGACATTAGACAGGCTTAAAGAATTTTTATGTTTATTTACAAGGCAAAGTATTGCTGTATTGCTTGTGTGTACAAAAGCAGGATGGATACTGGGAAAGGCACAAATAAAGATGAAGTTAAAACTAACTCAGCTACAGGCAATATATGTAATAAAAAAGCAGAATTCATACAAGTGCCAAGTATACTTACTAGAAGATGCAGGACCGAGGATATCTATATAGTTGTACTCTAAAAATGTTATCACCAGATTTTTCTCTAATCAACGTGTACCTATTTTATGGATTCTTGGTGGAAAAAAGGTTAGATGAAAATCATGTCAACTATGTTCAACTTCTTACATTATATAAAAAGGTCAAGCTGAGCAATGGACAAGGGATTAAACCTGCTGAGCAATCATCATCGTCATCCAACAATTGCAAATTATCAGAATCGCTTCCAGCTTTTGACCAAGCAACACCAAATCATCATTCAATTAATAGGTTCCACTAATCGACCTTATATCAAAATTCCCATAAACAAAACAAGAGAATATGTTAGAAACTTACAACATATTGTGTTTGAAGACATGAACTCAAAATTATTTTTATCAAACGCTAACTTTGAGAACTTATCTTAATGGAAAACCTTTTACCCATCACACTGAATGAAACTATAGAAATAATAGAGAATTAAACCAACTAAATTTTACCTGAGTAAATAGATCGGATTGATACTCACTTACTCGACAAGGTTCTGGAAAGCAGTTTTGAAGTTGTAGACATGGCGTAGTGGATCTAGTTCCAATCACGGTACATTTCCTCATTCGAAAACCAAACCGAAGCATTAAAGTTTAAGGTAAAGTCTCGTTTCCCAATTCCCTCTCCGTATCCGGAATTGAACGTGGGGACTTGATGGGTAATCTCACTGACCATATCATTAGGTGAGTTTGATTCTGAAATAGCAATGGAAAATTCGCATATGATAATTCCTAAATCTGAAATTCGATTTCAAACACAAGTGCAAGGACAATTAAACATGAATATGTGTGTATAAAAGAATGGGTCTGGATGCGGCTTCCTAAGCGAAGAAGAAGACATGTATTTACTGGAGACGTCGGAGAAGCGGTTACAAAAACGTGCTTGTGGGTAATGGGATTTGCGATGCAGTTTCTAACTCACATATGTCACGTGCTTGTGCCGGATTGGAAGAGGATTTTGGGGATATCAGATGAGGAAGATAAGGGATTTTGGGGACAAAGATGAGGGCTCTGAGGGATTGAAAGACAGAGACTTTTTTGTTCTCATTGCAATTTTGAGAGGGGGAAAATAAGTGAAAGTGGTGTGAAGGAAATTTGAGCGGCCACGGAAAATTTTAGCAAAATATCGATGAATAATTGGTGGGACCAATTAGCCGCGTTTCATCGTTTCATTTTATATTCTAAAATGACCAACGGAAGCATATGCCTTGAAACGCAACTAATTAATGCAACCAAAAACAATTTTTGTTTTAGTGATTTCAAGTCATTTGAAATTTGTATGTTCAAGTTATGGGCAAATTACTTCACCTAAAAAAGGAATCGGTAAAAAAGGGATCGTATAAAAAGGGATAGGTATAAAAGGTATCGGTATAAAAGGGGTCTACATATTTCAGCCGAGCAAGTACAACTCAATGGTAAACAATCAATATCTCAACATCTACACATCCAATTGACATGAAACTTGGAGCACAAGCTAACTACAATATGTGGAACACTCCATAGGGATCGCACATCATTTGGAGCAAGTTGGAGGGATCAACCCCTATCCCTGCATAGGGATCGTCTATAATCAGCCTTTGCACCATATTGCAACAAAATAGACTGATAACTTGAGTTCTACTAATCTAATTAGCATGGAACTTGGAGGCTATACATATGATAACATGGAGAAGCTCCCCTAGGGATCGCATGTCATTTGGAGGAGTTTGGAGGGATCGGCCTTTATCCCTCTAAAGGGATGGACTGAAATCAGAATGCATGCAACTCCACTTCACGGAAAATGCGATATCTAACAAACGGTAAGTCAAAATGGCACGAAATTTGGAGGGCAAGTAACTAACATCATGGGGAACCCCCAGAGGGATTGCACCCTATTTAGATACCAAAATAAGGATCGGTACCGATCTTTATTGCGGACCCCAATAGGTCTGAAAATTCTTAGGTGGCCTCGTCATGGCCTGGAGTTTCTTCTATCGAAATCTCAGTCCGATCCATGCACGTCTTCCCATACATAAGAAAAAGGATCTTCTTTCTGCTTCTCTTTATCTTGAACCTAGGCTACACTCTATCAATTTTATTTTTGGATTTCGAATTGTAACTGTAAACAAACTACAATATAATAAAAAGGGTTATTCGAGAGTGGATATAGGCTGAAGTTAGCCGAACCACTATAAATCTTGTCTTTTTATACTTGTTTTCATTTTTAATTTGTTTCTTCTTCATATTATTTTCTCTACATTAGATACTATCTAAATCTATGATTGGATATTGATGTTTTTACATAACTGGGTGTTGGTGGCCAATTTTGACGCCAACATACTGCATGTTATGTATTCAATCGTGTAGCACTTAGATTAATGACTAAGAATACATGCTATGAAATATTTTTCAAAAAGAAACCTAAAGTATAATATTTTTGTGTATTTGGTTCTAAATGTCTTATTCTAAATACTAAAGATAATCTTGGAAAATTCGATTCAAAAGCCGATAAAGGAATTTTTGTTGGTTATTCAGATCGAAGTAAAGCATATAAAGTTTTTAATAATGAACTAACATATAGAAGTTATATTAATTGACACAACACTTTTTATAAAAAGGGAAAATAAAGATATATTAATTGTGCAAATCTATGTTGATGATATCATATTTGGTTTCACTAATGAGAAGTCATGTAATGAGTTTTCGAATATAATGAAAAATTAGTTCTAAATGTCACATGTAGGAGAACTAAATTTTTTCTTACGTCTACAAATAAAACAATAATACAATGGAATCTTATAAATCAAGAAAAATATTGTCAAAATTTATTAAAACAGTTTGGAATGGATAATACTTTAAGTAAACCGACTCCTATGAGCACAAGTTTACATTTAGATAAAGATGAAACTGGAAAGGACTTTGATCAAAAATTATACCGGAGTATGATAGGATCTCTATTATACTTAACAGCTAGTAGACTGGATATAATGATGAGTGTTTTTTTAATGCACAAAATTTCAAACACAACCTAAACAGTCACACCATCGAGCAGTTAAAAGAATTCTGCAATACTTAACCAACACCAAATATTACAGTCTTTTTTACCCAAAAGGCAGCTCTTTCGAACTCGTATCATATTGCGATGAAAATTTTGGTGGATGCAAAGCGGATAGAAAAGGTACAATTGGCATTTGTCACTTTATTGGTCAATATCTAGTTTCGTGGTTTAGTAAAAAGCAAATTGTGTTTCTCTCTCGATATGTGAGGCCGAGTACATCTTTGCGGCCTTAGCTTGTGCACAACTAATTTACATGCAATAAACACTTTAAAATTTTGGAAAATTATTACTCAATCTCCTATATATTGCGATAATACTAGTGCCACAAATTTGTCTAAGAATCCAATTAATCATTCTCGAACGAGACATATTGATATTCATCACCATTTTCTTAGAGATAATTTGGAAAAAGGTATCATTCCGCTCAAATTTGTTAACACTGAAAATCAAATTGCTGATTTTTTCACTAAATCATTATGTGAATCGACTTTTATAAAGTTGAGACGAGACCTTGGTATATGCTCATTTAATGAATTAAGTAATTAGTATATGTCACAATTATTTATCATAAAATTTTGAACTCTATTTTTCTATATAAGATTCTAACTAGAATTATTTTCAGCTAATTTTTAACAACCATAACAAAAACCGTTAACAAATATATGGTTAAAATAGTTCTGTCCATACAAAGCTTTTACTGTAAATAGACTGTACATTCTATTTATATATAAACAGTTGGTAAAGAAAATAAAATAGAAATATTATTTATAAACTTAGAAAAACTAAACATGTCTTCTAATCATGACTCCACTTACTCAACTATCGAATTTAGCTCACGTTCATCAAATAACACCTATGTATCACCAACAAAAACAACACCTCCTTCAAATCGATCGGCCTCATTAAACATTATGCCATCACCTACGTATCATACCGGCTGCTCTCCAAAGGAAAAGAAGGCTAAACGAGCGATTGATCTTGAGTCATCGACTCTCAATACTAAAGTGGATGAAATATATCACTATCAATAAGAAATGATGGGATTTTAACGAGAAATGTATTACGAGCAACGATGCTAAGGATCTCATCTTAACTTTCTTGAAAAATGTATTCTAGCAATCTACGGTCATTCACCAACAAAAAATTGTTTACATAAAAAATCTCCTCATTTAATCGAGGTTCCTGTAAAATCTTGCAACATTACTCCATGAAAATTATGGGAGACAGGTCCTCAAACTAAGACTGGAATAACACTCCGGCTCGTCCATGTTTGTCTTCACTTAAGCCTCAGAATGAGCAAGCCAATAATACAAACTCTTGGGATTGAACTGAATTCAAAAACTCACAAAATTCGAAGGAAGATAATTA
The DNA here is from genome assembly GCA_030737815.1 of Allium fistulosum. NCBI lineage: Eukaryota > Viridiplantae > Streptophyta > Magnoliopsida > Asparagales > Amaryllidaceae > Allium > Allium fistulosum. Next base: position 923,373,871 of record CM060906.1, read on the forward strand.
TATAGATATATATAAAAATAATATAATATATATATTTTTGGTATGTATGTTGCTTAATTATAATAATCATTAATTATGCTGTTTTTTATGAAAATATGAAATTAAAAGTATAAAATATAAACATCAGAGTTGCAAATAGAAATCTAAATGTCTTAGATGTCTATGAGAATATAGTAGACGTCTGTCAAAATTTTGGAAAAATCCCCCGTGCGATTTTAAATGTCTGTTATCTATTTTTAGACGTCCGAAAGGACTCTCGGCCTACTACAGGCAGCGTTTCTTTATAACGAATTTTTATCCAAACCATCTCAATTTTTAACCCAAATCAAAAACCCTAGCTTTCTCAAAACCCTATTTCTTCAAAAATGACACCTAAAGAAAAGAATCCAATCAACAAGAGATCAAAGAGAGGCCAATATTCATCTTCTCAAACAAATCTTATCACCGATGCACACATTCAAGAATGGTTTTTCAATTGTACAATCGGTAACAAAAGATTCGACGATCTGAAACAAAAGCGACTTCATTCTGGCCCCTTCTACCGACTATGCAAATCTGAAGAATATGGTCGTCAAGAACACACCGTCGCCTTCGGATGTCGTGAGCCAATTAACTTCGATGAAAATGAGGAACAAACCGATTAACTAGTTATCTTTCTTTTTTATCCAAATTTGTGCAGTAGTGATATTTGGACACCCAAAATGAAGAAGGATGGCTACGGATTAATGTGTATAGACGTGTTTTGAAAATTAGAGTAAAAATGATTGGTTGATTACTCGATTGTTCCTCTATCGGATTTAGTTTAGAGGAAATTCCCGATCATAGAAATTTTCCATATGACGAAGTTACACACCAAATATTGGAAGATAGAATGCCACAATGGAAATCGGTTCATCTACGACCCGAAAGCTAGATTGTTATATTTTATGATAATTAACACGATAATTCCTTGATTAAGAAGCCATGAACAAATATATGAAAATGACCACAAAGATCTATATGCTATATTTGGTGGAATTCAAGTCAATTGGGCAAAATTTATTCATGATGAAATTAAAGGTTTTTGGACTCAGCACTGACGAACCATTATATATGCCCCATACATCATGCGTCTCTTACAAGCTCTCTGAGTGCCTTTATATATATATATATATATATATATATATATCTCTCATTTCGAAGAAATTCCGGTTAAAGACAGTGGTATAAGATTTTTATCCTTAATGCATCTTCTTAAAATACCACCTTTGATCATTTCTCTTGCTCAATGGACTGCACAGCAACAACAACAATAAGAACAACAAATACATCTGGTTCCTCAACAACAGGCTCAAGCAACTCCTCCTCCACAATCATCTGCTACTACTCACCATACTACCGAATATCATTCTGATTTGGAGATTTACGAAGCCTACGTTGAACCTGACCAAAATGAGCCCGTTCGAGATTTAACGCTTCGAAATCAAAGATTGATCACAGTCAATCAAAAAGCTTTGGAGAAAAATAAAAAATCTTTAAAAAACAAAATGGTCGGATGGGAAAGATCTTTTTCTACACGAATGACTAAAATGGAGAAGACTTTGGAAAAAGTTGTTTCCATAGCAAAGTTATGAGAAAAGTTCGTGGTAGACCATCGTCCGGATCATCCTCCTTTCCTTCTGTTACACCCCCTCCTTTAGCACAAACTCTTGTTTACCATCCTCATAGGTCATCTTCTTACGATGGAAGTTCCCACCAAGATATAGGAAAGAAAATTGTGCAGGATCAACCAAGAGAAGAACAAGAAGATAGCGATGATATATCTTAGTCCGATCCATCAGCACCTCATCAAATGCATCATACTACATTTCAAGGGTTGGCTATTCGTGAAGATGAAGAATATACTCAATGGTCGGGAAACTATCACTCCAATTCTCCCGCCTACTATGAGTATTATGAGAATTATGGTAATTTCTCCACTTACACCTATCATGACTATCAATAATTCCTCTTTGCATTTTTTTGCTTTTGCTTTAGGTAATTGTTTATTTCTACTGTTGTAGTTTGTTGTCATCATATTCGTACAATTACTGTGCTAATTAATGTTTATCTACTATTGATATTTCTTGTTTTCATATCTCATTAACTGTTCCATCATGTTTCTTATGGCTATATTTTACTTCAATTACATTATTATTTTGTTGATAATAACAAAGGGGGAGATAAATGTATATATACATAAGGGGAGATAACATTCAGTAGGAGCTATTTTTTAAATATATCATTACTAACAATTGTATAGTTGTCATCATCAAAACGGGGGAGAATATTAGAACCACCATTCTAGGATTTCAATGACAACAACTATACAATCACAAATACAAGATATATCTTATTATATTATAGGTATATACTAGAAGAAGATTATTATGCTCAACAAAATCATGGCTCAAAGACAATTGAAGAAAGATGGATCATGCTATTTAAAAGTAAGGTCATATTATTGTATTACAGTCATAGATAAATGTTGTACAATCTCCTTAAGTAATCGTAATACACACGATTTCATATCGACAAATCTTGATAATAAACTGCCCAAATTTTGTAAATTCAATAGCGACAGACGTTTGTCAATATCCCACAGACGTCTGTGACATGTTTCGGGCTTTCGTTTTTGAAATACCACAGACATCTGACATATAATGACAGACGCCTGAGGGGAGTTTCAGCTTGTATATGTAAAACTGCAACTGTCCATTTTTGGACAGACACTTCTCTTTACTTTGAACTAACATCCTCCTCCTTCAACGGGTGCAACCATTAATCAAAGAGCAATCATTCAAGAAGTCACAATTTTCAAATACAAATCTTTGATTCTATAAATACTTCAATCAATTGAGATTTAACTTAACTTGATTTACTACTCTCTGGCTTCTATATTCATATTCTCTTGTACTGTCATTAAGTTAATATTCTCAATCACTTACAACTAAAATCTATATTTTAGTTAAATTATTTCCTACAAATCCATGCAACTCATACTCACTATCACTCAAATGAGATTATAGGAAGAATTATACTAGCAGTCAATATCCGTGTTGTATTAAACACAAGATTGTCAAAGGAATACTTTTGTATTAGCATGTTCCTCTGGGCGAAGCTAGGGTTATTGTTTAGTGAAATACCGAAGGAGTGCTTCAGGATTAGACATAGGATGGGAGGTCCAAACCAGTATAAAAACTCTGATGTGCTCATTTTTATACTTTGTTTTTTATACTCTGTTATATTGCTATATTTATCTCATATATTGGTATACACTCACATAATAATACACAAGTCATATTAGATACGATCCACTAGACTTTCATCAACATGTGTAAAGGCAAAGTGTATAACCGCCTAGCTTGATAGTTGTAGTACTTTTGTATAACTTTGGTAACTCCATGTAAGGAGTAACCTTATGTACTATATTATTTTGTATTATATGTAACCGTTCCATTGTGAGATTTTTCTATTCTATCTTGTTCAGTTCTTTTATTTTACCTCATGACAACTTGTCTTGCGGACGCATGGGTAATGGCACAAAAATAACGTATATGTATTGTGTGTCGTTCCTAGGGGTCAGAAAGGTGAGTCGTCACAAAGATCATTTGGTATGTTTCTTGATTTTTATTTTGTTTGTCAATGCAAAATCTTATTATTTACTTTGTTTTCTTTTGTTATCAAAAAAGAGTAGCGAATAAGGAATTTATATAAAAAAATTCAGTGGAAAACAGTGTTAAAAACCCACACTATTACTAATCCGCAAATTGTTATAAGTTTTCACAAGTCAACTGAAGTGGAATTCTGACAATGCCAAAAGCTTTCTAGACGTACAAACAATGGATAAGGGAAAGAAAAAACATCAAAAACATCATACAACTCTAGTTCGAGAGACTCATCGGGTAGAGAAATGCTTTTTGAGAGAGAAAATGAGGTGGATGTGCTCACTCGAAGACCTAATGAAGATTTTAGACCAGAAGGCAGTTGTAGCAAAGTAGAAAATAATGCTGGAGCATGCTTGAATTCTAGAGTGCATGCTACCCATGAAATTCATGAAAGAAAACATCAAGATAGAACCATGCAACCATAAGACAAGATTGATGTAATGCGAAAGTTTGTGAAAATTAAACGATAAAAATTAGACCTTAAACTTTTAAAAGTGAAACATAACGTAAAAAATATGAAACAATTGGTTATAGAAAAGGATTTGATGGTAACGGTTAAAGTTCAAGTCCAGCATTAGATGGGGTGCAAAAGGCGAATAATGACGGCTAACATCCCTGAAATATAGTTTATTTCAAACCTAGCAATTTATATTATTAGCACATTACTTTGTATTCTTAAAAATTTGTTTTATTTGGTTATTAATTAATGTTCTACAATTTTAGATTCCATATAAACAAAGTATCATACACGATGAATGGTTTTGTAAGGAAAAATAATACTTGTGTTAATTAAAAGCAAGGATGAATAGAAAATAAATAGGCATACACACATGGTCCATTAGATCTATAAGTGAACTAATATTCAATAAAGTGATTTCGAATATGATTCAAAAGATCTTTTTTAAGCCTATTGCACGTCTCAGAATTAAAGTTATCATTCCATAAGGATGTTGAAAGCTTATTCGATTACAAGAATGTTGTCTTAGAATATTTTGGGTTTTTGCTTTGCACCATCGTATTCACAGTGACAATGAGTCTCGACCATATCTCTTTCGTATTCAATGATCATGTTATGTAGAATTATACATGAATACATAATTGTGGACATCTTTTCTCGAGACCATAATCGGCAAGGATTATTAATCATTACAGATCTAGATTGAAGGATGTCGAATTCTCTTTTTTCTTCTTTTCTTTATACCTCTTGCATCTCATCATACTTTTCCTTCTTCGGTGCTATTGGATTTAAACATGCCTTCACAAATTGTGCTCCATTTTGGAAAAATCCAGTCTTCGAGATAATATTTGTGTTTGTATTTGTTTTGACCAAGAGTAAATGTCATGGGAGTTACTTTACCAAGTGTCAGATCATTAACTAAATGTGACCTCTCAATAACATTCAAGTCATTATTAGAACTACGCATTCTGAATAAAGCATGCCAAATCCATAATCGTACAAAGCAACAGCTTCCAAAATATAGTTGGTATTTTTCTTTACTGTTATAAGTGTTAACGCCAAAAATGATCAACACCCAAGAATAGGTTGTAGGAAACTTATAAGACCTAGATCTAGCAGATAATAGTAATAGTAAAGGGAAATAAACAGCAATAAGAAAGAGACATAAGATTTTATATTGATTAGGCAATCTTTGGCCTACGTCCCCTTTATAGCTTTGTTGCTTATATATTTGTTAGCACCAAAATTGGTCACTAACCTCGTAGAGAAAGATTGTGTAGAGATATAAGTGATGAAAGTAAATTAAACAGAGAAGACAATGCTAATTTAATTGCAGAAAGTAAGAACACCAAATTTATAGTGGTTCAGCGTAATTGCCTACGTCCACTTTGAGGTTAAACTTTATTGATCTTCTTTAGAGTTGATTACAAATACAATTCGTGAATCAAATGCTTGAATGAAGTTGTTTAAGTAGAGAAGATGAGTCTCGAAAATGGCAGAGTCTCCCCAGTGTTCTCTCTCCCAAAAAAAGGATCCATTTCACTGTGACCCTGCCCCTCTATTTATAGGCAAATATGGGCTGGACTTCCCAAGTGGGCTGGATAGCCGAACGCTCAAGCCCCAGTGCAGTGGTCGCTGTATGCCGAACCAGGCGTGCCGAACGCCCTGATGCCGAACAATCCCTTCTATGCCGAACGATGTGGTTGATGTTTGGGAAGTGCAGGATGTTTGTCAGTCGAAGCCGAACGCTCTTCTAGATGCCGAGTACTCTTGTTGCCGAGTACTCCAAATGCTGCCGAGTTCTCCTTGATGCCGAGCGCTCTTGTAGGCCGAGCAGTTGTGATGCCGAGCACTCTCGTATGCCGAGCAGTCTTGATGCCGAGCGCTCTTGTATGCCGAGCAGTCTTGATGTCGAGCATTGGTTGACGCCGAGTACCATGGGATGCCGAGCGTTCTTGTAGCCGAGTTCTCCTATTACCGAGTTCTAATGATGCCGAACACTAACTGACGCCGAGTCTCCTGATCGCCGAGCACTACGGATGCCGAACGCTATGGATGCCGAGTCCCACTGGATGCCATGCGCTTCGCCGAACACTCCTGGATGCCAAGTGCTTCGCCGAACACTCCTAGATGCCAAGTGCTTCGCCGAACACTCCTGGATGCCGGACACTCTCTGATGCCGAGTGCTACCTGATGCCGAGCACTAGATGCCGAGTGCTACCTAATGCCGAGCACTAGTTGCCTGGTCAAATCTCCAGGAAACACTTGCCCCCCAAAGTGTATTGCGTGGCCGAACGTGATGCGCTTTGAATCTGGTTCAATTTTCCTTGATGATGCCTTCTCGAGGATGTCTGTAACGGAGGTGTGTGGCGAACGTGGCCTAGATGCCGAACGATACGCTCGAAGCCGAACAATTCTCGTGTGCCGAACGTCACTATGCTATGATGCCGAATGCTCCGGTATTGACCGGTTCTACCGGGTATAGCCTCTTCAACTTCTACCTTCCCCCTATATAACCAGGTCCTCTTCCACCATTTTCCTTTTACGCCTTCTACTTGCTTCCTAGAGACTTGCAATTCTTGCCGTCCTATCAGATATAAAGTCTAATTGATCCTTTTGATCCTTCCTCAACTTCGATCGTCGAACTAGGTATCATTCCTTCCTCGATTACATTACTTCAACTTTAGGTTCATCACATGGAAACGGGGTATTTCTATGGTTGTACAATGTGTGGCTAGTAGAAGTGGCTCGCACGTTTGGAGTCGCCGAACGGTGCATGGTAGTTAGGCCCAGCTCCTTTGTGCCGATCAAGACTGGAAGAAAAAGGAAGATGGGGTGTCGAACGGCGTAACCTTCACCGGGCGATCTGTCTCTGTCGTTCGGCGTAGATGAAGAAGGAGCAGTGTGGAATTATGATCGAGGGCGGAGCGCTACTTTAGCCGAACGAACTAAGGCCGAACACTACCCAAATGCCGAACAGACGTACACGCCGAATAGCATTTAGACCGAACAACATGATTGCCGAACAACTGTCATGCCGAACAGATACATACCTGCCGAACAAAACTTAGACATGCCGAACAACCTCATACATGCCGAACAGAACTTAGACATGCCGAACAACCACATACATGCCGAACAGAACTTAGACATGCCGAACAACCACATACATGCCGAACAGAACTTTTAACTGGACGATGACTTAACCGAACGAGGCCTTTAACCGAACATAGACTTAGCCGAACAAGGCCTTTAGCCGAACACTTGACAATGACTTAACCGAACACACATACATGCCGACCTATTCTTAGGACGATCAATGCAATTGCCAAACAACATTTAAATGCCGAACAGTTATAAATGTCAAGTTAGACTTAAGTCGGAGACTTCACAAATTACACGTTTTCTAGATCTAGAACTGTAACCATCACCAGGCGGGCTCTTTGAGACGGTCAGCGATGACGGTCTTCGAAGGCAACGATTCGAAGCTCATTTTTATATCTTTGAAATCTTATTGCTTGTACACAATTGCTTGCACTAGTTCACACACCACGTGGGGGGAAAACTCGTGTTGCTAATTCTAACGTTCAACATTTTTTAAGTATAGTTCTCTCAAGCACTTAGCCAGGTTCGTTATTTATTTGGGATGTCGAGAAAATCTAGCTCCGCCACTATATCCGACAGGCCTGGGCCGTCATCAAGGCAAGGAGCCGTTGATACCTCTAATCTGTCAACTTCTCCTGCTCATAACTTGGCGCCTGATGCTCTGGAGGCGACAATCTTACTAGACAACCCGATCGATTCACAAGCCTCGAAGATTAACGAAGTTGCTCTACGACGGATATGCTCCATTCATGGGATTCCTTTTGCCGACGTGTTAGTTCCTTCGAGACACGATCGTCCTCATCTGCCCCCAGTCGGGTACACTACCTGCAACAAGTTCATGTGTTGGATGGGCAGCGTGTCTCCGTTCAATTTATTTCTCCGTGATGTTCTACAGTACATAGACATAGCTCCGTCGCAGCTGCACCCGAACGGCCATGCATTTCTATACGGGACTTACTTACTTTTCACGGCCGTCTTCTCCAGACCTCCAACCCCCGGTGATATCAGATACATTTATATGTTCAAGAGACGGAAAGACAGTCCTTCCTTTATGTTCCTCGAGCCATACCAAAAATGCCAGATCTTGACAGGGGCATGTAGCAAATTCGCCCTATACAAACAGGAATGGTTCTATGTGCGCTGCCCTTCTGGTTTCGCTAGGAGATGGGTTGAAGGCAGTAAGTCTCTCCGCTGAGTCACTATTCGTATTTAATCGGAGTCACGCTTTTCCTAACTCTTCATTTCATCTTTTCAGGTATCAACCCGCGTCCGGAAGGCCGAGGATATTCTGAGGCTGTTGAAGCCATTAGAGCTCTTCCTGCTGAGGATCGAGACATCCGGACTATCATTTCAAATGAATCGCTGTCGGGGTTTGGCTTGCTAGCCCCTGGTCGTCGGATCAACCTTCTAGAAGGTGTCACCATTCCCAAACCTTCGTCCGGTAAAGGGAAAAAACAGGCCGGATCGTCGTCGCGCCGCACTCCCGATACGCACGGAGAAAGTGAGCGTAGAGAAGATGATGCTCCCAAGACTCAGGGCGAGAACGTGGGTCCCGCTTGGAATCCGTCAATCGAAGTTCAGGATACTGAGACATCATCCTCCCCTTCGAAGGGAAAGAAGAAGTTGAAATATACAGTTCAAAAGGAGAAAGTTGATGGCACTTCAAAAGTTACGCCTACCCCGCCTGAGAAAGAGGCTTCTTCGCAGCATCTGGAAAGTTCCTTGAGGGGTCTATCGAACCTTTCTATTCCCGAAGACATACTTAATTATGGGTTTGATGATCCTGAAGCCCTCAAATTCTCTTCACCCACGAAAGGCAATGCAGGAGCTCGACTCCCAGCCCAAGGAGATACCACTTCGATTAGCAAAGATAAACGAACGGGTCCGTCGGGGGGAACACTAGGACACACACGCACATGCGCATTCCATAATATACTTCAAGTCTTTTTTCCTATCTCGTGAATTTCCCTTAACTCGTTGTTATCTCCATTCTTTGCAGGTGATATGGGGCGTTCTCACGGACTCGATCGTCTTCAGGGCTCTTCTGTATTTCATCACTCTGGACGGGACTCTAGTTCAGGCAGACGCAGGGACAGAGGCGATTATGAAGATAGGGACAATCGTCCCCGCGAGTCGTCTCACCGCAAGAAGGCATACTCTCAATCTTCCCAGTCCCGTGATCTCCCTCCTCCAACTGAAACGGATAGGGAGAAGTCTTTACAGAAGGGTTATCAATCTGATGCTCCTCGAGAACAACATTCCAGTTCATCGAGTACAAGGCAAGTTCGAGAGCAACGGAAAAGAACGGAATTCTCAAAGCCTCCTCCTCCTACTCCTGCAGTGGACCCAACTGTCGCGGAAAAGATGGTCGACCTTAAGTCCAAGTTTCCGAAAATCTGCTTTGACAGCTTGAAGTTCCTCCCAGCCATCCATCATATTCCCGGGCACGTGAAGCAAAGTGCCATTGCCTGCAATAACGATGTCTATGTTCAACATGACGCGTTCGTGCACTTGGTGGAGAAGATCTCGAAAGTGTCCGTCGAGCGTCAACACGAGATTGATCGCCTGAACCTAGAGGCTGGCAGCGATAAGAAAATCATCAAACTCCAAGACGAAGAGCTTGCTTCGTATAAGTCGAAGCTAGAAGCCGTTGAACAAAGCGCAAAAGATACTGCTGAGGCAGTTACTCGTTTAGAGGCGGCTCACAAAAAAGAGCTTGACGAAGAAGTCCAGCACAGCGGTGCCCTCGCCCTAGAAAAAGACTCTGTCCAAAAGGAAAGGGACGCGCTCGCCACCCAAGTCAAAGAGCTGAAAGAATTACTCTCCAAGGAGAAGGAGGATAAGGTAGCTGCTCAAGAAGAATCACAATGATACTGTGATGAGATCGTTGCTACCCGACTCCTGAAAACAAAGCTCGATGATGAACTCGCTGGGGTTGAGAAAATGAAGGATGAGGCCCATGAGGAGGGCAAAAGAGTGGCTGCGGAGGAGATTGATTCTCGCCTCGAAGCGGCCGCGGAGGCCGGCAGGGAAGAGGTCAAAAACATGTCTGACCCGCTGATTGCTGAATATGGAGCTCGCGTCCTTATGCATCGTGACTTAACATTCTTGGGCGACGGCTACCTTGAGTCCCTAGCTGAGGCCTGGGAAACCTTGATAAGGATCAGGAAGATCGAGTCAGGCTCCGAAGAGGTCGATGAGGAGGCCTTGGTGAAGGAGTTCCTTAGGGGGAACGAGCCATCGGATTTATCCGCAGCATTGGCACTTTACAGCAAAGGCTCTCCCCTTTCAAAAGAGAAAGATGATGAAGCTGGCCCGTCCGGGGCCAATGTTACTGTTCTTCACACTGCTGCTCAATCCGCCGCTCAATCGGCCGGTCGACCGACACTTGATCCATTCGAGCAGCATGTTGGTTATGACCCCGAAGACCCCGGGCTTGGTGCTCATATGCTATCACCTATCCTGGAGGGTGAAACCCCACGTGCCACCGATAGCCAACCGGAACTTGGTAGGAAATTCTTCTTTCTCTAGAAATTGAAAGATCTCGTCTTTTTTCGGCAGTGGCTACTCGTTCTAACGCTCATTCTTTATGTTTTCGTGCAGGTTGTTCTAACGCCAAGCAAACTCCGAGGAGCGATGACGCCAAGGAGGAGGCAAGGAAAACAAGTGATACTGTCCACGCGGGAGTACTCCCTGGTCCCGATGCTCAGGTGATCGGGGCGCTGGATGATGATAAGCTCGACGCTTCATCTCCTGCCGAAGGGGACGATGAAATTGAAATCACCGGCGCCACTGAGCATACCTCGCATATGAGCATGAAGGACCGTCTTGCCGAAGAGGAGAAGAAAAAGGCCGAGGTCAAAGTTGAGCCTGGAATCCTGGAACTTACTGACCCGTGGAACAGACCTTTGAAAATCATCCTCCCGGGCAGGTCCAAACCGCTAGATGTTCCGTCTCCTACTCCTGACTCCACCTCCTTAGCAAGCAAGAAGTCCAAGAAAAGGCGCGAGGGAGAGGAGTCATCGGAAAAGACGAAGGAAGACAAGAAGAAGAAATCGAAGAAATGATCGATATACTCGTTCAACGAGCTTCTTGCTTAAGTCTTGTAATCGCTTTTATCTTTCGTAGCTTGTAGTTTGTATAGACAGGTCTGGATTTTGTAGGAGTGATCATGTAATCCCATTTTGAACTTATCGAATAAAGTTTAGTTTCTTTTTGTTTGAATGATTCCCTTGTCTTTCTTCGGTTTGCTGACTAATTGTAGCCATAACTCAAGTTCTTATGAGTTGCATCATCTCCCGGTCCATTCCTGTGCTGTTCAAACATTTCTGGACATGGAATACTTCTCGTCCCGCATTTCTTGAGTACTTGGACTTTTTGCTGACTCTGTGCTCCGGGGACTCGGAGAATTGAAACCGTTTATACTCTAGTCCGCGCCCTGGGGACTTAGAGTACTCCGCTCTGCACTCTGGGGATTCGGAGATTTGGAATCGTTTATACTCTAGTCCGCGCTCTGGGGACTTAGAGTACTCTGCTCCGCACTCTGGGGATTCGGAGATTTGGAATCGTTTATACTCTAGTCCGCGCTCTGGGGACTTAGAGTACTCCGCTCCGCACTCTTGGGATTTGGAGAGTTGGGATCGTTTATACTCTAGTCCACGCTCTGGGGACTTAGAGTACTCCGTTCCGCACTCTGGGGATTTGGAGTCGTTTATACTCTAGTCCGCGCTCTGGGGACTTAGAGTACTCCAGTCCGCACTCTGGGGATTCGGAGATTTGAAATTGTTTATACGAGTCCGTACATCGTACAAGATAATGTAGTTCATCGTTCAACTGTGAGATACAGAAACATTAGTGATTCATGGAAAATGCGACTTCAAGCCTTTATTAATGAAAATTAACTAAACTGATTGATTACAACTTTAAAAAGAAACTACGTTATGACTGAACGAAAACATGTAGGAAATAACAGTGCCTGAAATAAGAAAGGAAACATGCTAAATGTAATAGTGCCGCAGATGTTCACTGTTCCATGCTCGGGGGAGTGTCGTGCCATCAACGGTCGCTAGCTTGAATGTTCCTTCTCCAAGCTTCCGTTCAATGGCGTACGGACCTTCCCAGCTGGGGTTCATGCGTGATGGTATCGGGAAGACTCGTTTCAGAACGAGATCACCCACATCAAAGATTTTTGGGCGGACTCTGCCGTCGTAATAACGCTTGACTTGATGTCTGTGCGCTGCCGCCCTTAATTCAGCTTCTTCACGCTTTTCGTCGATGCAGTCCAGTGATTCTAGAAAGAGGTTTTGGTTCGTCCTGGGATCATAGTATGTCACTCGGTGCGATGGAACTTCAAGTTCCACGGGTATAACGGCTTCAGAGCCGTATGCCAAGGCGAATGGAGTGTGGCCGGTCGCGGACTTGTGGGTAGTTCTATACGCCCATAATGCTGTCGGGAGTTCATCTACCCACTTGCCTCCAACCTTCTCCAGACGCTTCTTCAGTATGGACTTGATTATTTTGTTAACGGCCTCGACTTGTCCGTTAGCTTTCGGGTGTGCCACGGCGGCAAACTTCTTCTCGATGCCATACTTTAAACAGAACTCTTTGAACTCTCTGCTTTCAAATTGCGTCCCGTTGTCCGTAATGATGGTGCGTGGAAGGCCAAAGCGGCATATAATGTTTCGTACAACGAAGTTTATGACCTTCTTAGAGGTGATTGTGGCCAAAGGTTCTGCCTCAGCCCATTTTGTGAAATAATCGACTGCAACTATCGCATATTTCGCGCCACCTTTGGATATAGGCAAAGAGCCAATTATGTCGATTCCCCAGATCGAAAATGGCCAGGGACTAATCATCTGTGTAAGTTCCGTTGATGGAGCCCTCGGGATTTTCGCATATCTTTGACACTTGTCGCATTTTCTTGCGTAGTCCGCGGCGTCCCGGTTTACGGTGGGCCAGTAATATCCATAGCGGAGGATCTTCTTCGCTAGCGTTTGCCCCCCAGTATGGTTGCCACATTCCCCTTCGTGAACCTCTCTTAAGACCCGCTTCGTCTCATCATGAGCGATGCATCGCAATAATGGGACTGAGAATCCTTTCCGGTACATCGACCCATCCTGCATTACGTATCGCGCGGCCTTCCGAAGGACATGCCGTCTTTCGCTTCTTTTTTATGGTAAAGCCCCGGTCGTTAGGTACAGTTTGAATGGGGTTATCCACGATTCCTTTTCGATTTCTGTCTCCAACACGCGATCGACTTTCATCTCGTCTATGCTCGGGGCATGCAAGACTTCGACGGGATACAATCCCATTTGTTGTGCGTCGCCGGTACTCGCAAACTTAGCCAATAAGTCTGCTTCTTTATTCTGTTCGCGTGGGATATGTGAAATGTCATAACGCTCAAGATTTGATAATAGTTCTTGGACCTGAACGAGGTATGGAGCAAGCTTTCGTCCTTTTGCTTGGTAGTCTCCCCGTACTTGGTAAACCACCAACTGTGAGTCGCAAAAGATTTCGATTGATTTGATCCCGAGTTCTCTGATGAGCTTCAAGCCAGCAATCAGTGCCTCATATTCTGCTTCATTATTTGTAGCTGGGAAATCAAGCTTCACGGCATAACAGATTGATCGGTTTTCTGGAGTTATGAGAACTACGCCCGCGCTGGAGCAATGGTCATTTGATGCACGGTTAGTGTATAATTTCCATCGAACAGGGGGAATGATGTCGTCGTCATCCGGTTTGATGGGTATGGTAAACTCAGCGATGAAATCTGCTAATGCTTTTCCTCGGATGGCTCTCCGCGGTAAGTATGTGATATCGAATTGGCTCAACTCGATGTTCCATCTTAGCAATCTTCCAGAAGTTTCCGGCCGTTGGAGTACTTGCCTCAGGGGTTGATCGGTATAAACGCCGATCGAATGTGCTTGAAAGTATGGGCGAAGCTTCCGTGATGCAATCACCAAGCAATAAGCCAATTTCTCGATTTTAGGGTAATTCCTCTCTGCCCCTGTTAAACGCTTGCTAATATAGTACACCGGCTTCTGGACTCGATCCTCCTCACGAACCAAAGCCGCACTTATCGCGTGTGGGGATACTGCCAAGTATACATATAACATTTCGTGGTCAAGTGGTTTTGACAGTATTGGTGGACTCTCCAGATGCTTCACCAGATTCTGGAATGCTTCCTCACAACTAGCCGTCCATTCAAAATTTCTCTTTCCTTTCTTTATTATATCGAAGAATGGGATGCACTTGTCAGTTGCCCTGGATATAAATCGACTTAGCGCAGCTACTTTTCCATTCAGGCTCTGTACTTGCTTTATGGTCCTGGGCGCTTGCACATCTCGAATAGCTTGAATCTTTTCTGGGTTAGCTTCTATGCCCCTAGCATTGACGATGAATCCCAAAAACTTCCCTGATGCAATGCCGAAGGAACATTTCAAAGGGTTGATCTTCATCCCATAACACCTGAGTATGTTGAACATTTCAGCCAAGTCTTGAATGTGGTCGCTTGACCGTCGTGACTTCACGAGCATGTCATCCACGTAGACTTCCATCGTTCTTCCCAGCTGGTCCTTGAACATTCGATTCACTAAACGCTGGTAGGTTGCTCCTGCGTTCTTCAACCCAAAGGGCATCACTACGTAGCAATACAGCCCGACATTCGTAACGAAGCTGGTGTGTTCTTGGTCCGGAATATGCATCGGGATTTGGTTGTACCCTGAGTACGCGTCCATGAATGACAGTAGCTCGTGCCCTGCGGTAGAGTCGACCAACTGATCGATCCTAGGCAACGGGAAACTGTCCTTGGGGCATGCTTTGTTCAAGTCGGAGTAATCTACGCAAGTCCTCCATTTCCCATTCGCCTTTTTTACCAGCACGGGGTTAGATACCCACTCCGGGTAGAGGGCGTCACGGACGAACCCATTTGCTTTGAGTTTGTCCACCTCCTCTCCGAGAGCGGCGGACCTCTCTGGATCCATTCCTCTCCTTTTTTGTTTAACTGGGACGTACTTTGGGTCTATGTTCAACATATGACTCGTGATGGTGGGAGAAATCCCACACATATCAGAATGTGTCTAGGCGAAAACATCAAGATTCGCCCGGAGGAAGTCGCTAAGGTCTTCAGTCATCTCGGGACCAAGCTGTGATCCGATTTTCAGAATTCGCGAAGGGTCGTCACGGCTAACTGAGATGTCAATTGTTAATTCAGCCGGTGCCGCCTTCTCTTCCCTGGGTTTCTCATCGTCGTCTCTCGGATCTATATCTCCGAAGATCCGAGAACTATGCCCGAGCCAGGGCTCGGGCACTACTTGTCAATTATCCGCATTAAGGATGCGGACAGGATTGTCCGCAACCTTTCCCTTCTCCCTCCGATGGGCTTCTCGGAGCTCAGCCACATAACAGGAACGACCAGCTGCTTGATCGCCATGAACAATACATACTCCTTTGTCAGTTGGGAACTTCAAAGTTAAACACCACGGAGCCAACGCTGCCCTAAACTCAGCCAGGGCCGACCGGCCCAAGAAAACATTATATGGAGAATCCACATCCAAAACTACGAAGGGTAGAATTCGCACCCTCCAACGCTCGCCTTGCCCCAGTTCAACTGTTAACTCAACGTACCCCACGGCGTCGGTTGCTGTGCCGTTAAAGCCGTGTATATGAGCCTTGGACGGTTTCAGGTCTTTTGTTTCTAGTCTCATTTGATCATAAGCCTTCTTGAAGATGATGTTGACTGAACTTCCACAATCAATCAGAATTCTTTTCACATATGCTGGTCCGATCGTTGCAGATATGACCATGGGGTCGATGGTCGGAGCCTCTATCTGATCAGCGTCTCTACTTCAGAACACAATATCGTCTGTCATTACTCGCTGCTGCTTAGCAGGGGCTCCGTCCTCCGTGTTCGAACAGCACTTGAAATCTGCATGTTTCAGGGAACTTGCATATCGCTCCATTTTTGCCAATTCTTATCTGCGGGATGAGGTCCGCCGATAATTGTATTTATGACTAGTCTTCCTACGGTTTGGGCAGGCTCCTCGGGATGACGCGGAGCTGGTGCACGACCTGGGTTGGACGTTCCCTGTCCTCCTTCCTGTGGGTCCTTCACAAATTCTTGCAACTTTTTATGCCTGATCAACTTCTCGATAGCGTCATGCAGGTGTCTGCACTCCTCCGTGTTGTGCCCATAAGTCTCATGGAAGCGACAATATTTCCCGGTTCGCTTCTGTTCGTCGGTTGATTCTTTCGGTCGGGGCTTTCTGTATTGAAAGGTATTGCAGGTGGACAGGTAAATGTTCTCAAGTGGCGCGTTCAGCGGAGTATACTCGCTGTAGCTTGGAATCCTCGACTTCCACTTCCCCACTTCTATCCTTTTTCCTTGACTCCTTCCTCCGGACTCCTTGGGTTGCCCAGGCTTGTTCTGGACATTGACTTGGACCTTTCCCGAGTTGTCTCCAAACTGCTTCACAGCAATGTTGCTCTTTATTGACTCTTGGACAGGTCCTGGTGCCTTATCCCGTCGTACCCACCTAGCTTCCTCTCTTCTTATGAACCGGTGTGCCTTTGAGTAGAAACGCTCTAGCGTAGCCGGAGGTTTTCCTGCCAGCCAGTCTCCAAACTCAGAGTCTGGGTCCACACCTCTCATTACAGCCATTAGAATTGCATGGTCGTTAGGATTACTGACTTCAGTTGCTGCAACGTGGAATCTTTGCAAATATTCCTTCAACGACTCCCCGGGATTTTGGATTACACTTGACAGAGACATCACGTCCTTTGGGCACGTAGTGTGTATCCTGAACTTCTCAATAAACTTCTTTGCCAACTCCTCGAAATTTGATACGGATCGCGGAGGAAGTCGGGTGAACCACATAGTAGCGATCCCAGATAGAGTAATCGGAAAGCACCTACACTTGGTGGCATCATTCGCTCTAGCTGAATCCATCATCCATTCGTACATCATGACGTGCTGTCTGGGGTCAGTCCTCCCTTCATACGCAGGGATAGTAGGCATACTAAACTTCTTGGGGTACGCCGCCTGCAACACAACATCCGTGAACGGAGTATGACTTCTCGACACTCCCCAATCATTATTCGATAACCCCTGATTTTCTTTCATCAACTGTCTGATCATGGCTGTCAGATCTGGTGTCTGTATGGAAGGCGGAAGGTTAGTGTTTGTTCTACGCGCCTGTCCATGTTGATGCCTCCTCTCCTGGTGGTCTGCCAATCGTGCGTCTTGAGGTTCGACATCGTTAGCATTTTGATGATCCGGGCCTCTGTCCTCCATCTGTACCCCGGTCCTGAAGTTTCCAGCTCTTGCTTGGTCACGGTCTCTAGCTGTTTGAACAGCAGCTTCTGCTCATGCAGCGTCAGTCTTGCGGCGTCTGCGCCTGGGAGGTTCATCAGAGGAAGTTGAACTGTCAGATGAAGAGTAAGGAGAGGGATTTCCCCCAGCATTCTGTTGCTGCTGTTGAGTGAGTTGTGCCATCAGGTTGGCGTTAGCTTGCATCTGCTCTCCTAGTTGTCTCCTGCTTTCCCTGAGTTCTCTCATCAAGTCATTGAACTCTATTCTTGTGACAACTGGAGTCTGTTCTTGAGCGGCAATTCCTGCATTTGGAATTGCTGGTTGATTGCTAGGCCCTGCCTATTGCACGCTAGCAGTCTCGTGGGCATCCGCATTATGAGAAGCTGACCTGGTACGTGGTCTTGCCATTGTAGAGTTATCGGTATGAACTCTGAGTAGAATCAACGGATGTCCTATCAGTGAGTCGGATCTTCTTTGGGGGATTTGTCCAATCCAGTAGCTTCAAAGCAGATCCTTGAGGTCTAAGAATTCAATTCTCAGTGAAAGCACCAAAGTGTTAGCACCAAAATTGGTCACTAACCTCGTAGAGAAAGATTGTGTAGAGATATAAGTGATGAAAGTAAATTAAACAGAGAAGACAATGCTAATTTAATTGCAGAAAGTAAGAACACCAAATTTATAGTGGTTCAGCGTAATTGCCTACGTCCACTTTGAGGTTAAACTTTATTGATCTTCTTTAGAGTTGATTACAAATACAATTCGTGAATCAAATGCTTGAATGAAGTTGTTTAAGTAGAGAAGATGAGTCTCGAAAATGGCAGAGTCTCCTCAGTGTTCTCTCTCCCAAAAAAAGGATCCATTTCACTGTGACCCTGCCCCTCTATTTATAGGCAAATATGGGCTGGACTTCCCAAGTGGGCTGGATAGCCGAACGCTCAAGCCCCAGTGCAGTGGTCGCTGTATGCCGAACCAGGCGTGCCGAACGCCCTGATGCCGAACAATCCCTTCTATGCCGAACGATGTGGTTGATGTTTGGGAAGTGCAGGATGTTTGTCAGTCGAAGCCGAACGCTCTTCTAGATGCCGAGTACTCTTGTTGCCGAGTACTCCAGATGCTGCCGAGTTCTCCTTAATGCCAAGCGCTCTTGTATGCCGAGCAGTCTTGATGCCGAGCACTCTCGTATGCCGAGCGCTCTTGTAGGCCGAGCAGTCTTGATGCCGAGCACTCTCGTATGCCGAGCAGTCTTGATGCCGAGCGCTCTTGTATGTCGAGCAGTCTTGATGCCGAGCACTGGTTGACGCCGAGTACCATGGGATGCTGAGCGTTCTTGTAGCCGAGTTCTCCTATTACCGAGTTCTAATGATGCCAAACACTAACTGACGCCGAGTCTCCTGATCGCCGAGCACTACGGATGCCGAACGCTATGGATGCCGAGTCCCACTGGATGCCATGCGCTTCGCCGAACACTCCTGGATGCCAAGTGCTTCGCCGAACACTCCTGGATGGCAAGTGCTTCGCCGAACACTCCTGGATGCCGGACACTCTCTGATGTCGAGTGCTACCTGATGCCGAGCACTAGATGCCGAGTGCTACCTGATGCCGAGCACTAGTTGCCTGGTCAAATCTCCAGGAAACAATATTTGACTGAGATTACAAAGATTTTGAGAGAGAACAAGTCACCAGTACAGGGGTTAGACCGATTCTAAGTCCTATAATTGCCTAAAGTAGCTGCCTTGGTGACTTTTGTATAGAGGAAGGAGATGAAGAAGAGACAGAGCTTTCGTGTAGTGATAGCAGAAGCTAGGTCATGCTTTAGTTGCTCTATAGTTTGTATATATAGGGGTAGCAGTCGTATTAGTCCAGAAGGAGAGTTGGAGCGGAGTCTAGATATAGGCCCGAGAGAGTGTGTGAAATTGCATGGTCACTTGGATTAACCACATGTCGGTACTGACTTCTCATGTCGGTGTTGACATCTATAGTTAACTCCAATTGAGTTGAACTCTTTTTCACTCTCCATGCTACTTGATTTTGGGTTATCCCATAGTGTTTTCATGGATAGTTGGTTGGTATTGGTGATAGATCCTTTACCACTTTAATTGTTCTGCTATTCTGATTGCTAACTCTTCAACTCTTGCACTAGATTGTTCAAATCCCTTGGAAATCTCCTAAGCAAGCACATAAAAAGGCAGAGAATGACTTCTGCAAAGTTTGACTGGAATACACGGAGCCAGGATAGATCAACCCTGACATTAGAGGTCGGTACTGACCTCTTTGGTTAGCCATTTTGGTTGAGATTTCTTTGAGATGTTTCTATCCCTCATCTAAGTGGCTTCCAAGATTTCAAGTCGTTCCGTCGTCGTCTTAACATTCCAAC
Source organism: Allium fistulosum (assembly GCA_030737815.1). Lineage (NCBI taxonomy): Eukaryota > Viridiplantae > Streptophyta > Magnoliopsida > Asparagales > Amaryllidaceae > Allium > Allium fistulosum. The sequence goes on from CM060906.1 coordinate 923,393,802, forward strand.
TCCTATTGATTTCTTCTTGGTTAAAAACCTAGTTAACATTTTCACCCAAAATATGCTTTCGTTGAAAATAAAGTGTGCTCTGGAATGAAACAAGTCTTGGACTACTATCTTATGAATTCCAGCTAATCAGTTTTCTTTAGTCGTTGCTTTTATCTGGCTTTAACTGATCAATTTCTATTCATTGTCTGCTTTAGTTTAAACTAGAATTCCTCTTCTCAATTGAAACACCCCACGCCCCTTAATAAACCCAAAAGGACACATTAAAAGGCGTGGTGCGTTGTAGGTATAACTGAAACTAATAGAGACTAAGATTCACAAGACAAAAATAAGTAAAAACAATGGAAACTAAGAAAATAACTTATTTCAAAACAAGACTTCATAATTGTTTCATAAATCAAATAAGTCAAATACCAAATACACATATATGTCTCAAAACCCAAGATGTCTCATAAAAACTCATAGTCTCAAAAATCAGAGTATATAATATCCCTCATAATAAGCCAGTACACAGAAAAAGCTAAAGCTAGAATAAAAGAAATACATGGTAGAAATCTTCTCCAAGAAGCCTTTGTGAAACTGCAACTTACTGCCCTCTCCCTTGATTGCCTATGGGGGGAAAGGGAAAATAGAGGAGTGGGTCGGACTAACAGTCTGGTGAATGATAGTAACTACTAGAATCTTTAAGCAAAGTAAAAGTAATAGACTTTACAATAGTTCTAGTATATAAAATGAAGGAAATAGAAAAGAGAGAAACTGGAAATAAATACGAATAAAGTATTGCTCAATTAGTAAGATAGGTTAACTTTGATTGTTTGCACTTATCTTTGATAGCTGCTTGATTAGGCTGAATTCCTAATCCTATAATTAGGTTGAAATCTTAATTCTACCCTTTGATCGGCCTGCTACTCCATAGACCTTACTGTGGACTAGACGTTATATAACTCTTTACACCACAGCCAATGGTAACTACGAAAGATACACAAACACCCAGTGTGGACTAGACGATACATAGCTCCCTACACAGAAGGCAATGGTGTCTACGAAAAACACACATACTAAGTGCTTGGAACTCATAGAGGTTACTGAGCACCGAAATGGAAATCGTACACGTAACTGCCACCATGCTCATGCTACCTGTTGCTCCACCTATTGTGTCGTATTATTACCTCGACTCAGCATAAGCATGCCCCTCGTCTTACTTCAGGATTATGTGAATCACCGTGTCCATAGAAAATATAGGGGAATGCTGCCGGTACTGGCCCGTCGTCCAAACAAAATCTAATAGCGCCCTTGTCCAAATCCCCCGTGATTTGAACATCTCTATTGACCAATTACTACCACTACTAGCATAAGCGTGCCCCTCGTCTCACTTCAGGTTTATATGAAACACCGTACCCATAGAAAATAATAGGGAAATGATATTTGGTATAGGTCCTACTTTAATTCTTTGCATATTAACTTAGATAAATTATTTAAATAAGCCGTTGCTCTTGTTCTTACTATCTATGCTTATTAATTAATCCTAAGTCTTAAAATAAGCCTTATTTTGTTCTATTTCTTACTATAACCTATGTTATAATCATGCTTATTACTTAAACTAAGGTCTAAGAGTGAAAATAAGCTTCTTTTCATCTTTATTTCTTCTTTTAGTTATAATTCTAAGTTATAACTACGCCAATCTCTTTAATTCAGTCTAATTAATATCATAATTAGGCTTAATTTCAGCCCAATTCCATTTGTATTACAGTATTTATAATTTACATCTTATATTCCATTATTTCAAATTTCTTATAATTTAATCCAATTTCGTCTTATTTCTATTCTAATCCATACGCGAAGAAGAAGGAGAAATAAAAGAAAACTGAAAATAGAAGAAAATCCAAAACGTAGGATAAAGATGTAAATAACGCATAAATAACAGTAAATAAATTAAAATGCTGTAAATAAATGGAAAAGCTATCATTCACAGAATTAAACTAAAATTATCTGAAAAAAATAGCTAAAAGAAATAGACTTAAAAAACTGTAAACAAATTACTAGAAAGGTTATTCCAAAAATCGTAGTAAAACTACAACTATTGGAAACCCTATTATTTTCAATTACTTAAAAATCTAAATAATTAAAATCACTCAGCTGTGGTCCTAAGCTCTTCCCTTCTGGTCTTCCCGAATCCACTTGAGGGTATTAAAATATTTTTGTTAAAAAGATTCTCTCTTTGGAAAATTATTCCTTTTAGGGTCCTTTCTGAAAAGGTGAACCCAAGCGGAGAAAATCTAGAATGAGAAAAAGTGTTAGACCTAGGGCCTTATTTATAGGAGTAGAAGTGGATCTCGGACCATTAGATTTGGGTATCGAATAGGATGCAACCACGTCATAGGCTGAATTGGAGCCATCGGATGCAATAATGGAAGGACCGGATTGAGTGAAAGAATGTAAAACAACGCATAGGAGGCTTCTAGAACAAACTGGAATGAAGTACTTTTCTTCGTTCCTCAAACATTAGGTGGGTCGATCGGTCGGTCGACCGTTGCCTTGGGATGGTCGACCTCTCGGTCGACCTCCTAACATATATACATTATTAATATATATTTTTCTTTTAATGTCTTTTTTATTCCGTTTCTTGCTCATATTAAGTCGGATTCTGATGTTATATATAAGAAAATTGACTAGAAAATTACCACGGACCCAATGGTGCAACTCCCGTGGCTCAATTCTGATAATTTCACAAAGCTATTTTATTATTTAGTTATTTAATGAATTAATTATTATGGGTTAAATTTTGGGTTGTTACATTTTCCCCTCCTTAAGGGATTTCGTCCCCGAAATCTCTAAGGATGAAAGAATGTACTAAATATTTTCATCCAATTCTACAACCAACTACTCAATCATCAACCATTAATCCATTGGCCTTAAGTTTTTCTAATACAATTTATGATACTTATGCAATTAGTGTAGTGTAAATGTCCCTAACTAATGCCAAAGATTAGGCGGTCCACTGATTTAGTTGACCTTCTTTTATGCAATCATGCCCGTGCCATGTATCCAAATGAATGAGAAAATTTCCTAATGATAACTGATGATTCTATATGCGTGCTACAAACATCATCCAAATGCAACAACCATGTGAAAATCATCCATTTATAGCAACCATGGAAAATAGAATAAAATGAGCACACATCCATATGCATATGCTCTAGTGTCCTAGTTAGGCCAATCCCTAAATAATAATAGTGCCTAGTGTACCTATATGCGTCCATTAGCATCCACTAGCAAACACATGCAATCACTAGCATACATCATTCATAACATGTTCTATTAACATGTTTTCATCAAATCCTACCATCCATAGGTTAAATCCTAAGTTCTATCCTCCCAAAGGATAATAAAGGAAAGAACCTATTCAAAACTAAAGATGAAAATAGTAAATTCTAAAACTTATTATCGAAAAGATGAGGATATGAGATACGAATTTTCTCCTAATCAAACCAATCTTCTCCGAAGTCTTTCTAACCATGTCGGGACCAAGTAGAAATCTCACTATAGACTCTAAGCAACACGAAGGCGACTTGCGCGGTCTTCTATAAAGGGTTTCGAAAGGTTTTACTCCAATGTTAGCTTGAAAACTACTATCATATGGAAATTCCACTAAAGAAAGATGCTTTTCCCAAGTTCCTCCAAAATCAAGAATATCCATTCTCAACCATGCGTGCCTTACTACCTTACCCATTTCACTTTATTGTTCTTCTTTAGTCTGCACACATGAATCAACATACCTAGGTTCTCACTAGGGTTCTATACACTCTACGGAAACTCTATTATTACTTCCAAAAGTAATTACTGTTGTCTCCTTTGTAGCCTTACATCTTTTCCGTTACACCTAGGAAATGATTCCTATCTGCTTCACATTTAGGAGTTTGGCTCGGTGTTTATAGTTCCATTTTAAAAATTAAGGTTTCTAAATTTTTAAAACATCAAATCCGAAAATCTCTTTAAAAAGTGTTATTTTTGAGTTTCTATTAAATTCAAAAATATTTGGTTACTTAAGATTATTTCCCAACTTAGAGGGGAAAACTTTCAAATTCTAAGTTCAAAACTTATTCCTCGTTTTCTTTTAAAGACCTTTTAAGTTTTCTATAAAAATTTGAATTTTCAAACTCTACTTTTATTAAGTTTTTCATTTCCAAAAACTTATTTACTTTTTCACCAAACCATTTTCTTTTAAAATATCTTTAAACTATTTTTATGTGTTTCAAAACATCTTCTTATTATACCTCACGGTCTCATACCTTAGTATATTGGAACTACTTTCTCAATTGAGAAATTATTAATGCTAAAATCTTCTATGAACCTTTTAAAAGAGAATTTCATGTTTATGTGAAATTAAAAGGAACTTATTTTATAATTTTCGAAATAGGCTATGCAAAATATGGCGCTTTTCAGACCTTTAATATCTCTTTCATGTATTTCTGTAACTTGCACAAAAAAAATTTATTGGTTCCATAGAAAATTATACCATTACTCTTTTCAATCCAATAGATTAAAGTATGTTTAATTTATATTTTTCCATGATCAATATTTTCTAATATCTAACTTATACATTCTCCTTTTAGAAAAACTCATCTTCAAAACTATTTTAATATTCCCATAAATGCAAAAACATTTCCTTATATTTATTAAAAATAATAAGTGTACTTTACAAACCATTTTGTTTCTATACTTAGAAATTACCTATTTAAAATACATTTTTATTAGGGTTAAAACGGATGTTGCGTAAAACACCGTTACTACAACCCAAAAATACTAGTGTATGGATTCAATTAAATAAATACCAATAAATCTCATATACCTATGTAAAAATATTTCTCTTGGGAGTCACTTACTATAACAATAGTGTTATAGCCTATGCTCCTTTTATTTTTCATGAAAACATTTATTACAACAATAAAAGTTGTAATCTACGTTTTCGATACTTGATACACTCTAGGTTTTTATATTTAAAATCTTTGTTTACTTACAAAGAAACTAGTGAGTTATATATATATATACACACTCCATAATTCTTCAAAAAGAATTCCAATTTTTCATTATATAAAAACCAACTTAAATTTCATACCATTCTTCAAAAACCACATATTTATTTTATAAGAGAAAATATTAACAACGAAAAATTTCAATTCTAACAATTATATTTTTCAACTTCTCAAATTTCAAAATTTTCATTTTATTGGACTAGACATAAAGTGGGTCTTCCTACTTACTACCCTCGAAGTACTTTTCCTAAGCTAAAGGATTTTACTCCTATTCCTCTTGTATACTCATATTTATTCAAAAGCATCACCGTCAAATCCACTTGTCTGAGACGATTATAATTTCTGCAATTATCTATACATGGACTTTCTTCTTTGCTTATTTACTGAATTTTATTGTACATCTCTAACCTTTGCCTACCTCTCTTTGGATTTCCATAATCCGAATCCTAAATGTACAAAACCATTTCTTAAATTCCTACCATGTGTAGACATTCTCTATGTCCCAAGAAACGCACTTCCTTATGCCAAAAATGATACTCCAAGAACTCTGTCTCCAGCTGACGAACACGAAGCGTACAAAGAACCTTCTTTAGACGAATAACATGCTCTTCCATACTTCTTGGAAAACACCAAAATTTCGACCACGAATAACACCACGAACTTTATTTTAGGACATCTCTAAAAACATGATTCATCAAATCTATAGAATAGGCTGGGACCTTGGTTAGCCCAAAAGACATGACTAAACACTCAAAGAATCCATCTGGTGTCCTAAATGCAGTCTTATCTATGTTGTCATCAGCGACCCTAAGCTGATGGAATCTAGTGGCTAAATCAAGTTGGGAAGATACTAAAGAGCCAACTAACTGGTCGAAAAGATTATCAATCCTAGAGAATGGATAATGGTTCTTCTTTGTGAGCTTATTCAATACTCTATAGTCAACGCAAAGTCGAAGAGAACCATCCACCTTAGTACCGAAGATAGTTGGTGCTCCCGTTTTGATATGCTCCTTCTTATGAATCCCTTCTCCAAAAGCTCACGAATTTTCTTGCTCAATTCCTTCCTCTCCCTAGGTGCCATGTACCTCACTGGTAATGCTATTGGCTTAGCATTCTCGGTCAAATAAGTCCTGAAGTCAATCTCTCTCTTAGGGGTAATCCCCTAACCTCCTCAAAGACGTTTGGAAAATCTGCAATGACAGGAACTGAATCTAACTCTGATGATGATGAATCGAGGGAATAAAGGAAGCTCAACATAACTGACCCTTGTGGGTCATAAGGAATCTCAAGAGTCCTACAGATGCATGTCTCTAGTCTAACGATTCCCCTCTCGCAATCTAATATACTTCCATATATGGATAGCCAATCCATTCTCAAAATCATCACATACCCCCAAAAATCCCAAAACATAGGCGTCACGGTCAAATTCCACGCCTAGGATAATAATTTTCAAACCCCTACAAACCATAGACAAGTGTGCCGATCCTCATATGGGGTTTGAAACAACGATGGGGTCTGCTACTAAAGAGATGTCTAAATGCAAAAAATCTACTAAAGAACTAGAGATAAAAGAATGTGATGCTCCAGAATAAAAAAAGATTCCAAATGGAAAAATCAGAAATAGAAATCAAATTTTCCTACCTTGATTTGGTCTGCTACTGGAAGGTGCTGTACCAAAAGTATGAATCGGTGCTACAGGTGTACTCGCTGCCTACCCCGTTTTCTAAGGACAAATCCTACTAAAGCGACCAAGCTGTCCACAATTGAAACACCTTCCCTTCATTCCTGCCTTCTTACAGTCTTTTGCGTAATGACCAGTCATTCTACAATGCTTACATTTCTCACTTTTCTTGATTCGCTTTTGAGGTCCTCCCTCTTTCCTCTTGTCTTTATCCTTCCACTAATTCTTAGAACTTGTAGGAACCTTCTCCAGCTCCCTCTTCTATTGCCAAGATGTAGGTTGAACACTCTGTCGGTCCTCCAAACCTAACTGCCTAAACCTTTATTCCATATTCTCAAAACTAACCCGCGTCTCCTCGGAATCCTCTGTGCTAGAAAATGTTCTACCTCCTATACTAGCGAAATCCTTGCATAGCTTAGAAAAGGGGGCTAATGTGGGTGGATTAAAGGGATTTCAGCCTACTGGTGTTGTATCGGGCACTTGCCCTTACACCTCTAGTACTGTGCTCTATAGAACCAGTCAGCCATTCTATGCAAAGAAAAGAGAATTTAGTCTTGAAAGAATCGAAAGAAGATTGCACTGGACTTGGAAGGGATTTTTATAAAAACTCTTTTATACTTAAAAACAATTTCTAAGAGTTCTTTTTTGAAAAATACTTTTTAAAAGAAGTTATTTTGGAAAATACTTTTACTTTTAATTTTTTTTTTCTTCTTATGAATCTTGCAACCTTAGGCTCTGATACCAAGTGAAACACCTCCACACCCCTTAATATACCCAAAAGGACACATTAAAAGGCGTGGAACATTGTTGGTATAACTAAAATTTACAGAGACTAAGATTCACAAGACAAAAAATAAGTAAAAACAGCGGAAACTAAGATAATAACTTATTTCAAAACATGACTTCATAATTGTTTCGTAAATCAAATAAGTCAAATACCAAATACACATATATGTCTCAAAACCCAAGATGTCTCATAAAAACTCATAGTCTCAAAAATCAAAGTACATAATATCCCTCATAATAATCCTGTACACTGAAAAAGCTAAAGCTAGAATAAAAGAAATACATGGTAGAAATCTTCTCTAAGAAGCCTCTAAGCAACTGCAACTTACTGCCCTCTCCCTTGATTGCCTATGGGGGGAAAGGGGAAAATAGGGGAGTGGGTCAGACTAAAAGTTTGGTGAATGATAGTAACTACTAGAATCTTTAAGCAAAGTAAAAGTAATAGACTTTATAACAGTTCTAGTATATGAAAGGAAACGAAGGAAATAGAAAAGAGAGAAACTGGAAATAAATACAAATAAACTATTGCTCAATTAGTAAGATAGGTTAACTTTGATTGTTTGCACTTATCTTTGATTGCTGCTTGATTACGCTGAATTCCTAATCCTATAATTAGGCTGAAATCCTAATTCTACCCTTTGATCGGCTTGCTACTCCATAGACTTTATTGCGGACTAGATGCTATATAACTCTCTACAAAGCAGCCAATGGTAACTACGAACGATACATAAAGCACCCATTGTGGACTAGACGACACATAGTTCCCTACACAGAAGGCAATGTTGTCTACGAAAGACACACACTAAGCGCTTGGAACTCATAGCGATTACTGAGCACCGAAATGGAAGTCGCACGCATAACTGCCACCATGCTCATGCTACATGTTGCTCCACCTATTAGGTCGTATTATTACCTCGACTCAACATAAGCGTGCCCCTCGTTTCACTTTAGGGTTATGTGAAACAACGTGTCCGTAGAAAATATAGGGGAATACTACCGGTACTGGCCTGTCATCCAAACAATATCTAATAGCGCTCTTGTCCAAATCCCCTCTGATTTGAACATCTCTATATTGACCAATTACTACCACTACTAGCATAAGTGTGCCCCTCGTCTCACTTGAGGTTTATGTGAAACACTGTACCCATAGAAAATAATAGGGGAATGCTATTTGGTACAGGTCATACTTTAATTCTTTGCTTATTAACTTAGATAAATTATTTAAATAAGCCTTTACTGTTGTTCTTACTATCTGTGCTTATTAATTTATCCTAGGTCTTAAAATAAGCTTTATTATGTTCTATTTCTTATTATAACCTATGTTATAATCATGCTTATTACTTAACCCAAGGTCTAAGTGTGAAAATAAGTTTCTTTTCTTCTTTATTTCTTCTTTTAGTTATAATTCTATGTTATAACTAGGCCAATCTCTTTAATTTAGTCCAATTAATATCATAATTAGGCATAGTTTCAGTCCAATTCCATTTATATTACAGTCTTTATAATTTACATCTTATATTCTATTATTTCATATTTCTTATAATTTAATCCAATTTTGCGTTAATTCTATTCTAATCCATTCGCGAAGAAGAAGGAGAAACAAAAGAAAACTGAAAATAGAAGAAAATCCAAAACGTAGGAAAAAGATGTAAATAACGCATAAATAACAGTAAATAAATTAAAATACTGTAAATAAACTATAAATAAATGGAAAAGCTATTATTAACAGAATTAAACTAAAATTATATGAAAAAAATAGCTAAAAGAAATAGACTGAAAAAAACTATAAATAAATTACTAAAAAGGTTATTCCAAAAATCGTAGTAAAACTACAACTATTGGAAACCCTATTATTTTAAATTACTTAAAAATCTAAATAATTACAAATCACTCACCTATGGTCCTACGCTCTTCCCTTTTGGTCTTTCCAAATCACTTGAGGATATTAAAATATTTTTATTAAAAAGATTCTCTCCTTGGAAAATTATTCCTTTTAGGCTCCTTCATGAAAAGGTGAACCCAAGCGGAGAAAATCTAGAATGAGAAATAGTGTTAGGCCTAGTGTCTTATTTATAGGGGTAGAAGTGGATCTCGGACCATTAGATTTGGGGATTGAATAGGATGCAACCACGTCATATGCTGAATAGGAGCCAACGGATGCAACAATGGAAGGACCCGATTTAGTGAAAGAATGCAAAACAACGCATAAGAGGCTTCTGGAACGAAGTACTTCTCTTCATTCCTCAAACGTTAGGCGGGTCGACCTTGAGATCGACCGCCCATAGGGCATGGTCGATCGGTCGGTCGACCATTGCCTTGGGATGGTCGACCTTCCAACATATATACATTAATAAATTATTTTTTCTTTCGATATCTTGTTTATTACGTTTCGTGCTCATATTAACTCGGATTCTGACGTCCTATATATGGAAATCAACCAGAAAATTACCGTGGCTCAATTCCGATAATTTCACAAAGTTATTTTATTATTTAGTTAATTAACGAATTAGTTATTACGGATTAAATTTCAGGTTGTTGCATCAATGTTATCAACATAGTTTGCATTTTGGAACTCATGGGCATCTTCATATTGTTGAGTAGATTCGTGGTGGTGAATTCGAACAGAATTGGGTGTAAAATGGAATGTCAAACTGACCTCTCAAGTCAGTATCGACATTTATACTTAGGAAAATTTTCGATATTTTCTTTTAAGTAGTACTTGGTAACTCAAGTCTTCTCACTTTGATATTCTTACGGTCGAATTTTCAATACCTTCTACCGAGCTCTCAAAGCGCTAACTTGATCTCTGCCACCACTTTCCATCACCATCGATCCTCTATGTGCCTATGCCTCTTTGCGTTGCCTCTCTAGTCTACTTGTCGACATTAAGAGCTACCAAAACCTTTGGATTTGCATCTCGAGTTATCGTATCCAACCACCTTCAAACCCTAGCACCTAATTTGCAAGTTGATTTGATTCTGAGGTGGGTGATAGCAGATTTCGAAGTGGTGATGGTGGAGGAGATGGTTTGGGCATGACTAATTCTAATTCGATGTGAAACAATCGAATTGTTGTACATTTGATCGGGAGTAACACTAGGGTTTGCCCTATTCAAACATGGGTAGTTCTAGAAAAAAGCTTGATTGATTGTTTCCTTTGTGAGATTAGCTAAGCCCGGACGATTAAACAAATTGTGATACAACGCATTTGTTTTTAAGTTTGGATGTGTTGGAGAACTCCACCGTATCACTTTTTTAATCTTGCACATCCAGTGATCCTAAAACGAAAGGCTTTCAACGTCTCTTCGGAAAACAGATCAGTTATCGATTTTCAATCGATAACGGGTAAGTTACAGAAGAAATAATTCCAAAGTGCGATGTGATTTGTTTCTTAAGCATGAGTAAGCCATCTATATAGGTTGGTTTGTTTACAGTGCTCAGGGCACTGGACTCACTCCATATGGATAACACACTGCACATGCCTCGGTTATCGCTCAAAGTTTGATTGGTCAACACACGACCACTTCCTTTGGATTTCGAGCACTAGTCGCACGAGTATTTCTATTCTAAGTTAAATTTCCTAACTATGTTGAAAGCCAAGTTTTCCTATCTAGAATGACTCATCAATCGTCTCACCTTAAACCTAGTAAAGGATTATCTATACCATCTTAGGCTGCATCCACTACTGCTTCGATTTCACCATCCATTCCGGTCGGGACCATAAAGCACACAACCTCTAAATCCGAGGGCCAAATAGTGCCAACCGGTCCTATTCTATGTCCAATGCCCCTAGGGTTGCTTATAAATGATCCACTGGAGTGGGGACATGCTATTTTTATAGCAAAAATGCTCAAGAACATCTTCGTTCAACATGGTATTCATGAGGAAGATGTTCGTCTGCCAGTAGAGAATGGATTTTCCCATCATCTCCATCTGGCTTTATGGGTTGTCACCATTATATATGTCTTATTGTTTCCATCCTGCCTTTCATTCCTTTCTTGAAGAAATTCTTGGGAGAAATTGGGCTCGCACCTTTCCAGGTCCACCGAAATGGATATGCCTTATTGAATTTGTTATATGTCCTATTTATGCGAAGATTTGGTCGCCCTTCACAATTCGACATGCTCACATATCTTCTCAAGTTCAAGACGAGATTGGAGTGCCCATCTTTCGTAATTATCGAGAGTTCGACAAGATGCAATCATTCCATGTTCAAAAATGAATATTTCTTTGTATGCTGTCTAGAAGGATTCAATTGCTTCTAGTTGAAAGGAAGTTAGCTTCTTTCTATCGATCTCTTTTGTATTGGAATTTCTAAGTTCCAAACCTTATGTGTGCCCATCATAAGTATTCCAAAGTGGGATAGGAAGCGGGAGCACGAGAGAATGCTCGAAGAATTAAAGGACATTAGAGCGAGCTAACGTCCTATCAAGTTTCTTTTGACGAACGAAAACTTACAGGAGTATGGACTACTCCAACTGGGAAGAATAGCTGTCACGGAATCCTCGACATAGAGTAGTTCTAGATCATGAACCCATTCCATTTCCCCTGCTCATGGCTCTGACGAAGGTCCCTAAGAGGAATATGAAGAAAGCGGATAGGGAAAGATACATGAATCGAGGACTGTTGATATAGAGATTGATGAGCCCGTAGGGGATGATGAGGAAGAAGCTGTTGGGATAGTGGCCGATGAGCCCATGGGAGATAATGCCCTCGGTGACGAGGGTGATGGTGTTAGAATGCCCATGATCCCGAAGGAGGATGTATGATTCGTAAGGAGGTGAGGAAAAGAGCCGGCTGTCAATGAAGAGGAGTATGAGTCTGATGACGATGACAACGAGTACCATGCTAGCAAGGAAGGGGAGGAGTCATTCGACAAGTCACTAGTAATAAGCCCTAACCTCTCTCACTTACCTTCTTCAGAACTGCTAACTACCGAGAAGTTGAGTCCAGAGCTTCCTATTTCTTCTCAAGAACAACTAACCACTAAAATTCCTAAATCAACTAGTGGTCAAGCTGCTAAAAACCATATTGGAGATATGCCACGTTCTGATTTTCTAAGAGACATCTTTATTCACGTGAATGAATTTGAGGACTTCTCGATTAGTGAAATGACAGGCGAGACTGGCTCACATATCAATATATCTTATAATGCCTTTATAAGCGAAGGTGGTAGGACTCCAACATTGAGACCATGCTGATATGATTTGTAGAGTATATAAGGGGTCATCGGCAATACACACTCCACTTTAGGATCACGGATACACATTTCTGCATCGAGTTAGGTTTTAGAATTCGAGAGTTAACTTCATTTTTCTTTTAGTTTTAGGTTCCATGGGTCGTGTACTATACCATCAATTGTGTCAAAATACTAGTTCTTAAAGGGATCAAACTCCAGATCCAGCCCATCGCTCTTACCGCGAAACTAACAAGAGAGGAGGAAGAGAAAAGATGATGAGGCCCCGCATTTAGGAGAGAGAGCGTGAGTGCGGAGAGAAGAGAAAAAGGGGCTACGTAGACAATGCCTCCGTCTATCTGCACAATCGCTACAGAGGTTCTCGAGATCACCACGGGACCTCGTTTTCAAGTGCTGCTCCCCACACCAAGGCTCATGTTGCCGTGATGCAGGAAATTCCACCCTCTTAAGCCATAAATATTGTAGCTACTCCTACTTCTTTTAGTCAGGGCAAGAAGTCCACACTTCCACCAGGTCCACCCCGGCTTCAAGCTACTTTCCCGCATCTCCTCTTGCGCAGGGTTAAATTTAATAAGAATATAAGTCCCACCAATAAGGCTACATACCTCCAGAATCACAAGGCGATCGGGAGGACTTGGAAGCTGAGTTCGAGTGGCAGAGCCTCATACGAGCCCTCTTTGACATAAATCGTATTAACTATAAGGAGATTCTTTCATTTGAGATTGAAAGGGAAGATCACAATAATATAATCATGGATTGTGACAATGAGATGCTCAGCTCAAGATAGCCTTGATGGGAAAAGCTGCTGGTGATAAGCTGCTAACCAAGGCAAACCGGGTTTATGACAGAGCCCTTCTTGTGATTAATGATCAGCTCAAGGAATCTCACATGGAGTCTGGCAACCTGAAAGAGCAAGTCATTGAAGGAGATAAAGCTATTAAAGCCCAAGACTAAATTACTACTGAACAAGCTACCACCATTGTCGAGCAGACCGCTGAACTAACTCGACTCCGCAAGGATATTGCAAGACTGGCCAAGGAAAAAGAACAGTTGCAGTTGCTAAACTAGTAGAAGAGATCGATTATCTGGTCACATGATCGAAGGTTTCGGACCTTCAAAAAGAACATGATGAAGCGATGAGCCAGATGGATGCCAGCATGCTATACTTGCAGTGTCATGAACATGGGTAGTTTAAAGTGGCTCGGGGATGATTATCCCCAGACTCTCACCATAGTTTAGGAAGAGGTGTTAGTTAGATCAGAGCGAGTTGGGGATATGTGCTCTAGAAATGAATTAATGGCCACTTATCCTGGTTCTAAAGATATTTGTTTTCTTACAACCGGCAAAGAAATTCTAAAAGAAGAGAAGGAGAAGGCCACTACTGGGGACGCTACTAAGTTCTTGTCGGCCTAAGTTCTTCGGTTTAGGATGAGACATCTACTTTCAAATCCTAAGAGCTAACAATGCTCATTCCTACAGCTACGAGTGACTCTACAACCGCTTGCACTCTCCCAGCATCTGAAGCCCTACGCGAGCTGTATATTCCTTCGATCATCGAATGGCCCACCGACATGGAAACCAATGAAGGGGGTTTTGGAATTGAATTTCATGATCAAACTCCCAGTTTAGGTATTTCCCTCACTTCTCCAGTACTCCAAAAGCTCTAGTTCACTCCGGATACTAAACTATACAACTGCATTTCCTAACCTGTAGGTCAACTGTCTTTCCCGCCTCCTCCTCCACCTACATAGGGCTCGAGAACCACTGCTGTCTTTACTGCTTCCACCGCTGTCTCCGCAGTGGCTTTGGGTACAATTCCTATCTCAATCTCCGGGCCTGGGCCCGACTCTAAACATAAAATGGCATTATAGAACTTGAAGGATGTCTCCATGTCTCAGAAGGAGGACATTCAAGTTGTCAATGTCTCTGACCCGACTGATAAAGAGTCGATCATAGAGCGGTTGAAGAGGGAGCATAAAGATAATATGAAGTTGAACAAGGAACAAAGGGATTCTTAGCATAGGATTCTACCATTCACAATCAAGGCCGGCAAGCCAAAGTCTAGAGATGCATCCGTCGATGGGTCTGAGGAGCTCCATTCTGATACCGAAGAAGGACACGCTTATTCTAAAAAGATGAAGGGTGACAAGCAAAAGAAGATCACCTCCTCCGGGGCAGTAAGAAGTGATGATGTGATCTAGTGCAGGTAAAGTGGAGCACTTGTTTTTATATGCTTTTAAGTCGATCGAGTCTGTACGGAATGTTTCCGCTTCGTTGTCGTGTCAAACAAGTCTGTATTCTGCTTTTTGATGTCTAAAACAAGCCGATGTTGTGTAGGTATGGCCCCCTCTGTTTGTTATGTACATTAAAAAATGATAGTAATAAAAGATTAACGTTTTTGTTGTAGTCTCTCTTGTGTACTTTTCTTGCATTCTATATACTATGGTTGTTTGTGCACCACTGCGTGCATACGTAATATGATTGCCAGTTTTGCAATTTCCATATTATATTCTGCTGTTTTGGTGATGTGATGTATTTATTTACTGCAGCTCCCTGCATGTAGGTGGTGTAAGTAGTATAACTTGTTTGTCTAATATACTACTTTATTAGCTCCGTTGCGATTGCCGAAATTCTCCGTTCGACGTAACAAAACCATGGTGTGACTTGATCTATTTCGACCTAGTATTAGTGTGAGCGCCCTCCACTCCGTAGGGTTGGTTACTCTGAACGATTGACTTAAATACTTGATAAGAGACTAGAAACTCTAGGCGACTCTCCGGTTGCCCCCAATCTAGGTGGTATTGTAGCTCCTGTCTTTGGGAACTCGTAATTTTTTATGCTCGATCCTTAGTGTTTTTCTTTTTAATTATAACCGACCTTCTCCACGTTTAGTGTTGAAATCTTACCTGTGTTTCAGTTTCTATCTTCAAAAACTTACTAACAGATCAAGTTCTCGAATTTCCTTCGATGTCGCCAATCTCTGGGTGATATCAAGTTCTGACCATTATGAGTTGATTTTTCTATCGGTTGGTACTTTAGAATTTCCTAGCATTGTTGGAACTACACCAGCACTTGGATGACAAGGATCAATTTTCATCGTCAATCCTGTGATTTTGAATCTTCGTGGCACCACCGGGGCAGTGCTAATCCCTTGGAAAGCAGGGATTGATTTCCACCAATCCTCCAACAGACAACTTTCCCGGCGTTCCTAGAGCGACGCTAGTACTTAGAAAATTTTAACAAGTTCTTGATGTTACCATGGTAACATTGATAACTTAGAAGACAGATCGATTTCCAAGTGTTTTCGGAGCAACGCTGGTATTTTGGAGGTTAGGATCAATTTTCCCCATCGACCCCGCGATTTGGCAGTCAATGCTTCTTATTTGGAGAATAGGAAGTACTTTTTCGGTTTTATGGAGTGTATGTGCATTGATTTCAGGAACATGGTTCCATCGATTCAAGGAGCAATATGCGGCTTATAGTATGTCGGAATATTGCGTACTTGAACGTGGTTCCATTGGTTCAAGCAGCACTCTGTAGCTTATAGTGTGGTGCACAGGAGGGTTGCTTACAAGAACGCATTTCCATTGGTTTTAGAACCGACGTGCGGCTTATTGGTGGTGCATAGTAGAATATGCTTGCAAGGACACAGTTCCATCGATCCAAGAAGCAACGCGCGGCTTATGATGCGACGCGTAGGAGTGTTACCTACTTTAACGTGGTTCCACTGGCTCAAGTAGGGTCATGCGGCTTATTGATGGTGCATAGGAAGAGATCCTTGCATGAACACAGTTCCATAAGTTCTAAAAGCAACTCTTCAGAGAAGAATAAGTTTACCGATGTTGTTGATGCAACATCGAGGCTTTTGAGGAATGGAGAGTTTCCCAATGTTGCTGGAGCAACACCGAGACTTCGGAGATTAAGGGCCTTCCTGATGTTGTCAAAGCAACACCGTTCTCAGAAGGTAAGGATCGATTTTCCCATGATCTGATAGTTGAGTCTATTTGCTCCATCGACTTGATGGTGCTTGCAAGAACACAGTTCCGTCGGTTTAAGAAGCTAATTTAACTGATAAAATAAAAGAAGAGGCAAGTCCTGCCTATTTACAATGCCCCCAATGCCTCTGGATGATTTATTTGCAAAAATTGGAAATACATAGTTAAAGCCAAGCGAAGTTGCATCGCATCTGGATGATGCTCCATTCTTGGATTACTAATTAATGACTAGTCTTCCTTCAGTTAGTCGGGGTCACTCTCCGTTGGGCCCAGGCAGTTTCTCTTAAGCAGTTGGACTCTAGGGTACTGTGACTCCCTCACTATTCTACGATTTCTTCACATACTACTGGAGTTTGTTGTTCCTTATCAACTCCTCAATCACGTCCTTCAGATGTCGGCATCCATTAGTGTTATGCCTATGCATCTCATGGAGGCGGTGGTACTTCCCCGATTGCTTCTGTTGGCTATAGGCTTCTTTTATGGGTGGTTTGTTGTAGCACTAGGTCTTTGAGTATCAAGATAGATATTCTCCGGAATATTGTTCAACGATGTATAGTCCTCTAGTCTGAATTTCCTCGGGCGTTTCGCATTCGCATTACGCCTATCACCGGAGTTCTAGTTCCTCTTCTTTTGATTTTCAGGGTTTCCGATGGCATTTCTAGATCCATCACCTTCCTACTTAGATGCTACATTACACTGGACCATTTCCTTCGGTTGTCGATTGATGGTCTTACCTTCGATCGTATTTGTTTCTTCCAATCGAAGGAACTAATTTGCCTTTCAGTGGAAATCTATTATGGTAGTCGATTGTTTTATTTTAATCCATCTACCGAAGTCTGTATCCGGATGAATTGCTTGGACCGGAGCCATGAAAATCATATATTCCTTGGGATTGCTTACCTCGGTGACTGCAATGTTAAACCGATTCAAGAAATATTTTATTAACTCATTAGGTCCTTGGAAAAAGCCAAATAAAGACATTACGTCTTTTGGTCATGCAGTATGGAATCTGAACTGCTCTAGGAACTTTCTTGTCAATTCATCAAAGGTAGAAATGGATCTCGGCGAAAGTCTAGTAAACCATATGGAAGCAACTCCTTCCAAGTAGATAGGAAAACATATGCGACGTACAACATCCATAGCTCTAGCTCGTCCATATAATAATCATATTTATACAAATGTTGTTTAGGATCTACTGTTCCGTTATATGATGGCATAGTCAGCATAGTGAACTTCTTAGGATATTTTTTCTTAAAACATTTTCATTGAATAGAGTTCATCTTGGTGTAGAACCCCAGTCTTCATTCTTTTGCCTCTACTCTCCTCCATTACCATTTGACCATGTCGGCTATGTACTCCACACTGGCACGGTAGTCTACAGGTCGGCTGTCAGGGGCTATGCCGAGTGTTTGACTCCGCTTACGGTCTTGGTTTGCCAAGTAAAGCCTATGTTCTCCATTCTCTATGTGAACCACTCCCGTAGGGTCCCATTGGTGCACGGTTGGTCTTACCGGGGAAGTTTTATCTTCATTTCTGGCATTTTGCATGTTCACATTAGCATTCAGTTCCAATCTATCACCATTAAGTTGTGTATCATCTTCAGAGTTGGAAACAAACATTGCATTGTTCGCTTGACGGGTGTTCACTTCAAGATTTGGATTTGCAACAGGCTATTTTCCAGTGGGAGGAGTACTTCCGTTGCCTTCTATTATGATTCCTGTAGCTCCTCCAATAACCTCCTTCTGATTTATTTTTATTCCTCATGTTTAAACCCAAAACAAGGGAATTCCCTTGTTCCATAGCAGCTGCATCTTCTTGTCTAGCTTTCAGAGCACCAGGTGGCTGCAGCGCTAGCAAAGCATTGATCTTATCCATGAGAGCCTTTTGGTTATCGACCATTTTCTATTTACGTTTGCTAACCATCTAGTTAAGCTCTCCTTTAGTCAGTACTACATGATGAGTGGAGAAACCTGGTGCTAAATTTCTAATACTAACCTTTATTCAATAATAGTTAGCATTGTTCACTTCAGTTTGTTGGGGGTTTGCTTCATCCCTACCAATTGTTGCTCATATAGATCTTACAGAAACATATTTCTATTTTTTTAGGTGTCAACGATCTCCAACAAGAAGCCTACAAATCTTTACCCAAAATAGCAAGCTAACCGCTGAATCTAACCGTTGGATCTCTTCTAATCCAAAATAACAAGCTAGACCTAAGCTTGGATTCAGTTTTTCTTAGTGAAAGCACCAAAATATTAACACCAAAAATAGATCAACACCAAAGAATAGGTTGTAGGAAACCTATGAGACCTAAATCTAGCAGATAATAGTAATAGTAAAGTGAAATAAACAACAATGAGAAAGAGAGACACAAGATTTTATAGTGGTTCGGCAATTTTTGGCCGACATCCACTTTATAGCTTCGTTGCTAATAGAATTGATTGAGATTATAAAGAGTTTGAGAAGAACAAGTCACGAGTATAGGGGTTA
This sequence comes from Allium fistulosum, assembly GCA_030737815.1. Lineage (NCBI taxonomy): Eukaryota > Viridiplantae > Streptophyta > Magnoliopsida > Asparagales > Amaryllidaceae > Allium > Allium fistulosum. The sequence continues at coordinate 923,412,980 of CM060906.1, forward strand.
GACTGATTTTAATTCCTAGAATTTCCTAAAGTAGCCGCCTTGGTGAATAGTGTGTAGACGAAGGAGATGAAGAAAAGAGAGAGCTTCCACGTAGTGATAGCAGAAACTAGATTTAGTTGCTCTATGGTGTGTATTTCTAGGGATAGCAGTCGTATTGGGCCAGAAGGAGAGTTGGAGCGGAGTCCAGATGTAGGCCCGATGTAACACCCCACGACCCTTAGTATACCCAAAAGGACACACTAAAAGGCGTGGTGCGTTGTAGGTATAAACTAAAACTAGCAGGGACTAAGATTCACAAGACATTAATAGTTAAAAACAGCGGAAACAATTAAAATAATAACTTATTTAGAACATAACTTCATAATTTATTTAACCAAATAAGTCACCAGCTACCATATGTCAAAATACCATACATATATGTCTTATGAAATCAAAGAAAACCATAGTCTCAAAAATCAGAGTACAACAATTCCCCAACATCTGCCGGTACAAATAAAGAACAAAAAGCTGAAATAAAAGAAGTGGAAGTACATAGTGGAATCTCCGTCAAAGAAACCTCCAACCTACTGCAACCTACTGTCCTCTTCCTTGATTGCCTATGGGGAGGGGGAAAAGAGGAAACTGGAGGAGTGGGTCAGAATAAAAGTCTGGTGAATGATAGTAATTACTAGAATCTTTAAACAAAGTAAAACTAATAGACGTTACAACCGTTCTAGTATATAAAAGGAAACAAAGGAAATAGAGAGAAGGAATAAGCTGAAAATGAATACGAATTAACTAGATCAACATAATTGATTAACTTTGATTGTTTGCACTTGTTTTTGGTAGCTACTTAGATTAGGCTGAATTCCTAATACTACCCTTTAATTAGCCTGCTACTCCATAGAAACTACGGTGGATCGGACGCTAAAGCTCCCTGCGCAGTAGACATTGGTGTCTACGAAAGGCACACACCAAGCGCTTTGAACTCATAACGGTTACTGAGCACCCGAATGGAAGTCGCACGCGTAACCGTCACCATGCTCATGTTACCTGTTGTTCCACCTATTGGGTCTTCTTTTTACCTAAGGCTCCAGCATAAGCATGCCCCTTGTCTCACTTCAGGATTATGTGAGACACCTCGTCTCACTTCAGGGTTATGTGAGACACCTCGTTTCACTTCAAGGTTATGTGAGACACCTCGTTTCACTTCAGGGTTATGTGAAACACCATGTCCATAGAAATAATAAGGGAAATGCTATTAGTACTGGCCCATCCAAACAATATCTAGTTGCGCCCCTTGCCCAAATCCCCATGATTTGGACTTCTACTTATTTCCATTTACTACCGTTATTAACATAAGCGTGCCCCTTGTCTCACTTCAGGATTATGTGAGACACCTAGTCTCACTTTAGGATTATGTGAGACACCTAGTCTCACTTCACAATTATGTTAGACACCTCGTTTCATGTTAGGGTTATGTGAAACACCGTGTCCATAGAAATGATAGGGGAAATGATGTTTGGTACAGGTCCTACTTTAATTCTTTGCTTATTAACTTAGATAAATTATTTAAATAAGCCTTTACTTTTGTTCTTACTATCTGTGCTTATTAATTTATCCTAAGTCTTAAAATAAGCTTCACTCTATTCTATTGCTCATTATAACCTACGTTATAATCATGCTTATTACTTAACCCAAGGACTAAGTGTAAAATAAGCTTCTTTCATCTTATACTCTTTTTAGTTATAACTAGGCCAATTATCTTTAGTTAGTCCAATTCTAACATCAATATCATAACTAGGCTCAATTTCAGTCTTAATTCCTTTTTTATTACAGTCTTTACAATTTACATTTTATCTTCCGTTATTTCAGTATTCTTATAATTTTAATCCATATTCGCATTTAATCTATTCTAATCCATACGCGAAGAAGAAGGAGAAATAAAAGAAAACTGAAAATAGAAGAAAATCCAAACGTAGGAAAAGGATTCAAATAACGCATAAATAACAGTAAATAAATTAAATTCTTGTAAATAAACTATAAATAAATGGAAAAACTATAATTTACAGAAATAAACTAAAATTAACTGAAAATAATAGCTAAAAGAAATAGACTGAAAATAATTCTAAAAACTGTAAATAAACTACTAAAAAGGTTATTCCAAAAATCGTAGTAAAACTACAACTGTTGGAAACTCTATTATTTTAAATTACTTAAAGAAATCTAAAATAATTACAATCACTCACCTCTGATTATATGCTCTTCCCTTTTGGTCTTCCCGGATCCACTTGAGGGTATTAAAATATTTTTATTAAAAAGATTCTCTCCTTGGAAAATTATTCCTTTTAAGGTCCTTCCTGAAAAGGTGAACCCAAGCGGAGAAAGTCCAGAATGAGAAAAAGTGTTAGGCCTAGGGTTCTATTTATAGGTGTAGAAATGGATCTCGGGCTGTTGGATTTGGGGATTAAATAGGATGCAACTATGTCATAGGCTGAATAGGAGCCATCGGATGCCAGAATGGAAGGACCAGATGAGCTGAAAGAATGCAAATGACGACTAAAATTCGTTGTCGAACGTTACTGGACGTAGGAAAATTTCCTTCGTCCACAACCCACGGTGGGTCGACTGTTTAACGATGGAATTTCTATCGAGTTAGAAAATCGCCGATAAATTTTGAATTAAATTTATACCGCAAGCGCATGGCGTACGATTGTAGCACGTATGCGAGTACGGGTCGATCCACAGGGAATTGTTTAGATTTTAAATTTCTAATCAATCAAATTAAACCAAAGTCGCGGGATTAGCTAACTAAAAAAAGGTAAAAAACAAACTAAAACTAAGGAGAATAAAAATATGAGATTAAAGGGCAATTTAGAGGAAAATCCCCTCTCATGATCACATAGGTCAACATAATGAAATTATGATCTCTTTTTGGTCATTTGTGAGTTTAGTTGATGCATTTATCACAAGCATGGCCTAATTGTGTTATTAATTAACACACTTAAACCATCAAACTTTAATGCACCCTCTAACCCACTTACTAACTTTAATGAAAATGACATGAAATTAAAAGTAGAATCTATTTTAAGCATGGCTTATTAACTATTGAATTAGAAACATAAACTATCAAGTTTTGATTCTAAATCCACTTCCATTACCTTGATCATATGTAGATGAAGAGGTAATTAGTGATTCATATGGCTAAGCATAACCTATTTGTTTTGAACAACATAAGCTATCAAACTCAATATTAAACACAAAATCACACAAACATCTAACTTTCCATTAAGCACAAAAGAGACATAAATGAGAAATTATGTTGCATCTACATGATTCAAGAGAGCTTCATTACCCCTAAATTGAATGGATTAGCCTCTCATTTGTGTTATCATATCAACACAAGTAGAAAGCAACATGAAATAAACAAAAACAAAAAAAGAGGAAAATGAAAGCTAATGGAAATGAGAATTAATCTAATTGCATAAAATAAAATCTACACTATTAGCATGAAAGGAAATGAACATGTAATTAAAAGGAAACAATAATTAACATTGCATAAAAAGAAAAGAAAATTACATAAAATAAAAATGGCTAAGTAGCCATGAAAGGAGAAATAGAGCTTTCTTTTATTTATGAGCCAAAACTAAAGAGAAGAGAGCCTCAAGAAGTGACTAAGGGAGAAGAGGGTTACATGAAACATAAATGGTATTTATACATGTGTTAAACCCTAATTCATATTTTTTGGGAATGCCCAAACTACGCCTTAGGAAGTGTGGTGGTCAAGTAACCATTAGCATCCAATAATCATCCATTAAGTGTGCATGAAGATTTAATGGCCTTTTAGCATGTGCATTAGCTCCTAAGTGTACATGAAGGTAAGTGGGTAGGTGGGGTCCTTCATTATCCTGCCTTTGAATTATTTCCATCTTCATTCATTTATCTTCACTCTTGTGCATGCATATATCTTCATTGAAACCACTTGTATATAAAGCCAAATTCCTACGAAATAATATAGAAATTTCCAATTTAATTTTCTCAAAATAATATATGCACAAAAATGACCATTTTGTCATTGGATGAAGATGAATATATGATGATTTTGAAAATAATTGAATTTTGGTTTTAAACATGTTAAAATACCCAATATGATCATTTATTTAATTTAAATAGATTAAATATGGTGGTAAAAATATGCATATTTATGTGTACATCATCGACCGAGCGGTCGACTGCTCCTTCCTCTAGGTCTACCGGCCGCTTGACCTAGGGCACGGTTGGGTCGACCTCTCGGTCGACCTAGCCCAATTTTTTTTTTCGTTTTCTTGTTTAATTTGTAACTCTCTCATATTAACTCGGATTCTGACGTTCTATATATAGAAATTGACCATAAAATTACCACGGACATAATAGTGTAACTCCCGTAGCTCAATTATGATAAGTTCACAAAGTTATTTTATTATTTCATTAATTAACGAATTAATTATCATGGGTTAAATTTCGGGTTGTTACCTTCTCCCCTCCTTAAGGGATTTCGTCCCCGAATCTTTAAGGATAAAAGAATGAACTAATGTTTTCATCCAAGTTCTACAACCAACTACTCAACCATCACCCATTCATCCATTGTCCTTATGTTTTTCTAATGCAATTTATGATACTTATGCAATTAGTGTTAATTTCCCTAACTAATGTAAAAGATTAGGCGATCCACTAATTCAGTTGACCTCCTTTTATGCAATCATGTCCGTGCCATGTATCCAAATGAATGCAAAAATTCCTAATGATAACTAATAGTTCTATATGTGTGCTACAAACATCATCCAAATGCAACAATCATGTGAATATCATCCATTTATAGTAATCATGGAAATAAATAAAAATGCAAACGCCCAGACATTCATATGCATATGCTCTAGTGTCCTAGTTAGGCCGATCCCTAAAAGATAATAGTGCCTAATGTAAGTATATGCGTCCATTAACATCCACTAGAAAACACTTGCAATCACTAGCATACATCATACATAACATGTTCTAATAACATGTTTACATCAAATCCTACCATTCATAGGTTAAATCCTAAGTTCTACCCTCCTAAAGGATAATAAAGGAAAGAACCTATCCAAAACTAAAGATGGAAATAGGAAATTCTAAAACTTATTATCGAAAAGATGAGGATATGAGATACGAATTTTCTCCTAATCAAACCAATCTTCTTCGAAGTCTTTCTAACCATGTCGGGACCAAGTAGCAATCTCTCTATAGACTCTAAGCAACACGAAGGCGACTTGCACGGTCTTCCATAAAGAGCTTTGAAAGGTGCCACTCCAATGCTAGCTTGAAAACTATTATCATATGGGAATTCCACTAAAGGAGGATGCTTCTCCCAAGTTTCTCAAAATCAAGAATATTTATTCTCAATCATGCATGTCTTACTATCTTACTAATTTCACTTTACTGCTCTCCTTTAGTCTGCACACATGAATCAACATTCCTAGGTTTTTACTAGTTTCCTACATACTCCACGGGAACTTCTATCATTACTTTTAAAAGTAATCACTGCTATAGCCTTGCAATTTTTCGGTTACACCTAGGAAATGATTTCTATCTACTCCACATTTAAGAACTTGATTTGGTATTTATCACTTTATTTTAAAAAAACTGAGGTTTTTAAATTTTTAAAACATCAAATCCCAAAATCTTTGTCTTTAAAAGTATTATCTTTAAGTTCTTATTAAATTCAAAAATACTTGGTTACTTAACATTATTCCCAAACCTAGAGGGGAAAACTTCCAAAAATTTAAGTCTAAAACTTATTCCTCCTTTTCTTTTAAAGACTTTTACAGCTTTCTATAAAAATTTGGATTTTCAAATTTTACTTTTACTAAGTTTTTCATTTCCAAAAACTTATTTACTTTTTCACCAAACCATTATCCTCTAAAATATCTTTAAACATCTTCTTATTACACCTATCATTTTTATAGCCTAATGTATTGGAACTACTTTCTCTTATGAGAAACTATTAATGGTAAAACCTTCAATGAATTCTTTAAAAGAGGATTTTATGTTTATGTGAAATTACAAGGAACTTATTTTATATTTTTCAAAATAGGCTATACAAAATATGGTGCTTCCTATACCTTGTATATCTCTTTCACGTATTCCTTATAACTTGCACAAAACATCTTTATTTATAATTTGGTTTCATAGAAAATTTTATCATTATTCATTTTGTTCCAATAGATTAAAGTATTTTTAATTTATATTCTCTTACCATAGACAATTTCTATGAAATTTACTAATTTCCTAATATTTAACTTACACTTTTCTTTTCAGAAAAACCCATTTTCTAAACTATTTTTAATATATCCATAACTAGAAAACATTTCCTCATACTTATTTAAATATTCAGTGTACTTACAAACCACTTTATTTCTATACTTGAAAATTTCTTCAAAACGCATTTTTATGTGGGTCAAAACAGATGTTGCATAAAACACTGTTATTACAACCCAAAAATACTGGTGTATGGATTCAATTAAAATAAATACTAATAAACCTCATATACTATGTAAAAACATTTCCTTTGGAAGTCACCTACTATAACAATAGTGCTATAGTCTATGCTCCCTTTACTTTTCACGAAAACATATATTACAACAATAAATGTTGTAACCTACGTTTTCGATACTTAATAACCTCTAGGTTTTTATTTTAAAATGTTTGTTTATCTACAAAGAAACTAGCGAGCTATAATTCTTCAAAAAGAATCTTACTTTTAACAAAATTTATATCATGTAAAAACCAATTTAAATTTCATACCATTTTTCAAAAACCCAATATTTATTTCCTAAAAGAAAATATTAACAATGAAAATTTTCAATTCTAACAATTATATTCTATTGAGCTAAACATAAGGTGGATTTTCTTCTCACTACCTTAGGAGTACCCTTCCTAAATTTTGGTAATCCCATTTCCTTACTAAAGTCATTTAGTACTACCGTTAAATCCACTTATCTGAAACAATTGCAATTTCTGCAATTATCTACACATGGCTTACCTCCTTTTCTGTTGTTCATCCCCAATATTTGCCTACCACTCTTTGAATTTTCACAATCCGAGCCTAAATGTACAAAACCGTTTATCAAACTCTTTCCATGTGTAGACCTTCTCTATGCCCCAAGAAACACACTTCCTTATGCCAAAAGTGATACTTCAAGAACTTTGTTTTCAACTGAAGAATGCGAAGTGTATGAAGAACCTCCTCTAGATGAATAGCATGCTCCTCCTTACTCTTGGAAAACACCAAAATGTTGTCCATGAATACAACCACAAACTTATTTAGGACTTCTCTAAAGACGTGGCTCATCAAATCTATGAAGTAGGCTGGGGCATTGGTTAGCCCAAAAGGCATAACCAACCACTCAAAGAATCTGTCGGGTGTCCTAAATGCGGTCTTATCAATGTTGTTATTAGCGACTCTAAGCTGATGGAATTCGGTGGCTAAATCAAGCTGAGAGAATACCGAAGAGCCAACTAACTGGTCAAAAAGATCATATATCCTAGGAAGTGGATAACGATTCTTCTTCGTGAGCTTATTCAACTCCCTATAGTCTATGCAAAGTCGAAGGGAACCATCTGCCTTAGTAGCGAAGACAACTGGTGCTCCCTACTCCGATATGCTTCTTCTTGTGAAACCTTTCTCCAAAAGCTCACGGATCTTGCTTTCTCAATTCCTTCCTCTCCCTAGGTGCCATGGGTAATGCTACTAGCTTAGCATTATTGGTCAAATAAATCTTGAAGTCAATTTCTCTCTTAGGGGGTAATCCCCTAACATCCTCAAAGACATCTGGAAAATCACTGACGATAGGAACCGAATCTAACTCTAATGATGATGAATTGAGGGAATAAAGGAAGCTCAACATAACTGAACCTTGCAGGTCACAAGAAACCTCGAGAGTCCTACCGATGCATGCCTCTAGTCTAACGACTCTCCTCTCGCAATCTAATATAGCTCCATATGTGGATAGTCAATCCATTCCCAAAATCATCCCATACCCCGAAAATCCCAAAACATAGGCGTCGTAGTCAAATTCTATGCCTAGGATAAAAAATTTCAAACCCCTACAAACCAAAGATAAGTGTGCTGATCCTCCTATGGGGTTTGAAACAACAATGAGGTCTACTACCAAAGAAATGTCTAAGTGCAAACAATCCACAAGAGAACTAGAGATAAAAGAGTGTGATGCTCCAGAATCGAATAGAGTTCGAATGGGAAAATCAAAAATAGAAATCAAACCTTCAGCTGTGACTTTCCTACCTCTATTCGGAATGCCTCCTGAAGGTGTTGCGTCTAACGCCTGAATCTGCGCAACTGGTGTACTAGCTCTCTGTCCCGTCCTCTAAGGACAACTCCTACTCAAGTGACCGGGTTGCCCGCAATTAAAGCACTTTCCCTTCATCTTCTCCCTCTTGCAATCCCTGGAAATATGTCCCATAATTCCACATCTACCACACTTCAATCCTTTCTTAATCTGCTTCTGAGGGCCATCGCCTTTCTTCTTCTCCTTATTGTTCTTCCACCATTTTTTCTTTAGACCTTCCGACTTAACAACTTCCTTTGACTCTCCTTCCTTGACTGCATCAGACATAAGCGCCATCTCCACCAAAGACTCATAAGTAGCTCCCATCGGCACGTGAGTCAACAACAATCCCTGAAGGGGCTGATTCAAGCCCTTTACAAACTTTATAGCTTTCTTGTGCGGCGTATTCACCAACTCCATTCCGAACCATGACAATTCATTGAATTGATTGATGTACTCTTTTACCGACAGACTCCCTTGCTTCAAATTAATTAATCGCTCCAGCTGAACACTCTCCTTTGGTTGAGACAAAAACTTCCTATCAAACCGCTCCCGAAATCCATTCCAAGTCACCTCCCTTCCTTCCAACTCTATGACCTCCCACCAATACGAAGGCTCCTCTTTCAGCTGCCAAGATGCTAGCTGAACTCGTTGTTGATCATCCAATCCTAATAGTCCGAATATCCTCTCTGTGTCTCTAAGCCAAGCTCTCGCCTCCACAAAAGTCTCCTTCCCAGAAAAAGTCTTTCCACCCAAATTCGCAAAGTCCTTCCAAAGCTTAGAGAAATTAACTGCTACAGGTGGGTTGATGGGATTCCCACCCACTAATGCTGAATTGGGCGCTTGCCCTTACACCTCTGGAGTCGTGGCTTGTAGATACCTACGAAACCAGGCTAGGACTGGAATTCCCTCAGGAAGGTTCGGGGCATCTGCCGTTCTATGAAAAGAAAATGATAGTTTAGGAAAGAGTCGAAGGGAGATTGAACTGGACTTTTGAGGGGATTTTTATAAAAACTCTTTTATACTTAAAAATCAATTCTAAGATTTCTTTTCTGAAAATACTTTTAAAACAAGTTATTTTGGAAAAATACTTTACCTTTAAAATAAATTTTTTGGAATCCTGTAACCTTAGGCTCTGATACCAAATGTAACACCCCACACCCCTTTGTATACCCAAAAGGACACACTAAAAGGTATGGTGCGTTGTAGGTATAAACTAAAACTAGCAGAGACTAAGATTCACAAGACATGAATAGGTAAAAACAGCGGAAATAATTAAAATAATAACTTATTTAGAACAGAACTTCATAATTTCTTTAAATACCAAATAAGTCACCAAATACCAAATACATCACGTGTCAAAATACCATTAATATATGTCTTATGAAATCAAAGAAAACCATAGTCTCAAAAATCAGACTACAACTATTCCCCAACATCTACCGGTACAAATAAAGAACAAAAAGCTGAAATAAAAGAAGTGGAAGTACATAGTGGAATCTCCTTCAAAGAAACCTCCAAGCAACTGCAACCTACTGTCCTCTTCCTTAATTGCCTATGGGAAGGGGGAAAGGGGAAATAGAGGAGTGGGTCAGACTAAAAGTCTGGTGAATGATAGTAATTACTAGAATCTTTAAGCAAATAAAAGTCATAGACTTTACAACCGTTCTAGTATATAAAAGGAAACAAAGGATATAGAGAGAAGGAATAAGCTGAAAATAAATACGAATTAACTAGATCAACATAATTGATTAACTTTGATTGTTTGCACTTGTTTTTGATAGCTGCTTAGATTAGGCTGAATTCCTAATACTACCCTTTGATCTGCCTGCTACTCCATAGAATCTACTATGGACCGGACGCTAAAGCTCCCTGCGCAGTAGACATTGGTGTCTACGAAAGGCACACACTAAGTGCTTGGAACTCATAACGATTACTGAGCACCCAAATAGAAGTCGCACGCGTAACCGCCACCATGCTCATGTTACTTGTTGTTCCACCTATTGGGTCTTCTTATTACCTCAAGCTCTAGCATAAGCATGCCCCTTGTCTCACTTCAGGATTATGTGAGACACCTCGTCTCACTTTAGGGTTATGTGAGACACCTCGTTTCACTTCAGGTTTATGTGAAACATCGTGTCCATAGAAATAACAGGGGAAATGATATTGGTACCGGCCCATCATCCAAACAATACTAGTTGCGCCCCTTGGCCAAATCTCAATGATTTGGACTTATACTTATTAACCATTTACTACTATTATTAACATAAGCGTGCCCCTTGTCTCACTTCAGTATTATGTGAGACACCTCGTCTCACTTCAGGGTTATGTGAGACACCTCGTTTCACTTTAGGGATATGTGAAACACCGTGTCCATAGAAATAATAGGGGAAATGTTATTTGGTACAGGTCCTACTTTAATTCTTTGCTTATTAACTTAGATAAATTATTTAAATAAGCCTTTACTTTTTGTCTTACTATCTGTGCTTATTAATTTATCCTAAGTCTTAAAATAAGCCTCACTCTGTTCTATTTCTTATTATAACCTACGTTATAATCATGCTTATTACTTAACCTGTAACGACCCGATATTTTGGACCATTCGCATCCATTATAAGTGTATAGGTAGACACTCATGCCGGAGTTGAATTGCTCAAAATACCGCGTTGTTAATTTAAATTTGGCAAAACTGAACATATACAGTAAATAAAATATCACAGATCACAGACACAGAGTAATAAGTGCAGCGGAAATAAAAGAGATAGTAGTTCATGAAGCTACTATATAAATATAAAATACATCAGAGTTAAACCAGATAAAACGGAAGAGTAATATGATACATCAGATACAAATCAGAATACATCACTGGAATCATCGAATACTGGAAGCAGAATAGATGGCTGGATCTTCAATCCAAGCTCCAACTTCAAGGTGAGTCTCGAATACTGGTACACTCAGTCTGACCCGAGCGTAAAGCAAAAACACAAGACACTCGAGTCAGGATTAACATTCTTATATTAATAAATCCAACTCAAGTGAAATAGCAATTGAAATACAAGTAACTCAAAGGATGTTTGGAATAACCATCCTTTAAGGATCCGTTAAACTATCTACTATGTAGTAGTGTACGCTAAGTAGATAATGTCTATCAGTAATATATAAAGATATCAAAATAGCGTTAAGTCATGGCCCATTCCACCCTTAACACATTTTTATTCCCACAAGCATATACAAGACCGTAGTTTCCCCAAAACCGGAAGTCACCAGAGGGCAATCCATATACTCAAGGTACAAAACAAATTCGTAGTGGTCGCGCATAAATGGAATACAAGTATGACAAGGCACATGAGGCTATACCCAAGGTAGTGATACTACCGTTCGCCTGATCCGGACTGGTGAGAACGCAACGCCGCAGCGCCCGCAACACCGTGAAACAACACTCCCAAAATCAAGGGTGCACCAATCGACAACAAGTATAAGTAGTTCGAAGAAGTGTGTCCACTTGAGGTATCAATCCTCCATTGGCCCGGCACAGCTCCTGTTTTAGTCATTTCCAATTTGACACAAGTGTCAAGGCTATCCATTATCGTTCTCTTTCTTTAGTCAGCACGTACATCATTTCCAACCACTTCATTCTGGATCATCACTCCGCGTATAGTTATTAAAGTGGTTTTCGGTTTAGATAGAGAGTATATCCATAACCAAATTCCGGTCTCTTTAATAACTTCCGTAATTATTTCACCGATTGGTCGTTAATATATTTCAAAACCAAATCAATTTCAATTTCAATCAGAGTTTATAAACCAACATTTCATTTGTCTTTCCAAATCAATTTCCATAATTTACGTTTCAAACTTCCAAATTCACAATTTCAAAATCTTAAAATTCAATTTCAATTTCGATTTAAACAATCCAAATATCGATTCAAGTTCGCAAAAAGTTTCCTTCCAAATCATTTGAATTAACTAAATTTAACATTCGAATCAATTTAAACTTATTTATCGATTTCATTCAATATTCGTTAAGTTACTTTATCATTCAAAACAATTTCTATTAAATTTCCAATTCATTAAACCCATTATTTAAATTCAACTTCATTAAATCAAACTTACAATTTTGAATTAAATTAAATTCATCAAATCGAATTTTTTTAAACTTCAAGTCTTACATTGATTTCAATAAATCGCATTTTATTTCTTGTTAAGAAATTCAATTTCAGTTATTTACTTACTTAAATAAATTTCCAAAACTTAATAAATAAAGAAACCCAATTTCATTTATTAATAAGGTTCAAATTTCACTTATTCAAAAGTCCAATTTCTCTTATCAAAGAATTCAATTTTTATTCAATTATCAAATGATTCAATCTTATTCAATTATTAAATAATTCAAAACTTAATTATTAAATAATTTCAAAATTTAATAATTTCAAACTTAATTATAATTTCAAACTTAATTCAATCATTTCTCAAATTAAACAACCTTCTTTCATCAATTTCTTTATTAATATTTCATTTCAGATTATTAAATATTCACGTTTAAATTTCATTAAATTCAACTTCCAATTTCGTTTCAAAACCATATTATTTATTCAAATAAAATCTTCATTTTATTTTTAAATCAAATTATTGACCAATCGGGTTTTATTTAATTTCCTATCCTAGGTAAAAAATTAATTTGGGTATTTATCATTTCAACCCGATTCCAATTCAATTCAAAATCAAAACATATCAAAGGGAACTTGCAGTGTGATAACTGGGATGGTGTCAAAGTAAATAAACAAGCAATAACAACAATCAATATCAATCCAATAATCAATTCAAATAATCCCGAAATAACCGTATTAATTCGCATTGTTATTTGCGCGAATTAATATAATTATTTCTAGAATCTACACTATCATTTCATGTAGATTAAAGATTATTACATTACGGTTTTCACTTATCATCTATTACAATTTCATACATCATCAATTTAACAACATACATTCAGTGGTTCAAAGTGTAATTAAACAAATCCTATGTGACAATAAATTCAACAGTTAAAGGGGTCATATTATACAAATGTCAGTAAATCAAATTTAACACTTAATTATCCTATATCAAGTTCAATTTCATACTGTTTATCATTTTAACATTAACAATTTAACGTCCAATATAAACATCAACAATCAATGAATTATCAACCAAACTGTATTATCATTGCATAAATAATTAACAGATAATGGTGTCAGATGTCACAGGTGAACTGATACAGGTAATAACATATAAAACAGTGTAATTAACTAACAACAGCATATTTCAATTGTCGTTTCAATTGAAATCAAATCTAATAAATAAAAGAACGTTAATCGTGAGTGAGTGCTCACCTTTCAAGGCTAGAGAGAATAGACGATGAAATCGAGTTACGAATTTCAAAGCAGAGCCCGATTGAACGCGAATTCGATGGATATGCTGATACAGGAATTGATAAGAATGATCAGTCAGTTTGATAGAGACAGAGACAGAAAATAGATGTATTATTATTATTGTTATTATTATTATTATTATTTTTTTATAAAAATCAATACGACAAATATTACAATACTATATATATATATATAATTCAAACCCGTTACATTTTAAAACCGATTAAAACCCAAATCACAAAACAAATTATAGATGTGTATACGTATTTCAAAATTACCCCACAGAAATTATATCTATGCATATATATCAACTTTCAATGTGTCATTATAATCGTAAATAAAATACACTACATCAGCGTACGCAAATTTTTCAAAACATACATACATACCCGAATAAATTTCAATAAACTTATATAAAGTATAATAATATATATATTTAAACCGCAACCTATACAATATAATATAGCTTGTATATATTTCCAACATAAAATAAACAACCCATATAACTCTTCATATTTAAAACCAACTATAGCAATACACAGTAGAATAATATTTAAGTAAACTGTAAACTTTATATACGTAAACATGTACAATAACAACTAGCACTTAAACAAAGAGAAGGCTAAGGCTTCAGATCCAACTCAAGTCTAACAACAAGTAGGTACTAACTTAACAGAGTTAAATTTTTTTTTTATATAATATATATCACTCGCTAAAAAGAACTGCTGTTTGCTTTCCAAATATGCGAAATAATTAAATGAACAAGTATATATAGTAACATACATCTATGTAAAACAACAGCAAATTGAATATAAACTATATATATTTATACAAACTCATACTGATACATAATATACATATTTTTACTTTGCCATACACTTTCTAACATACGAAAAGTATAACTTACTATTCTTTATAATATATAACTTATATAACATACGCACATTTGAAAACATTGTAACTTTAAAACTAACCCATATATATAACATATAACAGATTCTAATTTCTAATATAATACAACTTGTATACCCATATTACAAAGTGGATAACTTGCCGTACTCTATAAAAATAAGCAACTCAAATATAATAAAATATAAAACACATAAATTAACTGTATATAACTACTAATATATATGTTCACCTATATAGCAGTATAGCTCACCACACACAAAAAGAAAAGAAAAGTGGAAACAAGGTGTAAGCGTAAAAATGTTGTTTATTGCTGGCAAAATTTATAATTACAAACTATGTATTGCATTTAGTATAAACTGCTAGGTAGGGTACCATGGGATAAGCGAAAACTTACAGACAAAGTTAAGGAACTGGTGAAGTGGTGGGTTATGAGGCGGAGGCTCGCGTCCGGTGGTGGGTTCTCGGCTTGCATGTAGGGGAGGTCACACGTGGATGAGGAGACAACACAATTTATGGAGCTCGGCTCGTGCAAGGTGCTGTCGACAGTCAAAGGGAGGTTGACGCGTCTCCATGACCGAGCAAGGCGGAACAGCACTCGCGTGCGATTAAAGTCTGGTTGCAGGCTTTGGTGTGAGCTGAGCTTAGTTCGAGATGTGGAGAGGGACTGAGCCCGGGTGTGGGTGGCTTTGCCTTGGTCGGCGTGAGTAAAACTGGAGGCGGAAAAAAAAACAGGCTGTAGTTGAGGTGGGGATGGAAGTGGTCAGATCGGTGGTCACGCGGAGATGGGACGAGGCGGAGGTCGTGGAGCTGCTGGAGGTGAGGCGGAAGATATGGTCTGACGTGGAAGAGGAAGGTGGTGGTCGAAGGTTGGAGATGGGGCTGCCATGGCGTGGTTGCCCGAGATGAAATGTGTTGAGGTCATGGAAATAAACAGAGAATGGAATGGCCAAGGGACCACTAGCAGGTTAAAAGAACAAGTAAAGTTGGAAGAGGAAGCAACAGTGGGAGACCATTTTCTTTTGCCAAAAAAAAGAAAGTTTGAACCAACGTAAAATTTAATAAAGTGAGAATACCAAAACTAACTAAGTTGAATTTCCAAAATAATAATTTCTAATGACTGTTGGGTATCAACAGTTAGGTAGATGAAAGGACGAGAACCCCAAAAGATTGAGACTGTATACCAGTGCGGTTAAAACGTTTCACAATTTCCGCCGTGCACCGGACATCGAAATTTGACAATTAAATATACTGTAGAGATCAGCACGACGAGACGGTCAAAACGGTATAAAAATATCACTGGTACGATCATCCGACCAAAAGTCGATATCGGTACCAAAATGCTGCTATTTCATCGAAAATAAGATCGACGGAGCCAAAGAATTCCAAATTTGGTAAAACGACAAATTGAAATCTTGCTCAGAAGATGGTTTAGAATTATTCTATGTAAAAATATTTAGGTTTCGGAAACATTTTATTTTCAACGCTTTTTAACTGATTAAATTGAAGTGAATTTACGTGCGAAATAAACTTCCGTATTTTCGGACGAAAATTTACCAGTTGCTATATTTAACTAGACGTATTTCAAATATCAAATTTTTTATTTCAAAATTTTATCGTTTAAAATTTCACAAAATTTCAACCAATTACGTTATTAAAACAGTTGAAATTTACGGGTCGTTACACTCTCCCCCACTCAAAACTTTTCATCCCCGAAAAGGAACGAGGTAGGAGAATAGAAACAACCAGAAAGAAAACAGATTTGAAATACAAAATAACAATTAATTTAAACCATATAAATTCAAATTTAAATTAATTGATATTCAATAATTGATTTATTCCATTTGATTTCACTAAAATCAATCTCAACTATTTCTAAATTCATTATCTTATTATCCCATTTTTCCAATTTACAATTTCTAAAACCATAAATTTTAATAGTCTTTTATTATAATCATATTTTCTTCAACAATTTAAATTCTTCTTTATTCCAAATTATTGTTAAATTTATTCTACTTAATATATCTACTCACATATATTTAACCCATATAATTTAATTTAAACCATAAAAGTTCCGATTTAAATTAATTTACATCTATTAATTTCTTTTAAATTCAAGGTATTTTCATATGTTGATCTACTTTCAATTTATTAATTTTTTCAAAACAAATTGATTAATTCTTTCAAAACAAATTTATTTCATTATTAACTGAGTTTACTTAATATCCTATCTAACTCTATTAACATCCTTATAATCAAAATTAGTGTACAACATTTATTATAAACACTCAAATTTTTATTTATAAATTCAATTTATCTTATATATTATCCAATCACATATTCAACTTCTGAATGATTTAGGTAAGTTGTATTAGAATGCAGTTGAACAATATACAAATAAAAATTTCCAAATTCAATTTTTCAAGTTTAAATGTTTATTCCAAAATTTGGTTTTATTTATAATTATAATCATCCTTAAAAAAAATTTAAGAATAAGATTTCCGATTAACTTTAAACAGTTTAGAGATTTATATAATATATTTATATCAAATCAAAATAAATTTTAAAATAAGATAACTATATATATGTAAATCAAAATGTACTGAAGAAATTCAAATCAAAATATTTTCAAAACAAAACCGTAGCAAAGCTACAGAATATTATCTTCACTTCGAAACTCGAAAATGAATGTCGATGATGCGGCCGCCATCACCGAAATTATTTTCCAGCGACAAAGAGAAGAGCAATGATTTCAACATTTAAAATTCTTTGAAAACGATTTCTATTTGAAAATACTTCCAATAATATATACTTAAAAATTATAAAATCAAAGTTCGAAATCACCGGAAACTAAATTCTCAAATTCCTGAATTAAATTCATTTCAAATTCCAAATCAATTTATAAACCGTATTTATAAATTTATTTAGAACAATAAATGATAATCAAATATTATCATTTCAAACAACAATTTTAATTAACCTATTAAATTCCTGAAAATTTTACTTATATTTTTACAGTATAATCAAACAAATTTATTTCATTTACCAAATTTGAAAATAATATTGTGTCAGTTTGCTCTATTCAAGTGTTTTGGAAATTCTATCGATAGCGCTGATCAGACGAATCGATCGAAAACCCAAATCAACATCAACAACTCAAACAACACAATATATTTACATTTTTAAAATTAATTTACAAATACACTTCCTCGCTCGACTATACAAGAATAGATTTCAAAACAGGATGGGGATTCAAATTTGATGGACTCAAGTTAAAGAGAATTCTGATTTGAATACAAGTTCGAAAGAAAAAATAAGATGATTCAATTAACAAAATCAGGTTGGATAAGCTTATTTAATTCACGGGCAATCTTAATCGGATCGTCCGTAACTTCAAGAATAAGATCGATGCTGAATTCCGAGGTAAATCAACACTCGATCTCAAGAGATGGAATTCAGGTATAGCAGGTAATAGATAGCATCGTAAACCGAGGATACAGAAATTTCCGGTAAATCAATGCCTATTGTAAAGGAGTTTCACTCCTTTACTAATCATTCGGAGTCTGATGAGACTGTAGATTCATTATAAAGATTATTCGAAGTGGAGTTATGGGATGCTCTAGGATTGAAAGAGACAAATAGTGAAGGACACGAATGAATTTCGGAACCGAGGGGAACGTTCCAAAATTCAAAGGAATTGAGTCAAAGGAAGAGATTGAAACTCGAATGAGAGTGATTTTGTAAATACATTTACCCTATATGTTAAGTTTGCCTAGAGCTTCCAGAGCTCTGATACCAACTGTAACGACCCGATATTTTGGACCATTCGCATCCATTATAAGTGTATAGGTAGACACTCATGCCGGAGTTGAATTGCTCAAAATACCGCGTTGTTAATTTAAATTTGGCAAAACTGAACATATACAGTAAATAAAATATCACAGATCACAGACACAGAGTAATAAGTGCAGCGGAAATAAAAGAGATAGTAGTTCATGAAGCTACTATATAAATATAAAATACATCAGAGTTAAACCAGATAAAACGGAAGAGTAATATGATACATCAGATACAAATCAGAATACATCACTGGAATCATCGAATACTGGAAGCAGAATAGATGGTTGGATCTTCAATCCAAGCTCCAACTTCAAGGTGAGTCTCGAATACTGGTACACTCAGTCTGACCCGAGTGTAAAGCAAAAACACAAGACACTCGAGTCAGGATTAACATTCTTATATTAATAAATCCAACTCAAGTGAAATAGCAATTGAAATACAAGTAACTCAAAGGATGTTTGGAATAACCACCCTTTAAGGATCCGTTAAACTATCTACTATGTAGTAGTGTACGCTAAGTAGATAATGTCTATCAGTAATATATAAAGATATCAAAATAGCGTTAAGTCATGGCCCATTCCACCCTTAACACATTTTTATTCCCACAAGCATATACAAGACCGTAGTTTCCCCAAAACCGGAAGTCACCAGAGGGCAATCCATATACTCAAGGTACAAAACAAATTCGTAGTGGTCGCGCATAAATGGAATACAAGTATGACAAGGCACATGAGGCTATACCCAAGGTAGTGATACTACCGTTCGCCTGATCCGGACTGGTGAGAACGCAACGCTGCAGCGCCCGCAACACCGTGAAACAACACTCCCAAAATCAAGGGTGCACCAATCGACAACAAGTATAAGTAGTTCGAAGAAGTGTGTCCACTTGAGGTATCAATCCTCCATTGGCCCGGCACAGCTCCTGTTTTAGTCATTTCCAATTTGACACAAGTGTCAAGGCTATCCATTATCGTTCTCTTTCTTTAGTCAGCACGTACATCATTTCCAACCACTTCATTCTGGATCATCACTCCGCGTATAGTTATTAAAGTGGTTTTCGGTTTAGATAGAGAGTATATCCATAACCAAATTCCGGTCTCTTTAATAACTTCCGTAATTAGTTCACCGATTGGTCGTTGATATATTTCAAAACCAAATCAATTTCAATTTCAATCAGAGTTTATAAACCAACATTTCATTTGTCTTTCCAAATCAATTTCCATAATTTACGTTTCAAACTTCCAAATTCACAATTTCAAAATCTTAAAATTCAATTTCAATTTCGATTTAAACAATCCAAATATCGATTCAAGTTCGCAAAAAGTTTCCTTCCAAATCATTTGAATTAACTAAATTTAACATTCGAATCAATTTAAACTTATTTATCGATTTCATTCAATATTCGTTAAGTTACTTTATCATTCAAAACAATTTCTATTAAATTTCCAATTCATTAAACCCATTATTTAAATTCAACTTCATTAAATCAAACTTACAATTTTGAATTAAATTAAATTCATCAAATCGAATTTTTTTAAACTTCAAGTCTTACATTGATTTCAATAAATCGCATTTTATTTCTTGTTAAGAAATTCAATTTCAGTTATTTACTTACTTAAATAAATTTCCAAAACTTAATAAATAAAGAAACCCAATTTCATTTATTAATAAGGTTCAAATTTCACTTATTCAAAAGTCCAATTTCTCTTATCAAAGAATTCAATTTTTATTCAATTATCAAATGATTCAATCTTATTCAATTATTAAATAATTCAAAACTTAATTATTAAATAATTTCAAAATTTAATAATTTCAAACTTAATTATAATTTCAAACTTAATTCAATCATTTCTCAAATTAAACAACCTTCTTTCATCAATTTCTTTATTAATATTTCATTTCAGATTATTAAATATTCACGTTTAAATTTCATTAAATTCAACTTCCAATTTCGTTTCAAAACCATATTATTTATTCAAATAAAATCTTCATTTTATTTTTAAATCAAATTATTGACCAATCGGGTTTTATTTAATTTCCTATCCTAGGTAAAAAATTAATTTGGGTATTTATCATTTCAACCCGATTCCAATTCAATTCAAAATCAAAACATATCAAAGGGAACTTGCAGTGTGATAACTGGGATGGTGTCAAAGTAAATAAACAAGCAATAACAACAATCAATATCAATCCAATAATCAATTCAAATAATCCCGAAATAACCGTATTAATTCGCATTGTTATTTGCGCGAATTAATATAATTATTTCTAGAATCTACACTATCATTTCATGTAGATTAAAGATTATTACATTACGGTTTTCACTTATCATCTATTACAATTTCATACATCATCAATTTAACAACATACATTCAGTGGTTCAAAGTGTAATTAAACAAATCCTATGTGACAATAAATTCAACAGTTAAAGGGGTCATATTATACAAATGTCAGTAAATCAAATTTAACACTTAATTATCCTATATCAAGTTCAATTTCATACTGTTTATCATTTTAACATTAACAATTTAACGTCCAATATAAACATCAACAATCAATGAATTATCAACCAAACTGTATTATCATTGCATAAATAATTAACAGATAATGGTGTCAGATGTCACAGGTGAACTGATACAGGTAATAACATATAAAACAGTGTAATTAACTAACAACAGCATATTTCAATTGTCGTTTCAATTGAAATCAAATCTAATAAATAAAAGAACGTTAATCGTGAGTGAGTGCTCACCTTTTAAGGCTAGAGAGAATAGACGATGAAATCGAGTTACGAATTTCAAAGCAGAGCCCGATTGAACGCGAATTCGATGGATATGCTGATACAGGAATTGATAAGAATGATCAGTCAGTTTGATAGAGACAGAGACAGAAAATAGATGTATTATTATTATTGTTATTATTATTATTATTATTTTATAAAAATCAATACGACAAATATTACAATACTATATATATATATAATTCAAACCTGTTACATTTTAAAACCGATTAAAACCCAAATCACAAAACAAATTATAGATGTGTATACGTATTTCAAAATTACCCCACAGAAATTATATCTATGCATATATATCAACTTTCAATGTGTCATTATAATCGTAAATAAAATACACTACATCAGCGTACGCAAATTTTTCAAAACATACATACATACCCGAATAAATTTCAATAAACTTATATAAAGTATAATAATATATATATTTAAACCGCAACCTATACAATATAATATAGCTTGTATATATTTCCAACATAAAATAAACAACCCATATAACTCTTCATATTTAAAACCAACTATAGCAATACACAGTAGAATAATATTTAAGTAAACTGTAAACTTTATATACGTAAACATGTACAATAACAACTAGCACTTAAACAAAGAGAAGGCTAAGGCTTCAGATCCAACTCTAGTCTAACAACAAGTAGGTACTAACTTAACAGAGTTAAATTTTTTTTTTTATATAATATATATCACTCGCTAAAAAGAACTGCTGTTTGCTTTCCAAATATGCGAAATAATTAAATGAACAAGTATATATAGTAACATACATCTATGTAAAACAACAGCAAATTGAATATAAACTATATATATTTATACAAACTCATACTGATACATAATCTACATATTTTTACTTTGCCATACACTTTCTAACATACGAAAAGTATAACTTACTATTCTTTATAATATATAACTTATATAACATACGCACATTTGAAAACATTGTAACTTTAAAACTAACCCATATATATAACATATAACAGATTCTAATTTCTAATATAATACAACTTGTATACCCATATTACAAAGTGGATAACTTGCCGTACTCTATAAAAATAAGCAACTCAAATATAATAAAATATAAAACACATAAAGTAACTGTATATAACTACTAATATATATGTTCACCTATATAGCAGTATAGCTCACCACACACAAAAAGAAAAGAAAAGTGGAAACAAGGTGTAAGCGTAAAAATGTTGTTTATTGCTGGCAAAATTTATAATTACAAACTATGTATTGCATTTAGTATAAACTGCTAGGTAGGGTACCATGGGATAAGCGAAAACTTACAGACAAAGTTAAGGAACTGGTGAAGTGGTGGGTTATGAGGCGGAGGCTCGCGTCCGGTGGTGGGTTCTCGGCTTGCATGTAGGGGAGGTCACACGTGGATGAGGAGACAACACAATTTATGGAGCTCGGCTCGTGCAAGGTGCTGTCGACAGTCAAAGGGAGGTTGACGCGTCTCCATGACCGAGCAAGGCGGAACAGCACTCGCGTGCGATTAAAGTCTGGTTGCAGGCTTTGGTGTGAGCTGAGCTTAGTTCGAGACGTGGAGAGGGACTGAGCCCGGGTGTGGGTGGCTTTGCCTTGGTCGGCGTGAGTAAAACTGGAGGCGGAAAAAAAAACAGGCTGTAGTTGAGGTGGGGATGGAAGTGGTCAGATCGGTGGTCACGCGGAGATGGGACGAGGCGGAGGTCGTGGAGCTGCTGGAGGTGAGGCGGAAGATATGGTCTGACGTGGAAGAGGAAGGTGGTGGTCGAAGGTTGGAGATGGGGCTGCCATGGCGTGGTTGCCCGAGATGAAATGTGTTGAGGTCATGGAAATAAACAGAGAATGGAATGGCCAAGGGACCACTAGCAGGTTAAAAGAACAAGTAAAGTTGGAAGAGGAAGCAACAGTGGGAGACCATTTTCTTTTGCCAAAAAAAAGAAAGTTTGAACCAACGTAAAATTTAATAAAGTGAGAATACCAAAACTAACTAAGTTGAATTTCCAAAATAATAATTTCTAATGACTGTTGGGTATCAACAGTTAGGTAGATGAAAGGACGAGAACCCCAAAAGATTGAGACTGTATACCAGTGCGGTTAAAACGTTTCACAATTTTCGTCGTGCACCGGACATCGAAATTTGACAATTAAATATACTGTAGAGATCAGCACGACGAGACGGTCAAAACGGTATAAAAATATCACTGGTACGATCATCCGACCAAAAGTCGATATCGGTACCAAAATGCTGCTATTTCATCGAAAATAAGATCGACGGAGCCAAAGAAGTCCAAATTTGATAAAACGAAAAATTGAAATCTTGCTCAGAAGATGGTTTAGAATTATTCTATGTAAAAATATTTAGGTTTCGGAAACATTTTATTTTCAACGCTTTTTAACTGATTAAATTGAAGTGAATTTACGTGCGAAATAAACTTCCGTATTTTCGAACGAAAATTTACCAGTTGCTATATTTAACTAGACGTATTTCAAATATCAAATTTTTTATTTCAAAATTTTATCGTTTAAAATTTCACAAAATTTCAACCAATTACGTTATTAAAATAGTTGAAATTTACGGGTCGTTACATAACCCAAAGACTAAGTGTAAAAATAAGCTTCTTTCATCTTATACTGTTTTTAGTTATAATTCTAAGTTATAACTAGGCAAATTATCTTTAATTAGTCCAATTCTAACATCAATATCATAATTAGGCTCAATTTCAATCTTAATTCCATTTTTATTACAGTCTTTACAATTTACATCTTATCTTCCGTTATTTCAGTATTCTTATAATTTTAATCCATATTCGCATTTAATCTATTCTAATCCATACGCGAAGAAGAAGGAGAAATAAAAGAAAAATGAAAATAGAAGAAAATCCAAAGCAAAGGAAAAGGATGCAAATAACGCATAAATAACAGTAAATAAATTAAAATGCTGTAAATAAACTGTAAATAATTGGAAAAGCTGTAATTTATAGAAATAAACTAACGTTAACTAAAAATAATAGCTAAAAGAAATAGACTGAAATAATTCTAAAAACTGTAAATAAACTACTAAAAAGGTTAGTCCAAAAATAGTAATAAAACTACAACTGTTGGAAACCCTATTATTTTAAATTACTTAAAGAAATCTAAAATAATTACAATCACTCACTTGTGGTCCTAAGCTCTTCCCTTTTGGTCTTCCCGGATCCACTTGAGGTTATTAAAATATTTTTATTAAAAAGATTCTCTCCTTGGAAAATTATTCCTTTTAGGGTCCTTCCTAAAAAGGTGAACCCAAGCGGAGAAAATCCAGAATGAGAAAAAGTGTTAGGCCTAGGGTTCTATTTATAGGTGTAGAAGTGGATCTTAGACCGTTGGATTTGGGGATTGAATATGATGCAACTACGTCATAGGCTGAATAGGAGCCGTCTGATGCCAGAATGGAAGGACCAGATGAGTTAAAAGAATGCAAATGACGACTAAAATTCGCTATCGAACGTTACTGGATGAAGGAAAATTTCCTTTGTCCACAATCCACGGTGGGTCGACCTAGCGGTCGACCGCTCCTTCCTCTAGGCTGACCGACCGGTCGACCTAGGGCGTGGTTGGGTCGACCTCTCGATCGACCTAGCCCAATTAATTTTTTTTTCGTTTCCTTGTTTAATTTGTAACTCTCTCATATTAACTCGAATTTTGATGTTATATACATGGAAATTGACCAGAAAATTACCACAGACACAAAGGTGCAACTCCCGTGGCTCAATTCTGATAGTTTCACAAAGTTATTTTATTATTTCATTAATTAACGAATTAATTATTATGGGTTAAATTTCGGGTTGTTACACCCGAGAGAATATGTGAAATCGCGAGCTCACCTAAAATGTTAATGCCAAAAATGGATCAACACCCAAGAATAGCTTGTAGGAAACCTATGATACCTTGATCTAGCAGATAATAGTAAAGGGAAATAAACAACATTAAGAAAGAGAGACACAAGATTTTATAGTGGTTCGGCAATCTTTGGCTTACGTCCACTTTATAGCTTTGTTGCTTATAGATTTGATTAAGATTATAAAGAGTTTGAGAGAGAACAAGTCACAAGTACAGGGGTTAGACTGATTCTAAGTCCTAGAATTGCCTAAGTAGCTGCCTTGGTGACTATTGTATAGAGGAAGGAGATGAAGAAACGACAGAGCTTCCACATAGTAATGGCAGAAACTAGATCATGTTTTAGTTGCT
The DNA here is from genome assembly GCA_030737815.1 of Allium fistulosum. Classification (NCBI taxonomy): domain Eukaryota; kingdom Viridiplantae; phylum Streptophyta; class Magnoliopsida; order Asparagales; family Amaryllidaceae; genus Allium; species Allium fistulosum. The sequence continues at coordinate 923,438,496 of CM060906.1, forward strand.
CAATGGCTTGTATTTACAGGGGTAGCAGTCATATTGGGCCATAAGGAGAGTTGGAGCAGATTCCAGATGCAGGCCCGACGGTGTGTTTGAAATCACAATCTCACCTGGATTAACCACACATGTCAATACCAACCTCTCATGTCGGTTCTGACATCTATGGTTAACTCCAATCAAGTTGAACTCTTTTGCACTCTCCATGCTACTTGATTTTGGGTTGTCCCATATTGTTTTCGTGGATAGTTAGTTGATATTGGTGATAGTTCCTTTACCACTTGAATTTTTCTGCTATTCTAACTACTAACTCTTCAACTCTTGCGCTAGATTATTCAAAAACCATGGAAATCTCCTAAGCAAGCATAAAAAAGACCGAGAATGAATTATGCAAAGTTTGACTATAATACACGGAGCCAAGAGAGATCAACCTCGACATTTGAGTTCGGTACCGACCTCTATGGTTAGCCCCATTTTGGTTGAGATTTCTTTGAGATGTTTCTATCCCTCAGCTAAGCGTGCTTCCAAGATTTCAAGTCATTCCATCCTCATCTTGACATTCCAACTCCTATTGATTTCTGCTTGGTTAAAAACCCAATTAACAATAAGCTCCACAATATGCTTTGAGGAAGTTCTTCCATTCTCAAAGCATACAATCGAGATTTTCTAGCATTCTAGGTCATTTTCTTCTTTCATGCACTTCCATAATCCTCGCAACATCATCCTCGTTTGGAGATCTGAGGCACTCAGTGTCGTAAATGTCTGCTATTGAAAGAATTTTTTAAGGGTTTCTGGGGCAGTACTCTCTACAATCCAGTATGCATCATCTGACGCCTCTGTATGGCGGCTATATGCTAACATCCCTTACGTGATAGTCATTTTTTGTTATCGGTTAAACCCAATGTTTTTGAAGCATTTAGCTTATGAATAAAGTATTTATTATTACTTTGAATACCTGCCAAAATCCCTAAGAATAAATCTCTTTGCATTCTGTATCTTCTCCGAAACATATCGGGCTTATATGTTGAATTTGGGTTGAAGTAGTCTTGCATGAGAGTTTTGTGGAATGCAAAAATGATAATGATTTATGTGTTCCCGACCAAAGATTGATCCACTATGCTTTGGGATGTGAAGCCATAAGCTTCTTGGCAAGGTCTACTATTTTTAGCACTCCTTCGGCTTCTACTCGAAGAATCTCTTCCTCTTTGGAATCACTATCAAATGCCATAACACATTTAAGAAAAGATGTATCAATGTGTGAGAAAAGATGATGTTTATAATGTGTTATTTGAGATGAATGTTTGATTCTTTATCACTATTATTAATAATGAGAATTCCATGAATGTGATTTCATCATGTCTTTTTTATTTTCCCAAAGTACCTTTTACATTTCCACGGATAAGGAGATGTAAAGGGTTATAGTTGTTAAAACTATTAGAACCATTTCTCAATTTGTTTATATACACTCATGGTCCATAACACTTTGATGCATCATCCCAACTTTATTAGTTATTATTAGAAGAACATGCTTTTTCATCTCTTAGCTTACACACAATATGTGACGACCGCCCATGACCCCTGCACCGAATCTAGAGATAATGCGCTGTAAAGTGTGCTAGGCGATCATGGACGAGTGTCAAGGTAGATTAAAACAATGGAATTTATCGTATTACTCACAGCGCATGGACAAAATACAATAGAACATATGTATAGTGAAGCTTTACATAACAAAATGACATCATATAAAACTCCATAATAGTTGAATACAAGCATCCAAGTAGCCAATACATCAAGCCTCACTACAACACTCAGAGAATACAAAACAGCGGAACATCCAGTACATATAATAAGAAGATAATATGCAACCCTCCAGCTTGATATCAGCATCGTGAGAAGAGAACAGCACCTGTCACCTGCTACCTAGTCTGCCCGTCCCAAAAATGGACGAACAGCACAAGGCAATAAGAATTAAAACATAAAGCCTTGAGTCAGACAACAGTCTTAGTGAGCAGTAAATTAACTAACAACATACCAAAAGAGCATAAAGGAAAAAGGAATAGGAATACAACCCTCCCACTCCAACCTCATTCTACAGTGATAGCCCCCAGACACACACTAAGCAGAAGCAACACAGCAGAGCATACAATTTAAAGTAAAGTAATAATCATTCGAGTCAAGGGCGATGTTTTCCAAGTACCAAGGCCTAAATCAGATAAGCACCCAGAAAATACCGCTCTTGAATCCGAATGACGATGCAACCAAACATCCATGACTCTGGCTATCACTGTTATCATTGCTTCGATATCACCGTTAATTGAATGACCGGCACATTCTTTCAGCCGTCCGTCAAGGGCTAATGGAAACCCCGGTTCTAGACATAACTCTCGCACGTCATCATGACCCGTGCCTAGGACTATCTAATCTGCCCAGAGTACTTGACTATCAAACATTAGCCTTCAGGGACTATCTAATCTGCCCAACGTACTCTTGCTTTGAGCATGCTAGAACCTTCAACAACGATGCTATCCAAGCCTCCTAGTCATCCTCCTCGACAACTATTTCCATACTAGCTCAAGCGCCTCTCAAGCATCCATTATCCTTAACTCGAATCATATCACCGAGTTACCAACGTGCTTGGAATGATCCCGTCTGGATTAGACCAAGTCTTCATCACATGATGCTTCGCTTCATCACATCCTCGCAAAGCCTCATCTCAACATTATATCATCAAATCTATGCATAAGAGCTTCATCATCCCGCTACATATGCCACGAGCAGCTTTCCCAATTCAAGAGCCTTTCCCTTAGCTTTTGAATCATCTTCGATCTAAATCTAATCATCAATCATCTAGTTCATAGCAATCAATCAAATCAAACATCAATCCAAGCAATCAAGCATTCAAATATGATCTAAGTAGACAATTATAACAATAATGGCATTTTCGTAATTAAAGAGTTGAAAGTCCAATAAGCATGAAACATGAATTATATCTCTACAAACTTGATGAATGAACTTGCATAGGTTAACATATGATAAAATGGATGTAACATCATCATGAACAATGGATCTATATGGATCTACACTTAGGATGAAGAAAATGCATGGAAATCACTATTTTAACACCAAATCGAGCCAACAATCCGATATACTCCTTTGGATCCGTGTGAGAGATAATCACCACTCACCAAATCACCTAAACAAACCCAAATCAACACGCTTCAGATCTGGACAGCGAAGGATGAAGCTTGATCTATCACGAATCCGCTTCAAACGAAGAAATCTCCTTTGAAAAGATGAAGATCTTCAATCTATGCTCTTGAATCTTAAATCTTGATCTTCGATATGGATGGAAGGAATCACTAGATTAGAGTAGAGAAAAGAAGTGAAGAAGTGTAGAAGTCGAGCTCTCAAAATGGCAGCACTTCGTCGCTTCAAAAATCCGGATCCCAAAAAGTGAGAACAACCCATCCTATTTATAGCAGAAATTCCTTAAGTCGAAATTTGGTTATCTCCTTAAGTCGTTTCCGACTTACGACCTAAGCCCCCTACGACTTAACAAAACCCAGCGACCTAACAACCCAGGCGCTTCAACGACTTAAAGGCTTCGACTTAACTCCACCAGCCTACGACTTAAGAATGCGCGTGACCTACGACTTAGCACTTAGCAGAACCGCATCCATACGACCTATAAGCCCACGCGACTTAACAGCTCACAACCAAACACGGCTTACGACTTAAGAATCACGCTACCTAACACTTAAATTACCCTAGCGACCTAACAACTTACACTACAAAACAACTCACGCGACCTAACACTTATGCGACCTATCTCCTTAGGTCGCTAACACGCTAACTCCTTAGGTCGCTAACACGCCAACTCCTTAGGTCGCTAACACGCTAACTCCTTAGGTCGCTAACACGCTAACCCTCTTAAGTCGCTCAACCCTATAGGTCGCTAACTCCACTAGGTCGCTAACTTGAACTGCCGACCTAACACTTAACTCACCCATACACTTAGGTCTCTCACAACAGTTTCCTTAGGTCGTTGCCGACCTAACTATACTAACTACCAGACGACCTAGTACATAATGACCTAACGCTTATCTCGGTCAAAAACTTAAGTCGTCTATGACTTAACACACTAACCACTAGGTCGTACGTCTCCTAGCTCGCGCTTCCTTTAGGTCGCTCGAAACCTTAACTCGCCAGAAACTCTTAAGTCTTCCCTCTTAAGTCATCTACGACCTAAACCCTTAGTCATTAACTCGCCCAGACTTAATTCCTATACGACTTAAGCTTCCAAACACTCTCTTAAGTCGTTCAATCTATAAGTCGGTTACGACTTATCTCTTAGGTCGTTCACGACCTAGGACTTAGAAAAATTATGAACGACTTATCAACAATGCAACCAATTGTTAATTATTTTACGATGTTTCGATCCGTAAAATACGGGTCGTTACATTCTCTCCCCCTTAGGAATTTCGCCCCCGAAATTCCAAGCAATCAAAGCAATCAAAGACTATTCTGTACGCCTACCATCCATAGCAATCAATAAACCATGCATCCACTTCTAACTTAGCGTACAGAATTCTAAGACTAAGAACAAGTTACAATATCGCGAGATGAGACGACACCTTAGGGCCATACCTTGAAGAGTTCAGGATGAGCTGCCTTCATCCTCTCTTCCACCTCCCACGTACAGTCGTTATCATCGTCGCTCCATTGTATCTTGAGCAACTTAACTACCTTCCTCCTAAGCTGTTTCGTGTCGGTTTCAACAACACGAAGCGGCTTACGAGGTCTTCTATCGACTGGATCAACTTCGAAATCTTCACAGCTATCAGTAGAAACCACCGTACTCGAGTCATGCACATACTTCCATAGATATGATATGTGAAAAACATTGTGCACACTCGACATCTTCTCAGGTAACTCCAGTCTATAGGCGAGCTTTCCAATTCGCTCGATGTTCGGGAATGGTCCAACAAATCTCGGAGTCAATTTTCCTTTCTTCCCAAATCGGATAACATTCTTCAGTGGAGAAATCTTCACAAAAACCATATCACCTACGTCGAACTCCAAATCCTTACGACGCTTATCGGCATAACTCTTCCAGGCTTTTAAATCTCCCCGAGATGGCCGAGATGAAAAATCCGAGATATCAGCCAAAATCCGAGATTTGGCAGCCTATTTAGTTATAAGTGTTTTAAATATCGCCCGAGATAGCCGAGATATTTTCCCGAGATATTGGCCAAAATCCGAGATTTAAAACACTGAACTCTTCTGACGGTCTTGGGCTGCCTTCATTCATTGCCGAATGATTTCTATACAATCCGAAGTCTGTCGAATCATCTCTGGCCCAAGTAACGACTTTTCTCCGGTCTCTAACCAACATGTCGGAGAGTTACACGGTCTCCCATACAATGCCTCATACGGTGCCATACCAATGCTTGACTGGTAACTGTTGTTGTACGCAAACTCCACCAAATGAAGGTGATCTTCCCATGAACCTCCGAAGTCCAAAACACATGCTCTTAGAAGATCTTCCAAAACTCGGTTGACTCTCTCAGTCTGACCATCTGTTTGAGGGTGATAAGCTGTACTCAAACACAACTCGGTTCCCAAAACTTCCTGGAAGCTCTTCCAAAATCCACTAGTGAACAATGGGTCTCGATCGCTCACTATACTCTTCAGAATACCATGGAATCGAACTATCCACTTCACATACAACTCAGCCAACTTTGATGCAGTCCTAGTCGATCGAACAGGAATGAACCTCGCACTCTTGGTCAGACGATCTACAATGACCCAAATCCCTTCATTTCCCGTTCTTGTTCTAGGTAGTCCATCAATAAAATCCATCGATATCTGCTCCCACTTCCATGTAGGAACTTCTAATGGCTGAAGCAATCCACTTGGCTTCTTCTGTTCGGCTTTTACCAACTGGCAGTTCATACACTTGGAAATAAAATTTCCAACATCCTTCTTCATGCCTTCCCAGTAGTAGGTTCTCTTCATATCCCGATACATCTTATTTCCACCTGGATGAATTGTCAGCTTCGAGTGATGACTTTCCTTCAGAACTTCACTCCTCAATTCATCTATATCGGGAACAACTAGTCGTCCTTGCTTTTGAAGCCAACCCTCTCGATCGACCTCGAATCCTTTATCCTTTTCTGGTTCTAATCCAGATTCCAAATCACGGATAATCTTGACAAGCTTATCGTCCCGCTTTTGGCTCTCTCCAATCCTTTCCACAAGAGTGGGTCTTATCGATAAGTTTACCAACATCTCAGGTTCCAATTCACATCTAGGCCTGAAGTCAAATCCAGCTAAATACTCGAGATTCTTCCATTCTGAAAACATGGCTCCCAATCCTGCATGTCTTCGACTTAACGCATCTGCCACTGCGTTACCTTTTCCCGGAGTATAAGCTATACCAAAATCATATGATGCTAAAAACTCTAGCCATCGCTGCTGCCGAAGATTCAAATCCTTTTGGGAGAAAAGATACTTCAATGACTTGTGATCCGTAAACAACTCGAATCGAACTCCCAATAGATAATGTCTCCACATCTTCAGAGCAAAAACAATCGCCGCTAACTCCAAATCATGAGTCGGATAATTCCTTTCATGCGGCTTCAGTTGTCGACTTGCATACGCAACAACTTTATCCCTCTACATCAGCACTACTCCAAGTCCAGTACCACATGCGTCGGTGTAAACCACCATCTCATCATTCCCACTCGGAATAGTCAAAACAGGAGCACTTGTCAATCTCTCTTTCAGGATTCCGAAAGCTTGCTCACACTTAGCATCCCAACTGAACACTTGGTTCTTCTTCGTCAATCCTGTTAACGGTGCAGCTATCTTGGAGAAGTCTTTGATAAACCGTCGATAATATCCTGCTAATCCAAGAAAACTTCTCACATCAGATGCATTCTTAGGTCTAACCCAATCCTGGATTGCTGCCACCTTAGCGGGATCAACCGCTATTCCACTTCTAGAAATAACATGGCCTAAGAACCTCACTTCACTCTTCCAGAAGTGACACTTCGAAAACTTAGCCTTCAGCTGATGTTTCCGCAAGATTTCCAAAGCAATACGCAAGTGCGTCTTGTGCTCTTCTTCCGTTCTGGAATAAATCAGAATATCATCCACGAACACAAGTACGAACTTGTTCAACTGATCTCTGAACACTCTATTCATAAGATCCACAAAATATGCTGGCGCGTTAGTCAATCCAAACGGCATTACCAGCCACTCAAAGAAACCAGATGGTGTCCGAAAAGCAGTCTTCGGCACACTATCCTTAGCTACTCTCAACTGGTGAAATCCCGTTGCCAAATCCATCTGAGAAAACACCTTGGCTTCGTGAAGCTGATCAAACAAGTCATCTATTCTCGGCAACGGATACTTGTTCTTCTTAGTCACCTTATTCAGCTCACGATAATCCACACACAATCTCAACGACCCATCTGCCTTGGTTGCAAACACAACTGGTGCACCCCACTCGGACACACTACGCCGAATGAATCCTTTCTGCAAAAGATCATCAACTTGCACCCTCAACTCCTGCTGTTCCCTAGGCGCCATCCGCCTAAGAGGCATCACAACAGGTCTGGCTCCTTCAACTAGATCTATACGAAACTCGATCTCTCTATGCGGCGGCAACCCTTTGACTTCATCAAATACATCCTCGAATCCATTAGCGATCGGCACTGATGACAGTCCATCCCATGGAACAACCAGCGAATACATAAAGCTCATGAAGACGCCTTCTTCATGATTACATCGTATCACAACCTTTCGCCCCTCCACATTCTCGACTGTCACTTCCAACCTATCGCAATCAACCTTTGCCGCATACTTCCTAAGCCAGTCCATACCCAAAATAATTCCGAACCCCGCAAAGTTCAGAACAAAACAATCACAAACAAAAGAGCAACCATGACTCGATACAACTAGACCACGGCATAACATACACAAACAAGACGAACCCCCAATCGGATTAGTCACAACCAATGGCCTATCAACAATATCCGGTTCCAAACCTAACCGGCCTACGAGTTCATTACAAACAAACGAATGCGACGCTCCAGTATCAAACAAAACTCTAACTGGAACACCACATAGGAAAAGAGTACCTTGAACCACCACACTCTTTCCCTTCTCTTCAGCGGTAGGAGCTTTTGAAGATGAAGGAACAGCTTCCAAAGCATAAGCTTGCACAATCTGCTTGTCCTTCCTCGGTTCTGGACAATTCTTCCTGATGTGCCCTGGCTTGTCACAGTTGTGACACTTCATCGGTGCCTTCGGATTCTTACAATCCTTAAAGAAATGGCCCTTCTGCTGACAGTTGTAGCAAATCACCTCGCCTTTCGGCTTCTTCTGGCCACCCTTACCCTTCTGCTGCTGCTGCTTCCTCTTCTTGTTTCCACTCTGCTGGGGTTTAGACTCTTCCCTGGTCACAGCAACAACAGATCCTTCCTTAGGAAACAGACTCTCGTGCCTGAGAGCTTTCTCTACAAGCTTCTCAAATGAATCATCCAAATGATCCACCAACTGCCTCCCAAGATAACTGTCCAAGCCTGTCACAAACTTCTCATTCTTCTGATAAGCAGATTCAATATATGACCGGGCATACTTGGACAAAGCTTCGAACTCAAAAACATACTCAAGAACTGGTCTCCCACCTTGCTTGAGCTCCACAAACCTTTGGAACAGAACTGACTTCTGAGCTGTAGAAATGAACTTAGCTTCAAATCTGACTTGGAATTGCTCCCAAGTAATCTCTTCTTCCGGAGTATTGATGGTAATAGAGTTCCACCAATCAGAAGCTCTCCCTTGAAGCTGCCTTGATGCCAACTTCCTCTTAGTTGCATCATCAATTCCCAAATCACCAAAGATCCTTTCACAAGCATCTATCCACCTCTGGACCTCAATAGTTGATTCTGTTCCCAAGAAAACCTTCCCTCCAAGAGCAGTATAATCCTTGCACAACTTAGCAAAATCCACTGGTTTCGGAGTTTGGACTTGAACTCCAACATCAATTGCTGCCCCCGGAATTGGTATCCTTCTCATGATCGAAGTCATCATAGCTTCGAACATAGCTGCATAATCAGCAGTTCCCTCAGTAGCACGGCCTTCCCTAGCAGCTGGTCTCCCTCTTCGACTCATTCTCAATATCTATAAAAAGGAATGATTAAAACATCTAGAGAAACAACTGCATAAAGGACTCAACTCTGCTAAGCTACTATATTATATATAGTATTCATCCATCAAAATACAATTACGTCTCTCATACGTAGTTACGTCAGTGAGCGTTGGGTAAAATCGATTAACCAATGCTCTGATACCAAATGTGACGACCGCCCATGACCCCTGCACCGAATCTAGAGATAATGCGCTGTAAAGTGTGCCAGGCGACCATGGACGAGTGTCAGGGTAGATTAAAACAACGGAATCTATCGTATTACTCACAGCGCATGGACAAAATACAATAGAACATATGTATAGTGAAGCTTTACATAACAAAATGACATCATATAAAACTCCATAATAGTTGAATACAAGCATCCAAGTAGCCAATACATCAAGCCTCACTACAACACTCAGAGAATACAAAACAGCGGAACATCCAGTACATATAATAAGAAGATAATATGCAACCCTCCAGCTCATCTTCGATATCAGCATCGTGAGAAGAGAACAGCACCTGTCACCTGCTACCTAGTCTGCCCGTCCCAAAAATGGACGAACAGCCCAAGGCAATAAGAATTAAAACATAAAGCCTTGAGTCAGACAACAGTCTTAGTGAGCAGTAAATTAACTAACAACATACCAAAAGAGCATAAAGGAAAAAGGAATAGGAATACAACCCTCCCACTCCAACCTCATTCTACATGATAGCCCCCAGACACACACTAAGCAGAAGCAACACAGCAGAGCATACAATTTAAAGTAAAGTAATAATCATTCGAGTCAAGGGCGATGTTTTCCAAGTACCAAGGCCTAAATCAAATAAGCACCCAGAAAATACCGCTCTTGAATCCGAATGACGATGCAACCAAACATCCATGACTCTGGCTATCACTGTTATCATTGCTTCGATATCACCGTTAATTGAATGACCGGCACATTCTTTCAGCCGTCCGTCAAGGGCTAATGGAAACCCCGGTTCTAGACATAACTCTCGCACGTCATCATGACCCGTGCCTAGGACTATCTAATCTGCCCAGAGTACTTGACTATCAAACATTAGCCTTCAGGGACTATCTAATCTGCCCAACGTACTCTTGCTTTGAGCATGCTAGAACCTTCAACAACGATGCTATACAAGCCTCCTAGTCATCCTCCTCGACGACTATTTCCATACTAGCTCAAGCGCCTCTCAAGCATCCATTATCCTTAACTCGAATCATATCACCGAGTTACCAACGTGCTTGGAATGATCCCGTCTGGATTAGACCAAGTCTTCATCACATGATGCTTCGCTTCATCACATCCTCGCAAAGCCTCATCTCAACATTATATCATCAAATCTATGCATAAGAGCTTCATCATCCCGCTACATATGCCACGAGCAGCTTTCCCAATTCAAGAGCCTTTCCCTTAGCTTTTGAATCATCTTCGATCTAAATCTAATCATCTAGTTCATAGCAATCAATCAAATCAAACATCAATCCAAGCAATCAAGCATTCAAATATGATCTAAGTAGACAATTATAACAATAATGACATTTTCGTAATTAAAGAGTTGAAAGTCCAATAAGCATGAAACATGAATTATATCTCTACAAACTTGATGAATGAACTTGCATAGGTTAACATATGATAAAATGGATGTAACATCATCATGAACAATGGATCTATATGGATCTACACTTAGGATGAAGAAAATGCATGGAAATCACTATTTTAACACCAAATCGAGCCAACAATCCGATATACTCCTTTGGATCCGTGTGAGAGATAATCACCACTCACCAAATCACCTAAACAAACCCAAATCAACACGCTTCAGATCTGGACAGCGAAGGATGAAGCTTGATCTATCACGAATCCGCTTCAAACGAAGAAATCTCCCTTGAAAAGATGAAGATTTTCAATCTATGCTCTTGAATCTTAAATCTTGATCTTCGATATGGATGGAAGGAATCACTAGATTAGAGTAGAGAAAAGAAGTGAAGAAGTGTAGAAGTCGAGCTCTCAAAATGGCAGCACTTCGTCGCTTCAAAAATCCGGATCCCAAAAAGTGAGAACAACCCATCCTATTTATAGCAGAAATTCCTTAAGTCGAAATTTGGTTATCTCCTTAAGTCGTTTCTGACTTACGACCTAAGCCCCCTACGACTTAACAAAACCCAGCGACCTAACAACCCAGGCGCTTCAACGACTTAAAGGCTTCGACTTAACTCCACCAGCCTACGACTTAAGAATGCGCGTGACCTACGACTTAGCACTTAGCAGAACCGCATCCATACGACCTATAAGCCACGCGACTTAACAGCTCACAACCAAACACGGCTTACGACTTAAGAATCACGCTACCTAACACTTAAATTACCCTAGCGACCTAACAACTTACACTACAAAACAACTCACGCGACCTAACACTTATGCGACCTATCTCCTTAGGTCGCTAACACGCTAACTCCTTAGGTCGCTAACACGCCAACTCCTTAGGTCGCTAACACGCTAACTCCTTAGGTCGCTAACACGCTAACCCTCTTAAGTCGCTCAACCCTATAGGTCGCTAACTCCACTAGGTCGCTAACTTGAACTGTCGACCTAACACTTAACTCACCCATACACTTAGGTCGCTCACAACAGTTTCCTTAGGTCGTTGCCGACCTAACTATACTAACTACCAGACGACCTAGTACATAATGACCTAACGCTTATCTCGGTCAAAAACTTAAGTCGTCTACGACTTAACACACTAACCACTAGGTCGTACGTCTCCTAGCTCGCGCTTCCTTTAGGTCGCTCGAAACCTTAACTCGCCAGAAACTCTTAAGTCTTCCCTCTTAAGTCGTCTACGACCTAAACCCTTAGTCATTAACTCGCCCAGACTTAATTCCTATACGACTTAAGCTTCCAAACACTCTCTTAAGTCGTTCAATCTATAAGTTGGTTACGACTTATCTCTTAGGTCGTTCACGACCTAGGACTTAGAAAAATTATGAACGACTTATCAACAATGCAACCAATTGTTAATTATTTTACGATGTTTCGATCCGTAAAATACGGGTCGTTACACAATAACAAATAATATATTTTGGATGATGTATAAATAAAACAATTAGTTTTAATGTACAAATACTTTAATCTGTTCAATGTTGTTGTATCTTTAGTTATCTCTCATTTTCCATTTAAAGTTCAATTACTTTACAAAGATAATCATCTTTATTATATGAATAAGGTAGGGAGAAAATTATATAGGGTAGGGATGATGTAATTTCTAAGCTTGGAGCATTAACTGTATAGCATGTTAGTGAGTTGGGGTTTTTGATTGGTTGAGGCAATTGGCCAACATTTGAAAAAATAGTTTGTAAAATAATTGTACCAGGAAAAATAGTTGGCTGCTATGGGTAGTATGATGTTGTGGGGGAAGCTGAGAAATGAATTTGCTAGCTTAGGATTGATAGTTAATGAGCCTAGGTGGGCTATGTGATGTGAGGCCTCGAGATGAAATTAATAGCATTATTAGTGGTGTGCTATAGTAAATGTTTGCAATTAAGGGCATAGAATATGATCTATAATTGGATTGTATGTTTTCTGACCCACATGAAAATTACCTCTATGAGAGCTAAAATTCAAAGGTTAAATCATTTAGAATAGCATAGATGATAATATCATGTGTTATGTAAATGTACCACATGAACATTATTAATAAACAATAATTGGATGTTAAACATTACGCCATATATATTACCAGATACTATTGGTCTTAGTATATTTATTGTAAGCCGAAACTTTTTCTTTAGACAAAACTAATATTACAAGTTCCTTGTTCATCATATTTCTATGTGAACGGCCATGCAACTATTTATTTTATGATTAATTGTAAAGTTATGAATCTCACTGCAATTTTTAAGCCACTTATGATGATATTTTTAATCCATTGAGTGCTTAGGTAAACTATTCTCTTCCTTCATTGCTTTAAAGTATAGTTACCGTAAAGTATAACTAGTTTTAAAGTACAATTAGTTATGGGACAACTTGCTTTATCACGGACAAAACAAAACACCCGCATACTTTATATTCTGAATGTACGATGTTGTTCTCTATGGTGATTAACAATTGTATTTAGCAAATAACAGGTTACATCATCATATCTAAAATCTGATTAGGTAGAAATTGCTATATTTTTGTTTAAACTGCAGTAACTTCTTTATACTAACTAATGAACTTGCATCTACATTACAGACGATGCGGAACACTCGGATACTTTATAATCTGAATGTATGATGTAGTACCATCTGTGCAGTTAAAGCGCCCTGCCGCTCCATAGCGTTTGAGGTGCGAAAAGTTGTAGCGGAGATATATCAAGGATATAGCAAGATATAGCGGTAGACTTTAAAAAGAGGAATGATGAACATTCTACATTAAAAAGAGGAACAATTATTACTTATTATTTCCCACCAAGCAAAACAAATTATAATAAAGTAAAGATAAACAAAGTTGACACTTAAAAATTAGAACTAGTTATAATAACCAACAGCGTATATCATTGTTACATCAACTTTGAAGTTACCATAAAACTTAAAAGTAAGACATCGTGCAAAATGCTTATTTATAGGAAAAGGAGATATAGCGGGGCAACAAAATCGGGGATATAGCGGATTATTGCCCCAATATCGGGGATAATAGCGGATCCTCTATATTGGGCCGCTTTATAGGAATATCGTTGCCCCAAAAGTCCACTACGGGATATATCGGGGATATATCGGGGCAATATCGGGGAATTGACTGCACAGAGTACCATAATGGGTATGCATAGCAAATAGTATGCTACATCCTCATATCACTATGCAGAAGTCGCTATTATTTTCATTTAAATCATAGTAACATCTTCGTACTAACTCAGAATAAGATAAACTTTGACTAATAAACTCGCATCCACAAATGGACGATACAGGACAATCAAAACTTTATATTCGGAATGTATGCTATAGTTCTCCATGGTGGCTAACAGTTGAACTTAGCAAATAACAATCTACATTCCAATATTTGAACACCAACTGGGCATAAGTCGTTTTTTCCATTAACCTATAGTAACTTCTTCATGCTGAGTTAGACTAGGATGAAACTTTAACTAATGAACCCGCATCCACATTGTGGACAAAATGAAATACTTGGATACTTTATATTCCAAACATAAGGTGAGTCCTCCATGGTGTTTAACTTAGCAAATAACAAACTACATTCCCATATCACTGCCCAAAAGTTGCTATTTTTTTCCTTTCGAACTAAACTTCTTAATACTGACTCGAAACTAAACGATATTTTCACCAATGAACTCACATCAGACGATTCGAAATACTCAGACACTTTATAATCAAAACGCACATGTTGTTTCATGTGGTGACTAATAGTTGTACTTAGCAAATAATAGGCTACATCTCATATCTAAACTCCGATTAGGCAGAAGTTATTATTTTTTATTTATGTTATAGTAACGTCGTCATATTGATTCAAAATCTGATGAAACTTAACCGATGAACTTTCATCTACGTTATGGATGATACTAAACACATGGATACTTTATATATTGAATGCATGTTGTAATCTCCATGGTGATGGACAGTTATACTTAGAAAATAACATGCTACAACCCTATATCCAAATTTTGATTAGGAAGAAGTCGCTATTTTTCTGTTCAAATTGCAGTAAATTCTTCACACTAACTAGGAATTAGACGAATCTTTGACCAATGAACTCGCATCTACATTACAAACAATATAAAAAACTTGGATACTTCATATTCTAAATGTATACTAAAGTTCTTTATGGTGACTAAGATTTTTGCTTAACAAATAACAAGCTAAATATACCTAAATCCGTTTAGGCAGAAGTCGTTATTTTTCATTCAAACTACAATAACTTCTTTATACTAACTCTAAATTAGACGAAACTTTGATCAATGAAACTGCATCTACATTACAGACAATGCAGAACACTCGAATATTTTGTATTATGAATGAATGGTGTAGTTCTACGTGTTCTCTAACAGTTGTACTTAGTAGTTAACATACAACATCCCCATGCCTAAATTTCGACTAGGAAAAAGTCATTGTCTTTTTTGTTCAAATTGAAGTAACTTCTTCATACTAACTCAAAATCAGGTGAGATATTAACCAGTGAACTTACATATATGTTACGAACAATAAAGCACTCGGATACTTTGTGTTTTGAATGTATGTTGTAGTTCTCTGCTATGACTAGCAGTTGTACTTAGAAAATTACAAGAAATATCCCCATACTTAAAAAATAACATGCTACACCTCTATATTTAAATCGCGACTAAATGAAAACCACTATTTTTTGTTCTACTAACTTGAAATTAAGTGAAATTTAACTAATGAACTCAGATATACATTAGGAAGAATACGGTACACTCAAATACTTTATATTCTGAACGTACACTGTAGTTCTCCATGGGACTAATAATTGTACTTAGCAAATAATATACTATATTATAATATCTAAACTCCGACTAAGTAGAATTCGCTATATTTTCATTCAAATAGCAATAACTCCTTCACACTAACTCGAAGTGAAATTTTGACAAATTAGTTTGCATCCACATTACGGACTATACAGAACGCTCGGATACTTTCTTGTTAACAATTTAAAAAAAATGATACTTAGATACTCTTATTCTGAACGTACGTAGTAATTCTTTGGATTCGAAATAATAAATTTTCTAATTAAGAATTATGTAATTAACACATGTATTGTTTGAGATGCTATATTAGTATAAGAGAATTAGAATCTGCTTTAACACATTATGGACATATAAAAACAAATTATTTCAGTTTTGCCAACTCAACCTTATCACATTGTACGATATACTGTACTGATTTGACATGGCATTATGGAATATGATTTAGTAAAGTTTGTGCACATGTGTAGAAAATTATTTTAGAGTACTATGAACTAAACTTTAACATATTGCGCAGTATATTATAATAATTTTGACATGGTGTTGTTGAGTCTGCTTTAGTAAATTTTGTGTACATGTGTACAAAATTATTTCAAAGAGTTTTCAACTCAACTTTAACACATTGTGTAGTATACTATACGAATTTGACATAGCATTATGGAATCTTCTTTAGTAAAGTTTGTGGACATGTGTAGACAATTATTTTAGAGTGTTTTAAACTCAACTTTAACACATTATGTGGTATATTGTATCGATTTGACATGGCGTTATGGAATCTGCTTTAGTATAGTTTGTGGACATGTATAGGCAATTATTTCAAAGTGTTGTCAACTTAACTTTAACTCATTATGTGGTACAGTGTATCGATTTGATATGGCGTTATGGAATCTTCTTTAGTAAAGTTTGAATGGACCATCAAATCTTAATCCATCTCCACCTAAAACCCCAACTACATGGTACATTGAAATTGAAGAACGATGTTATGAGGATTTGAGACAAATAGAGCTTGAATTAGGGATGCAACAATTACGAATAGACCATCAATGACAACCACTACCTATCCACTCTACATAAGAGTTACATCAAGTAGTACTATTGAAAATATGATAGAGGTTGATGAGGTACAATCCACAAATGTTATGTGCTTCCATGGTTATGAATCAACGATTTTAGTCGTATGAAATGGGAATAAAGTTGGTGTCGATAATTTTGTTGTCCACTTTACCCTAATGGAAGTGAATTTGGATAGTGGTTTGCCGATTGATTCTCATCTTGGTTTATAACTTACGCTTTGGAATTGGAAGAAGAGATCATGAGGTTTCGTACCTAATATAATGACGTTATGAAGCAGAACTATCTTCTTCATAGTTGTTCAACCTAAATGTTTGTCCACTACAGTACTAACTAGTTTTATTCATGTATCTTCCATTTTTGTACTATCCTAAGATAACGGTCATTTTTTGAACTTCAATATTTTAAATCATGTATCTTCTCGTTATCTTAAAATCCTAAGTTGAAGTCATATGTTGAACAAATTATAAAGGCCAAAGATAACTTTTGAGTGAAGAGAAATACATATAATGCTTAAATAGCTAAATAGATTGAAAAATTAAATAACATAAAGACACATGGATACATATATACTACAAGGAAATACAATGATACATATTTAAACTAAACGTGTAAGCCAGCTGATTGTAGTTCAAATGCCTCATGACCAACGAATTTTGATTGACACTCCAATATGCAACGCGAACCAAAAGTAGAACAATTTGCTTGAAATAGTACTTCATCTTCCACCTCTTAAATTATTTTGCAATACATATTGCAAGCTACCACAAATTTATCGTAAGCTGCTTTGGTTTCCAAAGACAAGTGCCTCCTTGTATAATCTGGATAATTTTTGTAAACCTCATTCACTACGTTTAAATACCCTTTATGTCTTACATACATACCTCTATATAGACTCAATTCATGCCTACGGTTAGCCTCAATGCAGGATTTCGCAAGTACCAGCAACTCTGAAGATGACCAAGTAACGCCGGATATTTTAGTATTACTTAAGTTTATCTACTAGCTTTATACAAAATGTTTGGTTCACAACAACCTTAATGTGAGTTAGCGGAATATGGATCTTAAGACTAAATTAACACTAGAGGGAGGTGAATAATGTTTAATGGATTATATGAAGATTTTTCAAATTCTTTAAGATTCTACTTAGAATGATGTAATTAACAATCATAGAAACAATCACAGAACCAAAGTGCAGATAAAGTAAATGCACTAAAAGTAAAAAAAGGAAAGAACACACCAGGATTTTATACTAGTTTAAAGTTACCCTACATCCAGTCCCACACAATTTCTTGTATCGATTTCTTTTCAACTAGTAAATGCAAATACAGTCTCTATTTTAAGGATACGAGACACACCCTCCAAAATCCCAAACTCTGGGTAGAGTCGTTTGATTTTTGGGCTACAAGCACACCCACTAGATTTATGGGCTACTAAGCACGCCCTACTGATTTTATGGGCTATTATCACATCTACAAGTATATCAATATGATTTGATAGAGTTTTACAGACTCAGATCTTCAATCTTGATTACAACTGATCCTATAACTCTTGAACAGCACTTTGGTCTTAGTTTGAGTTAGAGAGATAAGAGAAATCAGAGAGTAGATGAAGGAGAATCAAACTAGTGATGATTGAATTTGATTCTGATTGAATTTCGGTAGAGTTTCGGTATATTTTGATTTAGAAAATGAGAGAGTGGAAGGAGGAGAGATGAAAAGGAAAATGATGATTAAAAATTCATTTGGAACTCTAGTATTTATAGAGGAACAACGATCATATCCATTCATGAAGAGATAAGATAAAAAGACACTTCTTTTGACATTTAAATTTAAAAAAAAATCGGCCACTATGTCGACATACATACATAAATAATTTTAAATAAAAACATGATATTGTAAACAAACATAAAACTGTTATATAACATAATTGAATTTAGTAGAATATTAGATTATTTTCATTTCTAAAAATGTATTAAAAATTCAATTAAACAAAACTAATTTCATAATTTTTATAATGTATAAATGTCAATTTTCAATTCATTTCTTTTAAATAAGATATAGCGGAAATAGCGAAATATAGTGGAAATAACGGGATATAGCGGAAATAGCGGGGCTTAAAGCGGAAAGGCTATATTTGGGGCTATATGGAAAAATCATAGCGGCGGAAATCCGCTATGAGATATAGCAGGGTTATAGCGGGGTAATAGCGTGGCATTAACTGCACAAAGATGTACATATGTCATCATTTCGCAACATCACATTTGATCGTTCGTTCGATCACACAAATTCGCTTTCGAACTAGTATTGTCCATTCGACTTCCTTAATGCGAACTTCGATATGGTTTCTCGACTAGAAGCCATCAGTCTCCTTGCATAGCCATATACTATGATAGAGAATTCTAGAATCAAGCCAAAATCCATATCAAATATTCGCCATCAAGAATCAAATGAAAAATCCTAACACGAAATGGTGTAATTCACCTCGAACTTGTGTACTCAAACCTGGATCAAATTAATTATGCGAATAAAACAGCATACGTACAACTTATGTATCTATTTCAACTTGTTAAATATATATAGTTTTATAAAGATGTTACTAAGTTAAAACAAAAAAACAAAAATTTCCAAAATATTTTGAAGACCAAATTTTTCCAAAACATTTCAAATCTAAATTTCATATTAGAAAAGTTCAAAATAGTCTTATTCATTTACTTAACAAAACAGTTTCAAACTTATTAAATCATATTACTACATACTTTAAACATACATACCAAACTTATATACTTTATACTATTCAAAATTACTTAGCTTTGGAAAGTTAATCTTGATTTGGAAGTGCTTGAACCTTCAAAATAGTCGAAGAAATCATATTTTCAATCCAAGAGTTAGAAATCACCGACAAATCAGTAAATCAATTCCAAAAGATAGGGTTATATCAATCAAATCCCAAACTCAAGGATTGAACACCGGGCTCATTTCAAAACTATTTCAAATATATATACATATATCTTTCGAATATCAAATCACACTTCGGAATTTGAAATCAAAATTGGTTTCACAAATCAATTGCATAGCAAAGCTACCGAAGTGGCCTCTCCCCCACTCTGAAACTCGAAAATTAATGTCGATGATGCATGCATTCATCACTGAAATTATTTTCCAGCGACATAAGTGGGTTCTGGACTTCAATTTTCTCGAAAACTTATTTAGAAATTTCTTCGAAATCATTTGAAACTCATTAAAATCATTTGAAACATTTCTTATTGGGAAATACTTTTAAATCGTATTATTATATATTTTCAAGATCTTAAACCAATTTCAAAATGCCGGAGTTCAATCTCTAAAATTTCAAATTCAAACCCTTCAGTTATAAATCATTTTATATAAATCAATTTTCTTATATAACTTTCAAAATTTCAAACTTTCATTTTAAAAAGGTATATAATCCTTATCGAAACATTTCACCTTTATATATAAAATATGGTCATCCTTATCAAAATAATAACTTCGATGAATACACAATTTTCAAAAGACAATCAACCACAAACTTTCCAAGGGATGATTCAAGGATGGATTTCAAAATAAAACAGAGATTCAAATTTAAAGGTACCCTAATCGAATAGAATTCTGATTCGAAGATAAGCTCGAATGAAGATGAGATAATTAAATTACCAAATAGAAGATGGATAACCCTATATAAATCGCGGGCGACCTTAACCGGGTCAACCGTGACTTCAGGAATATAATAAATGCGGAAAATCTAAGGCAAATCGACATTCGATTGCCAGAGATAGAATCCAGGTACAGCATAAGATAGATAGCATCGTAAACCGAGGATACAGAAATCTCCGGTGAATCAATGCCAGTTGTAAGGGAGTTTCACCCCTTCACAAATCATTCAAAGATTAGCGGAATCGCCGATCTTTCTAGAGGTCATTCAAAGTGGAGTTACGGAACGCTCCAAAATCAAAGGAATACAAATAGGAAAGACAGGAATGGATTTCAGAACAAGTGGTAGCATTCCAAAGTTCAAAGGAATCCTAATCGATAAGAATTCAAACCAAAATTAGAGATATATAACCTATATTATTACAAAAGAATTCCCATTCAAAATTTGGAAAAGACTCAAATTCATATCATACGAAAACAGGAGCATAAATATTCTTAGTTTGACAATTTCAGGTAAGCAAAAGATATAACAGAGTTCACTTAAAGCAACCTAACATACTACTGATTTTGCCATACCCAAAATGGATTCCTATCAACATTGAATCTAGATCAAACAAGATAGAAGTTCAAAATTTTAGCGAATCCTAACTGAAGAGATTACTAACAAGGTGGATACAGAATGGATGAAGTTTAGAAAAATTCTACTTTCAAAGCAAGAAAATTTATATCAAAATAATCTTTGAAAATTCTTTAAAATCATTTGAAAATCATTTTATACTTCGAAAATACGTTCTCTCACAAAGAAATGATTCTGAGATTGATTTCACTCATTCTAGGGTATTTCTACCATATCTCTAATGAGTTTTTGCTCCACAGGCTAAGGTTTGCCTAAAACCTCACTCTGATACCAAATGTAACATCCCACTATTTTGGACCATTCAAATCGACAATAAATCCACACATGTCGGACTTGAATACTTCAACACAGTGGATTGTCAAGAAAATTTGGAGCAAATAAAATCAAATATAGAATCACAGACACAGAATATCAGAATAACTCGCAGCAGAAATAAAATACCATAGTAGTTCATGAAGCTACTATATACATACTCTCAAAACATATACAAAATCTCATAGTCAAAATAGATACAATAGAAGTCAGGATACATAAGTCAATAATACAGAGACAATACTGAATAAGAAATAACTGGAATAGAAATCGATGAACCGATAGATAAAAGAGCTCCAACAAATCTCTAGCTTCAGAAGGTGAATACAAAGCTGTGATTCTCAGGCTGACCCGAGCATAAAGTAAAACACAAACACTCGAGTCAGGACATACATACTTATACAATGTAAACCAACTCAAGTGAACTGTAATAGCAATGCACAATAACTTAAAGGATGCTTGGGATCGCCCATCCTTTAAAGAGCCGAAACCATCAATTAAGCGGTAATAAACGTTATCATAGAAATATACATATTAAAGTAAACAATGCAAATAACAGTGTAAATGTGCACATCAAAACAAACACAAGGAAGTCAAATGGCCCACAAAGAAGTATACCTGTGGTTACAGATTTCAAAATGGTTTATAATTTCGAATTTAAAATCATTCATTTAAATCATTAAAAGTGAAGTCATTATACCTTTAAATCAAATACTTAATTTCCAAAAATTTAGCCTTTTCTGAGCTCATCTATTCACTTAAATACTTAAAAACATTAAAATTTCAGCTTTCGTGGCACTTAGAAAATTGCTGCGGTAAGTTATATTTGAAACAATTCATTTCAGCAAAGACAGCATTTATAAACTGCTGTAGTAATTCAATTTCATTTGAAAACAAGTTCAATTCAAAAAAGACAGCATTTACAAAACTACTGTAGTAGTTCAGTTTCATTTGAAAAATCTCATTTCAGCAAACTGCAGCACTTATCAAGTGCTACTGTAGCTCTTTTATTAATTTCAGGTTACAGTTTTTATTCACCAGCTACAGCACTTACCAAGTGCTGCAGTAGCCCTTAGTTAATTTTAGCCTTTAGTTCATTTGCATCAACCACATCACTTACAAAGTGCTGCAGTATCATTTACTTAGATTTTAAGTTAATTCCAGAAACGATAGCATTTCTGAAGTGCTACTAAAAGAATTTCCAGATTTATACCAAAAATTCTAGAAACAATTAAACTTCAATTTTAACCATTTTTACTTATAAAAATCATATTTTTCCACTTCAAAAATGTATATTTAAATACCCTTTAATTTAAAATTTTATAAAGGAAAAATTTACAATAATTATCAAATTTTTCAATAATTCACTTATTAAATTCAAGTGTACAATTTTCCCATTCTTTGCATTTTTAACAATTTACTTTAACACTTAAATTTAAATTTCCATTTCAAAATAAAACTTAATTTCTATTTTTATTTAATTAACTTAAACTTCCATTAAAAATCAAATCACAAATTTCCAAATTAAGTTATGTTTAAAAATCACAATTTTTCCATTCATTTATTTAACATTTTTAATACATAGAAAAATCATTATCACTTTATTAAATCATTTTAAATTCAATTTAAATCAAATTATCATATTTTTCCATTTAAAAATACTTAAAATTTTCTAGAAAAATATATAAAATAACCACGGGTCTGTATAATGTTTTCTAGCCTAAGTCAAGTGATACGGATAATATATCATTTCAATCCGTAATTTTCAAGGAAAAACCTGGGTTCTATCATTTCAAACCCGCAATTCCAAGTAAATAAAATAAATAAAAATCACCCAAGCCTATCATTTTAGCCCGTAATGATTTTTTTCCTATTCTAAAGTCCGTCCGGGTATGTATCATTTCAACCCATAGTGATTCTATTCTACAGGGAACTTGTAGTGTGAGAAACAGAAATAAATAAGCAGTATAACAGAAAATAACATAGTAGATGATGTGACAAATTTATAACAGGGTTTAACATCATATAATTCACATCACATGCAGATATAACATGATATAAAAATTCTACACATTCATTTCTTATCACTTCACAAATTATATAAGTATAAATGTCATGAGTGAATACTCACCATTTAAAGTTGGAGTTCGCAGATCAAAACACACAGATAAATTCGGAAAGCACGATATAGCACGACTAAGATTCAAGTGGAGAGAGAGCCAAGATTTTGATCTTGTATACAAAAATAAACAAGCAATATATAAATATATTTTCAACACAAAATAAGTTGAAACAAAAATGGAATTTGAATTTACCAAAGAGACAAATGGCTTAACCATGCTTTCAAATCACAAATGCTTGAACATGACTCATCATGGGCTCGGCCATATATGTTTTAGAGGTGGAAATGGTTTGGGCTCAAAATGGCATGGCTAGCAAAGGAAGATGAGGAGGTTTGGAGTTATAACATGAATGCAAAGAGACAAGGCTAAAAGGAGGGTTTTGTTCACCATCTAGGCTCGGCCTAAGGTCATGTTTGGGCTCGGCCTTGGTTCTATTGGTCAGGTCAGAGGGTAGAATGATGGCTGGAGGTGATGCACGTGGTGATGGTGGTGGCTAAGGGTGATGGCCGTGGCTAAGAATTGAAGGGGATGGTGATATTGGCTCGGCTATGCATGTTTTTAGAGTTTTTGTGGTGTTTGCCTCATAGAGTGGTCATGGCTTGATCTGGACAGGGGAGGAGGGGTGGTTGCTGCCGTGGATGATGAGGAGGAAGTGGTGGTGGTCGGAGGAGAATTGGAGGGGTAATGGCCGAGTAATACTAGAGTGAGGAGCAAGGCAAAAATTAATAAAAATTGAAGAGAAAAGGTAGAAAAATGGAAGCCATGAACTTACAATTTTTTTCAGAAGTGAAGATAGCCGTGAGTTGTGAAGGAATGAGAAGTTTCTCACGTGAAAAGTAAATGAAATGCACGGCTAAAACAAGAGAAAATGAAAGGCCAAGCAAATGAAAAGACAAGCAAATGAAAAGACAAGCAAATGAAAAGTCACAAGTTTAAAAGCTTTGTCTCTTTGAGTTTCCAATTCATTTTAATTCAATATGAACAAATAAAAATCAATTTAACAAAATAAAAGTTAAAACAAAATAAAGTAGAAATGAAAATAAATAAATAGTCTTAGGAAAATAAAAAAATAAATAAAGAAAATAGTTTAATTTATTGAAACTAGAATTAAAAATTGTAAACAAAATACAACTAATATAGGAAAATTCCAAACACAACAAAAATTCACACAATTTAATTCAAAACCCAAAACAAAAATAAAGGATGGCAGATAAAATAGAAAATGAACAACAAAGTGCAGATAAAATCCTGCGTAAAAAAATGCTGAATTTATCAAATTTTTAAAAAATTTAAAACGGAATTCGATGAAACGGAAACAGAACAGATATCAAAACCAATTACTGTTTCAAAGGAAAAGATTAAAATTTAAAAATTCAACTTTCAAAATTTTCAATAAACAATAAAGGTTTGAGAAAATATAATATTTCCAGAAAATCAATATTTAATTGTATTTGGGAAAAATAAAAATAAAAATGAAACAAAAATCCAAAATACATAGGAAAAATTCCAAACTTCAATTTAAAATTATTTAAAAATCAAAGTTTCAAAATAAAAAATTAATTTAAAATATTTATTAAAATTATGGGTTGTTACAGCTGCCTTGAATGGGGTTATGAATGGCTAAATTCGCAGAATCAACTTCCATAACTATTGGATTCGTAGGATTACCCGATAGATATTTTGCAAATTACAAGGAATTCTACTTTGTTTCTCTTATTCTTTGGACATACAAAGTTGTACAACTTGTATTTCAGTCAATATCTTCAAATAATTCTTCATTTCTCCTTCCAATTTAATAACTTTGGCCATAGTAGTGTTTTGGAAGGGGCCTTAGATAGAAGAAGGGAAGTAAAACGATGAATTCTCTTCTCTAGAATGTTTGGGATTAGAGGAGGCCATGGTTTATTTGTTTTAGAAGTTTTAAACAGAGAGAGTACTGAGAAATGAAGAAGAAAGTCGAAATTTGGTTATTATATAACCACCAATTTGAATTTTAGAGGGAAATTTGAAGAAAAAAAATATTGTTATATGTCGACAAAGAGGGATAGGATATGTCGACATATATGTTATAATTATGATTATTTTATTTTTCTTTGTATTTTGTAATTTTTACTTCATTATTTTTATATTTCCAATAGAGAACAAATTCCTTACTCTCTTTTTAACTTAGTAAAAGATGTTTGATTCAATGGTTTTGTTAATATATCAGCTATTTGATTTTCGGTATTTATAAATTCAAGTGATATTATTTCTTGGTTTACATTACCTCTTAGAAAATGGTGTCTTATATCAATATGTTTAGTTCTAGCATGATGAGTTGGACTTTTAGATAGATTGATCGCACTTGTATTATCATAGTATATTGGTGATTTAGTAAAATTTAAACCAAAATCTTTTAATGTTTGTTGTATATAGATAACCTATGAATAGGCTAATGCTGCTGAAATATATTCTTCTTCTATCGTAGACAGAGATACAGAGTTTTGTTTCTTACTAAACCAGGAAACCAGAGAGTGTCCCAAAAAGTGACAAGTTCAACATGTACTTTTTCGGTCTGATTTGCAACTAGCATGGTCAGCATTACTATATAAAATTAATTCAAAGGAGTCTTCTTTTGGGCAAAAGAGTCCATATTCTAATGTGTTGTTTACATATCTCAAAATACGTTTTATGGATTTTAAATGAGTTTCTTTGGTTGAGATTGATATCTTGCACAGAGACAAACACTATGCATTATATCAGGTCTACTAGCAATTATATAGAGTAGTGATCCAATCATTCCTCTATATAATTTTTGATCTACTTCTTTTGAATTTTCTTCTTTATTTAGTTTTTCATTAGTCGCCATGGGAGTTGGTTTAGCAATGGAAGTTGGCTTACCAAATTTTTTAACTAAATCATTATCATATTTTTCTTGACCAATAAAAATTACATTACTTAATTACTTTATTTTAATCCTAGAGAATAATTTGATTCTCTCATATGACTCATTTCAAATTCCCTTAATCATTATTTCTGAAAATTCCTTATTCGGTTTATTGTTGGTAGATCCAAAATGATATCATCTATATATATTTGTATTAACCAAATATCATTTTTATCTCTTTTACCAAAAAGTGTACTATATACTTTGCCCATTTAAAAATTTGATTGTAATAGATAGGATTTAAGTCTGTCATACCAAGCTCTTGGAGCCTGTTTTAGACCATACAAAGCCTTCTTTAATTTGTAAACATGATTAGGTAATTTTTCATTTTCAAAAAGTAGGGATTGTTCTATATATATATATACATCTTCTTTAATAAAACCATTTAAAAATGTACTTTTAACATCCATTTGATATAACTTAAAATTTAATGATTAGCGAAAGCAAGTTAAATTCATATAGCTTCTAATCTTACTACGGGTGTAAAGATTTCATCAAAATCTATTCCCTCTTCTTGGCAATAACCTTGTGCAACTAATCGAGCTTTATTTCTCACAACCTCTCCTTGTTCATTCATTTTGTTTCTATATACCCATTTAGTTCCTGAGGTCTTGGGACTAATTCCATACATCATTTCTTGTAAATTGATCCAATTCCTCTTGCATAGCAAGAATCCATGAATCATCAGTTGATGCTTCCTTTGAATTTTTAGGTTCAATAGTTGAAATAAAAGCAGCGTTACTTATTTCACTTAGTTGATTTCTAGTTTTAGCAGCAGGTTCAATTTTCCAAGTATATTTTCTATAGGATGATCTTTCAAGTATCTTGTTCTTTTATTTAGATGTGAATTTTCTGAATTATTATTATTTTCCTTTTTAGTAATGTCATTATTAGTAATTTCATTTGGGTTATTAATGTTTTCTTCTTCATCAATATTTGGATTATAAACTTTAAAATTTTCATCAATTGAGACATGTAATGTCTCTTCAATAGTATTAGTTCTAGTATTGAAAACTCTATAAGCTTTACTTCTATTGGAATATCCAATAAAGATTCATTTATCTGCTTTAGCATCAAAATTATCCAAATTATCTTTAGTATTTAAAATAAAACATTTACTACCAAAAACTCTAAAGTATGATACTTTAGACTTTTTATTATAGAATAATTCATATGGTGTTATAAAACATTTAGTATATAACATGCGGTACCAACTACTTCAGCCCAAAAACAAGTTATGTAAATTACTATCATTTAGCATAGTTCTAACGCACTCTTGAATCGTCCTATTTTTATGTTCTACCACTCCATTTTGTTATGGTATTCTTGAAAATGAAAAATTATGAGTTATACCTTTCTTATTATAGAAATTCTCAAAATTTTCATTTTCGAATTCTCCACCGTGATCACTCCAAATAGTTTTAATTTTACTAGTCATTTGATTTTGAATTTGTTTAACAAAGATTTTGAACATTTCAAAAGCATCGCTTTTAATTTTTAAGAAAATTGTCCAGGTAAACCTAGAATAATCATCTATGATTACAAATACATATCTACTGTGATTATAGATTGTATTTGTGAGGGATCGAAAAGATCTAAGTGAAAAAGTTCAAGGGGTTGAGAGGTATAAATCATATCTTTTGATTTAAAAGAACTTTTTCTAAGTTTTCCTAATTTACATGCATCCCATAAATTATTAACTTTAAAATTCATTTTGGAAATACCTCTAACTAGATCATTTTTAGCAATTTTACATATTAGTTTGAAATTCAAATGACCAAATCTTTTATGCCAAATCCAAGGATCACTTGATTTAGCTAAAAAACACAAATTATCATTTGAGATTTTCATACTTAATATATAGATGTTTCGTTTCCTAATACCTTCAATGATAATGTTTGACTCATTATCTTCAATGTGACATTTATCTTTTATGAATTTAATTGTCAAACCCTTATTACACAATTGACTAATACTCAACAGATTATGCTTTAAATTCCTAACTAACTAAACATTAGAAATAGTAGGCGTTTTAGAATTATCGACATTGCTGATGCCAATTACATATCCTTTAGAGTCGTCTCCAAAATTTACCGATCCACCATCTTTGTAAATTATATCTTTCAAAATATCTGGATTTTTAGTCATGTGTCTTGAACATCCAATATCCATTTGTCCTTTTTGATCCATAGAGTTTGATCATTAGGTATTTGTTCATCAAAAGCCATGTAACACATCTATTCCTGCAATTCATACCTTTTCCAAAGATCGCGTGATTTTTTATCATGAACAGATGCAAATTTATGAAACAACATTATGATGATTTTTCAAATCATCCTTTCGAAAATTGTGTTAAAAATATTATCAAAAATTGCCACTGAAACTATTTCAAAAATCAGATTACAAATACTTTGAAAACCAATGCTCTGATACAAATTGTGAGCCAGCGGAATAAAGATCTTAATGCTAAATTAACACTAGAGGGGGTGAATAGGGTTTAATGGATTATATGAATATTTTTCAAATTCTTTAAGATTCTACTTGGAATGATGTAATTAACAATCACAGAAACAATCATCGAATCAAATTGTAGATAAAAGTAAATGTAGTAAAAGTAAAAAAGGAAAGAACACACCAAGATTTTATACTAGTTAGGAGTTACCCTACATCCAGTCCCGCAGAATTCCTTGTATGGATTTCATTTCAACTAGTAAATACAAATATAATCTCGATTTCAAGGCAACGAGACAAACCCTCCAGAATCCTGTCATGGCCCGTTTTTCCGTACACTTTCAGCTGACAATAAACCACATATGTCCAACTCAAATTGAACGAAAAGACGGAACACGAAGGGTAAAAAGAAAATAAGACAGAATAGAATCTCACATGAATGGAATAATATATAATATTGAACAAATATCTTTACAATGGAAAACTTAAATATGATATATTAGAGTCTAACATAAATTCAACTAGGACAGTTATAAACATCTGTCCTTACAATTGCTAACAAACATTAAACAAAAACAAACAACAGCAATGAATAACCAAATATGTCCATACGTAGATGAATATCTCCAGCTCTCCTATGGAAACTTCAACCGTCTTCGACTAAACCTGAAACTACTCGGATCTGACCCAAGTATTGAAAATACCTGGATCAGGCTTGATAAATCAGCGTGAGAAACTCAAATATAAATGATAGTGTCATATATCAGCCTTTGAATAAAATCCTTTGAAAAGAAAGAGTATCTCATAAGACCGCGCCCACACATAAACACGGATGGGTTTTTACCTTATGAGAACTAAAACACTTTTATATATTAAAACATTTGATATTATTTCTAATGACATATCTTTGAAAGCATTGCAAATAAACTTATTAATCTTAGCCGAAATTGTTACCATTATTAAATTTCGGATACTAGGCTCTACAAACAAATCCAAAGGTACTTATTGGAGAATGGATTTCCATACCAATGACCAGGTGAAGGGACTACCTTCCGGTAGTACATCTCTAGAGGAATGTACCGAGGTCCATCACAAAGGATCCTCTACCAACACAAGACCAGCCTATCTCTGTAACTAGATGGTACCAAATATATCATCCCCCGGTCGTTACCGACCATTAACCGAGCACACTCTAGCATACAAACCACATTAATTTACATCCCGAACATCATAGCGGAAAGAAATATATCTAGAAGGGGATGATCATACCCTAATTGGGAATGACCCACTTAGCCTTGCTGCATCTAAACCTGTTTCGGTCATTTCCGGTTGATGAGGCTCGAGGCTACGATTACCTTTTCACATAGCACATTTTCTTTCACTTTGAATACCACATTTCCATTCCACATTCACATGACTGATTTCTACAAACGTATTACTCCTGAGCTCATACGTCTCAGGAAAGGGTGTTAAGCTAAGAGAAGGTGTCTTCTCCGCCACCAAACATATATACATTTATAGAGATCACTCATTATGATTTAGAATGCAAGTTCAGACACTCATCCATACATGTTCATTCTGGGGCCGAACGAAACCGAAGGTACTTTCCTCGGCCATTACTAGGCGAGAAATCCTTATGGTTTTGAGGTTTTTCATAACAAAGAGTCCACCGCTACAATATAGTGAATCGGGAGTTTATCCCCAATTAATCAACATGTAGTCCCTCGTTATTATTCGTCTCAATATCTCCTTCTTCAAATATCTTCATTCTTCGAACACGTAAACTGGTACGAAGTGGTTTTTTGGATAGGAATCACCCAAATCCGACCTCGGTTCCTTCGAATCCAATCATCAATTAAAAAATGTTAAGTTCATATACGATTATCAATCATCAATCAATTACTTTATTTTTCCATTTAATCAAATATCTTTTTAGATATATTCTTTTCAATTTATTCCATTTTCTTTTCAATGAGTATATGGAATCATTAAGCCTCATTTATCAAATTATTTGGTTTATTTACCTCTCTTTTTATCTTTGAATAATTCAAATCATTTCATCTTTTACTTAGGAAAACATTCCCAAATCATTCATTAAATCTTAATCAAGGATTTTTTATATTCAAGTTATAACTTTTAACTTAGGGACAATATTCCCAAATCATTCATTAAATCTAAATCAAAGATTTCTTTCTTAACTTCAAATAATATTCTTGCAAATCGAAGATTTTCATAACAGAGAACTACTACCACTTTAAATATGGTAAATTTCACCTCCAGGGACTAGTGGCAAGCAATCCTACATCATGAAGATCTTTGTCTTCAATATGTTTTATTTCAAAAATTAGTTTGAAGGGGTTTTCGGATAGGAATCACCCAAATCTGATCCCAGTTTTTCAGATAGGAATCACCCAAATCCGATCTCGGTTCCTTCGTACCAATCATCAAATAAAAGATGTTAAGTGGTTAATTAACATTCAAAGAATTTGTTTATTTCCTTTTATTTTGGAAAAACTTAAATATGACCATTTAGAGCATTCGGGCTTTCCTTTCGATCTATTCCACCCCTTGCGTAAAAAGAGATAGCATGGGCTAGGTAAGTTCAGGGCACCGGTTGCTCCATCCCTAACCTTAGTTAAACAACTTGTTTTATCTTTCCAAATCTCACAGGTGGAACAAATCTACTAGTCATTTCTGCATATTTAGTTTGTTATTATATTCAATATTCTTCAATTTTTACTTAAGTGGTATATACAATTCCTCTTAACTGTTTATTCAAACTCTTATTAAAACTTGAAAATCATCCTCAAATTACTTAATTATTATTTTAAAATTATTCAAAAAATATTTAGGTAAGAATTGTTAAGTTTAAAACTACATTTCAAAAGTTATTTAAAACTGCTACGAAAAGCGTTGCGAAAAGTGTTGCAAATAGTGTTTTAAAAGCTATAATCTTCAAAACGACTTTTTTATCATTTAGAAATCTATATTTTAAACTTAAATCTCTTTTAAAACATTTTCAAAATATTTTTAGAATTTATTTAATATTTTTAAAACATTTAAAATATCAATTTTAAACTTTGATCACTTTACTACAAAAGCGCGATTTTTCTGGAAAATTATTTTGGACACGTTTAAAATATACAAGATGAAATCTTGATTTTCTTTCTTTATTTATTTAAACATGTTTAAATGTTTATAAAACATTTCTAACTAATTTTAAAACTATTTCCAAAAGGTTTAAGCATTCCATATACACCATTTCATTTTCAAAAGGAAAGTGATTTCCTTTGTGCTTATCGACGTGTATTAACGTGGCTTGGTAAAAACAATTTAACAGTCATATCAAACAATCAATACTTGATGATCAAAGAATATATAAGCATCCATAGCAATCATAACACATCATCAAACATGTATATATATATATATATATATATATATATATATAAATATAGATGTTAAATAGAGTTTCTCACCATAAACCAAAGCGATAAACTTCCTACCAACATTCTAATCAACTAACACTTCACTAATTAATCCATACTCCATTTAAACACTAGAAAATAATATCCTCTTCCTTCCAATAGCTTGGTCAAGGCTTGAAATGAAGTTTGGCCGAAAGTATAAAGAAGAAGCGGTGGAGCTTTGAACCTGAATTCCCAAGATTTTGATCCGAAAAACTAGTTATCTTGTATCTAATTTCAAGCCCTCTATATCACAAAATTTAGAAAAGTTTTTAACTAAAAAGTTGTTGAAAATTCTTTTCTTTTGAATTTGAAAAAATGAATTATTTGAATCCAAGTTGTTTGAGGGAGATATGATAGAATGAAGAAGAGGTATTGTCGGATTGAAAAAAAATGAAGCCTGAAAATGCACTTCGTAGAATTGAGTTTCTGGTATAGCAAACCTCAAAAATGGAAAAATTGATCAACATAAAGGTTATAGCCACTCGAATTTCATATGATTTGAAAAAAAGAATTTCTTATTTTGGGTCAGTTATGATCAAGTTATGATCAAAACAAAATGGGTTATTTTCTATGTTAAAAACTGGGCCAGAGAATGCACTAAAAAGAAGTGGATTTTTGACATAGTTAAGTTTAGAATGAGACAAAGTGGTCAACATGAAAGTTGTACCCACTGGAAAAATACATGATTTGAAAACAATAAATTTTCATTTTTATTCTGGTTTGAAGAAGTTAAGACCAAGAGATGAAGAGGTAAAATATGGAGAAAAGAGGAGTTTGATTTGAAGAGAATGAACATTGATTTCTTTTGAATATTTTGTAAATATTTTGACATTATTTCTTTCTAAATTTTTCCTATGGCTTGGAAGCCATTAAAGAGGAGAGGAAGAAGGTGAAGAAGCTTGAGAAAAGAAGAAGAAGAAGAAATGTGAATGAAAGTGAAGAAGGAGGTGGGTATTTATAGAAAAAGAAAGAAGTGGTAAATTTACCAAAATAAGCTCTTACCAAATTACCAAACTAACCTTACTTCAACCTAAAGCCTCCACTTTTTCAATACTTAACATCATCTTTCATATCCTTACTTTATGTCTTAGTCACATAATGATTAAGTAAAGAAAAGTAATTATTTTGTTGGATTTTGATGTGATTTAGATTTGATGTTTACTTTTGACTTTTCTTAAACTTACTTACTTTTCTTAATGATGTTTTAGAAGTTTCCTAATCATAATTAATAAAATTAAACATGTTTAGTTATTAAAATGTGTAATATATATGTTAAAACATGTTAACAAAGGTGCGACAACGTTGCGCCAACTTATTTTGAACAAAACGTTGAATTTCGACAAAACGTTTTACGGTCACATTTTGACGTTTTAGTTAAACTATTTATTCATGTAAACCAAACTTCAAAATAATTTTTTTATTATATTCAAATAATTAAAATAAGAATATTTGACTTATAAAATAATATAAAACAATATCTAAATCTATTTGTAAAAATACGACATCGATTTATCGATATGCGACGAAATTTGTCACTTTTATAGAATGGGTTTTATATATTTATCAAATCATTATAAATTAAATTGCTATTATTATCAAATGAGTTTGATACCGATTATATATTTTTTAAAATAATTATTTATCCTTTAAAAAAAATTTCTCGAATATTTATCCTACTTTATTGGAATCCAACTTTCATCAATTTTACAATGGAAATCCAAAATCTTTATTTAATATCAAAAATAAGTTTACCATTATTATTTATCATATAAAATATTATTGTTTAAGTTTGAAAATTATACATTTGAATATTTAAATAAATTAAATATTCCATTTTCAAAGTGGTAAAATTACGGGTCGTTACAAATCCCGTCCTTTGGGTAGAGCCACTTGATTTCCGAGCTACAAGCACACCTATTAAATTTACAGGCTACTAGGCACACCCAATTGATTTTACAGGCTACAATCATACCCACAAGTATAGAAATATGATTTGATAGAGTTTTACTGACTCAGATCTTCGATCTTGATTACAATTGATCCTATAACTCTTGAATATCACTTTGATCTTGGTTTGAGTGAGAGGGATGAAAGAAATCAGAGAGTAGATGAAAGACAATCAAACTAATGATGATTGAATTTGATTCGGGTTGAATTTCGGCAGAGTCTGGGTATATTTTGATTTATAAAATGAGATGGTGGAAGGAGGAGAGATGAATAAGAAAATGATGATTAAAAATTCGTTTGGAAGTCTGGTATTTATAGAGGAACAACGGTCATATCCATTCATGAAGAGATACGACGAAAAGATACTTCTTTTAAAATTTAAATTTTGAAAAAGTCGACCACTATGTCGACATACATACATAGTATGCCGACATACTCTTTTTAAAATTTAAAAATACTTTTAAAAAATATTTTGAAAACCCATTGTTTTGTAAAATAGTTTGATACTTTATAAAATAATTTAAGCATAGTTTATACATGTTTTAATCATAATAGAACATAATAAAACTTTTTATAATAATTTTGAAAATTTTAATATAATGTAAATAATATATATAATCAATATAATTATAACTTATTAAAGTATAAATAAAAATTCAATATATATATATATAAACTTAAAAACACTAAAATAAAATCTATTACTAGTTCTGCTTGCATTTCGAACCTCCACTCCACAACAAATTTTCACGATCCAAGGGAGAGTGTTTTGTATCAGAGCCACGGTAGAGAAGTGGTGCTGCTAGTTTCATAGCCCCCGGAGAAGGTTCAGGAATCAGTTTAATTCGCCTTAAAGGATAGTCAGGCAGGTATAATTTTTCGCAAACATTTTGCAAACACCTTAAAGATTCTTCTAATAAGCTACATAAATTGTTATATCTATTTGATATATCTGTTATACTAAAATCTCATTATACCTTCGAAACCCCGAACTTGTCCTTAAGTCGCGTTGTTGCTTAATTCTCGATTAGCCATTGAGTTTAAGCATTTTAGAGAATCTTAGCGTAATTCATTGACAGTGATAAGGTATAAATGGATATGTTATCCAGAGCTTTCTCAATTAGATATAACAACAATAGTCTTGACGGTTTAGAAGCTAAAATTACCAATAAAAATAGAGAGATTATAATAAATGAAGGTTTTGATAAAAGTTTAAATAATTGGAATTTACCGGCTTATTCTCCATCAAAATTGTATAAAAATTATGGAAGTTTCATTAGAAAATCTGATTATGTTATCAAAACTGTTGAACAAGCTATCCCTTTGACTGAAGGTTATAGTTCCTTTAGTTTACTTTCTAATAAGCTTATAAATTTACAAAAGGAAAAGTATAAATTCATACATATTGGAATGGTTCAAGTAGCACTTAAACATGCAACAAGACTTGGATTAAATACCTCTGCAATAATAGCTGTAAGAGATAAAAGACATAATAAATTTCATGATTCATTATTAGGAATTGTCGATTCAAGTCTATGTGATGGTTCGATATATTTTTCATGTTATCCAAATTTAACTATTTCAATGTCACACCCAAATTTAAGTCAATCAATTTGTCTTGACCTTAAAACAGAAGGATTTAATATGAAGCCAGGATCTCAAAATGTTGTTCTTATTTATAGAATATGCTACAAAATTACAAATACTATTATGAATATTAAACAAATACCAGTTAAAAATCAAGGATCTCCTACAATGTTGATAACTAATATTTCTAAAAGTAATGTTGTTATTCCTAAATCAATTAGTTGAATGAAGTGATTTTACTAGAAAAATGGATTCTAGAAGAAGATAATGAACTAGCTAAGATAGAAAATAAAAAACTAAAGGAAATAATTGAGTATCTTGACGGTGATGTTGAAATAAGATTTTCAAAAGATAGAATTACACATCTTAAATTAGGTTCTGCCTCTAAAAATGAGGAACCTACCTTTAATCCTAATCCTTTAAAATTAAATAAAGAAGATGTAATAATCAAAAATACATCCGATAGAGTAAGTCAACCCGAATACAAAATCGATATACCTCCTTCTGATCCTAGATCCCCAACTTTTTCAAATATGGGGTATAATGAAGATAAAAATGTTTTTTGTTTAAATACTATAGAGTTAAATACTCTTACTTGCAAAAAGAAAATTAATTTTCCCTTCTCTGGAAAAGTAAATGAAATGTTTTATTCACTTGAAAATGAAATTAAAAGAAGATGGTTTTATGTGGAACGTCCAGAAATTCAGAATAAATGGTTTAAATTTTATAAAAAGTTTCTAACAAAAATGGGAGAAAATTATGGTTTCTTTAAAATGATAAAGAATTATTATAGATCTGAAAAAAGAAAAGATTTTTCAAATTTCACAAATAAAAAAACAATAGCTAACATAAATTCGAATTATCAAAACAACTAAAGCAGGAAAGGTAATAAAAACCATCCACCCACCAAAGGCTAATTTATCAGTTAAAATTGACAAAGATGAAATAATAGCAAGTCCATATAGGAAAGATCATACAATAATGACTGTCATTGAGCAAAATAATTTTACAAATTTAACGCTATAATCTATAGGAAAGCAGCTTAAAAGGATTGATAAGGGAATTGATAAACTTACTAAAGAAAATGCTGTTATTGTAGATACATCCAGTATTATAAGTACTGTCAAGTTTTATTTGGACCTTTATCTTCAGTACTAATAGGAATTAATATTGATAAACCAGGAGAAAATTCTAAAATGTTTGAAGAAATACTAAAAAGGTTAAATAACTTAGGATTAGAAGATAAAGAAGTAGCGCCAGTAATAAATGAAAATTATAATTCTAAGGATGATGTATTAAAAGAAAATTCGGGTAATGAATCTGAAAAGGAAATTAATAAATTAGAAGAAATGTTTATGAGCGTAGAAAAGGATCAAGAAAATAATTTCGAAGTTAATAGAATTAAATATAATAATAATTCAACGTATTATAGTAAACCATATTATTCGAGACCTACACCTATTGATCTTTTATTTGAAGAACAAGATAATTATGAGCCAACACAATTTAACGGTTCATCTATCGTTGAATGGAACATTGATGGTTATACCGAATATCAAATACAAACAAAATTACAATATATGACTATGTATGCTAATGCATGTCTAATTAAAATACAGATGATAAGATAGCCAAAGCTATTATTCAAGGTTTTACAGGCCAACTAAAAGGTTGGTAGGAATTTTATTTATCTAATGAAGCCAAAGCACATATATTTACTGCAACCAAAGTAGAAAATAATGTTCCAGTAACAGACTGTGTTAATACCTTTTTATATACAATTGCAAAACATTTTATTGGAGCAACATCACTTCAAGCTGATAAATCGCAAGAACAATTAATGAATTTAAAATGTCAAAACTTATCACAATTTAAATGGTATAAAGATGTATATTTTTCTAAAATATTCACCAGAACTGAAAGCAATCATCAGTTTTGGAAAGAGAAGTTTATATCTGGACTTCCACCTTTCTTTGCCGAAAGAATTAAAAATTGAATAAAACAGAAAAATCAAGGATTGATTCCATATGATAACTATACTTATGGTTAATTAGCATTAGAAGTTATTGTAGAAGGAATACAACTCTGTAGTGAAATAAAAGTACATAAAAGAATACAGAAAGAAAAGATATATGAAAAAAGAATTTTAGGAGACTTTTGTCATCATTTAGTATTATTACCCCTTAAACCAGAAACAGAAAGGATTAAAAAACTTTGAAAGAAAAGAAATTATAAAGGTAAAATTTCCTCAGAAAATAAATGTGAATGCAGTAAAATACCGAGAGGAAAACCTTATAAGTCTTATAAAACAAAAGGAAAAGGGCAAAATAAAAGGAATCAAAGAAAAATCCCAATATGTTGGAAATGCAAAACACCGGGACATTACGCGAATAAATGTAAAATGAAAAAGGAAATAAATAGTCTTGATATTGATAACGAATTAAAAGATTCCCTTAAAAGGCTACTTTTAGTAAGCTCTGATTTAGAAAAAGACAATTTAAAACTGTCCGTAAAAACAGAAGAACAAACAGAATCAGAAAGTAACGAATAAGAAAATAGTTCAGACAGTTATTCTGAAAATGAATGTGAAGGGAATTGTGATCATTATAAAGCTTTATGTAAAGCCAATGGATTATTTGTCCTAACCCGAGAAGAAAATTTTATTCTAGACATCATAGATAAAATATCTGATCCAGAAGAAAAGAAAATAATCTTGAAGAAATATTTAGAGTCTTATATGAATAAAAACGTTGAAAAGGGATTGAAACTAAAAGAACCAGACGGATATAATCTAAAAGATATTTTGAACAGGGTAAAGAATTCAAATATAAATACGACTAACTCAAAATCTTTGATATCTGAGTTAAGACATGAAGTTAAGATACTTAAACAAGAAATACAAGAATTAAAGTCAAGGGTACTATTATTAGAATCAAAATATGAAAATAATGATACTGAAGATGAGAATATTCTCCAAGAAGAAGAGATAAATTCTCTAACGTTTATAAATCTAATAGATCGTGTTATAACACACAAATGGCACACAAAAGTTTCTATAATAGTAAATAAAAAGTATTATTTTACTGCTGTTGCTATGATAGATTCCGGTGAAGATATAAACTGTATTGATGAGGGAATAGTACCATCAAAATACTTTTCTAAAATAACAGAAATTTTAAATGTAGCAGACGGTAAATTTTTTTAATAAATTATAAATTACAAAATACAGCCGTTTGCAAAAAAGGAATTTGTTTAGAAATGCCATTTATAATGGTCAAAAATTTGCCACATGATGTAATTCGTGGAAATCCATTCCTTCACATGCTATATCCAATAACAAAAATAACGAAAGTAGGAATAACTAGTGCAATTAATAAGCAAGAAATAACTTTTCAATTTATAACACAACCAGAACGTCGTGAAATTGATGCTATAAATAAAAAATAAAAATAAAAGAAAACTTTTTAAATTCTTTATCACAGGAGATAAATTATAAAAAAATAAAAGAAAGATTATCTTTACCTCAAATGCAAAAAAGAATAAATGATTTGCAAAATTATATAGAAAAACAATTTGTGCAGATACTCCTAATGCCTTTTGGCAAAGGAAAAAACATATGGTAGAATTACCATATGAGCCCGACTTTAAAGAAAGTCAAATCCCAACCAAGGCAAGACCAATTGCCATGAGTCCAAGGCATCTAGAAATATGTACAAAGGAAATAGAAGAATTATTACCAAAGGGCCTTATTAGACCGTCTTGGAGGCCATGGACCTGTTCTGCATTTTATGTTGAAAATGCTGCAGAATTAGAACGAGGAGTTCCAAGACTGGTAATTAACTACAAACCATTAAATCAAGCCTTACGATGGATTAGGTATCCAATTCCGAATAAAAAAGAATTATTAGGAAGATTATATTCAGGTAAAATAATGTCAAAATTTGATATGAAATCTGGTTTTTGGCAAATTCAAATTGCTAAAAAGGATCGATATAAAATAGCATTTACTGTTCTTTTTGGGCAATATGAAATGCCATTTGGATTTAAAAACGCTCCTTCAGAATTTCAAAAAATTATGAATGATATTTTTAGTGCTTATACAACTTTTACAATAGTCTACATTGATGACGTTTTAGTTTTTTCAGAATCAATAGATCAACATTTTAAACATTTAAATATATTTATAAATGTTGTTAAAAAAGCAAGACTCGCTGTAAGCCAAAAAGATAAAACTTTTTCAAACAGAAATAAGATTTCTTGGTAATATAATAAAAGAAGGAACAATATTTCCAATCAACAGAGAAATTGCATTTGCGGATATATTTGTCGATGAAATTAAAGATAAAAATCAATTACAAAGATTTTTAGGCAGTTTAAATTACGTAGCAGATTTTTATAAAGACTTAGCTTATGACGCTAAACCATTATTTGAAAAATTAAAAAAGAATCCTCCAACATGGACTGATAAACATACAAAAGCAGTAAAAAGATAAAATTAAGGATAAAAGAAATCCCATGTTTAGCAATTCCACGTCCAAATGCATTTAAAATAGTAGAAACCGATGCATCCGATATTGGTTATGGAGGAATCATTAAACAAAGAGTTAATAACAAAGAATCTTTAGTAAGATTTACTTCTTGTATTTGGCAAGGACCTAGAGTTAACTACTCAACTGTTAAAAAAGAAGTGTTGTCTATTGTATTATGCATTCAAAAATTTTAAAGTGGTTTATTAAATAAGAAATTTTTGCTAAGAATAGATTGTAAATTTGCAAAAGAAATTTTGCAAAAGGATATTAAAAATATTGCTTCGAAACAAATATTTGCTAGATGGCAGGCTATATTATCAGTATTTGATTTTGATATTGAATTTATAAAAGGTTCAAATAATTCTTTACCAGATTTTTTAACTCGAGAACTTTTACAGGAAAAAAATGAATAGAGGAAAAGAGAGAATATCAGAAGGCAGTAATACTGCAATAACTCCGCAACAACAGACTTATAAGTCTATTTTTCAAAAGGATGAAAATACATTAAGAGAAGAAGCCTTAAAAACCATTCCAGAAGAGGCTAAACTAAGAAAAGATGCATATGATTTAGCGGTAAAATCCACATCAGCAAAAGAATACGTATACCCTTACATCCTCATTTCTACAATTTGGATATCTCTAATTGAAAGAAAATATAATCATTTATCAGCAGAAGAGGTTATGACTTTCTATATAAAAAATTTCACTGATCCATATCTTTATCCGAAAGATTTCCAATTTTATTAATATATTTTAACATATACTGGTTCTATACAATTCAACTCAACCCTAAGGACATGTGGTGATTGGGCTTTTTCAAAAGCTTCTATCATAAAGGTAATTATCCCTGAACAATGGGAAGGTGATTTATACAAATCAAAATAATTATCTAATCAGAAAACTCCTTATAAGAATAAAATAAGTTTCAATTATTTTGATTATATCAAAGCTTGAGATATTGCTTTTTATTATGATAACAGACAAAGAAAACATAGCTGGTTTATACAATTCAGAGAACAAAAATACATAAATTTTTCAAATTGGTTTTTGGTTTGGTTTTCAAACTTTGGATTATATCCTATTATTTTACCAGAAAAAATTAGAACAATTTATGAAGAATTTGTTTGAAATAATCCGTCAATGAAAGTGAATGGATTAATGTTTACCGTACTTTTTCAAGTACCATGGATATTAAAATGGGACGTTGTCATTTTCCCCAGAACCCTACAAAAACTAGGCCTAATATTTGAAAACATTCCTTATTTGGGACGACGAATATTAATTAAATGGTGGGATAAATATGAATTCTTTAAAGACTCAATTTATGAAGCTAAACGGTTAATCAATTTAGAGCCTCCTAAAGTTCAACCAACACTACCTCCTAAAAGAGATGCTATGAAAATTTTAAAGGAATTATTAGCAGGATCGTCCAATAGGGACATAAAGAATCAAATTCTGGCTATTCTAGGAACAAATTCAGATGATGAAGATGATTTGATGAGTGTTAATTCAAATTTAGGTGAAGATCTACAAGGTTAATACACCCTCAAATAGGAATGGAACTTATGAAAAGACGATTTAAAGGAAGGAGAATGTACTATAAAATTAGACATACTAATATTGCATATTCAGCCAGGCATATTGATGGAAAAGAAATGATAATAAAGGTATTACTGCTACCCCATGGAAACTTCTTTGGTTTGGAAGAATATAGCCTAGAAGAAATTAATTTAGCTTCAACCGACTAAAGTCACGTCAGTACCTACCAGCTAGAAGGACACGTTGATAAAGCTCAGTTTATATTTGTACAAAATTTAAAAGCTACTCTATAACAAGACAAAGATAGTAGGCTTATCTTTATGCCAGAAAAGCAACTTTGATTAGACAGCAAGCATATCCTCATCCCAGCAAAGCTTATCAAAATGGACATCAAGCTTATCTCTAAGCCAGTAAAGCTTATGCCCAGCACTTTCTTTATGAAGCCTATAAATAAGGATGCTGTTAGTCTGTTGATGTATGTACAAATTCTAAGTTTTAATATTCTCCGAGATTATGTTTGTAATGGTGGAAGCCAAAGTGTGTCAGTAAATTAAGTCCTCTGTAAAATATTTTGAGTGTGTAATAAAATCTATTACTAGTTCTGCTTGCATTTCGAACCTCCACTCCACAACAAATTTTCACGATCCAAGAGAGAGAGATAATCAATATAATTATAACTTATTAAAGTATAAATAAAAATTCAATATATGTAAACTTAAAAACACTGAAATAATATCTTTATAAGTATAAGAGATTGAAAATCATTATGAGAAATATTTTAAAAAGATTATTTTAAAACCAGGATATTTGAAAAACAATTTAAAACAAAATTAGAGAAGGAGATCTGGAAAGTGCTATCGAGGTTTTAATATAAATTATACGACTCTATAATTTATCTGTAATATCTTGAAATCTTGAACTCTTCAATACTCATGATTCTTCATTCTTCAACTATTTAAACTATATCTTGAATCTACTCTTGATACTGTTCAGTCTTCTTAATCAACATCTGTCTAATATCCTGCACTATATACTATATATAACTTGATAAAATATTAGTATATTATATTTTATATAATGTTTATAGTTGTTATCATCAAAACGAATACCTAAAGTACTAACACTTTATATGTAAAGTAAATTTTTATGGCCCTTCATTGCACTATCACAAATAGACAAATAACCAGCTATGGTCGATCAAAAAAGGATAGTACTGTTCCGCAATCTGACCATTTTAACTATTACACTTCTGTGATGATACGAGTAAAGTACAAAAAATATTAAATATACACTGTACAAAACATAGACAAGACCTATACTAACATCACAAATAGACAAAATTCCAATTTTTCCAGTTATTTAGAGGACGATTCTATGAGACATAATAGTACAAACTTAACTATTAATTGGAATCCTAATTAATCTTCAATACAGGATACAGAAGTGACAACCAAAATTAAATTCGAAATAAACTAGTACAACATAAACAATGTTACACTTACCTATAAACATACAACATATGACTGACAATTGGATGAACCCCCTAGACTAGCATGATATTCTCTAATTTTCTCTGCATTTCCTCTTGTTGTTCAGGTTCGAGCTTGGGGAGGCCACAACTTAACATAGCCAAAATGGACTCTTCTTTCTTCATCTTC
Source organism: Allium fistulosum (assembly GCA_030737815.1). Classification (NCBI taxonomy): domain Eukaryota; kingdom Viridiplantae; phylum Streptophyta; class Magnoliopsida; order Asparagales; family Amaryllidaceae; genus Allium; species Allium fistulosum. The sequence goes on from CM060906.1 coordinate 923,482,081, forward strand.
ATTATCTCTCTTTTGAGTTCCAAAAACTCTTCTTGCAAATGAAGATCTACTCTTCTTTGTTCTTCTTTCTCGGCCTTACGCTCATTCCATTTCTACATTCTCCTTTAGTCCTTTTTTTCCACCAACAATCTTGTGCCTTTATGTACTGAAGAAAAACATTCAACTATTCTATCGTAATGGGCGTTGTAATCAATTTTATTCTTCAATCTGCGTTTTCCTGCTGCCCTCTATGCATTGTTACTACGACATGGAGGGGTTTCTTGTTCTTCAACTGCCTCCGTACATCGAAATCTCTCGTACTGGAATCAAGATTCATTCTTCTTGGTGCAAACTGAAATCCAGTGCGTTTCTTTTTTTATTATGCTTTATTTGTCTTCCTCCTTAAGGAAATTGTAAACGTGTAAAAGATTGAAAGCAGCTCCCTTGGTTTATTATATATAGGCTTCATTGGCCTGAGCTAAAAATTTAAATAAAACATTAGGGGATTGTAATAATAAGTAATTTGCTACAGAGATGGTTGGTAGACAAAACCTATCAAGTTGACATCTGTAGCCCCACTTTATTTTCTTGTTTCCATTACTGTCATGATCTCATTCCATTTTTGACAAGCCAATGCATACTTCTCCATTAATTTTTTTTAAAGAATCAGTGGTTCTAGGAATACTATTGGGTACAAGCATGGAAAAGGTTTGAAATAGACGTCCAAAAGCAAACTCGGTTTACGACATCTTGTGCCTTTCTTATCATCAACAGAACAATCTAGCCAACAAATAACAAATTCCTCTTGTTTGTCTTTTGACCATTTCCGTTGAGTAAACGTAGAATTTTAGATGGAATTTCATTTACTTCAGGAATTGAGGACCCATTTATGTTGATTCCTCATGGATTCGGCCTTCTTTGAGTATATTGAGATTGTTGACTTAAATTGTTGTTTCCATCCTATAAGATTTCATCTTCCACAAAGTCTCCATACTCATTTTGATTTTGATATAAACCGCCGTCAACTACTTCAAATGAGAAGTTAAATTTTTGCTAGAGTTGTTATTTTGTGTGAAATTGTCTTGCAAGCCGCCTCTTAAATTTTGTGAACAATATTATGTAGTAATATTTGAGTAATGGTTGCTAAACTGATTGTTATAGCCTTGACTCGTATGTTGTGAGAGTTGTTGCATACGAAATTGGGATGCGTACCGAGAATTATGTTGATAACTTTGATTGCTCTGTTGACTTGGTGGCGTACTGCCATTAACTTTAGAATTTTGATTATATTTTTGAAATCGCTGAAATGTGAAGGATATTGGGATTTTTTCTCTTTGATAATTTTTACGACCAATCGTGAGACCGGTTTGTGTGATTTAAGAGAGAAAGAAGAAGTGGAGTAAAAGTTTGTAGATTAAACAAAAAATTTGAATAGATTTATAGATAGAAGACAATGGTCAAAAATATATTACCGTTATCTCATCCGGCATTAATAATGTCAGATAAATAGACAGCGGTCATATATTTATTACCGTTGTCTTGATTTGTCAGGCATTATTAATAACAGTTATTTATCTGACATTAATAACGCCGGATAAACCAGTGGCTGCCAAGATCGTTGAATTGTCGTAAACCACTGACAGAGAGCATTGAATTCAATTTTGGGCTCATTGGCCCCCGTTGGGGTACTAGGATGCTCTAAGGAAGCTGATAAGCTTTATCTCATCTCAAATTTTATTTCAATTTCGCCAACTCTCACAAATAGGCTTACTTTATTTATTACTCAAACACATATCGTAGTCATCCATTATTATGTCTCGTACCATCTACTTTCAAATCTAACCATAGATACCATCATCATCTCAAACACCGAAGAAGGCAAAAAAGAAAAGCTGGCAAGCAAGTGGTGGGAACGTCCAGACCAGCCGCCTTCCTCCTCCATGGCCGAGACCTCCCCTACCACCACCACCAACAACCAGATCCAACCGTTAACCGAACCCCAACCATCATCCAACCGCCGTCCACGTGGCCGTCCTCCGGGCTCCAAAAACAAACCCAAAGCCCCCATTCTCGTCACCCGCGACTCCCCCCACTCCCTCAAACCCCACCTCCTCCAGTTCCAAACCGGCACCGACATTCTCAAATCCCTCTCCGACTTCGCCCTCCGACGCGGCCGCGCCGTCTCCATTCTCTCCGCTTCCGGCTCCCTCTCCGACGTCTCCATCAAACAACCCCCCGATCAGATCGCCCTCATCCGCGGCCATTTCAGCATCCTCTCCATCACAGGCATGTTCTTCTTCCCCTAAAATATCATATTTTAACCAATCGTGTCAATCTAGTAATTTAGTACTGATTTGGTGAACGATTAATCAGGAACGGTGCTGCCGCCGCCGGCGCCTCCGAATGCAGGCGGACTGAGCGTGTTTCTGGCGGGAGGGCAAGGGCAGGTGATCGGAGGAAACGTGGTGGGACCGCTGACAGCGTCGGGGGACGTCACCCTTATGGCGGCGTCGTTCGGGAACGCGATCTATCAGAAGCTGCCGTTGGCGGAGGAAGGAAGCGGGAAGAAGGGGGAAGAGGAGGAGTTTGTGGGCACTGAAGATTACGATCAGATGGAGCATGATGAAGAGGATGATCATGACATGTTTGGGTGGGCTAATGATGCAGCTAATTGTAATAACGTTATTCGTTAATTAATCCAAGTTTGAATATTGATGTTGACTTGAAAATAGATGCAGTGAAGGTTGGATTCTAGTTTTCTTCAGTGTTTTTTCTGTATTTTTGCTCAATTTGGTTTTGTCATAATTAGCTAGTTGTCGTTTGTCCATTTATCCTGTTTTCATGTCTAGTTCTAGGAAAATTGCTTCTCGCTACTGTTTGCAAACAGTGCGGGTAAATTAGTGGGAAAATGATATATTTGAACATTAATTCTATGCTGCTTAAATTCCATATATTTATTAAAACAAATAAATAAAATATGGTTTGACTTCTGTGCTGCTTTATTTTAGAACACACACGCTATTTTCTATTAGTGGACTCGAGGAATTAATTCTATTTTATGACTACATGTGGTAAAATATGTACGAAGAGGATGCAGACAGCATGTCTCTCGTTTTCTGGCGATTAACTAAAATTTAATTCGGTCTTCGAAGATTAATAAATAAAACTTTGGTCAAAACCCTGGTGCAGAAAAAAACAAGAAATTGCAGAAAAGTTGACAGCTTTCGTCATTGTCAGTTCACTGCTTGGCTGAAATAAATCAACAATCACATGGTAGAGAAGAATGGAGCGACTGTGAATTTGGAGTAGGGAAAAAAATTAAAAAAAAAAACTACAACAAATAAAATGTCATTATTGGAATTTCGAAAACAACTCACAGAAAATGTTTAAAAAAAGGGCAGTGTCTAATTGTGTCGTCTTGTTGAGAAGGTCTAGGAATGATTGAGAAACTATTTAAAAAATAGATCAATTTTGCTCACCTCAGCGTCTATCTGGCAATTATGAATTGAGACATCAACTTTGAAAAAACGTAAGATATAGTTGAAACAAAATCAATTGCACCCACTTAAATGTGGGATGTGTAACATAAATGTGTTATTTTCTTAAACGCATAAGGTAGATTTTCAAAAATCGCCAATAGATAATTTTAAAAAAGAAAATGCCGATCATATTGAAATGTCGCCAACTAACAAAAGCCAACTTGGCACTGATATGATTAATATTGCTCTACGTTCGTAATTAGTTTTCAAAGCGGCTCTTTCTAGGATTTCAAAATCCTTGATCTCATTTTCATTTTCTAATTCCAAATTCATTCCAATTCCATTGCTTCCTCAATCTTCTAATTATCAATTCTCCAATAACCTCTTCAACTATCTTTGGTCCATTTTCAATTACCTCCGTAACGGGGTATTAGCAATCAATTTTTTTTCTGTAATTTCACTCGATTTTAACCTAATTCAATTGAATGCAATCGCATAAGAATCTAATAAGATAGGAAATGAAAAAGTGGACTGATTTATTCACTTTCCCTCTCAACACAATTAATACAACATTTTTTTTATATACAAGAGATATTATGATACAATGACATAAACATCAACTAGTAACATTAACATCAACTACATATATACATATATATACATATAATTGCCTCACTTTTAAATTAAAAAGGGTTAAATAAAACTTTGGGGATTAAAGACACAAATATTTGAGATTTATATGTATACACACATATATTTACACAAGCAAATGTATGCAGTATTAAATCAAAACTTTCTAATTAAAATTTCTATTTGACAATTTACATTTCAGTCCAAATTAACAACTTAATTAAATTGAACTTTTAGTTTGGAAATGAAACAAGAGTTTGGAAGTTTTACAAAACTATAAATTCAATATATATATATATATACACACACACACACACACACACACACGTATGTACGTACGTACGTATGTATGTATGTATAAAATTCAAAATTACATAAAAGTTCATTCAAAAATTTATATCAAAACCTCTCATGCTTGCATAAACAATATTCAATGTATTTGTAGCTGATCATTAATCATGTAGCAATATAAATTAATTTAAAATAAGAATTAAATTACAACTCATTTGAAATTGCGTATGTAAATGTTATAAAATATAATTCACAAGAAATTAATTTATAATCATTGTAATGTAAAAGATAACAAATGTTGAATGAAATAAACATAATAGACATACTATTAATTGAGAAAGTGGTTATCCATTTTCATGTTACAACATAGTCAATATAAACATAAATAAATCATATGAATCCAAGCATATGAATACAGAGAATATGCAAATGAATTAATTAGAAATTACCTTGAGAAGTTGCCATCAAATCACAATTTGAATGATGAATCAAAAGTTATTAGATTCCGTAAATCAATCTTATTACCGAAACCTTAAAGCAAAATTTGAAAATGAATTCCCCTTAGGATGTTGCTTAGAAGTCACACTTTGAATGATGATATCTTCTTAGATCTTCAAAACCCCCATCCTATCCTTGCAAGAGATGGATGAACTATTTTTGTTTTATTTTATTTGATCTTTTTATTTTGAGTTGAAAGATTTTGAAAATTGGATTTTTGTTTTCTGCCAAGAAAAGTTAGGAGGAGAGAAAGAAGACAAATGAATGAGAAAGAATGAATTATACGTACAGAATTGTAGAATACAATAACATATGATTTTTGTTTGATGATAAGAAATATATATATATATATATATATATATATATATATATATATTCGTTTAAATGTATTTGTTGTTGTACTATTTTATTTTTCACATAATTAAATAAATATTTGTTGAATAAAATAAATAACTCAGAATTCATATTCAAACAAATATTTTATTACAAATTCAAATAGTATAAATTTGAGCTCTCGCTACATTTACACTTTTTCAATTACAATACAATTTCAGTTACAACACAATCTACAATTTTCACCTCACTACATATTCACTCTCACTTGTATTTGATCTTCAACTCTGGTCCAGCCTGAATCCAGTATTTGAGCTATTTGTAAAATTAACACTGACGTAGTAAAATTGAAAAAGAAAATATTTTGCAGTGCATAATAAAGTGTGTTTTGAAAATATTATTTGCCTTAGTTATTTGGGTTGTTCGTCGTCATTTTTGTTAGTTCATCTTACACGAACAACTTGTGACATGCACAGTGTATCACTATACATGCCACAAAGTCGTGCACACCAACATACACTTGCTTGTTAAAGTTGCAGGGATAGGTGAGCATAAGGTCAAACCCAAGTTAAAGACTGGATTCAACTCAAGTACAAAGACTTCACAAACAAGGCAACAAGCTTCAGGAATGCAAAACAACAACAAGTTTCAGGAGTGCTCACAAAATCTACAAGTTAACATGAAGTAAGTGAACATGAATACAACTAGACTACATCACTCAAGTGGAACCACAGACTAGACACAACAAGCCAGTGGATATAGTTCACCATCAGTTCAAAACATGCAAAAGACAAGTAGTGGTGAACACAAAGTCAACCCAGACATGTAGGCATTGGAGCAATGAAATGGAGATCAAACCAAACTTCAAGTGCAACAAGACCACCAGACATGAAGACCAACAGACTCAAGCAAAACTACACAAGCACAGTGATGCAACAGAGGAGACATCAATGAAACCATGGAGCAATGCATCAAAATCAGAACTTAGGCACAAGCACAGGGGCTCGAAGCAAATGCAAGACTACACAAAGGAACCACACCATACAGACTCAAGTGGAACAAGGCCACATGAACACACACCAGAGAATACAAGTATGATGCCAGAGAATCACCACACAACGCAACAGAAAAGACAAAAAAAACTCAGAGCCAAACAGCAAGTATGCTTGTGCACAAGGAAAGGTAAAGCTGTTTAACTCGAGGCAAGTACAGTCTTCACAAATGACTCGAACAAAACAAAACACAAGTTCATATGCAAGCATTCACTTTCAACATGAACATGGATATGCATACAAAATGGAACCAAACTTAATTGGAACTGGAGCAACGGAACAATACTTCAAGTCTAACAAGGTAACATAGGGTGAACACACATGAATCATTTCAGGCATGGTCAGGTGCAAAGAAATAACAAAAGCAACAAGTTTCAGACATGCTCAATCAAGTTTAGTTTCAGACTCCAAAATAAAAGTGCACAAGGAGCAACAACAATTTAGACTCAATGCTACATGCAACTACATCAGACTACAGCAACAAGTGCACAATGACTACATGCACTGATACATGTGCAGGCACACAAAAGCAAAAAGAAAATGACACACATATATGTACAACAAACAGCAAGTATGACTCGAAGCAAATAAGACTTTAGACTGCAACAAAATAGTTGAAAACACTTGAATGCAAATGAACTCAACATGACAACAACTCAGGCAAGACCGCTCACAAATGAGTTAACATGAACATAATGCTTCAAAAATACTCATATGTACAACCAGAAACCAATTTCAAATGACACAAGGAAAACAAATGGCACCAGACCATTTTATCAACCCAACATGAATGTCAGAGCATGGTACACATGCATACAACATATTCAGAAAGGAAGCAGTTTGAATAATGTCACAAAAAATGGAACATGTGAACAAGTCAGATTTTATCAAGTCAAGATTATCTAAAATAAAAATGCCGAAGTCAAAATATATCTGAAATTCAAATACAAGCTGGAAGAGAATGATGAACAAGTCAAGGCAGCAAAGAACGGAACTAACAATTCAAATAAATTAAAGTATCAGAGATAAAGAAATCAAAAATCATAAAAACCGTTCAAATAAGGATCGAAGGGCCAAGCACAGTAAATCAACGCAAGTAATAAAATCACAAAAATTTTTAAATCAAATTATACGAATGAAATTATAGAGTTTTCATTCCTATAAATACACCAATTCATCATCGGCTGAGGCATCGAGTTGGAGTTCAAGCAAATCAACAGAGAAATAAAGTATAAATCACATATCAATTGTATTTCATTCGAACTCGATCTTGAAGCGGCCGCAAAGCAATTCGAAGGAGCATCGAAGCTAATTGAGGAACAAGAGCGTGCCAGCAATCAATTCGAACGTCTAATTCAAGCAGCGGCTTCAATTATCAAAACCCTAGTTTGTGAAGAGCAACATAAAGGAAAGGCTGAAGAAAGTGCTCGAACAAAAAATAAAAAGGGAGACAATCTTTAATCTCTTTGGGCCGGTTTAATTTTTGAGTATTGGGCTTCAATTATTAAATAGGGTTTTGTTTTATTTCTATTTTTATTTTGTAATTTCTCTTTTTAAAATTGTGTAATCTTCTAGTTCTACAACTAGGTACAAACTACGAGGCGTAGTTTTAGAATTCGCAACTCAGTGGCTGAGTTATGGCAGGGTTTTGAGCATAGAGTTGGGTTAATCGAGTTAGCGGGTGTCGCGAGTTTACGTGTTTTTGTAAGTGTCAGATTACCTAATTTTTAATAGAAACCTTAAGGGCAGCACGTAGGCAGGTTATTGCCGAAGCTGGGTAAATCTGTGTGTGATCTCTACTACATTGCTTTCTGTTATTATTTTATTTCCGCATTAATTTTTAGTATCACCCTATTCACCCCCCCTCCTCCAGGGTGATAACGATCCTACAAGAATGAATTAGAGAATATGTTTTATTTGAAAGAATAAAACCTTTCCTATTCTTTAATTAAAACTTCCCTAATTAATTCCCTAGATTGTTTCTCTCTCTCCAAACCTTTCTTTACACATGATATGTCATCAAATGACATGAAATTTTCACAAATCATGTCATCAAATGACATAAATTTTCAATAAATCATTCCGTGCAACTATCTTTAAATTACATCGATATCGTATATCAATGCACGCAAATTTAACTTTTATAAATGCATTAAAATATTTACAAACAACTTCCAACTATCAAATAAATAATAATTAATATTTCTCAAATATCATTTATTTTAATCAATTTACAACATTTTATAAATTAATTAAATTATTTGGTTTTTTAGAGAATTATTCATTGAGGTAGTGCTACTCAAAGGTGTAAATTCAAACGACGATTAATATCAAACTATTTGAATATTAACATTCACACATCACTTAGAAGGTGGTATGACATTTTGGTTGAATTTATCGCTTACACATCTTTTGGTAAAATCCAATTTTACTTATTATAAGCGGTACTCGATAATGGCAATTATTTACACCAATTCTCTTCGTCAAAACTATATCACATTAGGACTTATGGAATTTGGTAATGGTTAAAATTCCAATATCGTCCACATTCAACTTTATAGTCCAAACACAAATTCTTTGGTTCAATAATAATAATAATTATTAACCGAAATGTTTTGACCAGAGACTTGGACTTTGAGTTGACATCAGTTGATCGTGATACTAACCTCATATAACCGAGGAGATGAATCCTCTCTTGAATAGTGTTTCACTTCTAATGCTTTCACTCGACCTAACTATAGTCATTCGATGGACGTCATGCCACGATTTAACTATCATTTAAGCGGAGTTTCCATATTGAAAATTAACAGTATTCTCAAGTCGAGAGAACTGTGTAAATTAGTCACATCGTTATTTTCTGTTTGACCTTAGTTATATTAACCAATAGAAAATTATCGAGTGAGTCATTCCATAGTTATCCAATAACTATCAGTACGTAACCCATTGGTGCCTCAAACAGCCATGAGTGATAAATTGTCCAACATTTAGAGAGCGTTACGTACTCTAGTCTCAATGGATACATCGATATCCAATCTCGATGCATCTTAAGTAGGAACATTTAAAATGGTATATTTAGTTTTATTGTGATAAATTACTCACGATTACAACGGTTTGTAACTACTATCACAAAACATATGGATTTTCTATTAAATATAATTTTAATTAAATTAATTAATTAATTAACATAATCACATTATATCAAGTATATAATAGAAAGAAAACACCTTTATTTCAAACAAGATTGGTCAATGAGTTAGATATATGTAACAAATTACATAATTGCCCCTAGGGCATACCCATAACTCTATCAATCTCCCATTTGCACTAGGGATCAATTATGGAATCCTATTCTAACTTCTTCAATTGATTTTCTTAAAACCAGTTGGGTCAGTCCCTCTATGAATGGGTATGCTATTATGTTTCAGTTATCTATTCTGTCAATCAACTCTCTTCGATGGTGATAAACTGTTTTATCATATTGAATAATTCGAAGTATGTCTTTTGATTTCTAGTGAATTCTAAGTTCTGTTACAAACTATATTGCGACATTATTATCATATAACAATGTTATGAGATTCCCATCATTTGGAATTGGCTCGGTTATAAATTTATGCGCTTATATTTTTATATACATTGTTCTTATTGCGGCGCTATTCAAGGCGATGTACTTAAGTCTTTTTCATTGAATCAGTACGTAGTTGGTCCCAAACCTTACTTTAAAGCTCTCGAGGTGCACAGAAAGTGAAATTGGAAAACAAAAGAAAACTTCACAATTCAGTCAAGAGACAATGGTTTTTTTCTTATTAGATTTGGTAACGAGGAGGACTGCAATAAAATCTTAGATGAAGGGCCTTGGTTTTTTTTTTTGGAAATATGATCATTATGAAGAAGTTAAACCCAAATATGGAAACGAGCAGGAATTATCTTATTAGCATACCTATTTGGATTTGATTACCAGGTCTAAGCTTTAGGTTATGAGGACCACAGGCTGTTGGGGCCTTGGTTAGTTCATTGGGAAAACCTATCAAAATGGATGAAGCTACTCTTCGAGAAACTAGAATTTCTTTCGTTAGAGTACTAGTTGACGTTAAAGTAGAGGTTGGATTTGCAAATTACTTAGAAGGGGTTGGAGAAGATGGAGAAGTATTTCACCAAGAAGTGGAATACGAAAATCTCCCAGTTAGATGTGAGAACTACAAATGTTTTGGACATCCTAGAATCTACTTCCCAATGAGCAAGGCACGGATTCCTAAAGAAACATGGGGAAAATGGAGGATAAGGGAGAGTCAGCTTAGGGAAAGGTAGAGGTGAATCATTCTTCATTTCCAAAATAGGTAGGAGCTGAGGAAAAATAGAAATCATTAAAAGGGAAAGAAGAAAGATAGAATGGGAGTAATACAAGTAGGAGATTGAAGGTGAAGAGGCGATCAGACAAGTTAGCGAAGCAAAAAACGAGAGAAATAGCAAGAAAGGCTTGGAAAAGGATAATGAAGACTCGACAAAGGCTTTGAAGGAAGTAGAGGAAGCTATTATGCAACAGTTGCAGGTGAAAGAGGTCCTGAAAAAAGGAGAGAACAATAGAAAACTGAAGATAAATGATGAAGTTGTAGAGGTCAAGACGAAAATCATGACAAACGAAGCCAAGAGCAAGGATTTTGGGGAAGAATTAGCGTCCTCGGGTAACAATAAGGTGGGGGTAAAATTAGATAAAGTCGAACAAATCAAGACCATCGCAACTCCTGCCTCAACGGAGTCGAAGGGCCCACCAAACACATCCAAACCCATACTGCGCCGCCAGCTGGTCCTTTGCATTCATCAGATAGCTCATTATCGGACATTCCCTTCTTAAACTCATCTTTTAATAAAATTGGCATCATTAGTCATAATATTCCATCTGTAATGAATATGTGTAATGATTCAAATATTTCTATAATGCAGAGAAATGAGCAAGAAACAACGGAGGAGGACGATAGTGTGCATGAGAGTAAACATGATCGAGAGAAAGCCAATGACTCAAACCTTATACCAAAAATACCTCCCAAAAGCCTTACTAACTCGATAAAATGCTGGAAATAGTAATGAGAGACCAATTGATGAAGAAATACCTAGAATATAAAGACAACAAAGAAAAGAAGAAAGAGAGAAAAGGTATCATGCAAGGTTGAGAACTTAGAAGCAGACATAAATAGAATAAATGACCTTTATTGTTTAGAATATAAGAGGGTTTCACAAGCCCAATAGATTAATATAGATAAAGAAGTGTATAAATAATTATAACGTAGATTTCTTTGAGTAGTGGAGAAAAACTTGAAAGCGCACGAAATTGAAAAGCTAAACGAAGCTTTCGACCTGAAATGGGAAAGAATTAGTAATGTTAGTTGCTATTTAAATGTAGAATAATGGTGTTGGTAACTATGGAGGTTTGAAGATTTTACTACCTAAGCATGAGTGATCAGCCTATCACTTTAGAACTTATCAACAAAGGGGGAATGAAATGAAATATCTCTTTCATTTATTCTCACCACTTTGAAATGCTAAGGGAGATATTATAGTACAGCATAGAAGAGAACGCTTTCCAAATTTATATGACTTGGATTCTCATAGGAGATTTCAACTGTATTAAGAAACCAGAGGACAAAAGTGGTGGGAGCCAGTTTGACCCCAATAAGGTAAACAAAATTGACAAGTTTTGTTACAAGTTAGGGTTGACAGAATTGGACTGTAACGCCCCACCTCTATGCTCATAATAACAAAGAGTATTAAAAGAAATACTGTCTATTATTACGAAGAATAAGGCTGGATAGGAGCGACCATCCGTAATTGGCCTTAGACTAATATTGGTTATCTCGATAGGAGTGGTATATACTTTTTATTCTTCATCTATTATTTATTTACTCCCATCGACACACCCAATTATCAGTATAAAACAAACTACGATGGTTCATAATAGTTTAGGACATTAGATATAACGATAACACAGATAATATAAATGCGGAACACAGATAAAAACAAAAGTCTCATATATATATAACTGATGTCAGTTACAACATAGTTGACACAATACATATGATACAACTACAACTGTCGACTCTAGAAGTTATATATACAAGTACATTATCGACTAATATACATGAATACATATCGTTCTATACAATGACACGACGATTACAAAATGACACTGACAACTTCAGAAGATGTGAAAAGTCTTCAAATCCTGAACAGCAACTCAAAGAAGAAAATCTACAACCTGAAAATACTCGGTCTGACCCGAGTATTACATTCAAAAAATAATAATACCCGGATCAGTCTAATTCAAACTCAGTTATTAGCGCATAGAAGCAGTAATAATCAATCTCAATATAGATGACAGTCACAGAAATCTCGTATATCCAACACTCGATACGAGAATTGGATAACGGCAGATATAACACTAAGCAGTGTAAATCAACAAATCAGAAATCTCAAAAAGATCAATCAAATCAAATTTCTATGTGGCTGCAGTACACGCACGCGTGCACTGCCTCGCCACACAGTACGTGAAATCATCACGACGGTGAAAAATAACAGCAATCAAAACTGTAGAAAAACTTACAGGGTCAAACCCAGGTCTTTGAGACTGGATTCAACTCGCTGTAAAATTTCACAAATCAACTTGAAACAATCAAGAACCGACAAACCAAACTCAACCAACTCAAGCGAAAAGGAAGCGGTGAACAAGTTCACGCTTCAGATCAAAACTGTGATATCGAACAAGCCATGACCGTAGTCAATAGCCAAAGCAACTCGAACAAGCCTGGTCAAGAAACCAGACTAGCCAACAAGACAGGTGTACCGAGCAGATAGTAAAGTGACATGAATAAGGTATACAAGTGAAACAGGCTACATGAACACAGTGAAGTGTGGATACCAAGTGATACAAATGAAGTGCATAAGCATAACCAGGTCCAAACAGCAATTACATAAGGAGATAGACCAGATCAGTAATCAGATGAACAAACATCACAAATGTAGACAGATGAATAATTCTCACGAGGACTATGTGGTGTAATGAGGACTATAAAGAGGTATACCAAGAAGTGATATCAGTACACAGTCGATGGTACAGATATAAGCAATGCAACTTAAATTAAAAGCCATGCAGTGAAGACATAAACAAGTATATATGAAGACTACTTGAAGTATGTCAAACAGACTGCAAGAGAAACTCAAAAATGTGCATATGAAGTTCGAAGAAAATCAGTTCATCCAACAGTAAAGATGTCAAGGATGCAGCATGTACACATAAGTGTAGTAGTGCAAATAAGTGCACCAGAAAGACAAAACAGCAAATGGAACTGCCAAATAAGATTGAATACAATGAAATAGAGGTGTGCACAGGGAACACTGGTCAGGGGATCAAGTACAGTGAACCCACATGTGTAGGATCAACACATATACATGCACACATACAATGGTATGTATGCACGCATGTGAAACCACAAAAATAATCAAGCAGCAAGAAGAAAACCAAAGTGTCATAGAATGGTTTACACACTGAAACCAAGGCCAAAGCTAATTATTCAAGGAATCAACCAAACCACAGTTCAAATTACCTACTTACGAACTGGGACAGAAGCCTCAAAACATGAATGTACCAATTGCAACATATAATCAAACACTCAGTGATGTCCAAATGACAAAACTCAAGCCAGGTCAAGAAAGCAAGATTATCACTGCAGGCAAGAAGTATATACAAATGATCAAGCACTGGAAATGACCAGTGCAACCAAGACTGGCAACAGGGAAGTAAAGATCAAGAAATGCAAACTGGCAACCTGAAAGAAACAAACTACAAAGACCCTCGTAATCCCAGTGGAACAGTGCCAAGAAAACCCACCAGTAAACCAAACTTCACAATGATACAACATATATGCAACCATACAACTGGTCAGTGCAAAGATAAATGCATATATGGAGATAGACATGCCAAAGTCCCTAAAATTCATGGAACAATAACTATAAAGCTAATAACTACGAAATATACTAATTCGAATGAATTAAAGAAATCATTTCAATTGGGCGACTCACAAAAGAAATCACAGTAGCAAGACTGCTCGATGTCTCGGAATCAAGAGCAGTTGAGAAACAATGCATCAAGGACAAGAAGACAACTTCGAAGTCAAAACCGAAGTAAATATCATCATAAAAGTAGTTTCCAAAACAATTTAGCAGGGATGGTTTCAAAGCATGTCACTGCTTTAACAAGATAAGTCACAACCGTGAGCACCATTTAATCCACCTCGGAAATTCACAAGCTTAAACGAATCAGAAACACATGAATTCGAATAGAATAAGAAATCATTTAGTGAAGAACTTCAGACAAACAAAATCAAGGCAACACACGAAATCCTTCAATGCCGAGGCAACAACGACCATACCAAAAATCGAAGAATCATTGATCATTTCAAGAATTCAAAACGAAGAGCATGTGGCAGAGCAAAAACAACAACTTGGAACGAAGTCGAACAAGTCGAGAAACCCAAACCATCACAATTCAAAAATCATATACGAACGAAAACAAGGTAGTCACGTAACAGTTCGAATTAGATGTGAGTTGAACTCACCTCAGTTCGGTCGAGAGTTGAAGTTTTGAAGCTTCAATCCAGCTGAAATCATCTCGCATGACGATGATTTGAAAACGAGATCGCGTAGCCCTAATTCAGTTGCAAAGGGGAAATCGTCGCCGCCACCATTTTTATTCTTTCGTTTGTTTTTTGTTTTAGGTTTCGAACGAATGGATGGATTACAAAGGGGAACCGAGTTTTGTTTGATAATCACGGCAACAAAAGAAATGGGCCAAAACAAATTTTAAACCCCGTACAACAACGATGAATTTACGAAAGAATTTCAATCGATTAAAATCTCAATAACAATCAGCTATTGATATTATCGTTTAATGACGATAATTAACTGATATGAAATCCCGGGTTGTTACAGACTCCCCTCCTTATAAAAATTGCGTCCTCGCAATCATAAGGAATAAATGGACAAAAGGTAACAACCATAAGAGCATGGCAATGACGAGTGCATACGCAAAGCAAATGTCAGCAGGGGAAGTATTAGAAATGAAATCAAAAGGTCCGACTGATTTAAATCAAAAGAATTAACATCGTGGGGATCAAGGAATCAAAATCAGACGACTGTCTAAAGCAAGAATCAATCGAGTTCCAGCAACTAAAAGAGAAGGAAAAACAGAGCAGAAATCCCATACAGAGCACGAATTGAATGTGAGTAAATCAAATTACTCACCTGAATCGCCAGAGAAAAAGACGAAGCTCAAATCTCAAAAATCGCAAATATTCACTTATCTCAAACGATAATCAGAAGACAAATCAAATATCTGAGTATCTCAAACGATAATCAGAAAACAAATATTCGATTATCAAAAACGATAATCAAATTCAAATTCAACAAATATTTGATTATCTCAAGCGATAATTAAATCTAAAACCAACCAATATTTAATTATCTCAAGCGATAATTAAATTTCAAATCAACAATTATTTAACTATCTCAAGCGATAATTAAATTTCAAATCAGAAAATATTTAATTATCTAAAGCGATAATTAAATCTCAAAGCAACAAATATTTAATTATCTAAAGCGATAATTAAATCTCAAATCAGAAAATATTTAATTATCTAGAGCGATAATTAAATCTCAAATCAGAAAATATTTAATTATCTAAAACGATAATTAAATCTCAAATCAACAAATATTTAATTATCTCAAGCAATAATTAAATCTAAAATCAACAAATATTTAATTATCTCAAGCGATAATTAAATCTAAAATCAATAAATATTTAATTATCTAAGGCGATAATTAAATCTCAAATCAACAAATATTTAATTATCTCAAGCGATAATTAAATCTAAAATCAACAAATATTTAATTATCTCAAGCGATAATTAAATCTAAAATCAACAAATATTTAATTATCTTAAGCGATAAATAAATCTAAAATCAACAAATATTTAATTATCTAAGGCGATAATTAAATCTCAAATCAACAAATATTTAATTATCTCAAGCGATAATTAAATCTAAAATCAACAAATATTTAATTATCTCAAGCGATAATTAAATCTAAAATCAACAAATATTTAATTATCTCAAGCGATAATTAAACCTAAAATCAATAAATATTTAATTATCTAAGGCGATAATTAAATCTCAAATCAACAAATATTTAATTATCTCAAGCGATAATTAAATCTAAAATCAACAAATATTTAATTATCTCAAGCGATAATTAAATCTAAAATCAACAAATATTTAATTATCTTAAGCGATAATTAAATCTAAAATCAACAAATATTTAATTATCTAAGGCGATAATTAAATCTCAAATCAACAAATATTTAATTATCTCAAGCGATAATTAAATCTAAAATCAATAAATATTTAATTATCTAAGGCGATAATTAAATCTCAAATCAACAAATATTTAATTATCTCAAGCGATAATTAAATCTAAAATCAACAAATATTTAATTATCTCAAGCGATAATTAAATCTAAAATCAACAAATATTTAATTATCTTAAGCGATAATTAAATCTAAAATCAACAAATATTTAATTATCTAAGGCGATAATTAAATCTCAAATCAACAAATATTTAATTATCTCAAGCGATAATTAAATCTAAAATCAATAAATATTTAATTATCTCAAGCGATAATTAAATCTAAAATCAACAAATATTTAATTATCTAAAGCGATAATTAAATCTCAAATTAACAAATATCTAATTATCACAAGCGATAATTAGAAACAACAAATATCCGATTATCAAAAACGATAATCAGAACTCATATCAACAAATATCCAATTACCTGCAGATAATTGGAAACAACAAATATCTAGAAATCAATTAAGAAGACTAGAAAATCAACATAAAAGGTTGGATCGATCCCATCAGATGGCGAGTTTTTAATTCGCCGCACGTGCATCAACAAATGGCCGAAGCCTACCAAGTACTCAACATAATTTTGGCGCCCAACAAATGACCCGAAGGTCCAACAAATGACCCGAAGGTCTAGTACTGGTATTTGACCCGAAGGTCCAACAAATGACCCGAAGGTCCAACATAGTGGCTCGAAAGCACACGAAAACATCAAATATTTCAATTAACGAGTCCGGAATTAACCGAAATAGCAAACGCACATGTCCCATACCACGTGTTTTACTAAATCGTTTGATTCTCTTCATCGTTTCCTTGAAAGTGCAAAATTCATCAAAATCATCAAAACAACAGATATTCAATTGACGAGTCCGGAATTAACCGAAATAGTAAAAGTGTGGTTCCATACTCCGCACTTTTGCTAAATCGTTTAAATCTCTTCATCGTTTTCTTGAAAGTGCAAAATTGTGCATTTTGTAAAAATACACTTTACATTCTCAAACGAACAAGTCCGGAATTAAGCGAATCAGTAAAAGAAAGGGGTCATAGTCCTCGATTTTGCTGAAACGTTTAAATCGCTTTCTCATTCTTTTGAAATCGCAAACTGTAAGATTTCTGAAAACAATTTTATTTATTTTTTAAAAATAACAATTCACATTCTCAACTGAACAAGTCCGGAGTTAAGCGAGACAGTAAAAGAAAGGGGTCATAATCCTCGATTTTGCTGAATCGTTTAAGTCGCTTTCTCATTCTTTTGAAAATGCAAACTGCTAAAATTTTATAAAACAATTTTCATTTTTAAAACAATTTTCTAATCACGTGATTAAAACAGCAAATCAGTAACAATTTCGATAAGGAAATTGCACTTCTCAAAATACCGTAAAAACGGTCACAAATCAGTATTGCGGAATAACCGCTTGAAAACCCACTTTTTAAAATTTGGCGGTTACTGAAGCCAAAGCGACAGTAGTTTTAAAACGTCAAAATCACATCAAAACAATCTACATCAAAATGTAATATCAGTGAATTTTCATTCATCAGAAATGCCACAAAACACCGTGCTTCAAAATAGCACTGGCGTAAAAATCCCGTTATAAAAATAACGGCAACAAAATACGTTTCATAACCAAGCATCGGTTCAACATAAAATAAATGCAATAACGTGCAATTCAAATTTTGCACGTACTACAAAATGAACAAAGAAATTATTCGAAGGTATCTTCAATGAAGATAATTCAAAATGGTAAAAATCTAATCAATATATGATTAGCACAAAAGAAAACCAGCAAAGAACTTGATAAAATCACATAACTGCAATTTGTTCGAATCCTCAATTTGGATTCGAAATTCTCAAAGAAACAAATAATTACAGCTATGAAAACAAAAATTGGAATTCATATCAATTTCGTATTTTGATTCTTAAATCAAAAAGATTACCAGTTGTACTCAGCGAAGACAGTTTCCGCTGCGCACTCTGATAAACAAAACACAATTCAATCAAATCAACAAAACACAATTTCACTATTATTTTTAAATAAAGATATTTAAAAATTTCATCCAAATTCCAAAACTTTAGTTTTGACTCAAATCACAATAAAACATCGACCAATAGTTGTAACATATGTTCCATCCGAGTTAAGTTTTATATTATGTCCATAAACCCCAAGCTCTGATACCAACTGTAACGCCCCACCTCTATGCTCATAATAACAAAGAGTATTAAAAGAAATACTGTCTATTATTACGAAGAATAAGGCTGGATAGGAGCGACCATCCGTAATTGGTCTTACACTAATATTGGTTATCTCGATAGGAGTGGTATATACTTTTTATTCTTCATCTATTATTTATTTACTCCCATCGACACACCCAATTATCAGTATAAAACAAACTACGATGGTTCATAATAGTTTAGGACATTAGATATAACGATAACACAGATAATATAAATGCGGAACACAGATAAAAACAAAAGTCTCATATATATATAACTGATGTCAGTTACAACATAGTTGACACAATACATATGATACAACTACAACTGTCGACTCTAGAAGTTATATATACAAGTACATTATCGACTAATATACATGAATACATATCGTTCTATACAATGACACGACGATTACAAAATGACACTGACAACTTCAGAAGATGTGAAAAGTCTTCAAATCCTGAACAGCAACTCAAAGAAGAAAATCTACAACCTGAAAATACTCGGTCTGACCCGAGTATTACATTCAAAAGAAAATAATACCCGGATCAGTCTAATTCAAACTCAGTTATTAGCGCATAGAAGCAGTAATAATCAATCTCAATATAGATGACAGTCACAGAAATCTCGTATATCCAACACTCGATACGAGAATTGGATAACGGCAGATATAACACTAAGCAGTGTAAATCAACAAATCAGAAATCTCAAAAAGATCAATCAAATCAAATTTCTATGTGGCTGCAGTACACGCACGCGTGCACTGCCTTGCCACACAGTACGTGAAATCATCACGACGGTGAAAAATAACAGCAATCAAAACTGTAGAAAAACTTACAGGGTCAAACCCAGGTCTTTGAGACTGGATTCAACTCGCTGTAAAATTTCACAAATCAACTTGAAACAATCAAGAACCGACAAACCAAACTCAACCAACTCAAGCGAAAAGGAAGCGGTGAACAAGTTCACACTTCAGATCAAAACTGTGATATCGAACAAGCCATGACCGTAGTCAATAGCCAAAGCAACTCGAACAAGCCTGGTCAAGAAACCAGACTAGCCAACAAGACAGGTGTACCGAGCAGATAGTAAAGTGACATGAATAAGGTATACAAGTGAAACAGGCTACATGAACACAGTGAAGTGTGGATACCAAGTGATACAAATGAAGTGCATAAGCACAACCAGGTCCAAACAGCAATTACATAAGGAGATAGACCAGATCAGTAATCAGATGAACAAATATCACAAATGCAGACAGATGAATAATTCTCACGAGGACTATGCGGTGTAATGAGGACTATAAAGAGGTATACCAAGAAGTGATATCAGTACACAGTCGATGGTACAGATATAAGCAATGCAACTTAAATTAAAAGCCATGCAGTGAAGACATAAACAAGTATATATGAAGACTACTTGAAGTATGTCAAACAGACTGCAAGAGAAACTCAAAAATGTGCATATGAAGTTCGAAGAAAATCAGTTCATCCAACAGTAAAGATGTCAAGGATGCAGCATGTACACATAAGTGTAGTAGTGCAAATAAGTGCACCAGAAAGACAAAACAGCAAATGGAACTGCCAAATAAGATTGAATACAATGAAATAGAGGTGTGCACAGGGAACACTGGTCAGGGGATCAAGTACAGTGAACCCACATGTGTAGGATCAACACATATACATGCACACATACAATGGTATGTATGCACGCATGTGAAACCACAAAAATAATCATGCAGCAAGAAGAAAACCAAAGTGTCATAGAATGGTTTACACACTGAAACCAAGGCCAAAGCTAATTATTCAAGGAATCAACCAAACCACAGTTCAAATTACCTACTTACGAACTGGGACAGAAGCCTCAAAACATGAATGTACCAATTGCAACATATAATCAAACACTCAGTGATGTCCAAATGACAAAACTCAAGCCAGGTCAAGAAAGCAAGATTATCACTGCAGGCAAGAAGTATATACAAATGATCAAGCACTGGAAATGACCAGTGCAACCAAGACTGGCAATAGGGAAGTAAAGATCAAGAAATGCAAACTGGCAACCTGAAAGAAACAAACTACAAAGACCCTCGTAATCCCAGTGGAACAGTGCCAAGAAAACCCACCAGTAAACCAAACTTCACAATGATACAACATATATGCAACCATACAACTGGTCAGTGCAAAGATAAATGCATATATGGAGATAGACATGCCAAAGTCCCTAAAATTCACGGAACAATAACTATAAAGCTAATAACTACGAAATATACTAATTCGAATGAATTACAGAAATCATTTCAATTGGGCGACTCACAAAAGAAATCACAGTAGCAAGACTGCTCGATGTCTCGGAATCAAGAGCAGCTGAGAAACAATGCATCAAGGACAAGAAGACAACTTCGAAGTCAAGACCGAAGTAAATATCATCATAAAAGTAGTTTCCAAAACAATTTAGCAGGGATGGTTTCAAAGCATGTCACTGCTTTAACAAGATAAGTCACAACCGTGAGCACCATTTAATCCACCTTGGAAATTCACAAGCTTAAACGAATCAGAAACACATGAATTCGAATAGAATAAGAAATCATTTAGTGAAGAACTTCAGACAAACAAAATCAAGGCAACACACGAAATCCTTCAATGCCGAGGCAACAACGACCACACCAAAAATCGAAGAATCATTGATCATTTCAAGAATTCAAAACGAAGAGCATGTGGCAGAGCAAAAACAACAACCTGGAACGAAGTCGAACAAGTCGAGAAACCCAAACCATCACAATTCAAAAATCATATACGAACGAAAACAAGGTAGTCACGTAACAGTTCGAATTAGATGTGAGTTGAACTCACCTCAGTTCGGTCGAGAGTTGAAGTTTTGAAGCTTCAATCCAGCTGAAATCATCTCGCATGACGATGATTTGAAAACGAGATCGCGTAGCCCTAATTCAGTTGCAAAGGGGAAATTGTCGCCGCCACCATTTTTATTCTTTCGTTTGTTTTTTGTTTTAGGTTTCGAACGAATGGATGGATTACAAAGGGGAACCGAGTTTTGTTTGATAATCACGGCAACAAAAGAAATGGGCCAAAACAAATTTTAAACCCCGTACAACAACGATGAATTTACGAAAGAATTTCAATCGATTAAAATCTCAATAACAATCAGCTATTGATATTATCGTTTAATGACGATAATTAACTGATATGAAATCCCGGGTTGTTACAGACAATGAGGGATACCAGTTTTCTTGGTGGTCTGGACCGAATCGAAATATACTTACTAAGATGGACAAAGTATTTGCAGCTTGGATTGGATTCACACATTTAGTAATATGATAGTCAATTATCTTCCTTCAGGTATAAGTGATCACAATCCAATATGGGTTTCGATGGTGGATATAAAACAAGGGGTTAAATACCTGAATAATTGGTTTGCTTGATGATTACAACAATTTTTTCGATGAGAAATGGAACACTGATGTGGAAGGTAACCACATGTATTGGTTACTAAAAAAACTAAAAAATGGTAAAGGAGAATCTTGAAGGGTGGAGTAAAAAAACAACAATAGCACGAAGAAAGAAGTTGAGTTTTATAGAAGTATATGTGCTGAGCTACAGATGATGTTAGAGAGTAACAAAAATGAAGAAGTAGGCAAAGAACTACATATCATGAAAGACAACCTTGATACAGCCATAAAGCATGAAATAGTTGGACATGAAGCATAAGGCTAAATGCGATTGGCTTCTTTGGGGAGATGAGGCTACTTCAAATGTCAACAAAATTAGGGGTTTATTTCAGACAATGGAAAACCACCCATAGATCAGAATGAATTTAACCAAAGAGCAATGGAATACTTCAACAACTTATATAATCAAAGTCATAAGACAAAATTCTCAAAGGTAGTTTGCAAAAAAGTTTTGTCCGAATATGGAAAAAACTACTTAAATGACACGGTTGAAATTGATGTAGTTAAGCAAGCGATATTCAGCATACAAGATGACACATCACCAAGACCTATGGTTTAAATGCCAAATTTATAAAATTCATTGGGATAGTGTTAAGTATGACATGTTAAATGCTATTAATAATTCTTTTCATAATGGGAAGATCATCAAG
This sequence comes from Allium fistulosum, assembly GCA_030737815.1. Lineage (NCBI taxonomy): Eukaryota > Viridiplantae > Streptophyta > Magnoliopsida > Asparagales > Amaryllidaceae > Allium > Allium fistulosum. Next base: position 923,505,116 of record CM060906.1, read on the forward strand.
GAGTGTACTCATACATTTGTCCATTTTATTCCAAAAACTTAAAATCCTATCGACATAGCACATTTCAGACCAATTTTGTGTTACAAAATGATGTACAAAATTCTAGCCAATATGGTATTTTATACAACTATTCCATTATACAAATTATGGACACTAAATAAATCAAGTGAGAAATGGAATGCAACTTTTTAGTCAATATCAGCTAATTTGTCTACCTAATTCAAACAATATAATAGTAAGGAAAAGAAACTTACCTATTGAAGCATTAAAATAAAGAGCACTACTTGAGAACCTTCTTTACATAATGAAGCTAGAAAAATGTGGGATTGTGCAAAGACGATGAACGTGGAAAATTATCGGGTTAAAGAATTACTAATACATTCAATCTCCAATGAGTACACTAGATTACAAAAAGAAGCATGGGAAAAGTAGTTATCAAAAGCGTCAAATATATTTATTGTTTGTGTAAATAACTTATATAAGCTAATAAATAACAATAAGGACAATATATATGTGGCTTCACAAATTTATATTCTAGCAGCGTAGTTCAGTTCTAATCTAGAAACCTGCCTATAATATCCATGAAGTTCACCATAATGCAGTCAATATGTTTATGGTTCACAAAATTGGATTAGGACTTTACTCCTAACATGTAATGATGAAGTAAATTAATTTACGTAAATGGTTTACAAATGAAATTATAATTCTATTACTCTTATGCAAATTATAGTGACTTCTTTATACTCATTTAATAAAAAAATTCTCTAATTAAATTCACGTATAACAACAACAATAGAGTCCAAACGTTTATATAAACGGTTAGCAACGAAGAGAACAAAATAAATAAAAAGGATACTTGATGCTTATAGAACATGAAATATATAGCTATCATTATTTTAGTGACTTAAAAATAAATATACAAAGCTGGGTACTTATCCATGACCAAGTAAAGGAAAAGCTCATCTTTGTTCTTGGTTGATAGTAAGTAATCATGTAGGAATTAAAACTTTGATGCCAACTTTTATACAAATCTGCAAACCATATCACAAAAACTAAATGAATAAATTACAATGATAGAGTTATGCACATTAGATAACTTATTTCTTATCAAGCTATAATCAAACTAATAGAAATCATGCTATCCCAACTAATAAAAAATGAATAATTAATCTGAAATCAAAATAAAATGAGGAACCCTCACTTAAAGCATTCAAGCTTCGGCCATCTGATCCCGAGTTGGCTTAGATGATCGAATCGATTGGCTTACTTCATTGGAATTTACAAAATTCTTAACTTGAATCCATCTTAGATGATTCACAACTTTCGAACATTTGAGATGAGATGCTCCACTCCATCGTTGTAGAACATGCTTACTTGTTTAAAATTTTCAATTTGATTATTATTTTTATTTTACTTAAATCCAATTAGGCGGCAGGAGGAGGTGATCGAAACTTATCTATTATGGTTAAGAAAGTACATAAAGACGTGAGGTGTTGAATTGATAGAAATAACCTTATCATATAACACAATTCTCAAAGGGTATTTTGGGAATTTCAAAAGCTTCAAATGGAGGCACTCCAATTACACATATACACACACATACATGTATAATCATGCCTACTGATTATATATAGCATAGTATATGACGATATTCGTGCTAGTTATAGTTAGGATGCCTAATGATTAATTGCGTAGTAAATTATAAGACTAGGAAGTGTAGATGGAAAAGAGATAGTAACTCCAAAATTAGTTAGGCAATAAACATGCAGTTAATAGGGAGTTATACGAATTAGATAGAGGCATAAACGCATTTAATGGGACTGACTAAGGAGTATAATACGACATTCATGGGGAAATGAAATAAGCATAAAAGGTTGAATTAGAAGAATAAATAAATGTCATTAGTGATTGTCCAATTAGAATAATAATGACCCTTTATTAGGGACAATTGAGATTTAAGGAACGTAAGAGCGAAATAAAGAATATACCTAATAAGTGTATAAGATAGGAATTAAATACTAGGAGGTGGTATAATTTTCAAAGTAGAAAATCATAAAGCCTCAACAAAACATTTAGGACGATTGTGAATTTTTAGGCCTATCCCAATATTTAGGCCTAAGATTATTGGTTTGGTTTAGAACGGGTTGGCATGCGAGGTATTTAGAGTTACACAATAGAAGTCTGCCTTCACCCAGAGGCTACCAGTAGTTGTGTATACTTACTACTGATATGAGACATCTCCAATCATAGGATCCATGAGGAAGAGATAGGCGTTTGCATATAGGTGTGGAAAAATATACCAAGGGGGAACGGATGTATTAAATAGCTCGGTACCTTTAGGGATGTCAAGAGTTTACTTCAGGGTGGAAGGTGTTGAGTCACATAGTCCATGAAGTTTTGATTTCTGACAAAGAAATAAAGGCGATCGACAAAAAGAAGACATCTTGGCTATAAAGAGACACAAAAGAGCTACATATGGTACTCTAGATTATAGGTTGATTATTTGATGTTGTAATAGTGTTAAACTTGTTAAAATCTATCCTCAAATAATCATGCACCTAAATATAATCAATATATATACGTTTGAATGGCATTGCACATTCATTGTGCAATTTGACAAGGACCGGTCGACCAGTAGGTTTTTGGGCGGTCGACCGTTTATGTGTAAATTGCACAAAGAACGTGCACACATGCACATAACGTCTATATATTTGAAATCCTGTCTACCGGCCATTTTTTGACCTGTCGACCGTTTTCAAACAGAGAGCAACCTTTCGTATAGACACTTCCTTTTCTTCAACGGTTGCTTCTCTTTCTCTTCACCAATGATCATGACCTTTGTTTGTACCTTTTCACAAAGGGTTACAACTGTTTATTTCTTATATAAACATCATGAAATCATTATTCCATAATAACCAATTCTATTATTCTAATCTCTATTCTATTGATCTCTGTCTTGAGCTCTAAAACATTTCAATTGCTTATTGAATCATTGAAATCATTTCATATCTTTTGATTCAAAAAGTAATATACTTCCTTCAATCTTCACAAACATCATTCACATATTTTGAAGATAAGATTATAGCAAGGGTGTACTACAAGTGACAAATCCGTGTTATCAAGAGCACAAGTTGTCAACGGTAATTGTATTTGTTTTTGTTGAAGTACTTGGTGTTGTAAGAGGCACGAAATCCCGTTCGGCTGTTCGGGTGTTGTAAACCTGTTCCTCCGGGTGAAGTGAGGTAGTTGGTTGTAAAAATCCAGATAGAAGTCTGGGACTGGACGTAGGACGGGAGGTCCGAACCAGTATAAAAATCCCTGGTGTGATTTTTACAGTTTACTGCATTTACTATTCTATATCTGTGAATTGCTATATAGTTAGTTTATTGAATATTTACTTGTATAGCAATTGTAAATAACATTCCGCATATATTGTTAGTCCATATTACACGATCCACAATTAGTGTGCACAAGCGTACACACTTTCATTTGGTATCGGAGCACGGTCATCATATAACCGTAACACCGTTATTTGATATATTCTTGTAATATGGCAAATAACGCAAGCACTAGCACTAACACTTACACGGAAGGTCAATCAACACAAAGACCTCCATTCTTTAATGGTCTCAACTATAGCTATTGGGCTACACGTATGTCATTTTTTATGCAATCAAATAGCTATGATTCTTGGAATGCTACTCAAAAAGAAATAGTGAATCCAACAACTGAATATTCAGAATGGACAACGGCTGAGAAAACGGCAGCAGCCGTAAATGCAAAGGCAATAAATATGTTGTTTTGTGCATTAGACCAAAATGAATATAACCGTGTTAGTATCTGCACTACTGCATATCAAATTTGGCAAACGTTGAAAACCACTCATGAAGGTACTAACAAGGTTAAACAAGCCAAAATAGCCATGCTGAAGAGTCAGTTTCAAAATTTTAAAATGAAACCGAATGAGACAATCAATGATATGTATTCGAGGTTTCAAACTATTCATCATGCACTTATCGGATTAGGGCAAAAATATTCAGATTTTGATGTTGTTTCAACAGTCCTACATTCTCTGACTAGTGAATGGGAAGGAAAAGTATTAGCAATTGAAGAAGCTAATGACCTTTCCGACATGAAGCCAGATGAATTGATAGGAAATCTAATGTCCTATGAAGCAAATTTGCAGGCGAGAAAAGAACAGAAAGAAGAAAAGAAAAATGTAGCATTTCATGTTGAGAAAGTTGAAAATGAATCAGATTCTGAAGATGAAGATCTGGCATTCATTGCAAAAGGATTCAAAAAATTCCTAAAATATCGAAAAGCCAGTCGTTACAACAAAAGGAAACCTGGATCAAATAAACCATCTTCATCCGCTATAGAATGTTTCAACTGCCACAAAAAGGGGCACATGCAGAAGGATTGTCCAGAACAGAAGAAGAAGTCAGAAAATGATAAAATCAAATATAAGAAGGACAAGTCAAAGAAACGAGCCTTCTCAGTAACATGGGATGATTCAGACTCATCTTCATCAGAAAGTGAAAGTGATTCGGAGAATGAACAAGCTAATGTTTGTTGTATGGCAACAAAAGATGAGGTACAAATTCCTACATTTGATGAATTACTTGATATTAATTCTGAATTGATAGTCAAATATAAAGACATAAAACGTCAATTAAAAGTAGCCAAAGCAGATTTGAGTAGAGCAGAGTTTGAACGAGATATGTTAAAAGACGAGAAGAAAATATTAGAAGAAGAACTTGAACAACTTCAAGAATCATCATCTAATGTTGACTCTCAATTATCTCTTTTGAGTCAAGAAATTGAAACTCAAAAAGAGAAAAATGATGCTCTCACTACTGAAAATCATGAGCTTAAGGCAAAAGTCAAAAATCTGGACCTAGAAAAGGCGAGCTTACAAACTAAGTTAGATGACATAACTCAAAATGTTTCTAACTTTAACAAAGGTCGAGAAAATTTGACAAAAATCATTGAAAGTTCACAATCTATTTCAAATAAACAAGGTTTGGGATATAAGAAACAAGAAATCAAGAAACATCTTGGTAATGAAAGGAAGAAGAAAATACAAAAGACTGAAGCTAAGAAAAATCTTAGTTTATTATATTCCAAACCAAAGCCAGTTGTGAAATTTCAAAAGAAAAATACAAAGACTATCAAAATATGGGTTCCTAAAACAAATAACAATTTGATTAGGAACAAATATATTCAGAATTTCATGAATACTGTGCATTATAATTCTAATTATGTATATAAATGGGATACCAGACCCGTATGGGTTTGGATTCCTAAGATCTAACTCTTAGGACCTTATAAAAAGTGGGTACCATGGTCTTAATTATATTTTTTGCAGGTACCACTTAAGAAAAGAGGAAAATGGATATTCTGGTTGATACATTCCTATATTATTCCATTATCTATTACTCCTTTTTGTCGATGACAAAGGGGGAGAAAGAGCTAACAATTATTTGCAGGAATATATATATATATAAAGAATACAGACAAAATCTCAGGGAGATCACATATTCAGGGGGAGATTCAGAACTTCAGATATATGTTGTCATCAATCAAAAAGGGGGAGAATGTTGAGTCACATAGTCCATGAAGTTTTGATTTCTGACAAAGAAATAAAGGCGATCGACAAAAAGAAGACATCTTGGCTATAAAGAGACACAAAAGAGCTACATATGGTACTCTAGATTATAGGTTGATTATTTGATGTTGTAATAGTGTTAAACTTGTTAAAATCTATCCTCAAATAATCATGCACCTCAATATAATCAATATATATACGTTTGAATGGCATTGCACATTCATTGTGCAATTTGACAGGGACCGGTCGACCGGTAGGTTTTTTGGCGGTCGACCGTTTCTGTGTAAATTGCACAAAGAACGTGCACACATGCACATAACGTCTATATATTTGAAATCCTGTCTACCGGCCATTTTTTGACCTGTCGACCATTTTCAAACAGAGAGCAACCTTTCGTATAGACACTTCCTTTTCTTCAACGGTTGCTTCTCTTTCTCTTCACCAATGATCATGACCTTTGTTTGTACCTTTTCACAAAGGGTTACAACTGTTTTTTTCTTATATAAACATCATGAAATCATTATTCCATAATAACCAATTCTATTATTCTAATCTCTATTCTATTGATCTCTGTCTTGAGCTCTAAAACATTTCAATTGCTTATTGAATCATTGAAATCATTTCATATCTTTTGATTCAAAAAGTAATATACTTCCTTCAATCTTCACAAACATCATTCACATATTTTGAGGATAAGATTATAGGAAGGGTGTACTACAAGTGACAAATCCGTGTTATCAAGAGCACAAGTTGTCAACGGTAATTGTATTTGTTTTTGTTGAAGTCCTCGGTGTTGTAAGAGGCACGAAATCCCATTCGGCTGTTCGGGTGTTGTAAACCTGTTCCTCCGGGTGAAGTGAGGTAGTTGGTTGTAAAAATCCAGATAGAAGTTTGGGACTGGACGTAGGACGGGAGGTCCGAACCAGTATAAAAATCCCTGGTGTGATTTTTACAGTTTACTGCATTTACTATTCTATATCTGTGAATTGCTATATAGTTAGTTTATTGAATATTTACTTGTATAGCAATTGTAAATAACATTCCGCATATATTGTTAGTCCATATTACACGATCTACAATTAGTGTGCACAAGCATACACACTTTCATTTGGTATCGGAGCACGGTCATCATATAACCGTAACACCGTTATTTGATATATTCTTGTAATATGGCAAATAACGCAAGCACTAGCACTAACACTTACACGGAAGGTCAATCAACACAAAGACCTCCATTCTTTAATGGTCTCAACTATAGCTATTGGGCTACACGTATGTCATTTTTTATGCAATCAAATAGCTATGATGCTTGGAATGCTACTCAAAAAGAAATAGTGAATCCAACAACTGAATATTCAGAATGGACAACGGCTGAGAAAACGGCAGCAGCCGTAAATGCAAAGGCAATAAATATGTTGTTTTGTGCATTAGACCAAAATGAATATAACCGTGTTAGTATCTGCACTACTGCATATCAAATTTGGCAAACGTTGAAAACCACTCATGAAGGTACTAACAAGGTTAAACAAGCCAAAATAGCCATGCTGAAGAGTCAGTTTCAAAATTTTAAAATGAAACCGAATGAGACAATCAATGATATGTATTCGAGGTTTCAAACTATTCATCATGCACTTATCGGATTAGGGCAAAAATATTCAGATTTTGATGTTGTTTCAACAGTCCTACATTCTCTGACTAGTGAATGGGAAGGAAAAGTATTAGCAATTGAAGAAGCTAATGACCTTTCCGACATGAAGCCAGATGAATTGATAGGAAATCTAATGTCCTATGAAGCAAATTTGCAGGCGAGAAAAGAACAGAAAGAAGAAAAGAAAAATGTAGCATTTCATGCTGAGAAAGATGAAAATGAATCAGATTCTGAAGATGAAGATCTGGCATTCATTGCAAAAGGATTCAAAAAATTCCTAAAATATCGAAAAGCCAGTCGTTACAACAAAAGGAAACCTGGATCAAATAAACCATCTTCATCCGCTATAGAATGTTTCAACAGCCATAAAAAGGGGCACATGCAGAAGGATTGTCCAGAACAGAAGAAGAAGTCAGAAAATGATAAAATCAAATATAAGAAGGACAAGTCAAAGAAACGAGCCTTCTCAGTAACATGGGATGATTCAGACTCATCTTCATCAGAAAGTGAAAGTGATTCGGAGAATGAACAAGCTAATGTTTGTTGTATGGCAACAGAAGATGAGGTACAAATTCCTACATTTGATGAATTACTTGATATTAATTCTGAATTGATAGTCAAATATAAAGACATAAAACGTCAATTAAAAGTAGCCAAAGCAGATTTGAGTAGAGCAGAGTTTGAATGAGATATGTTAAAAGATGAGAAGAAAATATTAGAAGAAGAACTTGAAAAACTTCAAGAATCATCATCTAATGTTGACTCTCAATTATCTCTTTTGAGTCAAGAAATTGAAACTCAAAAAGAGAAAAATGATGCTCTCACTACTGAAAATCATGAGCTTAAGGCAAAAGTCAAAAATCTGGACCTAGAAAAGGCGAGCTTACAAACTAAGTTAGATGACATAACTCAAAATGTTTCTAACTTTAACAAAGGTCGAGAAAATTTGACAAAAATCATTGAAAGTTCACAATCTATTTCAAATAAACAAGGTTTGGGATATAAGAAACAAGAAATCAAGAAACATCTTGGTAATGAAAGGAAGAAGAAAATACAAAAGACTGAAGCTAAGAAAAATCTTAGTTTATTATATTCCAAACCAAAGCCAGTTGTGAAATTTCAAAAGAAAAATACAAAGACTATCAAAATATGGGTTCCTAAAACAAATAACAATTTGATTAGGAACAAATATATTCAGAATTTCATGAATACTGTGCATTATAATTCTAATTATGTATATAAAGGGGATACCGGACCCGTATGGGTTTGGATTCCTAAGATCTAACTCTTAGGACCCTATAAAAAGTGGGTACCATTGTCTTAATTATATTTTTTGCAGGTACCACTTAAGAAAAGAGGAAAATGGATATTCTGGTTGATACATTCCTATATTATTCCATTATCTATTACTCCTTTTTGTCGATGACAAAGGGGGAGAAAGAGCTAACAATTATTTGCAGGAATATATATATATATATATATATATGTAAAGAATACAGACAAAATCTCAGGGAGATCACATATTCAGGGGGAGATTCAGAACTTCAGATATATGTTGTCATCAATCAAAAAGGGGGAGAATGTTGAGTCCCATAGTCCATGAAGTTTTGATTTCTGACAAAGAAATAAAGGCGATCGACAAAAAGAAGACATCTTGGCTATAAAGAGACACAAAAGAGCTACATATGGTACTCTAGATTATAGGTTGATTATTTGATGTTGTAATAGTGTTAAACTTGTTAAAATCTATCCTCAAATAATCATGCACCTCAATATAATCAATATATATACGTTTGAATGGCATTGCACATTCATTGTGCAATTTGACAGGGACCGGTCGACCAGTAGGTTTTTGGGCGGTCGACCGTTTCTGTGTAAATTGCACAAAGAACGTGCACACATGCACATAACGTCTATATATTTGAAATCCTGTCTACCGGCCATTTTTTGACCCGTCGACCGTTTTCAAACAGAGAGCAACCTTTCGTATAGACACTTCCTTTTCTTCAACGGTTGCTTCTCTTTCTCTTCACCAATGATCATGACCTTTGTTTGTACCTTTTCACAAAGGGTTACAACTGTTTATTTCTTATATAAACATCATAAAATCATTATTCCATAATAACCAATTCTATTATTCTAATCTCTATTCTATTGATCTCTGTCTTGAGCTCTAAAACATTTCAATTGCTTATTGAATCATTGAAATCATTTCATATCTTTTGATTCAAAAAGTAATATACTTCCTTCAATCTTCACAAACATCATTCACATATTTTGAGGATAAGATTATAGCAAGGGTGTACTACAAGTGACAAATCCGTGTTATCAAGAGCACAAGTTGTCAACGGTAATTGTATTTGTTTTTGTTGAAGTCCTCGGTGTTGTAAGAGGCACGAAATCCCGTTCGGCTGTTCGGGTGTTGTAAACCTGTTCCTCCGGGTGAAGTGAGGTAGTTGGTTGTAAAAATCCAGATAGAAGTCTGGGACTGGACGTAGGACGGGAGGTCCGAACCAGTATAAAAATCCCTGGTGTGATTTTTACAGTTTACTGCATTTACTATTCTATATCTGTGAATTGCTATATAGTTAGTTTATTGAATATTTACTTGTATAGCAATTGTAAATAACATTCCGCATATATTGTTAGTCCATATTACACGATCCACAATTAGTGTGCACAAGCGTACACACTTTCATTTGGTATCGGAGCACGGTCATCATATAACCGTAACACCGTTATTTGATATATTCTTGTAATATGGCAAATAACGCAAGCACTAGCACTAACACTTACACAGAAGGTCAATCAACACAAAGACCTCCATTCTTTAATGGTCTCAACTATAGCTATTGGGCTACACGTATGTCATTTTTTATGCAATCAAATAGCTATGATGCTTGGAATGCTACTAAAAAAGAAATAGTGAATCCAACAACTGAATATTCAGAATGGACAACGGTTGAGAAAACGGCAGCAGCCGTAAATGCAAAGGCAATAAATATGTTGTTTTGTGCATTAGACCAAAATGAATATAACCGTCTTAGTATCTACACTACTGCATATCAAATTTGGCAAACGTTGAAAACCACTCATGAAGGTACTAACAAGGTTAAACAAGCCAAAATAGCCATGCTGAAGAGTCAGTTTCAAAATTTTAAAATGAAACCGAATGAGACAATCAATGATATGTATTCGAGGTTTCAAACTATTCATCATGCACTTATCGGATTAGGGCAAAAATATTCAGATTTTGATGTTGTTTCAACAGTCCTACATTCTCTGATTAGTGAATGGGAAGGAAAAGTATTAGCAATTGAAGAAGCTAATGACCTTTCCGACATGAAGCCAGATGAATTGATAGGAAATCTAATGTCCTATGAAGAAAATTTGCAGGCGAGAAAAGAACAGAAAGAAGAAAAGAAAAATGTAGCATTTCATGCTGAGAAAGATGAAAATGAATCAGATTCTGAAGATGAAGATCTGGCATTCATTGCAAAAGGATTCAAAAAATTCCTAAAATATCGAAAAGCCAGTCGTTACAACAAAAGGAAACCTGGATCAAATAAACCATCTTCATCCGCTATAGAATGTTTCAACTGACACAAAAAGGGGCACATGCAGAAGGATTGTCCAGAACAGAAGAAGAAGTCAGAAAATGATAAAATCAAATATAAGAAGGACAAGTCAAAGAAACGAGCCTTCTCAGTAACATGGGATGATTCAGACTCATCTTCATCAGAAAGTGAAAGTGATTCGGAGAATGAACAAGCTAATGTTTGTTGTATGGCAACAGAAGATGAGGTACAAATTCCTACATTTGATGAATTACTTGATATTAATTCTGAATTGATAGTCAAATATAAAGACATAAAACGTCAATTAAAAGTAGCCAAAGCAGATTTGAGTAGAGCAGAGTTTGAACGAGATATGTTAAAAGACGAGAAGAAAATATTAGAAGAAGAACTTGAAAAACTTCAAGAATCATCATCTAATGTTGACTCTCAATTATCTCTTTTGAGTCAAGAAATTGAAACTCAAAAAGAGAAAAATGATGCTCTCACTACTGAAAATCATGAGCTTAAGGCAAAAGTCAAAAATCTAGACCTAGAAAAGGCGAGCTTACAAACTAAGTTAGATGACATAACTCAAAATGTTTCTAACTTTAACAAAGGTCGAGAAAATTTGACAAAAATCATTGAAAGTTCACAATCTATTTCAAATAAACAAGGTTTGGGATATAAGAAACAAGAAATCAAGAAACATCTTGGTAATGAAAGGAAGAAGAAAATACAAAAGACTGAAGCTAAGAAAAATCTTAGTTTATTATATTCCAAACCAAAGCCAGTTGTGAAATTTCAAAAGAAAAATACAAAGACTATCAAAATATGGGTTCCTAAAACAAATAACAATTTGATTAGGAACAAATATATTCAGAATTTCATGAATACTGTGCATTATAATTCTAATTATGTATATAAAGGTGATACCGGACCCGTATGGGTTTGGATTCCTAAGATCTAACTCTTAGGACCCTATAAAAAGTGGGTACCATGGTCTTAATTATATTTTTTGCAGGTACCACTTAAGAAAAGAGGAAAATGGATATTCTGGTTGATACATTCCTATATTATTCCATTATCTATTACTCCTTTTTGTCGATGACAAAGGGGGAGAAAGAGCTAACAATTATTTGCAGGAATATATATATATATATATAAAGAATACAGACAAAATCTCAAGGAGATCACATATTCAGGGGGAGATTCAGAACTTCAGATATATGTTGTCATCAATCAAAAAGGGGGAGAATGTTGAGTCACATAGTCCATGAAGTTTTGATTTCTGACAAAGAAATAAAGGCGATCGACAAAAAGAAGACATCTTGGCTATAAAGAGACACAAAAGAGCTACATATGGTACTCTAGATTATAGGTTGATTATGTGATGTTGTAATAGTGTTAAACTTGTTAAAATCTATCCTCAAATAATCATGCACCTCAATATAATCAATATATATACGTTTGAATGGCATTGCACATTCATTGTGCAATTTGACAGGGACCGGTAGGTTTTTGGGCGGTCGACCGTTTCTGTGTAAATTGCACAAAGAACGTGCACACATGCACATAACATCTATATATTTGAAATCCTGTCTACCGACCATTTTTTGACCTGTCGACCGTTTTCAAACAGAGAGCAACCTTTCGTATAGACACTTCCTTTTCTTCAACGGTTGCTTCTCTTTCTCTTCACCAATGATCATGACCTTTGTTTGTACCTTTTCATAAAGGGTTACAACTGTTTATTTCTTATATAAACATCATGAAATCATTATTCCATAATAACCAATTCTATTATTCTAATCTCTATTCTATTGATCTCTGTCTTGAGCTCTAAAACATTTCAATTGCTTATTGAATCATTGAAATCATTTCATATCTTTTGATTCAAAAAGTAATATACTTCCTTCAATCTTCACAAACATCATTCACATATTTTGAGGATAAGATTATAGGAAGGGTGTACTACAAGTGACAAATCCGTGTTATCAAGAGCACAAGTTGTCAACGGTAATTGTATTTGTTTTTGTTGAAGTCCTCGGTGTTGTAAGAGGCACGAAATCCCGTTCGGCTGTTCGGGTGTTGTAAACCTGTTCCTCCGGGTGAAGTGAGGTAGTTGGTTGTAAAAATCCAGATAGAAGTCTGGGACTGGACGTAGGACGGAAGGTCCGAACCAGTATAAAAATCCCTGGTGTGATTTTTACAGTTTACTGCATTTACTATTCTATATCTGTGAATTGCTATATAGTTAGTTTATTGAATATTTACTTGTATAGCAATTGTAAATAACATTCCGCATATATTGTTAGTCCATATTACACGATCCACAATTAGTGTGCACAAGCGTACACACTTTCAGAAGGTATTAAATGGCCATTTGATCTGCCTCTTGTCCATATAAGAAGTATTAAATAACCTATGATGGTACCTAATATGGAAATGTGGTTTGCTTCATTTCTAGCAAGAGGTATTAAGTAACTAGGATGGGTATATTTTCTTAACTTACGTTAGGTTAATCTAAATGGGATTTCATCTGTGGGAGGTCGGTGGTCTAAGTCAGTATTGTTATTGAACCGATATTTAGTAGTAGGGCTAGCATATAGGCTATGACCACCAACGGTCTCGAGCGGTCATGAGCAAAGACTTGAGTTATTCCCTAACGAATTTTGCTAGATAAGTCTTTAAGATGCATCAGTAATATGGCAATTAAAATATAAAGCCGTATCTAGGGTCATCGGTCTTTGTAGCTTGAACCGATTGATTGGCAATTACGTTACGGAGGTCTCGCTTCGAGGATAAGGTACTAAATGGCCGATGGTTCCTCTCCTCCCTATTTAAGAAGTATTAAGCGACTGGCATTTTCTTTTGGGTAGTACAATGTTTATATATATATATATATATATATATATGTGTGTGTGTGTGTATGTATAGGCATATATATAGTTATACTCGAAGAAGGTTAGACATATCGTATGCATAGATGGAATTACGTGGTATAGCCATGAATAATGAACATAACACTTAAATAGAAATCAATCGACATAAATTAGTGCAATGGATGAAGCATGTGATTTTCATATCATTAGAACGTTGCTCTGACCCCCTCCTCATTACAACCCACTAGATAGATTTAGAGGGACATGCTACTGGTGCAAGATGGAAACTGCAGATAGTGAAGTCTTCTCTTTCATGCTCGGTGCTGGCAAGGAAATCAAATACTAAGGGAATACTGTTAATTCTAAGGTAGTAGCCTTAGTTAGCATGTATGTTCTATTATATTTTTCTATTCCGCTGTGAGTTTATGTAGATAGCTCTTTGATATACATATGTTTATTGCAGGTTACCAAAACAAACGATCCGTATCCTAATGGACTTGGATTTCAATTTAGTCGAAATTTAGGCCTATTAGGGTGTGAATTGTTATAATATCACTTCAAAAGCATATGAAAACAATACAAGCAACTCATAACAATGTTAGTTGGGCACAGTTCATATGGATTAGTATACACATCCCCAAAATGTCCATTTGTTTATATAAAAGTGTTAACAACGTTTTGCCTACTAAAGCAAGACTTCAGCAAAGTGGCATGAATCTAAACAAAACTTGCATACTGTGTAATACTCATGAAGAGGACATAAATCATTTATACTTGTGATATTGATAACAGATGGAGATGGTATAAAGGGAGACTTAAATGGCCAGCAACATAGAATGAATAATTACTTTTGCATATGAAATAGAAAACATAACTTTGAAGTTTGGTAATAGTACTAAATTTGGAAAAATGGAAAAGATTTTGTTTTCTACTTGCATATGGCGGCTATCTAGCAAGAAAGAAACAACAAAAACTATGCAAAAAAGCAAAATGAGCAAATTTCACAGATTATGAGTAGAATTTCTTACCGACCACCTAGATCTGGTGGTTTGAGTCATAGTAAAACCGATCTGATCATGTAAACCGACATGCACGAGCCCTCTTCCGTTTATTTTCCTCTATCACCTATTTTAATTACATTTGCTTTCACTCACATTAAATAATAATAATAAAAGACTAAATATTATGCTAGATCTATAGTTAGTTTATGGATCTAAGAAGCATAGAGGTAAGGCGACAACTAGACAAGCTCTTGTAATGAATAGAAAATGATTAGATCAATAATAAGGAAGAAATACTCGAAATCAAAAGTAAAGTTCAGGAAATTATCTTGAGATGGAAAGGAGTATGAGACAAAAGTGAACAAGGGAGATTCTAGAGAAAATCAACAACTAAATGGATGAGCAGTAGGCAGATCTAACAACATAGACAAGAAAACATAACTTTTCAAAGCTAGTTTGGTGACAAGAAGGTGTAAGTTTTTCAATCACTTCCATTAAAAGTTTCAGTAAAGGAAAGTAGAAAGTCGTAACTAGATGAAATGAATGAAGTATGCGTTAATGCAGTGTATAGTTTTCTAGAACAATGGTTTGATAATGCGGTTGTATGGACTGGATTTATGTCCTACGCCAGTTTGTATATATTATGCCTTTTTGTGTATATTTACAATGTAATAATGAATCTAGTTCAAAAAAGAAGTGGCATACTTTTGTGATAAGTTTAGAAACATGATCTAAATTCTACAAAATTATCTTTCAAAATTTTCACCAAACAATAAGATCTCGATAACACCATGCATTTTCCAAAGTGTTATAAACTAAAATTAAATTGAAATTACTCTCAACATTCCCAGAACTTCATTTATGAATTTTAAGATCTATAGGTTTTACTGTTTGTTAATTTAATGCATTAATCAGAGATAGATGATTATAAATTATGCTTCTAGAAATTATTCGAGTTTATGAGTGTAACGACCAGATTTTTGACCCTAAAAAATCAACAATAATACGTCCACTGTATCACATACTGAATACTCAAGTGCAGGAAATACCGATTTATTAGGGTGAAAGAAGAAGGTAGAAGAAAACTAAACAACATAGAATCTCACAACACAGCGAATAATATATAATACAACAATGATCTTTACAAAAAAGGAGACATCTTTATTCATATGTACAACATCAGAGTACACCAGACTTATCCTAAATTTAGACAGCTATAAAAACATGTACTTATATTGACAAACATACAGACTCTATATCACAGCGGAAGAAAAATATACATGAATGCGTCTTGACCATCCAGCTCCTTTCCAACTCCAAGTATCCAGCTAAACCTGGGAAAAACATGCTCGGTCTGACCCGAGCATTACATGGAATAACGCCCGGGTTAGTCTGGTAAACCAGCGTGAGTAAAACTCGATAATAGGTAACAACCAAACTGATTCTATGAAAATTTTCCAAACAAAGGGTATCTCGTAAGACCACACCGCGCATAAAAATGGATGGGTTTTTACCTTACGATAACTAAAACATTTCATATCAAATCTAATGTTATTATCATAATGTCTAGGGATCAAAATAAATAGATAAAATAGCTGAACTGCTTGCATCTCACATTCCAACATACTAGGTTCTAAAGTCGAAAATGTAAGGCACGTATTGGAGATTGGATTCCAATTAATGACTGGGTTACTGGGGTACCATCCATCACTGTACACATCCAGAAAATGTACCGAGGTCGTACCTAACGACCCCTGCCAACACAAGACCGACCTACCCCTTACTGGATAGTATCGAATATGTCATCACCCTATTTGCTTTGCAACCCTTCCCATATCGAGCTCTCATGCACACAAAATCCATAAATATGTAGATGTATTGTATCTAGAAGGGTGACATCATACCGTAATGGGTCCGACCCACATAGCCTTGCTGCATCTTCCCTGTTTTAGCCATTCCCGGTTGATAAGGCTTGAGGCTACGATTACCTTTTAAGAACCTTTACACTTAGAATGCTCATTGCCTCCAATGACAATGTGCTAAAAGCATTCATCCATACAAGTCTGTTCTGGGTCTGAATAAAACTGAAGGCATTATTCCTATTATATCTATTTTGGAATCACTGTCAAGATTAGTAGCGATAGCCCTTGCACTTCACATCTCTATCTTCGATTCCATGCTCTTCACGATGTTTTTACTTCGAAACGCATTCATTGGATCAAAGTGGTTTTCGGATAACATACCCGATCCCGGTCTCTTCGAAACAACATTTGATAATTCAGGTAAACTCAACCCCGGTTCTTTAGGAAATAAACCGTCAAAGATAAGGTTGGAGATCACCTCCTAACCGTTTGTGGACGGATTTCCTTATCATTGTCCTAGGAGAACGAAACGAGATTTATACGCACAGTACAACATCATCGGAGATGACTGTGCCAAATAACTCACGTGTTTCTCGTAAATATTTCCCAAGTTACGTTTGGGTCCAATTTCGATAGTAGGTTATTTAATTATCGAATAATAACATTCAATCAAGAATTTACTTCATGGGGAAAACCAACATTGGTTCAACATATAAGCAATTACTAGCCTTCTTTTATAAATCCATAATAAAACCATTTGTAAATAAACTTGTATAAGAATACTTTATTTGCAAGAATATATTTCCCAACCTCTATATCTTCAGCACTTAGAAAATATCTATATACTTATCTCAATGGTATAATTATATTTACAAACTGAGAAAGATTCCACTTTTATTCGATTCAAAAGTCATTTATAAAACTTCCTTATAATTCTCTAAAAGCATTTATAGTCCATTTCATCGACCTTCTAGACCATTTATAGAATTCTTTTATAACTTTCAATTTCTCATACATTCATTTTGTACATTTCTAAAATCATTTGTAAAACTTTTATAAATCCATAAAACCATTTATAATTTTTTTTATAAATCCTATTTATAATTCCCCTTTTATAAATCCATTAGCACTCCTGCTATTTAATGTAAACCTCCATTCTTTTTAAATAAAACATCCTTTACAAATCATCTCTTAATTTGTAAAATATTATCTATGAACACCTTTGACAAGTCATTCCATAAACTTAAACCTAATTAATTAAATTAGTAATCGACTAAAACATCATTAGTTAAAATAATTAACTATTTTTAGACACCCTTAACTAAAAATCAGTTAACTACAAATATCATAAATAAATAATTAATATTTCTTAGTTATTAATCACAAAATAAATAATTAACTTTAAACACCGCTAATTAAATGGTTGACTAACTTAAACTTCATTTGTTAACTTTAACTTCATTTATTAACACAAATTAACTTACCTTCATTAATTAAGTAATTTACATAAGTCACTTTGATTTATCTAAATTATCAACCCTAATCCATATATTAAGGAAATTTATTGAATAAAACATATTTAATGTAACAACCCGCATATTTATCAATTCTATATTTAAATATTTTATCGTTAGTCGGATGTTAGTCCAAAAAGGCTACTTTTTGCATACGGTCAAATTAGAACTCGAGACCACCTCCATTGAGTTCAAAATGACATTTGCGATCTTTTTGAGTGTAAACTTCGATATGTTTGGAGATAGTGAAATTTTCGTCACTTTTCCCGCTTGTGACCTTGGTTTGGACTGCACCTTCCTTAGATTCAGCCCAACCCTCTTCCTTACTTCATTCACCATTTTCAAAAATGGTGGTGGGAAGTGGAAATTAAAACTTCAAACTCTAGTTCTATTGCAAATACGAGATTCAACTCCAGATTCAAGTAGAAGATAGTGGATTCAAGCTTTGGATTGCTTCTCCTTGCTTTCAATCTCCATCTTCATCCATTTTAGTGAAAAAGTGAGATTTTTTATCTCACATTCTTGCCTATAACTATCTTGGACTGTTGGGAATGATTCCCTATCACTCTAGCATCAACATTTGCATTTGGTTTGGATTGGATTGGCAAAAAACTTCAATTTTCGGTGTTTTGGTGATTTTTCTAGCACTAGGTCGTTCTGGCCTTCGCTAGGTCGTACGCGAGTTAAGGCGTTAGGTCGCTGCGTTGAAAAGTCGCTCTGGTGAAGTCTTAGGTCGTCTCCGACTTAACATCCCTGGGCAAAGGTTAGGTCGTTCCAGCCTTAGGTCGGCCATGCTATTTCACTAGGTCGCGCGGGCCTTAGGTCGTAAGTCGTAGGTCGTTAGCTCGGACCCACTAGGTCGTTCGAGTTCGGTCGACCAGTCTATCTCGTAGGTCGTCTCCGACCTAAGCTCCTGCTAAGTCCTTCGAGTTAGGTCGTTGAACCATTCACCCCAGGTCGCTCGTCCACTAAGTCGGCCAGTTTATCTCGTAGGTCGTCTCCGACCTAGGCTTCTGTTAAGTCGTAGGGCGCGTGGTTTTTAGGTCGCATGACCTTTAAACCGATAGGTCGTTAGACCTATAACTCGTTGGGTCGACCCCCTTTAGGTCGTGAACCTTGTTAAGTCGTTCACCCTCTATTTCGTAAGTCGTAAGTCGTTACCGACCTTAAATCTCCTCTGCTAGTTAGGTCGTGTGCTTTTAGGTCGCTCGACTCTGTTAAGTCGTAGGTCGTTGGACCTTAAGTCGCTCGCCTCCCTTAACTCCAGTTAGGTCGCTCGGCCATTGTGTTAGGTCGCGTGAACCCTTAGGTCGTCAGACCTCATTTTGCTTTAGGTCGTAGGCCGCTTGTCTTCACTTAGGTCGTACCGTTTTGACGGGGCACTGCCCCGCACCTCGCTTAGGGGGTTGCCACCCCCCTGGACCCCCCTCCATTGGGGATCTAATCTGAAAAACATTCAACAGAACTTCCTACTTTGATGGTTTTTGGAATTGATTTCTTTGGATTTTTCTCACGTCTTCGAATGTGAATTTATGTGATTCGATTTGTTTCAACAATCGTTTTGTGACTTGTCACTTTAAAGATATGAAGGTTTTAATACTAGTAGTAAATATGAAAACTCTTTCATCAAATCGATTTCAACACTATTTTAAATATCAAAAGTTTGTTTTCTCAAACTGATTTCAAATCTACTAATATATACAAGCCTTTACTTCACTCAGATGAGAAATCGACTTAAACGACTTAGTAAAACGAGTGGTATGAAACGCTTGCGTTCACTTTGTCGGTTAGCTCTTGGACTTGTTCGATTGAACCCTTTTGTGACAATTTCCTAGTGAAGATTTACAGCTTGTTCGTAAATATTTAAGTTAAGCAAGTGGTTATGGGACATGAAGCTAAACTCATATATTTACTAGCTTGGTGTGATTGACACTTCCTTATGATCATGACGATCATTTTTTGTGATTTAGATTAGCGATTGAGCGATGCCTCTTTGTCTGCGAGGGAGACTAGACCCCGCTTTTGTGATGTTTCGCCATCACTTATATGGGGTAGGACCCCATGGTCTTCGGGCCATTTCTGTGTGGAAATTTAATGGATAGCTTCCATGAGATAGTTTCTCATTTATGTGTTTACGCGTAGGTGAGTTTTCATGCTCCCATTCATGTGTTAGGCCTCCCCCTTTTTATGTGTTTTCTGGATTTCTGGTGATGATTTCTGGAATCTTGTGCTTCACCAATTTTCATGATTTTCATTGATATGATATTAGTTTTTGTGCATTGGTGAATTTATGTGTTATTGACTTGTTATGAATACAAGTTTAGGGTATGATACCCTATTTTACCTTTGAGAAGATTCTTGTGATATTGATTAATCTTTTGTTGATTATCATTTACATACTTATAGTAGTATGCCGGTATGGTTGTTACATGTTCATGCCATATTATTTATCCTATACTTTATCATCTGATATTTATAGCTAGACTGATCCGTTTATTATTTTCTTATAAATAATACTCAGGTCAGACCGAGATGTTACAGGTGCTTCTGCTTGACTTCTCGTCAGGATTATTCTGACTTTTGGCTAACTACATAGATTAGTAGTTTATGGGTGTACACATTTGAGAAATGGACTCTATATTGTGTACTTATACTTTTTTATAGCACGTGATGCTATTCTTTTGTATTATCGTGGATCTTTCTGACCACTACTCTGATGTACACTTTCATGTGTTATATATATATATATATTCATATCTTTTTCCGCCTTTGTGATATGGATGTTTGTGACTGATTTATGTTATGATTATTTCTATGTCTGTTTCCGAAGATTATATATAGCCACCATGTGATAGCTTTGAGTTTGTATCGGTATGTCGGATTTCCTCCTTAAATGATATGCATCCTATTATATCTGACATATCGGTGCTCGCACAAAGAAGTTACATGGATGGTCGCTCCTCCACAGCCTTATTCTCCGTGCTAATTGACAGCACTACATCGTAGTGTTCTTGGTTAGCGTGGGTATAGAGGTGGGGCGTTACATTTAATAGAGTAATTTATTAATTTGAAAAATATTAAATTAATAATTAAATAAATTAAGTTAAACAACGTTAATAATACAATTAATTAACCCAAACTTAAATATTTAATATAATTTAATAGCTTAAAATAATTAACGTTAAGATATCAAAAATTAACTTTAAATAATGTAAATAAATAAAATTTGAATGTTTTAAATAAACATAATTAATCTTAAACCAATTTCAATTATGAAATTAATAAGTTTACATTGATCAAATCCGAGGCTTGGCGACTACAAGGGGACTTAAGCAAGTTACCATCTCTTTCCATACCACAAGGGGTTCATATGTCGGTGCCATATTCAATATGGTTTGGCTACCAAGCTTCTAGCACTAAATAATTAACAATCCATAGTTAATTTATCATCAAACCCATACTGATTTATCCGTATGCTAATTAGTGCACAAATTAACAATTTATTTAGCAAGTGCAGAATGGGATTTGTTCTGCTCCATAGATGCCCATAATAATCTGTATGACTCAAATTAATTTAGCAGTTTTTTATTTGGCCGAATAAACATCTCCGATTGAGTTATATAACTTTAACGACGTTATTTATATAAATAACGTAATTTAAAATTAGTCTGTATTAATATGTCGTAAAATTCTAATGGTCCAAATTAACCAATAGTTTACATGAAGGTGTAGTATTCGTCAATACAATCACAACGCAAAAATCCGCACGTTGATCGAATTTAAAACGAACACGTTATCGATATTTTAAGTTTTTGGTTTCAATTCAAACTCAATTTCTTTTTTTTTAAAGATGGGCCGAGCCCACGAATTTGAACCAAACCCAAACCGTTCTTCCCTCCCTTCTTCTTCCTCCTCTGTTTAACCCGCCTGCACATCGCCATTGTTGTGCATCTCGTGCGTTACTCCATGAAATCCACACTTCGTCCCACCATCGAGTTCCTCCACCCGCGCCTGTCATTTTCCACGACACCACTACTCGATCATCGCCACCACCATGATTTCAACTCGCGCGACAAAGCTACAGGCCGCAACACTACTTGTCGTCGAAATCGATGAAAAATTCACCACGCGCACATCTCTTCGCCCTGATCACTCGTCTATCCTCCGATTCGAATATCGCTGGCAGAGTCAAAATTTTAATTCAACCCTAGTTTTGAAGATTTCAAATCATTGTCATAGATTGTCACCAAATTTACATGAAAAATTCTTTTCTCTGATACGAACCTGTTTGCGCAGACGGGGTCGAGCGATTCGTAATGAGTTGAGAGCAAACATTTTTCAAAGTTTTGACGCTATTTTTCCCCCTTTTAGTTTTTCAAAGATTTCTCCATTGATACTCGACCAAATTCAATGACGTAAATATCTAAAAATACTACAGAAGACTATGAACAACTTTCGTCTAGACGGTCGAGGCTAATTTTGAGTATTTAGGAAGATTTGAATTTTTAAAAGAGGAAAAGGTGAATTTCTACTTTCTGTAAGTGTCACATGAAATGATATGAACTATCTCCTCTATATACATACTTTTCCCAATATCATATATCCTAGCAATATGTATAATTATTTTAAAACTTCAATTATACATGAAACATACATTAAATTTATATATGATTTCAAGAAGAAAAAGAAATCAAGGCAGAGGCACTCACAGTATTTATTCCAGAAGACTTCTGCTATTAGGAATTTTTTTGAAAAGATGATCGGAGAATGAAGGATAGGGCAGTTCTATTTATAAGCCCAAATTTTTATTTTACATTTCTACAAAAATATCCCTACTTATGAAATCATGCTTATGAAATCATTACCTGTAACTCTCTTCTTTTTACATGTACTGAGGCCTATGGATGATTGAACATAGCTCAACCTATAATTCCTTTTGACTTAACATAGCTAAAATGATTTTGTGTGTTAATTTCACATGACTAAGGAAGATATTTATTATTATATATATATATATATCTATATATTAATTTGCTTATTTTTTTATTTTAAATATGATGAATAAACATATAGATAGAGTATTTGAAGCTCACAACACAAAATTTCCAACAATTTAAATAAACCAAAATATTCGCAATATACCGGACATATAATATGTCGAATCACTCATCGAATACGTTTCTTATGTATATATGAAATTTTGGGGTTGCTATGTGTGTGTGGTAAGAAATTTTCTCAAAAATCAACTAACGATATCTAAACAATATTACATTCAAATAAATATTGTAAACTTCCGATTTTTCGATCGAGTTTTCGAAGGATATATATATATATATGTGTGTGTGTGTGTGTGTGTATTATTTTAGTTATTATATTTAAGATTGATTAAATATCCATATAAAATGTGGTCGAATTCTGGGTCGTTACATTCTTCCCCCTTAAAAGAATTTCGTCCCGACAATTTATTCTACTTTTTAACACAGAAATAAAATTAGAAAAACTCTAATCAAAGGAAATAATAACAAGATCTAACCACATGCTATCATCCAACTACCATCCATATAACATAACACTTAATTAGCATATCATACATGAGCATAAGGTTTACATACTTAAGCTACCTAGTTAAATATGTCAACACAAATATCTACATACTTAGATAAAATACTTGATCAAACACTACTACTCCCCTGACCCTCCTATCTTACAGAAAACCTTTTCCATCTAAATTGTCGTCACTAGAAAGGTTAATAACTTCCATAACGTCATCATCCGATATCCAGATAATCTCCGGATTAGGATTTGGTGGAAAAAGCATCAAGGATTCGTATCCATATTCAAATAGCTCCTCGTCTGTCCAATGATGGCCCATCACCTCTTCGAGCTGATTGAGAGTGCCTTCAACCTCCTTCCAGTCGGGCTCCACTCCTGTCACTCCTTCTTCCTCCATAATGTCTACTCCTTCTTCGACTGGGTCCTTCTCTTCCTTCTCTTCTTCCTCTTCTGGGTCTTCCTCTTCATTTGGTTCCTCCTCCTCCTCTGGGTCTTCCTCTTCATTTTGTTACTCCTCCTCTTCCTCCTCGTCTGGATCTTCCTCTTTGTCTTGTTCCTCCTCCTCTTCCTCCACTTCTTGGTCTTCCTCTCCTCTTAGGTATCCATTGTCCTCCTCGAAATCATGGTCTTCTCCTTAGTCAACCTCACCTACTCCGCCTTGTTCAAACTCTGACTCTTCCTCCGAGCCATGTGGCATTCCCTTATCTTCCATGGGTTCTCCTTCGTCCTTCTGCTCACCGTCTACCATAGGCTCTTCAAACATCAAAGGGTTAATTACTTCTGGGTTCCCCCTTCTTAAACATATCCTCTGAAGCTGGCTGAGTCCCTTTTTTGCAGTCACACGAATAATAGGTGCCATCTAATCAAACAAATAGATTTGAGGATAATGTACTTAAACTTAAAAGAGTTCATATATCCTAAAATGATAGTTCAATTCCTTAATATATTAGCATAATATTGGTGTATCCTATTGATTACAATGTCCAAGTCAATATAGACTCTATTTTATTGATTCATTTAGTTGTATCCTAATTGTGGGAAACACCTTATATAAATGACCCTTTTAAAATTAATTCTAGGCTACTTATTTCAAAATTCTTTAGTTAAGTGTAAAATTTAACCTACAGGGTATTCGGGTCTTAAATGTCCTCAAAATTTTCCTTTTATTTAATTACGCTATTTAAATTCTTACTATCTATTTACTAGGAAAATATAAACTAAGGTGGAACAAATGTCTATTACTGCATTAGTTAAAGAAAAGGGTGCCTATATGTGTATTAATGTGGTTTACTATTGATTATTTTCACCACCAATCTAAGTGACCCCTCTTATATATATATATAAGGGATGGGTATTTCTTAAGACTTAACCCTAAAGAAAATGGAAATGTTTAGGGTGGGACTTATAGATAACGTTACTAGACTTCCTATTTCTTAGTTGTTTTTTCTCAACTTTCCCTTTTCTAAGTACCACTAAGCTAAGGTATCCTAAAATAAAGTCCTAGATGTCTGTTCCCCTTTTCTTACTATATTTCCTGACATTCAAAAATTATTGGCTGCTTAAATCTATAGCAATTACTTTTACAGAAGATCTTTAATCACCTGGTTAATCAAATAGAAGAATCCGTAGGAAAGATATTTTTAAAATTTTCTTATTAAAATAAAATCCTTGGTAAAATTATTTCATTTACCAAATTTAAAACAATACTATGTTGAGTTGCTTTGTTTAAGTCTTTAGGGACTCTTATCGATAACGTTGATCAGGCGTACCGACTATAGCCCATAAACTACTTAACAGATCAATCAACATAATAAATTTTTTTTATATCATTAACAAAACGCACACATATATATAATGCTCTCAACTCGATCTAGGACTACACTTACTTTTCCTAATTGAGTTAACCTCACCAGTGCCAAGGTTCTCGCTTAACCTTCAGCTCTAATACCACATGTAACGAACCAGATTTTCGACCCTCGAAAATCGACACATGTCCACTGTATCACATGCCAAATATTAAAGTGTCGGAAATACCAATTTGTTAGGGTGAAAGAAGAAGGCAGAAGATAGAATACAACTAAAGAATACAGAATCTCAGAACACAGCAAATAATATACAATACAACAATGATCTTTACAAAAAGGAAACATCTTTATTCATATATACAACATCAGAGTACACCAGACTTATCATAAATTTGGATAGTTATAGAAACCTATCCTTATATTGACAAACATACAGACTCTATAATACAGCGGAAGAAAAATATACGTGAATACATTTTGACCATCTATCTCCTTTCCAACTCCAAGTATCCAGCTAAACCTGGGAAAAACATGCTCGGTCTGATCCGAGCATTACATGGAATAATGCCAGGGTCAGTTTGGTAAACCAGCGTGAGTAAAATTTGATAATAGGTAACAACCAAACCGATTCTATGAAAATTTTCCAAACAAAGGGTATCTCGTAAGACCACACCGCATATAAAACAGATGGGCTTTTACCTTACGATAACCAAAACATTTTATATCAAATTCAATGATATTATCATAATGTATAGGGATCAAAGTAAATAGATAAAATAGCTGAAATGCTTGCATCTCACATTCCAACATACTAGGTTCTAAAGTCGAAAATGTAAGACGCGTATTAGAGATTAGTTTCCAACTAATGACTAGGTTACAGGGGTACCGCCCATCACAGTACTCGTCTAGAAAATGTACCGAGATAATACCTAATGACCCCTGCCAACACAAGACCGACCTACCCCTTACTGGATAGTACTGAATATGTCATCACCCTGGTTGTTTTGCAACCCTTTCCATATCGAGCTCTCATGCTGTAACAACCCAAGATTTTCAAAATATTTTAAATTAGATTTTATTTCCAAATTTTATTTTTAAAACATTTTTAAAAGTATAGTTGTAAATTTTCTAATATTAGTTGTATTTTGTTACAATTTTTAATTCTAGTTTCAATATAACAAACTATTTTCTTTATTTATTTTCCTAAGACTATTTATTTATTTTCATTTCTACATTTATTTTGTTTTAAAATTATTTTATTTATTTGATTTTTGATTGGTTTATTTTGAATAAAAGAAAGTGGAAATTCAAAGAGACAAAGCATTACACTAACACTTGTGCCTTTTCATTTTTAGTCTTTTCATTGTCTTGGCCGTTCATTTTCTTTTGTTTAGCCGTGTATTTGCTTTGTTATTCACGTGAGAAACTTCTCATTTTCTTCACAATTCACGGCATTCTATTTTCTGAAAATTTTGTAAGTTAATGGCTTCTCTTTTTTTCCTATTTTCCTCTTCATTTTTTTCATTGATTTTTGCTTGATCCCTTCATATGTTGCACGACCATAACCACCATCACCTTCACCGACCACCACCATCACCTCCTCCTCCTCATCATCTACGGCAAACCAACCCTCTCCTCTGTCCAGACCAGGCCGTGACCACCAAGTGAAGACAACACCACAAAACATTGAAAAACCCTTTGCAAAAATGCATAGCCGAGCCATATTCTCCCATCACCTTCATGTTTAGCCTCGGCCATCGCCCTAGAATCACCACCATCTACCGCCATCACCTCTGGCCGTCCCCTCACCACATCACCTAACCTGTAGAAGACCATGGCCGAGCCCATATGACCATAGGTCGAGCCTAGTTGTGCACCAAAACCCCTTTCTTTTGCCTTGTCCCTTTGTATTCCATACTTGCAAACTCCAACCTCTTCAAATTCTCTTGCTAGTCATGCATTGTGAGCCAAACCCGAGCCCTTACCACTAAATAAGCATGTATGGCCGAGCACTTGAGTGGTTAAAGCATGGTTAAGCCATTTTAGTCATTTGTTAATTCAAAATCCCATTTTTGTTTCAATTTAAATTTTGTTGAATATATATTTATATTGCCTTGTTTTATTTCTTGTATACAAGATCAAAACTTTGGCTCTCCCTCCACTTGAATCTAAAGTCGTGCTGTATCGTGCTTTATGGAATTTATTCGTATATTTTGATTTGCTAACTCCAGCTTGAAAAGGTGTGTTATCCACGCTTGACATTCATACTTATAAAATTGTGAAGTGATAACAAGTGAATGTGTTGAATTGTTATATCATGTTATACCTGCCTGTGATATGAATTATATGATGTTAAACCCTGGTTATAACCCGTCACATCATCTGATATGTTATATTCTGTTATATTGTTTATTTTATTCTGTTTCTCACACTGCAAGTTCCGTGTAGAATAAAATCACTATGGGTTGAAATGATACATACCCGAACGGACCCTAGAATAGGAAAAATCATTACGGGCTGAAATGATAGGCCTGGGCGATTTTTATTTACTTTTTTTTGACTTGGGATTGCGGGTTTGAAATGATAGAACCCAGATTTTTCTTTGTAAATTACAGATTGAAATGATGTATTATTTGTATCACTTGACTTAGGTTAGAAATATTATACAGACCCGTGGTTATTTTATATATATTTCTGGAAAATTTTAAGTATTTTAAAATGTAAAAATGATATTTTGATTTAAATTGAATTTAAAATGATTTAATAAAGTGTTAGTGATTTTTCTATGATTTAAAAGGTTAAATAAATAAATGGTAAAAATTGTAATTTGAAATCTAACTAAATTTGAAAATGTGAGATTTGTTTTAAAAATGGAAGTTTAAGTAAAGAAAAAAAATGGAAATTAAGTTTTATTTATGAAATGGAAATTTAAATTTAAGTGTTAAGTTAATTGTTAAAAATGCAAAGAATAGGAAAATTGTACACTTGGATTGAATAACTGAATTACTGAAAATTGGATTTTATTTATAAAATTTTACTTTATAAAACCATGAGTTAAAGGGTATTTAAATGAAAATTTTTGAAGTGGGAAAATATGATTTTATAAATTAAAATGGTTAAAATTGAAGTTTAATTGTTTCTGGAATTTTTGTATAAATCTGAAAATTTATTTAGTAGCACTTCAGAAATGCTATCAATTTTGGAATTAACTTAAAATCTGAACTAATAAATAATGCAGCACTTTGTAAGTGTTGTGGTTGATGCAAACGAACTAAAGGCTAAATTAACTAAGGGCTATTGCAGCACTTGGTAAGTGCTGTGGTTGTAGAAAGAAAATCTAAATACGAAATTAATTAAAGGAGCTACAATAACACTTGATAAGTGCTGCAGTTTGCTGAAATGAGATTTACAAATGTAATTGAACTACTGCAGCAGTTTTGTAAATGCTGTTTTTGCTGGATTGAACTAATTTTTCAAATTGAACCCTGAACTACTGCAGCAGTTTATAAATGCTTCTTTGCTGAAATGAACCGTTTTCAAGTAGAACTTACCGTAGCATTTTCTAAGTGCTGCGAATGCTGAAATTTCAATGTTTTGAAGTATTTAACTAAATAAACAAGCTTCAAAAGTGCTAAATTTTTGGGAATTGAATATTTGATTTGAAAGAATATTGAATTTATTTTTAAATGGTTTAAATGAATTATTTTGATTGGAAATATAAACCATTTGAAAAGAATAACCACGGGTTATAATAACGATTGGTTGTTAAAGAGACCGGGATCGGATATGGACATACTCTCTGTCGATACCGAAAACCACTTTAACAACTGTGTACGCGGTGGAGATTCCAGAATGAAGTAGGATGGTGGCGACGATCCTAAAGGTATATTTACGTGGACCCAACTCCCGTGAGTTGGCATAAGGTGGCTAAAACAGGAGCGATTCTCGGGCCAATGAGGTAGCACCTCTGATCGGACACACTTCTTCGATACCATTCTATTACTTTTGTGATTGACTGGGTGCACCCCTTGATTTTTGGAGTGTGGCTCGAGGTGGGCGGTAGTAGCTGCTATGCGTTTCCACCAGCCCGTATGCGTAATTGGTATATCTACCCTGGCATTGCCTTGTTGTGCCGTGTCACCTACCATATCGAACTTTACTACGAGATGGGATTTGTGCCGTAGCCTGTGGAGTATTGAGGGTAGCCCCCGATCTGGGAGTATGCTAATACTGGATAGACTACTGGGACTATTACGTGTTAAGGTGGAAAATGTCAAGCCTTAATGCTATTTAAAAGTAAGTTTATTTTATTATTAGACATTATTATAATAGCGAATATTACTACATAGTAGATAGTTTAATGGATCCTTAAATAATGGGCGATCCCAAACATTCTTTAAGTTACTTGTACCTTTTATTACAGTTCTCTTAAGTTGGTTTACATTGTATAAGTATGTATGTCCTGACTCGAGTGTTTGTGTTTTTCTTTACGCTCGGGTCAGCCTGAGTATCAGCTTTGGATCTCACCTTCTGGAGCTAGGACTGCTGGAGATCATCATTTATCTAGTTGCTATCTATTTCCATTCAGTATTTCTATGTCAGTTTATGTATTAGAGACATATGTATTTGGGATTTCTACTGTACTTGTTTCAGAACTGTATTTGTTTTTCAAACTTTGTATATGTTTTTGAGACTATGTAATTGTAGTGGCTTCATGAACCACTATTTATTTTATTCTTTCGCTGTGAGTTATTCTGATATTATGTGTCTGTGATTCTATGATTGGTTTTTATTTGCTCCAAATTTATTTACAATCTATTGTTTTGTGTTATTTAAGTCCAACATGTGTGGATTTATTTTCGATTTTAATGGTCCAAAATAGTGGGACGTTACATTTGGTATCAGAGCGAGGTTTTTTGGCAAACCTTAGCCTATGGAGCAAAAACTCATTAGAGATAGGGTGGAAATACCCTAGAATGAGTGAAATCAATCTTATAATCATTTCTTTGTGAGAGAACGTATTTTTAAGTATAAATTTTTTTCGAATGATTTTAAAGGGTTTTTAAAGATTATTTTGGATATAAATTTTTTTTCTTGTTTTAAAATCTCATTTTCTTAACTTCATTACTTTCGAATCCACCTGCTAATTTGAATTCTTTGATTAGGATTTCCCTTTCTAGTTGAAACTTATTTGTGTCTTTCTGTTTTACCTTTATCCTAAAATTCATTCTTGATTTTTTCAGGATGGATCGTAGGAATGCCAGAGGTAGGGGTCGTGGTATTGCCCCAGTTCCCGAGCCTGTTGCACCCATCAGGTTCACTACTCTTTGCAAGGAATTCACTTAACTTGGTGGTACCAAGTTTACTGGATCTGAGAGCATCATAGAGGCTCAACAGTGTTTGAGGAGTCTTGAGAGGATTTTTACTGGTTTGGAGATTACTGATGCGCAGAAGCGTCAGTTGGCAGCTTGGCAGTTGAAGGAGGCAGCTTTGGATTGGTGGGAGTCTATCACAGCTTAGACTGTAGAGGCAGACATTTCTTAGGATCAGTTTAGGTATCTTCTTGTGTTGTCTTGTGTTCTGTTAAGCTTTTCTCTTTAAAACCTATCTTAAGCTTATCTATCTCTTTTCCAAGGAGGCTTTTGTGGGAAAATGGATGCCCGATGCCGGGAAATCTCAGATTTATCGTGAGTTTATGGATCTCAAGCAGGGTACCATGTCCTTTTCTGAGTATGAGCGGAAGTTCAATGAACTTTCCAAGTTTGGTCCTGGCCTTATTGACACCCAACTTAAGAAGAATGAGAAGTTCATAGCTGGAGCTCGCCCAGAGTTCTATGATCGTCTCATTTCTCATGTTCATGGCACTTTCACCGAGCTTATGGATATGGCTATTCGTTATGAGAACCCTACTTCCAAGGGTCCTGCTGTTGTTGGTTCTCCCGCATCTCAGTCTTCCTCTGTTAACTCTAAGAAGAGAAAGCCAAATTTCCATCAGTAGAAGAAGAATTGGCTTAAGAATCCGGGTTTGGGATCTTCATCTTCTCCTTCTCAGAGGCACCCTATCGACCTATCTTCCATCACCTGTTTCAAGTGTGATCAGAAGGGACACTATGCTAATAGTTTCCATACTTCAGTTGGTGCTGTTGTTCCTCCACCTCAGAATACCAGGAACAACCTCTGTCATGTCTGTCTGCAACCTGGTCATTTCAAGAATGATTGTCCTTTGTATCAGAAGGGCAAGCCATCTGGTATTTTGGCTGTTACCTCTGCTTCTTCACCTGCTCCACTTGCACCTGCTCCTGCTCCTAGTGATAACCAAGGTACTCTCCAGGCCACCTTTTATTTATTTAAGCATCCTGGTCGTGTTTTATTTGATACTGGAGCTTCGCATAGTTTTATTTCTATGGCTATTTGTGATAAGTTTGAGCATCGCCTTTCTCCTGAGTATGCTTTTGTTCCTTTATGGGTTTCTAATCCTATTGGGGGTCCCGCGAACCTTAGTAGGATTTGTAGAGGAGTGAAACTTCTCCATTCTGATCATCGCTTTAGTGGCAATTTCTATGTTCTTGGTTTTGATACTTTTGATTTATTACTTGGAGATGATTGGTTAAGGAATCATGATGCTCACATCTCTTGTAAATCCCGAACTATTTCTCTTGTTGATGATCGGGGTAATCCTTTGGTTATTCAGTGTCGTATGCCTCATGATTATGCTGGCAGCTTTATTTATTCTCTGGATTCTTCTCCTGTTGATCTTCAGTCGACTCGTGTGGTCAAACTTTATCCTGATGTCTTTGGTGAAGTCACTGCTTTACCTCCTAAGCGGGAAATTGATTTCCATATTGATCTTATTCCTGGAGCTCGACCTGTAGTTCTTCTTCCTAGAAGGATGGCACCCCGTGAGAAGGTTGAGTTAAGGAAGAAAATTGAGGACTTGTTCTCCAAGGGTCTGATCAGACCTAGCCACTCCGAATGGGGAGCAGCGGTGGTTTTCGTCACCAAGTCCGATGGTTCTCTCCGGATGTGTGTGGATTATAAGGAGCTGAACAAGCTCACTATGAAAAACAGATATCTAATGCCTCACATCAATGATATGTTCGACCAGCTTTATGGCGCCACTGTTTTCTCTCAGCTTGATCTTGCCTCAGGTTTTCACCAGCTCAGAGTTGCTGAGGAAAGTATTCCCAAGACTGCTTTCCGTACTGAGAATGGGTTTTATGAATGGTTAGTCATTCCTTTCGGTTTGACTAATGCCTCTGCTTTCTTTGTTGATTTGATGAATCGTGTTTTTCGTGATGTGCTTAATAAATTTGTTCTTGTCTTTGTTGATGATATTCTCATTTTCTCTAAGTCTGAGGAAGAACATGAGTCGCATTTGAAATCTGTTCTTGAGACTCTTAGAAATCATCAATTGAAGGCTAAATTTTCTAAATGCCATTCTGGAAGGATGAAGTCCTATTTCTCGGACATATTGTTTCTGGTAATGGAGTTTCTGTTGATCCAGTCAAGATCTCTGCGATCAATGTAAGTCTTTATTTCCCTTCTTTTCCTCTATGTCATTTAATTATTCTATCTTTTCTGTTGTCCTTATTTATCCCTATTCTGTGCAGGATTGGGAAACTCCTAGGACTCCAACTGATATTCGTAGTTTTCTGGGCCTTGCCGGTTATTATCGGAGATTCATTGAGAATTTTTGCTCGGATTGCTGCTCCTCTCACCGCTTTGACTCGAAAGAATGCTAAGTTTATTTGGAGTGATGAGTGTAAAGCTGCATTCAATGAGTTAAAGCACAAGCTTACTTCCGTACCAGTTCTTACCGTTCCAAATGGAAATGAGGGATTAATGGTATACATTGATGCTTGTCGTGAAGGTTTGGGAGCTATTCTAATGCAGGATGGGAAGGTCATAGCTTATGCCAGTCGTCAGTTGAAGACCCATGAAGCCAATTACACTGCTCATGATTTGGAATTGCTTGCTGTGGTTTTTGCTTTGAAGCTTTGGAGGCGTCATCTTTTGGGAACTAAGTTTGAGCTTTTTACATATCATCAGTCTTTGAAGTATATTTTCACTTTGAAGGATTTGAATTAGAGACAAGTTAGGTGGTTAGAGTTCCTTGCTTCTTATGACCTCGACATCAACTATACCCCTGGGAAAGCTAATGTTGTAGCAGATGCTTTGAGTCGGAAGAAGGCGATGTTATGTCAGCTTGTTGTTTCTTCTTCTCTTTTGGATCGTATCATGGCCAAGCAGGATGAGGATCAGATGCTTAGGCTAATTAAGGAGAATGTTCATAGTAGGGTTGGAGGTAGTAGTCTTGATGGCAGTGGAGCTCAGATCGATGATAGAGGTACTTTGAGGATTAATAATAGGATTTGTGTCCCGAATGTTGATGGATTGAGGCAGGAGTTACTTCGGGAAAATCATCGATCCAGACTTTCTATTCATCCGGGAGTGACCAAGATGTATCAGGATATGAACAAGTTGTATTGGTGGAGAGGTATGAGGCGAGATATCTCCATCTTTGTTAGTAGGTGTGCGACTTGTCAGCAAGTCAAGGCAGATCATCAGAAGACCCCTGGTTTATTGCAGCCCCTTGAGATTCCCAATTGGAAATGGGAACAAGTTCCTATGGATTTTATTGATGGATTGCCGAGGACTAGGAGGGGAAATGAGAGTATCTGGGTTATTGTGGATAGATTGACCAAGTCAGCTCATTTCATTCCAGTCAAGTCTACCCGTTCTGCTTCTAGTTTGTTTGAGATTTATATGAGAGAGATTGTTCGTCTCCATGGTGTCCCTCTCAGTATTGTTTGTGATCGTGATCCTATCTTTACTAGTCAGTTTTGGAAAGCTTTCCAGGAATCTTTGGGTACTCACTTGAATCTGAGCACTGCTTACCATCCACAGACCGACGGTCAAACGGAAAGTGTGAATCATATTCTAGAGGATCTTCTTCATGCTTGTGTGCTTGATTATGGAGGTTCTTGGTAAGATCTTCTCCATCTTGTCGAATTTACCTATAACAATAGTTATCAGGTATAATTTCTATCTTTTATTTTGATCTTGTCTTAATCTTTTATCTATCTCATTTCTATCTTCGAATTCAGGCTAGCATTAAGATGTCGCCGTTTGCTGCTCTATACGGACGATCTTGTAGATCCCCATCTTGCTGGATTGAATCTGGTAATCGTTTGGTTCTTGGTCCTGATATGATTTTGGAAGCTTCGGAGAAGGTTGAGGAGATTAAGAGGAAGATGAGGATTGCGCAGGATAGGCAGAAGAAGTACGCTGATAAGCGTAGGCGGAGTTTAGAGTTTGCTGTTGGTGATCAGGTTTTCCTTAAGGTCTCTCCCTTAAGGAATGTCATTCGCTTTGGTCGTAGAGGGAAGCTTTCTCCTAGGTTCATTGGTCCTTTCCGCATTATGGAAAGAGTTGGTTCTTTGGCTTATCATTTTGAATTGCCTGAGAAGCTTTCTGGAGTGCTTGATGTATTCCTCGTCTCGCATCTTCGTCGGTATCTTCATGACCCATCTCTTATTGTCCAGCCTTCTGCTCTTGATAGTTTGGATATAGAGCCTAATCTGACTGTCGAAAGGAAGCCACTTCGTATTGTCGATAGAGGTACGAAACAGCTAAGAAAGAAATCTGTTAGTCTGGTCAAAGTACAGTGGAGTATTGATGATCGAGACTGTACCTGGGAGACGGAGGAGAGCATTCGTGCTTCGAATCCGGAATTGTTCGTTTCAGGTACTATTTGTTTTTCTATCTTGCTTTTACTTATTCTCATTATTTTCCTTGTTTCATTCTTTTCGAGGACGAAAAGATTTGAGTGGGGGAGAGTGTAACAACCCAAGATTTTGCAAATATTTTAAATTAGATTTTATTTCAAAATTTTATTTTTAAAACATTTTTAAAAGTGTAGCTGTAAATTTTCCAATATTAGTTGTATTTTGTTTACAATTTTTAATTCTAGTTTCAATATAACAAACTATTTTCTTTATTTATTTTCCTATTTTCCTAAGACTATTTATTTATTTTCATTTCTACATTTATTTTGTTTTAACTTTTATTTTATTTATTTGATTTTTGATTGGTTTATTTTGAATAAAAGAAAGTGGAAATTCAAGGAGACAAAGCTTTACACTTTAACTTGTGACTTTTCATTTCTAGTCTTTTCGTTGTCGTGGCCATTCATTTTCTTTTGTTTAGCCATGTATTTGCTTTGTTATTCATGCTTCTCATTTTCTTCACAATTCACGGCATTCTATTTTTTGAAAATTTTGTAAGTTAACGGCTTCTCTTTTTTTCCTATTTTCCTCTTCATTTTTTTCATTGATTTTTGTTTGATCTCTTCATATGTTGCACGGCCATAACCACCATCACCTTCACTGACCACCACCATCACCTCCTCCTCCTCACCATCCACGGCAAACCACCCCTCTCCTCTATCTAGACCAGGCCGTGACCACCAAGTGAAGACAACACCACAAAACATTGAAAAACCCTTTGCAAAAATGCATAGCCGAGCCATATACTCCCATCACCTTCATGTTTAGCATCGGCCATCACCCTAGAATCACCACCATCTACTGCCATCACCTCTGGCCGTCCCCTCACCACATCACCTGACTTGTAAAAGACCATGGTCGAGCCCATATGACCATAGGCCAAGCCTAGTTGTGCACCAAAACCCCTTTCTTTTGCCTTGTCCCTTTGTATTCCATACTTGAAAACTCCAACCTCTTCAAATTCTCTTGCTATTCGTGCATTGTGAGCCAAACCCGAGCCCTTACCACCAAATAAGCATGTATGGACGAGCCTATGAACCATCATGGCCGAGCACTTGAGTGGTTAAAGCATGGTTAAGCCATTTTAGTCATTTGTTAATTCAAAATCCCATTTTTGTTTCAATTTAAATTTTGTTGAATATATATTTATATTGCCTTGTTTTATTTGTTGTATACAAGATCAAAATCTTGGCTCTCCCTCCACTTGAATCTAAAGTCGTGATGTATCGTGCTTTCTGGAATTTATTCGTGTATTTTGATTTGCTAACTCCAGCTTGAAAAGGTGAGTTAATCACGCTTGACATTACTTATAAAATTATGAAGTGATAACAAGTGAATGTGTAGAATTGTTATATCATGTTATACTTGCCTGTGATAAGAATTATATGATTTTAAACCCTGGTTATAACCCGTCACATCATATGATATGTTATATTTTGTTATATTGTTTATTTTATTATGTTTCTCACACTGCAAGTTCCCTGTAGAATAGAATCACCATGGGTTGAAATGATACATACCTGAACTGACTCTAGAGTAGGAAAAATCGTTACGGGCTGAAATGATAAGCCTGGCGATTTTTATTTACTTTTTTTTTGACTTGGGATTGCGGGTTTGAAATGATAGAACTTGGATTTTTCTTTGTAAATTACGGATTGAAATGATATATTATCCGTATCACTTGACTTAGGTTAGAAATATTATACAGACCCGTGGTTATTTTATATATTTTTCTGAAATTTTCTAAGTATTTTAAAATGTAAAAATGATATTTTGATTTAAATTGAATTTAAAATGATTTAATAAAGTGTTAGTGATTTTTCTATGATTTAAAAGGTTAAATAAATAAATGGTAAAAATTGTAATTTGAAATATAACTAAATTTGCAAATGTGAGATTTGTTTTAAAAATGGAAGTTTAAGTAAAGAAAAAAAATGGAAATTAAGATTTATTTATGAAATGGAAATTTAAATTTAAGTGTTAAGTTAATTGTTAAAAGTGCAAAGAATAGGAAAATTGTACACTTGGATTGAATAAGTGAATTACTGAAAATTGAATTTTATTTATAAAATTTTTCTTTATAAAACCATGAGTTAAAGGGTATTTAAATGAACATTTTTGAAGTGGGAAAATATGATTTTATAAGTTAAAATGGTTAAAATTGAAGTTTAATTGTTTCTGGAATTTTTGTATAAATCTGGAAATTTATTTAGTAGCACTTCAGAAATGCTATCGTTTCTGGAATTAACTTAAAATCTGAACTAATAGATACTGCAGCACTTTGTAAGTGCCGTGGTTGATGCAAATAAACTAAAGGCTAAATTAACTAAGGGCTACTACAGCACTTGGTAAGTGCTGTGGTTGTAGAAAGAAAATCTAAATATGAAATTAATTAAAGGAGCTACAGTAGCACTTGATAAGTGCTGCAGTTTGCTGAAATGAGATTTTCAAATGTAATTGAACTACTGCAGCAGTTTTGTAAATGCTGTTTTTGCTGATTGAACTAATTTTTCAAATTGAACCCTGAACTACTGCAGCAGTTTATAAATGTTGTCTTTGCTGAAATGAACTGTTTTCAAATATAACTTACCGCAGCATTTTCTAAATGCCGCGAATGCTGAAATTTCAATGTTTTGAAGTATTTAACTAAATAAACAAGCTTCAAAAGTGCTAAATTTTTGGGAATTGAATATTTGATTTGAAAGAATATTGACTTTATTTTTAAATGGTTTAAATGAATTATTTTGATTGGAAATATAAACCATTTGAAAAGAATAACCACGGGTTATAATAACGATTGGTTGTTAAAGAGACCGGGATCAGATATGGACATACTCTCCGTCGATACCGAAAACCACTTTAACAACTGTGTACGCGGTGGAGATTCCAGAATAAAGTAGGATGGTGGCGACGATTCTAAAGGTATATTTACGTGGACCCAACTTCCGCGAATTGGCATAAGGTGGCTAAAACAGAAGCGATTCTCGAGCCAATGAGGTAGCACCTCTGATCGGACACACTTCTTCGATACCATTCTATTACTTTTGTGATTGACTGGGTGCACCCCTTGATTTTTGGAGTGTGGCTCGAGGTGGGCGGTAGTGGCTGCTATGCGTTTCCACCAGCCCGGATGCGTAATTGGTATATCTACCCTGGCATTGCCTTATTGTGCCGTGTCACTTACCATATCGAACTTTACTACGAGTTGGGATTTGTGCTGTAGCCTGTGGAGTATTGAGGGTAGCCCCCGATCTGGGAGTATGCTAATACTGGATAGACTACTGGGACTATCACGTGTTAAGGTGGAAAATGTAAAGCCTTAATGCTATTTAAAAGTAAGTTTATTTTATTATTAGACATTATTATAATAGCGAATATTACTACATAGTAGATAGTTTAACGGATCCTTAAAGAATGGGCGATCCCAAGCATTCTTTAAGTTACTTGTACCTTTTATTATAGTTCACTTGAGTTGGTTTACATTGTATAAGTATGTATGTCCTGACTTGAGTGTTTGTGTTTCGCTTTACACTCGGGTCAGCCTGAGTATCAGCTTTGGATCTCACCTTCTGGAGCTTGGACTGCTGGAGATCATCATTTATCTAGTTACTATCTATTCCATTCAGTATTTCTATGCCA
This sequence comes from Allium fistulosum, assembly GCA_030737815.1. NCBI lineage: Eukaryota > Viridiplantae > Streptophyta > Magnoliopsida > Asparagales > Amaryllidaceae > Allium > Allium fistulosum. The sequence goes on from CM060906.1 coordinate 923,543,973, forward strand.
GTTTATGTATTAGAGACATATGTATTTGGGATTTCTACTGTACTTATTTCAGAACTGTATTTTTTTCTTCAGACCATGTATCTGTTTTTGAGACTATGTAATTGTAGTGGCTTCATGAACCACTATTTATTTTATTCTTCCGTTGCGAGTTATTCTGATATTCTACGTCTGTGATTCTGTGATTGGTTTTTATTTGCTCCAAATTTATTTACAATCTATTGTTTTGTATTATTCAAGTCCGACATGTGTGTATTTATTGTCGATTTGAATGGTCCAAAATAATGGGATGTTATACATGCACATCCAATCCATAAATATGTAGATGTATCGTATCTAAAAGGGTGACAACATACCCTAATGCGTGCAACCCACATAGCCTTGTGGCATCTCCTATGTTTTAGCCATTCCCGGTTGATGAGGCTTGAGGCTACTAGTGAAGTCAAAAGACTTCTATGTTTCGCTTATGGTTTGTTGAACATAAAAGACTAGTGGGAACCTTATTAGAAAATTGAAATAATAAAATTTAATATTTCTAATATTGTAAGAATGTATGTTATTTAATTTTAATAATAATCTACATTGATAAATTTGTGCATTTAAAATGATTGTTAAAACGTTTATCAATTAAGATATATAATTAAATTGAATTGAAAATTGACAAATAGAAATATAAAATATACCTACTAATAAATGACTTTTTCATGTGAATGTTTCCATACCCATGCAAGTGCCTAATTTTACAACTACCTAATTTGCTCGTATTTGGTCACTTACATGCTTATTTGGTCTAGACCATGTATTGCATTCTATGAGTTTAGAAATCTACAAGAAATATGGGACTATGGATATTTGATCCATATACTATCGCATATAAATGTTATATGGGGAATGGTCATAGTTTGTAATGTACGATACATCGATGAAGTTAGCTCATTAGAAAATAAGCCAATAAACAGTACTGTGAGACGGAGTCTTCATTTTATTGATTACAGAAAGTATTATATTGTGTTAAATGTAACACTAGACCACAACTACAAGAAAGGTCTTAGAATTCGATCACTGAAATCAGCTTGATCAGTTTACGTAAGTTGCATCATATTTGATGCCCTATAATGTTAAGGATGATTAAATGCATCTTTGTAAAGCGTTCATTATGATATTGTAGTAAGGGTTTTCTTTTGAATAGTTCGACCATTTAGAAAGAAAAGTGAATGTACAAGAGTGACTTAAGGTACAATTGGAATGAAGAGAGTGAACAGTTGCTTCTGCTTCATAAGAGAAACATTGGAAACAAGAATTGTAATAATAATGAATGATACTTAAAAATTTGAATAAGAAATATGAATTCTATTTCAAAATGTATTTTCATATAGAAAATCGTTTTATATGATATTTATTTCTTTGAGTTCGAGATATTTGATCAAGAACTTTCCACTGTAAACTAGTTATAGTATATGAAATAAACAATCTATATTAAGTAAATGATGGGCCTTCAAATTTAGTATGTTATTATAGTAATGTGGAAATAGTGGAAGCATGTCATATAAACTTATCGATTGCATCAAATTACTAATATTGTTTTCATAAAACATACCGAGCATTATTTGTGAAATAATGACTATTTTTCGGTATCGACCGAAAGATAGACATAGCTATATTTTAATATGAATATATGAATATTCATTATGATATAAAAATATAATGTGGTATTTCTTTTCATAACAGAAGTGATGGATTGGAAAATACAAAAGTATCTAATATTATTTACAATAATTTTGGAATTATAGACCAAGCCGTAATTTTGAGAAATAATTTTATTATATGATTATGGATCATATGATATTGGTTAATTATATCCCAAACGATTATAGCTATGCACCCATTTAGTGGGAGCATCATAAGAGTTAATGAACTCTTTGGATTGATACATATAGATGTATGCAATCATAAGTCTATTAATACCAAAATGATTCCACGTACTTAATCATATTCACCGATGAGTTGTCACCGACATGGACATACATATTTGATACATATGTAGGATGTCTAAGGTAGACTTACAGAGTACAAAACGAAAGTAAATAATAAAACATGCAATTAAAATGATTCGATTTGATCGAATGGGTGAGTATATTGGAAAGAGTTCCAAACGTACCTACCAATGAATAGAGATTCATTCTTAAAAGTCACTCCACCATGTGATACATAATAATGTACCGATAAGAAGTGATCGAACTTTCTTGACAAAAGTACGATTAATTGTGAGTGAAGTTGAATTATTTTCTTTTTATAAAGTCATGTACTTAAGAGTAGTACACAAGGTTAATATTATTTCATCTAAATAATAGTTTACAAAATCATACAAGATAAGGGTTTATAAGAAACCCCAATGTATCCTAGACCAAGGAGTTGGCAGGTTGTGCGAGTTGAAAGTCTGCACGTAATAATTGTTCATGAGAGACCTTGTATGAATCTCCTTAAAAGGAGTTTGGGAAGGACTATCACTGGATGACATATTTATGTTTCGAACATAAGTTTTATAATATAAAACTAAATCAGTTTCTAGAAAAGGCAATTCATAAGGTTTTTATGAATACCTATTCGGTTGCACCGAGAAACAATTGTAGTTTCAAGAAATGCGAAGTTCATAGTAAAGGAATTTCTTTGAGAAATTATTAGTAGTAAAATGAAATTGGATACGATCCAAGATAAAACTGATTACATGAGATGAAATGAAATTAACTAACCTAAACGAACACGTCGCATTATAGTGCCTAATAAGTATCCTCACACATTGAAGAGAAACTATGAGTTTGTTATCAATATCGAAAATATATAATCCTCAGTGGTTTAAATAAACCATTAAGAGTGCTGACTTTATAATATGGTGTGATGCAAAGATCCGAAAATGAATTCCAAGTACGTTATCAAAATATGATTTTGGTTATTGTAACTAAATGGATGTGATCCATTGGCCATAATTGTGTCTTTACGAGCAAGACCAATGCAGCTGGAACTAAATGAGAAATGTTGATAAGAATAATCTAATAAATTTCAAATGTTGAGATTAGCGTAATAGATTCGTCATTCAACATGATCACGTTATTTCAGATTTACTCACAAGATTATCGCTTGATAAGACTTAGTGTTTTGGTACATATGTGCTAAAATAGAAAATTCTAAATAATGATTTAGTGTAGACTATTTGCACATAACAATCAATGTGTCTCGAAGTCAGTAAGTCAGTAGAAGCGATATAGAGTTTCTGAGTTTTCAGGTATGATCCAAGAAATGATAGAAAGTATCATTTTATAAGCATCAGAATTGAACAAATATTTTGATAGAAATATCAAATTGTTTGATTATCAATCAAAATGCAGAGGAAGCATGTGTTCATAAGAAAGAATGTTAAAAGGTATATAGATATTTCTAAACCATAAGTAAACAACACAATGATGTTTTTTTAACGATGTACATGTGTCAAAATAAGTTTTAGTTGTTTTAATACTCAATGTTGGATTTGTAAATAATGTCTTTTATAGTAAGTATAAAAGATATTGGAAATGTCCCAAAACGATATGCAAGGACACCTTATTAAAATGTTCGATATGGAACATGTAAGATGGATTCCTTATGCATTGGTAATAGAAATTATCGTAGGTGTTATGTGGTCTATGATATCGTGTTTTGTTTATGTATATAGTACATTAAGCAAATCTCAAATCCAAATTGATATCACTAATGGTAGTTTGGAGTGTTCTCGTGTATTTGCGAAATACTAGATAATTGTTTACAAAAACAACGAACTCCTTATCAAGGAGTGTTCAGACTCAAATTTCATAAGTGAAATTGAGTAGAACATGTCAACTATATATTAAGAACCTTTAAGTTGGAAATGTTCCAAATAGAAGAGATTGTGGCTAATTCATTTACTTGAATAGCGCTATAATAAAATGATGTATATAAAAATGCACAAATTTATAATGGAGTTGGGGGTAATTCCAAATGTTGAGATTCCTATAACATTGTTATATGATAACAACGTCATGACATAGTTCATAATAGAACTTAGAGCTCATTAGAAATCAAGAGACATACTTCGAACTGTTCCACATACAAAGGTAGTTTATCAGTGTTGGAGAGAGTTAATCGATATAGTAGATGATTAAAAAAATAGCACACCCGTTCACTAAGAGACTGACCCAATTGGTTATAAGAAAATCGATTGGAGAAGTTGGAATAAGATGCCATAATTGACCCTAAGTGCAAGTGGGAGATTAATAGAGTTAAGGGTATGCCCTATGGGCAATTATGTAAGTTAATACATATATCTAACTCAATAACCAATCTTGTTCGAAATCAAAGGTATTTTCTTTCTATTATATACTTGATATAATGTGGTTATATTAATTAATTTATTTAAAAGTATATTTAATAGAAAATCCATAAATGGTAAGTTTTTGTGGTAGTAGTTAAAAGGTGTTGTAACCATGAGTAATTTATCACAATAAAAATAAATATACCATTTTAAATGTTCCTAGTCAAGATGCATCGAAACTGGATAGCGATGTATCCATTGAGACTAGAGTACGAACGCTCTCCAAATGTTGTGCAGTGTATTACTCATGACTATTGGAGGCGCCAAGGGGTTATGTACTGATAGTTATTGGATAACTATGGAACAACTCACTCGATAGTTTTCTGATGGTTAATATAACTAAGGCCAAATAGAAAATATCGATGTGACTGTTTTACATAGTTCTCTTGACTTGAGAATACTATAGATTTTCAATATGAAAGCTACGCTTTAATTATAGTCAAATCATGGCATGGTGTCCATCGAGTGACTATAGTTGGGTCGAGTGGAAGTATTGGAAGTCAAGCACTATTCAAGAGAGGATTTGTCTCCTCTGTAATATGGGATTAGTATCACGGTTAACTCAAAGTCAAAGTCTCTGGACAGAGCATTTCGATTCATAATAATTGTTATTATTGAATCAAGGACTTCGTGTTTGGACTATAGAGTTAAATATTGAAGATATTGGAATTTTGACCATTAGCAAATTCGATAAGTCCAAAGTGATATAGTTTTGACAAAGAGAATTAGTGTAAATAAATGCCTCAATCGGGTAATGCTTATAAAACTAAAATTGGATTTTACCAAAACTAAGTAAGCAATAAATTTAGTCATAATGTCGCACCACCTGCTAAGTGACGTGTGAACGTTAACATTTGAATAATTTAATGTTAATTGCTGGTCGAATTTACACGCAAGAGTTACACAACCGAAACGATGAGACCAAAAGATTTAATTGGTTTATAATTGTCATGAATTAATTAATATTCATGAAATATTAATTATAAAATTTGAATATGATTTGAGATATAAATATTGTTATATATATATATATATTTATAATAGTTATAAATATATCAGTCGATATGAGATATCGATAACAAATTAAATTGGATGTAGTTAAATGGGATAAATGGGCGATTGGCTTATGTTGTTTGAGGCATGGATCAGTTGCAACGACTTATCATAGAGGCAGCAAAAATGGCATTTTGGGTTTTGAAATGCATGGTCGAGATTAGGTGAGAAAAAATATAAAATACTATTCTCTTTTCTCTCTCATTCAACTATTATAAAAATATCTTTAAACCTAACTTCAACAGACTTTATTGCTGCCTCTTCCATCCTAATAAAGGGCGAACCATACCTGCAAAACTTCAATTAGATCTCAAATCTAATTACTTCAAATGGATAGCTTTTTGATAGAAAAGGCTTTTCAGTTCAAAGGACTAGCAATCTGACGAATCGATGGGGTTTCCAAAGGACGAGGATACATCATTACAAGGTGGACTTGAGGGCATTGGTTAAGGTAAATATTTAGTTTCATTTAAGATATATGATTATTGTATATTTGATTATTGCTTATATACATACATACATACATACATACATACATACATACATACATACATACATATCAGTGTGTGTATGTATTATTACTGCTTTGTTAGTGAGGTGAGCTTACTATAGGTAATGATGTTGTCACAATGATTATTGGTTATGTGCATAAGTTTAAGTAAAATACATATACATATATTTTATTAATAATCTGATGTTCCACGAAAAATTATTTTATTTTGTTTTTATATTACATTAACTTATATGTACATATTAATATATAAATCAATTTATTTACATAATTTATATCAAAGTATATATATACATCTATATTATGTAAAATATGATCAAATAATTTTCTAATGTATATTTATATGAATTATGAATTTTAGAAACTGATTTTTCTTTTCAATTATTAGTTAATTTTATTATTATAAGATTTAATAAATTCATAAAAAATAAATCTTGTTTCAAAAATTTAATTTTAAAATTTCTAAAATTATTTTATAATTACAAAAGCTCTTGGCCAAAAATTTAGATTTTTTAAACATGTTTTAATATTTTATAAAAATTATTTAAAAAATTTGGTCGAATATTATTTAATTAATAAAAATATTATTTTTACTTGGAAAAATCAAGAAAATTTTTGCAACCCTTAAAATATTATTCTTGATTTTGTAAAAATTTAAAATTTGATATTTTATTATATACTTATTTTATGTTATTTATTTATGATAGTTTGACCAACTGATTCATAATAAATATATATTAATGTGTTAAAATTCTAGTAAATTTGGAACAGTAACGTATTTTGATCTGGAATGTTAGGAATTTTTTTAATATATATATAATTTATTATAATACAAATTTACATTTAACTATTATATTTATATACACACACACATATATATTTACATCATCATTATTTCATTTTTAATTCGTGTATATATATATATATGTAAAAAATTCATTTCTTTAAACTTATAATTTAAATACACATATATATTTTTAATTGATATTTATAATATAGTATATATGTAGATATATATATATATTAGTTTTCATAATATATATCTTTATATATACATATATAATTAATTGGATATATATATATACATATATATATATATATATATATATATTCTATAAGTATATGCACGTATTTGGATAACATACAATATATATAGGATGATTTAATGTGTCCGTTGCGATGTAAATCCCAACATCTATATATGGGCATGTTATACCTTGCATGGAATACCATGATACATATACATATGTATATGAGACATATGTATACTTATATATATATAAAGTGAAAACAAAGCAAATAAATTTCTAATAGCAATTTATAAATTTAAATGAAAAATCTGATTATATTTAAATTAAATTTAGAAATGTTCTAAATAAATTAGACTTCATAGGCCCAATAATGATCCAATAGGGTAAAAAAAATTGAAATCCACTCATATCTTCCGCTATAGGATGATCTAGTTCCAACTTGACTTAGTCGAACTGCTTGCTCATAGACCCGTGCTCCCTAACGGTGTACCATTCGTGAGTATCCTCGGGTCTACCAACACTCAGTACCATACCGGGAACGATGGTCGCATTGTAAACTGGGATGGTGGGAAACTAGTGTTCCTGTTCAACTCCCCAAAGAACTAAAGAGCTCATCACAGTATGGAATGAACAAATCGCTCGCAGTTGGAAGGCGGGATCGTCAAGCACGACCACTCCTACCCTTGCATCTACGGTCGACTCTTTTATGCAATTTAGGGGTGTCTTTTCCCCAACTCTGACATAAATGTCTGTCATGGCCGAAGATATTATGGAACACATGATGTATGCCCTAGACTAATGTGACTTGGAAACAAGCTCAGACCCAGAGGAGGACCAGTTGGGTCCCCGCATGGATGATTCAAGCAGTAAAAGTGGGCCAGCCACTCCCTTGGAGTCTATCACCATAGACAATGCTGACCCTAGCAAGATTGTTCAAATCAATAATGAACTTAGCCCAAAGGTTAGAGAAGGCCTAATCAGGTTCCTACAACAGAATAAAGACGTCTTCTCTTGGGGGCATGCCGATATGGCCGACATTGATCCAAGGATCATTTGCCACACGCTCAATATCAATCCAAAGGCCACCCCTATCCACCAAAAGCACTGACCGCTCAACCCATAAATTTATTGAGCTCCCAAAGAAGAGGTGGAGAAGTTGTTAGCCAACGGCTTCATCAAGGAGGCAAACTATCTGGTATGGGTGGCAAAACCCAGTATTAGTCAGAAAGTGAAGTGACCCACTTCTCTTATCATATATTTATATAGAATTTTCTGTTAACAATTTTTTTTTACAATACACATAAATATACTTTACAATGGATCACTTCTCTTAATTTAATTTCCCCAAGATCCTGAATTTTACTAATATAAATATATCAGTATTTAAATAAATTCTATCATTTACATATATGAAGATATATAAATGGTTCTTTGCTTTTCAGAGTGATTAAACAGCAAAGAAACTCTTTCCCACCTTAATTCTCATATTAGAGATTTGGTGTCACATAGCTTTTCTATTTATCATATATATATATTTCTTTTTAGAACTCCAGCTTGATTAACTTTAGGATTAAATATTACTGGTTCTCTTATTTTCTTGTTCTACCTCACAAATTAATTGACTCCTGAATTTACAAGCCATACTTTTTAATCCTGGGATTTTTGTGATTTGATACATATTGTTCTATATTAAGTAAAAAGTGTTCAACCTAACTCATGTTTGTTAGGTTAGCTTGTTTTACTCATTTCAATTTCAAACAGCTTTTATATCAGAGGGAATGTCCATATTTTAATTTAGTAGTTGCAATAATCAATTGGGTGTTTGTAATGACAAGTTAATTTTTGAGGCTAGCAGAGGAAAACAATACAGTCATTTCAAAATGCTAACTCAAACTATCATGCTAAACAGAGACTAAGGTCATGTGTGCAGACAGTAAACTCAAGGCAAAGTGAATAAAAAGAATCAGACATAATGCAAGACTTCCAGGTGAACTTATGATGAAGATATTTGATATTTTCTAATGAAGAGAACAATGTTGTGGTCACTGTTCTATTGAATGGTGGAAATGCTCAATACAAACAAATCATATGCATTTATAATTTATCAAGGGTTTTGATTATGACCCAATACTACCAGATTTGAATTAAGTATCAAAATAGCAGGAATTAGCTAAGCATAGGTGCAGTAGAGTCTACAATTACTAAGCAGGTAAATGAGCTTATTACTCCAAGCAATGCAAGTTTTCACCGGGGAAATCAAATGCCCCACTAGATTCAGGCTATGCCTTTCAGCCTTTCATGGACCTATATCAATTATAAGTCATGGTTAAGCCTACTGGTTAGCCAGTTTAGATTCAACTCAATTTTTATGAATTCATTGATTTTTACTCTATTCTTTTCTTCCTATGGTGTTTCTGCTCTACCATTTTTTTAGATTCATCAAACATTGTCTACAGGAGACATGAGCACATATCAAAATTACATGACATGATCTCCAAAATCTTTCTCCTCCAGAAACTATGCAGATTTAACTCTTTTAAAATAACAACCCACATATGCAAGTATGAATAATACTTAAGGATTCCTACAAGTTCACTTCTCAGAAAACAAATACATATCAATCCAGATAATACTTAAACCATAATGATATTTTTGGCTTTGCCTAATTATTACAACATATCTGCCAAAGACTCCTTAAACATTCTAAATGCAAGTAATCTTCAATTGCCCATGCACACAAGTTTCCTATGCATCCTTTCCTGCAGCAACATCTAGAGCTGCCTCCATAGAAATGAGACACCCCAGATGTTACAAAGCAACAAATAGGGTCAGAATATAATTCTGGTATGAGTGAAATCAAAATGTAATATTCTGTCATTTTTTAAATTGCAGTGCAGGGTATTAAAATACTTGGAGATATTTGAATTTATGATATAACTGGATAAATATTTATACCTAAGCTTCTACCACATTCATGCACACAAGCAACCATTCAATCATTCCATCCAGTATACATGTACACCCATTCTTATGGAATTAACTCATTTTAATTTCCATAACTCAACATTAAAACTTGATTTATTAATTTAATTTGGTCATATCTCTTTTGCCATTGAACACCATGTGTGCATTGCAAGGGACTCAATTCTGTTAACCCCTGCACAAAGGCCTATAGGACTTAAACAAGTCATGCACATACCCATCATACTCCTTATGATGAATAGATCAAGGCTTTTCTCCAAGATTAGTTTTATAATCTAGTGACCGGTCTCATTTCTTATCTCAGAAAGATTTTATTAACTCCTTGATTGCTTTTTACTTCCTTTCCTTTCTATAAATCAGAGAGAGAGTTAATCTTACTCAGGGATTTCAACTGTCCCTACATTCATTCATGAAAATCATGTTTTCATTTTATTTTTCTTTCCAGTTGTCTCATACAAAACTTGTTTTATCACTTGTATACTTCTGTATTCCAGAATGTCATGATCTCTTAACAAATCCAGTAGAATTTCATTAAAAATTCTTATGCTTAATTCTATTATGAACATAGGGTAAGGTTTTTAGAGAAAAACCCCAAAAATATTTTTAGCCTTAGATCTGAACAAATCAGCACATAAATAATTTATTGCATTGTTCATTTCTAATTTAAAACAAACTAGACATAAGCATGAACCTCCTTTGTTCACACTGCCTGGCTTATCTTTCAATTTTACCCTACTTCATAATAAAATTGTATTTATCTTACCATCATAAATACAAACTGATAGTTTATGATACTGGATCCATCCCAGAGATCACGGCATTACTATTTTCAAACAATCAAATGAAGCATATCAAAGCATCCACCAAAAATCTATCAATACACCAACCATGCTCAGCATTCATTAATTTCAGAGAAAGTAAAACAAGTTGATCAAGCACAAAAGAAATAAAATGGCTTCCCTTAACTTGGGTCTTAATGCCTTAGCCTCATGAGAATGATTAATCACTCACCTTTCCCTTCTTTTTCCCCGAGATTGCCTAAGTTTGTAAACAGTGTATGTTCTTCTTCTTCTTTTTTTCTTTTAATATGTTTCTGTTTTTCCTCAGAGAGAAAAACCTCTGCTTCTTTTCTTGATTTAAATCATTTTCACTAGGGTTTTACTGAAGGGAAAAACCCATTTTATCCTCACATCACTCAAGAATTATGTGTGTGCTGTTATGGCTAAATGTGCCATTTCCCCCTGGTTTCTATTTCTGGTAAAAGCAGTTATCCACTGCTTTTCCCTTGTGTACATGCAATTTGCATGTTTCATTTGTACCTTATTTTCATGTGGCTTGTCTTTCAAAATTTTACTTATGTATAACTAATATAAAACTGGTTTTTAAAGCATTATAATTTATCAAAGAATATATCATCTTTTTCCTTACCTAATTGTTGAAAACAATTTTCTCTTTACAGAATTATTTTTATTTTCTTTATGTTAAACTGTATTATATACATGTATATCCTCTTTATCAATTAACCTCTAGTTAATATCTCAAACCATATGTTTTCTCTGGATATGTAAATGTATACATATTATTAATTACTCTGGTGTTCTTTCTTTACTTATCTTATGTTTATTCTTTCTGGATATATATATACATATATATATATAAATACAACATATGATGACATATGTCCATATATATACACTCAGTTATATATCCTCTTCTCTCTGAAATTCTATTTCTTATTACTGTTTATATTCAAGATACATATATGTATATGTATACATGTGAATATAAGACTCACTCAATTCAACTATTATTACTTTTAACTCATTCTCAATATTTATTTCCAGACTACATATATATATTTGGTTTTTTTTGAAAGTTTTCTTTTTTTTTTAATTATTCTAATCTCAATAATTTGGGTCTTCACAGAAAGCCAAATGGGACTTGGAGAACACACATTGATGTCTACGATTTTATGAAAACCCACCCTAAAGATAGTTTTCCTTTACCTCACATCGATCAACTGGTAGATGTGACCAGTGGATACCAGCTCCTTACTTTCATGGATGCTTGTAATAACCCACACCTTAATGGGTTTGATTTTTCGACTAAATAGAAAAATCGAGTCCATTAGGGTACGGATCGTCGGCGTTCGTAGCCTATAATAAACATAAGTATATCAAAGACTTATCTATATAAACTCATAACGGAGTAGTAAAATATAATAAAACATATATACTGACTAAGACTAGTACCTTGGAACCAATATTATTCCTTAGATAGCCTTATAAGAGCCTAAATGACAAGACCTGTCCACCTACCATTTTCATCTCGTACCAGTATCATGTCCTTCTAAATCTATCCTATGGGTTGTAATAAGTAGGGGGTTCGAACAACATTTTGATAACCGATAAATATATACTTTATCCATAACACTAGTTTGTGCCGATTGATCTCCATTTAAGTGTTATGTCTATTATTTGTGGATTTGAGATTTAATTCTAACTGCTTGTACGATATATCTAATCTACTCTGAGGTATAAGTGTGTGTGTGTGTCTAAGCATCCTTATACATCCAAAAAGGAAACCCCTTTGCAACATAATCGATAGTCAACCGACCCTAACTACGAACACCGATGACTCCTAGACATGGCTTTATAATTTAAACTTGTTGTATTACTAACGTGTCTCAAAGACCTATCTAAGGGTTAACTAGCCAACCTCCCATCAAACAAAGTAACAAACAATAAACCAAACTTTGATATCAGTGCATATCTCATACGAACTCTATACCAGTAAGAACTGTAATCTGTAACATCCTCTATTTTGAAACTCGAAAATGGACGCTGATGATGTTGTAGTCATCATCGAAATCATTTTCCAATGAAAAAGTGGTTTCGGTATTATTTTGCACAATATAAGTAAACAGAGCAGCTAAATGATTTTTTTCATTACATCAATTTGTTTTACACAATTCATTACAATAGCTTTAACCCAAATCGTTCCTACGCAGGGGTAAATATATAATAATAAAATCAAAGTAGTGTGTGTTCAACATATGAAGATGCCAATACCACACCTAACCAGTTATAAATCTTGATTTACATAACGGAAATTTCAAAATACTTTATTTAAATAGCAAGCCTCCTGCTTCATCTTCAAAATCTTTATTCATCCATCTAAAAGAAATATCTATCTAATCTATAAACTCAGCCTGCTCTAATGAGTACCCATGAGTTTATATATGAAATAATAAAAACACAAATCAAACACAAAGTTTAGTATGAATAAAACCTTTACCCTAAGCATCCATAGTGATACCACGCTGCCAACATAGAATGAGTTTTTCCCTCTTATCATCATCAGTATAACATATCGTGTCATGTAAATGAACATTACACCAAAGCAACCATGTGCATACATTCAATCAATAAGTGTACCCTTGTCATCCAATTATGAACCATGTCATACACACACACATATACATAAATTTAGGTGAAGTATACTATATAATCATCCATATATGAAAAGACGGGTTTTCTTATGCTTGCTCAGCATTGACAAAGACACTAAATATTGGAAATGTCAACCTTGGTCAGTAATTGTATATTTTATTATACTTTACTATTCCGCTATAAGTTTATATCAAAAGCGCTCTAATATGCATTTATTTATTTACGGGATACCAAAATCTATGCTCGATACTTTGATGGACATGGGTTTATAGCGAAAATTCGGGCCCATTGGGGTACGGGTTGTCACATTTGGTATCAGAGCTTAGGTTAGCTGGTCTTAAGAACTAGGATACATTGAGAGAACGTATTTGTATTTTTACCCATAATTATATATATTATATATTCCTAACTCTACAAATTCTGACTATAAAAATAGTTGCAACCATATTCAAAAAGGATAAATAATATGGCTATGAGTTGGAACAATATAAGAAGTTGAAGGTATACACCTATCCTGATTACCCTACGGAAAGTAGGTCGTATTGGAATACATTGGCATAAGAAGAGCATTAATCTGATATATGGCAGAGTCCCTAAAGCTATATAGAGCTTGACTCCCTTGTATAGCACATATTGCCTTATAGTTATAAACCCATATAGGATTGCCGATTGATGACATACATTACATCCAAATAAGGGAAAAGTGAGAATCCAGATGTTGTAGATATCTGGAAGAACAATTAAATAAGTTCACGAGGGAAGATGTGTAGCAGTTACTCCAAGATGATAGCCAGATTTTAATATTTTGGAAGAAGATAATTCACTAAGTAAGTAGAAAAAAGAAAAGTACAAAAGAATGGACAAATAAACATCCACTCTTAGTTCGACCCTATATGAAAGAATCCAGTATAAAGGTTAAAATGATTTTAACATAAACGTTTGAGAAAAATATATAAATTTGAAATGGTTTTTAAAGGAATTGTTTGAAGGGAGAAAAACCCGACATTTGAAAAGTAAGTAAACAGTAAACTTTTGGGAAAAAATAATATAAAAATAAATAATTTATATTTTGTTTAAATAATGAGTATAGTAGAAATAAAATGAGTTAAATAAAAAATTTCAGTAAATGGGATTTTGTAAAAGGTTATTCTTTTGAGAAAAATAGTAGAGCGTATATAGCTCATTGATTTTTCTAAGATGAAAGAAAAATTTCAAGTTGTAAAATTCTTTTTAGAGATGGACAAAAGAAATTGATACTAGTTTTAAATGGGGTGAAAATAACGGAAAAGAAGATTAGAACCTGAAAATAAAGCAGTAGGCGAACACACTGCGATGGTTCAATATAGAAAATAATCAATCGAGGGAAAAATGTATAAAAAGAGGCAACGTAAATAAGAGTAGTTTAGCTAAAAGGAAGTTGAATAGTAGTAACATTATGAAATATAATAGAAACAATATTAGGAACTTATATAAAATAATGTTAGTAATTAGAAGTAACGCTAGAAGTTTATATTAAAAATAGTGCTAGTAATCCAGTTAGAAAACCCATAGGAAACTTAAGGCAAAACAAAGGAAAATAGATATTTTTTATTGTTGTGCGCGTTGATTGCACGTATCTTTTAAAATGTCCCTCTCACGTGCTATTAAAGACTCCATCAAGGGTTGGAAGTGGAGATAGAACGAGTAATAGGAAAATAATAGAATGGAAATATCCTGGTTTTTATTGTTTAAATTGTAAAGGATGTTTTGGAAACAATGTAAAGTGTATTTTTGAAGAAATGATTTGGTATAAGAATTGAGTTTTTAAAAGCAAAACTTAATAAATGGTTTGAGCTAAAAATTCCAATTTTAAGAAGTAAAAATCCTTGTTGTTGAAAAAGGCTTTGATTTGAAGAAAAGAAAAAGAACTTTCTTTTTAAAAGGTTAAATTATAGTTTTAAGAGTTAAGACACCAAGTTATTTTAAATTTAATAAAAAGTTTCCAAGTTTGTACTTTTAAAGGTAAAAGTTTTAAAATAAAGTACATTATAATTATGAAGTTTTAATCTTAGAAAAAGTGGCAAAAACCAATCCAAAATTTTAATATGGAGTTGATATGGATGATTGCCTAGGTAAGACAAGGTAAATGATAAGTCTATGAAGAAAATAGCGATGATTACTCATTAAATAGCAATAAGGAATCCCCGTAGTGTGTAAGGAGTATTGGTGTAAACCTAGGAATATTTAGTAAGACATGTATGATAACCATAAGAAGAACCCGCGAAGGAATGATAAATAATATCAAAGTACATTTCTACGAGTTCTAGAGTATACACGCATGAAAGATCAAGAAAAAGAAAGTAAATACCAAAATTTGAGAATAATATCAAGGGAACTGGATTAAAAGAAGATAGTAATAAAAGGTAATGATACGACAAACACACATAGAGGACGTTGGTTGGTCAGGATTAAAGAGGGCATGATGGAAGATAGGAAATTTATTTCACTGAGCCAATTTTTTGGTAAGTTATTCTAAATGTGCATAGTTCGTATCCCTTAGGCCACTACAATGTGGAAATGCACAGTTCAACCTGTTATTGGTGAAAGTAGTTAAAAGTAATAAGTGGAACTTAATTACTAGGACCCAAAAGGGTGGATTAAAATATGTGGGTTATGGTAGAATAACAAGTTAGAAAGGTCCATTTAATGTAAGTAAAGCCAGACATCATTACTGTCAGTTGATGTTGAAGGGAATTTCCAATATTGTTTTTCCTTTAGGTTTGGGTTGTAAACTTTAGTTGTTTTTGTTTGTATGAAACCTGTATGATATTTATGAAATATTCCTTTTTATTTGTTTGTACTGACTGCGGTATTATTTGGAAAACAGTAAAATAAAGAAATTTCAGGAAAGACACTTAACTAATGCAAAAGAAAAGAAATTAGGAAAATATTGGAAGTTATAAAATAAATTAGGAAAATTTATTCAATTAACTAATAAAAGAAAACTTAAGTTAAGTCCCAAAAAATAGTAAAATTTTGAAAGATAGAGTTTAGCTAGCGAAGGAAATGGAATGGTTGTTACGGAGCCACGGGTCACTATCCCTATGCCTCAAACCTGAAATTTATAAATGAACTTATGTGTTGGTTGTTATTTAAAATTAAATGAGAAGTTTTTTGAAATTGACATCTACCATGTAATAGAATAAATTGCATTATGGACGTCAAACTATCGACTAATCCCCGACTGTGTAGGATGTGGCATTAATTTTTTTGAAAAAAAAGTACTTTTGAAGTTTTATTCAAAATTCATGATTTTAGAGACAAAATAATTTTATGAAAAGTTTTGAAAAAAAAGTATGTTTTATTTTCAAATTTTCTAGCCATTTCTAAAATTTAATTAAAAACAATTTTCACCAAAAAAGAGGAAATTGTTTATTTTAGAAATGCCATATGCTTAGCAAAGGGGGAAAGTTGACAGGTTAGCAAGTTTGAATTTTACTGTGCACCAGAAGGGACAGTAATGTAAAAGGTAGTTAGTGATAAGGGAAAAATCTATTTTAGCATTGGAAATCCTTTTTCATATCTAAATGATAGGTAAACCAAACTGATTTTAAGATAATTTTGCTTTAAATTTAAATATTTAAAAGTAAATTCTATTATATGGACCGTACTTTGAAAAGTTAGAAAAGAATAGGAGGCAAAAGAGAAGATTCCAAGATACATGGGAAAAGGGTACGCAATATAAGAATGAAAGTACGAAATTCTCCATCTAAACCCTTTTTCGGCATAAAGAATTTTGGTTTAGAAAACTATACCTTTCAAAATTTGGATGTTAGTAATGGTGTGCTTGGATTTTGGATGGTAGGGATTGACTGCATAATTGATTGAACTATATTTCTATTCATAGAAGTATGCAAAATATTGGATGCAAAAACAAAGATTTTGATTTCAAAGTTTGCATACATATAGAACTTCCAGTATGTATAAGTTGTTTGCACCATGTTTTCAAAAATTATTTTTAAAAGATGCATTTATATAGATGACACCGATTTGGAATTATTCTACATACATGCCATATATGTTGTGATATACCGTGTACTTGTACGCTATTAGTTGCAAAATTGATTGCACATAAATTGGTTGGTAAGTTTAGAATGGTTGCACATTATGTTACATAATTCAACCCTTAAGGAATTGCGAGGATGAAATTATTTCAAGTGGGAGAATGTAACACCCTATAATTTTAATGATAATTAATTAAAAAGATATTAATTAATAAATAGTAATGTCAAAAAATAGAATTTTTACAAATTTTGGAATTTGGCTAAGAAACATGCAACGTTGGCATTGTAGAGATTTTCTGATCAATTTTCATATATAAAGTTTTCCAATTGAAGTTCAAACAAAAACAAAAAAGTTATTGACGTTTGAAGTTTTTGAATCAGAAATAATTATATATATAATTAAGGAAATAAATATAACTAAACAACGTTGATTAACATTAATGGTCAGTTTACACTTGATTAAAATTTACGTAAAATTAACATTAATCAAAGCGAAAGGAAATTATATCAGTTGCATGTAAATGGAAATTAATCAACAGAATCAAACGACGAGTGGTAATTAACCAAAATCTGTCAATTGATCAACCCCTTAATTGGGACCCGTTGACCACTAGCGGTCGACATGTGGCATAGGAGCGACTGTCTAGTGGATGGGTCGGCTGTGAAATTTGATGCGAAGGAACATCCTAGATTTAAAATAATTTAATCCAACGGCTGACATTGATTTGAACCCTATAAATACAGGCCTAACCCCACACTTTTCTTCTCATATTTTATGAAGCGATGACGGAGCTCTGCCATTTTCCCTCCTCCACAAATTCTTAATAAAATTATAGTTTATATACATATACACAAGTGGAGAATAGCAGAAGATAATTGAGAAGAAGAATAGGGTCGAATCAAATCGTCTAAGCCCAAGTGAATTTATAAATCGAGATCCGAATTTAAATTAAATCCAAACCTCTTCCCTGATCTAGATTTCTGATAGATGCATGTATGCTTACGGTATATGTATTCAAATAAGGAGAATAAAGAGAGTATAAATGGAATGACAGGGATTAGATCTTAAGAGTTGGAATGCTAAAAATGTGAGTGGTAAATTATATATTTTTATATAATATTGGATTTATATTTCATTGTAAACCTATTCATATATGCCTAAATGTAAACTTGGAGTTATAGGCTAAAACTGTATACATCTAATTAATTTATAAATCTTGCCTACATATTCTTTGATTGATAACTTAATTTTAATATTGCAAGTATGTGGATCTGGAAAGTATCGGGTGTAGTACTCCTAGAAATTGATAAACTATGTGGTAATTTCATATTTGTAGATTTAAAAGACTTATGCAAGAAAAATATAAATAAGAGTCATCATAATAAATTATGGGGATTCAAGTCGTATTTTAATTCATTGGAATGCAGAATGTTGTAGCGTAAATTTCTACAGATTATCAAGTTTAGACTCATAAGTAAAAATATATCGTTTGAAATAACAAGAAAAACACCTAAAAGAAAGATATGTATAAAATAGGGATATTTACCATATTTTGTACTATCTATTTCAATAACTGTGAAAATATAATTCCTTATAATCCCAAACGTAACACAAATTCTCCTTTTGGATAAGACAGAAATTTACAATGTAACCTTTCCTTTTTGAGAGAGATGTAATTCTAATGCATTAAAATCTAGAAATCCTTAAGGATTAGTTAAAGAATTGTAAATCTGATAGTAATGACAGTTTAAGCGAATAATTTTTATATATGCAATAGAGGCAAGACATAAATAAAACAATAATAAACAACAAAACGGTAGGCAAGTAATAATTTAAATAAAAAGGGTATGGAAAGTCCACTAAAAAAGGGAGAGTACTAAAGTATAAAAATGAATAGAAAAAGAAATTCAATAAGGCATGAAAAAAAGTAAATAGGAAAGATATTTAGATCTTTAATGAAAGCGGTAAATGATATTAAATTGATATTAATGGAATAAGAAGTAAATGAATGAAAAAGTAAAGGAATATTACTAACAGTTGAACATAGGAGGCGTAATAATTAAACACGTATGAATATATATGTATACACTCACACACACACATACATAGCCTCAAGTATGCATTTATGACGGGTGTGAATTATTAAAGTTAGTAAATAACTTAGACCAGATGAGAATGACATAGTCGATAAAATGGGTTAAAATGCGAGGTTAGTAGTGTTACACAATAAAAGTATACCCACCACAAGTGGCTACCAGCAGTTGTGCATACATTATACGGATGTGGGATATATCCAATTATAGGACCCGTGGAATTATATACGTCTACGTATAAGTGAAGGATACCCAAGTAGAAAGGTTCGCTTCGGTCGAAGTTTCAAAGGATGTGTAGAGTCTGCTTCAATCTTTTACGGGATATTAAGTAACAAGTGGGTATTACCTTGATTGCATTAGGCAATCTAAATGGGACGGTGAGCAAGGCTCAGTGCTATGTTAATGTGTGTTTGGTACCATCTTAGGGAGTAGGAGCTATACGTAGGTAGAGAATGTCATCAGCCCTGAGTGGTCAGCGAAAAGACAAGGATTACGCCTATATGGTTACACCTCCTACTAGTGTAGATCACGTTTAGGTCATGCACCACCACAATTGTTTGCTAGATTGTTTGTTAGGGGCAAGGTTAGATAATCATTTATAGAGGTCTTTCAAAACAAATAGAATATGGCTAACAAGTATGATGCCTTTATTAGGCACTATGGGAGTTCCTTGGTATGCACGACAATGAGGACGTGATACTATATCGACAAAGGATCCTAACGAGGTGCTGGGTTACAGATACTAGCGGGGATAGTAGCTTGGTCCAAAGGGGGACTATGGTATTTATATAGTTGTATATATACGTATGTAGCTATAGTCTACTTCAATTAGATGGGCATATTGCACGCATACGTGGAGTTGAGACGACTAAGTAAAATAAAAGACATAACATGTAATGGAAGGCAATTGGCATAAATTAGTGTTGTGTATAAAGTGTGTAATTTACCATCACCGGAACGTTTGATCCCCTCCTCATTACAACCCACGGGACAACTTAGAGGGATGGGTACTGGTACAAGGCGGGAACAGTGGAAAGATAGGTTCCTTTATGCATGCTCGGCGTTGGCAAGGATAATAAATTTTGTGTCAATCTCGGACAATAACTATATGTATTATTATACTTTACTATTCTTCTGTGAGTTTATATCGATAGTGCTCCGATATGAATTTATTTAATTGTAGGAAACCAAAATCAACGATCCTTACTTTGGTGGATTTGGGTTTTCGATTTAGCAAAAATTCGAGCTAACTGGGTTGCGGGTTGCCACAAGGATGTATAATATTTATCAAAAAATCAAATACTATAGAAGAAACTTTATATGTATCATTTGAAAAAACATAAATAAAAAATGACGAAGATGAGAATATTTCAATAATTCAACCAACAAGTTTTGAAAATCCCCCAAAAAATGAAATTGTTGATAATACGTAAAAATCACCAACCATTAGTCTAAAAGATCATCGATTCGACAATATTATAGCGAAATTAACACTAGAGTTAGAACTAGAAATCAACAAAATCAAATGGGACAAGTTGCATTTATTTTGAGTATAGAACTAAAAAATACTAAATAAGCATCTAAAGTTGATTTTTGGATCATAGCAAAGGAAGAAGAATTAAATCAATTTGAACGGAATGCTGTTTGGAAATTAGTTTCAAGACCAAAAGATAAAACTGTAGTCGGTAAAAAATGGGTCTTTAAGAACAAAGTACATGAAAATAGTGACATAGGAAGAAATAAAGCTAGATTTGTAGCTCACGGGTATAATCAAGAAGAAGATATTGATTAGGAAGAAACTTTTGCTCCTATTGCTAAATTAGAAGCTAATAGAATGTTATTTGCATTTGCTTGTCATCACATTTAAAAAAAAATTCAAATGGATGTTAAAAGTGTTTTTAAGTGGATTTAGAAAAGAAAATGCCTTTGTTTAACAACCAACTTTATTCCAATATGAAAAATGTTCAAACCATGTATTTAAACTCAATAAAGCTCTCTATGGTCTTGAACAAGTACCACGTCCTTGGTATGATCGATTAAAAAATTATATTCTAGAATCAAATTTTAAAATTGGAAATGTTGATTTTACTTTATTTATTAACGAACAAGATAATGATATTTTAATAGTTCAAATATATGTAGATGATATTATTTTTGGTTCCACAAATGAAACATTATGTATTGAATTTTTAAATATTATGAAAATTGAATTTGAAATGTCTCATATGGGTGAATTAAACTATTTTTTGGGTTTATAAACTAAATAATTGAATAATGGAATTTTTATTTCTCAAGAAATTTTTTGCAATGATTTATCAAAAAGATTTAGGATGGAAAGCGTATCTAATAAGCCAACTCTGATGAGCACCCGTCTTCATTTAGAAAAAGATGAGAATGGTAAAGATGTATATCAAAAACTATATAAAAGTATGATTAGTTCCATATTATATTTAACTCCGGGACGACCCGACTTAATGATGAGTTTTTGTTCGTGGCAGTATTTCAAGCAAAACCCAAAGAATCGCACTTGCGGGCTGTAAAACAAATTTTGCATTACTTAACTAATACAAGATATTATGGACATTTTTATCCAAAAAAGTGTCCTTTTGAACCATATCATATAGCGATGCAGACTTCGAAGGATGCAGAACGGATCGAAAAAGTAACACTGGTACATGTCACTTCATCGATCAATCTCTTATACCATGGTTTAGTAAAAAGAAAAATTGTGTTTCACTCTGGACATGTATAAAAAATATATTTGTGCGGCTTTGGCATGCGTTCAAGTCATTTATATGCAACAAATGCTTCAGGACTATGGTATTCTTCTTAAAAATCACCTATATACTGCGATAATACAAGCGACGTTAACTTATTGAAAAATCATATTAATTATTCACGAACAAAACATTTCTTTGATATCACTTTTTGCACGATAATGTAGAAAAAAGAATCGTTTCTCTAGAATTTTGTAATTCAAAAAACCATATGGCTGATATTTTTACTAAGCCACTTGTGGAAAATATCTTTAAAATTTGCTTCAAAAGTTAGGTATATGCCCACAAAACGAAATATTATAATAGCAAACTAAATTTAGCTAGTTTTATTATTATGCGGTCTTAATCAGTTTTAAGTTAACAACACACGAAATAGGGCAAATAACTATTTTTGACAACACTATTTTTGACAATGTACAAAATACTATTTAAAGTTAGACACTATACTCTTCAATATACTACTTCAAAAATGGCATAAAAACAAAGCTCTTCATCTTCCCTCCAAATAACCTCTTTATCTTCATCATCGAAAGAACTAAATGGTTATTCTCAAAGAAAATTAAAAAGGTGATCACCTTAAATGAATATTTGATAAGCCATGATGAATAATCTGATAAAACTAAAAATATGCAATACAAATTAAAACAACAATTGTAACAACCCGAGATTTTTCACCAATTTATAATCATCGATAAATGATTAATGGCGATAGCTAATTGCTGTTTGGAACTTTATAAAACCTGTTTGAAATTCTTTGCAAATATTTGTTAAAAGAGATATGCGGGCTTTGAATCTTGGCCCGTTAACACCCTCTCTTCTATCTTTATTAGTTGGACCCGTTCCATTTTAATTTAATCGACCCGTCTCCTTTTTTTTAATTTCCTCGTTCGTTTTAGCCCGTGCCCTTTTCATTTTCGAAAAAAAAACGAAACAAAACCCTAATCTATACAAAGAAAAATGGCGGTGTTCGTTCGATTCTTCGATCAGTTCTTCTTCGTCAAATTGGGCTTTCAATTTCTGGAAGCATCGGCTACAAGCTCGACCGAGCAAAGGTGAGTAACCCTCACATCTATTTCAGCTTCATGCTTTGATAGTTGATTTTGTTGTTGTCGATTTTGAACTGCTTATTCTCCGCTGTTATCATTGTCTCGGTTTTGATTTTCATTTTGGTGATACTGATTTCGTTGTCTTCGACTTGATTTTGTGTTACCCTTGGCTTTCACTGATTTTGCGATATCGAAGTTGTTCGATTTTCAACCTGGTTTGATTTTGAAAAGAAAATTGGGGCTTTCGTGCTTTTAGCTTTAGCTTGGCTATTGATTTGAAGCCGTCGACTTTCAGTTGTTAATTGATTGCGTTGACCATTCTATTTCGTGGGTGTTGATAACTTACCTGATTTTTATTTCATACGATTTTGTACTGTGTTTTGGTTCGATTTCTTGAATATTTAGCTTCGGCCAAGCTTAGTTATCAAGTCAGTGTTGAAATTCACGGCCACATCGACTTGATTTACATTCGAATTCGGCCACTTCATTTGTGTATGGTATTCCATGGCTTTGTATTATCTTCATCATCATTGACTTGATATCGAGCTGTAGTTATATACTGGAAAGGCATTATATTTTATTCAGACACTTCCTTGATCCATTTCAGCTACTCTGTACACATGTGATGCACTTGTTTTACTTGCTGCCTTGACTGTGTTCACTGTGTTCATGATGTTGCATTGCTACCAGTTTACTTGACCATTTGTATATGTCTGTATGTTAGTACATTGCTTTGTGTTTTGACATTGTAGTCTTGGCCTTGATGTTCTCTGGTCTGCATGAACCAGTTGATGATTTTTCTGTTGCATCCATTCTTTTGATGCTATCTGCCCTGGTTTAAACCACACTTTGATTCACTGTCTTGTAGTCCATTGTTTGATCTGTTTCCATATTGAGTTGCACTGTTGATGCTGAGGCTTGCTGGTTCGATGTACTCGGATGTTGTCTGCATTGTGTCTGCATTGTTACATTTGTTTGCACTGTGCATTCATGTGCATACCTCCCTGTTTACTTCATGAGTATTGTTCTCTGGTTATGGCTGGTTTCAGTGCAATTGACATTGTATATATGTAGCTTTACCCATGTACATTCTTCACTGCAACTTCATTTGCCTGTTGTACTTGTAGTGTATCGAATTTCTAATGCCTGTGCCACTGTATATAGTTTTGAGGATTGGGCATGTCACCGTGTCACTTTTTAAACTGTTGCTGTTCTTGGATGCAATTGACGTTGTTGCCTTGTACATGTAGTTCGGTCTCATTTATTGTCAACAGTTTTGGGTTCATGTGCATTGTCACTACATAATTTGTTGCATCATTAACCTGGTTGTTCTCCCTGTTCATAGTTGCCAGTCACATGTTCAAGTTTGGTGTAGTCTTCATCCTACTATACATTATTACTGTTACATTGTTAAGCATTTGCGCATGTTTTCACTGGGTATATTACTGCATGGTTTTGATTTTATGGGTATTACTTGATGGCATTGGTTAGGGTGATCACTTTGAACTGCTGCTGACTTTGGGTTTGTTGTATACATGAGCTTGGTTCATATGTAGAATTGATGTGTGCATTCTTGGACATGTTTCTTTTTCGCTTTGAATTATGTTGGGACCAATTGCTTTCGATCCATCGAGGTAGTTGCATAATGATTTGTTTTTGTTCGCAATTGGGTTGAGTCACACTAGTGTGACTTGACCTTTTGCAGTTTCGACGTACGGTAGTGGCGAGGCAGTACACGCGTGCGTGTACTGCAGCCAAAACAGTATTGGCATTTTATGGATATTTGATTATTATTGCTTTTGTGCACTAATAACTGAGTTTGAATTAGACTGACCCGTGTATTATTTTCTTTTGAATGTAATACTCGGGTCAGACCCGAGTTATTTCAGGTTGTAGATTTTCTTCTTTGAGTCGCTGTTCAGGATATGAAGACTTTTCACATCTTCTAAAGTTGTCAGTGTCATTTTGTAGTAGTCGTGTCATTGTATAGAACGATATGTATTCATGTATATTAGTCGATAATGTACTTGTATATATAACTTCTAGAGTCGACAGTTGTAGTTGTATCATATGTATCGTGTCAACTATATTGTAACGGACATCGGTTATATATATATGAGATTTTTGTTAATCTGTGTTCCGCATTTATATTATCTGTGTTGCTATTATATTCATTGTCCTAAACTATTATGAACCGTCGTAGTTCGTTGTATACTAGAATTGGGTGTGTCGATGGGAGTAAATTAATAGATGAAAAATAAAAAGTATATACCACTCCTATCGAGATAACCAATATTGGTGTAAGGCCAACTACGGATGGTCGCTCCTATCCAGCCTTATTCTTCGTAATAATAGACAGTATTTCTTTTAATACTCTTTGTTATTATGACCATAGAGGTGGGGCGTTACAACAATATGATGCTGTTATAATGGAGCAAAGGAGGATCAGGTTAGAGAAACAACAACAAGATGAAAAGTCGAATATCATTGAAAGGATGTTATCTTCTTTTTGTTGAACTACATAAACAAGAAATAGCACCAACATTAACAATCAAAGAATTGACAAACATTGGGAAATTATAATCCATAAAACGGCCTTTATCTGGATTTGATCCGACAACACCTTACGGATATCATGACGGGAGGAGGTGATTTAACCAATGAGATAGCTATCATATTTATATTAACTTTTAAATAATAAGAACATACATGTATGTGTGTGTCTGTGTATTTTTTCATGGAAACCATATGTCAAACGTCTAACCGGTCTAACCAAACATTTGAGATATGGTCAAATGTCTGAATAGACCACTCAGTCGTCTTATGCATTCCAAATCTATATTTTATATAGCTTTTGAATTTATTACCTCGTTCTAAGCACTAACCACCCCCATTTAACTCCTCACCCTTTAGTTAAAACAGCCTTCCTTTTCCATCTTTCATTTACTTTTACCCACTTTTATTTTACAAATCTTATTATTACCTCCATGGCACTAAAAGCTCCTCCATAACCAAAAAGCTCCAAGAGTAGGAAAACCGAGGAGTCCTCTTTCGACCATCCGCCTTTCGTCACTCAAGAACAATTAAAGGAATAGCTTCATCATGATCCATAAATCTTGAGAAGGTGTAACGACCTCCATTCTTGCACCGAAAGGCGAGCCATTAAGGGTAGAAGAAAAATAAAGATAAGAAGAAACTACACAATCACAGAATCTCACTATGAATCAGAACAACATATAATAGATAACATAAGATATTACATAATCATTTCCATATAAATAATACTTCGAAATCATTACATTACAACTTCAACTGGACAGTTATAGCTACCCATCCATACAGAATACATAGATCATACATAAAACACAGCGGAATAAGATAATAACTAGTTAACGGTGTAGCCACCTGCTCCAGCTCCTTCAAAACACTTCCCTAAGAAACCTGGATCACTTGGCTACTCAGAAAAATTTGAGTACCCAAGAGTTTTAGGAAAAGAAAATAAAACTCTGGGTCAGACATGGGTCTGGTATGAGTAAACTCAAAATAACTTAATTCTTACTTTTATAAAACATTTTAAAATCAAAGGTATCTCGTAAGACCATGCCGCGCATAAACACGGACGAGTGTTTACCTTACGATAACAAAAATGCTTTATATAGAAATCCAGTGGTATTATGATAATGTCTAGGGTTTTCAAGTAAAATAGAACATAGCTGAAATGTTTGCATCTCACATTCCAACATATTTGGGTACAACTAAAAACGTATAGCACTTGTTGGAGAATGGATTCCATACAATGATTGGGCTACTAGGGTACCGCCCATCATGGTGCTTCTCTAGATCTCTAGATAAAATAACACCAAGGACCTTGCCTGGATCCCCTGTCAATACAAGACCGGCCTATCACTTGCTGGATAGTACCGAATAAGATCACCCCTCGGTTGGGATCAGCAACCGTGCCGAAGCATATATAAATTGATAGTAGGGACTCAAGATAGGGATAATCTTACCCTAATGGGAGCGATCCACTTAGCCTTGCTGCATCTCCCATGTTTTAGTCATTCCCGGTTGATGAGGCCTGAGGCTACGTTTACCTTTATTATAGCATTGCCACTTGGAATGCTAACATTGCCTTTCATATGTTGACACAATGTCAGCATTCATCCATACAAGTCGTTCAGGAGATGGACGAACCGAAGGCACATCATAGTCTTCATCTTCGACCTTGTCTTTACTATTTCCAATTCGAACATCTACGTTAGTTCGAAGTGGTTTTCGGATTAATATCCGATCCCGTCTCTCTAAACCAACGTTCGATAATTTTAAAAGGTCAAGTTATTTATAGTGGACTATCCCACTATCAGGGTGTAAAGATTTACATATGAACATACATTCCATATGCTGAAATTATCATGACCCGCTTATCGAAATTAACTCTCTTGTATTCATCACGTTCCCGAAGTGCGGTATTTATGATAAGTACAAGTCGACTTACTTTCAATAAAACGCGTCATCATTTTATTACAACTACTTTAATTCATTTGGCTACTTAATAACATGGACAAGAGATCCTTGGTTTTAAAACAATCCACTTAAACAAGAAAATTGGTTAAAAATAATAACCGATAGGGTTTTAAAAGAAACTTGAAAATAAATAAACTTTAATTAAATCATAAGTTTAAAACTCAATTAAACCTTAATTAACCTTAAATTAAATCAAAATTCATACTTTGAACTTTAATTAATTCAAATTATTTATAATTAAAATTTAATTTAAATAACATTCATTTAATAATTTAAACCCTAATTAAGTGGGTAATTAACCCTTAATTAAAAAATAATTAAATCTAATTAAATAATTAATTAAAATAAATAAACTTGATTAAATAAAAATTAATTTTCTTTTATCATAATTAATCATTATTTAAAACTTACTTAATTAAAATAATTAACTTGATTAATAATTTCTTAAACTCTAATTACTTAACCTAATTACTTAATTAATTAATTAAATAATAATTACCCTAATTAATTAAATAAATTATTAAATAATTAAAACTTAAAATTTTGACTTACTTAATTCGATCATACACAGGAGATAGCTTTTCAATCCAAGTTATATTATATTAATTTCTATAATTAGTTTCTAAGCGTTTCGAGCTCGTATGACCAAACGATTCATCTGATCGCCATGAAGTTCATTATTATACAATTATACACTATTACAGATCCAATGACACTAGTTTCATCGAAATTAAAGACAGTCCCCCCAGAAGGCTATTTTCACTCGTTAATTAAAACGAATTATTATTAAAACCAAATTAATCACTTTTAAATTTAAATTAAAAGTTTTCTATCATTATTCTTATTTAAACAGAATTTTAAATAGGTTTCCATGATCATTTTTATTCATATTAAATCCAAGATTCAAAAATTCAAAATTCACATATTTAAGTAAATCTTTATATTGAAATTTAAGCTGTTTAACTTATAAAAATAATAATTCAAAATTTAAAATCAATTTAATATTTTGAAATCAATTGACTGTAATTCTAGGTCATTACAATATACCCATACTTCTTTTCTAGTGTTTCCTAGATGATCTTAGTTGATTTTTGATTGACAAAGATCATCAAATAGTTTGTTCGATATGTATGTGAGCATGTATCCTCTGACCAACTTGTTATCCTACTCAAATTTCCTTTTGGCTTCGTCATTTATCTGCCTTGATATGACGATCAGTTATCCAATTTTGGTTATAATAGGAGCAATGACATTTGAAATATCATTAGAGGGAAGTTCAGTATGCAAACATAATCGATATCCAATTATTCGAATAAGATGTGCAATGTTTGAGACCGGTGTTTAAAGTTTGTGCCATCCTTCATATCTGAAGGGATCGGGAAGAATTCGATTGATGGGAAGGACCGTTACTCGTTTTACTATAAAATTTCACATTTAAATTGTTGGAATAGAAACAAGAAAGAACTCTAAAGAGGAAGGTTGTCCTAATGTTAACATAAAGATCTCCAAACTTGTGCACTCAAAGTTGAAGAAATTGGAAAAGCGTAGAAAACCATTTTCTTGGAAGTTTTAGAGAATTTCAAAGATGATGTACGAATATGTCTGTATGTTTTATTTGTCAAATGAATATCAAAAATAGGTATAAGTGGAAATTGTAGCCCAACATACACGGTCAAGTGGATGAGGAGACAATAATGTACCATTAAAGCGCCACATACTGCAAATTCACTCATTCACTCAGATTGAACATGTACGTGCGAGCTTGCCTAGCCATCCATACTCCATATAATTTAATCAAAAGATTGTAAAACTAAAGATATAAATAGGAATAACAAAATAATAGACAATGTGGGCAAAAGAGTTTCATTATAGTTACACCTAATCTCTGTGAATACTAAGCATCTTTATTGTTTCCATAAAGAAATCCACCGGCCTCTTGCTTGGGTTAGAAACTTCATCCTTACTAAAACCATAACCTCCCCATGATCTAGCTTCACCTCTCCTCGATAGGGACGAGCAATACCAGGTTAGAACTGAACTAACTGATCAAACTGATTCATTTTGGTATGTTCAGTTCGGTTATGAAATTATATCAGTTTGAATTAGATTTATAAAATAATTTTAGTTTGGTTATTAGTTTAACCGAACTTTTATTATATTATACAAATTTACACGTTGTAATACGTTTAATAAATGGCTTAATATTAAAAAGAAAATTTATATGATGAAAATATGTTTTTTTATTAATAATAAGAAAATACCCAAAAAGGTTTCTTCAACATAAAATTATTTTTTCCTTTGATCATTCAGATAATAACATATTGTAATTTCTCTTATTTACATTTTTAGCCCGGTTAAATTGATCACGATAGAATTACCGAAACCCGTATTGTTTGGTTTTGATTCTTTTTCGATTTAAATTCGGTTTGACATTTTATCCTTCGAAGCCAACTGAACCGACCAAACATTTCCGATTCAAAGCCGCTCTCTACCGATTGTTTCTTCCCATGAAAGTCTTTGTCGCCTTGCTCCAGAACCTACTTCTTGTTGTTCCATCATTCTTCATGCTTTCGCCGATTTACCTCCAACCCAAGCTCCCCACCATCGTCTACATTTTCTGTTTGATTTGTTTCTGTATCTGTTGTTATTTTGAGTGGTTGAAGCGGAGAACATTGCTTTGTATTTTAAACTAATTTTATCACTGTACTGATATTATTAACAGTACTACTTTTATGCAGTTAGTTTTGATCGGAAAAGTACCATGTTAACGACCACGTTAATATTAACGATCATGTTGTTAACCAAATTTGACCGCATATATTGAGTATATCTTATATAAAGTCCACATTGCATAACAGACGTTGAAACCTAATAAGGACTAAATGCATAATTGACGTCAAAGCATAACTGATCTAGTAAGTTATTAGTATGCTGATTATTTCCGATTAATGGATATTTATGGTGCATTGTGGTTGTTGGCATTACTATATGCATGATCCCTAATGCTTCAAGAGTAATGGTAGGCATACTCGGGCTAAAGCAACTGTTACTCCATTTGTCGGGCGACGTGTAGATCCACTTAATCATTTTTGCAGCAGGACATAGAGTTTCGTGGACCCTAATGATTTACTACTATGTGTATTACTAATGATTTATTACTATGTGTATTACTACCAGCATCTATGCTTTTGCTAGCGGTCATAACGATGAATTTTTGTTTTTTTTCTATTTACACTGCAGTTGACGAACAACCGTCGAAGAAAACAGGGTCGCACGATGGTACAGAAACAACGATATGAGTGCGCTACTACTAGATGTTTTATATATGTAGAATATTTTAATTTTACATTTTCTGATGTTTTATATATATGGAATCTTTTAATTTTACCCGTTTGAAAGTGTCTAATGTTTAAGCAACATTACCTTACTTAAACAATTGGCTCTTGGTTCTCGTATGGTTGGCGCTTGGTTTCAATCCTGTTGGTTCTCGCATGGTTGGCGCTTTGAGTATTCTCAGCATTACTCATGCTTCAATATCTAAATGATCTTTTTATTTAGTTTAAACAACGTGGCATTAATATGAACTGTGCTATAAATGCTTGGCCAAACCCATTTAAGTGCATTGGGGGAGGCTTTGATACATGCACAGTTAATCCTAGCCTACAAATAAATATTCATTGACGACGACTAGTTGCAAATTGCAAGCAACATGGCAGGTCAACATCCAAACAGTGGACGTTTGCTTGTTGGATAGAACTACAAATATTCATTTATCTGCGCTGTATAAATACAGCTATGGAAAGTCGTGGCTAGTAGCAAACAGTTGTATGTATCTGAATAAGGCGACTACAAATATTCATCGAGTTCATCCGCCTTTTTAAGTTTCAATCGTTTCAATTACAGTTAATATCATAATATATAATATCCAAATATACATTCGCTAGCATTATATTAGAAATACTAAAGTTTTGATTGAACCATAGCCTAGTCTGTGTATTGATAGAAACATAATTATTAGACAGTCGATTTCATACACATGAAAAGCAAGTGGCGTGGAGGTCCCATGCCCATGTACGTATGCATGCCCCTTTTGTCTTTCCTTCAGAAAACTCTGTATCTATGTTCTTATCCATTGCGTCCTCTTGCATTGCGCTGGAACCTACGTATTTGGTATTCCAGCTGTATTACCATTTTCTGTATTTGCATTTTTATATGTCCATTTTGACCGCACTTCCTTTTTATCTGTCTCCTGTATGATGTATAACCGCGTATTTTCAAATACAAATCGCCTGTTCCTGCACATATTGATTTCCAAGTGCGGTGCGACTTATGTCCAATGTAAACGTATATCTAAGTCAAAATTGTAACCTCTGAAATGCTAGATGTTCAGCTTTGGTGTCCTATGTAAGCTCCCTCGTATCAAACTAAACCGCAATTCTTCTTCTCTCTCTGTTTTTTTTTTGTTATAGTTTTTTACTTATAAATGAACCAACATTCTTTGCCTCATCTTAATTTTTTTTCCTTTACTTTTTAGCTGTTTAACCAAATGTCTTCGTTCATGTTCATATGATAAATCCGATGATATTCTCTAATTTCCATGACCACGATAGCCATCTATTTCCACAAACCTCCATACAAACAAGGAAAAATTAAAAATAAAAAAGATAACGATGGAAATGTTAGATAACTACAATAAACTTAAAGTCTTCTCATCTGTCTCATATACGTAACTTGTATTAATAGACAACCAATTGCATTTCTAAAGTATTTGTTTATTCCAATTCATTTTTTCAAGAGAAAGACATGAATCGTTAAAAAAGAAAATCTTCCTTGAACATTTGTTTCTATTAATATATTTCTCCAAAATAAACTATCTTTTAAATCTAAGTATCGATCATAGACAATGATTTTGCGATTCTCCAAATCCTTCAAACTTGAATACAAAAATAGTTGTACGACGTGTATACAAAAACAGAGATTAATCAATTATAAACTCCTCACACAAGTTTACAAATTAGATTTTCACTACTTTGAAATTATGTATCAGTAATTTTGAACAATAACTATTGCTGTAATGAATTTACAACAACAAACTATAGCAATAACAACTACAAAGTGCTGTGTTAAACTACAGCGATATATAATTGTTGTACTACTTCGTAGAAACAGTACAACTTCGAAACAGAAAGTTTGCAGAATGATGTATATATATATATATAAATAAACAAGAAATCTAACCGAATGAAGAAGAAAATTTCGTTTGAGGCTTGCAGTACAACTTCGAAACGGAAAGTTTACAGAATGATGTGTGTGTGTGTGTGTGTGTGTGTGTATATATACATATATATATATATATATATATATAAACAAGAAATCAAACCGATGAAGAAGGAAATTTCGTTTGAGGCTTGCCGTAACAATTTCCTTAAGACTTTATTCAAAGTCTCCCAAGAAACAACAGACGTGATTTGCTCGAGATTGTCGTGCGTATGAACTTCTACATGGTATGGAGGACTGTTTTTTCAGAAAGGAAGAGGACGAAGAGAATCGGTTGGAATTGGAAAGTGATCAGGTTTCTTTTTCCTTATATAGAAAAATTTCCAACGGCTAAACCCGTTGGAAAAAGGTCGCGTCTCTTCAGCAAATTTGCAATGGCTACATCCATTGGAAAAAGGGCGTGTCTCTGCATTTCATTTTGCAACAGCAAAATCGCAACGGCTATATCCGTTGGAAACTGGTCGCGTCTCTTTGTTTCATATGAAATCAGTCGCGTCTATTCGTTTGAAAAGCAGCGTCCATGTCCGTTCAAACAGATGCGACTCTTATCTGTTCAAATTTAAATAGTCAAAAAACATAAGAGCTTTGGAATGAATTAGTGGATGGAACTAATTACAATAATTAGTGAATTAAAGATGGTTTGAGAGACGGTTGATAAAATTCAATACTTACGAGTTGGAAGGTAAATTGAGTTCAAATGAAAATTGAAAATTTAATTTGAATAGAAATGGATATAAACCAAAGTGATGAAGTGGAAATAAACATAAGAGCTTTGTATAAAATATTTATAATAGACTTAAGAAATTGATGGGGAAGTTCTTAAGTAAAATTGGTATTGGGAAATATACTGAGTGAGTATTTGAATGAAGATTAAATAAAAGTTATGAAAAAGGGATAATGGTGAATAAGTGAATGGAAATTAAAATAAATGTGAATAAAAAGAATTTGATATAGCTAAGAATCAATTGCAATTGATACTTAAGTTGTACGTATATTATTTTATTCGCATGACAATTTGATCCAGATTCGAGCACAGAATTTCGAGATAATTTATATCGATCCGAGTTAGGATTTTTCACTCGATTTTCGACGGAGAACACTGGATATGGATTTTTAATTGATTCTGAAATTCCCTATCATAGTAGAGGGCTATGCAAGGAGAATGACGATTTCTAATCAAGAAACCAGATCTGAGTCCGCACTAGAGAATCGTGTGAACGATACTAGTTCGGAAGTGAAATTGTGTGATCGAATGAGCGATCAGAGTTGATATTGCGTACGGATGATATATGTACATAAAACTCGTTTTGGGTGAAATAAATATTGGAAATTGAAATTGCTGAATAAAATGATTTTGAATTGTATGATTGGATACTATTGGTAAATAAGGTGCAGGTATTTGAAAGCAAAAGCTAAATTGATGTCTTCGATTTCAGAAGTAAAATTTGATTTGCCCGACAAAAAGGTATGTGTTTAAATTATTGTATGAAATTGATGATTTTATGATTGAGCCGCTTGGCTTTTGTTTTCTTTTGATTGATTTGGGCCCGTAGAGGCAGTTTTGTAGTTTTTCGGATCTAGTCGAGCAAAGGAGATGTTAGCGAAATTTTTCGAAATTTAAGCAGTTAGAAAAAAATTTGAAGAAAATTTTGATGATTTAAACCTTGGTTTTAAATTATAGTTTGAATGATTGAGGGAATAATATTAGTTGTAATCTATGGATGAATTTAGAAATTAGTATAAGTGATAATGTGGTGTCAATAAAGCGATTTTTGGAAAGTTGTTTGAAACTGTGCAGTTTTGGGAAATAGCTACTAGGTTTTGGACCATTCTTCTTACCTAGCAATTTCGAGGACGAAATTCTTATAAGGGGGAAGGAATGTAACGACCCAGAATTTGAGATATTTGAAATTGGAATATTTGATTTTTAAATATTTAAAAGTTAATTTTTAACTTGAATTTCAAATATAACCATTTATTGGATAACTAAATTATTGAATTTTGTAACAACACTATATTTTGAAATTATTTTAAATTGAATTTCCTGATTTAAAAACTTTATTTTATTTATTAAAATGGATAAATTTTGTTATTTTAAATATAATTTTGATTTTTATGTGAATTATAATTCCAAACATGAATAAATAGAGTATTTTCCAGAAATGTGAATTTTTGTCAATGTGGTCAAACTTTGACTTTTAATTTAAAAATTTAAAAGTTTGAATTTTTGAATTTTTTCTTTTATTATGAAAGTAAATAAAATTTCAAGTATACTGCTTTTCGTTTCGTTGAAATCTGATTAATATTGTGAAAGTTATGCTTTTTACACTATTGTATGTAAATTGTTTTATTTAACAAAATTTTTTATTTTAATTTATATAAATAATATTTTGTCTGTCATGTCATGTTCTAATTTATGTTTTCATGTGTAACACAACATGTTATGTATATATTTTTTTATTTTAAAAACATTTTTAAAGTATAGTTAATTTTTCCCCAAAGTTAAGTGTATTTTGTTTGCAAATTTTAAAGCTAGTCTGAATATAATAAGCTATTTTCTTTATTTATTTTTCTATTTTCCTAAAACAAATTATTTATTTTCTTTTCCACTTTATTTTAGTTTGTTTTTATTTTTATTTACTGAGTTTTATTTTGTTTATTTTGTATAAAAGAATATTGGAAATTCTAAGAGTCAAAAAGCTTTAAAACCGATGACTTTTCTTTTGCCTAGTCTCTTCATTTGCTTGCTTTAGCCGTACATTTCCTCTATGGTAGCCGTGCACTTTTCTTCATTTTTCACGTGAGAAAACTTTCATCTTATTTCTCATGGCCAAAAATATTGAAGGTAATGGCTTCCAATTCTTTTTCCATTTTTCCACTTTTCTTCTTCATACTTCCATTGTTTTTGCCTTGCTTCTTCATATATTTGCTCTGCCTAAACCCCATCATATCCTCCACCGCTTCCTTCCCCTCATCATCCATGGCTACATCACCCACTCCTCAGACCAGATCAGGCCATGACCATCCCTTGATGCAAACAACACAAAAACTTTGCTATAACTCCAAAAACAATGCATAGCCAAGCCAAATGCCACCATCACCTTCATAGTTTGCCTCGGCCACCCCCTTAGCCACCACCACCAGCATGTACTTGACCCATAGCCATCATTCTACCTCTGACCCAACCTGTAGCAAGTGATGGACGAGCCCAAAATTTCCTTTGGCCGAGCCCAAGATGCACCAAACCTTCCTTTGGATTGATAGCATTCTTTGCCTTGTAACTTACCAAACCCTTCACATTTCCTTTGTAGTTGTGCCATTTGTGGTCCAAACCAGATCTGTTTCAACCTATAAACCATCATGGCTGAATCATAAGCATGTTATGGCCAAGCAAAAGTTGTTAGTGGTCAAGCAATTTGGAGTTAAAAGCTTGGTGATGTCACTTTGTTTCAAAGTTTCCAATTTGTTTGATTTTTAATTTTGTGTTGAATCTATATTTATATTTGGCTTTGTTTTATCATTGTATACAAGATTAATATCAAGGCTCTGCATCCATTCAAATCTAATCGTGCTATCGTGCTTTCTGGAATTCATCTGTGTATTTTATTTTGTGAAACCCAGCTTTAAAAGGTGAGTAATCACACCTGACATTCATACTTATATAACTTGATAGCAAGTGAAAGTGTAGAAATAATTATATCATGTTATACCTGCCTGTGATGTAAATTATATGATGTTAAACCCTGTAATTAACTTGTCACATCATCTGTTATATTTTATTTTATATTACTGTTTATTCTATTCTGTTTATCACACTGCAAGTTCCCTATAGAACAGAATCACTATGGGTTGAAATGATACATATCCGAACGGACTTTAGAATAGGGAAAGATCGTTATGGGCTGAAATGATAAGTCTGAGCGATTTTTATTTTATTTTATTTACTTGGGATTGCGGGTTTGAAATGATAAAACCCGGATTTTTTTGTAAATTACGGATTGAAATGATATATTATCCGTATCACTTGACTTAGGCTAGAAAATATTATACAGACCCGTGGTTATTTTATAAAGTTTTCTGGAAATTTTTAAGTATTTTTAAAATGTAAAAATATAATAATTTGATTTAAATTGAATTTTAAATGATTTAATAAAGTGGAAATGATTTTCTATGTATTAAAAATGTTAAATAAAGGAATAGAAAATTGTGATTTAAATATATCTAAATTTGGCAATTTGTGATTTGATTTTTATGGAAATTCAAGTTAATTAAATTAAAAATGGAAATTAAGTTTTAAATTGTAAAAATGGAAATTTAAATTTAAGTGTTAAAGAAAATTGTAAAAATGGAAGAATAAGAAAATGGTACACTTGAATTTAATAAATGAAATTGTTGGAAAATTTGGTTTTTATTGTAGAACTTTCTTTTATAAAAATCATAAGTTAAAGGTATTTAAATGAACATTTTTAATATGGAAAAATATGATTTTTATAAGTTAAATTGGTTTAAATTGAAGTATTTATGGATGGAATTCTAATTTAAAATCTGGAAATTCATTTAATAGCACTTCAAAAATGCAATCGTTTCTGAATTTAACTTGAAAACTGAAGTAAATGATGTTGCAGCACTTTGTAAGTGCCGTGGTTGATACAAATGAACTAAAAGACTAAATTTAACTACGGCTATGACAACACTTTGTAAGTGCTGTAGTGGCAGGAACTAAATTTAGAATTGAAACAAATGAAAGGGCTATTGTAGCACTTGTTAAGTGCTGCAGTAGGCTGAAATGTGATTTTTGTATAAAATTGAACTACTGCGAGAGAATAGTTACAAAATGGATATCTAGATATCCATTTTGTAACTATTCTCTCAGCAGTTTTTAAAACGCTGTCTTTTTGCTGAATTAAACTAAAATCAATATTTTGAACCCTGAACTATTACAGCAGTTTTGTAAATGCTGTCTTTTCTGAATTGAACTATTTTTCCACTAAAACTGAATTATTACAGCAGTTTTAAAATGCTGTCTTTGCTGAATTGAATTGTTTTCAAATATAACTTACTGTAGCACTTTCTAAATGCTGTAAAAGCTGGAATTTTAATGTTTTAATGTTTTTAAGTGAATAAACGAACTGAGAAAAGGCTAAATTTTTGGGAATTGAATATTTGATTTAAAAGTATAATGACTTTAATTTTTAATGGTTTAAATGAAGTATTTTGATTTGAAATATAAACTGTTTTTAATTTATAACCACGGGTTATAATAACGATTGGTTGTTAAAGAGACCGGGATCAGATATGGACATACTCTTTGTCGACACTGAAAACCACTTTAACAACTGTGTATGCGGTGGAGTTTCCAGAATGAAGTAGGATGGTGGCGACGATCCTAAAGGTATATACGTGGACCCAACTCCCGTGAGTTGGCATAAAGTGGCTAAAACATGAGTGATTGACGGGCCAATGAGGTAGCACCTCTGATCGGACGCACTTCTTCGATACCATTCTATTACTTTGTGATTGATTGGGTGCACCCCTTGATTTGGGAGTGTTGTTCGAGGTGGGCGGTAGTGGCTGCTATGCATTTCCACCAACCCAGATGCGTAATTGGTATATCTACCCTGGCATTTCCTAGTTGTGCCGTGTCACTTACCATATCAAGCTTTACTACGAGTTGTGATTTCTCTCGTAGCCTGTGGAGTATCGAGGGTAGCCCCCATTTTGGGAGTACGCTAATATTGGATAGACTACTAGGACTATTACATGTTAGGGTGAGTTCAAATTAAATGTAAAGCCCTAATGCTATTTTAAAGTATGTTTATTTTATATTAGACATTATTATGATAACACAATATTAATACATAGTAAATAGCTTAACGGATCCTTAGAGGATGGGTGATCCCAAGCATCCTTTATGTTACTTGTACCTTTATTACAGTTCACTTGAGTTGGTTTACATTGTATAAGTATGTATGTCCTGACTCGAGTGTTTTGTGTTTTGCTTTACGCTCGGGTCAGACTGAGTGATACAACATTTGAGACTCACCTTTGGAGCTGGAGTTTTGCTTTGAAGAACCATATATCTATTCATTTTGTTATCCAGTTGATTCCAATTGTATTCTGAGTTGTACCTGATAATCATACTGTTACTCCTATTGTATCTTGGCATTCCTATTGTATCTTAATTAACTCTGATGTATTTATATAGTAGCTTCATGAACTACTATTTCTTTGTTTCCGCTGCATTATTATATACTCTATGTCTGTGATCTGTGATCTATTTACTATATATTCTGAATTTTTCCAAATTTTTATTTACAACGCGGTATTTTGAGCAATTCAAGTCCGACATGTGCGGATGCGAATGGTTGAAAATATCGGGTCGTTACAGTTGGTATCAGAGCTCTGGTTTTAGGCAAACTCAGCATATAGAGTAAATTTAATTTCAGAATCACTTTCGTTCGAACTTAAATTCCTTCTTCTTCGATTCGGTTTCCTTTGAATTTTGGAACGTTCCCTTCGGTTCCAAGTACATTCAGGTCCTCCCCTATTCGTGTCTTCTTGATTCTGGAGTATCCCATAACTCCACTTCGAATGATCTCTGTAATAAATTGGCGGTCTCGCCAACCTCTGAATGACTTGTAAAGGGGTGAAACTCCTTTACAAAAAGCATTGATTCATCGAAGATTTCTATATCCTCGGTTTAGATGCTAGTATCTCTTATTATTCCGAATTCTATCTCTTGAGATCGAATATGGATTTACCCTAGAAAATCCACAACGATCTTTTCATTAAGTCACGGTTGACCTGGTTAAGGTTACCCGCGATTTATATAGGCTTATCCATACTCCCTATTCTATTGTTTAATCATCTTTTCTTTTGTTTTGAACTTATCTTCAGATCAGAATTCTCTTTGATTTGAGTCCATCAAATCTGAATCCCTATCCTTATTTTGAAATTAATCTTGTATTTGAAATTTTTATATTTTAAAGATGTTTTATATATTGTGTTGTTTGAGTTGTTGATGTTGATTTGGGTTTCCGATCGGTTCGTCTGATCAACGCTATCGATAGGATCTCCAAAACACTTGAACAGAGCAAACTGAGACAATATGGTTTTAAATTTAGTAGATGGATAAATTTTGTATAATTATAATATGTATAAGGTTAATTTTTTGAATTTTCATAATTAGTGGAATTGGGTGTTAAGAAATAATATTTAACTTTGTATGTATTTTATAATCATTGGCTTTAGTTTCCTATCTAAATAATTAAACATAGTTATAAATTAATTTGTAAATTTAAATGGATTTAAATCAAGAATGTGAGAATTTAATTTCCGATGATTTCGAACTTTGTTTTGAAAGTTTTAAAAGGATGTATTATTTAAAAGTATTTCTAATAGCAATTGTTTCAAAGATTTTTTAATTTGTAAATCAGTGCTCTTTTCTTTGTTGCTGTAAAATAATTTTGGTGATGACTGCAGCATCATCGACATTCATTTTCGAGTTTCGAAGTGAAGAGACCATTCTGTAGCTTTGCTACAGTTTTGCTTTGGAAAATTAAATTGATTTGAATTTCTAAATATGACTTGACTTATAATATATATTGATATATGATTTAAATTTGATTTGATATATATATATATATATTGTGTATATATATATATATATATTTATTTCTAAATAGTTTGAAGATAATCGGAAATTTAATTCTTAAATTTTATCTTAAAGGATAATTTCAATTATAAAAGTTTGAATAAATATGTAAACTTGTGTAATTGAATTACAAAGAATTTATTTGTATAATACTCAATTACATTCCAATATAACTTACCTAAATTATTAAAAGTTAAATATGTAATTGGAGAACATACAATATAAAGGGGATTTTATAAATAAAATTTGAGTGGTTATAATAAATGTTATACACTTAAATTTTAGTTACAAAGGATCAATAGAGGTAAATAGAAGGGTTAATTGAATAGTTTACAATATAATGGTATTTAAAAGAAATTATAAATAAATTGGAATAGTTATAATAAGTGAAATACACTTAATATATATAGGATTTGATATATTAAGTGGAATAAAGAATAATGAAATTTAATGAATAAAGATGAAATATAATAAATGATTGTTCAAATTCATGACTTTATAAATTGTTGATTTAATGATGAGATAATGAGATTTAAAAATAATTAAGATTTATTTAACTCAAGTGAAATCAAATGGATGAAATTAATTATTAATGTAAGTTGAAATTTTCATGGTTTTAAATTTATTATCTTATTCTGTTTTCCAATCTATTTTCTTTTTGGTTGTTTCCATTCTCCTACCTTCTAAGTAGGAAATCAAATTCGAATTGGTTAGCCTCGGAGCTACTGTTCTCTTTCAGCTTGATCTTGCCTCTGATTTTCACCAACTCAGGGTTGCTGAGGAAAGTATTCCCGAGACTACTTTTCGTACTGAGAATGGTTTTTCTATGAATAGTTAGTAATGCCTTTTGGTTTGACTAATGCTCCTGCTCTCTTTGTTGATTTGATGAATCGTGTTTTTCGTATTGTGCTTAATAAGTTTGTTCTAGTCTTTCTTTCTTTCTCTTTTTCCTTCATCATTTAACTTTTCTATCTCTTCTATGGTTCTTACTTCTCCCTATTCTGAATCTGAGCACTGCTTACCATCCATAGACCGACGGTCAAACGGAAAAGGTGAATCGGATTCTCGATGATCTTTTTCGTGCTTGTGTTCTTGATTCTGGAGGATCTTGGGAAGATCATCTCCACCTTGTTAAACTTACCTATAACAACATTTATCAGGTATAATTTCAATCTTCTTGTCATCTTGTCTTAATCCTATTTCATTCTATCTTTTTCTGTGTTTTCCCATACCTCATTCCTTTTCGGGGACGAAAAGTTTTGAGTGGGGGAGAGTGTAACAACACTGTATTTTGTAATTTTTTTAAATTGAATTTCCTGATTTAAAAACTTTATTTTATTTATTAAAATGGATAAATTTTGTTATTTTAAATATAATTTTGATTTTTATGTGAATTATAATTCCAAACATGAATAAATAGAGTATTTTCTAGAAATGTGAATTTTTGTCAATGTGGTCAAACTTTGACTTTTAATTTAAAATTTTAAAAGTTTTAATTTTTGAATTTTTTCTTTTATTATGAAATTAAATAAAATTTCAAGTATATTGCTTTTCGTTTCGTTGAAATCTGATTAATATTGTGAAAGTTATGCTTTTTACACTATTGTATGTAAATTGTTTTATTTAACAAAATTGTTTATTTTAATTTATATAAATAATATTTTGTCTGTCATGTCATGTTCTAATTTATGTTTTCATGTGTAACACAACATGTTATGTATATATTTTTTTATTTTAAAAACATTTTTAAAGTAT
Organism: Allium fistulosum; assembly: GCA_030737815.1. Classification (NCBI taxonomy): domain Eukaryota; kingdom Viridiplantae; phylum Streptophyta; class Magnoliopsida; order Asparagales; family Amaryllidaceae; genus Allium; species Allium fistulosum. Next base: position 923,586,550 of record CM060906.1, read on the forward strand.
AGTTAAATTTTTTCCAAAGTTAAGTGTATTTTGTTTGCAAATTTTAAAGCTAGTCTGAATATAATAAGCTATTTTCTTTATTAATTTTTCTATTTTCCTAAAACAAATTATTTATTTTCTTTTCCACTTTATTTTAGTTTGTTTTTATTTTTATTTACTGAGTTTTATTTTTTTTATTTTGTATAAAAGAATATTGGAAATTCTAAGAGTCAAAAAGCTTTAAAACCGATGACTTTTCATTTGCCTAGTCTCTTCATTTGCTTGCCTTTTTATTTGCTTGCTTTAGCCGTACATTTTCTCTATGGTAGCCATGCACTTTTCTTCATTTTTCACGTGAGAAAACTTTCTTCTCATCTTATTTCTCACGGCCAAAAATATTGAAGGTAATGGCTTCCAATTCTTTTTCCATTTTTCCACTTTTCTTCTTCATACTTCCATTGTTTTTGCCTTGCTTCTTCATATATTTGCTCAGCCTAAACCCCACCATCTCCTCCACCACTTCCTCCCCCTCATCATCCACGGCTACATCACCCACTCCTCAAACCAGATCAGGCCATGACCATCCCCTGATGCAAACAACACAGAAACTTTGCTATAACTCCATAAAACAATGCATAGCCAAGCCAAATGCCACCATCACCTTCATAGTTTGCCTCAGCCACCCCCTTAGTCACCACCACCAGCATGTACTTGACCCATAGCCATCATTCTACCTCTGACCTGACCTGTTGTAACATCCCGAAAATTTTCGACTTTCGAAAATTCAACATCGATACTCACTTTATCGACTGCTGAGCCATCGAATGCCGGAAACCCGAAAAGTTATGGTTTTAAGAAAGAAGAAAAAAGGTAGAAGAAGAAGATAGAAGAAAAAGAAAGAAAGAAAGAAGAAGAACAACAGAACAAGAGCAGAAACAGAAAACAATATCAGAATCTTACACATCGCAGCGGAATAACATATAATAGATAATCGATAGTCTTTTAAAACAAAGAACTATATCAGTTTATACATACATCAATCAGAGTCAATATACAACAATGGACAGTTATATAAACTTGTCCTCATACAGAATACACAGCGGAATAAATACTATTAGATACAAATACTACGTCTCGTCATCCAGTTTATCTCCAAAGCTCCAGAATATCCAGCATATCCTGATAACATAACTCTAGGCTGCCCGTGTGGAAATTGGTGGGCACCCAGAGTTTAGAAGGGAACAATAAACTCCGAGTCAGTCATGGTGACTGGTGTGAGATCGTAAAACAGTTATCTTTAAAATAATCAACAGAAAAATTTTAAAGTAAATTCGCAATGCTTTTGGAAAATGAAACTACCATAAGACCTCCCGCCACACACACAATGCAAACGCAGAATTGGAGGAGATTTCTTCTTATGATAGTCAAAGATGCTTACTACGCAAAATCAAATTCTTTTTGATATTATTATTAGTGCATAGTGTAGAAAACATTTCGAAAGTAGAATATTAATCTTAGCCAGCATAGACATCTCGAACTATGCCTACTATAGCTACCATCCAAACAGTGGGGCGCCACCATAAGTGAATGATAGGTTCTACAACTAAATCCGTACAAGGCTCGTATTGTTTCTTTGGATTTCCAACAAATGGTCAGGCCAAGGAACTTCCTATCCACGATGGGTACGTCCCTGGAATAGACGACCCGAGAACCTAACCGGATCTCTGCCAACACAAGGCCGGGTTACCTCTGCAAAAATAGGTAACTACTGACACGCGTATGCCATCCCCCGATCGTCACCGATCTTCCCGAGGATCCCCGATTCGCAACAAACCACATAGATAAAAATAAATGCAGCAACCACATAGGTTAAGTATCTGGGCTCCATACCATGATACCACCTTTATCCAGAAGGAATGACATACACTAAGGGGCGCTACTCCCTAGAACCTTGCCGCATTCGTCCTGTTTCGACCATTTCCGGGGTGTGAGGCTCGACGAAGTCTCGTCCACAAAGCTACGCTTTCTCAAAAAGCCCTGCTTCGGGTCAAACAAAATGATCAACCTATGATCACAGAGATATAAGATCAAACAAATGATCATATCACAAATGATCAAACACTGATCATTTCACAGCAACACTCAGTATGCCACGTTACCAAATTGGGATATATCGCTGATAAATTTCAACTACATAACCTCTGAGCTCGTACGTCTCAGAGAAGGGTGTTAAGCTAAGAGAATAAATTCTCCGCCACCAACAGAAATGTATTTGAAAGAAATCAGCTTTATATCTCAAATTGTAACGTCAGACACACAATCCATACAAGTCTGTTCCGGGATCGAACATAACCGAAGGCACTTCTCACGAAGCCCTTGCAATTCCGGATAATTTTCAATCACGTCAGGACTTCCCGTCACTAAGTGTGATAAAACCTCTAAATCGGAGATCAGCCGATGCAGAGTAACTCGACGGTAATCCTTCCGTTTTCAAAAATATCCGGTCTTCAACACCGGTCTTCGAATGCAATTCATAACGACGTATCACATATTCGGAATGGGTTATACGACCCCATGGTCCTTTCCCGGTTAACCCGAATAGTGAGCGTTTATTCAAAAATAAGTGTGGCATTCAAATTCATCCAATTCACAACAAATACCTACTCAAGGTAATTATTGATAGTCGGTTATTTAACTATCAATAAAGATGCGCAACATCATCAGATTCCAAATTATTTTCCAAATTATTTTATCTTCCAAAATATCTTTACTAGATATAAAATTTCCACACTTCAAAAATAAATCAACGTTTATTTTTAAACAACTTCCCTTTCTTTTATAAATTCCATAGTGAATTTATATTTCAAAAATATCTACTGATATACGATTTTCAAATCGATTCCAATATTCAATTTCAATTTATCTTTAAGAAGATAAAATCTCAAAACAGTTCATTTCATATTGGAAAAACATTTCCATACTTATTTAAAAATAAGTATTTCACAAATCTATTTATTTTCAACATTTGAAAATATCCGATATACTTAAATCAAAATTTAAGTATAAATTCATTCTTTAAGAAAATCATTCTTTAAACACATTTTATTCGAGTCAAAACGAATGTTGCGTAAAACATCGTTACGAACGACTCAACATCACTAGTATAGGGATTCGAAATTTAGATAGATATATAAATCCCAATACTACATCAAAACATTTCCTTTCGGAAATCATTTACTATAACAACAGTGTTATAGTCCACCATTTCCTTAAATTTCTCGAAAACGTCTATTTCAACAAGAACTGCGGAAATCTCTGCTTTCGATTTATAATACATTTTAAAACATCTTTAAAATGTTTAACTTCATTTTTAATATCACTTCTTCAAAAATAAATCCATTTTACTTAACAATATATTCATTGTCCCAAAATCGTGAATATACTTCACTAATTACATTTCACTATTTTCTACACATTTTATTTCAATAAAAATTCGCTATCCAAAATCGCAAATATATCTTCTTTAAAAATCTTCTATATTTAATTTATCAAATTCTATCGATTTCGAATTTATAAAACAACGTTTATAAATTCTATTTCTATTTTCTAACGACTTCAATTTAATAAATCTCCTTTATTAATAATTCGATAAATATTCCATCTAAAGGTAAAAATCCAATTTATAAGTAAATTTCTTATAAATCTTCTATCCTACAATTTCTATACAATTTATACTTCATAATTTATAAATCTATAAATCTCGTTCACATATGATTTTTATTATCACTTCATTTTTAACACTTATAAAAACTCGTTTTATAATTCCAATATCTTAATTTATAAAATGTCAACTTTATAAACCTTTTTAAGTAAACCGTTTATAATATTTTAAAAATCTCAATTTAAACCATTTTATAAATCAATCAACTATTTATTCCAAAAATCACTTTTCGATTATATTTCACAAAGATCTTAACTTTTATAACTTTAATATTTGAACGTTTATTTATTTAAAATAAATCACTTCAAAATTTAATAAAACGTATAATTTCAAAGATCACTTTAAAAATCCTTTTAAATTTAAAAGTCGTTATTTTTAAAACTTGAATCCGATGATGCAACAGCACCAATTAGTCAATCACAACATCAAACATCATATATCAACATATGATAACAGAATATATCAAAATATTTGTAAATAATCAATACGGTGAGGAATCCAGTTGGATCCCTCCAACCTGTTTCCCTGCATCCACAGACGTTAGCACAATACCAATTCCGCTCCAGTACGGAATTATCGCGGTATATGGGTTTTATAAAAATCCGCTTACTAACGGCGCAATAGGGTCTCATCCGCTATACGAGGCGGGAATCAATCAATCCAATATATACATATGCCAATATGTATATATTGCTATATATATATATATAGATATATCCTATCATATCTAATATCACATCCAAACAGTCAATCAATAAATAACTGTAAATTCCACTTTAAATTTTGAGTGAGAAGATCTCACCTTGATTTCAATTCTGATTTCAGCGTTTATTTCGAATAAAATTAAACGGCCGTTTAATTTTACCCGAAATTCAAACTAGTTCCAAACGACTCCAATCCAATTTCATCACGTAGTGTTCGAGAAAAAGAAGCCAACGCCGCTCGTTTCGTAATTTTCTGATCACGCAGCAAAAAGTTACGTTATTACAAAGTTATACGATTTAAATTATAAATCAATTTACAATTCTTTTATATTTTATAACCCAATCTCCATCTGGCCGTTGATTCCTCACCCTTAGATCAGAGCCGCACTTCCTTTTCTTCCCCCAGAACATCTCCAGGTAAATGACGAACGCGAGAACCCAACGTGCCGCCACTAAACCCTAATCACGAAATCAACTTCAAACATCTTCACGTCGATCAAATGTTCCCACGTTGAAGCCCTTCACTCGAGATACTCTCGGCCCCAACCTGATGCAACTCGGCCCCATCATCGCGCCTAAAAATGCTCGCGAACCCACTGCCTTCAAATTTGATTTGCCGACAAACTCCAACTCCATACTTGATCACCACAGTTGGATCACAAGGTCTCGTTGTGATCTACAATATTGTAGTTGAAGATTTGATGAAATACTCTACGGATTGGAAGAAAATTGGAGGAGAAGAAGATTGCTTTCTGGCCATTCATCTATTAACTGGCGGCCGGCCATTGAATTTAGGGTTTTATTTTCTTTTTTTTATTTGTGATAAAATGGGCCTATTTATAGAAGTTTGAACGACACTATTCATTCCGGTTTTCCCGAACTCCGATTTACGCGCAGTGACTGGCGTTTCTGGGGTTTATCCCACGTTCCGAACGCAATGGAACAGGTTTCGGAAGCTAATTCGATCGTCTATGCGAGATACGGAGAAAAACGATCAGTTTAAATTAAACCGATTTAAATCGATTTCGAGGCGTTTTGGCTTGCCCTGGACAAACGGTAAATCCAAAAATTACGAAATTTGAAATCATGCAATAATATCACATTACGGATCCGATGAAACTGGTTTCGTCGAATTCTGAGACTGTTCGAAAATTGGCTATTTTTACAGTCGATAATTAAATATTAAAATATTCAATTTTCACAGATTAACTCCAAATTCGATTCTGAAAGTTCTATAACCTTTCTATAACTCCAGTATGATTAAATAAAATTTTACAAATCATTTTCAATCATTTTAAACTCGATTTTTTAATTATCTCTGGAATTTCACTATTCAATTTATCGATTTAATTGACCAAATTAAATCCAATATTCGAAAAATAAATCATTCGACTTCTAAATTCCATTTATTAACATTTAAAATCAATTAAATATTCAAATTTTAATTATCAAAAATTCTGGGTCGTTACAAACTTCCCCACTTAAAAGAATTTCGTCCTCGAAATTACAAGTTAGGAAAAGTGGTCCTTAACTCGTCTACTATTTTTCACAATTCAGTAGTTTTATCAATTTATCAAAACAAATCTTCCTACTAAAGATTCGTTATCAATTCGACTAACTTTTCCAACTTCAATTATAAGTTTCAAACAACATTGTTTAACTTTTTAATTCAAATTCGAGTTTAAATTCAAATTTTAAACTTTCAAAATTTCTCAAAAATTTTCTAACGCCCTAAATTTCCGAAAAATTTCGCCAGCGTCTCCTTTGCGCGGCTAATACGGTACGACTACAAAACGTCCCTACGGACTCTCAGATTTCAAAAAGAAAAAGAAAAAGCCAAGCGGCTAGACAAGAAATCATCAAATCTCATATTCGAATTCAAATACTTACCTTTTGTCGAGCCATTCAAATTTATCTTCGAAATTAAATTCCATTTCCTTTATACCTGTATATCCTACTAGCCATAATATCTAGTTACATATATTCAAACCATTTTGTACATTCTATTACATAATTTCGATACTTCTTATATCATCTTTACTTCCATATTGAAGTTTCATATTCATTTTCATTCAATTTCACATTTCAAATTTCATTTGAATTTAATTCACAATTTCAATTCTACTTGAATTCAATTTATCTTCAATTCTGAAATATTGAATTTATCAATTATCTTTCATTCATAACTGCACTATTTTAAATTAGTTCCAATTACTAATTCATTTCAAATTCTAATCCACTTACAAATTCAAATTTGTTTTCAACATTCAGTTTTAATTCCAGTTTTTATTCCTTTTCAATTCTTAACTTAGAATAATTTCAATATCAAATTTTACTTAAGAATTTCACTTTCATTTATCACAATTGTAAATTTATTTATTCACAATCTACTTCCATAATTCTATACTCAATTCCAATTTATTTGTTACTTCCCCAAATTTATTTTCAACTTAATAAATTTTCAACTTCATAATATTTCATAAGTATTTTTATATAGTATCCCAGAGTCTTTTCAACCTTTCAAAAACCATTTTGACATCAATTCAATTTATCCTTTGAATTTCCAAAACAAAACTCAAATTTTTCAAACAACTTCCTTTTAAAACAATTTGGCAGCAATTTCTCTTTTGGAAACCCGAAAATGAACACCAACGATGCCGCGGTCATCATCGAAGTTATTTTCCAGCGACCGAAAAGAATTTAGAGCTTTCATCTTTCCAAAATACCATTCAAAACCTTTGAAATTCATTTTCAAATCAAAAGGAATTAAACTTTCCAAATCTCCAAAATTTTCAAATTCTTTTCAAAACATTTCCAAATACTTCTCTGGAATTCCGTTTTAAATTACAAATCACATTTATAATTTATATTCTCAAATTTCATTTATATGTGAATTTATTTCTTAACTTTCGAGTTACGATTCCAGTTTCTTATTCAATTTCAATGATAATAGATTAATATTATCACTTCTAACATCCATGCAACCATATACTATAATAATTCATAGAAAAATCATTTCTTTTCTATACAAAAATAGTTTTGGGTAAAATTATTTCATTTACCCTATTTAAAACAATACTGTGCCGAATTGTTCTATACAAGTGTTCAGAGATCCCTATCGATAGAGTTGTACGGACAATACCGACCAGAATCCATATACCACTCAACAAACCAATCATCACAATATAAAACAATTTTATATTCACTAACAAATACGCACTCGTATCTATTATTACACTCAACTCATTCTAGAGTACTACTGACTCTATCTCTAATGAGTAACACCCAACAGAGCAGGGTTGTCGCTTAACCATATGCTCCGATACCAAATGTAACATCCCGAAAATTTTCGACTTTCGAAAATTCAACATCGATACTCACTTTATCGACTGCTGAGCCATCGAATGCCGGAAACCCGAAAAGTTATGGTTTTAAGAAAGAAGAAAAAAGGTAGAAGAAGAAGATAGAAGAAAAAGAAAGAAAGAAAGAAGAAGAACAACAGAACAAGAGCAGAAACAGAAAACAATATCAGAATCTTACACATCGCAGCGGAATAACATATAATAGATAATCGATAGTCTTTTAAAACAAAGAACTATATCAGTTTATACATACATCAATCAGAGTCAATATACAACAATGGACAGTTATATAAACTTGTCCTCATACAGAATACACAGCGGAATAAATACTATTAGATACAAATACTACGTCTCGTCATCCAGTTTATCTCCAAAGCTCCAGAATATCCAGCATATCCTGATAACATAACTCTAGGCTGCCCGTGTGGAAATTGGTGGGCACCCAGAGTTTAGAAGGGAACAATAAACTCCGAGTCAGTCATGGTGACTGGTGTGAGATCGTAAAACAGTTATCTTTAAAATAATCAACAGAAAAATTTTAAAGTAAATTCGCAATGCTTTTGGAAAATGAAACTACCATAAGACCTCCCGCCACACACACAATGCAAACGCAGAATTGGAGGAGATTTCTTCTTATGATAGTCAAAGATGCTTACTACGCAAAATCAAATTCTTTTTGATATTATTATTAGTGCATAGTGTAGAAAACATTTCGAAAGTAGAATATTAATCTTAGCCAGCATAGACATCTCGAACTATGCCTACTATAGCTACCATCCAAACAGTGGGGCGCCACCATAAGTGAATGATAGGTTCTACAACTAAATCCGTACAAGGCTCGTATTGTTTCTTTGGATTTCCAACAAATGGTCAGGCCAAGGAACTTCCTATCCACGATGGGTACGTCCCTGGAATAGACGACCCGAGAACCTAACCGGATCTCTGCCAACACAAGGCCGGGTTACCTCTGCAAAAATAGGTAACTACTGACACGCGTATGCCATCCCCCGATCGTCACCGATCTTCCCGAGGATCCCCGATTCGCAACAAACCACATAGATAAAAATAAATGCAGCAACCACATAGGTTAAGTATCTGGGCTCCATACCATGATACCACCTTTATCCAGAAGGAATGACATACACTAAGGGGCGCTACTCCCTAGAACCTTGCCGCATTCGTCCTGTTTCGACCATTTCCGGGGTGTGAGGCTCGACGAAGTCTCGTCCACAAAGCTACGCTTTCTCAAAAAGCCCTGCTTCGGGTCAAACAAAATGATCAACCTATGATCACAGAGATATAAGATCAAACAAATGATCATATCACAAATGATCAAACACTGATCATTTCACAGCAACACTCAGTATGCCACGTTACCAAATTGGGATATATCGCTGATAAATTTCAACTACATAACCTCTGAGCTCGTACGTCTCAGAGAAGGGTGTTAAGCTAAGAGAATAAATTCTCCGCCACCAACAGAAATGTATTTGAAAGAAATCAGCTTTATATCTCAAATTGTAACGTCAGACACACAATCCATACAAGTCTGTTCCGGGATCGAACATAACCGAAGGCACTTCTCACGAAGCCCTTTCAATTCCGGATAATTTTCAATCACGTCAGGACTTCCCGTCACTAAGGGTGATAAAACCTTTAAATCGGAGATCAGCCGATGTAGAGTAACTCGACGGTAATCCTTCCGTTTTCAAAAATATCCGGTCTTCAACACCGGTCTTCGAATGCAATTCATAACGACGTATCACATATTCGGAATGGGTTATACGACCCCATGGTCCTTTCCCGGCTAACCCGAATAGTGAGCGTTTATTCAAAAAATAAGTGTGGCATTCAAATTCATCCAATTCACAACAAATACCTACTCAAGGTAATTATTGATAGTCGGTTATTTAACTATCAATAAAGATGCGCAACATCATCAGATTCCAAATTATTTTCCAAATTATTTTATCTTCCAAAATATCTTTACTAGATATAAAATTTCCACACTTCAAAAATAAATCAACGTTTATTTTTAAACAACTTCCCTTTCTTTTATAAATTCCATAGTGAATTTATATTTCAAAAATATCTACTGATATACGATTTTCAAATCGATTCCAATATTCAATTTCAATTTATCTTTAAGAAGATAAAATCTCAAAACAGTTCATTTCATATTGGAAAAACATTTCCATACTTATTTAAAAATAAGTATTTCACAAATCTATTTATTTTCAACATTTGAAAATATCCGATATACTTAAATCAAAATTTAAGTATAAATTCATTCTTTAAGGAAATCATTCTTTAAACACATTTTATTCGAGTCAAAACGAATGTTGCGTAAAACATCGTTACGAACGACTCAACATCACTAGTATAGGGATTCGAAATTTAGATAGATATATAAATCCCAATACTACATCAAAACATTTCCTTTCGGAAATCATTTACTATAACAACAGTGTTATAGTCCACCATTTCCTTAAATTTCTCGAAAACGTCTATTTCAACAAGAACTGCGGAAATCTCTGCTTTCGATTTATAATACATTTTAAAACATCTTTAAAATGTTTAACTTCATTTTTAATATCACTTCTTCAAAAATAAATCCATTTTACTTAACAATATATTCACTGTCCCAAAATCGTGAATATACTTCACTAATTACATTTCACTATTTTCTACACATTTTATTTCAATAAAAATTCGCTATCCAAAATCGCGAATATATCTTCTTTACAAATCTTCTATATTTAATTTATCAAATTCTATCGATTTCGAATTTATAAAACAACGTTTATAAATTCTATTTCTATTTTCTAACGACTTCAATTTAATAAATCTCCTTTATTAATAATTCGATAAATATTCCATCTAAAGGTAAAAATCCAATTTATAAGTAAATTTCTTATAAATCTTCTATCCTACAATTTCTATACAATTTATACTTCACAATTTATAAATCTATAAATCTCGTTCACATATGATTTTTATTATCACTTCATTTTTAACACTTATAAAAACTCGTTTTATAATTCCAATATCTTAATTTATAAAATGTCAACTTTATAAACCTTTTTAAGTAAACCGTTTATAATATTTTAAAAATCTCAATTTAAACCATTTTATAAATCAATCAACTATTTATTCCAAAAATCACTTTTCGATTATATTTCACAAAGATCTTAACTTTTATAACTTTAATATTTGAACGTTTATTTATTTAAAATAAATCACTTCAAAATTTAATAAAACGTATAATTTCAAAGATCACTTTAAAAATCCTTTTAAATTTAAAAGTCGTTATTTTTAAAACTTGAATCCGATGATGCAACAGCACCAATTAGTCAATCACAACATCAAACATCATATATCAACATATGATAACAGAATATATCAAAATATCTATAAATAATCAATACGGTGAGGAATCCAGTTGGATCCCTCCAACCTGTTTCCCTGCATCCACAGACGTTAGCACAATACCAATTCCGCTCCAGTACGGAATTATCGCGGTATATGGGTTTTATAAAAATCCGCTTACTAACGGCGCAATAGGGTCTCATCCGCTATACGAGGCGGGAATCAATCAATCCAATATATACATATGCCAATATGTATATATTGCTATATATATATAGATATATCCTATCATATCTAATATCACATCCAAACAGTCAATCAATAAATAACTGTAAATTCCACTTTAAATTTTGAGTGAGAAGATCTCACCTTGATTTCAATTCTGATTTCAGCGTTTATTTCGAATAAAATTAAACGGCCGTTTAATTTTACCCGAAATTCAAACTAGTTCCAAACGACTCCAATCCAATTTCATCACGTAGTGTTCGAGAAAACGAAGCCAATGCCGCTCGTTTCGTAATTTTCTGATCACGCAGCAAAAGGTTACGTTATTACAAAGTTATACGATTTAAATTATAAATCAATTTACAATTCTTTTATATTTTATAACCCAATCTCCATCTGGCCGTTGATTCCTCACCCTTAGATCAGAGCCGCACTTCCTTTTCTTCCCCCAGAACATCTCCAGGTAAATGACGAACGCGAGAACCCAACGTGCCGCCACTAAACCCTAATCACGAAATCAACTTCAAACATCTTCACGTCGATCAAATGTTCCCACGTTGAAGCCCTTCACTCGAGATACTCTCGGCCCCAACCTGATGCAACTCGGCCCCATCATCGCGCCTAAAAACGCTCGCGAACCCACTGCCTTCAAATTCGATTTGCCGACAAACTCCAACTCCATACTTGATCACCGCCGTTGGATCACAAGGTCTCGTTGTGATCTAAAATATTGTAGTTGAAGATTTGATGAAATACTCTACGGATTGGAAGAAAATTGGAGGAGAAGAAGATTGCTTTCTGGCCATTCATCTATTAACTGGCGGCCGACCATTGAATTTAGGGTTTTATTTTCTTTTTTTTATTTGTGATAAATGGGCCTATTTATAGAAGTTTGAACGACACTATTCATTCCGGTTTTCCCAAACTCCGATTTACGCGCAGTGACTGGCGTTTCTGGGGTTTATCCCACGTTCCGAACGCAATGGAACAGGTTTCGGAAGCTAATTCGATCGTCTGTGCGAGATACGGAGAAAAACGATCAGTTTAAATTAAACCGATTTAAATCGATTTCGAGGCGTTTTGGCTTGCCCCGGACAAACGGTAAATCCAAAAATTACGAAATTTGAAATCATGCAATAATATCACATTACGGATCCGATGAAACTGGTTTCGTCGAATTCTGAGACTGTTCGAAAATTGGCTATTTTTACAGTCGATAATTAAATATTAAAATATTCAATTTTCACAGATTAACTCCAAATTCGATTCTGAAAGTTCTATAACCTTTCTATAACTCCAGTATGATTAAATAAAATTTTACAAATCATTTTCAATCATTTTAAACTCGATTTTTTAATTATCTCTGGAATTTCACTATTCAATTTATCGATTTAATTGACCAAATTAAATCCAATATTCGAAAAATAAATCATTCGACTTCTAAATTCCATTTATTAACATTTAAAATCAATTAAATATTCAAATTTTAATTATCAAAAATTCTGGGTCGTTACACCTGTAGCAAGTGATGGCCGAGCCCAAAATTACCTTTGGCCGAGCCCAAGATGCACCAAACCTTCCTTTGCATTGACCTTTAGCATTCTTTGCCTTGTAACTTACCAAACCCTTCACATTTCCTTTGTAGCCATGCCATTTGTGGTCCAAACCAGATCTATTTCAACCTATAAACCATCATGGCCGAACCATAAGCATGTTATGGCCAAGCAAAAGTTGTTAGTGGTCAAGCAATTTGGAGTTAAAAGCTTGGCGATGTCACTTTGTTTCAAAGTTTCCAATTTGTTTGATTTTTATTTTTGGGTTGAATCTATATTTATATTTGGCTTTGTTTTATCATTGTATACAGGATTAATATCAAGGCTCTCCATTCATTCAAATCTAATCATGCTATCGTGCTTTCTGGAATTCATCTGTGTATTTTGTTTTGCGAAACCCAGCTTTAAAAGGCGAGTAATCACACCTGACATTCATACTTATGTAACTTGATAGCAAGTGAAAGAGTAGAAATAATTATATCATGTTATACCTGCCTGTAATGTAAATTATATGATGTTAAACCCTGTAATTAACTTGTCACATCATCTGTTATATTTTATTTTATATTACTGTTTATTCTATTCTGTTTATCACACTGTAAGTTTCCTGTAGAATAGAAACACTATGGGTTAAAATGATACATAACCGAAAAGACTTTAGAATAGGGAAAGATCGTTATGGGCTGAAATGATAAGCCTGAGCGATTTTTATTTTATTTTATTTACTTGGGATTGCGGGGTTGAAATGATAAATATTTTGATTCAAATTTGTATTTAATAATTTCGGAACATTGTAAATAGAGATCTTGGAATATTGTAAATAGGGATTTTTGAATAATGTAAATAAAAGGATTTTAATAATAGAACTAAGCGATACTGTTTAAGTGTAAAGAGAGTTTATTTTTAAAATCGAGATTTAAAATAGTTCGGGGAGATAAAAAGGAAATTTGGAAAGAAGATATGAAATCGTTATACGAAATCTTAAATAAGATTATGGAAAGAAAGGGAAATATGAATTTAGCGGGTGGGATATATTTGGGTTATTTGATAAATTAATTTAAAAATGAAATTTAAATTAGAAATTGATTTAAAATCGATTAAGTGTTGTGAAAGCGTTATAAACGGGAATTGAGACTATGGAATTTATAAATGAAGTTTATAAATAAAGTGAAGTAATTATCAGTGGATAAATTGAAATTATAAATTCACGGTGTGGATTTATAAGGAGATGGGTGTTAGCACCAAAATTGGTCACTAACACCCAAGGAAAGATATATGTAGAGAGATTAATGAAGATAGAAAATTAAAGCGGAGGAAAATATGCAACAGAAACTGCAGAAACGAGAACACCAGAATTATAGTGGTTCGGCGTAACTGCCTACGTCCACTTTGCATATAATCTTTATTGCTTCTTCAAATTATTGAATACAGATACAATCCGTACACTAACGAATTGATTACAGGTTTGGATCAAAAATAGATGAGTCTTCGAAATGGTAGAGTCTTCCCGGAGTTCTCGAAAAAAGGTCCTTTCAACTGTACCCCTGCCTCTGTATTTATAAATGAAGATAGGGTGGACTCCCTTTGTAGGCCCAGGAACAAGGTACTTTGGCCCATAGTAGGCGACTTCTGTGTGCCGAGCCAGGCATACCGAACGGTGGTCGCCGAACGATGGTGGCCAAACGTTGGTCGCCGAATGATGGTGGCCAAATGTTGGTGGCCGAACGATGGTGTGCTGATCGAAGGTGGTCAAACGAAGGTGGCCGAACGGTGGTTGCCGAACGAAGGTGGCCGAACGGTGGTTGCCGAACGAAGGTAGCCGAATGGTGGTTGCCGAACGAAGGTGGCCGAACGGTGGTTGCCGAATGAAGGTGGCTGAATGAAGGTGGCCGAATGATGGTTGCCGAACGAAGGTGGCTGAAGGATGGTTGCCGAATGAAGGTGGCCGAACGGTGGTTGCGGAACGAAGGTGGCCGAACGATGGTTGCCGAACGAAGGTGGCCGAATGGTGGTTGTCGAACAAAGGTGGCCGAACGGTGGTTGTCGAACGAAGGTTGCCGAACGGTGGTTGCCGAACGAAGGTGGCCGAACGAAGGTGGCCGAACGATGGTTACCGAACGAAGGTGGCCGAACGGTGGTTGCCGAACAAAGGTGGTCGAACGGTGGTTGCCGAATGAAGGTGGCCAAACGGTGGTTGCCGAACGAAGTTGGCACAACGATGGTTGCCGAACGTAGGTGGCCGAACGGTGGTTGCCGAACGAAGGTGGCCGAACGGTGGTTGCCGAACGAAGGTGGCCGAACGGTGGTTGCCGAATGAAGGTGGCCAAACGAAGGTGGCCGAACGATGGTTGCCGAACGAAGGTGGCCGATCGGTGGTTGCCGAACGAACCGAATGGTGGTTGCTGAACGAAGGTGGCCGAACAGTGGTTGTCGAACGAAGGTGGCCGAACGGTGGTTGCCGAACGAAGGTGGCCGAATGGTGGTTGCTAAACGGTGGTGGCCGAACGGTGGTTGCCGAACGAAGGTGGCCGAATGGTGGTTGCCAAACAAACCTGGCCGAGCGACCTCTCCTTGGACGCCTAGATTGAGCCATCTCGTTTTCCCATTCTTGACCGAGCGATATGCGCCATCCTTCAAGGCCGAACCATATTCTTAGGCCGAGCGATGTACATAGGCTGAACCGTACATATAAGCCGAACAATGCACATATGTCGAACTACCCAAAATGGATCAATACCTTACGTCTCCAATCTCTAACTAACTCAAGTCTTATCCAGACTCAATCAAAGCCTTTGTAATTATCACCTTGTAGCCGGGCCAAGTGACTGGATAACATTTTCCCCCCAAAGTGCATCGTGTGAACCAACATGACGCGCTTTGAATCGAAGCAAGTTAGAGTCTCCAGAAAGAAATCCATCATGTTTCCTAAATAGTCATTATCCTTCAATTTTATCCTCCAAAGTGTCGTATCCTTCTTCCACCGTCATGACGCTTGGTCGATTCCCAATAGAATAAATTCAGGATTGTAGTTCATTAGTGGCCATCTATGTCCGGTTCTACAGGGCTAGTAAGCTTCGGCTATCTAATCCAGTTGTTTCTTAATAACCCTAAGTGAAAATTCAATTTCTGTTGATTTCAAGAAGTCGATTTTTTTCGAATATACACGTGCGTGTTCGGGCACACATTCTTGTCATTGGCTCTCAGATGCGTTTTATATGCTCATAAGTCGTCACCAATTCCATCTAGTTTAATTGCAATTCGATTGCAGTTCTTTATTTTTTTTTGTGAAATAAGGGTTGTAATAGTCACTTGATGGGAGGGAACTTCAAGTTCTACATGGATGACGACCTCGAAGCCGTAAGCAAGGGTGAAGGGAGTACGGCCAGCCATGGACTCATGGGTAGTTCTATAAGCCCATAATGCTGTTGAGAGTTCATCCACCCATTTACCTCTAGCCTTTTCCAAACCACTCTTCAGAATAGACTTTATGATTTTGTTCATAGCTTCAACCAGTTATAATGGATCGTGGAAGGTCATAAGGACAAATGACGTTACGGACGACGAAGTCGATTATTTTCTTCATCTAGGTCGTGGTTAAAAGTTCTGCATCTGCCCATTTGGTGAAGTAATCAACTGCTACGATGATGTCTTTCGCACCACCTTAGGATCAGCAAGGAGACGATGATGTCAATTCCCCCAAGTGGCAAACGGTTATGGACTAGCCATTTGAGTAATTTCCATCGGCGGAGCTCTCGAATTTTTTGCAACATCTTGCACTCATCGCATTGTCTAGCATGATCAACCGCATCTTGATTAATAGTTGGCCAGTAAAACCCATAGTAGAGTATTTTCTTTGTCAGGGTTTGCCCCATGATGTAATCGCCGCATTATTCTTCATAGACTTCTCTCAAGACTCATTTGATATCATCATGGGTGATACACCGAAGCATGGGAATGGATAAACCCCCTTCTACACATGACTTCTTCTTGGATGATTTGACATTAAGCTTTGAGGAGGATCTATCGTTTTCCATTCCTCCGTTCAGTAAGAATTCCTCACTGTAGATAGTCTTTGATAGGAGTCATCGATGACCCCTTTTCTGGCTCTGTCTCCAAGATCTAGCCGATCTCCATCCGGCAATGCTTGGAATATTAAGTACTTCAGCCGAAACAAAGTATGTCCATTCCACGTCCCTGAAACTGGCCAGCTTGGCCAGTGACTTGACTCTTTTCATTTCGTTCACTAAGGATGTGTGTAATGATGTAATACGTGAAGTCGTCTAGGAGCTCTTGGACCCGGCCAAGATAAGGAGCAAGACAATGCCCCCTGACAAGAATAACTTCCCTAACTTTGCATACTACTAATCAGGAATCACAAAAGATATTTAAAGTTTCCACTCCAAGTTCTCTAGAAAGTTTGAGGCTAGCGGTCAAGTCTTCATACTTAGCTTCGTTGTTTGCTACAAGGAAATCAAGTTTCAGGATGTAGCAGATCGATCGTTCCTCTGGAGTCATTAACACGATTCTTGCGCCATAACACTGATAATTGGATGCTCCATCCACGTACATTTTCCATCTGTTGGTTGTTTCTCCACTACACTTTGAGTAGTCGTCTGATGTAATGAATTCAGATTTGAGGTCTGCTAATTTCCGTCCTTGGATAGCTCTTCGAGGGAAATAAGTGATATCGAATTGGCTTAGTTCGATATTCTATTTAAGTAGTCTTTCAGATGTCTCAGGTCGTTGTATGACGCTAGCTTTTGTAGCTTCAGGTCGATATTCAATGCATGGCTCGCGATAGTCGGTGAAATCACACACGCATGTCAGAATGGGTCCAAGGGAACATATCATCATTTATTCAGAGAAATCTATCTAATTCTTTTACCATCATTGCACTGAGCTGTGATCCGGTATTCAGCACCCGAAAAGGGTCTCCAAGGCTGGCTATAATGTCGACTGTCAGCTTAGCGGGTGCAATCTTGAATTCTATGAGTTCAGATATAACTATTTTGCGTAACATTCAATGTGAAATATGGTTGGGATGGTCAATGTTGATGGTTGCTCTGGTCGAATCCTTGTCATGAGTTATTAAGTCTGATAGTGAAGGGCTTTGAATGCTCTGATCGATTATCTGCAAATGGCCAAAGATCAGGCTTTGGATCTTGCTTAGAGTTTAGTGTTGTTTGTATATTCGAGTAATGCACTTTCTATTCAACGCATTCATAATCTTTAATCCGTCCTTCGGGTTGGAGTGATAGTCAGTTGCCAACGAGCTTAGGCATCGATTTAATGATTCTATCACTAGGCATTCTTTCGGTCGTAGCCTTGAAAAGTTTTAAACACTATATATAAGTTTTAATATTGAGCTATCGTAGCCAGTCTTTGGATGATCACGCTTCTGCTCCCAGTCTCGGGTTGACAAATGTACTGCGTGGACAGTTGAGTCTCGTCCTAGCTATGTTTATACTCCCACCAAAACAACAAAGACATAGAGTTGATCGGTGAATAGTCAGTTCACATTCGTCCTGCTTCTCGCTCGTGCCCCCAAGTCAGGGGCATATATCGATAAGTAGGAAGGCCAACCATGCCCACTTTAGCTTTATTCTCGGTCCCTTTGAATTGTGGGATCAGGTCTATTGATGGGAGGCTGAGTCTCACCTATCTTGGATTGTATTGTGGTTTTTCATTCCAAGGGTAATACTCCGATGCCTCATCAGTTTATGGGCGTAAGTTGGGTACTGGATGGTCAGCTACGTCCACTTTGGTTCATGTTCTGTAATCAGATCTCGGGGTAAAGTTGGCTCAAGTGTAGTCGGGTCATTCTCATCCAGTTTCATATTCCTCCTGACGGATCGAAGGAAGGTGCTGGAGAATTAATGACTAAGTCTTCGTGGTTTACTCTCCTTTCCACACTCTGGTAGTCATAGTTTTTCAAGGGACATTTGGGTCACATTCGTATGTGCTTGGTGCATATCGATATTGACCCTCGATCTGAGGTATGATATAGTCGGTCATTTGTAGCTTTGGATGCCATTTCAATTGGTTCTGTATTGAGGCCTCCTTGCAGTCGTTGCCTTAAGTTGTAAAGAACGCCAAGCTAAAGCTATAATGAGCTTTCGTATTCAGCTTTTAGTGATTTGTACTCATGCTTCCAACATTGATTTGGCTAGGCCACAAGTCGGATGGTCAAACTCCATCCTTAGCGAGTTAATACTCCTCCCATCGGTTTCAGGCCGAAGTTTGCGGAATAGAGAACGGTCGGAATCCACTCATCTATTTATCGATGTTTATACGCCACTCTGCATTCTGGTGACTCAGATTTGTTCTTCCCCCGGTTGACTCGCGCCCAATTTGTGTTCATGCTTCGGTCCATGCTCCGGGGACTTAGAGATTTGTTGAATGGTTTATGCTCTAGTCCACAGTTTGGGACGTAGAGATTTTCGTCAAGTCGTTTATACTCTAGCCCACGCTCTGGGAACTCAGAGTACTCTAGTCCACTTCAAGGACATAGAGATTTTTGTCAAGTCGTTTATACTCTAGTCCGCGCTCTGGGACCCAAAGTACTCTAGTCCGCTTCAGGGACTTAGAGATTTTTCTCAAGTCGTTTATACTCTTGTCCGCGCTCTGGGGACTCAGAATACTCTAGTCCGCTTAAGGGACTTAGAGATTTTTCTTAAGTCATTTATACTCTAGTCCACGCTCTGGGGACTCAGAGTACTCTAGTCTGCTTCAGGGACTTAGAGATTTTTCTCAAGTTGTTTATATTCTAGTCCGTGCTCTGAGGACTCAGAGTACTCTAGTCCGCTTCAGGGACTTAGAGATTTTTGCCAAGTCGTTTATACTCTAGTCCGCACTTTGGGGACTCAGAGTACTCTAGTCCGCACTCTGGGGACTTAGAGATTTTTTACGTGGCTTATAATCTAGTCCGCACTTTGAGACTCAGAGCACTCTAGTCTGCACTCTGGAGACTTAACGATTTTTTAAGTCGTTTATACTCTAGTCCGCACTCTGGGGACTCAGAGTACTCTAGTCTACACTCTAGGGACTTAGAGATTATTTAAGTCGTTTATACTCTAGTCCGCACTCTGGGGACTCGGAGTACTCTAATCCGCACTCTGGGACATAGAGATTTTTTAAGTCGTTTATATTCTAGTCTGCACTCTAGGGACATAGAGATTTTTTAAGTCATTTAAATTCTAGTCCGCACTCTGGGGACTCAGAGTACCCTAGTCCGCACTCTGGGGACTTAGAGATTTTTTAAGTCATTTATACTCTAGTCCGCACTCTGGGGACTTAGAGTACTCTAGTTTGCTTCAGGGACTTAGAGATTTTTCTCAAGTCGTTTATACTCTAGTCCGCGCTTTGGGGACTCAAAGTACTCTAGTCTGCTTCAGGGACTTAGAGATTTTTCTCAAGTCGTTTATACTCTAGTCGGCGCTCTAGGGACTCAGAGTACTATAGTCTGCTTTAGGGACTTAGAGATTTTTCTTGAGAGCAGTCGTATTTCCACCCGTTCGATTTGTATTTCATTTACTGTGTTGAGGCTAATGTTGTCGAATGAATGGTCGAACCGCATTTGCTCATAGAATGGGACTATGCCCCCAGCATCAAGGATGAAACTTGAAAAATGGACGGTCGATTCTCGTCCGCTTGGTGATTGTAGCTCTTCCAATCAAGTCAAGGAAGGAGGTATATGATAGATGGTTGGATCACATCCATGCTGGGGTTGGATAATCAAGTCTCGCACAATTTGCTTCGTATCTCTTTCTAGAAAATGAAGATAATGGATTATTGAGTAGACAAAGTAAGTTGCATATGTTTCAAGGTGCAGTCGCATCCATGTATTGAGAGCGATGGTTAACGAGTAGGCAGTCTATCACAGGTACTTCAAGTCGGGCTTTCGAACCACCTTTTGTGTTCAGGGTAGGATTTGATGTGTAGATGATCAAATCATGTCCGCTTTAGTTAGATCCCAACATCACTGAGCTCCATGAGAGGCATATGTATTTTATTGAACTTTACTTTATCACCCGAGGAGTGGATGATCGGGCACATTCATTCCAAGCCTTGATTAGGCCACCAAATCAAATATGGAGGTCGATGAATGGACAGTCAATCATGTACACTTTGTATTGGGCTCTGACCGTGATGAGCTTTTCAATCTCTAGTCCTAGGCCCCAAATCAAAGGCACATGGTTGATGATGAGCGATCGAATCATGCTCGTCTTGATGAAACTCCAAAAATTCGATCAAGGTATGCATGGATTGGTTGGCGGCCAACCCTGAGTACATGGTCACATGCATCGTTTTGAAAGTAGTTTTGTTCAAGTTGGTCGTAGTTCATAGAACAATTGAAATAGAAATAGAAATAATTCAAAGAAGATTGGATTAAATCTCATTGGTCAGTGAAGAAGCATCGTGTGCTCGCTATTCAACTTTGCCCCTAGCTCCTTTCAAAGGGATGTCAACCGTCAGCAGTCCAATTGATAATCATAGTTCTTTATTGATAGGCATCGGATGTTCGCTGCCCACCATTCTGGAGGACTTGTACATACTGTTGAAGCTTTCCTTTCCAGATCAGCCTTTCGATCACACCTCGGAGGTGTTTGTAATCGCCAGTGTTAGGATCAGTGAGCATCTTGGAATATACAACATTCCTCTGATTTTCTCTAGGCTTCGGTGGAATCTCTCGAGGTTGGTTTTCCGTACCACTCTGAGTCGTGAGTCTCCAAGTAGAGGCTATCGATTGAATCTTTAAAAGAGCATATGAGTCGAATATTGAGATCATGGTTCGTTTATTGGAATCTAAGTCCATAGCCAACGATTCTGTATTGTTATTTTTCCTAGTCTACTCCACTCCTCCTCACTTTGGTTTTGATTCATTTTGTAACATAAATGATCCATGGTCGTAGGAGGTTCTCCACCTAACTAGTTGCTAAAATATATCTAGAGGTTGACTCCCCTCAAACGCGATCAGTATGATATCCTTGTTAGCATTTGGAACAAATTGCTTTGAGTCAAACATTGGTTTGCTTGGAGTCACTAAATTGGAAGTGCTGGGTCAGTGAAGAATAGTGCTTGGAGTCATCTTGGCGTTTGCCTAGAGTCATATCATCTATGTTCTCCAACCTTTGGGAGTATCATTTTAGTAGCGGTTGCTTATCCGTTCCCTTGTTGCCATTCCAAAGCTGACACTTGATCTTCTATGTCCTGGTCGGTCATAGGATGCCAGGGAAGTGGATAGAATGTCCCTTCATTAAGTTGAGCTTTGAATTCACTATGCGGTGCCACTGCACTGCGGCTAGGGTTCGGGTCAGATGGTTTTTTAAGAGAGGGTCGGTATGCATACGATCGGTAAAACTGGGTCGGCATGCTTGTAAAGCACAAGAATGGAAGGTGGTTGGATGTTGGAGTGTAGGCATGGTGGATCGGCCAAGAGTGGCTCGACCAAGGCGGTTCGGCCAAGGTGGCTCGGTCAAGAGTGGCTCGACCAAGGCGGTTCGGCCAAGGTGGTTCGGCCAAGAGTGGCTCGACCAAGGCGGTTCGGCCAAGGTGGTTCGGCCAAGAGTGGCTTGACCTAGGCGGTTCGGCCAAGGTGGTTTGGCCAAGGCGGTTCGGCCAAGATGGATCGGTTATACGGAATATATGGGCGATCGGTATACAGCAGTTTTGGAGCATTCGGCATACGCCTTTTCTGGAGCGGTCGGCATATACACATTTTCCTTGGTGAGGGTTCAGCCATATGAGAGATCGGCTGAATTTCCTTCAGATAAGTGCCGGCCTTCGTTTAACTTGAGTGCAAACTTCAACATCCAATCCAAAGACCTTGCGTACATCAGTAAATTCAATCCCATGGCTAATAGCTTCCTTTAGATCTCTTTCAAATCTGAGTGGAATAGGAAGTTTGCTAGTAAACAACTGGATCTATCTTGCGAATATGGAAATCCACTAGTAGACGATGAGATCCAATCAAGTTGAGAATTCAATTCTCAATGAAAGCACCAAAATTGGTCACTAACACCTAAGGAAAGATTTATGTAGAGAGACTAATGAAGATAGAAAATTAAAACGGAGGAAAATATGCAACAGAAACTGCAGAAATGAGAACACCAGAATTATAGTGGTTCGGTGTAACTGCCTACGTCCACTTTGCGTATAATCTTTATTGCTTCTTCAAATTATTGAATACAAATACAATCCGTACACTAACAAGTTGATTAAAGGTTTGGATCAAAAATAGACGAGTCTTCGAAATGGCAGAGTCTCCCCGGAAGTAATGGTATACTCGCATAGACTATTTGGCTCTGAAACTACTATAGGAACAAGGCTAGTCGAAAGTAGGCGAAATATATATATTTCGATGTTTTTTCTATTTTGGGTCTATTAGGCCTATGAAGTCTAAAAGATCATTAGATCCAATCTGACGAAGTTTTAAATAAAATCATATTTTATTTAACTTGGTTAAGAGAAAGTTTAAATTTTAATTTAAATGTGAATGTATTATAATGAATGTATCAAATATATTCATATGTTTGAAGTGTAAGTGCAGAATATATGCATTGTATGCATGTGAACTTAAACATGTAAAATTTTAGAGAGTAGACTTTTATTTCTTTCTCTTAACATATGTAATTAATTAAGAGAATGTAAGGCTATAAAAGTAGAAAGAGAAACCTTTAATTTCTCTCTCTCTCTCTCTCTCTAATTAAATTAAGGGGCATTTCACCAGAAGGACAAACTTTGCAGTCCAATTAGTTTCTAGGACACACATTCAAAGAAATTACTTTCAAGGCCAAAGTCAGTAGAATAATTACTTTCAAGGACAAAGTTAGCAGTCCAATTACTTTCAAGGACATAATTTCATAGGTTTTTAGGCTCTAGAAACTAATTATTTTACGTTTTGTCCTTGAAAGTAATTATTTCAGTTGTATGTCCTAGAAACTAATTCCACTTGCTAAAGAGGCCCTTGTGGCTAATTTCCACTTAAATTAATCGATATATTAAATAGCATTTATACCTAAACTTACACTTGACATATATTGTGAGTACATTCTATAATCCCTTTGCACATGCCATTATTGTCCAAAGTTTTAATTTAAAATATATGCATATATAAATATATAATTAAGGAAAAATCTGAGATTAAAATTTTAAATTTTGCATAAAATTTCATTTTATAAAATTAGGGTTAAAACATATAATTTAAAATTTTGATGTAAATATATAATTAAGGAAATGTGTATGTGTATTTAAAGTCAACAATGTCAAGTCAAAATTTCAATTAGGAACGAGTAAAATGATTCATAATTTTACATAAAAGACCACTTATAGATTTTAAATTGAAACAATTTTTACATTAATGCAAACAACAACAAAATAAAATAAATTCAAATCAACAAGTTAGTCATTTGTTATCAATCAAATTTGTTTTTTAAACAACATGAAACTTATATGTATATACTCAATGAAAAGGTTTTCAATAAAAATAGATTTGATTAAGAAATGATTTGCAATCAAAATGGTTTTCAATCAAAATTGTTTGAAAAACCATGTATGCTGTACACACACAGATATATATATATATATATACACACACATACATACATACATACATACATATATATATATATATTTGTGTGTGTGTGTGTTTGTCTACTTAATCAAAATTCATAATCAAAATGGTTTTATTATTAATAATTGCAAAACCACATCAAACCAAATCAAACAATTTAAACACATGTAAATTCATTATAATGATTTAGACCTAAATTACACATAAACAACAAACAATCAAACGAAATGAAGAAACTAAAATATATGTCAACATAAAGATTATACAATCATATGAGGTGTAGAAAATGGGACAAAATTAAATTAGCATGATAAACATTTAATAATTTAGACATGACAAGAGTAAATATGAAATATATTGTAATTAAACAAAAGCATATCATAATCAATTATGTAATTTTATGAATTTGTGATTGTAGTAGTACATGCTATTGCTAAAGAGAATACCTTGAATCTTGAATCTTTTTAGCTCCGTTTGAAACCTTGTTCAACACTTCTAAAAGGTGAAACCTAACTGAGAAAACTGCACACAGTTCCTTTTGATTTCTAACTGAATACGTGTTGTATTTGTTGCTTAAATTTTTAAAAGGGGAGACAGAGATTTTCAGCCATGGCTAGATGGGAGAGGTGGAGACATAAACCATGGAAAGAAATTATGAGAAAATAGTGGTAATAGATGTTTAAATAGCATAGGAAAGGAGGGGATCAAAGATAGAAATATATCTATCTTTTCCTTAGCCATTCACACATCTTTTGGAATAAAATTCTTAGCCAATTCTTCTCTATCCTGGTCGGCCATACATGTATCCCTATTGGGCATCGAATCATTTCAAGCTAGATTAGAGATTATATATTTTACATTTAAATCAAATTTAAATATATGTTAATATCGAAATCGACAAGCATGTATATAACTTTTATATACGCACTATTTTTAATATTGATCAACATAATTCAAATAAAAGTTATAATTAAAATTTCATAAGTATTAATTAATTTATTTAATTATAATATTTATAATTTAATTAAATCGGGTGGTAGATGGAGGATTCAACATTGTGGTTGTACTGACTCTTTAGGTGCAAATTCGGTTGGCGATTAATATCGAACAATTTGAATATTAACTTTCACACGTCACCTTTGCTAGTTTTGGACATTTTCGCCAAATTTATTACTTATATAGCTACGATAAATGTAATGACCCAGAATTTTAGTAATCCGAAATTGGAATATTTAATTGATTTTAAATATTTATAAGTTAATTTTATAAGTTAAATAACTTATATTTCAAATATAGCGATTTATTGGATAATTAAATTGTTAGATTTAATATTTGAAATTGTTTAAACAATAGATCTTGAATATAAAACAAATGAAAACGATTTCGAAAATTGACTTAAAATCTATTTAAATTAGAATGAAGTTAGGAAACTTTTAATTTGGATTTATAAGTTATTTAATTAATTTTGGAAATTACTCGTTTTAATTAACGTGTAAAATAATCATTTTTGGCACTGTCTTGGATTTTGATGAAACTAGTTTCATTGGATACGTAATAGTGAGTTATTATATGCTGTCGAATTTCATATCGAATGGACGTATCATTTAATCGTGCGAGTTCGAAACACGTAGAAATTAATTAAAGGAATTTACTTTAGAATAACTCGATTTGAAAAGCTATCTTCTGTATATGATGGAATTTGTAACGACCCACCGTTTTGAACAGTTTAAGTCGATAATAAATTACACATGTCAAACTCAAACCATTCAAAAGGGAGGATTGTTATGGGTAAATAAAAAAAAGATGAGAAAAGAAATAAAACAAACACAGAATAACATTTGATTACACTTTTACAATACAGAATCAGAGTTACATACAACAGAAATAAATAAAATGCAGCGGAACAACGTAACACAGATGAATACAATAAATAGTATACAATCTTCGTCTTCATCCTCGATAAAGCAATCTTCGATACACTGAAAAGCTCAGACTGACCCGAGCGTAATGAAACGACAAAACACTCGGGTCAGAACTAAAAGATCTTATGTAAGTTCAATAGTAAATAAATATGAGTGTAACGGCGTCGGAGATGTTTACGGGGTTTGACATCTTCTATCTAGTGTCAAACGTGAGTGCAATAGCTTAAGAGACGTTCGGGATTTCCATCTCCTAAGGATCTACATACATAGTACAATACGCTATTATAATAGTTTCTATAGTAAAGTAAAGTATTAAAATAGCGTTATGGCATTACCCGTAGCCCTCTTAACACATTTTATATAATGTCGTAGTCTATACAGTACTCTAAACTCCACCAAACTGGTGGGCTATCAGGGAGCACTCCATAGGTACGTACGACACAAACCAAACTCGTAGAAGGCGCGATAAGGCATGTGACAAGGCACGCGAGGTAATGCCCAGGGTAGGATACTACCATTTTGCAGATCCGGACTGGTGGTAACGCATAACAGTTACTACCGCCTACCTCGAAACACACTCCCATAATCAAAATCGAGGGGTGGCTACCAAATCAATCACAAAGTCATAATATGGTATCGAAGAAGCATGTCCAATCGGAGGTGCGACCTCACTTGTCCCGGTGTGGCTTTTGTTTTAGTCACATCAAGCTAACTCGCGAGAGTCAGGGCCACATAAATACCTCATACAAAATCGTTCGCCAAACCATCCTACTTTATTCTGGAATCTCCACCACGTACACAGTTGTTAAAGTTGTTTTCGATATTGGCAGAGAGTATGACAATATCCGATCCCGGTCTCTTTAACAAACAAACGCTTATTTCACACCGGATGGTTCTTTTAAATTTCCAAAACCGTTTCATAATTGATATCAAAATATCACATTCAATTCAAACCATATCACTTTCAAAATCATATTCACTCAAATATTTCATTTCACTAGAAAATATCATTTCAAATCTCACTTAGGTTATAACATCATTTAACCATATTTGCTTTTAAATCAAGAATTTAAATATAAGTACTTCCACTTTACACAGTCAGAAATTTAGAAAATAGTTTAGATAGTTATAAATAGTTTAGCATAGTTTAAAAATAAATTTTAAATAGTTTGAAATACTTAAAATAGTTTAAAAGTGGATAAAATAGTTTTAAATAGATTTAAGATAGTTTAAATAGATTTAATATAGTTTAAATAGATTTAAAATAGTTTAAATAGATTTAAAATAGATTTAAAATTTATTAAAATAGATTAAATATATTAAATAGATTTAAAATAGATTTAAAATAAATTAAAATAGATTAAAAATAAATTAAATGGTAAATTTGATTAAATAGTTTAAAATAGATTAAAATAGTTTAATAGTTTGAAAACCTTAATAATAAGGATTTTTAAAATAATATCTCTTTACACAATTTATATTAAAATGAATTAATATCAAACTAGACTATTTCTTTCATTTCAATACATATGGACCACGTCTAGCTTTCAAATTTTAATTTAAATCCTTTAAACAATTCATTTAAACCACTTTCAATTTCAACATTTAAAGCTTGGGTTTTCGAAAATAATTCTGTTTATATAAATCAAATTTTTATTTCAAAATATCATTTAACTGAATTCAAATTTAAAGGATTTAAAAATCATTTAATTTAACCAGTCCAGTTTCCGTATATAGTTTTCTACCCTATGGTTAAGTGATACGGACATATATCATTTCAATTCGCAACAGATTTAAATTTACGGGTACATATCATTTTAACTCGCAATCCCGAATTAACATTCAAAATCCATAAAATCGCTCGGGTCTATCATTTCAACCCATAACGATTTTTCCCTAATCTATAGATCATTCGGGTATGTATCATTTCAACCCATAGGGATTTCTAACAATAAACTAAGGGAACTTGCAGGGTTATAACAATGTAAATATAACATCTAGTCATCCAATATCAACAATCAAATATCCATCACAATCACCATTCAATCAATCAATAAATACATCGATTAACTGATTATCATCAATAGGTGTAACGGCCGAGATTTTCGACCGTCGAAAATCGATACTAATACATCTACTGTATTACATGCCGAGCAATCGAACGCCGGAAAACCCGATAGTTAGGGGTAAAGAAAAAGAAGAGGTAGAAGAAAATTGAAAAAAACAACACAAAATCTCACACTCGCAGCGGAACAATATATAATAGATAATAACATGTCTTTATACAAAAGAACTATAACTGTTGTTTATACATATCACCATCAGAGTACAACAAATCAACAACTCAATACTGGACAATTATAACAACTTGTCCTCACTAATGCTGACTATACAGCCTAACACACACAACGGAATATAACCAAGTACGTGGGATACATCTCTGTCATCTAGTTCATCTCCTGAGCTCCATAGCATCCTAACCTGTATCTGTAATACTCGGTCTGACCCGAGCATTATAATAAAATAACACCCGAGTCATTCTGGAAAACCATCATGAGAAAACACACTCAATTGAATTATTACTATTATCAAAATCATTTGAAGAACAAAGATATCTCGTAAGACCACGCCACACATAAACATGATGGGTTTTTACCTTACGATAACCAAAATATTTTATATCAAAATCATCTGATATTATAATAGTGTCCAAGTACAAATACTTATTTAAATAGCAGAAATTGTTACATTAATTAAATTCCAACACACTAGGCTCTACAACCAAAACCGTAAAGGCGCGTATTGGAGAATGGATTCCATACAATGACTAGGCACTGGGGTACCACCTATCATAGTACACGTCTAGAAAAATGTACCGAGGACCTCGCCGGGATCCCCTACAACACAAGACTGGCCTATCCCTAACGTAGATAGTGCCGAATATGTTACCACCCCGGTTGTTCCTACCCATATCGAGAGCTCTTTTTCCATGCACCACCGTATCCATAATTTATAATATATCCGAGGGTATCTAGAAAGGTGATAACATACCCTAATTGGGTGTGACCCACTTAGCCTTGCTGTATCTCCCCTGATTATCAGTCATTCCGGTTGATGAGGCTTGAGTCTATGATTACCTTTTTAAGGAATTTATACTTGGAACGCTCATTGTCCTCCAACGACAATGTAACGATAGCATTCATCCATACAAGTCCGTTTTGGGTCTGAACAATACCGAAGGGACTATACCTACTACATCCATTTTGGAATCATCCTCAAGATTAGTAGCGATTAGCCCTTGAACTTCAATGCTCCATCTTCGATTCCATGCTCTTGTTTTCACTTCGAAAACATATTCGTTGGGTCGAAGTGGTTTTCAGATAACTAATCCGATCCCAGTCTCTTCAAAATAACGTTCGATATTTTTGGTAAACTCAACCCCGGTTCTTTAGGAAATAAACAGATGAAAATAAGATCGGAGATCACCTCCTAACCGTTAGTGGATGGATTTCCTTATCATCGTCCTAGAAGAACAAAATGAGTTTATACGTACAGTATAGCACCTTTTAACGGTAACTGTACCATATAATTCACGTGTTTCTCCTAGATATTTCCAAAGTTATGTTTTTGGTCCAGATTTGATAGTCGTTTATTTAACTATAAAAAAATCATTCAACCAAAGATTCATTTCCCATTGAAATCACTAAGCCTTATTTAATTTAAATTTCAATAAATTAAATCTCTTTATGAAAAGGTACTTATCTCACCGGAATAAGTATATTCACAAATCATTCCATTCAAAAATATTTGCAAACTTTTAAAAACAATATGGAAAGCACCATCCGGTATCAACCATGGATTCGTAGCTCAATGATTACATCTCTATCCAGATAAATCCAAACTTAACTACAGGCAATCTCTGCCTCCCGATTCCCGCCATGAAAGTATACCATTACTTTCTGAAAACTTTATTTAATAATTATCTCAAAATAATGCTTATAAAATTTTCTATAATAATTTCAAAGTTAATTTAGGAAATATTCTTTTATAACGATTTACTATACAATATATTATTTTTAAAAGAAAACACTATTAATATTGAACAAATTATGTTTGAAAATAATGATATTTTAATACTGATTAATTCTGAAAAAATAATTAACTTTAAATCAAATCATTATAAATAACTTTAATTGGTAATTAAATATACTTTTAAATAATTAAAATAAATGCATAACTTTAAAACAATAATTAATTCTGATTTATTAATAAAGTTCTAATTGATTTATAAGACCTATTTATAAAACTTATAATTCATTTTGAAAATTTAAAATTATTTAAATAACTAACTTTCTAAAACTTTTTTACGCTAAAAACATTTCTAAATTACCTAGTTTAATAATTAAAATTCATCTTTTTAAGACACCCCCATCTTCTCGATAACAATATATTTTTCAATTCCAATATAACCAATCTAATATTTATAAATCTCTCTCGATTTATCCCCAATCGATTTACGTCCCCAATCTCATAAATCCCTTTCTTCACATATTCAAAAGTAAAATCTATCATTTCTTTTTAAACCGATTTACCCATCTCATTATAAATTCTTACCGTGAATTTATATCTTCAACTTATCAAATGATAATCATTCACTTTATTTATAAACATTGTCTATAAATCCCATAGTCTCATTTCCAGTTTACAACGGTTTCATATCACTTAAATCCATTATAATCAATTTCTAAATTAAATTCCATTTATAAATCAATTTCTTAAATAACCCAAACTATATTCCAAAATCTCCATTTAAAAAATCACGGAATAGTCAAGTATAAAGTCGAACCATTTATTTTATCCAAATAAATATCTTTTAACTAATCCAAAGTTCTACATAAATATCCACTTCCAAATCCCTTTTTAATTTCTTTTCAAATTCAAAATATATATATTTATGGTATTTTAAAATACCAAAATCTAGGCCAGTGCTACCATAGCATCTAATAAATTCAAATCACACTATAATCTATCATAGATTATTCAAACGTACCATATATCACTATATATGAAATTAAATTCAACATTTTTGAGGAATCCAGTTGGATCCCTCCAACCTGTTTCCCTTGCGACTACAGATGTTAGATAACATAAAATACCAATCCCGCTTCGAGGCGAGATATCGCGGTAATATAGGGTCATCTGCTATTATGCGGGGCGCATAGGGTCTTATCCGCTCCAATATGCCAAAAATATATCAAACTTCTTTTATATATACTAATATATATATATATAATAAACATCCAACTGTTAATAACAATTATCAATTCATCCAATCAACCAATAATTAATTTTTTTAATTACTATAAATTAATCCAGTCAACCAAATTGAGTGAGATTTACTCACCTTTATTCTAGTTGTTGCTTCCGCATTCTGGTTGGTCTAAAGTCGAACGACGTTCGACTATAGCTCAAAATTCAACTAGTTCGAACCTTCCTGAATTCAACTCCATAATGAAGATCTTGTTATTATGAACCCAATGCAAAAAACCACGTCTTGATCGGACCTCGTATGACCGATTTATAATATTTTTAATTTTTAACACATATATATAGTAAAACATTCAAAATTTTATTCTTTTACTGTTACTTACCTTCAATAAAAACAACCCAGTCCAACAACAAACCATACCCTATCCTTCTTCCCAAAGTCGTGCGCCTTGCTCCTTCTCCTTCTCCCCTCCGTGCTCGTCTCTCACTAAAAATCAATGCCAAGGCCATCATGGACTCCCATTTCTGCGCTCTACACTTTGCACCTAAACACAACAACTCCACCGCGTCTCGACCACCACGCAAGGCCGCTGACATGCCACATAGGCAACACCTTCTACTCGAGCTCTTCCCTTATGTCACGCGCCTACCACGTCAACACATTTTTCATGCCTGTACTTCGTTCCATGGCCCTCCCACATAAATGCATACATGTGTATACTTGGCCATACATACATGCCGCCACCAGCACTAGCCACTGTACATGCACCCTACATCTCATCACACGGCACGCACGCAAGCATGATAACTCCCATCCCGCGTTCAATGTTTGCCTAACAATATGTCTTGAGTATGCACAACCTCTTCTTTTCAGAGCTCGAAGAGCTGAGACTATTTGACGGATCCATTTGGGTTAGGAAAATGGAGATTGGAAATATGGAGGTGTGATCCATCAATCACTATCAAACCTCCATCACCGTCAGTCATGTTGATAAAAAAAACACGTTGCTAGCTTATATTCTTGTTTCAATATATACTTCATTTCACAAAGGAGAAAGAAAGGCAAAATGAAGAACAAGATTTACTGTGTGATTTTGAACAAGAGCTATATTGTTTTGTTTTTGTAGAGGAAGGAAAAAGAAAATAGAAGGAAACATGTTTCCATTGCAGCGAGAGATAAAATGAAATGGATTGCCTCCTTGTATATAAAATGATATCTAATTATTTCAAGATCAAGGTAGACGGACAAGCATTTAATGCATAGCCACCAATTTTCTTAGCAAAGGACAGGCAAGATTTGAACAAATGAAAAGAGAATGATCCGACTTGATTTATATTTCATTTTAAAAGTTTTAGGGTACGACGCTACACTCTATTCCGTTCGCGTATGGATCGTGGGCGACCAAAATAAAAATACGATCACGTTCAACAGCGTAAGACGATCACAAAATAGTAATAAAATAGACAAGTTAACTTATTCTGTGAAATCCCAAAAGTACCGACGCTTGGCGTAAAAAGCGAAAAACGAAAATTTGATTATTTCCCAAATTAAAAATTATGGAAAAATTCTATAAAATAAATTAAAATACGTCATCAAAAATCAAGTCTAAATTTGAAACAGATAATTTATCATAATTTAGATTCAAATCCAAATATTTAAATAAACTAGATATCCAAGTTTGATGACCCAAAAATACAGGTCATTGCAACAGGTATTCAATTGACAATTAAATTTCAATATTAAATTAAATGACGATTAAATGCAACAAAAATCATATTTAACTAGAATGACAATTTCAATATACCAAACATCAATCAACCAATTTCTAATCACATCATAAATTTAATTTAACTAGCATAATACGATTCAGTAGTTGTGAGTGGGTTAAACCACTCACCTTCGGTTTCAAATCGATTTGAAATCCAAAGAAAGGTCCAAAATTGAACAGTCTCATAATTCGTCCAAACCGGTTCCATAATATCCAAAATTTCGATACGATCGTAGCGGAGAAAACCGCACATAAATCCGACCTCGTATGCAAAAGATATTAAGATTAGAACGATTGAAGAAATTAAATTTTAAATTAAATAATTAAACGAACATTAGACACGTCACCTAGGTTTTGACCGAAACCCTACCGCCTCGTACATAACCTCTCAACCATTCGATAGCAGCTCATCGCTGTTTGACCATCAAAACCTGTCACCATGATCGTCTTCCACTCGATCGAACACCTTCACCGTGACCCCCATCCAAAGCTGCCCATGCCTAACCAGTCGCGCGCCCTCTAGGTTGGCCAGAACACCTCGCGCTGTCGCTCAAAGGTGACCAATTTCTGGTGAAACCATGGCTCCAAGTGATGAACGAAGGCCAGATCTCGGACCTGCACGACCCCCTCTACCTTCAGGTGTCCTCCGTTCGTCGAACAGTCGACGATCCACCGTCGAATCTAACAACCACATATGAACGGCCGAGGTTGTTTTGGCCAATTCTGGACAAACCAAAACCCGATTGCAGAATCGAACAGCAGATTTGAGTTGCGCTCGTCGAGAGATTTCAAATGATATATAATATGATATAGTTTTGAGGAGTTTGATTTTTGGATTTGGTTTTGATATTGAATTTGGGTTTGGATCTGCAGCCATTGGAAAGAAGAAGAAACAGAAAGGAGGAATAGACTGATACGTACAGAGATAAGAAATAAAAAGGCTACTAGGGTTTAGAAGAATCTATTTATATAAACAAAGCCTGATAAGAAAATGAACACGTATCGAATTGGTTCGAACGACAATAATGACCCGAAAAGCCCGTTCTGTCTCCGCAACAAAAGTAGGTCATCCAATATATCAAAATAGATGTTTTTGATATTTTAAAATTTAATGGAACAGGTTTCAAGTCCTAATTCCATCGTATGAAGAAGTTAGCTTTTAAAATCAGCTTATTTCAAATTGATTTCATTAAATTGATTTCTATGCGTTTTGAGCTCGCACTATCAAACGACAAGTCCGATCGCTACGAAACCTGAAATCCTACAATAATTCACCGTTACGGATCCGATGAAATTAGTTTCGTCGAAATCCGAGATAGTTTCCAAAATGACTATTTTCACGCTGATTAAATAAATTATTATTAAATTGATTTTATCACTTTTCAAATTCAAATTTTATAGCTAACAAATTTTATCATTTTTGATTACCTATAAATTTATAATCTTTTAAACAAGTTTTCCATGTCAATTCCAATATTAAATTTTGCACCAATTACAGTGTTCAGTTTCAATTGTAGTAAATCCATTAATTATAATTTAAATTCCAATAAATTGATTTAATTTGATTTCAATCCTTTTTATTCCATCAATCATTACTTTACGGACATATTTAACATTGGATTACCATTTATTACATCAATATTCTACATTTATCATTTAAATTCACATTAACTGCAATAATTGATTACATTAATTGCAATTGATTTCCAATTGATTTTCAACGAATTAAATAGTGAATTTATAATTAGACCATTGTTATAACTTACCAATTCAAACACATTTCTATGTTTATTGCTGACAAACAAAACTAAATAATTCACATGCTGATTAATTATTCTATATTAACCAATTTCTATTAATTACATACAATTTCACCGTTTAATACAACATTTGGTTTATTTCTTTATTTACACTTTATAACCAATTTTAACCTTACAATCATTTTAATCAATTGAAATTACATTAAGAATAGTCATCATTTACCTTAAATTAACATTATCAAATCTCATTATAATTGTTTCTCATTAATAAACCATACATATTTAATTTCTTCCAATATTAAATCCCAAAATCTTAATTAATTAATATTTTAATTGTCGAAAATTACGAGTCATTATACTCTCCCCCATTCAAAACTTTTCGTCCTCGAAAAGGGAAAGAAGGGATTAAGGAATTAATATGTTATATTCAAAATATTCAATTTATGACAATTATTTTACATAGTTAAGTATTTAAATAAATTATATCAATTAATAACCAATTAAATCCTTTCATATTCAAGTTCAATAAATGTTTGAAAAACATTTCCACTTTCACAAAAAAAAATTATGTTCAAAATTCACGAAAAATTTCGGCAGAGTCTCCTTTGTACGGAGAGGTCCGGAAGAAATAATAATATCAATAATAAAAATGTGCATACCATATTTCAAAATAAAATATCCCAAACCATGGGAAAACAATATAATATCGCTATAAAACTATAATCCGAGAACGTACTTATTTGTCGGGCAAACAACGCTTTATTTATGAAACCAAAAGTAGTAGCTATTGCTTCCATAAACCTATATTTCACTTATATAATCCAAAGAGTTAATAAAAGAGAAATATTTAATTTGTTTCAATTGATAACAAAACAATCAACATAAAGTAACAATAGTCACTTGCAAAGAAAACCATACAATCATCACATGCAATCAAAGTAATCGACCATCCATCCATAAAAATCAAAACAAATGGTTTGTTCGGGTTCAATTTTTTTTTAATCGTATAGAATGATAAATAAACTACAAAGTATACCATACACTCGATAGTCTTAGTCAAATTCGAATATTTAAAATGTAACGATCCATAATTTAATCACTTTGAACATGAATAGTTAATATGTTTTTAAATGATTAAATAATGGATTTTATATTTAGAATTATTAACCCTGCCTAATAAAATAGAATAGTATAATTACTTGCCTAATAAATCAAGAGAGAATTATTAACCTTGCCTACTAAAACAGAATAGTATAATTACTTGCCTAATAAAACAGAACAGTATAATTACTTGCCTAATAAAACAAAATAGCATAATGATTATTATATTTAATGTGGATGGTTGCCATTGGACCAAAACCTGGTCGAATCAGGTTCTTCCATGTGGATGGTTGCTATTGGACCAAAATCTGGTCGAATCAGGTTCTGCCATGTGGATGGTTACAATTGGACCAAAATCAGGTCGAATCATGTTATGCCATAGTTGATAAGGAGGATTTCTATTGGACCAAAATGTGGTCGAATCAAATTAAGCCATCAAGATGTTTTCTATTGGACCAAAATGTGGTCGAATCAAATTAGGCCATAAGGCTGGTTTTTATTGGACCAAAATCTGGTCGAATCTGGTTAGGCTATAGGAAATGAATAAAGTACCCTTCTCTTCACCTATAAATAGCCAAGTCCATATCTCATTTTATTTCATTCACAAACTAAAGAAAAGAACTTAAATTCATTATCAAAGGTGAAGTATTCCAAGTCTCCATCAAAGCAAATAGGATGTAAGTATATTCCTTGTCTTCATAGTTTAGTGGGAATAGCTTATTCTGTGAGTATAATTCAGTTATTTTGCAGTAAGTGTAATCTTAATCTCTTTCCTTTGACTCATTCACATTTTAATAAATGCTGTGTTAACTATTGATTGTAAATTGTTAATAATAATGAGTCTGTTCTTATTCTTGTTATTATTCTTGTTTGGTTGTTTGATTTGTGCTCGGCCAGTTTTTGAGCACTGACTATTTATTGATTATTGACATTGCTCGACCAGTTTATGAGCAATTTATTCATCCATATGCATGGGTTGAGTAGAAAAAAAATCGCAGGCTAACACCTTGTGATTTGTTTCATGATTTGACTAAAAGGTGTTTAGCGGTAATATTTGGTTCACTTCAATTTAATGAATTGTTTTGAAGATTGATTTTAAAGTTGAATTGTTATGAAATGTTATCACTTTAAAAGGAATAGAAATGTTTGGTAATGAATATTTGAAGTGATATTATATAAAAGTAATTTATATAAGAATGGATTTTATAAAAAAAATTTATAAAACGGAAAGAATTTCAAGGACAAAACCCGATGGTTTTAAGATGATTTTTGAACAGATTTGGGAAATGAAAATTATAATAGATTTGAAAGTACTTGTGAATATTAGTGTGAAATGATTTATCGCTTCGGGATATAAAATGATTTGTTATGTTACCAATGATTCGAGTAACCTGTAACTAAAAAGTGGGCATATGTTTTTGGTATAGTCCGCTCTTGGAATAGACGGATGTACTTATTTATCGATTGTATGAAGGCTGGGACCCAGTTGCCTTGTTATTGGGAGAAACCTCCCGATCTGGTTGCATATTGTAACAACCCGCATTTATACGATAATATATTTAAATATTTTATTTAAATATGACATCGTCTATTCGTATTGAAAATCCTAAATATGAATTTTTATCGTGTTCGAATCCGTTGTTCTAATGAATTCAAATCGTGTTTTAAATATCACCAAGGTGTTTAATAAACATGGTTAAAAGTATTCGGGCTTTATAAATTTTAAAATCTTGGCCCATGCTTGATTTGAAGCCGTGATAGTATTCAGCACCCAACCCCCTCCCTTTCCTCCATTCGTGAACCCTAGGCCCAAATTCGAGATCAACAAAATAATGGCGACAAAACTTAGGGCTTCAGCGATTTTCTTTCGATCTCCTGCTCCTCGATTTCTTGTTGCTTTATCTGGCTACTTCAACGAGTTCGATGCTTGCTTCTGGAGTCGATCTCCATAAATTTTCGTTCGTCTTCGCTTCGGTGAAAGGTGAGTAATTCCCCTTACTCACATCTACTTCGAACCGTTCGAACTTAACTGTAAAGCTTGATTTTTGTTTGATGTTGAACTGCATAATTTTTGGGCTTCGGCTTTGAAACATTTGCAATGCTTGGCCCCCTTCGGTTTGATTATCTCTGGGCAGTTGTTCATTTGAGTTTGTGGATTGCTACTGCTGTTTTGGTTTGTAGTTGTGTTGTCGTTACCAGACTTAAATTCTTGTACCAGGTCTTCTGGCCTTACTGTATCTTCATTTGTATATATATGTATATATATGCATTCATGTGTATATATATATATATGATTGTTATTACTTTTGGTCATTTTCTTGTACCCTTTTGAGCTTGAGCTCACTGTGTTGTCTCGACCAGTCCACTTCTGATTTCACTGCATATGTTTTGAGTCACTGTTGCATACTTATCCATTATATAGTCCCTAATATCGAGTTGTGAACATGAGTTAGGTTCCATCGAGTCTGAATTTGTACTCTGGTAGTCATTATGCATCCCTTACCTGTTACACTGGCAGTGGATAGAATGCCTGTTCTTTGTTCTGTTTACTCAAGTTTGTTTATCGAGTTGCCTCTGCGTGTAGTTTGGTTGGCATCGATCTGTAGTTGTCTCCATCCTGTACATTTGTCTGCAGTGTTATTATATTCACTTGATAGCCAAGTGGGTCATTTTAGTTGGACTTATTCACTTATGGTTTCACTATATGGCAGTGCATTTTTGGTGAGCTGAGTATTTTGACTGATATTCAGTTTCATAAGCATTGATCTGGAGTGTTGGTTGCATTCAATCTTCACTTGAGTCTGATTTTAAAGGGTATGCACACATGTTGTTGCATCACTTGTTGTCATGCCCGTGCTCAATATTGTTCTGCATACATTTATATAGGTGTGCATGATTTTTACTTCATTGTTTAATTGCATATAAACTTGGACTTCCTTTGGTTCATTTAATGTTGCCATCTTGTTTGCTTTCACTTCCAATCTGCATCTTCAGTTGAGTAACTGCCACTGTCTTCTTTGTACACTTGAAGTTCATTGTTACATTTATTCACTGAATTTTTATGTTGTAATCTGCATTCACTAAAGATTGATTTGAGCCTGCATTGTAGTTTTCGAGCAGTTGTTTTAGGAGCCGTTTGGAATTCGGCAAGCATCACTTAATTGCATTCCACTATGTGATTACCACTATCATCAGTTTTAGTTGCACTCCTCTGGTCTCTTCATTTTGACACTGTTTTGTCGCTGATGTTGCCCTTGTACATGCTTCACTGCATCATCTCCTACCTGTTGCACTTGCAATGATGTTCATATGTACTGCCCTTGTACATGCTTCACTGCATCATCTCTACCTGTTGCACTTGCAATGATGTTCTCCATTTCATGTTTGAATTCATACTTGTCTGCACTGCATGTGTGCAGTTTTACTATTTTGGGTTCAGGTTGGCACTTGATGTTTGCATTACTGCACACTCTGGTCTTTATGCTGTTGAATCCTTTGTGTAGTTTGTTTGATCACTTCACTCTTGTGTATTTGAAGTCTGCATTCTTTGTTGGCTCCATTGTAGTTGTAAATGCACCATAGCTTGCTGTAGCTTTACTGAGTGGCATGTACGATCCTATAGGCTGTTTGCTTATATTCCTTTTGACCTGATGCTAAACTTTGACATTGTTTGGTTTTGTTCGAACTTGTTTGGTTGCCGTTGCTTGAGACAGCCAACCACTTCTAATTCATTTGAGTTGAACCCGATTTCGGGGTTTGACCTTGCGATCATTGTGACTTGGTTCACTTTGACACTGCATATCTATATATGCTTGACCTATTTCTATTTTAGTTGTACTTGGGTATACACTGCATATCCATGTGTCATTTTCACTTGCATCTGTTCATCCTTGAGCACTTGCTGACCTGCTGCATTTTCGTAGCAGTTTTACCCTTGTCCCGTGTGGTGACTTTATATTCCGTTGTGGCGAGGCAGTGCACGCGTGCGTGCACTGCAGCCACACCAAATTGACAGATTTTAATCGATATCTCTTTTATCCTTAATTCATCGACCTGTTGCGTAATTCGTAGGCTGTATTGGCGAGGCAGTACACGTTAGCGTGTACTGCAGCCAATTAGCATTGATATTTTTAATTTGACATTTCAATTGCTTAAACTGCTTTGGATTTCTGTTTTGTGGATTAACACTGTTTAGTGTTATTTCTGCCGTTATCCAATTCTCGTATCGAGAGTTGGATATACGAGATTTCTGTGACTGTCATCTATATTGAGATTGATTATTATTGCTTCTATGCGCTAATAACTGAGTTTGAATTAGACTGATCCGGGTATTATTTTCTTTTGAATGTAATACTCGGGTCAGACCGAGTATTTACAGGTTGTAGATTTTTAGCTTTGGGTTGCTGCTAGAGCTATGAAGACTTTTTATATCATTTGAAGTGGTCTTCGTCTTGTTGTAGTAGTCAGTGTGTCTGTTTTAAAATGATAATGTATTCATGTATATTAGTCGATAATGTACTTGTATATATAACTTCTTGAGTCGACAATTGTAGTTGTATCATTGGTATTGTGTCAAATGTATTGTAATTGATATCAGTTATTGTATATATGAGACTTTTCGTTCCATCTGTATTCCGCATTTATGTTTTCTGTGTTATTTTTATATCTATTGTCCTAAACTATTATAGCCACTGTGTAGTAGCTTTGAGTTTGTATCGGTATGTCGGGTTTCCTCTAAAAATGAAATGCAATGTTTTATTATCTGACATATCGGTGCTCGCACAAAGCAATTACATAGATGGTCGCTCCTCAACAGCCTTATTCTCCGTGCTAGTTGACAACACTACACCATAGTGTTCTTGGCTAGCGTGGGTATAGAGGTGGGGCGTCACAGCTTGGTATCGGAGCCTGGGGTTTAGGACAATTATAAAACATAACCTAGATGGAGCATGTGTTACAACTATTTGTCGATGTTTTATCTCTCATCTTTACATATGATTATTTTTGACTGTTAGGTATGAATTCCTAACGCTTATTCTTGTGTTTTCGGCTTTGAATTGATTTAGCCGATGTTGATTTTGTTTTAATTTGGCAAATTAAAGCCATTTTGACTTTTGGACTTTGTTCCACTTTTGTTCTATGCTATGAGTGTCATTGTGTACCTGTTACACTGTGATGAAAAATAGCTGGACCAGTTGCAAATTGAGTGATTTTGATTTCTCATTCACATCTAGTTCGAATCTCAGCGATTTTGAACTTGATATTTTGTGTTTTCCTCATCTTGAATTCCATTCGACTTCGGTCACTTGTTTTTTGGAAATTGCTAATTTCTTGATTTTCAAGACTTTGATTTTGTTTGCCGTTGGTTTCTTTGATAATGATGATTGATTCATTTTGTACTCGACTGCGGCTATTAACTGTTGGCTTCGACATTGACTTGATTCTTACTTTTGTTGAAGTCAATTATGCATTTCTACTCGTTTTGCTTTGTTTTTCCAGTTGATATCGATTCTTCTTTCCTAATTAGTTGTTATCACCTTTATTGATTTTGATAACTTCTATTTTCTGGAATTTTGGGTGTTCCTATTTTAATAAATTCAGTATCGATTTCTTTGGATTCCATTCACATCTTCGTATGTGAATTCTTGTGATTGATTGTTTCTACAATCATTTTTGTGATTTGTCACTTTAAAAAATATAAAGGTTTTCTATACTAGTAGTAAATATTAAAATCCTTTTCTCCAAACGATTTCAAAAATTATTTTACTACAAAGCTCTTTTCCTAAATCATTTTCCAATCTATTAGTATATACAAGCCTTTATTTCACTCGTATGAGAAATTGAATTAAACGGCCTAGTAAAACAAGTGGTATGAAACGTTTGCGTTTACTTCGTCGGTTAGCTCTTGGACTTGTTCGATTGAACCCTTTTTGTGACAATTTCCTAGTGAAGATTTACAGCTTGTTCGTAAATATTTAAGTTAAGCAAGTGGTTATGGGACATGAAGCTAAACTCATATATTTACTAGCTTGGTGTGATTGACACTACTTTATGATCATGACGATCATTTTTGTGATTTAGACTAGCAACTGTGCGATGTCTCTTTGTCTGCGAGGGAGACTAGACCCCGCTTTGTGTGATGTTTCGCCATCACATATGTAGGGTAGCGCCCTACGGTCTTCGGGCCATTCCTGTGTGAAAATTTAATGGATGGCTTCCATGAGATAGCGTCTCGTCATGTGATACCGGTCGGTGAGTTTTCATACTACCATTTTTGTGATAGGCCTTTCCCCTTTTCTTTTTATGATTTAGACTAGCGATTATGCGATGTCTCTTTGTCTGCGAGGGAGACTAGACCCCGCTCTGTGTGATGTTTCGCCATCACATATGTGGGGTAGCGCCCCACGGTCTTCGGACCATTCCTGTGTGAAACTTTATTGGTTAGCCACCATGAGATAGCGTCTCGTTCATGTGATACCGGTGTTTTGGAGTTTTCATACTCCCATTTTTATGCTAGGCCTCCCCCCTTCATGTGTTTTCTGGATTTCTTGTGATGATTTCTAGAATTTGTGCTTCACCAATTTTCGTGATTTCTATTGACAAGTTTTGTCAATTTTTGTGTATTGGTGAATTCATGTGTTATTAACTTGTTATGAATACAAGTTTAGGGTATGATATCCCTTTCTATCTTTGAGAAGATTCTTGTGACATTTTTGATGAATGAAAATTCATTTGGTATTATATTTTGATGCCAGTTATTTTGATGAGATTTGACGTGTTAACTTCAGTAACCGTCAATTTTGAAATGGATTTACAAGCGGATCTCCCACAATACTGATATTGCTAATTTAATCACGTGTTTTCAAAATTCTTTATTTTTTTTAAAAAGTTGTTTCAAAATATAAATTAAAATTGTTTTCAAAATTCTTACAGTTTGCATTTTCAATAGAATGAGGAAGCGATTTAAACGTTTCAGCAAAATCGAGGACTATGACCCCTTTCTTTTACTGATTCGCTTAATTCCGGACTTGTCCGTTTGAGAATGTGAAATGTTATTTTTTTAAACACACAATTCTGTACTTTCAAGGAAACGATAAAGAGATTTAAACGATTTAGCAAAAGTAAGGAGTATGGAACCATACTTTTACTACTTCGGTTAATTCCGGACTCGTTAATTGAATATTTATGACTTCTGATTATCATTTTGATAATCAGATGTTTGTGTTTCTGATTATCATTTTTGATAATCGGATATTTCTGATTTTTCTGATTATCGTTTTTGATAATCAGATATTTGTGAAATTTGATTATCGTTTGAGATAATCAAATATTTTTCGATTTGATAATCGAATATTTGTGATTTCTGATTATCGTTTTTGATAATCAGATATTTGTGAAATTTGATTATCGTTTGAGATAATCAAATATTTTTTGATTTGATAATCGAATATTTGTGATTTCTGATTATCGTTTTTGATAATCAGATATTTGTGAAATTTGATTATCATTTGTGATAATTAAATATTTTCCAATTTAATTATCGTCTGAGATAATTAAATATTTTTCGATTTGATTAATCGAATATTTGTGTTTCTGATTATCGTTTTGATAATCAGATATTTGTGAAATTTGATTATCATTTGTGATAATTAAATATTTTCCAATTTAATTATCGTCTGAGATAATTAAATATTTTTCGATTTGATTAATCGAATATTTGTGTTTCTGATTATCGTTTTGATAATCAGATATTTGTGAAATTTGATTATCATTTGTGATAATTAAATATTTTCCAATTTGATTATCATTTGAGATAATTAAATATTTTTCGATTTGATTAATCGAATATTTGTGTTTCTGACTATCGTTTTTGATAATCAGATATTTGTGAAATTTGATTATCATTTTTGATAGTTAGACCTATTTGCGATTTGAAAATTCAATTATCGTTTTGATGATTGAATATTTGCGATTTTGAGATTTGAGCTTCGTCTTTTTCTCTGACGATTCAGGTGAGTAATTTGATTTACTCACATTCAATTCGTGCAGTACGTGATTTCTGCTCTGATTCCTTTTCTTTCAATTGCTAGAACTCGATTGATTCTTGCTTTTGATAGTCGTCTGATTTTGATTCCTTGATCCCCACGATGTTGATTCTTTTGATTTG
This sequence comes from Allium fistulosum, assembly GCA_030737815.1. Taxonomy (NCBI): domain Eukaryota; kingdom Viridiplantae; phylum Streptophyta; class Magnoliopsida; order Asparagales; family Amaryllidaceae; genus Allium; species Allium fistulosum. The sequence continues at coordinate 923,631,022 of CM060906.1, forward strand.
AATCAGTCGAACCTTTTGATTCTATATCTGATACTTCCATAATTCTAATGCTTCCCCTGTTGACCTTTGCTTTGCGTATGCATTCGACATTGCCATGCTCTTATGGTTGTTACCTTTTATCCATTTATTCCTTATGATTGCGAGGACGCAATTTCTTTAAGGAGGGAAGTCTGTAACAACCCGCATTTATACGATAATATATTTAAATATTTTATTTAAATATGACATCGTCTATTCGTATTGAAAATCCTAAATATGAATTTTTATCGTGTTCGAATCCGTTGTTCTAATGGATTCAAATCGTGTTTTAAATATCACCAAGGTGTTTAATAAACATGGTTAAAAGTATTCGGGCTTTATAAATTTTAAAATCTTGGCCCATGCTTGATTTGAAGCCGTGATAGTATTCAGCACCCAACCCCCTCCCTTTCCTCCATTCGTGAACGCTAGGCCCAAATTCGAGATCAACAAAATAATGGCGACAAAACTTAGGGCTTCAGCGATTTTCTTTCGATCTCCTGCTCCTCGATTTCTTGTTGCTTTATCTGGCTACTTCAACGAGTTCGATGCTTGCTTCTGGAGTCGATCTCCATAAATTTTCGTTCGTCTTCGCTTCGGTGAAAGGTGAGTAATTCCCCTTACTCACATCTACTTCGAACCGTTCGAACTTAACTGTAAAGCTTGATTTTTGTTTGATGTTGAACTGCATAATTTTTGGGCTTCGGCTTTGAAACATTTGCAATGCTTGGCCCCCTTCGGTTTCATTATCTCTGGGCAGTTGTTCATTTGAGTTTGTGGATTGCTACTGCTGTTTTGGTTTGTAGTTGTGTTGTCGTTACCAGACTTAAATTCTTGTACCAGGTCTTCTGGCCTTACTGTATCTTCATTTGTATATATATGTATATATATGCATTCATGTGTATATATATATGATTGTTATTACTTTTGGTCATTTTCTTGTACCCTTTTGAGCTTGAGCTCACTGTGTTGTCTCGACCAGTCCACTTCTGATTTCACTGCATATGTTTTGAGTCACTGTTGCATACTTATCCATTATATAGTCCCTAATATCGAGTTGTGAACATGAGTTAGGTTCCATCGAGTCTGAATTTGTACTCTGGTAGTCATTATGCATCCCTTACCTGTTACACTGGCAGTGGATAGAATGCCTGTTCTTTGTTCTGTTTACTCAAGTTTGTTTATCGAGTTGCCTCTGCGTGTAGTTTGGTTGGCATCGATCTGTAGTTGTCTCCATCCTGTACATTTGTCTGCAGTGTTATTATATTCACTTGATAGCCAAGTGGGTCATTTTAGTTGGACTTATTCACTTATGGTTTCACTATATGGCAGTGCATTTTTGGTGAGCTGAGTATTTTGACTGATATTCAGTTTCATAAGCATTGATCTGGAGTGTTGGTTGCATTCAATCTTCACTTGAGTCTGATTTTAAAGGGTATGCACACATGTTGTTGCATCACTTGTTGTCATGCCCGTGCTCAATATTGTTCTGCATACATTTATATAGGTGTGCATGATTTTTACTTCATTGTTTAATTGCATATAAACTTGGACTTCCTTTGGTTCATTTAATGTTGCCATCTTGTTTGCTTTCACTTCCAATCTGCATCTTCAGTTGAGTAACTGCCACTGTCTTCTTTGTACACTTGAAGTTCATTGTTACATTTATTCACTGAATTTTTATGTTGTAATCTACATTCACTAAAGATTGATTTGAGCCTGCATTGTAGTTTTCGAGCAGTTGTTTTAGGAGCCGTTTGGAATTCGGCAAGCATCACTTAATTGCATTCCACTATGTGATTACCACTATCATCAGTTTTAGTTGCACTCCTCTGGTCTCTTCATTTTGACACTGTTTTGTCGCTGATGTTGCCCTTGTACATGCTTCACTACATCATCTCCTACCTGTTGCACTTGCAATGATGTTCATATGTACTGCCCTTGTACATGCTTCACTGCATCATCTCTACCTGTTGCACTTGCAATGATGTTCTCCATTTCATGTTTGAATTCATACTTGTCTGCACTGCATGTGTGCAGTTTTACTATTTTGGGTTCAGGTTGGCACTTGATGTTTGCATTACTGCACACTCTGGTCTTTATGCTGTTGAATCCTTTGTGTAGTTTGTTTGATCACTTCACTCTTGTGTATTTGAAGTCTGCATTCTTTGTTGGCTCCATTGTAGTTGTAAATGCACCATAGCTTGCTGTAGCTTTACTGAGTGGCATGTACGATCCTATAGGCTGTTTGCTTATATTCCTTTTGACCTGATGCTAAACTTTGACATTGTTTGGTTTTGTTCGAACTTGTTTGGTTGCCGTTGCTTGAGACAGCCAACCACTTCTAATTCATTTGAGTTGAACCCGATTTCGGGGTTTGACCTTGCGATCATTGTGACTTGGTTCACTTTGACACTGCATATCTATATATGCTTGACCTATTTCTATTTTAGTTGTACTTGGGTATACACTGCATATCCATGTGTCATTTTCACTTGCATCTGTTCATCCTTGAGCACTTGCTGACCTGCTGCATTTTCGTAGCAGTTTTACCCTTGTCCCGTGTGGTGACTTTATATTCCGTTGTGGCGAGGCAGTGCACGCGTGCGTGCACTGCAGCCACACCAAATTGACAGATTTTAATCGATATCTCTTTTATCCTTAATTCATCGACCTGTTGCGTAATTCGTAGGCTGTATTGGCGAGGCAGTACACGTTAGCGTGTACTGCAGCCAATTAGCATTGATATTTTTAATTTGACATTTCAATTGCTTAAACTGCTTTGGATTTCTGTTTTGTGGATTAACACTGTTTAGTGTTATTTCTGCCGTTATCCAATTCTCGTATCGAGAGTTGGATATACGAGATTTCTGTGACTGTCATCTATATTGAGATTGATTATTATTGCTTCTATGCGCTAATAACTGAGTTTGAATTAGACTGATCCGGGTATTATTTTCTTTTGAATGTAATACTCGGGTCAGACCGAGTATTTACAGGTTGTAGATTTTTAGCTTTGGGTTGCTGCTAGAGCTATGAAGACTTTTTATATCATTTGAAGTGGTCTTCGTCTTGTTGTAGTAGTCAGTGTGTCTGTTTTAAAATGATAATGTATTCATGTATATTAGTCGATAATGTACTTGTATATATAACTTCTTGAGTCGACAATTGTAGTTGTATCATTGGTATTGTGTCAAATGTATTGTAACTGATATCAGTTATTGTATATATGAGACTTTTCGTTCCATCTGTATTCCGCATTTATGTTTTCTGTGTTATTTTTATATCTATTGTCCTAAACTATTATAGCCACTGTGTAGTAGCTTTGAGTTTGTATCGGTATGTCGGGTTTCCTCTAAAAATGAAATGCAATGTTTTATTATCTGACATATCGGTGCTCGCACAAAGCAATTACATAGATGGTCGCTCCTCAACAGCCTTATTCTCCATGCTAGTTGACAACACTACACCGTAGTGTTCTTGGCTAGCGTGGGTATAGAGGTGGGGCGTCACACATATGGTTTGATATGTTTTTATTACAGTATTTGGGATTTCCAAATAAACTTTTCAAAAGAGATTTGATTTAAGATCCCGAAGTAAAGTATAATTTGAATATAAAAGATATACAGTTCAAAATTTTTGCAATAAGAATTAGAGAATAAAGTCCAAGAGATCATTTCCGTAAAGGTAATTAGATTTGAAAATCTAAAATTGAAGATTAAGCATAAGTGGGTAGTTTTGGGAATTGCATATTGTTTGTGGCATCGTAGGCTCCATGAGTCCTATTTGCGGTAGGAGAACTACGTTGGCTTGATCCTGTATCTAATTGGGTACCCAATTAGATAGGGGTACATAGGCAGTCACAAGTGGTAGTGATGCAGCCCCAATAATAACCTAACATTTTCTGTTTGTTGTTTGTCATATATCATGTATTGTTGTATCTTTCATTCTTACTATTTTTTTCCGCATTTACATTGTTTGTTGAGTTTGTAGGTAATGATATTGTTGTTTCTCATCAGAGTTGCACAGCGGTAGATTTACAGTTTGTTTGTAGTATTTTATTTTGGGTTTGTATTAAAGCACACTAGTAGATTAAATTTATTACTTTGATAACTTGTAAAATTGAAAGTTGTATCCTATACATTTAGTAGTGTTGGATATTTATCAAATATTGTGTATTAAGTTGGTAGTTTTCATTCGTAGTTTTAGAATGGACGGGTCTTTCGGCGATTTTGACTGGTCCGAAAACCCGGGTCGTCGCATTTGGTATCAGAGCTTAGGTTAGGTGCCTAAGTAAAATTTGTCCAGGTTAGTAAATTATCCTAGAAATTTTAAAATAAAACTACCTTAAATTGATAAATAAAAATGGATAGGATAAGGCACCGTACCTCCGACTGGGGTTATGGGCGATAATATTTTTAGTGTGCTTAGCTTTTGTTAATTGTTTGCTATTCGTTATATCTTTTCGTCCTTCAAATTTCGGGGACGAAATTCTTTTAAGAGTGGAAGAATGTAACGACCCGTATTTTTGGGTCATCAAATTCGAATATTTAAAATGTAACGATCCATAATTTAATCACTTTGAACATGAATAGTTAATATGTTTTTAAATGATTAAATAATGGATTTTATATTTAGAATTATTAACCCTGCCTAATAAAATAGAATAGTATAATTACTTGCCTAATATATCAAGAGAGAATTATTAACCTTGCTTACTAAAACAGAATAGTATAATTACTTGCCTAATAAAACAGAACAGTATAATTACTTGCCTAATAAAAAAAATAGCATAATGATTATTATATTCCATGTGGATGGTTGCCATTGGACCAAAACCTGGTCGAATTAGGTTCTTCCATGTGGATGGTTGCTATTGGACCAAAATATGGTCGAATCAGGTTCTGCCATGTGGATGGTTACAATTGGACCAAAATCTGGTCGAATCATGTTATGCCATAGTTGATAAGGAGGATTTCTATTGGACCAAAATGTGGTCGAATCAAATTAAGCCATCAAGATGTTTTCTATTGGACCAAAATGTGGTCGAATCAAATTAGGCCATAAGGCTGGTTTCTATTGGACCAAAATCTGGTCGAATCTGGTTAGGCTATAGGAAATGAACAAAGTACACTTCTCTTCACCTATAAATAGCCAAGTCCATATCTCATTTTATTTCATTCACAAACTAAAGAAAAGAACTAAAATTCATTATCAAAGGTGAAGTATTCCAAGTCTCCATCAAAGCAAATAGGATGTAAGTATATTCCTTGTTTTCATAGTTTAGTGGGTATAACTTATTCTGTGAGTATAATTCAATTATTTTGCACTGAGTGTAATCTTAATCTCTTTCATTTGACTCATTCACATTTTAATAAATGTTGTGTTAACTATTGATTGTAAATTGTTAATAATAATGAGTCTGTTCTTATTCTTGTTATTATTCTTGTTTGGTTGTTTGATTGGTGCTCGGCAGTTTATGAGCACTGACTATTTATTGATTATTGACATTGCTCGACCAGTTTATGAGCAATTTATTCATCCATATGCATGGGTTGAGTAGAAAAAAATCGTAGGCTAACACCTTGTGATTTGTTTCATGATTTGACTAAAAGGTGTTTAGCAGTAATATTTGGTTCACTTCAATTTAATGAATTGTTTTGAAGATTGATTTTAAAGTTGAATTGTTATGAAATGTTTTCACTTTAAAAGGAATAGAAATGTTTGGTAATGAATATTTTGAAGTTATATTATATAAAAGTGATTTATATTAGAATGGATTTTATAAAATTGTGTTTTATAAAATGGAAAGAATTTCGAGGACTAAACCCGATGGTTTTAAGATGATCTTTGAGCAGATTTGGGAAATGAAAATTATAATAGATTTGAAAGTACTTGTGAATATTAGTGTGAAATAATTTATTGCTTCGGGATATAAAATGATTTGTTATGTTACCAATGATTCGGGTAACCCGTAACTAAAAAGTGGGCATATGTTTTTGGTATAGTCTGCTCTTGGAATAGAGGGATGTACTTATTTATCGATTGTATGAAGGCTGGGACCCAGTTGCCTTGTTATTGGGAGAAACCTCCCGATCTGGTTGCATATGGTTTGATATGTTTTTATTACAGTATTTGGGATTTCCAAATAAACTTTTCAAAAGAGATTTGATTTAAGATCCCGAAGTAAAATATAATTTGAATATAAAAGATATATAGTTCAAAAGTTTTGAAATAAGAATAAGAGAATAAAGTCCAAGAGATAATTTCCGTAAAGGTAATTAGATTTGAAAATCTAAAATTGAAGATTAAGCATAAGTGGGTAGTTTTGGGAATTGCATATTGTTTGTTGCATCGTAGGCTCCATGAGTCCTATTTGCGGTAGGAGAACTACGTTGGCTTGATCCTGTATCTAATTGAGTAACCAATTAGATAGGGATACGTAGGCAGTCACAAGTGGTAGTGATGCAGCCCTAATAATAACCTAACATTTTCTGTTTGTTGTTTGTCATATATCATGTATTGTTGTATCTTTCATGCTTACTATTTTATTCCGCATTTACATTGTTTGTTGAGTTTGTAGGTAATGATATTGTTGTTTCTCATTAGAGTTGCACAGCGGTAGATTTACAGTTTGTTTGTAGTATTTGATTTTGGGTTTGTATTAAAGCACACTAGTAGATTAAATTTATTACTTTGATAACTTGCAAAATTGAAAGTTGTATCCTATACATTTAGTAGTGTTGGATATTTATCAAATATCGTGTATTAAGTTGGTAGTTTTCATTCGTAGTTTTAGAACAGACGGGTCTTTCGGCGATTTTGACTGGTCCGAAAACCCGGGTTGTCACATTTCCATAAGGCTGGTTTCTATTGGACCAAAATCTGGTCGAATCTGGTTAGGCTAAAGGAAATGAATAAAGTACCCTTCTCTTCACCTATAAATAGCCAAGTCCATATCTCATTTTATTTCATTCACAAACTAAATAAAAGAAATAAAATTCATTATCAAAGGTGAAGTATTCCAAGTCTCCATCAAAGCAAATAGGATGTAAGTATATTCCTTGTTTTCATAGTTTAGTGGGTATAGCTTATCCTGTGAGTATAATTCAATTATTTTGCAGTGAGTGTAATCTTAATCTCTTTCCTTTGACTCATTCACATTTTAATAAATGTTGTGTTAACTATTGATTGTAAATTGTTAATAATAATGAGTCTGTTCTTATTAGGCAAGTATAATTCAATTATTCTGTTTTAGTAGGCAAGGTTAATAATTCTTTCTTGATTTATTAGGCAAGTAATTATACTATTCTATTTTATTAGGCAGTGTTAATAATTCTAAATATAAAATCCATTATTTAATCATTTAAAAACATATTAACTATTCATGTTCAAAGTGATTAAATTATGGATCGTTACATTTTAAATATTCGAATTTGGTGACCCAAAAATACGGGTCATTACTGTTGTTTTGGCCAATTCCGAACAAACCTAAACCCGACTGCAGAAATGCATAGTAGATTTGAGTTTCTCTCTTTGAGAGCTTTCAAACGATATATAATATGATACAGTTTTGAGGAGTTTGATTTTTGGATTTGATTTTGAAATTGAATTTGGGTTTGGATCTACAACCATTAGAAAGAAGAAGAAACAGAAAGGTGGAATAGACAGATACGTACAGAGATAAAAAATAAAAAGGCTGCTAGGGTTTAGAAGAATCTATTTATATTAACAAAACTTGATAAGAAAATGAACACGTATCGAGTTTGAACGACAATAATGACCCGAAAAGCTCGTTCCGTCTCCGCAACGAAAGTAGGTTATCCAATATATCAAAATAGATGTTTTTGATATTTTTAAATTCAGTGGAACATGTTTCAAGTCCTAATTCCATCGTACAAAGAAGTTAGCTTTTAAAATCAGCTTATTTCAAATTGATTTCATTAAATTGATTTCTATGCGTTTCGAGCCCCACGATCAAACGACAAGTCCGATCGCTATGAAACTTAAAATCCTAAAACAATTCACCGTTACGGATCCGATGAAAGTAGTTTTGCCAAAATCCGAGACAGTTGCCAAAATGACTATTTTCACGCTGATTAAATAAATTATTGTTAAATTGATTTTATCACTTTTTAAATTCAAATTTTATAACTAACAAATTTTATCATTATTGATTACCTATAAACTTATAATCTTTTAAACAAATTTTCCATGTCAATTCCAATATTAAATTTTGCACTAATTACGGTGTTCAGTTTTAATTGCAGTAAATCCATTAATTATAATTTAAATTCCAACAAATTGATTTAATTTGATTTCAATCCTTTTTATTCCATCAATCATTACTTTATGGACATAGTTAACATTGGTTTACCATTTATTACATCAATATTCTACATTTATCATTTTAATTCATATTAATTGCAATAATTGATTACATTAATTGTAATTGATTTCCAGTTGATTTTCAACGAATTAAATAGTGAATTTATAATCAAACCATTGTTATAACTTACCAATTCAAATACATTTCTATGTTTATTGCTAACAAACAAAACTAAATAATTCACATGCTGATTAATTATTCTATATTAACCAATTTCTATTAATTACATACAATTTCACCGTTTAATACAATATTTGGTTTATTTCTTATTTACACTTTATAACCAATTTTAACCTTACAATCATTTTAATCAATTGAAATTACATTAAGAATAGTCATCACTTACCTTAAACTAACATTATCAAATCTTACTATAATTGTTTCTCATTAATAAACCATACATATTTAATTTCTTCCAATATTAAATCCTAAAATCTTAATTAATTAATATTTTAATTGTCGAAAATTACGGGTCGTTATAGAATTGGCTCCCGATATATATTCCATTGTGTTTGGAATAGGAATAGGAGTATAACATATAGAACGCCAAGCGACACGTTTGGAGTTCGAAATTTTCACGGACGAATTGTGCCACGTGAAATTTTTTATAAATAGACCCCAACTTCTTTTAGTTTGGAGAACCCTAACCCTAAATGTTCTCGGCCTCCATTTCTAAACCCCACCATCCAACGATCGATAACAATCGGAGTCTCTAGGAGCCGAATTAGCCAACGACTTCAACTAGGGAAATGTAAAGCATGATCACACGATGCTAATCAGTGGTTGGATCAAGCTATCGTCGACTGAGGCGACCAAAATTTGGTCACGTTTTACTGTAGCAGTTGGGTTCTAGCGTAGGTTTGGTTGTGCGAGACGCACGCGCAGGCAAGGTCGAGGGGTTGCGGCAGGCAACGCAGGCGTAGGGTTGGTCGGTGGTAAGGCGGCGACGGTTCGTGAGGGATGCGCGGTGTCGATCGTTAAAAAAAATTAAAAATTAAAAATGTGCGCGCGGACCTTGTGCCTGGGAAGGTGGAAGACACGTGAGAAAGGTTATTTAAAATGTTAACTTATTCTGTTAATTATAGTTTTAATTATTTGAATGTTTAATAATTCGTAACTTTCTCGTACGAGGTCCGTTTCGAGCGCGACAAGTTGTGTTGCTTTCGTATCAGTGAGCACTATGCTAAGGAGGTGGATTGAACGAATTCGGAGCTTGAAGGAATTTTAGTTAAATTAACGACCGTTCAATTTTAACTCAAACTGGAGCACATTGGCATTTCTTGCATTTTTGTGAGTAAACTCACCTCTATGGCTTGCTTATATTTTTTATATAAGTGGGAATAAATTTATACATGCTGGTTGTTGCTTGTTTGGATGATATACTATATATATTGGTTGGTTTGGATATATTCCCGCCTATTGGAGCGGATGAGACCCTATTACGTTCCCATGTAAGAGCGGATGACCCTTTGTAAATGAATCCCGCCTCGAAGCGGTTGATTTACATTTTTATGATTATATGCTCTTTGTGATGCGGGGGGACAGGTTGAAGGGATCCAACAGGATTCCTCACCACTGCTAATTTACTTTTCATATATATTCTTATATATGATGTTTGGATGTCATGTTGATATCGTTGATGTGATTTGACTTATTTAGTGCTATGGTAGCACTGGGCTTTATTTTTGATATTTTGAAATATAAAATAATGATTTTGATTTGAAAAGGATTTTGAAGTGATTTTGGAAGTATAATATGTTTGAATGATTTTTAAATTATTAAAGGAATGATTTTATTTTTAAAGAAATAAAAAGTTATGATTTTTGATGTTATAAAAATATAACTTTGAGAAATACTTTGATTTAAGATTTTTGAATAAGTTTATATAAAGGATTTATAAAGTGATATTTTTAAAAATAAAGAAGTTGATTTATAAATGAAATTTATAAATGTATAGTAAAAGGATTTGAAGTTATTTTGTAAATGGATTTGAAATTGATTTTATAAGGAAATGGATTTCTAAGTAGATTGTGATAGTAAAATTAGTTTTTATAAAAGAATAGATTTATAAATAGAATTTTGCAAATAAATAAATTTTAATAAATAGAAATTTTAAAAAATTGAAGAGATATGTAAAAATAGGTTATAAATATAGAAATGATTTATGTCGAGATTTAAAAATGGATTTTTATTTAAAGGAATGTTAGAAAGAGATATTTGATGAAGTTAAAAGTTTTAAAAAGTAATCCATCTTTTGGGAAGTAATGGTTTAAAATAAAATTTAATGGTTTGAAAATGTTTTAAAATGAGATAAGTATCAGAAACATAGATTTCGACATTTATTGTTATAATAGGCATTTTCGGAGAAGTAAGGAAGGCATGGACTATAACACCGTTGTTATAGTAATTGATTTCCAAAAGGAAATGTTTTATATAGTATACGGAATTATATGTATATATATATATATTAATCGAATCCCTATACTAATGTTTTGGGTTGTCGTAATGATGTTTTCCGCAACATTCATTTTGACGCAATAAATTATGTTTTGACCTTCCAACGTGAAATACACGAATTGGTTCTTATGATCGTACTAAAGGCTTGGTGGTGTAGGAGTATTGCTTCCTATACTTAACACCCGTCCAAAGGCATACAAACAATAGAGTTGTATGGTTATAGAAATCTATTTGGCGTGTCTCCAAATGGTCGTGTTAATAAATATACTTATACCGTCGATATAAGTATATGGAAATATTTTTTTCCAAGCGTTGAAAATGAAATGATTTGTAAATATGCTTATACTATTGATATCAGTATATAGAAATTTTTTCCCTTATAGAAAAAATTGAAATTGGTTTAGTGAATATATATTTTTAAAGATAATTTGAAATGAATATTTGGAGATTGATTTAATTAATAAAAGATTAATTAAATAGGCCTAGTGATTGCTTAGGGTGTTGGATATTGTTGTTTGCTTTAATAGTTAAATTAATGACTATCAAAAATTGGCCTCTTTATTATTGTTGATCTGGAGAGAGTGGGGTCAGATTTATCGGAGAACCACTTCGGACCAACGTATATGCGTTCGAATGTGAAGGTGTTGGAAGACATTGATATTTGGGATTTTCGTAATGAAGGATACTTGTTGATTGCTTGGGGATACTCCCAATATACATATAGTAGCAATGGTCTCTTCATTATGAAATATCCAATGCAAGGTCTAATTGCTACTAATCCTAGGGTTAATTCCCGACAAGATACAGTAGGAGGGTGCCTTCGATTTGTCCTGTTCCTGGACAATTTGTATGGATGGATGTCTGACATTTCATTTTTGAGATTACACCATTGACTTTTATAAACGTACATCTGTTTGGTGGTGGTGAAGGCAACTTCTCTTAGCTTAACACCTTCCTCTGAGATGTACGAGCTTAGAGGTTTTATGCCTGTGAAAGCCAATAGTGATTGTTGGAATGGCATTATGGCATTCAAAGAAAGATGATCTGTTTTGTGAAAGATAATTGTGACGTTTGGCCTCACACCCGGAAATGATTGAAACAGGGTAGATGCGGCAAGGCTTTGTGGTTCGCAACCCTTATGATATTTATCATCCCCTTCTAGATATATTTATCCCTGCTACGACGTTCAGGACTTAAATCAATGTGGACATATGCTGTGAGGGCCCTCGAATAGGTCGGTAACGACGGAGGTGATGACATACTCGGTACTATCTAGTGAGAAAGGTAGGCCGGTCTTGTGTTGGTAGAGGGCAGATGTTATGTGCCTCGATACATTCCTCTAGAGATGTACTGCCGGAAGGTAGTCCCTTCACCTGGTCAATTGTATAGAAATCCATTCTCCACTACGTGGCTGCCATTTTGTTTGTAGAGCCTAGTATGCTGGAATTTAATAGTAGTAACAATTTTGGCTATTTGAATTATTATTTGTATACTAGACTCTAGTATAATATAACAGAATTTGATATGAAATGTTTTGGTTATCGTAAGGTAAAAACACATCCGTGTTTATGTATGGGCGTGGGCTTACGAGATACCTTTGTTTTGATAAAGGAATGTTTTATAACTTTAAAATAAAATTCAGTTGAGATGTGTTTTCTCACGCTGGTTTACTAGACTGATCCGGGCGTTCTTCCCTTTCAATGCTCGGATTAGACCGAGTATATTTACAGATTCAGATTTGGATGCTTTGGAGCTTTAGTAGACGAGCTGGACGTCTTCAGGTCGTATTCACGTATATGTTTATTTTTCCACTGCTTTGTTGTTTAAATTTTCAGCATTTGTGTGTACGGGTTATTATAACTATCCAGGCCGATGATTAGTGATTGGTTGTTGTACTCTGATGGAAGTACATGCATTATATTATGGTTTCTATTTTTTAAAGTTCATTGATATTATATTACAATTTGTTCCGCTGCGATTGTGAGATTCTGTAATTGTTTTAGTTTCATTTTCTCTTCTTCTTCTCTCCTTCACTCTTTCTTTCTTTCTCATGATTATCCGTCTTTCCATCCGATTTGGACTGGACTTATGTGGTTTATTGTCAGCTCTAAACGGGTCGGATTTACGGGTTGTCACAGCTTGGTATCAGAGCTTAGTATTTTGCAAACACCTAGGCTTTGGTATGGGTACTCATTATAGATAGGGTTAGTAGCACCCTAGATTGAGTTTGAGTGTATATATATGAGCGTGTATTTGTTAGTGATTATAGAAATGTTTTATATTGTGTTAATTTATCCGTTGAAGAAGCTTATGAATTCTAGTCGATATTTAGGACGCCATGTTATCGATTTGGATTTCTAAACGTATGAATAAGGCAAACCGACACAATATTGTTTAAGTGGATAAATGAAATGATTTTACCTAAATTATATTTTATATAAAAATAAATAATTTTTCATAAATTATTATAGTTATATATGGATTGTAGGTTATTAGTGAATGGTAATATTTGATTATTATCATTTTTTGTTTTGTTCTAATAAAGTTGTTGTTATTATAATGTAAACGAAGATAAACAAATAAGAAATGGTTTTATATGACCAAAGTGAAATAAGTGAAATCATATATAAGTATAAATTTATAAATATGATTTATAAATAAGAAGCATAAAAAAAGGATATTTAAAAAAAAGCACTAAACTCACTTTAGTCGCTGGGAAATAATTCGGGTGATGACTGCAGCATCATCAGTATTCATCTTCGAGTCTCTAAGTGATGAATTGCTACCTTAATAATTTACTGTTGAAGTTTTGTTTTCATAAAACAAGTTTTGATTTTAAAACTTCCAAGTATGCTTTGATAAATATATAAGAAAAATAAGTTTTTGAACTTATAAATTTAAATAATATAGATAAGAATTTTTTTTACAACTTATGAATTTGAACAGGAAAGTAAAACCAAATTTTAAAATGATTGAACATTTTGGTTAAGCAAACAAAAGGAAATTTTAAATTTGAGATATGAAACAAAAGAATTAACTTAAGTAAAATTAAATAAATTGGTTAGTGAAATGAAGTAAATAAATGATGTTTAACTTAAGGAAGGATAAATGAAAGTAAATTGAATTTGAAATGAATTAGATAAAATAATGAAATGATTATAAGCTTAAGTCGTAAAGTGATTATATAACCCTGAATTGTAAATATATTATGTGAATAAACTTAAGTTAAATAGAATGAATTTTGAAATTAAATTTACTCAAGTTAAGTAAAGTGGGATAAAACAAGTTAAATAAATTAGTATTTGAATTTTGAAATGAAGATCAATGTAAGTATAAATGAAATTCAATTTGAGTTGTAAAAGAATTGAAGATGGTTTAGAATGTTGTTTGGTAAAATTAAATATGAATTTAAGTAAATAATTTTATGGAATTTGTTAAGTGTTGTTTGTATAAAAGAAAATATTCTAAGTGAATTGAATATAGAATGAAATGTTGTTAAATATAAACTGAATTTGAAGCAAAGATAAATAAGTGAACGTTAATAAATTAAATGTAAGTGAAATTAATATGAATAATTTAATTTGATTTAAATTGATGCAGATCAAATGAAAGGAAAAGGAATTGAATGTAATTAAAAGAAATGGGATATAATAAGAAACCAATTGGAATAAATAAGTAAGTTGTATGTACATTATTTTATTTGCATAGCTGTTTGATCCAGATTCGAATATATGATTTTGAGATGATTTACACCGGTCCGAGTTAGGATTTTTCACTCGATTTCTTGACGGTGAACCCTGCATATGGATTTTTGATTGATTCTGATATTCTTTATCATATTATATGGCTATGCAAGGAGAATGACGATTTTCTAATCAAGGAACCGGATCTGAGTCCGCACTAGAATGGTCGTGTGAACGATACTAGTTCGGAAGTGAAATTGTGTGATCGAGCAAGAGATCAGGTATGGTTTTGTATATGGATGATATATGTACATCGTACGGGCTTTAATAAATAAAAAGTTGATATTAGAAAATGTAAATTGATATGATTATGTATTAATTGGATGAATATTAATTGTTTGATATTTCTCTTGTTGAATTTGTTGCATTTGCTATATTTGCATATAGTTGTTGTAGTAGATGCGGATGGCGTATGCTTCACATTTGGAGCTCGCTTTCGCGTTATATTAGTTGTATATGCTCACTAATATAATAAAAGGTACATATCCCGAATTACACATCATACTTTTATATTTTTTCCCTACGTAATGCCTCATCCTCGAAGATGAGATGTATATTTGCGATATATATATATATATTGTGATTTACTGCGATCCAACCGTGCAAAGCAGACGGTGACGAAAGTTTCCATAAATTTCAGGTTTTAGATTTTTTTTGAGAATTTTGGAAAATTTTTGATAACTAAAAATTTGATTTTGAGTTATAACTTGGGATGAAGAAATGTATCGTATTAATTGGTTTTGGAAAGTTAATTAAGAATCTAAAGTTTGAGAAAATGTGATAAGAAGTTTTAACTAATTGTTTTTGAAAAGTTAATGGGTTTTGTAGCATTTTTCTTACTTGGTAATTTCAGGGGCGAAATTCTTTTAAGGAGGAGAGAATGCAACGACACAGAATTTCAATCATCTGAAATTGGAATATTTAATTGATTTTAAATATTTAAAAGTTAATTTTCTAAGTTAATTAACTTATATTTCAAATGTAGCGATTTATTGGATAATTAAATTGTTAGATTTAATATTTGAAATTGTTTAAACAATGGAATCATGAATTTAAAATGAATGAAAAAGATTTCCAAAATTGATTTAAAATCTATTTAAATTAGAATGATGTTAGTAAACTTTTAATTTGGATCTAAAAGTTATTTAATTGATTTTGGAAATTACTCGTTTTAATTAACATGTAAAAATAGTCATTTTTGGCACTGTCTTGGATTTCGATGAAACCAGTTTCATTGGATTCGTAATAGTGAGTTATTATATGATGTCGAATTTCGTGTTGATTGGACGTATCGTTTGATCGTGCGAGTTCAAAATGCGTAGAAATTAATTAAAGGAATTTAATTTAAAATAACTCGATTTGAAAAGCTATCTTCTGTATATGATGGAATTGGCTCCAAATATATATTCCATTGCGTTCGGAATAGGGGTATAATATATAGAACATCAGGCGGCATGCTTTGTTTGGAGTTCAAAATTCTTTCGGATGAATAGTGCCACGTGAAATTTTCTACAAATAGACCCCAACTTCTTCCATTTTGCAAAATCCTGACCCTAAATGTTCTTGCGCACCATTTCTAAACTCCACCATCCAACGATAGATAAAAATCGGAGCATCTAGGAGCCAAATTACCCAACAACTTAAAATATGGAAATGTAGAGCATGATCATACGAAGCTAACCAACAGTTGGATTGAGCAATCGTCGACCGAGGCGACCAAAATTTGGCCGCGTTTTGCTGCAGCAGGTTGATTCGGGCGTGGGTTTGGTCGCGCAAGATGCGCAGGCGAGGCTGAGGGGTCGTGGCATGCGGCGCTGGCGTGGGGTTGGTCGGCGGTCAGGCGTCGGCGGTTTGTGAGGGATGCACATCATCGATTGTTTAAAAAAAAGTAAAAGCACGTGCATGGGCCTGGTGTGAGAAAGGTTATTTAAAATGTTAATTTATTTTGTTAATTATAGTTTTAATTATTCAAACGTTTAATAATTCGTAACTTTCTCGTACGAGGTTCGTTTCAAGCATGACAAGTTACGTTGCGTTCGTATCAGCTAGCACTATGCTATGGAGTTAGATTGGATGAATTCGGAGCTTGTAGAAGTTTTGAGTTAAATTGAACGACCGTTCAATTTTAATTCAAACCGGAGCGTTTTGGCGATTTATGGCATTTTTGCGAGTAAACTCACCTCTCTGGCCTTCTTATATTTTTATATAAGTGGGAATAAATTTATATATAATGGTTGTTGCTTGTTTGTATGATATACTGTATATATTAGTTGGTTTGGATATATTCCCGCCTAGTGGAGCGGATGAGATCCTATTATATTCCCATGTAAGAGGGATGACCCTTTGTATATGAATCCCGCCTCGAAGCGGTTGATTTATATTTTTATGATTATATGCTGTCTGTGATGTAGGGGGACAGGTTGGAGGGATTCAATAGGATTCCTCACCACTGTTGATTTACTTTTCATATATATGCTGATATATGATGTTTGAATGTCATGTTGATATCGTTGATTTGATTTGACTTATTTAGTGCTATGGTAGTACGAGCCTTATTTTTGATATTTTAAAATATAAAAATGATGATTTTGATTTGAAAAGGATTTCGAAGTTATTTTGGAAGTATAATATGATTTAATGGTTTTTAAATTATTAAAGGAATGATTTTATTTTTAAAGAAATAAAAAGTTATGATTTTTGATGTTATAAAAATATAGTTTTGAGAAATACTTTGATTTGAGATTTTTGAATAAGTTTATATAAAAGATTTATAAAGTGATATTTTTATAAATAAAGTAGTTGATTTTAAATGTACAGTAAAAGGATTTAAAGTTATTTTGTAAATAGATTTGAAGTAGATTTTATAAAGAAATGGATTTATAAGTAAATTGTGATAGTAAAATTAATTTTTATAAAAGAATGGATTTATAAATAGAATTTTGTAAATAAAGGAATTTTAATAAATAGAATTTTTATAAAATCGAAGAGATTTGTAAAAATAGTTTATAAATATAGAAATGATTTATGTTGAGATTTAAAAATGGATTTTTATCTAAAAGAATGTTTGAAAAGAGATATTTGATGAAGTTAAAAGTTTTAAAAAGTAATTCATCTTTTGGGATGTAATGGTTTTAAATGGAATTTAATGGTTTGAAAATATTTTAAAATGAGATAAGTATCGGAAACATAGGTTTCAACATTTATTGTTGTATTAGCATTTTTGAAGAAGTAAGGAAGGCATGGACTATAACACTATTGTTATAGTAAATGATTTCCGAAAGGAAATATTTTATATAGTATTCGGGATTTTATATATATATTAATTAATAGAATCCCTATACTAATGTTTTCAGTTGTCGTAACGATGTTTTACGCAACATTCATTTTGATCCAATAAATTATGTTTTGACCTTCCATCGTGAAATACACGAATTGGTTCTTATGATCGTACTAAATGCTTGATCGTGTAAGAGCATTGCTTCCTATACTTAAGACCCGTCCGTATGCGTACGAACTCCAGAGTTGTACGGTTATAGAAATCTAGTTGGCATGTCTCCAAATGGTCGTGTTATTAAATATAGTTATTGCGTTGGTACAAGTATATGGAAATATTTTTTTCCAAGTGTTGGAAATGAAATGGTTTGTAAATATGTTTATACCGTCGATATAAGTATATGGAAATGTTTTCCAATATAGAAAGATTTGAAATGGGTTTTGTGAATATACCTTTTTAAAGATAATTTGAAATGAATATTTGAAGATTGATTTAATTAATAAAATATTAATTAAATGGGCCTAGTGATTATTTATGGTGCTGGATATTGTTGTTTGCTTTGATAGTTAATAACTGACTATTAAATATTGGCCTCATTATCGTTGTTGATCTGGAGAGACCGGGGTCGTATTTATCCGAGAACTACTTCGGACCAACGTATAAGCGTTCAAATGTGCAGGTGTTGTAAGACATTGATATTTGGGATTTTCGTAAAGAAGGACTACTTGTTGATCGTTTGGGGATAAACTCTCAATATACATATAGTATGTAGCAACCTTGTATTTTGTGATTATTTTAATTATATATTTTAATTACTTTAATTTAATTTCTGATTTAAAAACTTTGTCTTATTTATTAAAATGAATAATTTTTGTTATTTTAAATATAAATTTTGGTTTTGATGTAAATTAAAATTCCAAACGTGTATAAATAGAATATTTTACAGAAATGTGAATTTTGGTCAATATGGTCAAACTTTGATTTTTAAATTTAAAATATAAAATTTGAATTTTTGATATTTATCTTTATTTTATGAAAGTAAATAAAATTTCAAGAATACTGCTTTTTGTTTCGTTGAAATCTGATTTATAATGTGAAAGTTATGCCCTTTTAAATATTGTGTGTAATTTGTTGTATTTAACAAAATTGTTTATTTTAAATTATATAAATAATATTTTATTTGGTCATGTAATGTTCTAATTTATGTTTATATGGGTAAAATAACTTGTTATGTATATATTTGGGTTTTAAAACATTTTTCAAAGTGTAATTGACATTTTCCAATGTCAGTTGTATTCTGTTTATAATTTCTAATTTCCAGTTTCATTTAATTAAAGAAATTCTTTATTTATTTTCTATTTTCTTAAAATATTATTTTATTTTCATTTCCACTTTATTTTGTTCAGCATTTATTTTATTTACTTGACTTTTATTTGTTTAAAAGTGTTGTTATAATTTTTAAATGTTTATTGTACATTGTTTATATTTTAAATGCTAGTTTCAATATATTAGCTATTTTCTTAACTATTTTCTATTTTTACTTAAATTATTTATTTATTTTCTTTTTTCACTTTATTTGGTTCAGCCTTTTATTTTTATTTACTAAAATTTATTTGTTTATTTTGATTTAAAGAAATTAGAAATTCAAAGAGACAAGGCTCTTCATTTGCTTGTGACTTTTCGATTGCTTGACCTTTCATTTGTTAGTCCCTTCATTTGCTTGCCTCTTCCTTTTCCTGGTGACCTTCCACTTTCCCTCACCTTTAGCCGTGCAGTTCTATGTGATATTCACATGGAAAAACTTCCCACCTCATCTCCATTCACGGCTAATTTCACTTGAAAAAAAAGTAAGGCATGGCTCCTCTTTTCTCTCATTTTTCTTCTTCTTTCTTCATTGTTTTTCCTAGTTCATTAACAAGTTTGCTCGGCCTCACCTCCACCAACAACCACCATCCTCTCCTCCTCATCATCCACAGCCTACACCATCCCTCTCCTCTGTCCATAGTAGGCCGTGAACCCCTAAGTGAAACAAACACCACAAAAGTGCAAAACCCTTGAACATTGCATAGTCGAACTCCATTTCTCCAACATCCCTTTCATACCTTGCCTCGGCCACCCCCTTTGCCACTACCACCATCACGTGTAGAACCTTTGGCCATCCTCCTAACTTCTGACCTGACTTGAACTAGTGTATGGTCGAGCCCATAGGACCATAGGCCGTGACCATGGTTGCACCAAACTCCACTGATTTTGCCTTGACCCTTTATCTCCTTCATGTTGCAACTTCTACCATCCACATATCCTTGCTAGCCGTGTGTTATGATGCTCAACCTGACATGCATGATTCCATACCTGAGCTATAACACATCATGGCTGAGCCCAAGAATCTCCTAGGCCAAGCATTTGAATGGTTAAAGCATGGTCAAGTAATCTATTCCTTTGTTGCTTCTTATCTTCATTGTTTCAACATTGTTTTGTGTTGAATATTTATGTGTATATTGTCTTGTTTTGGTTATTGTTTACAAGATAAATATCAAGGCTCTCTATTCATTCAAATCAAAAGTCGTACCGTATCATGCTTGTCGTGCTTTCTGGAATATATTCTGTGTGTTTTGATCGCTAACTCCAGCGTAAAAAGGTGAGTAAATCTCACCTGACATTTATACTTATGCAAATGTGAATTGACAACAATTGAATGTGTAGAATATTATATATGATGTTATAACTGCCTATGATTATTAATTATATGATGTTAAACCTGTTATTTTACCTGTCATATTATCTGTTACTGTTATTTATTTTTAAACTGTTCATTTATACATGTTTATCACACTGCAAGTTCCCTGTAGATTAGATTCACTATGGGTGGAAATGATACATACCCGAACGGACTTTAGAATAGGAAAAAATAATTATGGGCTGAAATGATAGGCCTGAACGGTTTTTATTTATTTTATTTTAACTTGGGATTGCGGGTTTGAAATGATAGAACCCGGATTTTTGCTTTTTAAACTGCGGATTGAAATGATACATATCCGTATCACTCGACCTAGGTTAGAAAACTATATACAGGCCCATGGTTATTTTTATAAAGTATTTTGAATATTTTAAATATTTTTTTAAAGTGTAAAATTATGAAAATTTGATTTAAATTGGATTTTTAATGTTTAAATAAAGAAATTTGGATTTTTCTAGAAGTTAAAAATGTAATTTAAATGAATGGTAAAAGTGAATTTTTGAAATATAACTTAAGTTTGGAAATTTGGAATTTTGGTTTTAAAATGATATTTAAGTTATATAAATAAAATGGAAATTTAATTATATTTGGAAAATGGTAAATATGATAATTTGATTTGAATTTGAATTTAAATGATTTAATAAAGTGTTATTGAGTTCTCCATGTATTAAAATGGTTAAATAAATGAATGCTTAAAAGTGTAATTTTAAAATATAACTTGACTTAAAAATGTGAATTTGGTTTTTATTAAAGGTTTAAGTTAATTAAATAAAATTTAAAATTTAGTTTAATTTGTGGAATGGAAATAAAATATAAGTGTTAAGTTTATTTGTTAAAAATGTGAAGAAAAGAAAATTGTACATTTGGATTGTTAAGTAAAATTATTGGAAATTTGGATTTTACTGTAAATGTTTCTTATAAAAATCATAAATAAAAAGAGTAATTTTAATGAACATTTTTGAATGTCAAAATATGATTTTTATAATGTTTAAAAGGTTTAATATTGAAGGTTATTATTTGTTGGAAATACACTAAAATCTGGAAATTACTTTTTATAGCATTTAGAAATGTTATGATTTCTGTAAATGAACTAAAACTTAAATAAGAGGCTATTAGAGCAGTTCTGTAATGCTGTAGTTGCTGAAGTAAATTAAAAGGTTAAAAACTTAATAAAGGCCTATTACAGCAGTTTTGTATATGCTGTAGTGGTCTGCTGTCTTTGCTGAATTTAATTTAAACCTTTAATTTGAAACCTGAGCTATTACAGCATTTCTGGAAATGCTGTCTTTGCTGTTTTAAACTAAATTTCAACTAAACTGAGATCTAACAGCAGTTTTAAAATGCCGTCGTTGCTGAATTAAAATGTTTTCAAGAATAACTTATAATAGATTTTTCTGAATGCTGTGAAAGGCTGAAATTTTCAATGTATGGTTTTTAACTTAGTAAATGAACTCAGAATAATTTAAAACTTTGGAAATTGAATACTTGATTTGAAAGTATAATAATTACACTTTTAAATGGTTTAGATGAATTATTTTGATTGAAAAATAAACTATTTAAAAGGTGACTTGAAATGATAATAAATGAATGATATCTTTGAATTTCAAAAGGGTATTTAAAGTTGAATATTTGGATTTGAACTCAAATGATGATTTGATAATGAAGTTTTGAAAAGATATTATATTTTGATATATTAAATGATTTGATAATGAAGTTTTGAAAAGATATGATATTTTGATATATTAAATGATTTGAAATGAAGTTTTTGAAAAGATATGATGTTTTGATATATTAAAATGATTTGAAATGAAGTTTTGGAAAGATATGATATTTTGATATATTGAAATGATTTGAAATGAAGTTTTGAAATGATATGATATTCTAAATATATTGAAATGGTTTGGAATTGATTTAATCTTTATTTTGATAAAGATTTGGATTTGAAATGATATTCTATTTTGAAATATAAAATATTATTTTAAAATTATAACCACGGGTTATAATAACGATTGATTGTTAAAGAGACCGGGATCGGATATGGACATACTCTCTGTCGATACCGAAAACCACTTTAACAACTGTGTACGCGGTGGAGTTTCCAGAATGAAGTAGGATGGTGGCGACGATCCTAAGGTATATACATGGACCCAACTCCCGTAAGTTGGCATAAGATGGCTAAAACAGGAGCGATTGACGGGCCAATGAGGTAGCACCTCTGATCGGACATACTTCTTCGATACCATTCTATTACTTTGTGATTGTTTAGGTGCCCCCTTGGTTTGGGAGTGTTGTCCGAGGTGGAGCGGTAGTGGCTGCTATGCGTTTCCATCAGTCCGTGTGCGTAATTGGTAAATCTACCCTGGCATTGCCTTGTGTGCCGTGTCACCTACCATATCGAGCTTTACTACGAGTTTCTATTTGTGTCGTACCTATGGAGTATCTTCTCATAGCCTTACGAGGTATGCAGGTACTGTATAGACTATTGACACTATTACGTGTTAGGGTGAGTTCAGATTAAATGTAAAGCCCTAATGCTATTTTAAAGTATGTTTATTTTATGATTAGACATTATTATAATATCGAATATTACTACATAGTAGATAGTTTATCGGATCCTTAAAGAATGGGCGATCCCAAGCATTCTTTAAGTTACTTGTATCTTTATTACAGTTCACTTGAGTTGGTTTACATTGTATAAGTATGTATGTCCTGACTCGAGTGTTTTGTGTTTTGCTTTACGCTCGGGTCAGACTGAGTGATACAGCATTAGAGACTCACCTTTGGAGATGGGGTTTTGCTTTGAAGATCCAGATATCTATTCATTTTGTTATCCAGTTGATTCGAGTTGTTTTCTAAGTTGTACCTGATTATCATACTGTTACTCCTGTTGTATCTTGGAATTCCTATTGTATCTTGCTTAATTCTGATGTATTTATATTGTAGCTTCATGAACTACTATTTCTTTTACTTCCGCTGCATTATATTACTCTGTGTCTGTGATCTGTGATCTGTGATCTGTGATTATTTATTTACTGTATATGATTAGTTTGCCAAATTTTATTTACCACGCGGTATTTTGAGCAATTCAAGTCTGACATGTGCGGATGCGAATGGTTGAAAATATCGGGTCGTTACATAGTAGTAGTGGTCTCTTCATTATGAAATATCCAATGCAAGGACTAATCTCTACTAATCCTAGGGTTAATTCCTGACAGGATGTGGTAGGAGAGTGCCATCGGTTTGTCCTGTTCCTGAACAATTTGTATGGATGGCTGTCTGACATTGCATTTTTGAGATTACATCGTTGACTTTTATAAATGTACATCTGTTTGGTGGCGGAGAAGGCAACTTCTCTTAGCTTAACACCCTTTTCTAAGATGTACGAGTTCAGAGGTTGTATGTTTGTAAAAGTCAATAGTGATTGATGGAATGACAATTTGGCATTCAAAGAAAGATGATGTGCTATGTGAAAGGTAATCGTGACTTTTAGCCTCACACCCGAAAATGACCAAAACAGGATAGATGCGGCAAGGATATGTGGTTTGCTACCATTAGGATATGATTATCCCTTTCTAGATATATTTATTCCCGCTATGATGTTCAAGACTTCAATTATTGTGGATGTATGCTGTGAGGGCACTCGGATAGGTCGGTAACGACTAGGGTGATGACATGTTTGGTACTATCTAGTGAGAAAGGTAGGCTGGTCTTGTATTGGTAGAGTGCAAATGTTTTATGCCTCGGTTCATTCTTCTAGAGATGTACTGCCGGACGGTAGTCCCTTCACCTGGTCATTTGTATGGAAATCCATTCTCCACTACGTGCCTGCCATTTTGTTTGTAGAGCCTAGTATGTCGGAATTTAATAGTGGTAACAATTTTGGCTATTTGAATTATTATTTGTATACTAGACACTAGTATAATATAACAAAATTTGATATGAAATGTTTTGGTTATCGTAAGGTAAAAACCCGTTCGTGCTTATGTGTGGGCGTGGTCTTATGAGATACATTTGTTTTAATAAAGGAAAGTTTTTATAACTTTAAAATAAAATTCAGTTGAGAAGTATTTTCTCACGCTGATTTACCAAACTGATCCAGGCATTCTTCTCTTTCAATGCTCGGGTCTGATCGAGTATATTTACAGATTCAGATTTGGATGCTTTGGAGCTTCAGTAGACGAGCTGGAGGTCTTTTGGTCGCATTCACATATATGTTTATTTTTCCACTGCTTTGTTTTTAAAATTTTCAGCATTTGTGAGGAAAGGTTATTATAACTGTCCAGGCTGATGATTAGTGATTGATTGTTATACTTTGATGGATGTATTAATATTATAGTACAGTTTCTATTTTGTAAAGTTCATTGATATTATATTATATGTTTTTCCGCTGCAATTATGAGATTCTATAACTGTTTTAGTTTCGTTTTCTCTTCTTCTTCTCTTCTCTTCTTTTCTCTTTCTTTCTTTCTCATGATTATTCGTATTTCCGCTCGGTTTGGGCTGGTTATGTGTGTTTTATTATCAGCTCTAAGCGGGTCGGATTTGTGGGTTCTCACAATAAAAATCTATTTTTACATATTTAAGCGTTACTCGGTATTGACAATTATTTACACCAATTCTCTTTATCAAAACTATATCACATTAGGAATTATGAAATTTGGCAACGGTCAAAATTCCAATATAATCCACAGTCAACTTTATAGTCCAAATAATAAAGTCTTTGGTTCAACAATAACAATCATTATTAATCAAAATGCTCTGGCCAGAGACATTGACTTTAGTTGAATTAAGTTGACCCTATGATACTAACCCCATATAACTGAGAAGGTGAATTCACTTTTGTATACTGTTTCAGTTCCAATGCTTCCACTCGACTCAACTATAGTCATTCAACAGACACCATTCCATGATTTAACTATAATCAACGTAAGGTTTCTACATTGAAGCTCGATAGTATTCTCAAGTCGAGGGAATTGTGTAATATGTCACATCAATATTCTCTGTTTGGCCTTAGTTGTATTAACCAATAGAAAACTATCGAGTGAGTCATTCCATAGATATCTACTAACTATTTGTACTAAACCATTGGTATGCCCCAATAGTTATGAGTAATACACTACCCAACATTTGGAGAGCATTATGTACTCTAGTCTTACCGAATGTATTGATATCCAGTCTCAATATATCTTACTAGGAATTTAAATGGCATGCTTATCTTAATTACTCATGGTTATAATACATTCTAACTACTATCACAAAACATATCATTTACAGATTTTCTTTTAAATGCACTGAAATTGAATAATCAATTATTTATAACACGTTACAATAAGTATATAACGGAAAGAAAACACCTTTTGTTTTGAACAAGATTGATTATTGAGTTAGATTTATGTAACAAATTACATAATTTCCCCTAAAGCTTACCCCTGACTCTATCAATTTTATGGCTTGAGGTGCTCAACAAACATATGTATAGTGTTCAATTTATATTGTAAATGATAGAGAGAAAAAAATATTTTTGATTCACAATCTCAAAATAATAATCATGGGTATTATTGTCTATAAGGAACAATGACTTGTCACAACACTCAATCTGATGAACGGGATTTTCGACCCTCGAAAATCAACACTAATATATCAACGATATTCACATGCCGAATATTCAAGTGTCGGAAAGACAAATCGTTATGGGTAAAAAGAAAAGGGATATAGAACAGAATCTTACATGAATGGAATAACATATATCATTTCAATATATAATCTTTACAGTGGATATTTTAAATACATATATTAGAGTCTATCCTAATCTCAACTAGACAGTTATAAATCTTTGTCCCTACTAGTGCTGAATACAAATAGTAACAAATGCAGCGGAAAAGGAAATGGATAACCATTTACAGAGGAAACTCGGGCTCCTGCTCCAAGCTCCTCCAAAATGTTCCAAGCTAGACCAGAACCACTTGGGTGCCCACTTGGCTGCCCAGAAAAATGGGGCACCCATAGTTTAAGAGAAAAGAAAATAAACTCTGTTTCAATCATGAGACTTGTGTGAGAAAACTCAAAACACTGATATTTTTGAAAACAAAGGGTATCTCAAAAGACCACACCGCACATAAACACAGACGGGTTTTTACCTTATGATAACTAAACTATTTGCAATGCAAAATCAGTTATTTTTAATGACATTCATTGAGAACTCTTTCAAATAAATATATATAATCTTAGCCGAAATTGTTACATTTATTAAATTCTAGCATAATATGTTTAAAATTAAAAGCGTAAATCCTCATATTGGAGAATGGATTCCATAAAATGACAAGGTAAGGGAATACCTCTCAATAGTACATCTTTAGAGGGATGCACCTGAGGCTCCGACCTCTGCTATCATAGAAACGACCTACCTTTACCATAAATAGTACCGAATATGACATCACCCCAGTCGTTCCCGACATATCCTTTTCTATAACATACATAACAAATCCAAAATATAGAGGGTAATCTAGAAAGGTGATGAACATCTCCTAATGGGAGAGAGCCACTTAGCCCTACCACATCTACCCTCTTTTTTCCATTACCGATATGTGAGGCTTAAGGTAACATTTTACCTTTTACATGACTAATCCCACTTTGAATGCGACATTGCCATTTCTAGCAAAACACTAATTAATTTCCATAAAAGAACAACCATCGAGTTCATATGCCTCAGGGAAGTGTGTTAAGTACAAGAGGGGTTACCTCTTACACCATCAAACAAATGTACGGTTGTAAAAACCAATGTATGTGGTCTTTGAAATGCAATGTCAGACACTTGTCCATACTAGTTGTCTAGGCATAGGACAAACCAAAGACACTTCTCCTACCACATCTTGTTAGGAATCACCTCTAGGATTAGTAGCGAGCAGTCCTCGCATTGAAGATTTCAAATTGAAGGAACCACTACTACCATATATATGATAAGGGAATTATCCCAGAGGTTAGTGACAAGCATTTCTACAATATGGAGATCTCCGTCTTCAAAATCATAGTCTTTAACTTGTTTTAACTTTCGAACGTATATTGGTTCAAAGTTGTTTTCGGATATGAATCACACAAATCCGATCCAGGTTTCTCCAAACTAATTATTGATAAAAGATGTCAAGTATATAGGTGATTATTATTCAATTAATCAATATCATTTATCCAAGAAAAATATCTCTTTAGTGATATACATCTTTAAATCATATTCTGTTTTAGTATATATGGGATAATGAAACCTCTTTTATCAAATCCTTTGGTTAATTAAAACCCCTTTTAACTTTGGAAATACCAAAACATTTCATTTTTAATTACTTAGGAAAAGTATAATTCAAATCTTAATGAAGATTTCACATTTCCAAAACATATATTTAATGAGTCAAAAACAATGTATTTAAGACATCGTTTACTGTAACCCAGACCAATTAGTACTGAATAAAAAGGATGCATAAATTTTAGACTGATTATACCCAATACTAAATTCCGTATTCAACCTGCACTATTTGTCGAATAACGTTGAAATAACCTTTTAAATTCATACTGATAGTACGAGTTTCCTCCTTGGAATTTAATAGGAGTTTAACTAATAACAATTCTTTAACAACCAAAATCCTATTTTAAGTCTTGTTTAACTTTTGGAAAGCTCCAAATCTATTTTTTTTATCTTAGGAAGATGTGGTCCGAGTAAATCAAATTTACTATCCCCTCTATTTGGGCTAGTCCAGATAGCTAGAGTGGAACCCAAACACCGGTTGTCCAAACTCAGGTCTAGAGAATATCCCTCTATCACCCATAAGGTGGTCAAGTTATTTGATCAATTCTGAACTCTTTTATATCATCTTTTAGAGATGATTTTCATTTACTTAACACAATTCCAATTCCTGTTTAAAATAATTTTCCTTTAACCATACATTGAAAACTCCTTTAAATTAATTATAAATCTTCCAAATCATCTTAAAAATACTTAATTATTCATTTGAAATGATTGCTAAAAAGATTGGGAAAGAATAATTAAGGAAAACCGTAATTTGCAAAAGTTACCGAAACCGCTGCAAAAACTGCTGTGAATAGTGTTTCTAAAGCTTCTTTGTTCAAAACACTAATTCCATTTGATATATGTTTATTTTTATAACTCGAAAACCTCATCGATCCAAATTAACGATAGGTCGTGAATCTCAAGTGAAGATGAAGATTCAGAGTGCAAGGGTTATTGTCGTTAACTCTGAGGGTGATTTCAAAATGAGTGTAACGAGATAATGCCTTCGGTTTCGTTTGAACCCGGAACGAACTTGTATGGATTGAATGCTTTCAGAACATCGTCAGGTGGACGATGAGCATTCTAAGCGATGTGTTCTGATAAAGGTAATCGTAGCCTCAAGCCTCATCAACCGGGAATGGCTAAAACAGGAGAGGTGCAGCAAGGCTAAGTGGGACATACCCAAGTAGGATGAGATGAACCCCTGTCTAGATGTCCCTTTTTGTTCGGTTGTGTGGCGGTTGCTAGCTACAACCGAGGGGTTACCTTATTTGGGACTGTCCAGTAAGGGATGGTTCTGGCCTTGTGTTGCAGGGGATTGGGAGTGATCCTCGGTACATTGATCTAGGCCACGTACTGTGACGGGCGGTACCCCAGTAGCCCTGCCATTGTATGGAATCCAAACTCCAATAAGTGCCATCGGATTTGATTGTATTACCCACTTTGTGGCTAGTATGCTGGAATTTAATAGATGTAACAATTTCAGCTATTTCTTATTTACTTGAAAAACCTAGACCCTATTATAATATCACTGGATTTCCTATAAAATGTTTGGTTAGCGTAAGGTAAAAACTTACCCGTGTTTATGTGTGGGAAGTCTTACGTGACACCTTTGTTTTCAAAAGGTTTTTAAAGTTAAGCAATTTTAACCGTTTACTCACACCAGACTCATGTCTGGCCCGTAGTTTATTCCTGTTTTTCTTAAACTCTTGGGTACTCAAATTTTTACGAGTAGCCAAGGGATTCAGGTTAGCTTTGACGAATTCAGGAGGAGCAATGGAGCAGGAGGCTTCATCGTATAGATATATTGGTTCCGCTGTGTTAGTGTTTGTCTGTATCTCTGTGTTGTATTGAATTGTAATAACTAGACAGGTGTTTATAACTGTCTAGTTTGTGTTTAAATAAGTTGTGTAACTGTGATAGTTGTTGTATACTATGTAATATCTTATGTGATTAATATAATTTATTCGTTCCCCTGTGAGATTCTGATGTTGTTTAGTTCTTTCTTCTCTATCTTTTCTTTTTTCTATCCCTTTCTTTCTTATTGATGATGCGACTTTCTGTGGATAGAAAGGCGGGTCGTGACACGTACTTAGTTATATCAAATTCCTTTTTCAAAATTATTTATGAAAACAATTCATAGAATTCCAACTTAATGTTTTAAACCTTTTTATATATCCTAAATAATTTTAACCTTCATTTTGAAGATATCTTATTAAAAACTACTTTTCTTATTTTAAATATCCTTTTAAACCAATTACCTAAAGAAGAGCTTTAAGGAAAATCACCGTCATCCACATCATAAAATGCATGGTACAACTGACTTAGTCCAAGGGTTACTAAGTTCACTGCTAAATATTCATCAACCTAGATTCAAAACTCATACCTAGGGGCTCACACACAAGATACTAAGTTACCCCCATATCAAAATGAATTGAAGAGTTTCATACCATTTTAAACGTTTCAACAAAAAAGCATCTATAACAAAACAGGCTTTACTAAAATCTTTTTACAAATTTAAACTCATATTTTAAATGTATTCAAATACCAATAATTTTAAATGAAGAGTTTCATAACTTTTGTTTTGAACTAACTTCCTTAAGTATTCAAATACCAATCTTTTAAATGTTTCAAAATATTCTTGGGATCACTATATATCCTTTTAACTTAAGAAATATGGATCGAGTAACTCCAAAATGATACCAAGGAACTGGGTACTACCAATAGTATCGCATATTCCTTTAACAAGAAGGTGAATACTTAAGAGAAGTGTTTGCCATCCGAACACATCTCCTGATCATTTTTAGTTACTTTCGAGCCACTTAAACTAGTTAATAATATGATTCTTTTCAAAAATAACGGGACATAAATTCTAAAACACATTTTGTAAATCCAATTTATAAAAGCACTTTGTTTTTATAAAAAACATTTTTTTGAAATACATTCATAAAATCATTTATCTTAAATGAACACCACATAGTTAAATGATGAAACTAAATTCACAAGGTGTTTGTGTATAAACTTTTAAATCAAACAACTAATCAATCAATGATAATAACTGAATATTATCATTCCCTCAACAACCAAATACTACATAGTTAACTATATCATTTGAAAGATATTCCTTTATATTCAAAATAAAATCTTAGGTAAAATTATTTCATTTACGAATTTTTCTAAACAAAAAAAATCATTTTTGTATAACATTAACAAATGCGCGCTCATATATAATACGCTCAAACTTATTCTAGGGTGTCACTTACCCTATCTCTAATGAGGTATCAGTCCTAGAGTATTACTAACCCTATATCTGATGAGACTTTACCCCTATCAGGCTCAGGTGTTCGCTCAACCTAAGCTCGGATACCAAATGTGAAGAACGAGATTTTCGACCCTCATAAATCGACACTAATATATCCACGGTATTCAAGTGTCGAATATCCAAGTGATGGAAAGACATATCATTAAGGGTGAAAACAAAAGGAGGACAGAACATAATCTTACACGAATAGAATAACATATATTATTTCAATATATAATCTTTATAGTGGAAATTTTAAATACTACATCAGAGTCTATCCTAACCTCAGCCTGGACAGTTATAAATCTCTATCCCTACTAGTGCTGAATACAAATGGTAACAAGTGCAACATAAATGGAAATATATAACCATCCATAGAGGAAACTCAGTTCTTGCTCCAACCACCTCAAAAATTTTCCAAGCTAGACCTGAACTATTTGGCTACTTGGAAAAATAGGGCACCCAGAGTTTAAGGGAAAAGAAAATAAACTCCGGGTCAGTCATAGGACTGGTGTGAGAAAACTCAAAACATGGATATTTTTGAAAACAAAGGGTATCTCATTGTTTGCACCAAAAGTTGGTAAAAGCACCCAATAGAAATTTTAAAGAGAAATAAATGAAGAAGATAAAAAGAAAACAGAGGAAAATAGTAATGAAATAGCAGTAAATCAAAGCAATAACACGAACACAATGATTTATAGTAGTTCGGCGTTCTTTGCCTATGTCCACTTTGAATATATTGCTTTATTTTTCACTTTGTAAACTGAGTACAATAGGGATCAGATGATTATCTTAGCTACAATAGAGTAGACAACAACTAGCAATGTAAAAGCCCCAAAAATGAACAACCAAACCTGTATTTATATACGAAGATGGCGAAGTATCTCCATGAAAATTCGACAGAAGGATCTTCAAAACCATATGGACCCATCATAGGGATCGCATGGCCCAAATCCCAAGGAATATGGGTTGGTGTTGATCCCTATTTTAAAAGGAATTTGGGGGTGTGAACCTTATGGTAGCTTTGCCATGTTGTAGTATGCTTAGCCTCCAAGTTTCATGCCTAATGGATTGGTAGAACTTGAGTTATTGCTCGATCTTTGCTTTAGTGTGAGTTGCTTTCTGATTTTAGCCGATCCCTATTGAGGGAAGATGGCCGATCCCTCTTATTTCATCGTTTTGAGCTGCGATCCCTAGGGTAGGCTTCCTAGGATGCCCATATCTTGTTCACAAAATTTCAAATGCATTGGACTTATAGCTCTTGAGATATTGATTGTTTCCCATTGACTTGCACTTGTTTCCCTAACATATGCCGATCCCTATATTGAAGAATGATTATAAATGATCCCTCTTATATGTTGAACCATATTCCATACTTTGAACATTCTACATCGCGTATCCCGCAATTCTGTTTAATCACGGCTTCATATTATCATCTATGTACTTAATGTTTAGACCCCACAATCATTGCTCTGGACTTACTGGCCTTAATGACAGTCAAATCTAACTTATCCAATTAGTTCGAATATAGCAGGGTTAAAATGTCGGATAACACTTACAGCCCAAAGTATGTCTTGTGCTGAATATGACGTGCTTTGAATCGAAGCAAGTTAGAGTTGTCGGAAAGAAATCCATGCAGTTTTTTGAATAGTTCCTATCCTTCTCACGAATTATTTTCCTAAATGATCGAATCTTTCTTTGATCGTCATGATGCTTAGTCAATTTCCAATAATATAAATCCAGGACTATATTCCATCGGTAGCTATCTATGTCCGGTTCTATTAGACTAGTAAGCTTTGACTATCTGATCCAGTCTCGACCTTGAAAACTTCAGGTTGAATTCAATTTCTATCAATTTCAACAATTGAACCTTTAGAATATACACGTGCACATTCAGGTACACGTTCTTATTGTTGGCTCCCGGACACATTTGTACCATCATGGGTCATCACCAATTTTCATTGAGTTGGTTGCAATTTCATTGCATTTTGGATATATGTACTTTACATAATTTTCATGTCCATGTTTGCATGTATATAGGCTCATGGCTGATCCCTTTTTTTATGTATGTAAAGAACGACATCCTTTTAGCCAATCCCCCTTCTCCTTTTTTACATAATAGGGTCGAACCCTTTCTTTCTCTTGTTTGCTCATAGGGGTCGGCTTTATTCTAGCCGATCCCCCCTTTCTCTTTTTTTTATAATAGGCATCAACATTTTTATAGCAGATCCCCCTCTTCCTTTTTTCTTTTGACTTCATGGAGAATGAAGACGTGGGCCGAACCCATATCCCCGATATATAAGTCAAAACCTTTCTTATCCATCCCTCACTAATTCACCTACCTTCCATTTACTTTTACTTTCCTCTTTCCTTTAAGCTCGACCACCGAACCCTCCCCTTTCAACTTGAAAAATCCAGACCCCTTCCTTTTGAATCAAACACCACCTTCATCCATAAACTCGACTTCCTATTTTGCTTTAGATCATCACTCCGTCTTCAATTTGAATTATAATCCAATATCCCCCCTCGAGCAGCTCGTTTTCTATATACTTAGGTAGGTTTTCTTGCCTTTAATTTTATGATGAGATATTGGGTTCGATTGCGATAATTCGTGGGTTAAGGAAGAGATGAGATGGATGATGATGATGTAAAGTTCAGGGAAGTAGCGAAGGAGGAGGAAGAAAAGTGCGTGGGATGAAGGAAGTAGTGGGATCGGTCATGGTGAAGTATGGTGGAGAGGGATAGTGATGTTATTGGAAGGCATAAGAGTTGGTTGCAATGTTTGTGGGAAGCATGAGACCATTAAAGGAAAGGGATTGGCATTGGAACTTAAGGAAGAAGGGTTCAGTCATTTGTGAAGTGATGGGGGATCGACTATTGGCTTTAGGAGGAAGGGTCCAGTTGCGTGGTTAAGTTGAGGGATCAGTGGTTTTGCTTCAGGGATCGGTTGTAGGCTTTGCAATAAGGATCGACTATCTTTTATACATAGAGGGATCGACTATGGGTACTTGGATGATCCAAAGCTTTGATTTAAACTTGAAAACCAATTCATATTCACTCGCATGAAGATTTAGAACCAATCCCATCCCGATGAACTTGAACATATGATGCTAATAAACATCAGGACTTGCATATCCAATATCAAACTCAAAACTGAACGACCAAACTCCTTGGACTTAGAACATAAACTTAGCATATTGACTTTAATAATGGACTTTACACTTTGACATGCCGATGGTAGATCCTAAAGCTTACACAACTGATCAGTCCAAATGCTAGTTGAGAAAGTCAGCGATGATGGTTACTTTGGTCGGAATCAAGAATCTTGTCATTTGCTTTTTTTAATTTTGAACTATTTATCTCTACACTGCACAACATTGCACCACACTAGTATACACTTAGCACGGGGGGACATGTAAAATTTTCTAATCTTGATTACCTACCGAGTTTAGTTGATATGGGCTCCAAACGTTCAAAGCGTCTGGCTGCAATGCCTTCCAAACAATCTTCACAACACAACAATCCCGAAGCTAAGTCAAGTTCTGCAACTATTTTCGGCAGACTCTCCCCTAATCGTCAAATTGAGCAAATGGAGGTTTCCAGCTCGGTAACCAACCTTTTCTCTGATGTTCCCGTCCTTTCCACAGAAGATGTAAGTCCTTCCCCCGACGTTATAGAAGGTGTCGTATTTCTAAATAATCTGACTAATTCCCAAGCCTCCAGAATTGGCGAGGCCGCTGTTCACAGACTATGCTCTAAACATAGGATCCCATTTGGAGACGTCGTTGTTTCTTCAATGAATGATAGAGCTCATTTTCCCTGGAAGGATATACGACATGCAATAAATTCATATGATGGGCCGGATTCATGCCGCCTTTCAATTCTTTCATCCGAGAAATGCTAAACTATTTAGGAATGGCTCTCGCACAGCTACTTCCGAATAGCTATGCTTTCCTTTATGGCACTTTGCTACTATTTACGAATGTTCTTTTTTGCCTACCATCTCATGAGGACTTCAGGTTCATTTACAATTTCAAATGATGGAAAGGAAGCCTTTCCTACATGTTTCTCGATCCTTCACCTAACTTTCAAGTTTTGACTGGCGCTTGGAACAAATTTAGCATCTTTAAACACGAATGGTTTTTTGTTCGTTGTCCGACTGGCTTCGCGAGGTGATGGTTGGAAGGACGTAAGTGTTGTCTTCACTTTATTCTCAAATTCTTTAGTTCAAGTCCTATCCTAAACTAACTACCACCTAGAAAATTTACAAGTGTCCATCCACGTCCAGAAGGCGATAGTTTCTCAAGGGCGATTTCTTTAATTCATGCCACCCCAGTCGAGGACGGGGACATCAGATCCCTAGTAACTGATGAATGGTTATCTCTATTTGGGCTATTAGAAGAAGGTCGTAGCATCGGTCCTTTAGGAATCGCTGCACCACCTAGAAATGTGGCGGAACAAGAAGGCGACACTAATAGCCCGATCGTGCCACCAGTCGAGGGGGCTCAGTACGACGCCGAAGAGGGTGAAGTTAGAGGTGACTTAGCCAACAAGCCTGGCAACGCTGATGCAGGTCTGGGTAATGCACCTGTGGTCGAACCATCATAAGGCGCAAACAATCCCACATGCCAACAAGGAGAGGAAAGCAGCTCACATATAAACTTTACAGGAGAAAAACCACTAAAGTTCCTGAGTTTATAATCACTTTTTTGACGAAGAATCTTCCTCTCAACATCTAGAAAGTTCGATAGAAGGGTTCTTGAATCTCCCGATCCTTGATGATATCATGATTTATGACTTTCCAAACATCAGTATTGGGGGGCTTAATTAACCCACCAGGAGCGGTGGCGACATTCCTCCCACTAGCAAAGGGAAAAAACTCCTATGAGCAAGGTTGCAGCAACTGGTCCATCAGGAGATAATAGGACACTCACAATCACACGCACTTCACCGCATGATTTTCGTCTACCTTTTATTCGATGGTCACTTATACATCCTTGTTTAGTTTGCAGGTGGTATGTCTCAATCCCATTCCATGGATCGCTTGAGGGGCTCCTTAACTCAGTATGGATCCAGTCGCGGTCCAAAATCGGGTAGGTAAAGAGAGAGAGAGATTATGGCGGGGAAAGAAGTCGTCATTCGAGGGAGTCTTCATCCTCCAAACATAAGTCCCAATCTCAGTCCTCTTATCAGGAAGTTCAACCTAATCTTCCTTTACACGGTGGCGTTCAGACTTCTTTCCATGCTCCTCAAATTGCTGTGCCTCCTGAGCAGCATTCTGGTTCATCTAGTTCTAGGCAGTTCCGCGAACATAGGTCGAGCAAATGCCCACTTGTTTCTTCTGATCTTACTTTGCCTACCGTAGCTCTTGAGGCTTCCATGGCATAAAAATTGGCTGAACTTAAGGTTAATTTTCCAAAAAATTTCTTCGACGGGCGTAATTTCCTTCCTTCCATTCATACTATTCCATGGAGCACTAAAGTGAGTTTCCTTGCATGTGTCAATGATGTTTTATGCAGCATGAAGCATTTTGCCAAAAAAACTCCAAGGTGTCTATCGAGAGACAATATGAAATCGATCGTCTCCAGCTTGAGGCGATCCATGATAAATATATAATTAAACATCAAGAAAATGAGATCTCGGAGTTGACAATGAAGCTAACCGAAGCAGAAAACAGTGCCAGAGAAACATCTGAGGCGGTTAGTCGTCTACAAGTGGCTCACAAAAAGGAACTGGATGTTGTCCTCGATCATAGTGGTGTGCTTTCTTTAGAAAAAGATACACTACAAAGGAGAAAAATATTCTGGCCCGCCACATTGAGGAACTTGAAGAACTCCTTAAAAAAGAAAAGGAAGAGAAGGTCATAGCTCAGGAGGAGTCGCAAAGATACCGCGAAGAGGCCGTCGAAGCCCGGGGACTGAAAATTAAGCTTGACGACTACTCTCTCAAATTGAAGTCCTCAAAGAAGAGGTTAGAGAAGTGATCTGCAATGAGATTAGAGAGCAAATCGAGGCCCGGTTAGAAGATGCCAAAGAAGCCGGTAGAAAGGAAATTAAGGACATGTTCGATCCTCTGATCGTGGAATATAATGTTAAAGTCTTAATTCATTGCAACCTGAGTTTCCTTGGAGAGGGCTATCTTGAATCACTTTCCCAGGCCTAAGAATACATTATTGAAATGAAAAAAAAGCTCTCCGTGAAGCTAATTTAGATGAAGAGAAGCTAGTGTGGGAGATTCTTCATGAGGATGAACCTTTAGACCTTGCTGCTGCGAGACTCCGATACTTTGATATTTTAGCACCCTCCAGCAAAGGAAAAAACATTGCTGAGCCTTCGAAGTCCAATTCCAAAGGTCTCCCTCATTTCAAACAACTAGAGCATCAATTTTTCTTTGCCCGGAACAGGATCTGAGCTACGATACGGACATACCCGGTTATCAATCAAAGGTGCTGATTCCTATTCAAGAGGGGAGCACTCCGGCGACACTTGAAAGTCAGCCGGATACATGTATCCCACTTTGTTCTCCATTATTCAAGATATTTCGTTCCTTATGCCCATTAGCCATGGGCTTATCTTCTTGTTTTCATGAATCTGCAGGTCTTTTGGGTTCCAGCCAAACTCTAGGAAGTGGTGCCACCATGGAGCAACAATCGACATCTATTGAAATTCGATGGCCACCGACATCCAAGGGCCCGATGCTCAAATTATCGAAGCACTTGATGGTGAAAATGGTGATGACCCATCGCTGCCAAATGAACCAGATGATGTTATGATTACTATTGCTACTGAATACCAATGAGCTTAGCTTAAAAGAGCGCATCCAGTGAGGGGATTTGCTGAAGAAAAAAGCTAAGGCTGAACCCACTGATGTGAACATTGATGATCCAAATCTCTTCCCATTACAAGTCATTCCACCCAGTGGATCGTTTCTTGAAGAACTCCTTCCAACCTCTAAAAGCACTCTTACCAAAGGCAGCAAAGGATTGAGGAAAATGATAGGTGGAAGTACGGGTGGTGCCACTCCCAAGAAATCCGGAAGGGGGAAAGGGCAGAAGAAATAGTCGTTGCTTCAGCTTAGTTTGTATATAACTTGTATAGTTGTTTTCTCATTTGTTGGCCGTGATTGTACAGGTATGACACCCGCTTTTTAATAAACTTGTACCACAATTTTGAAGTTTATCATGCAAATAAAAGTTCTTTGCTTTCTGTCGAACTCTTATATGAATTTTGTCTAAGCGGTCGAGCTATTGCTTTTCCATCCAATGTACCTGTAATTCGTTACTCGTTAATTCAGACAATCATCCATTAATTTTTTAATCAAGGTCTCCATGTGGTCATGGCCTTAAGTTGTATCAAACACTTGGCTCTAGCCCTAGCATTACCATCAGATTCAGCGGTTTGAGTGATTATACTTCTGCGCCCAATCTTGGTTTAGCGGAATTAGATGGTGGATGGTCGAAGTCCATCCTTAGCGAGTTTATACTCCTTCTGTCAGTTTTAGGTCGGAGTTTATGGAATAGTGAGTGGTCAAACTACACTCATCTATTTGTTTGTACTTATATCTGCACTCTGTGGATAAGAGTCAGATGTGGGTGGTCGAATCACACCCTACCATTTGTTTATACTCAAATCCGCACTATAGGGATAAGAGTTAGTTGGCGGGTGGTCGAATCGCACCCAACTTGTGTTTATACTCCAGTCCGTACTCTGAGGACTTAGAGTTATTTTGTAAAATAGTCGGACCATATTTTCCTTAATTGTTTGATTTCCCCTCAAATCTGAGGTTTTCACTTAGCAAGCGATCAGTCGTATCACGATCGATTTTGAATCATGTTTGTCCTATCACTTTGTAGGATTAACTTGGTTATAAGATGGTCGAGTCTCATCCATTCCTCGTCAGATATTCCATCCATCGGGTTGTGAGCGAGAATCCTTAGATGAACGGTCGGGGCACGTTCATTTTGTTTAGTTCAATCATGAACTTATGTAATCGGCTAGCTCCAAGCTCTAGGAACCTGCTTGGACATATCAATATTAGTTAGTCGGGTATCGTAACTAATATGTAATGCTACAACAATCACAAATATGAAGGAAATTTAAAAACTTATTTGCCAAATGGAAAGAAATGACATAATTTGTCTTATTACAAATTTGGAAAATCAAATGCTACAACAAATTCATAAATTGAATACACCTGATTGAAAAGGAATAAAATAAGCGAAATAGCGTCATAAATGCTCGCCATTCCATGCTCTTAGGAGTGTGATTTCATCAACAGTCGTAAGCTTGAAAGCTCCCTTTCCAAGCCTCTGTTCAATCACATACAGTCCTTCCCAAGTAGGATTCATGTGCGATGGGGTAGGAAAACCCCGTTTCAAGATCATATCGCCGATTTAAAATGTTCTAGGTCGTACTTTAGTGTTGTAGTATCGGGCGACCCGGTGTCGATGTGCAGTTGCTCTCAAATCAACTTCCTCGTGCTTCTCATCTACAAAGTCTAGAGATTCTAAAAAGAGATCTCTATTCATTCTGGGATCGTAGTAGGTTACTCGATGAGAAGGAACTTCGAGTTCAACAGGAATGACGGCTTCAGAGCCATAAGTAAGGGTGAATGGAGTATAGTCTGTCGTGGACTTATGGGTGGTTCTATAAACCCATAATGCTGTTGGGAGTTCATCCATCCACTTGCCTCTAGCCTTTTCCAAATGCTTCTTCAGAATGTACTTTATGATTTTGTTCACAGCTTCAACTTGTCCATTTACTTGAGAGTGATCAACTATCGCAAAACTCTTCTCAATATGATGCTGACGGCAGAAGCCTTTGAATTCAGCGCTGTCGGATTGGGTTCCATTGTTAGTTACAATGGTTTGTGAAAGGACGAAAAGACAAATTATGTTTCGAACGTTGAAGTTGATTACTTTCTTTGTCGTGATCGTGGCTAAAGGGTCCGCTTCAGCCCATTTGGTGAGGTAATCAACTGCCACAATGACGTACTTCGCATCA
The DNA here is from genome assembly GCA_030737815.1 of Allium fistulosum. Lineage (NCBI taxonomy): Eukaryota > Viridiplantae > Streptophyta > Magnoliopsida > Asparagales > Amaryllidaceae > Allium > Allium fistulosum. Next base: position 923,671,216 of record CM060906.1, read on the forward strand.
CATTTAGAGACCGGTAAGGAACTGATAATTTCTATCCCCATATGGCAAACGGCCATGGACCGACCATTTGTGTGATTTCCATCGACGGAGCTATCAGAACTTTAGCGTACATCTGGCACTTCTCGCATTGCCTAGAATAATCAGTAGCATCTTAGTTGATATTCGGCCAATAATACCTGTAACGGAGTATTTTATTTACTAGGATTTGCCCTCTAGTGTGATCGCCACATTCCCTTTCATGAACTTCCTTTATGACTCATTTTATTTCATCATAACCGATACACCGAAGCAGGGGAACGGAGAAACCCTTTCTCTACCTGACTCCTTCCTGGATGATATACCATAAAGCTTTGCGTAGGACTTGTCGCCTTTCGTTCCACCGTTCGAGAAGGACTCCCTATAGCAAATAGTCTTTAATCGGAGTCATCCATGACTCCTTCTCAGGCTCTATATCTAGTACCCAGTTGTTTTCCATCGGTTTATGCTCGTAGCGTCTAGTACTTCGAGTGGAACCAAGCCCATTTGTTGTGCATCCCAAGTGCTAGTAAACTTTACCAACGAGTCAGCCTCTTTGTTTTGATCCTGGGGAACGTACGTGATTTCATAATACTCAAAGTCAGTCAATATCTCTTGGACTTAGATAAGGTATGAGGCGAGTCATTGTCATTTAGCTTGGTAATCTTCCATGACTTGGTATACTACCAACTGTGAGTCATAAAAGATTTCAAGAGATTTTATTCCCAGTTCTTTGGCAAGTTAGAGTCCTGCATTCAGAGCTTCATACTCAGCTTCATTGTTCATTGCAGGGATGTCAAGCTTCAAAGTGTAGCAAATTTATCGATCTTCCAGAGTTACTAACACGATTCTAGCTTTAGAACAACGATCATTAGACGCTCCATCCATACACATTTTCCACCAAATGGTAGGGGCTTCAACGCTTTTTGGGAGATTATCCCGTGCAATGAATTATACTATAAAATCCACCAGCGCTTGTCCCTGGATGGCTCTCCGAGGAAGATAAGTGATGTCGAATTGGCTTACTTCGATGTTCCATTTGAGTAACCTTCCAGACGTCTTAGGTCATTGTAGGACCTATCGTAATGGCCGGTCGGTGTAAACATTGATAGGATGAACCTGAAAATACGGGCGGAGCTTCCATGAAGAAATCAACGAGCAATATGCCAATTTCTCTATATTCAGATAGTTCCTTTCAGCTCCTGTTAATCGTTTCCTAATATAAAAGACCAATCTCTAGATCTGATTCTCTTCGCGGAGCAGTGCGGCACTTATAGCATGCACCGACACGGCCAAGTAGATATACAAGTCTTCGTGATCCACTGGCTTTGACAAGATGGGCGGTCTCTCTAAATGGTTCACCAAAGCTTGGAATGCGTCTTCACAATCCTACGTCCATTGAAAGTTTCTTTTCCCTATTCTAATCAAATCGAAGAAAGGAATGCATTTATCGGTGGGTCTGAAAATAAATCGACTTACAGCGACAATCATCCCATTTAGCCTCTGTACTTGCTTGATGGTCTTTGGCACTTGGATGTTGCGAATTACATGAATCTTCTTAGGATTAGCTTTGATTCCGTGAGCTTTGATGATGAAACCCAAGAGCTTTCCTTATGCAACGCCAAAGGGTCACTTCAGAGGATTGATCATCAGTTTGTAATATCCGAGGATATCAAACATTTCTGCTAAGTCTCTAATGTGGTCGCTTGATTGTCGTGACTTCATGAGCATATCATCCACGTATAACTCCATCGTCTTTCCAATCTGACCTTTAAACATTCAGTTGACCTAGGCATTGAAAGGCTGCTCCAACTTTGTACAATCCAAATGAAATTATCACACAGGAATACAATCCAACATCGGTATTGAAATCGGTGTGCTCCTGATCGAGAATATGCATCGGGATTTGGTTATATTCAAATTACGCATCCATGAAAGATAGCAATTCATGTCCTGCGGTTGAGTCTACCAACTGGTCGACTCATGGAAGGGGAAAACTTTCCTTTGGGCATACCTTACTTAAGTCTGAATAGTCAACACATGTCCGCCACTTCCCATTTGCCTTTCTCACAAGTACAAGATTAGATACCCATTCAGGGTAGATGGCATCATGAAAAATCCCATTGCATTTGAGTCTATACTCCTCCTCTTTAAGGGCAGTAGATCTCTCTGGATCCACGCTATGCCTTTTCTGTTTCACCAGGACATGCCTCAAGTCGATATTTAATGCGTGGGTCGCAATGGAAGGTGAGATCCCACACATGTCAGAGTGAGTCCAAGAAAACATGTCACGATTCGCATAGAGAAAACCAGCAAGTTCTTTCATCATCGGGGGACTGACTGTGATTCAATCTTTAGGACCCATGACGAGTCATCGTGGATGACCGTGATGTCAATCGTCAGCTCAAATTGTGTAGCCTTGGTCACTTTGAGCTCCTCCTCGTCATCCCTCAAATCTATGTCTTTATAAAACCGACTGTGCCGCCCAAGCCAAGGCCCAAGCACTGGTTGTCAATCTTTAGTGGTTTGGATGCGGAGAGACTTGTCCCCACCCTTACCTTTTTCCTTTCGTTGAGCATCTCTCAACTCAGCAGCATAGCAGACTTGTCCGATCACCTGATCGCCATGCATAACTCTAACACCGTTATCAATTGAGAACTTCAAAGTCAAACACCATGGGGTAAGAGCTGCCTAGAATTCAGCTAGGGCTGGTTGGCCCAGAAAAGCATAGTGTGAAGAGTTAACATCCAAGACAACAAATGGTAAAATCCACACTCTCCTACGGTCACCTTCTCCCAACTCCATGGGCAATTCGACATATCCGAGAACTTCGGTCACAACACTATTAAAGCCATGAATGCGGGCTTTAGATGGTTTCAAGTTCTTTACTTCCATCCTCATCTGATCATAAGCCTTTTTGAAAATTATATTAACGGAACTTCCGTAATCTACCAAAATCTCCTTACTAAGGTGGGGCCGATCATGGCCGAATTGATCATTGGGTCCATCATCGGTGCCTCCACCTTGTATGCATCCATGTCTCTGAATATAATGTCATCTACCATTGTACGTTGCTATTTTGCCAAAGATCCATCTTTTGTACTCGAACATAATTCAAAATTCTTATTCTTAATTGGGCTAGCATAGCGCTCCATTTCATACCAACTCTTATCAGCTGGATGCGGTCCTCCGACAATTGTATTGATCACTAATCTTCCGCCAGTCCGCATAGGCTCCTCGGCCCTATGCGGAGCTTGTCCTCGGTTGTGGTCACTGTCAGATGTCCCCTGCCCGCCATCTTACGAGGCTTTAACACACTGCTGTAACTTCCTTTCTCGAATCAGTTTCTTGATAATATCTTGAAGATGCCTACACTCATTCGTGTTATAACCATAACATTCGTGGAACCAGTAATATTTTCCAGTCTGCTTTTGTTTCTTTGTCGATTCTCTCGGAGGTGGCTTCCTGTACTGCACGGTATTGCAAGTAGACAAATAAACGTTCTCTAAAGATATATTTAGTGGTGTGTAGGTATTGTACTTCGGAAGCCTAGGCTTTCCTCTTCCAGAATCCCTCTTTCGTTCAAGGTTCCAATCAATTCCTTTCTTTTGCTGATTTGGTTTATTTTGGACATTCACTTAGACCTTTCTAGAACTACCACCAGACTACTTCACTGCAATATTACTTTGCACTCCTTATCCACTTGGTCCCACAACATTCTGCTTCCTAGAGCACTTAGCTTCTTCTTTCCTCAAATACTGAGCTGCTTTTGCATAGAAACGTTCCAATGTTGCAGGTGGTTCGCCAGCTAACGAATCGCCAAAGTCAGATTCCGGATCAATCTCTCTCGTTACTGCCATCAATATAGAATGGTCATTTGGACTTTTGTGACATCTGTACAAAATCTCTCCAAATAATCTTTTAGTGATTCTCTCGGAGCCTGGATCACGTTGGATAGGGACATCACATCTTTAAGGCGAGTTACGTACATATGGAACTACTCCACATACTTCGTAGCTAAATCGTCAAACCTAGAGATTGGTAGTGGAGGTAACCTCATAAACCACATCATTGCTATTCCAGAGAGAGTGATAGGAAAACACCTGCACTTTGTTGCATCATCAGCTCCTGCAGAATCCATCAACCATTCATATCTCATGATGTGCTACCTGGGGTCTGTTTTTCCCTCGTAGGCAGGCATCGATGGCATATTGAACCTCCTTGGTTACTCTGCATGTAAGATGTCGTCAATAAACAGGATATGGCTTCTCAAGATCCCCCAATCATCAATAGTCAAGCCTTTGCTCTCTCTCACTAGCTGTCTGACCATAGCCGACAAGTCCGGTGTTTGGATAGTTGGAATTAAGCGGTGGTCGTGCCCCACCTCATGTGAATGGTACGGTGATGTCTATGGGCTGTTCCATGCCTTCTTGGCTCAACATTCTCTCTATATATATCACATGCATTCACCTCATCGTCAATCCGGGGAGATAATTGGTCTACATCCATCTGAACTCTAGAATCCAAATCAATCGCAGCAGCTCCAGCTTGTGCTCCAACATGAAAATGTGAGCTCCTTCCTCTAGAGGAGGGCTCGATACCGATCCTTATTGGGGGATTGGCACCGGTCCGTCTCGGCAAGCCAAATTGGCTTGCCAGTTGATGTCCAGAAGCTTCTGCGTGATTTTCGTCAATTCTACGATGTCTGCATCTGTGATAATCATCTGATGAACTATAACTCTCCGATGTTGAATAAAGGGTTGGGTCCCTCCTAACTTTCCCGCACCATTGCTGACTTAGTTGGTTCATTAGATCAATATTGGCTTGAATCTACTTGTTCAAGTATCGATGGCTATCCACTAGCTCTCTACTCAGATTCTGGAAATCATCTCTTGTGATGGAATCAGTCGGATTCTGGACATCAGCTGGATTGGTAGCATTCACATCTATTAGCAGATTGTTCGGGCCTCCTTGCTAGATGCTAGTGTTCTCATTTCCTTCAGCATTCTAAGAAGTAGACCTGGTGTTCCTAACCATTGCTGATAGCTTTCCTTAGAGTTTTGCAAATTTGAATAGAATGAATAAGCTTCTTGAAGATAATTCCCAATCTCTTAGGGGGATTTATGCGATCCAGTAGCGAAAAAGGGATCCAAATAGGACTGAGAATCTAGGTTCTCAATGTAGGCCTATTAATGGATGCTTTTGGATGCAGATAGTGCCATATTCGCATCCGCATCCGAAATCATTTTAGGATATCAGATATCCACATCTGCGGATACAAACGGATATCAAATAATTATCCTATTAGTTTAACATTAATATTTTTCAATCCCATTCGTTATAAAAGGGTTAAAAATTAACAAATATAGTGATAATAAATAGTTTTGAGCAGTTAAAAAGCATTAAGTGCATATAATATAAAATACTAACTTAATAAAACAATAAACAAATATCTTTCACTGCACTAAAATACACATAATTTGAACTATAATCTTGACAAAAACTGGAAGGATAATTTTTGGATGCGGATGTCTTCGTATCAGCATATGCATCCGTTTTTTCAAATATCGGTTATTTATCCGCTTTTCGAATGTAGATGCAGACGGATTTCAGATTTTTCGAGTATCCATTGACAGCCCTACACAGTGAAAGCTATAAAATGTTTGCACCAAAAGTTGGCGCACACATCCAATAGAAATTTTAAAGAGAAATAAATGAAGAATATAAAATGAAAACAGAGGAAAATAGTAATGACATAGCGGTAAATCAAAGCAAAAACATAAACACAATGATTTATAGTGGTTCGGCGTTGTTTGCTTACGTCCACTTTGAATAGATTGCTTTATTAATCACTTTGTAAACTGAGTACAATAGGGAATGGATGAAAATCCTTAGTTACAATAGAGTACGAAGCAACTAGCATCGTAAAAGCCCCGAAAATGAATAAACAAGCCTGTATTTATAGATGAAAATGGCGAAATATCTCCTTGCAAATTCGGCAAAAGAATCTCCAAAACCATATGGACCCACAGAAGGATCGTATGGCCCAAATCCCAAGGAATATGAATTGGTGCGGATCCCTATTTTGAAGGAATTTGGGGGTGAGATCCCTATGGCAGCTTTGCCATGTCATAATGTGCTTAACCTCCAAGTTTCATTCCAATTGGATTAGTAGAACTAGAGTTATTGCTCGATCTTTGCTTCAATGTAAGTTGCTTTCTAATTCTAGCCGATCCTTATTGAGGGAAGAGGGCCGATCCCTCTTACTCCATCGTTTTGAGGTGCGTTCCCTAAGGTAGGCTGCCTAGGGTCCTCTTATCTAGGTTACAAAATTTCATATGCATTGGACTTAGGGATCTTAAGATATTGATTGTTTCTCATTGACTTGCACTTATTTCCCTAACATATGCCGATCCCTATACTGAAGAATGGTTATAGCTGATCCCTCCTATATGTTGAACCCTATTCCATATTTTGATCATTCAGAATCATGTATCTCTCAATTCCATTTAAATACAGCTTCATATTATCATATGTACTTTATGTTTAGATCCCATAATCATTTCCTTGGAATTACTGGCCTTGATGACCGTCGAATCTAACTTGTCCATTAGTTCGAATATAGTAGGGTTAAAATGCCGGATAACACATAAGATCAAGCTGCACATAAACACTGACGGGTTTTTACCTTATGATTACCAAACCATTTGCTATGAAAAATCATAGATATTATTTTTAATGACATTATTTGAAAACTCTTTCAAATAAATATATACAATCTTAGCCTAAATTGTTACATTTAGTAAATTCCAGCAAAATAGGTTTACAACTAAAACCTTAAAGGCTCGTATTGGAGAATGGATTCCACACAATGATAAGGTAAGGGACTACCTTCCGACAGTACATCTCTAAAGGTATGCACCTGAGGCTCCAACCTCTACCAACATAGAACCATGCTAACTTTACCATAGATAGTACAAAATATGACATCACCCCGATCGTTCTCGACCTATCCATGGCCATAACATACACAACAAACCTGAAATATAGAGGATAATCTAGAATGGTGATGAGCATCTCCTAACTGGAGCGACCCACTTAGCCCTGTCGCATCTACCATGTTTTTGCCATTATCGATATGTGAGGCTTAAGGTAACATTTTACCTTTCACATGACAAATCCCACTTTGAATGTCACATTGCCATTTCCAACAGCTCACTAATTGATTTTCACAAAACGACAACCCTCGAGTTCATACGCCTCAGGGAAGAGTGATAAGTATAGGAGGGGTTACCTTCAACACCACCAAACAGACGTATATTTTTAAAAACTAGTGTACGCGGTCTCAAAAATGCAATATCATACACTCTTCCATACAAGTTTTCCAAGAACAGGGCAAACCGAAGGTACTTATCCGACTACAACCTGTTGGGAATTACCCTTAGGATTAGTAGCATGTAGTCCTTGCATTTCAAACTGAAGGAACCACTGTCACCATATATATGATAAGGGAATTACCCCAGAGTTCAGTGACAAGCAGGCCTACATTATGAAGATCTTCGTCTTCAAAATCAATGTTTTTAACATGTTTTCACTTTCGAACGTATATTGGTTCGAAGTGGTTTACGGATAGGAATCACCCAAATCCGATCCTGGTTTCTTCAAACTAATTATTGATAAAAGATGTCAAGTATATAGGTGATTATTATTCAATTATTCAATATCTTTTATCCAAGTAAAATATCTCTTTATAGATATACATCTTTGAATCATATTCTGTTTCAGTTATACGGGATAATTAAACCTCTTTTATCAAATCCTTTGGTTAATTATAACCTCTTTTTAACTTTGTAAATACCAAAATATTTCATCCTTAATTACATAGGAAAAGTATAGTTCAAATATTAATGATTTTCTAAACATATCTTTAATGGGTCAATAACAATGTTATTTAAGACAACGTTTACTGTAAACCCAAACCAGTTAGTTATAAAAGGGATCCATAAATTTTAAACCGATTATACCCAACACTAAATTTCGTATTCAATCTATACTATTCGTCGAATAACAGTGAAATCAACTTTTAAATTCATTCAGTTAGTACGAGTTCCCTAATCGGAATTTAATACAGAGTTTAACTAGAATATTTTCTTTAATAACCAAAAACCTATTTTAAATCTTGTTTAACTTTTTGAAAGCTCCAAATCTCTTTTTATCTTAGGAAGATGTGGTCCGAGTAAATCAAATTTACTAACCCTTCCATTGGGCCAATCTGGATAGCTTGAGCGGAACCTAGACACTAGTTGTTCCAGCTCGGGTCTAGAGACTATCTCTTTGTCACTCATAAGGTGGTTTAGTTATTTGATCAACTCTAAACTCTTTTATGTGATCTTTTAGAGATGATTTTCATTTACTTAACACAATTCCAAATATTAGTTAAATAAATTTTCCTCTAACCATTTATTCAAAACTCCTTTAAAATAATTATAAAACTTCCAAATCTTCTTCAAAATACTTAATTATTCATTTGAAAAGATTACCAATAAGATTGGGATTGAATAATTAAGTTAAATCCATAATTAGCAAAAGTCACCAAAACTGCTGCGAATAGTGTTTCTAAAGCTTCTTTGTTCAAAACACTAATTCTATTTCATATATGTCCATTTTTGTTACTCAAATCCCTTTTAAAACACTTTAACATATTTATAAAATTTATTTCATATTTTTATAAATTTAAACATATCAATTTTAAAGCATTTTCCACTTTGGTTGCCAAAGCACGATGTTTTTAAAAACTTGGTTTGGACATGAATCAAATTCTATTTAATGAAATCTTAATTTCTCTTCTTCATTTGAAAACTATAGTTATAAGAGTTCATAAATATCTTATTCGCATAATTACGAGCTATATTCCCTTCTACACATTGATTTAACTTTTATAGTGCGAAATCGTTTACTGTCGTTATGCGATGTGCTTATTTTGACTCCATTATCAAATCTTTTTCAAATTTTACCGAAATGAGTTTTAATGTTTATAAATATTCATAAACCATTTTATCCATGTTTAAAGAGGATTAACTATTCTATAACACTTTTATAACTCATATAGAAAAGTGATTTCCTTTGTGTAAATTTGACGTGTATCTAACTTGAATTATTTCCATAACCAAACAAACATATTATCACATCCAAAACATGATGATCAAACATAGAAAATAATCATAGCAAATATATTATATCGTCAAATAATTTATAATAAGTTAGCAAACCGTGGGAAAAAATGAAATGCTCGTACACAAGCCATCCAAATTTTACTTTCTGGTGTCAAAGAATAAGGGGTCTCATCAATAAATGAGATTCCCACAGAGCGGTAACTAAAACAAGGAAGAGCTATTAGCTTGTCGGCGTAATGAAAGAACTATCGGATGGTAGGCCTTAACTAACTGCTTCCATACTTCGAGAAGGATTTGCTGCTTTCACAAGAATTAGCCCAAAAAGGAGAAAACCAAAACTCTTTATTTAGTGGACCAGCCAAGAATCATCTTTTTTTTAGAGTCCCTATTCCTGGATTAATATACTTGGCTCTTCCTTGACCCTGTAAGCAAAAAAGACCTACTTCCCTAAAAGTAAGTGGCACGTTCCAGGATATACTCGGAGAAGGGAATATGACTTGCTGCCAAAAGAACTGGGTTGGATGCGCTTCTGTCTATTTTTAAAGGAAAGTTCACTATAGTGAGTCTAGTGACTACTAAAGTCTTTTATTTCTTTGTAGTTTAGTAATAATGTCTGGTATAGTCTGAGCGAGCCTTTGGGATCTCCTGTAAACCACCATTCTATTAATTGGTAAAAGGAGGATATTAGGGGAAGCAATGAGTGGAGATTCCCCTGTGGAGAGCCGGATGAGGGGAGACCCTCACGTCCGGTTCGGATGGCGGGGATATCCCGACCCTACTATCATTATGCCTTTGCAATGTTACTTGGTTCAACTCCATTTGTGACCTTTTCTCATATGTGGGACTCTATATCTCCTTGAGTAGATTCTAGGTCGTCTTTTATTTTCATAGTGAGTTGTTTTCTTAATAATAAGTCAAGTCAAGAATAATAATCGAATTGGAGGAGCTTGCCAGGATGGCTTGGTAAGCAAGCAACCTGTTATGTAAGCGCCAACTCCCAGTTCTTTCTCTTCTTTCTTTTTTAATTTAGTGACAGTTCATCAAAACAATTGTCCGACGATTGCTAGACCGACCACGAAAAAGATCACAAAAAGGGGTCATCTTCACCGGGAAGATGATACGCGGAAAGAAGAAATCAGAAAAACATTGGCACTCGAGGTTTTCCGACTGAAAGGGCCAACTTCAAGACCGACAATCAAGATTCCCGTCCGATGTCGTGCCCAGGATAGTTTACTTGTTAAAAATCTCTATGGAAAAGAATTCCAATATCATACGATGGAATGGGCGACAGAGAGCATCTTTAGTCTGCCCGACGTTAGAGTAATAAACAGACGAAGACGTCCACATAGGTTCCCATCGTAACCCCATGGGGATTTCAAACAACTTAGAGACATCCCCCAAATCGACACAGCATGCTCTAAAGTCGGTTAATAATTCGACTGGAACAAGCTTGACCATCGATTCAAATTCAAAATTCATTTTCGATTCATTTGAAAAGTAAAAATAGTGAGAGCCCACACTAATTGATCTGTCTTTGCATCATGACGTTTTATCATCCTTCCATGAAACACCGGGATGCATCAAGGGATACCACTACGAGTAAGGAACAACGGAAACGTAATAGCGAGGGGCTTATCAAAACAACCTCTGTAGCGCCTCATCAAGCACATGGCACAAGACTGAAAATAAAGACCTTACCTAGTGAACTAGAGATTTAAGTCAACGGAGTAGGTGGTATATACTTTGGTTGAGGGCCTGTTCGCTCCGCTCCTAAATGTAAATGTTCTTGTTCACTCGAAGTGAACTGGTTACAGAGCTCGCCTCGCTCTCTTCTTTCAACCAGTGGAACATTCCGAATTAATATACTGGCACCAATTAATATACTGGACCCTCTGGTCGCCAATTAATATACTGGCGCCTCACTCGAAAACCTACAGGCGCCTGGCCTTTTACCGGATTAATATACTTGGCCTAGAGTAAGAATAGTTTGGCGAAGTGTACTGGACCTCTAATTAAGATACTGGGTCGCCTTGTAGTTAGAATTTCATTTTCTACACCATTCATGATCCACAACTGGAAAATTTACAGAGTTAATGGACTAAGTATATTAGGGACCATACCTTGTTGTTTCTTTCCTTCATCACCCCTCTGAGATGAGCTCTGCCCAAGGATTACCCTTGAAGAGCGAAGTTTTTGGGCTTTAAGCTCTACATTCTCCCTCAAGGGTTCCACTCTTCCCTATTAGAGAGCCCCCACGAGCCCTAACATCTTCAACTCCGGCTAGCTCTTCTAGACTTCATCGGACCTCCATTCTCAACCTTCAAAACAGCCCCATTGACTCCCATTTGCAATGAACTTCTCACCTGATATCCTTTTGATCTAACTTTTAATCGATTATAGCTCCACTCTTTTAGAACCGGAGCATACGAAGCTTGCACTAAGACTCCTAATGGTATGGCCTTGGGCTTGCAAGTGTGGTGGGATGCTTAGATGGGTATGGCCTTAGTAGGAGAAGAAGGAGAAGATCAGTGGCTCAATCTCGAACTCAAAGTGGTATATCTCTCTATATTTTATGACTTATTTTGATAGAACTTCGATGCTGGTTTTGAATTTTCCTAAGAGGCTATGGAAGCCATTAATATAGAGAAGGAAGAAGATGAAGAAGCTTAAGAAATGAAGAGAAGAGGGTGTGAATGAAAGTGAGGATGGATGGCTTGTGTTTATAGGAAAAAATGTGAGAAAAATATCGTGATATTTCTTTGCCATACATCACCATTGCATCATCCACCTCCATCATCTTCCTGGCCGAACCATACCCCCCATGTGCCATACCTATGTGCTACCCATGTGCGTACAAGCGATAGAAAGTTTTGTTTGTTTTGGTTAGGATATACCATGATATTTATATACAAATATCATGATATTTATATTATTTTACCATTAGTAAATATGAAATGCAAATGGTAATTATTAAGTCTTTTCATATGTTCTTGGATATGTATATTTTTATATATATGTCACATATAACTTATAACTTTTGCACAACCTCTCTACATCAAATCGTCATGAATTCTGATTCCGATTTTCGGTCATATTTTCACTTCTTAGTTAAACAATATATATATATATATATATTTGGTAAAAAAAGTTTGAAAATAATATTTCTATTATTATTTAATAATCCTAATGGCCTCATTAGATTTTAAAATAATTACTAAATCACTTAACTCAATTTAAATTCAATAATCGAATATTTGAAAATGATGATATCATTGATGATGTCACAAAAACATTTTATTTCAAAAATAAAATAAATAATTTTATTACATATTCTTACTTATATGGAAAATAAGTGTACGTATCCAAACTTGTTCGCGATTTCTGATGGTTAAAAAGCAATTTATCGATAAAGCGATGTTCGGTCACTTTATCGATATGTTTCCAAAGGGTATATTTTTGTAATTACTTATTAAAAATAAAATTACCATTATTAATCATTTTTCAGAACAATATAATTTTTGTTATAACATCTTGTATTTGAATATTTCAAACATAAATATTATTTATCAAAGTGATAAATTTGCGGGTCGTTAAACTCGATGACTTTATTTGTCGTATGCACATGGTTATATATAAGTACAATTATATAAGTATGTATTTATTTATTTCTTATTACTATTATGGATTTTTTTTCAATTTTAACTTTTAAAATAATATTTTAATTTTAATTTATATACATTATATATAATTTCTCTAATTTGATTATAAAAATATCATTTAATAATAAATTTTATATTTATAAGTATATATATTATTAATTGAAAATTCATTAATATTACAACTTTATTATAACCTTTTTCGAATTAGGTTATTTATATTTCATATTATAATTAATATTATTTTGAATTTGATTATTTTTAACTTTTATCATTTTAGATCCAAAACAGTTTCAAATATATTTATTTACAACTTGATTAAATTCAAATTCAAACAATTATAAATTTCTCGGTTTACAACCTTTATAAATTCAAATTTTAAATTTTAAATTTTTATTTATAACCTTTATGAATATAAATTTAAACAATTTAAGACTTTATTAATAACCCTTGGAAATTCAAAATATAATTTAAAACAATTTTAAGTTAATTTATTTATAACCTTTATGTATACAAATTTAAAAACAGTTTTTAAATTTATTCATGAACTTTATAAATTTATATTTAAATTTAAACCGATTTCAAATTTAAATTTTATATTACTTATAATAACACGATGCGAGCTTTGATACCATTGTTTGATCAGCTGCATAAGGCAATGGGGTTAAATGGGTAAATTTCAAAAATTAACTCTGTAATTCATTATGCATCAGCTCTTTTATAGTGTTATCATGAATAATGTCGATGACATTAAATCTTATTTTATATTTTGTTGGATGACCTTGATTTGAATGTTAGTTTTCATAATCTAATTATTAGATTAATATTATTAATACAGTTCACATTGTTATTGTTTATTGAAAATATTTAATAAGATAATTCATTGTTAATTCAAATAACATTTATTTAAAGGTAAAGTCGATAAAAAAATTATATAACAGTGTGTGTGACGAGTCTGACCCTTGGGAACGACAGTTAGTACATCCACGGTATTCGTGTGCTGTTACCCAAGCATATGAAAGATAAATTGCCGTGGGGTAAAATAAAGAGCATAATAGAAATACTCATTAAAGAATTATTTAATATAATATAATGGTAAAATAGTACATATGGTTACTCCTTAACATGGAGTTATCAAAATTACACAAAAGTACTACTATCAGCTTAGGCAGTTATAACAACCTGCCTTTATAAATGCTAAAAAAAATACACTTACAAGAATTAAACAAACAACGGTAGACAAATAAAAAGATTAAGGCCTCCTTCTTGGACGTCGGCTTCAAAAGAGCCCATAAAAGTCTAGCTACTATCGGACTACTCAAATAAAAATGAGTGCTCGAGAGTTTAGGGGAAACAGGCAACTCGGGTCAGACAATATGGCTGGTATGAGTAAAACTCTAAAACAATAAGTGTAATCAAACAACAACATGTGAGATCACGCCAGCAAATTCATAATTGGTTTCCTTTCACAAGAACAACATCCAAACGTAAAGAATGGACTCAAATAGTTAAACATCACAAAAAGTGCTAAACTCTTCTCGATGCAATTAATAAAAACAAATCCGAAGGTTCGAATCAATAAGGGAAATAAGGAATTTTCCAACAATGACTTTGAGGGTGCAACCTCCTTACCGAAAGTATACCTCTAGAAATAAACTTGAGTACTCTGATGGCTCTCAGATACCTCCAAGGTGGACTCCGCCAACTGTTATCGAGTATCTGAGTATTTCAAATCTTAGTGCACAAATATCCGAACCAAATCTAGAGTAGATGTTACAATACCCTAATGGGAGCAACCCCACATAGCTTGGCCCCCACTCACTCTTTGGGTTTAGTCATTTCCGAAAAATGATAACAAAGCTTAAATGGGCAACACATTGCCTTAGAGTGATGAAATACAAAGAAAGTTGAGGTAATCGATAGTCGCCAAACCGACTATCGAAGATAACAAAATGATCATATATGGAAATTAAATCTTGTATACCCAACACCACTCGTCGAATTCAAACTTGTAACATCCCGCCTTTTTGGACGCTTTAAGCAGATACGCATGCCGACTCAAACTATACAGAAGGGCGGATTGTTATTGGAGTGAATAAGAAAAAGGCAGAGAAAGAAAAAAAAACAAAACAGAATCTTGCAGCGGAATGACAAAATATAATAATCAAATAATAGTTCATGAAGATGTATACAAAACATTTGATTATACTTATACAATACAAAATCAGAGTTACATATATCAAAGATAAAAAATAATAATGCAGCGAAACAGTATGATGTAGTGGAATAATATAGTAAATAATAATAGTACAAATCTTCGTCTTCGTCCTTCAAAAATAAGGTCCTCAAATCCTGAAATGCTCAGGCTGACCCGAGCGAATTGAAAAGACAAAACACTCGAGTCAGAACTAAAAGATCTTATGCAAGTTAAATCATCGGTAAATAAATATGAGTGGAACGGCGTCAGAGATGTTTACGGGATTTGACATCTCCTATCCACTGTCTAACGTGAGTGAAGTAACTCAAGAGATGTTCGGGATTCACATCTCCTAAGGATCCGTTAAACTACTACTATGTAGTACAATACGCTAATATAATAGTGTCTAAAGTAAAGTATACTATTTAAAAATAGCGTTAAGGCTTTACATTTTCCACCTTAACACATTTTTAGGTATGCCAATAGTCTATACAGTACCATAACTCCCCGTAAACTAGAGCCGCCAGAGGATACCACATAGGTACGACATAAAACAAACTCGTAGAAGGCGCGCTAGGGTAGGTGACACGGCACAACTAGGCAATGCTAGGGTAGATATACCAATTACACTTCCGGACTGTTAGTAACGCATAGCCGTAACTACCGCCCAACTCGAAACACACTCTCGAGTAAAATCGAAGGGTGGCCACCGAATAAATCACAAAGTCAAAATATAGATTGATGGATTATGTCCGATCAGAGGAGCTACCTCATTGGCCCGTCGATTGCTCCTGTTTTAGCCATGTTATGCCAACTCACGGGAGTCGGGTCCACGTATATACCTCATATAGGATCGTCGCCACCATCCTACTTCATTCTAGAATCTCCACCACGTACACGGTTGTCAAAGTGGTTTTCGATATCGACAGAGAGTATGCCCATATCTGATCCCGGTCTCTTTACCGACCAATCGCTTATTACACAGCGGATGGTTCTTTTACATTTCCAAAACCATTTCATAGTTGATATCAAAATATCATATTCAATTCAAATCATATCATTTTCGAAATCATTACTTACTTTCGAAATTATATCACATTGAAATCATAGTTCGAAATTATATTTCCTTTCAAAGTCAATTTCACAATTTATATCAAAATATCATATGTCTCAAAAACCATATCTCTTTCAAATCATTTCACTTTGAAATTATATCGTTTCAAAAACCATAATTTCTTCCAAAAATCATATTTCATTTCAGGTTAAGTCCTTACATCAAAATCATCATTTCAATTCATTATACATGTAAATTCCAACTTAGGTTATAACATCATTTAACCTTACTCCTCTTTTAAACCAATTGAAATGAATATAAACTCTTCCACGTACTTAGTTTGGAAATTTAGAAATTAGTTTTAAATAGTTATAAATGGTTAAAATGCTCTAGAATAGTTTAATTATAGTTAAAATATTTTTAAATTGATTTAAGATGGTTAAATATATTAAATTTAGATAAATAAAATTAAAATACTTTAAAATAGATTAATTATATTTAAAATAAATTAAAATGGTATAATTAGTTTAAAATAAATTGAATTGGTTTAAAACAGATTAAAATAATTTATATAGTTAATATTGGTTAAATAGTTTAATAAATTTGAAAATCTTAATAAGTAGAAAATTTAAATAATATATCTTTAAAACAGTTTATATTAAAACATGAGTTTGAAATTAATATCAAATTAAACTATTCATTTCATTTCAACATATTTGGACCATTTCAAATTTCCAAATCGACAAACCAAATTTCAATAAACTATCGAATTTCATATCGTTTCAATCCATGTTCAAAATATCAATACGGATTACTCCAGTTTCAAAAATATTTCAAAGTTATTTTCAAACAAATTCAATAACTCAATTTCGATAGAATTTCATTTATACTTAAAGTTTAACTTCAAACTTCCAATTTAATTTCTTAAAGAAATTTCTTTTTAAATCAATTCACATTTCAACGCAAAACATGATTTTCTAATAAAACCTCAATTTATATAAATCAAATTTTATTTCAAAATATCCATTTGTTAAATTCAAAAATTCTAGATTTAAAATCATTTAATTTAACCAATCCGGTGTCCGTATATAATTCTCTACCCTAGGGTCAAGTGATACAGATATTTATCATTTCAATCCGCAATTTAAACATTTTACGATTGTATATCATTTTAAACCGCAATCCCAAAATAAATAAAAATCCATAACGAACTTGAAGTTTATAACGGTATAAAATACAACATCCATTCAACCAACATCAACAATCAACATCCATCATAATCATCATCCAAATCAATCAATAAATATCAATATAGAACTGATAATCAATAACGGGTATTAAACTGGCAATTTATATTCAATAATAAATTAAATAACGATTTTATTCGAATAAATTCAAATTAACTGGGATGATAATTCAAAATATACCAAACAGTCATAAATAAATTCCTAATCACATCATAAATTAAATTTAACAAACGTAAGAAATTTTAGAAGTTGTGAGTAGGTTAAAACACTCACCTTCGAATTTAAATTGAATTTAAATTCGAAACTAGCCCAAAATTTGAACAGTCTCAGAATTCGTCCAAACCATAGTCAAAATGTCTGGAATTTCAATAGTATCCCAACGCAAAAACCTGCACATGAATTGGGGTCCGTATGAAAAAGATATGCTGATTAGAACATTATACAATTCGAATTTTAAATTGGAATAAATAATACTGCCAAATATTTTACCACGTCACCAAATCATCGTTCCCAGAACCCTATTCCGCCCTCTCTCATACAGGTCCTTGTTCGGCCTTCAAACGCTCACGCAACCGCATCATTGGCCAAGACGCCGACCACCATAGCAAGCCGCCGTCCACACGAGAACCTTCCCCCGTGCCTTGCGACGAACGCCAATGCCCAAATCGAGGCACACGAGACCAGTAGGCGCCGCATATAACGAAACCCTACTTGAATTTTGTGACGACCCGTAATTTTTGGATATTTGGAATTGGGATATTTAATTGATTTTATATGTTCAAAAGTAAATTTTTAACTTGAATTTCAAATATCACTATTTATGGGGTAATTTAATTATTAAATTAAATAATTTAAAGTTGGATAAAATTTTGAATCTGGAGTTTTAAGCCTGTTAAAAATATTTTTAAAGGCTTGTAAAATTTATATTGATAGTACTAAAGATAGTAAAAGTGCTAAAATTGAATTTGGAAGTGTTTTGTTCAGTTTTGAAATTTTATCGTTTAAATCGATATTTAAAAATAGCCTTCCGAGACACAGTCTCGGAATTCGACGAAACTAATTCCATTGGATCCGTAATATTGTATTATTATCGGATTTCAATTTTTGTAGTATTTGGAGTTGTCGTGTGATCGTACGGTAGATAAACGCACTGAATTTAAATCGAAAATTTAATATTATAGCTGAGTCCAAAAAGCTATCTTCTCCATACGATCGAGTTAGGACTCGAAACCTTTTCCATTGCGTTCGGAATAGGGTTTTAACATTATAAACGCCTAGCGGCATGCCTCGATAGGGATTTGAAATTTTGAGCTGTGAAATCGAGATAATTTGGATTTAATTAAAAATATATATATTTATATTTTGGTCAACATCAGCTGAAATTAAATCTACATCAAACCTTTCTTCACTTCAGCTTTTACGTTCTTCAAGGCATTGTAGCCTAAAAATTTTGCACGCCTGTTCCCCTTTTTCAAAACATCGTGTCCTTTTCTTCTTTTATAGTATAGAAGTGTTCCAAATTCACCAAGAGTAATCGAGCATTAGCCATGAACAAAACATGGTATCTATTAGTTATTGCACTAGCATTGAACTTAAGCAAATTATAATATCCTGTGCATACCCCAACTCATTATATTGTAGAAAGTTGTAGACGGTTTATACAACCAATATAATAGATGAAGAAAACTATGAAAATGAAGAAAAATGTCGCATGGATGGAAATAGTATAATGTGCAATGCCCAAAAATGTGAACAAGTAAAAGGAAGATGCTAAGTAAAAAAACTAAGAAAAGGAAACGGCATTAGAAAACCATTGCCAAAACATGTGATAAAGCACATGATAGAAAATGAAACCAGATAGCCTACAATAATACCATCTTAATTTGAAATGGTAACAAAATTAAAGACAAGAGAAAGAGTAAAATATAAGAAATTACATTCAATTTCAACATAGTATGAAAAATACTGTAAAGCAACATTTCAATAAGCACCAAGTTTTCAACATAGAGAAGATTGAGGTTTAGTCTAAACTATACATATCAATCCCTTCTTTTATCATAACAGTACTCGTCAAAATTAAGCACGCGATTTCATAATTCAAAAACAACGGAATTAAGCACGCAATTTCATAACAAAATTACCTGAGAGTAGTGATCGAATTCGATCGAGGTGGAAGGCTCTGATGGACGACGTCAAAGCAACGTTCGAGGTGGAAGGCTCTGGCGATTTAACCCACGAAAAAATGAAAGCTGGAAATAAAAAAAAGGAGGGAGGGTGTGCGTTTTGGGGAAAATTTTCCCACGAAAAGAGGCACAGATTTTGATACGGCTATAAGCCGTATCAAATGTTAATACGGCTTACAGCCGTATTAAAAAATATAGATACGGCTATAAGCCGTATTAAAATTTGATACGGCTTATAGCCGTATCAAATGTGCTACCTAAGGTTGCGCCAAAATCCTATCTGTGGTGTAGTGCGTCAGGTGGACGGTGGGCATTCTAAGAGATGTGTTCTAAAAAGTTAACACTTAGCCTCAAGCCTCACCAACCGGGAATGACTGAAAATCAGGGGTTATGCAGCAAGGCTATGTGGGTAGCACCCATTAGGGTGAGGTCATCCCTGTCTAGATGTCCCTTTTATTTCGGGTTAGTGGTGATGTTGCTAATCCTGACCGTGGGGTGATCTTACTCGGAATTATCCAGTAAGGGGTAGTTCCGGTCTTGTGTTGCAGGGGATCGGGCGTGGTCCTCGGTACGGTGATCTAGACCAGGTACTGTGACAGGTGGTACCCCAGTTCCTAGTCATTAGTTGGAAATCCATTCTCCCTACGCGCCTCTTACGGTTTTTGTTTGTATAACCCACTTTGTGGCTAGTATGTTGGAATTTAATCATGTAACAATTTCAGCTATTTGAATAAGTATTTGTATATAGACACTATTATAATATCAGACGGATTTGATAAAAAGTGTTTTGGCTATCATAAGGTAAAAACCCGACATGTTTATTTCTGGCGTGGTCTTACGAGATGCTTTTGATTTCAAAGGGTTTGGAAAACTTTAATAATCCAATTGAGTGTGTTTTCTCACGCTGGTTTTCTAGACTGACTCGGGTGTTATTTTATTATAATGCTCGGGTCAAACCGAGTATTATAGATTACATGAAAGGATACTGTGGAGCTCAGGAGACGAGCTGGATGGCGAGACGTATCACACATATATGATGTATATTCCGCTATGTTGTGTATTCTGTATGTGGGACAAGTTATTATAACTGTCCTGAATGGTGATGTTGATTATATTATACTCCGATGTTGTATTCTAGTGATGTATGTATAAACAGATATAGTTTCTTTTCTGTAAAGATCAGTTATTATCTATTATATTTTATTCCGCTGCGATGGTTAGATTCTATTGTTATTTTATTTCTTCTTCTTCTACCTCCTTCTTCTTTAATCCTAATGGTTCGTATTTCCATTCTCTTTGAGTCGATATGTTGGAGAATAGTGTCGATTCAAGGGGTACTGGTTTGCGGGTCATCACAGTGGTATCAGAGCTAGAGGTTTAGAGAGAACCTTGGCTTTGGTGGGGATTACTCATAGAATAGAGTCCGTAGTACTCTAGAATGAGTTTGAGTGTATTAATAGATATGAGCACGTATTTGTTAGTGAATATAAAATTGTTTTATATTGTGTTGATTGGTTTGTTGAGTGGTTTTTGGATTCTGGTCAATACGAGTGATTAACGTTATTGATAGGGATCTCTGAACACTTGAATAGAACAATTCATCACAGTATTGTTTTAAAAGGGGTAAATGAAATAATTTTACCCAAATTATTTTGTGTACAAAAGAAATAATTTTCCAAAATTTTTTATAGTTATATATGGATGCTTGGTTGTTAAGGAGTGATAATATTAAATTATTATCACTATTGTGAGAAAATTGAATAAGAAATTGAAAGCCATAACTAAAGGTTAAGAAATAAATTCATATACAAATGATATTTGTAAATGTAAACTATAAATGTGATTTATAATTTGAAATAGAATTCCAAAGAAATATTTGAAAATAAATTGAGATGAAATCCCAGAGTAGTGTTTGAATATGAATTGGATGGGTTTGGAATTTGGAATTTTTGGGAAAGGTTTAAATTCCTTTAGGTTTGAAAATGGTTTTCAAAGTTTTTGAAGGAATAATAGTGATATTATTTTGGAAATATTTTGAATTGGATTTGAAATCTGGAGAGATTTGAAATTAAAAATATTTTAATCATTTTTAAAGAGATAAAAGCATTGAACTCTTTCGGTTGCTGGAAAATAACTTCGGTGATGACTGCAGCATCATCGATGTTCATTTTCGAGTTTCCAAGAGAGAAATTGCTACCAAATTGTTTTAAATTGAAATTGTTTGCAAAACTGAGTTTGACTTTGAAATTCAAAGAGATAATTGAATTTACCGAAGGATATTGGATATAATCGATTTCAAAAATATTTTTGAAATATGAGAAATTGTTTAAAATACTCTGGAGTTGGCTTGAAATTGTTATAGAATATATATGGGTTGATAATTTATAAAATTTTGAATATGTTAGAATAAAATTTAACTTACGAAGAATTGAATAAAAATATATAATCCCGAGTTAAAAAGTAAAATTTGAA
Organism: Allium fistulosum; assembly: GCA_030737815.1. Classification (NCBI taxonomy): domain Eukaryota; kingdom Viridiplantae; phylum Streptophyta; class Magnoliopsida; order Asparagales; family Amaryllidaceae; genus Allium; species Allium fistulosum. The sequence continues at coordinate 923,693,213 of CM060906.1, forward strand.
CGGGATTGATTGTAAATGGATTTAATTGGAAATGGAGATGAACTTAAGTTGTTAACTTAAGTAAATTGTTAAATAGTTGTTAGTGAGCTTTATGAAATGGTTTTGAATGGAACCTGTTTGAATAATGGAATGGAATGTGAGTAAATAGATAAAATTTAAAATGCAATGAAAATGAGAATGTATGGATTGTGAATAAATTTAAAATGGTTTTAAACTTAAGTAATTATTTATTCACATGAATATCGTTGAATTGCATAGAATAAATCGTCGTTTGACGTAAACGAAAGTAATTAAAATTCTACGAGTTGAGAGAAGGTAAATAAATTGATTTTTGAATCAATTGAAATAAATATGAGTTTGTTTTGCTTAGAGTGAATTGAATTGAAGGTAAGTAAGTGAGTTGTACATCACTTAAATTGAATGCAATGGTAAGAAAAGCGAGTGAAAGCAATTGAATTGGTGATTGAAACCTTATTAATTACTTATAAGTGCTGTTTGATATGTATGGCTTATGAAATCCATGTGTTAGCTATTGAAAATGAGTGAAATGTAAATAAATTTCCTATATATGGCACTTATATATATTTAAATTGAGTTAGTACAGGTACAAGGAAACCGTGTGGCTGGATTTGGTTACGCTAAATGCTAAAATAATAAGCCGCTTGCTTAAAAATGCTAAATAGAGGTACGCCTACGCAATAAAAAGATAGGAAATATGAACTGTTGTTTGTTTTCTTGTTTTTCCGACCGTGTGGGTCGATGTGTATATATATTTATATCTCTTGTCAAATTGCAAAAGCTCCTCCGTACAAAGGGGAATCTGCCAAAAAATTTCGGAAATTTTGGAGGTTAGAATTTTTTTTAAATTTTCACTAACGATAAAGGATTTAAAAATGGTAAGCAAATGAATGGAAATTTAATATTGGTAGGATATTTAATTTAAGTGTGTAAAATAAAGTGAAGTTATAGAATTAAATTGAAGTGAACCAAATAAATTAGTAAGTGAAACTAGTTTAAATAGTGATATGAACCAGTTGTGAAGGAAAGATTGTTGATAAAATTCAATATTCAGAGTTTAAAGATGAATTAAATTCAAGTAGAATTGAAAATGAAAATTTGGAAAAGATGGAAATAAAAGTATTGAAGTTTGAAAGTAATTAGTATATTGAAGCAAATTGAAATTTATATGGAAGTGGAATTCAATTTGAATATAAACTTCAGTAGTGAAGTAGTGAAAATAAATATAAGAAATATTTATATTGAACTTAAGAAATGAAGGATCAAACTCTTAAGTAAATTGGTATTAGGAATATACTAAGTAATTTTGGAATGGAGAAATATACAAAGTGAATAATTGAGTGAAGATTAAAACTGAAAGTTGTGAAATAGGATAATTGTGGATAAGTGAATAGAAATCAAAATGAATGTGAATAAAGAGAGAATTGATATAAGTAATGATCAATTGAAAAAAAATACGTAGGATGTACGTATATTATTTTATTCGCATAGTGATTTGATCCAGATTCGAGCGTAGAATTTCGAGGTAATTAACCGATCCGAGTTAGGATTTTTCACTCGATTTTCGACGGCGAACCCTGGATATGGATTTTGATTGATTTTGGAGATTCACTATCATAGTTATGGCTATGCAAGGAGAATGACGGTTTCTGATCAAGAAACCAGATCTGAGTCCGCACTAGGAAGTCGGGTGGATGATACTTGTTCGGAAGTGAGATTGTGTGATCGAGTGAGCGATCAGATTTGGTATTGCGTACGGATGATATATGTGCATCGTACGGGCTTAAGTAAAGCAAATATTGAAAATCTTGAAAAGGAAGTGAATAAAATGATTTTGGATTCTGTGATTGGATGTTATTGCCTAGTAGGATATAGGTAATTAAAGGCAAAGGGAAAATTGATTTTTGATTTTTGAAGATAAATTGAATTGCCCGACAAAAGGTATGTATTTAAATTGGCATATGAAATTTGATGATTTTCTGGTCTAGCCACTTGGCATTTTGTTTTCTTTTGGAAATCTGGGGGACCTGCTGAGGCATTTTGTAGTTTTAGCAAGCTAGTCGCGCAAAGGAGACACCAGCAAAAATTTTCGAAATTTAGGGAGATAGAAAAATTTTGAGAAAATTTTGATAATTCAAATTTTGGTTTTAAATTTAAATTTGAATTGTTAAGTAAGTAATATTGTTTGGGACTTATGGATAAGTTGAAAAGTTAGGAAGAGGGTTAGTGTGTCTTCAATAAAAGAGATTGTTTGGAGAAGTTGTGTGAAACTGTTTGGTTTTGGGAAAATAGTTAACGGGGATTGAATCATTCTTCTTAACTAGTAATTTCGAGGACGAAATTCTTTTATGGGGGAAGGAATGCGACGACCCGTAATTTTTGGATATTTGGAATTGGGATATTTAATTGATTTTAAATGTTCAAAAGTAAATTTTTAACTTGAATTTCAAATATCACTATTTATGGGGTAATTTAATTATTAAATTAAATAATTTGAAGTTGGGTAAAATTTTGAATCTGGAGTTTTAAGCCTGTTAAAAATATTTTTAAAGGCTTGTAAAATTTATATTGATAGTAATGAAGATAGTAAAAGTGATAAAATTGAATTTGGAAGTGTTTTGTTCAATTTTGAAATTTTATCGTTTAAATCGATATTTAAAAATAGCCTTCCGAGACACAGTCTCGGAATTCGACGAAACTAATTCCATTGGATCCGTAATATTGTATTATTATCGGATTTCAATTTTTGTAGTATTTGGAGTTGTCGTGTGATCGTACGGTAGATAAACGCACTGAATTTAAATCGAAAATTTAATATTATAGCTGAGTCCAAAAAGCTATCTTCTCCATACGATCGAGTTAGGACTCGAAACCTTTTCCATTGCGTTCGGAATAGGGTTTTAACATTATAAACGCCTAGCGGCATGCCTCGATAGGGATTTGAAATTTTGAGCTGTGAAATCGAGATAATTTGGATTTAATTAAAAATATATATATTTATATTTTGGTCAACATCAGCTGAAATTATATCTACATCAAACCTTTCTTCACTTCAGCTTTTACGTTCTTCAAGGCACTATAGCCTAAAAATTTTGCACGCCTGTTCCCCTTTTTCAAAACATCGTGTCCTTTTCTTCTTTTATATTTTTAACAAGCCGAGGTTCAGAGTTTAATTCGTTCCAAAGAAATGATAAATGGCCGATATTTCAGAAAAATAGTGTTCTTTCTTTTTCCTCTTCATTCGATTTTCGAAATGGAATTCTTTCAAAAAATCAAATCGGAGCCAAGGAGATTGAATCGACTCAAAATTTTGTCTTCCCCTTCATAGTCTGTTTCATTCAAAAAAAAATCGAAATCAAATTCGCAGCTTTCTTCACCCGTTCGAATCGAAGTCAAACCTCAGGCGAGCGACGATGGTGTATCGACTATGGGTTGCGATGAGGTTCGAGCTTCGTCTGTCGAACTCGAGAGAGGAAACGAATGCATCGTGGCAGCTTCGAATCGCGATCAAATTAGGGGCATGAGACGTGGTGGTCTCGAAGTCGGCAGAGCATGGGTTGGATGTAGGTGCGGCGGGGAAGGCGTTGGGAGGTATGCTCGAGTTCGTTGGAAGGCAGAGGAGTGTCGCGGAGGCACGGTGGCTTCTGACGTTTCGTTGGACTGGGTATTCGATTTGGGGTTGAGCACAAGCAGTAAGGTTTAAACAAATTAATATTTCAGTTTAAATGTTTTTATATATATATATATGTATGTGCTGTCTTGATTTTTAGTATAGAATTTGTTAATTCGATTTAAATATTTTTAGGAAGTTATATAATGTGTTTCACTGGGAAGAAAATAGTAATATATATATAAATAATCATGCATATTTTGATTTTAATATATAGAAGTAAACAAAAAATATATGTAGGTAAAGTTTGAAAAATAGGAATTTTTTTAAAGGTGTAAAGTTTATATAAATTGGATTTTTGTGAAACATATATAGATTATTTTACATATATATATATATATATATAGTCCTAAAGAAAATAAATATGCATACATATATTTTGATTTACTAAGTTATATTAAAAATAATTTATTAAGGTGATTTATGTGGTTAATAAATTTATTTAAATTATTTAGTTACTAAAGGATATTTTAAAGGGAAAATTAGATTAAAACTAAATTATTAGTAAATTAAATTTAGTAGATGGTGATTAATTGTTCGATCAATTCAAATATTAATAAAACGTACAATGTTTGTATAAGGTCTAAAATGGTGGAAACAAGCCGGTGTGGATCAGATTGCAAATTAAAAATCAAAGGTGGGTTAATCTCACTCTTCTGGATTGCTATTTAAATTTAATGGTTAAATTTAAATAACTTCTTGAATGATTGAATTGGTTGGATGTGATAATATACATAATATAGTAGTATATATATTGGAATGATTAATTTCCCGTATTATATAGCGGATGAGACCCTATGCGCCACATAATAGCGGATGATATTATATTAATCCCATATACCACGATATTCCACCTCGAAGTGGAATTGATATTGTGCTAACATCTGTGGATGCAGGGAAACAGGTTGGAGGGATCCAACTGGATTCCTCAAAATATTTAGATAGCCTAATATTCTGTGATATGATTTATTTGATAATCTGTGATTAATTCCATTGGTAATTGGAAATGTTGGATTCTGTGTTTGATTGAATAAGTTAAAGAATGGATTGGAAAAGAATAAATGTGATTTTTAAATTCCAATGAATAAATTCCAAGTATGGGATAAGAGATTTTTGAATAAATGGGAATAAATGAAATTTAAACTTGAAAGGTATTAATTAAAGGAATAAAAGATTTATTTTTAAACTCATGATTTAAATGGTTTAGGATGCAATAAAAGGAATATTTATGAAATTGGTATTTTCAGTTTAAAATCATAATAAAGAGTTAAATCTGGAATTTATGAAATTTATGGATTTTGGAATAAAAATTTAGTAAGTAAAGGAATCTATTTCAAAATGGAACAAAATCTGAAAATCAATTTGGAAATTGATTTAGTATTTGAAACCGTGTCTTGGAAAGAAGGTGGAACTGTGGAATTTATAAACTGGGTTTATAAAAGGGAAGTAATTTATCAGTGGATATTTGGAAGAATAAATTCACAGTGGGAATTTATTAAAGGAATGGGTAAATTTGATTAAAAATAAATAGTGATTTATTTTCAAAGGATGTGAAAAAGAAGCATATTTCCTTGAATAGCCAAGTACGTTTTCCAAAGCAAAGTTTCAAGTATAAGTTAAAGGTTTTAAAGTGTTTTCAAAGTGTGTTTTAGAAAATTTATTATTTTTCAATGATGCAATTTTGAAGTAAGTATTTCTCAAATTTATTATAGTAGTAATTATTAAAAGTGACGTAGTATTTTGTTTTAGAAAGGATAAAATTTAGTGTTATATTTTATAAGTAGCTTTATTTTAAATATTCTTAAAGTATATATCTTTGAATAAAGTATTAAAGTAGTTTTAATTTAAATGTTTTGTTTAAAGTATATTTTATAATATAGTGTTTTAAATTGCTTTAAAAATCTAAAGTGTTTGTACTTGTTGATTTCAGTGGAGATAGAAAATATTTGGGAAATTTACTCCGTGAGAGAAGGTTGGTTTTTGAAACTATTTTCAAAAGGGTTGAAAATGGAAATATATCTTGCGAAGATATTTGTGAGGTAAATAAATAATTTGGAAAATTATTTATTTTCTGATGGATGTTTGTGAATGTTAATTGATAGTTAAATAACCGACTATCAATATTGGCCAATGCGCTGATCGTTACGAAGAGACCGGGATCGAGATTAATTTCTCGAAAACCACTTCGATCCGGTTTGTACGTTTTCGTGGAGAAAACAAATTTGGAATCGAAGATGGAGCATTGAAGTGCAAGGGCTAATCGCTACTAATCCTGAGGGTGATTCCAAAATGGATGTAGTAGGAGTAGTGCCTTCGGTTCTGTTCGAACCCGGGACGAACTTGGATGGATGAATGCTTTCGGAACATCGTCAGTTGGACGGTGGGCATTCTAAGAGATGTGTTCTAAAAAGGTAACACTTAGCCTCAAGTCTCATCAACAGGGAATGACTGAAAATCAGTGGTTATGCAGCAAGGCTATGTGGGTAGCACCCATTAGGGTAAGGTCATCCCTGTCTAGATGTCCCTTTTATTTTGGCTTAGTAGCGCGGTTGCTGATCCCAACCGTCGGGGTGATCTTACTCGGAATTATCCAGTAAGGGGTAGTTCCGATCTTGTGTTGTAGGGGATCGGGCGTGGTCCTCGGTACGCTGATCTAGACCAGGTACTGTGACAGGTGGTACCCCAGTGCCTAGTCATTAGTTGGAAATCCATTCTCCCTACGCGCCTCTTACGATTTTTGTTTGTATAACCCACTTTGTGGCTAGTATGCTAGAATTTAATCATGTAACAATTTCAGCTATTTCAATAAGTATTTGTATATAGACACTATTATAATATCAGACGGATTTGATAAAAAGTGTTTTGGCTATCGTAAGGTAAAAACCCGACATGTTTATTTATGGCGTGGTCTTACGAGATGCTTTTGATTTCAAAGGGTTTGGAAAACTTTAATAATCAAATTGAGTGTGTTTTCTCACGCTGGTTGTAACGACCCAGACTTTCTGTCAATTGAAATTCAGATATTTAATTAATTTTAAATATTAATAAGTAGGATTTGGAAGTTGAATTAATTTAATTTCGACATAGTGATTTAATTGGGCGATTAGATTATTAATTTAATACTTGAAATTGGGTAGATAATTGAAATTGGATTGAATGTGTATGAAAATGATTTATAAAGTTATATTAAATCATATTGGAGTTATAATGATGTTATTGAACTTTTAAAATCGAATTAAAAGTTAAATTGTGAAAATTGAATATTTTAATATTTAATTGACGACTAAAAATGACCATTTTTCAAACAGTCTAGGATTTCGACGAAACTAGTTTCATCGGATCCGTAATTTGATATTTTTGTAAGATTTCAATTTTCGTAGCAATCGGAGTTGTCGTTTGTCCGGGGCAAGCTGAAACGCATAGAAATCGGTTTAAATCGATTTGATTTAAATTTGATCGTTTATTTCCGTAACTCTCACATACGATCGAATTAGCTTCCGAAACACATTCCATTGTGTTCGAAATGCGGGGTAAACCTAAGAAACGCCAGCCGGCATGCTTGTTTTCGAGTTCGAAAATTTTCGGGATGAATAGTGTTTCGATATTTTCTATAAAAGCCCCTGGAATTTCTCATTTGCATTCAAACCCTGAGCAACTAGGGTTACGACCGCCATTACCTTTTCAATGGCCAGAAGTCATTTTCGTTCTTCCTCCAATATCTTCCAATACACGCATTGTTTTGTGAAATTGTCAACTACAACTTTGTAGTGCTTCACGAGATCTCGAGAGCTATACGGTGATGATCGCGAATGGAGCAACGTAGTGGCCGTTATGGGGTTGCGTTCGACCGGACTTTGAGCATGTTTTTCGAGACTGTGGGAGGGCCGAGTGTCACAAGGCTCTGGCCGAGCATGGAGTGGGCGATGGGCTTCGACGTGGGGTTCTTTGATCGTACTCTCGACGACGTATGGTGGTGCGGCTTCAAGCCCTAAGTGTGCGTTTTGGGTTTCTCGTGTGCGTTTCTGGCCTGGGAGTGAACGATGGGGGGAAGGAAGAAGGTCACGACTAAGATTTTCTGAGTTGGAATCGAACGCCCGAGAGGGTTGAGGGTATAAAAATTTAAAAAGAAATGTATATTAATTTATATATTGAATCGTATAACTTTGAAAAACCATAGCTTGTTGATGCGTGATCAGAATTTGACGAAACCAGAAGCGCTGGAATCGCAGCAACGAGTATTACGCAGTGGATATATTCTAGGATTATTCCGGCCAAGCGAGAATTTTTTATTAAATCGAACGGTTCGGTTTAATTTAAAATTTAAACGTTCGACAAACTCAAGGTGAGAACTCCTCACTCAATCGAATGTTTTGTTTCGATTTAAATTTTAAATTGTTAGATTTAAAATTGTTGATAGTGTTGGGTGAATTGGATGATGACTGTTATTTATTGTGATAAATAGACCCTATACACCGTATATTAAGCGGAGGTTATTTATTAAAAATATATACCGCGATAATTTTACTGTGAAGTGGAATTGGTATTATTTATGTATATAGCAATATATATATATATATATTGGAATATGTATATATTGGAGTTGTTGATTTCCCGCATTGTATAGCGGATGAGACCCTATTGCGCCGCATAATAGCGGATAAATATTTATAAATCCCATATACCGCGATAATTTCACTATGAAGTGAAATTGGTATTGTGCTAACATTTGTGGATGCAGGGAAACAGGTTGGAGGGATCCAACTGGATTCCTCAAACATTTGAATTTATTTCAATGTTGTGTGTTGATTTATTTATAATCATTGTGTGCTTATATTGTGATTGAATTGTTGACGGCTATAAATTAGCCGAATATATTTTTGGTATCGATGGATACCAGAAATAAGTAAAATTGGATTTTTGAAAACATAAGTTGAAAATTTATCGAAAAATTCATTTTTGATAATTGGATAAATTTAAAAGGAGTTTAAAAGATTAAAGTCCTATTTTTTTTAACTATATTAAATTAAATTTCAAATTTGGGAAAGAAGAGCTTAATAAATGGATTTTGTATTTTTAAATAGATTTGAAGAGCTAAAGGAATTTATTTTTAAAAGGAAATAATTTTGGAAATGTTTAGAAATTTATTTGATTTAAATTAATTAGATAATTAAATTTATCCTATCTATGGATGTTTGGATTATATTGGATGTTGAATTGTTTGACATCTTTGATGTGTGATGTTTTGTGATATATTTGATTTGTGTGTGATTTGTGATCTATTTATCTGTGATCTGTAAATGAAGATAAGCATTATAATTTATACCGCTTATCAATTATATTGTTATATTTGATCTGTGATGGTTGAATGTTGTTGCACTATTGTGTTAAACCCTTGGACTACACAATACACACACAAAAGTGGATTTCACGTGGAAATCGGTTAAGTCGTAGATTTTTATCAATTTTGGAAAAATTGAGTTTTTGAATCCAAATGGCTTTGGAATTGGAATTGAAAGTTTTTGAAATGAGTTTCAGAAATAAAAGTTATTTTAAATAAATTAATAGAATTGGAAATTAAATCATTTGATTTAAATTTTGAATTCAATATTTTGAAATTGAATTCAATAATTTGGGAATTTTGGTTTAAAAGATTTTATAAGTATAAAAGGTGTTTATATGGGTTTTTAACCATTTAAAAAATATGGTTTTGGAAATTTAAATGTATATTCAAAGTTTTATACTTGGACGTCTTTAACTGTGTAATTGTAACCGTTTTTCCCCAAAATGAAAACTATATGTTTTCAAATACTAATAGCTTTTATAAAGTGAAAAGATTTCCAATTTTGTATTGAAACAATTCAAGTTGAAATGAAATCGTGAATAGTTTGGAAAAACTATAAATTAACCTTTTTGAAAATGATTAAGCTTTATTTTGAAATCAAAGACGATTTTAAAAAGGTGTATCTTTTATATTATAAAAGACTTGAATTTTGAATGATTTTGAAAGCTATAAATTAAATCTTGATTTAAAGATTTAATAGGTTAATTCAAATTGAAATGGAAATTGATTTGGAAATCTGTGAACGGAATTTTGTGAAATTGGGTAAACTTTGTGAAGTAAATCTTTTTGTTTAAAGATTTAAAAATGGTAATTTGTTAAACCATTTGAAAGAAGGATTTGGGTAATAAGTTGTGACTTAATTGAAATCCCTATATCCATATGTTTTAAATATTGTGCTCACTATTCGGGTTAGCCGGGAAAAGACCTTTATGTCATATAGCCCATTCCGAATTAGTGATACGACGATATGGATCGTATTGAAGACCGGTGGTGAAGACCGGGTATTTGATAAAACGAAAGGATGACCTATCGATTGTCTCTACACCGTTAGCTACGGTATAGATATTTCCTTTGTGATGGGAAGTTTTATCGGGATTGTGAATACCCGGATTGCAAGGGCTTCTTTTGAAGTGCCTTCGGTTCTGTCCGAACCCGGAACAGACTTGTATGGTTACATGTCTGACATTACATTTTGAGATGTAAAGCCGATTTCTTTCAAATACATTTCTGTTGGTGGTGGAGAATTTATTCTCTTAGCTTAACACCCTTTTCTGAGACGTACGAGCTCGGAGGTTATGTACTTGAAATTTATCAGCGATATATTCCCAATTTGGTAATGTGGCATGCTGAGTGTTGCTGTGTGATTATCATTTATTGATCATTTGTGATCAAAGCATGGCTTTGTGAAAAAACGTAGTATTATGGACGAGACCTCTTTGGACCTCACAACCCGGATGTAATACCCCAAAATTTTGTGAAAAATCATTTTTGTAAAATGATTTAATTTTTGAAATATTTAGATTTAAATATGGTGAAATTTCTGGAATAAATAGTGTGCAAGTATATGTGTGCACGTGCACACTGAAATGGCACAAGGAAGAACTCCAGATTTCTTGGATTTAAAACAAGAATTACAAAGCAATACAAACATGATTTTGCAACATGGATATTTGATTTCTGGAATTATATGGATCATCTTAGAAAATAAGAAAAGTAAGTTTTACTTTAAATCAGTAAACAGATTTTATTTAAAACCCAGAAAAGAAAATTACACATATATATGTTATAAGGATTTGTAAACCTGTATACATATAGGTGCATATGTTTCTGAAATCAAAGAGGAATTAAATAAGCCTAGATAAGATATGTATACAAATATACATTTTTTTAATACTGAAAAGTATATATATATATAAGCAAGTGAAACTATAACATTAAAATGACATGAAATGTGATACAAGTCAATATGCTTGTGTAGGCAAAAAATAGCAAAGGGGATTCTCAGGAATAATTAAAATATAAAATAGGATAGTCACACTTTTAACATGACTAGGTGAGTGGCCATTTTCTGAAAAGTAAAAGAAAGAAAATGCAGCCTTTAAATTGGTTAATATGGCCGGGGTATTATGAATGAAAAATGCATGATGCTAGCCAGGACAGAAATGGAATTCTGTTTTAACAAAACCCTAGTGGAAAAATGCATATAAATAGGCAGTTTTAGCCAGTAGAATTATTTTTACCCCGAGCTGCACAAAAATAAGAAAGGAAGAAAAATATTGGAAGGAAGGAGAAAACACTCATACAAGGATTTTCTGGATTAATAAGAAGAAATATTTAGGTGAGTAACCTCACTGAGTTCATGGCATTAAGACCTGAGATGAGGCAGCCACTTTTTATATTGCCATTTATATATTTCTGGTTTTGATGTATAAGATTTCATCAATGCTTTTTGGATGTCTTATTTTAAATCTGATATGATTTAATATGGATGATTTTGATGATCCTTGATTGGTTGAGACATTTGTCTTTGGATGTGTATCATACTGTTTTATTTATACTCATAAATGTTAAAGTCTAGGATCTTAAAATTATATAGAGAATACTCTCAACTGTTATAGATCTATGGCATGGAAATTTTACAAAAATGTTGGGAGCTGCATTATACTTGGTATAAGTGCTGAGGCTTGAGAAGAAAAATGTTAAGGGTGCAATAGAAATTTTCTAAGTGCTGAGCCCTTAATCAAATCAAAAAAAAAAGAAGAAACCCACAAGCTAAAATTATGATTGAACCAGATCCTGAATCTGAATCAATCATAAAGGCTTGCAGATCAATATAATAAGAACATGCCATGCCTCTTTTTTTTACAGTTGAAAATATTCTTATATTTTACTAAGATCAAGACATATTGACCCCATTTAGGAAATAACTGTCTGCTTATTTCTGAGGAGAATTATGCTAGGAAAGATTATGGATGTTTCCATGTTTGCAGTGACATGTTCACTTAGCATATTTGATGATAGGATTTAAGTCAATACACTAGTAAATAAACTAGGGAAGGGAAGGCCAAGAAGGCTGCTGGAATGCTTGTCATATTTGAAGTATGCAAGTTGGCACATGGTTTGTTTAAGCCCTGAGATCTTTGTGCAATGATGTGAATTAGTTCATTGCAATGTGTCCCTGTGATTCCTTAATAGCAGATGTGGCAGGGATTTAAATTGAATTATACAACCTGTAAATGAAGAAATAGGAATATGGATATTTCTTAGGTTGAATGGTATGGAACCAAGATGGTTCCAGTGAATGCAATTGTTGCAAATAGATAATTATGTTTGCATGATTATGTATGCAAGTGTAAGAATGATAAATGAATATATCATACCTGAATCAACTTAATTATACTATGTTAAAGTAATTGATTGTAGGAATTTGCTTAAATAACTAATTGGTGCCCTTATATTCTCTATTGCTTAATATCATGAATGTATTGATGTTACTCATACCAGATCATAGATCTGACCCTTGTTTGCTCATGGCATATGGGGTGTCTCATTTTAAAATGAGGCAGCCACTCATGCTCTTTCAGGTAACCCAGGCACTAAGTAAAAATGAAGTTATGGATATTATGGAGGAGTGAATGAACATGCTAGCTAGTTTCAATAAGAGCTTAAATTGATTATATCTGCATGTATTCAGGAAAAATTTTATGTTTCTAAGATTTCCAGTCATGTAATGAATTCTATTATGGTTAGATGGACTAGTTGTATCATGTTAAATATATTGTTATGCACTAAGGTTTAAAATCTAAAAGAAATATCTGAGTGGGAAACAAGGAAATGATCTTAAGTATTGATATGGATGCTTGGAAAAGAAATATGCATATGTAGGTGAGCTACTGTTTTGCATAATTTATATTATGTATTAGTTAATCTTGAGACATAACAGAGCACTAAGTTTTAGAATAAAATCTGGATTTAGCTAGAAGTAAACTTATAAGGATTTTAGTTTCCTTTTTACTGAAATGCTTTGTAAATAAGTTTGAATTCATTTCTGAATCGTATTGAGAAAAAGTAAAATGTTTTTAAAAGCTTCAGACAGAATGCAATGAAGGGTATCTCCATTGCTTTGAACTAGTGTGTAGCAGATACAAGATACATGAGTTAACCAGCTTCAAATAAATGATGTATTGGTTGATCATGATAAATTGGATTTTGAAAATAAAAATGCATTTCAAAAGCTTAGTACATTTAGCAATTGTTTCACCACAATCATCTTTAAAAGTTTAAGACAGATAAGCAATGTAAACTGGTTAGACCATAGGTCAGGCAAATTGTTCACTTCAAATCAATGAAGCAAGGAACCATTTGAACCCAGTTTTCTGGAAAATGAGCAAAGATATTGACATGTACATGTATATCTGTGTACATGTTGATATTTGGGCGAAAATATAAACATAAATTCCTAGAACAATTGTAGGAAAGGGTGTTAAAAATAATAAAGCAAGAAATTTTGTTTTGTATGTTAGATTATAGGATGAAATTAAGTATATATGTGCAGATATAGGTAGATATCAGATTTCAAACCATACAGGAGAAAAAAAAACAAAAATTGGGTTTGAACCGACCAGCATAGCACTCGAACTCGTGACCTCTCATGTATAAGTTAGGCGCGTTTCCATTACGCCTAGATGTTGCTTGTGTTCACTTATGATCCACTTTCTTTTAACCTGAGTTTGATACTATCCAGACTTTAAGACAATCATATATATTATAAGCTTGCTTTCCACTGATTATTACTTGATCATTTCTTAATTAGACTAATAGACTAAAGTACATGTTTCCAGTGGATTCTATAGTCAAAAATCAGGATACAATAAGTAATATTTTAAAAAGGGAATTATCACATTTTAATAGATTTAAAAGGATTTCTACTTACATATTATCATGCTCTGATTCTAGTAGAATATAACATAGATATCTTCATATATGTATGTTAGTAATGATTTTAGATTTAAAACAATATTTTTATATTGTGAAAGATCCTGGATATATTTTGTTTATTGGAAAAAGAAAATGACCCTGGGAAAATATATTTGTAATGAATGATATATCTATATATCATCTCTTAATAAAAAAAATCCTTATGAAATTAGGGTGGAAATAGGAGGGTCATTTCAGTTGGTATCAGAGCACTTGGTTGCATTGATTGTTAAGTATTATAGAAATGTATTATGTCTGTTTGTTTTGGATGAAATAATTTAGATAAGAAAATAGAAATTATAGAAGTACTCATAATATACTAATACCATTTGCCCAGAATTTAGTTAGCAGACCATGGTAGGAAGAGGATCTCATCACAATGCAGGACCCAGTGCACCTCAAATGCTTGATATGCAAGAATTTGTGAGGGTTTTAAGAGATGGAATTGGGCATAGGCCTGAGAACCCACATGAAGAGCTTTCAAAACTACTGAAGACTTATTCCAATTTGGGAGGCAAGAGTTTTGAAGGAACTGAGAGTGTGATGGAAATTCAAGCATGGTTGAGAACACTTGATAGGATTTTCAATGACATGCAGTTGGATGACCAAAGGAAGAGGCAAGTAGCTTCTAGACAACTGAAAGGGGTAGCTTTAAGCTGGTGGGAGGTGATCATAGCTGGAAGAAATGAAAATGAAATCACTTGGAATCAGTTCAAGGAGATGTTGGAGGCAAGATTTGTACCAGCATCAGCCAAGGCCATTTTGCTTGAAGAATTTATCAAACTTAGGCAGGGAACTTTGAATGTCACTGAATACACTCAAAAGTTTGAGGGGCTATCCAATTATGGAGCAATGCTAGTGGCAGATGAAGCATCCAAAAATGATAGGTATATAAAAGGACTGAACCCAGGACTTAGCAGAGCTATGCTACCATATGCAGATAGAACATTTGATCAAGTAATTGATCTGGCCTTGAAACTGGAACAACATGACAAAGAAAGAGAGAAATATAGGAATTTTAAGAGCAACAACAAGAAGGATAAGGGAAGATATCACCCTTATGATAAAAAGGAGGAGGCAGACAACAGGAAGAGTAAAGACACAAAAGCCAATGATACTAAGAAGAAATTGGTTTGCCATCATTGTGGAAAAGAAGGACACATCAAACCAAGGTGCCCAGAGTTAAAAGGAGGAGCCTTCAAATGCTACCTATGTGGGAAAGAGGGGCATATGAAGAGGAACTGTCCTGAGAATAAACAGCAAGGGAAATTGGCAACTTTGGAAGGTAAAGGCAAATCTGCAGTGAAAATTGATGCTGAAAATCATGGCCAAGTGGAAGGTACATTACTCATTTGTGCCATACCCATACCAGTAGTATATGATAGTGGAGCAACACACTCTTTGATTTCCTATGAAGTAGTTAAAGTATTAAAATTAAACTGCATATTGGTTGAAACCCCATTGCTTGTACAAAGTCCCCTAGGGAGTTCTAGTGTTTTGAACATGAATTGTGTGGATGTGGAGTTAAACATAGGAGGAAATATTTTTATTTCCAATTTATATGTTTTAAATTACCCAAATATAGGAGTTATATTGGGGGTAGATTGGTTAAGGCAATTTAAAGCCATAATTAATTTAGACTCATCCACCATATCATTGCAAAATTCTAGAGGCCAGAGGATCACAGTTTTATGTGAAGTAGCTAAGGAAGGGAAATTGTATCATTTAGTTGACTTAGAAAAAGATCTGAGTGAACTAACCATTGAAGAAATTCCCATAGTTAATGAATACTTGGATGTGTTTGGAGAAGTTAAGGGTGTTCCACACCACAGACCAGTTGAGTTCCAAATTAATCTCATTCCAGGAGCAAGTCCAATAATCAAGAAACCTTATAGAATGGGGCCAAGTGAACTGAAAGAATTGAAAAATCAGTTGGAAGAATTAGAGGGCAAGGGATTTATAAGGCCAAGCAATTCCTGCTGGGGTTCTCCAGAAGTGTTTGTAAGAAAACATGATGGTACCTTGAGAATGTGCATAGATTACAGGGAACTAAATAAAGTAACCATCAAGAATAAATACCCATTGCCTAGAATAGATGATCTCTTTGACCAACTCAGTGAAGCTAAAATATTTTCTAGGCTAGACTTAGCATCAGGATTCCATCAAATGAAGGTTGAAGACTCAAGTGTTAAGTATACTGCATTTAACACAAGATATGGCTTATATGAATTTTTGGTTATGCCATTTGGTTTGACAAATGCTCCTTCATATTTTGTTGATTTGATGAATAGAATATTTAGAGATTATTTAGACAAGTTTGTATTGATTTTTATTGATGACATTTTGATTTATTCTAAGACAGTGGAAGAGCATAAAAATCATTTGCATTTAGTTTTGTCAAGACTAAGGGAAAATGATTTAAAAGCAAAATTTTCAAAATGTGCATTTTGGAAAGAAGAAGTGCATTTTCTTGGGCATGTTATCTCTGCCAAAGGAATATCAGTAAACCCTAATAAGGTAGTGGCAATCCAAGCATGGAAAAGGCCTAGTACCATCAGTGAGATTAGATCATTTATGGGAATGGCAGGATATTATAGGAGATTTATAAAAGATTTCTCAAAAATATCATCACCACTTACCAATTTAACTAGAAAGAACCAAGCCTTTGTATGGACAGAAAAATGTGAGCAAGCTTTTATCAAAATAAAAGAAGCTCTAATTAATGCACCAGTATTGAGAGTGCCAGAAGGAAATGAAAATTTAGTTGTGTACACTGATGCAAGTGGCTCTGGGTTAGGGGCTGTGTTGATGCAGCAAGACCAGGTGGTAGCCTATGCATCTAGGCAATTAAAGCCACATGAAACCAGATATGCAACCCATGATCTTGAACTAGCAGCAGTTGTGTATGCTTTGAAACTTTGGAGACATTATTTGTTAGGTGCCAAATTCATTTTGTACACTGATCATAAGGCACTGAAATATTTATTCTCACAAAAAGATTTGAATATGAGGCAACATAGATGGGTAGAGTTCCTAGCTGCCTATGATCCAGATATACTGTATACACCAGGCAAGGCAAATAAAGTTGCAGATGCCTTGAGTAGACAACATGCCAAAGTAGCCATGTTGATGATGGAAGAATTTAAGGATTTGTCTATACTTACTGATTTGGAAATTGAGGAAAACAGTGGGGTACAAATGATGTCCATTGAAGAAGGTGAAGGTAAAGGGAAATTAAGTATGATATCTCTGCAATCAGATTTACTTCTTAAGATTGGGAAAATGCAGGAACAAGACCTAAACATGGTGGAAAAGAAAATGCTCATATCAAAAGGGGAGGAAGTAATAAATTATCAAATTGATAAAAATGGTTATTTAAGGAATAAAAATAGGATATGTGTTCCAGAAAATATAGAATTGAAGGAGGAAATATTAAATGAGTACCATAGGAATAAGTACTCCATACACCCAGGTAGCACCAAGATGTATCAAAATTTGAAAAGAAATCTTTGGTGGAAGGGGATGAAGTCAGATGTGGCCAGATATGTTGCAAGGTGCATGACTTGCCAACAAGTCAAGGCAGAAACACAAAGGCCATCAGGACTATTGCAACCCCTTAGTATACCACAGTGGAAGTGGGAGGATATATCTATGGATTTCATAGATGGTCTGCCTAGATCTAAGAAGGGAAACACAAGTATATGGGTAATAGTGGATAGGCTAACTAAGGTAGCACATTTTATCCCAGTTAAAACAGAAAGAAATGCTCCAAAATTGGCTCAAATATTCATGAAAGAGGTAGTAAGGTTGCATGGCATACCCAAAACCATTGTGAGTGATAGGGATACCATCTTCACCTCAAGGTTTTGGAAAAGTTTTCAAGAGGCCATGGGGAGTGAATTGTGCTTAAGAACTGCCTACCATCCACAATCAGATGGTCAAACTGAGGTGGTAAACAAAGTCTTAGAGGATTTGTTGAGAGCATGTACACTGGGCTTTGGAGGCAACTGGGAAGACCACCTCCATCTAGCTGAATTCACATACAATAACAGTTACCAAAGCACCATAGGGATGGCACCATTTGAAGCCTTATATGGCAAGCCATGTTTATCACCTATATGCTGGGTAGAGACTGGAGAAAGGGCTGTTCTAAGACCTGAATATGTTAAAGAAACTACAGAGAAAATTGGGTTAATAAGAAAAAGAATAGCAGCAACTCAAGATAGGCAAAAGAAATTTGCAGATAGGAAGAGAAAGCAAGTGGAATATGAAGTGGGAGACTTTGTTTTCATCAAGATTTCACCTATGAAGAAAGTCTTGAGATTTGGCAAGCAAGGTAAGCTCATACCAAGGTATGTTGGACCCTATAAAATTCTGGAAAGAATTGGTTCATTGGCTTACAAATTAGAACTACCAGAGGAAATGAAAGCAATGCATAATGTTTTTCATGTGTCCCAACATAGAAGATGGGTACATGATAAAGAAGACATTTTGGAAGAGCCTACCAAAATTCAAATAAATCCTGACTTGGTTTATGAAAAAGAACCAGTGGGGATTATAGCCAAGGAAGAAAAGAAATTAAGGAGCAAAACCTTGAAACTAGTTAAGATCCAATGGAGTAGTGATCCTAATGACTGCACATGGGAGTTAGAGGATAAGATTAGAATGGATTATCCTAAGCTTTTTGCAAATTAAAAGGTATTTTTTTTCTGGAAAATTTTGTTTTGCATGGTTGATATGGTTGAATTTGTTTGCTTATGCATATATTTGATAAGTTTTCAGAAAAGAAAATAATGCTTGTTATAAATGTTAGAAAAATTGTGAGGACACAATTCCTAAAAGGAGGGGTGAATGTAATACCCCAAAATTTTGTGAAAAATCATTTTTGTAAAATGATTTAATTTTTGAAATATTTAGATTTAAATATGGTGAAATTTCTGGAATAAATAGTGTGCAAGTATATGTGTGCACGTGCACACTGAAATGGCACAAGGAAGAACTCCAGATTTCTTGGATTTAAAACAAGAATTACAAAGCAATACAAACATGATTTTGCAACATGGATATTTGATTTCTGGAATTATATGGATCATCTTAGAAAATAAGAAAAGTAAGTTTTACTTTAAATCAGTAAACAGATTTTATTTAAAACCCAGAAAAGAAAATTACACATATATATGTTATAAGGATTTGTAAACCTGTATACATATAGGTGCATATGTTTCTGAAATCAAAGAGGAATTAAATAAGCCTAGATAAGATATGTATACAAATATACATTTTTTTAATACTGAAAAGTATATATATATATATAAGCAAGTGAAACTATAACATTAAAATGACATGAAATGTGATACAAGTCAATATGCTTGTGTAGGCAAAAAATAGCAAAGGGGATTCTCAGGAATAATTAAAATATAAAATAGGATAGTCACACTTTTAACATGACTAGGTGAGTGGCCATTTTCTGAAAAGTAAAAGAAAGAAAATGCAGCCTTTAAATTGGTTAATATGGCTGGGGTATTATGAATGAAAAATGCATGATGCTAGCCAGGACAGAAATGGAATTCTGTTTTAACAAAACCCTAGTGGAAAAATGCATATAAATAGGCAGTTTTAGCCAGTAGAATTATTTTTACCCCGAGCTGCACAAAAATAAGAAAGGAAGAAAAATATTGGAAGGAAGGAGAAAACACTCATACAAGGATTTTCTGGATTAATAAGAAGAAATATTTAGGTGAGTAACCTCACTGAGTTCATGGCATTAAGACCTGAGATGAGGCAGCCACTTTTTATATTGCCATTTATATATTTCTGGTTTTGATGTATAAGATTTCATCAATGCTTTTTGGATGTCTTATTTTAAATCTGATATGATTTAATATGGATGATTTTGATGATCCTTGATTGGTTGAGACATTTGTCTTTGGATGTGTATCATACTGTTTTATTTATACTCATAAATGTTAAAGTCTAGGATCTTAAAATTATATAGAGAATACTCTCAACTGTTATAGATCTATGGCATGGAAATTTTACAAAAATGTTGGGAGCTGCATTATACTTGGTATAAGTGCTGAGGCTTGAGAAGAAAAATGTTAAGGGTGCAATAGAAATTTTCTAAGTGCTGAGCCCTTAATCAAATCAAAAAAAAGAAGAAACCCACAAGCTAAAATTATGATTGAACCAGATCCTGAATCTGAATCAATCATAAAGGCTTGCAGATCAATATAATAAGAACATGCCATGCCTCTTTTTTTTACAGTTGAAAATATTCTTATATTTTACTAAGATCAAGACATATTGACCCCATTTAGGAAATAACTGTCTGCTTATTTCTGAGGAGAATTATGCTAGGAAAGATTATGGATGTTTCCATGTTTGCAGTGACATGTTCACTTAGCATATTTGATGATAGGATTTAAGTCAATACACTAGTAAATAAACTAGGGAAGGGAAGGCCAAGAAGGCTGCTGGAATGCTTGTCATATTTGAAGTATGCAAGTTGGCACATGGTTTGTTTAAGCCCTGAGATCTTTGTGCAATGATGTGAATTAGTTCATTGCAATGTGTCCCTGTGATTCCTTAATAGCAGATGAGGCAGGGATTGAAATTGAATTATACAACCTGTAAATGAAGAAATAGGAATATGGATATTTCTTAGGTTGAATGGTATGGAACCAAGATGGTTCCAGTGAATGCAATTGTTGCAAATAGATAATTATGTTTGCATGATTATGTATGCAAGTGTAAGAATGATAAATGAATATATCATACCTGAATCAACTTAATTATACTATGTTAAAGTAATTGATTGCTGGAATTTGCTTAAATAACTAATTGGTGCCCTTATATTCTCTATTGCTTAATATCATGAATGTATTGATGTTACTCATACCAGATCATAGATCTGACCCTTGTTTGCTCATGGCATATGGGGTGTCTCATTTTAAAATGAGGCAGCCACTCATGCTCTTTCAGGTAACCCAGGCACTAAGTAAAAATGAAGTTATGGCTATTATGGAGGAGTGAATGAACATGCTAGCTAGTTTCAATAAGAGCTTAAATTGATTATATCTGCATGTATTCTGGAAAAATTTTATGTTTCTAAGATTTCCAGTCATGTAATGAATTCTATTATGGTTAGATGGACTAGTTGTATCATGTTAAATATATTGTTATGCACTAAGGTTTAAAATCTAAAAGAAATATCTGAGTGGGAAACAAGGAAATCATCTTAAGTATTGATATGGATGCTTGGAAAAGAAATATGCATATGTAGGTGAGCTACTGTTTTGCATAATTTATATTATGTATTAGTTAATCTTGAGACATAACAGAGCACTGAGTTTTAGAATAAAATCTGGATTTAGCTAGAAGTAAACTTATAAGGATTTTAGTTTCCTTTTTACTGAAATGCTTTGTAAATAAGTTTGAATTCATTTCTGAATCGTATTGAGAAAAAGTAAAATGTTTTTAAAAGCTTCAGACAGAATGCAATGAAGGGTATCTCCATTGCTTTGAACTAGTGTGTAGCAGATACAAGATACATGAGTTAACCAGCTTCAAATAAATGATGTATTGGTTGATCATGATAAATTGGATTTTGAAAATAAAAATGCATTTCAAAAGCTTAGTACATTTAGCAATTGTTTCACCACAATCATCTTTAAAAGTTTAAGACAGATAAGCAATGTAAACTGGTTAGACCATAGGTCAGGCAAATTGTTCACTTCAAATCAATGAAGCAAGGAACCATTTGAACCCAGTTTTCTGGAAAATGAGCAAAGATATTGACATGTACATGTATATCTGTGTACATGTTGATATTTGGGCAAAAATATAAACATAAATTCCTAGAACAATTGTAGGAAAGGGTGTTAAAAATAATAAAGCGAGAAATTTTGTTTTGTATGTTAGATTATAGGATGAAATTAAGTATATATGTGCAGATATAGGTAGATATCAGATTTCAAACCATACAGGAGAAAAAAAAAACAAAAATTGGGTTTGAACCGACCAGCATAGCACTCGAACTCGTGACCTCTCATGTATAAGTTAGGCGCGTTTCCATTACGCCTAGATGTTGCTTGTGTTCACTTATGATCCACTTTCTTTTAACCTGAGTTTGATACTATCCAGACTTTAAGACAATCATCTATATTATAAGCTTGCTTTCCACTGATTATTACTTGATCATTTCTTAATTAGACTAATAGACTAAAGTACATGTTTCCAGTGGATTCTATAGTCAAAAATCAGGATACAATAAGTAATATTTTAAAAAGGGAATTATCACATTTTAATAGATTTAAAAGGATTTCTACTTACATATTATCATGCTCTGATTCTAGTAGAATATAACATAGATATCTTCATATATGTATGTTAGTAATGATTTTAGATTTAAAACAATATTTTTATATTGTGAAAGATCCTGGATATATTTTGTTTATTGGAAAAAGAAAATGACCCTGGGAAAATATATTTGTAATGAATGATATATCTATATATCATCTCTTAATAAAAAAAATCCTTATGAAATTAGGGTGGAAATAGGAGGGTCATTTCACCGGAAAATAGTCGAAACAGGAATATGCGGCAAGGTTATGAGGGTCGCGCCCTTTAGGGTATGTCATTTCCTTCTGGAAAAGGGTAGTATCATGGTATGGAGCCCAGATACTTACTCATGTCGACACACCTTATTTATTATGTGTGATGTTGGTTACCGAGCGCTTGGATAAAGGTCCCAAAGGATCGGGGAATGGCATATTCGTGAGTTACCTGTTACAGGGGTAACCCGGCCTTGTGTTGGCAGAGAGCAGGTTATCTCTCGGAGCGTCCAGCCAGAGGCGTTCCTACGTGGCATAGAAAGTTCCTTAGCCTGACCATTTATTGGAAAATCCATTTTCCAATACGAACCTTGTACGGTTTTAGTTGTAGAACCTGCCATTTACTTATGGTGGCGCCTCACTGTTTAGATGGTAGCTATAGTAGGCATAGTGTGAAATGCCTATGTTGGCTAAGATTAATATTATACTTTCGAAATGTTTTCCTACACTGTGCACTAATAATAATAATCCAATGATTTGCGTAGTAAGCATGTTTGACTATCATAAGAAGAAATCTCCTCCAATTCTGCGTTTGCATTGTGTGTGTGGCGGGAGGTCTTATATTAGTTTCATTTTCCAAAAGCATTGCGAATATTTTCCAATTTCTTCGTTGTTGTTGTTTTAAAGATAAACTGTTTTAGTTCTCACACCAGTCACCATGACTGACCTGGAGTTTATTGTTTCCTTCCTAAACTCTGGGTGCCCATCAATTTCCACATGGGCCGTCTAGAGTTAGGTTATCAGGTCATTCTGGATTCAGGAGATGCTGTGGAGCTCATTGGCAAGCTGGATGGCGAGACGTATCACTTGTATATGATATTATTTTTCTGCTGTGTATTCTGTATATGGACAAGTTTGTATAACTGTCCATTGTTGTATTGTTGTTGTAAACTCTGATGATGATGTAATGTATAAAATGATACAGTTCTTTGATTTAAAGATTATTCATTTATCTATTATATGTTGTTCCGCTGCGAATGTGAGATTCTGATATTGTTTCTGTTTCTGTTGTTTCTTCTTTCTTTTTCTTCTGTTTTCTTCTACCTCTTCTTTTTCTCCATAACAATTCGGTTTTCTAGCATTCGATTGCTCGGCAGTTGATACAGTGAATGTATTAATGTCGATTTTCGAGCATCGAAAAATCGAAAACATTACATTTGTTATCAGAGCATATGGTTAAGCGTTAACCTTGGCTCTGTTGGGAATTACTCATTAGAGATAGAGTCAGTAGTACTCTAGAATGAGTGTGAGTGTAATAATAGATACGAGTGCGTATTTGTTAGTGAATATGAAATTGTTTTATATTGTGTTTGCTTATCCGTTGAGCTGTTTATGAATTCTGGTCGGTATGTGGGACGCCATATTATCGATAGGGGTTTCTAAACACTTAAACGAGGCAAGTCGACATAGTATCATTTTAAATTGGGTAAATGAAATAATTTTACCTTGATTATATTTTGTATATAAAGGAAATAATCTTTCAGAATTATTAAAGAGTATATAAATTAATTGTTTAGTTGTTGATAATGTAATTATATATATAAGTTAATAAAAGTTGTTTGAATAATCTAAATGAAAACAACAATTGTAAAAAAATAAAGTATATAAGCAAATGAATTATTAAGTATGGAATTATAATTAATATGATTTACAATTGTGAAATAATCTTTTATAAGTGAAGTAAAATAGTGAAATTATATGAGAAAGGATTTATAAATGTGATTTATAAATAAAAGGAAAATTTTGAAAGAATTTAAAGCACTGAATTCACTAGTGTTGCTGGGAAATAATAAGGGTGATGACTGCAGTATCATCAATATCATTTTCGAGTTTCTGTGTGATGGATTTGCTACCATGGTAAATTAAAAGTTGAAGTGTTGTTGTGATAAACAAAATTTTAATTAAAATCCAAATTGAAATTGATAAATATAAGTAAAAATGAGTTTTATACTTATAATATGATTTGGAAGTTGAATAATAAGTTGTATAACTTATAGAATGAGAAAAGATGAAAATGAAACCAATCGTTAAAGTGGTTAAAACAATTTTGTTAAGCAAAATGAGATATGAATTTGAATAATTGATGAAATTTGACTTTGGTATAAGTTAAATAGAATTTACTTTAGAATTGGAATCTGAATTGGATTTATAAGTGGAAATTCAAGTAAGTTAAACAAAGGATGTTTAATTGGTATATAACTTAAGTGATGCTGAATGAAGTTGATTTTGGTATCGAAGTAAATTAATAAAGTGAAATTATTAAATGAATGTGAACTTGAGTTATGTAATGGAATTCAACTTTATTTGTAAAATGAATTAGTAATTGAATTGAAATAAATGGATTGAATGTTAATCAATCGAATGTGAATAAATTGATAATGAATATAAGTGTTAATTCATTAAAAGATAATAAATTGGAAT
The DNA here is from genome assembly GCA_030737815.1 of Allium fistulosum. Taxonomy (NCBI): domain Eukaryota; kingdom Viridiplantae; phylum Streptophyta; class Magnoliopsida; order Asparagales; family Amaryllidaceae; genus Allium; species Allium fistulosum. The sequence continues at coordinate 923,718,252 of CM060906.1, forward strand.
TTGAATGAATTGAATGGAAGCCAATTTAATATTAAATCAATTGGAATTAAAAGTGTTGAACCAAATTGAAAGTAAATTAAATTAATTTGGCTGTGTTGAATGACATTGGTTGTTAGATGATTGTTGGTTGATTATAGTATAATTCATTAAGTGTTAATGAAATTGAATTGAATTTAAATTGGAAGTGAAGTAAATTTAAATAGAAATTGATTTGAATTGAAAGTAAACCAACTTGAATTTAAATTAGTGAATGTAAACTAATTGAGAATTAATAATTGAATGCCATTGTGTATGAATTGGTTGTAAACAATTACAAGTGAAGTTGAAATTTTATAAGTGCTTATAAAACTGGTTTAGTATGCATTTCTTTTAATAAGCATATGTTGTAGTTGTTTAAAGGAGTAAAATGTTAATAGCTTTATATATATGTCACTTGCATATTTAAACCGAGTAAGTACAGGTGCCGTGGCTGCCGTTCGGCTGATTTGGGTTGTGCTAATAAGTTAATTAATAACTGCTTTGCTTTAAAATGCTAAAAAGGTACGCCTACGCAATAAAAATAGGAAATATGAACTGTTTTTCTGCTTTTCCGACCATGTGGGTCGATGTATACATATTTATGTCTATTGTGATCCTACTATGATCGACCCGCGTAAAGGAGACGCTGGCGAATTTTTCGGAAAATTTAAGGCGTTAGAAAATTTTTGAAAATTTTGGAAAATTTTTGTTAATGAAAAGTCAATTTCCAAGTTGAAATGAAAACGTAGGAATTGAACTAGAAAATGGAAACCACTGTTTTGGTTGAAGGTAAAGGTTTTGAAAAAGGTAAATATAAAATTTTCACTAAGTGGATTTTTCAAAAGTTAATGGATTTGGGCATTTTTCTTACTTTACAATTTCGAGGACGAAATTCTTTTAAGGGGGGAGTTTGTAACGACCCAGAATTTCTATCAATTGAAATTCAGATATTTAAATAATTTTAAATATTAATAAGTAGGATTTGGAAGTTGAATTAATTTAATTTCGATATAGTGATTTAATTGGGCGATTAGAATATTAATTTAATACTTGAAATTGGGTAGATAATTGAAATTGGATTGAATGTGTATGAAAATGATTTATAAAGTTATATTAAATCATATTGGAGTTATAATGATGTTATTGAACTTTTAAAATCGAATTAAAAGTTAAATTGTGAAAATTGAATATTTTAATATTTAATTGACGACTAAAAATGACCATTTTTCAAACAGTCTCGGATTTCAACGATACCTATTTCATCGGATCCGTAATGTGATATTATTGTAAGATTTCAATTTTCGTAGCAATCGGAGTTGTCGTTTGTCCGGGGCAAGCTAAAACGCATAGAAATCGGTTTAAATCGATTTGATTTAAATTTGATCGTTTATTTCCGTAACTCTCACATACGATCGAATTAGCTTCTGAAACACGTTCCATTGTGTTCGAAACGTGGGGTAAACCTTAGAAATGCCAGCCGGCACGCTTGTTTTCGAGTTCGAAAATTTTTGGGATGAATGGTGTTTCGATATTTTCTATAAAAGCCCCTGGAATTTCACATTTGCATTCAAACCCTGAGCAACTAGGGTTACAGCCGCCATTATCTTTTCAATGGCCAGAAATCATTTTCGTTCTTCCTCCAATATCTTCCAATCCACACATTGTTTTGTGAAATTCTCAACTACAACTTTGTAGTGCTTCACGAGATCTATAAGGTGATGATCGCGAATGGAGCAACGTAGTGACCGTTATGGGGTTGCGTTCGACCGGACTTTGAGCACGTTTTTCGAGACTGTGGGAGGGCCGAGTATCACAAGGCTCTGGCTGAGCATGGAGTGGGCAATGGTGTCACGTACCGAAATTTTCGACTTTCGAAAATTCGACATCGATACTCACTTTATCGACTACCGAGCAATCGAGTGCCGGAAACTCCAATAGTGATGGTTTAAGAAAGAAGAAAAAGGCAAAAGAAGAAGAAAAACAGAAGAAGAGAAGAAGAAAATAGAGAAGAAAGAAGAAGAGAAGAACAACAGAACAACATCAGAACAGAAAAAAATATTAGAATCTCACATATCGCAGCGGAACAATATATAATAGATGAATCAATAATCTTTAAAACAAAGAACTATATCATTTTATACATGCATCAATCATCAGAGTCAATATAAAACAATGGACAGTTATATAACTTGTCCTCATACAGAATACACAGCAGGATAAATACTATCAGATACAAATACTACGTCTCGTCATCCAGCTTATCTCCAAAGCTCCAGAATATCCTGATAACATAACTCTAGGCTGACCGTGTGGAAATTGGTGGGCACCCAGAGTTTAGAAGGGAACAATAAACTCCGAGTCAGTCATGGTGACTGGTGTGAGATCGTAAAACAGTTATTTTTCACAAAGAAAATAAAACAAATTCGCAATGTTTTTGGAAAATGAAACTACCATAAGACCTCCCGCCACACACACAATGCACACGCAGAATTGGAGGAGATTTCTTCTTATGATAGTCAAAGATGCTTACTACGAAAAATAAAATTCCTTTTGATATTATTATTAGTGCATAGTGGAAAACATTTCGAAAGTACAATATAAATCTTAGCCAGCATACGTACCATTATAGTATGCTTGCTATAGCTGCCATATTAGATGGCAGGTTCTACAACTAATACCGTACAAAGTTCGTATTGGAAGATGGATTTCCAACAAATGGTCAGGCTAAGGAACTTCCTATCCACGATGGGTACGTCCCTGGAATAGACGACCCGAGAACCTAACCGGATCTCTACCAACACAAGGCCGGGTTACCTCTGCAAAAATAGGTAACTACTGACACGCGTATGCCATCCCCCGATCGTAACCGATCTTCCCGAGGATCCCCAATTTCCAACAACCACAAAGAAATAAATTTGCAGCAACCACATAGGTTAAGTATCTGGGCTCCATACCATGATACCACCTCTATCCAGAAGGAATGACATACACAAAGGAGCGCTACTCCCTAGAACCTTGCTGCATCCTTCCTGTTTTGACCATTTCCGGGGTGTGAGGCTCGACGAAGTCTCGTCCACAAAGCTACGCTTTCTACAAAGCCCTGCTTCGGGTCAAACAAATGATCAACCTATGATCACAAAGATATAAGATCAAACAAATGATCATATCACAAATGATCAAACACTGATCATTTCACAGCAACACTCAGTATGCCACGTTACCAAATTGGGAATATATCGCTGATAAATTTCAACTACATAACCTCTGAGCTCGTACGTCTCAGAGAAGGGTGTTAAGCTAAGAGAATAAATTCTCCGCCACCAACAGATATGTATTTGAAAGAAATCAGCTTTATATCTCAAATTGTAACGTCAGACACACAATCCATACAAGTTTGTTCCGGGATCGAACAGAACCGAAGGCACTTCTCACGAAGCCCTTGCATATCCGGATAATTTTCTAATCACGTCCGGACTTTCCGTCACTAAGGGTGATAAAACCTCTAAATCGGAGATCAGCCGATGTAGAGTAACTCGACGGTAATCCTTCCGTTTTCAAAAATATCCGGTCTTCAACACCGGTCTTCGAATGCGATTCATAATGACGTATCACATATTCGGAATGGGTTATACGACCCCATGGTCCTTTCCCGGCTAACCCGAATAGTGAGCGCTTATTCAAAAATAAGTGTGGCATTCAAATTCATCCAATTCACAACAAATACCTATTCAAGGTAGTTATTGATAGTCGGTTATTTAACTATCAATAAGGATGCGCAACATCATCAGATTCCAAATAATTTTCCAAATTTTTTACTTCCAAAAATATCTTTACTAGATATAAAATTTCCACACTTCAAAAATAAATCAACGTTTATTTTTAAACAACTTCCCTTTCTTTTATAAATTCCATAGTGAATTTATATTTCAAAAATATCTACTGATATACGATTTTCAATCGTTTTCAAATATTCAATTTCAATTTATCTTTAAGAAGATAAAATCTCAAAACGTTTCATTTCATTTTGGAAATGCATTTCCCTACTTATTTAATAATAAGTATTTCACAAATCATTTATTTTCAACACTTGGAAAATATTCGATATACTTAAATCAAATTAAGTATATATTTCATTCTTTAAGGAAATCTATTTTCTATAACAACATCAATTTGAGTCAAAACGAATGTTACGTAAAACAACGTTACGACGACTCAAAATCACTAGTATAGGGATTCGAAATTAAGATAGATATGTAAATCCCAATACTATATTAAAACATTTCCTTTCGGAAATCATTTACTATAACAACAGTGTTATAGTCCACCATTTCCTTCTATTTCTCGAAAACGTCTATTTCAACAATAAAAATGTTGAAATCTATGTATTCGATATCATAATACATTTTAAAAACATCTTTAAAATGTTTAACTTCATTTTTAATATTACTTCTCCAAAACTATCCATTTTACTTAACAATATATTCACTGTCCAAAATCGTGAATATAATTCACTAACCAAATTTCAATAATCTCTACACCTTTATATTTCAAGAATTATCCACTATCCAAAATCGTGGATATAATTCACTAACCAAATTTCAATAATCTCTACACCTTTATATTTCAAGAATTATCCACTATCCAAAATCGTGGATAAAATTCCCTTAATAACTTCTATATTTTAAAATCAATCAAATTTGATTTATTTTCGAATTTATAAAAACAACGTTTATAAATTCTATTTCCATTTTATAACAACTTCGATTTATAAATCTTCGTTAATGACCCATTCAATTTATAACTCAATGTATATACCAAAGGTCCATCTTATAAGTTAATATAACTTATAATTCATTTATTTTAAAAGAAATCGTTCTTTTAAACTTCACAAAATTTAAAACTTTCAGATTTCATTAACTTATGAAATCCCATTTATACTTCATTTTAACACTTATAGAAACTTGTCTTATAATTCCAATATTTCAAATTTATAAATATCCATTTTTGTACATCTTTTAAATAAACCGTTTATAATACTAGAAATCCCAATTTAAACCATTTCATAAATTTCTTAACTTTTATTTCAAAAATCACACTTTGGTTTTATTTCACAAAAATCTTACTTTTATAACTTTAAAATTTTAGACGTTCATTTATTTGAAATAAATCACTTCAAAAATTCAATAAAACGTCTACTTTCAAAAATCACTTTAAAATCCTTTTAAAGTAAAAGTCGTTATTTTTAAACTTCAAAACTTGAATCCGATGATGCAACAGCACCAATTAGTCAATCACAACAACAACATCATATATCAACATATGATAACAGAATATACATCAATATCTGTAAATAAATAACTACTGGTGGGGAATCCAGTTGGATCCCTCCAACCTGTTTCCTTGCATCCATAGATGTTAGCACAATACCAATTCCACTTCGAGGTGGAATATCGCGGTATATGGGTTTTATAAAAATATCCGCTTACTAACGGCGCAATAGGGTCTCATCCGCTATACGAGGCGGGAAATCAATCAATCCAATATATACATATGCCAATATGTATATATTGCTATATATATAGATATATCCTACTATATCTAATATCACATCCAAATAGCAATCAAATCAATAACTGAAAATTCCACTTTTCAATTTGAGTGAGAAAAATCTCACCTTTGCTTTTATTTTGCAATCCCATTTCCATTTCAGTTTTGTTTTCACGATCTTTTGACCTTGTATAAACAATTTATACAATGTATTAATATTCGAATAAATCGAACAATTCATTTCCATTTATTTATTTAATTTAACTAAATTTAACACACTTTCCCTTATTAATAAATCATCCTTAGAGACTTGACTAAATAAGCTAATTAACAAGTTAATTGCCTTTTGTACTTAAACAGAATTGTTTCAAACTTTATTTATATGACATATTTTCTGTTTCTGTAAATAACACTGTAATTTGCTTTACTATGTAAATATACATATACATATGTAAATCTATAAATTGAAGACAACAAATTATTTTATACGACTTTCAGTTATTTTCTCTGTTTCATCATTTTTTTTCTGCTTCCTAAACTATATATACATACATATATCTGCATATGTGTATATATTCTTATCGTCTAATAATTATTTCCTATAAACATATAATGTATCGTAAAGATGAAACAATCTGCATATAGCTTGAGAAATCGGAAATACCTCAATCAGAGGTCGTAGACGACGAACTCTAGCTTCTAACTGCGCGAGAATGCAGCCGCCGCCATTGTCTGCTCTACAATCCAAAACCAACCCTAGCTTGCTCTCGGCCACACGCGATGCTATAGACATCCCCTTTCCTACGCGATCAACTTCACCGTGCTTCCCATCTCGCAAGCCATCCTACCTCGCGACGATGCTCTAGGGGTCGCTGCCTTCGAGCTCCTCAAGGTGATTTGCGCTTCGCTTCGGCTACGGCCCCTCTCTCTTTGCTTTCGATAAGGAGCGAATCGATTTCGATTCGATGGCGCGAATCTCCTCGCGTGTTCGGGCGCGCGAGTTTCCCCCTCTTCCCGTTCCGCCATTCTTTTATTTAGATCTGGGTTTCGATACTGGAAAGGAAGACACGATTTTGATTAAGGGGAAAGGAAGAATGGCTCGTTCGAACGAGATAGCAACATTTATTCGGCCATTATCTTGGATTCGAAACGAAGAAAATGAATGCGTTTGATTTTTAAAGCTGCCTCCGTTTTCTCGATTTGATTTTCAGAGTTGAAGAGGAGGAACGAAATGATTTTGTCGCCATTTTTTTCTTTTGCAGGATTTCGTTCTGCGACTAAGCCTAGAAAAGGGGACAGTGATTTGAAGGAAGAACGGCTGATGTTGATTAGAGTATAAATTTATTTTTAAATCAAATCGGTTAATTATTGTCTCGGCGTTTATATCTTGTACGATCATACGATAGCTCCGAAAGCTACGAGATTTGAAATCCGACAATAATTCAATATCACGAACCCAATGGAACTGGTTTCGTCGAATTCCGAGACTGCGCCTCGGAAGGCTATTTTTAAATATCGATTCAAACGATATAATTTCAAAACTGAACAAACAGTTTCAGATTAAATTCTGAAGCTTCGATTATCTTCAGTATTATCAATACGAATTTTAAAAGCTTTTGAAATATTTTTCTTCGGCTTAAAATCGAAGATACAAATTTTTATTCAGCATTCACTAGATTAAATTTTAAAGTTTAATCGCCAAATTCCAAGTTATATTCGGGATTTCAAATTAAATCATCGTTCAAATATTTAAAATAAATTAAATATTCTCAATTTAATTTGTTCAAAATTCTGGGTCGTTACAAATGGGCTTCGACGTGGGGTTCTTTGATCGTACTCTCGACGACGTATGGTGGTGCGGCTTCGAGCCCTAAGCGTGCGTTTTAGGTTTCTCGTGTGCGTTTCTGGCCTAGGAGTGAACGATGGGGGGAAGGAAGAAGGTCACGGCTAAGATTTGCTGAGTTGGAATCGAACGGCCAGAGAGGATTGAGGGTATAAAAATTTAAAAAGAAATGTATATTAATTTATATATTGAATCGTATAACTTTGAAAAACCATAGCTTGTTGATGCGTGATCAGAATTTGACGAAACCAGAAGCGCTGGAATCTCAACAACGAGTATTACGCAATGGAGATATTCTAGGATTATTCCGGGCAAGCAAGAATTTTTGATTAAATCAAACGGTTCGGTTTAATTTAAAATTTAAACGTTCGACAAACTCAAGGTGAGAACTCCTCACTCAATCGAATGTTTTGTTTCGATTTAAATTTTAAATTGTTAGATTTAAAATTGTTGATAGTGTTGATTGGGTGAATTGGATGATGACCATTGTTTATTGTGATAAATAAACCCTATACGCCGTATATTAAGCGGAGGTTATTTATTAAAAACATATACCGCGATAATTTTACTGTGAAGTGGAATTGGTATTATTTATGTATATAGCAATATATATATATATATATATATATATTGGAATATGTATATATTGGAGTTGTTGATTTCCCGCATTGTATAGCGGATGAGACCTTATTGCGCCGCATAATAGCTGATAATATTTATAAATCCCATATACCGCGATAATTTCACTGTGAAGTGAAATTGGTATTGTGCTAACATCTGTGGAAGCAGGGAAACAGGTTGGAGGGATCCAACTGGATTCCTCAAACATTTGAATTTATTTCAATGTTGTGTGTTGATTTATTTATAATCATTGTGTGCTTATATTGTGATTGAATTGTTGACGGCTATAAATTAGCCGAATATATTTTTGGTATCGATGGATACCAAAAATAAGTAAAATTGGATTTTTGAAAATATAAATTGAAAATTTATCGAAAAATTCATTTTTGATAATTGGATAAATTGAAAAGGAGTTTAAAAGATTAAAGTCCTATTTTTTTGAACTATATTGAATTAAATTTCAAATTTGGGAAAGAAGAGCTTAATAAATGGATTTTGTATTTTTAAATAGATTTGAAGAGCTAAAGGAATTTATTTTTAAAAGGAAATAATTTTGGAAATGTTTAGAAATTTATTTGATTTAAATTAATCAGATAATTAAATTTATCCTATCTATGGATGTTTGGACTATATTGGATGTTGAATTGTTTGACATCTTTGATGTGTGATGTTTCGTGATATATTTGATTTGTGTGTGATTTGTGATCTATTTATCTGTGATCTGTGAATGAAGATAAGCGTTATAATTTATACCGCTTATCAATTATATTGTTATATTTGATATGTGATGGTTGAATGTTGTTGGACTATTGTGTTAAACCGTTGGACTACACAATACACACACAAAAGTGGATTTCACGTGGAAATTGGTTAAGTCATAGATTTTTATCAATTTTGGAAAAATTGAGTTTTTGAATCAAAATTGGTTTTGGAATTGGAATTGAAAGTTTTTGAAATGAGTTTCAGAAATAAAAGTTATTTTAAATAACTTAATAGAATTGGAATTTAAATCATTTGATTTAAATTTTGAATTCAATATTTTGAAATTGAATTCAATAATTTGGGAATTTTGGTTTAAAAGATTTTATAATTATAAAAGGTGTTTATATGGGTTTTTAACAATTTAAAAAATATGGTTTTGGAAATTTAACTGTATATTCAAAGTTTTATACTTGGACGTCTTTAACTGTGTAATTGTAACCGTTTTTCCCCAAAATGGAAACTATCTGTTTTCAAATACTAATAGCTTTTATAAATTGAAAAGATTTCCAATTTTGTATTGAAACAATTCAAGTTGAAATGAAATTGTGAATAGTTTGGAAAAACTATAAATTAACCTTTGTGAAAATGATTAAGCTTTATTTTGAAATCAAAGACGATTTTAAAAAGGTGTATCTTTTATATTATAAAAGACTTGAATTGTGAATGATTTTGAAAGCTATAAATTAAATATTGATTTAAAGATTTAATAGGTTAATTCAAATTGAAATGGAAATTGATTTGGAAATCTGTGAACGGAATTTTGTGAAACTGGGTAAACTTTGTGAAGTAAATATTTTTTTTTAAGATTTAAAAATGGTAATTTGTTAAACCATTTGAAAGAAGGATTTGGGTAATAAGTTGTGACTTAATTGAAATCCCTATATCCATATGTTTTAAATATTGTGCTCACTATTCGGGTTAGCCGGGAATAGACCTTTGTGTCATATAACCCATTCCGAATTAGTGATACGACGATTAAAGACTGGTGGTGAAGACCGGATATTTGTGAAAACGATAGGATGACCTATCGATTGTCTCTACACCGTTAGCTACGGTATAGAGATTTCCTTTGTGATGGGAAGTTTTATCGGGATTATGAATACCCGGATTGCAAGGGCTTCTTTTGAAGTGCCTTCGGTTCTGTCCGAACTCGGAACAGACTTGTATGGTTACATGTCTGACATTACATTTTGAGATGTAAAGACGATTTCTTTCAAATACATTTCTGTTGGTGGCGGAGAATTTATTCTCTTAGCTTAACACCCTTTTCTGAGACGTACGAGCTCAGAGGTTATGTACTTGAAATTTATCAGCGATGTATTCCCAATTTGGTAATGTGGCATGCTGAGTGTTGCTGTGTGATGATCATTTATTGATCATTTGTGATCAAAGCGTGGCTTTGTGAAAAAGCGTAGCTTTGTGGACGAGACCTCTTCGGACCTCACAACCCGGAAATGGTCGAAACAGGAATATGCGGCAAGGTTATGAGTGTCGCGCCCTTTAGGGTATGTCATTTCCTTCTGGAAAAGGGTAGTATCATGGTATGGAGCCCAAATACTTACTCATGTGGACACACCTTATTTATTATGTGTGATGTTGGTTACCGAGCACTCGGATAAAGGTCCCAAAGGACCGGGGAATGGCATATTCGTGAGTTACCTGTTACAGGGGTAACCCGGCCTTGTGTTGGCAGAGAGCAGGTTGTCTCTCGGAGCGTCCAGCCAGAGGCGTTCCTACGTGGCATAGGAAGTTCCTTAGCCTGACCATTTGTTAGCAAATCCATTTTGCAATACGAACCTTGTACGATTTTAGTTGTAGAACCTGCCATTTACTTATGGTGGCGCCCCACTGTTTAGATGGTAGCAATGCATAGTGTGAAATGCCTATGTTGGCTAAGATTAATATTATACTTTCGAAATGTTTTCCTGCACTATGCACTAATAATAATAATCCAATGATTTTCGTAGTAAGCATGTTTGACTATCATAAGAAGAAATCTCCTCCAATTCTGCGTTTGCATTGTGTGTGTGGCGGGAGGTCTTATGGTAGTTTCATTTTCCAAAAGAATTGCGAATATTTTCCACTTTCTTCGTTGTTGTTGTTTTAAAGATAAACTGTTTTAGTTCTCACACCAGTCACCATGACTGACCTGGAGTTTATTGTTTCCTTCCTAAACTCTGGGTGCCCACCAATTTCCACACGGGCAGTCTAGAGTTAGGTTATCAGGTCATTCTGGATTCAGGAGATGCTGTGGAGCTCATTGGCGAGTTGGATGGCGAGACGTATCACTTGTATATGATATTATTTTTCCGCTGTATATTCTGTATATGGACAAGTTTGTATAACTGTCCATTGTTGTATTGTTGTTGTAAACTCTGATGATGATGTAATGTATAAAATGATATAGTTCTTTGATTTAAAGATTATTCATTTATCTATTATATGTTGTTCCGCTGCAAATGTGAGATTCTGATATTGTTTCTGTTTCTGTTGTTTCTTCTTTCTTTTTCTTCTGTTTTCTTCTACCTCTTCTTTTTCTCCATAACAATTCGGTTTTCCGGCATTTGATTGCTCGGTAGTTGATACGGTGAATGTATTAATGTTGATTTTCGAGCGTCGAAAAATTGAAAACGTTACACTGGTTTTCCAGACTGACTCGGGTATTATTTTATTATAATGCTCGGGTTAGACCGAGTATTATAGATTACAGGAAAGGATACTGTGGAGCTCAGGAGATGAGCTGGATGGCGAGACGTATCACACGTATATGATGTATATTCCGCTGTGTTGTGTATGTTGTGTATTCTGTATGTGGGACAAGTTATTATAACTGTCCTGAATGGTGATGTTGATTATATTGTACTCTGATGTTGTATTCTGGTGATGTATGTATAAATAGATATAGTTTCTTTTCTGTAAAGATCAGTTATTATCTATTATATTTTATTCCGCTTCGATGGTTAGATTCTGTTGTTATTTTATTTCTTCTTCTTCTACCTCCTTCTTCTTTAACCCTAATGGTTAGTATTTCCGTTCACTTTGAGTCAATATGTTGGAGAATAGTGTCGATTCAAGGGGTACATGTTTGTGGGTCATTACAAATTTTCTAGGTCGATCCAGCCGTCGAACCATCCAGTGAACTGCACCGATGCAAACTCCTCGTCACTCTCTTCAATACGATATTAATGATTCGATGATACGACGTAGTTCATCGGAAAGTGATGAATGGCCAAGAGTTTACCAACCAATTCTGGGCACATAGAAACTCAAATCGAAAAACGAATCGTCGATCTGACTTGCACTCGTCGAGGGCTTCAAATTGATATATTATTTGATATAGTTTGAGGAGATTTGATTTTGAAGTTGAAATCTGAATTGAAATTGAATTGGTAATTTGGTTCTGGTTGGTCTGCCATTGGAAAGAGGAGTTAAGAAGGAAATGTACGTATAGACAAATGAGAATAAGAAAAAATCTAGGGTTTATAACGAGCTATTTATAGGCAAAGCTGAAAATAGAAAAGAATGGACCAGATCGATTTGGATTGGAACGATTAACGACCCGAAAAGCCCGTTCAGCCTCCGGAACGAAAATGGGTCAACCCATATATCAAAATAGATGTTTTCGATAATTTTAAAATCAATGGAACTAGTTTTAAGCCCAAACTCCATCGTATAAAGATGTTATGATAAAATCAGCTTATTTCAAATTGATTTCAATTAAATTGATTTCAAGGCGTTTCGAGTCCGTATGATCAAAAGACAAGTCCGATCATTTCGAAACTTGGAATCCTATAATAATTCACCGTTACGGATCCGATGAAACTGGTTTTGTCGAAATCCGAGTCAGTGGCCAAAATTGCTATTTTTCAGTTAATTAAATAAATTAATATTAAATTAATTAAATCACTTTTTCAGTTTAAATTTTAAAAATTTACAACTTCTATCATTTTTAATTTCTTAACCACTTACCATAATTTTAACAAATTTAGATGTCAATTTAAAGTTGATTAATCCATCAATTCCAGTGTTAAATTTGCAATTTCATTAAATTCAGTACTTATAAATTTAATTTTCAGTAATTCCATTTAATTAACCTTTCATCCTATTATTCGATCCTTTATTATCAAATAGATAAAATTAACATTGGTTCATGATTTATTACATTAATATTCTCAAATTTCATCTTAATTTTCCATTAACTTAATATTTAGGTAATTAATTTCATTTGATTTCAATTAATCCAATTATTAAAATACCACACGAGAACCTCCCCCCGTGCCTTGCGACGAACGCCAATGCCCAAATTGAGACACACGAGACCCGCAGCCGCCGCATATAATGAAACCCTACTTTAATTTTCTAGGTCGATCTAGTCGTCGAAGCATCCGGTGAACTGCACCGATGCAAACCCCTCGTCACTCTCTTCAATACAGTATCAACGATTCGATGATCCGACGTAGTTCACCGGAAAGTGTTGAACGACTGAGAGTTCACCATCCAATTCTGGGCACACAGAAACTCAGATCGAAAAACTAATCGCAGTTCTGACTTGCGCTCGTCGAGGGCTTCAAATTGATATATAATTTGATATAGTTTGAGGAGATTTGATTTTGAAGTTGAAATCTGAATTGAAATTGAATTGGGAATTTGGTTCTGGTTGGTCTGCCATTGGAAAGAGGAGTTGAGAAGGAAATGTACGTACAGACAAATTAGAATAAGAAACAATCTAGGGTTTATAACGAGCTATTTATAGGCATAGCTGAAAATAGAAAAGAATGGACCAGATCGATTTGGATTGGAACGATTAATGACCCAAAAAGCCCGTTCAACCTCCGAAACGAAAATGGGTCAACCCATATATCAAAATAGATGCTTTCGATAATTTTAAAATCAATGGAACTGGTTTCAAGCCCAAACTTCATCGTATAAAGAAGCTATGATAAAATCAGCTTATTTCAAATTAATTTCAATTAAATTGATTTCAAGGCGTTTCGAGTCCGTATGATCAAACGATAAGTCTGATCGTTACGAAACTTGGAATCCTACAATAATTCACCGTTACGGATATGATGAAACTGGTTTTGTCGAAATCCGAGTCAGTGGCCATAATGGCTATTTTCGAGTTAATTAAATAAATTAATATTAAATTAATTAAATCACTTTTTCAGTTTAAATTTTAAAAATTTACAACTTCTATCATTTTTGATTTCTTAATCACTTACAATAATTCAAAAAAAATTAGATGTCAATTTAAAGTTGATTAATCCATCAATTCCACTGTTAAATTTTCAATTTCATTAAATTCAGTACTTATAAATTTAATTTTCAGTAATTCCATTTAATTAACCTTTCATCCTATTATTCAATCCAAATTATCAAATAGATAAAATTAACATTGGTTCATGATTTATTACATTAATATTCTCAAATTTCATCTTAATTTCCCATTAACATAATATTTAGGTAATTAATTTCATTTCATTTCAATTAATCCAATTATTAAAATTTGAATTCCAATAAATTAATAAATCTTGATTTCCATTCTTTTTATTCAACCAATTGTCATATAATGAATAAAATTAACATTATTTCCAAATATTAATTTAATTTACATTAACATAATATTAATTACCTTTATTGAAATTTGTTTACAATTTAAATTAACAGGCTAAATAAATAGGTAATATACAATAATTATTACCATTAATTTTAATTACACTTATAAGTTATTATTAACAAACAAATGTTACAATTGCTTACACAACACTGTTTTTATCCAATTATCATTAATTATATACTGCTTCATCAATTAGTTCAATATCTACACTTGTTTCCTTATATTCAATTTATAGCCAAGTATAACATTTAAATTATTTTCATTAATTGACATTTCTTTCAATTCATTAATTATTAACTTTAATTAACCTTGTTATGTTTCATCTTAGTTATTATTTCATTTTTAATTTACAAATTTTTATTTCTTTCAATATTAAATTGCCAAAATCTCACTAAATTAACTAATTTAATTATCGAAAATTTACGGGTCGTTACAAAAATTCTACTATCCCTTTGGTTATAATGATACCGGATGAGTAAGGGTAGTGTTACCTCAAAGTCATGTCTTGGCGTACATTCTTAACTTTCGGGATAGAGACGAGTATCCCTCTTCGATGTTTGGTGTTAAGTATGCAACTAAATGCTTTCCATATAAACGATATCGCTTTACGGAAATTAATTCATTTCCATAAACAAATCAAACTTTACTTTTAAAACTGAATTTGTGCTTGGACTTCACATTACAAGTACTAACTTTAAAACAACTTTGTAAAAGTGGTCCATTAACTTTAAAACACCATTATAAAAAAGGTTTAGTAACATAAAACATCATTATAAAATTGATTGATCGGCTTTATATTGTCATTAATAAGAGTGATTTATTTATCTTTAATTTCATTAATTAATTTAATTAATTAACTTCAAATACCATTAATTAAAAAGGGTTAATCACTTTTAAAAACATCGTTAATTAAACTAATTAATTAAATTTAAAAATCATTAATTAAAAATGATTAATTAATTTAAAACATCATTAAAGAAAAAGATTAGTTAAATTTAAACTAATTACTTAACTTTAAAAGTCATTAATTAAAAAGCGTTAATTAATTTTAAACACCATTAATTAAAATGATTAATTAGCTTGAATCCATCATTATTAAATGATTAATTAACCTTAAACATCATTAGATAGAATGATTAATTAATTTTAAGTCTTATTAACAAAGTAATTAATTAATTTTAAACTCATCATTAGTAAGATAATTAATTTACATTAATCCTCATTAATTAAAATTATTAATTAAATTTAAAATCATTAGTAAAATGGTAAATTAATTTTAAACTCATCCTTATTCAAAAAGTCAACCAACTTTGTAAAACAAGACCCAAGCCCGAGGATAAACCAAAAGGTTTCAAGGAGATGCTATTTTTCAAAAGTGTCGATATAGCGCAATCACTATATGGACACTTCTATAACTACTTTCATGTCAATTGTTTTACATCCAATCATCACATCACATAACATAAATATGACATATACACAAAGTTAACAATATTCAAGAACGTGAAGAAGGCATCACTTATACAATTTTACTTCGAACTTTATAACTAATTTTAAGTGCTTACTAACTATTAAAGGTGTCATCTTTTAATCAAGTTAGCAACATTACATCCAAACATTACCAACCAAGCAACTAAAATAGTGACAACAAGATGAAGAATATAAAGTTCAAAATGTTTGTTTAAAAAGGCGAGCTTTACTCACCGAAACGAACACAAATTTGAGTCGAACTAGAAATCGTCACACAGACAGAGTCTCTTTTTGTCAAAAGTGGAGTTTTAGGCCAAGTTGGTTTGGCCATGGCATGAAGTGGGTTTGGCCATGGAGGGTTTAGGTGGCTATGGGCCTTGTTTTGGTAAGGAGGAGGTGTGGTTGAAAACGAAATGAATTTTAATGGTTTTTCTTTAAGGAAGAAGTTTAAAAGAGTGGATATTGAAAGGGACGCGGAAGATGATCTTAAGGCTATTTAACACTAGAGGGGGGGTGAATAGTGTTTTAAGAATTTCTTTAAAACTTCTTTGATTTAAATTGAATTAACTAACTTAATGCAAATACACAATCACAGATCAAATCACAGAATCACAAACAAATGCAAATGTAAATAAAAAGCAAGTAAAGGAAAGAACACACCAGGAATTTTATACTGGTTCGGTGTTACCCTACATCCAGTCCCGCACAACCCGTACGGCTTTCTATTCAACAATAATCTAGATTACAATCCCTCGATTCCAAGGCAACAAGGTACACCCTCCAGATTCTCAGGTCTCTGGGTAGAACCACTTGATTCAAAGGACACAAGTTCACCCGATCGATTTCCAAGGACACGATCACACCTTTATAACCCCACACAAGTTTCTTTGAGTACAAATGTATCTATAACTCTGATAAGCACTGAGATTCTTTGGAGAGAGTGGCAGAGAATCAAACTAGAGATATTCTGGTTTGATTCACTTAAGATTTCGGCAAAATATGGATATGATGATTAGAAAATAAGATAAGAGAGTAAAGAGGAGAGAAAATAAAGAAAGTAGTTACTGGAAAACATCCATAACAGCCTCTATTTATAGAGAATGAATGGATGTGTCCATTCGAAGAGGTTTAAACGAATAGACACTTCTTTTGAAAACAACCTTTGCTGTAACGGGAAGCATGTCGACATGACAGGTAAATAGGATGTCGACATGGTCTAGTAAAAAGTGATGATTTGCTTTACTTTGAAAATGATGATTTAAAACATATGCAACTTTATTCAAATGGACTCTATGTATTTGTAGAAGGTATTTAGAAGTAGAAATACTTATGAATGTATATATGTATATATACTAAAATATATTTAAAATCAAAGTAAATAAACTAAAGTAAATATAATATTAAAATAGATTTTGAGGCTAAAATATCAAGGACAATTTTGAAATCAAAATATAACAAAATGATAAATATGATTTTGAGGCTAAAACATTTTTGGAAATGTGAACGAAGGTTTTTCTTTTGAAAAGGAATATTTGAAAATCATTTTATAAAACAAAAGATAATTTTGAAAATCATTTTGAATCAAAATTAGTGAATAACAAAATTGGGCTACTATCCGTTCCACTAGATATTTCGTGAGTTCCATCTCACTAGGGTTCCATCCCTTTAACAAGAACGAAGTGGATTCCATTCCACGAGTACATTGGATAAAAAAGAATGATAGTGCTTTCAAGGAGTTTTAACAAATATCTAACCTAACTATATTATTTGTCTTGAACTCTTGAATATCTTGAATCTCATGAGTCTTCAATCTTGAACTCTTGATCTTTGTCTTCATCAATTTTGTTTTCTTTACTGTACAGTCTTCTTTTGTTGATACCTGCATATAGATTTCCTGCACATATATATTTTATAACACTTCTATAGTTGTTGTCATCAAAACCACTATCCTATGGACTAACATTCTCCCCCTTTTTGATGATGACAACCTTTGTTTATAAAATATTTATATTATCCTTATAACTCCCCCTAAATCTAATAACTCCCCCTTAATCTATGCCTAACTAACCTATTTTATACTTCTCCCCCTTTGTCATCAACAAAAAAATGACACTAACTCCCCCTAAATCTATGATATTAATGATAGTGTTATCATTAATAATACTGAAACTAGATATAACAATGCTAAATATTGTATACTCAGAATGATATATATGAGTAATATAAGAATGAGAATAATAAGTGTAACCACAAATTATTTTATTCATATCACTATATACATAACTGTTAAATGAAAAGAAAATGCATACAATAAGTAGACAAATAATTCAAACATAAGCACACCTATTTATGTCTTATTACATAATCAATATAGTAAGTTATCATAAATCAACCATGTTTAAAACCAAACCAAATCAAGTATTTCAAATCAAATCAATTTTAAACCAAATCAAACAAGTTAAATGTTACGTGGAACTTCAACCCATCCCTCTTTTCCAAAGATGGAATCCGCTTTGATTACTTCCCAATCTTCATCGTCCTGGAGCAATGTCTTCGGTGGATTTACTTGGAGATCCTCTTTGTTGAGAGCGGAGATCATCCATCGTAGTGCATCGAAATGCCTTTCTTGTTCCTTTATCATCTGCATTTGACTCAGTTCTAAGTGCCTCTGATTTCGTAGAATAAAAGTAAGAATATCTTTGAAGGATTTGAGAGTCTCTTCAAGATTATCACTTAGATTTGAAGAGGATGAAGCCATTTTGATGATAAGTAAGAAGGAAATAAGTAGATAAGAGTAGAGAGAAGTTATGAGAAGTTTTCTGGAAGAAAATAGGACTTAAATAGACAGGAAAGTCGTTTGAAATGAATAGACATAAGGAGTTATTTTGAATTTCAAATTGAAATGTCCATTCAGAATATTACCAGTATATGTCGACATGACCTCTATACAGTATGTCGACATACATAGCAGATTTTGCACATCTTATTTTTGAATTTTCAGTGTATATACATATGATTTATATATATTACTTGATATAAATAAGAGTAACAGTAAGATAAACAGAGAATAAGCTTCATTTCATACTAGAACAGAGAAGTACATGAATTTCATAAAGAAAACATAAAGATACAACTTTCAATACATCAAATTTCATTGATATACAAAAAGTAAACTCTAGAAACTAGTAGATGAGGATGAAGATGATGAGATATTGAGCTTCTTGCTGACTGTGGAGAAGAACTTGTTCATAGTATTGGACATTTTGTCCAATTTTTTGTTTACGGAGTGTTTGAGAGCTTTTTGATTTTTCACAATCACTCGTTGATTGTGAAGGAGAGTCTTGTTTGATGGTCGTGTGGGAAAATCAATACTCTCTAAGGAAGTTTCTTCACTTTCTTCCTCTTCTTCTTCCTCACCTTCTTCTTCCTCCTCCTCTTCTTCTTCTTCTTCCTCCTCATCTTCTTGCATTTCCTCATACCCCAATCGTGCTTCTTTTTCCGTTAGTGTTTCGTATGGTTGAAACACGTGCGGAATTTTCATAAGTGAAATATTGGAATGATTAAAAACCTTTCGTGGAAAGAATTCTTCACCTCTCATATCCACTCCAAAGTAATTAAAAATTCTAGTGAGGTATATTCCATGATATAATGCATTCTCTCCCGAATCCAAGTTTTTGTGTCGAAATTCATCCAAGATAACTTGTGCCCAATTAATATCATAATTTCCAAAAATTGCAAAAAGAGCCTTACACACTTTTTGAGTCGGGTTATTGTAATTTCCCGATCTCGGAGTAATAGTGCGTTGAAGGAGAAGATTAATAATACGAGCTTTTGGTCGAAAAAATTTGTTTTTGAAATCCATTTCTTCCTCAAAAATATTGTGAAAAGTTTCACGATCGGTTTCCTCGATTTCAAAAGAAGAAAGATTGGAATCGGTACTTTTACACTCAAGTATGGTTCCTAAAACATCGGTATCCAAAACAATTTGTGTCCCCTTGACACTACTCCACACTTCATCATCCCTTCCATTATAAAAACCACGATTTAAATTTTCATAAAACATTTTGACAAGGTTTGGATAGCAAACAAAATCATTTTGGTTATTGTCAACCAAGCTTAGAATACCATTGTTTTGAAAGAGAGCATCAATTTCATAAGAAGCGAAGTCATTAAAAATAGCAAAATTACCCGAATGAACTTTTCCATAAGTTGCATAATTAATGTATGCAAGTATGGCATCTCTATTATTGTAGAGATGATCTTTGGTGGCTCTTGACAGCCTCATTCCGGCTACATTGCTAGTGGATGCCATTTTTGAAGAGATAAGAGTGTTTGAAGATAAAAGTTGTTTTGAATTTGAATTGAAGATGGAGATAAGTGTTGATAGAAGATAGATATAAAGAGGTTGAATAGGTGGATTCTCTGGTCAAAGAGTCATAACTATTCAGAACATAGGAGTTAGTGAAAAGGTGGAGGGAAATTTGAATTTTGAATTCAAATTTAGAAATCTGATTTGCTACAGGTATGTCGACATTTCCAATAAGTGCCATGTCGACATGCACATCAGATTTTGCAAAAATGATTTCAAGCATGTACAAGATTTTTTTTTATATATATATATATACTTATATATATTATGATTATTGTCTGAATATATTTTGAAAATATATTATACAGCAAATATATAAAAATAATATTTTATAAATTTTTTAAAAGATATTTAAAAAAATTTAAGTTAATAAAATCAATTATATACTTAACTAATAAACTATTCTAAGCAACCAATTTTCAACCAATTAAAATAGTAAACGTGTACCTTGTTTGAGTTCCATATTATCCTGATTATCTGAATTCTGAGTTGTCATAAAACACATATTTGCCAATTCTGTTTTCTGTTCATCATCACTTGAGGACGTATATGAATCATCCAGTGTTGCTGCAAATGCTTTCTTTCTTTTCTTTGAATATTCTTTGTTTGATTGAGGAGTTTGCTTTTCTAGATGTGGACAGTCTCTTTGATAATGACCAAACTCATTGCAATTGAAGCATTTGATGTTGTTGAGTGATTCAGTGTTATTTCCAAAACTTTTTCTCTTGTGATTATTCATTTTTCTATACTTCAAGAATTTTTGAAAGTTTCTTGTCATGAAGGCTATTTCTTCATCATCATCACTAGAGTCTGATTCACCAGTTAGTGCATTGAAGGCAATGGACTTTTTTTCTGATGACTTATTCTCCCTTCTTCCCTGAATTTGAACTTCATATGACATCAGATTTCCAATTAATTCATCAATCTTCAAGGTACTGATGTTATTTGCTTCTTCAATCGCCAGTGTCTTCAAATCCCATTCTGGAGTGAGTGAATTCAGAATTTTCCTGACTTGATCTTCTTCGGAGATTGCTTTTCCCAGAGATACTAGTGAATGAACAATATCCTGAAAACGACTATACATATCTGGAATAGATTCACTAGGAAACATCTTAAATAATTGAAATTGATTAGTAAGAATAGAAATTTTGGTCTGTTTAACTTTGCTTGTTCCTTCATGAGTAACTTGCAGAGTTTTCCAGATTTCATATGCAGTTTTACAAACAGATACCCTATTAAATTCATTTCTATCTAGTGAACAAAATAAAATATTCATGGCTTTTGAATTGTTTTGAGCAACTTCTTTTTGAACGGTCGTCCATTGAGCAAAATCAGTTGTGGGCTCAGTGTATTCAGTTTGTGTCATTATCCATGTTTCTAAACTAATGGATTGTAAATATATCTTCATTCTACATGCCCAATATGCATAGTTACTGCCATTGAAAAGTAGTGGTCTGGCAGTGGACTGACCCTCTACAAATGAACTAGAAATACCAGTGTTGGTAGCCATTGTTACTTTTCAAAAATCAGGTTATGAATACTTTGAAAAACTTGCTCTGATACCAAATGAAAGGGACGCGGAAGATGATATTAAGGCTATTTAACACTAGAGGGGGGGTGAATAGTGTTTTAAGAATTTCTTTAAAACTTCTTTGATTTAAATTGAATTAACTAACTTAATGCAAATACACAATCACAGATCAAATCACAGAATCACAAACAAATGCAAATGTAAATAAAAAGCAAGTAAAGGAAAGAACACACCAGGAATTTTATACTGGTTCGGTGTTACCCTACATCCAGTCCCGCACAACCCGTACGGCTTTCTATTCAACAATAATCTAGATTACAATCCCTCGATTCCAAGGCAACGAGGTACACCCTCCAGATTATCAGGTCTCTGGGTAGAACCACTTGATTCACAGGACACAAGTTCACCCGATCGATTTCCAAGGACACGATCACACCTTTATAACCCCACACAAGTTTCTTTGAGTACAAATGTATCTATAACTTTGATAAGCACTGAGATTCTTTGGAGAGAGTGGCAGAGAATCAAACTAGAGATATTCTGGTTTGATTCACTTAAGATTTCGGCAAAATATGGATAGGATGATTAGAAAATAAGATAAGAGAGTAAAGAGGAGAGAAAATAAAGAAAGTAGTTACTGGAAAACGTCCATAACAGTCTCTATTTATAGAGAATGAATGGATGTGTCCATTCGAAGAGGTTTAAACGAATAGACACTTCTTTTGAAAACAACCTTTGCTGTAACGGGAAGCATGTCGACATGACAGGTAAATAGGATGTCGACATGGTCTAGTAAAAAGTGATGATTTGCTTTACTTTGAAAATGATGATTTAAAACATATGCAACTTTATTCAAATGGACTCTATGTATTTGTAGAAGGTATTTAGAAGTAGAAATACTTATGAATGTATATATGTATATATACTAAAATATATTTAAAATCAAAGTAAATAAACTAAAGTAAATATAATATTAAAATAGATTTTAAGGCTAAAATATCAAGGACAATTTTGAAATCAAAATATAACAAAATGATAAATATGATTTTGAGGCTAAAACATTTTTGGAAATGTGAACGAAGGTTTTTCTTTTGAAAAGGAATATTTGAAAATCATTTTATAAAACAAGAGATAATTTTGAAAATCATTTTGAATCAAAATTAGTGGATAACAAAATAGGGCTACTATCCGTTCCACTAGATATTTCGTGAGTTCCATCTCACTAGGGTTCTATCCCTTTAACAAGAACGAAGTGGATTCCATTCCACGAGTACATTGGATAAAAAAGAATGATAGTGCTTTCAAGGAGTTTTAACAAATATCTAACCTAACTATATTATTTGTCTTGAACTCTTGAATATCTTGAATCTCATGAGTCTTCAATCTTGAACTCTTGATCTTTGTCTTCATCAATTTTGTTTTCTTTACTGTACAGTCTTCTTTTGTTGATACCTGCATATAGATTTCCTGCACATATATATTTTATAACACTTCTATAGTTGTTGTCATCAAAACCACTATCCTATGGACTAACAGATATATCTCAATTTTGAAACTTTGGAAGCCATGAAAACTCAAGTATAACTTGAATGAAGGTTTTGAAAATGAAAATAGAAATGGCAAAAAGAATTAGGAAATTTAGTTATATATAAAAGGTAAATTGAATTACCAAATTGACCTAAAGGTACATAACCTGCACCGTATGTTTGCCACATCAGAACCCTTGTCCCCTCTTCATGTTGCTAATGTGAGCAACCTTGTCCCCCACCCTCCTTTCTTTGCTCCAACGTTCATTTAATTCCCTTGTACTTATTGCTTCCTAAGGTATCTTTTCTTGTTTAAACATATTTTTAAAATCTTATTTTAATGTATTTAAATTTCATAAAAGTTACACCAACTTTATATATGCTTAAGTATAGATTTATATTTCTAAAATGTGCTAATTTATTTATAAAGGTGAATATTTATATTAAAGAGTTCACAACGTTTTCGACAATTTTGGGACGATGAAAAGTCAAAATTTGGAAAACAATTTCTAGTCACATTTTATTTTTCTTCGAACTAAATATTTTTGTAAACAAATTTTGAAAAATATTTCACCATCACTAGTTATTATTCAAAAGAGTAATATTTTAGTTATAAATTGCATTAATCAATTATTTAAAAATATATTAAATATCCATATTTTAAAGTGATTAAATTAGGGTCGTTACACTCTCCTCCCTTAAAAGAATTTCGTCCCCAAAGTTAACGCTTAAGGAGATAACTCAAAAGGGCGTATATTATATTAGCAAACCCATACAACAACAACGCACTAAGCCACTATATCACAAGAGTGAATACATACTACATACAACTGAACAAACAACTATCCTAACATCAACTTAGGATAAGCTTCCCTCATACTATCTAAAGTCTCCCAAGTGCAATCTCTGGGATCTTTACCCCACTGTTCTTTTACTAAGTCCACCACCTTAGTCCTTAAATATTTCTTATCCCGATCAACAATTCGAATAAGCTGTCTTAAAATGGTCAAGTCAGGCTCAACTTCCACATCCTCTTGTTGAGATGAAGGAATAATCAAAGTAGGATTGTGTACATACTTACGTAGTTGTGATACATGGAAAACATCATGTACACCTGATCACCTGGCTGGTAACTCCAATTTATATGCAAGAGTTCCTATCCTCTTGAGTATCTTAAAACGTCTAATAAAACAAGGAGCTAGCTTTCCCCCTTTCCCAAACCGAATCACGCCTCTTATCAGAGGAACTTTGATGGAACTGGGAGCGCGTGAGGCGCGGCGGCGTGGGGTCGATCAAGCGGTTGATGGTCGATGAAGGCCAGTCGCGGTAGTGAAAGAAGTGGAGGCATGCAATCTGGGTGCTCGCGATTGTTTCAATACAGTAAGGAAATTTTCTTTTGTTTTGAATTACAATATATATATGCTTATTTATACAGTAAAAAAAAAATTTGATGTCTTGTTAATTGCAGAAGAAAGAAAAAAGAAATTTTTTAATTAGTTGGATAAATTTATTTAAGGATAAGTTAATTTAAGCTATTAAAAGAAGATTAGTTTAAATTTAATTTTTAGTTAAATCAATTATTAAAGACAAAATTGGATTAAACGAAACTATCAGTGAATTAAACTATTTTTGTTGCAAGCTAAAAATAAAATATATATACAGAAGCAGAAAGAAGAAAAAATTCAGTTTTTAAAATTTATTGATAGTTAAATAAAAATTATTAAAGGAGAAATTTGTTAATCTAAAACAATTAAAAACGAAAATTAATTGTTCAGTTGATTCGAATATTAATAAATTGTATAATTGTTTATACAAGGTTAAAAGTCAAGAAAATCGAGTCAAGATGGAAACAGATGGCAAAATAAAAGCTAAGGTGAGATCTTTCTCACTCAAAATGATTTGTAGTTCTTGACTGTTTGATTGCTATTTGGATGTGATATTAGATATTGTAGGATATATCTATATATATATAGCAATATATACATATTGGCATATGTATATATTGGATTGATGATTTCCCGCCTCGTATAGCGGATGAGACCCTATTGCGCCGTTAGTAAGCGGATATATTATAAAACCCATATACCGCGATATTCCACCTCGAAGTGGAATTGGTAGTGCTAACGTCTGTGGATGCAGGGAAACAGGTTGGAGGGATCCAACTGGATTCCTCACCAGTATTTATTTATTTACAGATATTGATGTATATTCTGTTATCATATTGATATATGATGTTTGTTGTTGTGATTGACTAATTGGTGATGTTGCATCATCGGATTCAAGTTTTGAAGTTTAAAAATAACGACTTTACTTTAAAAGGATTTTTAAAGTGATTTTTGAAAATATACGTTTTATGGAATTTTTGAATTGATTTATAAACGTTAAGACTTTAAAGTTATAAAAGTTTAGATCTTTGTGAAATATAACCGAAAAGTGATTTTTGGAATAAAAAGTTGATTGATTTATAAAATGTTTTAAATTGAGATTTTTAAAATATTATAAACGGTTTACTTAAAAGGTTTATAGAGTTGACATTTTATAAATTAAAATGTTGGTATTATAAAACGAGTTTTTATAAGCGTTAAAATGAAATTTTAAGAATTTATAAATAAATGAAATTTATAAATTGTGAACTTATGAATGGAAATAATTTTGTAAAATAAAGGAATTATAAGTATTTAACTTATATTATGGATTGTTGGTATAAGATTTGAGTTATGAATCGAATTGTTAATAAAGGAGATTTATTAAATTGAAGTTGTTAGAAAATAGAAATAGAATTTATAAACGCTGTTTTATAAATTCGAAATCAATTGGATTTGATAAATTAAATATAGAAGGTTGTTAAAGGAGATATATTCGCGATTTTGGATAGCGAATTATTATTGAAATAAAATGTGTACAAAATAGTGAAATGTAATTTGTGAAGTATATTCACGATTTTGGACAATGAATATATTGTTAAGTAAAATGGATAGTTTTGGAAAAGTGACATTGAAAATGAAGTTAAACATTTTAAAGATGTTTTAAAATGTGTTAAAATATCGAAATCATAGATTTCAACATTTATTGTTGAAATAGACGTTTTCGAGAAATAAGGAAATGGTGGACTATAACACTGTTGTTATAGTTTATGATTTCCGAAAGGAAATGTTTTATATAGTATTGGGATTTATATATCTATCTAAATCCGAATCCCTATACTAGTGATTTTGAGTCGTCGTAACGATGTTTTACGTAACATTCGTTTTGACTCAAATGTTTTCCTTAAAAAAATGAATATATACTTAATATTGATTTAAGTATATAGAATATTTTCAAATGTTGAAAATAAATAGTTTTGTGAATTACTTATTTTAAATAAGTATGGAATTGCTTTTCCAAAATGAAATGAAACATTTTTGAGATTTTATCTTCTTAAAGATAAAATGAAATTGAATATTTGAAATCGACTTGAGAATCGTATATCAGTAGATATTTTGAAAATATAAATTCACTATGGAATTTATAAAGGAAAGGGAAACTGTTTAGAAAAATAAACGTTGATTTATTTTTGAAGTGTTGGAATTTTATATCTAGTAAAGATATTTTGGAAATAAAATAATTGGGAAAATTATTTGGAATCTGATGATGTTGCGCATCTTTATTGATAGTTAAATAACCGACTATCAATAATTACCTTTAGATAGGTATTTGTTGTGAATTGGATGAATTTGAATGCCACACTTATTTTTGAAAAATCGCTCACTATTCGGGTTAGCCGGGAAAGGACCATGGGGTCGTATAACCCATTCCGAATATGTGATACGTCGTTATGAATCGCATTTGAAGACCGGTGTTGAAGACCGGATATTTTTGAAAACGGAAGGATTACCGTCGAGTTACTCTACATCGGCTGATCTCCGATTTAGAGGTTTTATCACCCTTAGTGACGGGAAGTCCGGACGTGATTAGAAATTTATCCGGATATGCAAGGGCTTCGTGAGAAGTGCCTTCGGTTCTGTTCGATCCCGGAACAGACTTGTATGGATTGTGTGTTTGACGTTACAATTTGAGATATAAAGCTGATTTCTTTCAAATACATTTCTGTTGGTGGCAGAGAATTTATTCTCTTAGCGTAACACCCTTCTCTGAGACGTACGAGCTCAGAGGTTATGTAGTTGAAATTTATCAGCGATATATTCCCAATTTGGTAACGTGGCATACTGAGTGTTGCTGTGAAATGATCAGTGTTTGATCATTTGTGATATGATCATTTGTTTGATCTTATATCTTTGTGATCATAGGTTGACCATTTGTTTGACCCGAAGCATGGCTTTGTAGAAAGCGTAGCTTTGTGGACGAGACTTCATCGAGCCTCACACCCCGGAAATGGTCAAAACAGGAAGGATGCGGCAAGGTTCTAGGGAGTAGCACCCCTTAGTGTATGTCATTCCTTCTGGATAAAGGTGGTATCATGGTATGGAGCCCAGATACTTAACCTCTGTGGTTACTGCATTATTATTATTATTATGTGGTTTGTTGCGAATCGGGGATCCTCGGGAAGATCGGTGACGATCGGGGGATGGCATACGCGTGTCAGTAGTTACCTATTTTTGCAGAGGTAACCCGGCCTTGTGTTGGCAGAGATCTAACCGTAATGTTAGGTTCTCGGGTCGTCTATTCCAGGGACGTACCCATCGTGGCATAGGAAGTTCCTTGGCCTGACCATTTGTTGGAAATCCAAAGAAACAATACGAGCCTTGTACGGTTTTAGTTGTAGAACCTATCATTCACTTATGGTGGCACCCCACTGTTTGGATGGTAGCTATAGTAGGCATAGTTCGAAATGTCTATGCTGGCTAAGATTTATATTATACTTTCGAACTATTTTCTACACTATGCACTAATAATAATATCAAAAAGGATTTGATTTTGCGTAGTAAGCATCTTTGACTATCATAAGAAGAAATCTCCTCCAATTCTGCGTTTGCATTGTGTGTGTGGTGGGAGGTCTTATGGTAGTTTCATTTTTTCAAAAGCATTGCGAAATTTACTTTAAATTTCCTGTTGTTTGTTTTAGAGATAAACTGTTTTACGATCTCACACCAGTCACCATGACTGACTCGGAGTTTATTGTTTCCCTTCTAAACTCTGGGTGCCCACCAATTTCCACACGGGAAGCCTAGAGTTATGTTATCAGGATATTCTGGAGCTTTGGAGATAAGCTGGATGACGAGACGTAGTATTTGTATCTGATAGTATTTATTCCGCTGTGTATTCTGTATGAGGACAAGTTTTCATAACTGTCCATTTTTGTATTGAGTTGTATATTGACTCTGATGATTGATGTATGTATAAACTGATATAGCTCTTTGTTTTAAAAGACTAGTGTTTATTTATTATATATTGTTCCGCTGCGATATGTGAGATTCTGATATTGTTTTCTGTTCTGATGTTGTTCTCTCCTTCTTTCTTTTTCTTCTTTCTTCTCTTCTTCTTCTACTCTTTTCTTCTTCTTCTACCTTTTTCTTCTTTTTAAAACCATAACTTTTCGGGTTTCCGGCATTCGATGGCTCGGCAGTCGATAGAGTGAGTATCGATGTTGAATTTTCGAAAGTCAAAAATTGCAGGATGTTACATATGCCATGGAAGACTAACCTTCCATCGCTTTTCCTTTACCAAATATCTCAAATCCTAAAGGAAGATTCTAGAATGTTCCACGCTTTATGAAGAGGAGTGTCTGTTAATTAGTTGCTAATATGTTCATCTAATCATTAGAAAAGTGCATAAAAGTTCAAACAATTTATATCGATCGAAAAGCTGTTTACCAATAAACTGATTTTGGTGACAGTATTGATTTTTCTTCGAAAATATATTTTTGTAAATAATTTTTAAAAACAAGTTTATTATCATCATCCATTAATTAAATAATGTCTAACAAGGTAATAAAATCATATTTATAACACTTACTTATATTTCAAAACATTACGATATTCGAAGACGAAGTGTTCGAATTTCAGGGTAGCTATAATGGGTTATAAATATCTATGTTAATACTACATGAAAATATCTAATTTATAATTTGATGAAAAACATGTATTATATTATTAAACCTCTTAACTTTGAAATTACGTATATAATTATTGAAAATATATTTAAAATTTAAACCAAGTTTAAAATACTTTAAAATAGGTTAGAAAACATATATAAAGATTAGATAAAAGTACCAAATTTAAATATCATATTCAAACATTTAAGCCCATAAGCGACTAACTACAACATTTATAAATGTTGCAAAAAGTCTTTGTTAAAAAACACATTGAAATGCACAATCTTTATGACTAGTTTTAACTACTTTAACAAATGATTTAAGCCTTGAAATTTTTATAGTAAGTACCGCCCTTAGGGTACTTAAAAATATTGAAAAAAACCACTAAGAATACCTTCCCATATATTTAATAAAAATCCCCAAAAATAGGCAATATTTATCAAACTGTATGTATAATCACCTTTTTGTTCTAACTTTTACCACTTTTGTTTACAATTTCTATAACTTTCCAGACCATTTCTTTACTATCCAATACACAAAAATATTTACAAAGAACAACCAAATCGTATTATCCCAAGTTAAGTTCATAAATATCCAATTTACACAGGTTAAAGTCAAGAGATATCGTAGTGCACTTATAACAACTATTCTCGCTTCAAACAGTTTCAAACATACTTCAATTCAGCACACAATCCAAACAACTATTTAAACATCAAGTCAAATCCTCACCATATGTTTAAGAGGGTAATAGAAGTGATGTTTATATAATATAAAGTTCTCATTTGCTTTCAAAAGCAAAGGGGGCCCAAAGTTTATAAATTTAATTAGTTAATATCATTTTAACTTTATATTTCAAACACAATATATATACACATAATATGTACAAATAAGATAGTGGGATGACTCACTTAGATCCATGCCAAACACAAGCACAGAGCCACAAGAATCAAAGAACCGCATCCAACTATCACCAAAATCCTAAATATCCAATCTTTAGAACTTTTAAACCAAGGCAACACCTTCCCTCCTCTTCTGTTGCTCACAGCCCATCCAAGATCCCCCTTCTCCTTCACTTTTCTTCCACTAGATCTAAGCTTACTAAGGTGTTCTAAGGTGTTGGTGAAAGTGTGGAAGAGATTGCGGTTGACTTGGTTTAGACTTGAAAATGTTACAAAAGAACTAGTGGATTAATGTTAATCACTTCCACCATTTTTATTCTCTTACTTCATTTCAAGCTTTTCCGTTTAGTTCTTACCTTAAGGGTGTATTTATACATTTTTGCAAGAGGTCATTACCACCTTCTACCTTCCATGAAAGGTCACAAAAGAGCCTCCCTATCACATGCTACCTTTACATTTTCGCTTAAAAGTAAAGTCTTTCCTAAAAGTTCATTTTCATAATAACTTTGATGACATCGCCCATGACACCATCCAAAAGTTTATTTACATAAATGGTAAAAAATACATTTCATTTTAATGATTTCCAACGCAAAAAAAGTTTGAACAACTTCTGACGGGTAAAAATCTGTTTATGTGTCAAACGATTTTTGGTCACATTATCAATATTTCTTCAAAGTATTTATCTTTTAAACATTTTTCCAAAAACAATTTTACCATCATTACTAATGATTTAAAAGGGGTTTTACAAGCTTATTAAATCATTTTAATAACATTAAATCCAAGATTCAAATATTTAAATAGTTCAGACATTTAAATATGAAGTTTTCGAAATTCTGGGTCATTACGTTCTCCCATACTTTGTAACGACCCGATATTTTCAACCATTCGCATCCATTATAAGTGTATAGGTAGACACTCATGCCGGAGTTGAATTTCTCAAAATACCGCGTTGTAATTAAAATTTTGCAAATCTTAGAATATACAGTAAATAAATAAAATCACAGATCACAGACACAGAGTAAAAATAATGCAGTGGAAGTAAAAGAAATAGTAGTTCATGAAGCTACTATATAAATGTATCAGAGTTACATGAGATATAACAGAAGAAATAGAATACAACAAAAGTCTCAATATAATGACCAAGTACAAGCTGAGTAGAACAACGGAATTGAGATAGGTAGGACATGAAAAGTAGATAATCTCCAGCGATTCAAATCTCCAAGAGAGTGGAAATCCAAATCTGTGAATAACTCAGGCTGACCCGAGCGTAATGTAAAACACAAAACACTCGAGTCAGGACAATATATACTTATATAATGTAAACCAACTCAAGAGAACTGTAATAAAGGTATAAGTAACTTAAAGAATGCTTGGGATCGCCCATTCTTTAAGGATCCGTTAAACTATCTACTATGTAGTAATATTCGATATTATAATAATGTCTAATATAAAATAAACATACTTTTAAATAGCATTAAGGCTTTACATTTTCCACCTTAACACGTTATAGTCCCAGTAGTCTATCTAGTATTAGCATACTCCCAAAATGGGGGCTACCCTCGATACTCCACAGGCTACGGGAGAAATCACAAATCGTAGTAAAGCTCGATATGGTAGGTGACACGGCACAACTAGGCAATGCCAGGGTAGATATACCAATTACGCACACGGACTGATGGAGCGGATAGCAGCCACTATCGTCCACCTCGAACAACACTCCCAAATCGGAGGATGGCCATCTAATCAATCACAAGTAAGAGTATAATATCGAAGAAATGTTTCCGAGAAGAGGTGCTACCTCACTGGTCCGAGATCGCTCCTGTTTTAGCCACCTTATGCTAACTCACAGGAGTTGGGTCCACGTAACATACCTTAAGAACGTCGCCACCATCCTACTTCATTCTGGAATCTCCACCGCGTACACGGTTGTCAAAGTGGTTTCGGTATCGACAGAGAGTATGTCCATATCCGATCCCGGTCTCTTTGCCAACTAATCGTTATTATAACCCGTGGTTATAACTTTTAAAAACAATACTTTACTTCAAAATAAAATATCATTTCAAACCATATCTTTATCAAAATAACGATTAAATCAATTTCAAACCATTTCCATATATTTAAATTTTCATATCATTTCAAAACTTCATTTCAAATCATTTTAATATAATAAAATATCATATCCTTACAAAACTTCATTTTCAATCATCTCAATATCAAAATATCATATCTTTGATAGTTATACTTCGAAACAAAATTCATTTTTATTTCAAAACTATATCCATTTCAAAACAATATCATTTCCATTTCAAACATATATTCACCTTTCAAATAGTCTATACTTTCAAAGTTATAATTCTTTTGAAACTAAAACATTTAAAATCATTATACTTTGAAAATCACAACATTTTTGAAAACATATATTTGAAATCATCTTTTAATTCTACATATTTACAAATTTATTAAATTAAACCCAAATTCCAAATTTTAATTTAAATTTAATTTAAACCATCATTTTCAACTCACATTCAGTTTACTAACAAACCATTTCAAATCTTATAAATTTCAAATATAGGTTTAATTCACAAAATACAATATTCAATCTTTAGTATATTTCAAAGCTTAAATATCCCACATATCATAAATTCAAAATCATTTGTATACATTTCAAAATATCAAAATATTATTCAAAACATCATTCATTTATATTTCATTTAACTACCATTTGAATCCATTCTTTTTATTAAATTTAAATACCATTTTAAACTCACATAAGAATCAAATTCTTCCATTTAAAACCATTTAAATGTCTCTTCATTATCTTTAGCATTTTTAACATTTAATTTCCAAAATTATATCATTTTCCAAAGATTATTTTTCATTAAAATTTTATTAAACAACAAAATATAGTTTCCGTAGCACTTACAAAATGCTACGTAGAGTTATAGTTTAAAATAGTTCATTTAACAAAACGACAGCACTTAAATGTTGTAATATATTTCCATTAAAATTAAAATAAACTTAAATGTTAAGTTTAACCACTACAGCACTTACAAAGTTCTATAATAGCCTTTATTCCAAATTCACAAAAACATCTCCTTTCCATGCCTGCTGTTCCCATTCCATCCCTCACTGTCCCTTCTCCGTCCTTCATTGTACCACCCACCACTGTTCCAACATCTCCTGTTCTGACATCCCAAGTTCCTCCTCTGATAGTTCTTTCTCCATCCATCGTGTCTATCACCCATCCCATCATTGACTGTTCTTCTAACCTAGTTTCTAGTGCCAAGCTAAAACCTCCTCCATACCCGCCTGACCCTCCTCCTTTGATCCTATCATCCTGTTCTTCTCTGTTAGGTAGTCCTCATGTTGCTCCCTCAAACGCTTCTCCTCTCTCCCCTCATCTTTCAGAGCCATCTCGTTCCCAACCTGCTTGCAGTCAACAAGCTTGGACTTCTTTATTTAAACGCAAGCCTCTCAACGCGGGGAAGTACAAGCCTGTTGACTTTGTTCCTTCTTTCTCCGGTGAAGTGCTTGACTTGGTAGACGACGTTGTTCAGGCTGGGTCCTCTGTATGGAATGAATACTTGGTGGGTTTTTTCCTCAATAAACCATTATCTTACTCTTCTGTAGTAGCAAAGTTGAAGAATATTTGGAAACTCAAAGGCTCGGTGCAAGTTAAATCAGATGGAGTTATTTTTCTTTTCCTACTGTCGTCTGAAGAAGATAAAAGCAAAATTTTACTTGGCGACCCCATCATCATGAATAATAAAGTTTTTATCATAAGACCATATGATGCTGTAGTTAGCAATGTTTGTGGATCTGTTCCCTCAGTGCCTGTGTGGGTTCAACTGCGCAATATTCCTCTTTTTGCCTGGTCTCACCTCGGCATTAACTGGATCAGTAGTCGTATAGGTAAACTCCTCTGTATGGATGAAAGGACGGAGAGTCTTGAAAAATTGGAATTTTTGAAATGCATGATTGAAATCAAGCCTAATAAGGAGTTACCTACTGATTTCCTTATAGGCCTGGCTGATGGAGGTGTTCAACGTATTTTTGTTGAGTATTTATGGAAACCTCTCATTTGCATTCAGTGCAACTCCTTCGGGCACGTTAAGGAATCGTGTGACAAGAAGGTTGAAACTGTTGCTCCAGTGTATGGCAAGGAGTTAGGAAATAAGCACAAGGAAAAGCAATCAAAAATCAAACAAAAACCTAACAAGCAAGTTCAAATATGGCAAAGGGTGGGGAATAACAGGAAAAAGATGGGAATGAATAGGATTTTCAGAGGGGAGACCAGTAAGGAAAATTTTCAAGCTAAGGAAAAAGAAAGTGCGAGAACAATTGGAAAGAAGGTAGAAGAGCTAAAGGAAAATATAGAAATAAACAAAGAAAATGAAGTGGAGGCTGATAAGGAAGAATATCAAAAACATAATGTGGAGTATGTTCTGGATATTGACAGGCCAGAGGTTGATGTTGAACCCCGTTCAGTGGCAGATACAGTATTCAAGTTACCGGTGAGTAACAGTTTTGATATTCTTCAATTTGAGGATGGTCAAAAGGGTAATGATAATGCTCAAATGATTGAAAATAATATAATGGAAATGGAGCATCCTCAAGAGGCCATCTCACCGTCGGATGATAACTTGCTAACATCGGCAGATAAAGCTCCCTCTGGTTTTAATTGTACTATTACAACACTTCCAGAATCTGAAGTTTGTATTCGCGAAGCAACAGTTTGTTTTCCCGAAGCGCCCCCTGATTTTTCAAATTTTTCTTCGGGTGTAGCACTAAACAATGGGTCTACCACTGATGGTTTGAATTCTTCTCTTCCTCCGTCTACTATCTCGGGAATTCAATCTTTAATTACCAAGCCTTTCCTCCCACTTGACACAGTTATTCCAATTTCTATCAACCAGGAAAACTGCTCTACTCCTCAACAGCCTACATCAAATTCAGATTCTAACGTGCATAGTGTGCACGTGCACGAGAGTCTTGTCCCCGCTCCCCCGTCTATTACTACTAATACTGTCAACCCTTCTCAATCCTTTTCTTCAACATCTAATCTTTGTATTCTGAACACTGCCACTGCTAATTTTTCAACACTTCACACATCCCCACAAAAAATCACTTCTGCGCTTACGAGTATCCCTCAGTCTACTTTTTCTTCCCCTCAGTTACATAAATCAAGACAAATGAAAATCCTATCTCCCTCTCCTCACAACTCCAGTGCCTCGAATATGGTCCTTCGAAGCAAGAAAACAATCACCCCGTTTGAAAATTCGTTTGCTCAATGATGCAAACCATTGGAGCATGGAATGTCAGAGGGGCGCACCATGAAACCAAACTATCCCAATGCAAAAACTTGATATCTCAGCATAACCTTTGTATGTTAGCCATTCTTGAAACAAAGTTAAATCTGGCCCACTCTATCAAAGCTGCTAAATATATTAACCCAGGGTGGGAAGTCATTCACAACCTTGACGAGGCGCCTTATGGCAGAATTCTCATTGTCTTCGACCCAACCTTAATCCTCCTGACCAAAGTTTTCTCTAATTCCCAAATCGTTCACTGCCTGGCTAAAAATATCATCACCTCGAATACCTTTTACATTTTGGTTGTCTATGCTTCTAATAATAAAGCTGCTAGAAATTCTTTTCTCCTCGACCTTCCAGCGCTTCGTCAGGATTCTCACCCATGGATCATTTTTGGTGATTTTAACTGCTGTAACAAGCTTGCTGACAGATTGGGTGGCAATCCGTTGTCTCTTAATGAAATACAACCTTTGCGTTCCGCAGTTATTGATACTAACTTAATTGATATTAAGACTACTGGTATGAGATTCTCTTGGAACAACAAACGTCGTCACGGCTGTAGGACCTACTCTAAAATCGACCATGCTTTCTGTAACCACCATGCCCTCTCCAAATGGCCTACCTTGTATACCCACCTTCCTCCTCCTCTCCTTTCCGACCACTCTCCCCAAATTATTCATCTCAGGGATGATGGCATCAAAAGCAAATCAAGTTTCAAATTTTTTAATACATGGGTTAATGAACCAGATTTTTTTGACTCTGTTAAAGAAGTCTGGGAGAAACCTGTTTTTGGTAACCCTATGTCTATTTTGCAGGTCAAGTTGAAAAATACAAAGCAGGCTCTCAAACTTTGGTCTAGGAACAGATTTGGTGATGGTAGTAAACAAAGTACTTATTGGAGGAATAAATTAGAAGCGATTCAAATTGACATGCACGATGATCCCCACAATTCTACTATTAGTGCTATGGAGATGTATATATCAAACCAGTACAATACTGCTCTTTCCAGTGAGATCTCTATGCTGAATCAAAAAGCTAGACTAAAATGGAGATCTGACGGTGACAGGAACAGTGCTTTCTTCCATGCTAACTTAAAGGCGAAGCATTCCAGAGAAAATATTGTTACCATTCTTGATGATGATGGTAATGTTCAGAATAC
This sequence comes from Allium fistulosum, assembly GCA_030737815.1. NCBI lineage: Eukaryota > Viridiplantae > Streptophyta > Magnoliopsida > Asparagales > Amaryllidaceae > Allium > Allium fistulosum. The sequence goes on from CM060906.1 coordinate 923,754,957, forward strand.
TAAACAAGGTGTGGATGAGGCTTTCATTAATCATTTCACTAATCTTCTCAACGACGACTCCGGCTTTGTTCCAGCAGTCAACCTCATCGACCCCACATCCCTTCCTAAGCTGTCAGTCGAAGAACATGCCTCCTTGAAACTTGCTGTTACGGATGATGAGATCAGGTCGGCGATGTTTTCTCTAGCTAGGAAGTCGGCGGGTGGTCCTGATGGTTTTAATGCGAACTTCTATTTTGTTTGTTGGGACATTGTCAAATTGGATGTTCTGCGTGCGGTGAAGAATTTCTTCAAAAATTCCAAACTAATTCCTTCTTTCAACAACACTAACATTGCTTTGATCCCTAAAGTCAACGATCCTAACTCTGTATCATCCTTCAGGCCTATCTCGTGCTGCAATTCAATATACAAGTGCATCTCCAAAATCATCGCAACTAGGATGAAATCTGTCATGAACAACATTATTTCTACTAATCAAGCTGCTTTTCAGCCAGGGAGAAACATCCTTAATAATTTCTTACTGGCTCATGAGCTTCTGAAGGGATACAATAACAAGATCTCCTCTCCTAAAGCGATGCTGAAATTGGACATCATGAAGGCTTTCGACATGCTTCGATGGGAAGCCATTGTTAGAGTTATGCAATGTATGCATTTTCCTGATTCCTTCATTGCTTGGATAAGTGAGTGTCTCTCCACTGTTCGATTCTCGATCAACGTTAATGGTTCCAGTGTGGGTTTCTTCGGGACTACGCATGGCATTCGTCAGGGGGACCCAATATCGCCGTATTTATTCATTCTCATAATGGAACTCCTAACTCAACTGTTTAAGATTAAGTCTTCTTCAGGGCAGATCAAACCCCACCCTAAATGCGCTAATCCGGAGATTCTATCTTTAATGTTCGCGGACGACCTAGTTATTTTCTGCTCTCCGGACACCTCTACTATGATCGCTATCATGGATACTCTTCAAGTTTTTCATGCTATTACTGGTTTATTTATCAATCTCCTCAAATCTGAAATGATGACATCCGGCCTCTCTTCTTCTCAAAACAATACTATTCGTTCTATAACTGGTTTACGCATCAGTAATGCCACTGTTTCTTATCTTGGGCTTTACCTAACTTATGCAAAAATCACTGTCAACCAATGTTTGCCACTATATGAAAAGATAATCTCTAGACTTGAGTCATGGTTGAGTAATCTGTTGAGCCAAGCTGGTAGAGTTACTCTAACTAAATCTATAATCTTCTCCATACAAGTTTATTGGGCAAGAACGTATATATTGCCTCAGAAGCTAATCAACTTGATTCGTTCTGCTTGCATGAGATTCATTTGGACAGGGAATACAGTGGGCTGTTATCTTGCCCCTATCAGTTTCAAGAAATTAGAAAAATCTATTGCTTTTGGTGGCCTAGGTATTATTAACATGCTACACTGGAATAAGGCTGCTATAGCTCGTCTCATCTACGACTACATTACTGGAAAAAATAATATATGGGTTTCATGGTCCAAGGTTCATGTGCTTCGGGGAGGCAACTTTTGGAACATGACTGCCCCTTCAAAGATCAGCTGGACGTGGAGATCCATATTCAAGCTTAAGAATGCTATTCTTCCTCTCGTTCGATACACAATAAATCATAGCAAAGCCATTAGTTTTTGGGACGATCCTTGGATTGACAGTGGAGTTATATTGAGGAGAGTTCTTTCTTATGCCGAGTTGGTGCAAACTGGTGTGAGACAGGAAGCGACTGTTCAGAGTTTCATCCATGGCAACTCCTTGCATCTTCCTAGGACATCAAATTTTAGAATTCAGCAATTATGGAACTTGGGGGCTAAGTGTGAAGTTACAAATGATAGGGGGAGCAGTGTCCAGTGGGGAATTAATGCCGCAGGCTTCAGTATCAAAGAAACTTACTCTTTCCTTTCAGGTGAGGTCGGAGAGAAATACAAATGGAGGAGGAGAATTTGGCGAAGGGATAATGTTGAGACTGATAATCTGCTTCACTGGAAGGTGATGAATAGGGCCCTTAATACTAAAGTTAAGTTAATAACCAGAGGTGTTCCTGTTGATGCTTACTGTGTTTTCTGCCACCAATCTCCTGAATTGGTTGAACATTTGTTTTTTGAATGCGCGTATTTGAATGCTATTTGGAAGACTTGGATTATGAGAATTGGTAGAAGGTGGGAAGGAGTTGACAATGTCAGGCAGTGGAAATATATCTATGATAACACTGGTGGTAAAAGTGACTCGAATAGACTTTTCTTATTCGTCGTTAAAAGATTCATGAAAGTGGTATGGGATGAAAGAAACTGTCGCATCTTTCGACAGGATAAAAGCTTATCGCCAGATTTATTCGAGAGACATTTGAAGCAGGAAATTAGATGTGATATTTGCCACGTCTCTTTTGCTTTTGATCCTGGTATCTTCAGCTAGGCATCCCCTCTCTTTCTTTTGCTTATTTGTTGTGTTTTCTTTGTGTTTCCCCAGTGTTTGTTGCACTCTGTTTTCTCCTGTAACTCTGCAACCTTGTACTTCCTTCTCTTTCGGGTGTAGCAATGAAATGGTAGGGGTCCATTTAACCCCGTCGGCGTTGCCAAAAAAACTCTTTAGTTCATTTAAACAACTACATCGATTACAAAATGCTGTAATATCTTTTACATACGTTTCAAAATGCTGTCAAATCAAATTTAGAGCTTAATTACCATTTCACAAATTTAACTAAATTTCCAATTCCATTTAATTAACTTAAACCTTTAATTAAAACCAAATTTCACATTTCCAAGTCAAATTTTATTTTAAAAGATCACTTTTAAACATTCATTTATTTAACCACTTAAATTCATAGAAAAATCAATAATACTTTAATAAATCACTTAAATTCAAATTATCATAATTACCATTTTCCAAATATAATTAAATTTCCATTTTATTTATATAACTTAAATATCATTTTTTAACCAAAGTTCCAAATTTCCAAACTTGAGTTATATTTCAAAAAATCCAGTTAAACCATTCATTTATTACATTTTTAACACATAGAAAAATCATAATTTCTTTAATTCAAAATATTTCAAAATATGTTTAAATCAAATTTCATAAATTTATATTTTTAAAATACTTAAAAATATCCAAAACACCTTATAAAATAACCACAGGCCTGTATATAGTTTTCTAGCCTAGGTCAGGTGATACGGATATGTATCATTTCAATCCGTAGTTTAAAAAGAAAAATCCGGGTTCTATCATTTCAAACCCGAAATCCCAAGTTAAATAAAATAAATAAAAACCATTCAGGCCTATCATTCAGCCCATAATGATTTTTCCCTATTCTAAAGTCCGTTCGGTTATGTATCATTTCAACCCATAGTGATTCTAATCTACAGGGAACTTGCAGTGTGATAAACATATATAAATAACAGAATCGCATGAAATAACAGTAACATATGATATAATATGTGTAATAACAGGTGTGAACATCATATGATAATAATATAAACATATATAACATGATGATATACATTACAGATTCAAATGGTGTCGGTTTATCAGTTATATAGGTACATATTGTCTGGTGAGAATAACTCACCTGTTTGTGCTGGAGATATCAAAACCAATGACACAATGGAAACAAAAGCACGATGACAAGACTACGGACTTGAGTGGAGAGCGAATCCAAGCTACAACTCTTGTGCACAACCCAAAACAAACAATCAAAACAACAAAATTCAATACGACTTTAAAATGAAATAACTTTGAAATGAAAAGAGATTTGAATGTCAAATCTTTTGCCTTGTTTTCTACAATGCTTTGCATGGCCTAGGGGTTTATTTAGGTCAGGTTTGACATGAATTTGGCTCAGGTTTGATCATAGGAATGCATGGCATAAAGGCTAGAACATGTGGAGGAAGTTACAACACAAGAATATCAAGAGACTAGGCAACATAGTGGAGTTTGGTTCAACTTTTGGCTCGGTCTATGGGTCAAATGGCTCGGCCATCATCTGGTACAGGTCTGGACAAAGGTTTGGGTGATGAGTAGCAGCAGCCAAAGGTCATGTATCAAGTGGTGGTGGTGGCTAAGGGGGTGGCCAAAGCAAGATATGGAGGGTAGGTGATGATATGTGTGGTCTAGGCAATGTTTTGTGGAGTTTTGTGGTGATGGCTTCAAGTGGAAGGTCATGGCCTATCTTGGTCAGAGGGAAGGGAGTGTTTGCTGTAGTAGATGGAGGAGGTGATGATGGGGATGAAGGTGGTAGAGGCTAGGCCAAGCAAACATGTGAAGAGATCAAGGCAAAATTGCATAGAAAAGTAAGAAAAAAAGTAGAAAGAAAAGAGGGAGATTACCAAATTTTTTTGCAAGATGGAGGCCATGATTTTTTTTAGGGTTTTGGAGCTTTGAAAATTCGTGAATAAGATGAGGGAGTCGGCTGAAAATGAATGAGGAAAAGAACGGCAAAAATAAAATAAAAGATGTATTGATTGAAAAGAAACGGTAGAATTCAAAAGGGCTAAGCACACAAAAGGTATCAAACTCTTCGTATATCTTTAATTCCTTTTTTTATAACTTTATATTTCTGGAAAAAAAAAATCCCAGATAAAATTTCGAAATTTTATCAAAATATAATAATTTATATAAATATTTATCAATTATATAAAGTTAAATTAAGAAAATAGCTAAAATAGTAAACTAGTCTAGAAAATTTGGAATTGAATAGAATAAATTTTTAGAAAATTCATATGAGCTTGTAATATATTTTTAAACATAAATAATAACATGAAATAAAAATATATTCACAAAATAAACATTTAAAATTTAATTTACATATAATTTCTAATGAAGAAAATAGCAGAAAATAGGAAAACCACCTTTTGAAAATAGGAAATCATCATAGTAAATTTTGGAAAAATTCTATTATCATTTTTAAAATATTTAGAGATGGAAATATACATAAATAAACATATTGACACATATTAAAATAAAATATAAGAAAGAAAATATGATTTATAAAATTTAAAATAGGCAAAATTGCACAATAAAACAAATTATACTAAAAATTGAAATGTACATAACTTTTACATTTTAACTCCATTTTCAACGAAACGAAAAGTAGTGTTCAAGTTATTACATCTATTTTTATAATAAAAGATAAAATTTATAATTTCAAACTTTTAAATTTTTAAGTTTAAAAGTCAAAGTTTGACTATTTTAACCAAAATTCACATTTTCTGGAAATATTAAATTTAGTCATATTTGGAATTCAAATCCACATACAAAATCAAAGTTTTTATATTTAAAATAACAAAATTTATTCTTTTCATAAATAAAGCTTTTAAATCTGGAAATCAATTTAAAAATAATTGTAAAATACATGGTTGTTACACTCTCCCCCACTCAAAACTTTTCGTCCCCGAAAAGGAACGAGGTACGGGAATTCACCTAAAAAGATAGAATGAATAGAATTAAGACAAGATGATAAGAATATTGGAATTACACCTGATAACTATTGTTATAGGCAAGTTTAACAAGATGGAGGTGATCAAATCATGAACACAAACACGAAAAAGATTCTCTAGAGTCTGAATCACCCTTTTCACTTGAGCGACGGTCCATGGATGGAAAATAGTGTTCAGATTCCAAAATGAGTAACGAAGATTTCAAAGATTATAAAAAGATTTCTAAATAGACTGGTATAAGCAATAGCCTTCCCATTCTGTAACAAGATAAGAGAAATAAGGACAACCAAAAGATAGTTTGGAAAAAAAATAAGATAATAAATTTGAAACAATAACGCTTTGAAATCATAACAATTTAGGGATGTTTATCATTTGGAAATCATACTACTAAAAATCATAACACTTTGGAAATGTTATTCTTAAAAAAGAACATAATACTTAGAAAATCATAACATCCTTTAAAAATAATCTTCATTTAAACCATTTTAATTCAAGGTCAAAAAATATTCATTTTAAAGTTGTAGCATTTCTAAGTTCATTCAATTATAAAATTTCCAAAACATTGTATTTTCAAACGGCAGCACTTATAAAATGCTACAGTAGATATATTAGTATTTCAAATCAGTTTTATTCTAGAAATATTCATTTGGATATCTTTTAACTTATACTTATTAAAACAAACCTTTATGAATGGAATATTCAAATCAAACTAGACTTCATTTATTAAGTTAAAAGTTCACTATTTTAGTTAGCTCTTAATTTAACACATAACCTAACACTTTATTTAAAATACCCATTTCACAATTAGATATTCCTTTAATAAGTTAAACTTAAAATTCCATTTGAAAACCAAATTATCAATTATCAATTTTTAGTGATGTTAAAATACATTTTAACTATTTAAATCATAATCATTCATTTTTTAAGACATATCTATTTCATAAATAAAATATTTATACAGCAAATATAACAATCAAATTTCTTTACACATTTATTCATTTAGACATCAATTAAACTATGAATTCAAGTTAAATAAACTTTATTACAAAATGTCCAATTCAAATGTATTTTATTTTATCTATTCAAAGATACATTATTTATTATACAACATATTCATTTCAGGAAATAACCTTTATTAAATTCCTAGGTTAGACTTAAGGTTCCATATTAAATCAAATTTGATTATTAAGTTATTTAAATAAAATCTCCTTAAATTCCTTTTTCACTATTTACCTCTGTAAATCTTTTATAACTAAAATTTAAGTGTATAACATTTATTATAACCACTCAAATTTTATTTATAAAATCCTTTCTATATTGTATATTATCCAATTTCATATTCAACTTCTGTGTAATTTAGGTAAGTTATATTGGAATGAAATTGTGTGTTATACAAATAAAACTTTCCAATTTAATTATCTCAAGTTTGAATCATTTATCCAAATTTTTGAATTTTTTTTTCTTTTAACTGAAATTATACTTTAAAATAAAATTTAAGAATTAAACTTCCGATTTCTTTCAAACCATTTAGTGATAAGTAATTATACACACATAATATGTCAAATCAAATTTTAAATCATATATCTATATATTATAAATTCAGTCATATTTTAGAGATTCAAATCAATTAAATTTCCCAAAACAAAGCTGTAGCAAGACAACAGAACTGTCTCTTCACTTCGAAACTCGAAAATGAATGTCGATGATGCTGCAGTCATCACCGAAATTATTTTCCAGCGACAAAGAGAAGAGCACTAAATTTTTAAACCTTAAAATCCTTTAGAAACATATTTCTACTTAGAAATACTTTAAATAATATATCCTTTTACAACTTTAAACACAATGTTTGAAATCCATCGAAAATTAAATTCTTAAATTTCTTGTTTTAAATTCATTTCAGTTCCCAAATAAATTTATAAACAACTATTTATAAATTCATTTATAGAACTATAAATGATAAGTTCCATAAATTTTCTTATATCTCAAAATTTATTTCATTAACCAAATTTAAAATAATATTGTGTCAGTTTGTTCTGTCAAAATGTTTTAGAAATCCTATCGATAGCGTTGATCAGACGAATCGATCGGAAATCCAAATCAACATCAACAACTCAAACAACACCATATATAAAACAAAACATAGATTTACAAGTACAATTCAAAATGTTTGGAGATAGTTTAGAAACAAAAGACAAGATGGTTAAACAGAGTAGAGAGATGGGTAAGCTTAGGTAAATCGCGGACAACCTTAACCGGGTCAACCGTGACTTAAAGAATAAGATCGATGTGGATTTTTCTGGGATCAATCTACGTTCGATCTCAAGAGATAGAGTTTGGAATAATAAAAGATATTAGCATCTAAACCAAGGATATAAAATCTTTGGTGAATTGATGCTATTGTAAAGGAGTTTCACCCCTTTATAAGAAAATTAGAATATTGGCGAGACCGCCAATTCACTATAAAGATCATTCGAAGTGGAGTCATGGGATACTCTAGAATCAAAAGATGATGAATAGTGAGGGACACGAATGAATTTTGGAACCGCAGGAAACGTTCCAAAATTCAAAGGAAATCGAATCAAAAGGAAGAGATTCAAACTCGAACAAAAGTGATTCTATAAATAAATTTACCATACATTCTAAGTTTTGCCTCAAAGCCAAAGCTCTGATAACAACTGTAACGACCCGATATTTTCAACCATTTGCATCCATTATAAGTGTATAGGTAGACAATCATGCCGGAGTTGAATTGCTCAAAATACCGCGTTGTAATTAAAATTTTGCAAATCTCAGAATATACAGTAAATAAATATAATCATAGATCACAGACACAGAGTAAAAATAATGCAGCGGAAGTAAAAGAAATAGTAGTTCATGAAGCTACTATATAAATGTATCAGAGTTACATGAGATATAACAGAAGAAATAGAATACAACAAAAGTCTCAATATAATGACCAAGTACAAGCTGAGTAGAACAACGGAATTGAGATAGGTAGGACATGACAAGCAGATAATCTCCAGCGATTCAAATCTCCAAGAGAGTGGAAATCCAAATCTGTGAATAACTCAGGCTGACCCGAGCGTAAAGCAAAACACAAAACACTCGAGTCAGGACAATATATACTTATATAATGTAAACCAACTCAAGTGAACTGTAATAAAGGTACAAGTAACTTAAAGAATGCTTGGGATCGCCCATTCTTTAAGGATCCGTTAAACTATCTACTATGTAGTAATATTCGATATTATAAAAATGTCTAATATAAAATAAACATACTTTTAAATAGCATTAAGGCTTTACATTTTCCACCTTAACACGTAATAGTCCCAGTAGTCTATCCAGTATTAGCATACTCCAAAAATGGGGGTTACCCTCGATACTCCACAGGCTACGGGACAAATCACAAATCGTAGTAAAGCTAGATATGGTAGGTGACACGACACAACTAGGCAATGCCAGGGTAGATATACCAATTACGCACACGGACTGATGGAGCGCATAGCAGCCACTATCGTCCACCTCGAACAACACTCCCAAATCGGAGGATGGCCATCTAATCAATCACAAGTAAGAGTATAATATCGAAGAAATGTGTCCGAGAAGAGGTGCTACCTCACTAGTCCGAGATCGCTCCTGTTTTAGCCACCTTATGCCAACTCACGGGAGTTGGGTCCACGTAACATACCTTAAGAACGTCGCCACCATCCTACTTCATTCTGGAATCTCCACCGCGTACACGGTTGTCAAAGTGGTTTTCGGTATCGACAGAGAGTATGTCCATATCCGATCCCGGTCTCTTTGCCAACCAATCGTTATTATAACCCATGGTTATAACTTTTAAAAACAATACTTTACTTCAAAATAAAATATCATTTCAAACCATATCTTTATCAAAATAAAGATTAAAACAATTTCAAACCATTTCCATATATTTAAATTTTCATATCATTTCAAAACATCATTTCAAATCATTTTAATATAATAAAATATCATATCCTTACAAAACTTCATTTCCAATCATCTCAATATCAAAATATCATATCTTTGATAGTTATACTTCGAAACAAAAATCATTTTTATTTCAAAACTATATCCATTTCAAAACAATATCATTTCCATTTCAAACATATATTCACCTTTCAAATAGTCTATACTTTCAAAGTTATAATTCTTTTGAAACTAAAACATTTGAAATCATTATACTTTGAAAATCACAACATTTTTGAAAACATATATTTGAAATCATCTTTTAATTCTACATATATACAAATTTATTAAATTAAACCCAAATTCTAAATTTTAATTTAAATTTAATTTAAACCATCATGTTCAACTCATATTCAGTTTACTAACAAACCATTTCAAATCTTATAATTTTCAAATATAGGTTTAATTCACAAAATACAATATTCAATCTTTAGATAATTTCAAAGCTTAAATATCCCACATTTCATAAATTCAAAATCATTTGTATACATTTCAAAATATCAAAATATTATTCAAAACATCATTCATTTATATTTCATTTAACTATCGTTTGAATCCATTCTTTTTATTAAATTTAAATACCATTTTAAACTCACATAAGAATCAAATTCTTCCATTTAAACCCATTTAAATGTCTCTTCATTATCTTTAGCATTTTTAACATTTAATTTCCAAAATTATATCATTTTGCAAAGATTATTTTTCATTAAAATTTTATTAAACAACAAAATATAGTTTTCGTAGCACTTACAAAATGCTACATAGAGTTATAGTTTAAAATAGTTCATTTAACAAAACGAAAGCACTTAAATGCTGTAATATATTTCCATTAAAATTAAAATAAACTTAAATGTTAAGTTTAACCACTACATCACTTACAAAGTGCTATAATAGCCTTTATTCCAAATTAACTCTTTAGTTCATTTAAACAACTACAACGATTACAAAATGCTGTAATATCTTTTACATACGTTTCAAAATGCTGTCAAATCAAATTTAGAGCTTAATTACCATTTCACAAATTTAACTAAATTTCCAATTCCATTTAATTAACTTAAACCTTTAATTAAAACCAAATTTCACATTTCCAAGTCAAATTTTATTTTAAAAGATCACTTTTAAACATTCATTTATTTAACCACTTAAATTCATATAAAAATCAATAATACTTTAATAAATCACTTAAATTCAAATTTAATCAAATTATCATATTTACCATTTCCAAATATAATTTAATATCCATTTTATTTATATAACTTAAATATCATTTTTAACCAAAATTCCAAATTTTAATTTTAATTTATATTTCAAAAATCCAGTTAAACCATTCATTAATTACATTTTTAACACATAGAAAAATCATAATTTCTTTAATTAAAAATATTTAAAAATCAGTTTAAATCAAATTTCCTAAATTTATATTTTTAAAATACTTAAAATTATCCAAAAACACTTTATAAAATAACCACGGGCCTGTATATAGTTTTCTAGCCTAGGTCAAGTGATACGGATATGTATCATTTCAATCCGCAGTTTAAAAAGATAAATCCGGGTTCTATCATTTCAAACCCGAAATCCCAAGTTAAATAAAATAAATAAAAACCATTCAGGCCTATCATTTCAGCCCATAACGATTTTTCCCTATTCTAAATTCCGTTCGGGTATGTATCATTTCAACCCATAGTGATTCTAATCTACAGGGAACTTGCAGTGTGATAAACATATATAAATAACAGAATAGCATGAAATAACAATAACATATGATATAATAAGTGTAATAACAGGTGTGAACATCATATGATAATAATATAAACATATATAACATGATGATATACATTACAGATTCAAATGGTGTCGGTTTATCAGTTATATAGGTACATATTGTCTGGTGAAAATAACTCACCTGTTTGTGCTGGAGATATCAAAACCAATGACACAATGGAAACAAAAGCACGATGACAAGACTACGGACTTGAGTGGAGAGCGAATCCAAGCTACAACTCTTGTGCACAACCCAAAACAAACAATCAAAACAACAAAATTCAATACGACTTACACTGTGCATCGAAACCTGACCAGTTCAAAGAATATCAATGGCGTCCTCAGTCCTCCCTGCCGCACCTCCCATCTCCTTCGTCCCCAGCAAATACAATTCCATTCTGTCCCCCTCATCCCCCACCTCCTCTGCCGCCCCCACCCAGCAAGCGTTCCCTCCCCGAGTCCCCCCACCTCCACCCGGATCCAATCAGCCGCTGTGCATCGAGATACCTGCCAAAACGTATGCACAGGTTGCGAGTTCGGCTCCTCGTTCCCCCCTCCTGCCCAACCCCCCGGCCAGAAGACGCCACCCACTGCCCCATTTCAAAAATGTGCGCCATACAGTTGAATTTCTAAAAAAAGAAAACCGTTGCCTTCGCTGTGCAGGCCTCCGACACGTGGCGCAGTCTTGCAGAGATGCTAAGATTTGCTATAAGTGCGGATTTTTCGGGCATCCACAATCTCTCTGTCCCAATAAAATCCCTAGTCAGCCTCAGGCTCGAATAACTAGCAAAGTCCCCTCCTCTTCCACTAAGGACAAACAACCCTCTGCCCGTTGGGCCCCAATGTCCAATCCCCACTCAGATCGCACGAAACCCTTCAGCTCCCCAAGACAAATCATTTCCCCTGCAACTCCCCATAGCCCACCTCATTCCCCTAAACAGCATCATAATTCATCTTCGAACTCTAAAACTTTCACAATGGCAGACCCATCACTGCTTCTCGTCGCAAACATTATCTCTGGCACCTGGTCCCTAGACTCCCTCCGCCACACGCTATCCACTACATTCCAACACAGAGACTGGCCTCTCTGGCTTCAGTCCGACAACAGCTTCATCTTCTACTGCCCCTCATTCTTAATCAGAGACCAAATCCTCCAAAGATCGACCATCCCTACAACCGCGGGAACTATACAATTCCACCCCTGGTCTGAGCTGGACCGCCCCGCGCCGACATTGGACCCACCCTCATGGGCAAGAATCTCTGGGTTCCCTGAATTGCTCCGTTTCAACTCAGAAGCCATTTCGGAAGCCGTTAAGCCAGTAGGTAGGTTCCTGGCTCAGGACGATTGCGAATGGGCTGAGCTTGACCACCGTTTTTTATACATCCAAATCCAGTTCTATAGTGGCATCATCTCCCCATCATCCTATGTCTCTGTCCTTAACAACACTGAATACCTCCTTCGTATAGAAAGATGGGAACACGAGCACCCGAACAGACGCCCAGAGAACCACCTACTGGGATTCGACTACGAAAGGCACTTCCCCCTCTTCGAGCAACACATCCAGATCGACGACCTTGAGTCAGACGACAGATTTGACGTCCTGAATTACTCCCCCATCTTCTCCGGCTCCCCACCGGCGCCTGGCCTTATTTACGATCAATCCTTTGAGGTGGTGGGTCCAAGGGGTTGGGACCCATGGCCAACCCAGGAACACAGGTGGGACCCTTTCTCTGACTTGGACCTCTCATCCCCGCTCTTCCAACAAATCCCAACCCCCCAGACCTCATCCGTCCCTCCCCATCCCCCCCCCAACCCTGTCCCTCATACAGACACCCAATCTCTTCCGGTGCAGATCCTTCATTCCCCCCTCCAAGCTGACCCCCCCTCTCCCATTCTTCAATTCCCTATCCACAGCCCAGAGGAACTCAGTCAAGCGGCCCCTCCTAGGACTAATCAAGAGCTTCAGACCGACACTCAAGCGGTTGCTCAGTGGTCTCAGCCAATCACACCAACAGCGGTGCGTCGAAGCTCCAGACTGGACAGAGCAGCATCTCATCCTGGTAGTTTCTTTAAACACGTTGTATTTTCGTCCCTTAATAAAAGCTTAAATAAAAAAATGGCACGTTGCATGGGAGTTAACCTGCATGGAGAACACTACTCCTCCATGCAGGCACTAGAATCGGAGCGCTTATCATTCTCCCAATGAAGCTAATATCCTGGAATACACGGGGGTTGGGGGACCCCAGCAAAAGACACGCTGTTAGCCTTGTCATATCCCCTCACAAAGTAGACATTCTTTTCCTGCAAGAATCCAAACTATCCGACCCAAACCCCAACATACTCAGACAGATTGGTGGGCCATTCCTAACTGGGTGGGCCCACATTAATGCTGTCGGCTCGTGCGGCGGTATAATGACAGCTTGGAATGAATCCGTGTGGTCCCACTGCCAAACCTTCTACCACACTTCTGCCCTTCATGTAGCCCTTCGACACATACAAACTAACACAATCTTCTTCTTCACAAATATCTATGGCCCACAGAACCCTCGAGATAGAAACGATCTCTGGACAAACTGCCTCTCCTTCTCCTCACATATCAATGGCCCCTGGGTTGTTGGAGGAGACTTCAATACCACCAAATCCCCAACAGAAAGGAACTCTGGCAACCTTTCCCAAGACTCCGAAGCCTTTAATCAGTTCATCAACCAGTGCTCCCTAATTGACCCACCCATTAGTAATCGCCTTTACACCTGGTCAAACCACAGATCCGACCCCTCACTTGCTAAATTAGACCGCTTCCTTTTCAACCCAACCTGGGAAGACTTATTCCCTCTTTCCATCGTCTCGGGCCTAGCCACTGTTATCTCCGACCATTGCCCACTCCTCCTAGACACGGGATCCCTCACTTGCCACAACAGACCCTTCAGGTTCGAGCGCCTCTGGCTCCTCGAGCCATCTTTCGACAACTTCATCAGAGAAATCTGGACTCAGCCCTCCCCCATTCAATCAGCCACAGCCAGGGTAGTCTCCAAGCTCCGCTCTCTTCGAAAAATCATCAAACCTTGGGCCAAATCAGTTTGGGGCTCCATTCGTTTGCGCATCGCAGCCATCCAAGATGAGATTCTAGACCTTAATATCCTGGAAGAAACCTCCCCGCTCTCTGAACCGGACCGCTCTCGTCTGAGAGAGCTGGAAGCGGACCTCGACAGGTTGTTACTGCAAGAAGAAATAGGCTGGAAGCAGCGGTCCAAAGCGAAATGGATCGACGAGGGAGACAAGAACACTGCTTACTTCCACCGTCTTGCCAACGGCAGACGTAGATCCAATCACATCCCCGAAATCACCCATGACAACATCACTACCACCGATCAATCGGCCATCCTCAAACTCTTCACCGACCATTACCGAACTATTCTTGGCTTCCACCCCCCTCCTCTCCCCCCAATCGATTGGGAACGGATCTACCCAGTTAACCCCCTCATCCCCATTGACCATCCCTTCACTGAAGAAGAAATTTGGGCAGCGCTTAAAAGCATGTCGGATGATAAGGCTCCTGGCCCAGATGGTTTCGGGCCTCTCTTCTTCAAACACTACTGGGAAATCATCAAGTTTGACATCATCGAAATGTGCTCTGAATTCCATACCAATCCAACTTCCGTGGACCGCATCAACTACGCAAATATCATTCTTCTCCCAAAATCCCCAGGCGCCACCTCCCTCTCGTCCTTTCGCCCCATTAGCCTCCTAAACACAACCTTTAAAATCATAACCAAGGTCCTAGCCAACCGCCTCCAGAGCGTTATAGCCCCCCTTATTGGAATCGAGCAATCTGCATTCATCTCGGGCCGTAACATCATGGACTGTGTAGCAATGACTCAGGAGATCATTTCCTTTTGCCACTTGACCTCAACACCAGGAATGCTACTCAAACTAGACTACTCAAAAGCGTTCGACTCGGTTAACTGGCAATTCATAGTGGAGCTAATGGAACACAGAGGCTTCCCCTCAAAATGGTGTAACTGGATATCCTCTATACTCAACTCAAGCATGTCCTCGATAATCATCAATGGGACCTCGGGGGGCCTAATCAAATCGGCCCGCGGACTGCGACAAGGTGACCCACTTTCTCCCCTGCTTTTCGTTCTGGTGGCTGATGTGTTCAATCGCATGATCAAATTAGCAATTTCGAACAACATCTTTCAAGGCATCAACCTCCCCAATTCTAACCTATCCATATCCAACCTCCAATTCGCGGACGACACCATTCTATTCGCATCACCCATGTTCAACCACATCCACTGCCTCAAAGTAGCACTATATTCATTCGAACTCATATCGGGCTTGTCCATCAACTTTAGCAAAAGTTCCATCATCATGCTCGGAAAAGCTGATCACCTCGGGCCAACCTGTTCCAGCCTGCTCAACTGTAAGATCACACATTTCCCCATCTCCTACCTCGGTGTCCCTATCCGTCCAACCAAATTGCATAGATCAGATTGGTTCCCCCTCATCACCAAAATAGAAAAAAGACTTCATTCATGGAAAGCTCATTCCTTGTCCACAGCAGGGCGCCTAGTCCTCGTTAAATCCGTTCTATCATCGATCCCCACTTACTGGATGTCATTGTACAAACTCCCTCCTTGGGTAATCAAAAAAATCGATTCAATCAGAAGTTCCTTTCTTTGGAACGGTAGCAACATAAAGAGGCTCGTAAACTGGCAAACTGCCTGCCTACCCCTGAGAAACGGCGGCCTTGGAATCACTAATCTGTTTGACTTCAACACATCGCTCCTCGCCAAATGGCTCTGGCGGTTCCTAACCCCTGGCCCCACCCTCTGGAAATCTTGGATCACCTCCCTACACTATCACTCTAACCCTCACCTTGTCCTCCACGCCCCCAATGGCATCAAACCATCCCCCTTCTGGTCTGGAGTAATTTCAACCCTACCACGTGTTAAAAGGCTATTCCACGTCAACCTGGGAAATGGGGCTAATTGTCTCTTCTGGCTAGACACATGGCACAATCAACTTCCACTCTCCTCCATCCTCCCCAACCTCTTTGCTCATACAACTAATATCTTCACCTCCATCTCTGACATTTCCTCTTCGGGCCCAGCTCAGCTTCTCCCGGCTTCCTACTTTGACCTCTCCACCCTCACCGAGATCCACCTCGTCTCCTCAATTCTCCGCAACACCCACCTCAACTCCAGACCAGACTCCTTCACTTGGGCACCCAACCCCTCATCCGGCTTCTCTGTTGCCTCATGCTATGCCCACCTTAACAACCCTGGACGACTATTCACCTTCCCCAGACTCTGGAAGTGCAAGATTCAGCCCCGCCTTGCTTTCCTGCAGTGGTGTCTCATCCAAGGGCGAATTAACACAAGAGACAGACTCCTCCGCCATAACATTGTAGTAGACCCCAGCTGCGTCCTATGTTCCACCTCAACAGAAAGTTTGCAACATCTCTTCTTCGAGTGTGATTTTGCGATCAGGGTTTGGGCGGCGACGACTGCTCATATTCTCGGACATATTCCCACGTTCACCTCGTTTTTCGATCATTGGCAGAACAACCCCCCCAACTATCACCTAGATCTCACGGTTGCTATTTTCAGCTGGTGGATCTGGGCCGAGCGCAATGCACGTGTATTCTGCAAGCCCATATCTAGCCTTGAAGAAACCTATAGACGTATTACTCACCATTTCTCATCTATATCAGGTCGTAGCTTCTCCGCTCCGTTCAGGCTGAGACTTCCTCACCCCAGCTCTCCTCAGGCTGATTCCTCGGGCAGCACATCAGCAGTTCCTCCTGACAGGCATCGTGGGCATCACTAAACCGCGACTTTGCTCCGGCCTTTCCATCACTGTTTTTACTGGCTATATGCATTTTGTATATATAACTCTGTCTCACTATGACTAGCTTACTGCTTCTCAATACTTTTTGGCCAGCGATCAGGCTTGTTGATCGCATTATTTACTTATTATATGATATCTAATCGGCTGTGTAGTGCCACGCTACACAACCGTGTCGCTCAAAAAAAATTCAATACGACTTTAAAATGAAATAACTTTGAAATGAAAAGAGATTTGAATGTCAAATCATTTGCCTTGTTTTCTACAATGCTTTGCATGGCCTAGGGGTTTATTTAGGTCAGGTTTGACATGACTTTGGCTCAGGTTTGATCATAGGAATGCATGGCATAAAGGCTAGAACATGTGGAGGAAGTTACAACACAAGAATATCAAGAGACTAGGCAACATAGTGGAGTTTGGTTCACCTTTTGGCTCGGTCTATGGGTCAAATGGCTCGGCCATCATCTGGTACAGGTCTGGACAGAGGTTTGGGTGATGAGTAGAAGCAGCCAAAGGTCATGTATCAAGTGGTGGTGGTGGCTAAGGGGGTGGCCAAAGCAAGATATGGAGGGTAGGTGATGATATGTGTGGTCTAGGCAATGTTTTGTGGAGTTTTGTGGTGATGTCTTCAAGTGGAAGGTCATGGCCTGTCTTGGTCAGAGGGAAGGGAGTGTTTGCTGTAGTAGATGGAGGAGGTGATGATGGGGATGAAGGTGGTAGAGGCTAGGCCAAGCAAACATTTGAAGAGATCAAGGCAAAATTGCATAGAAAAGTAAGAAAAAAAGTAGAAAGAAAAGAGGGAGATTACCAAATTTTTTTGCAAGATGGAGGCCATGATTTCTTTTAGGGTTTTGGAGCTTTGAAATTCGTGAATAAGATGAGCGAGTCGGCTGAAAATGAATGAGGAAAAGAATGGCAAAAATAAAATAAAAGATGTATTGATTGAAAAGAAACGGTAGAATTCAAAAGGGCTAAGCACACAAAAGGTATCAAACTCTTCGTATATCTTTAATTCCTTTTTTATAACTTTATATTTCTGGAAAAAGAAATAATCCCAGATAAAATTTCGAAATTTTATCAAAATATAATAATTTATATAAATATTTATCAATTATATAAAGTTAAATTAAGAAAATAGCTAAAATAGTAAACTAGTCTAGAAAATTTGGAATTGAATAGAATAAATTTTTAGAAAATTCATATGAGCTTGTAATATATTTTTAAACATAAATAATAACATGAAATAAAAATATATTCACAAAATAAACATTTAAAATTTAATTTACATATAATTTCTAATGAAGAAAATAGCAGAAAATAGGAAAACCACCTTTTGAAAATAGGAAATCATCATAGTAAATTTTGGAAAAATTCTATTATCATTTTTAAAATATTTAGAGATGGAAATATACATAAATAAACATATTGACACATATTAAAATAAAATATAAGAAAGAAAATATGATTTATAAAATTTAAAATAGGCAAAATTGCACAATAAAACAAATTATACTAAAAATTGAAATGTACATAACTTTTACATTTTAACTCCGTTTTCAACGAAACGAAAAGTAGTGTTCAAGTTATTACATCTATTTTTATAATAAAAGATAAAATTTATAATTTCAAACTTTTAAATTTTTAAGTTTAAAAGTCAAAGTTTGACTATTTTAACCAAAATTCACATTTTCTGGAAATATTAAATTTAGTCATATTTGGAATTCAAATCCACATACAAAATCAAAGTTTTTATATTTACAATAACAAAATTTATTCTTTTCATAAATAAAGCTTATAAATCTGGAAATCAATTTAAAAATAATTGTAAAATACAAGGTTGTTACTTACTTAGAGTATTTCATCCTCAAAATTCTCCCATGAGCAACAAAAGAAACAATCACATAGCAGTACTTAACAGTATTCAATCACTAGCAAACAAAAGTCTTGTTGAAGTTCAAAATCCTCTCATCCCACAAGGATGATAAACAATCTACCAAGCGCAGCTCAACAGCCTTAGGTTACTACTTAGACGATTATTCATGCTACCTTATAGCAAATCAAAGAGTCATCACCTAAACTCTTCCATAACCCAACAATACATAGTACGCATATATATACTACAGCCCATACGATGTGCATGGATAATCCATATGCAATATCAAACACGATCACTTGCTCGATCGCATAAATTTCACTTCCCAACTAGTATAGATCACTTGACCTCTCTAGTGCGTACTTCGATCTGGTTCCTTGATTAGAAACATACGTTCTCCTTACATAGCCATATACTATGATAAAAAACTTTAGGATCTTATCAAAAGTATATACTAAGTGTTCATCGTTAAGAATATAGTAAAAATTCCTTGTTCGGACCGGTGTAAACCACCTTGAAATCACATACTGGAACACTAGATCAAGAATAGTCATGCGAGTAAAAGATCTATATACAACTTGCGTATTTATCCCATTGGTTTATTAACTACACTAATATCTTTATTTAACACAATCTTTTATACAAATAGTATGTCATTCCATACTAAATTGTTTATGAACCATTTCATAAAAACATAACTTCAAGCTTATAAACCTTTTATAACTTAAGTTCACACTCGTATAACACTCCATGACATCCTAAGAGTATATACAAAACATCAAATTTTGTTTTACTTAACAAGGATGTTCAAAATTAAAACTTGTTTTAGCTAGCTACTTTTTTATTTTAAGTATTATATAAACTCAACTTTTATACTTTCACACAAGAACATGTTTCTTCAAGTTCTATAATGATTCGGAAGTTTTCGATTGGCAAAAAAGCCGAAAATCATGTTTCCCTTTAACAAATGAAATCTACTAAACAACATATCCTATCATGACATAAATACCATACAATCCTAATGCATAGGCTATATGTGTCCATAAAATAACATAACAAATTTCAATAATTTATTAAACATAATTTACCCATAAAGGTAAAACATGAAAAGTTCAAACATTTATCCCGGGCTATGCCACTACCATTCAGCCACCCTACACAGTATACATATTAAACTTCTCTACACCAAAAATTTCATATCTAATTTCTTTTAATGAAAAACTTTTAGAACTAAACACCGGGTTTTATTTTGAATCATTTTTAAATAATAATACATAGATATATCTTTTGTATAACAAATCATGCTTTCGTAATCAAAGCAAAATCCATTTTACTAAAACATTAACCCTATAGCATCCCACACTCAGAAACCTGAAAATGAACGCTGATGATGCTGAAGTCATCACTCGAATTATTTTCAAGCCGCAGAAGTGAGTTCAGTACATCCAATTCATGCCTTTTGGACTTAACAAAAATCATTTCAAAAAAGTATCAAAAACTTCATAAATATTACTAAGTATCATGGTCTCAATTTCATAAACTAATTTCCTAAATACTTACTTCCAAATAATACTGCTAATATTTTTCCAAAATCTTGAAAGAAACATTTTCAAAAACACCGAGATGTAAGTTCTCAAAATACCAATTTAATCCTTGTTTATAAGTCGAGTTTTATAAACCATACTTATATAAAATGACTTTTTTATATAAAATCCTTTCACAAATGCTTATTTTACAAAGTATTTTATCCTGCCTTAGATTAAAACAAATATATTTTACTAAATCAAAACTTTTAAACCAACATTACCACAGAACGCCTTATAGTCAAACTATGAAACTAAATTTACAAGGTGTACGTGAAATGACCCTCCTATTTCCACCCTAATTTCATAAGGATTTTTTTTTTGCTATGAGATGATATATTGATATGTCATTCATTACAAACATATTTTCCAAGGTCATTTTCTTTTTCCAATAACCAAAATATATCCAGGATCAAAATAACTTACCAATATAAATATATCAGTGCATATCTAATAACATACACATACATATGAAGATGTATGTGTTCTTCTTGTTTAAATTCAGAGTATATACTTTACTTTTTTTTTGTTCAATAACATCCTGTTTGATTTAGAGATTTAGTAATTCAGATACATTATTGTATTCAGATTTTGGCCATGAAATCCACTAGAAACATGTACTTTAGTCTGTCATTAGGATCAAGAAATGTTCAAGTAATATTCAGTAGTAAACAAGCTTTTAATGTAGATGATTGTGTTTAAAGTCTGGATAATATTAGATTCAGTATAAAAGAAAGTGGATCCTAAGTGAACACAAGCAACATCTAGGCGTAATGGAAACGCGCCTAACTTATACACAAAAGGTCACGAGTTCGAGTGCTATGCTGGTCGGTTCAAACACAATTTTTGGTTTTCTTCTTTTTTTTTTTTTTTACTTCTGAAAGGTTAGAAATCTGATACCTACCTATAATTGTACATATATGTTTAATTTTTGCCTATAACCCAACATACAAAACAATCCTTCTTACTTTACTATTTTTGTATCCCATTCCTACAACTGTTTTAAGAATTTATGATCATTTTGCTCAAATATCAACATGTACACAGATATACATGTACATGTCAATATCTCTGCTCATTTTCCAGAAAACTGAGTGAAACAATTGCTAAATGTACTATGCTTTGAAATGCATCTGTATTTTCAAGATACAGCCTATCATGATCAACCAATACTCCATTTAGTTGAGGCTGGTTAACCCATGAGTCCTGTATATGCTACTCACTAGTTCAAAAATGATGGAGATACCTTTCATTTCATTCTATCTGAAGCTTTTAGAAAAACATTTTACTTTTCCTAATTCAATTCAGAAATGAATTCAGATTTATTTACAAAGCATTACAGTAAAAAGAAAATAAAATCCTTTTAAGTTTACTTCTTGCTAAATCCAGATTTTGTTCTAAAACTCAGTGCTCTGTTATGTCTCAAGATTAACTAATACATAATATAAATTATACAAAACAGTAGCTCAACTACATATGCATGTTTCTCCTCCAAACATCCATATCAATAATTAAAATCATTTCATTGTTTCCCACTCAGATTTTTCCCTTGAGATTTTAAACCTTAATGCATAACAGTATATTTAGCATGATACAACTAGTTCATCTAACCATAATAGAATTCATTACATGACTGGAAATCTTAGAAACATAAAATTTTTCCTGAATACATGCAGATATAATCAATTTAAACTCTTATTGAAACTAGCTAGCATGTTCATTCACTCCTCCATAAAAGCCATTACTTCATTTTTACTTAGTGCCTGGGTTACCTGAAAGAACACAAGTGGCTGCCTCATTTTAAAATGAGACACCCCATATGCCATGAGCAAACAAGGGTCAGATCTATGATCTGGTATGAGTAACATCAATTCATTCATGATATTAAGCAATAGAGAATATAAGGGTACTAACTTGTTATTTAAGCAAATTTCTGCAATCAATTATTTTAACATAATATAATTAAGTTGATTCAGGTATGATATATTCATTTATCATTCCTTCACTTACATACATAATCATGCAAACATAATTATCTATATGCAACATTTTCATTTACTGGAATCATCTTGGTTCCATACCATTCAACCTAAGAAATATCCATATTCCTATTTCTTCATTTACAGGTTGTAATATTCAATTTAAATCCCTGCCTCATCTGCTATTAAGGAATCACTGGGACACATTGCAATGAACTAATTCACATCATTGCACAAAGATCTCAGGGCTTGAACAAACCATGTGCCAACTTGCATACTTCAAATATGACAAGCATTCCAGCAGCTTTCTTGGCCTTCCCTTCCCTAGTTTATTTACTAGTGTATAGTCTTAAATCCTATCATCAAATATGCTAAGTGAACATATCACTGCAAACATGGAAACATCCATAATTTCTTCTAGCATAATTCTCCTCAGAAATAATCAGACAGTTATTTCCTAAATGGGGTCAATATGTCTTGATCTTAGTAAAATATGAGAATATTTTCAACTGTAAAAGAGGCATGGCATGTTATATTGATCTGCAAGCCTTTATGATTGATTCAGATTCAAGATCTGGTTCAATCATAATTTTAGCTTGTGGGTTTCTTTTTTTTTGATTTGATTAAGGGCTCAGCACTTAGAAAATTTCTATTGCACCCTTAACATTTTTCTTTTCAAGCCTCAGCACTTATACCAAGTATAATGCAGCTCTAATCATTTTTATAAAGTTTCCATGCCATAGATCTATAACAGCTGAGAGTATTCTCTATATAATTTTTAAGATCCTAAACTTTAACATTTGTGAGTATAAATAAATCAGTATGATACTCATCCAAAGACAAATGTCTCAACCAATCAAAGATCATCCAAAATCATCCATATTAAATCATATCAGATTTAAAATAAAACATCCAAAAAGCATTGATGAAATCATATACATCAAAACCAGAAATATATATAAATGGAAATAAAAAGTGGCTGCCTCATCTCAGGTCTTAATGCCATGAACTTAGTGAGATTACTCACCTAAATGTTTCTTCTTATTAATCCAGAAAATTCTTGTTTGAGTGTTTTCTCCTTCCTTCCAATATTTTCCTGTTTTTCTTATTTTTGTGCAGCTCGGGGTAAAAATGATTCTACTGGCTAAACTGCCTATTTATAAACATTTTTCCTCTAGGGTTTTGTTGAAACAGAATTCCATTTCTGTCCTGGCTAGCATCATGCAATTTTTATTCATAATACCCCGGCCATATTAACCAATTTAAAGGCTGCATTTTCTTTCTTTTACTTTTCAGAAAATGGCCACTCTCCTAGTCATGTTAAAAGTGTGACTATCCTATTCTACATTTTTAATTATTTCTGAAAATCCCCTTTGCTATTTTTGCCTATACAAGCTCATTAACTTGTATCACATTTCATGTCATTTTAATGTCATAGTTTTTACTTGCTTATAT
This sequence comes from Allium fistulosum, assembly GCA_030737815.1. Classification (NCBI taxonomy): domain Eukaryota; kingdom Viridiplantae; phylum Streptophyta; class Magnoliopsida; order Asparagales; family Amaryllidaceae; genus Allium; species Allium fistulosum. Next base: position 923,778,903 of record CM060906.1, read on the forward strand.
ATATATATATACTTTTCAGTGCTTAAAAATATATATATTTGTACACATATTTTATCTAAGCTTATTTTAATTTCTCTTTAATTTCAGAAGCATATGTACCTATATGTATACAGGTTTACTAATATACATAATTTTCTCTTCTGGGTTTTAAATAAAATTTTGTTTACTGATTTAAAGTAAAACCTACTTTTCTTATTTTCTAAGATGATCCATATAATTTCAGAAATCAAACAACCATGTTGCCAAATCATGTTTGTATTGCCCTTTAATTCTTGTTTTAAATCCAAGAAATCTGGAGTTCTTCCTTGTGCCATTTCAGTGTGCACGTGCACACATATACTTGCACACTATTTATTCCAGAAATTTCACCATATTTAAATCTAAATATTTCAAAAATTAAATCATTTTACAAAAATGATTTTTCACAAAATTTTGGGGTATTACATTCACCCCTCCTTTTAGGAATTGTGTCCTCACAATTTTTTCTAACATTTATAGTGAGCATCTTTTTCTTTTCTGAAAACTTATCAAACATATGCATAAGCAAACAAATTCAACCATATCAACCATGCATAACAAATAATTTTTCCAGAAAAAAAAAAAATTACCTTTTAATTTGCAAAAAGCTTAGGATAATCCATTCTAATCTTATCCTCTAACTCCCATGTGCAGTCATTAGGATCACTACTCCACTGGATCTTAACTAGTTTCAAAGTTTTGCTTCTTAATTTCTTTTCTTCCTTGGCTACAATCCCCACTGGTTCTTTTTCATAAACCAAGTCAGGATTTATTTGAATTTTGGTAGGCTCTTCCAAAATGTCTTCCTTATCATGTACCCATTTTCTAAGTTGGGACACATGAAAAACATTATGCATTGCTTTCATCTCCTCTGGTAGTTCTAATTTGTAAGCCAATGAACCAATTCTTTCCAGAATTTTATAGGGTCCAACATACCTTGGTGTAAGCTTACCTTGCTTGCCAAATCTCATGACTTTCTTCATAGGTGAAATCTTGATGAAAACAAGGTCTCCCACTTCATATTCCACTTGCTTTCTCTTCCTATCTGCAAATTTCTTTTGCCTATCTTGAGCTGCTGCTATTCTTTTTCTTATTAACCCAATTCTCTCTGTAGTTTCTTTAACATATTCAGGTCCAAGAACAGCCCTTTCTCCAGTCTCTACCCAGCATATAGGTGATAAACATGGCTTGCCATATAAGGCTTCAAATGGTGCCATCCCTATGGTGCTTTGGTAACTGTTATTGTATGTGAATTCAGCTAGATGGAGGTGGTCTTCCCAGTTGCCTCCAAAGTCCAGTGTACATGCTCTCAACAAATCCTCTAAGACTTTGTTCACCACCTCAGTTTGACCATCTGATTGTGGATGGTAGGCAGTGCTTAAGCACAATTCACTCCCCATAGCCTCTTGAAAACTTTTCCAAAACCTTGAGGTGAAGATGGTATCCCTATCACTCACAATGGTTTTAGGTATGCCATGCAACCTTACTACCTCTTTCATGAATATTTGAGCCAATTTTGGAGCATTTCTTTCTGCTCTAACTGGGATAAAATGTGCTACCTTAGTTAGCCTATCCACAATTACCCATATACTTGTGTTTCCCTTCTTAGATCTAGGCAGACCATCTATGAAATCCATAGATATGTCCTCCCACTTCCACTGTGGTATACTAAGGGGTTGCAATAGTCCTGATGGCCTTTGTGTCTCTGCCTTGACTTGTTGGCAAGTCATGCACCTTGCAACATATCTGGCCACATCTGACTTCATCCCCTTCCACCAAAGATTTCTTTTCAAATTTTGATACATCTTGGTGCTACCTGGGTGTATGGAGTACTTACTCCTATGGTACTCATTTAATATTTCCTCTTTCAATTCTATATTTTCTGGAACACATATCCTGTTTTTATTCCTCAAATACCCATTTTTATCAACTTGATAATTTATTACTTCCTCCCCTTTTGATATGAGCATTTTCTTTTCCACCATGTTTAGGTCTTGTTCCTGCATTTGCCCAATCTTAAGAAGTAAATCTGATTGCAGAGATATCATACTTAATTTCCCTTTACCTTCACCTTCTTCAATGGGCATCATTTGTTCCTCACTACTTTCCTCAATTTCCAAATCAGTAAGTATAGACAAATCCCTAAACTCTTCCATCATCAACATGGCTACTTTGGCATGTTGTCTACTCAAGGCATCTGCAACTTTATTTGCCTTGCCTGGTGTATACAGTATGTCTAGATCATAGGCAGCTAGGAATTCTACCCATCTATGTTGCCTCATGTTCAAATCTTTTTGTGAGAATAAATATTTCAGTGCCTTATGATCAGTGTACAAAATGAATTTGGCACCTAACAAATAATGTCTCCAAAGTTTCAAAGCATACACAACTGCTGCTAGTTCAAGATCATGGGTTGCATACCTGGTTTCATGTGGCTTTAATTGCCTAGATGCATAGGCTACCACCTGGTCTTGCTGCATCAACACAGCCCCTAACCCAGAGCCACTTGCATCAGTGTACACAACCAAATTTTCATTTCCTTCTGGCACTCTCAATACTGGTGCATTTATCAGAGCTTCCTTTATTTTGATAAAAGCTTGCTCACATTTTTCTGTCCATACAAAGGCTTGGTTCTTTCTAGTTAAATTGGTAAGTGGTGATGATATTTTTGAGAAATCTTTTATGAATCTCCTATAATATCCTGCCATCCCCATAAATGATCTAATCTCACTGATGGTGCTAGGCCTTTTCCATGCTTGGATTGCCACTACCTTGTTAGGGTTTACTGATATTCCTTTGGCAGAGATGACATGCCCAAGGAAATGCACTTCTTCTTTCCAAAATGCACATTTTGAAAATTTTGCCTTTAAATCATTTTCCCTTAGTCTTGACAAAACTAAATGCAAATGATTTTTATGCTCTTCCACTGTCTTGGAATAAATCAAAATGTCATCAATAAAAATCAGTACAAATTTGTCTAGATAATCTCTAAATATTCTATTCATCAAATCAACAAAATATGAAGGAGCATTTGTCAAACCAAATGGCATAACCAAAAATTCATATAAGCCATATCTTGTGTTAAATGCAGTGTACTTAACACTTGAGTCTTCAACCTTCATTTGATGGAATCCTGATGCTAAGTCTAGCCTAGAAAATATTTTAGCTTCACTGAGTTGGTCAAAGAGATCATCTATTCTAGGCAATGGGTATTTATTCTTGATGGTTACTTTATTTAGCTCCCTGTAATCTATGCACATTCTCAAGGTACCATCATGTTTTCTTACAAACACCACTGGAGAACCCCAGCAGGAATTGCTTGGCCTTATAAATCCCTTGCCTTCTAATTCTTCCAACTGATTTTTCAATTCTTTCAGTTCACTTGGCCCCATTCTATAAGGTTTCTTAATTATTGGACTTGCTCCTGGAATGAGATTAATTTGGAACTCAACTGGTCTGTGGTGTGGAACACCCTTAACTTCCCCAAACACATCCAAGTATTCATTAACTATGGGAATTTCTTCAATGGTTAGTTCACTCAGATCTTTTTCTAAGTCAACTAAATGATATAGTTTTCCTTCCTTAGCTACCTCACATAAAACTGTGATTCTCTGGCCTCTAGAATTTTGCAATGATATGGTGGATGAGTCTAAATTAATTATGGCTTTAAATTGCCTTAACCAGTCTACCCCCAATATAACACCTATATTTGGGTAATTCAAAACATATAAATTGGAAATAAAAATATTTCCTCCTATGTTTAACTCCACATCCACACAAATCATATTTAAAACACTAGAACTCCCCAATGGACTGTGTATATGCAATGGGGTTTCAACTAATATGCAATTCAGTTTTAGCATTTTAACCAATTCATAAGAAATTAAGGAGTGAGTTGCCCCAGTATCATACACTACTGTTATGGGTATGGTACAAATAAGTAATGTACCTTCCACTTGGCTATGGTTTACAGTGTTACTTTCCACTGTGGCTTTGCCTTTTCCTTCCAAATTTGCCAATTTGCCTTGCTGTTTATACTCAGGACAATTCCTCTTCATATGTCCCTCTTTCCCACATAGATAGCATTTGAAAGCTCCTCCTTTCAACTCTGGACATTTTGGTTTGATATGCCCTTCCTTTCCACACTGATGGCACACAATTTTCTTCTTGTCTTCCTTAGCTTTGACATCTCCAGTGCTTTTGTTACTAGCCTCTTCTTTCTTCTTATCATAAGGGTGATACCTCCCCTTACCTTTCTTGTTATTATTGCTCTTAAAATTTCTGAACTTCTCCCTTTCCTTGTCATGCTGCTCCAACCTCAAAGCTAAGTCTATCACATGATCAAAAGTCTTGTCTGCATAAGGTAACATAGCTCTGCTAAGTCCTGGGTTTAGACCTTTTATGTACCTATCATTTTTAGATGCTTCATCTGCCACAAGCATTGCTCCATATGTGGAAAGTCCCTCAAACTTTTGAGTGTATTCTGTGACAGTCATGGTTCCTTGTCTAAGCCTAATGAATTCTTCTAGCAAGGTAGTCTTTGCTGATGCTGGTACAAACCTTGCCTCCAACATCTCTTTGAATTGATTCCAAGTGATTTCATTCTCATTCCTTCCTGCAATGATTACTTCCCACCAGCCTAAAGCTACTCCTTTTAGCTGTCTTGAAGCCACTTGCCTCTTTCTTTGATCATCAAGTTGCATGTCATTGAAAATTCTTTCCAATGTTCTCAACCATGTTTGAATTTCCATGATACTCTCTGTCCCTTCAAAGCTTTTGCCTCCTAAATGAGTATATGTCTTAAGCAATTTTGAGAGTTCTTCATAGGGATTTTCTTGCCTTTGTCCTGCCCCATCCCTAAATGCTCTCACCAAGTCTTGCAGATTGACCATTGGTGGTGCATGGGAAGATCCTGCTCCTTGATTTGGTGGTCTCCCTACCATAGTTTGCTAATAATAATTTACATAGCTGGTTAGTTTGATATTTAGTTCCTTTTAATTTTATTTCTATCTAAGAACTTGATCCTTACTTCTACTATGTTGAATAACATAGCTCTGATACCAACTGAAATGACCCTCCTATTTCCACCCTAATTTCATAAGGATTTTTTTTTTGCTATGAGATGATATATTGATATATCATTCATTACAAACATATTTTCCAAGGTCATTTTCTTTTTCCAATAACCAAAATATATCCAGGATCAAAATAACTTACCAATATAAATATATCAGTGCATATCTAATAACATACACATACATATGAAGATGTATGTGTTCTTCTTGTTTAAATTCAGAGTATATACTTTACTTTTTTTTTGTTCAATAACATCCTGTTTGATTTAGAGATTTAGTAATTCAGATACATTATTGTATTCAGATTTTGGCCATGAAATCCACTAGAAACATGTACTTTAGTCTGTCATTAGGATCAAGAAATGTTCAAGTAATATTCAGTAGTAAACAAGCTTTTAATGTAGATGATTGTGTTTAAAGTCTGGATAATATTAGATTCAGTATAAAAGAAAGTGGATCCTAAGTGAACACAAGCAACATCTAGGCGTAATGGAAACGCGCCTAACTTATACACAAAAGGTCACGAGTTCGAGTGCTATGCTGGTCGGTTCAAACACAATTTTTGGTTTTCTTCTTGTTTTTTTTTTTACTTCTGAAAGGTTAGAAATCTGATACCTACCTATAATTGTACATATATGTTTAATTTTTGCCTATAACCCAACATACAAAACAATCCTTCTTACTTTACTATTTTTGTATCCCATTCCTACAACTGTTTTAAGAATTTATGATCATATTTTTGCTCAAATATCAACATGTACACAGATATACATGTACATGTCAATATCTCTGCTCATTTTCCAGAAAACTGAGTGAAACAATTGCTAAATGTACTATGCTTTGAAATGCATCTGTATTTTCAAGATACAGCCTATCATGATCAACCAATACTCCATTTAGTTGAGGCTGGTTAACCCATGAGTCCTGTATATGCTACTCACTAGTTCAAAAATGATGGAGATACCTTTCATTTCATTCTATCTGAAGCTTTTAGAAAAACATTTTACTTTTCCTAATTCAATTCAGAAATGAATTCAGATTTATTTACAAAGCATTACAGTAAAAAGAAAATAAAATCCTTTTAAGTTTACTTCTTGCTAAATCCAGATTTTGTTCTAAAACTCAGTGCTCTGTTATGTCTCAAGATTAACTAATACATAATATAAATTATACAAAACAGTAGCTCAACTACATATGCATGTTTCTCCTCCAAACATCCATATCAATAATTAAAATCATTTCATTGTTTCCCACTCAGATTTTTCCCTTGAGATTTTAAACCTTAATGCATAACAGTATATTTAGCATGATACAACTAGTTCATCTAACCATAATAGAATTCATTACATGACTGGAAATCTTAGAAACATAAAATTTTTCCTGAATACATGCAGATATAATCAATTTAAACTCTTATTGAAACTAGCTAGCATGTTCATTCACTCCTCCATAAAAGCCATTACTTCATTTTTACTTAGTGCCTGGGTTACCTGAAAGAACACAAGTGGCTGCCTCATTTTAAAATGAGACACCCCATATGCCATGAGCAAACAAGGGTCAGATCTATGATCTGGTATGAGTAACATCAATTCATTCATGATATTAAGCAATAGAGAATATAAGGGTACTAACTTGTTATTTAAGCAAATTTCTGCAATCAATTATTTTAACATAATATAATTAAGTTGATTCAGGTATGATATATTCATTTATCATTCCTTCACTTACATACATAATCATGCAAACATAATTATCTATATGCAACAATTTCATTTACTGGAATCATCTTGGTTCCATACCATTCAACCTAAGAAATATCCATATTCCTATTTCTTCATTTACAGGTTGTAATATTCAATTTAAATCCCTGCCTCATCTGCTATTAAGGAATCACTGGGACACATTGCAATGAACTAATTCACATCATTGCACAAAGATCTCAGGGCTTGAACAAACCATGTGCCAACTTGCATACTTCAAATATGACAAGCATTCCAGCAGCTTTCTTGGCCTTCCCTTCCCTAGTTTATTTACTAGTGTATAGTCTTAAATCCTATCATCAAATATGCTAAGTGAACATATCACTGCAAACATGGAAACATCCATAATTTCTTCTAGCATAATTCTCCTCAGAAATAATCAGACAGTTATTTCCTAAATGGGGTCAATATGTCTTGATCTTAGTAAAATATGAGAATATTTTCAACTGTAAAAGAGGCATGGCATGTTATATTGATCTGCAAGCCTTTATGATTGATTCAGATTCAAGATCTGGTTCAATCATAATTTTAGCTTGTGGGTTTCTTTTTTTTTGATTTGATTAAGGGCTCAGCACTTAGAAAATTTCTATTGCACCCTTAACATTTTTCTTTTCAAGCCTCAGCACTTATACCAAGTATAATGCAGCTCTAATCATTTTTATAAAGTTTCCATGCCATAGATCTATAACAGCTGAGAGTATTCTCTATATAATTTTTAAGATCCTAAACTTTAACATTTGTGAGTATAAATAAATCAGTATGATACTCATCCAAAGACAAATGTCTCAACCAATCAAAGATCATCCAAAATCATCCATATTAAATCATATTAGATTTAAAATAAAACATCCAAAAAGCATTGATGAAATCATATACATCAAAACCAGAAATATATATAAATGGAAATAAAAAGTGGCTGCCTCATCTCAGGTCTTAATGCCATGAACTTAGTGAGATTACTCACCTAAATGTTTCTTCTTATTAATCCAGAAAATTCTTGTTTGAGTGTTTTCTCCTTCCTTCCAATATTTTCCTGTTTTTCTTATTTTTGTGCAGCTCGGGGTAAAAATGATTCTACTGGCTAAACTGCCTATTTATAAACATTTTTCCTCTAGGGTTTTGTTGAAACAGAATTCCATTTCTGTCCTGGCTAGCATCATGCAATTTTTATTCATAATACCCCGGCCATATTAACCAATTTAAAGGCTGCATTTTCTTTCTTTTACTTTTCAGAAAATGGCCACTCTCCTAGTCATGTTAAAAGTGTGACTATCCTATTCTACATTTTTAATTATTTCTGAAAATCCCCTTTGCTATTTTTGCCTATACAAGCTCATTAACTTGTATCACATTTCATGTCATTTTAATGTCATAGTTTTTACTTGCTTATATATATATATATATATACTTTTCAGTGCTTAAAAATATATATATTTGTACACATATTTTATCTAAGCTTATTTTAATTTCTCTTTAATTTCAGAAGCATATGTACCTATATGTATACAGGTTTACTAATATACATAATTTTCTCTTCTGGGTTTTAAATAAAATTTTGTTTACTGATTTAAAGTAAAACCTACTTTTCTTATTTTCTAAGATGATCCATATAATTTCAGAAATCAAACAACCATGTTGCCAAATCATGTTTGTATTGCCCTTTAATTCTTGTTTTAAATCCAAGAAATCTGGAGTTCTTCCTTGTGCCATTTCAGTGTGCACGTGCACACATATACTTGCACACTATTTATTCCAGAAATTTCACCATATTTAAATCTAAATATTTCAAAAATTAAATCATTTTACAAAAATGATTTTTCACAAAATTTTGGGGTATTACAGTACGTTTCAATGCATCAACAATTATTGTCAACCCAACCCATGTAGTGAAAAGTTAAAACTACTCATAAACTGGTCGTACACAAATCAACAAATGATAGTCAATGCTCATAAACTAGCCGAGCATGGCTAAACAAATTAATTAGGGGTAACGAATGAACATCGTTAATCGCTACATTAATTGAACTATACTTTAACAACTCATAATCATATAAGTTGCCATATATAGGATCTTTAATTTTCCCTGTTATAATTACCTTTAAGGTATATGTTATAGCAAATACAAATAAGCTCTCATATGTATAATACACTCAACTTATTCTAGGGTGTCACTTACCCTATCTCTAATGAGCCATACCCAACCAAAGCCAAGGTTCTCACTTAACCTTCAGGTCTAATACCAAGTGTAATGACTTGCCTTTTCAACCCTCGAATGTTGATACTAATACATCCACGGTATTCACGTGCTGAACATCCAATTGCCGAAAAGATGAATTGTTAGGGTAAAATAAAAAGAAATGGAAATTAAATAAGAAAGAGAGAACATAATATCAAAATATCACTAGTGGAATGGTGATATATAATATCAAAAGAATAGTACAAAGGATTACTCCGATACAGAAATTTTGAAGTTACAAAATCTAAGTACAATCATCAGCCTGGACAGTTATAACTGTTTATCCTCACAAATGTTGATAGGTAAAATTTAGTAATGCAGCAGAAATAAGAATATTATGGTCGTCTTCTCGAGCTCCAATGAATATCAATGAAAACCTTCCTTTCTCAAACTACTTGAAAGACTATGTGAAGAATTTAGGGAAAAAACCAAGCATCAGACATAAGTCTGGTTTGAGAAACTCAAGAAATATGTGATCAACATACAACAATACTTTTGAGACCACATGGAATGCCATAATGATTACGCCTCAAAAGTACCACAATCTAACAAGTATATAAGGTGATATATATTATATAATTTCTAGGGTAAAGAATATAAATATATAACATAACCGGAATGGTTACATTCAGTACATTTAACAGCATTTTAGAGGGTACAATCAAAACCGATAAGGAACATTCACATAAAGAATTTTCCACGAAGATCTTCTTGGAGAAGCCAGATCCAAACTCCATGCACAAGAATCAGAAGATACCTTCCGAGCGTCGTATATCTCTAGATAAAATATACCACAAGGAAAACAGAAAGGCCTATGCCCGAACATAAACATAAACCATATGGAACCAAATACCATCAACTCCCGCATGCAATATCGATAAGTGTACTCTAGATATGGAGTTGATAATATCCTATAGTGGGCCAGATTGTGCAACCTATTCCATCTTTAGATATTTCCGATGTCGAGGTTACGTTTGACATCTTTTACATGAGTCTACATCGCTCGAGCAGAACATAAATCCCCAAATGGATTCCCACATCTTGAACAAATCTCGAAACAACACATGGATTCTAGCATCTCGAATAGATCCATTTCCAAGAGATAGAACACATCTCTCAATCTTGAAGTGGTTTTTTATAAGTAAAAGATTTGCCGATCCTGGTCTCTTCAAGACTGAATCGAAGAATCTGGTCATTCAATAATAATGAGAACGATCGCATATAGAAACCAAGTCTCGTATACTTATCACGTTTTCGATATTTTCATCTCACACTATCTCTCGGTCAAGAGTAAAGCCTATAGGGTAGAGCTCTATTGCTCATATCTCTACTCGAGCATCAGCCTTAACTCCCATATATAGACAAGCTTTCATTGGCTTTTAGTGCTAAGTATACGACTAAATGTTTTCCACAAACGAGTAAATATACAAAGCATGATCAAGTCATACAAAGTACGATTAAGTTACATAAGCAACTTCTAATCCCTTTTCGTTTAATTAATCTTTTATTAATTAAAACCTCTTTTATTAGTAAAACTTATTTTATCTAATGAAACATCATTTATCAATTTCTATTATTCATTTGTACTCTTTCAATGCTTCAAAAAGTATTCATATACTTATCTCAAATGGTATAAGTATATTCACAAATCATTAACAAGATTTCTTACTTTAAACCTTTACTTTTTCTATCTTTTTCCAAAAGATTCCTTACCTATAATTTTCTTTAAAATATCCATTTTAAGGATCTAAGTACTTTCACAAATCCATTCAAAAGGTTTAAGACTAATGTTACTTAAACATTGTTATTACAAACTCAAAACCAATTCACTTATGCTTATCTTTAAACACTCTTTTGAGAACCTAGTTACATTCAAAAGTATAATCAGAGAGGGTTGAAGACAAATATTATGAAGGCATTTTCACAACAAACCCAAACCATTTCATACTTAAATTGTCTTTAAAAACATTATTTTCAAGAAGTAAGATAATAGTTTGTTAAGTTCGATAGTCAACTAAGCGACTATCTAGTTAAAAATGATCGCTTATAGAAATCACAATTCGTGTACTTAACTCATTTCGAACTTTCAACTTAACTATTCCTCTTCCAAGAGTGATGTCGGTTAAGTTAGAGCAGTAGTTGCATCAAAGCCTTGCCTAAACACTTCATTCTTAAATCTCATAAATAGATAAATCTACCTCATCGGCTTTTAGTGTTAAGCATAATATTTATGACTTTCATAAATGAGTAAGAGAACATTATGACAAAGCGGTTTCTAACATTCTCGACTTAACTTTTCCTCGGCCAAGTGAGAAACTAGTAGGTTAGAGCTATATTGCTTATATCCTTACTCGACATCAATCTAAACACTCACAAATAGATAAGCCTACCTCGTCGGCTTTTAGCATTAAGAAAATTTAATAACTTTTATAAAAAATAAGTAAACAATGAGGTTAATATATTTCCAACATTCCAACTTAACTATTCCTCAGTCAAGAGGGAAATTGGTCGATTAGAGCTCTATTGCTCATATCCCTACTTGACATAAATTTTAACTCTCACAAATAGAGAAGTCTATACCTCGTTGGTTTTTAATATTAAGCCTAGCCAATTGCCTTTTTAAAAACATACACATACTTTAAAAATACTTGTGAGTAGGTTTTAAATATCCATGTAAATATATCTTGAAAATAACTAGTTTACAATTTGATGAAAACAAGTTTTATACTGTAAAACCTCTTTACTTTGAAAACACATATATAATTATTAAAAATATACTCATACTTCAATCAACTTTAAAATACTTCATAATAGGTTAGAAAACATCCCTAAATAGATTAGAGAAAAATACCAAATTTAAATATCATTTTCTAACACAAACCCATAAGCGACTTACTACAACATTTATAAATGTCGTTAAAAGTCTTTGTAAAAAAACACATCGAAATGCACAATCTTTACGACTAGTTTTAACCGCCTTAAAAAATGATCTAAGACTTGAAATTTTTATAGTAAGCACTACCCCTGGTGTACTTAAAAAATTTGTGAAGAAACCTCTATGAATATCTTCCCGTTTATTTAATAAATTTTTTAAAACAGACTATATTTACGAAGTGTATTTATAACCACCTTTTTGTTCTAACTTTCACAACTTTTGTTCATAATTTCTATAACTTTCCAAACCACTTCTTCACTATTCAATACACCAAAATATGTGTTGAGAACAATAAAATCAAATTTTCCCAAGTTAAGATCATAAATATTCAATTTACACAAATTAAATTTAAGGGATATTGAAGTGCATTTATAATGACTACTCTCGCTTCAAACACTTCCAAACATACTTCAATTCAACACACAATGCAAACAACTATTTAATAATCAATTTAAGGCCATGCCACATGTTTAAGAGGGTAACTGAAGTGATGTTTATACAATATAAAGTTGTTATTTGCTTTCAAAAGCAACAGGGGTCCAAAGTTTATAACTTTAATAGTTATTGTCACTTTAACTTTGTATTTCAAACACAACATATATATACACAATATATACAAACAAGATAGTGAGATAACTCACTTTGATCCAAGACAAACATAAGGACAAAGCCACAAGAATTAAAGAACCACCTCCTACCATCACCAAAAGCCTAAAGATCCAGCTTTTAGCATTTTCAAACCAAGGCAACACCTCCCTGCCTATTCCATTGCTCATGGTGCAATGAAGATCCCCTTTCTGCTTCACTTTTTTTCCAATATGACTTTAGATCTAAGCTTTATAAGGTTTTCTAAGGTGTTGGTGGATGTTTGGAAGAGATTGAAGTTGATTTGGTTCAAACTTGAAAAAACAGAGAAGAATTAGTGGACTAGTGTTGATCACTTCCACTATTTTTATTCTCTTACTTTATTTCAAGCTTTTCTGACTTGTTCTTACCTTAAGTGTGTGTTTGTAGGTTTGTGCAAGAGGTCATTGCCACCTTCTACCTACCACAAAAGGTCATAAATGGACCTCCTCTCACATGCTACCTTTACATCTTTACATCATTATTTAAAAGTTAAGTCTTTTCTTAAAAGCTCATTTTCAAAATATCTTTGATGATATCACCCATGACATCATCAAAAAGTTTATTTCCATAAATGGTAAAAAAAAAATTCATTTTAATGATTTTCCAAGTAAATAAGTGTATGCAAGAAAAGTTTGAACAACTTCTGGCAGGTAAAAAGCTGTTTATTGATAAATTGATTTTCGATCACATTATCGATATTTCTTTAAAGTTTTTATTTTTGTAAACATTTTTCAAAACAAGTTTACCATCATTACTTATATTTTAAAATGGGGTTAACAAGCTTATTAAATCATTTTAATAACATTAAATCCAAGATTCAAATACTTGAATAGTTCAGATATTTAAATATGAAGTGTTTGAAGTTCTAGGTCGTTACAGGTAAAATGTAGAATTAGGTTTTCAACCCTGGATCATCAAGTTCAACGTTTTGGGTATAGGAATATTCAGATCGTCAAGGCGGTTGTAAGGCTGGGCTTAGTGGAGCTTTTATTGGCTTTTAGTATCGCAAAACCGAAAGGACTATAGTGAGGAAGTGGCTACAATTTCTCGTGTTGATGAACAGTGCGCAAAATTTCAATTAAGTCCTATTTTATTTATTACAATATATACCCTAAATTTTTAAGTCTCATACTCTCATATAGAAATTCTTTTTTTTGTACAACTTGTGACATTGGGTTCATACTAACATTCTGGACATGTTAATATTATTTAACTATTCATTCGATACTTATAAATGATGCTGTTATTTAGATGTTAATATATATATATATGAGTTTATTATTAGGATTTCTCTAATTAATATTATTAATCAAAACAAATATATTAATATGTTATTCATTTGATTTGAATAATTGATATTCGAATTAAGATGAATAATAAAAATTTATGAGGTCAATTTAATGAACATCAAATTTAATATTTCTATATGAATTTATATTAAAATTATTCAATTAGTTATTACCATTCAAATATTACTAAATAAAATATCTACCAATACACACACACACACACACTGTAATGACCCATAATTTAATCACTTTAAAATAAGAATATTTAATATATTTTTAAATAATTAATTAATGGATTTTATAACTAAAATAAAAATCTTTTAAAAACAATTAGTTATGGTGAAATGGTTTTCAAAATTTGTTTATAAAAATATTTAGTTCAAAGAAAATAAAAAATGTGACAGGAAATCGTTTTTCGAATTTTCGACTTTTCATTCTCTAAAAGTTGTCGGAAACTTTGTAACTCTTTGGTATAAACATTCACATTCATTTATAAATAAGTTAGCACATTTTAGAAATATAAATCTATATTTAAGCATACATAAAGTTGGTATGACTTTAATGAAATTTAAATACATCAAAATAAGATTTTAAAAACATGTTTAAACAAGAAAAGATACATTATGGAACATTAAGTACAAGGGAATTAAATGCATGTTGGAGTAAAGAAAGGAGGGGGCAAGGTTAACCACATGAGCAACATGAAGATGGGACAAGTGTTGTGATGTGGCAAACATACAGTAGAGGTTATGTAGCTTTAGGTCAATTTGGTAATTTAAATTATCCTTTTGTATATAACCAAATTTCCTAATTCTTTTTCTCATTTCTCATTTCTATTTTCATTTTCAAAACATTCATTCAAGTTTTACTTGAGTTTTCATAGCTTCCTAAGTTTCAAAATTGAGAAATATCCACTCTTTTACACTTCTCGCTTAAATAAAGACCACTAAAATTCATTTCTTTTTCAACTATACCTCCTCCTTACCACAAGAAGGCCAATATCCACCTAAACCTTCCATGGCCTATCCCACTTCATGCCATGGCTGAACCAACTAGGCCCAAAACTCCACTTTTACAAAATGAAACTCTGTCCGTGTGACGATTTCAAGTTCGGTTCAAATTTGTGTTCGTTTCGGTGAGTAAAGCTCACCTTTTTAAACTAAAGTTTTGAACCTTATTTTCTTCATATTGTTGTCACTATTTTAGTTTCTTGGTTAGTAATGTTTGGATGTAATATTGTTTTACTTGATTAGTGTTTTAAAAGGATGACACCTTTAGTAGTTAGTAAGCACTTAAAATTAGTTGTAAAGTTCGAAGTAAAATTGTATAAGTGATGCCTTCTTTATGTTCATGAATATTGTTTACTTTGTGTATATGCCATGCTTATATTATGTGATGTGATGTTTGGATGTAAATCAATTGACATGAAAGTAGTTATATAAGTGTCCGTATAGCGACTATCGCTATATTGGCACTTTTGAAAAGTACCGTCTCTTCGAAACCTTTTGGTCTATTCTCGGGCTTAGGTCTTATTTTACAATTTTAGTTGATTTTTTAAAAAATGATGAGTTTATAATTAATTAACCATTTTAATAATGATTTTAAATTTTATTAATTATTTTAATTAATGAGGATTAAGGTTAGTTAATTATCTTACTAATGATGAGTTTAAAATTAATTACTTTGTTAATAATACATGAAATAAATTAATCATTTTATCTAACAATGTGTAAGGTTAATCAATCATTTAATAATGATGGATTCAAATTAATTAGTCATTTTAATTAATGGTCTTTATATTTAATAACCCTTTTAATTAATGACTTTTAAAGTTAATTAATTAGTTTGAATTAAACTGATCTTTTTATTTAATGACGTTGTAAATTAATTAATCATATTTATTTAATGTTGCTTAAATTTAATTAATTAATTTAATTAATGATGTTTTAAAGTGATTAACCCTTTTTAATTAATGGTATTTGAAGTTAATTAATCAACTTAGTTAATGAAGTATAAAGATAAATAATCACTCTTATCAATGACAGTTAAAGCTGATTAATCAATTTAATAATGATGTTTTATATTATTAAATATTTTTCATAATGGTGTTTTAAAGTTAATGAACCACTTTAATAAAGTTGTTTTAAATTTAATACTTTTAATGTGAAGCCCAAGCACGAATTCGGTTTTTAAAGTAAAATTTTGATTCGTTTATCAAAATGAATTAATTCCTGTAATGCGATATCACTTATGTAGAAAGCATTTAGTTGTATACTTAACACCAAACGTTGAAGAAGGAGACTCGTCTCTATCCTGAAAGTTAAGAATGTACGTCGAGACATGAATTTAAGGTAACACTACCTTAACTGGTTCGAAATCATTGTTAGCCAAGGGATAGTACAAGTTTGAAATCGATGAGTAGTGATGGGTATAAAAGATTTAATTTCCATATATGATCATTTTGTTATCTTCGATAGTCGGTTTGCCGACTATCGATTACCTCAGCCTTCTTTGTTTTTCTTCACTCTATGATGATGTGTTGCACATTTGAGGTTTGTTATCCTTTTGCCAAAAATGACTAAACCCAAATAACGAGTGGGGGTCAAGCTATGTGGGGTTGCTCCCACTAGGGTATTTGTAACGCCTCACTCTGAGACCCACTGTAACAAAGAGTATTACGGGAGTAATACCGTCTATTAAAGCGGAGAATAGAGTATAGTGGAAGCGACCATTTGTAATCAAGCTATAACTATCTACTGAATACGTCGAAAGGGTGGTATCTATTTTTTTTTAAGTGGTTCGACATATTCAATAAATATTTATAACGAAATTACAATGGCTAAAGATCTATCAGAATAAGCATAGTAATAAAATGATAAAACATCACAGAACAGAATCACATAACAGATATAAAAATCCTAGGACAATACATCATCAATACAGATCCAAATATCATAAGTGGGTACAAAGCCATTGATCACACATGTGAGTCAAAAATATGTACATATCAAAGTCTGAATAATAACATAAGGCAGACACTAAGATAAGCTATCTCAAAAGCATAGCAGATAAGTCCAAAGTGGAAGCACAGAGTAGCTAAGTCAAGAGACCTAACCTGAAACAACTCGGTCTGACTCGAGTGAAAAGAACACTCGGGTCAGGCTAGCTAAACAAATCAGTTAGATAGACTGAGAGATAAAAATGCGGTAACATAGAAGGTAAGGAATTTCTCCCTAGAGAAGAGCAATGAATACCACATAATATACTGGACGATAACATAATATCCAATCAATAATAAAATCTCCAAAGAGAAAATCAACCCTAAAGTGTCAAGTAAATAATACGCCTCATATCATCGGCGTAGTTAGAGCTATATAAAGTTGCCCATAGGCAATAATCCCAAGGGTGACCAGAGTCTGTAATCAATGCCCAAGCAAAGATCGATGCTCCAAAGAGCAATGGGGATATACTGAAAAGTCAATGAAATCGAACACAGAAAAGCAGTATCCAGAGACACTGTGAATCCACAAGGTAATCGCACTTACATCGTATGGTTCCATAGAACCAACACCGAATGGCGGTACTCGAATGGATATAAAAATCATCAGATAATACAAGTATAGCACGTGCACCGACCGGAGTCGTTATTGCCAAGTACTATAGAGTTGTGATCGATCACTCGCACAGATGCGGAAGCGCGAGACGGCGAGATCCTTCCCAGAAGGATAAAGGCCCACAGGCGCATGCCGAAAAATAAACTGCTCCATAGAGCAGGTGTCCAGGGACGGTTGCCCAGAGGCGTGGTGACCCAGAGGTCCAGTACTGGCCGCCCAGAGGCTAATGTGTCACAAACTTCTTGGAGAGGAACCCGTAAAGTGTTAACAATGAGTCCCATACCCCACGTTCGCACTTAACGGTTTACTAACCAATAGCAAGCTCACACTCCAAACAATAAAAAGTCCACCTCGTATCATCGGTAAACTAGACCCAAAGGTCAAAACGATCAATCGAATAGGTCTGGGATTAACCGAAAAGAAAATACACACTGTTCCATAGGCCGGAGATTTCCTAACCGTTTAAGCACCTTTCCACTTCGCTCGATGTGCTAAAAAGTGAGTGTGAGATTTTTATTATAGAAAATAATGGTGCGAAACGGATTTATAATTGATTTTGAAATCACTTTAAAACGGCTTTTGAAAACTCTCCTATTATGGAGTAATTAATTTAATAATTAAAAATAATATTATATAATAATTTCGAAAGCCATTTAGGAGTGAAAAATCCTTTGAAAATAATTCATAAAACCCGTGTACGAAATCTAGAGACAAATCTCAAAGAAATCAATAAAACCAGAAAATCACTGAAAATATTCTAAGTATTGGAAAATAGTCCAAAAATGACGCGAACTCAAGTTTGGAAAATTATTCGGACCAGCAAACTGAATTCGAATGGCATGAAAATTGGTAGGCATATAGTCCAACATCCCTGCTCCAAACAAAAAAAATAATCGAGAAATTCCAACTTGAAACGAAGAAACGGCGTCGTCTCAAAGTCGGACAAAAATCATAAAACTTTACTGTGTCAAAACAGTGTAAAGGTCCCACTTCGACGACATGGTCGAACGGTCACATGAACTCAGATCTTGATGAAAATTTGAAGGAGCGTAGTTGTCACGACCCGAAATTTTTCGACTTTCGAAAATTCAACATCGATACTCACTTTATCGACTGCCGAGAAATCGAACGCCGGAAACTCCAATAGTGAGGGTTTTAGAAAGAAGAAAAAGGTAGAAGAAGAAGAAAAGAAGAAAAGAGAAAGAAGAAACAGAACAACAACAGATACCGAAACAATATCAGAATCTCACATATCGCAGCGGAACAATATATAATAGATAAATGAATAATCTTTAAAACAAAGAACTATATCGTTTTATACATACATCAATCATCAGAGTCAATATACAACAATGGACAGTTATATAACTTGTCCTCATACAGAATACACAGCGGAATAAATACTATCAGATAAAAATACTACGTCTCGTCATCCAGCTTATCTCCAAGCTCCAGAATACCCAGAATATCCTGATAATATAACTCTAGGCTGCCCGTGTGGAAATTTTGTGGGCACCCAGAGTTTAGAAGGGAACAATAAACTCCGAGTCAGTCATGGTGACTGGTGTGGGATCGTAAAACAGTTATTCTTTAAAATAAACAGCAGGATAATTTTAAAGTCAATTCGAAATGCTTTTGGAAAATGAAACTACCATAAGACCTCCCGCCACACACACAATGCAAACGCAGAATTGGAGGAGATTTCTTCTTATGATAGTCAAAGATGCTTACTACGCAAAATCAAATCATTTTGATATTATTATTAGTGCATAGTGCAGAAAACATTTCGAAAGTAGAATATAAATCTTAGCCAGCATAGGTACCATTATAGTATGCTTGCTATAGCTGCCATATTAGATGGCAGGTTCTACAACTAAAACCGTACAAGTCACGTATTGTTTCTTTGGATTTCCAACAAATGGTCAGGCTAAGGAACTTCCTATCCACGATGGGTACGTCCCTGGAATAGACGACCCGAGAACCTAACCGGATCTCTGCCAACACAAGGCCGGGTTACCTCTGCAAAAATAGGTAACTACTGACACGCGTATGCCATCCCCCGATCGTCACCGATCTTCCCGAGGATCCCCGATTTCCAACAAACCACATAGAAAAAATAATGCAGTAACCACAGAGGTTAAGTATCTGGGCTCCATACCATGATACCACCTTTATCCAGAAGGAATGACATACACTAAGGGGCGCTACTCCCTAGAACCTTGCTGCATTCGTCCTGTTTCGACCATTTCCGGGGTGTGAGGCTCGACGAAGTCTCGTCCACAAAGCTACGCTTTCTATAAAAAGCCCTGCTTCGGGTCAAACAAAATGATCAACCTATGATCACAAAGATATAAGATCAAACAAATGATCATATCACAAATAATCAAACACTGATCATTTCACAGCAACACTCAGTATGCCACGTTACCAAATTGGGATATATCGCTGATAAATTTCAACTACATAACCTCTGAGCTCGTACGTCTCAGAGAAGGGTGTTAAGCTAAGAGAATAAATTCTCCGCCACCAACAGAAATGTATTTGAAAGAAATCAGCTTTATATCTCAAATTGTAACGTCAGACACACAATCCATACAAGTCTGTTCCGGGATCGAACAGAACCGAAGGCACTTCTCACGAAGCCCTTGCATTTCCGGATAATTTTCTAATCACGTCAGGACTTCCCGTCACTAAGGGTGATAAAACCTCTAAATCGAAGATCAGTCGATGTAGAGTAACTCGACGGTAATCCTTCCGTTTTCAAAAATATCCGGTCTTCAACACCGGTCTTCAAATGCGATTCATAACGACGTATCACATATTCGGAATGGGTTATACGACCCCATGGTCCTTTCCCGGTTAACCCGAATAGTGAGCGTTTATTCAAAAATAAGTGTGGCATTCAAATTCATCCAATTCACAACAAATACCTATCTAAAGGTAATTATCGATAGTCGGTTATTTAACTATCAATAAAGATGCGCAACATCATCAGATTCCAAATAATTTTCCAAATTATTTAATCTTCCAAAATATCTTTATTAGATATAAAATTTCCACACTTCTAAAATAAATCAATATTTATTTTTAAACAACTTCGCTTTCTTCTATAAACTCCGTATTGAATTTATACTTTCGAATATCTACTGATATTCGATTTTCAAATCGTTTTCAATATTCAATTTCCATTTATCTTTAAGAAGATAAATTCACAAACATTTCATTTCGTTTTGGAAAACATTTCCATACTTATTTAAAAATAAGTCAGCAATTCACAATTCATTTATTTCAACACTTGGAAAATATTCGATATACTTAAATCAAATTAAGTATAATTTCATTCTTTAAGGAAAATATTCTTTTAACACCTTTATTTGAGTCAAAACGAATGTTACGTAAAACATCGTTACGACGACTCGAAATCACTAGTATAGGGATTCGAAATTAAGATAGATATATAAATCCCAATACTATATAAAACATTTCCTTCCGGAAATCATTTACTATAACAACAGTGTTATAGTCCACCATTTCCTTAAGTTTCTCGAAAACGTCTATTTCAACAATAAATGTTGAAATCTATGGTTTCGATTCATAACACATTTTAAAACACCTTTAAAATGTTTAACTTCATTTTTAAAATATTACTTCTTCAAAAATGAATCCATTTCACTTAACAATATATTCACTGTCCAAAATCGTGAATAAAATTTACTTAACCCCATTTCAATCATTTCTACACATTTTTATCACATTCAATCTATTTTCGAATTTATAAGCACGTTTATAAATTCTATTTCTCTTTTTAATAACAACTTCGACTTATAAACCTTCTTTTATCAACTTCTATACTTAACTTATCAAAATAAGTGACTTTGGGTTCATAAACAACTTTTATAAATTTTAATTCCATTTATAAAAGCTTCAATACCAAATCAATTTCAATGTTGATTTCTAATTTTATTTTCAACGTTCGAATAAAATTTCCACATTGATTTCTCAAAAATTCATTTCTAAATATTAAATCAATTACAGATTGATTTCAAATTTTATTTATCACTACTAAAATAAATTCCTTATTGAATTCATTTTACATTGATTTCACAACTTATTTTAATTTACCAATTAAATTTCAAACTGAATTTCCAACTTATCTTCTTTTAAATAAATTCCTTTTTAAGAAAATAAATTTCAATCGTTTCTTTCAATTTATTTAGAAATCCAGATTTTAAATTAATTTCCTCAATTTAAAATCACTATTATACGAAATTCATTTATTTAACACTTTCACTTTATTCTGGAAATAAATTCGATAAGATTATAAAAATTAACTTTTTATACTTTAAAATTCCTTTCTTCGAATTTATTAAATTTCTAAAATTAAATTTACTTAGAAATTTCTATTCTGATTTCCAAAAATTCAATTTCATTTATTTTTAGAATCCAATGATATCAAACATCTGTTCAGCTAAATTTTAGCTTTCAATCAATTTCCAGACATCGATATGATCAATAACATCAATATAATCATTCACAGATTCATACCACAGTATAAATAAAATCAATCAATGTGAGGGGTCCAGTTGGATCCCTCCAACCTGTTTCCCTGCATCCAAAGATGTTAGCACAATACCAATTCCGCTCCAGTACGGAATTATCGCGGTATATGGGTTTTTATAAATCCGCTTACTAACGGCGCAATAGGGTCTCATCCGCTATACGAGGCGGGAAATCAATCAATCCAGTATATACATATGCCAATATGTATATACTGCTATATATATAGATATATCCTATCATATCTAATAGCACATTCAAATAGCAATCAATCAGTCAATAAATAACTGCAAAAAATTCCACTTTAAATTTTTGAGTGAGAAGATCTCACCTTAGCTTTTAATTTTGCCATCCATTTCCATCCAATTTATTTTCTTGATTTAACCTTGTATAAATAAATTTACAATTTATCAATATTCGAATAAATCGAACAACCAATTTTCTAACTTGATAAGTTTCGATTATACAATGATTTAATTTAAAACCAACCTCTTAATTTCAAATCAAGATGTTAAAAATTTAATATCTAGCTTACTGTAAAAATTAAACTGGTTTCACTTTTTATTTCAAAATTTTCTTTTCTATTGATTCAAACTACAAATCAATTTAAATAAATTTCTTTATTGTAAAACTAATGTTCGTTTACAAATACTGGACATACATCTATACACATCTATTTTCTTATAATCGTTCAAAAACAGTATACTAAAATCTCAAACTGCAATATTAATTTCCTGAACAGCCTTCTAAAAATTGAATAAATATCCAACGTATTAGTTTTATCTACATAAATAAATTTCCTACTTACATAAATAAAAATCTGCATTTATATTTTTCTTTTCTATTGTGAATATGTATATATTTATACATACGTGGATATAAAATTGAAAATACTATTTGTAAATATACCTCACTGACAATCGCAATCCCCACCACCTAGACGAACTCGTCTCCGGCCTCGACGTACGCCGCCGCCTTATCTAAACCTACTCCTGTCGTCGAGAAGCCCTAAGTCGCTGCAGCCTCGAGCGCGTGTCCTTCCTCCTTCTAGCCTCGCGAGTCGCACGCCCTACCGGCAACTCAATGTCGCCCCTGCACAAATCAAGCTCGCGACCGCCACCTTCGACCTGACGTGCTCGAACTCGAGCCTGAAACTCAAATCGCCATCGCGATTTAAATCGAGGCAGCCCCTAGCCTCGCTACCTAGAACTATCTTCGCCACGCAACCCTACGCGCGCGCCACTGCCTCGACAATGCTCGAACGCGAGCGACCCCCTACCCTGATTTTCGAGTCGCCCAAAATCACCAGCCGCGATTTCGATTTCCCAACTGCTCGGTCGCCTTCTTCTTTTTTTTTTTTTTTTTTTTTTGAACGAGAGCTGTTCGATTTGAATGAAAGGGGAGGGTGTGGGATTAACAGAGGAAGGTAAGGGATCGGTATGGGTTTGTGATCGTGGGGGAGTGCTGGGGTACGGTATGTTTTATTTTATTTTTCTCTTTTTAAATTAAATTTCAATTTAATTCCCAACGCGTTTTCTTATCGTATGCACACATACAAACTCCGAAAAAAATACGAAATTTGAAATCTGACAAAAATACAATATTCCGGACCCAATGGAACTGGTTTCGTCGAATTCCGAGACTGTTTGAAAAATGACTATTTTTAACTCGACGATTTAAAATTAAAATGATATCGATGCGTTTCGAGCTGCCACGGTCAAACGACAACTCCGATTGATACGAAAATTGAAATCCGATAATAACTAACTATTACGGATCCAATGGAACTGGTCTCGTTCAATTCTGAGACTGTTCGAAAATTGGCTATTTTTTCAATCGACAATTAAATATTAAAATATTCAATTTTCACAGATTAACTTCAATTTCAATTTTAGAAGTTCTATAACCTTTCTATAACTCCAGTATGATTAAATCAAATTTTCCAAATCAATTTCAATCATTTTAAACTCGAGTTTCAATTATCTCTGGAATTTCACTATTTAATTTATCGATTTAATTATCAAATTAAACCCAATATTCGAAAAATAAATCATTCGACTTCTAAATTCCATTTGTTAATATTTAAAATTAATTAAATATTCAAAATTTAATTATCAAAAATTTTGGGTCGTTACAGACTTCCCCCCTTAAAAGAATTTCGTCCCCGAAATTACAAGTTAGGAAGAAATGTCCTTAACTCGTCTACTATCTTTCAACATCTAATAGTTTTATCAATTCATCAAAACAAATCTTTCTAGTAAAGATTCGTTATTACTTCAACTAACTTTCTAACTTCAATTATAAGTTTCAAACAACATTGTTTAACTTCTCAATTCAAACTCGAGTTTAAATTCAAACTTAAACTTTCAAAATTTTCTCAAAAATTTTCTAACACTCGAAATTTTCGAAAAATTTCACCAGCGTCTCATTTGCGCGGCTAATACGGCACTACTACAAAACGTCCCTACGGACTCTCAGATTTCAAAAAGAAAAAGAAAAAGCCAAGCGGCTAGAGAGAAATCATCAAAAACCCATATAGAAATTAAAATACGTACCTTTTTCGAGCAATTCAAATTCTCTTCTAAATTAAAATCCCAATTCCTGGACAATACCTGTATATCCTACTAGCCATAATATCTAGTTACATATTCAAACCATTTCGTACATTCAATTACAAAAAATTTCAATATAACTGCTTATATCATCTCTAATTCACTATTGAAGTTATATATTCAATTTCGTTCAATTTTGCATTTTCAAATTCATTTGAATTCAATTCACAATTTCAATTCAATTTAACTTCTGAATATTGAATTTATCAATTATCTTTCCTTTTATTCAACTGCACTATTTTAGATTAGTTTCATTTACTAATCCATCATCACTTTATTCAAATTTGCTTTCAACATTCAGTTTCAATTTTTTTATTCACTTACAATTGTGAATTCTATTCATTTGAAATTTATTTCTTCTTACTTGAATTTATTTGCGATTCCGAACTATTCTTTTATTTAGTTCACAATTCAAGTCTCAATTTATCTAATTCAACTTCCAATTTCAGTTTCATTTAATTGATTCACCTGTACTTACAATTTCAAATTGATTCATTCATTCACAATTTTACTTTCATAATTCAATACTCAATTCCAGAGTCTTTTCAACCTTTTCAAAACCATTTTTGAAAACAATTCAAATCATCCTTTGAATTTTCAAAACAAAACCCAAATTTTCAAAACAACTTCCATTTAAAACAATTTGGCAGCAATTTCTCTTTTGGAAACCCGAAAATGAACACCGGTGATGTCGCGATCATCATCGGAATTATTTTCCAGCGACCGAAAAGAGTTTAGAGCTTTTAACTCTCCAAAATACTTTTCAAAACCTTTGAAATTCATTTCCAACTCCAAAAAGATTTAAACTTCCCAAATCTCCAAAATTTTCAAATTCTTTTCAAAACATTTCCAAAACCTTCTCTGGAATCCCGTTTTAAATTATAATTCACATCTATAATTTACATTTACAAATTTCGTTCGTATGTGAATTAATTCCTTAACTTTGGAGTTTATAATTCCAATTTCTCATTTAATTTCAATGATAATAGTTTAATGTTATCATTTCTAGCAACCATGCAACCATATACTATAGTAATTCATAGAAAATCGTTTCTTTTCTATACAAAAATAGATTTGGGTAAAATTATTTCATTTACCCTATTCAAAACAATACTGTGCCGAATTGTTCTATTCAAGTGTTTAGAGATCCCTATCAATGATCGTTAATTACTCGTATTGACCAGAATCCATATACCACTCAACAAATCAATCATCACAATATAAAACAATTTTATATTCAAATAACAAATACGCGCTCATATCTATTATTACACTCAACTCATTCTAGAGTACTACTGACTCTATCTCTAATGAGGAACACCCAACAGAGCAGGGTTGTCGCTTAACCATATGCTCTGATACCACTTTGTCACGACCCGAAATTTTTCGACTTTCGAAAATTCAACATCGATACTCACTTTATCGACTGCCGAGAAATCGAACGCCGGAAACTCCAATAGTGAGGGTTTTAGAAAGAAGAAAAAGGTAGAAGAAGAAGAAAAGAAGAAAAGAGAAAGAAGAAACAGAACAACAACAGATACCGAAACAATATCAGAATCTCACATATCGCAGCGGAACAATATATAATAGATAAATGAATAATCTTTAAAACAAAGAACTATATCGTTTTATACATACATCAATCATCAGAGTCAATATACAACAATGGACAGTTATATAACTTGTCCTCATACAGAATACACAGCGGAATAAATACTATCAGATACAAATACTACGTCTCGTCATCCAGCTTAACTCCAAGCTCCAGAATACCCAGAATATCCTGATAATATAACTCTAGGCTGCCCGTGTGGAAATTTTGTGGGCACCCAGAGTTTAGAAGGGAACAATAAACTCCGAGTCAGTCATGGTGACTGGTGTGGGATCGTAAAACAGTTATTCTTTAAAATAAACAGCAGGATAATTTTAAAGTCAATTCGAAATGCTTTTGGAAAATGAAACTACCATAAGACCTCCCGCCACACACACAATGCAAACGCAGAATTGGAGGAGATTTCTTCTTATGATAGTCAAAGATGCTTACTACGCAAAATAAAATCATTTTGATATTATTATTAGTGCACAGTGCAGAAAACATTTCGAAAGTAGAATATAAATCTTAGCCAACATAGGTACCATTATAGTATGCTTGCTATAGCTGCCATATTAGATGGCAGGTTCTACAACTAAAACCGTACAAGTCACGTATTGTTTCTTTGGATTTCCAACAAATGGTCAGGCTAAGGAACTTCCTATCCACGATGGGTACGTCCCTGGAATAGACGACCCGAGAACCTAACCGGATCTCTGCCAACACAAGGCCGGGTTACCTCTGCAAAAATAGGTAACTACTGACACGCGTATGCCATCCCCCGATCGTCACCGATCTTCCCGAGGATCCCCGATTTCCAACAAACCACATAGAAAAAATAATGCAGTAACCACAGAGGTTAAGTATCTGGGCTCCATACCATGATACCACCTTTATCCAGAAGGAATGACATACACTAAGGGGCGCTACTCCCTAGAACCTTGCTGCATTCGTCCTGTTTCGACCATTTCCGGGGTGTGAGGCTCGACGAAGTCTCGTCCACAAAGCTACGCTTTCTATAAAAAGCCCTGCTTCGGGTCAAACAAAATGATCAACCTATGATCACAAAGATATAAGATCAAACAAATGATCATATCACAAATAATCAAACACTGATCATTTCACAGCAACACTCAGTATGCCACGTTACCAAATTGGGATATATCGCTGATAAATTTCAACTACATAACCTCTGAGCTCGTACGTCTCAGAGAAGGGTGTTAAGCTAAGAGAATAAATTCTCCGCCACCAACAGAAATGTATTTGAAAGAAATCAGCTTTATATCTCAAATTGTAACGTCAGACACACAATCCATACAAGTCTGTTCCGGGATCGAACAGAACCGAAGGCACTTCTCACGAAGCCCTTGCATTTCCGGATAATTTTCTAATCACGTCAGGACTTCCCGTCACTAAGGGTGATAAAACCTCTAAATCGAAGATCAGTCGATGTAGAGTAACTCGACGGTAATCCTTCCGTTTTCAAAAATATCCGGTCTTCAACACCGGTCTTCAAATGCGATTCATAACGACGTATCACATATTCGGAATGGGTTATACGACCCCATGGTCCTTTCCCGGTTAACCCGAATAGTGAGCGTTTATTCAAAAATAAGTGTGGCATTCAAATTCATCCAATTCACAACAAATACCTATCTAAAGGTAATTATCGATAGTCGGTTATTTAACTATCAATAAAGATGCGCAACATCATCAGATTCCAAATAATTTTCCAAATTATTTAATCTTCCAAAATATCTTTATTAGATATAAAATTTCCACACTTCTAAAATAAATCAATATTTATTTTTAAACAACTTCGCTTTCTTCTATAAACTCCGTATTGAATTTATACTTTCGAATATCTACTGATATTCGATTTTCAAATCGTTTTCAATATTCAATTTCCATTTATCTTTAAGAAGATAAATTCACAAACATTTCATTTCGTTTTGGAAAACATTTCCATACTTATTTAAAAATAAGTCAGCAATTCACAATTCATTTATTTCAACACTTGGAAAATATTCGATATACTTAAATCAAATTAAGTATAATTTCATTCTTTAAGGAAAATATTCTTTTAACACCTTTATTTGAGTCAAAACGAATGTTACGTAAAACATCGTTACGACGACTCGAAATCACTAGTATAGGGATTCGAAATTAAGATAGATATATAAATCCCAATACTATATAAAACATTTCCTTCCGGAAATCATTTACTATAACAACAGTGTTATAGTCCACCATTTCCTTAAGTTTCTCGAAAACGTCTATTTCAACAATAAATGTTGAAATCTATGGTTTCGATTCATAACACATTTTAAAACACCTTTAAAATGTTTAACTTCATTTTTAAAATATTACTTCTTCAAAAATGAATCCATTTCACTTAACAATATATTCACTGTCCAAAATCGTGAATAAAATTTACTTAACCCCATTTCAATCATTTCTACACATTTTTATCACATTCAATCTATTTTCGAATTTATAAGCACGTTTATAAATTCTATTTCTCTTTTTAATAACAACTTCGACTTATAAACCTTCTTTTATCAACTTCTATACTTAACTTATCAAAATAAGTGACTTTGGGTTCATAAACAACTTTTATAAATTTTAATTCCATTTATAAAAGCTTCAATACCAAATCAATTTCAATGTTGATTTCTAATTTTATTTTCAACGTTCGAATAAAATTTCCACATTGATTTCTCAAAAATTCATTTCTAAATATTAAATCAATTACAGATTGATTTCAAATTTTATTTATCACTACTAAAATAAATTCCTTATTGAATTCATTTTACATTTATTTCACAACTTATTTTAATTTACCAATTAAATTTCAAACTGAATTTCCAACTTATCTTCTTTTAAATAAATTCCTTTTTAAGAAAATAAATTTCAATCGTTTCTTTCAATTTATTTAGAAATCCAGATTTTAAATTAATTTCCTCAATTTAAAATCACTATTATACGAAATTCATTTATTTAACACTTTCACTTTATTCTGGAAATAAATTCGATAAGATTATAAAAATTAACTTTTTATACTTTAAAATTCCTTTCTTCGAATTTATTAAATTTCTAAAATTAAATTTACTTAGAAATTTCTATTCTGATTTCCAAAAATTCAATTTCATTTATTTTTGGAATCCAATGATATCAAACATCTGTTCAGCTAAATTTTAGCTTTCAATCAATTTCCAGACATCGATATGATCAATAACATCAATATAATCATTCACAGATTCATACCACAGTATAAATAAAATCAATCAATGTGAGGGGTCCAGTTGGATCCCTCCAACCTGTTTCCCTGCATCCAAAGATGTTAGCACAATACCAATTCCGCTCCAGTACGGAATTATCGCGGTATATGGGTTTTTATAAATCCGCTTACTAACGGCGCAATAGGGTCTCATCCGCTATACGAGGCGGGAAATCAATCAATCCAGTATATACATATGCCAATATGTATATACTGCTATATATATAGATATATCCTATCATATCTAATAGCACATTCAAATAGCAATCAATCAGTCAATAAATAACTGCAAAAAATTCCACTTTAAATTTTTGAGTGAGAA
The DNA here is from genome assembly GCA_030737815.1 of Allium fistulosum. Classification (NCBI taxonomy): domain Eukaryota; kingdom Viridiplantae; phylum Streptophyta; class Magnoliopsida; order Asparagales; family Amaryllidaceae; genus Allium; species Allium fistulosum. The sequence goes on from CM060906.1 coordinate 923,808,819, forward strand.
GATCTCACCTTAGCTTTTAATTTTGCCATCCATTTCCATCCAATTTATTTTCTTGATTTAACCTTGTATAAATAAATTTACAATTTATCAATATTCGAATAAATCGAACAACCAATTTTCTAACTTGATAAGTTTCGATTATACAATGATTTAATTTAAAACCAACCTCTTAATTTCAAATCAAGATGTTAAAAATTTAATATCTAGCTTACTGTAAAAATTAAACTGGTTTCACTTTTTATTTCAAAATTTTCTTTTCTATTGATTCAAACTACAAATCAATTTAAATAAATTTCTTTATTGTAAAACTAATGTTCGTTTACAAATACTGGACATACATCTATACACATCTATTTTCTTATAATCGTTCAAAAACAGTATACTAAAATCTCAAACTGCAATATTAATTTCCTGAACAGCCTTCTAAAAATTGAATAAATATCCAACGTATTAGTTTTATCTACATAAATAAATTTCCTACTTACATAAATAAAAATCTGCATTTATATTTTTCTTTTCTATTGTGAATATGTATATATTTATACATACGTGGATATAAAATTGAAAATACTATTTGTAAATATACCTCACTGACAATCGCAATCCCCACCACCTAGACGAACTCGTCTCCGGCCTCGACGTACGCCGCCGCCTTATCTAAACCTACTCCTGTCGTCGAGAAGCCCTAAGTCGCTGCAGCCTCGAGCGCGTGTCCTTCCTCCTTCTAGCCTCGCGAGTCGCACGCCCTACCGGCAACTCAATGTCGCCCCTGCCCAAATCAAGCTCGCGACCGCCACCTTCGACCTGACGTGCTCGAACTCGAGCCTGAAACTCAAATCGCCATCGCGATTTAAATCGAGGCAGCCCCTAGCCTCGCTACCTAGAACTATCTTCGCCACGCAACCCTACGCGCGCGCCACTGCCTCGACAACGCTCGAACGCGAGCGACCCCCTACCCTGATTTTCGAGTCGCCCAAAATCACCAGGCGCGATTTCGATTTCCCAACTGCTCGGTCGCCTTCTTCTTTTTCTTTTTTTTTGAACGAGAGCTGTTCGATTTGAATGAAAGGGGAGGGTGTGGGATTAACAGAGTAAGGTAAGGGATCGGTATGGGTTTGTGATCGTGGGGGAGTGCTGGGGTACGGTATGTTTTATTTTATTTTTCTCTTTTTAAATTAAATTTCAATTTAATTCCCAACGCGTTTTCTTATCGTATGCACACATACAAACTCCGAAAAAAATACAAAATTTGAAATCTGACAAAAATACAATATTTCGGACCCAATGGAACTGGTTTCGTCGAATTCCGAGACTGTTTGAAAAATGACTATTTTTAACTCGACGATTTAAAATTAAAATGATATCGATGCGTTTCGAGCTGCCACGGTCAAACGACAACTCCGATTGATACGAAAATTGAAATCCGATAATAACTAACTATTACGGATCCAATGGAACTGGTCTCGTTCAATTCTGAGACTGTTCGAAAATTGGCTATTTTTTCAGTCGACAATTAAATATTAAAATATTCAATTTTCACAGATTAACTTCAATTTCAATTTTAGAAGTTCTATAACCTTTCTATAACTCCAGTATGATTAAATCAAATTTTCCAAATCAATTTCAATCATTTTAAACTCGAGTTTCAATTATCTCTGGAATTTCACTATTTAATTTATCGATTTAATTATCAAATTAAACCCAATATTCAAAAAATAAATCATTCGACTTCTAAATTCCATTTGTTAATATTTAAAATTAATTAAATATTCAAAATTTAATTATCAAAAATTCTGGGTCGTTACAGTAGTAAAGTACTCCTACTTTTATATGAAACAAGAATCGTTCGGTTTCGACTTGAAACGAAGAAACGACAATGTTTCAAAGTTGGTCCGACGATAACTGAAAATGATCACTATTGTAAAACAGTTTCTGGGTGCTACTTCGGCAATAGAAACGAAGTAACTAATGCACCCAGATCTAAACCAAACTTTGCATGGCTAAAGATCTCGATCTCATCTTTTTAACGAGACCAAAAACGATGAAATCCGACAAAGGACGAGCCCGGGATGGCGTCGCAAAGTCGGGGTTCTACGCTGAAAACAACGGGAGAAAAGAGACTAAGGCCTATAACTATGCACTAACTGGCCAGAGATGAAAAACCACAATTTTGGCATAGTAAACTTCAAATTCTGGTAAAATGAATAAAATGAAAGTTGTAGCTTAGTTTCTAAGCTTTCCGGAATGACCAAGTTCGTCAAATTCTGACCTGAGATGAAAATTCTATGACTAAAACAATTCTCAGATCTAAATTTTATATCACTGTCGTTGTGCTCTCGGGACAGTGGTAAGAATGCACAGATTTGACCAAATTAACTTCGAAATTTCATGAAACTCAAAACATGAAAGTTTTATCCCTAAATCTAAGCTTTCCAGAACATCCAAAATTATTAGATTTGGATAAAAAACGAGTAATTTATGGTCAAATCAATTTCAGGTTTTTATTTTATCAACTCTGTAGTTTGTTGTCAGGTCAGCGACAAACAAGCATGATTTCGACCATTCAAACCTCAAAATTAGGCAAAGCACAAAACATAAAAGTTATAGGGTACAGAATAAGCTTTCTAGAACTTTAAGAAAATCTTAATTCCGATTTAAGATGAATGAGATATGCCTAATTTACTAACAGCAATAAACTAATTATAATTTCAGCTAGCATATATTACAAGTACCTTATGTGCACACCCCAAATGAAAGCAAAGATGATCAAGGAGCTATGATTCACATGTTACATAATAAAACATGTGTTACTAACTGATTACCAAAATCAAAAGATGATTAAACACATATTAGAAGAGGTTTTTAGCAATATACCTCTCTAGAAAGCAACAAAGACTACTATAGCATCAACCCAAGATAGCAAAAGATGATTAGGAGGCTATAAGATCAAAAAAAACACATAAAACATGTGTTACCAAATAAATTTCAGAAATGAAAAAGATATAAAAAAAAGATTTGAGGTGGGTATTTGCATTACCTTTGCATAGAATGACTTGCATAAGCTAAAACTAGAAGGAGATGAAGATAGAGGCCATTTTTTTTATGAAAGCTTTAGGAAATGATTAGGGTTTTGATTAGGGATGAATGAATGAGGTTTGGAGAGTTTGAGATAATTTATAGAGGAGGTTTAGGGTGGGTTATTGGGCTAGGTTTAGTAACCCAATAAGAAGAGTGTTATTTACATGTTTCCAAAAATTAGTCTAAGTGTTCATATATGTTTATAAACTCATTTTTCCTACCCAAACCCGTTTTAAAATCTCTCTAAAATATTTAACTTTTTAAAAATAACATTTTATCCTCATTTCAAAAAACCCATATTTCCCATTTAATTAAAATAGCCGTTTTCAAATAAATTTTGTTATTCCAAATCCTTTTATGCTTCATTAAAATAAATAAAAATCCTAACTTTTATTTATTAATTGGTAATGCAAATCCCGGGTTGTTACAGACTCCCCCCCTTAAGAAAATTGCGTCCTCGCAATTCCTTAAGATAGACGTCGTCTATAACATCAAATCCCCAAAAGAAGTGATAGAGATAAAATAGAGAATTCTCAACTGCAGAAGAAGATGATAGAAAGCCAGGATAAGAGCGTTCGATAGATTCTCTAGTATCCCAAGTGCAGTCCTTAGGATTCGGTGACCATTGAATCTTCACGAGTAGAACCTCTTTGTTGCGAAGGCGTCTAACCTCCGGATCTAGCACACGAAGAGGTCGCTGCTCCAAAGTTAAATCAGGATAGATCTCTAAATCAGGCACAGCATGCGGCTCAATGATAAAATCAGGATCGCGGACACACATGCGAAGCTGGGAAACATGGAACACGTCGTGCATTCCAGAGAAGTGAGCAGGTAGAGCCACACGATAAGCCACGGGGCCGATGCGTTCCGTAATAGGAAATGGTCCAACATAGCGAGGAGCCAACTTCCCTATAGAGCTGAAACGCACAACCCCTTTCATAAGAGATATCCGAATAAAGACATGATCACCAATGGAGAACTCAACAGGCTTCCTACGGTTGTCCACATAGGATTTCTGACGGTTCTGCGCCTCTTTCATTCTCTGACGAATAAGAATAATCTTCTCAGAAGATTCCCGAACTGAATCTGGACCAAGAATGAGCTTCTCGCCAGATTCTAACCAACAAGCAGGAGAGCGACGTGGCCTTCCGTAAAGAGCCTCAAAAGGAGCCATGCCAATACTAGACTGAAAGCTGTTGTTGTAGGAGAACTCTACAAGCGGTAAGTGATCCTCCCAACTACCTTCGAAATCTAGAATACAACAGCGCAAAAGATCCTCTAAAACACGATTCACCCTCTCCGTCTGACCGTCGTTCTAAGGATGATAAGCAGTCGAGAGATTCAGCCTTGAGCCCAAAGCTGACTGTAGGCACTTCCAGAAGTGACTAGTAAAGATAGTGTCTCGATCACAGACGATAGAGCTAGGAATGCCATGAAGTCGAACGACTTCCTTCACATATAGCTTGGCAAGCTGAGGAGCAGTCCGAGTGGACTTAATAGGAATGAAATAAGCTGATTTGGTCAAGCGATCGACGAAGACCCAAATAGAAGTATGGCCTGACCTCGATCGAGGTAGACCGTCAATAAAATCAATGGATATCTGATCCCATTTCCACAATGGAATCTCTAGCGGCTGAAGAAGACCAGATGGATGCTGGTGTTCGGCCTTGATCTGTTGACAAGTCATGCAACCGCTCACATAACTTGCAACATCTCTCTTCAAACCCTCCCAATAAAATAGGCGACACATGTCGGCATACATCTTACTCGACCCGGGATGTATAGTGTACTTAGTGCGATGACACTCGTCTAGAATGTCGCGCCTAAGTGATAAATCAGATGGTACCAAAATACGGTTCTTCCTGCGAAGACACCGATGAGAATCAATAGAATAATCCGACAATGTCTCATCACTGGATCCCGACTCAAAGAGATGAATATATCGCAACAAGTCTGGATCCTACCGCTGAGCATGGGCAATGCGATCCAATAGAATAGGTCGAGCTTCCAAGCTGAATAACACGATCTGAGGATCAGAAGACGGAGCTCGATTTCGAATATCACACATAGAAAGAGTCTCAAGAATATCCCACTCGGCTATCATCATAGAAACTACTACCGAGTGTTTGCGACTGAGTGCATCAGCCACACGATTACCCTTGCCAGGGGTATACTGAATGTCTAAGTCATATGAGGCGAGGAACTCAAGCCATCGCTGCTGCCTCATATTGAGATCCTTTTGACTGAATAAATATTTCAGCGACTTGTGATCGGTGTACAGAATGAAGCGTTCGCCTAATAGAAAGTGACGCCACGTCTTCAAGGCAAAGACGATAGCCGCTAACTCAAGAACATGAGTAGGATAGCGAACCTCATTCGGATGCAGTTGCCTGGAAGCATAAGCAACTACCCGATTCTTCTGCATAAGCACAGCACCGAGCCCGCTACCACAAGCATCGGTGTAAACAACAAGATCATGGTTACTCTCTAGAACCACTAGAATAGGAGCATGAGTGAGAAGTTCCTTCAGTAGCTGAAAGGAAGCTTCACACTTATCAGACCAAATAAAGCGAACACCCTTACGAGTCAGCGTCATAAGGGGAAGTGCAACTCGAGAGAAATCCTTGATAAACCGACGGTAATAACCCGGCAGACCAAGGAAGCTGCGAATATCATGGACGTTCTCAGGCTGCCTCCAATTCTGAATAGCTTCGATCTTGGCAGGATCGACAGAAATACCCTCAGATGATACAATATGGCCCAAGAACTTGACCTTGCTCATCCAAAAATGGAACTTGGAGAGCTTGGCCTTAAGCTGATGCTGACGAAGAGTATCCAAGACGATCCACAATTGATGAGCATGCTCTGCCTCGGATCTAGAATAAATAAGAATATCGTCAATGAAAACCAGAACGAATCTATCGATGTATTCCTGGAATACTCGATTCATGAGATCGACGAAGAAAGCCGGAGCGTTCGTCAAGCCGAACGGCATGACCAACCACTCAAAAGAATCATAACGAGTGCGAAATGCTGTAAGAGGAATGCTGTCTTCTGCGACTCGTAGCTGATGGAATCCGGTGGCAAGGTCGAGCTGAGAGAAGACCTTCGCACCGCTCAGTTGGTCAAACATGTCGTCTATCTGTGGCAATGGATAACGATTTCTGATGGTCAACTCATTAAGCTTGTGATAGTCAATGCAAAGCCTAAGAGAGCCATCGGCCTTCTTAACGAAGACCACAGCAGCACCCCATGGCGAAGAACTGGATTGGATGAACTGCTTCGCTTCAAGCTCAACTAACTTCTTCCTGAGTTCCTCATTCTCCTTAGTAGACATTCTCGTAGGAGGACGCCCAACTGGATGAGAGCCTAGGATGAGATCAATGCGGAACTCAATAGCTCGCTTTGGCGGCAGTCCAGATACTAGCTCGAATACGTCGGGAAAATCCCGAACAACAGGAATACGAGATAAGTTCAAATCCTTATCTCGTGAATCGAGAGAGAATAAAGTAACATCAGAAAGCCCAACATCTTGAAGAACAATAGCTAACGGAGAGGATGAGTCAGGGTGATGAATGAATAATATCCGCTCCGAACAAATAATTTTGGCGTCGTGCTGAACGAGCCAATCCATGCCAAGAATCATATCAAAGCCCAAATACTCCATAACATGGAGATTTGCACGGAAAGAAAAGCCACAAAGATCAATATCTATATTCTCACAGAGCAAGCTAAGGGTCGTGGATCCACCAATGGGATTCACAATCCTTAGTGAAGAAACCATACAAGTAACATCCAAGGATAAAGCATCTACTAGCTCCTTTGATATGAATGAGTGAGAGGCACCCGTATCAAAAAGAACTCTAACAGATCTACCATGAAATAAAATAGAGCCTTCAAGAACGGAAGGATGTGTACCTTTAGGCTAAGCAGAAGTGGTAGGAGCCTTGGCAGCATTAAGCCTACCAGGCTTGGCACACTCTTTAAACATATGATCGGTAGATTTAGTTAAGCACGATTCAAAGATAGATAATTCATTAAGGAATATTACGGAATATAATAGAATCCTACACATATTCCTAACTTATTTATCTAAAGGTGGATATGTTCAATTTTGATCGTATTATAACGTATTGTACTACGTGTCTGTTCTGTGTTTGTTATGCTTAATTCTGAACCTTGGCTCTGATACCAAACTGTAACGCTTCACTCTGAGACCCACTGTAACAAAGAGTATTACGGGAGTAATACCGTCTGTTAAAGCGGAGAATAGAGTATAGTGGAAGCGACCATTTGTAATCAAGCTATAACTATCTACTGAATACGTCGAAAGGGTGGTATCTATTTTTTTTTCAAGTGGTTCGACATATTCAATAAATATTTATAACGAAATTACAATGGCTAAAGATATATCAGAATAAGCATAGTAATAAAATGATAAAACATCACAGAACAGAATCACATAACAGATATAAAATCCTAGGACAATACATCGTCAATACAGATCCAAATATCATAAGTGGGTACAAAGCCACTGCTCACACATGTGAGTCAAAAATATGTACATATCAAAGTCTGAATAATAACATAAGGCGGACACTAAGATAAGCTATCTTAAAAGCATAGCAGATAAGTCCAAAGCGGAAGCACAGAGTAGCTAAGTCCAGAGACCTAACCTGAAACAACTCGGTCTAACCCGAGTGAAAAGAACACTCGGGTCAGGCTAGCTAAACAAATCAGTTAGATAGACTGAGAGATAAAAATGCGGTAACATAGAAGGTAAGGAATTTCTCCATAGAGAAGAGCAATGAATACCACATAATAAACTGGATGATAACATAATCATCAATCAATAATAAAATCTCCAAAGAGAAAATCAACCCCAAAGTGTCAAGTAAATAATACGCCTCATATCATCGGCGTAGTCAGAGCTATATAAAGTTGCCCATAGGAAATAATCCCAAGGGTGACCAGAGTCCGTAATCAATGCCCAAGCAAAGATCGATGCTCCAAAGAGCAATGGGGATATACTGAAAAGTCAATGAAATCGAACACAGAAAAGCAATGTCTAGAGACACTGTGAATCCACAAGGTAATCGCACTTACATCATATGGTTCCATAGAACCAACACCGAATGGCGGTACTCGAATGGATATAAAAATCATCAGATAATACAAGTATAGCACGTGCACCGACCAGAGTCATTATTGCCAAGTACTGTAGAGTTGTGATCAATCACTTGCACAGATGCGGAACGCGCGAGACGGCGAGATCCTTCCTAGAAGGATAAAGGCCCAGAGGCGCATGCCGAAAAATAAACTGCTCCATAGAGCAGGTGTCCAGAGACGGTTGCCCAGAGGCGTGGTGACCCAGAGGTCCAGTACTGGCCGCCCAGAGGCTAATGTGTCACAAACTTCTTGGAGAGGAACCCGTAAAGTGTTAACAATGAGTCCCATACCCCACGTTCGCACTAAACGGTTTACTAACCAATAGCAAGCTCACACTCCAAACAATAAAAAGTCCACTTCGTATCATCGGTAAACTAGACCCAAAGGTCAAAACGATCAATCGAATAGGTCTGGGATTAACCGAAAAGAAAATACACACGGTTCCATAGGCCGGAGATTTCCTAACCGTTTAAGCACCTTTCCACTTCGCTCGAGGTGCTAAAAAGTGAGTGTGAGATTTTTATTATAGAAAATAATGGTGCGAAACGGATTTATAATTGATTTTGAAATCACTTTAAAACGGCTTTTGAAAACTCTCCTATTATGGAGTAATTAATTTAATAATTAAAAATAATATTATATAATAATTTCGAAAGCCATTTAGGAGTGAAAAATCCTTTGAAAATAATTCATAAAACCCGTGTACGAAATCTAGAGACAAATCTCAAAGAAATCAATAAAACCAGAAAATCACTGAAAATATTCTAAGTGTTGGAAAATAGTCCAAAAATGACGCGAACCCAAGTTCGGAAAATTATTCGGACCAGCAAACTGAATCCGAATGGCATGAAAATTAGTAGGCATATATTCCAACATCCCTGCTCCAAACTGCAAAAAGAATCGGGAAATTCCGACTTGAAACGAAGAAACGGCGTCGTCTCAAAGTCGGACAAAAATCATAAAACTTTACTGTGTCAAAACAGTGTAAAGGTCCCACTTCGACGACATGGTCAAAGGGCCACATGAACTCAAATCTTGATGAAAATTTGCAGGAGCGTAGTAAAGTACACCTACTTTGATATGTAACAAGAATCATTCGGTTTCGACTTGAAACGAAGAAACGACAATGTTTCAAAGTTGGTCCGACGATAACTGAAAATGATCACTATTGTAAAACAGTTTCTGGGTGCTACTTCGGCAATAGAAACGAAGTATCTAATGCACCCAGATCTAAACCAAACTTTGCATGGTTAAAGATCTCGATCTCATCTTTTTAACGAGACCAAAAAAATGAAATCCGACAAAGGACGAGCCCGGGATGGCGTCGTAAAGTCGGGGTTCTACGCTGAAAACAACGGGAGAAAAGAGACTAAGGCCTATAGCTATGCACTAACTGGACAGAGATGGAAAACCACAATTTTGGAATAGTAAACTTCAAATTCTGACAAAATGAATAAAATGAAAGTTGTAGCTTAGTTTCTAAGCTTTCCGGAATGACCAAGATCGTCAAATTTCTACCAGAGATGAAAATTCTATGACTAAAACAATTCTCAGATCTAAATTTTATATCACTGTCGTTGTGCTCTCGGGACAGTGGTAAGAATGCACAGTTTTGACCAAATTAACTTCGAAATTTCATGAAACTCAAAACATGAAAGTTTTATCCCTAAATCTAAGCTTTCCAGAATATCCAAAATTATTAGATTTGGATAAAAAACGAGTAACTTATGACCAAATCAATTTCAGGTTTTTATTTTATCAACCCTGTAGTTTGTTGTCAGGTCAGCGACAAACAAGCATCATTTCGACAATTCAAACCTCAAAATTAGGCAAAGCACAAAACATAAAAGTTATAGGGTACAGAATAAGCTTTCCAGAACTTCAAGAAAATCTTAATTCCGATTTAAGATGAATGAGATATGCCTAATTTACTAACAGCAATAAACTAATTATAATTTCAGCTAGCATATATTACAAGTACCTTATGTGCACACCCCAAATGAAAGCAAAGATGATCAAAGAGCTATGATTCACATGTTACATAATAAAACATGTGTTACTAACTGATTACCAAAATCAAAAGATGATTAAACACATATTAGAAAAGGTTTTTAGCAATATACCTCTCTAGAAAGCAACAAAGACTACTATAGCATCAACCCAAGATAGCAAAAGATGATTAGGAGGCTATAAGATCAAAAAAACACATAAAACATGTGTTACCAAATAAATTTCAGAAATGAAAAAGATATAAAAAAAGATTTGAGGTCGGTATTTGCATTACCTTTGCATAGAATGACTTGCATAAGCTAAAACTAGAAGGAGATGAAGATAGAGGCCATTTTTGTTATGAAAGCTTTAGGAAATGATTAGGGTTTTGATTAGGGATGAATGAATGAGGTTTGGAGAGTTTGAGATAATTTATAGAGGAGGTTTAGGGTGGGTTATTGGGCTAGGTTTTGTAACCCAATAAGAAGAGTGTTATTTACATGTTTCCAAAAATTAGTCTAAGTGTTCATATATGTTTATAAAACTCATTTTTCCTACCCAAACCCGTTTTAAAATCTCTCTAAAATATTTAACTTTTTAAAAATAACATTTTATCCTCATTTCAAAAAACCCATATTTCCCATTTAATTAAAATAGCCTTTTTCAAATTAATTTTGTTATTCCAAATCCTTTTATGCTTCATTAAAATAAATAAAAATCCTAACTTTTATTTATTAATTGGTAATGCAAATCCCGGGTTGTTACAGTATTGTCACATTTACTCTGGATAGGTTTGGATATTTGTGGACCAAGGTGTGAAACACTTGAATACTCGGTAATAGTTGGCAGGGTCCTTCTTAGAGGTTTCCGAGAGCCATATGTGTGACAACCTGGATTTTTTTTACACCTATTAGTTGAGTAATTAACTATTTTTATTATTTTTGAGATATTGATTTATTAAGTCGAACAAATAGATTTCTGATATTTAAATGTCTGAACATATATAAATTGATTTAAAAACTATATTAAATGTTGGAGTATGAATTCCCGGATATGATGAGTCCTATATAATATATATATATATAATGGTTAGATGCAAGAGTGGATGGGTAAATGAACATGTTAAGAAACATTGTATATGGAAGCATGTGTATATACAAAAGGGTACAGGTTTCATAGATGAAGAATTACAAGGCATATGAATATAATCTTTAGACATATGTTCATATTTAATAGTGAAATGCAAGCATATATTTATATTAACAACGACATTATGGGTAAAATATATAACTATATATTCATACATACAAAAGATACATATACATATATAAATTCATGAAATATTAGAGACAAGCATTAAATGGTAGCACACAATATATCATTTCAAGCCTCCAAAACTTAAGTCAGGTTAGGCAACATCAGGAAATAAAAATAAAATAAAGAAACCTGTACATAGATAAAACAATTGCCTTTGCAAACATAAGAAAAATCATATATGTACATAGATAAAATGGGATAAGGATGTAAACATGAAGGACATTTGCATTTAATGCTAGCACAACATTTGGTCATTTCGAAATGTTCAAAAATCATTTTAGTTTTATAAAATCTTGCCTGGGAAGATAAGAAAAATCTCTGACCAAAATTTGTACCAGTAATACAAAGCCTGAACTCTTTTCTATATATCAATCTCCTTATCTCTTTTCGTTCATTTTAAAACTTAGCATACCAGAAAAGAAAATATAATCTTATCTCTGAAGCTTAAACAACAACTCAACTTAAAACAGGGCTTCAGGATCAAAAGCAAACTAACAATTCAGGATTCAGATTTCATCTCAGCAGTTTCCAATTACCAGTATTCTTTCCAGATTCTAGGCCTCTGTTTTTATAAGGTGAGCAAACTAACCCATCGACGCTTAAATCTGTGTTATACTTTGTTTCTAAAAAGTGAAGTGGTGGAAATTGTTTGTATGGATGTAAACTTGTCTACATGTGTATGCATATATGTGATGCATGTTTGTGTATAGGCATGTACATCTGTTTTTATACTCACAGGCTAAAAACAAACTAAAGTAAAAAATCATTTCCTCTGCATATATTCGAGTTTAGGATATGATCTTTAGATTAAAATAGATCGTAAGACTATAACATCATTTTTAAAAATGATTTCGAGAATTTATATTAAGCAACTATTTCAAAAATGACAATTCATAGTAAAAACCAAATATAAGTTAAAATTCGATGTTTATGAATTCATGTTTTGATTTCATAACCAAATTCGAGATACAAAATGATGATATTAGATAATCATTTCAAGATTTTTAGGTTATTATATGTTGAGATATTCCGAGTTAATCAGAATTTGGTTTTCGTTAAATTCTGGTGGTCGGAGTGAAGGTGGGTCTCGAGATCATGGCCACAGCTAGCTCAGAGGTCAGGGGTTTCAGAAAAAAATGATGGATGGATTTGTAGTGGATCGAGGTGGCTGGTCAACGGTGAAATAGGGTTTTAAGAGCCTTTTTAATCGTCGTTGAAATCGAATCGATTTCGTGGTCGAGGGTGGATCAGAAGCGATCGCACTACGGTGAGTCGTTGCGTGGCTCATCGGGGAAACTCTGGACGTGGTGGCGTGAGTTCAGTCGGTCGGTGGTGGCGATGCGAGGCGTTTTCAGATGATCGGTTTCATCCCGATAGGTTTCAGTTCACTCGATTTTGATTAGTGGGGTCTTTCGCGAATCTGGGTGATCGGGAGGGTAGAGGGTGGCGACTTCGACTTGATGGCATCCTCGGCGATGATCGGAATATTGTCATTCCTCCGTGCACATTCACAAGGGTATCAGTTGTATTTAATACTGGTTGAAGGATTTGGGAAGAAGAGGCTATCTCGGGTTTGACTCGAAGTCATACTCGGGAAGTTTGGGTTGTGGCTCGAGTAATGTATCGAGTTGGTTTGCATTAGCTTAGTAGGTTAAAGGGTTTTAAATTTTAAATCAAAACAAAATTTTGAAAATAAGAAGGAGGGGAGACTCGGGTATTAGCTCGGGTTTTTGTTGGTTGAGCTCGGGAAAATATTGTTTGGGTCCCGGGTGTTGGTAATGATAGTTGAGAAATTTAAATGAATCAAGTTTTTTTAAAAGTTTGTTTAAAATAAATAAGTTTTCAAAAGATTGTAAACTAGATTTTCCAAAGTGAGATTATTAAACAAGATTTCAATCGAGTTTCAAAGTTAAATTTTAAAAGTTTAATGTTTTAAAGATAAATTGTTTTGAATATTGAATAATTATATGTATTAGTTAATTAATGGAAGTAATTAAAAGAATAATTATTCAATGTAATTTATTGAAAGGTTAATTACTTAATGAAATTGATTACTTAATGTAATTAATAAAAGGTTATTACTTAATGTAATTAAGGGATAATTATTTTGTGTAATTATATTAAAGAATAATTAATTAATCAAGATTAATTAATGTAAGTAATTATGGGTAATTAATTACTTAAAGGAAATTGCTTAATGAAAGTAATTAAGGATAATTAACTAATGATGAGAAGTTGATTAATCAAGTGATTAGAGGTTAATTACTTAATGTAAGTAATTAAAGATAATTTGAAACTAAAGGTTAATTAATTAATTAATTAGAGGATGATTAATTAATGTAATTAATTAAGGATAAATGTAATTAATGTGAACGGGTGAAGGTGAATTAATTTGTGTTATTAATTAAAGGCTAATTAGTATTACTTAATGTAATTAAAGAGGATAATTAAGGGATGATTAATTAATGGTTTGTAATTAATTAATGTTATGTAAGCAGGATTAAAAAGTGATTAGAGAAATTAATTTAATTTATTTAAATTAATTGGAATGGTGTGACTAATTAATCTTGCTTATGAACGATTGAATGACATTGAATGCCTTGGATTATTTGATGTTTCTAATATGAAATGTTTTGTGATATGATTGGGTTGAACAGTGATAATGTGGTTATCTATCGAGATGAATTGCTGTATAAAGTGACATCCTGTATTTAAAGTTTGTATTGTATTTGAATAACTTGGGTTAAGATGACATGGGACTCGAAGAGACCGGGGTCGGGTATCAGTAAATACCCGAAACCACTTCGATTCTTTATAAATTTGATTTTAGAAGCAAACAGGTTGGAATGAAATAAATTAAGTATCATGGATGTTTTAAACTGGATAACGATTCTTGGATATTGTTTTGCGATAAATGATCAACTTAAATAAGTCAGAACTCGTAGAAAAGTTCAAGTTACCCTGGTAATTCACTTAAGTTATATAGCTTGGTATTTCATATTATACGAGTTTACTCACGCTAGTTTCCAGCCTGACCCGGGTGTTACTTTGATGTAATGCTCGAGTCAGACCGAGTATTACAGATTTTCAGGTGAGGACGTTCTGGAGCTCAGGTGGCGAGTTGGAGTGCAGGAACGTATGGAGTGTATTCCGTTGTGATATATTATGGTAGTTTATCTGGGCATGTGATTTTAACTATCCAATGTTTGTGTGAATGTTGTAACTCTGATGTATTAAAATGTAATTAACAGATATAGTATTCTTTTGTATAACTGTTATTATTTGATATTATATTTCATTCGCTGCGAATGTGAGATTCTGTGACTTGTTTTCTGTTTCTTCTTCTATCTCTTTCCTTCTTTTCCTAACTATCTGGAATTTTCGGGATCAGAAATTTCGGGTCATTACATTTGGTATCAGAGAAGGAAGGTTAAGCGAGAACCTTGGCTCTGGTGGGTTTACTCATCAGGGATAGGGTTAGTATTACCCTAGGATGAGTTGAGTGTATATATATATATATATATATATGAAAGCGTATTTGTTATTTTCTTATATAAAGATTTTAAATGGTTTTAATAATAAAAATAAATAAATGATTTTTATATAAGATTATATTTTGATATAAATTGTGAAGTTTTAAATCTGAGCCCAGAATTTGAAAATTGTTTCAAAGTGATAAAGAAATAATAAATAATATTATTTGAATGAAAGAGCTTGATTCAAACAGGAGTTCTTCGAAAATTTAAAGGAATTTGTTTGAATTAAAAACCCAAGGTGATTTAAAATTTAAGGATAACTTAGTGTGTGAAGGAAGTAATATGTATATATGAGGAATATACATAATATCAAAAATGGGTTGAAATAAACTCTAAATGTTGAGTTTTAAATTTGGAATGAGATGTGATACCCAAAGTGATAAGATTTGAACTTATAAGATTATTAATGTGAAGTTTAAAATTTGAAATGGGAATTCAAATTAGGGTAAGGTTGGCTGGATTAAGTAAATTGAATTTAACTTTGGGAAAGTTAAATAAGTTAACAAGCAACCTGAATTGGAAATTTAAAGATGAAATTTAGATTTAACTTGGGAAGTTAAATGGTTAATTTGAATTGGGAGTTTGTGTGATCTCAAAATGGTTTTGAGATCTGGAAATTGGAAATGGATGGATGTTTTGGAATAAATTGGATGATGTCATCCTATTGTTATTAATAATCCTTACATTGTGAATTGGATTTGTTTAAATGAATGAGGAATGAAGTGTGGTAATATATCCATTATTGAGATAAAAGGGAAATTAAACTTTAATTTGAAATTAAGGATATGGAATTACTTTGAACTGAAAATTTGAATAATTGAATTTGTAAATTAAAATTTGTTTAAAAACTAGTTTTAAAACTAGAAGATAAAATTGGGTAATAAATTGAATTTTAAGATAAAATTGTTTTGAACTCTTATTTAAACTTTGAAATGAGTTAAGTAAAGATAATTTTAAAATGGAATTTTGAGAATTGGACTCAGAATTAAATTATTTTAAGATTTGGATTATTGATTTAAAAATAAAGGTTAATTTGATTTAAGGGGTTAAATCAACATTTGAAGATTTAGCTCGAATTTATATAATTCGAGGTGGTTTAAAGTTGAGATACAGATTTCATTAGTTCAAATTGAATTTAGTTTGAATTAACTAGAATTGAAGATGGATAAATATAAAATTCCAATGGAAAATTTGAATTGGATTAATTTGAAATAAGATTGAAGATTGAATGAGTTAAAATTCAAATGGGAATTGGGATTAATTCATATAGAAATTGAAATAATTTGAAATTGAAGTGGATTCAATTTGAAATTAGTCTAAATTAATTTGAATAATTTGAAATTGTAATTGAAGTGAATATGTTTAAAATCAAATGGAATTTGATCTGAATTTGGAAAGAAGTTGAGGTTAATTCAACTTGAATTGGGAATAAAACAAGTTCAAGGGAGATTGAAGTTATTCAAATTAGAATTGGGTCAATTTAAATAAAAGGGAATTTAAATTGAATTGATGGGAAATTGAACAGTTTGGCTCTGGACTATTTTTAAATAAATCATTTTGATATAAACTGTTTTAAATCTATTTTTCTAACTATTTACTATACAACTTTTCTTTTAAAATTCCAAAACTATCTTGTATTTATTTAACAACCACATTTGGAACTATTTAACTATTATACAACTATTTTATAAATTAATCACTATTTTTCCTACTACTTTATAACTAGTTACTATTTTACAACTATTTTGCAATTATTTTACTATTTTTCAATTATTTTACGATTACTTAACTATTTTACAGCTATTTACAAACTAATAATTATTTTTCAACTATTTATCTATTTTTAAAATTTTCAAGCTATTTTCTAAATATAAACGGGTCGGAGTTCAAACTGTTATTGATTAAATACCCAACTGAGATAAGAATTGAGGTGATAATCCAAATGGGATTGAAGCAATTGTGAATAAGTGAATGAAAATTTAAGTGAATGTGAATAGAAAGGAAACTGATTTAACTGATAATCAATGAAGATAAATACGTAGGATGTACGTATATTATTCTATTCGCATAGTGATTCGATCCAGATTCGAGCCCAGAATTTGGAGATAGTATTATCGATCCGAGTTGGGATTTTTCACTCGATTTTCGACGGCGAACCTGGATATGGATTTTTGATTGGTTCTGGGTATTCTCTATCATAGTTGTGACTATGCAAGGAGAATAACGGTTTCTGGTCAAGAAAATAGATCTGAATCCGCACTAGAAAGTCGAGTGGACGATAGTAGTTCGGAAGTGGAATTGTGTGTTTGAGTGAGCGATCAGATTGATATAGCGTACGGATGATATGTGGACATCGTACGGGTTTGAATAAAATTGATATTGAAAATTTGTGGATAAGAACTGTAAATGATTTTTGAAATTGAAAGTATATTTTGTGTAATATATGATGAAGTAAAGTGGAAATTGGAAATTCCTATGATTAAAATTTACTTTATGGAAGTAAGCAATATGGCAAATGACTTTACAAAAGTGTAATTTGGTAAGTGATTTTATAGAGTAATCAAATTTGAATATTTGATTTGGAATAAACAAAGTTATATATCTTTGTTATATATGGTAAACTCCCTATAATGAATCTATTGCCAGAAGAAAAGGGTTTTTGAAAGTATTTGAAGTATAAAAGTGAATTTATACAAGTATGAAGTGATTCAAAAATTTCCCAAGGTTATTATATATATACGTATATATAAAGGATTTTGTGAAAATGATTTTGAGGAAAGGTTTTGGGAACCTATGGATTTCTAAAAAGGCTTTGATTTTTGAGGAAAATTAAATTTGAAATTTGGAAAGCCTAGTTTGTGAATTATCGATTTTGAGAAAGAAGATTTATATGAAATTCATACTTGGTGTATGATATGGAAATACTATATGTGTATAGTATAAAGTGTTTTGAAAGTGGCTCTGGAGAAAAAGGCGTTCCCTTGAATGAACTTCTCAAGAGTGACACAGAGTGGTACTGCCTTGAGCCTCAAAGAGGGGGAGGCTCCAAAGTTGATCCTGTGAGGAGTCCGGACAAACTAATTCCTAAGGATTATTGGGTAGCGAAAGTCGAGGGCGTTGATGCCTACATGGGCATTTGGGTTATGCTGTGACGACAGTGTAACTCGATGTCGCTGCGATCTACTGTGTGGACCATAGCAAAAATCGTGTGGAGGATGAGTGCCAACAGTCTACACTTGATTTTGCCGGGACGACAACGTAACATCGGTAGACTGCGATCTATGGTCAAGTGGAGGAGTTTCATTCTTTTGGCAGCGAAATTCGAGGGCGCTGATGCCTACAGTTATATGGGTTTTTGCTGTGATAGCAACGTAAAGCCCGGGTATAACTGCGATCTGCAGCGGGTTCCATGGTGTAATCGAGGGGCACGGAGGCCTACAGTTATCTATGGATTTTGCCAGGATGGCAACGTAACCATCGGGTTAACTGCGACCATGGATGGGGGTGATGATTTCCAGAGCATTCTCACCAAAGATATTTCCTCTATTTTCGAAACTGTTTTCTATATTTTCAATAAAATTATTTTCCAAAGTATTTTCACTAGGTGTTTGAAACGAGTTTACCAAGTACTTATAGATTTTCAGTCCTACGCCTGATCAACGTATGACCGAATTTCTATGAGAACAAGGATGGACTAGCCGAAACATCGAGTTATAAAAGTATTTTTATAAAAACTATTTTAGTAATATTATATAAATATTAAAAGGTGTTCTAAAATTGAAAAAAAATATTTATCTGATTTTAAGCATTTTAATAATTCTGGCTTCGTTCCTTTTCGAGGACGAAAAGTTCTAAGGGGGAAGGAGTGTGACAACCCGGATTTTTTTTACACCTATTAGTTGGGTAATTAACTGTTTTTATTATTTTTGAGATATTGATTTATTTAGTCGAACAAATAGATTTCTGATATTTAAATTTCTGAACATATATAAATTGATTTAAAAACTATATTAAATGTTGGAGTATGAATTCCCGGATATGATGAGTCCTATATAATATATATATATATAATGGTTAGATGCAAGAGTGGATGGGTAAATGAACATGTTAAGAAACATTGTATATGGAAGCATGTGTATATACAAAAGGGTACAGGTTTCATAGATGAAGAATTACAAGGCATATGAATATAATCTTTAGACATATGTTCATATTTAATAGTGAAATGCAAGCATATATTTATATTAACAACAACATTATGGGTAAAATATATAGCTATATATACATACATACAAAAGATACATATACATATATAAATTCATGAAATAGTAGATGTAACGACCCAGAATTTTGAACGAATTAAATTGAGAATATTTAATTAATTTTAAATATTTGAACGATAATTTAATTTGAATCCCGAAAGTAACTTTGAATTTGACGGTTAAATTATAAAATTTAATCTATTGACAGTCGAATAAAAATATATATCTTCAATTTTAAGTTGAAGAAAAATATTTCAAACGCTTGTAAAATTTATATTGATAACACTGAAGATAACATCAGCTTCAGAATTGAAATTTAAACTGTTTTTCTCAGTTTTGAATTTAATTGTTTGAATCGATATTTAAAAATAGTCAATTTTCACACAGTCTCGGATTTCGACGAAACCAGTTCCATTGGGTCCGTAATATTGAATTATTACCGGATTTCAATTTTCGTATTTTTTTGAGTTAATACGTGATCGTACGGCGAGCAAACGCATTGAAATCAAATCAAATTCAATTTAAATTTAATATTTAAAATTAGTCAACACATCAGCTACTTTTCCCCTGTAAACACGCCCTTGAACACGCCGAGATTCACGAAGTCGTGCAACCCATCCCCCTTCAAATTTAAATAATCACGCAACTTATCACTCTCCAGTTTTTTCAAATCAAAGAAAACGAAGAAATAAAAATGGCGACATCCCCTTTTCCTTATCTCGTTCTCCCCCTAAAATCAACGTTTACCCACGGTTCAATTCGAGTTTCTTCCTTCCCCATTTCAATCATTTAAATCGAGCCGCGTTCCCTCCCCAAAATTCCAATTCGTTCGAAGAAAAATAAAAATAAAATCAAATCGGTCGCAAGGGGCAGCGCGAGATGATGGCAATCGATTGAAGGCCGCAGGCGTGGAGCTTCATCGCGATGTCGAGGCCACTCGCGTAGGGGCGGCAGGCAGTCAAGTCGCGAGCGTGTGGATTCGATCGAGCAAAGGGTTTCACGCGTGAGGCAGAGGGTTCGACGCTCGTACGATCGGGGTTTGTACTCGATGATTTAGGGTTGATCAATTCTGGTGCTTACGACTGCGATTTGGGGGTTTCAAGCATCGCGAGTGGGTTCGTCGCGGCAATGGCGGCATCGCGATCGAATAGATGGTGGGGGCGCGCGTGAGCAGTGGGAAGGTCAGCGACGTGCTGGGCTGGTAGCAGTAAGGTGAGGGCAGATTTATTATTATTATCATTTTTTTTTGTTAAATTTATTAAACGAATGTGGAAGAAAAAAATATATTATGTCACAGATTGAAAAATATAAAGTTTAACAGTAAAGGAAAATATGTGTAGGGTTAAAACATGAATTTTAAAACATTTTGATTTAAATAGTTCATATTAAAATTTGACTTTTGATTTATACAGGTTATTCTATAAATATAACACATGTAGATTAAAATATAAATAGAAAAAAAAGATATTCCTGTTTCAGTTTAAAGATGTACAAATATATAGATAAATATAAATATATTCTCATTTAAAAAGGGTATTGATGATAGACAGTTTGAAAAATAAAATAAAAAATAAAGCAATATCTTTGGTTAGTAACTTATTTAAAATTTATTTTTAATTACTAAAGGATTATTCAAAAGGAAGTTAGTTTGAAATTTAATTTTCCGTTAGATTTAAATCATCAGTTAGATTAAAGAAAGAAAAAAAAAATTATTTAGTTTTAAATTTAAAATGTTTAGTTAAATAAATTTATTTAAAGAAGAATTGGTTTAAACAAAACTATCCGTTAATTTGACTATTTAACGATGATTGATTTATTCGAATGTTCGAGTATTAACGAATTGTAAAATTATTTATACAAGGTCGAATACAACGACGAAATCAAGTCTGGATTGAAAATTGGATGGCAAATTAAAAGCTAAGGTGAGATTTTCTCACTCGAAGGAAAATTTTGATTTGCAGTTATTGATTGATTTGTTTGAATGTGCTATTAGATATGATAGGATATATCTATATATATAGCAATATATACATATTGGCATATGTATATATTGGATTGATGATTTCCCGCCTCGTATAGCGGATGAGACCCTATTGCGCCGTTAGTAAGTGGATTTTTATAAAACCCATATACCGCGATAATTCCGTACTGGAGCGGAATTGGTATTGTGCTAACGTCTTTGGATGCAGGGAAACAGGTTGGAGGGATCCAACTGGATTCCTCACCAGTAGTTATTTATTTACAGGATTGATGTATATTCTGTTATCATATATTGATATATGATGTTGATGTTGTGATTGACTAATTGATGCGTTGCATCATCGGATTCAGTTTTGAAGTTTAAAAATAACATCTTTTACTTTAAAAGGGTTTTTAAAGTGATGTGTTGGAATAGACGTTTTATTTAATTTGTGAGTTGATTTATTTTCAAATAAATAAACGCCTAAAAATTTATAATTATAAAATGTGAAGATATGAAATTTTATAATTATAAAATGTGAAGATATGAAATTTTATAATTATAAAATGTGAAGATATGAAATTTATAGATTGATAAATTATGAAGTTATAAAATGTGAATGAAATTGTGGAATAAAAGATTTATAAGAAAATCTACTTATAAATTTGATTTTTTGCCCTTAGATGGAATATAAATAGAACTTGCTGATAAAATGATTTTTGAAGCTGAAATTGTTATAAAGCGTAAAAGAAATTTATAAAGATTGTTTTATAAATCTAAAATCACTCAATTTTGATAAATGAATTATGGAAGGTTATCTAAGAGAGTTTATAAAGCAAGTTGTTATAAGAGAGAAACAGAATTTATAAACATTGTTTTATAGACTCGAAATAAATTGAAATTGATAAATTAAATATAGAAGATTATTTAAAGAAGATATATTCGCGTTTTTGGATAGCGAATTTTTATTTGAAATAAATGTGTAGTAAAGTTTGAAATTTGGTTAAGTGAAGTATATTCACGATTTTGGACAGTGAATATATTTTTGAAGTAGAATGGGTATGGTTTTGGGAAAGTGATATTATAAAAATGAAGTAACTGTTTTTTCAACATTTATTGTTGAAATAGACGTTTTCGAGAAAAATAAGGAAATGGTAGACTATAACACTGTTGTTATAGTAAATGATTTTCGAAAGGAAATATTTTTATGTAGTATTAGGATTTATATATCTATTTTAATTTCGAATCCCTATACTAGTGATTTTGAGTCGTCGTAACGATGTTTTACGCAACATTCGTTTTTGACTCAAATAGATGTTAAAATTTATGATTTCCTTAAAGAATGAATATATACTTAATATTGATTTAAGTATATCGAATATTTTCCAAGTGTTGAAAATAAATGATTTGTGAAATACTTATTATTAAATAAGTAGGGAAATGCTTTTCCAATATGAAATGAAACATTTTGAGATTTTATCTTCTTAAAGATAAACCGAAAATGAATATTTGAAAACGATTGTAAATCGAATATTAGTAGATATTCGAAAAATGTAAATTCAAGATGGAATTTATAAAAAGAAATGGGAATTCGTTTAAAATAAATATTGATTTATTTTTGAAGTGTGGAAATTTTATATCTAGTAAAGATATTTTGGAAGATAAAATAATTTGGAAAATTATTTGGAATCTGATGATGTTGCGCATCTTTATTGATAGTTAAATAACCGACTATCAATAATTACCTTGAGTAGGTATTTGTTGTGAATTGGATGAATTTGAATGCCACACTTATTTTTGAATAATCACTCACTATTCGGGTTAGCCGGGAAAGGACCATGGGGTCGTATAACCCATTCCGAATATGTGATACGTCGTTATGAATTGCATTTGAAGACCGGTGTTGAAGACCGGATATTTTTTTGAAAACGGAAGGATTACCGTCGAGTTACTCTACATCGACTGATCTTCGATTTAGAGGTTTTATCACCCTTAGTGACGGGAAGTCCTGACGTGATTGAAAATTATCCGGATATGCAAGGGCTTCGTGAGAAGTGCCTTCGGTTCTGTTCGATCCCGGAACAGACTTATATGGATTGTGTGTCTGACGTTACAATTTGAGATATAAAGCTGATTTCTTTCAAATACATTTCTGTTGGTGGCGGAGAATTTATTCTCTTAGCTTAACACCCTTCTCTGAGACGTACGAGCTCAGAGGTTATGTAGTTGAAATTTATCAGCGATATATCCCAATTTGGTAACGTGACATACTGAGTGTTGCTGTGAAATGATCAGTGTTTGATCATTTGTGATATGATCATTTGTTTGATCTTATATCTTTGTGATCATAGGTTGATCATTTTTGTTTGACCCGAAGCAGGGCTTTTTGAGAAAGCGTAGCTTTGTGGACGAGACTTCATCGAGCCTCACACCCCGGAAATGGTCGAAACAGGGAGGATGCAGCAAGGTTCTAGGGAGTAGCGCCCCTTAGTGTATGTCATTCCTTCTGGATAAAGGTGGTATCATGGTATGGAGCCCAGATACTTAACCTCTGTGGTTACTGCATTATTATTATCTATGTGGTTTGTGGCGAATCGGGGATCCTCGGGAAGATCGGTGACGATCGGGGGATGGCATACGCGTGTCAGTAGTTACCTATTTTTGCAGAGGTAACCCGGCCTTGTGTTGGCAGAGATCCGGTTAGGTTCTCGGGTCGTCTATTCCAGGGACGTACCCATCGTGGAAAAGGAAGTTCCTTAGCCTGACCATTTGTTGGAAATCCAAAGAAACAATACGTGACTTGTACGGTTTTAGTTGTATTACCTGCTATGGAATGTGGCGGTAACCTGCTATTGAACATAGTAGCTATAGTAGGCATAAGTGCAGAATGCCTATGCTGGCTAAGATTAATATTATACTTTCGAAATGTTTTCTACACTATGCACTAATAATAATATCAAAAATGATTTGATTTTGCGTAGTAAGCATCTTTGACTATCATAAGAAGAAATCTCCTCCAATTCTGCGTTTGCATTGTGTGTGTGGTGGGAGGTCTTATGGTAGTTTCATTTTCCAAAAAGCATTGCGAATTGACTTTAAAAATTATTTTGTTGTTATAAAGAATAACTGTTTTACGATCTCACACCAGTCACCATGACTGACTCGGAGTTTATTGTTCCCTTCTAAACTCTGGGTGCCCACCAATTTCCACACGGGCAGCCTAGAGTTATATTATCAGGATATTCTGGATATTCTGGAGCTTTGGAAGCAAGCTGGATGACGAGACGTAGTATTTGTATCTGATAGTATTTATTCCGCTGTGTATTCTGTATGAGGACAAGTTTATATAACTGTCCATTTATGTGCTGTGTTGTATTGAGTTGTATATTGACTCTGATTGATGTATGTATAAAATGATATAGTTCTTTGTTTTAAAGATTATTCATTTATCTATTATATATTGTTCCGCTGCGATATGTGAGATTCTGATATTGTCTCTGTTTCTGATGTTGATGTTGTTGTTCTTCTTTCTTTTTCTTCTATCTTCTTCTTCTTCTACTTTTTCTTTTTCTTAAAACCCTCACTATTGGAGTTTCCAGCACTCGATTGCTCGGCAGTCGATAAAGTGAGTATCGATGTCGAATTTTCGAAAGTCGAAAATTTCGGTATGTGACAACGTGGTATCAGAGCATATGGTTAAGCGACAACCCTGCTCTGTTGGGTGTTACTCATTAGAGATAGAGTCAGCAGTACTCTAGAATGAGTTGAGTGTAATAATAGATACGAGTGCGTATTTGTTAGTGAATATTAAATTGTTTTATATTGTGATGATTGGTTTGTTGAGTGGTATATGGATTCTGGTCGGTATTGTCCGTACAACTCTATCGATAGGGATCTCTAAACACTTGAATAGAACAATTCGGCACAGTATTGTTTTAAAATAGGGTGGATGAAATAATTTTACCCAAAACTATTTTTGTATATAAAAGAAATGATTTTTCTGTAAATTATTACAGTATATGGTTGCATGGTTGTTAGGAAGTGATAATATTGAAATGTTATCATTATTATATGAAATTAAGTAAGAAATTGAAATCGTAACTCCAAAGTTAAGAAATGAACTCACATACAAATGAAATTTAAGAATGTAAATTGTAAATGTGATTTATAATTTGAAACAGAATTCCAGAGAATATTTGGAAATGTTTTGAAAAGGATTTGAAACTGTTGGAGATTTGGAAGTTTAAATCCTTTTTGATTTGAAAATAAATTTCAAAGGTTTTGGAAAGTATTTTAGAGAGATGAAATCTCTAAACTCTTTTCGGTCGCTGGAAAATAACTTCAGTAATGACTGCAGCATTACTAATGTTTCATTTTCGGGTTTCCAGAAGAGAAATTGCTGCCAAATTGTTTTAAATGGAAGTTGTTTTGAAAATTTGGATTTTGTTTTAGAAAATTCAAAGGATAATTTGAATTGTTTTCAAAAATGGTTTTGAAAAGGGTTGAAAAGACTCTGGAATGCTATATTAAAATGTTTATGAAATGATACTAAGTTGATAACTTATACAATTTGAATTTTGATAGAATAAATTTAACTTAAAAGAATGAAGTTAAATCAAAGTAAGTATAAGTGAATATAACTGGAATTGAAATTTGATTTGGAAATCAGATTCGAATTGGAAATGAAAGAATTAGTGAATGAGTTTCAGAATGAATAAATAAATTTGAATTTGCAAGTAAGTAAAACTGAAATTGAAGATGAATGTGAAACTTTGTTCTGAATTTGTTAGTAAATATAACTCAAGCTGAATATTGAAATTTAAAATGAATTAGTGAATGAAACTAATATAAAGAGTGATATGAATCAGTAAATGAAAGATGATCGATAAAAATTCAATATTCAGAATGGAAGATAAAATTGAATTCGAATAGAAATTTGAAATGCAAGATTGAACGAAATTGAATATGTAACTTCAATAGTAAGCTAAAGATATATAAGCAGTTTATATTGAAAATTTTGTAATAGAATTTGCAAAATGGTTTGAATATATGTAACTAGATATTATGGCTAGTAGGATATACAGGTGTAAAGGAATTCGGATTTTAATTTTGAAGAGAATTTGAATTGCTCAACAAAAGGTAAGTGTTTCAATTTGAATATGAGATTTGATGACTTATTTTTCTAGCCGCTTGGCTTTTTCTTTTTCTTTTTGAAATCTGAGAGTCCGTAGGGACGTTTTGTAGTCGTGCCGTATTAGCCGCGCAAAGGAGACGCTGGCGAAATTTTTCGGAAATTTAGGGCGTTAGAAAATTTTTGAGAAAATTTTAAAAGCTTAAATTTGAATTTGAATTTAAATTTGAATTTTGAAGTTAAACAATGTTGTTTTGAAACTTATAACTGAAGTTGGAAAGTTAGATGAATTGATAACGAATCTTTGTTCGAAAGATTTGTTTTGATAAGTTTGATAAAACTATTGGAATTGAAAAATAGTAGACGAGTTAAGGACTTTTTCTTCCTGACTTGTAATTTCGGGACGAAATTCTTTTAAGGAGGGAAGTTTGTAACGACCCAGAATTTTGAAGGAATTAAATTGAGAATATTTAATTAATTTTAAATATTTGAACGATAATTTAATTTGAATCCCGAAAGTAACTTTGAATTTGACGGTTAAATTATAAAATTTAATCTATTGACAGTCGAATAAAAATATATATCTTCAATTTTAAGTTGAAGAAAAATATTTCAAACGCTTGTAAAATTTATATTGATAACACTGAAGATAACAGCAGCTTCAGAATTGAAATTTAAACTGTTTTTCTCAGTTTTGAATTTAATTGTTTGAATCGATATTTAAAAATAGTCAATTTTCACACAGTCTCGGATTTCGACGAAACCAGTTCCATTGGGTCCGTAATATTGAATTATTACCGGATTTCAATTTTCGTATTTTTTTGAGTTAATACGTGATCGTACGGCGAGCAAACGCATTGAAATCAAATCAAATTCAATTTAAATTTAATATTTAAAATTAGTCAACACATCAGCTACTTTTCCCCTTTAAACACGCCCTTGAACACGCCGAGATTCACGAAGTCGTGCAACCCATCCCCCTTCAAATTTAAATAATCACGCAACTTATCACTCTCCAGTTTTTTCAAATCAAAGAAAACGAAGAAATAAAAATGGCGACATCCCCTTTTCCTTATCTCGTTCTCCCCCTAAAATCAACGTTTACCCACGGTTCAATTCGAGTTTCTTCCTTCCCCATTTCAATCATTTAAATCGAGCCGCGTTCCCTCCCCAAAATTCCAATTCGTTCGAAGAAAAATAAAAATAAAATCAAATCGGTCGCAAGGGGCAGCGCGAGATGATGGCAATCGATTGAAGGCCGCAGGCGTGGAGCTTCATCGCGATGTCGAGGCCACTCGCGTAGGGGCGGCAGGCAGTCAAGTCGCGAGCGTGTGGATTCGATCGAGCAAAGGGTTTCACGCGTGAGGCAGAGGGTTCGACGCTCGTACGATCGGGGTTTGTACTCGATGATTTTGGGTTGATCAATTCTGGTGCTTACGACTGCGATTTGGGGGTTTCAAGCATCGCGAGTGGGTTCGTCGCGGCAATGGCGGCATCGCGATCGAATAGATGGTGGGGGCACGGCAAGGCGGCGCGTACGGTGGGCGCGCGTGAGCAGTGGGAAGGTCAGCGACGTGCTGGGCTGGTAGCAGTAAGGTGAGGGCAGATTTATTATTATTATCATTTTTTTTTTGTTAAATTTATTAAACGAATGTGGAAGAAAAAAATATATTATGTCACAGATTGAAAAATATAAAGTTTAACAGTAAAGGAAAATATGTGTAGGGTTAAAACATGAATTTTAAAACATTTTGATTTAAATAGTTCATATTAAAATTTGACTTTTGATTTATACAGGTTATTCTATAAATATAACACATGTAGATTAAAATATAAATAGAAAAAAAAAAGATATTCCTGTTTCAGTTTAAAGATGTACAAATATATAGATAAATATAAATATATTCTCATTTAAAAAGGGTATTGATGATAGACAGTTTGAAAAAAAAAAGCAATATCTTTGGTTAGTAACTTATTTAAAATTTATTTTTAATTACTAAAGGATTATTCAAAAGGAAGTTAGTTTGAAATTTAATTTTCCGTTAGATTTAAATCATCAGTTAGATTAAAGAAAGAAAAAAAAATTTATTTAGTTTTAAATTTAAAATGTTTAGTTAAATAAATTTATTTAAAGAAGAATTGGTTTAAACAAAACTATCCGTTAATTTGACTATTTAACGATGATTGATTTATTCGAATGTTCGAGTATTAACGAATTGTAAAATTATTTATACAAGGTCGAATACAACGACGAAATCAAGTCTGGATTGAAAATTGGATGGCAAATTAAAAGCTAAGGTGAGATTTTCTCACTCGAAGGAAAAT
Source organism: Allium fistulosum (assembly GCA_030737815.1). Classification (NCBI taxonomy): domain Eukaryota; kingdom Viridiplantae; phylum Streptophyta; class Magnoliopsida; order Asparagales; family Amaryllidaceae; genus Allium; species Allium fistulosum. The sequence goes on from CM060906.1 coordinate 923,837,586, forward strand.
TTTGATTTGCAGTTATTGATTGATTTGTTTGAATGTGTTATTAGATATGATAGGATATATCTATATATATAGCAATATATACATATTGGCATATGTATATATTGGATTGATGGTTTCCCGCCTCGTATAGCGGATGAGACCCTATTGCGCCGTTAGTAAGCGGATTTTTATAAAACCCATATACCGCGATAATTCCGTACTGGAGCGGAATTGGTATTGTGCTAACGTCTTTGGATGCAGGGAAACAGGTTGGAGGGATCCAACTGGATCCCTCACCAGTAGTTATTTATTTACAGGATTGATGTATATTCTGTTATCATATATTGATATATGATGTTGATGTTGTGATTGACTAATTGATGCGTTGCATCATCGGATTCAGTTTTGAAGTTTAAAAATAACATCTTTTACTTTAAAAGGGTTTTTAAAGTGATGTGTTGGAATAGACGTTTTATTTAATTTGTGAGTTGATTTATTTTCAAATAAATAAACGCCTAAAAATTTATAATTATAAAATGTGAAGATATGAAATTTTATAATTATAAAATGTGAAGATATGAAATTTTATAATTATAAAATGTGAAGATATGAAATTTTATAATTATAAAATGTGAAGATATGAAATTTATAGATTGATAAATTATGAAGTTATAAAATGTGAATGAAATTGTGGAATAAAAGATTTATAAGAAAATCTACTTATAAATTTGATTTTTTGCCCTTAGATGGAATATAAATATAACTTGCTGATAAAATGATTTTTGAAGCTGAAATTGTTATAAAGCGTAAAAGAAATTTATAAAGATTGTTTTATAAATCTAAAATCACTCAATTTTGATAAATGAATTATGGAAGGTTATCTAAAAGAGTTTATAAAGCAAGTTGTTATAAGAGAGAAACAGAATTTATAAACATTGTTTTATAGACTCGAAATAAATTGAAATTGATAAATTAAATATAGAAGATTATTTAAAGAAGATATATTCGCGTTTTTGGATAGCGAATTTTTATTTGAAATAAATGTGTAGTAAAGTTTGAAATTTGGTTAAGTGAAGTATATTCACGATTTTGGACAGTGAATATATTTTTGAAGTAGAATGGGTATGGTTTTGGGAAAGCGGTATTATAAAAATGAAGTAACTGTTTTTTCAACATTTATTGTTGAAATAGACGTTTTCGAGAAAAATAAGGAAATGGTAGACTATAACACTGTTGTTATAGTAAATGATTTCCGAAAGGAAATATTTTTATGTAGTATTAGGATTTATATATCTATTTTAATTTCGAATCCCTATACTAGTGATTTTGAGTCGTCGTAACGATGTTTTACGCAACATTCGTTTTTGACTCAAATAGATGTTAAAATTTATGATTTCCTTAAAGAATGAATATATACTTAATATTGATTTAAGTATATCGAATATTTTCCAAGTGTTGAAAATAAATGATTTGTGAAATACTTATTATTAAATAAGTAGGGAAATGCTTTTCCAATATGAAATGAAACATTTTGAGATTTTATCTTCTTAAAGATAAACCGAAAATGAATATTTGAAAACGATTGTAAATCGAATATTAGTAGATATTCGAAAAATGTAAATTCAAGATGGAATTTATAAAAAGAAATGGGAATTCGTTTAAAAATATATATTGATTTATTTTTGAAGTGTGGAAATTTTATATCTAGTAAAGATATTTTGGAAGATAAAATAATTTGGAAAATTATTTGGAATCTGATGATGTTGCGCATCTTTATTGATAGTTAAATAACCGACTATCAATAATTACCTTGAGTAGGTATTTGTTGTGAATTGGATGAATTTGAATGCCACACTTATTTTTGAATAATCCCTCACTATTCGGGTTAGCCGGGAAAGGACCATGGGGTCGTATAACCCATTCCGAATATGTGATACGTCGTTATGAATTGCATTTGAAGACCGGTGTTGAAGACCGGATATTTTTTTGAAAACGGAAGGATTACCATCGAGTTACTCTACATCGACTGATCTTCGATTTAGAGGTTTTATCACCCTTAGTGACGGGAAGTCCTGACGTGATTGAAAATTATCCGGATATGCAAGGGCTTCGTGAGAAGTGCCTTCGGTTCTGTTCGATCCCGGAACAGACTTATATGGATTGTGTGTCTGACGTTACAATTTGAGATATAAAGCTGATTTCTTTCAAATACATTTCTGTTGGTGGCGGAGAATTTATTCTCTTAGCTTAACACCCTTCTCTGAGACGTACGAGCTCAGAGGTTATGTAGTTGAAATTTATCAGCGATATATCCCAATTTGGTAACGTGACATACTGAGTGTTGCTGTGAAATGATCAGTGTTTGATCATTTGTGATATGATCATTTGTTTGATCTTATATCTTTGTGATCATAGGTTGATCATTTTTGTTTGACCCGAAGCAGGGCTTTTTGAGAAAGCGTAGCTTTGTGGACGAGACTTCATCGAGCCTCACACCCCGGAAATGGTCGAAACAGGGAGGATGCAGCAAGGTTCTAGGGAGTAGCGCCCCTTAGTGTATGTCATTCCTTCTGGATAAAGATGGTATCATGGTATGGAGCCCAAATACTTAACCTCTGTGGTTACTGCATTATTATTATCTATGTGGTTTGTGGCGAATCGGGGATCCTCGGGAAGATCGGTGACGATTGGGGGATGGCATACGCGTGTCAGTAGTTACCTATTTTTGCAGAGGTAACCCGGCCTTGTGTTGGCAGAGATCCGGTTAGGTTCTCGGGTCGTCTATTCCAGGGACGTACCCATCGTGGAAAAGGAAGTTCCTTAGCCTGACCATTTGTTGGAAATCCAAAGAAACAATACGTGACTTGTACGGTTTTAGTTGTATTACCTGCTATGGAATGTGGCGGTAACCTGCTATTGAACATAGTAGCTATAGTAGGCATAAGTGCGGAATGCCTATGCTGGCTAAGATTAATATTATACTTTCGAGATGTTTTCTACACTATGCACTAATAATAATATCAAAAATGATTTGATTTTGCGTAGTAAGCATCTTTGACTATCATAAGAAGAAATCTCCTCCAATTCTGCGTTTGCATTGTGTGTGTGGTGGGAGGTCTTATGGTAGTTTCATTTTCCAAAAAGCATTGCGAATTGACTTTAAAAATTATTTTGTTGTTATAAAGAATAACTGTTTTACGATCTCACACCAGTCACCATGACTGACTCGGAGTTTATTGTTCCCTTCTAAACTCTGGGTGCCCACCAATTTCCACACGGGCAGCCTAGAGTTATATTATCAGGATATTCTGGATATTCTGGAGCTTTGGAAGCAAGCTGGATGACGAGACGTAGTATTTGTATCTGATAGTATTTATTCCGCTGTGTATTCTGTATGAGGACAAGTTTATATAACTGTCCATTTATGTGCTGTGTTGTATTGAGTTGTATATTGACTCTGATTGATGTATGTATAAAATGATATAGTTCTTTGTTTTAAAGATTATTCATTTATCTATTATATATTGTTCCGCTGCGATATGTGAGATTCTGATATTGTCTTTGTTTCTGATGTTGATGTTGTTGTTCTTCTTTCTTTTTCTTCTATCTTCTTCTTCTTCTACTTTTTCTTTTTCTTAAAACCCTCACTATTGGAGTTTCCGGCACTCGATTGCTCGGCAGTCGATAAAGTGAGTATCGATGTCGAATTTTCGAAAGTCGAAAATTTCGGTATGTGACAGTAGAGACAAGCATTAAATGGAAGCACACAATATATCATTTCAAGCCTCCAAAACGTAAGTCAGGTTAGGCAACATCAGGAAATAAAAATAAAATAAAGAAGCTTGCTGTTTCAATTTCTGGAATTCGAACAAAAAAATAAATAGAAAAACAATTGCCTTTGCAAACATAAGAAAAATCATATATGTACATAGATAAAATAGGATAAGGATGTAAACATGAAGGACATTTGCATTTAATGCTAGCACAACATTAGGTCATTTCGAAATGTTCAAAAATCATTTCAGTTTTATAAAATCTTTCCTGGGAAGATAAGAAAAATCTCTGACCAAAATTTGTACCAGTAATACAAAGCCTGAACTCTTTTCTATATATCAATCTCCTTATCTCTTTTCGTTCATTTTAAAACTTAGCATACCAGAAAAGAAAATATAATCTTATCTCTGAAGCTTAAACAACAACTCAACTTAAAACAAGGCTTCAGGATCAAAAGCAAACTAACAATTCAGGATTCAAATTTCAACTCAGCAGTTTCCAGTTTCTAGTATTCTTTCTAGATTCTAGGCCTCTGTTTTAATAAGGTGAGCAAACTAACCCATCGACGCTTAAATCTGTGTTATTCTTTGTTTCTGAAAAGTGAAGTGGTGGAAATTGTTTGTATGGATGTAAACTTGTCTACATGTGTATGCATATATGTGATGCATGTCTGTGTACAGGCATGTACATCTGTTTTTATATTCACAGGCTAAAAACAAACTAAAAAAAATCGTTTCCTCTACATACATTCAACTTTAGGATATGATCTTTAGATTAAAATTGATCGTAAGACTATAACATCATTTTTAAAAATGATTTCGAGAATTTATATTAAGCAACTATTTCAAAAATGACAATTCACAGTAAAAACCAAATATAAGTTAAAATTCGATGTTTATGAATTCATGTTTTGATTTCATAACCAAATTTAAGATAGAAAACGATGATTTTAGATAATCATTTCAAGATTTTTAGGTTATTATATGTTGAGATATTCTGAGTTAATCGGAATTTGGATTTTCGTTAAATTCTGGTGGTCGGAGTGAAGGTGGGTCTCGAGATCATGGCCACAGCTATCTCAGAGATCAGGGGTTTCAGGAAAAAATGATGGATGGATTTGTAGTGGATTGAGGTGGCTGGTCAATGATGAAATAGGGTTTTAAGAACCTTTTTAATCGTCGTTGAAATCGAATCGATTTCGTGGTCGAGGGTGGATCAGAAGCAATCGCACCAGGGGGAGTCATTGCGTGGGTCATCGGGGAAACTCTGGACGTGGTGGCATGAGTTCCGTCGGTCGGTGGTGGCGATGCGAGGCATTTTCAGATGATCGGTTTCATCTTGATAGGTTTCAGTTCACTCGATTTTGATTAATGGGGTCTTTCGCGAATCTGGGTGATCAGGAGGGTAGAGGGTGGCGACGTCGACTTGATGGCACCCTCGGCGATGATCGAAATATCGTCATTCCTCCATGCACATGCACAAGGGTATCAGTTGTATTTGATACTGGTTGAAGGATTTGGGAAGTAGAGGCTATCTCGGGTTCGACTCGAAGTCGTACTCGGGAAGTTTGGGTTGTAGCTCGAGTAATGTATCGAGTTGGTTTGCATTAGCTTAGTAGGTTACAGGGTTTTAAATTTTAAATCAAAACAAAGTTTTGAAAATAAGAAGGAGGGGAGACTCGGGTATTAGCTCGAGTTTTTGTTGGTTGAGCTCGGGAAAATATTGTTTGGGTCCTGGGTGTTGGTAATGATGGTTGAGAAATTTAAATGAATCAAGTTTTTTTAAAAGTTTGTTTAAAATAAATAAGTTTTCAAAAGATTGTAAACTAGATTTTCCAAAGTGAGATTATTAAACAAGATTTCAATCGAGTTTCAAAGTTAAATTTTAAAAGTTTAATGTTTTAAAGATAAATTGTTTTTGAATATTGAATAATTATATATATTAGTTAATTAATGGAAGTAATTAAAAGAATAATTATTCAATGTAATTTATTGAAAGGTTAATTACTTAATGAAATTGATTACTTAATGTAATTAATAAAAGGTTATTACTCAATGTAATTAAGGGATAATTACTTTGTGTAATTATATTAAAGAATAATTAATTAATCAAGATTAATTAATGTAAGTAATTAAGGGTAATTAATTACTTAAAGGAAATTACTTAATGAAAGTAATTAAGGATAATTAATTAATGATCAGAAGTTGATTAATCAATTGATTAGAGGTTAATTACTTAATGTAAGTAATTAAAGATAATTTGAAATTAAAGGTTAATTAATTAATTAAAGGATGATTAATTAATGTAATTAATTAAGGATAAATGTAATTAATGTTAACGGGTGAAGGTTAATTAATTTGTGTTATTAATTAAAGGCTAATTATTTAATGTAATTAAAGAGGATAATTAAGGGATGATTAATTAATGGTTTGTAATTAATTAATGTTAAGTAAGCAGGATTAAAAAGTGATTAGAGAAATTAATTTAATTTATTTAAATTAATTGGAATGGTGTGACTAATTAATCTTGCTTTTGAACGATTGAATGACATAGAATGCCGTGGATTATTTGATGTTTCTAATATGAAATGTTTTGTGATATGATTGGGTTGAACAGTGATAATGTGGTTATCTATCAAGATGAATTGTTGTATAAAGTGACATCCTGTATTTAAAGTTTGTTTTGTATTTGAATAACTTGGGTTAAGATGACATGGGACTCGAAGAGACCGGAGTCGGGTATCAGTAAATACCCGAAACCACTTCGATTCTTTATAAATTTGAGTTTAGAAGCAAACAGGTTTAAACTGTTATTATTTGATATTATTTTTCATCCGCTGCGAATGTGAGATTCTGTGACTTGTTTTCTGTTTCTTCTTCTATCTCTTTCCTTCTTTTCCTAACTATCTGGAATTTTCAGGATCAGAAATTTCGGGTCATTACAATATGAGTTCTCAAGTATATTTTTAGAGGTATACTTTCAGTATGGGGGGTATACCCTCTAAGTCATTGTTGGAAAATTCCTAAGATGATAGTAGTACTTTTGTGTAACTCTGATAACTCCATGTTAGGGAGTAACCTTATGTATTAATTTATCATTGTGTTGTATTTAATAGTTCCGTTGTGATATTTTATGTTCTGATCTTTATTTTATCCCACGACAATTCATCTTTTAGATGATTTGGTAACAGCACACGAATACTGTGGATGTATTAAGTGTCGTTCTTTGGGGTCAGAATGGTAGGTCGTCACAGTTGGTATCAGTGCTTCGGTTGAGCAAACACCTTAGCCTGGTTGGGGTGCAACTTATTAGAGATAGGGTGAGAAGAGCCCTAGAATGAGTTAATCTTGAGAGTGCATTTATATCACCTGTACTAAAGTCTCATTTTAGGTCCTTTGGTGTTGTTTCCCTTAAATCATTTTGGTCCTATCTTTGTATTCTAAAAATACCTGTCATTGTTCAGGTATTTGAAAATGAGTATAAGAAGAAGAGGGAAGGAAATGGGACCAGCACGGCTACAAATGGCGGAGCTACTAGAAATGGGCCAGTTGTAGAGCTGGTAAAAGAAGTAGTGGTACAAGTTCAACCACCTCAGAACTTTGCAACTCTGTGCAAAAATTATACTGCTTTGGGTGGGAAGCCATTCTTTGGAACTAAAGATATTCTGGGAGTTCCAAACATTGTTCCACTCTTGTGAAAAGATATTTGGGGATCTTCAGTTGGAGGATGCAAGGAAGCAATTATTGGCATTGTGAAAGCTCCAAAAGTCAGCAATGGATTGATGGGATTCGTTGACAGTTAATACCCTAGAGGAAGATTATTCTTAGGCTCAGTTTAAGGTAGTTTTCGAAGCTCGGTTTATTTCAAAATTGGGGAGGACTAGGTTGTTCTGGAGTTTCATATATTTGAAGCAAGGTGATATGATAGTGGCATAGTACGTACATAGATTCATTGCATTGTCTCGCTAAGGTCCAGGATTGATAGATACGCCACTCAAAAAGAATGAGATATTTGTGGAAGGACTGCGGCCAGAATTTCATCGTGAGATGGCCAATCATGTTAATGGTACCTTTACTAATCTTTTTAGTACGGCTTTGAGGTTCGAAGCTCTGGATATTAAGTAAGGTATTCAGAAAGGCGTAGTTCCAACAGTTAATGCACAACCTTTATCAGTTATCCCGGTTGTAAATAAGCTAAATTTCAAGCGCAAGTTTAAAGAGAAGAAGCAGTGGGCGGGAAAGATACTCGGGGTAGGGCTCCAACTCAGAAGAAGCAGCCTAACTTGGCCAACGTTCTTTGTTTCAAATGCAACAAGATGGGCCACTTTGCATATCAATGTCCAAGTGTCTCTAGTTTCAACTGCAACTAGCAGGGACACATGAAGAATGAGTGTCGTTTCCCAAAGAAGGGGTTGCTTGGACAAGCTTTTTCTATTAAGGAAATAACATCTACTTCTAAGGATCAAAAGGAAAAGCAGGTGTTGCAAGTACATTATCCATTTCTGATATTCCCATTAAAGTATTATTTGATGCGGGTGCTTCCCATAGTTTTATTCATATGATCTAATGAACCGGTTAAACCTTAAATATATTATTCTAAATAACTCTTTGTGTGTCGAACCCAATTTGGGGTCCGATGAGTCTTAACACTATGTATTTAAATATGCTTATTTCTTGCTGGGATTGGCACTTCTCTTCTGACTTATTCGTTCTTAGGTTCGTTGGTTTTAGGATATTGTTGGGCATGGATTGGTTATCTAAGTTTGAAGCTCTCTTTGATTGTTAAGAGAATTGTCATAGTAGAGGATGCAGTAGGAAGAAGCATTTATATACATTGTGTGAGGCCTAACAAGTTAATGAGCGGTTTCCTCTATTCACTTAAAGTACCCAAAGAGGAGATAAGAGTTATACCAATTGTTCAGTATTTCAAGGATATTTTCGAAGAAGTGCATGGGTTGCCTCCTCACCATGAAGTAGAGTTCTGTATTGATTTGATTCTAGGAACCAGACCAATTGTACAACCTCCTCAAAGATTGGCTCTGAAAGTGAGAAGGGAATTAGAGAAGCAAACGTTTGACTTATTGTAGAAGAGTTTCATCTGACGTAGTATATCGAGTTGGGGATTGTCGGTAGTTTTTGTTACCAAGGCGGACGGTTCTCTTAGGTTATGCATAAACTACCGAGAGTTAAACAAAAGGACCATCAAGAATAAGTATCCTTTACCTAGAATCGATGATATGTTTGACCTACTCCTTGAAGCTTGGGTATTTTCTCAACTGGATCTTGCTACTAGTTTTCACCAATTACAAGTAGTAGAGGAGAGTGTGCCCTTAACAACTTTTCGTACCCCTGATAGGTTTTACGAGTCGTTAGTCATGCCATTCGGACTGAATAACGCACCTGCATATTTCATGGACTTAATGAATCGAGTGTTCTAGGATTTTCTTAAAAAACTTGTCCTCGTCTTCGTTGATGATATTTTTGTGTATACAAATATAGAGGAAGAGCACAAGTATCATCTCCGAGTCGTTCTAAATACTTTAAGAAGTCATGTGTTGAAAGCAAAGTTTTCTAAGTATCCTTTCTGGAAAGCCAAAGTTAGATTTCTAGGGCACGTATTTTTAAGAGAAGGCATACCAGTGGACCCAAGTAAAGTAGTTGTGATTCAAGGCTGGAAAAAGCCCAAAAATGCGACATAGTTAGAAGTTTCTTGGGATTTGCTGGTTTTCATAGATGGTTCATCATAAATTTCTTGAAGATTGAATCTCATCTGATGAAGTTAACGACAAAAGATGCTAAGCTTGTATGGACAGCTAAATGTGATCAGGCATTTAAGGAATTAAAGGAGAAATTGACCAGTGCTCCTGTTTTAACTATTCCTAATGGGAGGTAAGGGTTAACTATATACACGGATGCTTACGGAATCAGAATGGGGGCGGTTTTGATGCAACAAGGAAAAGTTATTGCATACGCATGTCGATAGCTAAAACCACATGAGAAAAATTATGCTATACACGATTTGGAGTTCTTGGCAGATATCTTTGCATTAAAGATGTGGAGGCATTATATTTTGGATGAAAAGTTTGAGTTATATACATATCACAAATCTTTAAAGTATCTCTTTACTCAAAAGGACTTACTTAAGGCAACAGCGTTTGCTAGAGTTTCTGGCGACTTATGATCTTGAGATTTTGTATATATCGAGGAAAGCTAATGTTGCAGCTGATACGCTGAGAAGGAATTACACAGTTTTGGCTAATATGGAAGTTCCTCTCACTCTTATTCGATGCATTGAGAGTAATCAGTAGAGGTACGTTCGTCTTTCTCATATAGCTAGAGCTGTTAGTGAAAATGTTTCACCGAAGAAGTGGCCAGGATTAATGGTAGATGACCATGGCATTCTACAGATGAACGGTCGGTTGTGTGTTCCAGATGTGAATGGGATTGGACAAGAAGTTCTAGCAGAGTCTCATCATTCTAAACTAACGATACATCTTGGGGTTACTAGGATGTATCAGGACATGAAGCGTACTTTCTGATGGAAAGGGATGAAAAGAGACGTTGCTATATTTGTAAGTGGATGTGCTAACTGTCAGTAGGTAAAGGGAAGTTACCAGAACACAGTCGGACTGCTTCAGTGAAGAGATTCTAAAGTGGAAGTGGGAGCAGACTTCTTTGGATTTAGTCGATGGATTACCCAGACCAAGGAAATGTAATAAAGGAATTTGGGTTATCATTGATAGGTTAACCAAGAGCACTCACTTCTTACCGATCAATGCAATAAGGACGGCTGCTAGTTTGACTTAGTTATATGTCAAAGAGATTGTTAGGCTTCATGGCTCTACGTGGTATTGTGAGTGATCGAGATCTGATCTTCACAAGTCAGATCTGGAAAGATTTGCATGATGCACTAGGGACAGAGCTAAGTTTGAGTACAGCTTATTACCCTTAGACAGATGGGCAGACCGAGAGAGTGAATCGTGTTCTGGAGGATTTACTTCAAGCATTTATGCTAGACTTTGGAGGTTCATGAGAGGACCACTTGCTGTGTTGAGTTCTCTTATAACAACTATTTTTAGGTGAGTATTGAGATGGCGCCTTTCGAGGCATTGTATGGAAGGCCTTATAGGTCTCCATCTTGTTGGGTGGAACTAGGTAACCGCTTAGTACTTGGACCAGATATAATTTGTGATGCCACAAATAAGGTAAATTAGATTATGAAGCACTTAAAGATAGCCCAGAGTCGGTAGAAGAACTATGCAGATGTGAGGTGTCGAGATTTGGAGTTTGAAGTTAGGGACTACATATTCATCACGTCGCCGCCCCATCCAAACTCATCGCCTGCCCTAGTCGCGAACCTCGCGATTGTCGAACCGGAATCGCGACAACGTCGCTGCCTCCTCGATCGCGAAGCCCCTGACTTCACAGTGGACCACTGCTGCGACATCAACTCTAAACCCCTGGTCGCAGCAATTCGCAATCGCCCCAAACATTCGTGATTGATGCTCGAACTCGATTTGTTTGAGAAGAATGGAACGAAATGATTTCTTTTCTTTTTACTGTCGTTCATTTTGATTTGAACCCGGTTGCCATTTATTTGATTTCGAATTGAACCGTGGGTAAAATTTAATTTTAGAGGGAGAACGAGATAAGGAAAAGGGGATGTCGCCATTTTTATTTCTTCGTTTTCTTTGATTTGAAAAACTGGAGAGTGAGAAGTTGCGTGATTATTTAAATTTGAAGGGGGATGGGTTGCACGATAAATTTCGTGATCGATGGCGTGATTTTATACGTGAGATAAGGGGAAGGTATCGTGCTGATGTGAAGAAAAATACAACTGAGGTTGACTAAATATTTTAAAATTTAAATTTAAATTTGAATTCGTTCTATAACTTCAACGCGTTTTGTAACCGTACGGTCACATAACAACTCCGAAAAATACGAAATTTGAAATCCGACAATAATTCAATATTACGGACCCAATGGAACTAGTTTCGTCGAATTCCGAGACTGCGCCTCGGACGGCTATTTTTAAATATCGATTCAAACGATATGAATTTCAAAACTGATCAAATCACTTCCAAATTGAATTCTGAAGCTTCTATTATCTTCAGTATTATCAATATGAATTTTAAAAGCTTTCGAAATATTTTTCTTCAACTTAAAAATGAAGATCCAAATTTTTTTCTTTCCAGTTCAATAGATTAAATTATATAATTTAATCGCCAATTTCAAAGTTATATTCGGGATACAAATTAAATCATCGTTCAAATATTTAAAATTAATTAAATATTCTCAATTTAACTTGTTCAAAATTCTGGGTCGTTACAAACTTCCCTCCTTAAAAGAATTTCGTCCCGAAATTACAAGTTAGGAAAAAATGTCCTTAACTCGTCTACTATTTTTCACAATCTAAATAGTTTTATCAAAATTTCAAAACAAATCTTTCTACTAAAGATTCGTTATCATTCAACTAGCTTTTTCCAAACATTTTCATAATTTTCAAACAACATTGTTTACTTTCAATTCAAATTCAAATTTTAAACTTTCAAAATTTCTCAAAATTTTTCTAACGCCCTAAATTTCCGAAAAATTTCGCCAACGTCTCCTTTGCGCGGCTAACACGGTACGGCTACAAAACGTCCCTACGGACTCTCAGATTTCAAAAAGAAAAAGAAAAAGCCAAGCGGCTAGACAAGAAATCATCAAAAACTCATATTATAATTCAAATACTTACCTTTTGTCGAGCAATTCAAATTATCTTTGAAATCAAAATTCCAATTCCTTTTACAACACATGTATATCCTACTAGCCATAATTTCTAGTTGCATATATTCAAACCATTTTGCACATTGTATTACAAAATTTTCCAATATAACTGCTTATATCGTCTCTAATTTCCTATTGAAGTTATATCTTCCTTTCATTAAATTTTACATTTCACATTCATTTGAATTCAATTCGCAATTTCAATCTAATTTGGATTCTATTTAACTTCTGAATATTGAATTTCTATCAATTTACTTTAGTTCACTTCAAACTAATCTCAAAACTTTATTTTATTTCACACAATTCAAATTCGTTTCAAACCTTTATTCATTCGGTCTAAATTCAATTAGCTTTGCTTACTAATTTTAGTTTAATACTTCACTTTGTTTTCTGCAAATCAAATTCAATTCTAGTTCTATTTACTTCCAAATTCATAATGAATTTTAACATTCAATTCCATTTTCTTGCACTTGCAAATTTATTTATTCGTTCACAGATTCATTTATTTTCAATTTGCATCTCATACATCAAATTTCAAATATTTATAAGTCTTTGACTTATTTACATTCCAATTTATTTGTTACTACTCCAAATTTATTTTCAACTTAATAAATTTTCTTTAAGTAATCTTTTCACTTTATTTAATTGATTCACTTATACTTACTTTGATTTAACTTCATTCTTTAAGTTAAATTTATTCTATCAAAATTCAAATTGTATAAGTTATCAACTTAGTAACATTTCATAAATATCTTTATATAGCATTCCAGAGTTTTTTCAACATTTCAAAACCATTTTGAAAATAATTCAAAAAAACCAAACCCAAATTTTTCAAACAACTTCCATTTAAAACAATTTGGCAGCAATTCCTCTTTTGGAAACCCGAAAATGAACACCAATGATGCCGCGGTCATCACCGAAGTTATTTTCCAGCGACCGAAAAGAGTTTAGAGCTTTCATCTCTCCAAAATACTTTTCAAATTCTTTTCAAAACATTTCTAAATACTTCTCTGGAATTCCGTTTCAAATTACAAATCACATTTATAATTTACATTCTTAAATTTCATTTGTATATGAATTTATTTCTTAACTTTGGAGTTACGATTCCAATTTCTTATTTAATTTCAATGATAATAGATTAATATTATCACTTCTAACAACCATGCAACCATATACTATAGTAATTCATAGAAAAATCATTTCTTTTATATACAAAAATAATTTTGGGCAAAATTATTTCATTCACCCTATTTTAAAACAATACTGTGCCGAATTGTTCTATTCAAGTGTTTAGAAACCCCTTCGATACAGTTTTGCAGACTGTGCCGACGAAGGTTCATATGCCACTCAATAAACCAATCATCACAATACAAAACAATTTTTTTATATTCAATAACAAATACGCGCTCATATCTATTATTACACTCAACTCATTCTAGAGTACTGCTGACTCTATCTCTAATGAGTAACACTCAACAGAGCAGGGTTGTCGCTTAACCATATGCTCTGATACCAAATGTAACATCCCGCAATTTTTGACTTTCGAAAATTCGACATCGATACTCACTCTATCGACTGCCGAGCCATCGAATGCCGGAAACCCGAAAAGTTATGGTTTTAAAAAGAAGAAAAAGGTAGAAGAAGAAGAAAAGAGTAGAAGAAGAAGAGAAGAAAGAAGAAAAAGAAAGAAGGAGAGAACAACATCAGAACAGAAAACAATATCAGAATCTCACATATCGCAGCGGAACAATATATAATAAATAAACACTAGTCTTTTAAAACAAAGAGCTATATCAGTTTATACATACATCAATCATCAGAGTCAATATACAACTCAATACAAAAATGGACAGTTATGAAAACTTGTCCTCATACAGAATACACAGCGGAATAAATACTATCAGATACAAATACTATGTCTCGTCATCCAGCTTATCTCCAAAGCTCCAGAATATCCTGATAACATAACTCTAGGCTGCCCGTGTGGAAATTGGTGGGCACCCAGAGTTTAGAAGGGAAATAATAAACTCCGAGTCAGTCATGGTGACTGGTGTGAGATCGTAAAATAGTTTATCTCTAAAACAAACAACAGGAAATTTAAAGTAAATTTCGCAATGCTTTTGAAAAAATGAAACTACCATAAGACCTCCCACCACACACACAATGCAAACGCAGAATTGGAGGAGATTTCTTCTTATGATAGTCAAAGATGCTTACTACGCAAAATTAAATCCTTTTTGATATTATTATTAGTGCATAGTGTAGAAAATAGTTCGAAAGTATAATATAAATCTTAGTCAGCATAGACATTTCGAACTATGCCTACTATAGCTACCATCCAAACAGTAGGGCGCCACCATAAGTGAATGATAGGTTCTACAACTAAAACCGTACAAGGCTCGTATTGTTTCTTTGGATTTCCAACAAATGGTCAGGCCAAGGAACTTCCTATGCCACGATGGGTACGTCCCTAGAATAGATGACCCGAGAACCTAACGTTACGGTTAGATCTCTGCCAACACAAGGCCGGGTTACCTCTGCAAAAATAGGTAACTACTGACACGCGTATGCCATCCCCCGATCGTCACCGATCTTCCCGAGGATCCCCGATTCGCAACAAACCACATAATAATAATAATGCAGTAACCACAGAGGTTAAGTATCTGGGCTCCATACCATGATACCACCTTTATCCAGAAGGAATGACATACACTAAGGGGCGCTACTCCCTAGAACCTTGCCGCATCCTTCCTGTTTTGACCATTTCCGGGGTGTGAGGCTCGATGAAGTCTCGTCCACAAAGCTACGCTTTCTACAAAGCCATGCTTCGGGTCAAACAAATGATCAACCTATGATCACAAAGATATAAGATCAAACAAATGATCATATCACAAATGATCAAACACTGATCATTTCACAGCAACACTCAGTATTCCACGTTACCAAATTGGGAATATATCGCTGATAAATTTCAACTACATAACCTCTGAGCTCGTACGTCTCAGAGAAGGGTGTTAAGCTAAGAGAATAAATTCTCCGCCACCAACAGAAATGTATTTGAAAGAAATCAGCTTTATATCTCAAATTGTAACGTCAGACACACAATCCATACAAGTCTGTTCCGGGATCGAACAGAACCGAAGGCACTTCTCACGAAGCCCTTGCATATCCGGATAAATTTCTAATCACGTCCGGACTTCCCGTCACTAAGGGTGATAAAACCTCTAAATCGGAGATCAGCCGATGTAGAGTAACTCGACGGTAATCCTTCCGTTTTCAAAAATATCCGGTCTTCAACACTGGTCTTCAAATGCGATTCATAACGACGTATCACATATTCGGAATGGGTTATACGACCCCATGGTCCTTTCCCGGCTAACCCGAATAGTGAGCGATTTTTCAAAAATAAGTGTGGCATTCAAATTCATCCAATTCACAACAAATACCTATCTAAAGGTAATTATTGATAGTCGGTTATTTAACTATCAATAAAGATGCGCAACATCATCAGATTCCAAATAATTTTCCCAATTATTTTATTTCCAAAATATCTTTACTAGATATAAAATTCCCACACTTCAAAAATAAATCAACGTTTATTTTTCTAAACAGTTTTCCTTTCCTTTATAAATTCCATAGTGAATTTATATTTTCAAAATATCTACTGATATACGATTCTCAAGTCGATTTCAAATATTCAATTTCATTTTATCTTTAAGAAGATAAAATCTCAAAAATGTTTCATTTCATTTTGGAAAAGCAATTCCATACTTATTTAAAATAAGTAATTCACAAAACTATTTATTTTCAACATTTGAAAATATTCTATATACTTAAATCAATATTAAGTATATATTCATCTTTTAAGGAAAACATTTGAGTCAAAACGAATGTTACGTAAAACATCGTTACGACGACTCAAAATCACTAGTATAGGGATTCGGATTTAGATAGATATATAAATCCCAATACTATATAAAACATTTCCTTTCGGAAATCATTTACTATAACAACAGTGTTATAGTCCACCATTTCCTTATTTCTCGAAAATGTCTATTTCAACAATAAATGTTGAAATCTATGATTTCGATATTTTAACACATTTTAAAACATCTTTAAAATGTTTAACTTCATTTTCAATGTCACTTTTCCAAAACTATCCATTTTACTTAACAATATATTCACTGTCCAAAATCGTGAATATACTTCACAATTTACATTTCACTATTTTCTACACATTTTATTTCAATAATAATTCGCTATCCAAAATCGCGAATATATCTCCTTTAACAACCTTCTATATTTAATTTATCAAATCCAATTGATTTCGAATTTATAAAACAGCGTTTATAAATTCTATTTCTATTTTCTAACAACTTCAATTTAATAAATCTCCTTTATTAACAATTCGATTCATAACTCAAATCTTATACCAACAATCCATATTATAAGTTAAATACTTATAATTCCTTTATTTTACACAATCATTTCCATTCATAAGTTCACAATTTATAAATTTCATTTATTTATAAATTCTTAAAATTTCATTTTAACGCTTATAAAAACTCGTTTTATAATACCAACATTTTAATTTATAAAATGTCAACTCTATAAACCTTTTAAGTAAACCGTTTATAATATTTTAAAAATCTCAATTTAAAACATTTTATAAATCAATCAACTTTTTATTCCAAAAATCACTTTTCGGTTATATTTCACAAAGATCTAAACTTTTACAACTTTAAAGTCTTAACGTTTATAAATCAATTCAAAAATTCCATAAAAGGTATATTTTCAAAAATCACTTTAAAAATCCTTTTAAAGTAAAGTCGTTATTTTTAAACTTCAAAACTTGAATCCGATGATGCAACAGCACCAATTAGTCAATCACAACAACAAACATCATATATCAATATGATAACAGAATATACATCAATATCTGTAAATAAATAAATACTGGTGAGGAATCCAGTTGGATCCCTCCAACCTGTTTCCCTGCATCCACAGACGTTAGCACAATACCAATTCCACTTCGAGGTGGAATATCGCGGTATATGGGTTTTATAATATATCCGCTTACTAACGGCGCAATAGGGTCTCATCCGCTATACGAGGCGGGAAATCATCAATCCAATATATACATATGCCAATATGTATATATTGCTATATATATAGATATATCCTACTATATCTAATATCACATCCAAATAGAAATCAAACAGTCAAGAACTGCAAATCATTTTGAGTGAAAAAGATCTCACCTTAGCTTTTATTTTGCCATCTGTTTCCATCTTGACTCGATTTTCTTGACTTTTAACCTTGTATAAACAATTATACAATTTATTAATATTCGAATCAACTGAACAATTAATTTTCGTTTTTAATTGTTTTAGATTAACAAATTTCTCCTTTAATAATTTTTATTTAACTATCAATAAATTTTAAAAACTGAATTTTTTCTTCTTTCTGCTTCTGTATATATATTTTATTTTTAGCTTGCAACAAAAATAGTTTAATTCACTGATAGTTTCGTTTAATCCAATTTTGTCTTTAATAATTGATTTAACTAAAAATTAAATTTAAACTAATCTTCTTTTAATAGCTTAAATTAACTTATCCTTAAATAAATTTATCCAACTAATTAAAAAAATTCTTTTTTCTTTCTTCTGCAATTAACAAGACATCAATTTTTTTTTACTGTATAAATAAGCATATATATATTGTAATTCAAAACAAAAGAAAATTTCCTTACTGTATTGAAACAATCGCGAGCACCCAGATTGCACGCCTCCACTTCTTTCACTGCCGCGACTGGCCTTCATCGACCATCAACCGCTTGATCGACCCCACGCCGCCGCGCCTCGCGCGCTCCCAGTTCCATCACGTCGCCGCCCCATCCAAACCCATCGCCTGCCCTAGTCGCGAACCTCGCGATTGTCGAACCGGAATCGCGACAACGTCGCTGCCTCCTCGATCGTGAAGCCCCTGACTTCACAGTGGACCACTGCCGCGACATCAACTCTAAACCCCTGGTCGCAGCAATTCGCAATCGCCCCAAACATTTGTGATTGAAGCTCGAACTCGATTTGTTTGAGAAGAATGGAACGAAATGATTTCTTTTCTTTTTACTGTCGTTCGTTTTGATTTGAACCCGGTTGCCATTTATTTGATTTCGAATTGAACCATGGGTAAAATTTAATTTTAGAGGGAGAACGAGATAAGGAAAAGGGGATGTCGCCATTTTTATTTCTTCGTTTTCTTTGATTTGAAAAACTGGAGAGTGAGAAGTTGCGTGATTATTTAAATTTGAAGGGGGATGGGTTGCACGATAAATTTCGTGATCGATGGCGTGATTTTAGGCGTGAGATAAGGGGAAGGTATCGTGCTGATGTGAAGAAAAATACAGCTGAGGTTGACTAAATATTTTAAAATTTAAATTTAAATTTGAATTCGTTCTATAACTTCAACGCGTTTTGTAACCGTACGGTCACATAACAACTCCGAAAAATACGAAATTTGAAATCCGACAATAATTCAATATTACGGACCCAATGGAACTAGTTTCGTCGAATTCCGAGACTGCGCCTCGGACGGCTATTTTTAAATATCGATTCAAACGATATGAATTTCAAAACTGATCAAATTACTTCCAAATTGAATTCTGAAGCTTCTATTATCTTCAGTATTATCAATATGAATTTTAAAAGCTTTCGAAATATTTTTCTTCAACTTAAAAATGAAGATCCAAATTTTTTTCTTTCCAGTTCAATAGATTAAATTATATAATTTAATCGCCAATTTCAAAGTTATATTCGGGATACAAATTAAATCATCGTTCAAATATTTAAAATTAATTAAATATTCTCAATTTAACTTGTTCAAAATTCTGGGTCGTTACAGCATAGAGGGAGGGTGAATGCAATCTTAAAGAGCACCATTCATTACCTATATAAGGAAAGGCATACCCTTGTTTATTATTACAAATTCACAAAGCTTAAAGCAAGCAAATCCATGGCTTTTTTTTTCTTCTTCTCTTATGTTCTAAAGGAAATTTTTTCAAACCTTATCCGAATCAACTCAAATTTGGAGTGAATCCTTGAGGGAATATTATAACACCTTCCACCAAGTTAGAATTTGAAGAAGTGATGCCAAACTCCCCATGGAAGCTTTGGACGTGAGCTAAAAGAAGGAAAGGAGGAGGGAAAATCCCAGGCAAAGCAAGGAAAGCCGAAAGAAGAAAGTGGTTGTAAGGTTGTGTTTGGATTTGGATGCTTGGACCTAGGTTATTGTCAGGTTAAAGGTAAGATAACTCACCTCTTTGATTGAAATTATAACCCATATTTTTTGGGGTTTGATCGTGTTTAAGTTGGTTGATTTGTTGTTGACATATGTTAAAACATAGGTTTGAATTCTTGCTTTGAAAGTAAATGACACATATGATCCATATGTAAAACTTAAAGGACTTATATGAATTGGGACAAGACCATGGAACGAAGCGTATAGGCAATAGATAGACTTTTGTTTAGATTTGACTCGGATTTGAAAGTGCACTCATAGCCATAGTCGCAATAGATGCAGTTGTGAATTGTCTTGTTTTTTGAGATTTCTATGGAACTTTGTAACACCTCACATTTTTAGATAATAAAATAATCAAATAACAATGAACAGTGAAAATAACCATTTTTGGAATTGTCGGAATATGGCCTCGAAACTTATACCATTGTGTTCGTGGTAATTTTCTGATTAATTTCCATATATAACTTGTCGAAATCCGAGTTAATACGAAGAAGTTACGAGAGAAACAAAAATCAAAATTTTAAAAAAAAGGAAAAAGGCCTATGTGTCGACCGATAGGTCTACCCGAAAAACACTTAGGTTGACCCTCAAACGCACAGGCCGACCCGCGTTATGTCCTGACGACAATTCGTCCAAGTACGTGTCGAACTCCTTCATTCGATTTTTGTGCAATCTAAAACTTTAGTTTCTAAATCCGACGACTCGCAGTGAGCCTGTAACGTGGTTACACCAGATTCAATCCAAAATCCAATGGTCTGAGATCCCCAAACTCCACTATAAATAGGACCCTTGGCCTAGCTAATTTATCACAAACAGATTTACTCCCAATTGTGTTCATTGCCTGAGGCTGGAACCTAAATAGAAAATATTTCTAAGGAGAAGATCTTCTTAATAAAAATATTAGACACCTTTGAAGGGGATCTAGGAAGGCCATGGAGCAAAGCTAAGGATGATAGGTGAGTGGATTTAAATTATATATCTTTTAAGTTTATGATATATCATCGTTAGATTTCCGTTAAATATTTAATTCAACATTTATTTTCAGTAATTAGTTTTGTTAATTAGTTATGTTGAAACTGTATATTTTATAAGAGAACTTATATTTAATTATTATTTATATGGAAAAGAAAGAAAGGAATCCAATCAAATATGAATAATAGGCTTAACAGTTATAGAGAAAGGCTTAAGCCTAAAAGCAAGAAATTTACAGTAAACTATGCAAAAACGGGAGAAATAAATTAAGAAGGGGAAAATCTAATAACTTGATTTGGATGTTAGTGATCGATTAATTGGTTGGTTTAGAAAAGAGAATACATTTCCATAGTTTAATATATTTAAAAGATAACGATAAACATAATTGCAAGAATAAAAGAAAGAAAAAGGGAATTAGCGATAGAGACATTTTTGTATATTGCATTACCCAACAATTAAAGAAACAATAAAAAGAAATATTTTGCAATTATGAGTTATTGTTTATAGCATTATTTAGTAGTAAAATATGAAAATGGATTTTTAGCACAGTTTTTGTAACCAACCAAATAGAATAGAACTACATCCTAGAATAGAAGAGAATAACGTAAAGCGTTAGAGAAATTAAAGAAGAAATCAAGTTAATTATTTGACAAGACTAGA
This sequence comes from Allium fistulosum, assembly GCA_030737815.1. NCBI lineage: Eukaryota > Viridiplantae > Streptophyta > Magnoliopsida > Asparagales > Amaryllidaceae > Allium > Allium fistulosum. Next base: position 923,859,035 of record CM060906.1, read on the forward strand.
AACTATAATCAGAAATGTGCTTAGATCTTCATTTACTGCGCAGATAGTAGAATAAAAGCAAATCAGTTATTATGATAAGTAAATTTGTGACAGTCAGACGTAGTCCCAAGCCAAGATTGTTATATAATATTAGAGAACTAAAGAGAATTCAATATCATAATAAAAGAAGACAGACTAGAATAGAAAAGAGACAATTGCAATTATATTTATCACATGTAGATTATAAAAGAATATAGAAGTAACAAGTGCAAGTACAATTATAACATAGGTTATAATTAAGCAAAAAAGAACATAAAAGGCTTATTTTAAAACTTAGATTAAGTTAATAAACAAATATAGCAGAAATAACAGAGGAGGCTTATTTTAAAACTTACACTAAGTTAATAAGCAAACATAGAAGAAAGGCCCAGCATTCCCTTTCAGACTAGAACTTATGGTCTCACAAGACATTTAGGTGATGCTGGGTGTGACGCCCCACCTCTATACCCACGCTAACCAAGAACACTACGGTGTAGTGCTGTCAAATAGCACGGAGAATAAGGCTGTTGAGGAGCGACCATCCATGTAACTTCTTTGTGCGAGCACCGATATGTCGATAGAATAGAATGCATATCTTTTAAGGAGGAAATCCGACATACCGATACAAACACAAAGCTATCACACGGTGGCTATATATAATCTTCGGAAACAAACATAGAAATAAATGTAACATAAATCAGTCACAGACAATTCATATCACAGAGGCGGAAATAGATATGAATAAACACATGAAAGTGTACATCAGAGTAGTGGTCAAATAAGATCCACAATAACACAAAAGAATAGATACAAGTGCAAGACAACAGAATATGTATACATCAAGGAGTCTCAATCTCAAATGTATACGACAAAAACTACTAAACTAGAGTAGTTAGCCAAAAGTCAGATGATGGCTCCAGATAGGAAGTCATGAGGAAGCACCTGTAAAATCTCAGTCTGACCCGAGTATTATTTAAGAAGAAAATAATAAACGGATCAGTCTAGCTATAATTATTAGATAAAATGAGATAGAATATGAGATATGATAATAGAACGTATGATAACAAAAAGGTTTCATACTATGATAAGTATACATTAGAAATCCCACAAAAGTCATACAATATCTCAATAATCTCAAAACAGAGAAAAGAATGTCATATTCTTAATTTAATTCACCAAGCCACAATAAAATGACATACTCATCAATGTCAATGGTAAAAGCTGGTGAAACATAAAATTCCAGAAATCAATAATTAGAAATCCAGAAATCACAAGAAAGAGGATGGCCATTCCCATAAACTGAACACCGACGCACCTAGAAAGGTTCGCCCCATGTAAAGTCTAGCATCGATACACCTAGAAAGACGTACCCCATGCAAAGTCGAACATCGACGCACCTAGAAAGATACGACCCATGCTCTAGCATCGACGCACCTAGAAAGATACGCCCCATACATAAATAGACATCGACGCAACTAGAAAGATACGCCCCATGTAATGTCTAGCATCGATACACCTAGAAAGATATACCCCATGCAAAGTCGAACATCGACGCACCTAGAAAGATACGACCCATGCATAAACGAACATCGACGCACCTAAATAGATACGCCCCATGCCCCGACTTATTGAGCCGATTGCTCCACGAAGTAAATAAACATCGACGCACCTAAATAGGTACGACCCATGTTCTAGCATTGACGCACCTAGAAGGATACGCCCCATGCATAAATAAACATCGACGTATCTAGAAAGATACGACCCATGCGATAAATGAGACGAAGCTCAATAAAATGAGGTACAGTCCTTCATACGGACAAAGAGACATCGCACACTACTAGTCTAAACCATAAAATGATCATCATCGATCATGAAGAAGTGTCGATTACACTAAGCTAGTAAATATAAGAGTTTAGCTTCATGTCCCATAACCACTTGCTTAACTCAAATTTTTACGAACAGATTGTAGATTTCCACTAGGAAATTGTCACAAGAGTTTCAATATGTGTGAATCGAAATCACACCAATGAGGTATAGACTAACCTTGAAGATAAAGAGATATGTGTGAATCGAAATCACACAAATGGTGTCTAGTCTAACCTCGCAAACAAAGAGACATCGCTCAATCGCTAGTCTAAATCACAAGAATGATCATCATGATCATAAGGAAGTGTCGATTACACTAAGCTAGTAAATATAAGAGTTTAGCTTCATGTCCCATAACCGGTTGCTTAACTCAAATATTTACGAACAGATTGTAGATCTCCACTAGGAAATTGTCACAAAAAGGGTTCAATCGAACAAGTCCAAGAGCTAACCGACGAAGTGAACGCAAGCGTTTCATACCACTCGTTTTACTAAGTCGTTTAAGTCGATTTCTCATCCGAGTGAAGTAAAGGCTTGTGTATACTAGTAGATTGGAAATCGGTTTGAGAAAACAAACTTTTGATATTTAAAATAGTGTTGAAATCGCTTTGATGAAAGGGTTTTGATATTTAATACTAGTATAGAAAACCTATATATTTTGAAGTGACAAATCAAAGAAGTGATTGTAGAAACAATCAATCATAAAAATTCACGTTTGAAGACGTGAGTAAAGTTCAAAGAAATCAATTCCCAAAACCATCAAAGTAAGAAGTTCTGTTAAATGGTTTTCGGATAAGATTTGCTTACGCAGAGTTGTACGACCTAAGGGGGATAGGATCGAGCGACCTAACGAGGTACCATCCCGAAAGAGGAGTCATCAAAGTCTTAGAGATGATAACAACAAATAGGAGACCACACGAATCGATTAAAGCTGAAAATTCAAACAAATAAGCAATATAGGAAAAACTGGCAAATAGGAACAGGTCGGTCAACCAGACTCCCTGAGTCGGCTGACCGGACCAAAGACAGAAGTGCTCGGGTAGCAGGTCGGTCGACCGGACTCTGAGGTCGGTCGGCTGAAGCCTGTAACCTGCACTTCCAAACAGAGGCAGGGAGATGCTAGAGTAGCAGGTCGGTCGACCGGACTCTGAGGTCGGTCGGCCGGAGCCTGTTTCCAGCACTCCCATGCCAATCAAATGAATGCCAAACACTTCCGAAATGCAATCGGTCGAGCAACGGCACTAAGGGTGTGACACCCCACCTCTATGCTCATAATAACAAAGAGTATTAAAAGAAATACTGTCTATTATTACGAAGAATAAGGCTGGATAGGAGCGACCATCCGTAATTGGCCTTACACTAATATTGGTTATCTCGATAGGAGTGGTATATACTTTTTATTTTTCATCTATTATTTATTTACTCCCATCGACATATTCAATTATCAGTATAAAACAAACTACGATAGTTCATAATAGTTTAGGACATTAGATATAACAATAACACAGATAATATAAATGCGGAACACAGGTTTACAAAAATCTCATATATATATATATATATATATAACCGATGTCAGTTACAATATAGTTGACACGATACATATGATACAACTACAACTGTCGACTCTAGAAGTTATATACAAGTACATTATCGAATAATATACATGAATACAAATCGTTCTATACAATGACACGACTATTACAAAATGACACCGACAACTTCAGAAGATGTGAAAAGTCTTCAAATCCTGAACAGCAACTCAAAGAAGAAAATCTACAACCTGAAATAACTCGGGTCTGACCCGAGTATTACATTCAAAAGAAAATAATACACGGGTCAGTCTAATTCAAACTCAGTTATTAGTGCATAGAAGCAATAATAATCTCAAATAGATGACAGTCACAGAAATCACGTATATCCAACTCTCGATACGAGAATCGGATAACGGTAGATATAACACTAAACAGTGTTAAACAACAAATCAACAATCCAAATCAGAATACAACTCCAAAACATTGAAATTAACCAACGCAACAATTTAACAATCGAAACATCAATTTAAAACTGTTAAATCTGATAGGGCTGCAGTACACGCACGCGTGTACTGCCTCGCCGCTATCGCATGAGATACACAAAAGCTCAGTGAAAGTCACAAATGATCACAAGGTCAAACCCCGAAATCGGGTTCAACTCAAGTGTGATAACAACACCAATGAGACTGGCTTATACTTGAACCAGAACACAAATCCAAACCAGGCAATAAAAGAAGGACAACTCAAATGGACATAGCACATGCACCAGATACAAGTGCACATACACATAAGTACTTGAAGTCAAGACTACATGAGCCAAGACCAGGGATCAAGGCAGCAGCCATATGTAGACGAGGATGGCAAGTGAGAATAGTAGATGTACAGAACATCACTGATGAAACAAGTTCAAGAAGATAGTGGATATATACTACACCACTACAGAAACAGTGCAAATATGAAGTGCGCAACAAAGGCACAAGGCAACTGTGTCCAAGCAAATATCACTGTAAAAAGGAACAACTCAGAAGTGTTCAAGGATTAAGGTTGAAATAAGCGAAGTCATAAACCAGATAACAATAGAGCCAATAGAAAGATGCAATTCAAAACAAACTGCAATGGACCTATGGACAGAACAAGTGCATATCTCTTAATTATACATGAATATTTGCAACAAAATAGTGCAACATGAACCAACAGTGTGAAAAAGGTTCGAACTCGTGCCAGTACACAAATCCAACTACACTAACATGCAAAAGGAAACAGAGATTTTTGACTGTCTAGACCAATTCGAAGAAATGAACTGGTAGGAACAAAGACAGTACACAAGTCGAAGACCAGAAATCAGTGCACCAGACAGTTGAAATTTAGCAACTAAACGTGAAGTGGGGATACAACATGATACAAGTAAAGTGCCCAGTATTCCAAATCCAAACAACACGAATACACAAGCAAAGCAACAATTATACAAAGGCTAAAACTAAACCATATGAGGTGATATACAGTGGGATATAAAGGTGTGCATATCCCTTTACAACTGACTCGAAGAAATGCTCAGTGTACCACAACTACGCTGCAGATACGAATCTATATAGAGAACTACATGATGAACTTGTATACAGTGACCAGTGAATGAATCTGGACAGTGTAAATATAAGACTCGATTGAACAGCCTCCACAATAATCTGGCCATGTTCAAAACTTGATACAAAGATCTACATGATGAACCATACTAACAGGCATACAAGAAGACACAATGAAAGTATCACATTTGAACAAGACAAAAGACCACTAACAGATGCAGACTCAAAAAGTATCAGTCTAGAAATGGCAATGCAGTGATGAAACAAAGAATTCCCGTTTATATGCAATTAAACAGTGTAGTGATGGATTTACAGTGATATGCGAATGCAACAGGTAAGGAATAATTCAAAATCTACACAATACAAAAGTGCTACTAGAGGCAGTGGATAACATGGCAAAAGTTGAACAAGACCAACATCACAAAATCAAGTGTGCAGCCGAAGGCAACTACAGGTCAAAGTCGACGCCGAAGCCAACAAGGAAGATGAAAACAGTCGGAGCAAATACATGTCAACAAAATGCCATACAAACCAAAGCCACAGATATAACTCAATGCAATCTCGAATCAAAATCGACATCGATAAAAATCAAGCCAAGTTTGAAAATCATCTCGGCATCAATCAAAATCAAATGGCCGAAGCCCAACAATTTCCTAAATCAGAGTTAATCCCGAAGTCACCAGAATATAACAGTTCGAACAATGTCCACTTAAACAAAATTGGATAGTCAGAAATCGAACAACAAAATCGAAACCACGATAACCGCAAAATCGTTCAAAGTCGAAGAAGCCACAAAACACTCGATACAATAGCAATCGATTTAAAATGGCCAACGTTGAAATCCCAAACCATCAGATAAAATCGAACGAAGTCGAACTCGACAAAACCCAAATTTTCACAATCAAACCAATAAATCGGAGTTAACTAGAAACGAACGAAAACCAACAGAGTCGAGTGGATTAGATGTGAGTTTTCACTCACCTTTGCCTACGAATAGCACGAAATGGATTCGAAGCCGAGCACCCTTGCAATCGAGCGAAGCCAGCGCTTGAACTCGATTGAGCAGCCAAAGCCCTCCTCTTTCTCCCTTCAGATCGCTGAGGTGCGCGAACCCTAATTTGCTCGAAGAGGACAGAACGAGACGAAGAGAATGCCGCCACCATTTTTATTCTTTTTGTTTGTTTCTTTTTTTTTGATTAGGGTTTTAGGGTAAAGGGTCGGTTATCACACGAGATAGCACGGTACAAAAGGAAACCCTATGGGCCAATAAAATTCCTAAAGCCCGCAATACTTAACAATTTTTATCAAAAGAATTTCCACTCGATATAGAAACTCCAATCACCATTTATATAAACGAATGTCAACTTGAATAAAATTCGAATTGTAGTTGTTTAACCTATTTAAATCGTCATTTGACGATAATCAACTATTTTAAAACCCCAGGTTGTTACAGACTCCCCTCCTTATAAAAATTGTGTCCCCGCAATTTTCATAATTAAGATCGTCAACCACTATTATTCTTCTAACATAAACTGGTTAAGCTAGAAAATTCAGATCGGGAACACAAATACCAAAGAAATCTTTTAATCCCATAAAAGAAATTCACAAATTCTCAACAAAGTCTAATTATCAATAGATAATCAGAAAACAGCTAAACTGGATAAACACAATTTATCGGCAATATTCAACTATCAACAAGATAATTAAAATATAAAAATCATAAAACAGCAATATCTAATCATCGATACGATAATCAGAAAACATCAATTATCTAATTATCTAAAACGATAATCAAATTTCAAATTCAGCAAATAATTGATTATCAAAAACGATAACCAAATTTCAAATTCAACAAATATTCGATTATCATAAACGATAACCAAATTTCAAATTCAACAAATATTTGATTATCAAAAATGATAACCAAATTTCAAATTCAACAATCATTTAATTATCTAAAGCGATAATTAAATTCGAAATCAGCAAATATTTAATTATCTAAAGCGATAATTAAATTCCAAATCAGCAAATATTTAATTATCTCAAACGATAATTAAACCTCAAATCAACAAATATTTAATTATTTCAAGCGATAATTAAATCTAAAATCAACAAATATTTAATTATCTAAAGCGATAATCAAATTTCAAATTCAGCAAATAATTGATTATCAAAAACGATAACCAAATTTCAAATTCAACAAATATTCGATTATCATAAACGATAACCAAATTTCAAATTCAACAAATATTTGATTATCAAAAATGATAACCAAATTTCAAATTCAACAATCATTTAATTATCTAAAGCGATAATTAAATTCAAAATCAGCAAATATTTAATTATCTAAAGCGATAATTAAATTCCAAATCAGCAAATATTTAATTATCTCAAACGATAATTAAACCTCAAATCAACAAATATTTAATTATTTCAAGCGATAATTAAATCTAAAATCAACAAATATTTAATTATCTAAAGCGATAATTAAAAACAACAAATATCTGATTATCAAAAACGTTAATCAGAACTCATATCAACAAATATCTAATTATCACAAGCGATAATTAGAAACAACAAATATCTGATTATCAAAAACGATAATCAGAACTCATATCAACAAATATCTAATTATCACAAGCGATAATTAGAAACAACAAATATCTGATTATCAAAAACGATAATCAGAACTCATATCAACAAATATCCAATTACCTGCAGATAATTGGAAGCAACAAATATCTAGAAATCAATTAAGAAGACTAGAAAATCAACATAAAAGCTTGGATCGATCCCATCAGATGGCGAGTTTTTAATTCACCGCACGTGCATCAACAAATGGCCGAAGCCTACCAAGTACTCAACATAATTTTTGGCGCCCAACAAATGACCCGAAGGTCCAACAAATGACCCGAAGGTCTAGTACTGGTATTTGACCCGAAGGTCCAACAAATGACCCGAAGGTCCAACAAAGTGGCTCGAAAGCACACGAAAGCATCAAAATGTTTCAATTAACGAGTCCGGAATTAACCGAAATAGCAAACGCACATGTCCCATACCACGTGTTTTACTAAATCGTTTGATTCTCTTCATCTTTTCCTTGAAAGTGTGAAATCATCAAATTCATCAAAACAACAGATATTCAATTAACGAGTCCGGAATTAACCGAAATAGTAAAAGTGTGGTTCCATACTCCGCACTTTTGCTAAATCGTTTAAATCACTTCATCGTTTCCTTGAAAGTGCAAAATTGTGTATTTTGTAAAAATACACTTTACATTCTCAAACGGACAAGTCCGGAATTAAGCGAATCAGTAAAAGAAAGGGGTCATAGTCCTCGATTTTGCTGAAACGTTTAAATCGCTTCCTCATTCTTTTGAAAGCGTAAACTGTTAAATTTCTGAAAACAATTTTATTTATTTTGTAAAAATAACAATTCACCTTCTCAACTGGACAAGTCCGGAGTTAAGCGAAACAGTAAAAGAAAGGGGTCATAATCCTCGATTTTGCTGAATCGTTTAAGTCGCTTTCTCATTCTTTTGAAAACGCGAACTGTTAAAAATTCATAAAACACTTTTCATTTTAAAACGATTTTCCAATCACGTGATTAAAGCAGCAAATCAGTAACAATTTCGATAAGGAAATTGTACTTCTCAAAATACCGTAAAAACGGTCACAAAACAGCATTGTGGAATAACCGCTAGAAAATCCACTTTTAAAATTTGACGGTTACTGAAGCCAAAGCGACAGTAATTTTAAAACGTCAAAATCACATCAAAACAATTTACATCAAAATGTAATATCAGAGAATTTTCATTCATCAAAATGCCACAAAACACCGTGCTTCAAAAATTTAGCTTTGGTGTAAAAATCCCGTTATAAAAATAACGGCAACAAAATACGTTTCATAACCTAGCATCGGTTCAACGTAAAATAAATGCAATAACGTGCAATTCAAATTTTGCACGTACTACAAAATGAACAAAGAAATCATTCGAAGGTATCTTCAATGAAGACAATTCAAAACAACAAAATCTAATCGATAGAGGATTAGTACAAAAGAAAGCCAGCGGAAATTTCAACAAAATCGCATATCTGCAATTTCTTCGAATCCTCAATTTGGATTCGAAATTCTCAAAGAAACAAAATAATTACAGCTATGTAAACAACCATTGGAATTCATATCAATTTCGTATTTTGATTTTTAAATCAAAAAGATTGTCAGTTGTACTCAGCGAAGACAGTTTCACTGTTTCCGCTGCGCACTCTGATAAACAGAACACAATTCAATCAAATCAACAAAACACAGTTTCACTATTATTTTCAAATAAAGATATTTTAAAAATTTCATCCAAATTTCAAAACTTTAGTTTTGACTCAAATCACAGTAAAACATCGACCAATAGTTGTAACATATGTTCCATCCAAATTATGTTTTATATTATGTCCATAAACCCCAAGCTCTGATACCAACTGTGACGCCCCACCTCTATGCTCATAATAACAAAGAGTATTAAAAGAAATACTGTCTATTATTACGAAGAATAAGGCTGGATAGGAGCGACCATCCGTAATTGGCCTTACACTAATATTGGTTATCTCGGTAGGAGTGGTATATACTTTTTATTTTTCATCTATTATTTATTTACTCCCATCGACATATTCAATTATCAGTATAAAACAAACTACGATAGTTCATAATAGTTTAGGACATTAGATATAACAATAACACAGATAATATAAATGTGGAACACAGGTTTACAAAAATCTCATATATATATATAACCGATGTCAGTTACAATATAGTTGACACGATACATATGATACAACTACAACTGTCGACTCTAGAAGTTATATATACAAGTACATTATCGAATAATATACATGAATACAAATCGTTCTATACAATGACACGACTATTACAAAATGACACCGACAACTTCAGAAGATGTGAAAAGTCTTCAAATCCTGAACAGCAACTCAAAGAAGAAAATCTACAACCTGAAATAACTCGGGTCTGACCCGAGTATTACATTCAAAAGAAAATAATACACGGGTCAGTCTAATTCAAACTCAGTTATTAGTGCATAGAAGCAATAATAATCTCAAATAGATGACAGTCATAGAAATCACGTATATCCAACTCTCGATACGAGAATCGGATAACGGTAGATATAACACTAAACAGTGTTAAACAACAAATCAACAATCCAAATCAGAATACAACTCCAAAACATTGAAATTAACCAACGCAACAATTTAACAATCGAAACATCAATTTAAAACTGTTAAATCTGATAGGGCTGCAGTACACGCACGCGTGTACTGCCTCGCCGCTATCGCATGAGATACACAAAAGCTCAGTGAAAGTCACAAATGATCACAAGGTCAAACCCCGAAATCGGGTTCAACTCAAGTGTGATAACAACACCAATGAGACTGGCTTATACTTGAACCAGAACACAAATCCAAACCAGGCAATAAAAGAAGGACAACTCAAATGGACATAGCACATGCACCAGATACAAGTGCACATACACATAAGTACTTGAAGTCAAGACTACATGAGCCAAGACCAGGGATCAAGGCAGCAGCCATATGCAGACGAGGATGGCAAGTGAGAATAGTAGATGTACAGAACATCACTGATGAAACAAGTTCAAGAAGATAGTGGATATATACTACACCACTACAGAAACAGTGCAAATATGAAGTGCGCAACAAAGGCACAAGGCAACTGTGTCCAAGCAAATATCACTGTAAAAAGGAACAACTCAGAAGTGTTCAAGGATTAAGGTTGAAATAAGCGAAGTCATAAACCAGATAACAATAGAGCCAACAGAAAGATGCAATTCAAAACAAACTGCAATGGACCTATGGACAGAACAAGTGCATATCTCTTAATTATACATGAATATTTGCAACAAAATAGTGCAACATGAACCAACAGTGTGAAAAAGGTTCGAACTCGTGCCAGTACACAAATCCAACTACACTAACATGCAAAAGGAAACAGAGATTTTTGACTGTCTAGACCAATTCGAAGAAATGAACTGGTAGGAACAAAGACAGTACACAAGTCGAAGACCAGAAATCAGTGCACCAGACAGTTGAAATTTAGCAACTAAACGTGAAGTGGGGATACAACATGATACAAGTAAAGTGCCCAGTATTCCAAATCCAAACAACACGAATACACAAGCAAAGCAACAATTATACAAAGGCTAAAACTAAACCATATGAGGTGATATACAGTGGGATATAAAGGTGTGCATATCCCTTTACAACTGACTCGAAGAAATGCTCAGTGTACCACAACTACGCTGCAGATACGAATCTATATAGAGAACTACATGATGAACTTGTATACAGTGACCAGTGAATGAATCTGGACAGTGTAAATATGAGACTCGATTGAACAACCTCCACAATAATCTGGCCATGTTCAAAACTTGATACAAAGATCTACATGATGAACCATACTAACAGGCATACAAGAAGACATAATGAAAGTATCACATTTGAACAAGACAAAAGACCACTAACAGATGCAGACTCAAAAAGTATCAGTCTAGAAATGGCAATGCAGTGATGAAACAAAGAATTCCCGTTTATATGCAATTAAACAGTGTAGTGATGGATTTACAGTGATATGCGAATGCAACAGGTAAGGAATAATTCAAAATCTACACAATACAAAAGTGCTACTAGAGGCAGTGGATAACATGGCAAAAGTTGAACAAGACCAACATCACAAAATCAAGTGTGCAGCCGAAGGCAACTACAAGTCAAAGTCGACGCCGAAGCCAACAAGGAAGATGAAAACAGTCGGAGCAAATACATGTCAACAAAATGCCATACAAACCAAAGCCACAGATATAACTCAATGCAATCTCGAATCAAAATCGACATCGATAAAAATCAAGCCAAGTTTGAAAATCATCTCGGCATCAATCAAAATCAAATGGCCGAAGCCCAACAATTTCCTAAATCAGAGTTAATCCCGAAGTCACCAGAATATAACAGTTCGAACAATGTCCACTTAAACAAAATTGGATAGTCAGAAATCGAACAACAAAATCGAAACCACGATAACCGCGAAATCGTTCAAAGTCGAAGAAGCCACAAAACACTCGATACAATAGCAATCGATTTAAAATGGCCAACGTTGAAATCCCAAACCATCAGATAAAATCGAACGAAGTCGAACTCGACAAAACCCAAATTTTCACAATCAAACCAATAAATCGGAGTTAACTAGAAACGAACGAAAACCAACAGAGTCGAGTGGATTAGATGTGAGTTTTCACTCACCTTTGCCTACGAATAGCACGAAATGGATTCGAAGCCGAGCACCCTTGCAATCGAGCGAAGCCAGCGCTTGAACTCGATTGAGCAGCCAAAGCCCTCCTCTTTCTCCCTTCAAATCGCTGAGGTGCGCGAACCCTAATTTGCTCGAAGAGGACAGAACGAGACGAAGAGAATGCCGCCACCATTTTTATTCTTTTTGTTTGTTTCTTTTTTTTTGATTAGGGTTTTAGGGTAAAGGGTTGGTTATCACACGAGATAGCACGGTACAAAAGGAAACCCCATGGGCCAATAAAATTCCTAAAGCCCGCAATACTTAACAATTTTTATCAAAAGAATTTCCACTCGATATAGAAACTCCAATCACCATTTATATAAACGAATGTCAACTTGAATAAAATTCGAATTGTAGTTGTTTAACCTATTTAAATCGTCATTTGACGATAATCAACTATTTTAAAACCCCAGGTTGTTACAAAGGGTTTACGCCAATCGACTACCCGGCCATATACGCTCTTCAATGCATCACAAAATCATGATCAAAGATCAAAGTTTGGATTTTTAAAGAATTGAACTCAAAACACTAAAAATTGGAATATTCACCAAATCAATCCAAACCAAAAGCAATTGCACAAGAATAAGTGTTAGGAATTCATACCTAACAATCGAAGATAAATATAGATTAAGATGTGAGATAAAAATCTCACCTTTGAACCCAAATCAATGAAGAAGAAGCTTGAAAGCAATGGCAATGGCAATCACTCTTCAATTCCAACTCAACAAGCTTGAATCAAAGCTTTAAAGAAGGACATTCCCAAAGTTAGGTTTAGGAATAAACTGAAATTGATAAGAGAATGAGTTGGAGAAGATGAAGAGGAGGCTTACCAATGGGCTCTCTTTGAATATGGAGCAAGAACAAGAATTTGCAAGAGGAACTAGGGCATGGAGTTTTAATTTCCAATCTCTCCCACCATTTTTGCTTTAGAACTGAGCAAGAGGAGGAAGTGAGAGTGAATAGGGAGGGATGGTTCAGTTTGGGGTTTAAGTTGGCAAAGTGGCTGAACCCAAAACCAAACCCAAAGTGCAAATGGTCAAATTTTTGACTAGCTCCAAACATATCGAAGCTTACACTCAAAAAGATCGCAAACGGCATTTTGGACTCAATGGAAGTGGTCTCGAGTCCCAATTCGACTGTTTGCAAAAAGTAGCTTTTCGGACTTCAATCCGATTAACGATTCTATATTTAAGTAAAATATTTAAATATAAAATCGATAAATATGCAGGTTGTTACACTGGGCAGGACCCTTTCAGACTAGGACTGGTGGTCTCATAACAAATTAGGTGAGGCTGGGCACGCTTATGATGATTAGGGTAAATAAGCAACCAACATAATAAGAAAAGTAAACTAAACGAATAATAAAAGATTAGACGTAGGGTCTAATAAAATAGCAAGATGCGTTTGGAGCAGCCCAAAGGATGAAGAGCCTAACGAAGCAGTTCATTATAGATTTCAACACAAAAGTAGCATGTCTAACTTAGTTATTTTGGGCTAGAAGGAAGTATGTCTAACTTAGTTATTTTGGGCTAGAAGGAAGTACGAGATTTCAATGGGACGTGAGGGTACTCTAGGATGGCCCTTTGGGGTAATCCTAACGAAGCTTCACCCCCAGAGTCAGTTCTGTAGGTGTTCCATCAAGAGAGTATGCCTTGATTGCTTTTGCATTGTAGGCCCAACGAAGCGGACCTTTATAGGCAGTCTAAAGGTTGATGAATGGAGTAGTATATTCGTATGACACCGTACTCTGACTTGCGAGTAGGTTTTAGTGGGCAGGACCCAAAAGGATAGTCACATACGGAGATCAAGCCATCATCAACCAAGAACGAGTTCGGGAAAGACTAGAGTTAAACCAACATGCCAATGATTCTTTCACTATCGAGACATTGGATGAGGGGCACAGCCAATTGGATGTTTAGGTTGTTTGCAGTAGGGCACATCCACTTAGCTCTTTAGAGGTCTTTCAATTAGTTGAGGGGTGGCTGTGTGGGGCCATAGCCACGATGAGAAAAGGGACAGACCAAGTGGAATATCTGTATTGTAGGCCTAACGAAGCTGTCCTTTATAGAAATAGAAAATCCCTGACCGAGTTCGGTACAAGATAGACCTTGTTAAGCGGGATCCAGGGAGTAGACAGAATGATTACGTTTAGTCCTCAAGATACACACTGGGTGGTACATTGTGGATGTCCGAGCATTAGTATAGGCTAGTGCGGACGCAATTTTACGTTTTTATGGTAAACGATGGAACATCTTTATTGTAGGCCTCATGAAGCTGTCATTTACAGATGTAGTCACAGAATGCTCTAGGAGCAAGACGATGGCGTCCTTTTCGAGGAGGATACAGAAGGTACTATGAGTAGTACCTAGGACCGATGCGGTCGTCAGGCATATAGCTATATATATATTAGTTATTAGGTTTTTAATCTACTAGGGAGTAGATGGATACGATTCACGCATAGAAGCAAGAGCACTATAAACCCAGTAAACCTAATACAACAGAAAATGGAAATAAAACGGTATATGTAGAATTAAACTAAAAGTGTATAATTTGTCCATTTACCAAAACTTTAGTTCTGACCCCTTCCTCATAACATCCTACAGGTTAGATAGGTGGCAAAGACTTTCCATCTTTGAGACACTTGTTTAAAAAGTGTTATTATTTTGGTGAGTATTTACTTACTATTATATTTTAGTCAGTTCCGCTGTGAGATATTTAATTAAGCTATGATATATCTGTCTTTGCCTATTTGCAGGACACCAAATACCCAACTCGGGCTTCAATGGGCTTGGATTTTAGCATTTTTGCGAAATATCCGGACCCATTGGAATTCGGGTTGTTACATTTGATATCAGAGCCTAGGTTTAGGGTTCCTAGGTAGATAATAAGTGAACGTATTTTTATTTTCGAGTAAAATATAAAAATATTATGTCCTAAAATCCAAATAGTCCCCAATTATAGACTTTAACATATGGGAAGTTTTTAGAAGTACATTCATGCATAGTTTGCTAGTTGGGTTTGGGATGACCCAAGAGTGTTGAGCCCTAAGTTATTACCAATTTATAGTGTACAATAAGCTATGTTTTGAGTGAAGATTAGTATCCATATGTCATAAGAAGTGGGAAAGTTCCCTAGGGATAATAGGGAGAGTATTTTTATTTTAGAAGGAATAAGAGATTTTAGTAAGGGAATGAGATTTCCAAAGTTTAGGAAGGATATTCCTAGGGGAGTAAGAAGAAAATCCACTTTATGTCTAGTCCAATAAAACAAAACTTTTTCGAATTGAAAAGTTGAAAAATATAATTGTTAATATGTAAGAGGAAGTAAATATTGGGTTTTTGAAAAAAAAAGTGGTATGAAATTTAAATTGGTTTTTATATGATGTAATTTTTTTTAAAAGTGAGATTCTTTTTGAAGAATTATAGAGTATGTATAGCTCGCTAGTTTCTTCGTAGGTAAACTAAGATTTTAAATATAAAAAAAAACCTAGAATGTGTTAAGTATCGAAAAAGTAGGTTACAACATGTATTGTTGTAATAGATGTTTTCGGTAAAAATAAAGGAAGCATAGACTATGACACTATTATTATAGTAGGTGACTCCCAAAGGAAATGTTTTACATAGCATATGGGATTTATTAATATTTATTTTAATTGAATCCATAAACCGGTATTTTTGGGTTGTAGTAACGGTGTTTCACGCAACATCTGTTTTGACCCAAATAAAAATGTGTTTTGAAGATAATTTCTAAGTATAGAAATAAAGTGGTTTGAAAGTACACTTATTATTCAAATAAGTATATGAAAATGTTTTCTAGTTATGAAAATATTAAACAGTTTTGCAAATGAGTTCTTTTGAAAAAAAGAGATGTAAGTTAAGTTAATAGATTTAATAGGAAGTATCTTTTATAAGTGAATATAGATTAAACATACTTTAATCTATTGGAATGAAATGAATAATGATATAATTTTCTATGAATCACAAATAAAGATGTTTTGTGCAAGTTATAAGGAATACGTGAAAGAGATGTACAAGGTGTGGAAAGCACCATATTTTGTATAGCCTATTTTGATAAAATATATAATAAGTTCCTTGTAATTTCATATAAACATGAATTCCTCTTTTAAAGGATTCATAGAAGATTTTAGCGTTAATGGTTTCTCATAAGAGAAAGTAGTTCCAATACGGTATAAAGCCATTAGGTGTAATAAGAAGTGTAATAATTAGAGACAGTGTTAGATAGAGAGCTTTAGCAGGAAAGCTAAGTAATGGAAAATTCATATATTTCCATTGATTATGTGCATTGGTTGCTTGCCTGTAACGACCCGTAAATTTCAACTGTTTTAATAGCGGAATTAGTTGAAATTTTGAGAAATTTTAAACGATAAAATTTGAAAATAAAAATTTGATATTTGGAATACGTCTAGTTAAACATAGCGACTGGTAAATTTTCGTCCGAAAATACGAAAGTTTATTTCGCGCGTAATTTCACTTCAATGTAATCAGTTAAAAAAGCGTTGAAAATAAAATGTTTCCGAAACCAAAATATTTTTACATAGAAAAATTCTAAACCATCTTCTGAGAAAAATGTCAGTTTGTCGTTTTTCCAAATTCGGACATCTTTGGCTCCGTCGATCTTATTTTCCAGCGTTTTTCTTGCATTTTCCGCTATTGGAAAAATTCGAATTTTTATAATTCAATCGTACCACTGATCTCGGTATACCGTTTTGATTGTCTCATCGTGCTGATCATCAGGGTATATTCAATTCTGTATTTTAAAACCCGGTGCGCGACATCAGTAAAACGGTAACCGTTATTTCTTTTCTTGTGACCTTTCACTTGTTCATCGCTTGAAAACAAATAGTCTGCAGTTTTTTTTTTCATTCCCGAAACAAAGAAAAAAAAATTTGCAACCTTTGACTTTGTTTTTCAAAGTTAACTTATGATGTTCAATAAATACATTATGGCGGTCTGTTCATTTGCATGGAAAGGAAAACTGGTCCACCTCTGTTCTTATATACTTTGAAATAAATTTATACACTAAGCAGATCGTCACTTCTTTTATTCAACCCCTCATCTTCATGTGGCCAAGCATATACATCAACCGCCACTATGAGCCGATCACCCTTCCTATCATTCACATCCCCTCATCGCTGCTCCGCCTTCACCTGCACCCCTACAACACGCATCCCCTCCGCTCACATCAACCGTGTGCGAGCATCCTCCGACAACGACCCATCTTTTTCCCATTGCGTCAGCTCTCTCCACTTCACAGTCTCCAAGCCCACCCGTCACCATCCCCACTTTCCACCTCGGGCGCCGAACGCCACAAAGCTTCCACCAGCCATGTCATCCATGCACTGCACCTTCATCAGCCTAGCTCGCCTCATCTCCTTTCCTTTTCCTCTTCCCAAATTCCCTGCCGATCCGCTGCCACCCAGCCTCCCCTCTTCCCAACAGTGGCTACCTCCTTTCGCCACTTATTTCCGGGTACAACTTCCTCCTCCATTTCGATATAATGTATTTATTTTATGTTGTTGTTTGGTTTATATTTTCGTGATGTATAGGTGTGTTTTTCTTAAATTGTTTATACATATGGTCTACTGTGATAATATGTAAGTATAGGTAAGTTAGTTTCAAATTTTATATGGTGTAGTTTATATTATATTAGTTACAATATGCTAGGTTTATATATGAATTGGATAGCTAATATGTTTATAATTGAACGCATATTATATATGTATAATTTCTGTGCTTCCACGTTTCATAGTATAAGTTGTATATTATGTGTCTTAAATATATATATATATATTCACTGTGATTTTAAATATATAATTTAGAGGGAAATATATACATTTTCCTTTTACTTACTGGCTCGTCGGTAGGTTCCGGTTGTTCATTATAAAAATGAGTATATGCTAGTGATCTATAGTTTACATGTAGTCTAAAGCCTGTCACCTATTTTGTATCTTGAATAAGTTTGCCTGGTTGTCATCTACTATTTATATCACAAGGCTAGTATGCGTATTTTGTTTTAGAAATAATATATGTTTACTTTTAAATATAGATATATATGATGTACCGTAGTAAATTATGTATATATATTTGTTAATAAAATATAGTTATCTGTTGTATTGGTATATTTAGAGTTTATATAGTTAAAATATTTTAATATATCTTAGTTTAAATCATTGTTGTTCGTTTGGATATACAAGGGTTTGCAATAACGTATCTTAGTGTATGGGTACTTGTAAAGTTTGTTTAAATAAACTTGTTTGGTGTTGCATGTATATAAATTACAATATTTAGTTTATGTTATTATGGTATAGTTTTAAAGGTATGTCGAACAATATCAACTTTTAACTATTAATTCGAATTATAAACGCATATAGCTATATTGTAAAAAAAAAAAATTTTTTTTTTTAAAAAAAGGATGTTTATTTATTTGTATATATATAGATTTGGAAGTTATTTATTGATTATAAAACATATACGGAAAATTTTTAAGCTGATGTTCAAAATTTTATATTGATTTTTGATAGGTTTTGGGATCATAATATATGCATTCAGTTTAATTTATATCAACTGATTCAGTTGTTCTCATCGATTTCCCTTTACCAGCTTTTGCTCGTCGTGCCTGCTTTCTTCGTCGAATCGTGTCCGTCTAGCCCGTTTGAATTTGTGACTGAATTTCGAACTTGATTTCATCGTCAAATCCTCTCTAGCCTCGGAAGGTGAGCACTCACTCACGATTAACGTTCTTTTATTTATTAGATTTGATTTCAATTGAAACGACAATTGAAATATGCTGCTATTAGCTAATGACACTGTTATATATGCTATTACCTGTATCAGTTCATCTGTGACATCTGACACCATTATCTGTTAATTATTTATGCGATGATAATACAGTTTGGCTGATAATTGATTGATCGTTGATGTTTATATTGGACGTTAAATTGTTAATGTTAAAATGATAAATAGTATGAAATTGAACTTGATATAGGATAATTAAATGTTAAATTTGATTAACTGACATTTGTATAATATGACCCCTTTAACTGTTGAATTTATTGACACGTAGGATTCGTTTAATTACATATTGAACCACTAAATGTATGATGTTAAATTGATGATGTATGAAATTGTAAATAGATGACAAGTGAAAAACTGTAATGTAATAATCTTTAATCTACATGAAATGATAGTGTAGATTCTAGAAATAATTATATTAATTCGTACAAATAACAATACGAATTAATACGGTTATTTCGGGATTATTTGAATTGATTATTGGATTGTTATTGTTTGTTGTTATTGCTTGATTATTTACTTTGACACCATCCCAGTTATCACACTGCAAGTTCCCTTTATATGCTTTGATTTTTGGATTGAATTGGAATCGGGTTGAAATGATAAATACCCAAATTGAACTTTGACCTAGGAAAGAAAATTAAATAAAACCCGATTGGTCAATAATTTGATTTAAAAATAAAACGAAGATTTTATTTGAATAAATAATATGGTTTTGAAATGAAGTTGGAATTTGAATTTAACGAAAGGAAAATGTTAATATTTTAATATGAAATAAAATGTTAACAATGTAATTGATGAAAGAACGATGTTTAATTTGAGAAATGATTGAATTAAGTTTGAAAGGATTTAATAATTAAGTTTGAAAGTAAAAATTAAGTTTGAAATTATTAAACTTTGGAATTATCTAAAAATTAAGTTTTGAATTAATTAATAATTAAATAAGATTGAATTATTTAATGATTAAATTGAATTGAATTCTTTAATAAGAGAAATTGGACTTCAGAATAAGTGAATTTTACTTCGTAAATAATTGAAATTGAGTTTCTTTATTAATTAAGTTTTGGAAAATTATTTAAGTAATTAAATCAGTGAAATTGAATTTCTTTAACCAGAAATGAAAATGTGATACTTTGGAATTGATGTAAGACTTGAAATCGAAAGAACTGATTTGATGAATTTAATTTAATTAAATTTGTAAGTTTTGATATAGTGAAGTTGAATTTAAATAATGGATTTAATGAATTGGAAATTCAATAGAAATCATTTTGAATGATAAAGTAACTTAACGAATATTGAATGAAATCGATAAATAAGTTTAAATTGATTCGAATGTTAATTTAAGTTAATTCAAATGATTTGAAATGAAACTTTTGTACGAACTTGAATCAATATTTGAATTGTTTTCAATATAAAGATTGAAATTGAATTATAAGATTTTGAAATGGTAATTTGGAAGTTTGAAACGTAAATTATGGAAATTGATTTGGAAAGACAAATGAAATGTTGGTTTATAAACTCTGATTGAAATTGAAATTGTTTTGGTTTTGAAATATATTAAACGACCAATCGGTGAAATAATTACGGAGGTTATTAAAGAGACCGGAATTCGGTTATGGATATACTCTCTATCTAAACCGAAAACCACTTTAATAACTATACGCGGAGTGATGATCCAGAATGAAGTGGTTGGAATGATGTACGTGATGACTGAAGAAAGAGAACGATAATGGATAGCCTTGACACTTGTGTCAAATTGGAAATGACTAAAACAGGAGCTGTGCCGGGCCAATGGAGGATTGATACCTCAAGTGGACACACTTCTTCGAACTACTTATACTTGTTGTCGATTGGTGCACCCTTGATTTTGGGAGTGTTGTTTCACGGTGTTGCGGGCGCTGCGGCGTTGCGTTCTCACCAGCCCGGATCAGGCGAACGGTAGTATCACTACCTTGGGTATAGCCTCATGTGCCTTGTCATACTTGTATTCCATTTATGCGCGACCACTACGAATTTGTTTTGTACCTTGAGTATATGGATTGCCCTCTGGTGACTTACGGTTTTGGGGAAACTACGGTCTTGTATATGCTTGTGGGAATAAAAATGTGTTAAGGGTGGAATGGGCCATGACTTAACGCTATTTTGATATCTTTATATTACTGATAGACATTATCTACTTAGCGTATATTACTACCTAGTAGATAGTTTGACGGATCCTTAAAGGATGGTTATTCCAACATCCTTTGAGTTACTTGTATTTCAATTGCTATTTCACTTGAGTTGGATTTATTAATATAAGAATGTTAATCCTGACTCGAGTGTTTTGTATTTTGCTTTACGCTCGGGTCAGACTGAGTAGTTCAGCTTTCGAGACTCACCTTTGGAGTTGGAGCTTCGCTTGGAGATCCAGCTATCTATCCAGCTTTCAGTATTCGATGATTCCAGTGATGTATTCTGATTTGTATCTGATGTATCGTATTACTCTTCTGTTGTAAACTCTGATGTATTTTATATATTCATATAGTAGCTTCATGAACTACTATTTCTTTTATTTCCGCTGCATTTATTACTCTGTGTCTGTGATCTGTGATTATTTATTTACTGTATATGTTTAGTTTTGCCAATTTAAATTAACAACGCGGTATTTTGAGCAATTCAACTTCGGCATGAGTGTCTACTTATACACTTATAATGGATGCGAATGGTCCAAAATGGCGGGTCGTTACAGTTGGTATCAGAGCTTTGGTAGCTCTAGGCAAAACTCAACATATAGGGTAAATGTATTTACAGAATCACTCTCATTCGAATTTCAATCTCTTCCTTTCGACTCGATTTCTTTGAATTTTGGAACGTTCCCTACGGTTCCAAATTTCATTCGTGTCCCTCACTATTCGTCTCCTTTCAATTCTGGAGCATCACATAACTCCACTTCGAATGACCCTTATAGTGAATCGGCGGTCTCGCCAAACTTCGAATGATTTGTAAAAGGGTGAAACTCCTTTATAATAGGCATCGATTTACCGGAGATTTCTGTATCCTCGGTTTACGATGCTATCTATTCCCTGCTATACCTCTGAATTCATCTCTTGAGATCGAGTGTTGATTTACCTCGGAATTCAGCATCGATCCTATTCTTGAAGTTACGGATGACCGGTTAAGGTTGCCTGTTAATTTAATAAACTTACTCATCTCCCGATTCTGTTATTGAATCATCTTATCTTTTCTTTCGAATTTGTCTTCGAATCAGAATTCTCTTTGATTTGAGTCCATCAAATTTGAATCTCTATCCTTGCTTTGGATCCATTCTTGTATCATCAAGCGAGGAAGTGTATTTGTAAATTTATATTAAAAATGTTTTATATATTGTGTTGTTTGAGTTGCTGATGTTGATTTGGGTTTTCGATCGATTCGTTTGATCAACGCTATCGATAGGATTTCCAAAACACTTGAGCAGAGCAAACAGACACAATATTGTTTTCAAATTTGTTTGATTATATTGTAAAAATATAAGTAAATTTTTTTTTTGGAATTTAATTAGTTAATTAAATTGTTTGTTTGAAATGATAATTTTTGATTATCATTTATTGTTCTAAATGAATTTATAAATATGGTTTATAAATTGATTTGGAATTGGAAATGAATTTAATTCAGAAATTTGAGAATTTAGTTTCCAGTGATTTCGAACTTTGGTTTTAAAATTTTAAAGTATATATTATTGAAAGTATTTTCGAACAAAAATCGTTTTCAAAGAATTTTAAAATGTTGAAATCAGTGCTCTTCTCTTTGTCGCTGGAAAATAATTTCGGTGATGGCGGCCGCATCATCGACTCTCATTTTCGAGTTTCGAAGTGGAGATACTATTCTGTAGCTTTGCTACGGTTTTGATTTGAAAAAAAAATAAATAAATATATTTTGATTTGAATTTCTTCAGTATATTTTTATTTACATATATATAGGTATCTTATTTTAAAATTTAATTTGATTTGATATAAATATATTGTATCTCTAAATTGTTTAAAGTTAATCGGAAAATCTAATTCTTAAATTTTGTTAAAAGATGATTTTAATTATAAATAAAACCAAAATTTGGAATAAATATTTAAACTTGAATAATTGAATTGGGAAAATTTTATTTGTATATTGTTCAATTGCATTCTAATACAACTTACCTAAATCATTCATAAGTTGAATATGTAATTTGATAATATATAAGATAAATTGAATTTATAAATAAAATTTGAGTGTTTATAATAAATGTTATACACTGAATTTTGATTATAAAGATATTAATAGAATTAGATAAGGTAATAAGTAAACTCAGTTAATAATTAATAAATTTGTTTTGAAAGAATTAATAAATTGAAATTTGATCAACTTATGAAAATACTTTGAATTTAAAAGCAATTATTGAATATAAATTAATTTAAATCGAAACTTTTATGGTTTAATTTAATTTATATGGTTTAAATATAGGTAATAAGATATATTAAGTGGAACAACTTTAACAGTAATTTGGAATAAAGAAGAATTTAAAATTGTTGAAGAAATATTATTATAATAAAAGACTATTCAAATTTATTGTTTTAAAAATTGTAAATTGAAGAAATGAGATAATAAAATAATGAATTTAGTAATAGTTGAGATTGATTTTAGTGAAATCAAATGGATTAAATCAATTATGGAATATCGATTAATTTAAATTTGAATTTATATGGTTTAAATAAATTGTCTTTTTTTATTTCAAATCTGTTTCCTTTCTGGTTGTTTCTATTCTCCTACCTCGTTCCTTTTCGGGGACGAAAAGTTTTGAGTGGGGGAGAATGTAACGACCCGTAAATTTCAACTGTTTTAATAGCGGAATTAGTTGAAATTTTGTGAATTTTTAAACGATAAAATTTTAAAATAAAAATTTGATATTTGGAATACGTCTAGTTAAACATAGCGACTGGTAAATTTTCGTCCGAAAATACGAAAGTTTATTTCGCGCGTAATTTCACTTCAATGTAATCAGTTAAAAAAGCGTTGAAAATAAAATGTTTCCGAAACCAAAATATTTTTACATAGAAAAATTCTAAACCATCTTCTGAGCAAAATGTCAGTTTGTCGTTTTTCCAAATTCGGACATCTTTGGCTCCGTCGATCTTATTTTCCAGCGTTTTTCTTGCATTTTCCGCTATTGGAAAAATTCGAATTTTTATAATTCAATCGTACCACTGATCTCGGTATACCGTTTTGATTGTCTCGTCGTGCTGATCATCAGGGTATATTCAATTATGTATTTTAAAACCCGGTGCGCGACATCAGTAAAACGGTAACCGTTATTTCTTTTCTTGTGACCTTTCACTTGTTCATCGCTTGAAAACAAATAGTCTGCAGTTTTTTTTTTCATTCCCGAAACAAAGAAAAAAAAATTTGCAACCTTTGACTTTGTTTTTCAAAGTTAACTTATGATGTTCAATAAATACATTATGGCGGTCTGTTCATTTGCATGGAAAGGAAAACTGGTCCACCTCTGTTCTTATATACTTTGAAATAAATTTATACACTAAGCAGATCGTCACTTCTTTTATTCAACCCCTCATCTTCATGTGGCCAAGCATATACATCAACCGCCACTATGAGCCGATCACCCTTCCTATCATTCACATCCCCTCATCGCTGCTCCGCCTTCACCTGCACCCCTACAACACGCATCCCCTCCGCTCACATCAACCGTGTGCGAGCATCCTCCGACAACGACCCATCTTTTTCCCATTGCGTCAGCTCTCTCCACTTCACAGTCTCCAAGCCCACCCGTCACCATCCCCACTTTCCACCTCGGGCGCCGAACACCACAAAGCTTCCACCAGCCATGTCATCCATGCACTGCACCTTCATCAGCCTAGCTCGCCTCATCTCCTTTCCTTTTCCTCTTCCCAAATTCCCTGCCGATCCGCTGCCACCCAGCCTCCCCTCTTCCCAACAGTGGCTACCTCCTTTCGCCACTTATTTCCGGGTACAACTTCCTCCTCCATTTCGATATAATGTATTTATTTTATGTTGTTGTTTGGTTTATATTTTCGTGATGTATAGGTGTGTTTTTCTTAAATTGTTTATACATATGGTCTACTGTGATAATATGTAAGTATAGGTAAGTTAGTTTCAAATTTTATATGGTGTAGTTTATATTATATTAGTTACAATATGCTAGGTTTATATATGAATTGGATAGCTAATATGTTTATAATTGAACGCATATTATATATGTATAATTTCTGTGCTTCCACGTTTCATAGTATAAGTTGTATATTATGTGTCTTAAATATATATATATATATTCACTGTGATTTTAAATATATAATTTAGAGGGAAATATATACATTTTCCTTTTACTTACTGGCTCATCGGTAGGTTCCGGCTGTTCATTATAAAAATGAGTATATGCTAGTGATCTATAGTTTATATGTAGTCTAAAGCCTGTCACCTATTTTGTATCTTGCATAAGTTTGCCTGGTTGTCATCTACTATTTATATCACAAGGCTAGTATGCGTATTTTGTTTTAGAAATAATATATGTTTGCTTTTAAATATAGATATATATGATGTACCGTAGTAAATTATGTATATATATTTGTTAATAAAATATAGTTATCTGTTGTATTGGTATATTTAGAGTTTATATAGTTAAAATATTTTAATATATCTTAGTTTAAATCATTGTTGTTCGTTTGGATATACAAGGGTTTGCAATAACGTATCTTAGTGTATGGGTACTTGTAAAGTTTGTTTAAATAAACTTGTTTGGTGTTGCATGTATATAAATTACAATATTTAGTTTATGTTATTATGGTATAGTTTTAAAGGTATGTCGAACAATATCAACTTTTAACTATTAATTCGAATTATAAACGCATATAGCTATATTGTAAAAAAAAAAAATTTTTTTTTTTAAAAAAGGATGTTTATTTATTTGTATATATATAGATTTGGAAGTTATTTATTGATTATAAAACATATACGGAAAATTTTTAAGCTGATGTTCAAAATTTTATATTGATTTTTGATAGGTTTTGGGATCATAATATATGCATTCAGTTTAATTTATATCAACTGATTCAGTTGTTCTCATCGATTTCCCTTTACCAGCTTTTGCTCGTCGTGCCTGCTTTCTTCGTCGAATCGTGTCCGTCTAGCCCGTTTGAATTTGTGACTGAATTTCGAACTTGATTTCATCGTCAAATCCTCTCTAGCCTCGGAAGGTGAGCACTCACTCACGATTAACGTTCTTTTATTTATTAGATTTGATTTCAATTGAAACGACAATTGAAATATGCTGCTATTAGCTAATGACACTGTTATATATGCTATTACCTGTATCAGTTCATCTGTGACATCTGACACCATTATCTGTTAA
This sequence comes from Allium fistulosum, assembly GCA_030737815.1. Lineage (NCBI taxonomy): Eukaryota > Viridiplantae > Streptophyta > Magnoliopsida > Asparagales > Amaryllidaceae > Allium > Allium fistulosum. The sequence continues at coordinate 923,885,601 of CM060906.1, forward strand.
TTATTTATGCGATGATAATACAGTTTGGCTGATAATTGATTGATCGTTGATGTTTATATTGGACGTTAAATTGTTAATGTTAAAATGATAAATAGTATGAAATTGAACTTGATATAGGATAATTAAATGTTAAATTTGATTAACTGACATTTGTATAATATGACCCCTTTAACTGTTGAATTTATTGACACGTAGGATTCGTTTAATTACATATTGAACCACTGAATGTATGATGTTAAATTGATGATGTATGAAATTGTAAATAGATGACAAGTGAAAAACTGTAATGTAATAATCTTTAATCTACATGAAATGATAGTGTAGATTCTAGAAATAATTATATTAATTCGTACAAATAACAATACGAATTAATACGGTTATTTCGGGATTATTTGAATTGATTATTGGATTGTTATTGTTTGTTGTTATTGCTTGATTATTTACTTTGACACCATCCCAGTTATCACACTGCAAGTTCCCTTTATATGCTTTGATTTTTGGATTGAATTGGAATCGGGTTGAAATGATAAATACCCAAATTGAACTTTGACCTAGGAAAGAAAATTAAATAAAACCCGATTGGTCAATAATTTGATTTAAAAATAAAACGAAGATTTTATTTGAATAAATAATATGGTTTTGAAATGAAGTTGGAATTTGAATTTAACGAAAGGAAAATGTTAATATTTTAATATGAAATAAAATGTTAACAATGTAATTGATGAAAGAACGATGTTTAATTTGAGAAATGATTGAATTAAGTTTGAAAGGATTTAATAATTAAGTTTGAAAGTATAAATTAAGTTTGAAATTATTAAACTTTGGAATTATCTAAAAATTAAGTTTTGAATTAATTAATAATTAAATAAGATTGAATTATTTAATGATTAAATTGAATTGAATTCTTTAATAAGAGAAATTGGACTTCAGAATAAGTGAATTTTACTTCGTAAATAATTGAAATTGAGTTTCTTTATTAATTAAGTTTTGGAAAATTATTTAAGTAATTAAATCAGTGAAATTGAATTTCTTTAACCAGAAATGAAAATGTGATACTTTGGAATTGATGTAAGACTTGAAATCGAAAGAACTGATTTGATGAATTTAATTTAATTAAATTTGTACGTTTTGATATAGTGAAGTTGAATTTAAATAATGGATTTAATGAATTGGAAATTCAATAGAAATCATTTTGAATGATAAAGTAACTTAACGAATATTGAATGAAATCGATAAATAAGTTTAAATTGATTCGAATGTTAATTTAAGTTAATTCAAATGATTTGAAATGAAACTTTTGTACGAACTTGAATCAATATTTGAATTGTTTTCAATATAAAGATTGAAATTGAATTATAAGATTTTGAAATGGTAATTTGGAAGTTTGAAACGTAAATTATGGAAATTGATTTGGAAAGACAAATGAAATGTTGGTTTATAAACTCTGATTGAAATTGAAATTGTTTTGGTTTTGAAATATATTAAACGACCAATCGGTGAAATAATTACGGAGGTTATTAAAGAGACCGGAATTCGGTTATGGATATACTCTCTATCTAAACTGAAAACCACTTTAATAACTATACGCGGACTGATGATCCAGAATGAAGTGGTTGGAATGATGTACGTGATGACTGAAGAAAGAGAACGATAATGGATAGCCTTGACACTTGTGTCAAATTGGAAATGACTAAAACAGGAGCTGTGCCGGGCCAATGGAGGATTGATACCTCAAGTGGACACACTTCTTCGAACTACTTATACTTGTTGTCGATTGGTGCACCCTTGATTTTGGGAGTGTTGTTTCACGGTGTTGCGGGCGCTGCGGCGTTGCGTTCTCACCAGCCCGGATCAGGCGAACGGTAGTATCACTACCTTGGGTATAGCCTCATGTGCCTTGTCATACTTGTATTCCATTTATGCGCGACCACTACGAATTTGTTTTGTACCTTGAGTATATGGATTGCCCTCTGGTGACTTACGGTTTTGGGGAAACTACGGACTTGTATATGCTTGTGGGAATAAAAATGTGTTAAGGGTGGAATGGGCCATGACTTAACGCTATTTTGATATCTTTATATTACTGATAGACATTATCTACTTAGCGTATATTACTACCTAGTAGATAGTTTGACGGATCCTTAAAGGATGGTTATTCCAACATCCTTTGAGTTACTTGTATTTCAATTGCTATTTCACTTGAGTTGGATTTATTAATATAAGAATGTTAATCCTGACTCGAGTGTTTTGTATTTTGCTTTACGCTCGGGTCAGACTGAGTAGTTCAGCTTTCGAGACTCACCTTTGGAGTTGGAGCTTCGCTTGGAGATCCAGCTATCTATCCAGCTTTCAGTATTCGATGATTCCAGTGATGTATTCTGATTTGTATCTGATGTATCGTATTACTCTTCTGTTGTAAACTCTGATGTATTTTATATATTCATATAGTAGCTTCATGAACTACTATTTCTTTTATTTCCGCTGCATTTATTACTCTGTGTCTGTGATCTGTGATTATTTATTTACTGTATATGTTTAGTTTTGCCAATTTAAATTAACAACGCGGTATTTTGAGCAATTCAACTCCGGCATGAGTGTCTACTTATACACTTATAATGGATGCGAATGGTCCAAAATGGCGGGTCGTTACATTGCCTTTGTAGAAAGTCCCATTTGTAGTAAGTTGGAAACTCCTCCATGGTTAAGTAATTGGAAAAGTAGGAAAGTTAAAGGGATTTTAGATAAAATAATTGTTCTAATCTACTCCGGTTTTAGAAAATTTGAAAATCTATGAAAAGAAGATATTTTGAAAACAAGTGAGGACATTTTGGAAGTCAAGAAAAAAAATTGTTTTAAGAACAAGCAAGGCACGTTTTAAAGAAAAATGGTTTGGTGAAAAAGTAAATAAGTTTTTGGTAAAAGAAAAACATAATGAACAGTTAAATTTAAAAAGTCCAAAATATTTTTAAGGAAAGCTGTAAAGGTCTTTAAAAGGAAAAGAGGAATATGTTTTGAACTTAAAATTTGTTAGTTTTCCCCTCTAGATTTAGAAAATAATTTAAATTCAAAATGCTGTAAAGATGCAAGTCTAGAATGGTAAAATGTTAAGTAACGAAGTACCTTTGAATTTAATAGAAACTTCAAAGTAACACTTTTAAAGGCAAGAATTTTGGTATTTAATGTTTCAAAAATTTAGAAGCATTAATTTTTGAAATGAAATGATAAATACCAAACTAAACTTTTAAATATGGAGTAGATAGGAATCATTTCCTAGTTGTGATGGGAAAAGTTTAAGGCTATAGTAGTGATTACTTTTAGTAGTAATAATAAAAGTTCCCGTAAAGTGTATAGGACACCGGTGAGAACCTAGGAATGTTGCTTCATATGTGTAGACTATAGAAGAATAGTAAAGTGATATTAGTAAGATAGTAAGACACACATGATTGGGTTAAATAGACCTTAGTTGGGTAAAATTGAAAAGTAAAGGTAAAGAGAAAATTTCCCCAAGCTTAGTTGCCTTTTTAGATAGGGACTGCATGGATTAAAATCCTTATTCATTGTAGTAAATTAGACTTGGTTATTCCATTTTGAGATGGAAAGGAAGAGATGAATAGATCTTATTCATCATGAGTAATACAGCATAAGTTAGTAAAAAGTAATAGGCGGCAGGAGGAGCATATGAGTTACTTGGATTCCTAGAGTAGGACCTGTCAGTGTCAGAGTGGTCATGGTCCTAGGCCTTCAAGCCCTAGAAGATAGCTGTGTTTAGCTGCTATATTAAAGAAAATTAAAAGCAAATAAAAGTAACTAAAAGAAAAACAGTAAGATCTAAAGAAAGTAACAAAAAATTCAATAGAAATAAATGAGAATTTCAAAAGAAAAATACATTTTTTCCATAAATTAAGCTTGGAAAAAAAATTGAAACGAAATTTTTTTCTTATGTGAACTGTGCTTGGGATGGTAAAATAGAGATTTTTATAGAATGGTAGAATAAGTTCTAAGTATAGAGAAAGAGGTGCGCAAAAGTAAAACGGTAAATGTGAAGTTTTTCATTTTCTACCTTCTTTCTGACATAAGAAATCAAGTTCGAAAAATTAGAATTTTTCTGAAATTCGAATATTAAAAGTTGTGTGGTAGGATTTGGATGTAAAATTCATTGAACTGCACCCCTATTCAGTAGGAGTGTGGGAAAAATTAGATGAAAAACATTTTGAGTTTTCAAAAAGATTGCATTCATATAGAAATTGCAAGTATATTTAGGATGTGTTCATCATATTTTAAAATGAGTTTTTAAAGAAGAAAAGCATTCATATAGGAGGTACCGCTTAGAAATTTATGTACATGCATATATTTTATGTTAAATGCCACTTTGCATAAGAACACGGATGGTCGCAAAATTGGATGTACACAAAATGGATGTGATAGATGCAAGGAATAACATAGTTATACTCTTGTCGAATTTCGGGGACGAAATTTCCTCAAGGGTGGAAGAATGTAACACCTTGCATTTTTGGATAATTAAATAATCAAATAACAATGAACAGTGAAAATAAACGTTTTTGGAATTGTCAGAATATGGCCTCGAAACTTATACCATTGTGTTCGTGGCAATTTTCAACTCAATTTCCATATATAACTTGTCGAAATCCGAGTTAATACGAAGAAGTTACGAGAGAAACAAAAATAAGAATTAATAAAAAAAAGCCATCGGTCGACCCGCAAAACACTCAGGTCGACCCTAGGGTCGACCCTCCAACGCACAAGTCGACCTATAGGTCGACCCGCGTTACGTCCTGGATGACAATTCGTCCAGGTACGTGCCAAACACCTTTTATTCGATTTTTTTGCAATCTAAAACGTTGGTTTCTAAATCCGACAACTTGCAGCGAGCCTATAACGTGGTTGCACCAGATTCAATCTAAAAATCCAATGGTCTGAGATCCCCAAACTCCACTATATATGGGACCCTAGGCCTAGCTATTTTCTCACAATCAGATTTTCTCCCAATTGGGTTCATTGCCTGAGGCTGGACCCTAAATAGAAAATATTTCTAGGGAGAAGATCTTCTTAATAAAAATATTAGACACCTTAGAAGGGGATCCAGGAAGGCCATGGAGCAAAGCTAAGGATGATAGGTGAGTGGATTTAAATTATATATCTTTTAAGTTTATGATATATCATCGTTAGATTTCCGTTAAATATTTAATTCAACATTTATTTTCAGTAATTAGTTTTGTTAATTAGTTATGTTGAAACTGTATATTTTATAAGAGAACTTATATTTAATTATTATTTATATGGAAAAGAAAGAAAGGAATCCAATCAAATATGAATAATAGGCTTAACAGTTATAGAGAAAGGCTTAAGCCTAAAAGCAAGAAATTTACAGTAAACTATGCTAAACTGGGAGAAATATATTAAGAAGGGTAAAATCTAATAACTTGATTTGGAAGTTAGTGATAGATTACTTGGTTGGTTTAGAAAAGAGGATACATTTCCATAGTTTAATAAATTTAAAAGATAACGATAAACGTAATTGCAAGAATAAAAGAAAAAAAGGGAATTAGTGTAAAATAGAGACATTTATGTATTTTGCATTACCCAACAATTAAAGAAACAATAAAAAGAAATATCTTGCAATTACGATTTATTGTTTATAGCATTATTTAGTACTAAAATATGGAAATGGATTTTTAGCACAGTTTTTGTAGCCAACAAAATAGAATAGAACTACTTCCTAGAATAGAAGAGAATAACATAAAGCGTTAAAGAAATTTAAGAAGAAATCAAGTTAATTATTTGACAAGACTAGAAACAGTAAACATAAATGTGCCTAGATCTACATTTACTACGCAGAAAGTAGAATAAAAGCAAAGCAGTGATTATGATAAGTAAATTTGTGACAGTCGGACGTATGCCCAAGCCAAGATTGTCATATAATATAAGAGAACTAAAGAGAATTCAATATCATGATAAATGAAGACATACTAGAATAGAAAAGTGACACTTGCAATTATATTTATAACATGTAGATTATAAAAGAGTATAGAAGTAACAATTGCAAGTACAATTATAACATAGATTATAATTAAGCAAGAAAGAATAGAAAAGGGCTTATTTTAAAACTTAGATTAAGTTAATAAGAAAATATAGCAGAAATAACAAAAGAGGCTTATTTTAAAACTTGCACTAAGTTAATAAGCAAACATAGAAGAAAGGCGCATACCAACAACATTCCCTTTCAGACTAGGACTGATGGTCTCACTACAGATTAGGTGAGGATGGGCACGCTTATGCTGATTAGGGTAAATAAGTAGCCAGCAGAATAAGAAAAGTAAACTAAACGCATAATAAAAGATTAGACGTAGGGTCTAATAAAATAGTAAGATGTGTTTGGAGTAGCCCAAAGGATGAAGAGCCCAATGAATCAGTTCAACATAGATTTCAGCACAAAAGAAGCACGTCAAACTTAGTTATTTTGGGCTAGAATGAAGTACGAGACTTCAACGGAACGTGAGGGTACTCTAGGATGGCCCTTTGGGGTTGGCCTAATGAAGTTGCACCCCTGGAGGCAGGTCTGTAGGTGTTTCATCAAGAGAGTATTCCTTGACTGCTTTTGAATTGCAGGCTTAATGAAGCGGAACTTTGTAGGCAGTCAAAAGGTTGATGAATGGAGTAGGATATTCGTATGACACGATACATTGACTTGCGAGTAGGTTTTAGTGGGCAGGACCCATGGGCAGGATCCAAAAGGATAGTCGCATGCGGAGATCAAGCCATCATCAACCAAGAACGAGTTTGGGAAAGACTAGAGTTAAACCTATAGACCAATGATTCTTTCACTATCGAGACATTGGATGAGGGGCGCAGCCAATTGGATGTTTAGATTGTTTGTAGTAGGGCACAACCACTTAGATCTTTAGAGGTCTTTCTATTAGCTGTTTTAGTGGTGGCTGTATGGAGCCATAGCCACGATGAGAAAAGAGACAGACCAAGTAGAATATCTATATTGTAGGCCTAACGAAGCTGTCCTTTACAGATATAGAAAATCCCCGACCGAGTTTCATACAAGGTAGACCTTGTTAAGCGGGATTCAGGGAGTAGACAGAACCTTTACGTATAGTCCTCAAGGTACGCACTAGGTGGTACATTGTGGATGTCCGAGCATTAGTATAGGCTAGTGCGGATGTAGTTTTATGTTTTCATAGTAGATGATGGAACATTTGTATTATAGGCCTCACGAAGCTGTCCTTTACAAATGTAGTCATAGAACGCTCTAGGAGAAAGATGATGGAGTCCTTTTCGAGGAGGATACGGAAGGTACTATGGGTAGCACCTAGGACCGATGCGGTCATTGGGCATATAGCTATATATATATTAGTTATTAGATTTTTAATCTACTAGGGTGTAGATGGATACGATTTACGCATAGAGGCAAGAGTACTATAAACCCATTAAACCTAATATAACAGAAAATGGAAATAAAACGATATATTTAGAATTAAGCTTAGAAGTATATAATTTGTCCATTCACCAGAACTTTAGTTATGACCCTCTCCTCATAACATCATACAGGTTAGATAGATGGCAAAGACTTTCCATCTTTGAGACACTAGTTCGAAAGTGTTATTATTTTGGTGAGTATTTACTTACTATTATATTTTAGTCAGTTCCGCTATGAGATATTTAATTGAGCACTGATATATTTTTCTTTGCCAATTTACAAGATACCAGATACCCAACCCAGGCTTCAGTGAGCTTAGATTTTAGCATTTTTGCGAAAAATCCGAACCAACTGGAATTTGGGTTGTTACAAACTTTGTAGAGAGTTCCTTTGGGGTTTCTCGCTATATTTATAATATTTTTTATATATATGTTTGTTGTTATTAAAAGCTTGGATAGTAAAAAGTAAAGTAACATCTTGAAAAGTGGCCAAAACTTCACTTTTGCAAAACTGTCATGTTTAGCCTTGATTTTTTTAGAGATTTGAAAAGATACTAAAATTTAAGCATTTTGTTTCATTCTTTTTACAAGTGTTTACTAACTCATTTAGAGTATTTTAAAACGAGTTTGGGATATTTATGATTTTTCAAGAATTATTTGTAATTTTTAAAGAAGAGGATTTTATAATAAAAAATTGTTTTTCCAATTTTCTAAGGAAATTTTTAAAGTTGTTATTTTCAAGTAATATTTTGAAAAAATATTTTAAATCCTATTATTTAGTATTTTGAAAGAATTTTTAAGTACATATAGTTTTTAGAAAATGTGTTGACTTTTTTATATTTATGGAATAAAATATCTTTTGACTTGTTTACTTAAATATCAAGTTTTACAAGTAAATTACTATACATATATATCATTTTAAAAAGGGCTTTAAAAGTATAAACATAAGGTTTAGAAAGGGGCTAGAATTGCTTAATGGCCAAATGGTTAATTGCTTAATTTCTTGTTTGAAAAGTAATCAACTATACTTAAAATAAAAGCCGACGAATTAAGGCTTATCTATTTGTGAGATTGCAGATTGATGTTAAAGTTGGATGGACAAATAGAGCTTTAATCTACAGACTTCCCTCTTGACCGAGAAATAGTAGGTCTGAAAATATCGGAAACATATTAGTTGTGTTGATTTCTTGCCTATTTATGGAAATCATTAATACTATACTTAACATTAAAAGCCGACGAGGTAGATTATCTATTTGTAAGATTCAAGAATGAAGTGTCTAGGCAAGGCTTTGATGCAATCATTGCTCTAATTTACCCGACTTCACTCTTGAATGAGGAATAGTTAAATTGGAATGTCGAAAACGAGTTAAGCATAGAATATTGATTTATATAAGTAATTGTTTTGACTAGATAATCGATTAGTCGATTATCGAACTTGACCAAATATAACTTACCGAAAGGTTTCGCGATTTCATATCAATAGGAACCCCTAGAGAGGAGAACTATTACAAAACGTCTCTAGATTTTTCTTACTTTTAAAAGAACTAGAATTGAGTTAACCGGAAATTTTATCGAATTAGTTTTGGAGAGACCGGGGTCGGTAAGTGTTTTACTTATTGAATACTACTTCAAAACTAGTATATGAGTTCTACATTTTAGAAGCAGTTGTAAAGTGAAATGTTATAGAGTTGAACTGTTAATCCTAAGGTTAAGTCCTTGGGAGAGGTCTGCGTTAACATTTTAAACGATGCTATCGTATGGTATTGTCAATCTTAAGGAGTATTCCAAGAGAGAGGACATCGTTAGAATTCGTCGAAAGAATTATGCGGGAATCTATATGAAGATTCAAAAAATTTTCAAGATGCTCGAGTACATGTGGTCATTCGTGATTTGTTCGAGATGTAGGAATCCATTTGGTGATTCGTGTTCTGCTCGAGTGATGGAGACTCGAGTGGGAGATGCCAAACGTAGCCTCAACATCGGAAATGACTAAAACCAGAGATAGGATGCATAGCCAAAGGGAATGTAGCACTTTAGCAGTCCCAAGGGTGTCAGCGACTCCATCTAGTATTACTTACGGATATACATGCGAGAGTGACGCATTTGGAACCACGAGTGTTTTGGGCATGTGCCAGTTATGTATTCTCTATAGTACATTCCCTAGAGATGTACATTACTCAAAAGGGTATCTTTGATACTTGTGCAGGAGTTTGGATTCAGCTTAATCCAAGGAGATCTCCATGGAAAATCAATTATGTTAACGTACCTTAGCGGTATTGATTGCATATCTATTATTGTTGTAGTGTTAACACATCATGTATTTGATATGATTTATGTGCGACACTCTAGACATTATCTATCCCATCACTATATGTTAAACTTAATGAATTTTTTGTTTCTTTGAGGGGAAAACCGTTATGGGAATCCGTACATTCTCAATGGTTACTTTACTTATTGCATATTTCTTGAGTTTCTCACACTAGTTTTCCAGATTGATCCAGGTGTTATTTTCTTGTTGGTATCCAGCCTTTTGACTAGGCAGTATTTGGATAGACTAGATGGTTCGAACTTGGAGTTATCAAGGTAGGAAGCCCAAAGAGATAGCCCAGGGGTCCAGAAACCAAACGCAGACAAAGTCATGGAACAAAAGCCAAAACAACTCAATACAGCATAACTATGGGATCCCCAAGTTGGGGATCGAAGTTGGGGATCGGTATCGACTTCTACTTGAGGATCACTACCGACTCCCAGAAACAACTTGGGTGGACCCAACAGGTACTTAGACAAATTTGAAACTCCGAGAGTCGTAAGTACATTGAATAGAAAGCGTATTTCTTAAGTACTTATACAAATTTGAAAATGGGTTTACAAAAAATGTATTTATTATTAACATTAAACCAAGAAAGCTAACTGCAATTGGTTCATACCAAAAGCAAAAAAGCAGAAACGGGGGTAAAACCCATATAAAGCTAGCCAACAAACAAAAGGAGTCTATATACAGACAACAAACCTGCAACTATTTCTTATTTGAATTCTTCTTCTTCTTAGAACCATGAGAGACTTCACACGAGCTCTCTCCTTGCCTCTTTCCACCTCTTCCTCTATCGCCTTGGCCTTTGAGAGATGTACTACGATGAGTCAGTAGGTACACTTTGAGCACTATGAGGCAAAGGAATGGAGACTGGGGTGCTCCTTGAGGATCCAACATGTATGATTTATGCATACCCAGATGGAGGAATGCCAACTAGGGCGTAAATGGTCTGTCTAGGAGAAATAATAGATATGGGATGAGGAAAGACTTCCAACTTCTCTTGCTTAATCTCTCTGGCAAGGAGTACATCTGTCACGAGCTTCTACTTAAGTCCGGCCATGAAGTGGCCTGATGAGGATTCAGAGACTTTGGTAATAACCACATCCTCATCTAATTGAGCTCCTTGAGGGTCGTCTACTCCCTCACCAAGCAAAGTGTCAACCATCTATGCATCAAGGGAGGGTTCGTCTTCAACCGGGGCAGTTAGAATTTTGTGGAAGATGTAATAGTAATCGATTCTGTTGTAGGCGCATGTGGTCCCAGCTGAGAGCCCTTTTCAGGAAGTGGAGCAACAGCAGGCTAACCTATAGCTAAAGACAGGAAAAGAGAGAGATTAGCGACGTTGATTAGTGACACGTCAACTCTCTGAAAAATGGGAGAAGTCAACGAGATACCTTCTTTGTTTGGGATATTTACAATGGCTGGAGTTCAACCAAGAGTTCTTTTTAGAATGTGAGTGAGAGAGAGCAGTAAGTTTTAGAATTTGGGGATACTTGGGATTATACCCGGAATCAACAGTGGAACTAGGAGTAGCTTGAGTCCTAGGAGCTTTACTAGCTGAAGCATCATGATGTGCAGATCCGGAACCTTTGCCTAATTTTTCTTGCTTGGTTGTATCAGGTTTTGGATGGATAAGATGCTGGTTGTCATGTAGAATTTTGGGCTCGTTTCTCCCCAGAACTTCATTTTCCAACAACTTCAAGTTCACCTCATCGCCTTATAGATGTTCCTTCTCTTCCTCGATAAACCGTTCCTAGGCACGGGCGAGAATTAAAGGGTAGTCCTCTCTGAATCACTCCAGATTTCAAAACTTGAGCACATTGTGGTTCTATTGAGTGATCAGTAGCCCAAATCTCTGCATCATCTGCTCTTCTACCAGCTGTTCAGTGGCTTCAACTTCTGTTTTAACTATGGCTTTGACTTCTCTTTTAACAAAGGTGTCAATGTCCCTGGCTTTCTCGAGCACTTCATTCCTCTCCATTCTGACGGTGACTAGCTCGTCGTATGTGCCCTGAGCAATTTTCCGCGCTTCAACATTTTCTTAGTCTCGTGCTCCAGCTTGGTTTTCAATTTAGTCGTGTTCCTCCTAGTAGCATCGCTTTCCTTTACAAGCTCGTGGTTCCTCCTAGTCTTCTTCTCTGCTTCGGCTTGGGATTTTCTTGAATTCTCAGTCTTAGTATCGAGAGCGGCTATGATTATTTTATTCTCGACTTCAGTGGGTTTTTGGTTCTCTGTCTCCTGCAGCCTATCCCTTGAAACTTTTGAAATCTTTTCGGCCAACTTCACCCATTCATTGTATTGATTGTAGACATCAATCGTGTAGTCGATGGTCCTTTATTGGACTTCAGTAGGAAATCTCTTTAAGTTTAGCAAAAACATAACTCCATCTAAGAAACTGTTGGGGAATTCATTCTTAAGCTTGGTCATCTAACCTGTAGTGTCTACCTGCTACTCCTCTATAACGACCGGAGCCATAACACTTCCTTTACCAGGCCTTTGATGGATAGTATCGAAGCGGCTCTTGTGCTGTCTATGCTCAGAAGACCAGTTGGAGTGGGATAATGTTGTAGACAGTATAGGAATAGAAGTAGGAGGAGGAGCCTGAGAGGTGTCAACAGGTGGAATTTCAACACGGCGGTTAGGTTGCCTAGCTGGACCTTTAGGGGGAGGTGATCTGGATCTGGGCTAATGCCCAGAAGCAGAATCATGTGAATGACGATCCCTATAATAACTACCCTTATCCTGGTCATCTCTGTCGCGGCTAGAGTCATGGTTTGGGTCATAATCTTGGCCACTCCCTTGATGGTATGAGCTCGACCGGGGCGGTTGAACATGATATGCTTTCTCTTCCAAGCATTAGAATGAATGTTTTCTCTTATCCATAAAACCTGCAAAGCAAATAGGAAAGAGTTGGATCAAGTGCGCTAGGATACGGGACAAGTGCAAGTGCCGTAAAGTGTGTGTGTACATGTGAGTCCTAGTGTCCCCCCAATGGACCATGTACATGAGCTTTACTGTGACGACCCGGAATTTTTGGACATTTGAAATTGGAATATTTAATTGATTTTAAATATTCAAAAGTGAATTTTTAACTTAAATTTCAAATATCGCTATTTATTGGGTAATTTAATTATTTAATTAAATAATTGGAAATTAGGTAAATGGTTGAATTTGAAATTTCAAGCTTGTTAAAGATATTTCGGAGGCTTATAAAATTTATATTGATAATACTGAAGGCAATGGAACTGTTAAAATTGAATTTAAAAGTGTTTTGTTAAGTTTTGAAATTATATCGTTTAAATTGAATTTAAAAATAACCTTCCGAGGCACACTCGGAATTCGACGAAACCAGTTCCATTGGATCCATAATATTGTATTATTATCAGATTTCAATTTTCGTAGTGATTGGAGTTGTTGTGTGAGCGTACGATAGATAAACGCACTGAAATTTATATCAAATTCAATATAATAACTGGGTTCAAAAAGCAATCTTCTCCATACGATCGAATTAGGACTCGAAACCTTTTCCATTTCGTTCGAAATAGGGGTATACATTATAAACGCCTAGTGGCACGTCTCGATAGGAGATCGATATTTTAGGCTTCGTTTTCAAGACGATTTAAATTTAAATTTAATATAATATTTATATTGGGTATTTCGACCAGATAACCTTCAGTTGAAAAAGTGTCACACCAGTGCTTTTTCCCTTCACTTCAAAATACTGTAGCGATTATTTTCCCACACGCCAACATCTCCTCCTGCCTCCCTCTTATCTTTTTAAAATACGCAAAGCAGATCTAAAACAGAAGAAGATAATAATAATGGCCGAATACAAATATCTTTTCAAATAAAATGGCAGGCCATCCTTTTTCCTTCTTTCTGGCCGCGTATCTATTCCTCATGCAATCGATTCGAAGTCGATTTTCATTTCATACAAAAAAAGATCGCGAGTTTCCCCAGTTCGAAGTCGAAGGTGGCGAGCACGAGCTTCGTCAAAGCGTGATGAGGGGTGGTTCATTGGCGCGTGTTCTGGAAGGCGGCACGAGTAGTTTAGGGCTTCGAAATCAGGGGGGGTGGCGATTTTCGGAAGGATGGGCTTTGTCGTTCGAGCTGAGAGTGAGCGCAAGCTCGCGTGTGAGGATGGAGGTGAGGCACAGCGACGATGAGGGAGGTGGCTCGAGTGGTTAACGGCGCTCGCAAGTGAGGCATGGTCGAGGTGTGGTATTCTCGATGTTGTTTATTTTCAGTAAAACTTAATTTTTTTTTATATATACAGAAAAAAAGGAAGGTTTACTCTGATAATCTTTATGCAAACAGAAACTTTATTTCAGTAAAGGATAAAATAATTTCGTTTTTAATTTAGTAAATATATATATGTGATTTTGGGAAAATGTAGGAATTTTAAGATGTTGTAGAGATTTTTATAAAAGTTAGATCTTTGAAATCTATTTTTATGAGTATATGTGCAGTCTAAAAAGTAAAATAAATATACCTATTATTTTAAAATAATGGATTTGGTGATTAATTATCCAATTTATTTTAGTCACTAAAAGGTTCTAAAAGGAAAAATTATTGGTTCAAAATAAATTATTAGTTAATTAAATTTATTAAATGGCAATTTATTGTTCAATTACTTCGAATATTTATACAAGGTCTAAAATCGTGAAGAAAATTATCGAGATGGATCAGATTTCAAATAAGAAGTCAAAGGTGAGTTAATCTCACTCACATTTGGATTTCAAGAATTTAATTTAAATAGTTCAAATTTAAATTATTGATTGATTTATTGGATGTGATAATATATATAGTAGTTTATATATATATATATATTGGAGTGACTGATATTCCCGCATTATATAGCGGATGAGACCCTATGCGCCGCATAATAGCGGATAATATTTTATTAATCCCATATACCACGATAATTCCACCTCGAAGTGGAATTAGTATTGTTCTAACATCTGTGGATGCAGGGAAACAGGTTGGAGGGATCCAACTGGATTCCTCAAAATTATTTAGATTGTTCTAATAATTCTGTGATATGATTATTTGATATTTTGTGATGAATTATATTGATAATTGGAGATGATGGATGCTATGGTTTGATTGAATATATTTGGGTATACTGTGTTACCAAAATATATAGATTGGATTTTTGGAAAGAAATAAAAGAGTAAATTTTTAAGTAAATAATTATAGAGAATTTAAATAAATTAAAGAATGAATTGGGAAAGGATAAAAGTGATTGTTAAATCCTGTTAAATAAATTCCGAGTATGGGAAAGGAGATTTTGAATAAAAGGGGAAAATATTTAAATTTTAAACCTAAGTGATATTATTTAAAGAAATAAAAGAATTTAATTTAAAACTCAAGGTTTGAATTTATTTAAAGGGATAAAGAAGGATTTTAGAAAACCTAAAATTGATATTTTCAGTTTAAAGATTTTAAATCATAATAAAGAAAGAAAAGCTGAGGTTAATGGATTTTGAGATAAATGGAGTAAGTAAAGGAATTTATTTCAAAGTGAAGTAAATTGGAAATCAATTTGAAAATTGATTTAAGTGTTTAAAATTCGAATTTTAAAATGGAAATGAGACTATGGAATTTATAAACTGGGTTTATAAAGGTGAAGTAATATATCAGTGGATATTTGGAAGAATAAATTCACTGTGGGAATTTATTAAAGGAATGGGTAGATTAGTTTTAAAAATAAATAGTGATTTATTTTTAAAGATGTGAGAGAGAAGTGTATTTCCCTGAATAGCCAAGAATGTATTCAAAGAAATTTTTTAAGTATAAGCTAAAAGTTTAAGGTTGTCTTAAAGTTTGTTTTAGAAAATTTATTATTTTTAAATGTTTAAAGTTTAAAAGTAAGTATTTCTCAAATTTAATTTAGTAGTAATTATTTAAAGGTAACTTGGTATTGTCTTTTAAAAGGATAAAAATGTAGTTTTATATTTTATAAAGCAGTTTATTTTAAATATTCTTAAAGTATATATTTTTAAATAAAGTATTAAATTAGTTTTAATTTAAATGTTTTAAAGTGTATTTTATAATAAAGTGTTTTAAATTATTTTAAAAATCTAAAGTAATTGTACTTGGTGTTTTCAATGGAAATAAGTATTTGGGAATTTATTCCATGAGAAGAGTGTGGTTTGAAAACTGTTTCCAAAAAGGTTTGAAAGTGGAAATATATCTTGAGAAGTTATTTTGAGGTTAATAAATAATTTGGAAAATTATTTATGTTTGATGGATGTTTGTGAATGTTAATTGATAGTTAAATAATCGACTATCAATATTGGCCAATGCGCTGATTGTTTCGAAGAGACCGGGATCGGGATTTATTTTCCGAAAACCACTTCGATCTGGTTTGTAAGTTTTCGTGGGAAAATGAGTTTGGAGTCGAAGATGGAGCAGTGAAGTGCAAGGGCTAGTCGCTACTAATCCTGAGGGTGACTCCAAAATGGATGTATTAGGAATAGTGCCTTCGATTCCGTTCGAACCCGGGACGGACTTGTATGGATGGATGCTATCAGACCATCGTCAGGAGGGCGATGAGCATTCTAAATGATATGTTCTAAAAAGGTAACGCTTAGCCTCGAGCCTCATCAACGGGGAATGACTGAAAATCAGGGGTTATGCAGCAAGGCTATGTGGGTCATGCCCATTAGGGTGATGTCATCCCTGTCTAGATGTCCCTTTTTATTTCAGCTGTGTGGGCGGTTGCTGATCTCAATCGCGGGGTAATCTTACTCGGAATTATCCAGTAAGGGGTAGTTCCGGTCTTGTGTTGTAGGGCATTGGGAGTGATCCTCGATACGTTGATCTAGGCCACGTACCGTGACAGGTGGTACCCCAGTGCCTAGTCATTAGTTGGAAATCCATTTTCCCTACGCGCCTTTTTTGAATTTTGTTTGTATAACCCACTATGTGGCTAGTATGCTGGAATTTAATCATGTAACAATTTCAGCTATTTGAATAAGTATTTGTATATATACACTATTATAATATCAGACAGATTTGATAAAAAGTGTTTTGGCTATCGTAAGGTAAAAACCCGACATGTTTATTTGTGGTGTGGTCTTACGAGATGCTTTTGATTTCAAAGGGTTTGGAAAACTTTCATAATCCAATTGGGTGTGTTTTCTCATGCTGGTTTTCCAGACTGACTCGGGTGTTATTTTATCATAATGCTCGGGTCAGACCGAGTATTATAGATACAGGATAGGATGCCGTGGAGCTCAGGAGACGAGCTGGATGGCGAGACGTATTACCCGTATTTGTTGTATTCCGCTGTGTATCATAAGTGGTATGGTCATCTTGTTAGGACAAGTTATTATAACTATCCTGAATTTGTGATGTTGATTGTATTATACTCTGATGTGGTATTCTGATGATGTATGTATAAACAAATATAGTTTCTTTCTGTAAAGATCAGTTATTATCTATTATATTTTATTCCGCTGCGATGTGAGATTCTGATGTTGTTTTCTATTTTCTTCTTCTACCTCTTCTTCTTTAACCCAAATGGTTCATATTTCCATTCACTTTGAGTCGATATGTTGGAGAATAGTGTCGATTCAAGGGGTTCGAGTTTGTGGGCCTTTACTGTTGGTATCAGAGCGAGGTTGGCGATAACCTTGGCTCTGGTGGGGATTACTCATTAAAAATAGAGTCCGTAGTACTCTAGAATGAGTTTGAGTGTAATAATAGATATGAGTGCGTATTTGTTAGTGAATATAAATTTGTTTTATATTGTGTTGATTGGTTTGTTGAGTGGCTTATGGATTCTGGTCAATACGAGTAATTAACGTTATTGGTAGGGATCTCTAAACACTTATACAGAACAATTCGACACAGTATTGTTTTAAAATAGGGTAAATGAAATAACTTTACCCAAATTATTTTTGTATATGAAAGAAATAATTTTTAGAAATTATTATAGTTATATATGGATGCTTGGTTGTTAAGAAGTGATAATATTAAATTATTATTACCATTGTGAGGGAAATTAAATAAGCAATTGGAAATTTTAACTAAAAGCCAAGGAATAAATTCATATACAAATGAGATTTGTAAATGTAAACTATAAATGTGATTTATAATTTGAAATAGAATTCCAGAGAATAAATTGAGATGAAAATTCCAGAGTAATGTTTGAATATGAATTGGATGGATTTGGAATTTGGAATTTTCGGGAAAATTTTAAATTCCTTTGGGTTTGAAAATGGTTTTCAAATGCTTTGGAGAAATAATGATGATAGTATTTGAGAAATATTTTGAGTTGAATTTGAAATCTAGAGAGATTTGAAATTAAAAATATTTGAAATTTGTTTTAAAGAGATAAAAGCATTGAACTCTTTCGGTCGCTGGAAAATAACTTCGGTGATGACTGCAGCATCATCGATGTTCATTTTCGAGTTTCCAGAAGAGGAATTGCTGCCAAATTGTTTTAAATTGGAACGGTTTTGAAAATGCGGTTTGGTTTTGAGATTCAAAGAATGGTTGATTTGGATATGTATTTTTTTCAAATCTGATTTTGAATGTTTAAACTCTGTGACGCAGCGGATTAAACAAAACAATCTTCAATCGGTGAAAGTAGTAATCGGTGGATTGGAAGATACTGAAATGCCCAAATTCGTTGATCCGAAGATACCGAATTCTAGCTATCCCGAACTCGTTGATCGCGCACGATACCGGGTTCAAAGATCTTCAATTCTTCAAGCGTTGATCAAGCGCACTTGATTCCGCGAATCGGCTTCTACAATCGTTGAATCGAGCGCACTCGATTAACCGAAAGAGGAGATTACACTCAACTACCAATTTAGATGAAAGCACACAGCAATCAAAAGAGAATTTTATTCCAAAATCAACAACCTTTACAAATGAGACTCACGGACTATTTATAGTAGTTACAACTCAACACTCACAAAAACTTCAAAAATTACAAGTACTTAGGTCGGAAACGACCTATAGATGACGACTTACGACCTATCTAAGGTCGGCGACGACCTATGTACAACACAACAACTTATCAATCATTACCAGTACAACACAACGACCTAAAAACAAACAGCTCACGACTTAAGAAAATATACAACACATAACAACGACTTACATAGGTCGTACGCGACCTAAAGTACACACGTCTTAACATCAACGGTTCAGATTAGCGCGGCATCAAGATCTTCGGCTACAAGCTTCCGCGACTTAACACCCAACGACTTAAGATATCAGCGGCAGAGATTAACACGGTCTAAGATTCAACGGCATCCAGCTGTAACGACTTAAAGATAAAACCTTGCGACTTAAGAATCAATGGTTTAGATTAACTCGGAAGAAGAATCCACGCTCCAGTCTTCAGCGACTTAACTCTTGACTCGTTAGGTCGTTCACGACCTAACACTTCATCCAATTGCTCTGCCTTTTCACTGTGTGATTCAATAGGTCGTTCAGACGACTCAAAGGACTTGTTAACTCGTAGGTATCTCCTAAGTCATTGCCGAGTCACACTAAGTCATAGACTACTTATACTCTTCCTTTTAGGTCGTAACCCAGCACTCTTTCTTATCTCGTTAGGTCGGTTGCAATCTTCACTAAGTCGTTGGAACGACTTAAAACCTTCGATAGGTCGGTTGCGATCTACAACTTCAACTTTCCACCATTTCTCACCAAATCTTAATTCGTTAGTTTCCTTGTTAGGTCGGTCTCGACTTATCCACGGGTTAGGTCATACACGACTTATGACTTCTCCATTCTGGGCTGCATCATCCTCCCCAGGTTGAGAAAAATTCGTCCTCGAATTTGTACTTTCTGCATCCACAACAAACTCACTCCCATGATATGGTACAAGATGTTTAACATTGAATACGTCCGACGTATACACATCATCTGGCAGCTTCAATTTATAAAAATTTTCATTAATTCGTTTCATGACTTCCACCGGACCAATTTTCCTGGATTTCAACTTGTTGTAAATACCCACTGGAAAACGATCTTTCGTTAATACTGCATAAACCAAATCACCTTCTTGAAATTCAACACTCCTTCGCTTCAGATCTGCAGAACGCTTATACTTCTCATTTGCTTTCTCCAATCGTTCCTGAACGATTTTATGACATTCTGCCAATCCATCGATAAAATCAGCAGCTTTCTTAACTGTCTTCTTTGATTGTGGTACTACCGTTAAATTCAACGGTCCCTTCGGTAAGCTTGAATACACTATCTAAAATGGACTGAACCCTGTACTACGATTTACTGCATGATTATGAGCAAATTCTGCTTGGCATAACTTCATATCCCAACTTTTCAAATTGTCCTGTACTAGACATCTCAACAAATTTCCCAATGATCTGTTAACCACCTCAGTCTGTCCATCCGTTTGCGGATGATAAGCGCTGCTAAAGTTCAACTTCGTACCCACCATCTTCCACAAACTTAGCCAAAAATGACTCAAAAATCTAGTATCTCTATCTGACACAATAGATTCTGGCAATCCATGAAGTCGATAGATCTCCTTGAAAAACAATTGAGCAACATGAACAGCATCCGCCGTCTTTTTACAAGCAATAAAATGTGCCATTTTCGAAAATCTGTCAACCACCACATAAATGGAATCATTATCACGCTGCGTTCTCGGCAACCCCAACACAAAGTCCATACTCACATCAACCCATGGTTTAGTTGGTACATGTAACGGCATATATAACCCAGCATTAGTCGCAGTTCCTTTCGAAACCTGACAAATATGACATCGTTCCACAAACCTCTTTACTTCTTTCCTCATCGATGGCCAAAAGTAAGATTGCGAAATTAATTGCAATGTACGGTCTCTCCCAACATGTCCTTCTTCATGTAGCTCTTTTACAATCTTCATTCTCAAACTACCCTCTGGTATGCATAATCGATTTCCTTTAAAAAGAAACCCATCCACCATTACAAACTCATCCGTCTTTCCCTCCTTGACTTTATCAACAAACTTGGCAAAGTAAGGATCATCGACAAATAATTCTGGTAACATTTCAAACCCCGTCACTTCAACCTTTAGTGTAGTCAACAAATGACTCCTCCTACTCAAAGCATCAGCCACACGATTCGTCACCCCTGACTTGTGTTTAACAACAAAAGTAAATTGTTGTAGATATGCAATCCACGATGCATGTCTCGCTGAAATCTTGTCTTGCCCTTGTAAATGCTTCAACGCCTCATGATCAGTGTAAAGAACAAACTCCTTCTGAAATAGATAGTGTCTCCAGTGTTTAATAGATTGCACAACAGCATAAAATTCCACATCATATGTACTGTAGCTCATCTTTGCTCCTGATAACTTCTCGCTAAAGTATGCAATAGGACGCCCCCTCTGACTCAACACTCCTCCAATCCCAACCTTGGATGCATCAGTATGTAGTTCAAACACTAGCTGAAAATCTGGTAATATTAGAATTGGTGCAGACGTCAAGAGTTCTTTGATTCGCTCAAAAGCAACCCCGGCTTCCTCCGTCTATGCAAACTGTTTACCCTTCATGCAATCCGTAACAGGTGCCATCACACTACTAAAGTGTGGAATAAACCTCCGATAAAATGAAGCCAACCCGTGAAAACTACGAACTTCCGTTATCGTCTTGGGCTGTGGCCAATCTCTAATCGCTTCGACTTTACTTTGGTCAACCTGTATTCCTTCTTCCGATACAACATATCCCAGAAATAAAACACTCCTCGCCATAAAGACACACTTCTTTGTAGCAGCATAGAATTGTTCTTCACGAAGAATAATTAACACTTTCGTCAAATGTTGAACATGCTCTTCTGTACTAGCACTGTAGATTAGAATATCATCAAAGTAAACCACAACGAATTTCCCAATGTACGGTCGGAAAATTTGATTCATCACCCTCATAAATGTACTTGGTGCATTCGATAGACCAAACGGCATTACCAGCCATTCATACAATCCTTCCCTCGTCTTGAATGCTATCTTCCATTCGTCCCCTGGTCTAATGCGAATCTGATGATAACCGCTCTTCAAGTCAATCTTAGAAAAGATTACAGACCCACTAATTTGATCCAATAAATCATCAAGCCTCGGCATCGGAAATCTATATCTCACAGTAATCTTATTCAATGCTCGACTGTCAGTGCACATCCTCCACGTTCCATCCTTTTTGGGTACCAATAAAGCTGGTACAGCACAAGGACTGAGACTCTCCTGCACACGCCCCTGTTCAAGCAATTCTTCTACCTGTCTCCGCAACTCTTCATGTTCCTTCGGACTCATTCGATAATGTGGTCGGTGTGGCAACACAGCACCTGAAACAAGATCTATCTGATGTTGTATATCCCTCAACGGTGGCAACTCCGTTGGTAACTCCTCTAGAAATACATCGTCAAATTCTGTCAAAACTGGTTTAACTTCTTCTGGAATTTCAACTTCTTCACTGCTCTCACGCCCAATTAACAAGAATACTTCAGGCTCCTCCTCTACTTCCTTCACAAACTCCTTCAAAGATAACAAAGTTTTGAGCTCTTCAATCTCCTCCAACTTGTTTTCCTCCTATTGTCGCTTCTTTGGAACTAGAGTAATCTTTGTGCCTTCAAACATGAAACTGTAACTGTTGGTACGCCCATCATGTTGCACCGCCCTATCATACTGCCACGGTCTCCCCAGCAACAAATGACAAACGTCCATATCTACCACATCGCACCAGATTTCATCTTTATATTTCTTCCCAATTGAAAACTTCACACAAGCCCTTCGTCCAACCTTCACCTCCCCGCCTTTCCTCAACCAAGCTAGCTTGTACGGTTTCAGATGTTTCTCAGTCTTCAACGCCAACTTTCTCACAGCTTCTGAAGAAATTATATTATCACAGCTTCCAGCATCAATAACAAATTTGCAAACCTTCCCCAGAATGGTACATGTTGACTGAAAAATATTCCTCCTTAACCAACTACAATCCTCCTCTTGCTTTGGTGTTAAACAGGACCTCTTCATCATCAGATTGTAACCTTCGTCTCCCGTCACTTCTTCTTCCTCCTCATCAGGTGGTGAATTGGAACATTCAGCTTCTTCATCCTCATCCTCGACCTCCGCTATCATAGCTCTTTTCTTCGGCTTTGGACATTCATTACTTTTGTGGCCCCTTTCTTGGCAATTATAACACTTGAAACCATTATTGACTTTCGTCTTTTCAGCCTCCTTCACTACTGGTCTACTGATAGGTTTAGAAACATTAGAACTCCCACCAACACCCTTCACTTGATTGTTAGAATTAGTAAACACACCACTTCCTCGTCGTCCCTGTTTCTCCCAAGCCAACGCTTTCTGATGTGTTTCCGCTACAGATCTGGGATCAAACATGTTAACCATATCCTGAATCTGCATTCGCAATCCCCCAATGAATCTAGATGTCAGCTGCTCTTCCGTTTCCATAATATCATTCCTTGCAATAAGTTGATAAAATTCGTCAGCATAGTCATTCACAGTTTTCGTCCCTTGTCTCAAGTTTTGCAAACGTTGATACATCAAAGATTGATAATTGTAAGGTAAGAACGTTGCTTTCATCAATTTCTTCATCTTCTCCCAAGATTCAACTTTTGACTTTCCCATCCGATCACGTGTAAGTTTGGTCTACTGCCACCATGCTAAAGCTCTATCCCTCAACCTTGTAGCAACCAACTTCACTCTCCGATTTTTTGGAACTTCTTTGAAATCAAAAATCTCCTCAACATTAGCCATCCAATCTAGAAACTCCTCTGCTTGCATACCACCTTTGAATTCAGGAATTTTAGTCTTCATCCCCGTCTCCCACTTGTGATCATACTCAGAGTAATTTCTTCCTTGTCCTCGTCCTTGTCCTCGAACACTACCACCATCATACTCCTCTTCAAAATCAGATGTATATCGTTGTCTATCTCGTCCACCCACATCTCTACTACCTTCTCGTCTACCACCATCATCCCTTCTATCTACATTCCTCCGTTCACGATCATTCACGTTCCTCCCACGCCCTTGATCATTTTCAACACTTCTGTCTCGATTGGAATGTGGCGAGACTCTACTACCCCCATGGTTAGATTATGGTGAAACCCTTCTCCGATTTTGATTCATCTCCGTCATAAGCTTCTCTAACCGGCCAATTCCTTTGTTAAGCTTTTCACTAAATTTTTCATTGATTCTTCGCTCCATCTCATCAGCTTCTTCTCTTCGATACAAAGCTTCTACGTTTTGGTGGCGATTAGCTCTTCTTGGCGGCATACTTGAAATCTTTACAAACACTTCAACACTTCAAAATTCAAACACTTTTCGGACTTTGATCCAAAATGAAATGGATCGAAAACTTCCACTTTGTTGCAAATCGCGATGAACACGATGGACAAAGTTTCGGCCTCCCACTCAAATCCGATCAAACAAATTCAATACAAAGTCGAACACTTCAACTTGATCACGGCTCAACACCTCAAGCTCTCGGCTATCACTTCAACTTCAAAATGAATAGGCTCCAAGTCTCGATCTAGCTATGATTGGCTAGAACAAGCTCTGATACCAAAAACTGACGCAGTGGATTAAACAAAACAATCTTCAATCGGTGAAAGTAGTAATCGGTGGATTGGAAGATACTGAAATGCCCAAATTCGTTGATCCAAAGATACCGAATTCTAGCTATCCCGAACTCGTTGATCGCGCACGATACCGGGTTCAAAGATCTTCAATTCTTCAAGCGTTGATCAAGCGCACTTGATTTCGCAAATCGGCTTCTACAATCGTTGAATCGAGCGCACTCGATTAACCGAAAGAGGAGATAGGAGATTACACTCAACTACCAATTTAGATGAAAGCACACAGCAATCAAAAGAGAATTTTATTCCAAAATCAACAACCTTTACAAATGAGACTCACGGACTATTTATAGTAGTTACAACTCAACACTCACAAAAACTTCAAAAATTACAAGTACTTAGGTCGGAAACGACCTATAGATGACGACTTACGACCTATCTAAGGTCGGCGATGACCTATGTACAACACAGCGACTTATCAATCATTACCAGTACAACACAATGACCTAAAAACAAACAGCTCACGACTTAAGAAAATATGCAACACATAACAACGACTTACATAGGTCGTACGCGACCTAAAGTACACACGTCTTAACATCAACGGTTCAGATTAGCGCGGCATCAAGATCTTCGGCTACAAGCTTCCACGACTTAACACCCAACGACTTAAGATATCAGCGGCAGAGATTAACACGGTCTAAGATTCAACGGCATCCAGCTGTAACGACTTAAAGATAAAACCTTGCGACTTAAGAATCAATGGTTTAGATTAACTCGGAAGAAGAATCCATGCTCCAGTCTTCAGCGACTTAACTCTTGACTCGTTAGGTCGTTCACGACCTAACACTTCATCCAATTGCTCTGCCTTTTCACTGTGTGATTCAATAGGTCGTTCAGACGACTCAAAGGACTTGTTAACTCGCAGGTATCTCCTAAGTCGTTGCCGAGTCACACTAAGTCGTAGACTACTTATACTCTTCCTTTTAGGTCGTAACCCAGCACTCTTTCTTATCTCGTTAGGTCGGTTGCAAAATTCACTAAGTCGTTGGAACGACTTAAAACCTTCGATAGGTCGGTTGCGATCTACAACTTCAACTTTCCACCATTTCTCACCAAATCTTAATTCGTTAGTTTCCTTATTAGGTCGGTCTCGACTTATCCACAGGTTAGGTCATACACGACTTATGACTTCTCCATTCTGGGCTGCATCACTCTGGAAGCTATATAAAATATTATGGTAATATAAATGGGATTATTTGAATTAAAAATGAATTGAATGTAAGCAATTAAGTTGTAAACTATTTAAATTAAATGAAAATAGTATGTGGGTTGATTGAAACAATTGAAATAGTATATGAATGGGTTGTCAACAATTAAAATTAACATTAGAACATTGGAAATTGCTAATGAAAGACTATTTAGTATGCATTGTTTATCTAATGCATGTTTTAGCTATTTTAAATAAGTAAAATACTAGTGAATTGTATGTATCTAGCACGTACATGTTTTAATTCAGTAAATACAGGTATAGGGAAGCCGTGTGGCTGGAATTGGTTGCGCTAATTGCTAAAATAATAAACCGCTTGCTTAAAAATGCTAAATAAAGGTACGCCTACGCAATAAAAGATAGGAAATATGAACTGATGTTTGTTTTCTTGTTTTTCTGACCGTGTGGGTCGATGTATATATATTATATCTCTTGTCAAATTGCAAAAGCTCCTCCGTACAAAGGAGACTCTGCCAAAAATTTTCGAAAATTTTGGGGGTTAGAAAATTTTTAAAATTTTCACTAATGACAAATGATTTAAAATTTGTAAGCAAATAGAGGTGAGACTGAATATTGAAATCTAATTTAAAATTGTGTATGTAAAGTAAGGTGAAATCAAAGAAATTGTTCGAAGAAACTAAAGGAAGAAAAAGTTTGCTAATAAACTTTTATTTGAGATTTTAAATAAATTAGTAAGTGAAACTAATAAAAAGAAATGGTTAATTAAATATGGGTTGAGATAAGGTGAACAAAATTCAATATTCAGAGTTTGAAGATAAATTGAATTCAAGCAAAATTGGAAATGAAAATCTGAATGAAAATTGGGAGAAAGTAGTGAGATTTGAAAATAATTAATAAATTGAAGAAAATTGATTTTATATGGAATTGGAACTCAATTTGAATATAAACTTCAGTAGTGAAGTAGTAAAAATAAATATAAGAAATATTTATATTGAACTTAAGAAATGAAGAATGAAGTTCTTAAGTAAATTGGTATTGGGAATATACTAAGTAATTTTGGAATGGAGAAATATACTAAGTGAATAATTGAATGAAGATTAAAACTGAAAGTTGTGAATGGGATAATTGTGGATAAATGAATAGAAATCAAAATGAATGTGAATAAAAGAGAAAATTGATATAGTTGATAATCAATTGGAATTAATACTAGAATGTACGTATATTATTTTATTCGCATAATGGTTTGATCCAGATTCGAGCACAAAATTTCGAGATAATTATATCGATCTGAGTTAGGATTTTTCACTCGATTTTCGACGGCGAACCCTGGATATGGAATTTTGATTGATTCTGGAAATTCTCTATCATAGTTTACGGCTATGCAAGGAGAATGACGGTTTCTGATCAAGAAACCAGATCTGAGTCCGCACTAGGATGTCGGGTGGACGATACTAGTTCGGAAATGAAATTGTGTGATCGAGTAAGCGATCAGATTTGGTATTGCGTACGGATGATATATGTGCATCGTATGGGCTTAAATGAAGTAGATATTGAAAATTTTGAAAGGAATGAATAAAATGATTTTGAATGTTGTGATTGGATATTATTGCTAAGTGGAATATACAGGTGTTTAAAAGGCAAAAGGAATTGGTATTTTTGATTTTAGAAAATAAATTTAAATGGCCCAACAAAAGGTATGTGTTTAAATTTCTGTATGAAATTTGATGATTTTCCGATCTAGCCATTTGGCTTTTGTTTCCTTTTTGAAATCTGGGGGCCTGTTGAGGCATTTTGTAGTTATATCGAGCTAGCCGCGCAAAGGAGACGCTGGCGAAATTTTTCGAAAATCTAGGGAGTTAGAAAAATTTTGAGGAAATTTTGATAATTCAAAATTTGGTTTCAAATTTAAATTTAAATGGATAAGTAGGTGATTTTGTTTGGGACTTATGGATAAGTTGGAAAGTTAGAAGAGGATTAGTGTGTCTTTAATAAAAAGATTTCTTTGGAAAGTTGTTAAAACCGTTTGGTTTTGGGAGAAAGGTTAACTGGTTATGGACGATTCCTCTTAACTGGTAATTTCAGGGACAAAATTCTTTTAAGAGGGGAGGAATGTGACGACCTAGAATTTTTGGACATTTGAAATTGGAATATTTAATTGACTTTAAATATTCAAAAGTTAATTTTTAACTTGAATTTCAAATATCGCTATTTATTAGGTAATTTTATTGTTTAATTAAATAATTGGAAATTGGGTAAATGGTTGAATCTGAAATTTCAAGCTTGTTAAAGATATTTCGGAGGCTTATAAAAATTTATATTGATAATACTGAAGGCAATAGAACTGTTAAAATTGAATTTAAAAGTGTTTGTTAAGTTTTGAAATTATATCGTTTAAATTGAATTTAAAAATAGCCTTCCGAGGCACAGTCTCGGAATTCGACGAAACCAGATCGATTGGATCCGTAATTTTGTATTATTATCGGATTTCAATTTTCGTAGTGATTGGAGTTGTTGTGTGAGCGTACGATAGATAAACGCACTGAAATTTATATCAAATTCAATATAATAACTGGGTTCAAAAAGCTATCTTCTCCATACGATTGAATTAGGACTCGAAACCTTTTCCATTTCGTTTGGAATAGGGGTATAACATTATAAACGCCTAGCGGCACGTCTCGATAGGAGATTGAGATTTTAGGCTTCGTTTTCAAGACGATTTAAATTTAAATATAATATAATATTTGTATTGGGTATTTTGACCAGATAACCTTCAGCTGAAAAAGTGTCACACTAGTGCTTTTTCCCTTCACTTCAAAATACTGTAGCGAGTATTTTCCCACACGCCAACGTCTCCTCCTGCCTCCCTCTTTTCTTTTTAAAATACGCAAAGCAGATCTAAAACAGAAGAAGATAATAATAATGGCCGAATGCAAATATCTTTTCAAATAAAATGGCAGGCATCCTTTTTCCTTCTTTCTGGCCGCGTATCTCTTCCTCATGCAATCGATTCAAAGTCGATTTTCGTTTCATACAAAAAAGATCGCGAATTGCCCCAGTTCGAAGTCGAAGGCGGCGAGCACGAGTAGTGAAGGGCCGAGCTTCGTCAAAGCGCGTGATGAGGGGTGGTTCATTGGCGTGTGTTCTGGAAGGCGGCACGAGCAGTTTAGGGCTTCGAAATCAGGTAGGGGGATGGCGATTTTCGGAAGGATGGGCTTTGTCGTTTGAGCTGAGAGTGAGCGCAAGCTCGCATGTGAGGATGGAGGGGAGGCGCAGCGACGATGAGGGAGGTGGCTCGAGTGGTGAACGGCGCTCGCAAATGAGGCATGGTCGAGGTAAAGTATTCTCGATGTTGTTTATTTTCAGTAAAACTTAATTTAAATTTTTTTTTATATATATACATAAAAAAAGAAGAAGGTTTACTATGATAATCTTTATGCAAACAGAAACTTTATTTCAGTAAAGGATAAAATAATTTCGTTTTTAATTTAGTAAATATATATATGATTTTGGGAAGATGTAGTGATTTTAATATGTTGTAGAGATTTTTATAAAAGTTAGATCTTTGAAATCTATTTTTATGAGTATATGTGTAGTCTCAAAAGTAGAATAAATATACCTATTATTTTAAAATAATGGATTTGGTGATTAATTATCCAATTTATTTTAGTCACTAAAAGGTTCTAAAAGGAAAAATTATTGGTTCAAAATAAATTATTAGTTAATTAAATTTATTAAATGGCAATTTATTGTTCGATTACTTGGAATATTAATAAATTGTATAAATATTTATACAAGGTCTAAAATCGTGAAGAAAATAGTCGAGATGGATCGAATTGCAAATAAGAAGTCAAAGGTGAGTTAATCTCTCTCAAATCTGGATTTCCAGAATTTAATTTAAAAAGTTTGAATTTAAATTATTGATTGATTAATTGGATGTGATAATATATATAGTAGTTTATATATATATTGGAGTGATTGATATTCCCGCATTATATAGCAGATGAGACCCTATGCGCCGCATAATAGAGGATGATATTTTATTAATCCCATAAACCGCGATAATTCCACCTCGAAGTGGAATTGGTATTGTGTTAACATCTGTGGATGCAGGAAAACAGGTTGGAGGGATCCAACTGGATTCCTCAAAATTATTTAGATTATTCTAATAATTCTGTGATATGATTATTTGATATTCTGTGATGAATTATATTGATAATTGGAGATGATGGATTTTATGGTTTGATTGAATATATTTGGGTATACTGTGTTACCAAAATATATAGATTGGATTTTTGGAAAGAAATAAAAGAGTAAAATTTTAAGTAAATAATTATAGAGAATTTAAATAAATTAAAGAATGAATTGGGAAAAAATAAAAGTGATTTTTAAATTCTGTTAAATAAATTCCGAGTATGGGAAATGAGATTTTGAATAAAAGGAGGAAATATTTAAACTTTAAACCTAGGTGATATTATTTAAAGAAATAAAAGAATTTAATTTAAAACTCAATGTTCGAATTTATTTAAAGGGATAAAGAAGGATTTTAGAAAACCTGAAATTGATATTTTCAGTTTAACGATTTTAAATCATAATAAAGAAA
Organism: Allium fistulosum; assembly: GCA_030737815.1. Lineage (NCBI taxonomy): Eukaryota > Viridiplantae > Streptophyta > Magnoliopsida > Asparagales > Amaryllidaceae > Allium > Allium fistulosum. The sequence continues at coordinate 923,915,742 of CM060906.1, forward strand.
GAAAAGCCGAAGTTAATGGATTTTGAGATAAATGGAGTAAGTAAAGGAATTTATTTCAAAGTGAAGTAAATTGGAAATCAATTTGAAAATTGATTTAAGTGTTTAAAATTGGAATTTTAGAAGAGAAATGGGACTATGGAATTTAAAAACTGGGTTTATAAAGGTGAAGTAATATATCAGTGGATATTTGGAAGAATAAATTCACGGTGGGAATTTATTAAAGGAATGGGTAAATTAGTTTTAAAAATAAATAGTGATTTATTTTTAAAGATGTGAGAGAGAAGTGTATTTCCCTGAATAGCCAAGAACGTTTTCAAAGAAATTTTTTAAGTATAAGCTAAAAGTTTAAGGTTGTTTTAAAGTATGTTTTAGAAAATTTATTATTTTTAAATGTTTAAAGTTTAAAAGTAAGTATTTCTCAAATTTAATTTAGTAGTAATTATTTAAAGGTAACTTGGTATTGTTTTTTAAAAGGATAAAAATGTAGTTTTATATTTTATAAAGGAGTTTATTTTAAATATTCTTAAAGTATATATTTTTAAATAAAGTATTAAAGTAGTTTTTATTTAAATTTTTAAAGTGTGTTTTATAATAAAGTGTTTTAAATTATTTTAAAAATCTAAAGTAATTGTACTTGGTGTTTTCAATGGAAATAAGTATTTGGGAATTTATTCCATGAGAAGAGTGTGGTTTGAAAACTGTTTCCAAAAAGGTTTGAAAGTGGAAATATATCTTAAGAAGACATTTTGAGGTCAATAAATAATTTGGTGTTTGCACCAAAAATGGTCACAAACCCAAAATGTCGTGAAAGCACCAGTGTATGAACACAAATCAGCAATATATAATCATAGATCACAGATCTATGTATTGTAGAGGATAAAAATGAAGAATAATAAACTTAAAGCAGAAAGAAGTAGACAGAGACACAAGATTTATAGTGGTTCGGCGATCTTGCCTACGTCCACTCTGAAGTAGTTTGTGTTAGTCCATGAGATGATGGTTTTGATGACAACAACCTTAGAATAGATTATAAAATATAAATACTAACATTACAAGTTTAGATATATATGTATATGCAGGATCTAACCATGCAGGTATCAAGAATGAAGACTGTACAGTATAGAGATTCAAGATATAGAGATAGAAGACTCATGAGTATCAAGAATTTCAAGAGTTCAAGTTTCCAAGATAAGTTATATAGTTAGTAATATTTGTTAAAACTCGTAGAATAGCACTGGCATCTTAATATCCAATTTATTCGTGGAATGGAATCCACTTCGAGCCCGTTAAAGGGATGGAACCCTAAGTAGGATGGAACCTACGAAAATCTAGTGGGACATTGTTTTGTATCCACTAATTTTAATTTAAATGATTTTACAAAATTATCTTGTTTTCAAAATGATTTCGAAACTTTCCTTTTAAAAGATTCAAAACTCTCTGTCCTGATTTTAAATAATTTTAGCCTAAAAAACATCTTTAATTTCAAAGTCAAATTACTCCTGATTTTAAACTATCTTCAAATAATATATTTAACTTTTAAATATTTATACTTAGATTTAAATACAAAATTATAGTTAAATTATGTATATATTGTTCTTTATATTTACTTATGTATTTTAACTATAGTTAAGTATATTTATAAAGTTTAAATTAATTTTAATATAAGATAGAGGTTATTTTCAAAGAAAATCAAAACACCAAAAATCCCTTTGGGATGTCGACATGCCCAAGTACCCCATGTCGACATAGTGTCAGTTGGTTTCAAAATTTAAATTTCAAAAGAAGTGTCTATTTGCCATAACTCTTCATGAATGGACATGGCTGTTGCTCTTCTGTAAATAGGGGTCAGTTTCAACGAATTTTTAAATATATTTTTCTGGTTTTCACTCCTCTTCTTCTTCCACATTTCTTAATACAAAATCATACCATTACTCTACCGAAATCAACATCGAATCATACTCGATTACTTCTAGTGTGAATCTTCATCACTATCTCTACAAGATCCAAGTGCTAATCTGAGTTATAGACTTCTTTGTAATCCATTAGCGAGAAAAGGTGTGATTGTAGCCTTGGAAATCAATTGAGCGAGAAAAGGTGTGATTGTAGCCCTGGAAATCAATTGGGTGAACTTGTTGCCCCGGAAATCAAGTATCTCTACCTAGAGGATTGCTATTCTGGACGGTGTACCTCGTAACCTTGAAACCGAGGGTTGTAATTATTGAATTGATCTTGAAAGGAAATCCGTACTTAGTTGTGCGGGACTGGATGTAGGGTAACTCCGAACCAGTATAAAATCCGGCGTGTTCTTACCTTTACTGCTTTTACTTTATATTTGCATCTGTGTTTGATTCTGTGTTCATATTTGTGTCTGATTAGTGTATACATTGTTAACAAATTAAGATAAACTCAAAAAGATTAACAGATTTCTTAAAACACTATTCACCCCCCCTCTAGTGTTAATTCTAGCCTTAAGATCCTTAATCCGCATTTCTCACATTTAGTATCAGAGCTTTGTTTTCAAAAGTTTCATAATCTGAATTTTGAAAATTTTAAAATGGCTATTTTTGAAAAATCTGTTAAAACTAGTTTAGAATTGTTTAAATCATCATTGTTCCATGAGTCTGCATATGAATATTATTCAAATTCTAGTTGTCTACCCAAATTTTATAATGTGCAGGAAAGATGCTTTATGGGTATTAAGGAATCAATCCACAATGGACAATCTGTGCAAATCAAAAGGAATAAGTGGATACTTGATAGTGGATGCTCTAGACACATGACTGGTAATCCGGATATGCTGAATAATATTATATACAAAGACGGAGGACTGGTTAACTTTGGAGACGACTCGAAAGGATACGTGATTGGCATCGGCAATGTCGGTAACTCTGAAACTCCTATTATTACTAATTTTTTGCTAGTTAATAATCTGAAACACAATCTGCTAAGTATAAGTCAACTTTGTGATAAAGGATATAAAATTAAATTTGAAAAAGATAAATGTCATATTGAAGATAATAACTCAACCATAATATTTGAGGGAACTAGGAAAAAGAATATTTATATTCTTAGTATGAAAGTTTCAAATGATAACCTATGTCTTCTGGCAAATACAAGTGACCCTTGGATTTGGCATAAGAGATTTGGACATTTGAATTTCAAACTCTTATCTAGACTATCAAAACATGATCTAGTAAGAGGTCTCCCTAAAATGAATTTTAAAGTAGATAGTTTATGTGATGCATGTCAATTAGGAAAGCTTAGAAAAATTTCCCTTAAATTAAAAGATATGATTTCAACTTCAAAACCCCTTGAGTTACTTCATCTTGATTTATTTGGTCCATCTCAAATTCAGTCAATAAATCATAGTAAATATGTTTTTGTAATTGTAGATGATTATTCTAGATTTACATGGACAATATTTTTGAAACATAAAAGTAATACTTTTGAATGTTTTAAGAACTTTACAAAAAGGATTCAAAATCAATTATCTTTAAAAATTATAACTATTCGTAGTGATCACGGTGGTGAATTTGAAAATGAAAAGTTTGAGGAATTCTGCAATAAGAAGGGAATAACTCACAATTTCTCATTTCCAAGAACTCCACAACAAAACGGAGTAGTTGAACGTAAAAATAGAATGATACAAGAGTGTGCGAGAACTATGCTTTCAGATAGTAATTTACCAAAACACTTTTGGGCAGAAGCTGTTGTTACCGCCTGTTATATTTTGAATATAATTTTAATTAGACCTTTAACTGATAAGACATCTTATGAACTTCTTCATGGAAAGAAACCTAAGGTATCATACTTCAGAATTTTTGGAAGTAAATGCTTTATTTTAAATACAAAAGATAATTTGGATAAATTTGATCCTAAATCCGACAAAGGAATCTTTATCGGATACTCTAATAGAAGTAAAGCATACAGAGTATTTAATTTAAGAACTAATACCATCGAAGAAACAATGCATGTTTCATTTGATGAAAATTTCAAAATTTTTGAAGAAATAAATGATGAAGAGGATTTAATCATTCAAAACCAAGAGTCAACTGAAACTAATAATAAATTAAATCATCCTAATAAAAGGATTAAACTTTTAAAAGATCACCCTGTAGAAAATATACTTGGAGATATGCAATCTATTGTTACAACTAGAAATTAACTAAGTAAAATGAGTAATGTAGCATTTATATCATCTATTGAACCCAAAAATCCTAAAGAAGCATCAACTGATGATTCATGGATTTTGGCTATGCAAGAAGAATTAAATCAATTCACTAGAAATGAAGTTTGGGAACTTGTTCCTAGACCTGAAGATAAAACTATAATTGGAACTAAATGGGTCTATAAAAATAAAATGAATGAACAAGGTGAGGTCGTTAGAAATAAAGAACGATTAGTCGCCCAAGGTTATTGTCAAGAAGAAGGTATAGATTGTGACGAAACCTTTGCTCCTGTAGCAAGATTAGAGGCTATTAGGATTCTACTTGCTTTCGCAAATCATAATAATTTCAAATTATTTCAAATGGATGTTAAAAGTGCATTTTAAATGGTTTTGTAAAAGAAGAAGCATATGTTGAACAACCACCACTTTTTAAAGATGAAAATTTTCCAAACCATGTGTACAAACTTAAGAAAGCTTTATATGGTCTAAAACAAGCTCCTAGAGCCTGGTATGATAGACTAAGATCTTATTTATTACAATCAAATTTTGAAATTGGTAAAATAGATAATACTCTTTTTATTAAAAGAAATAAAAATGATATTCAACTAGTTCAAGTATACGTAGATGATATCATTTTTGGTTCAACTAACTTTGAAATGAATAAAGAATTTTTTGAAATAATGACAAAAGAGTTTGAGATGAGTCATATGGGTGAATTAAACTTCTTTTTAGGATTACAAATAAGACAGTTAGATAATGGTATTTTTATTAGTCAAGAAAAATATGCTAAAGAATAGTTAATAAATTTGGTTTGACTACTGCGAGTGGAAAACCTACTCCCATGGCAACCAATGAATATCTAAGTAAAGAAGATCTCTCGAAAGATGTAGATCAAAAGTTGTATAGAGGAATGATCGGATTATTGCTCTATATCACTGCTAGTAGACCTGATATCATGCATAGTGTATGTCTTTGTGCAAGATATCAATCTCATCCTAAAGAAACTCACTTAAAAGCTGTAAAACGTATCGTAAGATATATTAAACACACCTCTGATTATGGCTTATTTTATCCTAAAAATGATTCATTTGATTTAATATCATACTGTGATGCTGACTATGCTGGATGTAAATCAGACCGAAAAAGTACAAGTGGAACTTGTCACTTTTTGGGACATTCTCTGGTTTCCTGGTTTAGTAAAAAGCAAAATACAGTTTCTCTATCAACAACTGAAGCAGAGTATACTTCTGCTGCTTTGGCCTGTTCTCAAGTAATATATATGCAACAAACCTTAAGAGATTTTCGATTAAATATCTCAAAATCGCCAATTTATTGTGATAATACTAGTGCAATAAATTTATCTAAAAATCCTACTCATCATGCTCGAACTAAACATATTGATATTCGACATCATTTTCTTAGAGATAATATAACTAAAGAAGTAATTACTCTCGAATATATAAATTTTGAGAATCAAATCGCTGATATCTTAACAAAACCCTTAAATGAATCAATATTTACTAAATTAAGAAGAGAATTAGGTATTTGTTCTATAACTAAAATATAAAATAAATAACAAGTGTAATTAATAATTAATATTAAATTAAATCATAGAGTTAAAATATAAGGACCATGTCGACATCCCCTAGGAAGACATGTCGACATCCCCTAGGAAGACATGTCGACAAGTAACATTTTTTTTAAAATTTTCCCACCAAATTTCAAAAAGTCAGTTATATATTCTTCTCTATTTCGAATTCTTATTCATTCTCTTAGTTTTCTCTTCAGTTTCTATTCTGAAATATATAAAATAATGGCATCTTCCTCTAAATCAAACTTAAAACCAACTTTCTTATTTGCCTCTTCTGCTTCTGGTCCATTTCAATGCACTACTCTCGCACGTGTAACTAAATTGGAGGAGTCTATGAAGGATACTCTTCAGATGTTGACTGAAATTCAAGTGACTCAACTTCGTATGGTGAAAGAGAAAGAGAGGCAAGGCAAGATTCTTAGGAATTTACAAAAATTCCTAATGGATAACCATGCCAACCCTATCTTGTCGATGAAGACTCTTCACTCAATCAAGAACATGAGGTCAGTGATGAAGAAGAAGAAGAACCAATGGAAGAAGCACATGAGGAGGATAATAACCAAGTAGTATGCGTTGGAGAAGTGTGTTTCCACAAAAATGGGAATCTTGTTGAACAACGTGGAAATTTCTATTTCCACTATCCAAACTGTTCAATTCATAAATCTCCTATGTTCTAAAACACACATTAGTTTCTTCTCTTTCTTTCCGTTGTTATTTATGTTTATATGTTTTTCAAACGCAAATGTAAATACAACCATACTCGTAACAAATAAACTCGTGTTCTTATATGTGTTAGTATTATTGTGAATTCTTAGTTAGGATAATTAATAGTTTAGGATTATATTTTAGTTAATTATTGATTATGTATGATAACACTATCATTATAATCACAAGTAATGTAGTCTTAGTTTCAAGGGGAGTTATATAGAGTTATATTGTTTTTGTTGATGACAAAGGGGGAGAAGTATAAAATAGGATAGTTAGGCATAGATTAAGGGGGAGTTATTAGAAGTATTAGGATAGAAGTGATATTTTATAAACAAAGGTTGTCATCATCAAAAAGGGGGAGATTGTTAGTCCATGAGATGATGGTTTTGATGACAACAACCTTAGAATAGATAATAAAATATAAATATTAACATTACAAGTTTAGATATATATATATGTATATGCAGGATCTAATCATGCAGGTATCAAGAATGAAGACTGTACAGTATAGAGATTCAAGATATAGAGATAGAAGACTCATTTGTATCAAGAATTTCAAGAGTTCAAGTTTCCAAGATAAGTTATATAGTTAGGAATATTTGTTAAAACTCGTAGAAAATCACTGGCATCTTAATATCCAATCTATTCGTGGAAAGGAATCCACTTCGAGCCCGTTAAAGGGATGGAACCCTAAGTAGGATGGAACCTACGAAAATCTAGTGGGACATTGTTTTGTATCCACTAATTTTAATTCAAATGATTTTACAAAATTATCTTGTTTTCAAAATGATTTCAAAACTTTCCTTTTAAAAGATTCAAAACTCTCTGTCCTGATTTTAAATAATTTTAGCCTCAAAAACATCTTTAATTTCAAAGTCAAATTACTCCTGATTTTAAATTATCTTCAAATAATATATTTAACTTTTAAATATTTATACTTAGATTTAAATACAAAATTATAGTTAAATTATGTATATATTGTTCTTTATATTTACTTATGTATTTTAACTATAGTTAAGTATATTTATAAAGTTTAAATTAATTTTAATATAAGATAGAGGTTATTTTCAAAGAAAATCAAAACACCAAAAATCCCTTTGGGATGTCGACATGCCCAAGTACCCCATGTCGACATAGTGTCAGTTGGTTTCAAAATTTAAATTTCAAAAGAAGTGTCTATTCGCCATAACTCTTCATGAATGGACATGGCTGTTGCTCTTCTATAAATAGGGGTCAGTTTCAACGAATTTTTAAATATATTTTTCTGGTTTTCACTCCTCTTCTTCTTCCACATTTCTTAATACAAAATCATATCATTACTCTGCCGAAATCAACATCGAATCATACTCGATTACTTCTAGTGTGATTCTTCAGCACTATCTCTACAAGATCCAAGTGCTAATCTGAGTTATAGACTTCTTTGTAATCCATTAGCGAGAAAAGGTGTGATTGTAGCCTTGAAAATCAATTGAGCGAGAGAAGGTGTGATTGTAGCCCTGGAAATCAATTGGGTGAACTTGTGGCCCCGGAAATCAAGTATCTCTACCTAGAGGATTGTTATTCTGGAGGGTGGACCTCGTAGCCTTGAAACCGAGGGTTGTAATTGTTGAATTGATCTTGAAAAGAAATCCGTACTTAGTTGTGCGGGACTGGATGTAGGGTAACTCCGAACTAGTATAAAATCTGGTGTGTTCTTTCCTTTACTGCTTTTACTTTATATTTGCATCTGTGTTTGATTCTGTGTTCATATCTGTGTTTGATTAGTGCATACATTGTTAACAAATTAAGATAAACTCAAAAAGATTAACAGATTTCTTAAAACACTATTCACCCCTCCCTCTAGTGTTAATTCTAGCCTTAAGATCCTTAATCTGCATTTCTCACAGTTTGCTTTATTGATCTTCCTTTGATGTTTACAAATGAATTCAATAAATTACAGCAGATAATTATGATTTGCAGCAGTGAAATTCGTTGGTAGCAGCAGCAATGGTGTTTGGATCTGGATCTGGCAGAAGCTGGACGTTTGAGATCTCAAAGAAGAAGAAGAACCCCTTTTCTGTTGGCTTTGGGGCTCTATTTATAGGTGTAGGAGGCTGATATTTCGCTCAGATCTCGGGAGACCCTCTCTGGCACGTGACCAGGCCCGTATGTCCAAGCCCGTGAAGTTTCGGTCCGATCTGTGATCGACACGAACAGATTTCGACTCGATCAAGATTTTATCCAATGGAGTCGAAATTTGGCGTGGACATTCTTTAGCATGCATGTAGTCTTCTATGAAAATTTCATAGCATTTGGACATGTAGATTAGGAGATATGATTGACACGAATTGGGATTTTCGGTAGGCTGTTTGGTTCGACTCGTTGTTCGACTCGCTTCTGTTTGACTCGGTGACGTGGCACTCGAGTCTTTGGGTCATTCTGTCTTTGATGTTGTTTCGATCGAGTCGAACTATGCATCGATAGAGCGAGTCGAAGTGGAGCTTCCTGAGAGACTCGAACAATGGCTTCGCTAATGTAGTCAAAGTTGATGGAGTCGAACCTGATGGTCACGAAGCGAGTCGAAGGTGTCGCTTCTGATGGTTGTGGACGGAGCGAGTCAAAGAATGGCTCGAAGAGGAGTGAGTCAAAATGTGCACTCCCTATGGATTTGAACCGGAGCGAGTCGAAGAAGGCATCTGATGGAGGCGAAGCGGAGCGAGTCGAAGTGTGGTTCGAGGCGGAGCGAGTTGAAGCGGAGCGAGTCGAAGTTGGTGTTCCTGAGGGACGCGAACTGAGCGAGTCGAACGCGAGGCTGCTGTTTTTATTCACTTTTGCATCGGCTGTAACTTGAGCGTACGAACTCGGATTGACCTGAAACTTGGAACGCTGACTCCCATATCTTTGCTTGTCGTGTCATATCAATTTTGGCTTGATCCGGACTCGGACAAAATTCGCTGATATCCATAGTGAACCTACGTATAACCGATTTTCTAGGCGAACTGTCTTTGATCTCTAGTCAGGTTCTTGGTATCACGGTCTTGCCAAATGGCGGGATAACATTAGCCCCCCAAAACATGCCTTGTGATAAGAAGGTGTGTTTTGTAATGCCGTAAGCTGGATGTTCATATCTTGTTGATGACCTGCAAAGAAATTGATAGTTTTATTTGACCACGAATGACGACCATTCGGCATCGTATGTCATTCGAGATGATATGTGACCGTTCGCGGTCGGATGCCGTTCATGGCGAAGGGTGACCGTTCCCGGTCGGGGTGCCGTTCGAGGCAATTTGTGACCGTTCGTGGTCGGGTGCCGTTCGAGGCGAATTGTGAGCGTTCGCGGTCGGGTGCCGTTCGAAGCAAATTGTGACTGTTCGCGGTCGGGTGCCGTTCGAGGTGAATTATGACCGTTCGTGGTCGGGTGCCGTTCGACGTGAATTGTGACCGTTCGCGGTCGGGTGCCGTTCGAGGCGAATTGTGACCGTTCGCGGTCGAGTGCCATTCGAGGCGAATTTTGTGTGCCCGGGGGGGGACTTAGTATTCACAATGTCGGATTTCACGTTCGAGTGGGTTTCTGAACTGTTTGTGGTGGTTCATCACCATCTCAAAGCATGCCTGAGGACCATTCGCGATCCCTTACATGTGTAAGTGGCTTAGCCGTTGTGGAATCATAGGTAGTGGATTTTCATTCGAAATGAGTTTTTCAACAGAATTGCTCAAAAATCAAATTCAAACATCAGGAATGGAAAATAAAAGTAAAACAGGGACGTCCAAGTGCAAACACCCACACTGTTACGGTTAGTAGTAGTATTAGAGCATGCCCGAGGATCGTTCGCGGTCCTGTACATGTGTAAATGACTTGATCGTATTGGTGTGGAGTTTGCTACTTATTCGTCATTACCCCAATCAATTGATGATAAGCTGACGCCGTGATCCTGAGCCGTCCCCAGTGGGTGTAGGTGGTGGTCGCTCTCGTTCCACTGTTGTCATTCCCCTTCTTACATACTGTGATAGCATACCATTCCAGATATGTCCCTCAACCTCATCCTTCAAGTGTCTCCAGTCATTCGTGTTATGACCGTTCAGCTCGTGGAATAGGCAATACTTGTCGGATCTTCTTTCATTGTTGGTTGGATCCCTCCTTATCGGCCTTCGATAGAGAATCTGCCCCCTAGTACCCTGGTAGATTCGCTCCAAAGTCTCATTCAACTCCGTATAAGAGGTGAACCTTGGTTCCTTCCGTGGTCGCATCGGTCCATCACTATTATCCTTAGCATTTCGTTTCCCTCGGTCAGTTCCTGAATCTGATTTAGGAAGATTATCACCCTTGATGGCGTAAACATCAATGCCTTCTCCTTCTTCTCTCTCAACATTTGCATCCTCTAATCGTAAAAATCCTTCAGCTTCATGATAAAATTCTCCCAGATCCATAGGAGGATCCCTTGTTAACGAATTCTTGAATTCTGTGACATCAGCTATGCCAGATACAGCTGCCATCAAGACCATGGACGGGTCAGGTCGATCTACCGACGCCGCCGCTGCATTGAATCGCGTCAGAAAGTTCCTCAAAGACTCCTCGGTTCTTTGCTTCAGCGCTTCCAAACTCATCACATTTTTGGGTCTTGAAATATGAACCCTGAACTTCCTCATGAACCTTTCAGTCAGATCGGTCCATGTTCCTATGGAGCCACTCTCCAGCTGTCTAAACCATAGCGCTACGATGTCTGTCAAATACAATGGGAAGCACCGGGCCATGACTTCCTGTGATGCCCCCAGCACTTCCATGTGCCTCATTTACCTTGTCAGATGGACTGCAGTATCCATCCTTCCATCATACATTTCTACTGTTGGTAGCTTGAATTCTGGTGGACTCCTAGCTTGTTTGATCGTAGGAGCAAAGGGACTCCTATTCACATCCTCCAGATCTCTATTCATTAGTCCGCCTCTCATGGCTCGTCTGACCATCTCTGCCAATCTGTCACTATCTCCAAGTTGCAGTCCTTGTCCGTTGTTTCCGATTTGCCCCCCGAGTTCACGAGGGATTCTTGGAATCTGCTCTCCTGAACGAGCATTTGCTTCTCTATCGACGCCTCGCTGTGCAGCTCCTTCTGGTACTGCTCCTGGGATCGGGTCAACATGCTCTGGGTAAGTGCCCCCTAATTCCGGGGCTGTGCCAGATGGTCCTGCTCCGTTCTGAACTCTGGTTGCTCCTTGATTTTGCGCTCCAAGTTGCCTAATTTGAAGAAGCAAGTTCTGGATCATTTCCTCTTGTCTTTTCATCATTGTCTCTATCTCATCCCTGGTGATGTAGATTGATGTTTGATTTGCACCTGAGGAAGCCTCTTGACTCCCTTCTTGCTAACCTCTCTCTAGCCTTTGTCTTCTATTTGATTGCCTTGTCATAGCTTTTCATTTCTGAATTCTCTAAGCCTTCAATTTCAATTTCCAAATGATAGAATCCTGAGTTCAGTTCTTAGTGAAAGCACTAAAGTGTTTGCGCCAAAAATGGTCACAAACCCCAAATGTCATGAAAGCACCAGTGTATGAACACAAATCAGCAATATATAATCACAGATCTCAGATCTAAGTATTGTAGAGGATAAAAATCAAGAATAATAAACTTAAAGCAGAAAGAAGTAGACAGAAACACAAGATTTATAGTGGTTCGGCGATCTTGCCTACGTCCACTCTGAAGTAGTTTGCTTTATTGATATTTCTTTGATGTTTACAAATGAATTCAATGAATTACAGCAGATAATTATGATTTGCAGCAGTTAAATTCGTTGGTAGCAGCAACAATGGAGTTTGGATCTGGATCTAGCAGAGGCTGGACGTTTGAGATCTCAAAGAAGAAGAAGAACCCCTTTTCTGTTGGCTTTGGGGGTCTATTTATAGGTGCAGGAGGCTGATATTTCGCTAAGATCTCGGGAGACCCTCTCTGGCACGTGACCAGGCCCGTACGTCCAAGCCCGTGAAGTTTCGGTCCAATCCGTGATTGACACGAACAGATTTCGACTCGATCAAGATTTTATCCAATGGAGTCGAAATTTGGCGTGGACATTCTTTAGCATGCACGTAGTCTTCTGTGAAAATTTCATAGCATTTGGACATGTAGATTAGGAGATATAATCGACAAGAATTGGGATTCTCGGTAGGCTCTTTGGTTCGACTCGCTTTGTTCGACTCGCTTCTGTTCGACTCGGTGATGTGGCGCTCAAGTCTTTGGGTCATTCTGTCTTTGATGTTGTTTCGATCGAGTCGAACTGTGCATCGATAGAGCGAGTCGAAGTGGAGCTTCCTGAGAGACTCGAACAGTGGCTTCGCTAATGGAGTCGAAGTTGATGGAGTCAAACCTGATGGTCGCGAAGCGAGTCGAAGGTGTTGCTTCTGATGGTTGTGGACGGAGCGAGTCGAAGAATGGCTCGAAGAGGAGCGAGTCGAAATGTGCACTCCCTATGGATTCGAACCGGAGCGAGTCGAAGAAGGCATCTGATGGAGGCGAAGTGGAGCGAGTCGAAGTGTGGTTTGAGGCGGAGCGAGTCGAAGTGCGGGTTGAAGCGGAGCGAGTCGAAGTTGGTGTTCCTGAGGGACGCGAACTGAGCGAGTCGAACGCGAGGCTGCTGTTTTTAATCACTTTTGCATCGACTGTAACTTGAGCGTACGAACTCGGATTGACCTGAAATTTGGCACGCTGACTCCCAAAGCTTTTCTTGTCATGTCATATCAATTTTGGCTCGATCCGGACTCGGACAAAATTCGCCGATATCCATAGTGAACCTGCGTATAACCGATTTTCTAGGCGAACTATCTTTGATCTCTAGTCAGGTTCTTGGTGTCACGGTCTTGCCAAAAGGCCAGATAACATTTGGAAAATTATTTATGTTTGATGGATGTTTGTGAATGTTAATTGATAGTTAAATAACCGACTATCAATTTTGGCCAATGCGCTGATCGTTTCGAAGAGACCGGGATCGGGATTTATTTTCCGAAAACCACTTCGATCTGATTTGTACGTTTTCGTGGGAAAACGAGTTTGGAGTCGAAGATGGAGCAGTGAAGTGCAAGGGCTAGTTACTACTAATCCTGAGGGTGACTCCAAAATGGATGTAGTAGGAATAGTGCCTTCGATTCCGTTCAAACCCGGGACGGACTTGTATGGATGAATGTTATCAGACCATCATCAGGAGGGCGATGAGCATTCTAAGTGATATATTCTAAAAAGGTAATGCTTAGCCTCAAGCCTCATCAACCGGGAATGATTGAAAATCAGGGGTTATGCATCAAGGCTATGTGGGTCGCGCCCATTAGGGTGAGGTCATCCCTGTCTAGTTGTCCCTTTTTATTTCGGCTATGTGGGCGGTTGCTGAACCCAACCACGGGGTGATCTTACTCGCAATTATCCAGTAAGGGGTAGTTCCGATCTTGTGTTGCAGGGGATTGGGAGTGATCCTCGGTACATTGATCTAGGCCATGTACTGTGACAGGTGGTACCCCAATGCCTAGTCATTAGTTGGAAATCCATTTTCCCTACGTGCCTTTTTCGAATTTTGTTTGTATAACCCACTCTGTGGCTAGTATGCTGGAATTTAATCATGTAACAATTTCAGCTATTTGAATAAGTATTTGTATATAGACACTATTATAATATCAGACGGATTTGATAAAAAGTGTTTTGGCTATCGTAAGGTAAAAACCCGACATGTTTATTTGTGGCGTGGTCTTACGAGATGCTTTTGATTTCAAAGGGTTTGGAAAACTTTAATAATCCAATTGAGTGTGTTTTCTCACGCTGGTTTTCCAGACTGACTCGGGTGTTATTTTATCATAATGCTCGGGTCAGACCGAGTATTACAGATACAGGATAGGATGTTGTGGAGCTCAGGAGACGAGCTAGATGGTGAGACGTATTACCCGTATTTGTTGTATTCCGCTGTGTATCATAAGTGGTATGGTCATCTTGTGAGGACAAGTTATTATAACTGTCCTGAATTTGTGATGTTGATTGTATTATACTCTGATGTTGTATTCTGATGATGTATGTATAAACAGATATAGTTTCTTTCTGTAGAGGTCAGTTATTATCTATTATATTTTATTCCGCTGCGATGTGAGATTATGATGTTGTTTTCTATTTTCTTCTTCTACCTCTTCTTCTTTAACCCAAATGGTTCGTATTTCCGTTCACTTTGAGTCGATATGTTGGAGAATAGTGTCGATTCAAGGGGTACGGGTTTGCGGGCCTTTACATTTACTCTTGGGAGTAACCTCCCCCGCACTGGCAGGAATGGTGTCCTTCTGAAGGCCGATCGAGGAATCGATGTTGATGTTACCAATGTCCAAAGAGCTGAACTCCAAAGGGATAGACCCTACACTGACGAACGTGCCCGTTAAAGGAATAGATGGAGTCTTCTCTGCAATTGTGATTGGTAGAGGCTAAGTGGAAGTCCACGTCTTCGAAATTTCCACATTCAATCTCTTTTTAGGAGCTGGTGGTGGGCCATCTCTAGGTTGTTTGATTCGAGACCACTTCACTATTACTTTAGCTGGCCTCACCGCTCTCTCCAATAATCTCGCCTTCCTTGATGCCTTCATGATCTAGTTCTATGTTTTCTGCAGCTCCAGCCCCAGACTTGGGACTAGGGGCAAATCAAGATCGACTTTGCCTCTTGCAGGTGGGTTGTCATCATCATTATCATCATCACCATCATCGTCATCACTCTAAATGACCTGAACTATGCCAATGCTACGACCCTCCTTTAAAAGATCGTAGGCGAGAAGATTCTCATCCGACATAAGAATTCTTATATTCCTTTCATCAACTAGGATGGTCATAAGAGTGTCAATGGTGCCCGAAAGTGCATCGTTGTTAGGTATCACTAAGACATCTGTATAACAAAGGAAAATAAACTAAGTTTATGGACCATAAAGCGAATTCACATAGAACAACGAGAGTAGAACTTACATCTAGCTATCCATCTACGAGCGAATCCGGGTAGGCATCGTACGTAGAACAATTCACTTTTGAAGTTACTTAGCTTGTTCCATGTGCCAAAGACTATTATGCAGTTCCTTATAGTTTCCAAATAAATCAAAGACGGGTTTTCTTTTTTGCTTCTTGAAGCTGTATATATGTCGGATATCTTCATCGCTGGGCACTGGATTTAGATGTTTAGTGAAAGCCAGATATGTGATAGGGAGAAAAGCTTAGCTATTCGGATGTAGCTGTATAGGAGCTAGTCTCATAAAATTCAACACCCAATGAATGAACTAGTTGAACGGTGAAACGCAACCTACCAGACACAAGTGTCTGTTACAGGCAGTATATCCATCTAGAGGGTTATGTGGTCTCTGATCTTGGAATGGAACCAGAACATCATCGAACGAGAATCCATGCTTCTAGCATATTCTATGAAGACCGCCTTCTTTAATTTTTGATGCAATGGAATCAATAGGATTATTTAGTATTACTATTTCCTTGAGAGTGTCAGGTATAGGATCTATATCTGGACCACCTGCTGGCTCAATCGGATTCTCCAGAATATGTTTCTCTACTTTGGGATTTTCAAGATCTTGTTGATCAACATGTGGAATATCTAGTTGTTGCCTTTGCTGGATGGGGTTTGCTTCGCCTATGATTTTGTCGTTGAACTTGACTCTGCGTTGGACCCGATATATTTTGAATGTCTGATACCTGTAGTCTAAGCAGCCAGACGTTTGGAACGTCTTTGGTCCATTTCTATAAAAAAAACTCGATAGATAATCAACCTTAGAAGGCTAATTACAAACTGTTCCCCCATGCTAACCTGGATTCTAGTGCAGTGTTGTGTAGTGCTGTGCGGTTTAGGTTTACGATATTATTTAAGTTTTTATTTTAGCAGTTCATTTTAAAGTCTGTATATCACCCGGCGTGACCATCATCGCTGACAATTTCGAAAAGCTTTATTTTATTGACCACACTTTGGAAATGTTTCAAGATGGAAGAGGAATTCAATATGAACCAGCGAAGTAACGTTTGATAGAAAACTAGGAATGGCAAAAATTTTGCCTAAGTGTTGGAGTCTCACCGACCCCCACAACCAAGGAATTTTTCCCCCTTTTCTCCTTATTCTCCCATTTCCACCAAATCTAAAGTCACGGCTAACCCACGGCCGTCTCATTCATTCAACCACTGCCATCGCTGCTCTTTTGTCCACGCTCTTCATCATACCTACCTAGTTATGCAAGTTAGAGCTCGAGGGACAACAAATTGGAATTCAAGGGGAATAAGGCTTTTGGGTCGGTGATCTTTAGGTCGGTGGTTTAACAAGGTTCAGACAGCATTGGCTGGGATCCCAGAAATGGAAGCGATGGTCCTTGGCGGTAGGGAATATGGAGAAGTACGGTTGCGGTTGAGTTTTTCTAATGGGGAGCACAATACTTCAAATCGGTTGCAAGTAACAAGTGGGAGTGTGAAGAATGGAAGAGATGGGCTTTATAATGTTGCGAGTCTGAATTCTCAAAGCTGAAAAACTTGGAAAACATAACAAGTAGGTAGTCGGAACTGACTCCCAAATCAGGGATCAGTACCAAGTCCCAAATATTTAAAAAAAGAACTTGCAAACTTATATGTTTGTATATATGTGGAGTTGTGTTAATGCATGTACGTGTGACTGACCATGTACATGTACCCCACTAACTCAAGTACATGCACATGGACAGGTGCACGTATAAATATCTGATGCTTGACGACTAAAATTAAAGGAAAATAGATTTATACCTAGGTAAGTCATGGATGGAATCGGTCTAGAATCGTTAGAATTGGAACAGCAGATCACAAGATCACATTCCAAATTTGTAATCCTGGATATTAGGAAAACATCACGACGGATCACTATAGATATAACATTTCACAGAAGCAATTCATAAAAGGATAATAACCATTCGAAGCGTAGAGTGGAATCCTTCACGGAAATCCGAGCTTGTCTTGATTCAAAGCACATCACATTTGAAACAAGATGTGCTTTGGGGGCAAATGTTATCCATCCTTTTGACTATGCAATATTCAGATAGATTGGACGGATCGAACTTGGAGTTATTAAGACAGGATGCTCAGAGCGATAGCCCAGGAGTGTAGAAACCAAGCGCAGACAGAGTCACGGAACAAAAGCCAAAATAACTCAAGACAACACAACTATCGGATCCCTTAATTTGGGGATTGATATTGACTCCTACTTGGGGATCAATATCGACTCCCAGAAACAACTTGGGTGGACCCCATCTTCTGCCTACATGTATATCTTGATGCCAAGTCCCTATTTCCAAAGTTTTTTAGTGAATCATCGCAATTCTTCATCAGTCTCCTCGAAAATTTGAAACTACGACTTTATTCTCCCTCAACTCCATCATTTAGACTCAAAAGCAAGCTTATATTGGTGCAACCAACTATGAAATCATGAAGCTAACCACATGGCGATCCGAAGTGAAGGGTTGAAGACACCAAAAATGATAAACTTAGGGATCAGTATCGACTACTTGCTTCTCCTAATGTGGCGCCTATTATTTTAGGCGAATAAGTCTAAATCGGGCACAATGACTAGGAGATATTGCATGCAATATTACCTCTTTAAATAGGAAGGTAAGGCCCATTTTTTAGGACCCTTTTTGGCTCTAGCTCCCATGTTTCATATATTCTTGTATTTCTGAAATTCTAAGTTTTGGAGTTGTACTGAGTCTCAAGAACTTCTGCCCCCAAGTCATAAATCAGCAATAAAATTTTAAAGTGGACGTAGGCCGAGCTTTGCCAAACCACTATAAACAATTGTGTCTCTCTTTTTCTTCAGTTTCATTTAAATTTCTTCATATTTTATTCTCTTCTATAACTTTTGGTGTTTGTTCCATTTATGGTTCAAACACTTATAATGCTCAAGTCAGTCTCGTGTATATTTCCAGATTTCTCTTTGGACTCTTAGAGTTTATGGAGAAGTGCTGGACGATTACCTACCGTAGTATTCATATTTCTACTGCCTTACGATTTGATGTATCGGCATATGTGAGGACAATTTGTTATAACTTTCCAAGCGGATGGCAGTACTTAGGTTTTAGTAACTATGAAATTTTGATATTCAGAGTAACCCTTGTGTTGTTCCTTTGATATTATATATTATCGTTCCGTTGAGAGATTCTGATGTTGTGTTCTTTCTTTCTTGTTCTATTCTTTTTTTACCCTAACTTTCTGTCTTTCTATAACGATCTGCCTTTCTTACACCTAAAGACGACACTTAATACATCCACGGTATGCATGTGCATATCATTTAAGTGTCCTAAAGATAGGTCATCAGGGGTGAAAAGAAAGAAAGATAAAATAGATAAGAAGAAACAAAACAATCACAGAATCTTACATCGCAACAGAACAAAATATTAATCCACATAATATTTTGTAATGTCATTTCCAAAATGATACATCAGAGTTATACTAATACAATTCTACCGTGGACAGTTATAACTGCCTATCCCTACATATCAGATATAGGATACATAATACTATAGAAAAACAAGGAAATAACTAACTATCGATGAAGCCTCCTTCACCAAGCTCCTCCAATATGCATCCGTACGAAATCTAAACTACTTAGCTACCCATAAATTTTTGAGCACCTAAGATTTTTAGGAAAAGAAAATAAAACTCCAAGTCAGACATGGGTCTAGTGTGAGTAAGCTCAAAATAACCGAATTATTATGTTTAAACTCTATTAAAATCAAAGGTATCTCGTAAGACCACGCCGCATACATGGACGGGTTTTTACCTTATGATAACAATTTTGTATCTATATTAGAATCCAATGATATTATAATAATGTCTAGAGGTCAAAGTAAAAATATGAAAATAGCAGAAATGCTTGAATCTCACATTTCAACATAGTTGGGCACAATCAAAACCATATGGCGCTTATTGGAGAATGGATTCCATACAATGACGGGGCTATTGGGGTACCGCCCATCACGGTGCATCTCTAGGTAAAATAACACCAAGGTCGAACCTATTGACTGCTGCCAACACAGAACTGGTCTACCCTTTACTAGATAGTACCGAATATGATCACTCCTCCATAAATGGGCCCCAAAGCATACAAATGAGAGATAATATTGACTCTAGATAGGGATGATCATACCCTATTTGGGGGTGGCCCACCTAGCACTGCTGCATATCCTCTGTTTTAGTCATTCCTGGTTGTTGAGGCTTGAGGCTACATTTTACTTGTCATATAGCACTTCCCACTTGGAATGATAAAACTGCCCTCCAGATAACAATGCAATGCCAATATTCATCCATACAAGTTCGTTCTGGGACCGAATTAATCCGAAGGCACTACTTCTATTACATCCTTTTCAAGGAATCCCTCCCAGGATTAATAGAAAATAGCCCTTGCAAATTCAAAGCTCAATCCTCGATTCCATATTTTTTAAGACGTCTTCAAGTCAAAACGCTTGATTTGGATCGAAGTGGTTTTCAGTTAACATATCCAATCCCAGTCTCTTCGAAACAACTTTAGATAGTTTCTAGTAAACTCAACCTCGGTTCTTTAAAAAATAAGATAATAAATAAGAGCGGAAATCATCTCCTGACCGTTAGTGGATGGATTTCCTTATCATTTACCCTACAAGAACGAAACAAATTTATACTACCGTATAGCACCACCGATGGTAACTATACCATATAATTCCTGTGTTTCTCCTAGATATTTCCAGAGTTATGTTTTGGTCCAGATTTTGATAGTCGGTTATTTAACTATCAATTAAACAAACATTCAAACATGGATTTAATCCCATATGGAATCCACTAAGCCTTATTTAATTAATCTTTAATTAACTAAAATCACTTTATAAACATTCGATCAAAGATCTTTACAAAACACTATTCCCAAACCACTTACATCCCTTTTATACTCGGAAAAACATTTATATACTTAACTTAACGGTATAAGTATATTTACCAAACTTTACAAAAGTTTCCTTTTTTTCTAAATTCATTTTGAAAACATTACTTACTATAAACCGTTCCACTTATTATTTATAAAAACTTTCCTTTTTCAAATAAATAATATATTTTCCAAATAAATTTATAACTCATCTCCAAGTTAAATTATAAAACCTCTTTACAAATCTCTAAAATAATTTATAAATCATTTCTATATTTCAAAAAATCTTTTTATAAATCTTCTTAAAGAAAAATACTTTACAAAATATCATTTACATAACATCCTTTGAAAATCACTTTAAATAAACCCTTTTATTTAGTAATACCCCTTTTTTATAACAAATTATTATTTATAAATACCTTTGTAAAATAATTATATAACTTGAAAATCATTTATAAACTTTAAACACTAAATATGATTAAAGGAGGCTTGGTAACACCCAGCGATACTGATTTAAGTTACCATTTAATTCCACTTTCACTTTCAAGTCGTTCAACAATTTATTTACATCAGTCAACATATATGTGAATACACATCATATCCAAATCAGGAAATAACATGGCAATGCAAAACTAACTGGCATATACATGTTCAAATACATAACAGTTGGGTGGTGATTTTTCCTGCTAAATAGATGTCCAAACAATTTACTACTTATAGCAAAATGGGTACTAAACCTGTGTCTACACGATAAGTAATTACATCATAGCAAAAAGGGAATTTATTTTGCTATCAAATGTCCAAATAATCAAACAATCAACTTATAGCAGAACAGAGATTTATATTGCTAACGCATGTCCACACAATAAATAATTACATAACTCATTCGCAATTGTTTGTCTACTTAATAGTATCGACTTTTGAATCTCTTGTGTTCAAAACCATCTTTGAAAAAGATGCACCTTAAAAATAATTTGATTCTTGAAAAACAAGGATTAAAACTTAAAACTCCCTTTTCAAAATAATTAATTACAAGTTAAACCTTTTATTAAACCATAATTAATCTTTATTAATTCTTAACTTAATTTAATTATAAATTAAGAAATAATTAACCTTAAATAAATAATTAAACAATAATTAACCATTACATAAATAATTTAAACCCTAATTAATCCTTTATTAATTATAAAATAATAATTTAAACCTTCATTAATAATTAACTATTAATTAATTAATTAATTTTTAATTAAAACTTAAATAATAAATTAAACCTTAAATAAATAATTATTTTAAATTGAAACCTTAATTAATTTATAATTAAAACTAATCGAACATTTGATTAATTAAATAAATAATTGACCTTATATTTGATTAATAATTAATTAAAATAAATCATATACTTAACTTATAACTAATTATAATTAGCCTTACTTAATTAATAATTAATTGAAAATTAATCTTATCTTTAAAAGTTAATAATTAGCTCTAATCCTTAATGAAAATTAATAAACCTTGTTTAATCTAAATTAATTATAAATTACTAAACTTAGTTAATTAGTAATTAATTAAATAAAAACTTAATTAACTTTCTAAAACATTTTTATTAAGTTTATAAAACATTTTAAAATCACTTTTAAGTATAGAAACCAAATTTCCAAAAATTGGATTTTTAAACGAAACTGCATCCATAGTTACTATCGCTATGGATGCCTTAACTAAAAATGATTTCTAAGTTTTCTTTAAAATCTTTACCATTTTGAAAGCTTGCTTAATTTTATAAAACATAAATATGTATTTGGTAAAGCAAAACAAAGTGTAAACTTAAAAATGATTTTAAATTTTAAAACTCTTAAATTAAGTAAACACACTTTGAAAGTAATTTCTGCATTGCTTATTCACAACTTAATGCTAACTTCTTAGAACATACACAAACCAAACTCTTGCATTCACATGTCATACACAAGCCATAAGCAAGATCACAAATTTTCATTTATTCACTCTTTTTAAACTTAGATTTCCATGTCAAACTAAACATCACATTCAAGCATATATGTATACATATTAACCAACATCAAACCCAAGCACAAATGTACACTTACATCGCAACATAAATCTCATTCAAATAAGCATCATACTTAGCAACCAAGTAGCATAAAAATTGATGTTAAATTTTTTAAATTTAAATCAAAAATTTACTCACCGAAACTTACTAACTCGAAGCAAACTCTTTTGAAACTTGAAATACTTAAGAACTTGCAAAGCGTGGAAAACAACAAAAATCAACTCGAAAATAGGTCATCTTCTACTTGATTTTTGGCTATGTTACTCTCGGAATTTTGAAAAGTGATCAAAAGAAAAGTTGCTATAAATTCTTTTCTCTACAATTTCCAAAAATGATTCACTCAATTTCGGTTTTTTTTAGGTATATATGGTCAGAAGAAGGAGTGCTATTTTCGGCCTAGAAAATTTGAGTCCAAAAATGGGTCTGAAAGAAATACAATTTTGACATAGATAAGTTCAAAATTTAAAGAAGTGGTACAAATAGAAGTTGTAGCCAGTACAATTTTACATGATTTAAAAAAAAAGATTTTCTCCATTTGAGTAGGAGAAGAGGAAGATATGATAGAAAGAAAAGGAGGAAAATTGAAGGAGTGGAAGGTTATTTATAAGAAATAGAAAAGATAAATTACTAAACTACCCTTTGTCCTTTGTCTTCCACTCATCCTTTACCACCTCACCTAGCCTTTTTCACCTCCTAACACTTCATGTTCCAACATGTTAAAAAATGTTTGTATTTGAGTCACCGAAGTGTCACATCATGTCTCTTAAGGCATCTTTGATATTATTTTTTAATATTTACTTAAAACCCTACATACCTATGTATGTGTATACTTATATAAATACACATACATACACATATATATTGGTAAATGAATGAATATATGTTAACCCTTGGGTTCACAATGGTTTTGACAAATTTTAACCGAATGAAAAGTTGAAAATTCGGAAAACGAATTCCGGTCACATTTTATGTTTTCCTTCGTACTAAATATTTTTGTGAACAAAATTTGAAAACTAATTCACCATCATTATGTAGTATTAAAAATATTTTTATTTTCATTATAAAACTTATATATTGAATATTTAAAATTAATTAAATATTCACAAATCAAAGCAGTGAAATTTTGGGTCGTTACACTTTCCGTCACTTGGATGTTAGGCACATGTATATAGTGCATTTATTTAGTGTCGAGGGCCGAAGAGTCGGGTCATTACAGCTGGTATCAAAGATCCAAGTTGAGTGAACACCTTGGCTTTTGTTTGGTATGGCTCATTAGAGATCGGATAAGCGACACCCTAGAATGATTCAACTATGGTATACATATGTGGGCATATTTGTATTTTGAAAACTAAACTATAAAATTATTCCTTACGAATATCTCTTCCTTAGTAACTCTCTCACTAAAATAACTCTATCCTTTCATGTCCTAATGAAGCTTTTCTTTGATTAGATAATAAGAACTATGGATATTAGGGCTTCCAATGTGGAGGGAATGTAGTAGAAGAAGTGGTGCATATTCGACCATAGAATGACTTTGCTTCGATATGGCACGAGTTTGAGATATTGGGCAAAAAGAGGTTCAACGGTATCGAAACTATCATTGAAGTCCAGGCTTTGATTAGTTTGTGCAACATGGTATGTAAGGCATGAAAAATCATATCCAAGGAGCATTAAAGTATATTGTAATTACGCCTTTTCGGTTCAAGGATTCAACTCCGAAGCTGTCTGTATCTGCACCAATCAGGGATAAATAACACAAGCTTCAGTTGTCAAAGAATAGGTCCACCCTTGATTGGTACAAGTGTGGGAAGAAAGGTCACTTTTCTCGTAAGTGTTGGTCTAGAAAGGGAGGACAAGTAGCGATGGTGCCATTAGTGCAGGAACCGATTGCTAAGGCACCAAAGCTTGGTGCACAGGTTGCACTAAAGGGTTGTTACAATTGCACCACCCTGGTAATATTGCTAGACATTGTTTTATGCTCAGGAAAGGGGAGTAGCCTAAGGTCTTTTCTATTTCTGCAGCAAAGAAGGGGAAGAAAGTTCTTGAGGGTATACTATTTGTTACGGCTTTCCTATTCGTATTTGTTTGACTCTAGTGTTGCACATAGACTCATATCACATAAATTTGATGATTGTTAAAATCAAGCTCAGTTAGTTTAGGTGCATTGCTCATTATTGATTTGTGCTTAATCAGTTTATGAGTAGCTTTACCTTTCTACACATGGGTTGGTTAGACTGTAATTGTTTGTACATTGAAATGAACACCTTATGAATTAAGTTCACGGTTCGACTATAAGGCTTTCGGTGATAATGTTGAGTTAGAAGTTAAAATTTAGTAAAAGATGTTCACTATAATTAAGGGAAAGATAGAAAATTTAGAAAATAAATATTTGTGAAAAGATTTATATAAGAAAGTAATTTTATATAAGTATAGTTTATAAAATGGTTTATAGATGAAAAGGATTTAAACAAAGAATTCGAGAATTTAAATCCTGGTATCTTTGAAAATGTTTTTCAAGCTTTTGGAGAAAATAATATTAGTATATTTGAAAGCAAATATTTGGGAAATTGGTTTAGGAAATTGAGATCATAATACTTACTATTATTATATGAAGTATTTGATACCGCGTTGGAATGATTTTGGTTAAATACCAAAAGTATGGTTTGGATGTACTTAACTCACTTCTATCGGTTGACAATAATTTTGGTGATGATTGTAACATCATCGTCGTTTATTTTCGAGTTTCTGGGTAGGGGATGCTACAGATTTGTTTTGTAAAATTGGATTTTGATTTGAATCCTGAAAGTATGGTTTGATATACAAAAGTTATATGTATATATATTATTTCAAAATGGTTTGAATAAAAATTGGTGTTTTGTTCTGAAGTTTTCATGTTAAATTATTTCTTGTACACATGTAGCCTATGATCATGAAAGCATAATATGCGTATCATAATATGATATGTTGTTTGATAGTTTTAATTTGTTAAAATGGTATGTGATTTTCGATTATAGAACTTGTAACTAAGTGTTCTTGGAAATATTAAGTTGTGTTTATATACCACTTGAACTAAGAAGGTAGTAAGTTAAAACAAGTTCAAATGGTTGATCATACTTGTTATGTAAAAAAAATTTGATGTTTGTATATGTTGTTTGGATGTAATGGAGTATTATACGAGTATGAACTTAAGTTATAAAATGTAGATAAACTTGAAGTTAGGTTTTTATGAAATGATAATGGTTTAAGTATTGAATGAAATACTATTTGGATAAATGAATGTGATTAAAAATGAATTGGTGTAGTTAAGAAACCAATAGGATAAATACATAAGTTATACGTTGATCGTTTTATTCGCATAACTATTCTTGATCCATTAATGGAGCATAAGTTTTCGAGGTGGTTTCCACCAGTCCGAACAAGGATTTTTCACTAGATTCTTGACGGCAAACACTTGATATGAATTCATGATACGATCTTGATGTTTTCTATCATAGCATATGGCTATTTAAGGAAGATGGAGGTTTCTAATCAAGAAATTGAATTAGAGTCTGCACTTGAGGGGTCAGATGATTTACACTAGTTTAGAAGTGAAATTTATGTGATCGAGTAAGTGATCAGATCAAATATAGTGTATGGATAGTCCACGTGCTTTGTACAGGCTTTAGTACATTTATATACTATGTTTGTTGGCTAATGAAGAATTTGGGCAATGACTCTTCGATTTATTATGAGTAGCTTGAATAAGTGTCTAAGTAATGACCTTAGGCTATTAAGTGTAAGGTATGCTTAGTAGATTGTTTATCGTCCTTAGATGATGAGTGTGTTTAAATGTGAGTGAACCATGAGCATTGGTTGCCAGTAATTGTGAATACTATCTGAGTATTTATGTGCTTTTCCTTTATTTAGGTTAGATGTACCATGGAGCAAGGATGCTCTGGATAGTAAAAAGATGATGGAAGACAGTTTGAAGGAGATCTATCCAGAGTTGCTTATAGACTAGGATCCCTTTTTATTTAGTACCGTGTATCTTTTGTAGTGTACTCGCCGCTTGAGGTGGAGTTGCTTACTATGTATTTTGGTTTCCAGTTTAGTCTGTATATAGTTTCAGCCGAACTCTATATAAGTATCTTGTTTCTTCTATCTCCTTTAATTATCGTTCTTATTTCAATTTCGAGGACGAAATGTTCTAAGTGGGGAAGAATGTATCGACCCTGAAATTCGAACACTTCGTCTTCGAATATCGTAACATTTTGAAATATAATTAAGTGCTATAAATATGATTTTATAACCTTGTTAAATATCATTAATGAATAATGATAAGAAACTTGTTTTTGAAAATTGTTCACAAAAATATTTTTTTTTGAAGAAAAATCGATATTGTGACCAAAAATCGATTTATTAGTAAACAGCTTTTAGATCGATATAAGTTGTTCGAACTCTTGTGCACTTATACGATGATCATATGAACACACTAGCAACGAATTAACAAAGACTTCCCTTCATAAAACATGGAACATTCTAGAAGCATCCTTTAGGATAAGAGATATTTAGTAAAGTAAGGGTATAAGGGTATTTGCTTAAGGAAGTGAGATAAAGGAGAAGTGATGGGAGGTGTGTCTTCCATGGTAGGGAGAGGGGGGGTGAATGCAAGCTAAAAGAGCACCATTCATTGCCCATATAAAGAGAGGCACACACTTGTATATTATTCACAAATTCACGAAGCATAAAGTAAGCAAATCCATGGTTTCTTCTTCATTTTCTTCTCTTATGTTTTAGAGGAAAATTTTGCAAATCTTATCCAAATCAACTCAAACTTAGAGTGAACCTTGGGGAACTATTATAACACCATCCACTTAGTTAGAAGTTGAAGAAGTGAAGCCAAACTCCCCATGGAAGGTTTGGCCTGAGCTAAAAGGAGGAAAGGTGGAAGGAAAAAAGCAAGGCAAAGCATGGAAAGGAGAAAGAAGAAAGTGGTTGCAAGGTTGGGTTTAGACTTGGGTGCTTGGATCTTGGTTGTTGCTAGGTTAATGGTAAGATAACTCACCTCTTTGATTGAAAATATAACCCATATTTGTTGAGGTTTGATTGTGTTTACGTTGGTTGAATTGTTGTTGAAATATGTTAAAACATTTGCTTGAATTCTTGCTTTGGAAGTAAGTGACACATATGATCCATATGTATGGAATTGATTGGACTTGTATGACTTTCCACAAGACCTTAAAACAAAGCGTATAGGTTATAGATGGACTTTAGTTTAGATCGAACTCGGATTTGAATGTGCACTTTTGGCGATAATTGTTGTAGATGCTGTTGTGATTTGCCTTGATTTTGGCAATTTCTATGGAACTTTTGTAGAAGTAATTGTGCTTAAAAGCTTGGATATTAGTTAAGTAACATCTCGAAAAGTGGCTAAAACTTCACTTGTGCAAAACTGCCCCGTTTAGCTTTGATCTTTTGACTTTAAAGGTTTAAAGAGATATTTAAATTGGAGTATTTTGTTTCATTCTTTTACAAGTGTTTATTAACTCATATTAGAGTATTTTAAAAGGGGTTTGAGATATTTATGAATTTTTAAGAATTAGTTATAAATTTTTAAAGAAGAGGATTTTATAATAAAAACTTGTTTTTCTAAGTTTTTAAGGAAATTGTAAAGTTGTTATTTTCAAGTAATATTTTGAGAAAATGTTTTAAAACCTACTATAAGTATAATAATTTATTTTAAAAGAATAAGTATATATAGTTTTTAGAAAATATGTTGACTATTTTATGTTTTATGGAATAAAAATATCTTTTGATTTGTTACTTAAATATCAAGTTTTCAAGTAAATTACTATACATATTTACCATTTAAAAAAGGGTTTTAAAAATATAAAAATGGGTTAGAATTTCCTAATGGCCATATGGTTAATTGTGTAATTGCTGTTTTTAAAAGTAATTAACTTTGCTTGACACTAAAAGCCAACGAAGTGAGGCTTATCTATTTGTGAGAGTTAAGATTGGTGTTCGAGTAGGGATGGAGAAATAAAGCTCGACATTGGAAATGACTAAAACCATAAATAGGATGCATAGACAGAGGGAACGTAGCATTTTAGCAATCCTAAGGGTGCAGGCAACTCCATCTAGTATTACTTACGGATATGCATGCGGAAGTGATGCATTCAGAACCACGAGTGTTTTGGGCATAGGCTAGTTATGTATTCCCTATAGTACATTCCCTAGAGATGTACGTTGCTCAGAAGGATATCTTTGATCCTTGTGCAGGAATTCGTATTTGGCTTGATCCGAGGAGAACTCCAAGGAAAATTTGTTACACGAACGCACCTTAGCAGTATTGATTGTATACCTATTATTGTTGTGGTGTTCACACAGCAGCTATTTGATATGATTTATGTACTACACTTTAGACATTATCTATCATATCACTATATATTAAACTTAATGAATGGTTGGTTTCTTTAAGGGAAAAGCCGTTATGGGAATCCGTACGGCCTCAATGGTTACTATTATTTGTTGCATATTTCTTGAGTTTCTCACACTGGTTTGCTAGACTAGTCCAGATGTTATTTTCTTATAAAGCCCGAGTAAGCACGATGTATGTTTCCAAATTTAGCTTTGGATGTTTGGAGCTTATAGAGAAGAGCTGGACGATTACCTACCCAAGTATTCTTATTTCTTTTGCCTCACTATTTAATTTATCGGCTTAAGTGAGGACATGTCATTACCATTGTCCAAGCTGACGATAGTATTTAGGTTTTAGTAGCTCTGATTTTTTTGTATTTAGAGTAATGCTTTGTACTGTTCCTTTGATGTTATATATTATCGTTCCGCGGTGAGATTCTGATGTCGTGTTGTTTCCATCTTGTTCTATTCATTTTTTTACCCTAACTTTCTGTCTTTCTAGCACTTGGGTGCTCGGCACACGAATACTGTGGATTTATTTAGTGTCGACATTCAAGGGTCGAAGAGTTGGGTGGTTACACCAATTTATAAGTTTTTAAAATTATATATAAGTTTTGAAAGAGGTAATTGACTAGGTTTAATACTAAAAGCCAAAGAGGTAGGCTTATATATTTGTGAGAGTTAAGGTTGATGTCGAGTAAGGATATGAGCAATAGAGCTCTAACCCACCGATTTCCCTCTTGACCGAGGAATAGTTAAGTTGGAATGTAGAAAACATGTTAATCTCATTGTTTACTTATTTTTTTGAAAATTATGTAACTTTTCTTAATGCTAAAAGCCAACGAAATAAGCTTATCTATTTGTGATAATTAAGATTGACGTCGAGTAGGGATACGAGCAATAGAGCTCTAACCTACCAGTTTTCCTCTTGGTCGAGGAATGGTTAAGTTGGTAATGCTGGAAATAGGTTAATTATATTGTTTTCTTACTCGTTTATGAAAGTCACTAGTACTATCCTTAGCACTAAATTCCGACAAGGTAGATTTATCTATTTGTGAGATTCAAGAATAAAGTGCTAAGCAAGGCTTTGATGCAACCAGTGCTCTAACTTACCAGGCTTCACTCTTGGATGAGAAATAGTTAAGTCAGAATGTTGAAAACAAGTTAAGTATATAAATCGTGATTTCTATAAGCGATCATTTTTAACTAGATAGTCGCTTAGTCAATTATCGAATTTAACCAAATATTATCTTAGATCATTAAAAGAATGTTCTTAAAGATAATATAAGTATGAGATGGTTTTGGGTTTATTGTGACAATGTCTCAATAAGATTCGTTTTTAACACTTTTTTATTATAATTATGAATGTAAATTGGTCTTTAAAAGAATGTATTAAAGATAAGCATAAGTGAAATGGTTTTGGGTATGTACAAACAATGTCTAATAACATTAGTCTTAAATCTTTTGAATGGATTTGTGAAAGTACGTAGATATTTAAAATGGATACTTTGAAGGAAATTATAAGCAAGGAATCTTTTGGAAAAAGATAGGAAAGGTATATGTTTAAAGTAAGAAATCTTGCTAATGATTTGTGACTCTACTTATACCATTTGAGATAACTATATGAATACTTTTTAAAGTATTGAAAGAGTACAAATGGATAATAGAAACTGATAAAAGATGTTTTATTAAATAAAAGAAGTTTTACTAATAAAAGAGAGTTTCAATTAGTAAAAGATTATTTAAACAAAAAGGGGATTAGAAGTCGCTTGGGAAACTTAATCCTACTTTGTATGGTTGGATCGTGCTTTATATGTTTACTCGCTTATGGAAAACATTTAGTCGTATACTTAGCACTAAAGCCGATAAAGTAGGCCTGTCTATCTATGGGAGTTAAGACTATTGTTCGAGTAGAGATATGATCAATAGAGCTCTAACCTACCAGCTTCACTCTTGATTGAGGGATAACGTGAGACGAAAATACCAAAATGTGATAAGCATACAAGACTTGGTTTCTATATGCAGTTGTTCTCATTACTATTGAATGCCTAAATTAGTCGATTCAGTCTTGAAGAGACCGGGATCGGTATGTGTTTTACTTATCAAAAACCACTTAAGACTATGATACATGTTCTATCTCTTGGATGTGGATCTGTTCAAGATGCTAGAATCCATATGTTGTTTCGAGATCTATTCGATATGTGGGAATTCATTTGTAATAACACGAATTCCAGTGGGTCCAGATTTTTCGCAAAAAGGCTAAAACCCAAGCCTATTAAAACCTAAGTAGGGAATCTGGTATCCTGCAAATAGGCAAAGACAAATATATCAGAGCTCAATTAAATATCTCATAGTAGAATTGACAAAAATATAATAGTAAGTAAATACTCACCAATAATAACAATTTCTAACAAGTGTCTTAAAGCTGAGAAGTCTCTGCCATCTACCTAACCTATAGGATGTTATGAGGAGGGGGTCAAAATTAAAGTTCTGTGAATGGATAAATTATACACTTTTAGGCTTAATTCTACATATATTTTTTTATTTCCATTTACTCTTATATTAGGTTCATTAGGTTATAATACTCTCGCCTCTGTTCGTGAACTATGCCCATCTACTCTATAGTAGATTAAAACCTAATAACTAATATATACATATAGGTAGCTATATGCCCAATGACCATATTGGTCCTAGGTACCACCCATGGTACCTTCTGTATCCTCCTCGAAAAGGGCTCCATCGTCATGCTTCGAGAGCATTCCGTAACTACATCTGTAAAGGAATACTTCATAAGTCCTACAATACAGCTGCTCTACAACTTACTATGAAAACTTACAGATACGACTACGGATACCGAGACTTTACATCTGTGACCATTATAAAGCATCCACAAGTAGTAGGTGGTCTTGAGGTTTTACGAGCGGTAAAGGATGCCAAACTTCAAGAGACATGAATGATATCGAACAAAGAGCTTAACATGAGATCTCGAGCATTTACATGAAGCAAGGAATGGTAAACCACATTAGATGTCTACTACCATTTGTAATATCGAATGAGTGCAATATTGCAAGATGTCGAACATCTATAGTTATGAAAAATGCCACGTGTCATCGCTGCAAAGCAAGATGCCACATATCCCCAAGATGTCGAATGTCATACAACAAACATGTCAAGTATTAGCAATTCAAAGGGGATGTCGAATATCAGAATTCACCTTATGTTGAAAGACACTCGGCACCAATACCGCCTACTTCTACCCCTATAAATACGAACTCTATAGCTACATGGTTAGGGTAATTTTTTCTTGTTTTATTTCTTACATTTTCAAAGTTGTAAACCCTAAATCAAATTATGAATTTTTAGAGACAATTGTACATTTGTGACTTTTGAACATAAGGACTTGGACAATGAACATTGCATAGCATATTTCAATCAAATAAAACCTTTTGTCCAATTGTTAGACTTACGGCCTGCATATGACTTCAAACACTTGACTTGGATTATGAACTTGCATACCCTGTTCTATTGGACTAGAACCTTTATTTGCATACTTCACTTATGGTTTGCATTAGGCAACTCAAGCCTTTGACTGAGTTGGACTGATTGCCTCTTGCATATTAGGTTAAAAATGAAATTTGTTAACAATAACAAGGTAAGCAAGTAATAAAATGATATAAGCAAGACAATAACGATGAAAAGGTAGGCAAGTAATAATTTAAAATAAAAGTGTATGGAAAGTTCACTGAACAAGAGAGAGAAATGAAGTTTAAAAAGTGAATAGGGATAAAAATTAAATGGTGAGAAATGGGAAGTAAACGGGAAAATATATCTAAATCTTTAAAAAAGAAACTGGTAAATGACCTTAAATTGACAAGAAGTAAACACATGAAGAAGTAAAGAAATGTTATTAACAGTTGAGCACTGGAAACATAATAATCAATCAAGTAAGAATGAATATATATATATATATACAAACATACATATACGTACATACATACATACATATATACATATATACATGTAGCCTCATGTATGCGTTTAAGTTAGTAAATAACTTAGACGGATAAGAATGACATAGTCATTAGTGTGGGTTGGATATGAGGTCAGTAGCGTTACACAATAGAAGTCTTCCCAATGCAAGGGCAACTATCAGTTGCGTATACATTATACTGACGTAGGACATATCCAACTATAGGACCCGTGGAATTATATACGCTTGCGTATAGGTGAAGGAACACCAAAGTTGGGTCTGCTTTAATCTTTTAAAAGGGGTATTATGTTGATTACATTAGGCAATTTAAATGGGATAGCAAGCAAGGGTCGACACTATGTTAGTGTGTTTGTACCATATTAGGGAGTAGGAACTGTACATAGGTCATGAATGTCATCGGTTCTGAGCGATTAACGGAAAGACAAGGGTTACACCTAAATGAGCTACACCTCCTACTAATGAACGTCATGTTTAGGTCATGCACCGCTATAATTATTTGCTAGTTTGTTTGTTAGGGGCAAAGCTACATAACCATTAAGGGAGGTCTCTCAAAATGAATGGGGTAGTCCAAGGAGCATAGTCCTATATAGTCTATGGAGCCGAGTCCATAATAGGAAGCATAAAAATAGTAAATCCCCATAGTGAGATAGAATATGACTAAACTATTGTGATGTCATTATTAGGCGTTGTGGGAGTTGCTCGGTATACACGATGACAAGGATGTGAGTCTGCATTGACGATGGATCTTGACGGAGTGCTGGGTAATGGATACTAGCAGGGATAATATCTTGCTCCAAAGGGGGACTGTGGTATATATATATACATACATAAACATATGTAGTTATCGTCTACTTTGAGTAGATGAGTCATATCATACGCGTACATGGAGTCAAGATGACTAAGTAAAATTATAAACTAGTGTTATATGTAAAATGTATAAATTACCAGTCACCAGAATGTTGGTCTGACCCCTCCTCATTACAACCCATAGGATAGCTTTGGATGGATAGGTACTGGTGCAAGGCGGGAACGGTGGAAGGACAGGTTTCCTTAGGCATGCTCGACATTGATAAGGACACTATGGATTGGAAGTGTCAATCTTAATCAGTAACTATATGATTTATTATACTTTACTATTTCGCTATGAGTTATATCGATAATGCTATAATATGCATTTATTTTATTATTTGCTTGGATACCAAACCAACGATCCGTACTTAGGTGGACTTGGATTTTATATTTAGTGAAAATTTAGGCCACACTGTGGTGTGGGTTGTTGCATTTGGTATCAGAGCAAGGTTAGTCGATCTTGACTAATTAGGAAACTTTGATTGAACGTATTTGTATTTTACTTATAAACATAATTATATTATATGCCAAATCATATAAATTTTGCCTATAGATTGCTACAACCATACACTGAAAGATGGATAAGTCAATTATGAGTCGGAATAATGGATGAAATTGAAGATATACACCTAACTCGATTACCCCACATGAAATAGGCAGTATGGAAAGGCATTGGCTTAAGAAGACTATGAGTGCAACATATGGAAGGTCCTTGAAGTTGGATAGTACGTAACTCCCTAGTTGGGCCATTGATAACCCAATGGTGTAGATCCCCATAGGATTGCCGACATGATGATGTACAATAGGTCCAAATAAGGGAAAAGTAAGAGTCCATATGCTATAGATATCTGGTAGCAAGAATTAATTAAGTTCCTAAAGAAGGCGTGTAGTAATCACTGCAAGATGATAGCCAAATTTTAATATTTAAAACAAAGATAAGTCGATAAGCAATTAGAAAAGAAAAAAACGGTCCAAAGAAGAGGCAATTAAAAATCCACTCTAAGTCTGACTCTATATGAAAGAATTCAGTATAAATGTTGAAATGATTTTAATATAAAAGTTTGAGGAAAAGAATTTATAAATAATATATTTTAAATGATTTTCGAAGTAATTAGTTGAAAGTAGAAAAACAATATTTTTGAAAAGTAAGAAAATAGTAAATTTTTGGGCAAAATAAAATATTTAAATTTTATTTAAACAAATTTTTTTAGTAAATATTAAAAATTAGTAATTGGAAATTTCTATAAAAGGGTTTTTATGAAAAGTTATTTGGTTCGAAGATAGTACGGTGTATGTAGGTCATTGATTTTTCTAAAATGAAGAAAAATTTTAAGTTGTAAAATTACTTTTGGGATGGTCCATAGTAAGCGGTACAAGTTTAAATTAGGGTAAATAAAACGAAAAAGAAGATTAGAACAAAATAGAAGCAATTAAATAAGAGCAGTTTTGATAGAAGACAGTTTAAAAAATAATAGTATCATTATAGGAACAATGTTAGAAAATTTTATAAAATAATGTTAGTTGTTATAAATAACATTAGGAGATTATATAGAAAATAATGCTAATAATCTAATTAGAAGTGACATAGGAAATTAAAGGAAAAACAAAGAAAAATGGATACTTTTCCATTATTTTGCGCACTTATTGCAAGTACCTTTTAAAAATACCCCTTCACAAGCTATTAGGGAATCCACCAAGGATTGGAAGTGGAGATAGAATGAGTAATATAAAAATAATAGGATGGAAGTGTCCTTGTCTACTCCAGTTTTTATTGTTTAAAATTATAAAAGATTTTTGAAAACATTGTAAAATGTATTTTTAAAGAAATGGTTTTGTATAAGAATTGAGTTTTTAAAAGAAAAACTTAATGAACGGTTTGAGTTTAAAATTTAAGAAGTAGAAATCCTTGTTTCTGGAAAAAGTCTTTAAAAGAAAAAAGTTGATTTGAAGAAAAAGGAAAACTAATTGTAATTTTAAAAGTTAAGACACCAAGTTATTTTTGGAGTTTAATAAAAAGTTTCTATGTTTGTATTTTTACAGATAAAGTTTTAGGATTAAGTGCTTCAAAATTCTAAGGTTTTAGTTTTTGAAAAAATGTGGCGAAAGCCAAACTAAAATTTTAATGTCGAGTAGATAGGGATGACTGCCTAAGTAAGACAGGGTGAAAGCTAAGGCTATAAAGAAAATAGTGGTGGTTGCTCATAGAGTAGCAAAATGGAATCCTCGTATAGAGTAAGGAATATTGGTGAGAACCTATGAATGTTTTATTAGACATGTGTGCAATCCATAAGAAGAATCCACAAAGGAATGATGAATGATATCAAAATACACTTCTACGAATTCTAGAGTATGCTCATAGGAAAGATCGAGGATAAAGAAAGTAAATACCAAGATTTGAGAGTACTATCAAGAGATTTGGATTAATAGAAGATAGTAATAGAGGATAATAAGGTGGCAAACATACATAGAGAACGTTAGTAGACTCTAGGTTAAGGAAGGCAAGATAGAGGGTGGAAAAGTCACTCCGCCAAGCCAAGTTACCATTGAGTTATTTAAAATGTGCACAGTTAGTATTCCTTACCGTAACACCCCTAATTTTTAGTAACATTATTCAGGAGATCTAATTAGATAAATTAAATAGAATAATGTAAATATTAGAGTGATAAGGGGATTGAGATTTGAATAAATGATAAGAAGGCCGTGCTTAACATATTAAATGGGCTGAAGAATGGTTTCTAAGCAAATTAATTTACACAAGGGTATATTGGGAAATAGCCACACATAACCCATTACCCTTATATATATATATATATATATTCTTGTTCCTTATACCATTCACGTTCCATTACACATTCACGTCATTTTGCAAAAACAAAATAAAAACGTAAATCAAAGGGGAGCAAACCATTGCAAGGAGAAGAGAAAATTCAAATCAAGCTAAGGATTAAAGCACGGGGAATAAATTCTTAATCTCAATCCAAACTCCTTATCTTAATCAAGGTGAATAAAAATTTATATCATCTCTATTTTGTTTCTAATCATTTGTTTTCGAGTTTAAGATTAAATCCCTTTCTATGATGATTTGGATGGTGATATGCCTGGATCATAATATGTTATGATTTCTCACGGTTTTTAGGGTAAAACCGATTATAATTGATTTCAAATGCCATGAAGAATTTATATGTTATGTAAAACATGATTTTGGAGTTAGGTTTTAATTTTGATAAGTTTCCAAGTCATGGAAAGATTATTATGAATTTTCAAAGGAAAATATGGTTAATTGGGTTTAAAAATTTATTTCAGAAATTATATTGAGAATTTGGTTCTGAAATTTAGGTATGTTAGATAACATGTTAAAAATGAATTTCTGTGATTTTTGGGGATTTTCCTAAGTAGCTTGCTATGGAAATTAAATTATTTTAGAAGAAGGACTTATTTGCATTATTGGTTTTGCTTAATGGAAGGGCTTATTTGTTAAATTAATCTTGGTTTAGATCTGAAATTATGCGGTAGTTATTTTGTGTAAAGGATTTGAAAAGTTAAGGCAACCACTCATATGATTACACGTAGACAGGTTAGTTAGAAAGTGTTTGCTTTAATTGGCATTAAAACAGATTTACCCAAAAAAGTGGGTTTCGCCTCTATAAGAAGCACCTTTCTACTCATAGCTTCCGCCTTCAATCAAGTTCAAACCCCATAAAGCCGAAACCAATACACAAGGTATCAACATTGGTTCGTAGTGGATTGGAGAAAGGCGGAAGGCATGGTGTCGAAAGCATAGCTTTCGATGGGAACGAAAACTTCGTTTTGTTTTAAAATGTTTAGCGCCTGACTTTGCTTAACTAAAGCTTTCGAAGGAGTTGAAACATATGCTATCAAAAGTGATTTTCTAAATAGCTTTCGAAGAAGGTTGTCGTCTTTCAATTTTAAGTATAAGCTTTCGAATGAGTCCCTTGATTATAAAACAATGCTTTCGAAAATGGTGGTTCCGACCTAGTTGAAACCCTGCTGCCGTTCTTTTACTTTTCGAGTGTATTGAAGTCATCAATGCTTTCAAAGGGTAGCATATTTTTTAAAGATGTACTAAGCCACTTCCTAATGCTTCGAAAGGGTTCAAGGGTTTCGAAGGCAATGGCTTCGAAAGAGGGTTTCGATGCTATCCTTCAAAGTTTTTCTTAATTGTTTTGACGCTTTCGAAAGTATGGTGCCGACGCCATCAAACTTTCCCCAAACAATTTTATAAGAAGTTTAAAGGTTTCTAAAGGGATAATTTCGTATATATTCACTTTGACCCAAAAGATGTTTTTGAGTAAACCCAATGGTTTTGAAAGGGGTACTGTAATACCCCAAAATTTTGTGAAAAATCATTTTTGAAAAATGATTTAATTTTTGAAATATTCAGATTTAAATATGGTGAAATTTCTGGAATAAATGGTGTGCAAGTATATGTGTGCACGTGCACACTGAAATGGCACAAGAAAGAACTCCAGATTTCTTGGATTTAAAACAAGAATTAAAAAGCAATACAAACATGATTTTGCAACATGGTTATTTGATTTCTGGAATTATATGGATCATCTTAGAAAATAAGAAAAGTAAGTTTTACTTTAAATCAGTGAACAAATTTTTAAAACCCAGAAAAGAAAAATTACATATATACATGATATAAGGATTTGTAAACCTGCATACATATAGGTGCATATGTTTCTGAAATTAAAGAGGAATTAAAATAAGCCTAGATAAGATATGTATACAAATATACATTTTTAAATACTGAAAAGTACACATATATATAAGCAAGTGAAACCATAACATTAAAATGACATGAAATGTGATACAAGTCAATATGCTTGTGTAGACAAAAATAGCAAAGGGGATTTTCAGAAATAATTAAAATATGAAATAGGATAGTCACACTTTTAACATGACTAGGTGAGTGGCCATTTTCTGAAAAGTAAAGTAAAGAAAATGCAGTCTTTAAATTGGTTAATATGGCCGGGGTATTATGAATGAAAAATGCATGATGCTAGCCAGGACAGAAATGGAATTCTGTTTCAACAAAACCCTAGAGGAAAAATGCATATAAATAGGCAGTGGAATTGTCTTTACCCCGGGCTGCACAAAAATAAGAAAAAAATATTGGAAGGAAGGAGAAAACACTCAAACAAGAACTTTCTGGATTAATAAGAAGAAACATTTAGGTGAGTAATCTCACTGAGTTCATGGCATTAAGACCTGAGTTGAGGCAGCCACTTTTTATATTGCCATTTATGTATTTCTGATTTTGATGTATGTGATTTCATCAATGCTTTTTGGATGTCTTATTTTAGATCTGATATGATTTAATATGGATGATTTTGATGATCTTTGATTGGTTGAGACATTTGTCTTTGGATGAGTATCATACTGATTTATTTATACTCACAAATGTTAAAGTTTAGGATCTTAAAAATTATATAGAGAATACTCTCAGCTGTTATAGATCTATGGCATGGAAACTTTATAAAAATGATTGGAGCTGCATTATACTTGGTATAAGTGCTGAGGCTTGAAAAGAAAAATGTTAAGGGTGCAATAGAAATTTTCTAAGTGCTGAGCCCTTAATCAAATCAAAAAAAAAAAAAAAGAAACCCACAAGCTAAAATTATGATTGAACCAGATCTTGAATCTGAATCAATCATAAAGGCTTGCAGATCAATATAACATGCCATGCCTCTTTTTACAGTTGAAAATGTTCTTATATTTTACTAAGATCAAGACATATTGACCCCATTTAGGAAATAACTATCTGCTTATTTCTAAGGAGAATTATGCTAGGAAAAATTATGAATGTTTCCATGTTTGCAGTGACATGTTCACTTAGCATATTTGATGATAGGATTTAAGACAATACACTAGTAAATAAACTAAGGAAGGGAAGGCCAAGAAGACTGCTGGAATGCTTGTCATATTTGAAGTATGCAAGTTGGCACATGGTTTGTTTAAGCCCTGAGATCTTTGTGCAATGATGTGAATTAGTTCATTGCAATGTGTCCCAGTGATTCCTTAATAGCAGATGAGGCAGGGATTTAAATTGAATTATACAACCTGTAAATGAAGAAATAGGAATATGGATATTTCTTAGGTTGAATGGTATGGAACCAAGATGGTTCCAGTGAATGCAATTGTTGCAAATAGATAATTGTGTTTGTATGATTATGTATGCAAGTGTAAGAATGATAAATGAATATATCATACCTGAACCAACTTAATTATACTATGTTAAAATAATTGATTGCAGAAATTTTCTTAAATAACAAGTTAGTACTCTTATATTCTCTATTGCTTAATATCATGAATGTATTGATGTTACTCATACCAGATCATAGATCTGACCCTTGTTTGCTCATGGCATATGGGGTGTCTCATTTTAAATGAGGCAGCCACTTATGCTCTTTCAGGTAACCCAAGCACTAAGTAAAAATGAAGTAATGGCTATTATGGAGGAGTGAATGAACATGCTAGCTAGTTTCAATAAGAGCTTAAATTGATTATATCTGCATGTATTCGGGAAATTTTTTATATTTCTAAGATTTCTAGTCATGTATTGAATATTTTATGGTTAGAGATCATGTTGCCCTTATGTTCTGTAAAGTGTCAGATTAAATTTGTTGGTCTGTTGAAATTGTTGTGTGTTAAGGTTTGATTTGTTTTGAAGTAGGGTCTGAAACATAAACAAGAGAAATATGTTCAAGTATCAGCTATAAAAATCTGGTAAGAAATGTACAATTATGTGAGCTACTGTTTTGCATAATTTATATAAATGTATTAGCTAATCTTGAGACATAACAGAGCACTGAGTTTTAGAACAAAATCTAGATTTAGCAAGAAGTAAACTTAAAAGGATCTTATTTTCTTTTACTGAAATGCTTTGTAAATAAGTTTGAATTCATTTCTGAATTGTATTGAGAAAAGTAAAATGTTTTTCTAAAAGCTTCAGGCAGAATGCAATGAAAGGTATCTCCATTGCTTTGAACTAGTGTGGCAGATACAGGATTCATGAGTTAACCAGCTTCAAATAAATGAAGTATTGGTTGATCAGGATAGATTGTATTCTGAAAATAGAAATGCATTTCAGAGCTTAGTACATTTAGCAATTGTTTCACCCAGTTTTCTGGAAAATGAGCAGAGATATTGACATGTACATGTATATCTGTGTACATGTTGATATTTGAGCAAAAAAAAAATATAATTATAATTCCTAGAACAGCTATAGGAATGGGATTCAAAAATAGTAAAGTAAGAAGAATTGTTTTGTATGTTAGGTTATAGGCAAACATTAAATATATATGTACAAAGATAGGTAGGTATCAGATTTCAAACCATACAGGAAAAAAAAAATAAAGAGAAGAAAAACAAAAATTGTGTTTGAACCGATCAGCATAGTACTCGAACTCGTGACCTCTTGTGTATAAGTTAGGCGCGTTTCCATTACGCCTAGATGTTGCTTGTGTTCACTTAGGATCCACTTTCTTTTATACTGAATTTGATACTATCCAGACTTTAACACAATCATCTATATTAAAAGCTTGTTTACCACTGATTATTACTTGATCATTTCTAAATTCTAATGACAGACTAAAGTATATGTTTCCAGTGGATTTTATGGCCAAAAATCAGAATACAATAATTAATCTGAATTGCTAAAAATCTAAATCAAACAGAATGTTCTTGTACAAAAAAATAAAGTATATACTCTGAATTTAAACAAGAAGAACACATACATCTTCATATGTATGTGTATGTTATTAGATATACACTGATATATTTATATTGGTAAGTTATTTTGATCCTGGATATATTTTGTTTATTGGAAAAAGAAAATGACCTTGGAAAACATGTTTGTAATGAATGATATATCTATATATCATCTCTTAGCAAAAAAAAAATCCTTATGAAATTAGGGTGGAAATAGGAGGGTCATTTCAGTTTGGTATTAGAGCACTTGGTTGCATTGATTGTTAAGTATTATAGAAATGTATTATGTCTGTTTGTTTTGGATGAAATAATTTAGATAAGAAATTAGAAATACTCATAATATACTAATACCATTTACCCAGAATTTAGTTAGCAGACCATGGTAGGAAGAGGATCTCATCACAATGCAGGACCCAGTGCACCTCAAATGCTTGATATGCAAGAATTTGTGAGGGTTTTAAGAGATGGAATTGGGCATAGGCCTGAGAACCCACATGAAGAGCTTTCAAAACTACTGAAGACTTATTTCAATTTGGGAGGCAGGAGTTTTGAAGGAACTGAGAGTGTGATGGAAATTCAAGCATGGTTGAGAACACTTGATAGGATTTTCAATGACATGCAGTTGGATGACCAAAGAAAGAGGCAAGTAGCTTCTAGACAACTGAAAGGGGTAGCTTTAAGCTGGTGGGAGGTGATCATAGCTGGAAGAAATGAAAATGAAATCACTTGGAATCAGTTCAAGGAGATGTTGGAGGCAAGATTTGTACCAGCATCAGCCAAGACCATTTTGCTTGAAGAATTTATCAAACTTAGGCAGGGAACTTTGAATGTCACTGAATACACTCAAAAGTTTGAGGGGCTATCTAATTATGGAGCAATGCTAGTGGCAGATGAAGCATCCAAAAATGATAGGTATATAAAAGGGCTGAACCCAGGACTTAGCAGAGCTATGCTACCATATGCAGATAGAACATTTGATCAAGTAATTGATCTGGCCTTGAAACTGGAACAACATGACAAAGAAAGTGAGAAATATAGGAATTTTAAGAGCAACAACAAGAAGGATAAGGGAAGATATCACCCTTATGATAAAAAGAAGGAGGAGGCAGACAACAGGAAGGGTAAAGATACAAAAGCCAATGATACTAAGAAGAAATTGGTTTGCCATTATTGTGGAAAAGAAGGACACATCAAACCAAGGTGCCCAGAGTTAAAAGGAGGAGCCTTCAAATGCTACCTATGTGGGAAAGAGGGGCATATGAAGAGGAACTGTCCTGAGAATAAACAGCAAGGGAAATTGGCAACTTTGGAAGGAAAAGGCAAATCTGCAGTGAAAATTGATGCTGAAAATCA
Organism: Allium fistulosum; assembly: GCA_030737815.1. Classification (NCBI taxonomy): domain Eukaryota; kingdom Viridiplantae; phylum Streptophyta; class Magnoliopsida; order Asparagales; family Amaryllidaceae; genus Allium; species Allium fistulosum. Next base: position 923,958,471 of record CM060906.1, read on the forward strand.
TGGCCAAGTGGAAGGTACATTACTCATTTGTGCCATACCCATACCAGTAGTATATGATACTGGAGCAACACACTCTTTGATTTCCTATGAATTAGTTAAAGTGTTAAAATTAAACTGCATATTGGTTGAAACCCCATTGCTTGTACAAAGTCCCCTAGGGAGTTCTAGTGTTTTGAACATGAATTGTGTGGATGTGGAGTTAAACATAGGAGGAAATATTTTTATTTCCAATTTATATGTTTTAAATTACCCAAATATAGGAGTTATATTGGGGGTAGATTGGTTAAGGCAATTTAAAGCCATAATTAATTTAGACTCATCCACCATATCATTGCAAAATTCTAGAGGCCAGAGGATCACAGTTCTATGTGAAATAGCTAAGGAAGGGAAATTGTATCATTTATTTGACTTAGAAAAAGATCTGAGTGAACTAACCATTGAAGAAATTCCCATAGTTAATGAATACTTGGATGTGTTTGGGGAAGTTAAGGGTGTTCCACACCACAGACCAGTTGAGTTCCAAATTAATCTCATTCCAGGAGCAAGTCCAATAATCAAGAAACCCTATAGGATGGGGCCAAGTGAACTGAAAGAATTGAAAAATCAGTTGGAAGAATTAGAAGGCAAGGGATTTATAAGGCCAAGCAATTCCTGCTGGGGTTCTCCAGTAGTGTTTGTAAGAAAACATGATGGTACCTTGAGAATGTGCATAGATTACAGGGAACTAAATAAAGTAACCATCAAGAATAAATACCCATTGCCTAGAATAGATGATCTCTTTGACCAACTCAGTGAAGCTAAAATATTTTCTAGGCTAGACTTAGCATCAGGATTCCATCAAATGAAGGTTGAAGACTCAAGTGTTAAGTATACTGCATTTAACACAAGATATGGCTTATATGAATTTTTGGTTATGCCATTTGGTTTGACAAATGCTCCTTCATATTTTGTTGATTTAATGAATAGAATATTTAGAGATTATTTAGACAAGTTTGTACTGATTTTTATTGATGACATTTTGGTTTATTCTAAGACAGTGGAAGAGCATAAAAATCATTTGCATTTAGTTTTGTCAAGACTAAGGGAAAATGATTTAAAGGCAAAATTTTCAAAATGTGCATTTTGGAAAGAAGAAGTGCATTTCCTTGGGCATGTCATCTCTGCCAAAGGAATATCAGTAAACCCTAACAAGGTAGTGGCAATCCAAGCATGGAAAAGACCTAGCACCATCAGTGAGATTAGATCATTTATGGGGATGGCAGGATATTATAGGAGATTTATAAAAGATTTCTCAAAAATATCATCACCACTTACCAATTTAACTAGAAAGAACCAAGCCTTTGTATGGACAGAAAAATGTGAGCGAGCTTTTATCAAAATAAAGGAAGCCCTGATTAATGCACCAGTATTGAGAGTGCCAGAAGGAAATGAAAATTTGGTTGTGTACACTGATGCAAGTGGCTCTGGGTTAGGGGCTGTGTTGATGCAGCAAGACCAGGTGGTAGCCTATGCATCTAGGCAATTAAAGCCACATGAAACCAGGTATGCAACCCATGATCTTGAACTAGCAGCAGTTGTGTATGCTTTGAAACTTTGGAGACATTATTTGTTAGGTGCCAAATTCATTTTATACACTGATCATAAGGCACTAAAATATTTATTCTCACAAAAGGATTTGAACATGAGGCAACATAGATGGGTAGAGTTCCTAGCTGCCTATGATCTAGATATACTGTATACACCAGGCAAGGCAAATAAAGTTGCAGATGCCTTGAGTAGACAACATGCCAAAGTAGCCATGTTGATGATGGAAGAGTTTAAGGATTTGTCTATACTTACTGATTTGGAAATTGAGGAAAACAGTAAGGTACAAATGATGTCCATTGAAGAAGGTGAAGGTAAAGGGAAATTAAGTATGATATCTCTGCAATCAGATTTACTTCTTAAGATTGGGAAAATGCAGGAACAAGACCTAAACATGGTGGAGAAGAAAATGCTCATATCAAGAGGGGAGGAAGTAATAAATTATCAAGTTGACAAAAATGGTTATTTAAGGAATAAAAATAGGATATGTGTTCCAGAAAATATATAATTGAAGGAGGAAATATTAAATGAGTACCATAGGAGTAAGTACTCCATACACCCAGGTAGCACCAAGATGTATCAAAATTTGAAAAGAAATCTTTGGTGGAAGGGGATGAAGTCGGATGTGGCCAGATATGTTGCAAGGTGCATGACTTGCCAACAAGTCAAGGCAGAGACACAAAGGCCATCAGGACTATTGCAACCCCTTAGTATACCACAGTGGAAGTGGGAGGATATATCTATGGATTTCATAGATGGGCTTCCTAGATCTAAGAAGGGAAACACAAGTATATGGGTAATAGTGGATAGGCTAACTAAGGTAGCACATTTTATCCCAGTTAAAACAGAAAGAAATGCTCCAAAATTGGCTCAAATATTCATGAAAGAGGTAGTAAGGTTGCATGGCATACCCAAAACCATTGTGAGTGATAGGGATACCATCTTCACCTCAAGATTTTGGAAAAGTTTTCAAGAGGCTATGGGGAGTGAATTGTGCTTAAGCACTGCCTACCATCCACAATCAGATGGTCAAACTGAGGTGGTGAACAAAGTCTTAGAGGATTTGTTGAGAGCATGTACACTGGACTTTGGAGGCAACTGGGAAGACCACCTCCATCTAGCTGAATTCACATATAAAAACAGTTACCAAAGCACCATAGGGATGGCACCATTTGAAGCCTTATATGGCAAGCCATGTTTATCACCTATATGCTGGGTAGAGACTGGAGAAAGGGCTGTTCTTGGACCTGAATATGTTAAAGAAACTACAGAGAAAATTGGGTTAATAAGAAAAAGAATAGCAGCAGCTCAAGATAGGCAAAAGAAATTTGCAGATAGGAAGAGAAAGCAAGTGGAATATGAAGTGGGAGACTTTGTTTTCATCAAGATTTCACCTATGAAGAAAGTCATGAGATTTGGCAAGCAAGGTAAGCTTACACCAAGGTATGTTGGACCCTATAAAATTCTGGAAAGAATTGGTTCATTGGCTTACAAATTAGAACTACCAGAGGAAATGAAAGCAATGCATAATGTTTTTCATGTATCCCAACTTAGAAGATGGGTACATGATAAAGAAGACATTTTGGAAGAGCCTACCAAAATTCAAATAAATCCTGACTTGGTTTATGAAAAAGAACCAGTGGGGATTATAGCCAAGGAAGAAAAGAAATTAAGGAGCAAAACCTTGAAACTAGTTAAGATCCAGTGGAGTAGTGATCCTAATGACTACACATGGGAGTTAGAGGATAAGATTAGAATGGATTATCCTAAGCTTTTTGCAAATTAAAAGGTAATTTTTTTTTCTGGAAAAATTATTTGTTATGCATGGTTGATATGGTTGAATTTGTTTGCTTATGCATATGTTTGATAAGTTTTCAGAAAAGAAAATGATGCTTGCTATAAATGTTAGAAAAATTGTGAGGACACAATTCCTAAAAGGAGGGGTGAATGTAATACCCCAAAATTTTGTGAAAAATCATTTTTGAAAAATGATTTAATTTTTGAAATATTCAGATTTAAATATGGTGAAATTTCTGGAATAAATGGTGTGCAAGTATATGTGTGCACGTGCACACTGAAATGGCACAAGAAAGAACTCCAGATTTCTTGGATTTAAAACAAGAATTAAAAAGCAATACAAACATGATTTTGCAACATGGTTATTTGATTTCTGGAATTATATGGATCATCTTAGAAAATAAGAAAAGTAAGTTTTACTTTAAATCAGTGAACAAATTTTTAAAACCCAGAAAAGAAAAATTACATATATACATGATATAAGGATTTGTAAACCTGCATACATATAGGTGCATATGTTTCTGAAATTAAAGAGGAATTAAAATAAGCCTAGATAAGATATGTATACAAATATACATTTTTAAATACTGAAAAGTACACATATATATAAGCAAGTGAAACCATAACATTAAAATGACATGAAATGTGATACAAGTCAATATGCTTGTGTAGACAAAAATAGCAAAGGGGATTTTCAGAAATAATTAAAATATGAAATAGGATAGTCACACTTTTAACATGACTAGGTGAGTGGCCATTTTCTGAAAAGTAAAGTAAAGAAAATGCAGTCTTTAAATTGGTTAATATGGCCGGGGTATTATGAATGAAAAATGCATGATGCTAGCCAGGACAGAAATGGAATTCTGTTTCAACAAAACCCTAGAGGAAAAATGCATATAAATAGGCAGTGGAATTGTCTTTACCCCGGGCTGCACAAAAATAAGAAAAAAATATTGGAAGGAAGGAGAAAACACTCAAACAAGAACTTTCTGGATTAATAAGAAGAAACATTTAGGTGAGTAATCTCACTGAGTTCATGGCATTAAGACCTGAGTTGAGGCAGCCACTTTTTATATTGCCATTTATGTATTTCTGATTTTGATGTATGTGATTTCATCAATGCTTTTTGGATGTCTTATTTTAGATCTGATATGATTTAATATGGATGATTTTGATGATCTTTGATTGGTTGAGACATTTGTCTTTGGATGAGTATCATACTGATTTATTTATACTCACAAATGTTAAAGTTTAGGATCTTAAAAATTATATAGAGAATACTCTCAGCTGTTATAGATCTATGGCATGGAAACTTTATAAAAATGATTGGATCTGCATTATACTTGGTATAAGTGCTGAGGCTTGAAAAGAAAAATGTTAAGGGTGCAATAGAAATTTTCTAAGTGCTGAGCCCTTAATCAAATCAAAAAAAAAAAAGAAGAAACCCACAAGCTAAAATTATGATTGAACCAGATCTTGAATCTGAATCAATCATAAAGGCTTGCAGATCAATATAACATGCCATGCCTCTTTTTACAGTTGAAAATGTTCTTATATTTTACTAAGATCAAGACATATTGACCCCATTTAGGAAATAACTATCTGCTTATTTCTAAGGAGAATTATGCTAGGAAAAATTATGAATGTTTCCATGTTTGCAGTGACATGTTCACTTAGCATATTTGATGATAGGATTTAAGACAATACACTAGTAAATAAACTAGGGAAGGGAAGGCCAAGAAGACTGCTGGAATGCTTGTCATATTTGAAGTATGCAAGTTGGCACATGGTTTGTTTAAGCCCTGAGATCTTTGTGCAATGATGTGAATTAGTTCATTGCAATGTGTCCCAGTGATTCCTTAATAGCAGATGAGGCAGGGATTTAAATTGAATTATACAACCTGTAAATGAAGAAATAGGAATATGGATATTTCTTAGGTTGAATGGTATGGAACCAAGATGGTTCCAGTGAATGCAATTGTTGCAAATAGATAATTGTGTTTGTATGATTATGTATGCAAGTGTAAGAATGATAAATGAATATATCATACCTGAACCAACTTAATTATACTATGTTAAAATAATTGATTGCAGAAATTTTCTTAAATAACAAGTTAGTACTCTTATATTCTCTATTGCTTAATATCATGAATGTATTGATGTTACTCATACCAGATCATAGATCTGACCCTTGTTTGCTCATGGCATATGGGGTGTCTCATTTTAAATGAGGTAGCCACTTATGCTCTTTCAGGTAACCCAAGCACTAAGTAAAAATGAAGTAATGGCTATTATGGAGGAGTGAATGAACATGCTAGCTAGTTTCAATAAGAGCTTAAATTGATTATATCTGCATGTATTCGGGAAAAATTTTATATTTCTAAGATTTCTAGTCATGTATTGAATATTTTATGGTTAGAGATCATGTTGCCCTTATGTTCTGTAAAGTGTCAGATTAAATTTGTTGGTCTGTTGAAATTGTTGTGTGTTAAGGTTTGATTTGTTTTGAAGTAGGGTCTGAAACATAAACAAGAGAAATATGTTCAAGTATCAGCTATAAAAATCTGGTAAGAAATGTACAATTATGTGAGCTACTGTTTTGCATAATTTATATAAATGTATTAGCTAATCTTGAGACATAACAGAGCACTGAGTTTTAGAACAAAATCTGGATTTAGCAAGAAGTAAACTTAAAAGGATCTTATTTTCTTTTACTGAAATGCTTTGTAAATAAGTTTGAATTCATTTCTGAATTGTATTGAGAAAAGTAAAATGTTTTTCTAAAAGCTTCAGGCAGAATGCAATGAAAGGTATCTCCATTGCTTTGAACTAGTGTGGCAGATACAGGATTCATGAGTTAACCAGCTTCAAATAAATGAAGTATTGGTTGATCAGGATAGATTGTATTCTGAAAATAGAAATGCATTTCAGAGCTTAGTACATTTAGCAATTGTTTCACCCAGTTTTCTGGAAAATGAGCAGAGATATTGACATGTACATGTATATCTGTGTACATGTTGATATTTGAGCAAAAAAAAAATATAATTATAATTCCTAGAACAGCTATAGGAATGGGATTCAAAAATAGTAAAGTAAGAAGAATTGTTTTGTATGTTAGGTTATAGGCAAACATTAAATATATATGTACAAAGATAGGTAGGTATCAGATTTCAAACCATACAGGAAAAAAAAAATAAAGAGAAGAAAAACAAAAATTGTGTTTGAACCGATCAGCATAGTACTCGAACTCGTGACCTCTTGTGTATAAGTTAGGCGCGTTTCCATTACGCCTAGATGTTGCTTGTGTTCACTTAGGATCCACTTTCTTTTATACTGAATTTGATACTATCCAGACTTTAACACAATCATCTATATTAAAAGCTTGTTTACCACTGATTATTACTTGATCATTTCTAAATTCTAATGACAGACTAAAGTATATGTTTCCAGTGGATTTTATGGCCAAAAATCAGAATACAATAATTAATCTGAATTGCTAAAAATCTAAATCAAACAGAATGTTCTTGTACAAAAAAATAAAGTATATACTCTGAATTTAAACAAGAAGAACACATACATCTTCATATGTATGTGTATGTTATTAGATATACACTGATATATTTATATTGGTAAGTTATTTTGATCCTGGATATATTTTGTTTATTGGAAAAAGAAAATGACCTTGGAAAACATGTTTGTAATGAATGATATATCTATATATCATCTCTTAGCAAAAAAAAAAATCCTTATGAAATTAGGGTGGAAATAGGAGGGTCATTTCAGGTACTTTCATTGGTTTCGAAGCTATGTTTCTAAGGATTATTAAGTAATGTTTTGATACTTTCGAAAGGTATATCTTTCTTTCGAAAGAGAAGATTTAAAGAGCTTCAAAAAGTTTAAATATAATGTTTTGAAAAGAAGTTTTCTGTGCTTTCGAAGGTGGTTATCCAGGGGTTTCAAAAGTAACGTTTTAAGGTTTCGAAAGCTTTAATTTTAAAAACAAATAACCCAATCTCATTTTAAAGGAAAACCATGGCATAATAAAAGAGTTTTGAAATGATTTGAAGTATGGAGTTTTAGAAGAAGTTTTCCTTGATTAATAGGCTATAGGGATTAACCAAGTTATTATGTTTGCTTCTTCACATATGTATGTAATGGACCCACAACTGTATTTTTGGGAAGGGCAGAATAACCAGCTTGGTTGACCCAATAATAAATATAAATTAAATAAACTCCTAAATGGGTAGAATTGCATCCAGGAGGTCAGGAAGACCAGAATATAGGATATTAAAGCATTGAATGAAGAAGTTGTCAGGGAGACTGGTTCATAGTTAACCCATGAAAACTATGTATAAAAGAAGTTGTCAAGGAGACAGGTTTATAGTAAACCCATGAAAACTATGATTAGAAGGAGTCATTGGCAGGGGCCAATAGGTTTGTAGTGAACCCATGAAAACTCTATATGTATTAAGTTATGACAAATGTCAATAGGTTCCTAGTCAACCCATGAAAACTAGGATAAGATGGAAGTTATTGGAGTTACCTATAGTATCAGGGAGAACCCATGAAACAATAATGTTATTGGCAGGGGCCAATAGGTTCTTAGTAATCCAATGAAAACTATGAAATAGGACAGGGAGTCCATAAATTTACACAGGTTAATAGTTAGCCCATGAAAACTATGAAACTGGACAGGGATTGCATAAGTTTTAAACAGGTTATTAATCAGCCCATGAATACTAACAGGTTAATAGTAACCCTAGAAACTATAACTGAGAAAGATAGTCAAAATGAATGGAGATGGGTAATCCGAAATTGATTTACTTGTTTTGCATATCATCATATTATTTTGAGATGTTTTAACCATCGTGGATGCAGGAGTACAGTGTATGGGTTTATAAAGTTTTTACGATATTAGTAAGGGGAAAACCCGTTCCGCTAAGCGGCGTAGTCTCACTAGATATCTAAATGGTTTGAGATGGTAGATTATTATTCATAACAGGCTTTATGTCTGACTCGAAGTTTATGTTTTCCCCTTAAACTCTTGGGTACTCAATTGATTTTGTATAGTTTGAGAGTTGAGGTTTTCAGGTACCTTTTTAAAAGGGTAAGCTTCCAGAGACGTGCAGGAGGCATGATAGCTACTTGGACTTGCCTTTTAATTTTGATTCTGCTATGTTGTTATTGTTGTTGTTCTAAAGGCAAAGCTGTTTAATTGCCTTTATATACCCTAATCATTCAACGGGGCATCTTCATATGTCGCTCTTGGCGTATGTTGTAATAATATATTTTCTCTGAACGTGGTTCTCGTATTGGGATTATGTAATGAATTTGAAATGTTTTGAAATGGAATGTCGAACTTGTTTAATGTTTTAATTTTTTTTCCATATTCATGTGTTTCTGTTATATCAATGTATCTAACATTACCATATTTGGTCGCCGAGGATTAATAATTATGGATGACTGCAGCATCCGTAGCTGTTAGGTTTTGGGCCTCCAAGTGGGGAATGTTACAAGTTGGTATCAGAGTATAGGTTTATGAAACTTAAAAGAAATTTAAACCTAAAAGATTTTCAAACATAATCCAATGAATCGGAAAATAAGATCGGGGTTTGGGTTAACGCTATAGTAACGCACTTATATTTGATATATATATATATAAGTACATATTCCCCTCTCTCTTAGACCGTTCTTTTGTATCTTACTAAGGCTCGTACGCAGATTTATGAGAAATAAGATATGGAGGTAGGAAACAGAAGAGGAAATTTCGGTGGAGGAAGCACCACAACTAACGGAAATGCTCAACCCACCAGAAGGAACCCTGGTCGACAGGCTAATGCTAACCAAAATGCAGATGCCAATGTGGGTGCTAGAAATCCACCAGTGGATATGGGGGCGATGTATCATTTCTTCGTCAATATGATGCATGCATGAATTGCTGTTGGAGTTGCTGGAAATGTTGGAGGAGCTAATCATGTGGATCCAGTTGAGAATAATTATGCTAAGCTGAGCATAGATTACACCAGTCTTGGTGGGAAGCCATTTATGGGGATGGAGAATGCCATAGTGGTAGAGACTTGGATGTTGCATTATGAGCGTATCTATGCTGATTTGGGTTTAGATGATGAGCATAAGAGAAGGTTGGCCTCTAGGAAGTTGCAAGGGTCAGTGCTTCATTGGTGGAACAATGTTTCTGTCGGTGTTCCGGTGGAGGAATTGACATTGGCTGATTTTCGAAGGAGATTTGAATAGAGGTTTATGTCTAAGGTTGCTAAATCAGCACTGCTGAGGAAGTTTATGGATATGGAGCAGGGAGACATGTCGGTTGTTGAGTATGCCACTAAGTTTGATGAGTTGTCCCGTTATGGATATAATACTATAGACACTGTCATTAGGAGGAATGAGAGGTTCATTAGGGGACTGAGGCCCGAGATTGCTAGGGCGACCCTTCCACATCTTTGTGATCCTAGTAATGTAGTGGCAGAGATGGCAATTCGCCATGAGGAGATGCTAGTTGTTTATGCTAGAGAGAAGCCAGTGGAAATCAAAGGTTCTCGGGGGAAGAAAAGAAAGTTCTTTAAGAAGAAGGGAACCCAGAAGGGAGATGCTGCCAAGAAGGCTAAAGCTGATTTAGTTTGCTTCAAGTGTGATAAGAAGGGTCATTATGCTCATGAGTGCCAGTCAGGCAAGAGGAAGAAAGCTGCTGATAAGAAGAACGTGAAGTGCTTTTACTGTGATCAGGTTGGGAATTATAAGGACCAGTGCCCATAGCCAGTCAGGACGGACAAGGGAAAGGTTTTTGCTGTTGGACCATCATCTACTAGGCCAAGTGCAACTGAAAAAGGGAAGACTGTGATAGAAGGAACGTTTTTCATTCAGAGTATGCCAATTAGGATACTATATGATACTGGTGCATCACGTTCATTTATAACTCAGAAATTGGTTGATAGGTTATGCTTAGAACCCACATACCTTGTTACTTCCTTAAGTGTTGTGAATCAAATAGAAGGGTATGCAACTCTGGGGATGAGATGTGACCAGTTAGAACTTGACTTGTTAGGTCATATGTTTGCATGTAGTCTGTATGTTTACAATTTTGTAGATTTTGAAATCATTTTGGGTACGGATTGGTTGAGCAAGTATGAGGCTAGTATATTTTGCCAGGATGTGGAGATATCACTGAGACACCAAGATAGTCATAATCGAATCATATTCTCAGTGGAGAATTCTGACCGGAGTAGTTGTGCTTTGTTAAGTGCTATGGAAATAGGAGAAGAGTTAAGTCAGTTTCGAGTAGCAAGATAGTTTGCTGATGTCTTTGAGCTGGTCACAAGACTACCACCGAAACGAGCTGTTGAGTTTCAAATAGATCTTGTGCCAGGAGCTATGAGTAGACCACCTAGTAGGATGACACCTACTAAGATGAAAGAATTGAAGGTGCAACTAGTGGATCTAGGAAGAAGGAATTTTATTAGACCAAGCAGTTCTCCTTGGGGAGCAGCTGTAGTATTCGTGAAGAAACCAGATGGGTCATTGAGGATGTGCATCGACTATCGTAAGTTGAATGAGAAGAAAATTAAGAATAAATATCCTTTTCCAAGAATAGACGACCTGTTCGATTAGTTGTGTGGAGCCAGAATGTTTTCCCAGTTGGATTTGGCAACAGGTTTCCATCAGCTAAGATTGGCAGAGGACAGTATTCCTTTGACTACCTTTCGGATAAGGTATGGTTTGTATGAGTGGTTAGTAATGCTATTCAGGTTAATGAATGCACCTGATTTCTTAGTGGATCTGATGAACCAAGTTTTCCGAGAGTACTTAGAGGTTCCTGCTGGTGTTTATAGATGACATTTTAGTATTCTCTAAGAATGAAAGAGAGCATAAAGATCATCTTAGAGTTATAGCATAAAGATCATCTTAGAGTTGTGCTTGAGACACTAAGGCAGCATTAGTTGAAGGCTAAGTTTTCCAAGTGTCTTTTTTGGAATAAAGAGGTTAAGTTTCTTGGTCACGTGGTTTCAGAGAAAGGCTTGTCAGTCGATCGAGATAAGATCGAAGCTGTTAATAATTGGAGAAGAGCAGAGACGGTGACTGAGATTAGAAGTTTTCTTGGACTTGCTGGCTATTGCCGGAGATTCATTAATAATTTCTCGTGGATAGCAGCGCCTTTGACTAAGCTAACCAGGAAGGAGGGGAAATTTGTCTGGTCCGACAAATTTGAGGAAGCATTCCTTAAGTTAAAGCATTTGTTGACCAATGCACCTGTGTTAGTAGTTCCAGACGGAAACCAAGGGTTGGTGGTGTATACCGATGCATGTGGAACTCGATTTGGAGCTGTGTTGTTGAAAAATGGTAAAAAAAAATTGCCTACGCTTTGCGACAGCTTAGACCGCATGAATTGAGATATCCTACTCATGATTTAGATTTGGCTGCGGTGATCTTCGCATTGAATATTTGGAGGCATTATCTCTTAGGAGAGAGATTTGAGCTATACACAGATCATAAGTCTTTAAGATACTTATTCTCTCAAAAGGAGCTGAATATGAGAAAACAGAGGTGGCTGGAGTTTTTGCCTGCTTATGATTTTGGTATAGAGTATACTCCTGGGAAAGGAAATAAGGTAGCGGATGCTCTTAGCAGAAGACATCAGAATGTGGTGTTACTTATGTTGGAAGAATGGAAGGATTTGGAAGCTTTGACTACTTGTAGGGCGTAGTTAAGATCAACTGTTAGTTCTAGTCAGAGTACCGCCCTGTTGTCCTATTTAGAAGTTTGACCAGCATTGATCGAAAGGATAGCTTCTAAGCAGAAGGAGGATCTAGTATTAGCCGAGAAGATCAGAAGGCTTGAGGTTGGAACTGAGATCGATGATCTAAAAGATTTTAGTTTTGACCGGAGAGGATGGTTGAGAAAGAAGGGACGGTTATGCGTTCCAAATGTTGAGGACTTGAGGAAAGAAGTTATTGGAGAATGTCATTGGTCCAAGTTTACGATTCATCCTGGAGGGACCAAGATGTATCAAGATATGAAGAGAAGCTTCTATCGGGAAGATATGAAGAGGGATGTTGGCTTGTGGGTTAGGCAGTGTGCAAACTATCAATAAGTGAAAGCCAAACGAGCCGAGTGGGTTGCTTCCGCCTTTAGAGATTCCACTTTGGAAATGGGATTCGATATCCATTGATTTTATAGAAAGGTTGCCAAGGTCAAATAGAGGAAATAAAAGTATATGGGTCATTGTGAATAGGTTGAATAAGAGTGCCCATTTCATTCTAGTTAAGTCAACCAGAACGGCACCTATTTTAGCTAAGTTGTTCATGAAGAACATAATTAGACTTCATGGGATTCCTAGTAGCATAGTCAGTGACAGAGATGCTTTGTTTACTAGCGAATTCTGGAAGAGTCTATAGGATGTGTCAGGCACTAAGCTCAAGATGAGTACTGCATATCACCCTCAGACGGATGGGCAGACAGAGAGGGTCAATAAGGTACTTGAGGATTTGTTGAGAGCTTGTGTATTGGACTTTAGTGGATCTTAGGAGGATCACCTACATATGGTTGAGTTTTCCTATAATAATAGTTATCAGACTAGTATAGGAATGGCGCCTTTTGAAGCTATGTATGGATGGTCATGCAAATCACCAGAATGTTGGTTGGAGACTGGAGACAGATTAGTCTTAGGTCCGGATTTGGTTAGAGAGGCGTCATAGAAGACCGAGTTGATCCGAGGAAGGATGAAGGAAGCTCAGTCCAAACAGAAGAGTTACGCTGATAAGAGGCATAAAGACCTAGAATTCTCAGTTAGAGATAAGGTTTTTATTAAGGTATCACCGATGAAGGGTGTGGTACGATTTGGAAAGTTAGGGAAGCTGGTACCGAGATATGTTGGTCCATTCTAGATTACAGAGAGGATTGGAAAGCTCCCATACATAGTAGAGTTGCCGAGTAGTATGGCAGGTGTCCATAATGTATTTCATGTGTCTCATCTTCGCAAGTATATGCATGATCCAGAGACTACTATTCCTCTAACAGGGTTGGAAGATTTGACAGTAGAGCCTAATTTGACTTTTGTTAGACAACCAGTTTGGGTTGTAGCGAGAGATGAGAAAAGGTTGAGGGACAAGACAGTCAAGTTGGTGAAAGTTCAGTGGATGGACAACGAGAAGGACTGTACTAGGGAGACATAAGACATGATTCGAGATACTTATCCTGATTTTCTTTGAGAGTATGTCTATATTAGCTTTATATAGATAGTTGCTAGTCAGGTAGACTAGTTTGGTTGTTAGGAGTGGTTACAGATGATTGCTATGTTTAGTATTAGTCCTTGTTGAATTTCGAGGATGAAATTCTTTAAAGTGGGATACCTATTACACCTTTAATTTTTAATAACTTTTTCAGGAGATTTAATTAGATAAATTAAATAGAATAATGTAAACATTAGAGTGATATAGGGATTGAGATTTGAATAAATGATAAGAAGGTCGCGCTTAACAAATTAAATGGGCCTAAGAATGGTTTCTAAGTTAATTAATTTACACAAGGGAATATTGGGAAATAGCCACACAAAACCCCTTACCCTTATATATATTCTCGTTCCTTATACCATTCGCGGTCCATTTTTGAAATGATCCTGACTCGACCTTCGAAAATCGACACCCGTACTTCACTTGTACTCGAATGCCACAAATTCAAACGCCGAATCTGGCTCGCCGGAGCTTATAACACGGTAAGTATAACAACACAGCGGAAGAAAGAAATGAATGATATCATATACATCACAAATGATACAATATCCAGAATATGATATACAACAATGATATCTATATGATACAAGAATATCAGAGACAAATAATGATGTTATAGCGGAAACAACGGAAGTGATAACTCCAAATGATCTTTAAAAGAGAATGAGTCCAACAACTTCAACATCAAGCTCGAACCACCATCACGTTGCATAAAGATAAGCAAGGTCAGTCCTGATCTCCAAAAACTGAACTAGCTCCAAATCATTTATTAAACCTGATTATCTGAAAAACCTAATTCTAGACTGCCCGTGTGGAAAATTGTGGGCACCCAGAGTTTAGGAAGGGAACAATAAACTCCGGGTTAGTCATGGGACTGGTATGAGTAAACAAAAACAATTTATCTTTAAACAAACAACAAAAGAATTTTAAACATTGAAATCCGCAATGCTTTTTGGAAAATGAAACTACCATAAGACCTCCCACCACACACACAATGCAATCGCAGACTTGGAGGAGATTTTTTTTATGATAGTCAAATATGCTTAATACGAGAAAACTCTTTTGATATTATTACTAGTGCATAGTGTGAAAATCCTTTTGAAAATATAATATTAATCTTAGACAGCATAGGTACCATTATATTATGCCTGCTATAGCTGCCATCTGAGGAGACAGGTTATACAACTGCAATCGTAAAGGGCTCGTATTGTTTCTTTGGATTTCCAACAAATGGTCAGGCTTAAGGAACTTCCTACTGCCACATGGGTACGCCTCTGGAGGGACATCCCGAGAACTAACTAGCTCTTTGCCAACACAAGGCCGGGTTTCCTCTTACTAGGTAACTACTACATGAGTATGCCACCCCCCGGTCGTTTGCGACCTTTATCCGAGGCGCCTCGATCACAAAGCAACAACCACACAGTAAATGAGATTGATGCAACCACACAGGTAAAGCATCTGGGCTCCATACCATGATACCACCTTTTTCCAGAAGGAAATGACATACCCAAAAGGGTGTGACCCTCATAACCTTACCGCATCTTTCCTGTTTCAACCATTTCCGCACTACGCCATAGATGGCCTTCTGCAACAGATTTGCATGGTGTTGCCAGCTAAAATGTTGCGATAGGTATGCTGATTTTTGTCTATTGCAACACACGCTTTAAGGTGTTAGCATAGATATCAGCAAAATGTTGCAGTAGCTATAGCTGTATTCAAATTAAAAAATTAATAAAATTAGCAATCCGCGTGAATACGATCCAACGATCTATATTTAATCCGACTGTTAAAATGGATCACCACTGCACTTTTTACCAAATTTTCGTTTTCCCGCCTATGTTGGTGTAGATCCCCTTTCAGTTTTCAATTCATAATTCTCAAATCAAAAAGCAAATTCACGAAATCCAGCAAATTCATACTTCCAATTCGCATATGCTTTTCGATGTCAGATTGGAATTCGGTATCAGACTCCTAGAGCTCCGGAATCAGATCCGGCATGAAGTGAAAAGCGCCACCTCCTTCATACTCCTAGAGCTCCGGAATCAGATCCGGCATGAAGTGTTTCAGGTTGGGGTCGTGGTTGGGTGAGGCTGATTGTAGAAGTAGGTCGCGGTGGGTTTGTTTGTCGCGGAATGTTGCGGGGTTTGTCAGTGTTCGATTGGTGGTTAGTTGTTGATTTTAGAGGCAAATCGTGGGTTTTATTTGGGTTGATGGGTTGGTGATAAAGACGATTCATGAAGTGACGGGGAAGTCGAATTTGGGTACCGAAGTTAGCATTTTTGGAATTCACGATTAGAGGAGGGGGGTTCGGCTCACTACAGTGTGATTAACGTGTTTGTTTGGTTTATGGGTTGAGTTTGTCGACTGCGTTGTAGCTGGAAGGTAGTGATGCAGGTTGTAGGAGCAGTTTGTACAGGGAGATGGTTGAGGAGGTTGAGCGGTGTAGTTTCATGGAGGTGCTGCTGTTGTTCGTTAGTGAAGTTCTGGATGGTTCAGGTAGGAAGAAGAAGAAGTTGAAGGAAGAAGTCATTGATGATGGTTTAAATAAAAGAGTTTTGTGGAGCAAGGAGGAACTGAATTGTAGTTAGTTTGTTTGGGTGATATGAAGCGGGGAGGAGCGGAGGAGCAGTTCGTTGTAAGTGTGGGGGTATTTTGGTGATTGAAGTGCTGTTGTAGTAGAGGAGTTGTAGTGATGAGTTGATGGAGGTGGATTCTCTTGTTGGTTATTTAGACGCGAATGCCTTCAAAGCTATGTCACCCAATTGGTGATCTTGTAAGTGACAATTCTACTATCACAGTTGTAAATGCATATGCTGCTGCTAGTGATGATATTGCAGCTGTTGTTCTTAAAGATGCTGGGTTTGCTACTGAAACGTGGGCTGAAATGGCACTAATTTCTTCTAATGGTATAGTTGCAGCAGTTTGGGGATGGTGGCAGTGAAGGGTAATGTATTACTTATTAACACGCAACCTGTTCGATGAAATGTCAATTTTTATTTATCATGGTTTCAGGTCTTTTACCAAGGCAGAGCTAAAAGCAAGGTTATTTCAGTTTTCACTGAACAATTTGCTAAGAATGATGGCTGGAAAAAGGTCGGATGATTCAGAAGAAGCCATGAAAGAGTTGCAAAAGTCAATCATCGAGGAGGTGTTCAAATTCGCAGGAGGTCGATCCCCGCCGGGACTGCGGTGCCCCGGACCCCCGCCGGCGCTGCGCCCGGACCCGCTTCTCGGCTCGCCTTCGGCTCGGCACTCGGCTCGTCATATATTCGTCAGTGTCAGTGTCTGTATAAATTGAAACTGCATATGTAATGAGTGAACTGAGTGATGTAGTGAGGAATATCTGTATATGTAAATATCAGTGTTATATATCATTGAATTGTAAAATAGTGGAGTCAGGAATTTGTACTATTTCTAATGTTGAAATAAAATATTTATTTAAATAAATTACTGTTTGAATATCAAATTCTATGCAAATAGCATTTTATTAAATAAATATTTATTTCTACTAAAAAATCAAATATGCTCTACATTGTGGGCCCCACAAATTCAGAAAGTTAATATCTATAGCAACATTTTGGAATGTTGGTACAGACACCTATGGATGTTGCTATAGATCCAAATATGGTTCTATTGCAACAATATTTCTTATGTTGCCTTAGATAGTCAAAATGTTGCCTTTGAGGTCTGCGGCAACGCGGCAAAATGCAACACCGAGAAAGTGTTGCCTTTGCCCTTTTTTAGCCTACAGCATCATTTTTTGGCACTTCCTGCATCACTTCTTTGGTGTTGCAGTATGCAATCTATGGCGTAGTGCCGGGTTGTGAGGTCCGATGAGGTCTCGTCCACAAAGCTATGCTTCTTCACTAATCCAAGCTTTGATCAACAAATGATCAACAACACACAGCAACACTTAGTATGCCACACTACCAAATTGGGAGTATATCACTGATAACCTTCAACTACATAACCTCTGAGCTCGTACATCTCAGAGAAGGGTGTTAAGCTAAGAGAATAAATCTCCGCCACCAAACAGAAATGTATTCGAAAGAAATTAGCTTTATATCTCAAAGTGTAATGTCAGACATACAACCATACAAGTCTGTTTCTGGTTCGAACAGAACCGAAGGAACTTCCAAAGAAGCCCTTGCAATCCGGGTATTCACAATCCCGATCGGACTTCCCATCACTTAGGAAATCTCTATACCGTAGCTTCTCAGTGCAGAGACAATCGATAGGTTATCCTATCGTTCTCGCAAACACCCGGTCTTCAACACCGGTCTTCAAATGCTATCCATTTACGTCGTATCACTATTCGGAATGGGTTATATGACACAAAGTCCTCTCCCGGCTAAACCGAATGGTGAGCGCAATATTTTAAAACATATGGATATTAGGATTTCAATTAAGTCACAACTTATTACCCAAAACTTTTCTTTCAAATGGTTTAAACAAATTACCATTTTAATCTTTTACACAAAAAGATTCATCTCACAAAGTTCACCCAGTTTCACAAAGATCTATTCATAGATTTTCAAATCAATTTCCATTTCAATTGGATTAACTCATTAAATCTTTAAATCAAAGATTTAACTTATAGCTTTCAAAACAATTCCATTTCGATCTTTTATACAACAGGTACACCTTTCCAATTTCAAAACAAAATTCAACAATCTTTCACAAAGATTTATTCATAACTCGGAAAACCATTTTCATTTCAAACTTGAAATTCTTTTGAACAAATTGGAAATTCATTCCTTATATTAAAGCTTCTATTATTTGAAAACAAATAGTTTTCATTTCGGAAAATCTGATTCATTTATACGAGTTAAAGTCCTTGGGTTAAATTCAAATTCTCAAAACCATACTTTTAAAATGGTTTAAATTCATATAAACACATTTATAGCATCTTTAACCATAATTTCCAAACATGGAATTCAATTCCAAATTTTGAATTCAAATTCAAATTAAATTATTTAAATTGGAAACTTTATTCTCAAAACTCCTTTTCAAAAGCTTTAACATTTAACCCAAATCGATTTCCAAAATCAATTGAAATTAAAATTTCAATTTCAAAAACATTAAATTGAAATCATCTGTGACTTAACCGATTTCCTCGTGAAATCCATATTTGTGTGTGTAAAAGTGTGGTCCAGGGGTTTTACACAGTAGTGCAACATTACCAATCATCACATCATCACAGATTTAATCATATCAATATCGATAAGCGGTATATTCCTATAACGCTTATCTTCCATTTACCAATTCACAGATAAATAATATACCTTCATCACAGCTTGATTTAAAACAAATTTACATCACAAAGCATCACACAGTAGAGAATATCAAACAATTCACAACATTCAATAGAATACAGTCATCCATAAGTGAAACCAATTAAGATATCTGATTAATCTAAACCAAATCATTTGCCTATGGATAATTCCTAGTCAGGGTTAATTATACTCTAATTACATTAAGTAATTACCCTTAATTAACTACACAAATTAATTATTCTTAACCAATTACAGTAATTAACCTTTAATTACTTCATTAATTAATTAACTAAAATTAATTACCATTATTAATTAATCGTTTAATTATTAACAAATAATTATACTCAAACTTCAAATTATCATTCAATTCATTACATCCAGTAATTATCTATTAATTACTTTTAAGTTATTTAAACAATTTGGATTTTAAAATTTTATTTATGTCTAAACTGAATTCTAATTCAAACTTGGATTACATTTGATTTAACCTCAGTTTTAAAACCTTGCTTCATAAATTTAAATTTGGTTTTAAAATTGTCAAAACAAAAACAGTTTCAGGTTGAAAGCCTGTAACCAATTTTTTATTTTACCCGAGATCCTCAGTTCCCTGCTTCGAGTAAACAACTCGAATCACTCGAGTACAACGCGAGAAAACCAATTCTTTCCAGGCAAACAAATACCCAGATCACAAAGTGCTCGTGCACGTGCACATCATCTCTAGCGACCTCCGACCAACTTCGACGATCCCGTCCTGATGACGAACTCGTCGACGACGAACCCCGATTGTTCGAACCACTCCATTACCTCGAAATCGAAATTCGAGTTCGAGCTTAAAACTTGGAACCACCAAACCATCATAACCCACAACCTATCAACGCCACGTCTCCACAGCTCCGACCACTAGACGACTTGAGACTCCGGCCTCGACTTCGTCAACCCCACAGCCACCATTACCCAAAACCTAGAGCAACTCGATGCTCGAACGAAGACGTGCGGCACGAGTTTCCTATGCGCTTGAAAATTAGGTTTACGAACTACAATTATACGCCACCGATGCCACAGTCATCATTGCCACCTCCGACCATTTTTCTAGGCATCCCCGTAGGCTCCTCCATCTCTAGCCAAAGCCCCGACCAACACGACTCAACCGATCATCAGTACTTGGTCGAAATCCAATTTGCAAACAAAACGAACTGCTCTCAAACCACACAATTAAAAATCATCAAACCAAGTTTAAAAATCATGTCTTCCAGTAAGGATTCAAGTTATATTCTTGAATCAATAATTCGTGAAGTTCGAAATTTCCAGAATTTAAAGTTTTCACTGTAAAAATTTGATCTTTCATCCTATATACATTTATACTTCATGAAACCATTTTTAAATTGTAACTCATACTTAAGCGCAACTATTTTGTTTTAAAACCAAGGCCTGATATTGATTAGAAAACAAGAAATTGGATTTTCTTTGGTGTTTCTATGTCCTGGAACTAACAGAGAAGATGCACTGATCAATACACACACACACACACACAAGCAATTCCAAGATATATATACTTAAGTTTAAATAGCTGGATGTTACTCACCTTCCAAATTTTGATTCCAGAAGCCTTCAAGTTGAAGTTGAAGTCTTTTTTTTTAATTTGTAAAGTTGAAAATCCTATTTGAGTTTGCTAACTGGAACTTCCTTCTTGATTCAGGCTTGCATTAGTGGTTTTGATATTTTAATCTGAAGTTTAAGTTGATGTTTGGTTTGAATGTAAAGTGATATTATCTCAGTTTTCCCACAGTTAAAAATGGTGAACGAAATTGGAATGAAGTAGATATATAGAAATAAGTTTACAGGGTGATAAAATATTTTTCTTTTTTTAGTACAATATAGGCAGAGATATTTGCTTTGCTTGTTTCTTTACTTGGTGGCTGACAATACATATTGTGGCTAGCATTAATTGTTGTTGTACAAATCTTTTCTCAGCCTTCATACTTATCCAATTTTGTTTGTTCAACTTGAATATATATTTTTGTTCCTTTGTCTTCTTATACAAGCTAATACATATATATTTTGTTTCTTTTACAAGCCATTCACATATATTTCTTTTCTTTGTTGTCTGGTTTCTTCCTTCCAGGTCTACACTTATCTTTTGTTTGTTTGAATACTTGAATGTATTTTTGTTTATACTTGTCTTTCTTATGTTTACTTTCTATTTTACAACTATAAAATTTATCTTATGTATCTATTTTAATTTCTATTTCTAACTTAAATATGTAGTTCTAACTTAAATATTTATTTTTTAACTTTAATACTTATTGTCTTGTATTTCTCTCTCTCTCTCTCTATATGTATATATATATATATATATTTCTCTAACATAAACCATCAATTATTAATTTGAAATTATTTATTTTCATACTTGTGTCAAATGTCTATATTTTTTATATTTATGTTTAAACCATTTACTAAAAATTAAAATTCAAATCCAGTGTATATATATAAATTCAAACTTACTCATTTATGCACATATACATATATATTCACATATATACATACAAGATTTAAATTCAAATGATTTAACACATACTTTATTTGAATTTGGAGAAACTCAAATCGATTTACCAAAAATTTATTCCAAAATTAAATTAATTATCAATTTAAATTTAGTTAAAAACCGAGATCGTTACAGGTTCCCCCCCCCTTAAGAAATTTCATCACCGAAATTTTCCAGGGAGACACAAAGATAGATGAAGAATATTTCATCAAATTAACTGAACATCTATTCTACATTTGGCTTACCAAATCAGAATATCAATAATAGATACGAGAACAAATCTTTTTAATTTTTCACAAGATACTCGGGTTATCCAGATCTCCGAAATATGCAGAGGCATTGGTCAGTTCGAAGGGATAACTTACCATTCGTAGAACATTTCCGGACCCAAAAAATAGACAGATATATGGATACAATTCCAAACTTTTTTTAATTTAGAAACCAAATTATACCTATCAACCATAGTAACCAAAGCAACTAATTCATCCAAACAACAATTCTGACCTATTTGGAGTTTAGGTCCCATGCAAATATATCAAATCTCTTCCTAGATCTACCAGGAACCATCGAAGAATAGAAAATAGATGTTGAACAAAAGAGATTGATAGAGAAAAGATTGTTTCCTTGTTGTTACAGGGTATTGACCATATATAGTCGTATTCCCCCGTCCCCTATCTCATCCTCTTCTTGCACTCATACTTACTATTAGTGGATAGTAAGAGAATTTACTGAGGTATACGGACGGATATCTTAAGGATTACTCATTCTAGGGTATACTTCACCCTATCTCTAATGAGCTACTTAATGTGTTATACTCCTGAGCTAAAGTTCAACCTTAGCTCTGATACCAAATGAAATGATCCTGACTCGGCCGTCGAAAATTGACACCTGTACTTCACTTGCACTCGAATGCCGTAGATTCAAACACCGAATCTGGCTCGCCGGAGCTTATAACACAGTAAGTATAACAACACAGTGGAAGAAAGAAATGAATGATATCATATACATCACAAATGATACAATATCCAGAATATGATATACAACAATGATATCTAAATGATACAAGAATATCAGAGACAAATAATGATGCTACAGTGGAAGCAACAGAAGTGATAACTCCAAATGATCTTTAAAAGAGAATGAGTCCAACAACTCCAACATCAAGCTCGAACCACCATCACGTTGCACAAAGATAAGCAAGGTCAGTCCTGATCTCCAAAAACTGTACTAGCTCCAAATCATTTATTAAACCTGACTATCTGAAAAACCCAACTCTAGACTGCCCGTGTGGAAAATTGTGGGCACCCATAGTTTAGGAAGGGAACAATAAACTCCGGGTCAGTCATGGGACTGGTTTGAGTAAACAAAAACAGTTTATCTTTAAACAAACAACAAAAGAATTTTAAACATTGAAATCCGCAATGCTTTTTGGAAAATGAAACTACAATAAGACCTCCCACCACACACAAAATGCAATCGCAGACTTGGAGGAGATTTCTTCTTATGATAGTCAAATATGCTTAATACGAGAAAACTCTTTTGATATTATTACTAGTGCATAGTGTGAAAATCCTTTCGAAAATATAATATTAATCTTTGCCAGCAAAGGTACCATTATATTATGCCTGCTATAGCTGCCGCCTGAGGAGGTAGGTTATACAACTACAATTGTAAAGGGCTCGTATTGTTTCTTTGGATTTCCAACAAATGGTCAGGCTAAGGAACTTCCTACTGCCACATGGGTACGCCTTTGGAGGGACGTCCCGAGAACTAACTAGCTCTCTGCCAACACAAGGCCGGGTTAACTCTTACTAGGTAACTACTTCACGAGTATGCCACCCCCGGTCGTTTGCGACCTTTATCCGAGACGCCTCGATCATAAAGCAACAACCGCACGGTAAATGAGATTGATGCAACCACATAGGTAAAGCATCTGGGCTCCATACCATGATACCACCTTTTTCCAAAAGGAAATGACATACCCTATAGGGTGCGACCCTCATAACCTTGCCGCATCTTTCCTGTTTCGACCATTTCCGGGTTGTGAGGTCCGATGAGGTCTCGTCCACAAAGCTATGCTTCTTCATAAAGCCATGCTTTGATCAACAAATGATCAGCAACACACAGCAACACTTAGTATGCCACACTACCAAATTGGGAGTATATCACTGATAACCTTCAACTACATAACCTCTGAGCTCGTAAGTCTCAGAGAAGGGTGTTAAGCTAAGAGAATAAATCTCCGCCACCAAACAGAAATGTATTTGAAAGAAATCAGCTTTATATCTCAAAGTGTAATGTCAGACATACAACCATACAAGTATGTTTCGGGTTCGAACAGCACCGAAGGCACTTCCAAAGAAGCCCTTGCAATCCGGGTATTCACAATCCCGATCGGAATTCCCATCACTTAGGAAATCTCTATACCATAGCTACTCAGTGTAGAGACAATCGATAGGTTATCCTATCGTTCTCGCAAACACCCGGTCTTTAACACCGGTCTTCAAATGCTATCCATTTACGTCGTATCACTATTCGGAATGGGTTATATGACACAAAGTCCTCTCCCGGCTAAACCGAATGGTGAGCGCAATATTTTAAAACATATGGATATTAGGATTTCAATTAAGTCACAACTTATTACCCAAAACTTTTCTTTCAAATGGTTTAAACAAATTACCATTTTAATCTTTTACACAAAAAGATTCATCTCACAAAGTTCACCCAGTTTCACAAAGATCTATTCATAGATTTTCAAATCAATTTCCATTTCAATTGGATTAACTCATTAAATCTTTAAATCAAAGATTTAACTTATAGCTTTCAAAACAATTCCATTTCGATCTTTTATACAACAGGTACACCTTTCCAATTTCAAAACAAAATTCAACAATCTTTCACAAAGATTTATTCATAACTCGGAAAACCATTTTCATTTCAAACTTGAAATTCTTTTGAACAAATTGGAAATTCATTCCTTAGATTAAAGCTTCTATTATTTGAAAACAAATAGTTTTCATTTCGGAAAATCTGATTCATTTATACGAGTTAAAGTCCTTGGGTTAAATTCAAATTCTCAAAACCATACTTTTAAAATGGTTTAAATTCATATAAACACATTTATAGCATCTTTAACCATAATTTCCAAACATGGAATTCAATTCCAAATTTTGAATTCAAATTCAAATTAAATTATTTAAATTGGAAACTTTATTCTCAAAACTCCTTTTCAAAAGCTTTAACATTTAACCCAAATCAATTTCCAAAATCAATTGAAATTAAAATTTCAATTTCAAAAACATTATATTTGAATCATCAGTGACTTAACCGATTTCCTCGTGAAATCCATAGTTGTGTGTGTAAAAGTGTGTTCCAGGGGTTTTACACAGTAGTGCAACATTACCAATCATCACATCATCACAAATTTAAGCATATCAATATCGGTAAGCGGTATATTCCTATAACGCTTATCTTCCATTTACCAATTCACAGATAAATAATATACCTTCATCACAGATAAAATAAATTACATTCATCACAGCTTGAATTAAAACAAATTTACATCACAAAGCACCACATAGTAGAGAATATCAAACAATTCACAACATTCAATAGAATACAGTCATCCATAAGTGAAACCAATTAAGATATCTGATTAATCTAAACCAGATCATTTGCCTATGGATAATTCCTAGTCAGGGTTAATTATACTCTAATTACATTAAGTAATTACCCTTAATTAACTACACAAATTAATTATTCTTAACCAATTACAGTAATTAACCTTTAATTACTTCATTAATTAATTAACTAAAATTAATTACCATTATTAATTAATCGTTTAATTATTAACAAATAATTATACTCAAACTTCAAATTATCATTCAATTCATTACATCCAGTAATTATCTATTAATTACTTTTAAGTTATTTAAACAATTTGGATTTTAAAATTTTATTTATGTCTAAACTGAATTCTAATTCAAACTTGGATTACATTTGATTTAACCTCAGTTTTAAAGCCTTGCTTCATAAATTTAAATTTGGTTTTAAAATTATCAAAACAAAAACAGTTTCAGGTTAAAAGCCTGTAACCAAATTTTTTTTTTACCCGAGATCCTCAGTTCCCTGCTTCAAGTAAACAACTCGAATCACTCGAGTACAACGCGAGAAAACCAATTCTTCCCAGGCAAACAAATACCCAGATCACAAAGTGCTCGTGCACGTGCACATCATCTCTAGCGACCTCCAACCAACTTCGACGATCCCGTTCTGATGACAAACTCGTCGACGACGAACCCTGATTGTTCGAACCACTCCATTACCTCGAAATCGAAAATCGAGTTCGAGCTTAAAACTTGGAACCACCAAACCATCATAACCCACAACCAATCAACGCCACGTCTCCACAGCTCCGACCACTAGACGACTCGAGACTCCGGCCTCGACTTCGTCAACCCCACAGCCACCATTACCCAAAACCTAGAGCAACTCGATGCTCGAACGAAGACGTGAGGCACGAGTTTCCTATGCGCTTGAAAATTAGGTTTACGAACTACAATTATACGCCGCCGATGCCACAGTCATCATTGCCACCTCCGACCATTTTTCTAGGCATCCCTGTAGGCTCCTCCATCTCCAGCCAAAGCCCCGACCAACACGACTCAACCGATCATCAGTACTTGGTCGAAATCCAATTTGCAAACAAAACGAACTGCTCTCAAACCACACAATTAAAAATCATCAAACCAAGTTTAAAAATCATGTCTTCCAGTAAGGATTCAAGTTATATTCTTGAATCAATAATTCGTGAAGTTCGAAATTTCTAGAATTTAAAGTTTTCACTGTAAAAATTTGATCTTTCATCCTATATACATTTATACTTCATGAAACCATTTTTAAATTGTAACTCATACTTAAACACAACTATTTTGTTTTAAAACCAAGGCCTGATATTGATTAGAAAACAAGAAATTGGATTTTCTTTGGTTGTTCTATGTTCTGGAACTAACAGAGAAGATGCACTGATCAATATATATATATATACACACACACACACACAAAGCAATTCCAAGATATATATACTTAAGTTTAAATAGCTGGATGTTACTCACCTTCCAAATTTTGATTCCAGAAGCCTTCAAGTTGAAGTTGAAGTCTTTTTTTTAATTTGTAAAGTTGAAAATCCTGTTTGAGTTTGCTAACTGGAACTTCCTTCTTGATTCAGGCTTGCATTAGTGGTTTTGATATTTTAATCTGAAGTTTAAGTTGATGTTTGGTTTGAATGTAAAGTGATATTATCTCAGTTTTCCCACAGTTAAAAATGGTGAACGAAATTGAAATGAAGTTGATATATAAAAAGAAGTTTACAGGGTGATAAAATATTTTTCTTTTTTTAGTACAATATATGTGACGCCCCACCTCTATACTCATAATAACAAAGAGTATTAAAAGAAATACTGTCTATTATTACGAAGAATAAGGCTGGATAGGAGCGACCATCCGTAATTGCCTTACACTAATATTGGTTATCTCGATAGGAGTGGTATATACTTTTTATTTTTCATCTATTATTTATTTACTCCCATCGACATATCCAATTATCAGTATAAAACAAACTACGATAGTTCATAATAGTTTAGGACATTAGATATAACAATAACACAGATAATATAAATGCGGAACACGGAATAACAAAAATCTCATATATATAACCGATGTCAGTTACAATATAGTTGACACGATACATATGATACAACTACAACTGTCGACTCTAGAAGTTATATATGCAAGTACATTATCGACTAATATACATGAATACGTATCGTTCTATACAATGACATGACTACTACAAAATGACACTGACAACTTCAAAAGATGTGAAAAGTCTTCATATCCTGAACAGCAACTCAAAGAAGAAAATCTACAACCTGAAATAACTCGGGTCTGACCCGAGTATTACATTCAAAAGAAAATAATACCCAGGTCAGTCTAATTCAAACCAGTTTATTAGTGCATATAGGCAGTAATAATTTAAATAGACGACAGTCACAATAATTCCCGTCTATCCGATTCTTTAAACAAAGAAACCGGATAACGGTCAATATAACACTTAACAGTGTTTAACAAAAATCAGCAGATTTAAATCATCAACAGAGATAAATAAACAATTTATCAAATCGACTAAATCAATTTAAAGCCATTGGAATTGTCACAATGATCGCAAGGTCAAACCCCGAAATCGGGTTCAACTCAAGGAATAACAAGGGAGGTGAGTACTGCACTGATAAATGAAGTGCAGCCACAAACGCATATGTTCAAGGACACATGCACATAAATCCGGGTAACATAAACAACATGTAGTGGTATATAAGTAGGAACCAAGTGAAGAAACTGCAGTGTCAAGTATGCATGAAACTGGATGGAGCAAACTCAACAGGAAATGTATATGAACATAAAGTAGTTCAATACTATTACACCTAACAGATGTAACATGAAGTGATAATTCAAAGGCTACACCGTATCATAGTGCAGGCAACAAAAGAAGGACAACTCGAATGGACATAGCACATGCACCACATACGAGTGCACATACACATAAGTACTCGAAGTCAAGACTACATGAGCCAAGACCGGGGATCAAGGCAGCAGCCATATGCAAACGAGGATGGCAAGTGAGAATAGTAGGATGTACAGAACATCACTAATGAAACAAGTTCAAGAAGATAGTGGATATATACTACACCACTACAGAAACAGTGCAAATATGAAGTGCGCAACAAGTGATGCACAAATGAATATAAGAACAGCCTGTAACAAAACTGCAGATACAACAAGATTACAACACAGTAAAACTGGACAGTACTAGTATTTCAATCAAGAACAAGACAATGCCTAAGTAAAAAGGCAAAGAACTGAACAATGTCGAAGTCAAGGGAAAGCCAAGTATGCTACAGAAATCATCAAAGCGGTAGTGAACCCACATGTGTAGGGTCAACACATATACATGCACACATACTATGGTATGTATGCACGCATGTGAAACCATAAAAATAATCAAGCTACACTACACATGAACTACAAGTGAACATGTCAATCTTTGAATGGTCATACAATTATATACATACATGAATGTATGTATACAATGCAAACGTAAATATGATAGCAAGTACACACAGGAAAGCAGTGAAATGGGCAAAAGTATCAAGTCCGGAAAACAAGAATGCCCAGTCTCAACAAAGATGTACAAAGTTGCAGTCGTAAACAAATGCTCAATGCAGGTGCAACAATCTAGAATAAGCTATAGAGCACCAGTGAAACAGAACTAATGTACATGAGTGGTCAGTGAATCCCAAAGGCTACCCCAAATGCTACGGAAACCATAGCAACATGAACTGTATGACTGTATGAATTCAAATGCTCAAGTGGAATACTAACTACTAAATGAAACAAGGATTGCAACTAAGTGGTATATAGATGAAGTAAAGTTGAAACCAAGTCAACTAAATGGAACTGGAAATGCAACCAATCGATACTTTACCTATACGACAGGTAAATGAAGATGCAGTGAAGCATATACATGGATATAGACAGAGGCAACAACAATATAAACCAACAAACCAAGTGGGCAATTTAACAAGTCAAACACAGAGACCCAGTTCAAAACAAGGTCAATGGCAGTATAATCGGCCAGTGAATAGCATGGCAAAAGTCAAGGCACATGAAGGCCAACAACAGCAAGTGGATATAACCATCAAGCCGCAAGGAGGATGAAAGTTCGAGCAAAATACAGTGATAAAATATACAAGCAGCTGGGATTTCAAATTTGAACAAAGACAACTTCGAAGTCAACAGAAGAAACATCGGAGAGTGGCCAAAGTAAATCAACCTCATCTAAATCAAGTTAAAGCCATAATGACCAAGTCACATATCAAAACCGTGAGTATCCAAAAATTTAATTATTCGAAATTTATCAAGTCAGAGAAATTCACAAAGCCGTGGAAATCAAGCTAAAAACAAACGCATATGAATAAGTCATGCCATAATCCCTAATCACATCGATACAATCAAGTCGAGATCGAAAACCACAGAAGCAAATTAAGCAATGTATGCAAACGAGTAGGAGTAGATGTGAGTAATAGAAATTACTCACCTTAGATTCGAAGTCAAATTCCATCAATTCGAAGTAGCTAAAGGGAGTAACGAGAACGATCGATCACAGCCTCTCACGATTTCTCTCGCGATCGAACAACAATAGGTCGGCGCCTCGCAACCCTGATTGTCGAAGGGGAAGAAGGGAACGGCCACCATTTTTTTTTCTTTCTTTCGATTTGATTTTTGGGTTGAACGAAAACACGAGGCCGCCATTTCAATTTTTCTTTCGTTCTAGGTTTAGGGTTTTCGAAAAATGAAAGGGGAATCGGTTGTTGAACGAACAAAATGGAGAATGGGTGATTACAACTCGGCAACCACATAAAACATGGGTCAAAACAAGTTTTAAAGCCCAACTACTTTAACAAAATTTTCAAAAGAATTTAAACTTGATTCAAATCTGCATTAGCAGTTAAAAATGATTTAATCGTCATTTATAAACTGACGCGAAAAACCGGGTTGTTACAATATAGGCAGAGATATTTGCTTTGCTTGTTTCTTTACTTGGTGGCTGACAATACATATTGTGGCTAGCATTAATTGTTGTTGTACAAATCTTTTCTCAGCCTTCATACTTATCCAATTTTGTTTGTTCAACTTGAATATATATTTTTGTTCCTTTGTCTTCTTATACAAGCTAATACATATATATTTTGTTACTTTTACAAGCCATTCACATATATTTCTTTTCTTTGTTGTCTGGTTTCTTCCTTCTAGGTCTACACTTATCTTTTGTTTGTTTGAATACTTGAATTTATTTTTGTTTATACTTGTCTTTCTTATGTTTACTTTCTATTTTACAACTATAAAATTTATCTTATGTATCTATTTTAATTTCTATTTCTAACTTAAATATGTAGTTCTAACTTAAATATTTATTTTTTAACTTTAATACTTATTGTCTTGTATTTCTCTCTCTCTCTATATGTGTATATATATATATATTTCTCTAACATAAACCATCAATTATTAATTTGAAATTATTTATTTTCATACTTGTGTCAAATGTCTATATTTTTTTATATTTATGTTTAAACCATTTAGTAAAAATTAAAATTCAAATCCAATGTATATATATAAATTCAAACTTACTCATTTATGCACATATACATATATATTCACATATATACATACAAGATTTAAATTCAAATGATTTAACACATACTTTATTTGAATTTGGAGAAACTCAAATCGATTTACCAATAATTTATTCAAAAATTAAATTAATTATCAATTTAAATTTAGTTAAAATCCGAGATCGTTACAGGTTCCCCCCCTTAAGAAATTTTGTCCCCGAAATTTTCCAGGGAGACACAAAGATAGATGAAGAATATTTCATCAAATTAACTGAACATCTATTCTACATTTGGCTTACCAAATCAGAATATCAATAATAGATACGAGAACGAATCTTTTTAATTTTTCACAAGATACTCGGGTTATCCAGATCTCCGAAATATGCAGAGGCATTGGTCAGTTCGAAGGGATAACTAACCATTCGTAGAACATTTCCGGACCCAAAAAATAGACAGATATATGGATACAATTCCAAACTTTTTTAATTTAGAAAACAAATTATACCTATCAACCATAGCAACCAAAGCAACCAATTCATCCAAACAACAATTCTGACCTATTTGGAGTTTATGTCCCATGCAAATATATCAAATCTCTTCCTGGATTTACCAGGAACCATCGAAGAATTGAAAACAGATGTTGAACAAAAGAGATTGATAGAGAAAAGATTGTTTCCGTGTTGTTACAGGGTATTGACCATATATAGTCATATTCCCCCGTCCCCTATCTCATCCTCTTCTTGCACTCATACTTACTATCAGTGGATAGTAAGAGAATTTACTGAGGTATACAGACGGATATCTTAAGGATTACTCATTCTAGGGTATACTTCACCCTATCTCTAATGAGCTACTTAATGTGTTATACTCCTGAGCTAAAGTTCAACCTTAGCTCTGATACCAAATGAAACGATCCTGACTCGGCCGTCGAAAATCGACACCCGTACTTCACTTGCACTCGAATGCCGCAGATTCAAACGCCGAATCTGGCTCGCCGGAGCTTATAACACAGTAAGTATAACAACACAGTGGAAGAAAGAAATGAATGATATCATATATATCACAAATGATACAATATCCAGAATATGATATACAACAATGATATCTAAATGATACAAGAATATCAGAGACAAATAATGATGCTACAGCGGAAGCAACAGAAGTGATAACTCCAAATGATCTTTAAAAGAGAATGAGTCCAACAACTCCAACATCAAGCTCGAACCACCATCACGTTGCACAAAGATAAGCAAGGTCAGTCCTGATCTCCAAAAACTGAACTAGCTCCAAATCATTTATTAAACCTGACTATCTGAAAAACCCAACTCTAGACTGCCCGTGTGAAAATTTATGGGCACCCATAGTTTAGGAAGGGAACAATAAACTCCGGGTCAGTCATGGGACTGGTATGAGTAAACAAAAACAGTTTATCTTTAAACAAACAACAAAAGAATTTTAAACATTGAAATCCGCAATGCTTTTTGGAAAATGAAACTACCATAAGACCTCCCACCACACACACAATGCAATCGCAGACTTGGAGGAGATTTCTTCTTATGATAGTCAAATATGCTTAATACGAGAAAACTCTTTTGATATTATTACTAGTGCATAGTGTGAAAATCCTTTCGAAAATATAATATTAATCTTAGCCAGCATAGGTACCATTATATTATGCCTGCTATAGCTGCCGCCTGAGGAGACAGGTTATACAACTGCAATCGTAAAGGGCTCGTATTGTTTCTTTGGATTTCCAACAAATGGTCAGGCTAAGGAACTTCCTACTGCCAAATGGGTACGCCTCTGGAGGGACGTCCCGAGAACTAACTAGCTCTCTGCCAACACAAGGCCGGGTTACCTCTTACTAGGTAACTACTTCACGAGTATGCCACCTCCGGTCGTTTGCGACCTTTATCCGAGACGCCTCGATCACAAAGCAACAACCGCACGGTAAATGAGATTGATGCAACCACATAGGTAAAGCATCTGGGCTCCATACCATGATACCACCTTTTTCCAGAAGGAAATGATATACCCTATAGGGTGCGACCCTCATAACCTTGCCGCATCTTTCCTGTTTCGACCATTTCCGGGTTGTGAGGTCCGATGAGGTCTCGTCCACAAAGCTATGCTTCTTCACAAAGCCATGCTTTGATCAACAAATGATCAACAAATGATCAGCAACACACAGCAACACTTAGTATGCCACACTACCAAATTGGGAGTATATCACTGATAACCTTCAACTACATAACCTCTGAGCTCGTAAGTCTCAGAGAAGGGTGTTAAGCTAAGAGAATAAATCTCCGCCACCAAACAGAAATGTATTTGAAAGAAATCAGCTTTATATCTCAAAGTCTAATGTCAGACATACAACCATACAAGTCTGTTTCGGGTTCGAACAGAACCGAAGGCACTTCCAAAGAAGCCCTTGCAATCCGGGTATTCACAATCCCGATCGGACTTCCCATCACTTAGGAAATCTCTATACCGTAGCTACTCAGTGTAGAGACAATCGATAGGTTATCCTATCGTTCTTGCAAACACCCGGTCTTCAACACCGGTCTTCAAATGCTATCCATTTACGTCGTATCACTATTCGGAATGGGTTATATGACACAAAGTCCTCTCCCGGCTAAACCGAATGGTGAGCGCAATATTTTAAAACATATGGATATTAGGATTTCAATTAAGTCACAACTTATTACCCAAAACTTTTCTTTCAAATGGTTTAAACAAATTACCATTTTAATCTTTTACATAAAAAGATTCATCTCACAAAGTTCACCCAGTTTCACAAAGATCTATTCATAGATTTTCAAATCAATTTCTATTTCAATTGGATTAACTCATTAAATCTTTAAATCAAAGATTTAACTTATAGCTTTCAAAACAATTCCATTTCGACCTTTTATACAACAGGTACACCTTTCAAATTTCAAAACAAAATTCAACAATCTTTCACAAAGATTTATTCATAACTCGGAAAACCATTTTCATTTCAAACTTGAAATTCTTTTGAACAAATTGGAAATTCATTCCTTATATTAAAGCTTCTATTATTTGAAAACAAATAGTTTTCATTTCGGAAAATCTGATTCATTTATACGAGTTAAAGTCCTTGGGTTAAATTCAAATTCTCAAAACCATACTTTTAAAATGGTTTAAATTCATATAAACACATTTATAGCATCTTTAACCATAATTTCCAAACATGGAATTCAATTCCAAATTTTGAATTCAAATTCAAATTAAATTATTTAAATTGGAAACTTTATTCTCAAAACTCCTTTTCAAAAGCTTTAACATTTAACCCAAATCAATTTCCAAAATCAATTGAAATTAAAATTTCAATTTCAAAAACATTATATTTGAATCATCAGTGACTTAACCGATTTCCTCGTGAAATCCATATTTGTGTGTGTAAAAGTGTGTTCCAGGGGTTTTACACAGTAGTGCAACATTACCAATCATCACATCATCACAGATTTAAGCATATCAATATCGGTAAGCGGTATATTCCTATAACGCTTATCTTCCATTTACCAATTCACAGATAAATAATATACCTTCATCATAGATAAAATAAATTACATTCATCACAGCTTGAATTAAAACAAATTTACATCACAAAGCATCACACAGTAGAGAATATCAGACAATTCACAGCATTCAATAGAATACAGTCATCCATAAATGAAACCAATTAAGATATCTAATTAATCTAAACCAGATCATTTGCCTATGGATAATTCCTAGTCAGGGTTAATTATACTCTAATTACATTAAGTAATTACCCTTAATTAACTACACAAATTAATTATTCTTAACCAATTACAGTAATTAACCTTTAATTACTTCATTAATTAATTAACTAAAATTAATTACCATTATTAATTAGTCCTTTAATTATTAACAAATAATTATACTCAAACTTCAAATTATCATTCAATTCATTACATCCAGTAATTATCTATTAATTACTTTTAAGTTATTTAAACAATTTGGATTTTGAAATTTTATTTATGTCTAAACTGAATTCTAATTCAAACTTGGATTACATTTGATTTAACCTCAGTTTTAAACCTTGCTTCATAAATTTAAATTTGGTTTTAAAATTCTCAAAATAAAAACAGTTTCAGGTTGAAAGCATGTAACCAAAATTTTTTTTTACCCGAGATCCTCTGTTCCCTGCTTCGAGTAAACAACTCGAATCACTCGAGTACAACGCGAGAAAACCAATTCTTCCCAGGCAAACGAATACCCAGATCACAAAGTGCTCGTGCACGTGCACATCCTCTCTGGCGACCTCCGACCAACTTCGACGATCCCGTCCTGACGAAGAACTCGTCGACAACGAACCCCGATCGTTCGAACCACTCCATTACCTCGAAATCGAAATTCGAGTTCGAGCTTAAAACCTGAAACCACCAAACCATCACAACCCACAACCTATCAACGCCATGTCTCCACAGCTCCGACCACTAGATGACTCGAGACTCCGACCTCGACTTCGTCAACCCCACAGCCACCATTACCCAAAACCTAGAGCAACTCGATGCTCGAACGAAGACGTGAGGCACGAGTTTCCTATGCGCTTGAAAATTAGGTTTGTGAACTACAATTATACGTCGCCGATGCCACAATCATCATTGCCACCTCCGACCATTTTTCCAGGCATCCCCGTAGGCTCCTCCATCTCCAGCCAAAGCCCCGACCAACACGACTCAACCTATCATCAGTATTTTGTCGAAATCCAATTTGCAAACAAAACGAACTGCTCTCAAACCACACAATTAAAAATCATCAAACCAAGTTTAAAATTCATGTCTTCCAGTAAGGATTCAAGTTATATTCTTGAATCAATAATTCGTGAAGTTCGAAATTTCCAGAATTTAAAGTTTTCACTGTAAAAATTTGATCTTTCATCCTATATACATTTATACTTCATGAAACCATTTTTAAATTGTAACTCATACTTAAACACAACTATTTTGTTTTAGAACCAAGGCCTGATATTGATTAGAAAACAAGAAATTGGATTTTCTTTGGTTGTTCTATGTCCTGGAACTAACAGAGAAGATGCACTGATTAATATATATATACACACAAAGTAATTCCAAGATATATATACTTAAGTTTAAATAGCTGGATGTTACTCACCTTCCACATTTTGATTCCAGAAGCCTTCAAGTTGAAGTTGAAGTCTTTTTTTTTAATTTGTAAAGTTGAAAATCTTGTTTGAGTTTGCAAACTGGAACTTCCTTCTTGATTCAGGCTTGCATTAGTGGTTTTGATATTTTAATCTGAAGTTTAAGTTGATGTTTGGTTTGAATGTAAAGTGATATTATCTCAGTTTTCCCACAGTTAAAAATGGTGAACGAAATTGGAATGAAGTTGATATACAGAAAGAAGTTTACAGGGTGATAAAATATTTTTCTTTTTTAGTACAATATAGGCAGAGATATTTGCTTTGCTTGTTTCCTTACTTGGTGGCTGACAATACATATTATGGCTAGCATTAATTGTTATTGTACAAATCTTTTCTCATCCTTCATACTTATCCAATTTTGTTTGTTCAACTTGAATATATATTTTTGTTCCTTTGTCTTCTTATACAAGCTAATACATATATATTTTGTTTCTTTTACAAGCCATTCACATATATTTATTTTCTTTGTTGTCTGGTTTCTTCCTTCCAGGTCTACACTTATCTTTTATTTGTTTGAATACTTGAATGTATTTTTGTTTATACTTGTCTTTCTTATGTTTACTTTCTATTTTACAACTATAAAATTTATCTTATGTATCTATTTTAATTTCTATTTCTAACTTAAATATGTATTTCTAACTTAAATATTTATTTTTTAACTTTAATACTTATTGTCTTGTATTTCTATATATATATATATATATTTTATTTCTCTAACATAAACCATCAATTATTAATTTGAAATTCTTTATTTTCATACTTGTGTCAAATGTCTATATTTTTTTATATTTATTTTTAAACCATTTACTAAAAATTAAAATTCAAATCCAATGTATATACATAAATTCAAACTTACTCATTTATGCACATATACATATACATTCACATATATACATACAAGATTTAAATTCAAATGATTTAGCACATACTTTATTTGAATTTGGAGAAACTCACATCGATTTACCAATAATTTATTCAAAAATTAAATTAATTATCAATTTAAATTTAGTTAAAATCCAGGATCGTTACAATTTCCCATTCACGTCATTTTGCAAAAACAAAATAAAAACGTAAATCAAAGGGGAGCCGGCCATTGCAAGGAGAAGAGAAAATTCAAATCAAGCTAATGATTACAGCAAGGGGAATAAATCTTAATCTCAATCCAATCTCCTTATCTTAATCAAGGTGAATAATAATTTATACCATCTCTATTTTTATTTTAATCAATTGTTTTCGAGTTTAAGATTAAATCCCTTTTTATGATGATTTGGATGATGGTATTCTTGGATCATAATATGTTAGATCTAAACAAGATTGTTTAAATATGATTACTCATGGTTTTAAGGGTAAAACCGATTATAATTTATTTCGGATGCCATGAGGAATTTATATGTTATGTAAAACATGATTTTGGAGCTGGGTTTTAATTTTGATAATTTTCCAAGCCATGGAAAGATTATTATGAATTTTGAAAGGAAAATACGGTTAATTGGGTTTAGAAATTTATTTCAGAAATTATATTAAAAATTTGAGTCTGAAATTTAGATATGTTTGATAACATGTTAAAAGTGAATTTCTGTGGTTTTTGGGGATTTTTCCTAAGTAGTTTGCTATGGAAATTAAATTATTTTAGAAGGACTTATTTTCATTATTGGTTTTGTATAATGGAAGGCTTATTTGTTAAATTAATCTTGGTTTATATATGAAATTATACGGTAGTTATTTTGTATAAAGGATTTGAAAAGTTAAGACAAACATTCATATGCTTACACATAGGTAGGTTAGTTAGAAAGTGTTTGCTTTAATTGGCATTATATTACATTTACCCAGAAAAGTGGGTTTCGCCTCTATCAGAAGCACCTTTCGACTCATAGCTTCTGCCTTCAATCAAGACGAAACCCCAAAAAGCCGAAACCAATACACAAAGTATCAACGTTGGTACGTAGTTGATTGGAGAAAGGCGGAAGGTATGGTGTCGAAAGCATAGCTTCCGATGGGAACGAAACCTTTGTTTTGTTTTAAAATGTTTAGCACCTGCCTTTGTTTACCTAAAGCTTTCAAAGGAGTCAAAACATATGCTATCGAAAGGGGTTTTCTAAATAGCTTTCGAAGAAGGTTGTCATGTTTCATTTCTAAGTATAAGCTTTCGAATGAGTCCCTTGTTTATAAAATAATGCTTTCGAAAATGGTGGTTCCGACCTAGTTGAAACCCTGCTGCCGTTCTTTTACTTTTCGAGTGTATTGAAATCATCATTGTTTTCGAAGGATAGCTTTCGAAAGGGTTCAACTGTTTCAAAGGAAATGGCTTCGAAAGAGTGTTTCGATGCTATCCTTCAAAGTTTTTCTTAAATGTTTTGCAGCTTTTGAAAGGATGGTGCCCACGCAATCAAACTTTCCCCAAACAATTTTATAAGAAGTTCAAAGGTTTTTAAAGGGATACTTTCGTATATATTCACATTGACCCAAAAGATGTTTTTGAGTAAACCCAATGGTTTCGGAAGGGGTACTTTCATTGGTTGCGAAGCTATGTTTCTAAGGATTATTAAGTAATGTTTTGATACTTTCGAAAGGTATATTTTGGTTTCGAAAGAGATGATTTAAAGAGCTTCGAATGGTTTATATTTAATGTTTTAAAAAGAAGTTTTCTATGCTTTCGAAGGAGGTTATCCAGTGGTTTTGAAAGTAATGTTTTAAGGTTTCGAAAGCCTTAGTTTTCAAAACAAATAACCTAATCCCATTTTAAAGGAAAACCATAGCATAATAAAAGAGTTTTGAAATGATTTTAAGTATGGAGTTTTTGAAGAAATTTTCCTTGATTAATAGGTTAAAAGGATTAACCAAGTTATTATGTTTGCTACTTCACATATGTATACACAATGTAATGGACCCATAACTATATTTTGGGGAAGGTCCGAATAACCAGCTAGGTTGACCCAGTAGTGAATATAAATTAAGTGAACTACTGAATGAGTAGAATTGTTTCTAGGAGGCCAGGAAGACCAGAATATTGGATGCGAAAACATTGAATAATGAAGTTGTCAGTGAGACATAGTAAACCCATGAAAACTATGTATGAAAGAAGTTGTCAGGGAGACAGGTTCATAGTAAACCCATGAAAACTATGATTTGAAGGAGTTATTGGCAGGGGCCAATAGGTTTGTAGTGAACCCATGAAAACTATATCCGGATTAAGTTATGACAGATGTCAATAGGTTCCTAGTAAACCCATGAAAACCAGGATAAGATGGAAGTTATTGGAGTCACCAATAGGTTTAGGGAGAACCCATGAAATAATGATGTTATTGGCAAGGGCCAATAGTTTCTTAGTGATCCCATGAAAACTATGAAATAGGACAAGTGGTCCATAAATTTACACAGGTTAATAGTAAGCCCATGAAAACTATGAAACTGGATAGGGAGTCCATAAGTATTAAATAGGTTATTAGTCAGCCCATGAAAACAAATCGGTTAATAGTAACCCTAGAAACTACAAGACAGATAGTCAAAATGAATGGGGATGGGTAATCCGGAATTGATTTACTTGCTTTGCATATCATCATATTATTTTGAGATGTTTTAACCATTGTGGATGCAGGAGCATAGTATATGGTTTTACAAAGTTTTTAGGATATTAGTGAGGGGAAAATCCGTTCCGCTAAGCGGCGTGGTCTCACTAGATATCTAAATGGTTTGAGATTGTAGATTATTATTCATACAAGGCTTTGTGTCTTACTCGAAGTTTATGTTTTCCCCTTAAACTCTCAGGAACTCAATTGATTTTGAGTAGTTTGAGAGTTGAGGTTTTTAGGTACCTCTTTAGACGAATAAGGTTCAGGAGAAGTGTAGGAGGCATGATAGCTACTTTGAGTTCTCTTATAATTTAGATTCCGTTGTGTTGTTGTTGTTGTAAAGGCAAAGCTATTTAATTGCCAATATATACTCTGATCGTCCAATGGGGCATCTTCATATGTCGCTCTTGGCGTATGTTGTAATTAATATATTTTCTCTGAACGTGGTTCTTGTATTGGGATTATGTAATGAATTTGAAATGTTTTGAAATGGAATGTGGAACTTGTTTGATGTTTTAATTTTTTCCCCATATTCATGTGTGTTTGTGCCTAAATTAGTCACAAACACCCAATTGCAGATGAAAGCACCCAATCACAGTCGTAGATCACCGATAGATTGACTGTAGTAGAATTAAATATGAAGAACACTCCAAATATTTAAAGGAAAACAGTAGAAAGACAAGATTTATAGTGGTTCGGCGTTGTAGCCTACGTCCACTTTAAAGGATTTGTTGCTTATTGATGATTTTCTACGTATTTACTAGAGTACAATCGATAGTATTCAAGTTACAACCGAGTTCCAGTAGAGTAACATCGTAGAAGTACTCAAAGTCATTTCTCTGAAGGCTTTGGGCTGCTATTTATAGGCGTGGCATGGAAATATCTAACTCAGAACTCTGAAGACTCCTTCTTACACGCGGGTGGGCCCACGTGATCTATCCGGGGCGATTTGGGATCGATACATGTTCATTTTGTATCGATCAAAAACACCTCCATTTTTCCTGAGTCCGATCAAGGACATTCTTGAGGTGGTACGCAAGCTCCTGTGAAAATTTGGTGGCATTTGGACTTGTAGATTTTGAGTTATGATCGATCCAAGTTTGTATTTGTAAAACACCGCCGAGTTCGTATCGATACAATTCATATAATTGGCTTCATGTCACTTCTTGTTCGCATCGATCAGGTGACGTGGCCCTATACTTCAGGATCGATCCATTTTTTATGCTGAGTGACCGAGTCTTCCTCTTGAACGTGTTCTTATTCGACGAAATGTATTCCTTTTGTGTCGATGGTTTTGTATCGGTATTTAAGATTACTTCGTATCGATCATTCCTACTCCCATTCGTATCGATATAAACTCCAGCCCTTCGTATCGATTGAAGGCCGATTTTGTATCGATGCTGTTTTGTATCATTTGTTGGTGGAATGCTTCGTATCGTTCGATGACCGATCAACACGAATTGTCTAAATGATGATCAATACGAGATGGTGGGATCGATACGAAACATCCTCAGGTAATGGATATGAACTGGAGTAGATGTGATGGATACGAAGTCGTGCTTTTTCCATGGATACGAACCAGTGCTCATTTGATGGATACGAAGCGACGTGCACTTGATGGATACGAACCAGATATATTTCACTTGATACTTGATCGATCCATAACTTGAGCATATGAATTCCGATTGACTTGAAATTTTGAACGTTGACTTTTATAGCTTTGCTTGTCATACCATATCAATTGTAACTCGATCCGGTCTCAGACATAATTTGTTAGTATCCATAGCGAAACTGTGTATAACTGATCTTCGGGATTGATTATCTTCGGTTTTCAGTCAATTCTTTGGTATCACGGCCTTGCCAAAAGGCGGGATAACAATGTGTTTCTGTTATATCAATGTATCTATCATTACCGTATTTGGTCGTCGAGGATTAATAACTATGGATGGCTGCAGCATCTGTAGCCATTAGTTTTGGGACACCAAGTGGGGGATGTTACACTTACCCACTATAGTGTAGGGATGCATAGTTTATTCCATAAGCGGATGTGGTAATGGAAGTAATGGATAAACCTTACTAATTAGAAGCCATAAAGGAAAGTTGAAATATATGGATTACAGAAGGAAAGAACATAAGAAAGATCCACTTAATTTAAGTACAATGTGATAGATCCATAACATCATGTCGGTTGATGTTGAAGAGTAACATCTAGCAATGGTTCTTTGAGGTTTGGGTTGTAAGCATTAGTTGTTTCTGTTGATATAAAACGTGTATGATGTTAACGAAAAATGTTCCATTTTATTTGTTCTCTATGTAAATCGCAGTATTATTTGGAAGATAAAAAAACAAGGTGTGATGACCCACCTTTTTGGACAATTTTAGTCGATAATAAACCATACATGTCTAACTCAAACCATTCAAAAGGGCAGATTATCAATGGGGCTTAATAAGAAAATAAGAGAAAAGAAGAAAAGCAAAACACAGAATCTCGCAGCGGAATGACAAAATATTATAATCAAATAAACAGTTTATGAAGCTGTTTTACAATATACATTTGATTTTCAATTTTTACAACATAATCAGAGTACAATCAACGAACATACCAAAATAATGCAGCGGAATAATAATAGTAAATAAGGTGTAGAAAACTCCATCTTCATCTTCAAGGAATATTGTCTTCAAACACTGAAATACTCAGGCTGACCCGAGCGTAATGAAAAGACAAAACACTCGAGTCAGAACTAAAAGTTCTTATGTAAATTAAATCAATAATAAGTAAATATGAGTGTAATAGCTTCGGAGATGTTTATGGGATTTTCAATCTCCTATCAAGTGTACAACGTGAGTGCAATAATTTAAGAGATGTTACGGGATTTTTATCTCCTAAGGATCCATTAAACTATCTATATGTATTAAAGTACGCTATTTATGTAGTGTCTATTATTAAAGTATTAAAATAGCGCTAAGGCTTTACATTAATCCCCCTTAACATATTTTTAAGCATTGTCCTACGGTTTACCTTAGTAGCATCACCAGTAACGTCGGAAGCTAGGGAGGCGCCGTGATAAGACAACACTAAAAAAATCATAATGGTCGGGTATAAGGCTATGCAGTTAAAGCGCTCGGCAGATTCAAAGCGGTGGAGGTGCAAAAAGTCATAGCGGGGATACAGCGAGGATATAGCGGGATATAGCGGATGACTTTAAAATAGCATATAAAACTCATACTTAATGTTTTTACGAATATATAAATGGTAATTAAATGAAAAATTATCATTCAATTGAATTGTAACTAATACATAAATAATTTTTAAATAAAAACATGTGCGAATATACTTTAAATAAACGTAAAACTGTTATATAACATAATTGAATTTAGTAGAATATTAGAGTATTTTCATTTCTGAAAATATATTAAAAATAAAATCAAATAAATTAGTTTCATAATTTTTATAATGTATAAATTGAATTTTTCAATTCATTTTATTAAAGAAGATATAGCGGGAATAGCGGAATATAGCGGAAATAACGGGATATAGCGGAAATAGCGGGGATTAAAGCGGAAAGGCTATATTGTGGGGCTATATTGAAAAATCGTAGCGGTAGAAACCCGCTACGAGATATAGCGGGGTTATAGCGGGGTAATAGCGGGGCATTAACTGCACAGGTATAAGGATAATAGTATGACAAGTCACATGAGGCAATGCCCAAGGTAGGATTCTACCTGTTTACCCTTTCTGGCTGGTCGTAACACATCATTGCAACAAATGCCGACCGAGTCCACCACCCCTAAAATCAAATCAATGTGCACCGATCAAGTCAAAAATCAATATAATACAAATGGTTGATGGCCCCTAAAGGTAGCTAACCCTTTGACTAGACATAGGCTCATGTTTTAGTCATTTCAAATTGACCCAAGTGTCGGGGTCATCCTTCGTCGTTCCCTTTCTTCATTCCAGTAAACGTCGCCAATTCAACCCCAACATTCTGGACAACATCCACCAAGTACACGGTTATTAAAGTGGTTCCGATAGAATAATAGAGAGTATGCTATTCATCCAGTCCCCGTCTCTTTAACAACCAAACATCATTTTATTACACATAGGTTGGTTTTTTAAAATTTCAAGAATAAGTCATACTTCATATCAAAATATCAGATTTGCTTCAAAATCAATTCGAATTCAAGATAGTTTATACATTCATATCAAAATATTTGTATTTAAATCAATGATTTAAATTTAAATAGTTCCCCTTTAAAATAGTTTGAATATTGAAAATGGTTTTAAATAATTAAAATAGTCTGAATATTGAAAATAGTTTGGATAATTAAAATAATTTGAATATTGGAAAATAGTTTTGAATAACTAAAATACTTTTGAGGAATGAAAATAGTTTGAATAATTAAAATGGTTTATATATTAAAATAATTTGATTATTAAAATATTTTATATATTAAAATAGTTTATATTAAAACTATTTCTTTCTTTCACCATAATTTGAACTCAGGTTCAAATTCCAAATCACAATGACTTAAAATTTTCGACTTCTAATTCAAGTCAACTTCATATTCCAAATTCAATTTAAATGAGCCTCAATTCAAAACGATTTCAAACTTTTCTTCAAATTCAATTTAAACGGTTCTATTCAAATGACTAAAAGTTTCAATTCATATTCTTATTTTTTAACAATTTAGTTTAAATCCATTTCTCATCCAAAAATTTGAAATACCAATTTAAACCACTTTAATTAAAGTAAATTCAAAGCTTAAATTAAAATTTAAACCTTTGAAATAATTCACTTTCGATAAATTTAATTCATATCTCAATTTCAACTTTAAGATTTCCAATTAAATACTTTAAACAATTTCATTTAAGCAGTTTCAAATTAAACATTTCAAAGCTTGAATTAGAAAATATTTCAATTCATACAGATCAAAATTTTATTTGCTTTAAAACGATATCATTTAAACCAATTCAAATTCAAGATTTCAAAACCATTTAATTTAACCAAATCTGCTGTCTGTATATAATTTTCTACCATATGGCCAAGTGATCAGTTATTTCAATTTTAATCACATGGATGGATATATATCATTTCAACCCATTTTAAAACCTTTTCACTTAATATCTGAACTGAATTTGATGTGTACAGTATCAATACAAAGTAAAAGACACATCGATTTCTCAGAATCAGAATAATATATCATATAAATAACAGTCATAGATAAGAGTGGAATAAATCTCAACTTACACATATACAAATTTTGAGTTTACAAAATGAAATACTAAACCCGATTGTTCTACAAGTTTAACAATTCTCTAATCTTAATTG
Source organism: Allium fistulosum (assembly GCA_030737815.1). Classification (NCBI taxonomy): domain Eukaryota; kingdom Viridiplantae; phylum Streptophyta; class Magnoliopsida; order Asparagales; family Amaryllidaceae; genus Allium; species Allium fistulosum. The sequence goes on from CM060906.1 coordinate 924,003,249, forward strand.
TACATCTTATAAACATATTCACAAATTTCCTAAATGAGATAAACTAAAAAGTCAAAACTGTTTATCTCCTTGCTAGCCCAAACATCCAAAGGTTAACTTATCCTGTAACCTGAAAAGTCCCGGCCTGACCCGAGAAAAATAACACCCGGATCAGACTATCTCTAAATATCCAATAGGGTGAGAATAGAATATAACACAAGAATGAACAACATATAAATACAAATATCCAGGATATAACGAGTTAGGGAATTAATTTAACTCAGAATAGGGTTATAAATTTAAGTCACGGACATGAACTAGTCACTAAACATAGAATAATAGAATTAACTTATTTTAGCACCCGTCACAAGACATAAGAATATATATTTATTTCACGAACACAAGACACAAGAATATATATTTATTTCACTAACACAAGACACAAGAATGTATATTTATTTAATGAACACAAGTCCAAAGAATATATATTTATTTCATGAACACATAATAGTCAAAGAATCCAAATATGCAGAATCCAAGAGATCTTACTCAAAACGATCGTAGTGATCGTACACAGAACCGTAGAAAACAAACAAACAATTTGGTATCACATGAACCGATCCGATACAGAGGATTGTACATAAGACGGGAATCACAAGATCATAAGACGATCTCAAGGATAACAGCCATGACCTAATCTTTCAGTTTATTTTAGATTATTACACTTGAATAGAAATCCAGGAGTAAACTTCGTAAGGATCTAGCATCCACTTGCCGCACACTAAAAGAGAGTAAACTCTAAAGTGCCAAATACTATTACTTTCAGTAATCACTAGAACTTAACCAATACGTCTCATACCATATGGTGAAATCCTAATGTTTACTAAAAGCTAATAAATATCACTTATTACGGATACCACTGCAAACCTGAACTATATTTTCTTAAGGATCTAGCAACCACTTGTCGCACAGCAGAAGAGAATACAATCCTAAAGTGTTAAGTACTTTCCTAAATATGATCACAGGAATTTAACCAAGGCATCCCATACTACCCAGTGGATTCGCGTATTCGCTAATGGGTTTGTAAATTTCACTCAAACATTCTACTCAATGGGTTGTGCCATATTCGACGAAGCGTGATTCAAAAGTATTTAGACCAATTGATAGCACTAAATCAACTATTAATACTCCCCATATTATAGAACCTAGGCTTTCAAAACTTTTATTTGATTTATCATTTATTAAATTTTACGTTAATCCAAATGGTTTCAAAAGTATTTATTTTATAAAACAATATTTCGAAACCCATTTGATATATGCAACGTATATAAAATAGTAGACTCTAACTCATTCCAATGCAACAATATAACTCACGCAAGTATTAAAAGCATACAAATAATTCAAGTCCAACTTGTCAAAAGTGTATACAATTCTCTATTTTAAATCTATTTACATACCAGATTATGATATATATATATATATAAGTACAAAGATAATTCTATTCTTTTAAAATAAAATGGGCCAGGCTACTAATGAATACAATAGCATAAATATGGAATAGTAAACATGAACAGGCATCTGTCTTATGTTCAATAATAGTTTAAGTTTTATAGTAACATGGCAATCTAAGATATATAATTTTATATCTAGTCAAACTTGAATTGATATTGTTTGCAACAAGTACTCCTACTTTTACAATTTTGCTAGTGAGAATGTAAGTGAAATTATAGCCTTACATATATATATATATATACATATATATATAAAGTAAATTGAAAGTGTGTTCTATGTAAAGAGTGGGTAAAGATATATATACATGTGGTTGTTAAAAAGCAAGTAGATACATCAGATTTGTCAAATAACTTCTTAATTATTCAATATACATAAATCAATATATATACATGTGTGTGTGTGTTGTTTAAAACAAAAACTGAAACCATTTGATATATTTATTCAAGTTACTAAATGAATTTTTCTATGTCTTGAAATAAAACTTGATTGATTAAAGTACACTCCATCATTTCACTCATACAAACAATTAAAACAAGGCAATATAAAACACTAAGAACGAAAACAACCTAGAGTAACACAAAAAGAAGGGAGCAACAGCTAGATTTTCAATATTAGCAAACATTCAAAGCAATTCCAATATTAGCGAACATGATTATGTGTTTAGAGATAGTAACGTGAGATTTAAATCACTTAAACAATCACCAATGAAAATGCAATTGTGTTCAAACCCTAGGTTCTAGCATTGTCCGCTGCCTCGTTACGATCATCTCGCTTACCGGTACTATCGCGCGCCTCGCCCAGGTCGTCTTTCCCCTCCCTCGTCGCTTGTGTGCTTGAAGCCTTTTGCCGAAGTCGAGTCTTCCTTGCTAGCGTTGCTCCATCCAAGCAATTCACAAATTTATTAGGGATTTGGTCTTTTTTAGAGTTTAGGAATTTTAATTTAAGGAGTGAGATGTTTTGGGTTTGGTTTCTATTTTATGATTTTATTTATAATAAACGTATATGTATTCTTTTGTTGAGAAAAAACTATAGGTAGCGATTTGATTACTTTAATGGCATGGGCTTCACATTTAGGCCCATTCAAATTAGATGCAATCATAATATTTGTTAAAATTTCCCTCTTTAGTATAAATTCAAGATAAACATTTGTTTTACGTTTTAAATTATGGATATGATATAATAAAACAATTAGTTCCTTTTTAAAAATAATAAGGCCTAAAAATGTTTTATTACAATAAAGACATTACTTCATAACACTATTAATAACAAACATCTCATCTTAGTAATAAATCTTCATTTTTAAATAAATGAATGAATGAAAATAAATATTCACTTTTAAATTTGCAATCTATTTCCATAAAATTGATTATCAAATACTCCAAAATTATTTATTCTAAAAGAATTTAAATATATTTTGTCCAAAATGTCAAATTTAAACAGTTGACTTGATAATATTTCAATTATAAATTGAAATCCTTTTTAAGAAATAAAACTTATTTCTTAAATGAATCAAATCGAATATTTCTTCATAATTAAATTTCTCAAGTCATAAATTAAATTAATTATCCCTAATTAAATTTAGTTAACCAGTTAATTAACAACATGATTGTTACAGACTCCCCACTTAAGGAAATTGTGTTCTCGCAATTCCCTTAACGGAAGAAATCCATAATATAAATTTCTTCTCGGAACATTTATTTTCTAATTGATTTCTAATTTCATTTCCAAAACATTCAATTAAAGTCACTCTAAATTATAACACTAAACTCAAATTTTTAGTTATCAAAATTTTACTAGTCAAAATTTCTCAAAATTCTCAAAAACATTCTAACGCCTCAAATTTGTGGAAAATTTCGCCAGCGTCTCCTTTGCGTGGCTAGCGTTTCGAAAATTTATGGTAGGTATATAATTACATATATACATCTCATCTCAAGGATGAGGCATCCCGTAGGCAAAAACACAAAAATGCGATATTTAATCCAAGATACGTACCTATCTTAGTTTTAGCAAGCCTAAAAAGAAAAACAAATGCAAAAGCGAGTTCCAAATGCGAAGCACTCACCTCTGCTACCTACTAAACACTCAGCAATCAAATGAGAATAATATTCAAGCATACGGAAAATGAAATCAATTACATATAAACATATTAAATCCGCTAAACACATGAAATTAGCCTAACCTGGTTTTATAATGAGTTTTTAATCGACTTAGCTCGAATTTTTTTTAAATGCTAAACCATAAAGTTTTTACATATTAAGTGAGGTTTCCAAAAAGTGTGAAAACTTTAAACTCCAACCAAAAATGAAAAGGTTATGATTTAGTTTGTTAGATATACCATCTCAGCCCAGAACATAACATGTCTGAAATTTGACTCCACTTGAAAGATTATTTTTAAAATAGCTACATTCAAAATTTTCCAAAACGATCTATGTAAAAGTTGTTTGCTATTGAGTTATCTTTCCAAAAAGTATAAAAACTTCAAAATTCGATCCAAATCGAAAAAGATATGATCAAATAACTATGGGTATCTACCTAGATTTTTTAACTTTAGTCAAAAAATTTAATCTCATTTCAAACAATTCAAAAATAACAAACTCTAAATTTTAAAAAAGAGTACAAAACAAAAGTTGCTTCTTATTATCTTACCTTTAAAACAAGAATAGAAATACAATACTCGAATCATTAACGGAAGATTTATGATCGAAATTCTACAAGAGGGTTAATAAACATTTTAACAAAAATTCAACAAAATTTTATTCCCTCACTTGTGCAATTGATATTTCCTAATTCACTTTATCATTTCATAAAATTAATTTGATTTTTGAAATTTAAAACATCATCTTCACCGAATTAATAAATTTCAAAACACATTCCAACCTAAACACTTCTCTTAATTACTTATATACTCATCACATAAGCAATTTAATAATTTCACTTTCACTTGTATCCATAATTTAATTCAAGGATATAAGATAAATTCTTATAAAATAATTTATCACTTATTAAATGCTCATTTTAATTTATTTTTAAACCATATAAAAGAATTAAAATTTTATTTTCCATGAGTTCCAAATATTCAAGAATATCATCTACTTTTTTACGATATCAATTATTCTTGAAATTATAAATCTTTTTTTACAATAATAAATATTTCTCTCAACACACCACAATACATATAAAATAATATTGAGCCTTAGAATTTATTGAGCTACTTTGTCACTTGGCTGCAAAGTTGATAACATATAATATCAACATTGCCTCCCAATTCTTTCTACCTCTCATAATTTATTCGATGGCTTAAAATATTATTTTAAATTATTTTTAAACTCACTTATTTTTGAAATTAATCACTTCTCATGTCAGAATGTCTCATTCAATGTTTAGGAACCCTTATCAATAACATGGCGTCCCACAAATCGTTCAGAATCCATAAACAATGTGTGGATAATTTAGTCAACACAGTAGACAATCACAAATTTTCCTTATTTATTTTATTTTCACTAGCATCCACGCCTCCAATATAAATAAATACAATCATGCAATCAATTCCTAACAACCAGTCAACCAAAACCAAATAACACTAATATTATTTTTAATATAACCGATTAAAATCAAAATATGCCCCAAATGATTATCCCTATAATCATTTTATATTCCTCTCCCTATATAGATAATTATTATAACTATCCACCGCACATCCGAGGGAACGGGACTTTAAGTCTCGCTAGATCTTGATCTGAGATTTTATACGCTATAATGTTCTGACAATGCTCTGATACCAAGCTGTAACTACCCCACCGCGATATCCAAATTAGCAAAGAACATTACAAGTAATGTCGTCTGCTAATCCGGTAAATAGGGCTTGTTAAGGGAGATCGAATGTGAATATATCTTTATACTAACACTGACACGTCATTTATACCTTTTCACTTAATATCAAAACTGAATTTGACATGTACAGTATTAATACAAAGTAATAGGCACACTGATTTCTTATAATTAGAACATTATATCATATAAATAACAGTCACAGATCACAACGGAATAAATCTCAACTTACACATATACAAATTTTGAGTTTACAAAATGAAATACTAAACTCGATTGTTATACTAGTTTAACAATTCTCTAATCTCAATTGTACATCTTATAAATATATTCACAAATTTCCTAAATGAGATAAACTAAAAGGTTAAAAGTGTTTATATCCTTGCTAGTCCAAACATCCAAAGGTCAACTTGTCCTATAACCTGAAAAGTCTCGGCATGACCCGAGCAAAATAACACCCAGGTCAGACTATCTCTAAATATCTAATAGGGTGAGAACATAATATAACACAAGATTAAAAAACATACAAGTAAATACAGATGTCCAAAATATAATGAGTTAAGGAACTAATTTTACTCAAAATAGGGTTATAAATTTAAGTCAAAGGCACGAACTAGTCACTAAACACATAATAATAGAATTAACTAAATTTAACATCCATCACAAGACACAAGAATATATATTTATTTCACTAACACAAGACCCAAGAATACGTATTTATTTCATTAACACAAGACCCAAGAATATATATTTATTTCACGAACACAGAACAGTCACAAAATCCAAATATCCAGAATCCAAGAGATCTTACTCAAACTGATCGTAATAATCGTACACAAAACCGTAGCAAACAAACAAACAATTTGGTATCACACGAACCAATCTGATGCAGGGGATCATTCATAGAATGAGAATCACATGATCATAAGACGATCTCAAGGATATCAGCCATGACCTAATCTTTCAAATTTATTTTAGATTATTAGACTTGAAAAGAAATCCAGAAGTAAACTTCCTAAGGATCTAGCAGTCACCTGCCACACAACAAAAGGGAGTAAACTCTAAAGTGCCAAATACTATCACTTTCAGTAATCACTAGAACTTAACCAATACGTCCCATACCGTATGGTGAAATCCTAATATTTACTAAAAGCTAATAAATACCACTTATTATGAATACCACTGGAAAACCTGAACTATGTTCTCTTAAGGATCTAGCAACCACTTGTCGCACACCAGAAGAGAATACAATCCTAAAGTGTTAAGTACTTTCCTAAATACGATCATAAGAATTTAACCAAGGCATCCCAAAATACCCGGTGGAATTCAAGTTTTCGCTAATGGGTTAGTAAATTCCACTCAAACATTCTATTCAAGGGGTTGTGCCATATTCGACGAAGCGTGATTCAAAAGCATTTAAACCAATCGATAACACTAAATCGAGTATTAGTACTCCCCACATTATAGAACCAAGGCTTTCAAAACATTTATTTGATTTATTATTTATTAAATTTTTCCGTTAATCCAAATGGTTTAAAAAGTATTTACTTTATAAAACAATATTTCCAAATCCATTCGATATGTGCGATGTATATAAAATAAAAGCCACTAACTCATTCCAATGCAACAATATAACTCACGCAATTATTAAAAGCATACAAATAATTCAAGTCCAACTTGTTAAAAGTGTATACAATTCTCTATTTTAAATCTATTTACATACCAGGTTATGATATATATAAGTACAAAGATAATTCTATTCTTTTAAAATAAAATGGGCCAGGCTACTAATGAATACAATAGCATAAATATGGAATAGTAAACATGAACAGGCATGTGTCTTGTTTGCATTTAAGAGATACCAAACCACTTAATTAAGCAAGTACAAAGTTAAGTGCAGGATACATTCGAAAACTAAAATTTTATCAAACACTACATATAGTACTATGTTTCGAAAAGTGATAGGCTCTAAAAGCTTGTATTGTAAGAAGTAAGGATGAAATTTAAATAGAAACTATTCTTGGTATAAACAGTACAAGACATGTTCAATAATAGTTTAAGTTTATAGTAACATGGCAATCTAAGATATATAATTTTATATCTAGTCAAACTTGAATTAATAATGTTTGCAAAAAGTCCTCCTGCTTACAATATTGCTAGATGAGAATGTAAGCGAAATTATAGCCTTACATATTTTTTTAAAACTAAATTGAAAGCATGTTCTATGCAAAGAGTGCATATAGATATATAGATATATATATATATATATATATATGTGTGTGTGTGTGTGTGTGCGGTTGGTTAAAAGAAAGAATATACATCAGATTTGTCAAATAACTTCTTAAATATTCAATATACATAAATCAATATATACATATATGTGTGTTGTTTAAAACAAAATCTAAAACCATTTGATATATTTATTCAAGTTACTAAATGAATTTGTCTATGTCTTCAAACAAAACTTGATTGATCAAAGCACACTCCATCATTTCATTCATATAAACAAGTAAAACAAGGCAACATACAAAACTAAGAACGCAAATAACCTAGAGTAATGCAAAAAGGAGGGAGCATCAGCTAGATTTTCAATATCAGCAAACATTCAAAGCAATTCTAATATTAGTGAACATGATTATGTGTTTAGAGATAGTGACGTTAGATGTAACTCACCTAAACAATCACCAATGAAAATGCAATTTCCTTCAAACCCTTAGCTCTAGCGTTGTCCGCTGCCTCGTCACGATCGTCGCACTCACCAGAACTGCCATGCGCCTCGCCCAGGTCGTCATTCCCCTTCCTCATCGCTCGCATGCTTGAAGCCCTATGCCGAAGTCGAGTCTTCCTTGCCAGCGTTGCTCCATCTAAGAAATTCACGAATTGATTTAGGTATTTGGTCGTTTTTAGGGCTTAGGAATTTTAATTTAAGGAATGAGATGTTTTGGGTTTGATTTCTATTTTTTGGTTTTCTTTATAATGAACGTATATGTATTCTTTTGTTGAGAAAAAACTGTAGGTAGTTATTTGATTACTTTAAGGGCATGGGTTTAAAATTTAGGCCCATTAAAATTAAATGCAATCATAATTATTTGTTATAAATTTCCCTCTTTAGTATAAAATCAAGATAAACATTTGATTTATATTTTAAATTTTGGATATGTTATAATAAAACAATTAATTCCTTTTTAATAATAATAAGATCCTAAAAATCTTTTATTACAAAAAAACATTACTTCATAACACTATTAATAACAAAGATCTCATCTTAGCAATAAATCTTCATTTTTAAATAGATGAATGAATGAAAATAAATATGCATTTTTAAATTTGCAATCTATTTCCATAAAATTAATTATCAAATACTCCGAAATTATTTCTAAAAGTATTTGTTTATATTTTATCCAAATGTCAAATTTAAACCGTTGACTTAATAATATTTGTTTTATTACTTAAATGAATCAAATCAATTATTTCTTCACTATTAAATTTCTCAAGTCACGAATTAAATTAATTATCCCTAATTCAATTTCATTAACCAGTTAATTAACAACAGGGTTGTTACAGAGAATTTCAACAAAAAGGGTGATGAAATTTTCATTTCTCAAAACTTCCCAAATATTTCAAAAGTTTTATATAAAAAGATTACTGAGCAGAAAAAGTGCAAAATTTATGAATTGTGAAATGCCAAATGCTTAGTAAGGGAAGAAGTCAACAGGTTAGGAGGTACAAATTTTACAGCGCAGCAGAAGTGACAATAAATTACGATTGTTGGTGATAAAGGAAAAAGTTGTCTCAGGTATGGAATCTATCTCCATACCTTGTCGGTAGATAAATGAAAACTGGTTTTAAAATAATTATGTTTTAAAAATTTAATGATTTAAAATAAAAGGTACAGTGAAAGGGTACACAAGAGAAGGATGGAAATATGGAATTCTCCATCTAAGCCCTTTTCCATCATAAGAATACAGGTATTGAAAAGTGGATTTTTCTCATTTGAATGTTGGATTTGGTGTGCTAGGATTTTGGGTTGTAGGGATTGGATGAAAATTTGTTGAACTATACTTCCATTCATGGATGTCTGGAAAAATTTGGATGCAAAAATAAAGTTTTTGGTTTTTAAAATTTGCATACATGTAGAACTATGAGTATATTTAGGTCACTTGCACCATATATTCAAAATTGTTTTACAAGAATGCATTCATATAGTAGGTGTCATGAGCCACTTTTTCCGTATAATTCGAACTGACATTTTACCACACTGGTCCAGTCCAAATTGAACAGAAAAGCGGATAGTAAGAAAAGAAAGTAGGAAGAAGATAGAAAGGAAATAGAACAACACAGAATCTCATAGTGGAAACGAATAATCTATAATATAGAACAAGTCTTTTCACAAACAAAACTGTAACTTAAACATATACAAACATCAATCAGAGTATACAACGACAATGTACTGATAACATTCGTCCATACAAGTCCGTTATGGGTCCGAACGGAACCGAAAGCACTATTCCTACTACATCTGTTTTGGAATCATCCTCAGGATTAATAGTGATTATCCCTTCCACTTCAATGCTCCATCTTCGACTCCATGCTCTTGTCTTCATTCGAAAACGTGCTTGTTGGATCGAAGTGGTTTTCGGATAACTTATCTGTAACGACCTGGAATTTTCGATCCCGAAAATTCCAGATAATTAGAAAAGAAGAAAGAGATAGAAGAAAAGAAACAGAAATCACAACATAGATTCTCACATTCGCAGCGGATCAAAATATAATATCAAATAATAACAATTTACAAAAGAATACTGTATATGTCAATTTTCAATTATAATACACCAGAGTTATAATCATATACACTAACAATGGACATATACAAATCAAATATGTCTCAGATAAACAGAAATAATAGTCACAGCGGAACACTCCATACGTCCTGCCATCCAGCACGCTTCCTGAGCTCCAGAACGTCCATACCTGAAAATCTGTAATACTCGGTCTGACCCGAGCATTACATCAAAGTAACACCCGGGTCAGGCTGGAAACCAACGTGAGTAAACCCATCTAACATGGAATACAAAAGTATACAACTCATATAAACCCGGGGTACTTATATCAATTTACAACTTTACAAGTTGTTATAGACTTTACTTATTTCACACATCAATTTCTAAGCGCCAAACTTAGATTAAATGGTCCAAATCACTTAAGTCATTTCCATTTCAATCTATTAATTTCACATATCAAACTATAAAGGATCGAAATGGTTTCGGGTATTTATTAATACCCGACTCCGGTCTCTTCGAATTCAATATCATCTTAACCCAGGTTATACAAGTGAAATACAATTCAACTTTAAATCCAAGATGTCACTTTTTACACAACAATTCATCAACGATATAATCCACATTATCTTTGTTCACCCAAACATAGCATAAAACATTTCATATCAAAGATATCAATCAATTCAAGGCATTTAACATCATTCAATTAGTCATAAGCAAGATTAATTAATCACACCATTTCTAATTAATTAAATTAAATTAAATTAATTTGATCACCTTTAAATCTTGCTTACTTAACAATAATTAATTACAAACCAATTAATTATTTATTTATTAATTTTCCATATCTAATTAATCACCTTTGATTAATTATCCTTTAATTACAATAAGTAATTAACTCTTAATTAATCATCACAAATTAATTCGCCTTTACCCATCCACATTAAATACATTGATCCTTAAATAATTTCTCAAAATAAGTTTCTTATAATTATTGATTAAATCTCATCAAGTGATTTCTCGTTAATTACCCTTCTGAATTAATGACGTTAAGTAATTACTTTTATTATACTATCTAAGTAATTAACCTTCAATAAATTTAGTCATCTTCTAAATTAATTACCTTAGTTAATTAGTCATATTAATAAATCAAGTTTATTATTATTATTATTATTATTTTCTCAAATTCCTTTGACCCTATAAAATTCTTGAATAAACAAATTCATAAAAAAACAATATGCTTGTTAAAACTTTGGAAAGTTTTGTTATACTTCAAAATCCAAATTTCTTTATTTAACAAAATCTAGCTTTCAATTAAATCAAAACTTATTGGACCGAAGCCCACAACCCAACAAAACAACCAGCACTAACTATACTCAGGCCAACCAAAACAAAATGGGTCAGAATCCCAATTGAGAACATATCGGAACAAACCCGAAATCCAAAACATCAAACACGAAACAAAAATGCTCCATCTTCTTCTAACTCCCTCCCTTTTACCAGGCATCCTTCCCAAAATCACTCAATCCACCATCTTCGAACTATTCCAAGAATCAGATTTAAGATTCACTCACCAACGATCAATACTCCGATCAAAATCTCAAACCACGAACTGACCCTACCAATCGAAACTCATCTTCCTGCTTCTTCCTCACTTAAACGAATGACAACAGATATGTATGTGCATCGTGCACATGTACAACCGTGCCGACCATCTCTGGTCATCGTCCAGTGTACTCGCAAGTCGCCTATGACCTGCTCCAAGTGTTCCACCACCCAAAACCTACGATCGACTCTGAAATTCAAATCGAGCGATCTCGCACCCTTCAGAGAAAAACATAGATCTACGAAATCCACTCACACTGCCACCACAGACCACCGGTGGCCCTCAAACTCCACCCACACCTCGGCAACACACTAGGAAACCACCCACCAAACCCTCGTGACACTCGATCGCGTATTGGAAACGAACACTACTCGTTCCTTAACCTTAGCAAAAACTGGCCTTAAACCCTAGAATGAATTCGTTCTTTTAATTTATGCAATGAAAAATTTTCTTGAAAATTTTCATGAAGCCACAGATACTTATACTTGCTTCAACACAAATTTCAACAGTAATTATTGGGTATCATCTATAATTGGTAAAAATGAAATTTTTGATCAACAATGAACTACTCATACAATTCTACACTAAAAATTCCCTTTTCTACTTTAAAAATCCTATTTTGCATTGAAGATTCAAGTTATTAACTTGAATTAATATTTTGTAACAATTGAATTTATCAACAAAGTTCTTGTTGCCTGTAAAAGCTTGGTTTCCAAAGTATAATTTACCATAATATGTTTTAAACAGGTTTAACAGTCCTGATTTGAAGTTCGAGCATCATGCTTTGTTGAAAAATTAAAACTTTTATCATGATCAAATGGCAACAATTCAAGATTAAATAGTTTCAACCTTGTAACACATAACAGAGGAGAACGGCATATGCAGTTTTTAAAGAACTGCCTGAATATAACTCAGATTCATATCAAACTTTAACACATACAACCCCATATATTTCACGAACCATCTTACTGTTTTAATTTAACTTAAACTTGAAAATTTTATGTTTACTCACCTGTTAAATGTTTTTGAACAGAGAGCACTTCTGTTTTGAGACAAATTATTAGCCTGACTTCCCCTCTAACTCTTCTTGCTTTATTTTAGAGGAGATGAACAGAGCAGCTTCCTGATTTGTTGTGTTCTTCTAGCTTGTTTTATTGATGTGTAATTGATTCAGCTGCTATGTTTAATTACATGTTGTAGCTTTTCCCTTTTTTTCTTTTTTTTTACGGAACGAAATGAGAATAAGCAAGTGATATAACTATAAAAGGAAAGTGTGAACAAGTTTTTGAAGTATACACAGGAACAAGATTTTATGAGCTTGGTCAAAGAGATTTTTCTTGGCCAGCAAGATTTTTATACAAATTGAAATGATTTCTCTATATTTCAAAATGACTTAAGGTTGTGCTAGCATTAAATGCAATGTCCTTCATGCTTACATCCTTATCCATTTTATCTATGTTCATGGATATATATTTTACAGATGTAAATTTGTCAACTAATCTAGATACTTAAGTAGTTCAAAGTGAATGTTAGCTGGAGTCCTCCACTCTAATCCCTGGTTTGATTAATTTGTCTTGCGTTTAAACTACATTTCGTTTAATCTTTGGAATAGTGTTCATTTCAGATTTCTTAGCTTTGTTCTTCGACTAGCTAATATTTTGTTACTTTGGCGACTGATATCATTTTTTAATGGTGTGCTATAGATATGGCATTAATTACCTTTATTTGTTTTCTCAAGTCTATACTTATCTTCCTTTGCAAGCCTTCATATATATTTTGTTTCTTCCCAATATACACAGATATATATATATATATATATATTTAAACTAAATGTTTATTAAAATAATACTGCCAAAATCCCGGGTTGTCACATTCCTCCACCCTTAAGACTTTTCGTCCTCGAAAAGGAACGAAGCCAGAATTTATGAAAATGCACAAAATCAGATAAATACTCTTTGATCATCATTTTTTTTAAACTTTTGTTTTAACAATTATGTAATACTATTCCAAAGTAGTTTTTACAAAAATACTTTTATAACTAGATGTTTCAACAAGTCCATCATCGTTCCCATAGAGATTCGGTCATACGTTGATCAGGCGTAGGACTGAAAATCTATAAGTACTTGGTAAACCCGTTTCCAACACCCAGTGAAAATACTTTGGAAAATAATTTTATTGAAAATATAGAAAACAGTTTTGAAAATAGAGGAAATATCTTGGTGAGAATGCTCTGGAAATCATCACCCCCATCCATGGTCACAGTTACATCCTGGGTTACGTTGCCATCGCAGCAAAAGTCCATGTAACTGATTACGCCATGGAACCCACAACAGATCGCAGTTACATTCCAGGGTTACGTTGCCGTCACAACAAAAGTCCATGTAACTGCAGGCTCTCTGCGGCCTCTCGATTACGCTGTCGAAATGAAACTTCTCCACTCCTACATAGGTCGCAGTCTACCGATGTAAAATCAAATGCAGACTGTTGGCTTTCAGCGGCACACACGACTTTCGCTATGTTACCATAGTGTCGTGGTCTACCGATATAAAATCAAACGTAGACTGTTGGCTCTCAGCGGCACACACGACTTTCGCTATGGTCTGCAGTAAATCGCAGTGACATCGAGTTACACTATCGTCACAGCATAACCCAAATGCCTCTGTAGGCACCAGCCCCTCGACTTTTGCTACACAAATAATCCTCAGGAACTAGTTTTGTCCGGACTCCTCACATGATCAACTTTAGAACCTCCACCTTTGAGGCTCAAGGCAGTGCCACCCTGTGGCACTCCTGAGAAGTTCATTTCAAGGGAGCGCCTTTTTCCCCAGGGACAATCTCAAATACACTTTATACTATACACATATATTATTTTCCAAATCATACACCTAGTACGAATTTCATATAACTACCTTTACACAAAATCGATTCCCAAAATCGATAATTCACAAATCAGGCTTTCCCAAATCCCAATATTGATTTTATCACAAAATCAAAAGCCTTTCCAAAGTCCATAGGTTCCAAAAACCTTTCCTCCAAAATCATTCTCAAAAGATCCTTTATATATATATAGATATATATAACCTTTATAAAAATCTTTGGATCATTTCAAACTTGTATAAAACCCTTTTTAAACTTCAAATACTTTCAAAAACCATTTTCTTCTAGCCATAGATTCAACAAGGGGAGTTTTATCATATATGTAACAAAGATACATAACTTTGTTTATTCCAAATCAAATATTCAAATTTTGGTTATTCTATAAAGTCACTTACCAAATTACTTGCTTCCATAAAGTAAATTTTTTTACCATAGAAATATCCAATTTCCACTTTACTTCATCATATATTTCACAAAATATACTTTCAATTTCAAAAATCATTTCCAGTTCTTATCCACAAATTTTCAATATTAATTTCATCCCCAAATCGTACGATGTACACATATCATCCGTATGAAATATCAATCTGATCGCTTACTCGATCACACAATTTTACTTTCGAACTAGTATCGTCCACCCGACTTCCTAGTGCGGCCTCAGATCTGGTTTCTTGATCATAAACTGTCATTCTCCTTGCATAGTCACAACTATGATAGAGAATATCCAGAACCAATCAAAAATCCATATCCAGGTTCACCGTCGAAAATCGAGTGGAAAACCCCAACTCGGATCGATAATACTATCTCGAAATTCTGTGCTCGAATCTGGATCAAATCACTATGCGAATAGAATAATATACATACATCCTATGTATTTATCTTCATTGATTATCAGTCCAATCAATTTTTCTCTATTCACATTCACTTTGATTTTATTTACTTATTCACATTTGCCTTAATCCCCATTTGGATTATCACTTCAATTCTTATCTCAGTTGGGTATTTAATCAATAATAGTTTGAACTCCGACCAGTTTATATTTAGAAAACAGCTTGAAAATAGATAAGTAGTTGAAAAATAATTATTAGTTTGTAAAATAGCTGCAAAATAGTTAAGTAATTGTAAATAGTTGAAAAATAATCAAATAGTTATAGGAATTTTTAAATAATTGCAAAATAGTTGTAAAATAGTAATTAATTTGTAAAATAGTTGAGAAATAGTAATTAGTTTATAAAATAGTTGTAAAATTGTTAAATAGTTTTCAAAAGTAATTGTAAAACAAGCTTAAGATAGTTTTAGGTTTAAAAAGAAAAGTTGTGTAGTAAATAGTTTGAAAAAAATAGATTTATATTAAAACAATTTATTTTGAAAATAGTCCAGAGTCAACTGTTCACTTCCCAACCTCCATTTCAATTCAATTCAATTTCTATATGAATTAATCCCAATTCCTATTTGAATTTGAACTCATTCAATCTTCAATTTTTATTTCAAATTAATCCGATTCAAATTTCCCATTTGAATATTATACTTATCCATCTTCAATTCTAGTTAATTCAACTAAATTCAATTTGAACTAATGAAATCTGAATCTCAACTTTAAACCATCTCAAATAATATTCGAGTTAAATTTCCAAATGTTGGTTTAACCTCTCAAATTAAATTAACCTTTATTTTTATATCAATAATCCAAATTTTTAAATAATTTAATTCTGAGTCAAATTCTCAAAATTCCATTTTAAATTATCTTTACTTAACTTATTTCGAAGTTCAAATAAGAGTTCAAAACAATTTTTTTTTATTAAAAATTCAATTAATTACTAAATGTTATCTTCCAGTTTTGAAACCAATTATTAAAAACTTTCAATTTACAAATTCAATTATTAACAGTTCAGTGTAATTCCATATCCTTAATTTTAAATTAATGTTTAATTTCAATAATGGATACATTACCACACTTCATTTCTCATCCATTTAAACAAATCCAATTCACAATTTAAGGATTATTAATAACAATAGGATGATATCATTTAATTTATTTTAAAATATCCATCCATTTTAAATTTTCAGATCTCAAACCCATTTTGAGATCACACAAACTCCCAATTCAACTTAACCATTTAACTTTCCAAGTTAACTTCCAATTTCATCTTGAAATTTCTAATTCAGGTTGTTTGTTAACCTATTTAACTTTCCCAAAGTTAAATTCAATTTACTTAATCCAGCCAATCTTACCCAACTTGAATTTCCACTTCAAAATTTAAATTTCACATTAATAATCTTATAAGTTCAAAAACTTATCACCCTGGATATCACATCCCATTCCAAAAATTTTTTTACTCAACATTTAAAGTTTGTTTCAAACTATTTTGATATTATGTATATTCCCCATATATAAATATTATTTCTTTTACACACTAAGTTATCCTTAAATTTTAAACCACCTTAGGTTTTTAATTCAAACAAATTTCTTTAAATTTTCAAACCACTCCTGTTTGAATCAAGCCCTTCCATTCAAATAATATTATTTATTATTTCTTTATCACTTTGAAACAATTTTCATATTCTGGGCTCAGATTTAAAACGTCACAATTTATATCATTTTCTGTTCCAATTTATAAGTCATACTTGCCTAAATGTTTTACTTCCCTAAAACATTTCATTTTGCTTACTCATTAACAACATTTCATTATTAAACACAACAACCATTTATGATAATAACCAAGATTATCATATCTGAAAACCAATTTATTATTATCCTTATCTGAAAACATTTCTACAAATTCAGGATTTTTAATTTCAGTTTGGATCCATTTCAAATTTATCTTTATTTAATTTCAATTAGGTTGTATTACTATTACCACTTAATTCTCATTATTTTATTTAATTCCAATAATTTTTAACAACCAATTACCTTAACATTTATTAGTAAGAAATATTGCTTTATATATATCAAAATCTATTCTTACTTAAAATCATTTAAAATCTTTATATAAGAAAATAACAAGTACGCTCTCATATTTATTTATATATATATATACACTCAACTCATTTTAGGGTACTATTGGCCCTATCCTTAATGAGTAAACCCACCAGAGCCAAAGTTCTCGCTTAACCTTCGCTCTGATACCAAGTGTAACGACCCGGAATTTTCGATCCCGAAAATTCCAAATAATTAGAAAAGAAGAAAGAGATAGAAGAAAAGAAACATAAATAACAACACAGATTCTCACATTCGCAGCGGATCAAAATATAATATCAAATAATAACAATTTACAAAAGAATACTGTATATGTCAATTTTCAATTATAATACATCAGAGTTATAATCATATACACTAACAATGGACATATACAAATCAAATATGTCTCAGATAAACAGAAATAATAGTCACAGCGGAACACTCCATACGTCCTGCCATCTAGCTCGCTTCTTGAGCTCCAGAACGTCCTTACCTGAAAATCTGTAATACTCGGTCTGACCCGAGCATTACATCAAAGTAACACCCGGGTCAGGCTAGAAACCAGCGTGAGTAAACCCTTCTAACATGGAATACAAAAGTATACAACTCATATAAACCTGGGGTACTTATATCAATTTACAACTTTACAAGTTGTTATAGACTTTACTTATTTCACACATCAATTTCTAAGCGCCAAACTTAGATTAAATGGTCCAAATCACTTAAGTCATTTCCATTTCAATCTATTGATTTCACATATCAAACTATAAAGGATCGAAGTGGTTTCGGGTATTTATTAATACCCGACTCCGGTCTCTTCGAATTCAATATCATCTTAACCCAGGTTATTCAAGTGAAATACAATTCAACTTTAAATTCAAGATGTCACTTTTTACACAGCAATTCATCAACGATAGAATCCACATTATCTTTGTTCACCCAAACATAGCATAAAACATTTCATATCAAAGATATCAATCAATTCAAGGCATTTAACATCATTCAATTAGTCATAAGCAAGATTAATTAATCACACCATTTCTAATTAATTTAATTTAATTTAATTTAATTTAATCACCTTTAAATCTTGCTTACTTAACAATAATTAATTACAAACCAATTAATTAATTATTTATTAATTTTCCATATCTAATTAATCACCTTTGATTAATTATCCTTTAATTACAATAAGTAATTAACTCTTAATTAATCATCACAAATTAATTCGCCTTTACCCATCCACATTAAATACATTGATCCTTAAATAATTTCTCAAAATAAGTTTCTTATAATTATTGATTAAATCTCATCAAGTGATTTCTCGTTAATTACCCTTCTGAATTAATGACGTTAAGTAATTACTTTTATTATACTATCTAAGTAATTAACCTTTAATAAATTTAGTCATCTTCTAAATTAATTACCTTAGTTAATTAGTCATATTAATAAATCAAGTTTATTATTATTATTATTATTTTCTCAAATTCCTTTGACCATATAAAATTCTTTAATAAACAAATTCTTAAAAAAAACAATATGCTTGTTAAAACTTTGGAAAGTTTTGTTATACTTCAAAATCCAAATTTCTTTATTTAACAAAATCTAGCTTTCAATTAAATCAAAACTTATTGGACCGAAGCCCACAACCCAACAAAACAACCAGCACTAACTATACTCAGGCCAACCAAAACAAAATGGGTCAGAATCCCAATTGAGAACATATCAAAACAAACCCGAAATCCCAAACATCAAACACGAAACAAAAATTCTCCATCTTCTTCTAACCCCCTCCCTTCTACGAGGCATCCTTCCCAAAATCACTCAATCCCCCATCTTCGAACTATTCCAAGAATCAGATTTAAGATTCACTCACTAACGATCAATACTCTGATCGAAATCTCAAACCACGAACTGACCCTGCCAATCGAAACTCATCTTCCTACTTCTTCCTCACTTAAACGAATGACAACAGATATGTATGTGCATCGTGCACATGTACAACCGTGCCGACCATCTCTGGTCATCGCCCAGTGTACTCGCAAGTCGCCTGTGACCTGCTCCAAGTGTTCCACCACCCAAAACCTACGATCGACTCTGAAATTCAAATCGAGCGATCTCGCACCCTTCAGAGAAAAACACAGATCTACGAAATCCACTCACACTGCCACCACAGACCACCGGTGGCCCTCAAACTCCACCCATACCTCGGCAACACACTAGGAAACCACCCACCAAAGCCTCGTGACACTCGATCGCGTATTGGAAACGAACACTACTCGTTCCTTAACCTTAGCAAAAACTGGCCTTAAACCCAAGAATGAATTCGTTCTTTTAATTTATGCAATGAAAAATTTTCTTGAAAATTTTCACGAAGCCACAGATACTTATACTTGCTTCAACACAAATTTCAGCAGTAATTATTGGGTATCATCTATAATTGGTAAAAATGAAATTTTTGATCAACAATGAACTACTCATACAATTCTACACTAAAAATTCCCCTTTCTACTTTAAAAATCCTATTTTGCATTGAAGATTCAAGTTATTAACTTGAATTAATATTTTGTAACAATTGAATTTATCAACAAAGTTCTTGTTGCCTGTAAAAGCTTGGTTTCCAAAGTATAATTTACCATAATATGTTTTAAACAGGTTTAACAGTCCTGATTTGAAGTTCGAGCATCATGCTTTGTTGAAAAATTAAAACTTTTATCATGATAAAATGGCAACAATTCAAGATTAAATAGTTTCAACCTTGTAACACATAACAGAGGAGAACAGCATATGCAGTTTTTAAAGAACTGCCTGAATATAACTCAGATTCATATCAAACTTTAACACATACAACCCCATATATTTCACGAATCATCTTACTGTTTTAATTTAACTTAAACTTGGAAATTTTATGTTTACTCACCTGTTAAATGTTTTTGAACAGAGAGCACTTCTGTTTTGACACAAATTATTAGCCTGACTTCCCCTCTAACTCTTCTTGCTTTATTTTAGAGGAGATGAACAGAGTAGCTTCCTGATTTGTTGTGATCTTCTAGCTTGTTTTATTGATGTGTAATTGATTCACCTGCTATGTTTAATTACATGTTGTAGCTTTTCCCTTTTTTTTTCCGAACGAAATGAGAATAAGCAAGTGATATAAATATAAAAGGAAAGTGTGAACAAGTTTTTGAAGTATACACAGGAACAAGATTTTGTGAGCTTGGTCAGAGAGATTTTTCTTGGCCAGCAAGATATTTATACAAATTGAAATGATTTCTCTATATTTCGAAATGACTTAAGGTTGTGCTAGCATTAAATGCAATGTCCTTCATGCTTACATCCTTATCCATTTTATCTATGTCAATGGATATATATTTTACAGATGTAAATTTGTCAACTAATCTAGATACTTAAGTAGTTCAAAGTGAATGTTAGTTGGAGTCCTCCACTCTAATCCTTGGTTTGATTAATTTGTCTTGCGTTTAAACTACATTTCGTTTAAGCTTTGGAATAGTGTTCATTTCAGATTTCTTAGCTTTGTTCTTCGACTAGCTGATATTTTGTTACTTTGGCGACTGATATCATTTTTTAATGGTGTGCTATAGATATGGCATTAATTACCTTTATTTGTTTTCTCAAGTCTATACTTATCTTCCTTTGCAAGCCTTCATATATATTTTGTTTCTTCCCAACATACACAAATATATATATATATATATATATTTAAACTAAATGTTTATTAAAATAATACTGCAAAAATCTCGGGTTGTCACATTATCCGATCCCGGTCTCTTCGAAACAACGTTCGATATTTCCGATAAACTCAACCCCGGTTCTTTTGGAAATACACCGACGAAAATAAGATCGGAGATCACCTCCTAACGGTTAGTGGACAGATTCCTTACCATCGTCCTAGAAGACGGACGAGTTTATACGTACAGTATAGTACCTCGAATGGTAACTGTACCACATAATTCTCGCGTCTCTTCTAGATATTCCCAAAGTTATGCTTTTGGTCCAGAATTGATAGTCGGTTATTTAACTATCAAATATACAATCATCCAAACAAAAGTTTCATTTCCCATTAGAAACATTAAGCCTTATTAATTTAAATTTCGATAAATTCAATATACTTAATCCAAACACCATATGCTTATCTCACAGTATAAGTATATTTATGAAACCATTCTTTTTTAAAATATTTGAAACCCTTTAAAATAAATCTGGGAAAACGCCACTTCGGTATCAACCATGGATTCACATCTCAATGGTTACGTCTCTATCCCAGAGAAATCCAAAACTTAACTACAGGCACTCATTGCCTCCGATTAAGCCATAAAAGCATACCATTACTTTCCGAAAACTTTGTTTAATAATTTTCCAAAATAATAATACTTATAAAGTTTTCAATATAAATCTTCCAAGTTACAATTAAGTAAAATACTTATTTATAAAAGTCTACTATATAATATATTATTTGTAAAACATAATTAATATTTAATAAACTTATCCTTGAAATAAATGTACTTTAATACTAATTAACCCCTTAAGTAATAATTAACTTTAAACAATCACTATAAAATAACTTTAATTAATAATTAATATACCTTAAACAATTAAATAACTAATAACTTTAGAACGATAATTAATACCTTTTTAAATAATTTTTAAGAATAATAATTTACTTATTTTAAATCATTATCAAAA
The DNA here is from genome assembly GCA_030737815.1 of Allium fistulosum. NCBI lineage: Eukaryota > Viridiplantae > Streptophyta > Magnoliopsida > Asparagales > Amaryllidaceae > Allium > Allium fistulosum. Next base: position 924,025,489 of record CM060906.1, read on the forward strand.
TATTTACTAATTAACTTTAAAATATCATTAATAAAAATAACAATCCTTAAACAATTTTGGTTCAACAGTCCACATCCAATTGGAAAAGAAGGCTTAATAATTCCAATGGTACTTAATCAAGTTGCCATTCAATTTCATAACAGTCCAGAATAGCAGATACAGATATTCATTTCAATCTATTCAACATCATATTACCAATATAATTTATCAGGAAAATGAATAAATGTCCGTACGAATAAAATAGCAGAACAGGGTATTATTTCTGCTAATCAATACCCAGAAAACAGATATATTTAGAAATAATGGCAGAACGGTGTTTTATTCTACCAACAGGGGTCCATTTAAAACAATTAGCGGGAACGGTGTTTTGTTTCGTTAAACATATGTGAAACACCGTAATTTAATTCGACTAACTCATCGTTATTTTAACTGGGGAAAATAGCTTCAATAGATAGGTTATATAAATTTAAACAACGGTTTTGTTTTTTAAATCGTTAATTAGATCCTATTCGTTTAAAATTCCTTTAAATTTTCACTTATTCAAATCTAACCACAAATTTCACAATGGCGTAGTAATCTTCGATACGAACTAATTTGCAAAAAGTTTCACTTCATACTACTTTACGGTTTGCTAGAAACTAAAATTTTAATGTATACAAACTCTTTTGAAATAACATTTTATTCATTCCTCTTTTTTTAAACGGGTCGAGCCCAAACTACTCCTACCAAAAAAAAGAACATGCCTTCCCCTTCTCCTCTCTTCTCCTCCCAGTCCTCCCACTCTGTATATAGACACACACCTGTTTTGGAAACAAGAGATATAAAATGGTTTTAAAACAACTTCAAGTCTTCATTCCTATATATATACATATTTCTATTGATATATATAACCCAGGACATTTCAAGCCCTCTCTATTTTAAATAACATTTAGTTTTATATTGCTTTTTATAATTAGAATGTATAAATTCAAAATAAATGAACGTTTTTGCCATTTCATTCTAAATGTATATAAATAACATCTTTATCAAACACCATTACATAAAAGAATTCCTTTTTAACATGATTTTATAAATTTACTCATTTTTATCATATATATATATTCCTTCTTTCATTTTTTAATATATAAAAATATATTTTACTTTTTAATAAATTATATTTATATGGTTCATATATAAATATATATTTTACCTACCCTTTCATATATTGTTTTCAACATACAATTTTTATTTAGTTTTTAGCATACAATATTTATATTTTTTATAATTACTATAATTTTCCTTTTTTAACTTGTATATGTATACATCCCTCTTTTATTTTCGATACACACACACAGATATATATATATATATATATAATATAAGTGTATAAAATTCTTAATAGCTATATTTATTAGTCCATAAATATGTATATTACGTATATTGTTTTAGTGGAAATTTAGATCGCATCCTTAAAACGGAAATATATTGCAAAGCGGGTCCTTGTTTTTGCTGTAGAATAATTGCTAACATTTCAAAAACTATTCAGGAATACTTGCTGATAGTAAATATTGTTGCTGAAATGTCAGCAACAATTGAATATTGTTGCTGATAATCATGCAATTGTTGCCGTATAATTATATATCAACTAAAATTTATATTAGTGCAACAATATGTGCAATTATTCTACATTGTTGCTGATATGTGCGCAGCTATTCCATAAAATAAGGTACTTTTGGCTTATTATTGCTGATTTGTATGCAAATTTTATGAATTATTGCTTTTTTCGCTGCAATTATTGGGAATAAGATGTGTTCTATGCAATATTGATTATGTTTCAATTATACGCAATTTCATTATATTTTCCTTGATTGTTGTGCAATAATGTGTTGTTTGAATAAATGTAGATAGTAAATTTGGAAGATTGAACTAAACAGAAAAAATTGCATGAAACAACACAATTTTTTACTAAAGTTGCTGAAATATCGGCAATTTCAAGAAAAATTATAGAATTTCTGAAGTGCGAATTTTGTTGTTTTTTTGGGTTTTGATGAATGTTTTTGTGTTTTTCTTGCATTGATATGAAGATGATTATATGTTGAAATAAGTTTTGAAGTTTGGCAATTTTTTACGATGTTTTTTGTTGTTTTTTTGTTGATTTTCGAAAAACAGGGACCTAATTTATAAAGTTTTAAGACAGGGACTTTTCGTGTATTTTGAAACTTACCAAGGACCTGTGCCAAAAGTACCCTTGTTTTTAACCCACTAGCTTATTTAGTTTATAAATATTGCACTCTTCTCAATTGATATGTATATATTCATATATATAAGAAAAATCAAATTTTAAACTCTTTCTATTTATAATACATTGTATTTTCCACAAATCATATCATTTCTATTTATAATGTATTCTTCTTATTTCATCTGTATTTATCTGAATTGAATTTGTTTTCAATTTATATATATGTATATATTCTATTGTTATGAATATATATATATATATAAGAAATTCTAATTAATTCAATTTCCTATTTTATAAATAAAAGCTTTGGAAATTCAAACATTATCTGGTTTTGAAAAACTGTATATTATTATCAACTGTTATTTAAAGGGGATTTTTGTTGATTAAAATACCGTATTATTGAATATTAAAAATTAATATTCAAAACTCGAGACGTCAAAATCCCGGGTCGTTACATTCCTTCCCCCTTAAAAGAATTCGTCCCCGAAATTTCCATAACCAGGCTAGTAAACAAAACTAACCGAATTTTAATTTATTAACGGATTAATAATCACCCATATCACACAAGTCAATATATATATATTTATATATTCCCAAATATCAGTTACATTTAGGATCAACTAGAATACTTCCACAAGTACCGCCATCATATACACATACACATATATATAGTCATACCAAACATCTATTGAGATACTTCATTGGACTACAATCCAACAACCATGACGTCTATAGGCTACTAATACATACTAATAGGGTATACACTACCTAGAGACCACTTAACTCAAAACCAACACTCACTGCGGACTCTCTCCATCCGAGTCCTCCACTTTGTGTCCTTTCAATTCCATAGACTCCACATCATTATCCGGAACCCATACAAACACTGGACTTGGTTCCCTCTGACGATAATCTCCATCTGCAACTGGCTCATTTTCAAGTTCACCCATTTCCCAGACGGCAGCGTCGTTATTCTTCGATTCGGGTTCCTCCTTTTCTTCAAGTTCCTCTTCATCCTCAAATTCCTCCTCATCCTCTAATTCTTCTTCATCCTCAAATTCTTCCTCTTCTTCGAATTCTTCCTCGTCCTTGAATTCTTCCTCAGGATCCTCTTCTGCTTCTTCCTTGGGCTCCTCTTCTTGATGCTATGGCTGCCCGGCAGGCTCTATTTCTTCCTCAAACTCTTCCTCATAAATCGATGGCTCGTTAAGATCCTTTAGAATCATTCTAGCTATGTCATGATCGCCATCTCTCCTAGCCTTCGATATTGCTCCTCATCAGACGATACTATGGGTTCTCTACAATCAATTAACAAAACCAAGAATGAGATCCTAAGGTTTCAGGAATTCATATATGCTAAAGAGTACATCTATAGGTTCACACTTCAAATAACTTTTCCTCTTTAAATTGCTACCATTCAAAAACTTTACTTAAGTAATACCCAAATCATTTGCCTTAAAAATTTGTTTTAAACAAATTTTCCGAATCACCGGAGTTTTTAATTCTCAAATATCTCTTTTATAAATCAATTTTTATAAAATTTAGCTTTTATCTATGAAAGATCTTTCTAAAATATTTATTTTTAAAATATTCCAAATTCCTTTAGTAAACAAAATTTACTAAGAATCCAAAATTTCCAAAGTTCCTACCTTACAGGACTCGGATCACTAAGGAAATACTCGACTCAAAAGGACCGGCAATAGAGGATACTCAAAGCTAATGGCTATAACCACTAAATTCCTAGATGATAAAATATTATCATCACTTATCAAACAACACCTCAAAATACCATATTTTGAAAGTCATTCCTTTAATATATAAAATGTATTATGGGTAAAATTATTTTCTTAAAATAATATAGTGTTTGTTGGCCTTTTTCGAGTGTTTAGAGATCCCTACCAATAACGTTAGCTACTCGTATTAACTAGAATCTATATGCCACTCAACAGATCAATTAACACAATATAAAAACATTTTTATATCACTAACAAATACGCGCTCTCGTATAGATATAAACTCAGACACATTCTAGGGTACTACAGACCCTATCTCTAATGAGCAACCCCACCAAAGCCTAGGTATTCGCTCAACCTAAGCTATGATACCATGATGTCACGACCCACTTTTTCCATACAATTCGAACTGACATTTTACCACACTGGTCCAGTCTAAATTGAACCGAAAAGTGGATAGTAAGAAAAGAAAGTAGAAAGTAGATAGAATGGAAATAGAAAAACATAGAATCTCACAGCGGAAACGAATAATCTATAATATAGAATAAGTCTTTTCATAAATAAACTATAACTTAAACATATACAGACATCAATCAAAGTATACAACCTATTCGGCACAGACAGTTATAACAACCCGTCCTTACAATTGCTGATATACGCCACTAAATGCAACGGAATATAATCATCTACGAGAATACGACTCTGGTCTCCAACTCCTCTCCTGAAGCTCCACTCCTTCCGGCTAAACCTGGAAATATGCTCGGTCTGACCCGAGCATATAGGAAAAACCACGCTCGGGTCAGTCTGGTAAAACCAACGTGAGAATTTAAACACAAGGAATTTTATTCGTATAACTTCAAAAATCCTTTTAAAATCCAAGGTATCCCGTAAGACCACGCCACACATAAACATGACGGGTTTTTCCCTTACGGTAACTAAAACACTTTTATAGAAAATCCAATGATATTATAATAGTGTCTATGTATAAATACTTATTCAAATAGCTGAAATGCTTGTATCTCAAGTTTTAGCATGGTTGGGCACAATCGTATGGCGCTTATTGAAGAATGGATTCCATATGAATGCCTAAGCACCGGGGTACCACCTGTTACAGTACACGTCTAGAAACAGCGTACTGAGGACTACGTCGGGATCCTCTGCCATACAAGACCGGACTATCCCTAACCTGGATAGACTGAATATGCTATCACCCCGGGTGTTCCCACCCTCTCTGAGCTCCTTCCATGTATCGTAGTGATAAAATGATATCCGAGGTTATCTAGAAGGGTGATAAACATACCCTACTTGGGTGTGACCCACTTAGCCTTGCTACATCTCCCCTGATTTTCAGTCATTCCCAGTTGGTGAGCCTTAGAGGCTACGATTACCTTATAAGGAATTTTCACATAGAATGCTCATTGTCATCCAATGACAATAAACTGATAACATTCGTTCATACAAGTCTGTTCTGGGTCCGAACGGAACCGAAAGCACCATTCCTACTACATCCATTTTGGAATCATCCTCAGGATTAGTAGCGATTAGACCTTGCACTTCAATGCTCCATCTTCGACTCCATGCTCTTGTCTTCATAAGAAAAGGTGCTCGTTGGATCGAAGTGGTTTTCGGATAACTTATCCGATCTTGGTCTCTTCGAAACAACATTCAATATTTCCGGTAAACTCAACCCTAGTTCTTTTGGAAATACACCGACAAAAATAAGATCCGAGATCACCTCCTAACCGTTAGTGGACGGATTCCTTATCATCGTCCTAAAAGATGGACGAGTTTATACGTACAGTATAGAACCTTGAACGGTAACTGTTCCACATAATTTTTGCGTTTCTTCTAGATATTCCCAAAGTTATGCTTTTAGGTCCAGAATTGATAGTCAGTTATTTAACTATCAAATATACAATCATCCAAACAAAAGTTTCATTTCCCATTGAAAACATTAAGCCTTATTAATTTAAATTTCGATAAATTCAATTTACTTAATCCAAACAGCATATGCTTATCTCACCGTATAAGTATATTTACGAAACCATTCTTTTTTAAAAATTTTGAAACCCTTTAAAATAAATCTGGGAAAATGCCACTGCAGTATCAACCATGGATTGATAGCTCAATGGTTACGTCTCTATCCCAGAGAAATCCAAAACTTAACTCCAGGCACTCACTGCCTCCGATTACGCCATAAAAGCATACCATTACTTTTCGAAAACTTTGTTTAATAATTTTCCAAAATAATAATACTTATAAAGTTTTCAATATAAATCTTCCAAGTTCCAATTAAGTAAAATACTTATTTATAAAAGTCTACTATATAATATATTATTTCTAAAACATTATTTATATTTAATAAACTTATCCTTGAACTAAATGTACTTTAATACTAATTAACCCCTTAAGTAATAATTAACTTTAAACAATCACTATAAAATAACTTTAATTAATAATTAATATACCTTAAAAAATTAAAACTATTAACTTTAGAACAATAATTAATACTTTTTAAATAATTTTTAAGAATAATAAATTACTTATTTTAAATCATTATCAAAATATTTACTAATTAAATTTAATATATCATTAATAAAAATAACCATCCTTAAACAATTTTGGTTCAACAGTCCACTTCCAATCGGAAAAGAAGGCTTAATAATTCCAATAGTACTTAATCAAGTTGCCATTCAATTTCATAACAGTCCAGAATAGTAGATAAAGATATTCACCTCAACCAATTCAACATCATATTACCAATATAATTGATCATGAAAATGAATAGATGTCCGTATGAATAAAATAGCAGAACAGGGTATTATTTCTTCTAATCAATACCCAGAAAACATATATATTCAGAAATAATGGCAGAACGGTGTTTTATTCTTCCAACAAGGGTCCATTTAGAACAATTAGTGGGAACGGTGTTTTGTTCCGCTAAACAGTTGTCAAACACCGTAATTTAATTCGACTAACTCATCGTTATTTTAACCGGGAAAATAGCTTCAATAGATAGGTCACATAAATTTAAACGACGATTTTTTGTTTGTTTTAAATCGTTAATTAGATCCTATCCCTTTAAAATTCCTTTAAATTTTCATTTATTCAAAATTAACCACAAATTTCACAATGGCGTTGTAATCTTCGATACGAACCGATTTGCAAAAAGTTTCACTTCATACGGCTTTACGGTTTGCTAGAAACTATATTTTTAAAGTATACAAACTCTTTTAAAATAACATTTTATTCATTCCTCTTTTTTTTAAAGCGGGTCGAGCCCAAACTACTCCTACCAAAAAAAGAACATGCCTTCCCCTTCTCCTCTCTTCTCCTCCCAGTCCTCCCTCTCCCTTCTCATTTTCTTTTCTTTCTTTTTTCTCTGCCTGGAACCCAAACTCGAGTATTCACCCCCAACATCCAGAACTCGATTCAATACATGGCCTAAACCAACACCCCACAACAAACCAATGTCGACTCGACCAACAACAGTTCTTCGATCACTCCACCTGTAATTCAACCGAACCACCACGGTGCACACGTGTGCACGTGCACGCCACCACCAGGCCACCGTTCGACGCTCCACAACCATCAATGAGTTCCCCTCCTCACCTACATTCGATCGTGGTCTTCCACCGAAGCTTCAACCTTCCCCGGCCGAATTCGAACACATGCGAGCCAAGTACTTCCGACCACCCACCTCAAATCGACTTCACCCCATCTGCTCCCATTGATAGTACTCAAACAGCCACCAGCACTGTAACCCCAACGGTCTCCAATACCTTCCCTCCCAGTGCGGTGCCACTCGACGACGTCACCTTCCGCCAGCGACGAAGAACCCGAACCCCACAGAAAATAACCCATAAACCCTAGAATCGCCTCGCTGCCCCAAATCAAACCCAAAATCGACATTCCGCCACGGTGAACACCTTCCCCTCGTCACTGTGCCCCTCCTTGGCCAAACCGCATCACCTTTCGCGGACCACGTCGCCGGAAAATAATTTTTAAACAAAAATTGACCATCTAACAAATTCTCACCATCTAGGCTATTAAAAAACTTGAAACCTTCATCAAGAATCCTATTTTCCCATAACGATCACGATTACGTATATGAATCAATGTTTTAAAGATGTTGACATTTCCCAAAACCATAGTGGTTTACCGTAAACTCAAATTTTCTCACAAACCATAGCATGATAGAGCTTCAAACAATTTTTAGTGCAATCTTGGCCCAAAAACAAGTAATTCACTAGTATACGCATTTAACAAATTCGAGTAGATCTGGAGATAGGAATTTTAAAAGGGTGGACATGTGCATATATTTTTCACTTTTAAATAGAACAGAGCAAATGTTAAATACTTCCAGGTTTTTAATTTAAATTTCTCACCTTAAACATGTCGAATTCCTTTGAAATCTCCTAATTGAATCTTAGTTATTGATTTGCATACTTGAAATCTTGCTTTTGCTTCTGGATTTGGAAGAAAAGAGGGTGCTTCCTTTTGTTTACAGAGTATGGTTTATAGGCTTCTAACAACTGAAGCTAACACACAAACAAGCCTACATAAATATATACATGTTTTGGCAAAACAAGTTGATGTATACGGTACAAGTTTTGGCTCAAAAGATCTGATATGATGTACAAAGTTTGTACAGTGATGGGTTGAAATGAAAATGTCAAGACCCGCAAATCCATACTTCTTGATTAAACACTAATCTCCATTGATTAACTCAAGATGCACGGAAATACGAAGCATGAGGGTTTTAAAAAGAAGAAAAAGATAGAAGAGGAGGAAAACAGAAGAAGAAGAACAACAGAACAACATCAGAAACAGAAACAATATCGGAATCTCACATATCGCAGCGGAACAATATATAATAAATAATCACTAATCTTTTAAAACAAAGAACTATATCATTTTTTTCATTACATCAATCAGAGTCAATATACAACTCAATACAACACAGCACATCAATGGACAGTTATATAAACTTGTCCTCATATAGAATACACAGCGGAATAAATAAACAAGTACGTATGTACGTTTCGCCATCCAGCTTGCTTCAAAAGCTCCAGAATATCCAGAATATCCTGATAACATAACTCTAGGCTGCCCGTGTGGAAATTGGTGGGCACCCAGAGTTTAGAAGGGAAACAATAAACTCCGAGTCAGTCATGGTGACTGGTGTGAGATCGTAAAACAGTTTATCTTTAAAAGACAACAAAGGAATATTTTAAAATAGATTCGCAATGCTTTTGGAAAATGAAACTACCATAAGGCCTCCCGCACGCACACACAATGCAAATGCAGAATCGGAGGAGATTTCTCCTTATGATAGTCAAAGATGCTTGATACGCAAAATCAAATCAATTTTGAATATTATTATTAGTGCATAGTGTAGAAAACATTTCGAAAGTATAATATAAATCTTAGCCAGCATAGGCATTTCGCACTTATGCCTACTATAGCTACCTTCCAAACAGTGGGGCGCCACCATAAGTGAATGATAGGTTCTACAACTAAAACCGTACAAGTCACGTATTGTTTCTTTGGATTTCCAACAAATGGTCAGGCTAAGGAACTTCCTATGCCACGAAGGAACGCCTCTGGAATGACGTCCCGAGAACCTAACTGGGTCTCTGCCAACACAAGGCCGGGTTACCTCTGCAAAAATAGGTAACTACTGACACGCGTATGCCATCCCCCGATCGTAACCGATCTTCCCGAGGATCCTCGATTCGCAACAACCACATAATAAGCAGTATCAACATAGGTTAAGTATCTGAGCTCCATACCATGATACCACCTCTATCCAGAAGGAATGACATACACTAAGGGGCGCTACTCCCTAGAACCTTGCCGCATCCTTCCTGTTTTGACCATTTCCGGGGTGTGAGGCTCGACGAATTCTCGTCCACAAAGCTACGCTTTCTACAAAGCCATGCTTCGGGTCAAACAAATGATCATAGAAATGATCACAAAGATAAATGATCAAACAAATGATCATATCATAAATGATCAAACAACGATCATTTCACAGCAACACTCATTATGCCACGTTACCAAATTGGGAGTATATTGCTGATAAATTTCAACTACATAACCTCTGAGCTCGTACGTCTCAGAGAAGGGTGTTAAGCTAAGAGAATAAATTCTCCGCCACCAACAGAAATGTATTTGAAAGAAATCAGCTTTATATCTCAATTTGTAACGTCAGACACACAATCCATACAAGTCTGTTCCGGGATCGAACAGAACCGAAGGCACTTCTCACGAAGCCCTTGCATATCCGGATAATTTTCTAATCACGTCCGGACTTCCCGTCACTAAGGGTGATAAAACCTCTAAATCGAAGATCAGCCGATGTAGAGTAACTCGACGGTAATCCTTCCGTTTTCAAAAATATCTGGTCTTCAACACCGGTCATCAAATGCAATTCATAACGACGTATCACATATTCAGAATGGGTTATATGACCCCATGGTCCTTTCCCGGCTAACCCGAATAGTGAGCGCTTATTCAAAAATAAGTGTGGCATTCAAATTCATCCAATTCACAACAAATATCCATTCAAGGTAATTATTGATAGTCGGTTTTTTTAACTATCAATAGAGATGCGCAACATCATCAGATTCCAAATAATTTTCCAAATTATTTATTTTCCAAAATATCTTTACTAGATATATAATTTCCACACTTCAAAAATAAATCAATATTTATTTTTCTAACCAATTTCCATTTCCTTTATAAATTCCATAGTGAATTTATATTTTCAAATATCTATTGATATACGATTTTCAATCGATTTCAAATATTCACTTTCGATTTATCTTTAAGAAGATAAAATCTCAAAACGTTTCATTTCATATTGGAAAAGCATTCGCATACTTATTTCATAATAAGTAATTCACAAATCTATTTATTTTCAACATTTGAAAATATCCGATATACTTAAATCAAAATTAAGTGTATATTTCATTCTTTAAGGAAATCTATTTGAGTCAAAACGAATGTTACGTAAAACATCGTTACGACGACTCAAAATCACTAGTATAGGGATTCAGATTTTAAGATAGATATATATATAAATCCCAATACTACATAAAACATTTTCTTTCGAAAATCATTTACTATAACAACAGTGTTATAGTCCACCATTTCCTTATTTCCTTGAAAACGTCTATTTCAACAATAAATGTTGAAATCTATGATTTCGATATTTAACACATTTTAAAACATCGTTAAAACAATTAACTTCATTTTTTATGTCACTTTTCCAAAACATATCCATTTTACATAATAATATATTCACTGCCCAAAATCGTGAATATACTTCACTAACCAAATTTCACTATTTTCTACACATTTATTTCAAGAATTATCCACTATCCAAAATCGTGGATAAAATTCCCTTAATAACCTTTTATATTAAATTCATCAAATTTGATTGATTTTCGAATTTATAAAACAACATTTATAAATTCTATTTCTATTTTATAACAACTTCGATTTATAAATTTCTTTTATCTACAAATTCGATCAATATTCCATTTAAAGGCAAAAATCCAATTTATAAGTTAATTTCTTATAAATCTTTTATTCTACAGTTTCATCCATTTTGTAACTTCACAATTTATAAATCTATAAATTTCATTCACTTACGGATTCCATAATCTTTCATTTTTAACACTTATAAAAACTCGTTTTATAATTTCAATATTTTTAATTTATATATATCAATTTTATAAATCTTTTATACAAATCGTTTATAGTTATTCAAAAATCCCAACTTAAACCATTTTATAAATCAATCAACTGTTTATTTCAAAAATGACACTTTGGTTATATTTCACAAAAATCATAAATTCTATAACTTTAAAAGTTGAACGTTTATAAATCAATTCAAAAATTAAATAAACGTATACTTTCAAAAATCACTTTAAAAATCTCTTTTAAAATCAACATCGTCATTTTTAAATTTCAAAAATGAATCCGATGATGCAACAGCACCAATTAGTCAATCACGACAACAAACATCATATATCAACATATGATAACAGAATACATACAATATCTGTAAATAAATAAATATTGGTGAGGAATCCAGTTGGATCCCTCCAACCTGTTTCCCTGCATCCATAGATGTTAGCACAATACCCATTCCACTTCGAGGTGGAATATCGCGGTATATGGGTTTATAAAAATCATCCGCTTACTAACGGCGCAATAGGGTCTCATCCGCTATACAGTGCAGGAAATCAATCAATCCAATATATACATATGCCAATATGTATATATTGCTATATATATATATAGATATATCCTACTATATCTAATATCACAAATCCAAATAGTCAATCATCAATCAATAACTGTAATATCAAATTTCCTTCGAGTGAGAAAATCTCACCTTAGCTTTAATTTGCAGTCCATTTTCCAATTTCGGCTGTTTTTTTTATTTTAAACCTTACTGTCGATTGAACTGCTGCTCGAACCAAGCCTCTACCACGCGACTACAACAGAAGCCCAGGCTGATCAATGCCGCCCCCCGATCGTACCCGAGCTCCCACCTCGCGATCCCCTGAGAAGCTCGAACCCATCACAAATGTCGTGAGACCCCACCAATCCAACCTCGTCGTTGCTGCCTTATCCATCGCGTCACCGCTCCGCGTGATTCCACTCGCCTCTGTCACGTGTCACGACCCAATCGAGCACACCATCGTTACACCCACACGAATCCCCTTTCATTCGCGACTTCGAAACCCTCCCCAAAAATCGAACGCGAATCCCCCCACCTCGACTGCAAGCGTTGCCGCTACGGTCCTTGCCGACTTGATTTCGAACAGGGTTTGAATGTTTTTTTTTATTTAACTGGTCGCGATTCCCATTTGAAACAAAGGAAGGCACGCGAGATTTTCGAATTGGGAATGGAATGAGGAAGGCACGATGCTGTTATATATTCCCTTTTGTTTTCTGAAGGAAGCCATAGGAATGTACGCGATTTGGTTTCAGTCGCCATTGATTTGTTTTGAACGAGAGAATTTTCTTTTGAACAAAATGATTTTCTTTCGTGTGTTTTAACAGAGAAAGGGGAGACAAAAGAACGTGTTTGCACGATCCCTTTACGTGATTCCCTGTGTGTTTTTAGGCGCGAATTTTGGCGTGAAAAAAAGTTTGAACGTAAATATATAAATAAAATTTTAAATAGAATTTTTCGATATAATTTCTTCAACGCGTTTATATATCGTGTGCCCACATAACCACTTCGAAAAATATGAAATTTGAAATCCGATAATAATTCAATATTACGGACCCAATGGAACTGGTTCCATCGAATTCCGAGACTGTGCCTCGGACGGCTATTTTTAAATATCGATTCGAACGATTAAAATTCAAAACCAATCAAATCACTTCTAAATTCATTTCTGAAGCTTCTATAATCTTCAGTATTATCAATACGAATTTTAAAAGCTTTTGAAATATTTTTCTTCAGCTAAATATTGAAGATTCAAATTTTTATTCAACTTAAAATAGATTAAATTTTATAATTTAATTGCCAATTTCAAAGTTATATTGGGGATTCAAATTAAATTATCGTTCAAATATTTAAAATTAATTAAATATTTTCAATTTAATTTGTTCAAAATTTTGGGTCGTTACAAACTTCCCTCCTTAAAAGAATTTCGTCCCGAAATTACAAGTTAGGAAAAAAAGTCCTTAACTCGTCTACTATTTTTCCACAATCCAATAGTTTTATCAACTTATTAAAACAAATCTTTCTATTAAAGATTCGCTATTATTTAAACTAACTTTCCAACTTCAATTATAAGTTTAAAACAACATTGTTTTACTTTCAATTCAAATTTAAATTCAAATTCAAATTTAAACTTTCAAATTTTTTCTCAAAATTTTCGAAAAATTTCGCCAGCGTCTCCTTTTCGCGGCTAATACGGTACGACTACAAAACGTCCCTACGGACTCTCAATTTCAAAAAGAAAAGAAAAAGCCAAGCAGCTAGACAAGAAATCAGCAAATCTCATATTTGAAATTCAAATACGTACCTTTTTTGTCAAGCAATTCAAATTATTTTTGAAAATCAAATCCAAATTCCTTTATAACCTGTATATCCTACTAGCCATAATATCTAGTTACACTATTCAATCCATTTTGCAAATTCAATTACAAAATTTCCAATATATACTTCTTATACATTTTTACTTCACTATTGAAGTTACATATTCATTTTAAATTTCAATTTCCATATTCAATTCATCTCGAATTTCGTTTACTAACAAATTTAAAACAAAGTTTAACATTCAGCTTTAATTTCATTTACATGCAATTGTAAATTTCATTCATTCAGAATTTATTTCTACTTACTTGAATTTATCTTTAGATTCAAACCATCTCGTTTCATTTAGCTCACAATTCAAGTTTCAATTTAACCAATTCAACTTCTATTTCATGAATTAATTAATTATCAAAGTAGTTTATTCGGATTCAATCCTTATTCATTTTTCTTTTCCAAGTTAGGGATTTTCTATTCAACGTGATTCAAATCATATCACATTCCATTATTGAATTTTTTATTCATCTTTCATTTATAATTATTCAATTCAATTCAATGCTTACAAATTCGAAATGAATTTCAACTTTCAATCTCACTTTCATTTACAACTGCTTATTTTAGATTAGTTTCAATTACTAATTCATTTCCAATTCTAGTTCACTTACAAATTCAAAATGAATTTTAACATTCAATTTCATTTTCATTAAATTGATTCACTTGTACTCACTTTAATTTAACTCCATTCTTTAAGTTAAATTTATTCTATCAAAATTCAATTTGTATAAGTTATCAACTTAATAATATTTCATAAATATTTTTATATAGTATTCCAGAGTCTTTTCAACCTTTCAAAAACCATTTTGAAAACAATTCAAATTATCCTTTGAATTTCCAAAACAAAACCCAAATTTTTCCAAACAACTTTCATTTAAAACAATTTGGCAGCAATTCCTCTTTTGGAAACTCGAAAATGAACACCGATGCTGTCGCGATCACCATCGGAATTATTTTCCAACAACCAAAAAGAGTTTAGAGCTTTCATCTCTCCAAAATACTTTCCAAAACCCTTGAAATTCATTTTCAAATCAAAAAGGATTTAAACTTTCCAAATCTCCAAAATTTTCAAATTCATTTCAAAACATTTCCAAAAACCTCTCTGGAATTCCGTTTCAAATTACAAATCACACTTAAAATTTATATTCTTAAATTTCATTTGTATATGAATTCATTTCCTTATGCTTCAATTCACATTTATTTGTTAATTGAATTTATCTCCAAATCTTTGGTTATTATTTTAATTTCTCATTCAATTTCATATAATAATGATAACATTTCAATATTATTATTT
This sequence comes from Allium fistulosum, assembly GCA_030737815.1. Classification (NCBI taxonomy): domain Eukaryota; kingdom Viridiplantae; phylum Streptophyta; class Magnoliopsida; order Asparagales; family Amaryllidaceae; genus Allium; species Allium fistulosum. The sequence goes on from CM060906.1 coordinate 924,040,857, forward strand.
TATAACAACCATGCATTCATATACTATGATAATTCATAGAAAAATCATTTCTTTTCTATACAAAATAGTTTTGGGCAAAATTATCTCATTTACCCTATTTAAAATAATACTGTGTCGGTTTATCTTGTTTAAGAGTTTAGAAACTCCTATCAACACAGTTAGCTAGACTGCACCGACCAGAATCTATAAACAATCAACCGATAAGTCAACACAATACAAAACAACTTCATATTCACTAACAAATACGCGCTCATATCTATTATTACACTCAACTCATTCTAGAGTACTACTGACTCTATCTCTAATGAGTAACACCCAACAGAGCAGGGTTGTCGCTTAACCATATGCTCTGATACCAGCTGTCAAGACCCGCAAATCCGTACTTCTTGATTAAACACTAATCTCCATTGATTAACTCAAGATGCACGGAAATACGAAGCATGAGGGTTTTAAAAAGAAGAAAAAGATAGAAGAGGAGGAAAACAGAAGAAGAAGAACAACAGAACAACATCAGAAACAGAAACAATATCAGAATCTCACATATCGCAGCGGAACAATATATAATAAATAATCACTAGTCTTTTAAAACAAAGAACTATATCATTTTTTCATTACATCAATCAGAGTCAATACACAACTCAATACAACACAGCACATCAATGGACAGTTATATAAACTTGTCCTCATATAGAATACACAGCGGAATAAATAAACAAGTACGTATGTACGTTTCGCCATCCAGCTTGCTTCCAAAGCTCCAGAATATCCAGAATATCCTGATAACATAACTCTAGGCTGCCCGTGTGGAAATTGGTGGGCACCCAGAGTTTAGAAGGGAAACAATAAACTCCGAGTCAGTCATGGTGACTGGTGTGAGATCGTAAAACAGTTTATCTTTAAAAGACAATAAAGGAATATTTTAAAATAGATTCGCAATGCTTTTGGAAAATGAAACTACCATAAGGCCTCCCGCACGCACACACAATGCAAACGCAGAGTCGGAGGAGATTTCTCCTTATGATAGTCAAAGATGCTTGATACGCAAAATCAAATCATTTTTGATATTATTATTAGTACATAGTGTAGAAAACATTTCGAAGGTATAATATAAATCTTAGCCAGCATAGGCATTTCACACTTATGCCTACTATAGCTACCATCCAAACTGTGGGGCGCCACCATAAGTGAATGATAGGTTCTACAACTAAAACCGTACAAGTCACGTATTGTTTCTTTGGATTTCCAACAAATGGTCAGGCTAAGGAACTTCCTATGCCACGAAGGAATGCCTCTGGAATGACGTCCCGAGAACCTAACTGGATCTCTGCCAACACAAGGCCGGGTTACCTCTGCAAAAATAGGTAACTACTGACACGCGTATGCCATCCCCCGATCGTAACCGATCTTCCCGAGGATCCTCGATTCGCAACAACCACATAATAAGCAGTATCAACATAGGTTAAGTATCTGGGCTCCATACCATGATACCACCTCTATCTAGAAGGAATGACATACACTAAGGGGCGCTACTCCCTAGAACCTTGCCGCATCCTTCCTGTTTTGACCATTTCCGGGGTGTGAGGATCGACGAAGTCTCGTCCACAAAGCTACGCTTTCTACAGAGCCATGCATCGGGTCAAACAAATGATCATAGAAATGATCACAAAGATAAATGATTAAACAAATGATCATATCATAAATGATCAAACAACGATCATTTCACAGCAACACTCAGTATGCCACATTACCAAATTGGGAGTATATTGCTGATAAATTTCAACTACGTAACCTCTGAGCTCATACGTCTCAGAGAAGGGTGTTAAGCTAAGAGAATAAATTCTCCGCCACCAACAGAAATGTATTTTAAAGAAATTAGCTTTATATCTCAATTTGTAACGTCAGACACACAATCCATACAAGTCTGTTCCGGGATCGAACAGAACCGAAGGCACTTCTCACGAAGCCCTTGCATATCCGGATAATTTTCTAATCACGTCCGGACTTCCCGTCACTAAGGGTGATAAAACCTCTAAATCGGAGATCAGCCGATGTAGAGTAACTCGACGGTAATCCTTCCGTTTTCAAAAATATCCGATCTTCAACACCGGTCATCAAATGCAATTCATAACGACGTATCACATATTCGGAATGGGTTATACGACCCCATGGTCCTTTCCCGGCTAACCCGAATAGTGAGCGCTTATTCAAAAATAAGTGTGGCATTCAAATTCATCCAATTCACAACAAATATCCATTCAAGGTAATTATTGATAGTCGGTTTTTTTACCTATCAATAGAGATGCGCAACATCATCAGATTCCAAATAATTTTCCAAATAATTTATTTTCCAAAATATCTTTACTAGATATATAATTTCCACACTTCAAAAATAAAACAATTTCCATTTCCTTTATAAATTCCATAGTGAATTTATATTTTCAAATATCTACTGATATACGATTTTCAATCGATTTCAAATATTCACTTTCGATTTATCTTTAAGAAGATAAAATCTCAAAACGTTTCATTTCATATTGGAAAAGCATTCGCATACTTATTTAATAATAAGTAATTCACAAATCTATTTATTTTCAACATTTGAAAATATTCGATATACTTAAATCAAAATTAAGTATATATTTCATTCTTTAAGGAAATCTATTTGAGTCAAAACGAATGTTACGTAAAACATCGTTACGACGACTCAAAATCACTAGTATAGGGATTCAGATTTTAAGATAGATATATAAATCCCAATACTACATAAAACATTTTCTTTCGAAAATCATTTACTATAACAACAGTGTTATAGTCCACCATTTCCTTATTTCCTTGAAAACGTCTATTTCAACAATAAATGTTGAAATCTATGATTTCGATATTTAACACATTTTAAAACATCGTTAAAACAATTAACTTCATTTTTTTATGTCACTTTTCCAAAACATATCCATTTTACATAATAATATATTCACTGCCCAAAATCGTGAATATACTTCACTAACCAAATTTCACTATTTTCTACACATTTATTTCAAGAATTATCCACTATCCAAAATCGTGGATAAAATTCCCTTAATAACCTTTTATATTAAATTCATCAAATTTGATTGATTTTCGAATTTATAAAACAACATTTATAAGTTCTATTTCTATTTTATAACAACTTCGATTTATAAATTTCTTTTATCTACAAATTCGATCAATATTCCATTTAAAGGCAAAAATCCAATTTATAAGTTAATTTCTTATAAATCTTTTATTCTACAGTTTCATCCATTTTGTAACTTCACAATTTATAAATCTATAAATTTCATTCACTTACGGATTCCATAATCTTTCATTTTTAACACTTATAAAAACTCGTTTTATAATTTCAATATTTTTAATTTATAGATATCAATTTTATAAATCTTTTATACAAATCGTTTATAGTTATTCAAAAATCCCAACTTAAACCATTTTATAAATCAATCAACTGTTTATTTCAAAAATGACACTTTGGTTATATTTCACAAAAATCATAATTTCTATAACTTTAAAAGTTGAACGTTTATAAATCAATTCAAAAATTAAATAAACGTATACTTTCAAAAATCACTTTAAAAATCTCTTTTAAAATCAACATCGTCATTTTTAAATTTCAAAAATGAATCCGATGATGCAACAACACCAATTAGTCAATCACGACAACAAACATCATATATCAACATATGATAACAGAATACATACAATATCTGTAAATAAATAAATACTAGTGAGGAATCCAGTTGGATCCCTCCAACCTGTTTCCCTGCATCCACAGATGTTAGCACAATACCCATTCCACTTCGAGGTGGAATATCGTGGTATATGGGTTTATAAAAATCATCCGCTTACTAATGGCGCAATAGGGTCTCATCCGCTATACAGTGCGGGAAATCAATCAATCCAATATATACATATGCCAATATGTATAATTTGCTATATATATATATAGATATATCCTACTATATCTAATATCACAAATCCAAATAGTCAATCATCAATCAATAACTGTAATATCAAATTTCCTTCGAGTGAGAAAATCTCACCTTAGCTTTAATTTGCAGTCCATTTTCCAATTTCGGCTGTTTTTTTGATTTTAAACCTTACTGTCGATTGAACTGCTGCTCGAACCAAGCCTCGACCACGCGACTACAACAGAAGCCCAGGCTGATCGATGCCGCCCCCCGATCGTACCCGAGCTCCCACCTCGCTATCCCCTGAGAAGCTCAAACCCATCACAAATGTCGCGAGACCCCACCAATCCAACCTCGTCGTCGCTGCCTTATCCATCGCGTCACCGCTCCGCGTGATTCCACTCGCCTCTGTCACGAGTCACGACCCAATCGAGCACGCCATCGTTACACCCACACGAATCCCCTTTCGTTCGCGACTTCGAAACCCTCCCCAAAAATCGAACGCGAATCCCCCCACCTCGACTGCAAGCGTTGCCGCTACGGTCCTTGCCGACTTGATTTCGAACAGGGTTTGAATGTTTTTTTTATTTAACTGGTCGCGATTCCCATTTGAAACAAAGGAAGGCATGCGAGATTTTCGAATTGGGAATGGAATGAGGAAGGCGCGATGCTGTTATATATTCCCTTTTGTTTTCTGAAGGAAGCCATAGGGATGTACGCGATTTGGTTTCAGTCGCCATTGATTTGTTTTGAACGAGAGAATTTTCTTTTGAAAGAAATGATTTTCTTTCGTGTGTTTTAACAGAGAAAGGGGAGACAAAAGAACGTGTTTGCACGATCCCTTTACGTGATTCCCTGCGTGTTTTTAGGCGCGAATTTTGGCGTGAAAAAAAGTTTGAACGTAAATATATAAATAAAATTTTAAATAGAATTTTTCGATATAATTTCTTCAACGCGTTTATATATCGTGTGCCCACATAACCACTTCGAAAAATATGAAATTTGAAATCCGATAATAATTCAATATTACGGACCCAATGGAACTGGTTCCGTCGAATTCCGAGACTGTGCCTCGGACGGCTATTTTTAAATATCGATTCGAACGATTAAAATTCAAAACCGATCAAATCACTTCTAAATTCATTTCTGAAGCTTCTATTATCTTTAGTATTATCAATACGAATTTTAAAAGCTTTTGAAATATTTTTCTTCAGCTAAATATTGAAGATTCAAATTTTTATTCAACTTACAATAGATTAAATTTTATAATTTAATTGCCAATTTCAAAGTTATATTGGGGATTCAAATTAAATTATCGTTCAAATATTTAAAATTAATTAAATATTTTCAATTTAATTTGTTCAAAATTCTGGGTCGTTACAGAAAATTTGAGGTGATATGGTTTGAGGTTGAAAAGAAGTCAAATAAATGCTTTTGGTTTTTACCTCTTATGACCAGGCAATGCTTGTGTGAATATATATGTATGTTTACATTTTGTTGTATGTTTATATCTTTTCCAGGCAAATGTTCCTTGCCTACAATTTTTTTATACCTATTTATCCTTTTGTTGTTTTACTTTTTACCTTCTGGTTTTCTGCAGACTTTGCTTTGTGTTCAACTTGAAAATTTGACTTTATCTTTACTAATTTAACCTTTTGATTTGATCATCTTTATGTTTTATATACATATGTTTATATTTTCTTTCATTCTTTTACCAAGCAAAACTTACATTATTGCTTTGTAATTTTGCCTTACTTTTTCATGATTTACTTTTTACTTGATTTTTACATGCTTTCATATATATATATATATATATATACCTGTTTTGGAAACAAGAGATATAAAATGGTTTTAAAACAACTTTAAGTCTTTATTCCTATATATATACATATTTCTATTGATATATATAACCCAGGACATTTACAAGCCCTCTCTATTTTAAATAACATTTAGTTTTATATTTCTTTTTATAATTAGAATGTATAAATTCAAAACAAATGAATGTTTTTGCTATTTCATTCTATATGTATATAAATAACATCTTTATCAAACACCATTACATAAAAGATTTCCTTTTTAACATGATTTTATAAATTTACTCATTTCTATCATATATATTATCATATAAATTCCTTCTTCCATTTTTCAATATATAAAAATATATTTTACTTTTTAATAAACTATATTTATTTGGTTCATATATATATACATATATTTTACCTACCCTTTCATATATTGTTTTCAACATACAATTTTTATTTAGTTTTTAGCATACAATATTTATCTTTTTATAATTACTATAATTTTCCTTTTTGAACTTGTATATGTATACATCCCTCTTTTATTTTCGATATATACATACATACATATATATATATATAAGTGTATACAATTCTTAATAGCTATATTTATTAGTCAACAAATATGTATATTACATATATTGTTTTTAACCCACTAGCTTATTTAGTTTATAAATATTGCACTCTTCTCAACTAGTATGTATATATTGATATATATAAGAAAAATCAAATTTTAAACTCCTTCTATTTATAATACACTGTATTTTCCATAAATCGTATCATTTCTATTTATAATTTATTCTTCTTATTTCATCTGTATTTATTTGAATTAAATTTATTTTCAATTTATATATATATTCTATTGTTCTGAATATATAAATATATATATAAGAAATTCCAATTAAATTAATTTCCTATTTTATAAATAAAATTTTTCGAAATTCAAACATTATCTTGGTTTTGAAAAACTATATATAATTATCAACTTATATTTAACCTAGATTTTTGTTAATTAAAATACCGTATTATTGAATATTAAAAATTAATATTCAAAACTCGAGACGTCAAAATCCCGGGTTGTTACAAGAGGCGCCGATTAGAATTATTCTGCATATATAACATATTGTAACAACCCGAATTCCAGTGGGTCTGGATTTTTCGCAAAAATGCTAAAACCCAAGCCCACTGAAACCCGAGTTGGGTATCTGGTATCCTGCAAATAGGAAAAGACAAATATATCAGAGCTCAATAATTTATCTCACAGCGGGATTGACTAAAATATAATAGTAAGTAAATACTGACCCAAATAATAACACTTTCTAAGCATGTGTCATAAAGCTGTGAAGTCTCTGCCATCTACCTAACCTGTAGGATGTTATGAGGAGGGGGTCAGAACAAAGGTTCGGGTGAATGAATAAATTATATACTTCTTGGCTTAATTCTACATTTATTGTTTTATTTCCATTTACTATTATATTAGGTTCATTAGGTTACAATACTCTCACCTTTGTTCGTGAACCTTCCCCATCTACTCCATAGTACATTAAAACCTAATAACTAATATTTACATATATGTAGTTATATGCCCAATGACCATATTGGTCCTAGGTACCACCCATGGTACCTTCCATAACCTCCGCGAAAAGGGCTCCATCATCTTGCTCCGAGAGCGTTCCGTAACTACAACTGTAAAGGACTGCTTCGTAAGGACTACAATATAGATGCTCCATCGTCTTGTTCCGTAGCAATATCTGTAAAGGACTGCTTCGTAAGGCCTACAATACAGATACTCCATCGTCTTGCTCCGCGAGCGTTCCGTAGCTACATCTGTAAAGGACCGCTTCGTAAGGCCTACAATACAGATGCTCCACTACTTACTATGAAAAAGTAAATTGCGTCCGCACTAGTCTGTGCCAGTGCTCGGACATCCACAATGTACCTCCTAGTGCGTACGTTGAGGAATACGTAATCATTCCGTCTACTATTTGAATCCCACCAACAAGGTCTACCTTGTACGGAATTCAATCGGGGATTTTCTATATCTGTAAAGGATAGCTTCATTAGGCCTACAATACAGATATCTAGTTGGTCTGTCTCTTTTTCATCATGGCTATGGCCCCACATAGCCAACCCTCAACTAACCGAAAGACTTCTAAAGAGTTAAGTGGTCGAGTCCTACGGCAAAAAATCGAAGATCCAAATGGCAGTGCCATTCATCCAATGTCTCGATGGTGAAAAATCATTAGCCTGTTGGTTTAACTCTAGTCTTTCCCAAAATCACTCTTGGTCTTGATGCTGGCCGATACCCGCATGCGACTATCCTTTAACTTACTTGCAAGTACTGGACATACGAATACCCTCCTCCGAACACCAAGCCCTTCTGACTGCCTACAAAGGTCTACTTCTTTAGGCCTATAATGAAAATGCATTCAAGGCATACTCTTTTGATGGAACACCTACAGACCTGCCTCCGGGGTGCAGAACCCAGAGGGCCATCCTAGAGTATCCTCACGCCCCGTTAAAGTCTCGTACTTCCTTGAAGCCCAAAAATACTAAGTTGGACGTGCTTCTCCATTTCTAAAATCCGTGATGAAATGCTTCGCTAGACGCTTCATCCTTTGGGCTGCTCCAAACACATCTCAATTCTTTTATTAGACCCAAAGTCTAATCTTTTAATTTACGTTTAGTTTACTTTCTTATTTTGTTGGCTACTTATTTGCCATAATTATAATATTCTTGCCCTCGTCTTACCTCTATCTATTATGAGATTTCCATTTATTTAATAGGGAATGCTGTTGGTATGATCCGCATTCACTATCTTGCTTAATTAACTTAATATAAATCTTAAGTTCATTAAAATAAGCCTCTTTTATCATTCCTGCTTTATTTTCTTATTGACTTAATATAAATAATTTCAATAAGCTTCTACCATTATTATTGCTCATTAATTTATTCAAAGTCTCAAAATAAGCTTTTCCGTTCTTATTACTTAATTATAACCTATATTATAATTCTACCTGTAATTGTCATTTTCTCTTCTTTTATAGTCCATACATAATTCCACAATTTCTTTTCTGTTCTAATCTTCCTTCTTTTATTATGATATAGAATATTCTGTTATTCTCCTATATCATATAATTCACTTATCATAATAACTATCTTCTTAAATAGTCTACGCAGTGAATGCAGACCTAGGTTCATTATCGTTTACAGCTTCAAATTCTTATCTAATAATTTACTTGATTCATGACATATTTGCTTTATTATCTTCTATTTAAGGAAGTAACTCTATTTTATTTGATTAGTTATAAAAACTATATTTAAAACTCCATTTCCATATTTTAATATTAAATAATACTATAAACAATAATCCATAACTGCTAAATATTTCTTTTACTATTTTAGGATAGTGTAAAATACAGTGGTTTCTCTATTTTACACTAATTCTCTTTTTATTTCTTTTATTCTAGCAATTACGTTCATTGTTGTCTTTTAAATATTAAATTATAGAAATGTATCCTATTTTCTAAACCAACCAATTAACCTTTTAGTTACTCCCAAATCTATTTATTAGATTAATTAACTTTTCCCATTTTAATGTAATTTATTACAGTAATTCCATTCCTCAAACTTTTATTACTTTACATCTTATTTCCTTCATTTCAGTATTCTTAATTATCTAATCTATATTCATGTTTAATCTATTCTAATCCATACGCGAAGAAAGAGGAGAAAATAGAAGAAGAATGACGTTTGCATAGAAATCCAAAACGTAGAAACAGAGGTAAATAAATACTAATACTGTAAATAAAGTCTAAATTCCTTATAGTTCAGCATAACTTAATTAATAGGATTAATTATTGAATAAAATTATCTAAATGGGAATTTAACGATAATATATCTTAAACTTAAAAGTTATATAAATAATTCCACTCACCTGTCGTCCTTAGCTTCAATCTCTATCCCTTTTAAATTGCTATGCTTTTCTCCGCTTTTCCACTTTTTTAATTCGCTGTAAATTACCTGATTTGTTTGCTCATTTCTCTGATTTGCTTGTATGTATTTCCTTGCTTAATTTTTTTTTTTGGGAAAGATTTGATTGACAGATGAGAAAGGAAGAGGGAGAAGAGAAGAGGAGTTTGTTGTAAATGACAGCGGTTGAATCGGAGAAAATAGTATGGGCTAAGGTTAAGTTACGTTCAATTTATCGGTGTAGTGAACAACTATGAAACATTCGATTAACCCTAAAAACAATCCTCGCCATCATTTATTGATTTGTTTACGTTAGCTTATAACGTATAATTCTCCAATGTTATTTATTTATTCCTTTGTTATACGACCCTATTAATTCACGTTTCCTTCTAAATAAGATTCTCCCATTAGTTACCCAATTAATTAGATCATACATACATACATACATACATATATATATATATATGTATATCCAATATTCATTAATTCTTATACGTTATAATTCTTACCTATTTGAACACGTCAATTAATACCTCTATTAATTGATTGTATATAAAAGTTATACTTTTTTTTAATTTATTCTTATTAATTTACCTTCATCATAAACTTAATTACTCCATTTGATTTTTATACGCATTCCAATTCTTTTTTTTCTTTTTAACTTGGAAACAAATAATCCTATAACTGACAGTTTCTTCTAAATAATTAATTTACATTATTAGCTATTGTTAGAAGGGCATATTCTTTTATTAATTAACACCCTTTTTTAAAAGCTCAACCAATTTCCAATTAATTAATTGACACATTTTCCCCTTTTAATCGATATCCAAATTAATTCTTATGCATCAGTCAATCATACATTTATTAGTTGTATATATTTAAACCGCCAATTCATTACCCGATTAATTTACATAAAAATTTCCCTCTTTTATTAATTGACGCTTACTTAATGTCTTTAATTAATTGATTGCGTCAATTATAAATTAATATATGTATGTTATCATTTAATTTATTCCTCACATACATTTCCTTTTATTAGAAGATCCCTTAATTAATTAATGTTATAAAAGTGACATATTCTCTGACTAATTGACGCCTCTATGTCTCTTAATTAATTCTCCTTTTAATTGATTGGTGCGTTAGTTAAACACACACTCGTTGCTTGTGTAAATCTATATAACCTCTTAATTCTTAAATGCATATATTTGACATTTATATTCTGTTTTGCAATTATGTTAATTCAATTGATTTTATTTAATTATATAAAAATGAGGGGTGTTACATTCTCCTACCCTTTAGGAAATTTCGTCCCCGAAATTCGACAAGGGTAAATTATGTAATTCCTCGCATCAATCACATCCATTTTATGTACATCTAATTTTTCGACCATTCATGCTTTTGTGCAAAAGTGTTATTCAATACAAAATATATGCATGTACATGAATTTCTAAGCGGTACCTTCTATATGAATGCTTTGCTTCTTTAAAAATTTATTTTTAAAACATGATGCACACTTCCTAAATATATTTGCAATTTGTATATGAATGCACTCTTTTGAAAATTTAAAACACTTTTCATCCAATTTTTCCCACACTCCTATTGAATAGGGTGTAGTTTAACGAATTTTGCATCCAAACCCTACCATACAAATTTAAAATTTTGAATTTCAGAAAAATCTAATTTTCTGAATTCAATCTCTTATGTCAGAAAGAAGGTAGAAAACGAAAAAACTTCATATTTCTCCGATTTTCTTTTATGCACATGTTCCTCCATACTTGGGATTTAGGCTACTATTCTAAAAAAAATTTATTTACTTCCCCAAGCACATTTTACATAAGAAAATAACTCTTTCTAAATTTTTCCGTTAATGTTTCTGTTGCTTTCTTTAAATTTGTTATTTTCCTTTTAGTTATCTTATTCTTCTTTTACTCTTTTTTTTTCTTTTTCTTTTTTTATAACTAAACACAGCTATCATCTAGGGCAAGGAGGTCTAGGACCATGTCCACTTTGACACAGAAAGGTCCTACTCTTGGAATCCAAGTAACTCATATGCTCCTCCTACCGCCTATTACTTGTTACCAACTTACGTTGTATTACTCATGACGAATAAGATCTATTCATCTCTTCTATTCCATGCTCAAAAAGGAATAACTATGTCTCATTTACTGCAATGGATAAGGGTTTCAATCTGTGTAGTCTCTATCTAAAAAGGAAACTAAGCTTGGGGAAATTTTCTCTTTTCCCTTCATTATTCCCAACTAAGGTCTACTTTTCCAACCACATGTGTCTTACTATCTTACTAATATCACTTCACTATTCTTCTATAGTTTACACACATGAAGCAACATTTCTAGGTTTTCACTACTGTCTTATACACCTTACGGGAACTTTTTTTTACTACTAGGAGTAATTACTGCTATAGCCATGTACTTTTTCCGTTACACCTTGGAAATGATTTCTATCTACTCCATATTTAAAAGTCTGATTTGGTTTGGTATTTATCGAATTTTCTTCAAAAATTAAAACTTCTAAATTTTATCTTTTCGAAAACTTATTTACTTTTCCACCCAACCATCTTTTTTTTATAGATTTTCAAATTTACTAAAACTGGGGTAAATAGGAACAATTATTTTATCAAAACTCTTAACTTTCCTACTCTTCCAATTACTTAACCTTGAAGGAGTTACTAACTTACTACACTTAATGGTTTTATACCTTAATGTATTGGAATTACTTTCTCTTATGAGAAACCATTAACGCTAAAACGTTCTATGAATCCTTTAAAGGAGGATTTTATGTTTATGTGAAATTATAAGGAATTTATTTTATATTTTATCGAAATAGGCTTTACAAAATATGGCGCTTTCCATACCTTGTACATCTCTTTCACGTATTCCTTATAGCTTGCACAAAACATCTTTATTTGTGATTCATAGAAAATTATATCATTATTCGTTTCATTCCAATAGATTAAGATATGTTTACTCTATATTTACTAAATAAGATATTTCCTACTAAATTCATTAATTTCGTACATTATTTTTCTAAAGAACTCATTTTTAAAACTTCTTTATAACTAGAAAATATTTTCATATGCTTATTTAAATAATAAGTGTACGTACAAACCACTTTAGAAATTATCTCCAAAACTCATTTGGGTCAAAACAGATGTTGCGTAAAACACCGTTACTACAACCCAAAAATACTAATATATGGATTCAATTAAAATAAATATTAATCAATCCCATATGCTATGTAAAAACATTTACTTTGGGGGTCACCTACTATAGCAATATTGTCATAGTATATGCTTCCTTTATTTTTACTGAAAACATTTATTACAACAATAAATGTTGTAACCTACGTTTTCGATACTTAACACACTTTAGGTTTATATATTTAAAATCATTGTTTACATACAAAGAAACTAGCGAGCTATACATGCTCTATAATATTTCAAAAAGAATTTCACTTTTAACAAAATTTACATCATATAAAAACCAATTTAAATTTCATACCACTTATTATTTTCAAAAACCCAATATTTACTTCCTCAAATATATTAACAATTATATTTTTCAACTTTGTTAATTCAAAAGTTTCATTTTTATTGAGTTAGACATAAAGTGGATTTTCTTCATACTAAAACATCTTATTCTTCCCGAAATAAAAACACTCTCCCTACTATCCCTAAGAAACTTCCCTACTTCCTAAAATATATGGATACAAATTTTCTCTCAAAACAGAACTTATTTTTATACTATAAATCGGTAATAACATAGGGCTCTACATACTTGGGTCATCCCAAACCCAAACAAATATACTTCTAAAAACTTTCCATATGTTAAAATCTATGGTTGGGGACTATATGGATTTTAGTACATAATATATTTATATTTTATTCAAAAATACAAATACGTTCACTCACTATCAACCTAGGAATCCTAAACCTAGGCTCAGATACCAAATGTAACAACTCGAATTCCAGTGGGTCCGGATTTTTCGCAAAAATGCTAAAACCTAAGCCCACTGAAGCCCGAGTTGGGTATTTGGTATCCTGCAAATTGGCAAAGACAAATATATCATAGCTCAATAATTTATCTCACGTCGGGATTGACTAAAATATAATAGTAAGTAAATACTCACCCAAATAATAACACTTTCTAAGCAAGTGTCATAAAGTTGAGAAGTCTCTGCCATCTACCTAACCTGTAGGATGTTATGAGGAGGGGGTCAGAATAAAAGTTCTGGTGAATGAATAAATTATATACTTCTAGGCTTAATTCTACATATATCATTTTATTTCCATTTACTCTTATATTAGGTTCATTAGGTTACAATACTCAAGCCTCTGTTCGTGAACCGTGCCCATCTACTCTATAATAGATAAAACCTAATAACTAATATATAAATATATGTAGCTATATGCCCAATGACCATATTGGTCCTAGGTACCACCCATGGTACCTTCCGTATCCTCCTCGCAAAGGGCTCCATCATCTTGCTTCGTGAGCATTCCGTAACTACATCTGTAAAGGACTGCATCGTAAGGCCTATAATACAGATACTCCATCGTCTCGCTCCGCGAGCGTTCCGTAGCTACATCTGTAAAGGACCGCTTCGTAAGGCCTACAATACAGATGCTCCACTACTTACTATGAAAAAGTAAATCGCGTCCGCACTAGTCTATGCCAGTGCTTGGACATCCACAATGTACCTCCCAGTCTTGCTCCGTAGCTATATCCGTAAAGGACTGCTTCGTAAGGCCTACAATACAGATACTCCATCGTCTTGCTCCGCGAGCGTTCCGTAGCTACATCTGTAAAGGAACGCTTCGTAAGGCCTACAATACAGATGCTCCACTACTTACTATGAAAAAGTAAATCGCGTCCGCACTAGTCTATGCCATTTCTCGGACATCCACAATGTACCTCCCAGTGCATACGTTGAGGAATACGTAATCATTCTGTCTACTATCTGAATCCTGCCAACAAGGTCTACCTTGTACGGAATTCAACCGGGGATTTTCTATATCTGTAAAGGACTGCTTCATTAGGCCTACAATACAGATATTCTAGTTGGTTTGTCTCTTTTTCATCGTGGCTATGGCCCCACACAACCACCCCTCAACTAACCGAAAGACTTCTAAAGAGTTAAGTTATCGTGCGCTACTGCAAACAATCTAAAATCCAAATTTCGGTGTCCCTCATCCAATGTCTCGATAGTGAAAAATCATTGGTCTGTTGGTTTAACTCTAGTCTTTCCCGAAATCGCTCTTGGTCTTGATGTTGGCCGATATCCACATGCGACTATCCTTAAACTTACTTGGATGTACTGGACATACGAATACCCTACTCTAAACACCAAGCTACCTACAAAGGTCTGCTTCTTTAGGCCTACAATGCAAATGCAGTCAAGGCATACCCTTTTGGTGGAACACCTACAGACCTGCCTTCGGGGGTGCAGCTTCGTTAGGCCTTCCCAGAGGGCTATCCTAGAGTATCTTCACGTCCCGTTGAAGTCTCGTACTTCCTTGAAGCCCAAAAATACTAAGTTGGACTTGCTTCTCCATTTCTGAAATTTGAGATGAACTGCTTCGTTAGACGCTTCATCCTTTTGGCTGCTCCAAATGCATCTCAATTCTTTTATTAGACCCTAAGTCTAATCTTTTAATTTGCGTTAAGTTTACTTTCTTATTCTGTTGGATACTTATTTACCCTAATTAGCATATTCTTGCCCTCGTCTCACCTCTATCTATTATGGGATTCCATTTATTTAATAGGGAATGCTGTTGTTATGAGCCACATTCATTATCTTGCTTATTTAACTTAATATAGATCTTAAGTTCATTAAAATAAGCCTCTTTTATCTTTCCTGCTTTATTTGCTTATTGACTTAATATAAATTATTTAAATAAGCTTCTACCATTATTATTGCTCATTAATTTATTCAAAGTCTCAAAATAAGCTTTTCCGTTCTTATTACTTAAATATAACCTATGTCATAATTCTACCTGTAATTATCATTTTCTCTTCTTTTATAATTCCTACATAATTCCAGCATTTCTTTTCTGTTCTAATCTGCCTTCTTTTATTCTGATATAGAATATACTTTTATTCTCTTATACTATATAATTCACTTATCATAATAACTATCTTCTTAAATAGTCTGTGTAGTGAATGCAGACCTAGGTTCATTATCGTTTACAGCTTCAAGTTCTTATCTAAAAATTTACTTGATTCATGTCATACTTTGCGTTATTATCTTCTATTCTAGGAAGTAACTCTATTTTATTTGGTTGGTTATGAAAACTATATTTAAAAATCCATTTCCATATTTTAATATTAAATAATACTATAAACAATAATCTGTAACTGCTAGATATTTCTTTTACTATTTTGGAATAGTGTAAAATACAGTGGTTTCTCTATTGTACACTAATTCTCGTTTTCTTTCTTTTATCTTAGCTATTACGTTCATTGTTATCTTTTAAATATTAAATTATAGAAATGTATCCTATTTTCTAAACCAACCAATTAACATTTTAGTTACTCCCAAATCCAGTTATTAGATTAATTAACTTTCCTCATTTTAACGGAATTTATTACAGTAATTCCATTCCTTAATTTTATTACTTTACATCTTATTTCCTTCTTTTCAGTATTCTTAATTATTTAATCCATATTCATGTTTAATCTATTCTAATCCATATGCGAAGAAAGAGGAGAAAATAGAAGAAGAATGACGCTTGCATAGAAATCCAAAACATAGAAACATATGTTAATAAATACTAATACTGTAAATAAACTATAAATTCCTTATAGTTCAGCATAACTTAATTAATAGGATTAATTATTGAATAAAATTATCTAAACGGGAATTTAACGATAATATATCTTAAACTTAAAATATATAAATAAATCCACTCACCTGTCGTCCTTAGCTTCAATCTCTATCCCTTTTCAATTGCTACGCTTTTCTCCAATTTTCCCCCTTTTTAATTCGCTGTAAATTCCCTGATTTGTTTGCGCAATTCTCTGATTTGCTTGTATGTATTTCCTTGCTTTATTTTATTTTATTTATTTTTTGTTTGGGGAAAGATTTGATTGACAGAGGAGAAAGGAAGAGGGAGAAGAAAATAGAAGTTTACTGTAAATGACAGCAGCTGATTCAGAGAAGATAGTGTGGGCTGGGGTTAAGTTAAGTTCAATTTATAGGTGTAGTGAACAACTATGAAACATCCGATTAACCCTAAAAACAATTCTCACCATCATTTATTGATTTTTTTACGTTAGCTTATAACATATTATTCTCCAATGTTATTCATTTATTCCTTTGTTATACGACCCTATTAATTCATGTTTCCTTCTAAATAAGATTCTCCCATTAATTATCCACTTAATTAGATCATACGTATATATATGTATATCCAATATTAATTGATTCTTATACGTTATAATTTCTTACCTATTTGAACACATTAATTAATACCTCTATTAATTGATTGTATATAAAAATTATACTTTTATTTATTTATTATTGTTAACTTATCTTCATCATAAACTTAATTACTCCGTTTGATTTATATACGCATTCCAATTCTTTTTTTCTTTTTAATTTAGAAACAAATAATCCTATAACTGCCGTTTTCTTCTCTATTGTAAGAAACGCATATTCTTTGATTAATTGACACCCTTTTTTAAACGCTCAACTAATTGCGAATTAATGACACGTTTTCCCATTTTAATCGATATCCAAATTAATTCTTATGTGTCAATCAATCATGCATTTATTAGTTGTATATATTTAAATCGCCAATTCATTACCCAACTAATTGACATATAAGTTTCCCTCTTTTATTAATTGACGCTTACTTAATGTCTTTAATTAATTTCTTAATTAATTGATTGTGTCAATTATAAATTAATATATGTACGTTATCATTTAATTTATTCTCCACATACATTTCCCTTTATTAGAAGATCCCTTAATTAATTAATGTTATAAAAGTGACATATTCTCTGACTAATTGACGCCTCTAGGTCTCTTTATTAATTCCCCTTTTAATTAATTGATGCGTCAATTAACCACACACTCATTGCTTGCGTAAATCTATGTAACCTCTTAATTCTTAAATGCATATATTTGACATTTATATTCTGTTTTGCAATTATGTTAATTCAATTGATTTTATTTAATTATATAAAAATGCGTGGTGTTACACATATGTATTGTGATACACTGTGCACTTATAATGGTTGCACTTTATATTACATGGTTCAGCTCTTGATGAATTTTGGGGACGAAATCTTTTAAGGAGGAGAATGTAACACTTGTAATTTTATCGGTATTTAATAACTAGTAATGCCAAAAACAAAGTTTTTGCAGATGTTAGAATTTAACTATGAAACTTGCACCGCTGGGTTCGTGGCGATTTTCTGATCAATTTTCGTACATATAAGATTTTACGGTCGAAGTACAAATGAAAAAGTTATTAACGTTTGAATATTTTATATCGTAAATAATTATGTATGATATTAATAAAATAAAGTATAATTTGTAAAATAAATTAACGTTGATTAAATCTATCGGTTACTTAATGGTTAAGTAAGTTAACATTAATAAAAAGAAAAAATAAATTATCTGGACAGTTTAAAGAGCGATCAAATAAACAAAATATAATGTCGTTAATTAATTAACCAAATACACAGCAACGGTCGACCCATAATATCAACCGGTTCACCATTAGCGGTTGATTTGTAGGGGTGGCGGTCGACCGATCGAGGTGTCAATTGGAGAATTTTAACGTGGCCCAACGGTCCACATAAAATAAAAGAATCTAACGGATAACATTGATTCGAAACCCTATAAATATGAACCTAACCTCTCACTTTTCTTCTCATATTTTCCGAAACAACAACGAAGCTTTGCCATTTTCTCTTCTTTACAAATTCGTACGCCTAAATAAATCTATAGTCTATATATGTATATACATGTGGGGAATAGTAGAGGATAACTGAGAAGAAGAATATGATCGAAACAAATCATCAAAGCCAAGGTAAAACATAAATTCAGATCTAAAATGTAAATTAAACCTGAATCTCTTTTCTAATCTAGATTTTCGATAAATATGTGTACATTTGCGGTGTATATATCCAAATAAGGAGAAAAGGGGATCAAACTGGAATAACAAGGATTAGGTTCTAGAGATTTCAAAAGCTAAAAAGTTGAGTGAGAAATTATATATTTATATAATATTGTATTTATCTCATTGTAAATCTATTCATTTTTGCCTATAATATAAATTGAGTTATAGGCTAAAATTGTATACATGTAATGAATTTATAAACACTGCCTACATATTCTATGATTTATAACTTGAATTATATATTGCATGTGTGTGAATATGAAAAGTATTGGGTAGTAGTAGTCCCTGATTTGATAATTACATTATAATTCCAAAATTGTTGATTAATTGATTTATGCAAATAAATGTAAATTAGAAGTTATCAAAATTAATTGTTAAATGGTATTTTAATTCATTGGAATACAGGGTGTTGCAATGTAAATTTCGATAGATTATCAAGTCCAATTTTGCAAATAAAAGTGCATTATTTGAAATAACAAAGAATACACATAAAAAGTATAAAATAGGTATATTTTACCGTATTTTGTACATTCTATTTCAATAACTACAAAATATAATTCCTTGTAGTTCTAAACATAACAAAAATCTTTTTTTTGGATAAAATATAGAGATTTACAATGTTAAGCTTTCCTTTTGGGGAAGTGTGATTCCAATGCATTAAAATGCAAGAATCCCTAGTAAGAAATAAAGAATTAAAGTTGTGATTATAATGAAGGTTAAATTGTAAAATCAATATGTATATATGCAATAGAGACAAGATGGAAACCAAATAGTAAATGATAATAAGGTAGGCAAGTAATTAATCAAATGTAAGGAAGACGGAAATAAAATTATGACTATGAAAAGGTAAGCAAGTAATAATTTAAAGTAAGAGTATCCAAAGTCCACTAAACAAGGGATAGAAATTAAGGTTAAAAAGGGAATAGAGATAAAAACTTAAATGGTGAGAAAAGGGAAGTAAACGTGAAAAGATATTTGGATCTTTAAAAAGAAAGCAACAACCGACCTTAAATTGAATAAGAAGTAAACACATGAAGAATTATAGAAATGTTATTAATAGCTAAACATTGGAGGCATAATTATCAAACAAGTAAGAATGAATACACACACACGTAGCCTCAAGTATGTGTTTATAATGGGTGTGAATTATTGCAGTTAATAAATAACATAGATGGATAAGAATGACAATCATTAGAATGAGTTAGAATGCGAGGTCAGTAGTGTTAGACAAAAGAAGTCTTTCCACCACAAGGGGCTATCAGCAGTTACGTAAACATTATACTGATGTAGGACATATTCAACTGTAGGACCCATGGAATTATATACACTTGCCTATAGGTGAAGGAATACTCCATTATGGTATGCTTCAATCTTTTAGGAGGGGTACTGTCTTGATTACATTAGGCAATTTAAATGGGACGGTGAGCAAGGATCGACGCTATTTAGTGTATTGGTATCATATTAGGGAGTTGAAGCTATACATAGGTTGTCATCAGTCCTGAGCGGTCAGCGGAAAGATGAGGGTTACACCTAAACGAGCTACACCTCCTACTAGTGTAGGTCACGTTTAGGTCATGCACCACCATAATTGTTTTCTAGTTTGTTTGTTATGGGTGAGGCTAAATGACCCTTAAGAAAGGGCTTTCAAAACAAATGAGGTAGTCCGAGGAGCTGAGCCCTCTATAGTCTGTGGAGCTAAGTCCACAATAGGAACCGAACAAGTAGTAAATGCCTAAGGCAAGATAGAATATAGCTAAACTATTGTAACACTGTTATTAGGCACTACGGGAGTTCCTTGGTATGCACAATGATGAGGACGTGCTCCTGCGTTAATGATGGATCCTGATGGGATGCGGGGTTGTGGATACTAGCGGGGATAATATCTTGGTCCAAAGGGGGCACTGTGGTGTGTGCGTATATATGTATGTAGTTATCATCTATTTCGGGTAGATGGGGCGTATCATATGCATACATGGAGTCAAGACGACTATGCAAAATAAAAGAACATAACATGTGATGGAAGGAAATCGACATAAACTAGTGTTATATGTAAAATGTATAATTTACTAGTCAACAAAACATTGTTCTAACCCCCTCCTTATTACAAACCACAAGATAACTTTAGACGGACAAGTACTGGTGCAAGGCCAAAACGGTGGAAGGAGTGGTTTCCTTATGCATGCTCGACACAGATAAGGACACAAGATAATGGAAGTGTCAATCTTGGTCGGTAACTATATGATTTAATATACTTGGCTATTCCGGTGTGAGTTATATCGATAGTGCTCTGATATGCATTTATTTATTTGTAGGATACCAAACCAACGTTCCATACTTCTCTGGACTTGGGTTTTCAATTTAGCTCAAATTCAAGCCTATTAGTGTATGGGTTGTTACATGAAGACGGAAGGTCCAGCCTTGTCTAAGAATTCTACCTCGGTGGTTCCATATTATGAACTAGATGTTGTTTCTAGCTCAAACGTACCTCCAGCTGTGGAAAAGGGGAAGAAAGTAATCATAATGATAGAGTTAGGGGTATGCCCTAGGGGCAAATATGTAATTTGTTGTATAAATCTAACTCGATAGCTAATCTTATTCAAAATAAAAGGTGTTTCCTTTCTATTATGCATTTATAAAATGTTATAAATAATTAATTAGTAAATTTAAGTATATATGTCAGAAAGCCACAAATGATGTGTTTGTGATAGTAATTACAAATAGTTGTAACCAAGAGTATTATATCACAATATGATAAGCACGTCATTTTAAATATTCCTATCAAGATGTATGAAGACTGGACGTCGATGCATCCGTTAGACTAGAATACGTAACTCTCTCCAAATGTTGGGTAGTGTATTATTACTCATGGCTATTGGAGGCACCGAAGGGTTACATATTGGTAGTTATTGGACAACTATGGAAATACTCAATCGATAGTTTTCTATTGGTTAATATAACTAAGCTCAAACATAACATATCGATCTGACTAATTTATACAGTTCTCTTGACTTGAGAATACTGTTGATTTTTAATATGAAAGCTCCACTATGATTATAGTTAAATCGTGGCACGACATTCGTGGAATGACTAAAGTTGGGTCAAGTAGATGTATTGGAAGTGAAACACATTCAAAAATGGATTTGTCTCCTTAGTTATATGGGGTTATTATCAAGGTCCACAAAAGTCAGCTTAAAGTCAAAATATCTAGCCAGAGTGATTCCGTTAATAATATTTCTTATTAACTAACCAAGCAATTTGTATTAGGACTATAAAGTTGAATATCGACGATATTGGAATTTTGACCGTTATCAAATCCCATAAGTCCAAAGTGATATAGTTTTGACGAAGATAATTGGTGTAAATAATTATCACTAGTGGGTAACGCTTATAATAAATAAAATTGAATTTTACCAAAAGATGTATAAGCAATAAATTCAACCAAAATGTCACACTACTAACTAAGGTGATGTGTGAACGTTAATATTTGAATTGTTCAATATTAATCAGTGACTGAATTTACACCTATGAGTCACACAACCAAAATGATGATAATTCTAAATGAACCCACGATTTAATTGAATTTTAATAATTGAAAATTAATTAAATTATTTAATATGTATTAAATATTAATTTTTATATTTTATTTAATTTATTTGAATTCCATTATTATTTGTTAAAGTGTGTAAAAAGTTATAAATGCCGTATTGATATACGATATCATTAGAATGTTTAAATTTGATTCAATCGGAATAAATACTAAAAAGGGCTTTAAATAAATTAATATTTTTGAAATATTAATTTTTTTATTTTTTTTATTTGATTTGTTTGATTTAGTTAGTAGTTAATCAAGTGCGTATATAACAGTTATAAGCGGGTATATCATTATACGATATCGATAGGAAAATTAATTTGGATTTAAATGGGAAAAATACCAATTGGTCTTTAGATTTTTTTAAAGCCCAAATAGCCCATGCAATGACCGACCTTACTTTAAGAATAAGAGAGGTATTTTTTTGAAATGAAAAGAGAATCTTATTAAAATGAGAGGAATTAGCATATATTGAATGCCACATTTTTCCTCCTTTAATAAAAATTTTCTCTTTGTCATTTTTGTACTCTCTCAATCTTCTCTTCTCAAGGTCGAAATTTCCATGGGGATAAGGTTATTAAAATTTCAAAACAAAATTCAAACAAAACAAAATATAAAAAGGTGGCCGTCTCTAGAAAATTGCAGATCTGGAGATCGATTTGTAGAATCTAGTTATTGTTCTTCATTCAATGTCTATCCACTAGGCTTCATCTGAAAGGTAATTTTTTTTATTTATATGTAAATTAAAATGTTCACATGCTTGTAATTCTCCACATCTTTTATTTCTTCTCCTTGTATGTTTTTTGGGTTATGTATGATAATCAAAGTTCTACTTTTGAATCATTTATTTTGTCATCATGTTGAATTTGATTTCCTTTTTATCTGTTACCCACATGATATTAATAACATCAATCATAGATCCTCTTCTATTATCTTTTGTTTGATCATTATGTATACATGTAGTTTAAATCTAGATCTGATTATCATGAATTCATATATGCTTGATTCGTTTAATTCTTTTAATTTAGAAGAAATTGTTTGAAAAAACATTGGAACCATTATATTAATGGATTATATTACATATTATAAAGTCATGGATTGAAGGATGTTTTATAAATCTTTTTAAATATTTTGAGTATTGTTTACATGTAAATTAATTGAATTTAAATTTCATATGTTGTTCCCAAGAGAAAAAAAGGGAAACCCTTAAATTTCCCTTGATTTGTTTCTTAATTTAATGTTTGGACTTTTGGCAAGCTATTTTTTTGAAAGTATGGTTTTGAATTACAAATTACTTAAGTATAATTTGATGTTCTTTTGTTTCAAAATATTAATTTTATATATATATAAATATATGTATGTATATATGTATATGTGTATCTATATAAATTTTAAAATTTACAGAATTAGCCTTTAAAGTAACGTAATGATGTTTGAACTATCTTTTTAATTAAAGTAAATTTTAGATTTCCTTCTATATCTTTCATACACTTATATTTACATCCATATACATATGCACATTTTTTTTAAAGTTTGTTTTTGGACGATAAAGGTATATATGGAGGGGATATGTGACCGTTGTGGTGGAAATCCAACCAGCTAAAATGTTTACATTTGCTATGCACACATTCTATATGTAACACTTACACATTCACGCATGATGCACTTAATGTGCCCATCAAATGAACAAAAATAATAACACAAAAAATTTAAAATTAAATCAAACTAATTTTTAATAATTATAATAAGGTGAACATTTTATTTAAAAGAAAATTTAGAAAAATCCAAATGAGTTTAAACTATATATGCCAAATAAAGATCTAAAATGAATATTTTGAAATTTACCCTTTAACTCCATGGCATGCTGGCCTGGTTCTAATGCATAGAAGGTGTGTTAACTCTTTATGGTTTATCTATTCACACTTTAGTTGACATCAGACAATCACATTCATTTTTTCGAGTAGACAACTAGATAAATTGCACTTAGAGACCAGTATAGTTGTAGACCCTGCTATAACATCTTACATTGTTGGAGGATCGATTCATTTATCTATGATTTAAAAGGGCTTGAAGTTGTATATTTTGGGTGTCGTATTCGATTGCGATGCTTTGGTATTGGTATTTTCTAGGGTTGATTTAAATTTCGGAATGATTGGATGGCTGTGTATGGAGCAGTATTAGAAAAGGTTGTTCTTTTGGGTATTTGTAGTGGGGGCAATCTTAAGGTTTGCTGTAATCTTAAAAGTTCTGTTATGTTGAGTTACCTATATTTTCTTGATCTATCACATGATGAGTTGGCTTTCGTTCCTATTGCTCGTGATTACCCAAATGTCCTTTTCGAAGTTTCTGATCATCCTTCTCATAGGGAGATCAAATCTAGAATCTACTTAGAAGAGAATGCTAGACATATAGCCTTATCCCTTAGGCATATGGCTCCCAGATAAATATGCGACCTTATCAAGCAAGTGAATGAATTGTTAAAGAAGGGTTTTATTTAGAGACGCATTTCGAAGTGGGGAGCACCGGTTGTCTTTGCTACTAAAGCAGATGGCTCTTTAAGTTTTGCATTGATTATCGCGAACTGAATAAGCTGAAAAAGAAGAATCATTATCTACTGCCACGTATAGAAGATCTCTTTGATCAATTAGTTAGAGAAAAAAGTATTCACACTGCGTAACTTAGCTATCGAATTCTATCAGTTGCATGTGGCCGAGGATAGTATTCATAAAATTGCTTTTCATACACCATACAGACTTTATGAGTGGGTTAGTCATGCCATCTGGACTGACCAATGCACTAGCATAGTTCACGGTGGTATTCATTGATGACACACCTGTCTATTCAAAATGCGAGGAAGATCATGAGTTGTATTTAGGAAAAGTACTCAACACTCTCTAAAGGCATAAGCTAAGGTGAACATTTTCAAATGTCACTTTTAGTACAAGGGTGTTCGCTTTCTAGGACATGTTGTCCCTCAGCTTGCACTATCAGTCGATCCTAGTAAAGTTGTTGTAGTATAGGATTGGCACGTACCGAATAATTCCACGGAGGTGAGGAGTTTCCATGGTTTGGCAGGCTATTATAAGAAGTTCATTAAGGACTTTGCTAAAATTTCCACACCATTGACACACCTTACCTTGAAGAATTTAGTTTTCTCCTGGAACTTAGATGTGAGGATGCTTTCGTTAAGTGAAGGAGTTACAAACTACTGCACCTATTTTAGTAATCCCTAATGGTTTGAAGGCATTTTCGGTATATAGCGATGTTTGTGGTACATGACTGGGTGCTATGTTGGCACCATAGGATAGAGTTGTTGTTACGGTAGTCGGTAATTGAAGATATACGAGAGAAACTATCCAACCCACGATCTTGAGTTGGCAGCTATTGTCTTCCCCCTCAAATCATGGAAGAATTATATGTTGGGGGAGTGATTTGGTTATTCATGGACCATAAGTCTTTGAAGTATTTGTTCTTCCAAAAAGATTTGTATTTGAAGAAACAGGGGTGGATGAAGTTCTTAATGTCGTATGATTTCAGTATATTATATATTCCAGGCAATAGCAATGTTGTAGCCAATGCTTTAAATATAAAGTATGCGATGTTAGGCCCTATGTTTTCATATGAAAGCACTTAGAGTTCATTTCTACATTTGATTTTCGACCTTCATCAGACATTACACTAGGGATGTTGGCAACTTTTGACGTTCGGCCTTTACTTATGGATCATGTTGGTTCAAGTCAGAAGCAAGACACGAGGTTATTAGGTATTTCTGAGAAGTCGAACAATGTCAAATATTCCAGTCATTTGGACCGCTATTCCAATGATTCGAAAGGATGGCTACAAAGGGTGGTTGGTTATGTGTCTCTTTTATTAAGAAGTTCGTGGGTATAAACAAGCGGAGTCCCATCATAATAGGATGATCATTCATCCCGGTGATGAAAAAGTGTATCACAATATGAAGAGGGTGTTTTACTAGTCAAGTATGAAAAGGCATGTAACATAGTATGTTTCTAAGGAGGTGACCGGTTAGAGAGTAAAAGCGAAGCAGAAGAAGCCTGGCAGATTATTGCAACCTTTGGATATTCCATAGTGAAAATGGGAAAGTACCTCTATGTATTTTGTTGATGGGCTGCCTACGAGTAGAAGGGGGATGATAGTATGTCTATATGATTCAACTACCATGGTCGAGTAGAGTTAGTCAGAAGAAGTCAAAGTGGAAAGAGAGTCACTTGTTCACCGTGCACTTAACTGCATTGTTGAGCATGGGACATAGCTACTTCGTAATAAAGTAATTAGACTGGTTAGAGTCCAGTGGGGAGATGACCTAACAGAGAGTACTTTTGAACCCGAGAAGAAAAATCTAGCTAGACATCCACAACTCTTTTCTGATGTGTTTCAACTTAAGTTAGTATGATTACTTATACGCATAGTATATATCATAGTATATTCCATAGGTTGGACTGTCTGGATGCTAGATATGGATGTGAACGTGTCATTAGGACATTTTTTAGATGATGGCTGCTAAAGGTTGTATTTTATTAGTTAGTATTGCACATATGGGCTGATATGTTCATACTAGCCTACAACACACATCAACTTGTCTATTTTATTATATCAGTTATATACATAAAAATTGTTGCGTTTTTGCATGTGTATTGAATGTGTGCTCATCTATATAGAATTGCAAGTATATAGGATTTTGCATACATTTTGGATACATAAAATAAGAAATTTCATTTTAGAAGGTTGACTGGTTCAAGAGACCGCCTAATTTTACATTGCCTATATGTGCACATGCATCCATACCAATATGTACATGCTACATTATAAATTATGAATTTAAGGACAATGTTTGCAAATTGACGATGGTTGAGTAAATGGTTGTAGATATTGGTTGTATGAGTGTAATCGCCAAAATTTCCACAGTCATAGAATAAACTCAAACATATGAAATGGACTGCAAATAGATAAAGGAATGAGTCAAGAAGCTTAGGAGATGTCAAGATTGAAGAAATCAAAGAAATTATCTAAGATTTAGGAATGAAAATCAGGTTGGTACCGACGTAATTCATGTCGGTATCGACATGATTCATGCCAACATGATTAGAAGTATCTAGAATGATGATATAAAAAACTCAGAAAGTTTCATGAATTTTCAAATAATAAAATCATGTTGGTACCGACATGATTTGATTGGTACTAACATGAATTTAAGACTTGGAATAGCAAGAGATAGATGAAAGGAGATTAAATATGAAGAGAAAATTGGCTATATAACAACCCAAAATTTAAGGAGGAATTAATAAATAATTATAAGTGAAAAGAAATAGTGTTTATGATTAGAATTCATTCGAAATTGGTATTGAAATTAATTGGCAGTGGATTTATTGAAATGTTTCAATTAGAAAGGGAAAAAGGAATTAATTGTAATGATTGAGTTTAATATAAGAACTTGCATTTGTGTCAAAATGGAATGAACATTTTAAATAAAAATAAATGCATGTTTTGAGAAAAATAAAATAAAATTCTCATTTTTGAATATATGTATGATTTTATAAACAGGGAGTTTGTTTTGTTACAAAAGAGAAAAAAAGAAGGTATAACAGTGTATTTAAAAAGAAGGCATCCATTTTTATAAATTTAGATGACGATGTTCAAATGAGATGGGTTATTGTAAATGAGAGAAAATATAACCATATATTTATAAAAAGAAGGCATTTAATAAAATAAACGTTATATTTTGAAAAGAAAAGGCAAGGGTGTATTATGGAAGGATTACATTTTTTATAGAAAATATAAGGTATGTTATTTCTTTGTTAGTAAAGAATAAGGGTTAGTTTGATTTTTAAACATAAAAACATTAATAACAATCAATTAATGTAATTGATTGCTCAATTTAAAGGTAAAGAATTAGATTACTAATTAATACACAACATATATACACGTTTGTGGACATATGTTATTTATCTAATTACAACAGATGTGAATATGGAAAAAAAATGTAGATGTAACAATTCACATGTTATTTAATGAATTCAGATTAGAATATATAGATTATTGACATAACAATTCACATGTTATTCATCCAATTAATTCAAACGTGAATATGTACAATACTGACATAAGAATTTCTGGTTATTAATTTATTTATTTTAGACATAAACATGGAGAAATATTGACATGTTAATTTACTTATTTCAGATGTAAATGTGGAAACATATTGATATGTTGTTTATTTATTTCAGACGTAAACATGTAAATTAAATGGGATGTTGAAATCTGAAATGAAACATGCGAATAAAGAGAGACACATGGAAATTTAATATGAAATAAAATGTCACAAATTAGAAATTAATTAAGGAGATGAAAACGTTATTTATAGTTTGTATATTATTGAGGGTGTAATTAATTATAAGGCGCTAACAAGGCGCATTGTAAGATTTGACACAGCAATGAGTTGGCAGAAGTTTCTAGAGATTCTAATCTACGGTTGAAAGCACACCTAAAACACTATAAATAGGACCTAAGCTAACCTAAGTTTTCACTCTAAAATCAAAACCTAGCCTCCATTTCTCTCTCTCTCAAATACTTACCTACATTCTTCATTTATAAAATAAAAGTATATACATACATTCATATAAAAGATGGAGATTGTACAAATTAGAGGAGATTCCTAGAAAATTTTGGCTGCTGTAAAAAAAGATATTCTAGCTATTGTCTCAGGTGAGTGATTGTAATTATTTTACGATTTCTCTAAGTAATTTAAAATAATAGAGCTTCCAATAGTCGTAGTTTTACTACGATTTTTGGAATAGCCTTTTCAGTAGTTTATTTACAATTTTTAGAATTATTTTCAGTCTATTTCCTTTCAAATATTCTTTTCAGTTATTTTAGTTTATTTCTGTTAATTATAATTTATTACTGTTAAGCATACCTTTTTTATTTATTTACAGTATATTTACAGTATTTAAGTTTATTTAATGTTTTTTATTTATTCATTACATCTTTTTCGATGTTTTGGATTTTATACAAGCATCTATTCTCTTCATCCCCCTTTTCTTCGCGTATGGATTAGAATAAATTAAATGCGAATATGGATTATATAAGTAAGAATATTGAATGAAGAAAATAAGATGTAAATTATAAAGACTGTAATAAATAATGGAATTGGACTGTAATAAATAATGGAATTGGACTGAAATTATGCCCAATTATAATTAGAAGTGGACTAATTAAAGATAATTGGCATAGTTATAACTTAAAATTATAACTAAATAGTGTAAAAGATGAAAGAAGCTTATTTTCACACTTAGACCTTGGGTTAAGTAATAAGCATGATTATAACGTAGGTTATAATAAGAAAAAGAACATAATAAGGCTTATCTTAAGACTTAGGATAAATTAATAAACATAGATAGTAGATAAAAGTGTAAAGGCTTATTTAAAACAATTTATCTAAGTTAATAAGCAGAGATGAAAGTAGGACCTTTACAAATAGCATTCTCATTAGACAAAACGACGATCCTATGGCACGCTTAGGCTAGGAATGGTAGTAATTGGTCAAACAGAAGTCCAAATCACGGGGGATTTGGATAAGGGGCGCAACTAGATATTGTTTGGATGAAGGGCCAATACCAACAGCATTTCCCTTATAGATTCTATGGACACACGGTGATCTCATGTTAGCCTGAAGTGGGATGAGGGGCACGCTTATGCTGGATGTTGAGGTAATAAGAAGACCCAATAAATGGAGCAAAAGTTAGCATGGGCATGGTGGCAGTTACGCATGCGACTTCCATTCGGGTGCTCAGTAATAACTATGAGTTCCAAGCGCTTAGTATGAGTGTCTTTCGTTTCACCATTTCCTTATGTGTAGGGAGCTATATATGTCGTCCGGATCCACGGTAGTTGCTCAGTGCTTCTTTCGTAGATACCATGTGCTGTTGTGTAGGGAGTTATATAGCAGCCGGTCCGCAGTAAGGTTTACGGAGTAGCAGGCCGATCAAAAAGGGTAGAATTAGGGTCACATCCTAATTATAGGATTAGGAATTCGGCCTAATTAAAGCAGAAATCAAGGACAAGTGCAAGCAATCAAAGTTAACCAATCTTACAAATTGAGCAATATTTAATCGTACTTTTTTCAGTTTATCCCTTTCTTATTTCATTTATTATCCTTATTTATGCTAGAACTGTTGTAGAGTCTATTACTTTTATCGTGCTTAAAGACTCTAGTAATTACTATCATTCACCAGACATTTAGTCTGACCCACTCCTATATTTTCCTCTTTCCCCCCTTAGGCAATCAAGGGAGAAGTCAGTATATTGCTGCAGCTTGGAGTTTTCTTGTAGGAGATTTCTTCTATGTATTTCTTTTATTTCAACTATAGTTCTTTTTGTGTACTTTCTTATTATGAGGGATATTATGTACTCTGATTCTGAGACTATGAATTTTTATTTCATAACACGTGATGGGTTTTGAGATATGGATGTTGTATTTGGTATTTGACTTATTTATTTAATAATTATGAAGCTTTGTTTTAATTAAGTTATAATTTTAGTTTCGGCTGTTTTTACCTATTTTTGTCTTGTGAATCTTAGTCTCTGTTAGTTTCAATTATACTTACTGTGACGACCTGGGTTTTCTGACGGCTGTAATCAGGTAATTAATTGATAATTAAAAATATCAGGATATATATATATAAGTTGATTAAAAAACTATAATAAATATTAACTCATAAAACGTCTCGATATGATAAATCTTATAGGGAATAAATAAAAATATATATAAGCCTTATGATAGCATATAGAAGTATATAAATGCAAAGAATAAAAATGATGACCACAACATATATAAATAGATATATGATCATTAAAGTATTGTATGCGTAAATATGTTTATATATGTTGTAAAGGCAATGCTTATGGAAGAAAATGAAAATAAAAATAAATATTTATACATAGATGTTAAGCACTTATATATCTAAATATATCAAATAAAAGGTTAACATGGAAAAGTAAAAATGTCTATGTGAATAAAATGAAAACATACACATGTATGTATGTAAACAAAAGAGGGGACATAGTAATTAATGCAAGCACACAAAAACAATTAATCAATTCATGTCAGGTCACAAAACTTCAGACCAAAGAAATGCAAAAGATAAATACATATAAAAAAAAGAGGTAGCTTGCTGTATACAACCAAATAGAATGCAGTACACTTTCCTATATATATATCTACACTCTGTCTTCATTTTTTTCTTCCATTCGAAACTAAGCAAGTTAAACAAAGATAAAATCATCACTGCATTTTTATATCTTGAAAACCCAAAACCAAACTTAACAACTAGACAAAAGATGATCAAAACCAGATCAGAAGCAAGCTGGTAGCTTTTCAAACCCAGGTCCTCTATTAAAAAACAAATCAAGGTGAGTAACTTTCTTTCTAAAAACTTAAGTATCTTGATATCTGATTGCATGTGAATTACTGAAAATAAAGTAGATTGTGTGGATGTATATGGTTGAATTCTCTGTGTATATACATGGATGTATAGATGCATGCTTGCTATTTTATTTTGTTCTTGCCTCTTCTTAGTTTCCAGGTTTAAGTTTTATCAAAAATCATTATCTCATAATCTAATCTATGTTAAGGCTTAAATTTCAAACAAAATATGTTTGTTGCATCATAGATTAAAGTTTAAAAGTTTATTTAAGTTAAAATAATTTTGTTTTGTCTCTGGAAATTAAAACAATAGAGCAAGTTAATATAAAGTGAAAATTCAAACATCATGATTCAATGTTTCAGGCTTAGGATCTGAAAACTCATCCAAAATCTTGATTTTTAAAAATAAAATCATAATTTTTTAGCTTGAGGATGAAGAGCAGTTTGGGGTTGACCAAATTTTGTAGTTTTAATGATTTCTGGTGATCTACTTGATCGTAGAGGTCGGGGTCTTTTCTGGTGATGGGAGGATGAACGGATGGTCTAGGAAAAATGTCTGGAGGATGATCAAAGCACGGAGGCGACTGTGGTTAATCAATGAAATCTGTAACCCTAGTTTAGACATGGTCAAGTCTATGGTTTTCCTCGGCTTCTCTGGTGCATCGAGTTCATCGGAACTCTGGGAATTTGAAGTTTGGATGATGGCGAATGTGTGACAGGAAGTGTAAGCACTCCGGTGGCCGGAGAATGGAGTTTACGTTTGTTTCAGGTTTGGATGATGGTTCCAGGATTTTGTTTGATCACTCGAATTCGATTTCGAGTTTGTTATCGGTGTTCTGATGATCGAGGGAGGGTGCGAGGTCGATCGCCGTTGTGAAGAGGTCATCGTGGATGACTGGAGTGGGCCGGAGCCACCGTGCATGTGCACGGTGCACTTCTTGTTTCTGGTGAAGTTTGGGTGAGCAGAGGATGGTTCTAAGTTTTCTCGAGTTGTTCATATGTGTTGCTCGAAGTCATGATGTTTGACTCAAAGTATTTGAAGTCTGGGCTCGGGTCATTGTTTTGATTACAGGTTTTAAAACCTGTCTGTTTCAAATTTTAAAATTTGAAAGCAAAGATTTAAACAAAGTTTTATATCAAAGTTTTAAATCTGGATTCAAATTAAATTTATATCCTAGTTTTGAGATAAATGAAGTTTTAAGAAAATTTAAAATGTTTAAAACAACCTTAAATGTTAGAGTATATTTTTAATGATTTGAATTTAAAATGAATTTGGTTTTAAAAACTCTTGTAAATTTCTTTTATAAGATAAGTGTTTCTTTAACATGTGATTTAAAAGGTTTTTAAAATTGTTTTTTTTAATTTTTGTTAAAGTTAAATTTGTATTTAGTTTGAATCTTGATTTGAAATGAATTTAAAAGAAAATTTAAAAGTAAAATGTTTTCAAATGTTTTTATTAATGACAAAATTTGTCATAAATAAGAAAATGTTCTATCTTAAAGTAAATTATGATTTAATGATTTGTGATTCATTAAATAAATAAGGAAAGTAAAGGTTATTTAATTAATTTAATTAATTGATGATTTAGGATTAATTAGTTAAAGTAATTAAGGGTGTAATTTAATTAATTAAGAATTAATTAAATAAGAAATTAAGAATTTAAGTTAATTAATTAAGGGTTAATTAATTTGTAATTAAGGATCATTAATTAGATAAGATTAGATTATTAATTAATGATTATAAATTAAATAAATCAAGTAATTAAAGATTAATTAAGTTACAGTTAAGCACTTAATTAATTAAATAATTAGAGATTAATTAATTGGTTATTAAAGATTAATTAATTTGTAATTAATAATGATTAATCTAAGTTTAATTACTTAAGAGAAGTAATTTAAGAATTGTTAATAGTTAATGAAGATCATTAACTAAGTGTTTGCACAAAAAATGGACAAACACCTCAAAGTCGTATGATTTAATTGATTTTCCGTTGTTCTTAGTGATTTTGGTGATTTATGCAAATATATGAAAAGCAGGGACTAAACTGTAAAAGACACGCAGATTTATAGTGGTTCAGCCAGAATGTGCCTACGTCCACTTTATATATTATATTTCTTTTCTTGTTTAGATTACAAGTACAAAGCTTTGATACTAGTATCTGAAAGTTGTTTGAAAGTTCTCTCCGTGCTTGAGCTCTCAAACTTGTCCCTTCTTGTTGTACCCCTACCCCTCTATTTATAGAGTGAGGCTGGGGGCAGGAGTTTTGGAGGTGTATAGCTGCTGGTGGGCCTAGGCCGATGCGATCTGGCCAGGCAGTGTTGGTTCGGTAGGAGGTGGTATGTGTGTTTGGTCCGGTAGTGGGTGGAGTGTGTGTTGGTTTGGTAGGAGGTGGTATGTTGTTTGGTCCGGTAGTGGGTGGAGTGTGTGTTGGTTCGGTAGGAGGTGGTATGTTGTTTGGTCCGGTAGTGGGTGGAGTGTGTGTTGGTTCGGTAGGAGGTGGTTCGGCATCATTGGTCTGGGTAGATGGTTCGGTAGAGGTTGGTTCGGCATCCTTGGTCTTAGGGGTTGGCTCGGTAGTCACGAGGAAGGAGATGGTTCGGTAGAGGTTGGTTCGGCATCCTTGGTCTTAGGGGTTGGCTCGGTAGTCACGAGGAAGGAGATGGTTCGGTAGAGGCACCTTGCTCTGATTCGGCAGGCAGTGGCACAAGGACTGGTTCGGCTCTACGTGGGAAGAGTGTTGGATCGGTAGGAGATGGAAACACGCCCAACATTTGCCCCCCAAAGTGGGGCATATGTCAGCATATGTCGCGCTTTGTTTGAGGCTAGTTAGCTTGGGGGAATTCTTATCCGGTCCTGTATGCCGAACCCATTGGTCCGGTTGTTGGTATTGGCCTATAAGTAGGGGCTTCAAGTTATGTTTTATTCCTTACCAAGGAGGATAGCCAAACCGAATTTCTTTGCCGAATCAAACCTACCGCCGAATCGTGTTAGAATACCGAATCAGGTGATTTAGCCTTCCCTCGCCGAATGGCTCTCTCTTCCCTTTTTACCAAATGAGCAAGTACTGGATGAAACTGATGACTTTGACTTACCGAATGGGCAAGTACCGGATTAGAATGATGACTTTGATTTACCGAATGGGCAAGGGACCTTAAGTACCGGGTGTAACCGATGACTTTGACTTACCGAATGGGCAAGTACCGGATGAGAATGATGACTTTGATGTACCGAATGAACAAGTACCGGATGAAACGTGAAATCATGAACTTGATACCGAATGATCTTGAGAACTTTCAGTACCAAATGAGTTTATGTTTCGAACCATAAGTTAAACTCCAGACGTCATACACTTGCTGGTTTTATATTTCTACATCCTTCGTTCTAACAACGTGCTTTCTTGTGTTTGCAGATAAATGTCTCACAAAGTGGAAACTCGTTCCGATAAGAAGAAATCTACGGACAGAAGAGAGTCAAGAAATCTACGGACAGAACGACATGGGCCCACCCCGAGATCGCTAGTGGACGGGTACGGTCCTCAAGAGCTTCTGAACTCACCTAATGATTGCTTCCCTAGCTCCCTCAAAGACGAGCAACTTGATGTCATCTCTCGCTCTTTCGGGGTTGACAGAGCGCGTATGCTATTGCCGGGGGAAGGAGTGCTGCCATATAATCCCCCCGAAGGATATTTCGCTTACAGCAGGTATCACTGTATGTGTGGTGCCATCCCGCCTCTTAATGCCTGGATAGTCAGCTTTGTCACATATCTGAAGGTGGCTCCATTCCAGCTTCAGCCCAACTCCTACGCCATTCTGGTGAGCCTCTTTGTTATCTTCCAGAGGAGATACGGGCGTCCTCCTTCCAACCGATAGATCCGGTATTTGTACAACTTGAGGGGCTATAAGAAGGGATCTCCATACATTAGCTTGGAATCAGCCGTATCTTTCAAGTCGGTCATGGACTTATACTCGAAGTTCAGCATGTTTAAGAAAGAATGGTTCTTTATCAAGGATGACTATGTTTCCATCCGTCGCTTCACTTCCGGCTGTAAGTCTTAAGCTTATTTATAACTTCTGTTCTGACTGCAATACCTCTTCTTATGTGTTTCTGTTTCTTGCTAGCGACAGGTGGCTTTGCGGTCGTAGAGAGTAACCGCCTGGTTAAGATGGCTGCGGAAATAGAAGCCATCACGGGAAGGGATAGGTCGGCCTCTTATTTGATTAGGAACGCCACACTTCTAGGGCACAACTTGATCCTACCACATCAGTTTGTGGTCAAGCAGAGGGACACGGCGGAGGAGAGGGCTGCCAAAGCCACAGGAGCGGCCATGGCGAAGAGCGGCAAAAGGAGACCCTTCTCGGCGCATCCAGTCACCAGGGGGAAGAAGCTCAGGAAGTCCGATGGACCCTCTCCCAGCACACATCCGGATGTTCAGGAGGAGGAGAAAGGTGAGGACGAAGGAGGTGAGGCGGAGAGCGGAAGTGGTAGAGAAGGTGACGGCGACCGTCACGGGGATGATGGTTGCGAAGGACAGGGTGGTGATGGCACCAGGGATTTGTCTTCCGGGCAAGTAGGCGAGATGCAAGAGTGGACGGATGACGCTTTCCGCCAAGCCTTCGAAGGTTTGGAGGGAACGGAGAAGTCCAAGAAAGCTGATCAAGTTGGAACCGGCGTCGATTTATCTTCCGGGAGCGCCTCTACTGAAGCAACTTCGGCGGTTCAAGGTGAACTTCTCTTTACTCTTTTTAATTCTCGAACGATGGCTCAATGCATACTAGTGACACTTGATTTTTACTCCAGGAGTGGGCAAAACGGCCAAGACCTCAGATCTTCGGCACAGGCTTGAACAATACAAACTCCTCAAAGCTTCCGCCAAGCCGAAGCCTTCTAATAATCGCCCGGGAGACATAGTCGGCTATCGTCCTCTTCTCGGAGTTATTGAAGATGATATACAGAAGAGGAAGAGGAGTCGATCTTCGTCTGAACCTCTTCTTGAACCCCCGGCCCCACTCCAGCCTATTCACGACATTACAGAGGAGGATACCGAGCTTATGCCCTCCCCCTATCCGTCTGAGAATCCAACCGTCATCCCAATAGATCATCCCGGCTTAGTACGCAATCCGTTTGTGGGTCATCTGGACCTGGACCCGGCATCTCATGACATTTCTTTTGATGAGGTTACTGGTGAGCACCTCCTCCCTCATAATCCTATGGTACGGGTGCTTGACGAAGCTAAGTCCCTGGACCTTGATCTGCTTACTACCCGGGTCATAACTCTGGGAGAAGAGGCTAAGGCAAATATTGACCGGGTTGCTGAGGAGACCAGGAAATTGATGGGGCACCACGCCCGACTGGTCAAGGCTGGGGAAGAGATAGGAAGCGCCAACATTCGACTGCGGTTGATGGTTTCCGACCAGGCTAAACAACTTGCCGACCAAGCCATCCAAATCTCCCAGCATGAGGCTGCATCCCGACAATTGAGGAAGACTATTGAAGAGGCCAGTAGGGCGGAGTTGCAGAGGATGGAGGCCGTCTGTAAGGAGCGGATTGACATGGCTATCGCCACGGTGGATGAGGTTCGGCAAGCGGACCTCGAGCGGGTAGAGGAACTATCGGGGAGACTTGAGGTTGCAGAGCTTGCTCAGGCCAAGTCGAAGGAGGAGATGGAGGCGATGAGGAGGTCCCTTCGGGCCGACCGTTTACGGTATCGATCGGAGAGGGATGCTGTTGTTGCAAAGCTGCGGGCTTCTGAGGTCCGAATGAGGGAGTTTGAAGAGAACAAGGGGATGATGGATGGGATGCTCCAGGATATGTACTTCCGTACTTGGAGGCAGGGTAACTTGTCCTGGATGGATGATTACCCTCGGGTTATGGCTAGGATCTATCTCAGGGCTCTAGAGGAGGCCAAGGCTGAGGCGGATAAGTAGGGTGGTGTGGCCTTCAGGATGGATGTGGTTACCGCCCAGTTCACCAAGGAGGAGAAGGTGGCGGTGAAGGAGGGTATGCGGTTGCTTGCAGCTGAGGAGGCAGGTGTGCAAGTAGAGGATGATGATCAAGATGATCAAGGAGCGGATGCTGGTAAGTCTTCCTTTCTAGTCTTTCTGTTAACTTGGTTGCTTATCACTAATGAATTCTTTCTCTGACCGGACAGGTGGGCAACAGGACAAGGATAAGACTCTGACGCAGCCGGCTCCTTGATTGGACCTGGATATCTTTTTGTGGACTTGACATTGTTGTATATGTTAGTCTCAAAACAATAATATAACTCTTAGGTTGTAATTGTGCTACTTGTAATAAACAACACTATTCTTGATGTGTGATTTCTTAACTTAAGCTGATTCTGTTGTCTTTTGAACGTTTTTGCTATTTTGACATGTTGTATGAGAAATATAGCTATGCATATTCTTGTAATTAAATTGTGTTTGACATCAAGTTCTTGTTTAAAACATAATTTCATGACTTGCAATGTTAGCGTGAGGTGTGAATAAATTGTAGTCACGTGTTTACTTATGAAAGAAGGAAATACCGCCCTTTATATTTTGCTTGTAGATGGCAGCTTTGAATGTCTTGTGTGATCGAGTATGGAATGCGGTCCAGTATCTTGTTGTGAGTATCCGCTTCCATTAGCGAAAGTCTTTTGTTCTGTGTCCTGTACTTCAGGGATTGTTACAGAGGATAGGAGAAAAGTTTCTTAAATAAAATTGAAATATGTGAAATAGTAAAACTTCCAATCACGGAAGGCCTTCGATGTGCTTAAGTTCGTGGCAAACGGGCTTTGTAGTCACTTTCCCTAGCTATGGGTCTTGGAGACATTTGTCACCCATCTTACGCCTCCGCGGGGAGTTAATTCTTTTTTACCACAGCCGCACTTAAGACACATCGGAGCCGAGATCGCGCACAGTAACTACCCGGGCCATTATGGCCCATAATCGTGGGTATTATTCGATTTACTATGGCCGGCTAACGTGGGTGCCGATCGTCAACCGTGAACTGCCCCTGGCTGGCCACACCTTATGTTGGGGCTTATAGTCGGTTCACAGTTGCCAGCGAGCCGAACGCCGTAATGAGCTGCCTCGGCTATAGTCGGCCTTCTCGGTGGCTTATAATCGGCTCATTACAGTTGGCTTTAAGGGCCGTCGCGAGCAATGAGTTAACCCGCAGCAGAGGGATGCCGGAGCAAAAGTGTCTCATTGGCGAGGGCATAGATTCGCATAGTACCTGTTAGGTCTTGTCCAGGTGAAGTTGCATTGTGGAGTGCTTTGAATGGAAATGCTATACGCATAGGGTTTTGTTCAACAGAAAAGGATAAAGTTAACAAGCAGCCAAGGAACAAGTTAAAAAAGAGACAAGGTTTTTTAAAGTGGTTCGGCACGAAATGCCTACGTCCACTGATTCTCTTTGTTAATTCACTTCATATGGGCAGTACAAGTTAAGAAAAGTATCGACGGAGGTGTTGGATGTTCCATGCCCTCTGGAACACCTCTCCGTCCACTGTTGACAAAATATAAGCTCCATTGTGGAGATCTTTATGAATTACATATGGTCCATCCCAGATTGGATCTAGTGCTCCGGGGCGAGGGAAGATTCGCTTGAGGACAAGATCCCCTTCTCGTAAGGTACGATGCTTAACTTTGGAATTGTATTGTGCTGCCACTTTTTGCTTGTGGGCTGCTGCTTTGAGGACTGCATCATTTCTTCTCTCCTCAATTAGATCCAAAGACATGTGAGGGAGTTCTTCGTTCTCTTCTGGGTTATAGTGGATCCTACGGTAGGAAGGCACGATGGTTTCAACTGGGAGTATAGCCTCTGATCCGTATGCCAAAGAGAAAGGAGTATGCCCTATTGATGTTCTGAAAGATGTGCGATAGGCCCACAGTGCCGTAGGGAGTTCATCCACCCAAGCGCCCTTTGACTTTTCGAGTTTCTTTTTGATTAGGGTTTTTAGAATTTTGTTGACGGCTTCGACTTGTCCGTTTGCCTGGGGATACGCTACGGATGAGAAGCTTTTGTGAATTCCGTGCTCTCGGCACCAGTTGGCGAATTCCTCGCTGTCAAACTGAAGTCCATTGTCTGATATGATTTTGAATGGGACTCCGTACCTGTACAGAACATTTTTGATCAAGAAGTTAATAACTTTTGCTGAAGATACTTTATTCAGAGGTTCTGCTTCCACCCATTTGGTGAAATAGTCGACTGCCACTATAGCATATTTGGCCCCGCCTTGGCCCATTGGTAGTTTGCTGATTAAGTCAATTCCCCATACTGCAAAGGGCCAAGGGCTGGTCATTTGAGTTATCTCAGTTGTTGGTAGCCGCGGAATCTTAGAAAACTTCTGGCATCTGTCACATTTTTTGACGAAATCTAAGGCGTCCTTGCTTAAGGTGGACCAGAAATATCCATATCGGAGCATCTTTTTTGCTAAAGTTTGCCCTCCGGTGTGATCTCCGCAGCTTCCTTGATGAATGTTGGATAAGATTTCCTTAGCTTCCCTTCCAGCGACACACCTTAATAAGGGGTTAGAGAATCCGCGCCGATAGAGGATGTCCTCTTGTATTGTGTAGCGGGAAGCTTTCGTCAAGATTTTCTTGACTTCGTTACGCCCGTTGGGTAGTGTGCCGCTTTGTAAGTAGTCTCGGATGGGATTCATCCAAGTTGCTTCTTCGGTTGCAGCTATCAGATTCACTTGCTCGAAACTTGGGGTTAGTTGCTTTGAGATGGCTACTACTCCGGAAATAGCGCCGTCTCTCATGCTTGCTTGCTTCGCCAATTCGTCGGCCTCTCGGTTCTCTTCCTAAGGGATGTGTTTGACTAAGTAGTGGTCCAATCGATTGAGAAGTAACTTGGTCTTCTTTAAATATGCTATGAGTCGTTCTTCTCGAGCCTGGAATTCTCCTAGTATGTGATTAATAATAAGTTGAGAATCGCTATGAAGACACAAAGAATTGGCTCCGATTTCTAAGGCAAGTTCTAATCCAGCTATCACTGCTTCATACTCTGCATCGTTGTTGGTGGCAGCGAACTCCAACCTTATAGCATAGTGTAGCTTATTTCCCCTAGGAGTGATTATTACCACACCTGCCCCTGAGCCTTGTTCGTTTGACGCACCATCCACGAAGAGATTCCACTTGATGTCTTCTGCTATTTCCGATTGCTCCTTACCTTCGTTGGTAGTGAATTCTACAATGAAATCGGCCATGGCTTGTCCCTTGATGGCGGTGCGAGGGTGATAGGTGATATCATACTGACTTAGTTCAATGCACCATTTAAGTAGTCGCCCAGAAGTGTCGGGACGATGGAGTACCTGCCTCAGTGGTTGGTCGGTCAGAACTTTGATGGAATGGGACTAGAAGTAGTGCGCAGTTTCCGTGATGTGATTATTAAACAGTATGTTAGCTTCTCAAGTTTAGGATATCTGACTTCTGCCCCCGTAAACCTCTTACTTACAAAGTATACTGGCCGCTGCGTGCGGTT
Organism: Allium fistulosum; assembly: GCA_030737815.1. NCBI lineage: Eukaryota > Viridiplantae > Streptophyta > Magnoliopsida > Asparagales > Amaryllidaceae > Allium > Allium fistulosum. Next base: position 924,082,216 of record CM060906.1, read on the forward strand.
GTCTTCTCTTACCAACGCAGCGCTCAGGGCATGAGATGACACAACAAGGTATAGGTATAATTCTTCGCTTTCGCTTGGAGTCGAGAGTACCGGCGGTTTCTGGAGGTGTTCGATCAAGTTAAGGAAAGCGGTTAAGCATTCGTCAGTCCATTCGAACTTTCCCTTGTCTTTCTTTAGAGCTTCGAAGAAGGGGACGCACTTGTCCGTTGCTTTGGAGATGAATCGGCTCAGGGCGGCCACTTTCCCATTCAGGCTTTGCATTTCCTTTCGAGTGGAAGGTATTTTAATATCTTTTAGATCTCGGACTTGTTCTGGGTTTGCTTCAATCCCTCTGGCATGGACGATGAATCCCAAGAACTTTCCTGATGATACTCCGAAGGAGCATTTTAGAGGATTAAGTTTCATTCCATACTGGCGAAGTACTTGAAACATCTCGTCCAGGTGGCTTACGTGATTGTCGGCTTTCCTTGACTTTACCAGCATGTCATCCACATACACTTCCATAGTTTGTCCTATTAGCCCTGCAAACATCTTGTTGACGAGGCGCTTGTAGGTGGCTCCTGCGTTTTTAAGTCCGAAAGGCATTACCTTATAGCAGTACAAACCCCGATCAGTGATGAAACTAGTGTGGTCTTGATCGGGAGTATGCATAGGAATTTGGTTATATCCTGAGTATGCGTCCATAAAGGATAAGAGTTCGTGTCCGGCTGTGTTGTCTACAAGTTGATCGATTCGGGGAAGTGGGAAGCAATCCTTCGGGCAGGCGTCATTTAAGTTAGAGAAGTCAATGCATGTCCGCCACTTCCCATTAGCCTTCTTTACCAGCATCGGGTTGGCGATCCACTCTGGGTAAGTGGCTTCCCGTATAAAGTCATTGGCAAGTAGATTCTTTACTTCTTCATCGAGGGCTGCTGATCGTTCTGCCCCCATACTTCTCTTTCTTTGTTTTACGGGCGCCTTGGTAGGATCAATAATTAGTACGTGGCATGCTACATTGGGGGAGATTCCGGTCATGTCAGCGTGTGACCATGCGAATACATCCAAGTTATGGCGGAGAAAGTCGATGAGTTGCTCCTTCAACTCTGCTTTTAGTTGGGACCCGATTTTCAATAGTCTACTCGAGTCATGCTTGTCTACAGATACAAACTCCATAGCCTCTGCAGGCTCGGCGGTGGCCTCCTCCTCTTTGTCCCTGGGGTCTAATTCATTGAAAGGGTCGCTGGTATATCGAAGAGGAGGGGCTTTCTTTAGTTGCTACGCTTCTAGACTTTTTGTGCAGAGGGTAACCTCTACACTTTTCCCTTTATCCTTCCTATGGTTGTTGCGAAGTTCAGTCACATAGCAGTCTCGAGCAACGTCCTGGTCTCCTTCTACTTCCCTTACACCATTGTCCGTTGGAAATTTCATCTTTAGGCACCATGGGGCTAGGACAATTTGGAAGTCAGACAAGGCTGGCCTTCCTAAGAAGGCATTGTAGGCCGAGTGGTTTTCTATTAGCACAAACGTCTGTTTCCGTACAACAGAGCGGGGATGGCTTCCGATTTCAACAAAGAGGTCCAGTTGCTCGAGGGGCATCTTCGCATCTCCAGTGAAACCGTGTAGTGGTTTATTGCAGGGAGATACATCCTTCATTGATAGTTTCATTTTGTCGAATGCATGTTTGAATAGGATATTTACTGAGCTTCCAGTGTCTACTAGAATTCGGAAAACTTCGGCTGGACCGAGCCGGGCAGAGATAACCATGGGATCCATGTGAGGGTATTGCCTTCCTTCTAGGTCACGCCTACCGAATGTGATGTCATGATTCTCTTTCCGCTTCGGGTGGCACTCTTCTATAACAGAATTAACACAGTCTTCATTGTTTCTAAGCGACTTTCCATATCTTTCCATCTCTGCCCAGCTTCTGTCGGCGATGTGCGGTCCTCCCGAGATGGTATGGACCACTATCTTCTCTTGACTAGGGCTGCTAGCGTTGCGATTTCCTCTGTCGGTCCCTGGTGAGGGTAGCCTTGGGTTTTCATTGGCAGGAGCTGGAGTCTTGTCCTGACCTTTTACATAGCGTTCCAGTTTCTTCCTTCTATTGTGTTCTTCAATCAAGTCCCGGAGATGATGGCACTCATTGGTATCATGCCCATGAGATTCGTGGAAGCGGCAGAACTTTCCAGTCTTCTGCGCGTTATCTGATTCCTTCTTGTATGGTGGGCGTTTGTATCTAACTTCGCCTTGGGTGGCAAGGAAGATGTTTTCGACGGTCTCGTTCAAAGGAGTGTAAGTGTCGAATCTCGGTCCTGGCCGATATAGGCGCTTTTCTCCCTTCTTGCCCCCAGCATTGTCTCTGGAATCATTTCTTCGAACGTCCCTTGCCATAGCAGGCACGTTGCTGTGAATTGCCTTATTTTGTTGTCCTGACTGCCCCTCAAAGGCAGCGTCCTCAAGCCTCGTATATTTCCCGGCTTCAAGGAAGAAATCGGGTAAAGTAGCTGGTTTTTCTTTTGTCAACCTTCTAGCAAATTTAGTATCCGGATGCACACCACTACAGAGGGCCATTAGGATAAGCTTCTCATCAGCATCTTGGACTGCGGCCGCTGCGGCATTGAATCGGGTTAGGTATTGCTGCAGTTTCTCTCCAGGTTTCTGTTTGATGCTGGATAAGGAATAAGCGTCCTTGGGTTGTTCCACATGAATGCGGAACTGACTGATAAACTTTTCTTTCAACATTTCCCACGAGCTGATGGATCCCTGGGGTAAATGACAAAACCAAGAGGTAGCGAGATCTGCTAAGAATAGTGGAAAGCATTTGCACAGTACTCCTTCTATTGCTCCACTCATGAGCATATGCTGTGTGTATCTCTGTAAGTGTACAATGGGGTCGGAGGTTCCTTTGTAGGGTTCCATTGTTGGCATCTTCCATTCTCGGGGGGTGATAGCAATTTCGATATTGCGGGCAAAAGGGCTGGTTACCCTAGCGCCTATCCCTCGATCTCTTTGCTCCCGTTGGACGCACTCTCTGAATAAGCGTGCCATCCTTTCATCAGAATTTGGAGCAGATAGAAACGAGTTCGGTTCTGTTCTGTGGAATTGATTCCGTCCAGATGACCTGTAGGGATGGTATCGTCTATCATTCCTCATATTTTCCAGTGGCTGCCTTTGGTCTTTTGGGAGCATGCTAGGGTCAGCCATAGTTGGCCCTTACCTTGATCTTCCCCTGCTGGGTTCTGATCTAAGCACTTCCTCGGGTCCAACTTCGGGCTGGGCTCTAGCTCGGCCCCTTTCACTGGCGTTTCCGTGGTTAGGCAGTACAACCGGCTCAGCTACAGTTGACCTCCGCCCGGTACCTCCCCCGTTGGGTTCGGTTCCAAGCGTTTCCTCAGGCCTAACTTCGGGTTGTGCTCGATCTCGGCTCCTACCATGGCTGCTTCTACCGTTAGCTCCTTCGAAGAAGGAAGATCTTTGTTGTCTCTGAGATTCTCCAGACTGGGACTCACCCCATGATTCAGTGTTGCGGTTAGACTCTTCAGCATCCCTTAAGCGTGACATGAGATGGTCCACCAAGGCTTCCTGCTAGGATATGAAGCGGTTAGTTACTTCAACCACAACCCTGTCTAGATCTTCCCTAGTAATTGCTACAGGCTGTTCTGCAGCAGGAGTGGTCGGATTAGCCTGTCCTTCATTTGGTATTGCTGTTGGAGGAGGATGATTTACTTGATCCGTGACCGCTGGATCTGGAAGACTGCTGGTTGCGATGTTTTTTCCTTTGTTAACATCTTTTTTCTGCTTGGGAGGCATGTTTTCCAAGCGATGAACGATGCTGTCAGGAAAAAGGTTAAGTGGAAGAAGCTGAAGCTTCGAGCTTATTCCCTCTCAGTGAAAGCACCAAAAATGTTTGCACAAAAAATGGACAAACACCTCAAAGTCGTATGATTTAATTGATTTTACGTTGTTCTTAGTGATTTTGGTGATTTATGCAAATATATGAAAAGCATGGACTAAATTGTAAAAGACACGAAGATTTATAGTGGTTCAGCCTGAATGTGCCTACGTCCACTTTATATATTATTTCTCTTTTCTTGTTTAGATTACAAGTACAAAGCTTTGATACTAGTATCTGAAAGTTGTTTGAAAGTTCTCTCCGTGCTTGAGCTCTCAAACTTGTCCCTTCTTATTGTACCCCTGCCCCTCTATTTATAGAGTGAGGCTGGGGGCAGGGGTCTTGGAGGTGTATAGCTGCTGGTGGGCCTGGGCCAATGCGATCTGGCCCGACAGTGTTGGTTCGGTAGGAGGTGGTATGTGTGTTTGGTCCGGTAGTGGGTGGAGTGTGTGTTGGTTCGGTAGGAGGTGGTATGTTGTTTGGTCCGGTAGTGGGTGGAGTGTGTGTTGGTTCGGTAGGAGGTGGTATGTTGTTTGGTCCGGTAGTGGGTGGAGTGTGTGTTGGTTCGGTAGGAGGTGGTTCGGCATTATTGGTCTGGGTAGATGGTTCGGTAGAGGTTGGTTCGGCATCCTTGGTCTTAGGGGTTGGCTCGGTAGTCACGAGGAAGGAGATGGTTCGGTAGAGGTTGGTTCGACATCCTTGGTCTTAGGGGTTGGCTCGGTAGTCACGAGGAAGGAGATGGTTCGGTAGAGGGACCTTGCTCTGATTCGGCAGGCAGTGGCACAAGGACTGGTTCGGCTCTGCGTGGGAAGAGTGTTGGATCGGTAGGAGATGGAAACACGCCCAACACTAAGGATTATTAGATAATTAATTAATGTGATTAATTTAAATAATTAATTATATTAATTAATTAAAGATAATCATTTATGGAAATTGATTAAGTATAATTACTTAATGAAAGTAATTAGAGAAATTAATTACTCAAGGTAATTAAATAAATTAATGTGATTAATTTAAGTTAATTAATTAGTTTAATTAATTTAAATAATCATTGAATGATGGGTTAAGTAAAATTACTTAGTGTAATTTATAAAGTATAATTACTTGGTGAAATAATTAGTGGGTAATTACTGGATGTAATTAATTGAGGAATGGTAGTAGTTTTGGGTTTAATTAATTTGTGTAATTAATTAAGGATAATTACATAATGTAATTAGAGAATGATTAATCAAGGATGATTAATCAAGATAAATAATTAAGGGATGATAATTAATTGAATATAATTAATTAATGTTAAATAAGCAAGCTTTATAAGTAATAAAGTAATTAATTTAATTCATTGGCAGTTAATTAAATTAATTAGAAAATGGTATGACTAATTTATCTTGCTTATGAATGATTGAACGATGTTTGAATGCCTTGGATTATTTGTTATCCCTGATTTGTGATTGTGACGCTTTGTGAAATGAAATGTTTTTTAATATAATAAGTTGGGTTAAACAGAGATAATGTGGTTATCTATGATGAATTGCTGTGTAATAGTGACATCTAGGATTTAAAATTTAATCACTTGAATAACTTGGGTTAAGATGACATAGGATTCGAAGAGACCGGAGTCGGGTATTAGTTAATACCCAAAACCACTTCGATTCTTTGTAGATTGATATGTGAAATAAATAGGCTAGAATGGAATGATTTAAGTGAATTGGACCGGTTAATCTAAGTTTGGGTACTTAGAAATTGATGTGTGTAATAAGTGTTGTCTATACCAAATTTGTGAATTTGTAACTGATACGAGTTACCCCGGGTTTTATGTAAGTTTTATGCTGTTGTATTCCATGTTAGACGGGTTTACTCACGCTGGTTTCCAGCCTGACCCGGGTGTTACTTTGATGTAATGCTCGAGTCAGACCGAGTATTACAGATTTTCAGGTAAGGACGTACTGGAGCTCAGGAGGCGAGCTGGATGGCAGGAACGTATGGAGTGTATTCCGCTGTGTTATATTGTTATTTATCTAGGACAAGTTATTTTAACTGTCCAGTGATTGTGAAATGTTGTAACTCTGATGTATTAAAATGTAATTGACTAATACAGCTTTCTTTGTGTAAAGAATATTAGTTGATATTATATTTTATCCGCTGCGAATGTGAGCTTCTGAGTTTGGTTTTCCGTTTCTTCTTCTTCTATCTCTTTCTTCTTTTCCTAACTATTTGGAATTTTCAAGGTCGAGAATTCCGGGTCGTTTCATTTGGTATCAGAGCTGAAAGGTTAAGCGAGAACCTTGGCTCTGGTGGGGGATACTCATTAAGTATAGGGTCGATGGTACCCTAGAATGAGCTGAGTATATATATATATATATATATATATATATATATATATATGAGAGCGTACTTGTTATTTTCTTATATAAAGGTTTTAAAAATGGTTTTAAAACTGGATGATTTTATAAAAGCTTATATCATATTTATAAAGCAATAATTGGTTATTAAATAAGAAATTAAGTAACATATATATACATATCCAAATAAGGATTGGATAAAATGAACTATATAAATAAGATGAATTAGAATTGGGTTCAAACCAGAAATAGAATGGTTATTGAGTTTAAATAGGATGATGTTTTTCCAATAATCATATAAATGTTTTAAGGAAGTAACCATTAGATGTGAATAACTTGTAAATTAGAAAGGATGTAAATTGAAAAGTTTTGAAATTGTTTCAAATGTTAATAGAAATAATAAAGAGTATTATTCAGAATATTTTGAATGTGATTAAAGAAAACTGTTTTGAACTAAAACCAAAGGTGGTTTAAAATTTAAGGATAACTTAGTATGTAATGGAAATAATATGTATATATGAGGGATATACATAATATCAAAAATGGGTTGAAATAAACTCTAAATGTTGAGTTTTAAATTTGGAATGAGATGTGAAACCCAAAGTGATAAGTTTTAGAACTTATAAGTGAGAAGACTATTAATATGAAGTTTAAAGTTTGAAATGGGAACTCAAATTGGGTAAGGTTGTCTAGATTAAGTAATTTGAATTTAACTTTGGGAAAGTTAAATAAGTTAACAAGCAACCTGAATTGGAAATTTCAAGATAAAATTGAGATTTAACTTGGGAAGTTAAATGGTTAATTTGAATTGGGAGTTTTTGTGATCTCAAAATGGGTTTGAGATCTGGAAATTGGAAATGGGTGGATGTTTTAAAATAAATTGGATGATATCATCCTATTGTTATTAATAATCTTTAAATTGTGAATTGGATTTGTTTAAATGAATGAGGAATGAAGTGTGGTAATATATCTATTATTGAGATAAAAGGAAATTAAACTTTAATTTGAAATTAAGGATATGGAATTACTTTGAACTGAAAATTTGAATAATTGAATTTGTAAATTAAAATTTTTTTAAGAACTGGTTTCAAAAACTAGGAGATAAAATTGGGTAATAAATTGAATTTTTAAGATAAAATTGTTTTGAACTCTTATTTGAACTTTGAAATAAGTTAAGTAAAGATAATTTAAAATGGAATTTTGAGAATTGGACTCAGAATTAAATTGTTTAAAGATTGGGATTATTGATTTAAAAAGAAAGGTTAATTTGATTTAAGGGGTTAAATCAAGATTTGAAAATTTAACTCGAATTTATATAATTCGGGATGGTTTAAAGTTGAGATTCAGATTTCATTAGTTCAAATTGAATTTAGTTTGAATTAACTAGAATTGAAGATGGATAAGTATAAAATTCAAATGGGAAATTTGAATTGGATTAATTTGAAATAAAATTGGATTAATTTGAAATAAAATTGAAGATTGAATGAGTTCAAATTCAAATGGGAATTGGGATTAATTCATATAGAATTTGAACTGATTTGAAATTGAAGTGGATTCAATTTGAAATTAGTCTAAATTAATTTGAATAATTTGAAATTGTAATTAAAGTGAATATGTTTAAAATCAAATGGAATTTGATCTGAATTTGGAAAGAAATTGAGGTTAATTCAACTTGAATTGGGAATAAATCAAGTTCAAGGGAAATTGAAGTTATTCAAATTAGAAGTGAGTCAATTTAAATGGAAGTGGAAATTTAAATTGAATTGATGGGGAATTGAACAGTTTGACTCTGGACTATTTTCAAAAAAAATTATTTTAATATAAATCTCTATTTTTCCCAAACTATTTACTATACAACTTTTCTTTTTAAACCTAAAACTATCTTAAGCTTGTTTTACAATTACTTTTGGAACTATTTAACAATTTTACAACTGATTTATAAACTAATTACTGTTTTTCAATTGTTTTATAAATAATTACTATTTTTCAACTATTTATAATTACATAACTATTTTACAGCTATTTTACAAACTAATAATTATTTTTCAACTACTTATCTATTTTTAAAATTTTCAAGCTATTTTCTGAATATAAACTGGTCGAAGTTCAAACTGTTATTGTTTAAATACCCAACTGAGATAAGAATTGAAGTGATAATCCAAACGGGGATTAAGGAAAATGTGAATAAGTGAATAAAATCAAAGTGAGGGTGAATAGAAACAGAATTGATTTAACTGATAATCAATGAAGTTAAATACGTCGGATGTACGTATATTATTCTATTCGCATAGTGATTTGATCCAGATTCGAGCACAGAATTTCAAGATAGTATTCGACGGCGAACCTGGATATGGATTTTTTGATTGGTTCTGGATATTCTCTATCATAGTTGTGACTATGCAAGGAGAATAACGGTTTCTGATCAAGAAACCAAATTTGAGTCCGCACTAGGAAGTCGGGTGGACAATACTAGTTCGGAAGTGAAATTGTGTGATTGAGTGAGCGATCAGATTGATATAGCATACGGATGATTTATGTGCATCGTACGGGTTGAATAAAATTGATATTGAAAATTTATGGATAAGAACTGTAAATGATTTTTGAAATTGAAAGTATATTTTGTGAAATATATGATGAAATAAAGTGGAAATTGGATATTCCTATGGTAAAAATTTACTTTGTGGAAGTAAGTAATTTGGTAAATGACTTTACAAAAGAGTAATCAAATTTGAATATTTGATTTAAAATAAACAAAGTTATGTATCTTTGTTATATATATGATAAAACTCCCCTTGTTGAATTTATTGACAGAAGAAAAGGGTTTTGAAAGTATTTGAAGAATAAAGGTGAATTTATACAAGTATGAATTGATTCAAAAATTTCCCAAGGTTATTATATATATATGTATATATAAAGGATTTTCCGAAAATGATTTTGGGAAAAAGTTTTGGGAACCTATGGATTTCTAAAAAGGCTTTTGATTTTTGAGGAAAATCAAATTTGGAACTTGGAAAGCCTAGTTTGTAAATTATCGATTTTGGGATAATCAATTTTGAGAAAGGAGATTTATATGAAATTCATACTAAGTGTATGATTTGGAATATTTAGGAAAATACTAAATGTGTATAGTATAAAGTGATTTGAAAGTGGCTCTGGGGAAAAAGGCGCTCCCTTGAATGAACTTCTCAGGAGTGCCATAGGGTGGTACTGCCTTGAGCCCGAAGGAGGGGGTTTCTAAAGTTGATCCTGTGAGGAGTCCGGACAAACTAGTTCCTGAGGATTGTTGGGTAGCGAAAGTTGAGGGCGCTGATGCCTATAAAGGCATTTGGGTTATGCTGTGACGACAGTGTAACTCGATGTCGCTGCGATCTACTGTGTGGACCTTAGCGAAAATCGTGTGGAGGATGAGTGCCAACAGTCTACACTTGATTTTGCCGGGATGGCAATGTAACATCGGTAGACTACGATCTATGGCCGAGTGGAGGAGTTTCATTCTTTTGGTAGCGAAATTCTAGGGCGCTGATGCCTATAGTTATATGGGTTTTTGTTGTGATAGCAACGTAAAGCCCGGGTATAACTGCGATCTGTAGCGGGTTCCATGGTGTAATCGAGGGGCGCGGAGGCCTACAGTTATCTATGGATTTTGCCGGGATGGCAACGTAACCATCGGGTTAACTGCGACCGTGGATGGGGGTGATGATTTCCAGAGCATTCTCACCAAAGATATTTTCTCTATTTTCGAAACTGTTTTCTATATTATCAATAAAATTATTTTCCAAAGTATTTTCACTGGATATTGGAAACGGGTTTACTAAGTAATTATAGATTTTCAGTCCTACGTTTGATCAATGTATGATCGAATTTCTATGAGAACAAGGATGGACTTGTTGAGACATCGAGTTATAAAAAGTATTTTTATATAAAAGCTATTTTGGTTATATTATGTTATTTGTAAGTGTTTAAAATTTTGAAATAAGAGAGTAAAAGAGTTAAAAATGTTTAAATAATAATTTGACTACAATACGCAGTAAATAAAAAATTCTCGTTCGTTCCTTTTCAAGGACGAAAAGTTCTAAAGGGGGAGGAATGTGACGACCCGGGTTTTCTGACGGCTGTAATCAGGTAATTAATTGATAATTAAAAATATCAGGATATATATAAGTTGATTCAAAAACTATAATAAATATTGACTCATAAAAATGTCTCGATATGATAAATCTTATAGGGAATAAATAAAAATATATATAAGCCTTATGATAGCATATAGAAGTATATAAATGCAAAGAATAAAAACGACGACCACAACATATATAAATAGATATATGATCATTAAAGTATTGTATGCGTAAATATGTTTATATATGTTGTAAAGGCAATGCTTATGGAAGAAAATGAAAATAAAAATAAATATTTATACATAGATGTTAAGCACGTACATATCTAAATATATCAAATAAAAGAAAACATGGAAAAGTAAAAATGTCTATGTGAATAAAATGAAAACATACACATGTATGTATGTAAACAAAAGAGGGGACATAGCAATTAATAGAAGCATGTATATTTATGGCAAGTTGGATGGCAGGAACGTATGGAGTGTATTCCGCTGTGTTATATTGTTATTTATCTAGGACAAGTTATTTTAACTGTCCAGTGATTGTGAAATGTTGTAACTCTGATGTATTAAATGTAATTGACTAATACAGCTTTCTTTGTGTAAAGAATATTATTTGATATTATATTTTATCCGCTGCAAATGTGAGCTTCTAAGTTTGGTTTTCTGTTTCTTCTTCTTCTATCTCTTTCTTCTTTTCCTAACTATCTGGAATTTTCAGGGTCGAGAATTCCGGATCGTTTCATTCAACGCACCACGCCTTTTAATGTGTCCTTTTAGGTATATTAATGGGTGTGTGGTGTTTCACTTGGTATCAGAGCCTAAGGTTACAAGATTCCTAAATTTTTTTAAAAAAAATAAAGTATTTTTCAAAATAACTGGTTTTAATAGTATTTTTCAGAAAAGAAGCTCTTTAGTTTAGAATTATTTTTCAAATAATAAAGAGTTTTTCTTAAAAATCCCCTCAAAGTCCAGTTCAAACTCCTTTCGATTACGGAATATCACATTCTTCCATCTCTAGTTCTTTGGTAGGTTGTTTGCACTTAGACATCTCTTTAGTAGTGGATCCCATTGTTATTTCAAACCTCATGGGGGGATCGGCACACTTGTCTATGATTTGTAGGGGTTTGAAAATTTTTATCCTCGGCGTAGAATTTGACTGTGATGCCTATGTTTTCTCGGGGTATGGGATGATTTTGGAAATGGATTGGCTATCCACAAATGGAGCTATATTAGATTGCGAGAGGAGAGTCGTTAGATTAGAGACATGCATCAGTAGGACTCTCGAGATATCTTGCGACCCGCAAGGGTCAGTTATGTTGAGCTTCCTTTATTCCCTCGATTCATCATCATCAGAGTTAGATTCGGTTCCTATCGTCAGAGATTTTCCAGACATCTTTGAGGAGTTTAGGGGACTACTCCCCTAAGTGAGATATTGACTTTAGGATTTATTTTGCTAGCCAGTAGCATTACCCGTAGGGCATATGGCACCTAGGGAAAGGAAGGGATTGAGCAAGCAGATCCGTGAGCTTTTGAGGAAGGTTTAATAAGAAGAAACATATCGGAATAGGGAGCGCCAGTTGTCTTCACTACCAAAACAGGTGGTTCTCTTCGACTTTGCATTGACTATAGAGAATTGAATAAGCTCACAAAGAAGAACCATTATCCACTCTCTAGGATAGATGATCTTTTCGACCAGTTAGTTGGCTCTTTAGTATTATCCCAGCTTGATTTAGCCACTGGATTCCATCAGCTTAGGGTCGCTGATGACAGCATAGATAAGACTGCATTTAGGACACCAAACGGATTCTTTGAGTGGTTAGTCATGTCTTTTGGGCTAATCAATGTCCCAGCCTATTCTATAGATTTGGTGAACTATGTTTCTAGAGATGTCCTAAAATAAAGTTCGTGATGGTATTCATGGTCGACATTTTGGTGTTTTCCAAGAAGTATGGGAAAGCATGTTATTCGTCTAAAAGAGGTTCTTTGTATGCTTCGTGTTCATCTGTTGAGAGCAAAGTTCTTGAGTTATCACTTTTGGCATAAGGAAACGTGTTTCTTGGGGCATAGTGAATGTCTACACATATAATAAGTTTGATAAACGGTTTTGTACATTTAGGTTCAGACTGTGGAAATCCAAAGAGAGGTAGACAGGGATTGGAGATGTACAATAGAAAAGGAGAAAAACCACGTGTAGATAATTACAGAAATTATAATTGTTTAATATAAATGGATTTAACGGTAGTACCTTAGAATAAATCTAACAAAAGACTTTAGTAGGAAAATGGGATTTCCAAGGTTTAAGGAAAGTACTCCTAGGTTAGTAAAGACAAAATCCACTTTATGCCTAGCCAAATAAAATGAAATAGTTAGAATTGAAAAATTGAGAAATATAATTGTCAATAATTTTAAAAGTAAATACTGGGTTTTTGGGAATATGGTAAGAAATTTAAATTGGTTTTTATATGATATAAATTTTGTTAAAAGTGAATTTTTTTTGAAGAATTACAGAACGTATATGGTTCACTAGTTTCTTTGTAAGTAAACAAAAAATTTAAATATAAAAACCTAAAAAGCATTAAGTATTAGAAACGTAGATTACAACATTTATTGTTGTAATAGATGTTTTCGTGAAAATAAAGGGAGCATAGACTATAACGCTACCGTTATAGTAGGTAACTCCCAAAGGAAATGTTTTTACTTAATATGTGAGGTTTATTAGTATTTATTTTTAATTAAATTCATACACTAGTATTTTTTGGGTTGTAGTAACAGTGTTTTACGCAATATCAGTTTTAAACCAAAATAAAAATGAATTTTAAAAGATAATTTCTAAGAGTAGAAATGAAAGTGATTTGTAAAATACACTTATTATTTAAATAAGTATAAGAAAATGTTTTCTGGCTATGGATATATTAAAATAGTTTTAAAAATGAGTTTTTCTGAAAAGAAAAGAGTAAGTTAGATATTAGAAGATGTCTATCATAAGAGAATATAAATTAAACATACTTTAATCTATTGGAATGAAAAGAGTAATGCTATAATTTTCTATGAAACCAATAAAAATGTTTTGTGCAAGTTACAAGGAATGCATGAAAGAGATATACAAGGTATGGGAGCATCATATTTTGTATAGCCTATTTCAAAAAATATAAAATAAGTTCCTTGTAATTTCACATAAACATGAAGTCCTCTTTTAAAAGGTTCATAGAAGATTTTAGCGTTAATAATTTCTCATAGGAGAATATAGTTCCAATACATTAAGGTATGAGACCATTAGGTGAAATAAGAAGATGTTTTGAAAACACATAGGGATATCTTAAAGATATTCTAAAAGAAAATAGTTTGAAATAAGTGTTTGGAAAACTTAATAAAAGTAAAATTTGAAAATTCAAATTTTTATAGAAAACTAAAAAGGTATTTAAAAGAAAACTAGGAATAAGTTTTGGATTTAAAATTTTTCCTTCTAGGTTTGGTAAATAATGTAAATTCAAAAAGCTGTAAAGATGCAAGTCTAAAAAAATAAGATTTTAAGTAACCAAGTATTTTTGAATTTAGTAGAAACTTAAAGATAACACTTTTAAAGACAAAGATTTTGGGATTTGATGTTTTCAAAATTTAAAAACCTTAATTTTTAAAATGGAACTATAAATACCGAACCAAACTCCAAAACGTGAAGTAGATAGGAATCATTTCCTAAGTGTAACGGAAAAGGTGTAAGGCTACAAAGGAGACATCGGTAATTACTTTTGGAAGTAATAATAGGGTTTCCGTAGAGTGTATAGGACCCTAGTGAGAACCTAGGAATGTTGATTCATGTGAGCAGATTAAAGAAGAACAGTAAAATGGAGTTAGTAAAATTGTAAGACACGCATGGTTGAGAATGGATATTCCTGATTTTGGAAGAACTTGGAAAAAACATCTTTCCTTAGTGGAATTCGCATAAGATAGTAGTTCTCAAGCGAGCATTAGAATGGCACCTTCCAAAGCTCTTTATGGAAGACCGCGCAAGTCGCTTTCATGTTGGATAGAGTCTACCGAGGTTAAAAAGACTTCGGAGAAGATTAAATCGATTAGGAGTAAATGTGTACTTCTTATTCACATCTCTCTTTGATAGTAAAATTTTAATTTCCTATTTCCATCTTTACTTTTGAATAGGTTCTTTCCTTTATCATCCATTGGGAGGGTAGAACTTAGGATTTAACCTATGGATGATAGGATTTGATGTAAACATGTTATTAGAACATGTTATGTATGATGGACGCTAGTGGTTGCAAGTGTTTGCTAGTGGATGCTAATGGACTCATATACTTACACAAGGCACTATTATATTTTAGGGATCGTCCTAACTAGGACACTAGAGAATATGCATATGGATGTGTGCGCATTTGCATTTTATTTTATTCCATGGTTGCTATAAGTGGATGATTATCATATGATTGTTGCATTTAGATGATGATTGTAGCACACATATAGAACTATCAATTATCATTAGGAATTTTCGCATTCATTTGGATACATGGCATGAACATGATTGCATAAAAGGAGGTCAACTAAATCTGTGGACCGTCTAATCTTTTTCATTAATTAGGGACATTGACACTACACTAATTGCAGAAGTATCATAAATCGCATTAGAAAAACTTAAGGACAATGGATGTAATGGGTGATGGTTGAGTAGTTGGTTGTAGAACATGGATGAAAACTTTTATTTCATTCTTTTATCCTTAGAGATTTCGGGGACGAAATCCCTTAAGGAGGGGAGAATGTAGAAACCCAAAATTTAAGGAGGAATTAATAAATAATTATAAGTGAAAAGAAATAGTGTTTATAATTAGAATTCGTTTGAAATTAGTACTGAAATTAACTGGCAGTGGATTTATTGAAATGTTTCAATTAGAAAGGGAAAAAGGAATTAAATAGTAATGATTGAGTTTAATATAAGAACTTGCATTTGTGTCAAAATGGAATGAACATTTTAAATAAAAATAAATGCATGTTTTGAGAAAAATAAAATAAAATTCTCATTTTTGAAAATATGTATGATTTTATAAACAGGGAGTTTGTTTTGTTACAAAAGAGAAAAAAAGAAGGTATAACAGTGTATTTAAAAATAAGGCATACACTTTTATAAATTTAGATGACGATGTTCAAATGAGATGGGTTATTGTAAATGAGAGAAAATGTAACCATATATATAAAAAGAAGGCATTTAATAAAATAAATGTTATATTTTGAAAAGAAAAGGCAAGAGTGTAAAGGCTTATTTAAAATAATTTATCTAAGTTAATAAGCAAACATGAAAGTAGGACCTATACCAAATAGCATTCCCTATTAGACAAAACGGTGAGCCTAGGGCACGCTAATGCTAAGACTGGTAGTAATTGGTCAAATAGAAGTCCAAATCATGGGGAATTTGGATAAGGGGCGCAACTAGATATTGTTTGGATGAAGGGCCAGTACCAACAGCATTTCCCCTATAGATTCAATGGACACACAGTGATCTCACATTAGCCTGAAGTGGGATGAGGGGCACGCTTATGCTGGATTTTGAGTAATAAGAAGACCCAATAGGTGGAGCAAAAGGTAGCATGGGCATGGTGGCAGTTACGCGTGCGACTTCCATTCTGGTGCTCAGTAATAGCTATGAGTTCCAAGCGCTTAGTATGAGTGTCTTTCGTAGACACCATTGCCTTCTGTGTATGGAGCTAGATATGTCGTCTTGATCCATAGTAGTTGCTCTATGCATCTTTCGTAGATACCATTGGCTGCTGTGTAAGGAGTTATATAGCAGCCGGTCCGCAGTAAGATCAATGGAGTAGCAGGCCGATCAAAAAGGGTAGAATTTGGGTCGCATCCTAATTACAGGATGAGGAATTCAGCCTAATTAAAGCAAAAATCAAGGACAAGTGCAAGCAATCAAAGTTAACCTATCTTACAAATTGAGCAATATTTAATCGTACTTATTTTCAGTTTATCTCTTTCCTATTTCCTTTATTATCCTTATTTATGCTAGGACTAATGTAGAGTCTATTACTTTTATCTTGCTTAAAGACTCTAGTAATTACTATCATTCACTAGACTTTTAGTCTGACCCACTCCTCTATTTTCCCCTTTCCACCGCTTAGGCAATCAAGGGAGAAGTCAGTAGATTGTTGCAGCTTGGAGTTTTCTTGGAGGAGATTTCTTTTATGTATTTATTTTATTTCAGCTTTTGTTCTTTTTGTGTACTGGCTTATTATGAGGAATATTATGTACTCTGATTTTGAGACTATGAATTTTTATTTCATAAGACATGATGGGTTTTGAGATATGGATGTTGTATTTGGTATTTGACTTATTTATGAAGTAATTATGAAGCTTTGTTTTATTTATGTTATTATTTTAGTTTCCGCTGTTTTTACCTATTTTTGTCTTGTGAATCTTAGTCTTTGTTAGTTTCAGTTATATCTGTAATGCACTACGCCTTTTAATGTGTCCTTTTGGTATATTAAGGGGTGTGGGTTGTTTCAGGCTATGCATGCATAAATTTATACTGATACCGACCTGATTCAGGTCGGTACCGATTTGAATTTCTTGTTGATATTCATGCAGCGGGACCTATTCTACTAGATGGATATTCAGATCTTGGAGTTATGATGTTTTCAAACCTTTGACGAAATCTATGCTAGATTTTTCTTATAAATATGAAGCTACTTGAAACTAGAAAATGGATTGGCAGTTTAGATCTAGAGCAATCTTCTTCTTCCTTAACTCTAAAAATCTCTACCAAATCCGAGATATATTAGATTGTGGTTGGATTTGATTCGTAATCTTTGTATTCTATAAAGAATTAAATGGATAATAAGATTAAAGTGGATGTAGGCTGTTAACCCACCTTTTGGCAAAGCAGTACACATGCAGATTTAACACAACGGACTTCGTGATCATCAAGGCAGAAAGCCTGGAGAGATGGTTACCAGCTTTGGAGGTCAATTATACTTGAAACTATGGACTATAGTTGAATGGATGACGTAGCTCAAAAAATGGCTAAGTATGGAACTAGCGCTCCCTCTAGAGAGGGACCAGATCAGAATATTCACTCTACAAAAAGGGATCGGAGTAGAGGGATCAGATTGAACATGATGCACACAACATAACTCAATGATTATCGCTCCATAAATAACCTACCACAAGGTAGATTGGAGTGAAACTTTGAGAACAAGAAGAGGGGACCCTAGGGAGTCCACCTTAGGGATCGCTCCTCGAGAAGAGGAGTTTAGAGGGATCGGCCCACATCCCTCTAGAGGGATCGGCCCACATCCCTCTAGAGGGATCGGCCCCTATCCCTACTCAGGGATCAGTTTAATTGAATTTGCAGCAATGATCAATCTTTAACTCAAAATCTACAGATGATATCGACATGAAACTTGGAGTACAAGCATATTATAGCATGAGGAACACCCCATAGGGATTGCATCCCCTAACTTATCAAAATAAGGATTGGCCCCGAACCCTATTATGGAGAGCAATCGGTCCAAATTTTCTTAGGCCAGGTCGTCTGGGCCTGGAGGTTCTTCTGGCGAAATTTCAGTCCGATCTGTACACGTCTTCCCCTATAAATACAACAGGCATGACATCAGAAAAGGGATCTTCTGTCTGCTTCATTCTATCTTCTACCTAAGCTATACTCTGCTATTTTTTCTAGGATTTCACGGATTTTTAACTGTAATAGCAGCATAAATGAATAAAAGAAAATCTTTAGAGTGCACATAGGCCAGAGTAAGCTGAACCACTATAAATCTGTGTCTCTTTACTTGCTTTCTTTTTTAATTTTATTATTCTTCAATTATATTCTCCACATTATATTATCCGAGATCTATAACTGAATATTGGTGCTTTCACATAACTTGGTGTTGGCGGCCATTTTTGATGCCAACATTTTGGTGATTTCATTGTGAGAGCTAGCCCCTATGGATTTGGAATTCGGATTAATAGTTTGGAAAGATCTATAGCTTAGATTTGGAGAAATGTTGAGACAATCAACAAGGAGAGTGCTACTGGAAAGGAGCCATTATGGAGGGAGTCAAAAGGGTTCATTTGGATATGGAGTTAATCAAGCATCTATCTACATCATAGGGATGAAATGGAAACGATGATGGATGCTATGCAGGAAAAGATGCTGAAGAGACAGGAGGAGATGGTGCAGAATTTACTCCGACAGATTAGACACGCTAGAGCGTAGAACCAAGAGAATAGAGTAGCAGGAGCTAGTGGAAACTTAGATCAAGGAGTTGATTTGGTAGAAGGCGTTGGAAATCAAAATCGGTTTATGGAGACGAAGTTATTGGACAAAGGAATGGAATAAAGCAGTTGGGTTAGTTCCCAGCCATCTTAGAGGGACCGGCCCTAATCATTCTAGAGGGATCGAACCTAATCCCTAAAGGCTCGAGAGCATGGCCCCGGGTCTAGTCGATCGTGATGCTGGAGGACCTATGGTAGATCCCATGGAGCTTGGTGCTAATCAAAATTTAGATGTTCATCTAGAGGAGTATGTTCTGGAATTCCCTCGTGGACTCGGAGGGTAGTTTGGAAATGATTATAGGAGACTACCGCTGGATGACATTGACAGGTTTGTAAAGATGATTAGGCAAGCTATGCGTGGAGGATTAATGAATAGGGATCTGGAGGATGTAAATAGAAGTCCATTCACTCCTAATATTAGGGATGCTAGGAATACACTGAAGGTTAAAATACCAATGTTGGAAATATATGAAGGAAAGTCGAACCCAACTATGCATATGATAAGATATATACGACATTTGGAAGTTCTAGGGACATCAGAGGATGTCATGGCATGATGCTTTCCCCTGTATCCAATGGGATGCAGTGTGGTTCAGGCAGTTGGAGAGCTATTTTATTAGCACATGGATGGAATTGGTAGAAAGATTTATGAGACAGTTCAATGTTCATATTACATGACCCAAAAATGTGATGAGTCCGGCAATGCTGAAATAGAAGACCGGAGAGTCTCTAAGGAGTTTTCTAACATGATTTAATGCCACAACGACATCACTGGATTGGCTAGATCCATCCATGGTTTTGATGGAAACTATATTAGGAATTACTGATGGCATGGATTCATTGGCGCTGGATCCACCTATGTATCTCCGGGAGTTTTATCATGAAGCATAAAGGTTTTCGCGGTAGGATGACGCACGAGTCAACAAACTGGAGGTGAACGTTGTCTGAAGCAAAGGATCATCAGAGGGTGCAAACAAGAATGAGAAAGGCAAACAATAACTGGATGATGGATAAGATGGGACGAAAAGACGATGGAAAGAGGGGGAGCCAAAGTTCTCCTCCTACTCTGATTTAACAAAAAACCCAGAACGGATTTATCTAGACACCAGGGGGCTACTCCCCTATCGGAAGCCGGCAAGGAAGGATACCTTGGAGCGGGAGCGTATGTTTGTAAAGTACCGGCTGTTCCACGAATTGAATGGGCATACCACAGGTGAATGTAGGCATTTAAATGATATGATTAAGGAGCACGTCAGGAATGGTATACTGCCATAGTGTGTGAGGAATTAGACAACGGCGGTGGAACAGGAGCAGCCGCCATTCACATCGAATGGTAAAGGGAATGACCTTGGATTGGTGTCACGGATAATCATCAACTGATCATAATGGTAAGAGCCAAGCTCAGGACTTGGACTCTGACCATAATATTAATAATAAACTCTATAATAAGGTGGCTTGGTCACTTACACATGTAAGGGATTAAGGATGGTCCCTAGGCGTGCTCTGAGATAATGATGAACCGTCGTGCCCGGAGAGGCACCCTTTTTCTTTTTTAGTTTTTTAGATTTCTAGATGTACGAACTCTTATTTATTAAGTTATTTATGATCCGCATTATTGCGATAAATAAAACAGGACTCGATTATTGTCCCGACCGAAGAGATGGGGCGGTAACGGCAAGGTGCGAGCCCTTCCATCGGAAAGCGACTGAATGGAATCGTACATAGATTAAGTCCTTGAATGGAGAGTCAAGGCTGGAGAATAAAACCCAAAAGGACATCAGGTATGGATTATACCTCACAAGGAGTAGGTCGCTTCGCCGAAGAGCGACAGGATTGGCGTACTTAGGTCGTCGAGTATGGATTATGCTCGACAAGGGTCCGAAAAGACCACGATCCACCTAGCACTTAGGCCAAAACATCACTTAATTTTCAAACACACTGAACCAGAGTATAGGAAGTATTGTCGCTTCGTTGGAGAGTGACAGGATCGGCTTACTTGGTCGTCGAGTATGGATTGTGCTCATCAAGGACCTAGAGAGGTCACGGATTTGGATATCAGCTATATTTCGATCTATCTTTATCATTTATAGTCATTCATCATACTTCTTGATGGTTTCTGGATAACCACTTTAACATAACAATTACTCTCCTTAATTTGAGGACCACACTTTCATAAAAAAACCTTATAGTTATATATAGATATATACCGAATATATATATATATGCAGTAGTTAATAAACTATTTAATTAACTAATTATTCAATTAAACATTTTAATTAAAAATTTAATAAATTTCGCAAATTAATTTATTTAATTTCTCCAAACAATTTTGAGAGAATTAAAACATTTTAAATTATTTAACTATATAGACACACACCTTTATCGTTTATTTATATATATACCAATATATATTAACTAACCTTTAATTAATCATTCATTTAATAAATTATTTATTTGTGAAACATTTTAATAAATTTCGAAAATTTTATTTAATTTACCTTAGACAATTTTAAGATACATACTCAATTATAACCTTTACGATTATATATATATATATTAATTAATTTTTTTTGAGAAAAATGTGTGATCCTCTACGCATAGAGGAGAGCACATAAGCGAATATATATATAACACGAACATAAGGAGCTGTCAACATGCCTGGCAGGTAACAAGAGCAAAAATATATATAGCTAATCTACGGTACTCCTAAGATGAGTTCCGGCAAGGCCACCACCCATCGCACCTCAATATCAAGTTCCGGCAAGGCCACCACCCGATATTAAGATGTTAGAAATACCAAAAAGGCTAAAGAGAAAAAACAAAAACACAGAGTGACGACTCAAATAAATAAGAAAGCTCCAAAGGTCTGAACCAGAAGAAGTGAAAAAGCATCTGCTCTGAAGAGGATCTGCTGAATAGAGAGACCACTCTGAATGCTCTGAATAAGAAGAAGGAGTGCCAAACTGGAGAAATGGAACATCCTGAAAAAGTACTCCATAGTGAAGATAGTAGAATCCTATATCTGAGGGGATATCTGCAAGAAGTCCTGGATGAAGAAACTCTGCTCTAATAACCTCTCTACAATCTGATATCCAACAATCTGAAGACAAGAGAAACCTGCAAAATGAACCTGATACCCAATCTCCCAAAATCTATATCTGAAACAAGACTAGGAAAAAAATTAGAATGATACATATATATGTATATTTATATAGTAAATATGCATATATATGTATTTATAAGGAATGAAATAAAAACCTAAATAAGACTAACAGGACAAAAACTAAAGGAATGAATAAACTGTAAACAAAAACCAAACAGAGACTAGAACAAAAATTGAGACAGATCGGACTTATTTATCTTAAATCATAAGTAAGCTATGATTTAAGGTGAGATTATCATATGAATTTGAAAAAATATTAATAATACTATTATTAGTGCTATAAAAGATGTTGTTATGTTTAAAAAAGTTAATATTATAACTAACCTTGTTAACATACCGTTTGAAAAGGATATTTTTAGCTAATTTATATTTGGGATTAGAAATCCAATTAAAACAAAATGTAGAAATTGAAAAAATCAATTTGTTAAGATGACTATTATTACTATTAAAAATTCTTTGATTTCTCTCAAACCAAATAAACCAACTAATAATAATAAATAAAGTGTCTGGTAAAAATCTAATATTTTTATTGAATTTGAATCTATAATTTTTCCAGTATAATTCAAAATCCGAAATTTTATTTATTATATTAAAGTTAAAAAATTTAAAAGTATTAATTAGGATTTAATTAGAGTCCAAACAATTATAATATAAATGATTTATGTGCTCAAGATGCAGATTGCAAAAATAACATTTATTATCACTTTGAATGTTTTTTCTCTTTAAAAATTCTATTGTATTAAGTTTTCCATGAAGTATTAACCACATGTGAATTTTGGATTTAGGAGGAGCATTAGATTTCCACATGTATTTAAAAGAGTTATTTAAAGTACCCGAAAAATTAATAAATCTATAAAAATAATTTGGAGTATATTTCTTACTCTTATCCCATTCCCAACTAATAAAATCATTATCATTATCAATGTTATAAAGCTTTAATTTGGCATAAAGCAAAGAAAGTTGCCTCAGGGTATGTAACATCCCGAAATTTTCAACTTTCGAAAATTCAACATCGATACTCACTTTATCGACTGCTGAGCCATCGAATGCCGGAAACCCGAAAAGTTATGGTTTTAAGAAAGAAGAAAAAAGTAGAAGAAGAAGATAGAAGAAAAAGAAAGAAGAACAACAACAGAACAACAGAACAGCAACAGAAAACAATATCAGAATCTTACACATCGCAGCGGAATAATATACAATAGTTAATTACTAGTCTTTTAAAACAAAGAACTATATCAGTTTATATATACATCAATCATCAGAGTCAATATACAACAATGGACAGTTATATAAACTTGTCCTCATACAGAATACACAGCGGAATAAATACTATCAGATACAAATACTACGTCTCGTCATCCAGCTCATCTCCAAAGCTCCAGAATATCCAGAATATCCTGATAATATAACTCTAGGCTGCCCGTGTGGAAATTGGTGGGCACCCAGAGTTTAGAAGGGAACAATAAACTCCGAGTCAGTCATGGTGACTGGTGTGAGATCGTAAAACAGTTATTCTTTAAAAATAAACAGCAGAGAATTTTAATGTCAAATTCGCAATGCTTTTGGAAAATGAAACTACCATAAGACCTCCCACCACACACACAATGCAAACGCAGACTTGGAGGAGATTTCTTCTTACGATAGTCAAAGATGCTTACTACGCAAAAATCAAATTCTTTTTTTTTTTTTATTATTATTAGTGCATAGTGGAAAACATTTCGAAAGTATAATATTAATCTTAGCCAGCATAGGTACCATTATATTATGCCTGCTATAGCTACCTCCTGAGGAGACAGGTTATACAATTGAAATCGTAAAAGCTCGTATTGTTTCTTTGGATTTCCAACAAATGGTCAGGCTAAGGAACTTCCTATCCACGATGGGTACGTCCCTGGAATAGACGACCCGAGAACCTAACCGGATCTCTGCCAACACAAGGCCGGGTTACCTCTGCAAAAATAGGTAACTACTGACACGCGTATGCCATCCCCCGATCGTAACCGATCTTCCCGAGGATCCCCGATTTCCAACAAACCACATAGATAATAATAATGCAGTAACCACAGAGGTTAAGTATCTGGGCTCCATACCATGATACCACCTTTATCCAGAAGGAATGACATACACTAAGGGGCGCTACTCCCTAGAACCTTGCTGCATCCTTCCTGTTTCGACCATTTCCGGGGTGTGAGGCTCGACGAAGTCTCGTCCACAAAGCTACGCTTTCTACAAAAAAAGCCCTGCTTCGGGTCAAACAAAATGATCAACCTATGATCACAAAGATATAAGATCAAACAAATGATCATATCACAAATGATCAAACACCGATCATTTCACAGCAACACTCAGTATGCCACGTTACCAAATTGGGATATATCGCTGATAAATTTCAACTACATAACCTCTGAGCTCGTACGTCTCAGAGAAGGGTGTTAAGCTAAGAGAATAAATTCTCCGCCACCAATAGAAATGTATTTGAAAGAAATCAGCTTTATATCTCAAATTGTAACGTCAGACACACAATCCATACAAGTCTGTTCCGGGATCGAACAGAACCGAAGGCACTTCTCACGAAGCCCTTGCATTTCCGGATAATTTTCAATCACGTCAGGACTTCCCGTCACTAAGGGTGATAAAACCTCTAAATCGAAGATCAGTCGATGTAGAGTAACTCGACGGTAATCCTTCCGTTTTCAAAAATATCCGGTCTTCAACACCGGTCTTCAAATGCGATTCATAACGACGTATCACATATTCGGAATGGGTTATACGACCCCATGGTCCTTTCCCGGCTAACCCGAATAGTGAGCGTATATTTAAAAACAAGTGTGGCATTCAAATTCATCCAATTCACAACAAATACCTATCTAAAGGTAATTATTGATAGTCGGTTATTTAACTATCAATAAAGATGCGCAACATCATCAGATTCCAAATAATTTTCCGAATTATTTCATCTTCAAAAATATCTTTACTAGATATAAAATTTCCACACTTCAAAAATAAATCAACGTTTATTTTTAAACAACTTCCCTTTCTTTTATAAATTCCATAGTGAATTTATATTTTCAAAATATCTACAGATATACGATTTTCAAATCGTTTTCAATATTCAATCTCGATTTATCTTTAAGAAGATAAAATCTCAAAACGTTCGTTTCATATTGGAAAAGCATTTCCATACTTATTTAATAATAAGTAATTCACAAATCATTTATTTTCAACATTTTAAAATATTCGATATACTTAAATCAATATTAAGTATATATTCATTCTTTAAGGAAATCATTCTCTTTAAACCATTTATTTGAGTCAAAACGAATGTTACGTAAAACATCGTTACGACGACTCAAAATCACTAGTATAGGGATTCGAAATTAAGATAGGTATATAAATCCCAATACTACATAAAAACATTTCCTTTCGGAAATCATTTACTATAACAACAGTGTTACAGTCCACCATTTCCTTATTTCTCGAAAACGTCTATTTCAACAATAAATGTTGAAATCTATGATTTCGATATTTAACACGTTTTAAAACATCTTTTAAAACAATTACTTCATTTCGTAATATCACTTTTCCAAAAACATATCCATTTTATTTAATAATATATTCACTGTCCAAAATCGTGAATATAATTCACTTAACCCAATTTCAATCATTTCTACACATTTTTATCTCAATAAAAATTCGCTATCCAAAATCGCGAATATATCTTCTTTAAAAATCTTCTATATTTAATTTCTCAAATCCCATTGATTTCGAATTTATAAAACAACGTTTATAAATTCTATTTTTATTTTATAACAACTTCGATTTAATAAATCTCCTTTTATTTACAAATTCGATCAATATTCCATTTAAAGGCAAAAATCCAATTTATAAGTTAATCTCTTATAAATCTTTTATGCTACAGTTTCATCCATTTTATAACTTCATACTTTATAAATCTATAAATTCCATATCTTCACGATTTATAATTCTATAAATTTCATTTTTTTACACTTATCATCTCGTTTTAAAATTCCAATATTTTAAATTTATAAATATCAACTTTTTAAATCTTTTAAATAAACTGTTCACAAATATTCGAAAATCTCAGTTCAAACCATTTTATAAATTGCTTAAACTATTTATTTCAAAAATCACCTTACGGTCATAATTCACAAAAATCTTAACTTTTATAACTTCAAAATTTTAAACGTTTATTTATTTAAAATAAATCAATTCAACAATTCAATAAAACGTATAATTTCAAAGATCACTTTAAAAATCCTTTTAAAGTAAAAGTCGTTATTTTTAAACTTCAAAACTTGAATCCGATGATGCAACAGCATCAATTAGTCCATCACAACAGTCAATATCATATATCATCATATGATAACAGAATATATATCAACATCTGTAAATAAATAAATACAGTTGAGGAATCCAGTTGGATCCCTCCAACCTGTTTCCCTGCATCCAAAGACGTCAGCACAATACCAATTCCGCTCCAGTATGGAATTATCGCGGTATATGGGTTTTATAAAAATAATCCGCTTACTAACGGCGCAATAGGGTCTCATCCGCTATACGAGGCGGGAAATCATCAATCCAATATATACATATACCAATATGTATATATTGCTATATATAGATATATCCTATAATATCTAATATCAACAATCCAAACAGACAATCAAATAATAACTGAAAATTCCACTTTTCAATTCTTGAGTGAGAAGATCTCACCGTGATTTTAATTCTGATTCCAGCGTTTTATTTCGAATAAATTAAACAGACGTTTAATCTCATCCAAAATTTTCACTGACTCCAATCGCTTCCAAATCAGTTGCACTGCGTAGAGCATGTCGAGACGATTCCAACGCACTTTGTTTTGTAATTTTCTGTTAACGTATGACAAAGTTATCGCAGTTAAAAGATTTAACGAATTTAAATATTATAATTATTTACAATTTTATTCTACTCAACTAATCAGGGCCGTTGATCTCTTTGCCCCAACATCCAGGCCGTTCGCATCCTTTTCTTCCCCAAGCAAAGAAAATCACGTACGTGATAAAAAAACCCACGGCTGCCCTTCTTTCACAAATTATCACGGCCACTACGATGCACGAAATGAAATCACTCCACCACCAAACCGAAGGTCTATGCGAACTCCATTTCCACCGTGAATAGCGTCGAGCTCGGTCGTCTATACAACTCGAAAAATGTGAAAGACTGTCGTGCCTTTGAACGAAGATTGCCGCCAATCCGTAACTCTAAAAACGATCTTGACCGTTGAGAATGTAGAGATCGTGATGCTCTACAAGATTGTAGTTGGGAGTTTCTGACGAAAGTGAGTGGATTGGAAGAAAATTGGAGGAGAAGGTCGTTGTTTCTCAGCCATTGAACAAGATAGTGGCGGCTGGCCTTGGTAATTAGGGTTTGCAATCAATTTGTGAAGATAGGGGTCCTTTTATAGAGAACCGACGAACCCTATTCATCCCGGATTTTCCGAACTCCGATTTACGCGCGGTAACTGGCGTTTCTGGGGTTTATCCCGCGTTCCGGACACAATGGAACAGGTTTCGAAAGCTAATTCGATCGTCTGTGCGAGATATGAAATTAAACGATCAATTTAAATTAAACCGATTTAAATCGATTTCGAGGCGTTTTAATTCGTACCGGACAAATGGTAAATCCAAAAATTACGAAATTTGAAATTTTACAATAATATCACATTACGGATCCGATGAAACTGGTTTCGTCGAAATCCGAGACCTTTTGAAAAATGACTATTTTTAACTCGACGATTTAAAATTAAAACGATATCGATGCGTTTCGAGTTGCCACAGTCAAACGATAACTTCGATGGATACGAAAATTGAAATCCGATAATAACTAACTATTACGGATCCAATGAAACTAGTTTCGTTCAATTCTGAGACTGTTCGAAAATTGGCTATTTTTACAGTCGATAATTAAATATTAAAATATTCAATTTTCACAGATTAACTCCAAATTCAATTTTAAAAGTTCTATAACCTTTCGATAACTCCAGTATGATTAAATAAAATTTTACAAATCATTTTCAATCATTTTAAACTCGTTTTTCAATTATCTCTGGAATTTCACTATTTAATTTATCGATTAAATTATCAATTAAATCCAATATTCGAAAAATAAATCATTCGGCTTCTAAATTCCATTTATTAATATTTAAAATTAATTAAATATTCGAATTTTAATTATCAAAATTTCTGGGTCGTTACAGGGTAGAACCTATTAAAATTCTGTTAAAACTGAAATTCCAAGGAGGATCATTTTCCGAAGAATAAACTTCCTTAATTAAAGCATACTTAAAGTTGCAAATATCATACAATTCCTTAAATTCAAACTTAAGAGGCAATATCGAAATCCAATAATCATGCCAAAAGGAAGTACAATTTCCTGAATTTACTATTGTCTTAGTTCCTAAGTTAAAAATTTCATAACATTTTAAAATGTTTTTCCAAAAATTAGAAAAATTATGGGAAGAAGAAAAATCAAATTGGTGTAAATTGATATTACCATTATAATAATATATTTGGAAATGATCTCTTTCCAAATAGCGTTATCATTTGTATCTTTAAACTTCCAAAGCCATTTACCTAAAAGAGACAAATTCATGTTGCGCAAATTTATAACTCCTAAACCACCCTCCTTTTTAGCTTTACAAACAGTTTCCCAGTTAACTAGAAATTTTATACTGTTATTAATATTTTCCCCACTCCATAAGAAATCTCTTCTAATTTTATCGATTTTATCAATAACCCAATCTGGAAACAGATGCATAGACATCCAATAGATCGGTAAAGCTAATAAAATCGAGTTTATTAAAACAAGCCTATCTACTCTAGATAGAAATCTCTCATTCCAATTAGAAATCTTATTTTAAATTTATCATTAATAATAAGCCAATCATCATGCTTGAGTTTTGTAGGTCTAATCACAAACCCTAGATATTCAAAAGGAAAATTCATACTATTGCAATTTAGAGTATTAGCTACTAAGTTTTCTACTTGTTCAAAATCATTTAAAACTAGAACTGAACTTTTGTCAAAATTAATTTTTAAACCAGATAAAAGCTCAAAACTATAAAGAATAAACTTTAGAGTAATAATGTGTCTAGGAAGATGAGAAGAAAAAAGTAAGGTATCATCCGCAAATTGCAGAACCGATATACCATTACGCGATATGTCATTTCCAACACTTCCTAGAGATCCATTATCCACTGCTCTCTTAATAACTTTAGCAAAAACATCAGCGGCTAAGTTAAACAACAAAGGTGATAAGGGATCCCCTTGCCTTAAACCTCTCTTTGACTGAATTTTATTACCTAGAATACCATTAACCATAATACTAGAGTTTCCAATTTTAAGCAAAGTCAAAATCCAACTAATCCATCTATGTCCAAATCCTCTAGCATGAAAAATATCTACAAGAAAATCCCAATCTACTGAATCAAAAGCTTTAGCAAAATCAAGTTTTAAAATCGCACAGGTTATGTTGTTCTTACAATAGTAATTAATATATTCTTGAACAGCAGCCACTCCATCAGTAATATTTCTCCCTTTAATAAAAGCCGATTGTGAACAATAATTATTAATTAAACATATATAAAAATTCAAAATATAAATTAGTTTCTTAAAATAACTTTGAAAAAATGTAATTTTGTTTTATAACATTTATAAAATTTCCTTCTATATTTTAAACTTAACCTATATTTTAAATTTTCAAATTTTAACTTTAAAATATGTCTAATGCCCAAAATAAGTCAAGCCTTACATTTGGGCCAACCTTTAGGACGTACTCCACCTATTGAGCCGAGCAAGTAGCTAACAAGAGGAGAACACTTATTATATAACACCAAGCCTTGACACTACTATTCTGTACACCTATCAGATAGAAAATTTTAATGATTGACCTTAAATGCTAACTAATTAGGTTACATAGACCGTACAGGCTCCAATATTATTGTTGGAACTGGCTCATTCGGTAGTGGGTAAAATAAGTAAATTTTAAAATAAAGCGATATTTAGATCTTAATGGGCCTATGAAATCTATTAACTAGAATTAGATTCAATCTAAATATTTTAAATTAAAATCATAATTTATTTAATATATTTTTTGTTCATTTAGTTAATCATATTCACTAAACTAATTTAATGTTTATTTTGAATTTGTCATATATATTCATAACATGACATGGTGACATAATATTATATAAGCATGTGTATAATATATTTGTACACATATAAATATTGAAATTTATATATATTGTATACACATACATGCATACATCCATATACACATATATACATATTGTAACGACCCGCCAATTTATTACTTTGATAAATTGTATTTATTTTTAAATTTATGCGAATAGAATAATATTGTTTCAAGTGAAAATAAGTAATAGTAATCTTATTTCAAATAAATATTTAAATAAAATATTTTCCTCAAAATTTATATCGATAAGATAACATTGAATTTAAATCATTGATTTATTTAATTTAAATTAAGATTTAATGATTTAATAATTATTTTAAATTATCCAAATAATTATTTTAAATGATGATAATTCATTTTGAATAGTTATAAAGTGATAATGAATCATTTATAAGAGTTTTATAAAGAAATATATTTAATTTGAGAATATAAGGAAATCGATATCGCTTTATCGGTATAATAGCAGTTTTTGTAAATAATTTTTAATATGAGTTTATATGGTTTTATAATTCAAATATGATCATTTTAATTCATTTAAAATAATAAGAAAATGTTTTTTAAATTTTTTTTACAGATATATGTACGTTAAAGTATATGTGAAAATATGACCGATAATCGGTTCTCCGGATTTCAACGATTTAATAAACAAAAGTTGTTCGAAGACATTTGTATTTTTATATACCTACATATACATACATGTATATGTTACATACACATGATAACATGCATATAAACATACATATATGAATATAATTAAGTATTAGAAATATAATATAAAATATATTTTTAAAGGTTGCTTACTCCTTAAGCTTAAATAAGTCAACATATGCATACATGAGATGATGGAAGTGATGTGCACATGGGGGGAGTTCTAGCCATGCATTTTGGAGGGGGAAGTGTGCAGGAGAAGCTTTGAAATGGTTATAAAGTGATGATGTAAGTATGGATACTTTTACACTCTTCTTTTCCTATAAATACCCTACCATCTTCTCTTCATTTTCATTCATCTTCTTCTTCTTCTTCATATTTTCAAGCATTTGCTTCCACTTTAATGGCTTCCATCCTAAGAGAAATAATGTCAAAATTTATTTCGAAAAGAAACTAAATCATAATATATAGTTATATATAGTTAAAACCCGCAAAACAAGCTCAAATCTCCATCTCTCCACCTCCAAAACCCAAGGCACCACCCTTGGACGTGAGCTCCACCCCTTCCTAACCTAGGCCGTGAGCACCAAGGCTAGGCCAAGCCCTTTTCAAAGTCCAAAGCTCGATTTCGTGGAGTTTAATTTCGAGATAGCGAGACTATGGCCGTTTTAAAACTAGTTCGAGTGAAAATGAAGGTGAGAACTCCTAAACTATTATACTATATTTTGGATGATGATATGATGTTGCAAATGGATGTTTATTATGCTTTGATCATCAAGTTTGGTTGTTTAAATATGAGTATTGAAAATATATGCAAGTCACGAATATACACATCGATAAACACAAAGGAAATCACTTTCCTTGAATTAATGAAATGGTGTATATGGAATTTTTAAATCTAAAAAAAGGGTTTAAAATGTATTTGAAATGTTTTGTGAACATTTAGAAGTGCTTTGGTGAAGTTTGAAAAGAAATGGAAAATTTAGTTAAATATAAGCGCGTCGCGTAACGGTAGTTCGCGATTTCACGCTATAAAAATCAAACGAGTGTATATAATGGTATATAGCTCGGAATTCTTCGAGATAGGAATTTTCTGAACTATTATAACCATAGTTTTCCAACGAAGAAAGAAAATCTATATTTCGATTAGT
Source organism: Allium fistulosum (assembly GCA_030737815.1). Classification (NCBI taxonomy): domain Eukaryota; kingdom Viridiplantae; phylum Streptophyta; class Magnoliopsida; order Asparagales; family Amaryllidaceae; genus Allium; species Allium fistulosum. The sequence goes on from CM060906.1 coordinate 924,114,038, forward strand.
AGATTTTTAAATATGATTAAAACTAGTTTTGAAAAAAACCCCGATTCTGTAATTCGGAATCCAAAACTGGATTTTTTTGAGAATGATGTTTTAAAATGTTTATAAATGTGGAATAAATCTTATAAATGTTTCAAAAAGGATTTAAGTAATAAAAATGAATTTTCAAATAATAAAAAGTGGTTTTAATCAGTATAGCTTAAAAGGCACTTTCCACAGCATTTTTTCGCGGCACTTTTTCATAACCTTTGAAATAAAGTTTTAACCATTCTTTTACAAATCTTTTGTAAATGTTTTTAAATGACTAATAAAGTGTGTTAAAGATAATTTGAAGGATTTATGAAATGATTAAAGGTTTAATGATTTAGAGTCGATCAAATTACTTGACCGCCTTATACGTGTCAGAGAGATAGTGTCTAGGCTTGGGTTTAGAAAACCTTTTTCCTGCTCTCCCTGGCTATCCAGGCTGGCCCGACAGAGTGGATAGTATATTTGATTTACTCAGATCCAAATTTCAAATGATAAAGAAAAATATTTTTCAAGATTTAAACAACTTGGATTTTATAGAGATGATCTTCTTGTACTCGTTGTTAAAGCCCGAAGAGGGAACTCGTACTATTCGTGGAATTTAAAAGGTGATTTCACCGTTATTCCGCCCATAGTATTTGTTGAATACGAGGATTGATATTGAGTATAATTAGATGATTTCTATATATTTTGCTTGTAACAACCCAAATTTTTTGATTACATTATTCAAGAAATTTAATTAGACAAATTAAATAGAATAATGATGACAAAGGGATTGAGATTTGGATAAAACATATAGGGTCGTGCTTAATAATAAAATAAATGGGCTTAATTTGGTTTGTAAGCTAATTAATATACAAGGGCATATTAGTAAATAGCCGCACCTCCTCATACTCATGGCTATACACTTTTGTAATTGCCCATTCACGTTTCACTTCTCCATTTTACTCAAACGCAAATCAAAAACCTAAATTAGAGCCGGCCATTAACAAGGAGGAAAAGAGGAAAAATTCAGTGTAAAGCTAAGGATCAAAGCTAGGAAGGATTAATCAACAACAAATCTAAAATTCCTTATCATATTTAAGGTGAATAATAATTCATTCCATCTCTATTTTGTTTTATATTCATATATTTTTGGATTTAAGATTAAACCCGTTTTTATGTCGTTATGGATGATGATATGCTTGAGCTATATTATGTTCGATCTAAATCAATTCATTTACATATGAAATTGCACGGTATTAGGGCAAAACCGATTGTTATTGAATTCAGAATGCCATGGAAAAATTATATGTTAGGTAAAACATAAATTTAGAGATGGGTATAAATTTTCATAATTTTCCAAGGTATGGGAAATTTATTATGATTTTCTAAAGGAAAATATGATATGTTGGAGTTTAAAATTTATTTTGAGTATTTCAGGAAGAAATTGGGTCAGAAATTTTAATATGTTTGATTGCATGGTGGAAGAGATTTGATGTGATTTTTGGGGATTTTCCCAATTGATTTACTAGGGAAAATAAATTATTTTAAAAGAGGGACTTTTCTATAAATATTGGTTTTTCTTAATGGAAGGGCTTGAACGTTAATCTTCATTTGATTTAGATATGATAAATGCGGTAGTTATTTTGTAAAGTATTTGAAAAGTTTTTTGACAAACAATTAAAAGAGTAAACATAGGCAGGTTAGTCAAAGCAATTACTAAAAATGTGCATGATTTCAGCCTTTAATTAGAAAAGAGGGTTCCGCCTCCTTTTGTAATACCTTTCGACTCCATTGTTTTCGCTCCAACTTAGTCGAAACGAACCTAGCCGAAACCCACCTAGTAGAAACCAATACACATGGTATCACTCAGTTGGTATGTAGTGGATTGGAGGAAAGGCGGAAGCTATGGTTTCGAAAGGAATGCTTCTGACAGGGTCGAAACCCTATTTGGTTTTCAAAAGTTAAGTATTTACTTTGTTCTGCTTAGAGCTTTCGACCTAGTCGAAAACATATGTTTTCGAAGGGAGTTTATAAATAGCTTTTGAAGAAGGTTGTCGTATTATGTTTAATGTATTAGCTTTCGAATGGGTTCCTTTTGTTTTAAGTGCTTTCAAACGTAATGGTTTCGACCTAGTCGAAACCCAGCCGCTATTTTCCCTTCCGAGTGTATTGATGCCATCAATGCTTTCGAAGGGTTATCTCCATTTTAACTTAAGCTAAGCCACTTCCTGAATGCTTTCGAAAGGGGTTGAGGGTTCCGAAGGCAAAGGGGTCAAAAGGGGGTTTCGATGCTACCCTTTGAAGTCTTAACTTAAAGGTCTTGAGCTTTCGAATAGGTGGTTCCGACACCATCAACTTTTCCCCAAACAATTTTGTAAGGGTTTCGAAAGAGATACTTTCGTGTGTAACCACTTTGACCTAAAATATGTTTTTAAAGAGTAAAACCCAATGTTTTCGAAAGGGGTACTTTCATTGCTTTCGAAGCTATATTCCTAAAGATTATTACGTAATATTTTGACATATTCGAAAGGTATGACTTGGTTTTGAAAGATTGATTTATAGAGCTTCGAAAGGTATATACTTAAAGTTTAGAAAAGTGGTTTTTATGCTTTCGATGGAGGTCATCAAGTTGTTTCGAAAGTGATGATTTTAGGTTTCAAAACAAACAACCCATTCTCATTTTAAAGAAAATAATATGGCATAAATAAAGATTTTTTGAGAGTATTACTTGTTTGTATATTTATTCACATTGTAATTAACCCATAACAGTACTTTGGGGAAGGGCAGAATAACCATATAGGTTGACTCGGTAGTGAATATAACTTAAGAAATGTTAAAATCTCAATTAAAGATATTGGTAGGGGCCAATAGGTTCATAGTAAGCCCATAAAAATTGTGTAAAGGGAAAGATATTGGTAGAGGCAAATAGGTTCATAGTCAGCCTATGAAAACTAAGATTTGATATTGGTAGGGGCTAATAGGTTTATAGTTATCCCATGAAAACTATATCTAGATTAAGATATTGGCAGTTAGTCAATAGGTTCCTAGTTAGCCCATGAAAACTAGGATAATAGAAAATATATTGATTTACAAATAGGTTCTTAGTGATCCCATGAAAACTATGAAATTGGATAAATAGTCCATAAACATATAACAGGTTAATAGTAACCCTAGAAACTATAATTGAGATAGATAGTCAGATTGAATGGGGATGGGTAATCCAGATCTGATTTACTTGTTTTATCATCATAATGTTTCGAAATACTATGTTTTAACCATTGTGGATGCAGAAGCACAGTATATGGTTTTATAAATGTTTTAAGATACTAGTGAGGGGAAAACCTGTTCCGCTAAGCGGCGTGGTCTCACTAGATATATAAATGGTTTGAGATGGTGGATTATTATTCGTACCAGGCTTTATGTCTGAGTAGAAGTTTTTTCCCCTTAAACTCTCGGAAACTCAATTGATTTTGAGTAGGTTGAGATTTAAGGTTTCTAGGTGTTCTTTTAGACGAATAAAGCTTCCGAAGACGTGTAGGAGGCACACTTGTTATTAGAGATATTTTATTTTCCCTGTGTGTTTGATTGTAAAGGCAAATTTGTTTTAGTGCCTTATTATATACTCCGATCATCCAAGGGGGCGGCTTCATATGTCGCTTTTGGCGTATTCAGTAATAAATATATTTTGTCTGAACGTGGTCTATGCTCTTGTGATGACCCACATTTTGGAAGGTTTAAAAAGACCATAACCCACACATGTCCGACTTAAACAATCCGGAACATAGATAATCCATGGGGTTAATTAAGAAAGATAAGAAAAAAAAAGAAATCAAACACAGAATCTTGAAGCGGAACGATAAAATATAATAATCAAATAAATAGTTCATGATGTTGTTTATACTATGCATTTGTTTATGATCTATACAACATTTATCAGAGTTATATATATGTTACCACGGCTTTTAGTCAAGGCCGGAATATCAACAGATTGACTATGAAAGGATGGATATCGGGATTGGAGACCAATTGGAAACACCGCTATGATCGATACCATCAAACTTGGATCAAGCTCCAATCAAGGTGGTATCGATTGGAAATGATAAACAAGGTTTGGAAAGGCTGCACTTAAAATTTCAGGTCAAACGGAGTTTGTATGCTCAAAATATGGATGGATCAATGTTGGAAAGGAACGGTTTTGAATCGATACACTCATATCGATACAGTTCGTATCGATCAATGATGGAATTGGTTATCTACTTCGGATCGATACAGTTCGTATCGACCAATGATGGAGTTGGTTATCTACTTCGTATCGATATGGTTCATATCGATATGAAGGATGAAGCAGCTGGATGGATGCGAAGTCATATGACTTCAACAGGACAGTCGAGATCGATGCAAAAGTAGGAATGGAGCATGGACACGTTGGGAAGGCATTTCGTATCAATCTTTCATTGATCGATACAAATTGATGAAACCAAATTGATGGATACGAACAGACAAAGGCTGGACCGATATGAAGATGGGAACAGAGGATCGATACGAAGAAGGTGAGCGGGGATTGATGCGAAGAGAGGAATGGGTTAATGGATACGAAAGTTATCGGATGGATGGATACGAAGCATGGATATGAAGTAGTGGAGCCAGTCAAGAGATGGAGTGCTCAACATGGATCAAGGATTGGAACTCAGATCGATGCGAAGGCCACGGCTATGGATATGGGGAGGGAAGGGATACGAAGGTGATCGAGGCGAGCTGATCGATACGAATCATTCAGCCTTCATGCAAACTCAATTTTTGATCAATCATAAGTCTTATTCTACAACTCCAAATGCTATGAAAATTTCACAGGAGCTTCCTTATACACTCAAGAATGTTCATGATCGATCTCGACTCAATTGAGCTAATTTTGGATCATTATGAATTGTACCAAGATCGATCCTAAATCAGTCTGGATCAATCTGGTGGGCCCACCAGCGCATGAGAAAAGGTATTCCAGGTTTTGAGGCCGATAATTTTAGATCTACAACTATAAATATGAGTCCTATGGCAACTAAAAAGGGGATCTGCTCCTCTTACGCGAAAACTCTGCCATTTTTGTGATTGATCCTAAAGGCTTGTAATTGTAACTACGGTACGAAGGGAATAAAAAGGATTGATTCAAAGTGGACGTAGGCCGGATTGTCGAACCACTATAAACCTTGTGTTCTTTCCTGCTTTCTTCCATTTTAATTTCACTATTTCTTCATTTTTATTCTCTACTTTATCTGATTTGAGATTTGTGTTGGAATATTGTGGATCTATGTATATACACTAGTGCTTTCACTACTTCTGGGGTTTGTGACCATTTTTGGCGCAAACACTTTGGTGCTTTCATTGAGAAGACTAGCGTCTGCTACATCAGATTTGGAGTTCAAATTTGGAAAGCAAAAGGATTGGATCTGAAGCAATGGTTAGGCCATCGACAAGGAGACAAGCGATAGAAAGGAGCCAGCATGAAGGGAGTCAGGGGGCTTCCTCGGGAACAAATCAGGCCTCATCTTTCATCACTAGAGACGAGATAGAAATGATGATGGGAGCTATGCAGGAGAGATTATTGAAAAGGAAGGAGGAAATGATGCAGAATCTTCTCAAACAGTTTGGACAGGCAGGAGCAGCAGGAGCTGCTGGAGTTCAGATCCACGGAGTTGGAACAGAAGGACCCAACAGGCAACCGGATGGAGTGGTTTGGCATTGGGCAACACCCAATCAGCAGACAACTATAAATCTGGATGGACCTAGGCTTGGGGGCACACCACCATGCAATGATAGACCAATTCATGGAGGAATACCAGATGATGCAGCGCAGCTAGGTGCCAACAGGAACAGAAGAGTGTGTGATGAAGAGTATGTACCAGAATTCACTTGTGGACTCGAGGGGCAACCCTTGGTGGATAACACTAGATTAGTTGAGATTATCAGGCGAACTACGTGCGGAGGTTTAGCAAACGGAGATCTGGAGGTAGTAAACAGGAGTCCGTTTACCTATGACATCAAAATGGCTAGGAATCCACTAGAGTTCAAGCTACCTACTCTTGAGGTATACAACGGCAGGGGTGATTCTACCGATTATTTGATGAGGTACACGAGACACATGGAAGTGCTGGGGGCATCAGAGCAGGTCGTGGCCCGGTATTTCCCGCTGTACTTGACGAGCATAGCTGCTATGTGGTTCATGCAGTTGGAAGATGGATCCATTAGGACATGGACAGAATTGGTGGACAAGTCCTTGAAACAGTTTCGAGTTCATATCAAGAGGCTAAAGAATGTGATGACACTGACATCGGTAAAACAAAGGATAGGGAAATCTCTCAGGACTTTCCTAACTCGGTTTAATGCAGCAATTGCTTTGGTGGATCAGCCGGATCCATCGATGGTTTTATTGGCAGTAGTGTCTGGAGTCAAGGATAACTCAGATTTCAAGGTATCATTGATACGAGATCCACCAATGGATCTCGGGGAGTTCTTTCATGAGGCCGAAAGATTTCTTCGATAGGAGGATGCATGTTTGGATATGATGTTAAAGGAAGTAAATGTGGTTAAGGAAGGAGAATCATCCGGTGAAAGCTCGGGTAAGGATAAGGACAAAGGGAAGTAGAAATTGGAAGACAACTCTGGCAGGGCAAGGAAACGCTGGGGAGAACCAAAATTCTCCACTTACACAGGATTGAATGAAAAATTGGAGCGAATATTCATGGAGACTCGGGATCACCTTCCTTATCGAAGGACGGCAAGGAGGGAACCCTCGAAACGCGAGAGGGCATCCGAAAGGCATTGTCTCTTTCATGACCTGGACGGGCATTATACCAACAGGTGCAGGCATCTAAAGGATATAATCGAGGAGTATGTAAGGAGTGGTCAGTTGCGGCAATATGACAAAAATCGAAATGCTGTGGTGGAACAGGAGCAGCCACCGTCTACCTCAATTGACGATGGCGCGAGGCACATGGATGATGGTCGATTGGTTATCGACTGACAGGGATGATATGGAATAAGTAGCAACTTTGGGAAAAATGGCCAAGTCACTTTTGTAAAGGGACGGAGATAGCGCCTAGGCATGCTCTGAGATGATGATAAACCACGATGCTCTAGTTTGTGAATTCTACGTTTTCTTTCTTGGTTTGGACATTTGCTTTTTTCTGGTTTGGTTTTAGAGTTTGGTTTGAACTCCTGGTTTTGTTTGCTTTCTGGTTTGGACATTGTTTTGGACGCTTGTTTTTCGGTTTGGACATTAGTTTGGATTTCTGGTATGGATTTTTCGTTTTCTAATTTAATCTAGATTTTAGATTGGATTTTGATTGGAGTTTTATCTGGTTTTTGGTAAATGGTCGTCAGATATGGATTATGCCTTGCAAGGGGTAAGTCGCTTCATCCGAACGTGGCGAATCGACTTATTCAGGTCATCGAGTATGGATTATGCTCGGCAAGGGTCCGGAGAGACCAGGATTCGACCTAACTTAGGCCCCATATTATCTATCGGTTACTATTTCAGGTCGTCGGGTATGGACTATACGCGGCAAGGGTCCATAGCGAACAGGATTCGACTTAGGACTTAAGCCATGGCATTACTCAACGTTCAGGGACACTAAACTAAGAACACCAAGGAATTTCTTAGTATAGGTCGTCGAGTGTGGGTTGCGCTTGGCAAGAACCTAGAGAGGTTATGGATTTGGATATCGGCTATGAACAGCTAACGATTTGGGTATGCACCCAGAGTGGTCCCGGATTTGGCTAAAGGCCAGAGTGGTCCCGGATTTGGATATCGACCCGGAAAGGTCATGGATTCGGTTATTGGTTATTGGATATGGATGGATTAGAACTCGGTTTTCGGGTTCAGATGGATATGGAATTGGCTGAGGATTTGGTTACTGGATTCGGAATCGGACATCGGCTCGGAGCAGTCGTGAATTTGGATAAGGATATGGCTATGACACTTGATAGGATGGCTTAGTAATAGATTGGATTACGGATCGGATGGTATGGCTATGGACGGAATATGGACATTGGATGTTGGATTCGGAGCTATTCAAAACACGCCTTCTTAACACAAGGCATGTTTCGGGGGGCAAATGTTACCCCGCCTTTTGGTCAATGCCGGGATATCAACAAATTGGCTATGAAAGGATGGATATCGGGATCGGAGATCGATTGGAAGGGTATGATCGATACCGTCAAAGTTGGATCAAGCTCCAATCAAGCTAGGATCGATTAGGAATGATAAACAAGGTTTGGAAAGGCTACAGTTCAAATTTCAGGTCAAACGGAGTTCGTATGCTCAAGATATGGATGGATCAATGTTGGAAAGGAACGATTTCGTATCGATACAGTTTGTATTGATCAATGATGGAATTGGTTACTTTGGATCGATACAGTTCATATCGATCAATGATGGAGTTGGTTATCTACTTTGTATCGATATGGTTCGTATCGATATGAAGGATGAAGCAGCTAAATGGATGCGAAGTCATATGACTTCAATAGGACGCTCGGGATCGATGCAAAAGTAGGAATGGAGCATGGACACGAAGCGACGGTTGAAGGAGTTCGGGAAGGCATTTCGTATCAATCTTTCATTGATCGATACGAATTGATGAAACCAAATTGATGGATATGAACAGACAAAGGCTAGACCGATACGAAGATGGGCACAGAGGATCGATATGAAGAAGGTGAGTAGGGATCGATGAGAAGAGAGGAATGGGTTAATGGATACGAAAGTTATCGGATGGATGGATACGAAGCATGGATACGAAGTAGTGGAGCCGGTCAAGTGATGAAGCGCTCAACATGGATCAAGGCGTGGAACTCAGAATGATGCGAAGGCCATGACTATGGATATAGGGATAGAAGGGATACGAGGGTGATCGAGGCGAGCTGATCGATACGAATCATTCAACCTTCATGCAAACTCAATTTTGGATCGATCATAACTCTTATTCTATAACTCCAAATGCTATGAAATTTTCATAGGAGCTTCCTTATACACTCAAGAATGTTCATGATCGATCTTTACTCAATTTAGCTAATTTGGATCGATATGAATCGTACCTGGATCGATCCCAAATCACTCTGGATCGTTCTGGTGGGCCCACCTACGCATGAGAAAAGGTATTCCCGGTTTAAGGCGGATATTTTCGGATCTACACCTATAAAAAGGAGTCCTATGGTAACTAAAAAGGGGATCTGCTCCTTCTCTTATGCGGAAACTCTGCCATTTTTATGATTGATCCTAAAGGCTTGTAATTGTAACTACAGTACAAAGGGAATAAAAATGAGTGATTCAAAGTGGACATAGGCTGGATTGCCGAACCACTATAAACCTTATGTTCTTTCCAGCTTTCTTCCATTTTAATTTTATTGTTTCTTCATTTTTATTCTCTACTTTACTGGATCTGAGATTTGTGTTGGAATATTTTGGATCTGTGTATATGAACTGGTGCTTTCACTACTTCTGGGGTTTGTGACCATTTTTGTCGCAAACAATATACATCAGGGATAAATAAATAATGTAGCAGACAACATGATCCAGGAATACTAATAGTAATAATATACCATATCTTCATCTTCGTCCTCTAGAATAAATCTTAAATATGCTGAAAAACTCAGGACTGACCCGAGCATAATGAAAAGACAAAACACTCGAGTCGGGACTAAAATATCATTATGTAAGTCAAATCAATATCGCATATAACATGAGTGTAATAGCATCAAAGATGTTTACGGGATTTCACAACTCCTATCTAGTGTATAACGTGCGTGGAATAACTTAAGAGATGTTACGGGATTTTCAATCTCTTAGGGATCCATCAAAATATTTATACGTAGTAGAATACGCTATATATATAATGTCTAATCAATAAAAAATATATTTTTCTTAGCGTTAAGGCTTTACATTAATCCCCCTTAACGCATTTTTAAGCATTGGCGTACAGTTTGCATTTGACACCACCAGTAGCATGTCGGTCGTCGGTGATACGCCATGATACGACAACACTAAATTAAAATCGTTAGTGTCTCGTATAAGGATAAAAGTATGACAAGGCACATGAGGCAATGCCCAAGGTAGGATACTACCAGTTTACCCTTCCCGGCTGGTGGTAATGCATCATAGCCATGACCACCCACCGCTTACATCCATCCCATATCGGGTCAAAGGGAGGTTTTCCCAAAATTGAGGTGCACCAATCGAAACCAACAACAAGAGTAATAATATGGACCGAGTCCAAGAAAATCGAAGAACAGATGTCTGCTCGGGGTAGCTAGCCCGCTTGGCCGGTACGGCTCCTGTTTTAGTCATTTCAAATTGGCACAAGTGCCAGGCTAATCCATCATCGTTCACTTTCTTCAAATCCAGCAAACGTATGCCAAATCTAACCACTTCATTCTGGACCATCAATCTACGTACACAGTTGCTAAAGTGGTTCCAATATTGACAGAGAGTATGACAATAAGAGGCCCCGGTCTCTTTAACAACCAAACATCGTTTTACACACCGGTTGAACTTTTACACTTCGAAAATAATTCATACTTGATATCAAAATATCATACTCGCTTCAAAATCAAATCCATTTTGAAATCATCATATTTACTTCAAAATATATCAATTTAGTTCGATGCGTCAGTTTCACCACAAAGTTCAATTCGAATTACAATTTAGCTTATAACTTCACTTTAACCCACTTCGTATTTAAATCCATGATTTAAATATAAATGATTCCCACTCTGACCAGTTTGAATGTTTAGAAAAATAGTTTTAAAATAGCATAATATTTAAAATAGTTTAATGGAAAATAGTTCGAGTATTGAAATGGTTTATATAGTAAATAGCTTGGAAAATCGAATTAATTTTGAATATTTAAAAAGACAGATTTCAGTAGTTTATATTAAAATAATGTATTTGAAAATAGTTTCAAAGTCAAACTGATTTAATTCTAATTTTTCCAATTCAAATCACTTTCAATTTCCATTTCCATTTAAATTCGATTCTTATTTCTTAAAATCAAAACCATTTAAATAATTTCAAATCAAAATTTTAAAATAATTTAATTTAACCAATCCGGTATCTGTATATAATTTTCTATCCTATGGCCAAGTGAATCCATTATTTCAATTTAATTTAAGGGATGGATGTATATCATTTCAATCCAAAATAAATGTCATAGGTATATATCATTTCAACCTATTTATGAATTTATTTGAAATAATTCGATTTACAGTTTTATATACTGTAATAATATACAGCATGATAACAAGATATATCAAAATAAATAAACATCTAAATCATCCAAAACACCATTCAATAGCATCCATCGCAATCAACATCCAAATAATCAATAATTCACAACAAATAACCAATTATCAATGATCGGGAATTTTACTAACAGTTTACTTCCCATTCAATTTAACCGTCAATTTAAATTTCTATCAACTAATTTAGATGTCCATTTAAATGTCAATTAAAAATTATCAAACAACAATCAACAAATTTAAACCACTTCAAAATTTTAAATTTCACTAACATAAAAATATTATAGTACGTCGTGAGCGTTATAAAACACTCAACTTTAGTTTTAAATTTTAAATCAAAACGAATGACGTTCGATTTAACCAAAAAATTTAGTTAGCTCCAATCATCTCCAAATCAGTTTTAGAATGTAATGCTCGATGACGCAATTCCATCACCGTTTGTTTCGTCCAATTTCAACCTCATACGGCAAAGATATGCATTTTTAAAGATTACACAATATATATATATATATATATATATATATATATATATAAATTTACAAATTTTTCGTTTTATTTTATTTATTCTAGACCTCATTAGGGCCGTTGATTTCAGGCTTGCAAATCCAGGCCGCTTGTTCATATCTTCTCCACCGCGTAACGAGGATCGAAGAAACCCATCGCCGCCTCCTACATACGAACGTCGCGACCACCTCGATGCCCTAGAAGATGATCGGCGACCATCACCTCGAAGCTCTCTCCATGCCGTACATACGGCCACCGATCGCACCCCTCTCCTTCTGCCAGCGGCATGCATTTTCCCCTCCAAACGTGCACGAGCTCGACGTCATAGCTCCCTCCTCGCTGCACTATTTACGATCTCGGCCGTTGATCTTAAAGTACTCGATGAGCTCGACCATTTTGCAGTTGAACCTTTCTCCTAATTGTGGCTGGATTGTGAGCTATCGAGGAGGCAAGATCGTTCAACTTCGACATTAAATTAAAAGGTGGCAGCTGAGTGAATAGCTAGGGTTTGGTTGTATGGTATACATGTATTTATACGTATACGTATTAATTTCACTATTCATATACTTTTCTGGACGAACTCTAAACGAAGCATGCCGCCTGGCGTTTATAATGTTTTACCCCTATTTCGAACACAATGGAATATGTTTCGAGGCCTAATTCGATCGTATGCAGAAGATAGCTTTCCGAATTGAATTATTTAATTAAATTCTGAAATTAAATTTTTACGCATTTCAAGCTCGTACAGCCAAGCGACAAGTCAGATCGCTATGAAACTTAAAACCCTACAATAGTTCACTATTACGGATCCGATGAAATAGGTTTCGTCAAAATCCGAGATAGTGTACAAAATGGCTATTTTTACTCATCAATTAAAATATAAAATTCCAATTTCTATTTAATCACCTTTAAATCCAATATTATATGCTAACAATCTTTCATTCTTATTTAAATAAAGTTTAAACCAAATTTTCGATATCATTTACATTCATAGAATAAATTTAGAATTCAATTATTCAAATAATTCCCAATATTAAATTTAAACAATTTTATTATTCAACAAATTACATTAATAACCATTAATTTCAATTGAATTTTGATTATCAACAATTATTCTATTTCCATCTAACTAATTCAACATTTATTATTCACGTCCAGTTATTGATTTTAAGCACAGTCAATACATAGAATTTCATTTCAATACCTGTTATTGTCAAAATCTTTGAAATTGGTTATTTCAAAATTTTGTCCATGTTCAATAACTATATTAATAAATCATTAAATTTTTTATTTTTAACCATTACTATTCAATAATTATATTAAATTTAATAATTTAAAATAGCTAAAAATGTGGGTTGTTACATTCTCCCCCACTCAAAACTTTTCTTCCTCGAAAAGGGACTAAGTACGGAATTTAACACTTGATATATTTTATTCAAAACAATCAACTTATAAACATTAAAGTCTTATTTACAAAACCGTTACTGCGCTCTCGCTACGACACTTCGATATCAGTTTTACGTAAATCACAACTTATATATAAAAACAAGTTATAAAATTTTTAAAACTTCAAAATTTTTCTACCACCCGGATTTACGAAAATTTCGGCAGCGTCTCCTTTGCTCGGCTCGATCGGAAATTTTTTACAATTCAATATATAACAAAAATATGTCTAAGATATATCAAATATACATCTCATCTCAATGATGAGGCATCCCAAAGGGTTAAATATAAAAGCACTCTATGTAATCCGAGATACGTACATTATTATTATTAATATGAGCGAGTTCGCTCATATTAAGCAAGCAAAAGCATATAAAACTCACGTATACGTCCGAATGGTCTTCGTATGTACCTATCTCAACTCAAATTAGAATATTAGTTGCATATGATGATATGGAAGCATGTATGAGTTTATAGCCTATAACATGAATTTTAAATCCAACCATAACATAAGCACTAATATATAACAAATAGCAATCAGATACAATCGAAAAATAGTTAAAACAATGGTCTACAACGAACGAACCATTCAATTATTAATATTCATCCAATTTATTCAATTAATTCATAGCTATGTGAATATACATTATCCAATGTCAATATTTAATTTATACACTACATTTCTCATTAACATTCAATTTTTATTAACATTTAACTGGTTTGCTTCAAATTTATTTACATCTATCCATTCACATTCAATTAAATTTGTTAAATTTCAACTGTTTCACGTTTTGGTTAACATATTTCATAAAAATTCATTCTATGGACCATTTTATAACTCATTTAATTTAATCCTTGTCTAAATTAAATTTTTTACTTCCTCGTCCCTTAGTATTTTAATACTAATATTATTTATAAACCATTTAAGTTTATTATAAACATTTTTCATAACACGACACATGTTTAGTATTATCACTTCATATCTCAAGTTCATATTAATTCATTGATTCGCTTCATTTATTCAATTCATTTTAACAATTTTGCTTAAGTAAATGTTATTTTGTAAAATGATTTACTTCATTAGTTTATTCATTGATTCAAATTCATCTTAATAATTTTATTTAAGTGAATTTTATTTTATAACTTCAATTCATATTAATAAACCTTTTACCACCATCAATTTTACTCAATTTCTCTTAAGTTAGCTTCAACTTATAATTCATTTTGTTAACTTATTTCATATTCAATTAGTTATCCTTCCATTTATTTAAACTCAATCCACTTGCATTTAATTTATTTACATCCAAGTTTAAATTAAATTCAATTACTCATTTTAATTTTTCTTACACTCATTTATTTTATTTAATTTCTTTCACACTTAATTACATTTCATTTTTCAATTCAAGTTCGAATTCATTTTATTAATTCATTTCATAGCCTAAGTGGAATTAATTAACTTTACTAATTTATCTAGTTTTGTTTAATATCCAATTCAATTTATTTACTATTAAGTTAAACTTCATTCCATTTTAATCCATTACCTAGTTTATTTAACTCTATTTTAATTTTTTTTCTTCTTATCATTCACATTCAACAAATTTAAATTTGTTTTTAACTTAATATTTCTCAAATCTATAAGTTATACCACTTTATTCCCTTGAAAATTTTGTTTCGTTACTTAATCTAATTCATTTCAATATAATTCACTTTTATTTAAGCCTTCTTGAGTTAAACTTCAATTTATTTAATTCATTTTTCTGACTCAATTTATTTAACATTTCTCAAGTTAATTATTTTATTTCATATCTCAAATTCAAATTTTCTTTTGTTCGCTTAACCAAAATATTTAACCATTTTAAAATTTAAATTTTCTTTCCTGTTCAAAGTCATAAGTTATAAACTTATTTCTTAAATATACCATTTTCATATATTTACCAAATCCCACTTGGAATATTTTTCACAACAAAACTTATTTTAATTGAAAATAGATTTCTTTTGGTAGCAGTTCTCACTCAGAAACTCGAAAATGAATACGAGCGATGCTGCAGTCATCCCCAGAATTTATTTCCCAGCGACTAAAGCGAGTTTAATGCTTTTATTTCTTTAAAAAATCCTTTTAAAATATTTTTCTAGTCAAAACTCTTCCAAATAATATTATTATTAATTTTTGAAGGCCTTGAAAATAAATTTTTGAAAGCGGCAGGATTTAAATTCTAAAATTCTCAATTTTTAAATCCTTTCTACTTATAATACAGTTTATACAATTACATTTCTTTATTACGAAAATATTTCGTTAATTTACATCTATGTTAGTTTTAAACAATTCTTATTGTAATTGATTTCAATTCAATTTAATTATCGAACGCTTCGTGAAATAGAGTTCACAAAGTATTCGTTTTCAGTTTAATACAACCTATAATCGATGATAACTAAATATTATCATCTCAAAACAACTAACATTCATTGAAAATTATTATTTTATATATATAAAATATAACTTAGGTAAAATTATTTCATTTACCCAATTTTAAAACAATATCATGTCGACTTGCCTCATTTAAGTGTTTAGAAACTCCTATCGATAACATAGCATCCCAAGCACGGACCAGAATTCATAAACAACTCAACAGATAAGTAAACACAACACAAAACATTTATAACACTAACAAGTACGCGCTCTCACACACACACACACACACACTCAAACAACTCATTCTAGGTATTACTACCCTATCTCTAATGAGTCAAACCCCACAAAGCTAAGGTTATCGCTAAACCTCGCTCTGATACCAACTATGACGACCCACATTTTGAAAGGTTTAAAATGACCATAATCCACACAAATACGACTTAAACAATCCGGAACATAGATAATCCATGGGGTTAATTAAGAAAGATAAGTAAAAAAAGAAGAAAACAAACACAGAATCTTGCAGCGGAACGATAAAATATAATAATCAAATAATAGTTCATGAAGTTGTTTATACTATACATTTTATTATGATCTATACAACATTTATCAGAGTTATGTATACATCAGGGATAAATAAATAATGCAGCGGACAACATGATGCAGGAATATTAATAGTAATAATATACCAAATCTTTGTCTTCATACTCTAGAATAAATCTTCAATAAGCTGAAAAACTCAGGACTGACCCGAGCGTAATGAAAAGACAAAATACTCGAGTCAGGACTAAAATGTCATTATGTAAGTCAAATTAATATCGCATATAACATGAGTGTAATAGCGTCAGAGATGTTTATGGGATTTCACATCTCTTATCCAGTGTATAACGTGTGTGCAATAACTCAAGAGATGTTATGGTATTTTCCATCTCTTAAGGATCCATCAAAATATTTATATGTAGTAGAATACGATACATATATAATGTCTAATCAATAAAATAAATATTTTTCTTAGCGTTAAGGCTTACATTAATCCTCCTTAACGTGTTTTTTAGCATTGGCGTACAGTTTGCATTTGACACCACAAGTAGCACGTCGATAGTCAGTGATGCGCTATGATATGACAATACTAAACAAAAATCATAGGGGTCTCGTATAAGGATAAAAGTATGACAAGGCACGTAAGGCAATGCCCAAGGTAGAATACTACCAGTTTTCCCTTCCCGGCTGGTGGTAACGCATCATAGCCATGACCGCCCACCGCGTACATCCATGCCATATCGAGTCAAAGAGAGGTTATCCCAAAATCGAGGTGCATCAATCCAAACCAACAATAAGAGTAATAATATGGACCGAGTGTAAGAAAATCGAAGAACAGATGTCCGATCGAGGTAGCTAGCCCGCTTGGCCGGTACGGCTCCTATTTTAGTCATTTCAAATTGGCATAAGTGCCAAGCTAATCCATCATCTTTCTCTTTCTTAAAATCCAGCAAACGTATGCAAAATCCAACCACTTCATTCTGGAACATCACTCCATGTACACAGTTGTTAAAGTGGTTCCAATATTGGCAGAGAGTAAGCCAATAAGAGGCCCATGTCTCTTTAACAACCAAACGTCGTTTTACACACCGGTTGTACTTTTACAATTCGAAAACAATTCATACTTGATATCAATATATCATATTTGCTTCAAAATCAAATCCATGTCAAAATTCAATTTCACTACAAAATTCAATTCGAATTACAATTTAGGTTATAACTTCACTTTAACCCAACTCGTATTTAAATTCATGATTTAAATATAAACGATTCCCTCTCTAACTAGTTTGAATTTTTAGAAAAATAATTTTAATAGTTTTAAAATAGCTTAATATTTAAAATAGTTTAATAGAAAATAGTTCGAGTATTGTAATGGTTTTTATAGTAAATAGCTTGGAAAATCGAATTAATTTTGAATATTTAAAAAGATAGATTTAAGTAGTTTATGTTAAAATAATTTATTTGAAAATAGTTTCAAAGTCAAATTGATTTAATTCCAAATTTTCCAATTCAAATCACTTTCAATTTCCATTTCCATTTAAATTCGATTTTTATTTCTTAAAATCAAAACCATTTAAATAATTTCAAATCAAAATTTTAAAATCATTTAATTTAACCAATCTGGTGTCCGTATATAATTTTCCATCCTATGGCCAAGTGAATCCATTATTTCAATTTAATTTCAGGGATGGATATATATATCATTTCAATCCAAAATAAATGTCGTAGGTATATATCATTTCAACCTATTTCTTAATTTATTCGAAATAATTCAATTTACAGTTTTATATACTATAAATAATATAAAAGATGATAGCAAGATATATCAAAATAAATAAACATCCAAACCATCCAAAACATCAATCAATAGCATCCATCAAAATCAACATCCAAACAATCAATAATTCACAACAACTTACCAATTATCAATGATCGGGAATTTTACAAACAGTTTACTTCCCATTCAATTTAACCGTCAATTTAAATTTCTATCAGCAAATTCAGATGTCCATTTAAATCTCAATTAAAATTATTAAACAAAATCAACAAATTTAAACCATTTCAAAATTTTAAATTTAACTAACATAAAAATATTCTAGTACGTCGTGAGCGTTATAAAACACTCAACTTTAGTTTTAAATTTTAAATCAAACCGAATGACGTTCAATTTAACCTAAAATTTTGGTTAGCTCCAATCGTCTCCAAATCAGTTCTAGAATGTAGTGCTTGATGCCATGATTCCATCACTGTTTGTTTCGTCCAATTTTGACCTCATACGACAAAGATATTCATTTTTAAAGATTACACGATATAATATATATATATATATATAAATTTACAAATTTTTCTTTTTATTTTATTTACTCTAAACCTCGTTAGGGCCGTTGATTTCAAGCTTGTAAATCCAGGCCGCTCGTCCATATCTTCTCCATCGCGTAACCTGGATCGAAGAAACCCATCGCCGCCTCCTACATACGAACGTCGCGACCACCTCAATGCCCTAGAAGATGATCGGTAACCATCACCTCAAAGCTCTCTCCAAGTCGTACCTACGGCCGCCGACTGCACCCCCTCCTTCGGCCAGCGGTGTGCATTTTCCCCTCCAAACGCGTACAAACTCGACGCCATAGATTCCTCCTCACCGCACCATTTACGATCTTGGCCGTTGTTCTTAAAGTACTCGATGAGCTCGACCATTTTGTAGTTGAACCTTTCTCCTAATTGTGGCTAGATCATCACCTATTGAGGATGCAAGATCAATCAACTTCGGCCATTAAATTATAAGGTGGCGGCTGAGTGAATAGATAGGGTTTGGTTGTATGGTATATGCGTATTTATATGTATACGTATTAATTTCACTATTCACATACTTTTTTATAGGGCTGCACACAACCCATATCCAACCCGACCCAACCCACCAACCCGACCCAACCCACATAAACCCAACCCAACCCATCCTAGTTCGGGTCGGATATGGGTTACAATTTGTAACCCATACTATATATGGGTCGGATGTGTTATTTTGTTCAACCCAACCCTACTTTAACCCAACCCAACCCTATATTAAAAACCTAATTTAATATCAATACACTTAAAATTAGAATAGTCTAATCCTAGAATAATGTTTATGTATTCTACAGTAAATATACGAAAAAGCATATTTTATGTCAACCCAAACAAGATAGAATTTGGCAAAGATATTCCAAAGGGCATTTTAATGTATTTTAAAATGAAACACTTGTTCTACTATGTAGTGAACTAATTTCATATGATGTGTTTTACAATGAATATTTAAATAAAATATATGTTATAATGAATTAGTTAGTTTAAGTGCGTTATGATAGCTAAAATCTAATATATTATGTTGAACATTTTAATGTTATTTTTTGAAAATATTACCTTATATTCTCATTTTTGTATTAGATTCATGCAACCCAACCCAACCCTACTAAACCCGACCCAACCCATACTTCGACCCAACCCATATCCAACCTCATATAGGGTCGGATACGGGTTGAGCTACCTTAAACCCATACCTATGCGGGTCGGATGAAATATTTGGCCTGACCCGACCCAACCCATACTTTGTGCAGCCCTACTTTTTTAAACGAACTCCAAACAAAGCGTGCCGCCTAGCGTTTATAATGTTTTACCCATATTCCGAACACAATGGAATATGTTTCGAGGCCTAATTCGATCGTATGCAGAAGATAACTTTTCTAATCGAATTATTTAATTAAATTCTAAAATTAAATTTTTACGCGTTTCAAGCTCGCACAACCAAATGACAAGTCTGATCGCTACGAAACTTGCAATCCTACAATAATTCACTATTACGGATTCGATGAAACTAGTTTCGTCGAAATCCAAGACAGTGGTAAAATGGCTATTTTTACTCGTCAATTAAAATATAAAATTTCCAATTTCTATTTATTCACCTTTAAATCTAATTTTAAATGTTAACAATCTTTCATTCATTTTTAAATAAAGTTTAAATCAAATTTTCGATATCATTTTCTTTCATAGGAAAAAATTCAAAATTAAATTATTCAAATAATTCTCAATATTAAATTTAAACAATTTTAATTATTCAACAAATTACATTAATAACCATTAATTTCAATTGAATTTTGATTATCAACAATTATTCTATTTCCATCTAACTAATTCAACATTTATTATTCACGTCCAGTTATTGATTTTAAGCACGGTCAATACATAGAATTTCATATCAATACCTGTTATTGTCAAAATCTTCAAAATTGGTTATTTCAAAATTTTGTTCATGTTCAATAACTATATTAATAAATCATTAAAAAATTTATTTTAACCATTATTATTCAATAATTATATTAAATTTAATAATTTAAAATAGCTAAAAATGCGGGTTGTTACAGCTTTGGGATTATGTAATGAATTTGATATATTTTGAAATGGAATGTGGACTTTGTGTGCTATTTTAAAATTTTCCATATTCATGTGTTTCTGTGTATAAATGTATCTAATATTGCCATATTTGATCACCGAGGATTAATAACTATGGATGACTGCTGCATCCGTAGGCGTTAGTTTTGGGCCTCCAAGTAGTGGGATGTTACAAGTTGGTATCAAAGCATATATTATGAAACTTTAAAAGAAACTTAAACCTATAAGATTTTTCAAACATAATCCAATGAATCAGACAACATGATTGTGTTTGGGTTAATGTTATAGAAACATACTTGTATTTGATATATAATTATATATAAATAAGCACATATCCCCCGCTCTCTTAGACCATTATTTTGTATCTTACTAAGGCTCATATACAGATTTACATGAAAGGAGATATGGAAGCAGGAAATGGAAGAGGACATCTTGGTGGAGGAAGCACCACAACTAATGGAAATGCTCGACCCACTACCAGGAGGAACCGGGTCGATCGGAAAATTCTAATAATCAAAATGCGGATGCCAACATGGGTGTTGGAAATCCACTAGTAGATATGGGGGCGATGTATCAATTCTTCGTCGGTTTGATGCAAGAAGAAGCTGCTGTTGGAATTGCTGGAAATGTAGGAGGAGCTAATCATGTGGCTCCAGTTGGGAATAATTATGCCTTGCTGAATAGAGACTACACCATTTTGGGAGGGAAGCCATTCTTGGGACAGAGAGTGCCATAGAGGTTGAGAATTGGTTGTTGCACTGTGAACGTATATTTACTGACTTGGGTCTGAATGATGGGCAAAAGAGAAGGTTGGCCTTTAGACAGTTGCAGGGGTCAGCCGCTAAACTGATGGAATAGTGTTACTGCCGGAGTTTCGGAAGAGCAGTTGGCTTGGCTGATTTTAAAAGGAGATTTGAGCAGAAGTTTGTGTCTAAATTTGCTAAATCGAAGCTGATGAGGAAGTTTATGGATCTAGTTCAAGGAGAGATGTTAGTTTTTGAGTACGCTACTATGTTTGAAGAGCTGTCTCGATATGGATATTCTACCATAGATACTGACATCAAAAGAAATGAGAGGTTCATTCGGAGATTGAGGCCCGAGCTTGCTAGAGAAACCATGACACATGTCCATGATCCTTGTAATGTGGTGGTGGAGATGGCCATTCGCCATGAAGGGTTACTTGCTGATTATGCTAAGGAGAAGTTAGTGGAAACTCAGGGTTCTCATGGGAAAAAGAGAAAGTTCTTTATAAAGAAGGGAGCCCAGAAGGGAGATGCTGCTAAAAAGTCAAAAGCTGAGATAGTTTGCTATAAGTGTGACAAGAAGGGTCACTTTGTGAATGAGTGCCGGTCAGGAAATGGGAACAAGGCCGCAAAATAAGAAGAATGTGAAGTGCTTCAACTGTGATCAAGTTGGGCATTACAAGAATTAGTTTCCGGAGCCAGTTAGAGAGGATAAAGGAAAGGTTTTCGCTATTGGACCACCTAAGCCTATTGCAGCTGCTAAAGGAATGACTGTGATGGAAGGTACGTTTTTGATTCAGGGTATACCAGTTAGGGTACTTTTTGATACCGGTACATCACATTCATTTATATCTCAGTGTTTAGGTGATAGATTATGCTTAGAACCCACCTACCTTGTTACTTCCTTAAGGATTGCGAATCCAATAGGAGGGTATGCAACTCTAGGGATGAGATGTGACCAGTTAGAACTGGATTTGTTAGGTCATAAGTTTGCATGCAGTCTGTATGTTTTCGATTTTGTAGATTTCAGAATCATCTTCGATATGGATTGGTTAGGTAGGTATGAGGCTATTATATTTTGCCAGGATATGGAGATATCACTGAGACATCTTGATAGCCATAACCGAGTAATACTCTAAGTGGAAAATTCTGACTAGAGTTTTAGTACTTTGCTTAATGCTATGGAGATAGGATTTGAGTGAAGTCAGGTTCGATAGCAAGAAAGTTTGTAGATGTCCTTGAGCCAATCACAGGACTACCACCGAAACGATCAGTTAAGTTTCGTATAGATCTTATGCCCGGAGCTGAACTTGCTAGTAGACCACCTAGCAGGATAACACCTACAAAGATGAAGGAATTGAAGGTGCAACTAGTGGATCTTGAAGGAACGAATTTTTTTCAGGCCAAGTATTTCACCTTGGGGAGCGGCCGCAGTGTTTATAAAAGAAACCATATGGGTCATTAAGAATGTGTATCGACTATCGTAAGTTCAATGAAAGGACGATTAAAAATAAGTATCATTTGCCAAGAATAGACGATATGTTCAATCAGTTGAGTGGAGCCAGAGTGTTTCCCAGTTGGATTTGGTGACAGGTTTCCATCAGTTAAGAGTGGCAGAGGACAATATTCCTTTGACAGCATTTCAAACTAGATATGGTTCTTACGAGTGGTTGATGATGCCGTTTGGATTAACAAATGCACCTTCTTTCTTCGTGGATTTGATGAACCAATTTTTCCGGGAGTACTTGGATAGGTTTGTTCTGGTGTTTATAGATGACATTTTAGTATACTCTAAGAATGAAAGGGAGCATGAAGTTCATCTTAGAGTGGTGCTTGATACGTTGAGGCAGAATCAGCTAAAGGCGAAGTTTACCAAGTGTCATTTTTGGAATAAAGAAGTTAAGTTTCTTGGTCACGTGGTTTCAGAGAAAGGCTTGTCAGTCGATCCAGATAAGATTGAAGTTGTGAATAATTGGAAGAGACCAGAGACAGTGATCGAGATTAGAAATTTTCTTGGACTTGCTGGCTACTACCGAAGATTCATTAAGGACTTCTCGCGGATAGCAGTACCTTTGACTAAGTTGACCAAGAAGGAGGTGAACTTTTTGTCTGGTCCGACAAATTTAGGAAGCATTCCTTATGTTAAAGCATTTGTTGACCAATGCACCAGTTTTAGTAGTTCCAGACGAAAACCAAGGGTTGGTGGTGTATACTGATGCATGCGGAACTGAATTAGGAGCAGTGTTGATGCAGAATGGTAAAATTATTGCATATGCTTCACTACAGCTTAGATCGCACGAAGTTAGATACCCTACTCATGATTTGGAGTTGGCAGCAGTAATACTTGCATTGAAGATTTGGAGACATTATCTCTTACGGGAGAGGTTTGAGCTTTTTACCAACCATAAATCTTTATGGTATTTATTCTCTCAGAACAAGTTGAATATGAGATAGCAGAGGTGGCTGGAGTTTTTGGCTGCTTATGATATTTGTGTAGTGTATACACCGGGGAAAGGTAATAAGGTAGTTGATGCTCTTAGCAGTCAACATCAGAATGTGGTGTTAGCTATGTTGGTGGAGTGGAAGGATCTAAAAGCTTTGGCCAGTTGTGGTGTGCAGTTAAGATCGATTTCTAGTTCTAGTCAGAGTACTACCATGTTGTCATGTTTAGAAGTTCGACCTGTGTTGATCAAAAGAATTGCTTCTAAGCAAAAAGAGGATCCATTGTTGGCTGAGAGGATTAAAAGACTCGAGATTGGAGACGAGATCGATGATCTAAAGGACTTTGGCCTTGACCAAATAGGATGGTTAAGAAAGAAGGGAAGGTTGTGTGTTCTGAATGTGGAGGACTTAAGGAAAGAATTTCTTAGAGAATGTCATCGGTCCAAGTTTACAATTCATCCTGGAGGGACCAAGATGCATCAGGATATGAAGTGGAGCTTCTATTGGGAAGGTATGAAGAGGGATGTTGGCTTGTGGGTTAGGAAGTGTCAAAACTATCAACAAGTAAAAGCCAAACATCAGAATCTGAGTGGGTTGCTTCATCCTTTAGGATTCCAGTTTGAAAATGGGATTTGATATCCATGGATTTTATAGACCCCTTTCCAAAGTTAAATAGAGGTATTGAAAGTATATGGGTTATAGTGGATAGGTTGACCAAGGGTGCCCATTTCATTTCGGTAAAGTCAACTAGGACGGCACCTGATTTAGCTAAGTTGTTCATGAAGAACACAGTTAGACTACATGGAGTTCCTAGTAGTATAGTCAGTGACAGAGATGCCTTGTTCACTAGTGAACTCTGGAAGATTCTACAAGAAGTATTGGGTACCAATCTTAATATGAGTACTGCATATCACCCTCAGACAGATGGGCATATAGAGAGAGTCAATATGGTACTCGATGATTTATTGAGAGCTTGTGTATAGGACTTTGGTGGATCTTGGGAGGATCACTTACATTTAGTTGAGTTTTCCTATAATAATAGCTACCAGACTAGCATAGGAATGGCGCCTTATGAAGCTTTGTATGGAAGGCCATGAAATCACCAGCATGTTGGTTGGAGATTGGAGACAGATTAGTCTTAGGTCTTGATTTGGTTAGGGAGGCATCCGAGAAGATTGAATTAATCCAAGGAAAGATGAAGGAAGCTCAATCCAGGCAGAAAAGTTACGCTGATAAGATGCGTAAGGACCTAGAGTTCTCAATTGGAGATAAGGTGTTACCGATGAAGGGTGTGGTACGATTTGGAAAGTCTGGGAAGTTAGCACCGAGATATGTTGGACCATTCCAAATTATAGAGAGGATTGGGAAGCCCAAATTCAAGGTAGAGCTGCCGAGCAGTATGGCAGGTGTCCATAATGTATTTCATGCGTCTCATCTTTGCAATTATGTGCATGATCCAGAGACTACTATTCCTCCGACAGGGTTGGAAGACTTGGTGGTAGAGCCTATTTTGACTTTTATTAGACAACCAATTCGTGTTGTAGTGAGGGATGTGAAAAGATTAAGGAACAAGACAGTCAAGTTGGTGAAAGTTAAGTAGAGTGACAACGAGAAGGACTATACTTTGGAGACAGAGGACATGATTAGAGATACTTATCCTGAACTGCTTTGAGGGTATGTCTATATTAGATTTTTATAGATAGTTTCTAGTCAGATAGGCTAGTATGTTTGTTAGTAGTTGTTACAGATGATTGCTATGTTTAGTATTTAGTCCTTACTGAATTTCGAGGACGTAATTCTTTAAGGAGGGAAGCCTGTAACATCCCTAATTTTTTGATACCATTATTCAGGAAATTTAGTTAGATAAATTAAATAGAATAATGATGATAAGGGGATTGAGATTTGGATAAAACATATATGGTCGTGCTTAATAATAAAATAAATGGGCTTAATTTGGTTTCTAAGCTAATTAATATACACATGGGCATATTAGTAAATAGCCGCACCACCTCATACTCATGGCTGTACACTTTTGTAATTGCCCATTCACGTTTCACTTCTTAATTTTTCTCAAATGCAATCAAAAACCTAAATTAGAGCCGACCATTAACAAGGAGGAAAAGAGGAAAAATTCAATCTAAAGCTAAGGATCAAAGCTAGGAAGGATTAATCAACAACAAATCTCAAATTTCTTATCATATCTAAGGTGAATAATAATTCATTCCATCTCTCTTTTGTTTTATATTCATATATTATGGGATTTAAGATTAAACCTGTTTTTATGTTGTTATGGATGATGATATGCTTGAGCTATATTATGTTTGATTTAAATCAATTCCTTTACATATGAAATTGTACGGTATTAGGGCAAAACTGATTGTTATTGAATTCAGAATTCCATGGAAAAATTATATGTTAGGTAAAACATGAATTTAGAGATGGGTATAAATTTTCATAATTTTCCAACGTATGGGAAATTTTTTATTATATTCTAAAGGAAAATATGATATGTTGGGCTTTAAAATTTATTTCGAGTATTTCAGGAAGAAATTGGGTCAGAAATTTTAATATGTTTGATTGCATGGTGAAAGAGATTTTCTGTGATTTTTGGGATTTTTCCAAATTGATTTACTAGGGAAAATAAATTATTTTAAAAGAGGGACTTTTCTACAAATATTGGTTTTGCTTAATGGAAGGGCTTGAACGTTAATCTTCCTTTGATTTAGATCTGATAAATGTGCAGTTATTTTGTAAAGTATTTGAAAAGTTTTTAGACAACCAATTAAAAGAGTACCCATAGGCAGGTTAGTCAAAGCAATTACTAAAAATGTGCATGATTTCAGCCTTTAATCAGAAAAGAGGGTTCCGCCTCCTTTAGTAATACCTTTCGACTCCATTTCTTTCACTCCAACTCAGTCGAAACCAACCCAGCCGAAACCCACCTAGTCAGAACCGATACATATGGTATCACTCAGTTGGTATGTAGTGGATTGGAGGAAAGGTGGAAGCTATTATATCGAAAGGAATGCTTCCGGTAGGGTCGAAACCCTGTTTGGTTTTCAAAAGTTAAGTATTTGCTTTGTTTTGCTTAGAGGTTTCGACCCAGTCGAAAACGTATGTTTTCGAAGTGAGTTTATAAACAGATTTTGAAGAAGGTTGTTATATTATGTTTAAAGTATTAGCTTTCGAATAGGTTCCTTTTGTTTTAAGTGCTTTCGAAAGTAATGGTTTCGACCAAGTCGAAAGCCAACCGCTATTTTCCCTTCCGAGTGTATTGAAGCCATCAATGATTTCGAAGGGTTATCTCCATTTTAACTTAAGCTAAGCCACTTCCTAAATGCTTTCGAAAGGGGTTGAGGGTTCCGAAGGCAATGGGGTCGAAAGGGGGTTTCGACGCTACCATTCGAAGTTTTAACTTAAAGGTTTTGAGCTTTCGAATAGTTTGTTCCGACACCATCAACTTTTTCCCCAAACAATTTTATAAGTGTTTCGAAAGAGATACTTTCTTGTGTAACCACTTTGACCCAAAAGATGTTTTTAAAGAGTAAAACCCAATGTTTTTGAAAGAGGTACTTTCATTGGTTTCAAAGCTATATTCCTAAAGATTATTAGCAATATTTTGACATATTCAAAAAGTATAACTTGGTTTCAAAAGTATTGGTTTATAGAGCTTCGAAAGGTATATACTCAGCATTTTTAAAAGAGGTTTTCATCGATTGAGGTCATCCAGTGGTTTCGAAAGTGATGATTTAAGGTTTCAAAACAAATAACTCATTCTCATTTTAAAGAAAATACCATGGCATAAATAAATATTTTTGAGAGTATTACTTCTTCATATATTTATTCAAATCGTAATTAACCCATATCGGTACTTTGGGGAAGGGCGGAATAACCAGATTGGTTGACCCAGTAGTGAATATAACTTAAGAAATGTTAAAATCTCAATTAAAGATATTGGCAGGGGCCAATAGGTTCACAGTAAGCCAGTGAAAACTGTGTAAAGGGAAATATATGGGCAGGGGCCAATAGGTTTATAGTCAGTCCATGAAAACTATGATTTGATATTGGCAGGGGCCAATAAGTTTATAGTTAGCCCACGAAACATATATCCGGATTAAGATATTGACAATTAGTCAATGGGTTCCTAGTTAGCCCATGAAAAATAGGATAATAGAAAAGATATCAGAGTTACCAATAGGTTCTTAGTGATCCCATGAAAACTATGAAATTGGACTGATAGTCCACAAACATTTAATAGGTTAATAGTAAACCTAGAAACTATAATTGAGACAGATAGTCAATGAATGGGGATGGGTAATCCAGATCTGATTTACTTGTTTTGCATATCATCATAATGTTTTAAAATACTATGTTTTAACCATTGTGGATACAGAAGCACAATATATGGTTTTATAAATGTTTTAAGATACTAGTGAGGGGAAAATACGTTCCGCTAAGCGGAGTGGTCTTACTAGATATCTAAATGGTTTGAGATGGTAGATTATTATTCATACCAGGCTTTATGTCTGACTCGAAGTTTTGTTTTTCCCTTTAAACTCTCGGTGTTAACCCACCTTTTGGCAAGGCCGTACACATGTAGATTTAACTAAACCGGTTGCTCGGTTGCCAAGATTGAAATACGATGGGTTTTAGTCAACTAGTTGGAGAGACGATCAGTCATGGGTGGTGTCGTTCGGCCTAGGAGGCATGGTTTGGTCTAGATGGTGTCGTTCGGCCTAGGAGGCATGGTTTGGTCTAGATGGTGTCGTTCGGCCTAGGAGGTATGGCTCGATCGAGGAGACGTGGTCAAGCATGGTTCGGAATTGGATCAGCTCGGTCGTGTAAGTGGTTCGGCGTAGGAAGTGGTTCGGCATAGGTGGCATGGCCGTGTTGGTGGCTCGACGTTGTGGTTCGTTCAGGGTGGCTCGGCAAGGCGGTTCATCGTTGTGGCTCGTTCGTGGACATGGCTCGTTCGTTTAGTTGAGAGAGTAGGTCGGCATGAAGGTGCAGCTCGGTTACTTCAAGTTATTTGGTCTCCTGCTGTTGGTCGGCGTTGTAGTTGTGGCTTGGTAGGAAAGGAAGGAATTGGCTCGGTATGGAATGGGGCTCGGTTTCTTCGAGTCCTAAGGTCCTTCGCTTCGGGTTGTCGCTCGGTAGCTCAGTGGGATATAAAGTGGGTCAGCAAAGGACATCGCTTGGTAGCCTCGTGTCCAAGTAGTTGTTGCTTCGGGTCAACTTCGTAGGATGTGGCTCGGCGTAGTTGGAATGTGGGTCGGCTATGTGGAGGCGAGCGACTTCGAGTCCCTGAAAGCGTTTCCCTGGGTCGGCTTCGTGGGTTCTGGATCGGCAACAGGAGTGTGGGTCGGCAGGGCCTTGCTTCGAGTCAGAAGCATCGTTACTTCGAGTCGCCTTGGTGGTTTTCCTGGGTCGGCGACATTTGGATAGGGATTTGGTCAAGGCTACGGATTCTGGATCGGCTATGGATCTAATGGGACCTGGGTCACTCAGAAAGCCCGGTTGCCTATAAATACAGCAGGTGGGGCTGCAAAAAAGGGATCTTCTTCTTTTCGGCTCTCTTGCTTTCTATTTTCTAAGGCTAAGGCTAAGGCTACTCTACCATTTTGTAACTGTAATTGATTCTAACATTAAAAAAAAGGAAACTGGAGTGGTCGTAGGCCGGAGTCAGCCGAACCACTATAAATCTTCTGTTCTTACTGCTTTCTTTTTAATTTTTATTGTTCTTCACATTATTACTCTCTACATACATTCTATTTGTGATCTGTGGTCGTTGGTTGGTGCT
Organism: Allium fistulosum; assembly: GCA_030737815.1. Classification (NCBI taxonomy): domain Eukaryota; kingdom Viridiplantae; phylum Streptophyta; class Magnoliopsida; order Asparagales; family Amaryllidaceae; genus Allium; species Allium fistulosum. Next base: position 924,143,640 of record CM060906.1, read on the forward strand.
TTCATCTGGATTTGGGTGTTAGTGACCAATTTTGGCACTAACATTTTGGTGCTTTCACTGAGAAAGCTAGTACTCATGGATTCTAAAGCTTGGTCTTTGGATTTAAAGGCATAGGAACTCGGATTCTTGGGAAGTTAGGGCAAGGCAATCGACAAGAAGACAAAGGACTGAAAGGAATCAGAATGAAGGGAGTCAGGAGGCTTCCTCAGGAGCAAATCATGCCTCGATTTTCATCACCAGAGATGAGATGGAAACAATGCTGAAGAGGCAAGAGGAAATGATACAGAACCTACTCTAATAGGTTGGACAAGTTGGAGTGCAAAACCAAAGGAATGGAGTAGCAGGTTATGCCGGAAATGAGGATCACGAAGCTAGAGCGAGAGGAGCAGAGGCAACCCAGAATCAGGACCAAGGGCATGAAGCGATCGGAATACGGGATAGAGTTGGACCATCGGGAACGACCCCTGAACTAGGGGGCATGCCCCCAAATCATGTAGGCTACGTTCCAGTAAGGGTACCAGGCGATGCTAGGCAATTTGGCGTTAATAGGGAAGTGAATGCTCATCCAAAAAGGCAGGTTCCAGAATTCCCTCATGGACTTGGGGGGCAGGTTGGAGATAACGCACATATGTCGTTACTTGATGACAATGACAGGTTAGCAAACATAATCAGACGGGCTATGAGGGGAGGATTGGTGAATAGAGACCTGGAGGATGTGAATAGGAGCCCCTTTGCTCCTGCGATCAGGCAAGCTAGAAACCCACCTGATTTCAAACTACCAACACTAGAGATGTATGACGGGAGAACTGATACCACTGTTCACTTGATGAGGCACATGAGGCATATGGAAGTGTTGGGGGCATCGGAGGAGGTCATGGCACGATGCGTCCCTTTGTATTTGATGGATATTGCATCATTATGGTTCAGTTAGCTAGAGAGTGGCTCTATCGGCACATGGACGGAGCTGATTGAAAGGTTTATGACGCAGCGGCGAATAACAGAATTGTATGAAACGATGAAAGTAGCAATCGGTGGATTGAAAATACCAAACGCCTAAATCCGTTGATCTCAAAGATACCGGATTCTAGCTATCTTCCTCACGTTGATCGCGCACGATGCCATGAAAGAAGATCTACAATTCTTCGAACGTTGATCAAGCGCACTTGATACCGTGAATTGGCTTCAACAATCGTTGATTCGAGCGCACTCGAATGCCGAAGGTGGAGATAGGAGATAACACTCAACTACCAATTTAAGAAGAGGCACAAAGCACTCAATCAAAGTTTTATTCAAAATCAACTAACTTTACAAATGACACCACCATCCCTATTTATAGGGTTACAACTCACACTAGGTCGCACACGACCTAACACTGATACCAACCTATGACCTACCATACAACACAACCCTTACATCACAAACACAACACATACACGACCTACGATTTAAAAACAAAGCGACATAAGAAAACACGTTACAACACACATCAAGCGACTCAATATATACAACACACAACATATTACAACATAACGACATAACAGTGAACGACTTAACAACATTGAGCGACCTAAGAAATCCCTCCAGAAGCGACTTAAGAAAGCAACGGTTTAGAGCAGAATGCGGCAGCGACCTAAGAGATGAACGACTTAGAGAAGAATGTGGCCTTGGATGAGCGACCTAAGTCAGCGACCTATCATGGTGGTACAAAACTGCGGCTTAACTTGCTAGGTCGTTCCAGCGACTTATCATATTGGCTTAGGTCGTTAGGTCGTTCCAACGACTTATCATATTGGCTTAGGTCGTTAGGTCGTTCCAACAACTTATCATATTGGCTTAGGTCGTTAGGTCGTTCCAACGACTTATCATATTGGCTTAGGTCATTATCTTCCTCGTTAGGTCGCAAGTCCTTATCTCGTGACTCACTAGGTCGTGAGCGACCTAAGGAAATGGCCTTTAAATCGCTAAGTTGCTTGAGCGATCTAAAACTTAACGACTTAAACTTCATGAACTTGCGACATACCCACTGGAACGTCTTAAGAAGGAGTGGCATAAGATGGTTAGGTCGCTTGGGCGACTCATCATGGAACACTTCATTATCCATCTCTCGTATTTCTCTAGGTCGTAACCCACTGGATTGCTGGCGACTTAGGGCACGCGACCTTCGACCTAAAACTTGATGTGTTGTTTGTACCCTGTTGTGTCTTAACCCATAGTGGGCTGCATCATCCTCCCCCTGTTGAAAGAAATTCGTCCTCAAATTTACAGTTTCTTCTTCTCCGAAAAGTTTATGTTCATGGTACGGAATCAAATGTTTGACGTTGACAACATTAGCAGTAGGAAAACGATCCGGCAAGTTCAACCTATAGGTATTCTCAATAATTTCCTTCACAACTTCCAAACGATCAATCCTTCTAGCTCCTAGCTTGTCGTAAGAACCAACAAGAAATCGTACAACCATCATGTGGATAGATTCGTTGCCACATTGCGTCTCCATCAAACCCAATACAGAGTCCATACTTACCTCCACCCATAATCTAGTATGTATAGGTAATGACATACATAATCCTGACTTCGTCGCGGTCTCTTTTGAAATTTGATAATTATGCCTCCTCTGAACAAACCATTCAACCTCCTTCCTTATTGACGGCCCAAAATAAGACGATGCAATCATCTGCATGCTACGATCACAGTCCTCATGTCTTTCTACATGTAAGTCTTTGATAACTCTTATTCGCCAACTGCAATCAGGAGTATACAATTGCCTTCCTTCGAACAGAGACCCATCAACCAGTCTTCTACACTCTCCCTGCTCTGTCGGACACATATGATTACGTGGTATATGCGGTACAATAGCACCTGGCATGTAACGACCCAGAATTTTTGATAATTAAAATTCGAATATTTAATTGATTTTAAATATTAATAAATGAATTTAATAAGTCGAATGATTTATTTTTCGAATATTGGGTTTAATTTGATAATTAAATCGATAAATTAAATAGTGAAATTCCAGAGATAATTGAAAATCGAGTTTAAAATGATTGAAAATGATTTGGGAAATTTTATTTAATCATACTGGAGTTATAGAAAGGTTATAGAACTTTTAAAATTGAACTTGGAGTTAATTTGTGAAAATTGAATATTTTAATATTTAATTATCGACTGTAAAAATAGCCAATTTTCGAACATTCTCAGAATTGAACGAAACCAGTTCCATTGGATCCGTAATAGTTAGTTATTATCGGATTTCAATTTTCGTATCAATCGGAGTTGTCGTTTGACCCTGGCAACTCGAAACGCATCGATATCGTTTTAATTTTAAATCGTCGAGTTAAAATAGTCATTTTTCAAACAGTGTCGGATTTCGACGAAACCAGTTTCATCGGATCTGTAATGTGATATTATTATAAGATTTCAAATTTCGTAATTTTTGGATTTACCATTTGTCCGGTACGAATTAAAACGCCTCGAAATCGATTTAAATCGGTTTAATTTAAATTGATCGTTTAATTCCGTATCTCGCGCAGACGATTGAATTAGCTTCCGAAACCTGTTCCATTGCGTTCGGAACGTGGGGTAAACCTTAGAAACGTCAGCCGGCACGCTCGATTTGGAGTTCGAAAATTTTGGGATGAATAGTGTTTTGAGACGTTTTCTATAAAAGGACTTCATAATTCACGTTTGCACTAAAACCCTAGGTCAAAGCTGCAGGCCGCCACTTCTAAAATCAATTGCCACGAAATTCGTTTCCTTCTCCTTCAATTTCCCTCCAATCAGTCGACATCTACGCAAAGTCATCAACTACGAAAATGTTGAGGGCAATGAGACCTTCGCATCCAACGGTCATGATGGGGTATTACGTGGTGGATCGTTCGAAAACTGCTCGCGTTAGTCTACCGTTCATCACCGTTTTTCGCGAAGAGGGGGCCACCGGGTCTGACCGGACTTGGCGCGGGGGTCGGCGTGGGGTAGGGCTTCGCTGCGGCAGTACTTGATCGTCCTCTCGATGCTTGATGATGGTCGCGTCAATTAGGTTTAAGTGGCGGCAATGGGTTCAAAGTCGAACGTGATTACCTGGGAGAAGAGGAGCGCGTGCGTGACGATCTGGGGGGTTTGAAAATCTCACGGTTCAGACTCATCTAGGTTGAAATTGTAAAAAAAGAGATTTGTAAATTATTTATTTAAAATTCGTATAACTTTGTAACGCGATATCTTGTTCATACATTATCAGAAATTGACGAAACGAATTGCGTTGGCTTCGTTTTGTCGAGCTCTTCGCGATGCAACTGGATTGGAGTCGTTTGGAGCTAGTGTAAATTTTGGATGAAATCAAACGTCTGTTTATTTTATTCGAAAATAAACGCTGAAAACGGAATTGAAATCGAGGTGAGATCTTCTCACTCAAATGAATGTGGAATTTTTGCAGTTATTATTGATTGATATGATTGCTATATTGGATGTGATATTAGATATAGTAGGATATATATCTATATATAGCAATATATACATATTGGCATATGTATATATTGGCTTGATGATTTCCCGCCTCGTATAGCGGATGAGACCCTATTGCGCCGTTAGTAAGCGGATTTTTATAAAACCCATATACCGCGATAATTCCGTACTGGAGCGGAATTGGTATTGTGCTAACATCTGTGGATGCAGGGAAACAGGTTGGAGGGATCCAACTGGATTCCTCACCGTATTGATTATTTACAGATATTTTGATATATTCTGTTATCATATTGATATATGATATTGACTGTTGTGATGGACTGATTGGTGTTATTGCATCATCGGATTCAGTTTTGAAATGTAAAAATAACGACTTTTACTTTAAAAAGGGTTTTTAAAGTGATTTTTGAAAATATACGTTTTATGGAATTTTTGAATCGATTTATAAACGTAAAATTTTAAAGTTATAAAAGTATAATTTTTAGTGAAATATAACCGAAGTGTCGTTTTTGAAATAAAAGTCGATTTATTTATAAAATGGTTTAAGTTGGGATTTTTGAATAACTATAAACGATTTGTATAGAAAGATTTATAAAATTGATATTTTATAAATCAAAATATTGGACTTATAAAACGAATTTTATAAGTGTTAAAAATGAAATATTATGGAATCCGTAAATGAATGAAATTTATAGATTTATAAATTGTGAAGTTAAAATGAATGAAATTGTAGAATGGAAGGTTTATAAGAAATTAACTTATAAATTGGGTTTTTGCCTTCAAATGAAATATGGATCGAATTTGTTAATAAAGGAGATTTACAAATCAAAGTTGTTATAAAGTAGGAATAGAATTTATAAACGTTGTTTATAAATTCGGAATCAGTGGAATTTGAGAAATTAAATATATAAGATTTTTAAAGAAGATATATTCGCGATTTTGGATAGCGAATTTTTATTAAAATAAAATGTGTAGAAAATAGTGAAATGTAATTAGTGAAGTATATTCACGATTTTGGACAGTGAATATATTGTTAAGTAAAATGGGTTTATTTTTGAAGAAGTGATATTTGAAATGAAGTTAATTGTTTTAAAAGATGTTTTAAAACGTGTGAACCATCGAAATCATAGATTTCAACATTTATTGTTGAAATAGACGTTTTCGAGGAATTTAAGGAAATGATGGACTATAACACTGTTGTTATAGTAAATGGTTTCCGAAAGGAAATATTGTTGTGTAGTATTGGGATTCATATATCTATCTAAATTCCGAATCCCTATACTAGTGGTTTTGATTCGTCGTAACGATGTTTTACGTAACATTCGTTTTGACTCAAATAAATGTTGTTATAATTAATGATTTCCTTAAAGAATGAGATATATACTTAATTTTGATTTTAAGTATATCGAATATTTTCTAAGTGTTGAAAATAAATGATTTGTGAATTACTTATTTTTAAATAAGTATGGAAATGCTTTTCCAATATGAAGTGAACTGTTTAGAGATTTTATCTTTTAAAGATAAATTGAACGTGAATATTTGAAATCTGTTTTCAAATGGTTAAGTGTGGAAAATAATATATCTAATAAAGATATTTTTGGAGATGAAATAATTTGGAAAATTATTTGGAATCTGATGATGTTGCGCATCTTTATTGATAGTTAAATAACCGACTATCAATAATTACCTTGAGTAGGTATTTGTTGTGAATTGGATGAATTTGAATGCCACACTTATTTTTGAATAATCGCTCACTATTCGGGTTAGCCGGGAAAGGACCATGGGGTCGTATAACCCATTCCGAATATGTGATACGTCGTTATGAATTGCATTCGAAGACCGGTGTTGAAGACCGGATATTTTTGAAAACGGAAGGATTACCGTCGAGTTACTCTACATCGGCTGATCTCCGGTTTAGAGGTTTTTATCACCCTTAGTGACGGGAAGTCCCGACGTGATTGAAAATTATCCGGAAATGCAAGGGCTTCGTGAGAAGTGCCTTCGGTTCTGTTCGATCCCGGAACAGACTTATATGGATTGTGTGTCTGACGTTACAATTTGAGATATAAAGCCGATTTCTTTCAAATACATATCTGTTGGTGGCGGAGAATTTATTCTCTTAGCTTAACACCCTTCTTTGAGACGTACGAGCTCAGAGGTTATGTAGTTGAAGTTATCAGCGATATATCCCAATTTGGTAATGTGGCATGCTGAGTGTTGCTGTGAAATGATCAGTGTTTGATCATTTGTGATATGATCATTTGGTTGATCTTATATCTTTGTGATCATAGGTTGATCATTTTGTTTGACCCGAAGCATGGCTTTTTGAGAAAGCGTAGCTTTGTGGACGAGACTTCGTCGAGCCTCACACCCCGGAAATGGTCGAAACAGGAATGTTGCGGCAAGGTTATGAGGGTCGCGCCCTTTAGGGTATGTCATTTCCTTCTGGAAAGGGGTGGTATCATGGTATGGAGCCCAGATACTTACTCATGTGGATACACTTTCTTTATGATGTGTGATGTTGGATATCGAGCGCTCGGATAAAGGTCCCAAAGGACCGGGTGATGACATATTCGTGAGTTACCTGTTACAGGGGTAACCCGGCCTTGTTTGGCAGAGAGCAGTTTGTCTCTCGGGAGGTCCAGCCAGAGGCGATCCTATTCGGCAGGAGGAAAGGAAGTTCCTTAGCCTGACCATTTGTTGGAAATCCAAAGAAACAATACGTGACTTGTACGGTTTTAGTTGTAGAACCTATCATTCACTTATGGTGGCGCCCCACTGTTTGGATGGTAGCTATAGTAGGCATAGTTCGAAATGTCTATGCTGGCTAAGATTTATATTATACTTTCGAAATGTTTTCTACACTATGCACTAATAATAATATCCAAAATGATTTAATTTTGCGTAGTAAGCATCTTTGACTATCATAAGAAGAAATCTCCTCCAATTCTGCGTTTGCATTGTGTGTGTGGCGGGAGGTCTTATGGTAGTTTCATTTTCCAAAAGCATTGCGAATTTGTTTTATTCTCTTTGTGAAAAATAACTGTTTTACGATCTCACACCAGTCACCATGACTGACTCGGAGTTTATTGTTCCCTTCTAAACTCTGGGTGCCCACCAATTTCCACACGGGCAGCCTAGAGTTATGTTATCAGGATATTCAGGATATTCTGGAGCTTTGGAGATAAGCTGGAGGACGAGACGTAGTATTTGTATCTGATAGTATTTATTCCGCTGTGTATTCTGTATGAGGACAAGTTTATATAACTGTCCATTGTTGTATATTGACTCTGATTGATGTATGTATAAACTGATATAGTTCTTTGTTTTAAAAGACTATTGATTATCTATTATATATTGTTCCGCTGCGATATATGAGATTCTGATATTTAGTCTGTTCTGATGTTGTTCTTTTGTTTCTTCTTTCTCTTTTCTTCTATCTTCTTCTTCTACCTCTTCTTTAAAACCCTAATGGTTCGGTTTTCCGTTCACCTTGAGTAAATCGATGGAGATTAGTGTCGATTAAAAGGGTACGGAAAAGCGGGCTATTACATTTGGTATCAGAGCATATGGTTAGTGTTACTCATTAGAGATAGAGTCAGTAGTACTCTAGAATGAGTTTGAGTGTAATAATAGATATGAGTGCGTATTTGTTAGTTAATATAAAATTGTTTTATATTGTGATGATTGGTTTGTTGAGTGGTATATGGATTCTGGTCGGTATTGTCCGTACAACTCTATCGATAGGGATCTCTAAACACTTGAATAGAACAATTCGGCATAGTATTGTTTTGAATAGGGTAAATGAGATAATTTTGCCCAAAACTATTTTTGTATACAAAAGAAATAATTTTCTATGAATTATTATAGTATATGGTTGCATGGATGTTAGGAGTGATAATATTAATCTATTATCATTGAAATTGAATAAGAAATTCAAATCATAACTCCAAAGTTAAGAAATAAATTCTCATACGAATGAAATTTGTGAATATAAATTGTAAATGTGAATTGTAATTTAAAACGGAATTCCAGAGAAGTTTTTGGAAATGTATTGAAAAGAATTTGAAAATTTTAGAGATTTGGAAAGTTTAAATCTTTTTGATTTGAAAATGAATTTCAAAGGTTTTGAAAAGTATTTTGGAGGGATAAAAGCTCTAAACTCTTTTCGGTCGCTGGAAAATAATTCCGATGATGATCGCGACATCACCGGTGTTCATTTTCGGGTTTCCAAAAGAGGAATTGCTACCAAATTGTTTTAAATAGAAGTTGTTTGAAAAATTTGGGTTTTGTTTTTGAAATTCAAAGGATAATTTGAATTGTTTTCAAAAATGGTTTTTGAAATGTTAAGTGAATTATCAATTGAATAAATAAATGTATTGGATGTTAATCAATCTAATGAAAGTAAATTGAATGTTGAAAAAAAAAATTCATTTCAAATTTGTAAAGTAAAGTATTGAAATAAAATTAGTAACGGAAACTAATTGAAGAAATGACAAATTAATATGGTTTGAGATGAATTAAAATTCATATGGAATTTGAAATCCAGTTTAATATGAATGGTTATAAACCATAATAGTGAATTGAAAATAAATATAATGTGTATATGGAGTATTTACATTGAACTTAAGAAATGAAGTGTGAAATTCTTAAGTAAAAATTTGATGATTGAACAAAAGAATAAAACTGGAGTTAAAACTGAATATTGAAAACGAATTTGAATTGTGTGAAATAAAATGAAGTTTTGAGATTAGTTTGAAGTGAACTAAAGTTAATTGATAAAAATTCAATATTCAGAAGTCGAACTGAATCCAAATAAGGTTGGAATTGTGAATTAAATTCAAATGAAATTTGAAATGTGAAATTGAATGAAAATGAATATGAAACTTCAATAGGGAAGTAAAGATGATATAAGAAGTATCGAAATTTTGTAATAGACTTTGCAAATTGGTTTGAATGTTATAACTAGATATAATGGCTAGTAGGATATACAGGTGTAAATGAATTGGGATTTTATCTTCAAAGATAAATTTGAATGGCTCGACAAAAGGTAAGTATTTGAATTCGAATATGAGATTTGATGACTTATTTCTCTAGCCACTTGGCTTTTTCTTTTTCTTTTTGAAATCTGAGAGTCCGTAGGGACGTTTTGTAGTCGTGCCGTATTAGCTGCGCAAAGGAGACGCTGGCGAAATTTTTCGAAAATTTGAGGTGTTAGAAAATTTTTGAGAAAATTTTGAAGTTAAAATTTGAATTTAAACTCGAATTAGAATTTGGAAGTAAACAATGTTGTTTGAAAATTATGAAAGTGTTTAGAAAGATAGTTGGAATGATAACGAATCTTTATTAGAAAGATTTGTTTTGAAAATTTGAGAAAACTATTAGATTGTGAAAAATGATAGACGAGTTAAGGACCATTTTTCTTACCTTGTAATTTCGAGGACGAAATTCTTTTAAGGGGGGAAGTTTGTAACGACCCAGAATTTTTGATAATTAAAATTCGAATATTTAATTGATTTTAAATATTAATAAATGAATTTAATAAGTCGAATGATTTATTTTTCGAATATTGGGTTTAATTTGATAATTAAATCGATAAATTAAATAGTGAAATTCCAGAGATAATTGAAAATCGAGTTTAAAATGATTGAAAATGATTTGGGAAATTTTATTTAATCATACTGGAGTTATAGAAAGGTTATAGAACTTTTAAAATTGAATTTGGAGTTAATTTGTGAAAATTGAATATTTTAATATTTAATTATCGACTGTAAAAATAGCCAATTTTCGAACAGTCTCAGAATTGAACGAAACCAGTTCCATTGGATCCGTAATAGTTAGTTATTATCGGATTTCAATTTTCGTATCAATCGGAGTTGTCGTTTGACCCTGGCAACTCGAAACGCATCGATATCGTTTTAATTTTAAATCGTCGAGTTAAAATAGTCATTTTTCAAACAGTGTCGGATTTCGACGAAACCAGTTTCATCGGATCCGTAATGTGATATTATTATAAGATTTCAAATTTCGTAATTTTTGGATTTACCATTTGTCCGGTACGAATTAAAACGCCTCGAAATCGATTTAAATCGTTTAATTTAAATTGATCGTTTAATTCCGTATCTCGCGCAGACGATTGAATTAGCTTCCGAAACCTGTTCCATTGCGTTCGGAACGCGGGGTAAACCTTAGAAACGTCAGCCGGCACGCTCGATTTGGAGTTCGAAAATTTTGGGATGAATAGTGTTTTGAGACGTTTTCTATAAAAGGACTTCATAATTCACGTTTGCACTAAAACCCTAGGTCAAAGCTGCAGGCCGCCACTTCTAAAATCAATGGCCACGAAATTCGTTTCCTTCTCCTTCAATTTCCCTCCAATCAGTCGACATCTACGCAAAGTCATCAACTACGAAAATGTTGAGGGCAATGAGACCTTCGCATCCAACGGTCATGATGGGGTATTACGTGGTGGATCGTTCGAAAACTGCTCGCGTTAGTCTACCGTTCATCACCGTTTTTCGCGAAGAGGGGGCCACCGGGTCTGACCGGACTTGGCGCGGGGGTCGGCGTGGGGTAGGGCTTCGCTGCGGCAGTACTTGATCGTCCTCTCGATGCTTGATGATGGTCGCGTCAATTAGGTTTAAGTGGCGGCAATGGGTTCAAAGTCGAACGTGATTACCTGGGAGAAGAGGAGCGCGTGCGTGACGATCTGGGGGGTTTGAAAATCTCACGGTTCAGACTCATCTAGGTTGAAATTGTAAAAAAAGAGATTTGTAAATTATTTATTTAAAATTCGTATAACTTTGTAACGCGATATCTTGTTCATACATTATCAGAAATTGACGAAACGAATTGCGTTGGCTTCATTTTGTCGAGCTCTTCGCGATGCAACTGGATTGGAGTCGTTTGGAGCTAGTGTAAATTTTGGATGAAATCAAACGTCTGTTTATTTTATTCGAAAATAAACGCTGAAAACGGAATTGAAATCGAGGTGAGATCTTCTCACTCAAATGAATGTGGAATTTTTGCAGTTATTATTGATTGATATGATTGCTATATTGGATGTGATATTAGATATAGTAGGATATATATCTATATATAGCAATATATACATATTGGCATATGTATATATTGGCTTGATGATTTCCCGCCTCGTATAGCGGATGAGACCCTATTGCGCCGTTAGTAAGCGGATTTTTATAAAACCCATATACCGCGATAATTCCGTACTGGAGCGGAATTGGTATTGTGCTAACATCTGTGGATGCAGGGAAACAGGTTGGAGGGATCCAACTGGATTCCTCACCGTATTGATTATTTACAGATATTTTGATATATTCTGTTATCATATTGATATATGATATTGACTGTTGTGATGGACTGATTGGTGTTGTTGCATCATCGGATTCAGTTTTGAAATGTAAAAATAACGACTTTTACTTTAAAAAGGGTTTTTAAAGTGATTTTTGAAAATATACGTTTTATGGAATTTTTGAATCGATTTATAAACGTAAAATTTTAAAGTTATAAAAGTATAATTTTTAGTGAAATATAACCGAAGTGTCGTTTTTGAAATAAAAGTCGATTTATTTATAAAATGGTTTAAGTTGGGATTTTTGAATAACTATAAATGATTTGTATAGAAAGATTTATAAAATTGATATTTTATAAATCAAAATATTGGACTTATAAAACGAATTTTATAAGTGTTAAAAATGAAATATTATGGAATCCGTAAATGAATGAAATTTATAGATTTATAAATTGTGAAGTTAAAATGAATGAAATTGTAGAATGGAAGGTTTATAAGAAATTAACTTATAAATTGGGTTTTTGCCTTCAAATGAAATATGGATCGAATTTGTTAATAAAGGAGATTTACAAATCAAAGTTGTTATAAAGTAGGAATAGAATTTATAAACGTTGTTTATAAATTCGGAATCAATGGAATTTGAGAAATTAAATATATAAGATTTTTAAAGAAGATATATTCGTGATTTTGGATAGCGAACTTTTATTTAAAATAAAATGTGTAGAAAATAGTGAAATGTAATTAGTGAAGTATATTCACGATTTTGGACAGTGAATATATTGTTAAGTAAAATGGGTTTATTTTTGAAGAAGTGATATTTGAAATGAAGTTAATTGTTTTAAAAGATGTTTTAAAACGTGTGAACCATCGAAATCATAGATTTCAACATTTATTGTTGAAATAGACGTTTTCGAGGAATTTAAGGAAATGATGGACTATAACACTGTTGTTATAGTAAATGGTTTCCGAAAGGAAATATTGTTGTGTAGTATTGGGATTCATATATCTATCTAAATTCCGAATCCCTATACTAGTGGTTTTGAGTCGTCGTAACGATGTTTTACGTAACATTCGTTTTGACTCAAATAAATGTTGTTATAATTAATGATTTCCTTAAAGAATGAGATATATACTTAATTTTGATTTTAAGTATATCGAATATTTTCTAAGTGTTGAAAATAAATGATTTGTGAATTACTTATTTTTAAATAAGTATGGAAATGCTTTTCCAATATGAAGTGAACTGTTTAGAGATTTTATCTTTTAAAGATAAATTGAACGTGAATATTTGAAATCTGTTTTCAAATGGTTAAGTGTGGAAAATAATATATCTAATAAAGATATTTTTGGAGATGAAATAATTTGGAAAATTATTTGGAATCTGATGATGTTGCGCATCTTTATTGATAGTTAAATAACCGACTATCAATAATTACCTTGAGTAGGTATTTGTTGTGAATTGGATGAATTTGAATGCCACACTTATTTTTGAATAATCGCTCACTATTCGAGTTAGCCGGGAAAGGACCATGGGGTCGTATAACCCATTCCGAATATGTGATACGTCGTTATGAATTGCATTCGAAGACCGGTGTTGAAGACCGGATATTTTTGAAAACGGAAGGATTACCGTCGAGTTACTCTACATCGGCTGATCTCCGGTTTAGAGGTTTTTATCACCCTTAGTGACGGGAAGTCCCGACGTGATTGAAAATTATCCGGAAATGCAAGGGCTTCGTGAGAAGTGCCTTCGGTTCTGTTCGATCCCGGAACAGACTTATATGGATTGTGTGTCTGACGTTACAATTTGAGATATAAAGCCGATTTCTTTCAAATACATATCTGTTGGTGGCGGAGAATTTATTCTCTTAGCTTAACACCCTTCTCTGAGACGTACGAGCTCAGAGGTTATGTAGTTGAAGTTATCAGCGATATATCCCAATTTGGTAATGTGGCATGCTGAGTGTTGCTGTGAAATGATCAGTGTTTGATCATTTGTGATATGATCATTTGGTTGATCTTATATCTTTGTGATCATAGGTTGATCATTTTGTTTGACCCGAAGCAGGGCTTTTTGAGAAAGCGTAGCTTTGTGGACGAGACTTCGTCGAGCCTCACACCCCGGAAATGGTCGAAACAGGAATGTTGCGGCAAGGTTATGAGGGTCGCGCCCTTTAGGGTATGTCATTTCCTTCTGGAAAGGGGTGGTATCATGGTATGGAGCCCAGATACTTACTCATGTGGATACACTTTCTTTATGATGTGTGATGTTGGATATCGAGCGCTCGGATAAAGGTCCCAAAGGACCGGGTGATGACATATTCGTGAGTTACCTGTTACAGGGGTAACCCGGCCTTGTTTGGCAGAGAGCAGTTTGTCTCTCGGGACGTCCAGCCAGAGGCGATCCTATTCGGCAGGAGGAAAGGAAGTTCCTTAGCCTGACCATTTGTTGGAAATCCAAAGAAACAATACGTGACTTGTACGGTTTTAGTTGTAGAACCTATCATTCACTTATGGTGGCGCCCCACTGTTTGGATGGTAGCTATAGTAGGCATAGTTCGAAATGTCTATGCTGGCTAAGATTTATATTATACCTTCGAAATGTTTTCTACACTATGCACTAATAATAATATCCAAAATGATTTAATTTTGCGTAGTAAGCATCTTTGACTATCATAAGAAGAAATCTCCTCCAATTCTGCGTTAGCATTGTGTGTGTGGCGGGAGGTCTTATGGTAGTTTCATTTTCCAAAAGCATTGCGAATTTGTTTTATTCTCTTTGTGAAAAATAACTGTTTTACGATCTCACACCAGTCACCATGACTGACTCGGAGTTTATTGTTCCCTTCTAAACTCTGGGTGCCCACCAATTTCCACACGGGCAGCCTAGAGTTATGTTATCAGGATATTCAGGATATTCTGGAGCTTTGGAGATAAGCTGGAGGACGAGACGTAGTATTTGTATCTGATAGTATTTATTCCACTGTGTATTCTGTATGAGGACAAGTTTATATAACTGTCCATTGTTGTATATTGACTCTGATTGATGTATGTATAAACTGATATAGTTCTTTGTTTTAAAAGACTATTGATTATCTATTATATATTGTTCCGCTGCGATATGTGAGATTCTGATATTGTTTCTGTTCTGATGTTGTTCTTTTGTTTCTTCTTTCTCTTTTCTTCTATCTTCTTCTTCTACCTCTTCTTTAAAACCCTAATGGTTCGGTTTTCCGTTCACCTTGAGTAAATCGATGGAGATTAGTGTCGATTAAAAGGGTACGGAAAAGCGGGCTATTACATGGCACTTGATCAATATGATGTTGTATGTCTCTCAGTGGCAGTAATTCCTTGGACAACTCTGCAGGAACTACATCTTCACATTCATTCACCTCTGGCTTAATCTCTTCGAGAATTTCAACACTTTCACTGGTTTCATTTTCATTCAACCGGAATACTTCTGCACTATCCTCCACTTCTTTAACAAACTCTCTTGTATATTGTAGACTAGTCGAATCCACCTCCTTCACCAACAAATTACCCTCTTCATCTCCTGACTTACTTTCTTCATCCTCATCCAACTTTGCTGATTGTGAATTTTCAACCTCATGTTCATCAGATTTCGTTGGTTGAAAATCATCAACTTCATCTTTATCAAACTTTGGTGATTGAAAACAATTGACTTCATCTTCCACATCAACAAATTCCTTTAAAGACAACAAAGTCTTTAGTTCCTCAATTTCCTCCAATTTGTTTTCACTCTGTTGTCGCCTTTTAGGAACTAACGTGATTCGTGTACCTTCGAACATAAAACTGTAGCTGTTGGTTCGACCATCATGTTGCACAGCTCTATCATATTGCCATGGTCTCCCCAACAATAGATGACATACATCCATATCAACCACATCACACCAAATTTCATCTTTGTATTTCTTCCCAATGGAAAAATTAACACAAGCTCTTCGATTAACCTTCACTTCCCCACCTTTCCTCAACCAAGCTAATTTGTAGGGGTTTGGATGCTTCTCTGTTTTCAATGACAACTTCTTTACAGCTTCGGAAGAAATGATATTATCACAGCTTCCTGCATCAATCACAAATTTACAAACCTTCCCTAGAAAAGTGCATGTTGACTGGAAAATATTGCTCCTCAACCAACTAGAATCATCTTCTTGCTTTGGCGTTAAACAGGATCTCCTCACCAACAAACTACAACCCTCATCTCCTGTCAGTAATTCTTCTTCTTCAACTAGTAGTGAATTGACACACTCTACCTCTGCATCTTCATTCTCAATCTCCGCAATCATTGCTCGCTTCTTTGGCTTTGTACATTCATTGCTTTTATGGCCCAACTCTTGACAATTAAAACATTTGAGACTACTATTGACCTTTGCTTTGTTGGCTTCATTAACAACTGGCTTATTGACGACTTTGGAAACATCTGCACTGCTACTAACATCCTTGTTCTGGTTGTTGGAATTCGTAAACACACCACCTCCTCGTATCCCTTGATATTCCCAAGCCAACGCTTTCTGGTGCGCTTCAGCAACAGACATTGGATTAAACATATTCACCATGTCTTGAATCTGCGTTCGCAACCCTCCAACATACCTAGCTGCTAGCTGTTCCTCTGTTTCCATAATATCATTCCGGGCAATCAATTGATAAAATTCTTCTGCATAATCATTCACTGATCTTGCCCCTTGTCTTAGGTTCTGCAAACGTTTATACATAAGAGATTGATAATTGTGCAGCAAGAAGGTTGCTTTCATCATCTTTCTCATTTTCTCCCAAGTGACAATTTTAGATTTTCCCATTCTCTCCCGTGTTAGTTTAGTTTGCTGCCACCATGCCATAGCTCTTCCTTTCAATCGTGTAGCAACCAACTTCACTCTACGATGCTCAGGAACCTCTTTGAAGTCAAAAATTTCCTCAACATTTGAAACCCAATCCAAAAATTCCTCCGCTACCATTCCACCCTTGAATTCTGGAATTTCAGTTTTCATCCCCGACTCCCATCGTTGATCATCTTCAACATCCCGATATGCATTTCGTACTTGGTCTCGATCTCGATAATGAATATTACTTCTATCACTCTCTTCGTCATAATCATGTGTACTTCGGTATCGATCTTGACCATCAACATCTCTTCGACTATGTCTTTCAGCATCATAATATGGCTCATCTCCAAACTTTCGTGGAGTTCCTCTCTCTTCATTTCTATACTCATGATGTTCTCTTCTCAATGAAACAGAAGATTCTCTTCTTTCTCGGTAAGATTGTGGCGACACCCTCCTCGCTTCCATAACCGATGGCGAAACTCTGTTTCCTCCATGGTTCGAGACTGGCGACCTTCTCCTTTGACTTTGATTCATATCATTCATCTGTTTCTCTAACTTCCCAATGCTTTCGTCAAACTTTTCATTGATGCGTTGTTCCATTTGCTCGGCTTCTTCTCTTCTATACAACGCTTCAACATTCTGATGGCGGTTAGCTCTTCTCGGCGGCATTGTCAAATCTTTACAACTCCAACTCTCGGCCTTGACTCTCCAACACAAAGTGATGCACAACTTAAACTTCTAACCCTCGGCCTTAACTTCAAACTCTTCTCCTTGGCACCAAGACTCGGCTTAGCTATGATTGGCTAAGTCTAGCTCTTATACCAAATGATGCAGCGGTGGATAACAGAAATGTATGAAACGATGAAAGTAGCAATCGGTGGATTGAAAATACCAAACGCCCAAATCCGTTGATCTCAAAGATACTGGATTCTAGCTATCTTCCTCACGTTGATCGCGCACGATGCCGTGAAAGAAGATCTACAATTCTTCGAACGTTAATCAAGCGCACTTGATACCGTGAATTGGATTCAACAATCGTTGATTCGAGCGCACTCGAATGCCGAAGGTGGAGATAAGAGATAACACTCAACTACCAATTTAAGAAGAGGCACAAAGCACTCAAACAAAGTTTTATTCAAAATCAACTAACTTTACAAATGACATCACCATCCCTATTTATAGGGTTACAACTCACACTAGGTCGCACACGACCTAACACTGATACCAACCTACGACCTACCATACAACACAACCCTTACATCACAAACACAACACATACACGACCTACGATTTAAAAACAAAGCAACATAAGAAAACACGTTACAACACACATCAAGCGACTCAATATATACAACACACAACATATTACAACATAACGACGTAACAGTGAATGACTTAACAACATTGAGCGACCTAAGAAATCCCTCCAGAAGCGACTTAAGAAAGCAACGGTTTAGAGCAGAATGTGGCAGCGACCTAAGAGATGAACGACTTAGAGAAGAATGTGGCCTTGGCTGAGCGACCTAAGTCAGCGACCTATCATGGTGGTATAAAACTGCGGCTTAACTTGCTAGGTCGTTCCAGCGACTTATCATATTGGCTTAGGTCGTTAGGTCATTCCAACGACTTATCATATTGGCTTAGGTCGTTAGGTCGTTCCAACGACTTATCATATTGGCTTAGGTGTTAGGTCGTTCCAACGACTTATCATATTGGCTTAGGTCGTTATCTTCCTCGTTAGGTCGCAAGTCCTTATCTCGTGACTCACTAGGTCGTGAACGACCTAAGGAAATGGCCTTTAACTCGCTAAGTCGCTTGAGCGATCTAAAACTTAACAACTTAAACTTCATAAACTTGCGACATTACCCACTGGAACGTCTTAAGAAGGAGTGTCATAAGATGGTTAGGTCGCTTGGGCGACTCATCATGGAACTATTCATTATCCATCTCTCGTATTTCTCTAGGTCGTAACCCACTGGATTGCTGGCGACTTAGGGCATGCGACCTTCGACCTAAAACTTGATGTGCTGTTTGTACCCTATTGTGTCTTAACACATAGTGGGCTGCATCAGTTTATGAGATAGTTTCGGGTCCACATAGTCAGTCCCAAGAACGTGATGACTTTAACATCGATGAAACAATGGAAGGGAGAGTTGCTCTGGGATTTCTTAACCAGATTCAATGCGGCGGTGGCTTCGGTGGATCGACCCGATCCATCGATGGTTTTGATGGCGGCAGTTTCAGGGATTGCAGATAATTCAGATTTCAAGATATCATTGGAACGGGACCCACCGAGGGATCTCGGGGAGTTCTACCATGAGGCGGAAAGGTTCTTGAGGCAGGAAGATGCGCAGGCTGAGAGAGATGGGAGAGAGGCTGAAGCTTATGTAGTAAGGGGTGGAGGTCCACCCAGGGAAGTTCCAGACAAAGATGATAAAGGGAAAAGGAAAATGAATGATAACGGTAACACATCGAAAAGGCAACGGAGGGAATCAAAATTCTCTTCTTATACGGATTTGAATGAGACTCTGGAAAGAATTTATTTAGATACTCAAGGATGCCTCTAGTATCGGAGGCCATCAAAGAGGGAACCCTTCGAACACGAACGGGCATCGGGAAAGCATTGCCTATTCCATGAGCTGGATGGACATAACACAAATGGCTGCAGGCATTTGAAGGATATCATCGAGGAACATATAAGGAATGGTCATTTACAACAGTACATAAGGAATCGAGCTATTGTGGTGGAACAGGAGCAGCCACTTCCCACATCAGACGAAGCTGGCACTGGATCTAGGCATCGTCGCCATATTATTAGCTGAATGGATTTATGGCTTTGAATAAGTAGTAAACCCCAAAGTAAGGCGGCTAAATCACTTACACGTGTATGGGATGGAGGATGATCTCTAGGCATGCTTTGAGATGATGATATACCGTGATACTCGACTTTATGAAATTTTGTTTCTTCTATTTTTCTGCGAACTCTAGTTTCTTTCTTGGTACTATGGACATTTGATTTTCTTTATTGTATGGACTTTTATTTTGTTAATTGGATTCAATGATAATTGGATTTGGATTAATAAATAATATCGGTTACACGATTACGGTCCCAACCGGAGAGACGGGTTAGTAATCGTAAGGTATGAGTCCCTCTGCCAGAGAGCGATGGAATGGACACGAACAAAATATAAAGTCCTCGTCAGGAGAGTTGAGGCTAGAGAATATAAAGTCCTGGACCGGAGAGTCGAGGCCGGAGAATATAAAGTCCTCGACCGGAGAGTCGACGCCGGAGAATATAAAGTCCTCGACCGGAGAGTCGAGACCGGAGAATATAAAAGTCCTCGACCGGAGAGTCGAGGCCGGAGAATATAAAGTCTTCGACCGGAGAGTCGAGGCCGGAGAATATAAAAGTTCTTGACTGGAGAGTCGAGGCCGTAGAATACAAAGTCCTTGACCGGAGAGTCAAGGCCGGAGTAGGATAAAATAACCCGGATTTGAGTTAAAGGACCCAGAGAGGTCCTAGATCTGGGTATGAACCCGGTGAGGTCCCGAATAGGATTATATGACCCAGCGAGGTCCCGGCTCTGGATATGGACCCGGCGAGGTCCCAGCTATGGATTATAGGACCCGAAGAGGTCCCGTGCTTGGATAAAATGATCCAGAGAGATTTTGAATTCGGTTAATGTATACAGAATAAATTAGGAATTGGATATTGACCCAGAACAGTCAAGGATTTTGTTAATGATCCGGAGAGATCACGGATGCGAATAACGGATTTAAGTCTATTCAAAACACACCTTCTAAAGCAAGGCATGTTTTGGGGGGCAAATGTTAACCCACCTTTTGGCAAGGCCGTAGACAGGCTGATTTAACTAAACCGGTTGCTTGGTTGTCGAGACTGGAATACGATGGGTTTTAGTCAACTAGATAGAGAGACGATCAGTCATGGTTGGTGTCGTTCGGCCTAGGAGGCATGGCTCGGTCTAGATGGTGTCGTTCGGCCTAGGAGGAATGGTTCAGTCTAGTTGGTGTCGTTCGGCCTGGGAGGTATGGCTCGGTCGAGGAGAGGTGGTCAAGCATGGTTCGGCATTGGATCGGCTCGGCCGTGTTGGTTGCTCGACGTTGTAGTTCATTCAGGGTGGCTCGGCAAGGTGATTCATTGTTGTGGCTCGTTCGTGGACATGGCTCGCTCGTTTAGTTGAGAAAGTAGGTCGGCATGAAGGTGCAGCTCGGTTACTTCAAGTTCTAGGTCTCCTGCTACGGGTCGGCATTGTAGTTGTGGCTCAATAGGAATGGAAGGAACTAGCTCGGTATGGAACGGGGCTTGGTTGTTTCAAGTCCTAAGGTCCTTTGCTTCGGGTTGTCACTCGGTAGCTCAGTGGGATATAATTGGGTTGGCATAGGACATCGCTCGGCAGCCTCGTGTCCAAGTAGTTGTTGCTTCGGGTCAACTTCGTGGGATGTGGCTCGGCGTAGTTGGAATTTGGGTCAGCTATGCAGAGGCGAGCGGCTTCGAGTCCCTGAAGGCGTTTACCCGGGTCGGCTTTGTGGGTTCTGGATCGGCAACAGGAGTATGAGTCGGTAGGGCCTTGCTTCGAGTCAGAAGCATCGTTACTTCGAGTCGCCTTGGTGGTTTTCCTAGGTCGGCGACATTTGGATAGGGAGTTGGTCAAGGCTACGGATTCTGGATCGGCTATGGATCTAACAGGCCTTGGGTCACTCAGAAAGCCCGGTTAACTGGCTTTACCTATAAATACAGCAGGTTGGGCTGCAGAAAAGGGATCTTCTTCTTTTCCGCTCTCTTGCTTTCTATTTTCTAAGGCTAAGGCTACTCTACCATTTTGTAACTGTAATTAATTCTAACATCAATAAAAAGGAAATTTATGGAGTGGACGTAGGCCGGAGTCAGCCGAACCACTATAAATCTTCTGTTCTTACTACTTTCTTTTTAATTTTTATTGTTCTTCACATTATTACTCTCTACATACATTCTATTTGTGATCCGTGGTCGTTGGTTGGTGCTTTCATCTTGATTTGGGTGTTAGTGACCAATTTTGGCGCTAACACTCGGGTACTCAATTGATTTTGAGTAGGTTGAGAGTTAAGGTTTCCAGGTGTTCTTTTAGACAAATAAAGCTTCCGAAGACGTGCAGTAGGAAAGCTTGTTATTATTGTTCTTTTATTTACGCCGTGTGTTTGATTGTAAAGGAAAATTTGTTTTAGTGCCTTATTATATATTCTGATCATCCAAGGGGACATCTTCATATGTCGCTCTTGGCGTATTCTATAATAAATATATTTTGTCTGAACGTGGTCTACGCTCTAGGATTATGTAATGAATATTATATATTTTGAAGTGGAATGTGGACTTTGTTTGCTGTTTTAAAATTCTCCACATTCATGTGTTTCTATGTATCAATGTATCTAACATTGCTGTATTTGGTCGTCGATGATTAATAACTATGGATGACTGCAGCATCCGTAGCCGTTAGTTTTGGACCTCCAAGTAGGGGGATGTTACACTGCTCACTTAATATTTAATGATTTTGGATTAACATCCTAGATAACATTGTTTTAACTAAATAAAAGTATGAGATTTGAAATAAGAAATCTTTGTTAAGATTTAAATAAATGATTTGGAATATTTTCCTAAGAAAAAATGAAATGAGTGGAATTTAAAAGGGGTTTTATGTAATCAAAGGATTTAATAATAAAGTTTTTATGATTCCGTATTTACGGGAAAGAAGGGTTTTAAGAGTTATATATCTCTAAAAGAGATTATTGATAAAAAGAACTTAATCAATTAACGAATGATTCCCTATTCAAAAACCTCTTTTTATTGATGATTGGTTCGAAGGAACCGTGATCAAATCTGGGTAATCCCTATCCGAAAACCACTTCGAACCAATGTATGCGTTCGAAAAATGAAGACCTAATTAAGAAAATAAAGGGTAAAGACCAAAGATCTTCGGGATGAAAGGACTACTTATTGATAATTTTGGTTAGCTGCCAAATACTAAAGTAGCAGCGGTCCCTTCATTTCTAAAACTCTTTTGATTGCAAGGACTACTTGCTCCTAATAGCTAGTAGGAGGAATGCTTCGGTTTCGTTCAGTCCCAGAATGAACTTGTATGGACGGATGTCTGACATTGCATTCTTTAGATTTCATCGTTGACTTATATAAATATACATCTTGTGAGAATTGCGGATTACGGATCTTAAGGCTGGAATAACACTAGAGGGGGTGAATAGTGTTTTATGTATTTTTAAATCTTTTTAAAATTTGTTCAATTAAACACTAACTAATGCAATTCACAAACACAGATATAATCACAGAATCAGACACAGATGCAAATACTAAATAAAAGCAGTAATGGAAAAAACACACTAGGATTTTATACTGGTTCGGAGTAACCCTACATCCAGTCCCGTACAATCGTATGGATTTCTTTTCAAAAATAATCTCCCAGATTACACCCTCGGTTTCAAGGCTACGAGGTAAACCCTCCTGTATTCGAGTTCAGGGAAATTCTCTTGATTTAACCAGGCTACAAGATCACCTAATTGATTTTCGGGGCTACAATCACCCCAATTGATTTCAAGGCTCAACCGCACCTTTTACTCAACAGTTTGATTTACAAAAGATCCTATAACTCTGAATAGCATTGAGATCTTATAGAGAGAGTGGCAGAGAATCAAACAAGAGATAATCGAGTTTGATTCGCTTGGTATTTCGGGAGAGTATAGTTTAGGATTCTTTAAAATAAATGTGGAAGATTAAGAGGAGAGAAAATAAATGAAAAACTGGTAAAAATTCATTTATAACTTACTGGTATTTATAGTAGAGCAACAACCATATCTATTCATGAAAGGATACAACGAATAGACACTTCTTTTGAAAACTTGAAATTTGAAAATAACGGTCACCATGTCGACATGGGGGGTTGAGGGATGTCGACATGCTCAAGGCAAAATTGATGTTTTGATTTTCTTATTAAAATTGGTTTCTATAATTTGTCAAACCAATTTCTAAATTTTGTAAATATATTTGAATATTGTTTAAACATATAAAAGAGTTTAGAAAATAATTTTTAATATATATAATCTTAATCTATAAAGTGATTTAAAATCCGAGTATATAAATATTTTAAAGCTAAATATTTAAAATAACAGATGGTTTAAAAACAAGGACAATTTTGAAATCAAAATATTAAAAATGATAAAAATAGTTTTGAGGCTAAAATATTTCAAACAAGAGAGATGTCTTTTTGAAAAGAAAGTTTTGAAAACATTTTAAAAAACAAGAGATATATTTTTTAAAAACATTTTTATATAATTAGTGGATATCAAAATAGGACCACTATATGTTCCACTAGATATTGTCGTGGGTTCCATCCCACTAGGATTCCATCCCTTTAACAGGCTCGAAGCGGATTTCATTCCACGAATAAATTTTGAATAAAGATGTAAGTGCTTTCAAGAAGTTTTAACATAATTCTAGACTGACTACATTATCTTGTACTGTTTGAAATCTTGAACTCTTGATAACATGATTTCTTGATACTCATGAGTCTTCAATCTAGATATCTTCAATCTTTAAATTCATCAGTCTTGTATCTCTATACTGTACAGTCTTCATTCTTGGTATCTGCATGTTTATATTCTGCATATACATATATATCTAAACCATAACGTTAGTATTTATATTTTATAATAAGTCCTAAGGTTGTTGTCATCAAAACCTTCATCTTAAGAACTAACAATCTCCCCCTTTTTGATAATGACAACCTATGTTTATAAAATATACTTCACCTTCACTATAGCTCCCCCTAAAATTAATAACTCCCCCTTAATCTAAGCCTAACTACTCTATTTTATATTTCTCCCACTTTGTCATCAACAAAAACTAATTCTAAACTTATATTACTCCCCTTTAATCTAATACTATCTAAACTAAATGCTAATAAGGAAGTATCATAAGCGAAACAAAAGAAATCTTACCATATACGATGTTATATTTACATATATATATGGAACATAAACACACAAATATATTCAAGCATATAAATTATAAAGTAACACTACTAACAAGAGTTTTTTACAATTGGAGATTTGTGAATCGAACAATTTGGATAATGAAAACAAAAGTTTCCACGTTGTTCGACCAAATTCCCATCTTTGTCAAAACAGACTTCGCCTACGCAGACCACTTTGTCATCTTCTTCCATAGGTGCTTCTTCCTCTTCTTCTTCTTCCTCTTCGCTATGCTTTAAGGGGTTATGCACTTGAATGTTAGGAGAATCTTCTTCAATCACAATAGGATTTGCATGATTATCCATTAGAAATTTTTGCAAATTCAGAAGAATTTTGCCTTGCTTTTCTTCTTCTTTTGCCATCCTTATTTGCACAACTTGAAGTTCAGTCAACATTTGCATGGCATCTTTCATAGATTCTTCAATCTTTATTACACGTGCTAGTGTAGTGCGTTGGAATGGACCAGAATGTGGAGAATGGAAAGAAATGATGTCATTTTGGTTTGATTTAGTGGAGGAGGCCATAAATGTTAATTTTTAGAAATTTACTACAGAGAAAGAGAAATGAGAAGACAAAAAAATTCGAAATACATAGGTTTATATAACTACCAAACTGATTTTAGAGGGAAAATCAAATTTTCAAATTTTACCATTATATGTCGACATGGGTGGTAGGGGTATGTCGACATGGGTGGTGAAAATTTTGGTTTTCTTATTTATTTTTGTTAATTAAAAATATATGTTACTATATCTATATTCTATATCTCAGTTATTGAACAAATGCCTAGTTCTCTTCTTAATTTAGTAAATATAGGTTGATTTAAGGGTTTGGTTAAAATGTGCAATTTGATTCTCGGAATTGATAAACTAAAGAGAAATAATCTCTTTACTTATATTATCTCTGAGAAAATGATGTTTGATATCAATTTGTTTAATCCTAGAATGATGAGTAGGATTTTTAGATAAATTTATTGCACTAGAATTATCATAATAAATTGGTGATTTTGAAATTGTTAATCCAAAATCTTTTAGGGTTTGATGCATATAAATGACTTGAGAGCAAGCCAAAGCAGTAGAGATATATTCTACTTCATTTGTTGATAAAGAAACAATGTTTTACTTTTTACTAAAACATGAAACAAGAGAATGCCCCCAAAAAGTGACAAGTTCCACTTGTACTTTTTCGGTCTGATTTGCAACCAGCATAGTCAGCATCACAATAAGAGATTAAATCAAATGAATCATTTTTAGGGTAAAATAAACCATAGTCAAAAGTACGTTTAACATATCTTATGATATGTTTCACAGCTTTTAAGTGAGTCTCTTTGGGTTGAGATTGGTATCTTGCACAGAGACAAACATTATGCATGATATTAGGTCTACTCGCAGTGATATAGAGTAGTGATCCAATCATTCCCCTATATAGTTTTTGATTTACATATTTTGAAAGATCTTCTTTATTTAAAGCTTCATTGGTTGCCACGGGAGAGGGTTTTCCACTCGCAGTAGTCATACCAAATTTACTAACTATATCCCTAGCATATTTTTCTTGACTAATAAAAATACCATTATCTAATTGTTTTATTTGTAAACCTATGAAGAAAGTAAGTTCACCCATATGACTCATCTCAAACTCTTTTGTCATTATTTCAGAAAATTCTTTATTCATTTCATGATTAGTTGAACCAAAAATAATATCATCTACATAAATTAGTACTAGTTGGATATCATTTTTATTTCTTTTAATGAAAAGAGTATTATCTACTTTACCAATTTCAAAATTTGATTGTAATAAAAAAGAACTTAGTCTGTCATACCGTGCTCTAGGAGCTTGTTTCTGACCATATAGAGCTTTCTTAAGTTTGAAAACATGGTTTGGAAAATTTTCATCTTCAAAGAGTGGAGGTTGTTCAACATAAACATCCTCTTTAACAAATCCATTTGAAAAGCACTTTTAACATCCATTTGAAATAATATGAAATTATTATAGTTTGGGAAAGCAAGTAGAATTCCAATGGCTTCTAATCTTGCTACGGGTGTAAAGGTTTCATCAAAATCTATTCCTTCTTCTTGACAATAACCTTGTGCGACTAATCAAGCTTTATTTTTAACGACCTCGCCTAGTTCATTCATTTTATTTTTATAAACCCATTTAGTTCCTATTATAGTTTTATCCTCGGGTCTAGGAATAAGTTCCCAAACATCATTTCTGGTAAATTGATTCAGTTCTTCTTGCATAGCCAGAATCCATGAATCATCAGACGATGCTTCCTTTGGATTTTTAGGTTCAATAGATGATATAATAGCTACATTACTCATGTTATTTAGTTTATTTCTAGTTCTAACAATCGATTGTATTTCCTAGTATATTTTCTATAGGATGATCTTTTAAAAGCTTAACCTTTTTATTTGGATGAATAAGGTCATTATTTGTTTCAGTTGATTCATTATTTAGGGTAGCAATTTCTTCTTCATCATTAATTTGTTCAACATTTTTGAAATTTTCATTAAAAGAAACATGCATTGTTTCTTCAATGGTATTAGTTCTTAAGTTGAAAACTCTGTATGCTTTACTTCTATTAGAATATCCGATAAAGATTCCTTTGTCGGATTTAGGGTCAAATTTATCCAAATTGTCTTTTGTATTTAGAATAAAACATTTACTTCCAAAGATTCTAAAATAAGATACCTTTGGTTTCTTCTTGTAAAGAAGTTCATAAGGTGTTTTATCAGTTAACGGTCTAATTAATATTCTATTCAAAATGTAGCAAGCTATAGCGACTGCTTCAGCCCAAAAATGTTTTGGTAAATTACTATCTAAAAGCATTGTTCTAGCACACTCTTGAATTGTCCTATTTTTACGTTCTACCACTCTTTTTGTTGTGGAGTTCTTGGAAAAGAGAAATTATGAGTTATTCCCTTTTTATTGCAGAATCTCTCAAAATTTTCATTTTCAAATTCCCCACCGTGATCACTACAAACAGTTATAATTTTTAAAGAAAGTTGGTTTTGGAATCTTTTTGTAAAATTTTTAAATGAATCAAAAGTATCACTTTTATGTATCATAAAAATTGTCTATGTAAACCTAGATTAATCATCTACAATTACAAAGACATATTTATTGTGATTTATTGATTGAATTTTAAATGGACCAAACAAATCTAGATGAAGTAACTCAAAAGGTTTTGAAGTTGAAATCATATCTTTTAATTTGAAAGAACTCTTCCTAAGTTTTCCTAATTGACAAGCATCACATATACTATCTATTTTAAAATTCATTCTAGGGAGTCCTCTTACTAGATCAAGTTTAGAAAGTCTAGGTAAGAGTTTAAAATTCATTCTAGGGAGTCCTCTTACTAGATCAAGTTTAGAAAGTCTAGGTAAGAGTTTAAAATTCAAATGCCCAAATCTTTTATGCCAAATACAAGGGTCACTTATATTAGCCAAAAGACATAGATTATCATTTGAGATTTTCATACTAAGAGTATAAATATTTTTCTTCCTAATTCCTTCAAATATAATATTTGAATTATTATCTTCGATGTGACACTTATCTTTTTCAAATTTAATTTTGTATCCTTTATCGCAAAGTTGACTAATGCTAAGCAGATTGTGCTTCAAATTCTTAACTAATAAAACATTAGAAATAGTAGGAGTTTTAGAGTTACCGACATTGCCGATGCCAATCACATATCCTTTTGAGTTGTCTCCAAAATTAACCGATCCTCTATCTTTATAGACAATATCATTCAGCGTATCCGGATTACCAGTCATGTGTTTTGAAAATCCACTATCAAGTATCCACTTATTCTTCTTGATTTGCACCATTTTTCCATTGAGTGTTGATTCTTCAAAGGCCATATAACATTTTTCTTTCTGCACAGAATAAAAACTCGGTAGATAACTTGATTTTCAATAATAACTATATGCAGACTTAAGAGACAATGATGATTTGAACAGTTTTAAACTAGTGTTAAAAAAATCTGCAAAAATAGCCATTTTAAAACTTTTCAAAATTCAAATTATGAAAACTTTGAAAACCTTGCTCTGATACCAAATGTGAGAACTGCGGATTACGGATCTTAAGGCTGGAACAAAACTAAAGGGGGTGAATAGTGTTCTATGTATTTTTAAATCTTTTTAAAATTTGTTCAATTTAAACACTAACAAATGCAATTCACAAACACAGATATAATCACAGAATCAGACACAGATGCAAATACTAAATAAAAGCAGTAAAGGAAAGAACATACCAGAATTTTATGCTGGTTAGGAGTTACCCTACATCCAATCCCGTACAATCGTACGGATTTCTTTTCAAAAATAATCTACTAGATTACACTCTCGGTTTGAAGGCTACGAGGTACACCCTTCTGTATTCGAGTTTAGGGCAACTCTCTTGATTTAACCAGGCTACAAGATCACCTAATTGATTTCCAGGGCTACAATCACACCCAATTGATTTCAAGGCTCAACCTCACCTTTTACTCAACAGTTTGATTTACAAAAGATCCTATAACTCTGAATAGCACTGAGATCTTATGGAGAGAGTGGCAGAGAATCAAACAAGAGATAATTGAGTTTGATTCGCTTGGTATTTCGGGAGAGTATAGTTTAGGATTCTTTAAAATAAATGTGGAAGATGAAGAGGAGAGAAAATAAATGAAAAATTGGTAATAATTCGTTTATAACTTACTGGTATTTATAGTAGAGCAACAGCCATATATATTTGTGAAAGGATACGATGAATACACTTCTTTTGAAAATTTGAAATTTGAAAATAACGAACACCATGTCGACATGGGGGGTTGAGGGATGTCGACATGCTCAAGGCAAAATTGATGTTTTGATTTTTTTATTAAAATTTGTTTCTACACTTTGTAAAAACAATTTCTAAACTTTGTAAATATATTTGAATATAGTTTAAACATATAAAAGAGTTTAGAAAATAATTTTTAATATATATAATCTTAATGTAAAAAGTGATTTAAAATCCGAGTATATAAATATTTTAAAGCTAAATATTAGCCTATAAGCTCAACTCCAGCATCTACAGCATTTCAGAAATGCTGTAATAGCTCTTTTACACAATTTTAGTTCAAAACAGAATCTATAGCATTTCTGAATGCTATTAAAAGTAGATTTCAGGTGTTAGTGTATTTCCAGCAATTAAATAACTTCAATTTAAAACACATAAACATTTTAAAAATCATATTTTAACGTTTAAAATGTTCATTTACATATCATTTAACATATATCTTTTTCACAATAAATTTCTTATAATTAAATCCAATTTTCAATAATTTACTTAATAAGTTTAAGTGTAAAAGTTTCCAATTCTTCACATTTCAACAAATAAACTTAACACTTCAAATTTAAATTACCATTTCACAAATTTAACTAAATTTCCAATTTTATTTAATTAACTTAAACCTTTAATTAAAACCAAATTTCACATTTCCAAGTCAAGTTATATTTTAAAAGATCACTTTTAAACATTCATTTATTTAACCACTTAAATTCATAGAAAAATCAATAATATTTTAATAAATCGCTTAAATTCAAATTTAATCAAATTATCATATTTACCATTTTAAAAATATAATTAAATTTTAATTTTTATTTCTATAACTTAAATATCATTTTTAACAAAAATTCCAAATTCCAAACTTAAGTTATATTTCAATAATCCAATTTAACCATTCATTAATTACATTTTTAACTCATAGAAAAATCATAATTTCTTTATTTTAAAACATTTCAAAATCTATTTAAATCGAATTTCATAAATTTATATTTTTAAAAATACTTAAAAATATCCAAAACACTTTATAAAATAACCACAGGCCTGTATATAGTTTTCTAACCTAGGTCAAGTGATACAGATATGTATCATTTCAATTCGCAGTTTAAAAAAAGAAAAAAATCCGGGTTCTATCATTTCAAACCCGCAATCCCAAGTTAAATAATATAAATAAAAATCGTTCAGGCCTATCATTTCAGCCCATAATGATTTTTTTCCTATTCTAAAGTCCGTTCGGGTATGTATCATTTCAACCCATAGTGATTTCTATACTAACAGGGAACTTGCAGTGTGATAAACTGATATAAATGAACAGAATACATTATATAACAGTAACGGATGATATGACAGGTGTATAAACATCATATGATCATAACATAGTCAAGTATAACATGATAATATATTTCTACAGATTCACAGGGTGTTAATTTACTAGTTATATAGGTACATATTGTTTGGTGAGAATAACTCACCTGTTTGTGCTGGAGATATCAATACAAATGACACAACGCATTCCAGAAGGCACGATGACACAATAATAGGCTCAAGTTAGAAGGGATCCAAGCTTAGAACTTGTGTTACAACCCAAAACAAAACAAAATATAAAACATGAATTTCTAATACAAAACAACATCGAAATGAATTGAAATAAAAGCAACGAAGGACAAAATAGTTAAACCTTGCTTTAGCCACTCAAAAGCTGTAACGCCCCGTCCCGAAACCCACATTAGTAAAGAGAATTAACAAGTAATTCTGTCTAATAATGCGGAGAATAGGGTTGGTTAAGGGCGACCGAACAGTAATGCATTAGCTAATGACTAAGTATGTCGAAAACTTACCAATTTTTTTTCGAATTCCATATAGTTGACATACTCAGTGATTCACTAATACGATACTATACGGCTAACGGATCTATTCAGAACAAAGCACAATAATATCATAACATGTAACAAAAACAGCAGTCACAAATAATATATATATACTGATACAAAACCAAACATCTGATGTAATACCGTTCACCACATAATATAATACAACATCATCCCATAAAAGAATATATACATGAAGTGGTAAATAAAAGATCCATCAAAAGTGGAGATATCCAAGTCCATAGTCATGAGCCCACAAAAGATAGCAAAACGGATTCAAGCATAAAGGATAGTCAACCAACCTAACCTGCAACTCGGTCTGACCCGAGTGATAAACACACGGGTCAGGCAACTGAATCTTATCGTTAGAAAGGAAATACGATAAGGTATAAGGGAAACATACATCAAGGGATCAATAATTGATAAGAATGACTAAGGTTGATATCAAGGATTATCTATCTCTAAGATGTTATAATTCTACACTTACTTGGGTTAATAATAGGGGATTCATGCATATTAAGAAAACATTCGAATATGATTCATGAATAAATAAACTTGTCAAAGTGGTAAATGAAACCCAAGTATAAAACCATAAAATTGAAATCACCAAAATCCTCAAGAACTCATATTTTGCCTTATTCATCTTTATAAGGCTAAGTAAACACATCAAAATATGGTGAAATCAAAATTCTCTTAACTCATAAAATAAATCTCAGATTGGCCAATAATTACATGCTAAAGCATGTTGCACGTGCTAAAGTTCTCAGACTAGTGCTAGTAATATAGTTAGGTACCCAACAAAGATCTCAAAGGCGACCAAGGTCACCTTTTTCAGATTTCTCAGATTCTCAGATTCTCAGATGACCCGAAGGTCATAGCACTAGTAATTCTAGAATGCGTCGCTAACTTTCGGAGAGTAATCTGTAAAGTGTTAACCTGTGTCCCATACCACACGTTCGCACTAAACAGTTTACTAACCGTTAGTCAAATCCACATTAAAATAGAAACTCAGATGTTCCCAAAAGTCATATACCTTGCCTCATATCATCGGCGTATGGTATAAAATACTAAGCTCAAACTATTCGCAAATCAAGTGAAAAAAAACAAATCATCAGAAAACTCATTAACCAAAGCAAATACAACACAAGACTACATGCAAGTGTTCAAGATAGCGATCTTGCATCAGCTATTTAGATCCTTTAATCACAGAATTTCAAAAAGTGATACAAATGAAAGTTGTCACACTCTTTCTGCAGTTTCCAGAACTTTAAAAGTTATAGGATTTGGACAAGAAACTCAAAAGTTATGCACAAAATACTAGTTCAGGTTTGCACAAAACACTGAGTACACTACAACAACAAGACAGCGAGTTTGCAAGAGGTTTTTCAACATTTTAATCAACGAATTTCAGAAAGTGATACAAATAAAAGTTGTCACACTCTTTCTGCAGTTTCCAAAACTTTAAAAATTATAGGATTTGGATAAGAAACGCAAAAGTTATGCACAAAATACTAGCTTAGGTTTGCACAAAACACTGAGTACACTACAACAACAAGACAGCGAGTTTGCAAGAGGTTTTTCAACATTTTAATCAACGAATTTCAGAAAGTGATACAAATAAAAGTTGTCACACACTTTCTGCAGTTTCCAAAACTTTAAAAATTTTAATATTCCAATCAGTAACGAAGAAGTTATGATCGAAATACTACCAAGAAAGAAATTATTTGCTCTGCCTGTCAACACAGGGCAGCGATGAAAATGACAATTTTCCACTATGTAGACTTCTAAATCAGTCAAAAGCAAAAACATGAAAGTTGTGGTATATTTCAAAAGGATTACAGAACATCCAAGAATTCGAAATTCCGATAAAAAAAACAAAAGTTATGGCAAAAACACTAATCAGCCACTAGAATATTCTGGGCTTAATCCCTCTTGGATTTTCATTTTTGACAGCAACTAAGAAGGTCCAAACGGACTCAAAACCAAATGAAATTTAACATGAACAAACTATAATCAGTCCTCTACAATCTGAAAAAAGAGTGGCATCAATCCGACACCGGACGAGCCAGATATGAGCAAAACAAGACAGGGCATTTTCAGCATCAATCAATATAAAACAGAGGTAAAATTCAACATATTTAACCAAATATTTCAAGCGAGAGATTAATTGCTACTGAAATTTGTTCACTTACAGTTGCTATAAGCCTTAGCTTACCTATTAGCAGCAAAAAGAAGAAGATGATAGCCTTATGCCTTGATTATGCTTTAGGAACCTGAAAAAAAGGAAATACATAGACATGCAAAGAGAAGCTGAAATTAAGGACAATACAAGTTCTCAAAACTAGAAATTGATGAAATTATCTTTGGTTTTGGATTGATTACCTGAAATAATTTGCTTCAGATTGTTTTACTTTTGCATAGAAATAGGAGAATTTGAATATTTGGATTCTAGGTTTTAAGAAGAAAGAGGGGTTTTTTTTTTCCTTTCTTTTTGTTTACTGTAAACTGAAGCATACGTTCAGTTTGAGAAGGAGATGATTTTCTCCTTAATTAAATGGTGAGTGGGCTTTAAATCCAAAACCCAATAGTATATGTGTTAATACTTAAACTAAATCAACTAAGATATTCATGTTTTTACACTTTATTTCACATTTTTTTAGCCAAAACAACTTACATTTCCATAGTTTCAACTTTATAAAAATCACAAAACTTATTTTATGTTTAACAAAATGTTTTCACAACATATAAAAGATATTTTAGCCATCAAACTTATTTTCCATCATTAAAACTCTTATTATTATTATTATTATTATTTTACTCAAAACTCAATTTACACTATAATTTATATAAAAAAAATATTTTAGCAACCAAAATCTACACAAAAATCGTTTTCTTGTCAAATTAAATATAACAAACCTTGTTAACATCATTCTTACATCCAAATCTTAATTTAAACAAAATTCCACCTTTTTAATTATAATATTTTGTTAAAATTAACAAAAATCAACATTTGACAATAATTTGCAATTTATCAAATTAAAACCATATAATATTCATTTTTCCTCCAAAATAACATAATGAAGCTTTTTAAAACTTTAGTTTCATCATTTTACACTTATTTCAACAAATTAATGTTGATTAAATTATTTTATCTAATTTAATTAATTCAACAAAAGTGCAAATCATCATATTTCCAATATTCACCATTTATAACCAGCATTATCAACTTTTACTCCATTTTATTCCTTCCAATTTTATTGTTTACTAAAAATAAACAATTTTAAATCTCCAATTTATTTTTTATTTTCCAATATTAAATTATAACCACCGTTATAATTTAATATTAAAGGTAATCATCAAAACCAGGGTTGTTACAGACTCCTCCCCCTTAAATAAATTGCATCCACGCAATTTCTTAAGGAAATCCGTAATACCACAACAATTCAGTCATGAAGGAGAAGGAAATTGCTTGAGAAAGAAAGTTCTCACCGATATCAAATGAAGAAAGAAAACCCGGAAAAGAACGCTCGATAGATTCTCTGGTTTCCCAAGTGCAATCTTTCGGATTCTCCGACCATTGAATCTTAACAAGAGGAACGTTCTTGCTTCGAAGGCGTCTCACCACCGAATCAAGCACGCGAATAGGCTGCTGAGAAGTAGATAAACTCGGTGAAATCTCAAGCTCAAGCTGCTCGGAAGGATCAATGACTGAATCTGAATCTCGAATACATTTCCGAAGCTGAGAAATGTGGAAGACATCATGAATACCCGATAAATGAGATGGCAGAGACAATCGATATGCTACAGGACCAATGCGCTCAATTATCGGAAATGGTCCTATAAAGCGAGGAGCCAATTTCCCAATGGAGCTAAAGCGCATTACTCCCTTCATAGGAGATACACGAAGGAATACAAGATCACCCACTGCGAATTCCAGAGGCTTCCTACGGTTGTCCGCGTAGGATTTCTGACGATTCTGTGCCTCTTTCATCCGCTGTCTAATCAAAGATATCTTCTCAGAAGACTCACGAATTGAATCGGGACCGAGAATGAACTTCTCGCCCGATTCCAACCAACAAGAAGGCGAACGGCACGGTCTACCATAAAGAGCCTCAAATGGTGCCATACCGATACTGGATTGAAAGCTATTATTATAAGAGAATTCAACCAATGGAACGTGATCTTCCCAAGAACCATCGAAATCAAGAATACACGCACGGAGGAGGTCTTCAAGCACACGGTTCACCCTCTCAGTCTGCCCATCAGACTGGGGATGATAAGCTGTAGAGATATTTAGCTTTGTACCCAAAGCTTGCTGAAAGCTAGTCCAGAAGTGACTAGTGAACAAAGGATCACGATCACAAACTATCGAAGAAGGAACACCATGTAATCGAACAATTTCCTTAATATAAAGCTTCGCTAAAAGAGGAGCATTCCTATTAGATTTAATAGGAACAAAGTGTGCGGATTTAGAGAGACGATCAACAATAACCCAAATGCTCGAATGACCCAACCTCGAACGAGGTAGGCCATCAACGAAGTCCATCGAAACCTGGTCCCACTTCCATAGCGGAACCTCTAAAGGTTGAAGGAGACCGGATGGCCGCTGATGCTCGGCCTTGACAAGCTGACAAGTCACGCAATTACTTACATAACTTGCAATATCCCGCTTCATGCCTTCCCAATAATAAAGGCGATGCATATCCGCGTACATCTTACTGCTACCCGGATGAATAGAATACTTAGAGCGATGACAATCGTCAAGTATGTCACGCCTAAGAGCTAAATCAGAAGGAATCACAATACGGTTTCTCAACCGGAGACAACCATGAGAATCAATCGAATAATCCCGCAACTCCTCATTATGGGACTTGGATGAGCATGACTGAATGAGATGCATAATACCATCATCACGTCTCTGCGCCTCGGAGATACGATCAAGAAGAGATGGTCGAGCATCCATGCTAAATAAATAAGCTGGAGAATCAGAAGATGATGCACGATCACGAATATCAAGACAAGATAGAGTCTCCAGAATATCCCATTCGGCTAACATCAAGGAAACTACCGCCGAATGCTTGCGACTAAGCGCATCAGCAACACGATTGCCCTTCCCAGGGGTATACTCAATGTCAAAGTCATATGAGGCGAGAAACTCTAACCATCGCTGTTGCCTCATATTAAGATCTTTCTGCGAAAAGAGATACCTGAGAGACTTATGATCGGTGTAAAGAATGAAGTGCTCTCCCAAAAGATAATGACGCCACATCTTCAAAGCGAAGACGATAGCTGCAAGTTCTAAGTCATGGGTAGCGTACCGAATCTCGTTCGGACGTAATTGCCTTGAAGCGTAGGCAACAACCCGATCCTTCTGCATAAGAACCGCACCAAGACCACTAAGGCTGGCATCGGTATAAACGATGAGATCCTGATTCCCCTTAGGAACTACAAGCACGGGAGCATGAGTAAGGAGTTCCTTCAATCGCCGGAAGGAAGTCTCACACTTATCAGACCAAATATAACGAACACCCTTCCTAGTAAGACTAGTAAGAGGAAGAGTGATACGAGAGAAATCCTTAATAAAGCGGCGGTAATAACCGGCTAATCCCAGAAAGCTACGAATCTCATGAACATTCTCAGGCCTCTTCCAATTCTGAATAGCCTCAATCTTAGACGGATCGACTGAGATGCCATTGGAAGATACAACATGGCCTAAGAATTTCACTTGCTTCTCCCAGAAGTGACATTTAGAAAGCTTTGCCTTGAGTTGATGCTTGCGGAGAGTACTCAAGACAATTCTAAGATGTCGAGCATGATCTTCTTCGGATCTAGAATAAACTAAGATATCATCGATGAATACAAGGACGAACTTATCGAGATATTCCCTGAATACTCGATTCATGAGATCAACAAAGAAAGCAGGAGCGTTCGTCAATCCGAACGGCATGACGGGCCACTCATATGAACCATATCGAGTGCGGAAAGCTGTAAGTGGAATGCTATCTTCTGCAACACGAAGCTGATGAAAACCCGTGGCTAGGTCCAATTGAGAAAAGACCTTTGCACCACTCAACTGATCGAACATGTCATCAATACGAGGCAATGGGTAGCGATTCTTGATGGTTAACTCGTTAAGCTTGCGATAGTCGACGCAAAGCCTAAGAGTCCCATCAGACTTCTTCACGAATACCACCGCGGCACCCCACGGTGAAGAGCTAGAACGAATGAAATGTTTGGTTTCGAGCTCGAGGAGTTGCTTCTTAAGTTCCTCATTCTCCTTAGTAGACATCCTCGTGGGAGGACGACTAGCTGGTTGCGCCCCAGGGATGAGATCAATACGAAACTCTATGGCCCGCTTGGGTGGCAAACCCGAAACAGGCTCAAACACATCAGTGAAGTCACAAACAATCGGAATACGAGACACATCATCATCACTGTCTCGCGAATCAAGAGCATGCAAAGAGGCTAAGGAATCAACATCGGTATTCCGGAGAATCAGGGATAACTGAGAAGAGGAATCTGGATGTCGAAGATAAACGACTCTGTCTGAACAAAGAATCCTGGCATCGTATCGAACTAGCCAGTCCATACCAAAGATCATATCAAAACCAAGCGAAGGAATAACGTGCAGATTCGTACGGAAAGAAAATCCACAAAGCATAACCTCAACATCATCACAATATAAGCTAAGGGTTGCAAACCCACCAACAGGATTTGCAATCCGCAAAGAAGTAAGCAAACATGAAACATCCAAAGAACAAGCATCCATGAGTTCCTTTGATACGAATGAGTGTGACGCACCCGTATCAAAGAGCACTCTAATCGATCGATCATGAAATAGAATGGAACCTTCAAGAATAGAAGGAAATATACCTTTCGGCTGAGATGCATCACTAGAAGCTGCTGCTATATTAAGATTTCCCGGACGAGAACCCTTGTTCTTCTTAGGACAGGAGAAAGCCATATGTCCTTCGGCCTTGCAATAATTGCACTTCTTAGGCTTTGGACACTCACGGGCTGGATGGTTAGGAGAACCACAGTTGTAGCATGCGAAAGGCTTAGGCTGAGAAGGAGCTTGGGATTGTGAAGAAGACGATCCACCTTGCTTCTTCTTCTTGGAATGAGGGAATCTAGGCTTGCGGAAAGGAAATCTCTTCTTCTTAGGATTAGACTGAATACTAACTTCTTCGTCACTCTCCTTTTCGTTCTCGACTGCCTCGAGATGGAGAGCGGAATCAACCAACTCTTCGAAGGAAAGCTTGAGTTGGAGCATTAAGGACTTCTTCAAATATTTTTTAAGTCTGGAAACAAACTTAAGATTCTTCTTGTATGGTGTACTAATGAATTCTAACCCATACTTAGAAAAAGCCTCGAAAGAAGAAACATAATCTGATACTATGGAATTGCCTTGCTTCAACTCGATGAAGCGGCGAGTAAGAGAAGCTTTTTCAGACTCAGGTACGAACTTAAGCTCAAATTTATCTCGGAATTGCTACCATGTGAGGGTAGTCTCATCCACCTCAGCAATAAGAAGCTCATACCAATCTAAAGCACGCTCATGTAGCATACTAGATGCCACAAGAACTCGATGATGATCTGAAAGCTCCATGCGTAAGAATATACGCTCACAAGTACGAAGCCAGGCTTGGACATCAAGAACCGACTCGGAGCCTTTGAATGGCTTGCCTCCGAGGTGAGAGAAGTCACTGCAAAGTCGTGCAAACACAGATTTACGAGGAGATGAAGATGGAACAGGAGCGGGAGGTTGAGTGCTCCCAAGAAGCTCTCGAATCTGATCGGTAGTCATATAAATGCCTTCGGGTCGGGAACCACTGGACGGTCCCACTGCCGAAGTGCGACCTCTACCTCTACCAGACATAGCTGAAAGATAAGATAAGAAAAGATTATTCACAGGGTAGATATATATATATATATCACAATAGAAATGCAGTAGGTAAGGAATACTACGGAATAGTATTTAACATTCCTAGACGTATTCCCTCCTATCTACCCCGAAGGAATCGAAAGGATAAGGACTTGACTAGGCTTGGCCACTTCTAAGGGATGAGATGTATAAAGGTGTTACACTAGATGTATGGTTCTTAGCGTCTGTTGTTCTGTATTTATTCTATTTTGTTCTGAAAGCTAGCTCTGATACCAAGCTGTAACGCCCCGTCCCGAAACCCACATTAGTAAAGAGAATTAACAAGTAATTCTGTCTACTAATGCGGAGAATAGGGTTGGTTAAGGGCGACCGAATAGTAATGCATTAGCTAATGACTAAGTATGTCGAAAACTTACCAATTTTTTTTCGAATTCCATATAGTTGACATACTCAGTGATTCACTAATACGATACTATACAGCTAACGGATCTATTCAGAACAAAGCACAATAATATCATAACATGTAACAGAAACAGCAGTCACAAATAATATATATATACTGATACAAAACCAAACATCTGATGTAATACCGTTCACCACATAATATAATACAACATCATCCCATAAAAGAATATATACATGAAGTGGTAAATAAAAGATCCATCAAAAGTGGAGATATCCAAGTCCATAGTCATGAGCCCACAAAAGATAGCAAAACGGATCCAAGCATAAAGGATAGTCAACCAACCTAACCTGCAACTCGGTCTGACCCGAGTGATAAACACACGGGTCAGGCAACTGAATCTTATCGTTAGAAAGGAAATACGATAAGGTATAAGGTAAACATACATCAAGGGATCAATAATTGATAAGAATGACTAAGGTTGATATCAAGGATTGTCTATCTCTAAGATGTTATAATTCTACACTTACTTGGGTTAATAATAGGGGATTCATGCATATTAAGAAAACATTCGAATATGATTCATGAATAAATAAACTTGTCAAAGTGGTAAATGAAACCCAAGTATAAAACCATAAAATTGAAATCACCAAAATCCTCAAGAACTCATATTTTG
Source organism: Allium fistulosum (assembly GCA_030737815.1). Lineage (NCBI taxonomy): Eukaryota > Viridiplantae > Streptophyta > Magnoliopsida > Asparagales > Amaryllidaceae > Allium > Allium fistulosum. The sequence continues at coordinate 924,183,917 of CM060906.1, forward strand.
CCTTATTCATCTTTATAAGGCTAAGTAAACACATCAAAATATGGTGAAATCAAAATTCTCTTAACTCATAAAATAAATCTCAGATTGGCCAATAATTACATGCTAAAGCATGTTGCACGTGCTAAAGTTCTCAGACTAGTGCTAGTAATATAGTTAGGTACCCAACAAAGATCTCAAATGCGACCAATGTCACCTTTTTCAGATTTCTCAGATTCTCAGATTCTCAGATGACCCGAAGGTCATAGCACTAGTAATTCTAGAATGTGTCGCTAACTTTCGGAGAGTAATCTGTAAAGTGTTAACCTGTGTCCCATACCACACGTTCGCACTAAACAGTTTACTAACCGTTAGTCAAATCCACATTAAAATAGAAACTCAGATGTTCCCAAAAGTCATATACCTTGCCTCATATCATCGGCGTATGGTATAAAATACTAAGCTCAAACTATTCGCAAATCAAGTGAAAAAAAACAAATCATCAGAAAACTCATCAACCAAAGCAAATACAACACAAGACTACATGCAAGTGTTCAAGATAGCGATCTTGCATTAGCTATTTCGATCCTTTAATCACAGAATTTCAAAAAGTGATACAAATGAAAGTTGTCACACTCTTTCTTCAGTTTCCAGAACTTTAAAAGTTATAGGATTTGGACAAGAAACTCAAAAGTTATGCACAAAATACTAGCTCAGGTTTGCACAAAACACTGAGTACACTACAACAACAAGACAACGAGTTTGTAAGAGGTTTTTCAACATTTTAATCAACGAATTTCAGAAAGTGATACAAATAAAAGTTGTCACACTCTTTCTGCAGTTTCCAAAACTTTAAAAATTATAGGATTTGGATAAGAAACGCAAAAGTTATGCACAAAATACTAGCTCAGGTTTGCACAAAACACTGAGTACACTACAACAACAAGACAGCGAGTTTGCAAGAGGTTTTTCAACATTTTAATCAACGAATTTCAGAAAGTGATACAAATAAAAGTTGTCACACACTTTCTGCAGTTTCCAAAACTTTAAAAATTTTAATATTCCAATCAGTAACGAAGAAGTTATAATCGAAATACTACCAAGAAAGAAATTATTTGCTCTGCCTGTCAACACAGGGCAGCGATGAAAATGACAATTTTCCACTATGTAGACTTCTAAATCAGTCAAAACCAAAAACAAGAAAGTTGTGGTATATTTCACAAGGATTACAGAACATCTAAGAATTCGAAATTCTGATAAAAAAATCAAAAGTTATGGCAAAAACACTAATCAGCCACTAGAATATTCTGGGCTTAATCCCTCTTGGATTTTCATTTTTGACAGCAACTAAGAAGGTCCAAACGGACTCAAAACCAAATGAAATTTAACACGAACAAACTATAATCAGTCCTCTACAATCTGAAAAAAGAGTGGCATCAATCCGACAGCGGACGAGCCAGATATGAGCAAAACAAGACAGGGCATTTTCAGCATCAATCAATATAAAACAGAGGTAAAATTCAACATATTTAACCAAATATTTCAAGCGAGAGATTAATTGCTACTGAAATTTGTTCACTTACAGTTGCTATAAGCCTTAGCTTACCTATTAGCAGCAAAAAGAAGAAGATGATAGCCTTATGCCTTGATTATGCTTTAGGAACCTGAAAAAAAGGAAATACATAGACATGCAAAGAGAAGCTGAAATTAAGGACAATACAAGTTCTCAAAACTAGAAATTGATGAAATTATCTTTGGTTTTGGATTGATTACCTGAAATAATTTGCTTCAGATTGTTTTACTTTTGCATAGAAATAGGAGAATTTGAATATTTGGATTCTAGGTTTTAAGAAGAAAGAGGGGTTTTTTTCCCTTCTTTTTGTTTACTATAAACTGAAGCATACGTTCAGTTTGAGAAGGAGATGATTTTCTCCTTAATTAAATGGTGAGTGGGCTTTAAATCCAAAACCCAATAGTATATGTGTTAATACTTAAACTAAATCAACTAAGTTATTCATGTTTTTACACTTTATTTCACATTTTTTTAGCCAAAACAACTTACATTTCCATAGTTTCAACTTTATAAAAATCACAAAACTTATTTTATGTTTAACAAAATGTTTTCACAACATATAAAAGATATTTTAGCCATCAAACTTATTTTCCATCATTAAAACTCTTATTATTATTATTATTATTATTTTACTCAAAACTCAATTTACACTATAATTTATATAAAAAAAATATTTTAGCAACCAAAATCTACACAAAAATCGTTTTCTTGTCAAATTAAATATAACAAACCTTGTTAACATCATTCTTACATCCAAATCTTAATTTAAACAAAATTCCACCTTTTTAATTATAATATTTTGTTAAAATTAACAAAAATCAACATTTGACAATAATTTGCAATTTATCAAATTAAAACCATATAATATTCATTTTTCCTCCAAACTAACATAATGAAGCTTTTTAAAACTTTAGTTTCATCATTTTACACTTATTTCAACAAATTAATGTTGATTAAATTATTTTATCTAATTTAATTAATTCAACAAAAGTCCAAATCATCATATTTCCAATATTCACCATTTATAACCAGCATTATCAACTTTTACTCCATTTTATTCCTTCCAATTTTATTGTTTACTAAAAATAAACAATTTTAAATCTCCAATTTATTTTTTATTTTCCAATATTAAATTATAACCACCGTTATAATTTAATATTAAAGGTAATCATCAAAACCATGGTTGTTACAAAAGCTTTTCCAAAGGGACATTATACTCAGCCATGATCATGCTTTTTCTCAGGTTTAGATCAGGTATGGCATCAAAACTCATGGCTACATAAGTGTGAAGAGGTAGGAGAGTTGCAAAGTGAAGTACACAAAAGGTTAAGGCAAAAAGGTGAGATTTGGTTCAACTTTTGGCTCGGTCTATGGGTCAAATGGCTCGGCCATCATCAGGTACAGGTCTGGACAGAGGTTTAGGTGGTGAGTAGAGGTGGTAGCAAGGTGGTGGTGGTGGCTCAAGGTGGTGGCCTTGGTGGTGGATGAAGGGTAGATAAAGGTAGGCTTGGCTATGTAGTTGTTTATGGGGTTTTTGGTCAAGGATGGTGGAGTTTTGTCATCATATTGGTTCGGCCATAGGAAGTAGGCTCGGCCAGAGGGTGCATCATTACTTGAAAGAGGTTGGAGGGGTGTGTGGTGGTCAGGTCAGAGGTGGTGGTGGCAGCCAAAGATGGTGATGGTGGTGACAAATGAAGGTGATGGTGCAAAAAGTTGTCGGCTATGATGTAGGTGATGTTTTTGAGAAGTTTTGTGGGATTTTGGTCAAGGGAATGGCATGGCCTGATCATGGAAGAGGAGTAGAAGGCTGAAGAGGCTGAGGAAGGTGGTGGAACAGGTCGGAGAGGGTCTGGTTGAAGTGGAGCTAAGCCATGAGGTTGAGAACAATATACAAAATTTCATAGAAAACAAGGAAAAACAAAGGAAGAAGAAGATGAATTTACCATATTTTTTTTGTAAGAGATGAGCCGTGATTTTTTGAGGAATGAGAAGTAATATGTTGTACGTGAAAAATGAGGAAAAGGAGCAGCTGAAGCAAGAAAGAAAAGTCGGCCAAATAATTTGTGTATTGATTGAAAGTGCAACGGTAGAATACAAAAGGACCTAGGCAAATCAAAGGTCAAAACTCTTCAAATTTCTTGTATTTATATCTGTAATTTATTTTCTGGTAATAACAGTAATTTCCAGTTAAAAATTCGAAAATTTAATAAAATATAAAAATATATATAATATTTATTGATTATATAAAGTTAAAATAAGGAAATAGCTCCAAAATAGTGAACTTGCCTAGGAAATTTTGAAATTAAATGAAATAAATTTAAGAATATTCATATGAGCTTGTAATATATTTTTAAACATAAATTATAACATAAAATAAAAATATATTCACAAAATAAATATTTAAAATTTAATTTACATATAATTTTTAATGAAGAAAATAGCAGAAAATAGGAAAACAGCCTTTAAAAATAGGAAATCATCATAGTAAATTTTGGAAAAATTCTATTATTATTTTTAAAAATATTTAGAGATGAAAATATACATAAATTAACATATTGACACATATTAAAAAAATATAACAAAGAAAAAGTAATTTATACAATTTAAATTAGACAAAATTGTTAAATAAACAGTTTATACTCAAAATTGAAATGTACATAACTTTTACATTTTAACTCCGTTTTCAACGAAACGAAAAGCAGTATTCATGTTATTAAATCTATTTTCATAATAAAAGATAAAATTTATAATTTCAAATATTTAAAAATTTAAATTTAAAAGTCAAAGTTTGACTATTGACCAAAGTTCACATTTTCTTGGAAATATTAAATTTAGTCATATTTGGAATTCTAATCCACATCAAAATCAAAGTTTATACTTAAAATAACAAAATTTATTCCTTTTCATAAATAAAGCTTTTGAATCTGGAAAATCAAAAAAAAAATTGTAAAATACAGGGTTGTTACAGCAAGAGGAAGGGTGAGGTGATGGTTCGGCTATAGGGTTTGTGGTGGGAAGAAAAGGAGTGGAGGCCGAAATTTGTTGAAGAGGAAGGGAAAAAGGAAGGAGGAGAAGTGGTTTTGGCTAGGTTTTTTCATTGGAGGAAGAGGAGATGGGTGTGGTGATGAGCATGGCCGAAATTTGAGGAAGGAGGAAGGAGAAATTTTAGAGGAGAAGTCTAGGGTTTTGAGGAGGAAGAGGAAGAAGAAAAACTTACATTAATTTCTTTCTATGGAGGCACAAATAAAAATGAAGAGTCTAGCAAAACCCTAGGATATTATATAGTCATCTCAATCATGTGGCTTCTCATCTACTAAAAAAATTCCTAGCCCAACAGTACATGCCCAAAATCAAAATGTAAATAAGATAAATGTTATAGGAAAATAACTGCGTGTAATATGCCAAAATTTGTAAATTTTGAGAAGTAGAAATCAAAATTTTACACAACGAAAAACGAAGAAAATGTTAGTATTAAATTCATCTTCATAAAAAAAGTAAAAGTTCAAAATTCAAAATTCAAAATTTTCACAGAAAGTCAAACTTTGACCAAAGTTGACCAAAATTTGCATTTTAAGAAAAATCTTTATTTTATTAAATTTGGAAGAACATTTCACATCAAATCCCAAAATATTACATTAAATTTCCAAATTTAACAAATTTTAAAATAATTATATTCAAAGTTTCAAATGAATTTTCATTTAAAATATTTTCAAAATTTGCGGGTGTTACACTCTCCCCCACTCAAAACTTTTCGTCCTCGAAAAGGAATGAGACCCAAAAAATAAAGAAGGATAAGGTAGGATAACAAATAGTATCTGGAACAAACAATTCCGGATTTGAAGCACGAATGCTTTCCTCCGTTTCCCAAGTACAATCCCAATCATCAGTGCTCAATTGCACTTTGACCAGGTTGACAGATTTTCTTCGTAGCTGCTTCGTACCTCTATCGATAATACGAAGTGGCTTCCTCTTGACAGTAAGGTTCGGATCAACATCCAAACTCTCGAGAGCAGAAGGCTGGACAATCAAATATGGATCATGAAGATACCGACGAAGATGCGAAAAATGGAACACATTATGCACTCCAGAAAGCTTCTCAGGCAAATCCAAACGGTAAGCTAAGGAACCAACTCTCTCTAAGATGCGAAAAGGACCAATAAACCTAGGAGCGAGCTTCCCTCTCCGACCTAAACGAATCACATTTCTTAATGGAGAGACCTTAAGGAAAACCTGATCGCCAATAGAAAATTCTAAATTCCTCCTACGCCTGTCAGCATACTTCTTCTATCTATCCTGAGCAATCCTCATCTTTCTCCAAATCTCCTCAAACTTCTCAGATGCTTCTAGAATCATATCAGGACCAAGAACCAAACGATTACTGGATTAAATTCTGCAAGATGGAGATTTGCAGGGGCGTCCAAAAAGAGCAGCAAATGGAGCCATTGCGATACTAGCCTGAATTAAAAAAAAAGGGATAAGATAGGTAAATGTTTAAGACAACCTTAAACATATATTTGAGATTATACCTGATAACTATTGTTAAAGGTGAATTCAACGAGATGGAGATGATCTTCCCAAGATCCTCCATAATCAAGGACACAGGCACGAAGAAGATCTTCCAGAGTCTGATTCACTCTTTCCGTTTGACCGTCGGTCCGCGGATGGTAAGCAGTGCTCAGATTCAGACGAGTACCTAAAGATTCCTGAAAAGCTTTCCAAAACTGACTGGTAAAGATGGGAACTCTATCACAAACAATACTGACTAGAACACCATGAAGACGAACAATCTCTCTCATATAAATCCCAGCTAAACTCGAAGTAGAACGGTTGGACCTAACCGGAATGAAATGAGCTGACTTGGTCAATCTATCTACAATACCCAAATACTCTCATTACCTCTCCTAGTCCTTGGTAACACATCAATAAAATCCATAGAAACTTGTTCCCATTTCCAATTGGGAACCTCAAGGGGTTGCAATAATCCAGCGGTCTTCTGATGATCAGCCATAACCTGCTGACAAGTTGCACATCTACTAACAAAAAGGGAGATATCATGCTTCATACCACTCCACCAATACAGCTTCTTCATATCATGGTTCATCTTCGTCACACCTGGATGAATAGAAAGTCTAGACCGATGATTTTCCCGAAGTAACTCTTGCCTCAATCCATCAACATTCAGGACGCAAATCCGAGTATTAATCCTTAAAATCCCTTTATCATCGATCTGAGCTCCACTACCATCTTGGCTACTACCACCAACCCTGCTACGAACATTTTCTTAATAAGCCTAATTATCCTATCCCCATCCTGCTTAGCAACAATACGATCCATAAGAGGAGAAGAAACAACAAGCTGACATAACATCGCCTTCTTCCTACTCAAAGCATCGGCTACAACATTAGCTTTCCCGGGGGTATAGTTGATGTCAAGGTCATAAGAAGCAAGGAACTCTAGCCACCTAACTTGCCTCAAATTCAAGTCCTTTTGGGTGAAAATATATTTCAAAGACTTATGATCCGTAAAGAGCTCAAACTTAGTTCCCAATAGATGATGTCTCCAAAGCTTCAAAGCTAAAACTACGGCAAGCAATTCCAAATCATGGGCTGCATAATTGGCTTCATGAGTCTTCAACTGACGACTGGCATAAGAGATAACCTTCCCATCCTGCATCAGAACGGCTCCTAAACCTTCACGACTGGCATCAGTGTATACCGTTAATCCCTCATTTCCATTTGGAACGGTAAGAACTGACGCGAAAGTAAGCTTGCGCTTCAACTCATTGAATGTAGCTTCACACTTATCATTCCATCTAAACTTAGCATTCTTACGAGTTAGAGCGGTGAGAGGTGCAGCAATCCGAGCAAAATTCTCAATAAATCTCCGATAATAACCGGCAAGGCCCAGAAAACTACGGATATCAGATGGAGTCCTAGGAGTTTCCCAATTCTAAAATAGAATAGGGGGAATAAGAACCGAGAAAGAGATAGAATAATTAATGTACAAAGGAAAGAAGAGAAGATAGACTTACACTGGTCGCAGCGATCTTAACTAGATCAACAGAAACTCCATTACTAGAAACAATATGTCCAAGAAATCGGACTTCATCTTTCCAGAAATGGCATTTCGAGAATTTAGCCTTCAACTGATGACTCTTGAGAGTTCCCAGAACAAAGCTCAAATGAGATTCATGCTCCTCCTCTGACTTGGAGAAAACAAGAATATCGTCGACGAAGACTAGAACAAACTTATGAAGAACATCACAAAAGACACGATTCATAAGGTCAACAAAGAAAGCTGGGGCATTAGTCAAACCAAAAGGCATAACTAACCATTCAAAGAAACCATCCTCAGAATGGAAAACAGTTTTGGGAATACTTTCCTCGGCAATTCTGAGCTGGTGGAAACCGATGGCAAGATCGAGCTGAGAGAATACAGTAGCTCCATAAAGCTGATCGAACATATCATTAATACGAGGCATTGGATATCTGTTTTTCATAATGATCTTGTTCAGCTCCCTATAATCAACACACATCCTCAAAGAACCATCAGACTTAGTGACAAAAACCACCGCTGCTCCACATTCGGAATGGCTTTGTCTGATCATACCTTTGGAGAACAAGTCTTTAATTTGCTTCCTCAACTGAACCTTCTCGCGGGGTGCCATCCTTCTGGGAGGAAGAACTATAGGTCGAGCTCCAGGAATATGATCAATAAGAAATTCGATTTCCCATTTATGAGGTAAAGAAGTGATTCACCAAATACATCGGGGTAGAGTTTGACCATATGAGTAGAAACCAGATCACTAGGGGATGAATCTAGAGAATAGATAAAACTGCCTGCATACTCCTGAGGCATACGACACTGAATCACCAAAGGGTTTCCAAAATCATCAATAAGAGAAACAGTCTGGGTTTTACAAGAGATAACAACTTCATGCATCTTCAGCCAATCTCCTCCAAGCAATATGCCAAAAGCATCGAAACCAAGAACATAAAAATCACCAGAAAAGCGATGGTCGGAAAAGAAGAGTTTCACCTTTTTACAAATCCTACTAAGGTTAGCGGCATCACCAATAGGATTAGAAACTCACAAAGGTACAATTGCATACTCAGGTGAAAGGACATGCTCAAACTTATCACAAAGATCCACAGAAATGAAACTATGGGAAGATCCAGTATCAAATAAAACACGAATAGGAAAATTAAACAAAGTAAAGGTGCCTGGAGAGTACCATGGGTATCACTAGGAGCAGGTGGAGTAGGCGGTGCATGAGTGGAAGAAGTCATGGCAAAGACTCCAGATGTCTTGCCCTTCTGATACAAGGGGCAATCATTCTTGAAATGGCCAGGTTGCAAACTGACATGGCAGGGGTTGTTCCTGGTATTCTGAGGTGGAGGAATGGCGGCACTGGCAGGTGCTGGACAACTGTTGGCATAGTGACCCTTCTGATTGCACTTGAAGCAAGTGATGGAAGAAAGATCAATAGGCTGCCTCCGAGAAGAAGAAGATCCTAAACCTGGATTCTTAAGCCAATTCTGCTTCTGTCGATGGAAATTAGACTTCCTCTTCTTAGAGTTGCCAGAAGAAGGCTGAGATGAAGGTGCATGAGCAACAGATGCTTCCTTAGAAATGGGGTGCTCATATCTAATGGCCATATCCACCAATCTAGTAAAAGGGCTGTGCACATGAGAAATCAGACAATCATAAAACTCTAGGCGAGCTCCAGCTATAAATTTCTCGTTCTTCTTAAGAGGGGTATCAATCAAGTTAGGACCAAACTTGGAAAGTTCGTTGAACTTCCGCTCATACACAGAAAATGACATATCCCCTTGCTTAAGATCCATAAACTCCCTGTATAGCTGAGACTTCCCGGCTTCTGGCATCAACTTCGCCACAAAAGCCTCCCAAAACTATTCCCAAGACATATCTGCCTCAATAGTGTTGGCTGTAACAGACTCCCACCAATCCAGGGTTGCCTCCTGTAACTGCAAAGCTGCTAACTGATGCTTCTGAGCGTCGGTGATCTCCAAACCAACGAAAATCATTTCCAAACTCATCAGCCACTGTTGAGCCTTAATGATGGTCTCTGATCCCGTAAACTTAGCACCACCTAGCGGAGTGAACTTCTTACAGAGAATGGTAAACCTAATGGGTGCAACTGGTGCTGGAACTGGGGCAACACCACGACCCTAACCTCTGGCATTCCTACGATTCATCCTGGAAATTCAAGAATGAATTTTTTTTAGGACAAAGATAGAGGAGAAAGACAGAAGACAAGATTCAACTAGAATGGAAATCCTAATCAAAGAATTCTATTAAATAAGGTGGATTCGAAAAGATGGGAAATTCTAAGAAAAGGAATGTGATTTTTAAATGAGAAAATTTTATATCCAAAATAATCCTTGGAAAATCATTTGAAAATCATTTGAAAACCTTTTATACTTGAAAATACGTTCTCTCGCAAAGAATGATTCAAAGATTGATTTACTCATTCTAGGGTATTTCTACCCTATCTCTAATGAGTTTTTGCCCTGTAGGCTAAGGTTTGCCTAAAACCAAAGCTCTGATACCAACTGTAACATCCTGCCATTTTGGACCATTCAAATCGACAATAAAACCACACATGTCAGAATTGAATAATTCAAAAAAATAGATTGTTAATAAAATTTGGGGCAAATAAAATTAATCACAGAATCACCGACACAGAATATCAGAATAAATCGCAGCGGAATAAAATAAACATAGGAGTTCATGAAGCTCCTAGATACAAAGTCTCAAACTAATACATAATACCCAAGTCCGAATACAAATACTACGGAAAGTTTAGATACATAAGTTCTCTAATACAAAAGCGAAAGCTGAGTGGAAATAACTGGAATGGAAATATCAGGTAGACAGTTAAATCTCCGGTGGATCTCTAGCTCCAAAAAGATGAATCCAAAGCTGTGAAACTCAGGCTGACCCGAGTGTATAGTAAAACACAAAACACTCGAGTCAGGACATACATACTTATAAAATGTAAATCAACTCAAGTGAACTGCAAAGGAAATTCATCAGTAACTTAAAGGATGCTTGGGATCGCCCATCCTTTAAGGATCCGTTAAACTATCTACTACGTAGTAATATACGCTATCATAATAATGTCTAAAGTGAAGTAAACTATTAAAATAGCGTTAAGGCGTTACCCATTTCCCCCTTAACACATTTTATATATTCCCATAGTTTATACAGTGCCGTAATCCTGCCCGTACTGGACGTCGTCCGAGGGCACTCCATAGGTATACTACAAAACAAACTCATAGAAGGCGCGCTAGGGTAGGTGACACGGCACAACTAGGCAATGCTAGGGTAGATATACCTATTACACTTCTGGATTGTTGGTAACGCATAGCCGCAACTACCGCCCAACTCAATCAACACTCCCAAATCAAAGGTGCGCACCAAATCAATCAAAATGTAATAGAATGGATAACGATGAAGTGTGTCTGATCGGAGGAGCTACCTCACTTGGCCTGTCAATTGCTCCTGTTTTAGCCACCTTATGCTAACTTACAGACGTTAGGTCCACGTATGTATACCTTTAGGATCGTCGCCACCATCCTACTTCATTCTGGAATCTCCACCGCGTACACAGTTATTAAAGTGGTTTTCGGTATCGATAGAGAGTATGCCCATATCCGATCCCGGCCTCTTTAACAACCAAACATTATTATAACCCGTGGTTATTTCAATTTCAAATGGTTTATATTTCATATCAAACATATTCATTCAAAACCTCATAAATCCAATAGCATTATTCTTTAAAATATTATTCATTTTCCCAAAGTTGTAACACTTCCAAATTTCATTTAATTATAACCCCTTGAAAACGTAAATTTTTTTTTAGAGATCATAGCACTTTAAAAATGTAACCTTTAGAACCATAACTTTTGGAACTAAACCCTTTAGAAAATTTTGTAGCATTATGGAAATGTCACTTCTAAGAAAATGCAGCAGTGCAGAAATGTTACTGTAAGCATTCGCAGCAGTGCATAATTGTTACTGTAAGAATTTACAACAGTGCATAAATGCTACTGTAATACTTCCTACTACAATAGTTTATAAAATCAAATAATATATATATATATATATATATATATATTTACAGTTTTTATCATAGTCATTATATCATTCCTATTATATTACTCTAATTTTAGCTATTTGGTCATTAAAGAAACCACACCTTTAGTTAAATAACTTTGTTACTATAATGTCAAAATTTAAAGCTAAAATCCTTATGCTAAGTTAAAAGTACGTTATTAACTTACACTTTATTTTCTTTTCAGTAAATAACATTTATTATTTTTATTACACAAGTTATACCATTTACATTAGTTAAAACTTACATGTCAAATGTACGTTTTTAACTTACATTTTTTTTCCACAAAAAAACCATTTATCATTTTAATCACTATTACATGAATTAAAACTTATAATTTATAGGTTAGAATAAAATACCATTATTAAGTAAAATCGGATTATTAAATTTCAATTAACCTTCATTCTGTAAATTAGATTCCAAAATTTACATTTCCAACTATTTATTTCTTATAAAATTTTTAACTCATTTAAACAAATTCACGGAAATTATTACATTAAATTTTAGTTGAGATTCATATATAGAAATCCAAAATACTTAATAATTTTTAGAAAATCATTTTAAATCAACCACGGAGTCTATATAAAATTCTCTACCTTAGGGTCAAGTAAATACGGACATATATCATTTCAATCCACAATTTATTAATTTTCTGGGTTTTATATCATTTCAAACCCGCAATCCCAAGTCAAATAAAATTGCTCAGGCCTATCATTTCAGCCTATAACAATTTTCCTTAATCTAAAGATCATTCGGGTATGTATCATTTCAACCCATAGTGAAGGAACTTGCAGCGTGAGAACAAAATATGAAATAAATAGAACAATAAATAACATATCATGGCATACGATCACAACAGGTTTAATATCATAGGAAATAACATAATAAAACATAGGTGAAATTTCTAACTTGCATATACATATCAATATAATTTCAATTGTCGTCAATTCACAAAAATATAAGTATGTTGTCAAGAGTGATTACTCACCTTCTTTGGTTAGAGAAGTGATTCCAAACACAACACAACGACTACAACAAGCACGACAATTACGAACAAGCTTGAGTGGGAGAAGAATCCAAATCCAAAGTTTTGAAAATAAATAAATTTCATATGTAAACAAATAGAATTCGTATAGAAAATAAAAGTAGAAATTTTTTTATATTGGTAAACATATGAAAGGGCTTGTCAAAGGGACACATAGGTTCGGTCTAGGCTAGATTGGGGTGGGGTTTGGTTCGGCTAGGGCTAGGGTTCGGTCTAGATTAGGGTTAGGGTTTGGTTGTGGAGAAGGTGGTCACAGCCAAGGCAAAGCAAGGGGAAGGGTGAGGTGATGGTTTGGCTATAGGGTTTGTGGTGGGAAGAAGAGGAATGGAGGTCGAAATTTGTTGAAGAGGAAGGGAAAAAGGAAGGAGGAAAAGTGGTTTTGGCTATGGCTTTTATTTGTTGGAAGAAGAGGAGATGGGTGTGGTGATGAGCATGGCCAAAATTTGAGGAAGGAGGAAGGAGAAATTTTAGAGGAGAAGTCTAGGGTTTTGAGGAGGAAGCGGAAGAAGAAAAACTTACATTAATTTCTTTCTACAGAGGCACAAATGAAAATGAAGAGTCTAGCAAAACCCTAGGATATTATTTAGTCATCTCAATCATGTGGCTTCTCATCTACTAAAGAAATTCCTAGCCCAATAGTACAAGCCCAAAATCAAAATGTAAATAAGATAAATGTTATAGGAAAATAACTGCGTGTAATACGCCAAAATTTGTAAATATTGAGAAGTAGATTTCAAAATTTTACAAAACGAAAAACAAAGAAAATGTTAGAATTAAATCCATCTTCATAAAAAAAAGTAAAAGTTCAAAATTCAAAATTTAAAATTTTCATAGAAAGTCAAACTTTGATCAAAGTTGACCAAAATTTGCATTTTAAGAAAAATCTTTATTTAATTAAATTTGGAAGAACATCTCACGTCAAATCCCAAAATATTACATTAAATTTCCAAATTTATCAAATTTTAAAATAATTATATTCAAAGTTTCAAATGAATTTTCATTTAAAATATTTCAAATTTGCGGGTTGTTACAAAAATACATAAATATATATATATATATACATATTTATATATATATATAAATATATACATATATATATATAATTTTTCAATTCAAGATATCCCGCTATGGAACTGAAAATCTCGAACCCCTATCGACGCATGCCGCTAGGCGTTTATAATGTTATACCCCTATTTCGAACGCAATGGAGAAGGTTTCGAGTCCTAGTTTGATCGTATGGAGGAGATAGCCTTTTGGACCCAATTATTATATTGAATTTTTGATATTAAATTCAACGCGTTTCTATCTCGTACGACCAAACGATAATTCCAAACGCTACAAAATTTGAAATCCGATATTAATACACTATTACTGATCCAATGGAACTAGTTACGTCGAATTCCGAGACTATGCCCCGAAGGCTATTTTTATACGTTAATTCAAACAATATATTTTTAAAACTGAACAAATCACTTTTAAATTCAATTTAATAAATTTTATTATCTTCATTATTATTAATATAAATTTTGTATGCCTTTAAATTATTTTTATCAAGCTAAAAACTCAAAATTTCACTATTTAACCAATATTCAATTATTAAATTCAATAATTAAATAATTCAATATATAGTTATATTTGAAATTCAAGTTAAAAATTATCTTTTAAATATTTAAAATCAATTTAATATTCCAATTTCAAATAACCAAAATTCTGGGTCGTTACACCCTCTCCCCCGTTAAAGGAATTTCATCCCCGAAATTGCCAAGGTAAGAAGAATGGTCCAAAAACCCATTAACTTTCCCCAAACCCAATCAGTTTAAACAACTTCCCAAAATCAATTTATTGAAAACACATTATCACCTTTACTAATTTGTGAATTCATCCATAGATTCCAAATAATATCATTTACTCAACCATTTCAAGTTATAATCCAATATCAAATTTTAGTTATTAAAATTTTCTCCAAAATTTTCTAACTCCTTAAATTTTTGAAAAAATTCACCAGCGTCTTTTTTGAGCGGCTAGATTCATACAACTACAAGTCGCCTCTACGGGCCTAAATCCTCAAAAGAAAATAAAAGCCAAGTGGCTCAATCATAAAATCATCAATTTCAAACATTAATTTAAACATGTACCTTTGTGTCGGGCAATCCAATTTCTCTTTTGATGTCGAAGACATCAATTTAGTTCTTGATTTTATATATCTGTATCTAATTCACTAATGATATCCAATCAAATAATTCAAAATCATTTTATTTTTCAAATTTCAAATTTTCAATATTTGCTTTACTTAAGCCCGTACGATGTACATATACCATTCGTACGCAATATCAAATATGATCACTCACTCCACCCAATTTCACTTCCGAACTAGTATCGTTCACATGACTACTCTAGTGCGGACTCAGATCTGGTTCCTTGATCAGAAACTGTCATTCTCCTTGCGTAGCCATATCCTATGATAAAGACTCTCGGAATCAATCAAAAATCCATATCCAGTGTTCGCCATCGAAAATCGAGTGAAAAATCCTAACTCGGATCGGTATAAATTATCTTGAAATTATGTGCTCGAATCTGGATCAAATTTTCATGCGAATAAAGTAATATACGTACAACTTACGTATTTATATCAATTGATTTCTTAGCTATACCAAATTCTTTTTATTCACATTTACTTCCTTTCCATTTGTAACGACCCAGAATTTTGGATATTTGAAATTGAAATATTTAATTGATTTTAAATATTTAAAAGTTAATTTTTAACTTGAATTTCAAATATAACTATTTATTGGATAATTTAATTATTCAATTTAATAATTGAAAATTGGGTAAAATATTTTATCTAGAGTTTTAAGCTTGTTAAAAATAATCTAAAGGCTTATAAAATTTATATTGATAATACTGAAGATAATAAAGGCTTTAAAATTGAATTTGAAAGTGATTTGTTCAGTTTTAAAAATATATCGTTTAAATTTACATTTAAAAATAGCCTTCGGAGGCATAGTCTTAGAATTCGACAAAACCAGTTCCATTCGATCCGTAATAGTGTATTATTATTGGATTTCAAATTTCGTCGCGTTTGGAGTTATCGTTTGATCATATGAAATATAAACGCGCTGAAATTTATATCGAAAATTCAATATAATAATTGGGTCCAAAAAGCTATCTTCTCCATAAGATCGAATTAGGACTTGAAACCTTTTCCATTGCGTTCGAAATAGGGGTATAACATTATAATTGCCTAGCGGCACGCCTCAATGGGAGGTTGAGATTTTAAGCTACGAATTCGAGACGATTTAAATTTAAATAATAAATGGGTTTGACAGAATTTTCACATCAGCACTTTTTCACCTCTTTTCAAAACACTGTACACTAACCTTTTCAAACATGCAACAATTCACATCTCCTTCCCATCTTCTTTTTAAATTCACGCAACATTCAACAGTAAAAGAAAAAAAATAGGGGAAGCTTCAATAATTTATATCTCCTATTCTACTCAATGAAAAAAAAATCTAAAATTGATTTGTAAAATCCTATTTCCTCCTCCTCTTCAAATTAATATAAAATATAGGGGGTGCGGCTGAGTTTTGTCGAGCTCGACATAGAGAAAGTAAGACTAGGGTTTGGGTTTGTTTGGAATCTTGGCGTCGAGAGGCTAAATGGAGTTCGGTACTGGAATCAGCATGGAAAGGCGCACTTGGGGATGGAGTTTGGTGGCATACGGCTTCAATTGGGTGGCTACGACATTTGGTTTCACGGTCGATGAGAGCGCCTGGCCGCGAATGGTACGACGAAAGTAGGGTTGATGTGGGGGTGAGGAGATGAAGGAGATCGCGAAGGGAAGCTGGATGATGGCGTTGGATTATGGTTCTGACGACCACCGGAGGCGTGCAAGTGCACGACGACTTGCACGAGCATGGAGCTGCAAGCGTAGAACAAGGTTGGGGAAGATAAGTTTGCGGGTGGTACTTGGATTTGGGCCGGCTCATATGTATTGGTATTTTTTTATAATAATATTTGTTTTAATTTTTATAAACAGGAATATCATCAACATAAAAAATTTATATCTCATGCAAACGAGGTCCGATTCGGACGATTTAAGTTGCATTGGGATCGTATCGTCATCATCTACGCAAAGGAACTGGTTTAGACGAAATTGGAGCTTCTGAAATTTTCAGACAATTTCAAACGCGTTCGGATTCAATCAGAACCGGAACGCGAAATGGAACAGGAAATAAATGTGAGTTAATCTCACTCAAATTTGGTTTACCATAGTTATTTTTAAATAGTTAAATTTAATTATTGATTGGTTTATAGAATTGATAAATTATTATCAGTTGAATGTGATATTATATATAGTAGTATATATTGGAGTGATTGATATTCCGGCATATATATAGCGGATGAGACCCTATGCGCCCGCATAATAGCGGGTGACCCTATATACCGCAATATCCCCATCGAAGTGGGATTGGTATTTTTATATTATATTAACATCTGTGGATGCAGGGAAAACAGGTTGGAGGGATCCAACTGGATTCCTTTAAAATGTTGAATTTAATTTCATATATATTGATATATGATCTGTTTAAATAATCTGTAGTGGATTATAGTGCAATTTGAATTTATTGGATGCTATGGTATTATTGGATAGATTTTGGTATTTTAAATACCATAAATATGAATATTGAATTTTTAAAAAGAAAATAAGAAGGAGAATTTAAAATAAAAATATTTATAGTGAAATTTGGATAAATTTAAAGAAATGAATTTGGAAAAAAATAAATAGTTTGATTCCAATTTGCATTTAATAATTTTGGAATATTGTAAATAGAGATCTTGGAATATTGTAACTAGAGATTTTGAATAATGTAAATAAAAGGATTTTAATAATAGAACATAAGCGATATTTTTTAAGTGTTAAAAGGGATTTGTTTTAAAAATCGAGATTTAAAATAGATTTGGGAAAAATAAAATGGAAATATGAAAGTAAAAATATAGAATTGATGTTCCAGAATTAAATAGAATTTTAAGTCATAAAAAGGAAGTGAGATCTGAAATTAGTGGGACTTGGAATATATTTGGGTTATTCAAGAAATTGATTTAAAAGTGGAATTTAATTTAGAAAATCAATTTAAAATCGATTAAGTATTGGGAAAAACGTTTTAAAACGGAAAATGAGACTATGAAATTTAAAAACTAGGTTTATAAATGAAGTAAAGTAATTATCAGTGGATAAATTGAAATTATAAATTCACGATGAGGATTTATAACGAGATGGGTAAATCGGTTTAAAAATAAATGGCAGATTTATTTTTAGAAATGTGAAAAGGGATTTACGGAATTGGGACGTAAGTCAAATTGGAAATAAATCGAAAGAGATTTATAAATGTTAGACTTGCTATATTGGAATTGGAAAATTCATTTTTATCGAGGCATTCAGTTACTTCAAAAAGGGAGGATTTTTAAGTATTAACTAGAAATTTAAAAGTGTTTAAGAATATTTTAGAAAATTAATTGGTTAGTTGTTTTAAAAACTGTTTAAGTATATTTGATTATTGGTTAAGTAGTTTAAATTAAGTCAATTATTATTTAAGAATAAATCAGTATTACTATTATTTTAAAAGATAAATTATTCAATATTAATATTATATAATAATTTTTATTTTAAAGAGTATTTGACTAAAATTAACTTGGAAATTTATATAGAAATTTTTATAAGTATTATTCTTGAGAAAATTTTTAAATAAAGTTTACGGGAAATAATGGTATACCCGCATGGCGAAATCGGAGGCAGTGAGTGCCTGTAGTTAAGTCTTGGATTTCTCTGGGATAGAGACGTAACCATTGAGTTGTAAATCCATGGTTTGATACCGCAGTGGTACTTTCCATACTATTTTTAAAAAGGGCTTTGAAATATTCTTTTGAAAAAGGGACAGTTGGTGAATTTACTAAATTCGATAAGTTAAGTACATATATTGGATAAGAGATTTAATTTATTAAAATTAAATTAAAAAGAGATTTAGAGTTTTTATGTGGAAAATGGAATAATTGGTTGAATGGTTGTTTATTTGATAGTTAAATAACCGACTATCAAATCTGGACCAAAAATATAACTTTGGGAATATCTAGGAGAAATACGGGTATTATATGGTACTGTTACCGTTCGAGGTGCTATACTGTACGTATAAACTCGTTTCGTTCTTCTAGGACGTTGATAAGGAAATCTGTCCACGAATTGTGAGGAGGTGATCTCCTATCTTATTTTCGTCTGTTTATTTCCTAGAAAACCAGGTTTGAGTTTACCGAAAATATCGAACGTTGTTTTCGAAGAGACCGGGATCGGATAAGTTATCCGAAACCACTTCGATCCAACGAGTACATTTTCGCAGTGAAAACAAGAGCATGGAGTCAAAGATGGTGTAGTGAAGTGCAAGGGCTAATCGCTACTAATTTTGAGGATTATTCCAAAATGGATGTAGTAGGAATAGTGCCTTCGGTTCCTGTAACGACCCGCCGTTCATTCCACAGAATGACGCGTCATTAATAAGAAAGAAAGGGATAGAAAGAGAAAAGAAGAGAAGAGAGAAAGAAACAACATTAGAATCTCAACAGCGGAACAAATAAATTATATTAATAACATAAGTATTACATAATATACAACGACTATCAGAGTTACACAGATTATACAACACATACTAGACAGTTATAAACACATGTCTAGTTATTACAACTCAAGTACAACACAGACAAATGACTCAAAGATCAACACAGCAGAACCACTTATATATCTACAAACGCTGAAGCCTTCTACTCCATTTCTCCTCCAGAAAACTCGTCAAAGCAAACCTGAATCCCTTGGCTACTCGTAAAAATTTGAGTACCCAAGAGTTTATAAAGCAGAAAATAAACACTTGGGTCAGACATGGGTCTGGTGTGAGTAACAGGTTAAAGTTGCTTAACTGTGAAAACCATTTGGAAAGAAAAGGTATCTCGTAAGACTTCCCGCACATAAACACGGAAAAGTTTTTACCTTACGATAACCAAAACATTGATAGGAAATCCAGTTATATTATAATAGGGTCTAGGGTTTTCAAATAAATATAAAATAGCAGAAATTGTTACATTATTAAATTCCAGCATACTAGCCACAAAGTGGGTTATACAATCAAGTCCGTTATCACTTATTGGAGATTGGATTCCATACAATGGCAGGGCTACCGGGGTACCGCCCGTCACAGTACGTGGCCTAGATCACCGTACCGAGGATTACTCCCAATCCCCTGCAACACAAAGCCGGAACCATCCCTTACTGGATAATTCCGAATAAAAATCACCACACGGTTGTGTACATCAACCGCACAACTAAGCCGAAATAGAAAGTGACATCTAGACAGGGATGATCTTACTCTCAGTGGGTGCTACCCATGAAGCCTTGATGCACCTCCCTTGTTTTAGCCATTCCCGGTTGATGAGGCTTGAGGCTACGATTACCTTTAATCAGAACACATCACTTAAAATGCTCATCGTCCACCTGACGATGTTCTGAAAGCATTGAATCCATACAAGTTCGTTCCGGGTTCGAACGAAATCGAAGGCATTATCTCGTTACACTCATTTTGGAATCACCCTCAGAGTTAACGACAATAACCCTTGCACTCTGAATCTTCGTCTTCACTTGAGATTCACGACCTATCGTTAATTTGGATCGATGTGGTATTCGGATATCCAAATCTGGAAACCCGATCCCGGTCTCATCGAAATCCAAAACGTATCTTTTAAGGCCAAGTTGTTTTAAGGTTAAAACAATTCTATTCTATTATCTATATACACATAGATAGATAATTCACAGATTCACAATAGATAATCAACATTATCATTATAAGCAGATAATCCATATTATCATCATAAACAGATAATCCATACCATCATCAAAATAGATAATCCATGTAACGACCCTAGATTTTATTTAATTAAATTTGTAAAATTTGTAAAGGAATTTTTATGATGATAATTAAAGTTTGTAAAATAGATAACCCAACATGAACAGTAGACTCCATCCAACCTATTTCTTAAATTGATAATTAAAGGAATTTTTGAATAAAAAATTTGTAAAATTAATTATAAATGAAAGCGAGTTTCCCCGATACAAAATAAATTTGATATAAATCATTTAAATTTAATAATATTGTAAATATTGTACATATATGTGAATATATATATATATACACGTGATATATGAGAAAATTTGAAGTTAATATATATATATATATATTGAATTCAAGTTTAAATCTAAGTTTAAATGGTTTAATAATAATAATAAATGATAATAATAGATATTAAGTTATAAATAGAATCAAAACATATAAGATAAATTTTATATAAGTTATAATAATACAAAGTAACAAGGCTACTGAAAAGTAAACTTTGTAAATATATAAGTATGTACACTTAAGAATATAGGTTCATGTTTGCTAGGCTGTAAGTAATTATGTAAGACATAGGGGAAATGTATTCATGTTGTGCAGGAAGTATAATTAACTATGCTCACTTGAAAAGAAAAATCATAGTAGTACATACGAAAGATAAAATATGTAGACTTAAGGACATCCTCATTAAATGTTAAGCATCTCTAGTACACAAACTAGATCATATCAGCCCCCATGTAATAAAAATCTCTGACCAAATATTAAAAGAAGCTTGTATAAATAAAATAAACATCCCCTGTAAACTCTATTCTATATATCAATCTGCTCATTCATTTTCGTATACAAAAGAAAACTTAGCATACTAGAAAGTATTTCAAATGAAACTTATTTTCATCTCAAAACAAAAATGGAAATCAAAATAAAAAAAAGGTTTCAATAGCGTTGCAACTGCAGTTTCGAAACAAAGAAGATTCAGCTAGCAAATTCAAAGTCTGTTTCAACAAAAATAAAATAGCTCGGTCCATTTGGAAAACCAGGTGAGTAACATCACCATTTTAAATTGTTAAGTATATAATTATATTGCCTGCTTATCTTTGAAGTATAATATGCTTGTGAATATATTTTAAAACTCTATGTATGTATGGGTATATTAGTGTGTGAAATGCTGTGTGTTTGAATTTTCTGTCTCTGGCTTTAGTTCCAGGTTCAAAAGAAGAAGAAAAAATCATTTGCTAATAATCCAATCTATGTTATGACTTAAGTGTTGAATCAAATATATTTGTTATGTCATAGGCTTTAGTTTTGATTTGTTTAAGTTAAAACAAATTGCATTGAGCTCTGGAAATACAGAACTTCATAGTTAACTAAAAATAATTCAAAAAAATAAATTGTCAAAAATCTTTGAATCAGGTATAGGAATCAAATACTCAAAACAAAAATTGATTTTTGAAACAAAAATGGAAGTGTTTAGTAGAGGGGATTGATAGAAATTCTAGGTTTAACAGAAAATAGAAATTCGAGTGTCTCTGTTGATCTCGATCGTCTGGAAGGCCGAGTTTCTTTCTGATGATGGTGGAGTGGTCAGTGACTAAGGGAAAAATGGTGGAATTGGTGGTTGGTTACCGTGGTGATGGTGGTGGTCTGATTCGTTCTGTAAACCTAGTTTTGGTCTGGGTTGATGAGGTTGGTCAGTTCGATCACTATGGTTGATCGAGTTTGCTGGAACTCGGGGAGATGGATGCTGGGGCAGAGTCGAGGCTGTGGCGGTGGCGGTGGCTTTCTGGTGGTCGGAGCTCTGATGATGAGGCGTTGCCAGGTTTTGGTTCGTGTGCGTCGTTTGGTTCCAGGTTTTGGTTCGTACGTACTCGATTTCGTTTTCATCATTGATTCAAGGACCGAGGTGGTCAGGTAGTTTGGGTAGGACATAGGCGACTTGTCGGTGGCCAGAGGAATGGTCGGAGGGCACTGGATGGCCATCAACAGCATGGAGTCAAAGATGGTGCAGTGAAAACAAGAGCATGGAGTCAAAGATGGTGCAGTGAAGTGCAAGGGCTAATCGCTACTAATCTTGAGGATTATTCCAAAATGGATGTAGTAGGAATAGTGCCTTCGGTTCCTGTAACGACCCGCCGTTCATTCCACAGAATGATGCGTCATTAATAAGAAAGAAAGGGATAGAAAGAGAAAAGAGGAGAAGAGAGAAAGAAACAACATTAGAATCTCAACAGCGGAACAAATAAATTATATTAATAACATAAGTATTACATAATATACAACGACTATCAGAGTTACACAGATTATACAACACGTACTAGACAGTTATAAACACCTGTCTAGTTATTACAACTCAAGTACAACACAGACAAATGACTCAGAGATCAACACAGCGGAACCACTTATATATCTACAAACACTGAAGCCTTCTGCTCCATTTCTCCTCCAGAAAACCCGTCAAAGCAAACCTGAATCCCTTGGCTACTCGTAAAAATTTGAGTACCCAAGAGTTTATAAAACAGAAAATAAACACTTGGGTCAGACATGGGTTTGGTGTGAGTAACAGGTTAAAGTTGCTTAACTGTGAAAACCATTTGGAAAGAAAAGGTATCTCGTAAGACTTCCCGCACATAAACACGGAAAAGTTTTTACCTTACGATAACCAAAACATTGATAGGAAATCCAGTTATATTATAATAGGGTCTAGGGTTTTCAAATAAATATAAAATAGCTGAAATTGTTACATTATTAAATTCCAGCATACTAGCCACAAAGTGGGTTATACAATCAAGTCCGTTATCACTTATTGGAGATTGGATTCCATACAATGGTAGGGCTACCGGGGTACCGCCCGTCACAGTACATGGCCTAGATCACCGTACCGAGGATTACTCCCAATCCCCTGCAACACAAAGCCGGAACCATCCCTTACTGGATAATTCCGAATAAAAATCACCCCACGGTTGTGTACATCAACCGCACCACTAAGCCGAAATAGAAAGGGACATCTAGACAGGGATGATCTTACTCTCAGTGGGTGCTACTCACGAAGCCTTGCTGCACCTCCCCTGTTTTAGCCATTCCCGGTTGATGAGGCTTGAGGCTACGATTACCTTTAATCAGAACACATCACTTAAAGTGCTCATCGTCCACCTGACGATGTTATGAAAGCATTCAATCCATACAAGTTCGTTCTAGGTTCGAACGAAACCGAAGGCATTATCTCGTTACACTCATTTTGGAATCACCCTCAGAGTTAACGACAATAACCCTTGCACTCTGAATCTTCGTCTTCACTTGAGATTCACGACCTATCGTTAATTTGGATTGATGTGGTATTCGGATATCCAAATCTGGAAACCCGATCCCGGTCTCATCGAAATCCAAAACGTATCTTTTAAGGCCAAGTTGTTTTAAGGTTAAAACAATTCTATTCTATTATCTATATACACATAGATAGATAATTCATAGATTCACAATAGATAATCAACATTATCATTATAAGCAGATAATCCATATTATCATCATAAACAGATAATCCATACCATCATCAAAATAGATAATCCATGCAACGACCCTAGATTTTATTTAATTTAAATTGATAATTAAAGGAATTTTTGAATAAAAAATTTGTAAAATTAATTATAAATGAAAGCGAGTTTCCCCGATACAAAATAAATTTGATATAAATCATTTAAATTTAATAATATTGTAAATATTGTACATATATGTGAATATATATATATACGTGATATATGAGAAAATTTGAAGTTAATATATATGTATATTGAATTCGAGTTTAAATCTAAGTTTAAATGGTTTAATAATAATAATAAATGATAATAATAGATATTAAGTTATAAATAGAATCAAAACATATAAGATAAATTTTATATAAGTTATAATAATACAAAGTAACAAGGCTACTGAAAAGTAAACTTTGTAAATATATAAGTATGTACACTTAAGAATATAGGTTCATGTTTGCTAGGCTGTAAGTAATTATGTAAGACATAGGGGAAATGTATTCATGTTGTGCAGGAAGTATAATTAACTATGCTCACTTGAAAAGAAAAATCATAGTAGTACATACGAAAGATAAAATATGTAGACTTAAGGACATCCTCATTAAATGTTAAGCATCTCTAGTACACAGGCTAGATCATATCAGCCCCCATGTAATAAAAATCTTTGACCAAATATTAAAAGAAGCTTGTACAAATAAAATAAACATCCCCTGTAAACTCTATTCTATATATCAATATGCTCATTCATTTTCGTATACAAAAGAAAACTTAGCATACTAGAAAGTATTTCAAACGAAACTTATTTTCATCTCAAAACAAAAATGGAAATCAAAATAAAAAAAGGTTTCAATAGCGTTGCAACTGCAGTTTCGAAACAAAGAAGATTCAGCTAGCAAATTCAAAGTCTGTTTCAACAAAAATAAAACAGCTCAGTCCATTTGGAAAACCAGGTGAGTAACATCACCATTTTAAATTGTTAAGTATATAATTATATTGCCTGCTTATCTTTGAAGTATAATATGCTTGTGAATATATTTTAAAACTCTATGTATGTATGGGTATATTAGTGTGTGAAATGCTGTGTGTTTGAATTTTCTGTCTCTGGCTTTAGTTCCAGGTTCAAAAGAAGAAGAAAAAATCATTTGCTAATAATCCAATCTATGTTATGACTTAAGTGTTGAATCAAATATATTTGTTATGTCATAGGCTTTAGTTTTGATTTGTTTAAGTTAAAACAAATTGCATTGAGCTTGGAAATACAGAACTTCATAGTTAACTAAAAATAAGTCAAAAAAATAAATTGTCAAAAATCTTTGAATCAGGTATAGGAATCAAATACTTAAAACAAAAATTGATTTTTGAAACAAAAATGGAAGTGTTTAGTAGAGGGGATTGATAGAAATTCTGGGTTTACCAGAAAATAGAAATTCGAGTGTCTCAGTTGATCTCGATCGTTTGGAAGGCCGAGTTTCTTTCTGATGATGGTGGAGTGGTCAGTGACTAAGGGAAAAATGGTGGAATTGGTGGTTGGTTACCGTGGTGATGGTGGTGGTCTGATTTGTTCTGTAAACCTAGTTTTGGTCTGGGTTGATGAGGTTGGTCAGTTCGATCACTATGGTTGATCGAGTTCGCTGGAACTCGGGGAGATGGATGCTGGGGCATAGTCGAGGCTGTGGCAGTGGCGATGGCTTTCTGGTGGTCGGAGCTCTGAGGATGAGGCGTTGCCAGGTTTTGGTTCGTGTGCGTCGTTTGGTTCCAGGTTTTTGTTTGTACGTACTCGATTTCGTTTTCATCATTGATTCAAGGACCGAGGTGGTCAGGTGGTTTGGGTAGGACATAGGCGACTTGTCGGTGGCCAGAGGAATGGTCGGAGGGCACTGGATGGCCAGTGCACGTGTACAGTGTGCACGTTGAATTTGGAGAAGATGGGTTGTGTGGAAAGCTCGGGTTTGTCTCGTGCAAATGGGGGTACAACTCGAAGTAGGGGAAGGTTGGACTCGAAGCATTTTAGTGGTGCCTCGGGTCATATTGTCATTTACAGTTTTAAAAACCTATTTATTTCTGAAATTTAAACTAAGTCTAAATTTGTAAATTAAAAACTAAACTGAGTTTTAAACTAAGTTTAAAATATGAATCAAGTCTAGTTTGGAATTTAGTTTGAAACAAATAAGTTTTAAATTTAAATTTTTTTTAATACTAAAAAATGCTTAAGTATTGAAAAAGAAAATTTGAATTTTAAAAAGAAAATCAAATTGTGAAAGAAAGAATTGAACAAAGTTCAATCAAAATTTAAATCCAGATCTTAAATTAATCTTGAACTTCAGATTTTAAATTTAAAATGAAGTTTATGAATTTAAATGTTTAGAATGAATTCAAATGTTAAAGAATATTATAAAGTGTGAAATCTAAAAAGGAATTTAATTTAATTCTTTAAATTTCTTTTATAATAAAAGTATTACTTTAATATAAGAAAATTAAAAGTTTGAAAGAATTGGATTTTTAAACTTTATGGTTATTGATCCTTAAGCTTGAAAATTAAATATGAAATTTAAAAGGGAAAAAAAAGAAAATTTGAAATCAATGTTTCCAAACACATTGTAAATAATAATTAAGTCATAAGTATGAATGAGTTATACTTTAAGAAATGAAGATAAGTGATTAAAAATTCATTAATTATTAATTTTATTAAAATGGTTTATAATTAGTTAATGTTAATTAACCAGGATTAGTAATTCATAAGAAATTAATCTGATTTGAATTAATCAGACAACTAACTGACCTTACTTATGAATGTTTGGATTCTATTTGATGATTTGATTGTTTGATATCCCTGATATATGATGCTTTGTGATACATCCTGATTTATGTTGTGATCTGTAATTTACTTATCTGCGATATATATATCTGTGATTTCTGTTTCTGTGATATATTACTATGTGAATATGGAACCCCTTGACCCGTAAACGACATTTGAATTTCGATGCGACAAGGAGTCGGATTCCAGTTGGTTATCTGAAACCCACATCGAATTGTAATAATGAATCTTTGTGACTGATAAATTTACTTTATCTATGAATCTGTGAATGAAGATAAGCGTTATCGATTATACCGCTTATCGATATATTTGTGATGATGATGTTGCACTATTGTGTGTAAAACCCCTAGACTACACCATACACACACAAATATGGATTTCACGTGGAAATCGGTTAAATCACAGATGATTTAAATTCAATGTTTTGAAATTGGGAATTTGGGTTTAAAGTGAAAAGCTTTTGAAATGGAATTTCAAAGATAAAAGTTATTTTGAATAACTTGATCGAGTTTTGAAAATTTAAATAATTTGATTTAAATTTGAATTTCAAGTTTGAAATAGAATTGAAATGTTTTGAAAACTATGAAATGAGTCTTTGATTCAAAGACCGGATGAGTTAATCTAACTTGAAATAGAATTGTTTTGAAAGACTATGAATGAATCTTTGAAAACGAGTTTTGAAAGCTATAAGTTAAATCTTGATTTAAAGATTTAACGATTTAATCAAATTGAAATGGAAATCGATTTGAAAATCTATGAATGAATCTTTGTGAACGGGTTTAACGTTGTGAATTGAATCTTCTTGTTTAAAAGATTAAAAGTGTGGAAATTGTTTAAACCAGTGAAGGTTTTTGAAATGAATCTTTTTGTTTAAAAGATTGGAAATGGTAATTTGTTTTAACCATTCGAATGAAAAGTTTTGGGCTTTAAGCTGTGATTTAACTGAGACCCCAGTATCCATATGATTTTTAATTGCGCTCGTTATTCGGTTTAGCCGGGAAAGGACCTTTGTGTCATATAACCCATTCCGAATAGTGATACGACGATATGGATAGCATTTGAAGACCGGTGGTGAAGACCGGGTATTTGCGAGAGCGATAGGATGACCTATCGATTTCTCTGCATCATGGCTCCGGTATAGAGATTCCCTAAGTGATGGGAAGTCCGATCGAGATTGTGAATACGCGGTTTTGCAAAGGCTTCTTCGGAAGTGCCTTCGGTTCTGTTCGAACCCGGAACAGACTTGTATGGATGTGTGTCTGACGTTACACTTTGAGATGTAAAGCTGGTTTCTATCAAATACATTTCTGTTGGTGGCGGAGAATTTATTCTCTTAGCTTAACACCCTTCTCTGAGACGTACGAGCTCAGATGTTATGTAGTTGATGGTTACTAGTGATACATTCCCAATTTGGTAATGTGACATACGAAGTGCTGCTGATCAATTGTTGATCAAAGCGTTGCTTTGTGAAAAAGCGTGGCTTTGTGAACGAGACTTCGTCGAGCCTCACAACCCGGTAATGGTCGAAACAGGAATGTTGCGACAAAAGGTTTTTAGGGGTAGCGCCCCTAGGGTATGTCATTTCCTTCTGGATAAAAGGTGATATCATGGTATGGAGCCCAGATATTTTACCTATGTTGATTATACTTTGTGGCTGTTACTTTGCGATTGAGGATCCTCGGATAAAGGTTGGTTACGACCGGGGGATGACATACTTGTGTGTTAGTTACCTAGTTACAGCTGTACAGCATGAGGTAGCGTCAGTGTGTTAGTTACCTAGTTACAGCTGTACAGCGTGAGGTAGCGTCGACCTTTTGTTTGCAGAGATCCGGTTAGGATCCGGGGCGTCTTTCCAGAGGCGTTTCTATTTCGGTATAAGGAAGTTCCTTAGCCTGATCATTTGTTGGAAATCCAAAAAAACAATACGAACCCTGTACGGTTTTAGTTGTATTACCTGCTATGGAATGTGGCGGTAACCTGCTATTGAACGTAGTAGCTATAGTAGGCATACGATGAAATGTTGTATGCTGGCTAAGATTAATATTGTATTTTCGAAATGTTTTCACACTATGCACTAGTAATAATATCAAAAGAGTTTTTGTTTGCGTAGTAAGCATGTTTGACTATCATAAGAAGAAATCTCCTCCAATTCTGCGTTTGCATTGTGTGTGTGGTGGGAGGTCTTATGGTAGTTTCATTTTCCAAAAGCATTGCGAAATTGACTTTAAAATTATCATGTTGCTGTTTTAAAGATAAAACTGTTTTAAGTTCTCACACCAGTCACCATGACTGACCTGGAGTTTATTGTTTCCTTCCTAAACTCTGGGTGCCCACCATTTTCCACACGGGCAGTCTAGAGTTGGGATTCTCAGATATTCAGGTTGAGTAGATTATCTGGAGCTGGTTTAGTTCTTGGAGTTCAGGACTGCATTTGCTTATCTTGGTGCGTCGTGATGGTGGTTCGAGCTTGGCGTTGGATTTGTTGGAGTCATTCTCGTTTGTAGATCATTTGGAGTGATCTCTTTTGTTCTGTTATTTCCGCTGTATCATTATTTATCTCTGATATTGTTGTATCATATTGATATCATTGTTGTGTATCATTATGGATATTGTATTCATTGGATTGTATATGATATCGTTGATTTCTTTATTCCGCTGTGTTGTTATACTTAATGGTGTTATAAGCTCCCGCGACTCGGATTTGAACGGTCGAATCTGCGGCATTCGAGTACGATGTAAAGTACGGATGTCGATTTTCGAACGCGAAAAATCCGTATCGTTACATTTGGTATTAGAGCTAAGGTAAAACTTTAGCTCAGGAGTATAACACGTTAGGTAGCTCATTAGAGATAGAGTGAAGTAAACTCTAGAATGAGTAATTCCTCAGATATCCGCCTGAATGCCTCAGTAAATTCTCTTACTATCCACTGATAGTGAGTATGAGTGCAAGAAGAGGACGAGATAGGGGACAGGAAATACGACTATAAATGGTCAATACCCTGCAACAGTGGAAACAAACTTTCTTATCAATATCCTTTGATTCGTTTCCAAAATTCTTTTGATTTCTTCGTACCAGCTAGAAGAAGAAGTTTCGGTGTGATGATGGTTCTACGAATCGTTGTAGAAAGTCCTTACTTTGTATCTTCATCGATTTCTTATCAGATTTTTTTTGATTTAAACCTTAATGAATTTGAAATTGGAAATTTTAATATGAGGATAAAATTGAATTGAATCGATAAAACGATATCGTTTGAAACCAAAATTTGAAATTCTATTGTAATTTCTTTTAAATACCAAAGTCCGAAGAGGGAAAAATTGGTATGTACTTTGAGATATTCCGACTTGAGTTTGGAATTCATATCTTAAGTTTGAGGAGTTATAGGAGATCGAATCTGTCTATCTCTGTATTTGTTTTCGTGCCTGCGAATTTCGAGGACGAAATTCTTTTAAGGGGGGAAGTTTGTAACGACCCTAGATTTTATTTAATTTAAATTGATAATTAAAGGAATTTTTGAATAAAAAATTTGTAAAATTAATTATAAATGAAAGCGAGTTTCCCCGATACAAAATAAATTTGATATAAATCATTTAAATTTAATAATATTGTAAATATTGTACATATATGTGAATATATATGTATACGTGATATATGAGAAAATTTGAAGTTAATATATATGTATATTGAATTCGAGTTTAAATCTAAGTTTAAATGGTTTAATAATAATAATAAATGATAATAATAGATATTAAGTTATAAATAGAATCAAAACATATAAGATAAATTTTATATAAGTTATAATAATACAAAGTAACAAGGCTACTGAAAAGTAAACTTTGTAAATATATAAGTATGTACACTTAAGAATATAGGTTCATGTTTGCTAGGCTGTAAGTAATTATGTAAGACATAGGGGAAATGTATTCATGTTGTGCAGGAAGTATAATTAACTATGCTCACTTGAAAAGAAAAATCATAGTAGTACATACGAAAGATAAAATATGTAGACTTAAGGACATCCTCATTAAATGTTAAGCATCTCTAGTACACAGCCTATATCATATCAGCCCCCATGTAATAAAAATCTCTGACCAAATGTTTAAAGAAGCTTGTACAAATAAAATAAACATCCCCTGTAAACTCTATTCTATATATCAATCTGCTCATTCATTTTTGTATACAAAAGAAAACTTAGCATACTAGAAAGTATTTCAAATGAAACTTATTTTCATCTCAAAACAAAAATGGAAATCAAAATAAAAAAAGGTTTCAATAGCGTTGCAACTGCAGTTTCGAAACAAAGAAGATTCAGCTAGCAAATTCAAAGTCTGTTTCAACAAAAATAAAACAGCTCAGTCCATTTGGAAAACCAGGTGAGTAACATCACCATTTTAAATTGTTAAGTATATAATTATATTGCCTGCTTATCTTTGAAGTATAATATGCTTGTGAATATATTTTAAAACTCTGTGTATGTATGGGTATATTAGTGTGTGAAATGCTGTGTGTTTGAATTTTCTGTCTCTGGCTTTAGTTCCAGGTTCAAAAGAAGAAAAAAAATCATTTGCTAATAATCCAATCTATGTTATGACTTAAGTGTTGAATCAAATATATTTGTTATGTCATAGGCTTTAGTTTTGATTTGTTTAAGTTAAAACAAATTGCATTGAGCTCTGGAAATACAAAACTTCATAGTTAACTAAAAATAAGTCAAAAAAATAAATTGTCAAAAATCTTTGAATCAGGTATAGGAATCAAATACTTAAAACAAAATTTGATTTTTGAAACAAAAATGGAAGTGTTTAGTAGAGGGGATTGATAGAAATTCTGGGTTTACCAAAAAATAGAAATTCGAGTATCTCTGTTGATCTCGATCGTCTAGAAGGCCGAGTTTCTTTCTGATGATGGTGGAGTGGTCAGTGACTAAGGGAAAAATGGTGGAATTGGTGGTTGGTCACCGTGGTGATGGTGGTGGTCTAATTCATTCTGTAAACCTAGTTTTTGTCTGGGTTGATGAGGTTGGTCAGTTCGATCACTATGGTTGATCGAGTTCGCTGGAACTCAGGGAGATGGATGTTGGGGCATAGTCGAGGCTGTGGTGGTGGCGGTGGCTTTCTAGTGGTCGGAGCTCTGAGGATGAGGCGTTGCCAGGTTTTGGTTCGTGTGCGTCGTTTGGTTCCAGGTTTTGGTTCGTACGTACTCGATTTCATTTTCATCATTGCATCAAGGACCGAGGTGTTCAGGTGGTTTGGGTAGGACATAGGCGACTTGTCGGTGGCCAGAGGAATGGTCGGAGGGCACTGGATGGCCAGTGCACGTGTACAGTGTGCACGTTAAATTTGGAGAAGATGGGTTGTGTGGAAAGCTCGGGTTTGTCTCGTGCAAATGGGGGTACAACTCGAAGTAGAGGAAGGTTGGACTCGAAGCATTTTAATGGTGCCTCGGGTCATATTGTCATTTACAGTTTTAAAAACCTGTTTATTTCTGAAATTTAAATTAAGTCTAAATTTGTAAATTAAAAACTAAACTGAGTTTTAAACTAAGTTTAAAATATGAATTCAAGTCTAGTTTGGAATTTAGTTTGAAACAAATAAGTTTTAAATTTAAATTGTTTTTAATACTCAAAATTGCTTAAGTATTGAAAAAGAAATTTTGAATTTTAAAAAGAAAATCAAATTGTGAAAGAAAGAATTGAACAAAGTTCAATCAAAATTTAAATCCAGATCTTAAATTAATCTTGAACTTCAGATTTTAAATTTAAAATGAAGTTTATGAATTTAAATGTTTAGAATGAATTCAAATGTTAAAGAATATTATAAAGTGTGAAATCTAAAAAGGAATTTAATTTAATTCTTTAAATTTCTTTTATAATAAAAGTATTACTTTAATATAAGAAAATTAAAAGTTTGAAAGAATTGGATTTTTAAACTTTATGGGTATTGATCCTTAAGCTTGAAAATTAAATGTGAAATTTAAAAGGAAAGAAAAAGAAAATTTGAAATCAATGTTTCCAAACACATTGTAAATAATAATTAAGTCATAAGTATGAATGAGTTATACTTTAAGAAATGAAGATAAGTGATTAAAAATTCATTAATTATTAATTTTATTAAAATGGTTTATAATTAGTTAATGTTAATTAACCAGGATTAGTAATTCATAAGAAATTAATCTGATTTGAATTAATCAGACAACTAACTGAACTTACTTATGAATGTTTGGATTCTATTGGATGATTTGATTGTTTGATATCCCTGATATATGATGCTTTGTGATACATCCTGATTTATGTTGTGATCTGTAATTTACTTATCTGCGATATATATATCTGTGATTTCTGTTTTTGTGATATATTACTATGTGAATATGAAACCCCTTGACCCGTAAACGACATTTGAATTTCGATGCGACAGGGAGTCGGATTCCAGTTGGTTATCCGAAACCCACATCGAATTGTAATAATGAATCTTTGTGACTGATAAATTTACTTTATCTATGAATCTGTGAATGAAGATAAGAGTTATCAATTATACCGCTTATCGATATATATGTGATGATGATGTTGCACTATTGTGTGTAAAACCCCTGGACTACACCATACACACAAAAATATGGATTTCACATGGAAATCGGTTAAATCACAGATGATTTAAATTCAATGTTTTGAAATTGAAATTTTAATTTCAATTGATTTTGAAATTGGGAATTTGGGTTTAAAGTGAAAAGCTTTTGAAATGGAATTTCAAAGATAAAAGTTATTTTGAATAACTTGATCGAGTTTTGAAAATTTAAATAATTTGATTTAAATTTGAATTTCAAGTTTGAAATAGAATTGAAATGTTTTGAAAACTATGAAATGAGTCTTTGATTCAAAGACCGGATGAGTTAATCTAACTTGAAATAGAATTGTTTTGAAAGACTATGAATGAATCTTTGAAAACGAGTTTTGAAAGCTATAAGTTAAATCTTGATTTATAGATTTAACGAGTTAATCAAATTGAAATGGAAATCGATTTGAAAATCTATGAATGAATCTTTATGAACGGGTTTAACGTTGTGAATTGAATCTTCTTGTTTAAAAGATTAAAAGTGTGGAAATTGTTTAAACCAGTGAAGGTTTTTGAAATGAATCTTTTTGTTTAAAAGATTGGAAATGGTAATTTGTTTTAACCATTCGAATGAAAAGTTTTGGGCTTTAAGCTATGATTTAACTGAGACCCCAGTATCCATATGATTTTTAATTGCGCTCGTTATTCGATTTAGCTGGGAAAGGACCTTTGTGTCATATAACTCATTTCGAATAGTGATACGACGATATGGATAGCATTTGAAGACCGGTGGTGAAGACCGGGTATTTGCGAGGGCGATAGGATGACCTATCGATTTTCTCTGCATCATGGCTCCGGTATAGAGATTCCCTAAGTGATGGGAAGTCCGATCGAGATTGTGAATACCCGGATTTGCAAGGGCTTCTTCGGACGTGCCTTCGGTTCTGTTCGAACCCGGAATAGACTTGTATGGATGTGTGTCTGACGTTACACTTTGAGATGTAAAGCTGGTTTCTATCAAATACATTTCTGTTGGTGGCGGAGAATTTATTCTCTTAGCTTAACACCCTTCTCTGAGACGTACGAGCTCAGATGTTATGTAGTTGATGGTTACTAGTGATACATTCCCAATTTGGTAATGTGGCATACGAAGTGCTGCTGATCAATTGTTGATCAAAGCGTGGCTTTGTGAAAAAGCGTGGCTTTGTGAAAAAGCGTGGCTTTGTGAAAAAGCGTGGCTTTGTGAAAAAGCGTGGCTTTGTGAACGAGACTTCGTCGAGCCTCACAACCCGGTAATGGTCGAAATAGGAATGTTGCAACAAAAGGTTTGTAGGGGTAGCGCCCCTAGGTTATGCCATTTCCTTCTGGATAAAAGGTGATATCATGGTATGGAGCCCAGATATTTTACCTATGTTGATTATACTTTGTGGCTGTTGCTTTGCGATTGAGGATCCTCGGATAAAGGTTGGTTACGACCGGGGGATGACATACTTGTGTGTTAGTTACCTAGTTATAGCTGTACAGCGTGAGGTAGCGTCAGTGTGTTAGTTACCTAGTTATAGCTGTACAGCGTGAGGTAGCGTCGACCTTTTGTTTGCAGAGATCCTGTAACAACCCGGATTTTTGTATTGATTAATATCGTCGTTAGACGATTAAATCTAGTTGTAAATTGCTATTGAGAGTTTCGAATCCGGTTTAAATTCTTCTGGAAATTGATTAAGTGTGTTTGGGTTTTTATTATTAATCTCGGCCCACTAGTTTGTAACCATGATTATATTCAAAAACCCGATCCCTTTTTCTCATTCCACCCAAAAATAAAAATGGTGGCTCGTCCTTGTCCCTTTTTCACGAAATTAGGGCATGCTCATAGTTGCTTCGTTCGTCTCCTCTCTGACGATTTATCGTGAAGTTCAACTGCTTCTTTTCGTCGAGGGAGATTGCGTGCTTGGCTTCGTTCGACTTAGGTGTGCCACGGCTTCAACTCGGAGCTGTTCGATCCCCAGACTCGTGCTCGTTCGAGATTCCTCCAAGTCGCATCGAAAAAGGTGAGTGGCTCTTTCCACTCACATCTTATTCGAACGTGTGGGTTTACTAGGGATCTTTGCGATTTTACCTTTGAACGGTTCGTCTTTGTTCTAGTTGATATTGAGATTGTTTGACAGTGTTGATTTTTCGACTTTGTTTCAGTTGACTCTGGTCAGTTGCTCACGAGTTCAAACTTGATTTTGAGATTTTTAGTTAGACACTGCCATATAATCTGGTTCGAAATTGATTTTTATTGTTGTTATACATGTGAACTTGGTGTTGCCATTCATCTGGTTTAGAAGTTTACCACCTGCTGGTTACTTACACACGGTTGTAATTGACTAGCTGTTCCAAATGCACAGAACTTTAAAATGAGCATATGTTTTACTTTCAGAAGTATGAAGTTATATTAGAATTCAATTATGTGATTCGAGAAAACACAGTTTGAAAAATAATTGGGATTTTCATGTACAAAGGCCCTCTAATAAATGTCATACCTATTATAAAAAGAAGTTTTGAAATGTATAACCAAGTATACACATGTTTCAGGCTAGTATGACCTAGCGTGACCATTCATGGGATTTTCATTTCATCACTGCTGTTGCATTCGTGTACTTCATATGCATACTTTGATCACATTTGCCATTTTATCATCTGTACCTCTATAAGCTTGAGTTTGCATAGTCTCATCATGGTTCATGTATCACTTGATGTACAGTGCATTTTTGCTTTATGTACACTTGTGTTGTATTCTTGTTTGTGGCATTCTTCACCTGGAACTTGGACC
This sequence comes from Allium fistulosum, assembly GCA_030737815.1. NCBI lineage: Eukaryota > Viridiplantae > Streptophyta > Magnoliopsida > Asparagales > Amaryllidaceae > Allium > Allium fistulosum. The sequence continues at coordinate 924,220,274 of CM060906.1, forward strand.
TGGTTTGAGTTTTGATTTATGGGGACTTCGGCTGTTGCTTTGAATACTTTGGCCATTTGATTTTCATTTTGGTGTTGAGGACTTTCTGACTCGGGCTGATTTTTATTTGCCTTCGGCATTTCCATTGCTAGTTTGAAATCCCCCTGTCTTGGTTCAAAACTGCTATGACTTATATTGTTTTAGGAGACGGTAGTATCATTGACCTTTGAGTCTTCATTTGATAGTTGTATTTACCTTGAAAACCATGTTGACTTCACCCTGAACCTTTCTAATAGTTTGGGGTCTCATATGCAGTTTGTACTTGTCGACTGCTCGTTCCTGTGTCAGTATACAATGTGTAGTTATACCTGTTATAGTGGCACCGCCTATGTATGTTTTCACTGTTACATTTGTGTTGTAGCTGCTGTCTTATAATGTTTAGTTCGTTCATCTCGTAACCTGGTACCCCTTTTTGAAGTCTGGTCTTGAGTGGTAGACTTAAGTCTGTTGTGCACTTCACCCTGTTTGCACTGCTGCACTCATCTGTACATGCTGCTTGTTTAGTTGTTGTGTTTGATAGCATGCCTGCACATGCTTGAATACAATTGAGTCTGGTACAATTGTATATGTCTGTGCCATTTGGTTTATAGGTTTTGTATATATGTGCATATATACATATTTATGTATGTATGCAAATATTGGTGGAGTTGCCTTCTGGTTCATACAGTGTTACTGGTGAATTGTATATGTTGCCTTCATGTTCATGAACATTAGTTCTTGTTTCATTTTGGAAATTTCAGTTCCTCTGCACATTGAATTTTCTTGTTTCACTTTGGAAATTACAGTTTCAATACTGTACACTGCTTAGTTGTATATGCAGTTTTCTTTTTGTTGTTATGCTACAGTCGTATTACCTTAGCTTTGGACTTTTGATTGTCATGTTGAATTTGAGAACTTTGGGTATTGACTGCGGTCATGACTTGTTCGATATCACAGTTTTGATTGCTGTTAGTTATCACCTGAGTCGAACCCGATTTCAGGGTTTGACCTTGTGACCCTTTATGATTTTCACTGAGCTTTTGTGTATCTCCTACGATAGTGGCGAGGCAGTACACGCGTGCGTGTACTGCAGCCCTATCAGATTTGACAGCTTTAAATCGATTTAGTCGATTTGATAAATTGTTTATTTATCTCTGTTGATGATTTAAATCTGCTGATTTTTGTTAAACACTGTTAAGTGTTATATTGACCGTTATCCGGTTTCTTTGTTTAAAGAAGCGGATAGACGAGAATTTTTGTGATTGTCGTCTATTTAAATTATTACTGCCTATATGCACTAATAAACTGGTTTGAATTAGACTGACCTGGGTATTATTTTCTTTTGAATGTAATACTCGGGTCAGACCCGAGTTATTTCAGGTTGTAGATTTTCTTCTTTGAGTTGCGGTTCAGGATATGAAGACTTTTCACATCTTCTGAAGTTGTCAGAGTCATTTTGTTGTAGTCGTGTCATTGTATAGAATGATATGTATTCATGTATATTAGTCGATAATGTACTTGTATATATAACTTCTAGAGTCGACAGTTGTAGTTGTATCATATGTATAGTGTCAACTATGTATTAACTGACATCAGTTATATATATCTGAGACTCTTGTTTTTATCTGTGTTCCGCATTTATATTATCTGTGTTATTGTTATATCTAATGTCCTAAACTATTATGAACCGTCGTAGTTCGTTTTATACTAGTATTGGGTGTGTCGATGGGAGTAAATAAATAATAGAAGAAAAATAAAAAGAATGTACCACTCCTATCGAGATAACCAATGTTAGTGTAAGGTCAACTACGGATGGTCGCTCCTATCCAGCCTTATTCTTCGTAATAATAGACAGTATTTCCTTTAATACTCTTTGTTATTATGAGCATAGAGGTGGGGCGTCACAGTTGGTATCAGAGCTTGGGGTTTATGGACATAATATAAAACATAACTTGGATGGAACATATGTTACAACTATTGGTCGATGTTTTATCTGTGATTTGAGTCAAAACTAACGTTTTGAAATTTTGATGAAATTTTTAAATAACTTTATTTAAAAATAATAGTGAAATTGTGTTCTGATGATTTGATTGATTTGGGTTCTGTTTATCAGAGTGCGCAGCGGAAACAGTGAAACTGTCTTCGCTGAGTAAAACTGATAATCTTTTGATTTAAGAATCAAAATACGAAATTGATATGAATTCCAATTGTTGTTTACATAGCTGTAATTATTTGTTTCTTTGAGAATTTCGAATCCAAATTGAGGATTCGAAGGAATTGCAGATATGTGATTTTTGCTGAAATTTCCGCTGGCTTTCTTTTGGTACTAATCATCTATTGATTAGATTTTTGCTGTTTTAAATTATCTTCATTGAAGATACCTTTGAATGATTTCTTTGTTCATTCTGTAGTACGTGCAAAAATTTGAATTGCGCGCTACTGCATTTATTTTTACGTTGAACCGATGCTTGGTTATGAAACGTATTTTGTTGCCGTTATTTTTATAACGGGATTTTTACACCAATGCTATATTTTGAAGCACGGTGTTTGTGGCATTTTTGATGAATGAAAATTCACTAACATTACATTTTGATGTGGATTGTTTTGATGTAATTTTGACGTTTTAAAACTACTGTCGCTTTGGCTTCAGTAACCGCCAAATTTTAAAAGTGGATTTTCAAGCGGTTATTCCGCAATATTAATTGTAACCGTTTTTACGGTATTTTGAGAAGTACAATTTCCTTATCGAAATTGTTACTAATTTGCTGCTTTAATCACGTGATTGGAAAATTGTTTTATAAAATTTTAGCAGTTTGTGTTTTCAAAAGAATGAGAAAGCGACTTAAACGATTCAGCAAAATCGAGGATTATGACCCCTTTCTTTTACTGTTTCGCTTAACTCCGGACTTGTCCAGTTGAGAATGCGAATTGTTAGTTTTGCAAAATAAATAAAATTGTTTTCAAAAATTTTACAGTTTGCGATTTCAAAAGAATGAGGAAGCGATTTAAACGTTTCAGCAAAATCGAGGACTATGACCCCTTTCTTTTACTGATTCGCTTAATTCCGGACTTGTCCGTTTGAGAATGTAAAGTGTATTTTTACAGAATACACAATTTTGCACTTTCAAGGAAACGATGAAGTGATTTAAACGATTTAGCAAAAGTGCGGAGTATGGAACCACACTTTTACTATTTCGGTTAATTCCGGACTCGTTAATTGAATATCTGTTGTTTTGATGAATTTGATGATTTCACACTTTCAAGGAAACGATGAAGAGAATCAAACGATTTAGTAAAACACGTGGTATGGGACATGTGCGTTTGCTATTTCGGTTAATTCCGGACTCGTTAATTGAAACATTTTGATGCTTTCGTGTGCTTTCGAGCCACTATGAGGACCTTCGGGTCAAATACCAGTACTAGACCTTCGGGTCATTTGTTGGACCTTCGGGTCATTTGTTGGGCGCCAAAATTATGTTGAGTACTTGGTAGGCTTCGGCCATTTGTTGATGCACGTGCGGCGAATTAAAAACTCGCCATCTGATGGGATCGATCCAAGCTTTTATGTTGATTTTCTAGTCTTCTTAATTGATTTCTAGATATTTGTTGTTTCCAATTATCTGCAGGTAATTGGATATTTGTTGTTTCTAATTATCGCTTGTGATAATTAGATATTTGTTGATATGAGTTCTGATTATCGTTTTTGATAATTAGATATTTGTTGTTTCTAATTATCGCTTGTGATAATTAGATATTTGTTGATATGAGTTCTGATTATCGTTTTTGATAATCAGATATTTGTTGTTTCTAATTATCGCTTGTGATAATTAGATATTTGTTGATATGAGTTCTGATTATCGTTTTTGACAATCGGATATTTGTTGCTTTTAATTATCGTTTTAGATAATTAAATATTTGTTGATTTGAGATTTAATTATCACTTTAGATAATTAAATATTTGTTGATTTGAGATTTAATTATCACTTTAGATAATTAAATATTTGTTGATTTGAGATTTAATTATCACTTTTGATAATTAAATAATTGCTGACTTCGAATTTAATTATCGCTTTAGATAATTAAATATTTGTTTATTTGAGATTTAATTATCGCTTTAGATAATTAAATATTTGCTGATTTGAGAATTAATTATCGCTTTAGATAATTAAATATTTGTTTATTTGAGATTTAATTATCACTTTAGATAATTAAATATTTGCTGATTTGAGAATTAATTATCGCTTTAGATAATTAAATATTTGTTTATTTGAGATTTAATTATCACTTTAGATAATTAAATATTTGCTGATTTGGAATTTAATTATCGCTTTTGATAATTAAATATTTGCTGACTTCGAATTTAATTATCGCTTTAGATAATTAAATATTTGTTTATTTGAGATTTAATTATCGCTTTAGATAATTAAATATTTGTTGCTTTGAGATTTAATTATCACTTTAGATAATTAAATATTTGCTGATTTGGAATTTAATTATCACTTTTGATAATTAAATATTTGCTGACTTCGAATTTAATTATCGCTTTAGATAATTAAATATTTGTTTATTTGAGATTTAATTATCGCTTTAGATAATTAAATATTTGTTGTTTTGAGATTTAATTATCACTTTTGATAATTAAATATTTGCTGATTTCAAATTTAATTATCGCTTTAGATAATTAAATATTTGTTTATTTGAGATTTAATTATCGCTTTAGATAATTAAATATTTGTTGCTTTGAGATTTAATTATCACTTTAGATAATTAAATATTTGCTGATTTGGAATTTAATTATCACTTTTGATAATTAAATATTTGCTGATTTCGAATTTAATTATCGCTTTAGATAATTAAATAATTGTTGAATTTGAAATTTGATTATCGTTTTGATGATTGAATATTTACGATTTTTGAGATTTGAGCTTCGTCTTTTTCTCTGGCGATTCAGGTGAGTAATTTGATTTACTCACATTCAATTCGTGCTCTGTATGGGATTTCTGCTCTGTTTTTCCTACTCTTTTAGTTGCTGGAACTCGATTGATTCTTGCTTTAGACAGTCGTCTGATTTTGATTCCTTGATCCCCACGATGTTGATTCTTTTGATTTGAATCAGTCGAACCTTTTGATTTCTTATCTAATACTTCCCCGCTGACACTTGCTTTGCTTATACCTTCGACATTGCCATGCTCTTTTGGTTGTTACCTTTTATCCATTTATTCCCTATGATTGCGTGGACGCAATTTCTATAAGGAGGGGAGTCTGTAACAACCCGGATTTTTGTATTGATTAATATCGTCGTTAGACGATTAAATCTAGTTGTAAATTGCTATTGAGAGTTTCGAATCCGGTTTAAATTCTTCTGGAAATTGATTAAGTGTGTTTGGGTTTTTATTATTAATCTCGGCCCACTAGTTTGTAACCATGATTATATTCAAAAACCCGATCCCTTTTTCTCATTCCACCCAAAAATAAAAATGGTGGCTCGTCCTTGTCCCTTTTTCACGAAATTAGGGCATGCTCATAGTTGCTTCGTTCGTCTCCTCTCTGACGATTTATCGTGAAGTTCAACTGCTTCTTTTCGTCGAGGGAGATTGCGTGCTTGGCTTCGTTCGACTTAGGTGTGCCACGGCTTCAACTCGGAGCTGTTCGATCCCCAGACTCGTGCTCGTTCGAGATTCCTCCAAGTCGCATCGAAAAAGGTGAGTGGCTCTTTCCACTCACATCTTATTCGAACGTGTGGGTTTACTAGGGATCTTTGCGATTTTGCCTTTGAACGGTTCGTCTTTGTTCTAGTTGATATTGAGATTGTTTGACAGTGTTGATTTTTCGACTTTGTTTCAGTTGACTCTGGTCAGTTGCTCACGAGTTCAAACTTGATTTTGAGATTTTTAGTTAGACACTGCCATATAATCTGGTTCGAAATTGATTTTTATTGTTGTTATACATGTGAACTTGGTGTTGCCATTCATCTGGTTTAGAAGTTTACCACCTGCTGGTTACTTACACACGGTTGTAATTGACTAGCTGTTCCAAATGCACAGAACTTTAAAATGAGCATATGTTTTACTTTCAGAAGTATGAAGTTATATTAGAATTCAATTATGTGATTCGAGAAAACACAGTTTGAAAAATAATTGGGATTTTCATGTACAAAGGCCCTCTAATAAATGTCATACCTATTATAAAAAGAAGTTTTGAAATGTATAACCAAGTATACACATGTTTCAGGCTAGTATGACCTAGCGTGACCATTCATGGGATTTTCATTTCATCACTGCTGTTGCATTCGTGTACTTCATATGCATACTTTGATCACATTTGCCATTTTATCATCTGTACCTCTATAAGCTTGAGTTTGCATAGTCTCATCATGGTTCATGTATCACTTGATGTACAGTGCATTTTTGCTTTATGTACACTTGTGTTGTATTCTTGTTTGTGGCATTCTTCACCTGGAACTTGGACCTGGTTTGAGTTTTGATTTATGGGGACTTCGGCTGTTGCTTTGAATACTTTGGCCATTTGATTTTCATTTTGGTGTTGAGGACTTTCTGACTCGGGCTGATTTTTATTTGCCTTCGGCATTTCCATTGCTAGTTTGAAATCCCCCTGTCTTGGTTCAAAACTGCTATGACTTATATTGTTTTAGGAGACGGTAGTATCATTGACCTTTGAGTCTTCATTTGATAGTTGTATTTACCTTGAAAACCATGTTGACTTCACCCTGAACCTTTCTAATAGTTTGGGGTCTCATATGCAGTTTGTACTTGTCGACTGCTCGTTCCTGTGTCAGTATACAATGTGTAGTTATACCTGTTATAGTGGCACCGCCTATGTATGTTTTCACTGTTACATTTGTGTTGTAGCTGCTGTCTTATAATGTTTAGTTCGTTCATCTCGTAACCTGGTACCCCTTTTTGAAGTCTGGTCTTGAGTGGTAGACTTAAGTCTGTTGTGCACTTCACCCTGTTTGCACTGCTGCACTCATCTGTACATGCTGCTTGTTTAGTTGTTGTGTTTGATAGCATGCCTGCACATGCTTGAATACAATTGAGTCTGGTACAATTGTATATGTCTGTGCCATTTGGTTTATAGGTTTTGTATATATGTGCATATATACATATTTATGTATGTATGCAAATATTGGTGGAGTTGCCTTCTGGTTCATACAGTGTTACTGGTGAATTGTATATGTTGCCTTCATGTTCATGAACATTAGTTCTTGTTTCATTTTGGAAATTTCAGTTCCTCTGCACATTGAATTTTCTTGTTTCACTTTGGAAATTACAGTTTCAATACTGTACACTGCTTAGTTGTATATGCAGTTTTCTTTTTGTTGTTATGCTACAGTCGTATTACCTTAGCTTTGGACTTTTGATTGTCATGTTGAATTTGAGAACTTTGGGTATTGACTGCGGTCATGACTTGTTCGATATCACAGTTTTGATTGCTGTTAGTTATCACCTGAGTCGAACCCGATTTCAGGGTTTGACCTTGTGACCCTTTATGATTTTCACTGAGCTTTTGTGTATCTCCTACGATAGTGGCGAGGCAGTACACGCGTGCGTGTACTGCAGCCCTATCAGATTTGACAGCTTTAAATCGATTTAGTCGATTTGATAAATTGTTTATTTATCTCTGTTGATGATTTAAATCTGCTGATTTTTGTTAAACACTGTTAAGTGTTATATTGACCGTTATCCGGTTTCTTTGTTTAAAGAAGCGGATAGACGAGAATTTTTGTGATTGTCGTCTATTTAAATTATTACTGCCTATATGCACTAATAAACTGGTTTGAATTAGACTGACCTGGGTATTATTTTCTTTTGAATGTAATACTCGGGTCAGACCCGAGTTATTTCAGGTTGTAGATTTTCTTCTTTGAGTTGCGGTTCAGGATATGAAGACTTTTCACATCTTCTGAAGTTGTCAGAGTCATTTTGTTGTAGTCGTGTCATTGTATAGAATGATATGTATTCATGTATATTAGTCGATAATGTACTTGTATATATAACTTCTAGAGTCGACAGTTGTAGTTGTATCATATGTATAGTGTCAACTATGTATTAACTGACATCAGTTATATATATCTGAGACTCTTGTTTTTATCTGTGTTCCGCATTTATATTATCTGTGTTATTGTTATATCTAATGTCCTAAACTATTATGAACCGTCGTAGTTCGTTTTATACTAGTATTGGGTGTGTCGATGGGAGTAAATAAATAATAGAAGAAAAATAAAAAGAATGTACCACTCCTATCGAGATAACCAATGTTAGTGTAAGGTCAACTACGGATGGTCGCTCCTATCCAGCCTTATTCTTCGTAATAATAGACAGTATTTCCTTTAATACTCTTTGTTATTATGAGCATAGAGGTGGGGCGTCACAGATCCGGTTAGGATCCGGGGCGTCTTTCTAGAGGCGTTTCTATTTCGGTATAAGGAAGTTCATTAGCCTGATCATTTGTTGGAAATCCAAAGAAACAATACGAACCCTGTACGGTTTTAGTTGTATTTCCTGCTATGGAATGTGGCGGTAACCTGCTATTGAACGTAGTAGCTATAGTAGGCATACGATGAAATGTTGTATGCTGGCTAAGATTAATATTGTATTTTCGAAATGTTTTCACACTATGCACTAGTAATAATATCAAAAGAGTTTTTGTTTGCGTAGTAAGCATGTTTGACTATCATAAGAAGAAATCTCCTCCAATTCTGCGTTTGCATTGTGTGTGTGGTGGGAGGCCTTATGGTAGTTTCATTTTCCAAAAGCATTGCGAAATTGACTTTAAAATTATCCTGTTGCTGTTTAAAGATAAAACTGTTTTAAGTTCTCACACCAGTCACCATGACTGACCTGGAGTTTATTGTTTCCTTCCTAAACTCTGGGTGCCCACCATTTTCCACACGGGCAGTCTAGAGTTGGGTTTCTCGGATATTCAGGTTGAGTAGATTATCTGGAGCTGGTTCAGTTCTTGGAGTTCAGGACTGCATTTGCTTATCTTGGTGCATCGTGATGGTGGTTCGAGCTTGACGTTGGATTTGTTGGAGTCATTCTCGTTTGTAGATCATTTGGAGTGATCTCTTTTGTTCTGTTATTTCCGCTGTATCATTATTTATCTCTGATATTGTTGTATCATATTGATATCATTGTTGTATATCATTATGGATATTGTATTCATTGGATTGTATATGATATCGTTGATTTCTTTATTCTGCTGTGTTGTTATACTTAATGGTGTTATAAGCTCTGGAGAACCAGATTCGGCGTTTGAATCTTCGGCATTTTGAGTACAAGCGAAGTACGGATGCCGATTTTTGAAGGTCGACTTTTGGGTCTTTACAATCCATATTATCATAAAATGCAACCAAAGCATCCATATCACATAGCATTTCTTATCTCATTTTTGAGATCTTAAACCATTCAAGGCAAATCAATATCATCCATACATAAGAAATGATTTATTCATTTTAATTAATCATCCTTGATTAATTAACATTTAATTACATTCAAGTAATTAGCATTAAATTAATTTTACAAATTAATTATTCTTAACCACTTATAGTAATTAACCTGTAATTACTTCATTAACTAACTAACTATAATTAATTACATTACTCCTTAATTAATTACATTAATTAATCACTTCATTTATTAATTATTTCTTAATTAATCAATTCTTAATTACATTATTTATTTTCTTAATTAATAATCCTTAATTACATTTTTTATTATTAATTACTCTAATTAAATTAATTACATTAAGTAATTAACCTTTAATTAAAACATAATTATTAATCACTCTTAATTAATCACATTCAGTAATTAACTACCCTTAATTACTTCTTTAAATAAATTAATTACTCCTTAATTAATTTCTTAATTAATCCCTTGATTAATTCTAAGTAATTAAATCCCAATTACTTCCATTATTAAATCATCTTCCATTAATTACATCTCGTAATTATTAATTAATTACATCATTAAGTAATTACACTCCATTAATTACATTAAGTAATTTATTCCTTTAATTACTTTCATTAAGTATTTATACTTAATTAAACAATTCCACAAATGATTAACCTTAATTAATTAATCTATTTAATTATCAAAATTAATCACAATAATTAATTACTTATTAAACCCAAGTTAATGATCTACATTAACTATTAACTATTATTTAATTATTTTTCTTAAATAATTAAACTTTAATTAAACATTATTAATTACAAATTAATTAATTCTAATTACCAATTAATTAATCTCTAATTACTTAATTAATTAAGTACCTAACAATGACTTAATTAATCCTTAATTACTTAATTAATTTATTCCTAACCATTAATTAATAATCTTAACTTATCAAATTAATGATCCTTAATTTCAAATTAATTAACCTTTAATTAATTTAATTAAACCTTAATTAATCAATTTAAATCCTTAATTACAAAATTTATTAACCCAAATCATAAATTTATTAATTTGATTAATTATCTTTTAATTACCTTAATAATTAATTTATCCCAAATCATTAAATCTTAATTTATTTTTAAAATAAAACATTCTTCTTATTAATAACTTAATTGTCATTCACAATTTCATTTGAACATTTTGCTTTGAATTTACTTTTAAATTCCATTTCAAATTAAGATTTAAAATGATTTAACTTATCAAAATTTAGAACAATTTAAATACACATTACTTTTAAAATATACTTTAACATTTCAAGTTGTTTAAACCTTTAAATTTGATAAAACTTTATTTATCTCCAAACTAAGATTCAAACAAAATTTGATTCCAGATTTAAATCTTGATTCTTTTCCTTATATTTTAAAATTTAAAAACATTATCAGGTTTTAAACCTGGCAACAAAATTTACCCGAGCCAACCAACGTTCCCCGAACCCAGCCCGTGTCTTCCTCACATCATCTCGACTTCGAGTAAATCCACCTTCAACCTCGAGCCTGACTCGAGCAAACTCTATCTTCCCCAAATCCAGAACTTTACCTAACACAAAACGTGCACGTGCACGTACACCAATGCCGCCGACCACCGGAGATCATCGCGGCGATGCTCGACGTCCACACGAACCCATGCGACCTCAAAAGCGAATCCAGATCGAACTAAATTCACACGAGAGGAAATCAAGACATTCGATCAAAAACTGGAACCAAACAGATCGATAAAAACTTCACCGCGACGACGATCACGTCCACCGGAACCCCAGCCCCTTCATCCAAAGTCGCGCCTTGAACCCAAGCAACGATTCCCCTTCTCGCTATCGAGTACGAATCACCATTTTCGTCGAGATCACCTCGACATCCAACTCGGCACAAACCACACTCAAAACCCTACATCACCGTCCCCTGACCACCACGGCCAACTATAATTCTGGCGATCATTTTGCCAATGACCATCAGGCTACCCCCTATGTAACGTCCCAGAATTTTCGCGTTCGAAAATCGACATCCATACTTTACATCGTACTCGAATGCCGTAGATTCGACCGTTCAAATCCGAGTCGCCGGAGCTTATAACAACATTAAGTAAATAACACAGCGAAATAAATGAATAATACATTGATATACAATATCTGATACAACAGAGTGATACAATGAATATCAATATACATCAGAGATATGATACAACAAATAGCAGCGGAAAAAAAAACGATAACATCAGCAGCGGAATAAATCACTCTAAGATAGTCTTCAAGAAAGAACTCCAGCAGTAGCTCGAACTCCCAGTAACGATACACCAAGAATAAGCAAGTGCAGTCCGATCCAAAGACTGAACTAGCTCCAGATAATCTACTAAACCTGAATATCTGAAAAACCCAACTCTAGACTGCTCGTGTAGAAAATTATGAGCACCCAGAGTTTAGGAAATGAACAATAAACTCTGGATCAGTCGTGGGACTGGTGTGAGCAACAAAAACAGTTTATCTTTAAATAACACAAAAGAATTTAAACATTGAAAACCGCAATGCTTTTGGAAAATGAAACTACCATAAGACCTCCCGCCACACACACAATGCAAACGCAGAATTGGAGGAGATTTCTTCTTATGATAGTCAAAGATGCTTACTACGCAAAAATTCAAATCATTTTGATATTATTATTAGTGCATAGTGTAGGAAACATTTTCGAAAGTAGAATATAAATCTTAGCCAGCATAGGTACCATTATATTATGCCTGCTATAGCTGCCTCCTGAGGAGACAGGTTCTACAATTTAAATTGTAAAGGCTCGTATTGTTTCTTTGGATTTCCAACAAATGGTCAGGCTAAGGAACTTCCTATGCCACGATGGGTACGTCCCTGGAATAGACGACCCGAGAACCTAACCGGATCTCTGCCAACACAAGGCCGGGTTACCTCTGCAAAAATAGGTAACTACTGACACGCGTATGCCATCCCCCGATCGTCACCGATCTTCCCGAGGATCCCCGATTCGCAACAAATCACATAGAAAAAATAATGCAGTAACCACAGAGGTTAAGTACCTGGGCTCCATACCATGATACCACCTTTATCCAGAAGGAATGACATACACTAAGGGGCGCTACTCCCTAGAACCTTGCTGCATCCTTCCTGTTTCGACCATTTCCGGGGTGTGAGGCTCGACGAAGTCTCGTCCACAAAGCTACGCTTTGTCACAAAGCCATGCTTCAGGTCAAACAAATGATCAACCTATGATCACAAAGATATAAGATCAAACAAATGATCATATCGCAAATGATCAAACACTGATCATCACACAGCAACACTCAGCATGTCACATTACCAAATTGGGATATATCGCTGATAAATTTCAACTACATAACCTCTGAGCTCGTACGTCTCAGAGAAGGGTGTTAAGCTAAGAGAATAAATTCTCCGCCACCAACAGAAATGTATTTGAAAGAAATCGGCTTTATATCTCAAAGTGTAATGTCAGACATGTATCCATACAAGTCTGTTCCGGGATCGAACAGAACCGAAGGCACTTCTTACGAAGCCCTTGCAATTCCGGGTAATTTCCAATCACGTCCGGACTTCCCGTCACAAAAGAGTGATATAAATCTCTATACCGGAGCAACTCAGTGCAGAGACATTCGACAGGTTGTCCTTTCATTTTCGAAAAATATCCGGTCTTCAACACCGGTCTTCAAATGCCATCCATATACGACGTATCACTATTCGGAATGGGTTATATGACCCAAAGGTCTTTTCCCGGCTAACCCGAATAACGAACGCAATTTTTAGAAATCATATGGATATTTGGGGTCTCAGTTAAATCACAGCTTAAAACCCAAAACTTTTTATTCGAATGGTTAAAATAAATTACCATTTTCAAATCTTTAAACAAAAAGATTTATTTCACAAAGTTAACCCCACTCACAAAGATCCATGTAAAGATTTCAAAACAATTTCCGTTTCAATTGGATTTACTCGTTAAATCTTTAAATCAAGATTTAACTTATAGTTTTCAAAACAATTTCATTTCAAAGGGTTTAAACAAACATCATTTTAAATCTGTTAAAAATAGACAGATTTAATTCATAGCTTTCAAAAACAAATCTCATTCATAACTTGGAAAACCATTTTTCAATTCGTACTTGAAATTCCTTTAATTAAACTGGAATTTCATTTTCTTATCTGAAAGCTTTTATTCCTTTAAAACAACAGTTTTCATTTTGGAAATCTGATTCATTCATACGAGTTGAAATCCTTGGGTTAAATCTAAATTCCCAAATTTATACTTTTAAAATGGTTAAATTCATACAAACACATTTATATCATCTTTTATCCCTAGTTTCAAATCATAGGATTCAATTTCAAACTTGAATTCAAATTTAAATCAAATTATTTAAATTTTCAAAACTCGATTAAGTTATTCAAAATAACTTTTATCTTTGAAATCCCGTTTCAAAAGATTTTCACTTTAAACCCAAATTTCCAATTTCAAAATCGATTGAAATTAAAATTTCAATTTCAAAAACATCAAATTTAAATTATCTGTGACTTAACTGATTTCCACGTGAAATCCATATTTGTGTGTGTATGGTGTAGTCCAGGGGTTTCACACACAATAGTGCAACATCAATCATCACAGATATATCGATAAGCGGTATAATCGATAACGCTTATCTTTAGTCACAAATCACAGATATAATAAACTTATCGGTCACAACGATTCACAATTATAATTCGATGTGGGTTTCGGATAACCAACTGGAATCCGACTCCCTGTCGCATCGAAGTTCAAGTGCCGTTTTACGGGCCATGGGGTTTCATATTCACAGAGTAATATATCACAGAAATAGAAATTTCAGATCACAACATAAATCAGGATGTATCACAAAGCATCATATATCAGGAATATCAAATAATTCAAATCATCCAATAGAATCTAAATATTCACAAGTGAATTTATGAATCAACTGATTAATTTAAATCAGATGTATCAATTTATTAATCCAGGTTAATTATTGTAATTTAATTACAAATTATTTAAATAAATCTTCTTTCAAATTCATTAGTTAACTCTTAATTATTAACTAATCAGATCTTAATTCATGAATTAGTTGATCTTTAATTATTAATTAATAAACCTTAATTATCAATTAATAAACTTGATAACAAATCACTTAATCCTTAATTAATCTCTATAGATCAATCATTTCTTATTCACTAATTAATTAATAAAACCAAGTTATTAAGCAATACACTCAATTTCACTAAGTACTTCTTAATTACAAATTAATTATTCTTAAATTAACCATTTAATTAACCTTTATCTTTAATTAATTTAAATCAACCAATTATACTTAATTTCCTAATTAACTTAAGTAATTTCCAAGATAATAAAACTCCTTTTAACTTAAGCTACATTATCTTGTAAATACACTAATTACCATTTACATTTAAAATCATTATAACCTTATAATTAACTTTACCTAATTAAATCAATAATTGAGTAAAAAGTGATATCATTAACTTGATAAATTAAGGTTAACAAAACTACCTAAATACTAAACATAATCCAGTAGTTTTAAAACTAATTTAAATTTAAAAAAAATTGCTTTATAAAGACTTTTTAAATCTGGTCAGACTTGTTTTGGGTCAAACCGAAGATCTGCTCGAGCCTTCCCCGAGACTACCCTGCTACTCCCTATTTCCAGATAACATAGTTAAAAATTAAAGTTTAAAAACAGAGCTTATCTCCTGTAAATCACTCGAGTACATACCCGAGTTATACCCCCAAAACCCCCTACCACGCTTCGAGTCGACTCCACGAATTCTCGAACACTCACGCGACTTCGTCTTCCCCACATCAAAACGAACCACAGAGCACAATACTTCAAGCGTGCACGTGCACATCATCACGCCGTCGTTCTGGCGAACTCCAGCACCTCCAACAAGTCGTAATCGACCACCCCATCTACCTCGAATCAACTAACAACTCGATCATGCCTTCGTTCAAAATCGAGCATAGCTCGAGAGACTCGAACCCAGACAACCATAAACCGGACCACCTGAAAACGCTTCATCCTCCCACCTCTGGCCATTAGAGGCTCAGCGCCACCGGCCACGGCATCACCACCTGCCCCGACTCCTTTTCCCAAAACCACGCATCACTCGATGCTCCACCGCGATCGCGTTGATCAAAGAAATAGCTACAGAGAAAATTAGGTTTAAAAACTAATTTCGATCGCCACCGTCACCACGTCCATCTACCGACCATCGCAGTATTTTTCCCCTGATCTCTAATCGCTCCTCCACCTCCACGTTAAATGCCGACCCCTCTAGAGCCACCGAACGCAAGAATTCGATCAAAACCCATTTTTTTTTCATCCTCGAACTGCTCATTTACCCCCCATCTAAAATTTAGGATTCTTGCTTTAAAAATCACGTTACAGTATAAGGATTCAGACTATATACTTGAATTCATGAATTAAATAAATTTGAAATTTGACTTATATAAAGTTTTGTTCAGTTATCTTAGTTTCCAGAACAATTAACAAGTTGTTTGACTTGAATGAGTTTTTAAATCTTGGGTATCTCCCATAACAAACCATTCCTGTTTTAACATTAATCCCAAAGAGCAAGTAGATTAAGAAGGAGTGATTTTCTTTTTGAATCAAAATCTTGTTAGCATCTAAGATAGAGGAAATATATAACTAACAACCTGTACACAATATTTCCATTTTCCAAATACTCAGAGAATTCATATATGTATTCACCCATACCTGTTCACAGATATAACTTGCAACAAGCTTATACTTTTAAATTGTTTAAAGTGATGTTACTCACCTCTGGAAAGATTGGAACAGAGAGCTGCATTTATGTTGAAACAGCAATTTGAATTTTTGCAGGCTGAAGCTCTTATCTTCAATCCTCTTTTTGATCTCTGATTTTATGTTGTTTGAGTTTGAACTGATATTTTTACTTTCAGGTTTCACTTAGCTTTGAAGATAAACGAGACTAAAATGAAATGAGTAGTTGATATAGAGGAAGAGTTGTACAGGGTATATTTTATTTGTACAACATGGTATGGCTGAGTGATCTTGCATTTATGAGTTGTACAATTTCATTTTTTTTTTCTCTTTTCTTTCGGCTGTAGATTACTTGTTGGTGGCTGAGAATCTTGTTTTTGTGCTAGGGGTAATATCTTGTTTGTACTTTATATATATATACATATATATTTGCCTTTGCTTATTAGTTTGTATACTTTAACTTATAGCTACAAATACAAAGTCTGGCACATCTTCTTTTTATTTTATGAACATATTTTATTTTCTTTACTTATGTTTGCTTACATTTCTTTCAGTCCTGTTACTTGATAATATGAATACATTTCTATTTTGATGTGTTGTTAGAACTTTGCTAATGTCTACTTTATATTTTTATTATAAGTGAATTCCTATTATCAATATGTGGTTTGAACTTATTTATATTTTTATTTTATTTATTGGTTAACTTAAATACTTATCGTAATGTATTTACATTGTATTTGTATTTTACTTTTATTATTATTATTTTTTTGTTTCTTTTTCATTCGTTTATTTTATCACTTTTATATCGTATATATATATATTCACACATCTATACAATATTTACAATAGTTTAATCTCAAATGGTTTACACAGAATATACTTGGATATCGGGGAAACTCGCAATAAATAAATCGATTAATTTCACTTTAAACCATTTATTTTACTATTTTTATTCAGAATGAAATAAATTAACAATTTTAAATTCAAAAACTCAATTAATTATTAATTTAAATAAATTTAAATTTCAGGGTCGTGACAAACTTCCCCCCTTAAAAGAATTTCGTCCTCGAAATTCGCAGGCACGAAAACAACACAGAGATAGACAGATTCGATCTCCTATAACTCCTCAAACAAAAGATACGGATTCCGAATTCAAGTCGGAATATCTCAGAATACATACCAATTTGTCCCTCTTCGAACTTTGGTATTCAAAAGAAATTACAATAGAATTTCAAATTTGTTTTAAACGAAATCGTTTTATTGATTTAATTCAAATTTAGCTTCATATTCTTTTAATCAATTTAACTCAAATTAAAACTTCCAATTTTAAATTCATTAAGGTTTAAATCAAAAAGCTGATAAGAAATCGATGAAATACGAAGTAAGAATTTCCTACAACGATTCGTAGAACTACCATTACACCGAAACTTCTTCTTGTAGCTGATACGAAGAAATCAAAAGAATTTGGAAACGAATCAAAAGATATTGATGGAGAAAGATTGTTTCCACTGTCACAGGGTATTGACATTTATAGTCGTACTTCCCTGCCCCCTATCTCGTCCTCTTCTTGCACTCATACTCACTATCAGTGGATAGTAAGAGAATTTACTGAGACGTTCAGACGGATATCTTAAGGATTACTCATTCTAGAGTTTACTTCACTCTATCTCTAATGAGCTACTTAACGTGTTATACTCCTGAGCTAAAGTTCAACCTTAGCTCTGATACCAAATGTAACGTCCCAGAATTTTCGCGTTCGAAAATCGACATCCATACTTTACATCGTACTCGAATGCCGTAGATTCGACCGTTCAAATCCGAGTCGCCGGAGCTTATAACAACATTAAGTAAATAACACAGCGAAATAAATGAATAATACATTGATATACAATATCTGATACAACAGAGTGATACAATGAATATCAATATACATCAGAGATATGATACAACAAATAGCAGCGGAAAAAAAAACGATAACATCAGCAGCGGAATAAATCACTCTAAGATAGTCTTCAAGAAAGAACTCCAGCAGTAGCTCGAACTCCCAGTAACGATACACCAAGAATAAGCAAGTGCAGTCCGATCCAAAGACTGAACTAGCTCCAGATAATCTACTAAACCTGAATATCTGAAAAACCCAACTCTAGACTGCTCGTGTAGAAAATTATGAGCACCCAGAGTTTAGGAAATGAACAATAAACTCTGGATCAGTCGTGGGACTGGTGTGAGCAACAAAAACAGTTTATCTTTAAATAACACAAAAGAATTTAAACATTGAAAACCGCAATGCTTTTGGAAAATGAAACTACCATAAGACCTCCCGCCACACACACAATGCAAACGCAGAATTGGAGGAGATTTCTTCTTATGATAGTCAAAGATGCTTACTACGCAAAAATTCAAATCATTTTGATATTATTATTAGTGCATAGTGTAGGAAACATTTTCGAAAGTAGAATATAAATCTTAGCCAGCATAGGTACCATTATATTATGCCTGCTATAGCTGCCTCCTGAGGAGACAGGTTCTACAATTTAAATTGTAAAGGCTCGTATTGTTTCTTTGGATTTCCAACAAATGGTCAGGCTAAGGAACTTCCTATGCCACGATGGGTACGTCCCTGGAATAGACGACCCGAGAACCTAACCGGATCTCTGCCAACACAAGGCCGGGTTACCTCTGCAAAAATAGGTAACTACTGACACGCGTATGCCATCCCCCGATCGTCACCGATCTTCCCGAGGATCCCCGATTCGCAACAAACCACATAGAAAAAATAATGCAGTAACCACAGAGGTTAAGTACCTGGGCTCCATACCATGATACCACCTTTATCCAGAAGGAATGACATACACTAAGGGGCGCTACTCCCTAGAACCTTGCTGCATCCTTCCTGTTTCGACCATTTCCGGGGTGTGAGGCTCGACGAAGTCTCGTCCACAAAGCTACGCTTTGTCACAAAGCCATGCTTCGGGTCAAACAAATGATCAACCTATGATCACAAAGATATAAGATCAAACAAATGATCATATCGCAAATGATCAAACACTGATCATCACACAGCAACACTCAGCATGTCACATTACCAAATTGGGATATATCGCTGATAAATTTCAACTACATAACCTCTGAGCTCGTACGTCTCAGAGAAGGGTGTTAAGCTAAGAGAATAAATTCTCCGCCACCAACAGAAATGTATTTGAAAGAAATCGGCTTTATATCTCAAAGTGTAATGTCAGACATGTATCCATACAAGTCTGTTCCGGGATCGAACAGAACCGAAGGCACTTCTTACGAAGCCCTTGCAATTCCGGGTAATTTCCAATCACGTCCGGACTTCCCGTCACAAAAGAGTGATATAAATCTCTATACCGGAGCAACTCAGTGCAGAGACATTCGACAGGTTGTCCTTTCATTTTCGAAAAATATCCGGTCTTCAACACCGGTCTTCAAATGCCATCCATATACGACGTATCACTATTCGGAATGGGTTATATGACCCAAAGGTCTTTTCCCGGCTAACCCGAATAACGAACGCAATTTTTAGAAATCATATGGATATTTGGGGTCTCAGTTAAATCACAGCTTAAAACCCAAAACTTTTTATTCGAATGGTTAAAATAAATTACCATTTTCAAATCTTTAAACAAAAAGATTTATTTCACAAAGTTAACCCCACTCACAAAGATCCATGTAAAGATTTCAAAACAATTTCCGTTTCAATTGGATTTACTCGTTAAATCTTTAAATCAAGATTTAACTTATAGTTTTCAAAACAATTTCATTTCAAAGGGTTTAAACAAACATCATTTTAAATCTGTTAAAAATAGACAGATTTAATTCATAGCTTTCAAAAACAAATCTCATTCATAACTTGGAAAACCATTTTTCAATTCGTACTTGAAATTCCTTTAATTAAACTGGAATTTCATTTTCTTATCTGAAAGCTTTTATTCCTTTAAAACAACAGTTTTCATTTTGGAAATCTGATTCATTCATACGAGTTGAAATCCTTGGGTTAAATCTAAATTCCCAAATTTATACTTTTAAAATGGTTAAATTCATACAAACACATTTATATCATCTTTTATCCCTAGTTTCAAATCATAGGATTCAATTTCAAACTTGAATTCAAATTTAAATCAAATTATTTAAATTTTCAAAACTCGATTAAGTTATTCAAAATAACTTTTATCTTTGAAATCCCGTTTCAAAAGATTTTCACTTTAAACCCAAATTTCCAATTTCAAAATCGATTGAAATTAAAATTTCAATTTCAAAAACATCAAATTTAAATTATCTGTGACTTAACCGATTTCCACGTGAAATCCATATTTGTGTGTGTATGGTGTAGTCCAGGGGTTTCACACACAATAGTGCAACATCAATCATCACAGATATATCGATAAGCGGTATAATCGATAACGCTTATCTTTAGTCACAAATCACAGATATAATAAACTTATCGGTCACAACGATTCACAATTATAATTCGATGTGGGTTTCGGATAACCAAATGGAATCCGACTCCCTGTCGCATCGAAGTTCAAGTGCCGTTTTACGGGCCATGGGGTTTCATATTCACAGAGTAATATATCACAGAAATAGAAATTTCAGATCACAACATAAATCAGGATGTATCACAAAGCATCATATATCAGGAATATCAAATAATTCAAATCATCCAATAGAATCTAAATATTCACAAGTGAATTTATGAATCAACTGATTAATTTAAATCAGATGTATCAATTTATTAATCCAGGTTAATTATTGTAATTTAATTACAAATTATTTAAATAAATCTTCTTTCAAATTCATTAGTTAACTCTTAATTATTAACTAATCAGATCTTAATTCATGAATTAGTTGATCTTTAATTATTAATTAATAAACCTTAATTATCAATTAATAAACTTGATAACAAATCACTTAATCCTTAATTAATCTCTATAGATCAATCATTTCTTATTCACTAATTAATTAATAAAACCAAGTTATTAAGCAATACACTCAATTTCACTAAGTACTTCTTAATTACAAATTAATTATTCTTAAATTAACCATTTAATTAACCTTTATCTTTAATTAATTTAAATCAACCAATTATACTTAATTTCCTAATTAACTTAAGTAATTTCCAAGATAATAAAACTCCTTTTAACTTAAGCTACATTATCTTGTAAATACACTAATTACCATTTACATTTAAAATCATTATAACCTTATAATTAACTTTACCTAATTAAATCAATAATTGAGTAAAAAGTGATATCATTAACTTGATAAATTAAGGTTAACAAAACTACCTAAATACTAAACATAATCCAGTAGTTTTAAAACTAATTTAAATTTAAAAAAAATTGCTTTATAAAGACTTTTTAAATCTGGTCAGACTTGTTTTGGGTCAAACCGAAGATCTGCTCGAGCCTTCCCCGAGACTACCCTGCTACTCCCTATTTCCAGATAACATAGTTAAAAATTAAAGTTTAAAAACAGAGCTTATCTCCTGTAAATCACTCGAGTACATACCCGAGTTATACCCCCAAAACCCCCTACCACGCTTCGAGTCGACTCCACGAATTCTCGAACACTCACGCGACTTCGTCTTCCCCACATCAAAACGAACCACAGAGCACAATACTTCAAGCGTGCACGTGCACATCATCACGCCGTCGTTCTGGCGAACTCCAGCACCTCCAACAAGTCGTAATCGACCACCCCATCTACCTCGAATCAACTAACAACTCGATCATGCCTTCGTTCAAAATCGAGCATAGCTCGAGAGACTCGAACCCAGACAACCATAAACCGGACCACCTGAAAACGCTTCATCCTCCCACCTCTGGCCATTAGAGGCTCAGCGCCACCGGCCACGGCATCACCACCTGCCCCGACTCCTTTTCCCAAAACCACGCATCACTCGATGCTCCACCGCGATCGCGTTGATCAAAGAAATAGCTACAGAGAAAATTAGGTTTAAAAACTAATTTCGATCGCCACCGTCACCACGTCCATCTACCGACCATCGCAGTATTTTTCCCCTGATCTCTAATCGCTCCTCCACCTCCACGTTAAATGCCGACCCCTCTAGAGCCACCGAACGCAAGAATTCGATCAAAACCCATTTTTTTTTCATCCTCGAACTGCTCATTTACCCCCCATCTAAAATTTAGGATTCTTGCTTTAAAAATCACGTTACAGTATAAGGATTCAGACTATATACTTGAATTCATGAATTAAATAAATTTGAAATTTGACTTATATAAAGTTTTGTTCAGTTATCTTAGTTTCCAGAACAATTAACAAGTTGTTTGACTTGAATGAGTTTTTAAATCTTGGGTATCTCCCATAACAAACCATTCCTGTTTTAACATTAATCCCAAAGAGCAAGTAGATTAAGAAGGAGTGATTTTCTTTTTGAATCAAAATCTTGTTAGCATCTAAGATAGAGGAAATATATAACTAACAACCTGTACACAATATTTCCATTTTCCAAATACTCAGAGAATTCATATATGTATTCACCCATACCTGTTCACAGATATAACTTGCAACAAGCTTATACTTTTAAATTGTTTAAAGTGATGTTACTCACCTCTGGAAAGATTGGAACAGAGAGCTGCATTTATGTTGAAACAGCAATTTGAATTTTTGCAGGCTGAAGCTCTTATCTTCAATCCTCTTTTTGATCTCTGATTTTATGTTGTTTGAGTTTGAACTGATATTTTTACTTTCAGGTTTCACTTAGCTTTGAAGATAAACGAGACTAAAATGAAATGAGTAGTTGATATAGAGGAAGAGTTGTACAGGGTATATTTTATTTGTACAACATGGTATGGCTGAGTGATCTTGCATTTATGAGTTGTACAATTTCATTTTTTTTTTCTCTTTTCTTTCGGCTGTAGATTACTTGTTGGTGGCTGAGAATCTTGTTTTTGTGCTAGGGGTAATATCTTGTTTGTACTTTATATATATATACATATATATTTGCCTTTGCTTATTAGTTTGTATACTTTAACTTATAGCTACAAATACAAAGTCTGGCACATCTTCTTTTTATTTTATGAACATATTTTATTTTCTTTACTTATGTTTGCTTACATTTCTTTCAGTCCTGTTACTTGATAATATGAATACATTTCTATTTTGATGTGTTGTTAGAACTTTGCTAATGTCTACTTTATATTTTTATTATAAGTGAATTCCTATTATCAATATGTGGTTTGAACTTATTTATATTTTTATTTTATTTATTGGTTAACTTAAATACTTATCGTAATGTATTTACATTGTATTTGTATTTTACTTTTATTATTTTTTTTTTTTTTTGTTTCTTTTTCATTCGTTTATTTTATCACTTTTATATCGTATATATATATATTCACACATCTATACAATATTTACAATAGTTTAATCTCAAATGGTTTACACAGAATATACTTGGATATCGGGGAAACTCGCAATAAATAAATCGATTAATTTCACTTTAAACCATTTATTTTACTATTTTTATTCAGAATGAAATAAATTAACAATTTTAAATTCAAAAACTCAATTAATTATTAATTTAAATAAATTTAAATTTCAGGGTCGTGACACCCTACCTCTAGATCAAAGCCCGATGACCATACTTCCTCCGTTCGTCAGCAATAGGCGAAAACCCAAATTCAAGTCATCTCCATAATTCTCTATAAACCCAAGCCTAAAAATCATGATTTCTTGTTCTAAATTCATTATTAACAATCACAAACCTTATTATGGATTCCAATCATGAAATCAAGATATTTCATTTTTTTCTAAATTTTAAAAGTTTCACTGTAAATTTCATTTTAGAGATAAATATTCAACCAATAAACTCGAAATCATTTTTATAAATAATGTTACCTCATTTTAAATATTTACTCTTCAGAAATCAAAGTCTAAAATGGCTTCTAATAGAAGATATAAATTTTTGTTTGAAGTTTTGAGTCTGTGATTATAACAGGGACAAGATATATATACACAGTCATATACATCCATATATATACAGGGTAGTTTCAATCATATTTCAGAAAAGAATCATTCATGCAAACATTTTATATCATATCCATATAAATTTATCACATGCAATAGATTTAAACTGTTTTTAAAATAAAAGTTTACTCATAGGAAAACAAGAACAGAGAAGTTACAGGCATGCATACATCATACATCATAAATTCAACAATATAAATACACAAACATACTTCACAATACAATATCGATCACAGCAATAACATGCAACAAAAATTATACTTTAAGTTTAAAAGTGAAGTCACTCACCGTTTTGAGGGTGAAGAACAGAGCCTCCAATTTTGAAAAGCCTTTTTGAAAACTTTGAACTCTTTTAAAAACTAAAACTCTTTTTCTTTAAAACTTGAGTAGCATCTTTGTTTTGATTTAAAAACTTGCATGCTAATGAAACTTGTTGAAGATGGCTTAAGACTTGATTACAGACAGCATTGTATTTGCTTGCTCTCAAAACAAAGTTGAAGAAATGCAGGCTTGGGTTTAAATTTTGAAATTTCACTTCCAGGTTTTAGTTTTGAAGAAGATTACAGGCTTTGATTTCAATTTGGTTTGTGGAGGTATGGGTTACAGATTTTGGTTTGAGTTATTTTTGCTTTTGGAAAATGAGAAAAAGAACGAGAAGAGAAAAGAGATGTATATATAGATTAAATTTGGATTTATCAAAAATTAAAGAAAACAAAATAAATAAGGGACACTTGTCATTAGTATTTCTAATTACTTAACACTTGTTATTATGAGGCTTTAGAAAATAACACTTGTCTTTGTATTATATTATTTAATTTAAATGTTGATAATAAAGCTTTTTAACTTAATTTATTTATTATGAATACTTATTTAAATGCATATGAATTTTCTTTAAGATCTATTTATTTTTATATATATAACAATACATTATTAATATTGTTTGGAAATAATACATTTGTAAATTTTAAATAATTTATAAAAGACATTATCACATTATCAAGCAATATTTAAAAAGAAATAAAACAAACCTTTTGTAAATCTTATTTAAATTTAAAACTTATGTTATAATATAATTTAAACCATTATACATTTACCTTAAGTATTTTAAAACTATATAGTTAACTATTTGAATAATCTTTGAAAATCTTTATATTAAATTTAATCATAATTCCCAAATTACCAAAATATATTAGAATTTGAAAATTATGTTTTATTTGTTAAATTCAATCCAAAGCTTTTCTATTTACAATATATACAATTATATATACATTATAAATAGAAAACATTTTATAAGTTTTAAAAGATAAATTTACCAATTAAATATTTATTAAAGAAGATTTTTAAACCAATTTAAACATTTTTAATAAAGATTATCAAATCAATTTAATTTTTAATACAGATTATTAAATTGATATTGCCCAAAATCCCGGAATATCATAGTTCCGTTTGGACCCAGGACGGACTTGTATGGATGAATGCTATCAGTACATTGTCATCGGAGGACAATGAGCATTCTAAATGAAAATTCCTTTAAAAGGTAATCGTAGCCTCTAGCCTCATCAACCGGGAAAGACTAAAAATCAGCGGAGATGCAGCAAGGCTAAGTGGGTCGCACCCAATTAGAGTATGTTAATCACCCTTCTAGATGACCTTGGATATTATTTATTACTAAGGTATGTGGAAGGAGCTCGAGCAAGGGTGGGAACACCCGGGGTGATAGCATATTTGGTCTATCCAAGTTAGGGATAGTCCGATCTTGTGTGGTAGGGGATCTTGGCGTAGTCCTCGGTACGCTGTTTCTAGACGTGTACTGTGACAGGTGGTACCCCAGTGCCTAGTCATTCGTATGAAATCCATTCTCCAATACATGCCTTTACAGTTTTGGTTGTAGAGCCTAGTATGCTGGAATTTAATTAATGTAACAATTTCGGCTATTTGAATAAGTATTTGTACTTAGACACTATTATAATATCAGAGGATTTGATATGAAATGTTTTGGTTATCGTAAGGTAAAAACCCGTCGTGTTTATGTATGGTGTGGTCTTACGAGATACCTTTTTTTTCAAAGGATTTTGGTAACGTTAATAATTCAAATTGAGTGTGTTTCTCACGCTAGTTTTCCAGACTGACTCGGGTGTTATTTTATTATAATGCTCGGGTCAGACCGAGTATTATAGATAAAGGATAGAATGCTATGGAGCTCAGGAGACGAGCTGGATGACGATTACGTACCACACGTACTTGATTTTTATTCCGCTGTGTATTGTAGGCTGTATATTCAGCACTTGTGAGGACAAGTTATATAACTGTCCAGTATTGAGTTGTTGATTTATTATACTCTAATGATGTAATGTATAAATAACAGTTATAGTTCTTTTCGTATAAAGACCAGTTGTTATCTATTATATATTGTTCTGCTGCGATTGTGAGATTCTGTGTTGTTGTTTCTATTTTCTTCTTCTACCTCTTTCTTCTTTTCCCTAACGATTTGGTATTTCCGGCATTCGATTTTGAGACCTCTTTCTTCTTCTACCTTTTACAGTGAACGTATTGATGTCGATTTTCGGAGGTTGAAAATCCCGGTCGTTACACCATTCAATTATTCTCAATTCACTATTCACATCCCTTATTTAATCTGCATTCAAATATTTACTTAGTATATATCTTAAATACCAATTCCACTTAAGAATTTTCACCATCAATTTTCTTAAGTCTATTATAACATTTTATACAACTTTTGTTACCACTTCACAACCAAATTCCTTACCCATTTTAATAAAATTCAATTTCTCTTTTCCCATTTCACATTTTATTTTTATCCATTCACCCTTCAAATCACATTCAACTAACTAATAATTTAATTAGTCCATTTACTAATTTATTTCAAATCTTAATAAATTCTATTTTCAAAAATTTCTCCATTCAGCCTAACTTAGGCTATATTTCAGAATTCACTTTATACTCAATTCAAGTTTAATTCCATTCCAAAATCAAATTTCAAATTTTATAAGTTATCAACTTATTCATATTCCATACACTAATTTTCTTCCAATTTACTTCATTTAATTAGTTTACTTTACTAATTTATTCCATTATAAGACTCACTTTCATTTAACTTTTCTTAAGTTAAATTTCATTCTTTGTTTTCAACATTCAATTTAATCCCTTCTATTTAACTTACCTTAAGGTAAGATTCATTTCAATTTTTCTTTCCATATTTTATAAGTTCAATCTTATTTTCTCATATTTCCCATAATCGTGGAAATCAAATTCCCAAGCTTTATACATTTTTGGTTCTAAGTATTTCAAATCATTTTAGAAATCATACACACACACACACAAAATCCGTTGGTATATCAAATCACCCTTTTGCATTTCAAACCAATACCAGTTTTTCCAAAACAAACTCCAATTGCAAATCATTAAGGTAGCAATTCCTCCCTTGGAAACTCGAAAATGAATGTCGATGATGCTGCAGTCATCACCGAAATTATTTTCAGCGACCGAACTGAGTTCAGTGCTTTTATCTCCTTTAAAAACCATTTTTAAAAATATTTCAATTCACAAGTTTTTTCCAAATAATATCACTATTATTTTCCAAAACCTTTGAAAAACATTTCAAAACCAATTGGAAATTAAATTCCAAAATTTCCAACTTTTAAATCCTTTATAAATCATTTTTATTAACCATATCAATTTTTAAATCACATTTACAAAATCCCATTTTGTTATAGGAATTACCATCATAACTTTTGATTATAATATCAAATTTTTATTAATCACCACAACAACAAATAATAATAGTTTAATATTATCATTTCCTAACAACCAAGCCCACCATATATAACTATAATAATTTCTGAAAAATTATTCCTTTATATATATAAAAATAATTTGGGTAAAATTATTTCATTTACCCAATTTCCAAAATAATATTATGTCGAATTACTCCGTTCAAGTGTTTAGAGATCCATATCAATAACATTAATTACTCGTATTGACCAGAATCCATAAGCCACTCAATAGATCAATCAACACAATATAAAACAATTTTATATTCACTAACAAATACACGCTCATATCTATTAATACACTCAAACTCATTCTAGGGTACAACTGACCCTATCTCTAGTGAGTTACCCCATCAAAGCCAAGGTTCTCTCTTAACCTTTAGCTTTGATACCAAGTGCGATGGCCCAGAATTTCGATGCTCGAAAATCGACATCAATACATCCACTTTATAGATTGCCGAGCAATCGAGTGTCGGAAATACCAGATCGTTAGATGTAACGCCCCACTCTGAGATCCACTGTAACAAAGAGTATTACGGGAGTAATACTGTCTGTTAAAGCGGAGAATAGAGTATAGTGGAAGCGACCATTTGTAATCAAGCTATAACTATCTACTGAATACGTCGAAAGGATGGTATCTATATATTTTTTCTCAATCAGGTGGTTCGACATATTCAGTAAATACTTATAACGAAATTACAAATGGCTAAAGATCTATCAGGACAAAGCATAATATTAAATGCTAAAACATCACAGAACAGAATCACATAACGGATATAAAATCCCAGAACAATACATCGTCAATACAGATCCAAATTCAATAAGTGGGTACAAAGCCACTGCCCACACATGTGGGTTAAAAATATGTACATATCAAAGTCTGAATAATAATAGAGTAGCGGAATAGTGGACAAATAAAAGCGCTATCTATCAGCATAGCAGATAATGTCCAAGCGGAAGCACAGAAGCTAAGTCCAGAGACCTAACCTGAAACAACTCGGTCTGACCCGAGCGAAAACACTCGGGTCATGCTAGCTAAACAATCAGTAATAACTGAGATATATAGTACTGCGGTACATAAATAAAACAGTACTTATCCAAAGAGAAGTATATTATGAACCACATGAATATAATGACGATCCCTAATCATCAATAAACAATAAAAATCTCCAAAGAGAAATCAACACCAAAGTGTAGAATAAATAAAATCGCCTCATATCATCGGCGTAGCCAAAGCTATAAAATGATGCCCATAGGCAATAATCCCAAGAGTGACCAGAGTCCGTAATCAATGCCCAAGCAAAGATCGATGCTCCAAAGAGCAATGGGGATATACTGAAAAGTCAATGAAAATCCAACACTGAAAAGCAGTGTCCAAAGACACTGTGAATCCATAAGGTAATCGCACTTACATCGTATGGTTCCATAGAACCAACACCGAATGGCGGTACTCGAATGGATATAAAAATCATCAAATAATACCAATATTGCACGTGCACCGACCAGAGTCGTTGTTGCCAAGTACTGTAGAGTTGTGATCGATCACTCGCACAGATGCAGAACACGCGAGATGGTGAGATCCTTCCCAGAAGGATAAAGGCCCAGAGGCGCACGCCGAAAAATAAACTGCTCCATAGAGCAGGTGTCCAGAGACGGTTGCCCAGAGGCGTGGTGACCCAGAGGTCCAGTACTGGCCGCCCAGAGGCTAATGTGTCACTAACTTCTTGGAGAGGAACCCGTAAAGTGTTAACAATGAGTCCCATACCCCACGTTCGCACTAAACGGTTTCCTAACCAATAGCAAGCTCACACTCCAAACAATAAAAAGTCCACCTCGTATCATCGGTAAACTAGACCCAAAGGTCAAAACGATCAATCGAATAGGTCTGGGATTAACCGGAAAGAAAATACACACGGTTCCATAGGCCGGAGATTTCCTAACCGTTTAAGCACCTTTCCACTTCGCTCGACGTGCTAAAAAGTGAGTGTGAGATTTTTATTATAGAAAATAATGGTGCGAAACGGATTTATAATTGATTTTGAAATCACTTTAAAACGGCTTTTGAAAACTCTCCTATTATGGAGTAATTAATTTAATAATTAAAAATAATATTATATAATAATTTCGAAAGCCATTTAGGAGTGAAAAATCCTTTGAAAATAATTCATAAAACCCGTGTACGAAATCTAGAGACAAATCTCAAAGAAATCAATAAAACCAGAAAATCACTGAAAATATTCAAAGTGTTGGAAAATAGTCCAAAAATGACGCGAACCCAAGTTCGGAAAATTATTCGGACCAGCAAACTGAATCCGAATGGCATGAAAATTGGTAGGCATATAGTCCAACATCCCTGCTCCAAACTGCAAAGAGAATCCGGAAATTCTGACTTGAAACGAAGAAACGGCGTCGTCTCAAAGTCAGACAAAAATCATAAAACTTTACTGTGTCAAAACAGTGTAAAGGTCCCACTTCGAGGACATGGTCGAAGGGTCACATGAACACAGATCTTGATGAAAATTTGCAGGAGCGTAGTAAAGTACTCCTACTTTGATATGCAAAAAGAATCGTTCGGTTTCGACTTGAAACGAAGAAACGACATTGTTTCAAAGTTGGTCCGACGATAACTGAAAATGATCATTATTGTAAAATAGTTTCTGGGTGCTACTTCGGCAATAGAAACGAAGTATCTAATGCACCCAGATCTAAACCAAACTTTGCATGGTTAAAGATCTCGATCTCATCATTTTAACGAGACCAAAAACGATGAAATCTGACAAAGGACGAGCCCGGGATGGCGTCGCAAAGTCGGGATTCTACGCTGAAAACAACGGGAGAAAAGAGACCAAGGCCTATAGCTATGCACTAACTGGCCAGAGATGAAAAACCACAATTTTGGCATATTAAATTTCAAATTCTGGCAAAATGAATAAAATGAAAGTTGTAGCTTAGTTTCTAAGCTTTCCGGAATGACCAAGATCGTCAAATTCCGACCAGAGATGAAAATTCTATGACTAAAACAATTCTCAGATCTAAATTTTATATCATTGTTGTTGTGCTCTCGGGACAGTGGTAAGAATGCACAGGTTTGACCAAATTAACTTCAAAATTTTATGAAACTCAAAACATGAAAGTTTTAGCCCTAAATCTATGCTTTCCAGAACATCCAAAATTATTAGATTTGGATAAGAAACGAGTAACTTATGGCCAAATCAATTTCAGGTTTTTATTTTATCAACCCTGTAGTTTGTTGTCAGGTCAGCGACAAACAAGCATGATTTCGACCATTCAAACCTCAAAATTAGGCAAAGCACAAAACAAAAAAGTTATAGGGTACAGAATAAGCTTTCCAGAACTTCAAAAAAATCTTAATTCCGATTTAAGACGAATGAGATATGCCTAATTTACTAACAGTAATAAACTAATTATAATTTCAGCTAGCATATATTACAAATACCTTATGTGCACACCCCAAATGAAAGCAAAGATGATCAAAGAGCTATGATTAACATGTTACATAATAAAACATGTGTTACTAACTGATTACCAAAATCAAAAGATGATTAAACACATATTAGAAGAGGTTTTTAGCAATATACCTCTCTTGAAAGCAACAAAGACTATAATAGCATCAACCCAAGTTAGCAAAAGATGATTAGGAGGCTATAAGATCAAAAAAACACATAAAACATGTGTTACCAAATCAATTTCAGAAATAAGAAAGATATAAAAATGGATTTGAGGTGGGTATTTGCATTACCTTTGCATAGAATGACTTGCATAAGCTAAAACTAGAAGGAGATGAAGATGGAGGCCATTTTTGTTATGAAAGCTTTAGGAAATGGTTAGGGTTTTGATTAGGGTTTTGATGAATGAGGTTAGGAGAGTTTGAGATAATTTATAGAGCAAGTTTAGGGTGGGTTATTGGGTAAGGTTTAATAACCCAATATGAAGAGAGTTATTTCCATGTTTTCAAAAATTTTCTAAGTGTTCATATATGTTTATAAAACTCACTTTTCTTATTCAAACCCATTTTAAATCCTCTCCTAAAATATTTAACTTTTCAAAAATAACATTTTATCCTCATTTTAAAATCCCATATTTCCCATTTAATTAAAATAGCCTTTTTCAAATAAATTTTATTATTCCAAATCCTTTTATGCTTCATTAAAATAAATAAAATCCTAACTTTTATTTATTAATTGGTAATGCAAATCCCGGGTTGTTACAGACTCCCCCCCTTAAGAAAATTGCGTCCCCGCAATTCCTTAAGATAAATGTCGTTTACAACGTCACATCCCCAAAAGAAGTGATAGAGATAAAATAGAGAATTCTCACCCGTAGAAGAAGATGGGAGAAAGCCAGGATAAGAGCGTTCGATAGATTCTCTTGTCTCCCAAGTGCAGTCCTTAGGATTCAGTGACCATTGAATCTTCACGAGTGGAACCTCTTTATTGCGAAAGCGTCTAACCTCCGTATCAAGCACACGAAGAGGTTGCTGCTCCAAAGATAAATCGGGTAAGATCTCTAAATCAGGCACAGCATGCGGCTCAATGATAGAATCAGGGTCGCGGACACACATGCGAAACTGGGAAACATGGAACACGTCGTGCATTCCAGAGAAGTGAGCAGGTAGAGCCACACGATAAGCCACAGGGCCAATGCGTTCCGTAATAGGAAATGGTCCAACATAGCGAGGAGCCAACTTCCCTGTAGAGCTGAAACGCACAACCCCTTTCATAGGAGATATCCAAATAAAGACATGATCACCAATGGAGAACTCAAGAGGCTTCCTGCGGTTGTCCGCATAGGATTTCTGACAGTTCTGCGCCTCTTTCATTCTCTGACGAATAAGAATAATCTTCTCGGAAGATTCCCGAACTGAATCTGGACAAAGAAGGTGCTTCTCACCAGATTCTAACCAACAACCAGGAGAGCAACATGGCCTTCCGTAAAGAGCCTCGAAAGGTGCCATGTCGATACTAGACTGAAAGTTGTTGTTGTAGGAGAACTCTACAAGCGGTAAGTGATCCTCCCAACTACCTCCGAAATCCAGAATA
This sequence comes from Allium fistulosum, assembly GCA_030737815.1. NCBI lineage: Eukaryota > Viridiplantae > Streptophyta > Magnoliopsida > Asparagales > Amaryllidaceae > Allium > Allium fistulosum. The sequence continues at coordinate 924,253,424 of CM060906.1, forward strand.
CAACAGCGCAAAAGATCCTCTAAAACACGATTCACCCTCTCCGTCTGACCGTCGGTCTGAGGATGATAAGCAGTCGAGAGATTCAGCTTTGAGCCCAAAGCTGACTGTAGGCACTTCCAGAAGTGACTAGTAAAGATAGTGTCTCGATCACAGACGATAGAGCTAGGAATGCCATGAAGTCGAACGACTTCCTTCACATATAGCTTGGCAAGCTGAGGAGCAGTCCGAGTGGACCTAATAGGAATGAAATGAGCTGATTTGGTCAAGCGATCGACGATGACCCAAATAGAAGTATGGCCTGACCTCGATTGAGGCAGACCGTCAATAAAATCCATGGATATCTGATCCCATTTCCACAATGGAATCTCTAGCGCCTGAAGAAGACCAGATGGATGCTGGTGCTCAGCTTTGATCTGTTGACAAGTCATGCAACGGCTTACATAACTTGCAACATCACTCTTCATGCCTTCTCAATATAATATGCGACACATGTCGTCATACATCTTACTCGACTCGGGATGGATGGTGTACTTAGTGCGATGACACTCGTCCAGAATGTCATGCCTAAGTGATAAATCAGATGGTACCAAAATACGGTTCTTCCTGCGAAGACATCGATGAGAATCAATAGAATAATCCAACAATGTCTCATCACTGGATCCCGACTCAAGGAGATGAATATATCGCAACAAGTCTGGATCCTGCCGCTGAGCATGGGCAATGCGATCCAATAGAATAGGTCGAGCTTCCATGCTGAATAACAAGATCTGAGGATCAGAAGACGGAGCTCGATTTCGAATATCACACATAGAAAGAGTCTCAAGAATATCCCACTCGGCTATCATCATAGAAACTACTGCCAAGTGTTTGCGACTGAGTGCATCAGCCACACGATTACCCTTGCCAGGGGTATACTGAATGTCTAAGTCATATGAGGTGAGAAACTCGAGCCATCGCTGCTGCCTCATATTAAGATCCTTCTGACTGAATAAATACTTCAGAGACTTATGATCGGTGTAAAGAGTGAAGCGTTCAACTAATAGAAAGTGACGCCACGTCTTCAAAGCAAAGACGATAGCTGCCAACTCAAGATCATGAGTCGGATAGCGAACCTCATTCGGACGTATCTGCCTAGAAGCATAAGCAACTACCCGATCCTTCTGCATAAGCACAGCACCGAGGCCGCTACCACAAGTGTCGGTGTAAACAACAAGATCCTGGTTACTCTCAGGAACCAAAAGGATAGGAGCATGAGTGAGAAGTTCCTTCAATCGCTGGAAAGAAACTTCACACTTATCAGACCAAATAAAGCGAACCCCCTTACGAGTCAGAGTCGTGAGGGGAAGTGCAACACAAGAGAAATCCTTAATAAATCGACGGTAATAACCCGCCAACCCAAGGAAGCTGCGAATATCATGAACGTTCTCGGGCTGCTTCCAATTCTGAATAGCTTCAATCTTGGCAGGATCGACAGAAATACCCTCAGATGATACAATATGGCCTAAGAACTTGACCGTGCTCTCCCAAAAATGGCACTTGGAGAGCTTGGCCTTAAGCTGATGCTGACGAAGAGTATCCAAGACGATCCACAAATGATGAGCATGCTCTGCCTCGGATCTAGAATAAACAAGAATATCGTCGATGAAAACCAGAACGAATCTATCGATGTATTCCCGGAATACTCGATTCATAAGATCGACGAAGAAAGCCGGAGCGTTCGTCAAGCCAAACGGCATGACCAACCACTCAAAAGAACCATAACGAGTGCGAAATGTTGTAAGAGGAATGATGTCTTCCACGACTCGTAGCTGATGGAATCTGGTGGCAAGGTCAAGCTGAGAGAAGACCTTCGCACCACTCAACATGTCGTAACGGGAATTAGAGTTAGACATGATTCAATGATAGATAATTAATTAAGGAATACTACGGAATATAACGGATTCCTATACATATTCCTAACTTATCTATCAATAAACATAAGGAAGGGATATGATTTAATTCGGATCTAATTTAAAATGTATTGTACTAAGTGTATCTGTTCTGTGTTTATTATGCTTATTCCTGAAACTAGGCTCTGATACCAAGCTGTAACGCCCCACTCTGAGACCCAATGTAACAAAGAGTATTACGGGAGTAATACTGTCTGTTAAAGCGGAGAATAGAGTATAGTGGAAGCGACCATTTGTAATCAAGCTATAACTATCTACTGAATACGTCGAAAGGATGGTATCTATATATTTTTTCTCAATCAGGTGGTTCGACATATTCAGTAAATACTTATAACGAAATTACAAATGGCTAAAGATCTATCAGGACAAAGCATAATATTAAATGCTAAAACATCACAGAACAGAATCACATAACAGATATAAAATCCCAGAACAATACATCGTCAATACAGATCCAAATACAATAAGTGGGTACAAAGCCACTGCCCACACATGTGGGTTAAAAATATGTACATATCAAAGTCTGAATAATAATAGAGTAGCGGAATAGTGGACAAATAAAAGCGCTATCTATCAGCATAGCAGATAATGTCCAAGCGGAAGCACAGAAGCTAAGTCCAGAGACCTAACCTGAAACAACTCGGTCTGACCCGAGCGAAAACACTCAGGTCAGGTTAGCTAAACAATCAGTAATAACTGAGATATATAGTACTGCGGTACATAAATAAAATAGTACTTATCCAAAGAGAAGTATATTATGAACCACATGAATATAATGACGATCCCTAATCATCAATAAACAATAAAAATCTCCAAAGAGAAATCAACACCAAAGTGTAGAATAAATAAAATCGCCTCATATCATCGGCGTAGCCAAAGCTATAAAATGATGCCCATAGGCAATAATCCCAAGAGTGACCAGAGTCCGTAATCAATGCCCAAGCAAAGATCGATGCTCCAAAGAGCAATGGGGATATACTGAAAAGTCAATGAAAATCCAACACTGAAAAGCAGTGTCCAAAGACACTGTGAATCCATAAGGTAATCGCACTTACATCGTATGGTTCCATAGAACCAACACCGAATGGCGGTACTCGAATGGATATAAAAATCATCAAATAATACCAATATTGCACGTGCACCGACCAGAGTCGTTGTTGCCAAGTACTGTAGAGTTGTGATCGATCACTCGCACAGATGCGGAACGCGCGAGACGGCGAGATCCTTCCCAGAAGGATAAAGGCCCAGAGGCGCACGCCGAAAAATAAACTGCTCCATAGAGCAGGTGTCCAGAGACGGTTGCCCAGAGGCGTGGTGACCCAGAGGTCCAGTACTGGCCGCCCAGAGGCTAATGTGTCACTAACTTCTTGGAGAGGAACCCGTAAAGTGTTAACAATGAGTCCCATACCCCACGTTCGCACTAAACGGTTTCCTAACCAATAGCAAGCTCACACTCCAAACAATAAAAAGTCCACCTCGTATCATCGGTAAACTAGACCCAAAGGTCAAAACGATCAATCGAATAGGTCTGGGATTAACCGGAAAGAAAATACACACGGTTCCATAGGCCGGAGATTTCCTAACCGTTTAAGCACCTTTCCACTTCGCTCGACATGCTAAAAAGTGAGTGTGAGATTTTTATTATAGAAAATAATGGTGCGAAACAGATTTATAATTGATTTTGAAATCACTTTAAAACGGCTTTTGAAAACTCTCCTATTATGGAGTAATTAATTTAATAATTAAAAATAATATTATATAATAATTTCGAAAGCCATTTAGGAGTGAAAAATCCTTTGAAAATAATTCATAAAACCCGTGTACGAAATCTAGAGACAAATCTCAAAGAAATCAATAAAACCAGAAAATCACTGAAAATATTCTAAGTGTTGGAAAATAGTCCAAAAATGACGCGAACCCAAGTTCGGAAAATTATTCGGACCGGCAAACTGAATCCGAATGGCATGAAAATTGGTAGGCATATAGTACAAAATCCCTACTCCAAACTGCAAAAAGAATCGGGAAATTCCGACTTGAAACGAAGAAACGGCGTCGTCTCAAAGTCAGACAAAAATCATAAAACTTTACTGTGTCAAAACAGTGTAAAGGTCTCACTTCGAGGACATGGTCGAAGGGTCACATGAACACAGATCTTGATGAAAATTTGCAGGAGCGTAGTAAAGTACTCCTACTTTGATATGCAAAAAGAATCGTTTGGTTTCGACTTGAAACGAAGAAACGACATTGTTTCAAAGTTGGTCCGACGATAACTGAAAATGATCATTATTGTAAAATAGTTTCTGGGTGCTACTTCGGCAATAGAAACGAAGTATCTAATGCACCCAGATCTAAACCAAACTTTGCATGGTTAAAGATCTCGATCTCATCATTTTAGCGAGACCAAAAACGATGAAATCCAACAAAGGACGAGCCCGAGATGGCGTCGCAAAGTCGGGGTTCTACGCTGAAAACAACGGGAGAAAAGAGACTAAGGCCTATAGCTATGCACTAACTGGCCAGAGATGAAAAACCACAATTTTGGCATAGTAAACATCAAATTCTGGCAAAATGAATAAAATGAAAGTTGTAGCTTAGTTTCTAAGCTTTCCGGAATGACCAAGATCGTCAAATTCCGACCAGAGATGAAAATTTATGACTAAAACAATTCTCAGATCTAAATTTTATATCACTGTTGTTGTGCTCTCGGGACAGTGGTAAGAATGCACAGGTTTGACCAAATTAACTTCGAAATTTCATGAAACTCAAAACATGAAAGTTTTAGCCCTAAATCTAAGCTTTCCAGAACATCCAAAATTATTAGATTTGGATAAGAAACGAGTAACTTATGGCCAAATCAATTTCAGGTTTTTATTTTATCAACCCTGTAATTTGTTGTCAGGTCAGCGACAAACAAGCATGATTTCGACCATTCAAACCTCAAAATTAGGCAAAGCACAAAACATAAAAGTTATAGGGTATAGAATAAGCTTTCCAGAACTTCTAGAAAATCTTAATTCCGATTTAAGATGAATGAGATATGCCTAATTTACTAACAGTAATAAACTAATTATAATTTCAGCTAGCATATATTACAAATACCTTATGTGCACACCCCAAATGAAAGCAAAGATGATCAAAGAGCTATGATTCACATGTTACATAATAAAACATGTGTTACTAACTGATTATCAAAATCAAAAGATGATTAAACACATATTAGAAGAGGTTTTTAGCAATATACCTCTCTTGAAAGCAACAAAGACTATTATAGCATCAACCCAAGTTAGCAAAAGATGATTAGGAGGCTATAAGATCAAAAAAACACATAAAGCATGTGTTACCAAATCAATTTCAGAAATAAGGAAGATATAAAAATGGATTTGAGGTGGGTATTTGCATTACCTTTGCATAGAATGACTTGCATAAGCTAAAACTAGAAGGAGATGAAGATGGAGGCCATTTTTGTTATGAAAGCTTTAGGAAATGGTTAGGGTTTTGATTAGGGTTTTGATGAATGAGGTTAGGAGAGTTTGAGATAATTTATAGAGCAAGTTTAGGGTGGGTTATTGTGTAAGGTTTAATAACCCAATATGAAGAGAGTTATTTCCATGTTTTCAAAAAATTTCTAAGTGTTCATATATGTTTATAAAACTCACTTTTCTTATTCAAACCCATTTTAAATCCTCTCCTAAAATATTTAACTTTTCAAAAATAACATTTTATCCTCATTTTAAAATCCCATATTTCCCATTTAATTAAAATAGCCTTTTTCAAATAAATTTTGTTATTCCAAATCCTTTTATGCTTCATTAAAATAAATAAAACCCTAACTTTTATTTATTAATTGGTAATGCAAATCCCGGGTTGTTACATTAGAGGAAAAGAAGAAAGAGGTAGAAGAAGAAACATAATAACAACACAAAATCTCACAATCGTAGCGGAACAATATATAATAGATAATAACATGTCTTTATACAAAAAGAACTATAACTGTTATTTACACATTACATCATCAGAGTACACTACATCAATAACTCAATACTAGGCAGTTAAAATAAGTTGTCCTCACAAATGCTGAATATACAACTTACAATACACAGAGGAATAGAATCAAATACATGTAATACGTCTTCGACATCCAGCTCGTCTCCTGAGCTCCATAGCATCCTATCTTGTATCTGTAATACTCAGTCTAACCCGAGCATTATAATAAAATAACACTCGAGTCAGTCTGGAAAACCAGTGTGAGCAAACACACTCAATTTGTGTAACAACCCGCATATTTATCGATTTTATATTTTTATATTTAAAATCGTTAATCGGATGTTTGTCCGAAAAGCTACTTTTTGCATACGGTCAAATTAGGACTCGAGACCACTCCCATTGAGTTCAAAATGTCGTTTGCGATCTTTTTAAGTGTAAACTTCGATATGTTTGGAGCTAGTCAAAAATTCGACCATTTTCACTTTGGGTTTGGGTTTGGTTCAGCCCTATGTTTTAACTTAACACTCCAAACTGAAACCCCCTCTTCATTCACTCCCTCCTCCTCTTCATTTCAGTTCTAAAGAGATTAATGGTGAGTGGAATGGGAAATTAAAACTCTAAAACCCTAGTTTCCATCTACAAATCAAGTTCTAGCTCCAAATCAATAGAAGAAGCTTTGGTAAGTCTCCTCTTCTTCTTCCCCAACTCACTCTCCTATCAATTTCAGAAATTCCTAAACCTAATTTAGGAAATGTTTCTCTTTTTAGCTTGGAATCAAGCTTGTTGAGTTGGGATTGAAAAGAGGTTGTCATTGCCATTGCTCTATAGCTCCTTCATACTTGTGCTTGTGTATAAAGGTGAGATTTTTATCTCACATCTAAGTCAATAATTATCTTCGATTGTTAGGTATGAATTCCTAACACTTATTCTTGTGCAATTGATTTTGGTTTGGATTGATTTGGTGTATATTCCAATTTTCGGTGTTTTGAAATCAAAATCTATGAAAATCCTTTTATGGATATTTGGACATTGGTATTTGAGGCGTGTCGAAGAGCCGTTAAGGCTGGGTTGTCGCTTGGCGTAAATCCTTAGTCGTTGTCGCTCGATCGATCGCTTCCGGTATTCATTTGGCCATTTTTGGTCTAGGTTCAGGGAATGCCCTGAACCCCAGTTTCAGACGTCTGAACGTAAGATTCAGACGTCTGAATACTATATTGGGAAGATTTTTATTCCCAGATTCAGACGTCTGAATCTTTGCCCCAGACGTCTGAATTGGCTCGATTTCAAACAGAAAGAAAATAGGCTTAAATTGCCTATTTCAGACGTTTGAAATATTCCGTTCAGACGTCTGAATCTGTGTTCTGGAAAATATTTAATTTTCCAGATTCAGACGTCTGAACCAATTATTCCAGACGTCTGAATCTGCTGTGTTTTGCCTAGTTGTTTTTTTAACTTGAATATCCAACTCTAATCAAATCGGGTTGATTCCCTTTTTGTTGTTATCATTTATTATCGGCCACTTTGTTAAGTCGCCCACCTGTTTTTCCTTAGGTCGCTGGACAGCTTGCCTTCACTAAGTCATACCGTGACGGGGCGCTGCCCCGCACCCCGCCGTGGGCGCTGCCCCCTGGACCCCCGCGACCTGACCGGGCAGGTCGAACCCCGTATTACTCTGCGTAGGCAATCTCGTCTGAAAAACATTTATCAGAATTTCTACTTTGATGGTTTTGGGATTGACTTCTTTGGACTTTACTCACGTCTTCGAACGTGAATTGATTTGTTTCTACCATCGTTTTATGACTTGTCACTTTAAAGATATATGAGGGTTTCAATACTAATAGTAAATATCAAAACTCTTTCATCAAAGCGATTTCAACACTATTTTAAATATCAAAAGTTCGTTTTCTCAAACCGATTTTCAATCTACTAGTACATACAAGCCTTTACTTCACTCGAATGAGAAATCGACTTAAACGACTTAGTAAAACGGGTGGTATGAAACGCTTGCGTTCACTTCGTCGGTTAGCTCTTGGACTTGTTCGATTGAACCCTTTTTGTGACAATTTCCTAGTGAAGATTTACAGCTTGTTCGTAAATATTTAAGTTAAGCAAGTGGTTATGGGACATGAAGCTAAACTCATATATTTACTGGCTTGGTGTGATTGACACTTCCTTATGATCATGACGATCATTTTTGTGATTTAGACTAGCGATTGAGCGATGTCTCTTTGTCTACGTGGGAGACTATACCCCGATCATGTGATGTTTCGGCATCACATTTCTAGGGTAGCACCCTACGGTCTTCGGGCCATTCATGTGTTCGGAAAATTAAATGGATAGCTTCCATGAGATAGCTTCTCGTCATGTGTTTACGCGTAGGTGAGCTTCATGCTCCCATTCATGTGTTAGGCCTCCCCCCTTTTTTTATGTGTTTTCTGGATTTCTGATGATGATTTCTGGAATTTTGTGCTTCACCAATTTTCATGATTTTCATTGATATGATATCAGTTTTTGTGCATTGGTGAATTCATGTGTTATTGACTTGTTATGAATACAAGTTTAGGGTATGATACCCTACCTTATCTTTGAGAAGATTCTTGTGATATTGATTAATCTTTTGCTGATTATCATTTACATACTTATAGTAGTATGTCGTTATAGTTATTTCATGTTCATGTCATGCCTTTTACTTTATACCATATCATCTGATATTTATAGTTAGACTGATCCGTTTATTATTTTCTTATAAATAATTCTCGGGTCAGACCGAGATGTTACAGGTGCTTCTGCTTGACTTCTCTTCAGGATATTTCTGACTTTTGGCTAACTACATAGATTAGTAGTTTTTGGATGTACACCTTTGAGATATAGACTCTATGTTGTGTACTTATTCTCTTGTATAGCACGTGATGCTATTCTTTTGTATTATCGTGGATCTTTCTGACCACTACTCTGATGTACACTTTCATGTGTTATATATTTATTCATATCTTCTTCCGCCTTTGTGATATGGATGTCTGTGACTGATTTATGTTATGTTTATTTCTATATTTGTTTCCGAAGATTATATATAGCCACTGTGTGATAGCTTTGAGTTTGTATCGGTATGTCGGATTTCCTCCTTAAATGATATGCATTCTATACTATCTGACATATCGGTACTCGCACAAAGAAGTTACATGGATGGTCGCTCCTCAACAGCCTTATTCTCCGCGCTAGTTGACAGCATTACTCCGTAGTGTTCTTGGTTAGCGTGGGTATAGAGGTGGGGCGTCACAATTTGAATTATTAAAGTTATCAAATCCTTTGAAAAAAAGGTATCTCGTAAGACCACGCCGCACATAAACACGACGGGGTTTTACCTTATGATAACCAAAACATTTTATATCAAAATCATCTGATATTATAATATTGACTAAGTACAAATACTTATTCAAATAGCCGAAATTGTTACATTAATTAAATTCCGACATACTAGGATGTACAACCAAAACGGTAAAGGCGCGTATTAGAGAATGGATTCCATACGAATGAATAGGCACTGGGGTACCACCTATCACAATACACATCTAGAAAAATGTACCGAGGACCACGCCGGGATCCCCTGCAACACAAGACCAGACTACCCCTAACCTGGATAGACTGAATATGCTATCACCCCGGGTGTTCCTATTCTTACCGAGTTCTTCCACGCAACGTAGTAATAATATCCGAGGGTATCTAGAAAGGTGATAAACATACCCTAATTGGGTGCGACCCACTTTGCCTTGCTGCATCTCCCCTGATTTTCAGTCCTTCCTAGTTGATGAGGCTTGAGGCTACGATTACCTTTAAAGGAATTTCACTTAGAATGCTCATTGTCCTCCAATGACAATGTACCGATAGCATTCATCCATACAAGTCTGTTCTTGGTCTGAACGAAACTGAAGGCAATATTCCTACTACATCCATTTTGGAATCATCCTCAGGATTAGTAGCGATTAGCCCTTGCACTTCACTGCTCCATCTTCGATTATTCCATGCTCTTGTCTTTACTTCGAAAACGTATTCATTGTATCAAAGTGGTTTTCGGATAACTTATCTGATTCTGGTCTCTTCGAAAAAACATTCGATATTTCCAGTAAAATCATCCCCGGTTCTTTAGGAAATAAACAGACGAAAATAAGATCAGAGATCATCTCCTAACCATTAGTGGACGGATTTCCTTATCATCGTCCTAGAAGAACGAAATGAGTTTATACGTACAGTATAGCACCTCGAATGGTAACTGTACCACATAATCCCCGTGTTTCTTCTAGATATTCCCAAAGTTATATTTTGGGTCCAGATTTGATAGTCGGTTATTTAACTATCAAATAAACAATCATTCAACCAAATATTTCATTTTCACTGAAAAACAATAAGTCTCATTTAATTTAAATTTTAAATAAATTAAACCTCTTTATCTAAAAGTATGTACTTATCTTATCGAAGTAAGTACGTTCGCTAACCATTCTTTTCAAATATTTGAAAACTTTTTAAAATAAATATGGAAAGCACCACGTGGTATCAACCATGGATTCACAGCTCAATGATTACATATCTATCCCAAAGATATCCAAAACTTAACTGCAGGCAATCTTTGCATCTGATTTCTCCACGAAAGTATACCATTACTTTCCGAAAACTTTATTTAACAATTATCTTAAAATAATGCTTATAAAATTTCTATAAAAAATTTCCAAGTTTAATTTTAGGCAAATACTCTTAAATAAAAGTTATTATATAAAAAAATATTAATATTGAATAATTTATCCTTTAAAATAACAATACTAATTAATTCTTAAATACTAATTAACTTAATATCAACTCCTTATAAACTAACTTAATTAATAATTACATATACTTTAAAACAATTTTAAATAATTACACAATATTGAAACAATAAATAAATTTTGATTTATTAATAAAGTTCAAATTGATTTACAAGACTTATTTATAACTTATAACCCATTTTGACAATTTTAAAATATTTAAATAACTAATTTTTCTGGAATATTTTTAAACACTTTTAAGCTACCTAGTTTAATAATTTAAAATCCTCTTTTAAAACAAACTTAACTTCTCGATAAAATATATTTTTTAATTCCAATATAGCTAGTCTAATATTTATAAATCTTTCTCGATTTGTCACGATGATTTACGTCCCAATTTTGTAAATCCCCCTTTTCACATTTCTAAAAGTAGATCTATCATTTATTTTTAAACCGATTTACCATCTCATTATAAATTCTTACTGTGAATTTATATCTTCCATTTTATCAACTGATAATCACTTCACTTTATTTATAAAACATTTTTTATAAATCTCACAGTTTTTAATTCCAGTTTATAACGGTTTCACATCACTTACCATTATAAATTGATTTCTAAATTAAATCCTTTTATAAATCAATTCCTTAAATTTGAATTCCATTTATACATTAACTTCTTAAATAACCCAACTATATTCCAAAAATAACCAAACCACGATTTTACTTCCATTCCGTAATTTAGAAATCTTATTAAGGATCTAATATAACTAATTTTATAATTATTTCCAAATTTCCTTTTTATTCTTCCAATCTAGTTTTAAATCTCGATTTTTAAAATCCTTTTAAACTCGAAAAAATATCGCTTAAGTTTTATTATTTAAAATCCTTTATTTACATTATTCCAAAGTCTCCATTTTAAACACCATGGAATATTCAAGTACAAAGTCAACCATTTATTTTATCCCAATAAATTTCTTTAATTAATCCAAATTTCAATATAAATACTTCACTTCCAAAATCCCTTTTTAATTTCTTTTCAAATTCAAATATATATATATATATATATTTATGGTATTTCAAAATACAAAAAATCTAGGTCAATGCTACTGTAGCATCCAATCAATTTAAATCACACTATAATCTATCGCAGATTATTCAGCAGATCGTATATCACTATATACAAAAATTAAATTCAACACTTTTTAAGGAATCCAGTTGGATCCCTCCAACCTATTTCCCTGCATCCATAGATGTTAATACAACATAAAAATACCAATCCCACTTCGAGAGGGATGTCGCAGTATATAGGTTCATCCGCTATTATGCAGGGTGCATAGGATCTCATCCGCTAAAATATACGGGAACATCAATCCAACTACAAATATATATATATATATACACACACACACTACTATATATATAATATATCATTCAACAGATAATAATTAATAAATTCTACCCAGCATCCAATAATTAATTTTAACTATTTAAAACTAAATTTGGTAATCCAAATGAGTGAGAATATCTCACCTTGATTTTTATTTGCCAAATATCCAGATTTTAAACTAAATCGAACATCGTTCGATTTAATTTAAAATTCCAACTGACTCCAAAAGATTCCAAACCACTTCCAGAATGTGAATTTGGCAGCTACGAATATATCGTGATCGACCTCGTGATTTTTGGACCTCGTATAGACAAATCATGGATTTATAAACATTTGGATAATAAATTTATTTAGTCAAATTTTTTTTAAAATGTTAGTTACCTTATTAACACTAACTGTCAAACTCTCCTTCCCCAAAATCTCGTTTGCGAACAACCAACCCAGGCCAAAACGCGAAACCTAGTTCCGCCTTCCTCCATCGTCGTATCACCGCCTAGCCACCTGAAACCCCCCCCCCCCCGTCAACGTCAGACCCAGCTCCACGTTTGACTTCACCTCCAACACAACTCCAGCTCAGCACCTCCAACAAGAGCATCAAACCCAAAAAAAAACCGAGCTTCTTCTTCCTCACGCGATTTTTTTGCTTCCACGTCGCACCCATCACGACCGTATTTTTTTTCAATCGCGACTTCTTAAGAGAATCGTGCGCATCCCACTCACGAAACTACCACCGCCTACATCCCCTACTGCCGTGCTCCACCACTCGCCCAGGCCTACCGTCAAACGCGCGCGACCCAAGAAACCAAGCCCTGGATGACCAGAGCCATGCATGTTTTCTGACTAAAAGTCGATTTTTGGTTTTGAGATGAATTCGAATTTACCCTTTTTTTTCTTTTTCTTTTCAACTGATGTGGATTTCGAATTGGATTGAAGAAAGGAAGGGGGAAAAAGCTTGGTCTTTGCTGTTTTATTTAAATGGGAAATTCTTGTTTATTTTTAATATTTGCTGTGTTATTTAAAAAGAAGGAAGGAGACATATACAAGAAGGAGAGAGTGTGACAGCCTAGTCAAAGTCAAAAATACATATACATACATATGTGTGTGTGTGTATATATATATATGGAACATAAAATCTCAAACCCCTATCGAGGCGTGCCGCTAGGCGTTTATAATGTTATACCTCTATTCCGAACGCAATGGAAAATGTTGCGAGTCCTAATTCGATTGTATGGAGGAGATAGCTTTTTGGACCCAATTATTATATTGAATTTTCGATATTAAATTCAGAGCGTTTCTATCTCGTATGACCAAACGATAACTCCAAACGCTACGAAATTTGAAATCCGATAATAATACACTATTACGGATCCAATGGAATTTGTTTCGTCGAATTCCGAGACCGTGCCTCGGAAGGCTATTTTTATACGTTAATTCAAACAATATATTTTTAAAACTGAACAAATCACTTTTAAATTCAATTTAAAAAGTTTTATTATCTTCATTATTATTAATATAAATTTTGTAAGCCTTTAAATTATTTTTTTCAAGCTAAAAACTCAAAATTTCACTATTTAACCAATTTTCTATTATTAAATTCAATAATTAAATTATTCAATATATCGTTATAATTGAAATTCAAGTTAAAATTTAACTTTTAAATATTTAAAATTAATTAAATATTCCAATTTCAAATAACCAAAATTCTGGGTCGTTCCAATTTTTAATCGTTCTTATTCTTTTTTCTCATAAGTTAGAGAGTGAAATCGGTACTTAAAATTTTTGTTTTACATATTTCCTATCCTTACATTAACTACCACATTTATAATTACTTTGTAATCTACCCACTTCATTTTATATTCCTCACCTTCCTAATATGTTTCTATTACATATTATTTAAAGTACATTTAACCTTTTCATTTTCATCCTTCTTTTTATTTTTCTTCACTTTTTGAATTAACATCACTTTAGTATTCTAAATATTCCTTTTACACCCTTTCAAATCCATTTCTCCATTATTTTAATTTCCTATCTTCCCTATTCATCTTCATTCTCCATTTTTGTAATATCCTTTTTTACGTTAATCCAAACTTTAATTTATACCTTATTTAACTGACTTTATCACGTGCTAATTTATTTATCCAATATATAATTAAGATAAAGGCTTTATTCTACTTATGTTGTTGATTGCTTAAAATCTATTTAAACACCTTAATAATATATTTATTGGTCCTCCAAATATTGCAAAATTATTACTTATGAGTATGTTTCTATATTACGATAAAACTTTACTTTTCTATTTCATAAGTTTGAATCTTATGTTATTTTCTTTTAATTTTTTTATCATAACTATATATTAATTGCCCATGCTAGTTCAATGTTTTTTCTCCTTCTTTTAGGGTATTTAATTTCAGGACCACCCATGGTGGTTCAATGTTGCACAAAATAAACAAATCTTATGGGCATGGTTTAATGGTTGGTATAACTTGTTCTATTATACTAAAACATTCTAGTTGTTGTTAAAAAACCACTTCTTCTTTCCCTCTCCATCTTTCAGGGCACTGGATTTAAAAATTATCCATGGTGGTTGAATGTTGTGCTAATGTTAAAAAAATTAAATGCATTGTTAGTAGTAGATATTGATTTCTACCCCACTTTTCATTTATGAGTTGTGAATTGTAATTTTACTACATAAGATTAATAAAATTAATAATTCCTTACATTGATAGAAGGAGCAACAATTATTTATAGTGAATTGTTAGATGGTGAATCATTTTGACTAAGGGGATGGAAAGAGTAAAATTTTAAATTAAAAAGGTTTTATTGAGGGAAGAATCAAACAAAACATTCTCTTCTTATAAAATCTTATTAAAAATAATAAATTGTCATTTCTATAATGTATCTTTATCTTTCTTTTTAGTTTCTAATTTATGTACATTATTGCGTCAAAAAATTTGTCATTTCATTTTCAAACCCTACACCATAAATATTTATTTATGAACATGGAGGAAAACTTGTCTCAATCTTAATCTTAATTTTCTCAATCTTCACTAAAATCTCTAATAGACAAAATAACATGGGTATTAATTACTTTCCATCTATTTAAGATTCTAATTATGTTTTTGAGAAATTTTAGTGTCTTTAGTTTTGATTGAATATCAAATTAAGGTTTGAGATTTTGAAATGGTAGAGGGATATTATTGATAAAAAGAGTTACAACTCTATATAGAAATGACTATAGGTTTAGAGATTTTCCATTTAACAATTCCATTTTTATATCAATTCTTTTTTACAGGATCATATGTCAAAAGAAATTGATTTGGTAGTATAGATAATGAAATAATAGGTAGCTATTTTTCTAAGAATAAAAAGAAAAGGATCTGTATTTTATTCTTATTCTTTTTTGATAATATTACTTTTTTAGTAGATGATTATATAAGAATTATCTAATGACAATAGGATTATTATTTGAGAAAATTAAGCATAATCTTTCACATTTGAGCCAAAATTTATTTAACATGAGTTGTTACTAACTTAAATTCAATCAAATTAAATTTAGGGCATAAATGCAATTGATAAATTCATTAATAAATTCAATTAATATGGCAACTAATAAGGTAATCAATGTCAAAATGAGTTACTTTCTATTTATTTTGATTTAACTTGGTCTTTTACAAAGTACTTTGAATAAACAAAATAAATAAGGAAAAGACATAAAAACCTCGTATGTCTAAAAAATGAATAATGCTTGGTAAAATATATATTCAAGTTGGTTTAATGACTTTGATTTCCATAATGCTATAAAAAAACTAATTATTTCTTCTTAAATTACCTTTTACATGGTGGATATATATAAGATAAATAAAAATCAAAATATTACATGCTTTTGTTTTTATGCTTTGGGATATGTACACATGTGTTCAAAGTGGCTTTTATACTCAAATCATATTATATAATTATAAATTAAAATAACTTACTCTTCTTCTTTTAATTCTCTCATAATATTTTCATTTACATTGTCCATATTTCCAAATTTGTTGCATGTTTTCTTGGTTTACTCATAATTGTTTTAAACTAAATTTTTCGTATTCTAAATTCTTATCCAATCACTTCAAAGTCATTATAGATATTTTCATTTAGGTGTTTTCAAATTTAGAACTTCAAGAACTTGAATAATAATATTTCAACTACAAATGTGTCATTCATTTATCCAAACACATTTGCTATGCAAAACAAAGAAACTTGAAATTTATCGAAATAATTATTTAATTCAGCAAAAATTAATAATTTTAGATTCGAACTGAACAATAACATGTAAACATTCATGTAACGAATAAAAGCTTTATAAAAATAATAACAAATTAAAATAATATCTTACTTACCTAATGGAATTTATTTTTACGTACAAAATCTTAACAAAAATCAAACCTCCAAATAAATACATAAATTCCAGATTATATTCTACATTCTAGCTATGTTAAACCTTAACTAGACTTGGACATTCCTTAAAAACTCATATACTCCAAGTCTATTACTTACCTTTTGTTTTTAGACTTTCATATAAGATTGGGATTAATTTTATAAATTTTGAATATTGAATAACTTTCTAAATCCAGTAATAGTTAATTCTAATTCTTTTGTTGTTTACTTGATGCTAATAAAGACAAGGAAGTAGTAAAGGAAAATTGAGAGAAGGATCAACATAAGGATTTGAGAAGTTCCAGTGTCGTTACTTCCCATTTAATTTGTTCTTTCATATTCTAATGTTTTCAACACTGTATATTGTAATATCAATCTTTATATTGTAGTTTCATCTTAGTGACTATTAATGTTAGTTTCCTTAGCAACTAAATTATGGGATATGAAACAATGCTTCAAAGAGTAATGTAACGACCCGTAAATTTTAATAATTTTTATAACGTAATTAATTCAATTTTTGTGAAATTTTAAATAATAAAATTTTGAAATAAAAATATAATATTTGGGATACGTATTTAAAAACATAGCAAATGGTAAATTTTCACCTGATAACATTGAAGTTTATTTTTTTTGTATAATTTTATTCAAACTCAAATCAGTTAATAATTGACGGTAATAAAATGTTTTCCAAACTTGAATATTTTTATACAGAGTATTTCTAAATCTTCTTCTGAGTGAGATGTCATCTTTCGTTTTTCCAAATCCGGACTTCTATTGCTCCATTTATATTAATTCTAGCAAAATAGCAGCATTTCTGGTACCGATTATCGACTTTCGATCGGATGATCGTACCACTAGTATCTGTATACAGTTTTGATCGTCACGTCGTGCTGATCTCTACGGTATAGTCAACTTTGTATTTTGAAATCCGGTACGTGACGAAAGCAATAAACTGTTCGTTGTAACGGTACCACTTTTACACTTTGATAATTGTGCCCATTCAAATTTCAAACTTTTGGAATAAACAATCGCTACCTTTCATTTATTTCATCATTTACTAAAATTCAACCGTTGCCATCCCATACGTTTCAAAATCTGAGCGTATAAAAACTTTGTATACGTTTTGCATCTATTAAATGAGAACGGTTCATTTTCATTTTTCCTTTATAACTTTGTTTCATTTCCTTTCTTTTATAATGCAAAACTTCATTATTATATTTTTTTCCTGTCACTTTCCATCCTCCTTCATTCTCTTCCCTCGGCCAAAGCTAACCGCAACTCAGACATACGCATCTCCACTCACCCGAAGTCACGGCCACAACAGCGACCTTCCACTCTCGTTTGCTCGGCCAGCCCGTCCCACACCTGCAAGTACCGCTACCTCCACCTAAATCCCCTTCCTTTTACCATGGCTGAGAACAGCCCGCTCCTCCCATCACTGGGCAGTCCACCAACAGCCGTTCAACACTGCGCCTCGACCATCAACCGCCTCCGCTTTTTTTCCTCCACAACTGTCCTCCTCGACCCAAGCACGACGTTCCACCGCCTGCGCCACGTCAAAACCCACGTGACCCAGACAACTCCGCACTGCAGCTTCCCCATGCCAGACTCGCCACCGAAGCAACCCAACCTGTCACCTCGGCCATCGCACGGCAAGTGCCTTCAACCACCTGTTTTCTTCCATCAGCAGTCCGCGTTTTACACCTTGACCATCTCCCGTTTGTCGGCTTACATTTTTTTCTCTTCTGAGGTATATATATAAAATATTTATAGTTATATCTAGTTATATAGGTATTGTGTATATAGTATGTAATATGAGTTGCTTCTATACTTGTCTTTAAATTTAGAACTAAGGTAATTATGTAGATTTATGCTAACGTCTAAACCAGGTTTGGAAATAACTTTAATATATAATATGTTGCTGAGTTTCCGTTGTTATTTACAAGTCTGTACAAGCTTTATAAATTATTTGGTTGAGTTTATTATAAAATATAAGCTATATTGGTTGTACACTTTTATAATGGTCTGCATATTTGTTATAGGTTATATGTAAGTTCTATTCATACAGTAAAGGACATATATGTTTTAACACACATATATGTGTTTGTTTGTTTTTTCCATGATATGTTTTAATAACTATAAAAAAAATTTATAATGCAACGTATGTTGTATAAGTTAATAGCTAGTTATGACAGTGTATATATATTTGAAAGGGCAAGGACCGCATACATTTTCCATTATAAAAGTACATAAGTTTAGACAGTGCAGTTAGTCATATACAAGGGATACGTATGAGTTTATTTGCTGTTGATAAGGTTAATATATATATATATATATATTAGTTTATGTACATGAGTCTACATGTTCAGATTTTTATTTTATATAAATATTGGTGTTTCGAAAAAAAAACATTTTGTTTAAAGTTGAAACCAGATGTTGATTCCAAGAACGCATATGTATATAAAAACTTTTTTTTATTTTCAAGTGTTGGAGATGTAGATATATATCTTGGTGTATATGTCGGTATATATATGTGTTTGTTTGTATTGCGTGCATTTTTGGGTCTGCATATCATACGGTCTGCATTACATAAGTTGGATAGGCATATAGTTGTTTGCACATATATATAGCATGTTAAGTTATTTATCTAATTTGATGATATGTGTGTGAGTTATATCTTGCCTAAGTACTGTTTTTATAGTATATATATAAGAATGATGTTGGAATAGATTTTGTAATAAATTTTAAAACATATATTTGGAAAAGGAATATATATATATAGACGTGTATATATGAAATTTTAAAAAAGAATGTAAAATATATATGTGTTGATTTTGATATATGTGTTTTGGTTAAAAACAATGATTTGAAATATATATACATTTAGTTAATATGTGTGTAAATTTATTTGTAAACAAATATAATGTATTTATCTTATTTTAATATATACGTTTGGACTTAGAATGTGGCTTGATATATATATACGTCACTCGTACCAATTATCTTCATCGATCTTGTTCTGACTTGATTTTGTAAATCCTATTTATCAGCTTCGTTCGTCGATTCGAGTTCAATCTTACCTTAAGTTGAGATTTCGTGCCTGGACTTCGTAACCACTTCATTGTCTATCTCTCTAACCTCGAAAGGTGAGCAATCACTCACGATTAACGTTCGTATATTTATTAAATTTGATTTCAATTGAAACGACAATTGAAATATGCTGCTGTAGTTATTTAAAATTGTTATATATGCTATTATTTGTAACTGTTCACCTGTGGGATATGACACCATATCCTGTTGTTTATATTTTTTTTGTTATTTATGATATATGCATGTTGTTGTATTTCATATTATCTGTTATCACGCTGCATGTTCCCTGTTAGTATAGAATTCACTATGGGTTGAAATGATACATACCCGAATGGACTTTAGAATAGGAGAAAATCGTTATGGGTTGAAATGATAAACCCAAGCAATTTTCATTTGAATTGAAATTGGGATTACGGGTTGAAATGATATCTACCCGTATATATTTAAATTACGAATTGAAATGATAAATATCCGTATCACTTAACCTTATGATAGATATATATACAGACACCGTTGGTCCACATATATAAATATTTTGAAAATAATTTCTACGGTTTTGGAATGAAATATATGGTTTTAATAAATGTTGATTCTTAATTTATTTTAAATGGTAATGATATATATGGATTTAATAATAATATTTTATTTAATTAAGATTGATTTAATACATATAATATGGTTAAGTATTTAAATTTATGTTTCAAAATAGATTTCAGTAATAATTTGAATAAGTTAAGGTTAGGAAGATAATTTGAATTTAGTTGAAATTGATTCAATAAAGAATTTTATTTAATTAAACCGATTAGAAACTTATTGAAATTGAGATGCAAGATATGATTTATAGCTTGGGTTTGATTTATAAGTAATTTAATGAATATTTCTTGTTTAAATAAAGTTTAAGAAAATATTTAGTAAAATGTGAATTAAGGCTAGTAAATGATATTGAATCTATTAAGTGAATATTCCCTGATTAAATAATAATGAAGTTAAATCAAGAGCTATATGAAACTGTTAAATCTAATTTTGAAAATGTTGAATATTAAAGATTTGAAATATATAAAAAAATAAATGGTATATTTAGAACTGAATTAAATTGATGAATTGAGCTTTGAATAAATTTGAATCTGGAATTTGAAGTTGATTTGAATCGATTTGCGAGACTTGAGGAAATTTTAAATACTTTACTTTTTAAATCATTTAATATATATATATACTATTTTGGAAAATAGATATATTTGAAATGAAATGATATGTGGGTTTTGAAGTATAAATTTAATTGAAATGACCACGGTGTTATAGTGTATAATTCTACATTGTAGATAGTTCCACGGATCCTTAGAGGATGGTTATCCCAAACATCCTTTAAGTTACTTGTATTTCAGTTGATATTTCACTTGAGTTGGATTTATTGATATAAGAATGTTAATCCTGACTCGAGTGTTTTGTGTTTTGCTTTACGCTCGGGTCAGACCGAGTGATACAGCATTTGAGGCTCACCTTTGGAGTTTGGAGCTTCATTTGGAGAACCAACTATCGATTCAGCTTTCAGCTTTTCCAGTTGATTTGTTCAGAGAGGTCATCTATTTGTACTAAAGACTTCACCGTATTTGAGATATTCTGTTGTATTTTATTTTAACTCTGATGTTTATATAGTAGCTTCATGAACTACTATTTTATCTATTCCGCTGCGTATTAATGTATTACTCTGTGTCTGTGATTCTGTGATTGATTTATTTACTGTATATTCTGAGTTTTGCCAAATTTAAATTAACAATCCACTGTTTTGAAGTATTCGAGTCCGACATGTGTGGATTTATTGTCGATTTGAATGGTCCAAAATAGTGGGTCGTTACAAGTAACCAGACAATATGTGTTGTCATTGGATACTCCTAAGATTTTTAGTTTTGTTGTAATATGTTTTATAGCTCAATTTTTTTGAGTGTTTGACATTATTCCTTTTACATCTACTAATCACACATAGACTAATTTATAAAAAAATTCAATATTGTACGATGATAGCGTATGTGAGATGCAATTTCTTTTTATGTTTTTTATTTCTGTAAATAATTACTTGAATTGAGCTATTGTGTATAAGCTATTTTTATTAATAATGATCTCTCGAATCAATATTTTGTTTTATAGCTTAAAATTTAAATTTGATGTGTGCATCTACATAATTATTTGTAGATGTATTACATAATTACATTAATCTTCTTTTGTATGGTGTACAAATGTAGTTGTATAGACGTACACAATGACATACAAATGCATTTTCTAGATAAATAATTTTGAATATTCAAAATATAAATGATATTTAAATGTAAAATATATCTTGGAAATAATGGTTTTACTTGAGTTAATCATAAATATATACTCAACCAGATTTGTAAAAAATACAGTAGCAATCCTTGTGCGTAGCACGGGTTCACACTAGTATATATGTATATAATATAGTATTACATAAACATATTTTATAAAAAAGATTGATTTCCATATATATGTTGCAAAAATAATGGATTAAGTTTTATTGTCTTTTTTTGAACTCTATTTACCATGAACATATATAACAAACTAAATTTAATAGTATACAATGGAAATTTAAACATATCTTACATACTTCAACCAGGATCAAGTGTGAATATATGTGAATGTAAAAAATAAAAATGAATCTTCCTTTGCAGATCCAGCCCTTCATGAGACTTTGATTTGTGAATCGACACCTAGACTCCTTGAATCACTATTGATCTTGCTAGAATCGATTTAAACACTGTAACTTAATTTCATTTGATGTTTTTTAGGGAAAAAATTAGTTCAGCCATAATGGGAATAATGAGTATTTGGGCGGCTTGAAGAGAGAATAAAGAAGGAGCAATTTTTTAAATGAGTTAGTGATGAATGTTTTATATACATGGAGAGAAGGAAACCTTTTGCTATTTCTCTCTTAAAAAATATCTTCCTCCATAATTCCTAATTAAATCTAGATCAAGTATCTACACTGTTATCTCTCCTTTATGGACGACCATACATAGTATCCTATATGGGGAAAAACATCTCAAATCCCATTAAGTATTAAATATTTTTAAAGGTTATATATATATATATATATCGATGTCGTGTATTGATAAGTGCATATATAGCTTTTATTTACACATCCAAATAATTACAAATATTACCCAAAACATTTTTAGGAGATATCCCACTTACTAATAACACCCCAAACATCAATTATGTTAATTAGTTTATAATACTTTATTAACTAATTAAATCACATGGTATTTTGAAGAATTCACAAAATGTTGTATGACTTCGAGGTGTGAATTCAGTTAGCGACTAATATTGAACAATCCAAATATTAACGTTCACACGTCACCTTAGCCAGTGGTATGATAGTTTGGCCGAAATCATCGCTTATAGATCTTTTCGGCAAAATCATAATTTACATCACCTTAAGCGATACCAATAGAGATAATAATTAATACACATCCACTTTGCCAACACTACATCACTTTAGGATATATGAAGTGTTGTATTTATCAAAACTCCATTATCCACTTTCAACTTGTTCTATCCATAAACAAAGTCCTTGCTTCAATAATAATATTTGTTATTGTAATGACCCACTATTTTGGACCATTCAAATCGATAATAAAACCACACAAGTCGGACTTAAATAATTCAAAACAATAGATTGTAAATAAATTTGGAGCAAATAAAACCAATCACAGAATCACCGACATAGGATATCAGAATAACTCGCAGTGGAAATAAAAATACATAGTGGTTCATGAAGCCACTACAATACATAGTCTTAAAACAGATACAGAATAACATAGTCTGAAAAATTAGATACAACAGAAGTCTGAATATATAAGTTCACAAATACATAAGCAAAGCTAAATAGGAAATAACTGAAATGGAAATAGACAACTAGATAGACAGATAGACTCCAGTAATCTCTAGCTCTAGAAAGTTAATCCAAAGCTGTGATACTCAGGCTGACCCGAGCGTAAAGCAAAAACACAAACACTCAAGTCAAGACATACATACTTATAAAATGTAAATCAACTCAAGTGAACTTTTATAGAAATGCATTAATAACTTAAAGGATGCTTGGGATCGCCCATCCTTTAAGGATCCGTAAAACTATCTACTATGTAGTAAGATACGCTATTATAATAATGTCTAAAGTAAAGTAAACTATTTAAAAATATCGTTAAGGCGTTACCCATATCCCCCTTAACACATTTTATAGTGCCAATAGTCTATAAAGTACCGTAATACCCCGTAAACTGGAGCTACCAGAGGATACTCCATAGGTACAACACAAATCAAACTCGTAGTAAAGCACGCTAGGGTAGGTGACACGACACGACTAAGCAATGCCAAAGTAGATATACAAATTACACTTCCGGGCCAGTGGTAACGCAGAGCCGCGGCAATCGCCCACCTCGAGCCACACTCTCGAATCAAGGGGTGCAACCAATCAATCACAAAGTAATAGAATGGTATACGATGGAATGTGTCCGATCAGAGGTGCTACCTCATTAGCCCATCAATTGCTCATGTTTTAGCCACCTTATGCCAACTCACGGGAGTTGGGTCCACGTTATACCTCAAATAGGATCGTCGCCACCATCCTACTTCATTCTAGAATCTTCATCGCGTACACAGTTGTTAAAGTGGTTTTGGGTATCGACAAAGAGTATGTCCATATCTGATCCCGGTCTCTTTAATAACCAATCGTTATTATAACCCCTGGTTATAAATTTCAAAATGGTTAATATTTCAAATCAAAAAATTCATTTTTAAACCATTTAAATTCAATGTCAATATCCTTCAAAAATAACATTCATTTCCAAAGTTGTAGCATTTCTATGTTCATTCATTCAATTATAACAATTTCATAAAACATTGTAGTTTTAGCATTCGTAGCACTTTGAAAATATGATAATACATATATTAGCATTCAAAAATATCATCTTTCATAAACAGCAGCACTTAGAAAACATTACTGTATAGATAGTAGTATTCCAGAAATATGGTCTTTTTAAGAAACAGCAGCACTTAGAAAACGTTATTGCAGATATAGTATTATTTCAGAAAATAGTACATTTTCAGAAACAGCAGCACTTATAAAATGCTACCTTAAAACCACAGCATTTCAGAATTGCGGCCAATACAACTCAGAGATTTACTATAACATTTCAGAAACATTATAATTTCAGTTTTTCACCATTTTCAACTTATAAAACATATATCACTTTTCAAAAATTTTTATTTGGATATCATTTCACTTATGATTTAATAAAATAAATTTTTATAAATAGAATATCCAAATTTAACCATAATTAATTTATTAAGTCAAAATTACATTTATATTGCTTAACTTTTAATTTAACAAACAACTAAATATTTTATTTACTTTTAAAAATATCCATTTCATAAATAAAATATTTTATTTCTAAGTTAAGCTAACAATTCCATTTCAAATCAAATTTCAATTATTAAGTAAAATCACATTTAAATTTTACATCTTAATCATTTATTGACATATAATTTTTAACGTAGAAAATCACTATAAAATTTATTTAAATCATTTTAAAATAAAATTAAGTTAAAATCTCATATATTTTATATTCTGAATACTTAGTTTTTTTAGAAAATATTTATATTTAAAATTAACCACGGGTCTGTATAATATTTTCTAACCTAGGTCAAGTGATACGGATAATATATCATTTCAATCCGTAATGAATTAAAATCTCAGGTTTTATCATTTCAAACCCGCAATCCCAAGTCAAATAAAAATCGCTCGAGCCTATCATTTCAGCTCATAACGACTTTTCCCTATTCTAAAGTCCATTCGGGTATGTATCATTTAAACCCATAGTGAGAGAACTTGCAGTGTGAGAACAGAAATATAAAATAAACAGTAAAACATAGCATGTCATATCAGGTGATTAAACAGGTACATAATCAGGTTATAACATCATATAATATAACATCACTGGCATATATGAAATTACTATCAACATGGAATATCACTACTACACATTCACATGACTTTGTTTCACAATTTTATAAGTACGAAGTCGAGAGTGATAACTTACCTTCTAAAGCTAGAGATGACATTTCAAGACACAGAATCAAACTCCGAAAAAGCATGACAAAGCACGAATCAGATTAGAGGAGAAGTAGCACCCAAATCCAAATCTTGTAACAAATAAAAATAGAATATATATAAGTAAACATTCAACATAAGAAAATAAATCAAAATAATGTATAAATATGAATCAAAATGAAGCAAAGTAGACTCCACCAAGGCAAGTGGGCTCGGCCACTTTGCAAATTGACTTGACCATCATCAAGCAAGGCTCGACCATGACTTGTTTTGAAGCAAATAGGTTCGGCCATGGTCACAAAAGGCACGGCTATGGTATGGAATGTGAAGAGATGGCATATAAAAAGTCATTTGGAAGGTCAAGGGCAAGGAAAGTGAAAGGTCATGCACATTAGGTTCGGCCTAGGCTCAATGGGTTCGGCCTACATGGTGCTATGGTCAAGGCACATCTGAAATGAAGGATTTTGGGATGGGTTTGGTCACAGCTAAGTGATGGGAGGTGGTGAACAAGGGGTGGCCGAGACTAGTGAATAGGAGATGGTAAATGTAAGGGCTCGGCTATGGTTTGAATCATGTTTTGGTGATGGTTTTTTTGGATCTAGGGGTCACGGCATGGAATGGGGAGGGTGATGGGGAGACGAAGGCCGATCATAGGTGGTGGTGGAGTGGTGGATATGGTCGGCTAAGGGGAATGGTTGATGGTGGCCGAACATGCTTGCAACAAAAAGAAAAAGAAAAGAGAAAAAGAAAAGAGAAGAGGAAGCCAATGGAAAAACTTACTTTATATTGTTTTGTTAGGAAATGAAAAATGAGAAAAGAGAGATGGGAATGCCTAATGATATGTATGGCTATGAGATGGAAGCACACAGCTAAGAAAAGGAAAAGGAAGAGGCACACATCACATTAAAAGAAAAGAAACTCAGGTCTCTTGAATTTCCAAGCCCATTTGTCAGGCCCAAAACCAAACAAGTTAAAAACTCAAACAAAACAAACAAAGTCCACAACAAAAATAAAATAGAAATAAACATAGAAAATATAGACAATAAAATGCTGAAAATAATTTCGTGTAAAACGCTGAATTTTTATCAGATTTAAAAAGTATAAAACAGAATTTAACAAAACGAAAAGCAGAACAAATATCAGAATCAAATACTGTTTCAAAGAAAAAGATTAGAAATTTAAAATTCAAATTTACAAACTTCAACTGGAAATCAAAGTTTGAAAAAAATTGAACAAAATATAAATTTTTCAGAAAATCATTATTTTATTATATTTGGAAAGTAAATTATAAATAAAATCCAAAATACATTGGAAAATTCCAAAATTTCAATTTTTAAATGTTTGGAGATCAAAGTTTCAAATAAATTCAATTAAAATATTTGTTAAAATTTATGGGTTGTTACACTCTCCCCCACTCAAAGCTTTTCGTCCTCGAAAAGGAACGAAACACAGAAAACAAAGAAAGAATAAGATAGAATAATATAGAATAGCAAAAAAGTACCTGAAACAAACAATTCCATATTCGAAGCACGTATGTTCTCCTCCATTTCCCAGGTACAGTCCCGATCATCAGTGCTCCACTGCACTTTGACCAGGTTGACAGATTTCCTTCTCAGCTGCTTCGTACCTCTATCGATAATACGAAGTGGTTTCCTCTCAACAGTCAGATTTGGCTGAATGTCCAAACTCTCGAGAGCAGAAGGCTGAACAATAAGGGATGGATCATGAAGATACCGACGAAGATGAGAAATGTGGAATATATTATGCACTCCAGAAAACTTCTCGGGCAAATCCAGACGATAAGCCAAAGAACCAATCCTCTCCAAGATGTGAAAATGACCAATGAACCCAGGAGCAAGCTTCCTCTACAACCAAAACGAATCACATTCCTCAAGGGAGAGACCTTAAGGAAAACCAGATCACCAACATGAAACTCCAAACTCCTTCTACGCCTATCAGCATACTTCTTCTGCCTATCCTAAGCGCTCCTCATCTTCCTCTTAATCTCCTCAACTCTCTTAGAAGCCTCTAGAATCATATTAGGACCAAGAACCAAACGATTATCGGATTCAATCCAGCAAGATGGAGATCTGCAAGGTCGTCCGTAAAGAGCAGCAAACGGAGATATTGCAATACTAGCCTGAATACAAAAGACGAAATGAGATAGATAAAAGATTAAGATCGGCTTAAGATAAAAGATTTAAATCTATTCCTGATAACTGTTGTTATAGGTGAATTCGACATGATGGAGATGATTTTCCCAAGATCCTCCATAATCAAAAACACAAGCACGAAGAAGATCCTCTAGAATCCGATTCACTCTTTCTGTTTGACCGTCGGTCTGCGGATGGTAAGTAGTGCTCAGATTCAGATGAGTACCCAAAGATTCCTGAAAAGCTTTCCAAAACTGACTGGTAAAGATGGGATCTCGATCACAAACAATACTGACAGGAACACCATGGAGACGAACAATCTCCCTCATATAGATCTCAGCTAAACTCGAAGCAGAACGGGTAGACTTGACTGGAATGAAATGAGTTGACTTGGTCAATCTATCCACAATAACCCAAATACTCTCATTACCCCTCCTAGTTATCGGTAATCCATCAACAAAATCCATAGAAACTCGTTCCCATTTCCAATTAGGAACCTCAAGGGGCTGCAACAAACCAGGGGTCTTCTGATGATCGGCCTTGACTTGCTGACAAGTCACACATCTACTAACAAAAATGGAGATATCACGCCTCATACCTCTCCACCAATACAACTTCTTCATATCCTGATACATCTTGGTTACTCCTGGATGAATAGAAAGTCTGGATCGATGATTTTCCCGAAATAACTCCTGTCTCAATCCATCAACATTTGGGACACAAATCTGATTATTAATCCTCAAAATACCTATATCATCGATCTGAGCTCCACTACCATCAAGATTACTACCACCAACCCTGCTACGAACACTCTCCTTCATAAACCTAAGCATTTGATCCTCATCCTGCTTAGCAATGATATGATCCAAAAAAGGAGAAGAAACAACAAGCTAACACAACATCGCCTTCTTCTGACTCAAAGCATCTGCCACAACATTAGCTTTCCTAGGGGTATAGTTGACGTCGAGGTCATAAGAAGCAAGGAACTCTAGCCACCTAACTTGTCTCTGATTCAAACCCTTCTGGGTGAAAATATACCTCAAAGACTAATGATCCATCAAAAGCTCAAACTTAGTTCCCAAAAGATGATGCCTCCAAAGCTTCAAAGCAGAAACCACAGCAAGCAATTCCAAATCATGAGCAGCATAATTGGCTTCATGGGTCTTCAACTGATGACTGGCATAAGCAATGACCTTCCCATCTTGCATCAGAACAGGTCCCAAACCTTCACGACTAGCATCAGTGTATACCGTTAATCCCTCATTCTCATTTGGAATGGTAAGAACCGGTGTGGAAGTAAGCTTGTGCTTTAACTCATTGAATGCAGCTTCACACTTATCATTCCATATAAACTTAGCATTCTTACAAGTCAAAGCAGTCAGAGGTGCAGCAATCCGAGCAAAATTCTCAATGAATCTCCGATAATAACCAGCAAGGCCCGGAAAGCTACGAATATCAGATGGAGTCCTAAGAGTTTCCCAATCCTGAAATAGAATAGGGAAAAATAAGAACCACAAAGAATGATTGAAAAATTGAATTACAAAAGAAAGGTGAGAAAAGGTAGACTTACATTGACAGCAACGATCTTGACTGGGATCAATAGAAACTCCATTACTAGAAACAATATGTCCAAGAAATCGGACTTCATCCTTCCAGAAATGGCATTTTGTGAATTTAGCTTTCAATTGGTGATTCCAAAGAGTCTCCAGAACAGAATTCAAATGGACTCCGTGCTCCTCCTCAGACTTAGAGAAGACAAGAATATCATCAACGAAGACTAGAACAAACTTATTAAGAACATCACAAAAAACACGATTCATCAAATCAACAAAGAAAGCAGGAGCATAATCAAACCAAAAGGCATAACTAACCATTCATGGAAACCATTCTTAGTACGGAAAGCAGTCTTTGGAATGCTCTCCTCAGCAACTCTTAGCTGGTGGAAACCTGTGGCAAGATCAAGCTGAGAGAAAACAGTAGCACCATAAAGTTGATCGAACATATCATTAATACGAGGCATTAGATATTTGTTCCTTATAGTGAGCTTGTTCAGCTCCCTATAATTAACACACATCCTCAAAGAACCATCGGACTTAGTGACGAAAACCACTGCTGCTCCACATTCGAAATGACCAGGTCTAATCAGACCTTTGGAGAACAAGTCCTCAATTTGCTTCCTTAACTCAACCTTCTCGCGGGGTGCCATTCTTCTGGGAGGAAGAACTACAGGTCGAGCTCCAGGAATAAGATCAATACGGAAATCAATTTCTTGCTTAGGAGGTAAAGAAGAAACTTCACTAAATACATCGGGATAGAGATTAACCACAGGAGTTGAATCAAGATCACCAGGAGAAGAATCCAAAGAGAAAATAAAACTGCCAACAAAATCCTGAGGCATACTGCACTGAATCACCAAAGAGTTACCCTGATCATCAACAAGAGAAACAGTTTGGGTTTTACAAGAGATAATGGCTTCATGCCTCTTTAGTCAATCACCTCCAAGCAACAAATCAAAAGCATCGAAACCAAGAACATAGAAATCACCAGAAAATCTATGGTCAGAATAGAAGAATTTCACTTGATTACAGATCCTACTAAGGTTCGCGGGACCCCCAATAGGGTTAGTAACACACAAAGGTACAACAACAAACATAGGTGAAAGGCGATGCTCAAAATTATCACAAAGATCCACAAAAATAAAACTATGCGAAGCTCCAGTATCAAATAAAACACAAACAGGAAAATTAAATAGAGAAAAGGTGCCTTGGAGAGTACCTTGGGAATCACTAGGGGTAGGTGGAGTAGGCGGAACAGGAGTGGAAGAAGTCATGGCGAAGACTCCAGATGTCTTGCCCTTCTAATACAAAGGATAATCCTTCTTGAAATGACCAGGCTACAGACATACATGACAGAGATTGTTCATGGTACCCTGAGGTGGAGGAACAGCAGCACCAACTGAAGTAGGGCAACTATTGGCATAGTGTCCCCTCTAATTACACTTGAAGCAAGTGATAGAAGATAGGTCGATAGGATGCTTTCGAGGAGTAGATCCTAAACTAGGATTCTTGAGCCAATTCTGCTTCTACTGAAGAAAGTTAGCCTTCCTCTTCTTAGAGTTGCCAGAACCAGGCTGAGATGGAGAAGCACGAGGAACATAAGCTTCCTTAGAAGTAGGATTCTCATATCTAATGGCCATGTCCATCAACTCTGTGAATGTACCATGAACATGAGAAATGAGACGATCATAAAACTCTAGGTGGGCTCCAGCTATAAATTTCTCATTCTTCTTAGGAGAGGTGTCGATCAGGCCAGGACCAAACTTGGAAAGTTCATTGAACTTCCGCTCATACTCAGAAAATGACATGCTCCCTTGCATAAGATTCATAAACTCCCTGTATAGTTGGGACTTCCCGGCTTCGGGCATCCACTTTGCCACAAAAGCCTCCCTGGAAAAAGATAGATAAGCTTAAGATAAATTTCAAGAGAAAAAGCGGAACATAACACAAGACTAATACAAGAAGATACCTAAACTGCGCCCAAGAAATATCTGCCTCCACAGTTTGAGTTGTGATAGACTCCCACCAATCCTGGGCTGCCTCCTGCAACTGCCAAGCTGCCAAATGACGCTTCTGAGCCTCGGTAATCTCCAAACCAGTAAAAATCTTCTCTAGACTCCTCAACCATTGATGAGCCTCTATGATGCTCTCAGATCTAGTAAACTTGGTACCACCAAGCTGGGTGTTTGCACAAAAAATGGACAAACACCTCAGAGTTGTATGATTTAGTAGATCTTATGTTGTTCTTAGTGATTTTGGAGATTTATACAAATATATGAAAAGCAGCTGTAAAAAGACACACAGATTTATAGTGGTTCAGCCAGAATGTGCCTACGTCCACTTTATATGTTATTTCTCTTCTCTTGTTTTGATTGCAAGTATAAAGCTTTGATACAAGTAAAAGAAAGTCGTTTGAAAGTCCTATCCGTGCTTGAGCTCTCAAACTTGTCCCTCATTGTTGTACCCCTGCCCCTCTATTTGTAGAGTGAGACTGGGGGTAGGGGTCTTGGAGGTATGTAGCAGCTAGCGGGCCTGGGCTAGCGTAATCTGGCCTGGTGGAGCTGGTCCGGTTTACTCTGGTTCGGTGGAAGGAGGTGAGTAGGTTGGTCCGGTGGTACTTGGTTCGGCATTGAGGTGGTTTACTCTGGTTCGGTGGAAGGAGGTGAGTAGGTTGGTCCGGTGGTACTTGGTTCGGCATTGAGGTGGTTTACTCTGGTTCGGTGGAAGGTGGTGAGTAGGTTGGTCTGGTGGTATTTGGTTCGGCACTGAAATGTTGGACCGGTAGTGGTAGAGTAGGTTGGTCCGGCCGTGGTGGGGCGTTGGTTGGTCCGGGTGTGAGATGGATGCCGAATGGAGTTTAGGCAAGCCTGGATGGATGAATCAAGCTTCTTGGTCTCGAGATCTTCTGGGTGAGAACACGTCCAACATTTGCCCCCCAAAGTGGGGCATATGCCGGCATGTGCCGCGCTTTGTTTTAAAAACCAATGACGTTAGCTTGGATGCTTTCGCCGAATCAGCCGATCCGGTCGTCTATGGTTGCCTATAAGTAAGGGCCTAGGGCCTCCGTTACCTTCTACTGAACGAAACAGCCGAGCCAAGCCGAATCAGATTTTAACCTGCTGCCGAACCACTTTAGCTTGCCGAATCAAATACTCAATTTCCCTTCGCCGAATGGCTTTGCATTTGTGTTCACCGAATGAAGTGTGTGTGTCGTACGTACCGAATGAATTTTAGTTGGGAATGCCGAATGAGTTCCTTGAGACGAGACTGCCGAATGGGCTTTGTGAGATGAGAATGCCGAATGGGCTTTGTGAGATGAGAATGCCGAATGGGCTCTTTGATATGAGAATGCCGAATGAACGTGTATTCTGAGTGCTTAATGAACTTGCACTCTGGGTTTTTTCATTTTATTTTATATCACGATCGAAATTCCGGACTACATGTACTTGCTCGTTTATATTCTCTGTTTTAACAACATGTTTTTTCGATGTTGTAGATAATGTCTCGCAAAGCAGAAACTCGATCAGATAAAAAGAAGTCCCAGGGCGAAGGAGAATCTTCCGCAGTGCCCCTTGCTCAGCCAGTACCGGAACGTCACGGATCTACCCCGAGATCATTAGTGGACGGGTACGGCCCTCAGGAGCTTCTGAACTCCCCGCCCGATTGTTTTCCCAGCTCCCTTAAGGAAGAGCAGCTTGATGTCATCTCCCGTTCCTTTGGAATTGATAGGGCGCGCATGCTGTTGCCAGGGAGAGAAGTTATGCCATATGACCCTCCCGAAGGGTACTTTGCCTACAGCAGATACCACTGTATGTGTGGTGTCATCCCGCCTCTTAATGCTTGGGTACTCAGCTTTCTTACATATCTAAAGGTGGCCCCATTCCAGCTTCAACCCAACTCTTATACTATACTGGTGAGCCTCTTCGTCATCTTTCAGAGGAAGCATGGGCGTGCTCCTTCCAACCGGGAGATCCAGTATTTATATAATCTGAGGGGCTATAAGAAGGGGTCCCCATACATCAGCTTGGAGTCAGCTGTAACCTTCAAGCCGGTCTTGGACCTGTATTCTAAGTACAGCATGTTCAAGAAGGAGTGGTTCTTCGTCAGGGACGACTCTGTTTCTATTCGGCGTTTCACCTCTGGATGTAAGTCGATGCTTTCTTTATAATTTCCATTCTGGTTGTGATGCTTCTTCTC
Organism: Allium fistulosum; assembly: GCA_030737815.1. NCBI lineage: Eukaryota > Viridiplantae > Streptophyta > Magnoliopsida > Asparagales > Amaryllidaceae > Allium > Allium fistulosum. The sequence goes on from CM060906.1 coordinate 924,287,070, forward strand.
ATACGTTTTCAATTTTTGCTAGCGACAGGTGGCTTTGCGGTTGTGGAGAGTGATCGCCTGGTTCAGATGGCGGCTGAGATAGAAGCTATCCCCGGGAGAGATAGATCGGCTGCTTACCTGATCAGAAATGCGACCCTTCTGGAGTATGATTTGATTCTTCCACAGCAGTCAGTAGTCAAGCATTGGGAAACGGCGGAGGAGAGGGCGGCTGCTCAAGCTAAGGGAGGTGTCACAGTAGAGAGTGGCAAGAGGAAACCTTTCTCAAAATCTCCAGTGGTCGGAGGTAAGAAGCTTAAGAAGTCGGATGGCCCTTCCCCCAGCACTTGTCCACTTACTCCGGGGAAGGAAGATGTGGAGGAGGAGAGAGGTGAGGGTGGCGATGACCGGGAAGGCGGTGACGGCGGCGATGGCATTGGGGCCTTGCTTCCTGGGCTAGCAGGCGAGATTCAGGAGTGGACGGATGATGCATTCCTCCAAGCTTTCGAGGGGTTGGACGGAGAACCGGCTTTGGTAGAGAAATCCGGGAAAGCTGACAAGGCCGGGTCCGGTGCAAGCGAGCCTTTTCATACTGTTCCATCCAAGGTGGCTCCGACGACTCAAGGTGAACTTTTGACTCCTGCAGGCTCCATTTATGATAGGGACTTAGGAATATTTTATGATCCGCTCCCGTCCTGGAATGAAATCCAGGACTTATTGCAGTATCCTACTCCTCCCCATGGTTTGTATAACAAATGTGTTTCCTTTCTTCTTTTAACTTTTAATTTTACCGCGTTTCTCGAATTATGGATCAATGTAAGCTTGTGACACTTGTTCTTCATATCAGGAGCAGGTAAAACGACCAAGGCCTCAGATCTTCGGCACAGGCTCGAACAATACAAGCTCTCCAAAGCTTCCGCCAAGCCGAAGCCTTCGACCCACCGTTCCGGGGATGTAGTCGGCTACCGTCCTCTTCTCGGGGTTATTGAAGAGGGTATTCAAAAGAGAAAGAGGAGTCATCCCTTATCCGAATCCTCACTTGGTCCTCAGCCCCCAGTTCAGCCTCTTCATGATATTACGGAGGAGGATACTGAGTTCGCACTCTCTCCGCACCCGTTTGAAAATCCTACCGTCACTCAGATGGATCGTCCTGGCTTGGCTCATAATCCATTTGCGGGTCATCCTGATCTGGATCCAAGTTTCCATGATATTACCTTTGACGAGGTTACCGGTGAGCACCTTCTTCCCCGCAATCCCATGGTACGGGTGCTTGATGAGGCTAAGTCCTTAGACCTCGATTTACTTACTACTCGGATAGTTACCATGGGAGATGAGGCCAAGGCTAATATTGATCGGGTGGCGGAGGAGACTAGGAAGCTGATGGGGCATCATGCCCGGCTAGTTAAGGCTGGAGAGGAGATTGGGAGTGCCAACATCCGACTACGATTGATGGTTTTGGATCAGGCCAAACAGCTGGCTGATCAGGCCATTCAGATTTCTCAGCATGCGGCTGCCTCCGGGCGGTTGAGGAAGACTATGGAGGAGGCTAGTAAGGCAGAATTGCGGAAGATGGAGGATGCCTGCAAGGAGCAGATAAATATGGCCATCTCGATAGTGGACGAGGTTCGGAGGGCGGATCTTGAGCAGGTAGAGGAGCTGTCGGGGAAGCTTGAAGCCGCAGAGCTTGCTCAGGTCAGGCTAAAGGAGGAGATGGAGGCGATGAGGAGGTCCCTTCAGGCTGACTGCTCGCGATACCGACTGGAGAGGGATGCTGCCATTGCAAGGCTATCGGTCTCTGAGGCTCGTATGAGGGAGTTTGAGGAGAATGAGGGGATGATGGATGATATGCTGCAGGATATGTACTTTCGCACTTGGAAGCAGGGCAGCTTATCTTCGATGGACGACTACCCCCGGGTTATGGCTAGGATTTACCTCAGGGCTCTAGAGGAGGCCAAGGCTGAGGCGGATAAGGAGGGTGGAGCGGCCTTTAGGATGGATGTGGTCACCGCTCAGTTTACCAAGGAGGAGAAGACAGCGGTGAAAGAGGGGATGCGTTTGTTCGCGGTTGAGGAGGCAGGTGTGGAAGTAGGAGATGACAACCAAGACGATCAAGGGGAAGTTGCTGGTAACCTCTTCTTCATTAGTTTCTTCTTTTGTTAACTCTGTTGCTTATCACTAATGATTTCCTTTTCTGACCGGATAGGTGGGCAATAGGGCAAGGACAAGACTCCAACGCAGCCGGCTCCCTGATTAGACCTGGAAAATTATTTTTGTGGACTTGACATGGCTGTATATGTTAGTCTTAAAACAGTAAAGTAACTTTTAGGTTGTAATTCTTGCCACTTGTAATAAATAGCTCTATTCTTGATGTGTAATTCTTTAACTTAAGCTGATTTTGTCGTCTTTTGAATGTTTTTGCTATTTTGACATGTTGCATAAGAAATATAGCTATGCATATTCTTAAATTGTGTTTGATGTCAGGTTCTTGTTTAAAACATAATTTCATGACTTGCAGTGTTAGCGTGAGGTGTGAACAAATTATAGGCATATATGAAAGAAGGAAATACCGCCCTTTATATTTTGCTTGTAGATGGCAGCTTTGAATATCCTGTGTGACCGAGTAAGGGATGCGGTCCAGTGTCCTGCTGTGAGTATCCACTCCTATTAGTGAGTGTCTCCTGTTTTGTGTCCTGCACTTCAGGGATTGTTACAGAGGAAAGGAGAAAAGTTTCTTAGGTAAAATTGAAATATGTGAAATAGTAAAACTTCCAATCACGGAAGGCCTTCGATGTGCTTAAGTTCGTGGCAAACGGGCTTTGTAGTCACTTTCCCTAGCTGTGGGTCTTGGAGACATTTGTCACCCATCTTACGCCTCCGCGGGGAGTTAATTCATTTTTACCACAGCCGCACTTAAGACACATCGAAGCCGAGATCGCGCACAGTAACTACCCGGGCCATTATGGCCCGTAATCGTGGGTATTATTCGATTTACTGTGGCCGGCTAGCGTGGGTGCCGATCGTCAACCGTGAACTGCCCCTGGCTGGCCACACCTTATGTTGGGGCTTATAATCGGTTCACAGTTGTCGGCGAGCCGAACGCCGTAATGAGCTGCCTCGGCTATAGTCGGCCTTCTCGGTGGCTTATAATCGGCTCATTACAGTTGGCTTTAAGGGCCGTCGCGAACAATGAGTTAACCCGCAGCAGAGGGATGCCGGGGCAAAAGTGTCTCATTGACGAGGGCATAGATTCGCATAATACCTGTTAGGCCTTATCCAGGTGAAGTTGCGCTATGGATTGCTTCGGGTGGAAATGCTATACGCATAGGATTTTGTTCAACAGAAAAGGATAAAGTTAACAAGCAGCAAAGATATAAAGGAACAAGTTAAAAAAGAGACAAGGTTTTTTTAAAGTGGTTCGGCACGAAAAGGCCTACGTCCACTGATTCTCTTTGTTAATTCACTTCATATGGGCAGTACAAGTTAAGAAAAGTATCGACAGAGGTGTTGGATGTTCCATGCCCTCTGGAACACCCCTCTGTCCACTGTTGACAAAATATAAGCTCCATTACGGAGATCTTTATGAATTACATATGGTCCATCCCAGATTGGGTCTAACGCGCTCCGGGGTGAGGGAAGATTGGCTTGAGGACAAGATCCCCTTCTTGTAAGGTACGATGCTTGACTTTGGAGTTGTATTGTGCCGCCACTTTTTGTTTGTGGGCTGCTGCTTTAAGGATTGCATCATTTCTTCTCTCCTCAACTAGATCCAAAGACATGTGAAGGAGTTCTTCGTTCTCTTCTGGGTTATAGTGGATCCTACGGTGGGAAGGCACAATGGTTTCAACTGGGAGCATAGCCTCCGATCCGTATGCCAAAGAGAAAGGAGTGTGCCCCGTCGATTTTCTGAAAGATGTGCGATAGGCCCATAGTGCCGTAGGAAGTTCATCCACCCAAGCGCCCTTTGACTTTTCGAGCTTCTTTTTTATTAGAGTTTTCAGAATTTTGTTGACGGCTTCGACTTGTCCGTTTGCCTGGGGATACACTACGGATGAGAAGCTTTTGTGAATTCCGTGCTCTTGGCACCAGTTGGCGAATTCCTCGCTGTCAAACTGAAGCCCATTGTCTGATATGATTTTGAGTGGGACTCCGTACCTGCACAGAACATTTTTGATCAAGAAGTTAATAACTTTTGCTGAAGATACTTTATTCAGAGGTTCCGCTTCCACCCATTTGGTGAAATAGTCGTCTGCCACTATAGCATATTTGGCCCCGCCTCGGCCCATTGGTAGCTCGCCGATTAAGTCAATTCCCCATATTGCGAAGGGCCCAGGGCTGGTCATTTGAGTAATCTCAGTTGTTGGTAGCCGCGGAATCTTAGCAAACTTCTGGCATCTGTCACACTTTTTGACAAAATCTAAGGCGTCCTTGCTTAAGGTGAGCCAGAAATATCCATACCGGAGTATCTTTTTTGCTAATGTTTGCCCTCCAGTGTGATCTCCGCAGCTTCCCTGATGAATGTTGAATAAGATTTCTTTGGCTTCCCTCCCAGCGACACACCTTAATAACGAGTTAGAGAATCCGCGCCGATAGAGGATGTCTTCTTGTATTGTGTAGCGGGAGGCTTTCCTCAAGATTTTCTTGACTTCGTTGCGCCCGTTGGGTAGTGTGCCACTTTGTAGGTAGTCTCGGATGGAAGTCATCCAAGTTGCTTCTTCGGTTGCAGCTATCAGATTTACTTGCTCAAAACTTGGGGTCAGTTGCTTTGAGATGGTTACTGCTCCGAAGATGGCGATGTCTCTCATACTTGCTTGCTTTGCCAATTCGTCGGCCTCTTGGTTCTCTTCCCGAGGGATGTGTTTGACTAAGTAGTGGTCAAATTGGCTGAGAAGTAACTTGGTCTTCTTTAAATATGCTATGAGTCGTTCTTCTCGAGCTTGGAATTCTCCTAGTATTTGATTAACAATAAGTTGAGAATCGCTGTGAAGACACAAAGAATTGGCTCCGATTTCTACGGCAAGTTCTAGTCCGGCTATCACTGCTTCATATTCTGCGTCGTTGTTGGTGGCAGCGAACTCCAACCTTATAGCATAGTGCAGTCTGTTTCCCCTGGGAGTGACTATTACCACTCCTGCCCCTGAGCCTTGTTCGTTCGATGCACCATCCACAAAGAGATTCCACTTGATGTCTTCTGCTATTTCCAATTGCTCCTTATCTTCGTTGGTAGTGAATTCTGCAATGAAATCAGCCATGGCTTGTCCCTTGATGGCGGTGCGAGGGTGATAGGTGATATCATACTGACTTAGTTCGATGCACCATTTAAGTAGTCGCCCAGAAGTGTCGGGACGGTGGAGTACCTGCCTCAGCGGCTGATCGGTCAGAACTTTGATGGAATGGGACTGGAAGTAGTGACGCAGTTTCTGGGATGTGATTAGTAAATAGTATGCTAGCTTCTCAAGTTTAGGATATCTGACTTCTGCCCCCATAAACCTCTTACTGATGAAGTAAACCGGTCGCTGCGTGCGGTTGTCTTCCCTTACCAAGGCAGCGCTTAGGGCGTGAGATGACACAGCAAGGTAAAGGTATAATTCTTCGCCTTCGCTTGGAGTCGAGAGTACCGGTGATTTCTGGAGGTGTTCAATTAAGTTAAGGAAAGAGGTCAGGCATTCGTTGGTCCATTCGAACTTTCCTTTGTCTTTCTTTAGAGCTTCGAAAAAGGGGACACACTTGTCCGTTGCTTTGGAGATGAATCGGCTTAGGGCGGCCACTTTTCCATTCAGGCTTTGCATTTCCTTCCGAGTGGAAGGTATCTTGATATCCCTTAGTGCTCGGACTTGTTCAGGGTTTGCTTCAATCCCTCTGGCATGGACGATGAATCCTAAGAACTTTCCTAATGACACCCCGAAGGAGCATTTTAGAGGATTCAACTTCATTCCATACTGTCGAAGTACTTGAAACATCTCGCCTAGGTGGCTTACGTGATCGTCGGCTTTCCTTGACTTTACCAGCATGTCATCCACGTATACTTCCATAGTTTTCCCTATTAGCCCCGCAAACATCTTGTTGACGAGGCGGTGGTAGGTGGCTCCTGCATTTTTAAGTCCGAAGGACATTACCTTATAGCAGTATAAACCCCGGTCGGTGATGAAACTAGTGTGGTCTTGGTCGGGAGCATGCATAGGAATTTGGTTATACCCTGAGTATGCGTCCATAAAAGATAAGAGCTCGTGCCCGGCTGTGCTGTCTACAAGCTGGTCGATTCGGGGAAGTGGGAAGCAATCCTTTGGGCAAACGTCGTTTAGGTTGGAAAAGTCAATGCATGTTCGTCACTTCCCATTAGCCTTCTTTACCAGTACTGGGTTAGCGATCCATTCCGGGTAGACGGCTTCTCGTATGAAGTCATTGGCGAGCAGATTCTTTACTTCTTCGTCGAGGGCTGCTGACCGCTCTGCCCCCATACTTCTCTTTTTTTGTTTTACGGGCGCCTTGGTAGGAACAATGTTTAATACGTGGCATGCTATGTCGGGAGAGATTCCGGTCATGTCAGCGTGTGACCATGCGAATACATCTAAGTTGTGGCGGAGAAAATCGATGAGTTGTTCCTTCAACTCTGCTTTTAGTTGGGACCCAATTTTCAACAGTCTACTTGAGTCGTGCTTTTCTACAGATATAAAATCCATAGCCTCTGCAGGCTTGGCAGTGGCCTCCTCCTCTCTGTCCCTGGGGTCTAATTCATTGAAAGGATCGCTGGTATATCGAAGAGGAGGGGCTTTCTTTAGTTGCTATGCTTCAAGACTTTTCGTGCAGAGGGCAACCTCTACACCTTTCCCTTTATCCTTCCTATGGTTGTTGCGAAGTTCAGTCACATAGCAGTCTCGAGTAACGTCTTGGTCTCCTTCTACTTCCCCTACTCCATTGTCCGTTGGAAATTTCATCTTTAGGCACCATGGGGCTAGGACAATTTGGAAGTCAGACAGGGATGGCCTTCCTAAGAAGGCGTTGTAGGCCGAATGGTTCTCTATCAACACAAACGTTTGTTTCCGTACAGCGGAGTAGGGATGGCTTCCAATCTCAACAAATAGGTCCAGTTGCCCGAGGGGCATCTTCGCATCTCCAGTGAAACCGTGTAGTGGTTTATCGCAGGGAGACACATCCTTCATTGATAATTTCATTTTGTCGAATGCATGTTTGAACAGGATGTTTACTGAGCTTCCAGTGTCTACTAGGATTCGGTAAACTTCGGCGGGACCGAGTTGGGCAGAGATAACCATGGGATCCATGTGAGGGTATTGCCTTCCTTCTAGGTCACGCTTACCGAATGTGATGTCATCACTGTCTTTCCGCTTTGGGTGGCGCTCTTCTATGACCGAATTGACACGGTCTTTATTGTCTCTAAGCGACTTTCCATATCTTTCAATCTCTTTCCAGCTTCTGTCTGCGATGTGCGGTCCTCCCGAGATGGTATGGACCACTATCTTCTTTTGACTAGAGCTGATAGTGTTGCGGTTTCCTCTGCCGATCGCCGGTGAGGATGGCCCTGGGTTCTCATTGGCAGGAGATGGAGTCATGTCCTGACCTTTTACATAACGTTCCAGTTTCTTCCTTCTGATGTGTTCCTCAATCAAGTCCCGGAGATGATGGCATTCATTGGTATCATGCCCATGAGATTCGTGGAAACGGCAGAACTTTCCAGACTTCTGCGCGTTATCTGATTCCTTCTTGTATGGTGGGCGTTTGTATCTAACTTCGCCTTGGGTAGCAAGGAAGATATTTTCGACGGTCTCGTTCAAAGGAGTGTAAGTGTCGAATCTCGGTCCAGGCCGATATAGGCGCTTTTCTCCCTTCTTGCCCCCAGCATTGTCTCTGGAATCATTTCTCCGAACGTCCCTTGCTACAGCAGGGGCGTTGCTGTGAGTTGCCTTATTTTGCTGTCCTGACTGCCCCTCAATGGCAGCATCCTCAAGCCTCATATATTTCCCGGCTTCATGGAAGAAATCGGGTAAAGTAGCTGGTTTTTCTTTCATCAACCTTCTAGAAAATTTAGTGTCCGGATGCACACCACTACAGAGGGCCATTAGGATAAGCTTCTCATCGGCATCTTGGACCGCGGCTGCTGCGGCATTGAATAGGGTTAGGTATTGTTGCAGCTTCTCTCCAGGTTTCTGTTTGACGCTGGATAAGGAATAAGCGTCCTTAGGTTGTTCCACATGGATGCGGAACTGACTGATAAACTTTTCTTTCAACATTTCCCACGAGCTGATGGATCCCTGGGGTAGATGACAGAACCAGGAGGTAGCGAGATCTGCTAAGAAGAGCGGAAAGCATTTGCACAGTACTCCCTCTGTCGCTCCACTCATGAGCATATGTTGTGTGTACCTCTGTAAGTGTACAACGGGGTCGGAGGTTCCTTTGTAAGGTTCCATTGTTGGCATCTTCCATTCTCGGGGAGTGATAGCAATTTCGATATTGCGGGCGAAAGGGCTGGTTACCCTAGCGCCTATCCCTCGATCTCTTTGCTCCCGTTGGACGCACTCTCTGAATAAGCGTGCCATCCTTTCATCAGAATTTGGAGCAGATAGAAATGAGGTTGGTTCTGTTCTGTGGGATTGATTCCGTCCAGATGACCTGTAGGGATGGTATCGTCTATCATTCCTCATATTTTCCAGTGGCTGCCTTTGATCTTCTGGGAGCATGCTAGGGTCAGCTACAGTTGGCCCTTGCCTTGATCTTCCCCTGTTGGGTTCTGATCTAATCACTTCCTCGGGTCCAACTTCGGGCTGGACTCTAGCTCGGCCCCGTTCACTGGCGTTTCCGTGGTTAGGCAGTATGACGAGCTCAGCTATAGTTGACCTTCGTCCGGTACCTCCCCTGTTGGGTTCGGTTCCAAACGTTTCCTCAGGCCTAACTTCGGGCTGTGCTCGATCTCGGCTCCTACCATGGCTACTTCTGCCGTTAGCTCCTTCTAAGAAGGAAGACCTTTGTTGTCTCTGAGATCCTCCAGACTGGGACTCGCCCCATGATTCAGTGTTGCGGTTGGTTTCTTCAGCATCCCTTAAGCGTGACATGAGATGGTCCACCAAGGCTTCCTGCTGGGACGTGAAGCGGTTAGTTACTTCGACCACAACCCTGTCTAAATCTGCCCTAGTAATTGCTGCGGGCTGTTCTGTGGCAGGAGGGGTCGGACTAGCCTGTCCTTCATTTGTTACTACTGTTGGAGGAGGACGATTTACTTGATTCGTGACAGCTAGATCTTGAAGACTGCTGGATGCGATGTTTTTTCCTTTGTTAACATCTTTTCTTGGTTTGGGAGGCATGTTTTCCAAGTGGCGAACAAAGCTGTTAGGAAAAATGTTAAGTGGATGAAGCTGAAGCTTCGAGCTTCTAGCTCTCAGTGAAAGCACCAAAAATGTTTGCACAAAAAATGGACAAACACCTCAGAGTTGTATGATTTAGTAGATCTTATGTTGTTCTTAGTGATTTTGGAGATTTATACAAATATAAGAAAAGCAGGGGCTAAACTGTAAAAAGACACGCAGATTTATAGTGGTTCAGCCAGAATGTGCCTACGTCCACTTTATATGTTATTTCTCTTCTCTTGTTTTGATTACAAGTACAAAGCTTTGATACAAGTAAAAGAAAGTCGTTTGAAAGTCCTATCCGTGCTTGAGCTCTCAAACTTGTCCCCCATTGTTGTACCTCTGCCCCTCTATTTATAGAGTGAGACTGGGGGTAGGGGTCTTGGAGGTATGTAGCAGCTGGCGGGCCTGGGCTGGCGTAATCTGGCCTGGTGGAGCTGGTCCGGTTTACTCTGGTTCGGTGGAAGGAGGTGAGTAGGTTGGTCCGGTGGTACTTGGTTCGGCATTGAGGTGGTTTACTCTGGTTCGGTGGAAGGAGGTGAGTAGGTTGGTCCGGTGGTATTTGGTTCGGCACTGAAATGTTGGACCGGTAGTGGTAGAGTAGGTTGGTCCGGCCGTGGTGGGGCGTTGGTTGGTCCGGTTGTGAGATGGATGCCGAATGGAGTTTAGGCAAGCCTGGATGGATGAATCAAGCTTCTTGGTCTCGGGATCTTCTGGGTGAGAACACGCCCAACACTGGGTGAATTCCTTGCAAAGAGTGGTGAACCTGATAGGTTCAACAGGCTCAGGAACTGGGGCAATACCACGACCCCTACCTCTGACATTCGTATGATTCATCCTTGAAAAATCAAGAATGAATTTTAGGACAAAGGTAAAAGAAAGACAAAGATAAGATTCAACTAGAATGGAAATCCTAATCAAAGAATTCAAATAACAAGGTGGATTCGAAAGGAATGAAGTTAAGAAAATGAGATTTTAAAACAAGAAAATTTTTATATCCAAAATAATCTTTTAAAATCCCTTTAAAATCATTTGAAAATCATTGTATACTTAAAAATACGTTCTCTCACAAGGAAATGATTCTAAGATTGATTTCAATCATTCTAAGGTATTTCTACCTTATCTCTAATGAGTTTTTGCTCCATAGGCTAAGGTTTGCCTAAAACCAAAGCTTTGATACCAAATGTAATGGACCGCGTCAGTGGGGTAACGCCCACCGTAGCATACAGTCGTACCTATGTTCTGCCTTTACGGCCAGCCTCTCGACTGCACCAACCCCGCAGGAACATGTAGGAGTAAGAGTCATTCGTTCGCTACCAAACCCAGAAGCGAGAACCCCCTATCATGCTGCACCCACCAAGTGCATAGGCAGACACACATGTCGGACTTAAATAATTCAAAACAATAGATTGTAAATAAATTTGGAGCAAATAAAACCAATCACAGACACAGAATATCAGAATAACTCGCAGCGGAAATAAAAATACATAGTGGTTCATGAAGCCACTACAATACAGTCTCAAAACAGATACAAAATACCATAGTCTGAAAAATTAGATACAACAGAAGTTTGAATACATAAGTTCACAAATACATAAGCAAAGCAGAATAGGAAATAACTGAAATGGAAATAGACAACTAGATAGACAGATAGACTCCAGCAATCTCTAGCTCCAGAAAGTGAATCCAAAGCTGTGATACTCAGGCTGACCCGAGCATAAAGCAAAAACACAAACACTCGAGTCAGGACATACATACTTATAAAATGTAAATCAACTCAAGTGAACTGTAATAGAAATGCATCAATAACTTAAAGGATGATTGGGATCGCCCATCCTTTAAGGATCCGTTAAACTATCTACTATGTAGTAAGATACGCTATTATAATAATGTCTAAAGTAAAGTAAACTATTTAAAAATAGCGTTAAGGCGTTACCCATATCCCTCTTAACACATTTTATAGTGCCAATAGTCTATACAATACCGTAATACCCCATAAACTGGAGCTACTAGAGGATACTCCATAGGTACGACACAAATCAAACTCATAGTAAAGCACGCTAGGGTAGGTGACACGCCACAATTAGGCAATGCCGGGGTAGATATACAAATTACACTTCCGGGCCGGCGGTAACGCAGAGCCGCAGCAATCGCCCACCTCGAGCCACACTCCCGAATCAAGGGGTGCACCCAATCAATCACAAAGTAATAGAATGGTATACGATGGAATGTGTCCGATCAGACGTGCAACCTCATTAGCCCGTCAATTGCTCATGTTTTAGCCACCTTATGCCAACTCACGGGAGTTGGGTCCACGTTATACCTCAAATAGGATCGTCACCACCATCCTACTTCATTCTAGAATCTCCACCGCATACACAATTGTTAAAGTGGTTTTCGGTACCGACAGAGAGTATGTCCATATCCAATCCCGGTCTCTTTAACAACCAATCGTTATTATAACCAATGGTTATAAATTTCAAAATGGTTTGTATTTCAAATCAAAATAATTCATTTTTAAACCATTTAAATTCGATGTCAATATCCTTCAAAAATAGGATTCATTTCCAAAGTTGTAGCATTTCTAAGTTCATTCATTCAATTATAACAATTTCAAAAAACATTGTAATTTTAGCATTCGTAGCACTTTGAAAATGTGATAATACATATATTAGCATTCAAAAATATCATCTTTCACAAACAGCAGCACTTAGAAAACGTTACTGTATAGATAGTCGTATTCCAGAAATATGATTTTTTACAAAAAAGCAGCACTTAGAAAATGTTACTTCAGATATAGTATTATTTCTGAAAACAGTACATTTTCAGAAACAACAGCACTTATAAAATGCTACCTTAAAACCACGGCATTTCAGAAATGCTGCCAATACAAATCTGAGATTTACTATAACATTTCAGAAACATTATAATTTTAGTTTTTCACCATTTTCAACTTATAAATATATATCACTTTTCAAAAAAAATTATTTGGATATCATTTCACTTATGATTTAATAAAATAAAATTTTATAAATAAAATATCCAAATTTAACCATAATTCATTTATTAAGTCAAAATTACATTTATATTGCTTAACTTTTAATTTAACAAACAACTAAATATTTTATTTACTTTTAAAAATATCCATTTCATACATAAAATATTTTATTTCTAAGTTAAGCCAAAAATTCCATTCCAAATCAAATTTCAATTATTAAGCCAAATCACATTTAAATTTTACATCTTAATCATTTATTGAGTACAATTTTTAACTTATAGAAATCACTATAAAATTTATTTAAATCGTTTTAAAATCAAATTAAGTTAAAATCTCATATATTTTATATTCCAAATACTTAGAATTTTCAAAAAATATTTATATTTAAAATTAACCATGGGTCTGTATAATATTTTCTAACTAGGTCAAGTGATACGGATAATATATCATTTCAATCCGTAATGAATTAAAATCCCGGGTTTTATCATTTCAAACCCGTAATTCCAAGTCAAATAAAAATCGCTCGAGCCTATCATTTCATCTCATAATGACTTTTCCCTATTCTAAAGTCCGTTCGGGTATGTATCATTTCAACCCATAGTGAAGGAACTTGCAGTGTGAGAACAGAAATATAAAATAAACAGAAAAACATAGCATGTCATATCAGGTGATTAAACAGGTACATAATCAGGTTATAACATCATATAATATCACATCACTGACATATATGAAATTACTATCAACATGGCATATCACTACTACACATTCACATGACTTTGTTCCACAATTTTATAAGTATGAAGTCGAGAGTGATAACTCACCTTCTAAAGCTAGAGATGACAATTCAAGACATAGAATCAAACTCCGAAAAAGCATGACAAAGCACGAATCAGATTAGAGGAGAAGTAGCACCCAAATCCAAATATTGTAACAAATAAAAATAGAATATATATATATATATAAGTACACATTCAACACAAGAAAATAAATCAAAACAATGTATAAATATGAATCAAAATGAAGCAAAGTAGACTCCACCAAGGCAAGTGGGCTCGGCCACTTTGCAAATTGACTTGACCATCATCAAGCAAGGCTCGGCCATGATTGGTTTTGAAGCAAATAGGTTTGGCCATGGTCACAAAAGGCACAGCTATGGTATGGAATGTGAAGAGATGGCATATAAAAAGTCATTTCGAAGGTCAAGGGCAAGGAAAGTGAAAGGTCATGCACTTTGGGTTCGGCCTAGGCTCAATGGGTTCGGCCTACATGGTGCTATGGTCAAGGCACATCTGAAATGAAGGCTTTTGGGATGGGTTTGGTCACGGCTAAGTGATGGGAGGTGGTGAACAAGGGGTGGTCGAGGCTAGTGAAGAGGAGATGGTGATGTAAGGGCTCGGCTATGGTTTGAATCATGTTTTGGTGATGGGTTTTTTGGATCTAGGGGTCACGGCATGGCATGGGGAGGGTGATGGGGAGATGAAGGCCGGTCATAGGTAGTGGTGGAGTGGTGGATATGGTCGGCTAAGGGGAATGGTTGATGGTGGCCGAACATGCTTGCAACAAAAAGAAAAGGAAAAGAGAAAAAGAAAAGAGAAGAGGAAGCCATGGAAAAACTTACTTTATACTGTTTTGTTAGGAAATGAAAAATGAGAAATGAGAGATGGGAATGCCAAATGATATGTATGGCTATGAGATGGAAACACACGGCTAAGAAAAGGAAAATAAAGAGGCACACATCACATTAAAAGAAAAGAAACTTAAGTCTCTTGAATTTCCAAGCCCATTTGTCAAGCCCAAAACCAAACAAGTTCAAAACTCAAACAAAACAAACAAAGTCCACAACAAAAATAAAATAGAAATAAACATAGAAAATATAGACAATAAAATACTGAAAATAATTTCGTGTAAAACGCTGAATTTTAATCATATTTAAAAAGTATAAAACAGAATTTAACAAAACGAATAGTAGAACGAATATCAGAATCAAATACTGTTTCAAAGAAAAAGATTAGAAATTTAAAATTCAAATTTACAAATTTCAACTGGAAATCAAAGTTTGACAAAAATTGAGCAAAATATAAATTTTTCAGAAAATCATTATATTATTATATTTGGAAAGTAAATTATAAATAAAATCCAAAATACATTGGAAAATTCCAAAATTTCAAATTTTAAATGTTTTGAGATCAAAGTTTCAAATAAATTCAATTAAAATATTTGTTAAAATTTATGGGTTGTTACAGTTATTAATCATTCACTCTGACTAGGAGTTGACTGTAGTTGACCATGATGCTAACCTTATACAACCGAGGAGGTGAATTCTCTATTGAACAGTACTTCACTATCAATGCTTCAACTCGGACCTAACTATAGTCATTTAATGGACACCATGCCATTATTTAACTGTAATCAAAGTGGAATATCCACATTAAAATTCCACAGTATTCTTTAGTCGAGGGAATTATGTAACATTGTCACGTCGGGATTTCCTGTTTGACCTGGTTGTTATCAACAAATGAAAAACTCTCGGATGAGTCATTCCATTATTATATAATGACTACAAGTACGTAACCCCTGATGCCTCATCATCCATAAGTAATAGACTACCCAACATTTGAAGAATATTATACATTGTGGTCTTAATTAATGAACCAATATCCTTTCTCGAAACATGTTAACCAGGAATATTTAAAACAAAATGTTATTTTATACTGTTATTAATTACTCATGATTGCTACTATTTGCAACTACAATTGCATAGTATTTTATTTAAGGATTTTCTTATTAATATACTTTAAATTAATTACTTGATTAATTATATCATAAAATAAAGTTTACATTAAGAAAAAAAAAACCTTTATTACAAATAAGATTGATGTAGAAAATTACGTAATTAACCCTTTGGTCATACCACTAACACTCTCATACTTTGCTTAGAGTACATTAAATATTGTAGTCGTATGAAGCTAAGAGCACCATTCATATCTACTACCTCAAAATCAAGTCCTTCTAAGAAAACAAATAATTGAGTGATTTTTGATCTATATACAACTCAAACCTCTCTCCAAATAAATAATGTCTCCAATAATCAAGCAATACAATAGCTACTAACTCTATATCATAAGTCAGATAATTCTTCTCATGGGTTTTTAACTGTCTACTAGCATATGTGTAACGCCCTGCCTTTTTGGACGTTTTAAGCATACACACGCATCAACACAAACCATTCAAAAGGCCAGATTGTTATGGGGTAAATAAGAAAAAGGCAGAGAAAGAAAAAAAATATAGAATCTCACAATGGAATGACAAAATATAATAATCAAATAAACGATTCATGAAGCTGTTTACAAATACACTGATTATACTTTAAAAATACATATCAGAGTTACATACAGCAAGAATAAATAATAAATAAATGCAGCGGAACAACATGATGCAGTGGAATAAATATAATAAATAATACTAGTACAAAATCTTCGTCTTCATCCTCCAGAAAGCAGTCTTTGATAAACTGAAAAGCTCAGACTGACCCGAGCGAATTGAAAAGGCAAAACACTCGAGTCGGAACTAAAAGATCTTATCTAAGTTAAATCAACAGTAAATAAATATGAGTGTGACGGCGTCAGAGATGTTTACGGGGTTTGACATCTCCTATCTAGTGTCTAACGTGGGTGCAATAACTTAAGAGATGTTCGGGATTTACATCTCCTAAGGATCCGTTAAACTATCTACTATGTAGTACAATACGCTATTATAATATGTCTATAGTAAAGTAAAAGTATTAAAATAGCGTTAAGGCATTACCCATATCCCCTTTAACACATTTTATATATTCCCATAGTCTATACAGTACCGTACGATCCTCCGTGAGGTTTACCTAGAGGGCACTCCATAGGTATGGTACAAAACAAACTCGTAGAAGGCGCGATAAGGCATGCGACAAGGCAATCGAGGCAATGCCCAGGGTAGTTAAACCAATTGCGGATCCGGACTGGTGGTAACGCATAACAGCTACTACCGCTCACCTCGGAACACACTCCCAAATCAAAATCAAGGGGTGTACACCAAATCAACCACAAAGTAATAGAATGATATCGAAAAAATGTTCCCAATAGGAGGAATAACCTCACTTGGCAAGGCGTAGCTCCTGTTTTAGCCACATCAAGCTGACTCACAGGAGTCAAGGTCACGTAAATACCTCATACAGAATCGTTTGCCAAACCATCCTACTTCATTTCTGGAATCTCAACCACGTGCACAATTGTTAAAGAGGTTTTCGGTATTGGCAAAGAGTAGGACAATATCTGATCCCGGTCTCTTTAACAACCAAACGCTTATTTCACACCGAATGGTTCTTTTACATTTCAAAATTCAATTCATACTTAATATCTAAATATCATATTCGATTTCAAACCATATCACTTTCGAAATCATATTCACTTTCAAAATCATATTTACTCAAATATGTCATTTCACAAAAAAGTATCAATTCCAATTCCAACTTAAGTTGTATCATCATCAAGGATTTAAATATAAATACTTCAACTTTACACAGTTTACAAATTTAGAAAATAGTTTAAATAGATTTAAATTTATTTAACTAGATTCAAATTGATTTAAATAGATTAAAGATAGATCAAATAGATTTAAATTAGGTTTAAAATGTTTTAAATAGATTAATTATAGATTTTAATAGATTTAAATTATATTAAGTAGATTTTTAAATAGATTAAATAAATTTAAAACAGATTAAATAGATTTAAATTATATTAAATAGATTTAAAATAGATTAAATAAATTTAAAATAGATTAAATAGATTTAAATTATATTAAATAGATTTAAAATAGATTAAATAAATTTAAAATAGATTAAATAGATTTAAATTATATTAAATAGAAGATTAAATAAATTTAATTAGTTTAAAATAGGTAAAAATAGATTAAATTGGATTAAATAGGTTATAATAGGTTAAATAAATTAAAAATAGTTTTAAATTACTTAAATAGTTTAAATTAATTTGAAATAGATTTCAAAGTTATACCCAAACATTTCCAATAACTCAATTTTCGATAATTCATTTATACTTGACACTTCAACTTTGAAATTCCAATTTAAATCCTTTGAACAATTCATTAAATCAATTCCAATTTTAACATTTACGCTTGGACTTCCGAAAATAATTCAGTTTACATATATCAAATTTCTATTTCAAAATACCAGTTAACTGAATTCAAAAATTTAAAGATTCAAAAATCATTTAATTTAACCAATCTGATGTCCGTATATAATTTCTACCCTAGGGTCAAGTGATACAGATATTTATCATTTCAATCAACAATTTAAGATTTTACGGTTATATATCATTTCAAACCGCAATCCTGAATTAAATAAAATCCATAAAATCGCTCGAGTCTATCATTTCAACCCATAACGATTTTTCCCTAATCTATAGATCGTCCGGGTATGTATCATTTCAACCCATATGGACTTGCAGTATTATAACAATATAAATTACAACATCTAGTCATCCAGTATCAACAATCAAAGATCCATCACAATCATTATCCAAATCAATCAATAAATATCAATAGATAACTGATAATCAATAACAGGTATTAAATGGACAATTTAAATTTAATAATAAATTAAAAGATGATCAAATGCAATAAAAGTCAAATTTAACCAGAATAACAATTTAAACATACCAAACATTAATCAATTGATTTCTAATCACATCATAAATCTAATTTAACTAACATAAGATAGTTTAGTAATTGCGAGTGGGTCAAAACACTCACCTTCAATTTTAAATCGAATTAAAATCCAATTTAGGGACCAAATTCAAACAGTCTTAGAATTCATCCAAGCTAGGGTCAATATGTCTGAAATTTCAATACGATCCAAATGAAACAAACCGCGCGTAAATCCGACCTCGCATGCAAAAGTTATGATCATTAGAACATTTGAAATCAAAATTTAAATTAAAATAATGAATTAATTAATTACCCTCATCATCCACGTCAGCATCTCCTATCCGAAACCTAGCACAAGCAAAACAAAAAAACACGATCGAACCCCAGGCTGTTTACCGCCTTGACCACACGCCCAACCTGCCGCCGATCGCGCCACCATCGCCCACGTTAGAGCTCGGCCACAACCACCCCCCGTCCATCCTTGCCCACGTGATCAAACGACGTCGCCAATCGAACCCAAAAGCCAACCGTCGTCGATTTAACTCGAAACCCTAGTTGAACTTATTCGAACGATCCAGCCCTCAAACCTCCAAGCGAACCCCACCGATGAACAACGCGTGTCCCTCTCCAAACGATGGTAACTTCGATTCGACGATTTGTCGATGATCATCAAACACCAATGAACGGTCGAGATTAAATCACCCAATTCCAGCCACACAGAAACCCAAATCGAAAAACAAACTGCAGATTTGACTTGCTTTCGTCGTGAGCTTCGAATCGATATATAATTCGATATAGTTTGAGGAGTTTTAATTTTTCAATTTGATTTTTATTTGCAATTGAATTTGGAATTGGGTATTGGTTTTGGTTTATCTGCCATTGGAAAGAGAAAAGCAGATAGAATTGTACGTATAGAATAATGGAATAAGAAATAGCTAGTGTGATGCCCCACTTCTATACTCACACTAACCAAGGACACTACTGGGTAATGCCGTCAATTAATACGAAGAATAAGGCTGTTGAGGAGCGACCATCTGTGTAATTGCTTTGTGCGAGTACCGATATGTCAGATGGTATGTCATGCATTTCATTTCAAGAGGAAATCTGACATATCAAATACAAATTCAAAGCTACTACACAGTGGCTATGTGGCCTTCGGAAACAAATATAAAATACGCATAACATAAATCAGTCATAGATATTCATATCACAAATGGCGGAAACATATATGAATATAATCACATAGAAGTGTACATCAAAGTAGTGGTCATACAAGATCCACTACATCACAAAAGAATAGGTACAAGTGCTAGACAAAAGAATATGTATACATCAAGGAGTCCCTATCTCGAATGCATAAAGGCAAAAACTACTAAGCTAAAGTAGTTTGCCAAAAGTCAAAAGCTTGTCCTTGCTAAGAAGTCAAGTGGAAGCACCTGAAACACCTCGGTCTGATCCGAGTATTATTTAAGAAGAAAAATAATAAATGGACCAGTCTAGCTATAATTATCATGTAAGATGAGATAGGATAAGAGATATGACAAATATATATGATAACAACAAAAATCATACAATATCTCAAGTTTTCTCAAACACAAAAAAGAATGTCATATTCTTTAGCTTATTCACCAAATCAAAAATATTGATAGAGCATATCAATGCAAATCACAAAAGTTAGTGAAACACAAATTCTAGAAATCAATAATTAGAAATCTAAAAAAAACATAAAAAGGGGGAGGCCTATCATAAACGGGAGCATGAAAACTCACCAACACGTGTATCACAAACAGGACGCTATCCCATAGGGCGCTAATCCATAGATCTGGCGCAACGACATAGTACAACGGTACGACCGAGGAACCTGAAACTCAAATAAGCTGGAACAACGACGTAGTACAACGGTACGTCCGATGAACCGAACTCCATAAAAAGAACATGGGTCGCTAGCCCATAAAAATAAGACGAAACTCCACAGAACGGGGTACAATCCCCCATGCGGACTAAGAGACATCGCATATCGCTAGTCTAAACCATAAAATGATCATCATAGATCAATAAAAGAGTAAATTACACCAAGCTAGTAAATAAATGAGTTTAGCTTTATGTCCCATAACCATTGGCTTAACTTAAATATTTACGAACAAATTGTAGATTTCCACTCGAAAATTGTCACAAGATTTCAATCGAACAAGTCTATGAATTAACCGATGAAGTAAACGCAAGCATTTCATACCACTTGTTTTGCTAAGTTGTTTAATTGGATTTCTCGTACGCATGAGGTAAAGGTTTATATATACTAATAGATTGGAAAACGGTTTTAAAAACAAGCTTTGTACTAAAAGTAATGTTGAAACCATTTATGTGAAAGAGTTTGAGTATTTACTACTAGTATAGAAACCTTTGTATTTTAAAGTGACAAATCATAGAAACGATTGTAAAAACAATCTATCACCAAAAATTCACATACGACGACGTGAATTAAAACCATGAAATTCGATATCGAATCCATCAAATGGATATTCCCAAAAATTTAGAAAAGAAGTCATCAAAGTCGATAATAAATGACAACAACCAACCGGATCAACAAAAATCGATTAAAATGGAAATCTACTCAAAAATAGGCAATTTGGCTGAATTTAATAGCGTCAGACGTCTGAGCTGAGAGTCTGGAAATTTTTCTTCCAAATCGCCCAGACGTCTGGGAATAAACTCGGACGTCTGAGCTGTAAATCTGGAATTTCTATTCCTTTGCTTCAGGCGTCTGAGCTGAAGCTCAAGGCAAAATTCGCCTAAGCCATTGATGGCCAAATCAACTCGGATGCGATCGAATAAGCGATGGTGGCTAGGGATTTATGCCAAACGACAACCCAGCCCTTTAGGCTCTTCAGTATACTCCAAACAACATGTCCAAACATCCATAGTAGGATTTTCATAGATTTTGACTTCAAATACCAAA
This sequence comes from Allium fistulosum, assembly GCA_030737815.1. NCBI lineage: Eukaryota > Viridiplantae > Streptophyta > Magnoliopsida > Asparagales > Amaryllidaceae > Allium > Allium fistulosum. Next base: position 924,308,047 of record CM060906.1, read on the forward strand.
ATTGGAAAATTCACCAAACCAATTCAATTCAAAAGCAATTGAACATGAAATAGATGTTAGGAATTCATACCTAACAACAATGAAAGCTGTAGACATAGATTTGAGTTCAAGAACTCACCTTTAAATTCAAAAACAAGGAATGAGAAGCTCTAAAACAAGCTAAGATTGATTTCACTTCAACTACACCACAAAGATCTTCAACCTATTACTACATGTAAAGATTTTCCTAAGTTAGGTTATAGGAAAAATCAAGAATTGAAGAGGAATTGAGATGGAGAAGATGAAGAGCATGCTTACCTAAGCTTCTCCTTGATTTTGGAACTTGACTTTGAATTTCCTAAGAATCTAAGGTTCCGTGTTATTGTTCTATTTTCTTCTACCTCTTTCTTCTTTTCCTCTAACGATCTGGTATTTCCGGCACGCAATTGCTCATCATGCTATACAGAGGATGTATTCATGTCGATTTTCTAGGGTCGAAAATCCTAGTCCGTGACAAAACTTCTAAGTTAGATCAAGTCACAAGTGCAAAGTTCACTGGAGAACCACAGTAAACCCTTAGATGACTATTGTGTGGGAGGTGAAGAGTGAAGAACAATTTCTGTAGAGTTCCCGTTGTCAATCCAGAACATCCCATTTATGTTGCAGATGTGTGAGTATTTATAGGATTGGAGAGCTATTATGCTAGGCCATCTTGCCAGAAGCTTGCATTTGAAGATATGAAGGCGCCTAGGAAATTTCGTAGCAAGTCGAACTAACATGATGGATCGCTAGCGATCCATGTAGTTAACATATTTTTGGCTCGCTTCAACTTTACCATGTTCCATGCATTTTGTAGATGCCCTTCATGCAATTTGGTGGATAGTTGCTTTGTTTTGATGGTGATTCATATACAGGTTGCTTTGAACTATTACTGGAATTAGATGAATGCCCACTTCTTGATCTAGCTTACTTGGAATATTATGAAACTTAGCAGGCGTCCCTAGAACGGGTAATGCTTCATGACGTAAGAAGAATGGACGACCTATGAGCAAAATTTATGGATCGCTAGCGATCCATGGGTGATGGATTGCTAGCGATTCATCTCCTTAGGCTATTTTTTCTTTTTTCCTCTTGAGCCTTTCTTGATTCCTTCTTTTGGTCCTTCTGGTTGATTCTTGAGTCGTTTTGACTTGACGTAAATGTTCTAACTTACACCGAATTCAATTGGGTTAAAAACCCGGATAATATTTGCCCCCAAAGTATGCTTTCGTTGAAAACAAGGTTGGCTCCATAAGTTACCGCTTTTGAGTTCCCGTTTGGTGAGGTTTAATTTATCATGCTGAGGCTATCATGCAAATTTGGCTTTGGCTATTTAGCTGTTTGCTGAATTTCAATGTAAATCGTCGTTGCTCGTCATAGTAAAGTAATTTCGGTCCCACAACTTTACGTTTCTTGCAAATAACATATGGATCATGCTTGGCAAGTTTGGAGAAAACCGGTTGTAATTTGATGGATCGCTAGCGATCCATGGTCCATGGATCGCTAGCGATCCAATGACTTAGCAAATTGTCTCAGAGTTACTTCCTACTTAACTATGCTCGGACCAACTTTCTTCCTTTTCATTCTTTCCCTTGCGAACCGAGCTATCTTCTTTTGCGAACCAATCTAATCTTCCGACCAAACCCTAGCTCGCTCGCGCTACCGCCTTCATCGATCTTCACCGCCGTATCTTTCTGCCTTTGACTCCACTTGCCTTTGTCATCGCCTTGAGCCAGCCCCTATTTCATGTTGCTTTCTCTATTTGGATCGCCGCCAACCTTACTCACTTGGATTGCCCTCAATGTTACCTGCTTTAGGTCGCCAACAACCTAAGTTCAACCATGTTTGACTTTTGACTTTTGACAAGAGGTGGGTTATGTAGATTTTGGCGTTTGTTTAGCAATTTGGTGATGAAGTTGTGTTGGTGACAGATGAAATGGACAATTCAAGTTGATTGCGATTTTGTGGAAGAAGATAGTAAATCAAGTCTTGAGTTCTTCATGGAATGAAGCTTGGGTCTTTCCCCGGTGCTTGACATGTTTTTCTATCTTCTTCCACATAATCAGAATCAACTTACACCGAGTCACACCATTGATCTTGTTCGATGTCTTGCAGATTGATTTTGGTTTTTCTGGGAGGTGATAATAGCTTAGGGTAGCGTCTTGTATGCAACTTATGCTGTTATCCATTTCCAAGAAACTAAAATCGACTTATGTTGAGAATTCTCTGCTTAATTCGGATCCATTGATCTATAGTTGCTCACTTTGAATTGATCAGGTCATTACACACTCGGTGTACGTCTAATAGGAAGAGCTTTCCGTGTCGCTTCGATCAATGGATCCATTATCGATCAATGGTCGATAACGGGTAATTGTAGGAGAAATAACTTTAAAGAATGATATGAAAAGCTCTGTTCTTTCGTCACTGCGAGTGAACTATCTACACACGACACAGAGTTTGTAGTGTTCAGGACATCGTGTCCATCCCACATAAATAACACACTGCACTTGCCCAGTCAACATTGGGAACCTGATGTGTCAGCATAAATCGATATTTTTTTGGAGTTCAAGTGTTAAGTGTAACGGGACTTTTAGTTAAAAATAGAATTAACTAATCGCGTTAGGTACAAGTTATGTTGTATAGAATGAAGCACCCATCATCCTATCGTAAATCCAGTGGAGGAAGTCTGACACATTCAGAAGCCGGATCATCACCAGTTGCGCCTTCACAAACAGTTTCAGTACTGCCTACTTCTTTAAACTGCCAGCTGAATGCGGTCAATTGGTTCTAGTTATAGATCAGACTCCTCCAAATTTTAGAGTTCTACTCAATCCTCCGGAGAGAGCTTCCTCTGTAATCTCTGCTAAAGTTCTGCATAACATTTGTTTACGGCATTGCATTCTGGACGGTGACGTACGCCTTCCATTGAAAAATGAGTTCACACATATGCCACCTTCGGGGTACACCGCTTGCCACTGGTATATGTGCTTGAATGGAGCAGTGCCCCCATCAATCACTTCATTAAAGAAACTCTTTTAAACTTAGGAATTGCTCCATTTCTGATTCACCCCATGGATACGCGATCTTGACTTTCCTTCACATCTTGTTTATGCGGACATTCAATCGTACCTCAAATTTTGATGAGTTGAGATATTTTCTCTCATGCAAGAAGGGAGACGAACGTATGTCCCTCATGGTCATCATGGCTCAAAGCAGCCGTAAAATCATATGCAGCTTCAAAGTAATCCATCCCAATTCAAGGCCCAATATTTTTTCATTAGGTGTCCTAAGGGATTTAATCGTCTTTGGACGACGGGGGGTAAGTCTTCTCGTTTACTCATTAAGATTTAATATGCCGCTATGGGATTTTTAATATATTGAATACTTCTTTCAGTTATTCTGAGACTAAACAAAGATCCATCACTCGATCCAATCTTCCATACTCCGAAGGCCGTACACCCCAAAGAGAGATCGGTCAAGTTTTTGCTAACGGATGAGACTTTGCTTCGGTATGGGTTAATGCATCCCGAGAGATCTGCCATAGCCATTGAAGTTTCATTTCCTTCTCATTCCAGAATTTGAACACGCTCCACTTCTTCATCACACGGCTCCAAAGAGGGCAACCTCTCAGAAGGAGAAGGTCCGTCTGGCGGATCAACCGAAGAAATTCATGAAGAAAGAGGTATTAAGACTGAAGCCAGCTGCGTGCCTAGGATGCCCTCGATCTCGGAGAAGGAGGAAGAAGAATTCAAGTAGTGTGAGGGAAAGGCCTGGTGACAACGGAAAAGGAGGAGGGTGAAATTGAGAGCAGCAGCAGCTATGATTCCTCCTCTAGTGATGATCAGTTCGATGTAAGTACTGGTGATGGAAACTTCAAATCGTGTGATGAAACTCCGGGAATGAGTCCCATTCTCCCGGATTCCCCTCCCCAGAGATTCATGCTAAAGATGCTCCCCCAACAGCCGAGCGACTTTATGGTTCTCCGCTTAAGGAAACCATATTGATTTTGGGGATTCGAGCAACGTTTATGTAGATATCGATGAACTCATGAGAGAAGATTTTGGGTTCGAGGGATTGTATCCTCACCCCGGTCATGCTATGTCTAGAGTTAGCCTGGTTCCCACTATGATGACCTCCCGATCTGGTTTGTGATTTTTCTTAGGCCACCCATAACACATCACACATTTTACTAGGGTCACGTTCACTTACATGTGCATCATTTAGGTTCATTTCCTATTGCTAAAGAGAAAAACTCCCGACGGCCGAGAAGGGTCGTCCAAGAAGGCGAAGGTAGATTGCGGTTCACATCACTCCGAGCACCAAGCATTTGTCCTGGCTTTAGTCTCTATTGAAATTGAAGTTTTAGCTTCCACTGTTCAAGTTTCACCTTCATCCCAGGCCCTATCAACTCATGTAGTACCTATTTCTAGTTCTTCACATCCCCGTAAGGAGGTTGGCTTATATTCTCCCATCTGGTCTCCCTAAATTCGAAGTTGGGCTCCCTAGATGGTTTATAAAGGAAGTAAATTTTATCGCGACCTACACCCAATCCGTAAAGATTCTTATATGCCCCATCCCTAAGCAATTCAAAGCGATTTAGATCAAGCTGAAGGATGGGATAAGTTATGCAAGCAACTGGCAGACACCAACCGTAATAACTTCCAAGAGATCCTCTCCTTTGAGTTAGAAAAGGATGATTATGAGAGGACGTTAACGGAACGTGACACTAGAATCAAACAATTGATAAAGGAGAGGGACGTTGCACTTTGAGAGAGTAAGAGCAACGCTAGCTTGTTGAAGGAATTGAAAGAGCCCATACAAAAATAGAAATCATGTTCTGAGACTAAATCAAGAAGGCCCACGTGGATGAGCTTAAGCTGAAAGAGGAGCTTGAAGCCCGTGACAAGGTCATCGAAGCTTAGAAGAAAACTATTGCTGGTCAAAACAAAGCCGTCGAAACCTATAAAAAGACAATTGTTGATTACATGGGAATGGTGGAATCCCATGACAAGACAATTTCCAACCAGACACAAATGATTGCTTCGCTCTAGGAAAGAGTCGCATAGCTTAATGCTAAGAAGACCCAAGTTGAAGTTGAGAAGACCTCCATGACAGCGGACTGCTTGGACTTGCAGGATACATTTGAAAGGAAAATGAAGAAGATGGATGATACCATCTTGAATATCTAGGTTAATTCTTTGCTGCATTAGGCGAGCCTCAGCTATCTGGGCCCCAAATTCCCACGTACTCTTTCTATGGTTTGGAAAGAAGTTCTGGCCTGTTTATGAGGGAACGTAGATGTATACACTTAGCCTTTGAATTGAGAGTGAATAAGGGGCCAGCGATGTTGCTACAACTGCGACTGCTAAAGCGCTTTTAGAGCCTTTCACTTTCGGGCCTGGCGAATCATCAAAACAACCTCACGATCAGTTAGCAAGTTCAGCTGGTACTGCCTTGTTAACTGACCCTCCGGTAGCTATCTCGGAAGCCTTGGGTAGTCCTGGAACTTTTCCATAGATCGTGCAGCCATCCAAAGAAGGAGAAGGTAGGGAGTATGAGATTGAAATTCTCGGCCACTCTTATGATGTTGGTAACCTTCTTATTTCCCTCGAGTTTGAGAATTTTCAGCTCACGCTGCAAGAACAAGACGAACTGAATGCTTTTATTTTTGATCTTATAGCTCCATCTTCTTTACCTACCAAACTGTCGATCTCTTCGGTCCCTGGGCCTGCTGCTATTTCAACTACCCTGATGCTTGTTTCTGTAGTTGCTTTGATTGTTGTGCCCGTGTCTGTCTCGCGACCAGGGACAAAGTCCAAGAAGATTATTGTGTTGCATGGTCTGGATGAGCCTTCCGTAGCTCTAGAGGGCGATTTCACAGCTGTAGAAGCTCGAAAGCAGGAAGACCAAACTGGCCAACTAAGTAAAACTGAATAGCATATGGGGGCCGTTAAGCAGGAAAAGATTGAGGAGAGAAAGTCTTCAAGGAACTCCTGCAAGTCCCGGAAGCGCAGGACCCAGAGGGAATCTTCTGAGAAGGTCAATGAGAGGGAGACGATGCTAGCACGGAGGATGTAATACCCCAAAATTTTGTGAAAAATCATTTTTGTAAAATGATTTAATTTTTGAAATATTTGGATTTAAATATGGTGAAATTTCTGGAATAAATAGTGTGCAAGTATATGTGTGCACGTGCACACTGAAATGGCACAAGAAAGAACTCCAGATTTCTTGGATTTAAAACAAGAATTAAAAAGCAATACAAACATGATTTTGCAACATGGTTATTTGATTTCTGGAATTATATGGATCATCTTAGAAAATAAGAAAAGTAAGTTTTACTTTAAATCAGTAAACAGATTTTAAATTAAAACCCAGAAAAGAAAATTATACATATGTATATGTTATAAGGATTTGTAAACTTGTATACATATAAGTGCATATGTTTCTGAATTTAAAAGAGGGATTAAAATAAGCCTAGATAAGATATGTATACAAATATACATTTTTAAATACTGAAAAGTACCTATATATAAGCAAGTGAAACCATAACATTAAAATGACATGAAATGTGATACAAGTCAATATGCTTGTGTAGGCAAAAATAGCAAAGGGGATTTTCAGAAATAATTAAAATATGAAATAGGATAGTCACACTTTTAACATGACTAGGTGAGTGGCCATTTTTCTGAAAAGTAAAAGAAAGAAAATGCAGCCTTTAAATTGGTCAATATAGCCGGGGTATTATGAATGAAAAATGCATGATGCTAGCCAGGACAGAAATGGAATTCTGTTTCAACAAAACCCTAGAGGAAAAATGCATATAAATAGGCAGTGGAATTGTCTTTACCCCGGGCTGCACAAAAATAAGAAAAGAAGAAAAATATTGGAAGGAAGGAGAAAACACTCAAACAAGAATTTTCTGGATTAATAAGAAGAAACATTTAGGTGAGTAATCTCACTGAGTTCATGGCATTAAGACCTGAGTTGAGGCAGCCACTTTTTATATTGCCATTTATGTATTTCTGGTTTTTAGGTATATGATTTCATCAATGCTTTTTGGATGTCTTATTTTAAATCTGATATGATTTAATATGGATGATTTTGATGATCTTTGATTGGTTGAGACATTTGTCTTTGGATGAGTATCATACTGATTTATTTATACTCACAAATGTTAAAGTTTAGGATCTTAAAAATTATATAGAGAATACTCTCAGCTGTTATAGATCTATGGCATGGAAACTTTATAAAAATGATTGGAGCTGCATTATACTTGGTATAAGTGGTGAGGCTTTTAAAGAAAAAAATGTTAAGGGTGCAATAGAAATTTTCTAAGTGCTGAGCCCTTAATCAAATCAAAAAAAAAAGAGAAGAAACCCACAAGCTAAAATTATGATTGAACCAGATCTTGAATCTGAATCAATCATAAAGGCTTGCAGATCAATATAACATGCCATGCCTCTTTTACAGTTGAAAATGTTCTTATATTTTACTAAGATCAAGACATATTGACCCCATTTAGGAAATAACTGTTTGCTTATTTCTGAGGAGAATTATGCTAGGAAAGATTATGGATGCTTCCATGTTTGCAGTGACATGTTCACTTAGCATATTTGATGATAGGGTTTAAGACAATACACTAGTAAATAAACTAGGGAAGGGAAGGCCAAGAAAGCTGCTGGAATGCTTGTCATATTTGAAGTATGCAAGTTGGCACATGGTTTGTTTAAGCCCTGAGATCTTTGTGCAATGATGTGAATTAGTTCATTGCAATGTGTCCCAGTGATTCCTTAATAGCAGATGAGGCAAGGATTTAAATTGAATTATACAACCTGTAAATGAAGAAATAGGAATATGGATATTTCTTAGGTTGAATGGTATGGAACCAAGATGATTCCAGTGAATGAAAGTGTTGCAAATAGATAATTATGTTTGCATGATTATGTATGCAAGTGAAAGAATGATAAATGAATATATCATACCTGAATCAACTTAATTGTACTATGTTAAAGTGATTGACTGCAGAAATTTGCTTAAATAACTAATTGGTGCTCTTATAATCTCTATTGCTTAATATCATGAATGAATTGATGTTACTCATACCAGATCATAGATCTGACCCTTGTTTGCTCATGGCATATGGGGTGTCTCATTTTAAAATGAGGCAGCCACTTATGCTCTTTCAGGTAACCCAGGCACTAAGTAAAAATGAAGTTATGGCTTTTATGGAGGAGTGAATGAACATGCTAGCTAGTTTCAATAAGAGTTTAAATTGATTATATCTGCATGTATTCATGAAAAATTTTATGTTTCTAAGATTTCCAGTCATGTAATGAATTCTATTATGGTTAGATGAACTAGTTGTATCATGTTAAATATATTGTTATGCACTAAGGTTTAAAATCTCAAAGGAAAAATCTGAGTGGGAAACAAGGAAATGATTTTAATTATTGATATGGATGTTTGGAAAAGAAATATGCATAAGTAGTTGAGCTACTGTTTTGTATAATTTATATTATGTATTAGTTAATCTTGAGACATAACAGAGCACTGAGTTTTAGAACAAAATCTGGATTTAGCAAGAAGTAAACTTAAAAGGATTTTACTTTCTTTTACTGAAATGCTTTGTAAATAAGTTTGAATTCATTTCTGAATTGTATTGAGAAGAGTAAAATGTTTTCCTAAAGCTTTGGACAGAATGCAATGAAAGGTATCTCCATTGCTTTGAACTAGTGTGGCAGATACAGGAATCATGAGTTATCCAGCTTCAAATAAATGAAGTATTGGTTGATCATGATAGATTGTATTCTGAAAATACAAATGCATTTCAAAGCTTAGTACATTTAGCAATTGTTTCACCCAGTTTTCTGGAAAATGAGCAGAGATATTGACATGTACATGTATATCTGTGTACATGTTGATATTTGAGCAAAAATATAATTATAATTCCTAGAACAGCTATAGGAATGGGACTCAAAAATAGTAAAGTAAAAAGAATTGTTTTGTATGTTAGGTTATAGGCAAACATTAAATATATATGTACAAAGATAGGTAGGTAACAGATTTCAAACCATACAGGAAAAAAAAAGAGAAGAAAAACAAAAATTGTGTTTGAACCGACCAGCATAGTACTCGAACTCGTGACCTCTTGTGTATAAGTTAGGCGCGTTTCCATTACGCCTAGATGTTGCTTGTGTTCACTTAGGATCCACTTTCTTTTATACCGAATTTGATACTACCCAGACTTTAACACAATCATCTAAATTAAAAAGCTTGTTTACCACTGATTATTACTTGATCATTTCTAAATTCTAATGACAGACTAAAGTACATGTTTCCAGTGGATTTTATGGCCAAAAATCAGAATACAATAATTAATCTGAATTGCTAAAAATCTAAATCAAGCAGAATGTTCTTGTACAAAAAAAATAATGTATATACTCTGAATTTAAACAAGAAGAACACATACATCTTCATATGTATGTGTATGTTATTAGATATACACTGATATATTTATATTGGTAAGTTATTTTGATCCTGGATATATTTTGTTTATTGGAAAAAGAAAATGACCTTGGAAAACAGATTTGTAATGAATGATATATCTATATATCATCTCTTAGAAAAAAAAAATCCTTATGAAATTAGGGTGGAAATAGGAGGGTCATTTCAGAGGAAATAGTTGATATTTCAGGCAGTGACACAACTCCTGGCAGAGATTCTGAGAAGAAGAATAAACTTTCGACCAAAGGTAGGAAGGGGAGCGGTGGAAAGAAACATTGACAGGCTCGAGTGATAGTGGAGCCTGATTTGGGACATTCTGATTCGTTTGATAAGTGTTTCGTACAAGTGCAGAGTCTGCACTCATTACTTTCGTTGTTGTAGCATCTGTATTTCCCTTTTTGTTGGCCGATATTATGTGGGTATGGCCCCCACATTTTGATTTTGTACAAAAAATGTTATAAGTAATTCAATGTTGACACATTGATTGTAACTTTATTTGTCTGCTTATCTATGTTTCATGCACTTATGCTAATTTTATTTATCACTATTTTATCTAGTCCTGTAATTACCACCAAAATTCTTTGTTTGGAGTAATAGAACTATAAAGTATTTGGTTCATTTTGGTTGAGTATTGTGTGTGTGCGCACCCCCCAATTCACGAGGTTGTTTACTTCAAACACATGACAAATGAGCGGTTGATCCGTGTGATTCTTCGAATGTCAGCCGAGTCTATTTTGTGGTTCCTATCTTCGGGAACTTGTGATTTGAGCATCTTGATTCCAGAGATTTTGTCGGTAATGACCATTGGAATTCTTTGCTGATCCATAATCATGCGACATCGCTGGATTCATGCCCATTACTCCTGATAGTAGGAATGGATTCTTGTTAGTCCTGCAATAGACGATTTTCTTGGCATTGTCGGGACAATTCTGGTACTTAAGAGTGTGCGTGGCTTATGAGATGCGCGGCTTTTAAGAGTGTGTGTGGCTTATGAGATGCTTGACTTTTGGGAGTGTGCACGACTTTTGGGATCGAAATGACCCGTCGATCTGGAACGGTTTGGAATTTCTCGACATTACCAATCTTCGGGCAACGTGAGGAGTCCTTGTTTTGAGAGCGTGGTTCCACGACTCAAGAAGCAATGCACGGCTTATGGAGATGCGCGGCTTTAACTGGGGCCTTCCGATGTTGCCAGAGCAACACTGGTTCTTAGAAGGTAGGGATTGAGTTCCGTTGATCCAACGATTTGAGTCGATTTTCTTCCGTCCACCCGGCGGGTAGATGGGGCATACTTAAGCATGGTTCTAATATCTCATGCAGCGATCAAATGATTTAGGGTCGATTTGACTCGTTGAGTCAGCAGGTTACTTTTGTGAACATAGTTTTATTGGTTCAGAAAGCAAAGCAATTTTATTAATGGAAGTTGGACGATTTTTGCCTATTTATAATGCTTTCAGTTTTTTAGGATGGCTTATTTGCTAGAAATAGGAAGTACATAAGATAGTCTTAGATAATGTAAGGACGCAACGATTCACTATTCGACGCTCGAGGAATTTGGGATCCATCAACGGTTGTTAGCCTGAATGTGTCTTCCCCTAGCATCTGACCGATCACATAGGGTCCTTCCCAGTTTGGTATGAATGCTCCTGGTATAGGGTAGACCCTCTTGAGGACAAGTCCTCCCACTTCCAAAGGTGTGGTTATGAACTTTGGAGTTGAAGTACCGTGCGACCTTTTCTGGTGAGCGATAGCCCTTAACTCGGCTTCTTCCCTCGTCTCATCGACCATGTCAAGCGACTAGAGTAAGAGTTGTTCATTCTACATTTGATTGAAGTTTTCCCTTCGACGAGAAGGGACTTCTAGCTCAACTGCGTTCATTGATTCTAAACCATATGTTAGGGCAAACGGAGAGTGCCCAGTTGTAGATTTGTGCGTTGTCTTGTAAGCCCATAGTGCGAGTGGAAGTTCACTGATCCAATTTCCTTCTGCTTTAGTTAGTCGCTTTTTGATGGTGGACTTGATGATCTTATTTTTGCTTCCACTTGCCCATTTGCTTGCGGATGTGCGAGAACGGAAAAGCTTTTCTCGTTTCGAAAGCGTTTGCAAAAGTCTTTGAACTCAGCGCTTTCGAATTGAGTCCCGTTATCCGTGATGATTTTATGTGGCACACCAAACTTGAAAATAATATTTTTGGTAACAAAGTTAATAACTTTCTTTGTGGTAATAGTGGCCAGCGGTTTCGCTTCGGCCCATTTGGTGAAATAGTCAACGGCAACGATAGCATATTTGGCTCCTCCTTTAGCCATTCGTAATAAACTAATTAGACTAATTCCTTAGATTGCGAATGGCCATGGGCTGACCATATGTGTTAGCTCTGTAGAGGGAGTTCCTTTGATCTTGCTGAATCTTTCGCATTAATTACACCGTCTGGCGTAATCCGCTGCATCATCGTTTACCGTTGGCTAAAAGTATCCATACCGAAGAACTTTCTGTGCAAGGGTTTGCCACCCGATATGATCTCCACATTCGTCTTCATGAATTTCTTTTAGGATCCTTTGAGCTTCGTCATTGGTCACACATTTGAGCAAGGGGGTAGAGAATCCCCTTCGGTAGAGTATCTCATCCTGTATTGCGAATCGTGGTGCCTTTTGAAGAAGCTTTTTCCACTGATTATGTTCTACGAGGAGGTTTCCTGTGAGGAGGTAGTCCTTAATTGGCGTCATCCATGTCTCTAGTTCTTTGGTTGTCTCAAAAATCCATTCGATGTCCATTTCGCTTATGCTTGGAGTAGTTAAGGTTTCAACCAAGACTAGTCCCAATGACTGAGCTTCTTCGAAACTGACCAACTTGGATAGATAATCCCCTTCAGGTTTTGTTCCCTTGAGATATGAGATATGGTGTAATGCTCGATGTCGTTCAGCAGTTCTTGCACTTTAGATAGGTACGGAGTGAGGTTCTCCCCACGAGCCTGGCATTCGCCTTTTACCTGATAGGCGATTAGTTGAGAGTCACTATAAATGTGTATGGACTTTATCTTGGGTTCCTTCACAACTTTCGTCCTGGCTATCAATGCTTTATATTCTGCCTCGTTATTTATTGCAGGGAATTCCAAGCGTAAGGCATAATAAACAAATCATCCTTCGGGAGTCTTAAGCACTACCCCTACACCCGAGTAGAAGTTGTTTGATGCACCATCGACGAACAGCTTCCAACGTGTCTCCACTTTTGGAGTCATTATTTCCTTGTTATCTCGTATTGTAAAGTCGGCAAAGAAATCTGACAGTGCATGCCCGTTGATCGCCTTTCGAGGATGGTATGTGATTTCATACTGCTTAATTCGATGTTCCATTTGATAAGCCATCTAAAGGTCTCAGGGCGGTATAACACTTGCTTCAAGGGTTGATCTGTTAGCACTAAAATAGAGTGTGCCTAGAAGTACGGTCGTAACTTTCTGGCTGCGATAAAGAGGCAATATGCCAGTTTTTCCAATTTTGGATAGTTCTTTTCTCCTCCAGCGAACCATATACTGATGTAATATACGGGTCGTTGGATCTTAGCTTCTTCTCATACGAGCATGACACTCAATGCATGGGGCAAGATTGCTAAGTAGATGTACAAATATTCTCCATCAACCGGCTTGGACGGGATTGGCGGGGTTTCCATATGTTGCAGCAGCTCTCCGAACGCAGTTTGACAAGCTTGATTTCATTCGAAGTTCTTCTTTTCCTTCTTTAGCGTGTCAAAGAACAGTATACATTTGTCGGTTGCTTTTGAGATGAACCGGATCAGTGCTGCAACTTTTCCATTAAAGTTTTGTAACTGTTTCATGTTCCTGGGGCCTCAACTTCACGTAAAGTGATTATTTGTTCGGGATTTGCTTCGATGCTTTTGGCACTTAAAATGAATCCCAAGAACTTTCCAGAGGCTACCCCGAAGCGACGATTAAGTGGATTGAGCTTAATTCCATATTTGCTATTCCAAACATTTTGGCGAGGTTGTCCAAGTGATTTGCAGCTATGGCAAGTTAACCGACATATCGTCCACATAAACTTCCATAGCGCTCCCAATTTGATGTTTAAACATGGCGTTCACTAGTCGTTGGTAGGTTACCCCCAACATTCTTTAAGCCAAATGGCATCACTTTGTAGCACTATAGTCCCAGATCAGTAATGAAACTGGTATTTTCTCTATTAGGTTTGTGCATTATGATCTGGTTGTATCCGAAGTATGCATCCATAAATGATAGCAATTCAAGTCCAACCATCCCATCTAAGAGCTGATCGATTCTAGGTAGAGGAAAGCTGTCTTTCGGGCAAGCTTTGTTTAGATCTGAGTAGTCAATACAAGTTCACCATTTCCCATTGGACTTCTTGACTAAGACCGTGTTGAATACACATTCGAGGCACATTGCATCGCAAATAAAACCAGTCGCCATTGGTTTATCCACTTCTTCTCTTAGCACTTTGGATGGCTCGAGTCCTAGGCTACACCTTTTCTGCTTAACTGGCGTATATTTGGGAACAATGTTAAGTGTGTGGCATGCGATCTCTGGCAACACCACACACATATTGGGATGTGTCCAAGCGAATACATCTAGATTGGCATAAAGAAATTTGATGAATTCCAGTCGCATCCAGTTTCCAAGATGTGGTCCAAATTTCAGGACCCATGTTGGGTCATCCATATCAACTGGGACAGACCTCGTCGATTCTGCCGGTGCTTCATGTTCATACCCTGAACTCTTCTTTCTAGGGTCCAAAGCCTTACCAAATCAGAAATGATCCCCAAGCTAGGGGCAGCTCTGTAGTTGCTATTCAGTAGGTTCACGAACGTGGAGAGTTCTCCCCACATTCTTCCCCTTTTCTTTTCTTTTAGACTCACGTAGTTCTGCGATATAGCATTCTCTAGCAGCACTTTGGTTTTTTTTGACCACCCCGACTCCATTTTCCATCGGAAATTTCATAATTAGACACCATTGAGCTAAAGCAATCTTGAAATCTGCCAAGGCGGGCTGCTCTAGGAAGACATTGTAGGTGGAAATTTCATCTACAATCATAAAGGTTTGGATGAGGGTGACTCTTCGGTCGCCTTCTCTGAGTTCTATTGGTAAATCAATCGGTCCGACAGGTCGTTCGGGTTCACCGTTGAATCCCTGGGTCTTTGTTTGGCATGCGGATACATCTTTAATACTGATCTTCATCTGATCAAAGGTGTGTTTGAAAAATATATTCACAGAACTGCCACTGTCTACCAATACTCGTCAAACCATGGTGGGTCTGATTCCTTCTTCCACGACCATGGGGTCGAGAGTTGGATCTTTTATCCCTTTAGTGTCTCGATCCTGGAATACTATGTCATTGTTCAGGGTTCTCTACTGCTTAGTAGGGGTACCATCTTCGATCGCAAAAGCACGAATATTTTGAAGCGTGCTTCAGTGAGCTCGCATACCACTCCATTTCTCCCCAACTCTTCTGTGTGGGATGGGGTCCTCCCGATATGATTCCAATAATGAGTCTTTGGTCACTCCATCTAGGTCCCTCTTCAGTGGTTCTAGCTTGATTCTCTCGATCTCTAGGATCCTGGGGGCACTGTTGGTTGATTAGATTCTGTTGTTTCTTCACATACTATTGAAGCTTGTTTTCCCAAATCAGCTCTTCAATCAAGTTCTTCAGGTGATGACACTCATTCGTGTATTGGCCATGTGTCTCATGGAAGTGGCAGCACTTTTCGAAATGCTTTTGTTGTTCAGTTGCTTCCTTTATAGGTGGCTTCTTGTACTCTTCCGTTCCCAGTGTCGCGAGATAGATGTTTTTTGGAGTACCGTTAAGCAGGGTGTATTCTTACGGCCTTAAACCTTTAAGTCACTTGTTACTTACGTTTCGCTTATTGGAGTTCTTGTTCTTTCTTTTCTGATTCCCATTTTTTTCCTGCATTCCCTTCAGCGATCCCGGAGGTATTTACGTCTTGGTTTGTCACCATACCACTCTGCCCAATGCTGGTTGGTTGTAAGTTAGCAGATTTCCTTTCTAATTCCTGTGCCTATTCCAATCTCAAATATTGGCTCGCCTTTCGGTTTAAGTCCTTCCTAGTGGTAGGTTGTTTCATTTTGATCCATTTCTCGAATTCAGTTTCGGGGTGGCAAGCATGGACCAAGGTCATGAAAACCATATCCTCGTTCAGATTACTTACTTCAATCACCGTGGTGTTGAACTGATTTATGAAGTACTTCAGAGATTCATTCCGCCCAGGAATAGGCTGGATAAGGACATCACATCTTTTGGTTGTGCCATGTGAAGCCTAAATTGATCAAGGAATCTTGTTGCTAGTTGATCGAAGGTAGAGATGGATCTTGGTGGAAGCCTGGTGAACCACATGGAAGCGATTCCCTTCAGAAAGATTGGAAAATATCTACACCGAACTACATTCGAAGCATTCACTCCATCCATGTACAACCTGTACTTATACAAGTGAGGTTTTGGATCTCTAGTTCCATCGTAGGACGGAATGGTCGTCATAGTAAACTTTTTAGGGTACTATTCATTCAGAATGGCATCAGTGAAGGGAGTCCGGCTTGGAGCAGATCCCTATTCATCATCTCTCCTATATTTACTTTCATTCATCAGGCACTTAACCATATCCATGATGTATGTCTTCGATGTCCGATTGTCCGTGGTTTGGCTATCAGTGATTATGCCAAGTGTTTGATTTTGCAAACGATCTTGGTAAGGGGGCTGAAGCCTAGGCTCTCCTATCTTCAAATGGGAATTCCCTTGGAGTTCCATTGGCTTGAAGTTGGTCAGGTAGGGGCGGTTTGGACCCCTTACTGGTATTAAGTGCATTAGCATTTTTTTTCAACTTGTCATCATCAAGTTGCTCACCATCTTCAGAGTTGAAGAGATCCACGACTATATCTTCCCACGGAGTTTTCGCCCCAGGATTCAAGTTTGAAGCAGGTTGCTTTGCAATTAGCGGAGTGCTTGTGTTTTCTTCTATTGCGATTCCTGTAACTTCAAAACCCACTCTTTTTTGCTTCTGCCTTCCGCTTCTCCTGTTTAGGCCAAAAACAAAGGAATTCTCTTACTCCGATGCATCCTCCACATCAGGTGTCGTTCTGGAAATAGTTAGTGATTGGAGTGCTAACGGAGCATCTATCTTTTCCATAAGAGCCTTTTGACTGTTTGCCATCTTCTAATTAATTTCATCAACCATCTTGTTCAATTCTCTCTTAGTCATAACTTCATGCTGTGTGGAGGATCCTGGAACCTTATCTCCAGAGTTAGCTCCTAACTGTAGGTTGTTGGGGTTGTTTACTTCAATTAACCAAGGGTTGGTTTCTTATCCAATAATGGTAGCTTCTATGGATCTTTCGGGAGTATTTCTCTTTCTTCCTGGTGCCATTGATTCTCAACAGCAAATCTTTTAAGAAGAGATTACGGATCTTACTCTTGAACCTATCTGATCCAAAGTAGATAGCTAGATCTAAGCCTAAGTTGGATTCTCAATGAGAGCACCAAAATGTTAATACAAAAAATGGATCAATACCATGGATTGACTTTGAAAGCACCAGCCCTGTTCTTACAGAGCAATAATACAGGGAATAAATGTAAAAGAGCAGAAATAGTAAAAAGACAAGAAGATTTTTATAGTGGTTCGGTTGTTAATGAAGCCTACATAACTTTATAAATTTTGTTATTTACTGACCACTGTAACAAGTCGAATATGATTACAATTTAATTGAACTTCCAGTTAGATCAAGTCACAAGTGCAAGAGTTCACTGGATAATCACAGCAAACCCATAGATGACTATTTTATGGTAGGAGAAGTGATGTGCACGTAAATGTGCATATATTTACATCCATATTTTATCTATTTTTATTTAAATAAATGTCATATTTGGGCATTTTAACATTTTTGAAACCAAAATTCAATTATTTTCAAATCATCATATATTCATCTTCATTCAGGGTCAAAATGGTCATTTTTGTGCATGTGTAAATTTGAGAATTTTTACTTAGACATTTTTTATGACTTTTATAGGAATTTGGATGCATATGGAAGAGGCTTTTATGTAGATACATGCATGCAAAAATGAATACAAAGGAATGAAGAGAGAAATAATTCAAGCTCATGATCATGGAGGACCCCACCCACTTACCTAAATCTACAATTAGAAGCTAATGAACAACTAAGTGGAGGTTAAAGCTTCATGCACAATTAATGATGGATTAATTTGTGGCTAATGGTTACTTGGAGGCCACACTCCCTAAAGGGCATTTTGGGAAGCACCCTAAAAATTGAATTAGGGTTTTATGCATGTATAAATAGCCCTCTTATGTACATAAAAATATCTTCTACTCTCTTAAATTAGTTAGGAAATTAAAATGCAATTTGTAAGCTCTATGTTTCATGAAATAAAAATGGCTTCCTAGCCACTTTCTCTTCTCTTATCTACTTGTTTTTATTTACTTTTATGTTGATGTTTTCTATGCTTTCTCTCATTTCATGTTTATAGCTTAGATTTACATTCATGCAAGTAGTGTAGCTTTGTTTTTTATGCAAGTAGTTAGTAGTTAATCTCTCTTTCTTCCTTTGCTTAGTTTCCATTTCTTTTCTTTTTAATGTTGAAATTTACAAGTGTTGATTTGATAACACAAATGAGTAGCTAAACCCCTTCAATTTAGGGGTAATGAAGCTCTCTAAATTTATATTATTTCAATATCTCTATGATTTATGATCTCTTTTATTTGTGCTTCATGAAAGTGAATTTTGATGTAAGTTTATACAAGTGGGTTTGGTAGCTTATGTTGCTTTTGCAAATGAGCTATTCTTATTCAACGTAAACACAATTTATATCATCATTTGCTAATTGATTTTTGATTTTGAAATGAAAGTAAAAAACAAAATTTGATGATCTATATTACTAATTACAATAGTAAATAGATCATACTTAAAATAACTTTTGCTTTGGCTTCATTTTCATGAGAATTTATAAGTGGTTTATTTGTTGTATTATAGTTTGATGGTTTAAGTTATGTTAACTAATAACATAAATATACCATAATTATGATAAATGTAATAATTATTTCAGTTAATATCAAAACTAGAGATCATAAATTATTTGTTTGTTGATTTACAAAAAAATATGAGAGTGGATTTGCCTCTAAATTATTCTCTAATCTCATAGTTTTTAATCTCATTTTAATTCTAGTTGTAGCTTCATTTTGCTTATAGTTAACAATTTCCTCTCCATTCGGTATAGTTGAATTGATTTTTAAAATCTATCAATTCCCTATGGATTGACCCGTACTCGCCACGTACTAATATATGTACGCCGTGCGCTTGCGGTAAATTTTGAAATTTATCGGCGATTTTCTAATTCGATAGAAAATTCGTCGTTAAACAAGTTTTTGGCGCCGTTGCTTGGAAATTGTGCTTTGATTTTATTTTTCTATTCTTCGGATTATTTTTGTTTCATTTTTGTGTGTTTATTTTTTGTGTGTTTGCATTTAAAAAAAATTGTGTGTTTGTTTAATTTTTGTGTGCCTTGTGTTTGTGTGCATGTTTCTTATTTCTAGTTGTTTTTGCATTTGTATATTTTTTAAAAAAGAGGCATACACAATTTCAAAATAAAAAAAATATTTTATTGCATTCACATCTTTTTACATTTACATTTTCTTTCATTTTCTTCTTTTGTTACATTGACCAAAAAAAACAAAAAAAATTCTGTGCATTTGTGCTCTGGGCACACATATCATTCCCCTCTTCTTACCGGTCTGCCTGACCCCCCTACAACTCACCAAATACAAAACAACTTCCACTTCAACACTTCATTACCCCTCTTTCTTTCATAATGCACCACAGTCACTCTGTCTTCATTCACTGCTGCAGCTACAATTACATAACTACACTGCCTATCCATCCTCCTTTGCATATCGCTGCACAGTTCACTTCATATTGCACTGCAACATCCATCATTCTTCACTATTTCACAACAATTCAACCTACTTGCCACTACCTGGTCACTGCAGACACCTCCCACGCCTCTCCAAACTACTTCAACTTGTCTCCTACATTTCATTACTCATCAAACTTCAATTTCAATCACCTCTACCCATAAAAATTTCAATCACTGCCATTACTTCCACCAGAACAACCATCCTACTATCATCTTTTATCCATCAGCCAACAACTTATTCACCAACACATTTGTACTACCCAAAATCCAACATCAAGCATCACCAATCCACACAATACTACATACTTAAATAGTCTGCTTGCCTGCCTGCACATTACCCTATTCCTACCATTCTCTGTCACAACTTCATTCAACTTCCCTTTACATCAATATTTCACTTCCAACCTCTACCGACTTCACTACAATTCAAACTATACAAAAATCACTTGATGCACATCACCAGAGAACACCATCACCCACTACAGTCATATACTGTGTGCCCCTCTTCCACCATCACAAACAACATCTGCTGCCACATACCACAATTCTCCACCTTTCCTCTATGCACTTCCATCATCAGAGAAACATCACAAACCACAACTTACTTCAACTTACTTCAACTTGCCTCAACAACTTCACTGATTCAATGACACGGTCCCTCTCCAGTTTCAACACATTTCAACTTCTCAACATACACACAACCCAACTATTTCACCATTGCTTACAACTGCATACACACCATAATGTCATCATTCTTCTTACTGCTGCAACCAATAAAATCTCCTTTCCAAACACTGCTGTCTACCTCACCATTCTCTAGACAAACTGCCTTTTCGTACAAGCACTGTCATAACATCCCCTATTCAACTACATAACCCTGACTGCTACAAACAAATTCACCTTCATCCATCATTCCCCTGTTCATCAACTCCAAAATCGCAACCAGAAAACATCGAAACCACAACTCCATTACAAACAAAATCCACAACCGCGACATCCACAATCGCTTGAGCAACTCACCTCTACACCCAAACTCCTCTGAACTACAAGCACAGTCCGCTCCACCTCTAACACCACAGACCAACATAGAACAACCCTCTGCATTCCCAAACTCTACCGCGGCCTCCCTTATTCTCACCAGAATAGCAAATCCCCCAAAATCGCCAATTCGAACCAACTCATCAAATTTGAACTTCATCTAATTGCCACTCCATTCACGACCAGGCGCAATTCGCAAATTTATTTATTTCTTCATGCTGGGTTTCCTGTAAAGACGCATTTTTTTTGTTTTGATTGAGGAGAACAACAATTGTTTGGTTTAAATCCTTTAAATTGGGTTGTAGGCTTGTTCAATTGTGGGCTTCGGTTTAAATTGTTTTTTTCCTTTCCTTTCTTTTTATTTGTTTTGTTTTGAAAGTTCATTTTCTCTTAAAAAAAATATTACTCAACACTAGCCTCTAATTTGTCTTCTCTTCTTTTCATATCCTTTAGATTAATTTTTGCTTTTTTTATTATACCTTCTTCTTAAAATAGCAATAATAATAATAATAAAATATATATCTATCTTGTTGAAATTTTCAGGCTGCAAAAGTAGAATATCAAAAAGCAGAAGTGCTTGTTAAAAATAAATTTCTTTGGTTGCTTATAAAAAAATCGCCGCTAAAAAAATTGCTAATAATTATGTACGCTCTAGTATAGTGCTTTCATCTCTAGTTTTATTTTATTTGCATTGTTGGTTTCTTGCATTTAAAAAAATTAAAATTCAAAAACAAAAACAAAAAAAAATCAAATTCCCATTTTGTAAAAACAAAAATTCCTTTTGGTAAATATTTGAAAGTTTGAAAATTCAAAAACAAAAAAATACAAAAACAAAACGATATAAAAAAATTTGAAAAGAAAAAAACAAAACAAAAATCAAACTTCTCTTTTGAAACTAAATTTCACTTGGTAAATAGTTTTCTTCCTTGTAAAAAAAACAGAAACAAAAACAATTTTTCACTTCTTTTTCCAAATCTTATTTCATTCTCTAAACTCGATTCAAACTTCTTTCTCTTCTCGACTTTCACTTGTGCATGAGCACTTGGACTCATGACACAACAATAAATCGTTGGACTCGCGACTTAATAACTAATCGTTTAACTCGAATAGACGATCCTCCAGAAATGGCGAACGAGAACGCCCCTCGAAATCTTATGGATAGAATCTTTCCCGATAGAGTTTCTATTTCATCTTGCATCACGTTACCCACCCCTATAGGTAAACATTTCGAAATTCATTCGAACCATATTGCCACACTTACGAAAGTTGGCAATTTCGAGCACGATACCCCTACATTTTCTTGACTAAATTCGAACAAGTTTGCACAACCATTAAACTCCAACACTTTCAGATGACGGAATAAAACATTGATTAATCCCATTCGCTCTTACGGATTACGCTAAAAATTAGTTGTACAACTTACCATCGAATTCGATTAAAACTTGGGAAGGATTCATAAAAGCTCTCTTAAAAAAGTTCTACCCCTTGGAAAAAACGAGTAGAATCCGAAACAAAATTGAAAATTTTCATCAATTCAAGGGAGAACCATTCGAAAAATATTTTGAAAGATTCAAAGAGCTTTTGATAAAATGGACGATTTGCCAAATCTTATACGATGGATCCGAAAAAAGCTCATGAACCATGCTCGAATCAATGTGCCAAGGCAACTTTCTTGCCCAAAATCACGACGATGCTTGGCAATTTCTTGAAAACCTTGCCGAAAAGTCGTCCCAACGGGAACGTTCGAACGAAAAATCAATTTACTCATGATCGGGTGCACACTCGATAGGATCTTCTTTTGCTTTGGAAGCTAAGATCGACGTAATGATTAAAAAATTCGATAACGTTTTCTCATCGAATCAAATGAACCAAGCTTCCCAACCGATGTGTTATAAATGCAACGATCCTAATCATATAGCCGATCAGTGTCCCAATTCTGTCGAACAAATCAATGCTTTCAGTAAAGCCAAAAATGACCCGTTTTCTCCAACGTACAATCCCGGTTGGAGAAATCATTCGAATTTTGCTTGGAACCAAAACAATCCCAACACGAATATGGTTCGTCCAAATTTTCAAGCATTCCCAAATAATTCATCGAATCCTCCCTTTCAGCCCAACAATTTTCAATCAAACTTTGCGGGTCCGTCTCATAACCAACCGCAACAATCAAATTTTCAACCAAATTCTGCTCATCCTCCCCAAGACGATAAACGTTTAAGTTCACTTGAGAAAACTCTTGAAACGTTGGCTAAAGCAACTACTCAAAGCCTTCAATCGAACAGCAATTTGCAAAATTTATTGACCTCATACATGCAAAACACAAACCAATCGATTACAAAACTTGAAATGCAAATGAGGCAATTAGCCACGTCTGTAAGTGAACGCGAATGAGGAACATTCCCAAGCCAGCCCCTTCCAAATCCCAAAAATCAAAACGCAAATTCAAATCAAGCCCATGTTGTTCAAGATAGCAACGTCACCCAATTGAATGCTATCACAACTCTATGTTCCGGTAAACAAATCGATAATCAACTCGTTAATCCAAACGATTTACCGGAAACCTCTCTCGGCTCTACAAACGAATCTGAACAAAACTGGGAGCCAATTGTCGAATTGAATGCCAATCAAAATTCTTCTTCTTCTACTTGAGTAGACCCGCCTACCGAGTATCGTGTTCCATTTCCACATCGTCTTCGACCAAAGAAACACTCAGACCCAATGGAAAAGATGTTGGAAATTTTCAAACAAGTCAAAGTTAACATCCCGCTTCTTGACATCGTTCAGCAAGTCCCCACATACGCGATATTTCTTAAGGACTTGTGCACCCAAAAGTGACACACTCAAGTGCCTAAAAAAGTCTTCTTAGCCACTAGTTTAAGTGAAGTATTGTCCCAATCCATGCCTGTTAAATACAAAGATACTGACTGCCCTACGATTTCGTGTACAATTGGAGACAAGACGATTAACAAATGCTTGATAGACTTAGGTGTGAGTGTCAATTTGATTCCATATTCTGTGTACAAACAATTAGGCTTAGGTGAGCTCAAACCCATAAAGGTTACGCTTCAATTCGCCGATCGTTCCATTAAGAAACCCATGGGAGAAATCGAGGACGTGCTCATTCAAGTAGGGCAATTCATATTCCCCGTCGACTTTATCGTTCTCGAAACACAACCCATGACAAATCCCGCAAGTCAAATTCCATTGATTTTAGGCTAACCATTCTTAGCCACTTCAAATGCCTTAATCAATTGTCGTAACGGTTCAATGAAAATCTCTTTTGGAAACATGACTTTGGATCTCAACATTTTCAATCTTGAAAGCCAATCAATTGAACCTCGCGACCAACCATTGGAAGTTAGTTCCATTCACGAAAATTTTGAAAATGAGACTCGCCTAAATTTTTTGTTCATAACAAGTCAATCCTAAGAAAATTGTTTTCGCCTAATCAAAAAGTTCTTTTACATGACTCAAGGCTTCATTTATTCCCTGGGAAACTTAAATCAAGGTGGACCGGACCATTTGTGGTACGAATTGTTTTTCCACATGGTGCCATAGAAATAGAAAACCCCAGGGATGGATCGATTTTCAAAGTCAACGGTCATCGTTTAAAACCTTTCTTGGAATTTCCAAGTAACCAAGAAGAGGAGCTCGTGATTCTTCATGAGCCAAGCTACGTCTAGTAAGAATGTTAACCCTCTTTTGTAAATATGTACATATTTTTTCCCGTTACACTCATTATATCATGCATTTATTGTGAGGACACGGTCAAAATTAAGTGTGGGGAGAGTCTAATTTTCATTTTTTTTTTAGTTTTTCATGGCATTTTTGAATTTTCATTTTCTTTTAACTAAAAAAAATCTCAAAATTTTTAAATCTCAAAAACATTTTCTTTTAGCATTTTGATTTATTTGTGAAGAAACACTATAGGATAAGTATAAGTTTTGGTTGATAAATTGAAATTTTTGAAAATTTATTTGTCTTAACAAAATGAAGTTTGATTACAAATAAAAATGGTTAACTAGTATATAGGAAGGTTCATGTGTGTTAATTATGAAGTATATTTTAAATGAAAATCTTTGTTTAAAAAAAGTGGTAAATTTAAAGTAAATGATATACCATTTTTATCTTCTAAGTTAAATGGTGCTAAGATGATTCTGCAAAACTCTCTCTTTTCAAAAGAAAAAAAACACAAAAATATATATAAGTTAAAAAAAATGTATATATGTATATATTTTTAACACCTAGAGTCATGTGTTCGCACTTTGTGTTCACTCGTCACGCTCTATACCCTTCTCACGTAAACCCGAAAGGCAGTGCACGATCGGTATATCTAGCATCAGTTTATCTGAGTCATGTGTTCACACTTGTGTGTTCACTCGCCATGCTCTGTATTCCCCACATATAAGCCCAAAAGGCAATGCATGGGTAATATATCTGGCCTCAGTTTATCTGAGTTAGGCATTTGTAAATATTGTTAATATTAATAAAATTTTCAAATAAGAGAGAATAAGCAATTGAAATCCAAGCACTATTTTGACTTGTTTGATTTAACTTGTTATTGAAAAGAAATGAAAATACCACTTTGTCAAACTTTGATAATCAACTAAGGATCTAAATCATAATTACATTGAGTTATCAACCGAAATAACTAGCCAAACTATAGTCTATCTGTTATGACAACTTAGTTTTTATTGGAAATTTTGACAAGTAAAAGGTCTTAAATTTCTTGATAATGACCAAAACTTATAATTAACTTATTAATGTTGATTTGAAAGTAAATACTTCATTTGTAAAACCTTCAAAAACTTGCATTCATCCCATTGTAAATAAATCTTGCATTTTGTAAATATTTTCACTTTGCATTTGGATTTTGTGGGTAGTATCCGCTGAAAACCCTCACGAGACAACACTCATCCTACTGGAGACACCCAGAGGTTAACGGCTTGTTGCATATTGTAACGACCCAAAATTTCTATCATTTGAAATTCAGAAATTTAATTGATTTTAAATATTAACAAGTAAGTTTTATGAGCTGAATAAATTATATTTCGAATATAGTGATTTAATTGGGTAATTAAATCGACAATTTAATATTTAAAATTGCGTAAATAATTGGAAATTGGGTTTAATATGAATAAAAATGATTTATAAAGTTGTATTAAATCATATTGGAGTTAGAATGATGTTGTAGAACTTTTACAATTGAATTAAAAGTTAAATAGCGAAAATTGATTATTTTAATATTTAATTGACGACTAAAAATAGTCATTTTTCAAACAGTCTCGGATTTCGACGAAACTAGTTTCATTGGATCCATAATGTTATATTATTGTAAGATTTCAGATTTCGTGTCAATAGGGTTTACGGTTTGTCCGGGGCAAGCTGAAACGAAACGAAATTGTTTTAATCGATTTAATTTTTAAATTGATCGTTTATTTCCGTAACTCGCGCATATGACCGAATTAGCCTCCAAAACACGTTCCATTGTGTCTGGAACGTGAGTAAAACATTGTAATCGCCTGTCGGCATGCGTCGTTTGGAGATTGTTTGAAAAGGGTTGTTTAATTGGATAAATTATTAAAATAATGATGGGTATACGTTTATATATATTCACGTTTAATGAGAAACCCTAGCTGAGAGTTGTAGCCGCCGTCTCCATTCGTTTCAATGGCCGATAATGTGCGTCTTTCTTCCTCGATTTTCCTCCCATTCATTCAATAATTTCAAAAACCTTCAACTAGAGAAACGTTGAGCTCATCGAGAGCTTCTAATGCAGACCAAGTAATAAGTCGTGACCGACTTAAGGAAATAGGTCTAAGTCATGACCGACTTAACAAGCTAAGGACATAAGTCGTGACCGACTTAACAAAGGGGAAGGCATGAGTAGTGTCCGACTCAAGGAAAGTGAAGGCATAAGTCGTGACCGACTTAAGGAAGGAGCTATGAGTCGTCTACGACCTAACAAAGACGAAGTGGGACGAGATACGACCTATGGAAAGTCACGAAGTGGAGTTAAAGGGTTAAGTCGTCTACGACCTAACAAAGAAGAACTGGGACGAGTTACGACCTAGGGAAAGTCGTAAGTCGCTGCTATCTTAAGTCGTTGGGTGTTAAGTCGCTGAAGCTTGGGCCGTAGATTCTTATGCCGAGTTAATCTAAACTGTTGATTCTTAAGTCGCGGAAAGATGTTGTTGTGTTGCTTGTTAAGTCGTCATCTGTTAACTCGTGGCATTGTTAAGTCGCTATGTACTAATGTGTGTATTTCTTAAGTCATATGACGTCTGTTTCATATGTCGTCTATTTTGTAAGTCGTATATCGTCTGATTGTAAGTCGTAAGTCGTTGACAGGGTGTTATAATGTAACTGCTGGTGTTAGGTCGTTACTTTTAAGTCGTAAGTCATGTTGAGTCGTAAGTCGGAGGTTGTTAGGTCGGTGCTGAATTAGGAGTTGATGTAATTTTGTTGTTTTTTCGTGTGAGTTGTAAAATGCTATAAATAGGCCGGTGGTGCCATTTGTAAAGGTTGTTGATTTTTGAATAAAATTCTCTTTGTTAGCTTTGTGCTTTCATTCAAATTGGTAGTTGAGTGTAATCTCCTATCTCCTCTCTCGGATAATCGAGTGCGCTCGATTCAACGATTGCAGAAGCCGATTCGCGGAATCAAGTGCGCTTGATCAACGCTCGAAGAATTGAAGATCTCTCCTCACGGTATCGTGCGCGATCAACGTGTCAGAGATAGCTAGAATTCGGTATCTTCGGATCAACGAATTTGGGCATTTCAGTATCTTCCAATCCACCGATTACTACATTCATCGATCTACATTTGTTTTTGTAATATCCGCTGCGTCAGTTTTGGTATCAGAGCTTGTTTTAGCCAATCATAGCTAAATCGAGTCTTGGAGCCAATCATCTTGAAGAAGTTTGAATCGAAGTGAAGATTTGAGTTTTGTTTATCACGGCCGAGAGCAAGTTGAAGTTGTTCGACTTTGTATTGAAGTTTAAAGATCGGATCTTATCATTTGGAGAAGTTGTGTTCATCGTGTTCATCGTGATTTGCAACAAGTGTGGAGTTTCCAATCCATTCCATTTTGGATCAAAGTCCGAAAGGTGTTTGAATTTTGAATTTGAAGTGTTTGTGAAAATTCCAAGTATGCCGCCAAGGAGAGCTAATCGTCACCAAAACATAGAAGCTTTGTATCGAAGAGAAGAAGCTGATGAGATGGAGCAAAGAATCAATGAAAATTTTAGTGAAAAGCTTAACGAAGGAATTGGACGGTTAGAGAAGATGATGTTAGAAATGAATCAAAATCGGAGAAGGGTTTCACCTGAATCTAACCATGGAGGAAGTAGAGTCTCACCACAATCCAATCGAGAAAGAAGTGTTGACAATGATCAAAGGCGTGGGAGGAACGTGGATGATCATGAACGGAGGAATGTAGATAGAAGGGATGATGGTGGTAGACGTGAAGGTAGTAGAGATGTGGGTGGACGAGATAGACAACGATATACATCTGATTTTGAAGAGGAGTATGATGGTGGTAGTGTTCGAGGACAAGGACGAGGACAAGGAAGAAATCACTCTGAGTATGATCACAAGTGGGAGTCGGGGATGAAGACTGAAATTCCTGAATTCAAAGGTGGTATGCAAGCAGAGGAGTTTTTAGATTGGGTGGCTAATGTTGAGGAGATTTTTGACTTTAAGGAAGTTCCAGAACATCGTAGAGTGAAGTTGGTTGCTACAAGGTTGAGGGGTAGAGCTTTGGCATGGTGGCAGCAAACCAAACTTACACGTGAACGAATGGGGAAGTCAAAGGTTGAATCTTGGGAGAAGATGAAGAAATTGATGAAAGCGACGTTCTTACCTTATAACTATCAGTCGCTTATATATCAGAGGTTGCAAAACTTGAGACAAGGAACGAAATCTGTGAATGACTATGCTGACGAATTTTATCAACTAATTGCAAGGAATGATATTATGGAAACGGAAGAGCAGCTGACATCTAGATTCATTGGGGGATTGAGAATGCAGATTCAGGATATGGTTAATATGTTCGATCCAAGATCTGTGGCAGAAGCACATCAGAAGGCGTTGGCTTGGGAAAAATAGGGTAGACGAGGAGGTGGTGTGTTTACTAATTCCAACAATCAAATGAAGGGTGCTAGTGGAAATTCAAATGTGTCTAAACCTATCAGTAAACCGGTTGTGAAGGAGGCTGAGAAGGCGAGGGTTAACAATGGTTTCAAATGTTATAATTTCCAGGAATTGGGTCATAAAAGCAACGAGTGTCCAAAGCCAAAGAAGAGAACCATGATTGTAGAAGTTGAAGATGAGGATGGTGATGGAGAATATTCTAGTCCAGTTGAGGATGAACAGGATATTGCGTCAGGAGATGAAGGTTGTAATCTAATGCTGAGGAGATCGTGTTTGACACCGAAGCAGGAAGAAGCTAGTTGGTTGAGGAGTAATATCTTTCAGTCGACATGTACTATATTGGGGAAGGTGTGTAAATTTGTGATTGACGCGGGAAGCTATGAAAATATCATTTCAACCGAGGCTGTAACAAAGTTGAAGTTGAAGACAGAGAAACATCCAAATCCATACAAGCTAGCATGGTTGAGAAAAGGAGGAGAAGTGAAAGTGGATAGACGATTTCGTGTTCCATTCTCTATTGGGAAGAAATACAAAGACGAGATCTGGTGTGATGTAGTAGAGATGGATGTTTGTCATTTACTATTGGGAAGACCATGGCAGTATGATCGAGCAGTACAACATGACGGTCGGACCAATAGCTACAGCTTTATGTTTGAAGGCACGAAAATTATCTTAGTTCCAAAGAAGAGACAACAAGGAGAAAGTAAGTCGGAAGAGATTGAAGAGCTGAAAACTTTATTGTCTTTAAAGGAGTTTGTTAAAGAAGTTGACGAGGAGCCTGAAGTATTCTTGTTGATTGGACGAGAGAGTCATGAAGTGGTGGAAGTGCCAGAAGAAGTAAAACCAGTTTTGAAAGAATTTAACGATGTATTTCCAGAGGAGTTACCGACGGAGTTGCCACCGTTGAGGGATATACAACATCAGATAGATCTGGTTCCAGGTGCTGTGTTGCCACACAGACCACATTATCGGATGAGTCC
Source organism: Allium fistulosum (assembly GCA_030737815.1). Classification (NCBI taxonomy): domain Eukaryota; kingdom Viridiplantae; phylum Streptophyta; class Magnoliopsida; order Asparagales; family Amaryllidaceae; genus Allium; species Allium fistulosum. The sequence continues at coordinate 924,337,700 of CM060906.1, forward strand.
AAAGGAACATGAAGAGTTGCGAAGGCAAGTGGAAGAACTGCTTGAGCAGGGGCGTGTGCAGGAGAGTTTAAGTCCTTGTGCTGTACCAGCTTTATTGGTACCCAAAAAGGATGGAACGTAGAGGATGTGCACAGACAGTCGAGCATTGAATAAGATCACAGTCAGATACAGATTTCTGATGCCAAGGCTTGATGATCTATTGGATCAAATTAGTGGTTCTGTAGTCTTTTCTAAGATTGACTTGAAGAGCGGTTATCATCAGATTCGCATTAGACCAGGGGATGAATGGAAGACAGCATTCAAGACGAGGGAAGGATTGTATGAATGGCTGGTAATGCCGTTTGGTCTATCGAATGCACCAAACACATTCATGAGGGTGATGAATCAAATTTTCAGACCATACATTGGAAAATTTGTTGTGGTTTACTTTGATGATATTCTGATCTACAGTGCTAGTAAAGAAGAGCATGTTCAGCATTTGAATAAAGTGTTAATTATTCTTCGTGAAGAACAATTCTATGCTGCTACAAAGAAATGTGTTTTCATGGCGAGGAGTGTTCTATTTCTGGGGTATGTTGTGTTGGAAGAAGGAATACAGGTTGACCAAAGTAAAATCGAAGCAATTAGAGATTGGCCGCAGCCCAAGACGATAACGGAAGTTCGTAGTTTTCACGGGTTGGCTTCATTCTATCGAAGATTTATTCCACACTTTAGCAGTATGATGGCACCTGTTACAGATTGTATGAAGGGCAAGCAGTTTTCATGGTCGGAGGAAGCAGGGGTTGCTTTTGGGAAGATCAAGGAGTTGCTGACGACTGCACCAATTCTAATATTACCAGATTTTCAGCTAGTGTTTGAACTACATACTGATGCATCCAAGGTTGGGATTGGAGGGGTGTTGAGTCAGAAGGGACGTCCGATTGCATACTTTAGTGAGAAGTTATCAGGGGCGAAGATGAGATACAGTACATATGATGTGGAATTCTATGCTGTTGTGCAAGCTATTAAACACTAGAGACATTATCTATTTCAGAAAGAGTTTGTTCTATATACTGATCATGAGGCATTGAATCATTTACAAGGGCAAGATAAGATTTCAGCGAGACATGCATCGTGGATTGCATATCTGCAACAGTTTACTTTTGTCGTGAAACACAAATCGGGAGTGACGAATCGTGTGGCTGATGCTTTGAGTAGGAGGAACCATTTGTTGACAACAATGAAGGTTGAAGTGACGGGGTTTGACATGTTGCCAGAATTATTTGTGGAAGATCCTTACTTTATGAAGTTTGTTGATAAAGTCAAGAATGGGGAGACGAATGAGTTCGTGATGGTAGATGGTTTTCTGTTCAAGGGAAATCGATTGTGCATACCTGATTGTAGTTTGAGAATGAAGATTGTAAAAGAGCTACATGAAGAAGGACATGTTGGGAGAGACCGTACATTACAGTTGATCTCACAGTCTTACTTTTGGCCATCAATGAGGAAAGAGGTGGAAAGGTTTGTGGAGAGATGTCATATCTGTCAGGTTTCGAAAGGAACTGCAACTAATGCTGGGTTATATATGCCGTTACCTGTACCAATTAAACCATGGGTTGATGTGAGTATGGACTTTGTGTTGGGATTATCGAGGACACAGCGTGGTAACGATTCCATTTATGTGGTGGTTGATCGATTTTCGAAAATGGCATATTTTATTGCTTGTAAGAAGACGGCGGATGCTGTTCATGTTGCTCAATTGTTTTTTAAGGAGATCTATCGACTTCATGGATTGCCAGAATCTATTGTGTCGGATAGAGATACTCGATTTCTAAGTCATTTTTGGCTAAGTTTGTGGAAAATGGTGGGGATGAAATTGAAATTTAGTAGTGCTTATCACCGCAGACGGATGGACAGACCGAGGTTGTGAACAGATCACTGGGAAATTTGCTGAGGTGTCTTGTGCAAGATAATCTGAAGAGTTGGGATGTGAAGTTATTCCCAGCAGAATTTGCTCATAATCATGCGGTAAATCGTAGCACAGGGTTCAGTCCATTTCAGATAGTTTATTCGAGCTTACCAAAGGGGCCGTTGGATTTAACGGTAATACCACACTCGAAGGGGACAATTAAGAAAGCTGTTGATTTTGTTGAGGGGTTAACAGAATGTCATAAAATCGTTCAGGAACGATTGGAGAAAGCAAATGAAAGGTATAAATGATCGGCAGATCTAAAGCGAAGAAATGTTGAATTTAATGAAGGTGATTGGGTTTATGCAGTGTTAACAAAGGATCGTTTTCCAGTTGGCGCTTATAACAAGTTAAAAGCCAGAAAAATTGGTCCTGTAGAAGTCGTGAAACAGATTAATGAAAATGTTTATAAGTTGAAGCTGCCAGAAGATGTGTACACTTCTGACGTATTCAATGTTAAACATCTCGTACCTTATCACGGGGATAAGTGTATTGCGGGAGAAGTAAGTACAAATTCGAGGACGAATTTTTCTTAACCTGGGGAGGATGATGCAGACCAAGTAATAAGTCGTGACCGACTTAAGGAAATAGGTCTAAGTCGTGACCGACTTAACAAAGCAAAGGACATAAGTCGTGACCGACTTAACAAAGGGGAAGGCATGAGTAGTGTCCGACTCAAGGAAAGTGAAGGCATAAGTTGTGACCGACTTAAGGAAGGAGCTATGAGTCGTCTACGACCTAACAAAGAAGAACTGGGACGAGATACGACCTATGGAAAGTCACGAAGTGGAGTTAAAGGGTTAAGTCGTCTACGACCTAACAAAGAAGAACTGGGACGAGTTACGACCTAGGGAAAGTCGTAAGTCGCTGCTATCTTAAGTCGTTGGGTGTTAAGTCGCTGAAGCTTGGGCCGTAGATTCTTATGCCGAGTTAATCTAAACCGTTGATTCTTAAGTCGCGGAAAGATGCTGTTGTGTTGCTTGTTAAGTCGTCATTTTTTAACTTGTGGCATTGTTAAGTCGCTATGTACTAATGTGTGTATTTCTTAAGTCATATGACGTCTGTTTCATATGTCGTCTATTTTGTAAGTCGTATATCGTCTGATTGTAAGTCGTAAGTCGTTGACAGGGTGTTATAATGTAACTACTGGTGTTAGGTCGTTACTTTTAAGTCGTAAGTCATGTTGAGTCGTAAGTCGGAGGTTGTTAGGTCGGTGCCGACTTAGGAGTTGATGTAATTTTGTTGTTTTTTCGTGTGAGTTGTAAAATGCTATAAATAGGCCGGTGGTGCCATTTGTAAAGGTTGTTGATTTTTGAATAAAATTCTCTTTGTTAGCTTTGTGCTTTCATTCAAATTGGTAGTTGAGTGTAATCTCCTATCTCCTCTCTCGGATAATCGAGTGCGCTCGATTCAACGATTGCAGAAGCCGATTCGCGGAATCAAGTGCGCTTGATCAACGCTCGAAGAATTGAAGATCTCTCCTCACGGTATCGTGCACGATCAACGTGTCAGAGATAGCCAGAATTCGGTATCTTCGGATCAACGAATTTGGGCATTTCAGTATCTTCCAATCCACCGATTACTACATTCATCGATCTACATTTGTTTTTGTAATATCCGCTACGTCAGCTTCAGATCCAACGGTGGATCTAGGGTGTCGTCGTTGTTTGGAGATGAAATTGGGCGCCGTTGGTCGTGCAGGTCGACGCGTTTTGCGAGCAGTAGGGTCGACCGAGCTTCGCCATATCATGGGCGAGAGTAGAGGACGTGGTGGGTTACGGCGTGTTGTTCTCCGATCGAGCTAGTTGGTGACGTGGTGGCCGCGATTTCTAACCCTAATTGACGACTATGGGTTCTTTTCCAAGCCTGGAACACAAACGTGATGTTGGGATAAGATGTTTCATGCGGCCCATATCTCTCAAGCGACAATGAATGACTGTGATGAATATTAGGTTAAAAATAAAAATTGAAATTGTTTATAAATGTATATACAAACTTCATAAATCGATAACTCTTGTATACGTTATCAGAATTCGACGATTTTGGTGGCGCCGAAATTGCAGGGACGAGCAGCTCGCTGTGGTCCAGACGTGGAATCATTTCGAGCAAGTGAAAATTTTGCGTTAAATCGAACGTGTTCGATTTAATGTAAAAATTGAACACTCGACATTTTAAAAAGCAAAGGTGAGAACTCCTCACTCAATCGAATATTGTTTCGATTTAAATTTTAAATAGATGAATTTAAAATTGCTTGATTGTGTGAATTGAATGATGGTTGTTATCTATTGTGCTGAAATAGACCCTATACGTCGCATATTAAGCGGAGGTTATTATATTAAAACCATATACCGCGATATTCCACCTTGAAGTGGGATTGGTATTATATATGTATTTGGAGTTGATTTCCCGCATTATATAGCGGATGAGACCCTATTGCACCGCATAATAGCGGATAATATTTATAAATCCCATATACCGCGATATTCCACCTCGAAGTGGAATTGGTATTGTGCTAACATCTGTGGATGCAGGGAAACAGGTTGGAGGGATCCAACTGGATTCCTCAAACATTTGAAATTGTTTCATATGTTGTGTATGATTAATTATAATCTGTGTATGATTATCTTTGTGATTGAGATCGTTGAAGGCTATAGTTTAGCCGAATATATTTTTGGTATCGTTGGATACAAGAAATAAATAAAATTGGATTTTTAAAATTCAAGTTGAAAGTTTATTTTAAACTTATTTTTGAGAATTGGATAAATTAAAAAGGAGTTTTAAAAAGATAAAGTTATTTTTGAACCACATAATAAAATTCCAAATTACGGGAAAGGGGCTTAATAAATGGATTTCAGGTAATATTATTATAAGTTGAAGAATTTAGTTAAAAAGTTGGATTTTTAAATTGATTTGAAGAGATAAAGAAATTTATTTTAAAAAGGAAATAATTTGAAAATTCATTGAAAATTTGATTGGTGTTTTGAAATAAATTTGAAAATCAATTTGAAATTATTTGATTATTGATTTACCATAACTAGTAAAATTTATTTATAGAAATTTATCTAATTTAAATTAATTAGATGATTAAATTGATCCTATCTATGGATGTTTGGATTTTATTGGATTTTGAATTGTTTGATATCCCAAATGTGTGATGCTTTGTGATATATCCTGTTTTGTATTGTGATTTGTGATCTATTTATCTGTGATATATATATATATATCTGTGAATGAAAGATAAGCATTATAGTTTATATCGCTTATCAATTATATTGTTATATTTGATCTGTGATGGTTGAATGTTGTTGCACTATTGTGTTAAACCCCTGAACTACACCATACACACACAAATGTGGATTTCACGTGGAAATCGGTTAATTCACAGATTTTTGACAATTCTAAAGATTGAATTTTTGAATCCAAATTAGTTTTGGAATTGGAATTGAAAGTTTTTTTTGAAAATGAGTTTCAAAAATAAAAGTTATTTTAAATAACTTAATAAAATTGGAATTTAAATCATTTGATTTAAATTTTGAATTCAATACTTGAAATTGAATTCAATAATTTGGGAATTTTGGTTTAAAAGATTGTACAAGTATAAAAGGTGTTTATATGGATTTTTAACCATTTAAAATATGGTTTTGGAAATTTAAATTTAAAAATCCAGGTTTTATACTTGGATGGCTTTAACTTGTGTAATTGTAACCAGTTTTTTCCCAAAACGAAAACTATCAGTTTTCAAATAATAATAGCTTTCATAAAGTGAAAGGATGTCCAATTTGTATCGAAACATTTCAAGTTGAAATGAAATTGTAAATAGTTTGGAAAAACTATGAATTAATCTTTGTGAAAGATGATTAAGCTTTATCTTGAAATCAAAGAAGATTTTAAAAGGTGTATCTTTTATATTATAAAAGACTTGAATTGTGAATAGTTTTGAAAGCTATAAGTTAAACCTTGATTTAAATATTTAATGGGTTAATCCAATTGAAATGGGAAATGATTTGGGAATCTGTGAATGAATCTTTGTGAAATTGGGTGAACTTTGTGAAGTAAATCTTTTTGTTTAAAGATTTAAAATGGTAATTTGTTTAAACCATTTAAAGGAAAAGGTTTGGGTAATAAGTGTGACTTAATTGAAATCCCAATATCCATATGTTTTAAAATATTGTGCTCACTATTCGGTTTAGCCGGGAGAGGACCTTTGTGCCATTTAACCCATTCCGAATAAGTGATACGACGATATGGATCGCATTAAAGACCGGTGGTGAAGACCGGGTATTTGTGAAAACGATAGGATGACCTATCGATTGTCTCTGCACCGTTAGCTACGGTATAGAGATTTCCTTTGTGATGGGAAGTTCGATCGGGATTGTGAATACCCGGATTGCAAGGGCTTCTTTGGAAGTGCCTTCGGTTCTGTTCGAACCCGGAACAGACTTGTATGGTTGTATGACTGACATTACACTTTGAGATATAAAGCTGATTTCTTTCAAATACATTTCTGTTGGTGGCGGAGAATTTATTCTCTTAGCTTAACACCCTTCTCTGAGACGTACGAGCTCAGAGGTTATGTAGTTGAAGGTTATCAGTGATATACTCCCAATTTGGTAATGTGGCATGCTGAGTGTTGCTGTGTGATGATTATTTATTGATCATTTGTTGATCAAAGCGTGGCTTTGTGAAAAAGCGTAGCTTTGTGGACGAGACCTCTTCGGACCTCACAACCCGGAAATGGTCGAAACAGGAATGATGCGGCAATGTTATGAGGGTTGCTCCCTTTAGGGTATGTCATTTCCTTCTGGAAAAGGGTGGTATCCGGTATGGAGCCCTGGTGTTTAACCTATGTGGTTGCTCCAATCTCATTTACTGTGTGATTATTGCTGTGTGATCGAGGTGCCTCGGATAAAGGTCCCAAAGGACCGGGGGGTGGCATATTCGTGTAGTAGTTACTTAGTGTAAGAGGTAACCCGACCTTGTGTTGGCAGAGATCCGGTTAGGTTCTCGGGACGTCCCGCCAGAGGCGTACCCATTGGCAATAGGAAGTTCCTTAGCCTGACCATTTGTTGGAAATCCAAAGAAACAATACGAGCCCTGTACGGTTTTAGTTGTATAACCTGCTATGGAATGTGGCGGTAACCTACTATTGAACATAGTAGCTATAGTAGGCATACAATAATGGTTGTATGTTGGCTAAGATTAATATTATACTTTCAAAAAAATTTCCACAGTACGCACTAGTAATAATATCAAAAGAGTTTTCTTTTGCGTAGTAAGCATGTTTGACTATCATAAGAAGAAATCTCCTCCAATTTTGCGTTTGCATTGTGTGCGTGGCGGGAGGTCTTATGGTAGTTTCATTTTCCAAAAACATTGCGGATTTCAATGTTTAAAATTCTTTTGTTGTTTGTTTAAAGATAATAACTATTTTTTTTATTCTCACACCAGTCCCATGACTGACCTGGAGTTTATTGTTCCCTTCCTAAACTTTGGGTGCCCATAATTTTCCACACGGGCAGCCTAGAGTCAGGTTATCAGGTCGTTCTAGATTCAGGAGATGTTGTGAAGCTCAGTGGCGAGCTGGATGGCGAGGCGTATCACTTGCATATGATATTATTATTCCGCTGTGTATTCTGTATGAGGACAAGTTTGTATAGCTGTCCATTAATGTATTGTGTTGTATATTGACTCTGATGATGTAATGTATAAACTGATATAGTTCTTGATTTAAAGATTATTCATTTATCTATTATATGTTGTTCCACTATGATATGTGAGATTCTGATATTGTTTATGTTGTTTCTTCTTTCTTTCTTTTTTTCTTCTTCTACCTCTTCTTTTTAACCATAACAATTCGGTTTTCCGGCATTCGATTGCTCGGCAGTTGATACAGTGGACGTATTAATGTCGATTTTCGGAAGTCGAAAATCTTGAATCGTTACACAAATGCTCAATGCAATCGTGCTCCCTACGAAAACGGATTTATCTTAGTTTTCCTTTATTCGAGGACGAATAAAAAGATAAGTGTGGAAGTATTTGATGTGCACGTAAATGTTCATATATTTACATCCGTATTTATCTATTTTTATTTAAATAAATGTCATATTTAGGCATTTTAACATGTTTAAAACCAAAATTCAATTATTTTCAAATCATCATATATTCATCTTCATTCAGAGGCAAAATGGTCATTTTTATGCATGTGTAAATTTGAGAATTTTTACTTAGATGTTTTTTTATGATTTTTATAGGAATTTGGATGCATATGGAGAGGCTTTTATGTAGATACATGCATGCACAAATGAATACAAAGGAATGAAGAGGGAAATAATTCAAGCTCATGATCATGAAGGACCCCACCGACTTACCTAAATCTACAATTAGAAGCTAATGGATAACTAAGTGGAGGTTAAAGCTTCATGCACATTTAATGATGGATTAATTAGTGGCTAATGGTTACTTGGAGGCCACACTTCCTAAAGGGCATTTTGGGAAGCACCCTAAAAATTGAATTAGGGTTTTATGAATGTATAAATTGCCCTCTTATGTACATAAAAATATCTTCTACTCTCTTAAATTAGTTAGGAAATTAAAATGGAAATTGTAAGCTCTATGTTTCATGAAATAAAAATGGCTTCCTAGCCTCTTTCTCTTCTCTACTTGTTTTTATTTACTTTTATGTTGATGTTTTCTATGCTTTCTCTCATTTCATGTTTATAGCTTAGATTTACATTCAAGCAAGTAGTGTAGCTTTGTTTTTTATGCAAGTAGTTAGTAGTTAATCTCTCTTTCTTCCTTTGCTTAGTTTCCATTTCCTTGCTTTTTAATGTTGAAATTTACAAGTGTTGATTTGATAGCACAAATGAGTAGCTAAACCCCTTCAATTTAGGGGTAATGAAGCTCTCTAACTTTATATAATTTCAACATCTCTATGATTTATGATCTGTTTTATTTGTGCTTCATGAAAGTGAATTTTGATGTAAGTTTATACAAGTGGGTTTGGTAGCTTATGTTGCTTTTGCAAATGAGCTATTCTTATTCAACGTAAACAAAATTTACATCATCATTTGCTAATTGATTTTTGATTTTGAAATGAAAGTAAAAACCAAAATTTGATAATCTATATTACTAATTACAATAGTAAATATATCATACTTAAAATAGCTTTTGCTTTGGCTTCATTTTCATGAGAATTTATAAGTGGTTTATTTGTTGTATTATAGTTTGATGGTTTAAGTTATGTTAATTAATAACATAAATAAACCATACTTATGATAATTGCATATTTCACTTAATATCAAAACTAGAGATCATAAATTATTTGTTTGTTGATTTACGAAAAAATATGAGAGTGGATTTGCCTCTAAATTGTTCTCTAATATCATAGTTTTTAATCTCATTTTAATTCTAGTTGTAGCTTCATTTTGCTTGTAGTAAACAATTTCCTCTCCATTCGGTATAATTTGATTGAATTGATTTTAAAATCTAACAATTCCCTGCGGATTGATCCGTACTCGCCACGTACTAACTTTTGTATGTCATGCGCTTGCGATAAATTTTAATTTGAAATTTATCGGTGATTTTCTAGTCCGATCGAAAATTCATCGTTAAATAAGAAGAGTGAAGTACAATTTCTGCGGAGTTCCAGCAGTCAATCCAGAAGATCCCCTTTATGTTGCGGATGTGTGAGTATTTATAGGGATTGGAGAGCTATTGGGCTAGGCCACCATGCCATAAGCTTGCATTTGAAGATACGAAGGCACCTAGGAAGTTTCTTAGCGATCCAAGCTAATATTATGGATCGCTAGCGATCCATAAAGCATGGATCTCCAACGATCCATGTTGTTAGCTTATTTTTAGCTCGCTTCAATTGTGCCATGTTCCATGCCTTTTGTAGAAGCCCTTCATACAATTTGGTGAATTGTTGCCTTGTTTTGATGGTGATTCATGTACAGGTTGCATTGAACTATTACTGGAATCAGATGATTCCCCACTTCTTGATCTAGCTTGCTTGGAATATCATGAAACTTAGCAGGCGTCCCTATAAAAGGTAATGCTTTATGATGCAAGAAGAATGGACGACCCATGAGCAATATTTATGGATCGCTAGCGATCCATGGGTGATGGATCACTAATGATCCATCTCCTTAGGCTATTTTTGTTTTTTTCCTCTTGAGTCTTTCTTGGTTCCTTCTTCTGATCCTTCTGGTTGATTCTTAAGTCGTTTCGACTTGACATGGATATTCTAACGTCCATTGAACTCTATTGGGTTAAAAATCTGGATAGCAATTAGCACTTAGAACCAACTCAAATGTATAAGCTTATACAACCTGTCCACTCTTGCCTAAGGCTGGGAATTGTCACTTGATATGTCCAAAGTGGTTGTAGTTTTAGCATTTTATCTTTCCAACATTCACTTTGTAATTCTCGGTTATATGGCACTTCTTGTAACATTTCCTACATGCCACCTTTTTCCTTTTGGACTAGCTATGCTCCTCTTTGCTCCTCTCTGTTTGCACTTTGCTTGTTAACTTTCACTATCACCTTCCTTCTTTGGTTATTCCTTATCAACATCCTTTGAAATAATATTCGGCAATGTTATCTCTACCAACTCTCAAATTTTGTCCATAGGAATGTGACTATGGGATAAAGCCTGAAGTGGTTGTCTCAACCCCCTAGCAAACTTTAAATGTTTCTTCATTGGAGTATTTACTAGTTCAAATCCAAACCTAGCAAGCTCATTGAATTAGTACGTATACTGCTTCACCAACATGCCTCCTCGTTCCAAATGAATAAACTTCATGAGCTAAACTCCTTCTTCGGCCATTGACACATATTTAGTCTCAAAAAGCCTTTCAAATTCACCCTAGATTGTCTCCTTCTCATTTATTTCAGCCACTACTATGTCCCACCAGTTCATAAATTCTCCTTGCAAGTGCCAAGAAGCAAGTTATCTCCTATTAGCATCATCCAATCCCACCATGCCAAAGATTCTACCACATGTGTGTAACCATGCTTTTTTATCTATAAAAGATTCGATTTCTATATACGAATTTCCACCAATTCTCTAAACGTCCTACGTAGCTTAGGAAAGTATATGGCAGGTGGATTCACATGATCTACTCCTTGTGTCTATTGTTGTAACAGCCTGCAAATTTGACACATTAATTATTAATTTACTATAAATAGTCATTTAAATTTAGTTATCGATAAAATATAACTTTAAGTAGGGATGTCTTTTGGAGATTTTAATATTTTCATTGTGTTTGGAAACATCGAAAAGAAATATTTTTATATATAACATGATGTACTTCCATTGATGTTCGAATTGGGTGTTTTAGGCCTTTATAACCAATTTGGCCCAACATGCCCATTATCGCCTATAACTAGAATGCTATGGAGAAACCCTAGGTAGCCACCCTATCTTCCTCTTTATTTTCAAATCTCCTCTCAGATCTGAATCCCTCTAGACAAATAGAGATTATCTCTACTACTTGCAAATATGACAGTTTGCAAATCAACTCAAAATTAGGCCTTCTGATATGTCATTTCATATGACATAATGACATGAACGTAGTGGTAGTTTTCATTTGTCGAGACGTAGTCAAGTTTGATTAGAATATCCTCTGGAAGCTATGGAATCAATGGATGAAGCACAACCATCAAAAGTGATCAACAAATGTATGGTGACGACAGCCAATTCGAGTGGTAATGGCATAATTGCGAGGCAAAGAGGAGTCAATTTATGTGGTAATATTAGGTCGGAGTGCATGAATTGGCCATAAAAAATGAAATCTAGGGTTTGCTTTAGGAAGTGGTGGCTAAAATTGGTATGGTCAATGCGGCTTTCGAAGGAGTGGGTGTTGGTGGGGTTAGGTAGCTTGTGCATAGGTGGTTTCGATGGTGGTGTGGCTGATGGTGGCTCGTGGAGGGAGTGGCGATGGTTCGTACCGACGGTGAATAGGCTCAAAGGGGTAAAAGAAGGTACTATACATAGTTAATTAATTATTAGATTACCAAAATTCCCTTACAATTTTAACTTAAATAAATTTGCATATGACCTCTTTTTCAGCCTGGTTTTTTCATTTAGATTCATGGCAAAATTCCGAAAAATATGGCATGTGGTATGATGGCTTTCGGAGCATTTTGTATGAGCACGTTAGTAAGATCAAATAGTCATAATTATTTATATTTTAAAAAGATTAAATAAATATTTGTTAGTGAAAATATACATTTATTGATATATGATATGTTCTTTTGCTGATTATTTAGTTGTCATGGTGTTTTGAGATGATACATTTTACAATTTGGTTTTTTGGCTGTTTAATTGTTGTATCATAAGATGTAGATGTTTTTATAGTAATTAATTGTAGATTTAAAGAAAAATAACTCATTAACATAAATAAGTAAAATTTTATAATTTTGGGAAAAATAGATAAATGAATGGAAATATGATTATTTACAAATTTTGAGTGACTCCGAAAACAATAGTGAATCCAAAATTGTACTGAAATTGATATGACAATTTTACTAAGTTGATCATTTATAAATTTCTAGGAAATTTCATAAATAATAATGAAAAAATTATTTTAAAGTGAACTTAGAGGATTTATTACTATTTATAAAGTAAAGTATATTTTAATAAATATTAATTTGATTTTTAGGAAGACTGCATTATTTTTGAACAAATTAATATTACAACTATTCTCATGGAGTTTATGGATAGATATTATTATTTAACTAATAGAAAAAAGAGATATTTTAGGGACAGTAATAGTTATAAAGGTGTGTTTTTGAATGTATTTTGGGTTAAGTTATTTCTATTTCTGAGATAAATAGTACTAAAAGGATTTTTGGGGATTTAAAGTGGAATATTATTATTTTGGAGTTAAATAGTAATAACTTGATTGCAAAAGATAATAAAGAGATATGAGTAAATATTATCGTTTTGACGCAAAGTAATAATATTTTTTTTTAAAGTAATTTGACGTAAATTACTATTTTGGATTTAATAGCGATGTTTTGAGATATTTTTATTACTAATTGTATACTGAAGGATTTTTATAGTATACCATCGTTTTGAGGAAAATAATATCGTTTTGAGAAATGGAAGTGAAAGTAATTTTGTAACACATAATAATGAGAGGATTTATAGTTAAGAGGAATTAAAATGTGCAAATACATTGCTTTCGATTACTTTTTGAAACTATGATGTATGTTTCTTATGTGAAGTTGGAATATTTTACCATTATTGTAACAACCCGGTATTTCGTACCGATTTATTTTCATCTTTAAACGATAACTGTTGTTGCAAATTTCCAATTGAAGTTTTTAAATTGTGGCCCATACTTATGCTGTGATGTTTATCTATTCCTTTTTCCTTGTATTCGTTCACTCGTGAAAACCGATCCCCCTTATCATTTTGGATAACCCTAATCAAAACAAACGAGCGAAACAAATGGCGGCCTCGTCATCTCCAAATTAGGGCTGCGGCGATTTAGGGCTGCTCGTTCTCGTCGTCCCCCTTTAGAAGCTAGGGCACGTTCAAAAATCGAAGGCGCCATCCCCAAATAATCGATCGAATGAGGTCGCTCGGTCGATCGTTCGCGCTTCGATGGCAAAGGTGAGTGAACTATCACTCGCATCTAATTCATTTGTTGTGCTATGCTTGCGTTCAATTTTTGTGTTAATCCCTAGGTTTTGAAATTTCTGGGCTTCGGCCATTTGATTTGTTTCGATTGCTTGATCTCCACGCCTTTAAAACTTTCTGTTTTTATGCTTGCTATTTTGGGTAATTTCGTTGTACCCACGACTTTGATTTTATAACGTGTGATTTTCTCTTGAGTCCCACGGTATTGAAACTTTCCTGATTTTCCAATCTTTGACCTTTTCGCAAAAACAAACGGCTTCGACTTTCTACTGTTTCTGGTCATCTCATTTTTGCGACATCCTTGTCGTATCTTGATCACTGTTAATCTAAAACACTTCAGACTGTTTGACTGAAGTTTGATGTTGTCTGCACTAGTTGTAGTCGAACTTGAGCTACTCTGGTCACTTGTACTTTTCACTGTTGTCTGCATTTGTTTATGATGAGTTCTTGATATTGTTCGAATTAACTTTGGCATGTCACTGATACCTTTTTATAACTGCTGTACATTTTAGTCATTCACTAGACATTTGGTTCATTCATTGTTTCTCTTTGATCTTGAGTCAGTTGCCTGCCTTGTGCTTAAGCCCTTTTCATACTGATGCACTTCATATGGAAACTGGACCATTTACTTGTTAATGTAGACTGGTCTGTTTGGTTGCTGTCTTCACTATGATATCTTGTAGTCGCATGTTGTACAGGCATTCATTCTATTCTTATATTATGACATTTTTGTGCTTGAACTGTAGTACTGCTATCTTTTGATATTTGGGTTATGAAGTAGTCTCTGAAGTTCTTGGTTCTTGAGTCACTTGAATGTTGCTGTGTACATGCCACTTGTTCATCACTGGTCACTGGTTCAGTTGCTTTCTTTCTGGAGCTTGCTTGTATTATTTTCAGTCTGATAGCTGCAGTTGTAAATTTCTTTACCCCTGTGAGTCTCGTCTCTGACCATCTTTTATGCCTGACATGCTTTGAAACCATCGCTGCTAAATTGTGTTGAAACTACTTATATGATGATGTTTACTTCGGCTTTGACTTCGAAGTTGTCTTCTTGTCCTTGATGCATTGTTTCTCGGCTGTTCTTGATTTCCGAGTCATTGAGCATTGTTGTGTCACTTGATTCTTCTGAAGCTCGAGTTGCACACTGCTGTGTTTCTTTACTTGGTTGTATACTTGGGCTTTTAGCATTGAACTGTACTGATGCATTAGTTCATTTTTGTTGTATATATACTTCACTGCATCTTCGTTTACTTGTTGAACATGCAGTGTATTGATCTTCTGCATTAAGGCTGTAGTGTTACATGCTCATGGCATGTGTTTTTCACCTTAGTAGTCTGCATACATGAATATTTGAATTCGACCATTGCTTTACTTGAATTTTCTTGTGCCTTGTCTGGTTCATTGTCTCATGTAAGCTCTTGACTTCGATCTTGCATTTTTATGGTTACTGCATACATGTCCATCATGTAGTTCGTTACGAGTTAGTGGCTGACCTTGGCCATTATCTTGACCTGGTGTTGAGTCATTTTTGCTTGACTATCGCATCATTTTGATGACGCTGTTTCTCTGTTGATGATTTAGATCTGCTGATTTTTGCTTAACACTGTTAAGTGTTATATTTTTCGTTATCTGATTTCTTTGTTAAAAGGATTGGATAGACGGAAATTATTATGACTGTCATCTATTTGATTATTATTGCTTCCATGCATTAATAACTGAGTTTGAATTAGACTGACCCGTGTATTATCTTCTTTTGAATTTAATACTCGGGTCAGACCGAGTATTTACAGGTTGTAGATTTTTAGCTTTGGGTTGCTGCTAGAGCTATGAAGACTTTTTATATCATTTGAAGTGGTCTTCGTCTTGTTGTAGTAGTCAGTGTGTCTGTTTTAAGATGATAATGTATTCATGTATATTAGTCGATAATGTACTTGTATATATAACTTCTTGTGTCGACAGTTGTAGTTATATCATTTGTATTGTGTCATATGTATTGTAACTGATATCAGTTATTATATATATGAGACTTTTCGTTCCATCTGTATTCCGCATTTATGTTATCCGTGTTATTTTTATATCTATTGTACTAAACTATTATTGCCACTGTGTAGTAGCTTTGAGTTTGTATCGGTATTCGGATTTCCTCCTATAATCAAAATACATGTTATTCTATCTGACATATCGGTGCTCGCACAAAGCAATTACATAGATGGTCGCTCCTCAACAGCCTTATTCTCCGTGCTAGTTGACAGCACTACACCGTAGTGTTCTTGGCTAGCGTGGGTATAGAGGTGGGGCGTCACAGCTTGGTATCAGAGCCTGGGGTTTAGGACAATTATAAAACATAACTTAGATGGAGCATGTGTTACAACTATTTGTCGATGTTTTATCTCTCATCTTTACATATGATTATTTTCCCGATTTGTTGCTATCATTTATTAGCAACTTTGATGACATTTTCTTCGGGATTTTTGTGAACATACTTTTTGATGGATTTGGTATCGATTTCTTTGGATTCTATTCACATCTTTGTATGTGAATTCTTGTGATTGATTGTTTCTACAATCATTTTTGTGATTTGTCACTTTAAAAATATAAAGGTTTTCTATACTAGTAGTAAATATTAAAATCCTTTTTCTCCAAACGATTTCAAAACTATTTTACTAAAAAGCTCTTTTTCTTAAACCGTTTTCCAATCTATTAGTATAAACAAGCCTTTATTTCACTCGTATGAGAAATTGAATTAAACGGCCTAGTAAAACAAGTGGTATGAAACGCTTGCGTTTACTTCGTCGGTTAACTCCTGGACTTGTTCGATTGAACCTTTTGTGACAATTTTCTAGTGAAGACCTACAGTTTGTTCGTAAATATTTGAGTTAAACAAGTGGTTATGGGACATGAAGCTTAACTCTTATATTCACTAACTTAGTGTAATTGACACTTCTTAATGATCATGACGATCATTTTTGTGATTTAGACTAGCAAATGTGCGATGTCTCTTTCTCTGCGAGGTTAGGCTAGACACCACTTGTGTGATTCCATTCACACATACCTTTTTGCTTTTTGTTTAGCCTAGACCTCAATCTGTGTGATTCTGACTCACACATGTGGGATAGTGACCCACGGTCTTCGGACCATTCCTGTGTGAAAATTTAATGGATGGCATCCATGAGATAGCTTCTCGTCTTGTGATACCGGTCGGTGAGTTTTCATGCTCCCATTTTGTGATAGGCCTTCCCCTTTTCCTTTTTATGATTTAGACTAGCGATTGTGCGATGTCTTTTTGTTTGCGAGGTTAGGCTAGACACCACTTGTGTGATTCCACTCACACATACCTTTTTGCTTTTTGGTTAGCCTAGACCTCAATCTGTGTGATTCCGACTCACACATGTGGGATAGCGACCCACGGTCTTCGGACCATTCCTGTGTGAAACTTTAATGGTTAGCCACCATGAGATAGCGTCTCGTCTTGTGATACCGGTGTTTTGGAGTTTCCATACTCCCATCTTGTGATAGGCCTCCCCCCTTCTTGTGATTTCTGGATTTCTTGTGATGATTTCTGGAATTTTGTGCTTCACCAATTTTCGTGATCTCTATTGATATGTTTATCAATTTTTGTGCATTGGTGAATTCATGTGTTATTGACTTGTTATGAATACAAGTTTAGGGTATGATATCCCTTTCTATCTTTGAGAAGATTCTTGTGACATTTTTTTATGAATGAAAATTCATTGGTATTATACTTTGATGCCAGTTATTTTGATGAAATTTTGACGTGTTAACTTCAGTAACCGTCAATTTTAAAATGGATTTACAAGCGGTTCTCCCGCAATGTTGAATTTGTTGTCCGTTTTACTGTACTTTGAGAAGTGCAATTTCCTTATCTAAGTTGCTACTGATATTGCTAATTTAATCACGTGTTTTCAAAATGCTTTGTTATTAAAAGTTGTTTCAAAAATATAAATTAAAATTGTTTTCAAAATTTTTACAGTTTACATTTTCAAAAGAACGAGGAAGCGATTTAAACGTTTCAGAAAAATCGAGGACTATGACCCCTTTATTCGCTTAATTCAAGACTTGTCCGTTTGAGAATGTGAAATGTTATTTTTAAAACACACAATTCTGCACTTTCAAGGAAACGATAAAGAGATTTAAACGATTTAGCAAAAGTAAGGAGTATGGAACCATACTTTTACTACTTCGGTTAATTCCGGACTCGTTAATTGAATATTTACGACTTTTGATTATCGTTTTTGATAATCGGATGTTTGTGTTTCTGATTATCGTTTTTGATAATCAGATATTTGTGAAATTTGATTATCATTTGTGATAATTAAATATTTCCGATTTAATTATCGCCTGAGATAATTAAATATTTTTCGATTTGACTAATTGAATATTTGTGATTTCTGATTATCGTTTTTGATAATCAGATATTTGTGAAATTTGATTATCGTTTGAGATAATTAAATATTTTTCGATTTGATTAATCGAATGTTTGTGTTTCTGATTATCGTTTTTGATAACCAGATATTTGTGAAATTTGATTATCGTTTGAGATAATTAAATATTTTTCGATTTGATTAATCGAATGTTTGTGTTTCTGATTATCGTTTTTGATAATCAGATATTTGTGAAATTTGATTATCATTTTTTATAGTTAAACCTATTTGCGATTTGAAAATTCGATTATCGTTTGTGATTATTGAATATTTGCAATTTTGAGATTTAAGCTTCGTCTTTTTCTCTGGCGATTCAGGTGAGTAATTTGATTTACTCACATTCAATTCGTTTCGTACGTGATTTCTGCTCTGCTTCCCTTTTCTTTTAAATGCTGGAACTCGATTGATTCTTGCTTTTGATAGTCGTCTGATTTTGATTCCTTGATCCCCACGATGTTGATTCTTTTGATTTGAATCAATCGAACCTTTTGATTCTATATCTAATACTTCCATGCTGACGTTCGATTTTTCTTGAGTTATAAGGCAACAAAACTATCCTAATTTGGATTTTTGACTATCTCAAAAGTTGTTCAATTAACTTGATTTCCACGGCTTCATCTCTGAGAGATTTTCTGTTGACTTTGACTTTGTTCAATTAGAAAATGCTTTGAAATCTCCTCTGTCTTTGTTCAAAGCTGCTATTACATTTTTGAAAATACCTGCTTGATCGATTACCTCTGGTTTCACTGCTGTGTTTTACCTCTGACAAAATTTGGCCTGGACTACTGTCTCATTTCGATATTGTGATTCACCGTTTGGTTAGACTTGGTTATATGAACTTGGGCTTGTAGTTGATTCATCTTTGTTCCTCGGTGGAGAGTCTGATACATGTCAGTTTGTCATTTCTGGTTTATTTACTGAGGCTTTGTCATGTTCCAATTTCATCACTGTTTCATTTTGTTGTACACTACTGATCTTCATTTGCATTTCTCTGGTCTCTTCATTTTTTCAGTATCATTACTGATCCTTGTGTCTTACCATATATGTGTATACCCACACATATTTTTGAGTGTGCATATGTTACTTGTAGTTGTATGATAATCTTGTCTCTGATGCATTGCCCCGGTTGGTCTGCATTCAATGTATATGTTCGAAGCTTGGTTTGGTATTTGTTGCTGTGTTGGCTTGATGGTTCATGTTGCACTTCTGGCTTCATTGTAGACTTTTACTCTGACCATCTTTGTTTTAGTCTTGGCCTCGAGCTCTTTGTCATGTGTACACTGTATTTACTTCTGACCTTCGAGCGAGTTCGTTATTGCATTTATTCACTGAACTTTGATGTTGTAGTCTGCATTCCACTGGAAATTCATTTGAGTCGCGTTGTTATCTTCTCTGTTAACTGTTGTGTTGCTTCGACCCTGATCATTTGTTCATGATGCATTTATGCACACATTTATCTTGGAGCATGGGCAGTTGTACACTTGCTTATGCATTCGACATTGTTATGTTCTTATGGTTGTTACCTCTTTTCCACCTATCCCTTAGGATTGCGAGGACGCAATTTCTTTAAGGATGGGAGTCTGTAACAACCCGGTATTTCATACCGATTTATTTTCATCTTTAAACGATAACTATTGTTGCAAATTGCCAATTGAAGTTTTTAAATTGTGGCCCATACTTATGCTGTGATGTTTATCTATGCCTTTTTCCTTGTATTCGTTCACTCGTGAAAACCGATCCCCCTTATCATTTTGGATAACCCTAATCAAAACAAACGAGCGAAACAAATGGCGGCCTCGTCATCTCCAAATTAGGGTTGCGGCGATTTAGGGCTGCTCGTTCTCGTCGTCCCCCTTTAGAAGCTAGGGCACGTTCAAAAATCGAAGGCGCCATCCCCAAATAATCGATCGAATGAGGTCGCTCGGTCGATCCTTCGCGCTTCGATGGCAAAGGTGAGTGAACTATCACTCGCATCTAATTCATTCGTTGTGCTATGCTTGCGTTCAATTTTTGTGTTAATCCCTGGGTTTTGAAATTTCTGGGCTTCGGCCATTTGATTTGTTTCGATTGCTTGATCTCCACGCCTTTAAAACTTTCTGTTTTTATGCTTGCTATTTTGGGTAATTTCGTTGTACCCATGACTTTGATTTTATAACGTGCGATTTTCTCTTGAGTCCCACGGTATTGAAACTTTCCTGATTTTCCAATCTTTGACCTTTTCGCAAAAACAAACGGCTTCGACTTTCTACTGTTTCTGGTCATCTCATTTTTGCGACATCCTTGTCGTATCTTGATCACTGTTAATCTAACACACTTCAGACTGTTTGACTGAAGTTTGATGTTGTCTGCACTAGTTGTAGTCGAACTTGAGCTACTCTGGTCACTTGTACTTTTCACTGTTGTCTGCATTTGTTTATGATGAGTTCTTGATATTGTTCGAATTGACTTTGGCATGTCACTGATACCTTTTTATAACTGCTGTACATTTTAGTCATTCACTAGACATTTGGTTCATTCATTGTTTCTCTTTGATCTTGAGTCAGTTGCCTGCCTTGTGCTTAAGCCCTTTTCATACTGATGCACTTCATATGGAAACTGGACCATTTACTTGTTAATGTAGACTGGTCTGTTTGGTTGCTGTCTTCACTATGATATCTTGTAGTCGCATGTTGTACAGGCATTCATTCTGTTCTTATATTATGACATTGTTGTGCTTGAACTGTAGTACTGCTATCTTTTGATATTTGGGTTATGAAGTAGTCTCTGAAGTTCTTGGTTCTTGAGTCACTTGAATGTTGCTGTGTACATGCCACTTGTTCATCACTGGTCACTGGTTCAGTTGCTTTCTTTCTGGAGCTTGCTTGTATTATTTCCAGTCTGATAGCTGCAGTTGTAAATTTCTTTACCCCTGTGAGTCTCGTCTCTGACCATCTTTTATGCCTGACATGCTTTGAAACCATCGCTGCTAAATTGTGTTGAAACTACTTATATGATGATGCTTACTTCGGCTTTGACTTCGAAGTTGTCTTCTTATCCTTGATGCATTGTTTCTCGGCTGTTCTTGATTTCCGAGTCATTGAGCATTGTTGTGTCACTTGATTCTTCTGAAGCTCGAGTTGCACACTGCTGCGTTTCTTTACTTGGTTGTATACTTGGGCTTTTAGCATTGAACTGTACTGATGCATTAGTTCATTTTTGTTGTATATATACTTCACTGCATCTTCGTTTACTTGTTGAACATGCAGTGTATTGATCTTCTGCATTGAGGCTGCAGTGTTACATGCTCACGGCATGTGTTTTTCACCTTAGTAGTCTGCATACATGAATATTTGAATTCGACCATTGCTTTACTTGAATTTTCTTGTGCCTTGTCTGGTTCATTGTCTCATGTAAGCTCTTGACTTCGATCTTGCATTTTTATGGTTACTGCATACATGTCCATCATGTAGTTCGTTACGAGTTAGTGGCTGACCTTGGCCATTATCTTGACCTGGTGTTGAGTCATTTTTGCTTGACTATCGCATCATTTTGATGACGCTGTTTCTCTGTTGATGATTTAGATCTGCTGATTTTTGCTTAACACTTTTAAGTGTTATATTTTTCGTTATCCGATTTCTTTGTTAAAAGGATTGGATAGACGGAAATTATTGTGACTGTCATCTATTTGATTATTATTGCTTCCATGCATTAATAACTGAGTTTGAATTAGACTGACCCATGTATTATCTTCTTTTGAATTTAATACTCGGGTCAGACCGAGTATTTACAGGTTGTAGATTTTTAGCTTTGGGTTGCTGCTAGAGCTATGAAGACTTTTTATATCATTTGAAGTGGTCTTCGTCTTGTTGTAGTAGTCAGTGTGTCTGTTTTAAGATGATAATGTATTCATGTATATTAGTCGATAATGTACTTGTATATATAACTTCTTGTGTCGACAGTTGTAGTTGTATCATTTGTATTGTGTCATATGTATTGTAACTGATATCAGTTATTATATATATGAGACTTTTCGTTCCATCTGTATTCCGCATTTATGTTATCCGTGTTATTTTTATATCTATTGTCCTAAACTATTATAGCCACTGTGTAGTAGCTTTGAGTTTGTATCGGTATGTCGGATTTCCTCCTGTAATCAAAATGCATGTTATTCTATCTGACATATCGGTGCTCGCACAAAGCAATTACATAGATGGTCGCTCCTCAACAGCCTTATTCTCCGTGCTAGTTGACAGCACTACACCGTAGTGTTCTTGGCTAGCGTGGGTATAGAGGTGGGGCGTCACAATTATTACTACATGGACGTTGCATAGCTAAATATGGGTTTGTTTTGTTGTTGACATTGGTGTTAGTGTTCCCAATATAGAGTAACATTTGACGAGTTTGATGGTTGTGTTACTAATATAGAGTAGTTAGTGCATACTTGATGGATTTGATAATGTGTTACTATTATGGAGTGGTTAGTACATGTTTGGTTGATTTATATTTACATTTGCACCAATCATGTTGTGTCACTAATGATGGGAACGTTTGGGGTTGACAATGAGTATTGTCAAATTTATGTGATGTTTGATGGTCATGAGTTATTATTATTATCACACCATATTTATTTATGTTGATTAATTGTGGCGGCATTATAGAATGTGATGCCTTCTGCGTATGTTGGATGCATAGTTGTTATTATTATGCAATGCAGGTGATATCTAATATTTGATGCAGGAAAAGAGCATGAAATAAAACTATGTAGGCTTGATCGCGAAAGAGTATGTAGGAAGTCTTACCCTATGTAATAGCCAGCAGATCCCTTCGGTTGGGTAGGGTTGTATAGGATAAGGCATTCTCCAAACATAGTTGATTAGTTTTTCCCTTTATCATATATGTATGTGTGTGTGTGTAACTATGTATTTTTAAAGTTGTAGATGGAAGCAAAGGTGGTAAAAGTGGTCTAGGCCAAAGCTGCAGGTTGTTGACCAATTTATTTCTCTTGTATCATAATTACATTGTTTGAAGATTTTATAATGATTAAATGTATTGAAAAATGTGGATGTTTTAACTGTTGTACTGGTCCTTGTATGTTATTTATTATTGAGATATATTTATATTGTTATTTAATCCCATTGTGTTGTTTTCCCTATTAATTCATAGTTGAGATTTTGAATTATGTAACCAACGATCCGCTTTTTTATATTCGAGATTAGTGTGTAAGTATACTTTGATGGCACACTAATATTATATGTTAAGAATAGCGAAGCATCACACTTGGTATTAGTGCTTAGGTTCAGCGATAACCGAGCCATGGGTAATATTATCCCGTATTTAATTTAAGTAATGTCTCGATGGATCTGGACTATTGGACAAACAAGAAGTAGAATAAGAAGCTGGGTAAATATCAATAAATGAAGAAAACAAGAAAAATGACTAAGTATGTGAAAGATCAAATGGATTGGTACAATCCACATGGATTGACACTGAACCATATGGAGAATTGGTATACTTAGCCAACTCAGGGACTAATACATGAAGACAGGGGAAAAGAGAACAAGTCCCATGCTAAGAAATAGGTCGGTACCGATCCATATGGATCGATATCGAACCATTATGGTTCATGAATGGGTCACTTCTACAATTTTGGAAACAAGTATAAAGTTGAAAAGAAGCACAAATTAAATAAAGAAAATGGATTGGTACTGATTCATATTAGTCGTACTGAATCATTTTAGTTGTGATATATCATGTTCTAACCGATTCTACTTGCTGAAACTTTATATCTGAAGGCGTTAACTTTTTCAAACCTACTCCAATGATTTTGGTAGTTGATTTTGCATATAAATACCAATATTTTTGCAATTATGAAAGGATCTTTTGACTACTACTTGTTTTACCATTGAGACTACGTCCAATGCATAACCAATTTGTTTAAATCATAGGCCTATTGTTATTCAATTGTAATTGTTAAAGTAATCGGTAACAAAGTTGATAGTGGATGTATGCTTAAGATTAGAGACGAACCACTTTTAAAATCTGGTGTCTTTCCTTTTTGTTTCTATTCTTTCATTTAATTTTTGCTTGTCTTTGAATTGTGGTATCTGCCCAAATTTTGAACAAATATTTTTCATGTTTTCACTGAAAATGATCATTCTCGGGCTTGGATCTTTACTTTCACTTTGCATTAGAAGAATTCTAAAAGCTGGATCTAAGGTTTCTTTAGTGGACACCTAGTAATTACTTGGATTCATAGGAGTTTGTTATCAGATCCAATAACAGATGGCTCCTTGGAAGGAGAAACCCACTACATCTAGAGTTATCATTGAAGGAAATAATAAAGGGTCTCAACATTGAGAATAAACACATCAACCAACTCATATAGAGACTTTGAGTGCACCAGAGATGGTAAAGAAAGTTGATTGGGATCGAGTGATGGGGAAAATGAATAAGAAGATGATGGAGAATCAAACAACCATCATGAAGAAAATGAAGAACAGTTTTTCTATGATATCCCAACCACCTCAAAGACGTAGGAAGAACTATAAAGATTCATCAACATTATATTATAATGAAGAAAGTTTATCTTTGTCGAAGCTGGATTGAAGGGATGGCAAGCAAAAAATGTGAAGGGTGGATACAGAAGCATCGAAAAGGAAAATTGTGAAAGCTAGAGCTGTAGTTCCACAGCAGGCACCGACCGGTCCAAATGGATCGATACCATTCGGTCAGACAGAGTTGCCTTAAGCGATTCCATAAAGACCTCTATGATACTATTGATGCAGGTAGAGATGGAGAAGCTACTGGACCTCAGCTTAGCGATACTCAAACTAATGCTGTAGAGCTACTAGAAGGGGAGAGTCTAGTAAAGCACTAAAGAGGGTCAAGACAAGTGGTTTCTCGAGAGATGGGGAAATTAGGCATATAGGACTAACCGAGAGTGTTTGCCAGACCAAAAACTCAGGGACGTTTATGACAATTGTCGTCCAATCGACCAAGGTAGTAAAGAATATATTGTTGATATGATTAAGAGGTTGATGTGTTAGGATTAGCAAAGATGTGATGATGAGTAGGGTTCCTCGATGAGCATGACTTCATTCATCGAAGAGATTCTTGAAGCTAGGTATCTGAAGAAATTTGCGACGTCAACTATGCCTAGTTATAATAGTATGACTGACCCTAAGAAATATCTATTGAAGTATGGATGGCACATGGATAGTTCCCGTGCAACTTATGCTGTCAAATGTAGATGTTTTTTGATTTCTTAGAAGGAATAGAAATAATGTCATTCACTTGTCTAAAACTAGGTCCATAACTTCATTTGATCAATTAGAAAAGCGATTTATAAAACAGTTCCAGGTGCATATAGTACAACCAAAGGATGCTATGTCATTGTCTAACTGCATTAGAGGCCCAAAGTGACCTTGAAAAGCTTTCTAAAAAGATTTTTAATGTTGCAGTTATAGAGTTCGGCAACCCTAAAGAAGTGATCGTGTTGATGGCATTAATAAATAAGGTTAACCTAAAAACTTATTTTGGATGATGGCTTAAGAGGAAGGAACCTCCTACTTTGAAGGCATTCTATCGTAAGGCATTTGAATTTATGCACTTAGAAGAGGTAGATTTGGCTATAGGATTAGCTACTAACGGTTAGGAAGTAACGTGTTGCGTATTACAAAGCAAAATTGTTGTCAAATAAAGTGGTGATAATGCTGGAAACATTGTAACGAACGTCAGCAACAATAATGGTAAAAGGAAGAACCAAAGAAATGGTAGCAAGAAAATTGACAGTAAGAAACATATTAGGTACAACTGACCAGGAGACTATACAGAATTGACGGAATTCATTGAGAACATCCACCAAGTTATGCAAGGTAGGAGCATTACAAGAAACAACCCTCGAGGGAGGCAATTGAAGAAGAGAGATGCTCCGGAAGTATGGTCGCTTCCATGAGATGCATTGGCACAATAAAAACGAGTGTCGACATCTAAGAGATGTCATTGAGGATCTTATTTGAAAGAAAAAGTTGTAGTAGTATGTAAAGAACCCGTAGGTAGGCGGGCAAGTTAGCAATCAACACCAAGGGCGGTCTACTTAAGGGAATCAAGCTAGATCCAATAGAGATGGATTAAGCTAGATAGTAAGGGGATTGTGATAAATAAATTTTTAGGAGGTTTGCATCTTGTGGAAAAAAGTTGGGATGAAATAGAGCAATGGCAGCTCGTTGAAACACGCGCCTTAAGGGACGTGTTACAGCATAGAAGAAGGTGCTCCCGTATAGCAACAAATAACTAGTAATGTTGATATTGTGTTTCTAAATAGAGATGTTGATGGGGCTGAAGCGCCGACACTTGACCCGATGGTGATTACGGCCATGATTGGGCCGGTAACAATGTACCGATTCCTTATTGATTTTAGGAGCTCGATGGTTATTTCATTCAAACAAACCTTTGACAAGATGTGCCTTGGTAAGAAGGATCTGAAGCCATGTAAGTCCCGCATCTAAGGACGTGCTGGAGAGGACAAAGAGTTCGTTGGGTGCACTGAATTACCACTTAAGTTGGGACAAGGAGACCGCAAGTCTATATGGGAGGAGAGGTTAGTTGTGTTTGATGGATTTTTGTCCTACAACGCTTTCTTGGGCTGACGGTCCTTGCCAGTTTTTAAATTGCACTTGCTCCATGGTGTCTGATGATGAAATTTCCGACCAGGGATGGTGTAGGGGTAATGTAGGGTAACGTGATCACATGTTAAGAGTTCTACATTACTGAGCTCAAGGAGGCGAAGCAATGGGAGAATGGGAAGAATGTAGAGGAGCCTCTCTACATCAAAGCCTTGGTGGTATAGCAACTACCGCCCAAGCCCAGGCTTGAGTCCAACATCAAATTTCACAAACTTACGGACCCATGAAAAGAGTAAAAGGAAGTGAGGGCGACTTTGGAAGAGCCAACGATCGATATTCCAATCGATGATGATGATCCCACGAGGGTCCATAAGATCGGGTTTCAGCTCGGCTGAAAGTGAAATATTCAGTAGGGTTCTCTAAGAAAATACTGGTGTGTTTGCTTTTACACATTCTAATATGTGCGGGATTTGGTTAAAGAAATGTGTCATGCATTGAATGTGAACCCTAGTTACCCTCCTTGAAGAAAATTAGGTGAAGTATGGAACTGGAGTGATCCACACTGTTGAAGCAAGAAGTGGATAAGCTTAAGGCCAACGGCTTTATCCACGATGCACTATATCCGGAGTGGGTATCAAACCAAGTATTGGTCAAAAAAGCAAACAGAAAGTGATGGACATGCATTAACTGTTCCGAATATAATAAAGCATACCCAAAGAATTGCTTTTCCTTACGGAGGATTGACCAGTTTGTAGATGGAACAACCTAACATGAAATGTTATCTTTTATGGTTGTGTATTTCGACTATGATCAGATAGCGATGCACATCCAAGATCAAGAACATATGAGTTTTATTAAAGATTTGAGGCTGTATTATTACAAAGTCATGCTGTTCGGTTTGAAGAATGCTGGATGTACTTAATGCTTAGTGAACAAAATGTTTAAAGCTTAGATTGGACGGACAATGGAAGTCTATGTGGCGATATGCTCACAAGGTCACGGGGGTTGACATATCACATTGGTGGCCTATCGAAGATGTTTGATGTAATTTGAATGTATGGAATGAAATTGAATTCACTGGAATGTTCTCTCGAAGTCGCATTAGGCATGTTCTTGGGTTTCATTGTAAACTTGAGGGGCATTAATTATAACCTTGGACAGATTGAGCGTTAAGTTGGGTTATTGTCCCGAAGGCGAGAAGGGAAATGCAGAACTTGAACGGGAAGGTCGCTATACTTAGTCGATTCATCTTAAAGGAGATAGATAAGTGCATATTGTTCTTTAATTCCATTAGGAAAGAAAAAGGAAATTTCATATGGGAAAAGGAATTTCTAAATGCTGTCTAGAATTTGTTGGATCACCTAGATAGACCTTCGATACTATCAAAGCCTTTGGAGAGAGAAGATCTATATATCTACTTAGCAGTGCCTGATCACGCACCGAGTGTAGCTTTAGCATGTGAGGAGTGCAAGGTCCAAAGGAGGTGTATTATATTATCAAATGGTTTATTGGAGTGGAAAGGAATTATCCAAACCTGGAGAAACTAGCTATTGTTTGTTGATAGCTATAAGAAAGTTGGATCCATACTTCCAGGCTCATCTGATAAGTTGCCGAATGATCAGCTCCTGAGACAAGTGCTACATGACCCAAGACTTTGAGAGTATTTATAAAGTGGGACATCAAGTTAATCCAATATGATTTATCTTTCCATCCTAGGAAAGCGGTTCAAGGATAGACGTCAGCAGATTCCATTGATGAATTCACCATTTGGGATGGTGAAAAGGAAGTGGAATAGGTTCAAGTTTCCAAATGGAAGTTGTATGTTGATGGAGCATCCAATGAACATGATTCTAGCGTAGGAGTGGTACTTGTAACCTTGGAAGGGTAAAGGATCTATTATGCATTAAAGCTAGAGCTCCAAGCAACAACGGTGAAATTGAATATGAAGCGCTGATTGTAGGACTCAAGATGCAAAAAAAGTTAAGAGTGAAGATATTACATTTTTCCAGTGATTCTTAACTAGTTGTTTGTTAAGTTAAACAAATTTCAGGTAATAAGGGCTAACTTTCCCCTTACCCGATGAAGGTGTTGAAATTACTTGGCGATATCGAGAACTACTCGATAACGCATATCCCTAGAGTGGAAATTATAAATGCTGATTCATAGTCAAACTAGTCAGTTCTAGGATGCACAGCTGTTGGGAATCCTTCCAGTAGAAAGACTACTCCTAGCTTTGATGAGATGGATGTTGCTTGGATCTTAGAGGTCGAGAAGAGAAGGAGTCGTAGATGACTCCAATTAAAGAATATTTGCTAAAAAGGACTCTCCTAGATAAAAGGAACGAACGATGAAAACTCCTATGTAAGGTACCTCGGTTCATTATACATAAAGGAGTATTGTACAAGAGATGATTCCCAACACCCTTGCTGAGGTGTGTCACCAAAGATGAAGCTAAAATGATCCTTGCATATGTGCATGAATAAATCTATGGTGATCATTAGAGGGCGGACGTTAGCAAAAACTGTTCTTCGCTATGGATACTTCTGCCCAATAGTCATTTGAGATGCAGGTGACTACTCTAGCAGATGTAACAAGTTCCAGAGGTTTACGAAGATATAAAGGGTCTATCCATTTAGATTGCACAAATAACTAGCCCACAACCCTTTGCGATATGGAGGATAAATATAACTGATGTGCTAGTGATTTCGAAAGGCGGAGCAAAATATGCAATAATGGTTATGGATTACTACATAATATGGCTAAAGTGCAATCGCTTACAATAATACTTTGAGAAAGCGATCAACTTTGCAGTGAAGAATATTTTGTGCATATTTGGAGTTCTAGAGAATATAATCACATATACTGGAACTCAATTCGAGAGTGCCAAGTTCAAATAATTTTGTGCTCGATACCAAATTGAGAAATTTTTTACGGCAGTAGCGCATCTATAGGAAAATGGATAGGTGGAGGCAGTGAACAAGATCATCAAATCCATCACTAAAAAAAGGTTGAAAAGAGCCAAAGGAAGCTGGCGGATGAGTTACCACTAGAATCCTGAGCTTAGTGAACGACCTACAACTCCGCAACTGGCCATATTCCATTTATTTTAGCCTATGGAAATGAGGGCATGATAATTAAAGCTGAAGTCCCTTCGTAAAAATATTACATTATGATCTCAAGATGGAGGAGGAACTCTTGCCTAGGTCCCATGACTTGGTTGAAGAAAAGTAGGAAGAGCTGATCTAATGGTAGCAGCTCACCAACTAAGAGTAGAAAAGCAGTTTAATGCTAAGGTCAGAAACCGTACATTTGAGATAGTTAACTTTATTCTGAAATGGGTCTTTCTAGGTATGAGGCACTTGGTCCGAATTAATAAGGTCCCTAGGTTATTGCACAAAAGCTTAAGGACTAAACTTTAAAGCAGTCAATAGTGGATAGGATCCCAATTCTATAGGCATGGATTAGCGAGCACTTACAGCGCTATTTTACTTAATTTCCTTTCTGAAGATAAGTCATTCTATTCATCAATCTTCGATGTAATAAGGTGATGATCACCATTCTTTTGTTGATAAATGAAGTTGGTTTTGTGAATCAGTGGAACCATTTCCTTAAAGTTTGACTTTATGTTGCGTGATCAGTTGGCATAATCAGATACTTTATGTTTTTAAAACTAGATGTCTAGGTACTAAGAGATAGGTACCAACGAACTCCATCGATGAATAATTGGGTCATTGGAGTATAATCGAAATGGGATCGATCGGACGGTTCGCACTTACAATCTTACACTTGACCGAAGCCCGGAGGTAGGGGAGGTTAGGGATAGACGTATGCATTAAGAATCTAAGACAGTGGTTTTCGAGATAGAACTAGTGCAGAATCGAATCTTTTTATAGGTACACTACTGAATTATATCATTGCTTATGTTGACATGAGTCGATAAGCCGTAGCAATGATTCGGTATGTCGTTTATGGTCGACCGAGAATGAATAATGTTGGCCAATAATAAATAGTTTTGTTTAGTTAACTAAGAAGTATTTAACCGATAATAAACAAAGCTAAATAACAGAACAACTCTAGGAGAATATAGAAATTTATATATTTGTATAGAGATACATTAAATAATGGTATTGCATAGATCATAGACATATATGACATATAAGTAGTTGCATTACAAATGATTATATACTTATATGTGCAGGCAAGTACAAAGGTAGATAAAGTAAAAAATGCGGTAATGTAAATGACACAAAGGTTGAACAGAAACTAGTCTTTTATTTACAAATCTTTTTAGTACAAAAATTTGAGTGTCATACCCGCACAACGAAGGCCTATGTACTGAGAGTTTGGAAACAAAAAACAAAAAAGGTGACATGTCATCAATAGTTCTTACTCCTCTTCTTCTTTTTTTCCTAAATTGAAAGCTTCCTTTTCCTACTGTGAGCATCCTTTTGGGTGCAAGTCGGTCTTTGGGGTCTTCATTCCAATTGTAATCACTCTTTGAGTCGGATTGGGACTGGGAACTTCAACAGATATCCCGACTGTAAGAGTGGTAGAAATTAAGATTGGGAAAGGTAGAATCGACAAGGATATAAAGAGTGGAGGTGGAGTGTCTTCCAAGCCTGATTCTTCATTAACTTTCTTTAGCCTAATCTATGGCCTTCTTCTCTTCCGTAGTGGTCCAACTTCATGCCCTTTAATTTTGGTAATAAGTACCTAATCATCATCCGCCGAGAGTTTGGGCTCGTTCGTGCTTTCTTCATTCAAAGCAATGATCTTTTCAGCATCGGGCCCAAAAGCGTGCCTAGTAAAATTGTTCGAAACAAAGAGTGATGTAGAAACCATGATAGATGTGGTGGTTTTAGCATCAAGGCCTGGGGCAAAGACTATGCCTACCAAAGGAACAATAGGTGGTTGACCTAAAAGTTGACCGAGAGAAAAGAAAATATTAGAAAATCCCCATATGACATTCAAAGTTTCTTGGATATGGGGGAAGTTAGTTATATATCTCCGGGAGATTATACTACAGGCTGGAAAGGCATCTCGATCTATCCTTCCTCCAGAACAGGTGATAAGGTAGGAAGCTTAGAAGGACCTGCAGGAGGCACAAAGCTCGGATCTCTGGAGTTGTATGCAAATTACAAGGCAAGCACTGATGTTATTCCTGTTGATGCTATTGTTTCCTTTGTTATTGCTGAAGTAGAGATGGCATGAACATGTATAAATGGCCCATGTCTCAGAGTTTCCTATTTTCACAGGATTAATCTCTATCCGGGGTTCATGTTTGATAGGAACAAAGCTTTACAATAAATCTGTAGGAGTGGATTTAGGAAGAATCCCATAATGTACTTAGATGGAAGTTGAAGCTTCAAAAGCTTGCTTTAAATGACCTTTAGCTAAGATCTAAAATCTACATCATCGAGAAGGTCAGCTTTGAGTTCTTCTTCATTAATTTCGCCGACATGTTCCCTCTCTTGTCAAATAATCTCGTCCTAAGACAAGCTAAGACTTTGGGATATCTGTCATCTAGCTAGTTGAGTTGCCAGTTTGAATCACATTGGGGTAGAAGCGTATCAAGTTAGCTTTGATTTTCTTGTGGTGCTCTTCTTCTCTTTTCTCAGCTTGAGTGGCATAAGCTTCTAGAATTTTCTTCTCATCATTTGCCTTGATGATTTTGAGCATGTGTTCTTTGGTCAGCTTGAGTGCATCATCTTTTTCCTTCTTCTCTTTGCACATATTGACTTTGAGGTTTGTGATCATATGGTTTAGGATGTTAATGGTAGTGTGTAATACTACCTTCTCCTTGGCTAGCTCATTGCTTTTGTGAAAAGCATTTTAAATTTTGTCTTCCAATACCTTGTATTTAACCTCAAAGGCCTTCAGCTCATCTTGGTTCCTTTTCTCAACATCCTCTGTTGCCTCATCTTTCATTACCGCAACTCTCTTTAGTTGATCTCTCTCCTTGCTATAAAATCGACAAATTCACTCATAATATTTCTTTTGGATTTCATGTTGCAATATTACGATATGGTTATCTTTGTTAGTATCTTACAAAGCATGGTCGAGCCTCTTTTATAGTATTGTTCATGAAGTACTGCTTGGCATGAGTGGTCACCTTTTGTGAAACATTCTTCAAAGGGTGACCAAACTTAACCCTGGAGAAGCACAAGCTAGGTAAAGCTCGTCGCATCTTGGTTAGATGAGGGCTTGTAGCCAGGACCAAAGCAGTTGTGGTGACTTGTGTAAGAGGAGCCCTAGGAGCATGCTCATCTTCGGACTTTTGCAGGATAGGTTTGGAATTCGGGGAGTGTATGGGCTTAGAAGCGTGTTTGTATTTAAAGGGATGCGCCAAAGCCTAGTGTAGAGATGGTAAGGAGATAGGAGTGATAAGAGCATAGAAGAAGGGGGAAGGTCGTCAGGTTTCTCAAAGTAGAGATCCTGAGACTTCGAAAGTGGTGAGCATGCTTGGGGAGGAGAGATTTATCTTCATGAAAACACACTGCAATCACAAGAGTATCATTCCTAATCTAAATAGTACCTCCTATCCTCTTCTTCCTATCTTTCATAATTTTTCCTTCAGAATCTTTCGGTATTAGACTCTCATGGAAACTCATGCCTACGATGTGAATAGACCGGCGGGTTTACAGTCAAGATATCTAGTTGACTTATAGTCAGGATCTCCAAAAAGCCCAGTGTCCCATTGTACTTCAAAAGAGATGGAATTGAATTAGAATTTGTAAGTTGGATAATGACATACGTGGAGTGAGCATACTATGAACCTAAGTGTTGTGCAATATGTCGATATGTATTATTGAGTACATGGATCACACTCATGGGATTGATTGTCCAAAATGACTTCCCCCATGGAAGTATGAGGCATATCATACGTGGTTAGAGTTGGGGAAGAGATGTTTGTGGGACTAAAGTTTAAAATGTTAAATTTAGGGATGAATTTTAGTAAGCTACCAGGACCGCCAAGTTTGTCGAAGATGTTATAAGCATCCAAAGCTGGAGTTTTCTCTCTAATTGGAGTTTGTTATGGCTCAGGGATTAGCTGAGGTGATCGAATCCTTATTCTCTTGAGGATCGGGAGGTAGAGTTCTTTCCTCTATGCACATCTCCCTGATTGACTCATAATCTTTGTTAGTGACTTCCTAGTCATCCTCATTGTCATCTTCATTTTTATACTTATCCTCCTTATTCGGTGAGGATGTCTTATGTTGCATGCAGAACATCTTCTTATGTAGGAGCTTGGGAATTAATGTCAACTTCCAATGCAGCCTATGTAGCTCTTCATGTATAAGGCATGAGACCTAGACTCCAACCATTGTATAGTAGCTACAAACGGTGCAAGTGAGAGTTATTTAACAGGAACTTCATTCTTCCCTCATCAAATGGGATGCTCTTTAAGAGTTAAAATGTTTGGGCTAGAGCAACACTAGTGCGCCTTCGGGGGATATCTATTAAATTTAGAGGATAATGGAGTCAGCAGATTGGATGAGGTAGAACTCGATGGATTAAAGAGTAGAAGTGGAACTTACAATCTGATTGCCAATTCTAAGCAAAGCCATTTGTATAGTGGATGAAAAGATCCTCGTCCTTGAACTGACTGAGCTTGTCGCAGAGAGCAACAATAATTTGGCAGCCTTTGGAGGATTCCAAGGAAGTCAAGGATGGATGATCGTTTCTCTTCTTGAAATTATAGAGATAACCGATATCTTCAAGTGTAGGCACCATGTCCAAGTGTTCGAGAATTGTAGTTTAATGCAGCGTACCCATTCAGGTGAAGTTGGGCAGGAACATGTATCATAAATTGAAGAATCGATCGAAATTAGTGGATGAATGAGGGAACACCTCTTGAGAGGCACATCTAATGTTTATATGCTGTGTAACCTTTCGTAGGGTTATGTGCTCTTTGGTGGGGTACCACATTTACAGTTTCTTCTATAAGAATTCCATGGCGATCACGGATCCTTTAAGTGTCCATGGTTATTAACGTCAAGGCCAGAGAGTTTGGAGGGTTGTTTAGGATCATTACACCTTCTAGATTGACATCAGAAGTGACATCAATGTGGGGTTCTTCAATAGTTGCAAATGGGACAACCTATAGAGATCGTTCGAGTCAGTAGTGAGATTGTCAAGGCCTGGAAGGCATTATAGTAACTGCCGAGGCAGAAGTTGAACCTACCATCGAAGGAGTAAAGTCAGAAGTAAAAGGATCTACACCTAAGGTGAAGATATGGTGGGAGAATCTATGTTCCATAATTTAATAAAAACTTGGTACATAAGCATGGTCAGATATGATTTGTATTCAATATGTACTTTAGTGAAGTCCTATGAAGCCGATGTAAAGGATCCAATGGGTGTCAACGTTTGTTGACCGGTCGGATATTATACATCAACCAAGGCAATGATATATGATTCAATCTACATGGTGTGTGTTGTGTTTGCACAATGAATGGAAGCACTTATGTAGATAGCCCGCTCATATTGGAAAACAAGATCTGGCCTGCAATGGAACTGTATGTCAAATATTACACATTAACGTAAGATTCACATTAACAACAGTATTGTCCAAAGCGACTCTAAGCCTCTCTTTGCAGAATTGCGTGAATGTTGTGTTGAGTTCAAAATTCGATCAAATGAATGTTCGATAGTGGATCGGACTCTGAATCTAATATGTATAGGAATGCATTCATGAGATTTTCTTAAGCATTGCCAATCAAACTTTGTATTTCCAATCCATACCCAAAGTCGACCAAGAAATCACTCGATCTAGGTGAGCTTTGTTCTTAGACTTTACCACCTCCACATGTCTTGGCCATAGAAGGTTTAAGGTAGTGTTAATGAAGAAAAAATTAAATGGATTGGCAACATAGGGTTGTAGACTACAATGAGGGGTGATGATTCGATGGTTAAGGAAACATGGCAGCGACACCCACCTAGAATGTTGGGATTGAGGTCTAGAATTTGTTAGAACCACTATTCTATGGTTTCGATGACAACAACTATACACACACACATAATGTAACGACCCGGAAATTTCGAACCCGAAATTTCCAGATAGTTAGAAGAAAAAGAAAGAGATAGAAGAAAGAAACAGAAGAAGAAGAAGAAGAATCAGAAACATCAACATCTCACATTCGCAGCGGATAAAATATAATAATAAATGATAACAGTTTTACAAAACAATATTATATCTGTCGATTACATTTTAATACATCAGAGTTACATATTTATACAGACACTGGATATACATAATTATCAAGCCTCAGATATACAATAATATAACACAGTAGAAACACTCCATACGTTCCTGCCATCCAGCTCGTCTCCTGAACTCCCAAACGTCCTTACCTGAAAATCTGTAATACTCGGTCTGACCCGAGCATTACATCAAAGTAACACCCGGGTCAGGCTGGAAACCAGCGTGAGTAAACCCATCTAACATGAAATTTCAATCCATAGATCTTATATAAAATCGGGATAACTCGTATCTTCTACGATTTCTTACTTATTATATTCAAACAATTTATTTCACAAAATAATATCTAAGTATCGTTACTTAGTTCAAATGATCCAGATTACTCGATTTATTTCATTCCAGCCTATTTGATTTACAAAACAAATCTATAAAGAATTATAGATTACAAATCGAAGTGGTTTCGGGTATATTTCTGATACCCGACCCCGGTCTCTTCGAATCAAAAGTCATCCTTTAAACCAAGATTTTTCAGTTAAACAATTTAATTTAAATTCAAGATATCATATTCATATAACAAATCTATCACAGATAGATAACTTACATTATCACAATTCATCCAAAACATCTCATCTCACAATCACATATCAGATATATCAACTAATCCAAGGCATCTAATATCATTCAACCAATCCATAACAAGTCAATTCATTCTTAATTAATTTAATTAATCACTAATTAAATTATTTACTAACCTTTAATTACTTGGATTACCTTAATCCATCTTACTTAACATTTATTAATTATAATTTAATTAATCATTTCTTAATTATTTATCTTAATTAATCTTCCTTAATTAATTATTCCTTAATTACAATAAGTAATTATTCTTTACTTACCCCTTTTTATTAATCATTCTTGATTAATTTCTTTTTAATTACATTAAGTAATTAGCCTTTAATTAATTATATAAACGAATTAACCTTAACCATTTAATATAATTAAACTTTAATCAATCCCATTAAGTAATTAATTAATAAATAAATGATCCTTTAATTACTTCCATTAATTAATTATTCTTTAATTAATTACCTCAATTAATCCATATTTAAATCATTTAAAATAAATTAATTATTATCTATTCTTAAATCATTTAAAATAAATGAATTATCCTTATTAATTTCACATATTAATTTTCTTTAATTAATCAACCCTTAATTAAGATAAATTCTCTATTTTACAATTGATTTATTAAATCCTTATCATTTAAACTTTATTTAAAATAAACATTTAAGAAATCAATTAAAATTTACACATCTAATTTAACTTCTAAAATAATTTAACTTTAAAAGTTTATTTAATAAATTTTAATACAAAAAATCATATTGAAAATCTTTGTTTTTATCTTTTAAAAACTTATTTATTAATTATATAAAACTTGTTAAAACAAATTTTCTAGAAAACAAATTAGTTTAATAGTTAAAATCTTGTTTATCTTTGTTTTTAAAACTCAGAACATTATAAATATAAAACTTCTTTTGCTTTAAAACTTAAAACAATTGCTGTTTAATTTCCTCTCGACCAACTCACCACTACCCCGAGTAAAGCACTCAAAAACTCGAAGCAACTCTCGAGTCATTCCCATTTCAACCCACTACTTCCCTGCTTCGAGTCAAACTCGACTTTTCCCCGATATAAAACCCGAGACCTGCTTTTCTTCCCCAAATCCAATATTCCAGATGCACACAGTCGTTCTCGTGCACGTGCACCGTCACGCTGGACGTCGATGATCTCTATTCTGGTCTCCGGCAAGTCATCTTCCATCTCGACATCACGTTCGACCATCAAAATCTACTCGATTCATACTAGACTCGAATCCAACCAAAGAACCCATCAGCTCGAACGCCATTGCCAGTAACTTCCATCACCACGGCAACCCCCAGCCTCGAGAAAACCCACCACCTTCACCGTAGCTCTGCCTCACTCCACTCTACCTCTAGCGCCCTACGCGATCGCCTCCGGTTGCCTATCGACGCCGCGAAATCCATATGAACGTCACGAGAAAAACAGGGTCTTAAACCCTAACTTGATCAATTCCGATCAATCCCCTCATTAATAAATTCCAAATTGATTTTTCCTATGATCTCCAGACTTTCTACCACCTACAGCTTCAACCCCGAAACCTATCACCTCTCCGATCGCCAGGATTTGCCTAAAATAGCATTTCCGTTCATCTCACCATTTCTCACGAATTTAAATCTTAAAATTTATATTTTACATACTAAAATTCGTGATTTCCCATCACGAATCCATCCATGCAATACAAACTTAAAATTGATTCAATTAATTTTTTGACCATAATAAGATTTTTACTGTAAATTTTGAAATTTGAACTAAACATCCATTATAAAAACCTATAATTATTTTTAGAAGGAAGATTACATGATTTCAAACAGCCTTTGTTTACAAATCAAAAGCTAGTTTATATTAAAAATAGAATTATTGAATTTATTAAGAAGATGAATCCTGTTTATAAGCATATAGAGACCATCACAGGCATTTCAAACATTCCTATACAAACATGCATACATTAATTTCCAAGCATTTCAGATATATAAACATGCATTCATATCATATTACTAAGTAACACAATTTACATAAACATCCATCACATGCATCCATCACAACAAATTTTCTTAAAACTGTTTTTAAGAGAAAATGTTTACTCACCTTACTAAAAGAACAGAGAAGCCTGGAAATGCTTGAATTTGCAACTGAAAACTTGGTTTTGATCTTTTAACTTTGAAAACTGAAAATGCTTTGAATTGATCTGGAAACAACACTTGATTTTGAAACTGGAACTTGATCTACTAGCTTTCAAGTTTGATTATGAACTTTGCTTTGAGCTTTGAACTTGAACTTCTAGTTGAATTTTTGAACAGAAATTTATTCCTTCTTGTTTGATTTGCTTCAGATCTGATTTTCTTTATTTTGATTTAGAAAAGGAACTGGTAAAAGAAATGAAAGAGAGGGATAGAGAGGATTATATAACCTATTTTATCTTTTTATTAATTATTTTAAAAATCAAAGACACTTGTAAATTTTATGATAAGGTTTGTTTACACTTGTGACTACACGCATTCTTAAGCTTACATTTGTTAAATTGTATTTATATTTACTTGTAATTAATATGTATTTATAAAATAATCATAACTTAGTTTTATATTTAAACATTTTCTTTTGTTTATCTATACATAACTTAAAAGAAAATGTTATAAAAATCCAATTATACATTTATAAATAAATTTATACAAATATAACAGTATATGTATCCCTTATTTATAGTTATAATTTTTTTTAAAGATAATGATATAAAACTAATTACATACTAACAAAAATCATGTATACATATTATTTTTGATCCAATTTATTTCTAAGATGTTTATCTTTTGAATTTCACATTCAAATTCAATTTAAAAATCCAATCTAAAATCAACCCAAATATATATTTAAACAAACACAAATTCAATTTTGTTTAAAAATAATAATTTTTCAAATTAAATTATTATACCAATAGATTATCAAATAAATATTATCCAGATATAAATATTTATTTCCTAATTTATCAGTATTTCTACCAATTGACCTAGTTAATTATCAATTAACAGATATGCCAAAATCTGGGTTATCACACATATATATATAAATATATATATTCTATTTACTTGTAGAAAAAGCCTTCAGAGATTAGATTGAAGATAGTTTGACAAAGGAGAAGAATCGTCAAAGCTAATATAGTGCGATTATTTGCCTAAATATAAATTGTAAAATCTCCTTTTAGTAGTATCATTTTAACATAAGCATTTGCATACAACAAGTTAAGAAAATCTTAAAACTGCAAATGTCAGACTTCTGACATTACATTTCAGACATCTGATATAAGCTTCTGTTTTTAAATCTAAACTAAACTCAGACATCTGTCTTCTTTTTCCAAACGTTTGATTATATGTTCCGTTTGAAAAATATGCAGCAGCTCAGACGTCTAAACATATGCCCAGACGTCTGTGCTGGGTAACGGGCTTCATTTTTGAATAGACATCTTCTTCAAGCATCCCTTCTCTATCAACATCTGCAACCTTTAGAATGAATAAGCAAAGTGAAAAGATACTACTCTTCATCATAACTCTTCGTTCTCAATAAATATGCAAAGATTTTTAAGATTAAACTCAACTAACTTTTCTGAATCTTTTGTCTTCTTTCTTTGCATACTATATTCTATAAAGCAAGCATTGTTGGCTTTTATTTCTTCCTTAAATCAAAGCCTCACGTACACATTCTACTAAAAGGAGATTATAAAAAAATTTGTACCTTATAGTCAAAATCAATGTTATTCAAAACACATACTTGTCTAGAAAAGAATTATTGTATCGAACCTATTCCTCCGGGAAAAACGAGGGTTGTTTATTAGTAAAAGCCGAAAAGGAGCTTCGGGACTGGACGTAGGACAAGAGGTCCGAGCCAGTATAAAAACTCTGGTGTGATTGTTTCTTTACTACTATTTATTTTACTCTGTTATTTATAACTAGTATTTTACTACACTTGCATATTAGAATAAATACATGATCCATACACTCTTTTATTTGGTATCAGAGCACGGTCATTTCAATTCATAGTAACACGTAATTGAAAACATATTTAAAATGGCAAGTACATTTCAAGAAGGACAATCAACTACACGTCCACAACTATTCACTGGATCAAGTTATGCTTATTGGTCCACACGTATGCGTATCTTTATGGAAGCAAATGGTCTAGAAATTTGGCAAGCAACACAAGTTCAATATGTAGCACTAGAAACTAACATAAGTACTTGGACAGATCCCAAAAGAACACGGCAACAAACAGTGCTAAGGCTATGAATGTTTTATTCTGTTCACTTGATAAAAATGAATTCTCACGTCTCATGTTGTGCACTACTGCCTATAATATTGGCGTACACTACAAATCACTCATGAAGGCACAAATAAAGTTAAGCAAACAAAGATTTCTATCTTACAAAATAAGTTTTCCTCATTTAAAATGAAAGCAAATGAAACTATTGGTGACATGTATGCTAGATTCCAAACTATTCAACATGATCTCATGGAACTTGGAGTTAAATTTACAGATTTTGATTTAGTTACACGTATTTTAAATTCCTTAACAAACTAGCGTGTGGCCCGTGCTACGCACACGGGCAGTCGAGCTATAAAGATAGTTTAAGTTTTGAAGTTACTGTTGGGTGATTGTGACTATATATATTTTTACTTTTTTATAGCGTTTGAATTGTGATACCTTTCATATGACTTTGTGAGACTCGTAAGAATGGGTATGTCATAATTTATGTTATAATACCTCAAAATTATAGATGCTCATGACGATTTCATTCTTTTTTTTTAAATGCACTTAGCATTAGTCTCAGTCAAGGAAACCAACCCATTATAAAATACTCTTGTTTAGGACATCTAAATGCAAAATGTACGTTAAGTTTTTCCTATTACTCCTTTATTTTATTGACAGTGTGTATAGATTATAACTATATATTTGTATCATTACCGTACTATAGCATTATTTTGCTTATTCTGAGAATGGCGTCGAGATGTTTTGATAGTAGGATGATGAAGTACTAAAAAAATTCTTCTATTTTTGATGCAAACCAATAAGCATGGCTGAAGTTGGAAATTTCCGTAAACATTTAAATCTATTTAAAGTGAATATTGCAATATTATCAAGTACAAAATGCAAGAGATCGACCCAAAATAATTACAGAAAGTGACTTTAGAATCCTAATTGAATGAGACTTTTTACATAAACAGAACACAAATAAATAAAGAAATAAATTAAAATTTGAAGTTATAATCAATAAATTAAAAAAAAATTAACCAACAAATTTCAGCACTATCATTACTTTTAGTAGCATGGTAGATGCACACTTCAAGTGCTGCTTCTGTCTTGTTTCTAGCTAATATCAATCAGATTGATGGATCACTAATTTATAGAGTGTAGATAGAAAGTCCTTCTAGAAGTCCTCTATGTGGCGGCTAGTCGGTAGATCATTTCCTTGTTCTTGCAGTTCTACCATGCTTCAACTGCTTACCTACACCTTTTGTGCTAGTGGTGTCCTTACCATTCATGACATTACATGGTATAGTTATTATCGACAAATATGGGGCAACTTTGTCATTACGGTC
Source organism: Allium fistulosum (assembly GCA_030737815.1). Taxonomy (NCBI): domain Eukaryota; kingdom Viridiplantae; phylum Streptophyta; class Magnoliopsida; order Asparagales; family Amaryllidaceae; genus Allium; species Allium fistulosum. The sequence continues at coordinate 924,379,772 of CM060906.1, forward strand.
ATCCACCTCTTGGCATAATACATATTATATATATTAGCATCCATCAGGGCAGAAAAATCCTCTAAGAACTGAAAAAATAGGTACACATGCAATAGTGTATGAAATACTGTAATGAACAAAAAATGTTTGATCTGAACAAATGTTTTATTGAAACATTATGCATGTGAAAATGGATTTCATTCAGTTCACAACTTTGACTGATACTTCATGATGATAGTGAATACATTAAAGTAGATTTGCATGTACTGACTGAACTATTGGAGTATATGTGTTTCATCCAAAATTAACAGTTACATAACATGTATCACCATTAATAAAATATGAAGAAATTAAATAAAGTGAATGATGATGTGTGACTATAGGCACCATCCATCCTAAGACTGTTTGAACGCTAACCGTCGGCAAAAGAATGTTAATTCAAGTTCCAAAAATTGAATGTGAAACTTTTTTCATTCCCCTTTATCAAAGTGAAATTTTAGATTCTACTCAATTCTTTTCAACTTATCAAAAATCTACCCTATATAATGGCAAATTATATGAAAGTTTAAGATGCCAAAGAAATATTCTTGTGCTAAAGTTGAGGGTGAAAATATAAGATTTTTTTTTACAATTCTTAAATGTTGCGATGATGGACATGCAATGGAGGAGATGAATTGTTTTTCGTCATTTTGTTATGTTCCAAAACATGAAAAATCAATAAACATGTTTTCTATTTTCTATGTTAATTTCATTTTTCAAAATTGTTTGTTTTCCAACAATACATAAGAAGCGTTCATTTTGGTTTGGATGAAAACACAAAACTAAAAACAATAAACCAAACAGGCCTTTAACATATCACAAATTTTAAAATCTAGTAATCATGATCATATCCCTCTAGTCCATCAATTCACACTGGTCCCACGTACTCATCCCAACCATAACCTCTCGTCTAAGAACTTTGACTGCTTTTCCTTTTCTACGAACTACTGGAACCATGCAACATCATTTTGCTGATAAATCACCATGTACCTTTAAATTAGATTTTTTTTGTCAAATAAAATGGTTATTGAATAAAAAAGTATGCTTTGTAAATGAATTTTTTACCATGCATATTCTAAAGTCAGTAGGAATATGAGAATATTAATCTCGAGTCCCAATTTAATAATTGAATATTATAGCGGGTCTCTGCCTCACTAATTATGTAAAAATTGGGTCTCTGCCTTTTTAACGGGCTCTTTAACGTCACTCTCGACAATTATTAGTATTCACCAACTCATTTATTTTCAATCTTTTAAATGTAATAATTTTTTATAGATTGATTGAATTTAAGAATAGTTTTCACCATTAAATCTCAAATTTAATAAACGGTCAAATGGCAATTATTAAATTGCGACAATTGTGTTATGAGGGTTGGAGTCTATGGTAAATACATACATTTAATTAGTACAAAGACTACAAAATTAATAAAGCAAGAAAGCAAGGAACGGCTGCCAAGTCCCTAGAATTGGAAGATGACGAAAGAAAAGTCCCTCTCGAAAAAGTTATGAAAATGTGGTCCCTATTTTTAGTTTTTGACTAATTTATGCTACTTTTGCCCCTGATTTCAATGCTGGGTCGATTTTCTAGAAGGGGACAACTTGGTAAAAATTAATAAAATAGGGACCTAATTTACATGAGTTTATTAGTAGGGACTTTTTGTGCATGGGATTTGAGAATAGGGACCTTTGGTCCAAAACCCCAAAGCAAGGGATATACAAATAATATGATGTATTGATGTTTAGTGATGAGCATGCATTTGTAGTGCTTTAAATACTTGGAAGGTATATGAGAAAATCATCAATTACTAAAGATGGAGAACATTGGTTTTTTGCTCGATAGGTTTTGTGAATGGGTATGACATAATTATTACGGCCAGATTAAACAACTCAAAATCAAAACATTAGTTTTCAACTCTAACAAACATTTATTCAAACATGATTGCCTACCAATTGAAAATAAAGGTAAGCCAGTGAAATGCATTAATTACTGTGAAAATAAGGGACACATCCCTAAAATCAAACTTAATACACAAAATATTCTCCAAAAAAAAGATATAAATTGCATCTCTATTTTTAAATCAGAAAATTATTGTCAAGGGTAAAATTTCTCAGCGTTTTAGTCTCAATGACAGACCTTCAGTATTTTAGCTCGAATGAAAATTTTCTTTAGGTATCAGTTTTTAGTTATTGATAGCTGCTTTTAGGTATCAGTTTGTAATTATCGATAGCAGTTTTTAGGTATCAGTTTGTAATTATCGGTAGCAGTTTTTAGGTACCAGTTTTTATTTCGGAACCAGTTTTGGAAGAATATTTGTCCTTATGAATAATTTTGAAAGAATTTTGTTCTTATGATTAATTTTTGTGAATGGATATGACATAATTATTACGGCCAGATTAAACAACTCAAAATCAAAACATTAGTTTTCAACTCTAACAAACATTTATTCAAACATGATTGCCTTTTCTTTGGTGTTAAAATAAAAAAATATGGTGGTAAACACTACCAATTGAAAATAAAGGTAAGCCAGTGAAATGCATTAATTACTGTGAAAATAAGGGACACATCCCTAAAATCAAACTTAATAAACAAAATATTCTCCAAAAAAAAGATATAAATTGCATCTCTATTTTTAAATCAGGAAATTATTGTCAAGGGTAAAATTTCTCAGCGTTTTAGTCTCAATGACAGACCTTCAGTATTTTAGCTCGAATGAAAATTTTCTTTAGGTATCAGTTTTTAGTTATTGATAGCTGCTTTTAGGTATCAGTTTGTAATTATCGTAGCAGTTTTTAGGTATCAGTTTGTAATTATCGGTAGTAGTTTTTAGGTACCAGTTTTTATTTCGGAACCAGTTTTGGAGATATAAATTGCATCTCTATTTTTAAATCAGGAAATTATTGTCAAGGGTAAAATTTCTCAGCGTTTTAGTCTCAATGACAGACCTTCAGTATTTTAGCCCGAATGAAAATTTTCTTTAGGTATTAGTTTTTAGTTATTGATAGCTGCTTTTAGGTATCAGTTTGTAATTATCGGTAGCAGTTTTTAGGTACCAGTTTTTATTTCGGAACCAGTTTTGGAAGAATATTTGTCCTTATGAATAATTTTGAAAGAATTTTGTCCTTATGATTAATTTTTAGGAGAATGTTTGTCTTTGTGGCTAAAACATTGAGGTCGTGTCATTGAGGCTAAAATATTGAGGTCGTGTCCTTGAGGCTAAAATATACAAATTTTTGTCCTTTAAATTAATCTGTGGATTTTATAATTAAAAATTGCACCCCATTAATTATCAATCTTAAAAGCACAATAACTTTTTTTTAGAAATGACGGATTAACAAACCATTTCCACCATTAAATCACAATTTTTATTATCTTTGTAATGTGTAGCATTATGCGTATGTAAAAATAATGGCAGGTCAAGCTATTAGATTTTACCATTGATGTTTTACAAATTTTCTACAATTATATGGTATAGCTGGAGACAATTCTACAATTATATGCAATAATTGCAGAAAAGTCTGCAATTATAGGTATATTTACGCTGTTCTGCAATTAAGTAGAATTATTGCAGCCTTTTCTGCAATTATTTGATATAATTGCAGAAAAGTACACAATTATATGGAATAATTGCAGAAAAGTGCAAGTATACAATTCTGTCTTAAATTGATGTTTTTCAAATTTTAATTACCTATGATAATGAATTATATAATTGCTAATAAGAATGCAATTATTCTGAATATTTTCCAAATTAAATGCAATTATTCATAATAATTGTTGATATTTATGCAATTATTATAAAGAATTGCAGAGAAAGTCTGCAATTATACAGTATAGTTACACTTTTCTGCAATTGTATGTAATAATTGCATACATTTTAAGAAAAATTAATGTTTTTCTAAAGTTGCACAATTTTCTACAGCTATATGGAATAATTGCAAACTTACTGCAATATGATTTTTTTGATATGAGCAATAGATCTCATTTTGAAGATTGTAAAATTTGTGATTGTTTGATGAAAACTGTATGCTGAATTGATATTTCTATAGAAAGTTATACGCACGTAAAAAGTATTTAGGTCTTTTGACACAAAGGGATTTGAAAATAGAGATCAGAATGTAAGTTTATTTTGAAAGAATGGTTTATCCATTTTAAAACTTATTAGGGATGCGAGCCACACTTTCTCTTAATTAACCAACTAAAGAAATTGGTCAAATTAAATAAAATATAGAGAAATCAAATAGGGGAATTAGTTATCACCAATTAAAGGAATATACTGACCTGATTTTCAGTTAATGCTATAAATAAAGGTAAACCAATAAAGCATTTTCGTATAAAATATGTGAAAACAAACAAATAGAGAGTTTAATTATTACCAACTGAAGGACGCGGGTGTTGGAATCTGATAACATGTGATGAGTAGCAAGTATCCATGTAAAAAGGGATTGGAATTGGCAGTAAAAGTTGTGTAATCTAAAAATACAACATTATCAGGGACATGATATTCGTTTTCCATGTCAGTACTGTTGAGTAAAATGAGTAACAGATAAAACATGCATTGATTTAGTTTGGTTCCAATTATGCAGAGCTCTGTTCAAAACTATTATCTCTCCTAAAAGAAGAAATAAATGTATTCTATTGTTAAAATAGAGAATCACACGGTTCATAGCAAATAATAAGAATGAGTAGAAACAATTTGTGAATAGCAATATAACGTTAAAAAATTTAAGACATGATGAAGATTAATTCCACATTTAAAATTGAAATCTTTTAGTCTGACATGGTGAGGTATCAATATCATATGCTAACCCATTGTATCTTCTGTCCCTTGGAAGCCATACTAATCTCTGTAATGTTACCCCAAATCCTAATCAAGAATTACCACCTGAAATCAAAACATGAGCTTTATTGGTAACCTCAAACCGACTCAAAGTTGCATATCTCTTCACTCTTATTTCCATCATCGTCCTAACTTTTTTTCCATCTATCCATTTTCTATGCATTTTATGCAAATTTCATAATTAGACATATGCTGCATAATCTATAAGCATTCAAAAACTTGTTTTTAACTGTAGTATTTCCTAACTCAAATTTCTATGAAATCCACAATAAATTAACATATTGATTTACATTAAGAGGATATGAATGCAATATACAAATAAAATCACCATTTAAATAATCTCCTAAATTAAATTAGTTATTCCCAGTCAAATTAGGAGGGCTTACTGGAGAAGGTGCAAGAATTGTGTCTTTGTAAACATACTTCATGGATAACATAATTATACACTCATCAATCATGTTATGATAATTCAATTAAGTACTATCATAGTCATTTTAATAACTCTAAGTTCTGTAATTAAAATTTTAAGAAACAATTTACTGCTCTTTTCTAAAACTATAAACATTTCATGATATCCTATATAATATATACCACTACAATAACAACAAAGGTTATCACCACTAAATTGGGATATTCAACTAAAATCACTTGTGTGCACATATTTCTATGGTCTTAAGTTGATTAAATGTGTCTTATCTTGCATGACCAAACAACTTATATATGTATTATTTTATCTCCTTTATATTTTTTCGCATAATGGATAAACGTACTATAACATATCAAAATGTAACTAATTAATCTAAATTCGTAGGACATATACCATCGTGGTTAGTTACAGTTGATAAAATCATGCTTCTTTTTTTGCTATAATCAACTTTATTTGACAATTGAAATATACATTGATTGGTCGCAACTAATAAAATCGAGTGTAACTGAACCATTTTGCATGACACATAGCTTGAACACAACCATAAGCGTGTAAATATGACTATTAACTAAATAGAATAAATCTCATGCATAATACATGAAATAAAAAGAAAGTTCAACAACACAATACTTGATGTCGGTTAGATGTATTTGCTGTCACAATTAGTTGCATTTGAAGAATTGAAATGCATTTAACCATCGACCTCTTAAGAATCAATACTTTGTCAATACCTAGCGCTAGTATGTCATCGTTAATAAAATCAAACAAATATTTTAAAATATAGCTTGAAAGCCTTTTCACTTCAGTATCTTGACACATAATTATCATTGTGTCTTCATTGATAGCACTGTAATTGGGTGGGGATGGGTAAACGATAAACCTATCAGTTTTGTACAAACATAGTTCTTCACACGTGTCTAAATATTTGTTCAGCATACCCTTTAGACACCATGATGTGCTTTTTAATTACTTTATGAAAAGCAGTAGTCCAAACCAGTAGCATGTAGATTGAAATTTTACAAAAATTTCAACTTATTCACCTCGATATCAAGTAGTTGAAGATTTATTGAGTACACCTCGTTTTTTGTTTTTTGTTGTTGAATTCAAAATTATAGAAATTCTAACTTGAATGCAATCTCAGTTAGGAACATTAGCTGATTCAGAAAGAAGTTGGCATTATGTGGCTATGCTAGCTAATATCTATGATAAAGTAATGGAGAAGATGGTGGACGATGGTATATACCGTGGGTGGTATATAAAAAATGGTTGAAGTTTAATGTTGTATAAAACACGGTAATTGTGTAAACTGTACTTCACACAGTGATAGATTTGAAAGAAAAAGAGAGCAACCATTTAAGCTAACCTTCGTAGAAGAATTTTTTTAGAGCATTAAATGATTTGTTTGTGGTATGAAAGGATAGATTCAATGGCTGGGGGTATTCAAATATGTGTAAGTTCGTTTCTGCAACTATTGCTGAGTACCACGTTATCTTTGAAAACCGACTATGAGTTGGTTCGGTGTTAATCAGTGGAAGTGGGTATATTTTAATGAGATAGTGGTGTTGACCAATGGTAAAACATGACATCCTCATAAATTTCACTTACTTTAATGTTTTAATTTTCAAGGCAGTTAGAAAAGGTTGGATTTTATGGAAAAATACATTATGCTCCGACATACACCACTTATTACATTATATATTTATTTCCATGGATAGAGTTGGTTATATAAGTTTGTTGTACAGGATACAGTCACCAATTATACCGTGTATAATTACAGTAGCCAACTATATTTCAAAATCGATATACTCAACATATATGATTGTGTAAAACATATTAGAAGTGATGTAACATATCAGTATATGAGAATATGTAGATCTTGTATGAAAAGCTCGAATCACTGCAGTAGTTCTCACCATAAGAAAGTTTCTGACAAATAATAAAATGTAGAGCATAATAACATACAACCAATTGTTCGTTTAAACATATAAAATTAATATACCAATTCAAAATCCAATAGTTAGTGGAAAATAAACATGCTAAGCATTCATCATATAATCAGTAGTTCTCACCTATTTTAATTCTTTAACCACTTAGATCATTCAAGTAAGTGAAATCAATTTTCTGCTTTATTCTTTAGGTATTACAGGGACATATATTAATCCTCCAAGATAGAATACCAGCGCATTTACATAATTTGTATTATAAAGATTTTGAAATAACACATGTAATGTATAATTTAATCTAAAATCTAAGATATATTTGCAAATTGATGTTAACCCATATAAGATTGAATCATTATTTCTTTAGCTACTTGTTTGTAATATGTTGACTTAATGGTGATTTCCTCATCTAAAACAAAAAATATATACAGATGTTATAATATTGTAGGAGATGAAATATAGTATGAATGCATACAACACACATACTTTCTCTTTCTTTTTAGCAATAATCCTTGAATTTTTTTTCTTCAAATATTCATGTTCACATTGGATCTTAATATTCATTGTTTGACATGGTCGATTCATTAGCTTATTGGATTTACATACGTTCTTCAATTCTTGTGGAATGATAAGGTATAGTTATATGTTTATAAATGAATGTTAGCTAGGTAGTACAGTTCTTCCAATCAATTTTCTAAATCACATTATTGATTGAATTAGCCAAGAATTAGATTTTTAAAAAAAATTCACTGTGTATAAGGATGAGTACTTGTAGATAACACCTTTAAATGACTGAAATCAAAGTTGCTTAAAAGCCAAGTAACTAAGCACTTAAACAGTTTTTTGTAGAATTTGATTTCTAACCCCCTACATCCAAGACTTCTAGATTTGGAAACACATTACATTTTAACCATTTTAAACACTTAACTTTTAATAAATATATTCTTGATATAGTCTTAGGTTCATTATTTGAGCATTTACTGAATACAAACAATTATTTTGATGTTTTGTCCATTTATTGGCAAATAAAATTTAATTTGCAACCCAAACATTTTTTATATTGTAACTTTCCCAATTTGAATCATGATTCAAATCCTGTTAAAGATATTAAAATTATTTATATATTCTCCCTTCATGAAACCCGTCTTAAACTTTACAAGCCCACCTATTTTTTTGAATGCATATTCAGAATTATATTCTAAAATATGAAGTTAAAACCAAGTTAGATACGAATACATTTTATGTGCGCATGGAGAATGAATTTTGCATCGTCGTTTACTTTTTGGGTTGATCAACTTAAATTGGATTTGGAAAATTTAAATGAAAATTCCATTAGAATTTAAACAGCGGGTACAAATTTTTAAAACAATTATTAAAGGACTTCCAGTTGTATTGATTGATTCATGCAAATAACAATGATTGCCTAAAGGCGGTTATATGATTATTGTTGTTGTAAAATTAAATGGTTGATATAATTGGACAACATTAACAGTTGCTGGAAGTTTAGGCAGTCTTATCCCATTTATCACTGCACTATTACCTTAAGATGAATTCTATTCATTTGCTGAAAAATGATTTTCTACACCAAAGATTTTTTTTTAAATTTGAATTGAACTAATTATAAAATTAGACTTTTTCAGTAATATAAAATGCAATCAGCTAAGCTCAAAGATTATTCAATTCAGTGGTAATGGTCCGTATTATATTCTATATGTTTAGAGAAAGATTTCAATGTTAAGTAACCGTCATGCAATCATCCAGCTATATGTGCAAGGACATTCCCCAAATGCATAAAAAATGAATAAAATATCTTAAGTTTAAGGTTTTTATGAAGGGTTAAGTTATGAAAATAACATAAATTAAACTTGCAATGATATCTTTCAAATATATGCACAGACGGTATCATTGGTTAAATGGAAACCCCTCAATTCGGGATGATATCCTCAAATTTGAGAGTTTGAAATCAAAATCTGTTAGAGAACCACATATTATCACAAAACCAATTGATGATGTGAAGGGAGGTCTCTTAGTATTTATGCATGATTTATATTGTAAATTGTCCGATGTGGGACTAATCTCAACACGCTCCCGCACGTGTGGCGTATCATTAGCCAAACACGTGGACATTCATTGAGGGTGACGTGTGACACAATTAAACTCGCTCTGATACCATGTTAGAGAACCACATATTATCACAAAACCAAATGAAGCAACACCTGACGAACAAGCAAAAATAGATGAATGGCAAACCTCAGACCACTTGGTCATGTCAATGCTCATAAACACCATGGATCCTCAAATTGCACGCCTATGCATGCTTCTAAATTCATCCAAAGCTATATGGGACAAGGTAAAACAACTACACGGCCAACAACAAAATTTTGCTCATGTGTTTAATCTTAAACAGGAACTTTCACAAATCAGACAAGGAGGCAAAACTTGTTCGCAGTATGGAACTGAAGTACTGACAAGATGGGAGGAACTTCAACTCTACCTCCCACCTACAACAGACCCAGACGAAATCCAAAGAAGGGCAGAGCAAGATTTAATTTATACGTACCTTGGAGGCCTCGATTCGAGTTATGAAGCCATAAGATCCCAAATTCTGTGCTCAACCGAACTCCCCTCAATCAACTCAGTAATGGCGACAATACAAAGGGAAGAAACACGGCGTCACAGCATGAACAACCTCGACATCACCGAGAACAAAGCCTATGCCGCCGCTCGAAATCCGAATCCTAGAGACACGGCCAAAACGAAGGGCACCACAGCAGCCGATTGGTGTGACCACTGCAAGCGTTCCGGGCACAACCGAGAAGGCTGCTGGGTGCTTCATCCTCATCTCCGGCCGACTCGGAGGAATGGAGAAAGGAGCATGTAACGACTCGGATTTTGCTCGCTCGAAAATCAACATCCGTACTTCACATTGTACTAGAATGCCGCAGATTCGACCGTTCAAATCCGATTCGCCGGAGCTTATAACAACATTAAGTAAACAACACAGCGGAAAAGGAAAAGAATATAGATATACAACATCTGATACAATATCCAGATATAATGATGATACAATGAATATCTATATATATCAGAGATATGATACAAGAAATAGCAGCGGAAAGAAAATAGATAACACCAGCATCAGATAGAATGTCTCTAATAGAATGCTCCAAGATAAGCAACGTCAGTCCATGAACTCCAAGAACTGAACTGGCTCCAGATAATCTACCAAACCTGAATATCTGAGAAAACCCAACTCTAGACTGCCCGTGTGGAAAATAGTGGGCACCCAGAGTTTAGGAAGGGAACAATAAACTCCGGATCAGTCATGGGACTGGTGTGAGCAACAAAAACAGTTTATCTTTAATACAAGCACAAAGGCTTTTAAACATTGAAATCCGCAATGTTTTTCGAAAATGAAACTACCATAAGACCTCCCACCACACACACAATGCAATCGCAGAATTGGAGGAGATTTCTTCTTATGATAGTCAAAAATACTTACTATGCAAAATCATTCGATATTATTATCATTAGTGCATAGTGTCGAAAACATTTCGAAAATATAATATTAATCTTAGCCAGCATACAACATTTCATCGTATGCCTACTATAGCTACCATGTTCAATAGCAGGTTACCGCCACATTCCATAGTAGGTAATACAACTAAAACCGTACAGGGTTTGTATTGTTTCTTTGGATTTCCAACAAATGATCAGGCTAAGGAACTTCCTTACCGAAATAGAAACGCCTCTGGAAAGACGCTCCGGATCCTAACCGGATCTCTGCAAACAAAAGGCCGACGCTACCTCACGCTGTACAGCTGTAACTAGGTAACTAACACACTGACGCTACCTCACGCTGTACAGCTGTAACTAGGTAACTAACACACGAGTCATGTCATCCCCCGGTCGTTACCGACCTTTATTCGCGGTACCTCAATCATAAAGCAACATCACAAAGTGATAAATGTACAGTGTCCACACGAGTTAAGTATCTGGGCTCCATACCATGATACCACCCTTTATCCAGAAGGAAATGACATACCCTAGGGGCGCTACCCCTACAAACCTTTGTCGCAACATTCCTGTTTCGACCATTACCGGGTTGTGTAGGTCGACGAAGTCTCGTCCACATACACTACGCTTTTTCACAAAGCCACGCTTTTTCACAAAGCCACGCTTTGATCAACAATGATCAATCAGCACTTCGTATGCCACATTACCAAATTGGGAATGTATCACTAGTAACCATCAACTACATAACCTCTGAGCTCGTACGTCTCAGAGAAGGGTGTTAAGCTAAGAGAATAAATTCTCCGCCACCAACAGAAATGTATTTGATAGAAACCAGCTTTACATCTCAAAGTGTAATGTCAGACACACATCCATACAAGTCTGTTCCGGGTTCGAACAGAACCGAAGGCACTTCCAAAGAAGCCCTTGCAATCCGGGTATTCACAATCTCGATCGGACTTCCCATCACTTAGGGAATCTCTATACCGTAGCTACTCAGTGCAGAGACAATCGATAGGTCATCCTATCGCTCTCGCAAATACCCGGTCTTCACCACCGGTCTTCAAATGCTATCCATATCGTCGTATCACTATTCGGAATGGGTTATATGACACAAAGGTCCTTCCCCGGCTAAACCGAATAACGAGCGCAATTAAAAATCATATGGATACTGGGGTCTCAGTTAAATCACAGCTTAAAGCCCAAAACTTTTCATTCGAATGGTTAAAACAATTTACCATTTCCAATCTTTTAAACAAAAAAGATTCATTTCAAAAACCTTCAATGGTTTAAACAATTTCCACACTTTTAATCTTTTAACAAAAAGATTCAATTCACAAAGTTTACCCCGTTCACAAAGATTCATTCATAGATTTCAAAACAATTTCCATCTCAATTGAATTAACTCGTTAAATCTTTAAATCAAGATTTAACTTATAGCTTTCAAAACAATTCTATTTCAAGTTGGATTAACTCATTCGGTCTTTGAAATCAAAGACTCATTTCATAGTTTTCAAAACATTTCAATTCCATTTCAAACTTGAAATTCTTTCAACACAAATTGGAAGTTCATTACTTTTGTGAAAGCTTTTACTATTTGAAAACAAATAGTTTCGTTTCATAAAAATCCAGTTATATTTACACGAGTTAAAACCCTTGAATTAAATTCAAATTCCCAAATCAATACATTTAAAATAGTTTAACCCATATATAACTTATACAACATCTTTAATCCCTAGTTTCAAATCATAGAATTCAATTTCAAACTAGAATTCAAATTTAAATCAAATTTTTAAATTTCAAAACTCGATTAAGTTATTCAAAATAACTTTTATCTTTGAAATTCCATTTCAAAGCTACACTTTAAACCCGAATTTTCCAATTTCAAAATCAATTGAAATTAAATTTCAATTTCAAAAACATCAAATTTAAATTATCTGTGACTTAACCGATTTCCACGTGAAATCCATATTTGTGTGTGTAAAAGTGTGGTCCAGGGGTTTCACACAATAGTGCAACATCAATCATCACAGATATATCGATAAGCGGTATAATCCACAACGCTTATCTTCATTCACAGATTTATAGATAAAATAAATTTATCAGTCACAAAGATTCACTATTACAATTCGATGTGGGTTTCGGATAACCAACTGGAATCCGACTCCCTATCGCATCGAAATTAAAATGTCGTTTACGGATCAAGGGTTTTCATATTCACATAGTAATATATCACGGAAACAAAAATCACAACATAAATCGGGATGTATCACCAAGCATCATATATCAGGGATATCAAACAATTCAACATTCACTAGAATCCAAACATCCATAAGTAAGATAAATTAATATCTGATTATAATTAATTTATACCAGATTAATTACTTTCCAAATTAATCCCTACTTATAAATTAATCTAGATCATTAATTTATAAATTAAATAAAGAAGTCATTCCTTAATTATCTTATTCATTAAATCAATTTAAAAAAAATTCACTTTATCATTCAAACTGTTTAAAACAAATTTTAAATTTAAAAACTTCTTTTATTTCAACACAAGAATTCAAATCTGTATTTGAATCCAGATTAACTCTTACTTACAAATTTAAATCATTATCTTTAAAATTCAACCCACTTAAATATTTTTAGGTGGTTAAACAAATTTAAATTTTATAAACTTTATTATTATTATTATTTTTCGAAACTCGGGTTCAAACTAGATTTGAATCAGAATTAAACTTGGTTTTAAACTTAATTTAAATCCCTGCTTTCAAACTAAAACCCAGATCTAAATTTTTAAAGTGCTACAGGTTTAAACTGTAACAAAACAAATAACTCGAGCCAACACTCCATTTACTTCGAGTTCAGACCCGAGCTCTCTCCCATTTCCCCCGAGTTTCTTCCTCCTTCCCCAAAAATGTTTGAACCCAGTTACACACGAATGCACGTATACATGCACAACCACTCGCCGGAGTTTCGGCGAACATTGCGATCGTCGACCGATCACTCATCAACCCCTGAGTTGCCACGAACACTCAAATCACCAAAACCGAGTACGATTCGAAAACGAGTCGTTCAACTCAACACTGGAAAACACAACAGAACCCAACCTCCACACCTGTCAACGCCTCGCCTCTTTATCTCCGACCACCAGAGAAGCTTCACCACCGGCCACGCATTCGCCTACGGCTCCTCTTCCAATTCCCAAAGTCTCTCAACACTCGACGCACCAGAGAGCACGCGAAGCCAACAAACTTCGTCCATCCACAAACTAGGGTTCTGAACAAAAAACCCCAACCGCAACCTCCTCGATCAATGCAATCACCATCGGCCATTTTTCCTCCACTCACCAGTCATCCAACTATCACCGGAAGGAACCCCGTCCTCCCCCTTCAAGCATACCGGCCAAGATAACCCAAACTACCCAAAATGCTCAACCCAGAAATGCTAATTCATATCATTACAAAAAAAATATGATATGAGCTTTAAAAATCCTATTTTTGATTACGAAATCAGTTTGTAAACTTGAAACAATAATTCGTGATGTTTGAATTTGCCACTTATGCTAACTTGGTGCTGTTCTTATGTTCTTCCCAGAGCAGTCAAATTTTATTAGCATGAATTAAATTTTTAAAATTTACTTTATACTTACCCAACCATATTTTGTTTATATGTTGGGTCCTAACAATCAATGGTTTGAGCACACATGATTTTTGAAGCAACTCAGGCCTCTAAAATTTTTTAAACAGAGCATCATCCAGATAAAAGAAAATGAACAGGCTTCATCTTATCAAAATTAAATTAAATGCATATATTCCATACAACAATATATCTGATATCCATCATACGCTAGATTTAAACTTAGGTTGTTTGAGAAAAGTGAAGTTACTCACAGTATTGTTTCCAAAGGAGATGAAACAGACTTGAAATTTGCAAAATGAAGACTCCCTTTTGATCTTTTGTTTGAGTTGAAGCTTCTGTTTATATGATACTAGGCAGAGACTTATATATTTTTTCTTTCATTAGCTTTGAAATTTGATTGTTTAACTGGAATATGATGATGATAACTCAAACTTGATTCCAGGTCACAATTGGAAGATGAAGTCTGGTGACAGGCTTTTGAAAAACTGGCATCTTTCTTCCTTCTTTTGATCTCTGGTTTTTATTTTATTTTTCATAGCTTGGAATGGACGAGAATGAAAATGATGGAGATATAGAAATGGGTTACAGGGTTGTACAAGATTTTATAAATTAGGTCAGAGATCTTTATCTCTTTAGGAGGCTGAAATGATCCTAAGCAAACTCGAATTGACTTTGTTTTGAGCTAGCATTAAATGCTTTGGTACCTTGTTCATGCATGCTTCTTATCTTTTTATGTTTACAGCCTATGCTTCTTCATACTTTATCTTATCTTTTGTTGGCTGAGAATTCGATTTTGTGCAAAGTAGTGATGGGGTATTAAATGCATGTGTACTTCTTTGTCTATACTCTTATGCTATGTATTTTATTTTATTTTCTTTGTCTTGCTTTGACTATGCTAGTTTGATTTCGGCTGAGATTATATTTGCTTTGCCTTATTATTTTTGTTACATGAAGATTAAGTATTGTTTTAGCCTTTAGAAATGTACACATATTTTCTTTTGTTTGTTTGGTTTCATTTGCAAGTGTTTATGAATTTTATTTTCATATGTATTTGGTTTTGTTTCATCTTTTTCTTTTATTATTTTGTAGTCTAAACTATTTATATTACTTTGTATTGGTTTATTAATATGATATTAAGATTTATATTTTTACTTTACATTGTATAAAACTATATAATTTATTTATTATTATAATTTATCTTTGGCCCATTTATTAACAATTTAAATTCAAATCAATTATATATTATATTATTTCAAATTTACTCAGATATGTTCAAATACATATATATTCACATATGTACAATATTTTTAACTTTTAAATGATTTATACAAAAATTTATTTTACTTCGGGGAAACTCGCATACTTCATCGATTAATTTCACAATTTTTAATTCAAAAATCCAATAAATTATCAATTTAAATTTAATTAAAATCCGGGGTCGTTACAGAGCACCTGGGGCGGCGGTAGAAAAGGGGGCAAAGAACAAAAATACGGAGGAATGGTGAAAGGGGCGGATGAAGAGGTCAGATCCGAACCAGTTAATGTTGGCCACACTCCATCCGAAGCCTCTGGACCCTCTGTGGCTCAATCTACGCAGCTGACCGAATTGTTAACTCAATTAAACAGTTTGTTACACCAGCAAACTTCAGGTTTTGTTCAATCTAAATCTAATTTTAATTCTTACAAGATTAACGATAGTTTTAAAGCTGCAAACCTATGTCACAACACTAATAAGTGGATTATTGACTCGGGTGCCACTGACCATATGACATGCAACCATAATAAATCAGAAAATATTACACAAGTTCATAATCCTCAACATGTAATTGTTGCAAATGGAGATATAGTTAAAATTCACGGTATTGGTACAACCAGATTCCTTACAAAAAATGTGAAGGATATTTTGTATTTACCAGATTTTAACTCAAATTTATTATCGGTTAGTAAAATAACCCAAGAATTAAATTGTAATGTCATATTCTCACCAAATAAAGTGACTTTTCAGGATCGAGAATCAGAGAAGACGATTGGTGAGGGATGGTTGAAAAATGGTCTCTATTATCTTGAAGAAAATACCAATAAATGTCTTTTGTCATTGAATCCAGTAAATCGTGACAAATTGCTACATTTTCGATTTGGTCACCCATCTGATTATGTTTTAAATAAACTTTTTTGTTATAATTTAGATTCAAAAAATTGTGATGTGTGTAAGTTTTCGAAACAAACTAGACTACCATTTCCCTTATCTGTTAGTATGTCAGAAAAATGTTTTGATTTAATTCATTCTGATGTTTGGGGTCCAGCCCCTGTCAATTCTTATAATCATTATAAATATTTTGTAACATTTATTGATGATTTTTCTCGTACAACTTGGGTTTATCTTTTGAAAGGAAAAAATGAAGTTTTTTCATATTTTCAAGAGTTCTATAACTTTGTTGAAACTAAATATAATGCAAAAATTAAAATTTTTAGGTCCGATAATGGTACGGAATATATAAACACACATTTCTCAGAATTCTTTAAACAAAAGGGAATTTTGCATCAAACTACATGTATTAATACACCCGAGCAAAATGGAGTTTCAGAAAGAAAAAATAGACATTTGCTTGAAGTCACTAGATCACTTCTTTTTCAAACTAATGTTCCAAAAAGTTATTGGTCAGATGCAGTACTAACAGCAACTTACCTTATAAACAGATTACCAAGTGCTAGGCTTAAGGATATGAGTCCATTAGAAATTCTTAAAGGTAGAAAAATTGATCTTGACCATATAAGAATATTTGGATGTACATGTTTTGTGCACATAAAAAGACAAGAAGTTAGCAATAAAATCAAATTATTCATCATTCTCTCTTTCTCCTCAAATTTCCACATGGTATCAGAGCAGGATAAACCCTGACTCAAAAATTCCACAACAAAAATCTCACAACAATAGAGAGGGTCAAGAACCATGTCTGACAACCCTAACTCTAAAATTACCACCATCACACTTACAGGAAACCAGGACTATATTCCATGGTCTAGGTCAATCGAAATAGGCCTTAGTGGCAAAGGAAAATTAGGGTTCATCAATGGAACCTTACAAAAACCACAACCAGCAAAACCAAATGAAGCAACACCTGACGAACAAGCAAAAATAGATGAATGGCAAACCTCAGACCACTTGGTCATGTCAATGCTCATAAACACCATGGATCCTCAAATTGCACGCCTATGCATGCTTCTAAATTCATCCAAAGCTATATGGGACAAGGTAAATCAACGTGTTGAAGTTTTATTTTCTAAAAAAGAAAGCACAAAAATGGTCATACAAATGATGGGAAGATACCGTGTGTAAATAAAATTTAATTTGCAACCCAAACATTTTTTATATTGTAACTTTCCCAATTCAAATCATGATTCAAATCTTGTTGAAGATATTAAAATTATTTATATATTCTCCCTTCATGAAACCCGTCTTAAACTTTATAAGCACACCTATTTTTTTAATGCATATTCAGAATTATATTTTAAAATATGGACTTAAAACCAAGTTAGGTACGAATACATTTTGTGCACATATGGAAATGAATTTCGCATCGTCATTTACTTTTTGGGTTGGTCAACTTAAATTGGATTTGGAAAATTAAAATTAAAATGAAAATTCCATTAGAATTAAAAATCTGATGATTAAAAAATTAGCACTTAGATTATTTTATGTATAATACATTGCCGACAATTGTCAATTTGGATATTGAAAAGAGAAACTATAGCCAGGTAAGGATGAGACATATTAATATTCAATAAAATTATGAACAGTTAAACAAAAAAACATACAGCGGTTACTGAGACATGATACTCAATCTAAACTGGTTGTAGAAAATGTTCTAAGACTAAATCTAAAAGTATATGTTAGATTTGGAAAATAATACTTATACGCCATTCTTACCTATCTTTAATTAAAGTATAATAAGCAGATCGGAGAATATATCATGTTGACAACATAGTTTAATTTTTAGGTTTACCATTTTACAGTCAGCCACGATCATCAACCACATAAAAACTGCAAAAATATTACAGATGAGGACTTCATAAATTACCATAGGTAGAAGATTGCAATTTGTATTCTTACCTATCTTTACTTCATCCAGATCGCCGCTATTTTTTCCGTTCGATTTGTTTGATTTGGGTATTTTATTTTAGAGTAGTTGAAGAAGATGGTACACGGTTGGAGAAGAAGAAATAGAGATGAAGGTAACCGTTGTTAAAGGTGCGAAGGATTTTTCTAAAAATTATGTATTGCCACGTGTTGATTAAAGAAGGGGGTGGATTCTCCTTTCCAACACAAGTAATAGATTAAAGAAGAGGGTGGATTATCCTTTCCAAGTAATAGATAGATAGATAGATGAATGGAAACAAAAAGTTTTAGCCATCGAAGAAGCAAATGGTTTATCTCAACTAAAGGTCGATGAATTGATAAGAAATTTGATGTCATACGAAGCAAATCTGCAGGCAAGAAGGAACAGATAAACGAGAAGAAAAATATAGCCTTCCAAGCCAACGATCACAACTAGGATTTAGATGAAGAAGAGATTGTTTTTATTGCTAAAAATTGCAACAAATTCGAGAAATTCAAAAAGATGACGAGATCTCAACATGGAGGAATTTCTAATTCATCAAACCATACTTTAATCAAATGCTTTGGGTGTGACAAGTTCCGACGCATGAAGAAACAATGCCCGGAACTTAACAACGACAAAAGGAAAAGAAATTTTGAAAAATTCATGAAAAGAAAATGGGCTTTTCAAGTAACATGGGATGACTCAGATTCATCCTCATCATCAGACAGTGACAACAATAGTGATTCTGAACAAGCTAATGTCTGTTTTATTGCAAACATTGACGAGGTATGTCCTGATATTACTTATGATGAAATTTTAGAACTTGGCATGGAATTAGATGACAAATATAGAGAAACTAAAAAGCTAAATAAAGAGCATGTTGCCAAAATAAGTCGTATGAAACTTGAAATAAGACTATTAAAAGATGAAAAAACAATTTTAGAGGATGAATTAGAAACTTCACAAGATAAATGTAAAAATTTATCTATTCAAAATGACTCTTTATCATGTGAAATAAAGAAAGTTCAACTAGAAAATGATGAAATTAGAAAAGAAAATGTTATATTAAAAAATGATATAGAAGCTTCAAAAACTGATATTACTAGTCTTAATGATAGGTTAGATAAGATTACTAACAATGTTTCGATATTTAATAAAGGAAAGCCAAACATGGATAACTCGATCAAAATTTCGAAACCATCTGGAAATTACAATGGATTAGGATTTAAGAAATCTTCCATACAGAAAAACTATAGTTCCTTAAATAAAGAAAAGATGTCTAGCACTAAAATAATTAAAATATGGATTCCAAAATCCAACAACAAACTAATTAGACAAAAACACATAGATAACTATTTGAAAAATGTTGTTCATAATAAAAAGTATATTATTAAAGGTCCCAAACCCATTTGGGTATGGCAACCGTTTCTTCTAACATTTAGAACCCTAACAAAAGAAGTGGTTACCAATTAAACTGTTTTTATCCCACAGGTACCCAAAACAAAATCTAATAATAAGGAGAAATGGATACTCGACAGCGGATGCTCCAAACATATGATTGGAAATGCACATATGTTATCAAATATAACATACAAAGATGGCGGTACTGTAACTTTTAGAGACAATTCGAAAGGGTTTGTTAAAGGAATTGCAGATGTCATCAACGTTGGTATGTCCACTTCACTTGTTATTACAAATGTTCTTTTAGTTAAAAACTAAAAACATAATCTTTTAAGCATTAGTCAACTTTGTGATAAAGGATTTAAAATTGATTTTGAAAGGAATAAATGCAATATATATGACCAAGATAAAAATCTGATTTTCGAAGGATTAAGGAAAAGAAACATATATGTTTTAAATATGAAATTTAATAACTCGAGTGATTTATGTTTAGCTGTGGAATTTAATGATCCATGG
Source organism: Allium fistulosum (assembly GCA_030737815.1). NCBI lineage: Eukaryota > Viridiplantae > Streptophyta > Magnoliopsida > Asparagales > Amaryllidaceae > Allium > Allium fistulosum. The sequence goes on from CM060906.1 coordinate 924,400,163, forward strand.
ATATGGCACAAAAGATTATGTCACATAAACTTTAAGTCTTTAAACAAACTAGCTAAACATAATTTGGTAAGAGGTCTCCCTAAAATAAGTTACAAAGTTAAACATTTATGTGATGCATGTCAATATGGCAAATTAAAAAAGAGCACTTTTAAAACAAAGAAGGAAATTTCTACCAAACATCCTTTAGAATTAGTACACCTTAATTTATTTGGACCTACTTAAATAAGATCAATAAATAATAAAAAATATGTATTTGTTATTGTAGATGATTTTTCACGTTATACATGGACATTATTTCTGAAACATAAAAGTGATACCTTTGAAATGTTTAAAATTTTTGCTAAAAGAATTAAAAAATTAATGAATCTTGAAATAAAAAGTATAAGAAGTGATCACGGAGGTGAATTTGAAAATGAAATTTTTGTAACAGAAAGGTATTACACATAAATTTTCATTTCCACGAACACCACAACAAAATGGTGTTGCCGAAAGAAAAAATCGTACACTACAAGAATGTGCACGAACTTTGCTAACATTAGTAATCTACCAAAGAATTTTTGGGCAGAGGCTATAGCTACTACTTGTTATGTATTAAATCATGTTACATTACGACCATTAACTAAAATATTTATTATGAAATGTTTTTTGGTAAAAAACCCAAGCTATCGCATTTTCGAATATTTGGTTGAAAATGTTTTATACTAAACACTAAGGATAATCTTGGTAAATTTGACTCAAAAGCCGATGAAGGTATCTTTATTGGATACTCGGACCGTAGCAGAGCTTATAGAATATTTAATACACGTACTAATACTATTGAAGAAAATTTACATGTCTCTTTTGATGAAAAAATTTCTATTACTAAAAGCAACGACGATGATGAGTTACTACAACCTACAGAAAATACCACAAATATAGATGACAATAATGAAAACTTATTTGATAATAATGCATTAAGATCACCACCTCGTATATTGAAAAATCATCCAATTAATAATATAATTGGTGATTTTAGTACAAGAGTTTCTACAAGACATCAATTAAATCAAATGAGTCACGTTGCATTTATTTCAAATTTTGAACCTAAATTTTTTAAAGAAGCTTCAAAAGACGAATCATGGATTATAACAGTGCAAGAAGAACTAAATCAATTTGAAAGAAATGAAGTATGGGAACTTGTACCAAGACCCACGGATCAATCTGTAATAGAAACTAAATGGGTATACAAGAATAAAGCTGATGAAGATGGAAACATTATATGTAATAAAGCAAGACTAGTAGCTCAAGGATATAATCAAGGGGAAGGAATTGATTTTGAAGAAACATTTTCTCCAGTTGCACGTCTAGAAGCAATACAGACGTTACTTACTTTTGCATGTCATCATAACTTTAGACTTTTTCAAATGGATGTAAAAAGTGCTTTTCTAAATGGTTATATAAAAGAACAAGTATATGTTGAACAACCCCCATTATTCATACATGAAAAATTCCCTAAACATGTATTTAAACTAAAAAAAGGCACTATACGGTTTAAAACAAGCACCCTATGCTTGGTATGATAGACTTATAACTCATTTAATAAATCCCGGTTTTCAAGTTGGAAAAATAGATACAACCTTATTTATAAAAAGAAATCAAAATGACATTTTAGTTGTCCAAATATATGTTGATGAGATAATATTTGGATCAATAAATGAAGAACTATGTAATTAATTTTCCGATATTATGAAAAATGAATTTGAAATGTCATATATGGGAGAATTAATTTTTTTTCTTAGGATTACAAATCAAACAATTATACAATGGTATTTTTATCAACCAAGAAAAATATTATCATAATTTATTAAAACAATTTGGAATGGATAAAAAAACTAGTAAACCAACTCCCATGAGTACAACTACACATTTAGATAAAAATGAAAAAGGTAAAGATTTTAATCAAAAATGATTTCGAAGTATAATAGGATCACTTCTATACTTAACGGCTGGTAGACCCGATATTATGACGAGTGTGTGTCTATGTGTAAGATTTTAAGCACAACCTAAAGATTCACACTATCGGGTAGTTAAACGTATTTTACATTACTTATCTGGAACTACAAATTATGGACTTTTTTATCCTAAAGATAGCTCTTTTGAACTTGTATCCTATAGCGATGCGGATTTCGGTGGCTGTAAAATCGATAGAAAAAGTATAAGTGGCACCTGTCATTTTGTCGGTCAATCTTTAGTTTCATGGTTTAATAAAAAACAAAATTTTGTATCACTTTCGACTTGTGAAGCAGAATATATTGCTACCGCTTTAGTTTGTGCGCAAGTAATATATATACAACAAACTCTTAGAGATTTCGGAAAAATTATAAACAAATCTCCAATCTTCTGTGACAACACTAGTGCAATAAATTTATCAAAAAATCCAATAAACCATTCACGAAACAAAACATATAGATATTCGTCATCATTTTTTAAGAGATAATGTCGAAATGGAAACAATATCTCTAGAATTCATAAACACCAAAAATCAAATTGCAGATATTTTTACAATCCTCTAAGCGAACAAATATTTATTAAGCTCCGTCGTGATCTCGGCATTGTATCACTACATGATATATAAAATAGTTTACCATTTCTACAACAAAACTTCTATGGTAAAAACATTACAGTTATCTTTTTCTCTGGTTGAAAAATCAAATAGTTTTATCACCTTTTTTTTTCTAACCACTCATCCTCTATTTACCATTACTTCCTCAACAAATTAAACAGACTACTTTTTAAAATAGAAAACTGTAAATATATATATATATGTGTGTGTGTGTGTGTGTGTGTGTGTATGTGTGTGTGTGTGTGAAAACCACATAACAGATCACAATCAAAGTTTCTATATATCTTTCAAAACTAAAAATTTCTAAAAATGTCTTCCGACAATGACTCCACTTACTCTGCTATTGACTACGCTTCACCTTCATCAGGAAGTACTTATACTTCCCCATCTAAAGTAACACCCAAATAATCCCCATCGCTCAACATTATTCCATCTCCTACATATCACACTGGCTACTCTCCAAAAGGAAAGAAAGCCAAAAATGGTGTCAATCTACAATCTGCCTCTCTTTCCGAAAAGGTTGATGATATACATCACTACCAACAAGAAATGGTTGGTCTTCAATGAGAGATGTATTATGAACAGCAATGACAAGGAGCTCATTTAAATTTCCTTGAGAAATGCATCCTAGCCATTTGTGGTCATTCACCGACTAAGGATTGTGTGCATGCAAGATCTCCGCGTTTAAAGGAAACTCCTCTACGAGCGCATTGGATCACCCCATGAAAATTATGGGGTGAAGGAACATCCCAAAAATAACACAGTCCAGTGCGTAATTACTGGTCACCACTTCGACCATTAAACGAGCGTACAAAGGATGAACCAAATTCTTGAGAAAAACCGAACAATTCCTCCAGCTCCCCTAAGTAATAATTTGTGTACGTTTCATAATTATTTGTATTATTTCACATTCTTCAATATAATAATTATCTAAATAAAACTACAATGTCAGAACAAATATTATTTAATAATCAAACATCTGAAATAACGATACATACATCTGATCTTGAATAAATATATCTTCCACCATATGCAAGACGCATGAAAAATATATAAAAATTCAATTCTTCCTAGTATATTCAGCACAAACGTCTAACAAGAACAATTAGATGTTTGTAGTAATTCTCTGGATATATTATCATTTTTTAGATAGACGTTTGCCTAAATTATCAGACGTCCGTTAAAAGTCTCTGGAAAAATACAACCTTCTAGCATAGACGTCTAAATAAACATAACAGACGTTTGTTCGAAACCTCTGTTTCTTCCACTTTTTGACAAGCTTTGGCACAGACGTTTACAAATTCGTTAGACATCTAAAATATAATGACAGACGTCTGAAGATATTTTCTGGAAAAAAAAACTCACATAGACAGACGTCTGATAAAACCTTCCAGACGTCAGTTCTCATTCACTATCTACGAAACCACTTCGCTCAAACGTCTGTGAGCATATTACCAGACATCCAAACGTATATCAGCCCCACAAATTCTTTCCACTATAAATTATCTTTTCTTCCTCCTCTCTCACCACCGTTCATTCTCTTAAGCCCTAAGCAAAAACCCTAAAATCCCAAATTAATTTCCTCCGAATTTAAACAAAATACATGGCTCCAAAATCCATACACTCTTTAAGAATAGAGGTGGCATCAAAATCGATGCGGTCCGGGATAGGACTCATATAAGTTAATGGTGATTCTTTAAATGGAACATCATTGAAAGATGGCTGAAGTTTGAAGTACTTTGAAGCTTGGAGTTAGCGTGGTGCTGGTGAAATAATAATTCATGAATCATAGGAGCTTAGAAGTATAAAAACGGTAGAGAAGTGCTGGAGTGGAAAGTGAAGTAGAGAAATGGCTAAGTATCACTTATATATATATAAGTTCCTACGAATTGATTGGTACTGATCGGTATGAATTTAAAGAAAATTATGAATGATGAACATGGATGACGTGGTTGATGTGGGAATGAAATGGTTATAAGATAGAAATTTACCTGACTAAAAGATAGGGTAGCTTTCAAAAATTCTCGAAGATGACCAAATGGATTAGTGACTTTAACATTTATATCCGCTAAAAGGATAAGATTGTCAACTATCCGAATCATTATCCCATTTTTTTCTCAAAAAGTATGCAATGTTTCACAAAAGCGGTGTAGATTATAAAAGCATATCTGTAGACTCTGATTCGGTTGTTGGTCCTGATCCAAAGCATGCTTTGTTGATACAAAAACATACTTTTGTGGGCAAGTGTTACCCCACATTTGAATAAAGCAATATCTTGATGGATCTGAACTATTGAATGACTAAGAAGTAGAACAAGAACCTTCATAAATATCAGTAAATGAAGTAACCAAGAAAAATGACTAAATATTGGAAAGATCAAATGGATTGGTACTGATCCATATGGATCGGTGTTGAACCATATAGAGAATTGGTGTACTTGGCCTACTTAGGGGCCAATGCATGAAAACAGGGCAAAAATGATGATAAGTCCTAAGTTAAGAAATGGGTCTTGGTTAGGACCACTTCCATAATATTGGAGACAAGTATAAAGTTGAAAAAAAGCACAAATAGAACAAAGCAAATAGATCGGTACCGATCCATACCTATCAGTCAACACCATTCTAGTTATGATATTTCATGTTGTGACCGATTGTTCTTGGTGAAACTTCGGATCTGAAGGTCCTAACTTGTTCAAATTGACTCTACTGATTTGTGTGCTCGATTTGTTCGATAAATACCAATCACTTCAACTAGGAAGGATCTTTTGATAGCCTACTGATTTTTGCATAGAGATTCATCTAATTCATACCTGACCGATTTGAATCACATGCCTATTGTAATTTGGTTATAATTGCAGAAGTAAACAGTAAAAAAGTTGATAGTGGATGTGGACTTAAGATTAGAGCCAGACCACTTTAACAATATGGTGTCCTATCTCTTTTATTTCTATTCTTCCATTTTAAATTCCGTTTGTATATGAATTGGAGCGTTTGCCCAAATTTTGAGCAATCATGTAGGTTTAAACCACTTAGAGTAGACTAATTTACACTAAAAATAGAATGAGAGAGCATTCTCTTTGATGATTACATGCTTTGTGTGTATATGGGATGTATGTGTAACCAATGCTACCTCACCCTAAGACGATGTTTATTTATGGTGACCTTTGTGCAGGAAATAAATGAAGTATGAGTAGGGCTGGATGTGCACTTACACAGGAGCAGGTACTTGATATAACCCGAGTGTCACACACACGATGTTAAATTGTAATTAAAACCTAACTTAATAAATAGACTTATTTTTAATTTTGTGCAGCTTTAACTGAAAGGTATTTTGGCCGAAGAATTATATTAGAAATTAATTTTTTTTGTTTTAAGGATATTTGAAAAAAAAGGAAATGAATGTTTTGGACTATAATTGATTTGCTGAAAACTTAACATATATTTATGGAATAAAACATTTAATTTAAGAAATAAGATTTTTATTTTTTTAAAGAATGAAGATATTTTTGTAAGAAATATGTTCTAAAAAATATTCTATTTAAAATCATTTTATGGAATTTTATTGATTGAAATATTTTGATTAAAGTTGTTTTTAGTTTGAAACATTATTTGATAAAATATATTGTAAAAAGTATTTTCTGGAATGTATCCTGATTTGATAATCTTTTGTTAGGAATATTTTATTAAGGAATATTTCAGTGGAAACTCTTATTTGAAAGAGAGAAATGATTTTTTGGAAAATACTTTACATTACATACTATATGAATTGAGAAGTAATTATTAAAGACTAACTAAAATCTAACTAGTTTCCTCGTAAAAATTCCTTCTTACAGTAACCTCTCTTCTCCCTTCTTCAAACATCCTCTTTCTAACCTCTTTCTCTCCTGCATTGCTGATCCTTCCTACCACACCATGTTGTCCCTTCTCACGGCGAAGAAGAAAATTAGACAGCGTCGCTTCTCAAATAATCTCTACCTAGGTCTTTGATTCGTTGTTTCCACCATAAAATTTGGTCCTAGCTTCTCTATACCTAAGCCATCGCCATTTGTTCATAAACTGTCATCGCCGATTTTTACTACTGATGCTATTCCCCTTGTTCATAATTCTAGTTATCTCTGTCGCAATTAACTCTCTTTCAAAGCTTACTATGTCATGTCTTAAACTTTCACTCATCGATATTGGTAATATGCTTACTAACTCAATAAGTGTAAATGTTCCAGCGCTTAGCCCCAAGCTACCTAATATTTCAAAGTTAGTTCATCATGATTCTTTACCATTGGAGCAATATGTTAGGTAGGATAACATTGTAATTTGTAATGTGGTTGATGATGTTTCTATGAGTAAGGTTAATGTTGGACAGGTTGAAATTCCATTGTTTCAACCCATGATCCCTTGTAGCTACTAGTTAACACTTTTGTTTTGTCATCCTCAACACTTCAACCCAACAAAGTCCCACTAGTTGTCCCTTGGAACCCATAGTTCCCAACAGCCCCTCCTTCTAAAAACTAATGGACCATTTTATTCACCTTATTACCTAGCAACGTGGGTGAGTAAATGCCCCGATCTTTTGACATAGTTGAAGTTGAAGGTGTTATGTTCTCTAGTTGAAGTTTTGCACATGGGAGTTGCATTTTAATCAGATTATCAAGTAGGATTTTTCTTTGGTTCGAATGTAACATCCCCTTACTTGGAGGCCCAAAACTAATGGCTATGGATATTGTGGTCATCCATAGTTATTAATCCTCGACGACCAAATATAGTGATATTAGATACATTGATACGCAGATCACAAGAATATGGAAAAAATTTAACAATTTAAAAACACATTTCCACATTCCATTCAAAATATTTTATGTTCATTACATAATCCCAAAAACGTTAACCACGTTAAGAGAAATATAATTATTACGCATACGCTAAGAGCGACATATGAAGATGCCCACTTGGTTGATTAGAGTATATAATAAGACTAATAAATCTGCCTTTACATCCAAAATACACAGCGGAGAAAGATAACTCTAAATAACTAACTGCCTCCTGCACACCTCCAGAAGCTTTATTCGTCTAAGAAGAGAACCTGGAAACTCTAAACCTCAAACTACTCAAAATCAATTGAGTACCCGAGAGTTTAAGGGGAAAATAAAAATTTCGAGTCAGACATAAAGCCTGGTATGAGTAATAATCTAACATCTCAATCCATGTAGATATCAAGTGAGACCATGCTGCCTAGTGGAACGGGATTTCCCCTCATTGGTATCCTAAAACCTTTTCAAAACCATATACTGTGCTCCTGCATCCATAATGGTTAAAACATAGCATTTCAAAATATGATGATGATATACATATATAAACATTTTGGATATCCCATCCCAGTTTAATTGACTCCCTGTCATATTTATAGGTTTTAGGGTCAATATTAACCTGTTAGTTTTCATGGGTTTAATAATAACCTTTTTATAATTCATGGACACCCTATCCTATTTCGGAGTTTTCATGGGATCACTAAGAACCTGTAGGCCTCTGCCAATTAACTTAATTAATTCATGGGTTCTCCTTAACCTATTGGTCATTTCAATAACTCATCTTATATCTAGTTTTCATGGGTTGACTAGGAACCTATGGATTACCCCAGTTACTACCTTCTTAGCCTAGTTTTCATGGATTGACTAGGAACCTACTGATGCCTCCCTTAACTTCTTTCTTATCCAAGTTTTCATGGGTTTACTAGGAACTTTTTGACCGATGTCAATACTTAATCCGGATATAGTTTTCATTGGTTCACTACAAACCTATTGGCCCCTTCCAACCATCCTTAATACATAGTTTTCATGGGTTTACTATGAACCTATTGGTTACCCCCAATAACTTCCCAATTATAGTTTTCATGGATTTACTATGAACCTATCTCCCGGACAACTTCAAGGTTTAGGCATCCTATATTTTGGTCTCCCTGACTCCCTAGATGCAATACTACTCATTCGGGAGTTTAATCAATTTATATTCACTACTGGGTTAATCTAGCTGGTTCTTCTATCCCTTTTTCCCAAAATACAGCTATGGGTCCTTTATCATGTGAATATATTCATATTTGAAGAAGCAAACACAACAACTTACAATACCACTCCTTTGGGTTTAATGTCCTTGAAATGCTTTATAAGACATAGTTAATCCCTTTGACCTACATTTTTATCAAGGCAATACTTCTTCAAATTTACACACTTAAAGTCATTTCCAAACTCGTTTATTTAGCCATGGGTTTTCCTTTTAAAAATGAGTTTGGGTTTAAAAAGCCTTTCGATTCCTTTGAAACCTTACTTTCGACTTCATTGGACAACCTCCTTCGAAAGCATTAAATTATATCTTTAAAACATTAGGCTCCTGTCTTTAAAATACATTAAAACATCTCTTTCGAAACCTTTCGACCTTGTTAAAGTATTATCATATAAGTATAGAAGCATAGCTTCAAAACCATTCTAAAATACCCCTTTCAAAACAATTGAAGGTTACCCTTCGAAACCAATACCTTTTGAAGCCATTGGGTTTATTTTTAAAATAACATTTTTGGGTCAAAGTGAACATAAGCGAAAGCATCTCTTTCGAAACCATTCTTTATTTCAAAAAGTATTGGGAAAGCTTGATGGCGTCGAAACCATTCTTTCGAAAGCATTAAAACATCTGGGTAAAACAATTGAAGGCTGGCTTCGAAACCCCTTCCGAAACCATTGCCTTCGAAACCCCTAACCCCTTTCGTAAGCAGTAGGATGTGGCTTATATTTATAAAAACAAACAGTACCTTTCGACAGCATTGATGTCTTCAATACCATTGAAAGACAACTAAACATGGAAGGATTTTGACTTGGTCGAAACTACCCCTTTCGAAGGCTTCAAACAAAAACTAAGTAACTTCTTCGGAAGCTACTACTTCAAAACAAAGGTTGCCGCTCTCCTTCGAAAGCTTCTTTAGAAATACCCTTTCGAAATGAATGGTTTCGACTACTTCAAAACCCTTTTGTAAAAATGCAAGCACTTTTCTTTTAAAAAAAACAAAACAAAGGAACCTACCCCTTCGGAAGCTACGTTTCGACACCCTACCTTCCGCCTTTCTCCAATCCACTACGTACAAGTTAAATGATACCATGTGTGATGGTTTACAAGTTTCAACCTAGAAGGTTTTGACTAGGTTGGAGGCAGAAGCTCTGGGTCGAAGGCTCCTTCCAAAGATGGCGGAACCTGCTTTTCTGAGAAAAAGGCTATTTTTTCTAAATAAAGTAAACTTTTTGTAACTAACTTGCCCACTTGTAAACACCTGATTGGTTACAATAAACTTTCTAATTATTTTGCTAATATTTGCCAAATTTTCTTAGATCTAAAAACTAAACAACATTTAACAAATACGCCCTTCCAATTAACAAAACAATTAAATCATTTAGATCCTCCTTTCAAAATAATTTAATTTCCATACTAAATCACTTAGTAAAAATCCCTAAAAATTCCGAAAATTCACTTTAATCATGTCGTCTAAACTATTAAAATTTCAGACCCAAATCCTTATATAATTTCCGAAATAATTTTATAAACCCAAATAACCATCATTGAAATTGAATAATTGATGATCAAATGGTTTTTACTCAAAGAACCCTTTTATTCATATTTTCCTTTGAAAATTCATAACTAATTCTCCACGACTTGGAAAATTATAAAAATTGAAACCCAACTCCAAAATCATGTATCTCATAACCAATAATTTTTCCATGGCATTTAAAAATCATTTAATCTCGGTTTTACCCTAAAACCGTGCATATCTCCTTTGAAACAATCTTGTTTAATTTAAACAAATATAAATCAAGCATTTCATAATCTATTATATAATAAAAATGAATTTACCCTTAAATTCGAAACATTTGATTATAAAAACCAAAATAGAGATGTAGTGATTATTATTCACCTTAGTTTGGATAATGAAATTGGAGATTGATTGAGGTTGATTTCTTCTAGCTTGAATCCTAAGCTTTACTTGAAATTTTCTTCACTTCTTTCTTCCTAATTGCCGGCTTCCTTTTCTTTTTACGTTTTAAAATTTTTTTTATGATAAAATGAACGTGTATTTCCTAGAGGTAATGGTATAAGGGTGGGAATATGGGTGGCTATTTACCATTATGCTCTTGTGTCTAATTAGCTAACACTTAACCATTTATAATATAAGTTCATTCAATTTAAATAGTACAGCCACTAAATTAATTAACCAACCTCAATCTCCTTATCACTCTATATTTTTCTATTTAATTTATTCTAATTAAATCTCCTAAATAACGTTAACAAAAATTAGGAGAGTTACAGGCTCCCCTTCTTAAAGAATTTCATCCTCAAAATTTAGTAAGGACTAACTAGCAATCATAGCAATCATCTATAACAACTCCAAACATCCATACCAGCCTACCTGACTAGCAACTAATCTATATAAATCTAATATAGACATACCATCAAAGTTGATCAGGATAAGCATCTAGAATCTTGTTCTCTATCTCCCAAGTACAGTCCTTCTCGTTGTCGCTCCACTAAACTTTCACCAACTTGACTGTCTTGGTCCTCAATCTTTTCTTATCTCTTGCTACAACCCGAATTGGTTGTCTAACAACAATCAAATCGGGCTCTACTACTAAGTCCTCTAACTCTGTCTAAGGAATAGTAGCCTCTGGATCATGCACATATCTATGAAGATGAGACACATAGAATACATTATGGACACCAACCAAACTGCTCGGCAACTTTACTATGTACTTGAGCTTTCCAATTCTCTCTAAAATCTGGAATGGACCTACATATCTTGGTGCCAACTTTCCTGATTTTCCAAATCGTACCACATACTTCATCGGTGATACCTTAATGAAAACCCTATCTCCCACTGAGAACTCTAGATCTTTACGCCTCTTATCTGCGTAACTCTTCTGACTGGATTGAGCTTCCTTCATCCGACCTCAGATTAACTCAATCTTTTCTGACGCCACTCTAACCAAATCCGGACCTAAGACTAATCTGTCTCCGGTCTCTAACCAACATGTCTGTGATTTGCATAGCCTTCCATACAAAGCTTTAAAAGGCGCCATTCCTATGCTAGTCTGATAACTATTATTATAGGAAAACTCAATCAAATATAGGTGATTCTCCCAAGATTCACCAAAGTGCAATACACAAGCTCTCAATAAATCCTTGAGTACCTTATTGATTCTCTTAGTCTGCCCATCCATTTGTAAGTCATAAGGTGTACTTATCTTGAGCTTGCTACCCAATACCTCTTGTAGACTCCTCTAAAATTCGCAGGTAAATAATGCAACTCTGTCGCTGACTATGCTACTAGGTATCCCATGAAGTCTAACGATGTTCTTCATGAACAACTTCACTTAAATAAATGCCGTCTTGGTCGACTTGACTGGAATGAAATGGGCACTCTTGGTTACCCTGTCCACTATAACCCATATGGTTTCATTTCCCTTATTCGACCTTGGCAACCCGTCTATAAAATCTATGGATATCGAATCCTATTTCCAAACTGGAATCTCTAAAGGCTAAAGCAACCCACTCGGCTTCTGATGTTCGGCCTAAACTTGTTGACAGTTCACGCACTACCTAATCCACAAGCCGACATCCCTCTTCATGCCTTCCCAATAGAAGCTCCTCTTCATATCCTGATACATCTTGGTCCCTCCATGATGAATCGTAAACTTGGATCGATGACATTCTTCCAAAACTTCTCTCCTTAAGCTCTCTACATTCAGAACACATAATTCTCCCTTCTTTCTGAACCATCCCCTTTGGTCAAGACTATAATCCTTTAAATCATCGATCTCTGACCCTCCCTCAAGCCTTCTAATCCTCTCGGCTAAAACTGGATCTTCTCTCTGCTTAGAAGCTATCCTCTCGATCAACACTGGTCGAACTTCTAAACAAGACAACATGGCAGTCCCCTGACTAGAACTAGTAGTAGATCTTAACTGCACACCGCAACTGGCCAAAGCTTCAAGATCCTTCAATTCTTCTAACATAGCTAACACCATATTCTAATGTTTTCTACTAAGAGCATCTGCTACCATATTTCCTTTCCCTAGAGTATACTCTATACTGAAATCAAAAGCAGCCAAAAACTCCAGCTATCACTGTTGTCTCATATTCAACTCCTTCTAAGAGAATAAATATCTTAAAGACTTATGATCTGTATACAACTCAAATATCTCCCCTAAGAGATAATGTCTCCAAATCTTCAAGGAAATTATCACCACAACCAACTCTAAGTCATGAGTATAATATCTTACTTCGTGCGGTCAAAGCTGTCTGGATTCGTAGGCAATAACTTTACCCTTCTACATCAATACTGCTCCCAATCCCGTTCCACATGAATTGGTGTATACTACCAACCCTTGGTTTCCGTCTGGAACTACTAGCACTGGTGCATTGGTCAACAAATGCTTTAACTTAAGGAACCCTTCCTCACATTTGTCGGACCAAACAAACTTCACATCTCTCTTGGTCAACTTCGTCAAAGGTGCTGCTATCTATGAGAAATCCTTAATGAATCTCCGGTAATAGCCAGCAAGTAAAAGAAAACTCCTGATCTCGGTTATCGTCTCTGGTCTCTTCCAATTGTTCACAGCTTCGATATTATTTGGATCGACTGACAATCCTTTCTCTGAAACCACATGACCAAGAAACTTAACCTCTTTCTTCCGAAAATGACACTTGGAAAACTTTGCCTTTAGCTGATTCTGCCTCAGTGTCTCAAGCACAACTCTAAGATGATTTTCATGTTCCTTCTCATCCTTAGAGTATACCAAAATGTCATCTATAAACACCAACACAAATCTATCCAAATACTCTCGGAAGACTCGGTTCATCAAATCTACAAAGAAAGCAGGTGCATTCGTCAATCCAAATGGCATTACTAACAACTCATACGAACCACATCTAGTTCAAATTTCTATCAAAGGAATTTTGTCCTCCGCCACTCTCAACTGATGGAACCCTGTCGATAAATCTAAATGGGGAAACACCTTGACTCCGCTCAACTGATCAAACAGATCATCTATTCTCGGCAGAGGGTACATATTCTTGATCGTCCTTTCGTTTAATTACGATAATCAATGCACATCCTTAACGACCCATCTAGTTTCTTTATGAATACCGCGGCCGCTCCCCAAGGCAAACTGCTTTGTCTAATAAAATTTTTTCTTCTAGATCCACTTGCTGCACCTTCAATTCCTTCATCTTTGTTGGTGTCATCCTGCTAGGTGGTCTACTCATAGGTTCAGCTACCGGTACAAGATCTATTCGAAACTCAATAGCTTTTTTTGATGGTAATCCCATAACCGACTCAAAGACATCTGCTAATTCTCTTGCCATCCGAACCTGATTTAACTCTTCTCCAACCTCCATGGCACTTAACAAAGCCCAAACAGTCCTACTGGAATTCTTCACTGAGAAGATGATTCGGTTATGACTATCTGGGTGTTTCAACGATATTTCCCTATCATGGCAAAATATCCTAGCCTTATACTTACCCAACCAACCCATACCCAAAATGATCCTAAAATCTACGAAATCAAAAACATACAGACTGCATGAAAACTTATGACCTAACAAATCAAGTTCTAACTGGTCATATCTCATCCCTGGAGTTGCATACCCTCCTATTGGATTCGCAACCCTTAAGGAAGTAACAAGGTATGTGGGTTCTATGCATAACCTATCAACCAAATACTGTGATATAAATGAGTGTGATGCACCGGTATCATATAGTACCCTAACTGGTATACTCTGAATCAAAAGCGTACCTTCCATCATAGTTTTCCCTTTCTCTGTTGTAGTAGTCCTAGAAGAAGATGGTGGTCAAATAGCAAAAAACTTCCTTTGTCTACCCTGACTGGCTCTGGACACTGGTTCTTGTAATGCCCAACTTGGTCGTAGTTGAAGCATTTCACATTCTTCTTCTCTGCAGGCTTCTTCCTTTTGCCAGTCCGACACTCATGAGCATAATGACCCTTCTTATCACACTTAAAGCACACCAAATCAGCCTTTTCCTTCTTGGCAGCCTCCCTTTTCTGGGCTCCCTTCTTCTTAAAGAATTTCCTCTTCTTTCCCTGAGGACCCTGGGATTCAACTGGCTTCTCCCAAGCAGAAACATCAAGCATCTCTTCATGGCGAATAGCCATTTCCACCACCACATTACAACGTTCTCTGACATGTGTCATGGTCATTCTAGCAAGCTTCGGTCTTAGTCCTTGAATGAACCTTTCATTCCTTCTGTTGTCAGTGTCTATAGTAGCATATCCATATCGAGATAGCTCATCAAACTTAGCAGCGTACTCGATTACTGACATATCTCCCTGAACAAGGTCCGTAAACTTTCTCATCAATGCCGACTTGGCAACCGCAGATAAGAACCTCTGCTCAAATCTCCTTTTGAAATTAGCCCATGTCAGCTCTTCCTCCGGGACTCCGGCTGTCACACTATTCCATTAATGGAGTGCTGCCCCTTGCAACTGTCTAGAGGCCAGCCTCCTCTTTTCCCCATCATCCAAGCCTAAATCAATAAAGATCCACTCACAGCTCAGCAGCCAATTCTCAACCTCAACATCATTCTCCGTTCCCATAAATGGCTTTCCACCCAGACTGGTGTAGTTTCTGCTCAGCTTAGTATAATTATATCCAACTGGAGCTACATGATTAGCTCTTCCAACATTACCTGGAGCTCCTCCTTGCAAGAGATTAGCTAACAACTGATACACCATCCCCACATCTACTGGCGGACATCCAGCACCTACATTGGCCTCATCATTTGGATTAACATTCGCCCGTCGACCTTGGTTCCTCCGGGTATTAGGTCAGGCATTTCCATTGGTTATGGTGCTTCCTCCATCTAGATTTCCTCTTCTGTTTCCTGCTTCCATATCCTCTTTCTAAAAATCTTCATATGAGCCTTAGCAAGATACATAAGAACGGTCTAATAGAGAGGGGAACACGTACTTAGATATATACCTATATATCAAATACAAGTACATTACTATTGCATTAACCCAAACCCTAACCATATTTTTAAATTCTTTGGATTATGTTTCAAAAAGCTTTTAGGTTTAAATTTACTTTTAAAGTTTAATACACCTATGCTCTGATACCAACTTATAACATCCCCCTACTTGGAGGCCCAAAACTAACAGCTACAGATCATCCATAGTTATTAATCCTCGGCAACCAAATACGGCGATATTAGACACATTGATACATAGATCACAAGAATATGGAAAAAAAATTAACAATTTAAAAAAGCATTTCCACATTCCATTCAAAACATTTCATGTTCATTACATAATCGCAAAAACGTTAACCACGTTCAAAAAAATACAATTCTTACACATACGCCAAGAGCGACATATGAAGATGCCCTCTTGGTTGATCAGAGTATATAATAAGGCTAATAAATATTCCTTTACATCCAAAATACACAGCGGAAAAGGCTAAATCTAAATAACTAACTGCCTCCTGCATGCCTCCGTAAGCTTTATTCATCTAAGATGAGAACATGGAAACCATAAACCTCAAACTACTCAAAATCAATTGTGTACCCGAGAGTTTAAGGGGAAAACAAAAACTTTGAGTCAGACATAAAGTCTGGTATGAATAATAATCTAACTTCCCAATCCATTTATATATCTAGTGAGACTACGCCACCAAGCGAAACGGGTTTCTCCTCACTAGTATCCTAACCTTTTCAAAATCATATATTGTGCTCCTGCATCCATAACGGTTAAAACATAGAATTTCAAAATAAGATATTGATATACATATATAAACATTTTGGATAACTCATCCCTAGTTTAATTGACTCGTTGTCATATTTATAGTTTCTAGGGTCAATATTAACCTATTAGTTTTCATGGGTTTACTAATAACCTTTTTATAATTCATGGACACCCTGTCCTATTTTAGAGTTTTCATGGGATCACTAAGAACCTGTAAGCCCCTGCCAATTAACTTAATTAATTCATGGGTTCCCTTAAATCTATTGGTCATTTCAATAACTCATTTTATATCCTAGTTTTCATGGGTTGACTAGGAACCTGTGGATTACTCCAGTAACTCCCTTCTTATCCTAGTTTTCATGGGTTGACTAGGACCTTACTGATGCCTCCATTAACTTCTTTCTTATCCTAGTTTTCATGGGTTGACTAGGAACCTTTTGACTAATGTTAATACTTGATCCGGATATAGTTTTCATGGGTTCACTACAAACCAATTGGCTCCTGCCAACCATCCTTAATACATAATTCACGGGTTTACTATGAACCTGTTGGTTACCCCCAATAACTTCATTCATAGTTTTCATGGGTTTACTATGAACCTATCTCCCAAATAACTTCAAGGTTTAGGCATCCTATATTTTGGTCTCCCTGACTCCCTGGATGCAATTCTACTCATTCACCAGTTTAATCAATTTATATTCACTACTGGGTTAACCTAGCTGGTTCTTCTACCCCTTTTTCCCAAAATACAGGTATGGGTCCTTTATAATGTGAATATATTCATATTTGAAGAAGCAAATATAACAACTTACAATACCACTCATGTGGGTTTAAAGTCCTTGAAATACTTTATAAGACATAGTCAATCCCTTTAACCTACATTTTTATCAAGGCAATACTACTTCAAATTTACATACTTAAAGTCATTTCAAAACTCCTTTATTTAGCCATGGGTTTTTCCTTTTAAATATGAGTTTGGGTTTAAGAAGCCTTTTGACACCTTCGAAACCTTTCTTTCGACTTCATTGGACAACCTCCTTCGAAAACATTAAATTCTATCTTTAAAACATTAGGCTCCTGCCTTTCGAATACTTTAAAACATCTCTTTCGAAACCTTTCGACCTTGTTAAATTATTATCATATAAGTATATAAGAAAAGCTTCGAAACCATTCTAAAATACCCTGTCGATACCATTTAAGGTTACTCTTCGAAACCAATACCTTTCGAAGCCATTGGGTTTATTTTTAAAATAACATGTTTGGGTCAAAGTGAACATAAGTGAAAGCATATCTTTCGAAACCATTCTTTATTTCAAAAAGTATTTGGGAAGCTTGATGGCGTCGAAAATATTCTTTCGAAAGCATTAAAACATAAGGGTAAAACAATTAAAGGTTGGCTTCAAAACCCCTTCTGAAACCATTGCCTTCGAAACCCCTAACCCCTTTCGAAAGTGGTAGGAAGTGGCTTATATTTATAAAAACAAACAATACCTTTCGACGGCATTGATGTCTTCAATGCCATCGAAAGGCATCTAAACACGGAAGTTTTTCGACTTGGTCGAAACTACTCCTTCCGAAGGCTTTAGATAAAAACTAAGTAACTTCTTCTAAAGCTACTACTTGAAAACAAAGGAGGCAGCTCTCCTTCGAAAGCTTCTTTAGAAATACCCTTTCGAAACCACCCTTTGGAAGCTACTACTTGAAAACAAAGGCGGAAGCACTTGTCTTTTAAAACAAAACAAAACAAAGGAGCCTACACCTTCGGAAGCTACGTTTCGACACCCCTACCTTCCGCCTTTCTCCAATCCACTACGTACCAGCTAAATGATACCATGTATATCGGCTTACTAGTTTCGACCTAGAAGGTTTCGACTAGGTTGGAGGCGGAAGCTCTGGGTCGAAGGCTCCTTCCAAAGAAGGGGGAACCTGCTTTTATGAGAAAAAGGCTGTTTTTGCTAAATAAAGTAAACCTTTTGTAACTAAGTTGCCCACTTGTAAACACCTGATCGGTTATAATAAACTTTCAAATTATTTTGCTAATATTTTCTGCATTTTCTTAGATCTAAAAACTAAACAACATTTAACAAATAAGCCCTTCCTATTAACAAAACAATTAAATCATTTAGGTCCTCCTTTCAAAATAATTTAATTTCCATACTAAATCATTTAGTAAAAATCCCAAAAGGTTCTAGAAATTCACTTTAACCATGTTTCCTAACATATTAAATTTCATACCCAAATCCTTAATATTATTTCTAAAACAAATTTGTAAACCCCAATAACCATATTTTCCTTTGAAAATTCGTAACTAATTCCCCACGGTTTGGAAAATTATAAAAATTAAGACCCAACTCCAAAATCATTTAACTCATAACACATAATTTTTCCATGGCATTTAAGAATCATTTAATCTCGGTTTTACCCTGAAACTGTGCATATCTCCTTTGAAACAATTTTGTTTAATTTAACAAATTATAAATCAGGCATATCATCATCCAATAGATCTTAAAAACGAATTTCCCCTTAAATCCAAAACATTTGATTATAAAAACCAAAATAGAGATGTGGTGATTATTATTCACCTTAGTTTGGATAGGGAAATTGGAGATTGATTGAGGTTGATTTCTTCTACCTTGAATCCTAAGCTTTACTTGAATTTTTATTATCTTCTTTCTTCCTAATGGCCGGCCTCCTTTTTTTCTTACGTATTAAAATTTTGCTTATGATAAAATGAATGTGTATTGCCTAGAGGTAATGATATAAGGGTGGAAATATGGGCGACTATTTACCTTAATGCCCTTGTGTTTAATTAGCTAACACTTAACCATTTATAATATAAGTTCATTCAATTTAAATAGCACGGACACTAAATTAATTAACCAACCTCAATCTCCTTATCACTCTACATTGTTCTATTTAATTTATTCTAATTAAATCTTCTGAATAATGTTATTAAAAATTAGTTGTGTTACATTGAACCCACCTCACCATTACATTAAGGAGCACTACTATCGTGTATTGAAGCTTAAGGATGGTTTGAAAGTTCATTATGACGACTCGATGCTTTTCTTCACATTCTCTAATGTTGAAGAGAGATAACAAATTCTTGAACCAAAGCCCTCATTTATTTATAAGAAGCCATTTATTACCACTACATGTAGTCCATCTATTGACAACGCTCGAGTACAAGTCTTATACATCCCCGTTTTGGCACACTTCTCACATAACCCACCTGTACTGCAATCTTTGGTTGGTCTTAATTGGTTAGCAAACCAAATAGGTAGCCTTATGTGTTTTGTTCCAAACACTATCGCGAAAAGGGGACTAGTTTATGCAAAGACTTTGATTGAATTTTTTTAAACAAACCTCTTCCCACCAAGCATAGAGTGTAGGCTGCAGAGAGTCATGTTGCGACCATTGATATCTATTACGACTTGGCTCTTTATGTATGTTGACGTGTCACTCTTTTGGTCACATAAAGGAATCATGCAAGTAAAGCTTCTCAACAAATTCCAATCCAACCACTGTTGCCCCTATGGCTATCGCTTCCAAACTCCAATTACCTCATCCTCTTATTCGAAAGTGGGTCCCAAAGCCAAAGCCTCCTACTCCTCCATCTTTAGCAATCACTAAAGATGTTACTTATGTGCTTGATGTACATAATTTGGAAGCTCTTACTCCCACTATTACATCTGCAACTATTTTACCAGTTGAAGTACCAAATTAGGAGCTAATTTGGGTAAATGAGTACTCTTAGATGCATTTGGAACCAACGAGTAGCAATTTTTATAACTATGCGAGTAGCAAGGATGGTAAAGAAAGGCGCCTATTCTTCCATGCTATAGGGTTAGCCTTATTCTTAATAACATTGGAGTTCTTGGTGATAGGAATAAATTTGTTTTAGCTTATAATACTTGGGACTTGAGATATTTATACAGTTGTGAGTCGGTGGACTTTGTTTTGAATCTAGTTTCTCTATTATCTAGATTTTTACATAACATTAGGCCCAGTCCGTCCTCTAATGGCAACGAGTCCTCATCATCTAATGAGTGTAGTCCATATTTTGTTTTTAGTAGACGAGATACTATAATCTCGCTTCTGTTGTATACCGTGTCTTGTAGTTGCTAAGGAATCTTTGCCTCACACTTATTTATATATTTATGCAAAGTAGACGACCACTTTAAAACTTACTTGCTTTGGCAAATAAAAGATATGAATTGAGAAGTAATTGTTCATGAGATTTTTCATCTCAGAAACACCCAAATATTTTTCTGAAGTAATCACGATGCTGAACGCTTTCACAATTATGAATCAACAAGTTTAAGTAATATTAAAATTTCCTCTAAAGGTCATAATAATGTTATTTTAATGCTTACGTAGTTATGAGGAAGATATTCGAAATTCAATGGGTCGTCTCCATCAATTCGTTAAAGCAATCCATTTAAAATGAAGATGGAAAAAATAGTAATGAACTAAAGGTAATAAAGAACATAGAGAATTTACGTGGTTTAGATGTTAATATTTCCTACGTCCACGGGTAAAATGTCTTTATCTTCTTCTTTCGTTCTTAGTACATAGAAAAATGATAGAGAGTACAATCTTTGATTTCTGTGTCCAAAAAGAGTAAAGTATAAAATCCCCTCTTTTCCGCTATAGTGCCCTATTCATTTATAGTACACATAGATTCACATAAATTCCCGACATCATTCTTCCGGCCTTTTCATTCCTACCTTTGGATTATGCCACGTATCGATCATCCATCTCGCTTATTTGCTATGCATGGATTGCTGACATGGTCTTCGATGGGAAACTGTAATTTAAGCTGATGAATTTTGAATTTGGGCAGAAAGCTTGAAAATGAGGTAGGAAAATGCAACGATCTGCATTTCTTACACCCAAAGGCGACACTTAATACATCCTTGGAATTTATGTGCCAATCAACTGAGTGCCTGAAAGACAGGTCATAGGGTAAAGAAAATAAAAGATAAGGAAAACAAACAAAGAATTTTCTCACAAACGTTAGTGTTACATATACATCAACATAGAATAGTACATATTGTTACTCCAAAATGTTACATCAAAGTTACAACAAGTACTATTCCCAACAAAGGTAGTTATACCAGCCTGCCAACCAGTAATACATGATATATAGTCACAACAAAAATAAACAAAACTACTAGATTATGATGAAAGCTCCTACTCCATGCTGCTTCCCAAAATGCTCCAAAGAAACCTGACTACTTGGCTACTCATAAAAATTTTAGTACCCAAGAGTTTAAGGGAAAGAAATAAAACTCTGGGTCACACATGGATCTGGTGTGAGTAAAGCATATGTTTTAGCTTTCAAAAAATACTTTGAAAACAAGGTATCTTGTAAGACCATGCCGCACATAAACACAGACGAGTTTTTATCTTATGATAACCAAAACATTTCTATATAAAATCTTCCGAGATTATCATAATGTCTAGGGTTAAGATAAATTCAAAATCATAGCCAAAATTGTTTGTAACAACCCGAGCTTTTGTGAGAATTTAATATCGTCATTAAACGATTAGAATGCTAGTTACTTGCTCGATTGAGTTTTTGATCGATTGGAATCCTTTGATAAAATGGTTATTTAAAATTGCAATTGGAATTTTTAGAGTTAAAACTCTTTCATAAATTGTTAATTGCTAATTGGGCTTTACAAATTGAAATAGCGTGGCCCATAACTATTGACACCGTGATAGCATCAGAGGAAAACCGACCCCCTTTCTCCCATTTTTTCATTCGTAACCCTAAATCCTAAAATCAAAACGAGAAATAAAAATGGTGGTCGTTCCCTTCTTATTCAATTCGAACCCGTCCCCTTCATTTCCTTTTCATTGCCAACCCTAATGAGTAATAACGAATAGAAATGGCGGCCACTAAATTGCTTTGTTCGTTCGTTCAAAAGCCAGGACTTCTGCCGACTTCGTTCGTCTCTCCCGCGCCACTCTTCGACAAATTAGGGATGCCGACCTTGGGTTGCTCGATCGAAGACTCTTGCTCGTCGATCGACTGGAGTGCTCGCAGTGGCGTCTAAGGTGAGTGTTTCACTCACATCTAATTCCTACCTTGAGTGTATTATTGTTCGAATTCTACAATTTTCGTTCGTATTTGATTGTTGAATTCGTCCCTTGTTTGTCGGTCATTCGATTATGTATTTTCTTTGAGTATTGACTTCATTGCTTGGACTATTTCTGATTTCGTGAATTTCTCTGGTTGGTTTCGACCTATTGTTGTTGATGATTTTATGATGTTGATGGTTCGACTTTCGACCTTGTTCATTTGATTGTTGCCTTGAGAACTTTGTTGCTTTTAGCTTGATACACGAGGTTTTGAACCGTTCGATTTTTGATAACCTCATCGCTGGCCTGTTCATCTCCTTATTGGATCACGGCTTTGACTGGGTTCGATGTTGACTTCAATTCAGATTGAAATTCATGCTGTAGCGTACTTAACTTGTTTGATTTGAACTGCAAATGATTTTGAGCATTTTTGTTGGCATCGGTATTAACGTGAATTTTGTTTCTGTTCAATTTAATTATCACTTGACTTCGGCTGTGATAATGTTGTTTTCGACTTCGACTTGATTTTTGAGATGGATAGAGCAAGTAGTGGTTTTGTTTGTTGTTGCAGTTGCCTCCTCACTTGAACCTGTTTCAGTGATGTATTTGCATTTGCCACTGTTTTGTTGAATTACATTCATTTTGCATACTGCCTCCAGTTCACTGTTTTATGTATTGAGTTGCATCATTGACTTTGAGCTACTGTAGTCATGTGCTCTGGTCATTCACTTGTTAGTGTAGACTGTGCTTGTTTATCCATTCATGGTTGCATGTTGTTGTTGTGCACTTGTCAGTGTAGTCTTCATCTTGTTGCCAGTAGCATTCATGCTTCATTGTGTAGTTGTGTTGCATTCCTTTGGTCAAGTTGCATACCCGTGAGTGTCCGTGAACATTGTGATTTTGAAATGTCTGCACGTCATTGTACCCTTAATGGTACTTGAGTCTTGTTTATAGTTGGGTTCATTACTGAGTTATTTCACTGCTGCATCACGCATGGCCATTCACTTGAATTCTTTGTTGGCTTTGCTGTCTTCATACATTTGCAGTTTTTAGTGTTGGATTGTTGCACAGTCTTTATGAACATGGTTCATGTATATGATGTGCCTTGAGCATTGCTCTGTATTCTAAATTTGTCTGACCACTTGGTTGCCATCTTGGTCTGGTTCCTTCATATTGTTGACTTGTGTACTTCACTGTTGCATAACATGTTATATCTTACGCCATGTCTCACCTTTGAGTTGTGTTTCACTGTATTATAGTAGTGGCGAGGCAGTACAAGCGTGCGTGTACTGCAGCCCTAGCAAAAGTGGCAGATTTAGCTGATATTTCGATGGTTAAATTGTTTGTTGGTTTAATTCAACAATTTGAAGTTGCATTTTGAAATGGCTCATTTTGATTTTGGATGGACCCGTTTGCTTTTGGACTCATTGATCTTCTGAGTATTTCATAGGCTGTATCGGCGAGGCAGTACACGTTAGCGTGTACTGCAGCCAATCAGCATTGATGTTTTTAAATTGACATTTCAATTGTTTAAATTGATTTGGATTGCTGATTTGTTGTTTAACACTGTATAGTGTTATATCTGCCGTTATCCGATTCTTTTATCGAGGAGTCGGATATACGAGATTTTTGTGACTGTCGTCTATTTGATATTTGATTATTATTGCTTCTATGCATTAATAACTGAGTTTGAATTAGACTGACCCGTGTATTATTTTCTTTTGAATGTAATACTCGGGTCAGACCCGAGTTATTTCAGGTTGTTGAATTCCTTCTTTGAGTTGCTGTTCGGGCTATGAAGACTTTTCACATCTTTTGAAGTTGTCTTTGTCATTTTGTAGAAGTCGTGTCATTGTATAGGATGATATGTATTCATGTATATTAGTTGATAATGTACTTGTATATATAACTCCCAGAGTCGACAGTTGTAGTTGTATCATATGTATTGTGTCAACTATATTGTAACTGACATCAGTTATATATATGAGATTTTTGTTAATATGTGTTCCGCATTTATATTATCTGTGTTGTTATTATATTCATTGTCCTAAACTATTATGAACCGTCGTAGTTCGTTTTGTACTAGAATTGGGTGTGTCGATGGGAGTAAATAAATAATAGATGAAAAATAAAAAGTATATACCACTCCTATCGAGATAACCAATATTAGTGTAAGGCCAACTACGGATGGTCGCTCCTATCCAGCCTTATTCTTCGTAATAATAGACAGTATTTCTTTTAATACTCTTTGTTATTATGAGCATAGAGGTGGGGCGTCACAGTTGGTATTAGAGCTTGGGGTTTATGGACATAATATAAAACATAACTTGGATGGAACATATGTTACAACTATTGGTCGATGGTTTATTTGTGTTTTTGAGTCAAAACTAAAGTTTTGAAATTTGGGTGAAATTTTTAAATATTTTATTTAAAAATAAAGGTGAAATTGTGTTATGATGATTTGATTGATTTGTGTTTTGTTATCAGAGTGCGCAGCGGAAACAGTGAAACTGTCTTCGCTGAATACAACTGATAATCTTTTTGATTTAAAAATCAAAATATGAAATTGATATGAATTTCATTTGTTGTTTACATAGCTGTAATTATTTTGTTTCTTTGAGAATTTCGAATCCGAATTGAGGATTCGAAGAAATTGCAGATATGTGATTTTTGTTGAAATTTCCGCTGGCTTTCTTTTGTACTAATCATTTATTGATTAGATTTTGCTGTTTTGAATTGTCTTCATTAAAGATACATTCAAATGATTTCTTTGTTTATATTGTAATGTGCGTGCAAATATGAATTGCACGTTACTGCATTAATTGTATGTTGAACCGATGCTTGGTTATGAAACGTATCTTGTTGCTGTTATTTTTATAACGGGATTATTTTTACACCAATGCTAAATTTTTGAAGCACGGTGTTTTGTGGCATTTTTTATGAATGAAAATTCACTGATATTACATTTTGATGTAAATTATTTTGATGTGATTTTGACGTTTTAAAATTACTGTCGCTTTGGCTTCAGTAACCGTCAAATTTTAAAAGTGGATTTTCAAGCGGTTATACCGCAATGCTGATTTGTGACCCGTTTTACGGTATTTTGAGAAGTACAATTTCCTTATTGAAATTGTTACTGATTTGCTGCTTTAATCATGTGATTGGAAATCGTTTTAAAAATGAAAATGGTTTTATAAAAATTTTAACAGTTTACGCTTTCAAAGGGATGAGGAAGCGACTTAAACGATTCAGCAAAATCGAGGATTATGACCCCTTTCTTTTACTGATTCGCTTAACTCCGAACTTGTTCAGTTGAGAGTGTGAATTGTTATTTTTATAAAATAAATTAAATTGTTTTCAGAAATTTTACAGTTTGCGCTTTCAAAAGAATGAGGAAGCGATTTAAACGTTTCAGCAAAATCGAGGACTATGACCCCTTCCTTTTACCGATTCGCTTAATTCCGGACTTGTCCGTTTGAGAATGTAAAGTGTATTTTTACAAAATACACAATTTTGCACTTTCAAGGAAACGAGGAAGAGAATCAAACGATTTAGTAAAATACGTGGTATGGGACATGTGCGTTTGCTATTTCGGTTAATTCCGGACTCGTTAATTGAAATATTTGATGATTTCGTGTGCTTTCAAGCCACTTTGTTGGACCTTCGGGTCATTTGTTGGACCTTCGGGTCATTTGTTGGGCTTTTGGGCCACTTTGATGGACCTTCGGGTCAAATACCATACTAGACCTTCGGGTCACTCTACGGACCTTCGGGTCAAATACCAGTACTAGACCTTCGGGTCACTCTGCGGACCTTCGGGTCAATCTGATGGGCGCCAAAATTATGTTGAGTACTTGGTAGGCTTCGGCCATTTGTTGATGCACGTGCGGTGAATTAAAAACTCGCCATCTGATGGGATCGATCAAAGCTTTTATGTTGATTTTCTATTCTTCTTAATTGATTTCTAGATATTTGTTGTTTCTAATTATCTGCAGGTAATTAGATATCTGATGTTATGAGATTTAATTATCGTATCGGTAATTAATTATTTGTTGTTTCTGATTATCGTTTTTGATAATCGGATATTTGTTGCTTCTAATTATCGCTTGTGATAATTAGATATTTGTTGATTCTGATTATCATTTTGATGATTGGATATTTGTTGTTTTTAATTATCGCTTTTGATAATTAAATATTTGCTGATTTGAGATTTAATCATCGCTTTTGATAATTAAATATTTGCTGATTTGAGATTTAATCATCGCTTTTGATAATTTAATATTTGCTGATTTGAGATTTAATTATCGCTTTTGATAATTAAATATTTGCTGATTTGAGATTTAATTATCGCTTTTGATAATTAAATATTTGCTGATTTGAGATTTAATCATCGCTTTTGATAATTAAATATTTGCTGATTTGAGATTTAATCATCGCTTTTGATAATTAAATATTTGCTGATTTGAGATTTCATCATCGCTTTTGATAATCAAATATTTGCTGATTTGAAATTTGATCATCGCTTTTGATAATCGAATATTTGTTGAATTTGAAATTTGATTATCGTTTGTGATAATCGAATATTTGTTGAATTTGAAATTTGATGATCGTTTGTGATAATCGAATATTTGTTGAATTTGAAATTTGATGATCGTTTGTGATAATCGAATATTTGTTGAATTTGAAATTTGATTATCGTTTGTGATAATCGAATATTTGTTGAATTTGAAATTTGATTATCGTTTGTGATAATCGAATATTTGTTGAATTTGAAATTTGATTATCGTTTGTGATAATCGAATATTTGTTGAATTTGAAATTTGATTATCGTTTGTGATAATCGAATATTTGTTGAATTTGAAATTTGATTATCGTTTGTGATAATCGAATATTTGTTGAATTTGAAATTTGATTATCGTTTGTGATAATCGAATATTTGTTGAATTTGAAATTTGATTATCGTTTGTGATAATCGAATATTTGTTGAATTTGAAATTTGATTATCGTTTGTGATAATCGAATATTTGTTGAATTTGAAATTTGATTATCGTTTGTGATAATCGAATATTTGTTGAATTTGAAATTTGATTATTGTTTTTGATAATTTGATATTTGTTGATTTGTTTTCTGAATATCGTTTGGATAATTTGATATTTGTTGATTTGTTTTCTGAATATCGTTAGGATAATTGGATGTTTGCTGATTTTATGGATGAGAGATTTTCTAATCTCTAATTGAGTTCAGGTTATGTTGATTTTATTGAATCATTGTTTTCTATATATTTCTGTTAATAGTTAGAGTTTGTTGATTATGGAATTTGTGTTTTCTAGTTAATTGTTGGATAACTAGATAATTGCAGCTTGCGAATTGTGATTTGTGTTTCATAATTATCTTTGTTGATAATTAGAGCTTGTTGTTTTCTAATTATCGTATCGATAATTAGATATTGCTGTTTTGTGATTCTGTATTTCTGATCATCTAATTAATAAATGAATATCGCGGATGATTGCATTTATTCAGCTTTGTTGTTTTCTGATCATCTACTTGATAATTAGATTTTGTTGAAAATTAGTGAATCTCTTTTATGAAATTGAAAGATTTCGTTGGTATTGGGTTCTCGATCTTTATTTTTCTAACTTAACCAGCTTATGTTAGAAGGATAATAATTATGGACGACCTTAATTATGAAAATTGCGGGGACGCAATTTTTATAAGGAGGGGAGTCTGTAACAACCCGAGCTTTTGTGAGAATTTAATATCGTCATTAAACGATTAGAATGCTAGTTAATTGCTCGATTGAGTTTTTGATCGATTGGAATCCTTTGATAAAATGGTTATTTAAAATTGCAATTGGAATTTTTAGAGTTAAAACTCTTTCATAAATTATTAATTGCTAATTAGGCTTTACAAATGGAAATAGCGTGGCCCATAACTGTTGACACCGTGATAGTATCAGAGGAAACCCGACCCCCTTTCTCCCATTTTTTCATTTGTAACCCTAAATCCTAAAATCAAAACGAGAAATAAAAAGGGTGGCCATTCCCTTCTTATTCAATTCGAACCTGTCCCCTTCATTTCCTTTTCATTGCCAACCCTAAAGAGTAATAACGAATAGAAATGGCGGCCACTAAATTGCTTTGTTCGTTCGTTCAAAAGCCAAGACTTCTGCCGACTTCGTTCGTCTCTCCCGCGCCACTCTTCGACAAATTAGGGATGCCGACCTTGGGTTGCTCGATCGAAGACTCTTGCTCATCGATCGACTGGAGTGCTCGCAGTGGCGTCTAAGGTGAGTGTTTCACTCACATCTAATTCCTACCTTGAGTGTATTAGTGTTTGAATTCTACAATTTTCGTTCGTATTTGATTGTTGAATTCGTCCCTTGTTTGTCGGTCATTCGATTATGTATTTTCTTTGAGTATTGACTTCATTGCTTGGACTATTTCTGATTTCGTGAATTTCTCTGGTTGGTTTCGACCTATTGTTGTTGATGATTTTATGATGTTGATGGTTCGACTTTCGACCTTGTTCATTTGATTGTTGCCTTGAGAACTTTGTTGCTTTTAGCTTGATACACGAGGTTTTGAACTGTTCGATTTTTGATAACCTCGTCGCTTGCCTGTTCATCTCCTTATTGGATCATGGCTTTGACTGGTTTCGATGTTGACTTCAATTCAGATTGAAATTCATGTCGTAGCGTACTTAACTCGTTTGATTTGAACTGCAAATGATTTTGAGCATTTTTGTTGGCATCGGTATTAACGTGAATTTTGTTTATGTTCAATTTAATTATCACTTGACTTCGGCTGTGATAATGTTGTTTTCGACTTCGACTTGATTTTTGAGATGGATAGAGCAAGTAGTGGTTTTGTTTGTGGTTGCAGTTGCCTCCTCACTTGAACCTGTTTCAGTGATGTATTTGCATTTGCCACTGTTTTGTTGAATTACATTCATTTTGCATACTACATCCAGTTCACTGTTTTATGTATTGAGTTGCATCATTGACTTTGCGCTACTATAGTCATGTGCTCTGGTCATTCACTTGTTAGTGTAGACTGTGCTTGTTTATCCATTCATGGTTGCATGTTGTTGTTGTGCACTTGTCAGTGTAGTCTTCATCTTGTTGCCAGTAGCATTCATGCTTCATTGTGTATGTAACGACCCGTAAATTTTAATAGTTTTAATAATATGTTAATTGAAAATTTGTGAAATTTTAAACAATAAAATTTGAAAATGAAAATTTATTATTTGGAATACGTCTATTTTAATATAGCAACTGGTAAATTTTCTTCTGATAATATTGAAGTTTATTTTTCTGTGAAATTTTATTTCAAATCAAACCGGTTAACAACAGTGAATTTAAAAGTTTTCCGAAACCAAAATATGTCAACAGGAGAAAATTTATTTAGAGCATTCTGAATCAGACTGCGAACTTCGTTTCGCGAAATTCGGACGTTTCTAGCTCCGTTTGGATTTTTCCGTACAGAATAACAACGTATATCAGTGTCCGTATCGACTTTTGATCGGATGATCGTACCACTAATATCTGTATACCGTTTTGATCGTCTCGTCATGCTGATCTCTGCGGTATATTTATTTCTATGTTTTGAGATTTGGTATACGACGAAAGCAATGAAAACGTACGTCGTATTGGTACCCTTTCTGATGTCCTTTCAAATTTCAAATGGCTGGAGGCATTTATTATCAGTTGTTACCTTTCTATCTTTTCAATAAATTGATGACTGCCTTTATTTCCATCGGTTTAGAAACTATAAATTGCTTTAAATTATTTTCGGCTAAATAAAAGGGGGGCGACCATTCTATTCCTACCGTTCAGTTTGAATAATCATAACAGTTGAATTTGTAAAACATCTATACAATAAAAAAAATCCAACTTTTCTACTTTATATTCCTGTAGCTCAAATCTTGCTTCCTCCCCTTTCAAATTCTTTTCCATCTTTTCCATCCACCACGAGAAGCCTCCACTCCCTCGCCTCACTTCAATCGAACTCATCAACTCCCCTACCATCGACTTTCCCACCACAGCTCCTCACGACCACAGCACCAGAACCCGATCCAGCTCCTCACCGTCATTTTTTCCCAACGAGCCTCTCCCCTCCGGCCTGCAGCCTGTCGCGCCACCTCATCTCCTCTCACTCCACATCGTTGGGCACGGCAGATCCACCTCTCCATCACCTCAGGCCAAGCCTTCTTCTATTTCTTTTATTTGATGGTACTTATGTTAACCTATATATAATACCAAGCGCTGATTATAAAAATGTTGATTTTATAGTGTATAATGTATATATTAAGTTATACTCATAGATTACAATATTTATGTTTGTCTCATCGCGTAATTCTAGAAATTACAGATTTTATTTTTGTTGTGTGTGTGCGATAGTAATTTTTATCTCAGTGGATGGCTGTGTTGGTTTAGGTAAGCCAGAATTTGCTGTTTGGCAATAGAATGAATTTTCTTCTTCATGATGCATACCAAGTAATGATTTATAAACACAATATTAAGTCTGTCCTTTTGATGGATGTTAATTTGGCATGAACACTCCAATAGAAACTACATAACGGAGACTAACGTTGAAGTATGTAGGTTATTTTACTCATAAGATGTTAGAACTTATTTTCACATGTTTTTCACTTGATATCACTATGACCAGAAAACAATTTCAACCATTTTAATTTTTGTTTGCTATCAAAGCAGAAAAGCTAAAGGAAATGTGTCCTTGCCTAGTGTCTCTTTTATATATATATTTTTTTACATTATTGATGATAAGTTATGCTGTGTTACATAGTATCCAATCTTTGTTAATCCCAAATCCCACATGTCTTATTATCAAATGTTATCTTATTATTTTGTTGTGTATTTATGGAAATAAAGAATAAAGATTTTAAGTTCATGCTAATATTACTATCCACGTACTCTGAATACTTTATACTATTACTGTCCATGCGTTAGTTCGAGTGGCAATTAACAAAATAATGCCACTGTTATGTGTTTTAATTTTGTGAAGCTAGCAGCACTGTTGACATTCTAAAGATATCTATTCATGTGAAATACGTTGATAGTTAATTTTTAGTGTATAAACTACAACCCAGTTCAATAGAACTGAAGCTTATGCAGTTGGTAGATTTAGAGTTGTAAGTTTATATGTGTATTTATATATTAGTATATAGATAAGTATAGGTGGATTTGGTTATTTTAATTCTGAAAGGCATATAGATTTAAACCAAAGAGTTATATATATGGTTTGTATTCATTGCCTATTGTTTAACTGTTAGTTATAAAGTGAGACGTATTATATTTAGTGCTACGGTGTAATATATAAGTCACGTATATTTATATGTATTTTCATATCTGCATATCGGTTTGTACGCATGTTATATATTTAAATTCATTAAACACAATTTTCAATAGTGCATATATGTAAAGTTTCAACGTAGGTCTATATATACATATTTGTTTTGTTGTGGCCTGCACGTAGGAAGTATATATATACTAACCTGCATTTTGTATATGGTTGATTTGATGTATATATTTAATGTAAAACAATGATTTTAAATTATATATATGTTATTTTAATATTTTTTTTTTTTACTTAAATATCGATTTCTTGGAAATATATATAATTTCTGTTCTATCAAGATGATTTCGATTATCTTCATCAACCCATTTCTGATTGGATTTTTGTCTATTCTCTTATCAGCTTACCCGCCGAATTCGTGCTCATTTTGTTTTGCTTTGAAATTCGTGCTTGGACTCGTAACTCTTCTCATTCTCGTTCATCTCTAGCCTCGAAAGGTGAGCAATCACTCACGATTAACGTTTTTGTATTTATTAAATTTGATTTCAATTGAAACGACAATTGAAATATAATGCTGTAGTTATTTAAATTGTTATATATGCTATTATCTGTATATGCTCATCTATGACATCTGACACCAGTATCTGTTATTTATATTGATGATATATGCCTGTTGTTATATTTTATATTATCTGTTATCACTCTGCAAGTTCCCTGTTAGTATAGAATTCACTATGGGTTGAAATGATACATACCCGAACGGACTTTAGAATAGGAGAAAATCGTTATGGGTTGAAATGATAAACCCAAGCGATTTTCATTTGAATTGAAATTGGGATTACGGGTCGAAATGATATCTACCCGTATATATTTAAATTTCGGATTGAAATGATAAATATCCGTATCACTTAACCATAGGATGAATATATATACAAACACCGTTGGTCCATATATATAAATATTTTGAAAATGAATTCTATGGTTTTGGGAAAGAAATATATGGTTTTAATAAATGTTGAGCCTTAAATTATTATATATAAATGGGAATGATTGATTTAAATACATATAATATGTTGAGTATTTAAAATATATTTCAAAATAGATTTTGGTAATAATTTGAATAAGTTGAGGTTAGAAAGATAATTTGAATTTAGTTGAAATTGGATTCATTAAAGAATTTTATCTAATTAAACCGATTTAAAACTTATTGAAATTTAAGATATGATTTATAACTTGAGTTTGATTTAAATAATTTAATGAATATTTCTTGTTTAAATAAATTTAAGGAAATATTTAGAAAAAGGAAATTTAAGGCTAGTTAAATGGTATTGAATCTATTAAGTGAATATTCCCTGATTAAATAATAATGAAGTTAAATCAAGAGCTATATAAAACTGTTAAAACTAACTTTGAGAATGTTGAGTACTAAAGCTTTGAAATATATTGAAAATAAAGGGTATATTTAGAACTGAATTAAATTGAAGAATTGAGCTTTGAATAAATTTGAATTTGGAATTTGAAGTTGATTTGAATCGATTTGCGAGACTTGAGAAAATTTAAATACTTTACTTTTTAAATAATTTAATATATATATATATACTATTTTGGAAAATGGATATATTTGAAATGAAATGATATTTGGGTTTTGAAGTATAAATTAAATTGAAATGACCACGGTGTTAGAGTGTATATTTCCACCTTATAGATAGTTCTGAAGATCCTTAGAGGATGGTTATCCCAAACATCCTTTAAGTTACTCGTATTTCAATTGATATTTCACTTGAGTTGGATTTATTTATATAAGAATGTTAATCCTGACTCGAGTGTTTTGTGTTTTGCTTTACGCTCGGGTCAGACCGAGTGATACAGCATTTGAGACTCACCCTTGGAGTTTGGAGCTTCCTTTGGAGATCCAACTATCGCCTCAGCTTTCAGCTCTTCTAGTTGATTTGTTCGGAGAAGTCATCTATTCGTACTGGAGACTTCACTACATTTGAGATATTCTGTTGTATTTTATTTTAACTCTGATGTTTATATAGTAGCTTCATGAACTACTATTTTATCTATTCCGCTGCGTATTATTGTATTACTCTGTGTCTGTGATTCTGTGATTGATTTATTACTGCATATGCTGAGTTTTGCCAAATTTAAATTAACAATCTGATATTTTGAATTATTCAAGTCAGACATGTGTGGATTTATTGTCGATTTGAATGGTCCAAAATAGCGGGTCGTTACAGTTGGTATCAGAGCTTTGGCTCTAGGCAAAACCTAGCATATATAGTAAATTTATTTACAGAATCACTTTCGTTCGAGTTTAAATCTCTTCCTTTTGACTCGATTTCCTTTGAACTTTGGAACGTTCCCTACGGTTCCAAAATTCATTCTTGTCTCTCCCTATTTGTATTCTTTGATTCTGGAGTATCCCATAACTCCTCTTCGAATGATCTCTATAAGAATAGGCGATCCCGCAAATCTTTGAATGATTGTAAAGGGGTGGAAATCCTTTACAATTGGCATTGATTCACCAGAGATTTCGATATCTTTGATTTAGATGCCGCTATCTCTTACGATCGAATGTTGATTTTTCTTGGAATTCTGCATCGATCTGTTCTTGAAGTCACGGTTGATCCGGTTAAGGTCGCCCGCGATTTGTATAAGTATATTCATCTTCTTTTTGAATATTAATTATCTCATCTTTGTGCGAGTCCTTTTCTTTTTATTTTGAAGCTTCCTTTGATTTAATTTCCCTTAAATTTTTGAACTTCTATCCTGTTGATTTTGGACTCATTGAATGATAGGAAAATATTTTGGTAAATGGCAAAATCTGAAGAGCAGAAAGCAGCCCGTCGGGCACGAAGAGCACTGGCCCGTAAAGAACGGGAGGAAGCAATTGAGGAACAAGAGAGGCTGTGGAGAGAAAGGGCAGAACCGGGTCCTTATGACCATGTCATTTGTTATCGGTGTCAGGAAAAGGGGCATTATGCAGCCATGTGCGGAAAGAGATGGAAAGGGAAAAAGAAGGAGGGCAAGCGCTTTCGATCCGAGATTTTCTGTTTTAAGTGTCGTAAGAAGGGACACTTCCCAAGTCGCTGCCTGGAAGTGAAGAAAGTGAAATCGGCACTCACAGCACCTACCGACCAGTCAACCTTTTGCTACCACTGTAGACAGACTGGACATATAGCTAGAGATTGTTCTGAGAGACAGCGCGGGAGGCAAGCTGTGTTACGTCCTGCTCGAGCTGCTGCCTTCCCAAAGTTCACTAGGGAAGATGGGAGAATAGTGTACTCATGCAAGAAATGTCATAGTTGGGGGCACCTTGATGTGGAGTGTACTGGACCCGTTGAAGCACCACCCGGTAGGATTAATACAGATGCATTATTCTTGTAGAAGTATGGATCAGTGAAATCTCTTTGTATCAGTGGTATAAGTTAAGTTGCATTAAGTAAACTCTATTGTATCCTTTACCTAGTAAAAGTCGATGTGTCGAACTTAAGATTTATAATGATGCTTTACCATTTTGTTTGATGAGAATTTGTTTTTTCTTTCACTGATGGAATAAATTCCCTTGAATTGATATAGATTGATACCTCGAAATCTTGGTTAGGATTCTCATTAAGTAGGATCCCTTTTGAATTTGACTTCGACCTTTACCTCGTTCCGAAATTCATTCTAGAATCATCCTTTGAAAATCGGGTTTGTTTGTATTTTAGAAAGTGTTTTATATATCGAAATTATTATTTTGATAAGTATGATTATATCCTATATATAAAAGTAAAATGTTTTCGATAAAGATAAAAAAAAAATGATTTATAACCGAAGGATTTTAAATTTGAAATTCGAGAATTGAACTCCGGTATTTTGAAATTGGTTTTAAGATTTTGAAATATATAATAATAGTATGATTTAAAAGTATTTTCCGAATAAGAAATGTTTCAATGATTTTAATAAGTTTCAAAGAAATTTCAAAAGAAGTTTGAGAAAATAGAAGTCCAGAACTCACTTATGTCGCTGGAAAATAATTTCGGTGATGAGTGCACGCATCATCGACATTGATTTTCGAGTTTCATAGTGAGGGAGAGGCCACTTTAGTAGCATTGCTACGCGAGTGATTTTGCGAAACCAATTTTGATTTCAAATTCCGAAGTAAGATTGATATTCAAAGTATATTTGTATATATATTTGAAATGGTTTGAAGTAAGCCGGTGTTCAGTTCTTGAGTTTCGGATTTGATATAACCCCATCTATTAAAATTGATTTACTGATTTGTTACTGATTTCCAACTCTTGAATTTGAAAATGATTTCTTCAACTATTTTGAAAGTTCGAGCACTTCCAAATCGAGGTTAACTTTTCAAAGCTAATTTTTTTTGAAAAGTATGAATTGTTTGATAAAGTATATAAATTTGTTTTGAATGTTTAAGTATGAAGTAATATGATTTAAATAAGTTGAAACTGTTTTGTTAAGAAAATGAACAAGGAAAATTTTAATTTTTTTTCTAATATGAAATTTAGATTTGAAATGTTTTGAAAAGAATTTCGTCTTCAATATATTTTGAATAAAATTTAGCTTAAATGTTTTAACTTAGTAACATCTTTATGGAACTATATATCTAACAAGTTGGAATAAATATATAAGTTGTACGTATACTGTTTTATTCGCATAATTAATTTGATCCAGGATTGAGTACACAAGTTCGAGGTGAATTACACCATTTCATGTTAGGATTTTTCATTCGATTCTTGATGGCGAATATTTGATATGGATTTTGGGCTTGATTCTAGAATTCTCTATCATAGTATATGGCTATGCAAGGAGACTGATGGCTTCTAGTCGAGAAACCATATCGAAACCCGCATTAGGGAAGTCGAATGAACAATACTAGTTTGAAAGCGAACTTGTGTGATCGAGCGAGCGAGCAAAGGTGATTTTGCGAAATGATGACGTATGTACATCTTATATTCTAATATCATGGATACATTTTGACGCTGAAATGGAAAGCTGTCGAGTTAGAATATCTTTGCTTACTAAAAGAAAAATTCCAACTTAAATTCCAAAGATATATAACCCATAAAAGCAAAGATATTCAAAATTCCATATGGCTATTCATACAGCGAAATTTATTTGAAAATTTGATCCTTATGTAAGATAGACCTTACGTAAGAATAAGATGATTTCGAAAACATTTGATTTTGGAAATGAATTGGTTGACTTAAATTATTGATTTGGAAATTTGGATTTATTTTCTAAATCTATTATTTTGGAAACTTTGAAACTAAAAATAATTAATTTGAGAAGAAATAATTTGGTGAAATTGTATATGATTTTGAAATTGAACTGATATTGAAACAAATTTAAATTTGAGAACCTTGTGTTACTAAATACTTGATTTGGGAGTTGTCGAACTTATATAAAATTGATTTGTATGAGTATGAAATTGATTCGAAAACTTTAGATTTGAAGGGGTACTCAATTTGAAAGTGAAATCTTATATAATTGAAGTCTATATAAGTATGATTTGATATACTATTGATTTTGGAAAGTATTTGATTTGAAAATTTAAAGCTTATATATAATGGATTTTATATAAGTACGATATTTGAAAGTGATTTGAAAAGGTACTATATGATACATATTTTCGAAGTAAAGATATGGAAAGTGCCTTCTGCTTGATATCCGATTTGTGGCCACATCTTGGATTCATTCTATCGATATTATTCTCTCTGATTTTTGGTTTTCCGGATATGATACTCGAGTGTCCTTCGAATTCCATGGCGTTACCCATGGTCTTACGAACTCGACTGCATAGCGTAATTCGTAAGGCAGTGATTGCTTAAAAGGTACGGATGTTTCCTGGGGGATCCAGGCGTAACCATTGTGTATCTGCGATCTATGGTCGTGTTAGTGGCGTAATCCGCAAGGCAGAGATTGCTTACGGGGTATGGATGTTTCCTGGGGGATCCAGGCGTAACCATTTTTATGTATCCTGCGGTCCACCGTTTTGTTGCATGGCGAAATTCGCAAGGCAGTGAATGCTTAAAAGGTACGGATGTTTCCTGGGGGACCCAGGCGTAACCATTGTGTATCTGCGATCCATGATTTGATTCGTTTTGTTTGGATTGTACTTTCCATATCTGTTTTTAAAAGTTTTTCCAGTATTTTCACTGGGTGTTGAAACAGGTCTACTAAGTACCTGGAGAATTCTAGTTTTGCGCCTGATCAACGCACTACCAGAGTCTACAGGAACGGGGATAAACTTGTTAAGACATCGAGTTATAAAAGTATTTTCGAAAGGAAATTTGTTTCGACTATAAAGGTATTTTATTATAACAGTATTTCCAACAAAGAAAATTTTGTATTAATATTTGAAATTGAAATTCTTATGGTTCTAATTAACTGTTCGTGCACGATACTATTGTTTTGAATCTATCTTATCTGCTCAGCTTATTTATTCACTTATTTGTTTCCAAATCCTCCTTCTTTTCCTTGTTGACTATATTTTTTTTATTGTTTATTCATATACTATATGGTTTAATAGTAAATTATTAGTGTTAAATATTTTGAAGTTAATAACCAAAAAAAAAACATATGTAAAGTAAATGATTATTGATTTATTAATAATAATTGAAAAGTATCTTGAGATAAATTAATAAATTTATAAATTATGGATTTAATTGTTTTCAAATAGTTTTCATATAATTATAAAGGTGTCATTTAAACATATAAATGGTATTTATAAAGGAAGAAAGAAATTTTACAAATGAGTTTTGAAAAAGTATTAAATTATAAAAAAATAATTGATTTGCAAATGAAGTTTTCAAATGAATATTTCAAGTAAAATTTATATAGTTTTAAATTAATTGTTTAATCTTAACTTTCAATCTATTTTTCTTTCTGGTTGTTTATATTCTTCTACCTCCTTTCTTTTCGGGGACGAAAAGTTTTGAGTGGGGGAGAGTGTAACGACCCGTAAATTTTAATAGTTTTAATAATATGTTAATTGAAAATTTGTGAAATTTTAAACAATAAAATTTGAAAATGAAAATTTATTATTTGGAATACGTCTATTTTAATATAGCAACTGGTAAATTTTCTTCTGATAATATTGAAGTTTATTTTTCTGTGAAATTTTATTTCAAATCAAACCGGTTAACAACAGTGAATTTAAAAGTTTTCCGAAACCAAAATATGTCAACAGGAGAAAATTTATTTAGAGCATTCTGAATCAGACTGCGAAATTCGTTTCGCGAAATTCGGACGTTTCTAGCTCCGTTTGGATTTTTCCGTACAGAATAACAACGTATATCAGTGTCCGTATCGACTTTTGATCGGATGATCGTACCACTAATATCTGTATACCGTTTTGATCGTCTCGTCATGCTGATCTCTGCGGTATATTTATTTCTATGTTTTGAGATTTGGTATACGACGAAAGCAATGAAAACGTACGTCGTATTGGTACCCTTTCTGATGTCCTTTCAAATTTCAAATGGCTGGAGGCATTTATTATCAGTTGTTACCTTTCTATCTTTTCAATAAATTGATGACTGCCTTTATTTCCATCGGTTTAGAAACTATAAATTGCTTTAAATTATTTTCGGCTAAATAAAAGGGGGGCGACCATTCTATTCCTACCGTTCAGTTTGAATAATCATAACAGTTGAATTTGTAAAACATCTATACAATAAAAAAAATCCAACTTTTCTACTTTATATTCCTGTAGCTCAAATCTTGCTTCCTCCCCTTTCAAATTCTTTTCCATCTTTTCCATCCACCACGAGAAGCCTCCACTCCCTCGCCTCACTTCAATCGAACTCATCAACTCCCCTACCATCGACTTTCCCACCACAGCTCCTCACGACCACAGCACCAGAACCCGATCCAGCTCCTCACCGTCATTTTTTCCCAACGAGCCTCTCCCCTCCGGCCTGCAGCCTGTCGCGCCACCTCATCTCCTCTCACTCCACATCGTTGGGCACGGCAGATCCACCTCTCCATCACCTCAGGCCAAGCCTTCTTCTATTTCTTTTATTTGATGGTACTTATGTTAACCTATATATAATACCAAGCGCTGATTATAAAAATGTTGATTTTATAGTGTATAATGTATATATTAAGTTATACTCATAGATTACAATATTTATGTTTGTCTCATCGCGTAATTCTAGAAATTACAGATTTTATTTTTGTTGTGTGTGTGCGATAGTAATTTTTATCTCAGTGGATGGCTGTGTTGGTTTAGGTAAGCCAGAATTTGCTGTTTGGCAATAGAATGAATTTTCTTCTTCATGATGCATACCAAGTAATGATTTATAAACACAATATTAAGTCTGTCCTTTTGATGGATGTTAATTTGGCATGAACACTCCAATAGAAACTACATAACGGAGACTAACGTTGAAGTATGTAGGTTATTTTACTCATAAGATGTTAGAACTTATTTTCACATGTTTTTCACTTGATATCACTATGACCAGAAAACAATTTCAACCATTTTAATTTTTGTTTGCTATCAAAGCAGAAAAGCTAAAGGAAATGTGTCCTTGCCTAGTGTCTCTTTTATATATATATTTTTTTACATTATTGATGATAAGTTATGCTGTGTTACATAGTATCCAATCTTTGTTAATCCCAAATCCCACATGTCTTATTATCAAATGTTATCTTATTATTTTGTTGTGTATTTATGGAAATAAAGAATAAAGATTTTAAGTTCATGCTAATATTACTATCCACGTACTCTGAATACTTTATACTATTACTGTTCATGCGTTAGTTCGAGTGGCAATTAACAAAATAATGCCACTGTTATGTGTTTTAATTTTGTGAAGCTAGCAGCACTGTTGACATTCTAAAGATATCTATTCATGTGAAATACGTTGATAGTTAATTTTTAGTGTATAAACTACAACCCAGTTCAATAGAACTGAAGCTTATGCAGTTGGTAGATTTAGAGTTGTAAGTTTATATGTGTATTTATATATTAGTATATAGATAAGTATAGGTGGATTTGGTTATTTTAATTCTGAAAGGCATATAGATTTAAACCAAAGAGTTATATATATGGTTTGTATTCATTGCCTATTGTTTAACTGTTAGTTATAAAGTGAGACGTATTATATTTAGTGCTACGGTGTAATATATAAGTCACGTATATTTATATGTATTTTCATATCTGCATATCGGTTTGTACGCATGTTATATATTTAAATTCATTAAACACAATTTTCAATAGTGCATATATGTAAAGTTTCAACGTAGGTCTATATATACATATTTGTTTTGTTGTGGCCTGCACGTAGGAAGTATATATATACTAACCTGCATTTTGTATATGGTTGATTTGATGTATATATTTAATGTAAAACAATGATTTTAAATTATATATATGTTATTTTAATATTTTTTTTTTTTACTTAAATATCGATTTCTTGGAAATATATATAATTTCTGTTCTATCAAGATGATTTCGATTA
This sequence comes from Allium fistulosum, assembly GCA_030737815.1. Lineage (NCBI taxonomy): Eukaryota > Viridiplantae > Streptophyta > Magnoliopsida > Asparagales > Amaryllidaceae > Allium > Allium fistulosum. Next base: position 924,441,431 of record CM060906.1, read on the forward strand.
TCTTCATCAACCCATTTCTGATTGGATTTTTGTCTATTCTCTTATCAGCTTACCCGCCGAATTCGTGCTCATTTTGTTTTGCTTTGAAATTCGTGCTTGGACTCGTAACTCTTCTCATTCTCGTTCATCTCTAGCCTCGAAAGGTGAGCAATCACTCACGATTAACGTTTTTGTATTTATTAAATTTGATTTCAATTGAAACGACAATTGAAATATAATGCTGTAGTTATTTAAATTGTTATATATGCTATTATCTGTATATGCTCATCTATGACATCTGACACCAGTATCTGTTATTTATATTGATGATATATGCCTGTTGTTATATTTTATATTATCTGTTATCACTCTGCAAGTTCCCTGTTAGTATAGAATTCACTATGGGTTGAAATGATACATACCCGAACGGACTTTAGAATAGGAGAAAATCGTTATGGGTTGAAATGATAAACCCAAGCGATTTTCATTTGAATTGAAATTGGGATTACGGGTCGAAATGATATCTACCCGTATATATTTAAATTTCGGATTGAAATGATAAATATCCGTATCACTTAACCATAGGATGAATATATATACAAACACCGTTGGTCCATATATATAAATATTTTGAAAATGAATTCTATGGTTTTGGGAAAGAAATATATGGTTTTAATAAATGTTGAGCCTTAAATTATTATATATAAATGGGAATGATTGATTTAAATACATATAATATGTTGAGTATTTAAAATATATTTCAAAATAGATTTTGGTAATAATTTGAATAAGTTGAGGTTAGAAAGATAATTTGAATTTAGTTGAAATTGGATTCATTAAAGAATTTTATCTAATTAAACCGATTTAAAACTTATTGAAATTTAAGATATGATTTATAACTTGAGTTTGATTTAAATAATTTAATGAATATTTCTTGTTTAAATAAATTTAAGGAAATATTTAGAAAAAGGAAATTTAAGGCTAGTTAAATGGTATTGAATCTATTAAGTGAATATTCCCTGATTAAATAATAATGAAGTTAAATCAAGAGCTATATAAAACTGTTAAAACTAACTTTGAGAATGTTGAGTACTAAAGCTTTGAAATATATTGAAAATAAAGGGTATATTTAGAACTGAATTAAATTGAAGAATTGAGCTTTGAATAAATTTGAATTTGGAATTTGAAGTTGATTTGAATCGATTTGCGAGACTTGAGAAAATTTAAATACTTTACTTTTTAAATAATTTAATATATATATATATACTATTTTGGAAAATGGATATATTTGAAATGAAATGATATTTGGGTTTTGAAGTATAAATTAAATTGAAATGACCACGGTGTTAGAGTGTATATTTCCACCTTATAGATAGTTCTGAAGATCCTTAGAGGATGGTTATCCCAAACATCCTTTAAGTTACTCGTATTTCAATTGATATTTCACTTGAGTTGGATTTATTTATATAAGAATGTTAATCCTGACTCGAGTGTTTTGTGTTTTGCTTTACGCTCGGGTCAGACCGAGTGATACAGCATTTGAGACTCACCCTTGGAGTTTGGAGCTTCCTTTGGAGATCCAACTATCGCCTCAGCTTTCAGCTCTTCTAGTTGATTTGTTCGGAGAAGTCATCTATTCGTACTGGAGACTTCACTACATTTGAGATATTCTGTTGTATTTTATTTTAACTCTGATGTTTATATAGTAGCTTCATGAACTACTATTTTATCTATTCCGCTGCGTATTATTGTATTACTCTGTGTCTGTGATTCTGTGATTGATTTATTACTGCATATGCTGAGTTTTGCCAAATTTAAATTAACAATCTGATATTTTGAATTATTCAAGTCAGACATGTGTGGATTTATTGTCGATTTGAATGGTCCAAAATAGCGGGTCGTTACAGTGTAGTTGTGTTGCATTCCTTTGGTCAAGTTGCATACCCGTGAGTGTCTGTGAACATTGTGATTTTGAAATGTCTGCACGTCATTGTACCCTTAATGGTACTTGAGTCTTGTTTATAGTTGGGTTCATTGCTGAGTTATTTCACTGCTGCATCACGCATGGCCATTCACTTGAATTCTCTGTTGGCTTTGCTGTCTTCATACATTTGCAGTTTTTAGTGTTGGATTGTTGCACAGTCTTTATGAACATGGTTCATGTATATGCTGTGCCTTGAGCATTGCTCTGTATTCTAAATTTGTCTGACCACTTGGTTGCTATCTTGGTCTGGTTCCTTCATATTGTTGACTTGTGTACTTCACTGTTGCATAACATGTTATATCTTACGCCATGTCTCACCTTTGAGTTGTGTTTCACTGTATTATAGTAGTGGCGAGGTAGTACACGCGTGCGTGTACTGCAGCCCTAGCAAAAGTGGCAGATTTAGCTGATATTTCGATGGTTAAATTTTTTGTTGGTTTAATTCAACAATTTGAAGTTGCATTTTGAAATGGCTCATTTTGATTTGGGATGGACCCGTTTGCTTTTGGACTCATTGATCTTCTGAGTATTTCATAGGCTGTATCGGCGAGGCAGTACACGTTAGCGTGTACTGAAGCCAATCGGCATTGATGTTTTTAAATTGACATTTCAATTGTTCAAATTGATTTGGATTGCTGATTTGTTGTTTAACACTGTATAGTGTTATATCTGCCGTTATCCGATTCTTTTATCGAGGAGTCGGATATACGAGATTTCTATGACTGTCGTCTATTTGATATTTGATTATTATTTCTTCTGTGCATTAATAACTGAGTTTGAATTAGACTGACCCGTGTATTATTTTCTTTTGAATGTAATACTCGGGTCAGACCCGAGTTATTTCAGGTTGTTGATTTCCTTCTTTGAGTTGCTGTTCGGGCTATGAAGACTTTTCACATCTTCTGAAGTTGTCTTTGTCATTTTGTAGAAGTCGTGTCATTGTATAGGATGATATATATTCATGTATATTAGTTGATAATGTACTTGTATATATAACTCCCAGAGTCGACAGTTGTAGTTGCATCATATGTATTGTGTCAACTATATTGTAACTGACATCAGTTATATATATGAGATTTTTGTTAATCTTTGTTCCGCATTTATATTATCTGTGTTGTTATTATATTCATTGTCCTAAACTATTATGAACCGTCGTAGTTCGTTTTGTACTAGAATTGGGTGTGTCGATGGGAGTAAATAAATAATAGATGAAAAATAAAAAGTATATACCACTCCTATCGAGATAACCAATATTAGTGTAAGGCCAACTACGGATGGTCGCTCCTATCCAGCCTTATTCTTCGTAATAATAGACAGTATTTCTTTTAATACTCTTTGTTATTATGAGCATAGAGGTGGGGCGTCACAGTTGGTATTAGAGCTTGGGGTTTATGGACATAATATAAAACATAACTTGGATGGAACATATGTTACAACTATTGGTCGATGGTTTATTTGTGTTTTTGAGTCAAAACTAAAGTTTTGAAATTTGGGTGAAATTTTTAAATATTTTATTTAAAAATAAAGGTGAAATTGTGTTATGATGATTTGATTGATTTGTGTTTTGTTATCAGAGTGCGCAGCGGAAACAGTGAAACTGTCTTCGCTGAATACAACTGATAATCTTTTTGATTTAAAAATCAAAATACGAAATTGATATGAATTTCATTTATTGTTTACATAGCTGTAATTATTTTGTTTCTTTGAGAATTTCGAATCCGAATTGAGGATTCGAAGAAATTGCAGATATGTGATTTTTGTTGAAATTTCCGCTGGCTTTCTTTTGTACTAATCATTTATTGATTAGATTTTGCTGTTTTGAATTGTCTTCATTGAAGATACATTCGAATGATTTCTTTGTTTATATTGTAATGTGTGTGCAAATATGAATTGCACGTTACTGCATTAATTGTACGTTGAACCGATGCTTGGTTATGATACGTATCTTGTTGCCGTTATTTTTATAACGGGATTATTTTTACACCAATGCTAAATTTTTGAAGCACGGTGTTTTGTGGCATTTTTGATGAATGAAAATTCACTGATATTACATTTTGATGTAAATTATTTTGATGTGATTTTGACGTTTTAAAATTACTGTCGCTTTGGCTTCAGTAACCGTCAAATTTTAAAAGTGGATTTTCAAGCGGTTATACCGCAATGCTGATTTGTGACCCGTTTTTACGGTATTTTGATAAGTACAATTTCCTTATCGAAATTGTTACTGATTTGCTGCTTTAATCACGTGATTGGAAATCGTTTTAAAAATGAAAATGGTTTTATAAAAATTTTAACAGTTTACGCTTTCAAAGGGATGAGGAAGCGACTTAAACGATTCAGCAAAATCGAGGATTATGACCCCTTTCTTTTACTGATTCGCTTAACTCCGGACTTGTTCAGTTGAGAGTGTGAATCGTTATTTTTATAAAATAAATAAAATTGTTTTTAGAAATTTTACAGTTTGCGCTTCCAAAAGAATGAGGAAGCGATTTAAACGTTTCAGCAAAATCGAGGACTATGACCCCTTTCTTTTACTGATTCGCTTAATTCCGGACTTGTCCATTTGAGAATGTAAAGTGTATTTTTACAAAATACACAATTTTGCACTTTCAAGGAAACGATGAAGAGAATCGAACGATTTTGTAAAACACGTGGTATGAGACATGTGCGTTTGCTATTTTGGTTAATTCCGGACTCGTTAATTGAAATATTTGATGATTTCGTGTGCTTTCAAGCCACTTTGTTGGACCTTCGGGTCATTTGTTGGGCTTTTGGGCCACTCTGATGGATCTTCGGGTCAAATAGCAGTACTAGACCTTCGGGTCACTCTGCGGACCTTCGGGTCAATCTGATGGGCGCCAAAATTATGTTGAGTACTTGGTAGGCTTCGGCCATTTGTTGATGCACGTGCGGCGAATTAAAAACTCGCCATCTGATGGGATCGATCCAAGCTTTTATGTTGATTTTCTAGTCTTCTTAATTGATTTCTAGATATTTGTTGTTTCTAATTATCTGCAGGTAATTAGATATCTGATGTTATGAGATTTAATTATCGTATCGGTAATTAAATATTTGTTGTTTCTGATTATCGTTTTTGATAATCGGAAATTTGTTGCTTCTAATTATCTCTTGTGATAATTAAATATTTGTTGATTCTGATTATCATTTTGATGATTGGATATTTGTTGTTTTTAATTATCGCTTTTGATAATTAAAAATTTGCTGATTTGAGATTTAATTATCGCTTTTGATAATTAAATATTTACTGATTTGAGATTTAATTATCGCTTTTGATAATTAAATATTTGCTGATTTGAGATTTAATAATCGCTTTTGATAATTAAATATTTGCTGATTTGAGATTTAATCATCGCTTTTGATAATTAAATATTTGCTGATTTGAGATTTAATCATCGCTTTTGATAATTAAATATTTGCTGATTTGAGATTTAATTATCGCTTTTGATAATTAAATATTTGCTGATTTGAGATTTAATCATCGCTTTTGATAATTAAATATTTGCTGATTTGAGATTTAATCATCGCTTTTGATAATTAAATATTTGCTGATTTGAGATTTAATCATCGCTTTTGATAATTAAATATTTGCTGATTTGAGATTTAATCATCGCTTTTGATAATTCAATATTTGCTAATTTGAGATTTCATTATCGCTTTTGATAATTGAATATTTGCTGATTTGAAATTTGATTATCGTTTGTGATAATCGAATATTTGTTGAATTTGAAATTTGATTATCGTTTGTGCTAATCGAATATTTGTTGAATTTGAAATTTGATTATCGTTTGTGATAATCGAATATTTGTTGAATTTGAAATTTGATTATCGTTTGTGATAATCGAATATTTGTTGAATTTGAAATTTGATTATCGTTTGTGATAATCGAATATTTATTGAATTTGAAATTTGATTATCGTTTGTGATAATCGAATATTTGTTGAATTTGAAATTTGATTATCGTTTGTGATAATCGAATATTTGTTGAATTTGAAATTTGATTATCGTTTGTGATAATCGAATATTTGTTGAATTTGAAATTTGATTATCGTTTTTGATAATTTGATATTTGTTGATTTGTTTTCTGAATATCGTTTGGATAATTTGATATTTGTTGATTTGTTTTCTGAATATCGTTTGGATAATTGGATGTTTGCTGATTTTATGGATGAGAGATTTTCTAATCTCTAATTGAGTTCAGGTTATGTTGATTTTATTGAATTGCTGTTTTCTATCTATTTCTGTTAATAGTTAGAGTTTGTTGTTTATGGAATTTGTGTTTTCTAGTTAATTGTTGGATAACTAGATAATTGCAGCTTGCAAATTGTGATTTGTGTTTCATAATTATCTTTGTTGATAATTAGATTTTGTTGTTTTCTAATTATCGTATCGATAATTAGATATTGCTGTTTTATGATTCTGTATTTCTGATCATCTAATTAATAATTGAATATCGCGGATGATTGCATTTATTCAGCTTTGTTGTTTTCTGATCATCTACTTGATAATTAGATTTTGTTGAAAATTAGTGAATCTCTTTTATGAAATTGAAAGATTTCGTTGGTATTGGGTTCTCGATCTTTATTTTTCTAACTTAACCAGCTTATGTTAGAAGGATAATAATTGTGGACGACCTTAATTATGAAAATTGCGGGGACGCAATTTTTATAAGGAGGGGAGTCTGTAACAACCCGAGCTTTTGTGAGAATTTAATATCATCATTAAACGATTAGAATGCTAGTTAATTGCTCGATTGAGTTTTTGATCGATTGGAATCCTTTGATAAAATGGTTATTTAAAATTGCAATTGGACTTTTTAGAGTTAAAACTCTTTCATAAATTGTTAATTGCTAATTGGGCTTTACAAATTGAAATAGCGTGGCCCATAACTGTTGACACCGTGATAGTATCAGAGGAAACCCGACCCCCTTTCTCCCATTTTTTCATTCATAACCCTAAATCCTAAAATCAAAACGAGAAATAAAAATGGTGGCCATTCCCTTCTTATTCAATTCGAACCCGTCCCCTTCATTTCCTTTTCATTGCCAACCCAAAAGAGTAATAACGAATAGAAATGGCAGCCACTAAATTGCTTTGTTCGTTCGTTCAAAAGCCAATACTTCTGCCGACTTCGCTCGTCTCTCCCGCGCCACTCTTCGACAAATTAGGGATGCCGACCTTGGGTTGCTCGATCGAAGACTCTTGCTCGTCGATCGGCTGGAGTGCTCGCAGTGGCATCTAAGGTGAGTGTTTCACTCACATCTAATTCCTACCTCGAGTGTATTAGTGTTCGAATTCTACAATTTTCGTTCGTATTTGATTGTTGAATTCGTCCCTTGTTTGTCGGTCATTCGATTATGTATTTTCTTTGAGTATTGACTTCATTGCTTGGACTATTTCTGATTTCGTGAATTTCTCTGGTTGGTTTCGACCTATTGTTGTTGATGATTTTATGATGTTGATGGTTCGACTTTCGACCTTGTTCATTTGATTGTTGCCTTGAGAACTTTGTTGCTTTTAGCTTGATACACGAGGTTTTGAACTGTTCGATTTTTGATAACCTCGTAGCTGGCCTGTTCATCTCCTTATTGGATCACGGCTTTGACTGGGTTCGATGTTGACTTCAATTCAGATTGAAATTCATGTCGTAGCGTACTTAACTCGTTTGATTTGAACTGCAAATGATTTTGAGCATTTTTGTTTGCATCGGTATTAACGTGAATTTTGTTTCTGTTCAATTTAATTATCACTTGACTTCGGCTGTGATAATGTTGTTTTCGACTTCGACTTGATTTTTGAGATGGATAGAGCAAGTAGTGGTTTTGTTTGTTGTTGCAGTTGCCTCCTCACTTGAACCTGTTTCAGTGATGTATTTGCATTTGCCACTGTTTTGTTGAATTACATTCATTTTGCATACTGCCTCCAGTTCACTGTTTTATGTATTGAGTTGCATCATTGACTTTGAGCTACTGTAGTCATGTGCTCTGGTCATTCACTTGTTAGTGTAGACTGTGCTTGTTTATCCATTCATGGTTGCATGTTGTTGTTGTGCACTTGTCAGTGTAGTCTTCATCTTGTTGCCAGTAGCATTCATGCTTCATTGTGTAGTTGTGTTGCATTCCTTTGGTCAAGTTGTATACCCGTGAGTGTCTGTGAACATTGTGATTTTGAAATGTCTGCACGTCATTGTACCCTTAATGGTACTTGAGTCTTGTTTATAGTTGGGTTCATTGCTGAGTTATTTCACTGCTGCATCACGCATGGCCATTCACTTGAATTCTCTGTTGGCTTTGCTGTCTTCATACATTTGCAGTTTTTAGTGTTGGATTGTTGCACAGTCTTTATGAACATGGTTCATGTATATGCTGCGCCTTGAGCATTGCTCTGTATTCTAAATTTGTCTGACCACTTGGTTGCTATCTAGGTCTGGTTCCTTCATATTGTTGACTTGTGTACTTCACTGTTGCATAACATGTTATATCTTACGCCATGTCTCACCTTTGAGTTGTGTTTCACTGTATTATAGTAGTGGCGAGGCAATACACGCGTGCGTGTACTGCAGCCCTAACAAAAGTGGCAGATTTAGCTGATATTTCGATGGTTAAATTGTTTGTTGGTTTAATTCAACAATTTGAAGTTGCATTTTGAAATGGCTCATTTTGATTTGGGATGGACCCGTTTGCTTTTGGACTCATTGATCTTCTGAGTATTTCATAGGCTGTATCGGCGAGGCAGTACACGTTAGCGTGTACTGCAGCCAATCAGCATTGATGTTTTTAAATTGACATTTCAATTGTTTAAATTGATTTGGATTGTTGATTTGTTGTTTAACACTGTATAGTGTTATATCTGCCGTTATCCGATTCTTTTATCGAGGAGTCGGATATACGAGATTTCTGTGACTGTCGTCTATTTGATATTTGATTATTATTTCTTCTGTGCATTAATAATTGAGTTTGAATTAGTCTGACCCGTGTATTATTTTCTTTTGAATGTAATACTCGGGTCAGACCCGAGTTATTTCAGGTTGTTGATTTCCTTCTTTGAGTTGCTGTTCGGGCTATGAAGACTTTTCACATCTTCTGAAGTTGTCTTTGTCATTTTGTAGAAGTCGTGTCATTGTATAGGATGATATGTATTCATGTATATTAGTTGATAATGTACTTGTATATATAACTCCCAGAGTCGACAGTTGTAGTTGCATCATATGTATTGTGTCAACTATATTGTAACTGACATCAGTTATATATATGAGATTTTTGTTAATCTTTGTTCCGCATTTAAATTATCTGTGTTGTTATTGTATTCATTGTCCTAAACTATTATGAACCGTCGTAGTTCGTTTTGTACTAGAATTGGGTGTGTCGATGGGAGTAAATAAATAATAGATGAAAAATAAAAAGTATATACCACTCCTATCGAGATAACCAATATTAGTGTAAGGCCAACTACGGATGGTCACTCCTATCCAGCCTTATTCTTCGTAATAATAGACAGTATTTCTTTTAATACTCTTTGTTATTATGAGCATAGAGGTGGGGCGTTACATTGTTACATTAATTAAATTTCAACATAATAGGTATACAACTAAGTCCATACACATATTGGAAAAAGGATTCCATCAATGACAAGGCGCTGGGGTACCACCTATCATAGTGCAACTCTAGGTAAAATACACCGAGAGCCTCATATGAACTCCCTGCGAGTCAGGACCGATCCTACCCCTTATTGAATAGCGCCGAATATTTCATTCCCTGGTTGGGATCAACAACCTTAATAGGCTCCAAGCATACATAATCTATAATATCAATCTAGATTGAGTGATGGCCACACCCTAATGGTAGCAAACCACATAGCCTTGAAGCATATCCCTAGATTTTAGTCATTCCTGGGTGTGAGGCTTGAGGTTATGTTTACGTTTTCTTCTAGAAAACCATCTTGGAATGCTAACACTGCCCTCCAGGCAACCAATGCAATGCTAGCACTCATCCATACAAGTTGTTCCAAGGTCTAACAAACATTCAACATTTCCTATATTCTATTTTGGAATCATCCTCGGGAAGAATAGTACATCTCCATAGCATACTTCATAACGATCCATCGCGAACGTTATTAGTTTGGAGTGATTCGGATAAATTATACTTATCCCAAATCAGTGTCTTCAAACTAAGCGATAATTTTCGGCTAACTCAATTCCGTTCCTTTAGAAGTATGTAACTAGTATTTGAGTCCTCACTAGGGAACTCTAATATACACAATATACTTCCTGAGTTAAAAAAGGTCAAGTTATATGTAACGACCCCGAATTTTATATAAATTTAAATTTATAATTAAATTAGTTTTTGAATAAAATTTATGAAATAAATCGATAAGGTGATGCGAGTTTCCCCGATATCTAAGTATATTTGTATAAATTGTTTAAAAATTTAAATTATTGTATATATGAGAATATATATATCTGTATTTGAACAGATCTGACTAAATTTGAAATAATATAATATATATTTGATTTGTGTTTAAATTGTAAATAAATGGTTAATAATAATTTGAATTTATAAATTAAAAATATAAGGCGATAAATAAAATAAAATGAATACATAGATAAATCCAAATAACACGTTAATAAACTTTGTAAAAATATAAAGTGAATACATTAGAAAGATTTAACAACAAATAGAAATGTAATTATATTATAAAGTAGTATGAACAAAGGCAAAACAAATATATTCAAGTATTCAACAAGTAAAAGATAAATGTGAGCAAAACCAACTATATAAAGATAAGTATGCACACTTGTAATATGAAACAAAACAACAACATGCATTCATAAGCATGAACACTTGAAAAGAATAAAAATAAATGTTAAGTACATTCATATGTAGCCTGTAAGAAATATGCAAAGTAACAAGGCCAAGTCAAGCAAGCTACCACAAAATCTCCTCAATATCATTTCCAGCCGAAACAAGAAGTAAGAAATAGGTAAAATATCATTAAAATGCAAACAAGTACAAATACAAACATGAAGTAAACAAAAGAAAATAAAAATACAAGTGTGAAAGCTTGCATAGAAGCCACCAGATTTTGCTTCACGCAATGTATAAAGTATAAAAATGGTACAAGATAAAAAATGCAGCCTCCTTAGTACACTACAAAACATATCTATCAGCCACCAAAGGGAAGTATCAGCAAGCAAAAGAAGAAAATATCCCTGTTGTTTTCTGTACAATAAATTATATACCCTGTACAACTCCTCTTTTGTATATATCAACCTGTAAATTTGCTTTCCCATATGTTTTCATCAGTTCGTTCCTTAAAGCAAAAATCTGAAGTAAACAAACCATTCAACTTGAAAACAAAAACTCAATTTAAACATCAACAACAATTCGAATCAATACAAATTCATGGAAGCCAAAGATCAAGTGAAAAGATTTCAGCTTGCAATATTCCAAAGCCTGTTTCATCAAAAAGAGTTCTGTTCTTCTTCAAAACACTGTGAGCAACTCCTATATTTTAAAAAGCCTAATATGTTTTGATTTTTCTTGATGCTAGTGAGTAACACTTGTTTTAAATTTTGACGTGGTGCTGTATTTCGATTCGTGCATCGTCCTCAGGCGACCGAGTTCGCCGTGGGTTGGGGAGTTGGTGGAGGAGGTGTTGAGGAGTGGATGGCCGAAGTTTCGTGGACTCAGATGGTCGGAGGGTGGAGAACTCGGTGTTGACAGGTTTTGAGGGTGGCCGAGTTCGTGTTCCAGGTTTGGGTACGAGTGTTAAATTTCGATTTCCAGGGGAGTTCGAAGTTTCGATGGTCGGAGTTTGACGTGGGGAGGGTTGTCGACTTGCTTTGATGATCGGCAGGGGACCGGAGGCGAAGATGGCACGGTGCATGTGCACGCGTGTATGTGGGTGTCAGTAGTTTCGATTTGGGGAAGAAGTTCTCGCGTGTTTTGCTCGAGATTTTCGTGGTCGATTCGAAGTTTTGATCGAGTGTTTGGGGTTTCTACTCGAGTTCGTATTCGTGAATTTGTAGGTGATAGGCCTGCAGTTTAAAGTTTTAAAAAAAATAAACTAAGTAAAATATAAAGAAGAAGAAGAAGAACGTACGAGAGAGGGAAGGAATAACTCGGGGAATCTTGTGGGAAACTCGAGAGATGACTCGAGTAGATCTGGGAAATTCTCGGGTTGTTGACGTTTGGCGAAACTGTTGCAATCTTCAAAATTTACAAATTGAAGTTATATCACTTAAATAATTTTAAGTGATCATTTTTGTTTAATTGTTTTAAAAGGTGTAATTAAGAATGGTTAACTAATTTTTATTTGTAATGAATTAAGTAATTAAAGTTTTATATGGTAATTAAAGAATGTTTTGATAATTGATTAATTAACTTTTAAAGTCTAAATTAAATTTAATTAAAGGTTAGTTTATTTATATAAAGAATGTTTTAAGAATAATTACAATTTACTTAATAAAGAAATTAAAGGTTGATTTATGGGTAATTAAGAAATATGTAATTAAGTTTTATTAATGTATAAATAAGCTTTATTAATTAATAATTAAGAGATATTTAATCTACAATAAATTTAATTAGGAATAATTAATTTGGAGTTAAGAATCATTAATTTGATAAGGTTGGATTTGGAATTTATGATTAAATGTTAATTAATCAATAATTAAAGGTTAATTAAGTTACATTTAAAAACTTGAATTAATTAAATAATTAATGGTTAATTAATGGGTCATTAAGGATTAATTAATTAAGGAGTTATAAATTAATGAAGGTGATTAAGGAAAGATAATAAATTAAGGTCTAATTAATCAATGTGATTAATTAAGGATAATTAATAAAATGGTAATTAATTAATTTATTAATAAAGGTTAATTAATTTATTATTAAAGGTAATTAATAAAAATGGTTTTTAATTAGTTAATGTTAATTAACCAGGATTTGTGACTAATCTGATTTAATTTAATCAGATAAATAAATTGACCTTACCTATGAATGTTTGGACCCGACTAAATGATTGAATTGTTTGGTATCCCTGATATATGATGCTTTGTGATACATCCCGATTTATGTTGTGATCTGAAATTTCTATATCTGTGATGTATATATTGTTATATGAATATGCAACCCTTGACCCGTAAAACGGCATTTAAACTGCGATGCGACAGGGAGTCGGATTCCAGTTGGTTATCCGAAACCCACATCGAATTGTAATGATGAACCCTTGTGATTGATAAATTTATTTTATCTGTGAAATTGTAAATGAAGATAAGCGTTGTGGATTATACCGCTTATCGATATTGATATATTTTGTGATGATTGAATGATGTTGCACTATTGTGTGTAAAACCGCTGGACTACACCATACACACACAAATATAGATTTCACGTGGAAATCGGTTAAATCACAGATGATTTAAATTTAATTTTTTTTTGAAATTGAAATTTTAATTTCAATTGATTTTGAAATTGGAAATTTAGGTTTAAAGTGAAAAGCTTTTGAAATGGAATTTCAAAGATAAAAGTTATTTTGAATAACTTAATCGAGTTTTGAAAATTTAAATAATTTGATTTAAATTTGAATTCAAGTTTGAAATTGAATTCTATGATTTGAAACTAGGGATTAAAGATGCTGTATAAGTTATATATAGGTTAAACCATTTTAAAGGATTGATTTGGGATTTTGAATTTAATTCAAGGGTTTTGACTCGTGTAAATATAACTGGATTTTTCCGAAACGAAACTATTTGTTTTCAAATAGTAAAAGCTTTCACAAAAGTAATGAATTTCCAAATTGTGTTAAACGGTTTCAAGTTTGAAATAGAATTGAAATGTTTTGAAAACTATGAAATGAGTCTTTGATTTCAAAGACTGGGCGAGTTAATCTAACTTGAAATGGAATTGTTTTTGAAAGACTATGAATGAATCTTTGGAAACGAGTTTTGAAAGCTATAAGTTAAATCTTGGCTTAAAGATTTAATGAGTTAATTCAATTGAAATGGAAATTGTTTTGAAATCCATGAATGAATCTTTGTGAACTGGGTGAACGTTATGAATTGAATCTTTTTGTTTAAAAGATTAAAAGTGTGGAAATTGTTTAAACCATTGAAGGTTTTTGAATTTACTCTTTTTGTTTAAAAGATTGGAAATGGTAATTTGGTTTAACCATTCGAATGAAAAGTTTTTGGTCTTTAAGCCGTGATTTAACTGAGACCCCAGTATCCATATGATTTTTAATTGTGCTCGTTATTCGGTTTAGCCGGGAAAGGACCTTTGTGTCATATAACCCATTCCGAATAATGATACGACGTATATAGATGGCATTTGAAGACCGGTGGTGAAGACCGGATACTTTCGAAAACGAAAGGATTACCATCGATTGTCTCTGCATCGGCTGATCTCCGGTATATAGATTTTAGCACCTTTAGTGATGGGAAGTCCGGACGTGATTAGAAATTATCCGGATTTGCAAGGGCTTCTTCGGAAGTGCCTTCGGTTCTGTTCGAACCCGGAACAGACTTGTATGGATGTGTGTCTGACATTACACCTTGAGATGTAAAGTTGGTTTCTATCAAATACATTTCTGTTGGTGGCGGAGAATTTATTCTCTTAACTTAACACCCTTCTCTAAGACGTACGAGCTTAGAGGTTATGTAGTTGATGGTTACTAGTGATACATTCCCAATTTGGTAATGTGGCATACGAAGTGCTGATGATCATTTGTTGGTCAAAGCGTGCTTTGTGAAAAAGCGTGGCTTTATGAAAAAGCGTAGTTTTGTGGACGAGACTTCGTCGAGCCTCACAACCCGGTAATGGTCGAAACAGGAATGTTGTGACAAAGGTTTGTAGGGGTAGCGCCCCTAGGGTATGTCATTTCCTTCTGGATAAAGGGTGGTATCATGGTATGGAGCCCAGATACTTAACTCGTGTGGACACTGTAATTTATTACTGTGTAATGTTGCTTTGTTGGTTTTCGGGATCCCGGGATAAAGGTCGGTGACGACCGGGGGATGACATGACTCCTGTGTTAGTTACCTAGTTACAGCTTGGTTAAAGCGTGAGGTAGCGTCGACCTTTTGTTTGCAGAGATCCAGTTAGGATCCGGGGCATCTTTCCAGAGGCGTTTCTATTTCGGTATAAGGAAGTTCCTTAGCCTGATCATTTGTTGGAAATCCAAAGAAACAATACGAACCCTGTACGGTTATAGTTGTATTACCTGCTATGGAATGTGGCGGTAACCTACTATTGAACGTAGTAGCTATAGTAGGCATACGATGAAATGTTGTATGCTGGCTAAGATTGATATTATACTTTCGAAATATTTTCACACTATGCACTAGTAATAATATCAAAAGAGTTTTGATTTTGCGTAGTAAGCATGTTTGACTATCATAAGGAGAAATCTCCTCCAATTCTGCGATTGCATTGTGTGTGTGGCGGGAGGCCTTATGGTAGTTTCATTTTCGAAAAGCATTGCGGGTTTCAATGTTAAAAGCCTTTTGTGTTTGTTAAAGATAAACTGTTTTTGTTTGCTCACACCAGTCCCATGACTGACTTGGAGTTTATTGTTCCCTTCCTAAACTCTGGGTGCCCACTATTTTCCACACGGGCAGTCTAGAGTTGGGTTTTTCAGATATTCAGGTTTAGTAGATTATCTGGAGCTAGTTCAGTTCTTGGAGTTCATGGACTGACGTTTCTTATCTTGGAGCATTCTATTGGAGACATTCTATCCGCTGCTGGTGTTATCTATTTTCTTTCCGCTGCTATTTCTTGTATCATATCTCTGATGTATATTGATATCTGTTGTATCACTCTGTTGTATCAGATATTGTATCAGATATTGTATATCAATGTATTATTCTTTTTCTTCCGCTGTGTTGTTATACTTAACTGTGTTATAAACTCCGGCGACTCGGATTTGAACGGTCGAATCTACGGCATTCGAGTACGATGTAAAGTATGGATGTCGATTTTCGAACGGGCAAAATCCGAGACGTTACATTATAAATGGCGGAAAATCTGCTACTTAGGGTAATTATATAAAGTTCGCATATGGATAACCATATACTTAATTTAAACATGACACATTGATAGGAATTAACCCTTCCATATCTACCACGTTTTTGATATTTCGACCTTACTCTATCCCTCGCCTAAAAATAAATTATAGATCTCACTAATAGAGGATCGGCCTACTCATCAGCTTTTAGTGCTAACTATGGGATGACTTACTTTCCATGAATGTGTCACCGCATTAACTTTGGTTTCATATTTGTTTGAGGTTACTAAACGGTAATTGACAAAGAAATCCCTTGATTTAAAATATTTTTGGAAAAAAAAAACTAGTTTTAAACAAAACCGGTATTTTAGGAACAAAGCAATTTAAAACCCTACTTTATTAATTTAATAATAAATTAAATCCTTATTAAATAATAATTAAATCTTAGTTAAGTCTTAATTACAATCTTAATTAAATTTAATTAATCAGTAATTAATTGATAATTAATTAAATCTCCTTTTAATAATTAATCTTTAAAAAATAATTACAAATAATTAACCCTTAATTACTAATTAAGTAATAATTAACTTTAATTAATTAACTTATTAAAATTTACTTCATCTATTAACACTTAAGTATTAATTACTTTTATTAGCTAATGACCAAGTGCTAATTACTTAATTAATTAATCATTTATTATATAAATAATTAATTAAATAATAATCACCTTTTTAATTACTTAATATAAGTTTTAAAAAAATTTCCAAAAATATTTCTAAGTCAAAACATTTTTGGGTTTCGAAAAGAGTTCGTTTTCACAAACTGCACTTATAGCGACTATCGTTATACGACCCAAAATTTCCAAACTTGAAATTTGATTTCTAAGTCTTCCTTAAAACTTTAACTCTTAGAAAAATTAATAATTTGTAAACATAAAGATGTGTTTTTGAAAATTAAACAAGTTTTAAACTTAAATATATTTTTAAATTTTAATACCAAAGTTCAAACCTTTTAAAAATGGATTTCATAAGTCGCTTAAGTTAGCAAAAGTGCTTTAATTAGCACGAACAACATATACCAAGATCATAACCAATATCACATTATAACAACATAATTCCAAACATAAGCAAGACCATACCTTACTAATTTAACCAATTCAACATCATAACTACTCAAACAAGAATCATATTTAACTAACAAATATACATCATTTATAAACTTACTAACTTTGAATTAAAGTGCGAGCTTTACTCACCAAAAGTGGACTGAACTAAAGCAACTTCCTCTAGAATTTGTACACGACTTAGATCTTTGGGTTTGCTTTAGAAAAATGATGTCTTAAGGGCTTAAGGATGTAAAAGTGGTTCGACCTAGGGGGTATTATGCTCGGCCTTGATTGAATAAGGAGGATGTGGACTTGCCTTATAAGGAGAAGTGATGAATTGGAAGAAGGAAGCTTAAAACAAGGTTTTAGATTTATAAAACTGAATGAAAACTACATTTTAAACTTGAGAATCTAATTTGGAAGCCATGGAAATATACATGAAACATACAACAAAACAGTCTTTTTACAACGGGCAATGCCCGTTGTAATATGGTTTTCGCAACAGGCATGTGCCCGTTGTAATAGGCCTCGTTGTAATAGATCCACCACATTTTCCAACGGGCAAAGCACGTTGTAAAAACCGTTGCAGTATACCTTTTTACAACGGGTTATGATCGTTGTAAATACAACGGCCAAAATCCGTTGCAAAATAAATGCAACTTAAAAAAAATTACAGCAGCATCCATGCAATACATCCATACTAATACTAAATATTGTCGTAAAATAATTAAAATCACATACGAAAAGACTAAAAGCTAGAATCATAGAATTCCAACACTCCAAAAAGTTAGATAAGTTTACATGGCAAATACATAAAGCATTAACACATAACAGTCCGCTACAAATATCATATTCTAAGTACAAATTTAGGTGTAAATTTCTGTTAAACAATCATGGAAAACAAGAATATATTTGCACAAAGAATTACTGAAGTATTCAGAATGTGATTCTTTAAGCTCTTTAAATATCTCTTTGTGAAAATTGGAGTCGTCAAGAAGTTCAGGATCTCCACCGCCACTTGCATCCTACATAAATACATCACAGAGCATAACTTGCATGTGATAACTTATTAAGGTAAACTACCTGAATATTCACACTTTATATTTCCCTGATGTGAAGTGATTACAATAAGGAGAGAGGGAAAGCTAAACCAATCATCCTAACCGTTGCATCTGATATGCCAAATAGTAGGCACAGGGAAAAAAATAAAATAGGTTGAAACTAAACAACGCTAATAAAAGCATAATTAGCCACTCAGAAAAAATAAGCAAACAAACGAAAATGTGTAGGTGTTTTTTTGTTTTTTTTAAAAAAAAGGAGCACTAGAACAGCTAGTTATAATCTCTCATTTCGTACTACAACAAAAAAACCTAAATGCACTTTCTGAAATATAATCTCTCCAAAGAGCATAAAAGAACAAGCTACAAAAAGTGAACCTGAATAATAATTGATGACTGAAATGAATCTATGGAAGCTTAAAATAAACAAACACAATAAACTTATTAAAATATATATTATGAAGCACTAAAGTTTTTTACTTTCCAAATGGCATTCTAGCTATTAAGAAAGACGACAACTTTACCATGAATCATGATGTAACTTCTTCTACTGGATCTCTAAACGCGGCAGCAACACCACCTGCACATGCGCATGTTACCTTAGAAGAAACATCAATCAAATGAACAAAGTCTAATACTTGCACAAAAGACTCAGAAGTCAGTTCCATAAGATGATGATGGTGGAAAGAAAAAAAAACCAGTGACGCACACAATACGGATACAAGAGGGGATTTCCATCAAATAATTCAATAATTTTATGACTGGACCGTCAATCGTGCTCCGAAGTGCGTATGTTTTGAAGGTTTAATCTGTTGAACTGTTGCGTGTAAATTGTATATAGACAATTTAAATGCTGGTTATGCATTTAATATAAGGATAGTTTTATTTACATCCTGAAAATTAATAGTTTTGACTTAACTAAGTAAATCCACTTATTTTTTATAAGTGGATTAAGAAACAAATTTGCTTCTTCTTTTATCTTACTCACAAGCTTAATCTTTTTTTCATATTTTTTTAAAAAAATATGGACATTCATCGTGATTGAAGTCTAGTCAAGTATACAAAAGCATGAACGCGTAATAAACAATATCTTAAGATCTTGTCTGAAGCAATCAAATCCATAAGCCAACAAATATTAAGCACATTATAGAAGTGTCATATGTAAACATCACACTAAGCTTTCAGTTTTTTGTTCGTGCAAAAAGAGTAAGCTAAATTAAGAAAAATGCACAATGTACGTACTAATATTTCAATGCCATTAAACATGCATCAACCAGTATCTTCAAATCAAAGCTACTGTTTACTTAAAAGACATGTTAAACATACTCATATAAACTAAGTTAACACTTAAAAGTTCATTAAAGCTCCTTGGAACAAAAGTACAAGTTGCCATATGATTGCATTGTTAGACTTCCAATAGTTCAAACCATATCATTATAAACCAATATCAAATGTGATAGAATTACTAGTGAACTATTCTTGATATTAAAAGAACAATGTATATTAATCATTGCAACAAATTTAAGAGAGCAAAATAACATGATAAATATAGTATATAGAAATACCTGAACGATGATAGAAGGAAGCGGACTTGGGTTTGTGCCTCTCCGATAAATGTCAGTGAATTTCTTCAAATCAGAGACTAAATATTCAAATACTAGATAAAGTAACGTTTTCCCATTCTTATCCACATGCTCCACATCCGACAAGCTGAAATTTCTAAAACCCAGTCAGTCACCCATCAAAGAGACTCACATCATTATCTTTATCATGGGATGACGACAACAATAGACACTTGATTGGCGAAGCTGCAGTTCTGAATGCTCTTCAACCACACTGTTGGCGTTACTGTTTGTTAGGATATTATACTCTAAACGATTTTCTATGTTTCGTATGGTTTGAGATTGCCTAAGAATATTCATCAATAAATATTTACCAAAGGAAAATGGCCAATCTAAAAACCTACTATCCATAAACAAACACTTGAGGGAAATTCTCCATATAAAAATCTTGAAATTGAACTATTAAATAAACCACGTGGTACTTCCCGTGTGTAGGACGGATTCCTACTACTACCGTTACGTTGAAACTTAAATATGCCGACTAAGAAGGAAGCTCACACTGAAATGTATCCATACGTGTATAGTTTATTCGTTTTTACATATGGAAATCTGGTAAAAGTATTATTGGATAAGCTGTAACATTTGTCTGACATAACTAAAAGATTGTATCACAATATATGCAGGAACGCGTGAATAAAAGATCAAAATAGCAATGACTTACAAAATCCACAGCAGTTTTCTTGGTTTCTATATAAACATGTTTCAAAGTCTTCCCGAATAAAAGTGTTATTTTATTTTATTAGTATGCTAGATTATAACCCGTCTATCCCAGGCTTTCATCTCTTCTGAGAAAACTCCATCCGACGCCTCTCTCCTAGGCGTGGATCGATGAAAATCACACAAAAATGAAACATGGAGCTATACCTGGTTGGGCACCGAGTTCAATCACATGCAATTTTGAAATAATATGGCTAGCGTTGGTAGCCTTTGAGGCAAAACTAATAAGAATAGAATCCTTATCGTTTCCAGCAACCTGTATAACAATGATAAAAATGAACTATAAAAATAAGAATCAGCTTTAAAAAAAGGTGTTATTAATTTAAGTTGCATTCACCTTAATTGAGGCAAATGATGCGGCATGAGCTTCAAGTGCCTGACTGCGTTGCTGATCAACAGAGAAAAGCTGCATGAGAGATCAACCAAATCGATTACATCAGATAATACTACTAGTAAACGACTGATTTACACATGAGAGATCGAGTACTCACGCGTTCCTATTTCAGCCCAAAGCTTTTTCTGAGCCTGTCAATTTTGTAAGAGACCACGTGAATTAAGACGATTCGGTCGTATTCTAGAGCGAGGTTGTCGATGACACATCTGACGACGGATTTGCTCATCGGCGAGTAGTCCATGCCGATTCCGACGGTTCGATTTTCGGTTTAGGAGCGAACTCGATCAAAAAGGAAACTAGAAGTTGTAAAGAGTAGAAGAAGCGCGCTTCTATGACCTTGTTCAATCGCATTGAATCTTGTATCGAAAACTTTATTCCGTAGTAATGATTTGTAAAAAATTAGCATTGAATAGATGACTAGGGTTTTGGAGTAGATCTGGTGGAGGAGAGAGAGGGAGGAGGCAGAGATTTGGAGGACGAGCGTAAGAGTTTTAGGGATTTGGGAATTAGGGTTTGGGAGGAGGAAAGGATCGGTAATAAATAAAAAAAATGAACATCAGTTAAAATTTGGGAGGGATGAAAATAAAATTTGTTTAGAGCCAAAATTTCATAGTTGGAGCCAAAAAATTTGGTTTGTAGACTAAAAGAAAATTGTATACTTTGTTGCAATACAAAGTTGCAATATTTGCAATAAACTTTGTCTTCAAATATTATGAATATTTTTAAACTTTTACAGAAAATTTTAAAATTTTGTCTTTAAGTTCTATAAATATTTTCTAATTTTTTATAAATTTCAATTTTCTTTAAATATTAGATACAATTATTAAAATTTTAATACTAAATAATAAATATCACTTCCTAATCATTAAATATTATTATTAATTATCAATTTTTTAACATGAAATATTAATTTTATAATTAATTATGTAATATTATTAATTATTAATTATTAAATTAAGTATTAAATACCAATAGTAATTATTAAATATTTATATTTATTACTAATAGTTAATTACTAATTATTAAATTAATTATTAAATATTAATAGTAATAGCAATTATTTAACATTAAATATTTTGTGACCGTTGTAAAATTGTCGTCTATTACAACGGAAATTTTGTGAACGTTGTAAAATTGACATGTATTACAACGGGCTTGAAAGGACCGTTGTAATAGCATTCTATTACAACGGGCTATCATCGCCCGTTGTGAAAAAGGAGTTGTATAAGGCATCTACTACAACGGGCCTGAATTGCCCGTTGTAATAGCCTTCTATTACAACGGGCTATCATCGCCCGTTGTAAAACGGGCGTTGTATAGGGCATCTATTACAACGGGCCTGAATGGACCGTTGTAATAGCCTTCTATTACAACGGGCAGCCAATGCCCGTTGTAAAAAGGGCGTTGTAATAGGGTATTTTTGTTGTAGTGAAAGCTTTATGTAACAACCCTGATTTTAGCGATTACCTGAGAATATTAAATTATAACGGCAGTTATAATTTAATAGTGTAAATTAATAATTAATGAGGAATTTAAATTGTTTATTGGGAATAAACAATATATTTGAGGATAAAATGAGAAAATAGAATTTTAGAAACTTCATTAAGATGGTTTGAGATAATAAAATGAGGAAAATGTGTTTTATTTAGAGTTAATGCAATAATTTTGTTAATTATTGTTATTTACTTGATTTAATGATTTTTAAAAGAAGTAATTAATTTTAAGATGAGATATATTTAAAATAATGATGGAATTGAGTTTAAAAATATAATTTAGGTGTAAAATTATATTTGGAATGGGTTATAAAATTTTATTACACAAAAATGTTATTTTTGTGTAATTTATAATGTTAATTACAATGGGATTTGTAATTAAAGGTGTAAATTTGTTATTTATTTAAAAAAAAAGAAATATGATGATAAAATGTTTTAAAAATATAAATAATCTTTATTTTGAGTATATAACATTTTATCATCATGAATATGAAGTTTTATAAATTTTTGATATGAAATAAAGTTGAATAGATGATTGAATTTGAAGGTGTGCATTGTTAACATGTAATTAAGTGATTAATTTATAACCTAAGCTAATTTTCCTTAACAATTGGACTCTAGCCCATTAACAAACTTCACTTAGCCTGTTAGCAAACAAATGAGAAACATCTTTCTCTTCCTCACACATCAGTACGTTTATTCTCTTTCACAGTAAAACAAAACTCAGAAACCATTCCTCTTTCTAAACCCTAGAGCTCAAAATCTTCAATTCCTACATAATTTGCTGATTTTAATCAAACTAAAGCTATATTTCTCAGGTAATCAACTCCAAAACTAATTTTATTTCATCAAATTTGGATTTTTGCAAAAGATAGATTGTTAGTAATAGGGTTTCCTTGCTTGCATGTTGTTGTAATGTTGTTTTATAGGTTCTAGAAGCTAAAATTCAAGCAAAAGCTCCAACCTTTTCTACATTAATTCGAGTTTTTGCATTCCTACAACAAGGTGAGTTAATCACTCACACTAGCACCTTTAATCTACGAGAGTAATTGTTAGTTGCTATTTGAATTAAATTGAATGGTTGTTGATTGAATTGCTTTCAAGTTGGTTGTGGTTTGCTGAAAATTATTTGTGAAAAAAATGCTGCAGTAAAACAGCGATATCATGGTGCAAATTCATCCTAATTAGCTCAATCTTTTTGCAGTTGAAAGAACAATCTATTAGATGCAACTTCTCCTTTAATTACTTTCCGAAATTCTGTTGTTCAGTGGGGCAAAATTGAGTTTGAAACTGATGTACACAGCTCTGCTCTGTGCAATTGTTTTTGTTGAAACCTGATCATAAAATCATCATAACTTTTGAATGGTAATTCAAAATTGAGTGAAGTTTTTTTCAGTTGGAAGGTATATTTTTAAGGAACAACTGTTATGTTTATCATTTTATGTAAATATACATTTTTCTAACAGTAATATGTGTTTGAAAACTAAGTAACCTCTCTGTCCTGTGTTTTTAATTTCAACTTTGAAACACAGAATTGTTTTTCCCATATCTTTTTCTTCTTTGATCGAAATTTGATAATTTTTAATGTTCTGGAAAGAAAAAATCATATACTATAACTTTCGTGTATTGAGTTTTCTGTAATTTTGAGGTTAGATATGTCAAAATCTAATTTTTCTACTGTTATCCCGAGAGCAAACCAATATTTGCTCTGTGCTTGAAGCAGAAATAAATTCGACCATAACTTCTTCGTTTCTTAACCGATTTTGATGATTTTGGATGTTCCAGAAAGCATAAATCATGTACTACAACTTTTATGTTTTGAGTTTTCTGTAATACTGAGGTTAGCTATGTCAAAATCTAATTTTTCTACTGCTAACCCGAGAGCAAACCAATATTTGCTCTGTGCTTGAAGCAGAAATGAATTCGACCATAACTTCTTCGTTTCTTAACCGAATTTGATAATTTTGGATGTTTCGAAAAGCTTAGACTTTGTGCTAAAAGTTTCATGTTTTGTGTTTTTTGAAATTTCGAAGTTAGCTTGGTCAAATATGTATTTGTTTGTTGCTGTCCCGAGAGCAAAACGACAGCAATAATAATCATTGATTTGATAATTGTATTAGCTTATTTTTGCTTTCATTCTTGTTCGATTTTGATGTTGTTTTTGAGATATTTTGAGAGCTATGATGCTTATCAATAGGCTAGCTATATTTAGCGAATTTTAATTTCAAATTTAAATAGAATTTGAATTGATTTTGGGTTATTTGAATTGAATTCAAGTTATCGGTCTTGAGTATCTTTATTGTTTTCCATTGTTTTCGAACACGGTTTTCACTAAACCATTTTGAAGTGATTTTTAAAATAAATGGACATTTCAAATTATTATATAGTATTTTAAAAATTATTTTTCTAATATATAAAATCTATTTATTTCCTATAATAAAGGAAGTTCAAACATTGGTTTTATTAATCTTTTTGGAAAAAAAAAGGTTTTAAAAGCTTGTTTACTCTAGTAAACTATTTTAAATATAAAACATACACTTTTGCACCATTCGAACGTATGAGAAAGAAAATTAAATGATTTAGTAAAACACGTGGTATGAGACATGTGCGTTTACTATTTCAGTTAATTCCGGACTTGTACGATCGAAGCTATTTGAGATTAATGATTCTGAGATGCTTTGCCATTTTATGGCGTATTTTGAGTTTTATAATTCTTATTTATTGGAATTATTTAAGATTGCCAAGATTTGACAAATATTATGGTTTGAGATCTCCTATGTAGGAGTATGTTCGATGAGAACCATCACGATGTTTTATTTACTTGCCAATGATATAAGGCAAGTCTTGAGTAAATGATTTCATATTTTGAGATTTATGGTTTATGAAGAACCATCACGATGTATTCACTTGTCGATGAGATGAGACAAGTTACGATGCCATTTAATACTTGTCGATGAGATGAGACGAGTATGGTGTCTCTTTATCACTCGCCAATGAGACGAGGCGAGATATGATTTTCTGAGTTTTATGATGTTCCTAGTGTTGCATCGACTAGCGGTTAGTAAACCGCTAAGTGCGAACGTGTGGTATGAGACACACGTTAACACTTTTCGGGTTCCTGTCCGTGAGTTTGTGAGACATTCACGATGTTTACCTAACAGAACTGCTTTGAGAGGTGTTAGCGACCTTGTCATGAGGACGAACTGCTTTAGGAGGTGTTAGCGACCTTGTTAGGGCTGGCAAAATGGCTTAGAGAGGTGTCAGCGACCTTGTCATGAGGACGAATTGCTTTGGGAGGTGTTACCGACCTTGTCAGAGGCTTCGGCCGTTTGAGAATGGCACGTGCAGCATCGCTTCGGCATGCAAATGGGATTTGGCCAATCCAGGTTTTCTGAGTTTTCTATTTTATTGTGATTTCACCACTTTAAGATATTTTATTACATCGATAGCCTAGTGCTATATGAGATGTTATATATATGGTGATTTCATTTATGATGTTTTGAACTCTTATCGAGTTCCTTGAGTTATGAATTTGGATGATTTCATTATTTTATAGGATATTCTGGGTTTTACCATTTTGCGAGTTGAGATTTAGATTTATATACATTCATACCGAGGAGAGGAGGTATGATTGAATTTGGAGATTTTTCTATATTTTAGTTTTGAATCATCCTATTTGAGAATGGTTTATGTTTGCCATTTGGCGAGAGTTTGTATTGTTGTTTCTCCTTTTGAGGGGATATGGTTCATGGAAACCATGTAAACATTTTGGGATGTCGCCGATGATAGGAGGCGAATGTTTATATTATTTGAGTATTATTATTGAATTTACCTCTTTTGAGGTCTTTGTATACTTAAGTGACATTAGTTCACTTAAGTCATGGGTTGTATTCTTTATGTTTCCTCTTCTCATTCGAAAAGAATTATCACCTTGTATCTTATGCTTCATATTATCGTCTATCCTCATTAACTGATTATTTTAGCTAGACTGACCCGTGTACTTTGTACTCGGGTCAGACCGAGTTGTTTCAGGTGAGCTATCAGTTACGGGACTTTGCTTCGATGCATCTGCTTCGATATCACCCTAGCACTTTTGTGTAGTTTATATTTCTTTCTGCTTGACTCTGATGTATTCACAATTAATTCGATGTATATGGCGTAGTCGTGTACCACCATTAATGTATTCATATTGTATTGTACTGAACATGTATCAGTGTATATGTATATGTATATATATGATGTTGGTTACTGTTCTGTGATGTGATTTACATTCAGTTATTGTATTTTGTTCTGATAGATCCATTAGCTACCTATAGTTTTGGATTATGCATTTACTGGGTATGTCGATCCACTTGAGTAGAAAAGAAAAATTATATTACATTTATCGACGTATTCAGTAGATGTTTAAGACAAAATTATAGATAGTCGCCCTTAACCAGCCCTATTCTCCGCTTTAGTAGACAGAATTACTTGTTAATTCTCTTTACTAAGGTGGGTCTCGGGGTGGGGCGTCACACTTTAGGAGGAAATTTATGAAGTAGAAATGAATGAAAAGTGGGGGAAATGTTAGGAAAATGCTTTATATACTAAGTGCATAAATCAAATTACTAAACTAGCCTTAGGGTACATTCCCTCCACCAAAACTTGGCCACCTTACCACCCTTGTTTCCTACACTCTTCCACACGTTTTCCCCTATCCCCTCTTCAATTTTCCAAGCCAACATGATTTAACCCTTTAGTACTAAATGTTTTTGAGAGAAATGACCTTTTATGCCTTCTTTTCCACTTTATTTTTGAATTTACATAATATGTCAAATCATATTTTATTATAATTCTTAAGTAAATATGTATATATATAATTTAAAATGTATTCTAGCTTATTTTGAATGTGTGAATATGTTAAGTCAAATGTGCACAACGTTTTTCGATAACTTTTAGACATCGATAAGTCGAAAATTCGAAAAAAGATTTTCGGTCACATTTTCTATTTTGTTTTGAACTAATTATTTTTGTAAACAAATTTAAAAGCTATTTTTCTATCATTAGTTATTATTTTCAATGGAGTTTATTTGAGTTATTAATCCAATAATTAACTATTAAAAATATATTTAAATATCAAAATTTAAAGTGATTAAATCCCTGGTCATAACTCTCTCCCCTCCATAAAAGAATTTCATCCCGAAATTACCAGACAAGAAGATAACTCAAAATAACACAAAAAGGGCATATATTATATATCATAAAACCTAGCCAACAAGCATACAGTAAGCATCCATAGAAAAACAATGCATACACTATATATACAACAAACATTGACCATCCTAACATAAATTCTGGAGAGGCTTCCTTCATGTTATCCACCGTCTCTCAAGTACAATCTTGAGAATCCTTACTCTACTGAATCTTTACTAACTTCACCACCTTATTTCGCAACCTCTTCTAATCCTGATATACAATATGAACTGGATGCCTGATCAACGTCAATTTCGGTTCTATCTCCAAATCCTTTTGAATCGACGGCTCCACAATCAATGATGGGTCATGAACATACTTTCTCAAATGAGACATGTAGAAAACATTATGGAACCCCTACAACCATTTTGGTAATTCAACCTTGTAGGCGAGTGGTCTAGTCCTTTCAATAATCCTAAAAGGTCCAATATACCTGGGTGCTAACTTCCCAGCCCTTGTGAATTGAACAACTCCTCTGATTGGGGTTAATCTTCACAAATACAGAGTCTTCGATTTCAAATTTCAAATCTCTCTCCTTTTATGAGCATAACTCTTCTATCGATCTTAGGATTCCTTCATCCTTTTCTTTATCACTGCAACCTTTTAGCTTCATAGATAATATCTGGTCCAAGTACTAGCCTATCTCCAGTCTCAACCCAACATGTCGGTGACTTGCATGGATGTCCATAGAGAGCTTCGTAGAGTGCCATGCCGATGCTTGCTTGATAAATATTGTTGTAGGAGAATCCTACTAAGTGGAGATGATCTTCCCACGATCCTCCAAAATCCAGAATACATGCCCTCAGAAAATCTTCTAGAATCTAGTTCACCCTTTCCATTTGTCCATCCGTTTGGGGGTGATATGTTATGCTCAAGGTTAGCTTTGTTCCTCAAGCTACTTGCAACGCCTCCAAAAACTTACGAGTGAAGATGGGATCTCGATCACTTACAATACTCACTGGGACTCCATGAAATCGAAAAATCTTCCTCATAAAAATTTCCACCAAAGAAGCTACAGCTCTTGTCGGCTTTACGGGAATAAAATGAGCACTCTTTGTTAGTTGATCTACTATGATCCACACACCTTCATTCCCTTTTCTGGTTCTGGATAAACCATCGATAAAATCCATTGATATCATATCCCATTTCCAATTTGGAATTTTCAAGGGTTGAAGTAAACCAGTCGTCCTTTGGTGATCTCCTTTTATCTACTCACAGATCAAAGATCTGCTAACAAAGTTGGAAACATCCCTCTTCATCCTCTTCCACCAAAACAATTGCTTCGTATCTCGATGCATCTTTGAGACCCCTGGGTTGATACTTAATTTGGATCGATAACATTCTGAAAAAACTTCTTGTCTATGGCCATCGATATTAGGGACGCATATCCTTCCATTCATATGCAATATACCATGGTTATCTAACTCAAAACTTGAACACTCACCCCCTCAACATCTTGGATGATCTTCCTTAAATGTTCGTCCTCTTTTTGCTTAATAGCGACCCTTTCCAAAAGAGTTGGTTTAACTTCCAAGAGTGTCAGAACTTCATTCCTACTTAAAACATCCGCCACCACATCCCCTTTTCCTGACTATAGAATATCCAAATCGCAAGCTGCCAGAAACTCCAACCATCTCCGCTGCCTCAAGTTCAGGTCCTACTGAGTGAAAAGATACTTAAAGGACTTATGATCTATGAAGAGCTCAAACTTTTCACTTATTTAAAGAAGGAAATTACTACCAGGACCCTTAAATATTAGTAATAAACTAAAGAGGAATAGAAGGATTCTTATCCAGCAAGTAGTGCCTCCACATCTTCAACACAAATACTACAACTAACAGTTCCAAGTCATGCATTGCATAATTCTACTCATGAGGCTTTAACTGTCTACTTGATAGGCTATAACATTCCCATGTTGCATCAACACTACGCACAACCCAATTCTACTAACATCGATATAAACAATCAACCCCTATCCTCTATCTATTATAGCTAAAACCGGGGCACTAGTCAACCTTTCTTTTAACTCAAGGAATGCTCCTTCATATTTCAAAGTCCACTCAAATTTAACATCTTTTTTTGTTAACTTAGTCAAGTGCTAGGCAATCTTGGAACAATCCTTGATGAACTTCCTATAATACCCCGCCATCCCTAAAATAAATTCTCAATTTTATGGGAGTTTTGGATCTTTTGAAGTCTTGCACAGCAACAACCTTAGCCAGGTCAACTGAAATGCCATCCCCCGATACAAGATGGCCTAGGTATCTCACTTCTGACTGCTAAAAGTGGCACTTAAAAAACTTAGCCTTTAAAATGTTTCTCTTTAACGTTTCCAACACTAGTTCCAAATGGAGTTTATGCTCTTCTTCAGTCTTGGAATAAATAAGGATGTCATCAACGAAAACCAACACAAACTTATTTAGAACATCCCTAAAAACTCGATCCGTAAGATCAACGAAAAATGCTAGTGCATTGCTTAGCCCAAAAGGCATAACCAACCACTCGTAGAAAAGGTATGGCCCTCTTAAAGCAGTTAAGGGTATATTATCCTCCGTTAACCTTAACTGATGGAAACCCTTAGTAAGGTCCAATTGAGAAAATACTTTAGCCCTATTAAGTTGGTCAAACATATCATCTATTCGAGGTAACAGATACTTATTCCGAATGGTATGCTTATTTAACTCCCCATATAAAATTGGACTTAGCCACGAAAACTACTACTAATCCCCAACTCGAACGTCTCAGTCTAATCATCCATCTTCTTAGCAAATAATCGGTTGACTTATTAGCTCATGCTTCTCTCTCAGGGCTATTCTACATACGGGTTGAACAACAGGTTTCACACCGGGAACTAGATCAATATGAAATTCAATTTCCCGATGGGGAGGCAAACTGCTAACCGGCTATCCGGGAAATCTTTAACTACCAATATATACTCTAGCTCTTCTTGGGATGATTCCAAGAAATAATGGAAACTATTCGTACGATTATCTAGTACCTCACACGATATTCTTTCCAATACCCTTTCGGTCTTGGCTTTCAATACTACATTCTGATTAACACGGTAATGAATAGCATTATACTTAGCTAGCCGATCCATTCCAAGAAAAACATAAAAACCTTTAAAATCAACCAAATCATGTTTCATGATAAACGATGGGTAAGGTAGGAAAATTTGTACATTCTCACAAATTAAACATAGACTGGTCATACCACCAACGGGATTTGACACACAGATATTGGTTTCTAAAAATTTCGGGATAAGTTCTAAATTATCTACCGGTTCTTTAAAGATGAAACTTTGAGAAGCTCCGGTATCAAACAAAACTCTAACAAAAATGCCATAAATAAGTAAAGTACCATCCAAAACTCCCTTAACCTACTAACCCTCCTTCAATAGTGGGCAATCCTTAACCAAGTGTCCACGCTGATGGCAATTACAGCAAAGCGTCTTCTTGGACCATTGGAGATACAGCTTTCGCCTACTGCTAATGTGTTAAAATATGCCCCTTTTTATAACAATAGAAACAAACGACATCTTTATACCGTTTCCCTGATCTCCTCCTGCTGGTTTTCCTTTACCTTGCTTCTTTTTCCAGTTTGGGTTAAACTTCCTTTTATTTGGGTTAACGGTACCGCTACCGGGTGTTGCTGCTACTGATGGCTTCTTATTCAAAAGCACTTCATACCTTAAGGCCATGTCTACTAGATCCATAAAAGATTCCTTTATATGAGCAAGCATCCTTTCATGGAATACTTCTTCCACACCCAATATGAATATCTTATTCTTCTTTAGCGGGGTATCAACAAGTCCGGGACCGAAATTAGATAGCTCATTAAACTTCGTCTCTATTCAGCCACCAACAGGTCTCCTTGCTTGAGATCCATGAAACTTCTTTATAATCAAGTTTTGTCCACAACTAGCATGAATGGTCTTCGAACACTGCCCAAGAGAACTCATCTTCTGAAACACTTGCGTGACAGAATCCCACCATGCAGCTGCACCCTCTTGCAATTGCCATAATGCCAAGAACCGTTTCTGATCATTAGAAATGTCCAAAAATTTGAAAATCTTCTTACATGATCGTAGCCAAGCTTGTACTTCAATGATGGATTCGGTACCCTTGAAATATTTCCCTCCTAGGTTTGTGAAGTCATTGTACAGAGTTGCGAAGTTTACTCGAGGCTATACTGGAGCTACGGCCTCAACAGCTATTCCACCCCTTCTATGATTTAGGGTTTTTCCATTTATGGTTGTTGTGCTACTGTTTCCACTTCCTCATCCGCTTCTCGTACCTATTCTTACTACCTGAATAAAGAAAGATATTTTTAGAATACATAGACGAGATTATCTTAGGGAAAAATTGCATAAGCCAAACTTATAAATGTTGATTAGAAAAACACGGAGACACACTCTCAAAGTCTGAACTCATTCTAGGTTCCTACAAACCCTATCTATAATGAGTCGACCCAACTAAGGCCTAGGTGTTAGCTCAACCTCAGCTCTGATACCAAGTGTAACGATCTATCTTCTTACACCTAAAGACGATACTTAATACATCCTCAATATTCATGTGCCGATCATCTGAGTGTCCGAAAGATAGGCCATGGAGTAAAGAAAATAAAAGAAAAGGAAAAAAACACAGATTTTTCACACAAACATTGGAGTTAGATATACATCAACATAGAATAGTACATATAGTTACTCCAAAATGTTGCATCAAAGTTACAACAAGTATTATTCCCAACAATGGCAGCTATATCACCCTGCCCAACTACTAATACATGACATACAGTCACAGCTGAAATAAAAATGACTATTAGATTATCATGAAAGCCCCTACTC
The DNA here is from genome assembly GCA_030737815.1 of Allium fistulosum. Lineage (NCBI taxonomy): Eukaryota > Viridiplantae > Streptophyta > Magnoliopsida > Asparagales > Amaryllidaceae > Allium > Allium fistulosum. The sequence continues at coordinate 924,473,880 of CM060906.1, forward strand.
TATGCTGCTTCACAAAATGCACTAAAGAAACCTGACTACTTGGCCACTTGTAAAAATTTGAGTACCCAAGAGTTTAAGGGAAAGAAATGAAACTTCGGGTTAGACATGGGTCTGGTGTGAGTAAAGCGTATGTTTTAACTTTATAAAAATGCTTTGAAAACAAGGTATCTTGTAAGACCACGCTGCACATAAACATAGACGGGTTTTTACCTTATGATAACTAAAACATTTCTATATAAAATCCTCTTATATTATCATAATGTCCAGAGTTAAAATATGGAACCATAGCCAAAATTGTTTCATTAATTAAATTCTAGCATAATAGGTATACAACTAAGTCCGTAAAGGCATGTATTGGAAAAAGGATTCCATCAATGACGAGGCACAGGGGTACCACCTATCATAGTGCATCTCTAGATAAAATACACCGAGAGCCTCACATGGACTCCTTGTGAGTCAAGACCAGCCCTACCTCTTACTGGATAGCGCTGAATATGTCATCCCCTAGTTGGGATCAACAACCAAAATGGTCCATAATCATACATAATCTATAATATTGATCTAGATTTGGTGACGACCATACCATAATGGTAGCGAACCATATAGCCTTAAAGCATATACCCTAATTTTAGTCATCCTCGAGTGTGAGGCTTGAGGTTACTTTTACCTTTTCTTCTAGCATACCATCTTGGAATGCTAACACTTCCCTCCAGGCAACCAATGATGTGACGACTCGAATTTTAACGTATATAAATTGGACGATTAACTGAATTTAATTATTGGAGCATTAAATTTTATTAAAACGAATAGAAAAATTTCTGATAATGGAAATATCTAGATGAATTGGTTAAAAACAATATTTGATTTTAAATTTATTATTCTCTAGATATGATAAATATTGTAGTCTCGGGTATAAACGTATAAACTCCACCTTATTAACACTTAATATAAATATAAATATATGTATATAGAGGTGAAAATAAATGAAGTGATGATGCTTAAGCTTTATAATGTTGAAAATATATACATATACAAGTATATGAATGTATATATATGCCTATGTGAAATAAAATATAAGAAAGTTTGTATAAATGTGAATATATATATATAGATATATAATAAAGCAATGTATATCAAAAATATATTTAAGTATAAATAGGTGTATGATATGTAAGTAGATAAGTATGTAAACATATAGGTAAATGTAACTATGTATAAGTATGTATATATGATAACAAATACAAATGCATTTGGTAAAAACAAATATACATATGAAATGTATGTATATATAAATATATATGTAGGAACCTAGTGAGACAAGCATTTAATGCACGTTCATCTCAAGCATACAATGCATCATTTCAAGCATACAAAACAATGTCAGCAGCAAAACATAAAATCAGGTCAAAGCAAAATCAAAAATCTTTGTAAATCAAAACTTTTTTTCATATAAAAAAAAGGTAAACGCCTGAAACAAAAATCACAGCCTGGCTTCTCCAGCACACTTCACTTCTATGCATATATAATACCACTACCTTGTCTTCTATTTCACTCACTGGAACTAAGTATAACAAAAAGAATCAAACAAAGGAACTCAACAGATAAGATCATCAAAGCAGGCAGTATGCTTTTCTCAAAAATAAGGTCTATGTTCATAAGAAAGGTGAGTAAACCTTTTCAAAACAGTTTGATTTTGATTTTACTTTAAGGCATGTGAAATATTGGTTTGTATGGAAGTGCTTCATCCTGGAATTATTTGAAATTTATACATATGTTGTGTGAGCATGTCTGTTCAAGATCCTGTTCTCTGTTGTTGCACAGTCCCTGATTTGCCTTCTAAAATTCAAATCTCTCTATCGAGACAATAATACACTTTGATATCTAAACGAAAGTTGTTTGCTAATGTATGATGAAAATTTTAAAAATAGTTTCAAGGTTTAAAATTCAATGAAATATTTTTAAAAATGAAATAACAGAGGAAATGTATACATATGATAAAAACCAACCAATTCAATTTCTGTTTCGAAATTGCATGAATGAATTAGTGATGGGAAATCATGATTTTTAATACGCATTTCATGATTCTTAGATTGTTAATTTATGAGAATTTTCGAGATGATCATTTTGGGCATTTTTGGTGATTTCCGGTGATCGGCGTGATGATCGGAGGTGGTACCTTGGTCGAAGGTGGTTGGTAGGAAGATGCATGCGGGAAAAATACTAGAAAAATTTTCCAATGGCTAAGTCGAGTGGAATCGGGTCGAGTAGGGTTTCGTATTGGGCTTGGGTTATCTGCGTTAATGAGACTATTTCATCGTTGACGAGGAGTCGAGTGCGATCGCGATGGGAGAGATCGCTGTGTGGGGATGTGGTGCTGCTCTGGAGCGAAGCCTGTGAGTTCCAGTCGCCAAGATCATCAACAGCGAGATGAATTATCGTCGGCGTTTGTTCTATATTTTTGTTCGAAGGCTCGTTTTTTCGATTTCGAGTTGTATCTTCGAATCTGGGTTTGTATTCGTGATCGCGTGGGTTTGTGGAGTTGTTGAGGAGCATCGCGACGATCGACGATGGCCAGAAATGCTGGTACATGTGCACGAGCACGATTCTGGTGTCAGGCGAAGGTTGGGTTTGGGAACGAAGGACGAGCTCGGGGTTTTCTTCGACTTTTCACGCGTTGGTCTCGAAGTCTTTGAGTGGTGGTTGTCTCGAAGGCAAGCTCGTGTTTGTTGAAGGGTTAACTCGGGAAATCTGGAGGGTGAGGCTCGGGTTTGAGTTTATTCGAGCCGGGGTTAAAAGGTTAGAGAAACAATGTTAAAATGTTAAAATTTGAATACAAGTTTGAAAGTTTTAAAGGGTTACTAAAGGGATTAGTTTCAAAAGAAAATGTTAACAAGTTTTCAAAATTTAAAGCAAAATGTTTTCAAATAGTTTTAAAGTGTTTGAAGATTTTTAAGTTATTTAAGCTATTAAGTTTCAAAGAGAATGTTTAACTAAGTTTTAAATATATTTAAAGTGAAGTTGTGAAAGGTAAGTTCTTTTAAAACAAATGGAATTCAAAATTTGATTGGTGATAAATTTAATAATTTTCAAATTCAAATGTATAAGATTGTTGATTTTAAAGTGGTTAATTAAATTGATTTTGAATTTATAGACTTCTATTAATTAAGCTGATTAATGAATAAAGATTTAGAAAAACAATTAATTAAAGAAGTTATTAAGGATCATTAATTCGCATAATTAATGCAAGTGATTAAGGGATTGATAAATTAAGGATAATTGATCAATGAAATGATTAAAGGACAATTTGGATTAATTATAGACATAATTATGGATTAATTAATTAGTATTAAGAGATACTGATTAATAATTAAGGTTATCAATCAATAGTTGATGAATAATTAATCAGTTAATTAAAGGATAATAAATTGATTATAAAGTAATTAAGGATTGATTACTTTGTATTGAAAGAGATTAATCAACAATTAAGGTTTATTAATTGATAGTTAAAAGGGTAATTAATCGGTGATTGAATATTAATTAATTGATTGATATGTTAATCAAGGAGTGATTAATTAACTAAAAGTTAGTGAATAATTAATATGAGCAGGATTAAGTAATTAATTCTTAAGGATTAATTTAATTAAATTAATTATGATATGAATTGATAATGCTTGAATGATGATAAGTGCCTTGGATTGGTTGATATCTTTGATATGAATTGCTTTGTGATATGATATTTATGGGGGAACAGAGATTATGTGATTATCTATCAATTATGAATTGCTATGTAAAGTGTTATCCAATAATTAAAGTGAATTGTATTTTAATTGAATAACTTGGGTTAAGATGACATTGGACTCGAAGAGACCGGAGTCGGGTATTAGTAAATACCCGAAACCACTTCGATTCTTTATAGATTGATATGAATAGGCTGGAATGGGATGATTTAAGTGAACTGGACCATAAATCTAAGTTTGGTACTTAGAAATTTATGAGTGGAATAAGTGATGTCTATAACAATTTGAGAGTTTGAAATTGATACAAGTTACCCAGGTTATATATATAAGTTGTATGTTTTTGTAATTCTTGATTGGGTTTACTCACGCTGGTTTCCAGCCTGACCCGGGTGTTACTTTGATGTAATGCTCGGGTCAGACCGAGTATTACAGATTTTCAGGCAAGGACGTTCTGGAGCTCAGAAGGCGAGCTGGATGGCAGGAACGTATAGAGTGTTTTCGCTGAGACTATTATTTCTGTTTATCTGAGGCATATTTGATTTGTATATGTCCAGTGTTTGGGTATGAGAGTAACTCTGATGTATTATAAATGTATTCGACTGATATAGTACTCTTTGTAAACTGATATTATTTGATATTATATTTTGATCCGCTGCGAATGTGAGAACCTGTGTTGTATTTCTATTTCTTCTCCTTCTATCTCTTTCTTCTTTCCCTAACTATCTGGAGTTTTCTAGATCGGGTTTGCTACATTACAGCATGATAGGGGGTTCTCGCTTCGCGTTTGGTGGCGAACGGGAGACTCTGACCCCTACATGTCCCTTTGAGGTAGTATAAGGCCTTGGGTTGGTTACGAGTCGAGAGGCTGGCCGTAAAAGCAAATTAGAGGTACCAGCGAAAGCCACGGTGGGTCTGGGATGGTTGAAAAGCCTACCGTTCGCCAATGGCTCGGCCTGTTGCATGATGTATCGAAGCGAAGGTTAAGCGAAAATCTTGGCTCTGGTGGGTTTACTCATCAAGGATAGGGTCAGCGGTACCCTAGGATGAGTTGAGTATATATATATATATATATATATATATATATATATGAGAGCGTACTTGTTATTTTCTTATATAAAGATTTTAAAAATGGTTTTAATGAAAGATTTTTATAAAAGATTATATTATATATATAGCAATAATTGGTTATAAAATAAGAAATTAAGGAATATATATATACATATCCAAATAAGGATTAGATAAAATGAACTATACAAATAAGATGAAATAAAATGGTTTCAAACCAGAAAATAAATGGTTATTGAGTTTAAATAGGATGATTGTTTTCCAATAAACAAATAAATGTTTTAAGGAAGTAAACATTTAGGTGAGTATGACTTGTAGATTGGAATTGAAGATTATTTAAATTGAGAAGTTTTAAATCTAAGTCCAGAAAATTTGGAATTTGTTTCAAAGTGTTAAAAGAAATTTGTTTTAAATTAAAACTAAAAAAATGGTTTAAAATTTAAGGATAACTTAGAGTGTAAAGGAAATAATATGTATATATGAGGAATATACATAATATCAAAAATGGTTTGAAATAAACTCTAAATGTAGAGTTTTAAATTTGAAATGAGATGTGATATCCAAGGTGATAAGTTTTTGAACTTATAAGATTATTAATATGAAGTTTAAAATTTGAAATGGGAATTCAAATTGGGTAAGGTTGGATGGATTAAGTAAATTGAATTTAACTTTGGGAAAGTTAAATAAGTTAACAAGCAACCTGAATTGGAAATTTCAAGATGAAATTGAGATTTAACTTGGGGAGTTAAATGGTTAATTTGAATTGGGAGTTTGCGTGATCTCAAAATGGGTTTGAGATCTGGAAATTGGAAATGGGTGGATGTTTTAAAATAAATTGGATGATATCATCCTAGTGTTATTAATAGTCTTTAAATTGTGAATTGGATTTTTTTAAATGAAAGAGGAATGAAGTGTGGTAATATATCCATTATTGTGATAAAAGGGAAATTAAACTTTAATTTGAAATTAAGGATATGGAATTACTTTGAACTGAAAATTTGAATAATTGAATTTTTAAATTAAAATTATTTTGAACTCTTAATTGAACTTTGAAATAAGTTAAGTAAAGATAATTTAAAATGGAATCTTGAGAATTGGACTCAGAATTAAATTGTTTAAAGATTTGGATTATTGATTTAAAAATAAAGGTTGATTTGATTTAAGGGGTTAAATCAACATTTGAAAATTTAACTCGAATTTATATAATTCGAGATGGTTTAAGGTTGAGAGTTAGATTTCATTAGTTCAAATTGAATTTAGTTGAATTAATTAGAATTGAAGATAGATAAGTATAAAATTCAAATGGGAAATTAGAATTGGATTAATTTGAAATAAAATTGAAGATTGAATGAGTTCAAATTCAAATGGGAATTGGGATTGATTCATATAGAAATTGAAATGATTTGAAATTGAAGTGGATTCAATTTGAAATTAGTCTAAATTAATTTGAATAATTTGGAATTGTAATTAAAGTGAAATTGTATAGAATCAAATGGAATTTGATATGAATTTGGAAAGAAATTGAAGTTAATTCAACTTGAATTGGGGATAAATCAAGTTCACGGGAAATTGAAGTTATTCAAATTAGAATTGAGTCAATTTAAATGGAAGTGGAAACTTAAATTAAATTGATGGGGAATTGAACGGTTTGGCTCTGGACTATTTTTAAATAAATCATTTTGATATAAACTATTTTAAATCTATTTTCCTAACTATTTACTATACAACTTTTCTTTTTAAATCCCAAGACTATCTTATATTCATTTAACAACTACTTTTGAAACTATTTAGCTATTTTACAACTATTTTATAAACTAATTACTATCTTTCTAGCTACTTTATAACTAGTTACTATTTTACAACTAATTTTAATTATTTTACTACTTTTCAACTATTTTACAATTATGTCTGTACCAAAAATGGGCACAACACTCTTCGGGAGTTATTTGAAGAGATAAAATGAAGAACGTAAATGTAAAACAGAGATTGTCTAACAAAAACTCCAATAAACAAAATTGTAAATACGCAGACAAGCAATTTAGAGTGGTTCGGCGTATCGCCTACGTCCACTATGAAGTTTCGATGATTTTATTGATTCTCTTTCAATGATTACAAGTGATTACAGCGAACAACAGCGAATTATAGCTTGGAAATCAGATTCAACAGTAGGAATAAGATGCAAATCTCGATCCGGCAGAGTCTGGACGCTTCCGAATCCAGATCCCCTTTTCTGAATGACCAGGGGTCCTATTTATAGGTGTAGGAGGCTGATATTTCACCTAAATTGAGACGAGACCGGTTCTGGCACGTGAGGGGGCCCACATGCCCGCTCTTTGGAAATCCGGGCCCACTTTGGGATCGATTCAACCCTTGCTTCGAATCGATCAAGATTTGCTCCGATTGAGCTGAAATTTGGCATGGACATTCCTTAGGTTGCCAGTTAGCTCCTGTCCAAATTTCATAGCATTTGGACTTGTAGATCTCGAGATATGATCGATTCAAGATTTCATTTCTGGCTGATGTGGTCTGTTCGAATCGATCCCCTTCGAATCGATAGGGTCGAATCGATGACTTGGTGAGCGAAGATGTTGATGTGGCGCACCTTCTTCGTATCGATCCGACTTTTGCTCCGAGTTGACTGGGTCGAATCCATGGTTTTAGCCACCTTTAATCACTGGATTCGAGGGAATGGATTCGAGGATAGTCGTGGGATGGAGTCGAAGTTCTTCAACTGCATGGATTCGAAGGCCTTCCCTTTGATGGATTCGAAGTGGGGAAAACTTGATGGATACGAAGTGTGGTGGCTTTGTGGATCCGAAGTGCTTCATCTCGAGGGTTTCGAACGATTATGGCCTCATCGATACGAAGAGGATCATATGGATTCGACCTGTTGGATTCGAATGGAATTTCTTTTGATGGATCTGAATGGCATCCCCACTTTATGGATTCGAACCTAGGGCTTGGCTTATGGATTCGAAGCTAGGGATATTTCCTCCACTTTTCATCAGTGATAACTTGATTATACGAGCTCGGATCGTCTTGAAATTTGGAATGTTGGCTTTCACGGCTTTGCTTGACATATCTTATCAATCTTAGCTTAATCCGAACCATGATAAAATTCATCAATATCTGTGGCTATCCAGTAGCGGCCCGATGCTGAGGACGTATGACCTTTATGCTCTGGTTAGTTCCTTGATATCTCGGCCTTGCCAAAAGGCGGGATAACATTTGCCCCCCAAAGTACGTCTTGTGTAATCATGACGTGCTTTGAAAAGCTACAGCTTCTCATTTGATAACCATCATATGTTTCGTTGAAAGCTATACTCTGCATTACTGTAATTGACCGTTGTATAATCGTGATCAGCTGCTTACTATCGGATTCATGACGAGATGAGCATTTGATCCCTGTGAATGTCAAAGATCAAATATTAGTCAGACATATATGCATATATGTGTCATCTTGACTTTTGTTAGCGTTGCGTGGTTGCAAGTCGTTGCTGTTCAGTTTGTTATCGAAGTCCGCATCGATCCTCTCCCGAATCGACTTGAGATTCGAGTTAAAACATCGCTTTGATGATTGTCTATGATTATGTAGTGCATTGTTGTAATTGAGTGTTGAGTGCTAGCGATTTGTTGTTCACTGTTGTAATTGCCATGAGGTAAGCATTCAATTCCTGTAAATTTTAAAAATTGAATGTTAGTCTTTCATACATGTACGCATGTTAACCTGGCTCCCGTTAACGTTTGCACGTTCACGAGTCGTTGTCAAGTTCTTTAGTTTTTGTTTGGATTGAGTTTCGTATCGATCCTCTCCTGGATCGAAATGAAATTCAAGTTGTAACAATGTTCGATGGTTGTTTTTGAATGCTCCTTCGTGACGATCCTCTCCTGAATCGATGTGAAGGGTTGGAATGTATGCTTCGTATCGGTGGATACGTAATATTGGATCACAGATCGATGGATACAAAAGTAATGCTTTGTATCGATAGAGTCAAACAATCCAGACATAATCATGCAGTGATGCTTCACGGAGGATATGCCATTCCTTATTCGTTTATTCAATAAGAATCCCCGATTGTGGATAATCTTCGATAGGAGTCACCCATGACTTTTCTTCTAGATCCATCTCTAAGATCTAGTTGATCTTCATATGTCAATGCTTGGAATAATAAGCATTTCAACTGGGATAAAGTCTTTTTGCCGCGCATCCCCGAAACTGGCTAGCTTGGCCAGTGACTTAGTTTTTTCATTTTGTCCTCCGAGGAGGTGTGTAATGGTGTAATTGTCGAATTCAACTAGTAGCTTTTGGACCCAGCTAGGATGAGGAGCAAGATGTTGCCCCCTAGTTCAATAATCTTCCCTGACTCGGTATACTACTAACCAATAATCACATAATATATGCAAAGTTTCCACTCCTAGTTTTCTTGTAAGTTTGAGTACCAAGGCTTCATACTTAGCTTCGTTATTTTTTGCAGGGAAGTTGAGTTTGAGGGCGTGGCAGATCGATCGTTCCTCAGTAGTCATTAACGCAATTCCGACATTAAAAAGCCGATTATTGGAAGTTCCATCTGTGTACGTCCTCCATCGGTTGGACGGTTTGCCACTATTCTTCGGATAGTCGTCTGATGTGGTGGATTCAGATATGAAGTATGCTAATGTTTGATCATGGAGAGCTCTCCGAGGGAGATATGTGAAATCAAATTGGCTTAGCTCGATATCCCATTCGAGTATCCTTTCAGACATCTAATGTTCCCATTGGATTTAGCGTTCTCAAGTTTGAATCCAAAGAATGCAGTATAGCACTACAGGTCCAGATCTGTGATAAAATAGTTGTATTCCTGGTCTAGGACATGTTCCAGTATCTGATTGCATCTAGAGTTTGCATCCATGGATGAGAGTAATTGATGTCTGATGGTTAAGTCAATTAGTTGATTGATCATTGGATATGGAAGCTATGCTTTGCCATGCCTCGTGCAAATTTGGGTAGTCGGTGTATGTTCGCCACTCTCCTTTTGTTTCTCTCATAAGCAAAGGATTGAATACTCATTTTGGGTAGAGGACATCGTAGATAAACCTATTGGTTTTGAGTAGATTCGCCTCCTCCTTAAGTGTAGCAGATCTTTCTGGATCCATGTTGCTTTGTTTTTATTCACCGAGACATGCATCGGGTTGGCACTTAGTGCAGGGTTCTTAATGGTGGGTGAGAGTCCATATATACACATGAGATTGAGTCCAAGCGAACATATCAAATTCACCTGAAGCAATGCAGTCGACTCTTGCACCATCATTGCGCAGAGTTGTGATCTGATCCACAATACACGTGAAGGGTTGTAGGTGCCTCATGTGTTTATTTTCAATGGTAAATGATCAGGCTTATAAGGATGTTAAATCAAAGGGTATCTCTAGGCATCCTTTCGGTCGCAACCTAGAGTTGTTACGAATATCAAGCATGGGTCATAGGTTGAAATTGTCATAGTTAACTCTCGGATAATTACTCTTTTGCCCCCAGTGACGGGTTGGCGGATGCATTACGCGGACGGTCTAGTCTCGTCCTAGCGGTGTTTATACTGTAGTTCAAGCTTTTAGAATTAGAGTTCATTGATGAATGGTTGAATCATATTAATCTTATCTTCTTGCTCGTGCCCCCAAGTCTGGGGAGTATCTCGATAAGTGGCAAGGTAGACAATGTCCGCTTCAATTTTGTATTATATTCCATTGAACCATAGGATCAAATTAACGGACGGAGGGCCGAGTCATGCCTATCATGCATTATGTTCTAATTCTTTCCTCTAGGCGGAATACATCGTTACTTTGCCGACATTCGGACATAAGCTAGATTCTGGATGGTCAACGACATTCGCTCTACTGCTTATGTCGCCATACTTTGGGCAAAAACTGAAGAGTGAATCGTCTAGTCAGATCCAATGCAGGATTGGTGCTTCCCTTGTCGAATCTTGGGTAAGAATCAGTGTGCAGATGTTTAGGTTGCACTTGTTTCGAATCGTTCTTTTAGCCGGATCATGGTAAGAGTCAATGAATGAATGGTCGCGTTGCATTCATTTGGAGTTGGTTGATCAACCATGTCCATTTTGATTTACGTTCTCCCGTTAGATCTAGGGATAAAGTCAGCTCAAATGCAGTCATGTCATGCTCATTTGGTCTCATGCTCTTCCTGACGGATCGAAGGAAGGCGACGAAGGACGAATGGTCAAGTCACACTAATTCGTGGTTTATTCTTTTATCCATGCTATGCTGGTCGAAGATATTCGATGCATGCTCGGGTCACATCGATTTGTAGTTGAAGAGGATTGATATTGACCGTCGATCCGGCGGTATGATATGATTGGTTGCTTGTAACTTTGGGCGTCATTATGTTTGGTTGGCATTAAGGCCTCCTTGCAGTCATTGCCTTAAGTTTTAATGGACGCTAAGCCGGAGAGGCAGCGAGTCACCTTTCTCTTCTTTCAGTAATTTGTACTTCTGCCCCCAGTCTTGGGGATAAGCCGTAATAGGCGTTATGCAATATTGTTCACTGCTTAATTTTAACATCCACACTCTGGGGACTTGTATCTTTATGACAGCTGTTGATCACTCATTTTCATGTGTTGAGTCTGCGCCTATGCTCGGGGAATGAGTGATGTAACTTGGTTGAGATGCAGTCGAAGTTGTTAGGTGGACGGGTCCACCCTCCTCGAGGCCGTACTTGATGGAGATGCAGTCGAAGTCGTTAGGTGGACGGGTCCACCCTCCTCGAAGCTGCATTGAATGGAGATACGGTCGAAGTCGTTAGGTGGATGGATCCACCCTCCTCGAAGCCGTAGTTGGTTGTAGTTTATACTCCGGCTCGAGCTCTCGGAGTCCGGAGTTAGTTTAATGTTTATACTCCAGTTCGCGCTCTCGAAAGCTGGAGTTTGTTGATGTTTATACTCCGGTTCGCGCTCTCGGAATCCGGAGTTAGTTAATGTTTATACTCCAGTTCGCGCTCTCGGAAGCTGGAGTTTGTTGATGTTTATACTCCAGTTCGCGCTCTCGGAATCCGGAGTTAGTTAATGTTTATACTCCAGTTCGCGCTCTCGGAAGCTGGAGTTAGTTAATGTTTATACTCCAGTTCGCGCTCTCGGAAGCTGGAGTTAGTTAATGTTTATACTCCAGTTCGCGCTCTCGGAAGCTGGAGTTTGTTGATGTTTATACTCCGGTTCGTGCTCTCGGAATCCGGAGTTAGTTAATGTTTATACTCCAGTTCGCGCTCTCGGAAGCTGGAGTCAGTTAATGTTTATACTCCAGTTCGCGCTCTCGGAAGCTGGAGTTTGTTGATATTTATACCCAGCTCGCGCTCTCGGAGTACTTTGGGGTTTTGTGAATGTTTATACTCCGTCTCGCGCTCTGGGAGTACGGAGTTGAATGAATGTTTATACTCTGCCTCGCACTTTGGGAGTACGGAGTTAAGGAATGTTTATACTCCGCCTCGCACTCTGGGAGTATGGAGTTAAGTACAAAGTTTGTACCCAGCCTGCGCTCTCGGAGTACTCTGGGGTTTTAGGAAAATGTTTATACTCCGCCTCGCACTTTGGGAGTACGGAGTTAAGTAAAAAGTTTGTACCCAGCTCGCGCTCTCGGAGTACTCTGGGGTTTTAGGAAAATGTTTATACTCCGCCTCGCACTCTGGGAGTACGGAGTTAAGTAAAAAGTTTGTACCCAGCTCGCGCTCTCGGAGTACTTTGGGGTTTTAGGAAAATGTTTATACTCCGCCTCGCACTCTGGGAGTACGGAGTTAAGTAAAAAGTTGTCGTGTATCAGCCCGTTTCTGGCCTGATGTGAGGGCTTGTCCCTGAGCTAGGTGTTTCGCTTAGCGAGTGATCGGTGGGATCCCGATTAACTTCCACTTATAGGCCCCTCAACAAAGGATGAGGTTTAGAGTATGGACGGTTAGATCGCGTCCATGTTCATTTGGATTCCGCTTTTGCTAGGCCTAAGGAGTAAGATTAGTGTTCTGGCAAGCTTTGTGCTCGAGCATAGGAAAGGATGGTCGAACTACATCCACTTTGAGTTGTATATTTTCCCTTAAGTCGGGTGCAAGAAATGGAGAGCAGACAGTCGAGTCACATCCAATTTATACTTTGCATTCTTTCGATCGAGCTAAGGAAGAGAGTTGAAATGACGGCTCATGATGGTTAGTGAGTAGACAATCAGTCGTTGATGACTTTAAATTGAGGGTTGGACCTTTAAACATGTGTTCCCTCAAATAATCCCAAATGTCTAATGTAGGATTGGATGCATGGATGGTGACATCACGTCCACCCTTGATGTGATTCCGATTTTATCGGGCATTAGAAGAAGCATAAGTATTTTGGCAAGCTTCAAGTACGAGATGGAGAAGGCACTGTTGGGACATATAGCTCCAAGTCTTTCTTACATCTCCTAATTAAATTGCGTAGGCAGATGAGTGGATGGTCGGTTGCATCCACTTTGTACTAAAGTCCTGACCTTGTTGGTCTCTTCCGCTTTGATGCCTTGCCGCCAGCCAGGGGCATATAGTAGCCGATGAGTGGTCGAATCATGCTCATCACGATGATACCTCAACGATTTGACCATGGTCCGCGGAGGTTGTTTTGCACCCAATCTTAAGTACTCGGTTACCTACATCATTTGCAAGTAGTTTAATTCAAGTAGGTCATATTTCACAACGTAAATGAAATTGAATTAGAAATAATTCAAAAGAGATCAGATCAAATCTCATTGATAAGTGAGGCAGCGTCGTATGCTCGCTATTGCACATCATTCCATCCCTTCTCAGTTGGAAGTCTAACGCAAATGGTTCGATTTGATCAAAGTCCTTGATCAATAGGGGTCGGATGTTCCCGGTCCTTCGTTTTATGGGGCTTGCATATATGGTCGGAGCTATCCTTCCCGGAGAAGCCTTATGGCGTTGGCGTTCATGGTAGCCATTTAGAGAAGAGGAGTTTTCCGATCTAGAGTATGGAGAAGGTTCCCTCCTTATCCTGCTATGTTGATCCTTCATCTGATTCATCAACTCAAAATTTGCCTAGACATGTTGGTGTAGTTGTCGGCGGCGGTCTACCAATTCTCTTGTCAAAGTCTGGAAATAAGCGCCGGTGATGAATTCATTTATGGGTATCGGCAGCAACTGGCTGCGGGCTTTGGATAAATTCGTTGGCTGCCAGCTTCTTCATTCACTTCAACAATATAAGAAGTAGATCTGGTATGTCTAACCACGATTGACAATGTTCTTTGAGGAATGGGGGAAGACAGCTACATTTGATAGCAGTCATCACTCTTGGTGTAAGCCATGCGTAATTCTCACTTCATGAGGTAGTGCCGGGGGTTGTATTTCCATAACACACCGACATAGTTAACATGTTGAATTTTCACTGGAAGTTCTGCATGTAGGATGGTTTCAACGAATAGGTCTCGACTAGGAAAGATTCCCCAATCGACATTATGATCAGGCTCATTTTATTGCCCAGGGGTCTTGTAACACTGGTCAATGACGTATGCATGATTGCGTTCGAGTTGTTTGCAATGCCGATAGGACGGTGAGTTGGCTAAAATGGGCTAATAGATTGGTGTTTATCCCAAACTTTCATCCAGATAGGGGACCTATATAGGGTATTAAGGAAGTCTTCTTGAGGTTGTATGCCATGCTTTTAGTCATGTGGACGTAGAATGATTAAGGTGCGGGCATTTGAAGATGGTTCAGCAGTGACCAGCTATGCTTTGAGTCGGTAGAGCAGACTGTAGGGGAGTCGTCATATTAGCCGTCGTACCATAGTTGTCAACTCAGGAGTTTGAAAGCTGGTCAATTGGAGGAAGTTGCATTCCACCTTAAAAGCATGATATATTAATCAACCCCAGTTCTTTGCATACTAACTAGGTTCTCCAGCCTTTGGGAGTACGGTTGAGTAGTATTTCTTTACCCATTCCTTGATTGCAACTCAACATTTGTTGTTGTGATCTCCTATGTCTTGTTCAGTCATGGAACAATCAGAAGCATGGATGGAATTTTCCTTCATTAAATTAGTGATTGAATCGACAATGCGGGTGCCCTGCGCTGTGGCTAGGGTCAGACCGAGTATTACAGATTTTCAGGCAAGGACGTTCTGGAGCTCAGAAGGCGAGCTGGATGGTAGGAACGTATAGAGTGTTTTCGCTGAGACTATTATTTCTGTTTATCTGAGGCATATTTGATTTGTATATGTCCAGCGTTTGGGTATGAGAGTAACTCTGATGTATTATAAATGTATTCGACTGATATAGTACTCTTTGTAAACTGATATTATTTGATATTATATTTTGATCCGCTGCGAATGTGAGAACCTGTGTTGTATTTCTATTTCTTCTCCTTCTATCTCTTTCTTCTTTCCCTAACTATCTGGAGTTTTCTAGATCAGGTTTGCTACATTACAGCATGATAGGGGGTTCTCGCTTCGCGTTTGGTGGCGAACGGGAGACTCTGACCCCTACATGTCCCTTTGAGGTAGTATAAGGCCTTGGGTTGGTTACGAGTCGAGAGGCTGGCCGTAAAAGCAAATTCGAGGTACCAGTGAAAGCCACGGTGGGTCTGGGATGGTTGAAAAGCCTACCGGTCGCCAATGGCTCGGCTTGTTATATGATGTATCGGAGCGAAGGTTAAGCGAAAATCTTGGCTCTGGTGGGTTTACTCATCAAGGATAGGGTCAGCGGTACCCTAGGATGAGTTGAGTATATATATATATATATATATATATATATATATATGAGAGCGTACTTGTTATTTTCTTATATAAAGATTTTAAAAATGGTTTTAATGAAAGATTTTTATAAAAGATTATATTATATATATAGCAATAATTGGTTATAAAATAAGAAATTAAGGAATATATATACATATCCAAATAAGGATTAGATAAAATGAACTATATAAATAAGATGAAATAAAATGGTTTCAAACCAGAAAATAAATGGTTATTGAGTTTAAATAGGATGATTGTTTTCCAATAAACAAATAAATGTTTTAAGGAAGTAAACATTTAGGTGAGTATGACTTGTAGATTGGAATTGAAGATTATTTAAATTGAGAAGTTTTAAATCTAAGTCCAGAAAATTTGGAATTTGTTTCAAAGTGTTAAAAGAAATTTGTTTTAAATTAAAACTAAAAAAATGGTTTAAAATTTAAGGATAACTTAGAGTGTAAAGGAAATAATATGTATATATGAGGAATATACATAATATCAAAAATGGTTTGAAATAAACTCTAAATGTAGAGTTTTAAATTTGAAATGAGATGTGATATCCAAGGTGATAAGTTTTTGAACTTATAAGATTATTAATATGAAGTTTAAAATTTGAAATGGGAATTCAAATTGGGTAAGGTTGGATGGATTAAGTAAATTGAATTTAACTTTGGGAAAGTTAAATAAGTTAACAAGCAACCTGAATTGGAAATTTCAAGATGAAATTGAGATTTAACTTGGGGAGTTAAATGGTTAATTTGAATTGGGAGTTTGCGTGATCTCAAAATGGGTTTGAGATCTGGAAATTGGAAATGGGTGGATGTTTTAAAATAAATTGGATGATATCATCCTAGTGTTATTAATAGTCTTTAAATTGTGAATTGGATTTTTTTAAATGAAAGAGGAATGAAGTGTGGTAATATATCCATTATTGTGATAAAAGGGAAATTAAACTTTAATTTGAAATTAAGGATATGGAATTACTTTGAACTGAAAATTTGAATAATTGAATTTTTAAATTAAAATTATTTTGAACTCTTAATTGAACTTTGAAATAAGTTAAGTAAAGATAATTTAAAATGGAATCTTGAGAATTGGACTCAGAATTAAATTGTTTAAAGATTTGGATTATTGATTTAAAAATAAAGGTTGATTTGATTTAAGGGGTTAAATCAACATTTGAAAATTTAACTCGAATTTATATAATTCGAGATGGTTTAAGGTTGAGAGTTAGATTTCATTAGTTCAAATTGAATTTAGTTGAATTAATTAGAATTGAAGATGGATAAGTATAAAATTCAAATGGGAAATTAGAATTGGATTAATTTGAAATAAAATTGAAGATTGAATGAGTTCAAATTCAAATGGGAATTGGGATTGATTCATATAGAAATTGAAATGATTTGAAATTGAAGTGGATTCAATTTGAAATTAGTCTAAATTAATTTGAATAATTTGGAATTGTAATTAAAGTGAAAATGTATAGAATCAAATGGAATTTGATATGAATTTGGAAAGAAATTGAAGTTAATTCAACTTGAATTGGGGATAAATCAAGTTCACGGGAAATTGAAGTTATTCAAATTAGAATTGAGTCAATTTAAATGGAAGTGGAAACTTAAATTAAATTGATGGGGAATTGAACGGTTTGGCTCTGGACTATTTTTAAATAAATCATTTTGATATAAACTATTTTAAATCTATTTTCCTAACTATTTACTATACAACTTTTCTTTTTAAATCCCAAGACTATCTTATATTCATTTAACAACTACTTTTGAAACTATTTAGCTATTTTACAACTATTTTATAAACTAATTACTATCTTTCTAGCTACTTTATAACTAGTTACTATTTTACAACTAATTTGTAATTATTTTACTACTTTTCAACTATTTTACAATTATGTTTGTACCAAAAATGGACACAACACTCTTCGGGAGTTATTTGAAGAGATAAAATGAAGAACGTAAATGTAAAACAGAGATTGTCTAACAAAAACTCCAATAAACAAAATTGTAAATACGCAGACAAGCAATTTAGAGTGGTTCGGCGTATCGCCTACGTCCACTATGAAGTTTTGATGATTTTATTGATTCTCTTTCAATGATTACAAGTGATTACAGCGAACAACAGCAAATTATAGCTTGGAAATCAGATTCAACAGTAGGAATAAGATGCAAATCTCGATCCAGCAGAGTCTGGACGCTTCCGAATCCAGATCCCCTTTTCTGAATGACCAAGGGTCCTATTTATAGGTGTAGGAGGCTGATATTTCGCCTAAATTGAGGGGAGACCGGTTCTGGCACGTGAGGGGGCCCACATGCCCGCTCTTTGGAAATCCGGGCCCACTTTGGGATCGATTCGACCCTTGCTTCGAATCGATCAAGATTTGCTCCGATTGAGCTGAAATTTGGCATGGACATTCCTTAGGTTGCCAGTTAGCTCCTTTCCAAATTTCATAGCATTTGGACTTGTAGATCTCGAGATATGATCGATTCAAGATTTCATTTCTGGCTGATGTGGTCTGTTCGAATCGATCCCCTTCGAATCGATAGGGTCGAATCGATGACTTGGTGAGCGAAGATGTTGATGTGGCGCACCTTCTTCGTATCGATCCGACTTTTGCTCCGAGTTGACTGGGTCGAATCCATGGTTTTAGCCACCTTTAATCACTGGATTCGAGGGAATGGATTCGAGGATAGTCGTGGGATGGAGTCGAAGTTCTTCAACTGCATGGATTCGAAGGCCTTCCCTTTGATGGATTCGAAGTGGGGAAAACTTGATGGATACGAAGTGTGGTGGCTTTGTGGATCCGAAGTGCTTCATCTCGAGGGTTTCGAACGATTATGGCCTCATCGATACGAAGAGGACCATATGGATTTGACCTGTTGGATTCGAATGGAATTTCTTTTGATGGATCCGAACGGCATCCCCACTTTATGGATTCGAACCTAGGGCTTGGCTTATGGATTCGAAGCTAGGGATATTTCCTCCACTTTTCATCAGTGATAACTTGAGTATACGAGCTCGGATCGTCTTGAAATTTGGAATGTTGGCTTTCACGGCTTTGTTTGACATATCTTATCAATCTTAGCTTAATCCGAACCCGGATAAAATTCATCGATATCCGTGGCTATCCAGTAGCGGCCCGATGCTGAGGACGTATGACCTTTATGCTCTGGTTAGTTCCTTGATATCTCGGCCTTGCCAAAAGGCAGGATAACAAATTACTTAACTATTTTACAGCTATTTTACAAACTAATAATTACTTTCAACTACTTATCTATTTTTAAAATTTTCAAGCTATTTTCTAAATATAAGCTGGACAGAGTTCAAACTGTTATTGATTAAATACGCAACTGAGATAAGAATTGAAGTGATAATCCAAATGGGGATTAAGGCAAATGTGAATAAGTGAATAAAATCAAAGTAAGGATGAATAGAAAGGAAATTGATTTAACTGATAATCAATGAAGATAAATACGTAGGATGTACGTATATTATTCTATTCGCATAATGATTTGATCCAAATTCATGCACAAAATTCCGAGATAGGTATATCGATCCGAGTTGGAATTTTTCACTCGATTTTCGATAGTGAACCTGGATATGATTTTTGATTGGTTCTGGATATTCTCTATCATAGTTGTGACTATTCAAGGAGAATGACGGTTTCTGATCAAGAAACCAGATCTAAGTCCGCACTAGGAAGTCGGGTGGACAATACTAGTTCGGAAGTGAAATTGTGTGATCGAGTGAGCAATCAGATTGATATAGTGTATGAATGGTATGTGTACATCGTACGGGTTTGAATGAAATTGGCATTGGAAATTTATGGATAAGAACTGTAAAATGGTCTTTGAAATGAAAAGTATATTTTGTAGAATATATGATGAGGTAAAATGGAAATTGGAAATTTCTATGATTTAAGATTCACTTTATGAAGAAAGGTAATGTGGTTAATAACTTTATTAAAGAGTAATCAAATTTGAATATTTGATTTGGAATAAACAAAGTTATATATCTTTGTTATATATGGTAAACTTCCCTTGTTGAATCGATTGCCTGAAGAAAAGGGTTTTGAATGTATTTGAAGTATAAAAGTGAATTTATACAAGTATGAAGTGATTCAAAAATTTTCAAAGGTTATTATATATATATATATGTATATATAAAGGATTTTGTGAAAATGATTTTGGAAAAAGTTTTGGGAACCTATGGATTTCTAAAAAGGCTTTTGATTTTTGAGGAAAATCAAATTTGGAACTTGGAAAGCCTAGTTTGTGAATTACCGATTTTGGGATAATCGATTTTGAGAAAGGAGATTTATATGAGATTCATACTTGGTGTATGATTTGGAAATACTATATATATATATATATAGTATAAAGTGTTTTGAAAGTGGCTCTGGGGAAAAAGGCACTCCCTTGAATGAACTTCTCAGGAGTGCCACAGGGTGGTACTGCCTTGATCCCTAAGGGGTGTTCTAAAGTTGATCCTGTGAGGAGTCCGGACAAACTAGTTCCTGAGGATTGTTGGGTAGCGAAAGTCGAGGGCGCTGATGCCTACATGGGCATTTGGATTATGCTACGACAACAGTGTAACTCGATGTCACTGCGATCTACTATATGGACCATAGCGAAAATCATGTGGAGGATGAGTGCCAACAGTCTACACTTGATTTTGCCGGGACGACAACGTAACATCGGTAGGCTGCGATCTATGGTCGAGTGGAGAAGTTTCATTCTTTTGGCAGCGAAATTCGAGGGCGCTGATGCCTACAGTTATATGGGTTTTTGCTGTGATAGCAACGTAAAGCCCGGGTATAACTGCGATCTGTAGCGGGTTCCATGGCATAATCAAGGGGTGCGGAGGCCTACAGTTATCTATGGATTTTGCCGGGATGGCAACGTAACCATCAGGTTAACTGCGACCATGGATGGGGGTGATGATTTCCAGAGCATTCTCACCAAAGATATTTCCTCTATTTTCAAAAACTGTTTTCTATATTTTCAATAAAATTATTTTCCAAGTTTTTTCACTGGGTGTTGAAAACGCATTTACCAAGTACTTACAGATTTTCAATCCTACGCCTGATCAACGTATGACCGAATTTCTATGAGAACAAGGATGGACTTGTCGAAACATCGATTTATAAAAGTATTTTTATAAAAACTATTTTAGTAATATTATATAGATTTTTAAAATACTTTAAAAAAATGATCAAAGAAAATTTATCTGATTTTAAGCATTTTAATAGTTCTAGCTTCGTTCCTTTTTGAGGACGAAAAGATCTAAAGGGGGAAGGAATGTGACGACCCGGATTTTAACGTATGTAAATTGGACGATTAACTGAATTTAACTATTGGAGCATTAACTTTTATTAAAATGAATAGATAAATTTTTGATAATGGACATATCTAGATGAATTGGTTAAAAACAATATTTAATTTTAAATTTATTAATCCCTAGATATGATAAATATTTTAGTCTCGGGTATAAACGTATAAACTCCACCTTATTAACACTTAATATAAATATAAATATATATATATATAGGTGAAAATAAATGAAGTGATGATGCTTAAGCTTTATGATGTTGAAAAAATATATATATATATATACAAGTGTATGAATGTATATATATGCCTATGTGAAATAAAATATAAGAAAGTTTGTATGAATATGAATATATATATATATATATAATAAAGCAATGTATATCAAAAATATGTTTAAGTATAAATAGGTATATGATATGTAAGTAGATAAGTATGTAAACATATAGGTAAATGTAACTATGTATAAGTATGTATATATGATAACAAATACAAATGCATTTGGTAAAAACAAATATACATATGAAATGTATGTATATATAAATATATATGTAGGAACCTAGTGAGACAAGCATTTAATGCACGTTCATCTCAAGCATACAATGCATCATTTCAAGCATACAAAACAATGTCAACAGCAAAACATAAAATCAGGTCAAAGTAAAATCAAATCACTTTGTAAATCAAAACTTTTTTCATATAAAAAAAGGAAAACGCCTGAAACAAAAATCACAGCCTGGCTTCTCCAGCACACTTCACTTCTATGCATATATAATACCACTGCCCTGTCTTCTATTTCACTCACTGGAACTAAGTATAACAAAAAGAATCAAACAAAGGAACTCAATAGATAAGATCATCAAAAGCGGGCAGTATGCTTTTCTCAAAAACATGGTCTCTGTTCATAAGAAAGGCGAGTAAACCTTTTCAAAACAGTTTGATTTGGATTTAACTTTAAGGCATGTGAAATATTGGTTTGTATGGAAGTGCTTCATCCTAGAATTATTTGAAATTTATACGTATGTTGTGTGAGCATGTCTGTTCAAGATCATGTTCTCTGTTATTGCACAGTCCCTGATTTAACTTCTAAAATTCAAATCTCTCTATCGAGACAATAATACACTTTGATATCTAAACGAAAGCTGTTTGCTAATGTATGATGAAAATTTTAAAAATAGTTTCAAGGTTTAAAATTCAACAAAATATTTTTAAAAATGAAATAACAGAGGAAATGTATACATATGATAAAAACCAACCAATTCAATTTTTGTTTTGAAATTGCATGAATGAATTAGTGATGGGAAATCATGATTTTTAATACGCATTTCATGATTCTTAGATTGTTAATTTATGAGAATTTTCGAGATGATCATTTTGGGCATTTTTGGTGATTGCCGGTGATCGGCGTGATGATCGGAGGTGGTACCTTGGTCGCAGGTGGTTGGTAGGAAGATGCATGCGGGAAAAATACTAGAAATTTTTTCCAATGGCTAAGTTGAGTGGAATCGGGTCGAGTAGGGTTTCATATTGGGTTTGGGTTATCTACGTTAACGAGACTATTTCGTCGTTGATGAGGAGTCGAGTGTGATTGCGATGGGAGAGATTGTTGTGTGGGGATGTGGTGCTGCTCTGGAGCGAAGCCTGTGAGTTCCAGTCGCCAAGATCATCGACGGCGAGATGAATTGTCGTCGGCGTTTGTTCCATATTTTTGTTCGAAGGCTCGTTTTTTCGATTTTGAGTTGTATCTTCGAATCTGGGTTTGTATTCGTGATCGCGTGGGTTCGTGGAGTTGTTGAGGAGCATCGCGACGATCGACGATGGCCGAAAATGCTGGTGCATGTGCACGAGCACGATTCTTGGTGTCAGGAGAAGGTTGGGTTTGGGAACGAAGGACGAGCTCGAGGTTTTCTTTGATTTTTCATGCATTGGTCTCGAAGTCTTTGAGTGGTGGTTGTCTTGAAGGCAAGCTCGGGTTTGTTGAAGGGTTAACTCGGGAAATCTGGAGGGTGAGGCTCGGGTTTGAGTTTATTTGAGCCGGGGTTAAAAGGTCAGAGAAACAATGTTCAAATGTAAAAATTTGAATACAAGTTTGAAAGTTTTAAAGGGTTACTAAAGGGATTAGTTTCAAAAGAAAATGTTAACAAGTTTTCAAAATTTAAAGCAAAATGTTTTCAAATAGTTTTAAAGTGTTTAAAGATTTTTAAGTTAGTTAAGCTATTGAGTTTCAAAGAGAATGTTTAACTAAGTTTTAAATATATTTAAAGTGAAGTTGTGAAGGGTAAGTTCTTTTAAAACAAATGGAATTCAAAATTTGATTGGTGATAAATTTAATAATTTTCAAATTCAAATGTATAAGATTGTTGATTTTAAAGTGGTTAATTAAATTGATTTTGAATTTATAGACTTCTATTAATTAAGCTGATTAATGAATAAAGATTTAGAAAAACAATTAATTAAAGAAGTTATTAAGGATCATTAATTCGCATAATTAATGCAAGTGATTAAGGGATTGATAAATTAAGGATAATTGATCAATGAGGTGATTATAGGATAATTTTGATTAATTAATTAATTATAGACATAATTATGGATTAATTAATTAGTATTAAGAGATAATGATTAATAATTAAGGTTATCAATCAATAGTTGATGAATAATTAATCAGTTAATTAAAGGATAATAAATTGATTATAAAGTAATTAAGGATTGATTACTTTGTATTGAAAGAGATTAATCAACAATTAAGGTTTATTAATTGACAGTTAAAAGGGTAATTAATCGGTGATTGGATATTAATTAATTGATTGATAAGTTAATCAAGGAGTGATTAATTAACTAAAAGTTAGTAAATAATTAATATGAGCAGGATTAAGTGATTAATTCTTAAGGATTAATTAAATTAAATTAATTATGATATGAACTGATAATACTTGAATGATGATAAGTGCCTTGGATTGGTTGATATCTTTGATATGAATTGCTTTGTGATATGATATTTATGGGGGAACAAAGATTATGTGATTATCTATCAATTATGAATTGCTATGTAAAGTGTTATCCAATAATTAAAGTGAATTGTATTTTAATTGAATAACTTGGGTTAAGATGACATTGGACTCGAAGAGACCGGAGTCGGGTATTAGTAAATACCCGAAACCACTTCGATTCTTTATAGATTGATATGAATAGGCTGGAATGGGATGATTTAAGTGAACTGGACCGTTAAATCTAAGTTTGGTACTTAGAAATTTGTGAGTGAAATAAATGATGTCTATAACAATTTGAGAGTTT
This sequence comes from Allium fistulosum, assembly GCA_030737815.1. NCBI lineage: Eukaryota > Viridiplantae > Streptophyta > Magnoliopsida > Asparagales > Amaryllidaceae > Allium > Allium fistulosum. Next base: position 924,498,045 of record CM060906.1, read on the forward strand.
GAAATTGATACAAGTTACCAGGGTTATATATATATAAGTTGTATGCTTTTGTAATTCTTGATTGGGTTTACTCACGCTGGTTTCTAGCCTGACCCGGGTGTTACTTTGATGTAATGCTCGGGTCAGACCGAGTATTATAGATTTTCAGGCAAGGACGTTCTGGAGCTCAGGAGGCGAGCTGGATGGCAGAAATGTCACGTACGGGATTTTCGACTTTCGAAAATTCGACATCGATACTCACTTTATCGACTGTCGAGCAATCGAGTGCCGGAAACTCCGATAGTGAGGGTTTAAGAAAAAGAAATAGAAGAAAAGATAGAAGAAAAAGAGGAGAAGAAGAAAGAAGAACAACAGAAACAGAAAACAATATCAGAATCTCACATATCGCAGCGGAACAATATATAATAGATAAATGAATAATCTTTAAAACAAAGAACTATATCATTTTATACATACATCAATCATCAGAGTCAATATACAACAATGGACAGTTATATAACTTGTCCTCATACAGAATACACAGCGGAATAAATACTATCAGATACAAATACTACGTCTCGTCCTCCAGCTTATCTCCAAAGCTCCAGAATATCCAGAATATCCTGATAATCTAACTCTAGACTGCCCGTGTGGAAATTGGTGGGCACCCAGAGTTTAGAAGGGAAACAATAAACTCCGAGTCAGTCATGGTGACTGGTGTGAGATCGTAAAACAGTTATATCATTAAAAACAACAAGGGAATATTTTTAGAGTCAATTCGCAATGCTTTTGGAAAATGAAACTACCATAAGACCTCCCACCACACACACAATGCAAACGCAGAATTGGAGGAGATTTCTTCTTATGATAGTCAAAGATGCTTACTACGCAAAATCAAATTCTTTTTGATATTATTATTAGTGCATAGTGTAGAAATCATTTCGAAAGTATAATATTAATCTTAGCCAGCATAGGCATTCCGCACTTATGCCTACTATAGCTACCATCCAAACAGTGGTGACCACCATAAGTGAATGATAGGTTCTACAACTAAAACCGTACAAGGCTCGTATTGTTTCTTTGGATTTCCAACAAATGGCCAGGCTAAGGAACTTCCTTTTCCACGATGGGTACGTCCCTGGAATAGACGACCCGAGAACCTAACCGGATCTCTGCCAACACAAGGCCGGGTTACCTCTGCAAAAATAGGTAACTACTGACACGCGTATGCCATCCCCCGATCGTCACCGATCTTCCCGAGGATCCCCGATTCGCAACAACCACAAAGAAATAAATTTTTGCAGCAACCACAGAGGTTAAGTATCTGGGCTCCATACCATGATACCACCTTTATCCAGAAGGAATGACATACACTAAGGGGCGCTACTCCCTAGAACCTTGCCGCATCCTTCCTGTTTCGACCATTTCCGGGGTGTGAGGCTCGACGAAGTCTCGTCCACAAAGCTACGCTTTCTCAAAAAGCCCTGCTTCGGGTCAAACAAAATGATCAACCTATGATCACAAAGATATAAGATCAAACAAATGATCATATCACAAACGATCAAACACTGATCATTTCACAGCAACACTCAGTATGCCACGTTACCAAATTGGGATATATCGCTGATAAATTTCAACTACATAACCTCTGAGTTCGTACGTCTCAAAGAAGGGTGTTAAGCTAAGAGAATAAATTCTCCACCACCAACAGAAATGTATTTGAAAGAAATCAGCTTTATATCTCAAATTGTAACGTCAGACACACCATCCATACAAGTCTGTTCCGGGATCGAACAGAACCGAAGGCACTTCTCACGAAGCCCTTGCCTATCCGGATAAATTTCAAATCACGTCCGGACTTCCCGTCACTAAGGGTGATAAAACCTCTAAACCGGAGATCAGCCGATGTAGAGTAACTCGACGGTAATCCTTCCGTTTTCAAAAATATCCGGTCTTCAACATCGGTCTTCGAATGCAATTCATAACGACGTATCACATATTCGGAATGGGTTATACGACCCCATGGTCCTTTCCCGGCTAACCCGAATAGTGAGCGTTTATTTAAAAACAAGTGTGGCATTCAAATTCATCCAATCACAACAAATACCATATTCAAGGTAATTATTGATAGTCGGTTATTTAACTATCAATAAAGATGCGCAACATCATCAGATTCCAAATAATTTTCCAAATTATTTCATCTTCAAAAATATCTTTACTAGATATAAAATTTCCACACTTCAAAAATAAATCAACGTTTATTTTTCTAAACAGTTTCCCTTTTCTTTTATAAATTCCATATTTAATTTACATTTTTCGAATATCTACTAATATTCGATTTTCAATCGTTTTCAAATATTCATTTTCGATTTATCTTTAAAAAGATAAAATCTCAAAACGTTTCATTTCATTTTGGAAAACATTCCATACTTATTTAATAATAAGTGTTTCACAAATCTTTTATTTTCAACATTTGAAAATATTCGATATACTTAAATCAAAATTTAAGTATAAATTCATTCTTTAAGGAAAACATTACTATAACAACATTTATTTGAGTCAAAACGAATGTTACGTAAAACATCGTTACGACGACTCAAAATCACTAGTATAGAGATTCGAGATTTAGATAGATATATAAATCCCAATACTATATAAAAACATTTCCTTTCGGAAATCATTTACTATAACAACAGTGTTATAGTCCACCATTTCCTTATTCCTCGAAAACGTCTATTTCAACAATAAATGTTGAAATCTATGTATTCGATACTTATCACGTTTTAAAACAGTTACTTCATTTTTATAATATCGCTTTCCCAAAACCATATCCATTCTACTTCAAAAATATATTCACTGTCCAAAATCGTGAATATACTTCACTTAACCAAATTTCAAACTTTACTACACATTTATTTCAAATAAAAATTTGCTATCCAAAAACGCGAATATATCTTCTTTAAATAATCTTCTATATTTAATTTATCAATTTCAATTGATTTCGAATTTATAAAACAACGTTTATAAATTCTATTTCCATTTTAATAACAACTTCGACTTATAAATCTTCTTTTATCAACTTCTATATTTTTACCTATCAAAATAAGTGATTTCGGATTTTTAAACAACTTTTATAAATTTCAATTCTATTTATAAAAACTTCAATATCAATTCAATTTCAATATTGATTTTTGAATTTATTTTCAGTTTTAAATAAAATTTCCATACTGATTTCTCAAGAATTCGTTTCCAAATATTAAATCAATTATAGATTGATTTCTAATTTTACTCATTATTACTAAATAAATTCCTTATTTTCCTTCAAATTTTTCAATATCCTGTTTTTAAAAGGATTCTTTAAATTGAAATCATTTTACATTGATTTCCCAAATCGTTTCAATTTACCAATTAAATTTCCAATTGGATTTCCAACTTATCTCCTTTTAAATAAATTCCTTTTTAAGAAGATAAATTTCAATTGTTTCTTTCAATCTATTTAAAAATCCAGATTTTAAATTAATTTCCTCAATTTAAAATCACTATTATACGAAATTCATTTATTTAACATTTTCACTTTATTCTGGAAATAAATTCGATAAGATTTTAAAAATTAACTTTTTATACTTTAAAAATTCCTTTCTTCAAAATTTCTTCAATTTCAAAAATTGATTCACTTAGAAATTTTCTACTTGGATTTCAAAAATTCAATTTCGTTCATCTTTGGAATCCAATGATATCAAACATCCATTCAGCTAAATTTTAGCTTTCAAACAATTTCCAGACATCAATTCAATAACATCAATAATCATTCACAGATTATCACATCACAGTAGAAATAAATTCAATCAATGTGAGGGGTCCAGTTGGATCCCTCCAACCTGTTTCCCTGCATCCAAAGACGTCAGCACAATACCAATTCCACTTCGAGGTGGAATATCGCGGTATATAGGTTTTATAAAAATCCGCTTACTAACGGCGCAATAGGGTCTCATCCGCTATACGAGGCGGGAAATCAATCAATCCAATATATACATATGCCAATATGTATATACTGCTATATATATAGATATATCCTATTATATCTAATAGCACATTCAATAGCAATCAAAACAAATCAATCAATAACTGCAAATTCCACTTTTCAATTTGAGTGAGAAAATAATCTCACCTTAGCTTTTTATTTTGCAATCCAATCCAATTCCTCTTTCGTTTTCTCGACTTTAACCTTGTATAAATAATTTATACAGTCTATTAATATTTGAATAAATTGACAATAAATTATCATCTACTTATTTTGATTGTTCAATGGTTTTTATTTTATTTTATTTGACTAATGATTTAAATTTTTTAAACTAAATTTTTCTTTAACAAAATATTTCCTTTTTACAATATTGTTTATTCCTATTTTAACTTATATATATATATAATTTAATTTAAAATAACGGTCTATATACTTTACTGTAAATTCCCCCCTTTTTTCCTTCTAAAAATCAAAACTGTATAAATTTTATTAATATTCGAAAAATCGAACAATCAATTACCTTTTTAATAAATTTAATTTAACTAATTTTAAATGATAGTTAAACTAACTTGGTTTATATTTTCTTCTCCTTCCTGATCATATTAAATTTTTTTTATAACAGGGTGTATATACATACTGATTTCCATTGTGTACTTTTTAACATTTAACAGTGAGTTAAATATATATATATATATATATATTTAATAAGCTATATAAATATATTTATTAAATCAGAATAAATAGGAAAAATAAAATTGAATACCTCACTGTAAAGAAGAAACAGGCGACCACCAATGCCTGCTCGATTTGCCGTATGCGCGCGCGCGACTCCCTGCTGTTGACGTCGCCGCCTTCAATCGATCGCACCTATCTAACTCCATCAAGTCACGAGCCAAACGAACGTCGCCTTCCAGCCGCGAGTCCCCATACTTCGCCATCACCATCGCCGACTTCGAGCTTCCCTCTGGCATCGCGACTCTAACCCTACGCCATCGCGCTCGGAAATGAATGTCTCCCTTCCTCTGCAGATGCGGCGCTCATCGCGAGCCTTCCTTCGATCGATCGAAGCTCCGAGTTGAGGGAAGTGGAGGGCGAACGAATCGATTTGGGAAGAAGCAGCCATACTTCAAAAAAAAATCGCAAATTTGAAATCGAGGAAGAACATGAAATTCGATTAGGAAATGGGTTTCAAAATTTGAGGAGAGGAATGAGAGGGCGGAGGCCATTATATTTTTATAGAAAGGAGGACGATTTATTTGTTTTATTTTCTTCTGAATTTTGAAATGAAAAGCTCGGTTTCGTTTTTAACTTTGAATATCAGAGAGGGATGAGGAGGACGTATTTGAAACGAAAGGAAATGGCTGGCACGATTATTTCGTGATTCTCGCAGCATTTCTCCGCGTGAGTTAAGGGAGAGAGCGTGGTGTTTTGTTGACCAATTTAAGATTTAAAATTTAAATTTAAAAATTTAAATTAAACTCGATTGAATTTCAATGCGTTTACTCACCGTACGGTCACATATCAATTCCGATAGATACGAAATTTGAAATTCGACAATAATTCAATATTACAGACCCAATGGAACTGGTTTCGTCGAATTCCGAGACGGTGCCTCGGACGGCTATTTTTAATTTTGATTCGAACGATAAATTTTCAAAACTGAACGAAACGCTTTGAAATACAATTCTGAAGTTTCTATTATCTTCAGTACTATCAATACGAATTTTAAAAGCTTTCAAAATATTTTTCTTCAGCTTAAAATTGAAGATTTAAATTTTTATTCAATTCAATAGATTAAATTTTGTAATTTAATCGCCAAATTCAAAGTTAAATTGGGGATTCAAATTAAATCATCGTTCAAATACTTAAAATAAATTAAATATTCTCAATTTAATTTGTTCAAAATTCTGGGTCGTTACAAACTTCCCTCCTTAAAAGAATTTCGTCCCGAAATTACAAGTTAGGAAGAAAAGGTCCTTAACTCGTCTACTGTTTTTCACAATCCAATAGTTTTATCAAATTTTCAAAACAACTCTTCCTACTAAAGATTCGTTATCAATTCAACTAGCTTTCCAACTTCAATTGTAAGTCTCAAACAACATTGTTTGACTTCTAAATTCAAATTCGAATTCAAATTCAAATTTAAACTTTCAAAATTTTCTCAAAAATTTTCTAACACCCTAAATTCCCGAAAATTTTCGCCAGCGTCTCCTTTGCGCGGCTCATACGGCACTACTACAAAACGTCCCTACGGACTCTCAGATTTCAAAAAGAAAAAGAAAAAGCCAAGCGGCTAGAGAGAAATCATCAAAAACTCATATTATAATTCAAATACTTACCTTTTTCGAGCAATTCGAATTATCTGTGAAATAAATTTTCCAATCCCTTTATACACCTGTATATCCTACTAGCCATTATATCTAGTTACAACATTCAATCATTTTGCAAATTCGATTACAAATTTTCAATATATACTTCTTATATCCTCTTTAAATTCGCTATTGAAGTTACATATTCAATTTCGTTCAATTTTTCGTTTCACATTCATTTGAACTTATAATTCACATTTTCAATCCTATTGGAATTCAATTTACTTTTCTTTTATAATCATTGAATTTAATTCGTTCATCTACTGTCATCTCACTTTCATTGCACTTACAGTTGCAATTTATTCATTCATTTGAAATTTATTTCTACTTACTTGAATTTATCTTCAATTTCGAACCACTCTTTTATTTAGTTCACAATTCAAGTTTAAATTTAACTAATTCAATTTCCATTTCGTGAATTAATTAATTATCAAAGTAGTTTATTCGGATTCAATCCTTATTCATTTTCCTTTTCCAAGTTAGGAATTTCCTATTCAACGTGATTCAAATCAAATCACATTCCATTATTGAATTTTTTATTCATCTTTCATTTATAATTATTCAATTCAATTCATTGCTTACAAATTCAAAATGAATTTCAACTTTCAATTTCACTTCATTCAAATTTGTTCACTTATACTTACATTTATTTAACTCATTCTTTTAAGTTAAATTTATTTTACCAAAATTCAATTGGTATAAGTTATCAACTTAGTAATATTTCATAAATATCTTTATATAGTATTCCAGAGTCTTAATAACATTTTCAAAACCATTTCTGAAAACAATTCAAATTTATCTTTTGAATTTCCAAAACAAACCCAAATTTTTCAAACAACTTCCATTTAAACAATTTGGCAGCAATTCCTCTTTTGGAAACCCGAAAATGAACACCAATGATGCCGCGGTCATCATCGAAGTTATTTTCCAGCGACCGAAAAGAGTTTAAAGCCTTTCATTCCTTCAAAACATTTTCCCAAAATCTTTTGAAATTCATTTTCAAATCAAAAATGATTTAACTTTCCAAATCTCCAAAATTTACAAATTCTTTTCAAAACATTTCCAAAAACTTCTCTGGAATTCCGTTTCAAATTACAAATCACATTTATAATTTATATTCTTCAATTTCATTTGTACATGGATTAATTTCTTAACTTTGGAGTAACGATTTCAGTTTCTTATTCAACTTCATATAATAATGATAACATTCAATATTATCACTTTCCTAACAACCATGCAACCATATACTATGATAATTCATAGAAAATCATTTCTTTTCTATACAAAAATAGTTTTGGGTAAAATTATTTCATTCACCCTATTTTAAAACAATACTATGTCGTCTTGTCTCGTTTAAGTGTTTAGAAATTCCTATCGATAATATGGCGTCCCACATACCGACCAAAATTCATAAACATCTCAACGGATAAGCAAACACAATATAAAACATTTTTATATTCACTAACAAATACGTGCTCATATCTATTATTACACTCAACTCATTCTAGAGTACTACTGACTCTATCTCTAATGAGTAACACCCAACAGAGCAGGGTTGTCGCTTAACCATATGCTCTGATACCACTTTGTCACGTACGGGATTTTCGACTTTCGAAAATTCGACATCGATACTCACTTTATCGACTGTCGAGCAATCGAGTGCCGGAAACTCCGATAGTGAGGGTTTAAGAAAAAGAAATAGAAGAAAAGATAGAAGAAAAAGAGGAGAAGAAGAAAGAAGAACAACAGAAACAGAAAACAATATCAGAATCTCACATATCGCAGCGGAACAATATATAATAGATAAATGAATAATCTTTAAAACAAAGAACTATATCATTTTATACATACATCAATCATCAGAGTCAATATACAACAATGGACAGTTATATAACTTGTCCTCATACAGAATACACAGCGGAATAAATACTATCAGATACAAATACTACGTCTCGTCCTCCAGCTTATCTCCAAAGCTCCAGAATATCCAGAATATCCTGATAATCTAACTCTAGACTGCCCGTGTGGAAATTGGTGGGCCCCCAGAGTTTAGAAGGGAAACAATAAACTCCGAGTCAGTCATGGTGACTGGTGTGAGATCGTAAAACAGTTATATCTTTAAAAACAACAAGGGAATATTTTTAGAGTCAATTCGCAATGCTTTTGGAAAATGAAACTACCATAAAACCTCCCACCACACACACAATGCAAACGCAGAATTGGAGGAGATTTCTTCTTATGATAGTCAAAGATGCTTACTACGCAAAATCAAATTCTTTTTGATACTATTATTAGTGCATAGTGTAGAAATCATTTCGAAAGTATAATATTAATCTTAGCCAGCATAGGCATTCCGCACTTATGCCTACTATAGCTACCATCCAAACAGTGGTGACCACCATAAGTGAATGATAGGTTCTACAACTAAAACCGTACAAGGCTCGTATTGTTTCTTTGGATTTCCAACAAATGGCCAGGCTAAGGAACTTCCTTTTTCACGATGGGTACGTCCCTGGAATAGACGACCCGAGAACCTAACCGGATCTCTGCCAACACAAGGCCGGGTTACCTCTGCAAAAATAGGTAACTACTGACACGCGTATGCCATCCCCCGATCGTCACCGATCTTCCCGAGGATCCCCGATTCGCAACAACCACAAAGAAATAAATTTTTGCAGCAACCACAGAGGTTAAGTATCTGGGCTCCATACCATGATACCACCTTTATCCAGAAGGAATGACATACACTAAGGGGCGCTACTCCCTAGAACCTTGCCGCATCCTTCCTGTTTCGACCATTTCCGGGGTGTGAGGCTCGACGAAGTCTCGTCCACAAAGCTACGCTTTCTCAAAAAGCCCTGCTTCGGGTCAAACAAAATGATCAACCTATGATCACAAAGATATAAGATCAAACAAATGATCATATCACAAACGATCAAACACTGATCATTTCACAGCAACACTCAGTATGCCACGTTACCAAATTGGGATATATCGCTGATAAATTTCAACTACATAACCTCTGAGTTCGTACGTCTCAAAGAAGGGTGTTAAGCTAAGAGAATAAATTCTCCGCCACCAACAGAAATGTATTTGAAAGAAATCAGCTTTATATCTCAAATTGTAACGTCAGACACACCATCCATACAAGTCTGTTCCGGGATCGAACAGAACCGAAGGCACTTCTCACGAAGCCCTTGCCTATCCGGATAAATTTCTAATCACGTCCGGACTTCCCGTCACTAAGGGTGATAAAACCTCTAAACCGGAGATCAGCCGATGTAGAGTAACTCGACGGTAATCCTTCCGTTTTCAAAAATATCCGGTCTTTAACACCGGTCTTCGAATGCAATTCATAACGACGTATCACATATTCGGAATGGGTTATACGACCCCATGGTCCTTTCCCGGCTAACCCGAATAGTGAGCGTTTATTTAAAAACAAGTGTGGCATTCAAATTCATCCAATCATAACAAATACCATATTCAAGGTAATTATTGATAGTCGGTTATTTAACTATCAATAAAGATGCGCAACATCATCAGATTCCAAATAATTTTCCAAATTATTTCATCTTCAAAAATATCTTTACTAGATATAAAATTTCCACACTTCAAAAATAAATCAACATTTATTTTTCTAAACAGTTTCCCTTTTCTTTTATAAATTCCATATTTAATTTACATTTTTCGAATATCTACTAATATTCGATTTTCAATCGTTTTCAAATATTCATTTTCGATTTATCTTTAAAAAGATAAAATCTCAAAACGTTTCATTTCATTTTGGAAAACATTCCATACTTATTTAATAATAAGTGTTTCACAAATCTTTTATTTTCAACATTTGAAAATATTCGATATACTTAAATCAAAATTTAAGTATAAATTCATTCTTTAAGGAAAACATTACTATAACAACATTTATTTGAGTCAAAACGAATGTTACGTAAAACATCGTTACGACGACTCAAAATCACTAGTATAGGGATTCGAGATTTAGATAGATATATAAATCCCAATACTATATAAAAACATTTCCTATCGGAAATCATTTACTATAACAACAGTGTTATAGTCCACCATTTCCTTATTCCTCGAAAACGTCTATTTCAACAATAAATGTTGAAATCTATGTATTCGATACTTATCACGTTTTAAAACAGTTACTTAATTTTTATAATGTCGCTTTCCCAAAACCATATCCATTCTACTTCAAAAATATATTCACTGTCCAAAATCGTGAATATACTTCACTTAACCAAATTTCAAACTTTACTACACATTTATTTCAAATAAAAATTTGCTATCCAAAAACGCGAATATATCTTCTTTAAATAATCTTCTATATTTAATTTATCAATTTCAATTGATTTCGAATTTATAAAACAACGTTTATAAATTCTATTTCCATTTTAATAACAACTTCGACTTATAAATCTTCTTTTATCAACTTCTATATTTTTACCTATCAAAATAAGTGATTTCGGATTTTTAAACAACTTTTATAAATTTCAATTCTATTTATAAAAACTTCAATATCAATTCAATTTCAATATTGATTTCTGAATTTATTTTCAGTTTTAAATAAAATTTCCATACTGATTTCTCAAGAATTCGTTTCCAAATATTAAATCAATTATAGATTGATTTCTAATTTTACTCATTATTACTAAATAAATTCCTTATTTTCCTTCAAATTTTTCAATATCCTGTTTTTAAAAGGATTCTTTAAATTGAAATCATTTTACATTGATTTCCCAAATCGTTTCAATTTACCAATTAAATTTCCAATTGGATTTCCAACTTATCTCCTTTTAAATAAATTCCTTTTTAAGAAGATAAATTTCAATTGTTTCTTTCAATCTATTTAAAAATCCAGATTTTAAATTAATTTCCTCAATTTAAAATCACTATTATACAAAATTCATTTATTTAACATTTTCACTTTATTCTGGAAATAAATTCGATAAGATTTTAAAAATTAACTTTTTATACTTTAAAAATTCCTTTCTTCAAAATTTCTTCAATTTCAAAAATTGATTCACTTAGAAATTTTCTACTTGGATTTCAAAAATTCAATTTCATTCATCTTTGGAATCCAATGATATCAAACATCCATTCAGCTAAATTTTAGCTTTCAAACAATTTCCAGACATCAATTCAATAACATCAATAATCATTCACAGATTATCACATCACAGTAGAAATAAATTCAATCAATGTGAGGGGTCCAGTTGGATCCCTCCAACCTATTTTCCTGCATCCAAAGACGTCAGCACAATACCAATTCCACTTCGAGGTGGAATATCGCGGTATATAGGTTTTATAAAAATCCGCTTACTAACGGCGCAATAGGGTCTCATCCGCTATACGAGGCGGGAAATCAATCAATCCAATATATACATATGCCAATATGTATATACTGCTATATATATAGGTATATCCTATTATATCTAATAGCACATTCAATAGCAATCAAAACAAATCAATCAATAAACTGCAAATTCCACTTTTCAATTTGAGTGAGAAAATAATCTCACCTTAGCTTTTTATTTTGCAATCCAATCCAATTCCTCTTTCGTTTTCTCGACTTTAACCTTGTATAAATAATTTATACAGTCTATTAATATTTGAATAAATTGACAATAAATTATCATCTACTTATTTTGATTGTTCAATGGTTTTTATTTTATTTTATTTGACTAATGATTTAAATTTTTTAAACTAAATTTTTCTTTAACAAAATATTTCCTTTTTACAATATTGTTTATTCCTATTTTAACTTATATATATATATAATTTAATTTAAAATAACGGTCTATATACTTTACTGTAAATTCCCCCCTTTTTTCCTTCTAAAAATCAAAACTGTATAAATTTTATTAATATTCGAAAAATCGAACAATCAATTACCTTTTTAATAAATTTAATTTAACTAATTTTAAATGATAGTTAAACTAACTTGGTTTATATTTTCTTCTCCTTCCTGATCATATTAAATTTTTTTTATAACAGGGTGTATATACATACTGATTTCCATTGTGTACTTTTTAACATTTAACAGTGAGTTAAATATATATATATATATATATTTAATAAGCTATATAAATATATTTATTAAATTAGAATAAATAGGAAAAATAAAATTGAATACCTCACTGTAAAGAAGAAACAGGCGACCACCAATGCCTGCTCGATTTGCCGTATGCGCGCGCGCGACTCCCTGCTGTTGACGTCGCCGCCTTCAATCGATCGCACCTATCTAACTCCATCAAGTCACGAGCCAAACGAACGTCGCCTTCCAGCCGCGAGTCCCCATACTTCGCCATCACCATCGCCGACTTCGAGCTTCCCTCTGGCATCGCGACTCTAACCCTACGCCATCGCGCTCGGAAATGAATGTCTCCCTTCCTCTGCAGATGCGGCGCTCATCGCGAGCCTTCCTTCGATCGATCGAAGCTCCGAGTTGAGGGAAGTGGAGGGCGAACGAATCGATTTGGGAAGAAGCAGCCATACTTCAAAAAAAAATCGCAAATTTGAAATCGAGGAAGAACATGAAATTCGATTAGGAAATGGGTTTCAAAATTTAAGGAGAGGAACGAGAGGGCGGAGGCCATTATATTTTTATAGAAAGGAGGACGATTTATTTGTTTTATTTTCTTCTGAATTTTGAAATGAAAAGCTCGGTTTCGTTTTTAACTTTGAATATCAGAGAGGGATGAGGAGGACGTATTTGAAACGAAAGGAAATGGCTGGCACGATTATTTCGTGATTCTCGCAGCGTTTCTCGGCGTGAGTTAAGGGAGAGAGTGTGGTGTTTTGTTGACCAATTTAAGATTTAAAATTTAAATTTAAAAATTTAAATTAAACTCGATTGAATTTCAATGCGTTTACTCACCGTACGGTCACATATCAATTCCGATAGATACGAAATTTGAAATCCGACAATAATTCAATATTACGGACCCAATGGAACTGGTTTCGTCGAATTCCGAGACGGTGCCTCGGACGGCTATTTTTAATTTCGATTCGAACGATAAATTTTCAAAACTGAACGAAACGCTTTGAAATACAATTCTGAAGTTTCTATTATCTTCAGTACTATCATTACGAATTTTAAAAGCTTTCAAAATATTTTTCTTCAGCTTAAAATTGAAGATTTAAATTTTTATTCAATTCAATAGATTAAATTTTATAATTTAATCGCCAAATTCAAAGTTAAATTGGGGATTCAAATTAAATCATCGTTCAAATACTTAAAATAAATTAAATATTCTCAATTTAATTTGTTCAAAATTCTGGGTCGTTACAAGAAACGTATGGAGTGTTTCCGCTGAGGCTATTATTTCTGTTTATCTGAGGCATATTTGATTTGTATATGTCAAGTGTTTGGGTATGAGAGTAACTCCGATGTATTATAAATGTATTTGATTGATACAGTATTCTTTGTAAACTGATATTATTTGATATTATATTTTGATCCGCTACGAATGTGAGAACCTGTGTTGTATTTCTGTTTCTTCTCCTTCTATCTCTTTCTTCTTTCCCTAACTATCTGGAGTTTTCGGGATCGGAAATTCCGGGCCGTTACAAATGAAATGCTGGTACTCATCTATACAAGTTGTTCCAAGATCGAACAAACATTCAACGTTTACTATCTTCCACTTTGGAGTCACCCTTAGGAACAATAGTACAACTCCATAGCATACTTCATAACAATCCATCGTGGACGTTATTAGTTTGGAGTGGTTCAGATAAATTATACTTATCTGAAACCGGTGTCTTCAAACTAAGCAATAATTTCTAGCTATCTCAATTTATGTTCTTTTAGAAGTATGTAACCAGTATTCGAGTCCTTACCGAAGAACTCTAATATACACAATGTACTTCTTGAGTTAAAATAGGTCAAGTTATAAATGGAGAACAATCCGCTACTTAGGGTAATTGTACAGAGTTCGCATAAAACATATACTTAATTTAAACATGACACATTGATAGGAAATAACCCTTCCATATCTACCACATTTTTGATGTTTCGACCTTACTCTATCACTCGCCTAGAAATAAATTATAGATCTAACTAATAGAGGATCGGCCTACTCATCAGCTTTTATTGCTAACTATGGGATGACTTACTTCCCATAAATGTGTCATCACATTAACTTTGGTTTCGTATTTGTTTGAGGTTACTCAAGGGTAATCGACAAAAAAATCCATTGATTTAAAACATTTTTGGAAAAACAGTTTTAAACAAAGCCGATATTTTAGGAACAAAGCGATTTAAAACCCTTTTTTGTTAATTAAATAATAAATTAAACCCTTATTAAATAATAATTAAATCTTAGGTAAGTCTTAATTACAATCTTAATTTAATTTAATTAATTAATTAGTAATTAATTAATAATTAATTAAATCCATTTTTATAAATAATTAATTAATAATTAATCTTTAATAAATAATTAAAAATAATTGATCCTTAAGTATAAATTAATAATAATTAACTTTAATTAATTTACTAATTAGAATTAGCTTCATTGATTAACACTTAAGTATTAGTTACTTTTATTAACTAATGATTAAGTACTAATTACTTAATTAATTAATCATTTATTAAAAAATAATTAATTAAATAATAATTAATTAAATAATAATTACCTTTTTAATTAATTAATATGTTTTAAAACATTTTCAAAAAAGATTTATAGGTGAAAACAATTTAGATTTTGAAAAGAGTTCGTTTTCACGAACTACACTTGAAGCGACTATGGCTTTAAGACTTGAAATTTCCAAACTTGAAATTTGTTTTCTAAGTCTTCTTTAAAACTTTACCTCTTGGAAAATTACTACTTTGTAAACATAAAGATGCATTTTTGAAAATTAAACAAGTTTTAAACTTAAATATATTTTTAAATTTAAGACCAAAGTTCAAACCTTTCAAAAAAGGATTTCATAAATGGCTTAAGTTAGCATAAGTGCTTTTATTAGCATGAACAACATATACCAAGATCATAACCAATATCACAACCACATCACAACAACATAATTTCAAACATAAGCAAGATCATACCTTACTAATTTACTACACTTAACTTCCGATTTCAAGTTTATATAACACCACATATAAGCAAATTTATATACAACCAAATCAACGTCATTTCCAAGTATACTTATGCATAACCAATTCAATATCATAACTACTCAAACAAACATCATGTTTAACTAACAAATATACATCATTTATAAAGTTACTAACTTTGAATAAAAGAGCGATCTTTACTCACTGAAAGTGGACTAAACTAAAGCAACTTCCTCTAGAATTTGCACATGACTTAGATCTTTTGTTTGCTTTGGAAAAATGAAGTCTTGTGGGCTTAATAGTGGAAAAGTGGTTTGGCCTAGGGTGGTATTATGCTCGGCATTGATTGAATAATGAGGATGTGGAGTTGTCTTATAAGGAGAAGTGATGAATTGGAAGAATGAAGCTTAAAACTAGATTTTAGATTTATAAAAGTGAATGAAAACTAGATTTCAAACTTGAGAATCTAATTTAAGAAGCTATGTAAATATACATGAGAGTTTTAGAAGAAAATTTATGAAATAGAAATGAATGCAAAGTGGTGGAAATGTTAGGAAAATGCTTTATATACTTAGTGCATAAATCAAATTACTAAACTAGCCTTAGGGTACATACCCTCCACCAAAACTTTGCCACCTCATCATCCTTGTCTCCTTCCAACTTCCCCATGTTCTTCCCTTGTCCCCTCCTTTATTTTTCCAAGCCAACATGATTTAACACCTTAGTACTAAATGTTTTTGAGAGAAATGACCTTCTATGCCTTCTTTTCCACTTTATTTTTGAATTTACATAATATGTTACATCATATTTTGTTATAATTCTTAAGTAAATATGTGTGTGTATATATAAGTTAAAATGTATTCTAACTTATTTTGAATGTGTGAATATGTTAATTCAAATATGCACAACATTTTTCGATAAATTTTAGACATCGAAAAGTCGAAGATTCGGAAAACGATTTTCGGTCACATTTTCTATTTTGTTTTGAACTAATTATTTTCGTAAACAAATTTAAAAACTATTTTTCCATCATTAGTTATTATTTCAAAGAAGTTTATTTGAGTTATAAATCCATTAGTTAATTATTAAAAATATATTTAAATATCAAAATTTAAAATGATTAGATCCTAGGTCGTAAAAGGAAACCCAATTTTGAATAGACCATGACTTGGTGATTTCAAAAGCGATCAAGCCATTGGACTGCCCATGCGTGTAGAAGAAACTGCAATGAGAAAATACCCCCATTTCAAGAAGGCTTCATAGTTCTAAACACTCGAACTGCTGTTTTGAATAGGCCATTGAGAATTGCATCTTCGTAGTTATGCATAATGGCAATATTTCACCGAATCTAAACTACGTCGACATTCTTGATGCCATGCTTAGCTTATGGTTGTAGAGCAGTATTGCCTCCATTACCTCATCCTTTGAGTCCTTATGTTTATGGCTAGTATCTTTTTGAAATTACGTTGTTGTTCTTCCATTTCAATGTCAAATCAAGATGGCGGCACTCCTCATTGCTATTTAATGTTGATATAAGATTGCGGCGCAGTCCTAACACTTTAGATGTTAGTTTAACATTTCAGCACATGCTCATAGCGTATAGTTACTTTAAGGATTGTGCCACAGTTCTATATTGTTAATGTTGCTTTTATGGCCGCAACACTGTCCATGCATCTTATTGTTACTTAAAGAATGTTTCGTAGCTCAAACTTATTAAGGCCTACTTTTGGAACCATGACACGCCCTTTTATTCAGTACTTGAAGGCTATGTAGCAGTTCTTCTCATTGAAGTAAATATTAGGATTGTGGATCAACCCCTATACTTTGTGGCTATCTCAAATTATTGGTGCAGCATTATAGTGCCAAACAATGCTCAATGAAAAGGTGCGGTCCTTATGTTTTAACTCTGCTTTGGATTTCGGCGCAGTACTATCTGGACTTTACTCTTGCTTCCTTTTGTAGTCCAATTTCTATTGTGGAGCAGTTCTTTTGGCTCAGTGCTTGCATCAATTTCCTTTTGATGATGTTCGAAAAATATGGGAGTAATAGTAATTATTTTAAATATGTTTATAGAAGAACTATCTTGGTAAAATCTTTTTTATTTGAAAAAATATTCTGAAAATTATTTTATTGAAGCATATATTTGAAAATATCTTTACTTTAGAATAATACCTAATGAGTAAGTTCTGCGAGGAACATTTTTATTTGAGAAAAATGTTTTATTTTGTCTTTGAATTTGGAAAGCTTTTGTTTGGAATTAATTTTGTTTGTAAGTTTTTTCACCTAAAGAATACCTTTGACAAATACTATTTTGGGAGGAAACACTTTTGGGTAATGTAAGCTGGTTAGAAAATAATCAGTTTGGATTTTATTGGAAATATGTTTGATTGAAAAAATGAGTTATAAATTATCTAGTTTTAAAATACTTTGGAAAATATTTTACTAAAATGAGAATAATTTGATTCATAAATATATAATTGGAAAAGTATTATTTTTATGGAGGTGTTTGTGAAAAAACTATTATTATTTGTTTATTTTTTGAAAAACATTTTGAGAAATATGAGACAAGACATAGTGGCATGAGGTCTGAGATAATTGGATGATATGAGTCGAGTTTTCCCAATATCCATTATAAAGATGTTACTTTTATGTCTATTATGTGTGACTTTCCCAAATGGGTTGTAGGGATGTCTAAGTATTCCCTTCTAGAGAGAGCTAGGATATGATGTTGTGGTTGCTTATTTCGACACATGGGAAAGTGCCATTTTACTTTTTTGTATTTTCTTACTTGGTTGAATTGATTGTATTGTTCTTATGTTCATTAAGTGATTTGTTATGTTAGAAAAATTGTACTACTTTTTTTAACAATGTTTGTTTTACAATTTATGATATTTTTGTTTGAATTAGTTTCTTTTGTTTGCATTATGGTGATTGTTTCTCTTGTATGCTAGGTTATATTACTTGTTATGTATGATAATTGTATGATGATGTGATTGTCCAATGTTAACCTTTAGTGGGGTATACAATGGAGAAACTAGAGGGGTACTAAAGAACAGGTCTGGCTTAGTCACAGTAGAATGACGTAATTTTCTAAGCTGAGGAAGACTAGGTATTCAGATTGACAAGAGATGTTATCATGTTTCTTGAAGATAACTAATAGCGACTGGAGAGTTTTGGTGACTAAAGACTTGGTTGTACAACCTAGGAATCAAAGCGATGGGTGGGAGGTTCGTTACATCTTTACTAAATTTGTAGTTCTAACAAATGATTTTTCAAATCTATTTTTATACGAGGTATTACCAGCTTCCATAAGTGTTTTATTTTTAATAAGGATTTCTTTTTTGATTTTTAAAGGAGTTTACATAGTTTGAAATTTTTATAAAATAGTGTTTCTTGAAAATTATTTTAAGTTGGTTTTAACAAAAAAATTGATGCTTTGAACAAAAGAAGTTTTGATTTGATGGGGACATGGAAGCTTTGATTTGGAAATGAGAATAATTTGGTATATATTTTGGCTTAAAGATGTATTAAAATTCTCATCGCTAGCGATGGCTAGCAGATCCCTTTTCGGTACTTTAGATGAATCATCCTAGCCATCAATTGAAGAAGTCGTTATAAAAGGATTGTGAAATCATATTTTTTTCGACGTGATTTGAATGTTAGTTGGTTCCAAATTAGATATGTACCAAGGACCATTGATGACGAAAGGCTTTGATGTATGCTCGTAAAGAAGGGGTAGGTTAGGATGCTCGCCATGGATTTTACGACAACATCGGCCTTGGACCTTACGGGGATGGTCTAGGTCCTAGTCATTTAAGTGGCAAGTATCGAGCATTCATGCAGCTGTGAAGCTCTTACTATAGAGAATATTCATTGACCTTTCGGGGGTGGTCATTTGTGCCTTCATATACTAAAGAGTATTTGGTACGTCACCTTATGATGTGGAACTAGACTTCCCAACCATTTGAGTGGGTCTAGGAATTGAAGATTGATGCAGTTGCAACATGAGTAGATGACCATATTAATTCAAGATGTAGCCATAACTAGGCACATATTAGTTTAAGGATGTAGCCATGAGTAGGCACATATTATTCTAAGGATGTAACCATGAGTGGGCACATATGTCCTTTTGAGGGTGTAACCATAAGAAAGTACACATGATATTTTGGAGATTATAAGTATTAGATGGTATACCAATTATTTAAGGATGAGAGTATGAGGAAGATCATTGACAGTTCTGAGTATACATATATTATAGTGAATGTGTAGTTAGTGTAGGGGTTAGCACACATGTGTTTTTTATTAGTGTGAAAGTGTGATGTTTCTATTTTGAGTATGTGTGCTTTAATTTGTTGAGCTATATTGAATTTTGGTTTATATATTTGTGAATGCATGTTTGAACCAACTTGAATTTTTCATGAACTTTTGTTATTGGCTACCATGGTAGATTTTTAAGATGCATGATATGACTTCTGGATGGAGTTAATCCATGATTGGTATTATTTCACTCTTTGATAATGGAGTGTTATTTTTACACGCTATACTTTTGAGTGTATGGAATGTATGTGTTACTATAGTATGTGTATGTAGAAAATTGCATTTATTATTATGAATGGATTTTATTGTGTCATGATTGATTTTGTTGTCTGGTTTTCGTTTATTACTCTAAAGGTAGCTAGTGTGATTAATATACTTCTCTATATTTTGTGGTTAAATATGTGATAATGATGTGACGATTGGATTGGGGAATCGTGGGGGCATAATTCTTTTAGGAGGAGAATGTATTGACCCGCAAATTTAACACATTAATTATAAATAGCCTCTTAAATTAAATTGACGACAATAGACAATTTCAAGTACAGATGTCTTTTTTGGGATTTTTATATTTTCATTATGGTTAAAAATATCGAAAACCTATATATCGATATATACCGTGATCTACTTCCACTGACGTTTGGAAATGGGTGTTTCGAGCCATTATGACTACTTTGGACCAATACACCCCTTTTTGCCTATAAATAGAATGCTATGTAGAAACTCTATGAACCCATCACTCTCTTCCTCTCGATTTTCTAATCTCCTCTTAAATTTGAATCCCCAGACTAATGGAGATTACCTCTACTAATTGCAAAATACAAAATCAACTCAAAACTACGCCTATTGTTATGTCATTTCATTTGACACGGTGATACAAACACGACAGTGGTTTTATTTTATTGAGACTCGATCAAGTTTGATCGGAATATCCACTTAAAGCTATGAAATCTACGGATGAACCACGATCATCCAAAGTGATCAACGATGATATAGCGACAATGATTGGTGCGAGTGGTACCCGCATAAAGGAGGGGCAATGTGAAGTTAATCATGTGGTTGGATTGGCTTAGAAGTGGTTGGTTTTGCTGGTGAAATCAAACCTAAGGTTCACTTATATGGGCGATGGCTTAAATTGGGAGGGTCGAAGCAGCGTTCGGAGTCATGGTGATAGTTGGGTTAGGTAGCTTGTGCGTAGGCGATTCCAATGGTGGTACTCATATTGCCAATGGTAGCTTGTGTAGGGAGCAACAATGGATCATGCCGACGGTGTATGGGTTCAATGGGAAAGAAGAAGGCACTTTACATAATTATATTAATTATTAAATTTCCAAACTACCCTTATATTCCTAACTGAAATAGCTTTTGCATACGATCTCTGTTTAAAGTGTGGTTTGTTCCATTGAATTCATGGCGAAATCTAGGATAATTTGGCATGTGGTTTGCTGGATTTCGGAGCTTGTGAAAGCTTGTTGGTAAGATCCAATTGTCATAGTTTTTTATATTTTAAAAATTGTTAAATAAATATTCAACATTGAAAATATACATATGTTGATATATGTTATGTTATTTTGATGAATTTTTTGTTGTTATAGTGTTTTGAAAATTTGATAGTTTATCCGTTTAATTGTCATGTCGTTACATGTTGATATTCTACAATAATTAACTGTAGACTTTGGGGAAAATAATTAATTAATACAAAATAAATAAAATTGTATAATTTTGGAAAATAAGTTAAATTACTGAAAAATAAGATTATTTATAAATTTGAGTGATAATTGTAAACAATAGTGATTAAACAAATTATACTAAAACTGGTGTGAAAATCTTAATAAGGTTATTGGTTGTAAATTTTTAGGGAAGTTTATGTAGCTAGGATTCATGCATTCATGTAGCTATGATGCTCTTAAGATAGTGAGTATTTGTTGACCTTACAAGGTGGTTGCTTGTTTCAACGTATATCTAAGATTATTTCTTACAAGACCTTACAACATGGGTTTAAACTTCCTGACTATCTGATGGGTCTGGGAATCAAAAATTGATGCACCCGCAGCATAAGTAGATGACCGTATAAGTTTGAGGATGTAGTCATTACTTTGCTTATATTATTTTGAGGATGCAGCCATGGGTTTGCATATATTATTTTGAGGATGTAGCCATGAGTAGACACATATTATTATGAGGATGCAACCGAGTGGGCACCTATATCATATTGAGTGCATAACCACGAGATGGTACATATGATATTTTGGAGGGTATAAGTATGAGATGGTAAACCGATTATTTTAGGATGAGACTATAACGAAGATTATTGACAATTTTGAGGATACACATATTATTGTGGATGTGTGGTCGGTATTGGGGTTAGCATATATGTCTTGTTTGTTGGTGTGATGTTGCCATTTTGATTATGTGTTCTTTATTTGTTGACCTATACTTATTGATGCTTTATATATTTGTGCATGCATGTTTGAACCAACCTAAATTTGTTGTGAATTTTTGTTGTGGGTTATTATGGTTGGATTATTGAGATGCGTGATACGACTTATGAACAGAGTTGATATATAATTTAGACAGTTTCACCTTGATAATGGAGTGTTATTTTTACATGGTATAATTTTGATTGTGTGGAAATGTATGTGTTACTATAGTATGTGAGTGTAGAAAATTGCATTCATTGTTGCGAATGGATTTTATTGTGTCGTGATTGAAATTGTGTTATGCGATTATAGCGTACTTCCCATATTTTGTTGTTAAATATATGATGAGGCTTTGACGGTTTTTGTGGGGAATTTCGAAAGCAGGGTTCTTTTAAAGGAGATAAATTAATAACCCACAAATTTAATACTTTAGTTATTAATTAATTTTAGAAGATATAAAATTTAATTGATGACAAAAGATAATTTTGAGTAAGGATACCTTTTTGGGGATTTTGATATTTTCATTCTATTTGGAAATATCAAAACCTAATTTCAATAGACACACACACATACATATATAACATGATTTACTTTCATTGACGTTAGGCAATGGGTGTTTTGTGCCTTTATGACCGATTTTTCCTAATATGTTCATTTTCTCCTATAAATAGAATGCTACTTAGAAACACTAGGCAACCGCCACTCTCTTCCTCCTAATTTCCTAACCTTCTCTCAGATCTTAATTCTCTTGGACAAATTGATATTACCTCTACTAATTGCAAAGTATAACGATTTGCAAACTAACTCGAAACTAGGCCTATTTAAGTGTCATTTCATACGGTAAGATGACACAAACACGGTGGTGGTTTTCATTTACCGACACTCATTTAGATTTGATCAGAATATCCTCAATCTAACTAATCTATGGATGAACCATGCCATCCAAAGTGATCAACGACGGTATGGCAACGATGGCAATCGTGAGTGAAACTAGCGTGAAGGCAAGGTGATGGGAAGTCGATCTATGCAATTGGATTGGGTCAAAAATGGTTAACTTAGCTAGAAAATCAAATCTTTGGTTTGCGTAAAGGCAGCAACAACTAAAATTGGGAAGATCGAGGTGGCATTTGGAGACGTGGATGTTGGTTTAGTTAGGTAGCACGTGCGTAGACATTTTGATGGAGGTGCTCGCATGATCGATAACGACCTAAGGAGGGAGCGATGATGGTTTGTGCTGGCCGTTAAAGGGCATGAAGGGGTAGAAGAAGGTATTGTACATAATTAATTAATTATATTAATTATTAAATTAACAAAATACCCTTACTCTTCTAACTCACATAACTTTTGCATACAACTTACGTTTGACATGCGGTTTGCTCTATTGGATTCATGGCAAAACTCTAGAAATATCATATATGGTTTGCTAGCTTTTGGAGCTATCATTAAAAGAGCATTGGTCAGATTAAATAGTCATAATTATATATATTTTTAAATAATTATTTATTGATGACATTATACACCTGTTGATATATGATATGTTCTTCTAATGATTGTTTGGTTATTGTGGTGTTTTGAGATGATACGTGTTCTAATCGATTGTTTAGCAATTTAATTGTTGCACTATTGGATGTTGATTTTTTATATTAATTAATTATAGATTTGGGGAAAATTAATTAATTAATAAAAAATAAGTAAAATTGTTTAATTTTAGGAAAAATAGATAAATTAGTGGAAAAACTAATTATTTACAAATTTTGAGTGATATTTGTACATAATTGGGATTTAACAAATATCGAAATTGATGTGGAAAATTTATTAAGCTTATTAGTTATAAATTTCTGGGGAAGATCATAAATAGTAATGAAAAATCTATATCGATGTGAATTTGGATATTCTTAAGTATAGCAACTTAATAACATCATTACCTTGAGATTTCCTGTTTGACTTAATTGTTATTAACTAATAGGAAATTTCAAACGATTCATTCTGTGGTTATCCAATAACTATGAGTATGTAATCCCTTAGTGCCCCCAGCAGCTATGAGTAATGCATTGCCCATTAGAGAGAGTTACATACACTGGTCTCAAGGCTGTATTGATATCCTTTTTTGAAACATCTCGACCAGAGATATTTAAAACAAAATATTATTTTACTTATGATTAATTACTCACAATTGCAACTATTAACAACTATAACCACATATCATTTTATTTAAAAAATTTCTTATTAATATACTTTGAATTAAGTGGAAATCAGGGAGGCATCCCTATCATACTTTCATATTGTAAAGCGGGTCCTTGTCAAAGTTTCATTGTAAAGTGGGTCCCTGTTTTCTGGAAACGAAGAAAAATTATTGCTGAAATGTCAGCAACTTTTATAAATAAGTGCTGATATTTCAACAACTATCTGTGTCGAAGTTTTATTGTAAAAACAAAGAAAAATTATTGCTGAAATGTCAGCAACTTTTATAAATAAGTGCTGATATTTCAGCAACTTTCATAAACTGTGTTCACAGTGTACATAAATGTTGCTGAAATATCAGCAACTTTTATAAATAAGTGTTGATATTTCAGCAACTTTCATACACTATGTTCACAGTGTACAGAAATGTTGCGGAAATGTCAGCAACTTTTATGAAATGTTGCATCATGCTCTACAATAATCGTGAATAAAAAACAGGGACCTAATTTACACTGAAATTTAGTGAAGGACTTTTCGTGAATTTTGAAACTTAATAAGGACCTGTGCCAAAAGTACCCTTGAATTAATTACTTGTTTAATTACGTCACAACATAACAAAGTACGTAAAAGAAATCAAACATCTTTATTACGTACAAAATTGAACATAGGGTTGGATATATGTAACAAATTACATAATCTCTCCTATGGCATACCATTTATTCTTTCATGAGATAAGCTATTTACAATGAAAATTTGTAAAATGAAAATCGACATATTTAATACTAGAATGGTTAATATTCATCTTAACAGACTGGTTATTAGTTAGAGTCTCGAGTCTATGACGAGTTAAGCCTATTATCACTAGTCAAATAGTCTATTACTCGAGCCTTAGAATCGATTATTAGATAAATGAAAATTGATGGAAACATGTGACTTTGTGGATTTGAGTATTATTTAGAGTAATAAATAGACAGTGTGAGGATGCTCACAATATTGTAACGATTATTTTCTCTCTTTCTATAATCATCTTTGGTATTATTGTGTTGTAGACACATGAAAATGATATACATTTGAGAAATAAAATTTGATTACATATAAATATATAGTCGAGAATGGGTATAACAACCCACAAATTAATGGGCCTAAATTTTGACTAAATCGAAACCCAAGTCCATTATGATATGGATTGTTGGTTTTGGTAACCTATAATAAACATAAGTATATCAAAGAGCTATCTACATAAACTCACAACAGAATAGAAAAATATAATATAAAATATATGTTTACCATGGCCACTACCTTAGAATCAATATTATTCCTTTAGTATTCCATCCAACGTCGAGGATGAATGAGAAGACTTCACTATCTGAAGCTCCCGTCTTGCACCAGTTGTAACAACCCATAAATTTATCAATTTGATAAATTTTATTATTTTTAAATATTCAAATATAAGCATTTTAAAAACATAGATTATGATGTTTTGAACAATAATGATGGTAATCTTATTTTGAATAAGTATTTACAAAAATATAAACTTTGAAGGAATATCGACAAAATGGTCGAAAATTGTTTTATCAATAAACAGCTATATAATCGCTAGAAGTCATGCACCGGACTGGATAAATACACTTAATTATTTGTTTAAACAAGAATATGAAAATAAATTATTTATTTTATTTTTGTGAAATAAAATTTATTTATGACATCATCAAAAATGGCATCATATTTAATAATTGATTTATGAATTTAAATAGAGATTTAATGATTTAATAATTATTATAATTATTCAAATAGTTGTCTTAAATGATAATAATTCATTTTATTTTGTTATATAGTTCTAATAAATCATTTATAATAGTTTTATAAAAAAAAATATTTGATTTGAAATTACAAGGAAAATTGATATCACTTTATCGTTATAATAGCACTTTTTCTAAACAATTGTTTAATATTAATTTATATGGTTTTATAATTCAAATGAAATCATTTTAATTAATTAATAATGATGGGAAATTAGTTTTCCACTTTTGTTTACATTTATATCTAAATTAATTTATAAGTGGAAATGTGACCGGGAATCGGCTTTCCAATTTTCAACGGTTTAATGAACGAAAGTTGTACAAAGTTCTTACAACCTTGTTTATATGTCTTGTACACATATATAACATACACATGCACAGCGTAACATATACATGAACTTATATATAAATTCAAATATACTTATACACTAATATACATATATATATATATTACAAAATATCTAAGATATTTTTCTAAAACTTCATCCTTAAGTAATCCAAAGTCAACCTCTTACACCCTAAGTATATGCACATGGCTACACACATGGGTGGAGGAGGAGAAGGGAGGGTACTTCGACCGTGCATGGTGATGGAGGAGCAGGGAGTGGTGGTGATAAAATGGTGATGTCTATGCACATAAATATCATGATATTTTAGTTCACAGTTTGCCTATAAATACCACCCTGCATCTTCACTTCATTTATTCATAAATTCCTAAGCTTCTTCACCTCTTTATACTCCACCTTAATGGCTTCCTAACTTAGGAAAATTTTGAAGAAAAATACATCAAAAAAGAAAATAAATTTATATAAGTATATATACATTAGCAATCCACTTCAAAACAAACACTCCTTCCTCCACTCTAAACTCATGGCCACCACTTCCTACCACTAAGGCCGAGCTCATCTCTACTTGCAAGCTTAGGCCGAGCCCATCCAAAGGTTCAAGGCTCGATTCCATAGGCTTTGATTCGATCGTAGCGATGCTATAGCCGATTTACGTAAAGTTAGAAACCAATGAAGGTGAGAAACTCTATTTATATTATGATATTTTGGATGATATATATGCTTGGTTGTGATGATTGTGAACCATTTCTAGATATGAAAATATGTTTGTTTGAATGTGAAAATGATTCACGTTTAATACACGTCAAATATTGTTATCCCGCCTTTTGGTAAGGCCGTGACACCAAAAAACTGACTAGAACTCAATGACAGTTCATCCTGTAGGACAGTTACATCACAAGTTCACCATGGATATCGATGAATTTTGTCCCAGTCCGTATCGGGCTACAATTGATAAGACATGTCAAGCAAGGCCAGATAGGACAACATTCCAAATCTCGAGTCAATCCGAGTTCGTACGCTCAAGATATCATCGATGCAAGTGGAGCACATGGTCTTAGGTTCGACTCCATAGGCAGAAATGTGCCTTCGAATCCATCAGCCTTCCCCTGCTTCGAATCGATGAAACCCCTTTTACTTCGTATCCATCTAGCCTTAGTGCTTCGTATCCATCGGTGAGTACTCTGCTCGAATCCATCGATTCGACTCCACATGGTTCGCATCCATCAAACAGACATTTCCTCGAATCGATCCAGATGAGTCGCTTCGAAACAACAAAGCTACAGGCTGGTGTCCTTCGGGTCCATCGAGATGAATTCCTTCGAAACCGCGAAGGCTAATCACTTCGTATCCACCCGAAACCATTGCTTCGAATCCATCCTATCAAGACAACTTCGTATCGATCAACTATTGTATGCCTTGATCGATATGAACGAGCAAATACTTCGAATCCACACTGCATGAAGCAACTTCGAATCGATCGACTTTAACGCACCTAGATCGATTCGAACAGACCTTCGTTCATTCGATTCGAAGAGGGATGTCTTCGAATCCACTACCACGAATCCACCCAGTCAAAGCGGCGAAGAACATGGAGTCGACCCAGTCAATCCGGAGCAAGAAGCGGATCGATGCGAAGCATGCGCACTACGCCGAAGTCTTCGCATAAAGGAGGATCGATTCGAACGTATCGATTCGAACGACTCCAGGAAGCGAAAAACACCTACTTGAATCGATCATAACTCGAGTTCTACAAGTCCAAATGCCATGAAATTTTCACAGAAGCTTAAGCACATGATGAAGAATGTCCACACCAAATTTCAGCTCGATTGGATGATTTCTTGATCGATTCGAACCAAGGGTCGAATCGATCCCAAAGTGGGCCCAGATCTCCAGATTTCGGCCGTGTGGGCCCCCTGACGTACCAGAATTGGTCTCCCCTCATTTTAGGCGAAATATCAACCTCCTACACCTATAAATAGAGCCCATAGTAATTCAGAAAAGAGGTCGGAGAATTCTAAGTACTAAAGAGCGCACAGATTCTGCCAGATTTACTCCAGAACACCACCGCTACCTTAGATTAAGACTTAGCATATAATTTCAGTTGTACTACATTAGAAGAGATTGTAATCATCGAGTGAACATCAATAAAATCATCAACTTCAGAGTGGACGTAGGCAAGATCGCCGAACCACTATAAATCTCGTGTTTCTGTTCATTATTTCTGAATTGCGATACTCTGTTTGCTTAGATTTGAGATTTGTGTGTGAATATTGTTGATTTATATTCATACACTGGTGCTTTCACAACATTCGGGGTTTGTGACCAATTTTGGCGCAAACACTTTGGTGCTTTCACTGAGAACTGAACTCAGGAGTTCTATCATTTGAAAGTTGAATCAGAAGGCTAAGAGATTTAGATCTGAAGAATCATGACGAGACAAACAAGTAGAAGGCAAAGAGCTGAGAGAAGTCAGCACGAAGGAATTCAAGAGGCTTCCTCGGGAGCAAACCAAGCATCGATCTTCATCACCAGGGATGAGATGGAGACAATGATGAAGAGGCAGGAGGAGATGATCCAGAATTTGCTTCAACAAATTGGGCAACTTGGAGCACAAAATCAAAGGACAACCAGGGCCCAGAACGAAGCAGGACCATCCAACGCAGCGCCAGAGCTGGGGGGCACACACTTAGGACATGTTGATCCGAACACGGGAAGAGAGACAAGGACATCCGAGCAACCTGACAGCGATAGAGGGATGAACGCTCAATCAGGGGGGCAAACACCTGAAAGCTCACACGGACTCGGGGGGCAGGTCGAAGGTAGTGAACGAGGACTACAGCTTGGAGACAATGATAGATTGGCAGAGATGGTCAGGCGAGCCATGAGAGGAGGATTGGTAAACAGAGATCTTGAAGATGTGAACAAGAGTCCCTTTTCTCCTGCGATTAGGTTGGCTAGGAACCCACCAGAATTCAAACTGCCAACAGTAGAAGGGTATGATGGGAGGACGGACCCTACGGTCCATCTAACGAGGTATATAAGGCACATGGAAGTGCTGGGGGCATCACAGGAAGTCATGGCCCGGTGCTTCCCATTGTATTTGACAGACATAGCAGCTTTATGGTTCAGACAGCTGGAGAGCGGCTCCATTGGGACATGGACCGATTTGATTGAGAAATTTATGAGGCAATTCAGGGTTCATATTTCAAGACCCAAGAATGTGATGAGTTTGGCAACGCTAAAGCAGAAAGCTGGGGAGTCTTTGAGGAATTTCTTGACACGGTTCAATGCGGCAGCAGCATCGGTGTATCGGCTAGATCCATCCATGGTTATGATGGCAGCTGTGTCCGGAGTAGCCGATGGCACGGAATTCAAAAATTCATTAACTAAGGATCCGCCAATGGATCTAGGAGAATTCTATCACGAGGCAGAAAAGTTTTTACGATTGGAAGACGCTAATGCTGAAAGAGAAGAAGGAGAGGGAATAGAAGTTTATGCACTTAAAGACAAAAAACCTCTCGAAAATGATTCAGGCAAGGATAAAGGAAAACGAAAGGCTGAGGACAATGGTGACAGGTCAAAGCGACTGCGAAGAGAGCCACGATTCACCACTTATTCAGAGCTGAATGAGAGTTTGGAGCGAATCTACCAAGATACACGAGAGCAAGTTCCCTACCGTAGGCCAATACGAAGGGATCCCACTGTTGACGAGAGGAAATCAGACAGATACTGCTTATTCCACGAACTGAATGGTCATAACACTAACGACTGTAGACATCTGAAGGATGAGGTGGAAGGGCACATCAGGAACGATATGCTACTTCATTATGTGAGGAGGCGAGCTCCAGCGGTGGAGCCAGAGCGACCACCGTCTACATCAGCCAGGGGTGCCCCCGAGCCAGGACATCGTATGATTATCAATTAGTTGAAATAACGATGAACAAGTTGTAAACTTCTCACCAACACGGGTAAGTCATTTACACATGTGCGAGATCACGAACGGTCCATAGGCATGTTGTGAATGACTACTAACCCTATCGT
The DNA here is from genome assembly GCA_030737815.1 of Allium fistulosum. Classification (NCBI taxonomy): domain Eukaryota; kingdom Viridiplantae; phylum Streptophyta; class Magnoliopsida; order Asparagales; family Amaryllidaceae; genus Allium; species Allium fistulosum. Next base: position 924,528,595 of record CM060906.1, read on the forward strand.
TGTGGGAGTTTACACTTTGACATCCTTGCTTTGCTTTTGTTTCATCTTGATTTGAATATTTGAACTTGACTTTGTTTAACATTTCTACTAAAGACTTATTTTCAATGAAAAAAATGCTACTTGTGATTTCATAATGGCTAAGCCACTTACACATGTACGGGATCACGAACGGTCCCTAGGCATGCTCTGAGATGGCGATAAACCGTTGCAAGAAACAATCCGGGGATTCACCCGAACATGAAACCTGGTATTGATGATACTAAGTCCCTCCCCGGGCACACTCAATTCGCCTCGAACGGCACCCGACCACGAACGGTCACAATTCGCCTCGAACGGCATCCGACCGCGAATGGTCACAATTCGATCGCGAACGATCACACTTCGCCACGAACGGCACCCGACCTCGAACGGTCACCATTAGCCTCGAACGGCACCCGACCTCGAACGGTCACAAATCACCATTTGCCTCGTACGGCACCCGACCACGAACGGTCACAATTCACCTAATATGACATTCGATCGCGAACGATCACATTTTTGCCTCGTACGGCACACGATCGCAAACGATCACGTTCCTCTTTCCACGACACCCGACCGCGAACAGTCATGATTCGTCTAGAACGACATCCGACTTCGAACAGTCACAATTCGTCTAGAACGACATCCGACCTCGAACGGTCCCATTTCTTTACTTGCCACGAACGGCATCCGACCGCGAACGGTCCCATTTCTTTGTTTACCACAAACGGCATCCGACCTCGAACGGTCCCATGTTACCTCAAATGACATACGGTCGTGAACGATCGTCATTCATGGTCAGATGAAACTATCAATTTCTTTGCAGGTCATCAACAGGATATGAACATCCAGCTTATGGCATTACAAAACACACCTTCCTATCGCAAGGCATGTTTTGGGGGGCAAATGTTATCCCGCCTTTTGGTAAGGCCGTGACACCAAAAAACTGACTAGAACTCAATGACAGTTCATCCTGTAGGACAGTTACATCACAAGTTCACCATGGATATCGATGAATTTTGTCCCAGTCCGGATCGGGCTACAATTGATAAGACATGTCAAGCAAGGCCAGATAGGACAACATTCCAAATCTCGAGTCAATCCGAGTTTGTACGCTCAAGATATCATCGATGCAAGTGGAGCACATGGTCTTAGGTTCGACTCCATAGGCAGAAACGTGCGTTCGAATCCATCAGCCTTCCCCTGCTTCGAATCGATGAAACCCCTTTTACTTCGTATCCATCTAGCCTTAGTGCTTCGTATCCATCGGTGAGTACTCTGCTCGAATCCATCGATTCGACTCCACATGGTTCGCATCCATCAAACAGACATTTCCCCGAATCGATCCAGATGAAGTCTTCGCATAAAGGAGGATCGATTCGAACGAATCGATTCGAACGTATCGATTCGAACGACTCCAGGAAGCGAAAAACACCTACTTGAATCGATCATAACTCGAGTTCTACAAGTCCAAATGCCATGAAATTTTCATAGAAGCTTAAGCACATGATGAAGAATGTCCACACCAAATTTCAGCTCGATTGGATGATTTCTTGATCGATTCGAACCAAGGGTCGAATCGATCCCAAAGTGGGCCCAAATATCCAGATTTCGGCCGTGTGGGCCCCCTGACGTACCAGAACTGGTCTCCTCTCATTTTAGGCGAAATATCAGCCTCCTACACCTATAAATAGAGCCCCTAGTCATTCAGAAAAGAGGTCGGAGAATTCTTAGTACTAAAGAGCGCCCAGATTCTGCCAGATTTACTCCAGAACACCACCGCTACCTTAGATTAAGACTTAGCATATAATTTCAGTTGTACTACATTAGAAGAGATTGTAATCATCGAGTGAACATCAATAAAATCATCAACTTCAGAGTGGACGTAGGCAAGATCGCCGAACCACTATAAATCTCGTGTTTCTGTTCATTATTTCTGAATTGCGATACTCTGTTTGCTTAGATTTGAGATTTGTGTGTGAATATTGTTGATTTATATTCATACACTGGTGCTTTCACAACATTCGGGGTTTGTGACCAATTTTGGCGCAAACAAATATCATACAGGAAATCGCCTTCCTTTAATAAATGAAATGGCGTATATAAGATTGTTAAACCTTTTTAAAATAGTTTTAAATGAATTAAATTATTTATTAAACATTTAAAAGTGTTTCGACTTGTTTGGAATGAATATGAAAATTGAGTTTAAATAAGCGCGTCGCGTAACGGTAGTTCGCAATGTCGCGCCATAGAAAGTTAAAGCCATTTATACGATGGATTCAAAGTCGGAATTCCTTGAAATAAGAATTTTTCGAACTCTTATGATCATATTTTTTAGAGAAAAGAAAAGGATTGAGATTTCGTTTAGTAGATTTTGAAATATGAGAAAAACAAATTTTCAAAATAATCACGGTTTGGCAGTTCGGAAACCAAAGCGATAAATTCCTTAAAAGTGATATTTTTAATTCTTAAAAATATGAAAAAATTCTATAAATAAGTTAAGATGTTATAAAAGAGATTTGAGTTATAAAATTGAATTTCTAAATGATAGAAAAGTTGTTTTGATCAAATAAGCCTTAAAAACACTATTCGCAACAATTTTTGCAGCACTTTTCATAAATTTTGTAATATGGCTTTAACTTAAGTATTCTTTCCCATATCTTATGTTAATATTTTCAAATAAATAATTAAGCATTTTAAATTAATGTGGAGGTTTTATAATTTATTTTAAAGAGTTTAAATGAATGATTCAAAGATAAGTTGTCATAATTATGTGATTTAATCTTGGCTCTAAAAGCCGATGAGTAGACTGGATTTTTCTATTCATGACATCCGGATGTGAGGTGCTTAAACCAAGGAGATGTTCAAGAGCAATCAGTGCCCAAGCAAATCTTACGTCTTTCCTAGGTGAGAAATAGATAAGGTCGAAATGTCGGAAGCGAGACAAGTATAAAAGATTCACATTTTCAAATTTAATCTCATACAACTTGGATTGTATATAAATAATCTTCTTATACTTGGTATTAAATTCCAAGGAGGGAATAGTACGATTCATGTGAATTTAAAAGGTGATTCCACCGTTATTCGATAGATAGCAAATGTTGAATATGTGATTTATGAGAGTTGATTTTGATTTGGTGTTTCCAAAATTGAAGAGAGGTTTAATGATTCTGTATATACTGGAAAAGAATATGATTTAAATATTAATATCTCTAAAAGAGATTTTATTAGATAAAAGATGTTAATAAATGGAAGATAATCACCCTCAAACTAAACATATTTTTATCGATGATTGGTTCAAAGGAACTAGATCAGATTTGGGTGATTCCTATCCAAAAACCACTTCGAACCAATATACGCATTCGAACTAAAGACATGGAATGATAATAAATTAGAAGGTGTAATGTAAGGTTGCTTGTCACTGACTCTCAGGGGAAATTTCCCATATCATATATATATATATATATATATATATATATATGGTAGTAGTATCTTCATTAGATCTTTGATGAAAGGGTTGCTTGCTACTAATCCTAGGGGTGATTCCCAACAGGATGTAGTAGGAGAGTTCCTTTGATTAGTCCTGTTCCTAAACAACATGTATGGACGGCTGTCTGACATTGCATTTCTAAAATGCTCGTATATTGATTTTTACAAACGTACATCCATTTGGTGGTGTAGGAAGTAACTCTCCTATACTTAACACCCCTCTCTGAGATATACGAGCTCAGAGGTTGTACATTTGTGAAAATCTGTAGTGTGTGATGGAATTGGCAATGTGGCAATCAAGATAAATGTGTGCTATGAGAAAGGTAATCTTTACCTCGAGCCTCATCACCCGGGAATGACAAATATAGGGTAGATGCGGCAGGGCTATGTGGGTCACACCTATTAGGATATGATCATCACCTTCCTAGATCACCCTTTATGCATCGTGTATGTTGTGTATGCTATGTGTAATAACCCAAAAAATTAGAGTAATAATAATTAATTAAAAAATTAATTGAATAATAAAATAGGGTTTGGAAATTTCATAAATGAGCCACGGGAGTTGCACCATTGGGTTCGTGGTAATTTTCTGAGCAATTTTCATATATAATTTGTTGAAATTCGAGTCAGTATGGAGAAGTTACAAGAGAAACAAAAAAATCAAAATTATATATATATATATATATATATATATATAATTAAACAAAAATGAAAAAAAAGGGCGGACCCGTTATGGGTCGACCAACGCCTGAGTCGAGTCGACCCATAAGTCGACCCGCCTTTTGGCCAGGTCGACCCGCATTCTTTCCTGGACAATTTTTCGTCCAGGTACGAGCCAAAAACTGTAAATATGATTTTTGGTGAAATCCTGTGCGTTCGTAGCTGCATCCGATGGTTCCTAGTGAGCCTATGACGTGGTTGCACCAGATTAAATCTTCAAATCCGACGGCCTAAGATCCTTAAGTCACTCTGTAACGACCCAGAATTTCCATCATTTGAAATTCAGATATTTAATTAATTTTAAATATTAACAAGTAAGATTTGTAGGTCGAATAAATTTATATTTGAATATGGTGATTTAATTGTTTAATTAAATCGACAATTTAATATTTGAAATTGAAGGAATAATTGAAATCCGAAGTAAATGTGTATAAAAATTATTTATAAAGTTATATTAAATCATATTGGAGTTAGAATGATGTTTGTAAACTTTTAAAATTGAATTAAAAGTTAAATTGTGAAAATTGAATATTTTAATATTTAATTGACGAGTGAAATTAGCCATTTTTCAAATAGTCTCGGATTTTGACGAAACTAGTTTCATCGGATCCGTAATGTTAAATTATTCTATGGTTTCAAATTTCATGTCAATCGGAGTTTTCGTTTGTCCGGGGCAAGCCAAAACGCATCGAAATTGTTTTAATCGATTTAATTTAAATTTGATCGTTTATTTCCGTAACTCGCACATATGATCGAATTAGCTCCCGAAACACGTTCCATTGTGTCTGGAACACGGGTAAAATCTTATGAACGCCAGCCGACACGCGAGATTTGGAGTTCGGAAAAATTCGGATGAATAGTGTTTTGGAGAATTTTCTATATAAGGCCCTCTATTTCTTCATTTGCAAACAAAGGCCAAAACCCTAGTTCTATCTCCAGGCCGCCATTTTTTATTTCGATGGCCAGAAACGTCCCGCCTTCTCCTCCAATTATCTTCCAATCCACAAACAATTAGCCGAAACCTCTAACTGCAACTTTGTAGAGCATCGAGAGAGCTTCCAATCCACACGGTTGTGATCGGGAACGGAGCGATGGATCGACAGAAAAGTGCTCGCGTTCGACTGGACTTCACGCACGTCGTTCGAGACCAGATGGCGACTGAGCTCCTTCATATTCACGGCGATGGTGGCTCACGAGTTGGGCTACAGGTCGGTGGTCGTTGATCGTTGCAAAAGCGAATGGAGTGTTTGCGAAAATTGATGAAGCTAGGCGGCTGAAATGGGTTTTGCTCGTTCGAACGACCTGGGGTTTCACGCGATGGGGAAGAAGAAATGCATGCGACTCAGATCTAGGTTTCGAAAATCAACGGCTGGGATCTGTTTTAGGTTATAAATTAAAATGTAAAATTTGAAATTGATTTTTTAATTCGTATAAACTTTGTAACCTCATAACTTTGTCATACGAGGTCCGTTTCGGACGAAACGAATTGCGTCGGGTCCGTTTTATCGAGCACTACGCAATCGAACTGGATTGGAGTTGATTGGAGACAGTGAAAATTTTGGGTAAAATTAAACGGTCGTTTAATTTTATTCGGAACGAAATACTGCAACCGTTATTGAAAGCAAGGTGAGAACTTCTCACTCAATCGAATTGTGTTTCGATTTAAATTTTAAATAGTTAAATTTAAAATTGCTTGATTGTGTGAATTGAATGATGATTGCTATCTGTTGTGTTGAAATAGACCCTACATGCCGCATATTAAGCGGAGGTTATTTATTAAAAACATATACCGCGATAATTCCACCATGAAGTGGAATTGGTATTATATATGTATTTGGAGTTGATTTCCCGCATTATATAGCCGATGAGACCCTATTGCGCCGCATAATAGCGGATAGTATTTTATAAATCCCATATACCGCGATATTCCATCTCGAAGTGGAATTAGTATTGTGCTAACATCTGTGGATGCAGGGAAACAGGTTTGAGGAATCCAACTGGATTCCTCAAACATTTGAATTTGTTTCATATGTTGTGTGTTGATTGTTTATAATCTCTGTGTGATTATCTTTGTGATTGAAATTGTCGAAGGCTATAATTTAGCCGAATATATTTTTGGTATCGTTGGATAACAGAAATTTATAAAATTGGATTTTTGAGAAATTATTTTTAAGAATTGAATTAATTCGAAAGAAGAAATTTAAAAGTATAAAATGTTGATTTTTGTAGTCTTATCGAATTTTTTTCCGAAATATGGGAAAAGATATTAATAAAGGGATTTTCAATAATATTATTTATAAGTTGAAGAATTTATTTAAAAGTTGGATTTTTAAATAGATTTGAAGAGATAAAGAAATTTATTTTAAAAAGGAAATAACTTTGGAAATTTATCTGCTTTAAATTAATCATATAATTAAATTTATCCTACTTATGGATGTTTGGATTATATTGGATGTTGAATTGTTTGATATCTCTGATATATGATGCTTTGTGATATATCATGTTCTGTGTGTGATTTGTGATCTATTTATCTATGATATGAATATCTGTGATCCGTGAATGAAAGATAAGCGTTATAGTTTATACCGCTTATCAATTATATTGTTATATTTGATCTGTGATGGTTGAATGTTGTGGCACTATTGTGTTAAACCCGTGGACTACACAATACACACACAAATGTAGATTACACGTGGAAATCGATTAAGTCACAGATTTTTAACAATTCTAAAGATTGAATTTTTGAATCCAAATTAGTTTTGGAAATTGGAATTGGAATTTAAAGTTTTTAAAGTGAGTTTCAGAAATAAGAGTTATTTTAAATAACTTAATAAAATTGGAATTTAAATCATTGATTTAAATTTTGAATTCAATATTTTGAAATTGAATTCAATAATTTGGGAATTATGGTCTAAAAGATTTTACAAGTATAAAAGGTGTTTATATGGGTTTTAACCATTTAAAATATGGTTTTGGAAATTTAAATTTAAATCCAAGATTTGTACTTGGATAGCTTTAACCTTTGTAATTGTCACCAGTTTTTCCCAAAACGAAAACTATCTGTTTTCAAATAATAATAGCTTTCATAAAGTGAAAAGATTTCCAATTTGTATCGAAACAATTCAAGTTGAAAAGAAATTGTGAATAGTTTGGAAAAACTATAAATTAACCTTTATGAAGATGATTAAGCTTTATCTTGAAATTAAAGAAGATTTTAAAAGGTGTATCTTTTATATTATAAAATACTTGAATTGTGAATAGTTTTGAAAGCTATAAGCTGAATCTTGATTTAAAGATTTAATGGGTTAATCCAATTAAAATGGAAATGATTTGGGAATCTGTGAATGAATCTTTGTGAAACTGGGCAAACTTTGTGAAGTAAATATTTTTGTTTAAAGATTTAAAATGGTAATATGTTTAAGCCATTTAAAGGAAAGGATTTGGGGAATAAGTTGTGACTTAATTGAAATCCCTATATCCATATGTTTAAATATTGTGCTCACTGTTCGGGTTAGCTAAGAAAAGACCTTTGTGTCATATAACCCATTCCGAATTAGTGATACGATGATATGGATCGTATTGAAGACCGGTGGTGAAGACCGGGTATTTGTGAAAACGATAGGATGACCTATCGATTGTCTATGCACAGTTAGCTACGGTATAGAGATTTCCTTTGTGATGGGAAGTTCGATCGGGATTGTGAATACCCGGATTGCAAGGGCTTCTTCGAAAGTGCCTTCAGTTCCGTTCGAACCCGGAACAGACTTGTATGGTTACATGTCTGACATTACATTTTGAGATATAAAGCTGATTTCTTTCAAATACATTTCTGTTGGTGGCGGAGAATTTATTCTCTTAGCTTAACACCCTTCTCTGAGACGTACGAGCTCAGAGGTTATGTAGTTGAAGGTTATTAGTGATATACTCCCAATTTGGTAGTGTGGCATGCTGAGTGTTGCTGTGTGATGATTATTTATTGATCATTTGTTGATCAAAGCGTGGATTTATGAAAAAGCATAGCTTTGTGGACGAGACTTCGTCAGACCTCACAACCCGAAAATGGTCGAAACAGGAATATGCGGCAAGGTTATGAGGGTCGCTCCCTTTAGGGTATGTCATTTCCTTTTGGAAAAGGGTGGTATCAGGTATGGAGCCCTGGTATTTAACCTATGTGGATACTCCAGTCTCATTTACTATGTGATTGCTTTGTGATCGAGGCGCCTCGGATAAAGGTCCCAAAGGACCTGGGGTGGCATATTCATGTAGTAGTTACCCAGTGTAAGGGGTAACCCGGCCTTGTGTTGGCAGAGAGCTAGTTAGTCCTCGGGACGTCTCGCCAGAGGCGTACCCATGTGGCAGTAGGAAGTTCCTTAGCCTGACCATTTGTTGGAAATCCAAAGAAACATTACGAGCCTTGTACGGTTTTAGTTGTATAACCTGCTATGGAATGTGGCCTGCTATTGAACATAGTAGCTATAGTAGGCATACAATAATGGTTGTATGTTGGCTAAGATTAATATTATACTTTCGAAATGTTTTCCGCACTATGCACTAATAATAATAATAATCTAATGATTTTGCGTAGTAAGCATGTTTGACTATCATAAGAAGAAACTCCTCCAATTCTGCGTTTGCATTGTGTGTGTGGCGGGAGGTCTTATGGTAGTTTCATTTTCCAAAAGCATTGCGAATGTCTTTTACTTCCTTTGTTGTTGTTGTTTAAAGATAAACTGTTTTAAGTTCTCACACCAGTCACCATGACTAACCTGGAGTTTATTGTTCTTTTCCTAAACTCTGGGTACCCATCATTTTCCACATGGGCAGCCTAGAGTCAGGTTATCAGGTCATTCTGGATTTAGGAGATGATGTGGGGATCAAGTAGCGAGCTGGATGGCAAGATGTAGCATTTGTATATGATATTATTTATTCCGCTGTATATTCTGTATGAGGACAAATTTGTATAACTGTCCATTGATGTATTGTGTGTATATTGACTCTGACGATGTAATGTATAAAATGATATAGTTCTTTGTTTTAAAGATTATTCATTTATCTATTATATGTTGTTCCGCTGCGATATGTGAGATTCTGATATTGTTTCTGTTGTTTCTTCTTTCTTTCTTTCTGTCTTCTTCTACCTCTTCTTTTTAACCATAACAATTCGGTTTTCCAGCATTCGATTGCTCAGCAGTTGATACAGTGGACGTATTGATGTCGATTTTCGAAAGTCGAAAATCCAGAATCATTACACACACTATAAATAGAACCCTTGGCCTAGCTATTTTTCTCATTCAGATTTTCTCCCAATTGGGTTCATTGCCTGAGGCTGAACCCTAAATAGAAAAATTTTCTAGGGAGGAAATCTTTTTAATAAAAATATTTTATATGTCACGGGGAATTATTTTTGAATTCCAGAAATTGCAAAGGAGCAGGATCCGAAGATTAGAGCTAAGGACCACAGGTGAGAGTTTTGTAATTATTTTAGATTTGTAAGCAATTTAAAATAATACGGTTCTCAATAGTTGTAGTTTTTATACAATTTTGAGCTAGTTTTTATGTAAGTTTATTTACAGTCAGTTTTTAAGTAAATTTAAGAAGTTCTTTTCAGTCTATTTTTATTCAGCTATTTTATTCAGTTATTTGCAGTTATTTACAGTTATTTACATCTATTTTAAGTTGGAATTTAGCTTGTAAATGTTAGTTTCTTTTTATAGAGATTTAATCCTTTTTTACGCAAATAAAATATTAAAAAGAGAAGAATTCGCAAATATGGATTAAAATAGAAAAACACTAAATTTACAGAAATTAGATGTAAAGTGAGAAAAACTTAAATAAAATGGAGATGAACCGAAATAGGAAAATTTGAGATATTTACAAGCATGATTATAACAAGTGGTTATAACTAAAAAGAGAAAATAGAAGAGTAACAGTTGCAAGAACCAGTATAACATGTAGGTTATAATTAGAAAGAAAGAAATAACAGAAGGGGCTTATTTTAAAAACATAGATCTTGGATTAAGTTAATAAGCAAATATAGCAGTAGTGGCCTATACCGGAATCATTCCCTTTCAGGTCTAGGACTGATAGTCTCACACATGGGTGAGGCTGGGCACGCTTAAGCTGATTAGGGTAAATAAGTGGCCAATAGATAAAGGCTCAAATTTGGGGATTTGGGTAAGGGGTGGAAAGTTAGAAGATTTTTTTGTTAGGACCAGTACCGGCAGCATTCCCCTTTAGGTCGAGGACTAATGGTCTCACACGTGGGTGAGGCTGGGCACGCTTATGTTGATTAGGGTGAATAAAGGGTCAATTAGGGGGCGACCGTTAGTGTGTACCGACGATGACCGAGCGTGCGCATTGATTAGGGTAAATAATTCGCTATTGTGTCATAAGCGCTAAGAGGTGTCTTTTGCTGTGGGACCAATAGGATTAGTTCACAGTGGCACAACAGAGATAGGAAAGGCCAATCAATGGGTAGGATTAGTATTTCAGCCTAATCAAGTTGAGATAGGATTAGGGTTTCAGCCTAATCACAGTAGTTTAAGACAAGTGCAAACAATCAAAGCAAACAGTCAAACGAAATCAGAAATAGTATTTTATGCAAGTTGTATCTTTTCTGTATCTTCCTTTCAAGCTAGAACCATTGCTTAGTCTATTATCTTTATCTTGCTTAGAAATGCTCGTAATAACTTTCACTCACCAGACTTATTGTCTGACCCACTCCTCTATCTTTCCTTTTTTCCCCAATTGGCCAGCAGAGTTGATGATAGTTGATTCAGGTTACTTGATATTCATTTTCGGAGTTTTCTCATTTCAGATGTATTTTTCTGCTTTTCATCTTTTTTGGCTTATGATGGATTGGCACTTGTGAGAGGGATAATTACTGTTATTTTTGTACTCTGATTATGTGAGACTGAGATTTATTTTCATGAGACATGAGAGATTTTGAGTTTTTGAGACATGTTATGTTATTATGACTTATTTTCAGATGAAGTTTAATTTTGAATGATAAGTTATTATTTAAATGTTTTTCGCTGCTTTTAATTATTTTTCTTGTGAATCTTAGTCTCTTTGATGCTTTAGCACCTATAACACACCACATCCTTTGGTGTGCCCTTTTTGGGAAACCGAAGGGGTGTGGGGTGTTTCATTTGGTATCAGAGCCTAAGGTTACAGAATTCCTAAAAACTTGTTTTAAAAGTAGTATTTTTCAAAGGTAACATATCTTCAAACTAAAAGTATTTTCAGGAAGAAACTCTTATTATAGAAATAGTTTTCAAGTATAAGAGAGTTTTTATAAAAATCCCCTGAAAGTCCAGTTCAACCTTCTTTCGATTCTTTCAAGCCTAAATTTTCTTTTCATTGCATAGAATGGCGGACGCCCCAAATCTTCCAGAGGGTGTCCAAGTCCCTGGCTGGTTCCATAGATACCTCCAAGCTACGGCACAAAAGGTGCAAGGGAAAGCTCCCAATGCAGCACTGGCGGGTGGAGGTCCCGTTAATCCACCTGCAACAGCCAATTTTTCTAAGCTTTTTAAGGACTTTGCTAATCTAGGAGGCAAGACATTTTCTGGCATGGAGGATTTTGTAGAGGCATGAACTTGATTAAGGAATACGGAGCGGATATTTGGGCTATTAGGATTGGAGGACCGACAAAGAGTTCAGCTTGCATCTTAACAGCTGAAGGCTGAGGCTTATTACTAGTGGGAGATTGTAGAGATGGAGGGTAGTGACATTGGTTGGGTTGGATTTCAGGAAAGTTTGAGAGAAAGTTCTTGTCGCATGCCAAGGAAAGCAAGCAGTTGGAGAAGTTCATTAGTCTGAAGCAGGGGAGTCTTTCGGTGAAAGAGTATATAAACCATTTTAATGAGTTATCGAGGTTCGGGATGGAGCTTGTTAATACACCACATAAGAAGGCCACCAAGTTTGCTAAGGATTTGAACCAGCCCCTCCAAAGGTTGGCATTGACACATGTAACTATGGGAGCGACGTATGAGTCACTTGTGGAAATGGCTCTCGTATCAAATGTTGCTAAGGAAGAAGAGGTTAAGGGGGTTCCTAAATCAGAAAACTCTAAGAAGCAGTGGTGGAAGAATAAGAAGGATAAGGACAAGAAGAAAGGAGGAGGACCTCAAAAGGGACAGATCAAGAAGGGCAAGAAACGCCTTAATTGTGGATTGGTTGGGCATTACTCAAAGGACTGTAAGAAGGACACGATGAAGGGGAGGTGTTACAGCTATGGACAGCTTAGACACCTTAGTAGAGGTTGTCCTCAGAGGACAGGGCAGAGAGCAGGTGCACCTACGACGCAAGTACAGGCTTTGGATGCAACACCTTCTAGTAGTGGACCGGACCGAGGTAGGAAAGTCTCTGTAGAAGGTTTGATCTCTATTTTGGATTTTCCTATTCGGACACTTTTTTGACTTCGGAGCATCGCATTCTTTCATTTCTAGTTCCTTGGTTGATTGTTTGCACTTAGATATTTCTCTAGTTGTAGACCCTATAGTTGTTTCAAACCCCATAGGAAGATCGGCACATTTATCCATGATTTTAGTTGTTTGAAATTTTTTATACTAGGCGTGGAGTTTGATTGTGACGCCTATGTACTGGGATTTTCGGGATATAGGATGATTTTGGGGATGGACCGGTTATCCACTTATGGTGCGATATTGGACTGCGGGAGGAGAGTTGTCAGGCTAGGGACATGTAGCGAACGGACTGTCGATGTTTCTTGCAACCCGCAAAGGTCAGTCATGTTGAGCTTCCTTTATTCCCTTTATTCATCACTAAGAGAATTAGATTCAGTTCTAGTTGTTAGAGATTTCCCAGACGTTTTTGAGGAGGTTAGGGGGCTACCCCCTAAGAGAGATATCGACTTTAGGATCTATCTGAATGACAATGCAAAGCCAGTGGCATTGCCCATGAGACATATGGCTCCTAGGGAGAGGAAGGAGTTAAGTAAGCATATTGGTGAGCTATTAGAGAAAGGCTTCATCAGACGGAGCATATGTGAATGGGGGGCGCCAGTCGTCTTCGCTACAAAGGTGGATGGTTCCCTTCGACTTTGTGTAGACTATAGAGGGTTGAATAAGCTCACGAAGAAGAACCGTTATCCGCTTCCTAAGATAGACGATCTTTTCGATTAGTTGGTTGGCTCTTCAGTATTTTCTCAGCTTGACTTAGCCACTAGATTTCATCAGCTTAGGGTCGCTGAATCGATAAGACGGCATTTAGGACACCCGATTCATTCTTCGAGTGGTTGGTTATGCCGTTTGGGCTGACCAATGCCCTTTGGGCTGACCAATGCCCCAGCCTATTCTGTAGATCTGATGAGTCGTGTTTCTCGAGATGTCCTAAATAAGTTCGTTGCAGTGTTTGTGGACGACATCCTAGTGTTTTCCAAGAGTATGGAAGAACATGCTATTCATCTTGAGGAGGTTCTTCGTACACTTCGTGTTCATCAGTTGAAAACAAAATTCTCGAAGTGTCACTTTTGGAGTGAGGAGGTGCGTTTCCTGGGGCATGTAGTCTCAAGAGAGGGTCTAGCTGTGGATCCCGCTAAGGTAGTAGCGGTACAGGATTGGAAGGCCTCGAAGAACGCTACCGAAGTTAGAAGCTTCCTAGGTTTGGCTGGTTATTATAGGAATTTATCAGGGATTTTGCTAAGATTTCAGCACCGCTTACTCGCCTCACTAAGAAGAATGCGGCATTCGTATGGGACGTGGATTGTGAGGATTCCTTCACGATGCTAAAGAGGGCCCTTACTAATGCACTAGTGTTTTACACGATGGAGCTAAGACTTTTACAGTATACGTTGATGCATATGGGACTGGCCTTGGAGCAGTATTGATGCAGGAGGGGAGGGTAGTATGCTATGGGAGTAGACAGTTGAGAACTCATGAGAAGAACTACCCCACCCATGATTTGTTGCTAGCTTCTATTGTTTTTGCGCTCAAGCCTTGGAGACATTACTTGCTAAGAGAGAAGTTCGAGCTTTTCACTGACCATAAACCATTGAACTACCTATTCTCAGAAAAGGATTTAAACTTGAGGCTGCAGCGTTGGATGGAGTTTCTGGCATCATATGACTTTGAGATAGCTTACACCCCTGGTAAGGGGAACGTGGTTGCGAATGCATTAAGCAGGAAGAGAACAAACCTTAGCCCAATGTTCGTGGAGTGGAAAAGGCTAGAGTTTATTTCCAACTTTGATTTTAAGCCCTCTACGGACATTACTCCTGGATTATTGGCAACACTTGAGGTCAAGCCTACCCTCATAGATCAGATTGGCTCAAGGCAGCAAGAGGATTCAGAGCTTATGGATATTCTGGGTAGGATTAGCATAGGAAAGGTCCTAGACATCTACAACGCTATTCCACCAATAGTAAAGGGTGGCTAAGGAGAGATGGAAGACTTTGTGTCCACCGCACTGGTGATTTGATGAGTGCAGTTCTAGTAGAAGCACACCATTCTCGGACGACTATTCATCCAGGTGGTGATAAGATGTATAGGGACATGAAAAGAGTGTTTTATTGGAGTGACATAAAGAAGGATGTAGCAGAGTTTGTGGCTATGTGTCTTGTGTGCCAAAGGGTTATGGCGGAGCAGTAGAGGCCTGGTGGATTTCTTCAACCATTGGATGTACCTGAATGGAAGTGGGATAGTGTTTCGATGAACTTCATAGATGGTTTACCCCGATCTAGGAAGGGGAATACCAGTATTTGGGTGATTGTAGATCGTTTGACTAAGAGCGCCCACTTCATTCCGGTCAAGAGTAAGAGGATAGCACCTTATTTGGCATCCATATATGTTCGTGAGATAGTCCGACTTCATGGAGTTCCCTCTAGCATAGTGGGCGACAGAGACCCTATCTTTACTAGCGAGTTTTGGAGGAGCTTGCAAGAGGCTTTAGGGACAAAGCTTAGATTGACTACGACCTATCACCCTCAAACAGATGGCCAAATGGAGAGAGTTAATAGAGTTCTTGAGGATAAATACTTAGTGTCTACTTCTAAGTATTTGTGTTTATATTTGTAGAATCCATACAGAGGGAATTATTCAAAATAGGAGACCTCAAGAGCATATTGGGGTGAGAAAGATGATCTAATCATTATTTAAAGTGATGAGGAAGAACCCATAGAGGAGGAATATGATGCATATACTCGTAGAGACAGAGATGGTTACCCGATAGCAGGAATGCTTATACCTCCCCTAACCCCGGAACTAGTCATAATATCTGGTGACGCTGAGGCTGCTCCAACCTCCGAAGGAAGGGGGATCACTGACCCTGCCAGTTTAGAAGTCGAACCTGAAGAAAAACCCATGGAGGAAGAGTCTGAACCAGAGGAAGACCCTAATGATATAATACCAAATGAATTAAACCACAGCAGTGGGGGAAGCAATATCATATGAAGATGGTTGGGGATCATGTTATTTGGCGTGAGGAGTCATCAAGTTCATACATTCAGTGGGATAATATGGAAGATGATGAAGTGGAAGCTGAGGAAGAAGCTGCGAAGGAATTCGGGAATCCTAGGGAGATGGGAATACAAGGATTGGAGGAATTAGAGGAAGGAGAAATGTTGCAGGAAGTACCAGTTAGAGTTAGACATGTTCCATGGAATCAGCCTTGGCTACCGTATGGGGAAAATGAATACGTAAATGAAGCTGACGACAAACAAGAAAGTGTGGATGAGGATGTGAGGAAGATTCATTGGAGTTGGGATATTGGAGTACACCATCGTCAACAAATTCGGAATGATGATTGAGATTGTGGTTGAAGACTATTTATATCTATCTAATAGTAGGTATTAAGTAGTAGTTTATAAGTATGGCTTGTTATAAGGTGATGTTGTGGTTAGCTATGTAATTGTATCTGTATTTAGAACTTCGATTATGTACCCAAGTAGGATTAGGATAACTTAAGAATGACCCAAGTGTGGCAGAAGTGATGAATGTAAGATATAAGATGTGTAATATAACTGTGATCTTTCATTTTGACTTCATTCATTTGCAATTATACAAGTCACTTAAGAAAATTTATAAGAACTCTTGATAAAGGAAACAAAGCTTAAAAGGAGAATTTTCTTTGTAAGATAAAAAATTATAAAATAAATCCAGGAAATTAAAATGGGATTTATTGACAAAGAAATTTCAAAAGAAGTTTGAAATAAAATTATAATAGTATTATTCCAAGTAAAGGATAATTAATTTCCTTTAAGGAGATTGAAATATTTTTGGGACAAATATTTTGAAATGATTATCAAAGTGTTAAAATAAAAGATGAAAGTCTTATAAAATGTTTTCATAAAGATTTTTGAATATTAATAAGTATGTATGTTGTAAATAGATCATTTCATCGCACGAATCTGATCTAAGGTTCGAGTGCGAAACTTTGAGGTGTTTACACCAGCCCGAAAAAAGATTTATCACTCGATTCTTGACGGCGAACATTTGATGAGGGTTTGTGGTTTGGTACTTGAGTTTTCTATCATAGTTGAGAGCTATGAAAGGAAAGCAAGAGTTTCCGATCAAAAGAGCCTGACCAGAGTCCGCACTAGAGGATCAAGGGATCAATACTAGTTCAGAAGTAAAGTTGTGTATTTGAATAGTAGATTGAATTGGATATTGTGTATGGATGATCTATATACATCATATAAGTGCAAGTTTAAAAATAAATATTTTGAGCAAACACCTTTGGGATTTGCGTTGTAATTTCGGGGACGAAATTCTTTTAAGTGGGATAGTATGTAACGACCTGCAGATTTATCGGTTTAATAAATTTTATTTATTATATTCAAATATAAACTTTTTAAAAACATAGATTATGATGTTTTGAAAAATAATGATGGTAATCTTATTTTGAATACATATTACTAAAATATAAACTTTGAAGGAATATCGATAAAATGGTCGAAAATCATTTTATCAACAAACAACTCTATAATCGCCAGAAGTCGCGTACGGGACTAGATACATACACTTATTTATCCATTCAAACAAGAATACGAAATAAATTATTTATTTTAATTTTGGAAAATAAAATGTATTTATGACATCATCAATAATGGAATCATATTTAATAATTGATATATGAATTTAAATTGAGGTTTAATGATTTAATAATTATTATAATTATTCAAATAGTTGTTTTAAAGGATAATAACTCATTTTAATTAGTTATATAGTGACAATAAATCATTTATAATAGTTTTATACAGATATATATTTGATTTGAAATTACAAGGAAAATTGATATCGCTTTATCGATATAATAGCACTTTTGTAAACAATTGTTTAATATTAATTTATATGGTTTTATAATTCAAATGAGACCATTTTAATTAATTAATAATGATGGAAAATTAGTTTTTAATTTTTGTTTACATTTATATGTAAATTAATTTATAAGTGAAAATGTGACGAGGAATCGGTTTTCCGATTTTCAATGGTTTAACGAACGTAAGTTGTTCAAAGTTATTGCAACCTTATTTAGATGTCGTGTGCACATATATAACATACACAACAATACCCTAACATATACATGAACATATATACACATACAAATATACTTATACACTTAAATATATATATATATATATATGTTACAAAATATCTATGATATTTTCCTAAAACTTCATCCTTAAGCAATCCAAAGTCCATATCTTACACCCTAAGTATACGCACATGGCTACACACATGGGGAGGGGGGTACTTCGTCTATGCATGGTGATGGAGGAGTAAGGTGTGGTGGTGATGAAATGGTGATGTGTGTGCACATAAATATCATGATATTTTAGTTCACATTTTTGCCTATAATTACCACCCTCCATCTTGACTTCATTTGTTCATAAATTCCTAAGATTCTTCACCTCTTTATACTCTACTTTAATGGCTTCCTACCTTAGAAAAATTAGGAAGAAAAATTTGCAAAAAAAGTAAATAAATTTATATAAGTATGTATACATTAGTAATCCACTTCAAAACAAGCTCAAACCACTCCTTCCTCCACTCTGAACTCACGGACACCAACTCCTACCACCAAGCCTAAGCTCATCTCCACTTTAAAGCTTAGGCCGAGCCCATCCAAAAGATTAAGGCTCGATTCCATAGGCTTTGATTCGGTCGTAGCGAAGATATAGCGAATTTTCGTAAAGTTAAAAACCAATGAAGGTGAGAAACTCTATTTATATTATTATATTTTAGATGATATATATGCTTGGTTTTGATGGTTGTGAACCATGTTTGGATATGATAATATGTTTTCTTAGATGTGTAAATGATTCATGTTTAATACACGTCGAATATCACAAAGGAAATCACTTTCCTTTAATAAATGAAATGGTGTATATATGATTGTTAAACCTCTTTAAAATGGTTCAAAATGATTTAGAAATATTTTATAAACATTTACAAATGTTTTGACTAGTTTGGAATGAATATGAAAATTGAGTTAAAATAGGCGCGTGTGTAACGGTGGTTCGCGATTTCGCGCCGTAGAAAGTTAAATCCATTTATACGATGGATTCGAAATCAGAATTCTTTGGAATAACAATTTTCCAAACACTTATAATCATGGTTTTCAAACAAAATAAAACGATTGAGATTTTGTTTAGTATATTTTGAAATATGAGCAAATCAAGTTTTCAAAATATGGCAGTTCGGAAACAAAAGCGATAAATTCTTTAAAAGTGATATTTTTAATTCTTAGAAAATATGGAACAAACTCTATAAATATGTTAAAATGTTTTAAAAGATATTTGAGTTATAAAAATGGATTTCTAAATGATAGAAAAGTTGTTTTGATCAAATACACCTTAAAACACTATTCGTAGCACTTCTTGCAGCACTTTTAATCACTTTTGGAATATGGCTTTAAACTTAAGTATTCATTCCCAAATCTTTTAGAATGTTTTAAAATAAATAATTAAGTATTTTAAAGATAATGTGGATGTTTTATAATTTATTTTAAAGAATTTAAATGAATGATTTAAAAAAAGTTGTTATAATTAAGTGATTTAATCTTGGCTCTAAAAGCCGATGGGTAGACTGGATCTTTCTATTCGTGAGATCTAGATATGAGGTGCTTAAATTAAGGAGATGTTTAAGAGCAACCAGTGCCCTGGTCACCTGGCCTCTTTCCTAGGTGAGGAATAGATAAGGTCGAAATGTCAGAAACAAGACAAGTATAAAAGATTCAAATTTACAAATTTATTTCATACAAATTGGATTGTATTCTTATACTTGGTATTAAATTCCAAGGAGGGAACCCGTATTATCCATGTGAATTTAAAAGGTGATTCCATCGTTATTTGATGGATAGTAAATGTTGAATACGGAAATTGATATTGAGTAGAATTAGTATAATTACAATCGACCTCTTTTTTACTCAATAAGGTTTTGAAATGTGATTTATGAGAGATGATTTTGATTTGGTATTTCCAAAGTTAATGAGAGGTTTAATGATTCCGTAAATACTGGAATAGAATATGACTTAAAGATTAATATCTTTAATAGAGATATTTTATTTGATAAAAGATAGTAATAAATGGAATGATTATCACCCTCGAACTTAACATCTTTTTATCGATGAATGGTTTGAAGGAACCGGGATCAGATTTGGGTGATTCCTATCTGAAAACCATTTTGAACCAATATACGCGTTCGAACTGAAGAGACTAAATGATAATAAATTAGAAGATGGAATGTAGGCCTGCTTGTTACTAACCCTCGGGGAAAATTTCTCATATCATACATATATATATATATGACAGTAGTATCTTCATTTGATCTTCGATGCAAGGGCTGCTCGCAGCTAATCCTAGAGGTGATTCCCGACAGGATGTAGTAGGAGAGTTCTTTCATTTTGTCCTATTCCTGGACAGGTTGTATGGACTAATGTCTGACATTACATTTCTAAAATGCACGTACATTGAGTTTTATAAACTTACATCTGTTTGGTGGTGTAGGAAGTAATTGTAACGACCCACCTTTTTGGACGGTTTAAATTGACAATAAGCCACACATGTCCAACTCAAACCATTCAAAAGGGAGGATTGTTATGGGGGAAAATAAGAAAAAGAAGAGAAAGAAAGAAAATCAAAACACAGAATCTCACAGCGGAATGAAAAAATATAATAATCAAATAAACAGTTTATGAAGCTGTTTTACACATAACATTTGATTACACTTTTACAAAATAGATCAGAGTTACATACAGCAGAAATAAAATAAATAATGCAGCAGAACAACATGATGCAGTGAGATAAATATAATAAATAATAATAGTACTAAATCTTCGTCTTCGTCCTCTAGAAATATAGTCTTCAATACACTAAAAAGCTCAAACTGACCCGAGCGTAATGAAAAGACAAAACACTCGAGTCAGAACTAAAAGATCTTATGTAAGTTAAATCAACAGCAAATAAATATGAGTGAAACGACTTCAGAGATGTTTACGGGATTTTATATCTCCTATCCAGTGTCAAACATGCGTGCAATAACTTAAGAGATATTCGGGATTCCATCTCCTAAGGATCCGTTAAACTATATACTATGTAGCAATATACGCTATTATAATATGTCTATCAGTAAAGTATTAAAATAGCGTTAAGGCGTTACCCATATCCCCCTTAACACATTTTTATATAAATGTCGTAGTCTATACAGATACTGTAAATCCAACGTAAACTGGTGGGCTATCAGGGAGCACTCCATAGGTACGACACAAACCAAATTCGTAATGGGCGTGATAAGGCATGTAACAAGGCACGTGAGGCAATGCCCAGGTAGGATTCTACCATTTTGTTGATCTAGACTAGTGGTAACGAATAGCAGCTACTACCTCCCACCTTGGAACACACTCCCAAAATCAATTCGAGGGGTGTCCACCATATCAATCACAAAGTAATAAATATGGTATCGAAGAAATGTGTCCGATCGGAGGTGCGACCTCACTTGGCCCGGCTTGGCTCCTGTTTTAGCCACCTCAAGCAGAATCGAGGGAGTCAGGGCTACGATAATACCTCATACAGAATCGTTCATCAAACCATCCTACTTCATTCTGGAATCTTTACCACGTGCACAGTTGTTAAAGTGGTTTTCGATATTAGCAGAGAGTATGACAATATTCGATACCGGTCTCTTTAACAACCAAACGCTTATTTCACACCGGATGGTTCTTTTACATTTCCAAAACCGATTCATAATTGGTATCAAAATATCATATTCACTTCAAACCATATCACTTTCAAAATCATATACCCAAAATAGGTTAAATCCTCATTTCAAAATCATTATATTACTTAAAATATGTCATTTCACTAGAAAGTATCATTTCAAATTCCAACATAAGTTATAACATCGGTTAACCATATTCGCTTTTAAATAAAGGATTCAAATATAGACAATTCAACCTTGCACCATTTGAAATTTTGAAAATAGTTTAGATAGTTATAAATGGTTTAAATTAGTTAAAATAGTTTAAATGGTTTAAAATAGTTTAAAATAGTTTAAATTAGATTAAATATCTTAAGATAGTTTAAAATGGATTAAAATGGTTTAAAATAGATTAAAATAGATTAAATGGTTTAAAATAGTTAAATGGTTTGATTATTGAAATGGTTTATATAGTAAATAGTTTGAAAATCTAAATAAATCTGAATTTAAAAATAATATATCTTTAAATAGTTTATATTAAAATAATAAATTTGAAAATAATATCGAATCAAACTGTTTCTTCCATTTCAATAAATCTAGACCATATCCAGCTTTCAAATTAAGAAATTCAATTTTTATCTTTCAATTCAGATTCTCAAAAAACCATTTAAATCTATATCGATTTCAAATCCATATTTGAACTTCAATTTAAGCTACTCCAAATTCAATGGATTTCAAAGTTAAATATTCAAACGTTTATAATAACTTAATTTCGATAAATTTCATTTATACTTCAAATTCAACTTTAAAATTTTCAATTTAAATTCTTTAAACAATTCATTTAAAACTAATTCCAATTTCAACATTTAAAGCTAAGATTTTCGAAAATAATTCAGTTTGTATAAATCAAATTTTATTTTAAAATATCGTTTAACTGAATTCAAAATTTAAGGATTTAAAAATCATTTAATTTAACCAATCCGGTGTCCATATATAATTTTCTACCATATGGTCAAGTGGCACGGATATATATCATTTCAACCCGTAATAATTTAAATTTACGGGTATATATCATTTCAACCCGCAATCTCGAATTAAAATTCAAAATCCATAAAATTGATCGAGTCTATCATTTCAACCCATAACGATTTTCACTAATCTATTAGTTCGTTCAGGTATGTATCATTTTAATCTATAACGATTTCATAACAATAACTAAGGGAACTTGCAGTGTGATAGCAACATATAAATATAAACATACATTTAATCATACAAAATATCGATAATTAAACATCCATCACAATCATCATTCAAATCAACCAATAAATAACATCATTAACTGATTATCATCAACAGGTATTTAATTGACAATTAAAATTCAATATTAAATTAAATGGCGAATAAATTCAATAAAAGCCAGATTAACCGGAATGATGATTTAAATATATCAAACATCAATCAATCAACTTCTAATCACATCATAAATTCAATTTAACTAACATAAGACAATTTAGTGGTTGTGAGTGGGTTAAAACACTCACTTTTGATTTGTCGACGATTTAAAAGTCCAAAAATAGCCCGAAATCTAACAGTCTCAGAATTCGACCAAACCAGTTCCATTTCGTCCGAAATTTCGATACAATCGCAGTGGGGAAAATTGCGCGTGAATCCGAGCTTGTATGAGAAAGTTATGATAATTAGAACGATTAAATTTTAATATGAAATAAATAAATTAACAAATAAACAAAACACGTCAGATACCTCAAGAATCACGAGTGAAACCTTATCACTCCAGATCATGTTTGACACGAAGCAGCCACTAACCTTCCCCCTAATTCCACCGCTACCCTGCTCGCCTCCGGCCACATCCAAGAGCTTCGTTGTGACCACCTTCCTTAGTCGCACCCAACGCCCTAAGCCATGTCCACCACGTCGCCCCCAATCTCCACCAGGCCGTGGTCGAAGTTCGGCCAGTGGTCATCGAATTCTAGCGACCACGATCGACTATGGCCAGAGCTAAGTCATTGGATCATCTCCGCTAGGCCTTCTCTACCCACTGGTCGCCTTCGATCGCCATGCGGAAGAAGATCCACCGTTAAAATCTCGAACCCTAAAATGGACGACCGAGATTCATCCTTGATTTCTGATCAAACGATGCATCCAATTAAAAACAAATCACTGCAATAGATTACGCACGTCGAGAGCTTTGTAACGATATATAATATGTTAGGGTTTTGAGAGTTTGAAATTTGAAATTAATTTTGATTTGAAAACTACGGTTTGTAATTGGAATTTGGTTTCTGCCATTAGAAGAAGGAAGAAGCTGATGATTGAATAGACAGATATGTACAGTAATAAGAAATAAAAAGGCTGCTAGGGTTAGGAAAAACTATTTATATAGACAAAGCCCGATAAGAATGAATGAACATATCGAATTGGTTCGAACGGCAATAACGACCCGAAAAGCCCGTTTCGTTTCCAAAACGAAAGTAGGTCATCCCATATATCAAAATAGATGTTTTCAGTATTTTTAAATTCAATGGAACAGGTTTCAAGTCCTAATTTCGAAAGTATGTGGAAGTTAGCTTTTAAAATTAGCTTATTTCAATTGAATTCATTAAATTAATTTCTACGCGTTTCAAGCCCAAGTCCGATCGTTACAAAACTTGAAATCCTACAATAATTCACTTTTATGAATCCGATGAAACTGGTTTCATTGAAATCCGAGACAATGGCCAAAATGGCTATTTTCATGTTAATTAAATAAATTATTATTAAATTGATTTAATCACTTTTCAAATTCGAATTTAATAGTTAACAATTTTCATCATTTTTGATTACCTAGAAATTTAAAATCTATTAAAACACTTTTCCATGCCAAGTCCAATATTAAATATTGCACAAATTATATAGCGTTCAATTACAATTGTAATAAAATCCAATTAATTATATTTTAATTTCAAATAAATTCTTTTATTTTGATTTATATCTTATTATTCACTCAGCTATCATCATATGGATATAATTAAACATTGGTTTACGTTTTATTACATCAATATTCTACAATTATCATCATTTATCATATTAACTGCAATATTTACTTAGATTAGTTGAATTGCTTTCCAATTTAATTTCAATAGATTAAATAAATAGGTGATAATAACAACTGTTACCTTTTACTTAATTTGATCACATTTATAAGTTTATTATCTGCAAACAAATGTTATAACTTCTTACACAGCACTGATTATATTAATTTTCAATTAATTACATACTATCTCACCATTTAATATAACATTTAATTTACTTCCTTATTTACAATTTCTAACCAAATTTAACTTTGCAATTATTTTAGTTACTTGAGATTACATTTAAATAGTCATCGATTACATTAAATTAGCATTATTAAATTTTATTCTAATTGTTTCCTTATTAATAAATCATAAATTTTTAATTTCTTCCAATATTAAATACCAAAATCTTATTTACTTAATATTTTTAGTTATCGAAAATTACGGGTCGTTACAGTAACTCTCAAATACTTAACACCCCTCGTTAAGACTTACGAGCTCAAAGGTTGTACATTTGTGGAAATCAATAGTGTGTGTGTGATGGAATCTACATTGTGGCATTCAAATGAAATGTATGCTATGAGAAAGACAATCATTACCACGGGCCTCATCACTTGGAAATGACAAAAACAGTGTAGATATGGTAGGGCTATGTGGGTCACACCCATTAGGATATGGTCATCACCTTTCTATATCACCCTCTATGTATCAGGTAGGTTGCGTATGATATAAGAGCTCTCGGATAGGTCAGGAACGACCGGGGTGATATCATATTCGGTACTATCTACGGTAAAGGTAGGTCAGTTCTGTATTGGTAGAGGTTGGAGCTTCGGGTACATCCCTCTAAAGATATACCGTCGGAAGGTAGCTCCTTACATTGTCATTGTATGGGATCCATTATCCAATACGAGCCTTTATAGTTTTAGTTGTAAACCTATTATGCTATCGAATTTAACAAATGTAACACTTCCACCTATGATTAATATGTTACTTGAAAAGTGTTTTCAAAAGGATGTCATTAAAAATAATATTACCATATTTTACGTAGTAAAGATTTTGATTATCATAAGGTCAAAACCCATTCCGTGTTTATGTGTGGCGTGGTCTTAGGAGATACCCTTTGTTTTCAAATATCTGTATTTTGAGTTTCTCACACCTGTCCCATGACTAACTCGGAGTTTATTTTCATTTTCCCTTAAACTCCGGGTGCCCTATTTTTCTAGGCATTCATGTAGTCAGGTTTAAATTGAAGATTTTGATGGAGCTTGAAGTTTGGAGCTGAAGATGTTCCTATAGATAGATCTTCATCACCATTTTTGCTGCATTAGTTTACTAATTGTATTTAACATTTATATAGACGGAGATTTATAACTGTCTAGGCTGATTTATAAGATAGACTCCGGTAAATGTATTTAAAATTTCCACTGTAAAGATTCTATCTAGGCTGATTTATAAAATAGACTCTGATTTATAACTGTCTAGGCTGATATATATTATTCCATTCATGTAAGATTCTGCTCTGTCTTTATTTTCTTTTATCCCACGATAATCTGTCTCTCCGGCACTTGGATTTGCAGCATGTGAATACCGAGGATGTACTAGTGTCAATTTTTGATGGTCAAAAGGGCGGCTTGTCACACCAGTGGCCTACCCTTTAAATCTATCCTTTGGATTGTAATGACGAGGGGGTCAGAACAACATTCTAGTAATTGGAAAGTTTCATAATTTATCCATAACACTACTTTATGCTGATTGATTTCTATTTGAGTGTTATGTCCGTTATTCATGGCTATTCCGTGTAATTCCATTTACGCGTACGATATATCTAACCTTCTCCGAGGTATAACTATATATATCACTATATACATACATACATACATACATACGTATATATATATATATGTTTTAATACCCGAAAGATAACCCTGGCCACTTAATACTTCTTAAATAGGGGGGAGGCAGACCCATCGGCCAATAAATACCTCAACCCTGAAGAGTGTCCACTATAACATAATCGCTAGTCAATCCGCCCTAGCTACAGAGGCCGACGACCCCTAGAAACAGATTTATAATTTAATTAATGTATTACTAATGCACCTCAAAGACTTATCTAAGGGTAACTAACCTACCTTCGACAAACAAACAACTAATTAAATAATGAAGTCATTGTGTATCCTATACGAATTCTACACTAGTAGAAAATAAAATCCGTTTCGGAATAACCCAAGTCTTTGCTAATGATCGCTTGGGACCACTGGTGTCATAGCCTATATACCAACCCTACTACTGAATAATGGTCCAACAATAACACTGACATAGCCCGCCGACCTCCCACAGCAAAAATCTCATTTAGACTATCCTAATGTAAGTCAAGGAAAAATACCTATCCTAGTGACTTATTACCTCTTTTTAGAAATGAAGCAGACTTCATTTTCCTATTAGGTACCATCATAGGTTATTTAATACCTTCTACCCTGAAAACCCCTTGACATCGCTAATGGTACTGACCCATTTAATACTTCAAATTCAAGGCGCACCCTCAATAAATTTTCCCATGCCTATACGCAAACGTATACCCCATACCCATAGGTCCAATGGTTGGAGATGTCTTACACTAGTGGTAAGTATGCACAACTGCTGGTAGTCTCTAGGTGAAGGGCGGATTTCTGCTATGTAACACTATTGACTTCGCATCCCAACCCATTCAAAACCAAACCAATTATCCTAGGCCTAAATATTAGTGTAGGCCCACTAATTCAGGCTCATCCTAAACGTATTATTGAGGCTGTATAATTTTCTATGAAAATTGTACTACCTCCTAGTATCACTTATTCGTTGTGAAACTATACATATCTTATACGCTTACTATGTATATTTTCTATATCCCTCTTACATCCCGTAAATGTCAATTGTCTG
Organism: Allium fistulosum; assembly: GCA_030737815.1. Lineage (NCBI taxonomy): Eukaryota > Viridiplantae > Streptophyta > Magnoliopsida > Asparagales > Amaryllidaceae > Allium > Allium fistulosum. The sequence goes on from CM060906.1 coordinate 924,555,965, forward strand.
TAATAAAGGGTCATTATTATTCTAAATGGACAATCACTAATGACATTTATTTATTCGTTCTAATTCAACCTATTATGCCTATTTCATTTTCCCATAAGCTCCCTATTAGATCCTTTAACCTGTCTCATAAAACGTATTCATGTCCCCATTTAATTCATGTAACTCTCTATTAACTCACATTTATTGTCCTACTAATTTTGGAGTTCTATTTCTTTTTTCATTTCAACCTCCTCGTCCTATGGTTTACTACGCTATTAACATCCTAATTATAACTAATAAAAATATCATTGTATACTATGCTATATATATAATTTTCAATTAGTAGGCAGTGTTAGATGTGTGTGTGTGTATTCCTATTTCTAACTCATTAGTTCTTACGCTTAGGAATTCCAGAACATACTTATATGTACTTTCCGTTAGGACTATTTACTTCCACATTTTAATATATTAGAGGTATCCTTCCTAAACAATTATGGTTATAATTTCCACAAATTACCCAAAAGTGAGACTTTTGCTCCATTTGAAATTACAAGGAATTATCTCTTTTCTTTTATTGAAATAGACAGATTACGAAGGAGAACATCCATACTTTACACTTCTCTTTCCTTTTTTAGTATATTCCTTATTATTTCAAATGATGTTATTTTTATACATAGTTGTGGAATTAGATAATTTATGGAAATTACGCGAAAATAGATACAACTAAATTGTACCCACAATGCTTCCAATAAATTAAAATGTTGATATTCACATTCCAAGTCAAATTAGGGCAATATAAATTTGTACTAATAATTTACAGCCCAATTATCATAAATATGAAATAAATCTTGCAATCTTATCAACATTCAACTTTAACAAATTCAGAAACCTATTTCCAAATTCCAGATTATGGTGTAAATGCCATTCTTATTCCAATTACCTAATTTACAAAATATATAGGCAAGATGTCACTTCAGTATGTTCTTTCTAAGCCTACAACTCCAAAGATCTTGCATAGACATAATAATTAAATAAAACTCAACGGTATAAATTTCAATGTCATATATGAATCATATAATTTCCCACTCACCTTTCAAGCTTTTCAAATCTCCCAAATCCAAATCCATCCCTTTAATTGACTACTTTTCTTTTCCAATCCAAAAATATGTATAACAAGATATATACATACCCATTAGAATTATAGATCTGAGAGAAGATTTGAAGTAGGTGGAATATAGATTTATAATTATAACATTTACCTTTTTCTACGGTATCGCTTCACTTATTCTCTTCTTTTCTTTTCTTTTCTATCCTACCCTTCTCCAACTATATATATATATATAATATTTTATAATTAATAGAAATAGTGGAGAAGGGAAAATGACAGATGTGGCTGCTTTGATCAGAAAATATGAGAAGAAAAGTGAGGGGTTAACCTATATATATAGGCACCCAAATCAACCGTATCCATTAGATTTAAAATAATTAAATCTAGGCCGTTAGGCCAAGGTTCAACCCTAGCCACCACACTTTAACCGGTTGACCACTTCCCGATAAACGATCAACCGCAGGCGGTCAACCGGACTAAGGAAGGGGTCGATCAGTGAGGTCTACGCAGTTAATATTATTTATTTCATTTTGTCCCTTTTTAATTATTTTCGATCCGAAAACTTCTAACGTTGACAGCTTCTTTGTTTGAACTCAGATCGCAAAACTCCAAACATGAAATTTTCTTAGAAAATCACCACAAATACAATGTTGCAAGTTTCATTACCAAATTCTGGTATTTGCTCAAATTCCATTTTTGAGACTTACTAATTATTTATTATTTATCGTTTGTTCTATGGGGTGTTACGTTCTTCCCTCCTTAAAAGAATTTCATCATCGAAATTCCTTAAGGGTTGAATCATGTAATATAGCACGTAACCATTATAAACTATCTAATCAATTATTGTACAACCAATTTTGCAGCCAATCGTGTATAAGTGCTTGGTGTATCACAACATATATGATATGCATGCTGGATAATTCTGAATCGGTGCCTCTTATATGAATGCATTCCTTTAAAGGCATTTTGAAAATATGATGCAAACAACCTATATATACTGGCAGTTCTATATGTATGCAAGTTTTCAAAAATCAAAAATCCTTGTTTCCATACAACAATTTCCACACCCCTACGAATAGGATTATGGTTCAACCAATTTTGCATCCAATCCCTACCATCGAATACCTAACACACAATTTATGACATTCAAAATTTGAACATCTAGTTTTCCTAAGTCTATACTCCTATGTCAGTAAAAGAATTTAGATGGAGAATTTTACATTTCCACCCTTCTTTTGGATACATATTACATTGTACCTTGAAACCTTCTCCTTTGCCCTCAAATCTTTTCCGACTTTTCTAAGTACAATTGGCCTAAGTAGGTTTATTTTTGGATGTTAAAATAGAAACATAAGTTTTGTTCACTATTGCATAAGTAGGTTTATTTTTGGATTTTAAAACGAAAACACAAGTTTTATTCACTATTAACAAGGTATGGAAATAGAAATTTCAAAGCTAAACTAACCTTTTCCCTTGTTATACCCTATGTTTTGTATACTGTCACCCCCTGTCAGATAGTAAAGGCTCATTTTCACTAACACATCACCTTTCCTAAGGTAAGCATGTGGCAACTGAAAATTAGAAATTCTCCCATTTCCCATATAAAAAAACCTTTTTCCCCTATCCAATCAACTTGCAAAATAGTTTGAAAAATCAATTTTCGAAAGCATTCAAACACTATATTTTTCCAAAAGCACTTTTAAGAAAAAATTTCAAAAGCATTTGAACAAAAATTTTCAAAAGCATTTAAACACAATTTATCAATACATTTACCTATCCCCCCTTAAAACAAATCAAGCCACAACTTAACGTAATCGAGACTCAATCAATAGGTTAGTGCACATGATGGACCCTAACATTGTGCAGTTAATTCTAGATTTGGAAATTCTTTCATTTTACTTCTGAACAGTAAACAACAAATAACAAACAACACAAAGAATATTTGTAAATTTTTAGCTTTTAAGGCGTAAGGATAGTGACGCATGATTTCGCAAGATTCCTTCCCTGTCCTTCGCTTGCTAAAATTTATGTTTCCCAAAATTCTAAAGTTTTTTATGATTTAAGCATTCTTTTTTTCTAGTTGCCAACATAATTTCCTAATTTATTTTATAAACTTCCAAGTTTAATTACATTCATCGCTAGTCAAGTGTCCTTATGAAATTTCTTATTTACATTGTTTTTCAATATATTTGGCTATTAAAGCTCATCCAAAAAAATCAACATGATAATAAAATAGGAATATATCTAATATCATATCGTATGCTTTTCCAATACCCAAAGGGAGACAACTAGGGGTTACAACCCAAATAATCTAAAAGAAACAATTCCCGGAGGCTGCCCTCTAACATCAACTAGTGTATATGGCTCTATCACTTCTTACTCAATTAAGATGGACATTTTTAGTATGACATTCTACTATAACCCACATGCCTTAACCCACCTTCTTGGCTTCCAATAAATACGGTCTATCCATTGCTTCAATTATTACACACGATTATGGGATAAAATTGTGCATTCCCATGCTGTAGTGGATAATAAATATAAACTATGCACACTTAGAATAATTCATCAGAAAATTGGCTTGGTGGAATAACTTTCCTACCACCCATCTTACCTTCTTTAAAATTGAGTCAACCAACATCCTTTATGTGTGTTTACCATACCATTACTCTCTTCTCCAATTATAGGACTATCTTCTTTCAATCAAAATCTCTTGATAATATTCTCAAATTTTAGTATTTTCCTTCTTTATCCCTGATCTTTCATGCAAATACATCCTAGGACTTGCAAAAGTGTACTTTGATACCATGGAGGTGTTACAATGGGGATAGTCTTTGTGTGTGTGTGTGACATTTATCCTATTATGTTGGATGAGCATTGTTGGATGAATGTTTCATATTGTGCTAAATAGGAACATACCATATTATAATTGTGCTAAATTTTTGTTCTAGGAGAAGAGCAGGTTCTAGTATGGTTTCTTTATTCACATGTTTTATATAGATGATATATCTACCCTTATGTTTAATGATAGTTCAGATTATATCCAAAGCCATGTTTATGAATAGGCTGACTACGTTGTATTATTATGTATTATAATATATTTTAAATGAAGTGTTTACTCATACCTGACCAAGTCTCAACCGCATGTTATTTTCGCTATGAATAACTCTCGAATACTCTTTAATGGGTAGCTTGAGGAGTTACTGGTTATATCAAAGTAGCACAGCGGTTGTATGGAGGACTTGGTGGAGGTCTATCTTGAATATTACCTACCTATATATATCCGTATATTTTCCTATTATTATGGTAAAAGCATGTATGTTATCTATATGACCTATGTTGATGTGTAGTCTCATGACATTGCAGACCTTGTTATGAAACCTATTGATTATAATGTATATACTATATTTTATCAGTTGTGGGTTTGAGATATATCTTGTTTTATGTGTTTGTGTTGTTCTATTCTAGAAAACATCTTCATGTCGTTGCCTTATGATGAGATGCAAAATGCATATTCATTACACGTATGCATATTGGCCTAAGGGAATGTGTATAATGGAGCGCTCATCTATTATCTCATTCTCCATGCTCTTAGAAACTTTTTACTCTCTGGTTGCATTAGTATAAAGGTCGAGCATGATAGAGAGTCTTCTATATGGTAACTAAAAATAAGTCAAAATAGAGGATCTCATGTAACGAAGTGCAACCTTCTTCAAACTTAAGAGTATTGTAGATCTTAAGTGTCAAGATCAGACATTGATTATGGTTAATCACATAACATAATACTCATGTTACTAGCATAGTTAGGTACTTGTTGAACCACTTGAAGTGAAACACTACTCAAGTGAGGATTTATCTCCTTTTATTTTATAGAAGGTCGATATCATCGTAATTGGTTGTTAACTTATAGTCAAAATTCCTTGACCAGTTGAAGTTGTACTGCACAATTAACTATAGTTATTATTGGAGTTTTTGACCATTTCCCAAACTTCAAATATCTCAATGATATAGTGATAACGAAATGAAAACATACATAATATATTGTTACTTAGGGTAAAGCTTTAATATATTAGAGATATGATTTCACATAAATGATCTGTAAGCAACTAAACTCGTGTCTGCTACCATGCTTCAGCAAAGACCACACATGCTTTAACATATAAATTGTTTTGCTATTACTAAGAGTTAAGTTCATACCTATGAGTAAAATAATAATATTTGTTAGCATATTTCTGAATTCAACTTAAGCGAATTAATTTACAAATGTTATAAATTAAAATTAGGGAAATTAATATGAATGTTGTAATTTTTTGTGGTTTTTATTATTTATTTTTGGCCATAAAATTAATTATAGTAATGTATACATATTGTGTCCTTATTAAAGTAATATTTAAATAATCAATAATGGGTATTAAAATTTTTACAAATAGCTTGTATGGAAACATATGTAAAGAGAAAGAGTTTGTTGTGCTCATTTGAAATGACATTAGATCTAGAGAAAAACTGGGAGAAAAACATGGAGATATATTAGATATTCTATAGTCATTTTATGAATATAGATATCATCATCTTCTCTCATTATTTTCATACTTTCTAACAAAAAAACCCTAATCTCCATGGAGATAAGTAAGAGCCTATAGCTTAGCCTTGCAAACTAAGCTAGGAGGAGAAAGAAGGTAGACTACAAAGAGTAAAAATGTTGCAAATACAAAGTGTCAACAAATAGCTTTGTTTAAAAGGAAAATAATTTATTTTATTTGCATATGTATGTAACTTAATTGGCTCCTCTTAAAGAAAATTGGAAAAAAGAGTGGTACTTTATTCAAGTAGGTCACTTATTTTGATGTCTCAAGGGTTGAAGAACATATAATCTCTAGAACGTCGGTCTAGAGAATTATACTACTTGTCACTTGAGCTAGTGATCCTTGAGTAAATTCTTTTATTGAATAAATTTATACATATATTATTTTAATTAGTTAATTAATATACATATATAACGAAATTTATATGTATATATATTTGAACTGTTTTTGTTTGGCCTGGTATAATATATATATATATATATTATAAAATAGTGTTTTTTCATTCACACACATATATATATATATATGAATTTGGAATATTCTAAATGTTATTATATTTAAATATTATATTTATGCGTATAAAATATTTATTTTGATATATTAGAAACTTTGATTTCATCCTTTTGGCATAACACCCACACACACACACATATATTAAACATGGACACATATATGTATATGTAAATATGTATGTATGTGTATATAAAATTACAAAAAAAAATATTTTTCCCTTTGGCCGAGCATATACATAAGAGTGTGTGTATATATTATAAAATTATTATTATTTATACTATGATATATATATATATATTAGTTATATTAGAAAAACTGGTCATAGGTGTTTAAGTATAGATATGATATATTATACAAAAATTAATTATAGGCCAGACCTTATATATTTATTTATTTAATAAAAAAATAAATTATAAATATACATATGTAAATATGTGACATGTTGTGAATATAAAAACATTATATATGAGAGGTTTTAATATATATCATGTGATCATAAATCACAATGATCACATAGGTACATAATTATACATATGTCATTTTTATATTATTTTAGTTAATCTATATTTTTTGTGTATCTTATGATATCTTTAGTGTTTACATTGTACATGCAAATTTGATACCCAATAATGATAGGGTTACGGGTACACCCTAGGGGCAATCATGTAGTTTGTTACATATATTTTACTTTATAACCAATATTGTTCGAAAATAAAAGGTGTTTTCTTTCTATTGTATACTTGTTGTACTATGATATAATTAATTAAGTAATTAATTTAAAGTATACTAAATAGAAAATCCTTAAATGATATGTTATGTAATAGTATGTGTTGTAATCATGAGAAATTTATCACATTAAAAATAACATATCACTTTAAATATTCCTAGTCAAGATGTTTCAGGACAGGATATCGATACATTTGTTAGGACTAGAGTGTGTAATGCTCTTCAAATGTTGGGCAGTGCATTACTCATGGTTGCAGGAGGCACCAAGGGGCTACATATTGATAATTATTGGATAACTACGGAATTACTCACTCGAGAGTTTTCTGTTGGTTAATATAAATAAGGTTAAATAGAGAATCTCAAAATGACGATGCTATACAGTTCCCTCGACTTGAGAGTACCATGGAACATTAATGTAGACACACCACTTTGATTATGGTTAAATCATGGCATGGAGTTCATTAAACGACTGTAGTTAGGTCTAATTTGAAGCACTGGAAGCAAAACACTATTCATTAGAGAATTCGTCACCATAATTAAATGGGGTTAGTATCACGATCAACTATAGTCAACTCAAAGTTAAAATCTCTAGCCAGAGCATCGCGGTTAATAATAAATGTTATTATTGAAACAAGGACTTTAATTATGGACTAATTAAGTTGAATATGGACGATATTGTAATTCTTACCAAAACCAAATTCCATAAGTCTTAATGTGATATAGTGTTGATGAAGAAAATTACGGTAAATAATCGTTACTACTAGGTATTGTTTATAATAAGTAAAATTGGTATTAATCGAAAGAAGTATGCACAATTCTTCCAAAATGTCACACAACTAGCTAAGGTGACGTATGAAGGTTGATATTCGAATTGTTCAATATTAATCGCTTATTAAATTTACACCTTTGAGTCGTACAACCAAAATGATGGATACTCCAAATAAACCACAAGCTTTAATTAATTTATATATGTTGTAAATTAAAATTAATTAATATTTATGAAATATTAATTATTAAATTTTGTTTGATTTGTTTAAATACCATTAGTATTTAATAAAGTGCACATATAAAAGTTATAAATAAACATTTTGATATACGATGTCGATAGAATATTTAAATTGGACCTTGTTATGGTCAAAATTTCCACAGTCTTAGGATAGAGCTAAGCAAATGAAATGCACTACAACCGATGAAGGAATGAATCAAGGAGCTTGGAAGATGTCAAAATTGAAGAAATCAAATATTTGACCAAGTTTCAGAAATGCAAATCAGGTTGGTACCAACATGATTCATGTTGATACCAACATCATGTTGGTATGGATATGATTTTCACCAACGTGATTTTGAGACTTGGAATTACAAGAGATGGATGAAAGGAGCTTAAACATGAAGAGAAAGTTGACTTTAGATGCATAAATTTAGGTCAGTGCTGACCGAATTTTCTTCTTGATATTCGTGCGGCATGACCTGTTCTACCAGCTGGATTATCAGATCTTGAAGATTTAGTCGAGTTTAAACCTGGATAGAGAGATTGGTGCATGGAATCACCAATAAATAGCAAGCTACCTACAACTTGGAGAGAACTTTTCTCTTTTGGACTTCCTTTTCTATCTTCTCCTTCCTCAAACCCTAGTAAATCCGAAATCTACTAGATTGCTTTCGGATTTAAGTGGTAATCTTTGTATTCCGAACAGAGAACATAAGGTAATAAAATTAAAGAGGATGTAGGCTAGAGAATTTCCCAAACCACTATAAAAATGTGTTTTTGTCCTTGTTTATTTTGATAGGTTTACATTTTTATTTCTTTCATCTAATATTGGGGTGTTGTTCCATTTTTCGACGCCGTATTTTTGGTGCTTTCACCGAGAAATAGCTAGATTTGAAGACTTGAAGCTTGGATTTGGAGGAGATGAAGAGGCCTTCTACAGTACTATTGCAAGACTAAGTCAACTAGAACATGTGGATATCCAAAAGGTGTCCTTAAGTTGAAACCCATCTGTCCATGTGACCAGAGAGAGGAGATGGAAAGGATGATGAAAGAGATGCAAGATAGGAAGATGACTCTACATGAGGGATTTTTCAGAAGGATGGATCAAAAATGAGCCGGAGTAGCTGGAACTCAGAACCAAAGGCCAGAAACCAATGTAAGAGCATCTAGGGTCAGAATAGAGCAAGCTAGAACTAAGCCTCCACAATCAATTCATATCGGTACCGACTAGAATTAGGTCTGCACCGACTTGAATTTACTAGGGGCAGGGTGGATTTGAAGTTAGAACAAGCAAGGATGCTGAGAACAGACGATGTTAGAGCCAGAAATGTATCAAAATGAAGGTGCACAACAACAACAACAACAACGGTTGGAACCAGAAGCTAACCGTAGGAGGGCAGAGCAGAACAAACCTATGAATCAAAAACTTCAATCAGATGACTAGTTGAAATGATAAGAAGAATTGTGAGAGGTGGACCTTCAGATCAGAGTTTGGAGGACGTAAATAGAAATCTAGATAGCCCTAACATCCGATAAACGAGGAATCCACCTGATTTCAAGCTACCGACGGTGGAGCTGTACAATTGAAGGACAGATCCGACCATTCATCTGATGAGATACATTCGACATATGAAGATGTTGGGTGCTTCTGAGGAATTCATGGGGTGTTGTTTCCCATTATACTTGACAGAGTTGACTGTAGTGTTGTTCAGACAGTTAGACAATGAGTCCCATAAGCACTTGGGTCGAATTGGAAGACATATTCTTAAGACAATTCAGAGTTCACATTTATCGATCGAAGAATGTGATGACGAGTTCAAGCATGAAACAAAGGGCTGGAGAGTCCCTAAAAAGTTATCTGACCAAATAAGTAATTTTCCAACCCTTATTATTTTAGATTACTAACACTTTTTTCAGTTGCAATATAACAATAGCTTCTTCCAGTTAGGAAAAGGAAAACAGCATAACAAAAAATTGAAGTGCACGTTTCTATTTTTTCAGTTAAGTGGCAACTCATATTATGCCCTGGCAAAGTATATCTGAAAATAAAAGAAAAGAACAGGTCAAAGTGGTAATATGGCATTATACCCTAATGTTAACCTAATTTGCAATGCATCTGTTTCTTTAGGCCACAAATAGTACAATCTTCGAAGCTTTAATCTACTTCAAGCATTCTTTGCCTGTCACAAGTTCACCGATTTCTAACTAAGTGATTCAAATCGATTTCTATCTATTTATACTCTAGTCCAAACTCTGGAGACTTAGAGTTATGTTGCGGGTGGTCGATTCACAACCGACTTATGTTTATACTCCGGTCCACACTCTGGGGACTTAGAGTTATGTTGCGGGTGGTTGAACACAACCGACTTATGTTTATACTCTGGACTGCACTCTGGGGAATTTAGAGTTACGTTGCGGGTGGTCGATTCACACCCGACTTATGTTTATACTCCGGTCCGCACTTTGTGGGCTTAGAGTTACGTCGAAGAGCGGTTGGATCGTACTCTCCTTTATTGTTTGATTTGCCCCTCAGGGTCTGGGGTTTGACCTAATGAGTGATCGGTTGTGTCACAGTCGCTCTCATTTTATCTCAGTTCCATAGTTTTGTAGGATTTATTTGACCATCAAATAACCGAGCCACATTTATTCCTCATGGTATATCCCATCCATTGGATCATGAATGGGAGTTGTCAAACGAACAAGTGGACCAAGCTCATCTTGTTTAGTCCCATTGGGAATTAGCATGATTGATTAATTTCAAACTCTGGGAGCATGTTCATACATATCAACATCAATTAGTTTCGTCATGTAACTAATTTATAATGCTACAGCAAACATAAATATAAAGGAAGTCTGATACTTTATTCGTTAAATGGAAAGGATAACATAATTTGTCTTATTATACATCTGGAAAATCAAATGCTAAAGCAAAATTCTGAAAGCAAAAACAACTGAAATGAAAAAGAATTAAACTAAGTGAAATAGCGTCGTAGATGCTCGCTATTCCACACCCTTGGAAGTGTGATGCCATCAATAGTCGCTAGCTTGAAAGTTCCCTCTCCAAGCCTCTATTCAATGACAAATGGTCCTTCCCAAATTGGATTCATGTGCGATGAGGCAGAAAAACCCATTTTAGGATGAAATTGCCGATTTCAAAGGTTATAGGTCGGACTTTAATGTTGTAAAATCAGGCGACTCCGTGTCAATGCGTAGCTGCCCTCAAATCGACTTCCTCGCGCTTCTCATCTATAAAATGAGAGACTCCAAGAGGAGATCTTTATTCGTTTTGGGATTGTAGTAAGTCACTTGATGAGAAGGAACTTCGAGCTCAACAAGAATGACGGCTTTAGAACCATAAGCAAGGGCGAATGGAGTATGGCCAGTCGCGGACTTATGGGTGTCATGTAAGCACACAGTGTTGTAGTGAGTTCATCCACCCATCTGCCTCTAGCCTTCTCCAAACTCTTCTTCAGAATGGACTTTATGATTTTGTTTACAGCTTCAACCTGTCCATTTGCCTGAGGGTGAGCGACCGCTGCAAATCTCTTTTTAATAGGATACCTCCGACATAAGTCTTTGAATTTAATACTATCGAATTGAGTCACATTATTTGTCGCAATAGTTCGCAGAAGACCGAAACAACATATGATGTTTCGGACAATAAAGTTGATCACTTTCCTCGTCGTGATCGTGGCTAAAGGTTTTGCTTTGGCCCATTTGGTGAAGTAATCAACTACGACGATAGCGTACTTTGCGCCACCTTTAGAGATTGTTAAGGAACCAATAACATCTATACCCCCCACATAGAAAATGGCCATGGGTTGATCATTTGTGTGATTTCTGTTGGTGGAGCTCCTAGAACTTTTGCATATATCTAGCACCTATCGCATCGTCTTAAATAGTTGGCGGCGTCTCGATTGACAGTTGGCCAATAATCCCCGTAACGGCATATTTTCTTTGCCATAGTTTGCCCCCAGTGTGGTCGCCATGTTCCACTTTATGAACTTCTTTTAGGACATGTTTTAACTCGTCGTGAGCGACAAACTGAAGTAGGGGAACTGGAAAACCTTTTATGTACATAATCCCTTCTTGTATAAAATATCGCGAAGCTTTATGGAAGACTTATCGCTTTTCATTTCTTTGATCTGGTAGGACTCATGTGGCAAATAGTTTTTGATCGGAGTCATCCACAATTACCTCTTAGGCTCCACTTCTAGTGTTTAGTCAGTGTCCATCATGCGTATACTTAGAGCATTTAATACTTCGACCAAAACTAAGCCCATCTGTTGTGCGTTGCCGGTGCTAGCAAATTTTGCTAATGAATCGACCTCTCTATTTCAATCCTCTGGAATATGCGAAATGTCATTGTACTCTAATTATGCTAACAAGTCTTGTACTTGGGTAAGGTATAGGGCAAGTCGTTGTCCTTTAGCTTGATAATCTCACCTGACTTGGTACAGTACCAACTGCGAATCTCAAAAGATTTCAAGATATTTTATTCTGAGTTCTCTAGCGAGTTTTATTCCAGCAACCAGAGCTTCATACTCAGCTTCATTGTTTGTCGCTGGGAAATTAAGCTTTAAAGCATAACAGATTAATCGTTCCTCGAGAGTTACAAGCATAATTCCATCTCCGGAACAATGATCATTAGATGCCCCATCAGTATACAATTTCCACCGTACGGTAGGGATTTCACTGCCTTCCAGAGAATCATCCTGCATAGTAAATTCTGCTATAAAATATGCCAGTTCCTGTCCCTGGATAGCCCTCCGAGGGAGATAAGTAATATCGAATTGACTGAGCTTGATATTCTAATTGAGTAACCTTTAGACGTCTCAAGTCGCTGTATGACATGTCCTAACGGCTGGTTAGTATAAACATTGATCGGATGTGCCTAGAAGTATGGATAAAGCTTTCGTGATGCAATCAGTAAACAATATGTCAGTTTCTCTATTTTTGGATAGTTCCTTTCAGCTCCTATCAATCATTTGCTGACGTAATACACCTGCCTCTGGATTCGATCCTCCTCACAAAGCAATGCGGCACTTATAGCGTGTGCCGATACAGCCAAATAAATGTGCAAACCTTCATGATCCACTGGCTTTAACAAGATGGGGGGTCTCTCCAAATGTTTCACCAAAGCTTGAAATGTGTCTTTACAATCCTGCTTCCATTCGAAGTTTCTTTTCCCTTTCCTAATCAAATCAAAGAAAGGAATGCATTTATCGGTAGCTCTAGAGATAAATCGGCTTAAGGCAGCAACTTTCCCATTCAGATTCTACACTTGTTTAATAGTCCTTAGCGCTTGGATATCGTGGATAGCCTGAATCTTCTTAGGATTAGGTTCAATTCCATGGGCATTAAAAATAAAACCCAAGAATTTCCCTAATGCAACACCAAAACAACGCTTCAAAGGATTGATTTTCATCTTGTAATATCGGAGGATGTCAAACAATTCTGCCAAGTCTCTAATTTGGTAGTTTGATCATCGTGACTTCATGAGCATATCATCCACATCCACTTCCATAATTTTTCCAATCTAATCTTTAAACATCCTGTTGACTAAGCATTGATAAGTCGCTCCCGCATTCTTTAATCCAAACGGCATTACTGCATAGCAATACAATCCAACATCGGTAATGAAACTAGTGTGCTCCTGGTCGGGGATGTGCATTTCGATTTGGTTATATCCCGAGTATGCATCCATGAAAGATAACAATTCGTATCCCGCGGTTGAATTCACCAGCTAGTCGATCCTTGGAAGGGGGAAACTGTCGTTTGGACTTGCTTTGTTCAAATCTGAATAATCAATGCATGTTCTCCATTTCTCATTCGCTTTCTTCACAAGTATAGGATTAGATACCCATTTAGGGATAAGGGCATCACGGATAAACCCGTTGTCTTTTAGTCTATCCACCTTCTGTTTAAGAGTGGCAGATCTCTCCGGATCCATGCCGCGTCTTTTTTGCTTCACCGGGACATGCCTTAGGTCTATATTCAATGCGTGGCTTCCAATGGCAAGCGAGATTCCACATATGTCAGAGTGAGTCCAAGCGAACACGACTATATTTTCTCGGAGAAAACTAGCAAGTTCTTTCATTATCGGGGAGTTGAGCTGTGATCCAATCTTTAGGACTCGTGATGGGTCGTCGTGGCTGACCATGATATCAATTGTCAGCTCAACTGGTGCAGCATTGGTCTCTTTGGGCTCCTCTTCAACATCTCTCGAATCTATATCTCTAAAGAACCAACTGTGGCACCGGAGGCAAGGCTCAGGCACTAGTTACCAATCTTCTATAGCTTGGATGTGGATAGTCTTGTCCACACCCTTACCCTTTTCTTTGTGCTGAGCATCGCTCAACTCCGCTACATAACAGTCATGTCCAGTCGCCTCATCACCATGAACAAATCCAACACCATTATCTATTGAAACTTCAAAGTCAAACACCATGGGGCAAGAGCTGCCCAGAATTCAGCTAGGGTCGGTCGATCCAAAAAAACGTTGTATGGAGAGTCAACATCCAAAACAACAAACGGCAAGATCCGCACTCTCCTTTATTCACCTGCTCCTAACACTACATGTAACTCCATATAACTAACATCTTCAATTGCAATGCCGTTAAAACCATGTATATGAGCTTTAGACGGTTTTAAATCTTTGGCTTCCAGCCTCATCTGATCATAAGCTTTTTTGAAGATTATATTTACTGAACTTCCACAATCAATCAATATCCTTCTTACCAAAGCGGGGCCAATCATTGCCGAAATGACAATTGGGTCGATTATCGGAGCCTCTACCTTATCTGCATCTCTGTTCCTAAACACAATATCATCCACCATTGCACGTTGTTGTTTTGCCGGAGCTCCATCTTCTGTATTCGAACAACATTCAAAATCCACATGCCTAAATGCGCTAGCATAGCGCTCTATCTCTTGCCAACTTTTATTTGCTGGGTGCGGTCCTCCGACTATCGTATTTATCACCAGTCTGCGTAGGCTCCACAGCCCTACGAGGCGTTTCCTCGGTTAGGGTCGGATGTCTCCTGCCCGCCATCTTGCGAGGCTTTAAAAAACTGTTGTAATTTCCTTTCTCAAATTATAATTTCTATAACATCCTGGAGATGCTTGTATTCATTTGTATTACGCTAATAGCACTCATAAAACCCACAATATTTCTCGGTCTGTTTCTGCTTCCCCGTTGATTCCTTTGGAGGTGGCTTCCTATACTGCATGGTATTGCAAGTAGACAGATAGATATTCTCCGAGGACGTATTCAACGACGTGTAAGTATTATATATCGGAGTCCTAAGCTTCCCTCGTCCAGAATCCCTCTTATGTTCATAGTGCCTATTTCCGCCTCCCTTTTGCTTATTTGGTTTATTCTGGACATTCACTTGGACTTTTCTAGAACTATCACTAGACTGTTTTACTGCAATGTTACTCTATACTCCCACTCCACTTGGTCCTGTAACATTCTTTTTCCTAAAGGACCTAGCTTACTCCTTTCTCAAATACTGAGTTGCCTTTGCGTAAAAGTGCTCCAACGTTGTTGGTGGCTTACCAGCTAACCAATCGCAAAACTCAGACTCTGGATCAGTCCCTCTCGTCATAGCCATGAGTATTGCATGGTCATTCAGATTATTGACCTCCGTAATAGCTATATGAAATCTCTCCAAATAATCTTTTAATGACTCTCTTAGAGCCAAAATCATACTAGAAAGGGACATCAAATCTTTGGGACGAGGCGCGTGCATCCGGAACTGCTCCACAAACTTAGTTGCCAAATCATCGAATCTAGAAATTTATCGTGGAGATAGTCTCGTGAACCACATCGTTGTTATTCTAGAAAGAGTTATGGGAAAGCATCTACACTTGTTTACATCATCTGCTCATGCGGAATCGATCAGCCATTCATATCTCATGATGTGCTGCCTAGGGTCAGTTTTTCCCTCGTAGGCAGGCATCGACGGCATGTTGAACTTCCTTGGATATCGTGCATGTGATACCCTATCAGTGAACGAGGTATGAATTCTTGAGATTCCCCAGTCATCGTTAGTTAAGCCTTTGCTCTCCCTCACTAACTATCTGACCATTGCCGATAAGCCCGGCGTTTGGATGGTTGGTGCCAAGCGGTTGTGACGCTCCACCTCACGTGAATGATCTTGTCGATGTCTATCGGCCATGTCATGCCTTCTTAGTTCACCATCTTCCCGATGAGTATCTTGTAAATTCGCTTCATGGTCATTCCGAGGGAGAGTTTGGTCAAGATCCAATTGAACTCCAGCATCCAAACCAACTGTAGCGGCTCCAACTTTATTGTGATAATGCATGGAATAATCTCCCCTTCTGGTGGAGCGATCAGTACCGATCCCTATAGAGGGGTCAGTACTGATTGATCCTGGCAGACCACGATGGTCTGCCAGTTGACGATCCGAAGTTTCTACGCGATATTCGTCCATTCTACGATGCATATGCTTTTGATACTCGTCTGATGAGCTAGAACTCTTCGATGCTGAGTAAGGAGTAGGGTCCCTCTTGGCTTTCCCTCGCTGCTGCTGATTAATTTGGTTCATTAAGTTGATATTGGTTTGAATTTGTTGGTTTAGTTGTCGACGGCTCTCTATCAACTCTCTCATTAAATTATAAAATTCAGCTCTTGTAATAAAGTCAGTGGGATTCGGAACTTCAACCGGATCAGCATTCACATTTGTTGGTTGATTGCTTGGGCCTCCTTGCTGAATACTAACAGTCTCATTTCCTTCCACGTTCTGAGAAGTAGATCTAGTATGTCTCACCATTATTAATAGCCTTTCTTAGATTTCTACAAATCTGAGTAGCATTAGTAACTTCTTGAAGATAAATGTAGATCTCCTTTGGGAGATTTATCCAATCCGGTAGCAATAAAGTGATCCTAGCAAGCTTAGAATCAAGCTTTCTCGGTGAAAGCACCAAAATGTTTGCAACTAAATTGGTCATAAATACCCAACAACAGATTTATGTAGAGAAGTAAGTGAAGAAAAACAATATTAAACTAAGGAAAAGATTAAGCTAATAACGAATAAAGAACAGTAATAAAAAACACAGAGATTTATAGTGGTTCGGCGTTGTATGCCTACGTCCACTTTGAAGATTATCCTTTATTGATCACTTATAAATCTAATTACAACGTTAAGGAATAGCAAACACTTGATTACAATAAAGTCAAGAGTAACAAGCAGCGTAATGATCCTAAGAATGACCCATTAGGCTGGTATTTATAGGTAAAGACGACCAACAATCTCTGTGAAACTTCGGCTGAAGGACCTTCTAATCCACATAGTCCCACTATAAGGATCACTAGCCCTAATTCCCAATGAGGAGGGATCGGTACCGATCCCCTCATTGGTCGATTTTTGGGTAGCCATCCCTATAATGGCTTCTTTATGTTAAAATATGTTTGTGATCCAATTTTCATGTCATTTGGACCACTGGAACTTTAGATATTGCTTGATCTTTGGTTTAATATAGCTTGCGCACTACTCTCTGCCAATCCCTTCCAAGGGATACTTGCCGATCTCTTTCATTTTACCCTTTTTTATGCGATCCCTAAGGTAGGCCCTCTAGGGTCCATATACCTTGCTTTCCAAATTTCATATGCTTTAGACCAGTAGATCTCTAGATATTGATTGTTAAATGTATGAATGCACGTGAGCTTGGATATACGTCGATCCATCTTCAACGTAGCTTGCCAACCCTTTTTCATTGAATACGCCGATCCCTTCCAATATTCCATGTTATGTTGAACCCTTCCATTCGTTGAGCCATATTCCATGCTTTGAGCATCCTACATTGTACATCCATTAAATCCATTAAATTTTGACTTCTTAACCATTTGTACTTGACTTTTGGCCCCACGGTCATCATTCTGAAATCATCGGCCTTGATGGCAGTCGGATCTAACTCATGCAATAAGTTCAATATAGTTGGGCCAGAATAGCAATTTGAGGGCCGCTGTAGGGAGGCTCGTCTCCGCTGTAAGCATGAAAATTAGGCTGATCTCACCGGCGAGATGTTTGGGACTAGGACTTGCACTTAGAAGGGGAGGATTACCTTTAATGATAGCTTTTATCCCATCCATCGTCTTTCTCCCTATGACGGCCAAACTCCGAGTCACGGCTAGATTGATGATATATTAAAGAACCTCTTAAGCGATCTATAATGACCCTAATTTTGATTAAAATTATTTAGGATATTAAATTAGTTAAATAAAATAATATAATGTAATTGGTTAAGGGAATTGAGATTTGAATAACAAAAGGGTAGTCGTGCCTAGATAAACATTGAAGTAAAGGAATTAAAATGAAATAGGAAAGGCTAATAGATAAGGGAAAAATAGAAATAAGTTATATTCATATACCCTAAACCTTTCATGACACTTTCATTTTACACGTTCATAAACAAAATTAAATCTAAGAAGAGGCTAGCCACTATTAGGGGAAAGCAAGAGGAAATAAAGCAAGAATCAAAAGAAGGAAGCTTAATTAATTCATTCAAAAAGCAAATCTCAAATTCTTTAATCACAAGTTAAAGGTGAATAATAGGTTACATCTCTTATTTTCTTATTTTTGGTTATAGTTGAGATCCAAAATTATTTTACAAATGATTTGCCATGTTTTGATTGTTTAAAAGGATATATAGGCTTGTTGAAGATTTATGTTATTTCATATAGGTTTTATGTTAAGGTTTAATTTGAAAAACCTATTAAATGACATCCAAATTCCTTGTTATTCTGTTATAAGGTCAGAAATATTATTTTAGGGTTGATTTTCAAGTTTCACAATTTTCTGAATTGATGTGGATTTATTATGAATATTCTAGTGAAGAAAATGGTTAATTGGGTTTAAAATTAATTATGGCTATTATATGTTAACTTTGGGTCAAAAATTTAAATATTTTAGAAAACTTATTAAATGTGATTTATGGGAATTTTCGTAGAATTTTCCTAAGTGTTTTAATAAGTATATAAAATTATTTAAGGTATGAGACTTGAATATTTTATGTGTTTATAAAAGGAGAAGGGGCAATTTGTAAATGTTTTAAATTATTAATCTTTGAAATTCGGCAGCACTTTTAGAAAAGATTTTTGAAAAGAAATTGTCAACCAATTATATGATGACAAATAAGCAGGTTACTTGAAAATGAATTACTTTATAAAGATAAAAATCAGTTTTATAAGGCTTTTGTCGTTTCATCACTTTCGGCAGCACCTTTCGACTTCATATTGCCGCCTCCCCCATCGTCAAAACCAATACACATGGTATCAAAGAATTGGTACATAGTGGATTGGACATAGGCGAAAGGTATAGAGTCAAAACAGGGCTTTCGAAGGGGTCGAGACCTTGTTTTGCTTTCAAAAGGAAATGCCGCTTGCTTTGCTTTCTAATGATATAGCTTTCGACTTGGTCAAGTGCTTTAAAAGAAGAGAGCTTTCGAAAGAGGTTGCCGCCTCTGTTTTAATAAAATGCTTTAGAAGGTCAAAACCCCTGCAGCTGCATTCTACCTTTCGAAGCAATGCCTTCTAAAGGGTTCTTTTGCTTTAAACCTTGAGACGCTTCTCCAATGCTTTGAAGTGGATTGGTTTCGAAACCATCCACTTCTTTTACTTAGGAAATTTCTTTCGAAAGAGTTGCTTTCGACTTTGTTCTTTTAAGACCCTTTTTAGATTTTGAAAGTTAAACCAAAAGGTTTCGAAAGGAATGGTTTTAAATGGTTTCGAAACATGTTCTCACTTAAATCCAATGCTTTCGAAAGGTTTGATTAATGTAAAGGACTTAATGCTTTCGAAAGGTATATGATAAAGGTTTCGAAGGGGTGATTCCCCAATTTTTTTGAAAGGTTTGCCTTAGTGTTTAAATGGAGGGTTTCTACTGTTATCGAAAGGCATATTTAAAGTATTTTGAAAAGAGGATGTCTAACGTTTTATAAAGCATTCGAAAGGATACTTTCAATGTTTTCGAAAGGTCTATTAAAAATGGTTTTGAAAGGTATGTTTTGGCCTTTCCGACTAAGGTTATAAAGTAAATTAGTTTACTTGTATCGAAAGGGGTGCTTTTAATGGTTACGAAAAGGGTACTTAATTTCAAAGGTTTCGAAAGCGGTTGTTTAACAATTTTAAACAAAGGTTTCGAATGTTTTCATCAACAATGTTTTGTGTAAAGTATATATAACATGGAAAAGTGATTTGAGTAAAGCATAGAGTATATTTTCCTTGTTTAAGTATGATTTATAGGGTTAAATCAATTTGAAGGAAATGTTTCAAGGAAAATTTGATGGTGTAGTTGACCCTAAGTAAATGACTCAGATATTAGAATACCAAATGGGACTAGTATGGGGTCGTGTCCTATACTTTAGCTGGTAGCCCCAAGCTAATATAAGTCCAAAAGTCCAGTGTGTACGGCTTTGTCATAGGTAAGACTAAAGTGATGTTACACATAGACAGGAATATACAAAGTAAAGATAGGTTATTGGTGAGCCTGCAAAACCATTAGGATCAGTTGACCATGGGAGAAATAAGTTAGGGACAGACTGTCCAGTATTGTGTTTAATAGAAGTTAGATTATTTGTTTATTTTGTCTAGTAGGCCCGAGTCAACCAATGGTTAGTAGTTAGCCAAACAAAACTATAGTGTTCGAATAGATAGTCCATTTATTACCTGATTTTTATGCATACATGATATTGCTATTATTGTTTAACCAGTTTGGTTGCAGGATTTTGATTTGCAAAAGATATGTTTTGAAAAGGGATATTAGTGAGGGGAAACCCGTTCTGCTAAGCGGCATGGTCTCACTTAATATCAGTAAACCAAGATGTACAATATTATTCACACCAGGCTTTGTGTCTGACTCAAAGTTTATGTTTTCCCCTTAAACTCTCGGGTGCTTAAAGTATGATTTGAGTAGGTTGAGAGTTGAGGATTTACAGGTTTTAGTAGGTGGATGAATAAAGCTTTCGAAGATGTGCAGGAGGCATGGATAGCTATTTAGGAGTTATTGTTTTTATTTATATTTCCGCTGTGATGTATTAAGACAGTTTTTGTCTATTTAGTACTCTGATCATCCAAGGGGGAATCTTCATATGTCGCTCTTGGCGTATTTAGTAATAATTATATTTGATTAAAACCTGGGATATGTTTTAAGATTGTGTATGGAATATGAAACATGTTTTTGAAATGTAATCAGTAAAGTATATTATTTTTAGAATCTGTGATTTGTTTTATATTCATGTGCTTCTGATATTATGAATACCATTAACATTATCGTATTTTATCACCGGAAGTTAATACTATAGATGACTGCATCATCTGTAGCGTTTAGCTTTGGGCCTCAAGATAGGGGATGTTACAACTTGGTATCAGAGCAAAGGTTTATGAAAAACTTTAAACTTAAAATGATTTTGAAAACATAATCCTAAGGAATTTGAGAAAGGATCGGGGTATGGGATAATGCTATAGTAACGTACTTGTATATGTTATATATAAGTATACGCTCTCTATTCTCCTATCTCTCTTAGGCTATTATTCTATATCTTCCGAAGACTCGAATGAAGATATGGATGCTAGAAGTGGAAGAGTTAACCTTGGTGGGGGAAGCACCGCAGCTAATGGACATGCCAGACCAAATACCAGGAGGAACCCTGGTCAGGCACAAGCTGCAATTTGGGTGTTGGAGTCCCGCAAGTTGATATGGGAGCAATGTATCAATTCTTCGTAAACATGATGCAAGCAGGAGTTGCTGCTGGATTAGGTGGAGGAAATGCTAGAGGAGGAAATCAAGATGCTCCGATGGTGAATAACTATGTTGTTTTGAGTTGAGATTATGCAAGGTTGGGAGGAAAGCCATTCATTGGGATTGCAGATGCAATTGAAGTGAAAAATTGGTTACTTCATTGCGAGAGAATATTTGTTGATTTGGGGCTTAACGATGAGCAGAAAGGATACTCGCTTCTATACAGCTACAAGGAGCAGCACTGTATTGGTGGAACAGTGTTACAATTGGAGTCAATGAGGGGACTATGACTTGGGTTGAGTTCAAAAGAAGGTTTGAGGAGAGGTTTATGTCGGAGATTGCTAAGTCTACTCTGCTCAGGAAGTTTGCTGAATTGGAGCAGGGAGATATGACAGTGCTTGAGTATGCGACCGGGTTTGAGGAGCTAAGGAGATATGGCTATGCTACGGTCGATACGGTTATTAAAAGGAATGAAAATTTCATTCGTGTGTTGAAGCCTGAGCTTGCTAGGGCCAAATTGCTGCATCTTAGGGATTTATGTGATGTTGTAGTTGAGATGGCCTTGAGGCGTGAAGAGTTGCTTGCTTTTCTTGAAAGAAATAAGGCAAAGGAAGCTCAAGGAGGACAAAGTCGGAAAAGGAAGTTTTTCCACAAGAAAGGGGCTCAGAAGGGTGGAGCTGCTATGAAAGGAAAGGTAGAGATGCTTCAACTGCGATCAAATTGGACATTATAAAAACCAGTGCAAGGAGCTAACCAAGGATGGAAAGGGCAAACTATTTGCATTGGAGCCAGCAACCTCGAGGCCAACAGCAAAGGAAAATGGAAAAGCTGTGTGACGCCCCACCTCTATGCTCATAATAACAAAGAGTATTAAAAGGAATACTGTCTATTATTACAAAGAATAAGGCTGGATAGGAGCGACCATCCGTAGTTGGCCTTACACAAATATTGGTTATCTCGATAGAGTTTGTATATACTTTTTATTTTTCATCTATTATTTATTTACTCCCATCGACACACCCAATACTAGTATAAAACGAACTACGACGGTTCATAATAGTTTAGGACATTAGATATAACAATAACACAGATAATATAAATGCGGAACACAGATAAAAACAAAAGTCTCATATATATATAACTGATGTCAGTTAATACATAGTTGACACAATACATATGATACAACTACAACTGTCGACTCTAGAAGTTATATATACAAGTACATTATCGACTAATATACATGAATACATATCGTTCTATACAATGACACGACTACTACAAAATGACAATGACAACTTCAGAAGATGTGAAAAGTCTTCATATCCTGAACAGCAACTCAAAGCAGAAAATCTACAACCTGAAATAACTCGGGTCTGACCCGAGTATTACATTCAAAAGAAAATAATACCCAGGTCAGTCTAATTCAAACTCAGTTATTAATGCACATAAGCAATATTAATCAAATATCAAATAGGTGACAGTCTCAAAAATCTCGTATATCCGACTCCTCGATAAAAGAATCGGATAACGCCAGATATAACACTAAACAGTGTTAAACAACAAATCAGCAATCCAAATCAGAATACAATTCCAAACCATTTGAAATTAACCAACGAAACAATTCGACAAATCGAACATCAATTTAAAACTGTCAATCTGATAGGGCTGCAGTACACGCACGCGTGTACTGCCTCGCCACTATCGCACGGAATACACAAAAACTCAGTGAAAGTCATAAATGATCACAAGGTTAAACCCAACGAAGCCGGATCAACACATGTGAAAATAAACTAGATCACAAGGGCAACAAGTAGTGGTAAGCAAGTGCAGACCACAAAGGCAAGGGCTTAACATCAGATATGAGACAAAGACAATCGCATATGCACCAGTCAAGGGCACCTGTACAAAGCCTGATTGGGATGTACATTGACTTAAATTCGAGACTACAACTCAATTGCAAACTGCTGAATTTCAAGTAATGAATTTTACAGTTGCAAACAGGTACAGAGACAAAGACGATGCACCTGTCAACAGCATAAGGGAGGCAACAGCAAAAAGAAACAACTCAGAATTGTTAAAGAACCAAGACATGTCGAAGCAAACAATGCCACAACCTGAAACTGGACAGTGCACTTGTGACAAGGCAACTTAGCAAGGCAACACGAATAACCAAATACAAGACTAAGCCAACAGTGGAACAACCAAGCACAGAGGCCACAAGTACGAATTGAACAACACAAAGAACTAACAAAGGCTTCACACTTCAAAACAGCAGGATGACACAAACACTGCTGAGATTCACAATGCAAAATCATGTACAGGGCATAGTGCATATCAACCCGGTAGCATGCTCAAAGCAAAAACCAACTCATGTTCAAGTTATACAAAGCAATTGACTACAAACAGTTCAGAAAAAAGCCAGAGTTGTAGACTACTAATTCAAGTTCATAAGACCAAGATACACCTAAGATGCAACAATACTTCTTAATGGAGGATGAACAAGAAGTCACAATGTCACAGCAAGATCAAGTGACAACATAGGGCAGTACGACTAAATGAAACTGGTCAAATGAAAGACTAGTGATGCATACAGTAAAGCGAAGACTTCAAGAATGATACAAAGCAGACATGAATGCATCCCTAAACCAAATGCAAGACCACAAGTACTACAACTCCAGACTATGCTACAGAAACAAAACCAAGTAAATGGTCAGGGCATACATCTACATACAGTGATGCAACTATAATGCACCAATACCAAAGCGATACAAGAACTAGATGAACAAGACATAGCAAGTGATCGAACCCATGATCAAAGTGCATCAGTGAATCAACTGGACAGTGATTCAAGCCAGAAGGAATTAACTACAAGTCGAGAAACTATGTTTGACAAAGATGTACCAAGCAACTGCAAGAATGAATACCAGCAAGCACCAAAGAACTACAAGTGAACCAAGAACCAAACTCAAGCTTACAGAAGTGCAACTAACCAATTAGCCAAGGAGAATCAAACTACAACAATGCGAGTCCAAGAATATATGCATACACACATACATATGTATGTATGCACATATACGGTCTTGAGTAAACAGGTAAATATGCAGCTGTGAAAATGGTCAGAAAACAACAGGCAAAAGTAGAACAATGTCAATATCACAAAGGTCAAGTTTATAGTCGAAGACTAACTGCAGTTCGAAGGTTGCAGAAGTCATAGAATAGCAACTAAAATCAAACTGGTATGGAAATACTACCAGATACAGTAAACCATATAAACCAAGTCGAACAAAATAATATTGCCACACTCACATTTGAAAATCATCAAAGCCGAGTATTTTAAATGCCGAAGCCAACCTATCACCAGCCAAAGTCAGGTAAGGAACAAATTGAAGCACAAAACAAATTCAATCAATTTTATAGAAATCGAAGTTTATCACGGCAACTCATCAAGACGCAGAAGGTAAACAAATCAGAAAACAACAACTTCCCACATAGTCGAATAGTCGACAAAACCAATGACGAAATCAACAATCAAATACGAACAAAGCTCACAGGTATCGAACACTAATAACACGAGAAGGAATTAAATGTGAGTGGAGCACTCACCATTTTCGACGAGGCAGTGGAGCTAAATCTTTAGCGATCGAAGCGGAGGCGACTCGATTAGTCGAGGAGCAGCGTACCAGACGATGTAATCCCTCGATTCGACAAAAGACGAATGCCAAATCGACCGAAGCCCTAGCTTCTGAACGAACGAATAAAGACGATTCTCGTGGCCGCCATTCAAATTTCTTTCGAACGTTTTCTTAGGGTTTGTGAATCCATGGGAAAGGAAAACGGGTAAAGGGTTTTAACGAAAATAGTATGGTACCAAATAGGGATATGGGTCATGATATACTTTTCTTTTAAGCCCATCAACCCTTAACAAATTTTCAAAAGAATTGCAACTGATTCGTAAACTCCAATACTAGTTAACAACCAATTTAAATCGTCCATTGACGGAAATTTTATTGTTACAAAAATTCGAACAACGAACGGTAATTAGCTAGCAAATTTATCGTTTAACGATGATTATAATTTTTGGGCAAAACCCCGGTTGTTACAGACTTCCCTCCTTATAAAAATTGCGTCCACGCAATCATAGGGAATAAATGGATAAAAGGTAACAACCAAAAGAGCATGGCAATGTCGAATGTATAAGCAAAGCAAGTGTCAGCAGGGAAGTATTAGATAAGAATTCAAAAGGTTCGACTGCTTCAAATCAAAAGAATCAACATCGAGGGAATCAGAGATCAAAATCAGACGTCTAACAAAAGCAAGAACAATCGAGTTCCAGCAACTAAAAGAGAAGGAAAAACAGAGCAGAAATCCCATACAGAGCACGAATTGAATGTGAGTAAATCAAATTACTCACCTGAATCGCCAGAGAAAAAGACGAAGCTCAAATCTCAAAAGTCGCAAATATTTACTTATCTCAAACGATAATCAGAAGACAAAACAAATATCTGATTATCTCATACGATAGTCAGAAAACAAATATTCAGTTATCAAAAATGATAATCAAATTTCTCAAATCAACAAATATTCGATTATCACAAACGATAATCAAATTTCAAATTCAACAAATATTCAATTATGAAAAGCGATAATTAAATCTCAAACCAGCAAATATTTAATTATCAAAAGCGATAATTAAATCTCATATCAACAAATATTTAATTATCTAACAGCGATAATTAAATCTAAAATCAACAAATATTTAATTATCAAAGACGATAATTAAATCTCAAATCAACAAATATTTAATTATCTAACAGCGATAATTAAATCTCAAACCAACAAATATTTAATTATCTAACAGCGATAATTAAATCTCAAACCAGCAAATATTTAATTATCAAAACCGATAATTAAATCTCATATCAACAAATATTTAATTATCTAACAGCGATAATTAAATCTAAAATCAACAAATATTTAATTATCAAAGACGATAATTAAATCTCAAATCAACAAATATTTAATTATCTAACAGCGATAATTAAATCTCAAACCAACAAATATTTAATTATCTAACAGCGATAATTAAATCTCAAATCAACAAATATTTAATTATCTAAAGCGATAATTAAATCTAAAATCAACAGATATTTAATTATCTCAAGCGATAATTAAATCTTAATCAACAAATATTTAATTATCTCAAGCGATAATTAAAAACAACAAATATCTGATTATCAAAAACGATAATCAGAACTCATATCAACAAATATCTAATTATCACAAGCGATAATTAGAAACAACAAATATCTGATTATCAAAAACGATAATCAGAACTCATATCAACAAATATCTAATTATCACAAGCGATAATTAGAAACAACAAATATCTGATTATCAAAAACGATAATCAGAACTCATATCAACAAATATCTAATTATCACAAGCGATAATTAGAAACAACAAATATCTGATTATCAAAAACGATAATCAGAACTCATATCAACAAATATCTAATTATCACAAGCGATAATTAGAAACAACAAATATCTGATTATCAAAAACGATAATCAGAACTCATATCAACAAATATCTAATTATCACAAGCGATAATTAGAAACAACAAATATCTGATTATCAAAAACGATAATCAGAACTCATATCAACAAATATCCAATTACCTGCAGATAATTGGAAACAACAAATATCTAGAAATCAATTAAGAAGACTAGAAAATCAACATAAAAGCTTGGATCGATCCCATCAGATGGCGAGTTTTTAATTCGCCGCACGTGCAACAACATATGGCCGAAGCCTACCAAGTACTCAACATAATTTTTGGCGCCCAACAAATGACCCGAAGGTCCAACATATGACCCGAAGGTCTAGTACTGGTATTTGACCCGAAGGTCCAACATATGACCCGAAGGTCCAACATAGTGGCTCGAAAGCACACGAAAACATCAAATATTTCAATTAACGAGTCCAGAATTAACCGAAATAGCAAACGCACATGTCCCATACCACGTGTTTTACTAAATCGTTTGATTCTCTTCATCGTTTCCTTGAAAGTGTAAAATTCATCAAAATCATCAAAACAGCAGATATTCAATTAACGAGTCCGGAATTAACCGAAATAGTAAAAGTGTGGTTCCATACTCCGCACTTTTGCTAAATCGTTTAAATCTCTTCATCGTTTCCTTGAAAGTGCAAAATTGTGTATTTTGTAAAAATACACTTTACATTCTCAAACGGACAAGTCCGGAATTAAGCGAAACGGTAAAAGAAAGGGGTCATAATCCTCGATTTTGCTGAATCGTTTAAGTCGCTTTCTCATTCCTTTGAAAACGCAAACTATTACAATTTTATAAAACAATTTTCATTTTAAAACAATTTTGCAATCACGTGATTAAAGCAGCAATATTAGTAACAATTTCGATAAGGAAATTGTACTTCTCAAAATACCGTAAAAACGGTCACAAATCAGTATTGCGGAATAACCGCTTGAAAACCCACTTTTAAAACTTGACGGTTACGGAAGCCAAAGCGACAGTAGTTTTAAAACGTCAAAATCACATCAAAACAATCTACATCAAAATGTAATATCAGTGAATTCTCATTCATCAAAATGCCACAAAACACCGTACTTCAAAATATAGCATTGGTGTAAAATTCCGTTGTAAAAATGACGGCAACAAAATACGTTTCATAACCAAGCATCGGTTCAACGTAAAATAATTGCAATAACGTGCAATTTAAATTTTTGCACGTACTACAAAATGAACAAAGAATCATTCAAATGTATCTTCAATGAAGATAATTTAAAACAGCAAAAATCTAATCAATAGATGATTAGTACAAAAGAAAGCCAGCGGAAATTTCAACAAAAATCACATATCTGCAATTTCTTCGAATCCTCAATTCGGATTCGAAATTCTCAAAGAAACAAAATAATTACAGCTATGTAAACAACAAATGAAATTCATATTAATTTCGTATTTTGATTTTTAAATCAAAAAGATTATCAGTTGTACTCAGCGAAGACAGTTTCACTGTTTCCGCTGCGCACTCTGACAAATAGAACACAAATCAATCAAATCATCAGAACACAATTTCACTAAAATTTCAAAACTTTAGTTTTGACTCAAATCACAGATAAAACATCGACCAATAGTTGTAACATATGTTTCATCCAAGTTATGTTTTATATTATGTCCATAAACCCCAAGCTCTGATACCAACTGTGACGCCCCACCTCTATGCTCATAATAACAAAGAGTATTAAAAGGAATACTGTCTATTATTACGAAGAATAAGGCTGGATAGGAGCGACCATCCGTAGTTGGCCTTACACAAATATTGGTTATCTCGATAGAGTTTGTATATACTTTTTATTTTTCATCTATTATTTATTTACTCCCATCGACACACCCAATACTAGTATAAAACGAACTACGACGGTTCATAATAGTTTAGGACATTAGATATAACAATAACACAGATAATATAAATGCGGAACACAGATAAAAACAAAAGTCTCATATATATATAACTGATGTCAGTTAATACATAGTTGACACAATACATATGATACAACTACAACTGTCGACTCTAGAAGTTATATATACAAGTACATTATCGACTAATATACATGAATACATATCGTTCTATACAATGACACGACTACTACAAAATGACAATGACAACTTCAGAAGATGTGAAAAGTCTTCATATCCTGAACAGCAACTCAAAGCAGAAAATCTACAACCTGAAATAACTCGGGTCTGACCCGAGTATTACATTCAAAAGAAAATAATACCCAGGTCAGTCTAATTCAAACTCAGTTATTAATGCACATAAGCAATATTAATCAAATATCAAATAGGTGACAGTCTCAGAAATCTCGTATATCCGACTCCTCGATAAAAGAATCGGATAACGGCAGATATAACACTAAACAGTGTTAAACAACAAATCAGCAATCCAAATCAGAATACAATTCCAAACCATTTGAAATTAACCAACGAAACAATTCGACAAATCGAACATCAATTTAAAACTGTCAATCTGATAGGGCTGCAGTACACGCACGCGTGTACTGCCTCGCCACTATCGCACGGAATACACAAAAACTCAGTGAAAGTCATAAATGATCACAAGGTTAAACCCAACGAAGCCGGATCAACACATGTGAAAATAAACTAGATCACAAGGGCAACAAGTAGTGGTAAGCAAGTGCAGACCACAAAGGCAAGGACTTAACATCAGATATGAGACAAAGACAATTGCATATGCACCAGTCAAGGGCACCTGTACAAAGCCTGATTGGGGATGTACAGGCACTTAAATTCGAGACTACAACTCAATTGCAAACTGCTGAATTTCAAGTAATGAATTTTGCAGTTGCAAACAGGTACAGAGACAAAGACGATGCACCTGTCAACAGCATAAGGGAGGCAACAACAAAAAGAAACAACCCAGAATTGTTAAAGAACCAAGACATGTCGAAGCAAACAATGCCACAACCTGAAACTGGACAGTGCACTTGTGACAAGGCAACTTAGCAAGACAACACGAATAACCAAATACAAGACTAAGCCAACAGTGGAACAACCAAGCACAGAGGCCACAAGTACGAATTGAACAACACAAAGAACTAACAAAGGCTTCACACTTCAAAACAGCAGGATGACACAAACACTGCTGAGATTCACAATGCAAAATCATGTACAGGGCATAGTGCATATCAACCTGGTAGCATGCTCAAAGCAAAAACCAACTCATGTTCAAGTTATACAAAGCAATTGACTACAAACAGTTCAAACAAAAAGCCAGAGTTGTAGACTACTAATTCAAGTTCATAAGACCAAGATACACCTAAGATGCAACAATACTTCTTAATGGAGGATGAACAAGAAGTCACAATGTCACAGCAAGATCAAGTGACAACATAGGGCAGTACGACTAAATGAAACTGGTCAAATGAAAGACTAGTGATGCATACAGTAAAGCGAAGACTTCAAGAATGATACAAAGCAGACATGAATGCATCCCTAAACCAAATGCAAGACCACAAGTACTACAACTCCAGACTATGCTACAGAAACAAAACCAAGTAAATGGTCAGGGCATACATCTACATACAGTGATGCAACTATAATGCACCAATACCAAAGCGATACAAGAACCAGATGAACAAGACATAGCAAGTGATCGAACCCATGATCAAAGTGCATCAGTGAATCAACTGGACAGTGATTCAAGCCAGAAGGAATTAACTACAAGTCGAGAAACTATGTTTGACAAAGATGTACCAAGCAACTGCAAGAATGAATACCAGCAAGCACCAAAGAACTACAAGTGAACCAAGAACCAAACTCAAGCTTACAGAAGTGCAACTAACCAATTAGCCAAGGAGAATCAAACTACAACAATGCGAGTCCAAGAATATATGCATACACACATACATATGTATGTATGCACATATACGGTCTTGAGTAAACAGGTAAATATGCAGCTGTGAAAATGGTCAGAAAACAACAGGCAAAAGTAGAACAATGTCAATATCACAAAGGTCAAGTTTATAGTCGAAGACTAACTGCAGTTCGAAGGTTGCAGAAGTCATAGAATAGCAACTAAAATCAAACTGGTATGGAAATACTACCAGATACAGTAAACCATATAAACCAAGTCGAACAAAATAATATTGCCACACTCACATTTGAAAATCATCAAAGCCGAGTATTTTAAATGCCGAAGCCAACCTATCACCAGCCAAAGTCAGGTAAGGAACAAACTGAAGCACAAAACAAATTCAATCAATTTTATAGAAATCGAAGTTTATCACGGCAACTCATCAAGACGTAGAAGGTAAACAAATCAGAAAACAGCAACTTCCCACATAGTCGAATAGTCGACAAAACCAATGACGAAATCAACAATCAAATACGAACAAAGCTCATAGGTATCGAACACTAATAACACGAGAAGGAATTAAATGTGAGTGGAGCACTCACCATTTTCGACGAGGCAGTGGAGCTAAATCTTTAGCGATCGAAGCGGAGGCGACTCGATTAGTCGAGGAGCAGCGTACCAGACGATGTAATCCCTCGATTCGACAAAAGACGAACGCCAAATCGACCGAAGCCCTAGCTTCTGAACGAACGAATAAAGACGATTCTCGTGGCCGCCATTCAAATTTCTTTCGAACGTTTGCTTAGGGTTTGTGAATCCATGGGAAAGGAAAACGGGTAAAGGGTTTTAACGAAAATAGTATGGTACCAAATAGGGATATGGGTCATGATATACTTTTCTTTTAAGCCCATCAACCCTTAACAAATTTTCAAAAGAATTGCAACTGATTCGTAAACTCCAATACTAGTTAACGACCAATTTAAATCGTCCATTGACGGAAATTTTATTGTTACAAAAATTCGTACAACGAACGGTAATTAGCTAGCAAATTTATCGTTTAACGATGATTATAATTTTTGGTCAAAACCCCGGTTGTTACAAGCTGTGTTGGGAGTTACGCTTATGATTCATGGTATGTTAGTTAGCATTCTATTTGATACCGGTGCATCGCATTCCTTTATATGTCATTGTATGATAGATAAGCTTAACCTAGAACCCTCATACCTAGTTACTTCCTTAAGGGTTGCTAATCCGATAGGAGGTTATGCGACTCTTGGGATGAGATGTGACCACTTAGAGGCTGAATTGTTAGGTCATACATTTGTTTGCAGTTTTCATGTGTTTGATTTCGTAGGATTCGGAATTATTTTGGGTATGGATTGGTTAAGTAAATACGATGCTAGGATATTTTCCCATGATAGAAAAATATCACTTAGACACCCTGACTGTAATGATCAAATCTTATACTCCGTAGAAAACCATAGTTTTGAGGTTAATGCTTTATTGGACATTATGGAGGCACAAGACGAGTTGAATCGAGTTTTCATTGTTAGAGAATTCGCAGATGTCTTTGAACCTGTAGTAGGATTGCCACCGAAACGAGCTACTGAGTTTCAGATAGATTTAGTACCAGGAGCAAAACTGGTGAGTAGACTGCCAAGTAGAATGACACCTACCGAGATGAAGGAGTTAAAGGTGCAGTTGGTGGATTTGGAAGGCAAGAACTTTATCAGACCAAGCAGTTCGCCTTAGGGAGCAGCTATAGTGTTTGCAAGGAAACCGTATGGATCATTAAGGTTATGTATCGATTATCGTAAGTTGAATGAGAAGACGATAAAGAATTGATATCCATTACCTAGAATTGGCGATTTGTTCGACCAATTGAGTGGAACCAAAGTATTTTCCCAGTTGGATTTAGCAATAGGGTTCCATCAGCTGAGAGTGGCAGAGGATAGAATTCTTTGACGGCGTTTAGAACCAAATATGGATCGTACGAATGGTTAGTAATGTTGTTCGGACTAACTAATGCGCTAGCAATCTTGGTAGATTTGATAAATTGAATTTTCTGAGAGCACTTGGATATGTTGGTGTTGGTGTTTATAGATGATATATTGATATACTCTAAAGATGAAAGAAAGCATGAATTTCATCTTAGAATGGTGGTCGAGATGCCGAGACATCATCAACTGAAGGAAATTTTTTTGAAGTGTCATTTCTGAAAGAAGGAAGTGAAGTTTTTTGGTCATGTCATCTTAGAGAAAGGGTTGTCTGCAGATCCGACTAAGATCGAAGCGGTAAATAATTGGAAAAGACCCGAGATAGTGACCGAGATAAAGAGTTTTCTTGGATTAGCTGGGTATTATCGAAATTCATAAAGGATTTTTCACGGATAGCGACACCGATGACCAAGCTAACGTGAAAGGATGTGAAGTTCATTTGGACCCGATAAGTGTGAGGAGGCAATCCCGAAGTTGAATCACTTATTCACGAATGCACTTGTGTTAGTAGTTCCAGAAGGGAATAGGGATTTAGTAGTGTACACAGATGCATGTGGAACCGGGTTAGAAGCTGTGTTAATGCAAAAGGGTAAAGTGATTGCCTATGCATCTCGACAGCTTAGGTCGCATGAGGTTAGGTACCCAACTCACGATTTGGAATTAGCTGCGGTAATTTTTGTAATGAAGGTGTGGAGACATTACCTTATGGGAGAGAGATTTGAGCTATATACGGATCATAAGTTGCTGAAGTATTTATTCTCTCAAAAGGAGTTGAATATGAGACATCAGAGGTTGTTAGAGTTTTTAGCCGCTTATGACTTTGGTATTAAGTACACACCAGGAAAAGGCAACAAGGTTGCAGATGCACTTAGCAGAAAACATCAGAATGTGGTGTTGGCAATGATAGCTGAGTGGAAAGATTCAGAAGCATTGACTACATGCAGGATACAGTGCAGAACTGAGGCTAGGTCTAGTAAGGAAACTGCTATGTTGTCATGTTTAGAAGTTCGACCAGTGATGATCGAAAGAAATGCTTTTAAGCAAGGAGAAGATCCAATATTAGCTGAGTGGGTCAGGAAGTTAAGAAATGGAACAGAGAGCAATGATTTGAAAGATTTCAGTCTTGAACAGAATAGGTGGTTAAGGAAAAAAGGAAGACTGTGTGTTTCGATTGTGGGAAACATTAGGAAAGAAATTCTTGAGGAATGCCATTGTTCGAGGTTCACTATTCATCCGGAGGAACTAAGATGTATCAGGACATGAAGAGGAGTTTCTTCTGGGAAGGTATGAAGAGAGATGTAGGCTTATGGGTGAAGCAGTGTTTGAACTGTCAATAGGTAAAAACCGAACATTAGAAACCAAGTAGGTTACTTCAGCCTCTAGATGTTCCAGTTTGGAAGTGGGATTTTATCTCAAGGGATTTTAGTGACGGGTTGCCTTGGTCAATTCGAGGAAATGAAAGTATATGGGTTGTAGTGGACAGGTTGACCAAGAGTGCCCATTTCATACCAGTCAAGTCAACCAGAACGACACATGTTTTAGCTAAGTTATTTATGAAGAATATAGTTCCTAGTAGCAAAGTAAGTGATAGAAATTCCTTGTTTACTAGCGAGTTCTGAAAGAGTCTACAGGATACTTTAGGTACCAAGCTCAAAATGAGTACCGCTTACCATCCGCAGACATATGGGAAAACAGAAATAGTTAACAAAATCTTAGAAGTTCGTTAAGAGCTTGTGTACTAGACTTTGGGGGATCATGGGAAGACCATCTACACTTAGTCGAGTTTTCATATAACAACAGTTATCAGTCTAGTATAAAAATGGCACCGTTTGAAGCTTTGTATGGAAGGCCATGCAAATCTCTAGTTTGTTGGTTATAGACCGAGGATAGGTTAGTTCTTGGTCCGGATTTAGTTAGAGAAGCTGCAGAAAAGATTGAGTTAATTAGAGCTAGAATGAAAGAAGCTTGGTTTAGGCAGAAGAGTTATGCTGATAAGAAACAGAAACGTTTGGAGTTCTCAATTGGAGATCATGTTTTCGTCAAGGTATCACCGATGAAAGGTGTAATTCGATTTGGGAAATCAGGGAAATTGGCACCGAAGTTCGTTGGACCATTTCCTATTGTAGAAAGGATCGGAAAACTCGCATATAGGGTAGAGTTACCGAAT
This sequence comes from Allium fistulosum, assembly GCA_030737815.1. NCBI lineage: Eukaryota > Viridiplantae > Streptophyta > Magnoliopsida > Asparagales > Amaryllidaceae > Allium > Allium fistulosum. The sequence continues at coordinate 924,591,200 of CM060906.1, forward strand.
AATTTGGCAGGAGTCCATGATGTTTTTCATATTTCTCATCTAAAGAAGTGTGTTCGAGATCCAGAGACTATTATAGCACCAACTATGTTAGAGGACTTAGTAGTGGAACCGAATTTGACTATAGTTAGAAGGTTGATTCGTATAATCGTGAGAGATGAGAAGAAGCTAAGGAACAAGACAGTCAGATTAGTTAGAGTACAGTGGAGCGACGACGAGAGAGACTGTACTTGGGAAATTGGGAGCAGGATTAGAGACGCTTATCCTAACTTGTTTCATGGTATGTTTTATCTTTATGATTGATCTGATGTTTACCTTATCGTAATTTCTAGGACGATATTCTTTAAGGAGGGGAGTCTGTAACGACCCTAATTTTAAAATTAATTAGGACATTTAATAAGTTAAATTAAATAAAATGATGTAAATGGTTAAGGGAATTAAGTTTGAATAATAGAAGGGTAGTCATGCCTATATAAATAATGAACTAAAGGGAATTAAAATGAAACAGAAAAGGCTAATAGATAAGGGCAAAATAGGAATAAGTTATATTCATATACCCTAAACCCTTCATGCAACTTTCATTTTACATGTTCATAAACAAAACTAAATCTAAGAAGAGGCCGTCCACCACTAGAGGAAAGCAAGAGGAACTTATGCAAGAATCAAAAGAAGGAAGCTTAATCAATTCATTTAAGAAGAAAATCTCAAATTCCTTAATCACAGGCTAAAGGTGAATAATAGGTTGCATCTCATATTTTCTTATTTTCAGTTATAGTTGAGATCCGAAATTATTTTGCAAATGATTTGCCATATTTTGATTGTTTAAAAGGATATATAGGCTTGTTGATGATTTACGTTATTTCATATGGGTTTTATGTTAAGGTTTAATTTGAAAATCTATTAAATGACATCTAAATGCCTTATGGTTTCAATATAAGGTCAGAAATATTATTTTAGGGTTGATTTCCAAGTTTCATAATTTTCTGAATTGATGTGGATTTATTATGAATATTCTAGTGAAGAAAATGGTTAATTGGGTTTAAAATTAATTACGGCTATTATATGTTAGCTTTGGGCCAGAAATTTAAATATGTTAGAAAACACATTAAAAACGATTTATGGGAATTTTTATAGAATTTTCATAAGTGTTTTAATAAGTATATAAAAGTATTTAAGGTATGGAACTTAAATGTTTTATATGTTTATAAAAGGAGAAGGGGCAATTTGTAAATGTTTTAAATTATTAATCTATGAAATTCGGCAGCACTTTTAGAAAACATTTTGGAAAAGAAATTGGCAACCAATTATATGATGACAAATAAGCAGGTTAGTTGAAAAGGAATTACTTTATAAAGATAAAAATCGGTTTTACAAGGCTTTTGCTGTACTACCACTTTCGGCAGCACCTTTCGACTTCATACTACCGCCTCTCCTATTGTCGAAACCAATACACATGGTATCAAAGACTTGGTACATAGTGAATTGGACATAAACGAAAGGTATAGAGTCAAAACAGGGCTTTTGAAGGGGTCGATACCTTGTTTTGCTTTCAAAAGGAAATGCTGCTTGCTTTGCTTTCGAAAAGAATGCTTTCGAATGAGATAGCTTTCGACTTGGTCAAGTGCTTTAAAAGAAAAGAGCTTTCGAAAGAGGTTGCCGCCTTTGTTTTAAGAAAATGCTTTCGAAAGGGTCAAAACCACTACTGTCGCATTCTACCATTCGAAGCAATGTCTTCGAAAGGGTTCTTTTACTTTAAACCCTGAGCTGTTTCTCCAATGATTTCATATGGATTGGTTTCGACACCATCCACTTCTTTTACTTAGGAAATTGCTTTTGAAAGAGTTTCTTTCGACTTTGTTCTTTAAAGACCCTTTTTACATTTTGAAAGTTAAACCCAATGGTTTCGAAAGGAATGGTTTTAAATGGTTTTGAAACATGTTCTCACTTGAATCCAATGCTTTCGAAAGGTTTTATTTATGTAAAGGACTTAATTCTTTCGAAAGGTATATGATAAAGGTTTCAAAGAGGTGGTTCCCCGATGTTTTTGAATGGTTTACCTTAGTGTTTAAATGGAGGGTTTCCAATGTTTTCGAAGGCATGTTCAAAGTGTTTTGAAAAGAGGATGTCTAAGGTTTTATAAAGCTTTCAAAAGGATACTTTCAATGTTTTCGAAAGGTCTATTATAAATGTTTTCAAAAGGTATGTTTTGGTATTTCGGCCTAAGGTTATAAAGTAAAGTAGTTTACTTGTATCGAAAGGGGTGCTTTCAATGGTTTCAAAAGGGGTGCTTTCAATGGTTTCGAAAGAGGTACTTTCAGAGATTTCGTAAGTGATTGTTTAACGGTTTTAAACAAAGGTTTCGAATGTTTTCATCAACAATATGTTGTGTAAAATATATATAACATGGCAAAGTTATTTGAGTAAAGCATAGAGTATATTTTCCTTGTTTAAGTATAATTTGTAGGGTTAAATCAATTTGAACGAAATGTTTTTAAGGAAAATTTGATGGGGTAGTTGACCCTAAGTAAATGACTCAGGTATTAGAATACCAGATGGGACTGGTATGGGGTCGCACCCTATACTTTAGCTAGTAGCCCCTAGCTAATATAAGTCCAAAATTTCAGTGTGTAGGGCTTTGTCACAAGTAAGACTAAAATGATGTTAAACATAGAAAGGAATATACAGAGTAAAGATAGGTTATTGGTGAGCCCGCAAAACTATTAGGATCAGTTGACCCTAGGAGAAGTAAGTTAGGGACAGACCATCCAGTAGTTTGTCTAACAGAAGTTAGATTATTTGTTTATTTTGTTTGGTAGGCCCGAGTCAGCCAAAGGTTTGTAGTTAGCCAAACAAAATAGTAGTGTTCGGACATATAGTCCATTGATTACCTGATTTGTATGCATACATGATATTGTTATTATTGTTTAACCAATTTGGTTGCAGGATTTTGATTTGCAAAAGATATGTTTTAAAAAGGGATATTAGTGAGGGGAAACCCGTTCGGCTAAGCGGCGTGGTCTCATTTAATATCAGTAAACCGCGATGTATAATATTATTCACACCAGGATTTATGTCTAACTCGAAGTTTATGTTTTTCTCTTAAACTCTCAGGTGCTCAAAATATGATTTGAGTAGGTTGAGAGTTGAGGATTTACAGGTTTTAATAGGTGGACGAATAAAGCTTCTGAAGACGTGCAGGAGGCATGGATAGCTATTTAGAAGTAGTTGTTTTTATTTCTATTTCTGTTATGATGTATTAAGACACTTTTTGTCTATTTAGTACTATGATCATCCAAGGGGGCATCTTCATATGTCGCTCTTAGCGTATTTTGTAATAATTATATTTGACCAAAACCTGGGATATGTTTTGGGATTGTGTAATGGAATATGAAATATGTTTTTGAAATGTAATCAGTAAAGTATGTTGTTTTTAGAATCTGTGATTTTGTTTCATATTCATGTGCTTCTGATATTACGAATACCATTAACATTACCATATTTTGTCATCGGAAGTTAATACTACAGATGACTACAGCATTTGTAGCGCTTAGCTTCGGCCCTCAAGATAGGGGATGTTACACGATCGAAGGCCCGGGACTGAGTCATTGCACCTACAAAGACAAAATCGGTACGATTTGACCGCCCATCAACTAACTCTTATCCCCAGAGTGCGGATATGAGTATAAATAGGTAGCTGAATGAGGTTCAACCATTCACTGTTAAATGAACTCCGGCCTAAAACCGACATGAAGAGTATAAACTCGCTAAGGATGGAGTTCGACCGTCCAATGTCTAACCCCGCTAATCCAGGACTAGGTGCATGAGTATAGTTACTCAATAACCGCTGAATTAGACGGCGTAACATTAAGGCTTGAGCCTAGCGTTTGATACTACCCAAGACCACGACCGCATGGAGGGCTTAGGATAGAGCTAGTGGATTGTTACCAGAATTAATGAACAACAAATTACAAGTACATTGAATGGAAAGTAATAGTTCAACTACTTAAATAGCAATTCACACGAAAGCTCAACAGGAAACAAAAACTTTTATTCATGTGATAGTTTTTGAGATCGTGGTACAAGTTATTTCAAAAAACGGGGCGTACAACCACAACTAATAAAAGAAACGACGAACAAGCAGCTATGCAAACTATGCACACACGGAGCCGAAGTGATGGCTATTTCTTCAACCACCTCTCCTTTTTGGATTTTTCGGGAGTGCTGCCACTTAAGCCCCCGATGTTTTTATTCTTGGATCCTTTGCCACCTTTTGCAGGAGAGCTTATAAAGATAGGAGGGAGTTCACTGGGAATCAATCCGCTGGGTGGAATAACTTGTAGTGGCACAAGGTGTGGATCGTCAATGTCCACCTCGAAGGGCTCAGCTTTAGCTTTCTTCTTCAGCAACTCCTCCTTCTAGATACGCTCTTTCAAGCTTATCTCATCAGTGCGTTCAGAGGCGCCGGTGATCACAACATCATCGAATTCATCCACTAGGAGCAGATCATCAACCTTATCATCGTCAAGAGCTCCGTACCTCTATGATTCTTCCTAAGCCTCAATTTTGTCTTCCTTTTCTTTCTTGAGAAGCTCCTCAAGTTCCTCAACGCGGTGGGCTAAGGCATCTTTTTCCTTTTGCAAGGAATATTTTTTCCAGAGCAAGTGCCCCGCTGCGATTAAGAGCAGCATTGAGTTCCTTTTTATAGCAGCATTGAGTTCACTGCCTCTGATGTTTCTTTGCACTTATCTCCGCTTCTGCAAGTTTTGTTGTCAGTTCCGACAGTTCGTCATCTTGGTGTTTGATTATGTCTTCATCACGTATCGCCTCTAGATTGAGATGATCTATTTCATATTGACATTCGATTGACACTTAAGAAATTTTTTCCACCAAGTGTTGAATTGATTCATGCTGCACAAACACATCATTAATGCACGTGAGAGAACTTTCCTTGGCATACCCTAGGATCATATGTATTATGGTAAGGAATTTAAGCCCATCGAAGCAGATTTTTGGAAAAGTGGCCTTAAGCTCGGCTAATTTCTCCGCTATAGAAGTGTCAGAAGCTGCAGCTGGAAAGGATGGATCGGAAGAAGCAATTGGATGCTATCTCGATCTATGGTCACAAGATTGCTTTAAGCTCAAAGAACCAGAGTGTTGCTCATGTGATGTGGCGATTTGAGTGTCGCGGTAGGGAGGCTGATCTCCGCTATGAGCAGGAAAATTAGGCTGATCTCCCCGGCGAGATGTCTAAGATTAGGATTTGTGCTTGGAAGAGGAGGAGGATTCCCTTGAATGATAGCTTCTTTCCCATCCGTCGTCTTTCTCCTTGCGCCTGCTAGATTCTAAGTCTCGACTAGATCAATAATACGTTGAAGAACCTCTCAAGCGATCGAAGGCTCGAGACTGAGTCATCGCACCAGCAAGGACCAAATGAGAACGTGTGAGTAGCTATCTTGCAAAGGAATAATGAAGAGCGTGTAGTGAAGTGCATGTGGTCGTGAGTGTCCTAGTGTTCCCCTCTGACAGACTTGTGGCTGTAGCCTTGCTCATGGGCATTTTCTCTCCTTTATAAGAAGGATGAATGCCTTCACCACTCCTAGTAGGAGAATTGAGCCCTTCAATGTTGATATTTGGAAAATCGTAGGTCATAATATCATTTGGAATTTGGAGGTTTGAAAATCCCTTCAATGAACTTTCCAAGTGTTGGAAAGATGATTCTTCTTCAATAGTAGTAATGACGAACTACGGATCTACGACAGTTTTTCTTTTACGAATTTTATATGCCAACCTCTTTTTTCTCTTGGTGGGTGTTTGAGATTGCGCACCTTGCGACGGTTCGACCATGGGTGCCTTTCCTGGGTCTGCATCAGCGTCGTCGGGTTTGTTGGCCTGGAAATCCCTAATCTCACCTTCTTCAATGTCATCTTGAGTCTCAACGGCAGGGGACACGAAAGGATTGATGGCATCCTTTTCTTGCTCTATAATGTTTCTCGGCATTGTTGTGCTTCCAAGGATCCCAATGCTACGACCCTCTTCTAGCAGCCCGAATAAAGATAGTAACTCGTCGGTAACAAGAAGTTTGATATCCCTATCTTCAACCGGGGTAGCGCGAATAGCGGCGACCGCTCTTGAAAAACTAATGCCTTCGGGATGTGGGTGGACACTTGTAGAAATTCCAGATGTTAATAGATTCAAAAATATGACTTGGATTTAAGGACTTAAGAATGAAATGATGGTAACACTTACGTCCTTCCAACCATCGCCTCGCAAAGCCAGGTGGGCATCGAATATAGAACTACTCATGCTTGAATAAAGAGAGCTTATTCTAGGTGCCTGTCAAGACTTGGTAGTTAGGCGAAGGTTCAAGAAAAACGTAGGAAAGACTTCCTAACCATCGTTTGAAGTTATAAATGAATCTTATGTCCTCGGGAGTTGGCAGACGAAATAGAACACTCATGAATAGTAGAAAGGTTCCATGTAGGAAGGCGTAACTGTTTGGATGGAGTTGAACGGGAGCTATTCCAAGATATCTCAGCATCTCTCAAATAAACGAGTTAAAGGGCGGTACGCATCTGGCCCAGCACATAAATTTGTTACACGCCGTGTACCCCGCATGGGGCAAGTGAGGCATGTCGTTTATTAAAGGAACCAAGACATACAAATGGAATTCCATGTATAGAACATAGTCGGTGAAGGGTAGCCTCACCAATTTGGGAGGCTTGGGAATCTATTGGGTTATTTAGAAGAGTGGCACCTTCCACTTCATTGGGAGTAGGACTTACATCAACCGCCGGGAGGACTGGGACATCTGAGAAAAGGTCGACTGGTGGGTCAGAAACATCAATCTGTTCTGCTTGATGGCTGGGAGAAAGCCTGGCGGATATAGTCGTAGAACTTGATTTTGCTTCAGAATCGATGTGTTGCATTGCTGGATCGGAAGACATATCAGCTAAACACTCTGAGCGTCTGGAGTAGCTATACTCAGTAGATAATCGAGGTTAGAAAAGTTTACTTATTCCCCCCGTGTTAAGTGTAAGCTAGTGCAATATAGTGAAGTGTATGGTAGATATAAATAGTTTAAAATCAGAAGAAAAAAAACAAAGTAAGACGACGGGACTTTGGATTTCGACCAGAGTAACCGCCATCGCCGACCGTTACAACTGTCAAGGAAATTGGTCGATTGCGAAAGCTTTGTGATCGGCTATCGGCATGTCAGAGTGTAAAGTTTGTCGTTCAAGTCCATATGCAAGTTTTTAGTATATGTTGAAAGTTCCATAGAATTGATTGTTCAATCTCGAGTTTAATAGTGAGTATGCAAGTTTTATTGTTCATCATCATTGTATATCCAAGTTCACTAATGTGAGTTAGTGATGATTGTCCAAGCAAACAAGGTTGGATTAGATTGCAAGTTTAAAAGTTTCCTTCTGTCGGTCCTTACTCTAATACCAATCCCTAAGTCCATGCCGATCCCTAAGTACATGCCGATCCCTATGTCCAGCTGATCCCTATGTTTAGGATGATCCCTTTTCCAAAGCCTCATAACCAAACCCTCTCTTCAACCTAAGTACACCGATCCCTTCTACTTCGTCCTCAACTCGTCTAACCTCTACACCGAGGGATCAGCATAGAATCAAATATCCAACACTGATCCCTCCTTCATTCCATCTTCCTCCTTCTGTTTTTCCTCCCATCTTCCTTCCCCTTACATATTCTACCGAACCCTATCCACCAATAATCCACTTCCTCCAGGCCACTTCAATCGTAATATCATCACAGCCTCGAACGCTATCATAATCACTAACAACATAAAATCCAATTGAAGGCTATAGTTCAAAATCATACCTATGTGAATGTTTGATTCAAGATGGAGGTGAGTGTTTGAGGATGTTTGAATTGGAAGGGAAGAAGAAGTAAATTTATGGGATAGGATGGATCGTCGGCAGATTTAAGGCTCGAGGTAGGAAAGTTCATGAATTAAAAGCAAGGGTTTAGTGCAAAGGCAAATGACTAGAAAATGAGAGAAGTGAGAATGGAAGGGATGGAAGGTTGGTATATATATGGGCTAGGGTTCGGCCCAAAACACTGAGCACGTAGTGTGGAGAGAGGGATCGACATGAAAGCTCGCCGATCCCTATTAGTATGGACTCAAAAAAGGGATCGGCATACATATATGTTGACCCCTACAAAAGCCTTATTAAAAAAGAAAAAGAAAAGAGAGAGAGCAGAAGAGAAAGGGGTCGGCTAAATGTATGACGATCCATACACAAAAAAGGGAAGGAAGAAAAGAATGAGAGGGGTCGGCTAAGCATGTGTCGATCCCTCTATACAAAAAAATGTTTATAAGGGCTCGGCTATGAACATGAACATACAAAATACTACGAAAATTGGCAATGACCCGTAAATGTTCGAACACGTCCGGGAGCCAACAACGAAAACGTGTATATGATTGTGCACGTGAATGACCTAAAAGTTTAATTTTTGTAATCGGCAGAATTGAAGTCAAACCTGAAACCTTCGAGCTCGAGGCTAGACCATATAACAAAAGCTTGCTAGTCTCATAGAAACGGTTATATATATATATCAGTTGACGGGATATGGCACTAGATTTATATGATTGGAAGTTGACCAAGTGTCAGGACAATCAAAGAGGAATTCGATGCCTTGGAAAAACGATTCGATAAAAGAATAGCAACTGTTTAGAAAGCTAAATGGATCTCATTCTCAACGATTCAAAGCACGTTATGTTAATCAAAAGACGTACTTTGGGGGAGGCAAGTGTTACTTGGCATTCTAGCCCGGCTATATTGAACCGATTGCATGAGTTAGATCCGATTGCAATCAAGGTCGATGATTCCAGAATGATGATTGTGGCCCCTGGAAGTCAAGTACAGATGGTTATATGAAGTCAAAATTGTCCGGATTTGATGGATGTACAATGTAGGATGCTCAAAGCATGGAATATGGCTCAATGAATGGAAGGGTTTGGCATAGCATGGCATATTGGAAAGGATCGGCATATTCAATCAAAAGGAGTCGGCGGGCTGCGTTGAAGAGGGATCAGCGTATATCTAAGCTCAAGTGCATTCATACATTTAACAATCAATATCTCGAGATCTATAGGCCCACTACCAAAAATCAAATTAGCAGAGGCATTTTGAAATGCCTCTTAAATTTTAACTAGGGGCTAAAAACTATGTATATTTTCCCCTACAACTATGAGAGGCAAATGAATATCCGCCCCAAAAAATGTAGCCTCTATTGCTAAATAGAGGAAAATTTGTTTTAAATTTGCCTCTATGGTAGGTGGACCCAAACACCAAAAGCACTTCATTAAAGACAATTACAAGTGCCTCTAAAAAATTTAAGGCTTTTATAATTGCCTTTCATGTAAAAGTAGTTACAGGACCTAAAAAGATATAATGTCCTTTGTAAATGCCCCTATTGAATAGAATATTATAATCAGATATTCAACGTGCTGTACATGGTTAAATATATAACTCATTTTACAAATTAAAATCAAAGCAAAAGGAGAATATAAGTTCATTTCAGCATATGCACACATAAAGAATACAAACAGCAAGTAAAATAGCAAATTCATACTCCATTGCCGCATGATGTTAAATAGCAAGTTAAATAGTTAAACAGCAGCATATGCACACATAAAGAATACAAACAACAAGTAAAATAGCAAATTCATACTCCATTACTGCATGATGTTAAACAGTAAGTTAAATGGTTAAACAGCAACATATGCACACATAAAGAATACAAACAATAAGTTAAATAGCTAACTCACACTCCATTGTCGCATGATGTTAAACAGCAAGTTAAATAGTTCAATAGTCAAATATCACTGTACTACATGAAACACGAAAAAACTGCATTTATTTCCCATTTCAAACAGCAAAGAAAACATGAAATTTTAGATCCCATATATACATAATTCATAAGTACCCTGACTAAACCACTTACATAACAAGGAAACTAATAATAACATAACATCAAGTTTTTTAAAACTAACTACTTACATGATGTAGCGACATGATTTGTTGTATAAAATCCATATCACTTAGAGTTGATGTGAAATTCCCCACAGGATGAGAAATTGGTGCATATAAAGGTGCGTGATATGGATGAGGATAGTAAAAAGGTCCATTTTGTGGATATGCCGACTATAGATGTAAGAGAGACTGATGTCGTGGTGGCGAATTATTTTGCGCAGGCGTTTGATGTTGGACGGGCGATTGATGTTGCATGGGTGATTGATGTTGCATGGACATGTGAACTGAAGATGAGTGTTGTCCGGAAGGAGTATCTAGATTAGAAGACTGATGCTGTGAGGATAAAATCATACACCGCAACTCATTAATCTCCTTCCTTTTTTGTTCATTCATTCCCGTAGGTCAAGATATTCCGACTGCAATGATGCATAATCTCTTCCTTTTCGGGATCTATGAATAGATGAAACATGTTGAGTTTGTTGCACCCATGGAACCATGCTTGGTGCTACAACTTCTCCATAGCCTCGAACTCTGCCACCGGTCTCATAACCTCTTACAGACACATATGCTTTCAATCTCAATTCCGGTGTCTCCTCACCATGAGTATCAACTAATTCCCTTAGCTATTGGGATAAAAGTGCCTGTAAAAGTTAATTATTAATGAGAAAATTTTAACTAAAATGATCATTTGACAAGTTAAAAAGAAAAAGAAGCCATCAATCAAAGTTAGTCAAGGCGGTGAGATAAAATACTAGTGCTAAACAACCAAGCCTTGTCACTGTCTCTATTTTGAATGATGGTTAAGTTTATTACGACTGACCACAATCTCAGTACTCAGATATTCCTCACCGTGGTATTCAGTTCAGTGTAAAGTTCATCTTCAGATCCATGGATCAGAGTTGAATTTTGAATAGATCTGAGAATAAGATTTGAATAAGGGTTTGAGGAGAATAATATTTTGTATTCTTTATTTCAGAAGAAAATGATTTCAATTCAATACAATACAGTTTCTTTCGGTACTGTATTTATATACAATACAAGCCTTAAAAGGCTTTGGGCCTTCGGGTCTATACACATTTGTATTATGCCCGTATTGCAGATATTACAAAAGACAACACAGCCGAGTATTCTCACTAACTCCCCCTCTCAAACCAATATTAGGTTTAGGGTTACACTTTGCTCTTACGATCCATGGTGGCGCAAAAGAGTGTCCTTGCCCTAATTAGCTCTACACAACGAGCGCTTGTAGATTTCTTCGATCTTCCATCTCTATCCTCCTTTTACTGCAAGGCTCCTTTTTCAATTGACGAGAATTCTCAGTGGCTTTTCTTAGTTCCTCAGAGTTCGACATACGATCTCCTTTAGATATGATTCCAGTATCAATTTGAGGCACTTGAGATGAGATGGTCGGAGTTTTGATTTCTTTGATGGAGAGAGCTGTCTTGCTTCCTACCTTCAGCTTATCTCGAAACTTCAGGAAGCTCCTTGCTGATAGGGCTTTGGTAAGAACGTCTGCCGGTTGGTAAGCTGTAGGTATGCGATTGATTTCTAACATTCCTTTCTGCACTTGCTCACGAACAAAATACAAATCGATTTCGATGTGTTTTGTTCGTGCATGCAAAATTGGATTAGCTGCCATGTACACAGTGCTTTGATTGTCACACCATAATGTTGGTTTGGCTGTAGCGTTGATATGTAGCTCTTTTAGTAGGGATTGTAGCCAAATTATTTCTACAGTTGCACTTGCGACACTTCTGTATTCTGCTTCTGTGCTCGATCTTGATATAGTTGTCTGTTTCTTCGAGCACCATGACACTGGATTGTCACCAATGTAGATGCAATATCCAGTTACAGACTTTCGATCATCGATGTCTGTGGCCCAATCTGCATCTGCATATGCAACTATGTTTAAGTCACTACATCCTTTTAACAGTAGTCCATAGTCTGATGTTCCCTTGAGGTATCGTAGTATTCTCTTTACAGCCTTCCAATGCTCATCATGAGGTTCCTGCATAAATTGAGATACTTTGTTAACACTGAATGAAATATCTGGTCTAGTAATAGTGGAGTATTGTAGTGCTCCTACAATACTCCTATATTGCTTGGCATTTAATATGGGTTCTCCCCTGTTTTTGGACAGTTGTTGACTGCTTATCATAGGAGTTGGTTGTGATTTTGCTTCATGCATTTTTGATTTGATAAGTATTTCTTCAATGTAGTTCTTTTGACTTAGTAGTATCTCTGTCTTTGATTTTCTATTGACCTCAATTCCTAGAAAATAGTTAAGATTGCCAAGGTCTTTGATGGAGAATTGCTTGTTCATGTATTGTATGATGCTTGTAATTTCTGCACTATCATCACCTGTTATAATCATGTCATCTACATATATTAGAATATAGATAGTATGATTATTATTGCTTTTAACAAATAAGGAGTTGTCTGATTTGGTAGACTGATAGCCTAAGGTGTTTAACATGGCCTTCAGTCTATCAAACCATACTCTTGGTGCCTGTTTCAGGCCATATATGGCCTTGTTCAGCTTGCAGACATGATGATCATTTTGCTTGTACCCTTGAGGCTGCTCCATGTAAATTTCTTCTTGAAGGATGCCATTCAAGAATGCATTGTTGACATCCAGCTGCCTTATCTCCCAGCTTTTGCTCAAGGCAATTGTGAGCACAACTCTGATGGTTGTTGATTTTACTACAGGTGAGAATGTCTCACTAAAGTCAAATCCATATTGCTGTGTATATCCTTTGGCAACCAGTCTTGCCTTGTATTTGGACACTGTTCCATCTGGATTTTTCTTCAACTTATAAGTCCATTTGCATCCTATTATGTTTTTGTTTGTTGGAGGAGATACTAGATTCCATGTTTTATTCTTCATTAGTGCTTGATACTCTTCATTCATTGCTATTCTCCAGTTTTCATCACTGTAGGCTTGCTCGAAGGACTCTGGTTCTTCTATATCTATTGTAGCTGTATAGGTTTTTGGTTTGAATATTCCCCTTTTTGATCTAGTGATCATGTGATGACCTGTTCTGATTGGTAATTCATTATCAGTAGGTGCTGAATTATCATTCCCACCAGTGTTGTCCGGAGATTGCTCTTGTAATCTGTTAGAACTTATTCTTTCACTTTGATTGCTCGATGTGACAGGTGATTGAGCAGGTATGCCAGGTTGTTCTTCTGTTCCATGACCTGGTTCAGGCAACACAGTGTGTTGTGGTTCAGAGACACCTGCTTCCTTGGACTTCCATGCTTCAGAGTAAACAGGTATACTTGAAATAGATGCTCTTGGATTATAAACCTTCTGAGTAGTTTTTATACTAGTTGAAGTAAATGGGAATACTTTTTCATTGAAAACAACATGTCTGCTGATAAATATTTTTCCTGAGTTATCCAAGCATTTGTAGCCTTTCTGTTTGGTTGCATAACCCAAAAATGTACAAGCACGAGATCTAAAATCTAATTTATATCTATTGTATGGTCTTAGGTAGGGAAAGCACAAACATCCAAAGGTTCTAAGATCATTGTAATTGGGTTTGATTCCCATGAGTTTTTCCACTGGACTTACTCCATTTAGTACTTTAGTAGGAAGTCTATTAATTAGATGCACTGAAGTACTAAATGAGTCTGGCCAGAATTTCAGGGGTAAAGAAGCTTGAGCAAGTAAAGTTATCCCTGTTTTTACTATGTGTCTGTGCTTTCTCTCAACTAGACCATTTTGTTCAGAGGTATATGGACATGTGGTCCTGTGTACTATACCTCTGTTTAGGAAAAACTTGTCAAGTGACTTATACTCACTACCACCATCACTTTGGATAATTTTAACTTTATGACAAGTTTGTCTTTCAGCCTGAGTGATAAAATGAATAACAGCATTATACGTTTCTGACTTAGTTTTCAGAAAATATATCCATGTATATCTAGTAAATGCATCAACAAAGGATATATAATATCTGTAGCCATAATCAGAGTTAATGGGTGCAGGACCCCAAAGATCAGTTGTAACCAGTTCTAGTGGCATTTTGTATTCAGTAGTAGAGTTAGCAAAGGGTAATTTATGACTTTTACCCATTTGACAAAATGTACACACATATGGTAAAATAGGATCATTAAAGGAAATATTAATATCTTTCAAGACCTGTTTTACAACATTTACATTGGGGTGTCCCAATTTATAGTGCCACTGATCAAATACACTTTTATTGTTTTCAACAGATGATATTTCACAGTTATTACTGTGTTTTACTTTCTCAACACTACTTCTGCAGTCATTCACAGTGAACTTGTACAGACCATTCACTGCATCACCCTGCAAAAGTATTTCACCTGTTAGTATGTCTTTAACTAAACAATATTTGGGATAGAATTCAAAATACACATTGTTATCATGTGCAAATTGAGAAACACTCATAAGATTTTTCTTAATTCTTGGTACTCTTAATAGATTATTGAGGTATAACTGCCTTTTACCTTTGACACAGGCATTACCAATATGAGTGATCCCAATAGGCTTACCATCCCCCATAAATATTAACTGTTTACCTCTATACTCCTTGTTGCCGAGATTTAAGTTGTCAAGATTATTTGTCAGATGATTGGTTGCACCTGAGTCAGGATACCATGTTTCATCTTGTATATGTTCTGATCTTGCTGTTTCATCTTGATGTTGATTCATGCCATTACTCTGTTTATTTGGATCCTGTTGGGCTTGTGCCATGTTTGCACTGTGGTTACCATTCCTTTGATTGTTTGAGTTTTGTCCTGGCACGTAATTGACATTGAGTCTAAAGTAGCATTTTGGTGCAGTGTGACCTATCTTTTCACAGATCTGACACTTTGGTCTGTTGTTGTTGTTGCTCCATCTTCCCCTGCCTCTGCCTCTTCCAGCATTGTTTCCCCTTTGATACTGTTGGTTGTTTTAAGTTTGATTTCTGTTCTTGTTGCTGTTTGAGGCATAGTTGATGGACATATCACTGTCTATTGGCTTCTTGTACTCCAGTCTTCCTTCATGCGCAAGAAGAATAGAACTGACATACTCAAGAGATGGTAAGGTTTCTTGAGAGGATATTACTGCCACTACAGATTCATATTCATCATTTAAGTCGGTTAAGATAGTTAACACTTGCTCTGTATTTGAGATTTTGTGTGCTGCTGCTTCAAGCATGTCACATATATTCTTGACTTTTCCCAAGTAGTCTCTCATTGTTCGATTCTCTTTTCTGACATTTTGTAATTGCCTTTTGTAATGCATTACTTTAGCGGCTGACTGAGTATTGAAAATTCTTTCCACTATCAACCAGATTTCATTAGTTGTTCTGCATCCAATTACTTGAGGCAATAGTTTTACATTTATTGATGAAAGTAACCAAGAACTGATAAGACTATCTTGCCTTTGGTATTTTACATATTCACCATTGCTTACTGTCTTGTTTTCTGAATCAGTAATGAACTTGGGTGGAACAGCAGTGGTGCCAAGAATGAATCCTTCCAGGCCATATCCTCTAGCAGCAGTCTCAACTTGAATTTTCCAAATGAGATAATTGTCTTCTTCAAGTTGTGCAGTGATGAGTTGAATCTGAGGACTGATTGTAGCTTTCAGGAGGTTTTCTGCTGAGGCAGTGACTTGTAGTGGAGGATTAGATGAATTGTTGGAGGTTTCTGAGTTGTCATCAGCCATGAGGAAACTTCTTGAATCAAGAACTGCTCTATCGTATTGAGATCAGATAGTGATCAAGAATTTGTCTTTGCAGAATCCAGGTAAGTTGCAACTGGGTTTAGATGATGATTTTTAATCTGATAAGCCAGTGGTTTGGCACTTGCCTTCTTTCTGTTTTGATGATTTTCTTGAGATCTTGACTGTTTTTCAAATCTGACTTGATCGATGAAGGAGACTAAGTGCAGCCAGAGTTCTAGGCGAGGCACTAGTCTTTGGAGATGAGTCTTGCAAACCCAAATGATGATAATGCTTCTGATGGGTAATTAATCTCCAAATGATGAGATTTCTATGATGGAGATTAATGTTTTTTCTTTCTTTTCAGGATTTTGATGCAGTTTTGCTTTGAAGATTAGCTCTGATACCAAGTTGAATTTTGAATAGATCTAAGAATAAGATTTGAATAAGGGTTTGAGGAGAATAATATTTTGTATTCTTTATTTCAGAAGAAAATGATTTCAATTCAATACAATATAGTTTCTTTCGGTACTGTATTTATATACAATACAAGCCTTAAAAGGCTTTGGGCCTTCGGGTCTATACACATTTGTATTATGCCCGTATTGCAGATATTACAAAAGACAACACAGCCGAGTATTCTCACTAGGATCAGGAACCTGAATGAAGCATCAAAACTTGCTGATGATATTTCTTCTATGATATCTTCAGATCTATGGATCTGGGGAACATTATAGGTTACAGATATATGAAATTTTGCATGCTTTAGAACAAGGTGGAGTGCAATAACAATTTCAGACATTTACTGTAACGGTGAAGACCAAGGTGCTAGCGGTACTGGTCTTGGTACTCTAATAAGTCCTATGCTTCGAATGCTTAATGATAGGGCACAGGATGAATTAATAAGGTGAGCAGTAGAAAATTAATTTGGTTGTATCTGACTATTGCTATCTTTTGATATGCTATTAGTTGTTATTTGCAGAAATATGCGTACACATGACAATAGTAAGCAGGAGTGGACAGACAACGAACTGAAGATACTATGGAGACTCATGAGAAGCTTCTTGATTTAGTCGCTCTGTTCTGTTATGTAGGCTAAATGATCCAGCTATTTCTACCAGAATATCTGATCATCTAAAGAAACAACACAAGAGAGCGAGGTCGAGACAAAGACAAATGATAAATCCATTTGCTATTGTCATGTGGTGATACATACATCTACAAATTTAGCAAAATATGCAGTAGATATATACATCCCAAACGCATGCTCGTCTAGTAAATTCCAGAACGTCAAGCTAAATCATGGACACCTAGAAGGCATCTAAGAACTCACCCTTGATATGTAACCATCGATTCCCATTATATTTTGAACAAAGTCCACATGATACTCATCGTTTTTTTTAATTCAGTGAGCGTTGGTTATAATGACTGGTAAAAAGTACGTGGAGTTATCACTAAGTAGCCACTTGGGAGTGCTCCAAGAAAAATTTACCGCTACTGAAGCTAAGAATGCATATCAATTTATTTACTAGACAAATGATAAATCCATTTACTGGACAAATGATCTTATATATGATAAATGGCTTGGGCTGCAGGCTTAGACGACGCTGATTGGGAAGCTACCGCACTAGTTGTGAATAGGGTATGATATCTACCTTACATAATCTACCAAGAGTTGTTGCTTGATTTATGTATGAGAATGTGGTTGTGATCATAGCTCGGCTAACAATAAAAGCAGCCACAGAAACTATCAAAAGAGCGACCAAAAAGTAATATTATCAAATTCTATGGAAATGGTGTACTTATAGTGCATTATACATGGACATAAAAAAGATTCGTTTTCTTAAAGTTGGTAAAGATGGGACAACATACATAACAAAAGGTTAATAATTATCTAGATATGTGGATAAGATGCAGTAGGGCTGTTATGGTAATGATAATTTACCATTACCATACCATTACCAGCCAATCGGTTACCATTTTTGAATGAAATCGGTATACTAGTTTAATCGGTATGGTAACGGTAAATTTACCATTGTTTACGGTAAATCATCGGTAACATTTCTTCAATACCAACGGTAACGGTAATTTTACCAGTCAATTATAATACATGTATATTCATGTAACATGCTTTATTATAGGCATTTAAAACCAAACAAATGATTAAATTTAGTTTATTAATCAAGTGAAATAATGTTAAATAAACTTCACTTCTTTCTCATTTATGTTTTTTATTAAGTAACACTATAAATTGTATGATGAAGCTCCGTTATGGTGTGAATACGTGTTATGTTACTAACATTTTTTAGACAAACGGTAATTTACCATTACCAGTGTAACAGTTACCAGATTATCGGTATACCAGTCTTCGGTATACCAGCCTATCGGTAACGGTAACGGTAACGGTAAGCAATTTTCGCTTACCAGTAAAAATGGTACGGTAACGGTATTTGTGAAATGGTAACGGTAACCATTACCATAACAGCCCTAAGATGCAGTATGTAAAAAATAAAATGAACTATATATAGCTTATATACACGCATAAGTATATATGTGTGCACATTATATATCATCATTCCGGTCAAACATATATACCTACACATGTATTGTCTATTTGTTGGCTAACGTATAAAAATTACATACCTATTTACCTTATTTACCTGACTAACAAAGAAGTCATTAGTAGGAAAGTAATAAAAATATATCTTTTATACCTTCAACCGTCGTTGCCGCTATAAGTATAAACGCTCCCGGTAGGAGTACAAAAACCCACGCACATAGCAGATTTATATAAATCCCAAAGAACGAGATCCGCTTAAATAAAAACTCAATCTTCTTTGTTTAATAGTATTATGTCAAAAAATAAATGGCAAAACATAGAACCTCAACACCATTTAAAGTTGTTTAACACTATAGAGGCTGCCTTTATTTAATGGACTACTGTTACCATGAAAATTATTATTTATCAATTTCTGAATTAAATCAAACCATTCATGCCTTAACAGCCAAAAGGCATGGCCCTAAACTGGTGTGTGTAATACATATCCAACCAACTAAGCTAAATGTGTTTTTAAATACAAATTATTCAACATAGAAATAGAAGTAAAGAAGATATTATGGTTAATACAGATTTACAGAACTCAAAAAAAACTTGTTATGTATGCAAACATTGCTACAGACTATAAAAAAAATAATTTTATACTTCACTTTCATCTATACAAATTAGAATATCAAAAACCATTTTAACCATTACAAAATTAAGTATTAGTTTAACAATGGCAAGGTGATAGTTTAATCCTATGAAAAATTAAATAAAGCTATGGAATCCAAGTAGTAAATAACTTGGCCCTATACCAGATAACGTAAAAATATATTCAATCGTGAGAAATCAATTTGGAATAATTTCCAAATGCGAATAGGAGTACAGAATAAACAAAAATTACCTGTAGATGTGCTATCTAGGGTTTTGAGAAGGGTTTCGGCAACACAAATCTTGCAGGTTGAAGACGATGTTTGGGAATTTGGCGGGGAAGAAGAAATACTACTACGCACGAACTTGCTTTTCCCTCCACCGCAATTTTCTACGCACATCTTCCTAATTTTAGCGGGATTTATTTTATTTTTTTGAAAAATTTTCGATTTGTAAGATTTTAGGGCAGATGTATTTGTGTTAAATTTGGGAAAAGCAACAAGGCTTTTTTATGCATCTTTAATAGTGTTATTAAAGGCATTAAATTATTTTGCCTCTAATTACTTTTTAAGAGAGGCTGAAATTTTGTTTTTCCCTTTTTATAATGCCTCTAATAGAGTAAAATTTGGTAGTTGGTCTAAAGCATATGAAATTTGGAGAGCATGGTATTTGGACCCTATGGGGCCTACCTTAGGGATCGCATAACAATAGGGTACAATGAGAGGGATCGGCAAGTATCTCTTGGAAGGGATCGACAGAGAGTAGTGTGCAAGCTATATTGAACCAAAGATCAAGCAATATCTCCAGTTCCATTGGTCCAAATGACATTAAAATTGGAGTACAAACATATTTTAACATGAACAAGCCGCTATAGGGATCGCTCCCTAAAAATAGACCAATGAGGGGATCGGTATCGATCACTTGTAACAACCCGCATATTTATCAATTTTATATTTAAATATTTTATTTGAATATTTCGTCGTTCGTCGGATTTTGGTCCGAAAAGCTACTTTTTGCAAACATTCGAATTGGGACTCGAGACCACTTCCATTGAGTTCAAAATGCCGTTTGCGACCTTTTTGAGTATAAACTTTGATATGTTTGGAGCTAGTCAAAAATTTGACCATTTGCTCTTTGGGTTTGGTTTTGGGTTGAGCCCACTAGCCAACTTAACCCCCAAATCTGAACCACTCCTCTCCATTCTCCCTCACTTCCTCCTCATTTCAGTTCTTGAGCAACAATGGTGAGTGGAATGGGAAATTAGAATTCCCAAGCTCTAGTTTCCATTTGCAAATCAAGTTCTAGCTCCAAATTCAAAGAGAACCCATTGGTAAACTTCATCTTCTTCTTCTCCAACTCTTTCTCCTTTCAATTTCAGAATTTCCTAAACCTAACTTAGGAAATATTTCTCTTTTAAAGCTTGTTGAGTTGGAATTGAAGAGTAATTGCTCTTGCCATTGCTCCATAGCATCTTCTTCATTCGTTTGGGTTCAAAGGTGAGATTTTTATCTCACATCTTAGTCTATAACTATCTTCGATTGTTTGGTATGAATTCCTAACCCTTATTCTTGTGCAAATGCTTTTGGTTTGGATTGATTTGGTGAATATTCCAATTTTTAGTGTTTTGAGTTCAATTCTTTGAAAATCCTAACTTTGATGTTTTGACCACGTTTTTGGTGATGAATCGAAGAGCGTATATGGCCGGGTAGTCGATGGGCGTAAACCCTTAGTGTCGTTGCTCGTCCGATTGCATTTCGGAAGGAATTGGCATTCATTTGATTTGGCATGGGAGTGCTGGAAACAGGCTCCGGTCGACCGACCTCAGAGTCCGGTCGACCGACCTGCTACTCTAGCATCTCCCTGCCTTTGTTTGGAAGTGCAGGTTACAGGCTTCGGCCGACCGACCTCAGAGTCCGGTCGACCGACCTGCTACCCGAGCACTTCTGTCTCTGGTCCGGTCAGCCGACTCAGGGAGTCCGGTTGACCGACCTCCTCCTATTTGCCAGTTTTTCCTATATTGCTTATTTGTTTGAATTTCCAACTTTAATCGATTCGTGTGGTCTCCTATTTGTTGTTATCATTTCTTAAGACTTTGATGACTCCTCTTTCGGGATGGTACCTCGTTAGGTCGCTCGACCCTACCTCCCTTAGGTCGTTAGACCTCATTTTGTCCTCTCTAGGGCGTACCGTTTTGACGGGGCGCTGCCCCCTGGACCCCCACGACCTGACCGGGCAGGTCGAACCCCGTACAACTCTGCGTAAGCAATCTTATCCGAAAGCCATTTAACCGAACTTCTTACTTTGATGGTTTTGGGAATTGATTTCTTTGGACTTTACTCGCGTCTTCGAACGTGAATTTTTATGATTGATTGTTTCTACAATCACTCCTATGATTTGTCACTTCAAAATATAAAGGTTTTCTATACTAGTATTAAACTTTAAAACTCTTTCATTAAAACGATTTCAACTCTATTTTCAATATCAAAGCTCGTTTCTTAAAACTGTTTTCCAATCTACTAGTATATACAAACCTTTACCTCATTCGTATGAGAAAATATAATTAAACGGCTTAGCAAAACAAGTGGTATGAAACGCTTGCGTTTACTTCGTCGGTTAATTTTTGGACTTGTTCGATTGAAACTCTCTTGTGACAATTTTCTAGTGGAAATCTACAGTTTGTTCGTAAATATTTGAGTTAAGCAAGTGGTTATGGGACATGAAGCTAAACCCTTATATTTACTAGCTTAGTGTAATTGACACTTCCTAATGATCATGACGATCATTTTTGTGATTTAGACTAGCGATTGGGCGATGTCTCTTTGTTCGCAAGGTTAGACTAGACCGCAGTAGTGTGATTCCGACTCACACATATCTCTTGTTCGCAAGGTTAGTCTAGACCGCAGTAGTGTGATTCCGACTCACACATATCTCTTGTTCGCAAGGTTAGTCTAGACCGCAGTAGTGTGATTCCGACTCACACATATCTCTTTGTTCGCAAGGTAAGACTAGACCGCAGTAGTGTGATTCCGACTCACACCCATCTCTTTGTTCGCAAGGTTAGTCTAGACCGCAGTAGTGTGATTCTGACTCACGCATATCTCTTTGTTCGCAAGGTAAGACTAGACCGTAGTAGTGTGATTCCGACTCACACCCATCTCTTTGTTCGCAAGGTTAGTCTAAACCACAGTAGTGCGATTCCGACTCACACATATCTCTTTGTTCGCAAGGTAAGACTAGACCGCAGTAGTGTGATTCCGACTCACACCCATCTCTTTGTTCGCAAGGTTAGTCTAGACCGCAGTAGTGTGATTCCGACTCACACATATCTCTTTGTTCGCAAGGTAAGACTAGACCGCAGTAGTGTGATTCCGACTCACACCCATCTCTTTGTTCGCAAGGTTAGTCTAGACCGCAGTAGTGTGATTCCGACTCACACATATCTCTTGGTTCGCAAGGTAAGACTAGACCGCAGTAGTGTGATTCCGACTCACACCCATCTCTTTGTTCGCAAGGTTAGTCTAGACCGCAGTAGTGTGATTCCGACTCACACATATCTCTTTGTTCGCAAGGTAAGACTAGACCGCAGTAGTGTGATTCCGACTCACACATATCTCTTTGTTCGCAAGGTTAGTCTAGACCGCAGTAGTGTGATTCCGACTCACACATATCTCTTTGTTCGCAAGGTTAGTCTAGACCGCAGTAGTGTGATTCCGACTCACACATATCTCTTTGTTCGCAAGGTTAGCCTAGACCGCAGTAGTGTGATTCCGACTCACACATATCTCTTTGTTTGCAAGGTTAGACTAGACCGCAGTAGTGTGATTCCGACTCACACATATCTCTTTCTCTTTTTATGATTTCTGGATCTCTTGTTTTGATTTCTGGATTTTTAGGTCATTGACTTATTATGAGTACAAGTTTACGGTATGATGCCCTCTTTGGATCTTTGAGAAGATTCTTGTGATATTGATCATTTCTCATCGGTTGATCTCCTGTTGATCATCATTTTCATACTTATAGTAGTATGTCAGTATGGGTATTCTATGTTTATGCTATATCTATTATTTTATATCATGTCATCTGATATTTATAGTTAGACTGATCCGTTTATTATTTTCTTAAATAATACTCGGGTCAGACCGAGATGTTACAGGTGCTTCTGCATGACCTCCTACCTGGAGCCATCTTCTGACTTTTGGCTAACTACTCTAGTTTAGTAGTTTCTTGTTTGTATACATTTGAGATTAGACTCCCTGATGTATACATATTCTATTATCTTGCACTTGTATCTATTCATTTGTGTTATTGTGGATCTTATTTGACCACTACTCTGATGTACACTTTCATGTGTTATATTCATATCTATTTCCGCCTTTGTGATATGAATTGTCTGTGACTGATTTATGTTATGTTTATTTCTATATTTGTTTCCGAAGATTATATATAGCCACTGTGTGATAGCTTTGAGTTTGTATCGGTATGTCGGATTTCCTCCTTAAATGATATGCATTCTATACTATCTGACATATCGGTACTCGCACAAAGAAATTACATGGATGGTCGCTCCTCAACAGCCTTATTCTCCGTGCAAATTGACAGCACTACATCGTAGTGTTCTTGGTTAGCGTGGGTATAGAGGTGGGGCGTCACATCACTCCTCATTGAGAATTAGGCCTAGCGATACCTCTGGTGGGCCCAAGTCTTTCAACCGAAGTTTCAGAAAGATTTGTGGTTGTCTTCACCTATAACTACTGGCCTACTGGGTCATTCTGAGGATCTTTACGCTGTTTGTTACTCTAGACTTTATTGTAATCAAGTGTTTGATATTCCTTATTGCTGTAATTAGATTTATAAGGGATTAATAAAGGATAATCTTCAAAGTGGACATAGGCATACAACGCCGAACCACTATTAATCTCAGTGTTTTTGATTACTGCTCTTTATTCGTTATTAGCTTAATCTTTCCCTCAGTTTAATTTTATTTTTTTTCACTTACTTCTCTCCACATAAATCTATTCATGGGTGTTTGTGACCAATTTAGTTGCAAACACTATCCCTAGAAGTTTCTTCTTCATGAGATCTAGGGTTAGTTTCTAAATCCATTTTAAATTTAATTTTTTGTTTCTCAATTTATTCTCTATATTGTTATTGATAAATTGATTTTTTCTAATATGGGAAAAGGTAATTTAACTGAGATTGAATTGGTATTTTTGATATATTGACAGTGATTTAGACCCTTTTTATATTTAAAACCGAGGTAGGGTTAGGTTATCAAGTAGTATAGTTTTTTTGGTGTTGCATTGATAAATCATAAGACGTATGAGCCAGGGTTATGTTATTAAGTACCAATTATTTTTTTGGGTATTGCTTTGATTATTTGTTAAACGAATGATAAATCATATGTCTGATCCTTATCATTTTCAACATTACATTTAGTATTGAATTCATAGGCTTTTAATTTAATCAATTAAATTGAATCTTTTCAACTACATAATTTATGTTCTTCTTATTCTTACATCAGAAAATTACATTATATAGGTTCAATCATATATTATCAAACTAGTCGTTAAGCAATGAGTGCTTGTTGCGGATATGCTCATGAAATTTTGGTTATAAATTCAGATTTGAAATGGGTAAGGATATATGTATATACATATATATACATATACATATATATATATGTAGAGTTTGGTGCTAATTTATTAGTTTGACATCTTATTGTATATATGTAGAGTTTGGTGCTAATTTATTAGTTTGACATCTTATTGTCATAATTGTTAATTAAACGTACTTTCTTGTTACTAAAATTTGGAATCCTATGATGAGGGTTTTTTCTAACATGTTAGTGGTGTGTATCATACCTCATTGCATGATATTTGTTGGTTTTCTATCATGGCCTTGCAAGTTCTATGATACATTTTTTATAATGTTACCTATGAAAGAATAGGTGAGTATTATTTGTTATGCGCTGAAAGTAATAAAGGGCATTTTTTAAAATTATTTCCAATATAAGATTTAGTTTTGCAATTGTTGTATGTTTACATAGTGGCTTAGTCTACATCATACGTGGATCAAGTTTTTAATATAATTTGAATTGATGGTGTTATAAAGTTTAAGCAATAAAATTTAATGCAAAAGTAATCATACACACACATATAATTTTCTAATGCACCATGTTGTATATTTATTTCATTTGTGCCACTTTTTATTTTTCAAAACAATAATTTTAGTAAATTTGTTGGTATTCATAAACTAACATCTTCTTTTGATGCAACTAATGCATTATACTTAAATTTGAATATCATGAAGGTTGACACCTTTTTCTACAAAAAATGAAGCCTCAAGCAATGATTTTTATTCCCTAGTCATCTTTCTGATAAGAGTATAGTAAAGTAAGAAAAATAAACAAAGTGCAAAAATAGGCTATTTAATCTCCAGATATGTCTTATTTGTAATAAAATTCATATACGTGTCAACGACTTTATTCATTTAGTTACAATAAGCTTGTTAGATATATATACTAAATTATTGAAATGACGAAGAATGTCAAAATTGGTAAATAATCGACAATTGATATAATGCAGGGATTATAAACGGCATCAAGTCGGTGAAATTTGAAGAAAAATGGGTTCATCGTTGAAGACATGAAGTAGTTATTTCTGTAACAAAGTAAGTTGTTCTTTTATAACTCTCCATGTTGTACCATATAATATATCAGTTTCTAAAACTCGCCATCTAAATATAGTTGTTTCATATCATCCACATTGTAATCTATATCTTGCGAATAATATAAACCCTAAGATCTAGAATTACATGATTATCACATACGTAATGAATTAATAAAACATACCTCCAGACATCTTGTATATGAATCAACAATGGTTGTTGTCGAAGGCTGTATCAATGGATAAAGGAGAATAGTTTCTCTCTCTTTTCCTATATTTTCTTTTATGTGTTTTCTTATTATCTTTTATGATGGGCAAAGGTTAATATTTATAGGCAAAGAGAGGACCAAATTTCCAGATTTGTAAACTTAATCTTGATCGTCCATCAAGATCAAGATGAGAGAAATTAACGCTCTAGATTATAACCGTTTTATTTATTAGCATATTAATAGGAAAACCCTTTAGATTCTATTGACCACATAATGAGGAAGGAAACGGTCCATTAATGTACCACATAATGAAGAAGGAAACATTTTGCATTAATTTCCATTAATGTACCACATAATGAAGAAGGAAACGTTTCGCATTAATTTCCTTACAAAACGGTCAAATTTCCTTACAGTCTCCCACTTGGTCAATAGTAAAATCCATTAATGTTTTCGTATTAAGGTCATAAGGCGCGCATGATATGCTAAACTTTTCTTTAGTCAGTTATCATAAGTGTCTTGGCTAATCTAGTGGTCAATGGAAGTCATGACGTGTACACATTATTTTGCAACATGCTTACTTCCATGAACTATGACATTGACAACTTTCATAACTAGACCGTAAATGAGCTTAACTTAATGGTCACATAATGTCTTGAAGCAAAAGACTGTTTCTGTTATCATTTATCTAAATGTAAATGTGTACACATTATAAAACAAAAATAAAAGATGTCTAAATTATTAAGAGCTCAATAATTGTTATGTCTAGATAAGTACAAAATAAATGGCATAATAAGAAGATAATTAGGAACTATCTGCAAGACCCATGCTATCAGTATGTCTCTGAAAGGTCTTTAGAGGTAGTCCTTTCGTGAATATGTCTGCCACTTGTAAGTCTGTACTTATCGATTCAACAATAATTTTCTTTAGTTTAACATCTTGCTTCAGTAGTAGGTATTTAAGGTCCATGTGTTTGGAACCTTTGGTTATCCTATCATGCTTGGAGAAAAAGGTTGCAGCTTCATTGTCGCAGTAGACAGTTAGTGGCTTAGAGATAAAACTTAAAGTGCCAAATTGTGAGACAAAATTACGCAGCCATGTTCCCTGAATTGAAGCCTCATAACGTGCTACGTATTCAGCCATCATGGTGGATTCGAAAAGCATCTCAGATATCTGGCTTCTCCATGATATTGCACCTCCACATAAGAGGTACACATAGCCAAGAGTGCAGATCCTAGTGTCAGGACATCTAGCAAGGTCTGAATCAGAATAACCAGTTACCTGTAGGTAACTTGATTTTTTATAGGTGAGCATGTAATTCCTTGTTCCCTTTAGGTATCTCAGTACCTTCTTTGCAGCTTTCCAATGAGCGATTCCTGGGTTACTTTGAAATCTACCCAGCATACCAACTGCATGACTGATATCAGGTCTTGTACAGACCTGTGAATAAATCAAGCTCCCTACAAAAGATGCATAAGGATATTTGGTCATTTATTCTCGTTCCATAGGAGTCTTTGGGCACTGCTCAAGAACAAGTTTGTCTCCTTTCTGCAGTGGGACAGGTCTAGAGGAACAATTCGTCATGCCAAATCTCTCAAGAATTTTATCAATATATGCTTTTTGAGACAATCCTAGAATTCCTTGTGATCTATCACGGAATATTTCTATTCCTATCACATAGGAAGCCTCACCCATATCTTTCGTTTCAAAGTTTGTTGAGAGATATTCCTTAGTTTCTCGTAATAAACCAAGGTCGCTGCTAGCTAATAATATGTCATCAACATACAGAATCAAAATTATAAACTTGCTCCCACTGAACTTGAGGTATATACAAGGGTCAACTATGTTTTCTGTGAAATCGAAAGCGGTAATGATTTCATGAAACTTTAGATACCATTGTCTAGAAGCTTGTTTCAGTCCATATATTGATTTCTTAAGTTTGCAGACCATGTCTTCCTGTCCTTCAATTATGAAGCCTTCAGGTTGACGCATGTAGACTTCTTCTTCCAAGTCTCCGTTTAGAAAGGCTGTTTTCACATCCATTTGATGTAACTCGAGATCATAATGAGCTACTAATGCCCTGATAATTCTAAGAGAACCTTTCCTGGAAACAGGAGCAAAAGTTTCATTATAGTCAATACCTTCTTTCTGATTAAAACCTTTGAAAACAAGTCTAGCTTTATATCGTTCAATTTTACCATTGCAGTCACGTTTGGTCTTGAAGACCCACTTACAACCGACTGCTTTATGTCCTTGCGATATTTGAACGATTTCCCAAACTTGATTATTATCCATAGATTTCAGTTCATCTTTCATGACATCAATCCATTTAATAGAATTAACATCCTTAATGGCTTGTGAATAAGAAACTGGGTCCGTAGTTCCTTCAGATTCTATTAGATGAAGCATATAATCATCAGGAATAGCTGATCTTCTTTGTCTTTGAGATCTTCTTAATGCTAGTTCCTGTGGTACTTCATCATCATTATGATTGGTGATAATTTCATTATGGATTTGTTGATCATTTATTGGGTTTTCCTCATTGTGAACAGGTTCAACAATGGGATGATTCCCAATATCTTTCGAAATAGAGGGTAAGATAATGGGTACCCTTATTTCATGAATGACCACTTCTTGTTGTTTTGTACTCCCACTGATTTCACCATTCTCATAGAATTTGGCATTGCCGGTTTCAACAATTCTTGTACTATGGTTAGGACAATAAAATCTATATCCTTTAGATTTTTTTGGGTAACCTATAAAGTAACCACTGACTGTCTTAAAATCCAATTTCTTTTCATTTGGATTGTACAGTTTAGCTTCAGCTGGGCAACCCCAAATTTGGAGATGTCTTAAACTAGGTTTCCATCCTTTCCAAAGTTCAAAAGGAGTCTTTGGAACGGTCTTACTTGGAACTCTATTTAAGATGTAGACAATTGTTCGTAATGCATCCATCCATAATGATATAGGTAAATTTTCATGACTCATCATGGATCTAACCATTTCCATGTATGTACGATTTCGCATTTCAACTACACCATTCTGCCATGGAGATCCAGGCGTTGTGTATTGTGCAACAATTCCAAGTTTTTGAAGAAGTCTAGCAAAAGGTCTAGGATGTTGTCCTGTTTCATCATACCTTCCATAGAATTCACCACGCCTGTCTGACCTAATGATTTTCACTTTTCTTTCTAATTGCCTTTCGACTTCAGTAATGAACACTTGTACAACATCCACTGACTGAGATTTTTCATGCAACAGATAAAGATAGCAATAACGTGAAAAATCATCGATAAAAGTGATGAAGTATTTCTCTCCTTCAAAAGTTGGAACATCAAAAGGTCCACAAATATTTGTATGTATTATTTCAAGAAGTTGTGTACTTCTTGTGGCTCCTTTCTTTGTGTTTTTTGTTGTGTTTCCTTTAATACAATCAACACATGATGTAATGTTAGCGAAGTCTAGGTCCGGTAGGACACCATCTTTCACTAACCTCTTGATTCTTTCACTGGATATATGACCCAGTTTTTTATGCCACAAGAAGTAAGAGTCATTCTTGGATGACTTTCTTTTAGTTTCTTTTCCATGCAGGGTGAGTTGGATTTCAGCATTTTGTTTAAGCTGAAGTTTATAAAGTCCATCAATTAATATTCCAGAACCAATAAGACTAGAATTTTAAAATAAACTAAAATTTCCATTTCCAAATTCAAAAGAATATCCAAATTTATCAAGTACACTTACAGAAATAAAATTACGCGAAATAGACGGAACATAAAGAGTTTGACATAAATCTAACTGATAACCGCTATCTAAAATAAGACGAAATTTCCAATAGCTTCAACTGGAGCTTTATCTTTATTCCCCATGAAAATGAAATTCTCACTTTGGTTTGTGGTTTGGATCGTAATGAATCCCCGCATAGAATTCGAAACATGAACGTTAGCAGCAGTATCAATCCACCAAGTAGAAGAAGGTACATTAGTAAGATTTGATTCGAAATGACTTACGAAACCCATTGGGATACCTTTCTTTTTGAACCATGCTTTACGCTTAATGCAATCTGCTGGGAAGTGTCCAGGTTTCTTGCAGAATTTGCAGACGTCGTCCTTCTTTTTCTTCTTGGATGGTTGAGTGGCACCATCAGATTTGGGTGGTGCTCTTTTATGCTGTGAGTTATTCTTTTTGCCAGCTTGTTTTCCAACCCCTTGAGTGAAATAAGCAACTTTAATGCCTTGCGAGCCTTGCCTAGACTCCTTCTGAACCAGTTTGTTAGTCAATTCATTTAGACTCCAATTTTCTGTAATAGTGGTGTAATGAATTTTGAATGGTTCATACTGAGGAGGTAAGCTAGTGAGAATGAATTGGACGAGAAAAGTATCGTCGATAACCAATTCCAAGTTCTTAAGTTTGGCAGCAAGGTTAATCATTTCAATGACATGAGCGCTCATTGAGCGAGAACCATCAAACTTCGTGGTTACAAGATCTGCCATAAGTTTCCCAGCAAGGGATTTGTCTGCAGTCTTGAATCGATTTTCAATGGATTGCAAATATTCTTTTGCGCTTTCAGTTTTCGGTAGAGAGGTTTTGGTGTTGGTATCAATCACCATTCGCATAAACATCATGCTGAGCCTATTAGATCGTTCCCAATCATCATGGAGTTTGTTTTCCTCAGGCGTATTTATGTCAGTAAGTGGGGCTGGCTTTTCCTTAACGAGAGCCATGTCCAGTTCAAGTACGCCTAAAGAAAACTCAACTTGCTCTTTCCATTCTGAGTAGTTGGTTCCATTGAGTTTGACGATAGACGTAGCGTACGAATTAAGGTTTGAGGGCATTGCAACTCCAGATATAAAAGAAATGTAGGCTTCTTTATTAGAATAAAACACAACATGTCATAATAAGAGGTTAGGTTTAGCACCTCATGTGGGTAGGCAGTAGAACCATACTCATGAAAGAATAATAAACATTAATGTTTCATGCGTTATTGTGCAAGCAACAGCCGCCTGTGGACGGGACTGCATGCATCAGACCAGAGGAAACAAGGAAATTAAGTGCGGAAGCGAAAACTAAAACAAGAGAGAAAAGAGATAAACATTAATGTTTTTTTTTGCATAAACTTTTGTCATTCTTTCAAGTAATCCACAGCAAGGATAATAAATGTCTAGTAACTCCAAGCAAATTTCATATATGAATTTAACATATAAATAATTATTTTGCAAATCATATATAGACAATTATCTTGCAAGTTCCAGGTCATGAATTTAATGTCAAACTTAGAAAACAATTGTTTTCAATATGTATACTTTCTGAAAAGTATTCGCTTACAATAAGTTGTTCCATATTATACGGTAGGTCAAATATTAAAGTAGAAAATTAACTTTTGCGGAAATATGAACTTTCCGGATCCAGATCTAAGAATATAGTAAATAGAACAATATTGATAATCATGATTACTGTAGGAACTTAATAATATGAATATTAAACTTGAATCATATTAATATTAATAATCATTATCATTATCATAGTAAAATTACAAACATCATATCATAGATCTATGGTAGTTTCGTTTTATATATTGATGGATAATCATGAATTCTAAAATAGGCTCCGATACCACATGTAATATATATCTTGCGAATAATATAAAACCTAAGATCTAGAATTACATGATTATCACATATGTAATGAATTAATAAAACATACCTCCAGACATCTTGTATACGAATTAGCAATGGTTGTTGTCGAAGGATGTATCAATGGATAAAGGAGAATAGTTTCTCTCTCTTTTCCTATATTTTCTTTTATGTGTTTTCTTATTATCCTTTGTGATGGACAAAGGTTAATATTTATAGGCAGAGAGAGGACCAAATTTCCAGATTTGTAAACTTAATCTTGATCGTCCATCAAGATCAAGATGAGAGAAATTAACGCTCTAGATTATAACCGTTTTATTTATTAGCATATTAATAGGAAAACCCTTTAGATTCTATTGACCACATAATGAGGAAGGAAACGTTTGAGGAAGGAAACGGTCCATTAATGTACCACATAATGAAGAAGGAAATGTTTCGCATTAATTTCCATTAATGTACCACATAATGAAGAAGGAAACGTTTCGCATTAATTTCCTTACAAAACGGTCAAATTTCCTTACAGTCTCCCACTTGGTCAATAGTAAAATCCATTAATGTTTTCGTATTAAGGTCATAAGGCGCGCATGATATGCTAAACTTTTCTTTAGTCAGTTATCATAAGTGTCTTGGCTAATCTAGTGGTCAATGGAAGTCATGACGTGTACACGTTATTTTGCAACATGCTTACTTCCATGTACTATGACATTGACAACTTTCATAACTAGACCGTAAATGAGCATAACTTAATGGTCACATAATGTCTTGAAGCAAAAGACTGTTTATGTTATCATTTATCTAAATGTAAATGTGTACATATTATAAAACAGAAATAAAAGATGTCTAAATTATTAAGAGCTCAATAATTGTTATGTCTAGATAAGTACAAAATAAATGGCATAATAAGAAGATAATTAGGAACTATCTGCAAGACCCATGCTATCAGTATGTCTCTGAAAGGTCTTTAGAGGTAGTCCTTTCGTGAATATGTCTTCCACTTGTAAGTCTGTACTTATCGATTCAATAATAATTTTCTTTAGTTTAACATCTTGCTTCAGTAGTAGGTATTTAAGGTCCATGTGTTTGGAACCTTTGGTTATCCTATCATGCTTGGAGAAAAAGGTTGCAGCTTCATTGTCGTAGTAGACAGTTAGTGGCTTAGAGATAAAACTTAAAGTGCCAAATTGTGAGACAAAATTACGCAGCCATGTTCCCTGAATTGAAGCCTCATAACATGCTACGTATTCAGCCATCATGGTGGATCCGAAAAGCATCTCAGATTTCTGGCTTCTCCATGATATTGCACCTCCACATAAGAGGTACACATAGCCAAGAGTGCAGATCCTAGTGTCAGGACATCCAGCAAGGTCTGAATCAGAATAACCAGTTACATGTAGGTAACTTGATTTTCTATAGGTGAGCATGTAATTCCTTGTTCCCTTTAGGTATCTCGGTACCTTCTTTGCAGCTTTCCAATGAGCGATTCCTGGGTTACTTTGAAATCTACCCAGCATACCAACTGCATGACTGATATCAGGTCTTGTACAGACCTGTGTGAATACATCAAGCTCCCTATAAGAGATGCATAAGGATATTTGGTCATTTCTTCTCGTTCCATAGAAGTCTTTGGGCACTGCTCAAGAACAAGTTTGTCTCCTTTCTGCAGTGGGACAGGACTAGAGGAACAATCCGTCATGCCAAATCACTCAAGAATTTTATCAATATATGCTTTTTGAGACAATCCTAGAATTCCTTGTGATCTATCACGTAATATTTCTATTCCTATCACATAGGAAGCCTCACCCATATCTTTCATTTCAAAGTTCGTTGAGAGATATTCCTTAGTTTCACGTAATAAACCAAGGTCGCTGCTAGCTAATAATATGTCATCAACATATAGAAACAAAATTATAAACTTGCTCCCATTGAACTTGAGGTATATACAAGGGTCAATTATGTTTTCTGTGAAATCGAAAGCGGTAATGATTTCATGAAACTTTAGATACCATTGTCTAGAAGCTTGTTTCAGTCCATATATTGATTTCTTAAGTTTGCAGACCATGTCTTCCTGTCCTTCAATTATGAAGCCTTCAAGTTGACGCATGTAGACTTCTTCTTCCAAGTCTCCGTTTAGAAAGGCTGTTTTCACATCCATTTGATGTAACTCGAGATCATAATGAGCTACTAATGCCATGATAATTCTAAGAGAATCTTTCCTGGAAACAGGAGCAAAAGTTTCATTATAGTCAATGCCTTCTTTCTGATTAAAACCTTTGAAAAAAAGTCTAGCTTTATATCGTTCAATTTTACCATTGCAGTCACGTTTGGTCTTGAAGACCCACTTACAACCGACTGCTTTATGTCCTTGCGGCAATTGAACGATTTCCCAAACTTGATTATTATCCATAGATTTCAGTTCATCTTTCATGGCATCAATCCATTTAATAGAATTAACATCCTTAATGGCTTGTGAATAAGAAATTGGGTCCGTAGTTCCTTCAGATTCTACTAGATGAAGCATATAATCATCAGGAATAGCTGATCTTCTTTGTCTTTGAGATCTTCTTAATGCTGGTTCCTGTGGTACTTCATCACCATTATGATTGGTGATAATTTCATTATGGATTTGTTGATCATTTATTGGGTTTTCCTCATTGTGAACAGGTTCAACAATGGGATGATTGCCAATATCTTTCGAAATAGAGGGTAAGATAATGGGTACCCTTATTTCATGAATGACCACTTCTTGTTGTTTTGTACTCCCATTGATTTCACCATTCTCATAGAATTTAGCATTGTAGGTTTCAACAATTCTTGTACTATGGTTAGGACAATAAAATCTATATCCTTTAGATTTTTCTGGGTAACCTATAAAGTAACTACTGACTGTCTTAAAATCCAATTTCTTTTCATTTGGATTGTACAGTCTAGCTTCAGTTGGGCAACCCCAAATTTGGAGATGTCTTAAACTAGGTTTCCATCCTTTCCAAAGTTCAAAAGGAGTCTTTGGAATGGTCTTACTTGGAACTCTATTTAAGATGTAGACAGTTGTTCGTAATGCATCCATCCATAATGATATAGGTAAATTTGCATGACTCATCATGGATCTAACCATTTCCATGTATGTACGATTTCGCATTTCAGCTACACCATTCTGCCATGGAGATCCAGGCGTTGTGTATTGTGCCACAATTCCAAGTTTTTGAAGAAGTCCAGCAAAAGGTCCAGGATGTTGTCCTGTTTCATCATACCTTCCATAGAATTCACCACCCCTGTCTGACCTAATGATTTTCACTTTTCTTTCTAATTGCCTTTCGACTTCAGTAATGAACACTTGTACAGCATCCACTGACTGAGATTTTTCATGCAACAGATAAAGATAGCAATAACGTGAAAAATCATTGATAAAAGTGATGAAGTATTTCTCTCCTCCAAAAGTTGGAACATCAAAAGGTCCACAAATATCTGTATGTATTATTTCAAGAAGTTGTGTACTTCTTGTGGCTCCTTTCTTTGTGTTTTTTGTTGTTTTTCCTTTAATACAATCAACACATGCTGTAATGTTAGCGAAGTCTAGGTCCGGTAGGATACCATCTTTCACTAACCTCTTGATTCTTTCACTGGATATATGAGCCAGTTTTTTATGTCACAAGAAGTAAGAGTCATTCTTGGATGACTTTCTTTTAGTTTCTTTTCCATGCAGGGTGAGTTGGATTTCAGCATTTTGTTTAAGATGAAGTTTATAAAGTCCATCAATTAATATTCCAGAACCAATAAGACTAGAATTTTTAAATAAACTAAAATTTCCCTTTCCAACTTCAAAAGAATATCCAAATTTATCAAGTACACTTACAGAAATCGAATTACGAGAAATAGACGGAACATAAAGAGTTTGATATAAATCTAACTGATAACCACTATCTAAAATAAGACGAAAAGTTCCAATAGCTTCAACTGGAGCTTTATCTTTATTCCCCATGAAAATGAAATTCTCACTTGGGTTTGTGGTTTGGATCGTAATGAATCCCTGCATAGAATTCGAAACATGAACGTTAGCAGCAGTATCAATCCACTAAGTAGAAGAAGGTACATTAGTAAGATTTGATTCGAAATGACTTACGAAACCCATTGGGTTACCTTTCTTTTCGAACCTTGCTTTGCGCTTAATGCAATCTGCATGGAAGTGCCCAGGTTTCTTGCAGAATTTGCAGACGTCATCCTTCTTTTTCTTCTTGGATGGTTGAGTGGCGTCATCAGATTTGGGTGGTGCTCTTTTATGCTGTGAGTTATTCTTTTTGCCAGCTTGTTTTCCAACCCCTTGAGTGAAATAAGCAACTTTAATGCCTTGCGAGCCTTGCCTAGACTCCTTCTGAACCAGTTTGTTAGTCAATTCATTTAGACTCCATTTTTCCGTAATAGTGGTGTAATGAATTTTGAATGGTTCATACTGAGGAGGTAAGCTAGTGAGAATGAATTGGACGAGAAAAGTATCGTCGATAACCAATTCCGAGTTCTTAAGTTTGGCAGCAAGGTTAATCATTTCAATGACCTGAGCGCTCATTGAGCGAGAACCATCAAACTTCGTGGTTACAAGATCTGCCATAAGTTTCCCAGCAAGGGATTTGTCTGCAGTCTTGAATCGATTTTCAATGGATTGCAAATATTCTTTTGCGCTTTCAGTTTTCGGTAGAGAGGTTTTGGTGTTGGTATCAATCACCATTCGCATAAACATCATGCTGAGCCTATTAGATCGTTCCCAATCATCATGGAGTTTGTTTTCCTCAGGCGTACTTGTGTCAGTAAGTGGGGCTGGCTTTTCCTTAACGAGAGCCATGTCCAGTTCAAGTACGCCTAAAGAAAACTCAACTTGCTCTTTCCATTCTGAGTAGTTGGTTCCATTGAGTTTGACGATAGACGTAGCGTACGAATTAAGGTTTGAGGGCATTGCAACTCCAGATATAAAAGAAATGTAGGCTTCTTTATTAGAATAAAACATAACATGTCATAATAAGAGGTTAGGTTTAGCGCCTCCTATGGGTAGGCAGTAGAACCATACTCATGAAAGAATAATAAACATTAATGTTTCATGCGTTATTGTGCAAGCAGCAGCCGCCTGTGGACGGGACTGCATGCATCAGACCAGAGGAAACAAGGAAATTAAGTGCGGAAGCGAAAACTAAAACAAGAGAGAAAAGAGATAAACATTAATGTTTTTTTTTGCATAAACTTTTGTCATTCTTTCAAGTAATCCACAGCAAGGATAATAAATGTCTAGTAACTCCAAGTAAATTCCATATATGAATTTAACATATAAATAATTATTTTGCAAATCATATATAAACAATTATCTTGCAAGTTCCAGGTCATGAATTTAATGTCAAACTTAGAAAACAATTGTTTTCAATATGTATACTTTCTGAAAAGTATTCGCATACAATAAGTTGTTCCATATTATACAGTAGGTCAAATATTAAAGTAGAAAATTAACTTTTGCGGAAATATGAACTTTCCGGATCCAGATCTAAGAATATAGTAAATAGAACAATATTGATAATCATGATTACTGTAGGAACTTAAATAATATGAATATTAAACTTGAATCATATTAATATTAATAATCATTATCATAGTAAAATTACAAACATCATATCATAGATCTATGGTAGTTTCGTTTTATATATTGATGGATAATCATGAATTCTAAAATAGGCTCTGATACCATATGTAATCTATATCTTGCGAATAATATAAACCCTAAGATCTAGAATTACATGATTATCACATATGTAATGAATTAATAAAACATACCTCAAGACATCTTGTATACGAATCAGCAATGGTTGTTGTCGAAGGTTGTATCAATGGATAAAGGAGAATAGTTTCTCTCTCTTTTCCTATATTTTCTTTTATGTGTTTTCTTATTATCCTTTGTGATGGACAAATGTTAATATTTATAGGCAGAGAGAGGACCAAATTTCCAGATTTGTAAACTTAATCTTGATCGTCCATCAAGATCAAGATGAGAGAAATTAACGCTCTAGATTATAACCGTTTTATTTATTAGCATATTAATAGGAAAACCTTTTAGATTCTATTGACCATATAATGAGGAAGGAAACGTTTGAGGAAGGAAACAGTCCATTAATGTACCACATAATGAAGAAGGAAACGTTTCGCATTAATTTTCATTAATGTACCACATAATGAAGAAGGAAACGTTTCGCATTATTTTACTTACAAAACGGTCAAATTTCCTTACACACATTACACCTACATCTTAAAATAAATATGACAGATATTTTGTTTGCTCTATGGGTAGTCAATTTTTTTTATGGCTAAAATGAAATGCAAATATATACTTCTTAATATACCAAAGAAGCTTGTTTGTGGTTGGTGATATACACATGGTTAACGTGCGTGCAAAACAACATAATTGTTAATAATGGTAAGACTGGTTAACAATGGCAATGTCAATCGTTATGGCAAGCTTTCTTAACAATGAGAGTTGTGAACAAACAAGCTCTAAATCATGTAATTTGTTAACAAACATGTATGGTCTATAATAATGAGTGTTAACAATCGCCTAAATATTATTATCAATCTATGATAATGAGTGTACAATCACATGAACTATTAATGTTTTGTTTTCAGTAAATTAAAATGTTTGCCTAAGTATTATTATTAATTGTACGATCTTGTTTTGTCTTCAGCAAATTATCTCTGTATGAAAAAATGAGTTCGTAAAATAATGTATCAACTATGTTTATGAAATGAACATGCAAATTGCCACACTTTTTTGTTAATTATACTTCCCCCAGTGATAGGTGTAACAGTAAAGAATAATATACAGTTCATTTTCTAAGAAAATTTAATCGCAACTTTTATGGTATTTAATTTTTTTCTTTTTCATTTTATTTGTTCCCAAACAAATCATACTAGCTTGCTACATTTTCTTGAATCTGGCCATGTAATAGCAATGTAGAACCTAAATTTTTAGGACTATTTAAAATATAGTATTTGTTTGTAGAAGGTTCTTGATTTGATATTTTCTTTGTTTTGGCTCTTTTACCAAATTTACTTGAGATAAAAATATTAATTTAAATGAGTTGAATTAAAATGTAACACTTGCAAATTGGTGATCGTACGATTATATGCATTCACATGATACCAATTGTTTGTTTTGGCTATGAATTACAATGGATTTTTATTCATCCAACATTCTATTCACTATGAGTACCAAGTGCTAAGTTATTTGACATAAAGAGTGTGCAAGTTGAAATTGAAAAGTGTAATGCCCTAGTCTATTTTCAGGAAATATTCGCTGTAAAGCGATGATTTTTTGCAAGCTGCAGGGATAGAAGTAGAACAAGCAACCAGAACATTTTACTGAATACAGTTCTAGTAGCAAAATTGAAGGAATATGATATCAATCATTAGAAAAAAGATAAAAACCTGAAATTTTATGTAGTATATAGTGTGGTTGTCACATTATATCATATAAAGGTGTCCTTTTCTTTACATTAATTCAGTCGCCTGCATATTACAGTGCCAGACGGTGGCAGCGAAAATAAATTAGAACAAAAAATATATTTGATAGAATAAGTAGAGACGGAAAGAATTAGATTTCGGAAATCATATGTCCTAAATAAGTCCCATTCGATGTAAAATATATCTGGTGTTGGGTAGTTTTATTCACACCCCGGTTATTCCTTTATTCACCCCAGTAAATACAAAATATATTTTTGGACACAAATATCCATTCATGAAACTGCCTGCATGTTTTAGGATCATGTTAGATAGTCAGTCTTTCTACTCAATCACCAAAGATATGCAAATTTTCAAACATATTATATTTATAATCAAAATCATGTTATTACCATGATTCAACAAAATCAAAACCCAAGTTGAAGCATTTAAGCGAATATAACAAAATATTTTATTTTTGAGAAATTAAATTTAACAAAATATCAAAGTAAATATGACATAATGTGAAATTTAGCTTTAATGATTTTTTTTTTGGAAAAGTGTAAAAATCCTGAAAAATAAAGTAGATTAGTTATCTAAGTTAAATTCGAAATCTTGAGTGAAAACAAAAATTATGTTATACTATATGTTCGAATCTTTTAGAAAATTTTCAAGTAAAAATCAAGAAAGAGGAACCAAATGAATGATAGAGGAAGATTTAACTATGAAGCTAAAGGGTAGTGTTTGCGCCAAAAATGGTCACAAACCCCAAGTGTTGTGAAAGCACCAGTGTATGAATACAAATCAGCAATATTCAAACACAAATCTCAAATCTAAGCAAGTAACAAGCAGCAATCCAGAAATAATGAACAGTGACACACAATTTATAGTGGTTCGGCTATCTCCGGCCTACGCCCACTTCAAGGTTTTTATGATTTTATTGCTGACGCTTGAAGATTACAATTTCGTGTGTTGTATTACAACTGATTTTCTGAGCTAAGTCTGAATCTAAGGCAACAATGGTGATCTGGAGTAAATCTGGCATAGTTTGGGCGCTCTTTAGCTCTCAAAATTGTCCGACCTCTTTTCTGAATGACCAGGGGCTCTATTTATAGGTGTAGGAGGCTGATATTTCGCCTAAAATCCGGGGAGACCAGTTCTGGTACGTGAGGGAGCCACATGGCCGAAATCTGGAGAACCGGGCCTGCTTTGGGATCGATTCGACCCTTGGTTCGAATCGATCAAGAAAGTGTCCAATCGAGCTGAAATTTGGTGTGAACATTCTTCATCATGTGTTTAAGCTTCTGTGAAAATTTCATGGCATTTGGACTTGTAGAACTCGAGATATGATCGATTCAATGTTGCATTTCTGGTGAATCATGGATACTTCGAATCGATCCCTTCGACTCGATAGGGTCGACTCGATGCTCATAGTGACGTGGCGCGTGCTTCTCGCATCGATCCACTTTTTACTCCGGTTTGACTGGGCCGAATCCATGGTTTGGATTCGAGGTAATGGATACGAAGGTACGATTCCATCGAATCGATTGGACGAACATTCTCCTCGAATCGACTAAGGTAGGTCACGGTTTAAACGATTCGAAGGATTCTCTGTTGAATGTATTCGAAGCGGGGTGTCTTGTTGGATTCGAACTAAGGATATGTCGAAGGAAACGAATGTGGATTCGATGCTTAACCATCTGATGGATTCATAGTGAAGTGGCATTATGGATTCGACGTGACTTGTCTTGAACCGATTCGTAGCGAATGTTCTTTGATGGATTCGAACCAAGACTCTGCGCTGATGGATTCGAACGTTGAAGGTGTTTTGATGGAGTCGAAGGCTGAAGCACTTCCATGGATTCGAGGCCATCAGGGGAACTTCGTTGGAGTCGAGTTTGATGGATTCGACCCTAGGGGATTCGAACCATAGGGAGACGAACTCAAGGCTATGTCCTTCACTTGCGTCGATGATATCTTGGGCGTACGAACTCGGATTGACTCGAGATTTGGAATGTTGTTTTCTCTGGCCTTGCTTGACATGTCTTATCAATTGTAGCCCGATCCGGACTCGGGCAAAATTCATCGATATCCATGATGAACCTGCGATACACAATCGATGTTCATGACTAATAATCATTGATTTTTAGTTAATCTTTGGGTATCTCGGCTTTGCCAAAAGTTGGGATAACAGGTAGTATGGTAATAAATGGGGGTTAATAGGCATTAGTGGGGTTTACCTTTTTAATTGAATTATGCGGGGGTGTAGAGCAATAACTGGGGTGTTAATAGCCGTAGCCTCTGGTGTTTCTCCAATCAAATCAAACACTGAATAAATTTCTAACTTTTACCTAGAGAATACATTATTGGAAATTCTCATTTACCTGGAGAACACATTATTGGAAATTCTCCAATCAAACAGTAAATAATTCAATGTAAAATGTACTCTTCCTTCTTCAGTTTCCCCTTGGAGTTATAGGGGATTTGAAGGTCCGTGCTCCCAATAGCTCTCTCCCATGCCACTACGTCTTGAATTCTCAGAATGCTTATGTAGGTGATTTTGGTATTTATGCGATGGATGATGCTTTTAAGAAAGGCAAAGTGCCATTTTTTTCTTAATGTGATTAGTAAATTTAAGTGGAGACTTGGTTCTCCCCACTTCGATTCAGTGCATCAGGATATACTTCCCTTGCACATCGCTTAGCCCCATGGACTTCAGTAGTTAGTTATGTTGGAGTTGTCAGTTTCTTTTTGTTTTTTTGTTTTTTTTGTGTGTTGTTTTTGAAAGGTCAAGGGCTAAGGAGCCCGGCCCGAATATATTAAAATAAGAAGCCGTACAGGGTGAGGCCCAAAACGATAAAACCAAAAAGGCCCAGAAAACAAAAAAGAGGAAACCAAAAAGGCCGAGAATAACCTAATACAGTATTAGCCTATACCAGTTCTCCTAGTAGGGTTCATCTGTTTGCTATATTTCTTTATATCCCTGATAATCTGACTATGAATAAGATGACGCAGGTTAGCTTCCAAACAGAACGAGGATCTAAATATCCGGTTGTTCCTCTCCTCCCAAAAAGCTGCTATAAATCTCTTTAGAACAAGCAGAAGAGTAAAGGCCTTGGGAGATTTCCAACGGGTAGCCTTAAAGATATTAAACCATTCATCTCTGCTGTTCATTGATGGCTTATGAAAGTTCCCAGCTGCATTAAACCAGACTAGAGGCTATAAGAGAAGAAACGAGAGAAGAAAATGTGAGTGTTTGATTCGGATTCAGAGTTGCAAAGCACGCAGACATCATTGGGGATGAGGCTCATCCTGCAGAGCTTATCTTTAGTTTGCAGGGCATTTGATATGACCTTCCAAAGCAAGAGGTTATTTTTCATGGGTCCAACAGCATTTCAGATACGATTAGACCATGGGAAGGTTTCAGTAGGTCCAAGAAGAGCCCGATAAACTGCAGATATTGAGAAACGCTTACCTGGGACGACAGACCAGAGAACAGAATGACCAGAATAAGAGAAGGAATTCATAGAAATATTTCTTCAAATATCACGTATCATACTCGAGCTATTATATGGAAGGTTGGCCTGCCCATCAGTGATGTAATCAACAGCCAGAGCAGCTATAGGCATACCAGACATATTTAGAAGGTTATAACCAAGTTCAAAATTCCGTTTTCCGTTTCCGTTTCGGCCACCGGTAATTTTAAAATTTCCGGTTCCGTTTCGAAAATTTCGAAAGTTCCGTTTTAATTCCGGTTTTCTAATTCTGTTGCTTTAATTTGTTATATACACTAATAAATATCCAATACTCTCACAAATTTATAGTACATTTTTTACATTACATATAAAATACACACTTTAATTAAAAATCCATTGTGTAAGATTCTGTATTGTTCACTTGAGATTTAAAACTTTGATTAATCTTGAAAATTTTGAATTTTTTATTATGATTGGATGTAAATTAATAAAAGTATAACAACTTTTTTTATGAAACTACATGATTTCTTCTCCATTTATTTATTGTTCCAATTAATTTGTTTTCTTTTTTAAATTACTATATTTTTGTTGTACTTTTTTTAATTTTTTATAAGTTTTTTTTCAATATTTGAAAAACAAATACATAATTTAGATCGGAACCGGAATTTTGACCGGATTTCGTTCCGGTTATGAGCGGAACCGGAACGGAATCATCGGAATACCGAAATTCCGCTGGAATTTTGAACCATGGTTATAACATATGACAGCTAGTTAGATTTTTGGTGATTTTTTCATAGAGAGGTAGGCAGTCAGAGGTTGTAATTATCTTAGTAATGAGAGGGATGCCCAAGTACTGGCATTTCTTATTATAGTAATGAGAGGGATGCCCAAGTGATGAGAGGGATGCTAATCAACCAAGTAATGGAGTTTGTCAGGTTGTTATCGTGTAAACTCTTTCCTATTACGTTGCTTATTATAGTGTCCTCCACTTCGCATAACTACACTGTACTTCTTTAACTAAGCTTATATATAATAGGTGTGTATCCAAACCTTGGTTCATTTACTGTTGAAAAATGACGTGGTGCTTCTGCCTTTTCTTTTCATTCATAACCTGACCTTGTACTGCTTTAGAAATATATATGAAAGCTGAATATTTGTGAATGAATTTGTACTTGGGCTGTGGTTTTATTATGTTCACAAATCTTTGGAGGAAATGAAATTGTGCAGCTATGTGTTTGGTGACTCATATGCTTGTGCCGTAAAAATGTTCTGCCCTATTTGAATGTTGCATATTAAAAAATAAAGTATAATATAAATAGTTTCATGTAAACTATGTTATTCTGATTGAAGAAACAGATTTCCGCAGTCTACTTGTTACTAATAAAGTCTAGCCTCTGTTCTTCCTTAGATCTCTTATCGTTATTTCACTACGATAGTATCATATTATAGATCGAGGTCGATCCAGAAGAAATGAATGCATTTCCATACTATAAATAAGCAAGTGGGATAGATAAAACATTGGATCGTGCTACATCACTTATTCGATAGAATTTTACGGAGCCTGTTCATGCATGACATAATTCGGACATCAAAGTATTTTCATTAATGAAACCATGGAAATCCATCGGAAAAGAAAAAATACGCATGTCCGATGAAACGATTGTTGTTATCTGCTCCAATAATGAATCATTGGTTTAACTGAATAACTAAAAAAAATTGATAGACCTTTCTCTTCGTCTCAGGTCGATGGATCTTCTCAATTGGAAGATCTCCCATATGGATAATACATATTCCGGTTGACCGAGCCTAATTCTAATTGTTTTGTTCCGAAGCAAAGATATACATGGAACATGTTGTTGATGAACTAATTGTGAGCTGAGATGGAAGAACTTGTTCCCTAATACAATTACTGTTATTGTCTAACACCTTTATCACGAACGATGGATGCAAGTGCACCTTCATATCTATCTTCAACTTGATCAACTATATTATGTTTATCTTCAACTTGACTACTAGCATGTGGAGCAAAATAAATCTGTACCAATTGCACTGATTCAGCAGTCAATTACTAGTATCCATACCAAATGCATAGCTGTGAACTGCAGTTCTAACTGCTGTTGCACAGTTTTGTAAACCTGCTGTTCGCACTGCAGTTGCACACAGTGACGGAGCTAGGAGCTAGCCCATTATTTTAGCTAGAACCAAATTTTACTGTATAAATAAATACAACAACAACAACTAAGTCATTATTCCCGAACAAGTTGGGATCGACTACATATG
Organism: Allium fistulosum; assembly: GCA_030737815.1. Taxonomy (NCBI): domain Eukaryota; kingdom Viridiplantae; phylum Streptophyta; class Magnoliopsida; order Asparagales; family Amaryllidaceae; genus Allium; species Allium fistulosum. Next base: position 924,635,786 of record CM060906.1, read on the forward strand.
AAATCCAAAACTAAATGATAAAGTCAATATAAAAATCATAATAATAACAACAAGAGCAACAACAATGATAATAAAAACCATGATAATAATAATAAAATAAATTCAAATAAGTAAACAAATAATAATAATAATAATAACTAAGTGTAATAAAAATAAAGATTAATATACATATGTATGTATATACGTAAAATTTTATTCACTGATTTCAATAAAACAATTACATAGCAACAGGCATTATTTATATAAGCCGATTGTCTCCTGGGCTGAAGAGATTGAAGCCCAGCCCAATAAGGAAGAAACGAAATAAAGTAAGGAGAAACAACCCAATCCTTATTACGCCTCCATAAACGAAACTAGGGTTTCTCTGCCTCTTAAGTCTTCTCTTCATTTTTCATGGCGGTGGGGAAAACGCGAAGCTCCTCCCTAAGCCGAACGAAATTCTTAGATGAAATAGCCTTGGTTAATACATCGGTACGCTGATAAAAAGAGGGGACATGTCGGATCTGAAGCTTCCCGATTCCAGTTCGTTCTCTAACGAATTGAAAATCCACTTCTAAGTGTTTCGTTCTCGAGTGCTGAACAGGATTCATGGATAATGATATGGCGCTCAAATTGTCCACCCAGACAGTCGGCCTTTGTTTAAGCTCAAACCCTAACTCTCGGAGAAGCGCTTCGGTCCAAGTGATCTCGGAAGTAACACTGGCGATAGCTCTGTATTCTGCTTCAGTGCTCGACCTAGAAACAGTTGATTGCTTCTTCGTGCACCATGAGATAGGGTTTGTTGCCGAGGTACACGCAGTATCCAATGGTGGACCTTCTGTCGTCTAAATCATTGGCCCAATCCGAATCACTGTAAGCTTGTAGAATCATATTTTTGCATGATATTAATCTTAACCCATAGTGAACAATTACCTTTAGGTATCTGAGAATGCGTTTAACTGCACACCAATGTTCATTCGTTGGTGTTTGCATGTATTGGCAGACCTTATTCACACTAAAACAGATATCTCGTCTAGAAATAGTTGCATACTGGAGTGCCCCAACTACACTCTTATATTGCTTGATGTTTTCAATAGACTCACCCTTGTCTTTAGACCACTTGAGATTACTTGTCATAGGTGTAGGTAGTGCCTTGGCATTGTCCATGTTGGCTCTTACTAGAAGGTCTGATATGTATTGCTTTTGTGATAAACTGATGCTTGAATCTGCATTTCTTTGAATATGTATGCCTAGAAAGTAGTTAGCATCCCCCAAGTCTTTTATAGCAAATTGTATGTCTAAACACTTGATGACAGTTTCAATCTCATGCTGATTGTCTCCTATAATGAGAATGTCATCAACATATACTAAAATGTAGATGCTATTTTCCCTCTGCTTTCTTATGTAGAAGAGGTTATCAGATTTAGTGGCAGTGAATCCCAATTTGACTAAAGTAGTCTTTAGTTTTTCATACTAAGCCCTTGAAGCTTGTTTCAACCCATATATAGCTTTGTGTAACTTGCATACTTGATTGCTGTTGTCCTTAGAGCTATAGCCTTTTGGTTGTTTCATGTACACTTCTTCCACTAAGTCCCCATTTAAGAATGCATTATGCACATCTAACTGCCTTATCTGCCAATGTTTGTGTAAGGGAAAGGTCAGTATAATTCTTATTGTTGCTGGTTTAATGACTGGGGAGAATGTCTCATTGAAATCAAAACCAAACTGCTGGGTATAACCTTTAGCTACAAGTCTTGCCTTGTGCTTGTTTATTTTACCATATGCATCTCTTTTGATTTTGTATGTCAACTTGCTTCCAACTATATTTTTGTGTTTTGGTGGGTCAACTAAGGTCCATGTTTTGTTTTTAATCAGTGCATTATACTCTTCATCCATGGCTTTCCTCCATCTTTTGTATTTAACTGCTGATCCATATGATGTTGGATCTACTTCATTGAGTTGAATGTTGAATATTTTGGGTTTAAAGATACCACTTTTGGATCTAGTGGTCATGGGGTGTTGACTAATGGTTGGTTGTGGCACTTGATGTTCTACCATATAGTGATTAGTAGCTTCATTTGTTGAGTCCTCATTGCCTTGATTTTCCTGTATATCTATTTGTTGTTGTTCATTATGTTGTGAGTTGTCCATTGCACTTTGGTCTGAATTATCAATGTTAACACTCTTTGTAGACTCATTGTTTATTTTACTTTCTTTGCTAATCCAGTCAGACAGATTAGGTATATGACTTGTGTCTGCTTTGTTGATGTCCTTTCCTTGTTTGTGCTTTTCCTTTTCTGCAAAGGGAAAAACACTTTCATTAAATACAACATGTCTTGAAATATAAAGTCTGCCCTGATTGTCTAGACACTTGTACCCTTTCTGATTATGTGCATAACCCAAAAAGGTACATTGACTAGACCTGAGGCTCAATTTATGTTTGTTGTATGGTCTGAGACAAGGAAAACACAGGCACCCAAAAATTCTTAAGTGCTCATAATCTGGTTTGACACCAAAAAGTTTTTCAAAAGGGCAAACATGGTTTAACACTTTGGTTGGCATTCCATTGATGAGATACACTACTGTAGCAAATGCGTCCCTCAAGTATCTCATGGGTAGACTTGCTTGTGACATAAGTGTTAAACCAATCTCCACAATGTGTCTGTGTTTTCTCTCCACCAACCCATTTTGCTCAGATGTGCGTGGGCATGTCATTCTATGTATGATTCCTTTCATACTAAAGAAATCCTTTAGGGGTTTGAATTCACCCCCACCATTTGTCTGTATCATCTTCACACTGCTATTTAACTGTTTTTCAATGCAAGTGATGAAGTGTTTCATAGCACTACATGTGTCTGATTTTGCCTTTAAAAAGTATATCATGTATACCTACTATGAGCATTAACAAGTGATAGGTAATAACTATCTCCTTGAGTTGAATTATGTGGAGATGGTCCCCACAAGTCAGCTGCCACTAGCTCGAGAGGCTTTTCATATACAGTCTCAGAATATTGAAAAGGTAATTTGTGACTCTTACCAATTTGGCAGTGAGTACATATATTAGAACTATATAATTTTGGGAAAAGAATTTTACTTTCATTCAATACTTTTTTGACTACATCGAAACTAGGATGCCCTAGCTTGCAATGCCATACATCAAGAATATTATCGTTTTTGTTATCATCGGTACTAACATTATTACATCATATTGTATTGTTACAAAGATGTCTTTTTCTCATATTGTTGAACTTGTATAAACCTTGATCCAGTTTACCCTGTAGCAATATGTTTTTATTTAGCAAATCCCTGACAAGGCAAAATTTAGGGTGAAACTCAAAATATACATTGTTTTCTTTAGCAAATTGTGAGACACTGATTAAATTCTTTTTGATACTTGGTACTCTCAATAAGTTATTAAGATAGAGTAGCCTTGTACCTTTTATAGTGCATGTTCCCACATGAGATATATTTATTGTTTCACCATTTCCCATTGAAACTGAATGCTTACCTGTGTAGCTTTTGTTTCCCAAGTTTAGATTTTGCAAGTTGTTAGTGATATGATTTGTGGCCCCTAAATCAGGGAACCACTCTTCCATGTTGTTGTCATCAGATCTGGTTGCATCATCTGTTGAGTTGTCTGCACTGTTTCTGGATTGATTACTGGTTTGTGCCATGTTTACTGTTGGTCCCCTGTTTGTTTGACCCTGCTGAGCAATGTTGAAGTCTTCTTTGAATCTGAAGTAGCACTTGTTTGCCATGTGGCCAAATTTCTCGCAAATTTGGCATTTGACCCTATTGTTGTTTGGGTACTTTCCTCTACCTCTTCCCCTTTGATTGTTGTTTCCTCTTGAGTTTTGATTTTCTTGATTATTTTGGCTGTGTTTCTGATTTCTATTCTTTGTGGAGGAGGCATAGTTCGCCGAATAGTCTTCTTGGATGAGTCTTCTCTGTTCAAATCTGCCTTCATGAGCAAGAAGGGCTGAGTGGGCATACTCTATGTCTGATAGAGTTTGCTGTGTAGCAAGAAAAGTCACCAAAGATTCATATTCTTGATCAAGATCATTTGTAATGATGAGAATCTGCTCACTATTAGATATCTCATGACCAACAGACTTCAATTTGTCACAGAGATTCTTGATTCTGGCAAGATACTCTCTCATACTTGCATCATTCTTTCTTGCATTTTGTAGCTCTCTTCTATAATGCATAACTCTGGCTGCTGATTGTGAACTGAAAATTCTTTCAATAGATGACCATATTTCATATGATGTATAGCACCCAACAAGTTGTGATACAAGATTCTGACTAATAGAAGTTAATAACCAAGATGCAAGTAAATTATCTTGCCTTTGATATTGAATGTAATCTGGATTGCTAACGAGTTTGCATTTATCATCAGTGATGTTGATGGGAGGAATCACCTTAGTTCCCTTGACATAATCTTGCAGATCATAACCTCTTAATGCAATTTCTACTTGATATTTCCATGTTATATAATTGTCTTCATCTAATGGTGTGTTTATTGCCTGATTTTTAGGTTTGATCGAGATTGGATCGGTGTTTTGGTCATTTCTGGATCTGTTGCCTATGTTTACAGAGGTGGCATCATCATCTTGATCTGCCATGGTGGATCAAGAACACTGATATCCAGATATCTTGATCAAGAAAGCAATATTTTGGCGAGGCAATGACAAAATTACAGCCAAAGCAGGATGTAACAAATGAGGACAGTGAAACTAGAGGAGGAGATGAAGATCTTGAATTTGATCCTCTTCCAGGATGGCACAATGATAGGAAAGAACTGATGAAAACTTGATGCTATACTGATCACAGGAAAGGTATGCCTCCCTTATGATGATAATGCTCTGAGGGGAGAAAGGAGGAATCAATTTCTTTGATTCCTATGAAAGAGCAAACAATTTTAATCAATTGTAGCCGTTTGGCTATGTTGGCTCTGATACCATAAACGAAAAATGAAAATTTTATTCATTGATTTCAATAAAACAATTACATAGCAACAGGCATATTTTATATAAGCCGATTGTCTCATGGGCTGAAGAGATTGAAGCCCAGCCCAATAAGGAAGAAACGAAATAAAGTAAGGAGAAACAACCCCATCCTTATTAGTATATACGTATACATATACGTATATGTATGTATATATATATAGAGAGAAAAAAACCAAGATGATGATAATGATAATAGTAATAATGGTACTAATAGTAAAATTGACCGAACACCAAAACTGCGTCTTAGGCTTCCATTCACCAGTCCTATAATCTAAAACTTATAACACTATCCCTAAACCAACCCTAAACAAAAAATAACTCATAGGTCATGGTTCTGCTACGTAGATCGCTAACTTCCACGCTCTCCTGTTCGACACCAGCTCTTCGGATATATTCCAATCCTTCAAGTCCCTTTTTACTACTTCTTCCCATGTCAACCTTGGTCGACCTCTACCTCCCTATAAGCATTCGACGCGACCTATAATTCCAACGCGCACAGGTGCCTCGGGAGGCCTCCATTGGAGATGTCCAAACCATCTTAAGCGGTGTTGGGCTAGCTTCTCCTCAATTGATGCTACTTCAAGTTTATCACGTATATCAGCATTTCTAATTCTGTCTTTTCTTGTCTGACCCTGCTCCATCGCATCATACGCATCCCTGCTACACTTATCTTCTGGACGTGTTGGCTTTTAGTAGGCCAACATTCTGTACCATACAACATTGCATGTCTGATTGCCGTTCTATAGAACTTTCATTTAAGCTTCTGTGGAACTTTCCTGTCATAGAGAATGCCAGACGCCTGTAGCCATTTCACTTATCCCGTTCGAATTCTAAAAATAACGTCTTCATCAATTTCACCATCATACTACAACGTTGATCCTAAATATCAAAAGGATTCCTTCTTGGGCACTACTTGTCCGGCCAGAGTGACATCTTCATCCTCTGACCTGACATCGCTGAACTCGCACTTCATATACTCGGTTTGAGTCCTCCTATGAAAAGTGTCTCACTACTAGGCACATCTCTAACCATGACATCTAACTCTTCCCAAAAATTCCTCTTGACGGCTTCACTAAGGCCTACTTGCGGGGCATAGGCACTGATGATGTTCAAAACCATATCACCAACTACCAACTTGACTAGGATCACTACAACAAACATACCTTTTTATAGCGTTTAAAAATCGCTATTAAACATTTCTATAGCATTTTTATAAACTCCATGGATCAACAAGTTGTAGTAAGTCTGATAGATACAATAGCGTTTCAAAATTGCAATGGAAAATAGACTATTAATAGCGTTTTTGTTGCCATCTTAGACTAGACGTATCAGTACAACTACTTTTCTATGGCGTTTTGAAGCTTGCTATAGAAAATTCATTACTAGCTATTCTAGCATTGTTTTTTGCTATGAAAACTCACTAAAACAAAATAACCATTTTTCAATATTAAATAAATGTTGTTAAAGCAATATAACAATGTTTATGCAAATGTTGCTATATCCATAGTCATAAAAGATGAATAGATGTTTTACAACTTTTACCCAAACATTGCAAATAAGTTGTAGTGGATAATTCTTAGAACAGTGCTTAAATGTTAATGAAAAATAAAGAAATTACCTCAAGGCCATATAGAACACTTTCCAACAATTGTAGAATGCTTATTTAATAATGCAAGCAAAGTGTTGTAAATAATCTTAACATAACAATTTTAAAACATTGTGTTTGTAAGTTCTCAATATTTTTGAAACATTGTAAATATATTTTCAAATTTGTTAGATGCTATAACATTTATTATATATATATAACATAACAACCTCATATCATTGTAAACTTAATCTATTCAACTTTAAACAACATAAAGTAAAACAAGAATACATTTTTATTCATGCCAAATGAGTACAAGATAGTTCATTTCATATTGTAGTACAACTGTACAATTACAAAATACATTTGAGACTATCATAAAAGTATGTAGAAGAGCTTTGATTTACATTCGAAACTATAACGAAAAGCAGGTAGAAGTGCTTTGATGTACAACTGAAACCATGATAAAAGCAGGGAGAACAACTTGGAATCTTGACCTTTTCTCATTTATGTCCATGCCTGTTAGCGCAACAATATACAATAAGTATCAAATCATTGGGAGTAAAACATTTTTTGGCTGTAGTTATAGGCTTCAATGCCATATTTTAGTTCTACATTATAGATCACTTTTGACAAAAAAAAGTGGAGAAGTGTCACATCCTACTGATATTATAAATTATGCACATGCAGTAAAGGAAACAAGAACACAACTTAATAAAGATGCATTTAATCTCTATACATTCCTGAATTACATCCTATCATATTTACCTTATGTGTTAATCATTTTATCGCTCAACCTGTGAATGCATATAATTTCTCCAATATAGACGCGTAGAACAATAACTGGTTACTTTAATAAATAAATCAACCGACCATGTTAAGTTATGACATATTTGTTGATATGATGCCAAACATACTCAATGAAAGCAACATGAAATAGTAATCTTAACCATGGTAATTTTTAGTTATCTAATTCGCTTGGTCAACGGTTACATTGCGGTACTGTAGAAGAAATACATGATTCTGGTTCATAGACAACATGATAAATATTTTATATTAAAGAGAACAAACTGTATTCGAAAATGTCATGAATCGAGATAAACTAATTAGCACGTTTCACATAATTCTTTTAGTGGTTTACATTAACTACTATAGTAGGCTGCATGAAGTCACTAGAATTGACACCATTCCTTTTACACATTTTATGCCAGTTTGGACAAGTCTCATATGATACATTTTCCACATCCATTATAAGCCGATAAACAAACCAAACATCAAAACATGCCTTCCTATATATAAACTTTTTGTTTCTTCTTTTAAATCTAGCAATATTTGTACTGCAAAAAAAATTATATAACATAGATGATAGACCAATCTAAGTTTATGTTGCCTTTATAATCATGAAACTCGTTTTAGCGTCAATAATAATACTGAAAGAATAATGAAGTTGATATATAATGCAATGCCTAGTCTTTCAAAAATTTAGAAATTATCAGATAGCAATAACAACTTTAACCAAGGCATATAAACAACTGTATGCTAAATTTTGGGTATATTAAAATCTGATATGTAAATAAGATGTAAACACGCATGCATCAAAACTTTGGGGTATAGTTTAAATCAGTCGTAACAATCTAATACATTTGACATTTTTAGTGAATGAATTCTAGAAGCTAAGGTATCACACAAGAAGACAAATGAAGTTTTATAATAGAAATAGACACTGTCATTTTAGCAAACTTTATGCTGAATTTGAATGCATTATAGACATGTTGGTAAACTTTAATCAATACAGCAAAAGACTATATCTGCAAATAAAATATCCTCCATTGTCTTTCTATATGAATTAATATAACTAGGGTAACAAATCTTACCAAACTCAAACTCAAGTTTCTTATAGCCTTGGAACTTTTTATAATCTTTTCTTTAACAATTTTACCTAGGAGGATATTTTGAAACATTGAACAAATGAATTCAAAATATAGTACTCAGAGTTTGCAAGCTTAGGAGTACTACCTAGCATCTTTATATCAAGGACCTACTAATGCATTAAAAAAGAATGTTGAATTAGTACTTTTAACAGGTCCTAAAAGGATATAAATAATCATTCACAAACTTAAAAGCCAGTATAGAAAATATTTCAAAGACACCACTGTAACAAAATAACATGAATTCTCTAAAGAGAATCTATAATATAACAATATTGGATATGAAAAGGCCCTAGTGAAAACTATTGTATAACACTACCAAACATTATCATTAATAAACCAAGAAGATTTATGCAAGAATTCATCATCTTTGCAACATCGACGTATCATCATTACATAAGTCTATGCACGGACTGATGAGAACTTTAGTTTATTGCATTTCATGTTGCCAAAACCGTTCATAACAAGTCGAAACATCACTATGTTTATTAATATTTTATATAACGCACAAAAAAAGTTGGTTTCTCGATCGTAATAAACCTTTATTTATATTTACTACAATTAACTCTATTATTGGTTTGAGATGTATTGTGGATGTCATAGAAATACTCAAGCAAAAATTAAACAAATTAAATCAACTTTTACATGTAATAAAATTAAAGCGGTGAAGGACTCAAACAACAGCAAAAAAACAATAATTCCACAATAATTTAACAAAAAATTACCCAATTTTAAAATCCAAATGGATTCTCTGAGCATGAAGTGGAAAACTATGTAGTATACCTATTTTTCTCCAGATTTTAAAAATCTAAGACATCCGTTTCAACTAAATAATCTGTAAACGAAATAAAAATCAACATAAAATTTAAATTTTGAGAGATAATTACCTCGATGCACTACTAGAAAAGGCTAATATTCCGACAGCACCTAGCGACGACTTCCAATGACATATTTCTGACGGCTTCCGACGGACCATCGGCGGCCGTCGAAAGCCGTCGGAAATTCACGAATATCTGCTCAGACCGAAGCCTTTCTTCCTCATTTGGCCGCACGATTTTCTTCCTCCATTAATCCTCAAATCTCTCCTCCAAGCTTCCAATCACCAATTTCGAGCTTTCGGATCCTCTCCGACTGCGTAATCAACGTCTATTGCTCTCTAACTTAGGTATAATCTTTTATTTTCGCCAAAAAACAAATTTTCACCCTAAATATAGATTTGCATAAGTTTTAATTTAGGGCTAATTAGTGATTGCAATTGTTTCCAATAGCGTAATAATGGTTTATAGCATCCCATTGTATACCTATTTCATATGTTATCGTGAAATTGTAAAAAGTATATATAATTTGTCATTGTGTGTGTATACGTAAACCTTTGCATATGCGTTGTTTCTACCATTGTATTGTGTTAATTGGAATAAGACATGACTCGTATAACACCTTGACTTGTGCAACAATAATGAATGCACGAGTCCAAAAGAAATTTGACTGTATTGGAAAATGACAACAATATTAAAGCGGCCTTATTCAATGACATACGCAGAACAAATGTGGTAAATTAATAATTTTTTGAAATGTATAAATTAGTAAATATATATTCTTTTTTATAAAATACTTTTTTTATGCCCCTTATAGAGCTTTTGGCCCCGTCCAACGGGTGTTGTACACGATCGTTATATAAATAGTCGTTTTTGTCACAAAACGGTCATTTATATTCATCTAGTACAATGCTTGTTGGATTTGTCCCTGTATTGGACAAGTTATAAACACAGTAAATAATTACATTTCGCACATTATTTCGTTTCAAACGGTTCACAAAATTTCGCCGTCACTTTTCTTTTTTGTTTCTTTTGCTACACGCATTTGTGTACAATGCAGGAAACAAAAGGGAAGTGCTACCGAAATTTTGTTGAATCGTTTAAAACGAAATAATGTACGAAATGTAAGTGTTTACTATGTTTGTAATGGGAAGTAGGATGACTGACCAAAAAAAAAGATAATCATAAACCAACATTTCTATATTGTATCCTTAAGTGGGGTAAAATTGACATGTATAAGTTTTTGTATCGATACATTGAAAAATAAAATGTGAATTCGTAATATGACCAAATTTATTTTTGAATTTGTGACATATTTTTTCAAATAGTAAAAATGATCGATTATTTTTTTGATCGGAGGAGATGGATGTATCAAAGAAGGGGGTTGAGAGGCTCAATAAAAGAAGATTTTTATAATGGTATAAACGTATTTTTTGAATTTTCTTTAAGTAATAATGGAAACGATGCAGAAATTCGTTGTCCATGTAGTAGGTGTAGATATTTGAAGTATTTATTACCCAATATTGTGAAAGTCCATTTGTGCAAAAACATTTTCGTGCCAGAGTATAATGTTTAGGATCGTCATGGAGAAGTTGTAGCAAATACTTTTGCAGAGTCTGAATTAGACATTATTGGTAATGAAATTGTTGCGACGAACCGTATAGAAAATATAGTTGAAGATGCAGCACGATCAATATTCCATACCGTTGAAAGTGACGACGATGATGAAAATGTTGAAGAACCAAATATGAAGCAATTTTTTTTATGATTTACTGGATGCTACTAAGAAACCTCTTTGGGATGGTTGTAAATGCGGCACCCAGCTATCAGTAACCGCAGAATACATTGCGATGAAATCAAAATACAACATCACCGGAGCCGGATTTACAGCCGCTGTACAAGCTGCAAAAACACATATGCCACCCGATAATTTAATGTGCAAAAATCACTATGAAGTTAAAAAACTTGTGTCGGCTTTTGCTTTACCGTATCAGAAAATAAATACATGTTTAAATGGTTGCATGTTGTTTTGGAAAGAAGACATAAATCTTAAAAATTGTAAAATATGTAATCGGAATGATACAAACCAAGAAAAAATAAGGGAAAGGAAGTTCTGTACAAGCGTATTCATTACTCACCCATCACTCCCAAGCTTCAAAAATTATACGCATCTTATGTAACTACATCTCATATGAGTGGCATAGTACCCCACCAACAAATCAACCAACATAATATAAAACATTTTTATATCACTAACAAATATACCTCATATATATACACACTCAAACTCATACTAGGGTGCTACTGACCCTATCTCTAATGAGTATCCCATCAAAGCCGAGGTTCTCGCTTAACCTTCAACTCTGATACCAACTGTAACAACCGGGGTTTTCGACCCTCGAAAATCGACACTAATACGTCCACTGTATTGCATGCCGAGCAATCGAATGCCAGAAAACCCGATTGTTAGGGAAAAAGAAAGAAGGAAGAAGATAAGAAGAAAACTAAACAACACAGAATCTAACAGCGAAACGAATATTCTATAATATACAACAAATCTTTACACACAAAAAACTTTGATATATATATATACACAAACATCAATCAGAGTGTACTAACCTATTTCAGCTTGAACAGTTATAACAGCCTGTTCTTACAATTGCTGATAAGTACAACAACGAATACAAGGGAAAAATAACCATCTACGTGAGTATGACTCTGGTCCTCCAACTCGTCTCCTGAAGCTCCAAAGCATCCAAACTAATCTGTAATATACTCGGTCTAACCCGAGCATTATAATAAAATAACACCCGAATCAGTCTGGAAAACCAGCGTGAGAAAAACACGCCCAACTGGATTTTAAAGTTATATAAAATCTTAGATGTCAAAGGTATCTCGTAAAACCTCGCCGCACATAAACACGGACAGGTTTTTACCTTACGATAACCAAAAAAACTTTTATAGAAAATCCATTTATTTTATAATAATTTCTAGGGAGCAAATAAAATATGAATATAGCTGAAATGATTGCATCTCATCTTTCAACATAGTTAGGCACAACTAAGTCCGTACGACGCTTATTGGAGAATGGATTCAATACAATGACTGAGCTACTGGGGTACCGCCCGTCACGTTGCATCTCTAGACAAATAACACCGAGCTCAAACCTATCGACCCATGCCAACACAAGGCTGACCTACCCTTTACTGGATATTACCAAATAGATCACCCCTTAGTTCAAATCAGCAACTATACCGAAGCATACATAAGTTAATAGTAGGGACTCTAGATGGGGATGACCTTACCCTCATGGGAGCGACCCACTTAGCCTTGCTGCATCTCCCCCATTTTAGTCATTCCTGGTTGATGAGGCTTGAGGCTACGTTTTACCCTTTTATATATAGCACTTCCCATTTGGAATGCTAATACCGCCTTCCAAGCAACAGTGCAAATACCGGCATTCATCCATACAAGTTCGTTCTGGGACTGAACGAAACACTTGAGAGCTCTATCTCTAATTATCATCTTCAAGATGTCTTCACTTAGAAACGCATTCGTTGGATCGAAGTGGTTTTCGGGTAACATGCCTGATCCCGGTCTCTTCAAAACAACATTCGATAATTCCCAGTAAACTCGACCCCGGTTCTTTAGGAAATAAATAGTCAAAGATAAGATCGGAGATCACCTCCTAACCGTTAGTGGAAGGATTTCCTTATCATTGTCCTAGGAGAACGAAACGTGATTTATACGCACAGTACAGCATCATCGAAGATGACCGTGCCATATAACTCATGTGTTTCTCCTAGATATTTCCAAAGTTATGTTTGGGTCCAAATTCGATAGTCGGTTATTTAACTATCAAATTACAATCATTCAATTAAGGGTTTATTCCATTGGGAAATCCAACATTGGTTAAGCACATAAGTAATCACTAGCCTCCTTTTATATATCTTTTATAAATAAAACCTTTTGTAAATTTCTTGTATAAGAATACTCTTACAAAGATATATCCACCAATTTCTATATTTTCAATACTTAGAAAACATCCATATACTTATCTCAATGGTATAAGTATATTTACAAAATGAGAAAGATTCCCTTATTTATTCGATTTAAAAAACATTCATATCTCCTTATAATTCTCTAAATCATTTATAAACAATTTTATAAAACTTCTCAAACTACTTATAAAACTTCTTTTATACATTTCAATCACTTATAAATCCTCTTTGTACATTTCTAAAACTCATTTGTAAATCCTTTATAAATCTCCAAACCATTTATAAACTTCTTTTATAAATCTATATAATTTTTATAAATAATAATAATTTATTTTCAAAACCTTATTAATAATCCTTATTATTAATTTCAAATCATAATTATTCTTGAAATAATTAACCTTTTCACATTTTGATAAAAAATTTAAAACTATATTACTATAAACAAATAACTTTCAAACAATACTAATATAATTAAATATTTTTAAAACAATATTTATATAATTTAATAACTTTAAAACAGTATTAATATAATTAAATAACTTTTAAAACAATATTTGTATAATTTAATAACTTTAAAACAACATTAATATAATTAAATAACTTTAAAGCAGTATTAATATAATTAAATAACTTTTAAAATAGTATTAACACAATTTAATAACTTTAAAACAATATTAATATAATTAAATAACTTTAAAAACAATATTTATATAATTTGATAACTTTAAAACAATATTAATATAACTAAATAACTTTAAAATAGTATTAATATAATTAATAAAAATTTAAAACAATATGTATATAATTTAATAACTTTAAAACAATATTAATATAATTAAATAACTTTAAAAACAATATTTATATAATTTAATAACTTTAAATCAATATTAATATAATTAAATAACTTTAAAACAATATTAATATAATTAATTAGCCTTAAAATAGCATTAGTATAATTAATTAACCTTAAAAATATATTGATAAAATTAAATAGATAATCCTTAAAACAAAATATTTCCGAACCCCAATTTCGGATTTAAAAATCGTTTCTTATCTTAAAAACCAATCCCGACTTAAATGGCAATTTACAGTATTTTTAAAATACTAATTTGAGGCTAATAGTCACCCAACACTTAACCAATATCGATATTGATTTTCTATCACTACTGGGTTTTTATTTTCGAACATATAACGATGTTATAACCACAATGTCCACAATCATGTTCATTATTCAATAATCCATATAAAAGAAATATTATTGATACAATTCAAAAATAGTGAGGAATCTCGTTGGATCCTTCCAATCTGTTTCCCTCTGCATCACAAACATTATATAATCAAAAAAATATAAATCAACCGCTTCAAGGCGGGATTCGTATACAAAGGGTCATCCGCTCTTACATGGGAACGTAATAGAGCCTCATCCGCTCCAATACACGGGAATATATTCTAACCAACTAATAAATATAGTAATTCATCTAAACAATCATTCAACAATTTTTATGAACTATATATCATACTAGTTATCCAAAAAGGCGAGTTTAACTCACTGAAATTTTCTGTGGTCGTCGAGGCTTCTGTTTTGGAACTAAAACTGAACGACGTTCGATTTTAGCCCAAATTTCAATAGTCTCCAAATTCATCCAAACCAGTACATATCGCAAAGATAATGTACGTACGAGTGCAACACGACAAACGACGTCCGATTTGGACCCAAACCAACACTTGCAAGCCCAATATTCGAAATGCACGGCCTAAATTACCACTTGCAAGCCCAAACTTGAACACTGGCTTTTTTTCTCAAACGAAATAATGTGCGTTGCTTCTTGATATTTGAACCTCGATCGCCTTAATCTCCCACGGCTGATGCTTCCATCATCTATAGCTGGCACCGCCTTGCCAACGTGATCCCCGTGGCTTGTGCCTCCTCCATGCCCACTACAACCAAGTTCGGTGCCTTCTGCTGTTGTTGATGCGATGAAACCCGAGCACCACTCCAAACAAGCCACTAAACCCTAAATCGTCTCGTCCTCCTAACTCCGACCATTAAAGACCTTGGAATCTCTGCCACAACACCACCTCATCTCCACGCTCCCCCCGGTACTCTCCATTACTTGCCTCGCTAACCGGTTATCCAAAAAACCCAAAATGATCAAAAAACGATTAACGATCAACCATGGCCAAACCCAAGCACCGAACACACTACGAACACCCTTAAAAATCATGAATTGATGACTCGAACACAACTGTGTCCTCCAATTTCCAATCCGTGATCATCAAATTCGCATCAATATAAATACAATCAAGAAAAATGACAATCTTGACCACCACACTCGATGAAATGACGGGCGGCCATTTTTAAAAAATACTGGACTAAAAAACAAACAAGTTTGTTGTTGAAAGTTTTGGCTAAAAGACAATGGTTTGAGAGAGGTTGATTTTGAAGTTGAGAAGATGGTTTATTTTTGAAATATAGAGGAAGGAAAGAAGATATAAGTGTGGCTATGTATATCAATGTGAATGTAAATTATGCGCATGTATGCATCAATGTGTTGCCTGTGTATGCTTGCATATATATAGGTCATAAACCCAAGAGACAAGATCTACCAATGGAGGCATAAAAGAGGGCAAGGATAAAGGATTGAGAATGGTGAATCATACTCCCTTAAAGCAAGAATCTAGGGCAATGACATATAAAGATATATGGATGGGAAAGATATGGAAATAAAATGTGCTGTGCGTTTTGAAATTTGTAGTGAAGAAAAGTGATTGTAAATGTGTTTATATTTGTGTCATGCATGCATGCCTTTCCTCCTTCCCCTTTTGCAAGTGAATGCATATCTATATATAGACTAAAATACTTCTAGGCCAAGTAAACAAAAACATGTGCAATTCATTCTTTTTTACATTAAGAAAAATTGTTTTTTCTTCTATTAAAAAAAAATTAGATTTTGCGGTACGCCGCTACATAAAATTCCGTTCGCGTACGAGCCACGAAGGACAGAAATAAAAATACGATCGCGCACAACAAAGCGAGACAAACATAAAACAACAATAAAATCGACTAGTTAACTTATTCTGTTAAGTTTTAAAAGTACAGACGTTTGACGTAAAATACGTCAAACGAAAATTTAATTATTTCCCAAATTAAAAATTATGGAAAAACTCTATAAATTAAGCTAAAAACGCGTCTGTTATCCCGCCTTTTGGCAAGGCCGTGACACCAAGGAATTGACTAGTAAACCAATGATGATCCATCCCAGAGATTGGTTATACACAGGCTCACTATGGATGTCGACGAATTTTGTCCGAGTCCGGATCGAGATAAAGTTGGTATGACATGACAAACTAAGCTACAAGAGTCAACGTTCCAAATCTCGAGTCAATCCGAGTTCGTATTCTCAAGTTATGGACGATACAAGATTGGATGAAAACCAATCACCGGTCGAATTGCTGAGTTCGACTCGCTTCGCAGCCATCAAAAGTGACAACTTCGACTCGCTTCGCAGCCATCAGAAGCGACAACTTCGACTCGCTCCGCTTCGCCTCCATCAGATGCCAACTTCGACTCGCTCCGCTTCGCCTCTATCAGATGCCTACTACGACTCGCTCCGCTTCGCCTCCATCAGAAGCCTTCTTCGACTCGCTCTGCTTCGCCTCCCTAGTTCAACTCCAATGAGTTTGACTCCATTGGCGAAGCCACTGTTCGAATCCCTCAGGACGCTCCACTTCAACTCGCTCAATCAACACACACTTCGACTCGCTCAAAACAGCATCAAAGACAGAGTGATCCAAAGACTCAAGCGCCACGTCACCGAGTCGAACGGAAGCGAGTCGAATAGAGCGAGTCAAACAAAACAGCCAACCGAGAATCTCATTTTGTATCGATCATATCTTACAAGTCCAAATGCTATGAAATTTTCACAGAAGACTACGTGCATGCTAAAGAATGTCCACGCCAAATTTCGACTCCGTTGGACGAAATCTTGATCGATACGAAATCTGTTCGTATCGATCACGGATCGGACCGAAACTTCACGGGCTTGGGCGCACGGGCCTGTTCACGTGCCATAAAGGGTCTCCCAAGATCTGAGCAAAATACCAGCCACCTACACCTATAAATAGACCCCCTAAAGCCAACAAAAAAGGGGTTCTTCTTCCTCTTTGAGATCTCCAATGCCCGGACTCCGCCAGATCCAGATCTGAACTCCATTGCTGCTGCTACTAACGAATTACACTGCTGCAAATCATTGTTATTCGCTGTAATTTGATTAAATCAATTGTAAACATCAAAGAAAGATCAATAAAGCAAACTACTTCATAGTGGACGTAGGCAATACGCCGAACCACTCTAAATTATTGTGTCTCCCTACATTTTAATTATTCTCATTTCTGAAATTTGGAGTTTTTGTTAGATAAATCCTCCTTTTACATTTAATTTCTTCACTTTATCTCTTCAAAGACTTCCGAAGAGTGTTGTGCCCAATTTTGGTACAAACACTTTGGTGCTTTCACTAAGAAAAAACCCAATTTTTCTCCCGCTCTTTGGATCTCCTATCTATATCGGATTGCATAAATCCAAGAAGAAGATCCAGATCTAGAACTTTGAAGCCCTTCCATTCTATTCAGATTTGCATCAGATCTAGGAAAGGACTTTCATCACCTCACTATGGTGAGTACACGGACTACCTCTACAGCTGCTGATCAAGGAGGACGGGACATGCAGAATCCCGCGCAATTACCTCCATCAAACCAAGACGCCGCCGGACCTTCAGATCCAACAGGTTCGGTTACCAGACAAGAATTCCAGACATTGCTTCAAGAATTGACCCAGAGTCGACAATAGCTAACTGAACAACTGCGCGCCAACAGAGTTGACTAACCAGCTAAATCGCCGAAGGCGAAGAAGATCCAGAAGAGACCAAGGTTCTTATTCTTCCACGGAGAGTTCAACCTCCTCTGATGGCCAAACCAGATCCACACGCCCGCGGCTAGGTGTAAGCTACACCCAAGCCACGAGACACCAACCTGCTTCAAATATTGGGCAACCTAGAACTGGACCATCCGCTAGTCTCCGTACAGAACCTTCATCTCGGGGAGGTGCTGCTCCTTATCATGTCACTGGCAACATTGCTACTACCACCACTGCCGGACGAGGAAGTGGTTCTAGAAAACAAGCTGATCCTCAACGTAACCAACGAGAGCAGACTCCTGAGCCTTATGTCCTTGAGGATGTTGAACCAAGGAGGCGAGGCACGGACCGTCGACCGCATCCGGTCTAGACTCGAGCTGTGGAACCCGACCACACCTTGGCACAACATGCTGCAAGTATCCGAGTGTCGGATATACCAACGATGATCTGTCAAATGATCCTTGAAAGTCAGGGTCTCAGTAATGACGACTGGGGAATCTCCCGGAGTCATGCCCCTTTCACCCATGACATTTTATATGCTGAACCACCTCGGCACTTCAGGATGCCAGCTTTGCCAGTTTATGAAGGAAGTTCTGATCCCAATCAACACATCCTGAAATACGAATGGCTGATGAATGTTGCGAGAGCTGATGATGCAGTAAAGTGCCGAAGTTTCCCCATTTCCCTAGGGGGCATCGCTACCATGTGGTTCACTCGTTTGCCACCGTGATCCATCTCTAACTTTGACCAGATGGCCACCAAGTTTGTCGAGCAATTCCCTATGCACGTGGCGAGGCCTAAGGACGTTAACACTCTGTCTAGTGTTACACAAGCTCCCAGAGAAACACTTAGACGTTACTTGGAGCGGTTCCATGCTGCGTGTGCAGAAATAAGAA
Organism: Allium fistulosum; assembly: GCA_030737815.1. Classification (NCBI taxonomy): domain Eukaryota; kingdom Viridiplantae; phylum Streptophyta; class Magnoliopsida; order Asparagales; family Amaryllidaceae; genus Allium; species Allium fistulosum. The sequence continues at coordinate 924,654,911 of CM060906.1, forward strand.
ATCCCAATGATAACTCTATCCTGATGGCATTGACTAAGGGGATTGATGCTGATTCCGAGTTTGGAAATTGGTTAGCTGTAAAACCACCTGTGTCATTGGATCGTTTCTACTCCAAGGCAGCCCAATTCCTGAGAAGGGAGGATGCGAAATAGTCTAGGAAGCAGGATGACGCAGGGCCCAACACCAAAGGTATCCAAAGTAACATCGCTGTTAAACAGTCTGGAGATAGTTTTGGAAAAATCCAGTTGAACGTCCAAAATAAACAGAATTAGCAGAGGGACAATAGAAATCAGAGCAAAAAACGCGATCATGATCGTGGACCACGGCGTAGAGCTTCCATGTACAATAATTATACTCCGTTGAACACGTCGTTGGAAAATGTGTATTTGCAGACCTGCAATACCATGCAATACAAGAAGCTTGCCCCAAAACCGCCAACTGAGAGGCAAATCCAAACAGGAAAATTTTGTAGATTCCATGAGAGTTATGGCCACAACACCAATGAGTGTCATCACTTACAAGACCTCATTGAAAAACTGATACGTGTGTGGAAGTTGGATCAGTATGTGCGGGCGAGGCAATCCGGTGGTGCGGGCCAATCAAATTAGAATCGTACGCCAGATCAAGAAAGATAGGAGGAACCCTCTCATACAGGCGGGAGGTTGGTTATCAATACGATAAGTGGTGGTCCTCACCCAGCGGATCGAAGCTGGAAGGAAATGGAGTCGTATGCCAGTTCTATCAGGCATGCGGACTTCGAGTGCTGTAGTAGTTTTGATGAAGGGGCTCCGACCAAGCAACAGAAAACGATGGCAGTTGACATTGTGTTCAGGAACGGAGACGCTGATAAAGTTGAAGCCCCTACTATCGATCCATTAGTTATCTCAACGCAAGTAGCTCCCACTTGGATGAAGAGGATCTTAGTTGACAGCGGAAGCTCTGTGAATATTTTGTTCAAGCGAGCTTATGATCAAATGAAAATGGAAGCCACGGACTTGAAGCCTTGTCAATCCCGAGTCCATGGTTTCAACGGAAGTGCCACTATACCCACTGGAATAGTGGAACTGCCAGTAGAGTTGGGAGTTGGAGAACGGCGGAGAGTACGGATGCTGCAGTTCATTGTTTTGGACATAGACTCTCCTTACAATGCTTTCTTGGGCCGACCAGCCCTTGCTGAATTCATGGCAGCCATCGCCCAGTGGTGTTTGACTTTGAAGTTTCCCACTGATCATGGAATAGGAATCATTCAGGGAGATCAGGCTGCTTCCAGAGCCTGCTATGTTGCTGAGCTGCGGGAGGCGCAGCGAAAGGAGAAATGGAAGGGCGTAGAGGAATCTCTCTGCGTCCGTTTTGCCGATAATTGACAATTAACGCCCGGGCCTAGGCCCGGGCACCCCATCCAATTCCTCAAGGATCTTGACCCGAGAGAAACTGAAGACGAAGGAGAATCTAAAGAAAGTCAAGCATCCCCGGCCGAACTGACGATTGATGTCCCGGTTGACAATAACGATGATTCGAAAATGATAAAGATTGGATCTCAGCTAAGCCAGCAAACTCAAGAGGAATTGGTTGAATTTCTACGGGCAAATCTTGACGTATTTTCCAGGACACATTCCAATATGTGTGGGATCTCGCTGGACATCGCGAGCCACACCCTAAACACTGACCCGCGGCATGTCCCTGTCAAACAGAAAAGACGTGGTATGGATCCAGAGAGATCTGCCGTCCTTAAAGAAGAAGTAGAAAAGCTTAAAGCGAACGGGTTCATTCAGGATGCCCTATATCCTGAATGGGTGTCGAATCCCGTGCTCGTCCGAAAGCCGAATGGAAAGTGGAGAACGTGTGTCGATTATTCCGATCTGAATAAAGCGTGTCCCAAAGACAGTTTCCTGCTTCCCAGAATTGATCAGCTAGTAGATTCGACGGCTGGGCATGAACTCTTATCCTTCATGGACACATATTCTAGCTACAATCAGATACTGATGCATTTACCCGATCAAGAACATACCAGCTTCGTAACCAATCTACGACTTTACTGTTACAAGGTTATGCCATTCGGGCTCAAGAACGTCGGGGCTACTTATCAACGATTGGTCAATCGGATGTTTGCCAATCAAATCGGGAAAACAATGGAAGTATATGTAGACGACATGCTTGTGAAGTCACGACTCTCCACCGAGCATGTTAAAGACCTGGAAACTATGTTCAATATACTTTGAGAATACAAAATGAAGCTCAACCCACTGAAATGTCACTTTGGAGTTGCATCCGGAAAGTTCCTTGGGTTCATCGTTAACGCTCGGGGAATCGAAGCTAATCCTGAAAAGATTTGGGCAATCAGAAATCTTGAAACTCCTAAGACTATAAAGCAAGTCCAGAGTCTCAATGGAAAGGTAGCAGCATTGAGCAGGTTCATTTCAAAGTCCACTGACAAATGCATTCCCTTCTTCGATCTGATCCAAAAAGGAAAACACAACTTTGAATGGACCACGGAGTGCGAGGGCGCTTTCCAAGCACTAGACTCAACATGTTATAAGTGAGAAAAGATCTTCAAATGATGATCCACAACTCACCACCAAGACTGGGGGGCAGGACTTAAGCATCGACCATTGACTGAAGCGATGCGATGTAAAAATTCAACTCGCTCCCCGGTCGCAAACCCTGTCCACAGTACCCGAACTCGACAAACAAAAACAAACTTCATTCGAAAGCTGAAACTTCACACGTGCATGTCAGATATTGAAACACTTAGGCAAATACACAATGACAGAAAAGAAGTCAAAAAAGAGAAGTTTCATTTCGATTGTTTATAAAAGAAGTTCGTGTACAAGCTTCCAAAAATTCCTACTAGCAGGGGCCGAACCCGCAGCTATACACGGCTAACAAAATGCAAGTCAAAATAAACCAGGAAAGCATGTTTAATCTTTCTTCTTCCTTGGCTTCCTCCTCGGGGTAGACCCGCTAGAGCCACCGCTAATCTTCCTCTTCGAGCCTTTGCTTTTCGGCGGTTGGTCTTCAGGCAAGGGCATTATATCAACATCCTCCTCCGAACTCAAGTGGATAGGAATGCTCTCTACGGGCGGAGTCGGAGGAACATGATCGAGTACAGAAGGTGGAATGGGCACGCTGGTAATGAAAATAGTGCCACTGGGAGATATCATGCTAAGCGGAGCAGGTCCTGGTGCTGCCATCCCACCTCCAAAACTGCCACCATGAGTCGCTGCTGCCATTTCGGCGTCGATTTGAGCAAACATCTCCTCTTCAGTTACTGCTCGAGCCCCGCTGGGAGCATCAGCAGTCGGCATCGAAGAACTTGTAACAGGATCAGTTCCACTCATGACAGATGACAAGTCAGCAAGAGGATCGCCGTGATGACGAAAGAGTTCATCCATCAACTGCTCGTCAAACATAATCATACCTCCCTGCAGATCGTCAAGCGGGGCAGCTGTACTCATGGTGATGGCTTCTGTAACAACTTGGTGTTTTGTGAAAATTTATTTTTGTCAAATGACGATTAAATTGATAGCTAATTGCTGTTTGAAGTTTTAAATTTGGTTGCGACTCTTTAATATATTGATTAAGGAATTGAGTAGCTTTGCAATTTTGAATCGATCGAAATTCTTTTTGAATTTGTAAAAATCTTATTCGGGCTTTAAAGATAATAATCATGGCCCATATTGGTTTTGCCGTAATATTATCTAAGGCTATACTCGATCCCCTCTCCATTTTCATTCGTAACCCTAAATCCTAAAAATCAAAACGAGAAATAAAAATGGCTGCTTGCAAAATTTCGGCCGTTCCTTTTCTTCCTCTTCGACAATCAGGGTTTTGCGAAGCGCTGCTCTCAGTTGTTCAATCGAATTATATATTCGTTCTTGCGGTGTCGATCGATGATCCTTCCTCTCCTCACGGCCCTTCAAGTTGCGTCGAAACAAGGTGAGTGGATATTCCCTCGCTCACATCTAATTCAGCTATGCTCAGCAGTGATTTCTGCTCGTTGCTTTTCTCTGATTATAATTGAACTTGATTGTTTTCTGTCGATGATGATTTTGGGTTTCTTTTTATATGCGTCTGATTTGTATTCCTTGATCACCACGTTGTTGATTCTTTCTGTTTTTACACTTTGGTATTTCTAGAAATTTCTTGTAATACACGACTTTGATTCTTGAGCGTTTGATTTTTGGTTTTCGAATTAATACAGTCGAACCAAATTGTAAATCCTGAAACTTTCTTAAATTATAAAGTTTTGACTGTTTCAAACATACGGCCTTGATATTTTGTTTACTGGTATTACTTTCTCTGTAATCTTGTCTTCGTCAAACTACTTGGGAATTGACTTCGGTCTGACTTTGTTCAGGACCTTGTTGCCACTGCATATACCCTGACATTTTGATATCTGAACTGGTCTGGCCATCATGTATGTTGTCATTGTTCTTTACTTTGTAGCTCTGTTGCTCTTGACATTGTGAGGTTGAACTTGGTTTGGTTTGTGACATAGTGTATCAGTGATGTATTGCATGTTTTGATGCACTTGGTCATTCATTGGTTTGTCTGTAACTTGCTGCATTTGGTTCAACTTGTGTAACATCTGCATTTGTTATTGAGCTCCCCCTGACCTATAGCCACTGTAGTTGTATTCTGATGATCTGATTACTTGTAGCTTGAGTCTGCACATTCCTTCTGACCTGTAGCTGCACTTGAGTCTCTTGTGCATTTTGAACTGGTGCACTTGATTCTGGTGATGTACACTGTTATCATTGGTTCATCTGGTCATTCATTGGTTTGTTTAGTCTGGGTTGATTTCATTTGCAGTAGCTTGATGATCATTTGTTCATGTTGTATCTTCTGAAATTACTTGAACTCTGGTCTGTGGTCTTTGACCTTCACTTGAGTCATTTGAACTTTGGCTGTTAGACTTGATCATATTGACTAACTTGTCTTTGTGATGCCTGTTTCATTAAGCTTGACGTGAGTTGTATTTGCATCACTTTCTGTTGTAAGTGCTTGTATCATCACTATGGCATATTTTGATAGTCCCATTGCTTGACATTGTGGTCTGGTTCCTTGTTACATTTGGTATATCATCTTGAACCATGTTTGCTGTGGCACTGAACTTGGTCGCTGTAGTTGCATACCATTTCATTTTTATCACTGCACTAGTTATTTGCATATAAACTTGGATTTTGGTTGTTCTTGTCTCTGTTTCGAGTCTGACATTTTGGAAGTTTCCATCTGTAGCTTGTAGTTCATGTACCCGCTTTGACTTTGTGCCTTGTACATGTTACTCCTTTGGCATTGTTGCCAGTTACATTGTTAAGTAATTGGGTAGTCTAAATTGTTGCCAGTTGTGTCCCATTGTCGCCAGTAGCATTACTTTATATTCGAGTATGATGTTTTTGGAGCCTTGTACTGTCCTGTTTCACCGTTGTACCTCAGTTTCATTTGCCATGTGCAGTTTGTTATGTACCATCACTAGTGTACATATTTCGTATTCTCTTAGTTGAAGCTTTATGCTGCTGCACTGCCTTTGTTCTCGAATCTGATACATTGCATTGATGCTTTGTATCCATTTGCATTTGATCATTGTGCTTCACTGGTGACCTTATTTTCTAATGAGGTTGATTTGCGTCTTTTTCTGTTGAGTGTTGTAGTGCCATATACTTGGTGCTCTCACCTTCAGTTTGCTATTTCACTGTGCCTTGCTTTGTGACATGTTGAACTTGTTTCACTTGTTGCCTCTGATCTTGTTTAGAATTGTTTTGAGTTGTTTTGTAGTGGCGAGGCAGTACACACGTGCGTGTACTGCAGCCCTAGAAGGATTGACAGATTTAGCTGATATTTCGATTGTTAAATTGTTTCGTTGGTTCAATTCAATATTTTGAAGTTGTATTTTGAAATGGTTCATTTTGATTTGAGTTGGATCTGTTGGCTTTTGGATTCATTGATCTTCTGAGTATTTCATAGACTGTATTGGCGAGGCAGTACACGTTAGCGTGTACTGCAGCCAATCAGCATTGTTGTTTTTAAATTGACATTTCAATTGTTTAAATTGATTTGGATTGCTGATTTGTTGTTTAACACTGTTTAGTGTTATATCTGTCGTTATCCGATTCTTTTATCGAGGACTCGGATATACGAGATTTCTGTGACTGTCGTCTAATTGATATTTGATTATTATTGCTTCTGTGCACTAATAACTGAGTTTGAATTAGACTGACCCGTGTATTATTTTCTTTTGAATGTAATACTCGGGTCAGACCCGAGTTATTTCAGGTTGTAGACTTCCTGCTTTGAGTTGCTGTTGAGCTATGAAGACTTTTTATATCATTTGAAGTGGTCTTCGTCTTGTTGTAGTAGTCAGTGTGTCTATTTTAAGATGATATGTATTCATGTATATTAGTCGATAATGTACTTGTATATATAACTTCTTGAGTCGACAGTGGTAGTTGTATCATATGTATCGTGTCAACTATATTGTAACTGACATCAGTTATATATATATATATATATGAGACTTTTGTTTTATCCGTGTTCCATATTTATATTATCTGTGTTATTATTATATCTAATGTCCTAAACTATTATGAACCATCGTAGTTTGTTTTATACTAATAATTGGGTATGTCGATGGGAGTAAATAAATAAGATGAAAAATGAAAAGTATATACCACTCCTATCGAGGTAACCAATATTAGCGTAAGGCCAACTACGGATGGCCGCTCCTATCCATCCTTATTCTTCGTAATAATAGACAATATTTCTTTTAATACTCTTTGTTATTATGAGCATAGAGGTGGGGCGTCACAGGCTTCGGTCACGTAGCCTCCTGCGTTTGATATGGTTCTTGAGTAGCAGGACGCATGGTCGGTGCAACATCGATCACTGGACAAAGAATGAGAGAACTGTTAGAACTTAACTCGATGGAAGATTTCGACTTAAGAAAGATATGTGGAATGTTCAGAATACCTTCCTTAGTTTGACTCGTAGGCGGCAGAGCGGCATCAGTGACTTGCGCTGTAGCCGAAGACATCTGCGGTTGATCTGGATTATAAGAAGGAACGGCCTGGGGATCGACCGTAGACGAGGATTCGGGCTGGGTTGACGCGGGAACTTCAAGACTTGCTTCATGGTGGTCAACTCCAGAACCCTCTCCCACTTCAAAGTGCTGGGCGCCAAGTCTTTCCTTCTCACGCAGAATCATCGACTCGTGGAGAATCTTCTTTTCATCCTTAGTCAGAATGCGATTCTCGAGTTCGAATTCATCCACAGACTCGCCCTGATGAGCCTTCTTCTCCTCCTCAACCAGTCGGCTCCAAGCATTATAGAGATGTGTCGAAAAATCATCGAGCCAGGCTAGACCCCTGTGCCTCAGCACGTTAGCGTTGTAAACAACGAGGAGGTCTTCGATGTCAGCCTTTAGCCTGAACTCGGCCAACTTCACTTTTTCCTCCACCTCAGCCTCCACCTTGTGGACTTTAGCCACAGCCGCATCCCGTTCATCCCTGAGCAGGACAGCTTGTTCGCACGCCTCCTGGGCTGCGTTGTTCGCATCATCTTTCTCCTTGGCCATATCAGCAAATTTGGCCTTGAGTTCATTAAGCTTCTTGACCGCCGCACCCGCTCGACGGTGACTTTGGTGTTCCAGTGGCCCATCTCCTCCACCAGGGCAACGTGTGTCTACCCCAACCTCTCCATTTCTTCCTTCACTTCATCAGCTTTCTTGGTGGCCTTAATCTCCGATTTCCGAGAAGACTCGGCCTCAGCAGTAAGCACTTGTATAATCCGGTCCCTTTGAGCGAGTTCGGTCTCCAGTTTCTCAAGCGCTTTAGCTCGCTCAACGGCCACCTTAGAAGATTTCTCCACAGCCTTTAACCACTCTCTGAACTGGGTGTAGATGTCATGAACGTACTCATGCATCGTGTTCTCTGCTCCAGACGAAATTCTTTTTAAGTGCGGCGGGAAGACATAGCCATCGAAGCAAATGTTCGGAAAGTCTTTCCTCATCTGAGCCAGCTTAAGGGCCCCTTCTCTTGTGGGTTCAGTTGGGACCTGCTCTGTAATCATGGAGGCCGTGGTCTTAACTCTCTGAAGATGAGTCTCAGATCTAGAAGTATGAGAAGATGGCCTGTGACGAGGAGGCTCCGGTGGGTGTGGAACAAAAGCAGGGGGTGGAGACGGAAGTCTAGGAGGAGGAGAGCGTGATCTAGACCGATGTCTGTATTCTCTATCCCTATCACGCCCGTACCTATCTTGATTAGAGTACTCGCGATCGCGATCTCTATCCGAGTCTCTCCTACGGGACTCATAATAAGAAGAAGCCTTTCGGGCCGAACGGAGATTCCCGAGCATCGATCCTCTTCCAGACATAGTACCTGAAAATGAGAAACGAAGAAAGAGTTAGTAACTTCCTAAGTTGGGCGATGTACAGTTGTGAATCATGTAGTGTAGTGAAGTGTATGCATGTGCAACCCCCCGACCAACCGGAAATGTCGACCGCACTCATAGCAAGCGACCCGCTTAGTTTAAGAGCACTATCAAGCTCCTCCATCCCGGCGTCGTTTGGAGACGACACAAAATCCGAAATTGGGATATCGGCAAGCCCTGCAAAGGAATTCTCTACTTGCGGGGGAGGAGCCTCCGAGATTCTAATCCCCGGAATGGGCAAGGACACAACCGCGGATTTAAATCTCTCAAACCTAGAGCGTTTGTGAGCAGCAGCCTTGCCTTTTCTTCTTCCTTCCGAATCCTGGACATCGGCAGAAGGCCCAGCTGGGAGCTCGATATCGGTAGGCATTCTTTCTGGATCAACTTCTTCGGCTATCACGACTACGGGCGCTTTTCACTTCACCCGTTTCTTCGGGACCACTCTATGTATCCCTTCCAGCTATATGCTCTGCCTCCGTTCTATCAGCCCAACAGTCCTCAAATTTCTGTCAGACAGAACCAAGTCGATATACCTCTCTTCGCCCGGAAACGCTTGGAGGATCCGAACTAGCTCTCTGAAGAATGCATCGTCAGGTCGGGAGATCGCGGCTGTAAAAGAGGGCAAGTGTATCAGTTTTGAAATTGGTTATTATTATCTCAATAACTCAAGAGAAAGGTTGCAGCGCTTACGTCTATCCAACCATCGCCTCGCAAACCCAAGGGGGCACCGAACGTAGAACCATTCGGTCTTGAAGTAACTTAGCCTTCCCCAGGAGCCCATTACAATGTGACAGTTTCTGACCACTTCCATGAAGGTGAAAGAAGGGCTATCTCCACGGCTCTTGACGTTAAATAAATATCTGATTTCGATTGGCTTTGGTGGTCGAAAGAGAATCTCTATGAATAAAATGAAGGTGTTGTTCAACAATGCATACCCGTTGGGATGTAGCTGGGATGGAGCTATTCCAAGGAATGATAACATCTCCCTTATATATTGATTGAAGGGTGGAAGTGTCCCCGCCGTGCATGCGTGGCGGTTGAAAGCGGTAAACCCCTCCGGGGGATTATGTGGCCTGTCATTTGGCCCAGGTAATAACACGTCGTCAAGCGACATACCGTGCCTTAAACAAATCTGTCCTAGCATATCTTCGGAGATACTCGACGGCATAGAATCTTTTGGATTACAAATAAACCGAGCATCTAGACGCTCATCCGGAGCTGGCTCTATAACTTCGGCTTCAATAATCGGTATCTCTATGGTTGGAGGAATAGAACTTGGGAGTTCCGGCTACCGAGAACTTGAAGGTTCCATGACTAGCTAGCTTATAAAAAATCATTGTTAAACTGACAAATAACGCTCGTGCATCCCCCAGTGTAAAGTGTGTGAGTGTGTTGTGCAGTGCAATACTGTATATCATTTGAGAAGATCAATAGGATTGAAGGAAGCATGTAAACGACGAAACTTCGGAATTCAGTCGGAAGGACCGTCATCGCTGACCGTCACAACCGTACCGTCCAGCTATTAACTATCATTCCAAGTTAAAGTTTGTTGTCATTTTGATAAGTTCCAGTTTCATCGACGAGCTTCGATAGGCAATCAGATAAGCGGTGAAACGGTTAAGTCCAGTTATGCAAGTTTGAAGCTCGTCGGAATCAATTGTTCAAGTGTGCAAGGAGTTTTGGATTTTTTAATGATCAATTCATATCGTTCACGAGAGCCGTGTTCGCATTGATAAGTTATGGTCATTTGCGTATGAGTTAGAGTCGGTCAAAAGGTTGGCATGCAAGTTCGACTCGATCAAGAGGCTGGGAATTTCGGATCGATCAGAGCGCAACACTTCCAATCGATCCCAAGACTACCCAGTTCGACTCGCTCCCAAACCACCAGTTCGACTCGCTCCCAAACCACCAGTTCGACTCGCTCCCAAACTTCTAGTTCGACTCGATCCCAACACCTCCAGTTCGACTCGGTCCCAAACGACCACTTTGGCTCGATCGAAGGCCATCACTTGGAATCGATTAAAAGCCTCAAGTTCGAGTCGATCCCAAGACTACGTAGTTCGACTCGATCCCAAGGCTACGCAGTTCGTCTCGAAGCACCTACTCCAGATTGACGCGAAGCTGAGGCGAAGGGATCTCGATCGATCGTAAAGGAGTCTCGATCGATCACGACTCTAGTTGGCATGGTATTAAAAATCTAGTCTCGTCGTCTACACATTGCATTCGCTTGGGGGATTACCTAGATCTGTCAGATTAGTTCGAGTAATTGATGGTATGAATCGGTTCGAAGGCAAAATTGTTTTCTTCTTTGTTGTCTCGAGTCTCAGAGCAATGCGAAAGTAAGGCAGGAAAGCGAAAAGTAAAAAGTGAAAAAACGGCTAAGTACAAAGTATTTATATGGACTCGAAAGTAAAAGGAATAGACGATTCGCATCCCGAGGGATTCGAACACGCTCTTCGACTCCGTCTCCAGTACTTCGATGCGAAGCTCCTCTTCGTATCGCTTCTCTTCGACTCCCTCTCTGATGCAGCAATACAAGCGATCATTTCGACTCCGTCTCCCCTTCGACTCCGTCCCCTTTCGACTCTGTGTCCCGTGCGTTTCGACTCCGACTCCTATGCAGTTCGAGTCCATCACCGAGTCGAACAAGCAGTTCGAATCCATCAGGGAAGTCTACATCGACTCGCTCCACTTCAAATCGTTCAGGTCGAATCCATCATCAAGTCGAACAAGCATGTCGCATCCATCGACTCCATCAAATCACTGCTTCCAGAGGACAACTCAATCGATACGAATTGCCTATTCGTATCCAGTGACTCCATCTATATCAACTCGAAATACTTACTCCGTATCCATAAATTCAATAAAAATCATCTTCAATGTTTCAACCCTTCACATCGATTCATGAGAGGATCGTTACGAAGGAACTTTCAAAAACAACCATCGAGCATTGTTACCACGAATTTCATGTCGGTTCAAGAGAGGATCAATACGGAATTCAATATAAAATAAACTGACAACAACTCGTGAACGTGCAAATGTCAACGAGAGTCAGGTTAACATATATGCATGTATGTCAGACCAATATTCAGTGTTCCAGACTTACAGGAATCAAAAGCTCATCTAATAACGGTTACAACAGCAAATAGCTAATCGCTAACATACAACAATCGGTTGCAACAGTACAGGATACAGAAGTTGACAGTCAACAGTTTACATTATTGAGAAAAATAGTCGAAGATTACAACTTTCATCAAAAAGACGATAACTATTCAAAGTAAAGATGGCAGCATTTCAAAGCACATCATGTTTCCATAAGACATACTTTAGGGGGCAAATGTTATCCCGCCTTTTGGCAAGGTCGTGACACCAAGGAATTGACTAGTAAACCAATGACGATCCATCCCAGAGATCGGTTATACAGAGGCTCACTATGGATGTCGACGAATTTTGTTCGAGTCCGGATCAAGCTAAAGTTAGTATGACATGACAAACTAAGCTATGAGAGTCAACGTTCCAAATCTCGAGTCAATCCGAGTTCGTATGCTCAAGTTATGGACGATACAAGATTGGATGAAAACCAATCACCGGTCGAATCGCTCAGTTCGACTCGCTCCCTTCGACTCGCTTCACAGCCATCAGAAGCGACAACTTCGACTCACTTCGCAGCCATCAGAAGCGACAACTTCGACTCGCTTTGCAACCATCAGAAGCGACAACTTCGACTCGTTCTACTTCGCCTCCATCAGATGCCTACTTCGACTCGCTCCGCTTCGCCTCCATCAGATGCCTTCTTCGACTCGCTCCGCTTCGCCTCCCCAGTTCAACTCCATCGAGTTCGACTCCATTGGCGAAGCCACTATTCGAATCCCTCAGGATGCTCCACTTTGACTCGCTCAAAATAGCATCAAAGACAGAGTTCTTAACTATAAATTTCCAAATAAGTATTTTTAAAACTTAGTTTTCAAATCTCAATTCATCAAAAGTATTTTCTCTATTCAAAATACTTATTAATCGTAATATAATAAATATTACTTAGTTAATCCTATTCAAAAGTTGTGGATTAATACTAGGTTTTTTCCCTGATATAACTTCCTGATTCATAAAGTAATTTTAACTTATCACAAAACCTGTTACAGATTATATTCTTTCAAAGTCCAGGAAAATCAAGTCCAACCTGATTACAAGGATCGTGTATAAAATCCAAGAGTATACTTCTTAAGGATCTATTGGCCCTAGCCAAACACCAAAAGAGAGTAAAATCTAAAGTACCAAAAACTATCACTCTTAGTAATCATAAGAACTTAACCAAAACTTCCCATACCATCTGGTAAAATCAAGTATTTACTAGAATCTAGTAAATCTTACTTATTTCAGATACCACTAGAAAATCTGAATTATATTCTCTTAAGGATCCATCAGCCCTATGTCGAACACCACAAGAGAATACAACCCTAAAGTTTTAAATATCTCCTAAAAGTAATCACAAGAATTTAACCCAAGTATCCCATACTACTGGTGAAATTCATCTATTCGCAAATAGGTTATTAAATTCCACTCAAACATTCTATTCAATGTATTATACCATATTCGATGAAGCGTTACTTGACAGTATTTAAACCAATCAATACCACTAAGTCGATTATTGGTATTCCCCATATTATAGAATTAAGGTTTTCAAAATATTTATTTCAAAATGTTTCTTCAACTCCAAAAAGTTACACAAGTTTGCCAAAATAGTATTTAAATAGTTAAAGGCTCAGTTTAATAAAATCCAATAAGAATTTATAGTTTGAAAGCAAATAACTTTATTTTTCCATATAAGAAATGTTTTCTCAAATACTTTATATATACTTATTTACTTTTAAACTCCTTATGGAACGAAACATCTTATTTTGTTTTAATTAGAAAAATTCAAATTATCTAACTCATTCTAAGGTTTTCACAATCCGGTCCCTTATAGTCTATTATTATTACTTATTATATAGTATATAAACCAAAAGAATTAATTGATAAGATTTATCCTTTCAAATGGTCGTTTTATCTTTTCCCAAAATTTTAGATGGGTTTTATATTATTTCACTAATGTTTATATTGGGTAAAACCCAACATATAAATATAGTCTTATTGTTACCCTTGGTTTTTTTCATTTACAATTTCTCATCTTTTGAAATTTTAAAACATTTTAGATATTTTGATTATTCTAATTTGAAATCTTAGGCATTACTTAATTTAATATAGGATTAATACATACATACATACATATATATATATATGTATGTATGTATATGTATACTCGATGTATATATATATATATATCACACAGATTATTATTAAGTCTCTCGCCCCATTTTAGTAATACATCAAATTTCCTTTAATATTTATCTTAAAATTTTATATTATTCAACATAACCTTATTTCTAAGCTTAAAGAATTTGCTGCCAATTGTTTTTAGTAAAAGAATTGTGCTTCTATTTAGCTTTGGTGATCTTGCTATTTAAAGATTTGCACATGTGTGTCTTTACTTAGATTGTAATTATTCCTTCATAGCTCAGCAGAAGCTGTATATCAAATTAAATTTTCTAGAACAAATCTTAAACAATATCCAAATGTTCTAAATAACACATTATGTTACCTCTCCATATATTCTAAACAAATAGCTTTAACCCTTGGCTGTGGTTTTGATAAAAATCGACACTGCCTCGCCATTATTCTCGGTGAACTCTATGATTAAGCATTTAAGCCCATTATTAATTATTACTCGTATAATTTACCTTGATTGATATTTCTATTCTTTTTTTATAATATAGAACTACCTTTATATTTCCAAGACTTTGATATATAGTTATATGCACACCTTCGTATGCCTCTTCCAAATATCATTTTATTTTAAACCACATTATTTTTCAAGAATATTTTAATTCTTTCTTGAATTAACATATTTCCTAAAATATGAATTTTCCAAACCACTACTTTAATAAAAAAGTGTATGTCTAATTGTCTCGTTTGAATGTTTAGACATCCCTATCGAGTACGTTGGCCAAACATCCATGACCAAAATCCTTAAAGCATCCAACGGGCAATTTAATACTCAAATATATATTTCACAAATCCTCTTTTAAAATGGAGAATACTTGTATCTTGATATGCCTTAGTTCTTACATACCATAACAAACTTATAATCATCACCCTTAGACATCTTATAATTACAAGTTTTTTATCCTTATTTAATTTATAACCAAGAAATTCAATTTCTCTTATGGTGATTCCTAATACGAAGATACAGAAGATTCAATATAAATTTTTTGAATAAAATTCTAGTTAGCAAGGGACATTTCTTGATTAAATTAGGATTATCACTAAGAATCCTATATAAACATACAACCAATCCAATCAATCACAAATTTATTAGATAATGTGCTCAGCGGAAACAATCGACTTGATTTTGCTTAGCGACTCTGATCTCCAAAAGATAGATAATAAGCTTCATGATTTGTTAAGAGGACAAAGTACTACTTCTCAATTGGGCTCACTAGATTGCTTAATACTAGAATGAGAACTCATCCACGAGCCAATTGCACTTTCAGAATAGATAAGGTTGGATCAAGGATTACTTAAGAAGCACATGATTTGATAATAGGAACATCAAAGAGTGAAAATAAAGGAAAACGTTCCTAGAATCCCAAAAGACACTTTCTTTTACTAAAGGGAATGATTACTGCTATCTACTCCAAGAACTCCTAATATATGGTCTCTAAGACTTACCTAGGACAATATTTGTTATAATATCATAATTTTTTCTAAACTCAACTCTGATACCAAGTTGTGCTGCTGTAACGACCTGAAATTTTAGATCGCCAAAATTCCGGATAGTTGGGAAAAGAAGAAAATAGGTAGAAGAAGAAACGGAAACCAAACACAGAATCTCACATTCGCAGCGGATCAAATATAATATCAAATAATATAGCAGTTATACAAAGGAAAACTGTATCAGTTAATTTATATCAATACATTAGAGTTACAACATTTACATAAACACTGGACATATAAAATCAACATGTCCCAGATAAACTACAATATATCACAACGGGATACACTCCATACGTTCCTGCCATCCAACTCGCCTCCTGAGCTCCAAAACGTCCTTACCTGAAAATCTGTAATACTCGGTCTGACCCGAGCATTACAACAAGTAACACCCGAGTCAGGCTGAAAACCAGCGTGAGTAAACCCATATACTATGAATTACCAAACTATATAACTTATGAAGATCAGGGTAACTCTTATCTTTCCACGAGTTCTTCACTCATTTAAGTCAATCATTTATCTCAAACAATGTTCACAAATCATTACCCAGTTTAAATATCCATGATACTTAACTTATTTCATTCCAGCCTGTTTGATTCCACACATCACATTTATAAAGAATTTAGATTACCAATCGAAGTGGTTTCGGGTATTACTGATACCCGACCACGGTCTCTTCGAATTCAATATCATTCTAATCCAAGTTGTTAAGTTTTTAAACAATACAATTCATAATCAGGATATCATACCAGACCCCAGTCCAACTCAGATAGATAACCTACATTATCACAGCACATCTAAATCGCCCATCAACAACTCAAGTCATCCAGTATCATTTAACCATCCATAAACAAGATGTATTAAGTAATATTTCTAATTAATTTAATCAATCACCAATTAAATTAACCACCAACTTTAATCACTTGGGTTACCTTAATACTGCTCACTTAACATTAATTAATCACAACCCAATTAATTAATGATTCTTCAATCCTCCATTTTAATTATTCCTCCTTGATTAATTATTCTTTAATTACATTAAGTAATTAACCTTTAATTACCACATAGATTAATTAGCCTTAACCCTTCACATTAATTAACCTTTAATTAATCTTCCTAATTAATTAATTAATTACATTAATGATCCTCTAATCACTTTCCTTAATTAAATATTCTTTTAATTAATTACATTTATTAATTAACCGTAATTTATCATCCCTTAATTTTCCTTCTTAATTAAATAATTAATTACCTTTGATTATTAATCAATTAATTAACCAATTAATAATCCTAATAACCTTAATAATCTTAAAATAATTCATTTATCTTAATCACTTACGTAAACTGATTAATCTTCAATTACTTTTAAGAAGTAATTATTTCATTAATTAACTAATCATTCTAAAATTAGTTACTTTAAATAATTATCCTTTATTTGATTATATTATGTAATCATTTCCCAATTACTTTAATTAATTATAACTATTCAAAACCAACAATTTAATTTCAAAATCTTTGTTTGATAAATTAATTACTCTGAAAATTTGTTAACATATCCTAATATCAAAACCCGAGTAAACCCGAGTTCTTCCACTTCCAAACCCGATCCCGTCTCCCTTTCTTCTCATATATAAAAAAAACTTTGTTTTAATTTTTATTTTAAAATAAAATCTGAAACCAAAATTATCTATAAGATCGAACCCGAAACAAACCCGAATTTCCCCGAGTCGAACCCCTCCTGCCCAAAACAATACTGAAACACAGACCCATGTGCACGTGCACACGCCTTCGACGGCGCTCCGATCAACTGTGCTGATGCCTTCCGGTCTCCGACAACCCACCTAAACTCTTTGACCAGCCAGCTCCTCCACAAACGACGGAAATCAAAGATCGAACAAATCGATGCCGTAGGAACCCAACCCAGAACACACCATCACCTAAATCGACTTTGCACCACCGTCGTAGTCCATCGGACACCATATCGTCCACCCCGAAACTTCGCCAGAACCCTACACTACTATTCCCCTAACCCCGATCGATTCCGACGCATCGTCGATGTAGCGACCCAACTTTCCACTAACAGAAAGTTGCATCATCATTAAGAAACAAAGGGGTGAGAAATAGAAAAGATAAAGAAGAAAGAAGAAACAACATCAGAATCTCAACAGCGGAACGAATAAATTATATTAATCACACAAGTATTACATAATATACATCATCAATCAGAGTTACACAGATTATACATCACATACTAGACAGTTATAAACACCTGTCTAGTTAATACAACTCGATACAACACAAATACAACACAGAGATACCATCACAGTGGAAAACTATATATCTATAACGCTGAAGCCTCCTGCTCCATTGCTCCTCCACAAATCGTCAAAGCTAACCTGAATCCCTTGGCTACTCGTAAAAATTTGAGTACCCAAGAGTTTAGGAAAAACAGAAATAAACTCCGGGTCAGACATGGGTCTGGTATGAGTAACAGGTTTAAGTTGCTTAACTTTAAAAAATCCTTTGAAAAGAAAGGGTATCACGTAAGACTTCCCACACATAAACATGGAAAAGTTTTTACCTTACGCTAACCAATCATTTGATAGGAAATCCAGTGATATTATAATAGTGTCTAGGGTTTTCAAGTAAAATACAGAAATAGCTGGAATGCTTACATCTCACGTTCCAACATAGTTGGGCACAACTAATACGTACGGCACGTATTGGAGATTGGATTCCATATAATGGCAGGGCTACTAGGTTACCGCCCGTCATAGTACGTGGCCTAGATCACCGTACCGAGGAGTACACCCACTCCCCTGCAACACAAGGCCGGAACCATCCCTTACTGGATAATTCCCGGATAAGAAACCCCGCGGTTGGCATGACCAACCACACACTAAGCCGAATAAAAAGGGACTCTAGACAGGGGAAATCTCATCCTACTTGGGTGCTACCCACTAACCTTGCTGCACCTCCCCTGTTTTAGCCATTCTCGGTTGATGAGGCTTGAGGTCATGATTACCTTTAGAGAACACATCTCTTAGAATGCTCATCGTCCACCTGACGATGTTCTGAAAGCATTCAATCCATACAAGTTTGTTCCGGGTTCGAACGAAACCGAAGGCATTATCTCGTTACACTCATTTTGGAATCACCCTCAAAGTTAACGACAATAACCCTTGCACTATGAATCTTCATCTTCACTTGAGATTCATGACCTATCGTTAATTTGGATCGATGTGGTTTTCGGATATCCAAATCTGGAAACCCAATCCCGGTCTCATCGAAATCCAAATCGCCATCTTTTAGGTCCAAGTTGTTTTTAGAGTTTAAAACAATTCAATTCAATATTATCTATATACTCACAGATAGATAAATCACAATATAACAATAGATAATCAACATTATCATCATAAACAAATAATCCATATTATTATCCCAAACAGACAATCAATATTATCATACTTAAAACAAGCATCTGTATCACATAGATATTACTCATCTCATATCTAAGATCACAATCAATCAATGGGATATCAATATCATTCATTCATAAGCAATGATTTATTATTCACAATCTATAATTAATTTAAAATGAATTAAATTAATTACTTCTATCTCTTATTAATTTAAAGTAAATTAAATTAATTACTACATCTATAAATCCTGCTTATACAACCATTAATTAAATAAAGACCAATTTAATTAATCATTCTCTAAATATTCATCTTGATTAAACACCTTTGATTAATCATTCTATAATTACAATAAGTAATTAGTCTTTTAATTAATTCCACAAATTAATTATTCTAAATCATTCATAGTAATTAACATTTAATTACCTCATTTATTAATTATATATAATTAATTACATTTATCCTTAATTAATTACATTAATTAATCACCTCATTATTAATTATTCCTTAATTAAACAATTCATAATTACATCATTAATTATATTAATTAATGATCTCTAATTTATATTTAAACTAAATTACTTCATTTAAATTAATTACATTAAGTAATTTTATCTTTAATTAAACACAATTATTAATCCCTCTTGATTAATAACAAATCAGTAATTAACTATCCTTAATTACTTATTAAATAAATTAATTATTCCATAATTAATTATCTCCATTAATTAATACCTTGATTAATTACAAAAGTAATTACCCGAATTACTTCACTTATAATTCATCTTGTATTAATTACATCAAGTAATTATCTTCTAATTACATCCCTAAGTAATTATGCTCCATTAATTACACTAAGTAATTTCACTTATCAAATCATCAAATAGTTATTTAAATTAATTAAACTTGATTAATTAACTTAAACAATTCCTATTAAACTTAATTAATTACAATGAGTAATTAATTTCTTAATTACTTAATTACTTAATTACTGATTTATAAAAGTTAATTACCCATTTAATTATCACTAATTACTTAAGTAATTCTCAATTACCGATTAATTAGTCATTTAATCCTTAATTAATTATTTAATTAGTTAACCACTACCAATTATTAGTTAATTAATTAACTTTAAATGGTTAATTAAATTCTTAATTACAAATGGATTTACACAAGATTATTATAATAAATCTTTAATTACAAATTTTAAACCTTAACTACTTATTTAATTATAATTATAAAATTAATTACATTCTTAATTAACGTCCAATTTAAATTAACCATCTTACGTTTGAAAACATTCTTGATAAATTTAAATCAAATATTAACTTAACACTAACTAACATTACTTATTTAATCAATATTAACTTGTTCATCAAATAGCTTAAAGGAAATATAAGCTTAACCCCTAAATGGGCCGAGGCCAAAACTGCATCACTCAAGTAGTCCTGTTTCCCCTTACCTATCTTCTACTACCCGTTCCTTTCTTCTTCCCCTTTTTTTAGTTAAGTTCAGATTACAACATCAGTTACATACCCACACATCCCCTAACACGCCCACGGCACCGTGCACGTGCACGGTGGTTCGCTGCCACTCCGGTGGCTCACGCCTCCTCCAGCAAACCCCAAATCGACATCTCTCGCGAAAACAAACTTCACTTCATCGCGAAATGCTCGAAAACGAAAAAGACCCTGTAGCTCGAACAATCTACACGAACAACCAAGCAAAACGCATCGACCTACCAACGTCGACAACCTGAGGTGATGAAACTCCATTCATACCTCGTCCATATCCTCCCCTACCACCTCCAAAAATCGCGATCCACTCGATCACTCCACGGTGGCAAAATCACAAGTTTACAAAGCATAAGAACAAACGCGAACTAAACCCTACATTCGATTCAAACTCAAAATCCTTGCATTGGAAAAATTATTTAGCATTTTTCCTAGGTTAAAACATCTTCAAGCTTGCATCATACAAAATTTCAACAATTAAAATTAATTGAATCTACCAATATTGACAGAAATGCAATTTTTATTCATATTCAAATTGCACCATAAATAATGAACTAAAAATCATCGTTTTCCATTTAAAAATCCTAACTTTGTATATAGATTCTTGCTAGGTATTTGAATCAGTAATTTAGCATACTTGAATTTAACACAAATTAAATGATTTCCCTATAAATCACTTTACAGTGAGTATACTCCATTGACAAGCTTGCAAAAAGTTTTTAAAATCTTGATTTTTTTTATTCAAACAACATGGTTTGTTTTAAAAAAAATAAGCCTATAAATAATCAAATGAGAATATCTTGTATTTTATTATTTTTGAATGGTACTTGACTCAGTAACTACACTAAATCTATAGATTCAAGTTTAACAGGAAACTTATACTTGAACATAGAATTGCAAACCAAATACATCAAACACACAAATGAACTTAAGACTATAAATTTTGTTTACTCACATCTTCCAGATATAAACATGCAACCAAATCCAGATTCTTAAGTTTTTAAAATGTGTTACTCACCTAAAAATTTGAAAATAGAGACAGGGCCTTTTTATTTTGATTTTGAAAAAGCTTGAAACTTTAAAACTTGGATTGTTGAAGCTTGTACTGGAAACTTGCAAATTGAAACCACCTTGGTGCTGAGATGTTCTAGCTTTCAAAATAGAATTGAAGTTGCTCTTTCTTTTTCTTTTTTTGTTTAAGTTGTGAGAGGGTATTTGCTTCAGATTTAGTTCATTTTTATTGATGGACGAACTGATGATAAAATGAAGAAGTTGATATGTATAAAGAAGTTTTACAGGGATGTCATTTTGTACAAGTGATGTTATCTTGTTTGTACCATATCAAAGATATTTCTTTTCTTTATTATTACTCTAGCAGATTTTATTTCTTCCTAGGTGGCTGAAAGACCTTACTTTGTGTACTTAGAGATGTTCACATTAAATGCTTTGTCCTCCATGTCTACACTTATCCTATATTTTATTTCGTATGGTACTGATGCTTGTATATATTCTTTTCTTATGTGTACATACTATTTTCCTGAGCAAACATGAACATGTATTATTCTTTTATACTTTGTTTATTGCCTTGCTTTAGTCTAACAGCCTAGCAAATAAGTGTTTCCAGAATTATCAATGTGTTCATTTTCTTGCCTGGTTATGCTTCATTCCTTATGTACATATATACTTTTACTTAATTAATTTACAATTTTATTCTTCCTTTACTTTTAATCTTAAACTATTAAATACTTAATTTACTTATTAACTATTTTTATACTTAGTCTATTATTATTTATTTTTATACTTATGTCTACAAAACCATATCTTCTCTTTTCTCACTCAAATTAAATACTTATTTTTATTTCTCTACATATATATATATTTATTGTTTACATTTATGAATTACATTTTAGAGAAAATAAAACAAAGCTATGTGTATATATATATATACAAATAAAAGCTTATACAATATCTTTAAAATCCAAACATTTTAAATATTTACTCTTTTTAATTTCAAGGCTTTTGAATTCAAAATAAATTCAAAAATCCAATTTTAAAATCAAGTTATATATATACATATATAACAACATATTGAATTTGAAAATAACACTTCTATTTTAAAATCTACTTATATATATAGAACAATACATAAATAAATGTTATTTGAAAATAATAATTTGTCAAATTTAAATAATTTATAAAAGAGATTATAACTTCCTATTATTATTAAATGAATTAATATATCATATTTATTAAATAATATTTTAAAACAAACCTTTTTAACTAATCTTAAACTTAAGCTAAGATATAATTTAAATCAATTAAACATTTATCTTAAACATTTTAAAACTATATATTTTAAATTAAATCAAAATTTCCAAATTACCAAAATATATTAGAATTATAAAATATGCCTTATTAATTTAAATTTAAAACAAAGCTCATCTATTTACAATATATATAAATTTATATACATTATAAATAGAAAATAATTTATTTAGCTTTTAAAAGATAAATTCACAATTTAAATGTTTATTAAAAGAAGAATTATTAAATCAATTCAAGTTTATCAACAAAAATCATCAAATCAATTTAAATTTCAATACCGATTATTAAATTGATATTGTCAGAAATTCCGGGATGTCAGATTCCTCCCCCTTAAAAGAATTTCGTCCCCGAAATTTAAAACAAAGGTAATTTAATAATCTAGTTAAAGATTTAATTTTTAAAACACAAGCATATACCATCAATATATGCTAACAACCATAGCAACCAATCATCCAAACAAACAAATCTAACTATCCAAGCAAAATTTTGGATAGAATTTTCTCGAGTTTCCTAGGTATAAATACCGGGATACTTGCTCTACAAAACCCAAACAGAACTGTACTGCTAAGCTACAGAGCTACCACTCATCTAGTTCTACACAACTAGACAGGATATCAGACTATAGACAAGTCTGACTCAACCACCAAAACTCCCTGAACTACTGGTTCTACAACCAGAGATAGATCTCACGCGTACTCCCTCAGAGATACGTGAAATACAACGAATCCCAGTTATCCAAACTGACAATTCGATCCTGAAGACCAAACACTTATCCAAAATCAAATCTCCGATTCTTATCCACCAAATTCTTCGGACGATCCTGGGTCTCCTACATCCTTCCTGATCAGCTCATCTTCGCTGATGCCCTTCAGAAACAATCTAAACAAAAAAAACAATTCAACAAAATGATCTTTCCAAGATCAACCAAACTCAGAACACAAACTCTATTCCAAAATCAGAAAACAGATCTCACTTCTCCCATCTGGCAAAGATGAAACAGATGCACCCAAATCTGGCCTCAGATCTTGAAAAATTTCCTATAGAAAACTCTCTAATCCAAACATCGCAACATCCAAATGGTTCCACACTAAAACAGCTGTCATCATGCTTCCACTGCGCAACTCTGATCTGAAACAGATGAGAATGCTGATGATGGACACAAGCACAGACTGGACAACACCTCCCAAAACTATGGCTCAATAGATCCAAAAATAAAACTCAGAAGTTCCTCCAAAACCTGAGCTGCTTCACTAAAATCTCTCTCTAGAAACTATCCTACTACTAAGCTAAACCATCGGTACCACTTATGGAATCCAGTCGATACCAGACCCAATCCCTAGATGCTAACAAAACTCTAACTCCCTGAAGACATCCGGAAAAATCTCTGACAAACTAAGAGAACACTCAGACTATCGCAAGTCACTTTTGCGATCGATCCGGCCTAATTCCAAAGAAAAACTGCTCTCTCTTTACCAATCAGAATAGCTTACCCTTAACTAGCCAATCCAACGAAGAAACGGAACCACTCTGCTGCTTCTGAACTACACTGCTAAGTTAGAAAGCTTCCCTGCCATCACCCAGAACACTCCGAGCTGCACTGCTGACACCAATGCCAAGGAATTCCTAATCCAAAGCGCTTCGAGAAACTCGGACCTCAAACCAAACAAAAACATCCTGCTGAACACAGCCACACCCCGAAGCAGGCACACTTCCTTAACTTGTTCCAAAGAAAACATCTTCGGAGACATCCATAGTCACTGTGTCTCATCACACAGCTACTAGTTCCTGAGGTATCAAGATACCATCACTAGCTTCTGCTCAACTATCAGAATCCAAACTTCTACTCATCCAACTTGCACTTCAAAAAAGGACTCCGAATCCTAACAGGTTTCCTTCAGAGTTCGATGAAATCCTTACACCATCCAAGCTCACTCGAGACGGTATTAGGTCTACAGTCTCGACAGATACATTTTCAACCAATGGTAGTCGTGTTACACACACTACTACCTTATCTACCTTTATAACTTATGTTGGAAAACCCGAACAGGTAACCCAACAGATAGGTAGAAATATATATATATATATATATATATATATATATATATCAAAATACAAATACGCTCTCTCAAGATAGACACCACTCCAGAGCTTAGGTATTCGCTCAACCTATGCTCTGATACCAACTGTAGCGACCCATCTTTCCATACCAGAAAGTTGCATCATCATTAAGAAACAAAGGGGTGAGAAATAGAAAAGATAAAGAAGAAAGAAGAAACAACATCAGAATCTCAACAGCGAAACGAATAAATTATATTAATCACATAAGTATTACATAATATACATCATCAATCAGAGTTACACAGATTATACATCACATACTAGACAGTTATAAACACCTGTCTAGTTAATACAACTCGATACAACACAAATACAACATAGAGATACCATCACAGTGGAAAACTATATATCTATAACGCTGAAGCCTCCTGCTCCATTGCTCCTCCACAAATCGTAAAAGCTAACCTGAATCCCTTGGCTACTCGTAAAAATTTGAGTACCCAAGAGTTTAGGAAAAACAGAAATAAACTCCGGGTCAGACATGGGTCTGGTATGAGTAACAGGTTTAAGTTGCTTAACTTTAAAAAATCCTTTGAAAAGAAAGGGTATCACGTAAGACTTCCCACACATAAACATGGAAAAGTTTTTACCTTACGCTAACCAAACATTTGATAGGAAATCCAGTGATATTATAATAGTGTCTAGGGTTTTCAAGTAAAATACAGAAATAGCTGGAATGCTTACATCTCACGTTCCAACATAGTTGGGCACAACTAATACGTACGACACTTATTGGAGATTGGATTCCATACAATGGCAGGGCTACTGGGGTACCGCCCGTCACAGTACGTGGCCTAGATCACCGTACCGAGGAGTACGCCCGCTCCCCTGCAACACAAGGCCGGAACCATCCCTTACTGGATAATTCCCGGACAAGAAACCCCGCGGTTGGCGCGACCAACCACACACTAAGCCAAATAAAAAGGGACTTTAGACAAGGGAAATCTCATCCTACTTGGGTGCTACCCACTAACCTTGATGCACCTCCCATGTTTTAGCCATTCCCGGTTGATGAGGCTTGAGGTCACAATTACCTTTAGAGAACACATCTCTTAGAATGCTCATCGTCCACCTGACGATGTTCTGAAAGCATTCAATCCATACAAGTTCGTTCCGGGTTCGAACGAAACCGAAGGCATTATATCGTTACACTTATTTTGGAATCACCCTCAGAGTTAACGACAATAACCCTTGCACTATGAATCTTCATCTTCACTTGAGATTCACGACCTATCGTTAATTTGGATCGATGTGGTTTTCAGATATCCAAATCTGGAAACCCGATCCCGGTCTCATCGAAATCCAAATCGCCATCTTTTAGGTCCAAGTTGTTTTTAGAGTTTAAAACAATTCAATTCAATATTATCTATATACTCACAGATAGATAAATCACAATATAACAATAGATAATCAACATTATCATCATAAACAAATAATCCATATTATTATCCCAAACAGACAATCAATATTATCATACTTAAAACAAGCATCTGTATCACATAGATATTACTCATCTCATATCTGAGATCACAATCAATCAATGGGATATCAATATCATTCATTCATAAGCAATGATTTATTATTCACAATCTATAATTAATTTAAAATGAATTAAATTAATTACTTCTATCTCTAGTTAATTTAAAGTAAATTAAATTAATTACTACATCTATAAATCCGGCTTATACAACCATTAATTAAATAAAGACCAATTTAATTAACCATTCTCTAAATATTCATCTTGATTAAACACCTTTGATTAATCATTCTCTAATTACAATAAGTAATTAGTTTTTTAATTAATTCCACAAATTAATTATTCTAAATCATTCATAGTAATTAACATTTAATTACCTTATTTATTAATTATATATAATAAATTGCATTTATCCTTAATTAATTACATTAATTAATCACCTCATTATTAATTATTCCTTAATTAAACAATTCATAATTACATCATTAATTATATTAATTAATGATCTCTAATTTATATTTAAACTAAATTACTTCATTTAAATTAATTACATTAAGTAATTTTATCTTTAATTAAACACAATTATTAATCCCTCTTGATTAATAACAAATCAGTAATTAACTATCCTTAATTACTTATTAAATAAATTAATTATTACATAATTGATTATCTCCATTAATTAATCCCTTGATTAATTACAAAAGTAATTACCCGAATTACTTCACTTACAATTCATCTTGTATTAATTACATCAAGTAATTATCTTCTAATTACATCCCTAAGTAATTATGCTCCATTAATTACACTAAGTAATTTCACTTATCAAATCATCAAATGGTTATTTAAATTAATTAAACTTGATTAATTAACTTAAAAAATTCCTATTAAACTTAATTAATTACAATGAGTAATTAATTACTTAATTACTTAATTACTGATTTATAAAAGTTAATTACCCATTTAATTATCACTAATTACTTAAGTAATTCTCAATTACCGATTAATTAGTCATTTAATCCTTAATTAATTATTTAATTAGTTAACCACTACCATTTATTAGTTAATTAATTAACTTTAAATGGTTAATTAAATTCTTAATTACAAATGGATTTACACAAGATTATTATAATACATCTTTAATTACAAATTTTAAACCTTAACTACTTATTTAATTATAATTATAAAATTAATTACATTCTTAATTAACGTCCAATTTAAATTAACCATCTTACGTTTGAAAACATTCTTGATTAATTTAAATCAAATATTAACTTAACTCTAACTAACATTACTTATTTAATCAATATTAACTTGTTCATCAAATAGCTTAAAGGAAATATAAGCTTAACCCCTAAATAGGCCGACGCCAAAACTACATCACTCAAGTAGTCATGTTTCCCCTTACCTATCTTCTACTACCCGTTCCTTTCTTCTTCCCCTTTTTTTTAGTTAAGTTCAGATTACAACATCAGTTACATACCCACACATCCCCTGACACGCCCACGACACCGTGCACGTGCACGGTGGTTCGTTGCCACTCCGGTGGCTCGCGCCTCCTCCAGCAAACCCCAAATCGACATCACTCGCGAAAACAAACTTCACTTCATCGCGAAATGCTCGAAAACGAAAAAGACCCTGTAGCTCGAACAATCTACACGAACAACCAAGCAAAACGCATCGACCTACCAACGTCGACAACCTGAGGTGATGAAACTCCGTTCATACCTCGTCCATATCCTCCCCTACCACCTCCAAAAATCGCGATCCACTCGATCACTCCACGGTGGCAAAATCCCAAGTTTACAGAGCATAAGAACAAACGCGAACTAAACCATACATTCGATTCAAACTCAAAATCCTTGCATTGGAAAAATTATTTAGCATTTTTCCTAGGTTAAAACATCTTCAAGCTTGCATCATACAAAATTTCAATAATTAAAATTAATTGAATCTACCAATATTGACAGAAATGCAATTTTTATTCATATTCAAATTGCACCATAAATAATGAACTAAAAAACATCGTTTTCCATTTAAAAATCCTAACTTTGTATATAGATTCTTGCTAGGTATTTGAATCAGTAATTTAGCATACTTGAATTTAACACAAATTAAATGATTTCCCTGTAAATCACTTTACAGTGAGTATACTCCATTGACAAGCTTGCAAAAAGTTTTTAAAATCTTGATTTATTTTATTCAAACAACATGGTTTGTTTTAAAAAAAATAAGCCTATAAATAATCAAATGAGAATATCTTGTATTTTGAATGGTACTTGACTCAGTAACTACACTAAATCTATAGATTCAAGTTTAACAGGAAACTTATACATGAACACAGAATTGCAAACCAAATACATCAAACACACAAATGAACTTAAGACTATAAATTTTGTTTACTCACATCTTCCAGATATAACATGCAACCAAATCCAGATTCTTAAGTTTTTAAAAAGTGTTACTCACCTAAAAATTTGAAAATAGAGACAGGGCCTTTTTATTTTGATTTTGAAAAAGCTTGAAACTTTAAAACTTGGATTGCTGAAGCTTGTACTGGAAACTTGCAATTTGAAACCACCTTGGTGCTGAGATGTTCTAGCTTCCAAAACAGAATTGAAGTTGCTCTTTCTTTTTCTTTTTTTGTTTAAGTTGTGAGAGGGTATTTGCTTCAGATTTAGTTCATTTTTATTGATGGACGAACTGATGATAAAATGAAGAAGTTGATATGTATACAGAAGTTTTACAGGGATGTCATTTTGTACAAGTGATGTTATCTTGTTTGTACCATATCAAAGATATTTCTTTTCTTTATTATTACTCTAGCAGATTTTATTTCTTCCTTGGTGGCTGAAAGACCTTACTTTGTGTACTTAGAGATGTTCATATTAAATGCTTTGTCCTCCATGTCTACACTTATCCTATATTTTATTTCGTATGGTACTGATGCTTGTATATATTCTTTTCTTATGTGTACATACTATTTTCCTGAGCAAACATGAACATGTATTATTCTTTTATACTTTGTTTATTGCCTTGCTTTAGTCTAACAGCCTAGCAAATAAGTGTTTCCAGAATTATCAATGTGTTCATTTTCTTGCCTGGTTATGCTTCATTCCTTATGTACATATATACTTTTACTTAATTAATTTACAATTTTATTCTTCCTTTACTTTTAATCTTAAACTATTAAATACTTAATTTACTTATTAACTATTTTTATACTTAGTCTATTATTATTTATTTTTATACTTATGTCTACAAAACCATATCTTCTCTTTTCTAACTCAAATTAAATACTTATTTTTATTTCTCTACATATATATATATATATATATTTATTGTTTACATTTATGAATTACATTTTAGAGAAAATAACACAAAGCTATGTGTATATATATACAAATAAAAGCTTATACAATATCTTTAAAATCCAAACATTTTAAATATTTACTCTTTTTAATTTCAAGGCTTTTGAATTCAAAATAAATTCAAAAATCCAATTTTAAAATCAAGTTATATATATACATATATAACAACATATTGAATTTGAAAATAACACTTCTATTTTAAAATCTACTTATATATATAGAACAATACATAAATAAATGTTATTTGAAAATAATAATTTGTCAAATTTAAATAATTTATAAAAGAGATTATAACTTCCTATTATTATTAAATGAATTAATATATCATATTTATTAAACAATATTTTAAACAAACCTTTTTAACTAATCTTAAACTTAAGCTAAGATATAATTTAAATCAATTAAACATTTATCTTAAACATTTTAAAACTATATATTTTAAATTAAATCAAAATTTCCAAATTACCAAATTATATTAGAATTATAAAATATGCCTTATTAATTTAAATTTAAAACAAAGCTCATCTATTTACAATATATATAAATTTATATACATTATAAATAGAAAATAATTTCTTTAGCTTTTAAAAGATAAATTCACAATTTAAATGTTTATTAAAAGAAGAATTATTAAATCAATTCAAGTTTATCAACAAAAATCATCAAATCAATTTAAATTTCAATACCGATTATTAAATTGATATTGTCAGAAATTCTGGGATGTCACAGTCGATGCCGCAATGGCCTTGAAAACAACCACGACAAAACCCAAGCTTAAATACTATATCCGCCTCGATCAGTTAATCCATTCATTAAAAAAATTGAACCCAATTTTCCTAGACTCGCAACCCTTCCAACTATCTTTCGGTCAAAAATCATTCCTCATCTACGATTGGTTCATCGGAATTTGGTGAAAAACCAATTCTCGTTCAACTCGCTATATCTTGGCAATCACAAGCTTAAAAATCTTGAATTTTACTTTAAAAATCATGATTATCCAGACCGAACCCGATGATATAGGTAACTCGAGCGATTATGATATTCGAATTAAAGACATAGCTTGAAATCTTGCTGTATATCTTCTTCCCTGACCAGAATTGTCTTCATCTTTATCTTAAAATATTTTTAGTAGTTAAAACTTGATTATACAAACATAATTCGTTTAGATCCTAAAGCCTAACATGGATTCTAGGAGAAGAAACTTGATTTTTAAACAGGTTTTGAATCCTGGAACTAAGAACAGAGAGATATCCAGACATGCTCAAACATAATACTTCACACACATATACATAAATTTTACTTAAATCATCACGCGGGCATATTTCAATTTATTCTTCACAAATTTACCACATGCTAACACAAGATATAGCAAGTTAAAGAATTTACTCACAAGTAAAAAGTTTGAACAGAGAACACACTTCTATTTTGAAAAGCTGTTAGCCTGATCCCTTTATTTTTCAGTTACAGGCTTCTCAAAAACTTACCTTTACAAAGGTGTATATATATATATCTAGCTTGGCTACACATATAGATTCATGGGTAGAGTCTTGTAATTAAAACGCAGGTTGGTTATACTCACAGTCATCAAAAGAGAGTGAACCCTGCTTGCCTCTACCTCTGCTTCAAGCTTGATCTTCTATACTTGAGTTGTTCTGATTTCTTTTAATTTTTAATGGCAGCTTGTGTTGCTTAAGGCTTGTGAACATAATGTATATATGGAGATACTAGGCAGTGTAGATATATATATAGGCATGAGTTTGCTATGCAAGTCTGGCATGTCCTTGTACAGACTTTACATCTTATAGGATATACTATTTATTTTATTTTTTTATTTAACAAATGTGACCCGATTTAATATAAAGGCTGATTTGATTTTTGCTGTTGAATTGATACAATGCTTTGTATGCTTGAAACGATGTATTGTATACTTAATATGAATGTGCATTAAATGTTTGTCTCCCTAGGTTCATACATATATATACATACATTTCATATGTATATTTGTTTTTACCCAATGCATTTGCATTTGTTATCATATATATACTTATACATATTTTATCATTATATTTTTTTAATATATATCTCACATTATTTCCAGTTTACACATATATTTGTTTTCTATGGGTATACATACATACTTACTTATGTATATTTTGCCTATTCACTATTTTATCTAGTATATATATATATATATATCTGTGTGTCTCCATGCTTATGTATGTCTAATCCTCATATATATACATACCTATGTACTTATATATATATATATTTATATTTGAACACCATAAGACTTGTCTATATGTTTATCTATATATATAAATATATTTGAACGTTTATCTTTAATCTAATATATGGGATTTATCTCATCCAGAGATATTAAAAATGAAATCTCTAATATAGTTTTTAATTCAATATATATATTAAGATATTTTAATTATCAGAATTTTATTTGTTCGACTTATCTAAAGTAATATTCCAATGATTTAATTAAATTAATTACCAATTAACAACCGTTAAAAATCTGGGTCGTCGCATTCCTCCTCCCTTTAAAACTTTTCTTCCTTGAAAGGAATGAAACGAATTTATGAAAATGCTTAAAAGCAGATAAATACTCTTTGATCACTTTTAAAACACCTTTTAATATCTATATAGTATTACTAAAATAGTTTTTATAAAAATACTTTTATAACTCGATGTTTCGACATGTCCATCCTTGTTCTCATAGAAATTCGGTCATACGTTGATCAGGCGTAGGACTGAAAATCTATAAGTACTTAGCAGACCCATTTCAACATCTAGTGAAAATACTTGAAAAAAAATAATTTTATTGAAAATATCGAAAACAATTTTGAAAATAGAGGAAATATCTTTGATGAGAATGCTCTGGAAATCATCACCCCCATCCATGGTCGCAGTTAACCCGATGGTTACGTTGCCATCCCGGCAAAATCCATAGATAATTGTAGGCCTCTGTGCCCCTCGATTACACCATGGAACCCGCAACAGATCGCAGTTATACCCGGGCTTTACGTTGCTATCACAGCAAAAACCCATATAACCGTAGGCATCAGCGCCCTCGAATTTCGCTGCCAAAAGAATGAAACTTCTCCACTTGACCATAGATCGCAGTCTACCGATGTTACGTTGCCATCCCGGCAAAATCAAGTGTAGACTGTTGGCACTCATCCTCCACACGATTTTCGCTATGGCCCACATAGTAGATCGCAGCGACATCGAGTTACACTGTCGTCACAGCATAACCCAAATGCCCCTGTAGGCATCAGCGCCCTCGACTTTCGCTACCCAACAATCCTCAGGAACTAGTTTGTCCGGACTCCTCACAGGATCAACTTTAGAACCCCCTTTAGAGCTCAAGGCAGTACCACTCTGTGGCACTCCTGAGAAGTTCATTCAAGGGAGCGCCTTTTTCCCCAGAGCTACTTTCAAAACATTTTATACTATACACATATAGTATTTTCCAAATCATACACCTAGTATGAATTTCATATAAATCTCCTTTCTCAAAATCGATTATCCCAAAATCGATAATTCACAAACTAGGCTTTCCAAATTCCAAATTTGATTTTCCTCAAAAATAAAAGCCCTTTTTTTAGAAATCCATAGGTTTCCAAAACCTTTTTTCCAAAATCATTTTCACAAAATCCTTTATACATACGTATATATATAATAACCTTGGGAATTTTTTTTTGAATCACTTCATACTTGTATAAATTCACTTTTATACTTCAAATACTTTCAAAACCCTTTTTCTCAAGCAATAGATTCAACAAGGGAAGTTTAGCATATATAACAAAGATATATAACTTTGCTTATTCCAAATCAAATATTCAAATTTGATTACTCTTTTATAAAGTTATTAACCACATTACCTTTCTTCATAAAGTGAATCTTAAATCATAGAAATTTCCAATTTCCATTTTACCTCATCATATATTCCACAAAATATACTTTTCATTTCAAAGACCATTTTATAGTTCTTATCCATAAATTTTCAATGCTAATTTCATTCAAACCCGTATGATGTACACATCCCATTCATACGCTATATCAATCTAATCGCTCACTCAATCACACAATTTTACTTCCGAACTAGTATTGTCCACCCGACTTCCTAGTGCGGACTCAGATTTGGTTTCTTGATCAGAAACCGTTATTCTCCTTGCATAGTCACAACTATGATAGAGAATATCCAGAACAAATCAAAAATCCATATCCAGGTTTTCCGTCAAAAATTGAGTGGAAAATTCCAACTTGGATCAATATACCTATCTCGGAATTCTGTGCACGAATCTGGATCAATTCACTATGCGAATAGAATAATATACGTACATCCTACGTATTTATCTTTATTGATTATTAGCTAAATCAATTTCTCCTTTTCTATTCACATTCCTTTTAATCCCTATCCACTTATTCACCTTTGCTTCAATCCTCTCTTGGATTACCATTTTAATTCTTATCTCAATTGGGTATTTAATCATAAACAGTTTGTACTCTAATGAGCTTAAATTAAGAAAATAGCTTGAATTTTTTTAAAATAAATAAGTAGTTGAAAAATAATTATTAACTGTAAAAAGCTGTAAAATAGTTAAGTAATTGTAAATAGTTGAAAAATAGTAATTATTTATAAAACAATTGAAAAATAATAATTAGTTTATAAATCAGTTGTAAAATTGTTAAATAGTTCCAAAAGTAATTGTAAAACAAGCTTAAGATAGTTTTAGGTTTAAAAAGAAAAGTTGTATAGTAAATAGTTTGGAAAAATAGATTTATATTAAAATAATTTATTTTGAAAATAGTTCAGAGTCAAATTGTTCAATTCCCCATTAATTCAATTTTAATTTCCACTTCCATTTAAATTGACTCACTTCTAATTTGAATAACTTCAATTTCCCTTGAACTTGATTTATCCCCAATTCAAGTTGAATTAACCTCAATTTCTTTCCAAATTCAGATCAAATTCCATTTGATTTTAAACATATTCACTTTAATTACAATTCCAAATTATTCCAATTAATTTAGACTAATTTCAAATTGAATCCACTTCAATTTCAAATCATTTCAATTTCTATATGAATTAATCCCAATTCCCATTTGAATTTGAACTCATTCAATCTTCAATTTTATTTCAAATTAATATAATTCAAATTTCCCATTTGAATTTTATACTTATCCATCTTCAATTCTAATTAATTCAAACTAAATTCAATTTGTACTAATGAAATCTATCTCAACCTTAAACCATCTCGAATTATATAAATTTGACTTAAATTTTCAAATGCTGATTTAACCCCTTAAATCAAATTAACCTTTATTTTTAAATCAATAATCCCAATCTTTAAAGAATTTAATTCTGAGTCCAATTCTCAAAATTCCATTTTAAATTATCTTTATTTAACATATTTCAAAACTAAAAAATAATTAAATCTTCAGATTCTAATTTATTATCCATTTTTAAAACCAATTCTCAGTTTCATATATTATTTATAATAATGGAATGATATCAGGATAAATAAACATCCAAATTTATCCAAACACCCATTTTAATTTCCAAATCTCAAACCCATTTTGAGATCACTCATAACTTCCCATTTAAACCAATCATTTAACTTCCCTAAGTTAAATCTCAATTTCATCTTGAAATTCTCAATTCAGGTTGTTTGTTAACTTATTTAACTTTCCCAAAGTTAAATTCAATTTACTTA
The DNA here is from genome assembly GCA_030737815.1 of Allium fistulosum. Classification (NCBI taxonomy): domain Eukaryota; kingdom Viridiplantae; phylum Streptophyta; class Magnoliopsida; order Asparagales; family Amaryllidaceae; genus Allium; species Allium fistulosum. Next base: position 924,690,089 of record CM060906.1, read on the forward strand.
ATTTAGACAACCTTACCCAATTTGAATTCCCATTTCAAACTTTAAACTTCACATTAATAATCTTATAAGTTCAAAAACTTATCACCTTGGGTATCACATCTCATTCCAAATTTAAAACTCAACATTTAGAGTTTATTTCAAACCATCTTTGATATTATGAATATTCCTCATATATACATATTATTTCCTTTACACACTAAGTTATCCTTAAATTTTAAATCACCTTTGGTTTTAGTTCAAAACAGTTTTCTTTAATGCTTTCAAACAACTCTTATTTTAAATTAAGATCACATTCAAAATATTCTGAATAATACTCTTTATTATTTCTATTAACATTTGAAACAATTTCAAAACTTTTCAATTTACATCCTTTCTAATTTACAAGTTATTCACATCTAATGGTTACTTCCTTAAAACATTTATGTGTTTATTGGAAAACAATCATCATATTTAAACTCAATAACCATTTATTTCTGGTTTGAAACCATTTTAAATCATCTTATTTGTACAGTTCATTTTATCCAATCCTTATTTGGATTTGTATATATATAATTACTTAATTTCTTATTTAATAACTAATTATTGCTTTATAAATATGATATAAACTTTTATAAAATCATCCAGTTTTAAAACCATTTTTAAAACCTTTATATCAGAAAATAACAAGTACGCTCTCATATATATATATATATATATATATATATACACACACTCAACTCATCCTAGGGTACCGCTGACCTTATCCTTGATGAGTAAACCCACCAGAGCCAAGGTTCTCGCTTAAACTTTGCTCTGATACCAAATGTAATGACCCGAAATTTTAGATCGCGAAAATTCCGGATAGTTGGGAAAAGAAGAAAATAGATAGAAGAAGAAACAGAAACCAAACACAGAATCTCTAGATAGAAGAAGAATATAGATAGAAGAAGAAGCAGATCTGATCCCGTCTCCCTTTCTTCTCCTATATAAAAAAACTTTGTTTTAATTTTTTTTTAAATCTGAAACCAAAATTATCTATGAGATCGAACCCGAAACAAACCCAAATTTCCCCGAGTTTCCCCGAGTCGAACCCCTTCTTCCCAAAACAATACTGAAACACAGACCCATGTGCACGTGCACATGCCTCCGACGGCGCTCCGATCAACTGCGCCGATGCCTTCCGGTCTCCAACAACCCACCTAAACTCTTTGACCAGCCAGCTCCTCCACAAACGACGGAAATTAAAGATCGAACAAATCGATGCCGTATGAACCCAACCCAGAACACACCATCACCTAAATCGACTTCGCACCACCATCGTAGTCCACCGGACACCATGCCGTCCACCCCAAAACTTCGCCAGAACCCTACACTACTATTCCCCTAACCCCGATCGATTTCGACGCATCATCGATGCCACAATGGCCTTGAAAACAACCATGACAAAACCCAAGCTTAAACCCTATATCCGCCTTGATCAGTTAATCCATTCATTATAAAAAATCGAACCAAATTTTCCTAGACTCGCAACCCTTCCAGCTATCTTTCGGTCAAAAATCATTCCTCATCTATGATTGGTTCGTCGGAATTTGGTGAAAACCCAATTCCCGTTCAACCTGCTATATCTCGGCAATCACAAGCTTAAAAATCTTAAATTTTACTTTAAAAATCATGATTATCCAGACTGAACCCGATGATATAGGTAACTCGAGCGATTATGATATTCGAATTAAAGACATAGCTTGAAATCTTGCTGTATATCTTCTTCCCTGACCAGAATTGTCTTCATCTTTATCTTAAAATATTTTTAGTAGTTAAAACTTGATTATACAAACGTAATTCGTTTAGATCCTAAAGCCTAACATGGGTTCTAGGAGAATAAACTTGATTTTTAAACAGGTTTTGAATCCAGGAACTAAGAACAGAGAGATATCCAGACATGCTCAAACATAATACTTCACACACATATACATAAATTTTACTTAAATCATTACATAGGCATATTTCAATTTATTCTTCACAAATTTACCACATGCTAACACAAGATATAGCAAGTTAAAGAATTTACTCACAAGTAAAACGTTTGAATAGAGAACACACTTCTGTTTTGAAAAGCTATTAGCATGATCCCTTTTTTTTCGGTTACAGGCTTCTCAAAAACTTACATTTACAAAGGTATATATATATCTAGCTTGGCTAAACATATTGATTCATGGGTAAAGTCTTGTAATTAAAACGTAGGTTGGTTATACTCACAGTTATCAAAAGAGAGTGAACCCTGCTTGCCTTTACCTCTACTTCAAGCTTGATCTTCTATACTTGAGTTGTTCTGATTTCTTTTAATTTTTAATGGCAGCTTGTGTTGCTTAAGGCTTGTGAACATAATGTATATGTGGAGATACTAGGCAGTGTAGATATAAATATAGGCATGAGTTTGCTGTGCAAGTCTGGCATGTCCCTGTACAGACTTTACATCTTATAGGATATACTTTTTATTTTATTTTTTTATTTAACAAATGTGACCCGATTTAATATAAAGGCTGATTTGATTTTTGCTATTGACTTGATACAATGCTTTGTATGCTTGAAATGATGTATTGTATACTTAAGATGAACGTGCATTAAATGCTTGTCTCCCTAGGTTCATACATATACATACATACATTTCATATGTATATTTGTTTTTACCCAATGCATTTGCATTTGTTATCATATATATATATATACATATTTTATCATTATATATATTTTTCATATATATCTCACCTTATTTCCTGTTTACATATATATTTGTTTTCTATGGGTATACATACATACTTACTTATGTATATTTTGCCTATTCACTATTTTATCTAGTATATATATATATGTGTGTCTCCATGCTTATGTATGTCTAATCCTCATATATATACATACCTATGTACTTATATATATATATTTATATTTGAACACCATAAGACTTGTCTGTATGTTTATTTATATATATATAAATATATTTGAACGTTTATCTTTAATCTAATCTATGGGATTTATCTCATCCAAAGATATTAAAAATGAAATCTCTAATATAGTTTTTAATTCAATATATATATTAAGATATTTTAATTATCAGAATTTTATTTGTTCGACTTATCTAAAGTAATAATCCAATGATTTAATTAAATTAATTACCAATTAACAACCGTTAAAAATCTGGATCGTCATAGCTGGCCTACCTCGAGGCCCATACTAATAGAGACTATTAGAGAGTAATAACCTCTACTAGTGCAGAGAATAGGGCTAGTTATGAGCAACGACCATCCATGGGCTTTATTTTAAGCGAGTATTGATACGTCGATTAATATGATATATATTTATGGTCTCAACTGGAATCAACGTATACAATTCGGGCTTAAAAAAAACTATGGTGGCTATGATAAAATCCAAAACAACATGTGATAAATACAATCATAGAATTGCATATTACAGAATACACACAGCAGAATATACAGTGGAGACAATTAAATTGAGAAATTAGATACATAAAGTCGAATACAGGACTATGGTCAAAAGATCTATATAATACATTAATAAAAAAATTCAAGAAATGAATAAGTATAAGGAATGAATCTAGACTCGATATATATACAACACTACAATGAATCTATACACATATACAAGATGATGACAAGATAAATAATAACTAGAGGACTGGATTAAAATCTTACTTTGAATAGTCAAACAGGAGCACCTGAAATATCTCGGTCTGACCCGAGTATTATAAAGTAATAAATGGATCAGTCTAGACTATAATGAAAGAGTTAAGCAAAATAGATAATGGATATAATGGTATAGATCTTAAATAGACACAAAGCCAAGTATTGGCAAATATAATAAGAATGCTTCAATAAACTCCAAGTATGAAGTCACCAAATATCAAAACCCCATAATAGCTTCTAAAAGAAAAATCCCCAAAATCATATGGTGATAACACAAATCACATAAAGGGGAAATGATCCAAAACTCCAAGATTGGTGAATAAATTCACCTACATGCATGCAACTCCAAGATAGACGTATAAGTTTATAAACATCAAGATAGGTACGAAACCTATAAACATCAAGATAGGAACAAGCCCAATAAACATCAAGATAGGTATGAGTCCTATAAACATCAAGATAGGAACAAGTCCTATAAACATCAAAATAGGTTCGAGACCTATAGACATCAAGATAGGAACAAGTCTTGTAACTCTAAAGGCGAGTCATAAACACGTCGATAAGTGCCATATACCTCTGAATAGTAACCGAATAAATAACAACTGTGTGTCCCATACCATATGGGTTTATTTAAACGTTTACTATAGGTTAGTAACTCCACTCGTGTACATCAATAGTTCGGTCGAACAAGTCCGGGAATTAACCGGTAAAATGAACACGAGCGTTCCATATCACTCATTTTATTTAACCATTTAATTTCTCATTCGATCGATGTCATGCAATTTATATAAAAATTCTATACTTCGAAATGTAGTTGGAAACATTGTTTTATATTCTAGATTAGACACACACACACACACGAAAAGCTTATGAAATGCCATTTTATGTATTTATATAAGTAAAGGCAATAAACTCTCATTGCCCAAAATCAATTTAAAACTCTTATTATTACATATATATTATATACATAATGTATTTCCTAATAAGCTTTATAGAAAATATGTTAATACTTGGAAGGATTTCGATGAAATGATTCAATTCAGTATCAGCCTTTTTGAAACTCTGATTAAAAACGTGTGATAAAACTTGTGTGTAACCTCATGTATTCGTAAAGCATGTCTTATGGAATAGAAACTCCAAGATGAATTCATAAATTCATAAATTAAAATCCAAGAATAGCATTGAAATCGGAATAGAAAACTGCATCCAAATCAATCAAATATGTTCAAGCGATCGAACGGATGAACGGAGGAGCAAACAGGCGCAAATGGAGCCCGAAATAGCATGACCTGGGTCTTAGCCCAGGCTATGACCAGTCCACCAGTCATGATGACCGGTGCACTGGTTGGCACGCCTGGGCAGAGTCCCAGGCGACGCCGACGGTGCTCTGTTTGCCCGTTGTGGTGCTTTCTTCTCTGAATTGAACTTTGACGTCTACTAGACTGAATAAGCTATTATGTAAGCAACAAAACATGTACAATTTGATGCAAATCATGATCAAAGGATGTGGGTTCCATCAGCCAATAATCTGAATAGCAAAAGTTGTGAATAACATAAGAGATTGAGATCAATTTCATAACAATATCATTTTAAAAAAACTGCGATATATATCCATTTCTAGTCTAAAAGTGTGAGATTAACTCACCTAATTAAACTTGAATTGAGGCTAAGAGCTTAGATTCTCTTTGGCTAATGGCTTTCAACAATCAACCCTAGGTTAGTTTTAAAGATTTGGAATAATTTTGATTATAACCAAAAACAAAAACTGAAATTGATCAATTAAATAGATACACAATTGAGTGGAAGGGGTTACCTTTCAAATACACTTGAATTAACCCTAAGCCCTCTGATTTTAGATTATTTTTAGGATTAAACTAGTTAGGGTTTGAAGATTGTAGTTTTTACGTTTCTACTTACGGGGAAGAAAATGAAAAATGATAACTGTATGTTTATGTTTCTTAATCTTATTTCTTCTATTTGGGCTGAAAAGGGTTTTGGGTATGAACCCATTACAAAGTGTTGCTAATTCTTTTCTATGAGAAAGGTGTTACTAATATACTTGTTCCATCACTTTAGGAATACTAATTGTACTAAGCAATGTTTTTTTTTCAAACATTGTTTTATATAAAATTTTCCCATAATAATTAACATGTAAAAATTCTCATTCTTACTAATATTGAAATAATTTATTTATAAACCATTATTTTACATCCCAATCAATGTTTCATTTAATATGTAATGATTTCACAATATTTTGACAAACGACGAAATAATAGAAGTCACTATTTTATCGATATTAAAATGTACTGAAAATGGTCAACAAAACTTTTGCAATTAAAAGTTATTATTATTATTTAGATATCATAATATATTCATTGCCAAAAAAATCTCCTTTTTAACAATAAATATCAATGTTAACATTTTTATTGAATTTACCACATTTTTGTTAAAATGATTACAAAGGGAAAATATCCATCACTAATTTTTATTCAAATAAACAAGTGAATGTAATATCTCTATTCTCATCTTAATCATAAAATTATTTTCCATATAATTCATTAAATTCTAATTTTTCTCTAGATTATTCTTATGTTAGCAATTATAAGATTTAAGTTACAAAAAAAAATATTTTATAAAGTATCCAATTTAATTAATCCCAAATCTATTTCAATTTGATAATTAATAATTAAATTTCCTATATCTATCTTAAAATTAATTATGATAATCCTAAATCATATTTTAGATTTAATGTCAGGTAATCTCTACCAGCATTGTTACAATTGCATAAAAAAGTTAACTTGCAAGGAAACTTGCAAGGAAATAATCAAAAGAGATGGTCAATCAATTCATGGAAATAAAGTTCTATAAAGAAACAATTGAAAGAAATCTATTAAACTCTTGGCAATCCAATAGATCTTGAATGTATGTGCAAAACATTGGATGGAAATAAATTGAATTAGAAATGCAAAAAAATCAATAACAAAGACCGAATTTGAAATTACTAAACTACAAAGCAAAAACTGGAATAAAATAAAAGCAATTTTTATTGCTAAATAAAAGAAGTACAAGAGAAAGAAAGAAAGGAAAAAAGAAGGGATAAAACTATTTTTATAAACCCTAGTCTAATCAAAAAGGAATAAAACAAAGAAAGATAAACCTAAATAAAAAAACTAAGCCATGCCAAGATGATTACATTTGTTGCTAGGTGGAGGTATTTATAGAGATCTGTCACATCTAGATCTAGACTTGTCCTAAAATGGAAATTTCTGGAATTAATAGACTCGATCTCGCTTTAGACCCTTCCTTCATATGCTACGTCCAAGTGAAATTTAAATAAATCTAGAATGGTCTTTCTCTAATATAATCTGGAAGCTTCTTGAGTGCATCTGGAAGGTTCTTTCTCCAATATATTCTAGATGAATCTTGATCTTCCAAAAGATTCTTTATTTAGTGTGTTATGGAAGCTACTTGCTCTTGTAAATGCACTTGGTTTTAAACATATGCCTAAAAAAGAATAGAACCAATGACCTCCTAGTGAATGCACATCTACAAAACTAATTGAGCTACAATAATTTTTGTGCATATATGAAAATTGACTTCTTATCAACAAAGCTTTTAGTTTGAAACGCAAATGCATTGTAACAACCTGCATATTTTATGATTATATATTTAAATGTTTTACTTAAATATAGCATCGTTTGTTGAATTTAAAGCCCGAAATGTGACTTTTGTAAACAGTCGAATCCGAACTCGAGACAACTTTCATTGTGTTCAAAACGATGTTTACAACTTGTTTGAGTATAAACATCGATATGTTTGGAGTTGACTAGGATTTCGGTATTTTCATTTGGGCTTTGGGTTATGTTCTAGCCCACTAACCCAACAAGATAACCCAAACCTTCTACCCAATAACTCCCACTCCACTCCTCTTCATTCATTCATTCTATTTTCAAAATTCCTAACACTCAAGCTAAAGGGGAAAATGGGGGAAAAGAGGGGAGATTAGAAATTCCTAAGCCCTAGTTTTCTTAGGAAATTCAAGTTCTAATTCTAAAATCAAAGAGAAGCTTAGGTAAGCATCCTCTTCATCTTCTCCATGTCAAACTCTCTTCAATTTTTAGAAATTACCTACAACCTAACTTAGGAAATTCATTTCATTTGATAATAGATTGAGGATTCTAGAGGTGCTGTTGAAGAGAAATCAATCTTAGCTTGTTTTAGAGCATCTAAATTGTTGTTTTTGAATTTAAAGGTGAGTTCTTGAACTCGCATCTGTGTCTATAGCTTTCATTATTATTAGGTATGAATTCCTAACATCTATTTCATGTTCAATTGCTTTTGAATTGAATTGGTTTGGTGAATTTTCCAATTTTGGTATTTTGAAGTCAAAATCTATGAAAATCCTACTATGGATGTTTGGACATGTTGTTTGGAGTGTATCGAAGAGCCTATAGGGCTGGGTTGTCATTTGACATAAATCCCTAACCACCATCGCTCATTCGATCGCGTCCGAGTTGAATTAGCCATCAATGGCCTAGGCAAATTTTGCCCTGAGCTTCAGCTCGGACGTCTGGTAAAACACTCTGACGTCTGAGACAAAGGAATAAACGTTCCAGACCTCAAGCTCAAACATCTGAGTGATTTGGAAAAAAATTCCAGACTTTCAGCTCAGACGTTTGGGGAGAACCACCAGACGTCTGGCGTTGTTAAAATCTGGCAATTTACCTGTTTTTATGCAAATTTTCGATTTAATCGATTTTTGCCGATCTGGTTGGTTGTTGTCATTTATTATCGACTTTGATGACTTCTTTTCTGGATTTTTGGGAATATCCATTTGATGGATTCGATACCGATTTTCATGGTTTTAATTCACGTCGTCGAATGTGGATTTTTGGCGATAGATTGTTTTTGCAATCATTTCTGTGATTTGTCACTTTTAAAATACAAAGGTTTCTATACTAGTAGTAAATACTCAAACTCTTCCACATAAATGATTTCAACATTACTTTTAATACAAAGCTCGTTTTTAAATCCATTTTCCAATCTATTAGTATATACAAACATTTACCTTATTTGTATGAGAAATCTAATTAAACGACTTAGCAAACAAGTGGTATGAAACGCTTGCACTTACTTCGTCGGTTAATTCTTGGACTTGTTCGATTGAACTCTCATGACAATTTTCAAGTGGAAATCTACAATCTGTTTGTAAATATTTAAGTTAAGCTAGTGGTTATGGGACATGAAGCTAAACTCATTTATTTACTAGCTTAGTGTAATTTACACTTCATTTTTATCAATGATGATCATTTGGTATTTACGAGTAGAAATCTACAATTTGTTCGTAAATATTTAAGTTAAGCCAGTGGTTATGGGACATGAAGCTAAACTCGTTTATTTACTAGTTTGGTGTAATTTACACTTATTCTATGGAGCTTTGGCTGAATTTGGTGGGTTAGCGACCCATGGTCTTTGGACCATTCGTGGAGCAATCGGCTCAATGTGTCTGTGCATGGGGCGTATCTTTTTAGGTGCGTCGATGTTCGGCTCAATTAGTCTGTGCATGGGGCGTATCTTTTTAGGTGCGTCGATGTTCGGCTCATTTTATGGGTTAGCGACCTATGGGATAACGTCTCGTTTATGACACATGTGTTGGTGAGTTTTCAGGCTCCCATTTATGATAGGCCTCCCCCTTTTATATTTTCTGGATTTCTAATTGACGATTTCTAGAATTTGTGTTTAAACAATTTTTGTGATTTGCATTGATATGTTTTGTCAATATTTGAGGTTTGGTGGATAAGCTAAAGAATATGATATCCATTTTGGATATTTGAGGAGATTTGAGATATTGTATGATTTTTATTGTTATCAAATATATACTTGTCACAGTATGACATTATTGTTATCATATAATTTTTTCATATCTCTTATCCTATCTCATTTTGTATGATATTTGTATCTAGACTGATCCGTTTATTATTTTTCTTCTTAAATAATACTCAGGCCAGACCGAGATTATTAAGGTGCTTCCACTTGACTTCTTAGCAGGGACTATCTTCTGAATTTTGGCTAACTACTTTAGCTTAGTAGTTTTTGTTTTTATACATTTGAGATAGGGACTCCTTGATGTATACATATTCTTTTGTCTAGCACTTTTACCTATTCTTTTGTGATGTAGTGGATCTTGTATGACCACTACTTTGATGTACACTTCTATGTGTTATATTCATATCTGTTTCTGCCTTTGTGATATGAATATCTGTGACTGATTTATGTTATGCTTACTCTATATTTGCTTCCGAAGGTCACATAGCCACTGTGTAGTAGCTTTGAGTTTGTATTTGATATGTCAGATTTCCTCTTTAAATGAAATGCATGACATACTATCTGACATATCAGTACTTGCCCAAAACAATTACACAGATGGTCGCTCCTCAACAGCCTTATTCTTCATACTAATGGACGACATTACCCAGTAGTGTCCTTTGTTAGTGTGAGTATAGAGGTGGGGTGTCACAGCTTGTTATCGGAGCCAAACTTCAGAACAATGTAGAATAATCTTGCAAGAATCATTGTCCTAAGTCTCTCTTAGGAATCGTGCCTCATGATTTAATCCGAGTCTTAGGACTCGTTCTATCGTATTTTCTTTTATGGTGTTTTCTTACCAATCAAGCTTATTTGAATTCATTCTGAGAATAACCTTTTCCTCTTCGTTCTTTCTTTCTTTCTTAAAGAAGAAGAGATGGTTAGACCTGGTAGTCCTAGCGCTGGTCAATCCGGTGGACCTCCTCTGGATGGCGTATTCATGTCTGCCCAACAACATTTGGATCTTGTAAAGAATCAAAGGTTTATATGTGCCTTGAATAAGAACCCTAAAAAGGTTTTACCTCTTAAATTAGAAGTGCCTTTCGACCAGTTTGTAGATCGCACTCTTCGACTTGAAGAGGCCGATAAAGGAAGTGATGGTGATATTGGGGTTTCCAAGAAGAGGCATATTAAGTTCAAAAGCCCTAATCCCAACAAGAAAGTGAAGCAAGCAACTTTGGTAGCAAAGACTCCAATCCCTAATCGTGGAGTATGCTACAATTGTAGTTCTAAGGACTACTATGCAAATAAGTGTCCGAACCCCCTTACTTGTCGCTATTGAAAAAGTTTGGGTCATCTTTTATCTTCATGTTCCAAACTTCAAAGCAAGAAAGAGGGTAAGATGAATGTTGCCCAAGCTTTTAGTAACACTTCTCTTGGTCAAGGTATTTCTCATTTTGTCCTTGATGGCATTATTTTGTTTCGTGATTTTCCTATTCGAATTCTTTTGATATGGGTGCATCTCCTTCTTTTATATCAAAAGAACTTGTTGATACTTTTTATTTAAATATTATGGGCATGATGACTTCACCGAGAATTGCGAATCCGGTTGGTGGATCCACAACACTTAGTTTACTTTGTAAAAATGTCGGGATTATTTTATGTGATTATGCTTTCCGGTCCGATTTGCATGTTATGCGCTACTTAGGTTTCGGAATTGATTTTTAGGAATGGATTGGCTTAATTGTTATGAAGCCCACATCCTATGTCCCGAGAGGGCTATCCATCTTCGATATCCTCAATCTGTTAAGCAGACTTTTATTATTCTTAATTATTTCAATTCCAATTCGGTGGCATCATTTTATTCTTTAAACCCACATGATAAGGAAGATGTAATTTCCCTCATTCAAGTAGTTCGTGAATTTCCCGATATCTTTGAGCCTGTCTTAGGATTACCCACTAAGCGATCTATTGAGTGGTGCAAAGTTCTTTTCAGCTTGACCTTGCCACCGGTTTTCATCAGCTATGAGTTGCGGAGGATAGCGTTCTACTTACCGCATTCCACGCTCGTTATGATTCTTATGAGTGGTTCATTATGTCATTCAGTTTGACAAACCCTCCAGCTTATTTCATCCGTCTTATGAATCGAGTATTCTGCGAATATGTCAATGAGTCTGTCCTTGTATTCATTGATTATGGGTGAAAATGGCAACTTAAAATTGCAAATCTTTCTAATAAGATGTATTTATAAGTATAATTGGATTTTGTTCTTAAAACGAGCAAAGAATATTCCTAAAATTTTTAAGAGACATGTTTATCATATAGAAGATGATTTTGTGTTGTATTGCCCATTGAGTACTTTAAGAATTTTAGTCGATGCGCCTGATCAACATTACCGATAGGAGTTTCCTAAACGCTATGATGAGACAGTCAGACACAGTAAATTGACTTGTAATAAGTAAATTTTTCTAAAAAGATGATTACATAAAGTTAATCAAAATTTTAAATGTCTTAGCTTTTCGGGAAAGTGGGCCATGAAATAAATGATTTAGCATAGAAGCTGCTTTTCTAAAATTAAAAGAACTCCTTTTATATGCTCTTATTCTTGTGATTCCCGAAGGGAACCAAGACTTGATTGTTCATACTGATGCTAGTCATGTTGGTTTGGGAGTCGCACTCATGCAAAGGGAACATGTTATCGCTTATGCTTCTAGACAATTAAAGCCTGCTGAGACTAGATATGCCACTCCTGATCTAGAGCTCGTGGCTATTGTTTTCGCCCTTATAATTTGGCATCATTATCTTTTGGGAGATAAATTTGTTCTCTACACCAATCATAAATTTTTGAAGTTTTTTTTCTCTCAAAAGGAACTTAATTTGCATCGACAACATTGGCTCGAATTCCTTGAATCTTATGATCTTGATATTCTTTATACTCTCGGAAAGGGAAATCGTGTTGCCGATGCCCTTAACCGAAAGCAACAAGCAGTTGTTTCCATGATGATATCCAAATGGAATGATCTCGAGACTTTGTCCACTTGTGAGATTCGAGATCGTGAATCTAATTCATGTTCATCTCTTGTTTTATGTAGCCTTGAGTCTCATCCTTCTCTTTTAGACCGCATCCTTGAAAATAAAAAGCAAGATCCTGAATTGGTTCTTCTTAGCCAAAGTTGTAGGGATAAAAATAAGGTTGATGGTTTGAAAGACTTTGATATTGATGCTCGTGGAGGCATTCAAAAATTTGGTAGACTTATTGTGCCAAATATTGGTGACCTTCGTAAAGACATTTTAGAAGATTCTCATCGTTCTAAATTTACCTTTCATCCCGGTAGTAGTAAAATGTACGCGGACATGAAGCGACTTTATTATTGGAATGGAATGAAATCTGATATTGCTAACTTCATTAAGCATTGCATGACTTGCCAACTTGTTAAGGCCGAGCATTAAAGGCTCGGTGGGTTATTGCAACCTTTAGACATTCCGTTTGGAGGTGGGATCAAATTTCCATGGACTTTATTGACGGTCTTCCCCATTTTCGTTTGGGTCATGACAGTCTGTGGGTGATAATAGATAGACTTTCAAAATCCACCTATTTTCTTCCCGTTCGGTCCAACTGGACCGTACCTCTTTTAGCCAAACTCTATGTTAAAGAAATTGTTAAATTGCATGGAGTTCCTACTTCTATTGTTAGCGATCGTGATCCATTATTTACTAGTGAATTTTGGAAGGGTCTTCAAAAAGCTTTGGGAGCGAAGCTTAATTTTAGCACCGCTTATCATCCTCAGTCCGATGGACAAACGGAGCGTGTGAATCAAACTCTTGAAGATCTCCTTCGTGCATGTGTTCTTGATTTTGGTAGAAGTTGGGAAGATCATATTTCTCTTGTTGTGTTTTCCTATAATAATAACTTCCAATCTAGTATTGGTATGGCACCTTTCGAGGCACTCTACGGAAGGCCATGCCGATCTCCTTCATGTTGGCTTGAAGCCGGTGAGAAGTTGGTTTTAGGTCCAGATTTTATTCGTGATGCCACAGAAAAGATTGACCTTATTCGTCATAGGATGAAAGAAGCTCAAAGTAGACAAAAATCCTATGCCGATAACCGAAGAAGGAATTTGGAATTTTCTGTGGGAGATTTGGTATGCATTCATGTTTCACCTATGAAGGGTGTTGTGCATTTCAGTCGATCGGGAAAGTTAGTACCTCGATATATTGGCCCATTTCCCATCACCGAACGCATTGATTCCGTGGCTTACCGCCTTTCATTACCGGCTCAATTTTCTGCTATTCATGACGTATTCCACATTCCTTAACTATGGAAATGCCTTAGAGATTCCGATTCTATTCTTAAGCTTGGAGTTATTGAATAAATTTAAGTTTCACCTAATTTGACTTATGAGCAACATCTTATTCGTATCATTGCTTCGGAGGTTAAAATGTCTTCATAATAGAAATGTTCCGCTTGTGAAAGTTCAATGGTCCATAAATCCTAAGGATTGTTCTTGGGAATTCGGAGAATTCATCGAGCAAACGCATCTGGACTTACTCTCTCGTGTTCCTTAAAGGTGAACTTCTCACTTCAAATTTTCCTTTTGTGTTGTTGTGCATTAGAGTGGTTGTTACTCTTTACTTTCTTCTTAAGTATTGCGAGGACGCAATTTCTTTAAGGAGGGGAGTCTGTAATAACCCGCATATTTTATGATTATATATTTAAATGATTTATTTAAATATAGCATCGTTTGTTGAATTTAAAGCCCAGAATGTGACTTTTTGTAAATAGTCGAATCTGGACTCGAGACAACTTTCATTGTGTTCAAAACGATGTTTACAACTTGTTTGAGTATTAACATCGATATGTTTGGAGTTGATTAGGATTTTGGTATTTTCATTTGGGCTTTGGGTTATGTTCTAGCCCACTAACCCAATAAGACAACCCAAACCTGCTACCTAATAACTCCTACTCCAATCCTCTTCATTCATTCATTCATTGTACTTTCTAAATTCCTAACACTCAAGCTAAAGGGGAAAATGGAGGAAAAGAGGGGAGATTAGAAATTCCTAAGCCCTAGTATTTTTTAGGAAATTCAAGTTCTAGTTCTAAAATCAAAGAGAAGCTTAGGTAAGCATCCTCTTCATCTTCTCCATCTCAATCTCTCTTCAATTTTCAAAAATTACCTATAACCTAACTTAGGAAATTCATTTCATTTGATAATAGATTGAAGATTCTAGAGGTGTTGTTGAAGAGAAATCAATCTTAGCTTGTTTTAGAGCTTCTCAATTGTTGTTTTTGAATTTAAAGGTGAGTTCTTGAACTCACCTCTATGTCTATTGCTTTCATTGTTGTTAGGTATGAATTCATAACATCTATTTCATGTTCAATTGCTTTTGAATTGAATTGGTTTGGTGAATTTTTCGATTTTGGTATTTTGAAGTCAAAATCTATGAAAATCCTACTATGGATGTTTGGACATGTTGTTTGGAGTGTATCGAAGAGCCTATAGGGCTGGGTTGTCGTTTGGCATAAATCCCTAACCACCATCGCTCATTCGATCGCGTCCCAGTTGAATTGGCCATCAATGGCCTAGGCAAATTTTGCCCTGAGCTTCAGCTCGGACGTCTGGTAAAACACTCAGACGTCTGAGGCAAAGGAATAAACATTCCAGACCTTAAGCTCAGACATCTGAGTGGTCTGGAAAAAAAATTCCAAACCTTCAGCTTAGACGTCTAGGGAGAACCACCAAACGTCTGGCGCTGTTAAAATCTGGCACTTTACTTGTTTTTATGCAAATTTCCGTTTTAATCGATTTTTGCCGATCCGGTTGGTTGTTGTCATTTATTATCGAATTTGATGACTTCTTTTCTGGATTTTTGGGAATATGCATTTGATGGATTCGATACCGATTTTCATGGTTTTAATTCACGTCATCGAGTGTTGATTTTTGGTGATAGATTGTTTTTACAATCATTTCTGTGATTTGTCACTTTTAAAATACAAAGGTTTATATACTAGTAGTAAATACTCAAACTCTTCCATATAAATGATTTCATCATTACTTTTAATACAAAGCTCGTTTTTAAATCCATTTTCCAATCTATTAGTATATACAAACCTTTACCTCATTTGTATGAGAAATCTAACTAAATGACTTAGCAAAACAAGTGGTATGGAACACTTGCGTTTACTTCGTCGGTTAATTCTTGGATTTATTCGATTGGACTCTCGTGACAATTTTCGAGTGGAAATCTACAATCTATTCGTAAATATTTAAGTTAAGCTAGTGGTTTTGGGACATGAAGCCAAACTCATTTGTTTACTAGCTTAGTGTAATTTACACTTCTTTTTTATCAATGACGATCATTTGGTATTTTCGAGTGGAAATCTACAATTTGTTCGTAAATATTTAAGTTAAGCCAGTGGTTATGGGACATGAAGCTAAACTTATTTATTTACTAGCTTGGTGTAATTTACACTTATTCTATGGAGCTTCAGCCCAATTTTGTGGGTTAGCGACCCATGGTCTTTGGACCGTTCATGGAGCAATCGGCTCAATGAGTCGGTGCATAGGGCGTATCTTTTTAGGTGCGTCGATGTTTGGCTCAATTAGTCTGTGCATAGGGTGTATCTTTTTAGGTGCGTCGATGTTCGGCTCATTTTATGGGTTAGCGACCTATGGGATAGCGTCTCGTTTATGACACACGTGTTGATGAGTTTTCATGCTCCGATTTATGATAGGCCTCCCCCTTTTATGTTTTCTGGATTTCTAATTGACGATTTCTAGAATTTGTGTTTCACTAATTTTTGCGATTTGCATTGATATGTTTTGTCAATATTTGAGGTTTGGTGAATAAGCTAAAGAATATGATATCATTTTTGGATATTTGAGGAGATTTGAGATATTGTATGATTTTTATCATTATCAAATATATACTTGTCACAGTATGACATTATTGTTATCATATATTTTTGTCATATCTCTTATCCTATCTCATTTTGTATGATATTTGTAGCTATACTGATTCTTTTATTATTTTTCTTCTTAAACAATACTCGGGTCAGACCGAGATCTTTCAGGTGCTTCGACTTGACTTCTTAGCAGGGACTATCTTTTGACTTTTGGCTAACTACTTTAGCTTAGTAGTTTTTTTATACATTTGAGATAGGGACTGCTTGATGTATACATATTCTTTTGTCTAGCACTTTTACCTATTCTTTTGTGATGTAGTGGATCTTGTATGACCACTACTTTGATGTACACTTCTATGTGTTATATTCATATATGTTTCCGCCTTTGTGATATGAATATCTGTGACTGATTTATGTTATGCTTACTCTATATTTGCTTCTGAAGGCAACATAGCCACTGTGTAGTAGCTTTGAGTTTGTATTTGATATGTCAGATTTCCTCTTGAAATGAAATGCATGACATACTATCTGACATATCAGTACTCGCCCAAAGCATTTACACAGATGGGCGCTCCTCAACAACCTTATTCTTTATACTAATGGACGGCATTAACCAATAGTGTTCTTGGTTAGTGTGAGTATAGAGGTGGGGCGTCACATGCATCATTTTAATCTATTCCTCAATAATTTCATCACTCTTCAAAAATAAAGAATCTGCAATAAACACAACAAGAATACCAAGTAATACAGACTTCTGAATATTAAAATGTGTAATTAAGCAGTTTTGAAATATACACAATTTGATGTTCATCAAATACCCCCACACTATAACTTTTATTCATCCTCAAATAAAACTAGTTTAATTTATTTCCCACACTTCCGTAGAAAACACGATTGCATTAGCGTATGCAACAAGCAATTAAACTCCTAAGTGTCCCTAGTAGGGCAAGTTATGTCTCGTAAGGGTTTTAAGCGGATATTGCTTACAATATCTAAATGTAGTATGCCATAATCTACCTCAAATATATGAGTGCAAAAAGTTATGAAAATTAATGAATCGGTTTATTTATAAATAGTTACAATATTGCAGCCTATACATGTTCTAATAAAAATCTAGAAATCTAGGTTCATCACTTACTCACAAACTTTAAACAAAAATCAAGTTCTCGTCATAGTCGACTTTAGCTTGCTTGTTGTTTAATTTGAAAATGTGGTGCAGCTATGAAACTAGTTCTTTATTTGCTTGTCGAAGTTTTCAAAGTTATATTTCTATTTCCACTTGTATAACAATTTCAAATCAATAAAACCAAAGAGAATGCCTTGAATTCAATCACTTATCCTCTCTTTATTATTTATTTGTTTGTTTGTTTCTTTTTTTATATACGTATACACCTAACCCATGGACCAAGATATACCACACATGCATTGTCTTTTAGGCTTACCTAAGAATGGAATAAAGCTTGAAGGATTGTGCAAACTGACTCTGACAATGTTAGTAAATGTCGGTGGTCCTTGGGTGCCCAACTCATAAACTGAGACTAATGTACACCATCCATGCACTACCTTTCGGGCTTACATGAAAGTGGGACAGAGATTAGTGGGTGTGCACACCAACGCTAGATGCACTAGAAATGTTAGATACACTCGGTTTTTATTATTATTACTATAATTATTATTGGGTTTTTTAAGAGAGTAATGCAATTCATCTTAGCACCTTTTAGTTATAAAGATTTGAAAATGTCAACGGATGTACTTTAAACTTACCACTTTAAAATGATGACAACAAATTTCAACAAGCTTCATAATCGTCACCTATGTATCAACCTATATTCTAGCTTCACAATTATCGCTTGTAATTTAAACTTTTCATTTTATTTTCCATTTGAAGCTAGTGATTCACAAAAATTTCCTTCAAATGACCAATACAATGCACCTACTCTGTCATGCTTGTTCAAAATAAACCTATTTCAACTAATTATTAAAAAAAATAGAAAAACTACTACGTTCTAAATGCATATGCCTTAAAGAAACGTGAATACATGCAAAATGAATGCAATAAAAAAATGCAAAACTAAATAATGTGCAATTTTTGAAAAAAAACATGCAAATTTAAAAAAAAATTTGAATGCATCATGAGTCCCATCTTCCTCCATCCCATACTTAAATTTAAAAGTGTCCTCGCCATTTAAAACATTTTCTAAACTTGAAGGAAAGTACCCACAAATGGATGCAATGCAAAATGATTTGTTATAATTAATGCAGTAATAAAATGTTGAAATGGATTATATATGAAATAATATATGTGTGTACAATGAATGTGATGCAAATAATACCATCATCTCTTTCTTCTATGCTTTGTTTTAATTTTATGTGTCCCCCCACACTGTGCTTGGTTATGCTTTTTAATAAGCAAATTCTTTTTACCAACTCATCTTAATACCTAGATTTATAGTCAATTAAGTTGACCTCCATGTACCTTGTAAGTAGAAGTTTTTCCACTCAAGTTTTGCGCACGATGTGATCCATGCACTCGATATATTTATCTTGTAATCCTTCAAAAATAGGTGATCGTGCATTATTATAGTTGAAACAGTAGAAGCAATGTGTTGAGTGTCATGTAACCAATTATATAGATTAGATTCTTCCTTTACAAGATATAGTTCAAACCTGTGGTCAATGTTAGCAGTCTCGGTGGTTGACATTTCAACATTTTTATTTAGTACTACATCAAACGTGGGTTCACATTCACTAGTTTCGTTAATTAACATTTCAATTTTCACTAGCAAAAGTTTCATATTTTTCATTAGTAGTGATTTCTTCAAAATAAAAATTCTCAAAATCGGATTAGTGATTTAAACTTAACTCATCCTTGTGTGACAACTCATTCTGAAATAATCCAAAAATTTTGTTTTCTCTAAATTCGTCTTCTTTAACTGAATCATTACCATCTTTATTATCTTATAATTTTCAACCTCAAAAATTGTTGTTTCTAACTTGTCCTCGTCAAGCAAAGGAAGATCGAAATTCAAAGTTAAATCATTATCTTTAAAAGAATTGAACTATAATTCAATTCGTAAATTTTGATCAGCTTGATTAAGGTTATCATTTTCAATTTCAAAAATTGTTATTTGGAAATTGTCGATGTGAGTAAAATTTGGACTATCTTATGATTTGTTGCATGTTTGGATTTTCTTTTTTTTCTTTATATTGTTTCAAGAATATTTCAATTATTTTTAATAATTCATCGTACTTGTTTTTTAACTTTCTTAGTCCTTTGTAAAAATCTCATGCAAGATTTTCAATTTTAGGTAATTTATCTATATAATTTCCTTGGTAGGAGCTATTTTCAAAATGTAATCCAAGTAATTTTCATGATCAAAATTATTTCCAAACTGATTTTCATTTTCATTTCCCTGTGTATAATTTTTATAATAAGAGCTATTTTCAAAATTATAATATAAGTCATTTTCGTAATCAACATTATTTCCAAATTCATTTTCGTTTCCATTGGCATGAAAATTATATTGATCTAGGGAATCATTTTGACAATGGAAATCCATTTGATAATGGAAATTATTTTGATATTAAGAACCAGATTTGTAATGAATTTTTTTTTGGAAATAGGTTCCTTTTATTGCTTTAAACTAAACATAATTACAAAAAACATTACATCGCAGTAGCCCAAGCAATAATAAGGCTATAGATCTACTTAGCCCTAAACTAAACACAACCCGCATTATAGTTAAAAGAAAAATTATAATTTCGGTTATTTTTGAAATTGACTTGTATTATTTTAAAAATATTATTCACTCTAGAAATTGTTTTCAAAATGATTTTCATATGCATATTGATTTCGAGAAAAAATATTTTCTGATTCATTGGATATGATGGTTTTCTTTCTTTTCTCAATAAATTCGTGATAGATTTTCAGCAAAAATTCTGTATAACATTTATCATCATATTCTCATTTTCTAATTGAAAACTTTTTAATGACTTTTTGTGATATATGTTATTCTCAGAATTATAATCCAAATCATCCCAACGATCAAAATTATTTCCATATTGATTTTCATTTCCACTTTCATAAATCATATTAATGTTGAAAAACATTTTTGAAAATGGTAATTATTATTTTGCTAGTGAAAATCATTTTGATGATGAAAATTGGGTCCATAATCAAAACTGTTAAAGTTGGAAGAAAATTATAATTTTGGTTATTTTCAAAATTTTGACTGAGAAAATTATGAAAGTTTTGTCTACCTTAAACCTTTTTGTACTATAACCAAAGTCGCTTCCACTATCAAAATTATTTTCAAAATGATCTTTAGACTTGCATTGATTTTGAGAAAAATTATTTTGACGAAGATTAGGTACACGATCAAAATTATTAGAATTTGGATAAAATCTATAATTTCAACTATTTTTTAAATTTTGCCTTTGTTTATTGCCATAAAGTAGCTCTCTTAAAAACTTTCCTTTGGATTATCATTTGATGAGAATTATTAGACTGAGTTTCAGACATTTCCTTATTTTTGATAGCATAGTTTAACAAAGACACAAAAATATTAATATAATCGAAATAAAAGTAAACCTTTACAGAATTAAATAGTTATCCACAATTTCCTCAGCTGTTCGACTCTGATGCTTGCTGATGCTGCTCCCAATTTTAGTGATCACTGTTCACACTCTAATGGCCTTTGATATTCCTCTTCTTTTATTTTATTTTCTTTTCTTTTTTCCTTTATTTTGGTCTAGCTTTCTTTTCCCTATTTCTTTTTATGCCTTATTTTTTTACTTTGGGTTTTTAACAAAGCCCAAGCCATTTTTTTATTTTTCCCTTAAGTCAAAATCCTAATGCCTTTTAACTTTGCCCAAATCCTAATGTTGCTCCCAGTCTAACAATGGAGCTGCCTCTACCCTTTCTCCTCTATTATCATGATTTTTGTCTTTTTCTTTAGTTCGATGTTACAGTCATGGTCGAAGGGTGTTTAGATATAGGTGGTCGCGATATAGGCTTTGGATTTCGATTGGGAGGTACAGTTTTGGATCAAAGTGTTGATGTCAAATCACGATTTGTTATATGGGTTAGGATTCGATGCTGAGGTAGATCTAGAGGTGATGGAAGGTGAAAGGCAATGGTAGAGGTTTTGTGGAAGTGGATTAGGGGGTTTTAGGTGGTGTATGTTTGGGTTTTGATGGTTGGGACTGGTGAATAGGCACGGTGACAGAAGAGGGAATTGTGATGGGTTTCTTGCAACTGAGTGATTCGAGGTAGGGAGTGGTTACAAGGTTGGTTTTGGGTTATAGTGTATTGTAGTGGTTTGGTGTTGGAGTTTAGGAGATGAAGGGGATGGTGCAGGTTGTTGCTTGGGCTAGTTTAGGGGTGCATGTTGGTATGAAGGAGGAGAAAGGTGGTTGTGGGTGGTCCGAAGTGGGATCTGCTTAATGAAGGAAGGCAGAGGCGGGTGGTTATGGAACATTTGGTTCAGGCAGAGGTTGTGTAGCGACCCACCTTTTTGGACGGTTTAAATCGACAATAAACTACACATGTCGAATCCAAACCATTCAAAAGGGAAGATTGTTATGGGATAAATAAGACAAATAAGGTAAAGAAAGAAAAACAAAACACAAAATCTCATAGTGGAATGGCAAAATATAATAATCAAATAAACAGTTCAAGAAGCTGTTTTACAAATAACATTTGATTACACTTTACAATACAATCAGAGTTATACATACAGTAGGAATAAATTAATAATGTAGCAGAACGACATGATGCAGTGGAATAAATGTAGTAAAAAGTAATAATATACTAAATCTTTGTCTTCATCCTCCAGAAAAATAGTATTCAATACTCTGAAAAGCTCAGCCTGACCCAAGCGTAATGAAAAGATAAAACACTCGAGTCAGAACTAAAAGATCTTATGTAACTTAAATCAACAATAAATAAATATGAGTGTAACGGCTTCAGAGATGTTTATGGGATTTTATATCTCCTATCTAGTGTCTAACGTGCGTGCACTAAGATGTTCGTGATTCCATCAACTAAGGATCCATTAAACTATCTACATACATAGTACAATACGCTATTATAATATGTCTATAGTAAAATAAAGTATTAAAATAGCGTTAAGGCATTACCCATATCCCCCTTAACACATTTTATATGAATGTCGTAGTCTATACAGTATTGTAAACTCCACCGTAAACTGGTGGCTATCAGGGAGCAATCCATAGGTACGACACAAACCAAACTCGTAGTGGGCTCGATAAGACATATGACAAGGCACGCGAAGCAATGCCCAGGGTAAGATACTACCGTTTTGCGGATCCGAACTGGTGGTAATGCATAGCAGCTACTACTGCCCACCTCGGAACACACTCCCATAATCAAAATTGAGGGGTGGCCACCAAATCAATCACAAATTAATAAATATGGTATCGAAGAAGCTTGTCCGATCGGAGGTGCGACCTCACTTGGCCCGGCGTGGCTCATGTATTAGTCATATCAAGCTGACTCGAGGGGGTCAGGGCTGCGTTCATACATCATACAGTAATATTCACCAAACCATCCTACTACATTTTGGATTCTCCACCACGTGCACAATTGTTAAAGTGGTTTTTGGTATTGGCAAAGAGTATGACATATCTGATCTCGGTCTCTTTAACAACCAAACGCTTATTTCACACCAGTTGGTTCTTTTACATTTTCAAAACCGAATCATAATTAATCTCAAAATATCATATTCACTTCAAAATCATATCACTTTCGAAATCATATTCACTTTCGAAATCATATTCACTTTCGAAATCATATTAATTTTCAAAATCATAACCACAAAATAGGTTAAACCATCATATCAAATATCATATTTAATTCAAAATATTCCTCATTTCAAAACCATCATATTTACTCAAAATATGTCATTTCACCAAAAAATATCATTTAAAATTCCAACGTAGGTTATAACATCATTTAACCATATTTGCCTTTAAATCAAGGGTTTAAATATAAACAATTCAACCTAGCAGAGTGTAACGACCCGTATTTTCACGGATCGAAACATCGTAAAATAGTTGACATTTGGTCACATTTGTGATAAGTCGTCCTGAGTTTAAGTCCTAGGTCGTACCGGAGTTTTGGAGCGACCTAAGGAAGATACGAGTTATAGAAGTTAAGTCATAGGGTGGCTTAGGTCGAGTGACCGACTTAAGGTAGTGACCGACTTAAAACATAGACGACTTAAGGAAAAGTTGGTGACTTATGAGTTTTGGCGAGTTAACAACCTAAGGGGTAGGTCGGCGACGACCTAAGGAAGAGGGGTAGTGGTTTAGGTCGTATGACAGTTTGGGACGACCTATAGGGTCTGGCAACTTATGGTAGTAGACGACCTAAGGGATAGACGACCTTAGGGGTTAGATCGTATAGAAGTTAGGTCGGTTAGACGACTTAAGGAATTGACCGACCTAAGAGTTACCAACCTAGCAGAGTTAACGATTTAAGGGTTATGGCATAAATCGTTGAAGTTTAGGTCGTCTGTACTAAGTCGTAGACGACTTAGGTGTTAGGTCGTAAGTCGTAGAAGACTGAGGAGTTAGGTCGTTAGGGGTTAAGTCGTATCCCCTATTAGGCCCCAAAGCTGTTAAGTCGTAGAAGGCGCTGATCTGCTAAGTGTTAAGTCGTAGGTCAGTTACCCAGTTAAGTCGCGCATTCTTAAGTCGTAGGTCGTTGAGTCGTAGGTCGTGAGAAGGCGCGCATATGCTGTGTTAAGTCGTGAGCGACTTAGGAGTTAGCTGCTAAGTCATAAGTCGTAGACTAGTGGGTTTTGATAAGTCATAGGTTGGTATAGCAGTTAAGTCGTAGGTCGTCTGGGGTGTTAAGTCGGAGAGGGAGTTAAGTCGGAGACGACTTATAGAGGCAGACGACCTAAGATTTCAGCTATAAATACTCGTCCATTTCTCACTTTTTGGGATCCGGATTTCGAAGCGTCGAAGTGCTGCCATTTTGAGAGCTCGACTTCTACACTTCTTCACTTCTCCACTCTAATCTAGTGATTCCATCCATCCAAGTTGAAGATCAAATCGAAGATTCAAGAGCTTAGATTGAAGATCTTCATCCTTTGAAGTGAGATTTCATCGTTTGAAGCGGATTGGTGATAGATCAAGTTAGATCCTTCGCTGTCCAGATCTGAAGTGGGTTTCTTTTGAGGTGTTTAGGTGATTTGGTGAGTGGTGATTATCTCTCACACGGATCCAAAGGAGTATATCGGATCGTTGGCTTGATTTGGTGTTAAAATAGTGATTTCCATGTATTTTTCTAATCACATGTGTAGATCCGTATAGATTCATTGTTCATGATGATTTGACATCCATCTTACTACATGTTAACCTATGCAAGTTCATTCATCAAGATTATAGAGATATTGTTCACGTTTTCATGCTTATTAGACTTTCAACTCTTTAATTACGAAATTGCCATTATTGTGATAATTGTCTACTTATATCATATTTAAATGCTTGATTGTTTGGATTAATGTTTGATTAGATTGATTACTATGAATTAGATGATTGATGATTTGATTAGACCGAAGATGATTCAAAAGCTAAGAGAAAGGCTCTTGAATTGGGAAAGCTGCTTGTGGCATATGTAGCGGATGGTGAAGCTCTTATGCATAGATTTGATGATGATGTTGAGATGAGACTTTGGGAGGATGTGATGAAGCGAAGCATGATATGAGATGGTCTTGGTCTAATCCAGACGGGATCATTCCAAGCATGTTGATAACTCGGTGATATGGTTTGAGTTTGAGGATAATGGATGCTCGAGAGGCGCTTGAGCTAGTATGGAAATAGTTGTCGAGGAGGATGACTAGAAGGCTGAGATCTCATCGTTGTTGAAGGTTCTAGCATGCTCAAAGCAAAAGTACGTTGGGCAGATTCGATAGTCCCTGAAGGCTACAGATTGGTAGTCAAGTACTCTGGGCAGATTCGATAGTCCTAGGCACGGGTCACGATGACATGCGGGAGTTATGTCTAGAACCGGGGTTTCCATTAGCCCTTGACGGACGGCTGAAAGAATGTGCCGGTCATTCAATTAACGGTGATATCGAAGCAATGATAACAGTGATAGCCAGAGTCATGGATGTTTGGTTGTATCGTCATTCGGTCTCAAGAGCAGTGTTTTCGGGGTGCTTATCTGATCTTGGTTTAGGCCTTGGGGGTTTGTGCTTGGAAAACATCGCCCTTGACTCGAGTGATAATTTCTTTACTTTACATTGTATGCTCTGCTATGTTTGCTTCTGCTTAGTGTGTGTCTGGGGGCTATCACTGTAGAAAGAGGTTGGAGTGGGAGGGTTGTATTCCTATTACTTTTCCTTTATGCTCTTTTGGTATGTTGTTAGTTAATTTACTGCTCACTAAGAATGTTGTCTGACTCAAGGCTTTATGTTTTAACTCTTATTGCCTTGGGCTGTTCTTCCATTTTGGGACGGGCAGACTAGGTAGCAGGTGACAGGTGCTGTTCTTGCTTTCCACGGGGTTGATATCGAAGACGAGCTGGAGGGTTGCATATTATCTTCTTATTATATGTACTGGGTGTTCCGCTGTTTGTATTTTCTCTGAGTGTTATGTAGTGAGGCTTGTTGTATTGACTATTCAGATGTTGTATTCAACTATTATGAAGTTTTATTGATGAGGTCCTATTTTGTGAAGCTTCACTATATGTATGTTCTATTGTATTTTGTCCATGCGCTGTGAGTAATACGATAGATTCTGTTGTTTTTAACTTTACCCTGACAATCGTCCATGGCTGCCTGGCACACTTTACAGCGCACTTTCTCTAGGTTCAGTGCAGGGGTTATGGGCGGTCGTCACACACAGTTTGAAATTTTAAAAATAGTTTGGGTAGTCATAAATAGTTTAATAGTTTAAATAGTTTAAAAAAATAGCTTGATAGTTTAAAATAGCTTTAACATAGTTTAAAATAATTTAAAATAGCGTTAAAATAGTTTAAAATGGTTTAATAGTTTAAAATAGTTTAATAGTTTAAAATAGATTTAATATAGTTTAAATATAAAATGGTTTGATTATTGGAAATGGTTTATATAATAAATAGTTTTAAAAATATAAATAATATGAATTTTAAAATAATAGATTTTTTACAATTTATATTAAAATAATTAATTTGAAATAATATCAAATCTAACTGTTTCTTCCATTTCAACAAATCTGGACCATATCCAGATTTCAAATCAACAAAACTCAAATTTAATCTTCCAATTCAAATTCTCATTAAAAACAGTTTCAATTTATATCAATTTCAAATCCATGTTTGAACTACAAATTTAAACCACTTCAAATTCAATAGATTTCAAAGTTTAAATATTCAACGTTAACAATAACTCAGTTTTGATAAATTTCATTTATATTTCAAAATTCAACTTTAAATTTTCAATTTAAATTATTTACATAATTCATTTAAACCAAATTCAATTTCAACGTTTAAAAGCTTGGATTTTGAAAATAATTCAGTTTATATAAATCTAATTTTATTTCAAAATATCATTTAACTGGACTCAAAATTTTAAGGATTTAAAATAATTTAATTTAACCAATTTGGTGTTCATATATAATTTTCTACCCTATGGTCAAGTGATACAGATATATATCATTTCAATCTGCAATAACTTCAATTTACGGGTATATATCATTTCAACCCGTAATCCCGAGTTATAATTCCAATCCATAAGATCACTCGAGTTTATCAATTTAACCCATAACGATTTCCCCTAATTTATAAGGCCATTCGAATATGTATCATTTCAACCCATAGTGATTTTCCTAACAATAACTAAGGGAACTTACAGTGTGATAACGACATATAAATAAATATGATATCCAATCATCCAAAAATCAATAATTAAACATCCATCACAATCATCATTCAAATCATACAATCAATCACGACAATTAACTGGTTATCAATCAGGTATTTAACAAACAATTTAAAATTCCAATATTAATTTAAAATGGCAATTAAATTCAAATAATGAATTAAATGGCAATTAAATTAAATATAAATTCAAATTTAACTGGAATGAAAATTTAAATATACCAAACAGCAATCAATCAATTTCTAATCACATCATAAATTTAATTTAACTAACATAAGATAGTTTAGCAGTTATGAGTGGGTTAAAACACTCACATTTGATTTGTCGTCAATTTAAAATCCAAATAAAGGCCCAAATTCTAACAGTCTCAGAATGCATTCAAACTAGTTCCATAATGTCCGGAATTTCGATACGATCGCGATGGAGAAAACCGCGCGTGAATCCGAGCTCGTATGTTAATTAAATAAAAAGAGAGACACGTCACCTTCCACCATCGAAACCTTAGCAGCCGAAAAAACGCGATCGAACCCAATTCAAATGTTCAGCCGCCACGACCACGAGCTTGCCGACGCCATCACCAGGCCAAGGCGCGCATCCAGCCTCCGCGCACGACCTTCTGATGCCCCCATCCACTCCGCCGCCGCCCACGTTCGAAGCCCAATTGTGGCGAATTCCAGGCCATCTACGACGAATGAACATCACACAGAGGCCTTCTCTCCACCCTCTTCCCAACGCCACCTCCCGATCGTCAAACGGTTGACGATCCACCGTTGGATCGTAAATCGTAGAAATGGACGGTCGAGGTTCTTCGACGATTTCTGGTCAAATGATGCACCAAATCGAAAAACAAATTACTGCAGTAGATTATGCTCATCGAGAGCTTCCCAATGATATATAATTTGACATAGTTTAGAGAGTTTGAATTTTGAAATTGATTTTTTGAAACTGAAATTAGATTTTGGAATTTGGGAATTAGGTTTGATGTTCTATCGTTTGAGTAGGAGGAAGTAAATGTACGTACAGATATAATGAAATGAGAAATGGCTAGGGTTTATAACAGCCTATATATAGGCAGAGCTGAAATAGAAATGGATGGACCAAATCGATTTGGATCGAAACGATAACAACGACCCGAACAACCCATTTCGTTCTCGAAACAAAAATGGGTCATCCAATATATCGAAATATAGGTTTTCGATAATTTTAAACTCAATGGAACTAGTTACAATTCAAAATTCCATTGTATACAGAAGTTATCTTTTAAAATCAGCTTACTTTAATTGAATTCACTAAATTGTTTTCTACGCGTTTCGAGCCCGCACGATCAAACGACAAGTTCGATCGCTACGAAACTTGAAATCCTACAATAATTCACTGTTACGGATCCGATGAAACTAGTTTCATCGAAATCCAAGACAATGGCCAAAATGGCTAATTTTCATGTTAATTAAATAAATTATTATTAAATTGGTTTAATCACTTTTAAATTCAAATTTCAAAGTTAACCATTTTTCATCATTCTGATTACATATAAATTTATAATCCATTAAAACAAAATTTCCATGTCAAATTCAATACTCAAATATTGCACTAATTACAACGTCCAATTACAACCGTAATAAATTCATTAATTATAATTTAAATTCAAATAAATACATTTATTTTGATTTTCATCTTAATATTCAATCATCCAATACCAATATAAATCCATTTGACACTAGTTCACTTTTATTACATTCTTATTCTACAGTTGTCGTCTTAACTCATATTAACGCAATATTTAATTACATTTAATTTTATTAATCTCCAAATTACTTTCAACGGATTGAATAATAAGACGATAAATAAGCAATTGTTACCCTTACGTAATTTAATCACTTTTATAAGTTCATTGTTTACAAAAAGATTATAAATTTACGTACAAATAACTTATTTCACATTATATACTAAAACCAATTAAATAAAGGGGGAATTAATTTAAAGGACAAAGATTTGTATATTTTTTGCTTCACGGACACAAGCTCAATATTTTTACCACAAGGACAAACATTCTCCTAAAAATTATTCATAAGGACAAACATTTTTCAAAATTATTCATAAGGACAACAAAACTGCTACCAAGCTAAAAACTGATACCTAAAAACTGCTACCGGTAACTAAAAACCGATACCTAAAAACTGCTATCAATGACTAAAAACTAGGGCAATTTAATTTAAAGGACAAAAATTTGTATATTTTTAGCCTCAAGGACACGACCTCAATATTTTACCCACAAGGACAATCATTCTCCTAAATTTTTTTCATAAGGACAAACATTCTTTCAAAATTATTCATAAGGACAAGCATTTTTCCAAAACTGCTACCGAACTAAAAACTGCTACCGATAACTACAAACTGATACCTAAAAACTTAAAAACTGATACCTAAAGAAAGTTGTCCTTCAGGCTAAAATACTGAAGGTCTTTCCTTGAGGCTAAAATACTGAGAAATTTTGTCCTTGACAACAATTTCCTGTAAAAACTAATACCTAAAGAAAGTTGTCCTTCAGGATAAAATATTGAAGGTCTGTCCTTGAGGCAAAAACGCTGAGAAATTTTGTCCTTGACAATAATTTCCTGTTAAATAAAATAACATACAATTTCATTATTAATACAAAGTTTAATTTATTCCCTATTTACAATTTCTAACCAAATTAACTTTACAATTATTTCGATTGATTGAAATTACCTTAAAATAGTTATCAATTACATTAAATCAACATTATTAAATTACATTCTAATTGTTTTCTCATTAATAAATCATAAATTTTTAATTTCACATGGTATTAAATTCTAAAATCATATTAAATTTTATAGTTTTGATTATCAAAATTTACGGGTCGTTACACTATCCCCCACTCAAAAATATTCGTCCTCGAAAAGGGAAAAGAAGGAATTAAGGACTTGATAAAATTTTATTCAAAATAATTAATTTATAAACACTTTCAATTTACATAATTAGTATTTTAAATAAAATATATAAATTTATAAACAATTAAATCTTCCATATCCAAGTTTAATAAAATCTTGAAAATATTTTCACTTTCACAAAATTTTCTAAGTCCTAAATTCACGAAAAATTTCGGCAGAGTCTCCTTTGTGCGGTTAGGTCTGGAAAATAATAATATCAATAATAACAATATATATATATATCATATTTCAAAAATAAAACACCCCGGACCACGGGAAAAACAATAAAATATCATTGCAAAACCGTAATCCGAAAACGTACCAATTTGTCGGGCAAACAACTTTATTTATGATACCAAAAGCAGTAGCTATTGCTTCCATAAACCTGTATTTCACTTATAAAATCCAAAATAGTGAGAATTATGTACAAGAGAAATATTTTAGTTGTTTCATACTAATAGCACAACCAACACAACATAACAATAGTCACTCGTAAACAAAACAGTACAACCATTATATGCAAACAAAGAAATCAACCGTACATCCATAGCAACCATAACTAATGGGTTGTTCAAGTTCAGAGCTTCTCATCGTTCAAAGGTGATAAATAACTACCAAGTATTCCTTACGCTCAACGTCCTTTGGTAATTCCTTAATAGGTTATTTATACACCCTTAAACAAATCGAAATATCATTTCCCAAACATCCCATAAGCCAAACAACAAAGAATTCAAAACATTATTTAAGTTTTCTCGATTGGTTTCTACTCTTTTTTTTCCTTTTCATCATTTACTTTCATTTATTTTCATTCATTCATACAATGTCATTTTCCATCAATTTACCATCATTTACTTACATAAGTTATTTCCATTCAATTATTTAGGTCATCCATAATTCAATTCTTAAAATATTATATAAGTTTCTTTGCAATTTTATTCACAATTATTATTTTCTTTGATTTCCTTTTAATATCAATATTCATTTGTGAATCAACTCATACTTATATTTTTAACTCTTTTCTTCTTCACATTTATTTCTTTCATATATAGTACTATTGAATATTAAATCTATTTCTGAATCATTTCAACATTTTCCGAAGTTATAGTCATTTACTTAATATATTATTCACTTTTACTGTTCACTTTAATTATAAATAGCTTCAAAATTAACTTAAGTTTATAATCATTTCTTGTACATCAAAACTCTTATTTATAGAAATAATTCCATTTGAACACTTTCACTACTTAAGTTTTACTTGTATAATATTCTATTACATATTCCTATTTAACATTACAACTTTTTAAACATTTCTGGTAAGTTATATACATATATATATACACATATATATACATATATATATACATATATATATATATATACATATATATACGTGTATATATATATGTTTTAAGAATGTAATTGAATGTTACACAAGTTTATCTTATTTATTTTAGTTAACTAAATGTTCAATAATTACATCTTCTAAATTTTCGTATCTTTTGATTTACAAGTTACAAATTTCCAATTTCTTATATGTTTCATTAATCATTTAGCATCTAATTTCTTATTTTTCATTTTTAGAAGTTTCCAACTATTAAAATAGTTAAGATTTCATTCCCTTACAATAACTGAAAACTACTAATTACCATAAAGTTTTAAGAACTAAATCCCGGGTTTCCTTTCAAATCATTTTGAAATTTTATATATATATATATGTATATTCATATCTTTTATATATCAAATCATACTTAGGAATTTTAAATCAAAATATTTTATCGAATCAAATGCGTAGCAAAGCTACCATGTGGCCTCCCCACTTTGAGACTCGAAAATGAACTTCGATGCTGCTATGCAGTCATCACCGAAATATTTTCCAGCGACAGAAGAGGGGAATACAGAACTTATTTCCTTTCAAAATTCCTTTAAAACATTTCTTCCAAATAAATTTTTCTATCAAAATACTTCCAAATATTACAATTATTATGTTCCAAAATCTTTGAAAACCAAATTTTCAAAACCCTGGAACTTAAGCTCTCAAATTTCTAATTCATATTTACTTTATTTGTAAATTTTATTTTACAACCAATATTTATAAAATTCACTTCCTAACAAACAAATATATCACATACAACTATATCCATTTATAAAATTTATTCTTTTATATACAAAATATACTATTAGGTAAAATTATTTCATTTACCTACATTTTAAAAACAATATTGTGTTGGTCTGTCCTATTAAGTGTTTAGAAATCCCTATCGATGCTATAGCATCCTATGTACCGACCAGAATTTATAAATACTAAACAGAACAAATTAACACAATATAAAACATTTTTATAACACTAACAAATACACTCTCTCATATATACACTCGTACTCATTCTAGGGTATTACTACCCTATCTATAATGAGTCAAACCCCACAAAGCTAAGTTTATCGCTAAACCAAAGCTCTAATACCAAATGTAACGACCCGCCTTTTTGGACGGTTTAAACCGACAATAAACCACACATGTCGAATCCAAGCCATTCAAAAGGGAGAATTGTTATAGGGTAAATAAGAAAAATAAGGGAAAGAAAGAAAAACAAAACACAAAATCTCACAGCGGAATGACAAAATATAATAATCAAATAAACAGTTCATGAAGCTGTTTTACAAATAACATTTAATTACACTTTACAATACAATCAGAGTTATACATACAACAGGAATAAATAAATAATGCAGTGGAACAACATGATGCAGTGGAATAAATATAGTAAACAGTAATAATATACTAAATCTTCGTCCTCGTCGTCCAAAAAATAGTCTTCAATACTCTGAAAAGCTCAGATTGACCCGAGCGTAATGAAAAGACAAAACAATCGAGTCAGAACTAAAAGATCTTATGTAAGTTAAATCAATAATAAATAAATATTACTGTAACGGCTTCAGAGATGTTTACGGGATTTTACATCTCCTATCCAGTGTCTAACATGCGTGCAATAACTTAAGAGATGTTCGGGATTCCATCTCCTAAGGATCTGTTAAACTATCTACATACATAGTACAATACGTTATTATAATATGTCTACAGTAAAGTAAAGTATTAAAATAGCGTTAAGGCATTACCCATATCCCTCTTAACACATTTTATATAAATGTCGTAGTCTATAAAGTACTGTAAACTCCACCGCAAACTGGTAGGCTATCAGGGAGCACTCCATAGGTACAACACAAACCAAACTCGTAGTGGTCTCGATAAGGCATATGATAAGGCATGCGAGGCAATGCCCATGGTAGGATACTACCGTTTTGCGGATCCAGACTGGTGGTAATGCATAGCAGCTACTACCGCCCACCTCGGTACACACTCCCATATTCAAAATCGAGGGGTGGCCACAAAATCAATCATAAAGTAATAAATATGGTATCGAAGAAGCATGTCCGATCGGAGGTGCGACCTCACTTGGCCCGACGTGGCTCCTGTTTTAGTCATATCAAGCTGACCCGAGGGGGTCAGGGCTACGTTCACACCTCATACAGTAACATTCGCCAAACCATCCTACTTCATTATGGATTCTCCACCACGTGCACAGTTATTAAAGTGGTTTTCGGTATTGGCAGACAGTATGGCAATATTTGGTCCCAGTCTCTTTAACAACCAAACGCTTATTTCACATCGGTTGGTCCTTTTACATTTTCAAAACCGAATCATAATTGATATCAAAATATCATATTCACATCAAAATCATATCACTTTTGAAATCATATTCACTTTCGAAATCATTATTCACTTTAAATCATATTCATTTTCGAAATCATAACCACAATATAGGTTAAGCCATCATATCAAAATATCATATTCAATTCAAAATATTCCTCATTTCAAAACCATCATATTGACTCAATATATGCCATTTCATCAGAAAATATCATTTCAAGTTCCAATGTAGGTTATAACATCATTTAACCATATTCGCCTTTAAATCAAGGGTTTAAATATAAACAATTCGACTTTACAAAATTTGAAATTTTGAAAATAGTTTGGACAGTCATAAATAGTTTAATAGTTTATATAGTTTAAACAAATAGCTTAATAGTTTAAAATAGTTTAAAATAGCTTTAAAATAGTTTAAAATAGCTTTAAAATAGCTTTAAAATAGTTTAATAGTTTAAAATAGATTTGATATAGTTTAAATATAAATTGGTTTGATTATTGGAAATGGTTTATATAATAAATAGTTTAAAAATCTAAATAGTCTGAATTTTAAAATAATAGATTTTTTACAGTTTATATTAAAATAATTAATTTGAAATAATATCAAATCTAACTATTTCTTCCACTTCAACAAATCTGGACCATATCTAGATTTCAAATCAACAAAACTCAAATTTAATCTTCTAATTCAAATTCTCATTAAAAACCCTTTCAATATATATTGATTTCAAATCCATGTTTTAACTACAAATTTAAACCACTTCAAATTCTATAGATTTCAAATATTCAACGTTAACAATAACTCAATTTTGATAAATTTCATTTATATTTCAAAATTCAACTTTCAAATTTCAATTTAAATTCTTTACACAATTCATTTAAACCAATTTCAATTTCAACATTTAAAAGCTTGGATTTTGAAAATAATTCAGTTTATATAAATCTAATTTTATTTCAAAATATCATTTAACGGGATTCAAAATTTTAAGGATTTAAAATCATTTAATTTAACCAATCCGGTATTGTATATAATTTTCTACCCTATGGTCAAGCGATACAGATATATATCATTTCAATCTGCAATAATTTAAATTTATGGGTATATATCATTTCAACCCGCAATCTCGAGTTAAAATTCTAATCCATAAAATGGCTTGAGATTATCATTTCAACGCATAACGACTTTTCCCTAATCTATAAGACCATTCGAGTATGTATTATTTCAACCCATAGTGATTTTCCTAACACAACTAAGGGAACTTGCAGTGTAATAACGACATATAAATAAATATGATATCCAATCATCCAAATATCAACAATTAAACATCCATCACAATCATCATTCAAATCATACAATCAATCACAACAATTAACTAGTTATCAATCAAGTATTTAACAAACAACTTAAAATTCAAATATTAATTTAAAATGGCAATTAAATTCCAATGATGAATTAAATGACAATTAAATTAAATGTAAATTCAAATTTAACTCGAATGAAAATTTAAATATATCAAACATCAACCAATCAATTTCTAATCACATCATAAATTTAATTTAACTAACATAAGATAGTTTAGCCGCCACGACCACGAGCTTGCCGCGCCCACCCACGACCCAACCACCTTGATCTGACCCCGCCGACGCCATCACCAGGCCAAGGCACGCCTCCAGCCTCTGCGCACAGCCTTCCGGTGCCCCCATCCACTCCACTGCCGCCCACATTTGAAGCCCAATCGTGGCGAATTCCAGGCCATCTACGACGAACGAACATCACCACGGTGGCAAAAAAAGCTAATTTTCACGTTAATTAAATAAATTATTATGAAATTGGTTTAATCACTTTTAAATTCAGATTTCAAAGTTAACCATTTTTCATCATTCTTGATTACATATAAATTTATAATCCATTAAAACAAAATTTCCATGTCAAATTCAATATTCAAATATTGCACTAATTGCAGCGTCCAATTACAACCGTAATAAATTCATTAATTATAATTTAAATTCAAATAAATACATTTATTTTGATTTTCATCTTATTATCAATCATCCAATACCAATATAAATTCATTTGACACTAGTTCACTTTTATTACATTCTTATTCTACAGTTGTCGTCTTAACTCATATTAACGCAATATTTAATTACATTTAATTTTATTAATCTCCAAATTACTTTCAACGGATTGAATAATAGGACGATAAATAAGCAATTGTTACCCTTACGTAATTTAATCACTTTTATAAGTTTATTGTTTACAACAAGATTATAAATTTACGTACAAATAATTGATTTCACATTACATACTAAACCAATTAAATAAAATAACATACAATTTCATTATTAATACAACGTTTAATTTATTCCCTATTTACAATTTCTAACCAAATTAACTTTATAGTTATTTCGATTGATTGAAATTACCTTAAAATAGTTATCAATTACATTAAATCAACATTATTAAATAACATTCTAATTGTTATCTCATTAATAAATCATAAATTTTTAATTTCACATGGTATTAAATTCTAAAATCATATTAAATTTTATAGTTTTAATTATCAAAATTTACGGGTCATTACGGGTTGGGTTTCTGCTATTTGTCCTGGAGAAGGAGAAGTCAGCTTGGGGAGATGCGGATGCGGTGATGGTTTGCTGATCGGCTGACTGCGGTGATGGTGAGAAGAAGAAGGACAAAGGGTAGTTTTAAAAAAATGTAAATTGAAAAATTGTGAATAAAAATGTTCCTTTTTGCCCTTCTTCTATGCAACGTAGGAAGGCATGAAAAAATGAACTTTTCTTAACATGTTAAAAAAACATAAGACAATACTAACATGAATCGAATATTAAATAAAGACTAAAAATTAGTTAAACTATCTAGCAACGGTGCAAAAAACTCGATCGATGACTTTTATTATGAACAAAAACATAATTTACTTTAGAGCTAGCGCAACACGTCAATTGTTATATTGTGCGAATACAGATCTAATCCACAGGGAGTTTATTAATTAATACTGTTTAATTAAATTCTAAGTGAGTTGGACGAAATCGAGAGATTTTAATCTAATTAAGTTTAACTATGACAACTACAAAACCAGTTGAGCGACAACTTTTGTTCATCTTTTGCAATTGACTTCTTATCAGTAGAGTTTTGAGTTTGAACTGCATCTTTTTAGTCAATTCCACAATAATTTCTTCACTCTTCAAAAATAAAGAATCTGGAATGAACACAACAAAATTACCAAGTAATTTCGCCTTATGAATATGAAAATGTGTTAAGCAACTTCAAATCTACACAATTTGATATTCATGAAAGAACCATATATATGGTGTTTTGATGATAATAACCATACAACAATGCTACTAATATGTTTATTGAGCTATTTCAGGTCAAAACGATGATGAAAAAGGTGTAAAATAAAATGGCTAAAAATATATGAAGCTAGGATTCGAACCCGAGTAGGCTGAGAGATATCCACATGCCCTTACCACTGCTCCACACAAGCTTTTGGAAAATACTATGATTCAGTGGACTAAAACCCTTGTTCAGTCGACTGAACCTAGTCGATTGAATATGAATAACTTATCTATTGTTTTTGGCTACTCTCGGGCTTTGTAACGCCCCACTTTGAGACCCACTGCAACAAAGAGTATTACGGGAGTAATACTGTCTGTTAAAGCGGAGAATAGAGTATAGTGGAAGCGACCATTTGTAATCAAGCTATAACTATCTACTGAATACGTCGAAAGGATGGTATCTATATTTTTTTTTCAAGTGGTTCGACATATCCAACAAATATTTATACCGAAATTACAATGTCTAAAGACCTATCAGGACAAAGCATAATAACAAAATGAAATAGCATCATAGAACAGTATCACATAACAGCACAGAGTCTCAGAACAATACATCGTTAATACAGATCCAAATACTATAAGTGGGTACAAAGCCACTGCCCACACATGTGAGTCAAAAATATGTACATATCAAAGTCTGAATAATAACAGAGTAGCGGAATAGGGGACAAATAAAAGTGCTATATATCAGCATAGCAGATAATGTCCAAGCGGAAGCACAGAAGCTAAGTCCAGAGACCTAACCTAAAACAACTCGGTCTGACCCGAGCGAAAACACTCGGGTCAGGCTAGCTAAACAATCAGTAATAACTGAGATATATAATAATGCGGTACATAAATAAAACAGTACTTTTTCCTAAGAGAAGAGTATTTTGGACCACATGAATATAATGACGGTCCCTAATCATCAATCAACAGTAAAAATCTCCAAAGAGAATATCAGCACCAAAGTGTTGAATAAATAAAATCGCCTCATATCATCGGCGTAGCCAAAGCTATATAAAGTTGCCCATAGGCAATAATCCCAAGAGTGACCAGAGTCTATAATCAATGCCCAAGCAAAGATCGATGCTCCAAAGAGCAATGGGGATATACTAAAAAGTCAATGATATCAAACACTGAAAAGCAGTGTCCAGAGACACTGTGGATCCACAAGTTAATCACACTTACATCGTATGGTTCCATAGAACCAACACCAAATGGCAGTACTCGAATGGATATAAAAATCATCAGATAATACAAGTATAGCACGTGCACCGACCGGAGTCGTTATTGCCAAGTACTGTAGAGTTGTGATCGATCACTCGCATAGATGCGGGACGCGCGAGACGGCAAGATCCTTCCCAGAAGGATAAAGGCCCAGAGGCACATGCCGAAAAAAAGAAACTACTCCATAGAACAGGTGTCCAGAGACGATTGCCCAGAGGCGTGGTGACCCAGAGGTCCAGTACTGGCTGCCCAGAGGCTAATGTGTCACAAACTTCTTGGAGAGGAACCCGTAAAGTGTTAACAATGAGTCCCATACCCCACGTTCGCACTAAACGGTTTACTAACCAATAGCAAGCTCACACTCCAAACAATAAAAAGTCCACCTCGTATCATCGGTAAACTAGACCCAAAGGTCAAAACGATCAATCGAATAGGTCGGGGATTAACCGAAAAGAAAATACACACGGTTCCATAGGCCGAAGATTTCCTAACCGTTTAAGCACCTTTCCACTTTGCTCGACGTGCTAAAAAGTGAGTGTGAGATTTTTATTATAGAAAATAATGGATCGAAACGGATTTATGCTTGATTTTGAGAACACTTTAAAATGGCTTTTGAAAACTCTCCTATTATGGAGTAAATAGTTTACTAATTAAAAATAATATTATATAATAATTTCAAAAGCCATTTAGGAGTGAAAAATCCTTTGAAAATAATTTATAAAACCCGTGTACGAAATCGAGAGACAGATCTCAAAGAAATCGATAAATCAGAGAATCACTGAAAACCAATATTCGTGTTGGAAAATAATCCGATTGGCTGTGAACCAAAATTCGACAATTTCTGATTCGCAATTGAAACCCAAAAGTTCATTGCAGAAACAATCAATTTGAAGCGGTAGCACCAAAATGGTGCAACCCGGACTCGGTTGCACCAAAATGGTGCAACCAGTGGGTCGGAACCCAGCTGCACCAAATGGGTGCAGCCCATTTTATAAAGGCCGGCTGCACCGCATGGTGTAGCCCGTTTCAGTGAACCAGGCTGCACCATGCGGTGCAGCTAGTTCAGTCAAGCCCCAGCCCGCCTGGGCTGGGGAAGTAGCAAGCAAGCCCCAGCCCATGCGGGCTAGGGTTCAAACAAGCCCCAGCCCGCCTGGGCTGGGACCAAGCCCTAGCCCATGCGGGCTGGGGTTCAGACAAGCCCCAGCCAGCCTGGGCTGGGAGCAGCCCCAGCCCCCCTGGGCTAGGAGCAAGCCCCAGCCCTTGCGGGCTGGGGTTCAGAGATGCCCCAGCCCGCCTGGGCTGGGAGCAAGCCCCAGCCCATGCGGGCTAGGGTTCAGACATGCCCCAGCCCGCCTGGGCTGGGAGCAAGCCCCAGCCCATGCGGGCTGGGGTTCAGAGATGCCCCAGCCCGCCTGGGCTGGGAGCAATCCCCAAGCCATGCGGGCTGGGGTTCAGAGATGCCTCAGCCTGCCTGGGTTGGGAGCAATCCCCAGCCCATGCGGGCTGGGGTTTAGACATGCCCCAGCCCGCCTAGGCTGGGAGCAAGCCCCAGCCCATGCGGGCTGGGGAGAATAGCGGGCCGCCTAGTGCGGACCCGCGCTGTTCACTGTGCGCCAGCCCACTAATTGCTGGCTTGCTGCGCCTGGGCAGCAGCGTGGGTGCAACCCAGGCCTGCTCTGGGCTCTCAGAACCCTGTTTCAGCCTGTTTTCAGGCTAAAACATTCCAGCCAGCAGAAAATGTTGATTTTGGTGGTTTAGGGGTGTTTTTTTCAAGTTTTTGGCATCAAATTTCACCAATATCAATCACTAACTACCCTATAATGATTACTACACTATATTAAAGGAGAAAAAGGGCCAAAGCTTAGCATTACCTTATGAAGCAATATCACAAACACCTTATGTGCACACCCAAAATGAAAGCAAAGATGATCAAAGAGCTATGATTCACATGTTACATAATAAAACATGTGTTACTAACTAATTACCGAAATCAAAAGATGATTAAACACATATTAGAAGAGGTTTTTAGCAATATACCTCTCTAGAAAGCAACAAAGACTACTATAGCATCAACCCAAGTTAGCAAAAGATGATTAGGAGGCTATAAGATCAAAAAAACACATAAAACATGTGTTACCAAATAAATTTCAGAAATGAGAAAGATATAAAAACGGATTTGAGGTGGGTATTTGCATTACCTTTGCATAGAATGACTTGCATAAGCTAAAACTAGAAGGAGATGAAGATAGAGGCCATTTTTGTTATGAAAGCTTTAGGAAATGATTAGGGTTTTGATTAGGGATGAATGAATGAGGTTAGGAGAGTTTGAGATAATTTATAGAGGAGGTTTAGGGTGGGTTATTGGGTTAGGTTTAGTAACCCAATAAGAAGAGAGTTATTTACATGTTTCCAAAAATTAGTCTAAGTGTTCATATATGTTTATAAAACTCATTTTTCTTATCCAAACCCGTTTTAAAATCTCTCCTAAAATATTTAACTTTCCAAAAATAACATTTTATCCTCATTTTAAAATCCCATATTTCCCATTTAATTAAAATAGCCTTTTTCACATAAATTTTGTTATTCCAAATCCTTTTATGCTTCATTAAAATAAATAAAAATCCTAACTTTTATTTATTAATTGGTAATGCAAATCCCGGGTTGTTACAGACTCCCCCCTTATGAAAATTGCATCCCCGTAATTCCTTAAGATAGATGTCGTCTATAACGTCAAATCCCCAAAAGCAGTGATAGAGATAAAATAGAGAATTCTCACCTGCAGAAGAAGATGGGAGAAAGCCAGGATAAGAGCGTTCGATAGATTCTCTGGTCTCCTAAGTGCAGTCCTTAGGATTCGGTGACCATTGAATCTTGACGAGTGGAACCTCTTTGTTGCGAAGGCGTCTAACCTCCTAATCAAGCACACAAAGAGGTTGCTGCTCCAAAGATAAATCAGGTAAGATCTCTAAATCAGGCACAGCATGCGGCTCAATGATAGAATCAGGATCGCAGACACACATGCAAAGCTAAGAAACATGGAACACGTCGTGTATTCCTGAGAAGTGAGCAGGCAGAGCCACACGATAAGCAACGGGGCCGATGCGTTCCGTAATAGGAAATGGTCCAACATAGCGAGGAGCCAACTTCCCTGTAGAGCTGAAACGCACAACCCCCTTCATGGGAGAGACCTGAATAAAGACATGATCACCAATGGAGAACTCAAGAGGCTTCCTACGGGTGTCCGCGTAGGATTTCTGGCGGTTCTGCGCCTCTTTCATTCTCTGACGAATAAGAATAATCTTCTCAGAAGATTCCCGAACTGAATCTGGACCAACAAGGAGCTTCTCGCCAGATTCTAACCAACAAGCAGGAGAGCGACATGGCCTTCCGTAAAGAGCCTCAAAAGGAGCCATGCCAATACTAGACTAAAAGCTGTTGTTGTAGGAGAACTCTACAAGCGGTAAGTGATCCTCCCAACTACCTCCGAAATCCAGAATACAACAGCGCAAAAGATCCTCTAAAACACAATTCACCCTCTCCGTCTGACCGTCAGTCTGAGGATGATAAGCAGTCGAGAGATTTAGCTTTGAGCCCAAAGCTGACTGTAGGCACTTCCAGAAGTGACTAGTAAAGATAGTGTCTCGATCATAGACGATAGAGCTAGGAATGCCATGAAGTCGAACGACTTCCTTCACATATAGCTTGGCAAGCTGAGGAGCAGTCCGAGTGGACTTAATAGGAATGAAATGAGCTGAATTGGTCAAGCGATCGACGATGACCCAAATAGAAGTATGGCCTGACCTCGATCGAGGCAGACCGTCAATAAAATCCATGGATATCTGATCCCATTTCCATAATGGAATCTCTAGCGGCTGAAGAAGACCAGATGGACGTTGATGCTCAGCTTTGATCTATTGACAAGTCATGCAACGGCTTACATAACTTGCAACATCACTCTTCATGCCCTCCCAATAAAATAGGCGACACATGTCGGCATACATCTTACTCGACCCGGGATGTATAGTGTACTTAGTGCGATGACACTCGTCTAGAATGTCGCGCCTAAGTGATAAATCAGATGGTACAAAAATACGGTTCTTCCTGCGAAGACACTGATGAGAATCAATTGAATAATCCGACAATGTCTCATCACTGGATCCCGACTCAAGGAGATGAATATATCGCAACAAGTCTGGATCCTGCCGCTGAGCATGGGCAATGCTATCCAATATAATAGGTCGAGCTTCCAAGCTGAATAACAATATCTGAGGATCAGAAGACGGAGCTCGATTTCGAATATCACACATAGAAAGAGTCTCAAGAATATCCC
Organism: Allium fistulosum; assembly: GCA_030737815.1. NCBI lineage: Eukaryota > Viridiplantae > Streptophyta > Magnoliopsida > Asparagales > Amaryllidaceae > Allium > Allium fistulosum. The sequence goes on from CM060906.1 coordinate 924,732,919, forward strand.
ACTCGGCTATCATCATAGAAACTACTGCTGAGTGTTTGCGAATGAGTGCATCAGCCACACGATTACCCTTGCCAGGGGTATACTGAATGTCTAAGTCATATGAGGCGAGAAACTCAAGCCATCGCTGCTGCCTCATATTGAGATCCTTCTGACTGAATAAATATTTCAGCGACTTGTGATCGGTGTAAAGAGTGAAGCGTTCGCCTAATAGAAAGTGACGCCACGTCTTCAAAGCAAAGATGATAACTGCCAACTCAAGATCATGAGTCGGATAGCGAACCTCATTCGGACGTAGCTGCCTAGAAGCGTAAGCAACTACCCGATCTTTCTGCATAAGCACAACACCGAGGCCGCTACCACAAGCGTCGGTGTAAACAACAAGATCCTGGTTACTCTCAGGAACCACAAGGATAGGAGCATGAGTGAGAAGTTCCTTCAATCGCTGGAAAGAAACTTCACACTTATTGGACCAAATAAAGCGAACCCCCTTATGAGTCAGAGTCGTGAGGGGAAGCGCAACACGAGAGAAATCCTTGATAAATCGACGGTAATAACCCGCCAGACAAAGGATGCTGCGAATATCATGAACGTTCTCGGGCTGCTTCCAATTCTGAATTGCTTCGATCTTTGCAGGATCGACAGAAATACCCTCAAATGATACAATATGGCCCAAGAACTTGACCTTGCTCTCCCAAAAATGGCACTTGGAGAGCTTGGCCTTAAGCTGAAGCTGACGAAGAGTATCCAAGACGATCCACAAATGATGAGCATGCCCTGCCTCAGATCTAGAATAAATAAGAATATCGTCGATGAAAATCAGAACGAATCTATCGATGTATTCCCGGAATACTCGATTCATAAGATCGACAAAGAAAGCCGGAGCGTTCGTCAAGCCGAACGGCATGACCAACCACTCAAAAGAACCATAACGAGTGCGAAATGCTGTAAGAGGAATGCTGTCTTCTGCGACTCGTAGCTGATGGAATCCGGTGGCAAGGTCAAGCTGAGAGAAGACCTTCGCACCGCTCAATTGGTCAAACATGTCGTCTATCCGAGGAAGTGGGTAGCGATTTCTGATGGTCAGCTCATTGAGCTTGCGATAGTCAATGCAAAGCCTAAGAGAGCCATCAGCCTTCTTAACAAAGACCACAGCAGCACCCCATGGCGAAGAACTGGATTGGATGAACTGCTTTGCTTCAAGCTCAACTAACTGCTTCCTGAGTTCCTCATTCTCCTTAGTAGACATTCTCATAGGAGGACGCCCAACTGGATGAGAGCCTGGAATGAGATCGATGCGGAACTCAATAGCTCGCTTCGGTGGCAGTCCGGATACTGGCTCGAATACGTCAGGGAAATCCCGAACAACAGGAATACGAGATATGTCTACCTCATCATCTCGTGAATCTAGAGAAAATAAAGTAACATCAGAAATCCCAACATCCTGAAGAGCAATAGCTAACGGAGCGGACGAGTCAGGATGACGAAGAAATAATATCCGCTCCGAACAAATGATTTTGGTGTCGTACTAAGCGAGCCAATCCAACAGAGTAGCCATGATTCAATGATAGATAATTAATTAAGGAATACTACGGAATATAACGGATTCCTATACATATTCCTAACTTATCTATCAATAACATAAGGAAGGGATTTGATTTAATTCGGATCTAATTAAAATGTATTGTACTAAGTGTATCTGTTCTGTGTTTATTATGCTTAATCCTGAAACCAGGCTCTGATACCAAGCTGTAACGCCCCACTCTGAGACCCACTGCAACAAAGAGTATTACGGGAGTAATACTGTCTGTTAAAGCGGAGAATAGAGTATAGTGGAAGCGACCATTTGTAATCAAGCTATAACTATCTACTAAATACGTCGAAAGGATGGTATCTATATATTTTTTTAAAGTGGTTCGACATATCCAATAAATATTTATAATGAAATTACAATGGCTAAAGACCTATCAGGACAAAGCATAATAACATAATGAAATAGCATCACAGAACAGTATCACATAACAGCACAGAGTCTCAAAACAATACATCGTTAATACAGATCCAAATACTATAAGTGGGTACAAAGCCACTGCCCACACATGTGAGTCAAAAATATGTACATATCAAAGTCTGAATAATAACAGAGTAGCGGAATAGGGGACAAATAAAAGCGCTATCTATCAGCATAGCAGATAATGTCCAAACGGAAGCACAGAAGCTAAGTCCAGAGACCTAACCTGAAACAACTCGGTCTGACCCGAACGAAAATACTCGGGTCAGGCAAGCTAAACAATCAGTAATAACTGAGATATATAATAATGCGGTACATAAATAAAACAGTACTTTTCCTAAGAGAAGAGTATTTTGGACCACATGAATATAATGACGGTCCCTAATCATCAATCAACAGTAAAAATCTCCAAAGAGAATATCAGCACCAAAGTGTTGAATAAATAAAATCGCCTCATATCATCGGCGTAGCCAAAGCTATATAAAGTTGCCCAAAGGCAATAATCCCAAGAGTGACAAGAGTCTGTAATCAATGCCCAAGCAAAGATCGATGCTCCAAAGAGCAATGGGGATATACTGAAAAGTCAATGAAATCAAACACTGAAAAGCAGTGTCCAGAGACACTGTGAATCCACAAGGTAATCGCACTTACATCGTATGGTTCCATAGAACCAACACCAAATGGCGGTACTCGAATGGATATAAAAATCATCAGATAATACAAGTATAGCACGTGCACCGACCGGAGTCGTTATTGCCAAGTACTGTAGAGTTGTGATCGATCACTCGCACAGATGCGGGACGCGCGAGACGGCAAGATCCTTCCCAGAAGGATAAAGGCCCAGAGGCACATGCCGAAAAAAAGAAACTGCTCCATAGAACAGGTGTCCAAAGACGGTTGCCCAGAGGCGTGGTGATCCAGAGGTCCAGTACTGGCCGCCCAGAGGCTAATGTGTCACAAACATCTTGGAGAGGAACCCGTAAAGTGTTAACAATGAATCCCATACCCCACGTTCGCACTAAACGGTTTACTAACCAATAGCAAGCTCACACTCCAAACAATAAAAAGTCCACCTCGTATCATCGGTAAACTAGACCCAAAGGTCAAAACGATCAATCGAATAGGTCGGGGATTAACCGGAAAGAAAATACACACGGTTCCATAGGCCGGAGATTTCCTAACCGTTTAAGCACCTTTCCACTTCGCTCGACGTGCTAAAAAGCGAGTGTGAGATTTTTATTATAGAAAATAATGGATCGAAACAGATTTATGCTTGATTTTGAGAACACTTTAAACGGCTTTTGAAAACTCTCCTATTATGGAGTAAATAGTTTACTAATTAAAAATAATATTATATAATAATTTCGAAGCCATTTAGGAGTGACAAATCCTTTGAAAATAATTCATAAAACCCGTGTACGAAATCGAGAGACAGATCTCAAAGAAATTGATAAATCAGAGAATCACTGAAAACCAATATTCGTGTTGGAAAATAATCCGATTGGCTGTGAACCAAAATTCGACAATTTCTGATTTGCAATTGAAACCCAAAAGTTCATTGCAGAAACAATCAATTTGAAGCGGTTGCACCAAAATGGTGCAACCGGTGGGTCAGAACCCGGCTGCACCAAATGAGTGCCGCCCATTTTATAAAGGCCGACTGCACCGCATGATGCAGCCCGTTTCAGTGAACCAGGCTGCACCATGCGGTGCAGCTGGTTCAGTCAAGCCCCAGCCCGCCTGGGCTGGGGAAGTAGCAAGCAAGCCCCAGCCCATGCGGGCTGGGGTTTAGACAAGCCCCAGCCCGCCTGGGCTGGGAACAAGCCCCAGCCCATGCGGGTTGGGGTTCAGACATGCCCCAGCCCGCCTGGGCTGGGAGTAAGCCCCAGCCCATGCGGGCTGGGGTTCAGAGATGCCCCAGCCCGCCTGGGCTGGGAGCAAGCCCCAGCCAATGCGGGCTGGGGTTCAGAGATGCCACAGCCCGCCTGGGCTGGGAGCAAGCCCCAACCCATGCGGGATGGGGTTCAGAGATGCCCCAGCCCGCCTAAGCTGGGAGCAAGCCCAAGCCCATGCGGGCTGGGGAGAATAGCGGGCCGCCTAGTGCGGACCCGCGATGTTCACTACGCGCCAGCCCACTAAAGGCTGGCCTACTGCGCCTGGGCAGCAGCCTGGGTGCAACCCAGGCATGCTCTGGGCTCTTAGAACCCTGTTTCAGCCTGTTTTCAGGCTGAAACATTCCAGCCAGCAGAAAATGTTGATTTTGGTGGTTTAGGGTTGTTTTTTTCAAGTTTTTGGCATCAAATTTCACCAATATCAATCACTAACTACTCTATAATGATTACTACACTATATTAAAGGAGAAAAAGGGCCAAAGCTTAGCATTACCTTATGAAGCAATATCACAAACACCTTATATGCACACCCAAAATGAAAGCAAAGATGATCAAAGAGCTATGATTCACATGTTACATAATAAAACATGTGTTACTAACTGATTACCGAAATCAAAAGATGATTAAACACATATTAGAAGAGGTTTTTAGCAATATACCTCTCTAGAAAGCAACAAAGACTACTATAGCATCAACCCAAGTTAGCAAAAGATGATTAGGAGGCTATAAGATCAAAAAAACACATAAAACATGTGTTACCAAATAAATTTCAGAAATGAGAAAGATATAAAAACGGATTTGAGGTGGGTATTTGCATTACCTTTGCATAGAATGACTTGCATAAGCTAAAACTAGAAGGAGATGAAGATAGAGGCCATTTTTGTTATGAAAGCTTTAGGAAATGATTAGGGTTTTGATTAGGGATGAATGAATGAGGTTACGAGAGTTTGAGATAATTTATAGAGGAGGTTTAGGGTGGGTTATTGGGTTAGGTTTAGTAACCCAATAAGAAGAGAGTTATTTACATGTTTCCAAAAATTAGTCTAAGTGTTCATATATGTTTATAAAACTCATTTTTCTTATCCAAACCCGTTTTAAAGTCTCTCCTAAAATATTTAACTTTCCAAAAATAACATTTTATCCTCATTTTAAAATCCCATGTTTCCCATTTAATTAAAATAGCCTTTTTCACATAAATTTTGTTATTCCAAATCCTTTTATGCTTCATTAAAATAAATAAAAATCCTAACTTTTATTTATTAATTGGTAATGCAAATCCCGGGTTGTTACAGGCTTGAATTTTAAACTAAGCCAGTCAAGCGAATCCTTCTTTCATTCGGCTGACCTAGTGTAAAACAGATAGTTTTTTGAACTGATATCTTCGCGTCTCTTCACTCCAGAAGTTGTAGCTCTCCGCTCCAGAAGTTGCGGCTCTCCGCTTCTACAGCCACTTCTCTTCATCAGTAGCGCAATTGGAAGGTTAAACCCCTACTATACCATCTCTACAATATCTATATAAACCCCTAACCATCCCTGAATCAAAACACAAATCTATGCTTTGAATTCTAGGCCTCAAACTCTCATTCCTAAGCAAAACTCTGAATTCCAAGAAATTCGCGTGATTCAAAGACTTCGACTAGTGTGCTTCATATCCACATCTCATACTATAGTCGAACAAACTCCTTATCCTTTACACCTCCATTCAATAAATTTTGGTCTGGTTATAGGAGTTATTGTACATCAAAGTGACATTCTGTATATCAAGATATGCTGTGTCAGAATGTAACATTTGTTACATTGCCTGTGATTGTTATTGAAGTCCTGCATGGTTATTCAAGTGGAGTTTGTAAACTCGTTCCTCTGGGTGAAGTTAGGGTGTTGATAGTGAAAGACTGAAGGGGAGCTTTGGGACTGGATGTAGGACGGGAGGTCCGAACTAGTATAAAACTGGCTGTGTGATCTACTATTTTATTTCCCTCGCATTTACATTTTTTACAACTGTTGGCCATCTTCGATCTTGTTCATAGCGACTAACAAGTGATATCAGAGCCTAGTGTTCCATCGATCGTAACAACATCTTATAACAATGGCCAAAAATAGTAGATCCAGTCAAAGCTCAAAGGAAGTCGAGAAAAAGAAAATTTCTGGAAGCGAGCAACAATCTATAGAATCAAGGTACATGTGTTGTGTAGCTAATCTCAGAGAGAAATCGATACTCTTAAATTCTATATATAGCGATATTATACAAATGCATGAGAAGTTCTTAAAAGATTTTAAAGCATCACAGATGGTCAATTCTATTGCTTTAGATAAATTAGAAGATTATGAGCGTAAAATTAATATTTTAATGAAAGAAAATAAGGTTTTAGTAAAACAAACTGAAATTTTTGAAAATACATTGGAAGAACTTATTTTACAAAAAGATTTTCTATCAAAAGATAATGAGCGCTTAAAGGATATAAATACTGATCTTTTAAAGGAAATCAAAGTTTTGCAAAATAAAAATATATTTTTGGAAAATTCTTTAACTGATTCTAATTCTAAACATTTGTCTCTTGAAAAAGAGAATAGGGCTTTAAATGATAAGAATCTAGAATTAATTAAAGAATGTGAATTTTGAAAAGTTAATAATTTTATGTTGCAAGAAGAAATTTGTGATCCAAAGTAGTTTTTGATAAAATAAATGAGAAAATCACAAATTTTAATAGAGAAAAGGATGATTTATCTTTCCTAACAACTAATAGCGAAGCTCACAATAATAAAACTGGTTTAGACTATAAACAAGATAATTGTAGAAAAAGCACTAGATATGCATTCCTGTATACACATTTTAATGCTAGTACTAAAAGTAGAGATAGCTTTAAAACCAATCCATGTCATAATATTATTATGCTTAGAAATAGAAAAAATTCGTTAAATACTGAATCAATGACAATTAATGTTGATATATGGGTTCCTGCTAATCTAATGATACACAATCATATATTAGCAATCATTACGACACTATGATTAATTGTGGAAATTATATTTTTAAGAGATCAACCACATCCAACTGGATGTGGTTTCCTAAGTCATAAACCTTATATCTATTGCAAAATGAGTATCATTTTGCTTACATTTGACATATCTATTGGATACTCATTGCTTTGCATTAATGTTAAAATTATTTATTTTTTAATTTCTATGATATTCTCCATTTATTTTTAATTTTCTCATACTCTTTTTTAATTACAAACGGGAGAGAAATAATGAGCTTACCGATAGCGGGAGTACATAGTTAAAAGTTAAAGAGAAACATTATGCTTAGGGGGAGTTTTTTTCATATAGTACACCGAAGCTCTTGTCCTTTTTTGTTGATGATAAAAAGGGAGAAGAACGTGTGTTTTACATATTTTATATTGCCATTTTTACAAAGTTGAGATAAATAAACCTACATAACTTATATCTAGAGGGAGCTATTATTTTATATTACGCTCGTCGGGCCTGATAGGTGGTGGTATCACACCCTTCTCAAAGGAACCGTACGTGAGACTCTCGCGTCATACGGCTTCGTCCCGGAATCTGGACCTCCCCTTTCCTTTGACCAACAGGTCCTCGAACCCAATCATTCATTGATTGATGAAAGGTAGCTTTAACCATTGATTGAAGCGGTAGAAGGTTGTATGGTTGTCACCGTCAAAAAAGGGGAGAATGAAAGAACTATGTATATATGGTGTTTTGATGATAAAAACCATATAACAATGCTACTAATATGTTTATTGAGTAATTTCAGGTCAAAATGATGATAGAAAAGGTGTAAAATAAAATGGCTAAAATTATGCAAAGCTATGATTTGAACCCGAGTGGGCTAAGAGATAAGCACATGCCCTTACCACTGCACCACACAAAATTTTGGAAAATACTATGATTCAGTCGACTGAAGCCATGTTCAGGCGACTGAATAGGAAAAACTTATCTACTATTTTTGGCTATGCACTCGGGCTCAATTTTACACTATTCCAGTCGAATGAAGCCATTTTTCAATCGACTGGCCTAGTATAAAACAGCTAGTTTTTCAAAGTGATATCTTCATGTTCTTCGCTCCAGAAGTTGCATCTCTTCGCTCTTGCAGCCACTTCTCTTTATCAATGGCGAAAATGGAAGGTTGCACGTCTACTTTACCATCCCTACAACATCTATATAAATCCCTAACCATCCTTGAACCAAAGCACAACTCTATGCTTTGAATTCTAGACCTCAAACCCTCAATTCCTAAGCAATACTCCGAATTCCAAGAAATTCATGTGATTCAGAGATTTCAACTAGTATACTTCATCTCCACATCCCATATTATAGTCGAATAAACTCCTTAGCCTCTACACCTCCATTCAACATAGTTTGGTCTGGTTATAGGAGTTATTATACATCAAAGTGACATTCTGTATATCAAGATACATTATGTTAGAAAGTAACATTTTTTACACTACTCGTAATTGTTGTTAAAGTCATGTTCGGTTGTTTAGATGGAGTTTGCAAACCTATTCCATTGAGTGAAGTGAGGGTGTTGATAGTGAAATACTGAAGGGGAGCTCCAGGACTGAAAGTAAGACGAGAGGTCTAAACCACTATAAAATCGACTGTGAGATCTACTATTGTATTTTCACTGCATTTACATTTTTTACAACTGTTGGCCATCTTCGATCCTATTCATAGTGACTAACAGTTCATCAATTATGGACTAACTAATTTCAATATGGACGATATCGGAATTTTGACCAAAACCAAATTCCATAAGTCCAAATGTGATATAGTGTTGATGAAAGGAATTGGTATAAATTCATTACTGCCAAGTATCGCTTATAATAAATAAAATTGGATTTTAAAGACGTGTAAGCGATAAATTTAGCCAAAATATCACATACTGGCTAAGATGGCTTGTAAATGTTAATATTCGAATTGTTCGATATTAACTGCTCACTGAATTTATAACTTTTGAGTCGCACAGCCGAAATGATGAATACTCCAAATGAACCACATGATTTAATTAATTTATAATCGTTGTAAATTTATTATATTTATTAATATTTCATAAATGTTAACTATTAAATTTTATTTGATTTGTTTAAATAGAATTATTAAATATTATAACCGACCAAAGAAGAGGGGAGGAGTTTTGAATTTGATAAGGGCTAAGACATAATCAAAGGAAAGTGAATCACCTCTATCTTTAATTAACTTTTATTTCCACCTTTATGATATTCATATTTCATTCAGTCATTTTTCTATTCCTTTCTCTTTCATCCAACCGAAAATAATAGCTTCCAAAACCTTGAAATTTCAAAATCAAAATCAAATAAATTCAAAATGAAAGGTGGTTCATATATCCTGATTACTGAAAAATCCAAAGATCGATTCAACTGAGTCCAGGAGAATTGATTCATCATTTTTAGGTGTGATTTTTGGAAATATCCCAAGATAATTATCAAATTTAATTCATTTAAGTTATTCATGTGCTTGGATTCCATATAATTCATCTACTATTTTTATGGTTTATCTTGCAATAAGTAATTCAAATCATTTTATGTCCCTCTTTGTTGAAAGTATGTTAACTATTTTAATTTAATTCACATCTATTATTGCTCTTTATCTCATTTCAAAATATATTCATTATTATTGATTTGATTTACCCTCTTTCTCCTCTGTTAATTTCTTGGTTTCTCTATGCAATTTGGATTTATATGTTATTATCATGAATTTACATAAGCCTAATTTGTCCAATTCATTTTCTATCGCATTGAAATTTGGTTAAAAACTAATTTTGATTGAAATCTATTTTATACTTTCATAATATATACACACAAAATAAATAAACGGTTAATACTTTCACCTTGAAAATGAGTTTCTTTTATTATACGGTTGATATTTTGAATATGAATGTTTCAAACATTGGTTTAAAAATGATTTGAAATTTATGAATGGACTTTTGTGTAAATTCCAAGTCTTTTATTTCATCTCTAACTTTAAAGTTTTTTGTGTTTCCTTACTAAACTAAAAGCTTGATTTACATGTAAACATTTGTAATTTAATATATATATATATATTAAAAATATTTACATATAGTTAAATGTTTTAAATCTAAAACATTGACTGTAATTTATACTACATACATGCATACATATTATAAATATTTACACGTAATTGAATTGTTATAAATCTAAAACATTGGCTGTAATTAAATTGTTTTAGTTACATGTAAATATTTGTAATTTGATGTGTGTGTATTGTAATTACACTGTTACTCTAATTTGGAATCATAATATGGATCTTGTGTAATAACTATCATATTTAATATCAAACATTTTTTAAATTGAAACCAAATTCACTTTTGGTGATTTTAGATTTCAAATCATATTAGATTGTCTAATATATTTTTCAACATACACACATACATACTTCTAAACTTTTATTATATATAAATAGTCTAAAATCAAAACCTTGGACAATAAAGGCGTATGTAATGAGGAAATAGGATAGTTGAGATATAAATCCCAGCACCTATATTGCAGATTTTCAGGTAAGGACGTTCAGGAGCTCAGGAGTGGGCTGGATGGCAGGAACGTATGGAGTGTATTCTGCTATGATATATTATAATTTATCTGGAACATGTTGTTTTTAACTGTCGAGTGTTGTGTAATGGTTGTAACTCTGATGTATTAAAGTGTAAATTTACTGATACAGTTTTCCTTTGTATAACTGTTATTATTTGATATTATATCTTGATCTGCTGCGAATGTGAGAATCTGTGTTTTGTTTCTGTTTCTTCTTCTACCTCTTTTCTTCTTTTCCTAACTATCCGGGATTTTCGGGATCGAAAATCTCGGGTCGTTACAGTTGATTAAATGTGATTATTTAAAGATTAATTATTAAATGTGATTAATTAGAAGAATAATTAATTAAAGAAGTAATTAGAGATCATTAATTAATATAATTAATTAATGATGTAATTAAGGGTTGATTAATTAAAGGATAATTAATAAATGAAGTGATTATAGAATAATTAATTAATATAATTAATTAAGGATTAAGGTAATTAATTATAGTTAATTAATTAATGGAGTAATTAAAGGTTAATTATTGTAAATGGTTGAGGATAATTAATTAAAAATAATTACTTAATGTAATTGAAGAATAATTAATCAAGGATGATTAATATGGATAATTAAAAGATGATTTATTAATTGGTTTGTAATTAATTAATGATTAAGTAAGCAAGATTTATAGGAATGGAATTAATTATTTTATTTTATTTTAAATTAATTAGAGATAATTTGATTAATTAATCTTTGTTTATGAATGATTGAATAAGGTTGAATGTTTTACATTGTTTTGATATCTCTGATATGAGTAATGTGCTGATATGTGATATGGATGCTTTGGTTGAATTGTGATGATAATGTGAATTATCTATTTGTGATGATAATGTGGGTTATCTATCTATGAATATGTGAATTATCTATCTGTGTGAATATAGATAATATATTGAATTATTTAAACCTTAAACAACTTGGACTTTATGATGGCGTTTTGGATTTCGGTGAGACCGGGATCGGGTTTCCAGATTTGGATATCCAAAAACCACATCGATCCAAGTTAAACGATAGGTCGTGAATCTCAAGTGAAGAAGAAGATTCAGAGTGCAAGGGTTATTGTCGTTAACTCTAAGGGTGATTCCAAAATGAGTGTAACGAGATAATGCCTTCGGTTTCGTTCGAACCCGGAACGAATTTTTATGGATTGAATGCTTTCAGAACATCGTCAGGTGGACGATGAGCATTCTAAGATAGATGTGTTCTTTAAAAGGTAATCGTAGCCTCAAGCCTCATCAACCGGGAATGGCTAAAACAGGGATGGTGCAGCAAGGTTAAGTGGGTCGCGCTCAAGTAGGACGAGATTTACCCCTGTCTAAAGGTTCCTTTTATTCGGCTTAGTGGGCAGTTGGCGACGACCATTTGTGGGGTTGTCTTATTCGGGACTATCCAGTAAGGGATGGTTTCGGCCTTGTGTTGCAGGGGATTGGGAGTAATCCTCGGTACGGTGATCTAGGCCACGTACTGTGACGGGCGGTACCCCAGTAGCCCTGCCATTGTATGGAATTCAATCTCCAATAAGTGTCGTACGTATTGATTGTGCCCAACTATGTTGGAACGTGAGATGTAAGCATTCCAGCTATTTCTGTATTTTACTTGAAAATCCTAGACCCTATTATAATATAACTGGATTTCCTATAAATGTTTTGGTTATCGTAAGGTAAAAACTTTTCCGTGTTTATGTGCGGGGAGTCTTACGAGATACCTTTTGTTTTCAAAGGTTTTTCAAAGTTAAGCAACTTTAACCTGTTACTCACACCAGACCCATGTCTGACTCAGAGTTTATTTTCTGTTTTCTTAAACTCTTGGGTACTCAAATTTTTACGAGTAGCCAGGGGATTCAGGTTAGCTTTGACGAATTCTGGAGGAGTATGGAGCATGAGGCATCAGCGTTGTAGATATATAGTGTTCTGGTGTGTTGATCTCTGTGATAGTGTCTTGTATGTATTTGAGTTGTATTGTCTAGATAGATGTTTATAACTGTCTAGTATGTGATGTATAAGCTGTATAACTCTGATGTATATGATACTATGTAATATCTTATGTGATTAATATAATTTATTCGTTCCACTGTGAGATTCTAATGTTGTTTAGTTCTTTCTTCTCTATCTTTTCTCTTTTCTATCCCTTTCTTTCTTATTGATGATGCGTCATTCTGTGGAATGAATAGCGGGTCGTCACAGTGGATTTATTTTTAAATTCATAATTTAAATGGTTTAGGATGCAATAAAAGGAATTTGTATGAAATTGGTATTTCCAGTTTAAAATCATAATAAAGAGTTAAATCCGAAATTTATGAAATTTATGGATTTTGGAATAAAATTTAGTAAGTAAAGGAATTTATTTTTAATTGGAGTAAATTTTGGAAATCAATTTGAGAATTGATTAAGTACTTGAAACTGGGATTTTAAAAGGAAGTTGAGACTATGAAATTTATAAACTGGGTTTATAAAGATGAAGTAATATATCAGTGGATATTTAGAAGAATAAATTCACGGTGGGAATTTATTAAAGGAATGGATAAATTTGTTTAAAAATAAATAGTGGTTTATTTTAAAGGATGTGAAAGAGAAGCGTATTTCCCTGGATAGCCAAGTACATTTTCAAAGTAAATTTTAAAATATAAGTTAAAAGTTTTAATGTTGTTTAAAAAAGCATGTTTTAGAAAAATCGGGTCGTTTCTTTTGGTATCAGAGCTGGTTACATTAACTATGTACACTTTTTATCTGTAGCATGTGCGCTTCACATAAATAAGTACATTTGATTTGCTTTTAAAATAAATTAAAAAACTTTTTTTAACGTATTAAATTAAATGAAGAATTTATTTAAATATTTCATATTGGATCTAAAGGCTTCATGGACATAACTAAGATCAAAAGGGACAAAAATCTTTGAAATTTACCCATTTAACCCGCTTCCGGTTTCTTCAAATAATCATTATAGTACAAAATAACCGAAATAAAATGCAATCAAAATCAATTTTGAACTACAAAACTCTCCTCTTATCAGATTAAAACTAAATATAATTTAACAAAATTATTCATGATGACATAGGTTAAAGATCTAGTGCAATAACTAATGAAAGAATTTTTCAAAATTTCCCTTTTTATTCCCTATTGCCAAATATTTTATCACGGTCGACCTTAGGAGTTGGCTATTAGAGCTTCTGGGATATGTTTGTCCATTTGAGGTTGAGTGAAGGGTTGAAGAGAAGGCAGCAAGCAAGGATATAGAATGGAATAAGAAGATGGACTCCTTCCTCCTCCAATTGATATGTTAACTCTTGCCTATGCATCTGTTTGTTCCTTTAGGGCCAAGAGGAGACCATTTTGACTAGCGTTTAGAGCAAATCTATCTCCAAAGGATAGAAGAGGGATGCCCTATGGAGGAGATTTTGGCTCTCTCCTCGTTGCTGAAGTCGGACCACCATCACTACTACCTCCTTCGATGTTAACCTAGTGTTTATACTGAACTGTTTTGCATCAACTTTTTTGCTCTTATTTATCTCCTTATATATATAACACCTTACAATGGTAATATATGTATACAAGTTTGTAGATTAAAATAACAAAATAGTGATTGCGTAATGGTAGAGCTTTGGCATAGTCGTGTGTGTGTGTAGCTCTATTGTAAAAATCCTTCTAGGCATATTCTTAGGTCTCTCTTAGGTGCAAGGCGAGACTTATCCCCTAGCCATCTTCCTAGGCTTTCATAGGGAAGTCTTAGTACCTCATCTAAGAATATAAATTGATATTTAGGCTTTAGCTGAGGCTTGATGCCTTATAGAAGCATCTATGTTCTAATTTTAGGCGGGACTGCCTTCTTGACTACTCTCAAACTCATCTGAACCTCCAAATTTTCAATTTTGTTCAATTAATACTAAATAGGATACTAAAATTAACCGAAAATACATCATTTACTAAAAATTCCTAGTTTTGGTCAATCCTCACCTAAATAATTAATTCTTAGTCTACACTTGCTGCCTAACATATGCATATTAATTTTTACAACCATCACATAGAGGAGTTGTTCAAAAGTTGTCCCCTTTTCTTTTGTAAGTCAGATATTTATACCTGTGAATAGAATCATCTACTGTTTGATTTATTGGCTTAATTTCTAGTTGGATGCTAACTGATAAATTTTCCTTTTTCTGATCGCTTCACTCTTACTTCGACCCTTATCTTCTTCGGTCGAAGTCAACTTTCTTTTTGACCAGGCCCAACATATCAGGTTTTTTTGGAATGTGCACCAAAGCGTTGTATCTTAGAGCACTAACTACTTTTAAGCGATATCCTGGAGCATGCTCCGAGGTTGCTTTTGGCGCTATCCAAGAGCAAGCTCCAAGGTTGTCTTGAGCGCTAGCTTAGAGTGGTCAAGCTTAGAGTGGTCAAGCTTAGAGTGCTACCTTAGGGCATGTTCTGGGGTTGCATGTTCGTGCAGAGCACTCATTTGAGCGCTACCCTGGAGAAGTTTCAAGGTTAGCTCTAGTAGACCCAAAGCTTACTCTTTTTTAGGCCATGTTGTCTAGAGATTTAGCCAACCTCAGGAATAGCCTGGCTATGCTTTGAATGCAAAGGTTACTTGCTAATCACTAGGCTTAAAAATGTGAAATGAGGAAGAATTCAAGCAAAGCATAGTGGACGACCCTAAATATAGAGTGGTTCGGTAAGCTTGCCTACATCAACTATGAAGTTATTGTATTTCTCTCTTGCAATTACACAGAATTACAAGAGAATAATAAGAACAAAGCGCTTAAAGCTGAAAAGGGTAGCTAATCTTAAGTACCTAAGGTTTTGATTTGCTACAAGGAGAGTTTCAGAAAAAAGATAATAACCATAATTCTAATATTTTCCAACCCCTTTGAAGAGGCAATGCATGGGTTATTTATAGTCGCTGAAATAGATGATGGAAGGTTGAGATTGTAGCAGTAGAGAAGTCGAGAAGCAACCATGGCCGATGATCTAGTCGCGTGGGCTGGTGGGAGATAGCTGTAAAGCTGGAATGGAATATGTGATTGAGTAGCAAGCCAATTGTCCTTCTATGATAGGCACATACTTTGTATGTAATGTGCATTAAATGCCAACGGCTTGCTATAGGATTAGGTATGCTTTTTTCCACTTTGTTATAGTACTTCGTACATTTGGTTGTACGGTTTGTCGTTTACTTTTGCATGCCTATGGGGAAAGGCGAGTTGAGTTGGTTGGTTGATTGCCGAAGATGTAAATGAGGCTGAATGTTGCTAAAGACCAGATAGTGATGGAGGTAATAGGATGGTTGTGAGATGAAGATACGGGCTGCTCGAGATCGGTCAAAGGTGGTTAAGATAAGGCTGGGCCAAAGTGAATGCTTGAGCTGATCTTGATAGATAAGTGTTGTTCGAAGCTGTCCTGAGAGTGTTGGATGGCTAGAAAGCTGGCCTTGATGGGCTGGCATGAAGCCAAGTTGGATGTAGATCATCATGCGCAAGCCAGTTGTTAAACCAAAATTTGATGAGAGTTGAATAATGTTAAGGACCAGGTTATAAGAGGAATGCTAGGTCGACCATGAGATGACAAGACGGGTTGCTCAGGACTGGTCGAAGGCAACAGTAATGAAGTTGGCCGAAGTCAAGCCATGCTTGAGATGGTCTTATCAAATATTTAGACTGTTTAAAGTTGTGCCGACTAGCAACTGAAGTGATGCTAAAAGGAAAAGAGGACCTGGAGCCGGGATAAAGGTGGGCTGAGAGAGCCGGTCGTAATTAAGCCAGGACGGTGTGGAACGAGTTGGGCTATACCTAGCTTTGTTCTCATCTGATGAGTTGGCTGTGGAAGCTACCTTGAGTGAGACGGTTGATTTTTAGCTTAATATTCTACTTGAGTAAATGGGATTGGTCTGAGATCAACTTTAGTTTGGGTTGGCATGTATGTGCTGGTCATAGAATAGTTGGGTGGGCTTTGATTGGGCCCAGCCATGCCTTAATCGGCTTGTTAATTACTTATGAGAAAATTGAGCAACATTTCCCCTTCAAGCTTGTCCCTTTGAACAGGGGTAGGCTTGTCATTTCAGGAAGATGCCACCATTCGGACCTCTGCTATGCATTTAATGCATGCTTCACGTCGCGTTATGCTATTAGTCATGACAGTTCACTTTTTCAAATATGGGATAGGGTTCATGTTTCCAACGTGGGTGAAGTGATAGTTGCATTCATTACACTTTGACAATCGAGACTGGAAGATGATTTGAATCCTATGGCCAAGATTGAAGTGGTAGGTTTATAAAAATCGATCTACTTCTCCTTCTCATTCTTTACTACAGACAAAAGCTATCATCGCCATTAAAAAGATCTAGCTCCCTTGAAAATTAAACTTTCTCAATTCTCTTCAATAGAAAAAGTGATTAATCCACCTCCGCTTTTATCTCCATCGTAGCAGGCGTCGTTGTCATGGTGAGGCCCTAGGTTTTTTTTTCTATCGTTTCATGTTTTATCTTTTGTTTTTCTTTCGATGTTTCCTTTGATATAGCCACTGTAATGCTATGATGTTTGTATGTCTTGAACGGGATTCATCTTCACTTGCCATCTTTTGACGTCGATCGACCATCGCTGTCGTGTCAGCGATGGCGATCAATGTTGATGGGCTTAGGTGGGCTTGCAAGTTGTTTAATAAGGATATTAGTATTTATCTAGATAATGGGCCATGAGCAGGACACAAATTTGAAAGCATGAGCCTTATATAAATAATAGGAATCAGATAGGGGCCTTACGTCCTAAAACTTAGCTTAGGACGGTCGTTGATCCCTCATTTCAGGCCGAGGGCTTGCCTTTGGGATTCACTAGACTTGGTTATTATGTTGTTGTATAACTAAGGCATTTGTGTTTCAGATGGTAGCCTCATGACCCACTTTTGCCAGCTGGTCAACTTCAAATCGGGTCATTGGTCTCAGATCCTCTAAACTCGAGGATGGAAAGATTGACATGGCCAAGCTGTTGGTCAGTCATATGGAGTTTGCATAGGGATGGTCTGCTACCCAAGTCCTACCAACCGTCCGGATAGACCCCCTACAGGCTTCTTTGCTTTTTACGTTGACTACTTCAAGGTTGGCGTTATGCTGCCCTTTCATCCCTACTTTGTTTCTATTCTTTACACCTATCGACTTGCCCTTAGTCAGTTGACTCCTAACAGCTACTTATGCCACTTGCATGGCACTAAGCCTTATGAAGCCAAACACTAATCTTATAGAGATAGTCTTGTGTCTTCAAGAGGAGGCCAGGCACCCAATTGGCATATACTACCTTTTCCAGGCTAATACAAAGCCTATGATATTTTCAGGTGTCCCAACAAGGTTGTGTTAAGACTTGGTTTTGATTCATGACACAAAGCTATCACTATGACATACAGATTTGATGACTACTACGACAAAAAGAGAATATATACTACAAGGAGACAAGACTTCAAAACCAGTGCATCAATTATATTGTTTTGTTTTTGAGTCTTAGGTCAATATTGTTAAAATCTCTCCTCGGTTACGTATATATTAGCTTATATATTTAATCATTCTATTCCTAAATATTTTATACATATATAAGCATATATTAAATTATAAAAGTGTTTAA
This sequence comes from Allium fistulosum, assembly GCA_030737815.1. NCBI lineage: Eukaryota > Viridiplantae > Streptophyta > Magnoliopsida > Asparagales > Amaryllidaceae > Allium > Allium fistulosum. The sequence continues at coordinate 924,751,039 of CM060906.1, forward strand.
AGTTATATATATATTTCTATACCTGTATAAACTGTGCTTATTGCACGGATTTTACCAAGTCAGTCGACTGACCCAGAGGTTCAGTCGACTGACACTGGAAAATCTATACAACATGCATAGGTGCACAGATATACGGATATATGTTTAAAAATTCATTTGAATATTCAATCGACTGACCCAGAGGCTTAGTTGACTGAATTTCTACAACGGCTACTTTTTGAAAGGACACGACTTTTTGTGAAGAGTTATGAACCTCTACGAAAAGATTTGGACGCAACACTTCAATCGAAACTCTTCACCAACAGTCACTGCTTTCTAACCCTTATAAATACATACTTCAACTTGATTCCAAACAACTGAATTACAATCGAATTTTCTTATCTTTCTAATCTATCTCCTTGGAATCTATTTGCAATAATACTTTCAATTATTCTGCAATAAAGCAATATTATACCTTTCTATTCTTCATAAACTTCAAATATATATATATATTTATACTCGAGGAAAAGATTATAGGAAGGGTGTACTACAAGTGATAAATCTGTGTTATTAGAACACACAATGTCAAAACAATCTTTTATATTTGTTGAAGTCCTGCTCTACAGCTCAGGCGTGTGAAGTCCTCTTCGACTGCTGAGGCGAAATCCTGCTCCACTGCGCAGGTCCCTGTTCAGCTGCTCAGGGGTTGTATATACCTGTTCCTCCGGGTTAAGTGAAGGTTAATAGTGAAATTCCAAAAGGAGTCTGGAACTGGACGTAGGACGGTGCTCCGAACCAGTATAAAAATCTCTGGTGTTATGTTTTATTTTACTGCATTTATATTTCGCATTATTTACTATATAACTATCATCAGTATACTCTATCTTATTTCCATATTACATAATCCATAGCATACTTTCAGGTTGTCCCTGGTTGGGTAACTAAGTACTTCTTCGTACCGCGTGGTGTCAACCTCGAGCTCGAGAACATCACCTTCCAAATCCCTAGTAAGTCTTTGCTTCCCTCTCCCTTCATCTTTTTCACTACTTTCCTTCCTAACTCGTTTATTGAAAGGAGAAGAGCTTGAGTTCCTTAGCGTCAGATTCACCATATTAAATGAGAACCTGAAGTGGCCGCCCCTAACCACCGAGACTTGAGACATCTGATGACCACGCCAACCTCCACCAGGTTGGGCTGATGAGAGGAGAGTAGATAATGGCTAGGGAGTAGAAAAGGAGGAAGCCAACAAAGAAGGTGGATGTAATGGAGAAGCTGGTCAAAGTTAAGTGGGACTATTCTAACGTCAAGTCCTTAAACCAGACGTCGGGTCGATCACAAATGCAAACTAAGGATACGACAATGTTGTTATAGGTAAGGAGAAAGAGGAATGACAATAGGTGGACCTTGACAAGTTAAGTGATGTTGTGCCGGAGTTGTAGGGGGAACAGTGTGACCCATAACAACTAGTTGATGTCCTAGTCCCTCACCATGAGTTGTTGTCCAAAGAGTGGGATACTTATGCAAGCTCATGGAAACTAGAGTTGTAGGAATGGGACAAGAGCCAGGCATCGGTGGGGATGAAGGAGTCTCCTTTAGGTAAATTCTTGAATACGACCCTTTGTATCCTGGATACAACAGGGGATTTACGGATGCTCGTGTAGGAACAGATAAAAGTAACATAGCAGCTTGGCCTCATCATGTCGGTCCCTTGTTAAAAATTAGGGCCGAGCTAGTACAAATGGTAGTTTACTTGCACTTGTCTACTTTTTTCACTAAAATTTGACTAACTCTTTTACACTTTTTTGTTGCGATAGCCAATGAATTGGGCATTGATTCATTTGATGGGAGGTGGTTGAGGATGCTTTGACCAAAGTCATCATGCCCCTTATCATCTCCAACGCGACTCATGCACTTCCTCCACCTCATGGGCCCATGAACCCCAACATTCCTAAACATATTTAGGTGGCTACCGATTTGCCTCTTAGCCCCTCTTGCTTGCTCTCTCAATCCAAGAAAAGGAAAAGGGACATGATCGGTGAATCTTCAGGAGTTGATGTCATCGGGCCCTATAAGAAGTATCTCAATATTTATGACATGGAGGAGCTGCTGGCATATAAGGAAGCCAAGCCATAGTGGGAGGTTACCCTGGATGTCCATCATGAAAAGGGCCCTGGTGACATGGACCGAATGCTTTTGCCCTAATAAGTGATGTTGATGAAGGTCCTCACTTACCCCATATCCAATTCAGCCTAAATCGTCATACCTTGGAAGACGTCATAGACTTCCAGACCTGGAACTCCTTGTTGGTAAGTTTTTAATTTGAACTTGCTTTTTTCTTAATTGTTTTAACACTTGCTATTCTGCAGGCCAAGTACCGCTGCATGCGCATCCGAGTGAATGTGAGGAAACTTTAGCATGATCTAAAGGTTGAGGTGGAAGCTTAGCAGGCAGCAGAGGTAGGGAATACTAAGGCCTGGGAAGAGGAGACTGAGAAGGCCAGCAAGGAGGCGGCAAATGTAGATAGAATGTCAACACGGAGGGCGGCCAAGGCCCGATGGAGGAATGAGAATGCGTAAAAGGTGGAGGCAGATCTCTGTGGGAGGACCAAGAAGGCATAGGAGACAAAGGCGGACCTCAGGGAGAGGTTTGTGAACTTGGAGAAGGAGGTCAGGCTAACCTAAGAAAGCATGTGGCTAGGGGCCGGACGAATGAGGATGTTGCTACCACAAGGCAAGAGGAGGAGGCCAGGTGGTAAATCGGCTGAAGAACATGGTAAGGATCCTAATTAGGGAGAATTGTTGGTTCCCAATTTCTATCGGCAAATTTTATGACGTAGCATTTGCAAGGGCCCAGGTAGAGGTGGCTGAACAAATGCGGGCCGAGGGCGTTCCGATGTCAGTTATGCTGACCCAGGAGCATCTAGACTACTTAGCCTGGCGAGCTGAGGTGTCGTATTTGTTGATATTTTACCCTTTCTCTTTTCTAAGCTTAGTAGGGCAGGTTATGCGCCCTTGCACTTTTGCGATTGAATGGATTTTCTTAAATTTGTCTAAGTACTTTGATAGTAGTATCTTTTCTTGAATGTTTGTGCTTAGCGTGAAAGGTAGCATACTTTGTGTAGTCGGTAGTCCTCGTGTATTTGCGCTTTGTATTTTCACAAGATAGATTATCTAAGTAAAGGTAAGTGATAGTTGTCGAGTTTGACCCGTTCTTGCGAACCCTGTACTGAATTAATCAACTTATGTTAGTTGATATGCCAGGCCAGTTAATGGACTAGAATGCGAGCATTGACTATGCAATCCGGTCGCTTGCTAAGATTCTCCTAGGTGACACACGATAAATGTCGATTGATGGCGATGCAGGCAAGAGCCTAAGCACTGAATGACTTGAAGGTTCTCCTACGTGACACATTGTAAGAAAGAGTAGCAGTCCCCGAAAAGGAAGTGAATGCATGATAATTCACCCTCATGGATAGCGGCCGGCAAGTGAGGAGAATGGCTTGCTACACGCTTGGGGTAAAGGTTAGTAGTCCCTAAAACGGTAAATGGGCACTAAAAACCCATCCTTCATTGGATAGCCCAAGTTATTCGAAGGTTCTCAAGGGTGACATAATGCCAGTTGAGAGTGGCAGTCGGGTCAGGCACAAACCTAAATGTTAAGTAGCAGTCCCCAATAGGGAAGTGAATGCATGATAACTCACCATCATGGATAGCCGGGCATTAAGTGGGGAGCATTGTTTGCTACTTACTAAGAAGCAAACGTCAGTAGTTTCCAACAAGGTAAATGAGCACATAAATACTCATCCTTCGTTGGGTAGCCTAGGTTGCTCGACATTTCTCCAGTGCAACACAATGCCAGTTGAGAGTGATAGTTGGGCCCCACATGAACCTGAATGCTAGGTAGCAGTCCCCAACAAGTAAGTGAATGCATGGTAATTCAATCTCATGGATAGCCATCCGGCAAGCGGGGGACATAGCTCGCTACGCACTTGGCGGGAAAGGTCGATGGTCCCCAACAATGTGAATGAGCACTTAAAAACTCATCCTTCATTGGATAGCTCAGGCTGCTTGAAGGTTCCCCAGGGCTATATGATGCCTGTTGAGAGTAGCTATAGGGGCCGGCACGAACCTGAATGCTAGGTGGCATTCCCTAATGAATAACTGAACGCACAATAATTCACTTTCATGGATAGCTGACCGACAAGCAGGGAGCAGGCTCACTACGCACTTGGTGGAAAAGGTCGACAATCCCCAATAAGGTAAATGAGCATATAAAAACTTATCCTTCATTGGATATCCTTGGTGAGAGTTTAAGATGTTAGTTCTCGAGTGTTCGATGTTATTAAAATGATGTATTACACAACCTTATAATTGTGTTAGGCTCTTATATGTGATAGGGCTAGAGATGAATGAGATTCCAAGTGTGGGAGACATTGGTTCCATCTAGGTGAGAGAGGGGTGAGCGCCACTTTTAAGATGGAGCTAATGACATACGACCCCTCCCACTTTGGCTCAGGTACTCCTACGGCCTAGTTCTTTGTGTTTACGAACACCTGACGGTGGACTAGGTCACCAACAATGAATTAAAGGGATTGTCATTTTTCTTAGGCTTGAAGGTTAAAGGCCTAGGTGATGGGACGTCTACTTCTATGGGCAGCATGGCTTCGTACCCATAGGACAGGAAGAATGGAGTACGGACGATTGAATTGTGGCTAGAAGTGCAATAGGACCAAAGTACAAGTGGCAGTTCTTCAGCCCAGTTCCCTTTACCTTTTGCGAGGCGCTTCTTTAGAGTGGGCTTGATGGTTTTATTGATGGCCTTGACTTGCCCATTTGATTGAGGGAGGGAGGCGGAAGAGAAGCACTTCTTGATTCTGTTCCTTGCATAGAAGTCTTAAAAGGGGTTCTCAAAATGAGTGATGTTGTTGCTGATGATCTTCTTTAACAGTCTTAAATGGAAGACAATGTTCTTGATGATGAAGTGGAGAATCTTACGGTGGTGACCCTAGTAAGGGTTTCGGCCTCGACCCATTTGGCGAAGTGGTCGATGGCGACTATTGCATGATTGTACCCTCTCTTGGCGTTTCTACAGCTTCCCTACCAAGTCGATCTGCCATGTGTCAAATGGCCATGGAGAAGTCATTGGAGTGAGGAGGGTAGGCGAGGTTCAAGGGATCTTAGCGAATCATTGACATCGGTTACATTTATTCATATAGTCCATAGAATCCTTGATCACAATAGGCCAATAGTAACCCTAAAAAGAGGCTTTTCTGCTAGGCTTTTCCCCTCGACATGCTCTCCATAAAATCCTTCATGCGGCTCTTCCAGAATCTGGTTAGCTTCATTTGTAGACACACACTGCTCAAGTTGTGTGGAGTACCCCCTCCCATATTTTATAGAGCTTCCTATCTACAATTGTGTAGTTCAAAGCTCGGTAGAAAATCTTGATGCTTCCTTGCGGTCTAAAGGTTCACTTGTTAAATACCTAACAAGAAGCACCGTAAATTTGTCCACGGATGGCATGTATATTCCATTGTTGTTGCCCCTAAATCGTAGTAGGGGGTGTCTTGAATCTCTAAGGGGACCTAAGGAGTGACTTCTTTTGGATTACTTGCTACCTTGGCTAGTAAACCAGCCTTGGCATTCTACTCCTTAGGTATTTACTCCAACTTGAACTCGATAAAGGTGTTGATAATCTACTTGGCCTAGGCAACATAAAAGGCCAGTGTCTTTCTCCTCGCTTGAAAGCATACGCTAATCTGATTGACGACGGATGATGAGTCATTGAAATCATGGATAGACTCCATGTGCAATTCCATTGCCATCTTGAAGTCAGTCAGGATGGCTTCATACTCGACTTAATTGTTAGCTGCCTTGAAAGTAAGGCGAATCTCAAAACACGGTTCTTTTCCTTCAGGCATGACAAGGACCATGCATGTCCCAGCCCTTTCTCATTTGATGCTATGTCCACATACTTACGCCAAGCAGGCTGGCTAGTCACGGTCTCCTCTTCCAAAATTTCCAAGCTTGAGCATTCGACAATAAAATCAATAATGACCTAGCCCTTGATGGAAGTGTCTGGTTGGAAGGATATGTGATGTTTCTCATGCTCGATGGACCACTTCAAGAGCCGACCCATGGTGTCGAGTTGGAAAATGATTTTCTTCAAAGGCTGATTGGTTTGGACCTTAATGGGATGCACTTGAAATTACGACCACAGTTTTTGGGCTGCCATAAGCAGGCAAAAGGTAAGCTTCTCCAGCTTAGAGTATTTTTTCTTTAGCCCAACGAATCTCTTGCTGACATGATAAACCAGTTGTTGGACTTTTTCATCTTCCTTGATTAAGGAACCACTAATCGCATTGTCAGACACTGCCAAATATAGATACAAATCCTCCTTGTGGAGGGGCATGGATGTTATCAAAGGAATAGACAAATATTGTTTCAGCTCCTTGAATTCCTTAGCACATTCCTCACTATAAGTGAATAGCTGTCCCTTTTTGATGAGGTCGAAGAAGGGGAGACACTAGTCAGTTGACCTTGATACAAACTGGCATAATGATGCAGCCATCCCAGTTAAGCTTTACACATGCTTCATAGCTTGAGTAAGTTTCATATCTTAGGATGCTTAGATCTTATTGGGATTAGCTTCAATGCCCTTGGCGCTTGCAACATAACCCAGAAATTTACTGGACTGGATGTAAAAGGAGCACTTCTTTGGATTTAGTTTCATGTTATATCAACGTAGAATGCTAAAAGTCTCGATCAGTTCTGTACATGCTCCTGGCCTTTACAGACTTCATCAACATGACATCTACATAAACTTCCATGGATGGGCTGATCTGTTTAGAGAACATACAGTTAACGAGACATTAATAGGTAGCACCTGCATTTCATAAACCAAAAGGCATGATGGGATAGCGCTTTAGCCCAGCATTTTCAATGAAGGAGGCGAGCTCTTGGTCTGGCCCATGGATGGCAATTTTATTGTACCCAAAATAGTCGTCCATAAAGTTATGGAGCTCATAACCATCGGTTGCATCCACAACCCGATCGATGCAAGGCAAAGGAAAACTATCTATGGAGCAGGCTTTGTTACGATCGGAGAAGTCAATGCAAGTCTTCCAAGTCCCATTTGGCTTTCTAACAAACACTGGGTTTGCTACCCAGACTAGATATCCTGCCTCTTGAATGAACCTATTTGCTAACAACTTCTCTACTTCTTCTTTAAGAGCTCGATACCTTTATGGGTTGAGTGGCTAGCGCTCTTACCAGAAGGGGATGACCTTGGATTGAGCACATAGTAAATGATACCAGGACCAACATTAGTCATGTCAATGTGCCCTCATGCGAAGAAATCTTTGCTTTGCTATAAGAACTTGAACAGATCCTCTCTAACTTCTGTGCCGAGCTATGTGCTTGTTTGAACAACTTGCATGGGGTTGACAGTGTCTATAGAGATTGATTCCAAGGGAGTGATCGCCCTTCCTTCAATGCTTGAGTTACCCATGCAAGGGTTTAGCGGGTCATCCTTTGGTTCCAAGCTTGTTTCTACGTCACATTGGTCTAGCATGTAAACCATGCTCTCTATGACGTCCTCGACTGAGACAGACATTTGTGTTCGAGTAAGGGTAATGATCTTGCCCCCGGCTCTCATGGATGAGTCTGTTGGCATTGAGAGTGTAGGAGTTGTTTTACTTGATGATCTTGCTCGCCAACGGGGAGTGACTTATTCATTACATGCCATGATGACCTCTCTAGTTCTTTGGGGAGGATATAAGATTCCTGCCATCCCAGTCTTTAGTGCGACTGACGGTCTCTGTACGACCTTGAGTGCTGCTGGGCTCGAAGGTACTCACGGGTGATACACAATCAGTTGATGTAGCTTCATGGACGAAGGTAGTCCTAGCACAACCCTAAGCATTGCTTGGCTCGAGGGTACTTTCAATTGACACACAATCAGTGATTGTTTCTTCAACGGTAAGGAGGTTCCTAGCACAAGTATCTGGCACTTTCCTAGTTAACACATCGTTGATCACTGCCTCTTGCTCAAGTGAGTTATCACTTGTGGAAGAGTTGATGATGTTAATGCTTCAGAATTGAGGGCGGTTTCGGCATGAACTCGAGCGCTGACCAGCTCGATGGTTCTCTCGATTGACTCACCATTGAGGGTTGCAAGCTCTTGTTGAAGCACAATAACACCCTTCTTTTCTTGTTTGAAAGAGGATCCATAACACTCCCTAGCTTTCTGCTGACTACCTCTAATTTGCTAACCCCTCTTTGGATAGGGAACTTCATGATGTGGCAGTTATATGAGACGATAGCATATAGTTTGACAAGTGTCGGATGTCCTATTAACAGGTTCTATATAGAAGGGCGGTCAACTACCACAAAGTCTACCTGAATCTTTGTAGCAAGGGGTTCTTGACCAAACATTGTCATAAGTGAGGTGATTCCCATTGGAACAATGCCAATACCTTAAAGCCATAAATTGGCAGGGCGCATAGGTAAGGCTGGAGGTGGGAAGTTTGAGAACCTCGAAGACATGCTTGAACATGTCGTTAACCAACTGGACACATCCACGAAATTCCGATGTACATTGGAGTTGGCCATTCCAAGAGAGATTACAATGTATCTTGATGGGGTAAGAGACTACTTCCCTATCCTCTACATTAAATGTGACCAACTGGTCTGATTCCAGCTGCGGTTCTTTCAACACTCGATGCTCTAGTGAATAGACCTAACTAGTGGTGCCCATTTCTCATTGATACTGGGATTGTGCTCCCTGGCTACTACCAACTACATGCGAGCTTTACTTATAGTCAAGATGTCGGTGATAGCTGCAATGTTGTTATTAGGCTATTTGGGCTTATTTGGCTGGTTGTCGTGGTTATTCCTTTGTTCTACTTGATCACAAACAAACTCCAAAGGTGTTCCATCCTAAATGAATCCCTCAATTTCATCTTTAAGCACCCAACACTCAACTTTGGAGTTGTCGTTAAGTTGATGGAGCTCACTGTACTTCTTGTTATTGCAAGGTTCCTCCCTCTTCCCATTTCTAATGGCGTTGGGCCTTTGAAAGAGCACCTGACCCCTGGTTGTAACAACTCAATTCATGGCCATAAAATCACTATAGAATGAATAACTAGATATTTTTAAATACAACAGTAAACATAGAGCTAGCTAAATAAATATATCTTTCAGAACTCACAATAGAGTGGAACAAAATACAATACCGATAAAATAAAGAAATCCCATATATATATATATATCATAAGGCAAACATAGTTTTCATACACCCACATTGTCATATTAAACATATATACAATATGCACAAATAAAGGGATAACATATGTAAACGTCTTCATAGTCACTATCTTCAAACACCACACGCTCCAAAGCTGGTCTAGTAAGGTATAGTGTATAAGGAGGGGGTTAGACACACATGTCCGATGAGTAAAAATATTACCAAGTATATACTGCTAACGTGATTTCATAAACATCATATGAGAACTAATACTTACTTTACCTCAACTTGTCTCACCTTCATCTATAGAGTTAGTCCATTATATTAAACATAGTATGGTAATCACTATCATATACTTAACAACATTAAACATACGATCGACTTAGTTAAACATATACTAACCTATCAATATACACAAAAGAGGGAAAAAGCTAGTTAAACATATATTAACCTGATGATACATACAAAAGTTAGATAAACAGAGACTAACCCCAGGATATAGTTAAACATAGAGTAATTCCGTAAACATAGACAAAAGCATGAGTTAGATAGATGTAAACTAACTTGCATATACGTAAAGGATAGGGAAACATAGCTTGACTCCCTTACAAACGACTTGACAAACACAACACACAATCAACGAAGCACATCTCTAGACGTTAAACACTTCCCTGGTATCACTAAGAACCCAACACGTCATTCACCTTCCATTTCGTATAGGCATGGCCGAAGTAAAAACACTTAGCCTGGTCCAGGTTTTACCTAGCATTTAGAATGCCTACCGGTGGATAGGTGGACTTAACATTGGGGGATCAATGTGCGTCTGAAATGCCAGAAAATAGAAAATCAAATTTTTTTTCTCCCCTATGTCGAATTGCCTTCATCGATGTGTTTCTACTTCTTCTATACCTTACTTCATACTGCCTTAACCATTTATATATCACATATAAATCGCATATCCATAATCTTGCTTTATTTATCATATATTAAATCATTTAACCCTAATCTTCTTATATAATACAAATTTAATCCTAGTTAAGTTATCATTAGCACCTTTAATTCCATAAGTTTATTGCTTCAATTTACCTAACATTTACGTCCATTAACCAAAATTTGCAATTAGTATAATGCAACTACTTTAATGTGAGTAGTATATAGCCAAATAATGATTTCTACCCACCAATTCGCGCTGTTGAGCCCTATAAATTACCAAATTTTCCTCCAATCATTCACTATCTAGAATTGTCGTTCTCTAAAATTCCTTGATTCCACAAATGATCAATATTTTCTTGTAGCTCTTTTCACGCTCGTCGATTTGATATACGAATGTCTAGGGTTTGGTTTAGATTTGAGAAAGGAAGAGTTAATAAGAGAGATTGAGGAAGAAGCAGAAGTTAGAACAGAAACGTACGTGGGAGAGAAAACGAATTAAAAATTCTCAGCTCATGTGTTCTAACTCCATGAACCATCGCTTCAACCAAAATGAGTTTTGGTCAATTTAAATCGAATTAAAACCCACTTACTTATAACCTGCATATTTCTTTTGTATGAACTATAATCGGGACAAACAAATATATCATGTTGGCCAGAAAAATGAGCTCTACGTAATGGTACAAATCCCATTTCCTAATTTTATTATTTGTAAAATTACCATTTTGCCCCTACTAATAAAATATATATACAAATCCCACGGGGTATTACATTCTCCCTAATTTCATCCTCAAAATTCTGGACGCAACATCTTTTTATGTAACTATATATCTTATACTATATAAATGTGAATATATATATATAAAGATATAGGAAAATAACACGCCTCATAGTATCCTTCCAACACACGGACGCTCCATTTTCATATGGCTCGTTTAATTATAATTATTGTGCTTAATCTTCAAGACTTTTGCTCTATAATTTTTCACCTCATGTCCCCTCATATTGCATCTTCCACAGCTTATGTCTTGCATACCACCACGACTACTTGGACCTTCAAAATCTTTGTCCTTGCCTTGAGTAACATTCCTCGTTGTTTTCCCTTTAGATGTCCCCACTATCATAGTATTCAACAACACTGCATCAACTAAACTCTTAAACGTTGCTCCCAAAGGAATCTGACTAAGAGCTAATTTTCTAAGTAGTGAATTCAACCCTTTGGTAAGCTTTATCGCCTTCTTAGGTGCCGTATCAATCAATTCAAAGCCACATTTCGCCAACTCATTAAAACTATTAATATACTTCTTCACGATAGAATTTCTCTATTTGAGATTAATAAACTTCTCAAATGTCACTTATTTTTTAGCCTCGGACATAAATTTTGTCTCAAACCTTTTCTTAAAATCTATCTAGGTGATTTCATTTTCATTTACTTCCTTTGTAACAATATCCCACCAATTCATTACTAACCCCTGTAGATGCCAAGAAGCAAGCCGCCTTTTTACCTCATCACTCAAATTTAGCATACTGAAAATTCTATCAAGTGTACACAACAAAACTCGGGTCTTAACAAAGGCTTTCGTTCCTTAAATAGCTTGCCACCCATATTTAAAAAATCCTTGCATAATTTCAAAAAATTTAGCCCTTTGATAGGAACAACATTCTCATCTTGTACTCCGATTATAGTGGCTCCTTCATTAACAGTGGCCTAGTTTCTAGCTTGAAGGTAACGGAAAAACAAAGTGGAACATTCACACCCGGTATTACCACTGCTTCAATTCCAGTGTCCATTTCAGTTGGGTTACTCATCTCTACTATCTGTAAAATTGGATTCAATATTAGATCCTCTTAGAGTGATAAGCAGAGATGGTAAACATAAACACAAAATTAAACATCATACACTCATTTACTTTAACTCATATATATACACACTCACACATGTATATATTATATATACATACACAAATATGTTCTCTATATACGTCCTAACCTATAGCTCTGATACCAAATGTAACAACCTGACTTTTCGGCCAAAAAATTATCGTAGAATAAACAGTTGGACTGTTTTAAACATAATAATAAATAGAGGGCTAACCTAACCAACTATTTCTTTTAGAACTCAGAATGGAATGAATCAAGATTCAATATAGATAAAAATAAATAAATCTCATTTATATACATCATAAGTCAAACATAGTTTTCATATATACACACTGTCATACTATACATATATGCAATATATAGAAATAATCGGATAACATATGTAAACATCTTCATAGTCACCATCTTTAAACACCATACACTCCAAAACTGGTCTGGTAACCTATAGTATATGAGGAGGGGTTAGACATACATGTTTGGTGAATAAAAATATTACCAAGTATATACTGCTAACATGATTTCATAAACATCACATTAGAACTAATAATTACTTCACCTCAACTCTCACATGCATCTACAGAGTTAGCCCATCTTAATAAACATAAAATGGGAATAACTATCATATGCTTAATTAGAATAATTGTATAGTAGAGTTACTAAAACTTATACTAACCCATCGATATACACAAAAGAGTGAAAGAGTTAGTTAAACATACACTAACCCAATGATACATAGTTAAACTTAGACTAATCCCATAAATGTAGACAAGAACATGAGTTAAATAAACGTAGACTAACTCGCGTGTATGTGAATGATAGGTAAATACAGCTTGGTTCCCTTACAAATGACTTGACACAGTCGCCACAACACACAATTATCAAAGGACATCTCTAGACGTTAAACAATTCCTTGATATCGCTAGGAAATCAATATGTCGCTCACTTTCCATTTCGTATAGGCCTGGCTTAAGTAAAAACTCTTTATCCTAGTCCATGTTCAACTGGCATTCAGAATGCCCACTTGTGGGCATGTGGACTTAACATCGGTGGACCAGTGTGTGTCTAAAATGCTTGAAAATAGAAAATCAGATCCGTTTTCTCCACTATTTCGTATTGCCTTAATCGTTTACTATTTTGATGTGTTTCTATTTCTCCTATACCTTATTTCATACCGCCTAACCATTTATATATCAGATGTAAACCATATATCCATAATCGAACTTTAATTACCTTATATTAAATCGTTTAACCCCAATCTTCTTATATAATACCAATTTAATCCTAATTAAATTATCATTATCACTCTCTAATCCCATAATTGCATCGGTATTTAACACCTACTCTAATTTATCCAGATTCTACATCCATTAACCTATAATATAATGCAACTACTTTCATGTGAGTACTATATAGCCCAATAATGATTGCTACTTACCAATTCACGCCGATAAGCCATAGAAATCACCAAATTGGCCTCCAATCCTTCTCTATCCAAAATTTCCATACTTTAAAATTTCTCGATTCCACAAATGATGGATACCTTCTTGTAGTCTTCTTTAAGCTCTTGGATTTGATATATAAATGTCTAGGATTTGGTTTAGATTTGAGAGAGGAAGAGTGAATCAAAGAGAGAGGAGAAGTTAGAATAGAAACATACATGAAAGAGAAATGAATTCAAACTTCTCAGCATATATGTTATAACTCCCTGAACCATCGCTTCATCCAAAATGGCTTTTGGCCCATTTAAATCAAATCAAAAACCCACATATGTCCTTCATATGAACTTCGATTTGAATAAATCAATATATCATTCTGACCAAAAAAACAAGCTCTATGCAATGGTAAAAATCCTATCATCTTATTCCAATGTTTGTAAAGTACCATTTTGCCCTACTAATAAAATATATGTATAAATCTCATGGGGTATTATACTAGTGGTGACATACATTGTTGCGATATCCCTATTCACGGTAGAATAACTATCATACATGGGTTTGTACTGAGTGCTGACCTCTACTCACCTTCCGATGTCATTTTGACGACCATTGCTTTGTTGTTTGTTGTTGTTGCGAGTGTTGGCTTTGGTGGGATACCTAGTTTCATTGTCCCTATCTAAAAGATCTATGTCTTCCATTCTTATTACACCATTCACCCTTTGAAAGTTGGTCAGGCATGTAACTGGCTGCTTTTGGAGCTCTCTCCACATTCCAGGCTTGTATCTGACCCCTGAACAAAGGACCACGACTAAGCTATTCATGTCTACAGCCTAGCCTGGGTGGACTCTTTATTGAAGCAGTTGACGTACGATCGCAAGCTTTCAATGCCCTCCTCATGTTACCTAGCTCTCTAGCCATCATAATGTGGGTCCTACAAGTAAAGAATCGAGTCTTGAAATCTTCGCACAACTATGGTCAAGAACTGATGATGCCCGATCCTAGATTCATGAACCAATAAGAGGCCTATCCACTAAGAGTGGATGGAAAGAGCAAGCAATTTGCTGGGCCAAAGAGCTGACCGGCATGGGTAATGAGTTAAAAGCGGTGATGTGATCATATGGATCAACATTCCCATCATACTTGTCTATGGATGGCAAAGCATACTGCTGGTGGATGTAAGTGTTCAAAATCTCATCTAAAAATCATTCTCTGTTCTCATCATTAGAGAATGCTTCACTTTCAGTGGTTTGGGCTTGCATTTTGTTTGGTTGCTGGCAAAAATGCACATTTCTTCCCTAAGGCCAACATCGGCCTGATGAGTGATGTTTTGGCCAAGGATGGGCTGAGGACTTAATCTGGGCCTGGTAGTGGGAGATCAATGACGAGATAGAGAATGATGATGATGATGAGCTGGAGTGGAAGACCTTCTCCCCTATTCAAAAAGGGCGACCTTGAATGTTTGACCTACCCTACTCTTGATGGTAAGAGCACCACCATTGAGATAGTCAAAAGAAGAAGTATGTAGATGATCAAAAGCTGACGGCCGTTCTGCTGATGGGAAATGTTAATGCCTTTGTTCCCTAGGCGCGGCCACATCTGGAGCAATATCAACATAGCAATGCATAAATAAAGTGTACCTTCTTGGATTAACAACATCCATGAGTGTGGTTTCAGGCACCACTCTCCCTTCTTAGATAAGGTCAACTTCGGGTGGAGCCGGTATGACAAAGTTTATAGTAGCTTGGGCTTCAAACCATGTCCTCATAGTTTGTACTTCGTGGGCCAGAGTACCCACACTTGTTAATTGTTGCAACATAGTATGCCACATCTCATCATTGAGCATAGGGATGTGGTGAGAAACATTAGCGTCAGTGTTGCTATTGGTGTTAAGCTTGTTGGAGTTGTTACCTTTAATTTAAGGAACTAGGTCCATGGTAACAAGTCGGATCAAATATTTTTAGAGAATGAAAGTAATGAAATGGGAGAGCTTTATGGGGAGGCCCCCTTTCTTACACGAAAATGTTGTATAGATATTTAGCCAGCCTTGGAATTAGCCTTGCTATGCTGTGAAAGCAAAGTTTACTTGCTAATCACTAGGCTTAAAAATGTGAAATGAGGAAGAATGTAAGCAAGGCAAAGTCAGTAACATCAAATATAGAGTGATTCAACAAGCTTGCCTACGTCCATTGTAAATATCTCTTACTACATTTTACTCTTATAATTATGGAGCATTACAAGAGAATAATAAGAAACTAAGCACTTAAGACTGTAAAGGGTAGCCAATCTAAAGTACTCGAGGCTTTAATTTGTTGTAAGGAGAGTTCCGGAAAGGAGATAATAACCAGAATTGTAATATTTTCCATCCGTTTTGAAGTGGTAATGCGTGGGATATTTATAGTGGCTTAAATGGATGATAGAAGGCTGAGATTATGCAGTAGAGAAGGTGGAAAGTAAGCCAGGTTGTTGATCTGTTAGCGGGAGATAGCTATAGGTGGAATGGAATGTGTGGTTGAGAAGCAAGCCAGCTGTCCTTCTGTGATGGATGCAGACTTTGCATTTAATGTGAATTACATGCTAACGGCTCGCTATAGGAGCAGGCATGTTTTTAAAGTTTCATTATAGTACCTTGTACAATAGGCTATATGGATTGTCATTTACTTTTGCATGCCTATGTAGCAAGGCAGGCTAAGTTGGTCGGTTGATTTTTGAAGATGTGAAGGAAGCTAAATGCTACTAAAGAGCAGGTGGTGAGAGAGGTGTCGAGGGGTCGGTTGTGAGATGATGAAATGAGTTGTTTGCGACCGATCAAAGGTGACTAAGATAAGGCTGAGCCAAAGGCGGGTAACGCTGAAGCCGATCTTGACAGATGAGTGTTGTTTGAAGCCATCCTGAGAGTATCGGCAGGCTGGGAGCTGGTGTTAATGGGCTGGATTAAGCTAGGTGGGATATAGATCGTCATCAACGGGCCAATTTCTCAATACCTAAATTTGCTAAGAGTTGACTGGTGCTAAGGACTAGGTTACAAGAGGGATGTCAGGCTAGCTATGAGATGAAGAGACGAGCTGCTTGGGACCCATCGGAGGCATTTATAATGAAGCAGGGCCAAAGACAAGTCCTGCTTGAGCTGGACTTGTCGAATATTTAGATTTTCTAGAGCTGTGTCGGTCGACAATTGAAGTGATGTTGAGAGGACGTGCACTGTATATCGTGCATGATAATTTCATAGTAGTTTAGAAGGATTCGCTAACATTTTATGTAATGCAAACTAATTAACACTACTAGATTGCATTCTGTACAGTGCAATCCAATCTATTACAATAAATGTAACGACTTGGTTTTTCAATCGTTCAAATTTAAAATATTTAATTGATTTTAAATATTGAAAAGTAAATTTAATAAGTTAAATGTTTAAATAATTGAATCTGGAGTATAATGAAGAATAAAAAAATGATTTATAAAGTTGATATAAATCTATTTAAATTATAATGGAGTTAGCAGACTTTTAAAATTGATTTAAAAGTGAATAAATAGAAATTGAAAATTTATTGATTTAATTAACGTGTAAAATTGTCATTTTTGACACTGTCTCGGATTTCGACGAAACCAGTTTCATTGGATCCGTAATAGTGAGTTATTATAGGATTTCAAATTTTGTAGCGATCGGACTTACGGTTTGGTCGTGCGAGCTCAAAACACACAGAAATTAATTAAAGGAAATTTAATTAAAATAACTCGATTTGAAAACCTATCTTCAAATACGATGGAATTAGCCTCCGATTCATATTCCACTGTGTTCGAAATAGGGGTAAAATATTGTTATCGCCAGGCGGCATGCTTTGTTTGGAGTTCGGAATTATTTTAAGTGAATAGTAATTTATATAAATAGGGGACACTAACTTGCAGAACCATAGGAAATTAGGGCCAGCCGCCACCTTTAATTTTAAAGGCCAGAAATTCGCACTATTCTCCCTCAATTATCTCCGCATCCATCAATTATTACCAAAAACTTTCTAAACGAAAATCGTAGAGGGCGACGAGATCTATAATCTGAACGGTGGCGATCGTGATTGGTGAAGCAGATCGTTTTGGATCTCGATGTAAAGGCGCGGCGTTCAAGGGCGATTTCCAGGCGATGGGGATGGCCGAGTTCGACCGGTCTCTGGCCGTGGGTGGAGCTCGCGTAGGCGCATGATGTGGTGGTGTATGATCGTCGAATAGATGATCGTGGGTGGTGCGGCAATCGAGGGATGCACGTGCGTGAGTGGGTTCGGTGAAAAGCTGTAGCGTGATAGAGGAAGAAGGATTATGATAATTAATTAGGTTAATTAATTTAGTTAATGATGTAATTAATTATATTATAATTCGTGTAACTTATAAAATGCATAACTTCTTCATACGAGATCTGTTTCACACGAAACAAGCGGTGTTGGGTTCCTATCTGAAAATACTACGCAATGAAGTTGGGTTAGACTGATTTGGAGCTGTTGAAAATTTTGGTTAAAATTAAATGCTCATTTCATTTTAATCGAATTAAACGCTGCAACGACGAAAGTAACCAAAGTGAGTAATACTCACTCTCTTTGGCCCGATTATATTTTTATATAAGTGGAAATAAATTAATTATATGTTGTTTGATGATTGTTTCGATGTTATGCTATATTATTAGTAGTGGGATATATTTCTGCCTATTGGAGCAGATGAGACCCTATATGTTCCTGTGTATGAGCGGATGACCCTTTGTACACGCGTCTGCCTCGAAGCAAACATTGTACATATTTTCTCATATGTATATTTGTTGCAGGTTACATATTGGAGGGATCCAACTGGATTCCTTACCATTGTTGACTTTTATTTACACATATTTTTATATATGTTGTACCATGTGATGTTTGATGTGATGGATGCCATGTTTGCTATTATTGATGTGAACCCCCTTATTTAGCGCGTTTGCAGCATTGGACCATATTTTTGGAATTTTGAAATATTAAAATGATGATTTTGACTTTAAAAAAAGGATTTCAAAGTGATTTTGAAAATATATATGTCTTAATAATGTTTGAATTATTAAAGAAATGAATTTATTTTAAATGAATAAAAAGTTATAATTTTTATGTTATAAAAATTATGGCTTTATGGAATATACTTAAATATGATTTTGAAATATGAAGTTAACTATTTTGTAAAATAAGTTAAATTGAGAATCTTGAACTTATTATAAATGGTTTATATATAAGATTTATAAAATTGATATTTTATAAATAAATGTAATGGAATTATAAACGAGTTTTATAAGTGTTAAAATGAAAGTTTATAAAGGAATGTTATTAATAAAGAGATTTAATGAAATGGATTTTTAAACGGTGTTTTATAAATATTAGAAATTGATTTATAATCAAATTTGTATATGGATTTGCAATTGAAATTTAGAAATAAATTTATAATGGACTTTATAAATAATGAGATTACAAAAGAATTAATTTGTGAATAAAGAGATTTATAAGTAAATAAACTTATAATGGGATTTTGTCATATAAATGAGATAAACGGGAAATTGGTTAATAAAGGAATTTTATAAATGGAAGTTTTTATAAAATAGAAATATGAATTATAAACATTGTGTTATAAATGTGAAATCAATTTAATTTGATAAGCTAAATATTGATTTTTATAAAAGGAAATATATTCACGTTTTTAAAGTGAAAATCCTTAAAATGAATGTTTTGGAAAGTGATATTTTAAAATGGAGTTTCAATGGTTTGAAAATACAATAAGTTGTGAATTCACTTATCATTAAAATAACTTTATGAAATGTTTTCCAAATACTGAAATATCGAATGGTTTTGGAAATATATCTTTTAAAGATAATTTGAAGTAATAAATTTGGAAAATGATTTAATAAATAAAATATTAATAAATCAGGCCTAGTGGCTGTTTGTGTGCTAAATTATATTTTTGACCATTTTAGTTTCTCGACTTGATATGGAAACTATTTAGTCATTTAGTACGTAGCCATCTATGTAGGCTTGATTATCGTTTGGTGTAAAGAATGTTGCTTCGAGTAGTGCGGAGTGATTACTCTAATCTACCGAGCTTCCTTCTTTGCCGAAGGATAGTAAGTTGAAAGTTGGAAACGTGATAAGTCTATGAGACTTGATTTCTGTATGAGGTTGAGTAACGCTTTTGTGTTGTTGGTGCAAAGAGACGGGGATCGATTTATCCGAAAACCACTTCGGACCAACCTATATGCAAAGATTGTATAGTTGATGATATTGATATTTTGGATTTTCATAGTGAAGGACCGCTTGTTGATCATTTGGGGTTAAAATCCCAATATAAATATAGTAGCAGTAGTCTCTTCATTATGAAATATCCGATGCAAGGACTACTCTCTACTAATCCGTCATGATGTGGTAAGAAAGTACCTTAGGTTTGTCCTGTTTCTGGACAACTTGTATGGATGAATGTCTGACAGTGCATTTTCTGAGATTACGTAAATTGGTTTTTACAAACATACATCTTTATTGGCGGAGAAGGAAACTTCTCTTAGCTTAACACCGTCCTTGAGACGTATGATTTCAGGGGTTGTATTTTTGTGGAAGGCAATTAGTAGTCAACGGAAATGGCAATGTGGCTTTCAAAGATGATGTGATATGTGATATGTGAAAGGTATTCGATTCCTCTTTTGGCCTCACACCCCAGGAAATGACTAAAACATGGTAGAAGCAGCAAGGCTAAGTGGGTCGTTCCCATTAGGAGATGCCATCATCCTTCTAGATTAACTCTACACATGTCTAAGTATGTGGTGAATGTATAACCTGGGTATCCATTAAATTTCGGTAACAAACGGGGTGATGACATATTCGGTACTATCCAGGAAGGGGTAGGCCGGTATGGTGTTGGTTTAGGCGGGCAGTATCCGCTCCCTATGTGCATCCCTCTAGAGGTGTATTGTATGGAAGGTAGTCCCTTACCTAGTCATTTGTATGGAATCCATTATCCACTACGTGCCTGCCATTTTATTTGTAAACCTATTATGTTGGAATTTAATAATGTAACAATTTCAACTATGATTAATTATTATTTGTGCAACAGACACTATTATAATATAAGAGAATTTGATATGAAATGTTTTGGTTATCATAAAGAAACACCCGTCCATGTTTATATGTGGGCGTGGTATTACGAGATACCCTTCGTTTTGATAAAGAAAGTTTGGTAATCCTAAAACTTTAAATTTCACTTGAGATGTGTTTTTCTCACGCTGGTTTACCAGACTGATCCTGCTGTTCTTCCCTTTCAATGCTCGGGTCAGACCGAGTATATTTACAGATTGAGATTTGGTGCTTTTGGAGCTTCAGCAGACGAGCTGGAGATCTTCATGTCGTTTACACGTATTTGTTTATTTTCCGCTGCATTGTTGTTATAAATTATCAGCATTTGTGTGGACAAGTTGTTATAACTGTCCAGGTTGATAATTATTTATTTGTGTACTCTGATTGATGTATATTACAGTTTCTCTTTTGTAAAGATTATTCATCTATATTATAAGTTATTCTGCTGCGATGTGAGATTCTATATTGTTATGGTTATGTTTCTCTCTCTTCTTCTTCTCTTCTCTTCTTCTCTCTTCTTTCTTTCTTCTCACCCTCTCTCTTCTTTCTCATGACTTTCCGTCATTCTGTGCTTTTTGGGTCAGACATGTGTGGTTTATTGTCCATTTAAAGGGTACAGATTAGCGGGTCATCACATTAAATTTCAGTTTGATCATTTTTATTTATTTTTTTAGGCTTTTCTAAGTTGAGATATATAAATAATGGAAAAACATTTCTTAAAAAATCAATTAAGAAGTATTTTAGCCAACTTAAAATGATAGGGATTTGGATTACATTTAGAAAAGTGATAAATCGGTATAATCTATTTAAATTAATAATACGGACCCGAAATCAAAGTCAATTCTATCTTGTATAAAAGAATAAATGAATTATGGGATATGTATCTCTTATCCTGAAAATATTATGGTTAAAAAAGTGAAAAAAAAAATATATAATAAACATGAATTGAATGGTCAATAGAATCGACTTAGTTGGTTGATGGTTCGTATTGTAAGATGAAATGTCACAAGTTTGAATTATAAAATTGACAATAAGTCGGCATTAATTGGTCATTTAAAAAAGAAAAACAAAAGGAAAAGGGTGGATGAATTGAGTTCTTTTTTTTTACCGTGTACTTTTGTACAAACCTATTATAATGGCAAACGAACGCAAATTATGAATTTTGTTCGAATATTTTAATTATTAATGATTTTCTATTATACTGGCAATGGACGAACTAATAAGGGCCCAGATCAAATCTTCGTCCATGACCGATATAACTTTAGGCCGGTCCTACTTCGGGGTATATATGTTGTAGTGATCTTGAACCAGCAACACAATAACTATTGAATTTTGGAACTTGCATCACGATTTAAATGATTATCTGTACAATTTCTATACGTGCTAATCTTATAGGGGTATATTAAACAACAATTCAGGGAGAAGGGAGAACTAAATACCTATATGTAGCAATGAACTCAAGTAGCCGCTTTTAGCACCATTATTTTTAACACTAAACAATTATCATTGGGCATTTACTTAAAACTTAAAAGTTATACTTTTCATTAGTTAATTAGATAAATAATGCACTTTTTTTTAGTAACACAGAATCATAGAGCAGCTCAAGTCATGTGTATCCTGACTAACTAATTAAATTAACTAATTTATTTGATTAAAAGAATGTTTGTGATTGTATGAAGAGAGATGGCACATGGTTGTTGGGGACGGAGAAATTGAAGTCCATAGAGTATTTTGGTTAATAGAAGGTAGCTGCCTAGGGCAACGGACGTGGAGGAAGCAAACAATGATTATTCAAAATAATCTGAATTATATATTATTGAAGCACCCAACTTAAATAACAATTGTATTATGTTTTGAGTGGCTTGTTTACTACCCAATGGAATTAAGTAATCAAAATTCAATACTTATCACATAAACAATTAGCAACAATTGTACTATATTTTGAGTAGCTTGTTCATTATTCAATGGAATTAATGATGTGTGTTCTTTTGTTAAATGAAAATGGCATTTGAAAGGGCACAAAATGAGATTGTTTAACGAAAGAGGAATGCGTTGTTGTGTTGTAAAAGAGCATTTGAAAATGGTATTTTAAAGAGGTACAAAATGAGATTATTCACTTTGTTATTATAAATTATATTGTAATGTAATTGCATTGTTTTAAAATATATGTATTTTGAGAATGTAACTAAATTTGTAAATTTGATAATTCAATTACAATAATAGTATAAATACAGTTACGTTAGAAAAACAATTCCAATTACATATACAACAATAATACAATTGTAGTTATAAAATACAAATTACTAATGTTATACAAGTAGTTCCTAATGTTGTCCAACAATAATTAGTTCATTTCGTATGTTATCTCGAATGACTGCATGGAATTTGTTGTATTTCTTTCAAATGATTCATGATCATTACATCTGGACGTTCGAATATTATAGTACTCTTCTAGCAATTCTTCTTGAACTATATCAAGACTACCATCATATGCCATAAATTCTAGGTCTCCTTCTTTGTACCTTCGACGAAATTGTGAACAATCATTGTATCTGTAGCAATCTTTACTTGAATTTTATATTTGTATGTCAAGCATGTCATTAATATTGCAAACTTTTTCCTTCAAATTCTTAAATTTATTCGATTGTCATATGTAAACTCAAATTGTACCAATTGAAAATCTTAATTCAGTCTTTGTTTGGTTTTGTGTTTCATTAAAATCTAAAATATGGTATCTAGTATTGTGGCAAGGAGTGAAGTATCCATCCATTAGTGGATATCCTGAGTCAACTAAATAATAGTCCTACCAGTGGACAAGGAAAATTCAAATTTTTGTTGTTTAAAACTAAACAAAAAACATTAACGTCGTGTGCAATTCATTTCTACCATGCCCTTACAAATGTAAATGTTAAATCAAACGTGCATACAACCATAACATTATGTATTGCAAAGCCTTTTCGTCCAACATATTGTTACATATCTGTAGTAAGGACATGTGTAACTACATATATATCTTCAATAGCCTCAGTACAATTTTTAAAAAATGGGTAATATCTATGTGATGTACTAATTTGTTCTTCGAGTCTATTAAATTGAGGGTCTATCAACCTAATAATATCCTCAGATATTAACTCAACAATTTTCAAAACTTCATGAAAACAAAAACTGTGTTATTTAATTATTGAAATTTTTTAGCAACCTTTCGTATTGATTTAGCTAAGCAATTGTGCATAGAAAGATGGTTGTCATTTCCTTAACGCACATACCAGATGTTGGCTTAAAACTTTAGCCTTCCAATTACTCACATCATATCAGAAAACAAAGTCCTTTCAGTCGGAAGTTTCGTTGGCAACGTTATGTAGACTACATGGTATATCGTTAACCCAATGAGTTTCTTTATATGATAAAGTGTGAATTCTATATATTGAAGTTTTCTATAGCGTATTAAGTCTCATAGTAACTTATATATTAATCAAATCTTCGATATCAGAATCTGAATGATCACTTTTTTCATACTACTCAACAATTGATATTTTTGCTCGTAGTTAAGAAAAATGGAAATGGACTGAAAATGGAGAGTATGATGGAACGGAGATGAAGGGGAAATGGAGTGTAGAAATACGGTTTATTGAATAATTGGTGTTAATTAGTGACTCCAACGTTGATTTTCAATCCCAAACGGTAAATTTGTGCGATCTACATCAGTGACGCATCAAAGGCGCCCGACACTATGCCAAATTGACCAGCGAACGCTGCCCGATCAAAGGTCAATACCTATCATATATACTACCAAAAATGAAATTAGATCAACGAAAAGCATGACACTTAAATGATGCCTCATGCTTTTTACATGACTATTAATTTGACACGACTTTTACTCTAACGGCAAACGTTACGTGATTCTAATAAAGACACAAGATACAAGAGTTAACCTATGTGCATGGATTATGGATAGTATAGTATCCTAGAATACATTATTAAATTGTAAGCACCCTAGAACAGTATAGTACTGAAAGCATCAATTCACATGTCTTCTTTCCCAAAAAAAAATTCAGATAGCGAACGCTCAAGAAACCTCATATGTATATTATAGAAAACACAAGAGACATAAAAGAAGGCCTTAGTTATTAACACAAGGCGCTGTCTGATAACAACCCCCGTTCTACAACATTAACAACAAAAAGCTAAACAACACGTTTTATATACACACATTAACTTAAAAATCATAAAAGAAATAAAAGAAAAGGTTTAAGCAGCAGCGACGATGTTGGACATATCCCTAGAGGACCTGTTGTACTTCATGTGACTCTTAACAAGCTGACCAGAAGCAAGTGCACCCATCAAAGATAGCTCACCAGCCAAAACCGAACCGGCTACAACAGTCGCTAGCAACCTCGCATTAGACCCAGGTGATTCGGTGCTCGCGCCCTTCACCCCAAGCAGGTCTAAGCACGCTGACTGGGACGCCAGCTGGGTCCCACCGCCAACTGTACCGACCTCAATGGAGGGCATGGTGACCGAAACGTGTAGGTCTCTGCCGTCATTTACGGCTTCCATCATGGTGATGCAGTGGGAGCTCTCTATGTTTTGGGCTGGGTCTTGGCCCGTCGCTATGTATATGGCCGATACTATGTTGCTTGCATGCGCGTTAAAGCCGCCTAAGGCTCCTGCTACTGCGGATCCTGCTAGGTTCTTCACTGTGTTTAGCTCTACTAGAGCGGGTATGGTTGTTTTGAGCACTTTCTGGACTAGTTCTCCTTTTATGATGGCTTCGCATACTACTGATTTGCCCCTTCCGTTTATCCAGTTAACAGCAGCTGGTTTCTTGTCTGAGCAGAAGTTGCCTGTTGCATGCAGATGTTTGTTTCTGTTAGAATTTGTGTGTGTAATGTATGTACACACACATGCATACATTGTATGGAAAGGAGTCTAAGGGTTACAATTCATGTTTCTCATAAGGTTTTCTCTTCCATGATCAACGCTTAAGGAGTGTGAACTTTTGGTAGTTATAAAAGTTTTAAAAAAAAAGTTGGTTAATCCCGCTTTTCAGTTTAACCAAACCAAAAATTACTTCACATTTAATACGTTTGAAATGTTAATTAAATATATCTAACGATAAAACATAAATTTATAATTATAGTTTTTCTATTTAATATTCTTATGCTTTATACCCCTAATATTAACGTGTTAATGATATAAAAATTATTAAATTACTAAATTAAACTAAAATATTGTTAAAACACTACCTAATTTTGACAATATGACAAAAGTGAAATTAACTTAATTAAATTAATGACTAGGCAAAATAATATTTTGGGTTAATTGGATAAAAAATTAATTTTAAAATTGAATCAAACCAGTCAAAATGATTTAGTCTGTGTTGCGTAATAGCGATTGGGCACACACTTTACTTTATTTTAACAAAAAAATACTCAATGTTATGCGTCTACCAGCTCATATTTATACAATATTTCTTCAAGTTATTTAATGATGTGGAAGTATTTTAATTTCAAACCGTCTTTTTCCTTGAAACATGGGAGACACCCCTAATAGTTTGGTTGATCTAAAGTATGGTCACGGCTAAGTAATAATACTAACGATGAGTTGAACACAATTTTGCATGTAATATATAACAATAAACGTATTTTTTGAGAAAATTTTACAATAAATAGTAGGTAAAGACTCTAGAGTCTAGACACTAACTGTATAAAATTATGCTTGAGAACAATACAAGTCCCCAACAAGACCTTGTAGATAAACAAAAGCTCAAATAGATGATCAGTTTAGCAACTTAACTGGATAGTTTTAGAAATCACGAGAAGAATAACTTGATGAGGTAGCAAATTCAGAGTAAGATAAATATGGTATTACTTTTGTAGGTATAGTTTAGAGAAGTTTAATTGTGAGGCACATGTCGCTTAACACAAATGCATCATTAAAAAGTAATCCTACACTAAAGGTTAATCGACCAACAAAAAGAAACAATTGAAGATGAATCTGACACAGCTACGAAAAAGAGAGTCGCAAATGAATAGACAAATCAAAGTAAACTTTGCCAGTTTTGGCAAGACAGTTTGCAAATATTCTAGACAACTCTTTAAGATCTGCACGTTTTTTCTAAGATACCAAAGAATCTGGTCCATGCAACTGGTAAGCAACAACAAAAGTTCTCCTTTTGTAGTCGATGACTAACATAAAGTGATAGGATGAAAAGAAAACAAGTTGAATACAAATAAGAAAGAAAGAAGACTAGAGAACTAACCAGAAATTCCAATAACTTCCATGTCAGGGAAGTCGGTCTGAAGAAAATCCAAGACGTTCTGCACTCCTTTGGAGACCATGTTCATCCCCATAGCATCTCCAGTTCTGCATGTGAATCTTATGTACAAATTCCTCCCTGCAAGTGCGCATTGTATTCCTTGAAGTCTTGCAAATCTACTTGACCTGAAAAAGCATAGTAAATAGATGCTGCTAAATCATCCCACTATAATACATTACCAATACACGCTATCAATCAATAGCAATATCAACATATTTAAATTGGTTGAACATATGATTTAATGTTATTTATCCGCATGCCTCCACATCAAAATACATGCAAACAAACAAAACATAGTGACAAAAAAACCAAGAAATATACTATTATGTACCACTAAATCAAATCATAAGAGAAAAGTATGAATCTTTATACCTATTGAAAACAACAGCAAGAGTATCAAAATTAGCAACCTCCTCCAAGAAGAACTTAAGCTCAGCAGCCCTCTTTGCAGTCCCAAATCTGACAACGGGGGCCCTCGTCATACCATCTTTCAATACAACACTAGTGGCCCCACCGGACTCTCCAATCACCTTACATCCTCTGTTTGTACTCGCCACCAAGCACCCTTCTGTGGTCGCCATAGGCACATAGTAAGCTCTACCATCCAATAATAATGGACCCGCAATCCCAACGGGTAATGAAACGTACCCGATAGGCATTTCACAGCACTGACCCAATATAGACTCGTAATCGAATCCACTTAATGGTAAACCTTCTAAGCTTTTATCTGTGATTATCTTTAAGGCCTCGCGTCGAACACTTGCTGCGCGTTTGCAATCCCCTAACTTTGATTCCAAACTGTAAGATGGTATTTTTCCTGCGACCACATTGTTTATGATCTCCTCGTCTTCAGCGTTGACGATTTCGGTATTGATGGAATTGCTTGGCTTTTCATCTGAAAGAAGAGGGCATTGCTTCGGTATTTTCTCTGCAACTTCATCCTCGTCGTCGGAATTGGAAACGACGTTTTGAACGAACGCGATTCCAAAAAAGCTAAGCAGATAGATTAAGGAGCAGATCAGAGAGACGATGGAGCAGACCTCTGAAAATTCGACGAAGTGCAGTGGCGTAGAGTTGCGGATCTTTTCGCGCCACCTGCGCATCAGGAAGAGGAGGGAAGACATGAAAAGGACGGAGAAGATGAGATTGGTATGACGAATGGGGAGAGGGAGGGCGTCGGAGGCCCGAACCTTGGGATCCGCCGGAGAGGGGTGGCGGCGAGCGTTGGAGGAGGGTACGGGGGGAGGGAATCTCCGGCGGACCTCCATTGATTTAGTTTTAGAGGAAATGCGGGAGGTGAAAATAAGTGTGCAGAACCAGACCGCGAGAGTAGGAAAGGGGACAAGGAAAACGGGAGGCTAGGAGGGAATTTTTATAAAGGAAAAAAGGGTGTGGTCACCCGGTGGTGATTGTAATTTAATTTAGTAAAATGGAGGGAGGTAACTATTTTGAGTGATTAGGGAGGAAAAAGGTGTTTTGAATTTGAATGGTTAGGAGAAGGATCTGATGCGAGGGCAAATTTGGGTCTTAGATAATTTTAACGATGTTCTGATTAGCTATTTATGAAGCTACATACAAGGACAACAAAGAGTCTGGTAACTGTTGCATGCTTAACCGTGCTATTCACACTTATCTTTTTCTTTCAGTCCAGCGTTATATCATTTTATTAAACATTAATATTTTTTATATACTTCTAGTCATGATATTCTATTCATTCACTCAATCTTACACAATCGTAATTTTCATCTCTTTTCAACAAATGTTACATATTTCTCAACCAAATCAAAATAAAAAATAAAAAAATAAGTAAAATCTTTTTTTGCCTACTAGATGATGGAAGGTAAAGATTTAGCAAATAATCTCAATTGTGATTATCATGAAGATGTTACTTTCCTTTTCATACAGTAAAGTCTAATTTTCTTTAACAAATCAATCATAGATATGTTGTTTAGAATTTTTTGATTATTCAACAAATCAATCAATCGTGACCAGTTCAATCGCAATTTGAAAATCTAGGTATTTGCAAAAAAATTGGAGAAACAATGCTTACTCGACGACTACATAGGTTATTGAAAGGCGGTGAGCTTCTGACTTACTAATAAACGACTTGACTTTTTCATATTTCCTTCCAGGCGGCGGCGTTCGTTCTAGAAGAAAGAGAGAAATAAGCTTTTGAATACATGTTCATGTGAATAAAGTAGTAATTGGTGTTAGGAAGAGGAAAATAGAATTGTTTAAGATGACCTTTAGTTTTTGTGGTCAGAAGGGAAAAACCTAGATGCCAATAGTAACACACTAAATATATGAAACTTTGAACACCCGAAAATTAAATAGTAGATTTCACCTGAAAGAATATCATCCGTTAAATTGTCTGCTAGTTGCCTGTGATCCTCCTTTCTTTTCAGCTCCAGATGTTTGGGGTGCTTTATATTTCAAGTAAAGCAACTCCCTTAAAATTTCCTTGAATTTAAATGGTTGGTTAATATTATCTGGTTTTTTAACCAAGCGGCTTTCAAATGGATCTGGAAATTAGGATGAAGAAAAAATGATCCGAAGACTTAGGATCATGCTTGTAGGGGCAAAAGGAATGGACTCAAGAATGTGAAGCAAGTTTGGACCAAGGGAAACAGGTCAGTATAGACCACTTTTAGGTTGATACCGATCACATTTCGTGCCTTCTGTGAAACTCAAGAGCTACGGCACATGAATGGTTGGCATGAGTGATCATCTTGGGGTGCATTTGTGAAGGAATAGGTAAACAACTCTAAGGAAGTTCTAGAGGAAAGACGACAAGTGCTGAGAATATCATAACCTTTCGGAAACAACACAACTTCTAGGAAAAGTGCTCAGAACATGATGAATGGAAGATAGATGACTACGAAAAGGAAGATGGGGTCACCTCCCCTCAAAAAATCAGGTCGACATCGAGTAGATTTTACGGCTCTAGAGACTCCTTCCTCTTCTACATTTTCGGATCTGAAGTATGACCTGGTATATTGAGATTTGACGATACTACTAAGAGACTTCCCGATAAAGACAACACTTATGACATTTGAAAAGGGACTATTGGCATTTTGCTTTCTTCATCCTCTATCTTTCATCAACTCTAGTCTTTAAGGAAGTTACTCTTGGCTATTCTAACCATTGTATTTGTGGCTATAATCTATAATCAATATCAATACAATGGATGTAGGCCTTGGATTTGCTAAACCACTTTAGATGTTCTCTGTATTATTTATTGTTTTTGTTAGATCTCTATATTTCTACTCATTTTTGGGTGTTGTGCCATTTCCAGGTGTTTGCACAAAAAATGGACAAACACCTCAAAGTTGTGTGATTTAGTATATCTTATTAGTGATTTGGGTGATTTATGCAAATATATGGAAAGTAGGGGCTAAACTGTAAAAAGACACGCAGATTTATAGTGGTTCAGCCAGAATATACCTACGTCCACTTTATATGTTATTTCTCTTCTCTTGTTTAGATTACAAGTACAAAGCTTCGATACAAGTAAAAGAAAGTTGTTTGAAAGTTCTCTCCGTGCTTGAGCTCTCAAACTTGTCCCCATGGTTGTACCCCTGCCCCTCTATTTATAGAGTGAGGTTGGGAGCAGGGGTCTTGAGTGTATATAGCTGCTGGTGGGCCTGGGCTGATGTGATCTGGCCTGGCACGTCTTGGTCCGGTAGCATTTGGTCCGACGATGATTGGTCCGACATGGAGTTGGCATCGAGTTGGTCCGACATTTGGTTGGTCCGGCATTGGGTTGGCATCGAGTTGGTCCGGCATCTAGTTGGAGGCAGGTTGGTTCGGCAGTGTTGAAGGCAGGTTGGTTCGGCAGTGTTGAAGGAAGGTTGGTTCGGCAGTGTTGATTTGGTTCGTCTAGCTTTGGACCGGTGGTGAGAATTCACCCAACATTTGCCCCCCAAAGTGGGGTATATGCTGGCATATGGCCTACTTTGTTTCAGGTTATCCAATTTTTACATTCCCATTCGATATTTAGTACCGAACCGGTTGGTCCGGAGGTTTACTCTCGCCTATAAGTACGGAACTAGGGCCTCCGCTATTGCCCACCGAACGAGATTGCCGAACTAATTTCAAAACAAAACTTCCTGCCGAATCAATTGTGTTGCCGAATCAGGTGAGTGCCGAATGGCTTCTTCGATTCATTTCGCTTTACCGAATGAGCTTAATATAGGAAGGTCTTGATGCCGGATGGACTTTATACCGGATGGACTTTATACCGGATGGGTTTTATACCGGATGGGCTTTATACCGGATGGATTTTATCCCGGATGGGTTTTATACCGGATGGGTTTTATACCGGATGGACTTTGTACCGGATGGAATTTATCCCGGATGGGTTTTGATATAAACTTGCTTGTTTTACACTTCTGCGTCCTTCGTTTTAACGGCGTACTTTTTCGTGTTACAGATAATGTCTCACAGAGTTGAAACTCGATCAGATAAAAAGAAGTCCCAGGGCGAAGGAGAATCTTCCGCATTGCCCCCTGCTCAGCCAGGACCAGAACGTCACGGAACTGCCCCGAGATCACTGGTGGACGGGTACGGCCCTCAGGAGCTTCTGAACTCCCCGCCCGATTGCTTTCCCAGCTCCCTCAAGGAGGAGCAGCTTGATGTCATCTCCCGTTCTTTCGGGATCGATAGAGCGCGCATGCTGTTGCCAGGGAGAGAAGTTATGCCATATGACCCTCCCGAAGGGTACTTTGCCTACAGCAGATACCACTGCATGTGCGGTGCCATCCCATCTCTTAATGCTTGGGTAGTCAGCTTTCTTACATACCTAAAGGTGGCCCCATTCCAGCTTCAACCCAATTCCTATACTATACTGGTGAGCCTCTTCGTCATCTTTCAGAGGAAGTATGGGCGTGCTCCTTCCAACCGGGAGATCCGGTACTTATATAATCTGAGGGGCTATAAGAAGGGGTCCCCATACATCAGCTTGGAGTCAGTTGTAACCTTCAAGCCGGTCTTGGATCTGTATTCTAAGTACAGCATGTTCAAGAAGGAGTGGTTCTTCGTCAGGGACGACTCTGTTTCTATTCGGCGTTTCACCTCTGGATGTAAGTCGACGCTTTATTTATAACCTCCATTCTGGCTGCGATGCTTCTTCTCATACGTTTTCATTTTTTTGCTAGCGACAGGTGGCTTTGCGGTTGTGGAGACTGATCGCCTGGTTCAGATGGCGGCTGAGATAGAAGCTATCCCTGGGAGAGATAGATCAGCTGCTTACCTGATCACAAAAGCGACCCTTCTGGAGTATAATTTGATCCTTCCACAGCAGTCAGTAGTCAAGCAGAGGGAAACGGCGGAGGAGAGGGCGGCTGCTCAAGCTAAGGGAGGTGTCACAGTAGAGAGTGGTAAGAGGAAACCTTTCACGAAACACCCAGTTGTCGGAGGTAAGAAGCTTAAGAAGTCGGACGGTCCTTCCCCCAGCACTTGTCCAATACTCCGGGGGAGGAAGATGTGGAGGAGGAGAGAGGTGAGGGTGGAGATGACCGGGAAGGTGGTGATGGTGGCGATGGCATCGGGGCCTTGCTTCCTGGGCAAGCAGGCGAGATCAGGAGTGGACGGATGATGAATTCCGCCAAGCTTTCGAGGGGCTGGACGGGGAACCGGCTTTGGTAGAGAAATCCGGGAAAGCTGACAAGGCCGGGACTGATGCAAGCGTGTCTTCCCAGACTATTCCAGCCAAGGTGGTTCCGACGACTCAAGGTGAACTTTTGACTTCTACGGGCTCCATTTATGATAGGAACTTAGGAATATTTTATGGTCGGCTCCCGTCTTGGAATGAAATCCAGGACTTATTGCAGTATCCTACTCCTCCCCAGGGTTTGTATAACAGATGTGTTTCCTTTCTTCTTTTAACCTTTAATTTAACGTGTTTCTTGAATTATGGATCAATGTAAGCTTGTAACACTTGTTCTTTATTCCAGGGGTGAACGAGGTATCCAAAACTTCAGATGTTCGTCATCGCCTCGAACAATTCAAGCTTCTCAGAGCTTCCTCCCAACCCAAGCCTCCGACCGGTCGTCCCGGAGATGTAGTATATTACCGCCCTCTTCTTGGGGTTATTAAAGAGGATATTCGGAAGAGGAAGAGGAGTCGCTCTTTGTTTGAATCTTCACCCGGTCCTCACGCCCCAACTCAAACTTCTCAGGGCACTCTAGAGGAGCACTTTATACCTTCTCCTCATTCATCCGAACGCCCCATTGTCATCCCGATAGAACACCCCGGTTCAGTTCGCAACCCGTTTGCTGGCCACCCGGATCTGGATCCGAGTTCTCAGGATATTTTATTTGACGAGGCCACAGGAGAGCATCTTCTTCCTCGTAATCCCATGGTACGAGTGCTCGATGAGGCTAAGTCCTTAGATCTCGATTTACTTACCACTCGGATAGTTACCATGGGAGACGAAGGCAAGGCTAATATTGACCGGGTCGCGGAGGAGACCAGGAAGCTGTTGGGGCATCATGCCCGGTTGGTTAAGGCTGGAGAGGAGATTGGGAGTGCCAACATTCGACTACGATTGATGGTTTCGGACCAGGCCAAGCAGCTTGTCGATCAGGCCATTCAGATTTCTCAGCACGAGGCTGCCTCCAGGCGGTTGAGGAAGGCTATGGAGGAGGCTTGTAAGGCGGAATTGCGGAAGATGGAGGCTGCCTGCAAGGAGCGGATAGATATGGCCATCTCGACAGTGGAGGAGGTTCGGAGGGCGGATCTTGAGCAGGTAGAGGAGCTGTCGGGGAGGCTTAAAGCCGCAGGGCTTGCTCTGGTCAGGCTAAAGGAGGAGATGGAGGCGACGAGGAGGTCCCTTCAGGCTGACTGCTCGCGATACCGACTGGAGAGGGATGCTGCCGTTGCAAGGCTATCGGTCTCTGAGGCTCGTATGAGGGAGTTTGAGGAAAATGAGGGGATGATGGATGATATGCTGCAGGATATGTACTTTCGCACTTGGAAGCAGGGCGGCTTATCTTGGATGGACAACTATCCCCGGGTTATGGCTAGGATTTACCTCAGGGCTTTAGAGGAGGCCAAGGCTGAGGCGGACAAGGAGGGTGGAGCGGCCTTTAGGATGGATGTGGTTACCGCTCAGTTTACCAAGGAGGAGAAGATAGCGGTGAAGGAGGGGATGCGGTTGTTTGCAGCTGAGGAGGCAGGCGTGGAAGTAGGGGATGATGACCAAGATGATCAAGGGGAAGTTGTTGGTAACCTCTTCTTCTTTAGTTTCTTCTTTTGTCAACTCTGTTGCTTATCACTAATGATTTCTTTTTCTGACCGGATAGGTGGGCAACAGGACAAGGGCAAGAATCCGACGCAGCCGGCTCCTTGATTAGGCCTGGAAAATTCTTTTTGTGGGCTTGACATGGTTGTATATGTTAGTCTTAAATTAGTAAAGTAACTCTTAGGTGGTAATTTTTTAACTTAAGCTGATTTTGTCGTCTTTTGAATGTTTGTTGCTATTTTAACATGTTGTATGAGAAATATAGCTATGCATATTCTTGTAATCAAATTGTGTTTGATGTCAGGTTCTTGTTTAAAACATAATTTTATGACTTGGAATGTTAGCGTGAGGTGCGAATAAACTATAACTATGTTTTTAGGCACACAAAAATAAAATACCGTCCCTCCTGCTTTAGTTGTAGACGGCGGCTTTAGCGTGACTGAGTGTGAAAATGTGGTCGAGTGCCCGGCCATCCGGTCTCATTTGCGAATGCCTCCTATTCTGTGACCTGTGCTTTAGGGATCGTTATAGAGGATAGGAGAAAAGTTGCTTAAGTAAAATTGAAATATGTGAAAAAGTAAAACTTCCAATCACGGAAGGCCTTCGATGTGCTTAAGTTCGTGGCAAACGGGCTTTGTAGTCACTTTCCCTAGCTGTGGGTCTTGGAGACATTTGTCACCGATCTTACGCCTCCGCGGGGAGTTAATTCTTTTTTACCATAGCCGCACTTAAGACACATCGGAGCCGAGATCGCGCACAGTAACTACCCGGGCCATTATGGCCCGTAATCGTGGGTATTATTCGATTTACTGTGGCCGGCTAGCGTGGGTGCCGATCGTCAACCGTGAACTGCCCCTGGCTGGCCACACCTTATGTTGGGGCTTATAGTCGGTTCACAGTTGCCGGCGAGTCGAACGCCGTAATGAGCTGCCTCGGCTATAGTCGGCCTTCTCGGTGGATTATAATCGGCTCATTACAGTTGGCTTTAAGGGCCGTCGCGAGCAATGAGTTAACCCGCAGCAGAGGGATGCCAGAGCAAAAGTGTCTCATTGGCGAGGGCATAGATTTGCGTAGTATCTGTTAGGTCTTGTCCAGGTGAAGTTGCGCTGTGGAGTGCTTTGGGTGGAAATGCTATACGCATAGGATTTTGTTCAACAGAAAAGGATAAAGTTAACAAGCAGCCAAGATATAAAGGAACAAGTTAAAAAAGAGACAAGGTTTTTTAAAGTGGTTCGGCACAAAAAGGCCTACGTCCACTGATTCTCTTTGTTAATTCACTTCATATGGGTAGTACAAGTTAAGAAAAGTATCGACGGAGGTGTTGGATGTTCCATGCCCTCTGGAACACCTCTCCGTCCACTGTTGACAAAATATAAGCTCCATTGTGGAGATCTTTATGAATTACATATGGTCCATCCCAGATTGGATCTAGTGCTCCGGGGCGAGGGAAGATTCGCTTGAGGACAAGATCTCCTTCTTGTAAGGTACGATGCTTGACTTTGGAGTTGTATTATGCTGCCACTTTTTGCTTATGGGCCGCTGCTTTAAGGACTGCATCATTTCTTCTCTCCTCAACTAGATCCAAAGACATGTGAAGGAGTTCTTCGTTCTCTTCCGGGTTATAGTGGATCCTACGGTGGGAAGGCACAATAGTTTCAACTGGGAGCATAGCCTCCGATCCGTATGCCAAAGAGAAAGGCGTGTGCCCCGCTGATGTTTTGAAAGATGTGCGATAGGCCCACAGTGCCGTAGGGAGTTCATCCACCCAAGCGCCCTTTGACTTTTCGAGCTTTTTTTTATTAGAGTTTTTAGAATTTTGTTGATGGCTTCGACTTGTCCGTTTGCCTGGGGATACGCTACGGATGAGAAGCTTTTGTGAATTCCGTGCTCTTGGCACCAGTTGGCGAATTCCTCGCTGTCAAACTGAAGTCCATTGTCTGATATGATTTTGAGTGGGACTCCGTACTTGCACAGAACATTTTTGATCAAGAAGTTAATAACTTTTGCTGAAGATACTTTATTCAGAGGTTCCGCTTCTACCCATTTGGTGAAATAGTCGACTGCCACTATAGAATATTTGGCCCCGCCTCGGCCCATTGGTAGCTCGCCGATTAAGTCAATTCCCCATATTGCGAAGGGCCAAGGGCTGGTCATTTGAGTAATCTCAGTTGTTGGTAGCCGCGGAATCTTAGCAAACTTCTGGCATCTGTCACACTTTTTTACAAAATCTAAGGCGTCCTTGCTTAAGGTGGGCCAGAAATATCCATACCGGAGTATCTTTTTTGCTAATGTTTGCCCTCCGGTGTGATCTCCGCAGCTTCCCTGATGAATGTTGAATAAGATTTCCTTGGCTTCCCTCCCAGCGACACACCTTAATAACGGGTTAGAGAATCCGCGCCGATAGAGGATGTCTTCTTGTATTGTGTAGCGGGAAGCTATCCTCAAGATTTTCTTGACTTCGTTACGCCCGTTGGGTAGTGTGCCACTTTGTAGGTAGCCTCGGATGGGAGTCATCCAAGTTGCTTCTTTGGTTGCAGCTATCAGATTTACTTGCTCAAAACTTGGGGTCAGTTGCTTTGAGATGGTTACTGCTCCGAAGTTGGCGATGTCTCTCATACTTGCTTGCTTTGCCAATTCGTCGGCCTCTTGGTTCTCTTCCCGAGGGATGTGTTTGACTAAGTAGTGGTCCAATCGGTTGAGAAGTAACTTGGTCTTCTTTAAATATGCTATGAGTCGTTCTTCTCGAGCTTGGAATTCTCCTAGTATTTGATTAACAATAAGTTGAGAGTCGCTATGAAGGCATAAAGAATTGGCTCCAATTTCTATGGCAAGTTCTAATCCAGCTATCACTGCTTCATATTCTGCATCGTTGTTGATGGCAGCGAATTCCAACCTTATAGCATAGTGCAGCTTATTTCCCCTGGGAGTGATTATTACCACACCTGCCCCCGAACCTTGTTCGTTTGATGCACCATCCACAAAGAGATTCCACTTGATGTCTTCTGCTATTTCCAATTGCTCCTTATCTTCGTTGGTAGTGAATTCGGCAATGAAATCAGCCATGGCTTGTCCCTTGATGGCGGTGCGAGGGTGATAGGTGATATCATACTGACTTAGTTCAATGCACCATTTAAGTAGTCGCCCAGAAGTGTCGGGACGATGGAGTACCTGCCTCAGTGGTTGATCGGTCAGAACTTTGATGGAATGGGACTGGAAGTAGTGACGCAGTTTCCGCGATGTGATTAGTAAACAGTATGCTAGTTTCTCAAGTTTAGGATATCTGACTTCTGCCACCGTAAACCTCTTACTGACGAAGTAAACTGGCCTCTACGTGCGGTTATCTTCCCTTACCAAGGCAGCGCTTAGGGCGTGAGATGACACAGCAAGGTATAGGTATAACTCTTCGCCTTCGCTTGGGGTCGAGAGTACCGGTGGTTTCTGGAGGTGTTCGATTAAGTTAAGGAAAGCGGTTAAGCATTCGTCGGTCCATTCGAACTTTCCTTTGTCTTTATTTAGAGCTTCGAAAAAGGGGACACCTTGTCCGTTGCTTTGGAGATGAATCGGCTTAGGGAGGCCACTTTTCCATTCAGGCTTTGCATTTCCTTTCGATTGGAAGGTATCTTGATATCCCTTAGCACTCGGACTTGTTCCGGGTTTGCTTCAATCCCTCTAGCATGGACGATGAATCCTAAGAACTTTCCTGATGACACTCCGAAAGAGCATTTTAGAGGATTCAACTTCATTCCATACTGGCGAAGTACTTGAAACATCTTGCCTAGGTGGCTTACGTGATCGTCGGCTTTCCTTGACTTTACCAGCATGTCATCCACGTATACTTCCATAGTTTTCCCTATTAGCCCTGCAAACATCTTGTTGACGAGGCGCTGGTAGGTGGCTCCTGCATTTTTAAGTCCGAAAGGCATTACCTTATAGCAGTATAAACCCCGGTCGGTGATTAAACTAGTGTGGTCTTGGTCGGGAGCATGCATAGGAATTTGGTTATACCCTGAGTAAGCGTCCATAAAAGATAAGAGCTCGTGCCCGGCTGTGCTGTCTACAAGTTGGTCGATTCGGGGAAGTGGGAAGCAATCCTTTGGGTAGGCGTCGTTTAGGTTGGAGAAGTCAATGCATGTTCGCCACTTCCCATTAGCCTTCTTCACCAGTACCGGGTTAGCGATTCATTCCGGGTAGATGGCTTCTCGTATGAAGTCATTGGCGAGTAGATTCTTTACTTCTTCATCGAGGGCTGCCGATCGCTCTGCCCCCATACTTCTCTTTCTTTGTTTTACGGGCGCCTTGGTAGGATCAATGTTTAGTACGTAGCATGCTACGTCGGGGGAGATTCCGGTCATATCAGCGTGTGACCATGCGAATACATCCAAGTTGTGGCGGAGAAAGTCAATGAGTTGCTCCTTCAACTCTGCTTTTAGTTGGGACCCAATTTTTAATAGTCTACTTGAGTCGTGCTTGTCTATAGATACAAACTCCATAGCCTCTGCAGGCTCGGCGGTGGCCTCCTCCTCTTTGTCCCTAGGGTCTAATTCATTGAAAGGGTCGCTGGTATATCGAAGAGGAGGAGCTTTCTTTAGTTGCTATGCTTCTAGAATTTTTGTGCAGAGGGCAACCTCTACACCCTTCCCTTTATCCTTCCTGTGATTGTGGCAAAGTTCAGTCACATAGCAGTTTCGAGCAACATCCTGGTCTCCTTCTACTTCCCCTACTCCATTGTCCGTTGGAAATTTCATCTTTAGGCACCAAGGGGCTAGGACAATTTGGAAGTCAGACAAGGCTGGCCTTCCTAAGAAGGCGTTGTAGGCCGAATGGTTTTCTATTAGCAAAAACGTCTATTTCCGTACAACGGAGCGGGGATGGCTTCCAATCTCGACGAAGAGGTCCAGTTGCCCGAGGGGCATCTTTGCATCTCCAGTGAAACCGTGTAGTGGTTTATCGCAGGGAGATACATCCTTCATTGATAGTTTCATTTTGTCGAATGCATGTTTGAACAGGATATTTACTGAGCTTCCAGTGTTCACTAAGATTCGGTAAACTTCGGCGGGACCGAGCCGGGCAGAGATAACCATGGGATCCATGTGAGGGTATTGCCTTCCTTCTAGGTCACGCTTACCGAATGTGATGTCATCACTTTCTTTCCTTTTCGGGTGGCGTTCTTCTATAACTGAATTGACACAGTCTTTATTGTCTCTGAGCGACTTTCCATATCTTTCCATCTCTTTCCAGCTCCTGTCTGCGATGTGCGGTCCTCCCGAGATGGTATGGACCACTATCTTCTCTTGACTAGAGCCGCTAGTGTTGTGGTTTCCTCTGCCGATCTCCGGTGAGGGTAGCCTTGGATTCTCATTGGCAGGAGCTGGAGCCCTATCTTGACCTTTTACATAGCGTTCCAGTTTCTTTCTTCTGATATGTTCCTCGATCAAGTCTCGGAGATGATGACATTCATTGGTATCATGCCCATGAGATTCGTGGAAGCGGCAGAACTTTCCAGACTTCTGCGCGTTATCTGATTCCTTCTTGTATGGTGGGCGTTTGTATCTAACTTCGCCTTGGGTGGCAAGGAAGATATTTTCGACGGTCTCATTCAAAGGAGTGTAAGTGTCGAATATCGGTCCTGGCCGATATAGGCGCTTTTCTCCCTTCTTGCCCCCAGCATTGTCTCTGGAATCATTTCTTCGAACGTCCCTTGCCACAGCAGGGGCGTTGCTGTGAGTTGCCTTATTTTTTTGTCCTGGCTGCCCCTCAACGGCAGCATCCTCAAGCCTCATATATTTCCCGGCTTCATGGAAGAAATCGGGTAAAGTAGCTGGTTTTTCTTTTGTCAACCTTCTAGCAAATTTAGTGTCCGGATGCACACCACTACAGAGGGCCATTAGAATAAGCTTCTCATCGGCATCTTGGACTGCGGCTGCTGCGGCATTAAATCGGGTTAGGTATTGCTGCAGTTTCTCTCCAGGCTTCTATTTGACGCTGGATAAGGAATAAGCGTCCTTAGGTTGTTCCACATGAATGCGGAACTGACTGATAAACTTTTCTTTCAACATTTCCCACGAGCTGATGGATCCCTGAGGTAGATGACAGAACCAGGAGGTAGCGAGATCCGCTAAGAAGAGTGGAAAGCATTTGCATAGTACTCCCTCTATCGCTCCACTCATGAGCATATGTTGTGTGTATCTCTGCAAGTGTACGATGGGGTCGGAGGTTCCTTTGTAAGGTTCCATTGTTGGCATCTTCCATTCCCGGGGGGTGATAGCAATTTCGATGTTGCGGGCGAAAGGGCTGGTTACCCTAGCGCCTATCCCTCGATCTCTTTGCTCCCGTTGGACGCACTCTCTGAATAAGCGTGCCATCCTTTCATCAGAATTTGGAGTAGATAAAAACGAATTCGGCTCTGTTCTGTGGGATTGATCGCGTCCAGATGATCTGTAGGGATGGTATCGTCTATCATTCCTCATACTCTCCGGTGGCTGCCTTTGGTCTTCTGGGAGCATGCTAGGGTCAGCCATAGTTGGCCCTTGCCTTGATCTTCCCCTGCTGGGTTCTGATCTAAGCACTTCCTCGGGTCCGACTTCGGGCTGGACTCTAGCTCGGCCCCGTTCACTGGCGTTTCCATGGCTAGGCAGTATGACAGGCTCAGCTACAGTTGACCTTCACCCTGCACCTCCCCCGGGTGGTTCGGTTCCAAGCGTTTCTTCAGGCCTAACTTCGGGCTGTGCTCGATCTCGATTCCTACCATGGCTGCTTCTGCCGTTAGCTCCTTAGAAGAAGGAAGATCTTTGTTGTCTCCGAGACCCTCCAGACTGGGACTCGCCCCATGATTCAGTGTTGCGGTTGGACTCTTCAGCATCCCTTAAGCGTGACATGAGATGGTCCACCAAGGCTTCCTGCTGGGACGTGAAGCGATTAGTTACTTCAACCACAACCCTGTCTAGATCTTCCCTAGTAATTGCTGCGGGCTGTTCTACGGTAGGAGTGGTCGGATTAGCCTGTCCTTCATTCGGTACTGCCGCTAGAGGAGGATGATTTACTTGATCCGTGACCGCTGGATCTGGAAGACTGCTGGAAGCGATGTTTTTTCCTTTGTTAACATCTTTTTTCTGCTTGGGAGGCATGTTTCCAGATGATGGATGATGTTGTTAGGAAAAAGGTTAAGTGGAAGAAGCTGAAGCTTCGAGCTTCAAGCTCTCAGTGAAAGCACCAAAAATATTTGCACAAAAAATGGACAAACACCTCAAAGTTGTGTGATTTAGTATATCTTATTAGTGATTTGGGTGATTTATGCAAATATATGGAAAGCAGGGGCTAAACTGTAAAAAGACACACAGATTTATAGTGGTTCAGCCAGAATATGCCTACGTCCACTTTATATGTTATTTCTCTTCTCTTGTTTAGATTACAAGTACAAAGCTTTGATACATGTAAAAGAAAGTTGTTTGAAAGTTCTCTCCGTGCTTGAGCTCTCAAACTTGTCCCCATGGTTGTACCCCTGCCCCTCTATTTATAGAGTGAGGTTGGGAGCAGGGGTCTTGAGTGTATATAGCTGCTGGTGGGCCTGGGCTGATGTGATCTGTCCTGGCACGTCTTGGTCCGGTAGCATTTGGTCCGGCGATGATTGGTCCGGCATGGAGTTGGCATCGAGTTGGTCCGGCATTGGGTTGGCATCGAGTTGGTCCGACATCTAGTTGGAGGCAGGTTGGTTCGACAGTGTTGAAGGCAGGTTGGTTCGGCAGTGTTGAAGGCAGGTTGGTTCGGCAGTGTTGATTTGGTTCGTCTAGCTTTGGACCGGTGGTGAGAATTCACCCAACACCAGGCTAAAAATTTTGGTGCTTCCATTGATAAAGAAGATTTTCAAATGCAGATCTAGCTTTCTATTTTGGATTGGGGTGTCCAGAGGTTAGATTTAGAAGGTTTTCATCAAAAGATTTGAAAATTTTGCATACTGGAATAAATGGCTCCATCAAGGAAGTCAAATAGATAGGGGAGCGGTGGTTGGTGCAGATGAGGGAGCCTCTTATCATACAGAGGCTAATAACCAGCCACAACAGCATT
Source organism: Allium fistulosum (assembly GCA_030737815.1). Classification (NCBI taxonomy): domain Eukaryota; kingdom Viridiplantae; phylum Streptophyta; class Magnoliopsida; order Asparagales; family Amaryllidaceae; genus Allium; species Allium fistulosum. Next base: position 924,793,246 of record CM060906.1, read on the forward strand.
GGCAGGACCATCTGTCCCTCAAGAGATGGTCACGAGAGTGGAGTTTGATAAGACGATGGCAGAACTGAATCAAAAGATGGCTGATAGTCAGGAGGTTCTATTAAAAAAGATGGACACTAGCATAGCTTTGCTGATCCAGCGGTCAAAGAGAACCAAAAGGAGCAGGAGAAAGACTTCACCTATTGGATCTGAAGAAGAGAACTTATCTACTACTGTCATAATAGAAGAGATGGAAAATAGAAGCAGAAGGAAAAGACCATTGGAGCGGCAGAAATGGTTTTGGAGGAAGTAGAAGATCTCCCTCTAAGGGGATTCAGATCAATACCGAACAAAATCAGGTCGGTACTGATATCTTCTAAGTCCCTTAGAGGATGAGGGGCTGAATCTATTGACTTGCCTGATTCTGGGGATGATCTGCAGCATAATTGTAATGGTTATGATTAGGATGTTGAAGTCTGAGACACTGGTATACAAACAACCGCTACAGAGCCAATTAGACGTCAGAAGAGAGCTAGAGGAGTGGTTCTCCCATAGGCTGAGGAACCTAGACATCAACTAGCAAACCAAGACCGTTTGTAGAGTCAAATACTCGACGTAGCTCTTGACGGTCGACCTTCAGAGTACCAAGCTAGTGAGGAACATATAACTGATATGATCAAGCGGTTAGTAAAAGAAAATATATGGAGAAAGAATTAAACTGGGTTTTGTGCCTTGTAGAACTCCATTCATGGAGAATGTTTTGAGGAAGGAATATCCTACGAAGTTTATAATGCCAACAATGCCATCTTATAACGAGACTACCGTTCCCAATCAGCATTTGTTAAAATATGAGTGGCATATAGATGATGCTAGAGCTACGGATGCAGTTTGGTATAGGTATTTCTTATTTTTCTGGATGGTGTTGCATCAATGTGGTTTACTTGGCTCACGCTGAAATCCATATCAACTTTCGATGAGTCGACGAAGAAATATTTAGAGTAGTTTAAACTCCATACCGCTCGGTCTAAGGACATGATGTCCTTATCCAGGCTTTCCCAAGGACCTAAGAAGCCATTGAAGGGGTTCTTAAGCATGTTTAATGATGCAGTTACGGAGGTTAATAACCCGAAGGAAGATTTGGTGTTTATGGCATTAGTTTGGGGGCAAACATCCGGACACGGGCTTTGAAAAATGGCCAAAAATGAAGCAACCAACGACTATGGAGGAATTCCATCAGAAAGCTAATTAATTCTTGCGTTTGAAAGAAGCAAATCAAGCTGCTAGAAAGACTAACGGTGGGCTGTCAAAGGAGGTAATTCAGAGTAACGTGACAATTAAGCATACCGACGAGAGTTCCAGTATCATGGCTGTAAATGTTGGTAATCATAATTGATAGAGTTAGGGGTATGCCCTAAGGGCAATTCTGTAATTTATTGTAAATTAATTAACTCTATAATCAATTCTCGTTCATAATAAAGGTATTTACTTTCTGTTATACATTTGTTATACTATATTATAAATAATTAAATATTTAACTAAAATATATTTAACAGAAAATCCACAAATGGTGTGTTTCTTATAGTATTTACAAATAGTTATAATCATGAGTATTGTATCATAGTATGACAAACACATCATTTTATATGTTCCTAGTCAAGATATATCGAAACTAGATATCAATGCATCCGTTGAGGCTAGAGTACGTAACGCTCTCCATATGTTGGGTACTGTATTTCTCAAGATTGCTGGAGGTACAAAGGCGTTACATACTTATAGTTATTAGATGACTATGGAATGACTCACTCAATAGCTTTATGTTAGCTAATATAACTAAGGTCAAATAAAAAATATCAACGTGACTGAGTTACACAGTCCTCTTGACTTGAGAATACTGTAGATCTTCAATATGAAAGCTTCGCTTTGATTATGGTCAAATCTTAACATGATGTCCATCAAGTGATTATAGTTGGGTCAAGTGGAAGTTGCAACGACCCATAATTTATGTATCGGAGGAACGTAGAATATTTATATTATTTTCATATGAAGTAGTATGATTCTAAAATTTTGGGAAATGACCCTTAAGGCCATTTCCTACATCTATGATTTTTGCTTGATTTCTATGACCCTGAAGATATTCTATAGCCTATAATTTTAAATAGGAGCTAAATTGGGGTCTGAAACCACTTCCACTAGATCGGGATGATGGTTCTTCTTTTCGTAAATTAGTCATAATAGGTAAACGGACATACCATTAGGAAGATATGGCCATTTTAAGTTTCACTTGATTTTAGATAGCTTATTAGATAATTAGCAAGTTAATCGGTAGGCCCAAAGCCTATTTCGATATTAGCATAGGGTTAGGGCTGATGGGGCTCTCTTCCATCATTTCACGCTTACCAAAAATAGAGAGAATCCCTATAACTATCTTCTTAGCCTAAAAGTTATTCAAACCCTTACTTTAATTAGCCTAAACACATCATTAGACGGAGATTAGCGGGACTAGCATCTTGGAGTGAAGATCGGCTATTGGAGATCACCATGGAGCTACTGTTCATCACTGGATTAGTGAATCATAGAGTTTAGAGAAGATTGCGTAGGAATTTGGTGAGTGGTTTTAAGCCTCTACTCACTAGTTAGCCCCTATTAGACATTCTATGATTTTTTTTAAATAATTTTCAAAGTTAAAACATGTTTTAAACCCTTTTAAACAATATATATGAATTTCAAGTAATTTTGATAACTTTTGTAAATTCATCTTCTTAGGGATACTATGTTATCTTATGGATACCACCCTTAGATTTAAGACTCATATTGATGTGTTTGTTTGCATGCTTGTTAGTATATATTACTTGTGATGATTGATTGATTCTTTTATGCTTGAATGGTTGAAAAAGCCGATCGAATGACGACTTAGTTTTAGGAAGAAGTTAGGGATCGGTGATGATCCCTGAATTTTGTTCCAAACTTGGTGCGATCGATATGAGGTGACAAGGAAGGCCCCATAAGACTGCATTCCAAGTTTCGAGTCGTTTGGAGTTCGTATACTCGAGATATGATCGTTTGAAGTAGGGATCAGTGGTGATTTTTATGCTTAGGGATCAGTGGACAATTGTTTTGATTTGTGAATGATAAGGATGGTTCAAGAATGAAAAGTGGATGGATTGCTTGAGTTTATGGATGGACTGAATGGGCATGTGTATGGATCGCGTGCATTGGTGAATGGTTCAAAGTGCAGGATCGTACTAAGGCAGGGATTGGCAGAGTGCTTTAGCTTAGAACATGGGATCGGGACGTGAACCGTGGCTTAAAGCAAAGGAATAGAGTAGGGTTCACGAAGTTTTGGCTAAGTATGGGATCGATCACATGGATCGGGATTGATCCATGGGGTTGATCCATATAGCTCGTTATCGATGGGGGAGCATGGGGAAGTGCATTCTAGCCTATATGTGAAGTGTGGGATCAGAGCAAGCAGGGATTGATGATGACTAGCATGGGGGTAATTGGACGTCGTGTCTTCAAGTTATTGCTTCGGTTTCCATATGTATGCTTTCGAAACATGATGGGTTTGAATCGAGTTTGAGTATGAGATTACTTAAACTCAAGATGAACCATGTACTTAGCCAAATATGGCTAAGTACAAGGATCGATACTGAACCCTGGGTTCGGTGGGGGTTGTCGTCGACGATGACGCGGAGTTCGACGACAACGACATGATGAGAAGTGATGGCTTCGATGACGGATAACTATACATCGAGATGAAGAGCAGTAGACTATGACCCATATTGAGGCGACTGTTGGAGGAAGGTTACAGGACACATGGCGAGATTCTATAACTAATGATGGTTCTCTAGAGTAGTTTTCGACCGTAGTGACTTCATGATGGGAGTCGTAGGAATAGTCCATGATGAGCTCTACTATTGATGACTTGTGCAAAGGGATCAATGATATTTGATGGTTCAGAGAGTATTCATAAAGCGGGGGTATATATGGTAACTATTTGAGCCATGTCGGGCTTTGACCTCCATGATGGGAGACCTGATCTCCATGACGTGCGATTGTTATCCCGGATCAGCCATAATGGGCGATCTAGTTTCCCGGCTTACTTAGTGGCATAGATTCGAGTACTGAAGAACCAGGATGTTGAGTAGTCCTTGACCATGTATCCAATGCACTAAGTGAGCGAATGTGAGGATGGATGATGGATGTTATATTTGCTTGATTGTTTATCACTTTATTACTATAGGGATGTCACATGAGACCGATATTATTGACGTAGATATCTAGAGACCCCTTAGTATTTTGATGTATAGTACAACCATGATGACTATGATGTAGAGTAGCGTATATTTTGTATATGTGCTAACTCTGTGGATGCAGGGAAATGTCAGATATGATCTTTCATGCCATTTTTCCTATTATAGTGGCATATTAGTATTTGGAGATTTAATACCGCTAGCACCATATTGTTGTTTGACCTGTGGTTTTGTGCTTTGCTTCATATTGCTCTTGGTACTCTAAAATCAGTAGATTAGGCATAACATGTCTAGCGAGAATGTGGACCTGAACAGGTGGCGAGCCGGAGGTTGTTCTTTTGTATTACTATATTCACTCATTTGCTATTCTGTTGCACGGCACTATAGAGCTTGCTAGTGCCTTTATTACTTAGGGACAGTTATTGTTAACCCACTTTTTGGCAAGGTCGAGATATCAAGGAATTAGCAAAAAATCAATGATTACTTGTTCCGAATATTAGTTGTATACCGCAGATTCACTATGGACATCGATGAATTTTGTCCAAGTCCAAATCAAGTTAGAATTGATATGACACGACGATCAAAGAGGAGGAAGCCAAAGTTGCAAGTTTCAAGTCAATCGGACTTCATATGCTCAAGTTATGATCGATACAAATTTCAGGAATCAACCTCGCTCGGGTGTCGCTTAGCACACCTCACTCGGGTGTCGCTTAGCACACCTCACCCGGGTGTCGCTTAGCACACCTCACCCGGGTGTCGCTTAGCACACCTCACCCGGGTGTCGCTTGACACACCTCACTCAAATGACGTTCGGCACAACTGCTTTGTTCGGCATCCATGAACGTTCGGCTATTCTACGATTCGACACGAATGGGTCAACTGGTATTTAAGGTCATTCGACATGCAGAGCGTCCGGCCTCACTCCAAGACCGTTCGGCACACCTCACCCCAGTGCCGTTCGGCACACCTCACTCTAATGTTGTTCGGCATACCTCCACTCCAAGACCGTTCGGCATACCTCCACTCCAAGACCGTTCGGCATACCTCCACTCCAATGCCGTTCGGCACACCTCACTCTAATGTCGTTCGGCATACCTCCACTCCAATGCCGTTCGGCACACCTCACTCTAATGTCGTTCGGCATACCTCCACTCCAAGACCGTTCGGCACACCTCACCCCAGTATCGTTCGGCATCTGGAGACGTTCGGCATGATGGAGGTTCGACACTAAGGATCGCTCGGCATTGCACCTCGCACCTCCATACCTCAGTACCTCGCACCTCCCAACGTTCGGCATTCAGCGTTCGGCATCCATGGTTCGGCATATGGAGACCACTCCATTTGGGCTGAGGTACTCGGCTACCATGCCCACCAGGGAAGTCCAACCCATCTTTGTCTATAAATAGAGAGGCAGGGGCACAATAAAAGTGGATCCTCTCTCCTACTCTCTAACTTTCTATTTCCGAAGGCTAAGGCTATCCTACCAGTTTGTAACTGTAATTGATTCGAACATCAATAAAAAGGAAATTTCTAGAGTGGACGTAGGCCGGAGTCAGCCGAACCACTATAAATTCTTTGTCTTTACTGCTTTCATTTTAATTTCTGTTATTCTTTATATTAACATCCTCTACATACATTCTATCTGTGAGCGGTGATTGTTATTTGGTGCTTTCATTTGCATTTGGGGGTTAGTGACCAATTTTGGCGCTAACACTTTGGTGCTTTCACTGAGAACGCAAACACTTGGGAATTTTGGAGCTAGGAACTTGGATTCTAGAAAGCAATGGCCAGGCCATCAACTAGGAAGCAAGCGACAGGAAGGAGCAATCAGGAAGGGAGTCAAGAAGCTTCCTCTGGAGCTGGAGAGGGCCGAGCCTCGATCTACATCACTCGAAACGAGATGGATGCAATGATGGACTCGATTCACGAAAGATTGATGAAGAGCCAACAAGAAGCGATGCAGAGCTTCTTTGAACAGATGAGAACAGCCAGAGCACAGAACTTAGGACCGGCTGCAGTTGCTGCCGATATGGGGCAGGAGACTAGAGCTACAGAGAACGCTGAAGGTCAGAACCAAGAACAGAATGCAGTGCCCGAAGGCAATCAACAAGGGCTTGGGGGCAGACCCTCAGGATCTGACATTGGAAGACCCACGGACGGAGCTCAGCAGGCTAGAGCTAACGCCAACATTAATGAACCACATGAAGAATATTACCCAGAATACCCTTCGAGACCTGGGGGGCAGGATAGAGGCATGTTGAGGGGACAACCCCTTGATGGAGATGAAAGGATGGCTGGATTAGTGCGGCGAATAATGAGAGGAGGATTGTCAAGCGGAGGCTTAGAGGATGTCAGTCGGAGCCCGTTCACTCCGAATATCAGGAATGCGAGGAATCCTCCAAAGTTCAAGTTACCCACGCTGGATACTTATGATGGAAAGTCAGACCCGACCATGCACGTTACCAGATACATCAGGCATATGGAAGTGTTGGGGGCATCCGAGGAAGTGATGGCACGATGCTTCCCTTTATTTTTATCAGATTTGGCTGCGCTTTGGTTCAGACAACTAGAGACTGGATCAATCAGGACATGGGGTGAGCTAGTGGAATGCTTCATGAGACAGTTTAGGGTCCATGTGACGCGACCCAAGAGTGTGATGACTTTAGCCTCGATAAAGCAAAGGACCGGAGAGTCCATAAAAGATTTTCTATTGCGATTCAATGCAACGGTGGCTTCTGTAGATCGCCCGGATCCATCAATGATTTTGATGGCGGCAGTAGCAGGAAATGCAGAAGGCACCGAATTCAAAGATTCTCTGACCAGAGACCCACCGCAAGATCTAGGAGAGTTTTATCATGAAGCTGAAAAATTCATTCGACTAGAGGAATCACGAGCCGAGAGGCAGGAAATAAACACTACACGAAGCGAAGGAACCGCAGGAGGACAGTCTGGAGCAGACAAAGGAAAGAGAAAGCAGGACGATGCACAGGACGGTCCTGATAAACGGAAGAAATTCCGGGAACCCAGATTCAGGCAATACACCGGTTTGACGGCAAGCCTGGAACGAATTTACACTGAAACTCGGGGGCAGCTCCCTTATCGAAAGCCGCCGAGAAGAGATCCCACAGAGCGGGAACGCAGAACTGGAAAATATTGCCTATTCCATGAGCTGGATGGGCACACGACCGATGAATGCCGCCACCTAAAGGATGAGGTGGAAGAACATGCCAGGAGTGGTAGATTGCCACAATATGTCAGAGAACTGACAGCAGCGGTAAGGCCTGAACAGCCACCGCCTCCACGTAACAGGAACGATCCAGGATCGGGATCACGACTCGTCATCAACTGATCATGATGGCAAGGGCCAAGTTCAAGATATGAACTCTGGTCAATCACTTTTCTTAGATTTTGCTTTCAAAATAAAACGGCTATTCCACTCACTCATGTATGGGAACCAGAGAGATCCCTAGGCATGCTCTGAGATGGTATAGACCGTTCAGCCCGGAGAGGCGTTGTTTAGTTTTTCCCTGATGTTTGAGATTTAATATCTAGGGTCTGAATTTAATAAATAAACTTGAATTTCCTGAATAAGCCTTTGACCGGAGAGTTAAAGGACGAATATTACGTACTGATACAAAATAATGATCGCTTTATGACCCTACCCGGAGAGACGGGGTCCGGAGTGCAAGAAGTGAGTCGCTTCGCCGAAAAGCGACAGGATCGACTCACTTGAGCGCTGTTTACCCCTTCACAGGAGAGTGACGGGATGGGATCTAGCAAGAGCCCAGAGAGGCTATGATCGGCTTAAAGATTTTGGCCATGACATCGCTTAATGTTCAGAAACGCTGAACCGGAGTGCAGGAAGTGAGTCGCTTCGCCGGAGAGCGACAGAATCGACTTGCTTAAGCGCTGTTTCCCCTTCACCGAAGAGTGACAGGATGGGATCCAGCAAGGGCCCGGAGAGGCTATGATCGGCCGACGATTTAGGCCAAGATATCGCTTAATGTTCAGACACACTGAACCAGAGTGCAAGAAGTGAGTCGCTTCGCCGAAAAGCGACAGGATCGGCTCACTCAACGTTGTTTCCCCTTCACCGGAGAGTGACAGGATGGGATCCAGCAAGAGCCCGAAGAGGCTATGATCGGTTTTAGAACAACCAAGACATCGCTATATGCCCTAACTGGGGCCGGAGTGCAAGGGATAGAAAGCAACGCCGGAGTGCAACATGATCTTTCTATTCAATCGTTAAGTCTGGAATGGACTTAGCAAGGGTCCGGAGTGACCATCGATAGTTCAGAGAGGCTATAGAATTTGGTTACTGACTTTCGTAAGTGGAAGTAGATACTGATTCGGCTTCGAACAGCCATAAATCTGATTGAAAATACTAAAGAAATAAATAGAACATAAGCTCACTTCATTCGATCTGAAGCTATTCAAAACATGCCTTTTACCAAAAGGCATGTTTTGGGGGGCAAAGTTTTAACCCACTTTTTGGCAAGGTCGAGATATCAAGAAATTAGCAAAAAATCAATGATTACTTGTTCCGAATATTAGTTGTATACCGCAGGTTCACTATGGACATCGATGAATTTTGTCCAAGTCCAAATCAAGTTAGAATTGATATGACACGACGATCAAAGAGGAGGAAGCCAAAGTTGCAAGTTTCAAGTCAATCGGACTTCATATGCTCAAGTTATGATCGATACAAATTTTAGGAATCAACCTCGCTCGGGTGTCGCTTAGCACACCTCACTCGGGTGTCGCTTAGCACACCTCACCCGGGTGTCGCTTGACACACCTCACTCAAATGACGTTCGGCACAACTGCTTTGTTCGGCATATAAGGAACGTTCGGCATCCATGAACGTTCGGCTATTCTACGATTCGACACGAATGGGTCAACTGTTATTTAAGGTCATTCGGCATGCAGAGCGTCCGGCCTCACTCCAAGACCGTTCGGCACACCTCACCCCAGTGCCGTTCGGCACACCTCACTCTAATGTCGTTCGGCATACCTCCACTCCAAGACCGTTCGGCATACCTCCACTCCAAGACCGTTCGGCATACCTCCACTCCAATGCCGTTCGGCACACCTCACTCTAATGTCGTTCGGCATACCTCCACTCCAATGCCGTTCGGCACACCTCACTCTAATGTCGTTCGGCATACCTCCACTCCAAGACCGTTCGGCACACCTCACCCCAGTATCGTTCGGCATCTGGAGATGTTCGGCATGATGGAGGTTCGGCACTAAGGATCGCTCGGCATTGCACCTCGCACCTCCATACCTCAGTACCTCGCACCTCCCAACGTTCGGCATTCAGCGTTCGGCATCCATGGTTCGGCATATGGAGACCACTCCATTTGGGCTGAGGTACTCGGCTACCAGGCCCACCAGGGAAGTCCAACCCATCTTTGTCTATAAATAGAGAGGCAGGGGCACAGTAAAAGTGGATCCTCTCTCCTACTCTCTAACTTTCTATTTCCGAAGGCTAAGGCTATCCTACCAGTTTGTAACTGTAATTGATTCGAACATCAATAAAAAGGAAATTTCTAGAGTGGACGTAGGCCGGAGTCAGCCGAACCACTATAAATTCTTTGTCTTTACTGCTTTCATTTTAATTTCTGTTATTCTTCATATTAACATCCTCTACATACATTCTATCTGTGAGCGGTGATTGTTATTTGGTGCTTTCATTTGCATTTGGGGGTTAGTGACCAATTTTGGCGCTAACAGTTATCTATGAGTTATTATTTGATGTATAACTCTATCTCTGATGCTACATACTATAGGATCTGTCACTCTGATTCTGTGATTCATTCAGTTATTTACTGTCTCGCATGCTTTATATCTAAGATGTTTGCTATTATATTTTATTCGATACGCTATGAGATATAGGACAGGTTGTAATGTCCCCCATTCCAAGCCTCGAAAATAAGCGCTATTGATGCTACATTCATCTATAGTATTACTCTTTGGTGACAAATTGAGATCAGTTAGTAGTTCTTTAACATCAAAGCATAAGAATATGAAAATTTTCCAAAATACAGATCTCATTAATTAATTTACATATTTATTACATAATCCCAAACGTTGCCTAGGTTCAGGTAAAATATAATTATTATAAAATACTCCTAGAGTGACATATGAAGATGCCCTTTTGGTTGATTAGAGTTTACTACTAGACAGATACAACTTCTGCCATTACATACATTCGAACAAAATGACAATAGAATGGACAAAAATAGAATTCTATATAGCTAGCTCTGCCTCCTGCATGTTTTTGGAAGCTTTATTCGTCAAACCTAAAACATGGAAACGTTACTCTCGAACTACTCAATTGAGAACCCGAGATTTAAAGGGGAAAACAAAAACTTCGGGTCAGACAAAAATCCTGGTGTGAATAATAATATGTCATCTCGATAACAGATGTCTAGTGAGACCACACCGTTGAGCGGAACAGGTTTTCCCCTTACTAGTATCCTCTGATAATATGTCTATTACAATCATGCTCCTGCAATCAGAATGGTTACATAAACATAAGATAATTAAACACATGCATGCTATATGGGTAATCCTAACTAATCGATCTCAATTTACTGGTTGTCTATCTCCACTTCATAGTTTTCTCAAGGTTACTATAAACCTATATGGTTGAGTTAGGCCTACTAGATATACCAAAATTCTCCAACTTACCATTAGGAGTAAACTGGACTGTCTATCCAAACACAACCATCTAAGTGTTTACCGGACTATTTGTCAATCTCATAGTTTTGCTAGGCTCGTTATGAACCTAATGGTTTTACAGGCCAACCACTAACCTACCTAAGTTATATTCCTTTCTTTGTGTATACCTACTTTTAGTTTTACCCTTAACAAAGCCCTACACACTAAAATCGTGGACAATTATCAAATTTGGGCTAACAGTTGAAGTATAGGGCGATACCCTGCACCAGTCCCATTATCTGGTTCTCTATTCTCTAATCCTTGAGTCAATTTATCCTACAATAATTTTACAAGTAAAATTCTGGGCTAAATACCCTCTTTATTTCCTTGAAAACATAAATCTTTATAATTGATTTGACCCTTGAAATCATACTCAAAACAAGGAAATTATAGCCCTTTACTTTATCCAAAATATTATGCCAAGATATATATGCTTTTATAAAATAGCATTGATGAATTTCAAAATTACCTAGAGGTTGTCGCACCTCAAAACCTTAGGCTATGAGGCCATATATAATAAAACCACTTGAATTGATAAAGTGCGGCATTGATATAGCCGCTATGGGATTGTCACACCCCTATATATTGAAACCATGCTGAAGCATCTGATTTATAAAGCATAAGGCCATAAGACTAAAACCATTTAAGTCGCATATCATAAATATACATGATTGCCGACTATAAGCGGCATAGCCTTTGGTTTGCATAGTATAAAGCTTTAAAACCTGGAAATATGGGAATGCTAACATTGATGACCTTCGACATCAATATCATACAGCCATTAATATCATTTACATCGATATAGAAAATAAGCAGCATCATTGCCATTTAGCCTGATGTCGAAGTAAGGTTTATATGCGACATTGCTGCCTAAAGTAATAATGCCGAAATTATATATATGCGGCATCATGCCCTCTAATATCAATGTCAAAATGTGACATTACTGCCTTATAAAATTGATGCTGGTATAAAACATGCGGCATAGGGACATGCGGCATAGAAAACATGCGATACGGAAAACATGCGGCATTGAAAACATGCGACATCGTTTAAAACCATGGTGAAAACTTGAGGCATTATTATAGCCGGAGAAAAACAGGCGGCATTACTACTGCCGATATAAAATAAGGAAAATTGATAGTTGTGGTATAGATGGACGTTCGCTATGGCAATCTCGTAACTAACATAAAAACTGTTTTATTTCTTTAGAAAGCAATTTCTTTTCACCAACTCCACTCCTTTGTCAAATTGCTCTTGGATAGTAAACTTCTTTATCAAATCCTTTTAGGAAACTGTTATAAATCAGAATTTTCATTCCCAAAATAATTTTCAAATCATAAATTTTATATTAATATTTTAATATAATTATTAAGCTTTTCTAGCCTAATAAATTCATAATAAATCATAACCACTTGGGAAAATCTCAAAAAATCATAGTAAATCAGAATTAACATATTATTTAACATATAAAAATTTAGGAACTAAAAAATTATTTAATTATTTTTGATAATAAAAACCGGAAATAAATTATTTTTCTCACTTAGAAAATTCATAAAATATTCATACTTGCTTGAAAATTTATGAAATTAAAAAACCACTTCTAAAATAATGTTTCGAACTTCATATCTAAATTTTCAAGTCATTTGGATGTCATATGATAGGTTTTCAAACTTAACCTATTAACTAATTTCTTAAATAAATCCAATAAATCATCAAAAAGCATATGATCATCAATAATTCACATCATGACATAATAACACACATAAGGTTTGGGGTTAATCATGAAAATGAAAATAAGCAATCATACTTGAGATGGGTAATCATTATTCACCTTGATTTGATAATGAGACTTGAGATTTGAGTTTAGATTTGATTACCCGTAAGCTTAATCTTGATTTCCTAGCCTTTGCTTCTCTTGAACTCCTTAGTAATGACTGGCCTTGAATATGTTTATGTTTGTATGAATGTAAATGAAATGAGAGAGTGGAGAGTGAAAGGGTTTATGTTAGGAAATGTAACCTTTTCCTATTTTTCCCATCTCTAAATTCCTCCTTCTTATTAGTGTTCTAATCAACCTTATTAGTTTATTAATTAAGGTTCGTCCAATTTGATTATCAAATCTCATTCTCCTTAACATTCTATATTATTTTATTTTATTTATCTAATTAAATATCATAAATAATGTTAATCAAAATTAAGGGTGTTACATAGGCTTTGTGTTGTTTATTTACTTTACAACCCTTGACGGTCGCCTCACATCGATCGGGCACCACCATAGCGCACTGTATAGGTATATTAGGTATAGGTGATGTAGGGCAGTTGTCATAGAAGTATTGGAATTGAAACACTATTTAAAAGAGAATTCGTCTCCTCATTATATGGAGTTAGTATCACGGTTAACTCAAGTAAACCCAAAGTCAAAATCTCTGGGTAGAGTAGCTCGGTTAATAATAATTGTTATTATTGAACCAAGGATTTTATGTTTGGACAATAAAGTTGATTATGGACAATATTGAAATTTTATCCATTACCAAATTCTATAAGTCCAAAGTGATATAGTTTTGATGAAGAGATTTGGTGCAAATAATAGTCACAACCGGGTAATGCTTAACAAAGTAAAATTGGAATTAACCGAAACTAAGAAAGTGATAAATTTTGCCAAAATGTCACACCACTTGCTAAGTGACGCGTGAACGTTAATGTTAAAATAGTTCAATATTAATCGTTGACCAAATTTACACCTAATGGGTCACACAACCGAAATGATGAATACTACTTTGACCAAAAGATTTAATTAATTTATAATTGTTATAAATTAATTAATATTTATAAAATATTAAATATAAAATTTATTTTTATTTGATGAAAAAATATTGTTAAATGTATATATAATAGTTAATATATTAATCAATATATGATATCAATATGCGTTTAAATTGAATTTAAATGTAAAATATTTGTTTAGGCTTTAAATGGTCTTGAAGCCCATATAGGGACTGGAATATTTGACTATGAAGAAGGTGATAGGTGCGGCCATATGATGGCATGATTGTGGGGTAGATTTGAATAGATAAGGAAGGGAGAATTGGTAAAGATCTAGATCCTAACTTGTCTCCATTTCTTCTCTATATAAGCATCTCAGCCCACACCTATAAGAAAAATTTTAGTTGCCTCCAAACCATCTCATTTTTTGGCCGAACCATACCTCCCCCTTCCTCCATAATTGTAGGTTCAAATCGAAGTAAAAACAATTCCATTCGATGGTTGGTGGTCATCGGTTTAGGAACTAGCAATCTATTGGACTGGAAATTAGTTCGAGGAGTATATCTCATCATTTCAAGGTTTACTTGCAAGCACTGGATATAAAGTAAGTTTCTAACCTATTTATAAATGTTAATGTATATTTATAATGATTATATCATATATTTTATATTTTTATTTAGGTGATGGTTCCAATATTTGTCATAATTAGATTGGTTATATGTTTACATATACTCTTTTGTTTACAATTTTTTTCATCATATATATACCTACAAATAGCAAAATTTAAAATAAAAAAACATTTTTTATTTTATATAACTAAATATTAATATTAATATATATAGTTTATAATTTAAATATTACATCATACTTATACAAAACAAGGTTATATAATTTTATATAAAGTTTTATAGGTATAATATTTTCGACAGAAATAAAAATAATTTTTTCATATATATTATTATTATTTAAACATTATTTAAATTAATTAATTATATAAATCAATTATACCGATATGTATCTTATATAAATTATGTTTCATATTTTATATAATTAAATTATCACATAACATAATCTCGACAGAAAAATAAAAAAACATTTTTTTACAATTTAAAAATATTTAATTATAAGCTAAAAATTTAAAATATATTTAAAAATTGTTTTTAAATTATAAAATTATATATTAATTTTAGAAATTACAAAATATCACTCAAGATTTTACTAAAAATTTAAAACTTAAAATTAAGTTTTGAAAATATTTTTCTATTAATTTTAATTAATATCTGTATGAATACTAATTTATAAAATATGTTTAAACTTAAAAAAATTTTATGCCTCACGCATGACCTGGTATATATGTAACTTTAACATATATATTTTTTATATTTTTAAAGTATTAATATATATATATACAATTATTATTATATTATTTATACATATGTGTAAGTATTTAATATATATATATATATATATTAAAAAATATTTATATATATTATTTTTGGATTTGTAGCAAAAAAATTACTATAACATATAAATAATTTAAATATACTTGTACATAATTACAAATATATCAATGTTAAAAGTTCATATATATGTTTATAAATACATATACATATATTTATATAAAATTATTTAAATAAAATATAGTTACATATATACATATTTTTTTTTGAAAATTGGTTCATATATTAATAATTAACTTTCTACACACATAAATACAATACAATAGTAATACATAAGTACACTACACCTTACAAACACAATCACCTTCAACCAACAAGACTAACCATTCTAGCTCATTAAACGACTAACTAACTTTATTTTCCAAAGAGCATCAACATCAACATGTTGTAAGTTCAACATATTCTCAAACTCCAAAGCCAAGCCTAGTTTCACGTGATCCAGAAACCGTCCTACCTTCCTCTGTCAACTGCTCCTAATCAGAGAACATTGCCGTTCATCTTCATCTCGCCATAACCGTAATATCACGTGATCTTTCTCCATCTGTAACCCAGATCTTACTATATACTTTGACCGCAAAGAACTCCACCCACATCATCACATCTCCTCATACCAACCAATGGTATGAAATCAAACAAACTACCCCAACTTGGCAAGAGTTTCAAACAATGAACATACCCCACCATCAAGTAAATCCCGTGTTTCTGAATAGCATTCCTTGTTTTTTATCTACAAATAAGGGTTCATGTAGACCCAAAACTCATAACAGCAGTCATCAAGATTCACTGAATGTTTGGATGGTTCCAATCACGGTGATTATTCTTTTCCTTTCATAGATTTGGTTCACCTTATTAGTGGGTGAAGCAATAATGCCAGATACTTTGAAATTGATATACATCACATCCAAAAGAGTAATGCATTTGCAAAAGTACCAAATCATCATATACTCAGCATAAAATTTGATAGTGAAAAATAATTTTCCCATTTACAAGAAAGACAAAGGGATGCTTTAATAATCGAACTCTGTTTACAAATCCCAAAATCGAATATAGGTTATCGTTTTCTAGTATCGTTGATTTGAATAAACCCTACCCAATCGTTGTATCCCAAATTCTATGAATCGTGATTTGGAGATGAAGCAGCCAGTGTTTTAAATCTCGGATTTTGGCCAATATCTCGGGAAAATATCTCGGCTATCTCGGGCGATATTTAAAACACTTATAACTAAATAGGCTGCCAAATCTCGGATTTTGGCTGATATCTCGGATTTTTCATCTCGGCCATCTCGGGGAGATTTAAAAGCCTGGAAGCAGCATAAGAGTTAAAACTGTGAAACATGATTTCGCCTAAAGGAAGCATTCCCCAATTCATCGATTCATAAAGCGGTCTTAGACTTTGTAATTTGGAACATGATTTTGCCTTAACAAATGAAAAGGATACCATATAGTTTGATTTACAGATCTATGGTAGTTTGAAAACATGCATTGCCTGGTAGTTTCTCTCCCTATAGGAGATATATATATATATATATCATGAATACACACACACATATATATATTTGTAACATTATATATATATAAATTAAAAATATATAAACATACATTTAGACAATATATTGTATGTTGGATGAGCTAACGGGCCCGTTGCGGTGTAAGTCCTAGCACCTATACACGGACATGTTATACCCTGCACAGAGTGATATGTTATACATGCACTCACATGTATATGTGTATATGATAGCATGTGTATATATATATATATAACATATTGTTCCAAATAAATTAGACTTCATAGGCCCAAAAATATCCAATATAGTAAAAAAATTGAAATTTACTCATTACTCCCACTATGGGCTGGCCTGGTTCCAACAATGTCATTAGAGATCAATTGCCTATGCGTTCTAAATTAGTCATGTTAAGGTTAACTATTAAGCTCACAGCCTAGATAGTACGGTGTCTAGAATGGTAGTATATAGGGTTGGGTTTGGGTAATCAAGTGTTCTGCCCTATCTGGCTACCAGCCTGGCCCGAACAGATATGTGAGCCCAAAGGTTGTCCCTAATAGAAAAGTCCCCATTTGAATAGTGCCTTAGGCTAATTTTCAAAATTGTTTGAAAATTAAAAATATAAGATTTTAAATTTATTAGTTAAATTTAAAATAAAATATATACATATTATAAAAATTATAATAATATAAAAAGATTTTTCAAAATGTTTGAAAAATAATATAAACTAATTTGAAATTTTAAAACTCTATTAATAAGATTAACAAAATAAGTTTTAATTAATAAATGCATACATGTATTATATATTATGATATATGTTATGTTTTTCTAAAATGTTTAAAATAACATAAGTATACATGTATGTTTAAGAAATGAATTTTGAAATTAATATAATTTAATTAAATAAATTAATTAAATAATATACACATGTATATGATATATGTGTTCTACTGTAAAGGTTATAACATATAATAAATATTTAATATAAATGTTACATTAAGATAGCATAAAATTAATTTAAATTATTAAATAAGATTTAATTAATATAATATTATACATAAGATTATTTATTTAAGTAATACGAAATATAAAAGTTATATAATAATAAAACTTATATAATATGAATGTATAAATTAAAGGTGGAACATTAAGAAACCTTAACTAGACTTAAGGAACATATATATACGTAAATATACATATACCATGATTTTCGATGTGTCCGACACTTGAATCACGAGAGTTATTCGTAAGAATTACTTTATTTTGCAAGTTGATACCACTTAATGTAATATATTGAAGATTATGAATCTTCAGTATAAAGTTGTCCTCTACCATATATATATATTTATAAATTATATGCATACTCCTTAGTTGTTGAGAAAACTCAAGCTAGGGATGTTATGTGTAGTATTATTAATACATTGGATAAACAAGGTAAAATAACTATATGTATTTTTTGAGCAAACGTAAGGTACATATACTATACTTAGGCCATCGTGGTATAGTAGGTATAAGTGAATAATTTCGTTTTGATTCGTTGAGAAAACTCATGGTCAAAGTGAAATTAGGACAAGGTACCAGGGTTAGGAGTTGTATATGATGCAACCGATAAGGAGTTATCCATTGTCTATGGAGCTATGACTTGTTGAGGAAACTCAAGGTTAGAATTCCAAGATAAACGGGTCCTAACACCTACTAGTGAAGTTGAAAGACTTCTTATTTCGACTTAGAGTTTGGAGAAACATAAAAGACTAGTAGGAGCGTATTATTAAAATGAAACATAAAGTTTAACCGTACTAATGTTATAAGAACATCTACTATATTATGTCCTAATAACCTACCACTTAAACTAGTAGAAAATTACAATTTCAAAATTGTTTTCTGAAAATGACAAGCATACTGGACCAAACTATACCAACTGGCTAAGAGCAATTAAAATAGCGTTAACTTATGAGCGCCTATGGTCAACTATTACATGCAAACCAAAGAACAACCCATGGATGATTCAGACCCCAACTAAGAATTGCTTTTGAAAAATGGGTGTCAGACCTAGAGATCGCTCATGTTTCTGTACTGTGTATGTTAAACAAGTCGTTGCAGAGGTAGCACAAGAATATGTTTGTCCATAAGATATATGATAGTCTCAAGGCCCTATTTGGTAAAATGTCACATTCCGGAAGGTACGAGCTTACGAAGAAGATGTTCAATACTAAAACGATCAAATGATAGAAAGTGGACGATTATTTGCTGATGGTGAATGGCTATATTGATAGGCTTTTGCAGTTGGACATATAGATAAACAATGAATTGCAAGTTGATTTGATCCTTGGTCTCTTACTCCTCGGTATGAACCGTTCAGATTGAATTATAATACGAACCAATTAAATGTAAATCTCATGGGGCTACTTAATATATTAAAGTCGACCGAGTCTGCATCTGAGGATCAAGGAGCTGTACTTGCTGTTAAGGGTAGTGCATCATCTTCGAAGAGTATGTAGAAGTGGAAAAAAGAAGGTAATAAAAAGAGGAAAAGTAAGAAGATCGATGACATGGGTGAATGTCACCACTTCCACAAGAAAGATCACTGGAAAAGAAATTGTCCTGACTACTTGAAGATTGTTAGAGAAAAGAAGCGAAATGGTTATGCGGTTCGATTAGGTTCATTTTGATCTAAATTTTTTTTGTAACCAAAAAAATGTCTTAGATCTTAGATACTAGATCTAGAACTCATATTTGTAATTTATTACAAGGGCTTAGAAACTGGCATCGCATGACAAAAGGAAGTTGCTGATGGATCTATTGTAGATGCAATGATAGTAGGAGACTATCATTTATATTTACCTAGTAGAGTAGTTTTGTATTAAATAATTGCTATTTCGTAATAGAATTTATTTGTGGAATTATTTGTGTTTCTAGATTGTTTGGGACTGGATATATATTCCATTGTGCAAATAATGTTATGAACATTTGTTTGAATGGAAATAAAGTCTGTGATGGTATTCTTGAAATGGAATTTATGTGATCAATTCTAATTATACGTGTTATAACAATATAAACGATAGTTATCTTTGACATTGTAGGATAGGTCATCTTAGTGAGAAACGACCACACAAACTAAAAACCAAAGATTTTCTCTTGTCACTTGATTCTTAATCATTTGACACATGTGAGTAGAGTCTCAAAGGTAAAATGATCAAGAACCCCTTTAGTGGAAGCAATGAAAGAATTGACGAACTCTTAGGGTTAGTATATAGTGACGTATGAGGTCTAATGCCTATAATCACCAAAGATAATCGTTCTTACTTTGTTACCTTTACTAATGATTCCTCGATACTAGGATATGTGTATCTTATGAAGAAAAAACCGACGTCCATGAAAAATCTATTGAATATAAAAATGTAGTAGAAAGCCAAATGGGTTATAAGATTAAGATTCTTCGATCAAATAGAGGAGGTGAGTATGTTGGACATGATTTCAAATAATATTAAAAGTTGATAGGATTATCTCTCATGTTACTCCACAATATACTATGCAATACAATGGTGTGTCGGAGCAAAGGAACCGAAACTTATTAGATATGGTTCGATCCATGACGAGTAAGGTTGGGTTACATCTGTCTTATTGGGGATACACGCTAGAAACTGCAGCGCATATGCTGAACTTGTTGCCCACTAAATCTGTGCCTAAAATGCCATATGAGATGTGGTATGGTGAGAAACTCCAAGTCAAGTATTTGAAGATGTGGGGTTGTCTCACGTACGTTAAGAATGTTGGTCTGAACAAACTAAAGGCAAGATTAGTATTGTATAATTTTATAGGATTTCCCAAAATCTCGATGGCATATACTTTCTACAATACCAAGGAATAAAAGGTCATTTTTTCTTGATAGGTTGTCTTTTTGGAAAAGGAATTCCTATCAAGGAAAATTAACAACGAGGTTGTAGACTTGGATGAGATCCAATAAGTTAATACTGAGGCCGAACCCGTGGGTGAACCAAGTTCACCCATATATGAAAACACACAATCTATTAGAAGGTCTAGTAGGAAATCTTATGCACTAGAAAGATACTATGGTTTTCTCATGAATGGTGAGAAGGAGGACCGTGTCTTGGATGACCACACTCCTCTATCTTTACAACAAGCACTTCAGAGTAAAGACTTTGCATTCTAGTTTGGAGCAATGAAATCTAAAATGGATTCCATGTACGAAAATAAATTGTGGATATTATTAGGCGTATTCAAAAGGATAAAACCCATCAGTTGCTGTTGGGCGAATTCTCACCACCAAACCAAGCTCCTACCGGACCACCTACCACTGTCGGACCAACCTTCTCCCTACCACTGCCGGACCAACCTTCTCCCTACCACTGTCGGACCAACCTTCTCCAAGCTGCCACCGAACCAAGCTCCTACCGGACCACCTACCACCGGACCAAGGCATTCCGAACCAACACTACCAGGCCAGATCGCGTCAGCCCAGGCCCATCAGTAGCTGTATACATCCAAGACCCCTACCCCCAGCCTCACTCTATAAATAGAGGGGCAGGGGTACAACAATGGGGACAAGTTTGAGAGCTCAAGCACGGAGAGAACTTTCAAACAATTTTCTTTTACTTGTATCAAAGCTTTGTACTTGTAATCTAAACAAGAAAAGAGAAATAACATATAAAGTGGACGTAGGCACATTCTGGCTGAACCACTATAAATTTGCGTGTCTTTTACAGTTTAGCCTCTGCTTTCCATATATTTGCATAAATCACCCAAATCACTAAGAACAACAAAAAATCTATTAAATCATACAACTTTGAGGTGTTTGTCCATTTTTTGTGCAAACATTTTTGGTGCTTTCATTGAGAGCTAGAAGCTCGAAGCTTCAGCTTCTTCCACTTAACCTTTTTCCTAACAGCATCATCCATCGTTTGGAAACCATGCCTCCCAGGCAGAAAAAAGATGTTAACAAAGGAAAAAACACCGCTTCCAACAGTCTTCCAGATCCAGCGGTCATGGACCAAGTAAATCCTTCTCCTCCAGCAGCAGTACCAGATGAAGGACAGGCTAATCCGGCTACTCCTGCCGCAGAACAGCCTACAGCGATTACTAGAGCAGATCTAGACAGGGTTGTGGTTGAAGTAACTAACCGCTTCACGTCCCAATAGGAAGCCTTGGTGGACCATCTCATGTCACGCTTAAGGGATGCTGAAGAGTCCAACCGCAACACCGAATCATGGGGTGAGTCCCAGTCTGGAGGATCTCAGAGGCAGCAAAGATCTTCCTTCTTCGAAGGAGCTAACGGCAGAAGCAGCCATGGTAGGAGCCGAGATCGAGCACAACCCGAAGTTAGGCCTGAAGAAACGCTTGGAACCGAACCCCATGGGGGAGGTACCGGGCGGAGGTCAACTGTAGCTGAGCCTGTCATACTGCCTAACCACGGAAACGCCAGTGAACGGGGCCGAGCTAGAGTCCAGCCCGAAGTTGGACCCGAGGAAGTGCTTAGATCAGAACCCAGTAGGGGAAGATCAAGGCAAGGGCCAACTATGGCTGACCCTAGCATGCGCCCAAAAGACCAAAGGCAGCTACCGGAAAATATGAGGAATGATAGACGAGACCATCCCTACAGATCATCTGGACGGAATCAATCCCACAGAACAGAACCAAATTCATTTCTATCTGCTCCAAATTCTGATGAAAGGATGGCACGCTTATTCAGAGAGTGCGTCCAACGAGAGCAAAGGGATCGAGGGATAGGCGCTAGAGTAACCAGCCCTTTCGCCCGCAATATCAAAATTGCTATCACCTCCCGAGAATGGAAGATGCCAACAATGGAACCTTACAAAGGAACCTCCGACCCTGTTGTACACTTGCAGAGATACACACAACATATGCTCATGAGTGGAGCAACAGAGGGAGTACTGTGCAAATGCTTTCCACTATTCTTAGCAGATCTCACCACCTCCTGGTTCTGTCATTTACCCCAGGGATCCATCAGCTCATGGGAAATGTTGAAAGAAAAGTTTATCAGTCAGTTCCGCATTCATGTGGAACAACCTAAGGACGCTTATTCCTTATCCAGCATCAAACAGAAACCTGGAGAGAAACTATAGCAATACCTAACCCGATTTAATGCCGCAGCGGCCGCAGTCCAAGATGCCGATGAGAAGCTTATCCTAATGGCCCTCTGTAGTGGTGTGCATCCAGACACTAAATTTGCTAGAAGGTTGACAAAAGAAAAACCAGCTACTTTACCCGATTTCTTCCATGAAGCCGGGAAATATATGAGGCTTGAGGATGTTGCCGTTGAGGGGCAGTCAGGACAACAAAATAAGGCAACTCATAGCCACATGCCTGCTATGGCGAGGGACGTTCGAAGAAATGATTCCAGAGACAATGCTGGGGGCAAGAAGGGAGAACAACGCCTATATCGGCCAGGACCGAGATTCGACACTTACACTCCTTTGAACGAAACCGTCGAAAACATCTTCCTTGCCACCCAAGGCGAAGTTAGGTACAAACGCTCACCATACAAGAAGGAATCGGATAACGCATAGAAGTCTGGAAAGTTCTGCCGCTTCCACGAATCTCATGGGCATGATACCAATGAGTGCCATCATCTCCGGGACTTGATTGAAGAACACATCAGAAGGAAGAAACTGGAACGCTATGTAAAAGGTCAGGACAGGATTCCAGCTCCTGCCAATGAGAACCCAAGGCTACCCTCACCGGAGACCGGCAGAGGAAACCGCAACACTAGCGGCTCTAGTCAAGAGAAGATAGTGGTCCATACCATCTCAAGAGGACCGCGCGTCGCAGACAAAAGCTGGAAAGAAATGGAAAGATATGGAAAGTCGCTTACAATAAAGACTGTGTCAATTCGGTTATAGAAGAACGCCACCCGAAACGGAAAGAAAGTGGTGACATCACATTCGGTAAGCGTGACCTAGAAGGAAGGCAATACCCTCACATGGATCCCATGGTTATCTCTGCCCGGCTCGGTCCCGCCGAAGTTTACCGAATCCTAGTAGACACTGGAAGCTCAGTAAATATCCTGTTCAAACATGCATTCGACAAAATGAAACTATCAATGAAGGATGTATCTCCCTGCGATAAACCACTACACGGTTTCACTGGAGATGCGAAGATGCCCCTGGGGCAACTGGACCTCTTTGTTGAGATTTGAAGCCATCCCCGCTCCGTTGTACGAAAACAGACGTTTGTGCTAATAGAAAACCATTCGGCCTACAACGCCTTCTTAGGAAGGCCAGCCTTGTCTGACTTCCAAATTGTCCTAGCCCCATGGTGCCTAAAAATGAAATTTCCAACGGACAATAGAGTAGGGGAAGTAGAAGGAGACCAGGACGTTGCTCGAGACTGCTATGTGACTGAACTTCGCAACAACCACAGGAAGGATAAAGGGAAGGGTGTAGAGGTTGCCCTCTGCATGAAAAGTCTAGAAGCGTAGCAGCTAAAGAAAGACCCTCCTCTTCGATATACCAGCGACCCTTTCAATGAATTATACCGTAGGGACAAAGAGGAGGAGGCCACCGCCGAGCCTGCAGAGGCTATGGAGTTTGTATATGTAGACAAGCACGACTCGAGTAGACTATTGAAAATTGGGTCCCAACTAAAAGCAGAGTTGAAGGAGCAACTCATCGACTTTCTCCGCCACAACTTGGATGTATTCGCATGGTCACACGCTGACATGACCGGAATCTCCCCCGACGTAGCATGCCACGTACCAAACATTGATCCTACCAAGGCGCCCGTAAAACAAAGAAAGAGAAGTATGGGGGAAGAGCGATCAGCAGCCCTCAATGAAGAAGTAAAAAATCTACTCGCCAATGACTTCATACGAGAAGCCATCTACCCGGAATGGATCGCTAACCCGGTGCTGGTAAAGAAGGCTAATGGGAAGTGGCGAACATGCATTGACTTCTCCAACCTAAACGACGCCTGCCCAAAGGATTGCTTCCCGCTTCCCCGAATCGACCAACTTGTAGACAGCACGGCCGGGCACGAGCTCTTATCTTTTATGGACGCATACTCAGGATATAACCAAATTCCTATGCATGCTCCCGACCAAGACCACACTAGTTTCATCACCGACCGGGGTTTATACTACTATAAGGTAATGCCTTTCGGATTTAAAAATGCAGGTGCCACCTACCAGCGCCTCGTCAACAAGATGTTTGCAGGGCTAATAGGGCAAACTATGGAAGTATACGTGGATGACATGCTGATAAAGTTAAGGAAAGCCGACGATCACGTAAGCCACCTAGGCAAAATGTTTCAAGTACTTCGCCAGTATGGAATGAAGTTGAATCCTCTAAAATGCTCCTTCGGAGTATCATTAGGAAAGTTCTTAGGATTCATCGTCCATGCCAGAGGGATTGAAGCAAACCCTGAACAAGTCCGAGTGCTAAGGGATATCAAGATACCTTCCACTCGAAAGGAAATGCAAAGCCTGAATGGAAAAGTGGCCGCCCTAAGCCGATTCATCTCCAAAGCAAAGGACAAGTGCGTCCCTTTTTCGAAGCTCTGAAGAAAGACAAAGGAAAGTTCGAATGGACTGACGAATGCTTAACCGCTTTCCTTAACTTAATCGAACACCTCTAGAAACCACCGGTACTCTCGACTCCAAGCGAAGGCTAAGAGTTATACCTATACCTTGCTGTGTCATCTCACGGCCTAAGCGCTGCCTTGGTAAGGGAAGACAACCGCACGCAGCGGCCAGTTTACTTCGTCAGTAAGAGGTTTACGGGGGCAGAAGTCAGATATCCTAAACTTGAGAAGCTAGCATACTGTTTACTAATCACATCATGGAAACTGCGTCACTACTTCCAGTCCCATTCCATCAAAGTTCTGACCGATCAACCACTGAGGCAGGTACTCCATCGTCCCGACACTTTTGGGCGACTACTTAAATGGTGCATTGAACTAAGTCAGTATGATATCACCTATCACCCTCGCACCGCCATCAAGGGACAAGCCATGGCTGATTTCATTGCAAAATTCACTACCAGCGAAGATAAGGAGCAATTGGAAATGGCAGAAGATATCAAGTGGAATCTCTTTGTGGATGGTGCATCAAACGAACAAGGCTCGGGGGCAGGTGTGGTAATAATCACTCCTAGGGGAAATAAGCTGCACTATGCTATAAGGTTGGAGTTCGCTGCCACCAACAACGATGCAGAATATGAGGCAGTGATAGCTGGATTAGAACTTGCCATAGAAATTGGAGCCAATTCTTTGTGTCTCCATACCGATTCTCAACTTATTGTTAATCAAATACTAGGAGAATTCCAAGCTCGAGAAGAACGACTCATAGCATATTTAAAGAAGACCAAGTTACTTCTCAGCCGATTGGACCACTACTTAGTCAAACACATCCCTCGGGAAGAGAACCAAGAGGCCGACGAATTGGCAAAGCAAGCAAGTGTGAGAGACATTGCCATCTTCGGAGCAGTAACCATCTCAAAACAACTGACCCCAAGTTTTGAGCAAGTGAATCTGATAGTTGCAACCGAAGAAGCAACTTGGATGACTCCCATCCGAGACTACCTACAAAGCGGCACACTACCCAACGGGCGTAACGAAGTCAAGAAAATCTTGAGGAAAACTTCCCGCTACACAATACAAGAAAACATCCTCTATCGGCGTGGATTCTCTAATCCGTTATTAAGATGTGTCGCTGGGAGGGAAGCCAAGGAAATCTTATTCAACATTCATCAGGGAAGCTGCGGAGATCACACCGGAGGGCAAACATTAGCAAAAAATATACTCCGACATGGATATTTCTGGCCCACCTTAAGCAAGGACGCCTTAGATTTCGTCAAAAAGTGTGACAGATGCCAGAAATTTGCTAAGATTCTGCGGCTACCAACAACTGAGATTACTCAAATGACCAGCCCTTGGCCCTTCGCGATATGGGGAATTGACTTAATCGGCGAGCTACCAATGGGCCGAGGCGAGGCCAAATGTGCTATAGTGGCAGTCGACTATTTCACCAAATGGGTGGAAGCGGAACCTCTGAATAAAGTATCTTCAGCAAAAGGTATTAACTTCTTGATCAAAAATGTTCTGTGCAGGTACGGAGTCCCACTCAAAATCATATCAGACAATGGACTTCAGTTTGACAACGAGGAATTCACCAACTGGTGCCGAGAGCACGGAATTCACAAAAGCTTCTCATCCGTAGCGTATCCCCAGGCAAACGGACAAGTCAAAGCCATCAAAAAAATTCTGAAAACTCTAATAAAAAAGAAACTCGGAAAGTCAAAGGGCGCATGGGTGGATGAACTCCCTACGACATTGTGGGCCTATCGCACATCCTTCAGAACATCAACGGGGCATACTCCTTTCTCTTTGGCATACGGATCGGAGGCTATGCTCCCAGTTGAAACCATTGTGCCTTCCCACCGTAGGATCCACTATAACCCAGAAGAGAACGAAGAACTCCTTCACATGTCTTTGGATCTAGTTGAGGAGAGAAGAAATGATGCAGTCCTTAAAGCAGCGGCCCACAAGCAAAAAGTGGCAGCACAATACAACTCCAAAGTCAAGCATCGTACCTTACAAGAAGGGGATCTTGTCCTCAAGCGAATTTTCCATTGCCCCGGAGCACTAGATTCAATCTGGGATGGACCATATGTAATTCATAAAGATCTCCACAATGGAGCTTATATTTTGTAAACAGTGGACGGAGAGGTGCTCCAGAGTGCATGGAACATCCAACACCTCCGTCGATACTTTTCTTAACTTGTACTGCCCATATGAAGTGAATTAACAAAGAGAATCAGTGGACGTAGGCCTTTTCGTGCCGAACCACTTTAAAAAACCTTGTCTCTTTTTTAACTTGTTCCTTTATATCTTGGCTGCTTGTTAACTTTATCCTTTTCTGTTGAACAAAATCCTATAGCATTTCCACTTAAAGCACTCCACAACGCAACTTCACCTGGACAAGACCTAACAGGTACTATGCGAATCTATGCCCTTGCCAATGAGACACTTTTGCTCCAGCATCCCTCTGCTGCGGGTTAACTCATTGCTCGCGACGGCCCTTAAATCCAACTGTAATGAGCCGATTATAAGCCACCGAGAAGGCCGACTATAGCCGAGGCAGCTCATTACGGCGTTCGGCTCGCTGGCAACTGTGAACCGACTATAAGCCCCAACATAAGGTGTGGCCAGCCAGGGGGAGTTCACGGTTGACGATCGACACCCATGCTAGCCGGCCACAGTAAATCGAATAATACCCACGATTACGGGCCATAATGACCCGGGTAGTTACTGTGCGCGATCTCGGCTCCGATGTGTCTTAAGTGCGGCTGTGGTAAAAAAGAATTAACTCCCCGCGGAGGCGTAAGATGGGTGACAGATGTCTCCAAGACCCACAGCTAGGGAAAGTGACTACAAAGCCCGTTTGCCACGAACTTAAGCACATCGAAGGCCTTCCGTGATTGGAAGTTTTACTATTTCACGTATTTCAGTTTTATTTTAGAAACTTTTCTCCTATCCTCTGTAACAATCCCTGAAGTACATGACACAGAACATGAGACAATCCCTAATGGAAGAAGATACTCACGGCAAGATACTGGACTGCATCCCTTACTCGGTCATACAGGATATTCAAAGCTGCCATCTATAAGCAAAATATAAAGGGCGGTATTACCTTCATTCATGAGTAAACACGTGGCTATAATTTATTCACACCTCACGCTCACATTGCAAGTCATGAAATTATGTTTTAAACATGAACCTGACATCAAACACAATTTAATTACAAGAATATGCATAGCTATATTTCTCATACAACATGTCAAAATAGCAAAAACATTCAAAAAACGGCAAAATCAGCTTAAGTTAAAGAATTACACGTCCAGAATAGAGTTATTTATTACAAGTAGCAAAAGATTACAACCTAAGAGTTACTTTACTGTTTTAAGACTAACATATACAACCATGTCAAGTCCACAAAAAGAATTTTCCAGGTCTAATCAAGGAGCCGGCTGCGTCGGAGTCTTGTCCTGTTGCCCACCTGTCCGGTCAGAGAAAGGATTCATTAGTGATAGGCAACCAAATTAACATAAAGACTAGAAAGGAAGGCTTACCAGCATCTGCTCCTTGGTCAGCTTGATCATCATCCTCCACTTGCACACCTGCCTCCTCAGCTGCAAGCAACCGCATACCCTCCTTCGCCGCCACCTTCTCCTCCTTGGTAAACTAGGCGGTAACAACATCCATCCTAAAGGCCACACCACCCTCCTTGTCTGCCTCAGCCCGGGCCTCCTCTAGAGCCTTGAGATAGATCCTAGCCATAACCCGGGGGTAATCGTCCATCCAGGACAAGTTACCCTGCCTCCAAGTACGGAAATACATATCCTGGAGCATCCCCTCCATCAGCCCCTCGTTCTCTTCAAACTCCCTCATCCAGGCCTCGAAAGCCAACAGCCTTTCAACGGCAGCTTCTCTCTCCAATCGGTATCTCGAGCAGTCAGCCTGAAGGGATTCCCGCATCGCCTCCATCTCCTCCTTCAGCTTAGCTTGAGCAAGCTCTACGGCCTCAAACCTCCCAGATAACTCCTCTATCTGCTCAAGATCCACTTTCCGGACTTCATCCACCGTGGCAATGGCCATATCGATCCGTTCTTTGCAGGTAGCTTCCATTTTCCGCAGTTCGGCTCGGCTAGCCTCTTCCATAGTTTTCTTTAGTCGTCTGGAGGCTGCTTCGTGCTGAGAGATCTGGATGGCTTGGTCGGCGAGTCGCTTGGCCTGGTCGGAAACCACTAACCGCAATCTTATGTTGGCACTCCCGATTTCCTCCCCGGCCTTGACCAATCGGGCATGATGCCCCATCAACTTCCTGGTTTCCTCAGCAACCCGATCGATGTTTGCTTTAGCTTCGTCCCCCATAATGACAATCCGAGTAGTAAGCAAATCAAGGTCCAGGGACTTGGCCTCATCAAGCACCTTTACCATAGGGTTGCGAGGAAGAAGGTGCTCACCGGTAACCTCGTCAAAGGAAATATCATGAGAACTTGGATCCAGATCAGGATGACCCGCAAATGGATTACGAGCCAAGTCAGGACGATCAATCTGAGTAACGGTAGGATTTTCAGACGGGTGCGGAGAGGGTGTGAACTCAGTATCCTCCTCCGTGATATCATGAAGAGGCTGAATTGGGGGCTGAGGACCAGGTGAAGGCTCGGATAGGGGGCGACTCCTCTTTCTCTTTTGAACATCCTCTTCAATAACCCCGAGAAGAGGACGGTAGCCAACTACATCCCCAGAACGGTGGGTCGGAGGCTTCGGCTTGGCGGAAGCTTTGGAGAGCTTGTATTGTTCAAGCCTACGCCGAAGATCTGAGGTCTTGGCCGTTTTACCTGCCCCTGATATGAAAACCAAGCGTCACCAACATGTATTGAGCCATCATTCAAGAATTAATAGAGTAAAGTGAAATTCACCTTGAACCGCCGAAGTTGCTTCAGTAGAGGCGCTCCCGGAAGATAGATCGACGCCGGTCCCAACGTTATCGGCTTTTTTGGACTTCTCTGAACCTTCGAAGGCTTGGCGGAAAGCGTCATCCGTCCACTCTTGCATCTCGCCTACTTGCCCAGAAGACAAAGCCCCGACACCATCGCCACCTCCAGCGCCTTCTCCTCCATCTTCGCCTTGCTCCTCCTCCACGTCTCCCTCCTCCGGGATATCTGGACATGAGCTGGGAGAGGGGCCGTCAGACTTTTTGAGCTTCTTCCCCCCAGCAACCGGGTGTTTCGGAAAGGGCCTCCTTTTACTGCTCTTCAACTCGGCCCCTTCTTTAGCTTGGGCAGCCTTCTCTTCAGCCGTGTCCCTCTGCTTGACCACGGACTGCTGTGGAAGGATCAAGTTGTACTCCAAGAGTGTAGCGTTCCTGATCAGGTATGCAGCCGACCTATCTCTCCCAGTAATAGCTTCTATTTCTGCTGCCGTCTGAACCAGGCGATCATTCTCCACGACCGCAAAACCACCTGTCGCTAGCAAAAAATAAAAACACATAAGAAAGAGTATTGCAACCGGATAGGGATTTAAAAATAGAGCTTTGACTTACATCCGGAGGTGAAACGACGAATAGAAACGGAATCATCCCTGACAAAGAACCATTCCTTTTTGAACATACTGTACTTGGAGTATAAATCCAGGACCGGCTTAAAGGTTACGGCTGATTCCAAGCTGAAGTAGGGAGACCCCTTCTTGTAGCCTCTCAAGTTATACAAATACCGGATCTCCCGGTTGGAAGGAGGACGCCCATATCTCCTCTGGAAGATGACGAAGAGACTCACCAGAATGGCATAAGAGTTGGGCTGAAGGTGGAATGGAGCTACCTTTAGATATGTGAGAAAGCTGACTACCCAGGCGTTGAGAGGCGGGATGGCACCACAGATGCAATGGTATCTGCTGTAGGCAAAATATCCTTCGGGAGGATCATACGGCATCACTCCCGCATTCGGCAATAACATGCGTGCTCGGTCGATCCCGAAAGAGCGAGATATAACATCGAGTTGCTCGCCCTTGAGTAAGCTAGGGAAGCAATCAGGAGGCAGTTTAAGAAGTTCCTGAGGACCGTATCCATCCACTAATGATCACGGGGTGGGCCCATGGCGGACAGGTCCTGGTTGAGCCGGGGGCATTGAGGAAGGCTCTTCTCGGTCCTGAGATCTTTTCCTCTCTGATCGGGTTTCCACTCTTTGAGACATTTATCTGCAGACACAAGAAAGTATATCGTTAAGACACATAAACTATGTAATCTAGAGTTTCACTAGTGATTCAGGTATAAAATTCCATCCGGTAGAGGGTTCATTCAACACTCGGAATCCCCGAATTCACTCAGTAAGGCCCAAAGGCTCCGAGTTCGTTCGGTGCTCAAAACGCCCCGAGTTCATTCGGTATTCGAACCCTTTTTCCCATTCGGTAGTACAACCCCAAAAGTTCGTTCGGCGGAGGCAAACTCACCTGGATCGGCAGTTAAGTAGGACTCGGTACTTAGTTGATTCGGTCAAGCTTAATTCTGCACTTGTTGGTTCGGCTATCTCACTCAGTAAGGAATGACGAAGGCTTAACACCTCTACTTATAGGCAAATGAAGGACACCGGACCAACTGGACCGGCACTCGGGGGCCGAATGAAGATGACCAAGAAACAAAGTAGGCCGTATGCCAGCATACGCCCCACTTTGGGGGGCAAGTGTTGGGCGAATTCTCACCACCGAACCAAGCTCCTACCAGACCACCTACCACTGCCGGACCAACCTTCTCCCTACCACTGCCGGACCAACCTTCTCCAAGCTGCCACCGAACCAAGCTCCTATCGGACCACCTACCACCGGACCAAGGCATTCCGAACCAACACTACCAGGCCAGATCGCGTCAGCCCAGGCCCATCAGCAGTTGTATACATCCAAGACCCCTACCCCCAGCCTCACTCTATAAATAGAGGGGCAGGGGTACAACAATGGGGACAAGTTTGAGAGCGCAAGCACGGAGAGAACTTTCAAACAACTTTCTTTTACTTGTATCAAAGCTTTGTACTTGTAATCTAAACAAGAAAAGAGAAATAACATATAAAGTGGACGTAGGCACATTTTGGCTGAACCACTATAAATCTGCGTGTCTTTTACAGTTTAGCCTCTGCTTTCCATATATTTGCATAAATCACCCAAATCACTAAGAACAACAAAAAATCTATTAAATCATACAACTTTGAGGTGTTTGTCCATTTTTTGTGCAAACTGTTGCAAATGGATTTTTAAGAAAAAGCTAAATGTAGATGAAAAGTAGAGACTTACAAAGCACGGCTAGTTGTGAAAGGATTTTATCAAATTCAAGTTGTCAATTATGATGAGACCTTTTCACCTATAGCCATGCTTAAGTCGATTCGGATTATGCTAGCTGTTACTGCATTGTATGACTATGAAATATGGCAAATGGATGTGAAGACAACATTCCTAAATGGTGATTTAGAAGAAACTGTCTATGTGTCGCATCCCAATGGTTTTGTGTTCAGTGGGAGTGAGAGCAAGGCTTCCAAGTTGTTGAAGTCCATTTATGGACTTAACCAAGCTTCAACGAGTTAGAATAAGTGTTTTGATAAGGTAATCAAACAGTTTGGTTTTTATCAAAATACAAGAAGCATGCATATATAGAATGAAACAGGGGAACACTATCGTATTCTTAGTGCTTTATGTCGATGATCTATTATTGATTGGCAATGACACTTCATTATTGCAATCAGTGAAAGTTTGGCTTTCCAAGAATTTCTGCATGAAGGATTTGGGAAAAGCATCATGTACACTAGGTATAAAGATCTATAGAGATAAATCTAAGAGGCTGTTAGGATTACACCAATCCTTGTCCATATATACCATATTAAAAAGGTTCAGTATGGAGAATTCCAAGCATGGAGATTTCCCAACGCAGCTTGGAATTGTCCTTTTTAAGATGGATGCTCCTCATACCGATGAGGAGAAAGAGCGTATATGTAACACCCCGAAAATTCAATGAGAAATTTAATAAGAAAATTTAATTAATATAAAACAAGGACTAAAAAGGAAATTTTCACAAATATTCGAATTTGAATACGAAACTTGTACCATTGTGTTAGCAGTAATTTTCTGGGCAATATCCATATATAACACTTTGTAATCGAAGTAAATACATAAAAGTTACAGATAGTGGAAGAATTGGAAATAAATAATAAAATAAAAATTCATAAATTAACAAGACGATCGGTCGACCTAGGGGACTCGAAGGTCGACCGGTAGCACTCAACCTAGGGTACTAGGCGGTCGACGTGTCTATGTAAAATTGGGCGATGACTGATTCATGGTAATGTATTTTAATGGCTATGATGCGATGCTTGGCTGCGAAGAAATAGATGAGCATGCATGATTAAAGTGAAGATTCTCCAACCTAAATCTAATGGCCTAAACTATTTTGCAAACATTATAAATTTTGGCCCAACCTAACCCTAATTCTCACGTAATAGTTTACAGTAATGAAACTCTATCAAAATTTTGCCTCTCCTCTAAACCCTAAAATTTCTTAAAATCAAAATAAAATCAACCTAGAATAATAAAAGAAATTGGAGATAAATGGAGCAAGTGAAGCTAGCGTTTAGAGAGGGGATTCTCAAGCAAGCGAATGGAAGAGGCTAAGGCTTGAGTGAGTGGGAAATTTTTTAGTAAGATGATTATTGTAGTTAGATTCAAAATATTTTATTTGATTAGGGTGCTAGAAACCTAATTTGTAATATATTAATCCCTAAATTAAAATATGCAAACTAGGTTAGAATTGAGCCACTGTAAATTGGTATACTTCTCTCATGATTATATTGCAAAACCCTAAATTGATAAACCTTAAATCTGTAAAACTCTAAATTAGACAATGAAACATTGAAATTGAAACATGGATTGGTCAAATTGGAAATTCAAGATAACCAAACACTACTAACGACATGAATTAACAATAATCAATAGTCGACATTTTAAAAAAATTAAGGAACCCTAACTTCAACATATGTCCGGTTGACCTTGACCCCTGGCGGTCGATCGATAGTGGTCGATCGGTTAGGGTTAGCGGTCGACTGGTAGACATGTAAAATGCCAATATAAACATCGGCCTAAGGCCCAATTTTAATAATAACAATATATATGAACGTAAATTTTTTGGGGGCATATTTAAGGCACTTGGATGTATGATAGGAACTATAGGGAAGCTAGTTCCCTAGTATCGGATGCTAGGTCGTTGCGATTTTAGGTAAATGTTGTTTACCCAATTCGAAAGTAAGTAATGGACTAGTGGCGATGTATTTTCGCAAATGATACTCACATGAGGTTTAGTCAACATGCAGCACTGACAAGGATGCCTGATGTGAGTGGTCTAAAATAATGGGACTCCTAGTAAGCATGAAACTGATGCAACGTGATACGGTTCGAATGGAGGATCCCGTCACATGCGATAAGAGACTAACAATATGATTGAGAGGTGGGTACAGATGTAGATGAGGAGACACTTCGGTGAGTTAGCCTTCTGGGTTCATCCTTAATGCACAGTGGAGTTACGTAGAAATTAGGGGGTAAATCAGTTCCTCAATAGCTTTGTGGCAGTGTTTCCATAGTTAGTAGCCAAAGGGGCGGTGTATTGCATGTTGAGAAAATCTAGAAGTAGAGGACAATTGTTAGATATGAGATTCGAGCTTTTGTTTGATCCATTGTTCTAGCCTACATAAATTATAGTATAGCGATGTATTAGACAAAAACCCTTAGGTAACAGATCTTAGGAATTCACGGACACTTGTATCACAACCTATATCATCTAGAGTGGTATTGAAGTAACTACACATGATCATCGCATATTAAACTTATATTCATTCACCAGACTTTTGTCTGACCCATTCTCTTTCTTTCTTTTTCCCTACCACATATGGATAGGGCAGTAGGTGACCGACCCATTCTTGATACTTGGAGAGTCAAGCTTATTTTCGGAGACTGCTTTTTACTATATTTTCTCACCATGTATTTATCTATCTTATCAGTACAGTATATCTATTTTATTAGACTTGGAGTGATACTTTCTATGTACTCTGTATTGGACCACGTATTGATTTTCTGAGACTGTGATCTGAAATGAATATTTTTTGTGTTACATATTTTGTTCCTTCCGTTGTGAGTTCTGAAAGTATAATATATCTTTGATTGTATCTGCTTATAGCAGTCTTTGTGATGTAAAATGTTATAAACCCCGATGATTCATATTTCTCGGCATGGCATGATTCCAAAAGTCACATTAGGCTTTAGATCGGTGTGTTGGAAGGTGCGGGTTGTCACAATTGGATCGGAGCTAGGGTTCAAAGTCCTTAGGGATTAGGACCATATTGAGAGAATGAATCTGAAAAGGTTTTGAGAAAAAATGGATTTTTTAAAAAGGTTTTCCAAATTTTTTTTGAAAATCTATTTTAAAATATGTTTGTATAAAAGTGATGATTTTTCAAAAAGCTTTACAAAAGATTTTATACATATCGTAATCTCTCATTTTCGTGCCTATGTTATCTTTAACTTGTGTCTATGTTATCTCTCATATTCGTGCCTATGGTATTAATGAAAAGTTGGTAGTAAAATTCTTAAAATTTATAGATGAAAGATGAGTAGTCATATAGGTTCAAGCTCTAGCGATACAGTGGAGGTCTCGAGCGTGAACATCTCGATATAGTTCCACCGGTACTTACAAGCGTGGGGATAGACCGAGCTAAATCCCACTAAAGAGCCCATGGAGGGAATGACATGTGTGGCTCCTGCCCTTCCACTTACCGCTACAGACTTTTCTAAACTATGCAAAGATTTTTCAAATCATGAAAGGAATCCATACACCAGGACAAAGTCTTATGTGGATTGAGGTCATGGCTCTACATTTGTGAGAGGATCTTTGGTTTGATGGGTTTGACTGACATGGTAAGGATGCAGTTAGCTACATGGCAGTTATAGGGCAATGCCTTGAGCTGGTGGGAGGCAGTTAAGGCTGAGACTGATGGAGAGAAGATCACTATTGGAAGAGTTTCGTGGGCGATTTGAGGTGAAGTTTCTTTCTAGGCTAGAAGAAGGTGTGAGTTGGAGAAGTTCATTCACTTGAAGCAAGGAAATATGTCTGTTAAGGAATATGTCAACCATTTCAATAAGCTAGCAAGGTTTGGGATGGAGCTAATTAACACGCTACACAAGATGGCTCTTAAATTTGCTAAAGGGATGAATCAAACTCTTCAAGATTTAGCTCTGAGTCATATTCCTATGGGTGCTATGTATGAGGGTTTAGTGGAGATAGCTTTGCCAAATATTGTCTCCAAGGTGGAAGACATGGAAGAGGATCCCAAGAAGGTTGTTGGGAAAGCATAGTGGAACCAGTGTAAAGGTGGAGGTAGATCGAAAGGAAAGGTACAAAAGAAGGATATGTATTGTAGGAAGTGTGGCAGGAAGGGCATTTCATGAAGGAGTGCAGGACAGATCTTTCAAAGGTTAAGAGCTAGAACTACAATCAGTATGGGCATTTGAAGCGAGCTTGCATAGTACCACTGAGAGCTTCTACTCGGGTGGTTCTGGCATATGAACTGAAGGCAGTCCCTGGCTCGAGTGCACAGCCAATGGTGGACAAGGATAAGAAAGTGGTGATCGAAGGTATGTTGACTCTTTCCTGTTTATCTATTCGCGCTTTATTTGATATTAGGGCTTCACATTCTTTCATTTCTAGTAGACTTATTGATGACTTACACTTAGACACTAGTATAGTCACAAACCTTGTAGTTGTGTCAAACCCCGTAGGAGGATCGGCCTATTTGTCTATATTATGTAGGAGTTTGAAGTTGTTCATCTTAAGGGTCGAGTTTGATTGTGATGCCTTTGTATTAGGATTCTCTGGGTATGGGTTGATATTAGGTATGGCTTAGATGACGATGTACGGGGATAATTTAGACCATGATGGTATGGTTGTCAAGTTGAGCACGTTAATAGGCATAGCTTGGAGGTTTATTACGATTCTCGAGGATCAGTTATGTTGAGCTACTTATATTCATTGGACCTATCATAAAACAAGTTTAGTATAGTGCCTATAGTTAGAGATTTTCCAGATGTTTTTGTTGAGGTTACCAGTCTCCCACCCCAAAGAGAGATCGCCATCGCCTTACCGTTAAGGTATATGGCTCCAAAGAAAAGACGCAAGTTGAACAAGCAGGTTAATGAGTTGTTGGAGAAGGGTTTTATCAAAAGGAGCATTTCTGAGTGGGAAGCACCAGTCGTCTTTGCCACCAAGGTAGATGGTTCTCTAAGACTCTGCATCGATTATAGGGAGCTGAATAAACCAACAAAGAAGTATCGTTATCTACTGTCTCGTATGGACAATCTCTTTGATAAGTTAGTTGGAGCTAATGTATTTTCACAACTTGACTTGGCTACCCGATTCCATCAGTTGCATGTAGCTGAGGACAGTATCCAAAAGATGGCGTTTCGTACACTTGAGGGATTGTATGAGTGGTTAGTCATGCCCTTTGGACTATCCAATGCACCCTCCTACATTGTTGGTTTGATGAGCCGAGTATATAAGGGGTTTCTAAACAAATTCATTTTAGTATTTATGGAAGATATTCTTATATACTCGAGGAGCAAGGAAGAGCATGCATTGCATTTAGGAGAAGTGCCGAGTACACTCCGTGCAAATAAGTTGAAGGCGAAGTTTCTGAAAATCCACTTTTGGAGAAAGGAGGTGCGCTTTTTGGGACACGTGTCTCAGAAAGAGTATTGTCGGTTGATCCCAGTAAAATGGCAGTAATTCAAGATTAGCATTACCGAAGAATGCCATGGAAGTGAGAAGTTTCCTTGGTTTGGTGGGCTACTATCAGAAGTTCATTAAGAACTTCGTGAAGATTTCTAGCCCTCTGAATTGTCTTACCAAAAAGAATATAGTTTTCTCATAGGATGCTAAATGCGAAGATGCTTTTATAAAGTTGAAAGAGGCATTGACAAGTGCACTAATTTTGGTATTACCTAATAGGATGAAGCCATTTATAGTTTATACCGACGCCTGTGGTATGGGGTTAGGTGCAGTATTGATGCAAGAAGGAAGGAAGGTGAGTTATGCTAGCATAATGTTAAAGAACCACCAGAGAAACTTCCCTACCCATGATCTTGAGTTGGAGGCTATTATCTTTGCGCTCAAGTCATGAAGGCGTTACCTTTTAGGAGAGCGTATTGAGCTATATATGAATCATAACTCCTTAAAGTATTTATTATCCCAAAAGAACTTGAATATGAGGCAGCATAGGTGGATAGAGCTCTGGGCATCATATGACTTTGATATCTCATATACCCCAGGCAAGGGTAATGTAGCGGCAGATGCTTTGAGTAGACATCGTGTATTGCTGAATCCCTACTTTTGAAGTGGACACATTTGGAGTACATTTCTACCTTTGATTTCCAACCATCATTGTATATTATTATTCCAGCCAACTTTTGGTGTGCAGCCTACATTGATGGAGCGCATTGGGTCTAGGCAGAAGGAGGACAAGGAGCTAGAAGACATTATTGAGAGGATTGGTAGAGGAGAGTCATCGAGTCATTTAAGGCATGGCAGCGGCCGTGTTTCCATAGTTAGTATCAATTAGGGGGAAAATTGGTTTCTCAGTAGCCTAGTGGTAGTGTTTTCATAGTTAGTAGCAAGAGGGCGGTGTTTTGCATATTGAGCAACTCTAGAAGTAGAGGCCAATCGTTAGGTGCGAGATTCAATCCTTAGTTCGATCCATTGTTGTAGCCTACACAAATTATTGTGTAGGAATAGACAAGAACCTTAAGCAACATACCTTAGGTATTCACGGACACTTGTATCACACCATATATCATCTAGAGTAGCATTGAAGTAACTGCACGTGATCATCACATATTAAACTTGTACTCATTCACCAAACTTTTGTTTGGCCCATTCTCTTTCCCTCTTTTCCCTACCATAGGTGGACAGGGTAGCAGGTGATCAGCCCATTCTTGATATTTAGAGAGTCGGGCTAATCTTTGGAGACTACTTTCTACCATATTTTCTCTCCATGTACTTATCTATCTTATCAGTACAGTTTCTTTTTCATTAGACTTAGAATGATACTTTCTATGTACTCCATATTGGACAACGTACCGATTTTCTAAGGCTGTGACTTGAATATTTTCTGAGATGGATATTTTTCTGTGTTATATATCTTGTTCCTTACACTGTGAGTTCTAAAAATGTAGTAAATCGTAGATTATATCTTCTTGTATTAGTCTCTATGATGTAAAATGTTATAAAACCCAAAGATCCGCATTTCTCGGCATAGCGCGAGTTCGAAATTCACACTAGGCTTTGGATCGGCGTATCCGGAGGTGCGGGTTTTCATAGTATGAAGAGGATTCCCTATGCTTCAGTTATAGGATCCATAATGTATGCTATGTACTAGACCGGATATGGCATGTGCATTAGGTTGCGTAATTCGCTACCAGTATAATCCTGGAGAAAAACAGTGGACGGCTGTAAAATGTATACTAAAATATTTAAGAAATACTAAGGACTTATTCCTAATTTACGGGAATGGAGACCTCTTTATAAAGTGGTATACAGATTCTAGCTTCCAAAGTGATATAGATGATAGTAAGTCAGTGTTTAGTTATACTTTTATACTTAACAGCAGAGACGTTGGTTAAAAACGTTCCAAACAAGTGACAGTACTTGATTCGATGATGGAGGCCAAGTACATCGCTCTCAATGAAGCAGCTAAAGAGACAGTCTGGATGAGCAAGTTTTTGAGTGAGCTTAGAGTGATTCTTGATACAGAGAATCCTATAGCATTGTTATATGATAAAAATGGGGAGATTTAGATCGCAAAGGAACCCAGAGTACACAAGAAGTCATGACACCTTCTTCAGAAGTTCCACCTCATTAGAGAATTCGTTGAGGAGAAAGAGGTCGTGATACAAAGGATAGATACTAAGAACAACATAGCAGAACTATTCACTAAGGGTCTAGCTCAGTCGACTCTCGAGAAGTTGATTGAGGGGATGTGAATACGATTCCATAATTGGCCCCAAGTGCAAGTGGAAGATTGATAGAGTTAGGAGTATGCCATAGGGGCAATTCTATAATTTATTGTAAATTAATTAACTTTGTAACCAATTATCGTTCGTAATAAAGGTGTTTTTCTTTCTATTATATATTTGTTCTAATATGTTATAAATAATTAAATCTTTAATTAAAATATATTTAATAGAAAATCCATAAATGGTGTGTTTATGATAGTAATTACAAATAGTTATAATCATGAGTATTGTATCACAATATAATAAACACATCATTTCAAATGTTCCTAGTCAAGATACATCAAAACTGGATATCGATGTATCCATTGAGAATAGAGTATGTAACACTCTCTAAATATTGGTAAGGTATTACTCATGATTTCTATGGACACCAAAGGATTACGTACTAATAGTTATTGGAAAATTCCATAATAACTTGCTCGATAGTTTTCTGTTAGTAAATATAGCTAAGGTCAACCAAACAATATAAATATGATTGATTTACATAGTTCTCATGACTTGAGAATACTATAGATCTTCAATATGAAAGCTCCTATTTGATTATAGTCAAATCATGGAACGACGTCCATCGAGCGATTATAGTTTGGTTGAGTGGAGGTATTGGAAGTGAAACACTATTCAAGAGAGGATTCATTTTCTCAAGTATATGAGGTTAGTATCACGGCCAAACCAAATTAGCCCAAAGTCAAAATCTCTAGCCAAAGTAGTTTGGTTAATAATAATTGTTAACCAAGGATTTTGTGTTTGGACTATAGAGTTGAATATTAACGATGTTAGAATTTTGACCTACCAAATTCTATAAGTCCAAGTGATATAGTTTTGACGAAGAGAATTGGTGTAAATAATATTCACATCCGAGCAATGCTTAACAAAGTAAAATTGTATTTTATCAAAACCAAGTAAGCGATAAATTTGGCAAAAATGTCACACCCACCTGCTAAGTGACGTGTGAATGTTAATATTCAAATATTTTGATATTAATCATTGACCAAATTTACACCTAACGGGTCACATAACGGAAACGATGAATACTTCTTTAACCAAACGATTTAATTAATTTGTAATTGTTATAAATTGATCAAATTAATTAATATTATGAAATATTAGTTATAAAAGTTTATTTTGATTTGATGAACGAATATTATTAAATGCATTTATAATAGTTATAAATATATTAATCGATATACGATATCGATATGCGTTTAAATTGGATTTAAATATAAAATATTTGTTCGGGCTTTAAACGGGTTTGAAGCTCATACAGAGGGCTAAAATATCCGACTATGAAAAGAGTGATAGGTGCAGCTATATGATGGCATGATTGCAGGTAAGATTTGAATAGATAAGGGAGGGAGAATTGGTAAAGATCTTAACTTGTCTCCATTCCTCCTCTATATAAGCAACTCAATGCATACCTATTAGAGAACTTTTAGTGGCCTCTAAACATTCTCATTTTCTGGCTGACCATACCTCCCCTTTCTTCCATCATCGCAAGTTAAAATCAAAGTAAAAACAATTCCATTCGATAGTCGATAGCCATCGGTTCTGGGACTAGCACTCTACTGGATTGGAATTTAGTTCGAGGAGTAAATCTCATCATTGCAAGGTGTACTTACATGCATTGGACATAAGGTAAGTTTCTAACCTGTTTATAAATGTTAATGTATATATATAATAATTATATCATATATTTCATATTGTTAGTTAGGCGACGATTCCAATATTTGAATATTTTACCATAATCAGATTGATTGTTTATTTACATATATTCTTATGTATATAAATTTTTTTTAATCATATATACCTATAAATAACATTGTTCAAAATAAAGAAAACCATTTTTTTAATTTTAAATGACTTAATAAATAATATATATATATATAAAGTTTATAATTTAAAAACTACGTCATACTTATACAAAATATAGTTATATAATTATATATATAAAGTTTCATAAGTAAAATATTTTCGATAGAAATAAAAATAATTTGTTTATATATATTTTTATTATTTAAAAATTATTTAAATTATTTAATTATATAAATCAATTATATCAATACACACACACACATATATATATATATATATATTATAAATTCTATTTTATATGTTATAAAATTAAATTATCACTTAAAATACTCTTAGTAGAAAAATAAAAAAAATTATAATTGAAAAATATTTAATTATAAGCCAAAAATTAAAAATGGATTTAATTTTTTTAATTACACAATTATATATTAATATTTAAAATTACAAAATATCGCTTATGATTTTACTAAAAATTAAAATACAAAATTAAGCTTTAAAAGTATTTTTTATTAATTTTAATTAATATCCATATGGATGTTTATTTAAAATATATTTTAATTTTAAAAAATTTATGCCGTGCGCATCACCTGGAATGTATGTAATTTTAAAAAAATTTAATATATTTTTAAAGTTTTAATATATATATATTATATTATATATACATATGTATAAGTATTTAATATATATATGTGTGTGTTAAATTATATATATATATATAGGATTCGATTTTGCCACAAATTCTTTTTAATATAATTGAAATATACTTATACATGGTTATAAATATATACAATGTTAAAATTTCATATATATGTTTATATATATATATAATTATTTAAACAAAATATAGTTTACATATAAATTAATGTATTTATAACATTTTGCATGTATATAAATTAAAAATATATAAACATACATTTGGATATTATATTTGTATGTTGGATGAGCTAACATGTCCATTACAGTGTAAATCTCAACACCTATACACGGATATGTCATACCTAACATGGCTTGATATCTTACACATGCACAAGCATATATATGTGTATATGATACACGTACATATATAATATATTATTAATTATATAATATAAAATAATATTATAAATTTAGGTAAAATAATGATTTTATTTAAAAGAAATTTAGAACTATTCTAAATAAATTAGACTTCGAATGCCCAATAAAGATCCAAAATAATAAAATATTTTAAAATTCACCTATTACTTCTGCTGTGAGCTGGCCCAGTTCTAATACTAATAATCAGATAAAGAGAGATCAAGGCACTAGTGATAGGCGGAACGAAGCCAAGAAGCGCTCGAGGAATATGGGGCCGAACAAGTATACGCCTCTAAATAATACATTGAAAAATATATACCTTGCCACGGAAAGCATGGAAATGTATAAAATGCCACTTAGGAGGGAGGCGATCGAGGAAAAGCGACACTCAGGCAAGTACCGTCGTCTCCATGAAACTCATGGACACAATACGAACGAGTTTCGACATCTTAGAAATTATAATGAGGAGTTGATAAGGAAGAAAAATCACAACAGTCCGTGAGAGAGCCGTAGGATGTCAGATAAAATACTGGACCCAAAGGACTGAATGCTTAAGGGAACCAACCTGGACCCAATGGAGAAGGGACCAGACGTTCTAATGGAAGGATAACCATAGATACTATGACTAAAGCACCTCATCCAGCAAAGAAAAGCTAGATGGAGATAGAGTGGTAACTGCTTTGCCATTGAGGATGGAGATCCAGCTAAGCAGCAAAGGATGGTAACAAATAATATTATGTTCGGTAATAGGGATTCTGATGAGTCGAAGAACCAATTACCTTTGACCCCATGGTGATCATGGTTGTTATTGGCCCGACATCAGTACATCGGGTCCTAATGGATAATGGAAGTTCAGTAAATATTTTGTTTAAAGAATGTTCAATCAAATGAAGATCGGTATGAAGGATGTCAAGCCTTGTAAATCTAGGATTCAAGGATTTACGGGTGAGGCGAAACAACCGACTGGAACAATTGATTTGTCCGTGGAGTTAGGTAATGAAAACCTCTAGTTGGTGCAATTCAAAAGTTTGTATAGTAGATGAACATTCGACATACAATGCCTTTTTGGACCCATTAGCCCTTGTTGATTTTAGGATAGCACTAGCTTATCGGTGCTTAATGATAAAGTTCCCCATGAAGAATGCGTTTGGACCGGTAAGAGGAGAACAAAGCACAGATAGGCAATGTTAAGTCGCTGAGCTAAGAGAGTCAAAGCGACGGGAGAAAGTCAAGAATGTAGATATAACTCTCTGCATTAAAAATTCGAAAGCATAACAAATAAGGCCCAAGCCCTGGCTCAGGAACCATAGCAGATTCATAAGTCTATGGATCTCAGGACTACGTCAGAGAAAGTTGGGCGATGGTTAAATCATGTTCGTTGATAGAAATACTAAAGTCCTTTAGTTCCTCCTTCAAGGAATTTATCCATTTAGCTTTGGGATCGAGACTGGACCCGACAGAGGAGTTTGGGATGGGGAAGGAAGATGAGATGAGGATCAATGTGGTGAAAGAAGCAGTGATTGGAGGACCCATGACTTGAAAAAATGCTGGAAGTGCTATGATTGTGTATTGACCTATAAAGAGACAAATCGAATGACGAAGGTTTGAAACATCATTGGATTACATATGAAGTTTCTAAGCACGTGTGAGTTAAAGAATATACCTCTACAGGTTGGTGTGGGCTATGAAGAAGCA
This sequence comes from Allium fistulosum, assembly GCA_030737815.1. Classification (NCBI taxonomy): domain Eukaryota; kingdom Viridiplantae; phylum Streptophyta; class Magnoliopsida; order Asparagales; family Amaryllidaceae; genus Allium; species Allium fistulosum. Next base: position 924,838,108 of record CM060906.1, read on the forward strand.
ACTACAATCATCCCCTCCTCAGGAATTAAAGCAAGAGTAGGAAGAATACAGGCAGTCTATAACACCTTGTAAAAATTAACAAGAAAATAAATAAAATAGATAAATTAATTAAATAAGATAAAACTGGAAATTTTGCAAAAGTCGGAATCTGATCACGGAAGTTATATCGTTGTGTTTGTGGTGAAATTTTGACCAATTTCCATATATAATATTTTGAAAACGAAGCTCAAACAAAAAGTTATGGACGTTTGAATTTTCCATATTTAAAATAATTTAAATAGAATACTGTTGTAACTGGGCTAGCCCGCAGCGAAAGAAATGAGTGAATTTAAAAAAAATTAGCCATTATGGATCATTAACGGGACTATGAAGTCAAAATGCATTTAGATCTTATCTAAATTTTCTTTTAAATAAAATCAATATTTTATTTAGTTTGGTAAAAAAATTTCAAATGGGTTTGAATATTATATAAATTTATATGAATTAGTGTATCAAATACACCCATGCGTGTAATAGGTACTTATTAAAATAAATATGAGAAAATCACTTTTAGTTTCCTTCTCTAATAGTTTTTGAGAAGAACGGTTGTGTAGCAGGTGACTACACAGCCGATTAGGCTAAATATAAATATATAGTGATAGTTCGATCAACATGCCTGATCGATAGCTAAAGCAGCATTACAGCAAAAAGTGTTTAGATTACAGTCATTGCATCAGGTTATAGGTAAAGATTAATATACATACTAAGCCAGTGATTATTAAAAAAAACTGCAGCGAAAAGTAAAAGCAGGTTCAAGCGAGAGAGAGAGGACAGTCGATCCCTTAGTCTGCTCCATGCGGTCCTGTCGGTGCGGCGGAGGAAGCGCTGCCCACCGATTCTTCCGAGGGGGACCTCACCGCTGGAAGGCGAAATCTAAAGGGCGCCGAAGATGAGGGACCTGCCCAATAGTCGAACAGATTAGAGATTTTAATGCATAATGCCAGACGCGAGCTAGTGGGTTTGTTGAAAATGATAGCGTTTCTCTCTTTCCAGATGACCCAGCAGAAGATAGCCAGAAGAGAGTCGAGATGAGGGTTAGGTGAGCCATACTGCCAGTGTTCAAAGAAGTCTTCTAAGAAGTAGATTATCCCAAGATTGTGAACACAGACCGAAACCCAAATGTAGAAGGATAAATCGCAATCAAGGAATGGATGTCTGATGGATTCGATTTCAGTGTTGCAGAAGACGTAGATCTGATCTGAAGTGATGTTGAAGCGGGAGAGGCGATCCTTGGTGTTAATCCGGCCATGAATGAGACACCACTGGAAGAATTTGATTCGGGGAGGGATATGGCATTTCCAGACACGGGGGAAGGCAAAAAGTCTACCGGGGTGGTTTAGGAAGGAGTAGCATTGGGAGACAGAGAAGCCACTGGAAGGAGCAAGGGCCCAGGAGTGAAGATCAGGCAGGGTAGGGGTCAGGACAGTCGAACGCAGGATGTTAAGGGCGGAGAGGAGCTCAGAGAGGGTGTCAGTGTCGAAAAGAGATGGGGGGCAGAGGCCGGGTAGGCCGAGGTTGACAGCGTCCGCTACTGATAAGAGAGGTCGATTGGAGGAGGAGAAGAGGGAAGGGAGGGAGCGGTGAAGTGGGGAGAGGCTGTGCCAGTGATCGAACCAGAAGAGGCAGTTGGTGCCAGCTCCAAGTTCCACATGAAGGAGCGGTTTGATGCGATTAACTGAAGCGAGAACACCTGACCAAAAAGGTGAGGGTTTGGAGAGTGGGGCGAAGTGGAGGGCAAGGGAAGGGTCCGCGTTATAGTAATAGGCCAGGATCCAGTCTTTCCAGATAAGCTGACCCGGAGAGAGGAGACGCCAAAGCCATTTGGCAAGAAGAGATTGGTTGAAGGTAATCAAGTTAGATATGCCTAAACCGCCATGTTCCGTATGTAAACAGATGATTTTCCAACTGATCAGGCTTTTGGCTCTCCCCCCATTCCAGAGAAAAGATCGTCTAATAGAATCAATTTTTTTGGATACCCAACTAGGAATTTTGTGAAAGGAGAGCCAGTAGAGAGGGATTGCAGAGAGTACCGCTTTTACCAAGACGAGTCTGCCAGCTGTCGATAGGGAGTTCGCTTTCCAACCTGCAAGTCTAGATTCAATTCTAGATACAAGGGGATTCCAGTCCGAACGGTGAAGCTTGGTGGGGCGCAGAGGGATGCCAAGGTAGGATAAGGGAAACGTGTCAAGTTTGCAGTTGAGGGCAGAGGCGATGGAGGGACCGAGATGGTCAGCATTTCCAAGCATGATGACAGAGCTTTTGCTAAAGTTAATAGAGAGGCCAGAAATGAGTTCAAAGGTGTACAGGAGGACCTTAAGACAATGGATGTGTTCAGGGGAGGGGGAGACGAAAAGGATTGTGTCGTCTGCAAACTGAAGATTAGAAATCGAAGGGCTGTGAGGGGAGTTGGAGTTGGGATTGAGAGGACGGATACCTGCCAAGTAGTTATCTGCAGTCGCCCGTTTGATCATTTTGTTAAACACATCCGCTACGAGAACAAAGATAAGTGGGGAGAGAGGGTCTCCCTGCCTGAGACCCCTTGCCGATTTTATGAGACCACCAGAGACACCGCCTATCTGGATCGAGGAAAGGCTTGAGTTCAGTATACTTTTTATCCAGTTGCACCACTTAGGTGGAAAGCCCCTGTGCATTAAGAGTTCAAGGATGAAATTCCAGTTGACTGAGTCAAAGGCTTTGGAGAAGTCTAATTTTAGAAGGACCCCAGGGATGTTATAAGAATGGCAGTGGGATATGACTTCTTGTGTTGCCGCAACACAGTCCAGTATGCTCCTTCCTTTGATGAAGGCCGATTGCTCCACTCCCACCAGTGAATCCATATGGGTTTGGAGACGGTTAGCGAGCACCTTGGTTATCAGTTTGAAAGTGGTGTTGAGCAGGCTAATGGGTCGAAATGCGGAGAGGGAGTTGGCACCATCAGATTTAGGAAGGAGAACGATGTTGGCATAGTTAAGGCAGGATATGGTCATAGGGTTGGAACAGAATTCGGCACACATGTCTAGGACGTCATTTCTGACAACTCTCCAGAAATGCTTAAAGAAGAAAGGGCCAAAACCATCTGGCCCTGGGGATTTGTTGTCATCCATATCATTGAGGGCGGCCAGAATTTCCTCCTCCGTGAAAGACGAGTCTATGGGGATGGGCAAAGGATTAGGATAGAGAAGGTTCCAATCGATGACGGGAAGTGGGGGGGAAGGCTTTCCAAGCATAGAACGGTAGAATTCGGAAAAGAGGTTCAGGATGGAGGTAGGGTCGGATATAGCGTTGTTATTGTGCACGATTTCCGGGATGGATAAGGACCTGCGCCGACCATTTGCTAATTTGTGGAAGTAAGAAGTGTTTTTGTCGCCATCTTTAATCCACTTGGCTTTAGACCGCTGTTTCCAACCAATCTCTTCTTGTTTCAAAAGTCTTTCAAGTTCAGATTCAAGGTTTGCAAGGGTGGCTGAGTCTCCTTCGTCTAGGGGGTGAGACTCCTCTTGGATATTTAGAGCAAGGATGTCATTCTGGATGGTGGCAATGCGAGTACGGATGGAACCCCAGATCGACCTAGCCCAAGGCCGGAGGAGTTTTCTAAGGGATCTGAGTTTGCAAACAACCCGAGAGGTGGCTGAGGTGGATCTAGAAGGCTGACTCCAAGCCAGTTTGATAAAATCATCGAATGAAGGTTCTAGGAGCCAGAGTCTCTCGAAACGGAATGGTCGCTTGGAGGTCGGGGGGGTACCGGAATCAAGGCAGAGGGGACAGTGATCAGAAAGAATGGTAGCGAGGCCAAGGCAAAAAGAGAGGGGGTGAATGTCTTCCCAGGCAGGACTAAAAAGAAAGCGATCAAGTTTAGCTAAGGCATGTGAAAGGCGCTTATTGGACCAGGTAAATTGACGATTGTTGATTGGGGGTTCAATAAGGGAGCAGGAGTTAATGAAAGCATTGAAGTCCTCCGAGTCAAGTGAAATAAATCCCGAGCTCCTTTCATCTGAGTATCTAGTTGTGTTAAAATCACCACCAACTACCCAAGGTCCCTGGATAGATGACGCAAAATTCGAACAATCAGACCAAAGGTTCCGTCTTTCTTGCGCTGCTTGGGGACCATAAATGTTTGAGAAAAAATAGATAGTGTTGGTCTGCACGTGTCTGAGAGCTACGTGGAGGACGGAGGAGTGAGGAATGATTTGGCAAAGGGACCAAACGGATTCGTTCCACATGGTGATTAGTCCTCCTCTGGAACCAATAGAGTTGGAATGGGCCCAGCCTGTGAGATGAGAGCCACCTAGTTGCTTGATGATGAGGGGGGTTGGATCAGACAGTTTAGATTCTTGGAGCAGGAGAATGTCGATTTTTAGGGGGGACAGTGTAAGGAAGATTGAGTGTCTTTTAGAGGGGTCCCCTAGCCCGCGAATATTCCATGAGATGATTTTCATTGGGAGAAGGACAATCTCTCCTGTTCTAGGGTTTGCATGGCAGTGTAATGTTCGTCTTGAATATTAACTCCCATGCAACGCGCTAGTTTTCTGTTAAGTCTAGAATTAGCAGAGGAAAATACTACAGTTTTATAGATGCTACCTGCATGACCAGGCAAGGATCTGGAGTTCCGCGCACTTCTCCTCACCCGAGCTGGGGTTAGGTCTTGCCTCGCAAGGTGTAACGGCAGCGGAGATGGGGGAGAGGTCGGGTTAGGGTTCGGGCCCAGGTAGGCATTAGGGGCGGGGGGGGGGGGGACGCAGGGTCAAAGCTGGGAGCTTGGAACTGAGGAGGCACCGAGAGGTCCAAGTCAAAAAGGGGGTCCCAGCGCTGGGGAGCTGGATCTGCAAAGGGGGCCGGAATGCTAGCATCGTCAAACTCAATGTTAGGCAGTTGGGGTCCGGGAAAGGGCGGGGTTGGAGAAGTCGGTTCATAGTTCATAACGTCGAAGCGATCGTCTGAATCCAGTTCATCTGACTGCACATTCATCGGGTCACTAAAGCACTTCATATCTCTTTCATAGTCCAGTCCCAGGAGGAAAGCTTCAGGTCTACTGCGCGGGTGAGAGTGGTCCCATCTAGAAACGGTTATGAGGTATTCAGCGTCGTTGAGTTGAACCCTATAGGAGGAGGAAGAGGGAACCCCTACCAAGAATTGCATTTTGATGTAAAGAAGCCTACGGTCGAGTTCAGACCATTCACATCTATTAAACTCGGTGAATCTCCCCACCGGGTTGATAGCAGTCTGCACTGCATCCGGATTGTCTCGTAAGGGCTCAGGGATACCTTTGACTGTGGCCCAACTGGGCGGCTCTAAGTCGATAGGGGCTGGTCGTTCGTAGTCCGGCAAGGCTTCAAGATATATGGAGCCCCCAGCCTTAGTGAGGATTTTTCGGTTAACAGCTCTGTATTTTAGGATTTCAGAGGGACAGGCAATGAGGAAGCGGCTGTTGTCTAGAAGCCAGATAGCCCAATCCGAATGATCGAAGGCAGACTCTAGGACTTTGCTGAGGACCTCGACTGTCCATGCTCCATCGATAATAGTGGCAGTGATGTACAGTGAGTAATCGGCCATAGGAAGGAGGGTGGGAATAGCTTGGGGAAGAGGAGAAGTTGAGTGGTTTGGAGAAAAAGGAGGAGAGCGGGAGGGTAATCTATTGGATGTGTGGTGAACAGTGGCATTATCGATGTGACTAGAGGGGATTTGAGAAGACGGCTTGGAAAAAGGGGCACGTGGGGCAGAGGAAACGACAAAAGGTACTTTAACAGCATTGGAATCGAGGGGGGAATGAGTGCGTGGGGGAAACGAGGGGTTATCTGGGAAGATATTAGTGGGTCCCGATATAGGAGCTTTGGATGGACAGCTGGCGTAATGATGCCCAAAAAATCCACAGTAAAAGCAAATCTTTGGTTCCCTACAGTTTGACGCCACGTGGCCTAAACCGGCACAACGGAAACACCTCTTATTATGTTTTAAAAAATCGAGAATTTGGCGGCAGGATTTGAAAATAGGAATTAAACGCCTACGGTTAAGGTTACGAGGGGTCGGGAGAAGGGGCTTCTGCTTGGGGGGGGCCGGGGTAGCCGCTACTTGCGCAAAGGTTTTGGGGGTAGGGGACGAAGGACGGAGGGGGGCAGGAGGATTCCGGGGGGAGGCAGTGGGCGGAGCAGGTGCATGGTGGGGAGGAGGCTGGCGAAGGTAAAAAGGGGGGACGAAGGAGATATCAGAAAAGGATAATGAGGGGGCAAAAGAAGGAGGAGGAGGCTGAGGGAGAGGAGAGGGAGAGGAAGCCATTATTTCGATCGAACAAAAATTTAAACTTCTGAATCAAATTCAATTTCAAAATAGTTATGCAATTAATTAAGAAAGTAAATAGAATTAATTGGAGAGAGAGAAACATCATATTTCTTTATCTCTGATTGGATTGATAATATGTTGAATAAACATGTTAACATTTTAATTGAATATTTTATTAGGAAAGCATTAATTCAATTTAATTTGATTAATTGCATATGATTATGAGCACATCACATGTGCCTATGTGTATAGTGTAAGTGCAACATAAAAGTGTACAAAGCTAATGTAAGCATTGCATAGGTGTTGGGATTTACACAACAATTGATACATTTCCCATCTATATATGCCTTTATCGTTCTAAACATGAACAATTTTATTTATTTATTAATATATAAATACATACATACATACACATATACATATACTATAAATACACGCACACATATACATATACAATTAATGTTAAGCATAACAGTTCAAATAAAATAGATTTCATTTCAATTACATGCAGTAGTCAAATAATATTAAGATTAATGAAAATGGTTCAGTTGCAAAAAGATTCCTTCCTTTTTAAGTAGAGATATAATTTTTAATTAGATAAAATTGCAAATCATGGAATATATCATTGATTTAATGTTTGATTTCATTTTAATTACAAGCAATAAATCAAAGAATATTAAGATTAATGAAATTGGTTTGATTTAGTTATGAAAAGATACATTCCTTTTTAAGCAGAGATATAATTTTTAATTAGATGGAATTGCAAATCATGGAATATATCATTAATTTAATGTTTCCTTTTTCTTTTAAGAGGAAGAGTTTATATTAGGATGATTTGAAACATAACAATTAAAACATCATATTAATTGGATGACAAAAATTAATTAATGCGATTATTACCAAGTTTTAATTACATAGCAGCCAATGTCTAAATATTCAAGTGTAAACCTTTTGGTATGAAAAACTGACTTATGAAAAAAAGATTCAAAGTTCAATTATGTTCATTTTTAAAACAACAATATCAAACGACATAGGCATATATAGATTTGAGATAAGAAGATCTAAATCTAGATTAAACAAACTTTGTAAACATCACATAGAGTATAGAAAATAAAATTAAGAAGGCCTAGATCTATGTTTAATTAGTTAATCAAACAATCATACATGAGACATAAAATGAGATGTTATAATTCATAACAAAATAGCAATGAGAAAAAGAAAACATTCTATATTTTAACATGTTAGAACAATCGATTCAAGCAAGGGAATGGAGATATTCAAATCAAGATTCAAATTCACAAGTACGAATAGAAGGGAAAGATAGAGATTAAGGGGATATGAACAAATTATAAGATATGTAAATATGGAATTATACACACATATAATTACCTTAGGATGAAGCATGTAGAAACACCTTGAATGATAGAACAATACCTAGATCTGATTAATCACTCTCTAAATCTGATAAACCTTGCCCTTCATCACACATTGATTTGTAGCTTCTCCTCAGATTTTAAGCAAATCACCATCCCACTTTGCAAGAGAAGAATGAACCAGGTTTTTAATTTAGTTTGATGTTGATTTGAATTTGTTTTGATGGTTTTATTTTTTTTATTTTTTTGGATGAAGTTTCAGCCATGAATGAATGATAGAGAAGAGGAAGAAAAGAGAACAAAAGTGAAAGTCACGTTCTGTTCTCTGTAGTTTCAAAAATGAGGAGGTTTTGTTTTTAATAGAATTAAAGGAACCTTTTCCTATTCTCCTCTTAAATCTTCCTACTTTATTTTCTCATTTTAAATTTCAATTAATCTTATTAATTGATTTCCTCACATTCCAAATAAGCAGCTTTTCCAAATAAAAGAAAAAACCTTTGTATAATTATTTTATTGTTTAAAACATGTTTAAAATTATACCGATATCGCATATCAATATATGCAAATATAACTTTTATATATGCATTAGAATAATTACCAACAACATTCAAAACATCAAAAAAATTAACAATAATTAATATTTCATAAATATTAATTAATTTAATCAGTTTGCAAAATTTTACAAACTAATTAAATTTTGTGGTTTTCGGAGAAATCACAAATGCGATTGTGCGACTCAGAGATGTGAATTCAATCAGCGATTAATATTGAAAAATTCAAATATTAAAGTTCACACGTCACTTAGCAGGTGGTATGACAGTTTGGCTGAATTCATCGCCTATAGGTCTTTTTGGTAAAATCAAAATTTACTTATTATAAGCGGTACCTGATAGTGACAATTATTTACACCAATTATTTTCGTCCAAACTATATCATATTAGGACTTATAAAATTTGGAAATGGTTAAAATTCCAATATCGTCCACATTCAAATTTATAGTCTGAACACAAAGTCCTTTGTTCAATAATAACAATTATTATTAACCAAAATGCTCTAACCAGAGACTTTGACTTTGATTGACTTGAGTTGACCATGATGTTAACCCCATATAACTGAGGAGACGAATCCTCACTTGAACAGTGCTTCACTTCCAATACTTCCACTCGACCCAACTATAGTCACTTGATGGAACGCCATGCCATGATTTGACTATAATCAAAGCAGAGATTTCATATTAAAGATCCATAGTATTCTCAAGTCGAGAGAACTGTGTAAATCAGTCCATCGATATTTTCTGTTTTACCTTAGTTATATTAACCAACAGAAAACTATTGAGTGAGTCGTTCTATAGTTATCCAATAACTATCATTACGTAACCCCTAGGTGCCCCCAGCAGCCATGAGTAATACACTGCCCAACATTTGGAGAGCATTACATACTCTAGTCTCAACAGATACATCGATATCCAGTCTCGATGCATCTTGACTTGGAACATTTAAAATGGTATGTTTGTTTTAATGTGATAAATTACTCACGGTTACAACACTTTGTAACTACTATCACAAAATATACCATTTATGGATTTTCTATTAAATATACTTTTAATTAAATTAATTAATATAACCACATTATATCAAGTATGTAATAGAAAGAAACACCTTTATTGTGAGCAAGATTATTCAACGAGTTAGATATATGTAACAAATTACATTATTGCTCCTAGGGCATACCCCTAACTCTATCAATCTCCCACTTGCACTTGGGGTCAATTATGGAATCTTTTTCCAACTTATTTAATCGATTTCTCAAAACTAGTTGGGTCAGTCCCTTTGTGAATGGGTTTGCTATTATGTTTCAATTATCTACTCTTTCAATCAATTCTCTTCGACGGTGATATACTGCTTTATCACGTGGAACAATTCGAAGTATGTCTCTCGACCTCTAGTGAGCTCTAAGTTCTATTATGAACCATATCACGACATTGTTATCATATAACAATGTTATGAGATTCTCAACATTTGGAATCAGCTCAGTTATAAATTTGTGCACTTATAATTTTATATACATTATTTTTATTGCGACAATATTCAAGGCGATGTACGTAGCCTATTTTCATTCAATAAGCCACAGTCTTTTATTGGGAACATTTCCAACTTAAAGATTCTTAACATGAATTTATTATTGACATACTACACTCAATATGATTTATGAAGTTTGAGTTTGAACACTCCTTCATAAGGAGTTTTTGTTTCTATAAACAATTCTCTAGTTTTTCATAAATACATGAGAACATTTCAAACAACCATTTAGTGATATCAACTTGGATTTGATATTTGCTTCATGTATTAAATACATAAGAAAATCATGATATCGCAGACAACATAACATGTATGATAATTCCTTTTTTCAATGCAAAGGAATCAATCTTACATGCCATATTAAACATCTTAATAAGATGTCCTTGCATATCATTTGGGACATTCCCGACATCTTCTATACTTACTATAAAAGTCATCATTTATTAATCCAATGTTGAGTATTAAAACAACTAAGGCTGATTTTAATACAAGTACATCGTGAAAATCAACAACGTGTTGTTTACTTATAGTTTAGAAATATCAATATACCTTTTAACGTTCTTTCTTATGAACATACGCTTCCTTTGCACTTTGATTGAAAATCAAACTATTTGATATTTCTACCAAAATAATTATTCAATCTTGATGCTTATAAAATGATACTTTCATATCATTTCTTGGATCATATCCAAAGACTCACAAACTCAATATTGCTCCCGCTGACTTTGAGACATTTTTGGTTAATATGTGGAAATAGCTTACACTAAATCATTATTTTAGAATTTTCTGTTTCAATACATATGTACCAAAACACTAGGACTTATCAAGCGATAATTTTGTGAGTAAATCTGAATTGACTTGAACATGTTGAACATCAAATCTATTATGCTAGTTTTAATAATTGAAATTTGCGATATTATTCTTATCAACATTGCTCATTTAATTCCAACTGCATTAGCCTTACTCTTAAAGACACATTCGAGGTCGATGGATCAAATCCCTTCAGTTACGACCACCAAAATCTATAATTTGATAGCGTACATGGAAAAATTATTACGTGCAATCTTTCAACTCGCACAACCTGCCAATTCCTTGGCCTAGGATATGTTGGAGTTTTTTTATAAACCCTTATCTTGTAAAATTTTGTAAACTGTTATTCAGATGTAATAATATTAACTTTGTGTTCTACCTTTAAGTACATTATCTTATAGAAAGAAACCAACTCAAGTTCGCTCACAATTAATCATACATTGTCTAACAAAGTTTGATTACTCAATGCCGATGCATCATTATGTATCACATGGAGGAGTAATTTTGAGATTGAATATTTATTCATTTTAGGTACGTTTGGAACATTTTCCAATAGACTCACTCATTCGATCAAATCAAATCGTTTCTATCACATGTTATTTTATTTACTTCTTTTTTATATTCCATAAGTTTACCATAAACATACTACATGTGTATCAAATACACATGTCCATGTCGACGATAACTCATTAGTGAATATGACAAAGTACATGGAATCATTTTGGTATTTATAGTTACGATTGCATACAGCTATATGTATTAATCCGAAAAGTTCATCAACTTTTATGATACTCCCACTAAATGGGTGCATAGCCCTTTATTGGTTGAGATATAATTAACAAGTATCATATGATTCAAAATCATACAATAAAATTATTTCTCAAAACTATGGCTTAGTCCATAATTCCAAAACAACCGTAAATAATATTAGATACTTTTTTACTTTCCAATGCATCACTTTTGTTATAAAAAAACTACCATATTATAGTTTTATTTCACAAAGAATATTCATAATATTCATATTGAAATTTAGCTATGCCTATTTTTTTCAGTCGATACCGAAAAATAATCATTATTTTATAAATAATGTATGGTAAGTTTTAAGAAAACAATTTTCGTACTATGATGCAATTAATAAGTTCTATATGGCATGCCCCCACTATTTCCACCATTATTATACTAGCATACTAAATTCGGAGGTCCATCATTCACTTAATACAATTTGTTTATTTCATACACTACAACTATTTACAGTGGAGTGTTCGTTGATCAAATATCTTCAGCTCAAAGAAATAAATCTCATATAAAACAATTTTCTTTATGAAAATACATTTCAAAATAGACATCATATTTCTTATTCCAATATTAAGTATCAATTATTATTACAATTCTCGTTTCCAATGTTTCTTCAATGAAGCAGAAGTGACTATTCATTCTGTTCATCCCAACTGTACCTTAAATTACATCTATTCTTATACATTCGTTTTCCTTTTAAATGGTCAAACTATACAAAAGAAAAGCTTACTATAATATCATAACAAACTCTTTACAAAAGAGCATTTGATTATTCCTAACATTTAAGGATATCAAATAGGTTGCACTTTACGTAAACCGATCAAAATGACATTTCTGCGATCGAGTTCTTAGATCTATCTTGTAGTTTTTGGTCTTGTGTTACATTAATCAAATATGATCCCTTTTGTAATCAATCAAGTTGAATAAATGATATCAAAATACTATTTATTGGATTATTTCCAGTGAACTATATTCATTGAAGTATCATACATTACGAACTGTGACCGTTCACCATATAACATTTATAAATGATAGTATATGGATCAAATATCCACAGTCTTGTATTGCTTTTAGAGTTCGAGACTCATAGAGTGCAATGCATTGTCCCAACCAAATAAGCATGTAAGGGACCATTTTACGAATGTATTAAGTAGTTGTAAAATTAGACACTTGCATGGGTAGAGAAAACATTAACTGCAATAGGCATTTAATAGTGGGTATTATATTTCCATTTGTCAACTTTCAATTCATTTTGTTTGTATATGTTAATTGATAAACATTTTATCAATCATATTAAGTTCTCAAATTTATCATTGTAGATGATTATAACTTTATTTAGCTTATGTTCTTACAATATTAGAAAGGCTAAATGTTACCATTTCATTTTCCTAATAAGTCTCCCACTAGTCTTTTATGTTTCTCCAAATCCTAAGATGAAACATAGAAGTCTTTCGACTTCACTAGTGGGTGTTAGGACTCGTCTGTCTTGGTAATTTGACCTTGAGTTTGCTCAACAAATCATATCCCCACAAACGATGGATAACTCCTTATCGGTTGTATCACATACAACTCCTAACGTATTTTTCCTGTCCTAATCTCATTTAGACCTTGAGTTTGCTCAACAAATCGAAAGAGATTATTCACTTATACGTACCATATCGCGACGACCTAAGTATAGTATATGTACCTTGAGTTTGTTCAACAAATACATATAGTTATCTTACCTCCTCTATTTAATATATTAATAATACTACACATAGCATCCCTAATTTGAGTTTGTTCAACGACTAAGTAGTATTCAAGTAATTTATTAATATATATATGGTAGAGGACAACAATATACTGAAGATTCATAATCTTTAATATATTATATTGAGTGATATCGACATATGGAATAACGTATTTCTTATGAAATACCTTCGTGATTCAAGTTTTAGACACATCAGAAATCACAGTATACGTACATTTACGTATGTATTTATTCTTTAATTCTATTTGTATTTCTTTAATGTTACACCTTTAGTTTATACACTCATATTATATAAGTTTCATTATTATATAACTTTTATATTTCAATTAACTTATACAATAATCTTATGTATAACATTTAATTAATTAAATTTTATTTAATTAATTTTAATTAATTAACTCTTTAATTAATTCTAAATTAGAAGTTCAATACAACTTTTATATTAGACATATCTATTATAACCGTTATAGTGTATACTTTAACCTTTATAGTATAACACATATATCTTATATATGCGTGTTTTTTATTTAATTAATCAAACCTTAATTAATTAATTTAATTAAACAATTTTAATTAAATTATATCAGTTTCAAAATTTATCTTACATACATGTATACTTATGTTATCTTAACACCATATATCAACATATATAATACATGCATATACGTATTAATTAATTAACTAACTCGTTTAATTAATTTATTTTATTAATCTTATTAATAAATTTTAAAATTAATATTTAAATAGTCTCAAACATTTTGAAAATTTCATTACCTTTTCAAACATTTTGAAATTTATGTTATATTATAATTTTTTTATAATAAACATGTTTTTATTTTAAATTTAACTTTTAAGTTTAAAATCTTATCTCAATTTTGAAAACTATTTTAAAAATTAGTCCAAGGCCCAATTCAAATTGGGCCTTTTTTTATCAAGGGCAACCTTTGGGCTCACTTCACCTTTTAGGCCAAGTAGGTAATCATGTAGGACATGGTACTTGATTACCCAATTCCAATCCTAGACATCACCTTTCTAGACACCATACTAAGTGCGCAAGCTTAATTAGTTAAACCTAACATGACTAATTTAGACCATATAGGCTATTGGGCTCTGATACTGTTGTTGTAACTGGACAAGCCCATAATGGAAGAAATGGGTGAATTCCAAAAAAATTAGCCATTATGGATCATTAACGGTCCTAGGAAGTCTAAATGCATTTAGATCTTATCTATATTTTCTTTTAAATAAAATCAATATTTTATTTAATATGGTAAAAAAATTTCAAAAGGGTTTGAATGTTATATAAATTTATATCAATGAGTTTATCAAATGCACCCATGAAAGTCACATTCTGTTCTCTGTACTTTCAAAAATGAGGAGGTTTTGTTTTTAGTAGAAATAAAGGAACCTTTTCCTATTCCCCTCTTAAAACTTCCTCCTTTATTTCCTCTTTTTAAATTTCAATTAATCACATTAATTGATTTCCTCCTCTTAACATTATATGGCTGATCCAAGCACATCCCAAATATGAAACTTTTTCAAATAAAAGAAAAACAACTATTGTGTAATTATTTTATTGTTTAAAACATGTTTAAAATTATACCGATATCGCATATCGATATATGCGAATATAACTTTTATATATGCATCAAAATAATTACCAACAATATTCAAAACATCAAATAAATTAACAATAATTAATATTTCATAAATATTAATTAATTTACTCAGTTTGCAACATTTTACAAACTAATTAAATTGTGTTGTTTTTGGAGAAATCACAAATGCGGTTGTGCGGCTCTAAGGTGTGATTCAGTCAACGATTAATATTGAACAATTCAAATATTAATGTTCACACGTCACTTAGCAGGTGGTATGACAATTTGGCTGAATTCATCGCTTACAGGTCTTTTTGGTAAAATCAAATTTTACTTATTATAAGCGGTACCTGATAGTGGCAATTATTTACACCAATTCTCTTCCTCAAAACTATATCATATTAGGACTTATGGGATTTGGTAATGGTCAAAATTCCAATATCGTCCACATTCAACTTTATAACCTAAACACAAAGTCCTTGGTTCAATAATAACAATTATTATTAATCAAAATGCTCTAGCTAGAGACTTTGACTTTGAGTTGACTTGAGTTGACCATGAGACTAACCTCATATAACTGAGGAGACGAATCCTCTTTTGAATAGTGCTTCACTTCCAATACTTCCACTCGACCTAATTATAGTCACTAGATGGAACGCCATGCCATGATTTGACTATAATCAAAGCAGAGCTTTCATATTGAAGATCTACAATATTCTCAAGTCGAGAGAACTGTGTAAATCAGTCACATCGATATTTTCTATTTGACCTTAGTTATATTAACCATATCGAGTGAGCCGTTCCATAGTTATCCAATAACTATCAGTACGTAACACTTAGGTGCCCCCAACAGCCATGAGTAATACACTGCCCAACATTTGAAGAGCATTACACACACTAGTCTCAATGGATACATCGATATCCAGTCTCGATGCATCTTGACTTGGAACATTTAAAATGGTATGTTTGTTTTATTGTGATAAATTACTCACGGTTACAACACTTTGTAACTACTATCACAAAATATACCATTTATGGATTTTCTAATAAATATACTTTTATTAAATTAATTAATATAACCACATTATATTAAGTATATAATAGAAAGAAATACCTTTATTGTGAACATGATTGTTCAACGAGTTAGATATATGTAACAAATTACATAATTGCTCCTAGGGCATACCCCTAACTCTATCAATCTCCCACTTGCACATGGGGTCAATTATGGAATCTTATTCCAACTTCTCCAATCGGTTTCTCAAAATCAGTTGGGTCGGTCCCTTTGTGAATGGGTATGCTATTATGTTTCAATTATCTACTCTGTCAATCAACTCTCTCCGACGGTGATATACTGCTTTATCACATGGACTAATTTGAAGTATGTCTCTCGACCTCTGGTGAGCTCTAAGTTCTATTATGAACCATATCAAGTATATAATAGAAAGAAACACCTTTATTTTGAACAAGATTGTTCAACAAGTTAGATATTGTTGGTCATGTTTTCGCTGAACCAAAGAGGGGAGGTAAGTCCTCGCCGAACCAGGGTAAATCAAACCAACTCCACCGGTCCACTCCATCCGCCGAATCAACCAACTTCCCATACCTGCCGAATCAACTCCACCGGTCCACCCACTACCGAATCAACCTACTTCCCACACTACCGAATCAACCTACTTCCCATACCTGCCGAATCAACTCCACCGGTCCACCCACTACCGAATCAACCTACTTCCCATACCACCGAACCAACAACTTCGCCTACCCACCGAACCAACAGGTTCCCCTACCTACCAAACCAGATCCCACCGGACCAAGGCATTCCGGACCAACTTGGCCAGGCCAGATTGTATCAGCCCAGGCCCACCAGCAGCTATATACATCCAAGACCCCTACCCCCAGCCTCACTCTATAAATAGAGGGGCAGAGGTACAACAATGGAGGATAAGTTTGAGAGCTCAAGCATGGATAGAACTTTCAAACAACTTTCATATACTTGTATCAAAGCTTTGTACTTGTAATTTGAATAAAAAGGAGAATAACATATAAAGTGGACGTAGGCACATTCTGGCCGAACCACTATAAATCTGTGTGTCTTTTACAGTTTAGTCCCTGTTTTTCATATATTTGCATAAATCACCCAAATCACTAAGAACAATATAAAATCAATTAAATCATACGACTTGGAGGTGTTTGTCCATTTTTTGTGCAAACATTTTTGGTGCTTTCACTGAGAGCGCGAAGCTCGAAGCTTCAGCTTCTCCCACTTAACCTTCTTCCTGATAGCGTCGTTCATTGCTTAGAAAACATGCCTCCCAAGCAGAAGAAAGATGTTAACAAAGGAAAAACCATCGCAACCAGCAATCTTCCAGATCCAGTGGTCACAGATCAAGTAAGTCATCCCCTTCCAACAGCAGTACCAAATGAAGGTCAGGCAAATCCGACAACTCCTGCCACAGAACAGCCTGCAGCAATTACTAGGGCAGATCTAGACAGGGTTATGGATGAAGTGACTAACCGCTTCACATCCCAGCAGGAAGCCTTGGTGGACCATCTCATGTCACTCTTAAGGGATGCTGAAGAGTCCAACCGCAACACTGAATCATGGGGTGAGTTCCAGTCTGGAGGATCTCAGAGACAGCAAAGATCTCCCTTCTTCGAAGAAGCTAACGACAGAAGCGGCCATGGTAGGAGCCGAGACCGAGCACAGCCCGAAGTTAGGCCTGAGGAAACACTTGGAACCGAACCCAACGGGGGAGGTACCGGACGGAGGTCAACTGTAGCTGAGCCTGTCGTACTAGCTAACCACGGTAACACCAATGAACGGGGCTGAGCTAGAGTCCAGCCCGAAGTTGGACCCGAGGAAGTGCTTAGATCAGAACCCAGCAGGGGAAGATCAAGGCAAGGGCCAACTGTAGCTGACCCTAGCATGCTCCCAGAAGATCAAAGACAGCCACTGGAAAATATCAGGAATGATAGACGATACCATCCCTACAGGCCATCTGGACGAAATCAGTCCACAGAGCAGAACCGAACTCATTTCTATCTGCTCCAAATTCTGATGAAAGGATGGCACGCTTGTTCAGAGAGTGCGTCCAATGGGATCAAAGAGATCGAGGGATAGGCGCTAGGGTAACCATCCCCTTCGCCCGCAATATCGAAATTGCCATCACCCCCCCGAGAATGGAAAATGCCAACAATGGAACCTTACAAAGGAACCTCCGACCCCGTTGTACACTTACAGAGATACACACAACATATGCTCATGAGTGGAGAAACAGAGGGAGTACTGTGCAAATGCTTTCCACTATTCTTAGTAGATCTAGCTACCTCCTGGTTCTGTCATCTACCCCAAGGATCCATCAGCTCGTGGGAGATGCTGAAAGAAAAGTTTGTCAGCCAGTTCCGCATTCATATGGAACAACCCAAGGACGCTTATTCCTTATCGAGTATCAAACGGAAACCTGGAGAGAAGCTGCATCAATACCTAACCCGATTCAATGCCGCAGCGGCCGCAGTCCAAGATGCCGATGAGAAGCTTATCTTAATGGCCCTCTGTAGTGGTGTGCATCCGGATACTAAATTTGCTAGAAGATTGACAAAAGAAAAACCAGCTACTTTACCTGATTTCTTCCATGAAGCTGGAAAATATATGAGACTTGAAGACGCTGCCACTGAGGGGCAATCAGGGCAACAAAATAAGGCAGCTCACAACAACATGCCCACTGTAGCAAAGGACGTTCAAAGATATGACTCTAGGGATAATGCTGGGGGCAAGAAGGGAGAAAAGCGTCTATATCGGCCAGGACCGAGATTTGACGCTTACACCCCTCTGAATGAAACGATCGAAAACATCTTCCTCGCCACTCAAGACGAAGTTAAATACAAACGCCCCCCGCACAAGAAGGAATCAGATAATGCAATTAATTCTGGAAAATTATGCCGCTTCCACGATTCCATGGGCATGATACCAATGAATGCCATCATCTCTGGGACTTGATTGAAGAACACATCAGAAGAAGGAGATTGGAACGCTATGTAAAAGGTCAGAACAGGACCCCAGTTCCTGCCAATGAGAACCCGAGGCTACCCTCCCCAGGAATAGGCAAAGGAAATCACAACACCAGCGGCTCCAGTCAAGAGAAGATAGTGGTCCATACCATCTCGGGAGGACCACACATCGCCGACAGAAGCTGGGCAGAGATGGAAAGATATGGAAAGTCACTTAGAAACAATGAAGGCTGCGTTAATTCTGTAATAGAAGAATGCCACCCGAAGCGGAAAGAGAGTGATGACATAACATTCAGTAGCCGTGACCTAGAGGGAAGGAAGTACCCTCACATGGAACCAATGGTTATCTCTGCCCGGCTCGGTCCAGCCGAAGTTTTCCGAATTCTAGTAGACACTGGAAACTCAGTAAATATCTTATTCAAGCATGCATTCGACAAAATGAAACTACCAATAAAGGACGTTTCTCCCTGCAATAAACCACTACACGGTTTCACTAGAGATGCGAAGATGCCCCTCGGGCAACTGGACCTCTTTGTTGAAATTGGAAGTCATCCCCGCTCTGTTGTGCGGAAACAAACATTTGTACTGATAGAAAACCACTCGTCCTACAACGCCTTCTTAGGAAGGCCAGCCTTGTCTGACTTCCAAATTGTCCTGGCCCCATGGTGCCTAAAGATGAAATTTCCAACGGACAATGGAGTAGGGGAAGTAGAGGGAGATCAAGACCCTGCTCGAGACTACTATGTAACTGAACTTCGCAACAACCATAGGAAGAATAATGGGAAGAGTGTAGAGGTTTCCCTCTGCACAAAAAGTTTGGAAGCATAGCAACTAAAGAAAGCCCCTCCCCTTCGATATACCAGCGACCCTTTCAATGAATTAGACCCCAGGGACAAAGAGGAGGAGGCCACCGCCGAGCCTACAGAGGCTATGGAATTTGTATCTGTAGACAAACATGAGTCGAGTAGAATATTGAAAATCGGGTCCCAACTAAAAGCAGAGTTGAAGGAACAACTCATTGACTTTCTCCGCCACAACTTGGATGTATTTGCATGGTCACATGCTGACATGACCGGAATCTCCCCTGACATAGCATGCCACGTACTAAACATTGATCCTACCAAGGCGCCCGTAAAACAAAGAAAGAGAAGTATGGGGGCAGAACGATCAGCAGCCCTCGATGAAGAAGTAAAGAATCTACTTGCCAATGACTTCATACGAGAAGCCATCTACCCAGACTGGATCGCCAACCCGGTGCTGGTAAAGAAGGCTAATGGGAAGTGGCGAACATGCATTGACTTCTCCAACTTAAATGGCGCCTGCTTGAAGGATTGCTTCCCACTTCCCCGAATCGATCAACTTGTAGACAACACAGCCGGGCACGAACTCTTATCTTTTATAAACGCATACTCAGGATACAACCAAATCCCCATGCATGCTCCCGATCAAGACCACACTAGTTTCATCACTGACCGAGGATTGTACTTCTACAAGGTAATGCCTTTCGGACTTAAAAACGCAGGAGCCACCTACCAGCGCCTCGTCAACAAGATGTTTGCAGGGCTAATAGGACAAACTATGGAAGTGTATGTGGATGACATGCTGGTAAAGTCAAGGAAAGCCGGCGATCACGTAAACCACCTGGGCGAGATGTTTTGAGTCCTTCGCCAATATGGAATGAAACTTAATCCTCTAAAATGCTCCTTCGGAGTATCATCAGGAAAATTCTTGGGATTTATCGTCCATGCCAGAGGGATTGAAGCAAACCCTGAACAGGTCCGAGCTCTAAAAGATATCAAAATACCCTCCACTCGAAAGGAAATGCAAAGCCTGAATGGGAAAGTGGCTGCCCTAAGCCGATTCATCTCCAAAGCAACGGACAAGTGCGTCCCCTTCTTCGAAGCTCTAAAGAAAGACAAAGGAAAGTTTGAATGGACTGACGAATGCTTAACAGCTTTCCTTAACTTAATCGAACACCTCCAGAAACCGCCGGTACTCTCGACTCCAAACGAAGGCGAAGAGTTATACCTATACCTTGCTGTATCATCTCATGCTCTAAGCGCTGCTTTGGTAAGAGAAGACAACCGCACACAGCGGCCAGTATACTTTGTAAGTAAGAGGTTTACAGGGGTAGAAGTCAGATATCCTAAACTTGAGAAGCTAGCGTACTGTCTACTAATCGCATCACGAAAACTGCGACACTATTTTCAATCCCATTCCATCAGAGTTCTGACCGATCAACCACTGAGGTAGGTACTCCATCGTCCCGACACTTCTGGGCGACTACTTAAATGGTGCATTGAACTAAGTCAATATGATATTACCTACCATCCTCGCACCGCCATCAAGGGGCAAGCCATGGCCGATTTCATTGCCGAATTCACTACCAACGAAGGTAAGGAGCAATCAGAAATAGCATAAGACATCAAGTGGAACCTCTTTGTGGATGGTGCATCAAACGAACAAGGCTCGGGGGCAGGTGTGGTAATAATCACTCCCAGGGGAAATAAGCTGCACTATGCTGTAAGGTTGGAATTCGCTACCACCAACAAAGATGCAGAGTATGAAGCGGTGATAGCTGGATTAGAACTTGCCTTAGAAATCAGAGCCAATTCTTTGTGTCTTCATAGCGATTCTCAACTTATTGTTAATCAAATACTTGGAGAATTCCAGGCTTGAGAAGAACGACTCATAGCATATTTAAAGAAGACCAAGTTACTTCTCAGTCGATTGGACCACTACTTAGTCAAACACATCCCACGGGAAGAGAACCAAAAAGCCGACGAATTGGCGAAGCAAGCTAGCATGAGAGACGGCGCTATTTCCGGAGCAGTAGCCATCTCAAAGCAACTGACCCCAAGTTTTGAGCAAGTGAATCTGATAGCTGCAACCGAAGAAGCAACTTGGATGACTCCCATCCGAGACTACTTACAAAGTGGCACACTACCCAACGGGCGTAACGAAGTCAAGAAAATCTTGAGGAAAGCTTCCCGCTACACAATACAAGAGGACACCCTCTATCGGCGCAGCTTCTCTAACCCTTTATTAAGGTGTGTCGCTGGAAGGGAAGCCAAGGAAATCTTATCCAACATTCATCAAGGAAGCTGCGGAGATCACACCGGAGGGCAGTCTTTGGCAAAAAAGATACTCCGATATGGATATTTCTGGCCCACCTTAAGTAAGGACGCCTTAGATTTCGTCAGAAAATGTGATAGATGCCAGAAGTTTGCTAAGATTCCACGGCTACCAACCACTGAGATTACTCAAATGACCAGCCCTTGGCCCTTTGCAGTATGGGGAATTGACTTGATTGGTGAACTGCCAATGGGCCGAGGCGGGGCCAAATATGCTGTAGTGGCAGTCGACTATTTCACCAAATGGGTGGAAGCAGAACCCCTAAATAAAATATCATCAGCGAAAGTTATTAACTTCTTGATAAAAAATGTTCTATGCAGGTACGGAGTCCCATTCAAAATTATATCGGACAATGGACTTCAGTTTGACAGTGAGGAGTTCGCCAACTGGTGCCAAGAGCACGGAATTCACAAGAGCTTCTCATCTGTAGCTTATCCCCAGGCAAACGGACAAGTTGAAGCCGTCAACAAAATTCTGAAAACTCTAATCAAGAAGAAGCTCGAAAAGTCAAAGGGCGCTTGGGTGGATGAACTCCCTACGGCACTGTGGGCCTATCGCACATCTTTCAGAACATCAACAGGGCATACTCCTTTCTATTTGGCATTCGGATCGGAGGCTATGCTCCCAGTTGAAACCATCGTGCCTTCCCACCGTAGGATCCACTATAACCTAGAAGAGAACGAAGAACTCCTTCACATGTCTTTGGATCTAATTGAGGAAAGAAGAAATGATGCAGCCCTCAAAGAAGCAACCCACAAGCAAAAAGTGGCAGCACACTACAACTCCAAAGTCAAGCATTGTACTTTACAAGAAGGAGATCTTGTCCTCAAGTGAATCTTCCCTCGCCCCGGAGCACTAGATCCAATCTGGGATGGACCCTATGTAATTCATAAAGATCTCCACAATGGAGCTTATATTTTGTCAACCGTGGACGGAGAGGTGTTCCAGAGGGCATGGAACATCCAACACCTTCGTCGATACTTTTCTTAACTTGTACTACCCATATGAAGTGAATTAACAAAGAGAATCAGTGGACGTAGGCATTTTCGTGCCGAACCACTTTAATAAACTTGTCTCTTTTTAACTTGTTCCTTTATATCTTGGCTGCTTGTTAACTTTATCCTTTTCTGTTGAAAAAAATCCTATGTAATAACATTCCTATTCAAGGTGCTCCACAGCGCGACTTCTCCTGGACAAGACCTAACAGGTACTATACGAATCTATGCCCTCGCCAATGAGACACTTTTGCTCCGGCATCCCTCTGCCGCGGGTTAACTCGTTGCTCGCGACAGCCCTCAAAGCCAACTGTAATGAGCCGATTATAAGCCACCGAGAAGGCCGACTATAGCCAAGGCAGCTCATTACGGCGTTCGGCTCGCCGGCAACTATGAACCTACTTTAAGCCCCAGCATAAGGTGTGGCCAGCCAGGGGTAGTTCACGGTTGACGATCGGCATCCACGCTAGCCGGCCACAGTAAATCGAATAATACCCACGATTACGGGCCATAATGGCTCGGGTAGTTACTGTGCGCGATCTCGGCTCCGATGTGTCTTAAGTACGGTTGTGGTAAAAAAGATTAACTCCCCGCGGAGGCGTAAGATGGGTGACAAATGTCTCCAAGACCCACAGCTAGGGAAAGTGACTACAAAGCCCGTTTGCCACGAACTTAAAGCACATCGAAGGCCTTCCGTGATTGGAAGTTTTACTTTTTCTCATATTTCAATTTTATTTAAAAAACTTTTCTCCTATCCTCTGTAACAATCCCTAAAGTATAGGACACAGAATAGGAGACATTCGCTAATAGAAGCGGATACTCACAGCAGGACACTGACCACATTCCACACTCAGTCGCGCGAGACATTCAAAGCTGCCATCTATAAGTAAAATTTGAAGGGCGGTATTTTCTTCTTTCATGTATAAACATGTGGCTATAATTTATTCACACGTCACACTAACATTGCAAAGCATGAAATTATGTTTTAAGCAAGAACTTGACATCAAACGCAATTGAATTGCAAGCATATGCATAGCTATATCTCTCATACAACATGTCAAAATAGCAAAAACATTCAAAAAACGACAGGATCAGCTTAAGTTAAAAAACTACACGTCAAGAATAATGTTGTTTATTACAAGTAGCATAATTACAACCTAAAAGTTACGTTACTGTTTTGAGACTAACATATACAACAATGTCAAGTCCACAAAAAGATATCCAGGTCAAATCAAGGAGCCGGTTGCGTCGGAGTTTCATCCTTGTCCTATTGCCCACCTGCCCAGTCAAAGAAAGAATTCATTAGTGATAAGCAACAAAGTTAATGGAAAGACTAGAAAGGAAGACTTACCCGCACCTGCTTCCTGACCATCCTGGTCATCATCCTCTACTTGCACACCTGCCTCCTCGGCAGCAAGCAGCCGCATACCCTCCTTCACCGCCACCTTCTCCTCCTTGGTAAACTGGGCAGTGACCACATCCATTCTAAAGACTGCGCCACCCTCTTTATCCGCATCAGCCCTAGCCTCCTCCAGGGCCCGGAGATAAATCCTGGCCATAACTCGGGGGTAATCATCCATCCAGGATAAATTACCCTGCTTCCAAGTGTGGAAATACATATCCTGGAGCATCTCATCCATCATCCCCTCATTTTCCTCAAGCTCCTTCATTCGGGCCTCAAAAGCACGCAGCTTAGCGACGACAGCATCCCTCTCCAATCGGTATCGTGAGCGGTCAGCCTGAAGGGATATCCTCATTGCCTCCATCTCCTCCTTCAACCTGGACTGAGCGAGCTCCGCGGCCTCAAGTCTCCCCGACAATTCATGCGCCCGCTCGAGGTCCGCTTGTCGAACCTCATCCACCGTCATGATGGCCATGTCAATTCGCTCCTTGCAGGCGGCCTCCATTTTTCGCAACTCTGCCCTGCTGGCCTCTTCCATAGTCTTCTTCAGTTGCCTAGATGCGGCCTCGTGCTGAGAAATTTGGATGGCTTGATCGGCAAGCTGCTTAGCCTGGTCGGAGACCATTAACCATAGCCGAATGTTGGCACTCCCAATTTCCTCCCTGGCCTTGACTAGTCGGACATGATGCCCCATCAATTTCCTAGTCTCCTCAGAAACTCGGTCAATATTCGCCTTGGCTTCATTCCCCAGAGTTACAACCCGGGTAGTAAGCAAATCAAGGTCCAGGGACTTAGCTTCGTCAAGCACCCGTACCATAGGATTGGGAGGGAGAAGATGCTCACCAGTAACCTCATTGAAGGAGATGTCATGAGAGGCCGGGTCCAGGTCTGGATGGCCCGCAAACGGGTTACGAACCAAGCCAGGGCGATCTATCGGGGTGAAGGATGGATTCTCAGATGGATGTGGGAAAGGCATAAACTCAGTATCATCCTCCGTAATATCGTGAATAGGCAGGAGTTGGGCCGGAGGACCAGGAAGAGATTCAAACGTAGATCGACTCCTCTTCCTCTTTTGTATATCTTCTTCAATAACTCCAAGAAGAGGACGATAGCCGACTACGTCTCCAGGACGGTTAGTAGGAGGCTTCGGCTTGGCGGAAGCTTTGAGGAGTTTGTATTGTTCAAGCCTGTGCCGAAGATCTGAGGTCTTGGCCGTTTTGCCCGCTCCTGGAATAAAAACCAAGTGTCACCAGCATGTATTGAGCCATCATTCAAGAATTAAAAAGAATAAAGAGAAATCCACCTTGAATCGCAGAAGTTGCCTCAGTAGAAGCGCTCCCGGAAGATAAATCGACGCCGGTCCCGACCTTACTAGCTTTCTTGGACTTCTTCGCTTCCTCCAACTCTTCGAAGGCTTGGCGGAGAGCGTCATCTGTCCACTCTTGAATCATGCCCGCATGCCCAGGAGGCAAAGCCCTGGTGCCATCACCGCCCTGTCCTTCGCCACCATCATCACCGTGACGATCACCGTCACCTTCTCTACCACTTCCGCTCTCCGCCTCACCTCCTTTGTCCTCACCTTTTTCCTCCTCCTGAACATCCGGATGTGTGCTGGGAGAGGGTCCATCGGACTTCTTGAGTTTCTTCCCCCCGGCGACTGGATGCGGCGGGAAGGGTCTTCTTTTGCTGCTTTTCGTCGTGACCCCTCCTGTAGCTTTGGCAGCTCTCTCCTCCGCCGTGTCTCTCTGCTTAACCACATACTGATGTGGAAGGATCAGGTTGTGCCCCAGAAGTGTAGCATTCCTGATCAAGTAAGAAGCCGACCTGTCCCTTCCCGTAATGGCTTCTATTTCCACAGCCATCTGAACCAGGCGATCATTCTCCACGACCACAAAGCCACCTGTCACTAGCAAGAAATAAAAACACATAAGAAGAGGCATTGCAGTCAGAACGGAAATTATAAATAAGCTTAAGACTTACAGCCAGAAGTGAAGCGACGGATGGAAATAGAGTCATCCTTGATAAAAAAACCATTCTTTCTTAAACATGCTAAACTTCGAGTATAAGTTCAGGACCGGCTTGAAAGATACGGTTGATTCCAAGCTAATGTATGGAGACCCCTTCTTATAGCCTCTCAAATTGTACAAGTAGCGGATCTCCCGGTTGGAGGGAGGACGCCCGTACCTCCTCTGGAAAATGACAAACAGGCTAACCAGGATGGCGTAGGAAATAGGCTGAAGCTGTAACGGAGCTACCTTCAAGTAGGTGATGAAGCTGATTATCCAAGCATTGATCGGGGGAATGGCCCCACACATACAATGGTACCGGCTATAGGCGAAATACCCTTCGGGGGGATTATATGGCATCACTCCCTCCCCCAGCAATAGCATGCCCGCTCTGTCAATCCCAAAGGAGCGGGAGAGAACATCAAGCTGCTCGCCTTTGAGAAAGCTTGGGAAACAATCAGGAGGTGAGTTCAGAAGCTCCTGAGGGCCGTACCCATCTACTAGTGAACTCGGGGTGGGCCCATGATGTCCCGGTTCTGACTGAACTGGGGGCACTGCGGAAGGATCATCTCTGTCCTGGGATTTTTTCTTCTCTGACCGGGTTTCAACTTTATGAGACATTATCTGCAACACGAAAAAACACATTATTAGAATAAGGAGATAGAGATATAAACGAACGAGTGTATGTTGTCCAGAGTTTCACTTATAAACACATAAACTCATTCGGTATAACAAAGTTCAAGTTTCATTCGGCCCTAGACTCCCAAGCTCATTTGGTAAAGCAAGGCAAAAGGTCATTCGGCCTTAGTCTCCCAAGTTCATTCGGTAAAGCAAGGGGTCATTCGGCCTTAGTCTCCTAAACTCATTCGGCATAACAAAGATCAAGGTCATTCGGCCTTAGACCCCCAAGCTCATTCGGTAGAGCATTTGAGTTCGTTCAATCATTAAAGAAAAACCATTCTGCAAAGGAAGACTCACCTGGTCCGACAGATGAGTTGGTTCGGTATACAATTGATTCGGATGTCTCAAACAGTGAAGGATGAACAGAGATGCAAGGTCCATACTTATAGGCGAATAATGACGACCGAACCAACTGGCTCGGCACACAGGACCTGATGAAAGTGTCCAAGCTGAAACAAAGCGAGACATATGACTGGCATATGCCCCACTTTGGGGGGCAAATGTTGGTCATGTTTTCGCCGAACCAAAGAGGGGAGGTAAGTCCTCGCCGAACCAGGGTAAATCAAACCAACTCCACCGGTCCACTCCATCCGCCGAATCAACCTACTTCCCATACCTACCGACTCAACTCCACAAGTCCACCCACTACCGAATCAACCTACTTCCCACACTACCGAATCAACCTACTTCCCATACTTGCCGAATCAACTCCACCGGTCCACCCACTACCGAATCAACCTACTTCCCATACCACCGAACCAACAACTTCGCCTACCCACCGAACCAACAGGTTCCCCTACCTACCGAACCAGATCCCACCGGACCAAGGCGTTTCAGACCAACTTGGCCAGGCCAGATTGTATCAGCCCAGGCCCACCAGCAGCTATATACATCCAAGACACCTACCCCCAGCCTCACTCTATAAATAGAGGGGCAGGGGTACAACAATGGAGGATAAGTTTGAGAGCTCAAGCATGGATAGAACTTTCAAACAACTTTCATATACTTGTATCAAAGCTTTGTACTTGTAATTTGAATAAAAAGGAGAATAACATATAAAGTGGACGTATGCACATTCTGGCCGAACCACTATAAATCTGCGTGTCTTTTACAGTTTAGTCCCTGTTTTTCATATATTTGCATAAATCACCCAAATCACTAAGAACAATATAAAATCAATTAAATCATATGACTTGGAGGTGTTTGTCCATTTTTTGTGCAAACAGATATATGCAACAAATTATATAATTGCCCCTAGGGCATACCCTTAACTCTATCAAATTCAAATTCAAATAAGTACATAATTCTCAAATTTGAAATTAAAAAAGTAACAACTTTTAGACTTTGGGGTTAAGTAAACGTTAAAATAAACTTTATTGTTAACTGGTTAATTAAGGAATAAAATTAAACTACAAATGATACATTAAAAATGTTCCTAAAATAGCTTCATCGCCCTACTACCTACCTTGGGCCGATTGACCGCTAGTGGTAGGGTAGGGCGGTCGACCGATAAATGTTGTTGGCGGCTAGGGTTTCTGCATTTGAAAGTACTGGATTTTATTATTTTAAACCTACTTAAATTCGATGGATCTAGTGCCTTCTGAGTCTATAAATAAGAGCCTAGTCCCCTCACTTTTATTCACAAATTATTTTGGGAACTAAGCGAAGCTCTATTAGTCACTCTCTTCAAAGATTCAGAAAAGTTCTTTAGGGTTTCAGGTAACAGATTCTAGATTTTATTATTTTATTTCTATTCTCCTCCAATCCTTCAATTTTTTTTCAATCTATGTATACAAATCCCATGTTGTATATATTTGAAAGGGGAGATCTGAAAGAGATTATTGAAAGAGTGACAAATCCAAAAAGTGGAAGAGAAAAGGACTTGTTGTGAGTGGAAATCTTAGTCTTACTATTTTAGTAATTGAATACTGTAGTTTGGATTTGATATATGCCTTGGGAATTTTTATTTACGAAAACATCACATTAAAACTCCCAAAATTTCCCCAAAGCTAAATGTCAATTCTTAGGTTGGAATCTTAATTATTTTATATTAAAATAATGGAATTTATGTATATTTTTGAATCTTAATATTTTATCTTCTATTCCACTTTTTATCTTTTTTCTTGAATCTGATCAAGAGTTTTGATTAGGAAATTGTGTGAAAGGTTCGAATTTTTATTCATAGTTTGCATCATCTATTTCCACGATTTGAATAGAAATTCGCTTTGTCTAATTTCATGTAAAATGAAGTTGAATAGAGTGTAAAAGTATGTAAATTGTAAGTTTCTATTATTGATTTAGTACTTTGTTTTAGTATAAAATAAATTGGGTTTGGATTCTATTTTATACAGTCTGTTGATTGAATTATGGATATTGGATTTATGTTATACTTGTAATCCAAAATTAATAGGGATAGCAAATGTGGATGCAAAAGATTGTAACTCCAACATTAATAGGGCAAAAAATTGGCAGTAAATAGGGAATAACAAGAATTTAATAATGACATAAATGGATTGATTAAAGAGATTATTAGGTGTAATAATGGAGAGATAAGGAAGGCATAATAAGAAGAATTAGAATGAATAAATAAATGTCTTTAGAAATTGTCCGGTTAGAATAATTATTATTTATTATGAACAATCGACATTCATAGAAACAACGGATAAACATGTCAGGTAGTAATTAAAAAGCAGTACAGTTGTATGCATCTAGAAGCAAGATTTGAAAACGGAGTGGAGCAAATTCCAGTAAGAAGGTATATATTAATCACCACAAAAAGATAACCAGATTTTTATAAAGATTGAGTATAAAAGAAGGACTGTTTAAAAGAAGGGATAATTATAATCAATTTCTAAATACAACGCCATGAAAAAGAATATGATAAAAGGTTTTTGGAAAATTCTTTGAAAATTTTTAATTGGTATTTCCAAAGGATTTATTTAGACATTGTTGTTTTGAAAAAGCAAGGAAATTCATAATTTAAAATTTTATTGAATCAAAAGTTTCTGATTAAAAGGTTTTTGGTAAAAAGGGTTTTTTAGTTTAGAAATTCATAGTTTAAATTAGTCGAGTTAAAAAGTTTTCAATTTTGAATTCTTCTTTTTTGAATAAATGTAGAATAGAGTGTAGGTTGGACTTAATGATTTTTCCTATTTAAATTCGAGAGTTGTTTCTTTTAAAGAGGTAGATAAATGAAAAAACTAATTTAAATAGGAAGGTAAGAATTCTTGGTAAGGTAGGTAGGAGGAACATTTCTGTTTAAGGAAATGCGGAGAATAACAGTTGAAATAAATTTATAAATATTAATAAAGAAAACCTAGATGGCTAAAGTCAATATTAGATATTATATAGGAGAAAAGTAATAGAAATATGATAGAAAAAAAATAAGATGGAAGTTATCATTTTCAACTCCAGTTTTCATTGTTCAAGTTTATACAAGATGTTTTTGAAAAAAATGAATGATTATTTGGTATGATAATTGAGTTTTGAATGTTTTGGGTTAAAAATCCTATTTTAAAAAAGCAAGTCTTTATTATAGGAAGTCATTAAAATGGGAATTTTTTGAAAAGCAAGCAATTTTTGAATATTATGAATAAAAATTCCAACTTTTAAAGGAATAAATCTTTGATGTAGAAAGTATTTGAGAAAGGGAATTATTATGCTCCTTTTGAAACTAAGAAATTTTGAATTCTTGATAAAGATTTCTAAGTTTATATTTTCAAAGATAAAGATTTCGGATTAGGCACTCATGGTTGTGAGATTTTTGCTTTATAAAAAATGGTAAGAACTAAGCCAAATAAATTTTTTTATGTAGTAGATAGGAACCACTATTTAGGTAAGATAGGTTAAATATTTTAGGATATAAATAAAATAGGTATAATATGTACAACATGATCTTGATATTTGAAATCAGTCCCAAATGTTATTTGTAGAATGTTGGTAAATTTGTAAAGATATTAACGATCTATAATAGAGTTGTAAATTAGCTTGCCCGTAGAATGTGAATTTCTTTGTTTTAATTTATTTGGAGCGTCTTCCATGTAATTTTCATAAATCATCCAATTCCAAAATATGTATAAAAGCACGATGTTTGAATTAGCAAGGGATGCACCAAAAAAGGGAACGAGATTTGTAAGGTATGGATATTCTTTTCCGTAGTTTAAACTGTCTATTTTAATAAAAGAAAAGAAATAATTCCTTGTAACTTCAAACAAAGCAAAAGTCTCACTTGTGGTTAATTTATGGAAAATTATAACGATATCTGTTAGCGCCAAAATTGGTCACTAACACCCAAACGTAAATGAAAGCACCAACGAACAGTCACAGATAACAGATAGAGTGTATGTGGAGAGTATAAATATGAAGAGCAGTAAAAATTAAAAAGAAAGCAGAAAAAACAATGGATTTATAGTGGTTCGGTTGAATCTGGCCTACGTCCACTCCAAAAATTTTCTTTTTATTGATATGAGAATCAATTACAGTTACAATCCGAAGTTTACAAAACAATTATGGCAGAGTAGCCTTAATTAAGAAGAAGAAGGAAAATAGAATGAAGATCTCTTTTCTGAAGCCCCCTTGCTGTATTTATAGGCAAAATACGAGTTACCGGGCTTCCTGAGTGGTCCGAGCCTATTAGGACCAAAGTCGAGTCCATATAGCAGACCACTGCTTTCCTGGAGTATGTAAAATGTTGATCCACTCTAGACTCCAACATGCCAACCCACTCGGGACTCCAACATGCCGACCCACTCGGGACTCCAACATGCCGACCCACTCAAGACTCCAACATGCCGACCCACTCGAGATTCCAACATGCCGACCCACTCCAACTCCAACATGCCGACCCACTCCAGAATCCAACATGCCGACCCACTCCAGACACCAACATGTCGACCCACTCTAGAATCCAACATGCCGACCCACTCCAGACACCAACATGCCGACCCACACGAGACTCCAACATGCCGACCCACTTCAGAATCCAACATGCCGATCCACTCCAAACACCAATATGCCGACCCACTCCAGACTCCAACATGCCAACCCACTCCAGACTCCAACATGTCGACCCACTTGAGACTCCAACATGCCGACCCACTCGAGACTCCAACATGCCGACCCACTCCAAAATCCAACATGCCGACCCACTCCAGACACCAACACGCCGACCCACTCCAGACTCCAACATGCCGACTCACTCCAGACTCCAACATGCCGACCCACTCCTGACTCCAACATGCCAATCCACTCGAGACTCCAACATGCCGACCTACTCGAAACTCCAACATGCCGAACCACTCGAGACTCCAACATGCCAATCCACTCTAGCCGACCTACATTCCTATCGACCCAGCTTCCTCACGACCTAGATTCCTACCAACCCAGCTTCCAGCTGACCCGGAGCATTACCCTGGATGACTTGGAGAAACCATCAAGAAAACCCGAAGCAAGTCCAAATACAACTCGAAACAAACTCTGGCAACCCACGACAACTCAACTTTTGTCAAAACTCGTATTTCGAGTATCCCGCGACTTTTGTCCATCGAATATGCCGAATCCCAGCTTCATAATCATGATTACCATCCATGATTGATTCTCTATCCATCCAAATGACTAAAACCCATCATATTCCAGTCTCGACAACCGAGCAACCGATTTAGTTAAATCCGCATGTCCACGGCCCTACCAAAAGGCGGGTTAACATTTGCCCCCCAAAACATGCCTTGCTTTTCAAGGTGTGTTTTGAATAGCCTTAGATCCGTTAATAGAATCCATGATCTCTCTGAATCATTAACAAAATCCATGGCTGTTTTGGGTCAATATCCAAGTCCTAATTCATTCTGTATCCATTAACCGAATTCACAATCTCTCCGGATCATTTTATCCAAGCCCGGGACCTCTTCGGGTCCTATAATCCATAGCTGGGACCTCGCCGGGTCCATATCTAGAGCCAGGACCTCGCCGTATCCTATAATCCATATCCGGGACATTATCGGGTCCATATCCCAAATCGGGACCTCGTTGGGTCCTATAATCCATATCCGGGACCTCACCGGGTGCATACCCAGATCTAGGACCTCTCTGGGTCCTGTAACTCAAATTCGGGTTATTTTATCCTACTCCGGCCTTGACTCTCCGGTCAAGGACTTAATCCGTGTGGTATCCTTCTCAGGCCTCGATCCCAGTCGAGGACTTTATATTCTCTGGCCTCGACTCTCCGGTCGAGGACTTTTATATTCTCCGGCCTCGACTCTCCCGTCGAGGACTTTTATATTCTCCGGCCTCGACTCTCCGGTCGAGGACTTTATATTCTCCTGCCTTGACTCTTCGGTCAAGGACTTTTATATTCTTTGGTCCATTCCATGCTAGAGTCCATTCCATCGCTCTCCGGTGAAGGGACTCATGACATGCGATTTCTGCCCCGTCTCTCCGATCGGGACTTGAACCGTGTGACCTGTACTATTTATTACATTAGTATTCCAAATGCAATCAATACAGAGTTCCATTGATAAAATAAAAGTCCATAAAATCAAGAAAATCAAATGTTTGTAGTACCAAGAAAGAAACTAGAGTTCACAAAAAATAGAGAAAACAAAATTTCATAAATCCAAGCATCACGGCATATCATCATCTCAGAGCATGCCTAGAGACCGTCCTCGATCCCATACATGTGTAAGTGACTTAGCCGCCTTACCTTGGGGTTTACTACTTATTCAAAGCCATAAATCCATTCAGCTAATAATATGGCGACGATGCCTAGATCTAGTGCCAGCTTCATTTGATGTGGGCAGTGGCTGCTCCTGTTCCACTACCACAGTTCGATTCCTTATGTACTGTTGTAAATGACCATTCCTTGTATGTTCCTCAATGATATCCTTCAAATGCCAGCAGTCATTTGTGTTATGCCCATCCAACTAATGGAATATGCAATGCTTTCCCGATGCCCGTTCGTGTTCGGAGGGTTCCCTCTTTGCTGGCCTTCGATACTGGAGGCATCCTCGAGTATCTAAATAAATTCATTTCAGAGTCTCATTCAAATTCGTATAAGAAGAGAATTTTGGTTCCCTCCGTTGCATTTTCGATGTGATTTCGCTATCCATTTTCCTTTTTCCTCTGTCGTCCTTGTTTGAATCCTCCCTGGGTGGACCTCCACCTTTTACCGCATAAACCTCTACCTCTCTCCCTTCTCTTTCTGCCTTTGCAACTTCCTGTCTTAGAAACCTTTCTGCTTCATGGTAAAATTCCCCGAGATCCATTGGTGGATCCCGCTCCAACGATATCTTAAAATCCGAATTATCCGCAATCCCTGAGACTGCCGCCATCAATACCATCGATGGATTAGGTCGATCCACCAAAGCCACTACCGCATTGAATCTAGTTAAGAAATCCTTAAGTGATTTCCCTTCCATTGCTTCATCGATGTTAGAGTCATCACACTCCTAGGTCTCACGATGTGGACCCAAAATTGCCTCATAAACCTATCAATCAGCTCCGTCCATGTGCCCATAGAGCCACTTTCTAGTTGTCTGAACCATAGTGCCGCTATATCCATCAAATACAAAGGGAAGCACCATGCCATGACTTCCTCCGATGCCCCTAGTACTTCCATGTGCTTCATATACCTTGTTAGGTGAACCGTGGGATCTGTTTTCCCATCATACATTTCCAACGATGGTAGTTTGAAATCCAGCGGATTCCTCGCCTGCCTGATCATAGGAGTGAAGGGGCTCCTGTTCACGTCCTCCAAATCTCTATTCACCAATCCTCCCTTCATAGCCCGTCTGATTAAGTCCGCTAACCTGTCATTGTAATCAAGTAACAGCCTGTGTCCGTTGTCTCCAACCTACCCCCGAGTCCATGAGGGAATCCTGGAACCTGCCCTTCTAGATGAGCATCCACTTCCCTGTTAATGCCAAATTGCCCAGCATCGCCTGGTATCCTTACTGGAATAGAGCCTACACGATTTGGGGGCATGCCCCTAGTTCAGAGGTCGTTCCCGATGGTCCAACTCTATCCCGTACTTCGGTCGCTTCATGCCCTTGGTCCTGATTCCGGGCTGCCTCCATTCCTGTCGCTTTAGCTTCGTGATCCTCATTTCCAGCATCACCTGCTACTTCATTCCTTTGGTTTTCCACTCCAACTTGTCCATCCTGTTGGAGTAGGTTCTGTATCATTTCCTCCTTGACTTTTCAATATTCCTTCCTCCATAACATCCATCATCATTTCAATCTCATCTCTGCTGACGAAAACTGAGGTCTGATTTACTCCTGAGGAAGCCTCCTAACTTCCTTCATGCTAACTTCTTTCCACTCATTGTCTCCTTGTTGATTGCTTTGCCTTAGCTTCCCAAGAATCCAAGTTCCTAAGCCTTTAAATCCAAAGTCCAAGCTTTAGAATCCCTGAGTGCTAGCTTTCTCAGTGAAAGCACCAAAATGTTAGCCCCAAAATTGGTCACTAACAACCAAACATAAATGAAAGCACTAACTAACAGTCACAGATAACAGATAGAGTGTATGTAGAGAGTATAAATATGAAGAGCAGTAAAAATTAAAAAGAAAGCATAAAAAACAATGGATTTATAGTGGTTCGACTGACTCTGGCCTACGTCTACACCAAAATTTTCCTTTTTATTGATATGAGAATCAATTACAGTTACAATCCGGAGTTTTCAAAACAATTTGGCAGAGTAGCCTTAATGAAGAAGAAGAAGAAGGGAAACAGAATGAAGATCTCTTTACTAAAGCCCCGCATGCTGTATTTATAGGCAAAATCCGAGTTACTGGGCTTCCTGAGTGGTCCGGGCCCATTAGGACCATAGTCGAGTCCATATAGCCGACCACTGCTTTCCTGGAGTATGTAAAATGTCAATCCACTCCAGACTCCAACATGCCGACCCACTCCAGACTCCAACATGCCGACCCACTCCAGACTCCAACATGCCAACCTACTCCAGACTCCAACGTGCCGACCCACTCCAGACTCCAACATGCCGACCCACTCCAGACTCCAACATGACGACCCACTCCAGACTCCAACATGACGACCCACTCGAGACTCCAACATGCCAATCCACTCGAGACTCCAACATGCTGACCTACTCGACACTCCAACATGACGAACCACTCGAGACTCCTACATGCCGACCCACTCCAGACGACCTAGATTCCTACCGACCCAGCTTCCTACCGACCTAGATTCCTACCGACCCAGCCTTCAGCCAACTCGGAGCATTACCCTGGATGACTCGGAGAAACCATCAAGAAAACCCAAAGCAAGTCCAAATACAACTCAAAGCAAACTCATGCAACCCATGACAACTCAACTTTTGTCAAAACTCGTATTTCGAGTATCCCACGACTTTTGTCCATCGAATATGCCAAATCCCAGCTTCATAATCATGATTACCATCCGTGATTGATTGTCTATCCAATTGACTAAAACCCATCATATTCCAGTCTCGAAAACCGAGCAACCGATTTAGTTAAATCTGCCTGTATACGGCCTTGCCAAAAGGCGAGTTAACAGTATCCTTTTTAAAAGGATAACTCTGATAAATTAAAATGTAAAAGTAAATTCCTAGTTTAGAAATTAGTTGCTAGAAATAGAAATATAAATACATATAACCTTGCCTAATGACTAAAAATAATATATATATATACATATATATCAATAGCGTAACTTACAACTATATACATATTAGTTAGTAACTAACAGATTAGGATTTATTAACATTAATTACAAATTTGACGAGCAATAAATTTGTAATTATTGGGAGATAAAAAGAATTAATAGGGACTGATTAGGAAATTCAAAATGGCATTTAAGGAGGAATTGAATCAGAATAATAGATGGATTTTGAAATTGGTAAAAAGATTAAAAGAGATTTAAATGAGAGCTAATTAGAGATGGTCTAATTTTGGTCAATTATTATGGTTATATTACCTGAAGCAATGGACATATCGCATTTATTAGAAACCAAGAAGGGGAATTAAAGAAGGTGGGTGATAATGGAATGACATACTAGGAATGTCCATATAATTTAGTAAGGAGTGTTAGGACCACAAATTTTTTTACACCAGTCGATGATAAATGGCAGCTTCTAGCAAAATTTTCTTTTGGAGTTTTTGGGTTGCAATCACTTGTTGTCTCCCTTAGGTTATTGGAAAAGCATACGATATGATATGTGGTATGTTCTTGTTTTATCACTGTGTTGATTTTATAGATGGGATCAGACTACTAGATAAATATATACATATTGAGGAACAATGTAAATAAGAAAACCTCACGGGGATACTTAACTAGCGATAAACTATAGGTAAGGCTGGGAGTTAATAAGAAAACGAGGTTAGCAACTAGAAATAAAGAATGCATCAATCCCAAAATATTTAGAATTTTGGAAAAAATAAATTTCAGCTTGTGGAGTGTCACCATTCACTCCAAAGGAGATAAGATGTATATGGATATGAAAAGAACTTTTTGTTGATCAAGGACGAGGAGAGAGTAGCTGAATATGTTTCCAGATGTTTGGCATGCCAAAACGAAAAAGATAGAATAAGAGAAACCCAAAGGATTTTTATTTCCATTGGTGGTAACGACTTAGTAATTAGAGTATATATCGGGGGACTTAATAGATGGGTTGCTTAGGAGCCAAAGACGTAATGAAGCAATTTGGGTCATAGTTCATAAATAAAATAAAAATCCCCATTAGAAGCAATTAGACCGTAGCGTCTCTAGCATAGATTTATATCAGGAAGGAGGTTCAACTTAATGGGATTCGAGTTAGCATGGTTAGTCATAGGACCCCTTTTTTACTAGTGAATTTTGAAGAAGTTTGTAGTAGCTTTAGGAACTTTATTGAATCTTAGCATTGCTTCCCACCCACAGAACGATGAACAAACCGAAAGAGTGACTAGGATCTTGGAGGATTTATTGAAAGCTTGCATCATGGACTTTGGAGAACACTAGGAGTAGCACCTACTGTTAGTCGAGTTTGCATATAATAATAATTACTAATCGATGATTAGTATGGCTCTCTTTGAAGCGTTTTATGGAAGGCCATGCAAATTGCCAAACTGTTGGTGAAAAATCACCGACAAAATTCTACTCGAACTAGATTTGATTTGCGAAACTTTAGATAAGGTATAGTTGATTAGGCAACGTATGAAGGCAGCACAAGGCCACCAGAAACCCTACGCGGATAAGAGAAGAAAAGAGTTGGAGTTCGAGGTTAGAGACATGGTGTTTATCAAATTTCCCTTTTTAGGAAAGTCATGAGATTTGGTAAATCGACAAAGTTGACATCAAGATTTGTTGGGCCTTTTAGAGTTTTGGAAAGAATAGGAAGACTTGCTTATCGTTTGGAGCTACTGGATAGGTTGGCTGAAGTCTATGACATTTTTCACATTTATTATTTGATGAAATGCTTTCATAGCACAGTCACCGTGGTAGAGCTTGATTAGTTGGGGATATTGAGATGGAGTCGATAGCATCCCATGCCACTCCATCCATTGTGGAGCACGGAATTAGGAGGTTCCTCAAAATAGAAATTAGGCTAGTCCGAGTACAATGGAGGGAAAATCCAGTGGAAAAGCCCAGACTTCTTGTCCTGAACTTTTCACTGGTAAACTTTTCACTCCAAAATAAGTGTTGGTTATATCATAGTTTCTAAATTGGATGGTAAGATATGGTTGCCACACTTTTCACTGTCAAATTTGCACTCATATAGAAAACTTTTTCCATGTTCAGGATGTTTTGCATACATACCTATATGTCACGATCAAAAACTCACGCTAGGATTGAGCTCACTTATAGTATGTTTAAACACATAATCACATTGCATTTTTGGTTGAGTAGATGGTTATGTAGTAAACTTGGTTGTATAACATGATGTTTATTGCATGTTACGATGTCCGTCCTTTAGAAAGATTTCGAGGATGAAATTCTTTTAAGGATGGGAGAATGTAACACCCCATAAAAATTAATAAGAAAATAAATAAAATAGATAAATTAATTAAATAAGATAAAGCAAAGGAAATTTTGCAAAAATCGAAATTTGACCATGGAAGTTATGTCGTTGTGTTCATGGCGAAATTTTGATCAATTTCCATATATAATATTTTGAAAACGGAGCTGAAACGAAAAAATTATGGACGTTTGAAGTTTTTGGATTTAAAATAGTTTAAATAAAATTCAAATAAGTAAATAATTCTCAAGTTTTAAATTCAAAAAAGTAACAGCAATTGGACTTGAGGGTTAAGTAAACGTTATAATAAACGTTAACGTTAATTGGTTGATTAGGGAATAATATGAAACAACAAATAAAACATTAAAAACATTCCTAAAATAGCTTCAACGGTCGACTGCCTACCTTAGGCCGGTTGATAATTATCGATTGACCAGTATGGTAGGGGCGGTCGATTGGTAAATGTTGTTGGAAGCTAGAATTTCTACATTTGAACATACCAGATTTTTTATTTTACACTGAATTAAATCCGACGGTTCTGGTGCCTTCTAACTACTATAAATAAGAGTCTAGCCCCCTTACTTTTATTCACAAATTATTTTGGAAACCAAGCGAAATTTTGTCACTCACTTCAAAGATTCAGAAAAGTTCTTTAGGATTTCAGGTAACAGATTCTAGATGTTTATTATTTTATTTCTACTTCTATTCTCCTCCAATCCCTTAATTTCTAAATCTAATCTATTTATACAAATCCCTTATTGTATATATCTAAAAGGGGAGATCTGAAAGAGATTATTGAAGGCATGACAAATCCAAAAAAAGGAAGAGCTAAGGACTTGTTGTAAGTGAAAATCTTAATTTTTCTATTTAGTAATTGAATAATGTGGTTTGGATATGATATATGCCTTGGGGAATTTCGGTTTATGAATACATCACATTAATACCCCCAAAATTCTATAACACCCCACATTTTTAGTAACATTATTTAGAATATTTAATTAGCTAAATAAAATAAAATAATGTAAGATGATTAATAGATTGAGATTTGGTTTAACTAAGGGAAGCCGCATGCGATGTTAAATTTAAATCAAAACAAGATAGCATGAATAAAAGTGTTAGGAAATAAGTAAGGGTAAAATAGGAAAATGAACATTCTAATACCCTTAACCCTAGCCGTAAGTCCTCACTTGAATTCATTTGCAAGAAAAAAATTAAAAGAGAGGTCGACCACCATTTTCAATCCGAGGATAAGATAAAGCTAGGATTTCAAGAAGAAGAAGTAAATCAACTTGTTTAACATCAAATCTCATATCTTTAATCACAAAGTTAAGGTGAATGATTACTACATCCCATTTTCTTATATAGTTTTCGGATTTAAGGGTAAACCGAAATGATTTTGCATGATAATGCCATGTTTTGGATGATTGGAAGTTTATATATACTTGTTGATGATTTATACATGTTCATATTAGTTTTTATGATATGTTTGTTATGAAAACCCTATTAATTGGCATCCAAATGCCTTGCAAATTTTAATGTAGATCGAAAATGATATTTTAGAGACGGGTTTCAGTTTTTATAATTTTTTAAATTATGGTGGATTTTATATTAATTTTCTAGTGAAGAAAATGATTTATTGGGTTATAAATTATTTACGACAAAATAAATAATTATTTGGGTCTGAAATTTATATATGTTAGAAAACATAATGAAAAGGATTTTCTCGAATTTTTATAGAATTTTCCTAAGTGTTTTGATGAATATATAAAATTATTTAAGGTACGAGACTTAAATGTTTTATATATTTAATTAAGGAGAAATGGTGTTTTGCAAATGATTTAAATTAATTAATTGGCTTTGAAATGTGCAACATTATTTAGTGGTAAAGAAAGAGGCAACCAATCAAAATTTTATACGTAAAGCAGGTTAGGTGAAAAGAACTGTTTATTTCAAGCTTTTTAACTGTTTTATTGCTTTCGGCACCTGCTTCCACCTTGGTTGGCTTTCGACCAAGTCCCTCCACCCTCAACTTCATCGAAACCAATGCGCCTGGTATCAAGAAATTGGTACATAGAGAATTGGATAGAAGGCAAAAAGTATGCGGTCGAAACCATAGGTTCTGAAGGGGTCGAAGCATCACTTTGTTTTTAAATTAAAATGCGCCTGTTTGCTTTCGACTAAATATCTTTTGACTCAGTTAGCTTTCGACTGGGTCAATGAATTTAAAAGGAACGGTTTCGAATGGGTTGCACTTTAGTTTTAAATGTTTGCTTTTGACTAAGCCGAAATCTTTTTAGCTGCCGCTTTCAACCTTTTGACTACCATGGTTTTGAAAGGAATACTTTGCTTTTAAAACTTGGACACTTCTCCAATGCTTTCGAAGGGATTGTTCTGACACCATCACTTCTTTACTTAGGAAATGGTTTTGAAACAGATGTTTTCGACTTAAATGTTATAAAGACCCTTTTTCTCTAATTGAAGTATAACTCAAATGGTTTCGAAAGAGATAGTTTTAATGGGTCCGAAAGAAGCGTTTTCGACTTCAGTGGGCTTCTTATCCTTTTGCTCTACTTGAAGGCATAATTCAAAAGGTTTCGACCGAGATGGTTTTTAAAGGTTTCAAAGAAGTGAACTTTGAATGGTTTCAAAATGTTTCCACATGTTTTAAATTGAACCCAAAGGCTTTCAAAAGGTTTAGTGTTTTAATGCTTTCGAAAGATTTTTAATGAACGGTTTGGAAGGGGTGGTTCCCCAGGGTTTTGAAGGGGTCCAAATGGAAGGTTTTCCTTTGTTTTCGAAGCTTTCAATGAAAAGAAAGGAAGGGTTATTCCAATGTTTTCAAAAGGAAATGTTTAAAGGTTTTAAAGCGGGATGTCTATTATTTTAAAGCCTTTAGAGAAAGAAAGGAAAGGATTTTCCAATGTTTTCGAAAGACAAGGTTTAATGGTTTCGAAAAGGGTAAATGTTTTCATCAACAAGGGGTTGAGTAATATATATATATATATATATATATATATATATATATATATATATAACATGACAAGGTGGTTTTGAGTAAAGCATAGAGAATATGCATTTTCCTTGTGTAAGTATGATTTAAAGATTTAAATCAATTTGCAAGAATTTTTCAAGGAAAATTTAAGGGAAGTTATCCCTAAGTAAAATGACTTAGATATTAGAATACCAAATAGGACTGGTGTAGGGTTGTACCCTATACATTAGCTATTGGCCCCAGCTAATTAAGTCCAAAATTCCAGTGTGTAGGGCTTTGTCATAGGTAAGACTAAAATTATGATTACACATATAATGGAATATATGTTTGTATACAGATAGGTTATTGGTGTGCCCGCAAAACCATCAGGATTAGGTGACCTTGGGAGATGTTAAGTTAGGGACAGACCGTCCAAAAGAGAAGTATTTAACAGATAGTTAAGGGCAGACCGTCCAGAAGATGTGAGTCTAACAAATATTAGATAAATTTTGTTACTTTGTTGGTAGGCCCAAGTCAACCAAAGGTTAATAGTAAGCCAAACAAAACTATAGAGTTCTGATAGATAGTCCATTTGTTACTTGATATGTATGTTTACATAATAGTGCTTTACAGTTTTAACCAGATTTGGTTGCAAGATAATGGTTTGCAAAAGATATGTTTTAAAAGAATGTTAGTAAGGGGAAACCCGTTCCGCTAAGCGGTGTGGTCTCAGTTAACATTAATAATCGGGATGTATAGTATTACTCACACCATGCTTCATGTCTGGCTCGAAGTTTATGTTTTCCCCTTAAACTCTAGGGTGCTCAAAATTGATTTGAGTAGGTTGAGGGTTGAGGGTATTTTAGGTTTTAGTAAGGTGATGAATAAAGCTACCGGAGGAGAGCAGAAGGCTAACAGATCGCTATTTAAGAGTTGTAGCTCTTTGTTTTGTTGTTTATTTCCGTTGTGTATGTATTAAGTCAATTATGACTATATGACTCTGATCATCCAAGGGGGCATCTTCATATGTCGTTCTTGGCGTATTTTCTAATAAGTACACTTTATCATTGCTTGGGAGACGTTTGTGATTATGTAATCTGAATATGGAACACCTGTTTTGAAATGTAATGGAAAATTCTATTTTGAAATCTATGATTTGTTTCATATTCAAGTGCTTTTGATATTATAGATACCATTAACATAGCCATATTTAGTCACCGAAAGTTAATACTGTAGATGGCTACAACATCTGTAGCGCTTAGCTTTAGGCCTCTAGATAGGGGATGTTACAATATCCCAAAGAAAAATGTCAATTCTTAGGTTGGAATCACCCTTATTTTGTATTAAAGTAATGGAATTTGTGTATACTTTGCAATTTCAATGTTTTACCTTCTATTGCACTTCTTATCTTTTTCTTTGGATCTGATTAAGGGTTTTGATTAGGAAATTGTGAGTGGAGTATGAATTTTTATTCATAATTTGCACCGCCTATTTCCACAATTTGAATAGAAATTCCTTTTGTCTAATTTCATGTAAAAAGAAGTTGAATATCATAAAAGTATGTAAATTGTAAGTTTCTATTATTGATTTATTCCATTATTTAGTATAAAATTAAATGGATTTGGATTCTATTTAATAGAAGTCAGTTGATTGAATTATGGATATTGGATTTATGGTATATTTGTTAATAAGGATGTAAAGTTAGTCAAAAGCACACAGAAGACTACCCAGCTAATCTGGCTACCAGTAGTTTGACTCTGGTGCTGATGTGAGACATCACTTATAATAAGTAACTACAGAAGACGCGATATTAGTCCTAGACTTTATAGGGAAAATCTACCCTGTTAATTTGGCTACTAGTACCTACGTATAGTCGGACTAATATGAGACATCACTATGGGATA
Source organism: Allium fistulosum (assembly GCA_030737815.1). NCBI lineage: Eukaryota > Viridiplantae > Streptophyta > Magnoliopsida > Asparagales > Amaryllidaceae > Allium > Allium fistulosum. Next base: position 924,881,891 of record CM060906.1, read on the forward strand.
CGGGTCATAATACGTAAGATTTGCTTCAAGGATTAAAAGTTTTAAGTGGCTGTGTGAGGGCCTGCCTCTTCCCTATGTAAGAAGTAGTAAATGGTTAGGGTTAAGGGTTAAGCATAGTAGTGTATATCTTGAAGAGGGTCTGCTTCGGTATGAAGTATTAAGTGACTAAAGAGATTATGTATAATGTCAGCTTGATAAGTACAAGTGTGGAGTCCTCCTTGGGATATGCATTAAATGACAGGGAACCTGGCTTATAAATGGTCAAAGTCTACCTAATTCCCATTAGAAATGTAGTAGGTGGCTTGGGTACTATCTCTTACATTGATAGGACATTATTGACGGTAAATATGGTTTACTGGGTTATAAGAGTAACAGTTAGGGAATTGGAATTGGGAAAGCCTTAGAGCTTAAAGTCAGAAAGACTTAAAATAAAGCTAATATATGAAAGACATGTTCCTATTTGAATTACACTGCCCAACTACTATTATGGTAAGGCTTGAGATTTTTATTCACTAAATATATGTTGTTCTGACTCCCTCCTCATTACAACATAGGTTAGGAAAGATGATGTTGAAGGCAATGATGAGGAGGAAACTTGTGGCACTTTATCTATTTATCTACTCATGTTATTTTTTGATGTACTCATTAAAGTGATGTATTTTGAAAATGTTGTATTATGGATATCTAACGGTTGTTATTATATTATGGATTTTATGACAGTTGGATTTTAAATGAATAGATACTGTTTCTGTTAATATATTTTATCCTTCCACTGTGGGTTCTGAATGTGTAGATAAATAGCTTTGTATTTCTCTTTATACCTACCAACATCCAACTTTGGAATGTTTCTAAGTTTTGATAGGCCTTTTTAGGTCAGAATTTAGGTCTGTTTTAGAGCGGGTTGTTACACGGTCGTAGGTGGAACAAAGTGAGGCACATCGGAGTTGTGCCCCTCAGAAGTAGCAACAATAGCAAACAGTGGTGGCACAGACTTAGGAATAATAGCGACCTCATAGCTGGCTGCCATAGAAATAGTATTCACCACTCAGGACTCCTCCAAGATTGAGGCGATGTCTTCAGCCAAGTCATCAAAGCTGGATACAAATAGGGCCCATGTAGGTGTATGTGCAAAAGTGGAGGCTTTAGCTATGATTTGTGTCATACCAGACTTTATGTACGGGCATTATTTTGGTGGATGAATAAAAGAATCCGAAGATGAAGTTGGTGGACTAGTAGATAATAATATTTGTTTTGAATTATGCTATTGTAAAACCAGAGTATATAACCGGTTAAGTGTTCTTGTCGACATCTTCATATATCTAAAACAACACTACTACTTATGTTTTAATTATATTTTACCCTTACATGGGCACGTATTTTGACATGAAAATGCAAAGATAACTTGTGTAATGGAAATTATCTAGTTGGTCTTTTACTTAATGTTGTAAGAAAATTAAACCCATTTTATCGTTTGAAAATAATTCCGGTGATGACTACAGCATCATCGGTGTTCATTTTCAGATCTTGAAATATGGGATGTTACATTAGCTTTATACTCAACTTTGGTACATAAATTTCTTGCTTTTTTCCAGGAATACAGTATTGAAGCATACCAAGTGACAAAAATACAGCAATCGACCCGTTGTCAAAGTTTGCTACTACCCAAAATGTTTAGGATTACAGATTCATTCCCATGAAATTTATTGAAAAACCAAATAGTCAAATATCAAATAAATTGCACACCAATAACAAGGTCGCAACCAGCTTGAATCAAGAATCTACATAATTCAGTCTTGAAAGATAACTATAAATGGATGACTCCTTATATATATATATTATTTAGTCGAGAAGCTACTACCTTTGAATTTAGTCGAAGCTCGACTCATGAGGTACATCGCCCTCTGCTTTGCTATTTCATCTGAACTTCTCTATAAACAACGCTATGCATCCCTCATATTCTTGGTATATAAATATAGAATAAGTTTAGGGACTACTTAGAGGATCCTACAAGGGTATATGCGGAGACCATTGTGGTATACTTAAGATTAGCAAAAAGGAAAAAAGGAACTCCAACAAGGCTACTATCGGCCTACTATAAATTTAAATGCTATTGAATATGTGCAAATATCCAAAAATGCCAAAATTTTCCAAAATATCGAGAGCTCCCCTAAGTGAACTAGTACCAATGATGAGCCTATGCTCTTCAACATTTAGGGTATAGATCTTGTAGGTCCACTACCAATGACAAACGGTGAAGCAAGGTTCGAAATAGTTGCAATAGACTACTTTAGTAAATAGGTCAAAACCAAACCACTAGCAACTATAACAACTAAAACAGTTGTCAAGTCCATCATCAAAAACATAGTAACAAGGGTCGGATTGCTCTATAAGGTCATAACAGACAATATGACTCAATTGTAGAGTCAAGATTTTACAGATTACTACAAATTGCATCATCAAAATCTTCCCTTTAGAGCACAAATACAGGTCAATAGAGTCGTTGAAGCATTAGGACCATAAAAAACTAAGTGTCAAAACAAGGTAAAATGAACTAGGTCAATGAGCTACCATATACACCATGGGAATGAAGAATTAACACCTAAATTCCTATGAAAAATACTTCAAACCCTTAAGCATATGGTCATGAAGAATTGTTCCAAGTTAGCATAGGATACCCTTTCATCGAATGCTTTATAATCCTAGAAAAACACAAAGCTTAGTGAAGATTCATTGGATTGCTTTTTTGAACTCCAAGAACTATCCTCATTGTGAATGATAGAATAATGCAAAGAATATCTTGGTATTATAATGCATTAAATGCTGCATATTTAAGGAAGGATATCTAGTCCTTCAAAGAGTAAGTCCTAACAAGAAAGATCTAGTAGTCAATCTCCTCATCCCAAATCTAGAAGGAAAATTGATAATACATAAAGTAATGCTCCCAAATACATATAGGTTCAAAAGACCGGATGATCATATAGTTCTCAAAAAATGTGGAACGTCAAGCATTTAAAACAATACCATATCACTATACCATAAAACAGTATACAGTTACTAAACAATGAAGGAATGAAAAGTTTTTATAGAAAAATGTTTCTAAAAACTTGTTGGCTTGTATTGCAACTATGTACCTTGCATAAGAAACATATTTGATATACAGATATTTTATGAAAAACTACTTTTTGGTCCCCAATATGTAGTAATGCTGAGACCTAAAATGTTTTTGCTTTTCAATCATTACAGCCATATAAAGACGCGACCCCGTAAACACCGGCTTTCGATTCTCGATATTTTACAATACTGGAGCTAGTAGTTAAAAATTTTTTGGCTTCAACTATGACAATTCAAAGATGTAGGATTAAGTCTATTACATAGTAAATAAAATGATTTATTTGGTTAATTCCCACCAAAGAATATGTTCTTCATTTTACTACTTTTACAAAATTAACTAGGTACCTTAGTTTAGGGTAGTTTTAATTAGCTAGCACCCTCAGCAAGGAATTAAGATAGTTATAACTTTGATGGTCAAAATACAAACTTTAAATTTTCTAATACTTAACATAGGTGTAGAGTGACCATGTAAAATACTCAGAGTATCTTCAAGTGGTCCCAGAAATAATGATCTCTGGCCATGGTAGCTTGGATTGTAAACGAAAATATAAGTGCAAGCTAGAACAAATCGCATCACAAAGAGTTGTAAGTATTTCTGTACCAGTGATTGACATGTTTCCTATGTTGTAAGAGGCTCCTCATTTGAGTTCACACAAAAAGGTTCCCCAATTAAGGTAACAAATATGCAAATTCAAGTACAAAAGCATTAAGAAATTTCAAGTTAATATAAATTTATTCATAGACATGAAGTAAAGGGTGTTCATATCTCGGTACAAATTTTGATCTAATTAATCCACTAAATTTTGTTTTGTATTCATTCATACGAAGCAAACCTTTGTGGGCATGTGTTATACCATTATATTTGCATAGATGACATATACCGTTGATGCCAAAAATGGATCGACACTCAAAATAGGGTTGTAGGAAACCTTAGATCTAGCTGATAGTAATGAAAATAAGGACAGTAGCGAATATAAAGTAGAGAGACACTAGATTTTATAGTGACTCGGCAATCTATGGCCTACATCCACTTTATAGCTTTGTTGCTTATAGATTTGATGCAATTTGTTTGAGATTATAAGAGATTTGAAAGAGAATAAGTCACAAGTACATGAGTTAGACAGATTATAAGTCCTAGAATTGCCCAAAGTAGTTTCCTTGGTGACTATTGTGTGGAGATAGAAGATAAAGAAGAGGTAGAGCTTCCACGTAGTGATGGTAGAAATCAAATCCTATTTTAGTTGCCCCTAGGTTTGTATTTATAGCAGAGCAGGCATAACTGATCAAAAGCCCTCTTACAGTGAGGTCTAGATATCAACCCGAAGTAGTGTGGAAAGTTTGGGGGCTCACGATTTAATGGTATAACTCAATACCGAGTTATCCTTATAACTCGATATCGAGTTATCCCCTTAAGGAGAAACTTGTATTTTCATTTGGATCATGCTTATTGTCTTTATTTTGGGGTGCCCCTTGTGTTTTCATAGATCGATGACTTGTTTTGATGATCGTTCCCATATAAGTCGGTTTGTTTTCCAATTCACAGGGGCTAACTCTTTAATTCTTGAGATTGGTCGTCCAGAATTCTATGAAATCACTTGGGCATGCATGGAAGTGTTAGAGAATAACTCGTGTGAAGTTGAAGAGGCTAGTTATAGACCAGTATAACTCGGTAACAAGTTATAGGCATAGCTTGGTACCGACTTATCCTCTTAGCCTATTTTTGTTTGAGATTTTCCTTAGCTATTTTCTTAGTCTATTTGAGTGTGCCTTTCAAATTTCAAGTCGTTTTGTCTTCGTTTTGATGTTCTAACTTCTATTAACTTCTGCTCCGTTAAAAACTTGGTTAACATTTGCCCCCATAGAGTATGCTTTCGTTGAAAACAAAGCTTGCTCTGGATTGAGACAAGTTTTAGACTATTATCCTTTGAATTCTGGTTGACCATTTGAATGTCGTCTCAAGGCTTTTTTTCACTTGTTTAATTTCTTATTAAACATTCATCATAATTTCAGCTAGATTCCAATTCTTTGCACTAGCAATATAATATACACTTCAGAGACTATGAAGTGCTTCGATTTAATAAGGGTACCCTCCGTAATGATTTGGAGTTGATTCGGGCAAATAGGGATAACTCGGTACCAAGTTATATAACCCGGTACCGAGTTATGGACTAAAGAAAATTGTTTGGTTTCCTTTTTTAAACAAACTTACCTAAGCTTCCTTCTCACTTTTGCTTCTACTGCTGAGTCTTCTAGTTTCCTACTTGAGCTTCCTTTATTCAATCCGAGTCTTTTTTTTGCCGACCTAACTCCAATCGCCTCCGTTCATCCACCACCATCGCCACTTCTCTCTGCCATCGCCTGAACCAGTCACCGTTGCATAGAGGATTTCGTTGCTACTAAATTCGAAGCCCTAAAAATTCAGACCCGTGAAAACCCAACAAACCTAGCACGCGAGTTGATTGAATTGGAGGTGGGCTTTGGTGAATTTTTCTTAGTTGATGATGGTGACCTCGGTTAGACCTTGGCCGATTTTAATTTGGATAGAGATGGTTGATTTTGAGCATGTTTAACTAGTGGAGAAGCTTGGGTTTTCTCCTATTAAACGTGTGAGATTCTAAAAGCGAGTTGCTCTCTTCAGCTTCAATTGTCTGTTTCCATAAAATTGGCTAAGTTCGGGTCATTGAATAGACTCCGATACGACGTCTTGCTTTGAACTCGGGCATATTGGATGATTTCATTGCACTGATTTCTAATTTATGCACTTCCTGTGGTCCTGAAAAGAAAAGCTTTCCATATCGCTCCGGACAACGGATCCGTTATCGATTTTCATTCGATAACGGGTAAGTTTCAAAAGGTAATCTTAATATACGATGTGCATTGTTTTCAGGCATGAGCGAGCTATCTACATAAGATGGTCTATTCATGGTGTTTGGGATAATGGATTCACATTGCATAGTTAACACACTACACTCGCCCGATCAATGCTCAGAATCCGACTAATCAATGCACGTCGACATCCTTTGGATTTTAGGTCTTAGTTACACGAAAATTTTACTCTAAGCAAAACACACCCGATCGTGTTGAACGCCATATTTTCCTATTCAGAATGACTCGTTGGTCTCCCTATTTTATGTCTGTCAAAGGAACTTTCACTCCTCCAGATTGGATCATCTATAGCTCCAGCGTCACCTTTCATTCCTGCCAGGCCAAGGCAGCTTGTGACTTTTGAGCCTCAAGACCAATTTCCAACTGATTCACTAATACGTCAACTGCCTTCGGGGTTGAGAGTCATAAGTAACCCGCCAGAGCAGGCGCCTTCGAACTTGTCGGCCAAGTCGCTTCGAAACATTTGTATTCAACATGACATCCCTGAAGATGACGTTCGTTTGCCGACAAGAGACGAGCTTTCTCACGCTACCCCTCAAGGCTTCACAGCTTGCAATCTGTACATGTGCCTTGGTGGTGTTGTCCCACCATTCAACTCGTTTCTGAGCCATTTCCTACAAGAGATTATACTTGATCCATCCTAAGTTCGTCCGAATGGATATGCATTACTGAGCTCGCTGTATGTTCTTTTCATAGTAAATTCGAGCGGCCTTCGACATTTAGCGAGCTGACATACATCCCGATTTCAAGAGAGTAGGATTGCCTATCTTATGAGATTATAGAGGTCGGGAGAGGTTGTAAGGTCATCGAGGGATAGCACAATAAATGCTCGTATTTCAAGAACAAATATTTCTTCGTGCATTGCTCGGAGGGATTCAATCGCTTGTGGCTTACTAGAAGTAAGATCCTTTTCTTTTGTATATCCCATGCTGGAGCTTCTAAGTTGCTAACTTAGTGTGCGCCTCTTTGCAGTCCTACTGAGATGTGACAACAAGGAGTAGCATAAGGGAATGCTCGAAGATTTAAAGGCCACGGCAAATAGTCGGCAGATCGTTGAAGTCCTTTTGACAAATGACAACTTGTAGGAATATAGGCTGCTTCACATTGGGAGATCCGCTGATGCTTAGTCTCCAGCTCTAAGTAACTCTAGGACAAACACTCGTTCCACTGCCCCTACTTGTAGCACCAACAAGAACATTCGAGGGGGGAGCAGAAGGTGCATCTAGTGAAGAGCACATGGATGAAGCCACAATAGAGAGATTTATGAGCATGTGGGAGGTGATGCCCCCGATGATGAGGACGATTATACCAGAATGCCCATGGTCCTGGAGGAAGATGCGAGATTTATGAGAAGAGAAGGAAAAGAGCTGGTTATTGGCGAAGTGGGTGGTAGTGCCAGTGACGATGATAGCGATTATCACGCTAGCGAGGAAGAGTCATTTGGTGAATCGCTCGAAATGAGTCCTACTCTCCCCCACTTACCTCCTCCGGAACACTTGATCACCGAAAGTGTGATCAAGTTGCAATGACCACCGAAGAGAATGCCATTCGAATTCATCCTCTCGGAGATGCTTTCATTTATTTCGACGATCTTCGACATTAATTTCATAGTTAGCGATATTTTGGGTGAAGTTGGTTCAAATATCACCCTTCCTCTGGGTGTTTTTATAAGCGAAGGTGGAGAGACTCCAACTTTGAAAACATGCCAATATGATTGGTAGAGTGTATAGGGGGTTATTGGCACTACACACTCCACTTTAGGATCACTGACACACATTTCTGCATTGAGTAAATTTTTAAAGTTCCATCTTTGACTCTATTCTTTTTTCATTTCAAGTTGCATGGGTCATGGACTATTCAATCAGTTATATCAACACTCCAGCTCTTAAATGGATCGAATTTCGGATCCGGCTCAGTGCCCTTACTATGAAAATGAAGAGGAGAGAAGGAAAAGGAAAGATAGAGAGGAGGACAGAGCCTGCTGAACGGAGAGAGACCAAGAGGGGAGAGAAGAGAAGAAGGGATGATGAAGGTGATGCCCTCAGTGATACTAACAAGTGCCACAAGGACTCCCTTAACTACTGTGTGACTACATCATCCATCACTTTCCCCCGCACCGAGGTTCAAACCTCTACGATACAAGAAATCACGTCATCCCGGGCCATAACCACTGCTGCTGCTGCTCCTACTTCTTTTAAACATGGCGAGAAGTACACACTCTCACTAGGTCTTAGCTTCAGGCTGCTTACCCACATTTGTTCTTGTGTAGGGTTAAGTTTGATCATAATATAAAGCCCATGGATAAAAGTTTACTCACTTCAAAATCTTACGTCAGTCCGTGAGGACATGAAAGTTTGGTTTGAGTGGCAACGTCTAGTCTGAGATCTTTTTGACGTGAATTGAGCTAGCTACCAGTAAATTATCTCTTTTGAGGCAGAAAGGGATGATCACAATAGAATTCTCAATGATTGCGATAATAAATTTGCTTAGCTGAAGACTAATAGAGACGCGGCCTTGAAGGGAAAGACCACAAGTGACAAGTTGCTAAAGGAAGCCGCCAGGGTACATGAAAGAGTGCTCCTTGTAATTGAGATCAGCTCAAAGATGCTCATGAGTAGTCATTCAAATTGAATGAGCAAATCACTAAGGGAGAAAATACCATCAAAGCCTAGGGTTGGACTATCGCCGAACAGGCTGCTGAACTTACTCAACTTTACGGGGAGAATGCAAAACTGGCCAAGGAGAAAGAAAAGGTTGAATCTAAAAAGTTGGCGGTTCAAATTGATCACTTGGTCACTTAGGTCAGAACTTTCGGGTCTTCAAAAAGAACACGATGAAATGTTGAATCAAGTGGATGCTACCATGATACACTTCTACGCTTGCATCGTCATGAACAACGGAAGTTTAAGGTGGCTAGGAGATAATTACCTCTAAACTCTTGCCATTATTTGGAAAGGAGCGTTGATCAGGTCAGAGCGAGCCGAGGACATGCGCTCTGAAGAAGAACTCATGGCCGCATATCTCAGTTTTGAGGACATAGATTTCCTTGTGGTTGGTAGAGAGTTTTAAAAATAAGAAATGGAGAACGCCACCGATGAGGCCGCTGCTAAGGCTTTCGCTCGTCCAAGCTCGTCAGGTCAGGGCGAGACATCTGCTCCCAAATCTCAAGAGCCAGTAGCGACCATTCCCGCATCTACAGGGATCAGTTCTACAATTGCCCGCACTCTTTCAGCTTTTAAAGCTCTGCACGAGCCGTATCTTTCCCCGGTTATAGAGTGACCCACTGACATGGAAACTGATGAAGTGGACTACGAAGTTGAAGTTCATGATCAGACTCAGGCTCAGGTATTTCCCGCATTTCTCCAGTGTTGTAAAAGCTTCAATTTACTCTGGAGTCCTTTACTAAACTATACAATTATGTTTCCCAACTTGTAGGTCAACCTCTCTTCTGCCTCTGCCTCCAACTACTCAGGGCTCGAGAGCTGCTACCATCTTTACTGCTTCGACCACTATCTCCACAGCGGTTTCTGTTAGTCCCTGAGGAGTTGGTTTTGATGACAACAACCTTACTTAGAATAAGATTATAAAATATATAATACTAACATTATATATATAGATATGTTTGTAGGTACTAAAGAATGAAGAACTGTACAGTATAAAGATTCAAGATCAAAGATTGAAGATATCAAGGTTCAAGACTCATGAGTATCAAGAATTGCAAGAGTTCAAGTTTCCAAGATAAGTTATATAGTTAGGAATATTGTTAAAACTCATAGAAAGGCACTGACATCTTAAAATCTATTTTATTCGTGGAATGGAATCCACTTCGTGCTCGTTAAAGGGATGGAACCCTAAGTAGGATGGAACCTATGAAAAATCTAGTGGAACATCTTTTTGTATCCACTTACTTTTATTTCAAATTGATTTTCAAAATATATATAGCTTGTTTTTCAAAATGATTTTAAATATTCCTGTTTAAAAACCAAAATCATCTGTCCTGGCTTTTCAATATATTTTAGCCTAAAAAATATCCTTAGTTTTAAATATCCTTAATTTTAAATATCTTTAATTTTAAATTATTATCCTAAGTTTTTAAACTACAATTTTGATATTAATATATTTAGCTGTTTTATATATTTATACTTATGATTTAAATATAAACGTATAGAAAATTATTATATATATTTTAATATTGTTCTCTATAGTTATTTATGTATTATAACTATATATAAGTATATTTTAAAGTTTATGTATAAGTATAATATAATATAGAAATTATTTTCAAAGAAAAACAAATCACCAAAAATTACAAGGGCATGTCGACATGGTCACATGTACCCCTGTCGACATGGTGATAGTTAAATTGTTTTTAAAAAGAAGTGTCTATTTGCCACATCCCTTCACCAATGGACATGGCTATTGATCTACAATAAATAAAGGGTGTTTTCAACGAATTTTAATCACTTTCTTCTCTGATTTAACTTCTCTTCTTCTTCTTCTCCACTTTCTTATTTAAAAATTACACCATTACTCTGCCGAAATCAATATCGAAGCTAACTAGATAATTTCTGGTTTTGATTCTCTCCACTATCTCTACAAGATCCAAGTGCTAATCTGAGTTATATACTTTTTGTAATCAATAGAGCGAGAGAAGGAATGATTGTAGCCTTGGAAATCAATTGGGTGAACTTGTTGCCCCAGAAATCAAGTATCTTTACCCAGAGGATTATGATTCTGGAGGGTGTACCTCGTAGCCTTGAACCGAGGGTTGTAATTGTTGAATTGCTTTTGAAAGGAAATCCATACTTAGTTGTGCGGGACTGGATGTAAGGTAACACCGAACCAGTATAAAATCCGGTGTGTTCTTTCCTTTACTGCTTTTACTTTATATTTGCATCTGTGTTTGATTCTGTGTTCATATCTGTGTCTGATTAGTGTATACATTGTTAACAAATTAAGATAAACTCAAAAAGATTAACAAATTTCTTAAAACACTATTCACCCCCCCTCTAGTGTTAATTCTAGCCTTAAGATCCTTAATCCGCATTCTCACATTTGGTATCAGAGCTTTGTTTTCAAAAGTTTCATAATCTGAATTTTGAAAAGTTCTAAAATGGCTATTTTTGAAAAATCTGTTAAAACTAGTTTAGAATTGTTTAAATCATCATTGTTCCATGAGTCTGCATATGAATGTTATTCAAATTCTAGTTGTCTACCCAAATTTTATAATGTGTAGGAAAGATGCTTTATGGGTATTAAGGAACAATCCACAATGGACAATCTGTGCAGATCAAAAGGAATAAGTGGATATTTGATAGTGGATGCTCTAGACACATGACTGGTAATCTAGATATGCTGAATAATATTATATACAAAGATGGAGGACTGGTAAACTTTGGAGACAACTCGAAAGGATACGTGATTGGCATCGGCAATGTCGGTAACTCTGAAACTACTATTATTACTAATGTTTTGCTAGTTAAGAATCTAAAACATAATCTACTAAGTATTAGTCAACTCTGTGATAAAGGATATAAGATTAAATTTGAAAAAGATAAATGTCATATTGAAGATAATAACTCAACCATAATTTTTGAGGGAATTAGGAAAAAGAATATTTATATTCTTAGTATGAAAGTTTCAAATGATAACCTATGTCTTTTGGCAAAAACAAGTGACCCTTGGATTTGGCATAAGAGATTTGGACATTTGAATTTCAAACTCTTATCTAGACTGTCAAAATATGATCTAGTAAGAGGCCTCCCTAAAATGAATTTTAAAATAGATAGTTTATGTGATGCATGTCAATTAGGAAAGCTTAGAAAAAGTTCTTTTAAATTAAAAGATATGATTTCAACTTCAAAACCCCTTGAGTTACTTCATCTCGATTTATTTGGTCCATCTCAAATTCAGTCAATAAATCATAGTAAATATGTTTTTGTAATTGTAGATGATTATTCTAGATTTACATGGACAATATTTTTGAAACATAAAAGTGATACTTTTGAATGTTTTAAGAACTTTACAAAAAGGATTCAAAATCAATTATCTTTAAAAATTATAACTATTCGTAGTGATCACGGTGGTGAATTTGAAAATGAAAAGTTTGAGGAATTCTGCAATAAGAAGGGAATAACTCACAATTTCTCATTTCCAAGAACTCCACAACAAAACGGAGTAGTTGAACGTAAAAATATAACGATACAAGAGTGTGTGAGAACTATGCTTTCAGATAGTATTTTACCAAAACACTTTTGGGCAGAAGCTGTTGCTATCGCCTGTTATATTTTGAATAGAATTTTAATTAGACCTTTAACTGATAAGACACCTAATGAACTTCTTCATGGAAAGAAACCTAAGGTATCCTACTTCAGAATTTTTGGAAGTAAATGCTTTATTTTAAATACAAAAGATAATTTGGATAAATTTGATCCTAAATCCAATAAAGGAATCTTTATTGGATATTCTAATAGAAGTAAAGCTTATAGAGTTTTTAATTTAAGATCTAACACCATCGTAGAAACAATGCATGTTTCGTTTGATGAAAATTTAAAAGATTTTGAAATTACAAATGATGAAGAAGATTTAATTACTCAAAATCAGGAATCAAACGAAATTAATAATGAAATTAATCATCCTAATAAAAGGATTAAACTTTTAAAAGATCATCCTATTGAAAATATAATAGGAGATATGCAATCTATTGTTACAACTAGAAATCAACTAAGTAAAATGAGTAATGTAGCATTTATATCATCCGTTGAACCAAAAAATCCTAAAGAAGCATCAACTGATGATTCATGGATTTTGGCTATGCAAGAAGAATTAAATCAATTCACTAGAAATGAAGTTTGGGAACTTGTTCCTAGACCTGAAGATAAAACTATAATTGGAACTAAATGGGTCTATAAAAATAAAATGAATGAACAAGGTGAGGTCGTTAGAAATAAAGAACGATTAGTCGCCCAAGGTTATTGTCAAGAAGAAGGTATAGATTGTGGCGAAACCTTTGCTCCTGTAGCAAGATTAGAAGCCATTAGGATTCTACTTGCTTTCGCAAATCATAATAATTTCAAATTATTTCAAATGGATGTTAAAAGTGCATTTTTAAATGGATTTGTAAAAGAAGAAGTATATGTTGAACAACCACCACTTTTTAAAGATGAAAATTACCAAACCATGTGTACAAACCTAAGAAATCTTTATATGGTCTAAAACAAGCTCCTAGAGCCTGGTATGATAGACTAAGATCTTATTTATTACAATCAAATTTTGAAATTGGTAAAATAGATAATACTCTTTTTATTAAAAGAAATAAAAATGATATTCAACTAGTTCAAGTATACGTAGATGATATCATTTTTGGTTCAACTAACTTCGAAATGAATAAAGAATTTTCAGAAATAATGACAAAAGATTTTGAGATGAGTCATATGGGTGAATTAAACTTCTTTCTAGGATTGCAAATAAAACAGTTAGATAATGGTATTTTTATTAGTCAAGAAAAATATGCTAAAGAACTAGTTAATAAATTTGGTTTGACTACTGCGAGTGGAAAACCTACTCCCATGGCAACCAATGAATATCTAAGTAAAGAAGATCTCTCGAAAGATGTAGATCAAAAGTTGTATAGAGGAATAATCAGACCATTGCTCTATATCACTGCTAGTAGACCTGATATCATGCATAGTGTATGTCTCTGTGTAAGATATCAATCTCATCCTAAAGAAACTCACTTAAAAGCTGTAAAACGTATCATAAGACATATTAAACACACCTCTGATTATGGCTTATTTTATCCTAAAAATGATTCATTTGATTTAATATCATACTGTGATGCTGACTATGCTGGATGTAAATCAGACCGAAAAAGTATAAGTGGAACTTGTCACTTTTTGGGACATTCTCTGGTTTCCTGGTTTAGTAAAAAGCAAAATACAGTTTCTCTATCAACAACTGAAGCAGAGTATATTTCTGCTGCTTTGGCTTATTCTCAAGTAATATATATGCAACAACCCTTAAGAGATTTTGGATTAAATATCTCAAAATCGCCAATTTATTGTGATAATACTAGTGCAATAAATTTATCTAAAAATCCTACTCATCATGCTCGAACTAAACATATTGATATTCGACATCATTTTCTTAGAGATAATATAACTAACGAAGTAATTACTCTCGAATATATAAACTCTGAGAATCTAACTGCTGATAACTTAACAAAACCATTAAATGAATCTATATTTACTAAACTAAGAAGAGAATTAGGTATTTATTCAATAACTGAAATATAAAACATAAATATATAACAAGTATAATTAAATAAATTAAAAATAAATTAGAAGCCAAAATTAAAATACCCCTGTCGACAACCCCATATCCCACCATGTCGACATATAACGGTATTTTTTGAAAATTAAAATTCCCACCAAAATTTGAAAAGTTGGTTATATATTCTTCCATATTTCGACTTTCTCTTCATTCTCTCTCATTTTCTTCTGGTTTAACTTCTGAAACAAAGAAAATAATGGCTTCTCCATCAAATTCAAACATAAACTCGACTTTCTCATTTCACTCTCCTACTCCCGGCCCTCTTCAACGCTCCATTCATGCTCGTGTGATAAAACTAAAGGATACTACAAATGATATTCTGCAAATGGTGACTGAGATTCAAGTCAAACAAATTCGGATGAGTAAAGAACAGGAGAAGCAAGGTCGAATCCTTAGAAATTTGCAGAAGTTCCTAATGGATAACCAAGCGAACCCGATCTTGATCGAAGAAGAGTCTTTTAGTGACTATACATAAGAGGACATCGAAGAAGAGCCAATGGAAGAGGAAGAAGCACCCTTGGAAGAAGAGGACGCACCTGTTCATGAAGTGCAAGTTAAAGACGACGACACCGCAGTTTGCGTTGGTGAAGTATGTTTTGATAAGGATGGAAACCTTGTCGAACAGCGTGGAAACTTCTGTCTCCACTATCCTAATTGTTCGATTCATAGGTCTCTTATTGTCAAGAATACTCCTTAGTGTTCTTTCTTTCATTCTTTCGTTCGTATCGTTTTATATATAGTTGTTTATATTAAAAACACATGTATATTTGTTAAATAGTTTACACACATGTAAATATAACATTATATAATAAATTGTGTTCTCTTATTCGTATATTCTCGTATCTTTTGAATATATAGTTTATTAGTTAGGAATAGTAGTTATTAAGAGTTTATTTTAAAGTTAAGTATTGATTATGTATGATAACACTATCATTATAATCACAAGTAATGTAGTCTTAGTTTCAGGGGGAGTTATATGAAGTTATATAGTATTATAATTATGGAGTTATATGGTTTTTTGTTGATGGCAAAGGGGGAGAAGTATAAAATAGGATATTTAGGCATAGATTAAGGGGGAGTTATTAGAAGTATTAGGATAGAAGTGATATTTTACAAACAAAGGTTGTCATCATCAAAAGGGGGGAGATTGTTAGTCCCTGAGGAGTTGGTTTTGATGACAACAACCTTACTTAGAATAAGATTATAAAATATATAATACTAACATTATTATGTAGATATATATAGATATGTTTGCAAGTACTAAAGAATGAAGAACTGTAAAGTATAAAGATTCAAGATCAAAGATTCAAGATATCAAGATTCAAGACTCATGAGTATCAAGAATTTCAAGAGTTCAAGTTTCCAAGATAAGTTATATAGTTAGGAATATTGTTAAAACTCATAGAAAGGCACTGACATATTAAAATCTATTTTATTCGTGGAATGGAATCCACTTCGTGCTCGTTAAAGGGATGGAACCCTAAGTAGGATGGAACCTACGAAAAATCTAGTGGAACATCTTTTTGTATCCACTTACTTTTATTTCAAAATGATTTTCAAAATATATATAGCTTGTTTTTCAAAATGATGTTAAATATTCCTGTTTAAAAACCAAAATCATCTATCCTGGCTTTTCAATATATTTTAGCCTAAAAAATATCCTTAGTTTTAAATATCCTTAATTTTAAATATCTTTGATTTTAAATTATTATCCTAAGTTTTTAAACTACAATTTTGATATTAATATATTTAGCTGTTTTATATATTTATACTTAAGATTTAAATATAAAAGTATAGAAAATTATTATATATATTTTAATATTGTTCCCTATAGTTATTTATGTATTATAACTATATATAAGTATATTTTAAAGTTTAAGTATAAGTATAATATAATATAGAAATTATTTTCAAAGAAAAACAAATCACCAAAAAATACAAGGGCATGTCGACATGGTCACATGTACCCCTGTCAACATGGTGACAGTTAAATTGTTTTTAAAAATAAGTGTCTATTCGCCACATCCCTTCACCAATGGACATGGCTATTGATCTACTATAAATAAAGGGTGTTTTCAACGAATTTTAATCACTTTCTTCTCTGATTTAACTTCTCTTCTTCTTCTCCACTTTCTTATTTACAAATTACACCATTACTCTGTCGAAATCAATATCGAATCTAACTAGATAATTTCTAGTTTTGATTCTCTCCACTATCTCTACAAGATCCAAGTGTTAATCTGAGTTATAGACTTTTTGTAATCAATAGAGCGAGAGAAGGTGTGATTGTAGCCTTGGAAATCAATTGAGTGAACTTGTTGCCTCGGAAATCAAGTATCTCTACCCAAAGGATTGTGATTCTGGAGGGTGTACCTCGTAACCTTGACGCCGAGGCTTGTAATTGTTGAATTTCTTTTCAAAGGAAATCCATACTTAGTTGTGCGGGACTGGATGTAGGGTAACTCCGAACCGATATAAAATCCGGTGTGTTCTTTCCTTTACTGCTCTACTTTATATTTGCATCTGTGTTTGATTCTGTGTTTATATCTGTATTTGATTAGTGTATACATTGTTAACAAATTAAGATAAACTCAAAAAAATTAACGAATTTCTTAAAACACTATTCACCCCCCCTCTAGTGTTAATTCTAGCCTTAAGATCCTTAATCCGCATTCTCACAGTTTCAGGTTCAGTTCCCATTTCAAGCTCAGAACCTAGGCCTAATTCTGAGCAGATAGTAGCATTACAGAACCTGGAGGATCTCTTTGTGTCCTAAGAAGAAGATGTGATAACTACAGGCAGGTCGGACTTGACTGATAAGGAGACGATAGTGGAGAGACTCGGGAAAGAGAAGGAGGCCGCTGCAAGTGAAGAAGGAAAAATTAGAGGCCAAGCGTAAGACTCCAACTACAATTAAGGTTTGAAAGCCGAAGGATGGAGCCAAGGTTGTAGGAGGTTCTGAGTGATCTGGCCCCGCCGTAGGAGGAGATTCGATCACATGGAGGGTGATAGTGCCTCCACCAAGGAAAGTAAGTAGAAGTCAAATTTAGTGACTCGTTCAAGTGATACTGGGATAGGTGGCTGGAGCGGAAAGAAAGGAAATACATAGTAGTATGCGTGCCAACTATGTAACGAACCGTAAATTTTCGATAATTAAATTTGTTAATTTAATAAGATTTTTGTAATTTAATATTGAAAGAAATAAAAATGTTGACTTATTGATAAAATAGTGTGTAATGAATGGAAATGAAATAAAATTAATATGATTAAAGAAATGGTAACATTTGTTGTAAGTAATAAACCTGTAAATGTAATTAAAGATTAATGGTAACAACTATTATATGTTACCTCTTTATTTAGTCTATTAAATTGAAATAGGGAATCAATTAAATTAAAATGAAATTTAATGTTACATTAATGAGATTAAGACAAAAATTGAAAAATATGAATATAATAAGATGAATCGAAATGTTAGTTTATTTCATAAAGTAATAATGGATTTAATAATGGAAATCAAGATTTATCAATTTATTGGAATTTAAATTGTAATAGTTGAAATTAATGCAATTAAATGAAATTAATTATAACGAAAAGTGAAAGGAAGATGAAATGGGAAATTATTAATGTATTAGGATATAAACCAATGTTAATTGTACCCTTGAGATGACAATTGATTGAATAACAGGATTTAAAATCAAATAAATGGATTTATTGAAATTTCAATTGATAATTTATGAATTTACTGAAATTGAAATTAAATACTGTAATTGGTAAATTAATTAACTTTGAATTGATATCTAAATTGTTTAAAGTATTGTAATTGTTTATAAAATAAAAAATGATAAAATTTGTTAATTATGGAATTGAAATTGAAAATTTGATTTAATTAATTTAATATTAATTTATTTAATTAACTGAAATATTGCCATTTTGGCCACTGGCTCGAATGGACAAAACCAGTTTCATCGGATCCGTAACAGTGAATTATTCTAGGATTCCAAGTTTCGTAACGATCGGACTTGTCATTTGATCGTACGGGCTAGAAACGCCTTGAAATTAATTTAATTGAAATCAATTGAAACCAATTTGAAATAAGCTGATTTTGGCATAACTTCTTCATACGATGGAATTAGGACTTGAAACCTGTTCCATTGAATTTAAAATATTTGAAAGCATCTATTTGATACATGGGTTGATCCATTTTTGTTCCGGAGTCGAAACGGGCTTTTCGGGTCGGTTATCGTTCAAAACCAAATCAAATCTGATCCGTTCTTTCTATTTTCCGATCTACATATAAATACCTCGTTATAAACCCTAGTCACTTCTTATCCCTCATTTCAATACGTACAAATTCCATTTTCTTCTCTCTTCCCAATGGTTGCAAACCCTAATTCCCAAATTACAAATCCAAAATTAAAAAATCAAATTGAAAATCAAACTCCTCAATATATATCGAATTATATATCGATCGGAAGATCTCGTCGAGCACAAGTTAAATCTGCGGTCTGTTTTTCGATTAGGGTTTCTGTGTGGCCAGAATTCAAGGAATAAACCTCGGCCGTTCATTGCATCACGATCAACTCGGCCCGATCGTCGAATCGATAGTGCTGCTGTGTAGAGGGTCGAGCACGTAGTCCATCGGTGAAGATCACTTGGTGATTTAGCAGCTAGATCGTCATGGAAAATGGATTAGGGTTTCGAAATGGAGGCGGTGGCCGGCTATTGTGGATCGTCGTCGTTGACGAAGGGATGTCGCGAGGCTCAGGGGAAGCTTGGCCAAAGGCGGGGTAGGTTGTGGCACGATCGAAGCTAGCGCAGGAGGCCGGTGGTGGTGTAGAACTCCGGTCAAAGTTGAGCTTTCGCGTGCGTTTGATGTTGCCTGGGAGAAGTTTTGGGCGTGAGAGACAATGACGTGGACGACGCGTATAGGTGAGATTGTTTTTTTTTTTGATAATTTTAATGTATAACTTCTAACGCGTATAACTTTCACATACGAGGTCCGATTCACACGCGGTTTGATCCGCTGGGATCATATTGAAATTCCGGACATTTTGATGCTGGTTTGGACGAATTCTGAGACTGTTCAAATTTTTGGTTTAAATTGGATTTAAATTCAATTTTAATTCAAAAGGTGAGTGTTTTGACCCACTCACAACTTCTAAAATTTCTTATGTTAGTTAAATTAATTTACGATGTGATTAGAAATTTATTTATGACCGTTTGGTAGATTTTGAATCATCATCTCAGTTAATTTGAATTTATTTGAATTAAATCGTTATTTAATTTATTATTGAATATAAATTCCCACTTAAATACCTGTTACTGATTATCAGTTCTATATTGATATTTATTGATTGATTTTGATGATGATTGTAATGGATGTTGATTGTTGATATTGGATGAATGGATGTTTTACTTTATATCGTTATAAAGTGCAAGTTCACTATGGGTTGAAATGATACATACCCGAATGATCAATAGATTAAGGGAAAATCGTTATGGGTTGAAATGATAGACTCGAGCAATTTTATGGATTTGATATTTTCGGGATTGCGGTTTGAAATGATATATAACCGTAACATTTTAAATTGCGGATTGAAATGATAAATATCTGTATCACTTAACCCTAGGGTAGAGAATTATATACGGACACCGGATTGGTAAAATTAAATGATTTTAAAATCCTTAATTTTCGAATTTATTTAAATGATATTTTGAAATAAAATTTGATTTATGTAAATTGAAGTACTATTGGAAAATCAAGTTTTGTGTTGAAATGTGAAATGGTTTAAAAGGAATTGCTTTAAGAAATTAAATTGGAAGTTTAAAGTTAAACTTTTAAGTATAAACGAAATTCTATCGGAATTAAGTTATTGAAGTTGTTTGAAAATAACTTTGAAATATTTTGAAATTGGAGTAATCCAAATTGATATTTGAACATGGATTGAAACGATATGAAATTCAATAGTTTATTGAAATGTTAAATTGAAAGGTTTGGAATTTGGTTTGTTGACTTGGAAATTTAAAATGGTCCAAATGGGTTGAAATGAAATGAATAGTTTAATTTGATATTAATTCCAAATTTATGTTTTAATATAAACCATTTTAAAAATATATTATTTCAGAATTTCTAATTATTAAAATTTCAAAGTATTAAACTATTTTAACCTATATTAATTATATTAAATCATTTTAACCTATTTTAAACCATTTAATTTATTTAAACTAATTAATCTGTTTTAACTTATTTTAAATCAAATTAATCTATTTTAAAGCTATTTAATCTATTTTAATTATATTTAATCTATTTTAAATCTATATTAACTATTTATAACTATTTAAAACTATTTTCTTCTAAATTCCAAACTAAGTAAAATTGATGGGTTTATATTCAAATTCTCGATTTTTTAAGGGAATATGGTTAATGATGTTATAACCTAAGTTGGGAGTTAGATAGCATATTTGCTTTAATACGATATTTTGAAATGAGAGTTTAGCCTATTTTGGAAATATGACTTTTGAAAGGAAATATAATTTCGAACTATGATTTCAAATGTGATATGATTTCAAAGCTAAATATAATTTCAAAAGTAAGTACTGATTTTGAAAGTGATATGATTTGAATTGAATATGGTATTTTGATATCAATTATGAAATGATTTTGGAAATGTGAAAGAACCATCCGGTGTGTAATAAGCGATTGGTTGTTAAAGAGACCGGGATCGGATATTGTCATACTCTCTGCCAATGCTGAAACCACTTTGACAACTGTGTATGCGGTGGAGATTCCTGAATGAAGTAGGATGGTGGCGACGATCCTAAAGGTATATACGTGAACCTGACTCCCATGAGTTAGCTTAAGGTGGCTAAAACAGGAGCAATTGACGGGCTAAGTGAGGTCATTCCTCCGATCGGGCACATTCCTTCGATACTATATTCTGACTTTGCGATTTTGGTGGCCACCCTCGATTTTTGATTTGGGAGTGTGTTCCGAGGTGGGCGGTAGTAACTGCTATGCGTTACCACCGGTCCGAAAGTGTAATTGGTATATCTACCCTGGCATTGCCTAGTTGTGTCGTGTCACCTACCCTAGCGCGCCTTCTACCAGTTTGTTTTATGTCATACCTATGGGGTATCCTCTGGCGGCCCCAGTTTACGGGGAGTTACGTACTGTATAGACTATTGGCATTATAAAAATGTGTTAAGGGGAAAATGTAACGCCTTAATGCTATTTTAATAGTTTATCTTACTGTAGACATTTTATAATAGCGTATTGTACTACATAGTAGATAGTTTAACGGATCCTTAGGAGATGTGAATCCCGAACATCTCTTAAGTTACTGCACTCACGTTAGACACTGGATAGGAGATGTCAAACCCCGTAAACATCTCTGACGCTGTTCCACTCATATTTATTTACCGTTATTTTAGCATACATAAGATCTTTTAGTTCTGACTCGAGTGTTTTGTCTTTTCAATTCGCTCGGGTCAGCTTGAGTATTTCAGGATTTGAAGACCTTATTTCTGGAGGACGAAGATGAAGATTTGTACTACTATTATTTACTATATTTATTCCACTGCATTCATAATGTTCTGCTGCATTATTTGTTTATCTCTGATATGTGTAACTCTGATTTTGTATTGTATAAGTATAATCAAATGTTTTGTATACCGCTTCATGAACTGTTATTTGATTATTATATTTTGTCATTCCGCTGCGAGATTCTGTTTTGTTTTTCTTTCTTCTCTTTTTCTTATTCACCCCAATAACAATACGCCCTTCTGTATGGTTTGAGTCGGCATGAGTGTCTGCTTAAAGCATACAAAAAGGCGGGATGTTACAAGCTAGTTTGCATTTTTTGTCAATGTGACTATTGAGTTTGTACCTTTGTTTCCTTTTTGTTGTGTGATGTCGTTGTATTAGGCAAGTCTGTATTTTTGCTTTTTTGATGTCTAAAATAGGCCAGTATTGTGCAAGAACAACCTTCGCTACTTGTACTGTACATTAAAAGATATCAGTAATGAAAGATTTAGATTTTTCGTTGTAATCTCCCTTGTTTACTTTTACTGCATTCTATGTACTATGCTTGTTTGTGTACCATTGCATGTATATATAATACAATTTCCTGCTCTGCAATTTCCCATATTATATACCACTATTCTGTATGACGTGTTTATACCACGGCTCCTTGCTTGTAAATAATATCTCTGTAGTTATTTAACATACTATGTAAATTAGTTTTGTTGTGATTTCCAAAATGCATTTGGCGCAATAGAGTTGTAGTGTGTCCTGGTTTAGCCAACTCCATGACTGTTTTTGCTTGAGCTTAGTCGAGCTTATCTTAACCATGTATGAGTGTATGTGTCCCCCACTCCACAAGGCTGGTTACTTCGAACGCTAGATTTAAGCACTCAATAAGAGACCAGGTATTATGGGCAACTCATTTTGTTATCCCTAATCTGAGTTGCGTGATAGATCCTATCTTTAGGAACTTGTGGTTTTGTCGCTTGGTTTCAATTGTTTAGTTTCTTAACTACGATTAACTTTTTCCATGTTTAGCATTGAGATCCCGTTCGTGCATTAACTTCTATCTTCGAAATCTTATGCACGAATAGCTCAAGTCCTTTGATTTTCCTTCAACGTCGCCTATCTTCGGGCGCCGATAGTTATGAGTTGATTTCTCAATCAGCTTGGAGATTTGCAATTTCTTAGTATTGACAAAGTAATGTTGGTCCTTGGAAAGTGGGATTGATTTTCCATCAATCCTACAATTGAAAACTTTCCCGGTGTTGTCACGACAATGTCGGTACTTAGAAAGTCTGTTAATCCCTTAGTATTGCCGAGGCAGCATCGATAACTGGGAAATATAAGAGTTTCCTAGCATTGTTGGGGCAACATTGATACTTAGGTAGTTGAGATCGATTTTCCCCGTTGAACCGGCAGTTTGAGTCGATTTTCCCATCGACCCAGTGGTTTAAGGAGTCCATACTTCTTATTCAGAGATTAAGAAGTATTTTCTTAATCGTTTAACTTATTGTGTGGCGCATAGGGAGATGGGCCTTCCTAACGTTGCCAGAGCAATGCCGGTTCTCAAAAAGCATGGATCGATTTTCCCCATCGATCCAGCGGTTTGAATCAATTTTCCTCGTTGACTTAGCGGTTTTGAACCTTCTTGATATTATTGGAGCAACACTGGTTCTTAGAAGGTTTGGATCGATTTTCCCCATCGATCTGGTGGTTTGAGTTGATTTTCTCCGTCGACTCGGCAGTTCACTTACAAAAATGCAATTACATCAATTCAAGAAGTGATGTGCGGCTTATGGTGTGGTGCACAAGAAGATGGACCTTTCCAATGTTGATGGAGCAATGTCGGTTCTCAAAAGGCATGGATCGATTTTCCCGGTTGATCCAGTGGTTTTGAGTCGAGTTTCCTCACTGACTCTGCGGTTTGGACCTTCTTGACGTTACCGGGGCAATGCTGGTTCCCAAAAGGTTAGGGGTCGATGTGACCGTCAATCCGGTGGTTCTCTACCTGCCCAACATTGATAGTCTTAGGACAACGACGGTACTCAGAAGGTTTTGGATCGATACGACCCATTGATCTAGCTATTTTGACCTTCTCGACATTGCCGATCTTAGGGAAACACCGGTTCTCAAAAGGTTTGGGATCGACACAGCCCATTGATCCGGTGGTTTTGACCTTCCCAACGTTGCCAGTCTTAGGGAAACATCGGTTCTTCAAAGGTTGGGGATTGATATGACCCATCGATTCGGCGGTTAGTGAGTCTACACTCCCTATCCGTCATTCGTAAGCAGAGGAGCAATTTCTTGACTATGCTGCCGTTTGCGCGACACAAGAGTTTTTCTTGCAAGAACACGGTTCCATTGGTTCGAGAAGCATATTTTATTAATAAGTAGAAGAAATGGCAAGTCTTGCCTATTTATGATGCCCCCAATGTCCCTAGGAGGCTTATTTGTGAAAGGAAATTAGATAAGGATCAATGAAACAATATTGCTTTAGGTTGTTGTTTCATTCCTCAGTGACCTCTAGCTTGAAATTTATTCGATAACTAGTCTTTCATCAGCTCGCTTGGGCCCCTATCTAGTGGGTCCTAGCGGTTTTGGTTGAGTAGGTTGACCCTGAGGTCTTGCAGTTTCTATGCCATTCCGCAGTTCCCTAACATACTACTAGAGCTTATTATTCCTTATCAACTCCTCAATCAGATTCCTCAAGTGTCAGCATTCATTATTGTTATGCTTATGAGTTTCATGGAAACGACAGTACTTTCCAAAACGTTTATCTTGCTCTGTTAATTCCCTCCTTGACGGCTTCTTATATTGCTCAGTTCCTTGAGTTGTAAGATATATACTCTTCAGTGTATCATTCAAGGACATGTAATCTTCCAATCCTAAGTTCTTTGGACGTTTCGCACTTGCTTCATGCCCGTTACCAGAGTTTTGACTTCTTTTCTTCTAATTACCAAAGTTTCTAGCATTTAATGCGATGTTGCTTTGGATTACTTCCGTCGATTGTTCATCACCAAAATTTCTTCTCGCCAGTCTTGCGTCTTCCAACCGTAGGAATTGATTTGCTTGTCGATGAAATTCATACATGGTTAGGGGTTGCTTCGTCTTTAATCATCTACCGAAATATGTACCCGAGTGAATGCCCCGGACCAAGGCCATAAATAAAAGACCCTCCTTCGAATTGCTAACCTCCATAACAGCGATGTTGGATCGGTTCAAGAAAGCTTTAAGAGACTCATTAGGCTCTTGAGAAAAGCCAGATAAGGACTTATCATCTTTTAGTCATGCAATGTGAAGTCTAAACTGTTCCAAAAACATTCTTGCCAACTCATCAAAAGTGGAAATAGACTTCGGTGTGAGTCTTGTAAACCATATGGAAGCAACTCCTTCATATGGAAACACCTACAATGGATCACAGTTTTTGCTCTAACTTCATCCATATGCCATTCGTATTTAAACAAGTGCTGTTTAGGGTCCGTTGTTCTATTGTACGAAGGCATAGTTGGCATGGTGACTCTTCAGGGATATTCTTCTCTCCAAACGTTTGTGATAAAGGTTCAGCTTGGCGTAGAGCTCCAGTCTTCATTTTTCCTACTTTTTCTTTCCTCCGTCAATTATTTGACCATATCAATGAATGACTATATCAGTGATTTATTCATCGCTAGCACGGTTATCAGTATGTCGGCTGTCAGGGGCTACCCTAAAGTGTTTGACTTCGCGAACGATCTTGGTTTGCCAACTGAAGCCTTGGTTTTCCATTCTTTGGGGGAACCACTGCTACAACATTCCATTGGTGTGCAGTTGGTCCTGCCATGGTAGTCTGAGCTCCAGCTCTAGCTTTTTTTCCGTTAACACTGGTATTCAATCCCAAGTCTTCACCATCAAGCTGCATATCATCTTCGGAGTTTGAAACGAGCATGGCGTCGCCTTTCCCAAGAGTGTTCATCCTAAAGTTTGGGTCGGCCCTAAGTTGTTTTGGCTTAGTACCATCCTGTCTCCTTACAGGGAGAACCCCGACTTCTTCCTACAACATCTCTTGCAACTCCGATAGTTGCTTCCTTCTGTCTTTGTTTTCCATGCCTCCTATTTAGGGCAAAAACGGAGGAATTTTCTTGTTCTATTGCAGGAGAAGTTTCCCTTCTAGTTCTTCTTGTTGTTGGCAGCTACAAAGGTAGTAACGCATCCATCTAATCCATGGGAGCTTTCTGACTATCAGTAAATTTTTGATTAAGATCGTTAATAATATGATTAAGCTCTCCTTTAGTAACAATTTCCTGTTGAGCAGAAGATCCAAGTAGTAGACTTCCATTGTTTACTTCTATTTGGCGGGTATTTGCCTCATCACTACCAGTCGTTGCTTCTACAGATCTTTCAGATGCAGATTTTCCTTTCCTTGGAGCCATTGGAATAGCAAATCCTTAATTTCCCTAAGCAAACTTTCCGGATCTAACTTTTGGATCTTATGCAATCTAAAGTGGAGAGCTCGATCAAAAGCTAGGTTCAGTTTTCTAAGTGAAAGTACCAAAATCTTGACACCAAAAATGGATAACACTTAAGAATATGGTTGTAGGAAATCAGTATGGCCTAGATCTAGCTGATAGTAATGAAAATAAAGGAAAGCAGCCGAAATAAAATAGAGAGACACAAGATTTTATAGTGGTTCGGCAATCTATGGCCTACTCCACTTTATAGCTTTGTTGCTTATAGATTTGATGTAGTTTGTTTGAAATTACAAGAGATTTGAAAAAGAATAAGTCACAAGTACAGGGGTTAGACAGATTCTAAATTCTAGAATTGCCTAAAGTAGCTACCTTGATGACTATTGTGTAGAGATTAAAGATGAACAAGAGGTAGAGCTTCCATGTAGCGATGGCAGAAATCAGATCCTGTTTTAGTTGTCCTTGGGTTTGTGTTTATAGGGGAGCCGGCGTGACCGATCAAAAGACTGCTTGCAGTGAGGTCTAGATATCAGCCCGAAGTAGTATGGAAAGTTTGGGGGGCTCACGAGTTAATGTTATAACTTGGTAGCAAGTTATCCTCTTAAGGGGAAACTCGTACTTTTCTTTTGAATCGTGCTTCTTGCTTCATTTTGGGGTGACTCTTGTGTTTTCGTAGATCAATGACTGGTTTTGATGATCGTTCCCTCGTAACTTGGTTTGTTCCGTAGTTTACAGGGGCTAACTCTTTAATTCTTAAGATTGATCGTCCAGAACTCTATGAAATCACTTGGCCATGTACGGAAGAGCTAGAAAATAACTCGTATGAAATTGGAGAGGCTGGTTATGGACCAGTATAACTCGATATCGAGTTATAGGCATAGGTCGATACCGACTTATCCTCTTAGCTTATTTTCGGCTAAGATTTTCCCGAGCTATTTTTTTAGTCCATTTGAGTGTGCCTTTCAAATTTTAAATCGTTTTGTCTTCGTTTCGACGTTCTAACTTCTATTAACTTTTGCTCGATTAAAAACCTGGTTAACATATACTTTCAGCTATAGCCAAAGGGGTAAACCGATGGACACCGAAGGAACTCACCTTTCAACTATATAAGTAGCCACTATCTATAAATAATTTTTTCATGAAATTAGATGTCGAAATATCTAATACCGAAAGATCAAGCAACACTATATATTTGTATGTGTGTGTACATACATACATACATAACTAAATACACACACATATGTATATGTATATGTGTGTGTATGTATATATATATGTGTGTGTAATGTATGTATGTATGAAAAGATCTTGCTTAGTGCCAAGACCATAAGAAGTCAAATGCTGAAATACAACATGATAAAAGCTCAATAAGCTTCAAACAGACAGGCAATAATTGTCTTAACGTATGACTTGATTTACGTCCCATGAGTCCCTTTGCCTAGCCATATGGACCAAACAACGAGTATGGCCACCTCAACTTTAACTCCCAAACTGGGCTCAAAGATAAAAGCCAAAAGCAAATCAACAGTTCTATAACAACACAACATCGTCACAACAAAGCAATCAACTATACGCCAAGAGTTCCTTGGCTAAGCAAATGGCCGAGGGCGTCACCACGAAACGAATCAGTCAATAATTAAGCAGACCCAATCCCATGCTCCATCAACAAATTACATTTTATCAAACCGTGTGAATCTATGAGCAAGTAGATTACCACAAATGTACCTATCCACGCCCTTCAAATAGCCAAGATAGCAATCCGCGGCATTTGCAACCGTCATAAATAAATAAATGAATCACTCATCAAGAAAATCTATGTAGCAATATGCGATCATAAGTTCAATAATGTCTCCTAATATAGTTGTAGCCATATTGGCACAAGAATAGAGAATATAAGTTAACACCGAATGTGGATGTAGGGGTCTCCCAAATCATTATAAATCCTTGTGCCTTTTTTTTTTTTTTATTTCTTTCTATTCGTAGCCGATATTTGACTCTTAAGTTTTCTGGTTAGCTTCTAATACCGACACTTTGCATTCACCTCAGAACTTGCTTTTGAAGGTTTATGTGTTTGTGTAGCGGAAACCACCCTAACAATTTATTTACGAAAGCAATACAGTTAATTTTAATTGAGAATTTCAGGCATGAACTTATTGACTAGAACTGATTCAGTAAAATTGCTTACTGATTAATTGTTCACAACACTGTCAGAATGATATCCAAGTTTGGCTTCTTTCTCAATTGGTAAAAAAAATTTAAAAGTAAGTTGTACGTCTATTAACTAGAGTTAAGCGATTAATTATTACATGTATAATCAACCAACCGCTTATTAAATCATAATTATAAGTTGTATTTGATATCCCGTCTTCTTCTGTCTCATGCATGTCAATAAATTACAGCCCCGGATTAAGATGAACCGATTAATATATAGGATCCACTATATCGTTTAAAACGATGCATAATCAGTACATGAATGATTAGTAGATAATTGAGTACACGATGATATAGAAGAGCAGACATGAGATTCGAGCTCGGATCGATTTTCAAACGAATGTCTTAATTATTTTCCATAATGTCATGTTTAATCCTAACATGATGAAAAAAAAAAAATGATGAACGAATTACCCTAACATGACGAATGAATATTAATGTAGAATATAAATAACACATTTTATTCCATACATCCTTGTCCGATCGTGCAAAATCACAATGCGTGAGGCACATGGTGATTAGACTGGAGAGCTATTTTTCTATTCGACGGGAGAGCTATTTTTCTAGTGCACGAAGAGCATAGCGAGAAAGCGTGATTCTTTGTTTAATAATCATGTGGCCAACGTGGAGTGTTTTTATAATCGAGCCAAAACCAATTCAGTGAAATCGGATGTTCCTGGTTTAACCCATTGTTTTTACAACAATGCTGGGACAAAAGTTTTACAGACGGATAGATCAACTCATATGTTACCCTGCTCTACGTAGCCTAAATATAAAGTGGTTAATTAATCAGCATATACTTCTTCATTAAACTTCGTACCCTTGTGAAATTGCCTTTTATCCAACTGCTGTCCAGCAAAGGGCAAAATCTCCGCAATGATTAATTTGTTGTTCCCAGGACCGATCCAAGATCATTTTGGACCCTGGACTAAGTCATAATTAGACCCTTGCAAATTACTAAAACTATTTAATATAACAACAACAAAAATATATTTAAAAATACTATATTTGCATCTATAAATTAAGTTTTTTTTCTCTCCATAAAATAACGATTGCACTTGTTCTCAAAAGTAGGCAAGTTACAAAATATTGATTACAAAAGATACACAAAAACTCAATAACAAATCTCATTTAAAAAAATTTCTCATGAAGCAAAATCATTAATTATATCACCTTGATCAATATTTTCCAACATGTTCTTCTCAATTCATAGTATCACTAGTCCATTCAGTCTACCTTGTGACATAGAAATGCATAAATATGACTTTAGCAATTTTAATTTAGAAAAACTTCTTTTGGGACGGCACAGTAACTGTAACAGTCAACAATATCTTATGGACAATCATCACATTTAAAAACATATCTATTTCTTTCACAAACTCTAAAATCTTAATGGAGGCTCATGGCTTACCCACTTCATATGTTTCCTTTGATAACATTACCTGCAACACTTATATTCGAAATGTAGTTTTTTTTTTGGATAACATCAAATGATCTTTTTTAAGCATTTTCAAGATTCATGCAAGCCATTAATAGCTTGTCATCATTGAGATTAATTAATTTTTGAGCATCAAACAAGAAACCAAACATGTACTAAAAATATTTCATTTGTTCAAATCTAAACTTCAATTGAGAAAGAGCAATATCAACTATACAGAGCAAGTAATCAATTCTAAATGATTCTTGTGTTGATAGTTGTTCTCTTTCAATATCTAATATTTCATCAAATTGCCTTGTTCAATTACTTCAACGTTTCATTAGAACTACCGGCTCGATTTCCATATCAAAAGCTAATTGTTTTGCCTCTTCCAGTGCCTAATTAAATCCATTTTCTCTATACTTTTCAAAACAAATAATAGCATCCAATTGTTTAATAGCAATATCAAGATGCATATCTTTAGACTATAACTTCTTACTGACTAAGTTTATTTTATTCAAAACATTATGCCAGGTAACTAGAGTTAATAAAATTTCAAAGCTTAAAAGTTCACATGTTGCTAAAGATTGGGCATCCCTACGCAATTTGGCATCTTTAGTAGTTTCAGCTAATTTAAACAAATCTTCTTCAATTTCAAGAAGTTGTAATTTTATTGCTTTGATACTTTCGATATGGCTCTCCCAACGTATACTTGATAATGATTTTAGTGTAAACCCATTATATATTCAAGTAAAATGCTCAATCATTTTGTTGAGTTAGAAAAAAAAACAATGTATCTGCACTAACATGCTCCAAACAATGATTTTGCTTTATGGTAACAGTTTGCCATATTATAAAGAACTAAATTAAGACAATGAGAGCCACATAACATTTAAAATATTCTGGGATTTATTTGAAGCAACTTTGTTTGTACTCCTTGATGTCTTCCACTCATATTAGATCCATTATCATACCCTTCTCTCCTTATATCATCACTATTAAGTTCGAGCTTTGTCATTACAGCTTGCAATTCATGAAATAGGGTCAAACCAGTTGTATCTACAACGTTAATGAACTCTAAAAAAATTCTTCTATTTTTATTAGTGTACTTGACATATTCACGCATCTTACTATTAAAGTCATTTATTCTTTATGACTTGAATTGGGAGTACAATCTAGAATAATAGAGAAATATTTTGCCGCTTTAAATTTTTTAATTATAGCACTATTGACCTCCAATCCTAAGATCGTTATCAGTTCATTTTGAATTTTATTACTAAGAGAATGATGATGAGTTTGTTTGTTTGTTCATAATGAGTTGAAAATTGTGTTGCATTACTGGGTTAAACTCGCAAATCATATCAATTAGACCTAGAAAGGTACCATTAGTATCATCATCAATTTTTTCATTACTTCCACGAAATGCTAAGTTATTTAATTCTAATCATGACATTTTTCCAATG
Source organism: Allium fistulosum (assembly GCA_030737815.1). NCBI lineage: Eukaryota > Viridiplantae > Streptophyta > Magnoliopsida > Asparagales > Amaryllidaceae > Allium > Allium fistulosum. Next base: position 924,913,277 of record CM060906.1, read on the forward strand.
TAATGTACTATTTCTAATTTGCATTTGTAATTCTTTGTCGACAGTTTGATTTTTCTTTAATCTAAATCTTAACATCGTTAGTGATTTTGAATTTTAAAGATGCTCAATATTATTTTCATGTCGTTTAAGTGTCTTGCTAAGATGTTTCCAATTTATAATTCTATCACTTTCTAATTGCCTTCGAGACAACTTAGTTTTAAACAGTTTACAACAAAAGCAAAAAACTTTATCCAACTCTTTTTAGTATACTAACCATTCTCTATCACGACTGTCACCATTTGGTGAAATTTGAGTATAATGAATTGAAAAAACCTTTTCTAGAGTGTTCGTCTAAAGGATTTTGATATTAGCTTCTCATTTTGGGCCATTTTTAACAAGTAAATCTTGCATATTTCCACTAAGATTATCCCAAACTCTAGGGTCATAAATAAGCTTGTTTTCCAATATTCAAGATTTTCGATAATATGCTCATCATTCACATCATTTTCATTTTCTTTCAATTCTTCATAATCGATTTGTTGTTTAGATTAATTTGATGAATTTGCATCATTTTCATGGATAGTAAATTCATCAGGACAAAGATTATTAGCACAACGTGTTCCTTCAATTACGTCTATATTTTCATCGTTTAATTCTTAATTCGTTTCAATTTTATTTTCTTTTAATTCTCATAAATGGTTTTTTGCTTAGATTGATCTAATAAACTAGCATCATTTTCATTTTCCACTAAATTAATTTGCTGTATGGATTTAATTGATAAATTTGATTGCTTTTTAAAATATTTATTAAGTGAAAATTTTAAACATTGAGCAATTTCATTGATTGGATCAAAAAATATACCATAATACAGACATGTGATGCCTTAGCAATTGGCAAAAAATACAAATACCTAATTCAACAACATATATTAAAAGAAATGAGGGATAAGATGGTCAGAAACATGCCAACAAGTAAAGGAAAACTGAAAATTATTGTTAGCTTTACTGAGTGATGAAGAGCTTACTTTTAAAATTGGTTGATAATTGTAGTTGTTGCTGGCTTGCTAGTTGCTACTATCATATTGTGTGATTTGAGAAGTTGTTGATTGCTTTCAAAACAAATAAAAAAATGTAAAATACTATAAAATAAAAAATGTGAGCATTGAAATGAAATAAAGCAGAGAAGTCGAGGCGATTCCTAAAGGACGAGGCAATTTCTGAAATGAAAAGTAGCAGATTAACTAGCAATTATTGCTGTTTTGTTTCTATGTGGGCTTTGTAGCTAGGTTTTCAAATAAATTATGCAAAAAATACGAAAACTATTAAAAATTTGGCCCCCTTTAAACTGGGCCCTGGGCAGTCGCCCAGCTTGCCCAGTATATATAAGGGCGGACATTGGTAGCTCCTACACAATATTTATTCCAAGATGTTATAAATTCTAGTTAGGCATCTCCAATTAATTTGTGATTACTTAATTAATTTAACAAGTCTACTAAGCTATATGATAATATTTCCCTTCTTTAAATCACTATTTTGGATATCTCAAATATTGAATATTATCTTAACCATTGACAACTTATGTGTGTATATATATTAAATTTTTTTATCATAAAACTCTTTCAGTACTGCTAATTATAAATGTGCAAACATAAAATAAAAATAAGATAATATAAATAGTTTTGAGCATTGAACACATACGTGTGTTTATATGGTAATAAAAAATCATAACATGACTAACCAGAACAATTGATAAACCAGCTTTGAATATATATTTTAGTATTTGACCCATATTGCCAAATATTAAAGAGTATCTCGCTATAGATGAAAATACATTAAAAATTGAGAAATGACTAAGAAGCATATGGGGTTGCACCTATATGATTCATGTCAAAGATGGGCACTTGAAGGGCATGGAAGTGTGAACGATTTGGCCTTAGATTTGTATTTTGGAAATACTATTGTTCAATAGTTGTTTTGTGAACTATAACAATCATGTCTGTTTGCATTTTAACCCACATAACATACCCCTTTATTCTCATTAACACTATAATTTGTAGCATATTGCTTTACTTTTACTTGTTCTTTTCTTTTCTCCCACACTTTCTTCAATATAACACAATTCCGATTGGATAATTGTAATATATAAGAAGATTCTTTCTTGTATCCTAGGGTTGTAACACCTCGAATATTTAAGAGAGAATTTAAAGAAAGGATTAAATTTAAAACATAACAATGACAAAAATGGAATTTTTATAAACATCTAAATCTGACCATGAAACCTGCACCAGTGCATTCATAGCGATTTTTTGATAATTTTTATATATAACACTTTGAAATCAGAGCTAATACGAAGAAGACATAAATGTTTGAAAATTCGCAGTTGAAAATAATTAAATATATTAATTTGGTAAAAATTAATTAACAAATAAATAAAAACAGCGGTCGATACCCTAGAGGGTTGTCGGTCGACATGTGGTGGTCGACCGATCACCACCTAGTGATCGACCGGTTGAAGCTCTAGATCGAAAATTTTGGACGATCAACGGCCCGAATTTAATGAAATATTTTTACTTGGGTGCGAGTAAAGGATTAGCGTATAGGATAAAACCAATGATTCTCCAGAGTTGATCAATTGTTCGTACCTGTTTGAAACTCCTATAAATACACAGCTAACCTAAACCTTAATTCATTAGAAATTCATCTTTATACCGAAACTATGTCAATTCTTTTCTCCTCAACTTACAAAATTTTTCAAAATAAAATAAAAATAAAAGTAGAGAGATTAAGGAGGACAAATCAAGCAAATGACTAATAAAGGTGGGGAGATTCCAATCGGGATTTAAAGGAAAGCTTGGATCTAAGGCGAGTTCGTATATTTTTAATAAGATTATTTATATGCAGTTAATTTTAATATACCTAATCTGATTTAGGTTGTTAGAAATTAAATTGGAGAATCATATTGTTTAAATATGAAATTGATTTATAAATTGGTATAAAATTTTAAAATAAGAATTTATCCAGGTTAAACCACTCTTTAATCAAGTAGAAACCCCTATAATCTGTTAATGTAACATGCTAATATTGATGTTAAACCCTAGACTAAACTAATTATTGTAAATTGAACTGATTAGGAAATTAGGTAAATATCACTTTGATTTCACAAAAGTTGGTAAACATGAAAATCTAAATTTACTATTGAGATTTAAGAACAAAGAAAATTAAACAACAATCGATCAAACGGAACAAAGAACAAATTAACCTAAAATTTTCATCGCGACAGGTAGACTGCACTATCTGGAGCGGTCAACATCAAGTGGTCGACAGCTCTAAGTGCAAGAGGTTGACCGATTGGCGTTTTCTGAACACAACCTGAACCTCAGCCCAAGGCCTAGGTTGTAAATAAATTTATTAATAATGTGTATATATATGTTATATATATATATGGATGTTAGGAGTAGGGAAGCTAGTTCTTTATGAGGAAACACTAGGACATTGCGGGACTGGATAAATGTCCGTTATCCAGTAGGGGTTGACATTCGACTGAAGAGGATTCTATCGCAAATGGCACTCACATGAGGTTCTACGGTGGATGTGCAACCCTAACTGATGTCTAAAGAAGCGTGTGGCCCAACACAACCGGAGTTCCTTGGTATTCACGAATACTAACATGACGTGATACTGTGTTATTATTAGATCTCAGCGCATGTAATAAGAGGCATTACATTATCATTGAGAGGTGGTCACAGTTGTAGATGATGAGACACTTTGGCGAGTCGGCATTGTGGATTCCCCCTCAATGTGTAACGGGGGTATGTGTACTGGTAGTTGTGGGAAACTTGATCCCATGGTAGAAATTGTAGGGAAACCTATATGGAATAGTTACCTTAGTTGTAATGTAAGAGATGTTATCCCATAAAGAAAATTATAGTATAAGCCTATGTTGGAGAAGTTACAGTAGCTATTTGCCGATCATTAGCTGTCTATGGGTTCGATATGTTATTCAACCCTAAGTATGCAGTTGCATAAGTAGTTAATGTAGGTGTGTATTAAGTTAAACCCCTTAAATAAAGTAAAAAAGTAAATTCATGAACACTCATACGACACCCTAAGTCATATAGATTATTATTAAAGTTAATTGCATATGATCTCCAAATATTAATAGTGTACTCATTCACCAGACTTTTGTCTGATCTAGTGCAGTTAAAGGCCCACAAAATCCCCGTTATTACTCATAGTGCTTTTCGATCGCTATGCTTTTTCAGTTTAGTGCTATTAAACATCAGATCCACTTTAAGCCCCACTATTTTCCGCTACACCCATTAAATCAAGTCTTTTTAGCATACACTTTAGCGACATTGACATCAAATGGTTGATTTAACCGATTCTCCTTTAAACCAAATCAATAAAATTAGGGTAAAGACCTAATTTTAAGGTATAAGTGCTCGATATAAGTTAGAAATCTATTGTAGTTACCAAACGTGGACTGCAAAAATCATGATATTCTTTGGTTTTGTTATATTAGATTAAACAATATTTTTTTCCTTCATAAACGATAGAAGAATGAGAAAATATTAACTTTGAATGTTTGGTTATATATTTAATGAAGCATTTTGCATCTCCGCTATTTTCCGCCATATCCGCACTTTATCCCCACTATAAATTTTTGCACCTCCTCCGCTATGTGCTTTAACTGCACAAGGCTTGGCCTACCCCTTTCCCTTTCTTTTCCCTACCACAAAAGGAAAGGGTGGCATGGATAGGCGCTTGATTAGTACTTAGAGAGACGAGCTCGTCATTGGAGTTGCTTGCCATTTTGTTTTAATCTCCATGTAATTATCTATCTTATTCAGTAAACAGTATTTATCTGACTATGTATCTTATTTCTATGTACTTTAGATTTGACTACGTACTGTTTTCTAGCGCCATGTTTTGAGATAGTTCCTGAGATGGTTATTTTCTTTATTTATATTTTGTTAACTTCCGCCCTGAGTTCTGAAAGTTTGGTATATCTTAGATCATATCTATATATCTTTAGTCTTTGTAATGTTTTAAAAATCCTGACAGCTCGTATTTCTTAGCACCGACGCGAGTCCGAAAGTCACCATAGGCATTGGATCGGTGTGTTGGGAGGTGTGGGTTATCACAGTTAGTATCAGAGCCTAGGTATGAAATTCCTTAGGGATTAGGGGTATATTAAGAGAATTACTTGAAATGTTTTTCGAAAAGAAAAAGTTTTTAAAATGTCTTTCAAAGGTTTTCCAAAAGGTTTTCAAAATGAGTTTCCCAAGCGTGTCTGTATGTATGTATGCATGTACAGATAAAATATTTTTAAAAGATTTTATATAAATATAACGTAAATAATTTTTTATTGTTCTTGCAATGCTATATGTAAAAAGTTGCTAATAAATTCGTAAATCGCAGATGGAAGATAAGCGATTCAGGCTTAGGCGACACGGTTGGGATTTCAAATGTGAACATCTCGATTTGGTTTCGCCAGTATTTTTGAGCAAGGGACAAGCCGAGCTTAATCCTAATAGAGGACCCATGGAGAGAGCACCAGGTGTAGTTCCTGCCTACTCATCTACCACTGATTTTGCGTAGTTGTGTAACGTTGTGAGCCTTGGAGTGAAGTTGTACATAGGGACAGAGTTGATGTGGATTCGATGATACAGATTCGTACATGCAAGAGGATTTTTTTTGTTTAATGGTTTTAAGGGATGATGTAAGGAGACAGCTTGCCACTTGGCATCTACAGGAAGAGGCCAAAGTTGGTGGGATGTTGTTGCGGTAGAGACTGATAGGAAGGAGATCACTTAGGGTGAGTTTATAAGACGTTTTAAGATGAAGTTTCTATCCAGAGCTTAAGAGGGAGTGCATTTGGAGAGGTTTATTCATCTGAAGCAAAGAGAAATGTCGATGAAAGAGTATGTCATTCAGTTTAATGATTTGGCTAGATTCTGGATGAAGTTGATCAGTACCCAAAACAAAAAGGCTCTGAAGTCTACTAAAGGGCTGAACCAACTCCTTCAAGATTTAGCTCTTTTTCATATTCCTGTAGGTGCAACATATGAGAGTTTGGTGGAGATGGACTTGCTGAATACCATCTCCAATGAGGAAGTAAAGGAAGAACCAAAGAAATCAGGAGGAAATGCACCACAACAGAATCAGTGCAAGGAAGGTGAGACCTAAGGAGAAGATCAAGAAGCAGGATATGCATTACAGGAAGTGTGGCAAGAATGGACATTTTGCGAAGGAGTGCAAGGTAGATGGTTTGAAGATTAAGTGTCACAATTGCAACCAATATTGGCACATGCAGCAGGAGTGTCCGGCACCTCAGAAGACCTCTATCCGGTGGTGCCAACTTACGTACTGGATGCAGTTCCTAGTTCGAGTGCACCTTCAACTATAGACAAGGGAAGAATTTTGTAATTGAAGGAGTGTTAATTCTACCTGGTTTATCTATTCGTACTTTATTTAACACGGAGGCACCATACTCTTTTATCTGTAGTAGACTTGTGGATGAGTTGCACTTAGACAGTAGCCTAGTTATAGACCATGTGGTTGTATCAAACCCTGTTGGAGGATCATCTTATTTATCTATGATATATAGGTGTTTGAAATTATAAATTTTAAGGGTCAAGTTCGACTACGATGCTTTTGTCTTAGGATTTTACGAGTTTGGGTTGATTTTTGGCATGGACTGGATGACGATGTATGGGGCTATTCTAGATTGTGATAGGAAGGTTGTTAGGTTAGGTACTTGTAGTAGACGCAGTCTAGAGGTTTATTGGAATCCTAGAGGTTCAGTTATGTTGAGTTACCTATATTCATTAGACCTATCACACAAGCTATATTCAGTGCATGTAGTTAGAGATTACCCAAATGTCTTTTCCTAGGTTACTAGTCTCCCACCCTAAAGAGAGATCGAGTTTCGAATTTATCTTGTGGAGAATGCCAAACATATTGCCTTATTCTTGAGGCATATGGCTCCAAAGGAGAGATGTGAGTTGAACAAGCAGGTGAATGTGCTGTTGGAAAAGGGCCTCAGTCGAAGGAGTAATTTAAAGGGGGGAGCACCAGTCATCTTTGCCACTAAGGTGGATTTTTCTCTAATGCTTTTCATCGATTATTAGGAGTTGAATATGTTGACAAAGAAGAGTCGTTACCAATTACCCCATATAGACGATCTCTTTGATCATTTGGTTAGAGCGAAGGTGTTCTTATAGCTTGATTTGGCTACCGAACTCCATCAATTGCGTGTAGCTAAGGATAGTATTCGGAAGACTTCTTTTTGTACACCCGGCGGACTTTATGAATGGTTAGTCATGCCCTTCGGACTGACCAATGCATGAGTCAATTTTTCAGAAGGTTTCTTAATATGTTCATTATGTTATTTGTCGATGACATTTTGGCATATTCGAGGAGCAAGGAGGGGCATAGTTTGCATTTAGAAGAAGTTCTTTATACACTCAGTGAGCATAAGTTGAAGGCAAAGTTTTCCAAATGTCACTTTGGCGTGAGGAGGTACGCTTTTTAGGACATGTTGACTCGAAAAGTGGGCTGGCGGTTGATCCAAGTAACGTTGTTGCAGTTCAAGATTGGCATATGTTGAAGAATGCATGGAAGTGAGGAATTTCCTTGGTTTGGTGGGCTACTGTAGGAAGTTCATTAAGGACTTCGCGAAGATTTCTGCCCCTCTAAACCACCTCACCAAGAAGAATTTAGTTTTCTCGTAGGACGCAATGTGTGAGGACGCTTTTATTAGGCTGAAGCAGGCGTTGGCTAGTGCACTTGTTCTAGTGTTACACGATGGTACGAAGGGATTCACAATATATACCGATGGTTGTGGTACGGGGTTAGGTGCGGTCCTGATGTTAGAAGGGAGAGTGGTGAGCTATGCTAGTCGATAGTTGAAGATCCATGAGGGATACTATCCTACCCATGATCTTGAGTAGGCAGCTATAGTGTTTGCGTTGAGATCATGGATACATTATCTATTAGGAGAACGGTTTGAGATGTATACAGATAATAAATCTCTGAAGTACTTGTTCTGCCTGAATGACTTGAATTTAAGGCAGTAAAGGTGGATGGAGTTTTTGGTATTATACGATTTTGGTATCACATATACTCCGGCAAGGGCAATATGGTGGTCGATGCCTTGAGTAGGTAACATGCAGTGTTGAGTCCTTTTTTCTTAGAGTCGAAGTATTTAGAGTTTATTTCTACATTTGACTTTTGACCATTGTCAGACATTACTCTAGGATTGTTAGTTACTTTGGATGTGCAGCCTACACTTATGGACCAGATTGGGTCAAGTCAGAAGCAAGACAAGGAGCGAGTGAATATTTTTGAGAATCTTGGTAGTGGAGAGCAACCAAGTCATTTAAATTGTTATGCTATTGACTCGAATGGATGGTTATAGAGGGATGGCAGTTTGTGTGTTGCTCTCATTATGGATTTGATCGATGCAGTGCTAGCAGAGTCTCATCGCCAAGAATGACCATTTATTATGGCAGAGACAAAATGTACCATGATATGAAGAGAGTCTTTTATTGTCCTCGTATGAAGAAGCATGCGGCAGAGTTTGTAGGCTGATGTATGACTTACTAGAAGGTAAATGCGGAGTAGAAGAAGTTGGGAGGACTGTTGCAATCGTTGAATGTTCCACAACATAAGTGGGAGAGTATTTTTATGGCCTTTATTGATGAACTACCTAAGAGTAGGAGAGGGAATGAGAGTATTTATGTCATAGTCGATCGACTGACCAAATGCGCTTATTTTATCCTGGTGATGAGTATAAGGAACGCAGTGCCATTGGTGACACTATATGTGAGAAAGATCGTTAAGTTACATGGAGTTCCTTCCAGCATCGTTAGCGATCAAGATTTGTTTTTACCAGTGAGTTTTAGATGACTCCACATGAGGCTTTGGGCACCGAGTTGAGCTTGAATATCGCTTATTACCCAAAGATGGATGTACAGACGGAGAGAGTGAATAAGGTATTGGAGGACTTGCTTCGGATGACTATCTTGGATTTCAGAGGCTCTTGGGAGAATCATATACCATTAGTGGAGTTCACCTATAATAACATCTATCAGGCGAGTATTGGGATGACACTATTTGAGGCATTATACGGAAGACCCTATAGATCATCGTCATGTTGATAGGACACTATAGATAGGATTACTCTTGGATCAGATATGGTGAGGCATCAAAAATGGTAGACTTGATCCGTAGGAGGATGAAAACCGCACAGGATAGGAAAAAGTCTTATGTTGATAGGAGATGTACAAAATCGGAGTTTGCAAAGGGTGACATGGTTTTTCTAAAGGTCTTACCTTTTAGGCATGTTATGAGATTTAATGTTTGAGAAAGCTAACATCGAGGTTTTTGGGCCCTTTTCGATTACTAGTAGTCAGCATATAGGGTGAAACTTCCTGAGAAGTTAGCATGAGTACGTGACATTTTCCATGTGTCGCACTTGCGAAAGTGCTTACATGATACAACTGCCATAGTAAAGCCGAGTCAGTTAGAGGAGGTGGAAGTAGTGAGGGAGTCACCTGTTTACCGTTCACCCACTTGTATTCTTGAGCATGATACAAAGCGACTCTACAATAAGTTTATCAAGCCTATTAAAGTTCGGTAGGGAGACATCTAGCAAAGAGTAGATGGTAGCCCGAGGAGAGGATTCGAGCTTCACACCCACAACTCTTTTCTCGTACGTTTCCATTTTAGATAATTAAGTATAAGTCACTCGTGTTTTTAGGTTCTAGCTTGGTATATGCTGTAGGAAGAGACCATTGATTATTAGGATTGGTTGTGAGCGTGTCATTAAGACATGTTTTGGACGATGGATGCTAGTGGACGTATTTGTTGGATTGGTTTTTTCACATGTAGGTAAGTATATCTTCTAGTTAGCGCCTGTGCAGTTAATGCCCCGCTATTACCCCGCTATAACCTTGCTATATCCCATAGCGGATTTCAACCGCTACGATTTTTCCATATAGCCCCAAATATAGCCTTTCCGCTTTAAGCCCCGCTATTTCCGTTATATCCCGTTATTCCCGCTATATTCCGCTATTTCCGCTATTTCTTCTTTAAAAGAAGTGAATTGAAAAATGACATTTATACATTATAAAAATTATAAAATTAATTTATTTAATTGAATTTTTAATATATTTTTAGAAATGAAAATAGTCTAATATTCTACTAAATTCAATTATGTTATATAACAGTTTTACGTTTATTTACAGTATATTCGCACATGTTTTTATTTAAAATTATTTATGTATTAATTGTAATTCAATTGAATATTAATTTTTTATTTAATTACCATTTATATATTTGTAAAAACATTAAGTACGATTTTTATATGCTATTTTAGAGTCATCCTCTATATCCTGCTATATCCTCGCTGTATCCCCGCTATGACTTTTTGCACCTCCGCCGCATTGAATCTGCCGAGCGCTTTAACTGCACAGGTTAGCGCACACACTCACATTATCACTTGTTTATTTTACTAAGTTGTATGCATATGGTTGCTACATGTGGATTGAATGGTTGCGCATACATGTAGAATTGCAAGTCTATTTTCCTAGGATGTTGCATGCATTTGGATACATGGCATAAGCACATGCATTTCAGAAGGACGACTAGATCAAGAGACTGCTTACTCTTTGCGTAAGTATTGGTTTATATGCATTCCATGCTTGCAGCTACATACTGCATTAGAAATTTAACTAAGGATAATGATTGCCAATGGATGATGGATGAGTAGACGGTGGTAGTTATTGATTGTTGCACGCACAAGTTGCATTTTTCCATCCGTAGAGATTTCGGGGATGAAATCCTTTTAAGAGGGCAGAATGTAACACCCTGAAAATTTAAGAGAGAATTTAAAGAAAGAATTAAATTCAAAACATAACAAGGGGGAAAATGAAATTTTCAAAAATGTCCATATCTGGCTATGAAACTTGCATAATTGCTTTCACAGCGATTTTTTGGACGATTTTCATATATAACACATTGAAATCGGAGCTAACACGAAGAAGTTATAAACGTTCGAAAATTCCCAATTGAAAATAATTAAATATATAAATTTGGTAAGAAACTAATTAAAAAATAAATAAAAACAACAATTGATGCCCTAGAGGGTCGCTGGTCGACATGTAGTGGTCGAACGATCACTAACCAATGGTCGATCGATTGAAGCACCATATCAATTGAGCGGCCAATGACCTAGATTTAATGAGATATTTTTACTTGGGTGCAAAGTAAAAGATTTGCATACAGGACGCAACCAAAGGCTCCCCGGGCTTGATCAATGGTCCTTATCAGTTTGAAGCCCCTATAAGTACGCATCTAACCTAAACCCTAATTCATTTGAAATTTGTATGTATACCAAAACTATGTCAATTCTTTTCTCCTCAACTTATAAAATTCTTCAAAATAAGATAAAAATAAAAGTAGAGATATTAAGGAGGATAAATCAAGCAAACAACTAACAAATGAGGGGAGATTCTAGTCGGGATTCAAAGGAAAACTTGGATCTGAGGCAAGTGCATATATTTTTAATAAGATGATTTATATGTAGTTAATTTTAGTATGCCTTATCTTATTTAGGTTATTAGAAACTAAATTGGAGAATCATATTGTTTAAATTTGAAATTGAATTATAAATTAAGTTGGAGTAAACTTGTTAAAATATGAATTTATCCATGTTAAACCCTCTCTATTCAAGTAGAATTCCCTATAAACTATTAATAAACCTTATAATATTGATGTTAAGTCCCAAACTAAACTAGTTATTGAAAATTGAAATAATTAGGAAGTTGGGTAAATATCACTTGATTTCACAAAAATTGTTAAACACGAAAAATATAGATTTACTGTTGAGATATGAGAACGGAGAAAATTAAAGAAAACTGAACAGTAATTAATCAAAACAGAATAATGAAAAGTTAACCTAAAATTTTCACTACGACAGGTTGACTGCTTTATCTGGAGCGGTTAACAACAAGTGGTCAACCACTCTAGGAGCAGGTAATCAACCGGTTGGCATTTCCGAATGTGACCTGAACCTCAACTTAAGGCCCAGATTGTAAATAAATGATTAATAATGCATATATATATATATGTTATATATATGGATGTTAGGAGTAGGGAAGCTAGTTCCCTATGAGGCAACACTAGGACATTGCGGGGCTAGATAACTGTCCTTTATCCAGCAAGGGTCGATATTCGACTAGGGGTGATTCTATTGCAAATGGCACTCATAGGAGATTCTATGGTGAAAGCGCAACACTGAATGATGCCTGATGAAGTGTGTGTCCTGACACAATAGGAGTTCCTTGTTATTCACGAATACTGATGTGACATGATACCGTGTTGTTATTGGATCCTAGCATGTGCAATACGAGGCGTTATGTTACTATTGAGAGGTAGACCAGGATGCAGACGATGAGAAACTTTGGCAAGTCGACATTGCGGACTTCTCCTCAATTTGTAACGAAGGTACATGTAGTCGTAGTTGTGGGAAACTTAGTCCCATGGTAGAAATTTTAAGGAAACATATGCGTAATAGTTACGCTAGTCGTAATGTGAGAGATGTAATCCCATAAAGGAAATTGCAGGATAACCCTATGTTGGAAAAGTTCCAGTAGCTATTAGCCGATCATTAGTTGTCTACGGGTTCGATTAGATGTTCGACCCTAAGTATGAGCCTGCATAAGTAGTATTAGTGTAGGTGTGTATTGAGTTAAACCCATTAAATAAAGTAAACAAGTAATTCACGAACACTCTTAGGACAACCTAGGTCACATAGAGTATTAATGAAGTCAACTAATGTGACCACCGTATACTAATAGTGTACTCATTCACTAGACTTTTGTCTAACCCAGCCGTTTTCCTTTCTTTTCCACACCACAAAAAGACATGGCAACAGGTGATAGGCCTGTGATTAGTACGTAGAGAGGCAAGCTCATCATCGAAGTTGCTTCTCATTTTATTTTACTCTCCTTGTAACTAACTATCTTATTCAGTACTTAGTATTTATCAGACTATGTATCTTATTTCCATGTATTTTGCATTTGACTACGTACTGTTTTCCGAGACTGTGTTTTGAGAAATTTTCTAAGATGGTTATTTTCTTTTTTTATATTTTGTTACCTTCTACTGTTAGTTCTGAAAGTATAGTATATGTTGGATCATATTTGTATATCTTTAGTCTCTTTAATGTTTATTTCTCAGCGCCGACGCAAGTCCGAAAGTCACCCTGGGCTTTGGATCGATATGTCAGGAGGTGTGGGTTGTCATAGAGGTATTACCGCCATAAAACTTTCAGCAATCCCGTTTGTAGTGGGGTTGATTATTATTTAAAATGAACATCCTAATGTGCCTCATAATCTTTATTCACATAACCAATCATCTATCAAGCTTAAGGAATTTATAATTGATTAAGGCAAGAATGACAACTGTTGACGTCAAAAATGGATCAACATCCAAAGATTGGTTGTAGGGAACCCGTGAGACAATCTAGCAGATAGTAGCAAAATAATAGAAAAAGAACAACAAGACACAAGATTTTTTTAGTGGTTCGTCATTCTCTGGCCTACATCCACTTTATAGTTTTATTTATTGTGAGTTTAAGACAATTAAAATCACTAGTACAATGGAGTGACATGTTCTTAAGTCTAAAACTGCCAAAAGTTTCTGCCTAGTTGACTATTGAAGGGAGAGATAGGAGATGAAGAAAGAGTAGGGTCCAAGATCAGCCAAGATGCTTGTTTAGCTGTAGTAGAGTTGATATTTATAGAGAAACATGTATACAAGTTCAGAAGCTCGCTTGCACTGAAGTCCAAAGGTGAGCCCATTAACGTGCAAGTAAATAGGTGGGACCAAAGGCCAAAGAAACCACTTGGTACTGGGCGAAACCTCTTAGTGCCGAGTGATTTGAAATTGTGCAAAGTCGACCCTTTCACTTTTTCAATTCCTTTATCTCCTTTTTGATATGTTTTAAGCTCATTTCCATAACCGTTGAGTTGATTCTGGTGATTCTCCCGATAACACGTGAATTATCTTGCTCTCTTCCTTTTCTTCTCGTTACTCCTGAGAATTACTTATCTAAACTATGAGAAAAGCACTTGGCCATGAGAGATTGGAGTAGAGCATGAAGTTTTATGGGGTTTATAGTGCTAAAGAAGGGAGAAATCCTCTTGGTACCGACTGGTTTCCTTAGCTCCAAAGGATGGCTTTCTTAAGCTTGCTTTTCTACTTCTCCTAAATACATTTCCAAGTTCTTGAGTCGTTCCGGCTTAGTCTCGACCTTCAATTTCTGGTTGAATTTTGCTTGTTTAAAATCCCGGTTAACACTGTCCCCTTAGAGTATGCTTTTTTGACAACAAATTGTGCTCTGGATCGAGATAAGTTTTGGATTGTGATCCCTTATATCCCAGGTGATTGATCAAGTATTGCTTCGAGAGGTTACTTTCATTTGGTAGACATTACTTCAACTTTTTTACACATTTAGAACTTCATTCTTCATGCTATGGACTGGATCTATGCTCTAGAGATCAGATCTATGCTCTAGAGGAGTACTCCTTCTCTCTGCTTTTAATTTTACCAATTTCCGGGGAAAAGAAAACCTCTCGGTAATGAGAGCATTGTCTTCCCCCGAATTGTTTATATAAGTCATCGGACTTAGAAATTTTTTCTCACTTTCATTTCCTTCGTACCATTGTTCTATCCTCCTTGTACCGATGGCTTTTCTAACCAAGACAAGTTCCTTCACCAAATCCTTTTGCCTCCTAGTTCCTAGTCCTGTTGTTGACCATCCTCCAGCGCTAGTCACCAGCCACCGTCGTCGATCACTAGAACTTCACCGCTATCGATAAATTGCCATTGTGCTCTAAATTGACACCATAAGGATTCGAGTTTGACAACTCCAAGCCCTATCACCATTCTAAAAATCCAACATTCTAAGGTAGATAATTAAGAGTGACTTGGTGACGATGACGATGTGGAAATGGCTGATTGTGGAAGGAAGCAAGAAGGTTGAAGCTTTGGATTGTGCTCGGCCTTTGGTGGACTCATGAATTACCTTGGTCGCGTTCATTGTATTCAGAGAGTAGTCTGACTCTCCGACTTCGGCTATTCCTTGTCAGAACTCAACTACGCTCTCGTCATTGTTAAAGTTCTAGCGTGATGGTTTATTTCAAGAACAATCATTCTGGGTGATTCCGTCGCATTACTTTTTTTGCTGCTGAACTCCTTGTGTTCCTAATAAGAAAAGCTCCCATGTCACTCCGGACAGCAGTTCCGTTATCGGTTCTTCATCGATAATGGGTAGGTTAGGACATATAACATCATTGCATGCTCATTTTTCTAGCATGGGCGAGCTATTTACATAGGATGGTCCGTTCATCGTATTCAGAACACAGGACATGCACTGCATAGATTGAAACTTCTTAGTTGCCCCGGTCAACACTTAGAATCAAATTGGTCAACACATGTTGACATCCTTTGGGTTTTGGACGTTGGTCACACAGACTTATTATTTGAAATAAAGCATACCTTACCATGTTGAATGCCAAGTTTTATTGTTTAGAATGACCCATCAGCCGCCTCGATTCAAGTCCGGTGAATGCCCATCCACTCCTCTTGAAGCTGGAACTTTTGCAGCTTAGGCTTTGCCAACTATTCATGCTGAACTGGACCGTTTCATTGCATCAGAATTAGCAGGCTCGATGTTTCCAGTTATGCCAGTAGCGAATCAGTCGCCTCCTCTGAATGAGCTTTTAGGTCTAAGAATACCGAACGATCCACCAAAAAAGTGCCCATGATTATGATGGCCAGAATGTTGCAAAATAATCGTCAACAGCCGAGAATTCCCAATGATGACGTTCTTCTTCCAACGAGGGCTGAGTTTGCACGCCAACCCCCGCCGGGATACTCGACATGCAACCGGTATATATGATTAGGTGGTGCTGTCCTTCCTTTCAATATCTTTCTTTGAATGGTTCTCCAAGAACTTGGGCTAGCTCCATTCAAAACTTATCAAAATGAATACGCTCTTTTATGCTCTTTCTATGTCCTTTCCATGAATCAGTTCAACCGAGCTCAAACCATCAACGAACTTACTTACTTGCTCCACTTCAAGAAGAGATGGGATTTCCTTCTTTCATGATCGTTGAAGACTGGTGCCGGTGCAAGGTCATCGAAAAGCTTCATAACAAACGATCATACTTTAAAAATGAGTATTTCTACATACGATGCCCGTACGGCTTCAACCGATTTTGGCTTTTCGGAAGTAGATTTCCTCTCCTATGTCCCTTCCATACATGGATTTCTTTAACTCAAGTTATCAACTTAGTGTTTGCTTTCTTTAGGGATTCCGATTAACAGTTATCGGTTCTCCCCTCCATCTCCTTATGGGTTGCACTGCCATCTCCTTGGCTTCATTAATGCCTGATGAAGGCTAGAATGGGTTAGTTTGAGCGTAGAAAAGCTGAGAATAGAGGCTACATATTTATAACCACTATATATAAAAAATCTCCCTTTTCTCTCAAATCCTAGGAGACTATGTCCCCATGCCCCTGTCTCTTACTATTGCCGACCTCAACTTGGTCAATATGTCCATTCATTCACTATGAATCAGTTATTTAATCATTCTATTTAAGCTTTTTCTTCAACTATATTGGTATACAACTTTTATACTATGTTTTAATTGATTTTCAACTTTAAATAAATAAATAAAAATGCCATACAAATTTATACAATATTTTTAGTAATAATTCATAACATTTATAAATTAATTTTTACATCAGTCAAACTCAAAAATAACTAACAACTCGATTATATTGACTCTTTAGTGTGAAATTAGACAGCAATAACAATGTGAACTAACCATCAGAGTATAATATCCATAGGATTATACATCAAATGTCGTAGAGTATATAACATGATCAACTCAATAAACTATCTCAAGAATAGAAATAAGCAAGCACCGCCATGGGCTCCATGGTGTTGCTCAATGAAAAAGCTTATAAATATATGTGTATAATACGAGATATCTCCATCTAGCTTGTCTTCCAAGTAACTACTGCATCACTTAAACTTGTTGTCTAGTCTACTCATTTAAGAGTACCTAAGATAATAAGAAGCAAAGCATAAAACCTTGGGTCAGACAATAGTCTGGTGTGAGCGGTAAATGAACTTCAAAATACTATACATGTATATATAGTAAGGAACAGGGTACACAAATCATACTTGAACTATCCCTACAACCACAGAGTTAACACATAATAATATAATATGCTACTCTACAATATCATGAAGCATAGAATAATGGAAGTCTCGATATCCCTATCTCGAGTACCTACTCCAATGGTATCCCCGAGTGATAGCCCACTAAAGAAAGCAACCATAACATCCATCAAATAATACTCACTATCACTCATCCATGTGCTCTGAATATATGATAACTTGTATAGCCTCCTTACTGCTAGGGACTAATGGGAATAACAGTTTTCTTTGTTCTCTCGGATCACGCAGTCTAAAGCTTGAAATGTGTTTCGTAGCCGAAAGCTAGATACTAGACCCAAAGCCACTGATCCAGGGTATGCAGATCCCTACATGATCCATGGGCATCCCCACTTACAATATACTGCTTCGAGTACAACAGAAAACACCCCGAGTATCAATGATTCCTTAGCACAAACATCCGAGCCCTCCTTTTTGCACAATCTAGTTTCCATTATCTAGGAACCCACCGCGTTCCCAATTCTACGGCTCTTCCCTTTATCGAGCCGCTATTCTTCGGTACCTACTCCCACCATGATTCACAAACCAAAGATACAAAGCTTTTATCATGGTTTTACATTGCCATCCAACCTTGATGCGAATGAGCCAACACCTCCACATGAGTTACAGAACCTCTACTTCATCCTTGGAGGTTTCACCTTCAATGGACCAACTAGGATAACTCGATACCGAGCTCTTCATGTCGGTGCCGACCTCTCCCCTTGGTAAACTATTGGCCAAGTTTCATTACACTCATTCCTTGCCTCTAATACTCCATGCCTAGATGCTTTGACCCTAACCTATCCATCTAAACAACTTGGTCCTTACTCCAAAGCACCTACTTGAGGTTCTTGAAAACAAGTCGGTATAGCATTCAACCCTTAGATAACTATCTATCTTTGGCCTTAGGTCACCACTATTAGCCTTGCTCTTGAGTTTCCCCTAAACTGCCGAGTTATCTGACCAACACAAACATGCCGGCATTGACATAAACAAGTTGGTACTGACTTGTGCACTTAACGAATAGGAACTCCTGACTTGAACCTCAAACTCTTCCCATACTCCAAAGCCTCCCTTCCATGTTTCGCCCGATTTCGATCATCTTTGCATTCGATTTTCCAAATTCACCAATCTATCTTTCTAACATCCAAAACACTATCAAACAACATCAAAGCGCAACGTTCAAACATGAGATAACATGTAATTACATTCATTCAAACAACCAACACATAAAATCATATAAATCAAACAGTCTCTAATTCAAATCTAAGCAATCAATGAACATATGAATATGAATAAGGTGAATTACAAATCTATTACTACGAATCATATTAGAATTCATCAATTTAGGTCGTAAACATTTAGAAAAGGATTTTTATGGTCAATATCATGTTAAAACCTGTATTTCTACAATAAAAACATGCATAGGATAGTGAGAAGTCATAAACCACTCAATGATTATTCAACCAAATTGAGAGTAGATCTTATATGGAAAGCGATCAAAAGCAAAGCAAAGCAACCAAATCGATGGTCCCTAGCTTCTAATCAATGATTTATTCACTAATCTTCAGTTCGGTTTCATCTATAGAGTAATTTGGGTAATTTTTGATGGATCTAAGGTTAATGGGGTTTTAGATTTGATTTGGGAGAGAGGGAAAAGTTTTAGTTTGACTTTTCAACCCTCTATTCATAGTGATTCTCGAATTAGACTAATGGGCTTAATTAATTACACATTAATTCTGGCCAGCAGCTATTAAAACTTAAAACATGCATAATTTCCTAACTGTAAGTCCGTTTTTATATTATACCACTCTAAGGAATGGGAAATCATTATCCTGAAGGAATGGAACTAGTTTGAGACCTTAATTCGATTCCTATCAAAGGTTAAAGCCCAAATAAGATTTTCATGGTCAAAATGGTCACATAGAAATTTGGAAAAAATCATAGATGTGTAAAATGTCCCCAAAAGTCATATCCTAAAATTATAGAATCATACAACCCTATATGAATAAAATAAAAATAATTTACGATCCTTTGATACGTAAAATACGGGTCTTTTCACTATCGACATCTTTATCCTCCTTTGAATCAGATCCACCTTCTTCGATGTCTCCCTAACCATGTCCGACCCAAGAATAATCATATCTGTCGTATCCCACCAACACGTCGGTGATCTACATGGTCTACCATATAATGCCTTGAATGATGCCATCCCAATACTATCCTGATAACTATTGTTGTAGGTAAAATCCACTAATGGTAAATGGTCCTCCCATGATCCTCCAAAATCAATGATGCACATCCGTAGCAGGTCCTCCAAAACCCAATTTACTATTTCCGTCTGTTTGTCGGCCCGAGGGTGGTATACGGTACTCAAGCTCAGCTCAATCCCCAATGCCTCCTGTAGACTCCTCAAGAACTTACTACTAAAAAGAAGACCTCTGTCACTAACTATACCAGTAGGAATTCCATGTAGCCTAATGACCTCTCTCACATAAATGGCTGACAATAATGCCACCATCCTAGTACTCCTCACTGGTATGAAATGAACGCACTTGGTCAATCGATCGATTATGACCCAAATGCTCTTATTCCCTCTCCTAGTCCTTGGTAACCCGTCAAAAAAATCCACAGTAATGCTCTTCCACTTCCACTGAGGAGTTCCAGTGGCTGCAACAATCCTCCAGGAATCTTCTATTCCGCCTTCACCATTTAGAAAGTCATACATCTAGTAACACACTCTCCACTTGTCTCTTTATACCAGGCCAATAGAAAACTCTCTTCATGTCTCTATACATCTTGTCACCACCAGGATGAATGGTCATACTAGAATGGTGAGACTCTGCTAATACCTCATCAATCAAATCCATACTACGTGGAACACAAAGTTTATCATCTTTCTGTAATCATCCTCTTTAGTCCATGACATAATGCCTCAAGTGACTCAATGAATCCCCTCTACCAATCCTCTCCTTAATATATACTGGCTCCTCATTCTCTCTTTACCTAGATCCAATACGCTTTATCAATGTAGGCTAAACATCCAAAGCTGCTAGTATTCCAAGGGTAATATCCAATGATGGTCGGAACTCAAAGGACGATATATACTCCAAATATCTGCACTCCAAGAATAATGGACTCAACACTGCTCTTTGCCTACTCAAAGCATCTACAACCACATTACCTAAAACGACGCGATTTTTCGACGCCCGAAAATCGACATCAATACGTTCACTGTATCAAATGCCAAATAATCGGATGCCGGAAAACCAAATCATTAGGGTTAAAGAAGAAGGAGGTAGAAGAAGAGAAATCAAAAACAACATTTGAATCTCACCAACGCAGCGGAACAATATATATTATGTAAATGACTGATCTTTACACAAAAAGAAACTATATCTATTTTATACATTACATCATCAGAGTACAACACAGTCAAAACAATACTGGACAACTATATTAACTTGTCCTCACAAAAGCTGACTATACAGCTCATACTACACAGCGGAATATACTTCAAATACGAGCGATACGTCTCGCCATCCAGCTCGTTTCCTGAGCTCCATAGCAGTCCATCCAAAATCTGTACTCTATAATACTCGGTCTGACCCGAGCATTATAATAAAACTATACCCGAGTCAGTCTGGAAAACCAGTGTGAGAAAACACACTCAATTGGATTATTAAAGTTTCCAAAATCCTTTGAAATCAAAGGTATCTCGTAAGACCACACCACAAATAAACATGTCGGGTTTTTACCTTACGATAACCAAAACATTTCTTATAAAATCCTCTGATATTATAGTAGTGTCTATATACAAATACTTATTCAAATAGCCGAAATTGTTACATTAATTAAATTCCAGCATAATAGGTATACAAACAAAACCGTAAAGGCATGTAGGGAGAATGGATTTCCAACTAATGACTAGGCACTGGGGTACCACCTATCATAGTACCTGGTCTAGATCAGCGTACCGAGGACCCCTCTGTTCCCCTACAACACAAGATCGGACTACCCCTTACTAGATTGCCCGAATAAGATCACCCCGCGGTTGGGATCAGCAACCGCCCACTAAGCCGAATAAAAAGGAAAATCTAGACAGGGATGACCTCACCCTAATTGGGTGCTACCCACTTAGCCTTGCTGCATAACCCCTGATTTTCAGTCATTCCCGGTTGATGAGGCTCGAGGCTAAGAATTACCTTTTTAGAACACATCTCACTTAGAATGCTCATCGTCCCCCTGACGACGTTCTGATAGCATTCATCCATACAAGTCTGTTCCAGGTTCGAACGGAACCGAAGGCACTACTCCTACTACATCCATTTTGGAATCACCCTCAGGATTAGTAGCGATCAGCCCTTGCACTTTACTACTCCATCTTCGACTCCAAGCTCTTGTCTTTCTCACAAAAACGTTCAAACCGGATCGAAGTGGTTTTTGGGAAATTATTCCCGATCCCGGTCTCTTCGAAACGATCAGCGCATTGGCCAATACTGATAGTTGGTTATTTAACTATTAAACAGCATTCACAAACATCCATCAGACATTAATAATTTTCCAAATTATTATTTATTTCAAAATATCTTCACAAGATATTTTTCTACACTTCAACCCTTTTGAAATCAATTTTCAAATCACTTTCCTCTCACAGAATAAATTTCCAAATATTATTTATTTCCACTGAAAATTTTCCAAGTCTTAATACTTTAAAATTTTAAATCATTTTTCAAAAATATATATTTAAACCCTTAAAATAAAAATAAAAACTATTTAAAACACTTTAAAATAAAAACTATTTATATAAAGTACTGGTTATAAAATTTCTCATGTAAAACTTAAGCTAAAATCTTAAAATAAAAGTTATGAAATTCTATACAAGTTTCAAATAAAAACTTTAGCCAACTATATTTAAAATAAAACTACTTTATAAATATAAATATTAAAAATTTTATTTTTAAATCATAATACAAATTAATCTTTCAAAATAATTACTACTATAACTAATTTAATAAATATTTACCTTTAAAAATTTAAAAAACTTAAATAATAATTTCTCAGAAAAACATTCCTTTAAAACAACTTTAAAACTTTTAACTTATACTTAAAAATCCGCCTTGAAAACGTACTTGGCTTTTCAGAGAAATACATTTTTTTCACACCTTTTAAAAATAAATCACTATTTATTTTTAAACCAAATTACCCATTCCTTTATAAATTCCTACCATGAATTTATACTTCCAAATATCCACTGATATCTTATTTCACTTTATAAACCCAGTTTATAAATTCCATAATCTCATTCTCCATTTTAAAAACACAGTTTCCAACACTAAATCAATTTTCAAATCGATTTCCCAAAATCAACTCCATTTAAAATAAATTCCTTTGCTTACTCAAATTTATTTTAAAATCCATTAATTTCATTTTTACTTCTATATTTAAGATTTAAAATCTTATTTTAAACTGGAAATATCCATTTCATTCTATATTCAAAATTCTCCCTTTTAATTCTTCCCAATCATTTAAAATATTAAAATTTAATAGAATTTATTTAAAATATTAAAATTCTTCCCTTTTTATTTTTTTAAGAAATATCACTTAAGTCTCCAACTTCTTTAATTTCGTTTATTTAAAATCTCTATATTTTTCTTTTCCTTACCCAGCATTTATTTAATAGAATTTAAATCAAACCTTTATTCTTTTCGAATTCATTCTTAATTTATCTAAATTTATTTTACTTAATATTTCTCCCTTATATTACTTTTCAAAATCAAATCTTTTATATTTTTCATATCTTCAAAATATCCAAATATATTCAGCCAAACCTTTGCATTCAATAAATTTCCATTACCAAATAATATCAATATAATCATCAAAGATTATCACATACATTACATCGCTGAATATAAAATAAACTTAACGTTTTGAGGAATCCAGTTGAATCCCTCCAACCTGTTTCCCTACATCCAAAGATGTTAGCACAATACCAATTCCACTTCGATGTGGAATATCATGGTATATGGGTTTATATAATATCATCCACTATTATGTGGCGCATAGGGTTTCATCCACTATATAATGTGGGAAATCCATCACTCCAATATATATATATACTATTATATATCACATCCAGTCAATTCAATCATTCAACCAATAATTTAAATTTAACTATTTAAATTTAAAAGGCATTCCAAATGAGTGAGATTAACTCACCTTTGATTTTTCAATCCACTTCAATCTCGACTCAGCTACTGCCTCGATTCCTCTTGCGTCCCCATCTCCTTCCCACCGAAACGAGCAGTGCACGCCTTAACGAAGAACACATCTTCCTCCCGACCTCCAATTCGTCGACCACCGTTCCTGCAACCATCACCGACCTCCTGTGTCGCTTTGCTCGAAACCGATGCCAACATGCGAGTACGCGAGCAACTCCAACTCATCATCGCGTGCGAATCCACCCTTAGCTCACGCCTTCGTTCCACGAAAACTCGCGAGCCTCCAGACCGGTGACGACGAACTATGGACGCCACCACCTTCGACAACCCAAACACCAGCCCTCGCTCACAAACCTCCGCTCGAACAAGTCGAGCCTTGTAATACCACGACGCCGCGCTCCTCCCTCCCTTCGCAGTTGTCACGATCGCCGATCCCCTTTCTAAACGCGTCGCCCCATTTTCGTACACAAATGATTTGATTCAGATAAATTGAAGAAGAGGAATTCGTGAATTTAAATTGGTAAGGGTCTGCCATTATTTGATTTTGAGCTTTTCGATTTATTCGGCCAAGGATTAAATTTTTGAGGAGAAATTGATTTTCCTTTAAAATACTCGGCTGTTTGATTATATATTATATTTATTTTCTCGGCTGGTTGATATCTAGAAAGGTGAAAGAGGGAAACATGTTTGATTGTTTATTTTAGTGGGGACACGTGTTGTTAAGGAGGAAACGTGTTAAATTTGTTTATTGTATGTGAATATATATATGTATATATATTTAATTTAAATTCAAATTCAAATTGTCTCGATTTACACAATCTAAAATTTCGAATCCCTATTGAGGCATGCCGCTTGGCGTTCATAATGTTATACCCCTATTTGGATCACAATGGAAAAGGTTTCGAGTCCTAATTCGACCGTTTGGAGAAGATAGCTTTTTTTGGACCTAGTTATTATTTAAATTTCCGATATCAATTTCAGCGTGTTTATATATCGTACGGTGACACGATAACTCCAATCGCTACGAAAATTTGAAATCCGATAATAATACATTATTATGGATCCAATGGAATTGGGTTCATCGAATTCCGAGACTGTGCCTCGGAAGACTATTTTTAAATATTGATTTAAACAATAAAATTTCAAAACTGAACACACCATCTTTAAATTCAATTTTAAAAGTTCTATTATCTTCAGTATTGTTAATACAAATTTTCGAAGCCATTAAATTATTTTTAACAAGCTTAAAACCGAAGATTCCATATTTTACCCAATTTCCAATTATTAAATTCAATATTTTAATTATCCAATAATTGGTTACATTTGAAATTCAAGTTAAAATTTAACTTTTAAATATTTAAAATCAATTAAATATTCCAATTTCAAATGTCCAAAATTCCGGGTCGTCACATTTCTTCCCCCTTAAAAGAATTTCATCCCCGAAATTACTAGTTAAGAAGAATGGTCCACAACCCGCTATTATTTCCCAAAACCAAATAGTTTTTCAACGACTTCCCAAAACAATCTTTTTATTAAAGACACACTATCATCCTTACTAACTTTCCCAAACTCATCCATAGACTACAATCAATATTATTAACTCAATCATTTCAAACTATGATTCAAAATCCAAATTTAAATTATCAAAATTTTTCTAACTCCTTAAATTTTCAAAAAATTTCGCCAGCGTCCCCTTTGTGCGGCTAGATCGGTACGACTACAAAATGCCTCTATGGGCCCCTAAATTCTAAAAGAAAACAAAATGCCAAGTGGCTAGACCAGAATATCATCAAATTTCATATGCCAATTTAAAATACATACCTTTTTGTCGGGCCATACAAATTTATCTTCTGAAATCAAACCCAATTTCCCTTTTGCTTTTAAAACACATGTATATCTTACTTAGCAATAATATCCAATACAAAATTCAAAATCATTTTATTCACTTCCCTTTCAAAATTTTAATATTTGCTTTACTTAAGTCGTACGATGTACATATATCATCCGTACGCAATATCAAATTCGATCGCTCACTCGATCACACAATTGCACTTCCGAACTAGTATCGTTCACCCGACTTCCTAGTGCGGACTCAGATCTGGTTTCTCGATCAGAAACTGTCATTCTCCTTGCATAGCCATATACTATGATAGGGAATTTCCAGAATCAATCAAAAATCCATATCCAGGGTTCGCCGTCGAAAATCGAGTGAAAAATCCCAACTCGGATCGATATAACTATCTCGAAATTCTGTGCTCGAATCTGGATCAAACCGTTATGCGAATAAAATAATATACGTACATCCTACGTATTTATCTTAATTGATTTACTAGCTATATCAATTTCCTTTTTATTCACATTTACTTTGAATCTATCCACTTATTATTTCGCACACCTTTATTAAACCTTCATTCATTAACTAACTTAGTATATTTCCAATACTAAATTTTACTTAAGAATTTCACCATCCATTTCTTAAGTTAAATATGAATATTTTATACACTTTAGTATTCTTTTTCTCTTCACCACTTAAGCATTCACATCTATTTTTGTTTAACTTAAATTCTCAATTCCATTCTGAATTCAATTTTACCTTCCAATTTTTCAATATTGAATTCTATTCACTTTTATCTCAAACCATATTCAATTAATCAATTCTTTTAATTAATTCCATTCACTAATTTATTTATATTTCAAACACTTTTTATTTCTAAGCCTTTATTATTCTTAGTCCATTTCGAACTAATTCTCCTAATTTTACTTTACTTAACACAATTTAAATTAAATCCCAATATTCAGTTTCAATTCCATTTACAAATTTAATTAATTTGTTTATTTACTAATTTTATTTCATTACTTTGCTTTATTTAGTTTAACTTAACAAATTTTCCATTTCATTTAGCCCCATTAGGCTCATTTCCTCAAAACTTACTTTACTTAACTTAATTCAATTACCTTCCAGTTAAATCCAAATTTTAAACTTCCACAAGTCTTTCCAACTTATTTACATTCCATTCACTAATCCTTTTAATTCACTTCATTAAATTGGTTTACTTTTCTAACTTATTTCGTTTTCACACTTCCTTTAATTTATTTTTTTTAAAGTTAAATTTTAACAAATTTCAAATTTTTATAAGTTTTCAAACCCATTTATCGTTTCATAAACATTATTGATTAAACTTTCCGGAGTTTTTTAAACAATCTCTTAAGTATTTTCAAAAATCATTTTTGAAATCAATTGTATCCAAAATCCTTTGGTATATCCAATTACTCCTTTGAATTTCAAAATCAAAACAGTTTTTACCAAACCAAGACTTCAACATTCATAACACTCAGGTAGC
The DNA here is from genome assembly GCA_030737815.1 of Allium fistulosum. NCBI lineage: Eukaryota > Viridiplantae > Streptophyta > Magnoliopsida > Asparagales > Amaryllidaceae > Allium > Allium fistulosum. The sequence goes on from CM060906.1 coordinate 924,940,115, forward strand.
AATTCCTCCTCTGGAAACTCGAAAATGAATATCGATGCTGCTGTAGTCATCACCGAAATTATTTTCCAGCGACCTTAAAGAGTTTAGTGCTTTTATCTTTTCTAAATCATTTTTCAAATATTTTTAATTCCAAAATTTCGAATTCCAAATCCTTTTAAATCAATATTCAAATATTTTTCTGGAATTTTTATTTCAAATTATAAATCACATTATAATTCATATTTATAAATTTAATTTGTTAAATGAATTTATCTCCAAATCTTTTGTTATACCATTATTTCCTTATTTCAATTACCATAATAACAATGATAATAATTTAATATTATCACTTCCTAACAACCAAGCAACCATACACTATAGTAATTTATGGAAAATTATTTCTTTTCTTTAAAAAAATAATTTGGGTAAAATTATTTCATTTACCCTATTTTAAAACAATACTATGTCGGTTTGCCTAGTTTAGAGTTTAGAAATTCCTATCGATACAGTTGTCCAGACTGCACCGACCAGAATTTATAAACACTCAACCGATAAGTCAATACAATATAAAACAATTTTATATTCACTAACAAATACGCGCTCATATCTATTAATACGCTCAAACTCATTCTAGAATACTATTGACTCTATGTCTAATGAGTAATTCCCACCAGAGCCAAGGTTCTCGCTTAACCTTCAGCTCTGATACCAACTGAAATGACCCGATTTTTCGACGCTCGAAAATCGACATCAATATATTCACTATATCAAATGCCGAACAATCGGATGCTGGAAAACCAATCATTAGGGTTAAAGAAGAAGGAGGTAGAAGAAGAGAAATCAAAAACAACATCAGAATCTCACCAACACAGCGGAACAATATATAATATGTAAATGACTGATCTTTACACAAAAAGAAACTATATCTATTTTATACATTACATCATCAAAGTACAACACAATCAAAACAATACTGGACAGTTATATTAACTTGTCCTCATAAAAGCTGACTATACAGCTCATACTACACAGCGGAATATACTTCAAATACGAGCGATACGTCTCGCCATCCAGCTCGTTTCCTAAGCTCCACAGCAGTCCATCCAAAATCTGTACTCTATAATACTCGGTCTGACCCGAGCATTATAATAAAACAATACCCGAGTCAGTCTGGAAAACCAACGTGAGAAAACACACTCAATTGGATTATTAAAGTTTTCAAAATCCTTTGAAATCAAAGGTATCTCGTAAGACCACGCCACAAATAAACATGTCGGGTTTTTACCGTACGATAACCAAAACATTTCTTATAAAATCCTCAGATATTATAGTAGTGTCTATATATAAATACTTATTCAAATAGCCGAAATTGTTACATTAATTAAATTCCAGCATAATAGGTATATAAACAAAATCGTAAAGGCATGTAGGGAGAATAGATTTCCAACTAATGACTAGGCATTGCGGTACCACCTATCACAGTACCTGGTCTAGATCAGCGTACCAAGGACCCCTCCATTCCCCTGCAACACAAGACCGGATTACCCCTTACTGGATAGCCTGAATAAGATCACCCCGCGGTTGGGATCAACAACCACCCACTAAGCCGAATAAAAAGGAACATCTAGACAGGGATGATCTTACCCTAATTGGGTGCTACCCACTTAGCCTTGCTACATATCCCCTGATTTTCAGTCATTCCCAATTGATGAGGCTCGAGGCTAAGCGTTACCTTTTTAAAACACATCTCACTTAGAATGCTCATCGTCCCCCTGACGACGTTCTGATAGCATTCATCCATACAAGTCCGTTCCGGGTTCGAACGGAACCGAAGGCACTACACCTACTACATCCATTTTGGAATCACCCTCAGGATTAGTAGCGATTAGCCCTTGCACTTTAATGCTCCATCTTCGATTCCAAGCTCTTGTCTTTCTCATGAAAACGTTCAAACTGGATCGAAGTGGTTTTCGGGAAATTATTCCCGATCCCGGTCTCTTCGAAACGATCAGCGCATTGGCCAATACTGATAGTTGGTTATTTAACTATTAAACAACATTCACAAACATCCATCAGACATTAATAATTTTCCAAATTATTATTTATTTCAAAATATCTTCACAAGATATTTTTCTACACTTCAACCCTTTTGAAAACAATTTTCAAATCACTTTCCTCTCAGAGAATAAATTTAAAATAAATTCTTTAACGACCCTGAAATTTTAATATTGGAAATCAGGATATTTAATTGATTTTAAATATCTGGAATTCAATTTAATTTGAAATTTAAATATAAAAGTGAATTTGGTAAATTAATTATTGAATTTAATCGTTAAATCTGGATAAAAATTTGAATCTTCAGTTTTAAGCCGATTAAAAATATTTTCAAGGCTTCGAAAATTCATATTGACAATACTAAAGATAATAGAGGCTTCAGAATTGAATTTGGAAGTGATTTGTTCAATTTTGAAATTTATATCATTTAAATTGAATTTGAAAATAGCGTTCCGGAGCACAGTCTCGGAATTCGACGAAACCTATTCCATTGGATCCGTAATATTGTATTATTATCAAAGTTAAAATTTCGTAGCATTTGGGATTGTTGTGTGAGCGTATGATATATAAACGCGTTGGAAACCACATATATATTTATACACAATAGTCAACCTACATTAGCTGAGATTTCTGCGCTAGCCTGCTTCCTTTCACTATCAGCCTACGTTCTTTCTTTTCAGCTAGAATTCTTTCTCCATCAACACATGTAACGTTTTAAACACGCCAACATCACATCTTGTTCCCTCTTTTCTTGTTAAAAACACCCGATACTTCACTTTTCTTTCTCGAGTTCAAAACAAATAATGGCCGAACAAATCCATCTTTCTCCTCCCTTTAAAATAAAAATACACGGCTCCTCCTTTTTCCAAACAAACATAAAATAAAAATTCAATTAAATCGTGATATCATTTCCTGGAAAGGGGAAAAGCTGTTCGCGTTTGGATTTGAGTTTTGGGCTCGCGCGTAAGTTATCTGAAAGAGATGGGGATGAGGCCGGCGACGCGCTGATGGTGTCGCGGCAAAGGCATGTCGAAGAAAAGGGTTCGACAGTGCTTCGCGAGGGCTTGGGTGGCTCGGTGTTTTATGGGGAGGGTTCGACATCGCGATCGATTAACGGCGTGAGTAGGGCTTCGCAAGGCTAGCCATTATCGGTCGTTGGAGGCAGAGCTTCCAGTTCACGACTATCTCTTAGAGCCGCTTGAGTGATACTCGATGAAGGTGACTCAGCGATTTGAGCTTGGGTAATTTTTACAGTAAGGTAATAGTTCTGTTTCAATTTAAATTCATTAATTTGTATACAAAGGATATATATTCATATATGCATGTAAGCAGTAAGTATATATGCATATCTATTTAAATAATATAGGGAAACAGTTTTAAATATAAAGCCAGTTCTGTTTTAATTAAATTAGAATTAGAGGTAAATTAAGAAAAGATGTATATACATATAATTTGGATAATAGAATTTAAATGGTAATATGAATTATGTTTATAAGGTTCAGTATGTATATGTAAATAAGATATACATATATATATACAAGGTTGGAAATATAGGAATTTTGAATTTATGGAAGTTCATATGAAAATTTGATTTTTGAAATCTATGAATTGATTTAAAAATACAAATTTCTAGTTAATTAAATTAAATTAAATTTATCAAAAGCGAATTTAATTATTCGTTGGTTCGAATATTAACAAATTATCAAAAGTTTATACAAGGTCTAAAAATGGTGAAATCAAGTCAAAATGGATTGGATTGCAAATAAAAGCAAAGGTAAGATCTTCTCACTCAAATGAAAAGTTGATTTTTGCAGTTATTGATTGATTGACTGTTTGGATGTGATATTAGATATAGTAGGATATATCTATATATATATATTAGAGTTGATTGATTTCCCGCACTATATAGCGGATGAGACCCTATTGCGCCGCATAATAGCGGATTGATATTTTTATAAATTCCATATACCACGATATTCCACCTCGAAGTGGAATTGGTATTGTGCTAACATCTGTGGATGCAAGGAAACAGGTTGGAGGGATCCAACTGGATTCCTTAAATTATATGAATTTGTTTCATATGTTATGTGTTGATTATTTATAATCTGTGTATGATTATATCTGTGATTGTATTGTTGAAGGCTAAATTTAGCCGAATGTATTTTTGGTATCGTTGGATACCAGAAATAAATGAAATTGGATTTTTGAAATTAAAATTGGAAATTTTAAGTAAATTCCTTTTGAAAGAATTGAATAAATATAAAAGAAGTAATTTTAAAAGCGCAAAAAGTTGATTTTTGAAATGTTATCGAATTATTTCAAAAATATGGGAAAGGTTGTTATAAATGGATTTTGAATAGTATTTTTCGAAATATTGGAAAATTTATTGAAAATGGAATTTTAAATGGTTTGGAAAAGATAAAGGAATTTATTTAAAAGGAGATAAATTTGTTGAAATCCAATTGATAATTGATTTAGTATTCGAAGATAAATCTTTGAGAAATTGATATGAAATTTATTTGATGTTGAATGAAAAATTGATTTGTGTTGAAATAAAACTTAGAGATCAATTTGTAATTGATTTGGTGTTTTGAAATAAATGTTTGGAAAAATCAATTTGGGATTGGAAATAAATTGGAAATCAATTTGAAATTGATTTGGTGTTGAAAGTGAATATTTGGGAATGTAAATTCAAAATCGGATTTATGAAAGGAAAGGGAAATTTGTTTTAAAAATAAACATTGATTTATTTTTAAAAGTGTGGAAAAATATGATTTGAAAATTGGTTTTCAATGTGATGAAGTGTGGAAATAAATTTACTGATTGGGATGTAAATTTGAAATAAATCGATAAGGATTTATTTAGGGACAATTTGGCACAGGTCCCTAATAAGTTTCAAAATACACAAAAACCCAAGTAAAATAAAGTTTGTAAATTAGGTCCCTAGAATTAAGTTACTGAATAATGACATACACTTATGCAATTATTCAGTGAATAATTGCAGACATTTATGCAATTATATCAAAAAATTGCGGAAAATTCCGCAATTATTCATCCAAAAAATTGCGGAAATTTACGCAATTTTTTCAAAAAGTTGCGGAAAATTCCGCAATTATTCACCAAAAAAATTGCATAACTATATGCAATCACTTAGTAACTTAATTCTAGGGACCTAATTTACACACTTTTTTTACTGGGGTTTTTTGTATTTTGAAACTTACTAGGGACCTGAGCCTAATATTCACATTTATTTAAGTGGTTTAAATGAATGTGATTTGGAAATTGTTTTCAAATGGTTGAAGTATAAACCATATATCGGGAAGATATTTGAAATTTAATAATTTGGGAAAATTATATAAATTGATTGATTGTTGTGAATATTATTGATAGTTAAACCACCGACTATAAATACTTGCCTTTGAAATGGCATTTGAATTTGTTTTTAAAACAAACGCTTATTATTCGGTTTAGCCGGGAAAGGACCTTTGTGTCAGATAACCCATTCCGAATAATAATACGACGATATGGATCGTATTGAAGACCGGTGATGAAGACCGGGTATTTGTGAAAACGATAGGATGACCTATCGATTGTCTCTGCACCATTAGCTACGGTATTGAGATTTCCTTTGTGATGGGAAGTTTTATCGGGATTGTGAATATCCGGATTGCAAGGGCTTCTTTGGAAGTGCCTTCGGTTCTGTTCGAACCCGGAACTGACTTGTATGGTTACATGTCTGACATTACGTTTTGAGATATAAAGCTGATTTCTTTCAAATACATTTCTGTTGGTGGCGGAGAATTTATTCTCTTAGCTTAACACCCTTCTCTAAGACGTACGAGCTCAGAGGTTATGTAGTTGAAATTTATCAGCGATATATTCCCAATTTGGTAATGTGGCATGCTGAGTGTTGCTGTAATGATGATCATTTGTGATTGAAGCGTGGCTTTGTGAAAAAGCGTAGCTTTGTGGATGAGACCTCATCAGGGCCTCAACAACCCGTAAATGGTCGAAACAGGAATGTTGCAGCAAGGTTATGAGGGTCGCGCCCTTTAGGGTATGTCATTTCCTTTTGGAAAGGGGTGGTATCATGGTATGGAGCCCAGATACTTACTCATGTGGACACACTTTATTTATTATGTGTGATGTTGGTTACCGAGCGCTTGGATAAAGGTCCCAAAGGACCGAGGGATGACATATTCGTGAGTTACCTAGTTACAGGGGTAACCCGGCTTTGTTGGTAGAGAGCAGTTTGTCTCTCGGGACGTCCAGCCAGAGGCGATCCCATTCGGCAGTAGGAAAGGAAGTTCCTTAGCCTGACCATTTGTTGGAAATCCATTTCCCAATACGGAACTTGTACGATTTTAGTTGTAGAACCTGCCATTTACTTATGGTGGCGCCCCACTGTTTAGATGGTAGCTATAGTAGGCATAGTTCGAAATGTCTATGCTGGCTAAGATTAATATTATACTTTCGAAATGTTTTCTACACTAGACATTAATAATAATATCCATTGATTTGCGTAGTAAGCATCTTTGACTATCATAAGAAGAAATCTCCTCCAATTCTGCGTTTGCATTATGTGTGTGGCGGGAGGTCTTATGGTAGTTTCATTTTCCAGAAGCATTGCAAAATAATTTTATCTTTCTTTGTGAAAATAACTGTTTTAAGATCTCACACCAGTCACCATGACTGACTCGGAGCTTATTGTTCCCTTCTAAACTCTGGTGCCCATAATTTTCCACACGGGTAGCCTAAAGTTATTTTTATCAGGATATTCCGGATATTCTGGAGCTTTGGGGATAAGCTGGATGGCGAGACGTACTTCCGTACTTGTTATTTATTTCCGCTGTGTATTCTGTATGAGGACAAGTTTATATAACTGTCCATTGTTGTATTGAGTTGTATATTGACTCTGATTGATGTATTGTATAAAACTGATATAGTTCTTTGTTTAAAAGATTATTGATTCATCTATTATATATTGTTCCGCTGCAAATGTGAGATTTTGTTGTTGTTTCGGTTTCTGTTTTTCTATTCTCGTTTTCTTCTGTCTTCTTCTACCTCTTCTTTTTAACCCTAATGGTTTGGTTTTCTGACATTCAATTGCGCAGCATTTGATAGAGTGGACGTATTAATGTCGACTTTCGAGCATCGAAAAATCGTCATTGTTACATATGGTATCAGAGCATCCGGTTAAGCGATAACCCTTGGCTCTGTTGGGTGTTACTCATTAGAGATAGAGTCAGTAGTACTCTAGAATGAGTTGAGTGTAATAATAGATATGAGTGTGTATTTGTTAGTGAATATAAAATTTGTTTTATATTGTGTTGACTTATCGGTTGATTGTTTATAGATTCTGGTCGGTGCAGTCTGGCCAACTGTAATCGATAGGGGTTTCTAAACTCTTAAACAAGATAAACTGACACAGTTTTGTTTTAAACAGGGTAAATGAAATAATTTTGCCCAAAAAAAACTATTTTTGTATAGAAAAGAAATGATTTTCTATGAATTATTATAGTATATGGATGCTTGGTTGTTAGGAAGAGATAATATTGAATTATTATCATTGTTATATGGAATCGAATAAGAAATTAAAATAATAACCAAAGATTTGAAGATAAATCCATTTAACGATTGAAATTTATAAATCTGAATTGAAAGATGAGGAAATGAATTCATATACAAATAGAATTTGTAAATATAAATTGTAATGAGATTTATAATTGAAATAGAATTCCAAGAAAATATTTGAAAATAAAATTCACAAATGGAATGTAAAATAAGTTGATAACTTATAAAATATTTAAAGTTTGATTGAAATGAAATTCAAATTGAAAAGGAATGAATTTGTGAATGAACAAATGAGTTTACATTTGTAAATAAATGAATTAAAGAAATGGAATGAAATTTGATATGAATAAATTTGAATAAAAGTCCAAACTTGGAATAAAATAAAGTGGATTGTGTTAACGTTAAAAAGTGAACGCTAACACCCGGTGTGTGTAATAGAATCGTGAAAGCACCACCCGCGTGACGGCAACAGAATTTAAGCAGTAAACTGGCAGATAAGCAGTAAAAGACAGCAATTTATAGTGGTTCGGCTTGAGATTAAGCCTACGTCCACTTTGAATCTCTTTATTACTGAATTCGGTTACAAATCGATACAAATCTCTTATCAAAACAGTACAACTTGATCAAAAGAAACAATCTTGACTACTAGCTAAATCTTCGTAGATGAAATTCGATGAATCCATGTCGGATGTAAGGAATTATCTCTTGAAGATTGTTGTAGCGTCTTGAATGTTTGAGGATCTTTGATTGCTGGATGAATGGAGACCTCGACAGAGTAACAGCGCTTGAGGAAATGATTTGGCAAAAGTCCCTTTCATGTTGGAAGTGGTGGGGTATTTATAGGAGCAGCTTTGAATTCTGGACAGAAAATTGGCTAAGGCATGAGTCGTGACCGACTTAAGGTAAGCATTAACTCGTAGCCGACTCAAGATAACTCGTGGGCGCCATACTGGGTTCTTCTTGTGGCTCAGTTGAAGACAAGTGCTAACTCGTAGCCGACTTACCAGATATAGGTAGCATAAGCACGGGCTTTAAGTCGTAAGGTCTCTTGAGTCGTAAGACCTCATGAGTCGTAGCACCTCATGAGTCGTAGAACCTTTAAGTCGTAAGACCTCATGGGTCGTAGAACCTCATGAGTCGTAGAACCCTTAAGTCGTAAGATTTCATGAGTCGTAGGACCTCATGAGTCGTAGAGTCTTCAAGTCGTAAGACCTCATGAGTCGTAGAACCTCATGAGTCGTAGAACCCTTAAGTCGTAAGACCCTATGAGTCGTAAGAAGCTTGTCTCGTTGAGTCATGAAGCTCTTAAGTCGTAGGCCTGCTAACTCGTAGGTCCCTTTAGCAATTAGGTCGTTGACTCTTTTTTTTAAATCACTAAGTCGTCACATAACTTAAGTCGTACACCTCTTATCTCGTAAGACTATGAGTCGTACACCTCTTATCTCGGAAGACTATGAGTCATACACCCCTTATCTCAGAAGACTATGAGTCGTACACCCCTTGAGTCGAAGAAACTTAAGGGTTAACATTTGCCCCTCGAAGTACACGCCTAAGTCGAAGGTCGTGTGCTTCGACTCATCTTAACTCGTGTATGCCTTTTCGTGTTCCACTGCCCAAAGGTACAAAAAGCTTGAGTCGTTCCTTCTATCCATTACCTATCTCTTGAATCGTATCCGCCATTAATATTCCTCCGAGTTTCCTCAAGGCAATTTCTTCCTTTTCTAACAATCAACCAATTCGATTTTCGATTCTCTATTACGTAAGTGTTTCTGCCCCCTCCTCGACCTTTAATCATTGCTGGTTCGTGAGTTCTCTTCCCTATACTTAATCCATCCCCTCGTGCAATGTTTTGTTGCGAATTCCACCGTACCTGTAGTTTATGAGCCTGATTTTGCTTGATTTCATCTTTAGATGAATGGGGCGATGGAGATGGAGGATTACTGTGTTTTAGATTTTTCATTGATTAGATTGGCGAGGCTTTGGCGATCTGAACTTTGGATGACTCCATGGTGTGGTGGAATGAGGATGAGGATCGTAGTTTGATTGAGAGGTTATCGGGTTTGGTGGATAATGGGTTAGGAGAAAAGTCAATGGGTCCCTACGAGTGAGATGCTAGAATGGTCGCGTTTTAGCAGCTTCGTACGACCCACGACTCAAACCTCCTACGACATAGTTCTTGAGTCGTAGACGACTTATGACTTGGGATTGTGCAGCGCTTTGAACTGAAGCCCCCCTTTTTTTTTTCGCATGACCTAAGACATGAAGTACTGCCGACTTGCCTTGTAACCCTTAGGCCGTGGACGAGTTAATGCATGAGTCGTTGGCGACTCATGACTTAGGCTTTGAATGAACTTTGAACTGCTGCATTTTGAACTATGAACTGCTGAACTATGAACCACTGCATTTTGAACTATGAACTGCTGAACTATGAACCGCTGCATTTTCCCACAGATCACTCTAACTTGCAAACTAATAACCTGTCTAATACAATATCCACAGAAAATTGGGATGAATATACTGTCACTGACTGCCCATATCAAATGACAGATTAATTAATAAAAGATAATCAACATAAATAGATTGTGTGAATGAAGTGCTTTAAATCAACAAGTTCAAGCAAAGTATTGAAGCAACATTGAAATAGTCAACTGAAAATGTCCGGTTTGCACTTAATACCGTACCTGAACTTTTAAATTAACAAGTCCTGAAATTTGATAATCGATCAGTTACCGACTAGCTTAATTCCAGTTTGTATTCATTTGTTACCTTTATTAGTTTTGCACAACACTTCACACTATTTAGGAAACGTGCACCTTCATATTTGAACATCCAGTTGCTTGTGTAGAATGGCTTCTCAACAAGGAGATGTAACAGTTCAGACAGGGGAGTCCATTCTCATTCCAGCTCCTTTAGTCAATCCCCCAGAGAGAGCCTCTTCCACTTTATTGTACAAAACTTTTCGGAAATTGTGTACTCAATTTGGCATTGCTGAGGATGACGCTATCCTTCCTGAGAAGAACAACACCGCTGATGTAGCACCTCCTGGCTTTGTGGTGGTCAACCGACAAATGTGCTCGAGCGGAGCTATTCCTCCTTTTAACAATTTTCTTCAACATCTTCTCCGCCAACTGGCAATCGCTCCATTCCAATTACACCCCAATGGTTATGCTGCTCTAATGGGGCTATGCGTACTATTCAGTAGAACGCTTGACCGTCTCCCCAGCGTTGACGAAATCTGTTATCTATGCTCTTTTGTCAGAATCAAAGATCATCCTTCGATCATTGTTATAAGAAGTGCCAGGAATCGCAAATTGGTTGTCGGCATCCCTGATACTGCTCATGGGTTTTTGACTCAGTATTTTTACGTTCGCTGTCCCCCTGGGTTTTACGCCGTGTGGAGAGAAGGAAGTAAGAATGCCTATCCTTTCTTCCCCTTATTCTCTGAGTATTTTGCAGCCCGAATCACTAAGTATTAACTTTGCTTTCTCATTTCAGCGCTCCTCTCTCCCTCTAGGGACCCTAGTCATAAGCAAACTCTGGAAAGACTTATGGCTGTTCCAGTTGAAGAACGGGATGTGAAATTTCTGTTGAAAGATGAGTTCCTTCACCAGTTTGGACTTTTACATCCTTCTAGATCAACCCAGATCCATGAAATCTCTAACTCTGATGCGGAAACGTTAGCTGCTTTGGATTCTCGAGCAGAGACCTCGAATGCCCCAGCTTCTGTAGAAGAAATTGCATCGGAAGCACCCGTTGTTGAAGTTGCTTTGATAAAATGTTCTGCATTCACCGATGTTGTAGGGTCAGTTAGCAAGTCGGTACTTGCCCCAATTATTGAGGAAGAAGAAAATCCTCGAGTTTCTGAAAAGTCAACTGATATGGCGGTTGAAAAGGAGAAGCCTGCTGAGTTCCAGGGTGATGACACTTTTGATGGCTTGAGCGATATCATGATAACTTCTCAAGAGCTTTTCGGGGATAATAATCCAAAAGTGACTTCTCCTGTTGTTGAAGCGACTTCCACCCTAAAACAAACCCTGAAGCCTACTACGCCAGTCGTCTCTATTTCCACACCAAAGCGTGGTCTGTAGTTTGACGCATGTAGCTTGCACGCCGCACACACTTAGGATTTTTCAGCACTTATAAGCATTTATCCTCTTTTTTTGGAAATTTCTAAACTTTACTTCTTTTCCGTTTTTCAGATTCTCCGATGGGACGTTCTGGCTCATACTACGACAACTTTCGGTGCTACGGAGGGCGTGATTCTTACGATTATGGACGTTATCTTCCCTCCCGCAAAGAATCTGACGAAGAGCGTGCAGCTAGAAAAGCTCAAGAAAGGCGTGCTTACGAAGAGCAGCAAAGAAGGAGAGACGATGACTCTCATAAAAGAAAATATCATGATGACAAAGGGAAGAAGCATGTTACCGATGACCCAAGTAAACGGGTTAAACTTGATGAAAAGGACGCGTCTGAAATTTCTGAAAAAACTGACGCTCCTATCCCTTCTGATATTCCGGCCAGCTCTCCTCCTCTAAAGAAGTCTGATATTCAAACAATCATTAACAAGCCACAATATCAAGTTAAAGACGGCCCTCCAATGCTTCAGAGCCGATTTCCAAATTGGTGCCTAAAAGGAGTGTGCTTTGATTTGGATTTGGTTCCGATTGATAAGCAAGACATGCTTAAAGGTCTTGACGCGGTCAGGCTTAATATCGAGAGGATGTCGTAATGGCAGAAACTTGTCGACGAACTCCAAAGGGTTAATCACATTAATCTTGAGGCGATGATGACTATGGAGAATGACAAATCAGAATGGGACAAGTGGTGTAAGCAACATGATGCGGAGATGACAAGCATTGCAGACGACAATGCAAAGCTTGCATCTGAAGTCAAACGACTAAAGGAAGATCTGGCCTCATCTTCTGCATCGCACACCCAAAAGGAAGAAGTCTTTCAGAAGCAAGTGCGGGATGCACATGCTGCGCAAAGGGACGCCGAAATGAAGCTTGCAGCTGAGCAGCACATTACTGAGAAATATCGCACAGAAAATACTGAGCTGCGGGGAACAATTATGTCCTAAAATGCAGAGATTGAGATGCTGAAAGCTAAGCTTCTTAAAGTTGAGAAGGAGCGTGATGACGCGGTCGCTGGACAAGTTGCAGCCGAAGAGTCTCACGACGCCACTAAAGCTAGCATCGATTCTACTCTATTTGACTTCTATATGCACAGCGTTTTGGGCCGCGGCAGCCTTTCATTCTTGGGTCCCAAATATGAGATTACACTTGCTGAAGTTTGGGAGACCATACTTGACACATTTGCCGGCTATGCGGAAGCAGACCTTGTAGCGCTTTATCTAGACGATGAAGCACGTGATGCACTTATTAGAGGCAAAGAGCAACTTGCCGAAGCTAGAGCCGGGACAGCGGTAGAAGAATATCCAGAAAAGACAACATCACTACCTGCCCCTGTCCATACTTCAACTTTGACTGATGTTGATATCATCGGTTCTAGCTCTCAATCTTCACTTGCTGCAAAAGATGCTGAAGCTAAACTCGATACTTCCGAGACTCCTCTTTCCCAAATTGAAGAGAAGAGCCAGGAAGAAACTGAAGCTGATAAATATGAAATTGAGCTTGCGAAACCAACTCCTCCAGGTAACTTTGGCGAAGTTCCGGGTCTAATGAACCAGTTATTTGATTTAACCGAGTTTGATGACCTTCTTACTTGTTACTTGAACTTTGGTGAACCGATACCTTCTCTATTTTCGAAAGATGTTGATTTTAACTTCTTTTCTTCTACAGCGGAGGCACCAAACACTGCACAAGTTTCCACTCCTTCAGTTGTCGTCCCTTCATCTTTACAGGTTACTCCTCCTTCTGCTTCCCAGCCGGGATCACAGGCAGAGAAAATCGAAGCCCTTCAAGGCCTGGATGACCCGGCAGCTTCGCAGGAACAGAAGGCGGAGGACCTTGAAGACGTCGAGAAGACCCCGGAGCAGTCCCTTGATGATGACACGAAGCTTTCAACACTGCTTGCTACTCCGGGGAGCGAATCTTCTTCAAAGAGGAAGGGGAAGCGTGGCATAAGGAAGAAGAAGAGAAGTGCTTCAACTGGGGAGGAAGCAGAAGTTGATCCAGCCGCGCCTCTTTCTCCTTCTGCCCCGACCCGTCCACAACGGCTCCAAAAACTAATCATTAGGCCGGGGAAAGGATCCAAAGGTGGCGAGAAGAAGGGATAACAAGCTAGATTTTTTACTCCTTACTTTTGCTTTTTGCATGTATCGACCGGGGATTGTGCAGGTACCGGTCCCTGCTTTTGCTTTTTGAGATATCTGCACATGTAAAGAATTTTCATAGTACTAAATAAAACAATTATTTTACTTGTACAAACTCTTGTGTATATGAGAATGATCTGTCTTTTATTTCTAGTGTAGAACAAACGATTCTTCTTACTTGTGCAAACTTTTTGTCTGCGTTTGAGAATGCATTTATTCCACATCTATTTTTCGTGATATTGCAACGAACTTGTGGCATGTTGCTTTTATTAATATAATTGAATTGTATAGTATTGCCCCCATGCCGTAAGTGCATTGCAATATTCCTAGCTTTTGTCAAGACTAATACTCTTATTTCAGAGGATAATTATTCCGCTTTTAAGGGGAGAATTATTCTGCTTTTAATAGAGTATATCCAGTCTTTAGAAGAATTTTTATTTTCTCTTTCTGAAGAACGCTTCAACTTTCGGGGATAATCACTTTTATTTATTAAGAAGTGAATTTCCCTATGAAGTGAAATGAACTTTTCTGAAAGAATTTTGTAGTATTTCAATTCTTCTTTTTTTTTTAGGAGGAACTTTTCGAGATGAACAAGTTGATCCTTCCTTTGAGAGTCGAATTGTGCTTCTGGAGAATGCTTTTTGTTCGAGTATTTTATTTTGGGACATGCCTCCGGAGAGGGCTCCTCTTAAAGAGTTGTGCCTCCGAAGAGGTCTTGTGCCTTCGAAAAGGGCTTGTGCCTCTGAAGAGGGCTTGTGCCTCCAAAGAGGACTTGCGGTGCCTTGGGAAAGGGCTTTTGCCTCCGAAGAGGTCATGTGCCTCCGAAGAGGACTTGTGGTGCCTTGGGAAAGGGCTTTTGCCTCTGAAGAGGGCTTGTGCCTCCGAAGAGGGCTTGTGCCTCCGAAGAGGGCTTGTGCCTCCGAAGAGGGCTTTGTTGAACTCTAAGAAGGAGCGTTGGGTGGGTTGGTGTGCCAGGAAGGTCGCGTCTCAGGGGCAAGTAGATCCACGGGATGGACGCAAGCTACCTAATCGGATGCATCACAATCAGTCAGCAAGGGCCCTGTTCCTTCTACTTGGGAAGGTGTCCCTTCGGTGATTCTTACTGGCCCTTTTATTGAGAAGCACACCTCCTTTCGGCTGCTCCTTTGTTTGCTTGGCAATGTTCTCTCATCATCTGATCATTAGCGATCTTTTATTATCGTTTCCAAGCGCATCTTCTTTCCTTACATTGCTATGTTCGAAGAAGTGGACTTCACTGTTGAACGACTTCATGGGACAAACGCAAGTTATCTAGTTGGATGTTTGTTTATATCGACAATCTCAACCAATTAACAAAGGTTTGTCACAGTGGAGTTGCCAACTTTTTATGTGAAGTTCTCCTTGTATAGGATTTGTATTTGGAATTTCTTGTCGCTTGGTATTTGCATAACAGGTGATTTATAGAAGTCGCTTGGTTTTGTGACGAGCAAGCATTGTTTTGATGTCCTGCAATTTTGAATCGACATTTTAGCAATACATTTAAAGTATTTACATATCGAAATAAAACAGGCATTATGAAATAGTAAAGAACACAAGATTTATAGTTGTTCGGCCAAGAATCGGGCCTACATCCACTTTATAGCTTTCATTCATTCACACTGATTTACAATATTTTACAATACAACTGATACATTCATCATTATTTCACAATTTTGAACAAAGCTTCTTCTTTCAAGTAAAATAAGGACGTAAGTGGTTGCTGTTCTAGGCTCTTGGAATTGGATCTCCTTCGACAGTTATGAGTTTGAAAGTGCCAACAAGAAGTTTACTGCCAATGGCATATGGTCCCTCCCAGTTTGGTCCAAACACACCAGTTGCCGTCATGATCCTTTTCAAAACTAAGTCCCCGACATCAAAGCTGCGTTGGCGAACTTTAGAGTTGAAGTGCCTGGCTATCCTTTGCTGATAAGCTGAAACTCTGAGCCTAGCTTCTTCTCTTTTCTCATCAAGAAAATCAAGTGCTTCAAGTTGCAACTTTTCATTTTCAGCTTCGTTGAAATGAACCCTTCTATGTGAAGGAACTTCTACTTCCACTGGAATCATTGCTTCTGATCCATATGCCAGTGAAAATGGAGTGTGCCCAGTTGCAGTTTTGTGAGTAGTCCTGTATGCCCATAGTGCTAATGGAAGCTTATCAACCCAACCACCTTTTGCTCTTTCGAGTTGCTTTTTGATGGTTGACTTGATGATTTTATTCACTGCTTCCACTTGCCCGTTTGCCTGCGGATGAGCCACTGCTGAGAAGCTTTTCCGAATTCTGAATCGTTTGCAGAAATCCTGGAACTCTTCACTTTCAAACTGAGTACCGTTGTCTGTGATTATTTTCTGTGGCACACCATATCTACAAATGATATTTTTCGTTACAAAATTTATCATCTTTTTAGAAGTAATGGTGGCCAAAGGTTCAGCCTCAGCCCACTTGGTGAAATAATCAACGGCTACGATAGCATATTTGATTCCTGACTTGGCAACTGGTAATGGTCCGATTAGATCTATACCCGAAATGGCGAATGGCCATGGGCTGACCATCTGTGAGAGATCGGTGGAAGGTGCTCTTGGGATCTTCGCAAATCTCTGGCACTTGTCGCACTTTCTAGAGTAGATAGCAGCATCTCGGTTAATGTCAGGCCAGAAATACCCATATTCGGAGAACTTTCTTGGCTAAAGTTTGACCAGCTGAATGATCTCCACATTCTCCTCCGTGTACCTCGGCTAGAATTGTCTTGGCTTCTTCCTTAGTTACACATCGGAGCAGAGGCATTGAAAATCCCCATCTGTATAATCGGCCATCTTGAATTATATATCTCGATGCTTTTCTCAATAATTTTCGACGTTCCTTAGAATTTTCTGGCAGGGAACCATTGAGTAAGTATTCTTTGATCGGAGTCATCCATGATTCATGCTCTTGAGACGTAGTCATAATCCAATCAACATCCATTTCATCAATGCTTGGAGCTGACAGAACTTCTACAGGAACTAAACCCAGTAATTGAGCTTCTCCAGAACTTGAGTACTTTGCTAGAGAATCTGCTTTCATGTTCTCTACTTGAGGAATATGGCTTATCGTGTAGTGATTGAAATCTTCAAGTAATTCACATGCCTTTGACAAATATGCGGGCAGATTTCCACCTTTAGCCTGAAACTCTTTCTTTACCTGGCAAACGATGAGTTGAGAATCGCTGAAAATTTGCAACACTTTGATGTTTAGTTCTTTGGCAAACAATAGGCTAGCTTTTCTATCCTCGAATAATTCATCTCTGCCCCAGTGAACCGTTTACTGATGTAATAGACTGGACGCTGTATTCTCATATCTTCCCGTACAAGTGCTGCGCTGAGGGCGTGAGATGAAATTGCTAAATAGATGAAAAGATCTTCACCGTCAGTGGGCTTGGAAAGAACCGGAGGTGTTTCCATGTGATGAATTAGTTCATCGAAAGCATTCTGGCACTCTGGAGTCCACTCAAAATTTTTCTTTCCTTTCTTTAAAGCGTCAAAGAAGGGAATACATTTGTCTGTGGCCTTGGAAATGAAGCGACTCAGAGCAGCGACTTTTCCATTGAGACTTTGCATTTCTTTCTTTGTTTTAGGGGCTTTGACTTCCCTTAGAGCTGTGATTTGGGTAGGATTGGCTTCAATGCCCCTGGCGCTCACAATGAAACCCAAAAATTTCCCAGATTCTACCCCGAACGAACATTTCAATGGATTGAGCTTCATTCCGTATTTTCGAAGAATTGCGAACATTTCCTCCAAGTGCCCCATGTGATCTACAGCTTTCTTTGATTTTACCAACATATCGTCGACATAAACTTCCATGGTTCTACCAATCTGAGGCTTGAACATTGCATTGACGAGTCTTTGGTAGGTTGCCCCAGCATTTTTCAACCCGAAAGGCATAACTTTGTAGCAGTAGAGACCCACATCTGTAATAAAGCTTGTGTCTTCCTGATCCGGCTCATGCATCATAATCTGATTGTATCCGGAGTAAGCATCCATAAACGATAACAACTCATGCCCAGCTGTTCCATCCACCAATTGATCAATTCTGGGCAGCGGGAAGCAATCCTTGGGGCATGCTTTGTTCAGATATGAGAAACCTATGCATACTCTCCACTTTCCATTTGCCTTCTTGACCAATACTGGATTTGAAACCCAATTTGGATAAGTGGAGTTTCTGATAAAGCCGTTCTCCATGAGCCGATCAACTTCTTCCTTTAGTGTCGTCGATCTTTCTGGGCCTTGAGTTCTTCTCTTCTGCTTCACTGGTGTAAATTTCGGATCTATGTTCAGAGTATGCACAGCAACTTCCGGGGAGATCCCACACATATCAGCGTGACACCAAGCGAACACATCTAGATTGGCTTTTAAGAATGATATCAGTGTGTTTTGAACTGTTATACTTAGCTGTGAACCCACATTGAGTACTTTGTTCGGGTCTCTTGAGTCTACAGATACTGGTACCGTTACCTCCATGGGTACCACTCTATTCTCCCCTGTACTGGCTTTCCTGGGATCCATTTCTTTTCTTGCATTGCTGTGTTCGCCAGTACAGGGGCCGTTCCGTAGTTGCTACAGGGTCGGTTCCTTGATGCGGAGCGGAGCTGCCGCATCTTTCCCCATTTCTCTTCTCCTGGCCTCTCGGAGTTCTACAAGATAACATTCTCGTCCTGCGTTCTGATCTCCTTTAATAACAGCAATCCCATTATCAGTAGGAAATTTCATTGTTAAGCACCAAGGAGCGAGGACGGCCCTGTAAGCAGCAAGAGTAGGCCGGCCCAAGAAAGCGTTGTAGGCGGAGAATCCATCAACAATTACAAAAGTTTGCTTTCGAACCAATTTCTTGTATCCTTCGCCCATTTCAACAAACAAGTCCACCGTTCCAATCGGCCGTTTCAGCTCCCCTGTAAACCCGGCAATCTTGTGTGAAGAAGCTTGTACATCAGTCATCGGGATTTTCATTTGGTCAAATGTCCTTTTAAAGAGAATGTTGCATGAGGCACCACTATCTACCAACACTCTTCTGACAATAGCCGGCCCAATACCGACAGAGACAGCCAAAGGGTCCTCAGTAGGAGCTTCCACATTAATAGAATCCCTGGCTCTGAACATAATATCATCATGAAAAGTCTTCTGCTGCTTTAGAGGTGAAGCATCTTCCAAGATTAAGACACTTTCTTCGGTTGGTGCATACTTCAAAGCTTTTGCATACCTTTCCATTTCACCCCAACTCCTGCCAGCCGGGTGAGGTCCCCCTGTGATCACATTGATAACAGGTCTTTCCTTTCCAGCAGGCCTCTCTCCTGAATTAGATGAATTAGTTGGAGGTAACTGCCCTTGGCTGGATGACGATGGATCCTTTCTATTCCTCTTGACGTATTGCTGCAACTTATTCTCTCTTAGCAATTCTTCAATCAGGCTTTTTAAATGGCGGCACTCATTGGTATCATGCCCTGGTTGGTTGTGAAACTTGCAAAATCTTCCGCTTTGAACAGCATTCTTCCCAACTTTCACGGCCGGTGGTTTTGGAAATTCAACAGCATCCTTAGTGGCGATGAAAATATTCTCCGGGGTATCGGTCAGAGGAGTAAAGTCTGAAGGTTTAAGGAAGCGGGGCTTTTTGAAGTCTTTCTGCCTTTTTCCACCATTACTTTCCCTTTTCTGATCTGCCGGTTCTTTCTTGCTTTGAACAGTAGCATTATTTTCCACCACCGTTGTCATAACTTTAGCTGGTGCGGAAAGATTCTCTAAGCGTATAAATTCGTCAGCCTTTTTGTAGAATTTCTCGAGCGAATTTGGCTCCTTCATCTTCAGCCATTTTCCAAATTCGCTCGATTTGTCGATAGCACGCATCAAATAGGTCAAGATCATTCGTGGCTCTGCGTTATCGACTTCTGCCAGAGCTAAGTTGAAGCGGTTCAAGAATGACTTAATAGGCTCTCCCGGATTCTGTTCAAGACTGGACAGTGACATTATATCTTTTGCCTTTGAAGCGTATAGCCTGAATTGCTCTTTGAATTTTCGGGTCAGATCAGAAAACTGATCTACAGATCGGACAGGAAGCTTGGTAAACCAGAGAAGTGCCACCCCTTCTAGATAAACTGGGAAATATCGGCACTTTATTTCGTCGGTTGCTCTTGCGCCGGTTATATGCCAGTCGTATTTATACAAGAACTGATTTGGATCACTTGTTCCCCGATAAGCAGGAATGGTGGGGGGAACAAATTTTCTAGGAAATTCAGCCTTCAAAATCTTCTCGGTAAATGGAGTTCTACTTGGTGCGGATCCCCATTCGCTTTCATCTTCATATCTTTGCATGCTCTCTTTCATTATTTGCTTGATCATACCAGAAAGATATTCCTCATTGTTCAAAGATTTCGCAGAATAGACCTCAGCCATCTTTTCGGGGGTTTGTCCAGGTAAATGCTCATGAAGTACTGGTGACGGCCTGGACCCTTCGGCCTGGAGGGGTGCCCCTTCGGCAGCACCTGATCCCCCGTGAGGAATATTTCTTCCCTCGGAATTGGGAGCAGCATTAGCAAAGTTTCCATCATTATTTACTGGTCTTTGATTCGTACCAAATAGAGCATTTAGCTTTTCCATCATCAGATTATTCTGAGTTTCAATCTGCTGGTACAGCCCAAATACAGCAGCATCTAACTCTTGTCGCGTCACACCGACGCTTGGAGCTGCCTGATTTGGAGAGAGAGAAGTGGCAGTATTGTCACGGTCATCGTCAGTTCTGACAGACTTTCGTTTCCTTCCAGGAGCCATTATGTCTGATAAATTTCTGGTTTTGTAGGAAATTCTTTCAGCAAACTTCTGAGAAGCAATGGTGAGTAGTAGCCTGAGTTGGCTTCTCAGTGAAAGCACCAAAATGTTAACGTTAAAAAGTGAACGCTAACACCTGGTGTGTGTAATAGAATCGTGAAAGCACCACCCGCGTGACGGGAACAGAATTTAAGCAGTAAACTGGCAGATAAGCAGTAAAAGACAGCAATTTATAGTGGTTCGGCTTGAGATTAAGCCTACGTCCACTTTGAATCTCTTTATTACTGAATTCGGTTACAAATCGATACAAATCTCTTATCAAAACAGTACAACTTGATCAAAAGAAACAATCTTGACTACTAGCTCAATCTTCGTAGATGAAATTTGATGAATCCATGTCGGATGTAAGGAATTATCTCTTGAAGATTGTTGTAGCGTCTTGAATGTTTGAGGATCTTTGATTGCTGGATGAGTGGAGACCTCGACAGAGTAACGGCGCTTGAGGAAATGATTTGGCAAAAGTCCCTTTCATGTTGGAAGTGGTGGGGTATTTATAGGAGAAGCTCTGAATTCTGGACAGAAAATTGGCTAAGGCATGAGTCGTGACCGACTTAAGGTAAGCATTAACTCGTAGCCGACTCAAGATAACTCATGGGCGCCATACTGGGTTCTTCTTGTGGCTCAGTTGAAGACAAGTGCTAACTCGTAGCCGACTTACCAGATATAGGTAGCATAAGCACGGGCTTTAAGTCGTAAGGTCTCTTGAGTCGTAAGACCTCATGAGTCGTAGCACCTCATGAGTCGTAGAACCTTTAAGTCGTAAGACCTCATGGGTCGTAGAACCTCATGAGTCGTAGAACCCTTAAGTCGTAAGATTTCATGAGTCGTAGGACCTCATGAGTCGTAGAGTCTTCAAGTCGTAAGACCTCATGAGTCGTAGAACCTCATGAGTCGTAGAACCCTTAAGTCGTAAGACCCTATGAGTCGTAAGAAGCTTGTCTCGTTGAGTCATGAAGCTCTTAAGTCGTAGGCCTGCTAACTCGTAGGTCCCTTTAGCAATTAGGTCGTTGACTCTTTTTTTTTAAATCACTAAGTCGTCACATAACTTAAGTCGTACACCTCTTATCTCGTAAGACTATGAGTCGTACACCTCTTATCTCGGAAGACTATGAGTCGTACACCCCTTATCTCAGAAGACTATGAGTCGTACACCCCTTGAGTCGAAGAAACTTAAGGGTTAACAGATTGAATTCAAGTAAACTAACTTGATAAATTGTTAATTCATAAAGTAATGAATTGGAAGTTAGTTAAATTAAAGTTGAGTTGTGAACTAAATTTAAAATGGGTTGAATTTGCAAATAAATTCAAGTAAGCAGAAATTAATTGTAATTTCCTTGTTATTGATAAAATGAATTCACGATGAATTGAATATGGAAATGTGAAATTTAAAAAGAATAAGTGAATATACTAATTGAATTAAATTAGTGAATGGAATAAATTTGATAAATGAAAATCAAATCAAGAATTGAAATTGGAAATTGTTTACAAGGAAATGAACTTGAGTTTTGAAGTGAAATAGCTTAAGTAAATATTGAATAAATACTCGACTTAAGAAAAATTTTGTGAAATGGTTTCAAATGAAATGAATGAGAATATGGAATGTAAGTTAAATTGAATGGAATCAATTTAAATGGTTGTTAGCTTAAGTAATCATTTAGTTGCATGAATATTAACAAATCTGAATAGAAAGAATTATCGTTTGACAAAAACGAGATTGTATAAATTCTATGAGTTAATAAAAGCAAATAGAAATTGAATTTTGTATCAATTGAAATAGATATGAGTTAAATTCATTTAGAAATGAATTGAATGTAAGAAAGTGAGTTGTTAATCACTTGAATTGAATAGAAATTGAATGTGAATTGAATGAAAGCAATTTAAATTGTATCGAAACCTTATGAATTGCTAATAGAATTTATTTTGAATGAATTGCTAATGAAATCTATATATTGTTATTGAAAATGAATGAAATGTTAAATAGATTTCTTATAATTGTCACTGACGTGTTTAAACTGAGTAAGTGCAGGTTTTTGAAATCGTTTAGCTACAGTTTGGGTTGCGTAAATGCTAATAAAATAACTGCTTTGCTTAAAACGCTAATAAGGTACGCCTACGCAATAAAAAATAGGAAATATGAACTGTTTTTCTGCTTTTCCGACCGAGTGGGTCTATGTATATATATTCATGTCTTTTGTCAAATTGCAAAAGCTCCTCCGTACAAAGGAGACCCCGCCAAAATTATCTGAAAATTTTGGGAGTTAGAAAAATTTTGAAAATTTGGAAAAAATTTTGTTAACAGAAATTTGATTTTCAAATTGTAATGGGAATCTAGGAATTGAACTAGAATAGGTAAATAAGATTCAATCTTTGAAGTTAAAGATGAATCGAATTCAAGAAAATTTGAAATGAAAATCTGAATGAAAATTTGAAAATAAAAGGAATTCAAATTTAGTTGAAATTGTAAATTGAATTCAATGGAATTGAAAACGCAAAGTTAAATGGAAATGAATGTATAACTTTGTTTGTGAAGTGAAAATAAATATAAGAAGTATGTAAACACTTATATTGAACTTAAGAAATGAATTGAGGAAAATTCTTAAGTAAATTGGTTTTGGGGATCCATTTAGTAAAATTGGACATTGTTGTTAAGTGAATTATATAGGAAGTATAAAGGAAAATGGAATTGGATTTTGATTTTGAAGATAAAATTAATTTGCTCGACAAAGGTATGTATTTAAAATTCCAGTATGAGATTTGATGTGATTTTGATTTTGCCACTTGGCATTTTGCTTTCTATTGGGATTTGAGGGTCCGTAAGGACGTTTTGTAGTCGTACCGTGTTAGCCGCGCAAAGGAGACGCTGGCGAAATTTTTCAAAAATTTAGAGAGTTAGAAAATTTTTGAGAAATTTTGGATAATTAACAATTTGAATTTAAATTTAAATTTGAATTGTGAAGTAAAATAAAGTTGTTTGAAACAATGAAAGTGTTTGGAAAGTTAGTTGAAGTGATAATGAATCTTTAATAAAAAGATTTGTTTTGAAAATTTGATAAAACTATTTGGATTTGGTAAAATAGGTAACGGGTATTGGAACATTCTTCTTAACTTGTAATTTCGGGACGAAATTCTTTTAAGGGGGAAGATTGTAACGACCCTGAAATTTTGATATTGGAAATTAGGATATTTAATTGATTTTAAATATCTGGAATTCAATTTAATTTGAAATTTAAATATCAAAGTGAATTTGGTAAATTAGTTATTGAATTTAATCGTTAAATCTGGATAAAAATTTGAATCTTCAGTTTTAAGCCGATTAAAAATATTTTCAAGGCTTCGAACATTCATATTGACAATACTGAAGATAATAGAAGCTTCAGAATTGAATTTGGAAGTGATTTGTTCAATTTTGAAATTTATATCATTTAAATTGAATTTGAAAATAGCGTTCCGGAGCACAGTCTCGGAATTCGACGAAACCAGTTCCATTGAATCCGTAATATTGTATTATTATCGGATTTCAAATTTCGTAGCATTTGGGATTGTTGTGTGAGCGTATGATATATAAACGCGTTGGAAAACACATATATATATATTTATACACAATAGTCAACCTACATCAGCTGAGATTTTTGCGCTAGCCTGCTTCTTTTCACTATCAGCCTACGTTCTTTCTTTTCAGCTAGAATTCTTTCTCCATCAACACGTGTAATGTTTTAAACACGCCAACATCACATCTTGTTCCCTCTTTTCTTGTTAAAAACAGCCGAGACTTCACTTTTCTTTCTCGAGTTCAAAACAAATAATGGCCGAACAAATCCATCTTTCTCCTCCCTTTAAAATAAAAATACACGGCTCCTCCTTTTTCCAAACAAACATAAAATAAAAATTCAATTAAATCGTGATATCATTTCCTGGAAAGGGGAAAAGCGATTCGCGTTTGGATTTGAGTTTTGGGCTCACGCGTAAGTTATCTGAAAGAGATGGGGATGAGGCCGGCGACGCGCTGATGGTGTCACGGCAAAGGCATGTAGAAGAAAAGGGTTCGACAGTGCTTCGCGAGGGCTTGGGTGGCTCGGTGTTTTATGGGGAGGGTTCGACATCGCGATCGATTAATGGCGTGAGTAGGGCTTCGCAAGGCTAGCCATTATCGGTCTTTGGAGGCAGAGCTTCCAGTTCACGACTGTCTCTTAGAGCCGCTTGAGTGATACTCGATGAAGGTGACTCAGCAATTTGGGCTTGGGTAATTTTTACAATAAGGTAATAGTTCTGTTTCAATTTAAATTCATTAATTTGTATACAAAGGATATATATTCATATATGCATATAAGCAGTAAGTATATATGCATATCTATTTAAATAATATAGGGAAACAGTTTTAAATATAAAGTCAGTTCTGTTTTAATTAAATTAGAATTAGAGGTAAATTAAGAAAAGATGTATATACATATAATTTGGAAAATAGAATTTAAATGGTAATATGAATTATGTTTATAAGGTTCAATATGTATATGTAAACAAGATATATATATATATATATACAAGGTTGGAAATATAGGAATTTTGAATTTATGGAAGTTCATATGAAAATTTGATTTTTGAAATCTATGAATTGATTTTAAAATACAAATTATTAGTTAATTAAATTAAATTAAATTTATCAAAAGCGAATTTAATTATTCGTTGGTTCGAATATTAACAAATTATCAAATGTTTATACAAGGTCTAAAAATGGTGAAATCAAGTCAAAATGGATTGGATTGCAAATAAAAGCAAAGGTGAGATCTTCTCACTCAAATGAAAAGTTAATTTTTGCAGTTATTGATTGATTGACTATTTGGATGTGATATTAGATATAGTAGGATATATCTATATATATATTGGAGTTGATTGATTTCTCGCACTATATAGCGGATGAGACCCTATTGCAACGCATAATAGCGGATTGATATTTTTATAAATCCCATATACCATGATATTCCACCTTGAAGTGGAATTGGTATTGTGCTAACATCTGTGGATGTAGGGAAACAGGTTGGAGGGATCCAACTGGATTTCTTAAATTATATGAATTTGTTTCATATGTTATGTGTTGATTATTTATAATCTATGTATGATTATATCTGTGATTGTATTGTTGAAGGCTAAATTTAGCCGAATGTATTTTTGGTATCGTTGGATACTAGAAATAAATGAAATTGGATTTTTGACATTAAAATTGGAAATTTTAAGTAAATTCCTTTTGAAAGAATTGAATAAATTTAAAAGAAGTAATTTTAAAAGCGTAAAGTTAATTTTTGAAATGTTATCGAATTGTTTCAAAAATATGGGAAAGATTGTTATAAATGGATTTTGAATAGTATTTTTCGAAAAGTTG
Organism: Allium fistulosum; assembly: GCA_030737815.1. Taxonomy (NCBI): domain Eukaryota; kingdom Viridiplantae; phylum Streptophyta; class Magnoliopsida; order Asparagales; family Amaryllidaceae; genus Allium; species Allium fistulosum. Next base: position 924,966,235 of record CM060906.1, read on the forward strand.
GAAAATTTATTGAAAATGGAATTTTAAATGGTTTGGAAAAGATAAAGAAATTTATTTAAAAGGAGATAAATTTGTTGAAATCCAATTGATAATTGATTTAGTATTCGAAGATAAATCGTTGAGAAATTTATATGAAATTTATTTGATGTTGAATGAAAAATTGATTTGTGTTGAAATAAAACTTAGAGATCAATTTGTAATTGATTTGGTGTTTTGAAATAAATGTTTGGAAAAATCAATTTGGGATTGGAAATAAATTGGAAATCAATTTGAAATTGATTTGGTGTTGAAAGTGAATATTTGGGAATGTAAATTCAAAATCAGATTTATGAAAGGAAAGGGAATTTTTTTAAAAAATAAACATTGATTTATTTTTAAAAGTGTGGAAAAATATGATTTGAAAATTGGTTTTCAAAGTGATGAAGTGTGGAAATAAATTTACTGATTGGGATGTAAATTTGAAATAAATCGATAAGGATTTATTTAAGTGGTTTAAATGAATGTGATTCGGAAATTGTTTTCAAATGGTTGAAGTATAAACCATATACCGGGAAGATATTTGAAATTTAATAATTTGGGAAAATTATTTAAATTGATTGATTGTTTTGAATATTATTGATAGTTAAACCACCGACTATCAATACTTGCCTTTGAAATGACATTTGAATTTGTTTTTAAAACAAACGCTTATTATTCGGTTTAGCCGGGAAAGGACCTTTGTGTCAGATAACCCATTCCGAATAATAATACGATGATATGGATCATATTGAAGACTGATGATGAAGACCGAGTATTTGTGAAAACGATAGGATGACCTATCGATTGTCTCTGCACCGTTAGCTACGGTATTGAGATTTCCTTTATGATGGGAAGTTTTATCGGGATTGTGAATATCCGGATTGCAAGGGCTTCTTTGGAAGTGCCTTCGGTTCTGTTCGAACCCAGAACAGACTTGTATGGTTACATGTCTGACATTACGTTTTGAGATATAAAGCTGATTTCTTTCAAATACATTTCTGTTGGTGGCGGAGAATTTATTCTCTTAGCTTAACACCCTTCTCTAAGACGTACGAGCTCAGAGGTTATGTAGTTGAAATTTATCAGCGATATATTCCCAATTTGGTAATGTGGCATGCTGAGTGTTGCTGTAATGATGATCATTTATTGATCATTTGTGATCAAAGCGTGGCTTTGTGAAAAAGCATAGCTTTGTGGACGAGACTTCGTCAGGGCCTCAACAACCTGGAAATGGTCGAAACAGGAATGTTGCGGCAAGGTTATGAGGGTCGCGCCCTTTAGGGTATGTCATTTCTTTCTGGAAATGGGTGGTATCATGGTATGGAGCCCAGATACTTACTCATGTGGACACACTTTATTTATTATGTGTGATGTTGGTTACTGTAACGACCCCGAATTTTAATTACATTTAATTGATAATTAAATGATTTTTTGAATCAAAATTGTGAAATTAATTGATAATGGATGCGAGTTTCCCCGAAGTAAATTAATATATATATATATATATATATATAGAAAAACAAGACAAGTAGTATTAAAGTAAAATTGATAATAAATATGAAGTAAACAAGTAAGAAAGAAAAAAAGAGACAAGTATGAAAGCATAACCAGGCATGAGAAAAATATTAAGAATCTTGTAGGTGAGGTTTGGAAAGGCAAAGTAAGAGACATAGAGTACACATACATTAAATGCTAGCATACTTAAGTCAATTCGAAATGTTTGAAAATCCTTTCAGCCTCCTTTTGCAAGAAAAATCTCTGATCGAAATGAAAAATCTTGTACCAGCCTGAATACCTGTTTTCTATTTATCAAGCACCCTTCTTCTTTTCGTTCATTTAAACAAGGCAAACCAGGAAATTTCCAAAGCCTGAAACTTTTCTCCTCAAAACATTTTCTAAAGCCTGTAACTAATTATCAAAGTTTAAGCTAGATAGTCAAGCAAAGTTCAAACCTCATTCAAGTAGAAGGCTCTGTTCTTCTTCTTAATCACTGTGAGTAACTACACCTCTTTAAACTTAAGTATTAAGATTGTTGATTATTCTATCTGGAATGAATATGAGTATGATTTCCTGTGGATATATGTTGGTATTTGAATGAATGCATAGCTGTACCATTTGATACCATGTTCCTGTTTATCTTTAGTCCCAGGTTTGCAAATAACTTTTGATTTCTTAATCTGATAACTATTATAACCTGCAATATAAACGGAAGTTGTTTGTTTGAATATAAGTTAAGTTTTAAAAATTCATCCCAGTCAAAATAATTTGTTGATTGTTTTGTAAACCAAAAGAACTGAGCAAAACTTTAAATGGGTCGAAATACAAGTTTCTTAATTCACGAATTCAGGTATGTAAGTCGAATCCTTATACTAAAACGTGATTTTTAAATCAAGAACCAAAATTTTTAGATGGGGGTTTAAAGAGCAGTATGGGTTTGTTCGAATTTCGAAATTTTGGCATTCTCTGGCGACCACTGTCTCGTGATGGTTGAGGCTTAGGCTAGTGATGGAGGGACGAACGGTGGTTGCGGGAAAATTAGTGTGATGGTGGGTAGTTGATCGTGGAGGTCGCGGCGAGTAGTTTTCAGTTCGTAACCCTAGTTTGGTCGAGGCCGAGTATTTTGGTTCGTTTGCTTCCTACAGTTGATCGAGTGTTATGAGATTTTGGGGAATGATAGTTGGGTAGTAGATGAAGTCGAGGCCGGAGTGGCAGAACATCAGGTGGTCGAATTTGTGCAAGCGTGGCAATGACAGGTTTTGGGGTGGTGACGCTCTTGCGTTTCCAGGCTTCGAATTTGTACTCGATTTTGATTTCGAGTCAGGGGATGAGTGATTTGATGTTCGAGTTTGTGTATGGGGATGTTAGACGATGAGGGAAGATCATCGATGATTATCGGAATAGATCAAAGTCACCGTGCATGTGCACGGTGAACATTCTGGTGATGTTCTGTTGTTTTGAGCAGCAGTTTACACTCGCATTTTACTCGAGTAAATGGGAGTTTGGCTCAAAGTAGAGGGGGTTGTGCCTCGAAGCAGTTTTCAGTTTTCTCGGGTCAGTTATTGTTTCAGGTTTCTTTTGTAAAACCTGGCAGTAATTTGAAGTTTGAACAAATTAAATGAAAGTTAAAATTCTGAAAGTAGATTTAAACAAGGTTTAAATCCAGTTGAAGTATGAATTCAAATTTAAATCTTTGAATTCAAATCTGAAATGAAATAAAAGTTCTAAATTATTTAAAAGTAGTTTTCAGGCTTTAAATACCTGACAGTTTCAGATTTTTCAATTTAATTTAAAATTTTGAAAACCAGAACTTAAACAGTGGTTTAAATTCAAAGTTAGTGTTTAGATGCAAATAAACTTTTGAATCTTAAGGTTTTAAAATGCGAATTTGGATTTTTAAATTCAAGGTTTTAAAAGCAAGTTGAATCAAAGTTGTAAATCAAATGTTTAAATTAATGTATATCAAATGATTTATAATTAATGGAAGGTTAAATCATTTGTTTAACTCGAATTTGCAAATTAAAATATTGATGTATTTTGAAAGCTTAATTTTTAAATAAAAATTAAGTAGATTAGTTTTAAAAGCTTTTTCTTATATAAGTAATAAATGTTTTTACATTTCTTTTAAAACTTTATAAAGTAATATTAAAATTTGGTTAATGTTAAATGGTAAATCATTTTAAATCTTAAATTCAAAATGGGATTCAAATTTAAATTCAAAAAGAGATAATGAAGGTAATAAAATGATTTAAATTAATAAGGTAATTAAAGAATGATTTATTTAATGTATTAATAAATAAAGTTTAGATTAATTTAAAATTAGAAATGATCAATGATGAATTGATCTAAGATAATTTCTTAAGAAAGTAATTTAAGAAATGTTATTAGTTAATGAAGAAAATTAACTAGAAATTATTAAGTAATTAAATTTATGTGATTAAATTTGATTTGAATTAATAAGACTTATTAATTAAGATAATCAATTGTAAATTGTTAATTACTTAATGAAAGCAATTAAGGGGTTAATTAATTAAGTTATAGATTAAGGTTAATTAATTTATATGATTTATAAATTAAGGTAATTAATTTGAGGATAATTAATAAATGATTAAAGGTTAATTAATAAAAAAAATGGTTTATAATTAATAAATGGTTAATTAACCAAGATTTGTAGTTTATTCATAAGTAATTAATCTGGTATAAATTAATTATAATCAAATATTAATTGATTCACTTATGGATGTTTGGATTCTATTGATTTGATTGTTGATATCCCTGATTATGATGCTTTGTGATACACCCTGATTTATGTTGTGATCTGTAATTTCTTTATCTGTGATATTTATACATCTGTGATCTGTATGGGAAAGATAAGCGTTATAGTTTATATCGCTTATCAACTATATTTTCATGTTTTAATCTGGTTTGATTGAAATGATGTTGCACTGTTGTGTAAAACCCCTGGACCACACCTTTACACACACAAATATGGATTTCACTCGGAAATCAGTTAAGTTACAGATAATTTAAATTTGATGTTTTGAAATTGAAATTTTAATTTCAATTGATTTTGAAATTGGAAATTTGGGTTTAAAATGAAAAGCTTTTGAAATGGAATTTCAAAGATAAAAGTTATTTTGAATAACTTAATCGAGTTTTGAAAATTTAAATAATTTGATTTAAATTTGAATTCAAGTTTAAAATTGAATCCTAAAATTTGTAACTAGGGATTGAAAATGTTATAAATGTGTTTATCTGAATTTAAACTATTTTAAAGATAAAATTTTGAGAATTTGGATTTAACCCAAAAACTTTAACTCGTATAAATGAATCAGATTTTCTGAAATGAAACTGTTTGTTTTCAAATGATAAAAGCTTTCATATAAGAAAAGAAATTCCAGTTTAATTAAAGGAATTTCAAGATTGAATTGAAAAATGGTTTTTCAAATTAAGAATGAATTCTTTTTGAAAGCTATGAATTGAATCTGTTTATTTTTAACAGATTTAAAACGGTGATTTGTTTAAACCATTCGAAATGAAATTGTTTTGAAAGCTGTAAGTTAAATCTTTGTTTTATAGATTTAATGAGTTAAATTGAAATGGAAATTGATTTGGAAAATCTATGAATGAATCTTTTGTTTAAAAGATTAAAGTGTGCAAATTGTTTAAATCGTTGAAGGTTGTTAAAATGAATCTTTTTGTTTAAAGATTTGAAAATGGTATTTTGTTTAAACCATTTGAAAGAAAAGATTTTGGATAATAAGTTGTGACTTAATTGAAATCCCAATATCCATATGTTTTTAAATATCGCGCTCACTTTTCGGTTTAGCCGGGAGAGGACCTTTGTGTCATATAACCCGTTCCGAATACTGATACGTCGTATATGGATCGCATTTGAAGACCGGTGGTGAAGACCGGATATTTTCGAAAACGAAAGGACAACTCGTCGAATGTCTCTGCATCGACTGGTCCCCTGTATAGAGATTTTAGCACCCTTTGTGATGGGAAGTCCGGACGTGATTGGAAATTATCCAGAATTGCAAGGGCTTCATGAGAAGTGCCTTCGGTTCTGTTCGAACCCGGAACAGACTTGTATGGTTACATGTCTGACATTACACTTTGAGATATAAAGCAGATTTCTTTCAAATACATTTCTGTTGGTGGCGGAGAATTTATTCTCTTAGCTTAACACCCTTCTCTGAGACGTACGAGCTCAGAGGTTATGTAGTTGAAATTTATCAGCGATATATTCCCAATTTGGTAATGTGGCATGCTGAGTGTTGCTGTGTGATGATCATCGTTTGATCATTTGTGATATGATCATTTGTTTTATCATTTATCTTTGTGATCATAGGTTGATCATCTGTTGACCCAAAGCATGGCTTTGTGACAAAGCGTAGCTTTGTGGACGAGACTTCGTCAGGGCCTCACAACCCGGAAATGGTCGAAACAGGAATGTTGCAGCAAGGTTATGAGGGTCGCGCCCTTTAGGGTATGTCATTTCCTTTTGGAAAAAGGTGGTGTCATGGTATGGAGCCCAGATACTTACTCATGTGGACACACTTTATTATTATGTGTGATGTTGGTTACCGAGGCCTCAGATAAAGGTCCCAAAGTACCGGGGTGGCATATTCGTGAGTTACCTGTTACAGGGGTAACCCGACCTTGTGTTGGCAGAGAGCAGTTTGTCTCTCGGGGCGTCCCGCCAGAGGCGTTCCCATGCGGTGGAAGGAAGTTCCTTAGCCTGACCATTTATTGGAAATCCATTTGTCCAATATGGAACTTGTACGGTTTTAGTTGTAGAACCTGCCATTTACGTACGGTGGTCACCACTGTATAGATGGTAGCTATAGTAGGCATACGATACTGGTCGTATGTTGGCTAAGATTAATATTATACTTTCGAAATGTTTTCTGTACTATGCACTAATAATAATATCAAGATGATTTTACGTAGTAAGCATCTTTGACTATCATAAGAAGAAATCTCCTCCAATTCTGCGTTGCATTGTGTGTGTGGCGGGAGGTCTTATGGTAGTTTCATTTTCTAAAAAGCATTGCGGATTTCAATGTTTAAAATTCTTTTGCTGTTGTTTAAAGTTAAACTGTTTTTGTTGCTCACACCAGTCCCACGACTGACCTGGAGTTTATTGTTCCTTTCCTAAACTCTGGGTGCCTACCATTTTCCACACGGGCAGTCTAGAGTTGGGTTTCTCAAACATTCAGGTTTAGTAGATTATCTGGAGCTAGTTCAGTATTTGGAGTTCAGGACTGCACTTGCTTCTCTTTGTGGTTCGAGCTTGACATTGAAGATCATTTTGGGGTCAGTCACTCTGACTAATCATTTGGAGTTATCATTTCTATTTTCCGTTGTTATTTCTTGTATCTCTGATATGGTTGTATCATATTGATATCATTGTTTTATATCATACTGGATATTGTATTCATTGGATTGTATATGATATCATCTATTTTTATTCCGCTGTGTTGTTATACTTAATGGTGTTATAAGCTCCGGAGAACCAGATTCGACGTTTGAATCTTCGGCATTTTGAGTACAAGTGAAGTACGGATGCCGATTTTCGAAGGTCGACTTTTGGGACTCTTATATTTGGTATCAGAGCTAAGGTTGAACTTTAGCTCAGGAGTATAACACATTAAGTAGCTCATTAGATATAGAGTGAAGTAAACTCTAGAATGAGTAATTCTCAGATATCCATCCGTACGCCTCAGTAAATTCTCTTACTATCCACTGATAGTGAGTATGAGTGCAAGAAGAGGATGAGATAGGGGACAGGGGAATACGACTATAATTGGTCAATACTCTGTAACAACAAGGAAGAAATCTTTTCTCTATCAATCTCTTTTGTTCAACATCTCTTTTCTCAATTCTTCGATAATTTCTGGTAGATCCAGAAAGAAGATTCGATATATTAATATGGGACATAAACTCCAGATAGGCCAGACTTGTTTGTTTGGATGTATTGGTTGCCTTGGTTGCTTTGATTGCTATAGTTGATAGGTACATTTTGGTTTCTAAACTAAAAGATTTGAAATTGTATCCATATAACTATCTATTCTTTGGGTCCCAATATATTTTACGAATGGTTAGTTATCCTTTCAGACTAACCGATGCCATTGTATATTTCGTAGATCTGGATAACCCGAGTATCGTGTGAAAGAATTCAACAGATTCGTTCTTGTATATATTATTGATATTCTGATTTGGTAAGCCAAATGCAGAATAGCTGTTTAGTTTGATTTGATGAAACATTCTTCATCTATCTTTTTGTCTTCTTGGTAATTTCGAGGACGAAATTCTTTTAAGGGGGGAAGTCTATAACGACCCCGAATTTTAATTACATTTAATTGATAATTAAATGAATTTTTGAATCAAAATTGTGAAATTAATTGATAATGGATGCGAGTTTCCCCGAAGTAAATTAATATATATATATATATATATATATATATATATATAGAAAAACAAGACAAGTAATATTAAAGTAAAATTGATAATAAATATGAAGTAAACAAGTAAGAAAGAAAAAAAGAGACAAGTATGAAAGCATAACCAGGCATGAGAAAAATATTAAGAATCTTGTAGGTGAGGTTTGGAAAGGCAAAGTAAGAGACATAGAGTACACATACATTAAATGCTAGCATACTTAAGTCAATTCGAAATGTTTGAAAATCCTTTCAGCCTCCTTTTGCAAGAAAAATCTCTGATCGAAATGAAAAATCTTGTACCAGCCTGAATACCTGTTTTCTATTTATCAAGCACCCTTCTTCTTTTCGTTCATTTAAACAAGGCAAACCAGGAAATTTCCAAAGCCTGAAACTTTTCTCCTCAAAACATTTTCTAAAGCCTGTAACTAATTATCAAAGTTTAAGCTAGATAGTCAAGCAAAGTTCAAACCTCATTCAAGTAGAAGGCTCTGTTCTTCTTCTTAATCACTGTGAGTAACTATACCTCTTTAAACTTAAGTATTAAGATTGTTGATTATTCTATCTGGAATGAATATGAGTATGATTTCCTGTGGATATATGTTGGTATTTGAATGAATGCATACCTGTACCATTTGATACCATGTTCCTGTTTATCTTTAGTCCCAGGTTTGCAAATAACTTTTGATTTCTTAATCTGATAACTATTATAACCTGCAATATAAACGGAAGTTGTTTGTTTGAATATAAGTTAAGTTTTAAAAATTCATCCCAGTCAAAATAATTTGTTGATTGTTTTGTAAACCAAAAGAACTGAGCAAAACTTTAAATGGGTCGAAATACAAGTTTCTTAATTCACGAATTCAGGTATGTAAGTCGAATCCTTATACTAAAACGTGATTTTTAAATCAAGAACCAAAATTTTTAGATGGGGGTTTAAAGAGCAGTATGGGTTTGTTCGAATTTCGAAATTTTGGCATTCTCTGGCGACCCACTGTCTCGTGATGGTTGAGGCTTAGGCTAGTGATGGAGGGACGAACGGTGGTTGCGGGAAAATTAGTGTGATGGTGGGTAGTTGATTGTGGAGGTGGCGGCGAGCAGTTTTCAGTTCGTAACCCTAGTTTGGTCGAGGCCGAGTATTTTGGTTCGTTTGCTTCCTACAGTTGATCGAGTGTTATGAGATTTTGGGGAATGATAGTTGGGTAGTAGATGAAGTCGAGGCCGGAGTGGCAGAACGTCAGGTGGTCGAATTTGTGCAAGCGTGGCGATGACAGGTTTTGGGGTGGTGACGCTCTTGCGTTTCCAGGCTTCGAATTTGTACTCGATTTTGATTTCGAGTCAGGGGATGAGTGATTTGATGTTCGAGTTTGTGTATGGGGATGTTAGACGATGAGAGAAGATCATCGATGATTATCGGAATCAATCAAAGTCACCGTGCATGTGCACGGTGAACATTCTGGTGATGTTCTGTTGTTTTGAGCAGCAGTTTACACTCGCATTTTACTCGAGTAAATGGGAGTTTGGCTCAAAGTAGAGGGGGTTGTGCCTCGAAGCAGTTTTCAGTTTTCTCGGGTCAGTTATTGTTTCAGGTTTCTTTTGTAAAACCTGGCAGTAATTTGAAGTTTGAACAAATTAAATGAAAGTTAAAATTCTGAAAGTAGATTTAAACAAGGTTTAAATCCAGTTGAAGTATGAATTAAAATTTAAATCTTTGAATTCAAATCTGAAATGAAATAAAAGTTCTAAATTATTTAAAAGTAGTTTTCAGGCTTTAAATACCTGACAGTTTCAGATTTTTCAATTTAATTTAAAATTTTGAAAACCAGAACTTAAACAGTGGTTTAAATTCAAAGTTAGTGTTTAGATGCAAATAAACTTTTGAATCTTAAGGTTTTAAAATGCGAATTTGGATTTTTAAATTCAAGGTTTTAAAAGCAAGTTGAATCAAAGTTGTAAATCAAATGTTTAAATTAATGTATATCAAATGATTTATAATTAATGGAAGGTTAAATCATTTGTTTAACTCGAATTTGCAAATTAAAATATTGATGTATTTTGAAAGCTTAATTTTTAAATAAAAATTAAGTAGATTAGTTTTAAAAGCTTTTTCTTATATAAGTAATAAATGTTTTTACATTTCTTTTAAAACTTTATAAAGTAATATTTAAATTTGGTTAATGTTAAATGGTAAATCATTTTAAATCTTAAATTCAAAATGGGATTCAAATTTAAATTCAAAAAGAGATAATGAAGGTAATAAAATGATTTAAATTAATAAGGTAATTAAAGAATGATTTATTTAATGTATTAATAAATAAAGTTTAGATTAATTTAAAATTAGAAATGATCAATGATGAATTGATCTAAGATAATTTCTTAAGAAAGTAATTTAAGAAATGTTATTAGTTAAAGAAGAAAATTAACTAGAAATTATTAAGTAATTAAATTTATGTGATTAAATTTGATTTGAATTAATAAGACTTATTAATTAAGATAATCAATTGTAAATTGTTAATTACTTAATGAAAGCAATTAAGGGGTTAATTAATTAAGTTATAGATTAAGGTTAATTAATTTATATGATTTATAAATTAAGGTAATTAATTTGAGGATAATTAATAAATGATTAAAGGTTAATTAATAAAAAAAATGGTTTATAATTAATTAATGGTTAATTAACCAAGATTTGTAGTTTATTCATAAGTAATTAATCTGGTATAAATTAATTATAATCATATTTTAATTGATTCACTTATGGATGTTTGGATTCTATTGATTTGATTGTTGATATCCCTGATTATGATGCTTTGTGATACACCCTGATTTATGTTGTGATCTGTAATTTCTTTATCTGTGATATTTATACATCTGTGATCTGTATGGGAAAGATAAGCGTTATAGTTTATATCGCTTATCAACTATATTTTCGTGTTTTAATCTGGTTTGATTGAAATGATGTTGCACTGTTGTATAAAACCCCTGGACCACACCTTTACACACACAAATATGGATTTCACGTGGAAATCAGTTAAGTTACAGATAATTTAAATTTGATGTTTTGAAATTGAAATTTTAATTTCAATTGATTTTGAAATTGGAAATTTGGGTTTAAAATGAAAAGCTTTTGAAATGGAATTTCAAAGATAAAAGTTATTTTGAATAACTTAATCGAGTTTTGAAAATTTGAATAATTTGATTTAAATTTGAATTCAAGTTTAAAATTGAATCCTAAAATTTGAAACTAGGGATTGAAAATGTTATAAATGTGTTTATCTGAATTTAAACTATTTTAAAGATAAAATTTTGAGAATTTGGATTTAACCCAAAAACTTTAACTCGTAAAAATGAATCAGATTTTCTGAAATGAAACTGTTTGTTTTCAAATGATAAAAGCTTTCATATAAGAAAAGAAATTCCAGTTTAATTAAAGGAATTTCAAGATTGAATTGAAAAAATGGTTTTTCAAGTTAAGAATGAATTCTTTTTGAAAGCTATGAATTGAATCTGTTTATTTTTAACAGATTTAAAACGGTGATTTGTTTAAACGATTCGAAATGAAATTGTTTTGAAAGCTGTAAGTTAAATCTTTGTTTTATAGATTTAATGAGTTAAATTGAAATGGAAATTGATTTGGAAAATCTGTGAATGAATCTTTTGTTTAAAAGATTAAAGTGTGGAAATTGTTTAAATCGTTGAAGGTTGTTAAAATGAATCTTTTTGTTTAAAGATTTGAAAATGGTATTTTGTTTAAACCATTTGAAAGAAAAGATTTTGGGTAATAAGTTGTGACTTAATTGAAATCCCAATATCCATATGTTTTTAAATATCGCACTCACTATTCGGTTTAGCTGGGAGAGGACCTTTGTGTCATATAACCCGTTCCGAATACTGATACGTCGTATATGGATAGCATTTGAAGACCGGTGGTGAAGACCGGATATTTTCGAAAACGAAAGGACAACTCGTCGAATGTCTCTGCATCGACTGGTCCCCGGTATAGAGATTTTAGCACCCTTTGTGATGGGAAGTCCGGACGTGATTGGAAATTATCCAGAATTGCAAGGGCTTCGTGAGAAGTGCCTTCGGTTCTGTTCGAACCCGGAACAGACTTGTATGGTTACATGTCTGACATTACACTTTGAGATATAAAGCAGATTTCTTTCAAATACATTTCTGTTGGTGGCGGAGAATTTATTCTCTTAGCTTAACACCCTTCTTTGAGACGTACGAGCTCAGAGGTTATGTAGTTGAAATTTATCAGCGATAAATTCCCAATTTGGTAATATGGCATGCTGAGTGTTGCTGTGTGATGATCATCGTTTGATCATTTGTGATATGATCATTTGTTTGATCATTTATCTTTGTGATCATAGGTTGATCATCTGTTGACCCAAAGCATGGCTTTGTGACAAAGCGTAGCTTTGTGGACGAGACTTCGTCAGGGCCTCACAACCCGGAAATGGTCGAAACAGGAATGTTGAAGCAAGGTTATGAGGGTCGCGCCCTTTAGGGTATGTCATTTCCTTCTGGAAAAGGGTGGTGTCATGGTATGGAGCCCAGATACTTACTCATGTGGACACACTTTATTATTATGTGTGATGTTGGTTACCGAGGCCTCGGATAAAGGTCCCAAAGGACCGGGGGTGGCATATTCGTGAGTTACCTGTTACAGGGGTAACCCGACCTTGTGTTGGCACAGAACAGTTTGTCTCTCGGGGCGTCCCGCCAGAGGCGTTCCCATGCGGCGGAAGGAAGTTCCTTAGCCTGACCATTTATTGGAAATCCATTTCTCCAATACGGAACTTGTACGGTTTTAGTTGTAGAACCTGCCATTTACGTACGGTGGTCACCACTGTTTAGATGGTAGCTATAGTAGGCATACGATACTGGTCGTATGTTGGCTAAGATTAATATTATACTTTCGAAATGTTTTCTGTACTATGCACTAATAATAATATCAAGATGATTTTACGTAGTAAGCATCTTTGACTGTCATAAGAAGAAATCTCCTCCAATTCTGCGTTGCATTGTGTGTGTGGCGGGAGGTCTTATGGTAGTTTCATTTTCTAAAAAGCATTGCGGATTTCAATGTTTAAAATTCTTTTGCTGTTGTTTAAAGTTAAACTGTTTTTGTTGCTCACACCAGTTCCACGACTGACCTGGAGTTTATTGTTCCTTTCCTAAACTCTGGGTGCCCACCATTTTCCACACGGGCAGTCTAGAGTTGGGTTTCTCAAACATTCAGGTTTAGTAGATTATCTGGAGCTAGTTCAGTATTTGGAGTTCAGGACTGCACTTGCTTCTCTTTGTGGTTCGAGCTTGACATTGAAGATCATTTTGGAGTCAGTCTCTCTGACTAATCATTTGGAGCTATCATTTCTGTTTTCCGTTGTTATTTCTTGTATCTCTGATATGGTTGTATCATATTGATATCATTGTTGTATATCATACTGGATATTGTATTCATTGGATTGTATATGATATCATCTATTTTTATTCCGCTGTGTTGTTATACTTAATGGTGTTATAAGCTCCGGAGAACCAGATTCGACGTTTGAATCTTCGGCATTTTGAGTACAAGTGAAGTACGGATGCCGATTTTCGAAGGTCGACTTTTGGGACTCTTACAGTTACCGAGCGCTCGGATAAAGGTCCCAAAGGACGGGGTGATGACATATTCGTGAGTTACCTAGTTACAGGGTTAACTCGGCTTTGTTGGCAGAGAGCTGTTTGTCTCTCGGGACGTCCAGCCAGAGGCGATCCCATTCGGCAGTAGGAAAGGAAGTTCCTTAGCCTGACCATTTGTTGGAAATCCATTTCCCAATACGGAACTTGTACTGTTTTAGTTGTAGAACCTGCCATTTACTTATGGTGGCGCTCCACTGTTTAGATGGTTGCTATAGTAGGCATAGTTCGGAATGTCTATGCTGGCTAAGATTAATATTATACTTTCGAAATGTTTTCTACACTAGACATTAATAATAATATCCATTGATTTGCGTAGTAAGCATCTTTGACTATCATAAGAAGAAATCTCCTCCAATTCTGCGTTTGCATTGTGTGTGTGGCGGGAGGTCTTATGGTAGTTTCATTTTCCAAAAGCATTGCGAAATAATTTTGTCTTTCTTTGTGAAAATAACTGTTTTACGATCTCACACCAGTCACCATGACTGACTCGGAGTTTATTGTTCCCTTCTAAACTCTGGTGCCCATAATTTTCCACACGGGCAGCCTAGAGTTATTTTTATCAGGATATTCTGGAGCTTTGGGGATAAGCTGGATGGCGAGACGTACTTCCGTACTTGTTATTTATTTCCGCTGTGTATTCTGTATGAGGACAGGTTTATATAACTGTCCATTGTTGTATTCAGTTGTATATTGACTCTGATTGATGTATTGTATAAAACTGATATAGTTCTTTGTTTAAAAGATTATTGATTCATCTATTATATATTGTTCCGCTGCGAATGTGAGATTTTGTTGTTGTTTAGGTTTTTGTTTTTCTGGTCTCTTTTTCTTCTGTCTTCTTCTACCTCTTCATTTTAACCCTAATGGTTCGGTTTTCCGGCATTCAATTGTGCGGCATTTGATACAGTGGACATATTAATGTCGACTTTCGAGCGTCGAAAAATCGTCATCGTTACAAATTCCTTTACTTACTCAAATTTATTTTAAAATCCATTAATTCTATTTTTACTTCTATATTTAAGATTTAAAATCTTATTTTAAACTGGAAATATCCATTTCATTCTTTATTCAAAATTCTCCCTTTTAATTCTACCCAATCATTTAAAATATTAAAATTTAATAGAATTTATTTAAAATATTTAAAATTCTTCCCTTTTTATTTTTGTAAGAAATATCATTTAAGTCTCCAACTTCTTTAATTTCATTTATTTAAAATCTCTATATTTTTCTTTTCCATATCCAGCATTTATTTAATAGAATTTAAATCAAACCTTTATTCTTTCCGAATTCATTCTTAATTTATCTAAAATTATTTTACTTAATGTTTCTCTCTTATATTACTTTTCAAAATCAAATCTTTTATATTTTTCACATCTTCAAAATATCCAAATATATTCAGCCAAACCTTTGCATTCAATAAATTTCCATTACCAAATTTATCAATATAATCATCACAGATTATCACATACATCACATCGCTGAATATAAAATATATTTAACGTTTTGAGGAATCCAGTTGGATCCCTCCAACCTGTTTCCCTGCATCCACATATGTTAGCACAATACCAAATCCACTTCGAGGTGGAATATCGCGGTATATGGGTTTATATAATATCATCCGCTATTATGTGGCGCATAGGTTCTCATCCGCTATATAATGCGGGAAATCAATCACTCCAATATATATATATATACTATTATATATCACATCCAGTCAATTCAATCATTCAACCAATGAGTGAGATTAACTCACCTTTGATTTTGCAATCCACTTCAATCTCGACTCAGCTACTGCCTCGATTCCTCTTGCGACCCCATCTCCTTCCCACCGAAACGAGCACTGCACGCCTTAACGAAGAACACATCTTTCTCCCGTCCTCCAATTCGCCGCCCACGGTTCCTGCAAACCATCACCGACCTCCTGTGTCGCTTTGCTCGAAACCGATGCCAACATGCGAGTACGCGAGCAACTCCAACTCATCATCGCATGTGAATCCACCCTTAGCTCGCGCCTTCGTTCCCCGAAAACTCGCGAGCCTCCAGACTGGTGACGACGAACTACGGCCGCCATCGCCTTCGACAACCCAAACACCAGCCCTCGCTCACAAACCTCCGCTCAGACATGTCGAGCCTTATAATACCACGACGCCGCGCTCCTCCCTCCCTTCGTAGCTGTCACGATCGCCGATCCCCTTTCTAAATGCGTCGCCCCATTTTCGTACACGAACGATTTGATTCAGATAAATTGAAAAAGAGGAATTCGTGAATTTAAATTGGAAAGGGTCTGCCATTATTTAATTTTGAGCTTTTCGATTTATTCGGCCATGGATTAAATTTTTGAGGAGAAATCGATTTTCCTTTAAAAACTCGATTGTTTGATTATATATTATATCTTTTTTCTCGACTGGTTGATATCTAGAAAGGTGAAAAAGGGAAACGTGTTTGATTGTTTATTTTAGAGGGGACACGTGTTGTTAAGGAGGAAACGTGTTAAATTTGTTTATTGTATGTGAATATATATATATATATATATATATAATTTAAATTCAAATTGTCTCGATTTACACAGTCTAAAATTTCGAATCCCTATCGACGTGTGCCGCTTGGCGTTCATAATGTTATACCCCTATTTCGATCACAATGGAAAAGGTTTCGAGTCCTAATTCGATCGTATGGAGAAGATAGCTTTTTTTGTACCCAGTTATTATTTAAATTTCCGATATCAGTTTCAGCGTGTTTATATATCGTACGGTGACACGATAACTCCAATCGCTACTAAAATTTGAGATCCGATAATAATACATTATTACGGATCCAATGGAACTGGTTTCAACGAATTCCAAGACTGTGCCTCGGATGGCTATTTTTAAATATTGATTTAAACAATAAAATTTCAAAACTGAACATACCATCTTTAAATTCAATTTTAAAAGTTCTATTATCTTCAGTATTGTTAATACAAAATTTCTAGGCCATTAAATTATTTTTAACAAGCTTAAAACTGAAGATTCCATATTTTACCCAATTTCAAATTATTAAAATCAATATTTTAATTGTCACATTACCCTTGCCCGGGGTATAAGAGATATCAAAGTCATAAGACGCTAAAAACTCCATCCACATGTACTGTCTCAAGTTCAAGTCCTTTTAAGAAAACAAATACTTCAAGGACTTATGATTTATGGAAAGTGCAAATCTCTCCCCTAGAAGATAAAGCCTCCATGACTTGAGTGTAAAAACATTAGCCACCAACCCAGGATCATGTTTTGAGTAGTTTCTCTCATGGGTCTTCATCTGCCTACTCGCATAACATACTACCCTTGCCTGTTGCATCAAGACTGCGCCTAACCTCGTACCACAAGCATCGATCAAAACTACAAATGGCTTCGTCCCATTTGGCAACACCAACACTAGTGCACTAGTCAATGCCTCCTTCAACCTAATGAAAGCATCCTCGCTCTTCGCATCCCAAGAAAAGGCTAGATTCTTCTTGGTAACATTGGTCAATGGAGCAGAAATCTTCTCGAAGTCCTTAATTAACTTTCGATAATAACCTATGAGACCAAGAAAACTTCTTACCTTCATGGCTTTCTTTGAAACATGCAAATCCTGAACTGCTGCCACCTCACTAGGATCCACTGCTAAGCCACTCTATGAGATAATGTGTCCTAAAAAGCATACCTCCTCTCTCCAAAAGTGGAACTTTGAAAACATAGCCTTAAGCTTATGTGCATTGAGTGTCCTAAGCACCTCCTTCAAATGCAATGCATGCTCCTCTCTTCTCGAATAAACCAGAATATCTTCCACAAATACCACTACAAACTTATTCAACAACTCCCTAAAGACACAGCTCATCAAATCAATATAGTAGGCAGGTGCATTGGTTAGTCCGAAGGGCATTACTAACCACTCATACAATGCATTGAGAGTATAGAACGTTGTCTTTTGAATACTATCCTTGGTTATGTGTAACTAATGGAATCCAGTAGCCAAATCCAATTGAGAAAGTACTCTAGCTCTAACCAACTGATCGAAGGGATCATCTATGCTGGGCAAGGGATAGTGATTCTTCTTCATAAACTTATTAGCCTCCCTATAATCGATGTAGAGTCAAAGTGAACCATCCATCTTGGTGGTAAAGACTATTTGTGCTTCCCACTTAGAAATGCTCCTCTAAATAAAGCCCTTCTCTAATAGCTCATTAACCTGCTTATCCAACTCGCGTCTTTCCTTTAGAGCCGTATGCTTTAGTGGTAAGGCTACAAGTCTATCATTCTCTACTAGATAGACCCTAAACTAGATCTCTCTCTAGGGTGGAAGACTAGTAACCTAAACAAAAACAATAGGGAATATCTAACTAAAGGCGTTGTACTAAGATTATCATGTGATAGGGCAAATGAATATAGGTAGCTCAACATAACAGATCCTCAAGGGTCTCAATAAACCTCAAAGCTAAGCCATCTACATGTGGTCAACCTAACCACCTTCCTATCACAGCCTAAAATAACGCTATACATGGTCATCCAGTCCATGCCTAATATCAACCCAAATCTAGAAAATCCCAGTACAAGGTCATCATAATCAAACTCGATCCGTAAGATAAACAATTTTAAACCCTTACATAATAAGGACAAATAGGCTGATCCTCCTATGGGGTTTACCAAACCTATGGGGTCCATCACTATACTAGTGTGCAAGTGCAAATCATCAACAATTCTTCTAGAGATAAAAGAATGAGAAGCCCCAGTATCAAATAATGTGTGAATAGATAAACCGAAAAGAGTAAGCTCACCGTCGATCACTATCTTCTTACACTTGTCTACCACTTGCTATGCACTTCAGCTACAGATCGCCTCCAATGCATAAGATGGAACCACCTGAGCTAAAGTTCGAGAAGAAGCTCTCGAGGGTGCGGTGCAAGCTTGCTTCATATGCCCAAACTGATCACAGTTATAACACTTCATCTTAGAAAGATCCGCCTTACACTCCTTAGCGAAATGCCCTTGCTTCCCACACCCATTGCATCTCAAGTCCTCCTTCTGAATCCTTCTTATCACTACAAATAAAGATGCCGAATATGTAGGAGATATGTCAGAAATTAAGATGTCAGAAGTAGTGGAAACTTTAGCAAGGGATATCGCATTTCAAATGCTTCAAGAAAATGTCGAACCTCAACAGGCTTGGAGGATATCGGGCATATGAAGAGAAAGATATGTTATATCTCAAAATAGTACCCAAGGACATCATGCATATGACAAGCTTGAAGTGATATCGAATGACAACATATGCCAAGAAACTATAGCAAATAGATTATCGAACTTAAAAGCAAATAAAAGCTGATACCGCATCACTAAAGGATATCGCATCATTGAAAGGTATCAAATATATAACCACAAAGAGGGTATACCGGAACTCTATAGATATCAGACATTTGTAATTATGTCTATTGCAAAGCATGTATAAGTGGCAACATATGTTGGGCTTTATAAGGTATAAGAGATACCAAATTGCTGTAAAATATGCCGCATATCATTAGCACCATCAAAGATGTCGAAAGCCAACAATGCAAGTGAGGATACCGTGTTTCACCAATATAACAATCAGTACTGTAAATCGTCATGCCGTAAATCATCATTCTAGAGAAGGATGTCATGAGTCATAAGTGCTTAAAGTAATATCATAAATCATCAATGTAAACGAGGATGCCATTTTTATCCGAATAACAAAAGATGTCGTAAATCTTCAACGTGAAGAGGGATGCTGTAAGTCACCAATGTGAAGAATACTATCGCATATCAACAACATAACGAAGGATGTTGAAAGACAACGTTCATGTCGCCTGCCACCACCCTTATACATACGAACCCAATAGCTATTTGGAAGGGGCAAATTCCTCTCATCACTTTTCTTACATTTTACAAGTTGAAAGCCTAAATTGAATTGGCGATTTTGGAGCCTATTATACTTTTGTGACTTTTTGCACATAAGAAATAGGACTATGAATTTTGCATTGCGTATTACAAGTGAATAAAGTCCTTTAGTTATGACTTGCATATGATTCTTGTGACTTTATATTTATGATACCAACATGAATTTTTTCAAAGGCCAAAATCATGAACAAGCATATTTCATTTTGGACTTACATACTTCTTTTGGGCTAACTCAAGGTTGACCAAGCCTATCACTAGCCTGGACCCATTTGCCTTGCATATTTTGGATTAAAATGAAAAATTGTTAACATAATGGTGCTAGAAGGAGCATCCGAACCTCCGATCTCCCATATAACCCATATCGAACTCCCTTAGCCCGCATATAAGGGTTTTAAAAGATTTACTCTAACCTTCATGTTCTATAAGGGTACTTTCCAAATTCTGCATAACCTTCTTTGGGCAACATGATGACTATTTCTGAACAAGGATCTTTTGTGCCTTATTTGGCCAAACCAGTTTATTAAGTCACTCATGACCCTTAGTTTCATGAACAACAAATGTTAAGATTATTGGCCTTGCAAATTATGGAAGAAAAGAAACAAGTTTCTCTTTATAATCCAGACAAATGGAGTATAAACCCATTCCATATAGGACCTACGCCAATCTTTGCCCTGGGAAAAAAGAGCCTAATGGAAGATTGTTTGTCCTAAAAAATGAGGAGGGCCATTCAATTCCAATACAAAAGAACTATCTTTGAAGAGGAAATAACAAGAGATTTCAACAAGTTTGACCAGAAATGGAATAAATTAATTGATCGTTCTCTTGCCTTAGTTAAAACTCAAGAATTTTCAAAAAAAGAGTTCACAGATGATACTAATGCACCAATCCAATGTTATAAGAAAGCCAAGTGGGAATCACAGACATAGTTCCCTAAAAACTCTCGATTCGTCGAAACCCATTTCCTTACCACCTCCAATGAGAATAATTTGCTTCTAACCAAGAGAAAACTGAATTACTGACCTTCTAAGAAGAGGCAACCTAAAAATGAAAAGAATCTTGAAGGTGCTCATAGCCAAGGTCATAGAACAAATGGACATGAAACCAACTAATGCCAAGCTCTAAAAGGAAAGATTGACAATTTCTTTGCTAAAGGAGAGCTTCAAGAGTTTGATAAAGAGATTTAACTGATGTATCTACAAGAATCAAATACTCAATAAAGAGGAATATTTCATAAGAAGGAATTATAAAATAAAGAAAAAAAGCCTTTGAGCCCACCAAGATGGCCTGGTCAAAGCACCTCCTAGAGGGAGCTCAGAGTAAGCCTCCGGTCCCGCCTATAAGGCATAGCCAGAGAACCACAAGCCTTCGATCCTACCTACGTGGCCTGGTTGGAGCACCTCCTAGATGGAGGATGGAGCAAGCCTTTGGTCTTGCCTAAGATGGCCTGGCCAGAGCACCGACCAGTCTTTAGTCCCGCCTATAAGGCCTATCTGAAGCTCCTTCTAGAGGGAGAATGGTGTAAGCCTTTGGTCCTGCCTTAGATGGCCTGGCCAAAGCACCCAGCGAGCCATCGGTTTTTCCTATAAGGCCTGACCGGAGTTCCACCTAGAGGGAGGATGGGTAAGACTTTGTTTTTCTCAAGATAGCTAACTAAACGCACCGCTAAAACCTAATTCATCACCTAAGATGGTGATAAAGGGTTCGATCAAAGTTCAGATCGTTACCTAAAGATGGTAATAAAGAAAATTAATCAAATCCTAAATCACTACCCAAAGAGTAGTAAGAGGCAGTCTTCTAGAGGAAGATCAACCGAATGTAAGAGCAAATCAAACTCTATCCTAAAGAAGGATCGAGACAGTCTTCTATAGGAAGGCCAGTCAAATGCAAAAGCAATCTTCTAGAGGAAGAATAGTAAAACATATGTGGTCCGACACCAAGGCAAATTTAAAGTAACCTTCGAAGGAAGGAGCAAAAGCTATCTATCATGCATGAGAATTTTGATTACAAATAGTAACATCTAAAAGACTATGACTTATTACCCAAGCTCGGGGCTTCATTCTTCGAAATATCGTATTAACTTTCAATCCATGATTTCTATATTAGAATTAAAATTAGCTAATAATGGGAATCTCTATTCATGGTCAAATTTCTAAATATCGGGAATCTCCGTTAACAATCAGGTTCTTAGATAACAAGAATCTCCGTTAATAGTCAGATTTCTAGATAGAATTCTGGTCTGGTTATCAGAAAAATACTGATCTTCTTATCAAATGAAGTTCTAAATTAATACCAGATGGATTTTTGGTCTTCTATTCAAATTATATTATGATATTATTACCATATCGGTTTCTGGTCTTCAGTTCGAATAATGTTACCAGATGGTTTTCTAGTCTCCTATTTCAAAGTTATTGCGAGAAGGTTTTCTGGTCTTCTATTAAAGTTATTGTTAGATGAATTTCCAGTCTTCTATCCAAAAAATATTATTACTTGAAGATTTCAAATCTTCAATATAGAAGAAATTGTAATTACAAAATGGATTTCCAAGTATCTACCCTTTGAGACTAAAGATTCAAACGGTAAGCTCCAAATTTCTAGGTGATAAAGCAAGAAGGCGAAGTTGTTAAAAGATTCTCTTCTCAAATTGCTAAATTAAGTTCTCCTAAAATGGATTTCAAATTTTCTAATAATGAGAATTTCGTTATTAGACGGATTTCTAATTTCCTATTAAATAAAGGAAGGGTTTTCTCGAACTTTTGATTAATTAGTTGCTAATCTTTTTATCAAAATAGATTATAGGTTTTAGCAACAAAGTTTATATCATGAAGACCAACCAATGAGCAATCAAAGGCTACCGATTATATTACAACCAAATCCAAGCTCTGGAAAATGAGTTGTATGTTTCAGATGATTCAACAAATTCAAAATGAAGAATACAAAGATTCATTGAAGGTAACAATCATTCAAATACAAATTTGTTTATTTTACATGTTATGTACAAGAATTACAAGTACTAAGAAGGGGTAGCCAAAAGGGAAATCTGCAAAAAAGGGGGGCTCATAAGCAATCCTTCATTAGGTGTTAAGGTTATGCACCTCCTTTTCAAATTTTAAGAGATCGAAGGAGAATCGATAATGTGACGAATCGCCTCATCTAGAAGTTGTTTAAGCTTTTTCTCTTTTCTCCGAATAATGTTTGTAGCGTCAATCGAATCAATTTAAATTTCTAATGCATGATTGAGCATCTTATTGTTAGTCCTTGAGAAGGATGGTTTTGATGACAACAACCTTAGGACTTGTTATAAAATATAAATACTAACATTATAGTTTAGATATATATGTATATGCAGGATATAAAAATGCAGGTACTAAGAATGAAGACTGTACAGTATAGAGATACATGACTGATGAATTTAAAGATCAAAGATATCAAGATTGAAGACTCATGAGTATCAAGAAATCAAGTTATCAAGAGTTCAAGATTTTAATAGTACAAGATAAGTATTGAGTCTAGAATTATGTTAAAACTTCATAATAGCACGGAAATCTTCACTCCATATTTCATTTGGGCTGGAACCCATTTCTACGTTCTTAGTGGCTTACAAACCTACGACAAGTAGCTTACAAACCTACGACAAGTGGCTTACAAACCCACGAACATCCTGGTTTTGTACAAGTTCTTGAGTCTTGATATGATGAGATATTCTGCAGGAAGAAGCTTGCAAAACTACTTCAAAATGGTTTTTCCAAATGATTTTCAAAACTGCTTTTCAAAATATTTTAGCCTTAAAATATTCTTTGTTTTTTTAAAATAAAATCTTGTTTTAAACTTCGTTTGTTTTTAAACTATCTCTTGTTTTAAAATATTTATTTACTCAGATTTTAAATCACTTTACAGATTAAGATTATATATATTAAAAATTACTTTCTAAACTCTTTTATATGTTTAAACTATATTCAAATATATTTACAAAGTTTAGAAATCGTTTTGACAAAATTATAGAAACCAATTTTAATAAGAAAATCAAAATCATCAATTTTGCCTAGAGCATGTCGACATCCCTCAACCCCCCATGTCGACATGGTGTCCGTTAAATTAAAAACTCAAATTTTCAAAAGAAGTGTCTATTCGTCATATCCTTTCACGAATAGATATGGCTGCTGATTTCCTATAAATACCAGTAGTTCTAAACGAATTTTTAATTAGATTTCACTTGTTTTCTCTTCGCTTCCTCTTCCACATTTATTCTAAAGAATTCCAAACTATACTCTACCGAAATACTAAGTGAATCAAACTTGATTATCTCCTGTTTGATTCTCTACCACTCTCTCCATAAGATCTCAGTGCTATTCAGAGTTATAGGATTATTTGTAAATCAAACTGTTGAGTAAAAGGTGCGGTGGAGCCTTGAAATCAATTGAGTGTGATTGTTGCCCCGGAAACCGATTAGGTGGTCTTGTGGCCTGGTAAATCAAGAGAATTTGCCCCAGACTCGAATACAGGAGGGTGTACCTCGTGGCCTTGAAATCGAGGGTGTAATCTGGGAGATTATTTTTGAAAAGAAATCCGTACGTTTGTTCGGGACTAGATGTAGGGTAACTCCGAACTAGTATAAAATCCAGTGTGTTCTTTCCTTTACTACTTTTATTTATTATTTGCATCTGTGTCTGATTCTATGATTATATCTATGTCTGTGAATTGCATTTGTTGGTAATTAAATTTACATAAGTTTCAAAAAGATTTAGAAAATCCACAAAACACTATCCACCCCCTCTAGTGTTATTCCAGCCTTAAGATCCGTAATCCGCATTTCTCACATTTGGTATCAGAGCAAGGTTTTCAAAGTTTTCATAATCTGAATTTTGAAAAAGTTTTTAAAAATGGCTATTTTTGGGGATTTTGTTAACACTAGTTTAAATCTGTTCAAATCATCATTGTCTCATAAGTCTGCATATAATTATTATAGAAAACCAAGTTATCTACCAAGTTTTTATTTTGTGCAGAAAGAAAAATGTTATATGGCTTTTGAAGAATCAACACTCAATGGACAAATTGTGCAAATCAGGAAGAATAAGTGGATACTTGATAGTGGATGTTCAAGACACATGACTGGTAATCCAGATATGCTGAATGATATTATCTATAAAGATAGAGGATTGGTTAATTTTGGAGACAACTCAAAAGGATATGTGAATGGCATCGGCAATGTCGGTAACTCTAAAACTCCTATTATTTCTATTGTTTTATTAGTTAAGAATCTGAAACACAATATGCTTAGCATTAGTCAACTTTGCGATAAAGAATACAAGATTAAATTTGAAAAAGATAAGTGTCACATCGAAGATAAAAATTCAAATATTATATTTGAAGGAATTAGGAAGAAAAATATTTACATCCTTAGTATGAAAGTTTCAAATGATAACTTATGTCTTTTGGCTAATACAAGTGACCCTTGGATTTGGCATAAAAGATTTGGTCATTTAAATTTCAAATTGTTATCTAGATTATCAAAACTTGACTTAGTTAGAGGTCTTCCCAAGTTAAACTTTAAAGTAGATAGTATATGTGATGCTTGCCAATTAGGAAAACTTAGGAAAAGTTCTTTCAAATTAAAAGATATGATTTCAACTTCAAAACCTCTTGAGTTACTTCATTTAGATTTATTTGGTCCATCTCAAATTCAATCAATAAATCACAATAAATATGTCTTTGTAATTGTAGATGATTATTCTAGATTTACATGGACAATTTTTATGAAACATAAAAGTGATACTTTTGATTCATTTAATTTTTTTACAAAAAGACTTCAAAACCAACTTTCTTTAAAAATTATAACCATTCGTAGTGATCACGGTGGGGAATTTGAAAATGAAAATTTTGAGAGATTCTGCAATAAAAAGGGAATAACTCATAATTTCTCTTTTCCTAGAACTCCACATCAAAACGGAGTGGTAGAACGTAAGAATAGAACGATTCAAGAGTGTGCTAGAACAATGCTTTCTGATAGTAACTTACCTAAAAACTTTTGGGCTGAAGAAGTCGCTACAGCTTGTTATATATTAAATAGGATTTTAATTAGACCATTAACAAATAAAACACCATATTAATTACTTTACAATAAGAAACCCAATAATAGCTTATTTTAAAGTTTTTGGTAGTAAATGTTTTATCCTTAATACAAAAGATAATTTAGATAAATATGAACCTAAATCCATCAAATGTATCTTCATCGGATATTCTAATAGAAGTAAAGCATTTAGAGTTTATAATTTAAGAACTAACACTATTAAAGAAACAATGCATGTATCTTTTGATGAAAATTCTAAAGATACTGTACAAATAGAAGATGAAGAAGATTTTTTAACTTCAAATAATGAACCTAATGAAACTAATTGTGAAATCATTCAACCTAATAAAAGAATTAGGCTATTAAAAGATCATCCTATAGAAAATATACTAGGTAATATTGAATTTGTTGTTAGAACTAGAAATCAACTAAATAACATGAGTAATGTAGCTTTAATATCAACTATTGAACCTAAAAATCCAAAAGAAGCATCATCTAATGATTCATGGATTCTTGCTATGCAAGAAGAATTAAATCAGTTCACCAGAAATGATGTTTGGGAACTTGTTCCTAGACCTGAGGATAAAAGTATAATTGGAACAAAATGGGTTTATAAAAATAAAATGAATGAACTTGGTGAGGTCGTGAGAAATAAAGCTCGATTAGTCGCACAAGGTTATTGTCAAGAAGAAGGAATAGATTTTGATGAAACCTTTGCACCCGTAGCAAGATTAGAAGCCATTAGAATTCTACTTGCTTTCGCAAATTATAATAATTTCAAATTATTTCAAATGGATGTTAAAAGTGCTTTTCTAAATGGATTTGTTAAAAAGGAAATTTATGTTGAACAACCTCCACTCTTTGAACATGAAAGATTTTCAAACCATGTTTTCAAACTTAAGAAAGCTCTATATGGTCTGAAACAAGCTCCTAGAGCATGGTATGACAAACTAAGATCTTTTTTATTACAATCAAATTTTGAAATTGGTAAAGTAGATAATACTCTTTTCATTAAAAGAAATAAATTCAACTAGTACAAGTTTATGTAGATGATATTATTTTTGGTTCAACTAATCATGAAATGAATAAAGAATTTTCTGAAATAATGACAAAAGGGTTTGAGATGAGTCATATGGGTGAACTTACTTTCTTCTTAGGTTTACAAATAAAACAATTAGATAATGGTATCTTTATTAATCAAGAAAAATATGCTAGGGATCTAGTGAGTAAATTTGGTATGACTACTGCGAGTGGAAAACCCACTCCCATGGCAACCAATGAAGCTTTAAGTAAAGAAGATCTTTCAAAAGATGGAAATCAAAAACTATATAGGGGAATGATTGGATCACTACTCTATATCACTGCAAGTAGACCTGATATCATGCATAATGTTTGTCTTTGTGCAAGATACCAATCTCAACACAAAGAAACTCACTTAAAAGCTGTGAAACGTATCATAAGACATGTTAAACATACTTTTGACTATGGCTAAAAATGATTCATTTGATTTAATTTCTTATTGTGATGCTCACTATGTTGGTTGCAAATCTGACCAAAAAAGTACAAGCGGAACTTGTCACTTTTTGGGGGCATTCCCTGGTTTCATGGTTTAGCAAAAAGCAAAATACTGTTTCTTTATCAACAACTGAAGCAGAATATATCTCTGCTACTTTGGCTTGTTCCCAAGTCCTTTATATGCAACAAACTCTAAAAGATTTTGGATTAACAATTTCAAAATCACTAATTTATTGTGATAATTCTAATGCAATAAATTTGTCCAAAAATACTACTCATCATGCTAGGACTGAACTTATTGATATCAGACATCATTTTCTCAGAGATAATATAAGTAAAGAAATTATTTCTCTTGAATATATCAATTCCGAGAATCAAATTGCTCATATTTTCACCAAACCCTTAAATCAACCTATATTTACTAAATTAAGAAGAGAACTAGGCATTTGTTCAATAACTGAGATATAGAATATAGATATAGTAACATATATATACAAGAATATCAAATTTTTCATAAGGATGTCGACATACCCCTACCACCCATGTCGACATACAACGACAAAATTTTAAAATTTGATTTTCCCACTAAAATTAGTTTGGTAGTTATATAAACCTATGTATTTCGAATTTTTCTATCTTCTCACTTTTCTTTCTCTGAAATAAAACTTCTGTAAATTAAAATTAATGGCCTCCTCCACTAAATCAAACCAAATTGACATCATTTCTTTCCCTTCTCCTCATTCTGGTCCTTTCCAATGCACTACACTGGCACGTGTGATAAAGATTGAGGAATCTTTGAAGGATGCCAGGAAAATGTTGACTGAATTTCAAGTTGTGCAACTAAGGATGGCAAAAGAACAGGAAAAGCAAGGCAAAATTCTTCAGAATTTACAAAAATTCCTAATGGATAATCACACAAATCCTATTGTAATCGAAGAAGATTCTCCCAACATTCACGTGCATAATCCTTTAGAGCACAACGAAGAGGAAGAAGAAGAAGAGGAAGAAGAAGAAGAAGAGGAAGAAGCACCTATGGAAGAAGATGACAATGTGGTCAGTGTAGGCGAAGTTTGTTTTGACAAAGATGGGAATTTGGTTGAAAAACATGGAAACTTTTGTTTTCATTATCCAAATTGTTCGATTCACAGATGTCCGATTGTCAAAAACTCTCGTTAGTATTGTTATTCTATAATTTATGTACTTAAATATATTTTTATGTTTATGTTTCATATATACATGTAAATATAACATCATATATAATAATATATTTGTTCTACTTATTATACTTCCTTATTAGTATTTAATTTAAATAGTATTAGATTAAGGGTTGTTTAGGATTAGTTTTTGTTGATGACAAAGGGGGAGAAATATAAAATAGAGTAGTTAGAGTAGTTAGGCTTAGATTAAGGGGAAGTTATTAGTTTTAGGGGGAGTTTTTGAAGGAGAAGTATATTTTATAAACATAGGTTTTCATCATCCAAAAGGGGGAGATTGTTAGTCCTTGAGAAGGATGGTTTTGATGACAACAACCTTAGGACTTGTTATAAAATATAAATACTAACATTATAGTTTAGATATATATATATATATATATGTATATGCAGGATATAAACATGCAGGTACCAAGAATGAAGACTGTACAGTATAGAGATACAAGACTAATGAATTTAAAGATCAAAGATATCAAGATTGAAGACTTATGAGCATCAAGAAATCAAGTTATCAAGAGTTCAAGATTTTAATAGTACAAGATAAGTATTGATTCTAGAATTATGTTAAAACTTCATAATAGCACGAAAATCTTCACTCCATATCTCATTTGGGATGGAACCCATTTCTACCTTCTTAGTGGCTTACAAACCCACGACAAGTAGCTTACAAACCTACGACAAGTGGCTTACAAACCCACGAACATCCTAGTTTTGTACAAGTTCTCGACACTAGTACAAAACTGGTCATTTGTGTCGGTTGTCTAACCCCTGTTGTGTCGGTTTTACAACCGACTCATATGAAGACGACACAAAAGACATTTTCCTGTTGTGTCGGTTGTACGATCGACACAAATATCAATCATTTGTGTCGGTTGTTAATAAAGAACCGACACAAAACTATGAACAGTTGTGTCGGTCTTTCTAATAGGACCGACACAAATCAGCTTGTACAGTGAAGCAAACCGCCGTTTATTGTGTCGGTCATTTTAGAAAAACCGACACAACTGTTGCTTGTTTTGTGTCGGTTCTTTATTGACGACCGACACAAATGATTGATATTTGTGTCGGTTATTTTTGTTTTTTCAACCAACACAATTGATATACAGTTGTATCGGTTCCCTTTGAAGTAACAACCGACACAATTTATATCTGAAGCAAAAAAAAATATTATTACCGTTTAAGATTATAAAAACAGTCTGAAATTGAATTTTAATTTTTTATAAACGAACGTTACTATGAACTGATTGAACAAAAAATATAATTATATTATCCATCAACATAATTCATGTTTACAGACCAAAATAGAATATAATCTATCACAACATAACGTACATAACAAAATACCAACGTACGTTACAAAAGATCAACGTACACAACAAAAAACAACTACATCCAATTATACATGATATAACTAGCTAAATTCTCTCGAACCTCGTCAATCTCTTGTTGGTTATAAGAACCGTCTCATACAAAGTCCTGCAATTAAGAGAATTGTTATACAAAAGACAATAATTAAGTCAGGAATACTCTGCATATACAAGAATCTGAGAGGAATGTAATTCAAACACAGGCGATTTGAACGCAAGCATCAAAACATTCCTCAATTTAGAAGGGATGCTATTTCAATTTACCATGGACTCTGTCATATTTAGTAAATTTATGATGTTCTTTGCCAAAAAACATTCAAAATCACTTTAAAAAAGAATTACAAAGTGGTAAATGGTGTAACCTCTCCACTTGTGCGCATGACATTTTTATTTGCAATTTTGATTGGGAAATTTTCTCCAAATAGGACATGTCCTTCAGTGAGTAGAATACTAAAAAATATTTGCTACATATATTAATAATATAGTAAAGATTAACAAACAAGCCCATAATCAAAAAAGTGATTATCATCTATATCCTCTACAGCAGATTATTTTCAGTGAACTACTCATTACAAGGAAAAGAAATGTTTTACGATTGAACTTTGAAGTCTTCCTTTACACATAACAAATCTACAGCATGGATAAAAACAATAATTCACCGCCAAATAAAACTTACTAGGCCTGTGAGTAGTCTTCTTCACTGCCATGGCCACATTGGATCGAGGAAGAAACACTCCAGTTCCCTGTCAGTTACAGCAACCAATTATACTATTTAAATACAAAGATCATATAAGAAAATCATCATTACTTCACAACATTCACTTAATACTTTTACCTGCAGTTCTTTTTAGAAATGAAATAACATAGCCACGATCATTTTTCTTTTTAAGATCTTAGCCTAATTTACACTGTATAAAGAGAAATTAAATTTTTAAACTTGATTTATAAACCTGTAACTAAGAACAGAGGGTTAATACTCATATGTGCAGGCATACATATTCAAATATCTGCATATTTATTTATATACAAACATAATCTCACCATGCATACAATTTCCACAATGTTATTCAATGTTTTATCATAAGCATCAATTTCAACAGGTTGAAGCATAATTAAAGTGGCAGTTTACTCACAGGCATTTCAAAAATAAACAGAGGAAACCAGGTTGGAATACTCACTGTTCTTCATGTGTTGAACTGCTGCTTCCTTACTTGCTTTGATCTTCCTCCTAGCACAAATCCTACTGTCTTGATTCTTGTTTTGGTTTGTTCCCTTTTACTTTAGTAGCTTGATTGAGAATATGAAACAAAAGCAAGTGGTTTTTATAAAAGAAGGGTAGGCTGCAGTCTTTTTGTTGTACATAGTAAGTTTTCACTTTTTCTTTTCTGGTCGCATCTCTTTTCTCGTATATAAAGTAGGATGTATATGTGAAAACCACAAACAATGGCAGGCATGTGCATATATAGATGGAAGGAGTTTACTGTTGTAGTAGGGATTCGATTTATGCATTTCTCATTTACATGTTAGTACCTTTTGGGGTACCTGAGAATGTACTTAAATATGGAATTGAATATAGATACCTCGATAGGGACACCTTTGTTGTGTGCAGGAAGAGGAACTCCAATTCCATTTCCTCACGGGTACCTGAAACAACTAGGCCTATCATCAATGGCTGCTGCAGTCGCAACCATGTGCATCAACTCAGCTTCATCGGATGGTGCCATAACAATCATATTAGGCAAGCATGCCATGTATGTTATGTCAAATGCACCACAATGTGTTGGTCCATCTACACCTACAAGTCCTGCTCTATCCAATGCAAATCTCACCGGCAGCTTTTGCAGATCCACATCATGCACCACCTTCATGAGTAAATCAAGTTTTTAATGAATTTTTATTATTTTTGTTTATGTGGATGCTATTGACAGTATCAATTTGGCTAAAGGACACGATCAATCATGAGCGAAACAAAAATTTCAGTATATTTCAATGGAAGTTTTTTCTATTTTCAGTTGGGGGTTGTTATTTTTCTTTACCTGATCATACCCTCTTTGTAGAAAAGTTGAATAAATTGCGCAGAAAGGTTTGAGCCCTTCAGTAGCTAAACCTGCTGCAAAAGTAACAGCATGCTGCTCTGCAATTGCTACATCAAAACATCTGTCCGGAAATTTGTTTTCGAAATAGTTCAGGCCTGTCCCACCGCTCATTGCTGCGTGGATGGCCACAATTTTATCATCAACTTCAGCTTCTTTGATGAGTGCCTCCGCAAAGTATCGAGTGTAGCTCAGTGTAGGAGATTTGGACTTTAACTGTTTACCAGTTTTCGTATTAAACTGAACAACACCTGCAGCACATAATAGAAATTCATATGATTTTTTTCCAAAAATGCAATAGAATTATGCATGCATGTTTGAATTATGATATGTTTTTTACCATGCATTTTGTCGGCTGCAGCTTCAGCAGGAGGGTACCCTTTTCCTTTATTTGTGACTATGTGAATGAGGACTGGTCCAGGAACAGTAGTAGGGACGAAATTGTTTGCATATAGGAACAAAAGTAATACAAACAATGAAATAAAGCATCAGGTCAGGTGCACAAGTACAACAGGGGAAGTGCAAATTAAGAACCATTACCAAAAGACAAAAAAATGAGGACATATAAATAAAATAACAGGGGAAGTGAGCTAGTCTTTTTTTCTATAATTTCTATAATGTATGCACATGAAATAATTGGTTCTCATGAAAACGTGGAAAACCATCTGAAATAAATAGCTGCGCAAGTTACAAACCTGTATACCTTTTTCTATTTCTAAATACAAGAAGTTACTATGCGTTTGCATTACTTGCAGCAACCTTTCTTACGAGATCAAACATATATAATATAAGTTTTGCTAGCTTTAACCACAGTGTATTCTTTATGACATTTATTTTTCATGCATATTAATTATTCAGGCTAAGAAAGTTAAGATCATTTTGATGATATCTTAAAGGAGGCTGATGATTTTATCATATCTTAAAGGAAATGCACCATGCCTGCTTGTACCCTGAGAAACTGATATTGTTAAATCTTGAATCAAAACGTCCAAATTGTTCGATATTTTATCATGCAAGATGGTATAAATCAAGTTGGGCATGTATGGACAAACCTAGTTTGCAATAACACATTCTTATATGGGGGCAGTATGAAATTCCACAAAAACATATATTCAGTATAAAATCTTCCACAAAAGTAACACGCTGCAAGTGAATTTAGATTTAGACCATTATACGGGTACAAAAGGAACTGCTAAAGATGATACACTTTTTCATATTTTAATTCAATATAGAGACTACCATATCTGTTTAAGCCCAACACAAAAATAGCACATTTATTAACAGTATTTTTGCCGCATGGTCTCCTATAGTACTGCTTCCTTTAATATTTCAGTCCAATCCCGTACACAGTTTTGCTAGATTACCAATTAACAGGTTAACATACAAAAGACACCACAAGCCATATTTCAATAAGAAAAGCTTACAATGTCAGGCTGCTCCATTTTATTGTGTTTTGTATGTGACTGCGCCACCATGCCAACTTGATCATTGTGTTTTGCAGCAGCTAACAGTTCTTCAGTAAGTGCAATGGCCTGCATTTTGTATAAATCGCCTAATCAGTTACATATATAATTACATCTTCTTATCATTAGTTCATTGCGTTGAAATATGAGTTTCAAACTTAGAGATTTAGCACAGACACAACACATCATGAAATTCCAAGCAGGTAAGGATACATATTAGACTTGCAAAAGAATCAAAGATAAAGGGTGATGGGAAACTCTATAAAGCCAAGGAGCACATACTTCATTATTGTTTGTATCAGACATCCCCAATGTTTTTTCTTTTCACCTTACCTGATATGTAATGTACATTCCTCACATCTCAACGGCTACGTAGAGATATGGTCACTGTTAAAAGCAACATGAAGTCGCAAGACAGACTTCAACACTTGATAAAATGAACTTAAAAACAAAGCAAGTACAAAATGGGGAGAATTAGACAGTCAGATAGTTCTATAGGCACGATCACAGTTTGTACTTAACTTAATCCCGTAATCCTATACTCACTGACCCAGTAATACAAATTTTCAAAGAACTGAATAAAATTTGGAAAAAAATATGAATAATCCAATTAAATAAAAATAGGAAAAACTATCACCTCTTCAAGCTCCTTTTCTAGGTCAACATATTCCAAGTTTCCCGGCTCATCGTCCAAAAATTCTTTAACCTGAATTAGGATAATATTGTTATACTAGGTATATATGAAAACTATTTGAAAGCTTAAATCCACCATTGATCATACCATATATCCACAAAATAAGCCAATGCAAGTGCGTGCATGGGAACGATTATCGGTTGGAGGACAAGTTGTGGTGTTATTAGACTATCACCTTTTAGATCAAATGTGCTGTTGGACTTATCACTTTAAGGTTAAGTGAATTAATTTTAATTCATGAACATTTTAAAATTAAAATCCACCATAAAATTATTACCATCAACCGAGACTTCTACCTCATGGAAAATCCTTTAACAGTGTAGCTTCCTGCCGCTGTCGATCGATACCTCATGGAAAAATAATAATCTGTGACTATTACTACAATAGCTCTAAAAATATTTACAAAACCAAACAATCACATATTCTTCTTTTTTTAGAAAAATATATCTAACCTATTTCAGTTATTTATACTGGGCCTTGAACTCAACACATGCTCTACAAATTCAACTTCTTTTTGGAACTACCCATGCGTTACCCTGCTTTTCCTTAAATATGATTTTCTCGAACTTTTCCTAGCTTCTAACAGCAAAAACAACCTTATAATGGACATCTGCACCAAATGACGCTTTTGACTGGAACATCTCTTTTAGGCAAAACCACAAGGGAATGTCTTCACTCAATTTCAAAAGCTAATTAACATTATGGAACATAGTACTATGACAGACCTACATGATCAACTTGTCTGATGTTGGGGTAAAAAGGAAAGCTACACTTCAAGATATATGTACAAATTTTAACCTTTTCAGGCATGTTTATTTTGAGCTATTTTTAAACCAATTTGGAAAATCGAAGCACTTTACAAAGTAAAAGTTCATATGTAAATTGTTCTATATGGTAACCTTAACACTATTACATTTTAAATACCAAAATAACAAATAATTTCAACCATAATCCATTTTTTTGTAAAATAGCCCCAGAAACCACTACTCACTTGTTCTTTAAATGCGACTTTGAAACGAGATGTATCTATCAGCAACATAGACATATTTATACTACATTAATCGGTTGTAACGAGAACCTAATTTGTATGTAAGAGTGCCAAATATTGAGATTTTTATACCATTTTGATTAGGATGTATGTAAGAATGCCGTAAATTGAGGTTTTGAACCTATTTGTATCCGATAGTTGTCTGTTACTTAGCAGTCATATATATACCTGAGCTCAAGGCTAAATTGTTTCGACTTTTGCTTTGTTTTGTCACTGGAAATATTATTCTTTATTGATCATTTGTAATAGTTTGCTTTGTTATGTAAATAAAATGAAACGGATTTGGTATGAACTTGTTTATATTGTCAAGACAGCTTAACTGAAAGAAAGATAATCCTCTTTTACTAACTTAATTGGATGGCAGATTGTTTGTTTTGAAATTTAAGCAAGTTAGGTATTCAAACAAACTGAAATTGAACGTAAATGATATACAACAAACAAACTACAGTTTAGGTATTCAAACAGTGACACAAACTCCTATAAACATACTCGAGACCATGGCTGGACAAGACATTTCACAACAAAACTCAACTGAAGAATCAACGCACAAGTAGATGTAGATCTCACGCACGCATAAACCCTCAACAGTGCAATCTACAAAAAGAACAGACTGCTTCCCAAAACAAAACTAGAGCAGTACCAAGCAATAAAAATATTGACACTAACTTAGCATGCTTAGAAGTATCATCAACAGATGATATATAGAAGAAAATATCTGTTGATCGGTGTTTAATAGTGATGTCTTTATTTAAAAAATTGTCTTCCAAATCTCCAAACATCAATTTGGAATGTTAAAAGCTTAGTAAAAACAGACTGAAGAAAGGAAATTACAGTGGAAGTGGGAGAACCAGATCTGATATCAAGAGAGCCTTGAGAAGTGCTAGGTCGTTCTGGAAGTGAAGGACATCGGCTGCTACTTGGGATGGAAGAAGGGTGGGACCTACGGAAGCTTCAATGGATGAAATGAGGTCGTTCATTAGATCTTTCTGCGATGGAGGCAGGTATGGGAATCCTTTCATTGGTGCCGGATAGGACGTTTTTGATGCTTGTGTTTTATGGGTTCGAGTTCTTCTGAGATAGTTGTTGCGGGTTAGAGGAGAAGGAGAGTAGATGGTGCGCAAACTCTTCAATCACTCGACTTTAGTTCAAAAGAGAGAGAAGCATAAGGAGACGGAATAAAATTTATGGTTAAGGAGACGAAGAAGAAAAGAAGGAGACGGGTCGGGTACGTGATGGCTAAATTTTTCCTCTAAAATTTATGGTTCGCGGTAAAATATGGGGCGGCTGAAATTGATTTGGGGGGAAAAGTTGCATGCCTATTGTGTCGGTTTTTGGACAACCGATGCTATTGTATTTAATTGTGTCGGTTGTTCAAACAACCAACACGAGTAGATCTATTGCTTCCCTTCAACTGTGTTGGTTTCTTAAGAACAACCGATGCAAATTACATTTTTAACATTTTCTTCTTACCCCATAAGTCAATAGTTTTGGTTGTTAATGAACAACCGGCACAAATTACACTATTTGTGTCGGTTTTATGGACAACCGACACAAATGAGGCGAAGCAACTGATCTGTTTTGTACTACTGCGAGTCCTGATGTGATGAGATATTCTATAGGAAGAAGCTTGCAAAACTACTTCAAAATGGTTTTTAAGAACGATTTTCAAAACTGCTTTTCAAAATATTTTAGCCTTAAAATATTCTTTGTTTTTGTTTTTAAATAAACTCTTGTTTTAAACTTCGTTTGTTTTTAAACTATCTCTTGTTTTAAAATATTTATTTACTCAAATTTTAAATCACTTTATAGATTAAGATTATATATATTAAAAATTACTTTCTAAACTCTTTTATATGTTTAAACTATATTCAAATATATTTACAAAGTTTAGAAATCGTTTTGACAAAATTATAGAAACCAATTTTAATAAGAAAATCAAAATCATCAATTTTGCCTAGAGCATGTCGACATCCCTCAACTCCCCATGTCGACATGGTGTCCGTTAAATTCAAAATTCAAATTTTCAAAAGAAGTGTCTATTCGTCGTATCCTTTCACGAATAGATATGACTGTTGATTTCCTATAAATACCAATAGTTCTAAACGAATTTTTAATCAGATTTCACTTGTTTTCTTTCCTCTTCATCTTCCACATTTATTCTAAAGAATTCCAAACTATACGCTGCCAAAATACCAAGTGAATCAAACTTGATTATCTCTTGTTTGATTCTCTGCCACTCTCTCCATAAGATCTCGGTGCTATTCAGAGTTATAGGATTATTTGTAAATCAAACTATTGAGTAAAAGGTGCGGTTGAGCCTTGAAATCAATTGGGTGTGATTGTTGCCCCGGAAATCGATTAGGTGATCTTGTGGCCTAGTAAATCAAGAGAGTTTGCCCCGGACTCGAATACAGGAGGGTGTAACTCGTGGCCTTGAAATCGAGGGTGTAATCTGGGAGATTATTTTTGATAAGAAATCCGTACGTTTGTGTGGGACTGGAAGTAGGGTAACTCCGAACCAGTATAAAATCCGGTGTGTTCTTTCCTTTACTGCTTTTATTTATTATTTGCATCTATGTCTGATTCTGTGATTATATCTGTGTCTGTGAATTGCATTTTTTGGTAATTAAATTTACATAAGTTTCAAAAGAATTTAGAAAATCCAAAAAACACTATTCACCCTCCTCTAGTGTTATTCCAGCCTTAAGATCCGTAATCCGCATTTCTCACACTTATTGCACCCTTTAAAATCTGGATCTCACTTTTTAATTTCTTAATATCCAGTCTAAGAGCATATTTTTTATGCTCAAGCTTCTCCACCTAACGTTGATAATTGTTAAGATATAAAGAAACTTTATCATCCTGCCGTTTGGATAAAAATTTAAACCATTCATATCTGACCATTTAACTCCATCCCATTTAACTCCATCGAGCGGTCTCGCCATCATCTAGACTCGAAGATGGGTTCAACAAAGAAGAAAATTTTTCTTTGCCAATCTACATGGTTCATAATAATTCTAAGGATTTATAGAATACTTAGCTTTTTAGTAAGTCTACTTCTAGATCCATAATCCTTTGATGGAGACGAGCAATTTCTTCATCAGGATCAATCTTTAGGATCGAAAGTTTAGAATAACCGACCACACTCACGCTTCCTTTCAACTTTAGTGTTTCTCTATTTTTCACTTTGATTTTCTCTTCCAAACTAGAAACCTTCTCCTTCATACTACTTAATGTAGATTTTAATTGATAAAACTTTTGATGCAATTTTTGCGCATCTGGGTTATCCGAAAATATCAAAGTTGAAGCGCCTTAATAAGAACATTTCTCCTCAATGACCGATTTATCTTGGCTATGATATTACCCAATCGAGAAAGGAGATTTGGACTGCTAAGAGTAAACGCTAGTTTTTTTCTTAATAAAATTAGTAAACAAAAGAAGAAGTTAACACATAAGAAAATGTATTCTTTATTAACGATAAGAAAGTTGACAAGCATAAGCAGATACAAGTTCTACATTCTTAAAGTATAAAGACTGTAGTGTGGGCCTTTTTAAGTGATCCCATGGAAAAAGAGAGCGTAGAGTCAAAAGGAACATTAAACCTTGGAGGAGTATTAACTGGAAGGAATTGATGATAGTCCAATATTCCGGCTGGAGGGCTGGTTCTACCACATAACAATTTAACGTGATTGGTTGTTATCTCGCTAAGCAATCTATCCCTTTCGTCACCCAAGAAATCAAAGTGGAAGTGTGGAAACCATGTGTAAACTTCCTGGAGATCTCTAAAGAAACAATATTTTGCTAGTTGAGAAGTTTTGAGAATTAAGGATTTCTCTTTGAAATCCCTCTTTAATTTGATAAATTTACATAAGAGTTCCATGGAACCAGGACTACTCGATGACTCCATAATCTTTATAATTTATGAGAAATAAGCTAAAGTTGCAAAGAAATAAGAAATGAAAACACTCCTTGTTAAATTTCACTTTCTCAGGAGGAGGAGTATTTTGGGAAAGAGGAATGATCGCAAGCATAGGAAGATTTCAGCATTCTCCAGGATGGGGATCTGTTCCATGTTCATCAAAATATCTATGTGCAAACAACTGAGCAAACCCCCACTTTTTCCCCTAAGAATGAAAAATCAGTAAGAACATTTCAAGAGTAAACTTTGTAGAGGAACTCCACTATGGTATCTCTATCATCATTGAGCATCCAGAAGAGAGTAATTTGCTCTGCACTTTCTCTTATAATTCTCTCTCCTGATGAAGGTGAGATTTATTAAATAACGGGGCTACTTATTTTTCTTTGAAGTTCCTTAACCATTTGGTGTAAACAAAAATGATCCTATACTTATCAGACAACTTGTCATGCTTTTCGATTACCCTTTTAAGTTCTCTATTCAATCGATGCACTTTCCTCTTGCCCTTTTCATATAGAGTC
The DNA here is from genome assembly GCA_030737815.1 of Allium fistulosum. Classification (NCBI taxonomy): domain Eukaryota; kingdom Viridiplantae; phylum Streptophyta; class Magnoliopsida; order Asparagales; family Amaryllidaceae; genus Allium; species Allium fistulosum. The sequence continues at coordinate 925,005,706 of CM060906.1, forward strand.
TCATTGTAATATTTGGGTCTTTTCCTTAACTAAAGCGATAAACTTATTAATTAAAGACTGATAGATAATTTTAGGCATGTAAGTAATGAATTCCATACCTGTGTGACCGGAACCTAGGAAGTTGGGACTTAAGCCTTCTTTTTTGGTTATTGATTGAGGGGAGAACCATCTATTGGAAGGGTATTTCCTACAAAGCACCTTGAAGATCAAGTAGTCGGGAAAATCTGCATCATGGGCAGACGAGTCGTGATCACCTGATCCATTGCTCCCATCTCTTGGTCATTTTGGACCCTTGCCAATACCACCACCATCTTGTTTATCATGATTATCACCATTATTATCATCAACTCCATTATCATCCTCCCCTTTATTTGAATCTCCACCTCCTTCAAGTGGAGGGTCATCAAAAGATAATAACTTCTTCGAATCGACAGCTTCTTCTTCTAGGAATTCATTTTGAAGCGATCCCTTGACTTTCCCCAATATAAGATCAAAATTTCTTTTTAATTTTTCATTTAGGTCTGGGAGAGAAGGAAAGTCCAGATCAGTGCATTTGTCAATGCTATAATTATAGGCCAAAAAAAGAGTGCCCTCATAGCATTTTTCAGTTATCTTAGGAAAAGGCTGATCAAGAAAGAAAGTGAATTTCTTCTTGGCGTCCTTTACAATATTACTAGCATAAACTGAAGTAGCGTCTGTAGTTTCTAATCGACTTTTCAAAGATTTTATCTTAGTGGCTATTTCAGCCTTCTCCCTAATGTCTTCATACTATCTACAAGCAACAATTTACCTTTCTTTTCATCATCAAGCGAGGAGGCAAGTTTCGCCTTCTCAAGGATAGCATCATACTTTTCTACCGTTATATCAATCAGTTGGCTCTGTAGAGTCCCAACTTAGTCATTTATGAGGAAACTTGTTCCTTGAGCTCTGCAACTTGACCAACGGGTCCCTGGGAGGTCCGTTGAAGAAAAAACAAGTGCTTGGCCCCTTGAAATACACAACAAATATGATATAAGTAAAGATGCACCAAATTAAAGTCTAGAGTAGCCAAATACTGAAAATTATGTACCAATAAAATTTGCTGATAAAGGATATAAAGATGATCCATTGAAAATGTTGAAGACTGTAGTGGCATAAGGGAAGTCAAGTGAGAGACTGGACAATTGAGCGAATAAAATCGTCGAAGCCTAGGGGAACAGTTTGAGCTTGAGTCTCTGAAGGAAGAGATTTAAAGGGATTGGAGTTCATACCTAATTCCTCAAAAAAAGCGTTGGAAGTTAGAGGTAGAAGTAGGAAGCGAGATGTTTAATAAGGGGTTTCAGGTTGAACGTCCTCTATGTCTTCTTAAATATCCTGGTCTAGAGGACTTAAATTTATCATGTCAAGATTTTGATTGGTCAAAGAAGCATCCACATGCAATCCCCCAGCAACAACATCGAAATACTGGACATCCCCAAGCTTAGGTTTTTTATTTAGAGGGAGGATTGAAGTATCAGTTGGGATGCTAGAGCTTTCCATCCTTTTTATAGCTTATATAGCTTTAGCAATGGAACCCTCAATAGGAGCGGGCTTGGTTGATTCATATATGGTGAGAGTACAAGTTTTAGCTTCTCTGGATTAGAAGCAACCGCAGTAGCAGATGGACCTAAATCACATGACAATTCGTGAGACACCGACATAGGAAACTTTGTTTAATTGTGATATAAACTTACCAGAAGAATCACGTTTAATAAGGAAAGAAGAAGAAAACCTTCTGGCTACTAAGAACTAATGCCCGCTTTCCATGAGAATTCTTTTAACCATAGGAGGATCTCCAAGTATCTTGCGGCTTTCCCAAATTAAAGAGTATTTTTATGGAAACAGGCTTCGGTCAGAAGTTTAAGCCTATTCCCTATATTCTTAGAAGCCTCGATCAAGGCACTAATGGTAGTAGTGGGGGAAGAATCAGTCCCTTTATAAGTAGAATCTGAAAAGGAACAACCGTCGTAATATAAAGTAGGATAAATATAAATAATGGGACGTAATAAAACTTATCGGGAATTAAAAGGACCCTTTGATTCTAGGGGTGTAACACTTGACATAAATTGGTTTTCCCAATCCTTCGCTTTATTAATCATGTTAGTAACCATGCTCTTTGGTTGAGGAAGGAGACGATATATAGAACCCTCCAATTGCCCTTTTACCTTTACAGGATTCGCCAATGAATGGAGAGTTTCAGTATCAAGTGAAGGGAGGTTGGATTCACTAGCAAGTATCTCCAAGCAACTAAAGTAAGTGTATGAATTGGAAGTTAGCTAAATTGAAGCAATACCCAGATGTTCCAAGAACTGTATAAGAAATTCAAAAAAAGGAAGATAGCCTGAATGCCAGATGTGGATATGCGAGAAGGAGAATCCCTCTTGAGGACTATCAATCCTACCAGATGGACCAGCAGCTATGTCTTCTATGTATACAATCCCGAATTGTTGAAGGATGGCATCCACCTCATCCTGGGTAGTTTTGAAGGATCGAGCTTGCTTATAGTCTTAGTCCTTCGAAGAGGGAGAAGGCTTGGAGCTTTTATCAGAACTCTTATTATCCATTTGTCTGCCAGATGATATTACACAAAATTAGGGAAGTATTATATATTTTATTAAAAACCAAGATGAGAAATTAAATTCTTAACCAGTGAGTACTTGATTAATTGAAAATTATTTAATTCTTAATGGTAAAGTGTCAAAACCAAAATTAGTTATAAAACTTATAATAAGTTAATAATCCATTAAATGGTCGAACATAAGATGCCAAACTTATAATAAGATGTCATGTTTATAGAATGATTGAGAAATTTTTAACCAATGAGAAGTTCGTTTACAGTTATTAAATTTGTGGCCAAATATCGAGTTCATAACAGGTCAGTAAGGTTCAATTAAGAATTCGTGTTAATAACATCTTATAGAAATCATATAAGATGTCGAATCAGAAACATGATATTGAACTTATAAGCCGTTGAATGAGTAGGGCTAAATTTACTTAGGAATATTCTAATATATTATTAAATTTGTAGGATGTTGAATGCATAAATAGATTGTAAGTCTACGACATAATGATTACATTCCGAACTCATGATGTCATATCGAACTTAAGCAAGATATCGAATTTGCAGCCTGAACTTTAGTTCTTTCTTAGTTATCAAATTTAGAAATAGCAGCCCACTATGGGTTGTCGGATTTAAAACTAATAGAATCATCCCTCATAACCAAGTTGTCAGTTTCTATAAAAGATACCAAACCCCTAATTATTTTCCTAATCTGTAGCTTGTAAGATAAGCCTTAAAGATATACCGAATTTTAGATTAATTGTCGGCGTTCAAGGGATACCAAAGTTGAAATTTCAAATTTGATGCCCAATTTTAAAAGATTAATCAATCTAAAAAACAGGCAAGTTAATAAGTTTCAATGAAGGTTCTAAGTTTCTAACCATCGACTAAATCCGTAATTGAATATCGACATTTAAAAGGATATTGATTTTGTCACAATTGAAGCTCTAAAAAGGTAACTTTCTGGAAAAATTTCGAATTTGTAACGATGGTTATTAAATTTCATTCGACAAAAGAAAATATTGCAATCCAAATTCGAATTCAAAATACTAAGTATGACGCTTCAAGTAAAACACCCAATTAAACCCTAGTCTAAAAATCAAAATACACATACCCCTCTTTAATCTTGTATCTGTATAATAATAAAATAATAAATAAATAAAAATAGAACCTTGAGATCAAACGTAAATGCTGAAGAGAATCAAAGGTTTTAAAGTACAACTAGAAATTAAAATTGTTGTCTCAAGTTTAGTTTGTAGGCAAAAAGGCCGGCGAAGAAGAAACTGGGTATTTATAGAGAGTAAGAGGAGCAATGAGGACCATTGATCTCAAATTGAATGAACGAGCGAGATATGGAAGGAATGCTAATAGGCGGAAATTTGATTGTTAAGGTGGAAAACGTTGATATTGAAGTATTAACTTGAAAAGTCAACATTTTTCTACACTTATGGCGGGGGGAGGGGGGTAGGGGTGCAAATGTTACTACAAATAAAGATTTCGAATATGTAGGAGATATGTTGGAATTCAAGATATTGAAAGCAGTGGAACCTTTAGCAGGAGATATCACACTTCAAACGATTCAAGCAAATGTCGAACCTCAATAGCCTTGGAGGTTATCGGGCATATGAAGAGGAAGAAATGTTGTGTCTCAAAATTGTTCCAAAGGATATCGTGCATATGACAAAGCTTGAAGTGATATCGAATGCCAATAGATGCCGAGAAACTATAGCAAAGAGATTATCGAACTTGAAGGCAGATAAAAGTAGATACTGCACCACTAAAGGATACTGCATCATTCAAAGGCATCGAATATATAATCATAAAGAGGGTTTTTCATAACTCTATAGATATCGGGCCTTTGCAATTATATCTATTATAAAGCACGTACAAGTGGCAAAGGATGTTGGTATTCAGAGGGTATAAGAGATATCAAATATTCACAGCTACCAAAGATGTCGTATATCATCAGTGCCATCAAAGATGTCAAAAGTCGATAATGCAAGCGAGGATACTGTATTTCACCAATATAACAATCAATACCGTAAATGGTCATGCCATAAATCGTCATTCTAGAGAAGGATGCCACGAGTAATCAGTGCTTAAAGTAATATCATAAATCATCAATGTAAACGAGGATGCCATATTTCATCAGAATAAAAAATGGTGTTGTAAATCATCAATGTGTAGAGGGATGATGTAAGCCACCAATGTGAAGAATACTGCCGCATGTCAACAACATAATGAAGGATGATGAAACAACGATGCCGAAGGATATGTGGCAGCCATGCTGCCTACCTCCACCCCTATAAATACGAACCCAATAGCTATTTGGAAGTGGTGAATACCTCTCATCACTTTTTTTTACATTTTAAAAGTTGTAACCCTATTTTGAATTGGGGATTTGGAGCCTATTACTTTTGTGACTTTTCGCACATAAGAACTTGGACTATGAATTTTGCATCACATATTACAAGTGAATAAAGTCCTTTAATTACGACTTGCCTTATGACTTGCATATGTTTCTTTTGACTTTATATTTACGATACCAACATGTCTTTTTTCAAAGTCTGAAATCATGAATAATCATATTTCACTTTGGACTTACATAATTTGCGACGATCTGCATTTCGGGAGGTTTAAATTGACAATAATCCACACATTTCCAACTTAAACAATCTGAAACACAGAAAATCAATGGGGTTAATTAAGAAAAATAAGAAAAGAAGAAAAAAACACAGAATCTCGCAGCAGAATGACAAAATATAATAATCAAATAAACAGTTCATGAAGCTGTTTATACTATACATTTGATTTAAATTTTAAAACGTCTATAAGAGTTATATATATATACAACATCACAACAGAATAATGCAGTGGAACAAATAATGGGGTGAAATCATACTAGTAATGATAATATACAAATCTTCATCTTCGTCCTCCAAAAAATATTCTTCTATACGCTGAAAACTCAGGGCTGACCCAAGCATAATGAAAAGACAATACACTTGAGTCAGGACTAAAATTATCCTTATGTGAGTCAAATCAATATCACATATAACAGGAGTGTAATAGCGTCAGAGATGTTTACGGGGTTTCACATCTCTTATCCAGTGTATATCATGTGTGCAATAACTCAAGAAACGTTACGGGATTTTCCATCTCTTAAGGATCCATCAAAATATCTATATATAGTAGAATGCACTATATATGTAATGTCTAATCAGTAAAATAAATATTTTTCTTAGCGTTAGGCTTTACATTTATCCCCCTTAACGCGTTTTTAAGCATTGTCGTACAGTTTGCATATAACACTCCAGTAGCACGTCGAAGGATAGGGATGCACTGTGATACGACAACACTAAACCAAACTCGTAGTGGTCTCGTATAAGGATAAAAGTATGACAAGGTATGCGAGGCAATGCCCAAGGTAGGATACTACCTGTTCGGGTCGTAGGGTTGGTGGTAATGCATCGTAGCCTCGACCGCCCACCCAGTCCATCCATCCCATATCAAGTCAAAGGGAGATCATCCTAAATTATGGTGCACCAATCGAAACCAACATCAAGGAAATAGTATAGACCAAGTCCAAAAAGAAAATCAAAGAACGGATGTCCGCCAGGGGTAGCTAACCCACTTGGCCCTGTCAAGCAATCATGTTTTAGTCATTTCAAATTGGCACAAGTGCCGGGGTTTATCCATCATCGTTCTCTTTCTTCAAATCCAGCAAACGCACGCAAAATCCAACCACTTCATTCTGGAGTCTCCTCCGCGTATACAGTTGTTAAAGTGGTTCCAATATTGACAGAGAGTATGCCAATAAGAGGCCCCGGTCTCTTTAACAAACAAACATCGTTTTACACATCGGTTGGTCCTTTTACATTTCGAAAACGATTCATACTTGATGTCAAAATATCATATTCGCTTCAAAATATTATTTCATTTCAAAATATCATAATTACTTAAAATATGTTATTTTACATCAATAATCATTTCAATTTCAACTTAGGTTATAACTTCATTTTAACCATATTCGCATTTAAATCAGCAATTTAAATATAACATTCCAACCTTGCACAGTTTGAATTTTTTAGAAATAGTTTAAATAGTTAAAATATTAAAATAGATTATATATTAAATGACCTGAAAAGTTAAATAATTTGGAAATTTAAAAAGATGAATTTTAAAAAGTTTATAGGAAAACTGTTTATAGTGAAAATAATTTCAAATTCAAAACCGTTTCTTCCAATTTACAATAAATCTAGATTCAGGTCCAAATTTTAAATCAAACTGATTCAATTTAAATCTTCCAATTCAGATCATCTCAAATCTCAAATCAATTCAAATGGAATCAATTTTGATTTCAATTCAAATCAATTTCAATTTCAAATCTAATTAATTTCAATTTCAATTTTCATTTATTCAATTCAAATAGTTTAAATTCTAATTCAAATACCAATTTTAAACCATTTCAATTTATATAAATTTTGAGTTCAATTTCAAAATATCAGTTTAAATCACTTAATTCAAATTAAACTTCAATGTTCGAATTTTGATTCAAATCTTTAAATTAATTCCATTTCGAATATTTCAATTCCAAGCCAAAATTAGAATATCCATTTATATCACTTTTACTTAAATAAATTCGAAGTTCAAGTAAAAGTTCAAATCTTTAATATAATTCAATTTCTATAATTCATGTCATATTTCAATCACAACTTCAAATTCCAAATTAAATTCTTTAAAACAATTTCTTATAACAATTTTAATTTCAACATTTAAAGCTCCAGTTTGAAAATAATCAAATTCCCATACTTCGATTCAATTTTATTTTTATAAAACAAAATCATTTGAATAAGTTCAATCTAAGAATTTAAAATCATTTAATTTAACCAATCCAATGTCCGTATATAATTTTCTATCCTATGGCCAAGTGATCAGTTATTTCAATTTAATTTCAGGGATGGATATATCATTTCAATCCAACTCACAATATAGTAGGTATATATCATTTCAACCTATTTCTTAATTTATTTGAAATATTTCAATTTACAGTTTTTATACTGTCAATAATATACAGGGTGATAACAGGATATATATAAAATAAATAAACATTCAAAATATCAACCAAAAGCCATCCATCATAATCAACATCCAAATCAGTCAAAATATCACAACCATTAACTAGTTATCAATATCGGGTGTTTAACTAGCGATTCAATTTCAAATATAACTATCAATTACAAATCCCTAATAGTTCAATTCTTATGTCAATTTAAATGTCGATTAAATTATCAAACAACAGTCAATAAAATTGAATTACTTCATGATATCAATTTAACGAACATCAAAGATTTTTTTAGTATTTTTTGAGTGTTATTGAACACTCACCTTTATTTGAACCTGAAAATTCTCCAGATCCAAATTAATTCAAATCCAATTCCATGTTGTAGACGACGTCGATACGAATCTAATGCAACTCGTTTCTCTCGAATCCGACCTCGTACGCATAAGATATCGAGTGATGAACATTTGAGATTAATTAACATTAATTAACAAAACTAATTAATAGTTTAAAACATAAACTCATCTCGTCATCCTTGTACACGCAACAAACTCCAGGCTCACGTGATACCCAACTTGCTACTCACCATCAATATAATGCGTGCGCCACCAGGGATGAGTGGAACCCCATCCATCGACACTACGAAACGCGCCTCGTGCCGCTCCACCACCATCCTAAGTGCGGTCGCCTACATCGCCTCAATCCAATCGTCCATAACTTTGAGCTCGAATAAATCTCCAACTTTGATTTTGGAATCGTTTGACTTTGTTGAATGGATTGAGAGAAATCAAGAGAGGAAGGTGAAGCAATTTCGTCCATTGTAATCGTGTAAGAGAGCCGCCAAATTTTTTTTCATCTCTAGGGTTTTGACAAAATGAATGTATACGTGACCTTATATATAAATTTCCGAAACTATCACACATAAATTTTCCGAAAATGAAGCATGCCGCCTGGCGTTCTATATATTATACCCCCATTACGAACACAATGTGACTAGTCTCGGGAGCCAATTCCATCATATTCAGAAGATAACTTTTCAAAATCAGATTATTCTAATTAAATTCCTTTAATTAATTTTTACGCATTTCAAGCTCGCATGGCCAAACGATAAGTCCGATTGCTACAAAACTTGAAATCTTATAATAATTCAACATTACGGATCTGGTGAAACTAGTTTCATCGAAATCCGAGGTAGTGTCGAAAATGACTATTTTTACTCGTTAATTAAAATAAGCTATTTTCCAAAATCAAATTATTCATTTTAAATTCAATTTTAGAAGTTAACAATCTTCATTCTTGTGTAAATAAAATTTAAATCAACTTTTGGATAATTAAATTGTTTAAATTTAATATTGGAAATTACTTAAATAATTAAATTCAGAATTCAATTATTTAAGTGATTTCCAATATTAAATTTAAACAATTTAATTATCCAACATATCGCTATATTTGAAATATAAGTTATTTAACTTATAAAATTTAACTTTTAAAACAAATTCAAATAACAAAACAACTACTACACTTAGTTCCACTTCTTTATTTAAAGTATTCCAATAATCCAATTTCGATGAATTCTAATCCTAGAATTTCAATAAATCCCAATAGTAGATTTCAAATGAATTTTTGTTATCAAAAAATTATTTTATTTACATCTAAATAATTAAACATTTATTATTCAATCCATGCTATGGATTATAAACACATTCAATACATAGAATTTCATATCAATACTTGTTAATTCAAAAATCTTCGAAATTGATTATTTCAAAATTTTATTCGAGTTCATATTAAATAAACTACATTAATAAATCATTAAATTTTATTTCTAGCCATTTTTATTCAATAATTACATTAAATTTAATAATTTAAAATAGTTAAAAATATGGGTTGTTACAATCTCCCCCACTCAAAACTTTTCGTCCTCGAAAAGGTGTTAAGTAAGGAATATAACATTGGATATATTTTACTTAAAATAAATAACTTATAAAACATTAAAATCTTATTTGAAAACCTTTACTACTCTTCTATTACACCACTCCAATATCGGCTTTATGGAATTCACAACATATTTATAAAAACAAGTTATAAAATTTTAATATCTCAACATTTTTCTAACACCCCGATTTACGAAAATTTTTGGCAGCATCTCCTTTGCGCGGCTCGACTGTAAAAATTTATGATATACATATATGAATCAAATATACATCTCATCTCAATGATGAGGCATCCCGAAGGAAAAAACATAAAAGTGCGGTTTGTAATCCGAGATATGTTCCTTATTATTATTATTAATACAAGCGAGTTCGCTCATATTAAGAAGTCAAAAGTAAATCAAACTGCGTATACGTCCAAACGGCTTCATATGTATCTATCTCAACTCAATTTAGAATATTAGTTGCATATAAAAGATATAGACACATGTATGAGTTTAATAGAACTATATAACATGAATAGGAAACCGTTAAATTTAACTTTGAAAATGTTGAATATTAAAGCTTTGAAATATATTGAAAATCTAAATGGTATATTTTTAGAACTGAATTGAATTGATGAATTGAGTTTTGAAAAAAATTTGAATTTGGAATTTGAGTTAATTTGAATCGATTTGTGAGACTTGAGGAAATTATAAATACTTTACTTTATAAATTATTTAATGAACATACACTATTTTGGAAAATAGGTATATTTGAAATGAAATGATATTTGGGTTTTGAAGTATAAATTAAATTGAAATGACCACGGTGTTATAATGTATATCTCCACCTTGTAGATAGTTCTAAAGATCCTTAGAGGATGGTTATCCCAAACATCCTTTAAGTTACTTGTATTTCAGTTGATATTTCACTTGAGTTGGATTTATTTATATAAGAATGTTAATCCTGACTCGAGTGTTTTGTATTTTGCTTTACGCTCGGGTCAGACCGAGTGATACAGCATTTGTGACTCACCTTTGGAGTTTGGAGTTTGGAGCTTCCTTTGGAGATCCAACTATCGCCTCAGCTTTCAGCTCTTCTAGTTGATTTGTCCAAGGAAGTCATCTGTTGTACTGAAGACTTCACTGTACTCGAGATATTCTGTTGTATTTTATTTCTAACTCTGATGTGTATATAGTAGCTTCATGAACTACTATTTTATCTATTCCGCTGCGTATTATTGTATTACTCTGTGTCTGTGATTCCGTGATTGATTTATTTACTGCATATGCTGAGTTTTTCCAAATTTAAATTAACAATCTGATATTTTGAATTATTCAAGTCAGACATGTGTGGATTTATTGTCGATTTGAATGGTCCAAAATAGCGGGTCGTTACAGTTGGTATCAGAGCTTTGGCTCTAGGCAAAACTTAGCATATATAGTAAATTTATTTACAGTATCACTTTCGTTCGAGTTTGAATCTCTTCCTTTTAACTTGATTCCCTTTGAACTTTGGAACGTTCCTCGCGGTTCTAAAATTCATTCTTGTCTCTCCCTATTTGTATTCTTTTGATTCTGGAGTATCCCATAACTCCACTTCGAATGATCTCCAGAAGAATAGGCGATCCCGCCAATCTTTGAATGATTGTAAAGGGGTGGAACTCCTTTACCATTGACATTGATTCACCGAAGATTTATATATCACTCGGTTTAGATGCTGCTATCTCTTGATATGCCGAATTCTATCTCTAGAGATCGAATGTCGATTTGCCTTAGATTTCCACATCGATTATATTCTTGAAGTCACGGTTGACCCGGTTAAGGTCGCCCGCGATTTATATAAGTGTATCCATCTACTGTTTTGTAATTAATTATCTCATTTTCGTTCGAACTTATTTTCGAATCAGAATCCTATTTGATTAGAGTCCCTCTAATTTGAATTTCTATCTTTGTTTTGAAATCCATTCTTGAACCATCCTTTGAAAAATCAGGCTTGTTTATATTTTAGAAATTGTTTTATATATTGAAATCATTATATTCTATATATAAAAGTGAAATGTTTTCGATAAAGATTATAAACCCTTTTTAAAATAAGAATTTGAGGTTTCGAAAGGATTTGTAAATTTGAAAGACTATATAAGAAATTTGATTTATCTAAAAATGATTTATAACTGAAGGGTTAAATTTGAAATTCGAGAATTGAATTCCGGTATTTTGAAATTGGTTTTAAGATTTTGGAAAATATATGAAAATAATATGATTTAAAAGTATTTCATGAATAAGAAATGTTTCTAATGAATTCCAATAATTTTGAAGAAATTTCAAAGAAGTTTGAGAAAATAAAAGTCCAGAACTCACTTATGTCGCTGGAAAATAATTTCGGTGATGAGTGCACGCATCATCGACATTGATTTTCGAGTCTCAGAGTGAGGGAAAGGCCACTTTAGTAGCATTGCTACGCGAGTGATTTTGCGAAACAAATTTTGATTTCAAAATTTTGAAGTATGATTTGATATTCGAAAGATATATATATATATATATATATATATATATATATATTTGAAATGATTTGAAGTAATCCGGTGTTCAGTCTTCGAGTTTCGAATTTGATATAAACTTATCTTTTGAAATTGATTTACTGATTTGTTGTTAATTTCCAACTCTTGAATTTGAAAATGATTTCTTCAACTATTTTAAAGGTTCGAGCACTTCCAAATCAAGGTTAACTTTTCAAAAGCTAAGAAATTTTGAAGTATAAAGTATATAAGTTTGTTTTGAATGTTTAAGAATGTAGTAATATGATTTAATAAGTTGAAACTGTTTTGTTAAGTAAACGAATAAGGAAATTTTAAATTTTTTCTAATATGAAATTTAGATTTGAAATGTTTGAAAAGAATTTGGTCTTCAAAATATTTTGAATGAAGTTTAGTTTAAATGTTTTAACTTAATATCATCTTTATGAAACTATATATTTAACAAGTTGGAATAAATATATAAGTTGTACGTATGCTGTTTTATTCGCATAATTAATTTGATCCAAGTTTGAGTACACAAGTTCGAGGTGGATTACACCATTTCGTGTTAGGATTTTTCATTTGATTCTTGATGGCGAATATTTGATATGGATTTTGGGCTAAATTCTAGAATTCTCTATCATAGTATATGGCTATGCAAGGAGACTGATGGCTTCTAGTCGAGAAACCATATCGAAATCTGCATTAGGGAAGTCGAATGGACAATACTAGTTCGAAAGCGAACTTGTGTGATCGAGCGAGCGATCAAATGTGATTTTGCGAAATGATGATGTTTGTACGGCTTATATCCTAATATCATTGATATATTGTGACGCTGAAATTGAAAGCTGTCGGGTTAGAATATCTTTACTTACTAAAATAAAATTTCCCATTTAAATTACAAAGATATATAACCAATAAAAGCAAAGATATTAAATCCCATATGGCTCTTCATACATCGAAATTTATTTTGAAAAATTTGATCCTTATATAAGATAGACCTTACGTAAGTATAAGATGATTTTGAAAACATTTGATTTTGGAAATGAATTGGTTGACTTAAATTATTGACTTGGAAATTTGGATTTATTTTCTAAATCTATTATTCTGGAAACGTTGAAACTAAAGATAATTAATTTGAGAAGAAATAATTTGGTGAAATTGTATATGATTTTGAAATTGAACTGATATTGAAACAAATTGAAATTTGAGAACCTTATGTTACTAAACACTTGATTTGGGAGTTGTCGAACTTATATAAAATTGATTTGTATGAGTATGAAATTGATTCGAAAACTATGGATTTGAAAAGGTACTCAATTTGGAAGTGAAATCTTATATAATTGAAGTCTATATAAGTAAGATTTGATATACTTTTGATTTTGGAAAAGTATTTGATTTGAAAATTTAATCTTATATATAATGGATTTTATATAAGTACGATATTTGAAAGTGATTTGAAAAGGTACTATATGATACATATTTTCGAAGTAAAGATATGGAAAGTGCCTTCTGCTTGATATCCGATTTGTGGCCACATCTTGGATTCATTCTATCGATATTATTCTCTCTGATTTTGGTTTTCCGGATATGATACTCGAGTGTTCTTCGAATTCCATGGCGTTACCCATGGTCTTATGTTTCTCTCGTGACTGCATAGCGCAACTGCCTGGCTGACTCTTGCCTAGGGGTACGGATTGTTTCCTGGGGGATCCAGGCGTAACCATTGTGTATCCTGCAATTTGTGTAGGTCGCGAATAGTAGCGCAAATGCTTGGCTGAGTCTTGCCTGGGGGTACGGATTGTTTCCTGGGGGATCCAGGCGTAACCATTGTGTATCCTGCATTCTACTAGTCATCATGGCGTAACTCGCAGGGCTGAGAAAGCTTACGGATATGGATTGTTTCCTGGGGGACCCAGGCGTAACCATTGTGTATCTGCGAACCATGGTTAGACAAAGGTTTTGTTCGTTTTGTTGTTTGGATTGTACTTTCCATATCTATTTTTAAAAGTTTTTCCATTATTTTCACTGGGTGTTGAAACAGGTCTACTAAGTACCTGGAGAATTCTAGTTTTGCGCCTGATCAACGCACTACCAGAGTCTACAGGAACAAGGATAAACTTGTTGAAACATCGAGTTATAAAAGTATTTTCGAAATAAAATTTGTTTCGTTATAAAAATATATTTTATTATAAAAGTATTTCTAACAAAGAAATTTTGTATTAATATTTGAAATTGAAATTCTTATAGTTCTAGATAAATTATTCGTGCCCGATTCTATTCTTTTGAATCTACCTTATCTGCTCAGCTTTATTTATTTACCTATATTCTGTTTTTCCAAGTCCTCTTTTTTTTTCCTTGTTGACTATAACATATTTAAAGTAAATGATTATTGATTTATTAATAATATTTGAAAAGTATTTTAGATAGAATTTATAAATTTATGAATTTTGGATTTAATATTTTCGAATAGCTTCTTTATAAATATAAGTAATAATGTAAATAATTGTTTCAAATAGTTTTCATATATTTATAAAGTTGTTATTTAAGCATATAAATAGTATTTATAAAGAAAGAAAGAAATTATACAAATGGGTTTTGAAAAGTATTAAATTATTAAAAATAATTGATTTGCAAATGAAGTTTTCAAATGAATATTTTAAGTAAAATATATATAGTTTTAAATTAATTGTTAACCTTGTCTTTCAATCTATTTTGCTTTTAGGTTGTTCCTATCCTTCTACCTCCTTCCTTTTCGGGGACGAAAAGTTTTGAGTGGGGGAGAGTGTAACGACCCAAAAATTTTATGATTTTATTTGCTAAATTAATTGAAATTTTGTGAAATTTTAAACAATAAAATTTGAAAATAAAAAATTTATTATTTGGAATACGTCTATTTTAATATAGCAATTGGTAAATTTTCATCTGATAATATTGAAGTTTATTTTCCTGTGAAATTTCATTTCAAATCAAACCGGTTAATAACAGTGAATTTAAAGGTTTTCCGAAACCAAAATAAGTCAACAGGAGAAAATTTATTCAGATCATTCTGAATCAGACTGCGAAATTCGTTTTTCCAAATTTGGACTTCTACTGCTCTGTTTATCTTAATTCTGACCAAATAGCAGCATTTTCGGTACCGGTTATCGATTTTTGATCTGATGATCGTACCACCAATATCTGTATACCGTTTTGATCGTCTTATCGTGTTGATCTCTGCGGTATATTTATTTCTGTATTTTGAGGTCCGGTATGTGATGGAAACCATAAACTATTCGTTGTAACGGTACCTTCAACTGCGACTTTACTGTTTCCTTCGGTTTTAAATTTTGAAACGTGCAGCGGGACCACAATAATAATTTGCTTTAATTTCTCTGCTGAATCAGAACGTGAACGTTGAGATTTCATTTATTACTTTTATTTTTCCTATCCATTCAATCTTTGCAACGGTTGGAAAGAATTAATTTTTCCCTGAATATTCGTTCTTGTTTATTGTTCTGAGCATGCTTTTCTGTAATCCAACGTGTGACCCGTTGCCATTCCTTTGATTTTTTCTTTCATTTATAAAATCACTTTGTCTTCTCATTTCATTTTTGTATTCCTCTGTCACTTCTCTCCTCCCTTCTCCCTTTTCTTTTCCCTCCTCACAACCATCACCTGTTCCGGTCTCATCACCCACACAACAAAACAACCCATCATGGCAGCAGCCTTGTCGACCACCTAGCTCTTCCTCTCCGCATCGTGCCTTCCCTCCGCCCTCCATCGCGTGCAACCCGAACGCTCCAGCCCTTCCCCTCTGCTTGTGCATCTCTCCCTCCACAACATCCCCACCAACTGCGCAGCAACCATCTCCACCCGCGTCTCCTCCGCCCTGACAGCAACCCCCCTGAGTCCGCTCCTCCCATTCAGATCCGGCCTTCCCTGTCAAATCGCCTCCACCCACACAAGCGTAGGCATCCTTTAAACTCGTCCCTGGCCACCTCACCTTGCTCCGATCACTTTCCTCTTTCCCCACGTCCACCGAGAAGCCTTCGCAGCCTCTGAGCCCACTCGCGCCTACTGCCGCAGCCTTCCCCTTCACCTCAGCCTGCGACTCCGCCTCACCACCTGACTTTCCTCCTCCCCTCGGCAGCCTCTGGCCACCACCCTTCGAGCTTTGCCTCCTCTTTGTTAGCCGAATGCTTGTTATGTATAGGTGAGTTTGGGTATATTTGTGTAGTAGCCTATGTATGATTACAGTAAGACATAAAGTTTTAATGTTAAATTTATAAAGGTTTATTTTTATGCCAGCTTGTTTTGTACTTTTGGTCTGCATATAATATAGTCTGTGTGTAGGTTAGTTTATAAAGATGTCTAAGGTAATTTTATTTGGTTAGTTATATTGATTTTTATTTAAATATATAAGTTATATTTTATTACAGTATAGTAATTGTATAAAATGATAGCAAATAGATCTCACGTTTGTTGCATATTTTATAAAGTATGTTTGCTGCATATGTAAATTGCATATGTTAGTATATTACAAGTCAAGTCTGCATATGTTAATTGTATATGTTAGTATATTACAAGTCTAGTCTGCATATGTTAGTGTATTACAAGTCAAATTTGGATATGCTAGTATATTTCAAGTTAAGTCTGCATAACCTCGGTTTTGCCTGATACTTTATGGTATATTATATATATAGATTTTGAAAGTCATTTATTGATTTTAATTTTATATACAGATTTAAAATAAGTTGATGTTTCAAATTTTATATTGATTTAAAGTAATATATACTGTATGTGTTTCGTTCAGTCTATATCAAGCCAATTTGATTTTTTCTCATCAATTCTTATTTATCAGATTTGATTGTCGAACTCATGTCCATCGTGCTTTGTTCCGAAATTCGTGCTTGGATTTGTAACTCATCTTATTCTCGTCTATCTCTAGCCTCGAAAGGTGAGCAATCACTCATGATTAACGTTCTTGTATTTATTAAATTTGATTTCAATTGAAACGACAATTGAAATATGATGCTGTAGTTATTTAAATTGTTATACATGCTATCATCTGTATATGTTCACCTGTGACATCTGACACCAGTATCTAGTATTTATATGCCTGTTATTACTATCATCTGTATATGTTCACCTGTGACATCTGACACCAGTACCTAGTATTTATATGCCTGTTATTACTATTATCTGTATATGTTCACCTGTGACATCTGACACCAGTATCTGTTATATTATTATTGATGATATATGCCTTTTGTTGTATTTTATATTATCTGTTATCACTCTGCAAGTTCCCTGTTAGTATAGAATTCACTATGGGTTGAAATGATACATACCCGAACGGACTTTAGAATAGGAGAAAATCGTTATGGGTTGAAATGATAAACCCAAACGATTTTCATTTGAATTGAAATTGGGATTACGGGTCGAAATGATACCTACCCGTATATATTTAAATTTCGGATTGAAATGATAAATATCCGTATCACTTAACCATATGATAAATATATATACAGACACCGTTGGTCCATATATATAAATATTTTGAAATTGAATCCCATGGTTTTGGAAAGAAATATATGGTTTTAACAAATGTTGATTTTTAAAATTTTATATATAAATGGTAAGGATATATATAGATTTAATAATGATATTTAAGATTTAATACATATAATATGTTAAGTATAAAATTTATATTTCAAAATAGATTTTGGTAAAAATTTGAATAAGTTAACGGTGAGAAGATAATTTGAATTTAGTAAAGAAATTTATTTAATTAAACCAATTTAGAGCTTATTGAAATTGGGGTTTGAGATATGATTTATAACTTAAGTTTGATTTAAATAATTTAATGAATATTTCTTGTTTAAAATAAATTTAAGGAAATATTTGGTAAAATTGAAATTTAAGGCTAGTTAAATGATATTGAATTTATTAAGTGAATATTCCCTGATTAAATAATAATAAAGTTGAATCAAGAGCTATAGGAAACCGTTAAATTTAACTTTGAAAATGTTGAATATTAAAGCTTTGAAATATATTGAAAATCTAAATGGTATATTTTTAGAACTGAATTGAATTGATGAATTGAGTTTTGAAAAAAATCTGAATTTGGAATTTGAGTTAATTTGAATCGATTTGTGAGACTTGAGGAAATTATAAATACTTTACTTTATAAATTATTTAATGAACATACACTATTTTGGAAAATAGGTATATTTGAAATGAAATGATATTTGGGTTTTGAAGTATAAATTAAATTGAAATGACCACGGTGTTATAATGTATATCTCCACCTTGTAGATAGTTCTAAAGATCCTTAGAGGATGGTTATCCCAAACATCCTTTAAGTTACTTGTATTTCAGTTGATATTTCACTTGAGTTGGATTTATTTATATAAGAATGTTAATCCTGACTCGAGTGTTTTGTATTTTGCTTTACGCTCGGGTCAGACCGAGTGATACATCATTTGTGACTCACCTTTGGAGTTTGGAGCTTCCTTTGGAGATCCAACTATCGCCTCAGCTTTCAGCTCTTCTAGTTGATTTGTCCAGGGAAGTCATCTGTTGTACTAAAGACTTCACTGTACTCGAGATATTCTGTTGTATTTTATTTCTAACTCTGATGTGTATATAGTAGCTTCATGAACTACTATTTTATCTATTCCGCTGCGTATTATTGTATTACTCTGTGTCTGTGATTCTGTGATTGATTTATTTACTGCATATGCTGAGTTTTGCCAAATTTAAATTAACAATCTGATATTTTGAATTATTCAAGTCAGACATGTGTGGATTTATTGTCGATTTGAATGGTCCAAAATAGCGGGTCGTTACAGTTGGTATCAGAGCTTTGGCTCTAGGCAAAACTTAGCATATATAGTAAATTTATTTACAGTATCACTTTCGTTCGAGTTTGAATCTCTTCCTTTTAACTTGATTCCCTTTGAACTTTGGAACGTTCCTCGCGGTTCCAAAATTCATTCTTGTCTCTCCCTATTTGTATTCTTTTGATTCTGGAGTATCCCATAACTCCACTTCGAATGATCTCCATAAGAATAGGCGATCCCGCCAATCTTTGAATGATTGTAAAGGGGTGGAACTCCTTTACCATTGACATTGATTCACCGAAGATTTATATATCACTCGGTTTAGATGCTGCTATCTCTTGATATGCCCAATTCTATCTCTAGAGATCGAATGTCGATTTGCCTTAGATTTCCGCATCGATTATATTCTTGAAGTCACGGTTGACCCGGTTAAGGTCGCCCGCGATTTATATAAGTGTATCCATCTACTATTTTGTAATTAATTATCTCATTTTCGTTCGAACTTATTTTCGAATCAGAATCCTATTTGATTAGAGTCCCTCTAATTTGAATTTCTATCTTTGTTTTGAAATCCATTCTTGAACCATCCTTTGAAAAATCAGGCTTGTTTATATTTTAGAAATTGTTTTATATATTGAAATCATTATATTCTATATATAAAAGTGAAATGTTTTCGATAAAGATTATAAACCCTTTTTAAAATAAGAATTTGAGGTTTCGAAAGGATTTGTAAATTTGAAAGACTATATAAGAAATTTGATTTATCTAAAAATGATTTATAACTGAAGGGTTAAATTTGAAATTCGAGAATTGAATTCCGGTATTTTGAAATTGGTTTTAAGATTTTGGAAAATATATGAAAATAATATGATTTAAAAGTATTTCATGAATAAGAAATGTTTCTAATGAATTCCAATAATTTTGAAGAAATTTCAAAGAAGTTTGAGAAAATAAAAGTCCAAAACTCACTTATTTCGCTGGAAAATAATTTCGGTGATGAGTGCACGCATCATCGACATTGATTTTCGAGTCTCAAAGTGAGGGAAAGGCCACTTTAGTAGCATTGCTACGCGAGTGATTTTGCGAAACAAATTTTGATTTCAAAATTTTGAAGTATGATTTGATATTCGAAAGATATATATATATATATATATATATATATATATATTTGAAATGATTTGAAGTAATCCGGTGTTCAATCTTCGAGTTTCGAATTTGATATAAACTTATCTTTTGAAATTGATTTACTGATTTGTTGTTAATTTCCAACTCTTGAATTTGAAAATGATTTCTTCAACTATTTTAAAGGTTCGAGCACTTCCAAATCAAGGTTAACTTTTCAAAAGCTAAGAAATTTTGAAGTATAAAGTATATAAGTTTGTTTTGAATGTTTAAGAATGTAGTAATATGATTTAATAAGTTGAAACTGTTTTGTTAAGTAAACGAATAATGTAACGACCCATAAATTTAATGGTTTTAAAAGTATATTTAATTGAAATTTTGTGAAATTTTAAACAATAAAATTTGGAAATAAAAATTTATTATTTGGAATACGTCTATTTTAATATAGCAACTGGTAAATTTTCATCTGATAATATTGAAGTTTATTTTCCTGCGAAATTTTATTTCAAATCAAACCGGTTAATAACAGTGAATTTAAAAGTTTTCCGAAACCAAAATATGTTAACATGAGAAAATTATTCAGATCATTCTGAATCAGACTGCGAAATTCGTTTTCCAAATTTGGACTTCTACTGCTTCGTTTATCTTAATTCTGGCAAAATAACAACATTTTCGGTACCGGTTATCGATTTTGATCCGATGATCGTACCACCAATATCTGTATACCGTTTTGATCGTCTTATCGTGTTGATCTCCACAGTATATTCATTTGTGTGTTTTGAGCTCCGGTACGCGACGGAAACAATAAAACGGTGCGTCGTACCGGTACCATAAAGAATGACCGTTAGCTTTCCTTTTGCCTTTTCAAAAACTTGAACGTGAATCCCAAGCAAATAATAAATTGATTTTAATAGCTTATCAATCAGTGTACAACGGTTGCCATCCCATGCCATTTCAAAAGTTTAAAAACGTTCAAAACTTTATACGTTTTTTTTTGCATTCAATTTACTTTATGAAGGTACGTTTCTTTGCTTTTTCGGTCTATTCTTTTACAAAAGGGAAATATATATTCTCAGTTGCAACTGTAGCTTCATTTTCTAATCTTTGTCCTGTAGCCTTCCACTTCTTTTGCCTCTTCCATCTTCATTTTGTTCGCACCCATCAACCACTTTCATGCGACCTGGAACCTAAGCCCCACCACGTTCTGTCTCTCCATCGCCTCTGCCTAATTCACTCCTTGCCCGAGCCTCTCTCCACCAGCGAGCATCTCGGCCACCCAGATTCACGCACCCTCCCCTACCCAATCCTTCACGTCTTCCGCCTCACACCCAGGTCTCGGCATCCCACCCCTCGGCATGCGCCTTCTCTCCGCCCTGTACTTCACCGCCCTGCCTTTAACCGTCCTCCTCGCCCACATCTCTGCCGTCCCGAGCTTCCTGCTCCACCCATGGTCACAGCCAACCACCCACATCCCCGAGTCATACCTCCTCTACACCTCCCTCCGAGCTCCGCCTGCTACCCACCCCGCATGCAACCCAAGGCCGGAGCCTTCCCCTCCAAACAACCATCCCGATCGCCATCTCTGCCTCGCGCCGGATCCAACCACAGCCGCACCTGAACTCCCTGACGCGACTCCGCTTTGAACAACTCACTTCGCCTCCCCTTGCGGCCTTTGTTCTTTTATTTGCAGTAAGTATGCATAATAGTGGCTATTATATTTTTATGTACGTGAGTGTATATACTTGTATTTCGTATGCTTTACTATATCTATATAAGAGAGTTATGTAGTGAAATATTATATATATTATACTAGTTGTGTTCTGTCTTATGAAAAGTAAGTATAATATGATGTTTATAAATAAGTTTATGTAGATTTATTAAAGGAGTTGTGCTCTTATGGTTTGGTTTATAAATAAATAAAAAAAATAAAAAAAAATTATGTCAGTTACATTATCTTGTTTCACAGATAGTTTGCATATATATTTAGGTGTATATATAAGTCATACAATCTTGTTTACATTATATGTTATGCTATGATTTATTTGTAATAATAAATTTTGAACTGTTCGTTTACTGTATGATTATATATATTTGTTTATGAGTATATTTGAGCACATATTGTGGTTATAGTTTAATTATTACACACTTTATTTATAAATATATCTGAGTAGTCTGTATATTTGATCATTGTCTGATGGTATACAAAGAATGGTTTTAAGTATAGTTTGAAGTTTTATGTACAAGTTATATATACATATCAGTTTTAAATATATCACTTATATATTTGTATATATACGTATATTATATAACAGCTGTTTATATGGTTTTGTTATTTACTTTTTTTGTTACAGTTTCTAATATTTCAAAATATAACATGTTAGTTTATAATATTTATATAGCAGTTTGTTATATTATGGGATACCAGTTGTCTCAGATTATACTTCGTATAATATATATTTATATATATAGTGAGATTTGTTTATAATGTGGTTATAAAGCTTTTCCATCGTTAAAAATGATATTAATATATATATATATATATGTTTTTTTTGTGTCTTAAATTAAGGAATGATTTTAATATATTGGTTGTTCCTATCAAACTGATTCCGATCATTTCCATCTATTCTTGATATCAGCTTTGATCGTTGAATTCGGGCCAATCCTGCTTTGCTTTGAAATCCATGTCTGGAACCATAACTCACTCTATCGTCGAGTCTCTCTCTCTCTAGCCTCGAAAGGTGAGCAATCACTCACGATTAACATTCTTGTATTTATTAAATTTGATTTCAATTGGAACGACAATTGAAATATGATGCTGTAGTTATTTAAATTTTTATATATGCTATTATCTGTATATGTTCACCTGTGACATCTGACACCAGTATCTAGTATTTATATGCCTGTTATTACTATTATCTGTATATGTTCACCTATGACATCGGACACCAGTATCTGTTATTTATATTGATGATATATGCCTGTTGTTATATTTTATATTATCTGTTATCACTCTGCAAGTTCCCTGTTAGTATAGAATTCACTATGGGTTGAAATGATACATACCCGAACGAACTTTAGAATAGGAGAAAATCGTTATGGGTTGAAATGATAAACCCAAGCGATTTTCAATTGAATTGAAATTGGGATTACGGGTCGAAATGATATCTACCCGTATATATTTAAATTTCGGATTGAAATGATAAATATTATTATCACTTAACCATATGATGTATATATACAGACACCGTTGGTCCATATATATACATATTTTGAAAATGAATTCTATGGTTTTGGAAAGAAATATATGGTTTAATAAATGTTGAGCCTTAAATTATTTAATTTAATTAAGATGGATTTAATACATATAATATGTTAAGTATAAAATTTATATTTCGAAATAGATTTTTGGTAAAAATTTGAATAGGTTAAGGTTGGGATGATAATTTGAATTTAGTAAAGAATTTTATTTAATTAAACCAATATAAAGCTTATTGAAATTGGAATTTAAGATATGATTTATAACTTGAGTTTGTTTTAAATAATTTAATGAATATTTCTTGTTTAAATAAATTTAAGGAAATATTTCGTAAAAATGAAATTTAAGGCTAGTTAAACGATATTGAATTTATTAAGTGAATATTCCCTTATTAAATAATAAATAAAGTTAAATCAAGAGCTATATGAAATTGAAAATCTAACTTTGAAAATGTTGAATATTAAAACTTTGAAATATATTGAAAAATGAAGGGTATATTTAGAACTGAATTAAAGTGATAAATTGAGCTTTGAATAAATTTGAATTTGGAATTTGAAGTTGATTTGAATCGATTTGCTAGACTTGAGGAAATTAAATACTTTACTTTTTAAATCATTTAATATATATATATATACTATTTTGGAAAATGGATATATTTGAAATGAAATGATATTTGGGTTTTGAAGTATAAATTTAATTGAAATGACCACGGTGTTAAAATGTATATTTCCACCTTGTAGATAGTTCTGAAGATCCTTAGAGGATGGTTATCCCAACATCCTTTAAGTTACTCGTATTTCAATTGATATTTCACTTGAGTTGGATTTATTTATATAAGAATGTTAATCCTGACTCGAGTGTTTTGTGTTTTGCTTTACGCTCGGGTCAGACCGAGTGATACAGCATTTGAGACTCACCCTTGGAGTTTGGAGCTTCCTTTGGAGATCCAACTATCGCCTCAGCTTTCAGCTCTTCTAGTTGATTTGTTCAGAGAAGTCATCTGTTGTACTGGAGACTTCACTGCATTTGAGATATTCTGTTGTATTTTATTTCTAACTCTGATGTTTATATAGTAGCTTCATGAACTACTATTTTATCTATTCCGCTGCGTATTATTGTATTACTCTGTGTCTTTGATTATGTGATTGATTTATTTACTGCATATGCTGAGTTTTGCCAAATTTTTATTACAATCTGTTATTTTGAATTATTCAAGTCAGACATGTGTGGATTTATTGTCGATTTGAATGGTCCAAAATACCGGGTCGTTACAGTTGGTATCAGAGCTTTGGCTCTAGGCGAAACTTAGCATATATTGTAAATTTATTTACAGAATCATTTTCGTTTGAGTTTAATCTCTTCCTTTTTACTCGATTTCCTTTGAACTTTGGAACGTTCCCTACGGTTCCAAAATTCATTCTTGTCTCTCTCTATTAGTATTCTTTTGATTTTGGAGTATCCCATAACTCCACTTCGAATGATCTCTATAAGAATAGGCGATCCCGCCAATCTTTGAAGGAATTGTGAAGGGGTGAAACTTCTTTACAATTAGCATTGATTCACCGGAGATTTATATATCCCTCGGTTTAAATGCTGCTATCTTTTGCTATGTCGAATTCTATCTTTGGCGATCGAATGTCGATTTGCCTTAGAATTCGGCACTGATCTTATTTTGGAATCACGGTTGATCGGTTAAGGCCGCCCACGATTTATATAACTGTATCGACCTATTGTTTTGTAATTAATTATCTCATTTTCGTTCGAACTTATCTTCGAATCAGAAATCCTAATCGATTAGAGTCCCTCTAATTTGAATCTCTATCTTTGTTTGAAATCCATTCTTAAATCATCCTTTGAAATCGGGTTTGTTTGTATTTTAAGAAATTGTTTTCTAAATCGAAATTATTATTTTTATAAGTATGATTATATTCTATATATAAAAGTGAAATATTTTCGATAAAGATTATATACCCTTTTTAAAATGAGAATATGAGGTTTCGAAAAGATTTGTAATTTTGAAAAGTTATATAAGAAATTGATTTATATAAAAATGATTTATAACTAAAGGACTTTAAATTTGAAATTCGAGAATTGAACTCCGGTATTTTGAAATTGGTTTTAAGGTTTTGTAAATATATAATAATACGGTTTGAAAGTATTTTCCGAATAAGAAATGTTTCAAATGACTTCAAATGAGTTCCAATGAGTTTCGAAGAAATTTCAAAAGAAGTTTGAGAAAATAGAAGTCCAGAACTCACTTGTGTCGCTGGAAAATAATTTCGGTGATGAGTGCACGCATCATCGACATTGATTTTCGAGTTTCAGAGTGAGGGATAGGCCACTTCAGTAGCTTTGCTATGCGAGTGATTTTTTTTAAACCATTTTTATTTCAAAATTTTGAAGTATGATTGATATTCGAAAGATATATGTATATGTATTTGAAACGATTTGAAATGAGCCGGTGTTAAGTCTTCGAGTTTTGGATTTGATATAACCCTATCTATTAAAATTGATTTACTGATTTGTTGCTGATTTCCAACTCTTGAATTTGAAAATGATTTCTTCAACTATTTTGAAGGTTCGAGCACTTTCAAATCAAGGTTAACTTTTCAAAGCTAAGAAATTTTGAAAAGTATTTTGATAAAGTATATAAGTTTGTTTTGAATGTTTAAGTATGAAGTAATATGATTTAAATAAGTTGAAACTGTTTGGTTAAGTAAATGAATAAGGAAATTTTAAATTTTCTAATATGAAATTTAGATTTGAAATGTCTTGAGAAGAATTTGGTCTTCAAAATATTTTGAATAAAATTTAGTTTAAATGTTTTAACTTAGTAACATCTTTATGAAACTATATATTTAACAAGTTGGAATAAATATATAAGTTGTACGTATGCTGTTTTATTCGCATAATTAATTTGATCCAAGTTTGAGTACACAAGTTCGAGGTGGATTACACCATTTCGTGTTAGGATTTTTCATTTGATTCTTGATGGCGAATATTTGATATGGATTTTGGGCTTGATTCTTGAATTCTCTATCGTAGTATATGGCTATGCAAGGAGACCGATGGCTTCTAGTCGAGAAACCATATCGAAATCCGCATTAGGGAAGTCGAATGGACAATACTAGTTCGAAAGCAAACTTGTGTGATCGAGCGAGCGATCAAATGTGATTTTGCGAAATAATGACGTATGTACATCTTATATCCTAATATCATTGATATATTTTGACGCTGAAATTGAAAGCTGTCGAGTTAGAATATCTTTGCTTACTAAAAGTAAATTTCCAACTTAAATTACAAAGATATATAACCCATAAAAGCAAAGATATTCAATCTCATATGGCTCTTGATACAGCGAAACTTAATTTTGAAAAATTTGATCCTTATATAAGATGGACCTTAGGTAAATATAAGATGATTTTGAAAACCATTTGATTTTGGAAATGAATTGGTTGACTTAAATTATTGATTTGGAAATTTGGATTTATTTTCAAAATTTGTTATTTTGGAAACTTTGAAACTAAAAATAATTAATTTGAGAAGAAATAATTTGGTGAAATTGTATATGATTTTGAAATTGAACTGATATTGAAACAAATTTAAATTTGAGAACCTTATGTTACTAAACACTTGATTTGGGAGTTGTCGAACTTATATAAAATTGATTTGTATGAGTATGAAATTGATTCAAAAACTATAGATTTGAAAAGGTACTCAATTTGAAAGTGAAATCTTATATAATTGAAGTCTATATAAGTATGATTTGATATACTATTGATTTTGGAAAGTAATTGATTTGAAAATTAAATCTTATATATAATGGATTTTATATAAGTACGATATTTGAAAGTGATTTGAAAAGGTACTATATGATACATATTTTCGAAGTAAAGATATGGAAAGTGCCTTCTGCTTGATATCCGATTTGTGGCCACATCTTGGATTCATTCTATCGATATTATTCTCTCTGATTTTTGGTTTTCCGGATATGATACTCGAGTGTCCTTCGAATTCCATGGCGTTACCTATGGTCTTGCGAACTCGACTGCATAGCGTAATTCGTAAGGCAGTGATTGCTTAAAAGGTACGGATGTTTCCTGGGGGATCCAGGCGTAACCATTGTGTATCTGCGATCTATGGTCGTGTTAGTGGCGTAATCCGCAAGGTAGAGATTGCTTACGGGGTATGGATGTTTCCTGGGGGATCCAGGCGTAACCATTTTTATGTATCCTGCGGTCCACAGTTTTGTTGCATGGCGAAATTCGCAAGGCAGTGAATGCTTAAAAGGTACGGATGTTTCCTGGGGGACCCAGGCGTAACCATTGTGTATCTGCGATCCATGATTTGATTCGTTTTGTTTTGTTTGGATTGTACTTTCCATATCTGTTTTAAAAGTTTTCCAGTATTTTCACTGGGTGTTGAAACAAGTCTACTAAGTACCTGGAGAATTCTAGTTTTGCGCCTGATCAACGCACTACCAGAGTCTACATGAACAAGGATAAACTTGTTGAAACATCGAGTTATAAAAGTATTTTCGAAAGAAAATTTGTTTCGTTATAAAGGTATTTTATAATAAAAGTATTTCCAACAAAGAAAATTTTGTATCAATATTTGGAATCAAAACCCTTATGGTTCTAAATTAACTATTCAAGCTCGATGCTATTCTTTTGAATCTACCTTATCTGCTCAGCTTTATTTATTCACCTATATTCTGTTTCCAAATCCTCCTTCTTTTCCTTGTTGACTATATTCTTTAAAACATTGTTTAATTATAGACTACATGGTTTAATAGAAATTTTAGTGTTTTTAAATATTTTACAAGTTATTAATTAAATAAAACATATTTAAAGTAAATGATTATTGGTTTATTAATAATATTTGAAAAGTATCTTGAGAAAAATTAATAAATTTATGAATTATGGATTAAAAATGTTTTCAATAGCTTCTTTGTAAAAATAAGCAATAATGTAAATAATTGTTTTCAAATAGCTTACATATATTTATAAAGGTGTTATTTAAACATATAAATGGTGTTTATAAAGAAAGCAAGAAATTTTACAAATGGGATTGAAAAATATTAAGGTATTAAAGATAATTGAATTGTAAATGAAGTTTTCTAATGAATATTTCAAGTAAAATTTATATAGTTTAAATTGTTTGTTTGGCCTTGTCTTTTAATATATCTTTTCTATCTGGTTGTTTCTATTCGCCTACCTCCTTCCTTTTCGGGGACGAAAAGTTTTGAGTGGGGGAGAGTGTAACGACCCATAAATTTAATGGTTTTAAAAGTATATTTAATTGAAATTTTGTGAAATTTTAACAATAAAATTTGGAAATAAAAATTTATTATTTGGAATACGTCTATTTTAATATAGCAACTGGTAAATTTTCATCTGATAATATTGAAGTTTATTTTCCTGCGAAATTTTATTTCAAATCAAACCGGTTAATAACAGTGAATTTAAAAGTTTTCCGAAACCAAAATATGTTAACATGAGAAAATTATTCAGATCATTCTGAATCAGACTGCGAAATTCGTTTTCCAAATTTGGACTTCTACTGCTTCGTTTATCTTAATTCTGGCAAAATAACAACATTTTCGGTACCGGTTATCGATTTTGATCCGATGATCGTACCACCAATATCTGTATACCGTTTTGATCGTCTTATCGTGTTGATCTCCACAGTATATTCATTTGTGTGTTTTGAGCTCCGGTACGCGACGGAAACAATAAAACGGTGCGTCGTACCGGTACCATAAAGAATGACCGTTAGCTTTCCTTTTGCCTTTTCAAAAACTTGAACGTGAATCCCAAGCAAATAATAAATTGATTTTAATAGCTTATCAATCAGTGTACAACGGTTGCCATCCCATGCCATTTCAAAAGTTTAAAAACGTTCAAAACTTTATACGTTTTTTTTTGCATTCAATTTACTTTATGAAGGTACGTTTCTTTGCTTTTTCGGTCTATTCTTTTACAAAAGGGAAATATATATTCTCAGTTGCAACTGTAGCTTCATTTTCTAATCTTTGTCCTGTAGCCTTCCACTTCTTTTGCCTCTTCCATCTTCATTTTGTTCGCACCCATCAACCACTTTCATGCGACCTGGAACCTAAGCCCCACCACGTTCTGTCTCTCCATCGCCTCTGCCTAATTCACTCCCTGCCCGAGCCTCTCTCCACCAGCGAGCATCTCGGCCACCCAGATTCACGCACCCTCCCCTACCCAATCCTTCACGTCTTCCGCCTCACACCCAGGTCTCGGCATCCCACCCCTCGGCGTGCGCCTTCTCTCCGCCCTGTACTTCACCGCCCTGCCTTCAACCGTCCTCCTCGCCCACATCTCTGCCGTCCCGAGCTTCCTGCTCCGCCCATGGTCACAGCCAACCACCCACGTCCCCGAGTCATACCTCCTCTACACCTCCCTCCGATCTCCGCCTGCTACCCACCCCGCATGCAACCCAAGGCCGGAGCCTTCCCCTCCAAGCAACCATCCCGATCGCCATCTCTGCCTCGCGCCGGATCCAACCACAGCCGCACCTGAACTCCCTGACGCGACTCCGCTTTGAACAACTCACTTCGCCTCCCCTTGCGGCCTTTGTTCTTTTATTTGCAGTAAGTATGCATAATAGTGGCTATTATATTTTTATGTACGTGAGTGTATATACTTGTATTTCGTATGCTTTACTATATCTATATAAGAGAGTTATGTAGTGAAATATTATATATATTATACTAGTTGTGTTCTGTCTTATGAAAAGTAAGTATAATATGATGTTTATAAATAAGTTTATGTAGATTTATTAAAGGAGTTGTGCTCTTATGGTTTGGTTTATAAATAAATAAAAAAAATAAAAAAAAATTATGTCAGTTACATTATCTTGTTTCACAGATAGTTTGCATATATATTTAGGTGTATATATAAGTCATACAATCTTGTTTACATTATATGTTATGCTATGATTTATTTGTAATAATAAATTTTGAACTGTTCGTTTACTGTATGATTATATATATTTGTTTATGAGTATATTTGAGCACATATTGTGTTTATAGTTTAATTATTACACACTTTATTTATAAATATATCTGAGTAGTCTGTATATTTGATCATTGTTTGATGGTATACAGAGAATGGTTTTAAGTATAGTTTGAAGTTTTATGTACAAGTTATATATACATATCAGTTTTAAATATATCACTTATATATTTGTATATATATAAGTATATTATATAACAGCTGTTTATATGGTTTTGTTATTTACTTTTTTTGTTACAGTTTCTAATATTTCAAAATATAACATGTTAGTTTATAATATTTATATAGCAGTTTGTTATATTATGGGATACAGTTGTCTCAGATTATACTTCGTATAATATATATTTATATATATAGTGAGATTTGTTTATAATGTGGTTATAAAGCTTTTCCATCGTTAAAAATGATATTAATATATATATATATATATATATATATATATATGTTTTTTTTTGTGTCTTAAATTAAGGAATGATTTTAATATATTGGTTGTTCCTATCAAACTGATTCCGATCATTTCCATCTATTCTTGATATCAGCTTTGATCGTTGAATTCGGGCCAATCCTGCTTTGCTTTGAAATCCATGTCTGGAACCATAACTCACTCTATCGTCGAGTCTCTCTCTCTCTAGCCTCGAAAGGTGAGCAATCACTCACGATTAACATTCTTGTATTTATTAAATTTGATTTCA
Organism: Allium fistulosum; assembly: GCA_030737815.1. Classification (NCBI taxonomy): domain Eukaryota; kingdom Viridiplantae; phylum Streptophyta; class Magnoliopsida; order Asparagales; family Amaryllidaceae; genus Allium; species Allium fistulosum. The sequence goes on from CM060906.1 coordinate 925,036,714, forward strand.
ATTGGAACGACAATTGAAATATGATGCTGTAGTTATTTAAATTTTTATATATGCTATTATCTGTATATGTTCACCTGTGACATCTGACACCAGTATCTAGTATTTATATGCCTGTTATTACTATTATCTGTATATGTTCACCTATGACATCGGACACCAGTATCTGTTATTTATATTGATGATATATGCCTGTTGTTATATTTTATATTATCTATTATCACTCTACAAGTTCCCTGTTAGTATAGAATTCACTATGGGTTGAAATGATACATACCCGAACGGACTTTAGAATAGGAGAAAATCGTTATGGGTTGAAATGATAAACCCAAGCGATTTTCAATTGAATTGAAATTGGGATTACGGGTCGAAATGATATCTACCCGTATATATTTAAATTTCGGATTGAAATGATAAATATCTGTATCACTTAACTATATGATGTATATATACAGACACCGTTGGTCCATATATATAAATATTTTGAAAATGAATTCTATGGTTTCGGAAAGAAATATATGGTTTAATAAATGTTGAGCCTTAAATTATTTAATTTAATTAAGATGGATTTAATACATATAATATGTTAAGTATAAAATTTATATTTCGAAATAGATTTTTGGTAAAAATTTGAATAGGTTAAGGTTGGGATGATAATTTGAATTTAGTAAAGAATTTTATTTAATTAAACCAATATAAAGCTTATTGAAATTGGAATTTAAGATATGATTTATAACTTGAGTTTGTTTTAAATAATTTAATGAATATTTCTTGTTTAAATAAATTTAAGGAAATATTTAGTAAAAATGAAATTTAAGGCTAGTTAAACGATATTGAATTTATTAAGTGAATATTCCCTGATTAAATAATAAATAAAGTTAAATCAAGAGCTATATGAAATTGAAAATCTAACTTTGAAAATGTTGAATATTAAAACTTTGAAATATATTGAAAAATGAAGGGTATATTTAGAACTGAATTAAAGTGATAAATTGAGCTTTGAATAAATTTGAATTTGGAATTTGAAGTTGATTTGAATCGATTTGCTAGACTTGAGGAAATTAAATACTTTACTTTTTAAATCATTTAATATATATATATATATACTATTTTGGAAAATGGATATATTTGAAATGAAATGATATTTGGGTTTTGAAGTATAAATTTAATTGAAATGACCACGGTGTTAAAATGTATATTTCCATCTTGTAGATAGTTCTGAAGATCCTTATAGGATGGTTATCCCAACATCCTTTAAGTTACTCGTATTTCAATTGATATTTCACTTGAGTTGGATTTATTTATATAAGAATGTTAATCCTGACTCGAGTGTTTTGTGTTTTGCTTTACGCTCGGGTCAGACCGAGTGATACAGCATTTGAGACTCACCCTTGGAGTTTGGAGCTTCCTTTGGAGATCCAACTATCGCATCAGCTTTCAGCTCTTCTAGTTGATTTGTTCAGAGAAGTCTTCTGTTGTACTGGAGACTTCACTGCATTTGAGATATTCTGTTGTATTTTATTTCTAACTCTGATGTTTATATAGTAGCTTCATGAACTACTATTTTATCTATTCCGCTGCGTATTATTGTATTACTATGTGTCTGTGATTATGTGATTGATTTATTTACTGCATATGCTGAGTTTTGCCAAATTTTTATTACAATCTGTTATTTTGAATTATTCAAGTCAGACATGTGTGGATTTATTGTCGATTTGAATGGTCCAAAATACCGGGTCATTACAAATAAGGAAATTTTAAATTTTTTCTAATATGAAATTTAGATTTGAAATGTTTTGAAAAGAATTTGGTCTTCAAAATATTTTGAATGAAGTTTAGTTTAAATGTTTTAACTTAATAACATCTTTATGAAACTATATATTTAACAAGTTGGAATAAATATATAAGTTGTACGTATGCTGTTTTATTCGCATAATTAATTTGATCCAAGTTTGAGTACACAAGTTCGAGGTGGATTACACCATTTCGTGTTAGGATTTTTCATTTGATTCTTGATGGCGAATATTTGATATGGATTTTGGGCTAAATTCTAGAATTCTCTATCATAGTATATGGCTATGCAAGGAGACTGATGGCTTCTAGTCGAGAAACCATATCGAAATCTGCATTAGGGAAGTCGAATGGACAATACTAGTTCGAAAGCGAACTTGTGTGATCGAGCGAGCGATCAAATGTGATTTTGCGAAATGATGATGTTTGTACGGCTTATATCCTAATATCATTGATATATTGTGACGCTGAAATTGAAAGCTGTCGGGTTAGAATATCTTTACTTACTAAAAGAAAATTTCCCATTTAAATTACAAAGATATATAACCAATAAAAGCAAAGATATTAAATCCCATATGGCTCTTCATACATCGAAATTTATTTTGAAAAATTTGATCCTTATATAAGATAGACCTTACGTAAGTATAAGATGATTTTGAAAACATTTGATTTTGGAAATGAATTGGTTGACTTAAATTATTGACTTGGAAATTTGGATTTATTTTCTAAATCTATTATTCTGGAAACGTTGAAACTAAAGATAATTAATTTGAGAAGAAATAATTTGGTGAAATTGTATATGATTTTGAAATTGAACTGATATTGAAACAAATTGAAATTTGAGAACCTTATGTTACTAAACACTTGATTTGGGAGTTGTCGAACTTATATAAAATTGATTTGTATGAGTATGAAATTGATTCGAAAACTATGGATTTGAAAAGGTACTCAATTTGGAAGTGAAATCTTATATAATTGAAGTCTATATAAGTATGATTTGATATACTTTTGATTTTGGAAAAGTATTTGATTTGAAAATTTAATCTTATATATAATGGATTTTATATAAGTACGATATTTGAAAGTGATTTGAAAAGGTACTATATGATACATATTTTCGAAGTAAAGATATGGAAAGTGCCTTCTGCTTGATATCCGATTTGTGGCCACATCTTGGATTCATTCTATCGATATTATTCTCTCTGATTTTGGTTTTCCGGATATGATACTCGAGTGTTCTTCGAATTCCATGGCGTTACCCATGGTCTTATGTTTCTCTCGTGACTGCATAGCGCAACTGCCTGGCTGAGTCTTGCCTAGGGATACGGATTGTTTCCTGGGGGATCCAGGCGTAACCATTGTGTATCCTGCAATCTGTGTAGGTCGCGAATAGTAGCGCAAATGCTTGGCTGAGTCTTGCCTGGGGGTACGGATTGTTTCCTGGGGGATCCAGGCGTAACCATTGTGTATCCTGCATTCTACTAGTCATCATGGCGTAACTCACAGGGCTGAGAAAGCTTACGGATATGGATTGTTTCCTGGGGGACCCAGGCGTAACCATTGTGTATCTGCGAACCATGGTTAGACAAAGGTTTTGTTCGTTTTGTTGTTTGGATTGTACTTTCCATATCTATTTTTAAAAGTTTTTCCAGTATTTTCACTAGGTGTTGAAACAGGTCTACTAAGTACCTGGAGAATTCTAGTTTTGCGCCTGATCAACGCACTACCAGAGTCTACAGGAACAAGGATAAACTTGTTGAAACATCGAGTTATAAAAGTATTTTCGAAATAAAATTTGTTTCGTTATAAAAATATATTTTATTATAAAAGTATTTCTAACAAAGAAATTTTGTATTAATATTTGAAATTGAAATTCTTATAGTTCTAGATAAATTATTCGTGCCCGATTCTATTCTTTTGAATCTACCTTATCTGCTCAGCTTTATTTATTTACCTATATTCTGTTTTTCCAAGTCCTCTTTTTTTTTCCTTGTTGACTATAACATATTTAAAGTAAATGATTATTGATTTATTAATAATATTTGAAAACTATTTTAGATAGAATTTATAAATTTATGAATTTTGGATTTAATATTTTCGAATAGCTTCTTTATAAATATAAGTAATAATGTAAATAATTGTTTCAAATAGTTTTCATATATTTATAAAGTTGTTATTTAAGCATATAAATAGTATTTATAAAGAAAGAAAGAAATTATACAAATGGGTTTTGAAAAGTATTAAATTATTAAAAATAATTGATTTGCAAATGAAGTTTTCAAATGAATATTTTAAGTAAAATATATATAGTTTTAAATTAATTGTTAACCTTGTCTTTCAATCTATTTTGCTTTTAGGTTATTCATATCCTTCTACCTCCTTCCTTTTCGGAGACGAAAAGTTTTGAGTGGGGGAGAGTGTAACGACCCAAAAATTTTATGATTTTATTTGCTAAATTAATTGAAATTTTGTGAAATTTTAAACAATAAAATTTGAAAATAAAAAATTTATTATTTGGAATACGTCTATTTTAATATAGCAATTGGTAAATTTTCATCTGATAATATTGAAGTTTATTTTCCTGTGAAATTTCATTTCAAATCAAACCGGTTAATAACAGTGAATTTAAAGGTTTTCCGAAACCAAAATAAGTCAATAGGAGAAAATTTATTCAGATCATTCTGAATCAGACTGCGAAATTCGTTTTTCCAAATTTGGACTTCTACTGCTCCGTTTATCTTAATTCTGACCAAATAGCAGCATTTTCGGTACCGATTATCGATTTTTGATCCGATGATCGTACCACCAATATCTGTATACCGTTTTGATCGTCTTATCGTGTTGATCTCTGCGGTATATTTATTTCTGTATTTTGAGGTCCGGTATGTGATGGAAACCATAAACTATTCGTTGTAACGGTACCATAAACTGCGACTTTACTGTTTCCTTCGGTTTTAAATTTTGAAACGTGCAACGGGACCACAATAATAATTTGCTTTAATTTCTCTGCTTAATCAGAACGTGAATGTTGAGATTTCATTTATTACTTTTATTTTTCCTATCCATTCAATCTTTGCAACGGTTGGAAAGAATTAATTTTTCCCTGAATATTCATTCTTGTTTATTGTTCTGAGCATGCTTTTCTGTAATCCAACGTGTGACCCGTTGCCATTCCTTTGATTTTTTCTTTCATTTATAAAATCACTTTGTCTTCTCATTTCATTTTTGTATTCCTCTGTCACTTCTCTCCTCCCTTCTCCCTTTTCTTTTCACTCCTCACAACCATCACCTGTTCCGGTCTCATCACCCACACAACAAAACAACCCATCATGGCAGCAGCCTCGTCGACCACCTAGCTCTTCCTCTCCGCATCGTGCCTTCCCTCCGCCCTCCATCGCGTGCAACCCGAATGCTCCAGCCCTTCCCCTCTGCTTGTGCATCTCTCCCTCCACAACATCCCCACCAACTGCGCGGCAACCATCTCCACCCGCGTCTCCTTCGCCCTGACAGCAACCCGCCTGAGTCCGCTCCTCCCATTCAGATCCGGCCTTCCCTGTCAAATCGCCTCCACCCACACAAGCGTAGGCATCCTTTAAACTCGTCCCTGGCCACCTCACCTTGCTCCGATCACTTTCCTCTTTCCCCACGTCCACCGAGAAGCCTTCGCAGCCTCTGAGCCCACTCGCGCCTACTGCCGCAGCCTTCCCCTTCACCTCAGCCTGCGACTCCGCCTCACCACCTGACTTTCCTCCTCCCCTCGGCAGCCTCTGGCCACCACCCTTCGAGCTTTGCCTCCTCTTTGTTAGCCGAATGCTTGTTATGTATAGGTGAGTTTGGGTATATTTGTGTAGTAGCCTATGTATGATTACAGTAAGATATAAAGTTTTAATGTTAAATTTATAAAGGTTTATTTTTATGCCAGCTTGTTTTGTACTTTTGGTCTGCATATAATATAGTCTGTGTGTAGGTTAGTTTATAAAGATGTCTAAGGTAATTTTATTTGGTTAGTTATATTGATTTTTATTTAAATATATAAGTTATATTTTATTACAGTATAGTAATTGTATAAAATGATAGCAAATAGATCTCACGTTTGTTGCATATTTTATAAAGTATGTTTGCTGCATATGTAAATTGCATATGTTAGTATATTACAAGTCAAGTCTGCATATGTTAATTGTATATGTTAGTATATTACAAGTCTAGTCTGCATATGTTAGTGTATTACAAGTCAAATTTGGATATGCTAGTATATTTCAAGTTAAGTCTGCATAACCTCGGTTTTGCCTGATACTTTATGGTATATTATATATATAGATCTTGAAAGTCATTTATTGATTTTAAATTTATATACAGATTTAAAATAAGTTGATGTTTCAAATTTTATATTGATTTAAAGTAATATATACTGTATGTGTTTCGTTCAGTCTATATCAAGCCAATTTGATTTTTTCTCATCAATTCTTATTTATCAGATTTGATTGTCGAACTCATGTCCATCGTGCTTTGTTCCGAAATTCGTGCTTGGATTTGTAACTCATCTTATTCTCGTCTATCTCTAGCCTCGAAAGGTGAGCAATCACTCACGATTAACATTCTTGTATTTATTAAATTTGATTTCAATTGAAACGACAATTGAAATATGATGCTGTAGTTATTTAAATTGTTATACATGCTATCATCTGTATATGTTCACCTGTGACATCTGACACCAGTATCTAGTATTTATATGCCTGTTATTACTATCATCTGTATATGTTCACCTGTGACATCTGACACCAGTACCTAGTATTTATATGCCTGTTATTACTATTATCTGTATATGTTCACCTGTGACATCTGACACCAGTATCTGTTATATTATTATTGATGATATATGCCTGTTGTTGTATTTTATATTATTTGTTATCACTCTGCAAGTTCCCTGTTAGTATAGAATTCACTATGGGTTGAAATGATACATACCCGAACGGACTTTAGATTAGGAGAAAATCGTTATGGGTTGAAATGATAAACCCAAACGATTTTCATTTGAATTGAAATTGGGATTACGGGTCGAAATGATACCTACCCGTATATATTTAAATTTCGGATTGAAATGATAAATATCCGTATCACTTAACCATATGATAAATATATATACAGACACCGTTGGTCCATATATATAAATATTTTGAAATTGAATCCCATGGTTTTGGAAAGAAATATATGGTTTTAACAAATGTTGATTTTTAAAATTTTATATATAAATGGTAAGGAGATATATAGATTTAATAATGATATTTAAGATTTAATACATATAATATGTTAAGTATAAAATTTATATTTCAAAATAGATTTTGGTAAAAATTTGAATAAGTTAAGGGTGAGAAGATAATTTGAATTTAGTAAAGAAATTTATTTAATTAAACCAATTTAGAGCTTATTGAAATTTGGGTTTGAGATATGATTTATAACTTGAGTTTGATTTAAATAATTTAATGAATATTTCTTGTTTAAAATAAATTTAAGGAAATATTTGGTAAAATTGAAATTTAAGGCTAGTTAAATGATATTGAATTTATTAAGTGAATATTCCCTAATTAAATAATAATAAAGTTGAATCAAGAGCTATAGGAAACCATTAAATTTAACTTTGAAAATGTTGAATATTAAAGCTTTGAAATATATTGAAAATCTAAATGGTATATTTTTAGAACTGAATTGAATTGATGAATTGAGTTTTGAAAAAAATTTGAATTTGGAATTTGAGTTAATTTGAATCGATTTGTGAGACTTGAGGAAATTATAAATACTTTACTTTATAAATTATTTAATGAACATACACTATTTTGGAAAATAGGTATATTTGAAATGAAATGATATTTGGGTTTTGAAGTATAAATTAAATTGAAATGACCACGGTGTTATAATGTATATCTCCACCTTGAAGATAGTTCTAAAGATCCTTAGAGGATGGTTATCCCAAACATCCTTTAAGTTACTTGTATTTCAGTTGATATTTCACTTGAGTTGGATTTATTTATATAAGAATGTTAATCCTGACTCGAGTGTTTTGTATTTACCTTTACGCTCGGGTCAGACCGAGTGATACAGCATTTGTGACTCACCTTTGGAGTTTGGAGCTTCCTTTGGAGATCCAACTATCGCCTCAGCTTTCAGCTCTTCTAGTTGATTTGTCCAGGGAAGTCATCTGTTGTACTGAAGACTTCACTGTACTCGAGATATTCTGTTGTATTTTATTTCTAACTCTGATGTGTATATAGTAGCTTCATGAACTACTATTTTATCTATTCCGCTGCGTATTATTGTATTACTCTGTGTCTGTGATTCTGTGATTGATTTATTTACTACATATGCTGAGTTTTGCCAAATTTAAATTAACAATCTGATATTTTGAATTATTCAAGTCAGACATGTGTGGATTTATTGTCGATTTGAATGGTCCAAAATAGCGAGTCGTTACATAAATCCTTTCTATTTATAAGCTGTATTATAAATATACTTGTACAATTCCATTACCTTATTATGAAAACATTTCGTTAATTTACATCTTTGTTATTGCAAACAATTCTTATTGTAATTAGATTTCAGTTCAATCTACTTATCGAACGCTTCATGAAATAAAGTTCACAAAGTATTCGTTTTTATTTTAATTCAACTAATAATCGATGATAACTAAATATTATCATCTCCTAATAAACAACATTCATTAATAATCGTGCAGGTTTATGAAAATTATCATTTTATATATAAGATATAATTTTAGGTAAAATTATTTCATTTACCTTCTTTTAAAACAATATTATGTCGACATGCCTCGTTTAAGTGTTTAGAAACCCCCATCGATAACATGTCATCCCATGCATCGACCAAACTTTATAAACAACTCAACGGATAAGAAAACGCAATAAAAAACATTTTATAATACTAATAAGTACGCAGTCTCATATATATACACACTTAAACAAACTCATTTTAGGGTATTACTACCCTACCTCTAATGAGTCAAACCCCACAAAGCTAAGGTTATTGCTAAACCAACGGTGACGACCCGCATTTCGGTAGGTTTAAATTGACAATAATCCACACATGTCCAACTCAAACAATCCAAAACACATATAATTGATGGGGTTAATTAAGAAAAATAAGAAAAGAAGAAAACAAACACAGAATCTCACATCGGAATGACAAAATATAATAATCAAATAAAGAATTCATGAAGCTATTTATACTATACATTTGATTTAAATTTTACAATATCTATCAAAGTTATATATATACAACAGAACAATAGAATAGTGTAATGGAACAAACAATGTGGTGAAATATTACTAGTAATGATAATATACAAATCTTCGTCCTCGTCCTCCAAAAAATAATCTTCTGTGCATAGAAAACTCAGGGCTAACCCGTGCATAATTAAAGGACAATACACTCGAGTCTGGACTAAAATATCCTTATATGAGTCAAATCAATATAACATATTACAAGATTGTAATAGCGTCAAAGATGTTTACGTGGTTTCACATCTCCTATCCAGTGTATATCGTGCGTGCAATAACTCAAGAGACGTTACGAGATTTTCCATCTCTTAAGGGTCCATCAAAATATCTGTATATAGTAGAATACACTATATATGTAATGTCTAATTAGTAAAATAAATATTTTCTTAGCGTTAAGGCTTTACATTAATCCCCCTTAATGCATTTTTAAGTATTGTCGTACAGTTTGCATATAACGCTCCAGTAGCACGTCGAGGGATATGGATGCGGCGTGATATGATAACACTAAACCAAACTCGTAGTGATCTCGTATAAGGATAATAGTATGACAGGGTACATGAGGCAATGCCCAAGGTAGGAAACTACTAGTTCGGGTTGCAAGGATGGTGGTAACGCATCGTGGCAACGACCACCCACCGTGTCCATCCATCTCATATCGAGTCAAAGGGTGGTCATCCAAAATCAAGGTGCACCAATCGAAACCAACATCAAGGAAATGGTATGGACCAAGTCCAAAAAGAAAATCGAAGAACGGATGTCTACTAGCGATAGCTAGCCAATTTGGCCCTATCAAGCTGTCCATTTTTAGTAATTTCAAATTGGCACAATTGCTAGGGTCTATCCATCATCGTTCTCTTTCTTCAAATCCAGCAAACGTACGCCAAGTCCACTTCATTCTAGAGTCTCCTCCGTGTACACAATTGTTAAAGTGGTTTCAATATTTATAGAGAGTATGCCAATAAGAGGCCCTGGTCTCTTTAACAAACAAACGTCGTTTTACACATCGGTTGGTTCTTTTACATTTCGAAAATGATTCATACTTGATATCAAAATATCGTATTCGCTTTAAAATATTATTTCATTTCAAAATATCATATTTACTTAAAATATGTTATTTTTACTTCAATAATCAATTCGAATTTCAAATTAGGTTATAACTTCATTTTAACCACAATCGCATTTAAATGACCAATTTAAATATAACATTCCAACCTTGCACCGTTTGAATTCTTTAGAAAATAGTTTGAATAGTTTAAATAGTTATAATATTAAAATAGATTATATATTAAACGATTTGAAAAGTAAAATAATTTGGAAATTAAAAAAGTGAAATTAAAAAAAGTTTATAGGAAAACGGTTTATAGTGAAAATAATTTCAAATTCAAAACCGTTTCTTCCCATTTCCAATAAATCTAGATTCGAGTCCAAATTTTAAATCAAACTGATTCAATTCAAATCTTCCAATTTAGAACATCTCAAATCTCAAATCAATTCAAATCAACTAAATTTCGATTTCAATTCAAATCAATTTCAATTTCAGTTTTAGTTCGAATTAATTTCAATTTCGATTTTCATTGATTCGATTCAAATAGTTTAAATTTCAATTCAATTCCCAATTTTAAACCATTTGAGTTTATATAAATTTCGAGTACAATTTCAAAATATCGATTTGAATCAATTAATTCAAATTAAACTTCAATGTTCGAATTTTGATTCAAATCATTAAATTAATTCCATTTCGAATATTTCAATTCCGAGCCCAAATTAGAAATATCCATTTATATCGATTTTACTTAAATAAATTTGAAGTTCAAGTAAAAGTTCAAATCTTTAAAATAATTCAATTTACGCAATTCAAGTTATATTTCAATCATAACTTCAAATTCCAAATTAAATTCTTTAAAACAATTTCATTTAACAATTTTAATTTCAATATTTCAAGCTTGAGTTTGAAAATAATCAAATTCCTATATTTCGATTCAATTTTATTTTTATAAAAAAAATCATTTGAATCAGTTTAATCCAAGGATTTAAAATCATTTAATTTAACCAATCCGGTGTCCGTATATAATTTTGTATCCTATGGCTAAGCGATCAGTTATATCAATTTAATTTCAGGGATGGATATATCATTTCAATCCAAATCAAAGTGTCAAGTATATATCATTTCAACCTATTTCTTAATTTATTCAAAATAATTGAATTTACATTTTATATACTGTCAATAATATACAGGGTGATAACAAGATATATATAAAATAAATAAACATCCAAAATATCAACCAAAAGCCATCCATCACAATCAACATCCAAATCAGTCAAAATATCACAACCATTAACTAGTTATCAATATTGGGTGTTTAATAGCAATTCAATTTCATTTCAAATTTAACTGCCAACTACAAATTCCTAATAGTTCAATTCATATGCCAATTTAAACGTTGATTAAATTACCAAACAACAGTCAATAAAATTGAATTACTTCATGATGCCAATTTAATGAACATCGGAGTATTTTAGTATTCGTGAGCGTTATAAAACACTCACCTTTATTTGAACCTGAGAATTCTTCAAATTCAAATAAATTCGAATCCAATTCCTTGTCGTTGATGACGTTGATACGAATTTGACCTCGTACACTTAAGGTATTGATTAGTGAAAATTTGAGATTAATTAAAATTAATTAACAAAATCAATTAACAGTTTAAAACATAACCTCATCTCTTCATCCTCGTACATGCAACGAACTCTAGGCTCATGCAATACCCAATTCACGACTCACCATCAACGCGCGCACCACTAGGGATGAGCGGAACCCCATCCATCGACTCCACGACATGCACCTCGTGCCGCTCCACCGGCGCCCCAAGTGCGGTCGCCTCTGTAGCCACCGTTCTCCCAGAAAACCCATAAGCCCGATCAACTTCGAACATAGATCCTGGCGAGTATGAGACGATTCGCCTCGATCCAATCATCCGTAACATCGAGCTCGATGATATATCCAACTTTGCTTTTAGAATTGTTTGATTTTGTTGAACAGATTGAGAGAAATCGAGGGAGGAAGGTGAAGCTATTTTGGCCATTCAAATCGTGTAAGAGAGCGGCCTCTCTAGGATTTTGACGAAATGAACGTATACGTGGCCATATATATAAATTTCCGACACTATCACACAAAAATTTTCCGTACTCCAAATGAAGTGAAACACCCCACACCCCTAAGTATTCCCAAAAAGGGCCAAAGGATGTGGTGCGTTATAGGTATAGCTAAAGCATCACAGAGATTAAGATTCACAAGACAAATAAGTAAAAGCAGCGAAAAACATTTAAATAATAACTTATCATTCAGAATTAATCTTCATCTCAAAATAAGTCATAAAAACATAACATGTCTCAAAAACTCAAAATCTCTCATGTCTTATGAAAATACATCTCAGTCTCACATAATCAGAGTAAAAGTAACAATAATAATCCCTCTCTCAAGTGCCTATCCATAATAAGCCAAATGAAAAAGATGAAAAGCAGAAGAATACATCTGAAATGAGGAAACTCCGAAAATGAATCTCCAAGCAACCTGAATCAACTATCCTCAACTCTGCTGGCTTATTGGGGGAAAAGGAAAGATAGAGGAGTGGGTCAGACAATAAGTTTGGTAAGTGAAAGTAATTACAATCATTTCTAAGCAAGATAAAGATAACATACTAATCAATAGTTCTAGCATTAAAGGAAGATACAAAAAAGATAAAACTCGCATAAAATACTGTTTCAGATTCTGTTTGACTGTTTGTTCTGATTGTTTGCACTTGTCTTGAACTGCTATGATTAAGCTAAAACCCTAATCCTATCTTAACTGCTAACTTGATTAGGCTGAAATCCTAATCCTACCCATTGATCGGCCTTTCCTATCTCTGTTGTGCCACTGTGAGACAATCCTATTGGTCCCACAGCAAAAGACACCTCTTAGCGCTTAGGATGCAGTAGCAAATTATTTACCCTAATCGATGTCGCATGCTCGGTCATTGCCGGTAGACACTTATTGTTGCCCCCTATTTGACCATTTATTTACCCTATTCAGCATAAGTGTGCCCAGCCTCACCCACGTGTGAGACTGTTGGTCCTCGACCTAAAAGGGAATGCTGCCGGTACTGGTCCTAACAAACAAATCTTCTAAATTTACGCCCCTTGCCCAAATCCCCAAATTTGAGCCTCTCTCTATTGGCCACTTATTGACCCTAATCAGCATAAGCGTGCGCAACCTTACCCACGTGTGAGGCCATCAGTCCTAGACCTAAAAGGGAATGCTGCCGGTACGGGCCACTACTGCTATATTTACTTATTAACTTAATCCAAGATCTATGTTTTGAAATAAGCCCCTTCTATTATTTATTTTTTTCTAATTATAACATACGTGTTATAATTGTTCTTACAACTGTTACTCTTCTATTTTCTCTTTTTAGTTATAACCACTTGTTATAATCATGCTTGCAAATATCTTAAATTTGTCTATTTCAGTCCATCTCTATTTTATTTCAGTTTTTCTCATTTTACATCCGATTTATGTAAATTTAGTGTTTTTCTATTTTAATCCATATTTGCGAATTCGTCTTTTTTATATTTTATTCGCGTAAAAAAGGATTAAATCTCTATAAAAAGAAACTAATATTTATAGGTTAAATTCCAACTTAAAACAGATGTAAATAACTGTAAGAAATTACAAATAACTGAATACAATAGCTGAATAAAAATAGACTGAAAAAAACTTCTGAAATTTACTTAAAAACTGACTATAAATAAAGTTACATAAAAATTGTCTCAAAATTGTATAAAAACTACAACTATTGAGAACCCTATTATTTTAAATTGCTTACAAATCTAAAATAATTAGAAAACACTTACCTGTGGTCCTTAACTCTAGTCCTGGGCCTTCCTGGATCCACTTTTAGGGTGTAGAATATTTTTATTAAAAAGATTTCCTCCCCAGAAAAACTTTCAATTTAGGGTTCAGCCTTAGGCAATGAACCCAATTAGGAGAAAATCTGAATGAGGAAAATAGCTAGGCATAGGGTTCTATTTATAGTGTGGCTTAGGGGTCTCAGGCCGTCGGATTTGAAGATTTAATCTGGTGCTACCACGTCATAGGCTCATTAGGAACTATCGGATGCAGCTACGAATGCATAGGATTTCACTAAAATCGAATTTACACCCTTCGCCTCGTACCTGGATGAAAAATCGTCCAGGGAAGGCGCGGGTCGAACTGAGCTAGGTCTTCTCTATTTTTTTTCCGTTTAAATATATAATTCTTATTTTCTTATTCTCTCGTGACTTCTTCATACTAGCTCGGATTTCGACAAGTTATATATGTAAATTGATTAGAAACTTTCCACGGACCCAATGGTGCTCCCGTAGCTAAATTATGAAAATTTTAAAAATGCTAATTTAACCATTTAATAATTATTTTGGTTATTTAATTATCTAAAAATGCGGGGTGTTACATTCTCCCCTCCTTAATGGATTTCACCCCCGAAATCTCCAAGGACAGAAGAATGAAATAAATATTTTCATCCAAATTCCACAACAAAATATTCAACTATCATCCATTACATCCATTGTCCTTAAGCTTTTTAATGCAATTTATGACATATGCAATAGTGTAGTGTCAATGTCCCTAACTAATGCAAAAGATTGGGTGGTCTACCGATTCAGTCGACCTCCTTTTTATGCGCTCATGTCCGTGCCATGTATCCAAATGAATGCAAATTCCCTAATGAAACTGATAGTTCTATATGCGTGGTACAATCATCATCCAAATGCAACAATCATATGATAATCACCCATTCATAGCAACCATGAAATAAAAATACAAGTGCACACACATCCACATGCATATGCTTTAGTGACCTAGTTAGGTCGATCTCTAAGAGATAATAGTGCCAAGTGTGTGTATATGCGTCCATTAGCATCCACTAGCAAACACTTGCAACCACTTGCATAGAACATACATAACATGTTCTAGTGACATGTTTACATTCAGTCCTACCATCCATAAGGTTAAGTCCTCAGATCTACCCTCCCAAAGGATACTAAAGGAAAGAACCTATTCGAAACTAAAGATGGAAATAGGAAATTCAGGACGTACCATCTAAGAGATGTAGATAAGAGATACATATTTTCTCCTCATCCTTCCACGTAGCGTCCTCAATACTATCTCCCCACTGCACCTTAACCAAAGGGACTTCCTTATTCCTAAGCTTCTTGATATCGTGTCCAACGATCTACAATCACCCAAATACCGGCATTCCCCTTCCTAGATCAGGGTAAACCATCTATGAAGTCCATCGAAACACTATCCAAAAGTCATATAATGCCAGGGGTGTAAGCTATCTCAAAGTCATATGATCCCAGAAACTCCATCCAACACTGATGCCTCAAGTTTAAATCCTTTTGTGTGAACAGGTACTTCAATGATTTATGGTTAGTGAAAAGCTCGAACCTCTCTCCTAGCAAGTAATGTCTCCAAGACTTGAGCGCGAAAACAATAGCAGCCAGCTCCAAATCATGGGTGGGGTGGTTCTTCTCATGAGTTCTCAACTGTCTACTCCCATAGCATACTACCCTCCCCTCCTACATCCATACAGCCCCAAGGCCAGTCCCACATGCGTCAATGTATACTGTAAAAGGCAGAGCCCTGTCGGGTAAAACTAACACTGGTGCACTAGTAAGGGCCCTCTTTAGCATCGTGAAGGAATCGTCACAATCCACGTCCCACACGAATGCCGCATTTTTATTAGTGAGGCGAGTAAGCGGTGCTGAAATGTTAGCAAAATCTCTGATAAACTTCCTATAATAACCAGCCAAACCTAGGAAGCTTCTAACTTCGGTAGCGTTCTTGGGGGCCTTCCAATCCTGTACCGCTGCTACCTTAGCGGGATCAACTACTATACCCTCTCTTGAGACTACATGCCCTAAGAAACGCACCTCCTCACGCCAAAAGTGACACTTCGAGAATTTTGCTTTCAACTGATGGACACGAAGTGTACGAAGAGCCTCCTCAAGATGAATAGCATGCTCTTCCATACTCTTGGAAAACACCAGAATGTCGTCCACAAACACTACAACAAACTTATTTAGGACATCTCGAAAAACACGTCTCATCAGATCTACAAAATAGGCTAGGACATTGGTCAGCCCAAACGGTATAACCAACCACTCAAAGAATCCATCGAGTGTTCTAAATGCTGTCTTATCGATGCTATCGTTAGTGACCCTAATCCAGTGGCTAAGTCAAGTTGAGAAAATACCGATGAGCCAACCAACTGATCGAAAAGGTCGTCTATCCTAGGAAGTGGGAAACGGTTCTTCTTCTTGAGCTTATTCAACTCTCTATAGTCTACGGAAAGTCGAAGGGAACCATCCGCCTTTGTAGCAAAGATGACTGGCAGCCCCCACTCAGATATGCTCCGTATGATGAATCCTTTCTCTAATAGCTCAATAATCTACTTACTTAACTCCTTCCTCTCCCTAGGAGCCATATGTCTCACGGACAATGCCACTAGCTTAGCATTGTCATTCAGATAGATCCTAAAGTCTATCTCTCCCTTAGTGGGTATCCCCTAACCTCCTCAAAAACGTCAGTGAAATCTCTAACAACTGGAATAGAATCTAACTCTCCTAGTGATGAATCAAGGGAATAAAGGAAGCTCAACATGACTGACCCCTGTGGGTCACACGGAAACTCGAGCATCCATCCGCTACATGTCCCTAGCCTGACGACTCTCCTCTCGCAGTCCAACATCGCACCATAAGTGGATAACCAGTCCATCGCCAAAATCGTCCCATATCCCGAAAATCCCAGTACATTGGCGTCACAATCAAACTCTACGCCAAGTATAAAAATTTTCAAAGCCCTATAAATCATGGATAAATGTGTCGATTCTCCTCTGGGGTTTGAAAAAACTATAGGGTCTACAACTAGAGAGATATCTAAGTGCAAACAATCAACCAAGGAACTATAAATGAAAGAATGCGACGCTACGGAGTCAAAAAGAGTCCGAATAGGAAAATCCTAAATAGAGATCAAATCTTCTACCGAGACTTTCCTACCTCGGTCTGGTCCACTACTAGAAGATGCTGCATCGAAAGTATGTAATTACGCCATAGGTGCGCCTGCTCTATGCCCCGTCCTCTGAGGACAAGCTCTACTAAGATGTCCAGGCTACCCACAGCTGTAACACCTTCCCTTAATCGTGTCCTTCTTACAATCCTTTGAGTAATGCCCAACCAATCCATAATTATGACACTTCTCGCACTTCTTCATCTGTCCCTTTTGAGGTCCTCCTCCTTTCTTCTTGTCCTTATTCTTCTTATTCTTCCACCACTGCTTCTTAGGGTTTTATGATTTAGGAGCCTCCTTAACCTCTTCTTCCTTAGCAACATCTGATATGAGGGCCATTTCAACAAGTGACTCATGCGTCCCTCCCATAGGTACATGTTTCAATGCCAACCCTTGGAGGGGCTGGTTCAAACCCTTCGCAAACTTGGTGGCCTTCTTATGTGGTGTATTAACAAGCTTCATCCCGAACTTCGATAACTCATTAAACTGATTTATATACTCTTTCACTGAAATACCCCCCTGATTTAGGCTATTGAACTTTTCCAACTGCATGCTTTCCTCGGCTTGCGACAAGAACTTTCTCGAAATCCAACCCAACCAATGTCTCTACCCTCTATCTCTACAATCTCCCACCAATAATAATCCTCTCCCTTCAGCTGCCAAGATGCAAGCTGATCTCTCTGCCTGTTCTCCAATCCTAACAGCCCAAATATCCGCTCCGTATTCCTCAACCAATTTCATGCCTCTATGAAATCCTCCATGCCAGAAAACGACTTGCCTCCTAGAATAGCGAAGTACTTGCATAGCTTAGAAAAATTGGCAGCTGTAGGTGGATTAACGGGACCTCCACCCGCCAGTGCTACATTGGGCGCTTACCCTTGCACCTTTGGTGCCGTAGCTTGGAGGTATCTATCTACGGAACCAGCCAGGGACATGGATACCCTTTGGAAGATTTGGGGCATCCGACATTCTATGCAAAGAAAAGAAAATTTAGGCTCGAAAGAATCGAAAGAAGGCTGAACTGGACTTTGAGGGGATTTTTATAAAAACTCTCTTATACTTGAAAACTATTTCTACAATAAAAGTTTATTCTGGAACAATACTTTTAGTTTGAAGATATGTTACCTTTGAAAAATACTTTTCTTTTAAAAAAAGTTTTTAGGAATCCTGTAACCTTAGGCTCCGATACAAAATGAAACACCCCACACCCCTTAGTATTCCCAAAAAGGGCACATCAAAAGATGTGGTGCGTTATAGGTATAGCTAAAGTATTACAAAGATTAAGATTTACAAGACAAATAAGTAAAAGCAGTAGATAAGATTTAAATAATAACTTATCATTCAGACTTAATCTTCATCTCAAAATAAGTCATAAAAACATAACATGTTTCAAAACTCAAAATCTCTCATGTCTTATGAAAATACATCTCGCTCTCACATAATCAGAGTAAAAGTAACAAAAACAATCCCTCTCTTAAGTGACAATCCATCATAAGCCAAATGAAAAAGATGAAAAGTAGAAGTATGCATCTGCAATGAGGAAACTCCGAAAATGAATCTCCAAGCAACCTAAATCAACTATCCTCTACTCTGCTGGCTTATTGGGGGAGAAGGATAGAGGGGTGGGTCAGACAATAAGTCCGGTGAGTGAAAGTAATTACAAGCATTTATATGAAAGATAAAGATAATAGACTAAGCAATAGTTCTAGCATGAAAGGAAGATACAGAAAAGATAAAACTCGCATAAAATACTATATCTGATTCTGTTTGAATGTTTGCTTTGATTGTTTGCACTTGTCTTGAACTGTTGTGATTAAGCTAAAACCCTAATCCTATCTCAACTGCTAACTTGATTAGCCTGAAATCCTAATCCTACCCATTGATCGACCTTTCCTATCTCTGTTGTGCCACTATGAGCCAATCCTGTTGGTCCCACAACAAAAGACACCTCTTAGCGCTTAGGACGCAGTAGCGAAATATTTACCCTAATCGATGCCGCACGCTCGGTCAGCGCCGGTACACACTAACTGTAGCCCCCTATTTGACCCTTTATTTACCCTAATCAGCATAAGCGTGCCCAGCCTCACCCACATGTGAGACCATCAGTCCTTGACCTGAATGGGAATGCTGCCAGTATTGGTCATAACAAACAAATCTTCTAAATTTGCGCCCCTGGCCCAAATCCCCAAATTTGAGCCTCTATCTATTGGCGACTTATTTACCCTAATCAACATAAGCGTGCCCAGCCACACCCACGTGTGAGACCATCAGTCCTAGACCTCAAAGGGAATGCTATCGGTACGGGCCACTACTGCTATATTTGCTTATTAACTCAATCCAAGATCTAAGTTTTAAAATAAGCCCCTTCTATTATTTCTTTCTTTCTAATTATAACCTACGTGTTATAATTTTCTTGCAACTGTTACTCTTCTATTTTCTATTTTTAGTTATAACCACTTGTTATAATCATGCTTGCAAATATCTTAAATTTGCCTATTTCAGTTTTTCTTATTTAACATCTAATTTCTGTAAATTTAGTGTTTTTCTATTTTAATCCATATTTGCGAATTCTTCTCTTTTTAATATTTTATTCGCATCAAAAAGGAATAAATGTCTATAAAAAGAAACTAATATTTACATGTTAAATTTCAACTTAAAATAGATGTAAATAATTGTAAGTAACTGCAAATAACTGAATAAAAAGCAGAATGAAATTAGACTGAAAAGAACTTCTGAAATTTACATAAAAACTGATTGTAAATAAACTTACATAAAAACTGTCTCAAAATTGTAGAAAAACTACAACTATTAAGAACCCTATTATTTTAAATTGCTTACAAATCCAATAACTACAAAACACTCGCCTGTGGTCCTTAGCTCTAGTCTTGGGCCTTCCTGGATCCACTTCTAGGGTGTAGAATATTTTTATTAAAAAGATTTCCTCCTTAGAAAATTTTTCTATTTAGGGTTCAGCCTTAGGCAATGAACCCAATTAGGAGAAAATCTAAATGAGAAAAATAGCTAGGCCTAGAGTTCTATTTATAGTGTGGCTTAGGGATCTCAGGCCGTTGGATTTGAAGATTTAATCTGGTGCAACCACGTCATAGGCTCACTAGGAACCATCGGATGCAGCTACGAATACACAGGATTTCAAAAAAAATCGAGTTTGCACCCTTCGGCTCGTGCCTGGACGAAAAATCATCCAGGGAAAGCACGTGTCGACCTGAGCTATTTGCGGGTCGACCCGACCCAAGCAAGGTTCGACCCCTATGGGTCTTCTTTTCTTTTCCTTTTAGATATGTAATTCTTATTGTCTTATTCTCTCGTAACTACTTCATACTAGCTCGGATTTCGACAAGTTATATATGGAAATTGATTACAAAGTGTCCACGGACCCAATGGTGCAACTTCCGCAGCTAAATTATGACAATTCCAAAAATGCTCATTTTCACTGTTTAATAATTATTTTTATTATTTAATTATCTAAAAATGCGAGGTGTTACATTATTCCCTCCTTAATGGATTTCGCCTCCGAAATCTCCAAGGATAGAAGAATGAAATAAATATTTTCATCCAAATTCCACAACCACATATTCAACCATCATCCATTACATCCATTGTTCTTAAGCTTCTTAATGCAATTTATGACATATGCAATAGTGTAGTGTCAATGTCCCTAAATAATGCAAAAGATTGGGCGGTCTACTGATTCAGTCGACCTCCTTTTCATGTGCTCATGTCCATGCCATGTATCCAAATGAATGCAAATTCCCTAATGACAACCGATAGTTCTATATGCGTGCTACAATCATCATCCAAATGCAACAATCATATGATAATCACCCATTCATAGCAACCATGAAATAAAAATGCATGTGCACACACATCCATATGCATATGCTTTAGTGACCAAGTTAGGCCGATCTCTAAGAGATAATAGTGCCTAGTATGTGTATATGCATCCATTAGCATCCACTAGCAAATACTTGCAACCACTTGAGTCCAACATACATAACATGTTCTAGTAACATGTTTACATTCAATCCTACCATCCATAGGTTAAGTCCTAAGATCTACCCTCCCAAAGGATACTAAAGGAAAGAACCTATTCAAAACTAAAGATGGAAATTGGAAATTCAAGATGTACCATCTAAGAGATGCAGATAAGAGATACATATTTTCTCCTTAGCCTCTCACGTAGCGTCCTCAATACTATCTCCCTACTACACCTTAACCAAAGGGACTTCCTTATTCCTAAGCTTCTTGATATGGTGTCCAACGATCTACAATCACCCAAATACCGGTATTCCCCTACCTAGATCAGGGTAAATCATCTATGAATTCCATCGAAACACTATCCCACTTCCATTCGGGTACATCTAATGGTTGAACAATCCACCATGCCTCTGCTGCTCTGCCTTAACCCTTTGGCACACAAGACACTTAGCCACAAACTCTGCTACATCCTTCTTCATGCCACTCCAATAAAACACTCTCTTGATGTCCCTATACATCTTATCACCACCCGGATGAATAGTCATCCGAGAATGGTGTGCTTCTGCTAGAACTGCATTCATCAAATCACCAGTGCGGGGGACACAAAGTCTTCCATCTTTCCTTAGCCACCCTTTTCTATCGATGGAATAGTGTTTGAGATGTCTAGAGTCCTCTACTCTGCTAATCCTATCCAGAATATCCATAAGCTCTAAATCCTCTCACTGCCTTGACCCAATCTGATCTATAAGGTTAGGCTTAACCTCAAGCGCTGTCAATAATCTAGGACTAATGTTCGTAGAATGCTTAAAATCTAAGGTGGAAATAAACTCTAGGCTTTTCCACTCCACGAGCATTAGGCTAAGGGTTGTTCTCTTCCTACTTAATGCACCCGCAACCGCGTTCCCCTTGCCAGGGGTGTAAGCTATCTCAAAGTCCTATGATGCCAGAAACTCCATCCAACGCTGCTGCCTCAAGTTTAAATCCTTTTGTGATAATAGGTACTTCAATGATTTATGATCTATGAAAAGCTTGAACCTCTCTCCTAGCAAGTAATGTCTCCAAGACTTGAGCGCGAAAACAATAGTAGCCAGCTCCAAATCATCGGTGGGGTAGTTCTTCTCATGAGTTCTCAACTATCTACTCCCATAGCATACTACCCTCCCCTCCTGCATCAATACTGCTCCAAGGCCAGTCCCACATACATTAGTGCATACTATAAAATGCTTAGCTCCGTCGGGTAAAACTAACACCGGTGCACTAGTAAGGGCCGTCTTTAGCATCGTGGAGAAATCCTCACAATCCACGTCCCACACGAATGCCGCATTCTTCTTAGTGACTGAGTAAGCAGTGTTGAAATCTTAGCAAAATCTCTGATGAACTTCCTATAATAACCAACCAAACCTAGGAGCTTCTAACTCCGGTAGCATTCTTAGGGGCCTTCCAATCCTGTACCGCTGCTATCTTAGCGGGATCCATTGCTATACCTTCTCTTGAGACTACATGCCCTAAGAAACGCACCTCCTAACGCTAAAAGTGACACTTCGAGAATTTTTCTTTCAACTGATGAACACGAAGTGTACAAAGAACCTCCTCAAGATGAATAGCATGCTCTTCCATACTCTCAGAAAACACCAGAATGTCATCCAAAAACACTACAATGAACTTATTTGGGACATCTCGAAAAACACGGCTCATCAGATCTACAAAACTGGCTGGGGTATTGGTCAGCCCAAACGGCATAACCAACCGCTCAAAGAATCCATCGGGTGTCCTAAATGCTGTCTTATCGATGCCATCGTCAGCGACCCTAATCTAGTGATTAAGTCAAGCTGAGAAAATATCGAAGAGCCAACCAACTGATTGAAAAGATCGTATATCCTAGGAAGTGGGTAACGGTTCTTCTTCATGAGCTTATTCAACTCTCTATAGTCTACGCAAAGTCGAAGGGAACCATCCGCCTTTGTAGCGAAGACGACTGGCGACCCCCACTCAGAAATGCTCCGTCTGATGAAGCCTTTCTTTAATAGCTCACCAATCTGCTTACTTAACTCCTTCCTCTCCCTAGGAGCCATATGTCTCACGGATAATGCCACTAGCTTAGCATTGTCATTCAGATAGATCCTAAAGTCAATCTCTCCCTTAGGGGGTAGCCACTAACCTCCTCAAAAACGTCTATGAAATCTCTAACAACTGGAACAGAATCTAACTCTCCTAGTGATGAATCAAGGGAATAAAGGAAGCTCAACATGACTGACCCCTGTGGGTCGCAAGAAACCTCGAGGGTCCGTCCGCTACATGTCCCTAGCCTGACGACTCTCCTCTCGCAATCCAACATCGCACCATAAGTGGATAACCAGTCCATCCCCAAAATCATCCCATATCCCAAAATCCCAATACATGGGCGTCCTATGAAACTCTACACCTAGTATAAAAAATTTCAAACCCCTACAAATCATGGATAAATGTGTTGATTCTCCTATAGGGTTTGAAACAACTATAGGGTCTACAACTAGAGAGATATCTAAGTGCAAACAATCAACCAAGGAACTAGAAATGAAAGAATGCGACGCTCTGGAGTCAAAAAGAGTCCGAATAGGAAAATCCGAAATAGAGATCAAACCTTCTACAGAGAATTTCCTACCTCGGTCCGGTCCACTACTAGAAGGTGCTGCATCCAAAGCCCGTACTTCCGCCGTAGGTGAGCTTGCTCTTTGCCCTATCCTCTAGGACAAGTTCTACTAAGATGTCTAGGCTGCCCACAATTGTAACACCTCCCCTTCATCGTGTCCTTCTTACAGTCCTTTGAGTAATGCCCAACCAATCCACAATTATGAAACTTCTCGCCCTTCTTGATCTATCCCTTTTGAGGTCCTCTTCCTTTCTTCTTGTCCTTATCCTTCTTATTATTGCACCACTATTTCTTAGAGTTTTCTGATTTAGGAACCTCCTTAACCTCTTCTTCCTTAGCAATATCTGATATAAGGGCCATTTCCACAAGTGACTCATACGTCGCTCCCATCGGTACATGTGTCAATGCCAACCTTTGGAGGGGCTGGTTCAAACCCTTAGCAAACTTGGTGGCCTTCCTATGCGGTGTATTAACAAGCTCCTTCTCGAAATTCAATAACTCGTTAAATTGATTTATATACTCTCTCACCGAAAGACTCCCCTGCTTCAGACTAATTAACTTCTCCAACTGCATGCTTTCTTCGGCTTGCAACAAGAACTTTCTCTCAAACCTTTCCTGAAATCCAACCCAGCCAATCTCTCTACCCTCCATCTTACATTCTCCCACCAGTAATAAGCCTCTCCCTTCAGCTGCCAAGATGCAAGATGAAGTCTTTGTCGGTTCTCCAATCCTAACAGCTCAAATATCTGCTCCGTATTCCTCAACCAAGTTTGTGCCTCTATGAAATCATCCATGCCAGAAAATGCCTTGCTTCCTAGATTAGCGAGGTCCTGCATAGCTTAGAAAAATTGGCTGCTACAGGTGGATTAATGGGACCTCCACCCGCCAGTGCTGCATTGGGCGCTTGCCCTTGCAACTCTGGTGCCGTAGCTTGGAGGTATCTACGGAACCAGCCAGGGACTTGGACACCCTCAGGAAGATTCGGGGTGTCCGCCATTCTATGCAAAGAAAAGAAATTTAGGCACGAAAGAAGATTGAACTGGACTTTAAGGGGATCTTTATAAAAACTCTTTTATACTTGAAAACTATTTCTACAATAAGAGTTTCTTCCTGAAAAATACTTTTAGTTTGAAGACATGTTACCTTTGAAAAATACTTTTCTTTTAAAACAAGTTTTTAGGAATCTTATAACCTTAGGCTCCGATACCAAATAAAACACCCCACACCCCTTAGTATTCCAAAAAATGGCACACCAAAGGATGCGGTGCGTTATAAGTATAGGTAAAGCATCACAGAGACTAAGATTCACAAGACAAATAAGTAAAAGCAGCAGAAAACATTTAAATAATAACTTATCATTTATAATTAATCTTCATCTCAAAATAAGTCATAAAAACATAACATGTTTCAAAAACTCAAAATCTCTCATGTCTTATAAAAATACATCTCAGTCTCACATAATTGAGTAAAAGGAACAATACTAATCCATCTCTCAAGTGCCAATCCATCATAAGCCAAATGAAAAAGATGAAAAGTAGAAGAATACATCTGAAATAAGGAAACTCCGAAAATGAATCTCCAAGCAACCTGAATGAACTATCCTCAACTCTGCTGGCCTATTGGGGGAAAAGGAAAGATAGAGGAGTGGGTCAGACAATAAGTCTGGTGAGTGAAAGTGATTACAACCATTTCTAAGAAAGATAAAGATAATAGACTAAGCAATAGTTCTAGCATGAAAGGAAGATACAGAAAAGATAAAACTCGCATAAAATACCGTTTCTGATTCTGTTTGACTGTTTGCTTTGATTGTCTGCACTTGTCTTGAACTGCTGTGATTAGGCTGAAACCCTAATCCTATCTCAACTGCTAACTTGATAAGGCTGAAATCCTAATCCTACACATTGATCGACCTTTCCTATCTCTGTTGTGCCACTGTGAGCCAATCCTGTTGATCCCATAGCAAAAGACACCTCTTAGCGCTTATGATACAGTAGCGAATTATTTACCCTAATCGATGTCGCACGCTCGGTCATCGCCGGTACACACTAACTATTGCCCCTTATTTGACCCTTTATTTACCAAAATTGGCATAAGCGTGCCTAGCCTCACCCACGTGTGAGACCATCGGTCCTCGACCTACAATGCTGCCGGTACTGGTCTAAACAAACAAATCTTCTAACTTTTCGCCCCTTGCCCAAATCACCAAATTTGAGCATCTATCTATTGGCCACTTATTTACCCTAATCAACATAAGCCTGCCCAGCCTCACCCATGTGTGAGACCATCAGTCCTAGACCTGAAAGGGAATGCTACCGGTACGGGCCACTACTGCTATATTTGCTTATTAATTTTATCTAAGATCTAAGTTTTAAAATAAACCCATTCTGTTATTTCTTTCTTTCTAATTATAACATCTAATTGTAACCTACGTGTTATAATTGTTCTTGCAACTGTTACACTTCTATTTTCTCTTTTTAGTTATAACCACTTGTCATAATCTTGCTTGCAAATATCTTAAATTTGCTTATTTCAGTCCATCTCTATTTTATTTCAATTTTTCTCATTTTACATTTGATTTCTGTAAATTTACTGTTTTTCTATTTTAATCAATATTTGCGAATTCTTCTCTTTTTAATATTTTGTTCACGTCAAAATGGATTAAATCTCTATAAAAAGAAACTAATATCTACAGGTTAAATTCCAACTTAAAACAGATATAAATAACTTTAAATAACTGTAAATAATTGTAAGTAACTGCAAATAACATAATAAAATAGCTGAAAATAGCTGAATAAAAGTAGACTAAAAAGAACTTCTGAAATTTACTTAAAAACTGACTGTAAATAAACTTACATAAAAACTGTCTCAAAATTGTGGAAATACTACAACTATTGAGAACCCAATTATTTTAAATTGCTTACAAATCTAAAATAATTACAAAACACTAACCTGTGGTCCTTAGCTCTAGTCTTAGGCCTTCTTGGATCACTTCTAGGGTGTAGAATAGTTTTATTAAAAAGATTTCCTCCCTAGAAAAATTTTCTATTTAGGGTTCAGCCTCAGGCAATGAACCCAATTGGGAGAAAATCTAAATGAGAAAAATAGCTAGGCCTAGGGTTCTGTTTATAGTGTGCCTTAGAGATCTTAGGCCGTCGGATTTGAAGATTTAATCTGGTGTAACCACGTCATAGGCTCACTAGGAACCATCGGATGCAGCTATGAACGCACAGGATTTCACAAAAATCAAATTTACACTCTTCGGCTCGTACCTGGATGAAAAATCGTCCAGGGAAGGCGTGGGTCGACCTGAGCTATTTGTGGGTCGACCTATAGGTCGACCCGACTCTAGCAAGGGTCGACCCCTAGGTGTCTTTTTTTTCTTCTGTTTAAATGTATAATTCTAATTTTCTTATTCTCTCCTGACTTCTTCATACTAGCTCGGATTTTGACAAGTTATATATGGAAATTGATCAAAAAATTGCCACGGACCCAATGGTACATCTCCCGTAGCTAAATTTTGACAATTCCAAAAATGCTCATTTTCACCATTTAATAATTATTTTG
The DNA here is from genome assembly GCA_030737815.1 of Allium fistulosum. Taxonomy (NCBI): domain Eukaryota; kingdom Viridiplantae; phylum Streptophyta; class Magnoliopsida; order Asparagales; family Amaryllidaceae; genus Allium; species Allium fistulosum. The sequence continues at coordinate 925,064,084 of CM060906.1, forward strand.
GCTATATAATTATCTAAAAATGCGAGGTGTTACACGAAGCGTGCCACCTGGCATTCTATATGTTATACCCCTATTTCGAACACGATGGAATTAGTCTCAGGAGCCAATTCCATAATATTAAGAAGTAGCTTTTCAAAATTAAATTATTTTAATTAAATTCATTTAATTAATTTCTTCGCGTTTCAAGTTCCCACGGCCAAACGATAAGTCTGATTGCTACGAAACTTGAAATCCTATAATAATTCACTATTACAGATCCTATGAAACTAGTTTCGTCGAAATCCGAGACAGTGCCCAAAAAGACTATTTTTACTCGTTAATTAAAACGAGCTATTTTCCAAAATCAAATTATTCGTTTTAAATTCAATTTTAGAAGTTAACAATCTTCATTCTTGTTTAAATAAAATTTAAATCAACTTTTGAAATCATTTTCATTCACATTAAATTTAGAATTCAATTATTTAAGTAATTTCCAATATTAAATTTAAACAATTTAATTATCCAACAAATCGCTATATTTGAAAAATAAGTTATTTAACGTATAAGATTTAACTTTTAAAACGAATTCAACAAAAACAACTACTACACTTAGTTCCACTTCTTTATTTAAAGTATTCCAGTAATCCAATTTCGATGAATTCTAATATTATAATTTCAATAAATCCTAATATTAGATTTCAGATGAATTTTTGTTATCAAAAAGTTATTTTATTTACATCTAATAATTCAATATTTATTATTCACTTCATGCTATTGATTATAAACACATTCAATTCATAGAATTTCATTTCAATACTTGTTATTTCCAAAATCTTCAAACTTGGTTATTTCAAAATTTTATTTAAGTTCATATTAAATAAACTACATTAATAAATCATTAAATTTTATTTTTAACCATTTTTATTCAATAATTACATTAATTTTAATAATTTAAAATAGTTAAAAATACAGGTCGTTACGTACTTCTTTCGGGCTAACGCAAGGTTTGACCAAGCCTATCACTTGCCTAGACCTATTTGCCTTACATATTTTGGGTTAATAAGAAAAATTGTTCACATTCCCCTTCGGCCAAATCCTTCCTTTATTTTACCCTTCTGGTGCTCCTTCTTCACAACCTTCGAAGCCTCCTTCTTCTTAGCAACTGTAATAAGTAAAGCCATCTCTACAGGTCCCTCGTACATAGCTCTCATTAGGATATGACTTATGGCTAAATCCTGAAGTGGCTAATTCAGTCCCTTAGTAAACTTGAGGGTTTTCTTATGCGGTGTATTAACCAACTCCATACTAAACTTAGCAAGCTACTTAAACTGATTTACATATTCCTTGACTATCATATCTCCCTACCTAAGATGTATGGATCTCTCCAACTGAACACTTTCCTCCGCCCGAGAAAGGAACTTCTTCTCAAACATTATACTAAATTGATCCCAACTAATATCAGCTCCATTAGCCTCAGCCTCCATAACCTCCCACCAACTCAACGCCTCACCTCACAACTGCCTCTTAACACCATCAACCAATCCTATAAGACCGAATATACTATCAAAAGAGCGAATCCAGGCTCTTAAATCCACATAAAACTCCATCCCTAACTAAGGCTTGCCTATAAGACTAGGAAAATCTTTAAATACCTTGGCAAAGTCTGGTGTGGTAGGTGGGTAGGCAGGAACCCCACTCGTTGCTCTATCCACAAAGTCTCTAATGGATGGAAGTTCGGCTTGTCCCTTAGTCTATCAATACCGGTGGAACCATACGGGAATGTTCAAGCTCAAGATATCAGGTGCATCGTCGGAGCCCAAACTTATAGGTCATCCATCGTCTATCTGTGTATGTTGAAGATTCAATTAGTAACTTCCATAGATAGCAATAACATGATTAAGAGATAAGAGATAACATAAGCGCGATCTAGAGGGATTTTGACAAGAAAGATTTTTGGAAACCTTTATAAAATACTTATACTTATATATATACATACTTTTTTCTTTTAAAAGTTCACTTTTGAAAAACCTTTGGAAAAAGTTTTTAAAATCCATTTTGAAAACATTTTTTTTCAAAAACACGTCTCTCAATATGGTCCTCACTCAAAGGAACATTGAACCTAAGCTCTGATACCAACTATGACAACTCGCACCTCCCGACATGCTCCAAAACGTATCGCATCGAGAAATGTGGATCGTTCAGTTACCTAGCAACTTAGAGACTAAGATAACATATATGATCATGATAAACTAACTATCCAAGCGTATCACAACGGTAATATAAAACATGTATAAAATCACAAAAAATACCAGTCTTAGAAAAATATCATATCGTAGTCATAAAAAAAATCAGTACAAATCCCAATCAGAGTATAATATAAAGTAAAATATCCCTCAAAATCGATACATAGAAATAACCATAATGATGTAAGAAAGTAATACATGAAGTGTAACGACCCGTAATTTTACCACTTTGAAAATGGAATATTTAATTTATTTAAATACTCAAGTGTATAATTTTCAAACTTAAACAATCATGTTTTATATGATAAATAAGAATGGTAAACTTATTTTTGATATTGAATAAAGGTTTTGGATTTTCATTGTAAAATTGACAAAAGTCGGATTCCGATAAAGTAGGATAAATATTCAAGAAATTTGTTTTAAAGGATAAATAATTATTTTTTTAATATATATAATCCATATCAAACTCATTTGATAATAATAGTAATTTAATTTATAATGGTTCAATAAATATATAAAACTTGTTTTATAAAAGTTGACAAATTTCGTCGCATATCGATAAATCGATGTTGTATTTTTACATATAGATTTGGATATTGTTTTATATTATTTTATAAGTCAAATATACTTATTTTAATTATTCAAAGACAATACGAAATTTATTTTGAAGTTTGGTTTACATGAATAAATAGTTTAGCTAAATTGTCAAAATGTGACCGTAAAACATTTTGTTAAAAATCAACGTTTTGTCGATTAAAAGTTGTCGCAACGTTGTCGCACCTTTATTTTCTTATATAGGAACATATATTCAAATAGTATAAGTATTAATTAATTCACTAATCAAGTTCACTTTTACTAAATATACTTTGAAAATTTTAGAATTCATTAAGAAAGGTAAGCACAAAATTCCAAAACATGTCAGATCAAACCAAACATAATTATTACTTTACTTTTCTTACTTCTTAAGTGAAATGGACATAAAGTTGTGAAGTGATATTTGATGTTAAGTGTTACTTTGCTTAAAATGTAAGTAAGGGTATTTTGGACATTTTACATAATAATATTTTATTCCAAACATTTTCTTATAAATAGCCATGCATGCCTCTTCCATTCTCACACAAACCATTCACTTCTCTTCTTCTTCTTCCTTAGAGCTTTTATGGCTTCTTCTCTTCCATTTCCTGACTAACTTTTTCAAAACCATATCAAACAAAGTCAAAACTCCACTAAACTTTGTCAAAGACCTTAGAATATCACCAAAACATGGTTTATATTCGAAAAAGTTGAAGAATGATGGAGGATGATGGAAAACCTATTATGGCCGAGCCTTATGGATGTTCAGAGGTGGTGGCCGATAGCTTTGATGCATGGTGGAAGAGTTTAGGTGATGGTTTGGTGAAGTTAAGATGATTTAGTGAACTGTTGGATTAAATGAATGTTGGTAGGAAGTTAAATGATTTGGTTAAAGATGAGTACTCGTATTTATTAATTAATCCATAAATTATTTCAAGTATAATGGTTTGAAAGTTTAAATATGTTAGATGATTAAATGTTTGATAACTTGGTTGCAAATTAGTTGATTATATGTGTTACCTGAAGGTTTGACCAGGAAAGTAGGCACTCGGCACTGGCATACCGTTCGGCACTGAGAGTCGTTCGGTATTGTATATCGTTCGTCATTCTAGAGCGTTCGGTACTCAAAGAGTGTTCGGTATTCAGAAACGTTCGGCATACATGGATCGTTCGGCATCACAGAGTGTTCGGCAGAGGAGGCATCAACCTGGTCAATCCCATAGGACAGACTCCAACCTTCCCTCTTCCATACAAACCCCAGATCTAACAGCTATGATCAGACAATTGATGAAAGAGAATCAAGGCTTGTCGAACGATGATTGGGGGGTATCCAGGAGTCATACTCCATTCACAGACACTGTCCTATGGGCTGAGTACCCCAGGAAGTTTAGCATGCCAACTATCCCGGCTTACGAAGGAAAGACTGATCCCAGGCAACATGTGATGAGGTACGAATGGATGATGGATTCAGCTAGAGCAAATGATGCAACCAAGTGAAGGTGCTTTCCAATAACTCTATCTAGGATCGCTACCATGTGGTTCACCCGACTTCCTCCGCGGTTCGTATCCAGTTTTGAGGAGTTGGCAAAGAAATTTATAGAACAATTCAGAATACATACTACTCTTCCCAAGGACGTGATATCACTATCAAGTGTAATCCAAGCTCCTGGGGAGTCGTTGAAGGAGTATTTACAGAGATTCCATGTTGCGGTTACTGAAGTCAGTAATCCCAATGATCATGCAATTCTTATGGCTGTGATGCGAGGTGTGGATCCGGATTCAGAGTTTGGAGATTGGTTGGCAGGAAAACCTCCAACTATGCTAGAGCGTTTTTACTCAAAGGCACATTAGTTCATAAGAAGAGAGGAAGCCAGGTGGATAAGGCGAGACAAGGCACCGGGGCCTGTTTAGGAGTCCGTAAAAAGAAACATTGCTGTGAAGCAGTCCGGAGACAACTCGGGGAATGTTCAGGTCAATGTCCAAAACAAGCCCGGGCAATCTAAGGAATCCGGAGGAAGAAATCAAGGGAAGAAGAGAGAAGCGGGGAAATGGAAGCCGAGAATTCCAACCTACAATGAGTACACCCCACTGAATGCATCCCTTGAGAACATTTACCTATCAACCTGCAATACCTTTCAATACAGAAAGCCGCGCCCAAAGGAGTCAACCGAGGAGCAAAAGCGGACTGGGAAGTACTGCCGCTTCCATGAAACTTATGGGCACAATACTGAAGAGTGCAGACACCTACATGATGCTATAGAAAAGTTGATTAGACAGAAAAAGTTATTGGAGTTTGTGAAGAATCCGCAAGAAGGTGGACGGGGAACGTCCAATCCCGTTCGTGCACCAGCTCCATGTCATCCCGAAGAGCCTACTCAGACCGTGGGCAGACTAGTCATAAACATGATCATCGGCGGACCTCACCCTACGGATAAGAACTGGCAAGAGATGGAGCGGTATGCTAATTCTCTGAGGCATGCAGACTTCGAGTGTTGTTCCAACGTAGAGGATGTGACCCCTGCTAAACAGCTGTGCATGATGACAGACGACATAGTATTCGGGAGTAGAGATGCTGACCAAGTGGAGGCTCCTACCATCGACCCGATGGTCATATCTACGACAATCGGGCCGACTTATGTGAAAAGAATTTTGATTGATTGTGGAAGTTGTGTCAATATCATCTTCAAGAAGGCTTATGACCAGATGAAGATGGAGACGAAGGATTTGAAGCCATCTAAAGCTCGTATACATGGCTTTAATGGCGCAACGACCGATGTAGTGGGATATGTTGAGTTGCCAGTTGAACTGGGACAAGGTGAGCGTAGGAGGGTGTGAATCCTACCTTTTGTAGTTTTGGATGTGGATTCTCCGTACAATGTGTTTTTGGGCCGACCGGCCCTGGCTGAGTTTAGGGCAGCATTAGCCCATGGTGTTTGACTTTAAAGTTTCCGACTGACAAAGGAGTAGGTGTTGTTCATGGCGACCAGGCAACCGGTCATGCCTGTTATGTGGCTGAGCTCCGAGAGGCCCATCAAAGGGAGAAAGGAAAGGTTGCGGACAATCCCGTCCGCATCCAACATACTGACAATTGAAAAGTAATGCCCGAGCCCTGGCTCGAGCATGATTCTCGGATCTTTAGAGATATAGATCCGAGAGACGACGATGAGGAACCCTGGGAAGAGAAAGCAGCACCGGCTGAACTGATAATTGACATTTCAGTCAGTCGAGATGATCCATCGTGAGTACTAAAGATTGGATCACAACTCAGCCCCACAATGACTGGAGACCTTAGTGATTTCCTCCGAGTGAATCTCGATGTTTTCGCTTGGACACATTCTGACATGTGCGGGATCTCTCCCGCTATTAGAGTGATATGTTGAACATAGACCTGAAGTATGTCCCAGTAAAGAAAAAGAGGAGAGGAATGAACCCGGAGAGGTCCGCTACTCTCAGGGAGGAGGTGGACAAACTCAAAGCCAAATGGGTTCGTCCACGACGCCCTCTACCCTGAATGGGTATCAAATCCCGTGCTGGTGAAAAAGGCAAACGAGAAATGGAGAACTTGCGTAGATTATTCCGATTTGAACAAAGCATGCCCTAAGGACAGTTTCCCATTACCTAGGATTGATCAGTTGGTCGACTCCACTGCAGGACACGAGTTGTTGTCATTCATGGATGCGTACTCGGGATACAATCAGATCCTGATGCACATTCCGGACCAAGAACACACCAGTTTCGTCACAGACGTTGGGCTATATTGCTATGTAGTAATGCCTTTTGGATTGAAAAACGCAGGAGCAACCTATCAACGTTTGGTGAATCGAATGTTCAAAGATCAGATTGGTAGAACGATGGAAGTCTTTGTTGATTACATGCTTGTGAAGTCGCGACAGTCAAACGACCACATTCGAGACTTAGCAGAAATGTTCGGTATACTCAGATATTATGGGATGAAGATCAACCCTCTGAAGTGTTCCTTCGGCGTTGCGTCGGGGAAGTTTTTGGGATTCATTGTTAATGCCAGGGGAATTGAAGCTAACCCGGAAAAGATTCAAGCTATTCGAGATGTACAAGTGCCTAGAACTATAAAACACGTACAAAGCTTGAATAGAAAGGTGGCTGCGCTGAGTCGATTTATATCCAGAGCCACAGATAAGTGCATTCCCTTCTTCAATATAATAAAGAAAGGAAAGAGGAATTTCGAATGGACATCCAGCTGTGAGGAAGCGTTCCGAGGTCTAGTAAGGCATTTGGAGAGTCCTCCAGTGTTGTCGAAACCAGTAGACCACGATATGCTATACGTATACTTGGCCGTATCCCCGCATGCTATATGTGCGGCATTGGTCCGCGAGGAGGACCGAGTTCAAAAGTCGGTGTATTACGTTAGTAAACGTTTAACGGGGGCAGAGAGGAATTATCCTAAAATTGAGAAATTGGCCTATTGCTTGGTGATTGCATCACGCAAGCTGCGTCCATACTTTCAAGCACACTTAGTCAGTGTTTATACTGATCAGCCCTTGCGACAGGTACTCCAACGACCAGAAACTTCGGGAAGGATGTTAAAATGGAATACGAATTGAGTCAGTTCGATATTACCTACCTGCCGCGAAGAGCCATACAAGGGCAAGCATTAGCAGATTTCATCACTGGGTTTACTGTGCCAGACGAACCAAATGGTCACAGTGTCATTCCTCCCATTCAGTGGAAATTGTACACCGATGGGGCATCAAACGACCGTTGCTTTGGGGCCGGTGTAGTCCTTGTGACTCCAGAAAATCGATCGATTTGTTACGCTTTGTAGCTCAACTTCCCGGCTATAAATAACGAAGTAGAATATGAAGCGTTGATTGCTGGTTTAAAGCTCGTTGGAGAACTCGGGGTAAAATCAGTTGAAATCTTTTGTGACTCGCAGCTGGTGGTGTACCAAGTGCGAGGAGACTACCAAGCAAGGGGACAAAAGCTTGCTCCATACCTTGCTCTGGTTCAGGAACTATTGGCGAACTTCGAACATTATGACATTTCGCATGTCCAGCGTGAACAGAACAAGGAAGCCGACTCGTTGGCCAAGTTCGCAAGCACTGGCGATGCACAACAAATGAGATTAGTTCCCATCGAAACCTTACATGCCCCAAGCATAGATGTGATGGAAGTCGATTTTTCGTTGGAAACGGAAATCGAGAAGGAGTCGTGGATAACTCCGTTCAAACAATACGTGCTAAACGGGACTCTGCCCGAAAAAAGAAGCGAACGGCGAAAGGTCATTCGCAAAGCCACGCGATATGTGATGCAAGGAGAAGTAATGTATCGGAGGGGGTTCTCGGTTCCCTTGCTATGATGCATCGCTCGTGATGAAACAAAGCGAGTCTTGGAGGAAGTTCACGAAGGAGAATGTGGCGATCATGCTGGGGGGCAGAGACTAGCAAAAAAGATCCTCCTCTACGGATACTATTGGCCAACTGTGAATCGGGATGGTGCAGACTATGTAAGAAAATGTGACAAGTGTCAAAGATATGCAAAAATCCCGAGAGCTCCACCGACGGAACTTACGCAAATGGTTAGTCAATGGCTGTTTGCAATCTAGGGAATCGACATAATCGGTTCTTTGCCTATATCCAAAGGTAGTGCAAAATACGCGATAGTTGCGGTCGACTACTTCACGAAATGGGCCGAGGCAGAGCCTTTGGCCACAATCACCTCCAAGAAGGTCATTAATTTCATTGTAAGAAACATTATATGCCGCTTTGGCCTCCCGAGAACCATCATTACAGACAACGGAACTCAGTTTGAAAGTAGAGAATTCAAAGATTTCTGTTTAAAGTACGGCATTGAGAAAAAGTTCGCCGCCGTTGCTCATCCGAAGGCTAACGGACAAGTTAAGGCCATGAACAAAATAATCAAGTCCATATTGAAGAAGCGTTTGGAAAAGGCTGGAGGCAAGTGGGTAGATGAACTCCCAACAGCTCTATGGGCTTATAGAACTACCCACAAGTCCGCGACTGGCCACACTCCGTTCGCATTGGCATACGGCTCGGAAGCTGTTATGCCCGTGGAGCTTGAAGTTCCATCACATCGAGTGACATATTATGATCGTAAGACGAATCAGGATCTCTTGTTGGAATCACTGGACTGCATCGATGAAAAACGTGAAGAAGCTGAATTAAGGGCGGCAGCATATAGGCACCGAGTCAAGCGATATTACGACGACAAAGTCCGCCCAAGAATCTTTGATGTGGGTGATCTCGTTTTGAAACGAGTTTTCCCGGTACCATCACGTATGAATCCCAACTTGGAAGGTCCATATGTCGTTGAACGGAAGCTTGGATAGGGAACTTTCAAGCTAGCGACCGTTAATGGCGTGACGCTCCCCCGAGCATGGAACAGTGAACATTTGCGACGTTATTATATTTAGCCTGTTTCTTTCCTGTTTTAGGTGCAATTGTTTCCCGTATGTTTTTATTCCATTGATTCTTAGTTTCCTTTTTAGCATGTAATCGGAAGATTTAGTTTGTTTTCATTAATAAAGGCTTGAAGCCATCCTTTCAATGAATTATTAATGTTTCTAAACCTTATAGTCCGGTGACAAACAACTGAAGTTGCATTATTCTACCTGACGTACGAACTCGCATAAATGACTTGAATCTCCGAGTCCCCTGAATGCAGACCGGAGTACTCTAAGTCCCCGAAGTGCGGACTAGAGTATAAACGACTTGAATCTTCGAGTCCCCTGAATGCGGATCGGAGTACTCTAAGTCCCCGGAGCGCGGACTAGAGTATAAACGACTTGAGTCTCCGAGTCCCTTGAATGCGGATCAGAGTACTCTAAGTCCCCGTAGCGTGGACTAGAGTATAAACGACTTGAATCTCCGAGTCCCCTGAATGCGGACCGGAGTACTCAAAGTCCCCGGAGCACGAACTAGAGTATAAACGACTTGAATCTCCGAGTCCTCTGAATGCGGACTGGAGTACTCTAAGTCCTCGGAGCGCGGACTAGAGTATAAACGACTTGAATCTCCGAGTCGCCTGAATGCGGACCGGAGTACTCTAAGTCCCCGGAGCGCGGACTGGAGTATAAATGACCTGAATCTCCGAGTCCCCTGAATGCGGACCGGAGTAATCTAAGTCCCTGGAGCATGGACTAGAGTATAAACAACTTGAATCTCCTAGTCCCCTGAATGCGGACCGGAGTACTCTAAATCCCCGGAGCATGGACTAGAGTATAAACGACTTGAATCTTCGAGTCCCCTGAATGCGGACCGGAGTACTCTAAGTCCCCGGAGCGCGGACTAGAGTATAAACGACTTGAATTTACGAGTCCCCTGAATGCGGATCGGAGTACTCTAAGTCCCTGGAGCATGGTCTAGAGTATAAAGACTTGAATCTCCGAGTCCCCTGAATGCGGATCGGAGTACTCTAAGTCCCCGGAGCGCGGACTAGTGTATAAACGACTTGAATCTCCGAGTCCCCTGAATGCGGACCGGAGTACCCTAAGTCCCCGGAGCGCAGACTAGAGTACAAACTACTTGAATCTCCGAGTCCCCTGAATGCGGACTGGAGTACTCTAAGTCCCCGGAGAGCGGACTAGAGTATAAATAACTTGAATCTCCGAGTCCCCTGAATGTGGATCGGAATACTCTAAGTCCCCGGAGCGCGGACTAGAGTATAAACGACTTGAATCTCCGAGTCCCCTGAATGCGGACCGGAGTGCTCTAAGTCCCCGAAGCATGGACTAGAATGTAAACGACTTGAAATTCCGAGTCCCCTGAATGCGGACCGGATTACTCTAAGTCCCCAGAACGCGGATTAAAAAATGTTCTAAGTTCCAAAAATGTGAAACATGAAATGTCTAATTCCCAAGAATATCTGAGTAATGTGAATGGGATCGGGAATTTATATAAGTCACGAGAACTTGAGTTTCATCCGCAGCTTTACAGAAAGCTAAAAAGCAGAAATCATTAGAAAGACAAAGAAACTAAACTTTATTCACTAATTTAAAATGGGGTTATACAACTACTTCTCCAAAACTCGGGGACAGAAGTCTGTCTACGTTGACTACAAAAATAAATAAGTAAAAAGTAGCTACATGATCTAAGCTAACCCTCGTTGAAAGAGTGCAGTGGCTACTTCTTCATTTTCTTTAGCTTCTTGTCTTCCTTCATTTGTTCGGACGACTCCTCCCCCACACGCTTTCTCTTGGACGTTTTGCTCGCCAGAGAAACAGTATCAGGAGTGGGAGGAGGAACGTCCAGTGGTTTGGATCTGCCAGGAAGAATGACTTTCAGAGGCCTGTTCAGCGGGTCGTTAAGTTCTATTAGTTGAGACTCGACCTTGATCTAAACTTTCATCCTCTTCTCTTCAGCAAGTCGCTCCTTCATGCTCAATTTAGAAGTGTGTTCTGAGGCACCCGTGATTTCAATTTCATGACTCCCTTCAATGGTGGACGAAGTTTCAGACTTGTCATCATCGAGCGCCCCGATCACTTGAGCATCAGGACTGGGGGTTACTTTTGTGTGAGTAGCATCGCTCGCTTTCCCCGTCTCCTCCTTGGCGTCATCGCTCCTCGGAGTCGGTTCAGGATCGGGGTGGCCTGCATAAAAAACACAAAGAACGAATGTTAGAATCAATAACCTCTCGCAGGAAGCGACATATCTTTGATCTTCAAGAAGAAGAGTTTTATACCGGTTTCTTGCTGGCTTTCAACTGTGCGAGGAGTTTCACCCTCTAGAATGGGAGATAGCACATGGACGCCGAGACCGGGGTCTTCTGGATCATAGCCGGCATGTTGTTCGAATGGATCAAGCACTGGCCGGTTGACCAATTGAGTAGGAGGGGGAGCTGAAGGCCTAGTTCCAGACGAGCCAGCTATGTCATTTTTCTCCTTTGATGGAGGAGAGCCTTTGCTAAAGAGAGTCATAGCTGCAGACAAGTCCAATGGCTCGTTTCCCCTGAGAAACTCTTTCACTAAAGCATCCTCGTCGAACTCCTCGGTGCCCGACTCCACCTTTCGAATCTTTATTAAAGTCTCCCAAGCCTCGGCCAAAGATTCAAGGTAGCCCTCGCCTAAGAAAGTCAAGTCCCGGTGCATGAGAACACGGGCATTGTATTCGGCTATCAATGGGTCGAACATACACTTGATCTCTTCTCTGCCGGCCTCTGCAGCCGCTTCAAGGCGGGAGTCGATCTCCATGGAAGCTATTCTCTTGCCCTCCTCACGGGCTTCATCCTTCATTGTCCCGACCTTAGAAAGCTCATCGTCGAGCTTTGCCTTGAAGAGACGTGTATCGACAATCTCATTACAGTACCGTTAAGACTCCTCTTGAGCCGCTATCTTCTCTTCCCTCTCCTTAGAGAGTAGCTCCTTCAACTCTTTAACCTGCAGGGCGAGTGCATCCTTTTCTTTTTGAATAGAATCTTTTTCTAAAGCTAGGGCCCCACTGCTTTGGACCGCGACGTCAAGTTATTTCTTATGAGTCGTCTCTAGACGAGTGACGGCCTCCGTAGTCTCCATAGCACTCTGTTCTGCAGCTTCGAGTTTGGACTTGTACGAAGCGAGATCTTCGTCCTGATTTTTGATGATGTCTTTATCAAAGATAGCTTCGAGATTCAAGCGGTCGATTTCCTGTTGACGCTCAACGGATATTTTCAAGACTTTTTCGACTAAATTAACAAACGCGTCATGTTGAACATAGACGTCGTTGTTGCAAGTGATGGCACTCTGTTTGACATGCCCCAAAATTTAATGAATAGCTGGGAGGAACTTCAGACCGTCAAAGCAGATTTTGGGAAATTTAGCTTTAAGCTCGGCCAACTTCTCTGATATCGTTGGGTCTGCCGCAGGAACAGTGGGAGAAGGTTTTGAAAGTTCTATTCTCTTACGATGTTCCCGAGATTGTCGTGTGCTTGATGAACCGGAATGTTGATCTCGGGAAACATCAGGTTGAGATCGCTTCTACGAAGATTTTTCTTTGTCTGGCTCTATTTGAGGAGGAAGATCGCGAGAGTATGAAGACTGGGAATGTGATTCCTTTCGATAAGTCGACTCTCGGGGACGGTTGTCTTGATCTCCATAGTCGTCCCTGTCCCGGCATTTACCGGAGCCCGACTCCCGACCAGAATGGTGAAAGATGGAAGAGCCATGGAGACGATCGAATCCGTGGGAGCGTCCCATGTCACCTGCATAGAATGAGAATAACGACAAGTTAGAAAAGATCAAGGTGACGGTTAAGATTGAAGTGCAGAGTGAAGTGCGTGTGTCCAAGTGTGTTCTAGTGTTTCCCCCCGACGGACCAATTTCTTTACTAATTGGAGTTTTATCTCCCTGGACTTGGGCTTGAACTCTCGTACTGCCTCTAGCAGGCGAACGAAGCTTGAGGGCCTCTGGATCGTCGAAACCGTAGTTGAGTAAATCATCAGGAATGGTAAGGTTCGACAGGCCCTTTAGAGAACTTTCTAAGTGCTCCGAGGAAGTTTCTTTTTCCGTTGGAATAAGGGTAACTTTGGAAGTTCCGCCAACAGTTTTCTTCCTCAGCTTGCACATCAGTTTCTTCTCTCTCTTCGAAGGGGAAGACGCCGTTTCTATGTCATGAACTTCAGCTGTCGGTCCCCGAGACGGACTAATATTCTCGCCCTGTACTTTGGGTGTCTCAGTCTCCTTAATTTCGCCCTATTCAAGTGCATCAGGAGCATTGCATGCTGAAGACTCAGCTTGTCTTTTCCCTTTACCAGAGGCAGGCCTGGGAATGGTGACGCCTTGAGGAAGGCTTATCCGACGGCCTTCTGCCAACAGTCCAAGCCTTGTAAGTGACTCATTCGAAATGAGAGTTCCAATGTCCTGTTCTTCGGCAGGAAGGGCTCGAATGGCTTCGATGGCATCAGAGTATCCGCGGCCGTCAGGACGTGGACTAATACCTGAAAAGATGGGTAAAATTTAGAAAAGGTACGGCTTCGACTAAACATGAGTAACAGTCCAAGAAAAAGGCTTACTTCCTTCAACCCATCTACTCGCAAAGCCAGGAGGACAACGCACATAAAACCATTCCTGTTTATACAAGGCGAACTTGGTCCATGTCCCAGTTAAGATTTGACATTTGTTATGCGGCTCGAGAAACATGAATGATGGGCTATCCTACCACTTCTTGATGCAATATATGTATCTGATATCGCCTGGAGTTGGAATCCTAGAGAGGACATTCATGAAGCGGATGCAAATACTGTAGAGGAATGCATGGTCGTTCGAGTGCAGTTGTGATGGGGCAATGTCAATATATTGCAGCACATCCCGAAGAAACGAGTTGAATAGTGGCACACTGCCAACCTAGCACATGAACTTATTACAAGCTGTGTATCCGGTTGGGGGAAAGTGTGGACGATCGTGCCCCGATGGAACTAGCACGTCATCAAATGGGATTCCGTGGATAGAGCATATCCAACGGAGTGTACTTTCATTAATCTTTGAAGCATGTGGATCGACAGGGTTGTCCAAGAGAATTGTTACCTCCAGAGCATCAGGAGCTAAGTCATGTGCAGGGGAAGTTGATGGGTTTGAAGTATCTACGACTTCTCGTCAGAAGGACGGCCCAGGCCTGTCTAAAATCATGGTGGAGCTAAATTAGCTAGACATCTCTGATAAAGATTGAATCTAGCAAAGTACCTGTTCGAACTATACTTGAAAAATAATCAACGTTAGACTTAACAATACGAATATTCCCCCCCTCCCCCCCCGTGTAGTGTGTGAACTAGTGCGATCATTCAAGTGTAAACGTTGAGAAATTATAAGTCACAGAATTGATGGTATAAAGTTGAGCTTTGAACTGTCGTCTTCGAAGGGCGTCATCGTTAACCGTCTCCGAAAGCCAGCATTGCAATGTTTTCAATTTTGAACTCGGACATTGGCACTACGTGTTAAAAGCTTTTATCTATTTTTATCGGTTTAAGTTCAGGCTTGTGATTATTCAAACTAGGAAGTCATCGGTCCAAAATAGTTCGATATGCTAGTATGCTTAGGTCCTTGTCCTTGTTTTTGTTATATGATTGGGCAAGGTGAATAGGTGTTCGGCCTAAATGTCATTCAGCCTTCGTTCTGCTCGGCCTAAATGTCGTTCGGCCTTTGTTCTGTTCGGCTTTCGTTCTGTTCGGCCTTCGTTCTGTTCAGCCTCCCTCCTGTTCGGCCTTCGTTCTGTTCGGCCTCCCTTCTGTTCGGCCTCCCTTCTGTTTGGCCTTCGTTCTGTTCGGCCTCCCTTCTGTTCGGCTTAAATATAAGTGCACGCGGCAAACCGTGCCGAGCCAATTCGCTCGGCCTTCTGCCCTTAACGTCATTTCTCTTTTTTTCCTCCATCTCTTCCGACCGGCATGGCCAAGTCTTTCGACAAGCCGTGCCAAAACCACGGCCATGCCGTCCACATCACTAGGCCTTATCTCCAATACCGTGCACCCTTATACTCGCTCGACTTTAAAAGATCGTGCCGAGCCACAACAGTTCATCAGCACACGCCTCTTACTCCCTTTAATCTATGGAGGGTTATCGAGTTCAAGTTTTGTGTTATGCTTCCTAATTTGAGAAAATGATCGAAAGGTTCTTACCGAAAAGAACTGTGGGAGCTTGGGGATCTGTAAACTTAAGATTGAAAGTTGATTTGAGCTTAATTTGGGAAGGGCTTGTTGGATTCAAAGTAGGAAGGGAAGATTGGAAGGGGTGAATAAAACTTAAGAGAGGTAAGTTACGTATTCTTGGAGAGTCACGGAGGTAAAAAGTGAAAAAGAGAAAAAGAAGAATGTCGGCCTTTATAGGAGAGGGGAGGAAGTCAAAGAGGCAATAACTGGTAGAACCGGTCAAAACGGCAATGTTCGGCATCGGCTATGTCGTTCGGCATCCAAGGTGCTCGACTTCGGCCATGTCATTCGGTATTTTCATTTCGTTTGGCACATATCGCCTCACCTAGAATTCGAGAGAAGATACTATCGTGAAGACTAAGCCACGGCTCGAAGCAAAGCACGGTGTATTCATGACTCAAAGCACATCACGTTTAACCACATGATGCACTTTGGGAGGCAAGTGTTACCTGAAGGTTTGACTAGGCAACTAGACACTCGGCACTTGCATATCATTCGACACTGAGAGTCGTTAGGTATTGTATATCGTTCGGCATTCTAGAGCGTTCGACACTCAAAGAGCGTTCGGTATTCAGAAACGTTCGGCATACATGGATCGTTCGGCATGGCAGAGTGTTCGGCATACATAAAGCGTTTGGTATTCAGAAATTTTTGGGATACATGGATCGTTCGGCATGGCAGAGTGTTCGGCATACATAGAGCGTTCGGTATTCAGGGACGTTCGGCATTCGAGAGTGTTTGGCATACATGGATCATTCGGCATGGCAGAGCGTTCGACATACATGGACCGTTCGGCATGGTAGAGTCATTTGGCACTCCATACGGCTCGACATCCACACCTCATTCGGCACTCCATACTACTCGGCATCCACACCTAATTCGGCATTCAGAGTTGTTCGGCATCTAAAGATGTTTGACATCCAAAGGTGTTCGGCATTCATCCAATCTCGACCGGCTTCGACTATTGCTTGGCCTGCACTCTCCACTCGGCACAACACTTCGTTCGGCATGACGACATCGTTCGGCATCACTTCGTTCAACATCAATGGTTCGGCACACCGAGCTCACTCTTTCTGGCCTGAGGTATTTAGCTGCCAGGCCCACCAGGGAAGTCCAACCCATCTTTGTCTATAAATAATGAGGCAGGGGCACAGTGAAAAGGACCTTTTTTCGAGAACATTGGGGAGATTCTGCCACTTTCAAGACTCGTTCTTCTTACTTAGCAATTGTATTCGAGTGGTTGGTGTACAGATTGTATCTGTAATCAATTATCAAGTAAAGCAATAAAAAATTAACCTCAAAGTGGACGTAGGCAATTACGCCGAACCACTATAAATCTAGTGTTCTCGTCTTTGCATTCAATTTAGCATATTGTTCTCTGTTTAAATTTACTTTCCTCATTTATCTCTCTACATAATCTTTCTCAACGAGGTTAGTGACCAATTTTTGTGCTAATAATATGATTGTTTATGTGGTTGATAACTTGGTTTGATAATAATAAGAGAAATGGTTAGTAATTAACCATAGTTAATTAAATGAGAATGAAATCCATAGAAATATGTAGATGGAAATTATTTAGCCTTTTAATGATTTCAAAATGTACATAAAAAAGATTGAAAATGATATTATAATAATATAATATGAAATAAAATGGAAAATGAGTTTGAAATACAAAAATATTGTTTAAAATGAGTTTAAAATGATTTATAAATATTTTATAAACATTTAAAAGTGTTTCAATGAAGTTTGAAAAGAAATGGAAAAGGAAGTCAAAAACAAGGGCGTCGCGTAACGGTAGTTCGCGATTTCATGCCATAAAAGTTAAATAAGTATACAAAGTGGAATATAGCTCGGAATCATTCGAGATAAGAATTTTCCGGACTATTATATCCATAGTTTTCCAATGAAGAAAGAAAATCAAGAATTCATTAAGTAGATTTTAAAATATGTCCAAAACAATTTTCTAAAAACATCGCGGTTTTGCAATTCGGAATCCTAAAAAGGATTTCTTTATAAATGATATTTTTAAATAATTAAAAATATGAAATAAATTCTAAAATTCTTTTAAAATGTTTTAAAAGAGATTTAAGCTGAAAAGATGGATTTCTAAATGATATAAAAGTCGTTTTGAAGAATATAGCTTTTAAAACACTATTTGCAACACTTTTCGCAACAGTTTTAAATAACCTTTGAAGTGTATTTTTAAACTTAACAATTCTTTCCCAAATTTTTTGTGAATAATTTTAAAAGAATAATTAAGTAGTTTAAAGATGATTTGGAATTTTTAATAAGAGTTTGAATAAATGGTTAAGAGAAATTGTTTGTAACACTTAAGTAAAAAGTGAAGAATATTAAATATAACAACAAACTGAGTTTGCGGAAACAACTAGTACATTTTTCTCGCCTGTGAGACCTTAACGGTAAAACAAGGTGTGTATCTAAGGTTAGGAATCGAGCAACCAGTGCTCTGAACTTACCTGGCCTTCTCTTTATCTTTTAGATAAGGGGTGGAACAGATCAAAAGGAAAGCCCGAATGCTCTAAAAAGATCATATTTAAGTTTTTCCAAGATAAAAAGAAATAAATTTTACAATATTAATTAACCACTTAATATCTTTTTTATCGATGATTAGTATAAAGGAAATCAGGATCGGATTTGGGTGATTCCCATCCAAAAAAGGGGATCAGATCTGTAATAGCCCGCAAACCCATACCCCTTGAATCGACACTATTTTCCAACATATCGACTCAAAGTGAACAGAAATACGAACTATTAGGGTTAAAAGAATAAGGAAGTAGAAGAAAAGAAAACAACACAACAAAATCTTACATCGCAGCGGAATAAAATATAATAGATAATTGATCTTTATAGAAAAGAAACTATATCTGTTTATATATACATCATCAGAATACAACATCAGAGTATAACACAATCAAACATCACCACTCAGGACAGTTATAATCACTTGTCCTCACAAAACTGACTATACAACATATGGTACACATCGGAATACATCAAATACGAGTGATACGTCTCGCCATCCAGCTCGTCTCCTGAGCTCCACAGCATCCTATCATGTATCTGTAATACTCGGTCTGACCCGAGCATTATAATAAAATAACACCCGAGTCAGTCTGGAAAACCAGCGTGAGAAAACACACTCAATTGGATAATTAAAGTTTTCCAAACCCTTTGAAATCAAAAGCATCTCGTAAGACCGCGCCATAAATAAACATGTCAGGTTATTACCTTACGATAGCCAAAACACTTTTTATCAAATCTGTCTGATATTATAATAGTGTCTATATACAAATACTTATTCAAATAGCCGAAATTGTTACATCTATTAAATTCCAGCTAATAGGTATACAAACAAAACCGTAAAGGCAGGTAGGAAGAATGGATTTCCAACTAATGACTAGGCACTGGGGTACCACCTGTCATAGTACCTGGTCTAGATCAGTGTACCGAGGACCACACCCGATTCCCTGCAACACAAAGCCGGAACTACCCCTTGCTGGATAATTCCGATTAAGATCACCCCACGGTTGGGATCAGCAACCACACCACTAAGCCGAAATAAAAGGGACATCTAGACAGGGATGACCTTACCCTAATGAGTGCGACCCACATAGCCTTGCTGCATAACCCCTGATTTTCAGTTATTCTCGGTTGATGAGGCTTGAGGTTAAGCGTTGCCTTTTTAGAACACATCCCTTAGAATTCCCACCGTCCACCTGACGATGTTCCGAAAGCATTCATCCATACAAGTCCGTTCCGGGTTCGAACGGAACCAAAGGCACTACTCCTACTACATCTATTTTGGAATCACCCTTAGGATTAGTAGCGTCTAGCCCTTGCACTTCACTGCTCCATCTTCGATTCCAAACTCGTTTTCCCCACGAAAACGTACAAACCGGATCAAAGTGGTTTTCGAGAAATAAATCCCAATCCCGGTCTCTTCTAAACGATCAGCGCATTGGCCAATATTGATAGTCGGTTATTTAACTATCAATTAACATTCACAAACATCCATCAAACATAAATAATTCCTCAAATGTATGTTTTCCTCAAAATATCTTCGCAAGATATATTGCTATTTTCAACCCTTTGAAAACAGTTCTAAACCATCTTCCTTTTACGGAATAAATTCCCAAACAATTTTCTATTTCCCACTGAAATAACCAAGTCCAAATATTTTAGATTTTCAAATAATTTAAATCACTTTGTTCTAATTTATACCTTAAATATTTAAATTAAACTACTTAAACACTTTATTCAAAATATATTTTAAGAATATTTAAGGTAAAACTATTTTATAAAATATAAAATTAATCTTAAAATAAAAGTTAAGTCAAACTAAATTTTAAAATAAGAGTTACAAAATTCTATACAAGTTTCAATAAAACTTTAACCGAACTATCTTTAAATAAATCCATTTTATAAATATAAATAATAATAATATCCTTTTTAAAAACAAATTTAAAACTTTTAAATTTTACTCAAAAAAATCTGCTTTAAAACATACTTGGCTTTCAGGGAAATACACTTCCATTTCAGAATAAACCAAAGAATTCTTCTTATAAATCCTGCTTGATTTATCTCAATTCAAATTTACGTTCAAGTCCCATAAATTCCTTCCAACACTTTAAATATAACACCATTATTTTTAAAAACATTTCCCATTTCCTGGAAAATCACATTCAAGATATATGCTCAACATATTTAGAATAATGCTACTAGAAATTATTTAAATGAAAATAATACTTAAGAAAATATGGAGAAATTTCTAGGTAATTTAAACCAAAATTTCCTTTTAAAATAAATTTACCTTTTTAAAATAAATTATTAAATCAATTATTATATTAAAATTTCCTTTGAAACTTAATACTACTTTACCTTAAAATAATTTATCTAAAACAATCCAAAACACATTTTTAAGCCTCTAGTTTTAAACTTGAAAGCTTTTTCTTTGAAACATACTAAATTTCCCAGGAAAATAAAATACACCTTTCACCCTTAAAAGTGACCCCACTATTTCTTTTAAATCAATTTGCACTTCTTATAGAAAATCCAACCGGAAATCTATACTTTTAAATTTATCCGCCGATAAATATCCCAATTCATTTATAAACCCAGTTTATAAATCCTCATTTCCCATTTTCCCTTTTTTTTCTTTTATCACAGTTTCCAAAAACACTTCAATTTCCAATCCAATTTCTTGAATTTAATTTCCTTAAATTCATTCCTTACAAATTCCTTTTCACTTCCCTTTAATCCCATTTTATTTTATTTATATTTAAAATTCCAGATTTTAGTTATCCAATCATAACACCGCACAATTTAATTTCCAAATTTATCTATCACATTATATAAATAAAATACATCCTCAACTATGAAAAATAATTTCTAAATTGTGAGGAATCCAGTTGGATCCCTCCAACTTGTTTCCCTGCATCCACAGATGTTAGCACAACAGCAAATATCACTCCAGACTGATATTAATATTCATATTCAACCAATCACTCAATTATTTAAATATTAACTATTTAAATTAATGGCATCCAGATGTGAGTGAGATTAACTCACCTTGAGTTTAAAACATCAAGCGTTCAAATTTTAAATTAAATCGAGCCCTTCGATTTGATCTAAAATTTCCACGAGCTCCAATCGTCTCCCGGTCTGCATTGTAGCGTAGATCCCGTCGCTGCGATTCTAACGCTTCTTATTCGTTGAATTCTGATTACACATGCATGAGATATTCAGTTTTAAAGATTGTGTATATAATTAAAAAAAAATCTTTTTTTTAATTATTATTTACCAAACAAAATTGGGCCATTGGATCACTACAGAATCAAGCCGTCCCCAAGCTCTTCTTCCTCATGCAATTTGCAGCATACTCGAACCCATCTCGATGTCGCTTCCCCCTCGTGCCGCCCCTACGACGACGACTTCTAGGACGATCGGAACCCACCCTCACGAAGCCCATCGCAGAATGCGTCCCTGGCCAGAGCGACGCCAAGCTCGACACCCCCCTTCACTCCAAAATCGAGCACGAACGGAACCCCTATTGGCCTAAATTCTGGCCACCATGACGAATTTCGTGCCACTCCACCGTATGGATGTTGTAACGACCCGTAAATTTTCAACTGTTTTAATAACGTAATTAGTTGAAATTTGGTGAAATTTTAAACGATAAAATTTTGAAATAAAAATTTAATATTTGGAATACGTCTAGTTAAACATAGCGACTGGTAAATTTTCGTCCGAAAATATGAAAGTTTATTTCGCGCGTAAATTCACTTCAATTTAATCCGTTAAAAAGCGATGAAAATAAAACGTTTTCGAAACTCAAATATGTTTACATAGAAAAATTCTAAACCATCTTCTGAGCAAGATGTCAGTTTGTCGTTTTTCCAAATTCGGACATCTTTGGCTCCATCGATCTTATTTTTCAGCGTTTTTCTTGCATTTTTCGCCAGTAGAAAAATTCGAATTTTTATAATTCAATCGTACCACTGATATCTATATACCGTTTTGATCGTCTCGTCGTGCTGATCTCTACGGTATATTCGATTGTAAATTTCGAGGTCCGGAAAACAGCGAAATCTACGGAACAATTTCCGTATCGGTTTCGCAACTCGCCTTTTTGATTTCAGTGATCATTCATTTACTCAACCGTTGGAGATCCAATGGTCACAACTTTTTATTTTCCCCAGAATCCAAACTATGACCATTACTATTCCCACTATTCACGTTTGGTTATCCAACTTTCATTGGTCTTCTCTGCATATTCTTCATTGGAAATAAAAAAGAAAAAAATGAAGTGTCATATATTTCGACTGTAGCTCATTCTTTTATCCCTCTCGTGACCAAGCCCTTCCACCTCATTCCCCTCCGACCTCCCACGTCCATGTCAGTCCTTTCGACCAAGACCACATCACCCACCGAGTGCTACCCCTCTACCTCCGGCCAGCAACAGCCTCACACGCCACAACCAACCTCCCTATCTAGCACGTCCATCCTTCCGCCTCAACCCACGCCAAGCACCGCTACCCAGTCGACCATCCCCACGCCGTGACGCCTCCACCTGCTCATCTCCGTCGAGCATCCTTTTTTGTTGATAGCCCCTGTCACCTGAGTGCTGAATCTCTCTATACACGCAACTCCAATCCCTGCCGGGCATTTATGTTGAGGTAGAAATACATATATACGTTTTAGTTGTTTGTATCTGTTTATATTTATTTTAGTTGTGTATATATTACATAAAGTATGTTTAAAAATGTTTGTTTATAAAATAAAGTTTCAGACATATGTTTTGTCAGAGATTTTGAAGCATGCATTGCTTGTATAGGCTGTTTTGTAGAGTTGGTTCAGTTATATACTAGTTTAAGTTATAAAATAGCAGTTTACTATATATTATATAATATAGGAAGTATGTATGATAGGCTGTACGTTACTTTATATAAGTGATTAATTTTTTTCTGTAAGAGTTTACATATTATGTTCTGATTGCATTTATATTAGTGCTTTGTATTATATGGGCGAAAATGGCAGTATGAATATATAAGTTAGTATGTGTATTTGTTAGTTATATACATATGTTGTTAAATGATTTATATATATACTTATATTCTTATAGCCTGCATTCGTTAATTTGTGAGACCTGTTTCGTTTATGTGGTTGAAAGCAAAGGTTGAGATATGTATGTTTATAGGTATATCTAATATAAGTCTATATGTAACTAGCATATGTGTTAAACTAAGGCCTACTTTGCTAAAAGACGTTACGTTTAAATGTCTATGAATGTAGAGTAATAAAAAAAAAATTTTATCAACCGCTGTTATGTAGGTTATGAAAATAATAATGGCAATATAGTAAATTTTGTTTTGTCTACCTAGTTCAATTGTGTTTCCACTTTTTCTTTTGAAAATGGGTACAGTTTAAATTGCTTTATTATATAAGTGTGTAGACTGTTTATTTGTAAACTGTTGAAATATTGGTATTGCTTTGCTAATACTAATATATATTTGTAGCTTACCTACAATATTGTTATACATACACACTAGTCTGCATAAATGGTTTACATATTTTATATGCATGTGAATAGTATAACAAATAGATATTGTCTGCATGTACAGTAACATGCGTGTTTGTATATTTTATTATATTTACACTTTATATTAGTATTTGAATGATATTATGTTATACGTATTGTTATTTATACTTTTGTCTGCATAATGTGTAGGTAAGACAGGTATGATTGTATACTAGCTATACATAATTTAGTCTAGTTTAGTATAGGTTTTCTTTTTCTATTTGTTTCGATTCTTTTTAAAGTATATATATATATATAGATTTCTGAGTTTTAACTTGTGTTAATACATATACATTTAGTTAATATGTTTAAATTTAATACTGCTTTAAAAATACAAAATAGATATTCTATTTCTATCTAATTGATTTTTGACTGGTTCTCCTTGATTTTTATTATCAGTCGAATTCGTGCCAATCCTGCTTTGCTTTGAAATTCGTGCTTGGATTTGTAACTCGACTCTGTTCTAGTTCATCTTTCTCTAGCCTCGAAAGGTGAGCACTCACTCACGATTAATGTTCTTTTATTTATTAAATTTGATTTCAATTGAAACGACAATTGAAATATGCTGTTGTTTGATATGTACACTGTTATTACCTGTATCAGTTCACCTGTGACATTTGACACCATTATCTGTTATATATGCAATGATAATCCAGTTGGTTGTTAAATGATTAATTGTTTGATGTTTATATTGGACGTTAAAATTGTAAGTGATAAATAATTTGAAATTGAAATTGACGTAGGACAGTTAGATTTGATATATGTGTTAAATTTGATTAAATGACATTTGTATAATATGACCCCTTTAACTGTTGAATTTATTGACACGTAGGATTTGTTTGATTACAACTTGAACCACTGAATGTATGTTGTTAAATTGATGATGAATGAAATTGTAAATAAATGACAAGTGAAAACCGTAATGTAATAATCTTTAATCTACATGAAATGATAGTGTAGATTCTAGAAATAATTATATTAATTCGTACAAATAACAATGCGAATTAATACGGTTATTTCGGGATTATTTGAATTGATTATTGGATTGTTATTGATTGTTGTTATTGCTTGTTTATTTACTTTGACACCATCCCAGTTATCACACTGCAAGTTCCCTTTATTATGCTTTGATTTTTGAATTGAATTGGAATCGGGTTGAAATGATAAATACCCAAAATTGAACTTTGACCTTGGATATAGAAAATTAAATAAAACCCGATTGGTCAATAATTTGATTTAAAAATAAAACGAAGATTTTATTTGAATAAATAATATGGTTTGAAATGAAGTAGAAATTTGAATTTTTAATGAAAGGAAATGTTAATATTTAATAATATGAAACAAAATATTAACAATGTAATTGATGAAAGAATGTTGTTAAATTTGAGAAATGATTGAATTAAGTTTGAAATTATAATTAAGTTGAAATTATTAAACTTTGAAATTATTTAATAAGTTAAGTCTTGAATTATTTAATAATTAAATAAGATTGAATTATTTAATGATTAAATTGAATTGAAATTCTTTAATAAGAAAATTGAACTTTTGAATAAGTGGATTTTACTTCGTAAATAATTGAAATTGAGTTTTCTTTATTAATTAAGTTTTGGAAAATTATTTAAGAAAGTAAATAAGTGAAATGGAATTTCTTTAACAAGAAATGAAAATATGATTTTTTTTGGAATTAATGTAAGACTTGTAATTAAAAAAAAATTTGATTTGACGAATTTAATTTAATTCAATTTGTAAGTTTTGATATAATGAAGTTGAACGTAAGAAATTGATTTAATGAATTGGAAATTAAATAGAATTGTTTTGAATGATAAATTTGCTTAACGAATATTGAATGAAATTGATAAATGAATTTAAATTGATTTAAATGTTAAATTAATTTAATCCAAATGATTTGGAATGAAACTTATTTACGAACTTGAATCAATATTTGAATTGGTTTAAAAAGAAATTGAAAATTTAATTATAAGATTTTGAAATGGTAATTTGGAAGTTTTGAAACGAAAATTTTGGAAATTGATTTCGAAAGACAAATGAAATGTTGATTTACAAATTCTAATTGCAATTGAATTTGATTTGGTTTGGAAATATATAAACGACTAATCGGTGAAATAATTACGGAAGTTATTAAAGAGACCGGGATCGGATATGGACATACTCTCTGTCGATACCGAAAACCACTTTAATAACTAATATACGCGGAGTGATGATCCAGAATGAAGTGGTTGGAATGATGTACGTGTTGACTGAAGAAAGAGAACGATGATGGATAGCCTTGACACTTGTGTCAAATTGGAAATGACTAAAACAGGAGCTGTGCCGGGCCAATGGAGGATTAGCTACCTCAAGTGGACACACTTCTTCGAACTACTTATTACTTGTTGTCGATTGGTGCACCCTTGATTTTGGGAGTGTTGTTTCACGGTTTTGCGGGCGCTGCGGCGTTGCGTTCTCACCAGTCCGGATCAGGCGAACGGTAGTATCACTACCTTGGGTATTGCCTCATGTGCCTTGTCATACTTGTATTCCATTTATGCGCGACCACTACGATTTTGATTTGTACCTTTAGTATATGGATTGCCCTCTGGTGACTTCCGATTTTGGGGAAACTACGGTCTTGTATATGCTTTTGGGAATAAAAATGTGTTAATGGTGGAATGGGCCATGACTTAACGCTATTTTGATATCTTTACGGATTACTGATAGACATTATCTACTTATCGTACACTACTACATAGTAGATAGTTTAACGGATCCTTAAAGGGTGGTTATTCCAAACATCCTTTGAGTTACTTGTATTTCAATTGCTATTTCACTTGAGTTGGATTTATTAATATAAGAATGTTAATCCTGACTCGAGTGTCTTGTGTTTTTGCTTTACACTCGGGTCAGACTGAGTGTACCAGTATTCGAGACTCACCTTTGAAGTTGGAGCTTTGCTTGAAGATCCAGCCATCTATTCTACTTTCAGTATTCGATGATTCCAGTGATGCATTGTGATTTGTATCTGATGTATCATATTACTCTTCCGCTGTATCTGGTTTAACTCTGATGTATCGTATTACTTTTCTGTTGTAAACTCTGATGTATTTTATATATTCATATAGTAGCTTCATGAACTACTATCTCTTTTATTTCCGCTGCACTTATTACTCTGTGTCTGTCATCTGTGATTTTTATTTACCGTATATGTTCAGTTTTGCCAAATTTAAATTAACAACGCGGTATTTTGAGCAATTCAACTTCGGCATGAGTGTCTACCTATACACTTGTAATGGCCGCGAATGGTCCAAAATTCTGGGTCGTTACAGTTGGTATCAGAGCTTTGGTAGCTCTAGGCAAAACTTAACATATATGGTAAATGTATTTACAGAATCACTCTCATTTGAGTTTCAATCTCTTCCTTTCGACTCGATTTCTTTGAATTTTGGAACGTTCCCTACGGTTCCAAATTTCATTCGTGTCCCTCCACATTCGACTTCTTTCAATTCCGGAGCACCCCATAACTCCATTTTGAATGATATCTATAATAGATCGGCGGTCTCGCCAATCTTCGAATGATTCGTAAAGGAGCAAAACTCCTTTACAATAAGTATTGATTTACCGGAGATTTCTGTATCCTCGGTTTACGATGCTATCTATTCCCTGCTATACCTGAATTCCATCTCTTGAGATCGAGTGTTGATTTACCTTGGAATTCAGCATCGATCCTATTCTTGAAGTTACGGACGACCCAGTTAAGGTTGCCCGTGAATTAAATAAACTTACCCATCTCCCAATTCTGTTATTGAATCATCTTATCTTTTCTTTCGAATTTGTCTTCGAATCAAAATTCTCTTTGATTTGAGTCCATCAAATTTGAATCCCTATCCCTATTTTGAAAATTCATTCCTGTATCGTCGAGCAAAGAAATGTATTTGTAAACTAATATATAAATGTTTTTATATATTGTGTTGTTTGAGTTGTTGATGTTGATTTGGGTTTCCGATCGATACGTCTGATCAACGCAATCGATAGGATTTCCAAAACACTTGAACAGAGCAAACTGACACCATATTATTTTCAAATTTGGAAAATGAAATAAATTTGTTTGATTATATTGTGAAAATATAAGTAAAATTTTCTGGAATTTAATAGGTTAATTAAATTATTTGTTTGAAATGATAATATTTGATTATCATTTATTGTTCTAAATAAATTTATAAATATGGTTTATAAATTGATTTGGAATTTGAAACGAATTTAATTCAGAAATTTGAGAATTTAGTTTCCGGTGATTTCGAACTTTGGTTTTAAAATTTTAAAGTATATATTATTGAACGTATTTTCAAATAGGAATCGTTTTCAAAGAATTTTAAAATGTTGAAATCAGTGCTCTTCTCTTTGTCGCTGGAAAATAATTTCGGTGATGGCGGCCGCATCATCGACACTCATTTTCAAGTTTTGAAGTGGAGAAACCATTCTGTAGCTTTGCTACGGTTTTGTTTTGAGAAAAAAAATTATTTTGATTTGAATTTCTTCAGTATATTTTGATGTACATATATATAAGTATCTTATTTTAAAATTAATTTGATTTGATATAAATATATTGTATATATCTCTAAATTGTTTAAAGTTAATCGGAAATCTAATTCTTAAATTTTGTTAAAGGATGATTTTAATTATAAATAAAACCAAAATTTGGAATAAATATTTAAACTTGAATAATTGAATTGGGAAAATTTTATTTGTATATTGTTTAACTGCATTCTAATACAACTTACCTAAATCATTCAGAAGTTGAATATGTAATTGGATAATATATAAGATAAATTGAATTTATAAATAAAATTTGAGTGTTTATAATAAATGTTATACACTAAATTTTGATTATAAAGATGTTAATAGAGTTAGATAGGATAATTAGTAAACTCAGTTAATAATGAAATAAATTTGTTTTGAAAGAATTAATAAATTTGTTTTGAAAGAACTAATAAATTGAAATTTGATCAACATATGAAAATACCTTGAATTTAAAAGAAATTAATAGATATAAATTAATTTAAATCGAAACTTTTATGGTTTGAATTAATTTATATGGGTTAAATATATGTGATTAGATATATTAAGTAGAATAGATTTAATAATAATTTAGAATAAAGAAGAATTTAAATTGCTGAAAAATATGATTATAATAAAAGACTATTCAAATTTATGGTTTTAGAAATTGTAAATTAAAGATAATTGGATAATAAGATAATGAATTTAGAAATAGTGAGATTGATTTTAGTGAAATCAAATGGATTAAATCAATTATTGAATATCAATTAATTTAAATTTGAAATTATATGGTTTAAATTAATTGTTATTTTGTATTTCAAATCTATTTTTCTTTCTGGTTATTTCTATTCTCCTACCTCGTTCCTTTTCGGGGACGAAAAGTTTTGAGTGGGGGAGAGTGTAACGACCCATAAATTTTCAACTGTTTTAATAACGTAATTAGTTGAAATTTTGTGAAATTTTAAACGATAAAATTTTGAAATAAAAATTTAATATTTGGAATACGTCTAGTTAAACATAGCGACTGGTAAATTTTCGTCCGAAAATATGAAAGTTTATTTCGCGCGTAAATTCATTTCAATTTAATCCGTTAAAAAGCGATGAAAATAAAACGTTTTCAAAACTCAAATATTTTTACATAGAAAAATTCTAAACCATCTTCTGAGCAAGATGTCAGTTTGTCGTTTTTCCAAATTCGGACATCTTTGGCTCCGTCGATCTTATTTTTCAGCGTTTTTCTTGCATTTTTCGCCAGTAGAAAAATTCGAAATTTTATAATTCAATCGTACCACTGATATCTATATACCGTTTTGATCGTCTCGTCGTGCTGATCTCTACGGTATATTCGATTGTAAATTTCGAGGTCCGGAAAACAGCGAAATCTACGGAACAATTTCCGTATCGGTTTCGCAACTCGCCTTTTTGATTTCAGTGATCATTCATTTACTCAACCGTTGGAGATCCAATGGTCACAACTTTTTATTTTCCCCAGAATCCAAACTATGACCATTACTATTCCCACTATTCACGTTTGGTTATCCAACTTTCATTGGTCTTCTCTGCATATTCTTCATTGGAAATAAAAAAGAAAAAAATGAAGTGTCATATATTTCGACTGTAGCTCATTCTTTTATCCCTCTCGTGACCAAGCCCTTCCACCTCATTCCCCTCCGACCTCCCACGTCCATGTCAGTCCTTTCGACGAGGACCACATCACCCACCGAGTGCTACCCCTCTACCTCCGGCCAGCAACAGCCTCACACGCCACAACCAACCTCCTTATCTAGCACGTCCATCCTTCCGCCTCAACCCACGCCAAGCACCGCTACCCAGTCGACCATCCCCACGCCGTGACGCCTCCACCTGCTCATCTCCGTCGAGCATCCATTTTTGTTGATAGCTCCTGTCACCTGAGTGCTGAATCTCTCTATACACGCAACTCCAATCCCTGCCGGGCATTTATGTTGAGGTAGAAATATATATATACGTTTTAGTTGTTTGTATCTGTTTATATTTATTTAGTTGTGTATATATTACATAAAGTATGTTTAAAAATGTTTGTTTATAAAATAAAGTTTCAGACATATGTTTTGTCAGAGATTTTGAAGCATGCATTGCTTGTATAGGCTGTTTTGTAGAGTTGGTTCAGTTATATACTAGTTTTAGTTATAAAATAACAGTTTACTATATATTATATAATATAGGAAGTATGTATGATAGGCTGTACGTTACTTTATATAAGTGATTATTTATTTTCTGTAAGAGTTTACATATTATGTTCTGATTGCATTTATATTAGTGCTTTGTATTATATGGGCGAAAATGGCAGTATGAATATATAAGTTAGTATGTGTATTTGTTAGTTATATACATATGTTGTTAAATGATTTATATATATACTTATATTCTTATAGCCTGCATTCGTAAATTTGTGAGACGTGTTTCGTTTATATAGTTGAAAGCAAAGGTTGAGATATGTATGTTTACAGGTATATCTAATATAAGTCTATATGTAACTAGCATATGTGTTAAACTAAGGCCTACTTTGCTAAAAGACGTTACGTTTAAATGTCTATGAATGTAGAGTAATAAAAAAAAATATTTTTTATCAACCGCTGTTATGTAGGTTATGAAAATAATAATGGCAATATAGTAAGTTTTGTTTTGTCTACCTAGTTCAATTGTGTTTCCACTTTTTCTTTTGAAAATGGGTACAGTTTAAATTGCTTTATTATATAAGTGTGTAGACTGTTTATTTGTAAACTGTTGAAATATTGGTATTGCTTTGCTAATACTAATATATATTTGTAGCTTACCTACAATATTGTTATACATACACACTAGTCTGCATAAATGGTTTACATATTTTATATGCATGTGAATAGTATAACAAATAGATATTGTCTGCATGTACAGTAACATGCGTGTTTGTATATTTTATTATATTTACACTTTATATTAGTATTTGAATGATATTATGTTATATGTATTGTTATTTATACTTTTGTCTGCATAATGTGTAGGTAAGCCAGGTATGATTGTATACTAGCTATACATAATTTAGTCTAGTTTAGTATAGGTTTTCTTTTTCTATTTGTTTCGATTCTTTTTAAAGTATATATATATATATAGATTTCTGAGTTTTAACTTGTGTTAATACATATACATTTAGTTAATATGTGTTAAATTTAATACTGCTTTAAAAATACAAAATAGATATTCTATTTCTATCTAATTGATTTTTGACTGGTTCTCCTTGATTTTTGTTATCAGTCGAATTCGTGCCAATCCTGCTTTGCTTTGAAATTCGTGCTTGGATTTGTAACTCGACTCCGTTCTAGTTCATCTTTCTCTAGCCTCGAAAGGTGAGCACTCACTCACGATTAACGTTCTTTTATTTATTAAATTTGATTTCAATTGAAACGACAATTGAAATATGCTGTTGTTTGATATGTACACTGTTAATACCTATATCAGTTCACCTGTGACATCTGACACCATTATCTATTATATATGCAATGATAATCCAGTTGGTTGTTAAATGATTAATTGTTTGATGTTTATATTGGACGTTAAAATTGTAAGTGATAAATAATTTGAAATTGAAATTGACGTAGGACAGTTAGATTTGATATATGTGTTAAATTTGATTAAATGACATTTGTATAATATGACCCCTTTAACTGTTGAATTTATTGACACGTAGGATTTGTTTGATTACAACTTGAACCACTGAATGTATGTTGTTAAATTGATGATGAATGAAATTGTAAATAAATGACAAGTGAAAACCGTAATGTAATAATCTTTAATCTACATGAAATGATAGTGTATATTCTAGAAATAATTATATTAATTCGTACAAATAACAATGCGAATTAATACGGTTATTTCGGGATTATTTGAATTGATTATTGGATTGTTATTGATTGTTGTTATTGCTTGTTTATTTACTTTGACACCATCCCAGTTATTACACTGCAAGTTTCCTTTATTATGCTTTGATTTTTGAATTGAATTGGAATCGGGTTGAAATGATAAATACCCAAAATTGAACTTTGACCTTGGATATAGAAAATTAAATAAAACCCGATTGGTCAATAATTTGATTTAAAAATAAAACAAAGATTTTATTTGAATAAATAATATGGTTTTGAAATGAAGTAGAAATTTGAATTTTTAATGAAAGGAAATGTTAATATTTAATAATATGAAACAAAATATTAACAATGTAATTGATGAAAGAATGTTGTTAAATTTGAGAAATGATTGAATTAAGTTTGAAATTATAATTAAGTTGAAATTATTAAACTTTGAAATTATTTAATAAATTAAGTCTTGAATTATTTAATAATTAAATAAGATTGAATTATTTAATGATTAAATTGAATTGAAATTCTTTAATAAGAAAATTGAACTTTTGAATAAGTGGATTTTACTTCGTAAATAATTGAAATTGAGTTTTCTTTATTAATTAAGTTTTGGAAAATTATTTAAGAAAGTAAATAAGTGAAATGGAATTTCTTTAACAAGAAATGAAAATATGATTTTTTTTGGAATTAATGTAAGACTTGTAATTAAAAAAAAAATTGATTTGACGAATTTAATTTAATTCAATTTGTAAGTTTTGATATAATGAAGTTGAACGTAAGAAATTGATTTAATGAATTGGAAATTAAATAGAATTGTTTTGAATGATAAATTTGCTTAACGAATATTGAATGAAATTGATAAATGAATTTAAATTGTTTTAAATGTTAAATTAATTTAATCCAAATGATTTGGAATGAAACTTATTTACGAACTTGAATCAATATTTGAATTGGTTTAAAAAGAAATTGAAAATTTAATTATAAGATTTTGAAATGGTAATTTGGAAGTTTTGAAACGAAAATTTTGGAAATTGATTTCGAAAGACAAATGAAATGTTGATTTACAAATTCTAATTGCAATTGAATTTGATTTGGTTTGGAAATATATAAACGACCAATCGGTGAAATAATTACGGAAGTTATTAAAGAGACCGGGATCGGATATGGACATACTCTCTGTCGATACCGAAAACCACTTTAATAATTAATATACGCGGAGTGATGATCCAGAATGAAGTGGTTGGAATGATGTACGTGTTGACTGAAGAAAGAGAACGATGATGGATAGCCTTGACACTTGTGTCAAATTGGAAATGACTAAAACAGGAGCAGTGCCGGGCCAATGGAGGATTAGCTACCTCAAGTGGACACACTTCTTCGAACTACTTATTACTTGTTGTCGATTGGTGCACCCTTGATTTTGGGAGTGTTGTTTCACGGTGTTGCGGGCGCTGCGGCGTTGCGTTCTCACCAGTCCGGATCAGGCGAACGGTAGTATCACTACCTTGGGTATTGCCTCATGTGCCTTGTCATACTTGTATTCCATTTATACGCGACCACTACGATTTTGATTTGTACCTTTAGTATATGGATTGCCCTCTGGTGACTTCTGATTTTGGGGAAACTACGGTCTTGTATATGCTTTTGGGAATAAAATGTGTTAATGGTGGAATGGGCCATGACTTAACGCTATTTTGATATCTTTACAGATTACTGATAGACATTATCTACTTATCGTACACTACTACATAGTAGATAGTTTAACGGATCCTTAAAGGGTGGTTATTCCAAACATCCTTTGAGTTACTTGTATTTCAATTGCTATTTCACTTGAGTTGGATTTATTAATATAAGAATGTTAATCCTGACTCGAGTGTCTTGTGTTTTTGCTTTACGCTCGGGTCAGACTGAGTGTACCAGTATTCGAGACTCACCTTTGAAGTTGGAGCTTTGCTTGAAGATCCAGCCATCTATTCTGCTTTCAGTATTCAATGATTCCAGTGATGCATTGTGATCAGGCTTTTAAATCTCCCCGAGATGGCCGAGATGAAAAATCCGAGATATCAGCCAAAATCCAAGATTTGGCAGCCTATTTAGTTATAAGTGTTTTAAATATCGCCCGAGATAGCCGAGATATTTTCCCGAGATATTGGCCAAAATTCGAGATTTAAAACACTGATTGTGATTTGTATCTGATGTATCATATTACTCTTCCGTTGTATCTGGTTTAACTCTGATGTATCGTATTACTTTTCTGTTGTAAACTCTGATGTATTTTATATATTCATATAGTAGCTTCATGAACTACTATCTCTTTTATTTCCGCTGCACTTATTACTCTGTGTCTGTGATCTGTGATTTTTATTTACCGTATATGTTCAGTTTTGCCAAATTTAAATTAACAACGCGGTATTTTGAGCAATTCAACTCCGGCATGAGTGTCTACCTATACACTTGTAATGGACGCGAATGGTCCAAAATTCTGGGTCGTTACAGATGTGAAGAGCTCGAGGAGTTCTAGGATTCTCTAGTAGGAAGTTTCTTGCGACAACTGGTGGATTAGAAGAAAAGAGGATGAAAAGGGGCGACGTTTTCGGCCATTCATTTTGTATAAGTGGCGACTGAACAAATAACTATGGTTTTCGGCCAAAAACATATATATATATATATACACGTTCTAATAAAATATTTTATTAATATAATTTCCAAATAACAAGCTTCTCAAAACAAACTCCAAATCACACGTGTCGCCAGGTGTTTATAAGGTTTTACCCGCATTCCGAACACAATGGAACATGTTTCGGAAGCCAATTTGATCGTATGTGGAAGATAGCTTTTTGAATCGAGTTAAAATATTAAATTCTCGATTTAATTTCAATGTGTTTCTCACCCGTTCGAGCAAACGGTAACTCCAAACACTATGAAAATTGAAATTCGATAATAATACACTATTACGGATCCAATAGAACTAGTTTCGTCGAATTACGAGATTATGCCCCGAAAGACTATTTTAAAATATCTATTTAAACGATATAAATTCAAAACTGAACAAAACACTTCCAAATTCAATTTTAGCACTTTTACTATCTTCAGTATTATCAATATAGATTTTACAAGCCTTTAAATTATTTTTTTAACAAGCTTAAAACCCAAGCTTCAACAATTTTCCCAATTTCCAATTATTTAAATTCAATAATTAAATCACCCAATAAATAGTGATATTTGAAATTCAAGTTAAAAATTAACTTTTAAATATTTAAAATCAATTAAATATCCCGATTTCAAATATCCAAAAATTACGGGTCGTCACAAGATCTGGGTGATTCCTATCCGAAAAACCGGGATTGGATTTGGGTGATTCCAATCCGAAAAACTGGGATTGGAGTAGGGTGATTCCTATCCGAAATCACTTCAAACTAATTTTCAAATAAAACATATTGAAGAGGAAGATCTTCATGATGTAGTACTATTTGCCACTAGTCCCTAGAGGTTAAATTAACCATATCTAAGGTGGCAGTAGTGCTCTGTTATGAAAATATTCGATTTCCAAGAATATGATTTGAAGTTAAGAAAAAAATCTTTGATTAAGATTTAATGAATGATTTGGGAATATTTTCCCAAAGTTAAAAGTTATAACTCGAATACAAGAAACCTTTGATTAAGATTTAATGAATGATTTGGGAATATAAGTTAAAAATTCTAACTTAAATATAAGAAATCTTTGATTAAGATTTAATGAATGATTTGGAAAGGTTTTCTTAAGTAAAAGAAAAAATGATTGGAATTATCTCAAGATCAAAAGAGGTTTAATAAATCAAATGATTTAATAAATGAGGCTTAATGATTCCATATACTCTTGAAAAGAAAATGGAATAAATTGAAAAGAATATATCTAAGAAAGATAATTGATTTAAATAAAAGATGAAGTAATTGATTGATGATTGATATCCACATATGAACTTAACATCTTTTAAAGAGATGATTGACTTCAAAGGAACCGGGGTCGGATTTGGGTGATTTCTATCCGAAAACCACTTCGAACTAATCTACGTTCGAAGTAAAACGTGTTTGAAGACAAATGATTTTGAAGATGGAGATCTTCATGATGTTGGGCTGTTCGCCACTAGTCTCTCAAGTGAAAATTACCATATCATATGGTTGCAGTAGTGCTCTGTTATGAAAATCTCTGATGCAAGGACTTCTCCCTACTAATGGAGTAGGAGAGCACCTTCGGTTTATCCTGTTCCTGGACAACTTGTATGGACAAATGTCTAACGTTGCATTGTAAATTGCATTGATTGATCTCTATAAAACGTATATCTAAAAGGTGGCGGAGAAGGCAACTTCTCTTAGCTTAACAACTTTCTCTAAAAAATATGAGCTTAGAGGTTATATGTTTGTAGAAATTAGTCATGTGATTTTTATAGAATACAATAGCCTATGATTTTTGTTTGATGATAATAAACATATATATATATATATATATATATATATTCGTTTAAATGTATTTGATATTGTACTATTTTATTTTTTACATAATTAAATAAATATTTGTTGGCTTAAATAAATAATACAAAATTCAAATTCAAACAAATATTTTATTACAAATTCAAATAGTACAAATTTGAGCTCGCACTACATATATACATTTTCGATTACATCACCATTTTATATCTCACTACATATATACATCTTCAATTACATTACAATTTCAATTACATCACAACTTTCAATTTACAATTTTAACCTCACAACATATTCACTCATCACTCGTATTGTTTATCTTCATCTTTGTTACAGCTTGAATCTAGCATCTGAACTATCTGCAAAATAAACATTGACGCATTAAAATTGAAAAAGAAAATATTTTGTAGTGCAAATTAAAGGGTGTGTTTTGAAAATGTTATTTGCCTCAGTTATTTGGGTAGTTCGTCATTTATTTGTTTTGAATTCATCTACACGAACAACTTGTGACATGCACAGTGTATCATTGTACATGACACAAGGCCGTGCACATCGATATACACTTGCTTGTTAAAACATAGGGACAGGTGAGCACAAGGTCAAACCCGAGCCAAGGCTGGATTCAACTCAAGTGCAACATGTGAAACCAGAAATATACAAACCAACATAAAACAAGCCTCGACCAAAAATTCAATGTGTACACATAAGAACAGACTCAACAGTGAAGTCCTGAAGCAATACAAAGAAATCAGTTCAAGGAAATGGTAACTGCACTCATATCAAACCGTACTTTAAACACAACCTCAATATGCAGACCAGATCAGAGAAAGTAGCAATCACTCAAGTTCAACTTGCTCACACAACAAAGTTGTAAACCAAACTTCAATGGGGTCAAGGCATGAAGCCACAACTAAATGTACACATGATGAACATCAAAATGAATGAAACAGTTTCAAGATTAACTCGAAGCAACTCAACAATGACTATACACATGAATGCATACATGTGACAACATGCATATAGTTCAAGCCTCAACCATTCAAACTCAAGGCAAGTGCAACAGACTATACATGAAAACATGCACAATGGATATGCAATCATATGTAAAATGGTCAGAGCATGACCATTCAACTGGAACAAAATACAAAGGCACACGAAAGAACTCAAAAACATGAACACATACAACACTCAGATGAACCAGACTATAAGTTCAATATGAATGCAAATCCAACAACATGAATACATATACAAGTGCATCTAACAAGACCAGGTAGCATACAAGTGGAACCACACTGTAGTCTCAACTGGCCAGAACTGAGGCACACAATGGTACAAGACAAAAGGACAAAGACTTCAAAATGCACAAGAACCTGGCTTAGAAATTCATACAGCAACATATGGTGCACATGTATAAAATGATGTACAAAGAAGCAGGAACTCCACATGATACATGACTCGAGAAGAAGCAGTGCAACAAGTACAATGGATTCCAAGTCCAGACCAAACCAGAGATTCAGGCATGTGCACCAAAACAGTAGCAATGTGAATATAGTCGTAGAGAAAATCAAGTCATGGTTCAAAGAGAAATATATATGCCGAATATGTGAATACATCAGAAGAATCATATGCATCAAAATAAAAAAGGTCAAAGCCAGCAAGAATGGAACAAAGGTAACAAGTTTGAATTGAATAAGTCGAAGTTAATTTTCATCTCAAAGTCAGCAAATTCAAGTGCCAAAATCAATGGAGCAAAAGAGGGAACCGACTACAAAAGTATTCAACTGATAATATTATGATCAAGTCAGAATTCATCTCAGTCATTAAATCCAAAATCAACGCCGAAGCACAGAAATGTGAAACATTCAAATGAAAAATATACGAACTAAATTTAGTGCTTTAATCCCTATAAAACCCAGTTACATCATCGGCATAAATGGCAGTCGAGTTCAAGCATCATCAAATAGAGAAATCAAAGAAAAAATCACATACCGGTATAATTCAAACTCGATCCAGTTGAAGCCACCGAGAGCAAATCAAAGCCAGGAGCGATTGACAAAGCAATTCAACTAAGAATCATCATCTCAATCAATCTATATCACAAGAGGCGGCTTAAATTACAAAACCCTAACTGTGAAAGAGGAACGAAGAAGAACAACCGAAGTTTTGCACAAAAGAAAATAATAATAAAGGGGAACGCTTTTCTTTTATTTACTAATTGGGCTGGTCATTTATTTGTTATTTTGGCTTTAATTTTATAAACTAGGGTTTTGTATTTGTTTTATTTATTTTGTAATTTTCCTTTTTAAAAATTAACTCTCTAGTCGTGTGACTAGGTTACGAACTACGGTGGTGTAGTTTGAGAATTCGCAACTCAGGGGCTGAGTTGTGGCAAGGTTTTTAGCGTAGAGTTAGGTTAGTCATTAGCGGGTGTCGCAAGTTTATGTGTGTAAGCGTCTGACTACTTAATTTCTAGTTGAAACCTTGGGGGCAGCACGTAGGCAGGTTATTGCCGAAGCTGGGTAAATCTGTGTTGTTCTATTTCTGCTTTTATTATTCTGCTTTTATCCATGCTGCAATTATTATATATATTTCCGCATTAATTTTTATTATTATTAGTATCACCCTATTCAACCCCACTCTAGAGTGAAAACGATCCTACAATTATGGAATGGAAATGTGGCATTCAAAGAAGAAAGAAAATGTGTTATGTGAAAGGTAATTGTTTACCTCATGCCTCATCATCCAGAAATGACAGAAACAGGGTAGAAGCAGCAGGGCTAAGTGGGTCGCTCCCATTAGGAGATGTAATCACCGTTCTATATTACTCTACACATGTCTAAGTATGTGGTGAATGTATGACTCGGGATCCCATTAAAGGTCAGTAACGGCCGGGGTGATGACATATTTGGTACTATCCAGGAAGGGGTAGGCCGATTCTGTGTTGGTTTAGGCGCCGAGTATCTCAACCCTAGGTGCATCCCTCTAGAGGTGTACTGTCGGAAGGTAGTACCTTACCTTGTCATTTGTATGTAATCCATTCTCCAATAAGTGCCTTCAGCCTTGATTGTAGAACCTAGTATTTTGGAATTTAATAATGTAACAATTTCGGCTAAGATTAATAAGTTTATTTGCAAATGTTTTCAAAGAATGTCATTAGAAATAAAATAAAATGTTTTAGTTATCATAAGGGAAAAACCCGTCTGTGTTCATGTGTTGGTGTGGTCTTATGAGATACTCTTTCTTTTCAAAAGGATTTTATTTCCAAGGCTGATATATGACACTATCATTTAATATTTGAGTTTTCTCACGCTGGTTTATCAAGCCTGATCCGGGTATTTTCAATACTCGGGTCAGATCCGAGTAGTTTCAGGTTTAGTTAAAGATGCTTGGAATTTCCAGAGGAGAGCTGGAGATCTTCATCATCGTATGGACGTATTCTATTTTCCGCCGCATCTATTGCATTTGTTTTGTTGTTTTCAGCATTTGTATGGACAGAGGTTTATAACTATCCAGGCTGAATCTAAGTTAGACTCTGATATTGTATTTTAAAATTTTCCGCTATAAAGATTATTATTGAAATAATATATGTTATTCCATTCGTCTGAGATTCAATTTTATCTTTATTTTCTTTTCACCCCCTAAAGATCCGTCTTTTCGTTCAATTTGGATTGGACATGTGTGGTTTATCGTCGACTCAAAGGGTACGAAAAAACGGGCCTTTACATGAAGAGAAGATGTAGATAACCTAAATCCAAGAGAAGCATGATTCTCTCCAAGTGTTTGAAATGGGAAATCACCTACTGCCCTATCCATCAGTGGTTGGGAAAAGATGGAAAAGGAATAGGTCAGACATAAGTCTGATGAATGAGAGCAAATTTAATAAGATGATTAAGTGCAATTGACTTCAAATCTACTCTAAGTGATATAGAGTATAATCCAGTGTCCGTGAAGTCCTAAGGTCTAATACCTAAGGATTCTTGTCTAACAAAATGGGTCGAAACTACTGATCGAACCTCACAATAACGATCATCCAAAATGGGAACTACTTTCCCATCATATCTACAATCAACACGACGCCTGGAGTGGGAGAACACCATATTGCAAACTCACAACATGTCTCTTTGCATGCATCCATGTCCATCTCTTGATCGTAGTGGCAAAATGCCACCTATCATACTGCTCCGCTGTCCACTATATGTGAATTTCTGTCAGTACCGGGCCCAATTTACTCAATGCGTATAGCCAATATTGTACTACACCGACATCGACCAGTGCCACGCTCCACTATAATGCGTAAAGTAACTTGTAGTACCTAGATCTTCGGTTAGTACCGGGCTCTCTCAGATAGTGCTCCTCCCACCAGTGCTGCATCCACCCATACGTAACACTTCTAAGCCTATTGCAAAATAAATCGCCCCAATCAACTCCGTAATGCAAAATAAAATTTGCCCCAATCCAATACCAACTATTGCAAAGTGAAATTCGCTCTAACCTAATACCAACTATTGCGAAGTAAAATTCGCCTAAATTCAATACCAACTATTGCAAACT
Source organism: Allium fistulosum (assembly GCA_030737815.1). Classification (NCBI taxonomy): domain Eukaryota; kingdom Viridiplantae; phylum Streptophyta; class Magnoliopsida; order Asparagales; family Amaryllidaceae; genus Allium; species Allium fistulosum. The sequence continues at coordinate 925,105,021 of CM060906.1, forward strand.
GAAATTCGCCCCAACAACCCTAATAGGGAACCAAATTTCCAAATCCTCTCTCGCATGTAACTTCGCCCAAATTAGTCCGACCAACCTGTTCACCAATTACATAACTTCTAACTAAATTATATAATTTTCCTCCTATTAATTTGGGCCTTGGGCTAAGGTTCAATTTGCATATTTTTCACTCGAACGGTTGACCGTGACCTTGCCCAAGTCGACCACAACTGGTCGACCCAGACAATCCCAAGTCGACCTTTCACGTTTCAAATTTTAGGGTTTGTTTATTTTTAACTGTCGATTGATTTTTATTTAATTTTCGTTAATCAAAACAATTAATGGTTCCAGTTAACCCTAATTTTCAATTAATTAGTTTTCCAATTTCAATCAATTCTAGGGTTACATGTTAACATTAGCATGTGTCAAATTACCCACTGTAATAATTCAACTCAAATTAAATTCTAGGGTTTAGGGTTTAGCAAATTCGATTTTAATCCAACAAGTTAATTATAGGGTTTCTAAAATTCTAATCATTTAAAATTCTAATCATTTAAAATAGTCTAAAATCAATTCTATTAATCAAATTATTAATCTATGCCGACTCACCTGTTAGCCTAAGCTCTTAGATCTTGAAAAATTGGCTTCCAATGATAACTCCTTCCCGAGATCACATTAGTTTCCCCATTGATTGCTTGCTCTTGTCTCTTAGATTGATTAGGGTTTGATTTTGATTTTTGGGTTTTAAGAAAATTAAGGTTTTGAAAAAAAAAATTGACATAGTTTAATTAGTGTACGTTTACAAAAGAATTAGTGTTTGGTTTACTAACTTATTTATAAGGCGTGATTAACACTTAGGACCATTGGATCAACCTCAGCAAATCATCTTAATCACTGTTCGTCGACGGAAATTCTATCGGTTTAGAAAACCGTCGAACAAATTTAAATTAAAAATAACCGCAAGCGCATGGTGTACGAATGTAGCACGTGGCGAATACGGGTCGATCCGCAGGGAATTGATGATTTTAAAATTCCATTCAATCAAATTAAACCAAAGTCGAGTGAAAGTTAAGCTAGAGAATTAGGAAATTAGCTAACTAACTAAAAGAAAAGAGTTGCAAATATAAGAGTTAAATGACAATTTAGAGAATAAATCCACTCTCTAGATCATGTAGTTCAACACATATGAAATCATAATCTCTTTTTTTTGTCATTAGTGCTTTAATTGATGTGTTTATCATAAGTATGGCATATTTGTGCTACTGATTAGCCAACATAAGCCATTAAACTATAACACACCCCTTAAACCACTTACTAACTTTCATGAAATTTAACAATGAAAATGAAAATGAAATCTATTTTAAGTATGACCTATTAACTATTGATTAGAAATATAGACCATCAAATTTTAATTTCAAATCACTTTCTTTTGCCATAATCATATTTTGATGAAGAGGCATTTGTGTTAGTGATTGTTTAAGTATAGCCTATTTGGTGTTAACGATATAGACTATCAAATTCAAGGCAAAAACAACAATGAAACCACTTCAATCAGTCTTCATTAAGCACAAAAAGAGAGCATGAATTAACAAATAGTTGAAGCTACATAATTAGAGAGCTTCATTACCCTTAAATTGAAGGGGTTTAGCCTCTCATATTTGTCATTTGATTAACAAATGTAGCTTGCAACATGAAAGCAAAAAGAAAGCAAAATGAAAGAAAACTATTCTAATTGCATAAAAGAAAATCTACACTACTAGCATGAAAGTAAATGAACAAGGAAAGAAAATGAACAAGTAATTAATTGCATAAGAAAAAGAAAGGAAATTACATGAAAATAAAAATGGCTAAGTAGCCATGAAAAGAGAAAGAGAAGAGAGCTTTTATTTTATTTTGAGCCTAAACTAAACTAAGAGAGACTAAGGGGGGTAAGAGGTTACATGAAGATATGGGGTATTTATACAAGTGTTAAACCCTAATTCATATTTTTGGGGAATGCCCAAATTGCCCTTGAGGTAGTGTGGTGGCCAAGTAATCATTAACATCCACTAATCCCCCACTTAAATGTACATGAAGCTTTAATGTCCTTTTATCATGTGCTTAACTCCTAATTTGAAAATCAAGGTAAGTGGGTGGGGTCCTCCATGATCACCACTTTGAATTATTTCCATCTTCACTTGTTCTCTTCACTCTTGTGCATGCATATATTATCATGAAGCCACTTGTAAAATAAATCAAATTTCCTACAAAATAACATAGTAAATTCCAAGTAAATTTTCACAATTTAATAAATGCACAAAATAACCATTTTACCCCTATATGAAGATGAATATGTGACAATTTGAAAATAATTTGAATTTTGGTTTAAACAAGTTAAAATACCCGATATGATCATTTATTTAATTTAAATAGATTAAATATGGTGGTAAAAATATGCATATTTATGTGCACATCAAATACCCCCACACTTATCTTTTTATTCGTCCTCGGATAAAGGAAAAGTAAGATAAATCTGTTTTCGTAGGGAGCACGATTGCATTGAGCGTATGCAACAAGCCGTTAAACCTCTGGGTGTCCCCAGTAGGACGAGTGTTGTCTCGTGAGGGTTTTTAGTGGATACTACCCACAAAATCCAAATGCAGGATGAAAGTATTTACACAATGCAAGATTTATTTACAAGGAGACGAATGTAAGTTTTTGAAAATATTTACAATGAAATTGACACAAATAAGTTAAATATAGGTTTTGGTTATTATCTTGAAAATTTAAGTCATTTACTTATCAAAATTTCCAATAAAAACGAAGTTATTATAACAAATAGACTATAGTTTAACTCGATGTTTCGGTTGATAACAAAGTGTAATTATAAAATGGATCCTTAGTTGATTATCAAAGTTTATTAAAGTGGTAATTTTATTTCTTTTCAATAACAAGTCAAATCAAATAAGTTGAAATAGTGCTTGAATTTCAATTGCTTACTCTCTCCATTTTTTTTTGAAAATTTTATTGATATTTACAATATTTACATATGCCTAACTCAGATAAACTGAGGCCAGATATATTACCCATGCACTGCCTTGCGGACTAATGTGAGGGGAATACAGAGCGTAGCGAGTGAACACACGAGTGTGAACACCTATTGACTGTAGGCGTTATTAAAAAGAATTTTTATATATATACACCTAGCTCAGATAAACTGAGGCCAGATATACCGATCATGCACTGCCTTTCGGGCTTACGTGATGTTAACTCCCTTTTAGCAACGAGTTACGAGTTAAGAAATGAGCGACTCAGATTATGCCACGTCTTATAAGAAGCCAACGAGTTAAAAAGCCTAACACCTAAGTGGACTCGACGACTTACGACTTAGCTGCTGAAAGAGGATCTGCGACTTACGACCTATTGGGTTAGGGAGCTACGACCTAAGGGAAGTCTGCGACCTAACTATAGGAAGCTTTGCGACCTAGCAGCAGGAAGCTTTGCGACCTAACAGACGGACCTCGCGACCTAAAGATAGAAAGGCTTGCGACCTAACTACGATAAGCTTTGCGACCTAAGGGCTTGGGAGAAGTTTGCGACCTAAGGACTTAAGGAAGCTTCGCGACCTAAGGACATAGAGGTTTGCGACCAAACAGCAGGAAAAGGTTGCGACCTACGACCTAAGAACATAGCGACCTAAAGAAGCTCTCGACCTAACTACTGAAGATGCTTGCGACCTAAGGAACCTACGACTTAAGAGGCTAACGAGCTAGGGATTCAACGACTTAGAACTCCCACAGCTATTCCTTAACTCGCCTGCGACCTACCACTTAATCAAATAAAGCCAAGCACCGCTTCACCAGCTAATCTCTTAAGCCGCAAGGAGACTGCGACCTAGCTTAGGTCGCTCGCGACCTACGACTTAACTAAGGTCGTACGCGACCTAAGACTTAAGCGAATTTTCTGAATCCAAATCAGTTCCTATAAATACCCCACCACTTCCAACATCACGGGGACTTTTTGGGCCATTCATTTCTTCAAGCGCCGTTACGCTGTCGAAGTCTCCTCTCATTCAACAATCAAAGATCTTCAACCATTCGAGACACTACAACAATCTTCGAGAAGAACTCCTTACATCCAACACGGATTCGCCGAGTTTTATCATCAAAGATTGAGCTTTTAGTCAAGAGTGCTTTCGTGATCAAGTTGTATTGTACTTTGAAGTATATTGTATCAAATTGTAACCGAATCAGCAATAAAAGATTATAAAGTGGACGTAGGCTTAATTACGGGCCGAACCACTATAAACCTGTTGTTCATTTACTGCTTTTCTGCTGTTTTCAGCTTATATTCTGTTCCCGTACCAACGGGTGGTGCTTTCACGATTCTATTACACACACCGGGTGTTAGCGTTCACTTTTTACCGTTAACATTTTGGTGCTTTCATTGAGAGTTGAACTCAGGCGATCATCCACCATTGCTTCGCAAAGATTCATAAAAAGAACCTCTCTTAAAAACCAGATCCGAAATAATGGCTCCTGGAAGAAGAGGTAGACCTATCAGATCCGGAAATGCTCACGAAGGGACTTCCGCTTCCCCAACAACAGATCAAGCAACTCCAACCGTTGGAGTCACCAGGGCTGAATTGGATGATGCAGTTTCTGGATTATACCAACAGATTGAAACCCAAAACGCTTTGATGATGGATAGGTTAACTGCTCTGCTCGGGGCAAATCGTCAACCAGAAAACCATCAAACTACTCTTCCTGAAATGCCACCTTTCCAGGCTGATGGTTCTATGCCGCAACCAACTTGTCATGAACATATGCCTGGGCAAACTTCCGAGGGAAGAACTGATGCTTGTCCAGAGGTGTCTTTGAACAATAAAGAATACCTGTTTGAAATGGTTAACCGCATCATGAAAGAGAGCATGCTAAGGGAAGAGGATGAGAGCGACTGGGGATTTGCACCAAGTAGAACTCCGTTTACTAAAAGGATCCTGAAAGCGGAGTTTCCAAGGAAATTTGCACCTCCTATTATCCAAGCCTATAGGGGAACCAGTGACCCTAATCATTTCCTCTACAAATACGATTGGCATATGACCGGTGCAAGAGCATCAGACGAGATCAAGTGTCGATACTTTCCAGTATACCTGGAAGGTGTGGCTTTACTTTGGTTCACGAAGCTTCTAGTACGGTCTGTAGATAAGTTCTCCGACTTAACGCAAAAGTTCAAAGAACAGTTCAGATTGTATGCTTCAAAAGCTAAGGATATAATGTCACTGTCTAACCTGGAACAAGCGCCCGGAGAAATGATCAAATCTTTCTTGAGCCGTTTCAATATAGCTTTAGCCGAAGTAGAAAATGCGGAACCACGCATGATCCTGACTTATTTGATGCGAGCCATTGATAAATCGAGTAAATTTGGAATATGGATAAAGATGAAGGAACCAAACTCACTTGATAAATTTTATAAAAAGGCCGACGAGTTCATTCGCCTTGAAAGCCTTTCTACGACGTCGAAGGTGGTTACTGCCCAAACTAATAATAACAGTGTCCCATCTAAGAAAAGAGAATCTGAAAGTCAGAAAAGGGGGAATGAAGGAGGAAAGAGCCAGGGAAATGAAAAGAAACCTCGCCGCTTTAATCCTTCGGACTTTACTCCTTTAACTGATACACCAAGAAATATCTTTTTTGCAACAAAGGACGTTGTCAGGTATCCTAAGCCACCTGAGATGACGAGAGGTGCAAAGCGTAATGGAAAATTCTGCCAATTTCACAATCAACCTGGCCATGACACTGACCAATGTCGCCAATTAAAGAATGTGATTGAAGAATTGCTAGAGCAGGGTAAACTCCAACAATACGTTAAAAGAAGCGGAGTCGATCCAACCTCATCCACTCGGGATCAACAACGTCCTACCCGTCAATCCGATTCTCTCGACAACACTGCAGTGCAAGATTCAGGAAAGCTTGTCATTAATGCTGTCACAGGAGGACCATACCCAGCAAGCAGAAGTTGGGACGACTACTAATTACCCACAAAACTACGGCTGGGGCATCTCTCACTTTCTCTGGCATAAAAATCCAAAAGCTATGAATCAAGCACAAATGGAAATCCAGCTTGGAGATTCTGAAACAACAATAACTAGCATTCATTTTTACTCAACAGCATTGCTTGAATTTGTAAAGATAATGATGGATGTGTAACTTCTGCATTGTAAACCGCTGAGAAATCAGCGCGACTCAATAATGAAAAACTATGCATTATGTGTTTTCTATTATAAAATGCCTGTTATATTTCGATGTGTAAATACTCTAAATGTATTGCTAAAATGTCGATCTAATATTGTAGGACATTAAAGCAAAGCTCACCCATCGCAAAGCTAAGCGAGCCTTACAAATCATTTATTAAAGCAAATTTCAAGCAACAAAAATTCCAAACTCAAATCCCATACAAGAGGAACTTCACATAAAAAGTTGACGGCTCTACTGTGTCAAGCCCTTGTTAACTGGTTGCGATCGTTGATATAAAAAGGCATCCAACCAAATAACTTGCGTTTACTCTGTGGAGTCATTCAACAGTGAAGTCTACTTCTTCGGATAAAGCAGTTTACTTGCAAAAGAAAGGAAGACACGCTTGGAAACGATGATAAAGGATCACAGATTGGCAGATGATGATACAACATGAGCGGGCAAACATGGAAGCAGCCAAAGGGAGGTATGCCTCTCAACAGGAAAGCCGGTAGATCCACTAAAGGGATACCTTCCCAAGCAGAAGGAATAAGACCCTCGCTAACTGATTGTGATGCATCCGATCAGGCAGCTTGTGTCCATCCCATGGATCTACTTGCCCCTAAGACGCAACCTTCCTGGCACACCAACCAAAGCCCTCTAACGAGGCACGCCAATAAATGGGAGTGCTTTCCTCAATCAAAAAGATTGGTAGGACCACCGAAGGGGCACCTTGTTAATTGATTGCGATCGTTTGTACAAACAAACATCCAATCAAGCAACTTACGCCTGTCCCGTGGACCCCTCCGACCATGAGAAATTAACTTCCAGGCAATCACAAGCCCTCTTCGGAGGCACAAGCCCTCTTCGGAGGCACAAGCCATCTTCGGAGGCAAAAGCCCTTTTCGGAGGCACATTTCACCCGTGTAGAAGTGCAAAATGCTTCTCTTCGGAGACCCACTTCACCAGTGATGAAATACTAAAAAGCCCTTTTCGGAGGCACATTTCACCCGTGTAGAAGTGCAAAATGCTTCTCTTCGGAGACCCACTTCACCAGAGCTGAAATGCCAAAATTGCTTCTCTTCGGAGACCAAAAATGCTTCTCTTCGGAGACCAAAATTGCTTCTCTTCGGAGACCAAAATTGCTTCTCTTCGGAGACCAAAAATGCTTCTCTTCGGAGACCAAAATTGCTTCTCTTCGAAGACCAAAATTGCTTCTCTTCGAAGACCAAAATTGCTTCTCTTCGGAGACCAAAATCGCTTCTCTTCAGAGACCAAAAGACCTCTTCAGAGGCATACTTCACCTTGCTTGAAGTACCAAAAATGAACCCTTTACTGGGGCACAAAATCAAAACCTTCTTTAGAGGCTCATTTCACTGTGCAGGAAAAATTCACTTTTAAACAAATAAAAGTGATCATTCCCAAAAGTCGAAGTGCTCTTCAGGAAGAAAGAGAAAATAAAAATTTCTCCAAAAAACGAGATATACTCTATTAGAAGCAGAATGATTCCTTCCTCAAAAGTGGAATAGTTGTTCTCTAATATAAGAGTATCAGTCTTGTAAAAGAGAGAAATATTGCAATGCACTTGTGGTATGGGGGCAACATTATACAATTCAGTTACATTAATAAAAATAATATACAAGCGACACACCACAAGTTCATTGCAATATCACATAAAGAAGATGTGGAATAAATGCGTTCTCGAAACACAGACAAAAGTTTGTACAAGTAAAAAGAATCGTTTACTCTACACTTCAAATGAAAAACAGATATATTCCTACATACACAAGAATTTGTACAAGTAAAATAGTCATTTTATTCAATACTATGGAAACTTTTTACACTGTGCAGATTACAAAAAAGAGCAGAGACCGGTATCCGCACAATCTCCGGTCAATGCATTCAAAAAGCAGAAAAGACAAAATCAAACTCATTTCTCCTTCTTCCCACCCTTGGAGCTTTTACCCGGCCTAGTAATTAGTTTCGTAGGCCGTATCGGAGAGGAAGGAGAAAGAGACCCAGTCGGATCGATCTCTGCTTCATCCCCAACAACAGAAGAACTTTTCTTTCCTTTCTTCGAAGCTACACGTTTCCCCTTCTTCTTGGAAGAAGACTCACTTCCCGGAGCAAGAAATGTAGAAAGCTTTGTGTCGTAGTCAAAAGACCGCTCCGGGGTCTTCTCGCTATCTTCCAGATCTTTTGCTTTCTCTTCCTCGGAAGCAGATGGTTCATCCAAACCTTGAAGGGCTACTATCGGTTCTTCCTGTGAACCTGGTTGAGAAGCTGGAAGAGGAGTAATTTGAGAAGGAGGAGGAGCGGCAGCTGAAGAAGGAAGAATTGGTGCAGTTTCCGGCACGTCTGCTGCATAATAAAGAAAATCAAAATCAGTATTCTCCGAGAAAAAAAAAGACCGTGAATCGTCAAAGTTACCTGGAGAAGCCGGTTTAGCGAGATCAATCTCAAATTCCCGAGCTTGGAAGTCTTTCATTGCCTCTTCTTCTGTAGGAGTGGTCACAACTGGATGTGAAGGATAAGAGCTGGAATCCATAATGTTTGCATCAGCCGAAGTGGAAGTATGAACAGGGACAGTTAAAAGAGCTTCCTCTTTTGAAAGCTCTCCTCCCAGTGATTCAGCCCGTGCTTTAGCAAGCTGCTCCCTCCCTCTAACAAGAGCGGCGCGAGCCTCATCATCAAGATAGCGAGCCTCAAACTTTGCTTCCTCAAATTTCGCTTCATCATAGCCGGCACCTTTAAACATATCAAGTGCGGCTTCCCACACTTCAGCCAGAGTGATTTCATAATCTGGACCCAGAAAAGCAAGGCTCCCACGACCCAGAACGCAGTGTAAATAAAAGTCGAATAAGGTAGAACTGATGTTTGCTTTCGTCGCCTCATGTGATTGCTCAACCGCTTCTTTTTCGGAAATGGCAGCAACCCTACCAGTAATAGCCTCATCACGACCTGTCTCAGCTTTAGCGAGTTGAGACTTTAATAACTCAATCTCCACGTTCTGGGAGGTGACTTTTTCCCGCAGTTCGGCGTTTTCTGCGCGATACTTCTCATTAACGTGCTTTTCGGCGACAAGCTTCATTTCTACATCTCTTTGTGCAGCATGTGCATCCCGCACTTGTTTCTGAAAGACTTCTTCTTTTTGAGTATATGATGTAGAAGAAGAAGCGAGATTTTCCTTAAGCTGCTTAACTTCAGACGCAAGCTTTGCATTGTCGTCTGCAATGCTCGTCATCTCCGCGTCATGCTGCTTACGCCATTTGTCCCATTCTGATTTATCGTTCTCCATGGTCATCATCGCCTCAAGGTTAAAATGGTTGACCCTTTGAAGTTCATCAACCAACTTCTGCCATCCAGACATTCTTTCAATATCAAGCTTGACAGCATCGACATTTCTCAGCATTGCCTGCTTATCAATAGGAACCAAATCTAAGTCAAAACGGACTCCTCTTAGACACCAATTCGGAAATCGGCTCTGAAGCGTTGGAGGGCCATCTTTAACTTGATATTGTGGCCTGTTAATGATGGTTTGAATATCAGATTCCTTTAGAGGAGGAGAACCGGCCGGAATGTCAGAAGAAATGGGAGCGTTAGTCTTCTCAGAAATAGCAGACGCGTCACTTGGCTTAGACCGTTTGCTCGATTCATCAGTAATTTGAGTCTTCCCTTTGTCATCATAAGACTTTCGCTTATGAGAATCGTGAGTTCTGTAAGAAGAATCATATCGATCAGCATCTCTTCTTCTCTACCGCTACTCATAATCCCATTTTTCTTGAGCCTTCCTTTCGGCCCGTTCCTCATCTGTCTCTCTCTGGTCACCAAGATATTTCCTGAAGTCATAGGATCCGCGTCCTCCATGGCGCTGAAATGAGTCATAATATGAGCCGGAACGTCCCATTGTAGAACCTGAAATTGAAAAAGAAAAGCAAGTCTTAGAAATTTTCAAATTAAAGGAGCTAAGTGCATATAAGTGCCAAAATCCTATGTGTGTGTGGCGTGTGGGCTATGCGCGTCGGACTACAAACCACTTTTTTGTGTGGAAATGGTGACGGCTTGTATAGAAGGCGTTGTGGTTTGTTGCAAGGAAGAAGTTGCTTCAATAACAGGAGAGATCACTTTAGAAACATCATCTTTAAAGAGCTCCTGAGAGGTTATCATAATGTCACTCAGACTGTCAAAAGTATCATCGCCATGATGCACGGGAGGATTATCTTTTTCAACTTCCACCTCAGCCGTCTTTTCAAGAATGTGAAGACTTTCCTCCTCTTCAATAACCGAGGCAAGTGCTAACTTACTGGACGATCCAGCAATGTCGGTAGGAGTAGAACACTTTACCAATGAAGTCTCAGCGGCAAGATCTTGCGGTAAAGGTTCTTTAGCAGGAACAGGGGCATCTGACTCCTCAGCAGGAGAATCAGGGACTTCATGTGGCTGAGTGGAACGGGAAGGATGTAAGAGTCCAAATTCGTGGAGGAACTCATCTCTCAATAGAAATTGAACACTCCTCTCCTCGACCGGCACGACCATAAGCCTCTCGAAGGTAGTTTTGTGACGAGTTTCCCTAGAGGGGGGAGGGAGCGCTGAAACAGTAGAAAAAGAAGTTAACACTTGACAATTTGGACTTCGAAGAATTTTAGAAAACACGGGGAAAAGATAGATAGTCTTACTTCCCACTCTCCAAATGGCGTAAAATCCCGGGGGACAACGAACAAAGAAAAACTGGCTTAGAAACCCAGGAACGCTTTCAGCAAGACCAATAATCAGTTTACGGTTCCTGGCACTCCTTACAACTGTGATAGAGGGATGGTCTTTGTTCTTTGCAAATGAGCATAGGAAGCAAATTTCTCCAAAACTGGGGAAACGGTCCAGCGTTCTCCTAAAGAGCACACACAATCCCAGCAGGATGGCATAGCCATTAGGGTGTAGTTGAAAAGGGGAGATAGATAATCGAAGGAGAAGTTCTCAAAGACAGTCATTAAACGGGGGAATCGCTCCACTCAAGCACATTTGGCGGTTCACTGCGACAAAGCCGTGGGGCGGCCTATCAGCAGTGTCATTTACTCCAAGGAGCAAGGCGTCAGATTCAGCAATGCCGAACTGGGTGCACAGTTGACGGAAGACTTTATGACTCAGAGTGGTAGGAGTCCTTTCCGGGGGATCATTCAACGGAGTAGCAATTGGAAAAGCTTCTCCAGTTGGTTCCGAGTCTTCTTGATGAGATGCCATTCTACACAATCAGCTGAATGTTCAAAAGTGAAGGTGCACGTTTCCTAAAAATGTGAAGTGCTGTGCAAAACTAATGAAAACAAGAAAAAACAAGTAAAACTTGAATTAAACTAACTGACAATCAGTCGATTATGAGATTTCAGAACTTGTTAATACTCAAGTGTAGTGTTAATGCAGACAAATCAGTTTTAGTTTACCATTACGATTTTGCTTTAATACGTCACTTGAGTTGGTTATTGTGTAACATTTCACTCATACAGTTCATCTAATTTAATTTTCTCTTTATCAACTAATCTATCATTCGATGTGGGCAGTCAATGGCAGTATATTCGTCCCAGTATTCTGTGAATGTTGTGTTAAGCAGGTTATTAGCATTAAAGTCAAGACAATGTGAGAGATAACACAACACAGTTCAAATTCAAGAGTTCAGCCAACTTCTGTGCAAAATCATCAAGTCTTAAGTCGTTAAACGACCTATCATAAGTCGGGGCTTTTAGGTCGTATTAAGTAAGTCAAGATGTTCAAGGCATGTTCTCTTAAGTCAGATCATTCGTCCAAGTTCTTAAGTCATTCAGATGAGTTCGCGAGTTACGAGTTAAGGGTTATCTCATCACGACCTAGCCATTCAGATGTGCTCGCAAGTTAGATCCTTAAGTGCTAACTCGTCCACGACCTAAGGGCAAGCTACGAGTTAAGTTAAGCCATCAGTCTATTAAGGAGTGTTGCATAAGAAAGGTCTCAAGGCAATGAAAAATTGTCAAGTCTTAGGTCGTTACCGACCTACGACCTACTTTAAGTCGTATATGATTTAGGACCTAGGTCTCAAGATTTCTATTCAGAACACGAAGGCCTTAAGTCGTTCGTCTTCTCCCCAATACATCAATTCGCTACTCCTTAACCCGTTAACCCATTAGCGTCTCCTCCAACCAAGACTCTCGTTCCCTCAGCACATTTAATCATCCCGAAATCACCGTAAACCCGGTCTAATGTCATTCCATCACAAAACACGAATCAATCAAACTGAAATGCTGCTGTCCATCGTCTTGTTCCAACCGACTATCTAAAACTAGGACAAGTCGTCTCAAACCCATCAGTAATTAATTGAAACAAGGATTGCAGAGAAGTACGGCATGAGAAAAGGGGGTCGATGGCGAAAATGGGATTCGTTATTGGGTGATAATCGAGGAATGAATAGCAATCGAATCCACTTACGTAATACGAAATTGAAGATGTCTGGCGATCGAGTAATTGAGTTTGTCTGAGAAGAACTTGAATGCTTGCAAATGATGGAATGAAACAGGTGAAGGGGAAGAAGGAACGACCTAAGCTATTTGTACCCTAACACAGTGAAAGGTGAATCGACACATCTGACTTACGACTTATGCTAAGTCGTTAGCGACCTACGACTCATCTTAAGACGGTCGCAATTTAGCGCACTCATCAAGAAGCGAGCTAAGGAAGTCGAAGCACACGACTTACGACTTAAGGCGTGTACTTCGAGGGGCAAATGTTAACTCCCTTTTAGCAACGAGTTACGAGTTAAGAAATGAGCGACTCAGATTATTCCACGTCTTATAAGAAGCCAACGAGTTAAAAAGCCTAACACCTAAGTGGACTCGACGACTTACGACTTAGCTGCTGAAAGAGGATCTGCGACTTACGACCTATTGGGTTAGGGAGCTACGACCTAAGGGAAGTCTGCGACCTAACTATAGGAAGCTTTGCGACCTAGCAGCAGGAAGCTTTGCGACCTAACAGACGGACCTCGCGACCTAAAGATAGAAAGGCTTGCGACCTAACTACGATAAGCTTTGCGACCTAAGGGCTTGGGAGAAGTTTGCGACCTAAGGACTTAAGGAAGCTTCGCGACCTAAGGACATAGAGGTTTGCGACCAAACAGCAGGAAAAGGTTGCGACCTACGACCTAAGAACATAGCGACCTAAAGAAGCTCTTGACCTAACTACTGAAGATGCTTGCGACCTAAGGAACCTACGACTTAAGAGGCTAACGAGCTAGGGCTTCAACGACTTAGAACTCTCACAGCTATTCCTTAACTCGCCTGCGACCTACCACTTAATCAAATAAAGCCAAGCACCGCTTCACCAGCTAATCTCTTAAGCCGCAAGGAGACTGCGACCTAGCTTAGGTCGCTCGCGACCTACGACTTAACTAAGGTCGTACGCGACCTAAGACTTAGGCGAATTTTCTGAATCCAAATCAGCTCCTATAAATACCCCACCACTTCCAACATCACGGGGACTTTTTGGGCCATTCATTTCTTCAAGCGCCGTTACGCTGTCGAAGTCTCCTCTCATTCAGCAATCAAAGATCTTCAAGCATTCGAGACACTACAAGAATCTTCGAGAAGAACTCCTTACATCCAACACGGATTCGCCGAGTTTTATCATCAAAGATTGAGCTTTTAGTCAAGAGTGCTTTCGTGATCAAGTTGTATTGTACTTTGAAGGATATTGTATCAAATTGTAACCGAATCAGCAATAAAAGATTATAAAGTGGACGTAGGCTTAATTACGGGCCGAACCACTATAAACCTGTTGTTCATTTACTGCTTTTCTGCTGTTTTCAGCTTATATTCTGTTCCCGTACCAACGGGTGGTGCTTTCACGATTCTATTACACACACCGGGTGTTAGCGTTCACTTTTTACCGTTAACACGTGAGAAAGGTACAGAGCATGGCGAATGTACACACAAGTGTGCACACCTGTCGACCGTAGGTGTTAATAGAAAATATTTACATATATACAAATGTTTTTTTTCCTTTTTTTTTTCTTTTTCAGAATTTTTTTTATAGAAAGAGAGTTTTTGCAAAATCATCTTAGCACCACTTAACTTAGAAGGCAAAAAAAATGTTAGATCCTTTACTTTAAATCAACCAATTTTTTAAAACAAAAATTTTCAATTAGGATATATTTCATAATTATCACGTACGAATCTTCCTATATACTAGTTAAACCATTGTTATTTGTAAACAAACTTCATTTTTATTTTTGTTAAGACAAATAAAACTTCAAAAATTTCAATTTAATAAACCAAAACCATATATTTATCCTATAGTGCTTCTTTAAAAATAAATCAAAAGAAAAATTGTTTTTGGGATTTTTTTTTAATTTTTTTTAGTTTTTAAAAGAAAAGGCAAAAATAAATCATGAAAATTTAAAAATGAAGATGAGTCTCCCCCCACACTTGATTTTGACTGTGTCCCCACAGTCAACCCAAGTGGAAGGAGAAAAATAAAAATAAAAACATGACCTTTATTTAAATGAAAATTAACGGTATTTACAAGAGATCAGAAAGTATATCGTCAAAAAGTAAATGAAACGGTCTTCCAAAAACCGATTCATTTGTTTCGTCAAGTATACGAGACACAACTCAAGCTCAAAAAACCAAACCGTAAAAGATTTCAAAGTTGAATTTGGATTTGGAAAAACGAGTGTCGTTTTATTGAAAATTGAACGAGTTGTTTTGTTTTCAATGATTTTTGGGGTTGATAAAACAATTGATCGAAATTCACATTTAATTTCACCAAATTGAAATTCAAGTTTATCATTGAAAACTTCTTCCAAATTATCGATTTCAAAGTCAAAATGGCGATCGAAATCTTCCCCATCAGAATTTAATGACTCATTTTCAAAAAGTCCATAAAACTCATGTTCGTTAAATTCATCTTCCTTCGTTGGATTAGCAACAACATCATCGCATATATCAAGTTCAAAATCCAAAGTTGTTGTATTCAAATTTTCAGAAAAAGGAAGATCGAAATTTAAATCGAGTTTCTCACCCTCAAAAGAATTGAAATCCAAGTCAATCACCAAATTTTCAACAACTTCGTTAAGATAGTTAATTTCAATTTCAAAATTTGTTATTTGAAAATCGTCGATTTGGGTAAAAGATGGATTATTGTTTGACTCATCACAGATTGGAATTTGATTTTGTTTTTCACGTTGTTTCATATATGTTTCAAACAACGAATTCGTGTGGTCATCGTAAATTTCGTTCATTTGCTCAACAAAATCCAATTCATAGTTATTAACATGAGGATTTTCACTTGGAAATTGTTGAGAACAAATATTTTCAATCGTAACGTGGTTAAGATTATTCCCATTGCCAAATTCGTTTGAAAAGTTGTTTCCATTTTCATTTTGAAATTCATTTTTGAGTTTGAAATTGAATTGGCATGGGTTATAATCGAAATCGTTTGAATTTTGAATTGAATTCAAATTTTGAAATCCTTGACTCGAGTTGTTACACAAATATGAATTACACAAATCATTTATCATTTGATTTTGTTGTGTAGAGATTTCAAGTAGAGATGAAATGCTATTTTCGAGATTCGAGGGTTGGTCATCGTTTTGAAAACTTTGTTGTTCAAAATTCGAATTGTTTAAAGAATAGTTGTCGTTAAAATATCCATACGACTTTTGAGTGAAATCATATGGATTATATTGATTTTCACAACTATTGTAAAATTCAAGTGAGTGGGGAAACTCGGACATTTTCAAAAATGTTTTTGGTTTTTTTTTATAAAGGAAATTTATTTACAAATAAAATTTATTTTTTAAAAGGGAAATTGATTTTTGTTTTTTTGGTTTTTCAATTTTTGTTTTTGTTTTTGAAAAGGTTTTATATTTTTTTTTTGGATTTTGGTTTTTCTAATTTTTTTTATTTTTTTTGTAATTTCAAAGAAAAAGGATTTAAAAATTTCAAAGGAAAAGGAATATATACATTTTTTTTTAATTTTGGATTTTGTTTTTTTTTTGTTTTTTTTTAAATATGCATGAACTAATGCAACTAAATGAATGCAAAGTTAATTACAAATGATTTATCCTAAGTTAACCCAAAATTGTATAATTACAAATTGTCTTTAATCAACAAGATAGTTCTCAGCCAGGTAACGGGCAGGATTTATCGGTGCACCACGAATCACCGTAGCAATGCAGCCGAAGGTTTAAGTACCTTCAGAGGAACAACCACTATAATATTTACGAATCACCGTAATATTTATAAATGGTTATTACTCTGCCGTAGCCTAGACGCCAAGAAGGTAAATTGTTCAAAGAAGACAAGTTATCAATATACAATTAAAAGGTATTGATGTCTAACCGTTATTATTAATCAAAATCTAAGATGAAATGCAAAACAGAAATTAAACGTGTATTAACAATGCAACTACAAATGGATTTTTGTTTTTTTTTTGATTTTTTTTATATACAAATGCAAATGCAAGCAATCAACAATGTAAGAAATTAAAAACAATAAATAGGAGTAAAAAGCAACAAAAGTTATTTATAAGCAAGCAGGCAATTATTATTTTTTGGCAAGCACAGCGAAGCAATTATTTTTAGCAAGCAGCTCCTTTCCTTTGAATTTCTGCTTTTGCAACCTGAAATTAAAAACAAGATATATACAAAAAAAAAAATTTTTTGAAAAGGGAAGAAATTTTAAAAGTAACGTTTAACTTCAACGGCGCCAAAAACTTGTTCGTCGACGGAAATTCTATCGGTTTAGAAAACCGTCGAACGAATTTAGATTAAAATTATAACCGCAAGTGCACGGTGTACGAATGTAGCACGTGGCGAATACAGGTCGATCCGCAGGGAATTGATGATTTCAAAATTTTCAATTTAATAAACCAAAACCATATATTTATCCTATAGTGCTTCTTTAAAAATAAATCAAAAGAAAAATTGTTTTTGGGATTTTTTTTAATTTATTTTTTAGTTTTTAAAAGAAAAGGCAAAAATAAATCATGAAAAATTAAAAATGAAGATGAGTCACCCCCCACACTTGATTTTGACTGTGTCCCCACAGTCAACCCAAGTGGAAGGAGAAAAATAAAAATAAAAACATGACCTTTATTTAAATGAAAATTAACGGTATTTACAAGAGATCAGAAAGTATATCGTCAAAAAGTAAATGAAACGGTCTTCCAAAAACCGATTCATTTGTTTCGTCAAGTATACGAGACACAAATCAAGCTAAAAAAACCAAATCGTAAAAGATTTCGAAGTTGAATTTGGATTTGGAAAAACGAATGTCGTTTTATTGAAAATTTGGTGATTGACTTGGATTTCAATTCTTTTGAGGGTGAGAAACTCGATTTAAATTTCGATCTTCCTTTTTCTGAAAATTTGAATACAACAACTTTGGATTTTGAACTTGATATATGCGATGAAGTTTTTGCTAATCCAACGAAGGAAGATGAATTTAACGAACACGAGTTTTATGGACTTTTTGAAAATGAGTCATTAAATTCTGATGGGGAAGATTTCGATCGCCATTTTGACTTTGAAATCGATAATTTGGAAGAAGTTTTCAATGATAAACTTGAATTTCAATTTGGTGAAATTAAATGTGAATTTCGATCAATTTTTTTATCAACCCCAAAAATCATTGAAAACAAAACAACTCGTTCAATTTTCAATAAAACGACATT
Organism: Allium fistulosum; assembly: GCA_030737815.1. Lineage (NCBI taxonomy): Eukaryota > Viridiplantae > Streptophyta > Magnoliopsida > Asparagales > Amaryllidaceae > Allium > Allium fistulosum. The sequence goes on from CM060906.1 coordinate 925,122,912, forward strand.
CGTTTTTCCAAATCCAAATTCAACTTTGAAATCTTTTACGGTTTGGTTTTTTGAGCTTGAGTTGTGTCTCGTATACTTGACGAAACAAATGAATCGGTTTTTGGAAGACCGTTTCATTTACTTTTTGACGATATACTTTCTGATCTCTTGTAAATACCGTTAATTTTCATTTAAATAAAGGTCATGTTTTTGTTTTTATTTTTCTCCTTCCACTTGGGTTGACTGTGGGGGTCAAAATCAAGTTCGGGGAGAGACTCACCATCATTTTCATTTTTTTTTAAAAAAAAACAAAAAAAACAAACAATTTTTTTTAAGCATTTTAATTTATTTTTAAAGAAACACTATAAGATAAATATATGGTTTTGGTTTATTAAATTGAAATTTTTGAAATTTAATTTGTCTTAACAAAAATAAAAATGAAGTTTTATTACAAATAAAAATGGTTTAACTAGTATATAGGAAGATTCATACGTGTTAATTATGAAATACATCCTAATTGAAAATCTTTGTTTTAAAAGTGGTTGATTTGAAGTAAAGGATATAACATTTTTTTATCTTCTAAGTTAAGTGGTGCTAAGACGATTTTGCAAAACTCTCTCTTTCCAAAAATAAAATTGAAAAAAAAACATATAATAAAAAAACAAAACATTTGTATATATGTAAATATTTTCTATTAACACCTACGGTCGACAGGTGTTCACACTTGTGTGTTCACTCGCCATGCTCTGTACCCTTCTCACGTAAGCCCGAAAGGCGGTGCATGATCGGTATATCTGGCCTCAGTTTATCTGAGCTAGGTGTATATATATAAAAATTCTTTTTAATAACGCCTACAATCAATAGGTGTTCACACTCGTGTGTTCACTCGCCACGCTCTGTATTCCCCTCACATCAGTCCGCAAGGCAGTGCATGAGTAATATATCTGGCCTCTGTTTATCTGAGTTAGGCATATGTAAATATTGTAAATATCAATAAAATTTTCAAAAATGGAGAGAGTAAGCAAATGAAATCCAAGCACTATTTTAACTTATTTGATTTGATTTGTTATTGAAATGAAATTAAATAACGCTTTAATAAACTTTGATAATCAACTAAGGACCTATTTCATGGTTACACTTTGTTATCAACTGAAACAACGAGTTAAACTATTGTCTATTTTTTATGATAACTTGATTTTTGTTGGAAATTTTGACGGGTAAATTACTTAAATTTTCAAGATAATAACCAAACCTATATTTAACTTATTTGTGTTAATTTAAAAGTAAATCTTTCATTCGTAAATATTTCCAAAAACTCACACGCGTCTCTTTGTAAATAAATCTTGCATTTTGTAAATACTTTCATCCTGCATTAGGATTTTGTGGGTAGTATCCGCTGAAAACCCTCACGAGACAACACTCGTCCTACTGGGGACACCCAGAGGTTTAACGGCTTGTTGCATACGCTCAATGCAATCGTGCTCCCTACGAAAACGGATTTATCTTAGTTTTTTTTATTCGAGGACGAATGAAAAGATAAGTGTGGGGGTATTTGATGTGCACGTCAATGTGCATATTTTCACCACCATATTTAATCTATTTAAATTAAATAAATGATCATATTGGGTATTTTAACCTGTTTAACCCAAAATTCAAATTATTTGAAATTGCCACATATTCATCTTCATATAGGGGCAAAATGGTAGTGACAGTAGTGATGAATTGAAGTGCAGTTGTTTGTAGCAAACTATGGAATGACAGTGCAATTTGATGGTGGATGTCAAGGCAGAAGTTTGAAGGTGATACAGAAGTGTTTGGTGAGTGGTGAGTTGTGGGTTGTAGGAGGGTGACAAGGTGGGTTGCAGAGTGGTGCTGCAGTGGGTTATGAGGGGTGACAGAGGTGGTGCAGGTCCGTGAATAGTGGAAAGAAGTGGGTAGGCTGTGTGTTAGTTGGTGATGAAACGTAGAAGTTGTTGTCGAATGATGGGACAATATTAAAGTGGTATCCGAGAAGATTGAAGGGTGGTAGTTGGTTTGGTTCGTGCACTGATAAGTGCAGGCAGAACAGAGAGTTTATGGTGAAGGGTTGTGAAGATGACTGATATGAAGAATGACTGAGTTGTTTGTGGTGATGTGAACTGCCGAATGGTTTGGAGAGATGGTAAAAGACAATAGTAGGGTACTGATTGGAATGAGATTGCAGTCAAGGTGGTTCGAGTAGAACTGCAGAGGGTGAATTGGAAAGAAGAGTATGGTGAAGAGGCAGTAGTCGTAGAAGTGTATTGTGATGTTTGGTAGCAAGGAAGATGGCAGAATTTAAAGTAAAGGAAGTTGAAATGATGAGTGATGTTTGGTTTGGGTGACTGCAGTTGTATGGCAATAGGATAGTGGAAGGTTGTATTGTTTTGTGGAGTTTGGGCAGAGAAGAGATTACACACAGATTGACAGTGAAATGGAAAGAGTGAAACAGAGAAACAGAAATGCAAACAGAAATGCTCTAGTGTTTGACAATGTAAATGTAGAACTATAAAAATAAAATGAAATTGTAAGAAGAACTTGTAAAATGAAAGTTGTAAATGCAAAATGAAGTGAAATTCTTTTTAGAAATGAAATTGTGTATCTTTTTTTTAATATGGAAATGCAAATGAAACTAGAAAACAACCACACAAACAAAAGCAAACAAAAATCACACAACAATCACACAACACAACACTTTTTTTTTTAAATGAACTCAACACAAAGAATGAAAACACACAAAAATCAAAAGAAAATAATTCGAAGAATAGAAAATCAAAATCAAAACAACTCCCCGGCAACGGCGCCAAAAACATGTTCGTCGACGGAAATTCTATCGGTTTAGAAAACCGTCGAACGAATTTAAATTAAAAATAACCGCAAGCGCACGGTGTACGAATGTAGCACGTGGCGAATACGGGTCGATCCGCAGGGAATTGATGATTTTAAAATTCCATTCAATCAAATTAAACCAAAGTCGAGTGAAAGTTAAGCTAAAGAATTAGGAAATTAGTAAACTAACTAAAAGAAAAGAGATACAAATATAAGAGTTAAATGACAATTTAAAGAATAAATCCACTCTCTAGATCATGTAGTTCAACACATATGAAATCATAATCTCTCTTTTTTGGTCATTAGTGCTTTAATTGATGTGTTTATCATAAGTATGGCATATTTGTGCTATTGATTAGCCAACATAATGTAACATCCCGTATATTTGGACCATTTAAATTGACAATAATCCACACTTGTCAACTTAAATAATACAAAACACAGAACATTATGGGATTATAAGTACATAAAAGTAAATGAGAATCAATACAACATCACAGACTCAGAACAGTCACAGAATAATGCAGCGGAAAATACATCGTCATAATAGTAGTTCATGAAGCTACTACAAAGAATACAACAATGTCTCAACATAAAGCGACTGAAAGAGATACAAGATGTCCAATACATAAGTACATCAAATACTGAAAATAAAATGATATAGATAAAAGCTAAGCCTTCAGCATCTTCGACCAACCTTGACCAGCAACGGAATATCTTCAGACTGACCCGAGCATATGCAAAAGAAACACTTGAGTCAGGACTCAAAATCTTATACAGGATAATCAATTGCATATAATAAAGTCCATAACTCAAAGGTGAATATAAACATCATTAAGAAATCGATAAACTACCTACAGAATACGCTAAATAGATAATGTCTAATCCATAAAGTAAGATATCAAAGTAGGGTTAAGCAGGGCCCATACACCTCTTAACCTGTTTATTCCCAAAAGCATATACAAGACCGTAGTTTCCCCAAAACCGGAAGTCACCAGAGGGCAATCCATATACTAAAGGTACAAATCAAAATCGTAGTTGTCGCGAATAGGATAATCAGTATGACAAGGTACATGAGGCGATACCAACTAGGATACTAGTAGTTGCGTGATCCGGACTGATGTTGGGCATAGCAGCTACTATCCCAACACCGCGAAACAACACTCCCAAATCAAGGGGTGCACCCAAATCGATTCACAAAAGTAATAGATAAGGTATCGAAGAAGTGTGTCCGCTAGAGGTAGCGAACCTCAATGGCCCGGCGCGGCTCCTGTTTTAGTCATGTCAGGGGTCATCCAAAATCGTTCTCTTTCTTCAGTCAACGCGTTCATCAAAACCGTCCACTTCATTCTGGATCAACACTTCGCGTATATTAGTTATTAAAGTGGTTTTCGGTATCGACAGAGAATATGTCCATAATCCGATCCCGGACTCTTTAATAACTACGTATTAATTACCCAACAGTCAACTTTTTATTAAAGTTAAAACAAATCAAATCCAAAGGTCAAGTTGCAAATTTGACTTCCAAATTTGATATTTCAAAATTCGATTCGTTACTACATTCACTTTGTAAAACTTCATTTATTTATTTGTCAAAACTCGAAATCAAATCACTTTATCCTCCATCCTATTTACTTCTTAAATCTCATTTCGAATAACTTTGACAAAACACTTTGTTTAATCAAATAAATTTACAAATCCGTTTTAATTCATTACATTAATTCGTTTTCATTTATTTCAATTAAATTCACTTCTTTATTCCCACAAATCTAATTTATTTAATTCGATAAAATCCATTTTATCTATTTCAAAACAATTTCATTTATTCAATTCAATAAAATCATTTTATTTATTTCAACAATTTATTTATTCAATTCAATAAAATCATTTTATTTATTTCAAACAAATTTATTTATTATTTACGTTACCAAATTACAATACAGTTTTCTAAGTTCATTCCATAATTCCAAATAAGTCTCAATTTCAAAACGTTATTTGTTGACCGTTCGGTTTCTTATTTTAATTATCTATCCTAGGCCAATTCACTCAATTTGGGTATTTATCATTTCAACCCGATTCTATTTAAATTCAAAATCAAAACATACAAAGGGAACTTGCAGTGTGATAGCAGGGATGGTGTCAAAGTAAATAAACAAGCAATAGCATCCATTTACAACAATTCAACAATTCAAATAATCCCGAAATAATCGTATTAATTCGCGTTTGTTATTTACGCCAATTAATATAATTATTTCTAGAATCTACACTATCATTTCATGTAGATTAAAGATTATAACTTTCAGTTTCACTTATCGTTCAATTTCAATTACAACAGTTAATTCAATACGTTCAATGGTCCAAAGTGACATTTATCAAATACTACGTGTCAAACAATTTAAAGGGTCAATTTAATCAATCAATATTCATCATATAAAGGGGTCAAGTTTAACAATAAAATTCGACATATATAATTCATTTTAAATCATTAATCATCCTATATCCAATTTTTAACTTGCAATTAATTTATCACTTAACCATAATAATTTACATCCAATTCAACATCACATCGCAATCATTTATCAATTCAAACTTGCATAAGAATATAGTCGTGAAAATTAATTCACCTTTCGTGGATATAGAAAATTGACGGCGAACACAAGAAGCACGAAGAAGTGAGAAAAAGTCGGTACGGCACGAACAACGGACACTATAATATCGACAAAAGAACGATGTTAATTAAACGAGCCTTCATATATAATTTATAAAATTATATAAATGCGCTTACCGATAACGAAAGAAAGAACGAAGGGCTGAGATCGTTGCTGCTGCGGAAGACACTTAGTCGGTTGCTGCAACAATAACAGTGAAATGAGAATTGATTACAACTCTAACCAATAGATCAACTCATATACCCCCGTATATAAATATGTGTCAGCAAACAATAAACACATTTTCCCCCACGCACGCATGAAACAACCTTGCAGGCACAATATAATTTCCCATTTGAACAACTTCCACTTTAACGCACGCACTTTTTTTTTTTTATATGTGTCTCACGCCTAAACACACACATGTCACACGCACGCACACCAGGGGACACACACCTTCACCCACTCACTCGGGTCAGGCCAGGCTGGAAGAAGAGGAGGCGGAGGCCTGGTTGCTGGGGTTGTGGGGTCTGGCGGCGGATTGGGTGGCACGGGCTGTAGGCGTTGTGGGGTCTGGCGGCAGACTGGGTGGTTGGTAGGCGGAGTCAGGCGGAGTGTGGAGTCTGGGGGTAGAGGGACGTGGGTGACGGGTGCGCGTCTGGGCAGAAGCGGAAGGGGGTCTGGTGGAGCGAAGTCAAGTGGGCCAGGGGGTCTGGGCTCGGAGGGTGGCGCGTAGGTCTGGGGCGAGTGGCAGTAGGCGTGGAGGTCAAGTGGGCCAGGGTTTGGACGGTGGCAAAGTGGCAGTGGTCAGGTGTCGTGGAGGGTCTGGGGCTGGGTGGCGGTAGTGTAGGCTGTTGGGTGGCGGAAGTGTTGGCTGTTGGGTGGCGGAAGTGTTGGCTGTTGGGTGGCGGAAGGACGTGGGAGGCAGACGGGCGGGGAAAGGTGGGAGGCGAACTAATGTTCCAGTTTCTCAACATGAAAGTATAAAAGAAAATAAAGAGAGAAGGGAAGGGAAGAGGCTGCCATTACCTGATGCTTGGAGGCAGAGAGAAAAGATTTGAGTAAACAGCGAATGATACTTGGACTTTGAAAATATAGGAACAGCAAACATCACTTGAAATCCCAAACGTTTCACCTATTCCCAACGCAACCCTTCACACTTCATCTTCCCACTAACTCATTTAATAACAGCTGGGATAAATTTTGTATTGCTTGTAAACGGCTGAAGGAAATTGGGCTGAGTATTATTTAATTGGTCCGTCGGGAACCGATAAATTTACACGAATGAATTTTACGTCGGACTCCGATTTTTACAAATGAGTATACCGTTTTGATCAGTGCGACGATGCGGTTCCAACGGTACACAGGTTATTGCGATACGATGATTTTATAAAATTTGCATTTACGCCGCTTAAATTGTGCGTTTTGCAAAATAATATAAACGGAGCAGGCGATGACAGTTTTAGACAAAACGAATCATAAAATTTTGATCAGAATAATTTTTACAAGCGGACTGTGTAAAAATATTTGGATTTGGAAGATAAATTTTACGCAGCTTTATATGGACTGATATACAGTAAAACGCGAACGGACTTTACTGTAATATTTTTCAACGAAACTTTTTCTATGTCCATATCTAACTAGACGTATGTCACAAATAAAGTTTGGACGTAAATTGAGATCGTTTAAAATTTCAAAATTTTTATTGAAACGATGAATTTAAAATTTTAAATTTGGTCGAAATTTTAGGGTCGTTACAATCTCCCCCACTCAAAACTTTTCGTCCTCGAAAAGGAACGAGACGAGTGAAGTAGAATTGAAATAAGTAGAAAAGTCAAGATAGATTTCGAGAAATTTGAAGAATGCCTGAAATTAATAGTTCGGGGTTTGAATCTCGAATGCTATCCTCAGTTTCCCACGTGCAATCTCGCTCATCTGCACTCCACTGTACTTTGACGAGATTTACCGATTTCCTTCTGAGTTGCTTTGTCTCACGATCAACTATCCTAAGTGGCTTTCGCTCAATAGTCAAGTCAGGCTCAATAACTATTTCATCCAACTGAGCAGTAGGTATGGTCATAGATGGATCGTGTACAACCTTGCGAAAGTGTGAGACGTGGAATACGTTGTGAACACCAGCGAACTTTTCTGGTAATGCAACTCTATATGCCAATGTTCCAACTCTTTCTGTAATCTCAAACGGACCAACGAATCTGGGAGCTAATTTCCCTTTCCTTCCAAATCGAACAATATTCCTCAAAGGCGACACCTTCAGAAATACTTTGTCTCCTACACCGAATTCGAGATCTCTTCTCCTTTTGTCGGCATAGCTTTTCTGTCTATCCTGTGCCGTCTTTATCTTCTTCCTGATTTCTTCGACCTTTTCAGAAGCTTCCATAATCATTTCTGGTCCAAGCACTAACCGATCTCCCGACTCAATCCAACAAGCTGGCGATTTGCATGGCCGTCCATATAAGGCTTCGAACGGTGCCATACCAATGCTTGCCTGGTTTATAAAGGATAATTAATTCAAATTCAAATATACTTATTCAAATTTGAAATTCAAATTTCTTACCTGGTAACTATTATTATAAGTGAATTCTACCAAGTGAAGATGGTCTTCCCAAGATCCGCCAAAGTCAATAATACAAGCTCGGAGAAGATCTTCCAAAATCTGATTTACCCTCTCAGTTTGGCCATCTGTCTGAGGATGATAAGCTGTACTCAGATTCAGTTTGGTGCCCAAAGTATCCTGGAATGCTTTCCAGAATTTACTGGTGAAAATAGGATCGCGATCGCATACAATACTAGATGGTACACCGTGAAGTTTAACAACTTCCCTCATGTATATCTCGGCCAAACTAGAAGCTGTACGAGTGGTCTTGACTGGAATAAAGTGAGCGGACTTCGTCAGTCTATCGACAATTACCCATATGCTTTCGTTACCTTTTCTAGTCTTCGGTAGCCCATCAATAAAATCCATAGAAATTTGCTCCCATTTCCAACCTGGAATCTCTAGCGGTTGGAGCAGTCCCGCTGTCTTTCTGTGATCAGCTTTAACTTGTTGGCAAGTGGTGCACCTGCTAACATAGATAGAAATATCGCGCTTCATTCCACTCCACCAATATAGTTTCTTCATATTCTGGTACATTTTGGTAGCACCGGGATGAAATGAAAGCGAAGACTTATGATTTTCACGCAGCACTTCCTGTCTAAGACCATCGACATTAGGAACACAAATACGATTGTCGATCCTCAAAACTCCATCACTATCAACTTGTGCACCCACTTTGTTGTCGACATTACTTACTCTACCCATAACTAATTCCTTCATACGATAGAGCAAAGTGTCTTCATATTGCTTAGCTTTGATGCGGTCCATAAGAGATGGAGAGATACTAAGCTGGAATAACATGCCTTCAATAAGATTGCAACAAGACAATGCTTTGCTGCGGCTCAAAGCATCTGCTACAACATTTGCTTTCCCCGGCGTATAAGTGATGTCGAGGTCATATGCAGCTAAGAATTCAAGCCATCGGACTTGCCTCTGGTTCAAATCCTTCTGAGAAAAGATATACCTCAAGGACTTATGATCAGTGAATAGTTCGAACTTTGTTCCCAAAAGATGATGCCTCCAAAGTTTCAAAGCAAATACAACAGCAAGAAGCTCAAGATCATGAGTGGCATAGTTCAATTCATGGGTCTTCAACTGACGACCGGCATAAGCAATAACCTTTCCATTTTGCATAAGAACAGCGCCTAAACCTTCTCGGCAAGCATCTGTATAATCAGTCAATCCTTCACTTCCATCGATGACTGCAAGAACTGGGGCTGAAGTTAATCTGTGCTTCAACTCATTAAAAGCTGATTCACACTTCTCGCTCCAAACGAACTTAACGTCCTTCCGAGTCAAAGCAGTAAGAGGAGCAGAAATCCAGGCAAAGTGCTCAATAAATCTGCGATAATATCCAGCTAGGCCCAAGAAACTACGGATATCAGTAGGAGTTTTGGGGGTCTCCTAATCCTGTAGATTAATTGATATAAATTAGCGAGAGATAAGATTATTTGAATAGAATTTCGAATGTGATAAAACTTACATTGATTATGGCAATCTTAGCTGGATCGACTGAAATGCCATTCTCAGAAACAATATGGCCAAGGAATCTCACTTCGTCTCGCCAGAAATGGCATTTAGAAAACTTGGCTTTAAGCTGATGGTTTCTGAGAGTTTCAAGAACATAACGAAGATGTGTCTCATGTTCTTCATTGTCTTTAGAGAAGACAAGAATATCATCAATGAATACAAGAACAAACTTGTTAAGGACATCACGGAAGACTCGATTCATCAAGTCGACGAAGTAAGCAGGTGCGTTGGTCAAACCGAATGGCATAACCAACCATTCATAGAATCCATTCTCGGTCCGGAAAGCTGTCTTATGGATACTATCTTCCGCTATTCTGAGTTGGTGGAACCCAGTGGCTAGATCAAGTTGTGAGAAAACTTTAGCACCATGAAGCTGGTCGAATAAATCGTTGATGCGAGGCATCGGATAACGGTTCTTGAGAGTGCGCTTGTTGAGCTCTCTATAATCAACACACATGCGAAGAGATCCATCTGATTTGGTGACAAATACAACTGCAGCGCCCCATTCGGAACAGCTTCTTCTAATTAAGCCCTTAGCAAATAGATCCTCAATTTGAGTTTTTAGTTCGGCCTTTTCTTTTGGAGCCATTCTTCGGTGTGGGAGAACTACGGGCGTAGCTCCAGGAATAAGATCAATACGAAAATCGATTTCTCGTTTGGGCGGTAGAGAGTTAACCTCTCCAAATACATCGGGAAATTTCTGAACAATAGGTGTAGTACTAAGATCATCCGGATGAGCATCAAGAGAGAATATGAAGCTTCCGGCATATTTCTGAGGTGATTTGCATTCAATGACAAGCGGTAGGCCCTGGTCATTGACTAGAGAAACAGAACGAGCTTTGCAAGAAATAACGGCTTCGAATTTTCTTAACCAATCAGCACCTAACAAGATGTCAAATGCTGCGAAGCCAAGCACATAAAAATCCCAAGTGAATCGATATCTTCCATATAAGAGCACGACCTCTTTACAAATTCTACTGAGGTTGGCAAGTCCTCCAATAGGGTTGGAGACGCATAAGGAAGTAGTAGCAAGAGTAGGTTCTAATTTGAGCTTATTACAGAGATCAATAGATATGAAGCTATGAGAAGCACCAGTATCGAATAGTACCCTAATAGGTAAATCATGTAAAGAAAAAGTACTTCGTAAGGTACCTTGGTCATCCTGAGCAGGTGGTGGAGGTGGTGTAGGAGTGGTGATAGCAAATACTCCAGATGGTGTGCCACGCTTATACATTGGGCATTCTTTCTTGAAATGACCCGGCTGGAGGCAGACATAGCATAAATCTTTCCTAGTCGTAGAAGGTGGTGGAATAGCAGCTCCGGTAGATGGACAACTATTAGCATAATGGCCCTTCTTATCGCACTTGAAGCATGTGATATTAGCAAGATCGATATGGCTTTTCGAGCATATCCCAATCCTGTAGTCTTCTGCCAAGCTTTCTTTTGCTGATCAAAGTTCATCTTCCTCTTCCCGGGCTGGCTAGAAGAGGGCTGAGTAGGAGCAGCCTTGGCAGTGGATCCCTTAGGCTTCGCCTCATATCTAAGAGCAAAATCAATAAGCTCTGTGAAAGTGGAGCGAATGTGTCCGGTGAGCAAGTCATAAAATTCTGGTCTAGCTCCCAAAATGAATTTCTCGTTCTTCAAAAGTGGTGTGTCAATCAAACCCGGTCCAAACTTGGAGAGTTCATTAAATTTCCTCTCATACTCAGAAATAGTCATACTGCCTTGCTTAAGATCCATGAAAGCTCTATAAAGTTGGGTTTTCCCAGCAGCTGGCATCCATTGTGCCGAGAAGGTATCCCTAATCAAAGATAGACAAGATGAATAACATTTCAAAGATAGAAGGAAGAATTTAAACCACTAGAATCCAAACTATTCATACCTAAACTGGGCCCAAGTGATGGTGTCCTCCTCGATACGAGAAGTAACGGATTCCCACCAATCTTGTGCGGCATCTTGGAGTTGCCAAGCAGCAAGCTGACGCTTCTGAGCATCAGTAATTTCCAATCCAGAAAATATCTTCTCCAAACCCTTTAGCCATTGCTGAGCCTCTATGATGTTCTCGGATCCAGAAAACTTAGTACCCCCCAGTTGCGAATACTCTTTGCTAAGAGTAGTGAATTTGACAGGAGCTGGAGCGGCAGGTGCAGCCTGGGCAGGACCATTGCCTCTTCCACCTCTAACATTTCTTCTGGTACTCATCCTGAAATACCAAAAGAGATTTAGAACCAAAGATAAGATAATAGAATGCTAAGAAAACTAATCAACGAATCAAAGGAGCTTGAATTTTTTTGAAAGGATTGGGATATTGAATTGATTCTCCTCATTCTAGAGTATTGCTACTCTATCTCTAATGAGTTTCTTTATAATCCCGAACTAAGGTTTTTGGGAAAACCAGAGCTCTGATACCAACTGTAACATCCCGTATATTTGGACCATTTAAATTGACAATAATCCACACTTGTCAACTTAAATAATACAAAACACAGAACATTATGGGATTATAAGTACATAAAAGTAAATGAGAATCAATACAACATCATAGACTCAGAACAGTCACAGAATAATGCAGCGGAAAATACATCGTCATAATAGTAGTTCATGAAGCTACTACAGAGAATACAACAATGTCTCAACATAAAGCGACTGAAAGAGATACAAGATGTCCAATACATAAGTACATCAAATACTGAAAATAAAATGATATAGATAAAAGCTAAGCCTTCAGCATCTTCGACCAACCTTGACCAGCAACGGAATATCTTCAGACTGACCCGAGCATATGCAAAAGAAACACTCGAGTCAGGACTCAAAATCTTATACAGGATAATCAATTGCATATAATAAAGTCCATAACTCAAAGGTGAATATAAACATCATTAAGAAATCGATAAACTACCTACAGAATACGCTAAATAGATAATGTCTAATCCATAAAGTAAGATATCAAAGTAGGGTTAAGCAGGGCCCATACACCTCTTAACCTGTTTATTCCCAAAAGCATATACAAGACCGTAGTTTCCCCAAAACCGGAAGTCACCAGAGGGCAATCCATATACTAAAGGTACAAATCAAAATCGTAGTTGTCGCGAATAGGATAATCAGTATGACAAGGTACATGAGGCGATACCAACTAGGATACTAGTAGTTGCGTGATCCGGACTGATGTTGGGCATAGCAGCTACTATCCCAACACCGCGAAACAACACTCCCAAATCAAGGGGTGCACCCAAATCGATTCACAAAAGTAATAGATAAGGTATCGAAGAAGTGTGTCCGCTAGAGGTAGCGAACCTCAATGGCCCGGCGCGGCTCCTGTTTTAGTCATGTCAGGGGTCATCCAAAATCGTTCTCTTTCTTCAGTCAACGCGTTCATCAAAACCGTCCACTTCATTCTGGATCAACACTTCGCGTATATTAGTTATTAAAGTGGTTTTCGGTATCGACAGAGAATATGTCCATAATCCGATCCCGGACTCTTTAATAACTACGTATTAATTACCCAACAGTCAACTTTTTATTAAAGTTAAAACAAATCAAATCCAAAGGTCAAGTTGCAAATTTGACTTCCAAATTTGATATTTCACAATTCGATTCGTTACTACATTCACTTTGTAAAACTTCATTTATTTATTTGTCAAAACTCGAAATCAAATCACTTTATCCTCCATCCTATTTACTTCTTAAATCTCATTTCGAATAACTTTGACAAAACACTTTGTTTAATCAAATAAATTTACAAATCCGTTTTAATTCATTACATTAATTCGTTTTCATTTATTTCAATTAAATTCACTTCTTTATTCCCACAAATCTAATTTATTTAATTCGATAAAATCCATTTTATCTATTTCAAAACAATTTCATTTATTCAATTCAATAAAATCATTTTATTTATTTCAACAATTTATTTATTCAATTCAATAAAATCATTTTATTTATTTCAAACAAATTTATTTATTATTTACGTTACCAAATTACAATACAGTTTTCTAAGTTCATTCCATAATTCCAAATAAGTCTCAATTTCAAAACGTTATTTGTTGACCGTTCGGTTTCTTATTTTAATTATCTATCCTAGGCCAATTCACTCAATTTGGGTATTTATCATTTCAACCCGATTCTATTTAAATTCAAAATCAAAACATACAAAGGGAACTTGCAGTGTGATAGCAGGGATGGTGTCAAAGTAAATAAACAAGCAATAGCATCCATTTACAACAATTCAACAATTCAAATAATCCCGAAATAATCGTATTAATTCGCGTTTGTTATTTACGCCAATTAATATAATTATTTCTAGAATCTACACTATCATTTCATGTAGATTAAAGATTATAACTTTCGGTTTCACTTATCGTTCAATTTCAATTACAACAGTTAATTCAATACGTTCAATGGTCCAAAGTGACATTTATCAAATTCTACGTGTCAAACAATTTAAAGGGTCAATTTAATCAATCAATATTCATCATATAAAGGGGTCAAGTTTAACAATAAAATTCGACATATATAATTCATTTTAAATCATTAATCATCCTATATCCAATTTTTAACTTGCAATTAATTTATCACTTAACCATAATAATTTACATCCAATTCAACATCACATCGCAATCATTTATCAATTCAAACTTGCATAAGAATATAGTTGTGAAAATTAATTCACCTTTCGTGGATATAGAAAATTGACGGCGAACACAAGAAGCACGAAGAAGTGAGAAAAAGTCGGTACAGCACGAACAACGGACACTATAATATCGACAAAAGAACGATGTTAATTAAACGAGCCTTCATATATAATTTATAAAATTATATAAATGCGCTTACCGATAACTAAAGAAAGAACGAAGGGATGAGATCGTTGCTGCTGCGGAAGACACTTAGTCGGTTGCTGCAACAATAACAGTGAAATGAGAATTGATTACAACTCTAACCCATAGATCAACTCATATACCCCCGTATATAAATATGTGTCAGCAAACAATAAACACATTTTCCCCCACGCACGCATGAAACAACCTTGCAGGCACAATATAATTTCCCATTTGAACAACTTCCACTTTAACGCACGCACTTATTTTTTTTTTTTTTATATGTGTCTCACGCCTAAACACACACATTTCACACGCACGCACACCAGGGGACACACACCTTCACCCACTCACTCGGGTCAGGCCAGGCTGGAAGAAGAGGAGGCGGAGGCCTGGTTGCTGGGGTTGTGGGGTCTGGCGGCGGATTGGGTGGCACGGGCTGTAGGCGTTGTGGGGTCTGGCGGCAGACTGGGTGGTTGGTAGGCGGAGTCAGGCGGAGTGTGGAGTCTGGGGGTAGAGGGACGTGGGTGACGGGTGCGCGTCTGGGCAGAAGCGGAAGGGGGTCTGGTGGAGCGAAGTCAAGTGGGCCAGGGGGTCTGGGCTCGGAGGGTGGCGCGTAGGTCTGGGGCGAGTGGCAGCAGGCGTGGAGGTCAAGTGGGCCAGGGTTTGGACGGTGGCAAAGTGGCAGTGGTCAGGTGTCGTGGAGGGTCTGGGGCTGGGTGGCGGTAGTGTAGGCTGTTGGGTGGCGGAAGTGTTGGCTGTTGGGTGGCGGAAGTGTTGGCTGTTGGGTGGCGGAAGGACGTGGGAGGCAGACGGGCGGGGAAAGGTGGGAGGCGAACTAATGTTCCAGTTTCTCAACATGAAAGTATAAAAGAAAATAAAGAGAGAAGGGAAGGGAAGAGGCTGCCATTACCTGATTCTTGGAGGCAGAGAGAAAAGATTTGAGTAAACAGCGAATGATACTTGGACTTTGAAAATATAGGAACAGCAAACATCACTTGAAATCCCAAACGTTTCACCTATTCCCAACGCAACCCTTCACACTTCATCTTCCCACTAACTCATTTAATAACAGCTGGGATAAATTTTGTATTGCTTGTAAACGGCTGAAGGAAATTGGGCTGAGTATTATTTAATTGGTCCGTCGGGAACCGATAAATTTACACGAATGAATTTTACGTCGGACTCCGATTTTTACAAATGAGTATACCGTTTTGATCAGTGCGACGATGCGGTTCCAACGGTACACAGGTTATTGCGATACGATGATTTTATAAAATTTGCATTTACGCCGCTTAAATTGTGCGTTTTGCAAAATAATATAAACGGAGCAGGCGATGACAGTTTTAGACGAAACGAATCATAAAATTTTGATCAGAATAATTTTTACAAGCGGACTGTGTAAAAATATTTGGATTTGGAAGATAAATTTTACGCAGCTTTATATGGACTGATATACAATAAAACGCGAACGGACTTTACTGTAATATTTTTCAACGAAACTTTTTCTATGTCCATATCTAACTAGACGTATGTCACAAATAAAGTTTGGACGTAAATTGAGATCGTTTAAAATTTCAAAATTTTTATTGAAACGATGAATTTAAAATTTTAAATTTGGTCGAAATTTTAGGGTCGTTACACATAAGCCATTAAACTATAACACACCCCTTAAACCACTTACTAACTTTCATGAAATTTGACAATGAAAATGAAATCTATTTTAAGTATGGCCTATTAACTATTGATTAGAAATATAGACCATCAAATTTTAATTTCAAATCACTTTCTTTTGCCATAATCATATTTTGATGAAGAGGCATTTGTGTTAGTGATTGTTTAAGTATAGCCTATTTGGTGTCAACAATATAGACTATCAAATTCAAGGCAAAAACAACAATGAAACCACTTCAATCATTCTTCATTAAGCACAAAAAGAGAGCATGAATTAACAAATAGTTGAAGCTACATAATTAGAGAGCTTCATTACCCCTAAATTGAAGGGGTTTAGCCTCTCATATTTGTCATTTTATTAACAAATGTAGCTTGCAACATGAAAGCAAAAAGAAAGCAAAATGAAAGAAAACTATTCTAATTGCATAAAAGAAAATCTACACTATTAGCATGAAAGTAAATGAACAAGGAAAGAAAATGAACAAGTAATTAAATTACATAAGAAAAAGAAAGGAAATTACATGAAAATAAAAATGGCTAAGTAGCCATGAAAAGAGAAAGAGAGCTTGTCTTTTATTTTGAGCCTAAACTAAACTAAGAGAGACTAAGGGGGGTAAAAGGTTACATGAAGATATGGGGTATTTATACAAGTGTTAAATCCTAATTCATATTTTTGGGGAATGCCCAAATTGCCCTTGAGGTAGTGTGGTGGCCAAGTAATCATTAACATCCACCAATCCCCCACTTAAATGTACATGAAGCTTTAATGTCCTTTTATCATGTGCTTAGCTCCTAATTTGAAAATCAAGGTAAGTGGGTGGGGTCCTCCATGATCACCACTTTGAATTATTTCCATCTTCATTTGTTCTCTTCACTCTTGTGCATGCATATATTATCATGAAGCCACTTGTAAAATAAACCAAATTTCCTACAAAATAACATAGAAAATTCCAAGTAAATTTTCACAATTTAATAAATGCACAAAACATGACCATTTTACCCCTATATGAAGATGAATATGTGACAATTTGAAAATAATTTGAATTTTGGTTTAAACAAGTTAAAATACCCGATATGATCATTTATTTAATTTAAATAGATTAAATATGGTGGTAAAAATATGCATATTTACGTGCACATCAATCACCCATCAAATACTTTAGATGTAAGCAATCAATCTGGACCGTTGAAACACGTCGCTACAATGCGTTAATCACATGATTTACCTAATGTCGAGTCAACCGCTTATAACCATGGATTAACCACTACTGATCGACCTAGGTTATACTTAGTTTGACCTGAACAATTAAAAAATTTAAATTTAATTTTAAATTTAAATTTTCGTTCTGACGCTCGTAACTCTCTTATACTAACTCAAATTTTGACAAACTATATATGAAAACCATCAAGAAAATCGCTACGAACATGGTGGTGTAGGTTTCATAGCCAAATTCAGATGTTTGTGAATTTTTTTTAAAGTTATTATTTTTACCTTAATTAAATTCTCTTGCTAAATTCGATTAAATTTCCAAGGTGTTACATGGCATGTGAGAGGGAGTATGCATGGTGATCGTCCATGATGGGTAAGAGATAAACAGTTAACTCTTGGCCACTTCTACTAAGGACCCTTCACAAGTTACATTAGCTCATTTGTTAATTTTAAATGGTAGAAACAACTTGGTGTTAATCCATTTCTATCTCCACTAATTAATCTCCAATCAATCCAAATTTTCTCCAAACTTGACCAAACTAGGACATGGGTTTAGAACATTATTGCAACATGGAAAAGAAAAGAAAAAGTGGAAGAAAAGGAGCAAAAATGGAGTCTCATGATGGGCTATGAGCATTAGTGGGCTGGGAGGTGAGGCGAAGTGCATTTTGAAGGCAAAGGTTGGGTCTTTTGGACGTTTATTGATGGTAGGAAGTTGTTCTAGTGTTCTAATGCTTGTGCCTTATGATTAGCATGAATTTAGGTGAGTTATCTCACCATTGAATGAGTATATATATATGTGTGTGTGGGTGTATGTTTGTTGTTGAAATATAAAGTAAAACCGCTAAAGTTAATGAGCTAATTAAAGCTATGTCTTTGGACCCTCTTGCTTTTGAAGAGTAAATGACAACTTTATATCGTATTACATTACTTCTTCGACCTTCTATATCATGTGGAGTGGCCTTGACATTGTGCCTAAATGGATGTTTGGATTGTGTATTGAAATTTGAATGGATATGGAAGGTCTATATAGCGATAGTCGCAATGAAAGCACTTTGAAACCTCTTGTGTTTAAACTTGGTTAAAATGTTTGTATGTTAATATATTGTTATCTAATACATTTTGGTTGTGCTGATCTCCGTAGTATATTCATTTGTGCATTTCGGTGTTCGGTACACGGTACACGGCGAAATCGGCAAAACGATGTGTCGTATCGATTCCGTATTTGAGCCTTTTTGGTTTCCGTATGGCCATTCATTTACGCACCATGAGAAAACAAATGGCCACTTCCAGAAATTCAGCTATTGGCTTTCCCCATTCTTATTTATTTAATATATTTCTCTAGTTCGTTTTATCTGCACTCTTTTTTCGTTTGTTCTATTCATGCTATTGAAAAGAAAAAATTAAAATAAATATATATGTTGTTTTCTGAACCTACCTACTGATTCTCTCCTTCTTTGCCGAGCACCATCAACTATTCAGTCGTCTCCGCAAACCCATCCACCCCTCCACCTTACTCGAGTAGTCCATCCTTCTCCATTTCCAAGCAGCCAACCCACCGCTCTTCCACCTTCAGCCCCCTCGAAAACCCCTCCGCACCTGACACCAGCAGCCCTGCCCGAACTGCATGCCTCCATCCTCCGACCTTGTGACCCATAGCACAATCAAACCCTCCACAGCTCGACCCAATAACTCCCATCTGACAGCCTTGTCAACCGCTACCGAACATCCCATCACCCATCCTATGCCGTGACACCACCTTTCCTCCAATAGCCATTGCCAGCACGCAACTCCATGCCTTGCCCTCCATCATAGCACAGAACTCGACCACCATTGCCTCGCCGCTTCAGTTTCCCTCACGCCTTCCCTCTCTTCGCTAACAACAGCCCACAAATCCACCCGAACAGTCACAACAGCCAAGATCCGCCATCCACGCAACAGCCTACCTACCCGACAAACCAAACTCGATGGCTTCCTTGCTCCGCCTGAACCAACAGACAAACTCCTCCCTCCACGTCACAGCCACACCACCACAACATCGAACCCCTTCTCCAAGCACGCAGCCTTACTACCAGGCCAGATAACCTAACCCCTCCTTGCTCCGCAACTACCGCCATTCCCCTCTCTTCCACCTTGCATCACCACTTCACCAATTGCATAGCAGCCAGACCACCCCTTCCTCCTTCCTCCAGCAAACCACCTTGCCGAGCTAGGTGATGCTAGCTTGTAGCCCAAATGGGGCTTTGAAGAGTTTAGTCGGTTGAAGGATACTATGTGGAGTATGATAGGTGCATGGCATGTGCGTCTTACGACAATCATTTCAGTTATCTGGGCATATACAGAGCTCCTTCTTTGAAAAAAAGAAATATATATTGTATATATATATATATGTACTATCGAATTCAACTCCAACTAGCTTTTTGCTTTATGCCGCTATCCGCAACTTGTCGCAGCCATCTTTTTAATTGTCACTGTTCCGATTTGTGTACAACAGCTTCTTGCTTTGTTTCGCCGCATGTCCGTGTCCGTTTGCTTATTCTCGTTATTTCTCTAGCCTCAAAAGGTGAGCGATCACTCACCATTAACATTCTTATGTTTAGTAAATTGATTTCGCTTGAAATAGCGATTGAAATATGTTGTTAAATTTGAATTGATTAGTGAATATGATATGTTAATATTTAAAATTGTTTACCTATGACACCATAACATGTTGTATATATATTGTTTTAAATTGTTAATTATGATATATGCTTGTCATTGATATGTTGTGCTATTTTATATTATTATTATATCGTTCCCATACTGCAAGATCCCTGTTAGTTTAGGATATCCCTATGGGTTAAAATGATACATACCAGAACGATCTTTTAAATTAGGGAAAATGGCTATGGGTTGAAATGATAAACCGAAGCGATTTTATTGATTTTGAATTTTGGATTGCGGATTGAAATGATATATACCCATAAATTTAAATTATTGCGGATTAAAATGTTAAATATCCGAATCACTTGACCATAGGATAGAAAATTATACACGGACACCGTTGGTCTATTTTTAAATGATTTCCAAATTTTTAAAACGGAGAAATATATGTGTATTGACTTTTAGAATATAATATAAAGATATTTTAATTTTAATATATGTGCAAAATTTACATTTTAAAATTATATGATTTGGAAATTTTAAAATTATAAGTTAAGTTTTAAAAATGTAAATTATAAAATTTTACTTATAACTTTATTACTTTTAAAATATATAAAATAAGATTTAAAATAGATTTAGTAATAATAAGATTTAATTTAATAAAATTTAATGAAAATTTAATTTAACTAATATATATAAAGTGTGTTTAAAAATTTATTTAAATTTTATATTAATATTTTGAAAATAGATTTTGTAATAACTTTAATAAATTAAGGTTGGAAAGATAAATTAAAATTGATTTGTAATTTAATTTGTTTAAGAATTGTATTGAAATAGGAATTGATTTGAACTTATTGATTTTGAGATTTTTAAAGAAATGATTTTATAAATTTATAACTGGATTTTGATTTAAGGTGATTAAATGAATATTTTCAAATTTAAATAAAATTGAAATTGAATATTTAATATCGATTTAAATTTTTAATTTGAGAATTTATTTAAATGTTATTAAAAATGATTAAGTGAATATATTGAAAATTTAATAAAATTAAAGCTGAATTTTGAAGTGTAAATGAAATTTATCAAATTTAGTTATGTAAATGTTTGAATATTTAAATTTTGAAATCTATTGAATTAGATGTGGTTTAAATTTGTAGTTCAAAACTGGACTTGAAATCAATATAAATTAAAAATAGTTTTAGTGAGAATTTGAATTGAACCTTTAACTTTTTTAATTGAAATTGTTAAACTGAGATTGATTTAAATTGAATTTTGGAACAAAAGGTTATTTGAATGTATTTGTTAAATTGGAAGAAACAATTCTAATTTGAAACTATTTTCGATATATAAATTTTAATATATAAATTATTTTTAATATATAAACCATTTTAATCTATAACTTATTTTTAAATATAAACTATTTTTAATGTGTAACTATTTCAATATATAAACAACTTTTAATATTCAAACTGTTTAAGTTGGAACCGTTACAATTTAAATTTAATGGATTTAAATGTGAATACTTTGATATGATGGTTTAAACTATTTTGTGGTTATGATTTTGGAAATGAAAATTATTTAAAGTGAATAATGATTTTGAAAGTGAAAATGATTTCGAAAGTGATAAGATTTTGAAAGGAATATGATATTTTGATATGAAGTATGAACTGTTTGAAATGAAATTTGACCACGGTGTGAAATAAGCGTTTGGTTGTTAAAGAAACTGAGATCAGATATTGTCCTACTCTCTGCCAATATAGAAAACCACTTTAACAACTGTGCACGTGGTGGAGAATCCAGAATGAAGTATGATGGTTTGGCTAACGATTCTGTATAAGGTATGAACACAGCTTTGACCCCCTCGGATCAGCTTGATTTGACTAAAACAAGAGCTACACCGGGCCAAGTGATGTCGCTCCTCCAATCAGACATGCTTCTCGGATACATATCTGTTACTTTGTGATTGATTTGGTGGCCACCTTCGATTTGATTATGGGAGTGTATTCCGAGGTGGGCGGTAGTAGCTGCTATCTGTTACCACCAGTCCAGATCCGCAAAACGATAGTATCCTACCCTGGGCATTGCCTCGCGTGCCTTGTCATATGCCTTATCGCGCCCACTATGAGTTTGGTTTATGTCATACACTATGGAGTGCCCTCTAATAGCCCTCTAGTTTACAAAGGAATTACGGTAGTGTATAGACTATGGCATTTCTATAAAATATGTTAAGGAGGATATGGGTAACGCCTTAACGCTATTTTAATATTTTACTTTACTGTAGACATTATATACGTAGTTTATTGTACTATGTATGTAGATCGTTTCATGGATCCTTAAGGGATGGAATCCCAACATCCTTTAAGTTATATTTCATTTCACCTGGATATTTCACTTGAGTTGATATACTTGCATAAGAATGTTAATCCTGACTCGAGTGTTTTGTGTTTTGCTTTATGCTCGGGTCAACCTGAGTATCACAACATTTGAGACTCACCTTTGGAGCTTGGAGCTTTGCTTGGAGATTTATCTTTATCTATTCAGTTTTCATTTATTTCCAGTTAGTTATGTTTAGACTTGTCAGTTGCTTTTTTATTAGTGACTTCTATGTACTTGGGATTTTCTATTGTATTTGTTTCAGACTCTAATGTTCTGTAGTTGCTTCATGAACTACTATTTATCTATTCCACAGCTTATTGTTGTATTACTTTGTGTTAGTGATTCTATGATTGATTGATTTAAGTAATAAAATGTTCAAACTAAATTATGATTAACATAAATGTTGTAAATGAAATTTATATGGTTTTAAATTATTTGTATCTGGTACTTAGTATTTCAAATCTATCTTTCCTTTCTGTTGCTTCTATTCTCCTATCTCGTTCCTTTTCGGGGATGAAAAGTTTTAAGTGGGGGAGAGTGTAACGACCCAGAAATTTTAACGATTAAATTACGTAAGCAATGAAAATTTGATATTTGGTATTCGTCTATTTAAGCATAGCAAGTGGTAGATTTTCAATGGAAAATATGAAATTTTGTTTAGTTGTGAAATTTCAATTTAAATTTAAAATTAGTTAAAATTAATGGAAATAAAATATTTTTGAAATCTGAATATTTTTATATAAGAAAATGTAAATCATTTTCTGAGTGAGACGTCATATTTCGTTTCACCAAATTTGGACTGCTCTAGCCCGTTTATCTTATTTTCAGTGGTTTAGTAGCAGGTTGGCAACGAATATTGAGTTTTGATAGGTGGGTCATATCACTTGTATCTATGTACCATTATGTTCGTCTCGTCGCGCTGATCTACGCAGTATATTCATTTGTGCATTTCAATGTCCGATACGCGGCGAAATCGGCGAAATGATTTTCTGTATCGGTTCCGTATTTGAGCCTTTTTGGTATCCATATGGCCATTCATTTACCCACCGTGGGAAAAAAATGGCCACTTGCCTTTATTATTTCCAAAAAATCAGCTATTGGCTTTCCCCATTCCTATCTGTTCAATATATTTCTCTTGTTTGTTTTATCTGCTCTTTCCTTTCGTTTGTTATATTCATGCTTTTGAAAAGAAAAAAAGAAAATAAATATATAAGTTGTTTTCTGAACCTACCTTCTCATTCTCTCCTTCTTTGCCGAGCGCCATCAACTATTCAGCCGTCTCCGCAAACCCAACCGCACCTCCGCCTTACTCGAGCAGTCCACCCTTCTCCATTTCCATGCAGCCAACCCACTACTCTTCCATCTTCAGCCCCCTCGACCATCCCTCCGCACTTAATGCCGGCAGCCTTGCCTGAACTGTACGCCTCCATCCTCCGGCCTCGCGAATTGTAGCACCCTCAAACCCTCCACAGCCCGACCCAATAACTCCCACCCGACAGCCTTGTCAACCGCCACCGAACATCCCATCACCCAGCCTTTTCCGTGATGCCACCTTTCCTCCAATAGCCATGGCCATCACATAACTCCATGCCTTGCCCTCCATCATAGCCCAGAACTTGACCACCATTGCCTCGCCGCTTCAATTTCCCTCACACCTTCCCTCTCTTCGCCACCAGCAGCCCACAAATCCAACCGAACAGCCGTAGCAGCTGAGATCTGCCATCCATGCAACAGCCTACCCACTCGACAACCCAAACTCCATGGCTTCCTTACTCCACCTGAACCAATAGACAAACTCCTCCCTCCACATCACAGCTACACCACCGCAACACCGAACCCCATCTCCAAGCACACAGCCTTACCACCATGCCCAATAACCCATCCCCTCCTTGCTTCGCAACTGCCGCCATTCCCCTCTCTTCCACCTTGCATCACCACTTCACTAATAGCATAGCAGCCCAACCACCCCTTCCTCCTTCATCCAGCACACCACCTTGCCGAGCTAGGTGATGCTAGCTTATAACCAAATGGGGCTTTGAAGAGTTTGGTCGGTTGAAGGATGCTATTTGGAGTATGATAAGTGCATGGCATGTGCATCTTACGGTAATCATTTCAGTTATCTGGGCATATACAAAGCTCCTTCTTTGAAAAAAAGAAAAATATATATATATATATATATATTGTGTATATATATATTTGACTGTCGAATTCAGGTCCAGCTAGCTTGTTGCTTTATGCCACTATCCGGAACTTGTCGCAGCCATCTTTTTGTTTATCGCTATTCCGATTTGTGTACAGCAGCTTCTTGCTTTATTTCGCCGCGTGTCCGTGTCCATTTGCTTATTCTCGTTATTTCTCTAGCCTCGAAAGGCGAGCGATCACTCACGATTAACATTCTTATGTTTAGTAAATTGATTTCACATGAAATGACGATTGAAATATGTTGCTAAATTTGAATTGGTTAGTGAATATGATATGTTAATATTTAAAATTGTTTACCTATGACATATGACACCATAACATGTTGTATATATATTGATTTAAATTGTTAACTATGATATATGCTTGTCATTGATATGTTATGCTATTTTATATTATTATTATATTGTTCCCACACTGCAAGTTCCATGTTAGTTAGGAAATCCCTATGGGTTCAAATGATACATACCCGAACGATCTTATAGATTAGGGAAAATCGTTATGAGTTGAAATGATAAACCTAAACGATTTTATTGATTTTGAATTTTGGGATTGCGGGTTGAGATGATATATACCCATAAATATAAATTATTGCGGATTGAAATGATAAATATCCGTATCACTTGACCATAGGATAGAAAATTATATACGGACAACGTTGGCCTATTTATAAATGATTTCCAAATTTTCGAAAAGGAGAAATATATGTGTATTGACTTTTAGAATATAATATAAATATATTTTAATTTTAATATAAGTGCAAAATTTAGATTATTAAAATTTTATGTTTTGGAAATTTTAAAATTATTAGTTAAGTTTTAAAATGTAAATTATAAAATTTTACTTATAACTTTATTATTTTTAAAATATATAAAATAAGATTTAAAATAGATTTAGTAATAATAAGATTTAATTTAATAAAATTTAATTTAATAAAATTTAATGAAAATTTAATTTAACTAATATATACAAAGTGTGTTTAAAAATTTATTTAAATTTTATATTAATATTTTGAACATAGATTTTGTAATAACTTTAATAAACTAAGGTTGGAAAGATAAATTAAAATTGATTTGTAATTTAATTTGTTTAAGAATTGTATTTAAATAGGAATTGATTTGAACTTATTGATTTTGAGATATTTAAAGAAATGATTTTATAATTTTATAACTGGATTTTGATTAAAGATGATTAAAAGAATATTTTCAAATTTAAATAAAATTGAAATCGAATATTTAGTATTGATTTAAATTTGTAATTTGAGATTTTTTTTAAATGTTATTAAAAATGATTAAGTGAATATTTTAAAATTTTAATAAAATTAAAGTTGAATTTTGAAATATAAAAGAAATTTGTCAAATTGAGTTATTGTAAATATCTGAATATTTAAATATTGAAACCTATTGAATTGGAAGTGGTTTAAATTTGTAATTCAAACCTGGATTTGAAATCGATATAAATTAAAAATAGTTTTAATGAGAATTTGAATTGAACCTTTAACCTTTTTAATTGAAATTATTGAACTAAGTTGATTTAAATTGAATTTTGGAACTAAAATTAATTTGAATTGATTTGTGAAATTGGAAGAAACAATTCTAATTTGAAAATATTTTCGATATATATATTTTAATATATAAACAATTTTTAATATATAAACCATATTAGTCTATAACCTATTTTTAAATATAAACTATTTTTAATGTATAACTATTTCAATATATAAAGTACTTTCAATATTCAAACTGTTTAAGTTGGAACTGTTATGGTTTAAATTTAATGGATTTAAATGCGAATACTTTGATATGATGGTTTAAATTATTTTGTGGTTATGATTTTGGAAATGAAAATGATTTAAAGTGAATAATGATTTCGAAAGTGAATATGAGTTTGAAAGTGATATGACTTTGAAATGAATATGACATTTTGATATGAAGTATGAACTGTTTGAAATAAAATTTGTCCACGGTATGATATAAGCGTTTGGTTGTTAAAGAGACCGGGATCAGATTTTGTCATTCTCTCTGCCAATACCGAAAACCACTTTAACAACTGTGCACGTGGTAGAGAATCCAGAACGAAGTAGGATGGTTTGGC
Organism: Allium fistulosum; assembly: GCA_030737815.1. NCBI lineage: Eukaryota > Viridiplantae > Streptophyta > Magnoliopsida > Asparagales > Amaryllidaceae > Allium > Allium fistulosum. Next base: position 925,149,540 of record CM060906.1, read on the forward strand.
GAACGATTCTGTATGAGGTATGAACGCAGCCCTGACCCCCTCGAGTCAGCTTGATATGATTAAAACAGGAGCGACGGCGGGCCAAGTGACGTCGCTCTTCCGATCGGACATGCTTCTTCGATACCATATCTATTACTTTGTGATTGATTTGGTGGCCACCTTCGATTTGCTTATGGGAGTGTGTTCCAAGGTGGGCGGTAGTAGCTGCTATCCGTTACCATAAGTCCAGATCCGCAAATGGTAGTATCCTACCCTAGGCATTGCATCGCATGCCTTGTCATATGCCTTATTGCGCCCACTACGAGTTTGGTTTGTGTCGTACACTATGGAGTGCCCTTTGAAAGCCCTCCAGTTTACGGAGGAATTACGGTATGTATTGACAATGGCATTTATATATATAATGTGTTAAGGGGGATAAGGGTAACGCCTTAACGCTTGTCAGTTGATTTTGTATTAGTGACTTCTATGTACTTGGGATTTTCTATTGTATTTGTTTCAAACTCCGATGTTCTGTAGTAGCTTCATGAACTACTATTTATCTATTCCGCTGCTTATTGTTGTATTACTCCGTGTTTGTGATTCTGTGATTGATTTATTTACTGTATATGCTAAGATTTGCCAAATATAAATTAACAATCTGTTGTTTTGAGAAATTCAAGTTTAACATGTGTGGATTATTGTCGTTTTGAATGGTTTGAAATATCTGGTCGTTACAATAATTTTATTTATTAGGTTTGAATAGGAAAATAAACCAAGTTTACCCTACTAGAATTCTTAAGTATTTACTTACTTGTATACCGAGGAACTTATGGTAAATCCCTACAGACTATAAACATGATATCTAGGTACCATGATTATTGAAGGTCGGAGAAACAAATCAGAAATAAAATGAGATAACTTGAATTGAATAAAATTGGAAAAGAAATTATGTTAATTTCAATAGTTTATGAAATCGTTAGATTTGGATATTCTTGAGGAAAATGAGGAATAGAAAAGGGCTAAGTTAGTAGATGCTAGGGTAGAACACCATCCACTTTTATGTTGTCTTACCTTAGTATCTAAAAGATGAAGTAATCGGTGTACTATTGGATGGTTTAACTCATTGGGTATGTGCAGTTTGGGCCGCATTAGGCTACATTTCCATTGAATCATACTTATGCTTAAGTTATCCATTATAGTGCATGTCGACATCACTTTATTCGAGTGGGTAACAAGGATTGCAGAGCTTTGCCTAAGCTTGTACATTTGGGTTGAATATATGTGCCAATAGTAAAGTCAATAAGTTCGGTCGTAAGAATGATCCATTAGAGGGTACTTGGGAAGGGGAGGAGAGAATCTGACCTTTTCATCTTGACTCTTTACTAAAAGACTTTTCCATAGACGGAGGGAGACTATAAGGAATATATAGAAAACATATGGTGACTAGAGACACATGGAGTTGAAGTCCATAGTGGGCGACATGTTCTGTGTGAGTATCTCGTCGCTTAGATACATTATTGGGTTGGTAGTTTGGAAAAGTTAGCACCAAGAGTTATAGGGACTTTTCTAATTTTGGATAGAGTAGGGAATTAGCCTATGGAGTGGAGATTCCTTAAGGGTTGGCAGGAGTTCACAATGTTTTTAACGTGTCCACATGCAAAGTTGTTTATACGATGCATCTACTATGGTCAAATCGTGACGGTTATGAGAAGTTGAAGTGGATAAAGAGTCAGTTGTACGTCGTGCACATTCCCTATTGTTGAGCATGAGACAAAGCGACTCCACAATAATGTAATTAAACTTATTAGAGTCCAGAGGGGAGATGACCCAGTTGAGAGTACATGGGACCTAGAAGAGTTGATCCAGGCTAACCTTCCAGAGCTCTTTTGTAAAACGTTTCCATTTTAGTTAGTATAACTGTAACACCCCACACCCCTTAGTATACCCAAAAGGACACACTAAAAGGCATGGTGCGTTGTAGGTATAAACCAAAACTAATAGAGACTAAGATTCACAAGACAGAAAATATATAAAAACAGCGGAAACAATTTAAATAGTAACTTATTTAGAACAGAACTTCATAATTGCTTTAAAAGCCAAAAAATTCACCAAATACCAAATACATCACGTGTTAAAATACCATACATATATGTCTTATGAAATCAAAGAAAACCATAGTCTCAAAAATCAGAGTACAACTATTCCCTAACATGCGCCAGTACAAATAAAGAACAAAAAGCTGAAATAAAAGAAGTGGAATTACATAGTGGAAACTCCTTCAAAGAAACCTCTAAGCAACTACAACATACCATCCTCTTCCTTGATTTCCTATGGGGGGGAAAGGGGAAAATGGAGGAGTGGGTCAGACTAAAAGTCTGGTGAATGATAGTAATTACTAGAATCTTTAAGTAAAGTAAAGGTAATAGGCTTTACAACAGTTCTAGTATATAAAAAGATACAAAGGAAATAGAAGAAGGAATAAGTCGGAAATAAATACGAATTAACTATTAAATATGATTGGTTAACTTTGATTGTTTGCACTTGTCTTTGTTAGCTGCTTTGATTAGGCTGAATTCCTAATCCTATGATTAGGCTGAAATCCTAATTCTACACTTTGATCGGCCTGCTACTCCGTAGACCAACTGCGGACTAGACGCTATATAGCTCCATAAAAAGAAGGCAATGGTGTCTAGGAAAGGCACACATACTAAGTGCTTGGAACTCATAAGGATTACTAAGCACCCGAATGGAAATCGCATGCGTAACCGCAACCATGATCATGTTACCTATTGTTCCACCTATTGGGTCTTCTTATTACCTCAAGATCCAACATAAGCGTGCCCCTCGTCTCACTTCAGGATTATGTGAGACACTCGTCTCACTTCAGGGTTATGTGAGACATGTCGTTTCACTTCAGGGTTATGTGAAAACACCGTGTCCATAGAAATAGTATGGGAAATGTTGTTGGTACTGGCCCGTCATAGAGAAAATATCTAGTTGCGCCGCTTGCCCAAATCCCCATGATTTGGACTTCTACTTATTGACCATTTACTGCCGTTATTAAAATAAGTGTGCCCCTTGTCTCACTTCAGGATTATGTGAGACACCTCGTCTCACTTCAGGGTTATGTGAGACACCTCGTTTCACTACAGGGTTATTTGAAACACCGTGTCCATAGAAATAGGGGAATGTTATTTGGTACAGGTTCTACTTTAATTCTTTGCTTATTAACTTAGATCAATTATTTGAATAAGCCTTTACTTTTGTTCTTACTAGCTGTGCTTATTAATTTATCTGAAGTCTTAAAATAAGCCTCACTTTGTTCTATTTCTTATTATAACCTATGTTATAATCATGCTTATTACTTAACCCAATGTCTAAGTGTAAAAATAAGCCTTTCATCTTATACTCTTTTTAGTTATAATTCTAAGTTATAACTAGGCCAATTATCATTAATTAGTCCAATTCTAACATTAACATCATAATTAGGCTCAATTTCAGTCTTATTTCCATTTTTATGACAGTCTTTACAATTTACATCTTATCTTCCGTTATTTCAGTATTCTTATAATTTTAATCCATGTTCGCATTTAATCTATTCTAATCTATACGCGAAGAAGAAGGAGAAATAAAAGAAAACTGAAAATAGAAGAAAATCCAAAGCGTAGGAGAAAGATGTAAATAACGCATAAATAAATTAAGATACTGTAAATAAACTATAAATAAATGGAAATGCTATAATTAATATAAATAAACTAAAATTAACTGAAAAGAATAGCTAAAAGAAATAGACTGAAAATAATTCTAAAAGCTGTAAATAAACTACTAAAAAGGTTATTCCAAAAAACGTAGTAAAATTACAACTATTGGAAACCCTATTATTTTAAATTACTTTAAAGAAATAAAAAATAATCACAATCACTCACCTGTGGTCCTAAGCACTTCCCTTAAGGTATTCCCAAACCCACTTGGGGTTGTTAAATATTTTAATTTAAAATTATTTTCTCCTTGGAAAATTATTCCGCTTAGGGTCCTTCCTGAAAAGGTGAACCAAATTGGAGAAAATTTTAGAATGAGAAAAAAGTGTTAGACCTAGGGTCTTATTTATAGGGTTAGAAGTGGATCTCAGACCGTTGGATTTGGGGATTGAATAGGATGCAACCACGTCATAGGCTGAATAGGAGCCATCGGATGGAAGCACGAAAGGACCATATTGAATAAAAGAATGCAAATCAATGTGTAAAAAGCTTGCTGGAACCAATAGGAACGAAGAAAATTTCCTTCGCTTCCCATTCGTAAGCGGTACGACCTATAGGTCGACCGGCCGGTCGACCTAGACCTTGGGGTGGTCAACCTCTAGGTCGACCTCCTTATATATATTTACTCGGATCCTGACATTCTATATATGGAAATTGACCAGAAAATTACCATGGACATAATGGTGCAACTCCTATGGCTCAATATTGATTATTTCAAAAAGTTATTTAATAAATAAATTAATTAAAGAATTAATTATTATGGGTTAAATTTTGGGTTGTTACATTCTCCCCTCCTTAAGGGATTTCGTCCCCAAAATCTCTAAGGATAAAAGAATGAACTAAATGTTTTAATCCAATATCTACAACCAACTACTTAACCATCAACCATCCATCCATTGTTCTTAAGTTTTCTAATGCAATTCATGTTACTTATGCAATTAGTGTAGTGTCAATGTCCCTAACTAATGCAAAAGATTAGGCGGTCCACTGATTCATTTTACCTCCTTTTATGCAATCATGTCCGTGCCATGTATCCAAATGAATGCAAAAATCCCTAATGATAACTGATAGTTCTATATGCATGCTACAATCATCGTCCAAATGCAACAACCACTTAATAATCATCCATTTATAGCAACCATGAAAATAAATAAAAACACAAATGCGCACGCATCCATATGCATATGCTCTAGTGTTCTAGTTAGCCCGATTCCTAAGAGATAATAGTGCCTAGTGTAAGTATATGCGTCCATAGCATCCACTAGCAAACACTTGCAAACACTTGCAAACATCATAAATAACATGTTCTATTAACATGTTTTCATCAAATCCTACCATCTATAGGTTAAATCCTAAGTTCTACCCTCCCAAAGGATAATAAAGGAAAGAACCTATTCAAAACTAAAGATAGAAATAGGAAATTCGAAGACTTATTATTAAAGAAATGCGAATAGGAGATATGAATTTTCTCCTAATCAAACTAATCTTCTCCTAAGTCTCCTTAACCGTGTCGGAATCAAGGCAATCCCTCTGTAGACTCTATCCAACACGAAAGCCACTTGCGCGGTCTTCCATAAAGAGCTTCGGAAGGTGCCATTCCAATGCTAGCTTGGGAACTACTATCTTATGCAGATTCCTCTAAAGAAAGATGCTTCTCCCAAGTTCTTCCAAAATCAAGGATACTCATTCACAACCATGCGTGACTTACTATTCTTCTTTAGCCTGCTCACATGAATCAACATTCCTAGGTTCTCATTAGGGTCCTATATACCTTATGGTAACTCTATTATCACTTCCAATATTAATCACTGCTATCCCCTACATTGCTTGACACTTTTTCCATCATACCTAGGAAATGGTTCCTATCTACTTCAAATTTAGGAGTTTGGTTCGGTGTTTATAGTTCCATTTTAAAAATTAAAGTTTCTAAATTTTTAAAACATCAAATCCCAAAACCTTTGTCTTTAAAAGTGTTATCTTTAAGTTTTTATTAAATTCAAAAATACTAGGTTACTTAAAATCTTATCTTTCTAGACTTTCATCTTCATAGCTTTTTGAATTTACATTATTTCCCAAACCTAGAGGGAAAAACTTTCAAATTCTAAGTCCCAAAACTTATTCCTCGATTTCTTTTAAAGACCTTTTTGGTTTCTATAAAAATTTGAATCATCAAATATCTCTTTTATTAAGTTTTCCAAACACTTATTTACTTTTTCACCAAACTATTTTCTTTTAGAATATCTTTAAAATATCCTTATGTGTTTTCAAAATGTTTCTTATTACACCTAACGGTCTCATACCTTAATGTATTGGAACTGCTCTCTCTTATGAGAAATTACTAATGCTAAAATCTTCTATGAACCTTTTAAAAGAGAACTTCATGTTTATGTGAAATTACAAGGAACTTATTTTATATTTTTCGAAACAGGCTATACAAAATATATTACTTCTCATACCTTGTACATCTCTTTCATGTATTCCTTGTAACTTGCACAAAACATTTTTATTGGTTTCATAGAAAGTTATACCATTACTTTTTTTCAGTCCAATAGATTAAAGTATGTTTAATCTACATTCTCTTATGATAGACATTTTCTAATATCTAACTTACTCTTTTATTTTCAAAAAAAACTCATCTTCAAAACAGTTTTAATATATCCATAACCAGAAAACATTTTCTTATACTTACTTAAATAATAAGTGTATTCACAAATCATATTTATTTCTATTCTTAGAAATTATCTTTTAAAAATACATTTTTATTTGGGTTCAGAACAGATGTTGCATAAAACACCGTTACTACAACCCAAAGATACTAGTGTATTGATTTAATTAAAAATAAATACTAATAACCCTTACCTACTATGTAAAACATTTCCCTTGGGAGTCAGTTACTATAACGGTAGCGTTATAGTTTATGCTCCCTTCCTTTTTCACGATAACATCTATTACAACAATAAATGTTGTAATCTACGTTTTTGATACTTAATACGCTTTTGGTTTTCATATTTTAAATCTTTGTTTACTTTCAAAGAAACTAGTGAGCTATATACGCTCTATAATTCTTCAAAAAGAATTTCACCTTTTCAACAAAATTTTCATCATATAAAAACCAATTTAAATTTCTTACTATATTCCTAATACTTACTTTAAAAATATTGACAATTATATAATTTTTTCCAATTCTAATAATTTCAGTTTATTGGGTTAGACATAAAGTGGATTTTTCTACTTACTACCCTAGGAGTATCCTTCTTAAACCTTGGAAATCTCATTTCCTTACTTAAAGTCTTTTGTTCCTATACTTGTATTTATTCTAAGGTACTACCTTTAAATCCACTTATATAAAACAATTATAATTTCTGCAATTATCTACACGTGGCTTACCTCCTTTTCTATTGTACATCCCCAATCTTTGCCTACCACTCTTTGGATTTTCACAATCCAAGCCTAAATGTATAAAACCATTTATCAAACTCTTTCCATGTACAGACCTTCTCTATGTCCCAAGAAACACACATGCCAAAGTGATACTTCAAGAACTTTGCTTTCAACTGAAGAATGTGAAGTGTACGAAGAACCTCCTCTATATGAATAACATGCTCCTCCTTACTCTTGGAAAACACCAAAGTGTCGTCCACGAATACAACCACAAACTTATTTAGGACTTCTCTAAAGACGCAGCTCATTAAATCTACGAAGTAGGTTGGGGCATTGGTTAGCCCAAAAGGCATAACCAACCACTCATAAAATCCGTGTGGAGTCCTAAACGCGGTCTTATCGATGCTGTCATCAACAACCCTAAGTTGATGGAATCCCGTGGCTAAATCAAGCTGAGAGAATACTGGAGAGCCAACTAGCTGGTCAAAAAGATCATCTATCATAGGGAGTGGATAACGGTTCTTCTTTGTGAGCTTATTTAATTCCATATAGTCCATGCAAAGTCGAAGAGAACCATCCGCCTTATAGTAAAGACGACTGGCGCTCCCCACTCCGATATGCTCCTTCTTATAATCCCTTTCTCCAAAAGCTCACGGATCTTCTTGCTCAATTCCTTCCTCTCCCTTGGTGCCATATGCCTCACAAGTAATGCTACTAGCTTAGCTGACGCAGCGGATTAATCAAAACAATGTCGATCGATGAGAGTAGCAATCGATGGATTTGGAAGATACTGAAATGCCCGAATTTGTTGATTCGAAGATACCGAATTCTAGCTATCCCGAACTCGTTGATCGTGCACGATACCGGGTTTAAAGATCTGCGATTCTTCACACGTTGATCTAGCGCACTAGATTCCGTGAATCGGCTTCTACAGTCGTTGAATCGAGCGCACTCAATTATCCGAAAGAGGAGATAGGAGATTACACTCAACTACCAATTTGGCGAAAGCACAAAGCTAACAAAACAAGAGTTTTATTTCAAATCAACTAAACTATTACAAATGACCAAACCTGCCTATTTATAGGCTACAACTCAACATGCCAAAACAGAACAAAATTTCCACAACACTTAGGTCGTGAACGACCTACAACCTAAAAATGGTGCGACCTATAAAACCCAGCGACTTAGTATAGGTCGTTAATGACCTAACAGTTCACATTACAATACAACCACGTATTACAAACCAACATACAAGACAACATAACGACTTTACAACACTTAGGTCGTACACGACCTAACTACTCACGACTTAAGAACTATACAATCATACGACATAACATCCGTATCCAGCAGCGACCTAAGGAATCAACGGCAGAGATTAAAGCGGCTTAAAGAATCCACGTCTTCAAACTTCAGCGACCTAAAATAAAGCGGCATCCAACTCAACGACTTAACAAGCTCGCGACCTAAGGATTTCCTGCGACCTAACTCTCTTCGTGACTTAAGACTTTACGCAACCTATCTTAGGTCGTAGCTCGAGGCAGTCCTCTTCCAGAATATCGGAGCGACCTATCTTAGGTCTTAGCTCGTTTACGCGACCTAAAGTAGGTCGTAACCTCTTATCTCGTCTGCATTCCATCCCTTTGAAGCTCGTAACTCGCGTGCCAACTTTGTTAGGTCGTGAGCAACCTAAAACTTTGTTAGGTCGTGAGCGACCTAAAACTTCGTTAACTCGGGGGCGATCTTCTATAGGTCGTTGGTGCGACTTAAGGGTCCCCTTAGGTCGTCCGCGACCTAACACTTTACCAACTTGTGCTTTCTCCACTAGTGTCGACTTAAAGAATTCGTTAGGTCGTACACGACCTAACTCTTCAACATTATGGGCATCATTCTGGGCTGCATCATCCTCCCCAGGTTGGGAAAAATTCGTCCTCGAATTTGTAAATTCTTTCACATCATATTGTTCGTTCCCATAATATGGTACAAGATGCTTAACGTTGAACACGTCAGAAGTGTACACATCCTCTGGCAGCTTCAACTTATAAGCATTTTCATTGATTCGTTTCACGACTTGTACGGGACCAAATTTTCTGGCTTTCAACTTATTATAAGCGCCCACTGGAAAACGATCCTTCGTTAACACGGCATATACCAAATCCCCTTCATTAAACTCAATATTTCTTTGCTTCAGATCTGCAGATTGTTTATACTTTTCATTTGCCTTCTCCAATCGTTCCTGAACGATTTTATGACATTCCGTCAACCCTTCAATAAAATCAGCAGCTTTCTTAACTGTCCCCTTCGAGTGTGGTATTACCGTTAAATCCAACGGTCCCTTCGGTAAGCTTGAATACACTATCTGAAACGGACTGAAACCCGTACTACGGTTCACTGCATGATTATGAGCAAACTCTGCCTGGCATAACTTCACATCCCAACTCTTCAGATTGTCTTGCACTGGACATCTCAACAAATTTCCCAATGATCGGTTCACAACCTCGGTCTGTCCATCCGTCTGCGGATGATAAGCGCTGCTAAAGTTCAACTTCGTTCCTACCATCTTCCACAAACTTAGCCAAAAATGACTTAGAAAACGAGTATCCCTATCCGACACAATCGATTCTGGCAATCCATGAAGTCGATATATCTCTTTGAAAAACAACTGAGCAACATGAACAGCATCCGCCGTCTTCTTACAAGCAATAAAATGTGCCATTTTCGAAAATCGGTCAACCACCACATAAATGGAGTCATTACCACGCTGTGTTCTCGGCAACCCCAACACAAAGTCCATACTCACATCAACCCAAGGCTTAGTTGGTACAGGTAACGACATATATAATCCAGCATTAGTTGCAGTTCCTTTCTAAATCTGACAGATATGACATCGCTCCACAAACCTCTCCACCTCTTTCCTCATCGATGGCCAAAAGTAAGACTGTGAAATCAACTGTAATGTACGGTCTCTCCCAACATATCCTTCGTCATGTAGTTCTTTTACAATCTTCATTCTCAAACTACAATCAGGTATGCATAATCGATTTCCTTTGAATAGAAAACCGTCTACCATCATAAACTCATCCGTCTTTCCCTCCTTGACTTTATCAATACACTTCGCAAAGTAAGGATCATTGACAAATAATTCTGGAAACACATCAAACCCTGTCACCTCAACTTTCAGTGTAGTCAACAAATGACTCCTCCTACTTAAAGCATCAGCCACTCGATTCGTCACCCCTAACTTGTGTTTAACAACAAAAGTAAACTGTTGCAGATATGCAATCCACGATGCATGTCTCACTGAAATCTTGTCTTGCCCTTGTAAATGCTTTAACGCCTCATGATCAGTGTAAAGAACAAACTCCTTCTGAAATAGATAGTGTCTCCAGTGTTTAATAGATTGCATGACAGCATAAAATTCCACATCATATGTACTGTATCTCATCTTCGCCCCTGATAATTTCTCACTAAAATATGCAATCGGACGTCCCCTCTGACTCAATACTCCTCCAATCCCAACCTTGGATGCATCAATATGCAGTTCAAACACTAGCTGAAAATCTGGTAATATTAGAATTGGTGCAGACGTCAAGAGTTCTTTGATTTGATCAAAAGCAACCCCGGCTTCCTCCGTCCATGCAAACTGTTTACCCTTCATACAATCAGTCACAGGCGCCATCACACTACTAAAGTGTGGAATAAACCTTCGATCAAATGAAGCCAACCCGTGAAAACTACGAACTTCCGTTATCGTCTTGGGTTGCGGCCAATCTCTGATAGCTTCGACTTTACTTTGGTCAACCTGTATTCCTTCCGACACAACATACCCCAGAAATAAAACACTCCTCGCCATAAAAACACACTTCTTTGTAGCAGCATAGAATTGTTCTTCACAAAGAATAATTAACACTTTCTTCAAATGTTGAACATGTTCCTCTGTACTAGCACTGTAGATCAAAATATCATCAAAGTAAACCACCACAAATTTTCCAATGTACGGTCTGAAAATTTGGTTCATCACCCTCATGAATGTACTCGGTGCATTCGATAGACCAAACGGCATTACCGGCCATTCATACAATCCTTCCCTCGTCTTGAATGCTGTCTTCCATTCGACCCCTGGTCTAATGCGAATCTGATGATAACCGCTCTTCAAGTCAATCTTAGAAAAAATTACAGACCCACCAATTTGATCCAATAGATCATCAAGCCTCGGCATCGGAAATCTGTATCTGACTGTGATCTTATTCAATGCTCGACTGTCTGTGCACATTCTCCACGTCCCATCCTTCTTGGGTACCAATAAAGCTTGTACAGCACAAGGACTTAAACTCTCCTACACACGCCCATGTTCAAGCAATTCCTCTACTTGCCTCCTCAAGTCTTCATGTTCCTTTGGACTCATTCGATAATGTGGTCTGTGTGGCAACACAGCACCTGGAACAAGATCTATCTGATGCTGTATATCCCTCAACGGTGGCAACTCCGTTGGTAACTCCTCTGGAAATACATCGTCAAATTCTTTCAAAACTGGTTTTACTTCTTCTGGTATTTCCACCAGTTCCTGACTCTCCCGTCCGATCAATAGAAATACTTCAGGCTCCTCCTCTACTTCCTTCACAAACTCCTTCAAAGATAACAAAGTTTTAAGCTCTTCAATCTCCTCCAACTTGTTTTCCTCCTGTTGTCGCTTCTTTGGAACTAGAGTAATCTCTGTGCCTTCAAACATGAAACTGTAACTGTTGGTACGCCCATCATGTTGCACCGCCCTATCATACTGCCACAGTATTCCCAACAATAAATGGCATACGTCCATGTCCACAACATCACACCAAATTTCGTCCTTGTATTTCTTCCCAATTGAAAAATTAACACAAGTCCTTCGACTAACTTTCACCTCCCCTCCTTTCCTCAACCAAGCTAGCTTGTACGGTTTCGGATGTTTCTCAGTCTTCAATGCCAACTTCCTCACAGCTTCTGAAGAAATTATATTATCACAGCTTCCAGCATCAATAACAAATTTGCAAACCTTCCCCAGAATGGTACATGTTGACTGAAAAATATTGCTCCTTAACCAACTACAATCCTCCTCTTGCTTTGGTGTTAAACAGGACCTCTTCATCATTATATTATAACCTTCGTCTCCCGACACTTCTTCTTCCTTCTCATCAGGTGGTGAATTGGAACATTCAGCTTCTTCATCCTCATCCTCAACCTCCGCTATCATAGCTCTCTTCTTCGGCTTTGGACATTCGCTACTTTTGTGGCCCATTTCTTGGCAATTATAACACTTGAACCCATTATTGACTTTCGCCTTCCCAACCTCATTCACAACTGGTTTCGCAACAGCTTTTGAAACATTAGAACTCCCACTAACACCCTTCACTTGATTATTGGAATTTGTAAACACACCACCTCCTCGTCGTCCCCGTTTCTCCCAAGCCAACGCTTTCTGATGTGCTTCCGCTACAGATCTAGGATCAAACATGTTAACCATATCCTGAATCTGCATTCGAAACCACCCAACAAATCTAGACGTCAGTTGTTCTTCCGTTTCCATAATATCATTCCTTCCAATCAGTTGATAAAATTCGTCAGCATAGTCATTCACAGATTTCGTCCCTTGTCTCAAGTTTTGCAATCTCTGATACATAAGCGACTGATAGTTATAAGGTAAGAATGTGGCTTTCATCATTTTCCTCATCTTTTCCCATGATTCAACCTTTGACTTCCCCATCCGTTCACGTGTAAGTTTGGTTTGCTGCCACCACGCCAAAGCTCTACCCCTCAACCTTGTAGCAACCAACTTCACTCTACGATGTTCTGGAACTTCTTTGAAGTCAAAAATCTCTTCAACATTAGCCATCCAATCTAGAAACTCTTCCGCTTGCATACCATCTTTGAATTCAGGAATTTCAGTCTTCATCCCCGACTCCCACTTGTGATCATACTCAGAGTGATTTCTTCCTTGTCCTCGTCCTTATCCATGAACACTACCACCATCATACTCTTCTTCACAATCCGATGTATATCGTTGTCTATCTCGTCCACCCACATCTCTACTACCATCACGTCTTCCACCAACATCCCTTCTATCTACATTTCTCCGTTTTCGATCATTCACGTTCCTCCCACGCCTTTGATCATCGTCAACACTTCTGTCTCGATTGGACTGTGGCGAGACTCTACTTACCCCATGGTTAGATTTAGGTGAAACCCTTCTCCGATTTTGATTCATCTCTAACATCATCTTCTCTAACCGTCCAATTCCTTCGTTAAGCTTTTCACTAAAGTTTTCATTGATTCTTTGCTCCATCTCATCAGCTTCTTCTCTTCGATACAATGCTTCAACGTTTTGATGTCGATTAGCTCTTCTTGGCGGCATGCTTGAAAACTTCACAAACACTTTAATTCTCGGTCAAATGATGTACACGGCATACACTTGCTTATCTCGGCCAAAACTCTTCAACACTTCAAAATTCAAACACCTTTCGAACTTTGATCCAAAATGAAATGGATCGGAAACTTCACACGTGTTGCAAATTGTAATGAACACGATGAACAACCAAACTCCCAAACAAGATGAATCCGTCCTCCAAACTTCAATACAAAGTCGAACAACTTCCCTTCTTGCTCTCGGCCGTGATTAATAACCTCAAATCTTCACTTCGATTCAAACTTCTTCAAGATGATTGGCTCCAAGAACTCGATTTAGCTATGATTGGCTAAAACAGGCTCTGATACCAAATGACGCAGCGGATTAATCAAAACAATGTCGATCGATGAGAGTAGCAATCGATGGATTTGGAAGATACTGAAATGCCCGAATTCGTTGATCCGAAGATACCGAATTCTAGCTATCCCGAACTCGTTGATCACGCACGATACCGGGTTCAAAGATCTGCGATTCTTCACACGTTGATCTAGCGCACTAGATTCCATGAATCGGCTTCTTCAGTCGTTGAATCGAGCGCACTCGATTATCCGAAAGAGGAGATATGAGATTACATTCAACTACCAATTTGGCGAAAGCACAAAGCTAACAAAACAAGAGTTTTATTTCAAATCAACTAAACTATTACAAATGACCAAACCTGCCTATTTATAGGCTACAACTCAACATGCCAAAACAGAACAAAATTTCCACAACACTTAGGTCGTGAACGACCTACGACCTAAAAATGGTGCGACCTATAAAACCCAGCGACTTAGTATAGGTCGTTAACGACCTAACAGTTCACATTACAATACAACCACGTATCACAAACCAACATACAAGACAACATAACGACTTTACAACACTTAGGTCGTACACGACCTAACTACTCACGACTTAAGAACTATACAATCATACGACATAACATCCGTATCCAGCAGCGACCTAAGGAATCAACGGCAGAGATTAAAGCGGCTTAAAGAATCCACGTCTTCAAACTTCAGTGACCTAAATTAAAGCGGCATCCAACTCAACGACTTAACAAGCTCGCGACCTAAGGATTTCCTGCGACCTAACTCTCTTCGCGACTTTAGACTTTACGCGACCTATCTTAGGTCGTAGGTCGAGGCAGTCCTCTTCCAGAATATCGGAGCGACCTATCTTAGGTCTTAGCTCGTTTACGCGACCTAAAGTAGGTCGTAACCTCTTATCTTGTCTGCATTCCATCCCTTTGAAGCCCGTAACTCGCGTGCCAACTTTGTTAGGTCGTGAGCGACCTAAAACTTCGTTAGGTCGTGAGCGACCTACAACTTAGTTAACTCGGGGGCGATCTTCTATAGGTCGTTGGTGCGACTTAAGGGTCTCGTTAGGTCGTCCGCGACCTAACACTTTACCAACTTGTGCTTTCTCCACTAGTGTCGACTTAAAGAATTCGTTAGGTCGTACACGACCTAACTCTTCAACATTCTGGGCATCATTCTGGGCTGCATCATTAGCATTATTAGTCGAATAAATCCTGAAGTCAATCTCTCTCTTAGGGCGTAGTCCCCTAACCTCCTCGAAGACGTCAGGAAAGTCTCTGACGATAGGAACCAAATCCAACTCTGACGATGATGAATCGAGGGAATAAAGGAAGCTCAACACAACTGACCCTTGCGGGTCGCAAGAAACCTTGAGAGTCCTACCGCTGCATGTCCCTAGTCTAACGACTCTCCTCTCGCAATCTAATATAGCTCCATATGTGGATAGCCAATCCATCCCCAATATCATCCCATACCCCGAAAATCTTAATACATAGGCGTCATGGTCAAATTCTACGCCTAGGATAAAAATTTTCAAACCCCTCCAAACCATAGACAAGTATGCCGATCCATCTAAGGGGTTTGAAACAACAATGGGGTCTACTACTAAAGAGATGTCTAAGTACAAACAATCTACTAGAGAACTAGAGATAAAAGAGTGTGATGCTCTAGAATGGAAAAGAGTCCGAATGGAAAAATCAGAAATAGAAATCAAATTTTCCTACCTTGATCCGGTCTGCTACTGGAAGGTGCTGCCTCCAAAGCTTGTACCTGTGCTACTGGTACACCCGCACCCTGGCCCCATCTACTGGGGACAAGTCCTACTCCAGTGTCCTGGTTGCCCTCAACTATAGCACTTTCCCTTCATCTTCTCTCTCTTGCAGTTTCTTGTGTAATGACCAATCATTCTACAACTATGGCACTTCACTTCTTTCTTAATTCACTTCTGAGGGCCTTCCTTTTTCCTCTTATCCTTCTTGCCCTTCCACCATGGCTTCTTAGAGCTTGTAGGAACCTCAGGCTCTTCTTTCAGCTGCCAAGATGTAGGTTGGACACTCTGTCGGTCCTCCAAACCTAACTGCCTAAACCTTTGCTCCATATTCTCCAAACTAACCCGCGTCTCCTCAGAATCCTCCATGCCCAAAAACGTTCTGCCTTTTATAGTAGCGAAGTCCTTGCATAGCTTAGAAAAGTTGGCTGATGTAGGGGGGTTAAAGGGATTCCCACCTACCAGTGCTAGATTGGGCGCTTGGTCATGCACCTCTGGAATCGTGGCCTGTAGATACCTACGAAACCAGCCTGGGACTGGAATGCCATCAGGAAGATTAGGGACATCCACCATTCTATGCGAAGAAAAGATAGTTTAGGAAAGAGTCAAAGGGAGATTGAATTGGACTTTTGAGGGGATTTTTATAAAAACTCTTTTATACTTGAAAACTATTTCTAAGAGCTCCTTGAAAAATACTTTTAAAACAGGTTATTTTGGGAAAAATACTTTACCTTTAAAACAAATTTTTAGGAATCCTGTAACCTTAGGCTCTAATACCATATGTAACACCCCACACCACTTAGTATACCCAAAAGGACACACAAGAAGGCGTGGTGCATTGTAGGTATAAACTAAAACTAGTAGAGACTAAGATTCACAAGACATAAATAGGTAAAAACGGCGGAAACAATTTTAAATAATAACTTATTTAGAACAGAACTTCATAATTGCTTTAAAAACCAAATAAGTCACCAAATACCAAATACATCACGTGTTAAAATACCATACATATATGTCTTATGAAATCAAAGAAAACCATAGTCTTAAAAATCAGAGTACAACTATTCCCCAACATGTGCCGGTAAAATAAAGAACAAAAAGCAAAAATAAAAGAAGTGGAAGTACATAGTGGAAACTCCTTCAAAGAAACCTCCAAGCAACTGCAACCTACTGTCCTCTTCCTTGATTGGCTATGGGGGAAAAAGGGGGAAATGGAGGAGTGGGTCAGACTAAAAGTCTAGTGAAAGATAGTAAATACTGAAATCTTTAAGTAAAATAAAGGTAATAGGCTTTGCAACAGTTCTAGTATATAAAAAGAAACAAAGGAAATAGAAGAAGGAATAACCTGGATATAAATACGAATTAACTATTAAATATGATTGGTTAACTTTGATTGTTTGCACTTGTCTTTGTTAGTTGCTTTTATTAGGATGAATTCCTAATCCTATAATTAGGCTGAAATCCTAATTCTACACTTTGACCGACCTGCTACTCTATAGACCTACTACGGACTAGAATCTATATAGCTCCCTACATAGAAGGCAATGGTGTCTATGAAAGACACACATACTAAGCACTTGGAACTCATAACGATTACTGAGCACCCGAATGGAAGTCGCATGCGTAACCGCCACCATGCTCATGTTACATGTTCTTTTATCTACTGGGTCTTATTATTACCTCAAACTCCAGCATAAGCGTGCCCCTCGTCTCACTTCAGGATTAAGTGAAACACATCATCCCACTTTAGGGTTATGTGAGACATGTCGTTTCACTTCAAGGTTATGTGAAACACCGTGTCCATAGAAATAATAGGGGAAATGTTGTTGGTACTGGCCCGTCATCCAAACAATATCTAGTTGCGCCCCTTGCCCAAATCCCCATGATTTGGACTTCTACTTATTGACCATTTACTACCGTTATTAACTTAAATGTGCCCCTCATCTCACTTCAGGATTATGTGAGAGACCTCGTCTCACTTCAGGGTTATGTGAGACACCTCGTTTCACTTCAGGGTTATGTGAAATACTGTGTCCATAGAAATATTAGGGGAATGTTATTTAGTACAGGTCCTACTTTAATTCTTTGCTTATTAACTCAGATAAATTATTTAAATAATCCTTTACTTTGTTTCTTACTATATGTTGTTATTAATTAATCCTAAGTCTTAAAATAAGCCTCACTCTGTTCTATTTCTTATTATAACCTACGTTATAATCATGCTTATTACTTAACCCAAGGTCTAAGTGTAAAAATAAGCTCGTTTCATCTTATACTCTTTTTAGTTATAATTCTAAGTTATAACTAGGCCAATTATCTTTAATTAGTCAAATTCTGACATTAATATCATAATTAGGCTCAATTTCAGCCTTAATTCCATTTTTATTACAGTCTTTACAATTTACATCTTATCTTCCGTTATTTCAGTATTCTTATAATTTTAATCCATATTTGTGTTTAATCTATTCTAATCCATACGCGAAGAAGAAGGAGAAATAAAAGAAAACTAAAAATTGAAGAAAATTCAAAGCGTAGGAGAAAGATGTAAATAACACATAAATAACAGTAAATAAATTAAAATACTATAAATAAACTGTAAATAAATGGAAAACCTATAATTAAAAGAAATAAACTAAAATTAACTGAAAATAATAGCAAAAAGAAATAGACTGAAAATAATTCTAAAACTGTAAATAAACTACTAAAAAGGTTATTACAAAAATCGTAGTAAAACTACAACTATTGGAAACGCTGTTATTTTAAATAACTTAAAGAAATCTAAAATAATTACACTCACTCGCCTATGGTCCTAAGCTCTTCCCTTTAGGTCTTCCCAGATTCACTTGGGGTTGTTAAATATTTTAATTTAAAATGATTTTCTCCTTGGAAAATTATTCCTCTTAGGGTCCTTCCTTAAATGGTGAACCCAATTGGAGAAAATCTTAGAATTAGAAAAAAGTGATAAGCCTAGGGTCTTATTTATAGCGGTAGAAGTGGATCTCAGAGCATTAGATTTGGGGATTAAATAGGATGCAACCACGTCATAGGTGGAATAGGAGCCATCGGATGGAAGCACGAAGGGGTCAGATTGAATAAAAGAATGCAAATAAACGTGTAAAAAGCTTGCTGGAACCAATAGGAACGAAGGAAATTTCCTTTTCTTCCCATTCGTAGGTGGGTCGACCTATCGACGACCCTTGAAGCCAGGTCGACCGGCCGGTTGGCCTAGGCCTTGGGATGGTCGACCTTTAGTTCGACCTCTCGATATATATTTTTTAGTTTATTTTTTGTTGATTTTTGTTTCGTGCATATCTTCTTCATATTGACTCGGATTCTGACGTTCTATATATGGAAATTGACCAGAAAATTACCACGGACACAATGGAGCAACTCTCGTGGCTCAATTCTGATAATTTCACAAAGTTATTTTATCATTTATTAATTAACGGATTAATTATTATGGGTTAAATTTCAGGTAGTTACAATAACTATTTGTATGCTTAGTATTTATCTTACTATATTCCATAGATAGGAAAGTTTGGATGCTATGCATGGTTGCGAATGTGCCAGTAGGACAAGTTTTGGATGATGGTTGCTAATGGATGAATTTACTAGTTAGTATGGCACATAACGGGTTGGTATTTTGGTTTGCCTACACATACACCCCACCTTACTCACTTTATTCCATTATTTGTATGCATATGGTTGTTGCATTTTGCATATATCTTGAATGGTTGGTCAACCATATAGAATCGCAAGTATAGGATATTGCATACATTTTTACATGGCATAAGCACTTTCATTTCAAGAGGTTGACTAGTTCAGAAGGCCACCTAATTTTTGCATTATTTATAGGTTCATATACATTCCATATCCATATGTACATGTTGCATTAGAAATTTAAACTAAGAACAATGATTGCCAGTGGTTGATGGCTGAGTAGATGGTTGTAAATATTAATTTCTATACGTAGGAGTTACATTTTTCAGTCCTTGGAATGTAACACCCCATAAAAATTAACCAAACATTTAATAAAACTAATTAAATTTAATTATAATAAGGGTAAAAGAAGAATTTTAACGAACTTCCGAATTTGACTATGAAAGTTGCACTGTTGTGTTCAAAGCGATTTTCTAGACAATTTTCATATATAAATTTTTGTAATTGGAGCTAGTATGAAAACGTTATTAAAGTTTAGAGATTCAAAATCGAAAGTAATTAAAAGCATTAGAGGAAATTAATATATATAACTTAAACTGATCGACATCCTAAATTATTAAATCAACATTGGATCCCCAATGGTCGACCACTCCAAAATAAGGGTCGACCGCTTGGGCACTGTCGCTTAGGAAAAACCTGGGACGAATGGCCCGAATTATAAATTATTAAATCAACGTTGAAGTGAGCTTCTGTAACTATAAATAGAACACTGACTCCAAACCCTAATCACTACCAGCACGACTATATCTATCTCTCTTTGAAATCTTTCTCCCCTCAAAATTTCTTAAAAAATATACAATATAAACAAATTGAAGATAAAAATCATACAAAATGGAGGAAACAACAAATCAAAGAGTAGGCGAGTCAGGACGAATTAGGAGAGGAAAAGACTAATAAGAGGTGAGTAAGATATTTATTAAGATATGGAGATTAGCAAGTAATTGAAATTTAATTATATCTCTATTTGATTTAGGGATCTACCCGATTTAAATATGAAATAGAAATTTTGATTGAAGTTTTTTTTCCAGCAAATTGAAGTTATATTTGAATAAGAATGAAATCTAGGTTGAATTTATATAACCCATGTCTAATTTAATTTGATTTAAACTGAGAAGTTAATTTAGGTTTGTAATAATTTTTAGGGTATAATATGAATTGATTTAACATCCAGTTGATTTCACCCTAAACTGATTTTGAAATATAGTTGTGTAGTGGTAATCATAGGTTATACACATGAAATTGTTGGGAGATAAATCCCTATCAAACAAGATGCAATTTACTGTTAAATCATGGTTGCAAGTATGAAAATTTACTGTTAAAATATAGAAAGAAAAATGTAACAACCCACCCTGGAACAAGCAAAATTTTGACCCAGAAAAGGCCATCAGAACTTAGATGTATTCTAAGTTAAGCTATTGGTAGTAAAAAGGAATAATATCATTGAGACATAACTATACTTTCAGAACTCACAGCGTATGGAACAAAATATAATTTTGAACTGTACCTATTTACTTCAAAACCATAAAAATGTCATAACACAAAATCCCGTAAAAACCGTAATATAATATCTGTTACAACAATTGTTTAAATCCATGGGTACACATGAAAGCAAATAATAATAAATACTGCCACTTGCCAAGCTTCTTCACTTTTAAGCATCGTCGCCACTATTACTCTCTCTGTAACATGTGTTGTAATGAGGGGGGAGTCAGAACAACAAGTGTCTAGTGAATAAAACCTCGAGTCTTACCTTTTCACTACTTGGGCAGTATATTTCAAAATAAGAATATGTTTACCAATATAAAATCATTATAATCATTTAATACTTCTTTATAAGGAAAGGAGGTGGGTCCAACCACTTAGTACCTTCTATTCTAGAAGTATATCGCATATCCCAATCATATGTCATAAATTGCTAATAATATAAGAGACGGTTCCTAAGCCATCTAATACTTTCCAGTCGAAAATAGGCAATCTCGTCATTTAAGGCCTAATTCCAAAAGCGTGCTCCTCAATGGTACTATCCAGCTGACATCATATGGAATCTCAAAGGCCACTTAATAATTACAAGTGGAAAATAGGCATACCCTGTCATTTAAGGCCTAATTCCAAAATATGACCCCTGTAGAGATACCACCTAGCGTAACCCGTTGCCCATTTAATACTTTATCTTGGTAAAAAAGGCGGGTACAACCACTTAATACCTCAAACCCCGAAGCATGCCTTTCGTCTTATGGCCCATACTTACAATAAGATTTCACATTAGTCCATTATACATAGTAATAGGTAGCCAGATTAGCTGGGCATATTTACCCTACTGGATTTGGAACTAAACTCACGTCATTACAAATATTTATCATAAGGATATCTCACATCAATAAAAGTATACATAACTACTAGTAGCCTCAAAGTGAAGGGCCAGACTTCTGTCATGCAACTCTATTGACCTCGCATCATTATGACTTTGCCACAAATTAATCACTCTATACACACACACACACACATCTCACTGTTCCATAAATAATGCCTTATAAGGATCTTCCTTAATATGCATTAAAATAGTAATTAGGCCATATAAGAGTTTCCCCTTATTTTCACCTCAAATTCAGTTACCTTCCTAATGGAGGAAAATAAATATAAATAAATTTCTAATTAACTACGCCATATACGTAATAATTGTACATGAATTACATAGATAGAAATAAATAAATATCCACGCTTAATAATTTCTAACCGCACAGATTTTACGCTCTAAACTAGCATTTATTGGAACTCAAATGTCCAAAACAGGAAATAAATATTCATAATCAAAACTGCAATAACAAACTTGTACATAAAATAGAAACTCTATGTATTCCACCAATTCAATGGAATACTTTAACAATAAGAATTGCAATCTAAACCCTATATTCTAGTCAACTCCTCCTTTACAAAGAAACAGATAAGAATAAGTGGTGTAAACTACAAATAGAATTCGTAACCTAAACCAATTATTATAGTGAAGAATCATAATTTAACCCAAAGAAGAAGGAGAAGTGGAATATACTATGAAAATATCATAAATTGCATAACGAAACAAGTTCCATCAAATTTAATGTAAATAATTGGGAATCTCAGCCTAGAATTAACATATCGAATTAAAAAGGAATTTTGGGGGATTTTATCTATCATATTTTGGAAATCCCAAAATCCCTAAGGCAAATTCAAATCCGAATGAAACACACTAAACAATTTTTGAAAAGAAATATAAAGGTTTCAACTCATAAATTAGCCTTAGCTTTACTTATTTGGATTTACAGCCTTCCAATCTCATTCATAATCTCTCTCTTTTGATATATACACACACACACACAATAGGGAAGAGGTACATATATTCATTAGATTCAGAACAATTGAAGAAGAATAGGATAATAATAGATTGGAGGAAGAAATAAGTTAAATCCTTACCTGAATTTTCTACGGAGTTTTTGAATCTTATTAGAGAGATAGCAATGGTAGAGTTTTGTCGTATTCCCCAAAATAATATGAGTAAAAGTGGAGAGGATAGGTTCCTATTTAGAGGAGTTGAAACGCACCAGAACCATAGGATGGAAGTAGGTAGAAAACGGGTAAATCTAGAGCACTCAACCGAATAGAACATATCACAAAACCCTAGCCGCCACTAGCAACTTTCGTTGCCAAGCAGTCAACCGCCCTTGGGCAACCGGTCGACCGCTACGGTTGATAGGCTGCCATTCAGGTCGACCGCTATCTTATTTAGGGGCGTTTATTTTTTTCCATTACCAAATTATTTTATTCCCTAATTAACTTTATAACTTCAAGCCTTAAATAATCGTTTATTTAGCCCCCAAGCTAATATTTTGAATTTTAAATCCTAAATTTTATTTCTTATTTGAATTTGAATTCAAACTAAATTAATTTAAATATGATGACTTCAAATGCTCATAACTTCTTTATTTGAGCTCCGTTTTCAACAGATTATATATGAAAGCAGAACATAATTTCATGACAAACACAACAGAATAACTTTCATGGTCAAACTCCAACCTTTATAAAATTTCCATATCCAATTCTTATCATATTTAATTTAATTTACTTTATTTATTTATGGTTCATTTTACGGGTTGTTACAAAAAATATGTTAAAAAATATTCGACAAAGATAATACTTAAAGAACAAAATTAATGCTAACTAAAATCAACTAGTCGATAAGCTTAATGTAGCTGGTTGATAACAATGGTCGACCACTACAATAGCCGGCGATCGACTGGTCATAGAGTTTCAGGTGCAGATTAACCTCCACCTAAGGACCGGGTTATATATAGATATATATTTGGGTGTGTTAGTATACTAATACAAAAATTAGTTCCGTAATTCTTGACTTTTAGATGTTACAGGACTGGGTAGATGTGTACGTGGGAAATTAAGCCTGGACACTATTTATTCGCCAAATTTGATATTCGACAAAGGCGATTCGGTCACTAGTGGCACTCACGGGAGTTTCCTCGGTGGATGCGTGAAACTGTTGGTGCATGCCTAGAGAAGTGTGTAACCCAGTACAAACGGGAGGTTCCTTGGTCCATATAGCAATTAGGATGTGACAATGTTGGCGGATGCCCAACGCAGGGCAATAGGAGGCGTTGCAATTGAGATTGGACTTGGATGCAGCGGATCCTAAGACGTATTTAGCACGAGTTGACATTGCGGACTCATCTCAATGCATATATATGATACGTTGTAGTCATAGTTTAGGAACATAGTCCCAAGAATGATGTTGTACATGATCCTATGTTAGGAGTAGTCCCAGAGGTTATTAGTCCCCGTCGTTGTTTTAAGGTTCGATTAGTTGTTCGACCCTAAGTGTAAACCTTCGCAAAATGTAGGTCGTAGGTGTATTTAGAGCTATGTTGCTTAGGTCAATGAAGCCAAACTTAGTAAGTAGTTCACAAACATGGGTGGGATACCCTAGGTCACATAGGTTTGGTTATAAATGAAATCAATTGCGTGTGATCACCATACAATAATGATGTAACTCATTCAATAGACTTCTTTTTGAACCACTCCTTTCATTTTCCCCCAATCATAGGAAGACAGAGTAGTACTTGATTTGGCCCAGGCATAATACGTAGAGAAATGAGCTAAGTGTTGGAGTCTAATTATTCTTCGTTATTCCTCATGTAACTATTTATTGTATTAAAGGTCTATCAAAACTTATATTGTACTTTGGAAACATTGTATATGAACTAAGCGTTTTTGGAGTTTGTTTTCCTCAAATGTCTATTTTCAGGACTTATATTTTAATTCCTTTTACTATGAGATCTGAACTTGCAGAATGTTTTAGATATTATCTTAGTCTCTGTAATGTTTTAAAAACCAACAATTCGTACTTCTTTGATGATACAAGACCGAAAATCAGCCTAGGTTTTGGTTTTGGTGTGTCCAAAGGTGTGGGTTGTTACACTCCTCGTTCTTGTTTTTTCTGCCTTTTCCTTTTACCATAACAATCTATCTTTTCAGAAATTGGGGGCTTGGCACATGAATACCGTGGATATATTAATGTCCAACATTTGAGGGTTGAAAAAGCGGGTCATTACATCTGATACCAGAGTTGAAGGTTAAGAAAGAACCTTAGCTTGAAGAGGTATAACTCATTAGAGATAGGGTAAGTGATGCCCTAGAGGAGTGGGTGTATTATACATATGATAGTGTATTTGTATTTGTTAGTAATGTATGCCTTAAAGGTATTCCAACTACCAAAATTAAAGAACATACATAAGGTAACTTACGTAAGCATGAATTATTAAAGTGTTTAATTAATGTAGGGATTAATAATGTTCATTCGTTAATCCTCATCAATTAGTTTAGCCATGCTCGACTAGTTTATGAGCATCATTATCCTTTATAGAATGATTTGACATGCTCGACCAGTTTATGAGCATTATTCTTATTTGTACATATATTAGCTTAGTCTTGCTCAGCCAGTTTATGAGCATTGTTACCTTTTTTTAATTAGTTTTTCTCAGCCATTTTATGAGCATTTAGTATTGATTATTGATTTATGCTCGACTAGCTCGTGAGCAATGTGCCTTTTTAATGCATGGGTTGAGTAGACAGTAAATTATGGGTGCACTGAAACTAACATCTTGTGAATTGAGTTTCGCAGTTTGACTGTAAGGCGTTCAGTGAAAGTGTTGGTTTAACAATTAACTATAAAATAAGTTGTTTATTAAATCTAAAAGAAAGATAGAATACATTGAAATAAATACTTGTGAAATAATTTTATATAAGAAAGTAATTTTATATTAGTATGGTTTATAAAATATGGTTTGTAAACAAGGAGGATTTAAACTGATGTTTAAAGAACTTAAATCCCGGTGTCTTTAAAATGTTTTACAAAATTTTGGAAAATAATAGTAGTATTATTTAAAAGTATTTGTGAATACTAATATTTGAAAAAGAGTTTTAAGATTTGTTAGAGTTCGAGGTTACCCTCGAAATCAATGAATCAATTCAAGAACAAAGTATTTGTATGTTATCCAGTTTAAGTGGCTCGAAGTGACTAAAAATGGACAAGAGATGTGTTCAGTTGGTAAGATCTTCTCATGGTCATTACCCTTACAGTAAGGGAATATATGGTATGACTCGGTAGGACCTATTTCCATAGTATAAATTTCATGTTACTTGATGAAAAATGATTTTTTTTGTTAAGTCCCAAAAGTATGATTTAAGTGTACTAAACTCACTTTTGTCGCTTTGAAATAATTCTAGTTATGAGTGCAGCATCATTAGTGTTCATTTTTGGGTTTCTAAGTGGCGGCCACTATAAAAATTGTTTGCTACATAGTACTTTGGTAAAACAGATTTTTGATTTAATCCCAAATGGATGGTTTGATATACAAAAGGTATATACATATTATTATTTCAAAATAATTTGAAATAAAACCAGGTGTTTAAATCTAAAGTTTTTTAATGAAATTTTATATAATGTATAGAGTGGTTTCATAAAGAGTATTTTTGGGTAAAACAAATTTTGACATGAACATTCTTGTAGAAAAGTTTAGAATATATGCTATGTTGGGTGCCCAAGTAGTAGTGGCATAACCTAAATAATTAAGAAACATTTTCTTATTTTTCCTTTATAGTATAGTGCGTTCAATATATATATATATGTAACTTTGATAAGTTATTTTACCCATGCATGTATCCTGTGCATTGGGACAGTGTGACAAGTTCATCTTATTATGATATGATTGTTTGATCATTTTCATTTGCTAGAATGAAAACATATTTTTAAGTGGTTTTGGACAGCCTGAAACTTATGAATCGTTATAGAACTTAAAGTTAAGTGAATTTGAAAGTATAAAGATGAGTCCAAATAAAACTTTAATTGAGAAGGTAGTAGGTTAGAGCAAGTTTTAAATTTGTTGAACATTCATGATAAGTGAAATGAATTTGTTGTTTTGCATATACTATTCGGATGTAGTAGAGTATTATATGAGCAATAACTTGAAGTAAGTTGTTATGAAATGTGTTATAAATAAAGATATGTCTTTATAAAATGTTGGTAAACTTAAAGTTATGTTTTTATGAATTGTTTCATAAATGATTTTTGTATTTAATAAGATATACTATATGTGTAAATGAATGATGTATAAAAGGTAATTGTAGTTAAAAGAACCAACAGGATAAAATACATAAGTTGTACGTAGAACATTTTGTTTGCATGACTGTTCTTGATTCAGGATTCAAGTACATGATTTCTAGGTCGTATACACCGCTCCAAACGAGGATTTTTCACTTGATTCTCAACGGCAAACTCTTGAAATAGATTTTTGATATGATCCTGAAATTCTCTATCATAAAATATAGCTATGTAAGGGAAACAAAAGTTTCTAATCAATAATCCTGATCAGAGTTCGCATTAGAGAGGTCAAATTATATATACTAGTTAGGAATAAAACTTATGTGATCAAGCAAGTGATCAGATCGGATATGACATATCAGTGATTCATGCACATCATATGGGCTTAAGTATATATTTATGTTAAGTTTTGTTGGCTTATAGAGGTTCAACGAATGGCTCTTCGATTTGTTCTAGAGTAGCATGAATAATCGTCTAAGTAATAACCTTAGGCTATTGAGCGTAAAGTACGCTTAGTAGATTATTTATCGTCCTTATGCAAGGAGAGGGTTTTTGAACCTATGCAAACCCTAAGGTTTGTTTGCTAGTGATTTTGAATACTTATTACACTTGTTTCTTTAGCTAATTGGTTGTGTTGGAATTTCGATGATGAAATGTTTTAAGTGGGGAAAAATGTAACGACCCGGAATTTCGAACACTTCGTATTTAAATGTTTTAATTATTTAAATATTTGAATCTTGGATGTAATGTGACAAAATTGATTTTACAACCTTGTTAACCCCCTTGTAGTTAATAACTAATGGTGGTAAACTTATTTTTGAAAAATGTTTACAAAAGTAAATACTTCGAAGAAATATCGTTAATGTGGTCGAAAATCATTTTATCGACAAGCGACCATTTTCTTGACAAAAGTTGTCTGAACATTTTGTGCTTGTCTAATATATTAATGAGTAATTAGTTACAACTAAAAAATATTGTAGTATTCATGGCTAACTAAATGTGAGTAGTAAAAGCTAACAAATGGATTAAGGAGAAGATATTTTGGTGAAAACTGTGAAGATATTTGTTTTAGGAAATGAGGAATAAATATAGCATGTGAGTGGGAGCATGCATGGTGACCTTCCATGAAGGGTAAGAGGTAAATGGTTACTTCTTGGCCACTTCTACTTAGGATCCTTCACATGTTACATTACCTCATTTGTTAATTTTAAATGGTAGAAAAAACTTAATGCTAATCCATTTCTATCTCCACTAATTACTCTCTAATCAATTCTAATCTCCTCCAAACTTCACCAAACTTGGACAAGGGTTTATAACATCACAAAAACATGGAAAAGAAAAACAAAAGTGTAAGAAAGGAAACACAAGAGGGAGGCTCAAGATGGGTCGTGAGCATTAGAGGGCTAAAAGGTGAGGCCAAGTGCATTTTGAAGGCAAAAGTTGGATCTTTTGGATGTTTGGTGATGGTAGGAAGTTGTTCTACTGTTCATATGCTTGTGCCTTGTGTTTTGCATGGATTTAAGTGGGTTGTATCACTATCGAAATATAAAGTTAAATATAATGAACAAATTAAATTTATAACATTGGACCCCCTTGCTTTTGAAAAAAAAAATGACAACTTTATATTGTATACCATCACATCTTTGACCTTTTATAACATGTGGCGTGACCTTCACATTATGTATAAATGGTGGTTTGGATTATGTGCTGAAATTCGATTGGATATGAATGATCCATATAGGGATAGTCGTTATGAAAGCACTTTGAATCCCCTTCTGTTTAAACTTGTTCAATTTGTATGTTAACATATTATGACATAATACATTTTGGTTATGCTCTATATATATATAAATGTATGTGATGATAAGAAATTAGTTTGGAAATTTGTAGAACTTGTGAAACAAAGTTATGAATGTTAGAAGATGTTATCATAAAAAATCATATTGACTTTGTCGAAACCATGAAGAATATAAAAGAAAGATTTATAAAGAGAGACAACAATAATAGAGCCTTTCGAAAGAGTCGAAGGGATGCTTCGGCAAAATGTTGGATAAGCAATGGGCTTTCGAAGAAGTTAAAAGGAGACAATGTTGTCCTTCCAATTCAGTTAATTCCTTTTGAAACAGATGGTTTTGCGTGCTAAATGAGGGGTTCGAATGAGTTGAGGAACATCTTTCAAAGGCAATAGACTACAAGCTTTCACATGCGCGCCAAACCTTTCGAAACAGTGGGTTTCACCATCATTTACATTTCATAAAAGAAAATTTGGCCAAAGATACCCCTTCGAAAGCATAGATTAGCCTTACGAATCGGTTGAAACCATCCACAATTATAAAAGAAAGCTTACCTAAGTTCAATGTAGCTTTCTCATACACCAGAGGATTGGGTTCCACATTAGTCAACAAGTATACCTTCGAAAGCTACCTTCCGCATTTAAATCTTCTACTACGTTCCAAATCCTTCGAAGCCCCAAAGATTCACCTATCGCCGAAATCTAATCCCGTATCCTTTCCTACTTGCAACAGCACATCCACAACAAAGTGGAGAGCGCACCTATACCTTTCGACAAACTTGAATGCACTCAAGTTCCATTAAAAAGAAATGTATAAGGGCACCCTGATGTTAACAGGAACGAAAGGTCTTCAAGGAAACCTTTCGACTAAGTCGAGAGGACCGATTAGAAAGGGGCCAACCCATGCCTATAAATAAGACCCTTGTGGTATTGTTTTGGAGATCCGATTTCATCAAATTGGGGATTTTTCTTCTTTGTATCACTCAAGCTTCATGTAATCAAGAAAAAATATTATCAAAGAAAGTATATCGCATTTTTAGATGTATTGGTTGATCTAATGCTTCTATGTGATTGTGGTTATGGATTACTTGTATCAATGTTGATCGAAAGGCTACCTTTCGAAGGAGTCGAAACCCAATAATTCAGTTAAAACCCTTAGATCATTAGGTCCTAATCTCAAATCACCTTGACCACTTCGAAAGGAGGTTTTGATAGGATCCTAAGCCAATTCAACTAGATCGAAAGGTATTTTCAAAAGAGATTCAGGTCTCTCGACCATTCGAAAGGTTTTCTCAAAGGAGTTTCAATTGCCGTAACCTTTTTTGAAAGGTGAACTTAAGGGAGATCTATATCACCTAAATTGTTTGGATAAAGGAATTTGAAAGGTTTAAACTATTTTAATCTATTGGAAAGGTAATTTCGAAGGGATCACTTACACTTTGAACTTTGATTTCGAGCGTTGACAAGTTTTCTTGTTAACATTTTTGGTTCTAGAAAGAGGGCTTGAACCTCCACCTCTGTTGAATTCCCAACCTTAATTTCTTTTTTTCCTATCTTATTCCAAGACTCTATACCATAATGCTTAGTAAAGTCAAAGTGAGCAGGGATCTTCAGAACCTTATTTGGTTAGGTCCTCTAATAAAATTGTTGGGAATTGAAGGCTATATGAAGAGCAAATGTTAAAATTAGAGGCTTTGAGAACCATCATGAAAAAGAAGGCTGAATCTTATGATCCAGACAAGTGGAGCTTAAACCCCTTTCACATTGGCCCCACACCCATCTTTTCTTTAGGGGGAACAAAGGATGAGAGTGATAACTTGTTTGACCGAATGAAAAAGACAGTTCATTCTATACCAAAGGCACTATCTTTGAAGAAGGGATGATGGCTGATTATTGCAACTTTGCACAAAAATGGCATCAAGCAATAAGTGGGAAATTGCCTACATGTGAGCTTCAAAAGTTTTTGAAAAGAAAATTGGTCGTTGAGGGTGAAGCTTCAAAATCAAAGCTATTTAGACAAAGCATTTAAGCAACAGTTTATAAATTTTTCAAACTTTAAAAATATCTGAAAAAAGTAAAAAATAATGAAATATTTTTTCATTATAGAAAATAAAGTAATGGGTTGTCATATCAAGAGGCTAATTAGCCATAAAAAATCTAGAAATCGTCCCCAAAAGACAAGCTTCAAGTCGAGACTCCCTAAGGAATGTAATCAAACTACATCGATTAAGAATGTTTATTTACTAACCAAGGAGGAACTCAACTATTGGCCATCCCAGAAGAAAAAGCCTAAATACGAAAGGAATCGGGGAGGATACTACTGCCACTATCACATGATGAATGTGCACAAAACAAATCAATGTAGAGCACTTGAAGGAACGGTGATCAACCTTTTTAGACAAAGAAAAATCAATAGATTTGTAAAGCGAGCTTAGTCGAATTCAATAAAGCACCGTTTTTCTAAAAAAAATCTACATGGTCGGGAGTAGAATTCTCCTTAAACTTGGAAATTACCTTAAATGGTCAAGGCCTTTGTCCGCACCAAGTTGGCCTGGTCAAAGCGCCTCCTGGAGGGAGGTTGGAGTAAGCCTTTATCTGCGCCACACTATGGCCAGGTTAATGCATCAACAAGCCCTTGGTCGCACCACGCTATAGCCAGATCAAGAACCACTTGGAGTGGGGACGAAGTAAGCCTTTAGTCATTCCACGTTATGGCCTGGCTAAGGCACCGAACAAGCCTTCAGTCCCGCCATGCTATGGCTAGTTGAATCACCTCCTAGAGGGAGGATGGAGTAAGCCCTTGGTCCCGCCATGCTATGGCCTGGCCAAGGCATCGAACAAGCCTTCAGTCTCTCCTATAAGGCCTGGCTGGAGCGCCTCCTGGAGGGAGGTTGGGTAAGTCCTTAGGTCCTGCTTGTGGATAAGCTAACCAAGTGCACCAGACAACAACGGACTAAGCTGTCCAAGCCCGAGAAGCGGTATATCAAACAATGACAACATACGAAGCCTAAAGGGTGGCACATGTCAAAAGAATCAAAACCAAAAGAGTGATACAAAACAAAAGGCTCAAATAGGAATCTACGGCTTTCGACTAATTTCCAAAAGAGGATTTCTGGACTTCACTTATTAACACCCGAATCTAGGTTTTGGGTCTCTTACTATTAATTCTTAAACTTCTCCCATTAATGCCCGAATCTAGGCTCTGGGACCTCTATTATTGATACATCTATAAAGCATACCAAGCTGTGACGCCCCTACTCTATACTCATGCTAGCCAAGGACACTACGGGGTAATGCTGTCGACTAGCATGAAGAATAAGGTTGTTGAGGAGCGACCATCTGTGTAATTTCTTTGTGCGAGTACCGATATGTTATAAAATATAACTTACACTTCATTTCAAGAGGAAACCCGACATATCAAATACAAACTCAAAGATACCACACAGTGGCTAAGTGGACCTCGGAAACAAATATAGAAATAAACATAACACAAATCAGTCACAGACATTCATATCACAAAGGCGGAATCAGATATGAATATATCACATAAAAGTGTACATCAAAGTAGTGGTCAATATAGATCCACTACATCATAAAAGAATAGATACAAGTACTAGACAAAAGAATAATTATACATCAAAGAGTCTCTATCTCAAATGTATAATAACAAAAACTACAAAACTGTGTAGTTAGACAAAAGTCAGAAGATGGTCCCAGATAAGGAGTCAAGCAGAAGCACATGTAACATCTCGGTCTGACCCGAGTATTATTTAAGAAGAAAATAATAAACGGATCAGTCTAGCAATAATTATCATATATAAAATGAGATATGAGTAGAGATAAAACAAAAACGTATTTTAACTATAATGCCAAACTGTGACAAATATACTTTAAACACAACAAAATCATACAATATCTCAAGAATCTCAAAGCACCGAAAAAGAATGTGAAACACAAATTCTAGAAATCATCAACTAGAAATCCAGAAATCACAAAGGGGGGAAGGCTTATCACAAATGGGAGCATGAAAACTCACCAACACGTGTATCACAAACGGAACTCTATTCCATGGTCGCTAACCATAAATTTTGAGCCAAAGCTCCACAAATGGCCCGAAGACCACGGGTCGCTACCCCGCCAAATTGAACCGAAGTTCCACAAACGGGGATTGTAATCCCCAAACAAAGAATTAGACATTGCACATCACTAGTCTAAATCACAAAATGATCATCATCGATCAATAAAAGTGTCGATTACATTAAGCTAGTAAATATATGAGTTTAGCTTCATGTCCCATAACCACTAGCTTAACTTAAATATTTACGAACAAATTGTAGATTCCCACTCGAAAATTGTCACAAGAGTTCAATCGAACAAGTCCAAGAATTTACCGGCGAAGTAAACGCAAGCGTTTCATACCACTTGTTTTGCTAAGTCGTTTAATTAGATTTTCTTATACGAATGAGGTAAAGGTTTGTATATACTAATAGATTATAAAACAGTTTTACAAATGAGCTTTGTATTAAAAATAGAGTTGAAATCATCTTTGTAAAAGAGTTTGAATATTTACTACTAGTATAGAAACCTTTGTATTTTAAAGTGACAAATCACAGAAATGATTGTAGAAACAATCAATCATCATAAATTCACATACGAAGATGTGAATCAAATCCATAGAAATCGATGCCGAATCCATCAAAATGGATATACCCAAAAATCCCGAAATAGAAGTCACCAAAATCGATAATAAATGATAACAACAAATCGGATAATCACGAATCGATTAACATTGGAATCTCAAGCAAAATAGGCAAACGGGGCTGAAGCAAGCAGGTCAGTCGACTGAACCAGGTGGTCAGTCGACTGACACAGGGAAACGATTTTTGTATCCCCAGGGTCAGTCGACTGATACAGACCCAGGCAATTTTCTGGGTCCTGGTTCAGTTGACTGACCCACTGGTTCAGTCGACTGAACCTGCTTCTATGCATTTTTCATATTCTGGTTCAGTCGACTGAACTTCTGGTTCAGTCGACTGAACCTGCTTCAGAAGCATATTCAGTCTAGCCCCGCCTTCTGGGGCAAAATCAATTACACGGAATGGGAGCGAACGAGCGAGCAACATCGACTAGGGATTTACGCCAAGCGACAACCCAGCCTTGTATGGCCCTTTGAAACACCCCACTAACGTGTTCAAACATCAAAGATTGGATTTTTAAAGATTTGAACTCAAAACACCAAAAATTGGAATATTCACCAATTCAATTCAAATCATAAGCAAATGAACAGAAATAAGTGTTAGGAATTCATACCTAACAACAACGATATCTATAGAAATAGATGTGAGTTCAAAAACTCACTTTTAAACCCAAAAACGATAAAGGAGAAGCTTGAAAGCAAAGGAAGATCAACTACTCTACCACTTCAACTCTAGAAGCTCCAATCTAAGTCTAAAAGCAATAATTTCCCAAATTAGGTTATAGAAAATTTCTGAAATTGGAGAGAGATTGAGATGGAGAAGAAGGAGATGATGCTTGCCTTAGCTTTTCTTTGAATTTGGAGCAAGAATTTGTATTTGCAAAGAAGATTAGGGCTTAGGAATTCTAATTCTTTTTCTCTACCCCCATTTTTCTAAAGCTAGAGTGTTAGGAAATATTATGAAGGAGTGAAGAGGAGTGGAGTGGAGTTGGGTTGATATGTTGGGTTAATGGGCTGAAACCCAAACCCAAAACCCTAAATGAAAACATCAAAATTTTACTCAACTCCAACCATATCGATGTCTATAATCAAAAAAGTTGTAAACGCCATTTTGGACTCAATGGAGGTGGTCTCGAGTCCCAATTCGACTGTTTACAAAAAGTATCTTTTCGGACTTTAATCCGATTAACGATTCTATATTTAAATAAATGATTTAAATATTCAATCGTAAAATATGCGAGTTGTTACAGACTCCCCTACTTAAAGAAATTGCGTCCTCGCAATCTTTAAGAAATAAATAAGAAGTAACAACACTAAAAGCATATCAACACAAAAAGATAAATTGAAATAAGAAGTTCACCTTAAGGAGCACGAGAGAGCAAGTCCGGATGTGCTCGCTCGATGAATTCTCTGGATTCCCAAGAGCAATCCTTAGGTTTTGAGGACCATTGAACTTTCACAAGAGGAACATCTATATTTCGAAGGCGTTTAACCTCCGAAGCAATGGTTCGAATAAGATGTTGCTCATAAGTAAAATTAGGCGAGACTTTAATTTCTTCAATAACACCGGGCTCAAGAACAGAATCGGAATCTCGAAGACATTTCCGCAGTTGAGAGACATGGAATACGTCATGAATAGCCGAAAATTGAGCCGGTAATAAAAGGCGATAAGCCACGGAACCAATGCGTTCGGTGATGGGAAATGGGCCAATATATCGAGGTGCTAAATTTCCCGATCGACTGAAACGCATAACACCCTTCATAGGTGAAACACGAATAAACACAAAATCTCCAACATAAAATTCTAATTTCCTTCTTCATGGGTTTCGGGTCTTCTAACTTTTGAATTTCGTTAGTTAATTCCCGAATCTGGGTTCTAGAGAAATTA
Organism: Allium fistulosum; assembly: GCA_030737815.1. Taxonomy (NCBI): domain Eukaryota; kingdom Viridiplantae; phylum Streptophyta; class Magnoliopsida; order Asparagales; family Amaryllidaceae; genus Allium; species Allium fistulosum. Next base: position 925,184,902 of record CM060906.1, read on the forward strand.
ATATTGAGATCCCTATGAATTTAAAATCTTCAATTAAAATCGGGATCTATCTTACTAATACCCAAATCAGGGTTACTGGTCTTCTATTACTAACTTTCGGGCAACACTTGTAAACACCCGAATCTGGGTTTCAGATCTTCTAAGGATTCCTAATCTTCTATGATTTGTTTCCTGATGATGATCTCCGGATTTTTATTATTAAATGATAATTCTTGGTCTTCTTTCTGTTGTTGTCAAGAGAGAAATTTCTAAACTCCTATGATAAATGCCGAAGCTAGATTCTTAGTCCTCTACTATTAATTCTATAATTAGATTTCCAGTCTTCTATTGAAATATTTTGAGTCAGATTCCTAGCCTTTTTTTATCATTACCAAAGTTGGATTTCAAGACATGCAGCAGTGTCCACTTATGGAATTTATTTTCACTTGTTATTTTCAAATGATTATCTGTTAACTTCCATTACTTAGATTTTTGAATTCTTAATACTATCACTAATAATGTGAACAAATCACTGAACATGTTCTTGCATAGGTAGCAAATTAATGATAAGGGATGTCATCTACTTTGAACTTTTTTGGAAAACGAGACCAGTAAGGAAGAGTGAATGGAGTAGCAAATGTAAAAAACCATAGTCCAAATTATCAGAAAGAAAATTCACAAACAACATTGTAAGAATAGACTACAAACTAGGTGATATTTACATAATTTACAAAATTATTTACAAGCATATAGCACAAGAGTATATTTCATAAATCCTGGACAACTTTATCTAGATTATTAGCAATTAAAGAATCAATAATATGCTGAATTTATATACAAAGAATCACTTTAAGCTTCTTTTCCTTTTTCTTTATTTCGTTGGCATTATCAATGGATTCGATACGAGTGTTTAATGCATGGTTGAAAGCTTTGTTGGCACCTTCGAGGGTCTTGTTTTGCCTTTTTAAATCGGCAATGTGCTTTCATAGAAGATATTTATCATGTTCAAGTTATTGAATTCTAGCTACATGATCATTTATTCACTACGAATCCTCACTTTCTATTGGTCGTCAAAATATTTCATCATTTCAAATTTGACCTTCCTGCACCATTCTCCAGCTACCTTCTCATTTAAATTGGGAGGAGGGTTAGTCATAGCTAGAATTTTTAAATAGCTAAAGATGAGGACCTTGTCGATTTCAGAACAGACGAGGCAATCAAAGAAGTTGGTAAATTGATATTTTGAATGTTATTCCCCATGATAAATTCCATGGATTTGCACTGGACTTGACTATCTTTTAATTTTATCTCCAAATCGCTTATCTATTTGAGAGGTTTAGACATATCTTGATCCAAGTCAATTAAAGGATTCAATTTATTTTGATGTTTTAATTAAATAATTGTTTCACATTTAATCTAGATCTCCATTTCGAGACTTTTAACCTAATCGTTAAGGTCCCTAACAATCGACTTCTAAAGCAAAAATTTCCTGCGCTATTCTAACGCTTCAGCGTTGCCTTAATGTCAAGTAGACAGAGGATCTTTAAAGAGGCTCTTCTTTTCAATATCCGTGATCAACCTAACTCTGATGTTGGTAAAACGAGATAATGAATCTAAAGAGAGCAGCGTGGTAGATAACTGTAACTCCTATTTAAACAAACAAAAAAGGAATTAATACTCAGATCACTAGTTTCTTTTATTACAATAATGGAAGTTACAAATTAGAAATAAAACAAAAAGTACAATCTCATTGTTATAATCAAATATTTGTTTATTACACTTAAAGTTGGGAAACAACATTTTTGACTTTGTTCAAAGAGTTAGCTGAATGAGTAATTGTCAAATCGGAAGGGGCATTAAATCCTTCTAGGGTAATACTTAGAGGATATTTGCTATAGTCCCATTCCCCGGCAGGAGGACTATCACGACCACATATTAATTTGGTCTGATATGTTCAAATTTCCTTAAGAAGTTTTCCTTTTCTTCGCCAAGTAAATCGAAACGAAGGTGGGGATGTTGCATATAAAGCCTCTGAAGATCTCTAAGAAAGCAATATCTAGCCAATTTTGAGAATTTCAAGAGCAAGGCCTTTTATAAACAATCTCTTCTTAATTTGACATATTTGCTTAAATAACCTCTTTTAATAGGATTGGTCGAGAGACATATACTCTGTAATAACATAACAAAATACAACTAAGTAAAAAAGGAAACTAATATAGAAAATTCACATTACATAATTACAAATGTTCATCTGGTTCATACAAAACTAATTTTTTGAATAACTCGAAAATTAATTTATCCTACAATATTTGAGTTTTTCCGAAGGTAATTCACGAGGGATTGATTTGACTCGTGGTAAATTCCAACAAGCCTCCAGATGTGGATCAGATCTAAATTCATTCAAATATCTCCTATGTAGGTCTAAGTAGACCCCGCTAAAACCACCCAAGTATGAAATGTCTACGGTTGGGTGTCTGTTGTAAGCTTTGTATAGAAAGTCTACTAGGATATCCCTATCTTCAATCAACATCTAAAAGTGTGTTATTAATTCCTTGTTCTCTTCCAAGAGCATGTCATATCGAAGGCGCGTCCTTTTTAGTGGGGGGGTGCAGCTTCCTAATATTTAAAGGATGCTAACACTACGACGCTCTTATTAAGCTTATGATATTTATCAGAGAGTGCATTATGTTCTTTTAATTGTTTGTCTAACTTCCTATACAAGCTATTATCTACGCTTGTTTTTTTTCAAGCTTTGTTTTATAAAGTTGAATAGATTTCTTCTTTATCTAAAATAGAAAAATATGAACTATTGTTATTTGGGAAATGAAAGTCATTTAGACAAAAAATCCAGTACATGAGAAATAGGAATTGAAGTTTGTAGGGTTTGCTTTTTTCCCCCTTGTTCTCCAACATCAATATTGGCGGCTTCTTTGTGGAGATCAGAAGGCTCAGGAAGTTCAGTTTGGCTTGCTTCACGGCCACTAGGATCGGGGTTAATTTTTTCTAAAGCCCCAAGAATATCATCGCCATCCCCTCTATGAGAACCAGTATGATTACCTCCACTTCTGCCTGAAACCTGATCTCTATCCTCATTATCAGGGTTATCATCATCATTATCTTCGTTGTTTCCACCTTCCTCAACAACGACTTGATCATCATCTTCTTGGTCGGAATTAGAATCTCCTTATATAGAAGGGACTTCAAAATATAAATGTTTTTCGGCGTTAATTTCTTCTCTCTCGGGAACTTCAATCCCTTGCTCCATTTCTTTGATTTTATCCATGAATCTTTTGACTGGAGCAGGATCGAGTGAGGGGAAGCTTAAATTTGGACACTTTTCAATATTGTCGGAATAAGTAAGCATCAGAGCATCCTCGTAAGAATCTATGATGATGTCACTAAGAGAAGTATTCAAAAACTATGACACCTTTTATTTGGCCTCAGAAATGGTTTTGTGGGCCATAGTAAAAGAATTTTTCTTCTTCTCTGACTTCTTCATGAAAATGGTGCATTTCTTTTGGAGAAAAGATTATTTAGCAACCATTCGGGCCTTCTCTTCCTCTAACTCTTTTAGAGTCATTTTTAAGCCAAATTCTCATCAGCTAAGAGTTTTCTTGCCTTCCTCTCCTCAGAGATAGTAGATTCCGCTTGAGCAAGGGAAGCGCTCAACCTTCCTTGTTCCCTTACTACATTATCTTTAGCAGTAGAAAGGGAAGTAATTTGGTTATTCAGAGTTGAAACTTCTTCTTGAAGCTTAGACGTCTGAGCGGAAGACTTTGAAGAGCTTTCCCAAAGAGAGTACCAACATTTAGAAATTTGAAAGGAAAGGTGCGACATGAGTCAAAATTCAGTAAGAAATAAGATAGTTAGTAATATGAAACGTACCAGAAGTTATTGCTCAATTAGAGATTGATAATGTCCTATCGAGTCAGGAACAGAAGGAGGTGGATGAATGGAAGTAAATGAGGGAGAATTTAAAATTAACCGTACCATCATCTCAAAATCATTTGGAGAGACCGGTGATGGGGGTCTAGAGGGATTCAACTCTCGAGAAGGAGTTGAATTGCCTAAATCCTTTTGCATCTTTTCGATGACCCTAGGTGAATCAGACACAATAATGTAGGACATGAGGTCATCTTTTCAAAGAGTCATTTTGGATTGGTCAATAGAAGCTTCAAGAGTAAGACCCTCTAGAGTTTTGCCCACATCAACAGTTTCACCCTCTTTGGAGGAGGAGAAGATTGGACATCAGTTGTTTTAGTTTTCGTAAGAGAAGGACCAGTCATAGTCATTCCACTCAATTTCCTTTTAGCGATCATCCTTGACCTAACAATGGCTTGGGTAAGAGCTGAAGTGCTAGATTTAGACGTTGGAGGGAGTGGTTCTTTAGTGGTTAATTCAGCGGGGGGGAGCAACCGATAGAATCACAAAGTCATAAGTTAATAAAACAATCTAAGGAGTAACACGATGGTAAATTACAAGTGCTACATTTAAACTTACCAGGTTGATCCGAACAAATTGGAGACATGGGAGAAATTTTTTTAGAATCACCCAAGGTGTAACGACCCGCTATTTTGGACCATTCGCATCCATTATAAGTGTATAGGTAGACACTCATGCCGGAGTTGAATTGCTCAAAATACCGCGTTGTTAATTTAAATTTGGCAAAACTCAGCATATGCAGTAAATAAATCAATCACAGAATCACAGACACAGAGTAATACAATAATACGCAGCGGAATAGATAAAATAGTAGTTCATGAAGCTACTATATAAACATCAGAGTTAGAAATAAAATACAACAGAATATCTCAAATACAGTGAAGTCTCCAATACAAACAGATGACTTCTGTGAACGAATCAACTGGAAAGCTAGAAGCTGAATCAAAAGTTGGATCTCCAAAGGAAGCTCCAAACTCCAAAGGTGAGTCTCAAATGCTGTATCACTCGGTCTGACCCGAGCGTAAAGCAAAACACAAAACACTCGAGTCAGGATTAACATTCTTATATCAATAAATCCAACTCAAGTGAAATACCAACTGAAATACAAGTAACTTAAAGGATGTTTGGGATAACCATCCTCTAAGGATCTTCAGAACTATCTACGAGGTGGAAATATACACTATAACACCGTGGTCATTCCAAATTAGTTTATACTTCAAAACCAAAATATCATTTCATTTCAAATATATCTATTTTCCAAAATAGTATATATATATAGGTTAAATAATTTAAAATCAAAGTATTTAATTTCCTCAAGTCTGGCAAATCGATTCAAATCAACTTCAAATTCCAAATTCAAATTTATTCAAAGCTCAAATCATCAATTTAATTCAGTTCTAAATATACCATTTATTTTTCAATATATTTCAAAGCTTTAATACTCAACATTTTCCAAAGTTAGATTTAACAGTTTCATATAGCTCTTGATTTAACTTCATTATTATTTAATCAGGGAATTTTCACTTAATAAACTCAATATCATCTAACTAGCCTTACATTTCATTTTTACTAAATATTTTCTTAAATTTATTTAAGCAAGAATTATTCATTAAATTATTTAAATAAAACCCAAGGTATAAATCATATCTTAAATCTCAATTTTCAATAAGTTTCAAATTTGTTTAATTAATAAATTATCTTTCCAACCTTAACTTATTCAAATTATTACCAGAATCTATTTTGAAAATATAATTTTTATACTTAAACATCTCATAAGTATTAAATCCATCCTAATTTAAATTAAATAATTTAAGGCTCAACATTTATTAAAACCATATATTTCTTTCCAAAACCATAAAATTCATTTTCAAAATATTTTATATATGGACCAACGGTGTCTGTATATATACATCATATGGTTAAGTGATACGGATATTTATCATTTCAATCCAAAATTTAAATATATACGGGTAGATATCATTTCGACCCGTAATCCCAATTTCAATTCAAATGAAAATCGCTTGGGTTTATCATTTCAACCCATAACGAAATTCTCCTATTCTAAAGTCCGTTCGGGTATGTATCATTTCAACCCATAGTGAATTCTAAACTACAGGGAACTTGCAGAGTGATAACAGATACAAAAAATATATAACAGCAGGCATATATCATCAGTATAAATAACAGATACGGGTGTCAGATGTCACAGGTGAACAGATATAAATAATAGTAATAACAGGCATATAATACTAGATACTGGTGTCAGATGTCACAGGTGAACAGATACAGATGATGGCATAGATATAGCAATATAAATAACTAACAGCAGCATATTTCAATTGTCATTTCAATTGAAATCAAATTTAATAAATAAAAGAATGTTAATCGTGAGTGATTGCTCACCTTTCGAGGCTAGAGAGATGAATGAAACTGAAAGCGAATAGACAAAGACAAGCATCTAGATCAAGCGGGCGGGATAGTGACAAGTTAGGAGTTTGCTGCGAACATTTGATATCGAGAATGTCAATCAAAATGGACAAGAGATCGATGAACAAGATATTTTTTTTTTTTATAAATTTCAAAAATCAATTTAAAACATACATAATAATGTAAATATAATTTGAAAACCAAACTCATGCATACCTTTATATATACATATGTTAATATGAATTTACATTATACAGCTTTTTATATATATACACACACAATGAGAAAGAAATATTGCTATAAACCAATATACATGTATACTTTGAAATCAATAGTAAAAATATAATATATATATAAGTTGATATGTAACTTACTTGTACAAATATGCTTCTGTACGCAAAACATATATACGTATATTTAACTTGAATCCTTACAACTTACATACATTATATTTTAAAACAATATATAATAGAAATGTCAATGTTTAACATAATTTATTAACTATATATATATATATATATATATTTCAGTATTTAATATAAAATCAATATATACATGTGCAGGCTACTTTATGTGCAGACACAAGCCAATGTAAACAAATAGGCATATGCAGACCAATATATAACAGAGCATATTATCTATATACGAATCAGTAAAATACTTAATAAACAACAAGTTATATATAACATATATATACAAACGAAATTTGATAGAATTTGTTCTTTGTAAAAGTACATATATATATTTTAAAACAGATTGTAACTTATATATATAAACATATCACCATTTACATAGAATCTGTAAAGACTATAAATATTTATATATACCCAAACAATTAAAATGAAATATTTATATTTATATACTTTGACAGAAATTTATATAAGATCAACCATCCTATATATAACAGGCATTCAAATACACAATACAATTACATAAGACTCATATATAAGCAATAAGTTATAAATATTCAAACTAACATAATATACTATATATACGTAAGAACCAACTGACATTAACATATACACCATAAACTAAGATATTATATGTACAATAGTATATATGCTATTGATATAAAACATTAACATGTTATACAGTAAAACAAAACATAGATGACACCTCGTTTATCACATAATATACTCTATAACTTATATATATATATATATATATATATAAAATGAACTAAATAAACTGCCATATACAAAGGTGCATATTTAAATAAAGAGGAGAAGAACCTTAGAGACTGGTCGGGGACAAGGCTAGTTCAGTAAGGGAAGAGGCGATGGACGCAAGCAGCTAACATGGCGCGGTGCTAATGGAGTGGTGGGCTGCTGTACGTGGGGAAGGTATGATGTGGCTTTGGTTTGAACCGAAGGGGACGGGTGGAGCACGAGGTGTAGGTCATTTTGGGGAGTTGCAGTGGTGGGCGGTTTCAGTCGAAGGTCAGAGGTGGTGGATGGCGAAGGTGGTGGTTCGGGCTGTCGCAGTGTGGCCGCACTACTGTGCATGGGGAAAAGGGGTGCTGCGCATGACACGGCTGATGGAAGGTATGGGAAAGGGGGTCGCTTGGTTCGGTGGTTGGGTCTGTCACAAGGCGGAGAGGGGTTTTTGTGAAAGAAACGAGGTGGGCGAAGAGGGTTTAGACGGAGAAAAGAATATGGGGTGGAGGAGGGTGGTTGCGGATGAGGCTGGTGGAATGGGTGGCGGACAACAGTGTGGGGCAGCCATCTGAAGAGAATTTTTATGGTGGAAGTTATTTGGGTTTCGGCAGAAAACAAATGGAAGAGGAGAAGAGATTTTTAAAAAAGAAAGTGAAATGCAGATCTAGAAGTAAGCTTTTGAAAATATGTTAGGCAGAGTAACGTAAGAAATAAATGAAAGCAACCAAAAAGGAAAGGAAATGGAATAGTCTCACATTGATTCAGCCGAAATATTTAAAGCAATTAATTGCTTGATTGATTGGACATCACGTTTGAATTTTGAAAAGGCATGGTAAGTTAAAAGTCGAAATTTAGGGTACTGATACGACGTACAGTTTATTTTTCTGTCGCGTACCGAACCTTAAAATATAGAAATAAATATACCGTAGAGATCAGCACGACGAGACGATCAAAACGGTATACAAATATCTGTAGCACGATCATCCGATCAAAAGTCGATAAACGGTACCAAAAATGCTGCTATACTACCAGAATTAAGATAAACGGAGCAATAAGAAATCCAAATTTTGAAAAACGAATTTCGCAGTCTGATTTAGAATGATCTGAATAAATTTTCTCCTGTTGACATATTTTGGTTTCGGAAAACTTTTAAATTCACTGTTATTAACCGGTTTGATTTGAAATGAAATTTCACAGGAAAATGAAATTTCAATATTATCAGATGAAAATTTATCAGTTGCTATATTAAAATAGACGTATTCCAAATAATAAATTTTAATTTCAAATTTTATTGTTTAAAATTTCACAAAATTTCAATTAATTAAATAAATAAAAATCACTAAAATTTTGGGTCGTTACACTCTCCCCCACTCAAAACTTTTCGTCCCCGAAAAGGAAGGAGGTAGGAGAATAGAAACAGCTAGATAGAAAAGATAGGTTAAAAGACAAGGATAAACAATTAATTTAAACTATAAATTTTACTTGAAATATTTATTTGAAAACTTCATTTGCAAGTCAATTATTTTTAATACTTTAATACTTTTCAAAAACTCATTTGTAAGTTTCTTGCTTTCTTTATAAATACCATTTATATGTTTAAATAACACCTTTATAATTATATGAAAACTATTTGAAAACAATTATTTACATTATTACTTATATTTACAAAGAAGCTGTTTGAAAACATTAAATCCATAGTTCATAAATTTATTAATTCTATCTAAAATACCTTTCAAATATTATTAATAAGTCAATAATCATTTACTTTAAATATGTTTTATTTAATTAATAACTTCTAAAATATATATAGCACTAAAATTTTCTATTAAACCAAATAATATATAAATAAACAATATTTAAAGGGATATAGTCAACAAGGAGAAGAGGGACTTGGAAAACAGAATATAGGTGAATAAATAAAGCTGAGCAGATAAGATAGATTCAAAAGATTAGTATCGGGCATGAATAATTTATTCAAACCATTAGGATTTCAATTTCAAATATTAATACAAAATTTCTTTGTTGGAAATACCTTTATAATAAAATACTTTTATAACGAAACAAATTTCATTTCGAAAATACTTTTATAACTCGATGTTTCAACAAGTTTATCCTCGTTCCTGTAGACTCTGGCAGTGCGTTGATCAGGCGCAAAGCTAGAATTCTCCAGGTACTTAGTAGACTTGTTTCAACACCCAGTGAAAATACTGGAAAAACTTTTAAAACAGATATGGAAAGTACAATCCAATCAAAACGAACAAAACCTTTGTCTAACCATGGTTCGCAGATACACAATGGTTACGCCTGGTTCCCCCAGGAAACAATCCATATCCGTAGGCTTTCTCAGCCCTGCGAGTTACGCCATGATGACTAGTAGAATGCAGGATACACAATGGTTACGCCTGGATCCCCCAGGAAACAATCCGTACCCCCAGGCAAGACTCAGCCAAGCATTTGCGCTACTATTCGCGACCTACACAGATTGCAGGATACACAATGGTTACGCCTGGATCCCCCAGGAAACAATCCGTACCCCTAGGCAAGACTCAGCCAGGCAGTTGCGCTATGCAGTCACGAGAGAACAATAAGACCATGGGTAATGCCATGGAATTCGAAGGACACTCGAGTATCATATCCGGAAAACCAAAATCAGAGAGAATAATATCGATAGAATGAATCCAAGATGTGGCCACAAATCGGATATCAAGCAGAAGGCACTTTCCATATCTTTACTTCGAAAATATGTATCATATAGTACCTTTTCAAATCACTTTCAAATATCGTACTTGTATAAAATCCATTATATATAAGATTTAATTTTCAAATCAAATACTTTCCAAAATCAAAAGTATATCAAATCACACTTATATAGACTTTAATTATATAAGATTTCACTTTTCAATTTTGAGTACCCTTTTCAAATCCATAGTTTTCGAATCAATTTCATACTCATACAAATCAATTTTATATAAGTTCGACAACTCCCAAATCAAGTGTTTAGTAACATAAAGTTCTCAAATTTCAATTTGTTTCAATTATCAGTTCAATTTCAAAATCATATACAATCTCACCAAATTATTTCTTCTCAAATTTAAATATCTTTAGTTCCAAAGTTTCCAAAATAATAAATTTAGGAAATAAATCCAAATTTCCAAATCAATATAATTAAGTCAAACAATTCATTTCCAAAATCAATGGTTTTCAAAATCATCTTATATTTACATAAGGTCCATCTTATATCAGGATCAAAATTTTACAAAATAAATTTCGCTGTATGAAGAGCCATATGGGATTGAATATCTTTGCTTTTATGGATTATATATCTTTGTAATTTAAATTGGAAATTTTCTTTTAGTAAGCAAAGATATTCTAACATGACAGCTTTCAATTTCAGCGTCAAAATATATCAATGATATTAGAATATAAGATGTACATACGTCATCCTTTCGCAGAATCACATTTGATCGCTCGCTCGATCACACAAGTTCGCTTTCGAACTAGTATTGTCCATTCGACTTCCCTAATGTGGATTTCGATATGGTTTCTCGGCTAGAAGCCATCAGTCTCCTTGCATAGCCATATACTATGATAGAGAATTCTAGAATCAAGCCCAAAAATCCATATCAAATATTCGTCATTAAGAATCGAATGAAAAATCCTAACACGAAATGGTGTAATTCACCTCGAACTTGTGTACTCAAACTTGGATCAAATTAATTATGCGAATAAAACAATATACGTACAACTTATATATTTATTCCAACTTGTTAAATATATAGTTTCATAAAGATGTTACTAAGTTAAAACATTTAAACTGAATTTTATTCAAAATATTTTGAAGACCAAATTCTTTTCAAAGCATTTCGAATCTAAATTTCATATTAGAAAATTTTAAAATTGCCTTATTCATTTACTTAACAAAACAGTTTCAACTTATTCAAATCATATTACTTCATACTTAAACATTCAAAACAAATTTATATACTTTATCAAATAATTCATACTTTTCAAAAAAATTTAGCTTTGAAAAGTTAACCTTGATTTGGAAGTACTCGAACCTTCAAAATAGTCGAAGAAATCATATTTCAATCCAAGAGTTGGAAATCAACAACAAATCAGTAAATCAATTTTAATAGAAGGGTTATATCAAATCCGAAACTCGAGGACTGAACACCGGTTCATACATTTACATATATCTTTCGAATATCAAATCATACTTCAAAATTTTTGAAATCAAAATTGGTTTCGCAAAATCACTCGCGTAGCAATGCTACTAAAGTGGCCTCTCCCTCACTATGAAACTCGAAAATCAATGTCGATGATGCGTGCACTCATCACCGAAATTATTTTCCAGCGACATAAGTGAGTTCTGGACTTCTATTTTCTCAAACTTCTTTTGAAATTTCTTCGAAATCATTCGAAACTCATTAAAATCATTTGAAACATTTCTTATTCGGAAAATACTTTTAAATCATATTATAATTATATATTTCAAAATCTTAAAACCAATTTCAAAATACCGGAGTTCAATTTTCGAATTTCAAATTTAAAATCCTTTAGTTATAAATCATTTTTATATAAATCCATTTCTTATATAACTTCAAAATTCAAATCCTTTCAAAAATTCAAATTCTTATCTTTTTAAAAGGTATATATAATCCTTATCGAAAACATTTCACTTTTATATATAGAATATAATCATACTTATAAAATTTCGATATATAAAACAATTTCCAAAATACTGATAAACCCGATTTTTCAAAAGGATGATTCAAGAATGGATTTCAAAACAAAGATAAACATTCAAATTAGAGGGACTCTAATCAATTAGGATTCTGATTCGAAGATAAGTTCGAACGAAAATGAGATAATTAAATTTCAAAATAGAAGATGAATATACTTATATAAATCGCGGGCGACCATAACCGGATCAACCGTGACTTCAAGAACAAGATCGATGCGGAATTCCAAGAAAACCAACATTCGATCGCAAGAGATAGCGGCATCTAAACCAAAGATATAGAAATCTCCGGTGAATCAATGCCAAATGTAAAGGAGTTCCACCCCTTTACAAATCATTCAAAGATTGGCGGGATCGCCTATTCTTATAGAGATCATTCAAAGTGGAGTTATGGGATACTCCAGAATCAAAAGAATACAAATAGGGAGAGACAAGAATGAATTTTGGAACCGCAGGGACGTTCCAAAGTTCAAAGAAAATTCGAGTCAAAAGGAAGAGATTCAACTCGAACGAAAGTGATTCTGTAAATAAATTTACAATATATGCTAAGTTTTGCCTAGAGCCAAAGCTCTGATACCAACTGTAACGACCCGCTATTTTGGACCATTCGCATCCATTATAAGTGTATAGGTAGACACTCATGCCGGAGTTGAATTGCTCAAAATACCGCGTTGTTAATTTAAATTTGGCAAAACTCAGCATATGCAGTAAATAAATCAATCACAGAATCACAGACACAGAGTAATACAATAATACGCAGCGGAATAGATAAAATAGTAGTTCATGAAGCTACTATATAAACATCAGAGTTAGAAATAAAATACAACAGAATATCTCAAATACAGTGAAGTCTCCAATACAAACAGATGACTTCTGTGAACGAATCAACTGGAAAGCTAGAAGCTGAATCAAAAGTTGGATCTCCAAAGGAAGCTCCAAACTCCAAAGGTGAGTCTCAAATGCTGTATCACTCGGTCTGACCCGAGCGTAAAGCAAAACACAAAACACTCGAGTCAGGATTAACATTCTTATATCAATAAATCCAACTCAAGTGAAATACCAACTGAAATACAAGTAACTTAAAGGATGTTTGGGATAACCATCCTCTAAGGATCTTCAGAACTATCTACGAGGTGGAAATATACACTATAACACCGTGGTCATTCCAAATTAGTTTATACTTCAAAACCAAAATATCATTTCATTTCAAATATATCTATTTTCCAAAATAGTATATATATATAGGTTAAATAATTTAAAATCAAAGTATTTAATTTCCTCAAGTCTGGCAAATCGATTCAAATCAACTTCAAATTCCAAATTCAAATTTATTCAAAGCTCAAATCATCAATTTAATTCAGTTCTAAATATACCATTTATTTTTCAATATATTTCAAAGCTTTAATACTCAACATTTTCCAAAGTTAGATTTAACAGTTTCATATAGCTCTTGATTTAACTTCATTATTATTTAATCAGGGAATTTTCACTTAATAAACTCAATATCATCTAACTAGCCTTACATTTCATTTTTACTAAATATTTTCTTAAATTTATTTAAGCAAGAATTATTCATTAAATTATTTAAATAAAACCCAAGGTATAAATCATATCTTAAATCTCAATTTTCAATAAGTTTCAAATTTGTTTAATTAATAAATTATCTTTCCAACCTTAACTTATTCAAATTATTACCAGAATCTATTTTGAAAATATAATTTTTATACTTAAACATCTCATAAGTATTAAATCCATCCTAATTTAAATTAAATAATTTAAGGCTCAACATTTATTAAAACCATATATTTCTTTCCAAAACCATAAAATTCATTTTCAAAATATTTTATATATGGACCAACGGTGTCTGTATATATACATCATATGGTTAAGTGATACGGATATTTATCATTTCAATCCGAAATTTAAATATATACGGGTAGATATCATTTCGACCCGTAATCCCAATTTCAATTCAAATGAAAATCGCTTGGGTTTATCATTTCAACCCATAACGAAATTCTCCTATTCTAAAGTCCGTTCGGGTATGTATCATTTCAACCCATAGTGAATTCTAAACTACAGGGAACTTGCAGAGTGATAACAGATACAAAAAATATATAACAGCAGGCATATATCATCAGTATAAATAACAGATACGGGTGTCAGATGTCACAGGTGAACAGATATAAATAATAGTAATAACAGGCATATAATACTAGATACTGGTGTCAGATGTCACAGGTGAACAGATACAGATGATGGCATAGATATAGCAATATAAATAACTAACAGCAGCATATTTCAATTGTCATTTCAATTGAAATCAAATTTAATAAATAAAAGAATGTTAATCGTGAGTGATTGCTCACCTTTCGAGGCTAGAGAGATGAATGAAACTGAAAGCGAATAGACAAAGACAAGCATCTAGATCAAGCGGGCGGGATAGTGACAAGTTAGGAGTTTGCTGCGAACATTTGATATCGAGAATGTCAATCAAAATGGACAAGAGATCGATGAACAAGATATTTTTTTTTATATAAATTTCAAAAATCAATTTAAAACATACATAATAATGTAAATATAATTTGAAAACCAAACTCATGCATACCTTTATATATACATATGTTAATATGAATTTACATTATACAGCTTTTTATATATATACACACACAATGAGAAAGAAATATTGCTATAAACCAATATACATGTATACTTTGAAATCAATAGTAAAAATATAATATATATATAAGTTGATATGTAACTTACTTGTACAAATATGCTTCTGTACGCAAAACATATATATGTATATTTAACTTGAATCCTTACAACTTACATACATTATATTTTAAAACAATATATAATAGAAATGTCAATGTTTAACATAATTTATTAACTATATATATATATATATATATATATATATTTCAGTATTTAATATAAAATCAATATATACATGTGCAGGCTACTTTATGTGCAGACACAAGCCAATGTAAACAAATAGGCATATGTAGACCAATATATAACAGAGCATATTATCTATATACGAATCAGTAAAATACTTAATAAACAACAAGTTATATATAACATATATATACAAACGAAATTTGATAGAATTTGTTCTTTGTAAAAGTACATATATATATTCTAAAACAGATTGTAACTTATATATATAAACATATCACCATTTACATAGAATCTGTAAAGACTATAAATATTTATATATACCCAAACAATTAAAATGAAATATTTATATTTATATACTTTGACAGAAATTTATATAAGATCAACCATCCTATATATAACAGGCATTCAAATACACAATACAATTATATAAGACTCATATATAAGCAATAAGTTATAAATATTCAAACTAACATAATATACTATATATACGTAAGAACCAACTGACATTAACATATACACCATAAACTAAGATATTATATGTACAATAGTATATATGCTATTGATATAAAACATTAACATGTTATACAGTAAAACAAAACATAGATGACACCTCGTTTATCACATAATATACTCTATAACTTATATATATATATATATATATATATATAAAATGAACTAAATAAACTGCCATATACAAAGGTGCATATTTAAATAAAGAGGAGAAGAACCTTAGAGACTGGTCGGGGACAAGGCTAGTTCAGTAAGGGAAGAGGCGATGGACGCAAGCAGCTAACATGGCGCGGTGCTAATGGAGTGGTGGGCTGCTGTACGTGGGGAAGGTATGATGTGGCTTTGGTTTGAACCGAAGGGGACGGGTGGAGCACGAGGTGTAGGTCATTTTGGGGAGTTGCAGTGGTGGGCGGTTTCAGTCGAAGGTCAGAGGTGGTGGATGGCGAAGGTGGTGGTTCGGGCTGTCGCAGTGTGGCCGCACTACTGTGCATGGGGAAAAGGGGTACTGCGCATGACACGGCTGATGGAGGGTATGGGAAAGGGGGTCGCTTGGTTCGGTGGTTGGGTCTGTCACAAGGCGGAGAGGGGTTTTTGTGAAAGAAACGAGGTGGGCGAAGAGGGTTTAGACGGAGAAAAGAATATGGGGTGGAGGAGGGTGGTTGCGGATGAGGCTGGTGGAATGGGTGGCGGACAACAGTGTGGGGCAGCCATCTGAAGAGAATTTTTATGGTGGAAGTTATTTGGGTTTCGGCAGAAAACAAATGGAAGAGGAGAAGAGATTTTTAAAAAAGAAAGTGAAATGCAGATCTAGAAGTAAGCTTTTGAAAATATGTTAGGCAGAGTAACGTAAGAAATAAATGAAAGCAACCAAAAAGGAAAGGAAATGGAATAGTCTCACATTGATTCAGCCGAAATATTTAAAGCAATTAATTGCTTGATTGATTGGACATCACGTTTGAATTTTGAAAAGGCATGGTAAGTTAAAAGTCGAAATTTAGGGTACCGATACGACGTACAGTTTATTTTTCTGTCGCGTACCGGACCTTAAAATTTAGAAATAAATATACCGTAGAGATCAGCACGACGAGACGATCAAAACGGTATACAAATATCTGTAGCACGATCATCCGATCAAAAGTCGATAAACGGTACCAAAAATGCTGCTATACTACCAGAATTAAGATAAACGGAGCAATAAGAAATCCAAATTTTGAAAAACGAATTTCGCAGTCTGATTTAGAATGATCTGAATAAATTTTCTCCTGTTGACATATTTTGGTTTCGGAAAACTTTTAAATTCACTGTTATTAACCGGTTTGATTTGAAATGAAATTTCACAGGAAAATGAAATTTCAATATTATCAGATGAAAATTTACCAGTTGCTATATTAAAATAGACGTATTCCAAATAATAAATTTTAATTTCAAATTTTATTGTTTAAAATTTCACAAAATTTCAATTAATTAAATAAATAAAAATCACTAAAATTTTGGGTCGTTACACAAGGAGAGGAACTGCTTGCTCTTAGAAGCGTGTTGGACGAGAGGGGGTTGTCCAAGAACTCTCTGAACTGCTTAGGGGAGGGAATGTTTTTGAAGATTGCTTGGCGTTAATAATATAAGCCTATTCCCAATGCTGCCCGAAGTAGCAGTTAACAACTTCACGATTCTCTTTCCCTCATCTTTAGGAGTGGGAACTAATAAGAAAACATAATTTAGCAAAAAAGACGATAATACAATGAAAAAGAAAATAATGTTCGACTTACGAGGAGAAGAGAAAACTCCACTTATATTTAGGAAACATTTGATGTAGAAGAATTGTGTCTCCCAATCTCTAAACTTGTTTACACCCTCTGAAATTAGTTTCTTATGGAGGTTAGCCCTAAAAATTTGGCTATTCAGATTACTAAGCTTGACCCGATGCACTAAGTAATTGAGAATTTCTATGCTTAGAGAAGAAATGCCCGATTCTAAGGCCATGAGCTCTAGGGAGATTGTGACGACCCACCTTTTTGGACAATTTAAATCAACAATAAACTACACATGTCAACTCAAACCATTCTAAAGGGTGGATTGTTAATGGAGTGAATACGAAAATAAGAGAAAAGAAAGAAAAACAAAACATAGAACCTCACAGCTGAATGATAATATATAATAATCAAATAAATAGTTCATGAAGTTGTTTTACAAATAATATTTGATTAGACTTTTACAGTACAAATCAGAGTTATACATATAGCAGGAATAAAAAATAATGCAGTGGAACATCATGATGCAGAGAAATAAATATAATAAATAGTAGACTAATCTCCGTCTTCATCCTCCGAATAGAATGGTCTTCAGTACACTGAAAAGCTCAAACAGACCCGAGGGTAATGAAAAGACAAAACGCTCGAGTCAGAACTAAAAGATCTTATGTAAGTTAAATCAACAGTAAATAAATATGAGTGTAATAGCTTCAAAGATGTTTACGGGATTTTACATCTCCTATCCAGTTTCTAATGTGCATGCAATAACTTAAGAGATGTTCGGGATTCCATCTCTTAAGGATCCATTAAACTATTTACATACATAGTACAATACATTATTAAAATATGTCTACAATAAAGTAAAGTATTAAAATAGCGTTAAGGCATTACCCATATCCCCCTTAACACATTTTTATAAATGTCGTAGTCTATATAGTACTGTAAACTCCACCGAAAACTGGTGGGCTATTAGGGAGCACTCCATAGGTACGACACAAACCTAACTTGTAGTGGGCGCGATAAGGCATATGACAAAGCACGCAAGACAATGCCCAGGATAGAATACTACCGTTTTGCGGATCCAGACTAGTGGTAACGAATATCAGCTACTACCGCCCACCTCAGAACACACTCCCATAATCAAAATCGAGGGGTGGCCACCAAATCAATCACAAAGTAATAAATATGATATCGAAGAAGCATGTCCGATCGGAGGTGCGACCTCACTTGGCCCGGCGTGGCTCCTGTTTTAGTCATATCAAGCTGACCCGAGGGGGTCAAGGCTGTGTTCATACCTCATACGGTAACGTTAGCCAAACCATCCTACTTCGTTCTTAATTCTCCACCACATGCATAGTTGCTAAAGTGGTTTTCGGTATTGGCAGAGAGTACGATAATATCCATCTTAGTCTCTTTCACAACCAAACGCATATTTCACACTGGTTGGTTCTTTTACATTTCAAACAGTTCATACTTGATGTCAAAATTTCATATTCATTTCAAAACCATTATTTACTTCAAATTCATATTCAATTTCAAATCATAATCAATTTAAAATCATATTCACTTTCGAAATCATTATTAACCTTAAATCATACTCGTTCCAAAATCGTAACCACAAAAAAAGGTTGAACTATCATATCAAAATATTCGCATTTAAATCAACTAAATCTAAATCATAACAGTTTTAACTTTGAACAATTGAATATTGAAAGTAGTTTATATATTGGAATAGTTATACTTTAAAATAGTTTATATATCTAAAATAGGTTATAGATTTAAAATAGTTATATATTAGAATAGTTTATATTTTAGAAATAGTTTATATTAAAATATTGTTATTAAAAGTTTTTTATAAATTTAAAATAAGATATATATTAAAATAGTTTATAATTTAAAAATAGTTTATAGATTAAAATAGTTTATAGATTAGAAATAGGTTATATTTTAAAATAGGTTATATATTACAAATAGTTAATGTATTAAAAATTATAAATATATTAAAATGGTTTATATGAGAAAATAGTTTATATGTTAAAGAGTTTGTATATTAAAAGAGTTTATATCGAAAATAGTTTCAAATTAGAATTGTTTCCTCCAATTTCACAAATCAATCCAAATCAACTTTAGTTCCAAAAATTCAATTTAAATCAATCTCAGTTCAACGATTTCAATTCAAAAGACTAAAGGTTTCCATTCAATTTCTCATTAAAACCATTTCAATTTATATCGATTTAAAATTCATGTTTGAACTACAAATTTAAACCACTTCAAATTCAATAGGTTTCAAAGTTTAAATTTTCAAATGTTTACAATAACTCAATTTTGATAAATTTCATTTATATTTCAAAATTCAACTTTAAGATTTCAATTTAAATCCTTTAACAATTCATTTGAACCAATTTCAATTTCAACATTTAAAATCTTAGGGCCCGTTTGGTTTGCTGTTTTTAGTTTTGTGTTTTCGTCTAAACAAAAATGCGCATTTCTTATGCATTGTTGGAAAACACACAATTTTGAAAAATGAAATTAACATAGAAAATAGAAAACAAGTTTATTTGATTTTTCGTGTTTTGAGACATAACAAAAGGACGGAAAACAATACCTCCCCTCCATTTCCCGTCCATCGTTGTAATGGTTAAGAATTGTAAAAAAAATTCATGTTTTCTTGTATTTTATAGTGTATGTTGAAAACACAAAACACAAAACTCAAAACGAAACCATACGGGCCCTTAGATTTTTAAAACAATCCAGTTCATATAAATCAAATTTTATTTCAAAATACCATTTAACTGGATTCAAAAATTAAGGATTTAAAATCATTTAATTTAACCAACCCGGTGTTCCTATATAATTTTCTACCCTATGATCAAGTGATACGGATATATATCATTTCAACCCACAATAATTTTAAATTTACAGGTATATATCATTTCAACTCACAATCCCGAGAAAAATTCAAAATCCATAAAATCGCTCGAGTTTATCATTTCAACCCATAAAGATTCTTTTCCTAATCTATAAGTCCATTCGGGTATTTATCATTTCAACCGGTAGATTTTTCCCTAACAACAAACTAAGGGAACTTGTAATGTGACAATAAGATATAAATAAACATACATCCAATCATCAAAAAATAACAACAAATAAGCATCCACCACGATCATCATTCAAATCAACCAATAAATTACAACAAATAAACCGGTTATCATTATCTTGTATTTAACTGGTAATTAAATGCAATATTAATTTAAATGGCAATTCAATTCAAATAAACTCAAAGTAAATTTAAATGACAATTTAAAATACCAAACAGCAACCAATAACTTTCTAATCATGTTATAAATTCAATTTAACCAACATAGGATGATTTAGTATTTGTGAGTGGGTTAAATCACTCACCTTTGATTTGTCGTCGATTCAAAATCCAAAATTAACCCAAAAATTTAACAGTCTCAAAATGTAGCCTAACTAGTTCCATAATGTCCGGAATTTCGATTCGATCGCATCGGAGAAAACCGCGTGTGAATCCGAGCTCGTATGCAAAAGTTATTAACGTTAGAAGATTGGAAAATTTCGACTTCAACTCTTACTTCGGTCCGCCGCCTCAAATACCCGGTGCTTGCTCTGATTTTTTGCCAAAACGACTCCAGACCCAAGTCATTTAGTTCCTGACCCGAAGTCAATACAGGGTTTTTACCTCTTGAACCCGAAGTCGCTACAGAGTTTAATTTTTTCTTTTATTGAAATTGAAATTATGGTTTTCAGCCATTGGGAAGAAAGAGGAGATTAGAAGGAAATGTACGTACAGACAATATAAAATGAAAAGGCTGCTAGGGTTTATAACAGCCTATATATAGGCAAAGGTAGGTAAGAACAAATGGACAGATCGAATTGGCTCAAAGCGATAACGACGACCCGAAAAGCCCGTTTCGTTTTCGAAACGAAAATGGGTCATCCAATATATCGTAATATATGTTTTCAATATTTTTAAACTCAATGCAACTAGTTTCAAACCCTAATTCCATTATACATAGAAGCCAACTTTTAAAATCAGATTATATTCATTTAAATCCTTTTAATTGATTTCTACGCGTTTTGAGCCCGCATGTTCAAACGATAACTCCGATCGCTACGAAACTTGAAATCCTATAATAATTCACTGTTACGGATCTGATAAAACTGGTTTCGTCGATGTCCGAGACAGTGGTCAAAATGGCTAATTTTCATGTTAATTAAATAAATTATTATTAAATTTGTTTAATCACTTTTAAATTCATATTTACAAGTTAACCATTTTATCATTCTTGATTACAGAGAAATTTAATAATCTTTTTAAAATAATTTTTCCTTATTAAACCTAAGATTTAAATATTACACTAATTATTCAATTATAACGGTAATAAATTCATTAATTATAATTTTAAAATTCCAATAAATTCATTTATTTTGATTTCACTCTTATTATTTACTCAATTATTACCTTATGGATATAATTAACGGTAGTTTATATTTTATTACATTCATATTTTACATTTATCATCTTTTACCATATTAACTGTAATAATTAATTACATTAATTTTTGTTGATTTCCAAATCAATTTCAACGGATTAAATAATAAGACGATAAATAAGCAATTGTTACTTTTACGTAATTTAATCTCATTTATAAGTTTATTGTTTACAACAAGTTTATAAATTTTCCTACAAATAATTGATTTCACATTATATACTAAAACCAATTAAATAAAATAACGTACAATTTAATTATTAATACAACATTGAATTTATTTCCTTATTTACAATTATCACAACATTAACTTTTCCGTTAATTCAATTGATTGGAATTAAATTAAAATTGTTATCAATTACATTAAATCAACATTATTAAACTACATTCTAATTGATTTCTCATTAATAAATCATAAATTTTTAATTTCACACAATATTAAATTCTAAAATCTTATTAAATTTAATAGTTTTAATTATCAAAATTTATGGGCCGTTACACTCTCCCCCATTAAGAACTTTTCGTCCTCGAAAAGGGAAAAGAAGGAATTAAGGACTTGATAAATTTATATTGTGAAGTGATTTAAATTTATTAAACTTTTCGAGTGTGCGGTCGATCGTTAGTAAATTGATTTTTTGTTCGAACGTTCCCATTGGAACGATTTTTCGACTAGATTTTCAAGAAATTACCAAGCATCGTCGTGATGTTGGGCAAGAAAGTTTCCTTGGCACATTGATTCGAGCATGGTTCGTGAGCTATTTTCGAGTCCATCGTATAAGATTTGGCAAATCGTCCATTTTTTGAAGTTATGGTGCGGACATTTTATCAAAAGCTCTTTGAATCTTTCAAAATATTTTCCAAATGGTCCTCCCCTAAATTGGTGAAAATTGTTGATATCGTTTCGGATTTTACTCATTTTTCCAAGGGGTAGAACTTTTTTAAGAAAGCTTTTATGAATTCTTCTCATGTTTTAATCGAGTTAGACGGTAAGATGTACAACCATTTTTCAGCGTAATCTGTAAGAGCGAACGGGACTAATCGAAGTTTGATTCCGTCATCGGAAAGCTGTTGGAGTTTCATGGTTGCAAACTTCTTCGAATTTAGTCAAGAAAATGTATGGGTCATCGTGTTTGAAATTGCCAAAATTTTGAAGCGTGGAAATATGGTTCGAGTGAATTTCGAAATGGTTACCCTTATGGGCGGGAAACGTATGCAAAATGGAATAGAAACTCTATCGGGAAAGATTCTATCCATAAGAGTTCGAGGGGCGTTCTCGTTCGCCATTTTGGGAGGATCGTCTGTTCGAGTTAAACGATTAGTTGTTGAGTCGCGAGTCCACCGATTTATTATTATGTCACAAGTCCAAGTACTCATGCACAAGTGAAAGTCGAGAAGAGAAAAAAATTAGAATCGAGTTTAGAGAATGAAACGGGATTTGGAAAATGAAGTGAAAAATTGTTTTTTTTAAAAGAAGGAAGGAAACAATTTATCAAGTGAAGTTTATTTTCAAAAGAGAAGTTTGATTTTTGTTTTATTTTGCTTTTTCTTTTTTTTCAAATTTTTATATGTGTTTATTTTTGTATTTTTTTCTTCAAATTTTCAAATATTTACCGAAAGGAATTTTTTTTGTTTAGCGAAAGGTTTAAATCGACAATAATCCACACATGTCCAACTTAAACAATTCGGAAAGTAGATAATTAATGGGGAAAATTTAGAAGAATAAGGAAGAAGCAGAAAACAAATACGGAATCTCACAACGGAGTGACAAAATATAGTAAACAAATAACAGTACATGAAGCTGTCTATATTATACATCTGTTTATAATCTATACAACCTTTATCAGAGTTATATATATACATCAGGGGTAAATAAAAATGCAGCAAAATAGCATGATGTAGAAAATAATAGTAGTAATAATATACGAAATCTTGGCCTCCGTCCTCCGAAGACGATCTTCATTATGCTAAAAAACTGAGGGCTGACCCGAACATAATGAAAAGACAAAACACTCGAGTCAGGAAAAAATACTCTTATGTAAGTCAAATCAATATTAATAAATATGAGTGTAACAGCGTCAGAGATATTTACGGGATTTTCATCTCCTATCTACTGTATAACGTGCGTGCCATAACTTCAGAGATGTTAGGGGATTTTCCATCTCCTAAGGATCCGTTAAACTATTTATATATAATAGTATAAGCCATAATAGGTAATGTCCATCAGTAAAATAAAATATCAAAATAGCATTAAGGCTTTACATTGATCCACCTTAACACATTTTTATAGTACTAAACCAAAGTCATAATGGGCTCGCATAAGGATAAATATGACAAGGCATGTGTGGCAATGCCCAAGGTAGGATTCTACCAATTTACCCTTTCTGGCCGGT
The DNA here is from genome assembly GCA_030737815.1 of Allium fistulosum. Classification (NCBI taxonomy): domain Eukaryota; kingdom Viridiplantae; phylum Streptophyta; class Magnoliopsida; order Asparagales; family Amaryllidaceae; genus Allium; species Allium fistulosum. Next base: position 925,209,211 of record CM060906.1, read on the forward strand.
CGTAACCCATCCGTGGCCGACCGCGACAATCAATCCAAACGAAAAAGGTGCACCCATCGAATACGTAATCATAATAGTAATACGAGGTATCAACGTCGCTAGAGGTAGCTAACCTCAGTGGCCAGACATAGGCTCCTATTTTAGTCATTTTAATTATGACACAAGTGTCAAGGCAATCCATCATCGTTCTCTTACTTCATTCATTGAATTCATTGAGCTTTCGATGATATCGAAGGGGTATATGGAAGAGAAATACCTAAACATACCCTCCGATAATTTCGAAAGACCGGAATTTTTTTACTATTAATAGGTACAACTAATCCTACAGTACTAATTTGAATATATATATATATATTGTTAGAACTACTAACAACATACCACAATCAAACCAATTAAACCCTTCGACAATGTCGAAACCCACAGATTTTCTTTTACTCAAAATATATGAATATTGTCGAAAACACTATACTCTTATTAAGTCAAAAGACTTAGATCAAAGTGATTTTAATACTAATGAAAAGGCCTTGGAATATTTCGATAGTGTTTATATAGAGAAAATAATAGTTATATTCCCATTGACTATAATGGGTCTCGAATAAGTTGAAAAGGGGAGGTAGAGTTTCAAAAGCATACAAACAACTAAGCTTGTCAATTTGGTAGGTTTCGATGAAGCCGAAAGGTTTGATAAGGTTTTCAACTTTAACAAAAATGCACTATTCTCAATCCAGTTGATGACAGGAAGTATAAATTTTCAACTTTCAACAACTTCTAGAGTAAATCAAAATTGAGCATGATTTACTCGAAATAAAGTCCAATGACAAATTAATTCCACTTTTATATACATTTAATTTTGTATCCTTTTTAAAAAAAAGAGTTGGGCCATCAAAAATATATACCGTGTAGCATTAACTTGAACCCTTTAAGATGACTTCTTGGAAAGGATTCAAAATATGTTGAAACATAATTTTGCTTTCGAAGAAGTCCATCTCTTGCCAACCACGTCAACCCCTTTGAAAGGGTCCACTTAAAGGTAGATACTTGACTTCCTTTCGACCCAATCAAAAGTGGTTGAAAATGTAAAGCGAAGTTAACTGCCTCAACCCCTTCAAAAAGGTTGAAAAGTTAAGCCACAATATTGAGTTTTAATTTACACAACTTAACCTTCTCTACGAGGCCACTAGGAAAGAATATTCTACCTGATTCATTTTTAACCTAATATTTTTAGACAATAACAATTAAATTGATTCGAACATGAATTTATGTTTTACAATAATGAAAAATTTAAATTTAAGTCCGAACCATAATTGATTCCGCGGATTTAGAAAAAAAAAGGAGTCTTCCCAAACAGGTTAGAATTGAGCGTAACAGGATTCGAGCTTGGGGACGAACACAACAATGGCAAATAGCCCCAAATTTGATGAATTCAGATTTGAATTGAATATCGACACCATAAATTGAATGAAATAAGCATATAAATGAAATTAAGGATAATTTCATACGAGTAGGAAACTCAAATCATTTTCAAAAAATTGGAACAGTGATACAAATTCGAACCCTAAGAAATTAAAATTGGAACTAAACGTGATAAATTGGTTTGAAATATAAAACAACGAATGCATACTCGAATTCGAACTTGCATTTACTAAAATTAGGAATTTAATAAGAAATTGGAATTTCCGATTCTTGCTTTGAGTTTTTAATTACATGTAAATGAAAAAAGGGGAGAAGGAAGTGTGGTTTATAAGAAAGGCAGAGCCAAAGGACAAACCATTCGATCAAATTTAAATGATCGGCCGAGATCCATGTAAGTGTATGAAAAGGTAGGAAATTTCAAGCTGAAAAAAGAGAGGTATCAAAACAGTTGACTTGAAAACTCAATAGCATCCCTTCGCTAGGGAGGCAAGTGTTATCATTAGAAATCACATTAACTTTGTCGAAACCATGAAGAATATAAAAGAAGAATTTACAAAGTGAGACATCAATAACAGATCCTTTCGAAAAAGTCGAAGGGATGCTTCAGCAAAATGTTGGATAAGCAATGGACTTTCAAAGGATGCGAAAGGAGACAAGGTTGTCCTTCCAATTCAGATAATTCTTTTCGAAGAAGATAATTTTACGTGCTAAAAGAGGGCTTCAAATGAGTTGAGGAACATCTTTCGGAGGCAACATATTACAAGCTTTCACATGTGCGCCAACCTTTTGAACAGTGGATTTCGCCATCCTTTACATTCCATAGAAGAACATTTGACCAAAGCTACCCCTTCGAAAGCATAGATTAGCCTTTCGAACCGGTTGAAACCATCCACAATTATAAAAGAAAACTAACTTAAGTTCACAATAACATTCTCATACACCAGAGGATGTGGTTCCACATCAGTCAACAAGTATGCCTTTGAAAGCTACCTTCGGCATTTATACCTTCTACTACGTTCCAACTCCTTTAAAGCCCCAAAGATTCACCTATCGACAGAATCAAAAGACTATTTCCTTTCCTACTTGCAATAGCACATTAACAACAAAGTGGAGAGTGCACCAACACCTTTTGACAAACTCGAAAGCACTCAAGTTCCGTTTAAAAGCAAAGTATAAGGGCACCGTAATGTTGGCAGCAACGAAAGGTCTTCAAGGCACCCTTTCGTCTAACTCGAGAGGACCGATTCAAAAAGGGACAACCCGCGCCTATAAATAACACCCTAGGGTATTGTTTTGGGGATCCGATTTCATTCACTCAATACTTGTCCTTTCTTGAATTTGTAAACCCTAATTATAAAATCAAATTTGGGATTATTCTTCTTTGTATTACTTAAGCTTCTTGTAATCAAGAAAAAATATTATCAAAGAAAGTATATGGCATTTCCGAATCTATTAGCTGATCTAACGCATCCATGTGATTATGGTTATGGATTGCTTGTATCAATATGGATCGAAAGGTTATCTTTTGAAGGAGTCGAAACTCATTAATTCAGTTAAATCCCTTAGATCATTAGGTCCTAACCTCAAATCACCTTGGCCACATTAAAAGGAGGTTTTGATAGGATCCTAAGCCAATTCAACTAGATCGAAATGTATTTTCAAAAGAGATTCAGGTGTCTTGGCCGTTTCGAAAGGTTGTTTAAAAGGAGTTTTAATTTCCACAACCTTTTCGAAAGGTGAACTTAAGGGAGATCAAAATCCCCTAAATTGTTTGGATAAAGGAATTTGAAAGGATTAAACTATCTTAATCTATTCGAAAGGTAATTTTGATGGGATCACTTACACTTTGAACTTTTCTTTAGGTGTTGACAAGTTTTCTTGTTAATAGAAGCAAAAAGGTTGCTATGGATGCACTTTGAAAATGCCTTTTTCGGCGAGTTTTAGAGTTAATTTTGGAAAATATCCTTAGGAGTTTCTTTGTTGTTTTAATGAGTAAAATATGCATACTTATTACTGTAAAAATATCAAGGTTTCAAAAGTTAAAGAACTAGATGAACGAAGTTGAAAGAATCAGAAGCAAATAGTCACTATAAATGCTTTTTGAAAAATTCATTGTTTCCGTAATTTTTAATATGATTTGGAAGATATCCTTAAGGCATTCTTTGCATGGTTTCTAAGTAGTCTAAGCGTATTACTTACTGTAAAAAAATGGATCTTATATCATTTATTTAAGTGATGAAAACTGGCCACAAACTACTGGAATAAGTGCAGCACTTACGTCTGGCTAACCATTGACTAGCAAACCCCGGTGGGCATCGAACTTAGAAACACTTAGTTTTGAAGTAGATCAATCTGGTTAAGGCACCCATCACAACTTGGTAGTTCCTGACCGCCTCAAAGAATGTGAATGAAGGGCTATCTTCCGACTCTTAACATTGGAAAGGTATCTGATTTCGACCGGAGTTGGGGGTCGGAAAAGATGCTCCATGAATACAATGAATAGACTGTTCAGCAGCGCGGATCCATTAGGATGTAGTTGTGAGGGGGCAATTCCAACGAAAGCTAGCACTTCTATAATATATTGATTGAATGGAGGAAGTGTCCCGGCTATACATGAATGCCTGTTGAAAGCAGTAAACCCTTCCGGGGGGAGCGTGTGGTCTGTCATCCGGTCCCGGTAATAAGATGTCATCCAACGACAGACCGTGCCTTAGGCATATCCGTCCCAGCATATCTTCGAAGACGTTGGACGGCACAGAATCTTGTGGGTTCCCGATGAACCTGGCACCTGGCAGCTTGTCCGGAGCTAGATCTATAACTTCGGCCACGATGACCGGTATCACTATGACTAAGGGAGATGAACTCTGAGGCTCTTGTTGTTGTGAGCTTGTAGACTCCATAACTAATCAACTTATCAAAACCCATCATTAGATGATAATAAGCCCATTTGTTCCCAGTGTGAAGTGTGTGAATGTGTTGTGTAGTGCAGTGCTACATAATACTTGAGAAATTCTACGAGATTAACATGGTGTTCGAACGACAAGACTTCAAAATCCAACCGGAGTGACTGTCATCGCTGACCGTCACAACCATGCCATCCAGACTTTGGAAACCGATTCAGGTCAAAGATCGTTAAATTTCGTCAAGTTACAGTTCCATCGACGAGCTTCAAAAGGCAGTCAGATATGTAGTAAAATAGTTAAGTCAAATTGTGCAAGGCAGAAGCTCGTCGGAGTCAAATGATCGATTGTACACAAGATTTCGTATCCATCAAGGGTGAAACTTGGATCGATCATCAAAGGCCCCATTCGTATCGATCACAAAGGAGGAGACTTCACATCGATTCCAAGCACTTCATCTTGTACCGATCACGAGCTGCATCTTCGTATCGATCGGTAGAACTGACGCTACGTATCGATCGCGCAGGTAGGTTTTCGTATCGATCGTTCTGAATCGATGTGAACTCCCCCATCCCTGATCGATACGAGGCCACTCCTTCCTTCGATACAATGCTCTATTGATATCCATCAATACGAACTGGAATGGTTTTTGAATGATACGAATTACTCTTCCTCAATCGATGTGAATGGTCCATTCGTGTCCATCATCCCTTCTCCTTCTCCAACAGGTTCGATTACCATTTCCTCCCTCAACCATGCTCTGACCTAATTCTGGCATCAACATCATCAGGGTTGGCCATGAAGTTGGACAAATTGATTTCAAACTCGAGTCTCATCGTTCTAAAATGGACTATTTCAACTAATTACCTAATTCAAGGGATTAAGGGGTTATATGGTTCGAAGGCAAAGGCAGTTTCTTTTTCCCGAGCTTATGATCGATACGGAAGCAAAGTGTTGGGATGGAAGCAAGTGAGAATTTGGCTAAGTCCAAAATGCATTTATATGGGATAAAAACCAAGGAAAAGAAACATTTCGACTCCCAGTCGCTATGACCGGTCGAAGCGATCTACCCCAATAATCGATACGAGGTGGCTGAATCGTATCCTTCAACCCAATCGGTACGAAGACCGATTCATGTCCAATGGTTAATCAGAGTAGTTTCAATGTCCTTGATATGAAACATAGCTCCTATCCATCATATGACCGAGATGAAGCACAAAGACAAGGCTCATGTGAGTTGTTCGAACCTACGAAGATGCATCAATACGAAACATCACATTCATATCCATTAACGTATAGCCCACAAAGACTCATATCCATCGATACGACGACAACTTTTCGACCTTTTACATCGACCCAGGAGAGGATGATACAAAGGGACATTCCAAAACAACCATCAAGCGTTGTTACGGGTCAAATTTCACATTGATTTAGGAGAGGGTCAATACGGAATTTGATAAAAAAAACTGACAACGACTCGTGAACGTGCAAAAGTTAACGAGAGTCAGGTTAGCATACATTCATGTATAACGGACTAATGTCCAATTTTTAAAAGAATAATTCACAGGAATTGAATACTCGTCTGGCGACGGTTACAACGATACCCAGTACAACAATTGGCAGTCAACAGTTCACAATTTATGTTTCTAAAGAATCAATCAAAGGTTACACCTTTCGACGAAAAGACAACGACCATTCAGACAAGTCAGTTACAGCTATTTAGGATGAAGGGTGCAACTTTTAAAAGCACATCATGTTTTCACAAGATGTACTTTGGGGGGCAGAATGTTATCCCGCCTTTTAGCAAGGCCGTGACACCAAGAACTTAACCAGAAACCGAGGACATTTCATCCCGAAGGTCGGTTATATGCAGGCTCACTATGAATATTGATGAATTTTGTCCAAGTCTGGATCAAGCTACAATCAACATGACACGACATGCGAAGCTATGGAAGCCAACGTTCCAGATTTCAAGTCAATCCGAGTCTGTATGCTCAAGATATGCTCGATGCAAGCCAAGTCGATTGATTTGCTCGTATCCATCACATCACTCTCTTCGCATTGGTTTCGCCTTCATCCATCTGACACTGCACTCTTCGTATCCATCAGCTGAAAGGCCTTGTTCGCATCCATCAAGCTTTATCTGTTCGTATCCATCAGTTACCGATTGTTCGTATCCATCAAAGAACATCGCTCCTTATCCATCAATTATCTGTTGTTCGTATCCATCAAGTACACTCAACTTCGTATCCATCAATTGGAGTCGATTCGTATCGATCCCGATAGCACAGCTCATACCGATCGATATGAATAAAACATCAAACGAACAATACTATAAATGACACTCAGCTATCGATACGAAATGGCCCTAGCTATCGATAAGAAGTGACCTATAAGGATCGATACGAACTGAGCAAAAACATCGGTACGAATAGAAAACATAGCTGATCGATAAGAACAAGGCTGAAATGCATCGATACGAACGAGGCATAAAACATTGGAAAGACCCGATCGATTCGGCGTCGAAAGTGGATCGATCCAGAAATCAAGCGCCATGTCAACTTGTGAGCACATGCCCAAAAAGCGATATGAACATATCGATGCGAACAGCATCGATACGAAGAAAACAGCCTCTGATAAATTCGAATTTGCATCGACCAAAACTCACCATCTACAAGTTCAAATGCTACCAAATTTTCACAGGAGCTTGCGTACATCCTCGAGAATGTTCAAGATCGATCTCGACTAGATTGGACCAAATTACGATTGATGCGAAATTCATTCGTATCGACCACAAATCGAGTGCACACTGCATGGGATCGATTGCGTGGGCCTACCCACGTGCCAGAAAATGTCTCCCGAGATCTGAGCGAGATATTTGCAACCTATGCCTATAAATAGCAGGCCAGAACCTACAGAAATGGGGCCTTTTGGCTCTTTGACGTCCAGACTCTGCCGAAACCATTGCTGCACTCAAAAGTCACTGTTGTACTCGAAATTTACTGTTGTAGTGCGCTGTAACCAACAAGCAAAAGTTAATAAAAATCAATCATTTCATAGTGGACGTAGGTAACACGCCGAACCACTCTAAATCTCTACGTTGTTTTGTTGTTTTTCTGATTATTATTTGGAGTGTTTGTTAGATAATCCTCTTTTTACATTTACTTTCTTCATTTTATCTCTTCAAACACTTCCGAAGAGTGTTGTGCCCAATTTTGGTACAAAAAATAAGATATGATTGATATAAGAATCAAGATTAAATAAACGATTAATTAACTAATTAAAATAGTTAATCGCCTAATTAACTTAAAATTTCTTCTCCAATTAACATGTCAAGGTGCACAGAGACATGGCCATGCAAATCCGATTCCCCTCTCCCTCGATTTCTCGGCTCATAATTTATGAAATCAAGATCCGTCTTCGCCGATGAATCCCACTTCAAAATATCTTCGATCTGCACCTAGCGTCACCACGTCCCCTCGCCTCCATCAAATCGTGTCCTCCACCTTGCCTGGTCTTGACCTATACGGTTGCTTTCACCAACGGGTGATCGGAAAAGCCTAAAGTTCGTGGAGAGATGCGCCTCCTTAAAAGAAACGCAATGGTAATCTCCAATTAACACATCAGCACTCCAATCTCCCAATAGATCTAGCCTTAATCCATGGCAAAGAGGGTTGATCATGTCCATACCTCGCCAAACCCTAGATTGAGCACATAGAATCAGAGCCCTCATCGACACGAACCTGTTGGATTTAGTTTCGTGATTTTTGGTGGAGCGGATGAGGAGAAATTGATTTTTTGAAGATCAAGATGATTAGCGATCATGGACTTTTATCTCTAGGCATGAACAATAAAAGCGAAAATGAATTTTGGAGGGAAGGATTTGATATTGGGGTATTTATAATAACACAATATTCCATTTATTTAAATTTCTCGAATAAATGGCTATACGTTTCGAGTCCGTACGGTCACATGACACGTTCGATCGCCATAAAACTCATTTTCATAGATTACCTCATTTTTCTGGATCCATGGTACTAATCTTGTCGCCATTTGAGACTATGCCCGGGATGCTAATTTCGCGTATTTCGATATTTTTTCAGTCATCGGATTATCCGATCTCAAAATATAGCGATCCGTATACTCATTCTAATTTGCAACGTCAATCCAAACTCAACTGAAGTGGTCTCGAGTCCTAATTCGACCATATGCGAAAAATCACATTTTGTTCCTCTATTTAATTAACAATTAAATATTTAAACCAATTATTTAAATATTCGATCATTAAAAATATGGGTCGTTACATTCTCCCCTCCTTAAAAAGGTTTCATCCTCAAAATCACAAAGTAATGAGAACACCTTCTAACCCTTAGTCCCTCAAAAGTCTCTCATATTCCAGAAAAATTCGGCAGAACCTCTTTTGTACACTTAGGTCCGGGAAAAATCCCAATACAAAGATGTGTATACAAATCATATGTTTAAATGTACTAGATCTTATATATTGCAGTCATCTCAAATAAGTATGCTATATCAAACCACAACTATCCCGCATGCCTAACAACCACACAAACATAGGCTATCATCTGCAATGCTAACAATCCAATCAAACATGCATACATGAGACCTATCATTTAAAAAGTAACATCCATGCATATCCTAGCATGCAAAATACTAACTTATACAATATAAAACATCAAATATGATATCCAATATGAAAATCGACGATAAAAATAAAATATCCCCAAGTGAAGAGCTTGGAATAAGCGGTCCTCATGCTCTTCTCGGTCTCCTATATCCTATCGACTTCGCTTTCATTCCACTGAACCTCTACTGCTCCACTATCCTTCGCCTAACCTGTTCGTATCATAATTATCAGTACCAATAGGCCTATGAGGTCTTGAAATCCATGGTTCATTTTCAATATCATATAATCGATTTGGTGCCAAATTCCCAAAACGTCTCTTGTAAGTTCTCCCCAAACCCGCTATCGAACAATGTATTTCGGCCACTTACAATGATCTTGGCACACAATGTTATCACACTATCCATCTCATATACAACTTGACAAATACAGATGCCATTCTACTAGACTAAAGGAATACAAATCTAGCATTATTTGTCAACCAATCGACTGTGACTCAAATGCTATCATACCATCCTCAGTCATCGGTAATCCATCGATACAGTCTATAAATATATGTTCTCGCTACTTAAGAACGAACAATCCCTCTTCCCTATGAAACTAATAGTCTCGGTCATGTCCGCACTACATCACCTCTATAGACACTACTTACTCTTCTAATATAGCCATGATCTCCACTAGTCTAGCCTAGCGCATCTTACTAGTAACAATCCGCTAAATCAAAGTAGGTCTGACAGTCAAACTAGCCCTCACCTTTGGCCATAGCCTACCGAGTTCTAAAGTCATAACCACTGATAAGCTTGAGCAATGCCCACTCTAGGAATATTGCCCCTAAACTGGTATACCGTCCACTCGAAACATCAACAACCACATTTCCCTTACAACATACATGTAATGTCATATCTATAGGAGGCTAAGAACTTCAACCATCGCTACTAGTGAAGTTTAAGATCACTCTCAGAGAAGAGATACTCCAATGACATAGAATCACTGAACCTCTCCCCTAAAAGATAGTGCCTGTAAATCCCCAAAGCGATCTCTATTGCCTCCTCATTCCCACTTGGAATGAGTACATCGGTGCACTCATTAACCTCCCGGTCAAACTCACTAACGCTTGTATGCACCACGCATCTCAGATAAAAGTATAATCTCTCCCACCAAATGGGTTAATGGTGCTACTACCTTGGGTCTATTCAAATTCCAAACTGCCATAACTGCAGGATCTACAACGAAGTCATACTCTTAAACAACGTGACCCAAACATCTCACTTCCCTACTTCAGAAGTGAAACTACCAAAATCTCATCATCAACCGGTGTCTTCTAGACACCTACAACACAATCACCAATCATGTCTTATGCTCTTCTTTCATCCATGAGTAGATGAAAGTATCGACGATGAACACAAGCACAACTCACTCAAGTGGCATCTCAAAACACAGTTAATGAGATCACCAAGGTATACTGACACATTGGTTAGCCCGAACAGCATAACCAACCAAAAATCAAGGTATCATACAAAACATTATAATCGACACACTCATACAAAATACTCTCAGTTGGTGCAAACCATCACAAGGTTCAACTAAGAGAACATCCACATGCTATAGAGCTGATTGAATAGGCCATAACAGATGACAGTAGAAACCTATTCGCCATATCATCCAGCTCACGACAACCAACAAGCAACTCCAAAGAGCCATGTTCCCTACTCATGAACACTATAGGTGCATCCTACCCAAATATACTCCTATGAATAAACCATCACCTCAATAGGTCATTCGCTCACACCTTTAGTTCCTTAAGCTCTTTCGGCATCATATGCCTTAAAGGTACAACTACTAGTCTAGCTCCTCTGACCAGATTGATACTGAACTTAATCCCCATGTTGTGGTAATCCAGTCACCTCATCGAATATGTCCGAGCACTCTCTATCTACAGGCATAAATGAAAACTCATCATGTGTAATATCGAGTGAATATAAAACGATAACCATCCCCATCCCATATAGGTGACTAATTACTGTTGTTCGCTCCTCCACAACCCCAATCGTCATCAACAGCCTCTCATAGTCCACCACTATTCTGTACCGCTTTCAGCCGGTCTATTCAAAAACTATAATACCAAACCAACTACCCAAAACAAATCAATATCAAACAACAAATTATCCTAACTCAATAAGACAAGGTCTCGACAAACTATGTATAGGCTGGCTGAACCCCTAACTAGGTCCGTCATGATCAAGGGTCGGTAATTATCTCGAGTCGTAATCATTATCTCCATCAAATCTAGATATAATGGAATATGAAACCTCGACGTCAAATAAAATACGTATGGAAACATCATATGTTGAAAGCATATCTCAAATGGTAATGCCATTTCCCTTCTTTTTCTCAATGGAGCACTCGACGAAATCAGAATGGAAATCAATACATATGCTTTCCCGGTCTATCCCCTACTCAGCTGATTTGGGATAACCCTTTAACACTGGATATAGGCTTTCTCTTCATAAAGCCTTCTCGATCATCTTCTCGAAGCCCTCGTCAATATGACCAACCTTTCACTTCCTAGACGATCACTCAACCCAATGTTAAAATTACCATCCTTTTTGTATGGAGTATTAACGGGAATAGACCATACTTCGAATCAACGAACTTACTAACCATCACCGGCTCTAGAAAAGTCGAGACAAATCTTCAAAACGAACTGTAAACTAATCCCAAGCAAATCGATCCTCGAGAATCGAAGCTATAGAGACACTTCACTAGTTCATTGTTCATTCTTGGAGTTATATAGAGGTCCACATCTACCTCATGACATCATCTAAACCCAATTCATCAAAGCTCATTTCGCGAGTAACCATCTATTCTTGCCTTCCCACAACCGACTCCGTTTCAAGTAACGGTTTGCCCTCTAGACTCCCATAATCTATATACTGCTCAGCAAAGTCAACCCTAACCATTTGAACTTGAGCACCATAACCATCCGGAACAATTTTGGCATTCTAGGAAATGATTTGTACCATCTCTACGAACATATCCCATCGATCAGAGTTAGTGAACCCAATCTTGCCCAATCCTCAACTCTAAAGATATAGCCAATAGAAGTACTTCTCACATGTCAGACCATTTCTACTCTATAATAAGAATGATCCGTCTCTCATAAAAAAAGCTGCATCAATAGAGCTCATGTTTGCAATACAACTAATATACTATATATACTACTACATAGTTTTGAAAACTAAAAAACATAACAAATATGAACTCTCTCATATATACATACACTCTAGATCCAATCTAAGGTGATAACTCCTACCCTATCTCTAGTGGATCACGGTATCAACTAAGGTTAATCATGTAACCAGAGCTCTGATACCAAATGTAACAACCGCTCTACACCTATGGTGTAGAACGGTGGTCAAAGGAAAGAAAAGGATTAAAGTAAAGGAAATAGAAGAGAATAGAATGGAAAAGGAGAAAAAGAAGCATCAAATCATCACATAACATGTCGTAAATCTCACATCACATCAGAGTAAATATATTAGTCAAATAAAATATAAAACAGTAGAGATGGTATAACAATATGAACTAATCATTAGGGTATAAGATCCATAGAGTTATACAACACAGTAATAGAGTTTATACAACTGAAAAATTAACTCAACCGATACACCGTCTCATATAATAGCAAGTCAAACACATTCAAGGCTCCATGGTGTCATGCAAAATATACAATAACAAACTCAAATATAAGTATGAGTAAATGTCACCTCCTGCTAGTCCATTTACAGAACTCCATATGTCATCCACACTTGTTCTCAAATCTACACATTTAAGAGTACCCGAATATAATAAGAAGCAAAGCATAAAACCTCGGGTCAGACAACAGTCTTGTGTAAGCGATAAACAATCTCAAAATACTATAAAAGTCGATATAGTATACAAAAGAAAGGGTATTCTAATCGTACCTGACCATTCCCTGCAACCAAAGAGTCAGCACGTAACATAGATAATATGCTACTCTACTACATCATAAAAAAGGGGTACACCATAATCAGTATCTATCGGGATGCCTAGGTATCTCCATTTGCAATACCTACTCCATACTAAGTAAACTCTAGGCGTATAATTATCTCCATCCACAATACCTACACACTTAGTCAAGTCAGGATTTCTAGGTGTCCCTACCACAATACCTACCTCGTGTGACATCCCTAGCATCCATCTAACAATACTAACTGTGACCCAGTGTGCTCAAGATATATGATAACTTGTATGACCACCAAGCCAAGGACTAGTAGAATGTCCCGGTTTTCCATCGTAGTCTCTCAGCTCCCCAATACCCATGGGACATTAGACCCAACATCCACGGGTCTAAGGTATACAAATTCCACCACGATCCATGGGCATCTCCACTGTATAATACCAATGCTTCAAATACAACAGAAACTCTTTGAGTCATCAATGATCCCTTAGCACATGCATATCCATCTGATCTCTACTTGCTCAATCCAATTTCCACTATTAATGAGGAACAACACCCACGTTCCTTCGAGGAACAACACCCACACTCCTCCACTCCACAACTCCCACCACGAACCTTTTCGATACCTACTACTCCTACAACCCATAAACAAAAGACAAGGAGTATCTAATCTTCGAAACCTACTACCCCCGTGAGCCACAAACTGAAGATACAAGTCCATCATGCTATATATCGCCATCCCTCATAATGCGAATGAGCCAATACCCCTAGCATGATCTACAAAGCACTGAACTTTCTACCTAGAAACCTACTCCCAACACGAGCCAATATCCGAAGTACCAACTCTCATGTCGAAGTGTCACACCGTCTAAATATCTCGCGAATAGAGTAACAACATTTGGACTCTAAGTCGGTGGCACTAATAAACCACCAAATCACGCACCATGAATTCTCATTAACGCCCTAGCCAAAGATCGGTCAAATTTCCAATCAACAATAGTGATGGACATACAATGGTCAAACCAACCACCTTGGTCCTGTACTTAACAGAACGGATAAGTAATACCCAAAAGGAAAAGTCCGACATCGACATTGAAATTTGAAGCCACATCCTTTACCCCGGATCCATTGGCATGTATCCAAACCCTTGTCTACGACTTATCTTGTTCATAAGGTTTTTGCATGTACGAAATCCCAATGTACAAGATACTACTTAAAACGTGATCACTGCTAATCGGCATTTTCAACCAAAATAGCCAAAAAACCAAACATACATCCAATAACCATACATATATACAAATAAGCAAACATACAACATGTATAATCCACCATATCAACCAATGTGCGTAATCATATCAATAATAGCTCAAATCTAATACTATGAAACTAATCATAGTATGGTGAGAGATAATATCACTCACCTCCAAAAAATTTGTCCAAACCAGCAATAAAAGGAAGATCTCGCCATCACGAGGGAAACATAAGAAACCGTATCAAAAATGGAACTCGTATACAAATGATATGATCGATATAAGAATCGATAAACGATTAATTAACTAAATAAAATAGTTAATCACCTAATTAACTTAATCTTTCTTCTCTAATTAATATGTCCAGGTGCACAGAGATATGGCCGTGCATATCCACTTCCCTTTTACCTCGATTCCTCGGCCATATCGACGAAATTAAGATCCGTCTTCGCCGATAAATTCCGCTTCAAAATGTCTTGGATCTACACCTAGCTTTGGCACGTCCCCTTGCCTCCATCAAATCGCGTCCTCCACCTTGCCTGGTCTCGATCTATAAGGTCGCTTTCACCCATGGGTGATCGGAGATGCCCAAACTTCGTGGAGAGATGCTCCTCCTCAAGAGATATGCGATGGTAATCTCCAATTCACACATCGTCGCTCCAATCTCCCAATAGATCTAACCCTAGTCCATGGCAAAGAGGGTCGATCTCAGCCAAACACTGCCAAACCCGAGATTGAGCATATATAATCAAAGCCTTCATTGATACGATTTTTAGTGTTGCGGATGAGGAGAAATTGATTTTTTAAAGATGGTGAGCGCCATTGTAATCAACTGGATTTTTGATCCTCGAAAATCGACACTAATACGTTCAATGTATCACATGCCGAACATTCAAGTGTCGGAAATACCGATTTGTTAGGGTGAAAGAAGAAGGTAGAAGATAGAAGAAAACTAAACAACAGAAAATCTCACAACATAGCGAATAATATATAATACAACAATGATCTTTACAAAAAGGAAACATCTTTATTCATATATACAACATCAGAGTACACTAGACTTATCCTAAATTTGTATAGTTATAGAAACTTGTCCTTATATCAACAAACATATAGACTTTATAATACAGCGGAAGAAAAATATACATGAATACATCTTGACCATCCAGCTCCTCTCCAACTCCAAAGTATCCAGCTAAACCTGGGAAAACATTCTCGGTCTGACCCGAGCATTACAAGGAATAACGCCCGGGTCAGTCTGGTAAACCGGCGTGAGTAAAACTCGATAACAAGTAACAACCAAACTAATTTTTACATTTGAAAACTTTTCAAACAAAGCGTATCTAGTAAGATCGCACTGCATAGAAAAATGAACGGGTTTTTACCTTACGATAACCAATAACATTCTAGATCAAAATCCAGTGATATTATCATAGGTCTAGGTTTAAAGTAAATAGATAAAATAGCTGAAATGGTTGCATCTCACATTCCAACATACTAGGTTATACAATCGAAAATGTAAGGCACATATTGGAGATTGGATCCCAATAATGGCAAGATAAGGGACTACCTTCCGATGATGCACCTCTAGAAAATGCACCGAGGCTAACATAGAGCTAGCTGCCCCTTTAACATGGCAGACCAGATTACCTCACCCCCTTGACACCGAGGCCTTATACTACCACGGTGTTTGTGCGCAAACCAACTCTGAAAAGGGCATCTAGAATGGGGTGACCGCTCCTTATGGTAGTTAACCATATAGCTCTGTTGCATGCCTTGTTTTTGCCATTCCTCCAAGTTGTGAGGCTTGAGGCTATGCTTTACCTGTCTAAATAGAAATCCGTCTTGGAATGCTAACACTGCCCTCCAGGCATCAATGCAATGCCAACATTCATCCATACAAGTTCGTTCTGGGTCTGAACGAAACCGAAGGCACTACTTCTATTAATCCATTATAGGGAATCCCTCCTATGGAAAATAGAAAATAGCCCTTACGCTTTAAAACTCTGTCTTCGATTCCATGCTCTTCAAGATGTCTTCAATACGAAACGTTGAGTTAGATCGAAGTGGTTTTCGGGTAACATATCCAATCCTGGTCACTTCGAAACAACTTTCAACAGTCTCGGTAAACTCAACCATGGTTCTTTAGGAAATAAACAGACAAATGACAAGAGCGTAGTTCACCTCCTAACCGTTTGTGTATGGATTTCCTTATCATTCATCCTAAAAGAACGAAACGAGTTTATACGTACATTATGGCACCTTCGACGGTAACTATACCATATAATTCTCGCGTTTCTCCTAGATATTTCCAAAGTTACGTTTTGTCCAGATTTCATAGTCGGTTATTTAACTATCAAATAAACAAACATCCAATCATGGTTTACTTTCCATATGGGATCCACTAAGCCTTCATTAATTCTCTTTAATTAAAAAACACTTTATAAAACTTGATTAAAAGATCTTTTCAAAACACTATTTCCAAACACCTTACATTTCCTTTATACTTGGAAACATTTATATACCTATCTCAATGGTATAAGTATTTTTTTGAGAGAAATGTGTGATCCTCTATAAAATAGAGGAGAGCACACATATAGCTATGTATATATCACAAAGAGGAGGTGCTACCAACATGCCTGGCAAGTAACAAAATCTAGAAATAAGAAACAAAAATAAAAGGTACCCCTATGATGAGTTCCGGCAAATCCACCTCCCATCTCACCCTAATATCGAGCTCCGGCATGGCCACCGCCCAATATTAAAGTGTTTGGAGTACTTAAAAAACTAAAGATCAACCAAAATACAAGAAATCATCACAAGCTGAGAAGTCATACATGCTACAATGAGAAAAATGCCAACCATGAATATAGATCCACAAGATAATAGAAACGCCATAATGAAGATGAAGGAGCCCTGTAAATGAGATGGCTCTGCTAGTGTATCTAAGAGGAAAATCTGCTCTGGTGGTCTCTCTACAATCCAAGATCCTGCAATCCTGCATCTGCGGTGGATCAATCAGTGTATCTGATAGGAAAAATCTACACCGACGCCCTCTCTACAATCCACAGCCCTGCAATCTGAAGTCCTGAGAACCTACGAAGTGAACCTAATCCATTATCTCCCGAACTCGCGACTACAAAATGACTAGGAATAAAGTAAGATTGATATATATATATATATGTATATTTGGTAATTAATATACATATATATGTATGAAAGAGGAAGAAAATAAGTTGTCTAAGAAATGCTAACTATCTAAACAAAAACAAGTACAGAAATTGGACTCCAAAAATGTAAAGAATATTTAAGAACCTCTGATCCTAAGCAAATTATGGTTAACATCGAAATCATTATAAAAGTTTGGATAAATAATAATACTATTATTGTTAATGTTAAAAATATTATTATTTAGTTTAAATGAATTAATATTCACTACTAGAAAAAGGTCAAATAGCGACGGGGGGGGAGCGACGGCTTCCGACAGTATTCGACGGGCTATCGGCGGCCGTCGGAAGCCATCGGAAAATATCGAAATACAACAGCCAGCCGAGCCTTTCTTCCTCATTTTCCAGCCACATCAACAAATCGAAAAAACACCAAATCACCATTTTCGACCTCCAATCGCTGATTTCGTGCTTTTTTCTCCTCCCCGTTGTGAATTCAACACCTCTTGCTCTCCAGCTAAGGTATAATCTCTTATTTTCATGAAAAATTCAGTTTTTACCCTAATTCTAGGTTTGCATAAATTGATAAATTAGGGCTAATTGGTGATTGAAATTGTTTCCAATTGTGTTATAATAGTTTTTAGCTTTCCATGATATACCTATTTCATCTTTTATCGTGAAATTGTGAAAAACATGTATAATTTGGGGTTGTTCATGTATTTGGAAATCGTTGTGTATGCCTTGGTTGTACCATTGTATATGTGTGTAGCGCTGCTATCATTGTATTGTGTTAGTTGGAATAAGATAAAATGAATGCACGAGCTAGGAATATTATATTGTGCATGTATTGACTTATGCAACAAAAAAATGCATCGAACGAGCCTTTAGTTGATGTAATACGTCGAATAAATGTGTTAAATTAAAATATATTTTTGTAAATGTGAACAGTTAGTAAAACTGTATTTTTTCGTAAAATGCGCACATTTAATTAACTAATGCCCCTTAGACAGTTTTTGGCCCCGTCTGACGAGTGTTGTACATGATCGTTATATAAATAGTCGTTTTTTTCAAAAAACGACCATTTATATTCATCTGGTACAATGTTTGTTGGATTTGTCCCTGTATTGGACAAGTTATGAACAAAGTAAGCATTTACATTTTGTATACTACTTCATCTCAAACGGTTCATAAAATTTCGGCCTAACTTTTCTTTTTTGTTTTCCTGCGTACACGCATTTGTTTACAATGCAGGGAACAAAAGGGAAATGCTGCCGAAATTTTGTTGAATCGTTTGAGACGAAGTAATATACGAAATGTAAATGCTTACTATGTTTGTAATGGGAAGTAGGATGCCTGACCATGGAAAAAAATATTTATACAATTTTTTATATCGATACGTTAAAAAATAAAATGTGCCCTATTTGAAAATATTTTTAAATTTGTGAAGTTGTTCTTTAAATTCAAATATTATACGACCATGAAAATAATCTTTTTCGAATTTGTATTCTTGAAAATTAATATTAAATTTTGAACTTCTCATTTTCTCAAATAGGAAAAATGATTGATTATTTTGTTGATCGGAGGAGATGGATGTACCAAAGAAAAGGACTGAGGGGCTCAATAAAAGAAGATTTTTATAACGGTATAAACGTGTTTGTTGAACTCGCTTTAAGTAATAACGGAAATGATCCAGAAATTCGTTGTCCGTGTAGTAGGTGTAGACATTTGAAGTATTTGTTACCAGATATTGTGAAAGTTCATTTGTGCCAAAATGGTTTCGTACCCGAGCATTATGTTTGGGATCGGCATGGAGAAGTTGTAGCAAATACTTCTGTAGAGTCTGAAAGTGTCGTTAACGAAATAGTTAGGACGACCCATATAGAAAATATGGTCAAAGATGCAGCACGATCAATGTTTCCTATGGTTGAAGTTGACGACGATGATGGAAATGTTAAAGAACCAAATATTGAAGCAACAAAAATTTATGATTTACTAGATGCTACTAAGAAACCTATTTGGGATGGTTGTAAAAGCGGCACTCAGCTGTCAGTAATCGTAGAATACATTTCGATGAAGTCAAAATACAACATCACTGAAGCTGGGTTTACGGTTGTTGTACAAGCTGCAAAAAGACATATGCCGCCTGATAATCTAATGTGTGAAAATCACTATGAAGTTAAAAAACTTATGTCGTATTTTGGTTTACCTTATCAGAAAATAGATACATGTTTAAAAGGCTGCATGCTATTTTGGAAAGAAGACGCAAACCTTAGAAATTGTAAAATTTGTAACCAGGAGAGATACAAACCAAGAAAAAAGAAGGGGAAGGAAGTTTCGTACAAGCGTATGCATTACTTACCCATAACTCCAAGACTTCAAAGATTATATGCATCTTCTGTAACTGCATCTAATATGAGAGGGCAAAGTGTGAGAACGGAGGAAGAGGGTACGTTGACACATCCGACCGATGGAGAAGCATGGAAGCGTTTCGATAAAACGTATCCAAATTTTGCAGCGGAGAGTCGAAATGTTAGATTAGGATTATGTACGGACGGTTTTTCTCAATTTTCTCAGTTTGGTTCTAAATATTCATCCTGGCCCATTATTGTCACACTGTATAATTTACCTCCATGGATGTGTATGAAAACACAATATATGTTTCTTACTGTTGTCGTTCCTGGCCCCGACGATCCGACACAAGGAATAGATGTATATTTACAACCGTTGATTGAGGAGTTAAAAATACTATGGAACGAAGGAGTAGAAACATACGATGTGTCCAAGAAGAAAAATTTTCGTATGTTTGCTTCTTTGTTGTGGATTATAAGTGATTTTCCTGCCTATGCAATGCTTTCATGATGGAGTACCGCCGGTCGTCTAGCATGTCCATATTGCATGGATGAAACACGAGCATTTTCTTTACCTCATGGTAAGAAAATTTCATGGTTTGACTGTCATCGATATTTTCTCCATGTAAATCATCCCTTCAGAGGAGACAAGAAAAACTTTTTAGCTAATAGAGTAGAAACCAGACAACCATCGACGATATGGTCAAGCAAAGACATATATGAACTTGTTAGGGACTATCCAAAGATATATGAAACTGGAGAGCAAACAAAAATTGAAGGCAAATTAGTTGTTCATAACTGGTTAGATAATAATCAAGTTAAAGCTGTGTTAAAATGGGTGGAATGGTTAAGATTTCCTGATGGAATATCATCAAATCTTCGTAGATGTGTTGACTTTAAAAATGGTAGATTGAGCGGAATGAAAAGTCATGACTGTCACATAATGATGGAAAATTTATTTCCCGTTATGTTCAAAGAACTACTGCCGTTAAAAGTTTAGAAGGTAGTAACGGAGCTTAGTATGTTTTACAAAGAGCTTTGTTCGACTACTTTAAAAGTGCAACGTTTACGTAAACTTGAAGTGGATATTCCTATATTGCTTTGCAAATTAGAGAAAATATTTCCGCCAGGTTTTTTTAATGTAATGGAACATTTACCTGTTCATCTCCCATCTGAAGCACGACTTCGAGGTCCTGTCCAATATAGATGGATGTATCCATTTGAGAGGTATGTAATATGTTATCACATAATTTAATTGCATTTGAAAGATGAAGTTAATATAAATTAATTTTGCATAGATATTTGAATCATTTGAAGAAAAAAGTGAGGCAAAAAGCACGAGTTGAAGGTTCGATATGTAAATCTTACATCGAAGAAGAAGATTCATTCTTTTTCTCTCACTATTTCAGTGACCATGTGAATATTTCATTTGAAAGTGTTCCTCGTAATGACGAAGGCGACGAACAAGAGTCCTCTCAAGCAATGTTATCTATTTTTAGACAACTGGGTCGGCCTTCTGGAAAATGTGTAGAAATATGGCTAGACGATAGAGATCTTCATGTAGCACACACTTATATTCTTCTAAATTGTGCCGAGGTTGCACCGTTTGTTAGGTAATCTAAAATAATAATTTGTGTTTTATTCTTTTCTATAATGCATGCGCATGTATAACATAATGTAATAATTTGTTTATATAAACAGTGTTTATGAACGTGAATATCCGAACGGAGATCTCAGTAAAGAATTTTCCAGTTATTTTTCAAATTACGTTTATGAGCCAAGAAATTGTGTTGTTGATGAAGGGTTGAAACATCTTGCGATGGGACCAAAAAGAGTGGTCAAGACATATCCAATATATTTCGTCAATGGATATAAATTTAACACCAAAGAATACGGTGCAGAAAAATTAACAAATAATACTGGTGTATTTGTTAAAGGTAGTGACGATCCAGAAAATCACTTAAATGATTTTTATGGCGTTCTAACACAAATTTTGCAACTGACATATTTCTCACGACCCGCGGAGGAGGTGTTTCTATTTAGATGCAATTGGTTTAGCAATGTTCTAGGTTCTGGAATTAATGTGCACAAGGATTATAATCTTATCAATATAAAGCATACATCGCACTATCACAAGTATGATCCTTTTGTACTAGCCAAACAAGCATTGCAAGTTATTACGCTCCTTATCCGTCTCTAAAAAGAGATAAAGCAGATTGGTCTGCAATTTTTAAAATAAAGGCCAGATTCACATTCGATGGGAAGAATATTCCAAACGAACAAGCTTATCAAGCAGATGTTGAGCAAAATAACGAAATAATAATTACAGACGATCATATAGATTTTGGTCCTTTGATCGATGAATCAAATGTTTTGGTAGAAGCGTTTGACAGTGCAGAGGAAAATATCGTAGAAAACGAGACCGAATCTGAATCAGAAGACGATGATGACTGATATAAATCTGAATCTGATTTTTTTGCAATTGATGTAACTATGTTGAATTCTTGATGTATTATGAAATTGATGTGACTATGAAACCAAATCTGTTTACCATTGTTTACATGTTTTATGTCATTTCCATTTGTCATTTATTTAGCAATTTTAATTAAAAATGTAATGAAATCTGCTTATCGTCGGAACAGTACACCCATTATGAATCAGGTATAATACACTTCCATTTCTATTTCCATTTCAGTCATTAATTAAGCAATTTATACCGTTGATGTCATTTACATATGAACTATATTTCATTATCATGTTATTATTCTCTTATATAATGATGTGTATATATGTCACAGGTTTATCATAATGTCATATATAGGTAGGAGCTATTCATGTTCATCAGGAGGCGATGGCAGTGGCCCATCGCAAGAGTCACAGCGTCCAGCAGTTTCGTTAGTCCCTAGAGCAGAGGGGTAAGAATTAAGTTTTCTTCAGCATCTTATTTTTTTATGATATACGTACGTACTTCCCTGTATCGTATTTAAAAACAGGGGGTTCGACCTACTTTCCTTGAAGGTTGTGCTGGATGTCTCTAGAGCTACTTATCGTAGTAGGATGAGTGCTTGCTGGCCGAAGTGGGATAACATCCCTCCTCACATCGTAGAGTGCATGTGGCAGGATGTCCTAGTATGTATATTTTTCTGTTTTCCATTTTTTATTCGTTTTGTCGTTTTTCTACTGTTTATCGTTTATAGTGTAATCTTTCTTTTTACTTTTTATCGTGAAACATAGGCTGAGATAGACATCCAGACAGACGATATGCTGCTGGCACGAGGATACTGGATGAAGAAAATGCGCAAGAACTATAGGGACACGATATCTAAAATTAAGAAATCTGGTAAGAAACCATGATGGATGGGGGAGAGCGTATGGCAAGCATGGTTGGGATACTGGGAAATGGACGAGGCGAAGGCAAGTATACTAAATTTTTTTGAATTATTAATTTGATGTGATCGAAAAATAATGTATCAAATTTTGAATGTACAGGCAGAGTCGGATAGAAACTCTGCAAACAGAAATACAAATCCCGTCACTCATCGTGGAGGGTCGAAGTCATTTCAGCAGTATCGGCAGGAGTTGGTAAATTTACTGAATGATAATTGTAAATAGTTTATGCTATATAATTTTAAATGTATAATAATTGTATGTAAAAATAAACTTCAGGAAGCTGAGGTGCATGGTCCCATGGGCTATATGGACGTGTTCACTCGTACGCATGCTGTCGAGCATGTAAATCCGGACGGAACTGTTTCGTATACATGGCAGGACGATAAATCCAGCAAGAGCCATGTAAGCATATTTCATTTTATGCAGTATTAGTAATTGTTCTGCTTGTTAAACTATAATGAAATAAGATATGATGTTATTAATTTGTTAATGTAGGAAAAGTTTATGGAGCAGCGCCAGAAACTCCTTGCTGATACGGGTCGAGAACAGCTGAAGACTGATGAGGAGGATGCTATTTTTGAGTCCGTTATGGATCCAGCAGAGCATGGCAGACGATACGGATTTGGCAATCAAGTGGTAAATAATTTATTTTACTGCTAATTTGATATTTAAGTCAAAATTCTATGTTGGAATATATAATTTTATCTTGAATACTTCAAATATGGTATTTGGACCTTTTCAAAACAATAAACTTGAATTTTATTCATTTACAGAGATATGCACATACACTTACAGAGATCATACAGCTAAATTTAATATTTATTGCAGGCCAGCAGTCAGAGACGGGGTCGGTGGAATAGAGCTCAGAGTGATCTAGCCGATATAGAAGAATTGCGGACTAGAGTGTCCCAGCTGGAGGAGCATAACCGCCAACATGCCATGCAGACCACACAGTTGTTAGAGTACATGCAGTAGTTTGGTGGCCGCTTCCCTTCCTCGGCTGGCTCTGGATCTGGAGGAGATTGATTCATTGCTTTCTTTCTTTTTCAGGTATGATATTTTTAGTTTTGTATGATTATTTTTGATACACTTGGTTGTGTGGTTGTATAATGATGTGGATGTTGATGATTTTGTGTATGTATAACATGGTATAACACTTATTGTTGGGGTTGTTGGAATGGTTATGTAAATTATGTATTTTATTTTAATGTAATTTGATATATTTGTGTGTTTGATTAATTTTGTGTAGTTTAGGTTTTGATATTTGGTTAGTATATTGTATATTAGATTGTGCAGTATTGGTGTAATAGTTTTTGGAAGAGAAATGTGTATGGAAGGCTATATTTGCAGCAGTAATAAAAAAAACAGCATATTTCCGACGGTTTCCCGACGGCTTCCGACAGTTTACAGGTAGGCAATTTCCGACGGCTTTCGACAGCTTGTAGGACATTTTTTCCGACGGTGTCCGACGGATCCCGACACGTGTCGGAATCCGTCGGAATCCGTCGGCAATAAGTACGACACCCTCTGTCGGAAGCCGTCGGAAATACTGCTCCCCGACGCCGTATATTCCAACGGCTTTTCTCAACAGCCGCCGACGGCTTCCGACGGCCGCCGACGGTTTTCAGCCGTCGGAAATCACTGTTCTCCTTGTAGTTATTGTAATTAACTTTATTAAGGTACCCTTTAAAAAATTTATATTTAGTTAATTTATATTTAGGATTAGCAATCCAATTAGAACAAAAGGAGGAAATTGTATATATCAATTTATTAACATGACTATTATTGTTATTAAAAATTCTTTGATTTCTTTCAAACCAAATATACCAACATATAATAGTGAATAAAGTATGTAGTAAAAATCTAATATTCGTTTTGAACCTAAATCTAATATTACTCCAGTAGAAATCACAGTCAGTAATTTTTGTAACTATATTAAAATTAAAAAAATTTAGAGCTTTGTTTAAGATGTAATTAGAAACCATGCAATCATAGTAAATGTGTTTAATATCTTCAGAAAATCATTAATGGTGTCCTCGTCCTGCCCCTTTTTCTTCCCAATTTAGCTTTTTCGCATTTCATTCCCTACTGTTGCCGTCATGCCTGATTCTCATCCCATTCTCCTTGCTCCTTCCCAATCGCCTTCCTCCTCCAGATCTGGGAAGTCTGTGCTAGATTTGCCTTCTCGATCTATGCCTTCATTACTATCTGACTCAGAATTTCCTCCCCTGCTAGCCTTGCCTCCTTCCCAGGCTGCCTGCGCAAGCAAGATTTCTATGGTTTTGAATCCTTAGGCTGGTGATGACTGCATACCGGTATTTGTTGGTGAGTAGTCTATTGTCTCAGAGTTTGGTCTCTCTGCTGTAGTTAGTGCAACGAATGGTTTGTTGGGCCGTGTTTCGCCTGATGATGCTGCTGTTTGTTTGACTCATGTACATTGCTCCTCAGGTGCTCGTTGTTTTGCCTGTGTTGAATGTGTTCCCAGTCTTAATGATAAAAGTTCGATTGTCTCCCTCCAAGCAACCCATGTTGTTAATCCTGTTGATGTGTAGCTTCCTTGTCTTGCTGCTCCGTCTAAGGCTTGTTCGAAATCATGGTCATCGCTCTTTACATCGCTGCCATGTAATGCGGGTGTTTATAATCCGATAGATTTTGATATTGTTGAGGATAATGGAGTGATGATTCCTCCTCCTATTGTAATGCTAGCTGGTGTGGACTATTGGTCTGAATACTTGGTTGGTTTCTTTCTAGACCCTAATCACCGCCCGCCTGATGCGGCTGCGGTTTGTCGTAGGGCCTGGAAGCTTCATGGTAATCTTTGTGTCAAGTTGGTTGATTCCATGATTTTCCTTTTGTTCTCCTCCTCGGAAGATCGCTGTCGTGTTCTTGAGGCCGAACCTTCATTTTTTGGTGAACAACCTTTTATTATTACTCCTTGGACACCGACTATTTCTTGTGCTCGTGAGCAAGTCCTCTCCATTCTTGTTTGGGTTTACTTCTCCCATATCCCCTCTGCTCTTCAACCTTTACTTGGTTTGAATTGGCTTGCTTGTGTTGTAGGAAAATTGAAATGTTTTGACTCTAATACGGTTGCAAGAGAAAAATTAATGTTCGCTAAGGCTCTGATTGAGATTTCCCCTTCTAGGCCCCTCCCTTCCTCTATTCCTGTTCAGTTAGCTGTTAGGCACGTGGTGGAAGTCCGTGTTCGCTATGGTTGGGTTCCATAAATTTGTACCTCCTGTCACTCCTTTGGCCACCTTGCTACTACTTGTTCGCATTCTGTTGTTTCCGCGGCTGCGCCTAAGATCCCTCTTCCTCGGCCTCCGCTCAGGAAATGGGTGCCTAAGGTTTCTACACAGGTTGCTCCTCCTCTTGCGGCTCCTTTATCTGTCCCGAATCCGGCTCCCTGTATTGCTCATCCTACTTCCCCTCCATCTTCTGTGGAGCCTTGTCTTGTTTCTGGGGGACCTGTTCAGGTTCCTGTTCCGCCTCTTTTGCCATTGGTCACTGAAGATGATTCTACTATTCATGTTGCTGCCCCTGTTCCTGGTCTGCCTTGTCCCTCCATTGTTTGGGATGATGATGAGAGGTGTTGGGTTGATCACATTACTGACATGAGATTTAACCCCTTGGATGATTCTTTCTTTAGATTTGTTTCCGATGATCAACTTGACCTTAGATACCTTTTTTATCGTCCGGCTGGTGACTCTTTTGCTCTTGTTTTGAATGGTTATTTCGCGAGATCGAATTCTATCTTGCTTTTCGATACCTCTTGGGATCATTCCTTGGTGTACTCTTCTAATTCTGTGGATTACGATCCTTGTCTTGCTTCCCATTTCCGCCCCTTTGCTGGTCTATTGGGGAATGTTCCATTGGTGTCTTCCCAGGATATTGTGGATGATGGTGATTCTTCCTCTTCGGAGGATTAGTTGTTTTTGTTATTCATTTTGTAGTTGTGATATGTCTGTCACACTCCTGTGTTGTTTTCTTTCTTTTTCTTAGTAGTTAAGGTGCTTTTACCTTTCTCCTGTTCTTCAACTCTTATTACTTTCGTAATAAAAAGTGGACGGTCCACTATAAAACCGGCTGGCCTTGCACAAAAAAAATATCTTCAGAAAACATATGACAAAAATAACATTTGTTATCATTTTGAATGTTTTTTCTCTTTATAAATTCAATAGTATTAAGTTTTCCATGAAGTATTAACCACATATGAATTTTGGATTTAGGAGGAGCATTTGCTTTTCAGATAAAATTAAAAGAGATGCTTGTTGTACCCGAAAAATTAATAAATTTATAAAAAGAGTTTGATGTAAATTTCTTACTCTTATCCCATTCCCAACTAATAATATCATTGTCATTATCAATATTATAAAGATTTAATTTAGCATAAAGTAATGAAAGTTGCCTAAGAGTTGATCCTACTAGAATTTTGTTAAAACTAAAATTCTAAGGGGGGTCATTTTCAGGGGAAAATACCTCACTAATTAAAGCATATTTAAAATTACATATTTTATAAAGCTCTTTCAATTCTATCTTAAGAGGTAAAACCGAAATCCAACGGTCATGCCAAAAAGAAGTACAGTTACCAAAATGAACTATCGTATTAAGACCTAGGTTAAAAATATCTTGACATTTCAAAATGGATTTCCAAAAATTAGAAATATTTTGATTGACATGAGAAATAATTTGATATGATTTAATGCAACCATTATAGTATAAGTATATAATGTAACGACACAGAATTTCACTGCTTTAATTAGTGAATATTTAATTAATTTTAAATATTCAATATATAGGTTTTATAATGAAAATAAACTCATTTTAATTAATTAAAAATGATGGAAAAATCGTTTTCAAAATTTGTTTACCAAATTAAATAGTTCGTAGAAAAACAGAAAATGTGACCGAAGACCGTTTTTCGAAATTTCGACCTTTGGACATTGGAAAGTTGTTGGGAACGTTGTTCTTATTTGTGCACTATATATACATATATATAAGAGTTTAATAACTAGATAATAATACACTTAGAAATAAATCATCTTATGTTAATTTGGATTAGTAAGTGATGTGACAAGACATAGTTTTAAAAATAATAAACATTTTATATAAATAAATAAATATATATATATATATATTTAGCATTGTCACATCCTAGATTTTACAATCAGTAACCATCATCATATCTTGTCACACCTTTGCTTTAATTAATAATTAAACTTATATATATATATAGAGAGAATGATGTGAAAATTTATAGTTTTTAAATAATATATATATATATATATAAAGAGAGCGATGTAACAACTCATAGATTTAAAAATAATAAACATTTTATATATATATAAGTATTTTCACATCTTGAATATTTTTATAATGAATCATCATTGACCATAATTACATGAATGAGGTGACTACAGAGTAGATATGTGATGCATAAGAGGGAGGAAAAGATGTTGGTTTGATTTCACATAATAGTGACATAGGAAAATTTGCTTATAAATAGCTCCAACCTCCTCTCATTTTTACCAATTATTTCTCCTACCATAACTTCTTCATTCCACCTCAAATAGTGATTTTTTTTCTAATCACCTGAAATTCCAGTGGCTACAACATTCTAGTTGACCACTTTTTGCATTTTCGACACTAGCTATGTCAAAATACCCAATCTTTGCAAAGCAATTTTTCACCCAGAATTTCAAGTCCAAAAATTACCCTTCTTCTTTAGATCATAACTTCTTCAAAACATAGAAAATGAGTGATTCGTTTTATGAAATGATAAAGGAAAGTAATTCCTACAACTTTTCTTTTGACTACTTTTCCAAATTCCGTGAGTTGGTGGCCCAAGAACCAGTGGGAAAATAACCTAATTTTGGTTTCATTTTCGACAAATCAATGATAACCCGAAGCTCCTCTACCTTCAAGCTACTACCCCACATCCACCCCCACACCTCTGGCTGAGCCTACATACACCTAGGCCAAGCCCATTTTGTGGGTTGCTAGCACCTAAAGCCTTCATCCTTCAAAACTAGGGAGTCGTTGGCTAGTTTAGCTTAAGTTCGGGTAGCTTTTGCGGAAGTTTGGTGAGTAAACTACTCGTTTTTTTAATGAAAATGGTAACTTTATTTATGTCACTATATATGGTGATTATATAGTGTAGAAGTTGAATGATAATCATGTGGTTTGATTATGATTTGGATGGTTGATTTTAATTTGATTTGGTTATGGAAATCGATGTTGTATTATAAAGTTAGTAAGCATGTATATATGGATGTATACTTGCAATGTATGATAAAGATGGTTGGTGTTAGTAATATGTTGATTGTAAACACATGAGCTATGGCATGAGGCTGGTAAACAAAGTTAACTACTTTGTGTAATTTGCGACGGTTATGAGATCTGGTTGCAATCGAAGTTTGTTTTCGAAGTTTAAAGTTTTGAAATGGATTAAAGTTTGTAAATTTAGTTTTAAAGTTTTTTTTAAAACTTTCTAAGGTATGTTTTAAATCATGAAAATGTAAGGGTTTGTGAAGTGGTTCGCAAAGAATATGTTAGAGCGAACCGCGCCCATAGCGATAGTCGCTATGGATGTAGTTCGCCAAAGGTTTGAATTTCTATTTCAAATTTGTTTTATTTTGAAATTAGTTTACTATGTTTTTCAAACTTAATTAGCAATATTAAAAATGTAATTAAGTTTGTAATTTAATTATTTAATTAATTAATCAATTAGTTAATTAAAAGGCAATTGGCACCTAATTGGTAATTATGAAGGTGATTAGAGGTTAATCATCACTTAAGTTAAGTTAATGACTATTAATTGATTTATATAGTTTTAATTAGTGATTAATGGGATTAAAAAGTAGTTAAGTGATTAATAATTATTTAATTAAGATTAATGGTTAATTAATTATTTATTTAACTAATGGGTTATCTGATTAATATTTAATTAATTAGGGTTTAACTCTTAAACAATTTGGTTTAACCTTAACCAAGTTTGATTAGGAAGTTAATTAGTACTTAATCAAGTTCATTAAGCCTAATTAGATTCTAATTATGATTTAATCTTAATTTAAATTGGATTAACTAAGATTTAGTTAGGGTTTAAGCTAATTAAACATACTTTTAATTTTTCAAAGGTGATTTTAAACTAAACAGAATGTGATTTAAACAATTTTCTTTTTCAAAGTAAATCGATTCCATATCAAATGAACTCTTGTCCAGACCCTTAAATAACCCATATGATTAGAAGAATTAAATGACATCCGTTAGAAGAACAAAACACCATTCTGCTATAGTGTAAATGATTTGATTGTTTGGGCATGTTTTAAACAGAATAAATTCCCGTTCTTCTATACATTGATTGAATTGTTTGGACATCTATTTAGCAGGATAAATCACCATCCTGTTGTTATGATATTTGGACTTGTATATGCTAACTGATTATATTGACGTGTTATTCCCTGATTGGATATAAATGTATTTACATATATGGTAGCTTATGTAAATAATTGTAAAGTGACTTGGGAATCGAGTTGAAATTGAATGGTAACTTAAACTAGTACCATTGGGATTGCTAAGCCTCCTTTTGAATTTGTAAAATGTGATTTTAATTAACATAAATTCTTTAATCAATTTAGAGTTTCAAGTTTATAAATGATTTCCAAGTTTTGCTATTATGTTGTAAAGTTATTTATAGGTAATAACTTGTTTATAAAAGGGGTTTTTTATTGAAGGGTTACTTTAAACGTTTTACAAATGATGTGTTGTAAATGATAAAGAGTATAGAAAGGTTGATATAAAAGTTTTAAAAATAGGAAAATGCTTTATAAATCAATTCAGAGATTTGGAAGAGGTTTGTAAATTAACTTAAAGGTTTATAAAAGTGGGTTATAACTTTATTTTGAAAGTTATAAGTTAATTGAAATATGAGATGAGCTTTTAAAAAGGGAATTTTTGATAAAGGATAAGCGGGATGTTTTATTTGAAAGAAATGTTTGGATTTGGGAAGAAGAAAACTTTGAAAAGTTTATAAATATACTTATACTGATAAGATAAGTATATGATTTTGTTTCATGGTATGAAAAGTAAAATGTTTTGGTAAAATACTTATACCGTTGCGGTAAGTATATAAATGTTTCCAAGTATAAAGAAAATGTAAGGGGTTTGGAAATAGTGTTTTGAAAAGATCTTTTGATCAAGTTTTATAAAGTGTTTTTTAATTAAAGAGAATTAATAAAGGCTTAGTGGATCCATATGGAAACTAAACCATGATTGGATGTTTGTTTATTTGATAGTTAAATAACTGACTATCAAATCTAGACAAAATGTAACTTTGGAAATATCTAAGAGAAACACGAGAATTATATGGTACAGTTACCATCGAAGGTGCCATACTGTATGTAACGACCCGCTATTTTGTACCATTCAAATCGACAATAAATCCACACATGTCTGACTTGAATAATTCAAAATATCAGATTGTTAATTTAAATTTGGCAAAAACTCAACATATGCAGTAAATAAATCAATCACAGAATCACAGACACAGAGTAATACAATAATACGCAGCGGAATAGATAAAATAGTAGTTCATGAAGCTACTATATAAACATCAGAGTAAAATAAAATACAGCAGAATATCTCAAATGTAGTGAAGTCTCCAATACAACAGATGACTTCTCTGAACGAATCAACTAGAAGAGCTGAAAGCTGAGGCGATAGTTGGATCTCCAAAGGAAGCTCCAAACTCCAAAGGTGAGTCTCAAATGCTGTTTCACTCGGTCTGACCCGAGCGTAAAGCAAAAACACAAAACACTCGAGTCAGGATTAACATTCTTATATAAATAAATCCAACTCAAGTGAAATATCAACTGAAATACAAGTAACTTAAAGGATGTTTGGGATAACCATCCTCTAAGGATCTGTAGAACTATCTACAAGGTGGGAATATACACTATGACACCGTAGCCATTTCAATTTAATTTATACTTCAAAACCCCAAATATCATTTCATTTCAAATATAACTATTTTCCAAAATAGTATATATAGGTTAAATAATTTATAAAATAAAGTATTTATAATTTCCTTAAGTTCCATAAATCGGTTCAAATCAACTCAATTTCCAAATTCAAATTTATTCAAAGTTCAATTCATCAATTTAATTCATTTCTAAACAGATCATTTAAATTTTCAATATATATTTCAAAGCTTTAATATTCAACAATTTCAAAGTTAAATTTAACAGTTTCAAATAGCTCTTGATTTAACTTCATTTATTATTTAATCAGGGAATATTCACTTAATAAATTCAATATCATTTAACTAGCCTTAAATTTCATTTTTTTACTAAATATTTCCTTAAATTTTTTTAAACAAGAAATATTCATTAAATTATTTAAATCAAACTCAAGTTATAAATCATATCTTACATCTCAATTTCAATAAGTTTCAAATCGGTTTAATTAAATAAAATTCTTTATTGAATACAATTTCAACTAAATTCAAATTATCTTCCCCACCTCAACTTATTCAAATTATTACAAAAATCTATTTTGAAATGTATTTTAAATACTCAACATATTATATGTATTTAAATCCATCATTCCCATTTATATATAATAATTTAAGGCTCAACATTTATTAAAACCATATGTTTCTTTCCAAAACCATAAAATTCATTTTCAAAATATTTTATATATGGACCAACGGTGTCTGTATATATACATCATATGGTTAAGTGATACGGATATTTATCATTTCAATCCGAAATTTAAATATATACGGGTAGATATCGTTTCGACCCGTAATCCCAATTTCAATTCAAATGAAAATCGCTTGGGTTTATCATTTCAACCCATAACGAAATTCTCCTATTCTAAAGTCCGTTCGGGTATGTATCATTTCAACCCATAGTGAATTCTAAACTACAGGGAACTTGCAGAGTGATAACAGATACAAAAAATATAACAGCAGGCATATATCATCAGTATAAATAACAGATACGGGTGTTAGATGTCACAGGTGAACAGATATAAATAATAGTAATAACATGCATATAATACTAGATACTGGTGTCAGATGTCACAGGTGAACAGATACGAATAATAGTAATAACAGGCATATAATACTAGATACTGGTGTCAGATGTCACAAGTGAACAGTTATAGATAATAACATATATAACAATGTAAATAACTACAGCAGCATATTTCAATTGCTATTTCAATTGAAATCAAATTTAAATAATAAAAGAACGTTAATCGTGAGTGATTGCTCACCTTTCGAGGCTAGAGAATAGACAACGAAATGAGATAGGCTACGAATCCAAGCACGAATTCCAAAGCAAGCAGTATTGGCACGAATTTGAAGGGTCAAAGCTGATAAATGGGAGTCGAAGAGAACAAATCAAAACCAGTCGATTTCAATGAAATGAAATGTATATTATATAAACATTTTCCTTAAACAAATACTCCATGTAAATGCCCTTTTAAAATGACACATTTACACATTACATTTATTACAAATCAAACATACACCCTAAAATACAATAATATATAATTATATAGATATACCGCCTATCACATGTATATATATAATATATAACAAAAACCCAATCACAACCGATTATCTAAACTCAATTAAACATATATACGTATATACAAACATAATATACTCCTTTTAAAAACGAATATAATATACATTATGACAACCTACACTATGCATACAAAAAGAACTCGTGCAGACTCACATATATAAGAGGACCCACACTAATGTTAATATAAAACAAGGCCAGAGCACATGTGCATATAATGAAGATTTTTTTTTTTTTTATATATATATACCATAATTCAACATAAACAGACTCACCTATAAACTGATATGTACAACCGCATTAACCTCATATAATATATGACTTATACAATTATATAACCCTCAGATCCCATACTTTCGAATAAAACCTATGTATAAATGCACACATGAAGATCTGTCATAACATAAATAACTTATATACAAAGGTGTGCCAATAGATTAAATATAAAAACCCAAACCAGATCACATAAAACCTATATACTATCATATATAAACTCAACAGCCAAAGACTATACAAAATTCATTTTAAATTTGTAAACATTTATATGTTACCGATCAATATATAAACAAAACTAAAGAATATGGTAATCAAATATGTAACAACTCTTTATATATATCTTCATAATATAATATATCTCTTTATAAAAAAATTTAGTATACAAAAGAACAAGAAGAATGACAGGCTTCAAAGCAACAGGGATGGAAAAGCAAGAAAGGAAAAATATACAAAGGAAGAGCAGATTCCTTTGAGAAGTGTAAGCATAGAACTATATATAGCATAAATAACTTAAACCCCAAAACTGATAACTGATGGGTACAACAACTAGTATAAATACTAAATGACTTTCCTTACCAAATATACGCATGATACTCGGCAAGCAAGAGGAGGGGGTTGCGGACTTGATGAGGTGGTCTCGGCAAAGAAACGCACAGCCAGGAAATGGAGGTCGACCGCAAGGTGATGGGGCGGAGTCTCGGTGGCTGTCGCTGAGGTGAAGGCGTTGTCACATGGAAGCGGAGGCTTGTGGGATGGGAGGCAAGGCCGTGGTCTCGGCAAGTCTGGTGACTGGGTGCGGTGGTTGCATGTGGTGCTCTGCAGC
Organism: Allium fistulosum; assembly: GCA_030737815.1. Taxonomy (NCBI): domain Eukaryota; kingdom Viridiplantae; phylum Streptophyta; class Magnoliopsida; order Asparagales; family Amaryllidaceae; genus Allium; species Allium fistulosum. Next base: position 925,243,994 of record CM060906.1, read on the forward strand.
CACGGTGGAGGTTGGGAAAAAGTAGGGGAAGACGAGTTTGCTCGGAGATGGCTGGGTGGAGAGTTCGGAGGGGCACGGTACTACTTGCGTGCATTGGCGTTGAAGAATAGGGGAGGCGAACGGAAAGGCGGAAGATGGTGGCTCGGTGGCTGCCGAGAGGGAGAGGAGGGAGGAAGATGAGTCGAGTGTGTGGTTGGGGTTTAGGTGAACACGCGGCCATACTTGGTCGAGAAGAAAAGATGGAATGGGAAAGGAGAGAGAACGTGAAAATGAAAAGAAGAGTGTCAGGCCACAATAAATAAATACAAAACAAATGAAAAGTTCCTGAGATAGAAGAGCCACAAGAAAAGGTAACGTACCACCCTAAGATCAAGCAATGAGAATAGTGAACGCTTGAACGTGGATTGGAAAAATTATTAAAAGCAACTAAAATTTTGAACAGTAGGAAAAGTAACAGCTACACAAGTGATTATGAAAACAATTAAAGCAATTAATAGCTTGATTGGACATCACGTTTCAAATTTGAAACCGATAGAAAGTGAAAAGTTAAAAAGTGGTACCGCCACAACGGACCGTTATCAACATTTCCGTCGTGTATCGGACCTCAAAATACTGAAATAAATATACCATTGAGATCAGCACGACGAGACGATCAAAACGGTATACAGCTATCGGTGGTACGACAATCGTATCAAAAGTCGATAATCGGTACAAGAAGTGCTGCTATTTTGAAGAAAAATCCAAATGGAGCTAGAAACGTCCGAATTTGGAAAAACGAATTTCGCAGTCTGATTCAGAATGATCTGCATAAATTTTCTCCTGTTGACATATTTTGGTTTCGGAAAACTTTTAAATTCACTATTATTAACCGGTTTGATTTGAAATGAAATTTCACAGAAAAATAAACTTCAATATTATCAGATGAAAATTTACCAGTTGCTATATTAAAATAGACGTATTCCAAATAATAAATTTATATTTTCAAATTTTATTATTTAAAATTTTACAAAATTTCAATTAACATATTATTAAAACTATTAAAATTTACGGGTCGTTACACTCTCCCCCACTCAAAACTTTTCGTCCCCGAAAAGGAAGGAGGTAGAAGAATAGAACAACCAGACAGAAAAGATAGATTGAAAGTCAAAATTAAACAATAAATTTGAACTATATAAATTTTACTAAAAATTTTAAAACTTCATTTGCAATTCAATTATCCTATATACTTTAAAACCTTTCAAAAATCCATTTGTAAAATTTCTTGCTTCCTTTACTACCATTTATGTTTAAATGACACCTTTATAAATGTATGAAAATCCTTTGAAAACAATTATTTACATTATTACTTATATTTACAAAGAAGCTATTAAATCCACAATTCATAAATTTATTAATTCTATCTAAAATACTTTTCAAATATTTATAATAAATCAATAATCATTAACTTTAAATATGTTATAGTCAACCAGGAAAAGAAGAAGGACTTGGAAAACAGAATATAGATGAATAAATAAAGCTGAGCAGATAAGATAGATTCAAGGAATAATATCGGGCATGAATAGTTAATTTAGAACCATAAGGGTTTTGATTCCAAATATTGATACAAAATTTTCTTTGTTGGAAATACTTTTATTATAAAATACCTTTATAACGAAACAAATTTTCTTTTGAAAATACTTTTATAACTCGATGTTTCAACAAGTTTATCCTTGTTCCCGTAGACTCTGGTAGTGCGTTGATCAGGCGCAAAACTAGAATTCTCCAGGTACTTAGTAGACTTGTTTCAACACCCAGTGAAAATACTGGAAAAACTTTTAAAACCGATATGGAAAGTACAATCCAAACAACAAAACAAACAAAACCTTTGTCTAACCATGGTTCGCAGATACACAATGGTTACGCCTGGGTCCCCCAGGAAACAATCCATATCCGTAAGCTTTCTCAGCCCTGCGAGTTACGCCATGATGACTAGTAGAATGCAGGATACACAATGGTTACGCCTGGATCCCCCAGGAAACAATCCGTACCCCCAGGCAAGACTCAGCCAAGCATTTGCGCTACTATTCGCGACCTACACAGATTGCAGGATACACAATGGTTACGCCTGGATCCCCCAGGAAACAATCCGTACCCCTAGGCAAGACTCAGCCAGGCAGTTGCGCTATGCAGTCACGAGAGAAACATAAGACCATGGGTAACGCCATGGAATTCGAAGGACACTCGAGTATCATATCCGGAAAACCAAAAATCAGAGAGAATAATATCGATAGAATGAATCCAAGATGTGGCCACAAATCGGATATCAAGCAGAAGGCACTTTCCATATCTTTACTTCGAAAATATGTATCATATAGTACCTTTTCAAATCACTTTCAAATATCGTACTTATATAAAATCCATTATATATAAGGTTTAATTTTCAAATCAAATACTTTCCAAAATCAATAGTATATCAAATCATACTTATATAGACTTCAATTATATAAGATTTCACTTTCAAATTGAGTACCTTTTCAAATCTATAGTTTTCGAATCAGTTTCATACTCATACAAATCAATTTTATATAAGTTCGACGACTCCCAAATCAAGTTTTTAGTAACATAAGGTTCTCAAATTTCAATTTGTTTCAATATCAGTTCAATTTCAAAATCATATACAATTTCACCAAATTATTTCTTCACAAATTAATTATCTTTAGGTTCAAAGTTTCCAAAATAATAGATTTTGAAAATAAATCCAAATTTCCAAATCAATATAATTTAAGTCAACCAATTCATTTCCAAAATCAAATGTTTTCAAAATCATCTTATACTTACATAAGGTCTATCTTATATAAGGATCAAATTTTTCAAAATAAATTTCGCTGTATGAAGAGCCATATGGGATTGAATATCTTTGCTTTTATGGGTTATATATCTTTGTAATTTAAATTGGAATTTTCTTTTAGTAAGCAAAGATATTCTAACTCGACAGCTTTCAATTTCAGCGTCAAAATATATCAATGATATTAGGATATAAGATGTACATACGTCATCATTTCGCAAAATTACATTTGATCGCTCGCTCGATCACACAAGTTCGCTTTCGAACTAGTATTGTCCATTCGACTTCCCTAATGCGGATTTCGATATGGTTTCTCAACTAGAAGCCATCAGTCTCCTTGCACAGTCATATACTATGATAGAGAATTCTAGAATCGAGCCCAAAATCCATATCAAATATTCGCCATCAAAAATTGAATGAAAATCCTAACACGAAATGGTGTAATCCACCTCGAACTTGTGTACTCAACCAGGGTCAAATTAATTATGCAAATAAAACAGCATACGTACAACTTATATTTTTATTCCAACTTGTTGAATATATAGTTTCATAAAGATGTTATTAAGTTAAAACATTTAAACTAAACTTTATTCAAAATATTTTGAAGACCAAATTCTTTTAAAACATTTCAAATCTAAATTTCATATTAGAAAAATTTAAAATTTCCTTATACATATTCTTAACAAAACAGTTTCAACTTATTTAAATCATATTACTTCATACTTAAACATTCAAAACAAATTTATATACTTTATCCAATAATTCATACTTTTCAAAATTTCTTAGCTTTGAAAAGTTAACCTTGATTTGGAAGTACTCGAACTTCAAAATAGTCGAAGAAATCGTTTTCAAAATCAGTAAATCAATTTCAATAGATAGGGTTATATAAAATCCAAAACCCAAGGACTGAACACCGGCTTTCTTCAAATCATTTCAAATATATATATACATATATCTTTCGAATATCAAATCATACTTCAAAATTTTGAAATCAAAATTGGTTTCGCAAAATCACTCGCGTAGCAATGCTACTAAAGTGGCCTTTCCCTCACTCTGAAACTCGAAAATCAATGTCGATGATGCGTGCACTCATCACCGAAATTATTTTCCAGCGACATAAGTGAGTTCTGGACTTCTATTTTCTCAAACTTCTTTTGAAATTTCTTCAAAACTCATTAAAATCATTTGAAACATTTCTTATTCGGAAAATATTTTTAAATCATATTATTATTATATATTTCAAAATCTTAAAACCAATTTCAAAACACCGGGGTTCAATTCTCGAATTTCAAATTTCGAATCCTTCAGTTATAAATCATTTTTAGATAAATCAAATTTCTTATATAGTTTTCTCAAAATTACAAATCCTTTCGAAACCTCAAATTCTTATTTTAAAAGGGTTTATAATCTTTATCGAAAACATTTCACTTTTATATATAGAATATAATCATACTTATCAAAATAATAATTTCGGTTTAGAAACAATTTCTAAAATATAAACAAACCCGATTTTCAAATTAAGGACGATTCACGAACGGATTTCAAAACAAAGATAGAGATTCAAATTAGAGGGACTCTTGTCAAATAGAATTGTGATTCGAAGATAAGCTCGAACGAAGAAGAGATAATTAAATTTCAAAATAGAATATGAATATACTTATATAAATCGCGGACGACCTTAACCGGGTCAACCGTGACTTCAGGAACAAGATCGATGCAGAATTCCAAGAAAAATCAACATTCGATCGCAAGAGATAGCGGCATCTAAACCAAAGATATAGAAATCTCCGGTGAATCAATGCCAATTGTGAAGGAGTTTCACCCCTTCACAAATCATTCAAAGATTGGTGGGATCCTATTCTTATAGAGATCATTCGAAGTGGAGTTATGGGATACTCCATAATCAAAAGAATACAAATAGGGAGAGACAAGAATAAATTTTGGAACCGCAGGGACGTTCCAAAGTTCAAAGAAAATCGAATCAAAAGGAAGAGATTAAACTCGAACGAAAGTGATTCTGTAAATAAATTTACAATATATGCTAAGTTTTGCCTAGAGCCAAAGCTCTGATACCAACTGTAACGACCCGCTATTTTGTACCATTCAAATCGACAATAAATCCACACATGTCTGACTTGAATAATTCAAAATATCAGATTGTTAATTTAAATTTGGCAAAAACTCAACATATGCAGTAAATAAATCAATCACAGAATCACAGACACAGAGTAATACAATAATACGCAGCGGAATAGATAAAATAGTAGTTCATGAAGCTACTATATAAACATCAGAGTAAAATAAAATACAGCAGAATATCTCAAATGTAGTGAAGTCTCCAATACAACAGATGACTTCTCTGAACGAATCAACTAGAAGAGCTGAAAGCTGAGGCGATAGTTGGATCTCCAAAGGAAGCTCCAAACTCCAAAGGTGAGTCTCAAATGCTGTTTCACTCGGTCTGACCCGAGCGTAAAGCAAAAACACAAAACACTCGAGTCAGGATTAACATTCTTATATAAATAAATCCAACTCAAGTGAAATATCAACTGAAATACAAGTAACTTAAAGGATGTTTGGGATAACCATCCTCTAAGGATCTGTAGAACTATCTACAAGGTGGGAATATACACTATGACACCGTAGCCATTTCAATTTAATTTATACTTCAAAACCCCAAATATCATTTCATTTCAAATATAACTATTTTCCAAAATAGTATATATAGGTTAAATAATTTATAAAATAAAGTATTTATAATTTCCTTAAGTTCCATAAATCGGTTCAAATCAACTCAATTTCCAAATTCAAATTTATTCAAAGTTCAATTCATCAATTTAATTCATTTCTAAACAGATCATTTAAATTTTCAATATATATTTCAAAGCTTTAATATTCAACAATTTCAAAGTTAAATTTAACAGTTTCAAATAGCTCTTGATTTAACTTCATTTATTATTTAATCAGGGAATATTCACTTAATAAATTCAATATCATTTAACTAGCCTTAAATTTCATTTTTTTACTAAATATTTCCTTAAATTTTTTTAAACAAGAAATATTCATTAAATTATTTAAATCAAACTCAAGTTATAAATCATATCTTACATCTCAATTTCAATAAGTTTCAAATCGGTTTAATTAAATAAAATTCTTTATTGAATACAATTTCAACTAAATTCAAATTATCTTCCCCACCTCAACTTATTCAAATTATTACAAAAATCTATTTTGAAATGTATTTTAAATACTCAACATATTATATGTATTTAAATCCATCATTCCCATTTATATATAATAATTTAAGGCTCAACATTTATTAAAACCATATGTTTCTTTCCAAAACCATAAAATTCATTTTCAAAATATTTTATATATGGACCAACGGTGTCTGTATATATACATCATATGGTTAAGTGATACGGATATTTATCATTTCAATCCGAAATTTAAATATATACGGGTAGATATCGTTTCGACCCGTAATCCCAATTTCAATTCAAATGAAAATCGCTTGGGTTTATCATTTCAACCCATAACGAAATTCTCCTATTCTAAAGTCCGTTCGGGTATGTATCATTTCAACCCATAGTGAATTCTAAACTACAGGGAACTTGCAGAGTGATAACAGATACAAAAAATATAACAGCAGGCATATATCATCAGTATAAATAACAGATACGGGTGTTAGATGTCACAGGTGAACAGATATAAATAATAGTAATAACATGCATATAATACTAGATACTGGTGTCAGATGTCACAGGTGAACAGATACGAATAATAGTAATAACAGGCATATAATACTAGATACTGGTGTCAGATGTCACAAGTGAACAGTTATAGATAATAACATATATAACAATGTAAATAACTACAGCAGCATATTTCAATTGCTATTTCAATTGAAATCAAATTTAAATAATAAAAGAACGTTAATCGTGAGTGATTGCTCACCTTTCGAGGCTAGAGAATAGACAACGAAATGAGATAGGCTACGAATCCAAGCACGAATTCCAAAGCAAGCAGTATTGGCACGAATTTGAAGGGTCAAAGCTGATAAATGGGAGTCGAAGAGAACAAATCAAAACCAGTCGATTTCAATGAAATGAAATGTATATTATATAAACATTTTCCTTAAACAAATACTCCATGTAAATGCCCTTTTAAAATGACACATTTACACATTACATTTATTACAAATCAAACATACACCCTAAAATACAATAATATATAATTATATAGATATACCGCCTATCACATGTATATATATAATATATAACAAAAACCCAATCACAACCGATTATCTAAACTCAATTAAACATATATACGTATATACAAACATAATATACTCCTTTTAAAAACGAATATAATATACATTATGACAACCTACACTATGCATACAAAAAGAACTCGTGCAGACTCACATATATAAGAGGACCCACACTAATGTTAATATAAAACAAGGCCAGAGCACATGTGCATATAATGAAGATTTTTTTTTTTTTATATATATATACCATAATTCAACATAAACAGACTCACCTATAAACTGATATGTACAACCGCATTAACCTCATATAATATATGACTTATACAATTATATAACCCTCAGATCCCATACTTTCGAATAAAACCTATGTATAAATGCACACATGAAGATCTGTCATAACATAAATAACTTATATACAAAGGTGTGCCAATAGATTAAATATAAAAACCCAAACCAGATCACATAAAACCTATATACTATCATATATAAACTCAACAGCCAAAGACTATACAAAATTCATTTTAAATTTGTAAACATTTATATGTTACCGATCAATATATAAACAAAACTAAAGAATATGGTAATCAAATATGTAACAACTCTTTATATATATCTTCATAATATAATATATCTCTTTATAAAAAAATTTAGTATACAAAAGAACAAGAAGAATGACAGGCTTCAAAGCAACAGGGATGGAAAAGCAAGAAAGGAAAAATATACAAAGGAAGAGCAGATTCCTTTGAGAAGTGTAAGCATAGAACTATATATAGCATAAATAACTTAAACCCCAAAACTGATAACTGATGGGTACAACAACTAGTATAAATACTAAATGACTTTCCTTACCAAATATACGCATGATACTCGGCAAGCAAGAGGAGGGGGTTGCGGACTTGATGAGGTGGTCTCGGCAAAGAAACGCACAGCCAGGAAATGGAGGTCGACCGCAAGGTGATGGGGCGGAGTCTCGGTGGCTGTCGCTGAGGTGAAGGCGTTGTCACATGGAAGCGGAGGCTTGTGGGATGGGAGGCAAGGCCGTGGTCTCGGCAAGTCTGGTGACTGGGTGCGGTGGTTGCATGTGGTGCTCTGCAGCCACGGTGGAGGTTGGGAAAAAGTAGGGGAAGACGAGTTTGCTCGGAGATGGCTGGGTGGAGAGTTCGGAGGGGCACGGTACTACTTGCGTGCATTGGCGTTGAAGAATAGGGGAGGCGAACGGAAAGGCGGAAGATGGTGGCTCGGTGGCTGCCGAGAGGGAGAGGAGGGAGGAAGATGAGTCGAGTGTGTGGTTGGGGTTTAGGTGAACACGCGGCCATACTTGGTCGAGAAGAAAAGATGGAATGGGAAAGGAGAGAGAACGTGAAAATGAAAAGAAGAGTGTCAGGCCACAATAAATAAATACAAAACAAATGAAAAGTTCCTGAGATAGAAGAGCCACAAGAAAAGGTAACGTACCACCCTAAGATCAAGCAATGAGAATAGTGAACGCTTGAACGTGGATTGGAAAAATTATTAAAAGCAACTAAAATTTTGAACAGTAGGAAAAGTAACAGCTACACAAGTGATTCTGAAAACAATTAAAGCAATTAATAGCTTGATTGGACATCACGTTTCAAATTTGAAACCGATAGAAAGTGAAAAGTTAAAAAGTGGTACCGCCACAACGGACCGTTATCAACATTTCCGTCGTGTATCGGACCTCAAAATACTGAAATAAATATACCATTGAGATCAGCACGACGAGACGATCAAAACGGTATACAGCTATCGGTGGTACGACAATCGTATCAAAAGTCGATAATCGGTACAAGAAGTGCTGCTATTTTGAAGAAAAATCCAAATGGAGCTAGAAACGTCCGAATTTGGAAAAACGAATTTCGCAGTCTGATTCAGAATGATCTGCATAAATTTTCTCCTGTTGACATATTTTGGTTTCGGAAAACTTTTAAATTCACTATTATTAACCGGTTTGATTTGAAATGAAATTTCACAGAAAAATAAACTTCAATATTATCAGATGAAAATTTACCAGTTGCTATATTAAAATAGACGTATTCCAAATAATAAATTTATATTTTCAAATTTTATTATTTAAAATTTTACAAAATTTCAATTAACATATTATTAAAACTATTAAAATTTACGGGTCGTTACACTGTACGTATAAACTCATTTCGTTCTTCTAGGATGAATGATAAGGAAATCCGTCCACAACCGGTTAGGAGGTGAACTCCGCTCTTGTCATTTGTATGTTTATTTCCTAAAGAACCGGGTTGAGTTTACCGGGGCTGTCGAAAGTTGTTTCGAAGAGACAAAGATTGGATATGTTATCTAAAACCACTTCGATCCAACTCAACGTTTCATATTAAAGACATCTTGAAGAGCATGGAATTGAAGACGAAGTTTTAAAGTGCAAGGGCTATTTTCTATTTTCCATGGGAGGGATTCCCCGTAATGGATGTAATAGAAGTAGTGCCTTCGGTTTCGTTTAGACCCAGAACAAACTTGTATGGATGAATGCTGGCATTGCATGGACGCCTGGAGGGCAGTGTTAACATTCCAAGATGGATTGCTACTTAGTCAGGTAAAGCATAGCCTAAGCCTCACAACCGGGTGGAATGGAAAAAACAGGGCATGCAGCAGAGCTATGTAGTTAGCTACCATTAGGACCAGTCACCCCATTCTAGATGTCCCTTTCAGAGTTGGTTTGGGCGCAAACACCGTGGTAGTATAAGGCCTCGGTGTCAAGGGGGTGAGGTAATCCGGTGTGCCAAGTTAAAGGGGCAGCCGACTCTGTGTTAGCATCGATGCATTTTCTAGAGGTGTATCATCGGAAGGTAGTCCATTACCTTGCCATTGTTAGGTTCCAATCTCCAATACATGCCTTACGTTTTTGATTGTAGAACCTAGTATGTTAGTATGTGAGATGCAAGCATTTCAACTATTTTATCTATTTACTTTAAACCAAGACACTATGATAATATCACTAGATTTTGATATAAAATGTTTTGGTTATCGTAAGTGTAACGACCCGAATTCCAGTGGGTCCGGATTTTTCGCAAAAATGCTAAAATTCAAACCCGCTGAAGCCCAAGTTGGATATCTAGTGTATTGCAAATAGGCAAAGATAAATATATCCGAGCTCAAATAAATATCTCACAGCGGAACTGACTAAAATATAATAGTAGAAAATACTCACCAAGGTAATTACACTTTCTAAACAAGTATCTTAAAGCTGGAAAATCTATGCCATCTATCTAACCTGTGGGATGATATGAGGAGGGGGTCAGAACTAAAGTTCTAGTGAATGGACAAATTATACGCTACTAAATATAATTCTACATATACCGTTCTATTTCCATTTTTTGTTATATTAGGTTTATTGGGTTTATAATACTCTCGCCTTTGTGCATGAATCGTACCCATCTAGATTAAGACCGAATAACCAATATATATACGTAGCTACATGCCCAAAGACCGCATGGGTCCTAGGTACTACACATAGTAACTTACGTATCCTCCTCGAAAAGGACTCTATCGTCTCACTATAGAGCGTACTGTAACTACATCTGTAAAGGATAGCTTCAGGTGGCCTACAATATAGATGTTTCGTCGTCTATTATGAAAACGTGAAACTACATCTGCACTAGCTTATACTAGTGCTCTGACATCCACTGTGTACCACCCAGTGCATACCTTGAGGACTACACATAATTGTTCTATCTACTCCTTGAATTCCACCAACATGGTCTACCTTGTACAGAACACAATCGGGGATTTTCTATATCTGTAAAGGTCCGCTTCGTTAGGCCTACAACAGATATTCTACTTTGTCTGTCTCTTTTCTCATCGTGGCTATGGCCCTACGCAGCCCCCCTTAAATAATCAAAAGACCTTTCAAGGGCTAAGTGGCAGTGCCCTACTGCAAACAATCTAAACATTCAATTAGCTGTGCCCCTCATCCAATGTCTCGATAGTGAAAGAATCATTGGCATTTTGGTTTAACCCTAGTCTTTCCCAAACTCGCTATGACTGATGAAGGCTGATATCAGCATGCGACTATCCTTATGGGTCCTGCCCACTATAGCCTAGAGTACGATATCATACGAATATCCTATCCAATCATCAACCTTTTGACTGCCTACAAAGGTCCGCTTCGTTAAGCCTGCAATGCAAAAGCTGTCAAGGCATGCTCTCTTGATGGAACACCTACAGACCTATCTCCGGGGGTGCAGCTTCGTTAGGCCTTCCCCAAAGAGCCATCCTAGAGTATCCTCACGTCTTGTTGAAGTCTCGTACTTCCTTCTAGCCCAAAATAACTAAGTTGGACGTTCTCTTTCTGTACTAAAAATCTGCGATGAACTGCTTCATTAGGCTCTTTATCCAGATTCTCGTTGGGCTACTCCAAATGCACCTTACCATTTTATTAGACCCTACGTCTAATCTTTTATGATGCGTTTAGTTTACTTTTCTTATTATGTTGGCTACTCATTTACCCTAATCAGCATGCCCAGTCCCACCCACGTGTGAGACCATCAGTCCTAGACCTGAAAGGTAATGCTGCCGGTATGGCACACTACTATTACTTTTGCTTATTAACTTAATCCAACATCTAAGTTTGATAAAAATAAGCCTCTTCAATTTCTTTCTTTTTAATTATAACCTTCGTGTTACAATTATACTTGCAATTGTCACTTTTATATTCTTTTCTTTCTTTTATAACCTACATGTTATAAATGTAATTGCAAGTGTATCTTTTCTATTCTAGTCTGTCTTATTTTATTATGATACTAAATTTTATTTAGTTCTCTTATATTATATAACAGTCTTAACTTGGGACTATGTCCAACTGTCATAAATTACTTATTATAATAACTGCTTTACTTTCAACTCTACTATCTGTGCAATAAATGCAGATCTAGTCACATTTTCTGTTTATTATTTCTAGTCTTGTCAAATAATTAACTTGATTATTTCTTATTCTTTAATTTCATTAATGTTTCGCGTTATTCTCTTTTATTTTGGGAAGTAGTTCTATTCTATTTGGTTGGTTATAAAAACTGTGCTAAAAATCCATTTCCATATTTTAATACTAAATAATGCTATAAACAATAACTCGTAACTGCAAGATATTTCTTTTATTGTTTCATTAATTGTTGGGTAATACAAAATACAATAATGTCTCTATTTTGCACTAATTCCATTTCTCTAGCTTTTATTCTTGCAATTACGTTTATCGTTATTCTTACAATATTAAACTATGAAAATGTATTCCCTTTTCTAAACCAACCAATTAATCTATCACTAACTTCCAAATCAAGTTATTAGATTTTCCCCTTTTTAATTTGTTTCTCCCGTTTCAATATAATTTACTGTAAATTTCTCACTTTTAGGCTTATGCCTTTCTCTACAACTTCCAAGCCTAATATTACTTATATTTAATTGGGTTTCTTTTTTTTTCAATATTAATAACATTTAAATATAAGTACACTTTTCTTACAAAACTTACAGTTTTAACTTAACTAGCCAGTAGAACCAATTACTGAAATTAGTCCAAATGCTGAATTAAATATTTAACGGGAATCTAACGATATTATATATCAAAACATAAAAGAGATATAATTTAAATCCACACACCTGTTGTCCTTAGCTTTGATCCATGGCCTTCCTGGATCCACTTCTAATGTGTCTAATATTTTTATTAAAAAGATATTCTCCCTAGAAATATTTTCTATTTAGGATTCAGCCTCAAGCAATGAACCTAATTGGGAGAAAATATGATTGTGAGAAAATAGCTAGGCCTAGGGTTTTTTTGTAGTGGAGTTTGGGAATCTCAGACCGTCGGATCTTTGATTGAATATGGTGCAACCACGTCACAGGCTCGCTGGGAATCGTTGGATCTAGAAAACAGCGCTTCAAATCACACGAAAATCAACTTTGGATCCATTGGCTCACTCCTGGACGTTTTTACGTCCAAGAGGGAAATGCGGGTCGACCTGGGTGATTTGCGGGTCAACCCGTAGGGTCTTTTTTTGTTTAAATGTATATATTTTTATTTTATTCTGATATCTTGTTTCTCTCGTAACTTCTTCATACTAAATCGGATTTCGACAAGTTGTATATGGAAATTGATCAGAAAATCGCCACGAACACAATGGTATAAGTTTCGAGGCCATATTCTGACAATTCCAAAAATACTTATTTTCATTGTTCATCGTTAGTTGATTATTTAATTATCTAAAAATGTGGGGTGTTACATTCTCCCACCCTTTACGCAATTTCTCCCCCGAAATTTGACAAAGGTAACACTATGTAATTCCTCGCATCAATCACATCCATTTTGCGTACATCCAATTTTGCGACCATCTGTGTCCTTGTGCAAAGTGTCATTCAACATAAAATATATGCATGTACATGAATTTCTAAGTGGTACCACCTAAATGAATGCTTTTCTTCTTTAAAAACTCCTTTTTTAAAATATGATGCACACATCCTAAATATACTTGCAATTTTTATATGGATGCAATCTTTTGAAAACTCAAAACATTTTTCATCAAATTTTTCTCACACTCCTACTGAATAGGGTCGTATTTCAACAATTTTTTTTCGTCCAAACCCTACCACACAACTTTTAATATTTGTATTTTAGAAAAATCTTATTTTCCAAACTCGATTTCTTATGTCGGAAAGAAGATAGAAAACGGAAAACCTCACATTTCCCCGTTTTACTTTTGTGCACCTCTTTCTCCGTACTTGGAACTTGTGCCACTATTCTATAAAAAACTTTATTTGCTTTCCCAATGACAGTTCACATAAGAAAATTTTTCTTTTCAAATTTTTATGTTAACGTTTCCGTCGCTTTCTTTAAATTTGCTGTTTTCCTTTTAGTTACTCTTTTTGGCTTTTACTTTTCTTTTATTACTTACATCCTATGTTTTTATTCTCTTGTTGTGAACATCACAAAAAAAGAGCATCATACTAATCAGTACTAACTTGCAATATTAAAGACAAAATTCTTACATAAGAGTACGATCTCATAACTAAAAGAGAAAACAAGTCCTACTACAAAGTGATACTAGATAAATAAATATAGCAGCTAAACCCAACTATAATCTAGGGCTAGGTGGCCTAGGACCATGTCCACCCTAACACAGAAAGGTCCTACTCTAGGAATCCAAGTAACTCATATGCTCCTCCTACCGCCTATTACTTGTTACTAACTTACGCTATATTACTCACGATGAATAAGATCTATTCATCTCTTCCATTCCATACTCAAAATGGAATAACAAAGTCTCATTTACTGCAATGAATAAGGATTTCAATCTATGCAGTCTCTATCAAAAATGCAACTAAGCTTGGGGAAATTTTCTCTTTATCTTTCATTTTTCCCCAACTAAGGTCTACCTACCCCAACCACGTGTGTCTTACTATCTTACTAATATCACTTCACTATTCTTCTATAGTCTACACATATGAAGCAACATTCCTAGGTTCTCACTAGTGTCTTATACACTTTACGGGAACTTTTATTATTGCTACTAGAAGTAATCACTGTTATCTCCTACATAGCCTTACACTTTTCCCGTCACACCTAGGAAATGATTTCTTTCTACTCCATATTTAAAAGTTTGGTTTGGTATTTATCATTTCATTTCAAAAATTAAGTCTTCTAAATTTTTTGAAACATCAAATCCCAAAATCCTTGCCTTTAAAAGTTTTACTTTGAAATTTTTATTAAATTCAAAGGTACTTGGTTACTTAACATTTTATCTTTCTAGACTTGCATCTTTACAGCTGTTTGTACCAAAATTGGGCACAACACTCTTCGGAAGTTTTTGAAGAGATGAAGTGAAGAAATTAAATGTAAAAGGAGGCATTATCTAACAAAAACTCCAGATCTCAGAGATTAAAATAATTAAAAATCAAGGAGACACAAGAATTTAGAGTGGTTCGGCGTATTGCCTACGTCCACTATGAAGTAGTTTGCTTTATTGATCTTTCTTTGATGTTTACAAATGATTTCAGTAAATTACAACGAATAACAATTATTTGCAGTAGTGAAATTTGTTGGTAGCAGCAACAATGGAGTTCAGATCTGGATCTGGCGGAGTTTGGGCGTTGGAGATCTCAAAGAGGAAGAAGAACCCCTTTTCTGTTGGCTTTGGGGTCTATTTATAGGTGTAAGAGGCTGGTATTTCGCTCAGATCTCGGGAGACCCTCTCTGGCACGTGACCAGGCCCGCGTGCCCAAGCCCGTGAAGTTTCGGTCCGATCTGTGATCGATACGAACATATTTCGTATCATCAAGATTTCATCCAATGGAGTCGAAATTTCGCGTGGACATTCTTTAGCATGGACGTAGTCTTCTGTGAAAATTTCATAGCATTTGGACTTGTAGATTAGGAGATATGATCGATACGAATTGTGATTCTCGGTTGGCTGTTTGGTTCGACTCGCTCTGTTCGACACGCTTCCATTCGACTCGGTGACGTGGCGCAAGAATCTTACTCTGCCCTTGATGCTGTTTTGACCGAGTCGAAGTGTGCACTAGTCGAGCTAGTCGAAGTGTGCGTTGGTTGAGCTAGTCGAAGTAGAGTGTCCTGAGGGATTCGAACAGTGGCCTCGCCAATGGAGTCGAACTCAATGGAGTCGAACAGTGGTTCGAGCGGAGCGAGTCGAAGCGTGCGCTTTCGATGGATTCGAACTGGAGCGAGTCGAAGAGGGCAGTTCTGAGGGATGCAAAGCGGAGCGAGTCGAAGGAGGCATCTGATGGAGGCAAAGCAGAGCGAGTCGAAGGAATCACTTCTGATGGCTGCGAAGCGAGTCGAATCTGAGCTATTCGAAGTTGGCTTTTGATGGTTGCGAAGCGAGTCGAAATGAGCGAGTCGATCGGTGGTTGATTTTTATCCAATTTTGTATCGTTCATAACTTGAGCATACGAACTCAGATTGACTTGATATTTGGAACGTTGACTCTCATAGCTTAGCTTATCATGTCATACCAATTTTAGCCCGATTTGGACTCGGACAAAATTCGTCGATATCCATAGTGAGCCTGTGTATAACCGATATCCGGGATGGATCGTCATTGGTCACTAGTCGATTCCTTGGTTTCACGGCCTTGCCAAAAGGCGGGATAACATTTGCCCCCCAAAATACGTCTTGTGGAAACATAATGTGCTTTGAAATGCCGCTATCTCTATTTTGAATAGTTATTGTCTTCTTGATGAAAGCTGTCATCTTCGACTGATTTTCTTGATACTGTAAACTGTTGACTATCAACTGCTGTACCCTGTACCGTTGCAACCGATTGATGTATGCTAGTGGTCAGCTGCTTGCTGACTCTTGTTGATGTTTGTACTTTCTTGAGTCATTGTCAGTTTATTTTGTTTTTGAATTCCGTATCGATCCTCTCCTGAACAGATGTGAAATTCGTTGCAACAACGCTTGACGGTTGCTTTTGAATGTTCCTTCGTAGCGATCCTCTCCTGAATCGATGTGAAGGATTGAAACATTGAAGACGATTTTTATTGAATTTATGGATACAGAGTAAGTATTCCGATTCGATGGAGTTGGCCTCTGAAAGCCATGATTTGATGGGTTCGATGGATGCAAATCGCTTGTTCGACTTGATGATGGACTCGAACTGAGCGAATCGAAGTGGAGCGAGTCGGTGTAGACTTCCTGATGGATTCGAACTACTCGTTCGACTCGGTCTTGGATTCATATTGCATAGGAGTCGGAGTCGAAATGCATAGGAGACGGAGTCGAAATTGGTGATTGATACGAAGGGTGGTCTCGTATCGATGGAGTCGAACTGGACACGGGGATGGAGTCGAAGGCAAGCAATACGAAGGGGAGCTTCGCATCGATGCACTGGAGACAGAGTCGAAACGCATGTTCGAATCCATTGGGATGCGAATCGTCTATTCCTTTTGTTTTCAAGTCCCTATAAATACTTTGTACTTAGCCGTTTTTCACTTTTTACCTTTCGCTTTCCTTCCTTGCCTTCGTATCGCTCAGAAACTCGAGAAGAACGAACAAAACATCCCTGCCTTCGAACCGATTCCAACCTTCAATCATTCAAACTAACTGACAGATCTAGGTAATCCAATAAGTGAATCCACGCGTAAACGATGAGATTCGGGTTTTCTTAACACCAAATCAATCAGAGTCGTGATCAATCGAAAATTCTCTGGCCTCAGCTTCGTGTCGATCTGGAGTAGGGATTTCGAGATGATGAGGCGAAGGCCTTCGTATCGATCGATGGTGGAGCTTCGCATCGAATCGAATGCTTTGAATACATGGATCGATACGAAGGGGTTGTGCCTGATAGACTCGAAACAATGGCCTTGGATCGAGTCGAAAAGGATGGTTTTCGATCGAGTCGAAGTGGTTGCCTTGGAACGAGTCGAAGTGGATGTTTGGGATCGAGTCGAACTGTGTAGTCTTGGGAGCGAGTCGAACTTCGTGTTCTTGGGACAGAGTCGAACTCGATGGTCTTAGGGAGCGAGTTGAACTGGAGCCTTTTAATCGATTCAAATTGTTGTGCTCTGATCGATTCGAAATCCCCAGCCTCTAGTTCGAGTCGAACTTGCATGCCAACCTTCTGACCGAGCCTAACTCATAAGCAGATGACCATGACTTATTGATGCGAACACGGCTCTCATGAGCGATACGAATTTGATCATTAAAAAGTTTGAAACTTCTCGCACACTTGAACAATTGCCTCCGACGAGCTTCAAATTTGCATAACTGGACTTAACCATTTCACCGCATATCTGATTGCCTATCGAAGCTCGTCGATGAAACTGGAACTTATCAAAATGACCACAAACTTTAACTTGGAATGATAGTTAATAGCTAGATGGTTCGGTTGTGACGGTCAGCGATGACGGTCCTTCCGACTGAATTCCAAAGTCTCGTCGTCTACATGCTTCCTTCAGTCCTGTAGATCTTCTCAAATAATATACAGTACTACACTGCCCAGCACACACTCACACACTTTACACTGTGGGATGCACAAGCGTTATTGCCTATTTAACAATGATTTTTCATGAGCTAGCTATTCATGGAACCCTCAAGTTCACAGCAGCCGGAACTCCCAAGTTCTATTCCTCCAACCATAGAGATACCGGTTATTGAAGCCAAAGTTATAGAGCCATCTCTGGACGAGCGTCTAGGGGCTCGGTTTATCTGCAATCCGAAAGATTCTGTGCCATCGGGTATCTCCGAAGATATGCTAGGACGGATTTGTTTAAGGCACGGTCTGTCGCTTGATGACGTGCTACTACCTGGGCCAAATGACAGGCCACATGATCCCACGGAGTGGTTTACTGCTTTCAACCGTCATGCCTGTACGGCGGGGACGCTTCCTTCCTTCAACCAATATATAAGGGAGATGTTATCGTTTCTGGGCATAGCTCCATCTCAACTACATCCCAACGGGTATGCCCTGTTGAATAGCACCTTCATTCTATTTATGGAGATCCTCTTTCGACCGCCGAAGCCGATCGAAATCAGATATTTATTTAACGTCAAGAGCCATGGAGATAGCCCTTCTTTCACCTTCCTGGAAGCGGTTAGAAACTGTCACATTGTAATGGACTCTTGGGGGAGACTAAGTTACTTCAAGACCGAATGGTTCTACGTTCGGTGCCCCCCGGGATTTGCCAGGCAATGGTTGGATAGACGTAAGCGTTGCAATCTTTCTCTTGAGCTATTGAGATGATAATAATCGATTTCACAACTGATACACTTTTCTTCTTTTACAGCCGCAATCTCTCGACCTAACGGTGCATATTTTAGAGAGCTTGTTCGGATTCTCCAAGCGTTTTCGGGCAAAGAGAGGCATATCGACTTGGTTCTGTCTGATAGGAATTTGAGGACTATCGGGCTGATAGAACGGAGGTAGAGCATACTGCTGGAAGGAACACATAGAGTGGTCCCGAAGAAACGGGTGAAGCGCAAAGCGCCCGCAGTCGTGATTGCCGAAGAAGTCGATCCAGAAAGAATGCCCACTGATACCGAGCTCCCGGCTAGGCCTTCTGCCGATGTCCAGGATTCGGGAGGAAGGAGAAAAGGCAAGGCTGCTGCTCACAAACGCTCTAAATCTGAGAGATTTAAATCCAAGGTTGTGTCTTTACCTTTCCCGGGGATTAAAATTTCGGAGGCTCCTCCCCCGCAAGTAGAGAGTCCTTTTGCAGGGCTTGATTATATTTCGATTCCGGATTTTGTGTCATGTCCACACGACGCCGGGATGGAGGAGCTTGATAGTGCTCTCGAACAGAGCGGGTCGCTTGCTACGAGTGCGGTCGACATTTCCGGTTGGTCGGGGGATTGCACATGCATACACTTCACTACACTACATGACTCACAACTGTAAATCGTCCAACTTAGGAAATCACTAACTCTTTCTTCGTTTCTCATTCTCAGGTACTATGTTCGTAAGAGGATCGATGCTCGGGAATCTTCGCTCAGCCCGAAAAGCTTCTGGTTATTATGATTCCCGCAGGAGGGATTCAGATAGAGATCGCGATCGCGAATACTCTAACCAGGACAGGTATGGGCGTGACAGAGAGTACAGACATCGATCCAGATCACGTTCTCCCCCTCCTAGCCTCTCGTCTCCACCTCCTATTCAAACTTCAAATCCACCAGAGCCTCCTTGTCACAGGCCGTCTTCTCATGCTTCAAGGTCCGAGACTCATCTTCAGAGAATTCAGACTACGGTCTCTATGATTATAGAGCAGGTCCCCGCTGAGCCCACAGGAGAAGGGGCCCTTAAATTAGCTCAGATGAGGAAGGATTTCCCGAATATCTACTTCGACAGCTATGTCTTCCCTCCTCACTTAAAGAGAATTCCATCAGGGGTAGAAGGCACGATGCATGATTATGTCCACGACATCTACACCCAATACCGAGAGTGGGTTAAGGCTACAGAGAAGGCTTCTAAGGTAGCCTTTGAGCGAGCCAAAGCGCTTGAGAAGATGGAGACCGAGCTCGCTCAAAGCGATCAGATTATTCAAGTGCTTACTGCTGAGGCCGAGTCTTCTCGTAAATCGAAGATTGAGGCCACCAAAAAGGCGGATGAGGCGAAGGCGGCAATGGTGAAGTTGGGGCAGACACATGTTGCCCTGGTGGAGGAGATGGGCCACCGGAACACCACAGTCACCGCCGAGCGGGATGCGACGGTCAAGGAACTCACTGAGCTCAAGGCCAAATTTGCTATCATGGCCAAGGAAAGGGATGACGCAAACAGTGCAGCCCAGGAGGCGTGCGACCAAGCTGTTCTGCTTAGGGGTGAACGGGATGCGGCAGTGGCTAAAGCCCGCAAGGTGGAGGCTGAGGTGGAAGAGAAAGTGAAGTTGGCCGAGTCTAGGCTAGAGGCTGACATCGAAGATCTCCTCGTTGTTTACAATGCTAACATGCTGAGGCACAGGGGTCTAGCCTGGCTTGACAATTACCCACCACATCTTTATAACGCTTGGGGCCGACTGGTGAGGAGGAGAAAGAGGCACATCAGGGCGAGTCCGTGGGTGAATTTGAGCTCTAGAATCGCATTTTGAACGAAGGTGAAAAGAAGATTATGCACGAAACCGATTCTGCGTGAGAAGGAAGTTTGGCGCCCAGCACTTTGAGATAGGAGAGGGCTCAGGGGTTGATCACTATGAAGCGAGTCATGAAGCTCCCACGTCAACCCAGCCTTAATCCTCGTCTGCGTCGATCCTCAGGCTGTTCCTGCTTATAATCCAGATCAGCCGCAGATGTCACCGGCTGCAGCGCAAGTTACTGATGCCGCTCTGCCGCCTACGAGTCAAACTGAGGAAGGTATTCTGAACATTCCAAATATCTTTCGTAAGTCAGAATCTTTGACCGAATTAAGTTCTAACAGTCTTCTTATTCTTTGTTCAGTGATCGATGATGCACATGCTGAGGCTCCTGTTACTCAAGAATCACATCAGACATAGGAAGCCATCGTTACTGAAGCGATCACCATGACTTCAACTGCTGCGTCTCTTGACGATATACAGAGGAGCATGCTTGTGTTTGACGAGCATATGATGGAGGAACTCTTTCCTCGCCATGGCGACCCTTTAGCTGACTTACCATTTGTCATAGGCAGAGGCGTTCCTGCTACAAGTTTTTCAATGCCGACTACTGACGCTCCTAGCGAGGCTCGGTCGGCCGCTGAAGAGGAAATCTTGGCAAAAATCGTTGCTGAAATGGATGTCGCAACACATGGTGGCAGTTTTGGAGGTGGGACGGCGGCACTTGGTCCAGCTCCGCTTAGAATGATATCGCCTGGCGGTACATTTTCTGACACTAGTGCGGCCGTTCTATCTTCCACATTTGATCCTATCCCTCCGACTCCGCCCGCAGGGAGCATTCCTATCCATTCGAGTTCGGAGGAGGATGTTGATATAATGCCCTTGCCTGAAGACCAACCACGGAAAAGCAAAGGCTCGAAGAGGAAGATTAGCGGTGGCTCCAGTGGGTCTACACCGAGGAGGAAGCCAAGGAAGAAGAAAGATTAAACATGCTTCCCCGGTTTATTTTGACTTGCATTTTGTTGGACGTGTATAGATGCGGGTTCGGCCCCTGCTAGTAGGAATTTTTTGGGAACAAACTTGTATACAAACTTCTTTTACAAACAATGGAAATGAAACTTCTCTTTTTTGGTTTCTTTTTCCGTCATTGTGTATTTGTCTAAGTGTTTCAATATCTAGAATGCACTTGTGAAGTTTCAGATTCCGAATCAAGTTTGTTATTGTTTGCCAAGTTCGGAAACTGTGGACATGGCTTGCGACCGGGAAGCGAGTTGAATTCTGACGTCGCATCGCTTCAATCAATGGTTGATGCTTAAGTCCTGCCCCCTAGTCTTGGGGATGAGTTGTAGATCATCGGTCGACGATCGCTTCTTACTTATAACATATTGAGTCTTGTGCCACCGAACAGATGTCTGAGGCAAGCGGAGATTGAGTAATGCATCCATGCTTGTTTGATTGTCAATGATCATATCCGCACTCCGGGGATTCTTATTTGCTTACTGGCAGTTGATGTTCATACTCTGCTTCGCGCTTGGGGAACTCGGAGTTGATGTTTATAGTCTGATTCGCACTCTAGGAATATGGAGTTGATGTTTATACTCCGACTCGCGCTCTGGGAGTATGGAGTTGATGTTTATACTCCGACTCGCGCTCTGGGAGTACGGAGTTGATATTTATACTCCGGTTCGTGCTTTGGGAACTCGGAGTTGATGTTTATACTCCGCTTCGCACTCTGGGAACTCGGACTTTATGTTTATACTCCGCTTCGCACTCTGGGAATACGGAGTTGATGTTTATACTCAGGTTCGCACTCTGGGAACTCGAAGTTGATGTTTATACTCCACTTCGGACTCTGGGAACACGGAGTTGATGATTATACTCTGACTCGTGCTCTGGGAGTACGAAGTTGATGTTTATACTCTGACTCGCGCTTTGGGAGTACGGAGTTGATGTTTATACTCCGTTTCGCGCTTTGGGAACTCGGAGTAGATGTTTATACTCCGCTTCGCACTCTGGGAATACGGAGTTGATGTTTATACTCCGACTCGTGCTCTAGGAGTACGGAGTTGATGTTTATACTCCGGTTCGCGCTTTGGGAACTCAGAGTTGATGTTTATACTCCGCTTCACACTCTGGGAACTCGGAGTTGATGTTTATACTCCGCTTCGTACTCTGGGAATACGGAGTTTATGTTTATAGTCCGGTTCGTACTCTGGGAACTCGGAGTTGATGCTTATACTCCGCTTCGCACTCTGGGAACACGGAGTTGATGTTTATACTCCGACTCGCGCTCTAGGAGTACGGAGTTGATGTTTATACTCTGACTCGCGCTCTGGGAGTACGGAGTTGATTTTTATACTCCGGTTCGCGCTTTGGGAACTCGAAGTTGATGTTTATACTCCGCTTCGCACTCTGGGAATATGGAGTTGATGTTTATACTCCAGTTCGCGCTTTGGGAACTCGGTGTTGATGTTTATACTCCGCTTCACACTCTAGGAACACAGAGTTGATGTTTATACTCCGACTCGTGCTCTGGGAGTACGTAGTTGATGTTTATACTCCGACTCGCGCTCTGGGAGTACGAAGTTGATGTTTATACTCCGCTTCGCACTTTGGGAATACAGAGTGGAATGAAGGATTGTCGTGTATCAATCCTTTTTTTGAATTTGATGTGATGGCTTGTCCCCGAGCTCGGGTTTCACTTAGCGAGTGATTGGTTGCATCGCAGCCACTCCCTATTTGAATAAATTCCACCGTATGGTGAAACTTAGCTCTCTATGCATGGTGATGGTCATATGAAGCATTTCAAGTAAATCACAGCTCTGGCTCGAAGAGATTGCATTTTATTGTTGAAATAAGAAAATATGGCAAAGTCAGTTGCTTTATTACAAATTCTAATTTCGAAATGCAGAAACAAATTGCAAAATGGAAAGTAATCTAAATGGATAAAGATAGCCTGTCATGTGTAATAGCGGCGAAGGCTCTTGCTATTCCAGACTCTTGGCAGAGTAAGACCGTCGATGGTTGATAATGTGAATGTCCCATCTCCGAGCCTTCGTTCAATAACATACGATCCTTCCCACGTCGGCTTCATATGCGAAGGAACCGGATAAACTCTTTTCAAGACGAGGTCGCCTAGCTCGAATGTTCGCGGACGGACCTTGGCGTTGTACAATCGGACGACTCGACTTCGATGCGCTGCTGCCCTCAAATCAGCTGCTTCACGCTTCTCATCTAGTAGATCGAGAGATTCAGCAAGTAATATAGCATTTGTCTTCGGATCATAGTATGTCACACGATGAGAAGGTACTTCTAGTTCAACTGGGATAACGGCTTCTGAGCTGTAAGAGAGAGAGAATGGAGTGTGGCCGGTTGCGGTCTTGTGGGTTGTTCGGTAAGCCCATAAAGCCAAAGGAAGTTCATCGAACCACTTGCCACCGACCTTTTCCAGTCGTTTCTTCAGAATGGATTTTATAACTTTATTGACTGCTTCGACCTGTCTGTTTGCCTGAGGGTGTGCAACTGCGGATAATTTCTTTTGGATGTGAAATCGTTTGCAGAAATCTTTAAATTCAGCGCTGTCGAATTGGGTTCCGTTGTCCGTAATAATGGTGTGTGGGAGACTGAATCGATAGATGATGTTGCGAACTACAAAGTTGATTACTTTCTTCGTTGTTATGGTAGCGAGAGCTTCGGCTTCAGCCCACTTTGTAAAGTAATCAACAACGACGATGGCGTATTTCGCACCACCTTTTGCCAGAGGTAGAGTGCCAATGATGTCGATGCCCCACATTGCAAAAGGCCAGGGGCTGACCATCCGCGTTATCTCGGTAAGAGGAGCTCTAGGAATCCGGGCATGTTTTTGGCACCTATCACATTATTTGCATAATCTGACGAGTCGCGATTCACGGTTGGCTAGTAATATCCGCATCGGAGTATTTTCTTGGCGAGTGCTTGCCCCCCGGTGTGATCACCACATTCTCCCTCGTGCACATCGTGCATCACTCGTTTAATTTCATCGTGAGTGATACACCGGAGTAGAGGGATAGAGTACCCTCTTCTGTACATGATTCCATTCTGGATGGTGAATCGTGAGGCCTTTCGGAGAACTTGTCTCATTTCACTCCTGCGTTCCGGCAGGGTTCCGTGCTCAATGTAATTCTTGAGTGGAGTCATCCATGAATCCTTTTAGGGAATGGTTTTGCATACCCAGTCTATTTCTGTCCGGTTGATGCTTGGAGAGGGTAACGTCACTACGGGAACGAGTCCCATTTGTTGAGCTTCACCTGTGTTGGCTAGCTTCGCCAATGAATCGACCTTTTGGTTGCGTTCTCGAGGTATACAATAGATGGCGTAGTAATCGAACTGATCCAGTACTTCTTGAACTCGAGCTAAGTAAGCAGCTAGCCTTCGATCTCTTGCTTGATACTCTCCCCGTACCTGACACACAACTAATTGTGAATCAAAATAAATTTCCACTGCGATAATTCTCAAATCTCTAGCAAGTTTCAAGCCAGCTAAGAGGGCTTCATATTCAGCTTCGTTATTAGTCGCATGAAAATCAAACTTCAAAGCATAACATATGGATCGGCCTTCGGGAGTTTCAAGTACAACACCAGCGCCCGAACACCGGTCGTTTGATGCACCATCGGTATACAGCTTCCAGACGTATTTGGGGGATTTATTGGTTTCTGGAAAGTCCTCTGGAACGGTAAATTCAGCTATGAAATCGGCTAGGACTTGTCCTTGTATGGCCCGTCTCGGAGCGTAAGTAATGTCAAACTGGCTCAGTTCGATGTTCCACTTGAGTAACCTACCAGACGTCTCAGGCCGCGAAAGGACCTGTCGTAACGGCTGGTCGGTGTAAACAATAATGGAATGTGCCTGGAAGTATGGCCGGAGTTTTCTTGATGCAATAACAAGGCAATAAGCCAACTTTTCCAGCTTTGGATAATTTCTTTCAACCCTAGTCAATCGTTTGCTGACGTAGTATACCGGCTTCTGTATTTTGTCTTCTTCTCGGATTAATGCAGCGCTGATAGCGTTCTCTGATATCGCCAAATATACGAACAACTTCTCATGGTCGATAGGCTTCGACAGGATAGGTGGTGTGGATAGATGTTGAACTAGTGCTTGGAAAGCACCCTCGCACTTCGTGGTCCATTCAAAGTTGCGTTTTCCTTTTCGGATCAGATCGAAGAAGGGAATGCATTTGTCATAGGACTTTGAAATGAACCTGCTCAATGCTGCTACTTTCCCATTGAGACTTTGGACTTGCTTTATAGTCTTTGGAGTTTCAAGGTTTCTGATTGCCCAAATCTTTTCAGGATTAGCTTCGATTCCTTGGGCGTTGACAATGAACCCAAGGAATTTTCCGGATGCAACTCCAAAGTGACATTTCAGTGGATTTAGCTTCATTTTGTATTCTCGAAGTATGTTGAACATAGTTTCCAAATATTTAACATGGTTGGTGGAGAGTCGTGACTTCACAAGCATGTCGTCTACATATACTTCCATGGTTTTCCCGATTTGATTGGCAAACATCCGATTGACCAATCGTTGATAAGTAGCTCCGGCGTTCTTAAGTCCGAAGGGCATAACTTTGTACCAATAAAGTCCCAGATTGGTTACGAAGCTGATATGCTCTTGATCGGGTAAATGCATCGGTATCTGATTGTAGCCAGAGTACGCGTCCATGAAGGATAAGAGTTCATGCCCAGCTGTCGAATCTACTAGCTGATCAATTCTGGGAAGTGGGAAACTGTCTTTGGGACATGCTTTATTCAGATCAGAATAATCGACACATGTTCTCCACTTTCCATTCGGCTTTCGGACGAGCACGGGATTCGACACCCATTCAGGATATAGCGCATCTCGAATGAATCTGTTTGCTTCAAGCTTTTCTACTTCTTCTTTAAGGGCGGCAGATCTCTCCAGATCCATACCGCGCCTTTTTTGTTTGATCGGGACATGCCGCGGATCAATGTTCAGAGTGTGGCTCGCAAGGTCCGACGAGATCCCACACATATCAGAATGTGTCCAAGCAAATACGTCAAGATTTGCCCGCAGAAATTCAACTAATTCCTCTTGAGTTTGCTGGCTTAGCTGAGACCCAATGTTTATCATTTTCGAATCATTGTCATCGTCAATAGGGACATCAATCATCAGTTCGGCCGGTGATGCTTGACTTTCTTTAGATTCTCCTTCGTCTTCAGTTTCTCTCGGGTCAAGGTCCTTGAGGAATTGGCTGGGGTGCCCGGGCCTAGGCCCGGGCGTTAATTGTCAATTATTGGTAAAATGGACGCAGAGAGATTCCTCTACGCCCTTTCCCTTCTCCTTTCACTACGCTTCCCGCAGCTCAGCAACATAACAGGCTCTGGCAGGAGCCTGATCTCCCTGAATGATTCCTATTCCATGATCAGTGGGAAACTTTAAAGTCAAACACCACGGGGCGATGGCTGCCCTGAATTCAGCGAGGGCCGGTCGGCCCAAGAAAGCATTGTAAGGGGAGTCTATGTCCAAAACAATGAACTACAACATCCGTACTCTCCGACGTTCTCCAACTCCCAACTCTACTGGTAGTTCCACCATTCCAGTGGGTATAGTAGCACTTCCGTTGAAATCATGGACTCGGGATTGACAAGGCTTCAAGTCTGTGGCTTCCATTTTCATTTGATCATAAGCTCGCTTGAACAAAATATTCACAGAGCTTCCACTGTCCACTAAGATCCTCTTCATCCAAGCGGGACCTACTTGTGCTGAGATGACTAGTGGATCGATAGTGGGGGCTTCGACCTTATCAGCGCCTCTGTTCCTGAACACGATGTCATCTGTCATTGTTTTCTGTTGCTTGGTCGGGGCCCCTTCATCAAAACTACTGCAACACTCAAAGTCCGCATGCCTGATAGAACTGGCGTACGATTCCATTTCCTTCCAGCTTCGATCTACTGGGTGAGGACCACCACTTATTGTATTGATGACCAACCTCTCGCCTGTAAGAGCGGGTTCCTCCTGTCTTTCCTGATTCAGCGCATGATTCTGATTTGATGGGCCCGCACCACCAGACTGCAGCGCCCGCACATACTGATCCAACTTTCGTTTACGTATCAGTTTTTCAATGAGGTCTTGCAAGTGATGGCACTCATTGGTGTTGTAGCCATAACTCTCGTGGAATCTACAAAATTTCCCTGTTTGGTTTTGTCTTTCAGTTGGTGGTTTAGGGGTAGGTTTCTTGTATTGCATGGTATTGTAGGTCTACAAATACACATTTTCCAACGACGTGTTCAACGGAGTGTAGTTATCGTACATGGAAGCTCTACGCCGTGGACTGCGATTCTGATCGCATTTCTTGTTTTGATTCCCATTGTCTCTCTGTTGATTTTTTTTATTTTGTACGTTCAAATGAACTTTTCCAGAACTATCCCCGGACAGTTTAATAGCGATGTTACTTTGGATTCCATCGATGTTGGACCCTGCGTCATTCTGCTTCCTAGACTGTTTCGCATCCTCCCTACTCAAGAATTGGGGTGTCTTGGAATAGAAACGGTCCAATGACGCAGGTGGTTTTCCAGCTAACCAATTTCCGAACTCATAATCAGCATAAATCCCCTTAATCAGTGCCATCAGGATAGAGTTATCATTGGGATTGCTTATTTCTACACACGCAGCGTGGAATCTCTCCAAGTAACGCCTAAGTGTTTCTCCAGGAGCTTGTGTAACACTAGACAAAGTCTTAACATCTTTAGGCCTTACCACGTGCATACGGAATTGTTCAAAGAACTTTGTGGCCATCTGATCAAAATTAGAAATGGATCGTGGTGGCAAACGAGTAAACCACATGGTAGCGATGGCCCCGAGGTAAATGGGGAAACTACGGCATTTTACAGCATCATCATCTCTCGTAGCATTCATCAGCCATTCGTACTTCAAGATGTGTTGATTGGGATCAGAGCTTCCTTCATAGACTAGCAAAGCTGGCATCCTAAAGCGCCGAGGAGGTTCAGCATATAATACATCATCGGTGAAAGGGGTATGACTCCGGGAGATTCCTCAGTCGTCATTACTGAGACCCTTACTTTCAGGGATCATTTGACGAATCATCGTTGATATATCTGGCATTCGGATATTTAGAGCATGTTGTGCCAAGGTGTTGTCGGGTTCCACAACGCGAGTCTGGACCGGACGCGGTGGACGGTCCGTGCCTTGCCTCCTTGGTTCAACATCCTCAGGGACATAAGGCTCTGGAGTCTGCTCTTGTTGGTTACGTTGAGGATCAGCTTGGTTTCTAGCATCACCTCCTCGTTCGGTAGTGGTGGTAGTAGCAATGTTGCCGGTAACATGGTAAGGAGCATCACCTCCTCAAGATGAAGGTACAGTACGGAGACTAGCGGATAGTCCAGTTCTAGGTTGCCCAGGATTCGAAGCAGGTTGGTGTCCCGTGGATTGGGTGTAGCTTACACCTAGCCGTGGACGCGTGGATCTGGTTTGGCCATCAGAGGAGGCTGAACTCTCTGTGGAAGAATAAGAACCTTGGTCTCTTCTGGATCTTCTTCGCCTTTGGCGATTTAGCTGGTTGGTCAACTCTGTGTTGGCGCGCAGTTGTTCAGTTAGTTGTTGTCGACTCTGTGTCAACTCTTGAAGCAATGTCCGGAATTCTTGTCTAGTGATTGGACCTGATGGATCTGAAGGTCCTGCAGCATTTTGGTTGGATGGAGGTGATTGCACGGGATTTTGTCGGTCCCGTGCTCCTTGATCAGCAGCTGTAGAAGTGGTATGTGTGGTCACCATAATGTATTGATGAAGTCCTTTCCTAGATCTGATTGCAAATCTGAATAGAATGGAAGGGCTTCAAAGTTCTAGATCTGGATTTTCTTCTTAGATTTATGCAATCCAATATAGATAGGAGATCCAAAGAGCAGGAGAAAAATTTGTTTTCTCAGTGAAGCACCAAAGTGTTTGTACCAAAATTGGGCACAACACTCTTCGGAAGTTTTTGAAGAGATAAAGTGAAGAAATTAAATGTAAAAGGAGGAATTATCTAACAAAAACTCCATATCTCATAAATTAAAATAATTAAAAAGCAAGAAGACACAAGAATTTAGAGTGGTTCGGCGTATTGCCTACGTCCACTATGAAGTAGTTTGCTTTATTACTCTTTCTTTGATGTTTACAAATGATTTCAGCAAATTACAGCGAATAACAATGATTTGCAGCAGTGAAATTCGTTGGTAGCAACAACAATGGAGTTCAGATCTGGATCTGACGGAGTCTGGGCGTTGGAGATCTCAAAGAGGAAGAAGTACCCCTTTTCTGTTGGCTTTGGGGGTCTATTTATAGGTGTAGAAGGCTGGTATTTCGCTCAGATCTCGGGAGACCCTCTCTGGCACGTGACCAGGCCCGCGCGCCAAAGCCCGTGAAGTTTCGGTCCGATCTGTGATCGATACGAACATATTTCGTATCGATAAAGATTTCATCCAATAGAGTCGAAATTTGGCATGGACATTCTTTAGCATGCACGTAGTCTTCTGTGAAAATTTCATAGCATTTGGACTTCTAGATTAGGAGATATGATCGATACGAATTGTGATTCTCGGTTGGCTGTTTGGTTTGACTCGCTCTGTTCAACTCGATTCCATTCGACTCGATGACGTGGTGCAAAAATCTCGCTCTGCCCTTGATGCTGTTTTGACCGAGTCGAAGTGTGCACTAGTCGAGCGAGTCGAAGTGTGCGTTGGTTGAGCGAGTCGAAGTGGAGCGTCCTGAGGGATTCGAAGAGTGGCCTCGCCAATGGAGTCGAACAGTGGTTCGAGTGGAGTGAGTCGAAGCGTGCGCTTCCGATGGATTCGAACTGGAGCGAGTCGAAGAGGGCAGTTCTGAGGGATGCGAAGCGGAGCGAGTCGAAGGAGGCATCTGATAGAGGCGAAGCGGAGCGAGTCGAAGGAATCGCTTCTGATGGCTGTGAAGCGAGTCGAATCTGAGTGATTCGAAGTTGGCTTTTGATGGTTGCGAAGCGAGTCGAACTGAGCGAGTCGACCGGTGGTTGATTTTTATCCAATTTTGTATCGTTCATAAATTGAGCATACGAACTCGGATTGACTTGAGATTTGGAACATTCACTCACATAGCTTAGCTTGTCATGTCATACCAATTTTAGCCCGATCCGGACTCGAACAAAATTCGTCGATATCCATAGTGAGCCTGTGTATAACCGATCTTCGGGATGGATCGTCATTGGTTACTAGTCAATTCCTTGGTGTCACGGCCTTGCCAAAAGGCGAGATAACAACAGCTCTTTGAATTTAAATTATTCCTCAAGCCTAGAGGGGAAAACATACAAATTTTAAGTTCAAAACTTATTCCTCTTTCCCTTTTAAAGACCTTTACAGCTTTCCATAAAAAAATTTGATTTTTAAATTTAACTGTTTACTAAGTTTTTCTCTTCCAAAAACTTACTTACTTTTTCACCAAACCATTTTTCTTTAAAACATGTCATGCTTGTCCTTAAAACATTTTTTCTCTTGACTTCCAAAAATGTCCTCACATGTTTTCAAAACATCTTATTTTCATTGATTTTCAAATTTACGAAAACTGGAGTAGATAAGAATAATTATTTTATCAAAAATCCCTTAACTTTCCTACTCTTCCAATTACCTAACCTTGGAGGAGTTTCTAACTTACTACAAATGGGGACTTTCTAAAAAGGAAAGCAACCAACGCGCATAATCAAGGGAAAAATATGAAATTTCCATTGCTTAGCTTTCCTACTAAGGCTCTCTATAATATCCCTCCTAACTAACACTGTCTCTAATTATTACACTTCTTATTACACCTAATGGTTTTATACCTTAATGTTTTGGAACTACTTTCTCTTATGAGAAACCATTAACGCTAAAACCTTCTATGAATCCTTTAAAAGAGGATTTCATGTTTATGTGAAATTACAAGGAACTTATTTTATAATTTATCGAAATAGGCTATACAAAATATGTTGCTTTCCATACCTTGTACATCTCTTTCACGTATCCTTATAACTTGCACAAAACATCTTTATTTGTGATTTGATTTCATAGAAAATTATGTCATTATTCATTTCATTCCAATAGATTAAAGTATGTTTAATCTATATTCACTTACAATAGACATTTCCTACAAAAATTTATTAATTTCCTAATATTTAACTTACATCTTTTTTTTCAGAAGAACTCATTTTCAAAACTGTTTTAATATTTTGATAACTAAAAAACATTTCCATACACTTATTTAAATAATAAGTGTACTTACAAACCACTTTATTTCTATACGTAGATAATCTTCAAAACATATTTTTATTTGGGTCAAAACAGATGTTGTGTAAAACACTGTTACCACAACCCAAAAATACTAGTATATGGATTCAATTAAAATAAATATTAATAAATCCCATATGCTATGTAAAAACATTTCCTTTGGGAGTCACCTACTATAACAATAGTGTCATAGTCTATGCTTCCTTTATTTTTCACAAAAACATCTATTACAACAATAAATGTTGTAACCTACGTTTTCGATACTTAATACACTCTAGGTTTTTATATTTAAAATCTTTGTTTACCTACAAAGAAACCAGCGAGCTATACATGCTCTATAATTCTTCAGAAAGAATTTCACTTTTAACAAAATTTACATCATATAAAAACTAATTTAAATTTCATACCAATTTTTTTTCTTCCATAAACCCAATATTACTTCCTCAAACATATTAACAATTATATTTTTTCAACTTTTCAATTCCAAAAGTTTCATTCTATTGGGCTAGACATAAAGTGGATTCTCTTCTTACCACCCTAGGAATACCCTTCCTAAACCTTGGAAATCTCTTTACCTTACTAAAATATCTTATTCCTTCCAAAATAAAAATACTCTCCCTACTATCCCTAGGGAACTTTCCCACTTCCTATAACATATGGATACCAATCTTCTCTAAAACATAGCTTATTGTACCACTATAAATCGGCAATAACATAGGGCTCAACATCCTTGGGTCATCCCAAACCAACTAGCAAGCTATGCACAAACGTACTTCTAAAAACTTTCCATATGTTCAAATCTATAATTGGGGAATATTTGGATTTTAGTACATAACATATTTATATTTTATGCAAAAATACAAATAAGTTCACTCATATTTCCTAATTTACTTAGAATCTACTAACCTAAGCTCTGATACCAAATGAAACGACCCGAATTCAAATGGGTCTGGATTTTTCGCAAAAATGCTAAAGTCCAAGCCCATTGAAGCCCGAGTTAGGTATCTGGTATCCTGTAAATAGGCAAAGGTAAATATATCAGAGCTCAAATAAATATCTCGCAGCAGAAATGACTAAAATATAATAGTAAGTAAATACTCACCAAGGTAATAACATATTCTAAACAAGTATCTCAAAGCTGGAAAATCTACGCCATCTATCTAACCTGTGGGATGATATGAGAAGGGGGTCAGAACTAAAGTTCTGGTGAATGGACAAATTATACACTTCTAAGCATAATTCTATATATACCGTTCTATTAGGTTTATTGGGTTTATAATACTCTCGCCTCTGTGTGTGAATCCTACCCATCTACTCCCTAGTAATTAAGACCTAATAACCAATATATATGTAGTTACATGCCCAAAGACTGCATCGGTCCTAGGTACTACCCATAGTACCTTCCGTATCCTCCTCGAAAAGGTCTCCAACGTCTTGCTACTAGAGCGTACTGTAACTACATCTGTAAAGGACAACTTCGTGAGGCCTACAATATAGATGTTCCATTGTCTACTATGAAAACGTGAAACTGCATCCGCAATAGCTTATACTATTGCTTGGACATCCACAATATGCCACCCAGTGCACACCTTGAGGACTACACGTAATTGTTTTGTCTACTCCCTGAATTCCGCCAACAAGGTCTACCTTGTACGGAACTCGGTCGGGATTTCCTATATCTGTAAAGGTCCGCTTTGTTAGGCCTACAATAAAAATATTCTACTTGGTCTTTCTCTTTTCTCATCGTGGCTATGGCCTTACTTGGACATCCACAATATGTCACCCAGTACATACCTTGAGGACTACACAATCGTTCTATCTACTCCCCGAATTCCGCCAACATGGTCTACCTTGTACGGAAACGGAACATGGTTGAGGATTTTCTATATCTCTAAAGGTCCACTTCGTTAGGCCTACAACAGATATTCTACTTGGTCCGTCTCTTTTCTCATCGTCGCTATGGCCCTACGTAGCCCCCCTTAAATAATCGAAAGACCTTTCAAGGGCTAAGTGGCAGTGCCCTACTGCAAACAATCTAAACATCCAATTGGTTGTATCCCTTATCCAATGTCTCGATAGTGAAAGAATCATTTTCACCCTAGGGGGGTAAATAGGGTGTACTAATAATAATAGAAATTAATGTGGAAAAGAAAAACAGTAACATAAAGTAATGCAGTAGAGATCACACACAAATTTACCCAGCTTCGACAAAACCCTGCCTACGTGCTGCCCCCAAGGTTTCTTCTAGAAATTAAGCAATCAGATGCTTACAAACACACGTAAACTTACGACACCCGCTAACTTGACTATCCTAACTCTAAGCTCAAAACCCTGCCACAACTCAGCCACTGAGTTGTGAATTCTCGAACTACAAAACCGTAGTTCGTACATAGTTACACAACTAGGACTTTACACAATTTTAGAAGATAAAAATTACAAAGTAAAATAAAACAACTAAACAAAACCCTATGTATAAATAAAGCCTAATAGAAAACGAAGACCGACCCAAATAAATAATAAATAGAAGATTGTCTCCCCTTTTTCTTCTGTGTAAAACTTCAGCCGACTTCTTTTATCACTCCTCAAAAAATTAGGGTTTCGTGTTGAACTTAGAGTTGCCGCTGTAGTTAGTAATTCGAATCGATTCTTTGCTTTGATGCTCTCGTTCCTCAATTAGCCTACTGCTTTAATTAGTGTTCTTTGATATGCTT
This sequence comes from Allium fistulosum, assembly GCA_030737815.1. NCBI lineage: Eukaryota > Viridiplantae > Streptophyta > Magnoliopsida > Asparagales > Amaryllidaceae > Allium > Allium fistulosum. Next base: position 925,278,638 of record CM060906.1, read on the forward strand.
TGCAACCACTTCAGTGACGAGTTCGAATGCTACTTTGAATTAGTAAGTGATTTGCCCCTTTTCAATATTTGTTTATGCTCGACTTGATTGTTCTCGAACTCATGATTTTCTGCCAATGATGTAAATGGGTTAAATAGGGATAAAACCCTATATTTTCGTTTCTATTTTTTTTAATTCTACAAGTGATTTTGTGCTAGTGTTGATTTCTAATCTAATGGTTGTTGTTATTTGCTGACTTGTTCCATCTCTGATATGCTCGAATTTGGTTGAAGTGTTTGAATCAGTCCCGTTCTTTTTGCTCCTACGATCATGACATTTGAATTATTGAGATAATATGTTGGGTTAATTTTGATTGATTGGTTCATCATTGACTTGCTGGAAATTTTTGAACTGCTACCGACATATTCGATTTTCCTCCTTTAAATGCTTTGTGCATTTCTTTTATGTCACTTCATGTATATACTTATGATCTGTTGTATGCATCTACAGTAGTTCCTCTTGGTTATGTTGAACACTTGCATATCCACACCTGTATGCATTATGATTCTGCTTGGAGTCTTCATGTGTACTTCATGGTGTCTGATTTGGTTCACCTTCATGTTAAAAACTGAATGCTTGCATCCCATTTTACTTGAACATTTTTCTTTGTACTGTTGTGTTATGATTTGTAGTCATGCTGACCCATTTGAACTAAGCATGTTTGGAAACTAAGGATGTTTGGTTTGGGTTGTATGTTTTTTTCATGTGCATTTATTTGACCTGGGTTGATCTGCACTGCTCTGACCACTGCTGTGTTGCCTCTGTCCTTGTTAGACTTGAATTCTAGTGTGTTTATGTCTGCTCATGCACGTGGCATCTCCATGTATATACATACATATATGTATGCATATATGTGTGTGCTTCATTTTGCCTTTGTATAGTACATTCAAGTTGACTAGTCTGAATGCATGTCTTGAGTTATGTGTGTTGAATATGCAACTATATGATTTTTGTTTGATGATAATAAACATATATATATATATATATTCATTTAAATGTATTTGTTATTGTACTATTTTATTTTCACATAATTAAATAAATATTTCTTGAATAAAATAAATAACACAGAATTTAAATTCAAACAAATATTTTGTTACAATTTTGAATAGTACAAATTTGAGCTCTCATTATATACACAATTTCAATTACAATACAATTTCAAATTACAACACGATTTTTGACTATACAAATTGTTACATACATTTGCACCTCACTACATATCACTCGTTCACACGTATTTGATCTTTAACTCTATTCCAATTTGTATCCAGCATCTTAATTATCTGCAAAATAGACATTGATATAGTAAAATTGAAAAATAAATATTTTTGCAGTGTAAAATAAAATGTGTGTTTGAAAAATGTTATATGCCTCAGTTATCTAGGTTGTTCGTCATCATTTTTCGTTTTGAATTCATCAAACACGAACAACCAGTGACATGCACAGTGTATCACTGTATATGCCACAAGGCTTTGCACACCAATATACACTTGATAAAACTGCAGGGATAGGTGAGCACAAGGTCAAACCCGAGCCGAGGCTAGATTCAACTCAGGTGCATGCAATACAAAATAACAACTAAATGAACTAGAGAGAACTGCTCCAAACAAAATGTACACAAAGGCACAATAATTATACACATATATACATACATATATATGTATGTATATACATGTTTGTATGTGCAAAGTTATCATCAAAATGAAATGATCAAAGAGGAACAGTCAGTACATTGAACATGCCAGCATACATAACATACAAATGAATGCAACTCGAAGGAAACAATTGATGCAAACAGTCTTGAATAAAGTGGCATGAATAGGAGCCAGTTCAAAGTTCAAGTGAACCAGATAAGGCACAAGCTCGGACTCAAGGAAATGTGCAACAGCAAAATGCAAGCAGACCACATATGAACACAAAGGCAACAATCAAGCCAGCATGAATAATCAGAAGCTCAAGGCAAGTCCAGACAAAACTTGAACACACACACACATACAGATATATATATATATATATGTATGTATGTATGTATGTATATATATCAGTTCAGGCATGAATGTAGACAACAACTCAAATGAGTAAATGCAGACCAGTTCAATATGCAAGCAATCAAGCTACAAACACACATGAAAACATGTATCAAGACCTGACTGCAGTGCAACTGCAATAAACATCAGTGACTCGAAGATTATACGGAAATACAAGTGTAAAAATCGAATGCACAAGTGACTCGAAGAAGATGAAGCAATACATTCAACAAGCTCTAGTCCAGAATGAATGCAATAAAACCAAAATGAACACAACCTCCAGACAGGTTTCTAAAGCAAGCAATAACTGTGATCAAGCAACAAAACTGGAGCATGCATATACATCAAGAGTGAACTTAATTGAACCAGACTAGTATGCCACACATGAACCATGTGAAGACTCCAAGAGGATACAAGTACACTCAACCATAACCAATGTCTGTTTCAACACAACAGTGAAAAAATTCAACTCAAGCTAGCATATAAGACTACAACTTCAAGCAAACTACATGGTGCAACAAACATACATACATATATATACACTATGCACATGAATCAAATGGCCAAGACCAGACACAAGAAATAATTTGGCAGAGGTCAGTACAACATGGATAGACTCGAGTACACATGAAGACATCAAGAACCAAACATATGCAGCAAAGTAACATAAGCCAGTGAAACAAAGTACACTCACATATATGACAACAATGCAGACAAGCTACATGAAACAGAGACAAAGCAGTGAACTAACTGGCCAGAGCTACAAAATATATATGTATGCATATATGTAATTATATACATACACATATTAGCACAAGTTCGGACATGAAACAGAGATAAGCAGTGGTGAACTCTAAGGAAACAACATATATGCATTGATTAATAAGACTACAATACCAAAGTACAATCACACATATACATACATACATAAATGTGTATATGTATGGAGACAATCGACCAAAGCTAGCAGTCTATATGAAGAAAAGTTTAGAATATCACAAATTCAAATAACAAAGATGAAAGAACACAAATCAAGCCATGGGTCAGGAATCGGCCAAGCAAGGTAACTAGCAGGTAACACACAATTGAACAAGTCGAAGCAAGTTCTCATCTCAAAAGATTATCACAATTTTAATTACCAAAGTTAGAGCCGTGGTGACCAAGGAATCGAACAAGTCAAAATCAAAGCCGTGGTGACCAAGTTATTGGGGAAAAGAAGAAACCGACTAAAGCAAGTAAATAATGAACAAGTCAAGATTGATCACCAGCATTCAATAGAAAATCAGTGGCCAAGCATAGCACGAGAATAATTCAAACAAAATAATCATGAACGTAAATATAGGTAATTTATCCCTATTTAACCCATCATCATCATCGGCATTAGGAGGCATTCGAGTTCAAGGAAAACAGAGAGCAATAAATCATTAAACTCGAATCAAAGTCGAGAATAACCAATAATCAATAAAAGGCATTCATGTACCAATTCAAGCATCATTCGAACTCGACAATTTGAAGCAGCCAAAGCTAAGCAATGAACAAAGATCGAAGAAGCATCAAACTGAATTATGGTTCGATAGTAAGATCGATCAACGACTAAGTGGAGGCTTCAAAGAAAAACGAAGCCCTAATTTTGAATGAAGAGGAATGAGGCATCCATTTTCACAAAGAGGATACGGCCGATAATATAAAAGGAAAATAGGGATATTTTTTATCACTGCATTTTTATTTTGGCCGTATTAATACTTTGGGCTTTTATTTTAAAATAGGGTTTCTAGTTTTGTTTAAGTTATTTTTATTTTGTAATTTACTTTTAAATTTTTATAAATTCTAGTCGTGTGACTAGAGGACGAACTGCGGTGGTGTAGTTCGAGAATTCGCAACTCGGTGGCTGGGTTTTGGCAGGGTTTTGAGCATAGAGTTAGGTCAGCCGAAAGCGCGTGTCGTGAGTTTATGTATGTAAGCGTCTGACTACTTAATTTCTAGTAGAAACCTTGGGTGCAGCACGTAGACAGGGTTTTGCCGAAGCTGGGTAAATATGTGTTGTTCTATTTGTGCTATTATTATCCTGTTATTATCTGTGCTACAATTATTTTATATATTTCCGCATTAATTTTTATAATTATTAGTATCACCCTATCCCCCCCTCTAGGGTGAAATCGATCCTACAAGTGGTATCAGAGCAAGGTTAATAGCAAGGATGTCTAACCCTAGTTGTAAATCTAGCAAGAGTCAGTTCAGTATTATTCCTCCTATTTTTGATGGAACAGATTTTTTAAATTGGAAATTAAAAATGGAATTTTATTTAAAATCTGTTAATTTTAAATGTTGGGATATTATTGAAAATGGGTGTGATATAATAGATAAGAAAAATACTTCGATTAATGCTCTTGCTATGCGTATACTATATTCTCATATTAATCAAAAAAAATTTAACTTTATCTCTCATTGTGAAAGTGCACAGGAAATCTGGAAACTTTTGATGCAATATATAGTGCAAAATTCAACAACGATGAGAAATTCTCCACAATCGACTCAGTTAAAGAAACGTGCTTAACAAGATTGGCAAAAGGCAGCAGTGATGAAGATTCAATAGCCGATGAGATAAGTGATTTTCCATTCAATGATTTAGTTCTCTTGTGCCGAAAATTAATTGAAAATAATAAAGCTCTTGAGTTGAAAAATAATAAGTTAGAAAGGGAACAAGCTAAACTTCATCAGAAAAATAATGATTTGGAAAATGAGCTTAAAAACATTAAGAAAAATAAAAATTCTAATTGCAAAAGGTGTTTGAACCATGAAAAAGAATTTTCCCGTTTTCATGAAAACTTTCAAAAGTTAGAAAACGAAATTTTAATTCGAGAGAAAAACAAAACTGAGTTGATTTGTAAAAATAATATTTTGCAAAAAGAGTTGAATAGCTTTAAGAAGTCAGAAAGTTCTAAATGTGCAATTTTTGAAAAGAAATTAAATAAGATCAACGAAAATTTCAAAACCCTTGAAAAAGAAAATGTGATTTTGAGCAAATGTGAAATTATTCGATTAAATCACGAGTTTGAAAAGGAGGTTGAAAAAATCAAGGATTTTGAAAAAATTGAATTTAAAAAACTCCAACTTTTTGAAAATGAGATGTTAGAATTTGAGAATAAAATTAGAGAGCTTCAAAATGAAAATATGAAATTAAAAATGAATAGTTTTGAAAAGAGACATAGTACAATTAGTTGTTGTTCGAAGATAATAAATGAAAATAAACTTTTAAAATCCAAGGTTAATAAACTTGAGTTGGTTACTCAGAAAATTTTCACTAGAGATAAATCATTTAATATGCTCTTAGAAAATCAACTCTTCGAGAATAAAAGGAAAGGATTTGGATTTGCAAAAGTGTAAAAATATGAACAAACGACTAATAACAATATTAAGGGGAAAAATGTGATACCCAAATATGTAAAGTGTGGAAATATTGGACATGGCAAGAATAATTGTCGAAATATATACAAACACAAAACCGTTAAACAAATATGGATTCCAAATGGTACGAATGTAAATGGTTTGAAATTTAAACAAATTCAGATTCCCCAGCGTACAATTGTAGATGCTAACAGTTTGTTATATAGACAAATTTGGGTACCAAAAATTTCAATAGATAATAATAGTGGTCCTACATCCATAGTTAGACCACTTGCCTTCTCCAAAATTTAGACACATAAGTGGGCTAAGGAATAAATTTAACGGAGATAGATTTCGAGTTGTTCTAGAATTTAAATGTTCCTTAGCCTATAAAATTTAGATGGAGATCATCGCATTTTGGATATCACGACATCAAAGGAAAGTGAGGTATGATCTCTCAACTCAATTGTGTTCACATGTTGTAAATTATGTTTTGATCGACATTGTTGAAGTATTTCTGCCATATCTTGAACATCCCAACTTTGATTTATTTTTGAAGTTCTAGAAAGCTAACCGTAATGCTACAACTTTTCTATTTTTGGTGATTCGCTTTGGAATCACAAGAAAAACTGCTTTGACGAATTTTTCTGAAAGTGTGATTACTTTACTTGTGCTTTATATAAATGGACATGCTGAAAAATTTAAGCGTTGAGGAGTACACGTTTTTCTTACATACCACTATATATCACCATGAATATCTCAAATACAAGTGGTATCTAATATCATCTCATGTTAAAATCATTTTTGCAATTATTTAATTATTTATATTGATTTTCAACTTGAAGTCATTTTCACAAAACCCCCTTGCATAAAATTGATTTTCACTTATTTTAATTTTTGAAAATGATAATTTTGAGTCTAAGAGAAATTCAGATGCAGATTATAGTGGTAATCAAATTGATAGAAAAAGTACTGGTGGATCGTGTTTTTCATTAGTTGCATCACATTTTCAAAGAAAATATATGCATATTTTTCATTTCAACTAATTTTCAATTAGCATACGTTTTTCTTATAAAACCCTTTCCAGAAAATAGTTTTTGTTGACCTTGTTTCAAATTAGTCATTTTAGAAATTTTGATTTTATAATTATTTTTGGATTTGATCTTAAATGACTACATTAACTAATCTGACTCCCTACTGATTATCAAAAAGATAAATAGTGATTGAAAAGGTGATGAGTGTTGATATTAATAATATATTATAACTTGAGACAGTATATTTAGTAAATTTCTTTAAAAATTTAAACAAGATTTATAATAAATTTTGATGGGTAAAAAAATTCCATGACCATCTCTATTTCTATCATATTTCTAACGACCATCACTCATTAAAATCCAATATAGTATGTCAAAATATGGTATTTTAAACAAGAAATTATTCGTTTTTTTTTTAATAAAAACATCCAAAGTATTCACTCTCATTTAAAAGTCCTCATGGTTATGCATGGGTGAATTACTTGGAAAATTTGTTTATGTGCTTTCATGCTCATTTAAAAGTCCTCACGATTATGCATGTATGGAACATATATAAAAATTGGTTATTAAATAGACGAGTTGATTCAATCCCATTTAAAAGTCCTTACGGTTGTGCGTGGTTAAAAGATACTTGAAATATTTTTTTTGCTTTTTAAAAATTGGGAATACTACTAATCTCATTTAAAAGTCCTAACGATTATGCATGGTTAGTAAGTATTCAAATTCTTGATATAAATATACCACAAATAGACACAACTATATGGTTTTATATACCGACATCACCCCTATCATTCTAAAGTGGAATATGCACCTAACAGAGTATTTATGATTTTTGTTTGATTTTTTTTTGAAATTTAATATTTATACTCGATTGGGTATTAATTGTGTATTAATGCCTATCACTTTATCACTATTTTTTTCTAACACTATTACTCTTTTGCTGATAACAAAAGGGGGAGAGAGAATTTAAGATTTTGGTTGGCCAATAATTCAAGTCATATTTTTTATTTGCATATTCTCATCTATGTTTAGTTGCATATTTTTATTTTCATGCATATATGAAGGGGGAGCTTTGGTGTAGGGGGAGCATTCAAATAAGAGGAGCAAATAGAATGATCAAATACATTTAATAAATTCAAAATCTTAAATATATGTTTGTTATCATCAAAAGGGGGAGATTGTTGAATATGCAAGTATATGATTTTTGTTTGATGATAATAAACACACACACACACATATATATATATATATATTCATTTAAATGTATTTGTTATTGTACTATTTTATTTTCACATAACTAAATAAATATTCGTTGAATAAAATAAATAACACAGAATTTAAATTCAAACGGATATTTTATTCAAACAAATATTTTGTTACAGTTTTGAATAGTACAAATTTGAGCTCTCACTATATACACAATTTCAATTACAATACAATTTCAAATTACAACACGACTTTTCACTATACAAATTGTTACATTCATTTGCACCTCACTACATATCACTCGTATTTGATCTTCAAATCTATTCTAATTTGTATCCAGCATCTGAATTATCTACAAAATAGACACTGACATAGTAAAATTGAAAAAGAAATATTTTTGTAGTGTAAAATAAAATGTGTATTTGAAAAATGTTATATGCCTCAATTATCTGGGTTGTTCATCATCATTTTCGTTTTGAATTCATCAAACACGAAAATCCTGTGACATGCACAGTGTATCACTGTAAATGCCACAAGGCCATGCACACCGATATACAGTTGATAAAACTGCAGGTACAAGTGAGCACAAGGTCAAACCCGAGCCGAGGCTGGATTCGACTCAGGTGCACACAATACAGCATAACAACTAAACGAACCACAGAGAACTGCTCCAAACAGAATGTACACAAAGGCACAATAATTATACACATATATACATACATACATATATATATATATGTAAGTATATACATGTTTGTATGTGCACAGTTATCATCAAAATGAAATGATCAAAGAGGAACAGTCAGTACATAGAACATGCCACCAAACATAACATACAAATGAATGCAATTATGAGGAAACAAGGGTTGTAAACAGTCTTGAATAAAGTGGCATGAATAGGAGCAAGTTCAAAGTTCAAGTGAACCAGATAAGGCACAAGCTCGGACTCAAGGAAATGTGCAACAACAAAATGCATGCAGACCACGTATGAACACAAAGGCAACAATCAAGCCAACATGAATATTCAGAAGCTCAAGGCAAGTCCAGACAATACTTGAACACATATGCATACTTAAATACATACATACATTTATTTATTTATATATATATATATATATATATATATCAGTTCAGGAATGAATGTAGACAGCAGCTCAAATGACCAAATGCAGACCAGTTCAATATGCAAGCAATTAAGCTACAAACACACATGAAAACATGTATTAAGACATGACTGCAGTGCTACTGCAATAAACTTCAGTGACTCGAAGTTTAAATGGAAATACAAGTGCAAAAATCAAATGCATAAGTGACTCGAAGCAGATGAAGCAATACTTTCAACAAGCTCTAGTCCAGAATGAATGCAACAAAACCAAAATGAACACAACCTCCAGACATGTTTCTAAAGCAAGCAAATGACGATGATCAAGCAACAAAAATGGAGCATGCATAAACATCAATGGTGAACTTAATTGAACAAGACTAGTATGGAACACATGAACCATGTGAAGACTCCAAGAGGAAACAAGTACACTCAACCATAACCAATGTCTGTTTAAACACAGTAGTGAACAAATTCAACTCGAGCTAGCATATAAGACTACAACTTCAAGCAAACTACATGGCGCAACAAACATACATACATATATATACTATGCACATGAATCAAATGGCCAAGACCAGACATAAGAAAGAATTTGGCAGAGATCAGTACAACATGGATAGACTCGAATACACATGAAGACATCAAGAACCAAACATATGCAACAAAGTAACATAAGCCAGTGAAACAAAGTACACTCACATATATGACAACAATGCAGACAAGCTACATGAAACAGAGACAAAGCAGTGGACTAACTAGGCTAGAGCTATAAAATATATATGTATGCATATATGTAATTATAAACATACACATATTAGCACAAGTTTAGACATGAAACAGAGATAAGAAGTAGTGAACTCAAAGGAAACAGCGTATATGCAGTGATAAATATGACTACAATACCAAAGTACAATCACACACACAGATATATATATATATACACATACATATATGTGTATATGTATGGAGACAATCAACCAAAGCTAGCAGTCTATATGAAGCAAAGTTCAGAATATCACAAATTCAAATAACAGAGATGAAAGAACACAAATCAAGCCGTGGGTCAGGAATCAGTCAATGAAGGTAACTAGCAGGTAACACACAATTGAACAAGTCGAAGCAAGTTCTCATCTCAAAAGATTATCACAATTTTAATTACCAAAGTTAGAGCCGTGGTGATCAAGGAATCGAACAAGTCAAAATCAAAGCTACGGTGACCAAGTTATTACGGAAAAGAAGAAACCGACTAAAGCAAGTAAATAATGAACAAGTCAAGATTCATCACCAGCATTCAATAGAAAATCAGTGGCCAAGCATAGCACGAGAAGAATTCAAACAAAATAATTACGAACGTAAATATAAGGAATTTATCCTTATTCAAACCATCATCATCATCGGCATTAGGAGGCATTCGAGTTCAAGCAAAACAGAGAGCAATAAATCATTAAATTCGAATCAAAGTCGAGAATAACCAATAATCAATAAAAGGCATTCACGTACCAATTCAAGCATCATTCGAACTCGACAATTTGAAGCAGCCGTAGCTAAGCAAAGAACAAAGATCGAAGAAGCATCAAACTGAATAGAGGTTTGACAGTAAGATCGATCAACGACCAAGTGGCGGCTTCAAAGAAAAACGAAGCCCTAATTTTGAACGAAGAGGAACGAGGCAGCCATTTTCATAAAGAGAATACGGCCGATAATATAAAAGGAAAAGAGGGATATTTTTTATCACTGCATTTTTATTTTGGGCCGGATTAATACTTTGGGCTTTTATTTTAAAATAGGTTTCTAGTTTTGTTTTAGTTCCTTTTATTTTGTAATTTACTTTTAAATTTTTATAAATTCTAGTCGTGTGACTACGGGACGGACTACGGTGGTGTAGTTCGAGAATTCGAAACTCAGTGGCTGAGTTGTAGCAGGCTTTTGAGCATAGAGTTAGGTTAGTCGATAGCTGGTGTCGCGAGTTTACGTGTGTAAGCGTCTGACTACTTAATTTCTAGAGAAACCTTGGGGGCTGCACATAGGCAAGGTTTTGCCAAACCTGGGTAAATCTATGTTGTTCTATTTCTGCTTTTATTATTCTGCTATTATCTGTGCTGCAATTATTTATATATTTCCGCATTAATTTTTATAATTATCAGTATCACCTTATTCACCCCCCCCTCTAGGGTGAAAATGATCCTACAAGGTGTACATTTGAGCATGGTGTTTTCATTTGCACCTGACCATGCCATGTTGAGTTGCTTGAACATTTTGTTTTGATCTTCACATGTACATTATGTTGAGGACGTCTTGGTTGAGTTTGTTATCATGTGTTCATTGAGTCTGGTCTGTGTTGTGTTGTCCACTGGCTTGTGTTCATTGATCTGCTTCGAGTTAAACAGCTTTATCCTTCCTTGTGCACATTTTGTGGTCTATTTGTTGTTACATGTTTATATCTGGTTGTAGTGTTATTGTGTCCATGAGCATGTTTGCTTTGTGCCTTTGGTTGGATATCAACTTTAAGTGCTTTCCATGTACTTTGGTCTGGTGGTCCTTTTTGAATTCATTCTAGTTATCTCTGACCATTGCACCTGAGTTGAATCCAGTTTGGGTTTGACCTTGTGCTCACCTGTCCCTGTAATTTTAACAAGAAAGTGTATATCGGTGTGCACGACCTTGTGGCATGTACAGTGATACGCTGTGCATGTCACAAGTTGTTAATGTAAGATGAATTAAAAGAAATGATGACGAACAACCTAAAACTGAGGATAATAATATTTTTCAAAACACACACTTTATTGTGCACTGCAAAATAATTTCTTTTTCAATTTTACTGCTTCAGTGTTTATTTTGCAGATAGTTCAGATGTTGGATACATCCTGGAACAGAGTTGAAGATCAAATACGAGTGAGAGTGAATATGTAGTGGGGCTGCACAAAGTATGGGTTGGGTCGGGTCAGACCAAATATTTCATCCGACCCGCATAGGTATGGGTTTAAGATAGCTCAACCCGTATCCGACCCTATATAAGGTTGGATATGGGTTGGGTCGAAGTATGGGTTGGGTCGGGTTTAGTAGGGTTGGGTTGGGTTGCATGAATCTAATAAAAAATGAGAATATAAGGGAATATTTTCAAAAAATAACATTAAAATGTTCAACATAATATATTAGATTTTAGCTAGCATAGCGCACTTAAACTAACTAATTCATTATAACATATATTTTATTAAAATTTCATTGTAAAACACATCATATGAAATTAATTCACTACATAGTAGAACAAGTGTTTCATTTTAAAATACATTAAAATGCCCTTTGGAATATCTTTGCTAAATTCTATCTTGTTTGGGTTGACATAAAATATACTTTTTCGTATATTTACTATAGGATACATAAACATTATTCTAGGATTAGACTATTCTAATTTTAAGTGTATTGATATTAAATTAGGTTTTTAATATAGGGTTGGGTTGGGTTAAAGTAGGGTTGGGTTGAACAAAATAACACACCCGACCAATATATAGTATGGGTTACAAATTGTAACCCATATCCGACCCGAACTAGGATGGGTTGGGTTGGGTCGGGTTGGTGGGTTGGGCCGGGTTGGATATGGGTTGTGTGAAGCCCTATGTAGTGAGGTGAAAATTGTAAATTGAAAATTGTGTTGTAATTGAAAATGTGTAAATGTAGTGAGAGCTCAAATTTGTACTATTTGAATCTGTAATAAAATATTTGTTTGAATACAATATTTATTTAAAAATGAGTTCTGAGTTATTTATTTACCCAACTAATATTTATTTAATTATGTAGAAAAATAAAATAGTACAATAACAAATACATTTAAACGAATATATATATATATATATATATATGTTTATTATCATCAAGCAAAACTTATAGGCTATTGTATTCTATAATCTCCACCTTTTGATGATAACAAACATATATTAAAATTTTGACTCTATTAAATGTATTTGGTGTTGATGAAATCTATTAGCTCCCCCTATTTGAATGCTCCCCTTACAACAAAGCTCCCCCTTCACATATGAATGAAAAATATGCAAATAAAATAAAAAACAAATGCAGTGAGCCTATATGAGAATATGATTGCCAAAATCTTAACTTCTCTCCCCCTTTTGTTATCGGCAAAAGAGTAATAGTGTTAGAAAATAGAGATAAAGTGGAAGACATTAATACAACATTAATACCTAATCGAGTATAAATATTAAATTTCAATAAAAATCCAAACAAAAATCATAAATACTCTGTTAGGCGCATATTCCATTTTAGAGTGATAGGGATGATGTCGTCATAGAAAACCATATAGTCGTGTTCATTTGTGGTATATTTATGAGAGGAAATTGTTGAATACTTACTAACCATGCATAACTGTTAGGACTTTTAAATGAGATTAGTAGTATTCCTTAATTTTTATTAAAAAATGAATTTCAAGCATCTTCTAACCACGCATAAATATGAGGACTTTTAAATGGGATTAGAATCAACTCGTCTATTTAATAATCAATTTTGATATGTGTTCCATACATGCATAACCGTGAGGACTTTTAAATGAGCATGAAAGCACATAATCAAAGATTCAAAGTAGTTCACCCATGCATAAGTGTGAGGACTTTAAATGAGAGTGAATACTTTTGGATAATTTTATTGCTAATTAATTTTTAAAAAATGAATAATTCTTTTTTAAATACCAGATTTTGAAATACTATATTGAATATTGATGAGTGATGGTAGTTAGAAATATGATAGAACTAGAGATGGTCATGGAATTTTTGCCAATCAAAGTTAGTACAAATTTTGTTTAAATTTTTAAAGAAATTTACTACATATACTGTCTCAAGTCATAATGTATGATTAATATCAACACTCATCACATTTTTCAATCACTATTTTCCTTTTTGATAATCTGTAGGGAGTCAAATTAGTTAACATAGACATTTAAGATCAAATCCAAAAATATAAAATCAAATTTCTAAAATGCCTAAACTTATATGCAGTCGAAAAAAATAATTTTCTAGAAGGGGTTTTGTAAAAATGTCTGCCAATTGAAAATCAAATGAAATGAAAATTATGCAGAAATTTTCTTTGAAAATGCGATGCAACTAATGAATGTCTCAACATAAAACACGTTCCACTAGTACTTTTTCTATCAACTAGACTACCAGCATAATCTGCATCTGAATACCCCTAAAACTCAAAGTTATCATGAGTTAGATACCATATACCAAACCGTGAGTTGTGCAACAAATACCTTTTAATCCTTTTTACAGCTTTTAAATGAGATTCTTTTGGATTTGATTGAAACCATGCACATATGCAAACATAGAACATAATGTCTGGTCTAGAAGCAGTAAAATAAAGAAGTGATCCAATCATACCTCGATATTTCTTTTGATCAACAACCTTACCTTTTTCATCTTTTTTTGATTACCTTTCCTCTTACTGGCTGATTGAAAACAAATTATGGTGCAGATTTTCAACATATAATATATCGTTATTGCCCACTGTAACTCTGCCACCTCTATACTTCTCTAGGCTAAGGAACTTTGATTTGTCGCTCGTCGTGTGCCTGGAACAACCAGAATCCAGATACAACTGTTGTTGTTCCTTAACCTGCCAACACACCTACACGAGGAAAGATTTTTGTGACCTATTTTTTTTGTAGGTCCATGATTGTTAGTGATAGAAAATTTTGAAAAACAAGTTTGCGTAGAACCAAAACAGTTTATGTTTGTTTCTTTTGGCACCCAGATTTTTTTAACTTTAAGGAATTTTACATTTGTGCCTTTAGGAACCCAAATTTGTATGGTTTTCATGTGTGGGTCTAAACTAGCAATTGTTTTGATTGTGTCCAATTTTTCTACAAATCATGCAATTGGTGTTTACATGATTAGTTTCACTTCTAACTCTTTCAGATTGCGTATACCCAAGTCCTTGTCTAACAGTATTAACAATTTATTTCCCTAATAGCATATTTAGTGATCTTTCTCCTTTGGAGAATCTTCCTAAAGTTGTAGACAATTGTTGGACTTGTGTTTTGAGAAATTCATTTTCATTCAATAAAAAAGTGCACTTTTTAATAGAATTTTCTCTCCTAGTATTTTCACTTTCTTTCAAAATCAGAACTTCATTTTCAAGCGATTTAATTTTAATATATGATTTTTTTATTTTCTCTTCTAATGGTGGACACTTATCACACATAGGGCTCTTATTTCTATAGTTTTGAACCATTTCATCAAGTTGCTTATTTAGTTCTATCAAACTATCTCTTTATGATTCAATTTTAGCGTACTTCTCCCTAAGTCTTTCAAAACAGCCATTTACTTCATGAAAATATATAAGTAATTGCAAGTGAGTAAGTTTTGATACTCGCTTGGCTCTTCATCATCACTGTCACTTATTTCTCCTCGAAGACACAAATTTGCTCTATCACTCTCACTGCCGATGCTTTCATCATCTTCATCACTTTTATCCCTAGTAGCTGCAAAAAGTCTTCTTTACGATTTCTTTCCTTTGTCGAATAGATTTTGAGGATAATTTGGCTTGATATGACCAGGTTTATTGCACTTGTGACATATGATCTTCTGCTCTTCTGAGTTGTCTAGAACTTTGACAATTCTGTTCTTCAGTTGTTCATTTAGGGCAGGATTTTCGGTTCCACCTTCTGAATCTCTTTACTATCAGTACCAGTTCAGCTGCTCCATCATCATCATTATCATCTTCACTTTCTATTGTTCCTTTGAGAGCTATTGATTTCTTACGCGTATCTCCTCCTTCACGTTCTTCCTTGAATTTGATTTCTAGCTCATAAGTGGTGAGATTTCGATGAGTTCTTCAACTTTAACATGTTTTAGATCCTTTGATTCTTGAATGGCAGTCACTTTTGCTTCAAAATTTCATGGAAGAATTTTGAGGATTTTTTGGACTATTTTCAATTCTGTGTATGGTCTTCCTAGGCATTTTGATTTATATACAAGATTAGAAAGTCGTCCATACATTTCTTTGACAGTTTCATCCTTTGCTATTGTGAAGTTCTCGTATTCGATACTAAGCATGGCAAGGCGAGATTCTTTAACTTCGGAGGTTCCTTCATGAGTTACTTCAAGCGTGTGCCAAATTTCCTGCGCAGTTGGACAATGTGAGACACGATTAAATTCAATTTGATCTAATGAACAAATATTAGAATTCATAGCTTTAGCATTAGCATTTTGCAGTTTATTTTCAAGATTTGTCCATTGATCCATAGGTTTTTCAACTTCTTGATTATCTACCATTATTGTTGGTGTGCTATATCCTGTCTCAACAATATTCCATGCATCTATGGTTTTAGAAAAACTTTCATTCTATTTTTCCAATATGCATATTCACCATTGAACATGGGTGGTCTAACTATGGACTGACCCTCAGCAAAAGCATTATTAAAAGAAGCCATAAAAAATAAAAATTGGTTTTTGTTCCTAGCTTTGATACCACTTGTAGAATCGTTTTAACCCTAGTGGGGGGGTGAATAGGGTGTACTAATAATAATAGAAATTAATGTGGAAATAAAAACAATAACAAAAAGTAATGCAGTAGAGATCACACACAAATTTACCCAACTTCGGCAAAACCCTACCTACGTGCTTCCTCCAAGGTTTCTACTAGAAATTAAGTGGTCAGATGCTTACAAACACATGTAAACTTGCGACACCCGCTAACTTGACTATCCTAATTCTAAGTTCATAACTCTGCCAAACTCAGCCACTGAGTTGCGAATTCTCGAACTACAAAACCATAGTTCAAACATAGTTACACAACTAGGACTTTACACAATTTTAGAAGATAAAAATTACAAAGTAAAATAAAACAACTAAACAAAACCCTATGTATAAATAAAGCCCAATAGAAAACAAAGACCGGCCCAAATAAATAATAAATAGAAGATTGTCTCCCCTTTTTCTTCTGTGTAAAACTTCAACCGACTTCTTTTATCACTCCTCAAAAAATTAGGGTTTCATGTTGAACTTGGAACCACCACTGTAGTTAGTAATTCGAATTGATTCTTCGCTTTGATGCTCTCGTTCCTTAATTAGCCTACTGCTTCAATTAGTGTTCTTTGATATGCTTTACGGCCACTACAAAACTGTAGTTCGTACCTAGTTACACAACTAGGACTTCAAACAATTTTAAAAGAGAAAATTTTCAAAATAAAATAAAACCACTAAACAAAACCCTATTTATAAATAAAGCCCAATAGAAAACAAAGACCGGCCCAAATAATACTAAATAGAAGATCGTCTCCCCTTTTTCTTCTGTGTAAAACTTCGACCGACTTCTTTTATCACTGTTCAAAAAATTAGGGTTTCGTGTTGAACTTGGAGCCACCGCAGGAGTTAGTAATTCGAATTGATTCTTCGCTTTGATGCTCTCGTTCCTTAATTAGCCTACTGCTTCAATTAGTGTTCTTTGATATGCCTTACGGCCACTTCAGTGATGAGTTCGAATGCTACTTTGAATTAGTAAGTGATTTGCCCCTTTTCAATATTTGTTTATGCTCGACTTGATTGTTCCTGAACTCATGATTTTCCGCCGATAATGTAATTGGGTTAAATAGGGATAAAAACCCAATATTTTCATTCGTATTTTTTTTGAATTCTTCAAGTGATTTTGGTGCTTGCGTTGATTTCTAATCGAATGGTTGTTGTTATTTGCTGACTTGTTCCATCTCTGATATGATCGAATTTGGTTGAAGTGTTTGAATCAGTCCCATTCTTTTTATTCCTATGATCATGGCATTTGAAATTTTGGGATAATATATAGGGTTAATTTGATTGACCAGTTCATCATTGACTTGCTGGCAATTTTCGAACTGCTACTAACATATTAGATTTTCCTCTTTTAAATGCTTTGTGCTTTTCTTGTGTGTCACTTCATGTATATACTTATGATCTTTTGTATGCATGTACACTGGTTCCCTTTGGTTATGTTGAATGCTTGCCTATCCACATTGCTCTGCATTATGATTCTGCTTGTAGTCTTCATATGTACTTCATGGTGTCTGATTTGTTTCACCTTCATGTTAAAAACTGAATGCTTGCATCCCATTTTACTTGAACATTTTGCTTTGTACTGCTGTGTTATGGGTTGTAGTCATGCTGACCAATTTGTACTAAGCATGTTTGGAAACTAAGCATGTTTGGTTTAGGTTGTATGTTGTTTTCATGTGCATTTATTTGACCTGGGTTGATCTGCATTGCTCTAACCACTTCCGTGTTGCCTCTGTCCTTGTTAGACTTGAAGTCTAGTGTGTTTATGTATGTTCATGCACATGGCATCTCCATGTATATACATATATATATATATATATATATATGTATGTATGTATATATGTGTGTGCTTCATTTTGCCTTTGTATATTACATTTAAGTTGACTGGTCTGAATGCATGTCTTGAGTCATGTGTACATTTGAGCATGTTGTTTTCATTTGCACCTGACCATGCCATGTTGAGTTGCTTGAACATTTTGTTTTGATCTTCACATGTATGTTATGTTGAGGCCTTTTTGGTTGAGTTTGTTATCGTGTGTTCATTGAGTCTGGTCTGTGGGTTGTTGTTCCACTGGCTTGTGTTCATTGATCTGCTTTGAGTTAAACAGCTTTATCCTTCCTTGTGCACATTTTGTGGTCTATTTGCTGTTACATGTTTATATCTAGTTGTAGTGTTATTGTGTTCATGAGCATGTTTGTTTTGTGCCTCTGGCTGCATATCAATTTCAAGTGCTTTCCATGTACTCTAGTCTGGTGGTCCTTTTTGTATTCATTCTACTTTGACCATTGCACCTGAGTTGAATCCAGTTTGGGTTTGACCTTGTTCTCGCTTGTCCCTGCAATTTTAACAAGCAAGTGTATATCGGTGTTCACGACCTTGTGGTATGTATAGTGATACACCGTGCATGTCACAAGTTATTCGTGTAAGATGAATTAAAAGAAATGATGACGACAACCCAACACCGAGGCAAATAATATTTTCAAAACACACACTTTATTGTGCACTTCAAAATAATTACTTTTTCAATTTTACTGCGTCAGTGTTTATTTTGCAGATAGTTCAGATGCTGGATACAGGCTGGAATAAAGTTGAAGATCAAATACGAGTAAGAGTGAATATGTAGTGAGGTGAAAATTGTAAATTGAAAATTGTGTTGTGATTGAAATCGTAATGTAATTGAAAATGTGTAAATGTAGTGAGAGCTCAAATTTGTACTATTTGAATCTGTAATAAAATATTTGTTTGAATAAATATTTGTTTAAATATGAATTCTGAGTTATTTATGTTATTCAACAAATATTTATTTAATTTTGTGGAAAAATAAAATAGTACAATAACAAGTACATTTAAACGAATATATATATATACATGTGTGTGTGTGTGTGTGTGTGTGTTTATTGTCATCAAACAAAAATCATAGGCTATTGTATTATACAGTACGGAAATCGGTCGGGATTTTCTATATCTGTAAAGGTTTGCTTCATTAGGCCTACAATACAGATATTCTACTTGGTCTGTCTCTTTCCTCGTTGTGGCTATGGCCCCACGTGGCCCCTCTCAACTAATCGAAAGACCTTTCAAGGGCTAAGTGGCTGTGCCGTACTACAAACAATCTAAACATCCAATTGGCCGTGCCCCTCATCCAATGTCTCGATAGTGAAAGAATCATTGGCCTGTTGGTTTAACCCTAGTCTTTCCCAAACTTGCTCTGACCGATGATGGTTGATATTCGCATGCGACTATCCTTATGGGTCCTGGCCACTATAACCTACTCGCAAATTAGAGTACGGTGTCATACGAATATCCTACTCCATTATCAACCTTTTGACTGCCTACAAAGGTCCGCTTCGTTAGGCCTGCAATGCAAAAGCAGTCAAGGCATACTCTCTTGATGGAACACCTACAGACCTACCTTCGGGGGTGCAGTTTCGTTAGGCCTACCCCAGAGGGCCATCCTAGAGTATCCTCACGTCCCGTTGAAGTCTCGTACTTCCTTTTAAAACAAAATAACTAAGTTGGACGTGCTCTTTCTGTACTAAAAATTTACGATGAACTGCTTCATTAGGCTCTTTATCCAGAATCTCGTTAGGCTACTCCAAACGCACCTTACCATTTTATTAAACCCTACGTCTAATCTTTTATTATGCGTTTAGTTTACTTTTCTTATTCTGTTGGCTACTCATTTACCCTAATCAGCATACCCAGCGCCACCCACGTGTGAGACCATTAGTCCTAGACCTGAAAGGTAATGCTGCCGGTATGGGCCACTACTATTATTTTTGCTTATTAACTTTATAACGACCCGATATTTTCAACCATTCGCTTCCATACATGTCGTATTTGAATTGCTCAAAATATCAGATTGTTAATTTAAATTGGCAAAACTCAGCATATATAGTAAATAAAATAATCACAGATCACAGACATAGAGTAATATAACAATAATGCAGCGGAAACAAAAGAATAGTAGTTCATGAAGCTACTATATATATAACAGAGTTAAACAAGATACAACAGAAGTCTCGAATACAATAGTCAAATACAATATCAAAATACATCACTAGAATCAACTAAATATCTGAAAGCAGGATAGATAGCTGGATCTCCAAGCGAAGCTCCAACTCCAATGGTGAGTCTCGAATACTGGTACACTCAGTCTGACCCGAGCGTAAAGTAAACACAAAACACTCGAGTCAGGATTAAGATTCTTATATCAATAAATCCAACTCAAGTGAAAAAACGACTGAAATACAAGTAACTCAAAGGATGTTTGGGATAACCATCCTCTAAGGATCCGTTAAACTATCTACTATGTAGTAGTGTACGCAAAGTAGATAATGCCTATCAGTAATATAAAGTATCAAACTAGCGTTAAGGTGTTACCATTATCCCCCTTAACACATTTTTATAATGCCATAGTCTATACAGCATCGTAAGCCCCACCGTAAACTAGTGGTTATCAGAGGGTACCCTATAGGTATAACACAAAACAAATCGTAGTGGTCGTGGAGAAGATAATCAGTATGACAAGGTACATGAGGCGATACCAAGTAGGATACTACTAGTTGCGTGATCCGGACTGATGTTGAGCATAGCCAGCAGCTACCTCAGCACCGCGAAACAACACTCCCAAATCAAGGGGTGCACCAAATCGAATCACATAAGTAATAGATATGGTATCGAAGAAGTGTGTCCGCTAGAGGTGGCGAACCTCAATGGCCCGGCGCGGCTCCTGTTTTAGTCATGTCAGGGGTCATCCAATATCGTTCTCTTTCTTCAGTCAACGCGTTCACCAAACCATCCACTTCATTCTGGATCAACACTCCGCGTATATTAGTTATTAAAGTGGTTTTCTGTTTGGACAGAGAGTATGTCCCTAACCGATCCCGGACTCTTCAATAACTACGTAATTATTACACTGGTTGGTTATTTAATAAACTTTCAAAATAGTTTATATTTCAAAACCAAAATATCATTGCCATTTCAAAGCCATATCCATACGATATCATTTTCACTTCAAATAAATCCATTTCCAAAATCATATCACTTTCCAAAGTTATATAGCTTTCGAAATCGTAAGTCTTTTAAAATCAAAACCTTGGAAATCAAACCTTGAAATTCATAACACTTTGAAACTATAGTTTGAAATCATAACATTTTGGAATTCATAACACTTTCCTCTTAAACAGTTTAGATATTAAAATTAGTGTATATAATAAAATAGTTTATAAAATAAAAATAGTTTATATAAAATAGTTATAAGTTAAAATAGTTTATAATAAAATAATATATATTGAAAATGATTTATATAAAACAGTTTATATTAAAATAATTTATAAAGTAAAATATAAATAGTTGTAGATATAGTTTAAAAATACTTTATAAAATAGAATAGATTCCACAAATTCACAAATCGATTCAAATTAACTCAACTTCCAAATTCAACTTAATTCAATCTCAATTCATAAATTTCAACTCAATTCAATTTCTCAATAAATAATTTCGCGTTTAAAATGAACTGATGTGAAATAAACGTGAACGACATTTACTGCGGTATTTTTCCATGAAACTTTTCCCATATGTATAACCATCTAGGCGCAATTTATAAAACAAGTTTGGACGCTAATTGAAATCGTATGAAAGTTCCTAATTTTATATTAAAATAATGGATTCAAAATTTTAAAATTGGGTCGGAATTTCAGGGTCGTTACATTCTCCCCCACTCAAAACTTTTCGTCCTCGAAAAGAACAAGACGGTGAAGTAAGAATGGAGTAAGCGGAAAAGTCAAGATAGATTCTTAAGAAAATTTGATTTATACCTGAAATCAGTAATTCGGGGTTTGAATCCCGGATACTATCCTCGGTTTCCCATGTGCAATCTCGCTCATCTGCACTCCATTGGACTTTGACGAGATTTATAGACTTCCTTCTTAGTTGCCTTGTTTCCCGATCGACTATTCGGAGTGGTATTCTTTCGATAGTTAAATCTGGCTCGATATCTACTTCATCCAACTGAGCAATTGGAATGGTCATGGATGGATCTCGCACGACTTTCCGGAGATGTGAAACATGGAATACGTTGTGCACGCCCTCAAAAATTTCTGGTAATGCAACCCTATAAGCTAGTGTGCCAATTCTCTCGATGATAGTAAATGGTCCGACAAATCTTGGAGCAAGCTTCCCTCTACGACCGAATCGAATAACATTCTTCAAAGGTGATACTTTCAGAAATACCTCATCCCCAACCTGGAATTCCAAATCTCTTCTACGCCTATTTGTATAGCTCTTCTGCCTATCCTGTGCGGTCTTCATCTTCCTTCTGATCTCATTAACCTTCTCGAATGCTTCCATAATCATATCTGGGCCAAGAACCAATCGATCACCAGGCTCAATCCAACAAGCTGGCGATTTGCATGGCCGTCCATATAAAGCTTCGAACGGTGCCATATCGATACTCGCCTGAATATAAAGGTGGTTAAATTTCAATTCAAATTTACTTATTCAAACTGAAATTTTTGATTTACCTGATAACTGTTATTATAAGTGAATTCAACCAAATGGAGATGGTCTTCCCAAGATCCACCGAAATCAATAATGCAGGCTCGGAGCAGATCCTCCAAAATCTGATTTACCCTTTCAGTTTGGCCATTTGTTTGAGAATGATAAGCTGTGCTCAGATTCAGTTTAGTGCCCAAGACGTCCTGAAACGCCTTCCAGAATTTACTAGTGAATATAGGGTCTCGATCGCATACAATGCTAGATGGAACCCCATGAAGTCTAACAATCTCTTTCATATAAATCTCTGTCAAACTTGAAGCAGTACGAGTGGTCTTAACAGGAATAAAGTGAGCAGATTTTGTCAACCTATCAACGATCACCCATATACTCTCGTTACCTTTTCTGGTCCTCGGTAATCCATCAATGAAATCCATAGAAATCTGATCCCATTTCCAACAAGGAATCTCTAGGGGTTGAAGTAAACCGGCCGTTTTCTGGTGATCGGCCTTAACTTGTTGGCAAGTGGTGCATCTACTGACATATATAGAAATATCCCTCTTCATCCCACTCCACCAATATAAACGCTTCATATTTCGGTACATCTTAGTGACACCAGGGTGGAATGAAAATGATGACTGATGGTTTTCTCTAAGCACTTCTTGTCTCAATCCATCGACATTAGGAACACAAATACGGTTGTCAATCCTCAGAACTCCATTACTATCTATCCGTGCTCCCACTTTACTGTCGGCATTTCCAACTCTACCAAGAACCAACTCCTTCATACGATAGAGCAAACTGTCCTCATATTGTTTAGCTTTTATGCGATCCATAAGAGATGGAGAGATGACAAGCTGAAATAACATGCCTTCAACAATATTACAGCAAGACAATGCTTTGCTACGACTCAATGCATCGGCTACAACATTTGCTTTCCCAGGAGTATAAGTGATGTCGAGATCATATGCAGCTAAAAATTCGAGCCATCGGACTTGCCTCTGGTTCAAATCCTTCTAGGAAAAGATATATCTCAAGGACTTATGATCAGTGAATAATTCGAATTTTGTTCCCAAAAGATGATGCCTCCATAGTTTCAGAGCAAATACAACGGCAAGAAGCTCTAGGTCATGTGTGGCATAGTTTAATTCATGGGTCTTCAACTGACGGCCCGCATAGGCAATAACCTTTCCATTTTGCATAAGAACAGCGCCTAAACCTTCTCGGCAAGCATCTGTATAGACCGTTAATCCTTCACTTCCATCGATTACCGCAAGAACAGGGGCTGAAGTTAACTTTCGCTTCAACTCATTAAAAGCTGATTCGCACTTCTCACTCCAAACAAACTTAACATCCTTCCAAGTTAAAGCAGTAAGTGGGGCAGAAATCCGGGCAAAGTGCTCAATAAATCTGCGATAATAACCGGCTAAACCCAAGAAACTACGAATATCTGTAGGAGTTTTAGGAGTCGCCCAATCCTGTAGATAAATTTCAAATTAGAAGGGATAAGAGGAAATGAATAGAAATAGCGAATAAGATAGAACTTACATTGATTACGGCGATCTTAGCTGGATCGACCGAAATCCCATTTCAGAAACTATGTGGCCCAGGAATCTCACTTCGTCTCGCCAGAAGTGGCATTTAGAGAATTTGGCCTTAAGTTGATGATTTTGGAGAGTTTCTAGAACAAAACGGAGATGTGTTTCATGCTCCTTCTTGTCTTTCGAGAAGACGAGAATATCATCAATGAATACAAGAACAAACTTGTTAAGTACATCCCGAAAGACTCGATTCATCAAATCGACGAAATAAGCAGGTGCGTTGGTCAAACCGAATGGCATAACCAACCATTCATAGAATCCATTCTCGGTACGGAAAGCTGTCTTATGGATACTATCATCAGCAACCCTGAGTTAGTGGAACCCAGTGGCTAGATCAAGTTGTGAGAAAATTTTAGCTCCATGGAGCTGATCGAATAAATCGTTGATGCGAGGCATCAGATAACGATTCTTGAGAGTGCGTTTGTTCAGTTCTCGGTAATCAACACACATGCGAAGAGATCCATCTGATTTGGTGACAAATACAACTGCGGTGCCCCATTCAGAACAACTTCTCCTAATCAAGCCTTTAGCAAATAGATCATCAATTTGGGTTTTTAGTTCAGCTTTTTCTTTAGGAGCCATCCTTCGGTGTGGGAGAACTACGGGAGTAGCTCCAGGAATAAGATCAATACGGAAATCGATTTCCCGTTTGGGTGGTAGAGAGTTGACCTCTCCAAATACATCGGGAAATTTCTGAACAATAGGGGTAGTATTAAGATCATCCGGATGAGCATCAAGAGAGAATATGAAGCTTCCGACATATTTCTGTGGTGATTTGCATTCAATGACAAGTGGCTGATCCATGTCGCTTACCAAAGAAACTGAACGAGTTTTGCAGGAAATAACAACATCGAATTTGCTTAACCAATCAGCTCCTAAAAGAAAGTCGAATGCTTGGAATCCAAGTACATAGAAATCCCAAGTGAATCGAGAAAAATCATACATAAGTGCAACTCCCATGCAAACACTTCGGAGGTTAGCGGGTCCTCCAATGGGATTTGAGACACATAAGGAGGTAGTAGCAAGAGTAGGTTCTAATTTGAGTTTATTACAAAGGTCAATGGATATAAAACTATGTGAAGCACCAGTATCGAATAATACCCTAACAGGTGTAGCATGTAAATGAAATACACTTCGTAAGGTACCTTGGTCATCCTAGGTGGGTGGTGCAGGGGGTGTAGGTGTGGTGATAGCAAATACTCCAGATGGTGTGCCACGCTTATATAGTGGGCAGTCTTTCTTGAAGTGGCCCGGCTGGAGGCAGACATAGCATAAATCTTTCCTAGTCGTAGAAGGTGGTGGAACAGCAGCTCCGGTGGATGGACAACTATTAGCATAATGGCATTTCTTATCGCATTTGAAGCAAGTGATGTTAGCAAGGTCGATTGGGCTTATCCGAGCATATCCAAATCCTGTAGTCTTCTGCCAAGCTTTCTTTTGTTGATCAAAGTTCATCTTCCTTTTCCCGGGCTGGCTAGAAGAGGGCTGAGTAGGAGTGGCCTTGGCAGTAGGTCCCTTAGGCTTCGCCTCATATCTAAGAGCATAGTCAACAAGCTCTGTGAAGGTGCAGTGAGTGTGGCCAGTAAGCAAGTCATAATATTCTGATCTAGCTCCCAGAATGAATTTCTCGTTCTTCAGAAGTGGTGTATCGATCAAGCCAGGTCCGAATTTTGAGAGTTCGTTGAATTTCCTCTTATACTCAGAAAAAGTCATACTGGCTTGCTTAAGATCCATGAAAGCTCTATAAAGTTGGGTTTTCCCAGCAGCTGGCATCCATTGTGCCGAGAAAGTATCCCTAATCAAAAGATAGACTAGATAAATAACATTCCTAAGATTGAAAGAAGAATTTATGCTGCGAAATCCAAACGAATTTATACCTAAACTGGGCCCAAGTGTGGGTGTTTTCCTCGATACGTGAAGTAACAGATTCCCACCAATCTTGCGCGACATCCTGAAGTTGCCAGGCAGCAAGCTGACGCTTCTGAGCATCAGTGATCTCTAGACCCGAAAATATCTTCTCTAAGCCTTTAAGCCATTGCTGAGCCTCAATAATGTTCTCGGATCCAGAAAACTTAATACCTCCAAGCTGTGAATACTCCTTACTAAGAGTGGTGAATTTGACAGGAGCTGGAGCGACAGGTGCAGCCTGAGCAGGACCATTACCTCTTCCACCCCTATTGTTTCTTCTGGCACTCATCCTGAAATACCAAAGAAATTAGAACCAAGGAAAAAATCATAGAACTCAAAGGAAAATTCAATCGGCGAATCAAAGGAGTTCGAATAGAAAGGGTTTGGATATTGAATCGATTCTCCTCATTCTAGGGTATTGCTACCCTATCTCTAATGAGTTTCATAATCCCGAACTAAGGTTTTTAGGGAAACCTGGCTCCGATACCAACTGTAACAACCCGTATATTTGGACCATTTAAATTGACAATAATCCACACATGTCAACTTAAATAATACAAAACACGAATCATTATGGGATTATGAATACATATATGTAAATGAGAATCAATACAACATCACAGACACAGAATAGTCATAGAATAATGCAGTGGAAAAGTACATCATCATAATATTAGTTCATGAAGCTACTACAGGAATACAACAATGTCTCAACATAAAGTGACAAAGAAAAATACAAGATGTTCAATACATAAGTTCATCAAATACTAGAAAGGAAATAACTGATAAAGATAAATGCTAAGTCTTCAGCATCTTCAACTAACCTTGATCAGCAACTGGATAGCTTCAGACTGACCCGAGCATATACAAAAGAAACACTCGAGTCAGGACTCAAAATCTTAAACAGGATAATCAGGTGCAAATAATAAAGTCCATAACTCAAAGATGAATGTGATACACATCTTTAAGGATCCGATAAACTATCTATATATACAATAGAATACGCTAAATAGATAATGCCTAATCAGTAAAGTATGATATCAAAATAGTGTTAAGTCATGGCCCATTCCACCCTTAACACATTTTTATTCCCAAGAGCATATACAAGACCGTGGTTTCCCCAAAACCGGAAGTCACCAGAGGCAATCCATATACTAAAGGTACAAAACAAACGTAGTGGTCGCGAATAGGATAATCAGTATGACAAGGTACATGAGGCGATACCAACTAGGATACTAGTAGTTGCCTGATCCGGACTGATGTTGAGCATAGAAGCTACTATCTCAACACCGCGAAACAACACTCCCAAATCAAGGGGTGCACCCAAATCGAATCACATAAGTAATAGATAAGGTATCGAAGAAGTGTGTCCGCTAGAGATGGCGATCCTCAATGGCTCGGCGCGGCTCCTGTTTTAGTCATGTCAGGGGTCATCCAAAATCATTCTCTTTCTTCAGTCAACGCGTTCACCAAAACCATCCACTTCGTTCTAGATCAACACTCCGCGTATATTAATTATTAAAGTGGTTTTCGGTATCGACAGAGAGTATGTCCATATCCGATCCCGGTCTCTTTAATAACTACGCCTTAATTACCCGATGGTCATTTAATATTAAAGTTTAAAACAAATCAAAGTCCAAAAGTCAAGTTGCAAGTTTGACTTTCAAAATTTGACACTTCACAATTCAATTTATTTCGAACATTTAAAATCATATTTCCAAATGAAGTTTTGGTTCAAGCCCTTGAGTTAACAATACTTAAGTATTCAAGTTCAATTTTATTCCTATTCCCATTCATCGTTACATTAAGTTTAATCAAAACTTTGATTTATTCAATTTCAACAGCTAAATCAAATCCTTAACTTTAGTTGGTTTTGCATTCCCTTTAAGTCACTTTGTTACTTAATCTCAAATTAAATTTATAACAAATTCCAAATTCATTAAATTTATCCAAATTAGATTTAATTTCGAATCTAATAAATTCAATTTATTAGATTCTAAAATTTACTTATTCAAATCTTATTTCAATTAAATGTGTCCATCCGTTTATCTAATTAAATAGATTTATTAATCCATTTCAATTTAATCCATTAATTTATTACAATTAAGTCCATTAATTTATTACAATTAATCCTATTAATTTAATACCATTAAATCCATTGATTTATTTCAATTAAATCCTAAACGTGTCCATCCGTTTATCTAATTAAATAGATTTATTAATCCGTTTCAATTTAATCCATTAATTTATTACAATTAAGTCCATTAATCTATTACAATTAATCCTATTAATTTAATACCATTAAATCCATTGATTTATTGCAATTAAATCCATTCATTTATTACAATTAAATCCATTGATTTATTACAATTAAATCCATTGATTTATTACAATTAAATCCATTTATTCATTACAATTAAATCCATTGAGTTATTAAAATTAAATTCATTTATTTATTACAATTAAATCCATTTATTCATTACAATTAAATCCATTGAGTTATTAAAATTAAATTCATTTATTTATTACAATTAAATCCATTAATTTCGTTACTTACTTTCCAACAAATTTTTAAGTTCATTTCTAAATTTCAAATGGATTTCAATTCCAAAATTATTTTGTTGACCAATCGGGTTTCTTATTTTTAATTATCTATCCTAGGCTAAAGTTGTTCAATTTGGGTATTTATCATTTCAACCCAATATAGTTAAATAAAACAAAGCATAGCAAAGGGAACTTGCAGTGTGATAACTGGGATGGTGTCAAAGTAAATAAACAATCAATAGCAACCATACATAACAATTCAACCGTTTATTTAAATAATCCCGAAATAATCTTATTTAATTTACATTTGTTATTTATGTAAATTAATAAAATTATTCCTAGAATCCACACTATCATTTCATGCAGATTAAAGATTATTACATTATAGGTTTTCACCTGGCGTTTATTATCAAATTATTACATCAATCATACATTCAATGGTTCAAAGTGTAACTATCACTATTTCTACGTGTCGATTTATTTAACATTTAAAGGGACAAGTTCAACATATATAATCTATTTTAAATTTTAGACTATCCTATATCAATTTCAATTTCATATTAATCATCACTTATATTAACAACCAATTTCAACATCACATAACAATTTAGTGTCATAACTATTTACCATAAACTAACATCAAATCACAATTTAATACGTTAAATCTATTTAAACAGTTCATGGCATCAATTTAGCAATTCTAACTCTAACAATATTCCATTTCAACTTGTATAACAATTAATAGTTTATGTGAACAATTTCTAACATCAACTAGTTTAACATCCAAGTAAATATTACAACATCTATCACTTGATTATCATAGCATAATAGATTTAGTCGTGAATGAAATATTCACCTTGCGTGGTTGAAGAAGATGATGGCGAAGCACGAAAATGAATAGACTAGAATAGACGACACAAGCACGAATACGATCTATAAATCAAACAAAAGATTATTCAACAATAGCTTAATATGATGTATATATATTGATTTGTATATATATATAAACCATACCAAACAACTAGATGCAAATAAGGCAGATGGAAGCTTAGATCGCTGGATTAGCCTCCACTGGAACTGCGCAGACAAGGCATAAGTGAGTCCGTTGGTTACAAATTGTAACTGATATATAATTTTATCATAAAAAAAACAAAATAAAAAAAAAAGTGGCAGCGGACACGGGAGCGGGCTAGGCGGGCCGGGGTGCTTCATGGGCAGTGGGTCGGTGGCGGGTTGGGGTGCTGCATGGGCAGTGGGGTCGGTGGCGGGCTGCTGGGCAGTGGGCGTCGGTGGCGGGCTGCTGGGCAGGCGGTGGGGTTCCGGGTGGGTACGGCGAAGGCGAAGGGGACTGGCAGAGGGGTGGCGGGGCTGGTCGTGGCGAAGGCGGAGGGAAGTGGGACTGGGTGGACGAAGGCAGGGGACTGGGTGGCGAAGGGCTGGCGGAGGGGACGGGCGAGGGGACTGGGGACGGGCGAAGGGCAGGGGACTGGGTAGGCAGGTTTAGGAACTGGCGAAGGGGACGGGCAGGCAGGTTTGGGACTGGCGAAGGGGACGGGCAGGCGGCGGAGGTCTGGGCAGAGGGGAGTGGGACGGCGGAGGCAGGTCTGGCAGAGGGAAGTGGGCAGGTTGGACTGGGCAGGCGGAGGGTTGGGCAGGGCGGGCTGGACCGTGGGCTGAGGGGTTGGTGGGCTGGGCCGGGAATTGTAGGCGGTGGCTCGGCTGGGCAGGCGGCAGGCGGTGGCTCGGGTTGGGCAGGCGGCAGGCGGTGGCTCGGGTTGGGCAGCGGGTGGTAGGATTGGTGGGAGGAAGGCTGAAAGAGCTTGAAAATATAAAATGTAAGGAAGAGGAGAGAGAGAGGCAGTGGAATACGTACCAAATGATTTTAGGGAATGCAAACCAAGGAAATATAAGGAACCAGCTAGTTATATAAAATGGTATTGGGATTTCAAAAGCCACAATTTATTGTCACGGTAACCGAAAGGCTGTTGGGTTTCTAGGCAGCTGAATAGTCCAGGACCCCTAGAATTTTGAACTGAGTAGGTAATTGGGTACCGGTCTGTGCTGCGTAACGGACCAGTTTGTAATCCGTTAAACAATTATAATTCGCAGCGCCGAACTCCGATTGACACAAATAAATATACCATTTTGATCAGCGCGATGAGGTGAACGCAACGGTATACAGATATCAGTGGTATGATTAAATTATAAAATTCGAAAATTTTCTATTGTGGAAAATGCAGCAAAACGCCGAAGAATAAGATCGACGGAGCTGCAGATGTCCGAAATTTGAAAAACGAAAAATGACGTCTTGATTAGAAGATGGTTTAGAATTTTTCTATGTAAAAATATTCCGGTTCAGAGGATAAAAATTTTCGCGTTTAAAATGAACTGATGTGAAATAAACGTGAACGACATTTACTGCGGTATTTTCCCATGAAACTTTTCCCATATCTATAACCATCTAGGCGCAATTTATAAACAAAGTTTGGACGCTAATTGAAATCGTATGAAAGTTCCCAATTTTATATTAAAATAATGGATTCAAAATTTTAAAATTGGGTCGGAATTTCAGGGTCGTTACACATTTTTATAATGCCATAGTCTATACAGCACCGTAAGCCCCACCGTAAACTAGTGGTTATCAGAGGGTACCCCATAGGTATAACACAAAACAAATCGTAGTGGTCGCGGATTAGGTAATCAGTATGACAAGGTACATGAGGCGATACCAAGTAGGATACTACTAGTTGCGTGATCCGGACTGATGTTGAGCATAGCCAGCAGCTACCTCAACACCGCGAAACAACACTCCCAAATGAAGGGGTGCACCCAAATCGAATCACATAAGTAATAGATATGGTATCAAAGAAGTGTGTCCGCTAGAAGTGGCGAACCTTAATGGCCCGGCACGGCTCCTGTTTTAGTCATGTCAGGGGTCATCCAATATCATTCTCTTTCTTCAGTCAACGCGTTCACCAAACCATCCACTTCATTCTGGATCAACACTCCGCGTATATTAGTTATTAAAGTGGTTTTCGGTTTGGACAGAGAGTATGTCCCTAACCGATCCCGGACTCTTCAATAACTACGTAATTATTACACCGATTGGTTATTTAATAAACTTTCAAAATAGTTTATATTTCAAAACCGAAATATCATTGCCGTTTCAAAACCATATCCATACGATATCATTTTCACTTCAAATAAATCCATTTCCAAAATCATATCACTTTCCAAAGTTATATCGCTTTCGAAATCGTAAGTCTTTTAAAATCAAAACCTTGGAAATCAAACCTTGAAATTCATAACACTTTGAATCTATAGTTTGAAATCATAACATTTTGGAATTCATAAAACTTTCCTCTTAAACAGTTTAGATATTAAAATGAGTATATAATAAAATAGTTTATAAAATAAAAATAGTTTATATAAAATAGTTATAAGTTAAAATAGTTTATAATAAAATAATATATATTGAAAATGATTTATATAAAATAGTTTATATTAAAATAATTAATAAAGTAAAATATAAATAGTTGTAGATATAGTTTAAAAATACTTTATAAAATAAAATAGCTTCCACAAATTCACAAATCGATTCAAATTAACTCAACTTCCAAATTCAACTTAATTCAATCTCAATTCATAAATTTCAACTCAATTCAATTTCTCAATAAATAATTTCGAATTATAACGATTTCAAATACAGATTTGAAACAAAAAATAAACCGTTAAATTTCAATATATTTCAAAGCTTTAAATATTCCACATTTCAAAACTAAATTTGATAATTCCATTTATATCTCAATTTGATTTCATTTCATTTAATTTCTGAGATATTTCTTAAATCATTTCAATACATCTAAATACAACTTCAATTTACAAATTTATATAAACAAAATATCCCATTTAAACTTATATAAGTTTGAAATATTCATTTAAGCCACTTTTAAATCAAATTCAAGTTATAAAACATATCATAAAATTTCAAATTTAATAGATTTCAAATCAAACTTATTTAAGTATAATTCTAAAATAATTACGAATTCCAAATCAATTTCAAATTTATCTTTCAACCTGAAACATTATAAACTCTATATTTGAAAATATAAATTTTACATAAATACTTAAACATATTTTATATTAATTCAAATCAACTTTACTAAATCAACTTTAATAAATCTTGAAATTCATATTTATAAAACCATATATTTCTTCCCAAAATCATAGAATTCATTTTCACAACATTTATATATAGACCGACGGTGTCTGTATATAATTTTCTATCCTATGGTCAAGTGATAAAGATATTTATCATTTCAATCCGCAAATTAAAATATATGCGGGTATTTATCTTTTCAACCCGCAATCCCAAATTCAATGTCAATGAAAAATTGCTTGGGTTTATCATTTCAACCCATAACGATTTTCTCCTATTCTACAGATCGTTCGGGTATGTATCATTTCAACCCATAGTGAATTCTATACTAACTCGGAACTTGCAGAGTGATAACAGATATGATAATAATTTAACAGACATATATCATCAATATAAATATAAGATAATGGTGTCAGGTGTCACAGGTGAATAGATACAGATAATGGCATATATATAGCAATATAAATAACTAGCAGCAGCATATTTCAATTGTCGATTCAATTGAAATCAAATTTAATAAATAAAAGAACGTTAATCGTGAGTGATTGATCACCTTTCGAGGCTGGATAGATTTTTGACAAAGAAATGAGCTACGAATTCAAAGCCAACGCTAGATGGACATGATTCGATGAAGAAAACAAGCACGACAGACAAAGCTGATAAATGGAAAATCGATGAAATGAATCAGAATATGAATCAATGAAGAAATTGGTATAAGCAAACTTGTATATAAACATATATAACCTGTACACTTTAGATAACTTTTATATATATATATCTATATATATAAATTGAAAAAAATAAGTTCACAAATACTTACCTATAAATTCATATGTATATATACAAGCATATATATATTATTTTTAAAAATCAATGTTAAAATAAAATTTATACAAACTTTACACAATTATAAACCCAAAAGAGATCACTGTTTATAAACTAACTTATATATTGTTGATAAAATATAAATCTGTATATAAAGCTTACATATGTATAATACTTTGAAATCATCAATATATATACTAATATATTACTGTACTCAGCAATAATTGTACAATATAGCCTTTAAAACAAGTAGCCTAGTTTATCAACAGCTTTTAAAAATGTAGTAGGTAATACTGTTCCCCTTTATAATATATAACATATATATTATACTTTAAGCATATACTAGTTAAAATCGACATACTATTTAAAAATCTAGAATACTGTACATATATATATACATTATAAACAATATATAAACATCAATTGCTTTATACACAAACTATATAACAAATGTATATATATACGAATCACTATAGAAAACAAAACATACTATATATATATATATATACTAGAATCCAGATGAAAGCTATACAAATAGACAAGATACGTATACTTATATATAAAGATATATATATATATATATATATATATATTTCTAACCTTAAGTAAACAGTATCTATAACAACAACTTTGAAACTTTGAAGAAATAAAACTGTAATATAATTTATAACTATTATACTGTATACTTTACATAAACCTTTCATAAAAAAACACGTACAAAATTTACGTTGTATATACATAAAGAATAAAGACTTAGAATTTTAAAAATCTATATATATGTATAGCAAGAGGTTTCGGCAAATATAACTATGTATACTACTATATTATAGACATAACAGACATACATATAAATCTATACTTCTTTTATCACCTAGTATTTTGAGAACAATTATATACATCACATGTATATCTTAATATAAAGAACTGTGTACCTTTGTAAACTATATAAACTGTCTATATCAGACTATATACAAACAATATATAACTGTATATACAACACTACTCTCTCTTGAATATAATAAATTATAATATAATGATATATACTTACACACGCACACGAAGAGAAGGAGAGAAGAAAAACGGCAGGTAGTGGGAAGATCACGGCAATGCTCGGAGGAGCGTGGATCTGGGCACTTGAAAATAGAGGAGGGAGTGGCGATGAACGGGGAAGGGAGAAGGCCGGGTGTACGCTGATGGGAGAATTGGGCTGCTCTCGGCTAGGTGTTTGGGCTGTGATTGGGTCGAAGGAATGGGGTGTAAAAGTTGTCGTCAGGGAGGCGGAGGGGCTGGATGCGTGTGGCTCGGCGGACGTCGGCGCCGGGCTTGGGGCTGTTGGGTCATTGGTCAATGGAGGGGAGATGAAAGATGGAGGTCGGCTGTAACGACCCGTAAATTTCAACTGTTTTAATAACGTAATTAGTTGAAATTTTGTGAAATTTTAAACGATAAAATTTTGAAATATAAATTTGATATTTGGAATGCGTTTAGATAAACATAGCAACTGGTAAATTTTCGTCCGAAAATATGAAAGTTTATTTCGCGCGTAAATTTACTTCAATTTAATCAGTTAAAAAGCGATGCAAATAAAATGTTTCCGAAACCTAAATATTTTTACATAGAAAAATTCTAAACCATCTTCTGAGCAAGATGTTAGTTTGTCGTTTTTCCAAATTCGGACATCTTTGGCTCCGCCGATCTTATTTTTCAGTGTTTTTCTTGCATTTTCCGCCAGTAGAAAATTCAAATTTTTATAATTCAATCATGCCACTAATATTTGTATATCGTTTTGATCGTCTCGTTGTGTGGATCTCTACGGTATACTCATTTCTGTGTTTTGATATGTGATGCACGGTAAAAAAAAATCGATGAAACAGATAATCGTATCTGAACCGTTGTTTCTTTAACATTCCCTATCCATTCAAACTTTCAAACGGCTAACTTTACCAACCACTTATGCATTTATTTTGGTAGAATAAATGGTCAGCTATTGCAGTAGCATCATTCCAATTTATTTTTCGGTCCCAATGCATATTTCCGGTTCGAATTGCTCGGTCCCAATACATACTTACGTTATGAATTAATAAAGTATGTATATGTTTCAAGCTGGCATACTTCCCAGATCTATTTCGTTCCTCCTCTTTTCTTTTGCTCAAAAAAACATATTTTTCCAAAGAAGCATCGCCGCCACCCACAGCTAGACGCTCGTCCGACCTGCCTCAGCCGAGAACCCATCCACCTGACTAAAGCGCTCATCCACCTCCCGCCCTGTTCAAAGCAACCTCGGCCTCGACTCAACTGTCTCCATCCTTTGCAAGTGCCGACCATCCCCACTAACCCTCCACCTCGTTTGATCCTACCCATATGCCAGCGACCCATTTCCTTTGTTGTCAATCACCACAGTCCCTAGCCTTGCCGAACTTCTAGCGGCAGCGCCTCTAGCCCGTCTCCACCACCCAAGGCCGACAAAACATGGCCTTACCTCAGCATCCTCCCCTCCGCCACCTTGCCTTGTTGAGCACTCGTCCATCTGCTCTTGTTCCACCTTCCAAATCGTTTTGCCAAGCCTAGCTCTCGTGCTTCCCATAAATGTCAGACGCAAGTTGTATGCAAAATTCTGTAAGCATATATAATAGTTTATTTTATATTTTAAGTAGATTGATATAACAGCTTTGTTTATATTGAGAATATATCTATATAAAACTGTTTGATTTATATTCCAAGTATATATATATGTAACAAGTTTGTTTATATTGTAGTATATAGGCTGCTGCATATTTTACTAGAAAGTATATATATGTTATTGTGATGCTAGTTTATATAATTGTACTGTTATTATATATACAAGTGTTAGACTAGCTTTAGCCTATAAATATATTAGTTTTATATTGTATAAGTTTAGAGATATAGTTATATATTCATTGCTTAGTAGAGATTTTATATTGTATCAGTTGTATATTTGAGATTTTAAACAAGTTACGGTATTATATATATTATTATATATGCATGATGTATATCACTTTGTTATATATGAAAGCCTATGTAAATTTTATAAAATATAATAGGCCAATGTGTAGGATCTGTTGACTAATATGAATGTTACAAAAGTAAGGAGGTTATATGATAGTTACGGTATTGTATTTTTAGTCTACCATGTATAAGTCACATATTAAAGTATATATTATCAGTCACATATTTCAATGTTATATCACATTACAGTATTATATATTTAGAGTGGCTATTTAAAGGCAGGTTATGTTGTCTAAATATTTTATCAAGATGTATCTTTCAAAGTGTATTTTATATATATTGGTTACATCATTATATAGAGTAATATGTTGGTTCTTATATATTCGACCATATATATTATAGCAGTGTTGATATATTTTTATAACAAATATTTCTAAAAAGTTTTTTTTTGAGAAAGCATATGTTTTTTTTTATTTTAAATTTACTTGTGATATATATGTGTGTCATTTAAATATGTAATTTAAATTGGATATTGGTTTTAAGAGAAATAATAAAAATAATAATAGCAATCTATATATATATATATATATATTCCATTTGCATCAAAATAATTTGATTTTTCATCAATTCCTATCTATCATCTTTATTCGTCGAGTTCGTGCCAATCTTGTTTTGCTTTGGAATTCGTGTTTGGATTCATAACTCCTCAGATTCTCGTCCTTCTCTAACCTCGAAAGGTGAGCACTCACTCACGATTAACGTTCTTTTATTTATTAAATTTGATTTCAATTGAAACGACAATTGAAATATGCTGCTGTTAGTTAATTACACTGTTATATATGCTATTGCCTGTATCAGTTCACCTGTGACATCTGACACCATTATCTGTTAATTATTTATGCGATGATAATACAGTTGGCTGATAATTGATTGATTGTTGATGTTTATATTGGACGTTAAATTGTAAATGTTAAAGTGATAAATAGTATGCAATTGAATTTGATATAAGATAGTTAACAATTTGAAAACTTATTTATATGTTAAATTTGATTAGTTGAATATGACCCATTTAATTGTTAAATTAATTGACATGTAGAATAGTGATAATTACACTTTGAACCATCGACGTATGTTGGATTAATTGTTGTAGTATAAAATTGTAATTGAATGACAAGTGTAAAACCGTATAAATAATTGGTGGAATAATCTTTAATCTACATGAAATGATAGTGTAGATTCTAGAAATAATTATATTAATTCGTACAAATAACAATGCGAATTAATACGGTTATTTCAAGATTATTTGAATTGATTATTGGATTGTTATTGATTGTTGTTATTGCTTGTTTATTTACTTTGACACCATCCCAGTTATCACACTACAAGTTCCCTTTGTTATGCTTTGATTTTTGAATTGAATTGGAATCGGGTTGAAATGATAAATACCCAAATTGAACTTTGACCTTGGATATAGAGAATTAAATAAAACCCGATCGGTCAAATAATTTGATTTAAAAATAAAATGAAGATTTATTTGAATAAACAATATGGTTTTGAAATGAAGTTGAAATTTGAATTTTTAATGAAAGGAAAATGTTAATATAAAAAAATTTGAAACAAAATATTAAAAATGAAATTGATGAAAGAATGTTGTTTAATTTGAGAAATGATTGAATTAAGTTTGAAATGATTTAATAAATAAGTTTGAAATTATAATTAAGTTTGAAATTATTAAACTTTGAAATTATTTAATAATTAAGTTTTGAATTATTTAATAATTAAACAAGATTGAATTATTTAATGATTAAATTGAATTGAATTCTTTAATGAGTAAAATTGAACTTTGAATAAGTGAATTTTACTTCGTAAATAATTGAAATTGAGTTTGTTTATTAATTAAGTTTTGGAAAATTATTTAAGTAAATAAATAAATGAAATTGAATATCTTTAACAAGAAATGAAATGTGATTTATTGAAATAAATGTAAGACTTGTAATTTAAAGAATTGATTTGATGAATATAATTTAATTAAATTTGTAAGTTTTGATATAAGGAAGTTGAATTTAAATAATGGATTTAATGAATTGGAAATTTAATAGAAATTGTTCTGAATGGCAAATTTACTTAATGAATATTGAATGAAATCGATAAATGAATTTAAATTGATTTGTATGTTAAATTAAATTAATTAAAATGATTTCGAAATGAAACTGATATACGAACTCGAATCAATATTTGAAGTGTGTTAAATAAAATTTGAAATTGGTATTATAAGATTTTGAAATGATAATTTGGAAGTTTTGAAACGTAAATTATTGGAAATTGGTTTTGAAAGACAAATGAAATGTTGATTTACGAATTCTATTTGAAATTGAAATTGATTTGGATTTTGAAATATATAAACGACCAATCAGTGTAATAATTACGAAAGTTATTAAAGAGACCGGAAATCGGTTGTGGATATACTCTCTATCTAAACTGAAAACCACTTTAATAACTATACGCGGAGTGTGATCCAGAATGAAGTGGTTGGAATGATGTACGTGATGACTGAAGAAAGAGAACGATGATGGATAGCCTTGACACTTGTGTCAAATTGGAAATGACTAAAACAGGAGCCGTGCCGGGCCAATGGAGGTCAGCTACCTCAAGTGAACACACTTCTTCGAACTACTCATTACTTGTTGTCGATTGGTGCACCCTTGATTTTTGGGAGTGTTGTTTCACGGTGTTGCGGTCGCTGTGGCGATGCGTTCTCACCAGTCCGGATCAGGCAAACGGTAGTATCACTACCTTGGGTATTGCCTCATGTGCCTTGTCATACTTGTATTCCCTATTTGCGACCACAACGAATTTGTTTTGTACCTTTAGTATATGGATTGCCCTCTGGTGACTTCCGGTTTTGGGGAAACTACGGTCTTGTATATGCTTTTGGGAATAAAAATGTGTTAAGGGTGGAATGGGCCATGACTTAACACTATTTTGATATCTTTATATTACTGATAGACATTATCTACTTAGCGTACATTACTACCTATAGATAGTTTAACGGATCCTTAAAGGATGGTTATTCCAAACATCCTTTGAGTTACTTGTATTTCAATTGCTATTTCACTTGAGTTGGATTTATAAATATAAGAATGTTAATCCTGAGTCGAGTGTTTTGTGTTTTGCTTTACGCTCGGGTCAGACCGAGTGTACCAGTATTCGTGACTCACCTTTGGAGTTGGAGCTTTGCTTGAAGATCCAGCCATCTATTCTGCTTGCTGTATTCGATGATTCTAGTGATGTATTCTGATTTGTATCTGATGTATCGTATTACTCTTCCGTTGTATCTGTTCTAACTCTGATGTAACTTATACATTTATATAGTAGCTTCATGAACTACTATCTCTTTTATTTCCGCTGCATTTATTACTCTGTGTCTGTGATCTGTGATTATTTATTTACTTTATATGTTCAGTTTTGCCAAATTTAAAATTAACAACGCGGTATTTTGAGCAATTCAATTCCGGCATGAGTGTCTACCTATACACTTATAATGGATGCGAATGGTCCAAAATATCGGGTCGTTACAGTTGGTATCAGAGCTTTGGTAGCTCTAGGAAAAACTCAACATATAGGGTAAATGTATTTACAGAATCACGCTCATTTGAGTTTCAACCTCTTCCTTTGACTCAATTCCTTTGAATTTTGGAACGTTCCCTCGGTTTCGGAATTCATTCGTGTCCCTCACTATTCGTCTTCTTTCAATCCTGGAACACCCCATAACTCCATTCTGAATGTTATCTATAATAGATCGGTGG
Organism: Allium fistulosum; assembly: GCA_030737815.1. NCBI lineage: Eukaryota > Viridiplantae > Streptophyta > Magnoliopsida > Asparagales > Amaryllidaceae > Allium > Allium fistulosum. The sequence goes on from CM060906.1 coordinate 925,319,268, forward strand.
TCTCGCCAATCTTCGAATGATTCGTAAAGGATTAAACTCCTTTATAATTGGCATTGATTTACCGGAGATTTCTGTATCCTCGGTTTACGATGCTATCTATCTCCTACTATACCTGAATTTTATTTCTTGAGATCGAATGTCGATTTACCTCGGAATTCTACAACGATCTTATTCTTGAAGTCTCGGTCGACCCGGTTAAGGTTGCCCGCAATTTATATAAACTTATCAATCTTCCTACTTTGCTATTAATCATCATATCTTGTTTCGAACTTATCTTCGAATCAAATTTCTCTTTGATTTAAGTCCATCAAATTTGAAACCCTATCCTTATTTTGAAAATTTATTCCTGTATCGTCGAGCAAAGAAATGTATTTGTAAACTAATATATATAAATGCTTTAGAATATATTGTGTTGTTTGAGTTGTTGATGTTGATTTGGGTTTCCGATCGATTCGTCTGATCAACGCTATCGATAGGATTTCCAAAACACTTGAGCAAAGCAAACTGGCACAATATCATTCTCAAAATTTGATAAATAAAATAAAAAGTTTTGTATGATTATATTATATATAAATATAAGTTTTCTGAAATTAAATTGTTAATGATTTTGTTGTCAGAAATAATAATATTGATTTTCATTTATTGTTTTGTAAACCATTGATTATCGCATAATATAAATAAATAATTTATAAAGTTTGGTTATAATTTGATTTGAAATTTGAAAGGAATTTAAATAAAAAAAATTGAGAATTTAATTTCCGATGATTTCATACTTTTATTTGAAGTTTTATAGTGTACAGTATTTAAAGTAGTTCCGAATAGAAATTGTTTTCAAAGAAATTTTAAAATGTTGAAATCAGTACTCTTCTCTTTGTCGCTGGAAAATAGTTTCGGTGATGGCGGCTGCATCATCGACATTCATTTTCGAGTTTCGAAGTAAAGATACTATCTGTAGCTTTGCTATGGTTTTGTTTTGAAAATATTTTGATTTGAATTTCTTCAGTATATTTTGATTTACATATATATAGGTATCTTATTTTAAAATTTAATTTGATTTGATATAAATATATTATATATATCTCTAAATTGTTTAAAGTTAATCGGGAATCTAATTCTTAAATTTTGTTAAAGGATGATTTTAATTATAAATTAAACCAAAATTCGGAACAAAAATTTAAACTTGAATAATTGAATTGGAAAATTTTATTTGTATATTGTTCAACTGCATTCTAATACAACTTACCTAAATCATTCAGAAGTTGAATATGTAATTGGATAATATATAAGATAAATTGAATTTATAAATAAAATTTGAGTGTTTATAATAAATGTTATACACTAAATTTTGATTATAAAGATGTTAATAGAGTTAGATAGGATAATAAGTAAACTCAGTTAATAATGAAATAAATTTGTTTTGAAAGAATTAATAAATTGAAATTTGATCAACATATGAAAATACCTTGAATTTAAAAGAAATTAGTAGATATAAATTAATTTAAATCGAAACTTTTATGGTTTAAATTAATTTATATGGGTTAAATATATGTGATCAAATATATTAAGTAGAATAAACTTAATAATAATTTGGAATAAAGAAGAATTTAAATTGTTGGAAATAAAATATGATTATAATAAAAGATTATTCAAATTTATGGTTTTAGAAATTTTAAATTGAGGATAATTGGATAATAAGATAATGAATTTAGAAATAGTTGAGATTGATTTTAGTAAAATCAAATGGATTAAATCAATTATTGAATATCAATTAATTTAAATTTGAATTTATATGGTTTAAATTAATTGTTATTTTGTATTTCAAATCTTTTTTTCTTTCTGGTTGTTTCTATTCTCCTATCTCGTTCCTTTTCGGGGACGAAAAGTTTTGAGTGGGGGAGAGTGTAACGACCCGTAAATTTCAACTATTTTAATAACGTAATTAGTTGAAATTTTATGAAATTTTAAACGATAAAATTTTGAAATATAAATTTGATATTTGGAATGCGTTTAGTTAAACATAGCAACTGGTAAATTTTCGTCCGAAAATATGAAAGTTTATTTCGCGCGTAAATTTACTTCAATTTAATCAGTTAAAAAACGATTAAAATAAAATATTTCCGAAACCTAAATATTTTTACATAGAAAAATTCTAAACCATCTTCTGAGCAAGATGTTAGTTTGTCATTTTTCCAAATTCGGACATCTTTGGCTCCGTCGATCTTATTTTTCAGTGTTTTTCTTGCATTTTCCGCCAGTAGAAAATTCAAATTTTTATAATTCAATCGTGCCACTAATATTTGTATATCGTTTTGATCATCTCGTTGTGTGGATCTCTACGGTATACTCATTTCTGTGTTTTGATATGTGATGCACAGCAAAAAAAAAATCGATGAAACAGATAATCGTATTTGAACCGTTATGTCTTTAACATTCCCTATCCATTCAAACTTTCAAACGGCTAACTTTACCAACCACTGTCATTTATTATGCATTTATTTTGGTAGAATAAATGGTCAGCTATTGCAGTACCATCATTCCAATTTATTTTTCGGTCCCAATGCATATTTCCGGTTCGAATTGCTCGGTCCCAATACATACTTACGTTACGAATTAATAAAGTATGTATATGTTTCAAGCTGGCATACTTCCCAGATCTATTTCGTTCCTCCTCTTTTCTTTTGCTCAAACAAAAAAAAACATATTTTTCCAAAGAAGCGTCGCCGCCACCCACAGCTAGACGCTCGTCCGACCTGCCTCAGCCGAGAACCCATCCACCTGACTAAAGCGCTCATCCACCTCCCGCCCTGTTCAAAGCAACCTCGGCCTCGACTCAACTGTCTCCATCCTTTGCAAGTGCCGACCATCCACACTAACCCTCCACCTCGTTTGATCCTACCCATATGCCAGCGACCCATTTCCTCTGTTGTCAATCACCACAGTCCCTAGCCTTGCCGAACTTCTAGCGGCAGCGCCTCTAGCCCGTCTCCACCACCCAAGGCCGACAAAACATGGCCTCACCTCAGCATCCTCCCCTCCGCCACCTTGCCTTGTTGAGCACTCGTCCATCTGCTCTTGTTCCACCTTCCAAATCATTTTGCCAAGCCTAGCTCTCGTGCTTCCCATAAATGTCAGACGCAAGTTGTATGCAAAATTCTGTAAGCATATATAATAGTTTATTTTATATTTTAAGTAGATTGATATAACAGCTTTGTTTATATTGAGAATATATCTATATAAAACTGTTTGATTTATATTCCAAGTATATATATATGTAACAAGTTTGTTTATATTGTAGTATATAGGCTGCTGCATATTTTACTAGAAAGTATATATATGTTATTGTGATGCTAGTTTATATAATTGTACTGTTATTATATATACAAGTGTTAGACTAGCTTTAGCCTATAAATATATTAGTTTTATATTGTATAAGTTTAGAGATATAGTTATATATTCATTGCTTAGTAGAGATTTTATATTGTATCAGTTGTATATTTGAGATTTTAAACAAGTTACGGTATTATATATATTATTATATATGCATGATGTATATCACTTTGTTATATATGAAAGCCTATGTAAATTTTATAAAATATAATAGGCCAATGTGTAGGATCTGTTGACTAATATGAATGTTACAAAAGTAAGGAGGTTATATGATAGTTACGGTATTGTATTTTTAGTCTACCATGTATAAGTCACATATTAAAGTATATATTATCAGTCACATATTTCAATGTTATATCACATTACAGTATTATATATTTAGAGTGGCTATTTAAAGGCAGGTTATGTTGTCTAAATATTTTATCAAGATGTATCTTTCAAAGTGTATTTTATATATATTGGTTACATCATTATATAGAGTAATATGTTGGTTCTTATATATTCGACCATATATATTATAGCAGTGTTGATATATTTTTATAACAAATATTTCTAAAAAGTTTTTTTTTGAGAAAGCATATGTTTTTTTTTATTTTAAATTTACTTGTGATATATATGTGTGTCATTTAAATATGTAATTTAAATTGGATATTGGTTTTAAGAGAAATAATAAAAATAATAATAGCAATCTATATATATATATATATATATTCCATTTGCATCAAGCTAATTTGATTTTTCATCAATTCCTATCTATCAGCTTTATTCGTCGAGTTTGTGCCAATCTTGTTTTGCTTTGGAATTCGTGTTTGGATTCATAACTCCTCAGATTCTCGTCCTTCTCTAACCTCGAAAGGTGAGCACTCACTCACGATTAACGTTCTTTTATTTATTAAATTTGATTTCAATTGAAACGACAATTGAAATATGCTGCTGTTAGTTAATTACACTGTTATATATGCTATTGCCTGTATCAGTTCACCTGTGACATCTGACACCATTATCTGTTAATTATTTATGCGATGATAATACAGTTGGCTGATAATTGATTGATTGTTGATGTTTATATTGGACGTTAAATTGTAAATGTTAAAGTGATAAATAGTATGCAATTGAATTTGATATAAGATAGTTAACAATTTGAAAACTTATTTATATGTTAAATTTGATTAGTTGAATATGACCCATTTAATTGTTAAATTAATTGACATGTAGAATAGTGATAATTACACTTTGAACCATCGACGTATGTTGGATTAATTGTTGTAGTATAAAATTGTAATTGAATGACTAGTGTAAAACCGTATAAATAATTGGTGGAATAATCTTTAATCTACATGAAATGATAGTGTAGATTCTAGAAATAATTATATTAATTCGTACAAATAACAATGCGAATTAATACGGTTATTTCGAGATTATTTGAATTGATTATTGGATTGTTATTGATTGTTGTTATTGCTTGTTTATTTACTTTGACACCATCCCAGTTATCACACTGCAAGTTCCCTTTGTTATGCTTTGATTTTTGAATTGAATTGGAATCGGGTTGAAATGATAAATACCCAAATTGAACTTTGACCTTGGATATAGAGAATTAAATAAAACCCGATCGGTCAAATAATTTGATTTAAAAATAAAATGAAGATTTATTTGAATAAACAATATGGTTTTGAAATGAAGTTGAAATTTGAATTTTTAATGAAAGGAAAATGTTAATATAAAAAAATTTGAAACAAAATATTAAAAATGAAATTGATGAAAGAATGTTGTTTAATTTGAGAAATGATTGAATTAAGTTTGAAATGATTTAATAAATAAGTTTGAAATTATAATTAAGTTTGAAATTATTAAACTTTGAAATTATTTAATAATTAAGTTTTGAATTATTTAATAATTAAACAAGATTGAATTATTTAATGATTAAATTGAATTGAATTCTTTAATGAGTAAAATTGAACTTTGAATAAGTGAATTTTACTTCGTAAATAATTGAAATTGAGTTTGTTTATTAATTAAGTTTTGGAAAATTATTTAAGTAAATAAATAAATGAAATTGAATATCTTTAACAAGAAATGAAATGTGATTTATTGAAATAAATGTAAGACTTGTAATTTAAAGAATTGATTTGATGAATATAATTTAATTAAATTTGTAAGTTTTGATATAAGGAAGTTGAATTTAAATAATGGATTTAATGAATTGGAAATTTAATAGAAATTGTTCTGAATGGCAAATTTACTTAATGAATATTGAATGAAATCGATAAATGAATTTAAATTGATTTGTATGTTAAATTAAATTAATTAAAATGATTTCGAAATGAAACTGATATACGAACTCGAATCAATATTTGAAGTGTGTTAAATAAAATTTGAAATTGGTATTATAAGATTTTGAAATGATAATTTGGAAGTTTTGAAACGTAAATTATTGGAAATTGGTTTTGAAAGACAAATGAAATGTTGATTTACGAATTCTATTTGAAATTGAAATTGATTTGGATTTTGAAATATATAAACGACCAATTAGTGTAATAATTACGAAAGTTATTAAAGAGACCGGAAATCGGTTGTGGATATACTCTCTATCTAAACTGAAAACCACTTTAATAATTATACGCGGAGTGTGATCCAGAATGAAGTGGTTGGAATGATGTACGTGTTGACTGAAGAAAGAGAACGATGATGGATAGCCTTGACACTTGTGTCAAATTGGAAATGACTAAAACAGGAGCCGTGCCGGGCCAATGGAGGTCAGCTACCTCAAGTGAACACACTTCTTCGAACTACTCATTACTTGTTGTCGATTGGTGCACCCTTGATTTTTGGGAGTGTTGTTTCACGATGTTGCGGTCGCTGTGGCGATGCGTTCTCACCAGTCCGGATCAGGCAAACGGTAGTATCACTACCTTGGGTATTGCCTCATGTGCCTTGTCATACTTGTATTCCCTATTTGCGACCACAACGAATTTGTTTTGTACCTTTAGTATATGGATTGCCCTCTGGTGACTTCCGGTTTTGGGGAAACTACGGTCTTGTATATGCTTTTGGGAATAAAAATGTGTTAAGGGTGGAATGGGCCATGACTTAACACTATTTTGATATCTTTATATTACTGATAGACATTATCTACTTAGCGTACATTACTACCTAGTAGATAGTTTAACGGATCCTTAAAGGATGGTTATTCCAAACATCCTTTGAGTTACTTGTATTTCAATTGCTATTTCACTTGAGTTGGATTTATAAATATAAGAATGTTAATCCTGAGTCGAGTGTTTTGTGTTTTGCTTTACGCTCGGGTCAGACCGAGTGTACCAGTATTCGTGACTCACCTTTGGAGTTGGAGCTTTGCTTGAAGATCCAGCCATCTATTCTGCTTGCCGTATTCGATGATTCCAGTGATGTATTCTGATTTGTATCTGATGTATCGTATTACTCTTCCGTTGTATCTGTTCTAACTCTGATGTAACTTATACATTTATATAGTAGCTTCATGAACTACTATCTCTTTTATTTCCGCTGCATTTATTACTCTGTGTCTGTGATCTGTGATTATTTATTTACTGTATATGTTCAGTTTTGCCAAATTTAAAATTAACAACGCGGTATTTTGAGCAATTCAATTCCGGCATGAGTGTCTACCTATACACTTATAATGGATGCGAATGGTCCAAAATATCGGGTCTTTACATCGGCAAGTGGAAGGGATGAAGAAGCAGGTTTGGAAAAATGAAACAACTTTGGTTTCCATTTTTTTCTTGCGGCCAAAAATGAATAAAAGGGGAGATTGCAAAGGGAAGAAAAGATAAAAAAAGAGCAGGTATAAGGTGAAAGAAATAAAGGGACGTGGCCTTTGATTTTAAAAGTATCTTTATATTTAAGCAAATCTCAGAACAAAAGAAGCAAGCCAACAAAATATGAAAAAGTGGAAATAGCAAAGGTCACGAAAGTTGCATTCAAGGGAATTAAATGTTAATGACCATTGGAATTTACACGGTTGTTACCGAACAGGCAAAAGAATTCAAAAGTTCAAAACGGTACCGATACGAATGACCGTTTCGCAGTTCCGCGGCGTACTGGACTTCAAAACACAGAAACGAATATAGTGCAGGGCTCAGCACGACGAGACGATCAAAACGGTATACATATATCAGTGGTATGATTGATTTTAAAAATTCGAATTTTCTACTAGCGGAAAATGCAGCAAAAACGCAGAAAAATAAGATCGGCGGAGCTAAAGAAGTCCGAATTTGGAAAAACGAAAAATGACGTCTTAGTCAGAAGATGAATTATAATTTTTCTATGTAAAAATATTCAGATTTGGAAAATATTTTATTATCATCAATTTTAACTGATATAAATTGGAATAAAATTACACTAGAAAATAAACTTCCAAATTATCTGATGAAAATTTACCAGTTGCTATGATTAATTAGACGCATTCCAAATATCAAATTTTTATTTCAAAATTTTATCGTTTAGAATTTCACAAAATTTCAACTAATTACGTTATTAAAACAGTTAAAATTTACGGGTCGTTACAAACTTAATCCAAGATATAAGTTTGATAAAATAAGCCTCTTCTATTTCTTTCTTTTTAATTATAACCTATGTGTTACAATTATACTTACAATTGTCACTTTTATATTCTTTTCTTTCTTTTATAACCTATATGTTATAAATGTAATTGCAAGAGTCTCTTTTTTACTATAGTCTGTCTTCTTTTATTATGATACTAAATTTTCTTTAGTTATCTTATATTATATAACAGTCTTAACTTGGGTCTACGACCAACTACCATAAGTTACTTATCATAATAACTGCTTTACTTTCTACTATACTATCTGCACAATAAATGCAGATCTAGTCACATTTTCTGTTTATTGTTTCTAGTCTTGTCAAATAATTAACTTGATTATTTTTTCTTCTTTAAATTTTTTAATGCTTCGTGTTATTCTCTTTTATTCTCGGAAGTAATTCTATTCTATTTGGTTGGTTACAAAAACTGTGCTAAAAATCCATTTCCATATTTTAATACTAAATAATGTTATAAACAATAACTCGTAACTACAAGATATTTCTTTTATTGTTTCTTTAATTGTTGGGTAATGCAAAATACAGTAATGTCTCTATTTTGCACTAATTCCATTTCTCTAGCTTTTATACTTGCAATTACGTTTATCGTTATTCTTACAATATTAAACTATGGAAAAGTATTCTCTTTTCTAAACCAACCAACTAATCTATCACTAACTTCCAAATCAAGTTATTAGATTTTCCCCTTTTTAATTCATTTCTCCCGTTTTAACATATTTATTGTAAATTTCTCACTTTTAGGCTTATGCCTTTCTCTACAACTTCTAAGCATAATATTACTTATATTTAATTGGGTTTTTTTCTTCCTTTTTCCATATAAATAACATTTAAATATAAGTACACTTCTCTTACAAAATTTATAGTTTTAACATAACTAGCTAGTAGAACCAATAACTGAAATTAGTCCAAATGCAGAATTAAATATTTAACGGGAATCTAACGATATTACATATCATAAACATAAAAGAGATATAATTTAAATCCACTCACCTGTCTTCCTTAGCTTTAATCCACGACCTTCTTAGAGTCACTTCTAAGGCGTCTAATATTTTTATTAAAAAGACATTCTCCCTAGAAATAATTTTTATTTAGGGTTCAGCCTCAAGCAATGAACCCAATTAGGATAAAATCTAATTGTGAGAAAATAGCTAGGACTAGGGTTCTATTTATAGTGGAGTTTGGGAATCTCAAACCATTGGATTTTTGGATTTGGTGCAACCACATCACAGGCTCACTGTTTGCGCCAAAATTGGTCACAAACACCCAATTGCCGACGAAAGCACCCGTTCACAATTACAAATCACATATAACAAGTTTATAGAGAATAAAATATGAAGAACGCTCAGAAAATTAAAAGGAAAGCAATAGAAACACACGATTTATAGTGGTTCGACTATCTACGGCCTACGTCCACTTTGAAGAGTTGCTATTTTATTCATTATCACTCGCTGGTTACAAGAGTATGGTTGATAATAATCGAATTACAATGGAATTCGGCAGAGTAACGGCGTGGAAGAACCAAAAGATCCCTTTTTCTAAAGACCCTAGGCTGCTATTTATAGGCGTAGACTTGAAATATCTCTCCCAGATCTCGAAAGACTCCTTCTCTCATGTGGGTGGGCCCACGTGATCGATCCTCTGACAATTCGATTCGATCCATGATCGATACAAAACAAATTCGTATCGATCCAAAACTGTTCCTTTTGGGTTGGGATCGATCATGGACATTCTTGAGGTTGTACGCGAGCTCCTGTGAAAATTTGGTGGCATTTGTACTTGTAGATTTTGAGTTATGATCGATGCAAGTTTTACATTTCCATAGTCCGACGCCTTCGTATCGATCCATCTCGTATTGATATGTTCGTATCCATCACTTTCGTATCTATCGGAGTGACGTGGTGCGATTGTTTAGGTGATATCCACATTTTATGCTGCGTTGACTGCTTCCTCATTCGTATCCATCGGTTGCTATGTGTTTGTACCAAAATTGGGCATAATACCCTTCAGATGTGTTTGAAGTGATAAAATGAAGAATATAAATGAAAAAGGAGGCAGATCTAACAAACACACCAAAAATAAACAAGAAAAACGCGCAGAAACACATGGATTTAGAGTTGTTCAGCGTATGGCCTACGTCGACTATGAAATGATTGACTTTTATTAACTTTTGCTTGCTGGTTACAACGAATTACAACAATAAAACTTGAATACAATAGTGATTTCGGCAGAGTTTGGACGTAGATGAGCCAAAAGTCCCTTTTCTGTAGGTCCCGGGTTGCTATTTATAGGCGTAGGCTGCAAATATCTCGCTCAAATCTCGGGAGACCTCTTCTCTCACGTGGGTGGGCCCACACGATCGATCCCACGTCATTTGCACTCAATCCATAATCGACACGAATGAACTTCTTATCGATCAATATTTCATCCAATCGAGTCGAGATCGATCATGATCATTCTTGAGGATGTACACAAGCTCCTGTGAAAATTTGGTGGCATTTGGACTTGTAGATTTTGGGTTATGATCGATGAAAGTTTGGATTTTTCGAAGGCTGTCGAAATCGCATCGATGCAGTTCGTATCGATAGTTTTGTATCGATGGTTCTACACGTGATGTATGATGACATGGCACTTGCTTTTAGGATCGATCCACATTTTATGCCGAGCGACTGAGTCTGTATTATGGATGCTCCTTGTTCGTATCGACCCGGTCTAGCTTTGTTTGTATCGATCATAACTGCTCTATTCGTATCGATTGTAACTGCTCTGTTCATATCGATAGTAGCTGCTCTGTTCATGTCGATCACTGGCCGATCGATACGAAGTAGCGGCTTTGTATGGTTTCGATGGATACGAAGTGGACGTTGGTTGAACGATGCGAACAAGCTGGAGATGATGGATGCAAAAAACGCCGCTTTCTATTGATACGAACTTGTGCTCCCTTGATCGATTTGAAGCTATGTGCGCCCAATGGATTCGAACAGATCGATACGAATGAGGTTTCTTCTTGGTTGCTTGATGGACACGAACAATGCGATCATTTGAGTTGCATCGATCATATCTTGAGCATACATACTCGGAATGACTTGAAATTTGGAGCGTTGGTTTTTATAGCTTTGTTTGTCGTGCCACATCAATTGTAGCTCGATCCAGACTCGAACCAGATTTACCAGTATCCATTGCGAACCTGCGTATAACCGATCTTCGGGACGGACTGTCTTGGATTTTCAATCAATTCCTTGGTGTCACGGCCTTGCTAAAAGGCGGAATAACATTTACCCCCCAAAGTACGTCTTGTGAGAACATGACATGCTTTGAAAAATTGCAATCTTCATTTTGAGCATTTCTATCTGACTTGTTGAATGGTTGTTATCTTTTCGTCGAGAGATATAACCTTTGACTGATCTTCAGTAATATAAATGATGGATTGTTTGCTGCCCATTGTTGTACTGTTCACTGTTGTAACTGAGTTTTGAATGATGGAAAACTGTTTTCCGTTGTTGTAGTTGTCACCAGGTAAGCATTCAACTTCAGTGAATTTTGAAAATTGAATATTAGTTCAACAAATATGCATGTATGTTAATCTGACCCTCGTTAACGGTTATACGTTCACGAGTCGTTGTCAGTTCAGTTTTTTTTGAATCAAATTCTGTATCGATCCTCTCCTGAATCGATGTGAAATTCGAGTTGTAACAACGCTTGACGGTTGTTTTGGAGTTTCTCTTCGCATCGATCCTCTCCTGGATTGAGTTTAAATGTTTGAATGCATGCTTCGTATCGATGGCCATCGATACGAACATGATGGTCTCTTTGGGATGCATCGTGTCAATGGCTACAAAGCTTCCATGTTCCTTGAATAGGTGGATACGAAATTGACACTTCGTACCGAGGGAGCAGAGCAGTGTAAATGAGACTCTTTTATATATTTCGCATTGATGAAATGCCCACTGATGGATACTAAATGAAGGTCTCACATCGATGGAGTCACGTGGTTCCAGTGCCACCTAGCTGCTCCTTTCATATCAATCGAGAATGGATACGATGGTAGTTACCAAGCCGATGGCCAATGGATATGAATGGGTTATTTCATATCGGTTAAGGTGTTCACCTCTTCATCCAGTCCGTTCATATTGGGAGACGAATCAATATCTACCTTCCATATATATACGTGATTCTTTACTTAGAAAATACTACTTGTTCATTTTTCCTATAGCCTTCGTATCGATATAGAGACTGAGAAAAATAATTGTTCGTCCCCAAGTTGAATAAATCACTAATCCTTCAAACCGAATCTTTAAATTAGGTAATTGACTGATTAAATTAACTTTGAAACGATGAGACTCGAGGCTCGATGTCGTTTCGTCCATGGTCGTGGTCGATTCCGATGTCGTTGATGCCGGAATTTGGTCGGAATGAAGTCAATGAAGTAGCGATGGCATTGTGGAAGCTTGGAGAAGAAGAAGAGTTGTTGATGGGGATGATGGATCCATTTGTATCGATGGATACGAAGAAATCAGTTGAGTGATGGGAAGTAGTTCGTATCGTTACGAAGAGAAGCGGTCTGGGGTGTTCGATACGAAGCCAATGCTTCGGGATCGATACGAAGCGCATCGATCAGGAACAATCGATACGAAGTCATAACTGGCGATCGATACGAAACCTGGATGTTGATCGATACGAAATCTTGGATAGCGATCGACATAAAACCAGGCCTTCGGAGGAGCGATCCATGTTGAACCCTGATGGATACAAAACTTTTGCATATTCGAACACTTGATTCCAACGAGCTTTGGCCCTGTATAATTGGACTTGACCATTTGACTGCCCTTCGAAGCTCGTCGATGGAACTGTAACTTGAAAATTTATTGAACTCTAACATGGATCGTTCTCCGAAGTCAGGTTGACATGGTTGTGATGGTCAGCGATGACGGTCACTTCGGTTGAATCTCGAAGTCTTTTCGTTGAACACTTCTTAAATTCTGTAGAATTCTATGTATTACGCAGCACTGCACTGCACAACACATTCATGCACTTCACACTGTGGAACACACGGACTTATTATAATCTAATGATGGTTTTTACTGAGTTGACTTGTTATGGAACCTACAAGTTCGCAACAGCAGGAGTCTCAAAGCTCGTCTTCTTTGATAATAAAGATCCCGACCATCGCAGCTGAAGTAATAGGTCCAGCTTCGGACGAGCTGCCCGGAACAACTTTTATTGCAAACCCACAAGACTCTAAACCTTCCAATGTCTCTAAAGATTTGTTGGGGCGAATATGCTTAAGGAATGGTCTATCATTAGATGATGTCTTGCTACCCAGGCCAAATGAAAGGCCACACGCATCCCCGGAAGGATTCACGGCCTTTAACCGCCATTCGTGCACCGCGGGAACACTTCCCCCATTCAACCAGTATATCCGAGAAGTGTTGTCTATCTTCAGAATCGCTCCATCACAACTACATCCAAACGGATATGCACAGTTGAACAAACTATTCATCGTCTTCATGGAACATCTCTTCCGCCCCCCGACCTCGAAAGAAATCAGATACCTGTTTAATGTTAAGAGTCGAGGAGACAGTCCTTCGTTCACATTTCTACAGGCAGTCAGGAACTGCCAAGTGGTGATGGGATCCTGGACCAGGCTTAGTTACTTTAAAATGGAGTGGTTCTACGTCTGATGCCCTCCAGGGTTTGCTAGTCGATGGTTAGCCAGACGTAAGTGCTGCAATTTCTCCAGTAGTTAACTGGATGGTCATAATTTGATGTTGAAACTAATAGCTTCTTTTCTTTACAGCCGCAATTTCGCGACCCGAAGGTGCTCGCTTCAAAGAAATAGTGCGGATTCTTCAGGAAGTTTTGAGTGAAATGAGAGATATGGATTTGGTGCTAACAGATAGAAACTTGAGGATCGTTGGGCTAATCGAGCAAAACCAAAGCATAAGACTTGAAGGAGCGCTTAGGGTAGCCCCGATGAGGCGGGTGAAGCGAAAAGCGCCCGGAGTTGTAATAAGTGAGGAGGGCGATGAAGAAAATACGCCCACAGGCGATGAACCAGTAGCCGGGCCTTATGACAGTTTTCAGGGTTTAGAGGGAAGGAGAAAAGGCAAGGCAGTAGCACACAAGCATCATAAATCCTCGAGATGGAAATCCGTAGTTATGTCCCTACCAGCCTTCGGTGTTAGAATTTCGGAGGCTCCTCCCTCGCAAGTAGAGAATCCTTTTAAAGGACTTGCCGATATTCTGATTCCGGACTATGTGTCACTTCAACACGACACTAGATTGTAGGGGCTTCAAAGTGCTTTAGATTTAATCGAGTCTCTTCCCACCAGTATGGCCGACATTTTTGGTTGGTCGTGGGGTTGCATACACATATACTTCATGGCACTACACGGTTTCCTATCACAAGATATTCGCCTTTAGGGACCACTAACTCTGTTTTTCTTTTATCCTACAGATACAATGGCTAGGCGAGATTCTATGCTTGGAAGCCTCCGTTCAGCACGCTTGTCATCGAGTTCATACTATGAGTCCCGCGGGAGGGAAGTCGATATAGACCGTGATCGCGGTTATTCTAGTCAGGAACGTTACGAGAGGGAGAGGGATAGAGACAGAGAATATAGATATCGCTCCCGATCACGATCTCCACCTCCTCGGGCTCCAACACCACCCTCCGGTCACGGGAAACAATCTCTAGAGCCTCCACGTCAAAAACCATCTTCTCAAGCTCCCAGGCCTGATCCACAACGTCATAGAACCTAGGCCGAAACTCCCCTTGTCACCGAACAAACCATTATTGAGCCTACTAGGGAAGGAGCGATTAAAATTGCCCAGTTGAGAAAAGATTTTCCGAACATTTGCTTCGATGGCTTTATCTTCCCTCCTCACTTAAAGAAAATCCCATCTGAGGCTAAACAAACGATGCACGACTACATCCATGATATTTATACCCAATACAAGGAGTGGATGAAAGCCGCGGATAAAGCGTCGGCAGTGGCTTTTGAGCGAGTGAAAATAATTGAGAAGTTAGAAATCGATCTCGCCCAAACAGACCGTATTATCCAAGTGCTCAATGATGAAGCTGAATCCTCTCGGATATCTAAAATAGAGGCCACCGTAAAAGCTGATGAGACAACTTAATCTGTGGAAAGAATGCGACAAACGCATTTCGCTTTGGTGGAGGAAACGGGCCACGGAAATGCCGCCGTCACAACCGAAAGGGACGCTGCTGTGAAAGAACTAAATGAGCTTAAAGTCAAACTTTCTGAAATCATCAGGGAGAAGGATGATGCAAACAAAGAAGCCCAGGAGGCGTGTGAACAGGCTATGGCGCTTCAGGGTGAACGGGATGCGACATCACTTAAAATCCGGGAGGTTGAGGCCAAGGTTGAGGATGAAGTTAAAATGGCCGAAGCCAGGTTAGAGGCAGATATTGAAGATCTTCTCATCACTTATAATGCCAATGTTTTGAAGCACAGAAACCTAACCTGGATTGATAGCTATGCAACACACATGTTCAATGCTTGGGACCAATTAGTAGGAGATGAAAATGCTGCCCACCAAGCTGAATCAATTAATGAGTTTGAGCTTGAGAACCGAGTGTTGAGCGAAGATGAAAGGAAAGTCCTCCACGATACGATGATCTCATATGGGATGGAGAAACTTGGCGCTCAACACTCGGAGGTTGGAGAAGGCTCTGGTGTCGAGCACCACGATATAAGTTCTCAAACTCTTGTGCCAACTTAGCCTGAATCTAAATCTGCGGTTGATCCTCATCCCGTTCCTGCTTATAACCCGGATCAACCGCAGTTATCTCCAGCTCACAGGAAAATCTCTAAAGCTATTCCGCCACCCGCGAGCCAAATAGAGGAAGGTACTTTGAACATTTTTTATGCTTACCCAAAATCGGAAGTGTCACTTGAAATAATTACTAACAGTCCTTCCTTTGTTTTATATTCAGTGATCAGAGCCATTTCGATCATGCCTCTTACAACTCAAGAACCACATCATGTGTAGGAGGCCATCATAACAGAAGCGACCACCACAACGACCATGGCACCAATTGACGGAGCACAGGGAAGCACACTTACTTTCGATGAGCAGATGATGGTGGAACTTCTCGGTCATCACAGTGACCCCTTTTCCGATTTGATGTTCGTTATCGGTGGAAGCGCACTAACGACTAGTTCTTCGGCCCCAACTGCGGGCGTCCCCGGCGGTGCGCAAACACTTCATGAAGAGGAGATTATAGCCGAGATCAACGCAGAGATGGAGGAAGCTATGTGGGGAAGTGGCTTTGGAGGCAGAATGGTGGGACCTAGCCCAGGCCCCTTGCGAATGATCTCCCCGGAAGGGACGATCGTTGATACAAGTGTTCTTCCTCCACCTGCTAACATTGATTCTATACCTACGACTCCACCTTCGTGAAACATTCCTATTCACTTGAGTTCGGAGGAGGAAGTTGATATAATGCCCCCAACCGGAGATCGGCCACCAAAAGGCAAGGGTTCGAAAAGGAAACCAAGCGGCAAATCCAGCAGGTCGACGCCGAAGAAGAAGCCGAGAAAGAAGAAAGAATTGACATATCTCTTTGGCTCATTTTTGGTAGATAGACAGGAACCTACTTTTTTTTTCTTTTTGTAGGCCGTGTATAGATGCGGGTTCGGCCCCCGCTAGTAGGACTTTTGATATAGTTTTGTACTTACCTTTTTCCTTCCAAAGAATAATTGAAATAAAATTTCATTTTGTCTTCGGCCCGATTTGTGTTCACTTGTTAAAGTGCTTCAATGTTTGAACTTTCATTCAACACACTTATGGAGTTTTAGCCTTCAAACCAGACATGGGTTTAGTTGCTTAGTTCCAGAGTCACGATTTTGGGCCGCGATCGAGTGCTAAGTCGAATTTCGATATTGCATCGTCCTAATCAGTGGTTGATACTATAGTTCTGCCCCCAGTTCCAGGGAGAAATTAAAAAGATTGATTAACAATCGTTGATTGCCTTTAATATATAGAGCTAAACTTTACTGAAGTAGAATTGAAACAGGACGAGTTCGGGTGGTTGAATCACATTTGCTCATCTATCGGTGATCGCATCCACGCTCATGGGGATTGCACTTATAGTTCAGTGGTCTGCCATGCCTGCACAAGGTTTTTTAGATACGTCCTCGCTCTGGGGACTTAAGTTATTGTCATGGGTGGCCTGTCACACCTAGTTTGCTTTTATAATCCAATATGCACTCTTGGGATTTAGAGTCATTCGATGTTTATACTCTGACCGCACTTCGAGGATTCAAAGTTGTCTTACGGATAATCGATTTGCATCCAGTTTGTGTATAAACTCCAATCCACTCTCTCGAGATTTAGAGTTAATTGTTGTCGATACCCTGGTTCACACTCTTGGAATCCGGAGTTAGTTGACGTTTGCACCCCAGTTCGCACTTCGGGAATCTGAAGTTGGTTGGTGTTGACACTTCGGTTCGCACTCTAGGAATCCAGAGTTAGTTGATGCTTATATTCTAGTTCGCACTCCGGGAATCTAGAGTTAGCCGACAGATGGTCAGTCACATTTTTTTAGGCTTTAGGATTTTGTTCGCACTTCGGGAGCGATAGATTAATCAGGATCGTGGATGGTCGACTCACATCAACCCTGAGTTAACAAGCGAGGTCGTTAGACGGACGGGTCCATCCTCCTCGAACTTGGTTTGAATACGGATGAAGTCGTTGGGTGGACGGATCCACCCTCTTTGAGGTCGTATCTACGAGTTTATACTCTAGTTCACACTCTGGGAATCTGGAGTTAGTTAGAGGATTGTCGTGTATCAATCCTCTTTTAGCTTCAGTGTGATGACTTGTTCTAAAGCTCGAGATTCACTTAGCGAGTAACCGGTCGTATCACAATTATTCCCTATTTGAATAAACCCCACCGTATGGTGGGACTTAGCTCTCCGTGCATAGTGATGGTCATATGATGTATTTCGAATAAATCACACCTCTGGCTCGAAGAGATTGCATTTTATTGCTGAAATAAGAAAATATGGCAAAGTCATTTGCCTTATTACAGATTCAAACTTCGAAATTCATAAACAAATTGAAAATGAAAAATAGACTGAATAAATAAACAGAGCCTGTCATGTGTAGTAGGGGCGAAGACTCTCGCTGTTCCGGGCTCTTGGAAGAGTGAGACCGTCAACGGTCAATAATTTGGATATGCCATCTTCGAGCTTTCGTTTAATAACATACAACCCTTCCCAGGTTAGCTTCATATGTGAAGGGACCAGGTAAATTCTCTTGAGGACGAGATCAGCGAGTTCAAAGGTTCGGGGTCGGACCTTGGCATTGTATAACCGGGTGACTCGACTTCGATATGGGGCTGCCCTCAAATCAGCCTCTTCACGCTTCTCATCCAATATATCCAGAGATTCGGCGAGTAGTATAGCATTTTTCTTTGGATCATAATAGGTCACGCGATGAGATGGTACTTCCATCTCGACTGGAATAACAGCTTCTGAACCGTAGGAAAAAGAAAAAGGAGTGTGGCCGGTTGCCGATTTATGGGTTGTCCAATAGGCCCATAGGGCCATAGGAAGTTCATCGATGTTCGTCGATGGAAATTCTATCGGTTTAGAAAACCGTCGAACGAATTTAAATTAAAAATTACCGTAAGCGCACAGCTTACACATATAGCACTTGGCGAATACGGGTTGATCCGCAGGGAATTTGAAGATTTTAAAAATCTATTCAATCAAATTAAACCAAAGTCGAGTGAAAGTTAAGCTAGAGAATTAAAGAATTAACTAACTAACTAAAAGAAAAGAGAAGCAAATATAAGAGTTAAATGACAATTTAGAGAATAAATCCACTCTCTAGATCATGTAGTTCAACACATATGAAATCATAATCTCTCTTTTATGGTCATTAGTGCTTTAATTGATGTGCTTATCATAAGTATGGCATATTTGTGCTATTGATTAGCCAACATAAGCCATCAAACTATAACACACCCCTTAAACCACTTGCTAATTTTCATGAAATTTGACAATGAAAATGAAAATGAAATCTATTTTAAGTATGGCCTATTAACTATTGATTAGAAATATAGACCATCAAATTTTAATTTCAAATCATTTTATTTTGCCATAATCATATTTTGATGAAGAGGCAATTAGTGTTAGTGATTTTTTAAACATAGCCTATTTGATGTCAACAATATATGCTATCAAATTCAAAGCAAAAACAACTAGTAAACCATTTCTATCATCATCATTAAGCACAAAAAGAGAGCATGAATTAACAAATAGTTGAAGCTACATAATCAAAGAGCTTCATTACCCCTAAATTGAAGGGGTTTAGCCTCTCATATTTGTAATTTGATTAACAAATGTAGCTAACAACATGAAAGCAAAATGAAAGGAAAACGAAAGCTTAATGAAAAAGAGAGCTAATTAACAAGAATTAAAACTATTCTACTTGCATGGAAAAGAAATCTATACTAACATGAAAGGAAATAAACAAGAGAAGAAAAGAGCATGTATTTAAAATTGCATAAAAAGGAAAAGAAAAATTACATGAAATAAAAATGGCTAAGTAGCCATGAAAAGAGAAAGAGAACTTGTCTTTATTTTGATCCTAAACTAAACTAAGAGAGGCTAAGAAGAAGAGGGTTACATGAAACATAAGGGGTATTTATACATGTGTTAAACCCTAATTCATATTTTTGGGGAATGCCAAAATTGCCCTTGAGGTAGTGTGGTGGCCAAGTAATCATTAACATCCACTAATCCCCCACTTAAATGTACATGAAGCTTTAATGTCCTTTTATCATGTGCTTAGTTCCTAATTGAAAATCAAGGTAAGTGGGTGGGGTCCTCCATAATCATCACTTTGAATTATTTCCATCTTCATTTGTTCTCTTCACTCTTGTGCATGCATATATTATCATGAAGCCACTTGTAAAATTCACCAAATTTCCTACAAAACAACATAGAAAATTCTAAGTAAATTTTCACAATTTAATAAATACATAAAAATGCCATTTTACCTCTATATTAAGATGAATATGTGACAATTTGAAAATAATTTGAATTTTGGTTTAAAAAAGTTAAAACACCCAATATGATCATTTATTTAATTTAAATAGATTAAATATGGTGTTAAAAATATGCACATTTACGTGCACATCAAATACCTCCACACTTATCTTTTTATTCGTCCTCGAATACTAAAAACTAAGATAAATCTGTTTTCATCGGGAGCACGATTGCATTAAGCGTATGCAACAAGCCATTAAACCTATGGGTGTCCCCAGTAGGACGAGTGTTGCCTCGTGAGGGTTTTCAGCGGATACTACCTACAAAATCAAAATGCAGGATGAAAATATTTACAAAATGCAAGATTTATTTACAAAGAGATGAATGCGAATTTTTGAAATATTTACAAATGAAGGATTTACTTTTTAAATTAACACGAATAAGTCAAATATAGGTTTTGGTTATTATCTTGAAACTTTAAGTCATTTACTTTTCAAAATTTCCAACAAAAATGAAGTTATCAAAGCAAATATACTATAGTTTAACTCATTGTTTCGGTTGATAACACAGTGTAACTATGAAATGGATCCTTAGTTAATTATCAAAGTGGTATTTCATTTCATTTCAATAACAAATCAAATCAAATAAGTTAAAATAGTGCTTAGATTTCAATTGCTTACTCTCTCTTATTTATTTTATTTTTGAAAATTTTATGGATGTTAACAATATATACATATGCCTAACTCAGATAAACTGAGGCCAGATATATTACCCATGTCGTCTTGCGGACTTATGTGAGGGGAATACAGAGCGTGGCGAGTGAACACACAAGTGTGAACACTTATCGACTGTAGGCATTATTAGTAAATTAATTTTTACACACACCTAACTCAGATAAACTGAGGCCAGATATACCGATTGTGCACTACCTTTCGGGCTTACGTGAGAAGGGTACAGAGCATGGCGAGTGAACACACAAGTGTGAACACATGACTCTAGGTGTTTATTAAAAATATATATACAAGAAATATATTTTTTTGTTTTTGTTTCTGTTGTTTTATTTTGTTTTTTTAAAGAAATTTTAGCAAAATCATTTTAGCACCCTTTAACTTATAAGACAAAAAACATGTTATATCCTTTACTTTAAATTCACCACTTTTTAAAACAAGATTTTCAATTAGGATATTTCATAATTAACACGTATGAACCTTCCTATATACTAGTTAAACCATTGTTAATTGTAATCAAAATTCATTTTTATTTTTGTTAAGACAAATAAATTTTCAAAAATTTCAATTTAATAAACCAAAACCATATATTTATCCTATAGTGTTTCTTCAAAAATAAATCAAAATTGCTAAAAAAAATTGTTTTTTTTGAGATTTTTTTTTAAATTTTGGAAAGAAAATAAAAATAAATAAATCATGAAAAATCAAAAATGATGATGAGTCTCCCCCATACTTGATTTTGACTGTGTCCCCACAATCAACCCAAGTGGAAGGAGAAAAATAAAAATAAAAACATGATCTTTATTTAAATGAAAATTAACGATATTTACACGAGATCAGAAAGTATATCATCAAAAAAAAATGAATCAGTCTTCCTATTTGCCCTCGGCTTTTTCCAATTGTTTCTTCAGAATAGACTTTATAACTTTATTAACAGCTTCGACCTGTCCATTTGCTTAAGGGTGTGCAACTGCGGAGAACTTCTTTTGGATGTGGAACCTTTGACAGAAATTCTTAAATTCAACACTCTCGAATTGAGCTCCGTTGTCTGTGATGATGGTGTGTGGGAGACCAAATCGGTAGATGATGTTGCGCACTACAAAGTTGATCACTTTCTTTGTGGTGATTGTAGCAAGGGGTTCATCTTCCGCCCACTTGGTAAAGTAATCAACTACTACGATGGCGTACTTCGCACCACCTTTGGCTAGAGGTAGAGAGCCAATAATGTCAATGCCCCATATTGCACAAGGCCATGGACTGACCAACTGATTTATTTTGGTAGGTGGGCTCTTGGAATTCAAGCATGCTTCTAACATTTGTCACATTTTCTGGCGTAATTCGATGCATTGCGATTTATGGTCGGCCAATAATATCCATATCGGAGTGCTTTCTTAACAAGGGCTTGCCCCTCGGTGTGATCGCCACATTCTCCTTCGTGTACGTCATGCAATACTCGTTTGATGTCATCGTGAGCGATACACCAGAGCAAAGATACAGAGTATCCTCATCTATACATGATTCCATTCTAGACGATGATACGCGAAGTTTTCGAAGAACTTGTCTCTTTTCCCTCCTGCGCTCTAGTAGGGTCCCATGCTCGAGATAATTTCTGAACGGAGTCATCCATGACTCCTTATCGGGAATGACCTCACATACCCAATCTGTTTCCATCTGATCGATACTCAGGGAGGATAAGGTTTCCACAGGAACGATTCCCATTCGCTGTGCCTTACCTGTACTAGCTAACTTTGCCAATGGGTCGGCTTTCTGATTGCACTCTCGGGGTACATAATAAATAGCAAAATAATCAAACTGGTTCAATATCTCCTGGACCCGAGCTAGGTAAGCAGCCAGCCTTCGGTCTTCGGCCTGGTATTCCCCCCGAACTTGACATACGACCAACTGCGAATCACAATAAATCTCCACGGCAATGACTCTTAAACCTCTAGCGAGTCTCAATCCGGCAAGCAAGGCTTCATATTCGGCTTCGTTGTTGGTTGCACGAAAATCAAACTTTAAAGCATAGAATATAGATCGACCTTTAGGAGTTTCAAGTACAACCACAGCACCTAAGCAACGGTAATTTGATGCACCTTCAGTATGCAGCATCTAGATATACTTGGGTGATTCACTGCTTTCGGGAAAGTCCTTCGAGATAGTGAATTCAGCTATGAAATCTACCAGGACTTGTCACTGAATGGCTCGTCTTGGAGTGTAAGTAATGTCAAACTGACTTAGCTCGATATTCCACTTAAGCTACCTTCCAAACGTCTCAGGCCGCGTAAGGACCTGTCGTAATGGCTGGTCGGTGCAGACAACGATGGGATGAGCTTGAAAATACGGACGGAGCTTCCTTGAGGCAATAACAACATAATAAGCCAATTTTTCCAGCTTTGGATAATTTCTCTCTGTCCCGGTCAGTCGCTTGCTAATGTAATATACTGGTCGTTGTATCTGATCTTCCTCCCGAACTAGGGCGGCACTGATAGCGTTTTCTGACATCGCCAAGTAAATGTATAACCTTTCGTGATATATAGGCTTTGAAAAAATGGGTGGTGTAGAAAGATGTTGAACTAGTGCTCGGAACGCGCCCTCACATTCCGTAGTCCATTCGAAGTTTTGTTTCCCTTTTCTGATCAGGTCGAAGAAGGGAATGCATTTGTTAGTGGATTTTGAGATGAACCTGCTCAACGTTGCTACTTTCCGTTGAGGCTTTGAACTTGCTTTATAGTTCTCAGAGTTTCCAGATTTCTGATTGCCCAGATCTTTTCAGGATTAGCTTCGATCCCTCGAGCATTGATGATAAACCCAAGGAATTTTCCAGATGCGACCCCAAAGTGAAATTTCAATGGGTTGAGCTTCATTCTATATTCTCGGAGGATATTAAACATTGACTCCAGGACTTTGATATGATCAGTGGAGAATCGCGACTTCACGAGCATGTCGTCCACATACACCTCCATGGTTTTTCTAATCTGGTTAGCAAATAGTCGATTAACTAACCGTTGATAAGTTGCCCCAGCATTCTTGAGTCCAAAAGGCATAACTTTGTAGCAGTAAAGCCCTATATTTGTTATGA
The DNA here is from genome assembly GCA_030737815.1 of Allium fistulosum. Taxonomy (NCBI): domain Eukaryota; kingdom Viridiplantae; phylum Streptophyta; class Magnoliopsida; order Asparagales; family Amaryllidaceae; genus Allium; species Allium fistulosum. Next base: position 925,343,087 of record CM060906.1, read on the forward strand.
AGCTGGTATGCTCCTGGTCGGGCAAGTGCATGGGTATTTGATTGTAGCCAGAATACGCATCCATGAAGGATAAAAGCTCATGCCCAGCTGTTGAGTCTACGAGCTGATCGATCCGGGGAAGTGGAAAACTGTCTTTAGGGCAAGCTTTATTCAAGTCTGAGTAATCGATGCATGTTCTCCATTTCCCGTTTGGCCTTTGGACAAGTACAGGATTTGACACCCATTCCGGATATAATGCATCTCGGATAAACCAGTTCGATTTGAGCTTTTCTACCTCTTCTTTAAGGGCAGCAGATCTCTCTGGATCCATACCACGCCATTTTTTGAACGGGATGCCGCAGGTCAATATTCAATGCGTGGCTCGTGATGTCCGGCGAGATCCCACACATGTCAGAGTGCGTCCAGGCAAACACATCGAGGTTTTCCTGGAGAAATTCAACCAATTCCTCTTGCATCTGTTGGTTTGCTGAGATCCAATCTTTATCATTCTAGAATCATCATTATCATCGATCGTCAGCTCGGCCGGGGAAGCTTGACTATCTTTACTTTCGTCTTCATTTTCAGTATCTCTCGGGTCAAGATCCCTTGGGAATTGGCTGGGGTGCCCGGGCCTGGGCCCAGGTGTTAATTGTCAATTCTCAACAAAGAGGATGCAGAGAGATTCCTCTACGCCCTTTCCCTTTTCTTTTCGCTGTGCATCCCACAGCTCAGCAACATAACAGGCTCGTCTAGCAACCTGGTCTCCTTGAACAACTCCGACTCCATTGTCGGTAGGGAATTTTAAAGTCAGACACCAAGGGGCGATGGAAGCCATGAACTCGGCTAAGGCCGGTCGGCCCAAAAAGGCATTGTATGGTGAATCTATATCCAATGCAACAAATTGTAGTATCCGGACTCTCCGGCGTTCTGCAATTCCCAATTCCACTGGTAGCTCCACCATCCCAGTGGGTATTGTCGCGCTTCCATTGAAGCCGTGGATACGGTACTGACAAGGCCTCAGATCCTTTGCTTCCATTTTCATTTGATCATACGCTCATTTAAACAATATATTTACTGAGCTTCCACTGTCCACTAGGATCCTCTTCATCCAAGCAGGACCCATTTGGGCTGAAATGAAAGGTGGATCACTGGTTGGGGCTTCGACTCTATCGGCATCTCGGTCTCGAAACACGATGTCATCAGCCATCGTTTTATGTTGCTTGGCCGGAGCCCCATCTTCCAAACTACTACAACATTCAAAGTCCGCATGGCTAATAGAGCTAGCATACGACTCCATTTACCTCCAGATTTGACGGCATTCATTTGTGTTATGTCCATAGCTCTCGTGGAATCTACAAAACTTCCCTGTCTGGATCAGTTTTTCCGATGATTATTTTGGAGCAGGTTTCTTATACTGAAAAGTATTCCAAGTCTGTAAATACACATTTTCCAGCAACGTATTCAAAGGAGTGTAATTGTCAAACATAGGAGCCCTACGTCGTGGCCCACGATTTTGATCTCGTTTCTCGTTTTGGTTTCCATTGCCTTTCTGTTGATTCTATTTATTTTGTATATTCAGTTGTACTTTTCCGGAGCACTCCCCGGTTTGTTTAACAGCAACATTGCTCTGGATTCCTTCCACAATGGGTCCTGCATCATCCTTCTTCCTAGACTGTTTCGCATTCTCCCTTTTCAAGAATTGGGTCGCCTTGGAATAGAAACGGTCCAATGACGCAGGAGGTTTTCCAGCCATCCAATTGCCGAATTAGGAGTCTGGGTCGATCCCCTTAGTTAGTGCCATCAGGATCGAGTTATCATTAGGGTTACTAATCACAACACATGCAACATGAAATCTCTCCAAATAATGTCTGAGTGTCTCTCCAGGAGCTTGAGTGACACTAGACAAAGTATTAACATCTTTCGGCTTTGCACATGCATGTGAAACTGCTCAATAAACTTTGTTGCCAACTGATCAAAACACAAAATAGATCGATGTGGTAAACGAGTGAACCACATAGTTGTTATGCCCCCTAGAGATATCGGGAAACTTCAGCACTTAACTGCATCATCAGCTCGTGCAGCATTCATTAACCATTCATACTTCAAGATATGTTGATTAGGATCAGAGCTCCCCTCATAAACAGGTAGAGTCGGCATCCTGAATTACCGAGGTGGTTCAGCATAGAGTATTTCATCAATAAAAGGGGTATGACTCCGGGAGATTCCACAGTCGTCATTAGTACGACCCTGACTTTCAGGGATCATTTAACGGATCATCGTCGGGATGTCCGACATCTGGACATTTTGAGCATGTTGGGCCAAGGTGTGGTCAGGTTCCATAATGCGAGGAGGGGCCGGTCACGGTCGATGGTCCATGTCTCGCCTCCTTGGTTCTATGTATTTAGGGACATAAGGCTCAGGAGTATGGTTGCTTTGGCGGTGGGTCAGATCCGTTCGGTTCCGAGCATCAACTCCCAAATCAATAGCAGTGGTAGTTCGGTTGTCGGTAATGTGATATGGGGCAACACCTCCTCGGGAGGTGGGTCCAGTCTAATGGATGGTTGACGGGCCAACTCTTAGTTGCCCAAGTTTCAATGTGTCCTGATGTCCAGTAGCCGTTGTGTAACTTCCATCCAATCGTGGGCGTGTGGATTTATGATTAAAGTCTGAAGAGGCTGAACTTTCGGTGGATGAATAGGAAGCCTGATCCCTCCTGGATCTCCTTCGTCTTTGACGATTCAGTTGATTGGCCAGTTCTGCATTGGTGCGCAGTTGCTGAGTAAGCTGTTGGCGGCTTTGAGTAAGCTCTTGCATTAGCAATTGAAATTCCTCCCTAGTGATAGGGCCTTGCGGATCTGATGGTCCGGCAGCATTCAGATCGACATGAGGTAGCTGTACGAGGTTCTGTTTATCCCGTCCTTTTAGATCTGCAGCAGTTGAGGTATAACCATGATGGGTAGCGAAGCTCTTTCCTAGACTTGATGCAAATCTGAATAGGATGGAAGAACTTTAAACTTGAAATCTGGATCTTCTTCTTAGATTTATGCAATCCGATATCGATAGTAGATCCATCGAGCAGGAGAAAAACTGGGTTCTCTCAGTGAAAGCACCAAAGTGTTTGTATCAAAATTGGGCACAACACCCTTCGGATGTGTTTGAAGAGATAAAAGGAAGAATATAAATGAAAAAGGAGACAGATCTAACAAACACTTCAAAAATAAACAAGAAAAACGCGTAGAAACACACAGATTTAGAGTAGTTCGGTGTATGGCCTACGTCCACTATGAAATGATTGACTTTTATTAAATTTTCTTGCTGGTTACAACAAATTACAACGGAAAAACTTGCATACAATGGTGATTTCGGCAGAGTCTGGATGTAGAAGAGCCAAAAGTCCCTTTTCTGTAGGTCCCGAGTTGCTATTTATAGAAGTAGGCTGCAAATATCTCGCTCAGATCTTGGGAGACCTCTTCTCTCACATGGGTGAGACCACACGATCGATCTCACGTCATTTGCACTCAATCCATGATCGACATGAACGAACTTTGTATCGATCAATATTTTGTCCAATCGAGTCGAGATCGATCCTGACCATTCTTGAGGATGTACGCAAGCTCCTGTGAAAATTTGGTGTAATATGGACTTGTAGATTTTGAGCTATGATCAATGCAAGTTTGGGTTTTTCGAAGGTTGTCAAAATCGCATCGATGTTGTTCGTATCGATAGTTTCGTATCGATGGTTCTGCACGTGATGTCTGATGACGTGGCGCTTGCTTTTAGGACCGATCCACATTTTATGCCGAGCGACCGAGTCTGTATTATGGATGCGCCTTGTTCGTATCGACCCAGTCTAGCTCTGTTTGTATCGATCGTAACTGCTCTGTTCGTATCGATTGTAACTACTCTATTCATATCGATAGTAACTGCTCTGTTCGTATCGATCACTGGTCGATCGATACGAAGTAGCGGCTTTGTATGGTTTCGATGGATACGAAGTGGATGTTAGTTGGTCGATGCGAACAAGCTGGAGATGATGGATGCGAAAAACGCCGCTTTCTATGGATACGAACTTGTGCTCCTCTGATCGATTCGAAGCTATGTGCGCCCGATGGATTCGAACAGATCGATATGAATGAGGTTTCTTCCTGGTTGCTTGATGGACATGAACAATGATCATTTGAGTTGCATCGATCATATCTTGAGCATACGAACTCGGAATGACTTGAAATTTGGAACGTTAGTTTTTATAGCTTTGTTTGTCATGCCACATCAATTGTAGCTCGATCCGGACTCAGACCAGATTTACCAGTATCCATAGCAAACCTGCATATAACCGATCTTTGAGATGGACTGTCTTTGATTTTCAATCAATTCCTTGGTGTCATGGCCTTGCCAAAAGGCGGGATAACACTATGTTCTCCTTTTCGATCCACATCTCATTCCTTTGTATCGATGTTTTTGGTTTCATTTGTATCGATATTTGGAGCCGTTTTGTATCGATGCAGCCTGACTCTCTTCGTATCGATCATCAAGTAGTGGGTTTCGTATCGATGTTTTTAGGTGTTGTTTCGCATTGGTCATTGATAGGCCGATACGGATTGTGTATAAGTGGAAGCGATACGAAACATCTTCAGATGAAATAGAGCAGTCGTGATGGATACGAAGTGGAATTGATACGGTGGGTACGAAATGGTGCTTGTGGGATGGGTATGAACGAGATGTAAATGGGCACAAAGTGGTAGGCGTAGTTTGATGGATGCAAACTGATGTAGCTCAAGGGATGGATACGAATGAGGTTTCCTGGATGGATTCGAATGGAATCAATATGAAGGAGGTGGTCTGATGGATACGAACGAGAGCATTGCCTGATTTGCATCGATCGTATCTTGAGCATACGAACTCTGATTGACTTGAAATTTGAAACGTAGCCTTTCCTAGCCTTGTTAATCATTCCCAATCGATCCCGTCTTCATTAGAGCTCGGTCAAGTGTTGATGGTATTGATCATAGCCTTGTTTCCAATCATCTCTAATATTTATTTCCATCCTTTTTAGCATGTTTGTTGATATCTTGGCCTTGACCAAAAGGCGGGATAACACTCGCTGCAAATCATTGGATCCAGAAAACAACGCTTCAGATCGCACGAAAATCAACTTTGGATCCATCGACTCGCTCCTGGACGTTTTGACGTCCATGTGGAAAATGCGGGTCGACCTGGGGGATTTGTGGGTTGACCCGATTCTTTTTGTTTAAATATACATATTTTTATTTTATTATGATATTTTGTTTCTCTCGTAACTTCTTCATATTAACTCGGATTTCGACAAGTTATATATGGAAATTGAACAAAAAATCACCACGAACACAATGGTATATGTTTCGAAGCCATATTCTGACAATTTCAAAAATTCTTTTTTTCACTGTTTATCGTTATTTGATTATTTAATTATCTAAAAATCCGAGGTGTTACGGTAAGGTAAAAACCCGTTCGTTTTTATGTGATGTGTGGTCTTACGAGATACCATTTGTTTGAAAAGTTATCAAATGTAGAAATCAGTTTGGTTGTTACTTGTTATCGAGTTTTACCCACGTTGGTTTACTAGGCTGAACCAGGCGTTATTCCATGTAATGCTTGGGTCAGACTGAGAATGTTTTCCCAGGTTTAGCTAGATACTTGTGAGTTGGAGAGGAGTTGGATGGTCAAGATGTATTCATGTATATTTTTCTTCATTTGTATTATAAAGTCTGTATGTTTGTCAATATAGGAAATGTTTCTATAACTGTCCAAATTTAGGATAAGTATAGTGTACTCTGATATTGTATATATGAATAAAGATGTTTCCTTTTTGTATAGATCATTGTTGTATTATATATTATTCGTTGCATTTTGAGATTCCGTGTTGTTTAGTTTTCATCTATCTTCTACCTTCTTCTTTCACCCTAACAAATCTGTATTTCCGGCACTTGAATGTTCGGCATGTGATACAATGGACGTATTAGTGTCGATTTTCGAGGGTCGAAAATCCATTTCATTACAGCTATGGACTTTTATCTCCAGGCATGAACAATAAAAGAGAAAATGATTTTTGGAAGGAAGGATTTGATTTTGGGGCATTTATAATAATAAAATATTCCGTTTATTTAAATTTCCCAAATAAATGGATGTACGTGTCGAGTCCATACGATCACGCGACACATCCAATCATCATGAAACTTATCTATGTACATCACCTCATTTTTTAGATCCAATGGTACTAATCTCGTCGTCGTCTAAGACTACATAACGGGATACTAATTTCGCGTATTTCGAGATCGTTTTGGCTATCAGATCGTTCGATCTCAAAATATAGTGATTCGTATGCTCATTTTAATTCGCAACATTAATATAAACTTAGCACAAATAGTCTTAATTCCTGATTCGACCGTATGCGAAAAATCACATTTTTGGCCCTTCGTTTATTTAATGGTTAAATATTTAAATCAATCATTTAAATATCCGATCGTTAAAAATACGGGTCATTGCATGATTTTAGTATTATAATTGGCTATTGCATAGGTCTAGAAGTGACAACATGCCAGAAGTTTTATTGGTGAGTTTACATTTATATGTCAATTCTTAACTTATTTCATTTGTTTATCTTAATTGATAATCATTTTATCAGTTTTATTAGTTGCATAAATTTATCGATGTGGATTATTTTAACTTTATATAGCAATTATTCTTACAATATTAGAAAGATTAAATATTATCATTTCATTTTTCGAAATGCTCTCTCTAGATTTTTATATTTCTCAAAACCCTAAGAGAGAACATTGAAAATCTTTTGATTTCTCTAGTGGCTGTTAGGATTCGCTTGTCTTGGGATTCTTACATTAAGGATTATTAGTAAATCAATAGCCCAAAGGAGATAGATAACACTTTACCAATTGTATCTTATACAACTTCCAACCATGGTTTTTATCCCAATGTCATCTCGACCTTGAGGATGATCAAAAAATCGAGAGAGATTATTCTTTTGTACCCATCATTCCACGATGGCCTAAGTATAATGCACGTACTTTGAGGAAGCTCAACAAATACATGCATGTATCATACATCGTATAGTTAGTATATTGATAGTACTACGAATAACATCCTTGGCTTGAGGAAGATTAATAACTAAAGAGTATGTCAGTAATCTATTAATATATAAATGGTAGAAGATAATTCTACATATTAGAGATACATAATCTCTAATATAAACATTAGAGTGATATCAATTTAAGGAATATTGTATTTTATATGAAATACCCTTGCGATTCAAGTATCAAACAAATATGAAATCATAGTATATGTACGATATGTATGTACTTATTCAAAAAATCCGTTTTGTGTTTATTTCATTTCCACTTATGTTTATACATATATAGTTATATTAGTTTTAATTTATACATAACTTTAATAATAAAATCAACTTATATAACATATATATATATATATGGATGTATGTATGTATTTTATTAATTAAATAATATTTAGATGATTTTATTTCTTATTAGTTAAACCGTATTTAATTATTTAATTTATACAAAATTTCTAAAATTTTATATTGTTCATCTTAAACTATTTAAGATAGATAATCAACTATGACATAAGTTTGTTAATATATACATACCAATAACGTATACATTTAATTAATTAAGCTTTAATTAATTCTAATTCTTATAAATTCATTTACTTAATTAAATTTCAATTAATTCAAATAATTTAATTTAATTTACGTTAAACAAATTTAAGATAGATACATAACTATAACAACTGTAATTACATACATGCATACATATATATATATATATTAATTTTTATTTAGTTATTTAATTTAATTTAGTTAATCAAATTAATTAAATACATTAAAATTTGGAAATTAATTATTTTAATTTTTAAATCAGGTTTGAAATTTAAAATTCATGTTGTAACTTTAAAAAAAAAATCATTTTATATTTAAAATTGACTTTTAAATTCAAAATATAATTTAAATTTTTGACCCAAAATCAATTCGGGCCTTTATATTAGGGATAATATTTGGTCTTACATACCTGCCGTTCGTAGCTCGGTTGGTTTGGGAGCTGGGAGATGGGAACCAAAGGACTATGTCCGGGCAGGTTCGAATCCCAGCGCTAAACCATCAGTGGGAGTTTCAACGTTACGCATCCGTGTGCGACGACTAAATAAAAGCGGGGTAGACACACGGCGTGGGGTTTACTTAAATGAGTATCAGTGAATACCATGATCTTAAGGTTCCCCATGATCTCAAAAAAAAATATTTGGTCTTACATTGTCCTTCAGGTCAGACCAATAATCAGATAGTACAGAGTACTTGATTACCCGAACCTTGTCTTAAACATTACATTTCTAGACACCCTACTAAATGGGTAGGCTTTAATAAGTTAGCCCAAATATTTCACATATACCATTGGGGTTCTGATATCATTGTTGGTTTGACCAAAACTCCTTCAAGTTGACCCAACTAGGTGCCTCACGTGCAAGCATTACATGCAGCATTTGGACTAGCACAACCATCATGGAACATGTAAGGGTAAGAGACGATGCTTTGTCATAGATCACAATGTGACAACCCCCTATCATGTTAGTTGTAGGGATCAAATCTAGGATATCAAATGTACATGGTGAACACCTCAACCAAACTCGCTCTGATTTCAAAGTTGGAACCTGTTAGCACCAAAATTGGTCACTAACCTCATTGAGAATGATTATGTAGAGAGATTAATGAAGAAGATAAATTAGAACTGAAAAATAGTGTAATTCAATGCCAAAAGAACAACGAAAAACGAGAACACCAGATTTATAGTGGTTCGGCGTAACTGCCTACGTCCACTTCAGTTTTGATCTTTATTACTTTCACAAGTAGTTGAATACAGATACAATCCATATATTAATGACTTGAATACAAGTTTGAACCGAAAATAATAATTCTTGAAAGTGGCAGAGTCTCCCTAGTGTTCTCCAAAAAAGGTCCATTTCACTGTGCCCCTGCCTCTCTATTTATAGACGAAGATGGGTTGGACTTCCCTGGTGGGCCTAGTGGCAAGATACCTTGGCCCAAAACAAGTAACATCTGTGTGTCGAACCATGAATGCCAAATGGGAACTCTGTGCCGAGCCTCTCGTTACCAGGCCAAATAACCGGTTAACACTTTGCCCCCCAAAGTACGTCTTGTTGCATACATGACGTGCTTTGAATCGAAGCAAGTTAGAGTCTATAGAAAGAAACCCATCATATTTTCTTAATAGTCATTATTCTTCAATTTTATCCTCCTAAAGTGTCGTATCCTTCTTTAGTCGTCCCAACGTTTGGTCGATTTCCAATAGTCTAAATTCAGGGTTGTAGTTCATTAGTGGCCATCTGTGTCTGGTATTTTAGGGCTAGTAAACTTCGGCTATCTAATCCAGTCTTTTCTTAATAACCCTATGTGAAAATCCAAATTTTGTTGATTTCAAGAAGTCGAATTTTATTACTATAAACGTGCACATTCAGGTACATGTTCTTGCCATTGGCTCCTGGATACGTTTTATATTTTCGTGAGTTATCACCAATTCCTTCTAGTTTAATTGCAATTCAATTGCAATTCCTTGTTTTTTTTTGTAATATTGGTTGTCATCAGCCACTCGATGAGAGGGGACTTCAAGTTCTACACAGATGATGGCCTTAGAGCCATAAGTAAGGGCGAATGGAGTATGGCCAGTCACTAACTCATGGGTAGTTCTACAAGCCCATAATGCTGTTGAGAATTCATACACCCATTTTCCTCTAGCCTTTTCCAAACCTCTCTTCAGAATAGACTTTATGATGATTTTGTTCATAGCTTCAACCAATTATAATGGATCATGGAAGGTCATAAGGACAGATGACATTAAGGATAATGAAGTTGATTATTTTCTTCATCTTGGTCGTGGTTAATAGGTCTTCATCTGCCCATTTGGTAAAGTAATCAACCGCTACGATGGCGTATTCCACGCCACCTTTAGGAGCGGAAAGAAGACGATGATGTCAATGCCCCCAAGTGGCAAACGGCTACGGACCAGCCATTTGAGTAATTTCCATCGGCGGGGTTCCCAGAGTTTTTGCAAACATCTTGCACTCATCGCATTGTCTAGCATGATCAACCGCATTTTGATTGATAGTTGGCCAGTAATACCCGTAGCGGAGTATTTTCTTTGTTAGAGTTTGCCCCCTGATGTGCTCGCCGCATTCTTCTACATATACTTTGCTCAAGACTCATTTGATATCATTATGGGTGATATACCAAAGCATGGGAATGGATAAACTTCTTTCTACACATGACTTCTTCTTGGATGATTTGGCATGAAGCTTTTAGGAGGATTTGTCGTTTTTCGTTCCTCCATTCAGTAAGAATTCTTCATTGTAGATAGTCTTTGATAGGAGTCAACCATGACCCCTTTTCTGGCTCTGTCTCAAGGATCTAGCCGATCTCTATCCATTAATGCTTGGAATATTAAGTATTTCAATCGAAACAAAGTATGTCCGTTGCGCGTCCCTAAAACTGGCTAACATGGCCAATGACTTGAATCTTTTCATTTCGATCGCTGAGGATGTGTGTAATGATGTAATACATGAAGTTGGCTAGTAGCTCTTGGACCTGGTCGAGATAAGGAGCAAGACAATGCCCCCTAGCAAGATCAACTTCCTTAAATTTGTATACTACCAATCAAGAATCACAAAAGATATGTAAAGTTTTCACTTCAAATCCTCTAGCAAGTTTTGAGGCTGGCAGTCAAGGCTTCATACTAAGCATTGTTGTTTGTTACAGGTAAATCGAGTTTTAGGACGTAGCAGATTGATCGTTCCTCAAGAGTCATTATCAAGCCATAACACTGATCATTGGATGCTCCATCCGCGTACATTTTCCATCTTATGGTTGGTTCTCTGCTACTCTTCGAGTAGTCATCTGAGGTAGTGAATTTGGGTGTAAGGTCTGCTAATTTTCGTCCTTGGATAGCCCTTCGTGGGAAATAAGTGATATCGAATTAGCTTAGTTCGATATTCTATTTAAGTAGTCTTTCAGACGTCTCAGGTCATTGTATGCCCTGTTGCAACGGCTGGTAGGCATAGACGTTGATGGGGTGAGCCTAAAAGTAAGAGTGGAGCTTTCATGATGAAATCAATAGAGATTGTGCTAGCTTTTGTAGCTTCGGGTTGATATCCAATGCATGGCTCGCGATAGTTAATGAAATCACATATGCATGTCAGAATGGGTCCAAGGGAACATATCATCATTTATTCAGAAAAATCCAACTAATTCTTTTATCATCACTGCACTGAGCTGTGATCCGATATTCAGCACCCGGAAAGGGTCGCCATGGCTGGCTGTAATGTCGACCGTCAGATTAGCAGGTGCCATCCCAGATTCTTTGAGTAAAGATGTAACTAATTTTCATAACATTCAATGTGAAATATGGTTGGGACGGCCAATGTTGATGGTTACTCTAGTCGAATCCTAGAGTCTTGTCATGAGTTATTGAGTCTAGTAGCGAAGGGCTCTGAACGTTCTAATATATTATCAGCAAATGGCCAAAAATCAGGCTTAAAAGCGCATTAAAGGAAATGTCGAGTGGGGGTCAGCCTCAAGTGGCATGCAACTGTATAGCTGGATCTTGTTATGAGTTTGAATTCGCTTGTGCATTCGAGTAACGCACTTTCTATTTAATGCATTCATGATTCTTTACCCGTCCTTCGGGTTGGAGTGAAAGTCAATTGCCCATGAGCTAAGGTATCGATTTAACGATTCTATCTCTAGGCATCCTTTCGGTCGTTGCCTTGAGTAGCTGTAAGCGCCATATATAAGTTTTAATACTGAGCTATCGTAGCCAGTTTTTGGATGACCATGCGTATTCTCCCAATCTCGGGTTGATAAATTTACTGCATGGACGGTTGAGTCTCGTCCTAGCTATGTTTATGTTTTCACCTAAACTCCAAAGACATAGAGGTGATTGGTGAATAGTCGGTTCACATTCATATTGCTTCTCGCTCGTGCCCCCGGGTCTGGGGCATATACCGATAAGTAGGAAGGCCAGCCACGCCCACTTTAGCTTTACTCTCTTTCCCGTTGAATCGTGGGATCATGTCAGTCGATGCGAGACTAGGTCTCGCCTATCTTGGATTTTATCGTGGTTTTTCATTCCAAGAGGAATACTTCGATGCCACGTAAGTTTCAGGGCATAATTTGGACAGTGGATGGTCATCCACGTCCACTTTGGTTCATGCTCTATAATCAGATCTCGGGGTAAAGTTGGCTACAAATGCAGTCGGGTTATGCTCATCCAGTTTCATACTCCTCCTGACGAATCGAACGAGGGTGCTGGAGAATTTTTGACCAAGTATTCGTTGTTTACCCTCCTTTCCATACTCTGGGGGTCATAGTTTTTCAAAAAACATCCGAGTCACATTTGTATGTGCTTGGTGCGGATCGGCATTGACCCTTGGTCTAAGGTATGATATAGTAGATTGCTTGTAGCTTTGGATGCTGTTTCGACTGGTTCTATATTGAGGCCTCCCTACAGTCGCTGCCTCAAGTTATAAAGATTAACGCCACGCTAGAGCTATGGTAAGCTATCGTATTCGGCTTTTTAGTGTTTTGTACCCCTGCCCCCAACATTGATTTGGCCAGGTCACTAGTTGGATGGTCGAACTCCATCCTCAGCGGGTTAATAATCCTCCTGTCGATTCCAGGCCGAAGTTTGCGGAATAGAAAATGGTCGGAATCCACTCGTCTATTTATCGATGTTTATACACCACTCTACATTCTGGTGACTTAGTGTTATTCTCCCCCCGGTTGACTCGCGCCCAATTTGTGTTCACGCTTCGGTCCATGCTCCGGGGACTTAGAGATTTGTCGAACGGTTTATGCTTTAGTCCATAGTTCGAGACGTAGAGATTTTCATCAACTCGTTTATACTCTAGTTCGCACTCTGGGAACTTAGAGTAATCTGGTCCGCTTCTGGGATTTAGGGATTTTTCTGAAGTCGTCTATAATCTAGTCCATGCTCTGGGGACTGAGAGTACTATAGTCCGCACTCTAGGGACGTAGAGGTTTTTGAGTCATTTATACTCTAGTCCGCACTCAGGGACTTAGAGTACTCTAGTCCGCATTCTGTCTCCCATTCTAGAGGGTGAGACCCCCCGAATGGCTGAGAGTTTGCCTGAACCTGGTAGATAATCCTTCTCTTTAAGATTCTCTTTAAGATTTCGAAAGTCGTTATTCTTTATGCAGGACTATTGCATTCTAATGCTTGTTTTCCACGATTTTGTGCAGGCCGTTCTGACCCCGAGCCCACTCTGAGGAGTGATGTCGCCAAGGAAGTGGGGGGAGAAAACAAGTGGAGCCACTCATGCAGGGGAGGCTCCTGGTCCAGACGCTTAGGTGATCGGAGCACTTGATGAAGACAAGTCTGAAACCTCCTCTCCTACCGACGGGGGTTATGAAGTAGAAATTACAGGCGTCTCTGAGCACACATCCAAATTGAGCATGGAGGAGCGGCTCGAGAAAGAGAAGGAGGAGGCAGTCAAGGTCATAGTAGAGCCCCGAGTTGTGGACTCGGACGATCCTTTGAACAAGCCATTGAAGGTCATCCTTCCTGGCGGGTCCAAGCCCATGGAAGGCCCCGTACTACTTCAGTTGCTACCCCTCTATCAAAGAAGAGTACCAAGGGTAAATGCTCTGGAGAGGAGCCATCTGGAAAGAAGTTGAAGAAGCACAAGAAGTGATTACTATCCTCGTTCAACGAGAGTTAGTTTAAGTCATGTAATTATTTTTATCTATTTACTTAGTCCTTGTAAACGGAATGTCGACTCCGAACTTTGGATGGGTTGTAATAGAAAATCATTTCTGAATAAGGTTTAGTTCCTTTTTCTGTCTTACAAAAGACTCTTATTGTTCAGTTTTCTTTGTGATTGTGATTTTAATCCAAGCAGTTGTGAGTAACATAGACTTCTCAGTCTATCTTCATATAACTCGAAAACTCTTCGGGAGTCGTTGAACTTCCATTCTGTGCTTCGAGCACTTAGAATACTTTCTAGCCCGTATGTCAGGGATTTGACAAATTCAAGTCATCTGTTTCATAGTTCATATTCAGGGAACTTGGAGATCCGATTCGCTTATATTCGAGTCCGCACTCTGGGGAGTTAGAGTACTCCAGTTCGCACTCTGGAGACTTGGAGGTTTAAGTCATTTATACTTTAGTCCGCGCTCTGGGGACTTAGAGTACTCCAGTCCGCACTCTGGGGACTTGGTGGGTTTAGTCATTTATACTCTAGTTCGCGCTCTGGGGACTTAGAGTACTCCAGTCCGTACTCTGGGAACTTGGAGGTTTAAGTCATTTATACTCTAGTCCGCGCTCCGGGGACTTAGAGTACTCCAGTCCGCACTCTGGGGACTTGGAGGTTTTAGTCATTTATACTCTAGTCTGCGCTCTAGGGAATTAGAGTACTCCAGTCCGTACTCTGGGAACTTGGAGGTTTAAATTATTTATACTCTAGTCCGCGCTCTGGGGACTTAGAGTACTCCAGTCCGCACTCTGGGGACTTGGAGGTTTTAGTCATTTATACTCTAGTCCGCGCTCTGGGGACTTAGAGTACTCCAGTCCGCACTCTGGGGACTTGGAGGTTTAAGTCATTTATACTCTAGTCCGCATTCTAGGGACGTAGAGTACTCCAGTCCGCACTCTGGGGACTTAGAGGTTTTAGTCATTTATACTCTAGTCCGCGCTCTGGGGACTCAGAGTACTCCAGTCCATGCTCTGGAGACTTGGAGGTTTAAGTCATTTATACTCTAGTCCGCGCTCTGGGGACTTAGAGTACTCTTGTCCGCACTCTGGGGACTTGGAGGTTTAAGTCGTTTATACTCTAGTCCGCGCTCTGGGGACTTAGAGTACTCCAGTCCATGCTCTAGGGACTTGGAGGTTTAAGTCATTTATACTCTAGTCCGCGCTCCGGGGACTTAGAGTACTCCAGTCCGCACTCTGGGGACTTGGAGGTTTTAGTCATTTATACTCTAGTCTGCGCTCTAGGGAATTAGAGTACTCCAGTCCGTACTCTGGGAACTTGGAGGTTTAAATTATTTATACTCTAGTCCGCGCTCCGGGGACTTAGAGTACTCCAGTCCGCACTCTGGGGACTTGGAGGTTTTAGTCATTTATACTCTAGTCCGCGCTCTGGGGACTTAGAGTACTCCAGTCCGCACTCTGGGGACTTGGAGGTTTAAGTCGTTTATACTCTAGTCCGCATTCTAGGGACATAGAGTACTCCAGTCCGCACTCTGGGGACTTAGAGGTTTTAGTCATTTATACTCTAGTCCGCGCTCTGGGGACTCAGAGTACTCCAGTCCATGCTCTGGAGACTTGGAGGTTTAAGTCATTTATACTCTAGTCTGCGCTCTGGGGACTTAGAGTACTCTTGTCCGCACTCTGGGGACTTGGAGGTTTAAGTCGTTTATACTCTAGTCTGCGCTTTGGGGACTTAGAGTACTCCAGTCCATGCTCTGGGGACTTGGAGGTTTAAGTCATTTATACTCTAGTCCGCGCTCTGGGGACTTAGATTACCCCAGTCCGCACTCTGGGGACTTGGAGGTTTAAGTCGTTTATACTCTAGTCCGCGCTCTGGGGACTTAGAGGTTTAAGTCATTTATACTCTAGTCCGAGCTTTGGGGACTTAGAGTACTCCAGTCCACACTCTGGGGACTTGGAGGTTTAAGTCATTTATACTCTAGTCCGCACTCTGGGGACTTAGAGTACTCCAGTCCGCACTCTAGGGACTTATAGGTTTTAGTCATTTATACTCTAGTCCGCGCTCTGGGGACTCAGAGTACTCCAGTCCGTGCTCTGGAGACTTGGAGGTTTAAGTCATTTATACTCTAGTCCGCTCTCTAGGGACTCAGAGTACTCTAGTCCGTGCTCTGGAGACTTGGAGGTTTAAGTCATTTATACTCTAGTCCGCGCTCTGGGGACTCAGAGTACTCCAGTCCGTGCTCTGGAGACTTGGAGGTTTAAGTCATTTATACTCTAGTCCGCACTCTGGGGACTCAGAGTACTCCAGTCCGTGCTCTGGAGACTTGGAGGTTTAAGTCATTTATACTCTAGTCCGCGCTTTGGGGACTCAGAGTACTCCAGTCCATGCTCTGGAGACTTGGAGCTTTAAGTCATTTATACTCTAGTCCGCACTCTGGGGACTTAGAGTACTCCTGTCCACACTCTGGGCACTTGGAGGTTTAAGTCGTTTATACTCTAGTCCACGCTCTGGGGACTTAGAGTACTCCAGTCCGCACTCTGGAGACTAGGAGGTTTAAGTTGAGAACAGTCGTATTTCCACTCTTTAATTTGTATTCATCTACTATATCGAGGCTAATGTCGTCGAATGAACAATCGAACCACGTTTGCTCATGGAATGGGATTCTGCCCCCAAGGATGAGGGATGGAATTTGAAAAATGGACGATCGATTCTCGTCCGCTTGGTGATTATAGCTCTTCCAATCAAGTCAAGGAAGGAGGTATATGACAGATGGTTGGATCACATCCATGTTGGGTTAGATAGCCAAATCTCTTACAATTTGCTCCGTATCTCCTTCTAGAAAATAAGGATAATAGATTGTTGAGTAGACAAAGTAAGTTGCATATGTTCCAAGGTGCAGTCGTGTCCATATATTGAGAGCGATGGTTAATGAGTAGGCAGTCCACCACAACTACTTCAAGTCGGGCTTTCGAATAACCTTTTGTGTTCGAAGTAGGATTTGATGTGTAGATGAACAAATCATGTCCACTCTAGACAGATCCCGGCGTCACTGAGTTTCAGGAGGGGCATCTGTATTTTGTCGAACTTTGTTCCAATGACTCGATTTGAGTGGATGATCAGGTCATACCCATTCCAAGCCTTGCTTAGGTCTCCAAGTCAAACGTGGAGGTCGATGAATGGATGGTTGGTCATGTTGACTTTGTATTGGGCTCTGATCGTGATGAACATTTCAATATTTAGTCCATAGCCCCAAATCAAAGGCATATGGTTGATGATGAGCGATAGAATTATGCTCGTCCAAATGTAACTCCACACATCCAATCATGGTCTGCGTAGATTGGTTGGCAACCAAATCTGAGTACCTGGTCACCTGCATCGTTTTGAAAGTAGTTTAGTTCAAGCTAGTCGTAGTTCATAGAACAACTGAAATAGAGATGGAAATGGAAATAATTCAAAGAAGATTATGGTAAATCTCATTGATATGTGAAGCAACATCGTGTGCTCGCTATTCGACTCCGCCCCTAGCTCCTTTCAAAGGGATGTCGGCCGTCAACCGTCCAATTGATAATCATAGCCCTTTATTAATAGGCATCGGATATTCGCTGCCCGCCATACTGCAGGACTTGTACATACTATCGAAGCTTTCCTTCCGAGGTCATCTTTTCGATCACACCTCGGAGGTGTTTGTAATCGCTCGTGTTAGGATCAGTGAGCATCTGGGAATATACAACATTCCCCTGATTTTATTTAGACTTTGGTGTACTCTCTCGAGGTTGGTTTACAGTACAACTCCGAGTCGTGAGTCTTCAAGTAGAGGTTGTCGATTGAATCTTTCAAAGAGCATATGAGCCGAATTCTGAAGTCTTGTTTCGGCTACTGGGATCTACATTCTTAGCCAACGGGCCTTCATTGTTATTTTTCTTAGTCTGCTCCACTCCTCCTCACTTTAGTTCTGATTCATTTTGTAAAAGAAACGATCCATAGTCGTAGGAGGCTCTTTAGCTACTAGCTGCCAAAATATATCTAGAGGTTGACTTTCCTCAAATGCGATTAGTATGATACCCTTGTTAGTATTTGGAATAAATTGCTTAGAGCCAAACATTGGTTTGCTTGGAGTCACTAAATTCGAAGTGCTGGTTCAGCGAAGAATGGTGCTTGGAGTTATCTTGGCGTTTGCTAGAGTCACATCATCTATGTTCTCCAACCTTTGGGAGTACCGTTTGAATAGCGGATGCTTGTCCGTTCCCTTGATGTCATTCATAAGCTGCCGCTAGATCCTCTATGCCCTGGTCGATCATGGGATGTCAGGGAAGTGGACAGAATGTTCCTTTATTAAGTTGAGTTTTGAATACACTATCCGGAGGCACTGCGCTGCGGCTAGGGTTCGTATAAGAGACCGGTGTAACTTAAGTTTCGATCGGCATTGAGGGTCGTTTGGCATGATAAAGTTGCTCGGCATACAAGATTGTTCGGCATCCACACTGTTTGGCATTCCACACGTGTTCGGCATCCACACTGTTCGGCATCCACACTGTTCGGCATCCCACACTGTTTAGCATTCCACACGTGTTCGGCATTCACACTGTTCGGCATTCCACACTGTTCGACATCCACAATGTTCGGCATTCCACACGTGTTCGGCATTCACACTGTTCGGCATCCACACTGTTCGGCATCCACACTGTTCGGCATTCCACACGTGTTCGACATTCACACTGTTCGACATTCACACTGTTCGGCATTCCACACTATTCGGCATTCACACTGTTCGGCATCCACACTGTTCGGCATCCCACATTGTTCGACATCCCACACTGTTCGGCATTCCACACTGTTCGGCCTGGAGGTATGGATCGGCATTTGGATGTCGCGCGGCCTGGAGGTATGGATCGGCCTGGATACCGCTCGGCATAGGCATTTTGTGGAGCGGTCGGCATACGCCTTTTCTGGAGTGGTCGGCTGAATTGCCTTTAGAGGAGGGTCGACCTTCATTCAACTTGAGTTCAAACTTAAACGTCCAATCCCCAGATCTTGCGTACATCAGTGAATCCAATCTACGGCTATCAGCTTCCTTTAGATTTCTTTCAAATCTGAGTAGAATAGGAAGTTTTCTAGTAAACAACTGGATCTATCTCGCGAATATGGAAATCCACTAGTAGACGATGAGATCCAATCGAGCTGAGAATTCAATTCTCAATGAAAACACCAAAGTGTTAGCACCAAAATTGGTCACTAACCTCATTGAGAATGATTATGTAGAGAGATTAATGAAGAAGATAAATTAGAACTGAAAAATAGTTTAATTCAATGCCAAAAGAACAACGAAAAACGAGAACACCAGATTTATAGTGGTTCGGCGTAACTGCCTACGTCCACTTCAGTTTTGATCTTTATTACTTTCACAAGTAGTTGAATACAGATACAATCCATATATTAATGACTTGAATACAAGTTTGAACCGAAAATAATAAGTCTTGAAAGTGGCAGAGTCTCCCCAGTGTTCTCCAAAAAAGGTCCATTTCACTGTGCCCCTGCCTCTCTATTTATAGACGAAGATGGGTTGGACTTCCCTGGTGGGCCTAGTGGCAAGATACCTTGGCCCAAAACAAGTAACATCTGTGTGTCGAACCATGAATGCCAAATGGGAACTCTGTGCCGAGCCTCTCGTTACCGGGCCAAATAACCGGTTAACAGAACCAGACCAATCAAAAGCTGGTTAATAGGTGAATTTAAAAAAAAAACCAATTTTGGATCTTACTTGGGTCTACGAAGTCTAATCGGTTTTTGATCCAATCTAAAATTTGATTTAAAAAATTCATATTTTATTTAATTTGTTTAAAAAGGAGTTTTAATTAAATTAAATTAAATATATTATAATATGCATATCAAATACAGCAACGTGTATAGTGCAAGTGCAACATATAAATTGTATACATGGTCAATGTGTATGTTTATGGGTGAAGGGATTTACAGCGCAACAGCTACATTTTCCCTTTATATATACAATTTGTTGTCCGAAGTTTTATTTTAAAATCATAAAAATGATATAAATACGCGTAAATAGTTTGTGTATATTTATACATAATATGTTATTAGATAACTAGTAACGATAATTTACATATATTTATAATAAAATAATTAATGAATTTAAGTAAGCATTTATGAAGAAGAAAATATGTAGGTCTTTTAACATAAGTTTACATATATTTATAATAAGTAATTATTGATTTTAATTAGGCATTAAAGAATAGGAAAAGGTGGAGGTCTTTTTCTCCTTCCTTTACTCATTCTTTTGTTTGCCTTTTCAAATCTAATTGGAAAACTAATACCCTTATAGATATTAAAATTAATTATGACTAATTTTTTGTATTTTTAAATTTAAAATAACACTTTGAAATCTAGTTTGACTTAGAAAGAACACAAAATTAGGTCCACGCTTTAAACAATATCTATTCTAGAATCGAATTAGAACACTAGTTTAGGGAAATTATTTAAACATTATATGACTTTTTGAATTTTAACCTTTAACCTTTGTAACCATTGTTTTAGATGAATACCTTTAAAACAAATTCAATTGGTGTTATAATGTTTTTTCATAGATGTATTTTAAATTTTAAATCAGAACGTATGTTTAAGAAAATTAATTAAACTTTATATAACTTGTTAATAAATTAAATCTTCAACCTTTAACCTTTATTACCATTGTTTTATATGAATACCTTAAAAAAATTCAGTTGGTATAATTTTTTCATGTTTCATACCTTTAAAATAAATTCAATTAGGATTATAAAAAAATTGTTTTCATGTTTCATTATTATTATTTTTAATTTAAACAATTTGTATATATAAAATGAATCAGACAACATGAACATATATAAATTCTTTATGACATATATAAGGTCTAGTCTATACAACTAACTAATGTATATATAAATGATAATGAAATTAAATGATTATCTACAGTGGTAGCCTATGATTTGCGTCTTGATTTGAGATTTCTCCTCTGGTCTCGAGGATCCACACCTGATCCATACAAGAGATGGATGAACCACTTATATTTATATTTTATTTAATGGTTTTCATTTTATTTTGGAGTTCAGTTTATTTAGGATAAGGGGATAAAATTTTGTTTTTGGCTACGGTATAGAGGAAGAAAAGTGAATGAAAAGAACAATATGAATGAAATGAATTACTGGATTTGTTTTAATTGAAAGAATGAAATCTTTCATTTCTTTAAATTGAAACTTCCCTAATTAATTCCTTTAATTCTGTCTCTCTCTACCCATTCCACTTCAATGCAAGGTCGACCCTATAGTGGCCATCATATGGCAACAAATTTCCAAAAATCTCTAATCCAATTATCTTTATTTGAACTTGTTTAAACTTACACTGATATCGTATATCGATGCGTTAAAAATATAACTCTTATAAATGCATTCAAATAATTAAAAACAACTCCAAAACATCAAATAAATTAAAAAAAATTAATATTTATCAAATATTAGCTAATTTAATTAATTTATGATATTTTATAAGTTAAATAAGTTGTATGGTTTTTTGGAGAATCCACAAATGTGGTTGTGCGACTTAGAGGTGTGAATTTATTTAGCGATTAATTTTACACAGTTCAAATGTTAATGTTCACATGTCACCTTAACTAGTGGTGTAATAGTTTGTCCAAATTCATCGCTTACTTTTTTCTATAGTAAAATCATATTTTATATTCTCTTAAGTAGTACCCGGTAGTAACCACTATTTATACCAATTCTCTTCGTCAAAACTATATTATGTTAAGACTACAGAATTTAGTTTTGGTCAAAACTCCAATATCATCCACATTTAACTTGGTTAGCCAAAACAAAAATTCCTAAATTCGGTAATAAAAATTACGATAAACTGTGTTGCTCTGGCCAGAGACTTTGACTTTGATTTGATTACAGTTAACTGTGATACTAAACCCTTAATATTGAGGTGACGAATTCTCTATTAAATAGTGTTTCACTTCTAATGCTTAAACCCAGACCCAACTATTTTCACTCGATGGTTCGCCTTGCCATGACTTAACTATAATCAAAGTGGAGTATCCACATTGAAGTTCTATAATATACTCAAGTCGAGGGAACTGTAATACTGTAACTTCAGATCTCCTATTTGTCCATAGTTATAATTAATCAATAGGAAACTATCAAGTAAGTCATTCCAAAATTATCCAATAACTATCAGTACGTTTTCCCTTGCTGCCCCTATTAGCCATGAGTAATACACTACCCTATATTTGGAGAGCGTTACGTACTCTGGTCTCGAACGATGTATCAATATCATTTCTTGAAACGTCTTGACCAGGAATATTAAAATAAAATGTAATTTTATATTGTGTTTAGTTACTCACTATTGCAACTATTTGCAATTACAATCCCACAATGTTTCATTTAAGGACTTTCTTATTTATATGCTTTTATTTAATTACTTAACTAATTATATCACAATATAACAAAGTATATAATAGAAACCAAATACCTTTATTATGAACATTATTGGTTATAGAGTTAGATATATGTAAAAAATTACATAATTGCCCCTAAGGCATACCCCTTACTCTCTCATCCAATAGTCATGAGCAATTCATCATCTATCGTATAGAGAGCGTTATGTACACTAGTCTCAATAGATGTATCGATATTATTTTTTCTCAATACATTGTAACTAGTAGCTTTGATGGTGTTAGTGTTCATAAATATATATACACACACATATACATACATACATATACATATGTGTGTGTGTGTATGAAAATGGGTTCCTTTTATTGATACTATATAAATTACATAGTACAATCGAATAAAAAAGGGCCAACAATAACAGGTCTACATGATGCATAGTAAAAAAAATAAAACATCGCCTATCACATTCCAAACTTCTTGAGACGGTGCCTATAACATTCTTCAATTTAGTCTGCATCCGTCTAAGTTACTCGATACCATTCGTCTTATCATTTCATGATTTCCACCTAATTATAAAATGATGCTTTTAATCCCAGTCCCAGCACATCATTTCCTTTTTGACTATAGGAGATATCCATCATAGACACATAGTAATGTTCTTTTCACATGAGTTGCAAAAATCACGTTTCATAACATCTTCAAAACTCACGTGCCTACATGTCTGTGTGTGTGTATGACACACATGCTCATGTTTATGAACACATTCGTAACTACAAATAGAAACACTTCTTCTAAGGATTTTCTACTCATTTATGTTTAATGTAATTAATTTATTATTTATATTCCTATATGATAATAGTGAATTAGTTAAAAGGACAAAGTTGAGGAAACTTTTTGAGTAGAGGACGCCACCTCAAAATTTTAGTCTAAAAGGAAAAACATTAACAAGATGCTATATTAATATAGCATTATTTGTGTAAACGTAAATTAAATTAGCACTATACTTACGATAAAAATACTATATTTACAGCAAATTCTATATACATATTACAATACATTATAACCAATGTTATATATCGCATTAATTTATCCTTCGGCCTAAAATTCTTGACCCGCGTCCTTAGTTCAAAAAAAGCCATAAACTATTTTCTCCATCTCGTTTTCCTAATATAACAACGTATATAAAAGGAAATAAAACAAAAGGCATACTTCATTCGAAACAAGATTCTTTTTTCAGAGTTCAGTTACATAATAAATTATATAATTGCCTCTAGGGCACACCCTTAACTCTATCGCTATAAGCGATTAAATATGTGCTTGATATTGTACTTCGGTAAAGTTTGTACAGTTTTTAGTATTTGAATAGTTTAAATATTGACTGAGGTCTGAGTTTATATCACAGAATCAATAGAACCATGTTATTAGTTAATTTTCGAGTTTGACCAATATTAAATAATTAAAAATGTTATAATTAATCACAAAAGTAATACAAATGTTGATGTAAAATCATTTTTTTGGGACTTTAAATGGAGTTTTATAGAGGGCCCCTATGTCTTTTTATTCAAAAACTAAGACAAAAGTACATACATGTGTTATAAAACAGGAAGACATCAAAGGAAAAAAAAGAAAAGAATAGAAGAAAAAAGGATAAAATCGGCTGAAGATAAGTAACTAGATTAGTGGCCCATTAAAGCCTTGTAGTGTATATTTACCTCATCTTCCTAGCTCGTTACTACGTGTTGTTTCCATCCAACCAACTTTCTTTTAACTATTTTCAAACTCAATAAAGCAAGCTCCTCCTTGTTTTTCTTGACTTCTTCGAACAACCTTGTGCATCTCTCTTTCAAGATTTCTTGAAATAAAGATTTTAACATGGCTAGTAGGATTCTTCCGAAGGTGTTTCTTCGTCTAATTTCTTTGAATATGCTGTACCATTCCTCATCGCTTGAATTTTTCGGCTACTAGTAGCCTGCATAAGTTCGTAATTTATGCCAAACTACACGGACGAAGTCACCGGATAAGACAAAAGGTGAGTGTTGCACTCGACGTTTTATCACAAAAAGGCAGCACGCTTCATCTATCATACCCATCCTACTTAGTTTGTCTTTGGTAAGTAAAGCATTGTGTAGGACTCTCCACATCATCATGTTTTCCTTTTGAGAGTCTATTCCATCCCACGTTCTGCTATACCACGGCTCTTTCACCATGGCTTCTTGATTCATTAAAAGAGAGTATGCATGTTTGATTCAGTGTTTCCATGCCGAGGTTCCCCACAAGTTTATCCTATCAACTGACTTTATGTAACCTAGTTTTGTAACTTTGGTCCAGCACTGCCTAACTAACTGGTTACTGTTGTATGGGAGAGCTATGCTTGAAGCTTGAATGAAGTCCTTCAGTTTTGCATCTTTATGAGTTCCTGACTGTTGCCTTTGTGAATAATTTAGGGATTCATAAAGAAGTGAGCCCTTCTCATTCCATGGAGTAGTCTAGAAAGCATGGCCCGCGTCTTCCTCGATAGTATATTGAATATGTTGTTTCATCTTTTCTCTTAATAGGAGGATGCTATTCCATATCCAACTAGAGTCATGCTTTCATTCTAAATTCCAAAAATCACTTTCCCTATGTAGTGTTTAACTGTCCACTCCTTCCATAAGCTCTGCTTTTTACTAATTATTATCTCAAGTTGGGATGAGATGGCTGCTACATTCCAAGTTTTTAGGTCAATGTAAAATAAATTTTAAAATGTATAAATTAATAAAAATAATTAATACAATTGTTGAATTGAACTTTTATAGCAATTCAGTTAATTAATTGAAGTAAAAAATTAATTAAAACGACATATAAAAGTTATATATTTGATTTAGCTAAAGAATTGGCTTAAATAAATTAATTAAATAATTGATTTACTAGTTGGATCAATTTGGACTGAAGTTTTGAAGCCCAAACTACCGGGGGCAGACCAAGGAAATACAAAGGAGTGTGGAGACCTAGACTTCAAGGATAGAGAGAAATGCGCTTGATATTTGTGAGCCGGTTAGCTATAAATAGCCACCTCATTTTTTCTCTCTTTACACTTAGACAAACTCTAACCTTTATTATTGGACATTATTGATGACTTACTGATAGACTTGCATCCTATAGTTAAGGAGAAAGAACCAAGGAGTTTAGAGAAGGAAACGACTAGCAAACAAGGTGCTCGCTGATCGGTGGGTTCACGATAAGATAAACTACAATTTTGACTAATTCATGTATACACACACACTCCTATGTTTAATTCAGCTATGGATTAATTAAATTATTCTATAAGTTAAATATAATTTTAATAATTAAATTAATAAGTAAAATCAATTTTGTTTTCGGTTTAAAATAAAATATTTCATTTATTCCAATTTGAGTTTTTAATATATATATATATATATAAGTGTGTGTGTGTGTGTTTATGATAGAATTTTTATTTACAAAAAAGTTTTTATGCTCATGGGTTTCAGATAAAAATCAGTTCTTATTATTAGAAAAAAGTCAAATGTTCTAAAATTTTGAATTTCCAAAATGTAAGATGTATATATACACATGCATATATATATATATATATACGAATGAATTATATTTTCTTCCAAAATAATTATAATCTTTTGGCACATGACTTTGAAGTTAAAAAAATTAATTTCGAAAAGGTTAAAATATTGTTATAGTTAAATTATTAACTAATTATATCTGTATGGATCATTAAATAATATATGTTTATATAAATGCCAACAAATTTTTTTTAATGTATATGCAAATATATGGTTCATTTTTAAATAATGCTATATTATATAACAAACTATATTAAAGAAATATTATTAATAGGTTATATTAGTGTGGATATAAACCTGTATATTTATGTATGTGTGTGTATTACAGTATCCTCAACCTATAATCTGAAAGCTATTCATTGACCATAAATCAAAGTGTTTAATTATGTGTACATACCTTCATCATGTTTTACCCTGAGTTAGATCATGATTTTAACGTAGTTATAATGTTTGTATTATGACTAGGAACATGTTATTAAAATTAAATACAAAATTAAATTAATTAAATATTATAATTCGTTCATAAAAAAATTTAAAAAAAATACACAAATTAATTAAATTAAATTTATACCATAAACTCTTTTATTAATCGATACTAAATATTATTTAGTATAAAATGTTTATTTATGTAACCAGAAAATACGATCTTGTGCAAATTAGTGAAAGGAATTTTGTAAAGGTTGGATTTTCGAGGGACGGCCGGATATTCGTCCCTCGAAAATCGATACTAATACGTCCATTGTATTTCGTGCCGAGTATTCAAGTGTCGGAAAACCGATCATTAGGGTTGAAAGAAAGAAAAGATAGGAGAGAAGAAGGTAAACAACACAAAATCTCAGAAAGCAACAGAACAATATATATTACTCAATGAATTTTATTACAAAGTCATTTCAAAACTGTAACAACCCTAAATTTAAGCTATAATAATTAATTAACAAATTAACTAAATAATAAAATAACTTTGTGAAATTATTAGAATTAAACCACGATAGTTGCACCATTGTGTTCGTGACGATTTTCTGGTCAATTTCCATATATAGATTGTCAAAATCTGGACTAAAATGAAGAAGTTATGGAATAAACAAGAAAATAGACAAAAGAAAAAATATATAAAGGGTAGGGTCAGCCCTTACTATAGCCAGGTCGACCTATAGGTCAACCCACATATGAATTTGGACGTGTAATCATCCAGTTTCAAGCAGTGACGTGTTTTGTTGTTTTTATTCCATCTCGTGCGTCCATGCTTCCATCTGACGGTTCCCATCGAGCCTATGACATGGTTGCACCAGATTTAATCTTCAAATCCAACGGTCTGAGATCCACAAGTGACACTATAAATAAGAACCTAGGCGTAGTTATTTTTCTCATTCAGATTTTCTCCACCTAGGTTCATTGCCTGAGGCTGGACCCTAAAAGAAATATTTTTCCAAGCAGAAGATCTTTTTAATTAAAATATTTTATACCCTAGAAGTGGATCTGGGAAGGCCGAGGAAAAGATCTAAGGACCACGGGTGAGTGTTTAAGTAATTATTTTAGATTTTTAAGTAATTTAAAATAATAGGGTTCTCAATAGTTGTAGTTTTTCTACAATTTTGAGACCGCTTTTATATAAGTTGTTAAGTTGTTACAGTTAAATTTTAATGTTCTTTTCAGTCTATTTTGTTCGGCTATTTTTATTTAGCTATTTTATTCATTTATTTACAGTTATTTACTGTTATTTACAGTTATTTGTATTTTATTTACATCTGTTGTATGCTAGAATTCAGCTTGTAAATTTTGGTTCTTTTTATTCCTTTTTACGCAAATATAAATAATATAAAGAGGATAATTCGCTAATATGGACTAAATTGTAGGAATACTAAATTTACAAAAAAAATTATGTAAATAAGAAGAACTGTAATAAAAAGAATATAGACTGAAATAGGCAAATTTGACATTTGCAAGCAAGTTTATAATTAGTAGTTATAACTAAAAAGACAAGATAAAAGAGAAATTATAAGGTAGGTTATAATTAAATAGAAAGAACAGAAAAGGCTTATTTTAAGACTTAGAGTTAAGTTAATAAGAAAATAGAGCAGAATTAACAAAAGAGGCTTATTTTAAAGACTTACACTAAGTTAATAAGAAAATATAGCAAAGATAACAGAAGAGGCTTATTTTAAAGACTTGGAATAAGTTAATAAGAAAATAGAGCATAATTAATAGAAGAGGCTTATTTAAAAGACTTATAATAAGTTAATAAGCAAAGATAGGAGTAGGACCTGTAGCGGCAGCATTTCCCTTTCAGTCAGGAACTGATGGTCTCATAATAGATTAGGTGGGGCAGGGACACGCTTATGCTGTTTAGGGTAGATAAGTGGTCAATAGATAGAAGCCAAAATCAGGGGATTTGGACAAGGGGCGCAACTAGATTTTGTTTGTCAGGACCCATACCGGCAGCTTTCCCCTTCAGTCAGGAACTGATGGTCTCACAACACACTCAGGTGAGGCTGGGCACGCTTATGGTTTTTTGGGTAGGTAAGAGGTCAAAAGAGGGAGCAACAGATAGTGCGAGCCGAACGGTGGCCGAGCGTGCGGCCTCGGTGCAGGGATATAAGTCGCTATTTAGTTCTAAAGCGCTAAACATGTGTCTTTTTGCTGTGTGACCCACAGGATGAGACTAGCTCACAGTGGCACAACAGAGATAGAAAGCCGACCAAATGGTAGAATTAGGACTTCAGCCTAATTACAGTAGGATTAGGATTTCAGCCTAATCAAAGCAGCAATCTAAGACAAGTGCAAACAATCGAAAATGATCAGAACTATTTAAGCAAAGCAAACAGTTAAACAGTATTCTATTCCAGCTTTATCTTTTCCTTTATTTCCTTTTATACTAGAACCGTTGCTAAGTCTATTATCTTTATCTTTCTTAAAAGTACTAGTAGTTACTTCCAATCACCAGACTTATATTCTGACCCACTCCTTTATTTGCCTTTCCCCCCCATAGGCCAGCAGAGGCAGGGATAGTAGACTTGGATTTCTTGGAGACCCATTTGTAGAGCTTTCTCATTCTTCATGTATTCTTCTTCTTTTCAGTCTTCATTTCATTTGGATTTTGATGTAACGGTACTTTTTGAGAGGGATGGTTATTTTTATGTACTCTGATGATGTCACTGAGATGGTATTTTTCATAAGACATGTGTATTCAGTTTTTAAGACATATTATGTATTTAGTCTTATGACTTATTTTATGGAGTAATGAAGTTTAATTTTAAATATTTCTACTGTTTTATTTATTTGCCTTATGAATCTTAGTCTCTGTAAAGTTTTAGTTATACATATAATGCACCATATTCTTTAGTGTGGCCTTTTTAGGTGTTTCCTGGAGATTTGACCAGGCAACTGAGTGCTCGGCATTGGCCACTACTCGGCATAAAGGACTGTTCGGCATCCAGGAGGGCACGGTGAAGCGCGCGGCATCCAATGGGAGCCGGCATCCATAGCGTTCGGCATCCGTAGTGCTCGGCGTCAGTTAGTGTTCAGCGACAACCAATGCTCGGCGCTAGCGTTCGGCATTCAGTGGAGCTCGGCATCAGAGAGTGTCCGGCATCCAGGAGTGTTCGGCGAAGCACTTGTCATCCAGGAGTACTCGGCGTGGTACTCGGCGTCAGGAGAACTCGGCATCCCAAGGTACTCAGCGTCAAGTGGTGTTCGGCATCAGGAGAACTCGGCATCCCAAGGTACTCGGCGTCAAGTGGTGTCCGGCATCAACTAGCACTCGCCTGCAAGAGCGCTCGGCGTCCCTGGTACTCGGCATCGCAGGGTACTCGACATCAGTAACACTCGGCGTTAGGATAACTTGGCAACGAGAGCGCTCGACGCATTCAGTAAGCACAACTTCACAAGGACCGTTCGGCACGGAAAGCATCGTTCGGCATGGGAAAGACTGCTCGGCATCAGAGCGTTCGGCATACCAGGATCGGCATGCAGCGACCACCGTACTGAGGCTTGACCGTTCGGCTATCCAGCCCATCCCATATTTGCCTATAAATAGGGGGGTAGGGTCACAGTGAAATGGATCCTTTTTTCGGAGAGAAAAGACGGGAAGACTCTGCCATTTTCAAGACTCACCTTCTCTATTCAAACAACTTCATTCAAGCATTTGATTTACGAATTGTATTTGTAATCAACCATAAAGGAAATCAATAAAGTTGAACAAAGTGGACGTAGGCAATTACGCCGAACCACTATAAATTTGGTGTTCTTACTTTCTGCATTTAAATTAGCATTGTCTTCTCTGTTTAATTTTCTTTCATCACTTATATCTCTACACAATCTTTCTGAACGAGGTTAGTGACCAATTTTGGTGCTAACACTTTGGTGCTTTCACTGAGAATTGAATTCTCAGACCTCAAGGATCTGCTTTGAAGCTACTGGATTGAATAAATCCCCCAAAAAAGATCCGACTCACTGATAGGACATCCGTTGATTCTACTCAGAGTTCATACCGATAACTCTACAATGGCAAGACCACGTACCAGGTCAGCTTCCCTTAATGCGGATGCCCGAGAGACTGCTAGCGTGCAACAAGCAGGACCTAGCAATCAACCAGCAATCCCAAGTGCAGGGATTGCCGCTCAAGAACAGACTCCAGTTGTCACCAGAGTGGAGTTCAACGACTTGATGAGAGAACTTAGGGAAAGCAGGAGACAACTGGGAGAACAGATGCAAGCTAATGCCAACCTGATGGCACAACTCACTCAACAGCAGCAACAGAATGCTGGGGGCAATCCAGCTGCTTATTCCTCTTCTGATAGCTCAACTTCTTCTGATGAGCCACCCAGGCGCAGACGCCGTAAGACTGAAACTGCAAGGGCAGATGCCGCTGTTCGAACAGCAGGAGACCGCGACCAAGCCAGAACTGGAAACTTCCGAACCGGAGTACAGGTGGAGGAGGGAGCTCCAGACCATCAAAATGCTAACAATGTTGAACCTCATGACGCACGATTGGCAGATCGCCAGGAAAGGAGGCATCAGCATGGACAGGCACGTAGAACTGACTCCAACCTCCCAGCTTCCATACAGACACCCGATCTGACAGCCATGATCAGGCAACTAATGAAAGAAAATCAGGGCTTATCAAATGACGATTGGGGAGTGTCAAGAAGTCATACTCCGTTCACGGATGTTGTGCTGCAAGCGTCCTACCCCAAGAAGTTTAGCATGCCAACCATTCCTGCATACGAAGGAAAGACTGACCCCAGACAACATGTAATGAGGTATGAATGGATGATGGATTCAGCCAGAGCAAATGATGCCACCAAGTGTAGGTGTTTTCCGATTACTCTATCTGGGATCGCTACTATGTGGTTCACCCGACTTCCTCCGCGATCCGTATCAAATTTCGAGGAGTTGGCAAAGAAGTTTATTGAGCAATTCAGGATACACACTACATGCCCGAAGGATGTGATGTCTCTGTCAAGTGTAATCCAAAATCCTGGAGAGTCGCTGAAGGAGTACTTACAAAGATTCCACATGGCGGCAACTGAAGTCAGTAATCCCAACGACCATGCAATTCTAATGGCTGTGATGAGAGGTGTTGATCCGGATTCTGAATTCGGAGATTGGCTGGCAGGAAAACCTCCGACTACGCTAGAGCGTTTCTACTCCAAGGCGCACCAGTTCATAAGAAGAGAGGAAGCTAGGTGGGTACGACGAGACAAGGCACCGGGACCTGCCCAAGAGTCAATTAAGAGCAATGTTGCTGTGAAGCAATCTGGAGACAATTCAGGGAAAGTCCAAGTCAACGTCCAGAATAAGCCTATGCAGCCCAAAGAATCCGGAGGAAGGAGTCAAGGAAAGAGGAAAGAAGCGGGAAAGTGGAAGTCGAGAATTCCAAGCTACAGCGAGTACACTCCGCTAAACGCCCCACTTGAGAACATTTACCTATCCACATGCAATACTTTTCAGTACAGAAAACCACGTCCGAAAGAATCAACTGAAGAACAGAAACGGACTGGGAAATATTATCGCTTCCATGAAACCTATGGACACAACACGGAAGAATGCAGACACCTACATGACGCTATCGAGAAATTGATCAGACAAAAGAAGTTGCAAGAATTTGTGAAGGATCCGCAGGAAGGAGGACAGGGAACGTCCGACCCAGGTCGTGCACCGGCTCCACGTCATCCAGAGGAACCTGCCCGGACTGTTGGAAGACTGGTTATAAATACAATTATCGGCGGACCTCATCCCGCAGATAAGAACTGGCAAGAGATGGAGCGATATGCGAACTCCTTGAAGCATGCGGATTTCGAGTGCTGTTCAAACGTAGAGGACGGGGCCCCTGCTAAGCAGCAGCGCGTGATGACAGACGATATTGTGTTCAGAAACAGAGACGCTGATCAGATAGAGGCTCCGACCATCGATCCCATGGTCATATCTGCAACAATCGGACCAGCGTATGTAAAAAGAATTTTGATTGATTGTGGAAGTTCAGTCAACATCATCTTCAAGAAGGCATACGATCAGATGAAACTAGAGACAAAAGACTTGAAACCATCCAAAGCTCGTATCCACGGCTTTAACGGCGCTGCGACTGATGCAGTAGGATATGTCGAGTTACCAGTTGAACTGGGACAAGGCGAGTGTCGGAGGGTACGAATTCTACCCTTTGTAGTTTTGGATGTGGACTCTCCATATAATGTTTTCTTGGGTCGGCCGGCCCTGGCTGAATTTAGGGCGACACTAGCCCCGTGGTGCTTGACTTTGAAGTTCCCGACTGACAAAGGAGTAGGCATTGTTCACGGAGACCAAGCAGCTGGTCGTTCTTGTTATGTGGCCGAGCTCCGAGAAGCCCACCGGAGGGAAAAAGGAAAGGGTGCGGACAATCCTGTCCGCATCCTAAACCCGAATAATTGACAAGTAGTGCCCGAGCCCTGGCTCGGGCATAGTTCTCGGATCTACGGAGATATAGATCCGAGAGACGACGATGAGAAACCCAGGGAAGAGAAGGCGGCACCGGCTGAATTAACAATTGACATTTCGGTTAGCCGTGACGACCCTTCGCGAATACTGAAGATCGGATCACAGTTAGGCCCCGCAATGACAGAAGACCTTAGCGACTTCCTCCGAGCAAACCTTGATGTTTTTGCCTGGACGCATTCTGATATGTGTGGGATTTCTCCCGCCATCACAAGTCATATGTTGAACGTAGACCCGAAATACGTCCCAGTCAAGCAAAAAAGGAGAGGAATGGATTCAGAGAGATCCGCCGCTCTTGGAGAGGAGGTGGACAAACTCAAAGCAAATGGGTTCGTCCGCGACGCCCTCTACCCGGAGTGGGTCTCCAACCCCGTGCTAGTAAAAAAGGCAAATGGGAAATGGAGGACTTGCATAGATTATTCCGACTTGAACAAAGCATGCCCTAAGGACAGTTTCCCGTTGCCTTGGATCGATCAGTTGGTCGATTCCACTGCAGGGCACGAATTGTTGTCATTCATGGATGCGTACTCGGGATACAACCAAATCCCAATGCATATTCCGGACCAAGAACACGCCAGCTTCGTTACAAATGTTGGGCTGTATTGCTATGTAGTGATGCCCTTTGGACTAAAGAATGCTGGAGCAACTTACCAACGTCTGGTGAATCGAATGTTCAAGGACCAGCTGGGCAAAACCATGAAAGTCTATGTGGATGACATGCTCGTGAAGTCACGGCAGTCAAACGACCACATTCAAGACTTAGCTGAAATGTTTAACATACTCAGGTCCTATGGAATGAAGATCAACCCGCTGAAGTGTTCTTTCGGCGTTGCATCAGGGAAGTTCTTAGGATTCATCGTCAACGCTAGGGGAATCGAAGCCAACCCAGAAAAGATCCAAGCCATTCGAGATGTACAAGCGCCCAGGACTATAGCAGGAACAGAGCTTGAACGGAAAAGTGGCTGCGCTGAGTCGATTTATATCCAAGGCAACTGACAAGTGCATCCCATTCTTCGACATAATAAAGAAAGGAAAGAGGAATTTTGAATGGACGTCTAGCTGCAAGGAAGCTTTCCAGAACTTGGTAAGGCATCTGGAGAGCCCACCAATGCTATCTAAACCAGTTGACCATGAGATGCTGTACGTTTACTTGGCTATATCCCCTCATTCGATAAGCGCAGCTTTGGTCCGTGAGGAGGATCGAGTCCAGAAGCCGGTATATTATGTTAGCAAGCGTTTAACGGGGGCAGAGAAGAATTACCCTAAAATTGAGAAATTGGCTTATTGCTTGGTGATTGCATCGCGCAAGCTACGCCCGTACTTTCAAGCGCATTCAATCGGCGTTTATACCGATCAACCCCTGAGGCAGGTACTTCAACGACCGGAAACTTCTGGAAGATTGCTAAAATGGAACATCGAGTTGAGCCAATTCGATATCGCGTACTTACCACGGAGAGCTATCCGAGGGCAAGCGTTAGCAAACTTCATCGCTGAATTTACCATACCCATCAAACCGGACGATCACGACATCATCCCCCCCATTCGATGGAAATTATACACTGACGGTGCATCAAACGACCGTTGCTCCGGCGCGGGCGTAGTTCTTATAACTCCGGAGAACCGATCAATCTGTTATGCCCTGAAGCTCGATTTTCCGGCTACGAACAACGAAGCT
Organism: Allium fistulosum; assembly: GCA_030737815.1. Lineage (NCBI taxonomy): Eukaryota > Viridiplantae > Streptophyta > Magnoliopsida > Asparagales > Amaryllidaceae > Allium > Allium fistulosum. The sequence continues at coordinate 925,377,523 of CM060906.1, forward strand.
GAATATGAAGCATTGATCGCTGGCTTGAAGCTTATCAAAGAACTCGGAATCAAATCGATCGAAATCTTTTGTGACTCGCAGTTAGTGGTTTACCAAGTACGAGGAGACTACCAAGCAAAAGGACGAAAACTTGCTCCGTACCTCGTTCAGGTCCAGGAACTACTATCAAATCTTGAGTGTTATGACATTTCACATATCCCGCGAGAGCAAAACAAAGAAGCCGACTTGTTGGCTAAGTTCGCGAGTACCGACGATGTTCAACAAATGGGATTGTATCCCGTGGAAGTCTTGCATGCCCCGAGTGCAGACGAGATGAAAATCGACCTTGTGTTGGAAACAGAGATCGAGAAGGACTCGTGGATAACCCCATTCAAACTGTACCTGACAACCGGGGCTTTACCAGAAAGAAGAAGCGAAAGACGACAGGTCCTTCGAAAGGCTGCGCGGTACGTAATGCAGGATGGATCCATGTACCGGAAAGGATTCTCAGTCCCATTGTTACGATGCATCGCTCATGATGAGGCAAAGCGAGTCTTGAGGGAAGTCCACGAAGGGGAATGCGGCGACCATACTGGGGGGGAGACGCTAGCAAAGAAGATCCTCCGCTATGGGTATTACTGGCCCACCGTAAACCGGGATGCCGCGGATTACGCAAGAAAATGCGACAAGTGTCAAAGATATGCAAAAATCCCGAGGGCTCCGTCAACGGAACTCACACAAATGATCAGCCCTTGGCCATTCGCGATCTGGGGAATCGACATAATCGGCTCTTTGCCTCTATCCAAAGGTGGTGCGAAATACGCGATAGTTGCAGTCGACTATTTCACGAAATGGGCTGAGGCAGAACCTTTGGCCACTATCACCTCTAAGAAAGTCATTAACTTCGTTGTACGAAACATTATATGCCGCTTCGGTCTTCCACACACCATCATTACGGACAACGGAACGCAATTCGAAAGTAGAGAGTTCAAAGAGTTCTGTTTAAAGTACGACATCGAGAAAAAGTTCGCTGCCGTTGCACACCCAAAAGCTAACGGACAAGTCGAGGCCGTTAACAAAATAATCAAGTCCATACTAAAGAAGCGTCTGGAGAAGGTAGGAGGCAAGTGGGTAGATGAACTCCCGACAGCATTATGGGCATATAGGACTACCCACAAGTCCGCGACCGGCCACACTCCGTTTGCCTTGGCATACGGCTCTGAAGCCGTAATACCCGTGGAACTTGAAGTTCCATCGCACCGAGTGACATACTATGACCCCAAGACGAACCAAAACCTCTTGCTGGAATCACTAGACTGCATCGACGAAAAGCGTGAAGAAGCTGAGTTAAGGGCGGCGACGCACAGACATCGAGTCAAGCGCTACTACGATGGCAGAGTCCGCCCAAGAATCTTTGATGTGGGTGATCTCGTTCTGAAACGAGTCTTCCCAGTACCATCACGCATGAATCCCAGCTGGGAAGGTCCATACGCCATTGAACGGAAGCTTGGAGAAGGAACGTTCAAGCTAGCGACCGTTGATGGCGCGACACTCCCCCGAGCATGGAACAGTGAACATTTGCGGCACTATTACATTTAGCATGTTTCCCTTTCTTGTTATAGGCACTATTGTTTTCTGCATGTTTCCATTCAATAATGACTTAGTTTCCTTTTGAAGTTGTAATCGAGCAATTTAGTTGATTTTCATTAATAAAGGCGTGAAGCCACATTTTCTATGAAGTTTCTGTATCTCTTAATTGAATGATAAATTACATTATTCTGTGCGGCGTACAGACTCATACAAACGATTTCCAATCTCCAAATCCCCAGAGTGCGGAGCGGAGTACTCTAAGTTCCCAGAGCGCGAACTAGAGTATAAACGATTTCCAATCTCCGAATCCCCAGAGTGCGGAGCGGAGTACTCTAAGTTCCCAGAGCGCGAACTAGAGTATAAACGATTTCCAATCTCCGAATCCCCAGAGTGCGGAGCGGAGTACTCTAAGTTCCCAGAGCGCGAACTAGAGTATAAACGATTTCCAATCTCCGAATCCCCAGAGTGCGGAGCGGAGTACTCTAAGTCCCCAGAGCGCGGACTAGAGTATAAACGATTTCCAATCTCCGAATCCCCAGAGTGCGGAGCGGAGTACTCTAAGTTCCCAGAGCGCGAACTAGAGTATAAACGATTTCCAATCTCCGAATCCCCAGAGTGCGGAGCGGAGTACTCTAAGTCCCCAGAGCGCGGACTAGAGTATAAACGATTTCCAATCTCCGAATCCCCAGAGTGCGGAGCGGAGTACTCTAAGTTCTCAGAGCGCGAACTAGAGTATAAACGATTTCCAATCTCCGAATCCCCAGAGTGCGGAGCGGAGTACTCTAAGTTCCCAGAGCGCGAACTAGAGTATAAACGATTTCCAATCTCCGAATCCCCAGAGTGCGGAGCGGAGTACTCTAAGTCCCCAGAGCGCGGACTAGAGTATAAACGATTTCCAATCTCTGAATCCCCAGAGTGCGGAGCGGAGTACTCTAAGTCCCCAGAGCGCGGACTAGAGTATAAACGATTTCCAATCTCCGAATCCCCAGAGTGCGGAGCGGAGTACTCTAAGTCCCCAGAGCGCGAACTAGAGTATAAACGATTTCCAATCTCCGAGTCCCCCAGAGTGCGGAGCGAAGCACTCTAAGTCCCCAGAGCGCGGACTAGAGTATGAACAGTCTCAAGTCTCCAAGTCCCCGGAGCACAGTGTCAGCAAACCAAATAAAGACAAGAGAATCATTCAAACAAGAAGGAACTAAAATTTTATTCGATAAGTCCAAAATAGGGATACAAGATCACTCCTACAAAATTCGGGCCTATACAAACTACAAGTTATGAAAGATAGAAACTGTTACAAACTTAGGCAAAAAACTTGTTGAACAAGTGCATCGATCATTTCTTCGACTTCTTCTTCTTGTCTGCCTTCGGTGTTTCCGACGACTCCTCTCCCTCACGTTTCTTCTTGGACTTTTTGCTTGCTAGAGAGACGGAGTCAGGAGTAGGAGACGGAACATCTAATGGTTTAGACCTGCCCGGGAGAATGATTTTCAAAGGTCTATTCCGCGGGTCAGTAAGTTCCAGGACTTCAGATTCAACTTTGACTTTGACCTTTCTCTTCTCCTCGTCGGCAAGACGATCCTTCATGCTCATCTCTGAAGTATGTTCAGAGGCGCCAGTGATTTTAACTTCGTCGCTTCCTTCGGCAGGAGACGAGGTATCAAGTTTGTCATCGTCAAGCGCCCCGATCACTTGAGCGTCTGGGCCGGGAGTTACCCCTGCGTGAGCAGCGTCGCTTGTTTTCCCCGCTTCCTCCTTGGCGTCATCGCTCCTCGGAGTTAGCTCAGTGTCAGAACAACCTGTGAGACATATAAGAAGTGGGCATTAGAACGAATAACCACTGCTAAAAAAAAAAATTACGGATCACTTCGACTTCTAGAGAAAGAAGAGTCTCCTACCAGGATCAGGTTGGCTGTCAGTGGCGCGAGGGGTTTCACCCTCCAGGATAGGTGACAGCACATGAACGCCGAGCCCAGGATCTTCGGGGTCGTAGCTGGCATGCTGCTCGAATGGATCAAGCGTCGACCGACCAGCCGATTGAGCAGCATAAGGAGCGGCAGTGTGAGGAGTAGTAGTGTCGGCCTCTGACGGGCCGGCCTCGTTATTCTTCTCTTTCGAAGGGGAAGAGCCTTTGCCATAGAGAGCCAATGCTACGGATAAATCCGATGGCTCATTCCCCCTCAGGAACTCCTTCACCAGTGCATCTTCGTCGATTTCTTCGGAGCCTGATTCGACTTTCTTGATCTTTATCAGAGTCTCCCATGCCTCAACCAGGGATTCATGGTAGCCGTCGCCCAAGAATGTTAGGTCGCGGTGCATAAGGACGCGGGCTCCGTACTCGGCGATCAACGGGTCAAACATACTTTTGACTTCTTCCCTGCCGGTCTCTGCGGCCGCCTCCAGGCGAGAATCAAGCTCCTCCTCAGCCATTCTTTTGCCCTCCTCACGGGCCTCATCCTTCATTTTCTCGACCCCGGCAAGTTCACCATCAAGCTTTGCCTTCAGGAGCCGGGTAGCCACAATCTCATCACAATACCGCTGTGATTCTTCCTGAGCGGCTATTTTGTCTTCTTTCTCCTTGGAGAGTTGTTCTTTCAGCTCTTTGACTTGAGTAGCGAGCGCGTCCCTTTCTTTTTGGACAGAGTCTTTTTCTAGGGCAAGGGCGCTGCTGCGCTGAACTGCTTCGTCAAGCTCCTTTTTGTGAGCCACCTCTAAGCGAGTAACTACCTCGGCAGTATCTTTTGCACCTTGTTCAGCGGCTTCTAGCTTTAACTTATAAGAGGCGAGTTCTTCATCTTGAAGTTTGATGATTTTCTTATCGCTGTCAGCCTCCAGAGTCAGACGGTCAATCTCGTGTTGACGCTCAACAGATACTTCTGATATCTTCTCCACCAAGTGCACGAATGCGTCGTGTTGAACATAGACGTCATTGTTGCATGCAATGGCACTTTGCTTCACGTGCCCAGGAATGTGATGGATGGCCGGGAGGAATTTCAAACCGTCAAAACAAATTTTCGGAAACTTGGCCTTAAGGTCGACCATCTTTTCTGCAACAGTCGGGTCCACGGCAGGAGCAGGAGGAGGAGGCTTAGAGAATTCCGTTCTTTTACGCGGCTCTCGAACTTGCCTCGTACTCGATGAACTGGAATGTTGTTCTCGAGCAGCATCAGACTGATAACACTTCTGCAAAGACTTCTCTTTATCCGGCTCAGCAGTAGGAGGAAGATCACGGGACTGAGAAGATTGATAGTGTGCTTTCTTGCGGTGAGACGACTCGCGAGGGCGATTGTCCCTATCTTCGTAATCACCTCGGTCCCGGCGTCTGCCTGAACCGGAATCCCGTCCGGAGTGGTGAAATATTGAAGACCCCTAAAGACGATCAAGTCCGTGGGAGCGGCCCATATCACCTGCAAAGAAGGAAGATAACAACGAATTAAGGAGAATTCACGAATTAAAAAGACTTGAAGTATGTTATGGAATGCGCATGTGCGTGTGTGTCCTAAGTGTTCCCCCCGACGGACCCGTTCGTTTGTCTTTGCTAATCGGTGTATTGTCTCTATGAGCCGGTAGTTGAACTCCTACATTGCCTCTAGCGGGCGAGGAGAATTTGAGAGCTTCAGGATCGTCGAACCCGTAATTAAGTATGTCTTCGGGAATAGAGAGGTTCGAGAGACCTCTCAGAGAACTCTCCAGACGCTGCGAAGAAGCCTCTTTTTCAGGAGGGATAGGCGTAGATTTTGAGGTGTCGCCAACCTTCTCTTTCTGAACCGTATATTTCAGCTTTTTCTTTCCCTTCGAAGGGGAGGATGATGTCTCAATGTCCTGAACTTCGATTGCCGGATTCCAAGCAGGACCCACGTTCTCGCCCTGAGTGTCGGGTGCATCATCCTCTCTATGCTCGCCTTCTTCGTGCGCGTCGGGAGCGCGACGCGACGACGGGCCGGCAAGTTTTTTCCCTTTACCAGATGAAGGTTTGGGAATTGTAACACCTTCTGGGAGGCTGACCCGACGATCAGGAGCTAGCAAGCCGAACCCCGACAGCGATTCATTTGAAATGATAGCTCGAATATCTCGATCCTCGGCCGGAAGAGCTCTAATCGCGTCGACAGCATCGGAATATCCTCGGCCTTCCGGACGCGGGTTAATACCTGAAAAGAGGAAATGAAGAGTTAAGAAAAACGTGACTCCCATTAAGTACGAGTAACGGTTCAGCAGAGAGACTTACTGCCTTCAACCCATCTCCTAGCGAAACCAGACGGGCATCGCACGTAGAACCATTCCTGTTTGTACAGGGCGAACTTGCTGCAGGCCCCTGTCAAGATCTGGCACTTGTGATACGGCTCGAGGAAAATGAAGGAGGGGCTATCTTTCCGTCTCTTGAACATGTAAATGTATCGAATATCACCGGGGGTTGGAGGTCTGGAGAAGACAGCCATGAAGAGTAAATAAGTCCCATATAGGAACGCATGACCATTCGGGTGCAGCTGCGACGGAGCGATGTCTATATACTGCAGCACATCCCGGAGAAATAGGTTAAACGGAGGCACGCTGCCCATCCAGCACATGAACTTGTTGCAGGCCGTGTACCCGACTGGGGGCAAATGAGGACGGTCGTGTCTCGAGGGAACTAACACGTCAGTAAAGGGAATTCCGTGAATGGAACATATCCGTCGCAGAGCGGCCTCATTGACCCTCGAGGCTTGAGAATCGACCGGATTGTCCAGTAAGATGGTTGACTCCAGAGCATCGGGCGCCAGATTATGAGCGGGAGAGATTGACGGGTTGGAAGCATCTGCGGCTCCTTGCTTTGTTGACGGCCCAGGCCTGTCAGATATGGTGGCAGAACTAGATTTTCCTGACATCCCGAATAAATAATGAACCTGGCTAAATGCTTGAGAAAGCTATACTTGAAAAACGTTGAGCGTTAGAATTAGCAACACGAGTTTTCCCCCCATGTGGTGTGTGAACTAGTGCAAGCAATTGTGTACAGACAATAAGAATCTAAAGGTTTTAAAGATATAATAATTAGCTTCGAATCATCGCCTTCGAAGACCGTCATCGCTGACCGTCTCAAAAAGCTTGCCTTGAGGTGATTACAGTTCAAGATGCAGAAAACATGTAATTTATGAAGTGTCCGGCTTAAGTCTAATTTGACATTTATATCGTTCGGCAGTTACATTGTTCATCCTGAGAAGAGTTTGGCATGTATCTTGGTTCGGTTAAGTCATTGTCAAGTGTTCGGCATTTGAATGTTGTTCGGCTTGAATTATTGTGCAACAATTGTATTGTCCATCCTAAGTATAGTTCGGCACATATATTGTTCGGCCTAGGTATTTATGTTGTTCGGCATTTTTGATGTTCGGCAATTTATATTGTTCGGCATTTTTGATGTTCGGCAAATATGATGTTCGGCACGTATATTGTTCGGCCTAGGTATTTATATTGTTCGGCATTTTTGATGTTCGGCAAACATAATACTCGGCATATATGTCTATTCGGCATAAGGGTACTGTTCGGCCTTAGTTCGTTCGGCCAAGGCAGTGCTCCGCCCTCGATCATAACTCCGCCCTGCTCTTTCTCCATTCACGACGAACGACAGAGACAAGATCGCCCGGCGAAGGTTACGCCGTTCGACGCCCCATCTCCCTTTTTCTTCCAATCTTGATCGGCACAAAGGAGCTAGGTCTAACTACCATGCATTGTTCGGCGACTCCGAACGTGCGAACCACTTCTACTAGCCACACATTGTACACCATGTGATGAACCTAAAGATTGAAGTAATGTAATCGTGGAGGGAATGATACCTAGTTCGGCGATCGAGATTGAGGAAGGATCAACTAGACTTTAAATCTGATAGAGTGGCAAGAATTGCAAATCTCTGGGAATAATAGAAGAGAAAGCGTAAAGGGAAAGTGGTGGAAGGGCGACTGGTTATATAGAGGGAGGTAGAAGTCAAAAAGGCCATGACCGGTAGAACCGGTCAAGGTCATAGCGTCCGGCCCCGGCGCATAACGGTTCGGCAGTGAAGCATTGCTCGGCAAGGAAGCACCGTTCGAACGCGCATGTCTCGTTCGGCATTGGGGAACACGTCTGGCACACATCGATCCCACAAAGGGGACGTCTCCGTTCGAGGTTAGCCAAGGGTTTAAAACGTGACGAAAAGGTTGCACAGTTCAAAGCGTACTACGTTCGGCCACGCGATACACTTTGGGGGGCAAGTGTTTCCTGGAGATTTGACCAGGCAACTGAGTGCTCGGCATTGGCCACTACTCGGCATAAAGGACTGTTCGGCATCCAGGAGGGCACGGTGAAGCGCGCGGCATCCAATGGGAGCCGGCATCCATAGCGTTCGGCATCCGTAGTGCTCGGCGTCAGTTAGTGTTCGGCGACAACCAATGCTCGGCGCTAGCGTTTGGCATTCAGTGGAGCTCGGCATCAGAGAGTGTCCGGCATCCAGGAGTGTTCGGCGAAGCACTTGTCATCCAGGAGTACTCGGCGTGGTACTCGGCGTCAGGAGAACTCGGCATCCCAAGGTACTCAGCGTCAAGTGGTGTTCGGCATCAGGAGAACTCGGCATCCCAAGGTACTCGGCGTCAAGTGGTGTCCGGCATCAACTAGCACTCGCCTGCAAGAGCGCTCGGCGTCCCTGGTACTCGGCATCGCAGGGTACTCGACATCAGTAACACTCGGCGTTAGGATAACTTGGCAACGAGAGCGCTCGACGCATTCAGTAAGCACAACTTCACAAGGACCGTTCGGCACGGAAAGCATCGTTCGGCATGGGAAAGACTGCTCGGCATCAGAGCGTTCGGCATAACAGGATCGGCATGCAGCGACCACCGTACTGAGGCTTGACCGTTCGGCTATCCAGCCCATTTGGGAAGTCCAGCCCATATTTGCCTATAAATAGGGGGGCAGGGTCACAGTGAAATGGATCCTTTTTTCGAAGAGAAAAGACGGGAAGACTCTGCCATTTTCAAGACTCACCTTCTCTATTCAAACAACTTCATTCAAGCATTTGATTTACGAATTGTATTTGTAATCAACCATAAAGGAAATCAATAAAGTTGAACAAAGTGGACGTAGGCAATTACGCCGAACCACTATAAATTTGGTGTTCTTACTTTCTGCATTTAAATTAGCATTGTCTTCTCTGTTTAATTTTCTTTCATCACTTATATCTCTACACAATCTTTCTGAACGAGGTTAGTGACCAATTTTGGTGCTAACACTAGGTGTACTAAGGGGTGTGGGGGTGTTTCACTTGGTATTAGAGCCTAGGGTTACCGGATTCCTAAAAACTTGTTTTAAATATAAAGTATTTTTCCAAAAGTAACCTATTTTTAAAAGTAGCATATCTTCAAACTAGAAGTATTTTTCAGTAAGAAACTCTTATTTTAGAAATAGTTTTTCAAGTATAGAAGAGAGTTTTTATAAAAAACCCCTCAAGTTCCAGTTCAACCTTCTTTCAATTCTTTCGAGCTTGAATTTCCTTCTCTTTGCATAGTATGGCTGACTAGTTCCGTAGAGCTACGGTACCAGAAGTGCAAGGGCAAGAGTCCAATATAGCACAAGCAGGTGGAGATCCCATAAATCCACCTACAACAGCCAATTTTTCTACGCTATGCAATGATTTCGCTAGTCTAGGAGGCAAGACGTTTTCTGGCATAGAAGATTTCGAGGAGGCATGAGCTAGGTTGGAGGATACAGAGCGAATGTTTAGGCTGTTAGGATTGTAGGAGCGACAGAGAGTTCAGCCTGCATCTTGGCAGCTGAAGGAAGAGCTTACAGAGGTTCCTAAGTCAAAAAGCTCTAGGAAGTCGTGGTGGAAGAACAAGAAGAATAAGGACAAGAGGAAAGAAGGCGAACCTCAGAAGCGGGTCAAGAAAAGCGGGAAATGCAATAGTTGTGGATTGGTTGGTCATTACGCAAGGGATTGTTTCAACTAGGGGCGGCCTGGTCACCTTAGTAGAGCTTGTCCTCACAGGACGGGGCAGAGAGCAGGCGCACCTACAGCGCAAGTACAGGCTTCGGATGCAACACCTTCTAGTAGTGGACTAGATAGAGGTAGGAAAGTCACCATGGAAGGTTTGATCTCTATTTCGGATTTTCCTATTCGAAGTCTTTTTGATTCTGGAGCATCACACTCTTTCATTTCTAGTTCCTTGGTTGATTGTTTGCACTTAGATATATCTTTAGTAGTAGACCCCATAGTTCTTTCAAACCCCATGGGAGGATCGGCACATTTATCCATGATTTATAGGGGTTTGAAAATTTTTATCCTAGGCGTAGAGTTTGACTGTGACGCCTGTGTACTGGGATTTTCAGGTATGGGATGATTTTGGGGATGGATTAGTTATCCACTTATGGAGCGATATTGGACGGCAAGAGGAGAGTCGTTAGACTAGAGACATGCAGCGGTAGGACTCTCGAGGTTTCTTGCGACCCACAGAGGTCAAGTCATGTTGAGCTTCCTTTATTCCCTTGACTCATCACTAGCAGGGTTAGGTTCAGTTCCAGTCGTTAGAGATTTCCCAAACGTCTTTGAGGATGATAGGGGACTACCCTGTAATGACCCGTAAATTTTCGATAATTAAATTATTAATTAATCAGTTTTGGAATTTAATGTTGTGAAAAATTAAAAATTTAAGATTTCATAATGAGAGAAATAACTAGAATGTAATGTTAGTAATCTTAATTTAAGGCAATTGACATCTATTTTAATGAAATTTCAATTGATTAAAATGATTGTAAAGTTAAATTTGGTTATACATTGCAAATAAGTAAATAAACCAAATGTTGTAATAAACGGTGAAATTGTATGTTCGTCTCTAACCAGAATAACAAATGTTGAATTTGAATAAATAATGGAGTGAATGTTTGAATGAAAGAATAACATAAGTTGTTATTTGAAATGCATTGGAGAAGTTGATTTTCAATAAGATAAAACATTTACTTTGTAAATAGTGTGTAAATTTTTTGTATATGAAATTTTAAAAAACATGTTTGAAGTGGTATAAATGAAAAGAAAACAATGTTTTATAACTAGAATTTGTTTGAAATTAGTAATGAAATGAATCAGAATTAGATTAATTGAAATGTTTCAATTAAAAGGAAACATAAATGAAGCTGTAATGAATGAGTTAATATAGGAACTTGCATTTTGTGTAAATATGGAATGAACATTTTAATTGTAACGACCCACTATTTTGGACCATTCAAACCGACAATAAATCCACACATGTTGGACTTGAATAATTCAAAACAATAGATTATAAATAATATTTGGCAAAACTTAGAATATATAGTAAATAAATCACAAATCACAGACACAGAGTAATATAACAATGCAGAAGAAGCAAAGAAATAGTAGTTCATGAAGCTACTATTTATATAACAGAGTTAAACAAAATACAGAAGAATTTATGAATACAAAGATGTCTCAATACAATAGTAAAATACAAGATCTGAATACATCACTGGAATCAACTGAACGACTAAAAGCAGAATCAATAGATAGTTGGATCTCCCAACAAAGCTCCAACTCCAAAGGTGAGTCTCGAATGCTGTATCACTCAGTCTGACCCGAGCGTAAAGCAAAACACAAAACACTCGAGTCAGGAAATACATACATATACAATGTAAACCAACTCAAGTGAACTGTAATAGAAAAGTACAAGTAACTTAAAGGATGCTTGGGACCGCCCATCCTCTAAGGATCCGTTAAACTATTTACTATGTAGTAATATTCGCTATTATAATAATGTCTAATAGTAAAATAAACTTACTTTTAAATAGCGTTAAGGAGTTACCCATATCCCCCTTAACACATAATAGTCCCAGTAGTCTATCCAGTATCAGCGTACCTCCAGATCGGGAGGCTACCCTAAATACTCCACATGCTACGGCACAAAACCAAATTCGTAGTAAAGCTCGCTATGGTAGGTGACACGGCACAACTAGGCAATGCCAGGGTAGATATACCAATTACGCATCCGGACTGGTGGTAACGCATAGCAGCCACTACCGCCCACCTCGGAACACACTCCCAAATCAAATCGAAGGGTGGCCACCAAATTAATCACAAAGTAATGGAATGGTATCGAAGAAATGTGTCCGATCAGAGGTGCTACCTCATTGGCTCGTCGATCGCTCATGTTTTAGCCACCTTATGCCAACTCACAAGAGTCGAGTCCACGTATATACCTTAATAGGATCATCGCCACCATCCTACTTCATTCTGAAATCTCCACCGCAAACACAGTTGTCAAAGTAGTTTTCGTTATCGACACAGAGTATGCCCATATCCGATCCCGGTCTCTTTGCCAACCAATCGTTATTATAACCCATGGATATTTATTTCGAAATAATTTATATCTCAAAACAAAATATCATATCCATTTCAAAACTAGTTTATACTTCAAAACCAAAATATCATATTCATTTCAAAACTAGTTTATACTTCAAAACCAAAATATCATATTCAAAACTAGTTTATACTCCAAAACCAAAATATCATTTGAACAAACCCAAATTTCCAATCACTGAATATTTCTTTCAATTTAATTAAACTTGGAGTATTCCTTTTTAAATCATCTTAAGCTAAAACCACTTTATAAAGCCATATTCTCAAATATTAAATTGCAAATCAATATATTCAAACAATTCTTAATTAAATACTATTTCAATTAATTTCATTTCCAAAATCATAGTACTTTCAAAGTTATAACACCTTTGAAACCAAACACTTTGAAACCATAATACTTTGAAACCGTATCAATTTTAAAATGTTATCATTTGGAAATCATAATATTTAGAAAAATCATAACACCCTTAAAATAATATTCATTACCAAAGTTATAGCATTTTTAAGTTCATTCATTCAATTATACCAATTTCGAAAACATTGTATTAACTTATAAATTTCAAAAATGTTTATATTTCACCTCAAAACATATTCATTTGAACCATTTAAATTCAATGTCAAAATCTTCCGAAATAATATTCATTTCCAAAGTTCATTGTAATTTCAGCAACACAGCACTTAAAAAGTGTTACGGTAAATATATTAACATTTCAAAAACATTGTTAAATTCAAAACAACCGCACTTATAAAGTACTATCGTAGGTATTTTAGTGTTGCGAAACAGTTCAGTTTAAGAAACAGCAGCACTGATAAAGTGCTGTAGTAGATATATTGGTATTTTCAGAAATAGTTCAAATTCAGAAACAGCAGCACTTATAAAGTGTTGTAGTATTTTAGTTATTTCAGAACATAGTTAAATTTCAGAAACAGCAGCACTTTGGAAATGCTGCCAATACAATTCCAGATTTATTATAACATTTCAGAAACATTAAAAACTTCAATTTTAGCCATTTTTTTTATAAAACATATCTCACATTTCAGAAATATTCATTTGGATATCAATTTACTTATAGTTTACATAAAATAACCTTTATAATTAAAATATCCAAATTTACTATAATTCATTTATTAAGTCAAAAGTACATTATTTTACTTAACTTTTTATTTTATCAAATAACTTATAACTTTATTTAAAATACCAATTTCATAAACAAAATATTCTTTTCATAAGTCAAACTTCACATTTCCAATTGAAAACCAAATTTCCATTATAAAGTTAAGTCATAATTTAAGGTACATTTTACCATTTTAAATCATAATTATTTATTCTACAAAACATATCTATTTCATACATAAAATTATTTATTTTACAAAACATATCCATTTCATACAATAAAATCATTTATTTTACAAAACATATCCATTTCATAAAATAAAATTATTTATTTTACAAAACATATCTATTTCATACAATAAAATCTATTACCATCACTAGGTTAGATTTAAAATTCCACATTAAATCAAATTTAATTATTAAGTTATTTATCATCAATAAACATCTTTAAATTGCAATTTAAAAACTATATATTGGTATTTAAAGATTCCAACTTATAGAAAACCAATATAACTTTATAATTTAAAATCAAACCACTTATTGACTTATGAAAATTCCATATATTTAAAATCATTGAATCAAATTTTTAAGTAAAATTTTCATATATCTTAAAACTTAAAATACTTAAATAAATTAAAGAAAATATTGTTAAATATATAACCATGGGTCTGTATAATATTTTCTAACCTAGGTCAAGTGATACGGATATGTATCATTTCAACCCGTAATTTAAAAAGAAAAATCTGGGTTCTATCATTTCAGGCCCGCAATCCCAAGTCAAATAAAAAAATACAATAAAATCACTCGAGCCTATCATTTCAGATCATAATGATTTTTCCTTATTTTAAAGTCTGTTCGGGTATGTATCATTTCAACCCATAGTGAAAGGGAACTTGCAGTGTGAGATACAAAAAAAAATAACAGTAGAGCATATAATATAATATCAGGTGATATAACAAATATATAAGTAGTATATAACATCATATAATCATATCACAGGCATATATGAAAATAGCATATTAATTTCTACAATTCACATGTCATTGTTTCACAATTATATAAGTACGAATGTCGAGAGTGATAAACTCACCTTTTTGAAGCTAGAATAACAAACTAGATACAAAACAAACTCCAAAAGCATGACAAGGCACGACTATATTTTTTGTGGATGAAGAGTCAAGATCCAATCTTGTATTCAAACAAATACAACAATTATGAGCATATGATGCAATACAAAAGAATATAGATTAAAACAATGAAAAAGGATGAATCAAAATGACATAACCTTTGCTTTATTCAATCAATGGCTTGGCTACATCACTGATAGGCTCAGCCATCATCATGATGTGCTCGGCCATGATGGGGTTAGTGCACGGCTATGGCAAAGGAATATGGAGAGGTGGAAGTTACAAGGGGAGGAAGGAAAAAGGTCTAAAGGCATTCAACTATTGGTTCGGCCATGGTGTAAAGGCTCGGCCTGGGTTGTGTGCATGGGTCAGGTCAGGTCTGGAGTAGGGGATGGTCACGGCCAGGGGATGGGGAAGGTGGAGGTGATGGTGGCCGAGGCAATAGAAGAGAAGGTGATGAAATGTAGGAGTTCGGCTAGGGTTTTTTCATTGTTTGGTGATGGTTTGGGTCATAGGGGTCACGACATGGTTTGGTGGTGGTGATGAGGCGGTGGTGGCCGGTCATGGTGGTAGTGGAGGAGGAGATGTGGTCGGCTAAGGGCAAGATGATGGTGGAAGCCGAGCATAGCATGAGAGGAAGAAAACAAAGAGAGAAGGAAAAGAGAAAGAGGAAGACATGAGAAAGAGAACTTGTATAAATTTTTCTTCTTGAATGCAAATGGGAAATGAGAAGTTTAAGAAGTGTTTTGTGCATGAGTTGTAAGTTGAAATGCATGGCTAAAGACAATAAAGTGGACGGCTATGGATGTGAAGAGCTAGGCAAATGAAAAGGCACAATTAAAACAAGTAACATAAGACTCTTGAATTTTGCTAAGCCTAATTATCAAAATAAACAAATAAGAATCCAATAAATAAAATACAAGTTTAAACAAGATAAAATAAAAATAAAAATAACATAGAGAAATGAACATAGGAAAATAGAAAATAAAATGTAGAAAACAATTGCGTGTAAAACGCTGAAAGTTATCAAATTTAAAAGTTATAAAATGGAATTTTACGAAATGAAAATCAGCACGAACATCAGAATTATCTTCTGCTTCAAAGAAAAAGATTAGAAATTAAAATTTCAAATTAAAAAATTTCAACTATGGTCAAAGTTTGACCAAAGTTGACCAAAATATAAAATTTCCAGAAAATAATCGTTTTATTATATTTGGAAAATAAATTACAAACAAAATCCAAAATTACATTAAAAAATCCCAAAAATTCAATTTTAAATGATTTAAAAATCTAAGTTTCGAATAAAAATTTAATTAAAAATATTTACAAAATTATGGGTTGTTACACTCTCCCCCACTCAAAACTTTTCATCCTCGAAAAGGAATGAGACAGGGAAAACAAGGAAAACAAGATAAAATGAGATAGGATTAAGACAAGATGAAAAGAAATTGAAATTACACCTGATAACTATTGTTATAGGTGAATTCAACAAGATAGAGATGATCTTCCCAAGATCCTCCAATATCAAGAACACAAGCACAAAGAAGATCCTCTAGAATCTGATTCATGCTTTCCATTTGACCGTCGGTCTATGGATGGTAAGCAGTGCTCAGATGAGTACCAAAGATTCTTGAAAAGTTTCCAAAACAGACTGGTACAAGTAATACCCTTCCATTCTCTAACAAGATAGTGAGAAATAAGGACAACCGAAATGATAGAGTTATGATATGAAATCACAAAGAAAGATGAGAAGAAAGACTTACATTGATCACAGCGATCTTAACTGGATCAACATAAATTCCATTACTAGAAACAATATGTCCGAGAAATCGGACTTCATCCTTCCAAAAATGGCATTTCGAAAATTTAGCCTTCAACTGATGATTCCTAAGAGTCTCCAGAACAGATTTCAAGTGCGACTCATGTTCTTTCCTTGACTTGGAGAAGACAAGGATATCATCAACAAAGACTAGAATAAACTTGATAAGCACAACACGGAAACACGATTCATCAATCAACAAAGGAAGCAGGGGCATTAGTCAAACCAAAAGGCATAACTAACCATTCATAGAAAAACCATTCTCAGTACGGAAAGCAGTCTCGGGTATACTTTCCATAGCAACACTGAGCTGGTGAAAATCAGTGGCAAGATCAAGCTGAGAGAAAACAGTAGCTCTATGGGCTGACCAATTTGAAATTCGATTTCCCACTTAGAAGGTAAGAGAATGGAAACAACCAGAAAAAAATAGATTGGAAAACAGAATAAGATAATAAATTTAAAACCATGGAAATTTCAACTTAAATTAATAATTGATTTCATCCATTTGATTTCACTTAAGTTAAATAAATCTTAACTATTTTTAATCTCATTATCTCATCATACAATTATCTTAAATTAACAATTTTCCAAAGTCATGAATTTGAAAATCGTTTATTATACTCATAATTTATTTAATAAATTTTAATTCTTCTTTATTCCAAAATTATTATTAAATTTATTCCACTTAATATATCTAATCATATTATTAAGTTTATTTACACTTTTTATAACTGCTCCAATTTATTTATAAACTCCTTTGATACCATTTTATATTGTAATTATTCAATTAACCTTTTATTCTATTTACCTCTATTAATCTTTTATACTAAAATTTAAGTGTATAACATTTATTATAACCACTCAAATTTTATTTATAAAATCCTTTTATATTGTATATTATCCAATTACGTATTCAACTTCTTATTAATTTAGGTAAGTTATATTGGAATGCAATAGAATATTATACAAATAAAATTTTCTACTTCAATTATTTCAAGCTTAAATATTTATTCAAAATTTTGGCTTCATCTTATAATTGAAATCACCCTTTAAGATAAAATTTAAGAATTAAATTTCCTGTTAACTTCAAACTATTCTAGAGATAAATATATATATATATACAATATATATCAAATCAAATTTTAAACCATATATCAATATATATATTATAATTCAATTCAATTTTTAGAAATTCAAATCAATTTAATTCTTCAAAGAAAAACTGTAGCAAAGCTACAGAATGGTCTCTTCACTTCAAAACTCGAAAATGAATGTCGATGATGCTGCAGTCATCACCGAAATTATTTTCCAGCGACAAAGAGAAGAGCACTGATTTCAAACTTTAAAATTCCTTAGAAACGATTTCTATTCGGAAATATTTCAAATAACATATCTTTTAAAACTTTAAAACAAAAGTTCGAAATCATCGGAAATTAAATTCTCAAATTCTTGATTTAAATTCATTTAAATTTCCAAATTAATTTAGAACCATATTTTATAGTTTAATTATTTATATATGAAACAAAAGCCAATGGTTACAAGATATATACAAAGTCAAATATTATTTCTTAACATCCAATTCAACTAACTATAAAATTTCAAAAAATTTACATATGTAAAATATAATTATACAAATTTTATCCATTTACCAAGTTTGAAAACAATATGGTGTCAGTTTGCTCTGTTCAAGTGTTTGGAGATCCTATCGATAGCGTTGATCAGACGAATCGATCGGAAACCCAAATCAACATCAACAACTCAAACAACACCAATATATTAAAACATTTTAAATATTAGTTTAAAAATACACTTCAAGAATGATTTGAAGATAAGTTGGAAACAAAAGACAAGATGATTAACTAACAGAATAAGGAAATGAATAAGCTTATATAAATCACTGGCAACCTTAACCGGGTCGACAATGACTTCAAGAATAAGATCGATGTGGAGTTCTGGGATAAACCTACATCCGATCTCAAGAGATAGAATTCGGGATAACAAGAGATGGATAGCATCGTATACCAAAATCTTCGGTTAATCAATGCTAATTGTAAAGGAGTTTCACCCCTTTACAAGTCATTTTGAGATTGGCGAAACTGCCAGTCTGTTATAAAGATCATTCGAAGTGGAGTTATGGGATGCTCCAGAATCAAAGGAAGACAAATAGGGCGAGACAAGACTGGATTTTGGAACCGCAGGGAATGTTCCAAAATTCAAAAGAAATCGGCACGAAGAAGAAGGAATTCAAGCTCGAACGAAAGTGATTCTGTAAATAAATTTACCATATATGCTAAGCTTTGCCTAGAGCTAAAGCTCTGATACCAACTGTAACGACTCACTATTTTGGACTATTCAAATCGATAATAAATCCACACATGTCGGACTTGAATAATTTAAAACAATAGATTGTAAATAAAATTTTGCAAAACTCAGAATATACAATAAATAAATCATAGATCACATACACAGAGTAATATAACAATGGAGCGGAAGCAAAGAAATAGTAGTCCATGAAGCTACTATGTATATAACAGAGTTAAACAAAATACAACAGAATTTATGAATACAAAGATGTCTCAATACAACAGTCAAATACAAGATCTGAATACATCACTGGAATCAACCGAACGACTGAAAGCATAATAAATAGATAGTTGGATCTCCCAGCAAAGCTCCAACTCCAAAGGTGAGTCTCAAATGCTGTATCACTCAATCTGACCCGAGCGTAAAGCAAAACACAAAACACTCGAGTCAGAACATACATACATATACAATGTAAACCAACTCAAGTGAACTGTAATAGAAAAGTACAAGTAACTTAAAGGATGCTTGGGACTGCCCATCCTCTAAGGATCCGTTAAACTATTTACTATGTAGTAATATTCACTATTATAATAATGTCTAATAGTAAAATAAACTTACTTTTAAATAGCGTTAAGGAGTTACCCATATCCCCCTTAACACATAATAGTCCCAGTAGTCTATCCAGTATCAACGTACCTCCAGATCGGGAGGCTACCCTAAATACTCCACAGGCTACGGCACAAAACCAAACTCATAGTAAAGCTCGCTATGGTAGGTGACATGGCACAACTAGGCAATGCCAAGGTAGATATACCAATTACGCATCCGGACTGGTGGTAACGCATAGCAGCCACTACCGCCCACCTCGGAACACACTCCCAAATCAAAAATCAAAGGGTGGCACCAAATCAATCACAAAGTAATAGAATGGTATCGAAGAAATGTGTCCGATCAGATGTGCTACCTCATTGGCCCGTCGATCGCTCCTGTTTTAGCAACCTTATGCCAACTCACGGGAGTCGGGTCCATGTATATACCTCAATAGGATCGTCGCCACCATCCTACTTCATTCTGGAATCTCCATCACGTACACAGTTGTCAATGTGGTTTTCGGTATTGACTGAGAGTATGCCCATATCCAATCCCGGTCTCTTTGCCAACCAACCGTTATTATAACCCATGGATATTTATTTCGAAATAATTTATACCTCAAAACAAAATATCATATCCATTTAAAAACTAGTTTATACTTCAAAACCAAAATATCATATTCATTTCAAAACTAGTTTATACTTCAAAACCAAAATATCATATTCAAAACTAGTTTATACTCCAAAACCAAAATATCATTTGAATAAACCCAAATTTCTAATCACTAAATATTTCTTTCAATTTATTTAAACTTGAAATATTCCATTTTAAATCGTCTTAAGCTAAAACCACTTTATAAAGCCATATTCTCAAATCTTAAATTGCAAATCAATATATTCAAAACAATTCTTAATTAAATACTATTTCAAATAAATTCATTTCCAAAATCATAGTACTTTCAAAGTTATAACACCTTTGAAACCAAATACTTTGAAACCATAATACTTTGAAACCATATCAATTTTAAAATGTTATCATTTGGAAATCCTAATATTTAGAAAAATCATAACACCCTTAAAATAATATTCATTACCAAAGTTATAGCATTTTTAAGTCCATTCGTTAAATTATACCAATTTCGAAAACATTGTATTAACTTATAAATTTCAAAATGGTTTATATTTCACCTCAAAACATATTCATTTAAACCATTTAAATTCAATGTCAAAATCTTGCAAAATAATATTCATTTCCAAAGTTCATTGTAATTTCAGCAACACAACACTTATAAAGTGTTACGGTAAATATATTAACATTTCAAAACATTGTCAAATTCAAAACAGCCGCACTTATAAAGTGCTATAGTAGGTATTTTAGTGTTGCGAAACAGTTCAGTTTTAGAAACAGCAGCACTTATAAAGTGTTGTAGTAGATATATTGGTATTTTCAGAAATAGTTCAAATTCAGAAACAGCAGCACTTATAAAGTGCTGTAGTATTTTAGTTATTTCAGAACATAGTTAAATTTCAGAAACAATAGCACTTTGGAAATGCTGCCAATACAATTCCAGATTTATTATAACATTTCAGAAACATTAAAAACTTCAATTTTAGCCATTTTTTTCTATTATAAAACATACCTCACATTTCAAAAATATTCATTTGGATATCAATTTACTTATAGTTTACATAAAATAACCTTTATAATTAAAATATCCAAATTTAATACAATTCATTTATTAAGTCAAAAGTACATTATTTTACTCAACTTTTTATTTTAACAAATAACTTAACACTTTATTTAAAATACACATTTTATAAACAAAAAATTCTTTTCATAAGTCAAACTTCACATTTCCAATTGAAAACCAAATTTCCATTATAAAGTTAAGTCCTAGTTTAAGGTACATTTTACCATTTTAAATCATAATTATTTATTTTACAAAACATATCTATTTCATACATAAAATTATTTATTTTACAAAACATATCCATTTCATACAATAAAATCATTTATTTTACGAAACATATCCATTTCATAAAATAAAATTATTTATTTTACAAAACATATCCATTTCATACAATAAAATCTATTAGCATCACTAGGTTAGATTTAAAATTCCACATTAAATCAAATTTAATTATTAAGTTATTTATCATCAATAAAGATCTTTAAATTGCAATTTAAAAACTAAATATTGGTATTTAAAGATTCCAACTTATAGAAAACCAATATAACTTTATAATTTAAAATCAAACCACTTATTGACTTATGAAAATTCCATATATTTAAAATCATTGAATCAAATTTTTAAGTAAAATTTTCATATATCTTAAAACTTAAAATACTTAAAAAAATTAAAGAAAATATTGTTAAATATATAACCATGGGTCTGTATAATATTTTCTAACCTAGGTCAGGTGATACGGATATGTATCATTTCAACCCGTAATTTAAAAAGAAAAATCTGGGTTCTATCATTTCAAACCCGCAATCCCAAGTCAAATAAAAATACAATAAAATCACTCGAGCCTATCATTTCAGCGCATAATGATTTTTCCATATTCTAAAGTCCGTTCGGGTATGTATCATTTCAACCCATAGTGAAAGGGAACTTGCAGTGTGAGACAGAAAATAAAATAACAATAGAGCATATAATATCATATCAGGTGATGTAACAAATATATAAGCAGTATATAACATCATATAATCATATCACGGGCATATATGAACATAGCATAATAATTTCTACAATTCACATGTCATTTTTTCACAATTATATAAGTACGAATGTCGAGAGTGATAAACTCACCTTTTTGTAGCTAGAATAACAAAATAGATACACAACAAACTCCAAAAGCACGACAAGGCATGACTATATTTTTTGTGTGGATGAAGAGTCAAGATCCAATCTTGTATTCAAACAAATACAACAGTTATAAGCATATGATGCAATACAAAAGAATATAGATTAAAACAATGGAAAAGGACGAATCAAAGTGACATAACCTTTGCTTTAATCAATCAATGGCTTGGCTACATGACTAATAGGCTCATCCATCATCATGATGTGCTCGGCCATGATGCAAAAGGGTAAGCTAGGCTCGGCCATGATGGGGTTAGTGCACGGCTATGGCAAAGGAATATGGAGAGGTGGAAGTTACAAGGGGAGGAAGGAAAAAGGTCTAAAGGCATTCAACTATTGGTTCGGCCATGGTGCAAAGGCTCGGCCTAGGTTGTCTGCATGGGTCAGGTCGGGTCTGGAGTAGGGGATGGTCACGGCCAGGGGATGGGGAAGGTGGAGGTGATGGTGGCCGAGGCAATAGAAGAGAAGGTGATGAAATGTAGGAGTTCGGCTAGGGTTTTTTCATTGTTTGGTGATGGTTTGGGTCATAGGGGTCACGACATGGTTTGGTGGTGGTGAAGAGGTGGTGGTGGCCGGTCATGGTGGTGGTGGAGGAGATGTGGTCGGCTAAGGGCAAGATGATGGTGGAAGTCGAGCTTAGCATGAGAGGAAGAAAACAAAAGAGAGAAGGAAAAGAGAAAGAGGAAGACATGAGAAAGAGAACTTGTATAAATTTTTCTTCTTGAACGCAAATGGGAAATGAGAAGTTTGAGAAGTGTTTTGTGCATGAGTTCCAAGATGAAATGCACGGCTAAAGACAATAAAGTGGACGGCTATGGATGTGAAGAGCTAGGAAAATGAAATGGCACAATTAAAACAAGTAACATAAGACTCTTGAATTTTCCTAAGCCTAATTATCAAAATAAACAAATAAGAATCCAATAAATAAAATAAAAGTCTAAACAAGATAAAATAAATAATAAAAATAACATAGAGAAATGAACATAGAAAAATAGAAAATAAAATGCAGAAAACAATTGCGTGTAAAACGCTGAAAGTTATCAAATTTAAAAGGTATAAAATGGAATTTTATGAAACGAAAAGCAGCACGAACATCAGAATTATCTTCTGCTTCAAAGAAAAAGAATAGAAACTAAAATTTCAAATTAAAAATTTTCAACTGTGGTCAAAGTTTGATCAAAGTTGACCAAAATATAAAATTTCCAAAAAAATAATTGTTTTATTATATTTGAAAAATAAATTACTAACAAAATCCAAAATTACATTGGAAAATCCCAAAAATTCAATTTTAAATGATTTAAAAATCAAAGTTTCAAATAAAAATTTAATTAAAAATATTTTCAAAATTATGGGTTGTTACATTAATTAAGATAATTGAATGTTTTGAGACGTATAAAAATAAAATTTTCATTTTGAATAAGTATGGTTTTGGAAAAAAAATGGATTTTAGAATAATATATATATATAACACTTATTAGTATTCAAATTTTAAAATATATCACAGGGTTCATGGTTATATAAGTGTTGTTAAATGAATTAGAAATTATCTTTTATTAACAATTGTACATAAATTACACATGTTCATATATATTTATTTTTTCCAATTCATATACGGTTAAACTTTTAAATTTGTCTCATTAATGTGACCGTTATAGTAATTAAAAAAAAGTAAAGTAAATCATTTTATAATGCATAGATGATATATACTCATTAATTAATAAAATTGGTTTGAGTAACATAAATAAATGAATGGATTGATTGGTTGATTGATTGTTAATTGATTGATTGCGTTAATGGAGTGTGGACATATATTAACGTAAAACGAATGTTTTAATAAAGAAGTAAATGATAAATATGTGTATATATGGGTTTGTTGAAATGAATTAATAGGTGGAAGTTTTGGAATTTGGATCCTAAAGGTTTGTTTACAGTATATAAGTGGTCCCTTTATTTACTTTACATTTATTATCACATCCACGTTCTCTTTCTTTTCATTTTCAAGTTCTTCGTTTAGGTTTCATTTGGGAATCCATTTGATTGTTAGATTACTCATTTGTTTCTTATTAATTAATAGTTGCTTCATTTGATTTATTTATAATTAATAATTTCCGCATTCTTTTCATTTGTTTCTCATTTGTTCGTTTGCTCCTTTCAAGTGCTTTATTTGAAGTATTTTCCTTTTTTCCATTTTTAATATGAACATCCAAATTAATTATTTGTAAGTAAATTTCTAACTCATGTTTGTAACCAATAATGTTAATAGATATGTTTGAATTACAATTTAAAGGAAAACAATTGGATTAACTATCTTCCTAGTAATCAACGTATGTTTTGAAATTTAATTATTGGAATTAATAGCAATTAAAATCTTTCCATTAATAAGAAATAGAAGTGAATTGTAATTAATTAGTGATATGTGCAACTTACATTTTGTGTTAAAAATATAATAAGTATTTTAATGAGAAATATTAAGTTAATTGGTGTGTTCAATATTATTAATTGTGTGTAAAAAAAATGGTTAAATTAACATATATTTATGTGTATATTTGGAGTTAATGAAATGTATTGAAGGGAATATATGTTTTAAAATTAAATTTCAAAAGTTGTTTGCAGTATACTAATTCTTCCATTCTCATTAATTTATTACCTTACTTTATTTTGCCGCAATCTCACGTTTTCGTTGACCTATCTCTTTTGCATATTTCATTCCATTTGTTTTTCACGTCTTGCCATAAATTGAATTATTAATGAGACATTACTTTGCATTTGAAATGAAATATGTATGTGCATTAATTCATGAATTCATTAACATACACTATTCACTCATGCATGCATTCATTTCCCTTCAAAAAAAAAACTTTTCACCTAGCAGGTCTGTCTAAACTGAATTAAATGCTCTATATTTTCTTTGTGTAATGAATACTCTTAAATATGTTAGAATTTCATATTCCATTACTCACGTTCATTAATCTTTTCATTTATTTATCTTCTCAGATTTCAACCACCCCTTTCATTTATTTATTTCTATTATTTATTTTATTAATACATGCCTCTTTTGGTTTTCCTGTATTTTTCATTTATTTACACTTGAGCCTTGCCTTGAAACGTTTCCTGTTAATGAAATTAATTGAGGTAGCACACGTATTGAAATTTTATACCAAATTTTTGCTTGCTTTGTAAACACGTCTTTTAAAATTCAAATGTGTATCTTCCATTCTTTATTTAATACCTGCCACATTTCTTTTCTCATTTTTATTTGTTTCTTCATCGGTGGTTCCTTCTTCTTTTCCCCGAAGCTACATTTTTTCAAACCTGAGTTTGATTTTATATTATATATATAATTTTTGTATAACCTTTCTTCACCTCCATTTTTCCTCCCTCCTTTTTCATTTTCTTCTCTTTTCCAAATAAAAATTTCTTCAAATCTACATTTTTTTTCTTCTTCATCTTCTCCTTTTCAAAATTTCTCCTTCAAATTTAGATTATACAAACTTCTCTGTCTCCTCCAAAACCTTCAAATATACTAAAAAAGAAAATCAAAGTTAAAAGAAAGAAAGAAGTGGCAGATCCAAACCTAATTAGAGGACGGAAAGCTAAAAAGGTGAGTGATTCAACCCACTCACACAATACTAAAATTTCCATTGCAAGTTAAATAAAATTTATAATGAGATATATAAAAAAATTATTGCTGTTTGTTGGTTTAAATTGACATTTAAATTGATATTGAATCTGAATTTACATTAAATTAGATTGACATTTAATTTTATATTGGGATTTAACTGATTGTTAAAACCTTAATATTGATAACTATTAATTGTTGTAATATATTGGTTGATTTGGATGTTGTCTGAAATGGATGCTTATTGATTGATATGTTGGATGTATGGTTGTTTATTTATATTAATATGTCCCCGTTTTCACCGTGTATATTATCGACATCATTTAAATGGTCATCCAAATCATTTAAGAATTGGATTACTAAGACATCAAAATTATGTGTTGAAATGATGCATGCCCATATAATTTCTTGAATTTGGATTATGTATTGGACTTGAATTATTTGAAAGGTTTAAGTTTTAATTTAAACTTCGAATTTATTTTAATTAAAGTTATTGAAATTAGTACTTCGAATTATTTGAAATCTCTTAAATAATTATATTCACGTTGTACACCTGATAGGAGATGGAAAATCACGTAACATCTCTGAAGCCATTTCACTCATATTTTATTTGAGATTGATTTGACTTACATTGGAATTTTTTTAGTTCTGACTCGAGAGTATTGTTTTTCATTATGCTCGGGTCAGCCTGAGTTTTTCAGTGTTGAAAACATTATTCTGGAGGACGAAGATGAAGTTTAGTATTATATTATTATTTTATCCCACTGCATCATGTTGTTCCGCCGCCTTATTTTACTATTATTCCTGTTGTATGTATAACTCTGATATATTGTAAAAGTGTAATCAAATGTTATTTGTAAAACGGCTGTTATCCCAACTTTTGGCAAAGTCGAGATACCCAAAGATTAACTGAAAATCAATGATTGTTAGTCATGAACATCAATTGTGAATCGCAGGTTCACCATGGATATCGATGAATTTTGTCCAAGTCCGGATCGGGCTGCAATTGATGAGACATGTCAAGCAAGGCCAGATTAAACAACGTTCCAAGTTTTGAGTCAATCCGAGTTCGTATGCTCAAGATATCGCCAAAAGAAGATGGATAAGGTGGTATAAGGTCGAATCCATCAAACATACGTTGCCTCGAATCCATGAGAAGTCAGCTTACTTCGAATCCATCGATCAAGCCTTTGCCTCGAATCGATCACGACGAGCCTTGCCTCGAACCCATCGGAATACGCCTTGCTTTGACTCCATTGAGCAAGCATTAGTTCGACTCCGATAGTTCGAGTCCATCCTCACATTCCCACCTTCGAATCCGTCAATGAGAAACCCTTCGATTCCATACAGTTGAAGGAGCTTCGACTCCAGCATCTTCGAACCCCTACATTGAGATAACTTCAAATCGATCCGTAGTGGCATATCTGGATCGATTCGACCAAGCACCAATTCCATCGATTCGAAGAAACGTGTCTTTGAATCGATTGCCTTGAATCCACCAAGTCCACCTAGCTGAAATCCCGGGTTCGACTCAGTAAAACTCAGAGAAAAAGGAGGGCTGACCCGAAGCACGTGCGCCATGTCATTGCCTTCACGTGCGAAGAGATGGAGTCGACCCTATGGATTCGAAGGTATCGATTCAAATGACTCCAGGAAGCGAAAATCTTCAACTTGAATCGATCATAACTTGAGATCTACAAGTCCAAATGCTATGAAATTTGGACAGGAGCTAACTGTCAACCTAAGGAATGTCCCTGCCAAATTTCAGCTCAATCGGAACAAATCTTGATCGATTCGAAGCAAGGGTCGAATCGATCCCAAAGTGGGCCCGGATTTCCAGAAAGCGGGCATGTGGGCCCCCTCACGTGCCAGAACTGGTCTCCCCTCAATTTAGGTGAAATATCAGCCTCCTATGCCTATAAATAGAGCCCCTGGTCATTCAGAAAAGAGGTCGGACAATTTTGAGAGCTAAAGAGCGCTCAGATTCTGCCAGATTTACTCCAGATCACCATTGCTGCCTTAGATTCAGACTTAGCTCAGCAAATCAGTTGTAATACAACACACGAAATTGTAATCTTCAAGCATCGAGCAATAAAAAGATAAAAACTTTGAAGTGGACGTAGGCCGGAGATAGCCGAACCACTATAAATTGCGTGTCACTGTTCATTATTTCTTGATTGTTGCTTGCTATTTGTTTAGATCTGTGTTTTGTGTGTGAATACTGTTGATTTGTATTCATACGCTGGTGCTTTCACTACACTTGGGGTTTGTGACCATTTTTGGTGCAAGCACTTTGGTGCTTTCACTGAGAAGAACTATCACCCACTACACCAGATTCAAAGTTTAGATTTAGAATTTTAAGGATTCAGATTTGACTCTACAATGACTCGACAAACAAGTAAAAAACAAAGAGCTGAGAGGAGCCAACAGGGAGGAAGTCAAGAAGCATCCTCTGGCGCTGGAGAAGGACAAGCTTCGATCTACATTACTAGAGAAGAGATGGAGGCTATGAATAACCAAATGCAGGAAAGAATGATGAAAAGCCAACAAGAGATGCTACAGAATTTCTTTGAACAAATGAGAGTTGCAGGAACACAAAACCCAGGACCAGCTACAGCGGCTGTGAATGTGGAACAAGGAGCTAGGGCTATGGAACCCAACGTAGGACAGAATACAGAACCAGAAGGCAATCAACAAGGGCTTGGGGGCAGGCCCGCAAGATCCAACGCAGAAGGACCTTTGGAAGGAGCTCAACCGGCTAGGGCCAACACAAATGCTAACGAGCCACCCGAAGAGTACGTACCAGAATTCCCTACAAGACTCGGAGGGCAAGACAGAGACATGACAAGGGGGCAACCCCTAGATGGAGATGAAAGAATGATTGGCCTAGTGAGACGACTCATGAGAGGAGGGTTGTCAGGAGGAGGATTGGAAGAAGTTAGTCGGAGTCCGTTCGCTCCGAATATCAGGAATGCAAGGAACCCTCCAAAGTTCAAACTACCAATGCTGGATTCGTATGAAGGGAAGTCGGATCCAACCATGCATATTACCAAATACATTAGACACATGGAAGTACTTGGAGCATCCGAGGAAGTGATGGCACGATGTTTCCCTTTATTTTTATCAGATTTGGCTGCACTTTGGTTCAGACAATTAGAGACTGGATCAATCAGGACATGGGGCGAGCTTGTGGATTGCTTCATGAGACAGTTCAGGGTCCACGTAACACGGCCCAAAAGTGTGATGACTCTAGCTTCAATAAAGCAAAGGACCGGAGAGTCCATAAAATATTTTCTACTACGATTCAATGCAACAGTGGCTTCTGTAGATCACCCGGATCCATCAATGATTCTGATGGCGGTAGTGGCAGGAGTTGGGGAAGGCACCGAATTCAAAGACTCTTTGACTAAAGATCCACCGCGAGATCTCGGAGAGTTTTTCCATGAAGCCGAAAAATTCATTCGGTTAGAAGAATCACGGGCCAAGAGGCAGGAAATAAATGTTGCACAAGGCGAAGGAACCGCCACGGAACAGTCCAGGGCAGACAAAGGAAAGAGGAAGCAGGATGACGCACATGATCGTCCTGACAAACGGAAGAAATTTCGAGAGCCTAGATTCAGGCAATACACAGACTTGGTGGCAGGACTGGAACGAATTTACACCGAAACTCGGGGGCAACTTCCCTATCGAAAGCCACCAAGGAGAGATCCCACGGAGCGGGAACGCAGGACTGGGAAATACTGCCTATTTCATGAGCTGGATGGGCACACTGCCGATGAATGCCGCCACCTGAAGGATGAGGTGGAAGAACATGCCAGGAGTGGTAGATTGCCGCAGTATGTCAGAGAACGTGCAACGGCGGTTAGACCCGAACAACTACCGCCTCAACCTAACAGGAATGATCCTGGATCGGGATCACGACTCGTCATCAACTGATTGTGATGGCAAGGGCCAAGTTCAAGATTTGGACTCTGGTCGATTAGTTTTCTTAGATTTGATTTCCAAAATAAAACGGCTATCCCACTTACTCATGTACGGGAACCGGAGAGATCCCTAGGCATGCTCTAAGATGGAAATAGATCGCTCCGCCCGGAGAGGCATTGTCTTGTTTTTCCTGGTGTTTGAGATTGAACGTCTAGGATTTGAATTTAATAAAGAAACAGTTATTAAAATAAACCTTTTAACCGGAGAGTTAAAGGATGAACATTAAATGTCAATATAAACATGATCGCTTTATGACCTTACCCGGAGAGGCGGGGTCTGGAGTGCAAGAAGTGAGTTGCTTCGCCGGAGAGCGACAGGATCGACTCACTTAAGCATCGTTTCTCATTCACCGGAGAGTGATTGGATCGGGATTCGATAAGGGCCCGGAGAGGCTATGATCGGCCCGCGATTTGGGCCATGACATCGCTTAATGTTCAGATACACTGAACCGGAGTGCAGGGAGTGTAGCCGCTTCGCCGGAGAGCGACAGGATCGGCTCACTCATCGTTGTTTCCCCTTCTCCGGAGAGTGACAGGATGGGATCCAGCATGAGCCCGGAGAGGCTATAATCGGCCGAGAACGACCAAGACATCGCTATACGCCCTAGCTGGGGCTAGAGTGCAAGGGATAGAAAGCAACGCCGGAGTGCAATAGGATCTTTCTATTCAATCGTTAAATCTAGAATGGGTTTGACAAGGGTCCGGAGTGACCATCAATAGTATGGAGAGACCGTGGAATTTCATTCTTAACTTCCACTAGAAAAAATTGTTAACAATTCGGCTTCGAACAGCCATGTACTTGATTGAAAATGCTATAAGCTATGAGTAAAACATGAACTCACTGCATCCAATTTAAGACTGATCAAAACACGCCTTTTACCAAAAAGGCATGTTTTGGGGGGCAAAATGTTATCCCAACTTTTGGCAAAGTCGAGATACCCAAAGATTAACTGAAAATCAATGATTGTTCGTCATGAACATCGATTGTGCATCGCAGGTTCACCATGGATATCGATGAATTTTGTCCGAGTCCGGATCGGGCTGCAATTGATGAGACATGTCAAGCAAGGCCAGATGAAACAACGTTCCAAGTTTCGAGTCAATCCGAGTTCGTATGCTCAAGATATCGCCAAAAGAAGATGGATAAGGTGGTATAAGGTCGAATCCATCAAACATACGTTGCCTCGAATCCATGAGAAGTCAGCTTACTTCGAATCCATCGATCAAGCCTTTGCCTCGAATCGATCACGACGAGCCTTGCCTCGAACCCATCGGAATACGCCTTGCTTCGACTCCATTGAGCAAGCATTAGTTCGACTCCGATAGTTCGAGTCCATCCTCACATTCCCACCTTCGAATCCGTCAATGAGAAACCCTTCGATTCCATACAGTTGAAGGAGCTTCGACTCCAGCATCTTCGAACCCCCACATTGAGATAACTTCGAATCGATCCGTAGTGGCATATCTGGATCGATTCGACCAAGCACCAATTCCATCGATTCGAAGAAACGTGTCTTCGAATCGATTGCCTTGAATCCACCAAGTCCACCTAGCTGAAATCCCGGGTTCGACTCAGTAAAACTCGGAGAAAAAGGAGGGCTGACCCGAAGCACGCGCGCCATGTCATTGCCTTCACGTGCGAAGAGATGGAGTCGACCCTATGGATTCGAAGGTATCGATTCAAACGACTCCAGGAAGCGAAAATCTTCAACTTGAATCGATCATAACTTGAGATCTACAAGTCCAAATGCTATGAAATTTGGACAGGAGCTAACTGTCAACCTAAGGAATGT
Source organism: Allium fistulosum (assembly GCA_030737815.1). Taxonomy (NCBI): domain Eukaryota; kingdom Viridiplantae; phylum Streptophyta; class Magnoliopsida; order Asparagales; family Amaryllidaceae; genus Allium; species Allium fistulosum. Next base: position 925,408,671 of record CM060906.1, read on the forward strand.
CCATGCCAAATTTCAGCTCAATCGGAACAAATCTTGATCGATTCGAAGCAAGGGTCGAATCGATCCCAAAGTGGGCCCGGATTTCCAGAAAGCGGGCATGTGGGCCCCCTCACGTGCCAGAACTGGTCTCCCCTCAATTTAGGTGAAATATCAGCCTCCTATGCCTATAAATAGAGCCCCTGGTCATTCAGAAAAGAGGTCGGACAATTTTGAGAGCTAAAGAGCGCCCAGATTCTGCCAGATTTACTCCAGATCACCATTGCTGCCTTAGATTCAGACTTAGCTCAGCAAATCAGTTGTAATACAACACACGAAATTGTAATCTTCAAGCATCGAGCAATAAAAAGATAAAAACTTTGAAGTGGACGTAGGCCGGAGATAGCCGAACCACTATAAATTGCGTGTCACTGTTCATTATTTCTTGATTGTTGCTTGCTATTTGTTTAGATCTGTGTTTTGTGTGTGAATACTGTTGATTAGTATTCATACGCTGGTGCTTTCACTACACTTGGGGTTTGTGACCATTTTTGGTGCAAACAACGGCTTCATGAACTATTTATTTGATTATTATATTTTGTCATTCCGCTGTGAGATTATGTGTTTTGTTTTTCCTTCTTTTCTCTTATTTTCTTATTTACCCATTAACAATCCTCCCTTTTGAATGGTTTGAGTTGACATGTGTGGTTTATTGTCGATTTAAACCGTCCAAAAAGGTGGGCCGTTACAGTTGGTATCAGAGCTTTGGTTTAGACATACCTTAGCATGTTGGCTTTAACTCAATAGAGATAGGGTAGTAATATCCTAGAATGCATTTGCTTGAGTGTATATATATATATATATGAGAGCACGTACTTGTTAGTGTTATAAAAATGTTTTATATAAGTTTTGAAATTAAATAATTTTTCTAATACTATATGTTACATATAAAGGAAAATTTTATAACTAATATAGTTATTTGTAATGTGTTTGTTTTATGAAATGGTAATATCTAATTATTATCATTTATTGTTGAATTGTTGTATTTAGTCAAATTATAAACATTGGCTATTATTGTTGATTGAATTTATGGACTAAACACTAATTTAATAATGGTGAATTAAAGAAAACCAAGTGGAAAATTAGGATATTCGATATGAAATTGAAATGTTGTTGTGAATTTTGTTGTTTGTTGACTGGTAGTTTCAACTATTGAAAAAATGGAACATCTGGATATTTTTGGATAATCGAAACCTTTTGAATTAATATATGAGTTGAAACTTAGAAATTGTGTTGAATTATGCAGTTGAATTTGATAACCTTAATTTGAAAGCAAGTGAAACAAGGTTTAATTTGTTGTATCTATGTCTAGTAAATGAATAGAATTTTTGTATACATTCTTGGCATGTAATGTAATAATATACAAATGTGAACTTTAAGCCTTGGGATGTTTAAATTGAAATTGTTATTAAGGAAATGTTGTAAATGAGATTAAATTTTAAAAAATATGTTTATAAACTTAATTAACATTTATGAAATGTGTCATAAATAAATTGAAAGGTAAAGGTGAAACTAAATGGGATAAGCAAATATGAATTAAAAGTGAAATGATTATAAATAAAGCAACAACTTGTAAATTGTTATGAAATAAATGGATGTTGCAATAAATGGTTATAAATAAAGTTGTGATAACTTTAAACTCGAATAATGTCTTATAAAAGGAATAAAGCCTTTATAAATTGGTTATAAACTGAAGGAAATTTCTCATGAAATGATTCTCAAATAAATGTGGTATTAAATAAGAAATATTACATGTGAAAATGAATGTAATTTAAAATGAAGAGAAATATAAGCAATGTTGTGAGAATGAATATGTTAATGTTTGGTATTGACTAGAGAAATTCTATGAAAAAAATATTAAAGTATGAAGTGATACTTGTGTTAATCAATGAGATTAATAATTAATTTGATTAAAATGTAATTGTGATGAAACAAATTGGAATAATTATGTAAGTGTTATATATATTGTTTTATTCGCAAAATTAATTTGATCCGGATTTGAGTACACAAGTTCTATGTGAACTACACCACTTCATGTTACGATTTTTCATTTGATTCTTGATGGTGAATATTTGATGTGGATTTTTGGTTTGATTCTAGAATTCTCTATCATAGTATATGGCTATGTAAGGAGAATGATGGTTTCTAGTCAAGAAACCTTATTGAAGTCCGCATTAGGGAAGTCGAATGAAAAATACTAGTCCGAAAACGAACTTGTGTAACCGAGCGAGCGATCAAATGTGATTTTGCGAAATGATGACATATGTACATCTTTTGTTCTAATATTATTGATATGCTTTGATGCTAAAATTGAAAGTTGTTGGGTTGGATATCATTGTAATTTAAATTGGAATTTTTCTTGTATGCAAAACTACTATTAATTTAAAACCATTTTACAAAACAATTTTCTTTTATTTTTCTTATACAAACTATCTTATTCTATTTATTTACAAAACTGTTTTACAAACTATTTTCCAAAACTATTTTATATACAAAACTATTTCACAAAACGATTTTATATACGAAACTATTCAAAATTCAAAACCTTTTATAAAGAAAAGATATTTAATCTCATATGGCTTTTCATACAGCAAAATTGATTTTGGAAATTTTTTAATTCTTGTATAATACGGACTTTATATAAGTATAAGGTGATTTTCAAAACTGTTGATTTTGGAAGGTATTCGATCTTAAGAGATATATCTTATATATAACAGAATTTATATAAGAATGATTGATATATTCGAGATTATTGATTTTGGAAAGTACTTTATCTGAAAATGAAATCTTATATATAATGGAATTTATATAAGTGTAATATTTGAAGCTATGATTTTGAAAGGGTACTCTATATGGTATGTTATATTTTGAAGTAAGTGGTATGGGGAAGTACCCTCTGCGAAGAAGTATGGTATGATATGCTTCAACCCATATAGACTTGGGGAATTCAGGAATGCATTCGACCAATAAACCCTGATATACTTGGGTGAATTCTGAAATGGATTCGAACCAATATGGTGGTCCGGCTTAAACTCATGAGTTCCACGATTTTTTTTCACGGTAGATGGTTTTTTAGTTTACCCAATAGAGGCGCTTTCGATCCTGGGATTTGTTGTTTATGGATCTTTTGGGAAGGAAGTGCATCCATTATGTAAATCATTGAATTAGCAATTACCACTACAGCAGGGGTCGATGGACCCTTGTTTACGAAATGGCTACGATATTTTCTGGAATCCAGAAGGTGGAAGGATCTTCTGGAAAGTTTTTTGTCCATTGCGTAAATAGTGGATCAGTAGCGGGCCACTGCTATCGTAACATCATCGTTTGACATTAGATTTTGAGCGGTACTTCTCATACCTGTTTTTAAGTATTTTTCACTGGATGTTGAAATAGGTCTACTAAGTACTTGGAGATTTCTAGTCTTACACATGATCAACGTACGACCAGAGTCTGCGAGAACGAGGATAAACCTGTTAATCCATCGAGTTAAAGTATTTTGATAAAGTATTATATAAAGGATATTTTGGTCATTTTTTCTTTTCTAAATACTTTAAAATGTTAAAATTATTCTTTATTTATATACAACATGGTTTATTAGTTAATTATTAGTGTTGTAAATATCTTGAGAAATTGCTAATTCAATAAAACATATTTAAAGTTAATGATTATTGATTTATTAATAATAATGTTTAAAAGTATTTTGAGATTTAAAACTAATAAAATTTATAAATAATGGATTTAAGGTTTTCAATAACTCCTTTTTAAATATAAGTAATGATGTAAATAATTTTTTTCAAATAGTTTACATATTTATAAAGATGTTATTTAAAAATTTTAAATGGTATTTATAAATGAAGCAAGAAATTTTACAGATAAATTTTTCCATAAAGTATTAAAGATGATTGATTTCCCAATGAAGTTTTCAAATGAATATTTCAAGTAAAATTTATATAAGTTTCTATGAATGTATAATTTAAAGATATTATATAAATGGAGAAAAAAAATTGATTTGCGAAGTTTATTTATAGTAGTATACTTGACAAATAAATTTAAATCTCTATTTTGGAAGTATAGTTTGAAATATTTACTTGATTTTGAAGTACTAATAGTAAATTTATTGGTTTATTTACTATTTGAATTTTGTATTAAACCATAATAAATGTTTTCCAAGATTTGAATATTCATTTTAAAACAAGTGTGTAAAATTAATTATGAAGACATGAAATTTTATACTTTGATTTAGAAATTTAATGTAAGATTTGAGTATACTATTAGTTTCAATTTAATAATCTTGAGTTTATACATATTTTAAAAATAATGAGTCTAATAATTATAGGATTTAAGGAACTTTATTTTAAAGCTTATTATAATGTTTTGATATAAATTTCTAACATTGTTTTAGACTTTTGAAAAGTCTTTACATAATGCTATGAGGATGTTTTAAATATATCTTATATTTTTACTAAGTGAATGAGGTTAAATGTTTTAATTGAATTTTTAGATATATTGAAATATTTCTTTTCTCTTCAAGGGAGAATACCAAAAAGTTAAATTTTTATTCAATAACCGATTTAAGTTATAAACTTAAGTAAGGTAGTAGAAGCTTAAGTAATATTTTTTGAAATGATTCATTAATGACATAAATCTTTAATGGAAACCAAATTATGTAAGTGATTGATCTTTATATAAATAAATGAATTAAAGGTAAATGATGAAAAAAAACCAATCGAATAAACTTAAATAAATTTAAAATTCTTGTTGTTTGGCTAATGGGAAGTTTGGGAAAGAATACTTCTAGTTGTTGAGGTTGTATGACTAATCTATTAAGTAATTATCTAAGGCCGTTGGGCATAGGGTACACTTGATAGTTTATTTATCACCTTGCATGATTAAAAGTTTCTGAACTAAACAAACCATTGGTTTTGGTTGCTATGGATGCATGATGGATTCTTCGGTTGCATAAATGGTTGTATTGTTTGTTTGATTATGTCTTATTTGATTTACTTTTGTTGCAAATTGAAACAACTTAAATATCTCTCTAATACATAATTCTCACTATTTTGGATTATGTAAGTGAAATACAGGTTTATGGAAGCAATAGTTACTGCTTTTGGTTTCATAAATTAAGTTGTTTTCCCAACAAATAGGTACGTTTTTGGATTACGGTTTTATAGATATTTTATTGTTTTCCCATGGTTAGGGATATTTATTTTTTAGATATGATATATATACGTTTATTATTGATATTATTATTTCTCTTAGACCTCTCCGTACAAAGGAGACTCCGCCAAAATTTTCCGTGAATTTTTGGACTTAGAAATTTTTTGTAAAAGTAAAGATATTTTCAAACTTTTATTAACTTGAATATGAAGGATTTAATTGGTTATTAACTAATATATTTTATTTCAATATTTAATTATGTAAATTAACTGTTTATAAATTGAAAGCTTTGAATAAGATATATTAATTGCTTAACTCCTTCCCCTTCTTTTCCTTTTCGAGGACGAAAGGCTTTGAGTGGGGGAGAGTGTAACGACCCGTAAATTTCCGATAATTAAATTTATTAATTAATAAGTTTTGGAATTTAATGTTGTGAATAATTAAAAATTTAAGATTCAATAATGTTTGCACAAAAAATGGACAAACACCTCAAAGTCGTATGATTTAGTAGATCTTATGTTGTTCTTAGTGATTTGGGTGATTTATACAAATATTTGAAAAGCAAGGGCTAAACTGTAAAAAGACACGCAGATTTATAGTGGTTCAGCCAGAATGTGCCTACGTCCACTTTATATGTTATTTCTCTTCTCTTGTTTTGATTACAAGTACAAAGCTTTGATACAAGTAAAAGAAAGTTGTTTGAAAGTTCTTTCCGTGCTTGAGCTCTCAAAATTGTCCCCCATTGTTGTGCCCCTGCCCCTCTATTTATAGAGTGAGGCTGGGGGTAGGGGTCTTGGAGGTATATAGCAGCTAGCGGGCCTGGGCTGATGCAATCTGGCCTGGTGGAGCTGGTCCGGTTTACTCTGGTTCGGTGGAAGGAGGTGAGTAGGTTGGTCCGGTGGTTCGGTGGAAGGAGGTGAGTAGGTTGGTCTGGTAGTTCGGTGGAAGGAGGTGAGTAGGTTGATCCGGTGGTTCGGTGATAGGAGATGGTTCGGCAGTGGAGTTGGTTTGGTGACTCGGTGATAGGGGATGGTTCGGCAGTGGAGTTGACTCGGTGGTAGGTTGTTCTAGGTGGTTCGGTAGTCCCCTGATTCGGCAGTGGCTCGGTGAAGTTTGGTTCGGCATCGCTCGGAGATGCATTGATTCGGTTGTAGGATGGTTTGGCCAAAGATCACACAACACTTGCCCCCCAAAGTAGGGCGTGTGTATGCACAGGGCATGCTTTGTTTAAGCCTGGTCGTCCTTGTTCGGTCCTGCGTGCCGAATGGATTGGTTCGGTGGCCTCTCCCTTGCCTATAAGTATGGGAGCTATGCCACCGTTGTTTCCTCACCGTCTGAGATAGCCGAACCGACTGATTGCCGAATTAAAATTCCTACCCTTTGCCGAATCAGCTGTGTTAGCCGAACCAGGTGTGACCTTTTTACTGCCGAATGAACTTTTATACTGTACTACCGAATGAACTTTTATACTATACTACCGAATGAACTTTTATACTGTACTACCGAATGAACTTTTATACTGTACTACCGAATGAACTTTTATACTGTACTACCGAATGAACTTGTACTCTGGGTGCCGAATGCATTTCTATGACTTGAATCATGAGCGAAATTCCAGACTGCACACACTCGCTCCTTTACTTCCTCTATTCTAACGACGCACTTCTTTGTATTTGCAGATAAATGTCTCGAAAAGCAGAAACTCGATCAGATAAAAAGAGGTCTCAGGGCGAAGGAGAATCTTCCGCAGTGCCCCCTGCTCAGCCAGGACCAGAACGTCACGGATCTACTCTGAGATCACTAGTGGACGAGTACGGCCCTCAGGAGCTTCTGAACTCCCCGCCCGATTACTTTCCCAGCTCCCTTAAGGAAGAGCAGCTTGATGTCATCTCCCGTTCTTTCGGAATTGATAGGGCGCGAATGCTGTTGCCAGGGAGAGAAGTTATGCCATATGACCCTCCCGAAGGGTACTTTGCTTACAGCAGATACCACTGCATTATGTGGTGCCATCCCGCCTCTTAATGCTTGGGTAGCCAGCTTCCTTACATATCTAAAGGTGGCCCCATTCCAGCTTCAACCTAACTCCTATACTATATTGGTGAGCCTCTTCGTCATCTTCCAAAGGAAGTATGGGCGTGCTCCTTCCAACCGGGAGATCCGGTACTTATATAATCTGAGAGGCTATAAGAAGGGGTCCCCATACATTAGCTTGGAGTCAGCTGTAACCTTTAAGTCGGTCTTGGATCTGTATTCTAAGTACAACATGTTCAAGAAGGAGTGGTTCTTCGTCAGGGACGACTCTGTTTCGATTCGGCGTTTCACCTCTGGATGTAAGTCGATGCTTTATTTATAATTTCCATTCTGGTTGTGATGCTTCTTCTCATACATTTTCGTTTTTGCTAGCGACAGGTGGCTTTGCGGTTGTGGAGACTGATCGCCTAGTTCAGACGGCGGCTGAGATAGAAGCTATCCCCGGGAGAGATAGATCAGCTGCCTACCTGATCAGAAACGCGACCCTTCTGGAGTATAACTTGATCCTTCCACAGCAGTCAGTAGTCAAGCAGAGGGAAATGGCGGAGGAGAGGGCGGCTGCTCAAGCTAAGGGAGGTGTCACAGTAGAGAGTGGCAAGAGGAAACCTTTCACAAAACCTCCAGCTGTCGGAGGCAAGAAACTTAAGAAGTCGGACGGTCCTTCCCCCAGCAATTGTCCACTTACCCAGGGGGAGGAAGACGTCGAGGAGGAGAGAGGTGAGGGTGGAGATGACCGGAAAGGTGATGATGGTGGCGATGGCATCGGGGCCTTGCTTCCTGGGCAGGCAGGCGAGATTCAGGAGTGGACGGATGATGCATTCCGTCAGGCTTTCGAGGGGCTGGACGGAGAACCGGCTTTGGTAGAGAAATCCGGGAAAGCTGACTAGGCCGAGACTGGTGCAAGCGTGTCTTCCCAGGCTATTCCAGCCAAGGTGGCTCCGATGACTCAAGGTGAACTTTTGACTTCTACAGGCTCCATTTATGATAGGGACTTAGGAATATTTTATGATCTGCTCCCGTCCTGGAATGAAATTCAGGACTTATTGCAGTATCCTACTTTTCCCCAGGGTTTGTATAACAAATGTGTTTCCTTTCTTCTTTTAACTTTTAATTTACCGCGTTTCTCGAATTAGGGACTAATGTAAGCTTGTGACACTTGTTCTTCATATCAGGAGCAGGTAAAACGGCCAAGGCCTCAGATCTTCGGCACAGGCTTGAACAATACAAGCTCTCCAAAGCTTCCACCAAGCCGAAGCCTTCGCCCCACCGTTCCGGGGATGTAGTCGGCTACCGTCCTCTTCTCGGGGTTTTCGAAGAGGGTATGCAAAAGAGAAAGAGGAGTCATCCCTTATCCGAATCTTCATTTGGTCCTCAGCCCCCAATTCAGCCTCTTCATGATATCACGGAGGAGGATACTGAGTTTGCCCTCTCTCCGCACCCGTCTGAAAATCCTACTATTACTCAGATTGATCGTCCTGGCTTGGCTCGTAACCCATTTGTGGGTCATCCTGATCTGGATCCAAGTTCCCATGATATCACCTTTGACGAGGTTACCGGTGAGCACCTTCTTCCCCACAATCCCATGGTACGGGTGCTTGATGAGGCTAAGTCCTTAGATCTCGATTTACTTACTACTCGGATAGTCACCATGGGAGACGAGGCCAAGGCTAATATTGATCGGGTGGCGGAGGAGACTAGGAAACTGATGGGACATCATGCCCGGCTGGTTAAGGCTGGAGAGGAGATTGGGAGTGCCAACATCCGACTACGATTGATGGTTTCAGATCAGGCCAAACAGCTGGCTGATCAGGCCATTCAGATTTCTCAGCATGAGGCTGCCTCCGGGCAGTTAAGGAAGACTATGGAGGAGGCTAGTAAGGCGGAATTGTGGAAGATGGAGGCTGCCTGCAAGGAGCAAATAAATATGGCCATCTCGACAGTGGACGAGGTTCGGAGGGCGGATCTTGAGTAGGTAGAGGAGCTGTCGGGGAAGCTTGAAGCCGCAGAGCTTGCTCAGGTCAGGCTAAAGGAGAAGATGGAGGTGATGAGGAGGACCCTCCAGGCTGACTGCTCGCGATACCGACTGGAGAGGGATGCTGCCATTGCAAGGCTATCGGTTTCTGAGGCTCGTATGAGGGAGTTTGAGGAGAATGAGGGGATGATGGATGATATGCTGCAGGATATGTACTTTCGCATTTGGAAGCAGGGCAGCTTATCTTGGATGGACGACTACCCCCGGGTTATGGCTAGGATTTACCTCAGGGCTCTAGAGGAGGCCAAGGCTGAAGCGGATAAGGAGGGTGGAGCGGCCTTTAGGATGGATGTGGTCACCGCTCAGTTTTCCAAGGAGGAGAAGACAGCGGTGAAAGAGGGGATGCGATTGTTCGCGGCTGAGGAGGCAGGTGTGGAAGTAGGGGATGACGACCAAGACGATCAAGGGGAAGTTGCTGGTAACCTCTACTTCACTAGTTTGTTCTTTTGTTAACTCTGTTGCTTATCACTAATGATTTCTTTTTATGACCGGACAGGTGGGAAACAGGACAAGGACAAGACTCCAACGCAGCCGGCTCCCTGATTAGACTTGGAGAATTCTTTTTGTGTACTTGACATGGCTGTATATGTTAGTCTTAAAACAGTAGAGTAACGTTTAGGTTGTAATTCTTGCTACTTGTAATAAATAGCTCTATTCTTGATGTGCAATTCTTTAACTTAAGCTGATTTTGTCGTCTTTTGAATGTTTTTTCTATTTTGACATGTTGCATAAGAAATATAGCCATGCATATTCTTGTAATTAAATTTCGTTTGATGTCAGGTTCTTGTTTAAAACATAATTTCATGACTTGCAGTGTTAGCGTGAGGTGTGAACAAATTATAGGCATATATGAAAGAAGGAAATACCGTCCTTTATATTTTGCTTGTAGATGGCAGCTTTGAATATCCTGTGTGACTGAGTAAGGGATGCGGTCCAGTATCTTACTGTGAGTATCCGCTTCTATTAGTGAGTGTCTCCTGTTTTGTTAACTGCACTTCAGGGTTTGTTACAGAGGATAGGAGAAAAGGTTTCTTAAGTAAAATTGAAATATGCGAAATAGTAAAACTTCCAATCACGGAAGGCCTTCGATGTGCTTAAGTTCGTGGCAAACGGGCTTTGTAGTCACATTCCCTAGCTATGGGTCTTGGAGACATTTGTCACCCATCTTACGCCTCCGCGGGGAGTTAATTCTTTTTTACCACAGCCGCACTTAAGACACATCGGAGCCGAGATCGCGCACAGTAACTACCCGGGCCATTATGGCCCGTATTCGTGGGTATTATTCGATTTACTGTGGCCGGCTAGCGTGGGTGCCGATCGTCAACCGTGAACTGCCCCTGGCTGGCCACACCTTATGTTGGGGCTTATAGTCGGTTCACAGTTGCCGGTGAGCCGAACGCCGTAATGAGCTGCCTCTGCTATAATCAGCCTTCTCGGTGGCTTATAATCGGCTCATTACAGTTGGCTTTAAGGGCCGTCGCGAGCAATGAGTTAACCCGCAGCAGAGGGATGCTGGAGTGAAAGTGTCTCATTGGCGAGGGCATAGATTCGCATAGTACCTGTTAGGTCTTGTCCAGATGAAGTTGTGCTGTGGAGTGCCTCGAATTGAAATGCTGTATGCACAGGATTTTGTCCAACAGAGAAGGATAAAGTTAACAAGCAGCCAAGATATAAAGGAACAAGTTAAAAAAGAGACAAAGTTTTTTAAAGTGGTTCGGCATGAAAATGCCTACATCCACTGATTCTCTTTGTTAATTCACTTCATATGGGCAATACAAGTTAAGAAAAGTATCGACGGAGGTGTTGGATGTTCCATGCCCTCTGGAACACCTCTCCGTCCACTGTTGACAAAATATAAGCTCCGTTGTGGAGATCTTTATGAATTACATATGGTCCATCCCAGATTGGGTCTAGCGCTCTAGGGCGAGGGAAGATTCGCTTGAGGACAAGATCCCCATCTTGTAAGGTACGATGCTTGACTTTGGAGTTGTATTGTGCCGCCACTTTTTTTTGTGGGCTGCTGCTTTAAGGATTGCATCATTTCTTCTCTCTTCAACTAGATCCAAAGACATGTGAAGGAGTTCTTCGTTCTCTTCTGGGTTATAGTGGATCCTACGGTGGGAAGGCACAATGGTTTCAACTGGGAGCATAGCCTCTGATCCGTATGCCAAAGAGAAAGGAGTGTGCCCCGTCAATGTTCTGAAAGATGTGCGATAGGCCTATAGTGCCGTAGGAAGTTCATCCACCCAAGCGCCCTTTGACTTTTCGAGTTTCTTTTTTATTAGAGTTTTCAGAATTTTGTTGACGGCTTCGACTTGTCCGTTTGCCTGGGGATATGCTACGGATGAGAAGCTTTTGTGAATTCCGTGCTCTTGGCACCAATTGGCGAATTCCTCGCTGTCAAATTGAAGTCCATTGTCTGATATTATTTTGAATGGGACTCCATACCTGCACAGAACATTTTTGATCAAAAAGTTAATAACTTTTGCTGAAGATACTTTATTCAGAGGTTCTGCTTCCACCCATTTGGTGAAATAGTCGACTGCCACTATAGCATATTTGGCCCCGCCTCGGCCCATTGGCAGTTCGCCGATTAAGTCAATTCCCCATACTGCAAAGGGCCAAGGGCTGGTCATTTGAGTAATCTCAGTCGTTGGTAGCCGCGGAATCTTAGCGAACTTCTGACACCTGTCACACTTTTTGACGAAATCCAAGGCGTCCTTGCTTAAGGTGGGCCAGAAATATCCATATCGGAGTATTTTTTTGCTAATGTTTGTCCTCCGGTGTGGTCTCCGCAGCTTCCTTGATGGATGTTGGATAAGATTTCCTTGGCTTCCCTCCCAGCGACACACCTTAATAACGGGTTAGAGAATCCGCGCCGATAGAGGATGTCTTCTTGAATTGTGTAGCGGGAAGCTTTCCTTAAGATTTTCTTGACTTCGTTACGTCCGTTGGGCAGTGTGCCGCTTTGTAGGTAGTCTCGGATGGGAGTCATCCAAGTTGCTTCTTCGATTGCAGCTATCAGATTCACTTGCTCAAAACTTGGGGCCATTTGCTTTGAGATGGTTACTGCCCCGAAGATGGCGATGTCTCTCATACTTGCTTGTTTTGCCAATTCGTCGGCCTCTTGGTTCTCTTCCCTAGGGATGTGTTTGACTAAGTAGTGGTCCAATCTGCTGAGAAGTAACTTGGTCTTCTTTAAATATGCTATGAGTCGTTCTTCTCGAGCTTGGAATTCTCCTAGTATTTGATTAACGATAAGTTGAGAATCGCTGTGAAGACACAAAGAATTGGCTCCGATTTCTATGGCAAGTTCTAGTCCGGCTATCACTGCTTCATATTCTGCATCGTTGTTGGTGGCAGCGAACTCCAACCTTATAGCATAGTGCAGTTTGTTTCCCCTGGGAGTGATTATTACCACACCTGCCCCCGAGCCTTGTTCGTTCGATGCACCATCCACAAAGAGATTCCACTTGATATCTTCTGCTATTTCCAATTGCTCCTTATCTTCGTTGGCAGTGAATTCTGCAATGAAATCAGCTATGGCTTGTCCCTTGATGGCGGTGCGAGGGTGATAGGTGATATCATACTGACTTAGTTCAATGCACCATTTAAGTAGTCATCCAGAAGTGTCGGGACGATGGAGTACCTGCCTCAGTGGTTGATCGGTCAGAACTTTGATGGAATGGAACTGGAAGTAGTGACGCAGTTTCCGTGATGTGATTAGTAAACAGTATGCCAGCTTCTCAAGTTTAGGATATCTGACTTCTGCCCCCGTAAACCTCTTACTGACGAAGTAAACTGGCCGCTGCATGCGGTTGTCTTCTCTTACCAAGGCGGCGCTCAAGGCGTGAGGTGACATAGCAAGGTATAGGCATAATTCTTCGCCTTCGCTTGGAGTCGAGAGTACCGGTGGTTTCTGGAGGTGTTCGATTAAGTTAAGGAAAGCGGTTAAGCATTCGTCAGTCCATTCGAACTTTCCTTTGTCTTTCTTTAAAGCTTCAAAAAAGGGGAAGCATTTGTCCGTTGCCTTGGAGATGAATCGGCTTAGGGCGGCCACTTTTCCATTCAGACTTTGCATTTCCTTTCGAGTGGAAGGTATCTTGATATCATTTAGGGCTCGGACTTGTTCAGGGTTTGCTTCAATCCCTCTGGCATGGACGATGAATCCTAAGAACTTTCCTGATGACACTCCAAAGGAGCATTTTAGAGGATTCAACTTCATTCCATACCGACGAAGTACTTGAAACATCTCGCCTATGTGGCTTACGTGATCGTCGGGTTTTCTTGACTTCACCAGCATGTCATCCACGTATACTTCCATAGTTCGCCCTATTAGCCCTGCAAACATCTTGTTGACGAGGCGCTGGTAGGTGGCCCCTGCATTTTTAAGTCCGAAAGGCATTATCTTATAGCAGTACAAACCCCGGTCGGTGATAAAACTAGTGTGGTCTTGGTCGGGAGCATGCATAGGAATTTGGTTATATCCTGAGTATGCGTCCATAAAAGATAACAGCTCGTGTCCGGCTGTGCTGTCTACAAGCTAGTCGATTCGGGGAAGTGGGAAGCAATCCTTTGGGCAGGCGTCATTTAGGTTGGAAAAGTCAATGCATGTTCGCCACTTCCCATTGGCCTTCTTTACCAGCACTGGGTTAGCGATCCATTCCGGGTAGATGGCTTCTCGTATGAAGTCATTGGCGAGCAGATTCTTTACCTCTTCATCGAGGGCTGCTGATCGCTCTACTCCCATACTTCTCTTTCTTTGTTTTATAGGAGCCTTGGTAGGATCAATGTTTAGTGCATGGCATGCTACGTCGGGGGAGATTCCGGTCATGTCCACGTGTGACCATGCGAATACATCCAGGTTGTGGCGGAGAAAATCGATGAGCTGTTCCTTCAACTCTGCCTTTAGTTGGGATCCAATTTTCAATAGTCTACTCGAGTCGTGCTTGTCTACATATACAAACTCCATAGCCTCTGCAGGCTCGGCGGTGGCCTCCTCCTCTTTGTCCCTAGGGTCTAATTCATTGAAAGGGTCGCTGGTATATCGAAGAGGAGGGGCTTTCTTTAGTTGCTATGCTTCTAGACTTTTTGTGCAGAGGGCAACCTCTACACCCTTCCCTTTATCCTTCCTGTGGTTGTTGCAAAGTTCAGTCACATAGCAGTCTCGAGCCACGTCCTGGTCTCCTTCTACTTCCCCTACTCCATTGTCCGTTGGGAATTTCATCTTTAGGCACCATGGGGCTAGGACAATTTGGAAGTCAGACAAGGCTGGCCTTCCTAAGAAGGCGTTGTAGGCCGAATGGTTTTCTATTAGCACAAACGTCTGTTTCCGTACGACGGAGCGGGGATGGCTTCCAATCTCAACAAAGAGGTCCAGTTGTCCGAGGGGCATCTTTGCATCCCCAGTGAAACCGTATAGTGGTTTATCGCAGGGAGATACATCCTTCATTGATAGCTTCATTTTGTTGAATGCATGTTTGAACAGGATGTTTACTGAGCTTCCAGTGTCTACTAGGATTCGGTAGACCTCGGCGGGGACGAGCCGGGCAGAGATAACCATGGGATCCATGTGAGGGTATTGCCTTCCTTCTAGGTCACGCTTACCGAATGTGATGTCATCACTTTCTTTCCGCTTCGGGTGGTGCTCTTCTATAACCGAATTGACACAGTCTTTATTGTCTCTAAGCGACTTTCCATATCTTTCCATTTCTTTCCAACTTCTGTCAGCGATGTGTGGTCCTCCCGAGATGGTATGGACCACTATCTTCTCTTGACTAGAGCTACTAGTGTTGCGGTTTCCTCTGCCGATCTCCAGTGAGGGTAGACTTGGGTTCTCATTGGCAGGAGCTGGAGTCCTGTCCTGACCTTTTACATAGCGTTCCAGTTTCTTCCTTCTGATGTGTTCCTCAATCAAGTCCCAGAGATGATGGCATTCGTTGATGTCATGCCCATGAGATTCGTGGAAGCGGCAGAACTTTCCAGACTTCTGCGCGTCATCTGATTCCTTCTTGTATGGTGGGCGTTTGTATCTAACTTCGCCTTGGGTAGCAAGGAAGATATTTTCGATGGTCTCATTCAAAGGAGTGTAAGTGTCAAATCTCGGTCCAGGCCGATATAGGCGTTTTTCTCCCTTCTTTCCCCCAGTATTGTCCCTGGAATCATTCCTTCGAACGTCCCTTGCTACTGCAGGGGCGTTGCTGTGAGTTGCCTTATTCTGCTGTCCTGACTGCCCCTCAACGGCAGCATCCTCAAGCCTCATATATTTCCCGGCTTCGTGGAAGAAATCGGGTAAAGTAGCTGGTTTTTCTTTCGTCAATCTTCTAGCAAATTTGGTGTCCGGATGCACACCACTACAGAGGGCCATTAGGATAAGCTTCTCATCGGCGTCTTGGACCGCGGCTGCTGCGGCATTGAATCGGGTTAGGTATTGTTGCAGCTTCTCTCCAGGTTTCTATTTGACGCTGGATAAGGAATAAGCGTCCTTAGGTTGTTCCACATGGATACGGAACTGACTGATAAACTTTTCTTTCAACATTTCCCACGAGCTGATGGATCCCTGGGGTAGATGACAGAACCAGGAGGTAGCGAGATCTGCTAAGAAGAGCGGAAAGCATTTGCACAGTACTCCCTCTGTTGCTCCACTCATGAGCATATGTTGTGTGTACCTCTGTAAGTGTACAACGGGGTCGGAGGTTCCTTTGTAAGGTTCCATTGTTGGCATCTTCCATTCTCGGGGGGTGATAGCAATTTCGATATTGCGGGCGAAAGGGCTGGTTACCCTAGCGCCTATCCCTCGATCTCTTTGCTCCCATTGGACGCACTCTCTGAATAAGCGTGCCATCCTTTCATCAGAATTTGGAGCAGATAGAAAGGAATTTGGTTCTGTTCTGTGGGATTGATTCTGTCCAGATGACCTATAGGGATGGTATCGTCTATCATTCCTCATATTTTATAGCGGCTGCCTTAGATCTTCTGGGAGCATGCTAGGGTCAGCTACAGTTGGCCCTTGCCTTGATCTTCCCCTGTTGGGTTCTCATCTAAGCACTTCCTCGGGTCCAACTTCAGGCTGAATTCTAGCTCGGCCCCGTTCACCGTTGTTTCCGTGGGTAGGCAGTATGACAGGCTCAGCTACAGTTGACCTTCGTCCGGTACCTCCCCCGTTGGGTTCGGTACCAAACGTTTCCTCAGGCCTAACTTCGGGCTGTGCTCGGTCTCGGCTCCTACCATGGCTACTTCTGTCGTTAGCTCCTTCGAAGAAGGAAGATCTTTGTTGTCTCTGAGATCCTCCAGACTGGGACTCGCCCCATGATTCAGTGTTGCGGTTGGATTCTTCAGCATCCCTTAAGCGTGACATGAGATGGTCCACCAAGGCTTCCTGCTGGGACGTGAAGCGGTTAGTTACTTCAACCACAACTCTGTCCAAATCTGCCCTAGTAATTGCTGCAGGCTGTTCTGTGGCAGGAGTGGTTGGGTTAGCCTGTCCTTCATTTATTACTGCTGCTGGAGGAGGACGATTTACTTGATTTATGACAGTTGGATCTGGAAGACTGCTGGATGCGATGTTTTTTCCTTTGTTAACATCTTTTCTTGGTTTGGGAGGCATTTTTTCAAGTGGCGAACAAAGCTGTTAGGAAAAATGTTAAATGGATGAAGCTGAAGCTTCGAGCTTCTACTTCTCAGTGAAAGCACCAAAAATGTTTGCACAAAAAATGGACAAACACCTCAAAGTCGTATGATTTAGTAGATCTTATGTTGTTCTTAGTGATTTGGGTGATTTATGCAAATATTTGAAAAGTAGGGCTAAACTATAAAAAGACACGCAGATTTATAGTGGTTCAACTAGAATGTGCCTACGTCCACTTTATATGTTATTTCTCTTCTCTAGTTTTGATTACAAGTACAAAGCTTTGATACAAGTAAAAGAAAGTTGTTTGAAAGTTCTCTCTGTGCTTGAGCTCTCAAAATTGTCCCCCATTGTTGTGCCCCTGCCCCTCTATTTATAGAGTGAGGCTGGGGGTAGGGGTCTTGGAGGTATATAGCAGCTGGCGGGGCTGGGCTGACGCAATCTGGCCTGGTGGAGCTGGTCCGGTTTACTCTGGTTCGGTGGAAGGAGGTGAGTAGGTTGGTCCGGTGGTTCGGTGGAAGGAGGTGAGTAGGTTGGTCCGGTGGTTCGGTGGAAGGAGGTGAGTAGGTTGGTCCGGTGGTTCGGTGATAGGAGATGGTTCGGTGACTCGGTGATAGGGGATGGTTCGGCAGTGGAGTTGGTTCGGTGACTCGGTGGCAGGTTGTTCTAGGTGGTTCGGTAGTCCCCTGATTCGGCAGTGGCTCGGTGAAGTTTGGTTCGGCATCGCTCGGAGATGCATTGATTCGGTTGTAGGATGGTTTGGCCAAAGATCACACAACAAATAATGAGAGAAATAACTAGAATGTAACGTTAGTAATCTTAATTTAAGGCAATTGACATCTATTTTAATGCAATTTCAATTGATTAAAATGATTATAAGGTAAAATTTGGTTATAAATTGCAAATAAATAAATAAAACAAATGTTGTAATAAATGGTGAAATTGTATTTATGCCTCTAACCGGAATAAGAAATGTTAAATTTTAATAAAGGATGGAGTGAATCTTTGAATTAAAGAATAATATAATTTGTTGAAATGCATCTTGGAGAAGTTGATTTTCAATAAGATAAAACATTTACTTTGTAAATAGTGTGTAAATTTTTTTGTATATGAAATTTTATAAAACATGTTTGAAGTGGTATAAATGAAAAGAAAACAATGTTTTATAATTAGAATTTGTTTGAAATTAGTAATGAAATGAATCAGAATTAGATTAATTGAAATGTTTCAATTAAAAGGAAACATAAATGAAGCTGTAATGAATGAGTTAAAACAGGAACTTGCATTTTGTGTTAATATGGAATGAACATTTTAATTAAGATAATTGCATGTTTTGAGACGTATAAAAATAAAATTTTCATTTTGAATAATTATGGTTTTGGAAAAAAAAATTGGATTTTAGAATAATATATATATATATAAACACACTTATTAGTATTCAAATTTTAAAGTATATCAGAGGGTTCATGGTTGTATAGGTGTTGTTAAATGAATTAGAAATTACCTTTTATTAACAATTGTACATTAATTACACATGTTTACATATATTTATTTTTCTATTTCATATACGGTTAAACTTTTAAATTTGTTTCGTTAATGTGACCGTTATAGTAATTAAAAAAAGTAAAATAAATCATTTTATAATGCATAGATAGAAATATATTCATTAATTAATAAAATTGGTTTGAGTAACATAAATAAATGAATAGATTGATTGGTTGATTAATTGATTGATTGATTGATTGTTAATTGATTGATTGTACTAATGTAGTTTGGACATATATTAACGTAAAACTAATAAAGAAGTAAATGATAAATATGTGTATATTTGGGTTTGTTGAAATGAATTAATAGGTGGAAGTTTTGGAATTTGGATCCCAAAGGTTTGTTTTACAGTATATAAGTAGTCCCTTCATTTATTTTACATTTATTATCACATCCACGTTCTCTTTCTTTTCATTTTCAAGTTCTTCGTATAGGTTTCATTTGAGCATCCATTTAATTGTTAGTCACTCATCTGTTTCTTATTAATTAGTAGTTGCTTCATTTGATTTATTTATAATTAATAATTTCCCCATTCTATTCATTCGTTTCTCATTTGTTCGTTTGCTCCTTTCAAGTGCTTTACCTGAAGCTTTTTCCTTTTCTTTTTTTCCATTTTGAATATGAACATCCAAATTAATTATTTGTAAGTAAATTTCTAACTCATGTTTGTAACCAATAATGTTAATAGATATGTTTGAATTACAATTTAAAGGAAAACAATTGGATTAACTATATTCTCAGTAATCAACGTATGTTTTGAAATTTACTTATTGGAATTAATAGCAATTAAAAAAAATTCATTAATAAGAAATAGAAGTGAATTGTAATTAATTAGTGATATGTGCAACTTACGTTATGTGTTAAAAATATAATAAGTATTTTAATGAGAAATATTAAGTTAGTTGGTGTGTTCAATATTATTAATTGTGTGTAAAAAAAATGGTTAAATTAACATGTATTTATCTGTATATTTGGAGTTAATGAAATGTATTGAAGGGAATATACATTTTAAAATTAAATTTCAAATGTTGTTTGCAGTATACTAATTCTTCCATTCTCATTAATTTATTACCTTACTTTATTCTGCCACCATCTCACGTTTTTCCATAAATTGAATTATTAATGAGGCGTTACTTTGCATTTGAAATGAAATGTGTATTGGCATTGATTCATGAATTCATTTACATACACTATTCACTCATGCATGCATTCGTTTCCCTTTAGAAAAAAAAACTTTTCACCTAGCACGTCTGTCTAAACTAAATTAAATGCTCTATATTTTCTTTTTGTAATGAATAGTCTTAAATATGTTAGAATTTCATATTCCACTATTCACATTCATTAATCTTTTCATTTATTTATCTTCTTAGATTTCAACCACCCCTTTCATTTATTTATTTCTATTATTTCTTTTATCAATACATGCCTCTTTTGGTTTTCCTATAAGTTTCATTTATTTACACGTGAGCCTTGCCTTGAAATGTTTCCTGTTAATGAAATTAATTGAGGTAGCACACGTTTTGAAATTTTATACCAAATTTTTGCTTGCTTTGTAAACATGTCTTTTAAAATTCAGATGTGTATCTTTTATTCTTCATTTAATACCTGCCACATTTCTTTTCCCAATTTTGTTTGTTTCTTCATTTTCGGTTGTTCCTTCTTCTTTTCTCTGAAGCTACATTTTTTCAGACCTTAGTTTGATTTTATATTATATATATATAATTATTGTTTAACCTTTCTTCACCTCCCTTTTTCCTCCCTCCTTCTTCTTCCTTTTCTTCTCTTTTCCAAACAAAAATTTCTTCAAATCTACATTTTTTTTCTTCTTCTTCTCCTTTTCAAAATTTCTCCTTCAAATTTAGATTATACAAACTTCTCTGTCTCCTCCAAAACCTTCAAATATAAAAAAAACAAGAAATAAAATCAAAGTTAAAAGAAAGAAAGTAGTGGCGAATCCAAACCTAATTAGAGGAAGGAAAGCTAAAAAGGTGAGTGATTCAACCCACTCACATAATAGTAAAATTTCCATTGCAAGTTAAATAAAATTTATAATGAGATATATAAAAAAATTATTACTATTTGTTGGTTTAAATTAACATTTAAATTGATATTGAATCTTATTTTACATTAAACTAAATTGACATTTAATTTTATATTAGGATTTAACTGATTGTTTAAACCTCGATATTGATAACTATTAATTGTTGTAATATATTGGTTGATTTGGATGTTGTCTGAAATGGATGCTTATTGATTGATATGTTGGATGTATGGTTGTTTATTTATTTTAATATGTCCCCATTATCACCGTGTATATTATTGACATCATTTAAATGGTCATCTAAATCATTTAAGAATTGGATAACTAAGACATTTAAATTATGGGTTGAAATGATGTATGCCCATACAATTTCTTGAATTTGGATTATGTATTGGACTTGAATTATTTGAAAGGTTTAAGTTTTAATTCAAACTTTGGATTTATTTTAATTAAAGTTATTAAAATTAGTACTTCGAATTATTTGAAATCTCTTAAATAATTATATTCACGTTGCACACCTGATAGGAGATGGAAAATCCCGTAACATCTCTGAAGCCATTGAACTCATATTTTATTTGAGATTGATTTGACTTACATAGGAATTTTTTTAGTTCTGACTCGAGTGTATTGTTTTTCATTATGCTCGGGTCAGCCTGAGTTTTTCAGTGTTGAAGACTTTATTCTGGAGGACAAAGATGGAGTTTGGTATTATATTATTATTTTATCCCACTACATCATGTTGTTCCACCGCCTTATTTTATTATTATTCCTGCTGTATGTATAACTTTGATATATTGTAAAAGTGTAATCAAATGTTATTTGTAAAACAGCTTCATGAACTGTTTATTTGATTATTATATTTTGTCATTCCGCTATGAGATTCTGTGTTTTGTTTTTCCCTCTTTTCTCTTATTTTCTTATTTACCCCTTCCACAATCCTCCCTTTTGAATGGTTTGAGTTGACATGTGTGGTTTATTATCGATTTAAACCGTCCAAAAAGGTGGGCCGTTACATACCCCCTAAGAGAGAGATCGACTTTAGGATCTATATAAATAACAATGCTAAGCCAGTGGCATTGCCCTTGAGACACATGAACGGAAGGAATTAAGTAAGCAAATTGGTGAGCTATTGGAGAAAGGCTTCATCAGACAGATTCTTTGAGTGGTTGGTTATGCCGTTTGGGCTCACCAACGCCCCAGCCTATCTTGTAGATTTAATGAGCCGTGTTTTTGAAAATGTCCTAAATGAGTTCGTAGTAGTATTAGAGGAAGACATTTAGGTGTTTTCCAAGAGTATGGAGCAGCTTGCTATTCATCTAGAGGAGGTTCTTCGTACACTTCGCGATCATCAGTTGAAGGCAAAATTCTTGAAGTGTCACTTTTGGCGTAAGGAAGTGCGTTTCCCAGGAAAGAGTTAGAGAGACGATTTTGTACATTTAGGTTCGGATTGTGGAAATCCGAAGAGTTGTAGGCAAAGATTGGAGATGTACAATAGATTCAGTTAAAAGAGAAGAGGAAAGCCCATGTGTAGATAATTGCAAAAATTATAATTGTTTCAGATAAGTGGATTTAACGGTCGTGCCTTGAATAAATATAAGCATATAAGAGGAATAGGAACAAAAGACTTTAGTAAGGAAATGAGATTACCAAAGTTTAGGCAGGGTACTCCTAGGGTAGTAAGAAGGAAATCCACTTTATGTCTAGCCCAATAAAATGAAATTGTTAGAATTGAAAAAAAAATGAAAAATATAATTGGGTTTTTGAAAAAAAGAAAAAGTGGTAGGAAATTTAAATTTGTTTTTATATGATGTAAGTTTTGTCAAAAGTAAAATTCTTTTTGAAGAATTACAGAGCATATATAACTCGCTAGTTTCTTTGGAGGTAAACAAAGATTTTAAATATAAAAACCTAGAGTGTATTAAGTATCGAAAACGTAGGTTGCAACATTTATTGTTGTAATAGATGTTTTTGTGGAAAATAAAAGGGGGCATAGACTATAACACTATTGTTATAGTAGATGACTACCAAAGGAAATGTTTTTACATAGTATATGAGATTATTAGTATTTACTGAATCCATACACTAGTATTTTAGGGGTTGTAGTAACAATGTTTTACACAACATCTGTTTTGACCCAATTAAAAATGTGTTTTTAAAATAATTTATATGTATAGAAAAAAGTGGTTTGTAAGTACAATAATTATTTAAATAAAGTATAAAGAAATGTTTTATAGTTATGAAAATATTAAAACAGTTTTGAAAATGAGTTCTTTTGAAAAAAAAAGAAAGGGTGTAAGTTAAATATTAGGAAATTAATAAATTTCGTAAAAATTGTCTATCGTAAGAGAATATAGATCAAACATACTTTAATCTATTGGGATGAAATGAATAATGATAAAATTTTCTATGAAACCAAATAACAAATAAAGATGTTTTGTGCAAGTTATAAGGAATACGTGAAAGAGATGTACAAGGTATGGGAAGCACCATATTTTGTTTAGCCTATTTCGAAAAAAAAAAAAGTTCCTTGTAATTTCACATAAACATGAAGTCCTCTTTTAAAGGATTCATAGAAGGTTTTAGCATTAATGGTTTTTCATAAGAGAAAGTAGTTCCAATATATTAAGGTATAAAGCCAATAGGTGTAATAAGGAGTAGAGACAGTGTTAGTTAGAAGAGATATTATAGAGATCCTTATTAGAAAAAGCTAAGCAATGGAAATTTTATATTATTTTTCCATCGATTATGCGCATTGGTTGCTTGCCTTTGTAGAAAGTCCCAATTTATAGTAAGTTAGAAACTCCTCTAAGGTTAGGTAATTGGAAAGTTAAAGGTTTTTAATAAAATAATTGTTCTTATCTACTCCAGTTTTTGCAAAATTGAAAATCTATGGAAAGAAGATGTTTTGAAAACATGTGAGGACATTTTAATGATATCTTAAAGAAAAATGGTGTAGTGAAAAACTAAATAAGTTTTTGGGAGCGAAAAGCTTAGTAATAGTTAAATTTAAAAATCCAAATTTTTATGGAAAACTGTAAAGGTCTTTAAAAGAAAAAGGAGGAATAAGTTTTGAACATAGAATTTCTAAGTTTTCCTCCCCAGGTTTGGGGAATAATGTAAATTCAAAAGGCTGTATGGATGCTAGTCTAGAATGATAAAATGTTAAGTAACCAAGTACCTTTGAATTTAATAGAAACTTAAAAATAACACTTTTAAGGGCAAAATTTTTGGGATTTGATGTTTTAAAAATTTAAAAGCTTTAGTTTTTGAAATGAAATAATAAATACCAAACCAATTTTTTTTTAATGTGGAGTAGATAGGAATCATTTCCTAGGTGTGATGGAAAAAGTGTAAGGCTTTATAGGAGATAGCAGTGATTACTTTTAGAAGTAATAATAGAAGTTTCCGTAAAGTGCATAGGACACTATTAAGAACCTAAGAATGTTGCTTCATGTGTGTAGACTATATAGTAAGGGTGATATTAGTAAGATAGTAAGACACATGTGGTTAAGGATGTGTATTTTGGAAGAACTTGGCAGGAACATCTTCCTTTAGTGGAATTCGCATATAATAATAGCTTTTAAGCTAGCATTGGAATGACACCTTTCGAAGCTCGTTATGAAAGACCGTGCAAGTCGCCTTCGTGTTGGTTAGAGTCTACAAAGAGATTGCTACTTGGTTCCGACATGGTTAGAGAGACTTCGGAGGAGATTGATTTTTGATTAGGAGAAAATACGTACCTCTTATCTGCATCTCTTTGATAGTAAATTTTGAATTCTATCTTTAGTTTTGAATAGGTTCTTTCCTTTAATATCCTTTTGGAGGGTAGATCTTAGGATTTAACCTATGGATGGTAGGACTGAATTAAACTTGTTACTAGAACATGTTATGTATGATGGATGCTAAAGGTTGCAAGTGTTTGCTAGTGGATGCTAATGGACGCATATATATACACTACGCATTATTATCTCTTAGGGATCGGCTTAACTAGGTCACTAGAGCATATGCATATGGATGTGTGCGCATTTGCATTTTATTTTATTCCATGGTTGCTATAAATGGATGATTATCATATGATTGTTGCATTTGAATGATGATTGTAGCATGCATATAGAACTATCAGTTATCATTAGGAAATTTGCATTCATTTGGATACATGGCACGGACATGATTGCGTAGAAAGGCGGTCGACTGAATCAGTAAACCGCCTAATCTTTTGCAATAGTTAGGGACATTAACACTACACTGTTTGCATATATGTCATAAATTGCATTAGAAAACTTAAGGACAATGAATGTAATGGATGGTGGTTGAGTAGTTGGTTGAGTAGTTGGTTGTAGAATTTGGATGAAAATATTTATCTCATTCTTCTGTCCTTGAAGATTTCGGGGACGAAATCCTTTAAGGAGGGGAGAATATAACAACCTGAAATTAAAGCTATAATAATTAATTAACGAATTAACTAAATAATAAAATAACTTTATGAAATTATCATAATTGAACCATGAGAGTTGCACCATTTGTGTCCGTGATGATTTTCTGGTCAATTTCCATATATAGATTGTAAAAATTCGAGCTAAAACGAAGAAGTTACGGAATAAACAAGAAAACAGACAAAAGACAAAAAATATAAAGGGAAAGGTCGACCCTTACTATAGCTAGGTCGACTCCAGCTTGTGTTAGTTGACATTAAGATCGACCCGCATATGCATTTGGACGTGTAATCATCCAGTTTCGAGCAGTGACATGTTTTGTTGTTTTTATTCCATCTTGTGCGTCCATGCTTCCATCCGACGGTTCCCATCGAGCTTATGATGTGGTTGCACCAGATTTAATCCTCAAATCCAACGGTCTGAGATCCATAAGTGACACTATAAATAAGACCCAAGGCCTAGCTATTTTTCTCATTCAGATTTTCTTCATCTAGGTTCATTACCTGAGGCTGGACCCTAAAAGGAATATTTTTCCAAGAAGAAGATCTTTTTAATTAAAATATTTTATACCCTAGAAGTGGATCCGGGAAGGCCAAGGAAATCAGCTAAGGACCACAGGTGAGTGTTTAAGTAATTATTTTAGATTTTTAAGTAATTTAAAATAATAGGGTTCTCAATAGTTGTAGTTTTTCTACAATTTTGAGACCGCTTTTATATAAGTTGTTTACAGTTAATTTTTAGCGTTCCTTTCAGTCTATTTTGTTTAGCTATTTTTATTTAGATATTTTATTCATTTATTTACAGTTATTTACTGTTATTTATAGTTATTTGTATTTTATTTACATCCGTTGTATGTTAGAATTCAGCCTGTAAATTTTAGTTCTTTTTATTCCTTTTCACGTGAATAAAAATAATAAAAAGAGGATAATTCGCTAATATGGACTAAATTATAGGAATACTAAATTTACAGAAAATATTATGTAAATAAGAAGAACTGTAATAAAAAGAATATAGACTGAAATAGGTAAATTTGACATTTGCAAGCAAGTTTAGAACTAGTACTTATAACTAAAAAGACAAGATAAAAGAGAAATTATAACGTAGGTTATTATTAAATAGAAAGAACAAAAAAGGCTTATTTTAAGACTTAGATTTAAGTTAATAAGAAAATAGAGCGGAATTAACAGAAGAGGCTTATTTTACAGACTTACACTAAGTTAATAAGCAAATATAGCAGAGATAACAGAAGAGGCTTATTTTAAAGACTTAGAATAATTTAATAAGCAAATAGAGCAGAATTAACAGAAGAGACTTATTTAAAAGACTTATACTAAGTTAATAAAGAAAGGTAGGAGTTGGACCCGTACCGGCAGCATTTCTCCTTCAGTCAGGAACTGATGGTCTCATAATAGATTAGGTGGGGCTGGGACACGCTTATGCTGTTTAGGGAGATAAGTGGTCAACAGATAGAAGCCCAAATTAGGGGATTTGGGCAAGGGGTGCAACTAGATTTTGTTTGTTAGGATCCGTATCGGCAGCATTTCCCTTCAGTCAGGAACTAATGGTCTCATAACACACTCAGGTGAGGCCGGGCACGCTTATGCTGTTTAGGGTAGGTAAGAGGTCACAAGAGGGAGCAACAGATAGTGTGAGCCGAACGGTGGCCGAGCGTGCGGCCTCGGTGCGGGGATATAAGTCGCTATTGAGTTCAAAAGCGCTAAACAGGTGTCTTTTTGATGTGGGACCCATAGGATGAGACTAGCTCATAGTGGCACAACAGAGATAGAGAGTCGATCAAATGGTAGAATTAGGACTTCGGCCTAATTATAGTAGGATTATGATTTCAGCCTAATCAAAGCAGCAATCTAAGACAAGTACAAACAATCAAAAATGATCAGAACTATTTATGCAAAGAAAATAGTTAAACAGTATTATATTCCAGCTTTATATTTTCATTTATTTCCTTTTAAACTAGAACTGTTGCTAAGTCTATTATCTTTATCTTGCTTAAAAATACTAGTAGTTACTTCCAATCACCAAACTTATAGTCTGACCCATTCTTCTATTTCCCCTCCCCCCATAGGCCAGTAGAGGCAGGGACAATAGACTTGGATTCTTTGGAGACCCATTTGCAGAGCTTTCTCATTCTTCATGTATTCTTCTTCTTTTCAGTCTTCATTTCATTTGGATTTTGATGTACTGGTACTTTTTGAGAGTGATGATTATTTTTATGTACTATGATGATGTGACTGAGATGGTATTTTTCATAAGACATGTGTATTCGGCTTTTAAGACATATTATGTATTTAGTCTTATGACTTATATTATGGAGTAATGAAGTTTAATTTTAAATGTTTCGGCTATTTTATTTATTTGTCTTGTGAATCTTATTCTCTGTAAAGTTTTAGTTATACCTATAACGCTCCATATTCTTTAGTGTGCCCTTTTTGGATATACTAAGGGGTGTGGGGTGTTTCAAAAACTGTTACATCAAGGTCATACTAATACAAATTCTACCCTAGGACAGTTATAACAATTTGTCCCTACCTAACTAAATATAATATACATACAATACAACGGAAAACAAGAAAAATAACTAGCTATTAATGAAGCCACCTTCTCCAAGCTCCTCCTAGTAAATCTGCAGAAAACCCTGAACTACTTGGCTGCCCATTCAAATTTGAGCACCCAAGAGTTTAGGAAAAGAAAATAAACTCCGGGTCAGACATAGGTCTGCTATGAGTAAACTCAAGTAACATAATTATTACTTTAAACTCTTTTGAAATCAAAGGTATCTCGTAAGACCACATCGCACATAAACACAAACGGGTTTTTACCTTACGATAACCAAAACATTTGTATACGAAATCCAGTGATATTATAATAATGTCTAGAGTACAACTACATATCCAAAATAGTGAAATTGTTACCATATTAAATTCCAGCATACTAGGCTTTAAAATCAAAACCGT
Source organism: Allium fistulosum (assembly GCA_030737815.1). NCBI lineage: Eukaryota > Viridiplantae > Streptophyta > Magnoliopsida > Asparagales > Amaryllidaceae > Allium > Allium fistulosum. The sequence continues at coordinate 925,436,548 of CM060906.1, forward strand.
AAAGGCACGTATTGGAGATGGATTCCATACTATGGCAAGGTAAGGGACTACCTTCCGCTGGTACACCACTAGAAAACGCACCGGAGTCTGACAAGAACTTTTTGTACCCCTACTACACAGAGCCGGCTGCCCCTTTAACACAGCGAACCGGATTTCCTCATCCTTTTTTAACACCGAGGCCATATACTACCATAGTGTTTGCGCACAAAACAATTCGAATATGGACAATCTAGAATGGGATAGAGGCTCCTAATGGTAACAGACCACATAGCTCCACTACATACCCTATTTTTGCCATTTCCCAGTTGGTAAGGCTTGTGAGATCACGTATTTACCTTCTTCCTCTTAGCAGACCATCTTGGAATGCTAACACTGCCCTCCAAGCAGAGATACAATGCCAACAGTCATCCATGCAAGTTGATCCAGGATCGAACAAACATTCCACATTATTATCTTCCATTTTGGAATCACTCTAAAGAAGAATAGTATAACTCCACAGCATACTTCAATATGATTTAACATCGTTCGTTATCAGTTTGAAGTAGTTTGGATAAATTCGGGAGCCCGTATCTTGAAAACTAAGCGATAATTTTCGGCTAACTCAATTTCGGTTCTTTTGGAAGTATGCACTAAGCAACCGAGTCCTCACTGGGGAACTCTAATATAACCGACATACCTCCTGAGTCAAAACAGGTCCGGATTTTGATAGTCGGTTATTTAACTATCAAATAAATAGACAACAACCAATTCCGTTTGAGATTCATTTATCCATAGCAACCACTAAGCCTCAAAACACATCTTTATTTAATAAATCCCTTTCAAAAATGTTTGTCTAAAACATTTATATACCTATCTTTCTGACATAAGTATATTCACAAAATATTTGCGAACAAATTCTTACTTCCAAATCTTGTTAAAAAGGATTAAACAAATGTTGTTTAAATTGGAGGTGAGGACAATCCTAAACACTATTCCATTGGTGTTAAGTGTGGAACGGATGTTCTATACCACCATTTTTTAAAAGTCGGTTTAGAGATACTCAGATCTCAAATTCTTTTTATATTTCTTTCGGTATATCCTTTTTAAACAAATCTATTTCATTCATGAAATCTCTTTTATTTTGAAACCAAAACCATATCAAAATATTTTCTAGACTTCCAAATCCATTTATAAAATGCTTTTATAAATATTCAAAACCATTTATATAAATTAATTTATAGATATCCAAACTTTTGTATAAATTTCTTATAAATATCCAAACCTTTTATAAACTCCCTTTATGAATATCCAAATCATTTTCTAAAACTTCTTCTACAGATAACCCAAAATAATATATAAAAGTCTTTATAAACCTTTCATGTTTAAAACAACTTCTTAAATAACCTTAATCAAATTAGCTTCCTTACTAATAATCCATTTTATAAATATCCCTTATTTATGAGATCTTCTTTGCTTAAAAACTCAAACCCACTTATGCAAGAACCTTATAAATTTCCAATTTTTTTATAAAACTCTTTATAAAAACTATTTTTTATAAATGGGAAACCATTCCCATAGTTAAAAACATCTTTAGTGAAACATTTATCAAATCATTCTTTAAATATCTTGTCCAAATGCAATAACTTTCAAACCATTTCAAAAGAAAATAAAATACTTATCCTTACAAAATCAACGAAGGCTTAATGACTACAATGGTGCTTTTAATTTGATTTTACTTATCCAGTTAACATGGCATCACACAACAACAGGTATATAAGAAGTTAACACATAATAATCAATCAACATTCATGAATGTCCAGGTTATTACAATAGCAGAATGGTGTTTTGTTCTGTTAATAGATGTCATTTAGATTCCTAGTCATAAAGGTTACTTAATGCTTAGACAAGAGATCCTTCGGTTTGAAAATAGTTCACTTAGATAAAAAAAAGGGTTTAAATATCAGACGGATTTTTAACAAACTTTTAAAATGAATAAAAAACAATTAAATCACGAGTTAAAACTTAATTAAACCTTAATAAATCTTAATTAAATCATAATTATACTTTAAATTAGCTTATTTAACGCTTAATTTATTTAACTAAAAATTTAAATCTCGATTAAGTTTGGTTAAGACTTAATTAACTAATAATTAAACATTAATAAATTAATTAATGATTAAACATTAATTAAAATTTAATTAATTAAACATCCATTTATAATTAAACCCTAATTAAGTAATAATCAAGTGAATGATTAACCTTTAATAAAATAATAATTAATTAATTATAATTTAAATAATTAATTAAGATAATAAACTTGATAAAATAAAAATTAATTTTTTATCTTAATTAGTCATTATTTAAAACTTCCTTAATTAAAAATAATGAACTTGGTTAAAAATTTCTTAAACTTAATTACTTGATCTAATTACTTAATTAACTAATTAAGTAATAATTACCCTAATTAATAAATTAAATAAATAAATTATCAAATAATTAAAAACCTAACCTTTGACTTACTTGATTAGTTTGCATTGAGTTTTAAAAATCAATCCAAAAAAGCACTTCAAAACTTGAAATCGTGAAATTTTCCGAACTGCATCCATAACGACTATCGCTATGAGCGCAGTTCACTACAATTGATTTCTAGGTGAAAACTTCACCTTAACTCTAGCTACTAAACCTTCGAAACATAAATGGAAAAGCTTTGAAATATTTAAACAAAGGTGAAAACTTGGAAAACATTTTCAAAATTCAAAACTAGAAAATTAACTTTCGTTTTCAAATCGGATCTCAAGTCCTTTTTCGGCCACTTAAAGTACTGGTTTCGTAACCATTTCACAACATACTTGGTTTTGTTTCACAAACAATACTATGATCATCTCATAAACCAATATCGCATATCCATATCCATATACATATCCAACATATCAACATATAATCCAAATCACCAATCTATTCCAAACAACCAACTTGCAATCATATATCATCCAAACAACATGATAATTCAACACAACAAACACTATATTTTCATAACATATAGATCATTAAAATAAGTTGTTTTCTTTTTCAAAAATATTAGTTTTATTCACCGATATTTTTTAAATTCAAGAAGAACTTTTTTCCAAAACTTGAAAACACTTTAGGTTATTGCAAAATTCGAAGCTCCTGGTTGCTCGAACACTTGAAATGGCTCGGCCAAGTGATGTTTGGGCTCAGCCAAGGGAGGTTTGGGCTCGGTCCTAATGTTCTTTTGGGGATTATGGTTTACAACTTGGAAGAAGAGTGCTGTAGAAGATGTAGAAATGTTTTTATGACCTTAGGAAGAGGTTTAAAGTAAAATGAAGTGGTTTTTCTCAAATTGGAAGATATAAAGAGAAGCAATGGATGAGTTTGCTTAAGCTTTGAGGAATTTAAAAGTAGAGAATGGGATTGTAAAATGATAAAAAGAAAGTTAGGGGGTATATATAGGCTTAGGAAATTAATTAAAAATTATGTAAGTGTTTATATTTTAATATATATGTATGCATGCACCATCCCTCTCCCCCTCTTCATTTCCATCCACCATTGTACCCCCCTCCCTCCTTGCACTAGTCAAGCCATGCTCTTGAGTACTTGAGTTGAAAATGTGTATTTTTAATTTATATGTGTTATGTGCATATATTTTTTTAAGAAATAAAATCTTATTTTTAATTTGTATGTTTATATGTTTAAATAGGCTAATATGTAGATGCATATGTACATTTACACACCAAGTTAAAATAGTTTATATTGTGTGCATGTGTGTTTACAATAGCCTTTTTGTATTTTAAATAATTTTAACTATTTAAAAATCGATATTTCGAAAAATAATTACCGGTCACATTTTATACCTTTTTCTAAACTATATATGTTGGTAAATAAAATTTGAAAACGATTTTATTTTCATTAGTTATTATTCAAAATAAACTTTATTTGTTAATAAAAATTCATTTATTTATTATTTAAAAATATAAATAAATATTTATTTAAATAGTTATTAAATTCTGGGTCGTTGCAAATTTTCTTTTGAAATTCCCATTTTTACCCTACTACCAGTACACCTAACCGAACAAGCATTAGCAGATACTGCGAGAAAATATATGTGCCATCTCCTTCCAAAGGCTTTGACAATATAAGATTTTTTTCAAATATATTCTAATAACTATTGAAAGATAGCCTAACATTCATCCGTTCATCAAAGCTTCCTCTTTTCCTTCTTGAAGGCATCAAAGAATGGTAACACTTGTAGGTTTCTTTTTAGGTGAACCTACTCAAAGCGGCTACTTTACCATTCGGGCTCTACACTTCCCTACTTTACTTTTTGGCTGATACTTTTTTAAGGCTTCAAATACTTCGAAAATGTGTTGATACCCCCGGAATTCATTATGAACCTAAAGAATTTCCCAAATAATACTTCGAATGAACACTTCAAATAAATCAACTTCATTCCATACTTTCAGAGCTCCCTTAAACATTTATGCCAAAAGTGTAAGGTGGTCTACATATTTCTTTGATTTCACAAGTATATCATCACATGCACCTTCATTATCCATCCGATCTCTTCCATATAAATATTATTAACTAGTCGTTGGTAAGTAGCTCCAGCATTTTTCGAATTGAACAACATGACCTTGTAGTAATACAATGCCAATTCAATAATAAAGCTGACATGCTCCTAGTTGGGGACATGCATCACTATTTAATTATAGCTGGGAATGAGCATCCATGAATAAAGTGTTTCATTTCCGATAGTTTCATCCATGAATTGGTCAATCTGCGGAAGAGGAAAGTAGTTCTTCGGGCATGGAACATTCAAATTTGAAAAATTGATGCATGTCCCCCACTTTCAATTACCTTCCAAACCAATACAGGTTTGTTATCTTCTCTAAATAAGGAGCTTCTAGAATAAAGTTGTTTGCCAATAACTAATCCACCTTTTCCTTTAACACAACAGATCTCTCTTAATCCATGCTACAATTTTTTTGTCATACAAGGTAAGCTATTTGGTCAATATTCAATGAGTGGCATGCAACTTCACCTGAAATCCAATACATTTTAGAATGAGTCAAAGCAGACACATCATGGTTCGCTCTCAAAAACCTAGGAAGCTCCCTTTTCATCTTTAGAGCACGTTGCGAACCAAGTTTTACAATCTTTGTAAGGTCATCTTCATCTATCTATATGGTATCCATCAGCTCGAACAATGTTGCCCTCACCATTTTAGATCTATCCTCTGATCCATCTTGGTATAGTATCTACCAGTGGATTCGAGTAGTATCTCAAATGATATTTTTTATGCGTTTTAAATTTGATCAAAGAGCCTTCTCTACATTATTGCCTTTCTCCACATGTAATGCCTCTAAGATCCACTATATAGTTTCCCATCGGATACATTCATTGCCTTTCACTAATCTAACTTTCTTATCTATTGGAAATTTTACAACCAACCACCATGGAGCTAAGGAAGTCCAAAAATTAGCAAGTATCAGTCAAATAAAAAATGAGTTAAATACTAAGTAACCATCGATCACAACAAATTTCTCTTCTTGCAGCCCTATGATGTTTTTATCCTATATAAACCATTAGATTTATGCATTATGAAAAAGTTGTTTCCTTCCTTATAAGATCTAATATGGGAAGAGCACGTTAATAAATCCTTTGTAACTTCATCGTATTAAAAGCATGTTTAAATAAAATGTTCATTGAACTTCCGCCATCAATCAACATTCGATGAACAATATTATGCCCAATTCGCATTGTTACGACCATTAGATGAAAAGTTGTACACTCCGCTCCATTTTCATCTCTTCCCTAAAATAAATATCATCATCCACCTTCGAGCTCTCTTTATTGGATATCAATCTTCCATTGCATAACAAATCGCTCATGGTGTATGCTTTAATGAGTTTCTATACCTCTCCACTATATTCCGGCTTTTGTTTGTAGCTTGTAGACCAATAGATATGGTGTTAATCATAAGTTATTTTCGGGTGTCCTTCCTCCATCTCCTCTAGGTGTCTACCATAGAGGTTCATCGTTTTTTTATCTGTCCCTTTGGATTTTTCACATACCATGGTGGTTATCCTTTTTCTATTAGCTCCTTAATGATTTCTTTCAAATGTCGACAATCATTGTTATATTTCCCATGGGTCTTATGGAATCATCAACACTTTCCTGATCTTCCTCTCCGATTGTCTGTCATATGGAGGGCTTCCAATATCTCACATGTTTTGGGTAGCTAAGTAAATATTTTTACGGAACCAGTTAACACTGTATATTTACAATTTTGCCCTTCTCGAAACCTCCATTTTGGATCAACTTTCTTCTCCCCTTGCTGGGTCCTTTCCTTTTATTATTTTTATTATTACTTTCATTTTCCCTGCCCTTATTCTCACCTTCATTTTCATGGTAGAACTAGATGGCTCCTCAAGACTGATAGCATTCAATCTTTCTTTATCTTTTGTCTCTTCCAAGCATAAAAACTGATTACTATATTATAAAATAATTTCTAAGTTTGAAATGTTTATGGTTAGCCGCTTTTAAAATTTCGATTCCTTATTAACACCCCTAACTAGGGCCATCAACACCAAGTTGTTCCTTATTTTCTTTACCACTATCACAGCAATAATAAAACTCTTCAAAAAGAGTTTCAAAGTCTCTCATTACGTTGCCTTACATTATCCAACAAAATTGCATCCTTATGTTTCACAACATTCTCCATAAACCGACTTAAGAATTTATTTGCCAATTGATCATAAGAGCCTATGGATCCTCGCTCAAGCCTATAGAACCACATGGTTGGCAATCTGTTTGGAAATAAAGGAAAACACTTACACTTCACATGCCCAAGCACATGATAACCATCTATGTACTAATCATACTTAGATGTTGTTGCATTTGGTCCATCAACCCTTTGTATAATGTCATTATCGACATTGTTGACCTTGGGGATACCTCATTCGCCTAATTTCAACTATAAAGAAATTTTGGTTTCCTTCTTCACACCCATGATGGTGAAAGCTTTAAGTTGCACCCTGAACATGTGCCCGGTCCGACAAACAACCATGATGTTCGCTTTCTGAGAGGTCACGATTAATGATATGATGCTTATGTGTCCTATCTCTAGAGAGTTTATCTTATGTGCCTTCTTCCTCTTTCATATCATCTTTCATGACTACATCCTCGAAAATGCTCATTTTCGTATGCATCACCCTTAACATTATTCCTTATGCGATCCCCAAAAGGAATGCTCATGTGTAGCTTCCATTGTACTCTATGTTTTTTATTACGACCATCTCTATCATTTAATCGATTAGTATCAATCAATGACCTTGGAGCAGTGGCTCTCGTATCATTATTCCCTCTTTTTTCATCTCCCCGACTATGCTTTGCTCTGTTCTTATTTTTGCACTAGAACTACCCTTTTTAGATTGAGTGGTGGAATTTCTTCTTCCATCCTGATCTCTAGCGCAAGATCTTTCCCTATGAAAAATTGTTCCTTCTACAAACTTCCTTAATAAATCTAAATACCACCTCATCTCATCCACAAATGGTTATTGAGTTGTTGCAATGGTTTGGTTCACTCTAGCGATAGTTCTCTTTAGTTTCTTCCTAGTAACAACATTCAGTGATGGTTGTGTGTGAGATCCACTATTGTTACTTTGATTAGGATAGTACCTCTATCATAGCTTACTGCTTTACTTGTTTGCTTTCCAAGGTCTTTTCTAGGCCCATCGGTTTCATCTCCTACAAATGTCAATAAAATTTAAATACCTAAAGAGATATAACCTGAGTTCAAAAAATGTTAGTTAAAAATTTGGTTTAACATTCCCGTAAAGACTTTGAAGAACCAGCGGTCAATAATTTGATCACTTATTTAAATTTATTTGTGGATTATGGCATTTGTATCGTTTATGGATGGTGAGTTAAGCTTATTTAGATCTCTAATCAAAATACATTCAAAATGGAAAAAGGAAAACAAAAAATGAGAGAATATAAGATTTTATAGTTGTTTGGATATGCTTACTTCCACTTTAATAGACTCTAATACTATATTTCACTAGTTTCCAACAAGATTACAATTATAGAACTCAAGATCAAAGACATATTTGAACCAGGGAATTGACTAAGTCTCCCCTAAATGAAAAAATGGAATCTATCCCTCTCTTTTTGTAAGGATGTTGTATTTATAGGTGTAGGTAAATATATTTAGGGCCTTAGTTGCTCAAAATATTCCCAGAAACTCGGCCAAGAGATATCTAATAAAGATCCATAGTAAAAGACAAAGTAAAAGGGATGCATGGCTCAACTCGCATCATAGAGTGCTTATTGACCAGTGCCAATCAATCAGTACCAATCGACAGATTTGTGTTTATCCTCTTACTTTAACTCTAAAATAGTGCTTCTAGGCTAGTGATCCATTGTAGATTTATGTTCCAACTTCATACCATCATTCAAGACCATATTTCATTAAGTGCTTGCTTATATTTCTCCAAACTATATCGATCAGTAACAACTATATTGATCTGTTGACTAGAAATTCAACCAACCTCGGAATTAGACTAGCAAATGTTACTTACTAACACTAGAATCAAAGTAAAAAACCGAGGATTTGAATATGCAGTTGAAAGATAAATAACACAGGATATAGAGTAGTTCAGCAACGCTGCCTAAATCCACTATGAAGTTCTTTTACTATATACTTCTCTTACAACTACAAGGAATTACAGAATAATAAGTAGAAAGCGAGAAGCACTAAAGACTAATAAAACCGTGTAATCTTAAGTACTTGCGATATCAAGAGCCCTAAATTGCGTGTAGTATTCAAAATCCTTGTATGTTCTAACCCCTTTGAAGGTACAATGCATAGGATATTTATAGTAGCTGAAGTGCATGATGGACAGTTGAGATTGGGCTGTAGAAATGAAGAGAAAAATGCTTGACCATTGATATTGCTGTAAGGGTGTATGGACGACAACTATAAAGGTGTAAAGAGATGTGCGGTGGATGAAAATATACTCATTGCTCCGCTGCACTAGGTGCAGGCTGCGTATTCAATGCATAGTCTTTGCATTAAGCTGATAGTAAGCCACGTTAGTTTAGCCACCCAGCTACAGTGCTTCAAATAGGTGGATGGATAGTTTGTTGTTTACTTGAGTGCTCGCGTGATAAGTCTTTCCAAGCTGGTTGACTGGCTGTCGATGATATGAAAGAAACTATGAATCTTGCTAAGGACCATGTTGGGAGATGGTGCACGGCCGGGTGCGAGACTGCCAGGAGGGCTTCCTAGGATCATTCGAAGGTGGTTACACTAAAGCTGATCCAACGATAGGCCATGCTCGATCCTATCTTGCTTGATGTGCTGCTTGTTGAGGAAGGCTTGGTGAGGTATCTGCCGTCAACTAGAGTGACGTCGAGCAAACTTGTTGACTTAGTGTTGTGCTGGAAGTAGATTGGCATAGGAAGGTTGGTCGTCATAGTGACGGATCGTGCTGGACTGAGAGTGGCCGGGCCAAGACTTAGCTTAAATGTGATAGGCACATAGGGATGAGGCGACCGAGCCTTATCATAGCGCGTTGCTGAATATAAGGGATGGTTTGAGACCATCATGGGCTTGGGCCATCTTATGCGGGCTGGTTGTAAAGTGGTTAGGCTAGCTCTAATTGGGCCAGATGCCTTAAATCAGCTTTTTAACTACTTGCAAGAAAATTAAGCAATATTTTGTCCCCCAAGTCTGTACCCATGAGCGGTTGTAGGCTTTCCAAATCATGAAAATCGTATCGATTAATGGCCCTGCAAAGTATTTAAATTGCTTTCCACACGACATCGTGCTGCTGGATGTGACGGTTCATTTTCCCATAAGTTGTAGAGACGTGTCATGTCTCCTACATTCCCGAGTTGACTCTGTTCTAATCTCTTATGAATGGCTAGCATTCATTTTTACTTTTGAAATTAACACACATGATTGAAGTCGTGGGTATATAAATACCCTCCTCTTCCTTTCTCAACTCATAAAATCTTTCCCCATGAAAATTCTTTATAGCTTATTAATCTTTCGCAATTCTTTACAAATAAAAGCAGCTAGCTTAATCATTTATTTTCTTTGCAAACATCTTTGCACATAGATCTTTCTATCAAACTTACTTGGCATGTTGAGAAAGGAGAATACTTTCTCGATATTGAACCGTCAATCATTGATTGCGGTCAAACCGTCGCTTGGAGCCTTCTTCTCCTAGCGGATCTTAGCTTACTGCTTCGCTTAAGCACGTGCCTACTGGCTAGGCTTTTGATGGTGATCGACCATCATTGTTATGCAAATAGGTCAGTTAGGTTTGGCATATCTCTTCTCCATCCTGCTCTTGTGGTTCTAAACCTAGGTCGGCTTGGATGCTTTGATGACTTGCTAGAAAAAGTAGTAGTTTTCACCTCCACCTTCCATGTCACACCTAAAGTCTTGATCTTCCTCTTGGCGATGTCGACTGGAGATTTTCAAGATCTCTTATGAGATTTGATGTGGAAGGATTCAAAGATGGTTGCATGTTATCTTTTCATCAATAAGTTCTTGATTGTTTCGAGGGCTGGGGGAGCTCATCTTCGCATTTGAAGTTGAATCTTCTAAAGTATTCAATTGACGTACTTCTTCTTCTCTCTTTCTTCTTTCAACTAGTTAGCAATAAGAATATTATTATATGCCTAGTTGGGCTCTGCATTCTTTAAACTGAATGTAACATATCTTTTGTAGCAAACTTTATTGAATATTCTTGCTACAACATGAGAACACCCTTTTTTCCTACCTAAGGGAAGTCCCATAACATTCTCTTTGTTAATACCTCAATCATTGATTTTTATAACAATAACCATATAAAATATAAATACTAATGTTTTGCCAAGTTATATAGTATATAGTGCAGAATATTACACAGGTGCTAAATCAAAGACTATACTGTATAAAGACTCATGATAAAGATTTGAATACTCATGAGTTCAAAGACAAGATATGAAGAGCTCAAGATTATAAATTAGTGTTTAGAGTCATTAAAATATATTATTAAAGTCCTTGATAGCAATTTCTAAACTTTGATATTTAAACAAAAATAAATTATTTTAAATTTTCAAATATATTTTAAATATTTTATAAAAGTTTTCAAAAGTTCAAAGATATTTAAAAATTATGTTTTTAAATTATTTTACAAAGTATAGAATTTTCAAAACCATTTAAAAGAAAATATTTTTTAATTTTAACTAGCAGATGTCAACATATAAGCCGTTAAATTATTTTATACATTTTGAATGGAAGTGTCTTCCGGATGTAACCCTTTATGGATTGATATATCTGTTTATTCTCTATATAAAAGGGGAGTGTAAACAAAATTTTTATCAATTAATAACCTACTTTCTTCTCACTCTTTGATCTCTTAAGAAACTCTTGAAACATATACTCTACTTTCTTTAAAATCATATAGAATCAATTCATACTCTATTGTATTACTTCTCTACTATTTACTTACTGCTTTGGAAGCATCTTTCTCTCATTTCAAAGATAAAAGTGCTATCGAAGAGGCTATGGGATCCAACTTATGGAAAGTACAACCATTTATCTTTGAAAAATCATCAACTCTGCTCTTATTTGTGTGGGTGTGCTTGTATCTCATTCAAATCAAGAGGGTGTGTAGCGCTTCCAAATCTAAAGGGTGATCTTGTAGTCTGGTAAATCAAGAGAGTTTGCCCTAAACTCCGAATACTGAAGGATGTGTCTCATAGCCTTGAAATTGAGATTGTATTAGGTTTGTTTGCTACCATACAAAGTAGGCGCGTGAAAAGAAATATGCACAAGAAATTGTATGAGATTGGATGTAGGAGAAATCCAAACTAGTATAAAATCCCCAGTGTCATCTCTCTAACCCCTTAGTTTTTTTCTCTATTGCTCATATTTATTTATGTGATTTCCTGTAAGTTTATTTATCTGTGATTGATTATCTTCATTTTGATTCAATTGTTTAAACAAGTTAAAAAGATTTATAAAAAGTTATAAAACACTACTCATCCCATTTAATGTTATAGTAGCCTTAAGATCCTTAATTCCACAACCCACATTTGGTATCAAAGCACTAGATTTTCAAAAATTCGTAATTTGTTTTTTGAAAAAATGTAAATGGCTAGTAACACTGCTAATTCACTTTTTAATGCTTTTGTAGAAGGATAAACTACTACTAGACCCCCACTTTATAATGGTAGTAATTAAATTTATTGGTCATATAGGATAAATATTTATTTATAATCTAATGGCCTAGATATTTGGAATATTACACAGAACGAGTACACTGAACCTCAAGCTGAATTTTCAACATGGACACCAGACCAAAAGGCACAAGCACTCAATAATTCTAAAGCCATGAATATTTTGTTTTGCTTATTAGAAAAAAATTAATTTAATAGAGTTTATATTTGTAATGCATATGAAATCTGCTGGATACTGCAAGTTACATATGAGGGCACTAGTAAAGTTAGACAGGCTAAAATTTCCATGTTGACTAATCAATTTTAGTTATTTAAAATGAACTGGAATGAGTCTTTTTCTGACATGTATTATAGGTTTCAAGATATAGTACATTCTTTAGTATCTTTCGGCAAAAGTTTCTCTTAAGAGGATCAAGCTAGAAAAATCCTTAATTCACTACCTTCCAAATGGGATCAAAAGCAATTAGAAATAGAAAATGCTAATGGCATTAGTCGATTAAAAATTGAAGAGGTGATAGGTAATTTAATGTTATATAAAGCATAATTGAAGGGTAGAAGGGAAGGAAAAGGAACATAATAGAATCCATTGCCTTCAACGCAATAACCGATGATCAGGATTCAGACGATGATAATGATAAGGAGATTGCCTTCATGACCAAAAATTTCAAAAATTTACTAAAATATAGGAAGATGAAAAACTTTCAGAGACCTAAAAAGAAAACTCCTGGAAATGGAACTGCAATTAAATGTTTTAACTATGATGAATTTGGTCATCTACAAAGAGACTGTCCACATCAAAAGAAAACAAGAATCTTTTCAATCATTGACTCATCCGCAAAGGGAAGAAGGCGTAAACAATAACATTAGATGATTCAGATACTAATTCAAGTGACAATGAACTGGACACTAAGGATACAGACATGTGTTTCACGGCGATTGTAGATTAATCATATCATATCACAGGAAAGGAGGAAAAATGGTAATTTTTATTTATTTTGTTTTTGGATTATTAAATTTAGGTGTAAAATATAGACTAATAATAAAAATGGATGCATATATGTATATATATATATATAGGTACCTTTATCTTAGATTTATTTTTGGATTTTCTGACCCATATGTCGACATACCCAAATCCATATGTCGACATACCAGCCTGAATTTTGAAATTTCTTTTCAGATTTAAATAGTGAATTTCCTTCTATTTTGCATTAGTTCCAAAAACCTAAAAAGGAATCTTTTAACCTAAAACATGTCAGTTCACTCTCTACTAATTCACCTCAATTTTATCCATTCACTCGCTTTCTATATTTCAAAAATTCAAAACATCCATTCACTCTCTTATCTCCTAAACTACTCAAAAATAGTCGTCTCAAGCCAACCACTAAAACCATTAGGCTCTCAAAAAGAATCAAAGGCTTTATTTTCAATGAAAAAGAAGCCATCGACACTTTTATTGAATATGCTACTTCCAGAAAGGTATTTCCCAGAAGATTTGAAAATTTTGATGATTTTTCTTCTTATGGTCTTGAAGATCTTCATTTTCAAAACGATATTCTTGGTTTAGTCGTCTTTATTTATTTTGGTTGTTATCCGAATTTAGTAAAAAAAAATTTATGCAAATTGTTAGCACCAAAATTGGTCACTAACCTCGTTGAGAAAGATTGTGTAGAGATATAAGTGATGAAGTTAAATTAAACAGAGAAGACAATGCTAATTAAAATGCAGAAAGTAAGAACACCAGATTTATAGTGGTTCAGCGTAAATGCCTACGTCCACTTTGAGATTAAACTTTATTGATCTTCCTTATTGTTGATTACAAATACAATTCGTGAATCAAATGCTTGAATGAAGTTGTTAAGTAGAGAAGGTGAGTCTTGAAAATGGCAGAGTCTCCCTGGTGTTTTCTCTCCAAAAAAGGATCCTCTTCACTGTGACCCTGCCCCTCTATTTATAGACAAAGATGGGCTGGACTTCCCAAGTGGGCTTGGTAGCCGAACGCTCTAGCCCAGGTGTAGTGTTCGCTGCACGCCAAACCAGGTAAGCCGAACGCTTTGACGCCGAACAGTACTTTCCATGCCGAACGGTCCTCTCCTTGCCGAACGATACCAATGATGTGTGGGAAGTGCGGGATAGTTGCGGTTGAAGCCGATCGTAACTCTATCTGAAGCTCTTGATCGAATGACGCATGCTGGCCGAACGATAGTGTTATGTTGAGTAGTTACGTCCACCGAACGTCTTCTAGATGCCGAGCACTCTTGTTGCCGAGTTCTATCGATGCCGAGCGCTAGCTGACGCCGAGTAGCCTGGTATGCCGATCGCTATGGATGCCGAGTACTCCTAGATGCCGAACGTTATCCCATACCGAACGTCCTTTAGATGCCGAACGCTGTGCTTGTGCCGAACGGTCTTAACATGCCGAATGCTCATTGTTTAACTGATCGATGGGGAGGCCGAGTACTAAGTTGCCTGGTCAATTCCCCAGGAAACACAAATTTAAATAGAAAATTCTTTGAAGGAGAAGAGAGACAAATTTGTAGTAGTGTGAAAGGCACTACAATAGTTTTAGATCGTGAAATATTGGGTCAAATACTTGGTCGCAAATATAGTGAACTGGACCTCTCTACTTTTAAAATTGATGAACAAAATCGATAAGTTCTTTATGACATTTTTGAAAATGATGAAGTCTTTGAATTTAAACACAAAAATCTTAGAGTTAAATTGAGGCTTATGAGTCCCATTTTATATTAAAGCATCACTCTTAGAACTGGTAATTACAATAGCTTCACTCAAAAGGTTTTTAAAGCTCCTTTTGCTATTTATGGTAAGCACAACATCAATTGGGCATAAGTCATCTTAGATGATTTTCTTTAAAAGAATATTTCTATACATTAGAACACTCTTTAGCATGGTGTGTATCCCACTAGAGTTTTTTAATACTTTGGTGTTAATTTTAAAGGAGAATCCACTTTACCTCAAAAAAACTTCAATGAGTCCAACATTTCTCTCATGCATATTCCGCCTTACCATGAACCTTATGAGACTCTTCCCTAAATAGAAGAAAGACCAGTGAGGGAAGAACAACAAGAAATTGAAGAAGAAGAAGAAGAAAGTTATGTAATTCAAGGAGAAGATTAAGAAGAAGAAGAGGAAGACGAAGTGGAAACTTCTCTTGAAAGTTTTGAGAAACCATCTAAAACCTCAAACAAAGGAATTCTCAAAAATCAAGAGAAGATCATCAAACATCAAAAGAAGCTAAATAGGAAATATACGAACCTTTCAAACAAAGTGGATAAGTATTTTGGGAAGAATATAAAGAAGCTTGATAGGAGCTCATCTCCTTAGTTATCTTTTAATTCTATCTAGTTATCCATTGTATCTTTTCTATCTTTTATTTCCTTGCATTTCTCTAGTTTATTTAATGTTATCTTCTTATATTTTCCTTTCTGCTATGTATCATCTTGTTTTAATCAGTGAAAATTAGTTCAGCTCTTATATATTGTCCTATTAGTCTCTATAATAATTAAGATATAATCGTATTAACTAACAACTAAAATTATATCAAAAACTTAAGAAGCAATTTTAGGCACATATGTCGACATACATATTTCTATATATTGACATACTATAGCAGTTTGGCAAAAAATTTAAATTTTTATATATTGTAACAACGTCAATTCAATTATTCCAAACGTCTTTTTCATTCCTATTTAAGCCTATCTCTTCCAAAAAAAAGTCACTCATCAATTCTACTTTCCACCCCCCTTTATTCTAAACATTTTTTTATAATAAAAATGACTTCTTCGCACCAAAAACTTTATGAAAATCTTGAAGAAAGACTCAAATCATTCAAAAATGTTCTCACCTTTATACTAGGAAATCAAAGGCATTTGGAACTAAGCTAAATGCAAATGATCAAAGAACAGGAGAAGCATTTTAATGCTCTTCGATGGCTAGTTTTCTCCAAGGTATCATTATATATATGTACCAAATATATCTAAGCATATATATTTACACTTATCTAACTAAAAACCTAGCCACTTAGTACTTTTTAAATATAAAGCGGGTCATTCGCATCGTCAACGCTAGTCTATCGATTCTAGCTGCAGAGACCAATGACTCTAATATACGACTTATAGTATATAATTTAATTGTCGTAATACTACCGTAACTCAAAGACTCATTTAATGGTTAACTAGCCCAATCCATTAAACTAATTTTTCACTAAACAACTACATAAGGCATTTGTGTATCCCATACGGATTCTAAATTAGTAGGAAGTGAAATCCGTTAGGGCATAACCCAAGTCTTTGCTACCACTCGTTTGAGATCGCTGGACGTAAAAGCCTATATGCTAGACCTACTACTAAATACTAGTACCAACTACTGACATAACTCGCTGACCCTCTACAGTTGACATCCCTAATTAGGCTAACCTAAGTATTTGAGGAAATATTCCCTTTGGTTACTTACAACCTCCTGTTGTACATAAAGCAGACCCCATTTCCCAAAAGGTACTAGGCCATTTAATACTTCAAACCCGAGGCAAACCCTCGGAATATTATTCCCCTTCTTATCTGCAACGTACATCCCTTTCCCACGAGTCCTATGGTTGGTGATGTTCCACGTCAGTAGTAAATGTATACAACTGCCGACAGCCTTTGAGCGAAAAGCAGACTTCTGTTGTGTAACTTTACTGACCTCCCATCCCTACCGCTGTATCTAAACATATAACTTAAGTTATATATTTCCCTACTATAGAAATTATATTGCTTTCTATGTGTAATTAATAGTATTGATACGTACTTATTCGCTACATTGTTATTTCTAATTCATTCTTAGGCTTTAGTTTCTTTTTAATGTCTAATAAATGTCTGTTACTTGTATTAGTTAGTCATTAATGTCTAAATTAGACTATCTCTCATCAATCCTTATTTAACTCCTTTAATCTATTTACTAATTTCAAATCCTCATAAATGCCATATTAATCTCATTAATCCAACCTCATAAATGTCATATCAATATTTCTAATCAATCGACATAAATGCATATTAATCTCTCTAATCAATTTCCAAAAATGCATATTAATCTCATTAATCAGTCCCATTAGTCCATTTATAACCTATTTAAATTCTAGCAACTCCCTATTTATTGTAAATTTTTTGTGTTATCAATTTTGGAGTTACAATCTTTCCATCTTTATTTCCTAATTCTACCATTTATTGCGTGATTTATTCTAACATTCTAATTATACGTAACACAAATATTAATCTGTATTACGCTATGTTAATTATATTTTTAGTTTGAATGTTTAGCGCGGTTATATGTATTTATATATTTATTATTATATTTCTAATTATTAATCCCTAACTAGAATATTTCTTTTTATATTTTAATCCATTAGAATTACCTTTTCAAAAAGTTTCCCCTTATAACTTTACATAAATTAACCAAAATTAAGTGGTTTGTTTTGTTTGAAATTATAAGAAATCATTTATTTCATTTTTATTGAAATAGACAGTGTAAACTACGAAAAGAAAATCCATACTTTATACATCTCTTTCATCTTTTTATGTATATTCTTGGTCAAATCAAATGTTGTACTTTTTCCACGTAATTAAGGAATTAGATAAATTATGGAGGTTAAACGGACAACATTTTCAACAAATTAAAATATTAAAATTTTCCTTCTAATAGAATTAAGGCAAATCTAGATTATACTAACATCTTTACAACCCAATTGTAGATCTAGAACAAATTCTGCATCTTTACCCATATTCAATTTTTTAAAACTTGGGGACTAGATCTAGATGTAAATAATATTCCTATGATTAGGAGACGTGTAAATATCTTATTAATACGCAAGATTCTCCTAGTCATAAGAATTGAGCCTACAACTCTTGGTTATTTGTTTAGGTATAAAAATTAAATAGAAATTCAATGTAATAAATTCCAATGTTATAAATAAATTACATAATTTCCCACTCATCTTTTTGATGTTTTCCAAATCTCCAAATCTGAACCTAAATCCTTTATTGACTCCGTTTTCGATTCTTTTTCCGCAATACTGATTCGCTGCTTCTCTTTTTCTCTTTTATTTTCTGCTCTTCTCTAATTTTTGTGTGTGTGTGTGTATAATATTTTATATTTTAGAACAATAGTGGAGAAGAAAAAAAGACAGAGCTTCACTGCTTGAAGTGGAAAATATGAAAAGAGAAGTTAGGGGTTAGTCTTTTATTTATAGATGCACGAACCAATTCCTTCTTATTTGTATATCCATAAACGTCTATGTTAATTAATGTATATTTCTTTAATTACTTTCTCAGTTATTCAACCTTTTTGTTCTAATCTGATTAACGTTAACTTTGCTTACAAGTTAAGTATCCACTAACATTAAATAATTTATTACTATTTTCGCCTAATTGATTAACGTTTCTTTTAATGTTGATTAATTCTCATTTATTTATTTCCTTTTCAGCGCTAATTTATTTTGATTTAATGTTGATCTCCTTTGATTACTTCCTTCTAATCTCTGATTTGATTAGATTTAATATAACCAATTAATTAAATGTTAAGATTAACATCTAATGTTTGCATTAATATTAATTATTAATACTTATTTACTTGTATTCCCTATTTATTTACTTATACCCTATCTTAATTAGATTTAATTTGATTGAGCTTCCTTAATTAACATTTATATTTAACATTTAACTTCGTCTATGTAGTTTTTTATGCAGCATGTCCCAAGCTAGGATAAAGGAGAAGGGTTGTGATAGACTTGGCGAGCCAACATAAAAACCATAGCCTCTCTTATGGAAATGAAACCTTATTATATTTCGTTGGGTGGTAACTCTCTTAGCGACGCACCATATCGAAGCTTTGGTATGGTGATAAATAAGCAAGGGCTGGGTCATCACTCCCTTACTGGCGCACCATATCGAGACTCGGGTATGGTGATAAATATGCAAGGGTGGGTCGTCACTCCCTTAGTGGTGTGCTACATCGACGCCCCGATGTAGCGATAAATGAGCAAGGGTCTTCGCACTTTACTCGACAGGTGTGAGGGGCAAGGAAGCTAGTCGATGAAAGTAGATTTCGGTTAGTTGGTTGGAATGTAGGGTCCTTAACAGGTTAGCTAAGAGAGATAGTTGATACTATGACTAGGAGACGTGTAAATATCTTATGCGTTCAGGAGACCAAATGAACGGAGCAAAAGGCGAAGGAGGTGGAGAACACAGGCTTCAAGTTATGGTACACGGGAAAAGAACGTAACAAGAACGGGGTAGGCATCTTAATTGATAAGAACCTTAAAAACGGAGTGGTTGACATTAGGAGGAAAGGGGACATGATCATCCTAGTCAAGCTAGTAGTTGGTGATATGGTTCTTAACATCATTAGTGTTTATGCCCCACAAGTAGGTCTAAGTGAAACCGCCAAGATGAATTTCTGGGAAGATCTAGATATCATGGTTAGAGGTGTGCTTAATAGAGAGAAACTTTTCGTAGGAGGATATTTCAATAGCCATGTTGAAACAACTGGTGGGGGGTTTGAGAGAGTGCATGATGGTTTTGGACATGGCGATAGGAACCAAGAAGGAGAAGAAATATTGAATTTTTTTATTGCTTATGACCTCATGATAGCTAATATCTTCTTTAGAAAGTGACAACCACATTTCATTTCTTTCAGTAGTGACCAACACTCTAGCCAGGTTGACTTTATCCTTACTAGAAGAGATGACAAGCGAGCTTGTGTAGGTTGCAAAGTCATACCTGGAGAATGTCGTCTCACAACATTAGCTTTTGATATCTAAGTTTTGTCTTTGGATACGTGTCCGATAGGATAAAGAAGGAAAGATTAGTAGGACGAAATGGTGGAAGCTCAAAGGAGACACCTCACGGGTGTTTAAGGATAGAGTGGTGGGAGATGGGCATGTAATATGGAAGGAGAAGCAAATGAAATGTGGGATGAGATGGCAACGCGCATTTGGAAAGTGGTTACTGAGGTGTTTAGGACAATAAAAGGAAATAAACGTGAACCTAAAGATTCATGGTGGTGGAACAGTGATGTGCAAAAGGCTATCAAAGAGAAAAATGAATGCTATAAATGTTTGCATCCTCACAGAAGCAAGGACAACATGTAAAAGTACAAAGCAGCAAAGAAGAATGCAAAGAGAGTAGTGAATGAAGCAAGAGATCAGATGTATGAAGATCTATATCAAAAGCTAAGTACAAAGGAGGGTGAAAAAATTGTTTACAGCATAGCTAAGCTCCACGAGAGGAAGACGAGAGACTTCAACCAAGTTAAATGCATTAGGGGTAAGAATAATAAACTTTTGGTAAAGGACGATGAGATCAAAAATAGATGGAGAGAATACTTCGACAAGTTATTCAATAAAGAAGGCGATAACACTACTATCGAGCTGGATGACTCTTTTGATGTCACCAGTAGACATTTTTTTTCTGGAGAAGTCAAGAGTCCGAGCTAAAGGAGGTGCTAAAACGAATGAAAGCAAGTAAGGCGTTGGGGCCTGATGACATCCCCATTGAGGTATGTAGATGCCTTGGGGATGCAGGGGTAACCTAGCTAACTAAGTTGTTCAATAATATTTATAAATCAAACAAGATGCCAGATTAGTGGAGGAGAAGCATCTTAGTTTCAATCTTCAAGAATAAAGAAGATATTTAAAGTTGCACAAACTAAAGAGGAATTAAGCTTATGAGTAATACAATGAAGTTTGAGAGAGAGTCATTGAATATCGATTAAGAAGGATGTCAAGCATTTCAAAAAACCAATTTGGTTTCATACCTGGGAGGTCGACCACAGAGATGATTTTCTTGATAAGACAACTTATGGAGAGATTTAGGGAGCACAAGGAGGATCTATACGTGGTATTTATCAATTTAGAGAAAGCTTATGACAAAGTACCGAGAAAGATTATGTAGTGGAATCTGGAAAAGAAGAGAGTCCCAACAAAGTACATTACCCTTATCAAGAATATGTACGATGATACTGTGACTAGTGTCAGAGCATGCAATGGTGAAACCAGTCACTTTCCTATTAACATAGGATTACATCAAGGGTCAGCTTTCAGCCCCTACATTTTTTCCCTAGTGATTGATGAGGTTACGAAGTGTATACAAGGTGAGATTCCTTGGTGTATACTTTTGCTGATGACGTTGTGCTGATTGACGAAAGTAGGATAGGGGCTGATAGACAACTGGAATTGTGGAGGTAGACTTAAGAATCAAAGGGTTTTAGGCTTAGCATAACTAAAACAGAGTATATGAAGTGCGAGTTTAGTGGTGTCAGGTCGGAGGATGGAGATGTCACCTTGGCTGGGCTAATAGTGCCCAAGAAGAAATCCTTTTAATATTTAGAGTCAATGTTGTTGTATGATTGTGAGATTGATTGAGATGTTAGTTTTAGAATTAGAGTGAGATGGGTGAAATGGCGACTAGCATCTGGCATTCTGACAGGAAAGTCCCACAAAAGCTTAGAGGAATGTTCTATAGAATGGAAATCAGGCTTGTTATGTTGTATGGTGCAGAATGTTGGTCTACTAAAAGACAACACGTACAGAAGATAAGTATAGCAGAGATGCATATGTTGTGATGGAGTTATGGTCATATAAGACGAGACCGAATTAGGAATGATGATATATGGGACAAACTTGGAGTAGCACCAATTGAAGTGAAGATAGTCCAACATCACTTAAGATGATTTGGTCTCCAACGGAGGCCTTCCGAGGCACCAGTGCGCCTTGGAATTATAGGTCGCGTTGGAATTATAGGTCTCGTAGGATGCTCAAACAGTGGTAGAGGTCGACCAAGGTTGACATGGGAGGAAGTAGTTAAAAGGGACTTGAGAGATTGTAATATATCCGAAGAGCTGGTGTTGGACAAGAGCACGTAAAAGTTAGCGATCCACGTAGCAGAACCATGAGCTAGGAGTTTTTTCAACTTCGGGTTGGTTTAGTGGTAGCATTATAAGTTTAGATTATAGGACTAGTGAATAGGAGCCTAAGACGTAGTGTTTGAACTTCGGTCAAGTAATAGTACCATCATTCCTGTTACTACTACTACTACTACTATTATTCTGGTTTTTTTTATTTCTTTATCTATTTTTATTTTTTATTTTTATTATTGTATTATTAGTATTATTATTTGTTTAAGCATTTTACTTTATTTTGTTGTCATCTTTATTTCTATTTTCACCATTTAAAAAATCTATTATTGTTATTATTACTTTTAAATTGACTTTGTCATTTAGTTTTGGGTTCCATCTCTAGCCGACCCCAATTTTTTTGGGAATAATGGCTTAGTTATTGTTGTTAACATTTGTACTTAATGCCCATTTTAATGTTAAGTTATTAACATTTACCTCCTTAATTAGTTTTGAATTGTTTCCGATCCAAAAACTTCAAACGTTGATTCCTTTTTCATTTGAGCTCCGATCACAACACTCCAAATATACAAGTTGCTCAGAAAATCATCATTAATGCAATGGTGCAAGTTTTGTAGTTAAATTCCAACATTTGCTCAATTCTATTTTTGGAGCCTTATTAATAATTAATTAATTATCGTTAATTTTACGTGGTGTTACAATGCATAGAGGGCGAATTAGAATGTAAGGCTCGATCTTCTCTTTGTCTATTTTCGATCACACCCTTATGGGACTTGGAGCTTGCCGAGAGGGCCATGCTTGCCTTGCAGATGGCGGTGAATCGCCATTGAGACGGTATAAAGAAGAAGTTTATGGACGATTAAAGGCTAGTGGCCGTTCCACTAGAGGGGAACGACGACGACTTAGCCCCATAGGTGAAGCCACATTTTGGCCGAGATCAATCCGACTAGGTACCCGTACATCGCACCTTATAAGATGGACATGAACGTCCATAAGCAGAGTTTCGGGTACCAACATCTCTTGGGCTTTGGTGGTGTTCAAGAGTTTATAATCGCCCCGGAGGCATGGCCTATAAGCAAGCAGGTTGACCAAATCAGCCGTCGGAGTAACTGGTGAGATAAGCGTCCAGTTGTGCCCTCAAGCAATGCACTTCGCGGGTCAACTGACCCATATTTGACAGTTGTAGCATCAAGGTACACCATATTTTTTCGTTGATACCCAAATTGGTCTAGGGGCATTGGCGAGAGTGTTGCCATTGGTTTGATGCTTGTAGGAGTTGTTACCTTCGAGTGTCAGGAGATTGTCCACGTAACAGGTTAGATCTGGTCTTTGGGAGGTAAAAAATTGGGAAAATGTGAGAGCTTTAGAGGAGAGTCTCCTTCTAGCACTAGAATTAAAGTGAAAAATAAGAAGTAAAATACGCAATTGAAATGTAAATAATGCAAGATATAGAGTGGTTCAATAATGCTGTCTATGTCTACTGTGAAGTTCTCTTACTATATACTTCTCTTACACTACAAGGGATTACAAACGAATAGTAAGAAAGAAGGAAGCACTCAACACTAATAAAGCTATGTAATCTTAAGGACTTGTGGTATCATGAATCCTATATTGTATATAGTATTCAAAATCCTTGTATGTTTTAACTCTTTTGAAGTTGCAATGCAAGGGATATTTATAGTAGTTGAAGTGAATGAGGGATGATTGAGATTGAGCTGTAGAACTGGTTGAAAAAATGTCTAACCGTGGATATGGCTGCAAGGGTAGGAGGACGTAGAGCTGTAAATGGGTCGGAGCAGACAGGATGGAGATATGTCATAATCCTGTCCTATAAGAGATTCGGACGAATACAGATCAGACAAATTTTAAGTTCGGACATTGTTCATATAAGCTGGACAACGGACATACAATGTTTGGACAGTAGAGAAACGTCGAACATTTTCGGGCGGATAATTTTTTGTTCATTGTTTCTTGTCATAATTTGTGTCCTAAATAAAAATCGAATGGACACGGATCAGACATCTTACAGCCTCGTACCGAGCCGGACGTCAGACAATCATAAAAAATTTACAGTCCTAGATGGACAACAACTATAATGGTGCAAGGAGATGTGCAGTGGATGAAAATTTACTCAATGCTCCTCTGCACCAAGCGTGGTCTTTGTATTGAATGTGCATTTAATACTAATGGTAAGCCACGTCAGTTCAACCGACCAGCTACAGTGCTTCAGATAGGTGGATGGACAGTTTGTTGTTTACTTGAGTACTAATGTGACAAGTCTTGATGAGCCAATCGACTGGCTGTCGGCGATATGAAAAAACTAGGGATCTTGCTGAGGATCATGTTGGAAAGATGGTGCACGACCGTATGCAAGGCGGTTGGGAGGGTTGCCTGAGATCGTTCAGGGGTAGCTGCACCGAAGCTAGGCCAACGACAAGCCATGCTTGAGCCTGTCTTGCTTGACGTGATGTTTGTTGAGGTGGGCTTGGAGAGGTGTCGGCCGTCAACTGGAGTGGCGGCGGATAAACATGCTGACTTAGAGTTGTGCTGGAGTTAAATTGATATAGGAAGACCGATCGTCATAGTGACGATCCGGACTGGAGCAGAATGGGATGAGCCCGGACCTAGCTTAAATGTGATAGTTGCCTAGGGACAGGGCGAACGAGCCTTATCATGGCATCATGTTGAATAGAAGGGATGGTTTGCGACTGTCATGGGCTTGAGCCGGCTGATGCAGGTCGATTGTAAAGTAGTTTGACTGACTTTGACTGAGCTAAACTGTCATAAATCGATCTGCTGATTATGTACGAGAAAATCGAGCGGCACGATCAATGATACTTAGCTAAATTCTTGAGTTTGTTTCCTTTGTAGCACATTGCAACCACTTTCACTCGATCATCCATAAACTTTACATTTATTTTTTTCAACATTGGACAATCCAACATCATTGAATCTTCAAAGTATGCAAAAGATGGATAATAGACCGTAATTAACCAACGTAAATGAGGATATCTCAGAGTCTCCGAATGCACCATCATTTCCTTCGGCTTTGAGAAAAAGGGTTCTCATTTACTATTTTATATTCATAAACATGGTGTAATGCTCTCACTAGTAACCAGCGTGGGTTTAGCATGAATATTAGGCAGTAGGGTGCATGTACCGCTTACACGAATAATGATGCATGACTCTGAGATATGTCGGATCGTTTGCAATCAAGACATATATCACTGTGCCATACATATTAACTATTCACAAATTTACAAACATGATTAAACAAATAGTATCTGCTACCGCAGATCTCGATCTAAGCATCATATATGATGTGTAAGTCATGCATATTTACATGTACTAATTAAAACAGAAACAGGTAGCCTAACATTCCAAATGGTAACATGCATGCTGCTAGAATTTGGTTAAAATAATGTAGAGACGAACCCCACTGTATGACCCGAACAAAGCCATTAGACAAGTTGCACGGCAAGTTCAGATGGAATAATTCAAGATTTTAAGGTCAAAAAGATGGAAAAAATATTCATATCATATCAGTCCCCTGATATCCTTGCTAGAGAATCATAGTAGACGCGTATGCTATATTTTGTTTTATATGCATGTTGTTGTCAGATTCGCCTTTTTTGGTAAGATATGATTTCTAGACATACTACACAGACATATTCATTCAATAACGTCCCCTTCTTATACAACTTTCCGGTTAAAAAGTGAAACAACAGACCACATTCTTCTTTCGAAAATGAGAACATTTTGGAAACTTTATTTCTATTATATGATCTTATTTTTTCTTTTTCTTTTTTCCGCGATATCCAATACTGATGGTCAAAAGGAATTTTACGTTCTTAGACGCACCAAGAAGCAAAATCTAAAACATATCTCCTATCTAATATTCCAAATTTACAATGTATCCCGTGGCCGTCCCCCTCCTAATTTTCATATCATAAAGACCCTTTACAAAAATAAAATCATATACAAATTCATCATAACACAATATTAGTAATACGTACAAAGATCCAAATCAGTAATAGATAAATCCAAGTGCAACAAGGACGATTCAAAATGTTTCTATTTTAAAATCTAAGATACAATGCAATAATAACAAAAATGCACAATTGATAGTAGTATGTTTGTACCATTTAATTGCATGAAATATATTTCTTTCAAATATAATCCAAGGTATTTTACTAAAAACATACACATTTAAAATTACTATACGCATCGTACACTAATAATGCAATAAAACGAGGTAGTGACATGTATGTTGCGCTGCAAAAATGCCACTTATAGTAAAAATAACCAAGACCGGTCAAAATTCATTTTCCTATGAAAGAGTTTTCCTTTCAGTGAAATTTTATTGCTAAAGAATCCAACACCACAAATAAATACAATATGGCTACCGGTACGGGAGAAAGTAAATATCGACTGTATACAACCCTAGCGTAAAACCAAAGATCATCAGGTTGATGATCAGCAAAAGAAAGTAGCATCGACAACCTAAATAGTTAATCTCGGATAAAATCGCTTATATATCGATAAATCTCATATCGCTCCTCAGTCGACGTTTATTCTTAAAAATCGTTTAAAATATTGCTATCGATATATCATTCAATATTTGCCAATACATCCCTGGTACAAAATATGATGCAGCTCAGGATGAAGGTCTAAGTCGTACACGACTTAAGGGACTAAGTCGCACACGTCTTAAAGAAGTAACTATAGGTCGTCTTCGACCTAAGGAGGCATGCGAAGCATGTGAGCAGGAGCTACGACTTAACTGGAGACCAGGGGAAGGAGTTAACTCGAGTTTACGACCTAAGGAGAAGGTTCTGGGTTGTCTACGACCTAACGAGATACTGGAACGATCTAACTTGTTTTTAGATCGCATACGAGCTAACGAGTTAAGGTATAGGTCGTGGGAACGACTTAACATATCACCAGGGAAAGAACTACGACCTAACGGGTTTGGGGATGCCGAGTTAAAACAAGGAGATAGGTCGCTGGAACGAGCTGAGAAGGTGCTACGACCTAACAAATCACGACCTATGATAGGTCGCAAGAAAACGGAACGAGCTAAGTTAGGACGCGAAGGCTTAGGTCGCAAAGTCTTGGGTCGTGGAGACTTAGGTCGCGAGGCCTTAGGTCGCGAAGAATTTCTGAAGCCGCTTCTGTTAGGTCGCAAACGAAAGGATGCTGTTCATTCTTAGGTCGCAAAGCTCTGGATGCCATTGATTTCCTTAAGTCATTGATTCTTATGCCGCATTGATCTCTGCCGTTGATTCTTAAGTCGCTGAAGGAAGCAGATGTATTGAAGATAGGTCGCGTCTGTTTAAGTCGTAGGTCGTTCTGTTTTTTTAAGTGTGTACTTTAGGTCGTGTACGACCTATGTAAGTCGTTGTAATGTGTTGTATGTTTTCTTAAGTCGTGAGTCGTTTATCTTTGAGTCGTTTGTAATGTTGTAAGGTCGTAGCCTGTTTGTTTTGTAATGTTGATAAGTCGCTGTGTTGAGCATAGGTCGTCGCCGACCTTAGATAGGTCGTAAGTCGTCATCTATAGGTCGTTTCCGACCTAGGAGTTGTGAATTTTTGTACTGCGTGAGTTGTAGCCTATAAATAGGCAAGTTGGGTCATTTGTAAAGGTTGTTGATTTTTGAATAAAATTCTCTTTTGATTGCTGTGTGCTTTCATCTAAATTGGTAGTTGAGTGTAATCTCCTATCTCCTCTTTCGGTTAATCGAGTGCGCTCGATTCAACGATTGTAGAAGCCGATTCGCGAAATCAAGTGCGCTTGATCAACGCTTGAAGAATTGAAGATCTTTGAACCCGGTATCGTGCGCGATCAACGAGTTCGGGATAGCTAGAATTCGGTATCTTCGGATCAACGAATTTGGGCATTTCGGTATCTTCCAATCCACCGATTACTACTTTCACCGATCGAAGATCGTTTTGATTAATCCGCTGCGTCAGTTTTGGTATCGGAGCTTGTTCTAACCAATCATAGTTAGATCGAGACTTGGAGCCTAATCATTTTGAAGTTGAAGTTGTTTGGCCGAGAAGTTTGAAGTTTGAGCCGTGGCCGAGAGGAAGAAGTGTTCATCATTGTTCGAAATTGTTTGATCGGATTTGAATTGGAGGCCGAAACTTTGTCCATCGTGTTCATCGCGATTTGCTACAAAGTGGAAGTTTTCGATCCGTTTCATTTTGGATCAAAGTCCGAAAAGTGTTTGAATTTTGAAGTGTTGAAGAGTTTGTGAAGATTTCAAGTATGCCGCCAAGAAGAGCCAATCGACATCAAAACGTTGAAGCTTTGTATCGAAGAGAAGAAGCTGATGAGATGGAGCAAAGAATCAATGAGAACTTTAGTGAAAAGCTTAACGAAGGAATTGGCCGGTTAGAGAAGCTTATGACGGAGATGAATCAAAATCGGAGAAGGGTTTCACCTGAATCTAACCATGGGGGTAGTAGGGTCTCGCCACATTCCAATCGAGACAGAAGTGTTGAAAATGACCAAGGGCGTGGGAGGAACGTGAATGATCGTGAACGAAGGAATGTAGATAGAAGGGATGATGGTGGTAGACGAGAAGGTAGTCGAGATATGGGTGGACGAGATAGACAACGATATACATCTGATTTTGAAGAGGAGTATGATGGTTGTAGTGTTCG
The DNA here is from genome assembly GCA_030737815.1 of Allium fistulosum. Lineage (NCBI taxonomy): Eukaryota > Viridiplantae > Streptophyta > Magnoliopsida > Asparagales > Amaryllidaceae > Allium > Allium fistulosum. The sequence continues at coordinate 925,465,359 of CM060906.1, forward strand.
AGGACAAGGACGAGGACAAGGGAGAAATTACTCTGAGTATGATCACAAGTGGGAGTCGGGGATGAAGACGGAAATTCCTGGGTTCAAAGGTGGTATGCAAGCGGAGGAGTTTCTAGATTGGGTGGCTAATGTTGAAGAGATTTTTGACTTTAAAGAAGTTCCAGAACATCGTAGAGTGAAGTTGGTTGCTACGAGGTTGAGGGGTAGAGCTTTGGCATGGTGGCAGCAGACCAAACTTACACGTGATCGGATGGGAAAGTCAAAAGTTGAATCTTGGGAGAAGATGAAGAAATTGATGAAAGCAACGTTTTTACCTTACAATTATCAATCTTTGATGTATCAACGTTTGCAAAATTTGAGACAAGGAACGAAATCTGTGAACGACTATGTTGACGAATTTACCAACTGATAGCAAGGAATGATATTATGGAGACAGAAGAACAGTTAACGGCTAGATTTGTTGGAGGATTGCGAATGCAGATTCAGGATATGGTTAATATGTTTGATCCCACATCTGTAGCGGAAGCACATCAGAAGGCGTGGGCTTGGGAGAAACCGGGACGACGAGGAAGTGGTGTGTTTACTAATTCTAACAATCAAGTGAAGGGTGTTGGTGGAAGTTCTAATGTTTCTAAACCTATCAGTAGACCAGTAGTGAAGGAGGTTGAGAAGACAAAGGTTAACAACGGGTTCAAATGTTACAATTGTCAGGAATTTGGTCACAAAAGTAGCGAATGTCCAAAACCGAAGAAGAGAGCTATGATAGCAGAGGGTGAGGATGAGAATGAAGAAGCTGAATGTTCCAATTCACCACCTGATGAGGAGGAAGAAGAAATGTCGGGAGACGAAGGTTATAATCTCATGATGAAGAGGTCCTGTTTAACACCAAAGCAAGAGGAGGATTGTAGTTGGTTGAGGAGCAATATTTTTCAGTCAACATGTACTATTCTGGGGAAAGTTTGTAAATTTGTTATTGATGCTGGAAGCTGTGATAATATAATTTCTTCAGAGGCTGTGAGGAAGTTGGCGTTGAAGACTGAGAAACATCCGAAACCATACAAGCTAGCTTGGTTGAGGAAAGGCGGGGAGGTGAAGGTTGGACGAAGGGCTCGTGTGAAATTTTCAATTGGGAAGAAATATAAAGACGAAATCTGGTGCGATGTGGTAGATATGGACGTTTGTCATTTGTTGCTGGGAAGACCGTGGCAGTATGATAGAGCAGTACAACATGATGGGCGTACCAACAATTACAGTTTCATGTTTGAAGGCACAAAGATTACTCTAGTTCCAAAGAAGCGACAACAGGAGGAAAACAAGTTGGAGGAAATTGAAGAGCTCAAAACTTTGTTATCTTTGAAGGAGTTTGTGAAGGAAGTAGAGGAGGAGCCTGAAGTGTTTTTATTGATTGGACGGGAGAGTCAGGAAGTGGTTGAAATCCCAAAAGAAGTAAAACCAGTACTGAAAGAATTTGACGATGTATTTCCAGAGGAGTTACCAACGGAGTTGCCACCGTTGAGGGATATTCAACATCAGATAGATCTTGTTCCAGGTGCTATGTTGCCACACAGACCACATTATCGAATGTGTCCGAAGGAACATGAAGAGTTGCGGAGGCAGGTAGAGGAATTGCTTGAACAGGGGCGTGTGCAGGAGAGTTTGAGTCCTTGTGCTGTACTAGCTTTATTGGTACCCAAAAAGGATGGAACGTGGAGGATGTGCACTGACAGTCGAGCATTGAATAAGATTACTGTGAGATATAGATTTCCAATGCCGAGGTTGGATGACTTGCTAGATCAAATAAGCGGAGCTACTATCTTTTCGAAGATTGATTTGAAGAGCGGATATCATCAAATTCGTATCAGACCAGGCGATGAGTGGAAAACTGCTTTTAAAACCAGGGAGGGTCTATACGAATGGTTGGTCATGCCATTTGGTTTATCCAATGCACCGAGTACTTTTATGAGGGTGATGAATCAGATTTTTCGACCGTTCATTGGGAAATTTGTGGTGGTGTATTTTGATGATATTCTGATTTACAGTGGGAGTCCAGAGGAACATTTGAATCATCTGAGGGAAGCCCTGATGGTATTGCGACAAGAACAATTCTATGCAGCAACGAAGAAATGCGTGTTCATGACGCATAGCGTTTTATTTCTGGGGTATGTTGTCTCGAAGGAAGGTATACAGGTGGACCAAAGTAAAGTTGAGGCAATCAGAGATTGGCCGCAGCCCAAGACGATAACGGAAGTTCGTAGTTTTCACGGGTTGGCTTCATTCTATCGAAGGTTTATACCACACTTTAGTAGTGTGATGGCACCTGTTACTGATTGCATGAAGGGTAAACAATTTGCATGGACGGAGGAAGCCGGGGTTGCTTTTGAGCGAATCAAAGAACTTTTGACGTCTGCACCAATTCTAATATACCAGATTTTCAGTTAGTGTTTGAACTACATACTGATGCATCCAAGGTTGGAATTGGAGGAGTGCTGAGTCAGAGGGGACGTCCAATTTCATATTTCAGTGAGAAGTTGTCAGGAGCGAAGATGAGGTACAGTACGTATGATGTGGAATTCTATGCTGTTGTACAATCTATTAAACACTGGAGACATTATCTATTTCAGAAAGAGTTTGTTCTGTATACTGATCATGAAGCATTGAAGCATTTGCAAGGGCAAGATAAGATTTCAGCGAGACATGCATCGTGGATTGCATATCTGCAACAGTTTACTTTCGTTGTGAAGCACAAATCAGGGGTGACGAATCGAGTGGCTGATGCTTTAAGTAGAAGGAGTCATTTGTTGACAACAATGAAAGTTGAGGTGACTGGTTTTGAATTATTGCCGGAGCAGATTGCAGAAGACTCTTATTTTAAGAAATTTGTTGAACGGGACAATGAAGGGAAGACTGATGAGTTTATGATGGTTAATGGTTTTCTTTTTAAAGGAAATCGATTGTGCATACCGGAGGGTAGTCTGAGAATGAAGATTATCAAGGAGTTACACGAAGAGGGACATGTTGGGAGAGACCGAACATTACAGTTGATTTCACAATCCTACTTTTGGCCATCGATGAGGAAAGAAGTAGAGAGGTTTGTGGAGCGTTGTCATATTTGTCAGGTTTCGAAAGGAACTGCGACTAATGCTGGTTTATATATGCCGTTACCCGTGCCTGTAAAACCATGGGTGGATACCAGTATGGACTTTGTGTTGGGGTTGCCGAGAACGCAGCGTGGTAATGATTCCATTTATGTGGTGGTTGACAGATTTTCGAAAATGGCACATTTTATTGCTTGTAAGAAGACGGCGGATGCTGTTCATGTTGCTCAATTGTTTTTCAAGGAGATCTATCGACTTCATGGATTGCCAGAATCTATTGTGTCGGATAGAGTTACTCGATTTCTGAGTCATTTTTGGTTGAGTTTGTGGAAAATGGTGGGAACGAAGCTGAAATTTAGTAGTGCTTATCATCCACAAACGGATGGACAGACTGAGGTGGTTAACAGATCATTGGGAAACTTGTTGAGGTGTCTCGTGCAAGACAATCTGAAGAGTTGGGATGTGAAGTTATGCCAGGCAGAATTTGCTCACAATCATGCTGTAAATCGAAGTACTGGGTTCAGTCCATTTCAAATAGTATACTCAAGTTTACCAAAGGGACCATTGGATTTAACGATAGTACCACAATCAAAGAAGACAGTTAAGAAAGCTGCTGATTTTGTTAATGGATTAGCGGAATGTCATAAAATCGTTCAAGAACGACTGGAGAAAGCGAATGAGAAATATAAACGATCTGCAGACTTGAAACGAAGGAATGTTGAATTTCATGAAGGTGATTGGGTTTATGCAGTGTTAACAAAAGATCGTTTTCCAGTAGGCGCTTATAACAAATTGAAAGCAAGAAAAATTGGTCCTGTGGAAGTCGTAAAACGAATTAATGAGAATGCGTATAAATTGAAGCTGCCAGATGATGTGTATACGTCTGACGTATTCAATGTTAAGCATCTCGTACCATATCATGGGGATGAGTTTGTTGTGGTGAATGCAGAAAGTGCAAATTCGAGGTCGAATTTTTCTCAACCTAGGGAGGATGATGCAGCTCAGGATGAAGGTCTAAGTCGTACACGACTTAAGGGACTAAGTCGCACACGACTTAAAGAAGTAACTATAGGTCGTCTTCGACCTAAGGAGGCATGCGAAGCATGTGAGCAGGAGCTACGACTTAACTGGAGACCAGGGGAAGGAGTTAACTCGAGTTTACGACCTAAGGAGAAGGTTCTGGGTTGTCTACGACCTAACGAGATACTGGAACGACCTAACTTGATTTTAGGTCGCATACGAGCTAACGAGTTAAGGTATAGGTCGTGGGAACGACTTAACATATCACCAGGGAAAGAACTACGACCTAACGGGTTTGGGGATGCCGAGTTAAAACAAGGAGATAGGTCGCTGGAACGAGCTGAGAAGGTGCTACGACCTAACAAATCACGACCTATGATAGGCCTCAAGAAAACGGAACGAGCTAAGTTAGGACGCGAAGGCTTAGGTCGCAAAGTCTTGGGTCGTGGAGACTTAGGTCGCGAAGAATTTCTGAAGCCGCTTCTGTTAGGTCGCAAACGAAAGGATGTCGTTCATTCTTAGGTCGCAAAGCTCTGGATGCCATTGATTTCCTTAAGTCATTGATTCTTATGCCGCATTGATCTCTGCCGTTGATTCTTAAGTCGCTGAAGGAAGCAGATGTATTGAAGATAGGTCGCGTCTGTTTAAGTCGTAGGTCGTTCTGTTTTTTTAAGTGTGTACTTTAGGTCGTGTACGACCTATGTAAGTCGTTGTAATGTGTTGTATGTTTTCTTAAGTCGTGAGTCGTTTATCTTTGAGTCGTTTGTAATGTTGTAAGGTCGTAGCCTGTTTGTTTTGTAATGTTGATAAGTCGCTGTGTTGAGCATAGGTCGTCGCCGACCTTAGATAGGTCGTAAGTCGTCATCTATAGGTCGTTTCCGACCTAGGAGTTGTGAATTTTTGTACTGCGTGAGTTGTAGCCTATAAATAGGCAAGTTGGGTCATTTGTAAAGGTTGTTGATTTTTGAATAAAATTCTCTTTTGATTGCTGTGTGCTTTCATCTAAATTGGTAGTTGAGTGTAATCTCCTATCTCCTCTTTCGGTTAATCGAGTGCGCTCGATTCAACGATTGTAGAAGCCGATTCACGGAATCAAGTGCGCTTGATCAACGCTTGAAGAATTGAAGATCTTTGAACCCGGTATCGTGCGCGATCAACGAGTTCGGGATAGCTAGAATTTGGTATCTTCGGATCAACGAATTTGGGCATTTCGGTATCTTCCAATCCACCGATTACTACTTTCACCGATCGAAGATCGTTTTGATTAATCTGCTGCGTCAATTTTGGTATCGGAGCTTGTTCTAACCAATCATAGTTAGATCGAGACTTGGAGCCTAATCATTTTGAAGTTGAAGTTGTTTGGCCGAGAAGTTTGAAGTTTGAGCCGTGGCCGAGAGGAAGAAGTGTTCATCATTGTTCGAAGTTGTTTGATCGGATTTGAATTGGAGGCCGAAACTTTGTCCATCGTGTTCATCGCGATTTGCTACAAAGTGGAAGTTTTCGATCCGTTTCATTTTGGATCAAAGTCCGAAAAGTGTTTTAATTTTGAAGTGTTGAAGAGTTTGTGAAGATTTCAAGTATGCCGCCAAGAAGAGCCAATCGACATCAAAACGTTGAAGCTTTGTATCGAAGAGAAGAAGCTGATGAGATGGAGCAAAGAATCAATGAGAACTTTAGTGAAAAGCTTAACGAAGGAATTGGCCGGTTAGAGAAGCTTATGACGGAGATGAATCAAAATCGGAGAAGGGTTTCACCTGAATCTAACCATGGGGGTAGTAGGGTCTCGCCACATTCCAATCGAGACAGAAGTGTTGAAAATGACCAAGGGCGTGGGAGGAACATGAATGATCGTGAACGGAGGAATGTAGATAGAAGGGGTGATGGTGGTAGACGAGAAGGTAGTCGAGATATGGGTGGACGAAATAGACAATGATATACATCTGATTTTGAAGAGGAGTATGATGGTGGTAGTGTTCGAGGACAAGGACGAGGACAAGGGAGAAATTACTCTGAGTATGATCACAAGTGAGAGTCGGGGATGAAGACGGAAATTCTTGAGTTCAAAGGTGGTATGCAAGCGGAGGAGTTTCTAGATTGGGTGGCTAATGTTGAAGAGATTTTTGACTTTAAAGAAGTTCCAGAACATCGTAGAGTGAAGTTGGTTGCTACGAGGTTGAGGGGTAGAGCTTTGGCATGGTGGCAGCAGACCAAACTTACACGTGATCGGATGGGATAGTCAAAAGTTGAATCTTGGGAGAAGATGAAGAAATTGATGAAAGCAACGTTTTTACCTTACAATTATCAATCTTTGATGTATCAACGTTTGCAAAATTTGAGACAAGGAACGAAATCTGTGAACGACTATGCTGACGAATTTTACCAACTGATAGCAAGGAATGATATTATGGAGACAGAAGAACAGTTAACGGCTAGATTTGTTGGAGGATTGCGAATGCAGATTCTGGATATGGTTAATATGTTTGATCCCAGATCTGTAGCGGAAGCACATCAGAAGGCGTTGGCTTGGGAGAAACAGGGACGACGAGGAAGTGGTGTGTTTACTAATTCTAACAATCAAGTGAAGGGTGTTGGTGGAAGTGGTGTATTTAATAGAATATCTCATAAAGCTATATGCAGTGAGTCTTTAATAGTAATTTGACAATACCGATCCAAATATTTAAAAACTTAACATCATTATAACATTATACTTAGTACAGTATTGTTTATGAGATTTCTACACATGTTCGATATTTTACCGATATTATCATGACATTTTCAAATATATCTCATATCGGTACTTGACCAATATGTACCCGATATCGATATTACCTACTTAGCTGGCAACTATATAAATAAGTACAACTCAAATATAATTTATAAAAAAATTGACATGTACAAGCGATAATATAAAGTGGAAATTAGCATCCGTCTCTTATTTTCAAACTTAATTTTTGGAAAACCCTTCTCAAAAACAAGTTTTACGGAACGTCTCTATTTTAGTTTCCAGCAAAATATGTGGTTTAAACTGCAAATATATGCCGCTAGAGCTGCAAATATAGGTAGCTAAAACTAAAAATATATGTGATTCTAACATCACATTTTTCTAAAACAAAAGTTTATAGTTCCGACTGCAAATATATGTAGTTCTAACTGCATATATGTAGTTTAAACATTATATTTTTGCTGCAAAAATTGACAAGGGTGTTTCTTGAAACTATTTTTGAGAGCGAATGAAAATATATAGATTTTGAAAAAAATTTTGGGTGTTTGACAAAAACGTCCGTAGTATAAATATGTGTCTAAAAGAGCTTCAATGCAAGGTAGAAGCTGCTATAAATTATAAGTGACCTGTAAGCATGCCACAGTACCAACAATTCTTTCATAAATGTGTATTGGTAGTGTATGTTCCAGTACTCTGATATGTAGTAGTCTGAACTATGGTACTATTATCAGCTATGCAAGGTAGAGGTCGTGTTTGTAGTGTAAGAGCTAAAAATATGACCATACGAGGTTGATGAGCTACGATCTTCCACAATAACAACGATAAGCTGTAATGATGTAGCGATGATGAAATGATGTACATGTGGTGTACACAGTGGAGGACTATATATTGAAGTTCCCTTATGTACGTAGTGTTAGTGATGTAATATTATATGTGCAACTAAATAAACTTAGAGTAGTGATACGGTTGTAGCAGTGAGAGGCAATTTTGATGCTAAGTTAAGCAACATGGGACTGATCTGATTCTCATGTCGAGCTGAGCAGAAGTACTGTTCGGTAGAAAATGATCAGCAGCGAAGATAAGTAGTATAATGCAGTTTTTGTACTTAAACTTGAGTCTTTTTCTGTAATTATGATGCATAACGGATGATGGAGTATGTGTGCAAATAGATGAATTATAGGTAGTTCAATTCAGAGAAAATATACAGGTTCATTCCATTCTTCACATTAAATTTGTGCATGTCGTCAAGGCAAAATAGTGTTGTGCTAATTCAGCAGTACAAAGGGAGGGGGCTCCAAGTCTGTGAGGAGTGAGAGATAGTAATGATCATCGTATGTGAATATATCGCGCATCCCCTCTTGTCAGGTCTTCTATTCTGGATTTCAATTGTTTGTCCCTATCCAAAGAGAAATCTGCCATATAATCATTAAGAGATGATGTACCTCTACAAATGTTATTGACTATACCTTATTTTATTTCATTCCATATATTATAGCAAGTGATAGAGTAAATAGTATTCTACAAATTTCTGTGCGAAGCACTATAGTTAAATCTAAAGTTAGTCCATAATTCATATGGGGATGAAACGATAATATTTAGTATTTGAACCGAAAATGACACAAACACCCAAAGGATTGTGTAGAGATAAAAAGTGAAGAAAATAAATGAAAATGAGCAAGAAAAAGATACACAATGTTTATAGTGGTTCGGCTAACCTTGGCCTGCGTCCACTTAGTGATTTTATTACTTAGATTACTGGATTACAAGCAGTTATTGTTACAGATCGTTATAAATTCGAGGATGATTACAAGAAATTAGAGTAGAGAGAGCAAGAGCCAAAAAAAGTACTTAGCACCTTTATTTATAGATGTAGGAAGCCTAAAATCTCGTCCCCATGATCTCCACCTTATATTCCGCAACATAGACCTATTCTCCAAGAAAATAGGTGGACACCACATCAATATTCACGGATCAGTACTGATCCGTGGGCTTGAATCGATACCGATCCATAGATTCTTCCCTCGGACAGTTTTGATCATTTTGTCTTGCCTTGATTGATGGTTAGCTTCCTGATTCCAAACTTGTTTGCACCATTATTTGCTTGTTTCTGAGACCAAATGACGGATCTATAGAAGAATGTAGTTGCTGATTTAGAGTGCTCGTGGAGATCAATGGAGAATTGCATGGGATGAACAAAATAACACTTGAAATAGGCTTCTAGGATCACCAATAACATGTAGGAGTAGTGGGGGCAACTTTGGACTAAAGTTAGTGGATCGATACTGATCCATGGGTTGGATCGGTACCGATCCAATTTTTGTTGGATTTTCCTTCTTTGATTCCTTGAATGGTTTTATTTTCACCCTTTGTCTTGGTTTGTGCTTGGTTTCTGAACTTTTGTGCCTCTCCAGGCTTCCCGTCTTGATAACTCTAAGTTCGATTCGTACAGTCTATCCGAATATTTCATGAATTGAGGCTGTATAACAGTTGCCCCAAAAGTACATTTTGTTTCAAACGTGATGTGCTTTGAATCGAGATAGATCGGGATTGTCGTGAATGACTCCACTCTATGTTATGAATGATCGTTACCCTTCTCGTGGATCGTTTCTATAAAGAGCTACATCTATAGTTATTCGTTGTGACGCTTTAGCAACATCTAGTACTATAAATCTGAAAGATGTTCTCATGATATGTCATTCCAAACTCTGCAATTTTGAACTAGTTCCTTTCATGGATTCTCCAGGTTGGAATATGATTTTTTTGACTTTAGGCGTTTGGGGTAGAATATGTACACGCACATGTATGCACAAGCACGTTCTCGTGTAGTTCCATTATGATACAAACACTTACACACATGCATGTATACAAGGATGGTGCTCACCACTTTTTCTTATTTTTAAATTATGACTCGGTATTGATCTAACTCCTTGGATCGGTACCGATCCAGGACTTGGGAGAAAAGTCTCTCATTTCTCTTGCCTTGAGACTCGGCCTTATTAGGTTATATAACCCAATTCCTTTACCCTTCTCCTCACTTTATTTGCTCCGATCCAAAAGCTTAATTTCTGCCATTAAAAGAACTTTGCCTTCCCAATCGAACCCCACCTCCATTCGAACCTAGGTCCGCCACTGCTTAACATTCGCGTAAGCACGACATCATTCATCTCGCCTTACTCCAATTGAACCAACCCAACACTTGAATCCTTGTTTCATAATTGAACCCAATCCAAATCTCAAACCCTAAAACACATAGAAATAGGTAGGCGGATGATGGTGTTAGACAAGGATGTGGATGGGGTCAATGCTGAAAGCTGTGGTTTGGAATTGAAGACAAGAGGTGGGAAGAGGATGAGATTTCTCCAATGGGTTGGATCGACATAAATCCAACCCTTGGGTGAATTTCATAAAGTCTAAATTCACATGTGAACTTTGCTTTGTGGACGAGTGATTTGTGTCAAAATCCTTCTTAGTCTCAAAGCATGGCCGACAATGCAAAGCTCCTCGAAATGGTCAGCGATGACGGTCACTTCGGCCGATGCCTAACTCTGAAAATGAACATTTATATAATATCAGAAATTTGTACCAGATGACAATGCACAATATGACACTAGTTTCCACTTTAACATGGGGGGTACAACTTATAATTAATCTAATATTGATTGTCTATTGAGCACTTATAAAAACGGAGCATAGACTCTCCAAACATCTTGCACTCAAGCTGCAGGTCCATCTACTTCCAAATATGTCGAATTTGATACCGAGTCAAGCTCGACTACGGTTCCACTTATACAAAAAACTCCAGCGCGGCTCATACCTCCAATTGAAAATCCATAAGCCAATCAACCTCATACAGAGGTTCCTCAAATGCCTACAGAAGGCCTTGAAGTAGAAATAGAAGCTGCTCCCGACACTCTCGAGTATGCTGTCATTCTGGACGATCCCCTCGACTCTATTGCTTCAAAGATAGACGAGGGGTCACTTCGGATAATCTGCAATAAATGCTGGATTCCATTTAAGGACGTACTAGTACCTTCCCGTCATCAAAGACTCATAATGCCCTGGAGGGTTATACCTCTTGTAATAGATATATGTGTCCGGCGGGATGTGTTCTACCATTCGACCAATTTATTCGTCGAGTCCTGAACTTTATGAGATTAGGCCCAATGCAACTACATCTGAATAACTACGCCTTCCCCCACAGTAAGTATATTGTCTTTGATCAACATTTGCACTGATTTCCCAAGAATGAGGAGATTAGATATATATATATATATGGCTTCAAGAGTCGGAAGAAAGCCCTTCTTCGACTTATATGGAGCCGGGAATGAGCTGTAGAGTCATCACTAGCACATGGAACAAACTCAGTTATTTCAAGAGCGAATGGTTTTATATCTGTAGTCTACCTGGTTTTGCACGAAGATGGATATTTGGATGTAAGTTATACCTCATCTGTTTGTTGTGAATTCGCCTTGTGAATTTGCAAGCTTAACTCATAATCTTTCTGTCATTCAAATGTTCCCGCGAGACCTGGTGGCACGACTCTTACAGATGCCATTAGAGTTCTTATGGCACTTTCGTAGAGGGATAGAGATATTGGACTTCTTCTTTTCGATGATAAACTCTTAGCTTATAATTTTCTAGAAGAGGGTCGTAGCATTGGTCTAGTCCAATTAGCATGATAATGATAGCGATGACGATAATAACTCACCTGTAGGTGGTGACGTAAATCTTGACATGCCTCCAGTCCTAAGTCCAGGGGCCGAAGTTGAAAACGAGCAAAAACACGTCGAAGATGGCAAAGTCATAGGTGAAGGTGGTGAAGCTGGCCAAGATGATGTTAATGTGGGCTAGTCCTTCCTTCAACAAATACATTTGCCAACTTAGGGCCAATTCTTACCGAGTATGGCTCCTTCGGCCTTGGGATCATAAGCATAGAGGGTCTCGATTCTCCCCTTCACTTTGATGATGACATCATTTCTACTAGTGTGGGAGAGATTGCTATCATGAGCAAAGCTCCAGAACACGATCCATCGGGGGACACTAGGACACTCGTACACATATGTACTGCTTCACACTTGACTCAAATCCTCTCTAGTAGAAACTAATTTGTTAATGTTTGATTTGCAGGATCCATAGAGTGGAAGAAGTATACATTTCAATATCTTAAAGAAAATGTATCCCGACCACATAGGCATCGTCCAAGCATGTACCATGAAGGCAGTGGTTGAGATTCTAAATCTAGCCATTGGTCTAGCTACGATAGAGGCAACCATGATAGAGATTATCCATCTCATGACTCCGCCTTTAGATATCGTTCCAGATCTAGATCACCTTTGCCCAGTAGTTCAGATAAACACTCTGATTGCCATGATAACTTGCCACCGGGCGATGTTTCTTGTGCAACCCCTCTAGCTTCCATTCTTGTGCAACATTTGGTACCATCCCATTCCAGTTGATCTTCTGACCGCATGCATCATAAGAGCGGCTCTAAGACTTATCATCACAAGGTTGGAAAGAAACTGATTGAATCTCCGGTCATCACCGCGGAGCAACAACTTGTCGCCGATGCTTGAATGGTTGAACTAAAGGAACAGTTCACATGAACATGCTTTGATGATCTTATGTTCATGCCGAATCTAAAGAGAATTCCACTTGAGGTCAAAGACATGACCGTTGCTTATGTAACCGACATTTATAATCATACTATAAATGGTCGCGGGTAGATGAGAAAGTCTATAAGGTTTTGAGCGAAAGGAAACTTGAGATTGATAATCTGAAAATTACGGAGATGGAGGATAAATAATCATCGCTCATCTCGAAGCCAAGGTCGAAAACATGAGAAAATCATAGGACGAAGCCGAGAAAAAGGCCTAGGAAGATATCAAGGTGCTCGAGGATGAGAGAACCAAGCACCGTGATGAGATGGAAACTGCGCACCATCGAGACTATGATTTAGTGTTGGAAAGAGATGCCTCTAACAAGAAGGTGATCGAGTTGTCAGCCAAACTCGAGAGCGAGACAAAAGAGAAGAATGAAGCTCTCCAATAAGCTCAGGATCACTATAAAGAGCTACTCGCTGCTCGTGATGAAAGGGACAAGGCAGTCGCATGTGCTCAAGTCGTAGACGCACTCAAAGGAAGTTGAAGCTGCTGAAAAGTGAATGATGGAGAAGTTTGAAGCAATGCTCAAAAAGTACAATGCCAATGTACACAAGTTCCGCAACTTAGAGTGGTTCGATCGTGATTACCCAAGAGTTCTTAATAGGTGGTTAGGTGGATCTGGCACAGCTTGGGAAAGAGATCTTAATAGGAGATGTGCCTAAGGTGCTAAAAGAGGGCCAACTTATTCTTCATTCGGAGCAAGCTGATACAGTGTCGAAAGACTTAAGCGGAGGCTTCGGATCATCGCCTCGAGATGCCACTACTAGGGACGCCTTCGAACCCAAAAGTGCTCATGTTTCATCTTCGATCATAGGATATATTCCAGATTAACCCTAAATGCTAAATTCCACCATCCTTTCTCTATCTTGGAAGGGAACTCCGGCGGCACTCTGGCCTACACTGAATTCCAAACTGAAGGAGGTATCTTGTTGATCTCACATCTATTTCAAAGATCCCATATGTCACTGATTGACATCGCTAATCTTTTTTTTATATATCTCAAGTTTCAAGTTAAAACCAGGCTATCCCGCTTCCCGACAAAGGTCTCCAGTCGAGACAACAAGCATCTACAATAGAATCGGTGACCGTGACCACTTTAACGACGGTGTCGAGTATCCCGACTGGTCAGACTCCTAGGCCTGGAAAGCGAATGATAGTTGCTCTACAGGATGAAGGGACTGGTGAGCTTCAGGAAGTTCAGACTGATGATGATCTTGTTATCCCTGGGTCCTTCAAGCCCTTGCTGGGTCCCACTATGAGTGCGCTTGAGCTGGAACTTATCCTAACCAAAGAGGTCAAGCTAGAGAAGATAGAGTCCTTTCCTCCTTCTCTATCCATAGCTTTGCCCGGTCAGATTATCTTTGTCCTATCACTCTTCCTCCGCCCGAGAGCACGTAGAGCGTGCCATCTAGATCATCACAAAGCACTCCATCTAAGGGTTCAGGAAGAGGCAGGAGGAAACCTGATCAAGTAACACCTTCTTTTGGGGAGGAGAAGAAAAAATCCGAGAAGTAGGAGCATAAAAAGTGATTGTTAGTTTGTTATGTTTTCATTGTATAGTTAGGAACTTTCTAGCTTTCTGTTTTTGTTTTTCCGGCCAGTGTTGTGTAGATTCAGGTTCCACTTTTGCTCTTCAGTTTAGATGTAAATAAAACTTGTACTTCTCCTTCCAAGTTCCATTCTGAATGTGAATAAAAAAGACCTTTTTTTAGTTCAATATTTGTTGGAAATTGTTTAAGTATTTAAGAAATGCGCTTTCCATTATATGTACTTGGGATCCATTCCTTTTCATAATTATGGTCGGACTAAGTTATTAGCCCATTTTGTCATCTGCCAGCTTTTTGTCGTTCTAGTGAACAAAAAGAAATCGTTGAAGTGCCAAGTTTTTAGCATCAGTTAGGGTAAACCATTTAGTATAAAGGTGTAGGTATCCTTTTCCAAGATAGCGACATTTGATCGTGCCAAGCCGGGCACTGGTTTGAGCCAACTACTTTAGATCGTAGTTTGCACATCCTCATCTAGGATGCTTTACTTTTAGTCACGCCTAACTCTGGGCATTAAACAAAGTATATAAGTAAGATCCCACCTTAATCGGACGTGGATCTTTCATCTTTCCTACTTCGGGCAAGGTATTAGTGATTGGATTGTCATGTCACATCCTATTTAGTTTATGCTTCTGGCCCCACATCAAGGACAAGAGTTAGTTGGTAGACGGTTGAATCACGTCCTATTTGGTTTATACTCCTACCCCAAATTAAGGACATGAGTTAGTCACCAGACGGTCAAATCATGTCCTGGTTGGTTTATACTCATGCCCCCACACAAGGATAAGAGTTAGTTGGCAGACAGTCAAATCACCTCCTTTTAGGTTTATACTCCTGCCCCCACATCAAGGACAAGTGATAGCTGGCATCCATCTCTAGGCACCAAGAAATGTTATACTCTAAGGGTCCAATCATGGATCATAGAATTTTGATTGGCACCTAACTCCAAGTACCTGCATTATATACATGCAGATTTATCCAAGTCGATCATATTTCACAACTCTTAAGCTATGTAAAGACAGAGTCACAGATCCGGAAATCCATTTCATTTATTGAAGATGGGACATGATAGACTCTTTCGTATTATATGGCTTTATCCAATTATGTGCGAATTTATTTCTAACTAAAATAGCATCGTAAATGCTCATTATTCCATGCACTCGGGAGTGAGAAGCTGCCTTTCGGGCATGCCTTATTCAGATCAGAATAGTCAACGCATGTCCTTCACTTCCCGTTTGACTTTTTTTACCAAGACCGGATTCAGTACCCATTTCGGGTATAAGGCATCACGGATAAAGCCATTGTCTTTCAGCATATCCACCTCTTCTTTGAGTGTGGAGGATCTCTCCGGACCCAGGCTGCGGCACTTCTGTTTCTCAAAAACGCATTTGGGATTTATGTTCAATACATCACTCGCTATCTCCGGCGGGATCCCATACATATCGGAGTGCACCTAAGCGAACACATTCAGGTTCGTCCGGAGAAACCCAACCAACTTCTTCATCATTATAACGCTGAGCTATGAATCGACCTTTACAACTCGTGTTGGATCATCTTGGTTGACTGGAACGTTGATCGTTAATTCGGTAGGAACTGCTCTTCCACCTTTCGGTTCTTTCCATGGATCTATATCCTTATGGAACCGACTATGCTGCCCGAACCAGGGCTTAGGCATTGGTTACTATGTGTCCAAAGCCTTGATGCAGAGAATCCCCTTTATAACTTTTCCTTTCTCTCTTCGCCTTGCCTCCTTAAGCTCAGCGACAAAACATTCGTAGCCTAGCTCCTGATCTACTAGGACTATTCCCACACCGTTTTCTGTAGGAAACTTCATTGTCAAGCAACAAGGAGCTATAGCCGCTATAAATTTAGCTAGGGCCATTTGGTCCAAAAAAGTGTTGTAAGAAGAGTAAATATCCAACACCACAAAAGGCACTACTCGCACTCGCTTACGGTCGCCCTCTCGAAGTACAACCAGTAGTTCCACATATCCAACCGGCTTCGTAGCCGTCTCGTTAAATCTCTGTATATGAGGTTTACATAGTTTCAAGTCCTTTATTTCCAAAAGTATCTGGTCATAAGCTTTTTGAATAGAATGTTCACTGAACTCCCATAGTCAACTAGCTCCTTTCGTACAATAGCAGGGCCAATCGTGGCCGTTATAACTAATTGGTCAATCACCGGGCTTCCATCTCATCAGCATCTCTATTTTGGAAAAAAATATTATCAGTCATAGTTCTGAACTATTTTGCCGGAGCTCCATCTTTTACTGTGAAGCAGCTTTCATTCTTTGTATGCTTCAAAGCACCAACATACATATCCATCTTGCTTAAACTTTTATCAATTGGATGTGGTCCACCAATGATTGTGTTAATCACTAAATGCTTTTCAAGCTGCCTAGGCTCCTCACCATAAGGACCAGCTTGCCATCGCTGGGATGTCATCCTGGGGGGTTAGAGTTTCCTTGCTCGCCATCCTGCGAAGCTTTCAAAAACTATTTCAATTTCTTCTTTTGAATCAGCTCCTTAATCATATCACGTAAGTGTCTACACTCGTTGGTGTTATGACCGTGCGTTTCATGAAACCTACAGGACATGCCAGATCTCTTCTCCTTCTCAACCGACTCCCCCGGAGCCGGCTTCCTGTACTGCTCAGTACCTTGAGTTACTGTAACGACCCGTATTTTTAACACTTTAAAAATACGAATTAAAATGAAAATTTTGATAAAAATCCGAAGGAAATAAAATTTTGTGTTGTTAAATGTGAATTACAAGTTAAAATACAAAACTGAATTCTGAAATAACTTATTTGTAAATTAAATAAAGATGTTAACTTGTAATTGAACGTAAGTAAAGATTTAAATTTGAATGTAACAAGTAATTGAATTGAATTGAATTTGATTGTAAGCAACGAAATAAATAAAATGTTACATTTAATATTGAAGTTATAATATGGAAATCAACGTAAATGAATGTAATTTAATATTACTGTGAATTTAAATAAGATGATAGCTGAAGAAAATGAAAGTAAATGAATTATAAACTATTGATAATAATGTATAAGTAAATGGTTGATTCAATAATGAAGTGTAAATCGAAATAAAAGAATTCATTTGGAATTAAATAACTTGAATTTGAATTACAATATAATTGAACGCTAAATCTAATATAATCTTTTATATTGGATTTATAATGGAAAACTGCATTGTAAAAGATTGTTAATTACTGTGAAATTAAAAATGGGATTTGTGAACAATTGAAATTTGATTTAAAAGTTAATAATTTAAGATTGGGAATTTTATATTGAAATTAAACAGGCGAATAATTTATTTTCGAATATTGGATTTAATTAGACAATTAAATCGATAATTTAATAAGTTAAATTTCAGAAATAATTGAAAATCGAGTTGAATATGATTGAAAATGATTTGTAAAATTTTATCTTATCATATTGGAGTATAGTTATGTTATAGAACTTTTAAAATTGAATTTAAAGTTAATTTGTGAAAATTGAATATTTTAATATTTAATTATCGATTGAAAAATAGACATTTTTCGAATAGTCTCAGAATTGAACGAAACTAGTTCCATTGGATCCGTAATAGTTTGTTATTGTCAGATTTCAATTTTCGTAGCAATCGGAGTTATCAATTGACCGTGGCACCTCGAAACGCATCGAATTGTTTTTAATATTAATTCGGCGAGAGAAAATAATCATTTTTCAAAAAGTCTCGGATTTCGACGAAACTAGTTTCATCGAATCCGTAATGTGATATTATTGTATGGTTTCAAATTTCGTGTCAATTGGATGTACCGTTTGTCCGGGGCAAGCCAAAATGCATCGAAATCGGTTTAAATCGGTTTAATTTAAAACTGATCATTTTTCTCCGTAACTCGCCCAGATGACCGAATTAGCCTCCGAAACATGTTCCATTGCGTTCGGAACGTGGGGCAAACCTTAGAAACGTCAGCCGGCACGCTTCGTTTGGAGTTTGGAAAATCCGGGATGAATAGTGTCGCGTATTTTTCTATAAAAGCCTTCACTTTCTCTCTTTTCCAAAAACCCTAGGTCAAATAGCTTCAGCCGCCACTAATCTTTTTAATGGCTGAGAATTTCGAAACTTTCTCCTCTATTATCTCCAAATCTACAAACAATTAGCAAAAGTCGTCAACTACAAAGTTGTAGAGGGCATCAAGATCTAGCTATCCAACGGTGGAGATCGGAAACGGAGCAACGGATCAACGGGAAAACGTGCTTGAAGCCGCTGCGTTTTTCACGCATTTCGAGGCAGAGGAGGCGACCGAGCTCCACACCCTTGGGGCCGATGGTGGCTCTTGAGTAGTGCTTCAAAGTGGTGTATCCTGATCGAAGTGGAAGTGCTCGTGGTGGCCTCGAAAATTGAGGGAGTAAAGGCGGCTATGGGTTGTTGGTCACGTTCTTTGACCTGGGGAAGATGAAGCAAAGGAGCGGCCAGATCTGAAGCAAGAGGGATGGATGGCCAGATTTGCTTTTAGGGTTAGAAAATAAAAATAGAGATTGAATTATTATATTATATAATTCGTACAAACTTTAAAACAGCATAACTTTTTCATACGAGGTCCGATTGGAACGAAACTTTTTGCGTTGCGATCGTAATGACGAGAGCTTCGAAATGAAACTAGTTTGGATGGATTTGGGGACGGTGGAAATTTGGGCTAAAGTTGGGCGTCGTCCAGTTTCAGTTCCAAACCGGAACGTCTCGGCGACAACAGAAAATCAAGGTGAGTGTTTTATAACGCTCACAACGTACTGAATATCTTTATGGTAGTTAAATTTGACATTATGAAGTGATATGAATTTATTTGTCATTGTTTGATAAAAAATTAATTGTCATATAGATTGTCATGTGAATTCACCGTTGAAAAATTAAATTGACAGTAAATTGAAATTAGGATTTAATCGAAATCAAATCTACCGATGTTGATAACTATGAAATTGCCGTGAATTGTATTGACTATTGGATGATTATTTCGATGGATGCTATTGGTTGATATTTAAATGTTTGGATGTTTATTTGCTTATATATATCCTGTTATACATGCACATGACACTGTGATTAGTTTAAGTAATATATATTCATCCCTGACATTTA
Source organism: Allium fistulosum (assembly GCA_030737815.1). Taxonomy (NCBI): domain Eukaryota; kingdom Viridiplantae; phylum Streptophyta; class Magnoliopsida; order Asparagales; family Amaryllidaceae; genus Allium; species Allium fistulosum. The sequence goes on from CM060906.1 coordinate 925,484,531, forward strand.
ATTGAAATAACTAACCATTTGGCCATAGGTTAGAAAATTATATACGGACACCGGGTTGGTTAAATTAAATGATTTTAAAAGTTGTTTTGAAATTATTTAAATGAATTGATTTTAAGAATAAAATCCAATTTATGGAAATTGAATTATTTTGAATTGAAAGTCGAGATGTTGGAATTTAAACTTGGTAAATGAATTTGTTTAATTATTCGAAGTTTAGATTTTGAAGAAATTTTTTTTTGAAATACGGCGTAAATTTTCGAAAGTTGATTTGTTTTAAAAGATTGGACTTTTAATCTAACTCTGAATATTTCTAAGAAAATTTATATGAAATGATATTTCAAGTTTGAGTTTGGAATTGAAAATTAATTTGAAATTGAGATTTAATTAATTTGGAATTTAATTGAAATTCAAAGAAATTTGTGAATTGGACTAAATTAAAACTATTGAATTAAATTTGATGATAAAATTGATTTGAATAGGATTTGAACTGAAACTGATTTGGAATGTAATACTTAAATGAATTCTTGAAATCCGAATATTAATCTAAGTTTATTGAATTGGAATTGTTCCTGAAATTAAGTACACTACTTAATACGGATGTTTAATTTGAAGTATATTCTAAGTTGAATACGAAATGGTTTTAAAGCGAATCTTATATTCTTATATAAATATATGAACTATTTTGAAATGTGAAATATTTAAAGTTTCGAAATATATCGGAAGTGAAATTGTTTATTTTATGGTTCAAATATGTATTTGAAATTGATAATTTGAAATGGTTTATTGAGAAGCTGAATCGAGTTGAAATTGATGATTTGAAATCTGATTAAATTTTAATTTTGAAATTCGAGTTTATGTGAATCGATTTGTGAAATTAGAGGAAGCTATATTTTATATAAAGTGTTTCGATTTCCAAAGTATTTTGATTTTAAAAGACTTATGATTTCGAAAGCGGTATAACTTTGGAAAGTGATACGATTTTGGAAATGGATTTATTTAAAGTGAAATGTTTATATTTAAATCTTGAATTTAAATACGAATTGGGTTAAATGAAGTTGCGACCTAAATTGAAATTCGAAAATGATTTTGAAATCGAAATGAGATATTGAGGCGAAAAATGATATTGAAATCGAAATGAGATATTGAGGCGAAAATGATTTTGAAATCGAAATGAGATATTGAGGCGAAAATGATTTTTGAAATGAAATGGTATACTTTGAGTAGATATGATGATTTTGAAATGGATTTGATTTTGAAGCGAATATGATATTTTGATATCAATTATGAATCGATTTGAAATGTAAAAGAGCCATCGGTGTAATAATACGTAGTTATTAAAGAGACCGGGATCGGATATGGACATACTCTCTGTCGATACCGAAAACCACTTTAATAACTAGTATACGCGGAGTGTTGATCCAGAACGAAGTGGATGGTTTTGGTGAACGTGTTGATTTGAAGAAAGAGAACGATTTTGGATGACCCCTGACATGACTAAAACAGGAGCCGCGCCGGGCCATTGAGGATCGCCATCTCTAGCGGACACACTCCTTCGATACCATGTCTATTACTTTTGTGATTCGATTTGGGTGCACCCCGCGATTTGGGAGTGTTGTTTCGCGGTGTTGGGGTAGTAGCTGCTATGCCCAACATCAGTCCGGATCAGGCAACTACTAGTATCCTAGTTGGTATCGCCTCATGTATCTTGTCATACTGATTATCCTATTCGCGACCACTACGTTTTGTTTTGTACCTTGAGTATATGGATTGCCCTCTGGTGACTTCCGGTTTTGGGGAAACTACGGTCTTGTATATGCTCTTGGGAATATAAACTGTGTTAAGGGTGGAATGGGCCATGGCTTAACGCTATTTTAATACTTTTACTTTAATGTAGACATATTATAATAGCGTATTGTACTACATAGTAGATAGTTTAACGGATCCTTGAGAGATGGAAAATCCCGTAACATCTCTTAAGTTATTACACTCACGTTGACACTGGATAGGAGATGTCAAAACCCGTAAACATCTCCGACGCCGTCACACTCATATTTTCTTATTCGATTTGACTTACATGAGATATTTTAGTCCTGACTCGAGTGTTTTGTCTTTTCATTACGCTCGGGTCAGCCTGAGCATTTCAGTTTAGGTTGAAGACTTATTCTGGAGGACGAAGACGGAGTTTGGTATTATATCATTTGTATTCTACTACTGTATTATTGTTCCGCTGCATTGTTGTATTATCTCTGATATGTATGAACTCTGATTTATAATGTATAATAATAATCAAATTTATTTATTTAACAGCTTTATGAACTGTTATTTTATTATTATATCTTGTTCCTTCCGCTGCAAGATTCTGAGTTTGCTTCTGTTCTTTCTTTCCTTTTCTTATTTAACCCCAATAACCATCTGCCTTTTTGAACGGTTTGAGTTGGACATGTGTGGATTATTGTCGACTTGAACGGTCAAAAATGCGGGTCGTTTCAGTTACTACATAGTTATTCTAAATTGAGTTAATCAGTTCAGTATAATTATCATACTTAGGAATCCTGAGACGATTCTTATTATCAGGCTTTCACTTTCTAGCCCCATCGTTATTCTGTTTTTGACCTACACTATTGTTCCCAACGTCTACATCCACATTCCCATTACTACCTTCGGACTATTTTACAACAATGTTGCTCTGTATCACTTCAGTTGAACTCCCTAGCGTAACCTCTTCGGGAATGATTGTGTGCCTCTCTAAACATGGGAACTGATTAAACTTCCTGTAGAAAATATCCATCATCGATGGGCGCTTCATTTCCAACCATCTCCGAAAATCAGTCTCGGGATGAATTCCCTTAATCAATGCCATCAATACTACGTCATAATTGGGATTTTTTACTTCTGTCACAGATGTATCAAACTGGTTCAAGATATCTTTTAACGACTTCCTGCTCCTTGGAAGAAGTTTTTTTAATGACATCACATCTTTCGGACGTTAAGTGTATAAATGGAATTTCTCTAGAAATATTCATGACAACTCAGCGAAAGACGATTTGTATCTTGGTGGGAGCCGAGTGAACCACATCGTCGCTTCTCATTTTAGGAAAATTTGAAGACAATGACATCTCAAGGCACCAAATGCCCTAGCAGACTCAATGTGCATTCGTATTTCATCAAGTGCTGCCGTGGATCTGTCTTTCCACCGTACAATAGCATCGTTGGCATAACAAACCTCCGTGGATACTTCTCGCACATAATGTTTTCTGTAAACCAATTCCAATTAGGAGAAGTACCCCATTCATCATTGCTTCTTAATCGGTTTTCACTTACAAGTCTCTTGACAATATCTTCCAAGTACTCCGAGTCTACAGGTTCGACAAACGGTGGTAATCGGTGTCTGCCCTAAATGTTTAGCCAGGTGAAAGATCTTGGGTAGGCTCTCGATTCCAAGGCTCTCCAGACTCCCGGAGATCCATTCATCCATCAGTACCCCCTATTTGTTTCCCATGTGTTACTTCATTAGCAGCAGCTCGATATTCCACATTCCGATCACCAACAGCATGTCTAGAGGTCACCTCCACTCCACCGTCCAAAGGGCAAGTTCCAATCCCAAAATAAACTGGATCGGTACTGATCCGTCCTCTTGGGTTGATATCGATCCACAAACTCGAGCCTTAAGTTTTGTCTCATCCCTTGATTTGATTTGAGGAACTTTTAGGTTCTAAACTTGAATGGTCTCAGTCCCTCCTACTCCTCTTACAGATGTTCTAAATTAGTTCATTCAGCAGCTTCAAGCTCTGCTGCATCTACTTGTTCTTCTCATTGCGTGTCTTTTGGAATTTATCCTCCATATGCTTCATCGAACGATCCATCTCCATTCTGGTCACAAATTCAGTTGGATTCTGGATCTTAGCTTGTTCTAGTTGGGTAAGTTCATCCACTCGTTGAGTGTGTTGGTTCTCAGCATCATTATTAGCTCTGGAAGTTGTAGCACATTCTCTCCTTGATAGGGCCATTGCGAATAACTTATTTTAGATTATTGAAAATCTAAATAGTAGAATAATAAAGTTGAAAGATTGGTTCTACCTCTCAGATCTGAGAAATCCAGTAGTAGATGATGGATCCAAGTACCTTGAGAATATCGTTCTTAGTGAAAGCACCAAAATGTTTGAACCAAAAATGGCACAAACACCAAAGGGATTGTGTAGAGAATAAAAAGTGAAGAAAATAAATGAAAATGAGTAAGAAAAGAACACACAACGTTTATAGTGGTTTAGCTAATCTTGGCCTATGTCCACTTAGTACTTTTATTGCTTAGATCAATGGAGTACGAGCAGTTGTTCTTACGGATCGATATAAATCTGAGGGTGACTATAAGAATTAGAGTAAAGAGAGCAAGAGCCAAAAAATATCATTAAAAATGAACCCTGACCCTCTATTTATAGGCGTAGGAAGCGTAAAATCTCATCCTCGTGATCTCTATCTCATTTTCATGCCATAAACCAGTTCTCCAAGAAAATAGGTGGACAACTTATTAATATTTACGGATCGGTACCGATCAATGGGCTTGGATCGATACCAATCCATAAATTCTTCCCTTGGACAATTTTGATCCTTTTGTCTTGGCTCGATTGATGGTTAGCTTCATGATTACAAACTTGTCTGCACTATTATTTGCTTGTTTTTGAGTCCAAATGATGGATTTATAGAAGAATAGAGTTGTCGATTTTGAGTGATCGTGGAGATCGATAAAGAATTGCATGGGATCAATAAAATAACAATTGAAATAAGCTTTTGGGATCAACATTAATGTAGGAGGAGTAGGGGCTACTTTGGACTAAAGTTAGTGGATGGATAGGTACCGATCCAACTTCTTGTCGGATTTTCCTTCTTTGATTCTTTGGATGGTTTTGTTTTCACCCCTTGGCATAGTTTTTGCTTGGTGTATGGACTTTTGGACTATCTCTCCTTGCTTTTCGGCTTGATAACTCTAAGTTCGATTCATCCAGTCTATCTAAATATTGCCTGGTCAAAAGGTTGGATAACACTTAGTGTTCAGTATATCGGTTATACAAATGATATACTAGGCATAGAGGCACTCATAATACCAGTGTTTAGTGGTTTCTTAGGTTAATTTATAAATTTGTACATATTAGTGTTGTTCTAGAGAGGAACTCTCTTCTAGATCGAAACTCTCTTCTAGAGATGAACTCTAAAAAACAATGGTCAAAGGTTGAGATGATTCTTTTAATTCTTTTTAGCAAGGCTAGCGAGGTTAGTTGGTCACCTACCAGATTTTATTACAAAAGAAAAAAAAAGTACTTAAAACACACTTCGAGCACAAGAAAACAAATGGCCAGAAAGAAATTGGAAAAAGAAAGGAAAAAAACAAAAGCAAAACAGGGAAGAACAAAGGAAGAAAACAATAGCCCAACAGACCGCTGGCAAGACTCGAAGCAGGACCTAAGCTTCCTCGAAGCAGTAGAATAGCCAAAGATAGACTACAATAGGAACCCGAAGACCAACCAGGGGAAACACCAAGAAAATCCCAAAGTAGCAAGGTGGCAAGCCACCTACAACCAATCACCAAGTATGTTGCAGAGGCTGGAATTGCGCATTCTTAAACCATACAGAATTTCCTTTTTCAACATTATCCACAACTGGACATGGTTACTAGCTTTATTGTCAAAGCATCTATTGTTCCTGATCTCCCTCCAAATAAGATGTATATATTTTTTGAGGAAAAAAAGCAACAAAGCTTTATCTTTTTCTCTCCATTTTATAGCCTTAAGAATCAAGGCCAATTCAATAGAGGAATTCCTTGACACATTTTTCCTACCAATTTTGGCCATCAATCTCTCCCAAATATGAAAAAGGTCAGAGCACTCAAAAAAAATATGTTGCACACTCTCTGTCACAACACTGCAAAACACACACAGATGATCAAGAATACTTGTATAAAAGAGTAGCCTGTCCTTTGTCATCAAAGCATTATTTAGAACTTTCCAAAGCAGAAGATTTTCAGAGCTAGAAGACAAATTATTCCATATGGTCTTGAACTAAGGACACTTGGGCATACTATGTGTTTTAGAAATAAGGTAATACACATGCTTGACAGTGTGGGGCTTCCCATCCCATAGTAGTTCATCAGTGTTAGTGAGGGGGAAATGATAGTTTCTCATTCTAGCCCGGAAATCTCTCAAGTTCTGATTACTAGTATAGGGAATAGACAACTTGCTATCAAGAATGAAGTCAATAGCTTTTGCATTCAGATTAATTCTAGACTGGTGCTTATGTTGAGATGATAAAACTGTAGCAAGGATTAAGCCATCCCTAAGCCAGGGATCATGCCAAAAGGCTTTACTGCTGTGATCAGAGAGGGTAAACCTTAGAAAAGGTAGAGACAAGTTTCTCAGAGCCAAAATTTTCCTCCAAATTCAACTACAAGTAGGGGGAGCACCCATAGTCTAAAAGCATTTCCTACCAATGTTGTGAATCGCTGTCCATTCAACCCAAAGGCTCTTCTTGTTTGTAAGTAAGGAATTGAAATGGAAACTAATTGCAGCTTTATTCCATCTGCCAATATTAAGAATCCCTAATCCACCATTGGATCTAGGTTTTTTAGCTGTTTCAAAGTAGCATGGAATGACTTTTCTATTATGTGTGCTACCAGTCAAGAAGCATCTCAACATAGCACATCTGACCATCATTAGTAGCTTTTTGGGGAGGATAAAGGTTCTGGCCCAGTACACCATTAAAGAAAAGCTTATAGACTTAACCAACACAAACCTACCAGCTTGGGAGAGGAACCGGTTGGCCCAATTATCCACCACACTTGTAATCTTGTTGTATAGAGGAAGACAATTAACTTAAGAAACCTTAGAAGTGCACAAGGGAATGCCCAGATAGTTCATGTCACTTTGCATAGGTTGGAAGCCAGATGAGGCAGTAAGCTCATCGAACCTTGCTTGGGGAATGCTAGTGAATAAAATGACGGATTTAGCAGGGTTCAGCTGAAGGCTAGAAATATTATAAAAGGAGGCAAGGGTGATTTTAATACAAGATATGGACACACTGTTAGGCCTAGAAAAGATCATGATGTCATCGGCAAAAAGAAGAGAAAATAAGTTAGTTTGTTTACACTATGGATGGTAGCCGATCTCTTTGCTCTGATATCTTGCATTGAACATAGAAGTAAGAACTTCCATAACTAAAATGAATAAGTAAGACGACAGTAGGTCGCACTGCCTTATTCCTTGTTTGCTTTTGAAGTAGCCGGAGACTTTACCATTATACTTGAGAGAGAAGGAAGGTGTAGAGATGCATACATATATCCAGGCAACAAAGGGTTTGGGAAAACCCATAAGTACCATGATTCTAACAATAGTTGTCCAGTGTACACTATCATAAGCCTTTTTCTAAGATCAAGTTTCATCATGGCACCAGGAGTAGATTGAACCCTACCATACCCCTTCAACAGTTCATGAGCAAGCACAACATTGTCAAGAATATTTCTACCAAGAAGAAATGCTGCTTGATTCAGAGACACAAGCTCAGGTAAGACAGATAGAAGCCTTGAGGCAATAATTTTGGCTATGCATTTATACATGACAATACAATAGGATATGGGTCTAAAAGAGCACACAGTTTTGGGAGGGTTAACTTTGGGGATAAGGACTAGGTTGGTTGCATTAACTTCACCAGCAGCTTGAATTTGGAGAAGAAGTTCTAAACAGCCAAGCAAAAGTCAGATTTGATCACATCCCAATTATGAGTGAAGAACAGAACATTGAATCCATTAGGCCCTCCACTTGATGTCTTGTTCATTGAGAATAAGGTACTTTTAATATCCTCCTCATTAATATGGGAGATCAACTGAGCAGCTTAATGCCGCTTAATGGATGGGAGATCAATGTTGTCAAGTTGATTAAGGTTAGGCTCAAAGTTGTTAGTGTTTCCTAGCAGTGTTGAGAAGTATTTTACCATGGCATTGTCAACCCCCATTGGAGTAGTATGTAGACCACCATTGTCATCTTGAATACAATTTATTTGCTCCTTAACTTGCTTGGTTTTAATTGCAGCGTGAAAGAAGGTAGTGTTTCTGTCCCCCTCATTAATCCACTAGAAATTAAGCTGTTGCTTCCTCATCCTGCATTCCATATTTAATGCACTAGATAGAGCTAGGAAAAGAGTGGTTTCATCAGTTGCAACTTGGGCATCATCAGGATTTTTGAGCAACTTGAGTTGTGCTTCTTCTAAGTGCTTTTTGATGGTATTGGATCTTTGACATCCTTTCCCAAAGTTACTTTTGGCCCAACATCTTAGCTCCTATTTAACCTGCTTTAGTTTCCTGCAAAATTTGTACATAGGGTTCCATTAAAAGATTTAGACCATGCTTCTACTATATATTATTAAACCCAGGCTCATTAACCCAAGTATTATAAAATTTGAAACTTCTTTTCTCGTGAATGGCAGGGGGACCAGTTGATAGAATGATATGAGAGTGGTCTAACATGATTGGAAGAGGATGGTGAGCATTAAGGGCAAGCCATATTGACAAATATTTGAAGTTGCAAAAGGAGTGGTTAATTGTTGATAGAGTTCTACAACCAGTCCTACTTTTATTGTTCCAAGAAAACTTGGCTCCAGATTTAGTTATTGGAAATAGGTTTAAATCAACAATTGCAATGTTCAAAGGTTGAATGTCTCTTGCTGTTAGTGGAATCCCACCATGCTTGTCATCAAGCTTGAAGCAGTAGTTAAAATCCCCAAGTACTAGCCAAGGGTGTGAGTCCTTCCTGAAAGCAGGTAGCAAATGAAGAAGAGATTGTCTTGAAGTTATGGAGTTTGAGGCATAAACAATGGTTAGATAGAAGGAGATGGATTCAGGTATGAGAAGGGCATGAAAGTGGATAAATTGAGGGGATGCCTTGATGGGGATGAGAGTATACACATATGGGTTGAAAATAACCATGATTCTCCCATAGGAGGCTTCAAGAAGATTGTGTTGCAAGTGCCACTCAGGGCTGATGCATTTACAAGCTGAAATAGTGAGAGATTGATTAAGCTTTGTTTCGAGAATGGAAAATAACTCAATGCTATGAGTTTGAATAATTTGTTTTACATGGTCAAGTTTCGATGTAAAATGAGCATCTCTTATATTCCACACAGCCATTTGATGTGTCATCATAAAGACTATAGGGAAACATGGATAGTACCTTTCTTGCTCCTTGTCGAAGGAGATCCTTTCGATAATCGTTCATCAACCAAGCTTTTGTCTACAGAGACGATATTGGAAAGAGAGGGAGGAGGAATGGAGACAGAAGCACCATGATGATTGTCAGAACTAGGAGAGACAGTAGTAGGTCGAGTGCGCCATCCAAGCAGGGTACCCAAAAATTCATAAGGAGGAGAGATGACAGAAAAATCAGATTGGGTGCTACAGAGGGAGAAGGAAATGGGAGGGTTAGAATGGCAGGAGGCGAAGGGGAAGAAGGAAAGACACAATGTAGGTCAGGAAGGGCACGAGAATCGAGAGAGAGAGAGGTGGAGGAACAGCAGAGGCAAAAGCTTGGGGAGGGAGATAGGGAGGAGACAAATTAGATGTCGAAAGAATAATGGCAGGGACATGCACAGGAGAGTTGTGCACGTGCACATCATACTGTGATATAGGTTGCACAACATTGTTACCCGTATTAATTTCAATTGGCCTTACTGCATGCATGTCATTTATTACTTCCACTTTATCTTTTTCATGCAGTATATTATTGAAGGAAGCATCAGATTCAACTACACTTTTGCCTTTGTAATTTGCTGCTACACATAGGTCATTTACTTCCACCTCCACTAGTACCAGATGGCATCATGATCATCATTCATTTCTTGATATGGATCCTCATCCTCCTCAACACACAAACCATGTTGTACATGATCATTGATATTAATTTTAGATTTATTCTGGCAAAACATTATCTCATTTTCCAATGTCACTTTTTGGCATGCACTGTTGCCTACTTCACCACATTTTGATTTGTCATGATTACATATAACAAATTCCCCCTCTTCAACCATATCATTTCTTAGACTCACAACCATTACATTTACATCCTCATTTTGATCAATCAGAATAGAAAATTTGTTTCGAGTAACAACATCAATATTCTCTTGCATAGGCATTTTCTTTATGTCAAAGCACTTGTCGGGGTCACCAACAATTTCATTTTCACTTGACTTTCCACAAGCAGCAGGAATAGCAACTTTGTGGCCTTTAACTTTATTTCCCTTCACCTTTTGCCAACCGCGCTTCTGTTTGACCATGTTCACCTGATTATCCTTAACTTAAAGAGAATAATCTTTGTTACAACAGTCAGTTTTCTTAACTTGGTCATCTTTCACTTCATCTCTAATTCCTCTCATACAGTTAATTATGTTATAGCCAAACTCTTTACATGATGGACATATGGCTGGCCTCCACTGATAGCTAACTCTAACTATTTGAATACTACCATCAAGCAATCTGATTGGGAATTCATCAAGCAATTCATTATCAGGAAACACTTTCATCATACATTTAGCGTACCCTATTCTTTGCATCTTTTCAGTGGACTCGTCAAAATACAACAGTTTACCAATTCTAGAAGACAACCAATTGATACCAAGGTGGGACCATGCAAACAGTGGGATGTTCGATAGTCTAAGCCAAACGGGGATAGATTTAATGGTGGTGCAACTATTACCTATCATAGGATCCTATGGCTTGACTATGAAAAGCTTATTCCTAATTATTAAAGGATCGGCTTCAATAATTTTCCTTTTATCCTCCTCAGAAGATAGATTGAAAAGGAACAAGAATCCATCAGATTTAACTGTGATAAAACCTCTGAGTTTCTAGACTCTTTTCAAGTGGTTAATCACGGTTGAATATGATAAAGGTTTATCAAGGAAAAACCCCACTAGGTAGTCTTCCCAAACCGCATTTCCAGCTTGTATTACTTCTAGTGGTGGGATCGGAACATCACCGTCAAGCTTAACAAAAACAGTTGAAGGTATGTAGGAGCCTGCATTCCTTGGCTTTGACTGGAACATAGAGTTCCATTTAGGAGTAGAGGAAGATATAGGAAGAACACTACCAAAAAACATGATGTTAGAGACTGTCATTCAGTGACTGAAATGTTTCGGTCTTTAAGAAGTGACAGATTAAAAACTGAAAGTGTTAGGCTTTAGCTTTAGAACCTAAAGACCGAAGTTCAGTCTATAATAAGTTTATAATATTTAAAAAATTTTAGATACTGAATTTCAGTCTTTTTTCTATTTCCAAAACTGATATTCATACAAGTAAATATATAACGATTGAGATTGGACTTCATCATATATTCAACGGATCAAATTAGTGATCTACGTTATCAATTTGGTGATCTCGAAGTAATTTGCAGATTAAAATAAAAGATAACTTATGATGTCCATGATCTAATTTCCATTGGCACACATTCCCATTTATCCACTACTTTATTTTCACTCACGCTTTAATTTTTCTATTAATTTTTCTGTCTCACGCAGATGTTAAGGAACTCTTTCTCTCTTCATTCTATCCATCTCCATCTCAGATCTCTTTCCAAGTTTCAACCCCAGATCTCACCATATATTCTCCGTATCATCTTGGTCCCTTACTCCATTCCTTAACATGAAAGTGACTCCTTTATTTCAGTTTTAACCTTTGTCTTTATAATTTTGATTATTTTGACATGTCTTCTTCCTCACAAACCATGACCTTAATTTGACTTAAATTCCAACTGTTTTGCAGCAATTTCAACAATTTTATTAGAGGGTTACATATATGGTCAAGCCAGGCACGTCGTGGATAAGATGCTCGATGATATGTCAATTAAATCAATATACAAAATCGCCTCAACTGTGCTGCAAGTAGACCCCATTCGCCTTGATCCCTTTTGTTTGCCGCTCAGTTCAACCACTGTTGAAGTAACTAACTCTATTCCTGTAATTGAGGAGGCTGCTACTATTTCTGAACATGATTCTCTTGCTTGCTTTGACACTTCTAATAGTTTTTTCCCTCTTGAAAACTTTGTTGAGGAAATAGATCATATGGGTGGTGCTAAAGGATTGAAGGGTAGTGCTGAAGGGTTGTTGGGCCCGATGGAGAATGGATTGACTGTAGTGGGCTTGTTGGTTTCGGAACTGGGTGGGGAGTCAAATGGGTTAGTTAGGGATGATAAGGGTTGATGAGGTGGATAATGAGGCAGGGGGTTTACAGTGTTTGTGGGGGTAATAATTTGGAAGAGGAGATGACTAAGGGGGCTACAGTAGGGATTGCTGGTGATCTGGTTTACGATTAAACCATGACCTTAATTCTTTTGACATCTTGAGCAAGGGGTTACGGCTAGTGAAGATGGTATGCTGGACTAGATTGTCGGTTTGAGAAGATGGTCTGAAACTGCGTTCTAGTTAGTGTTATTCTTTCGATTGTGTTGTTATCTTATTCAATGTTTGAGTTATAGTAGTATGTTGTATAGAGATTTTGGGTCATTGGTGAGATGAATTCTTTGTATACCATTATATTTCTTTTTTACTTTCATGAGTACGGTGTGTATGATATTTGAGGGAAAGATGGAGAGATAAATAAGTGTGTCTTTTACTTCATGTTATTTATTGTTGAAAAATATGTAATTGTAGTACGATATTTTTCATGTACTGCTTTGCATTATATAAATCAGGGTGTGATTCACATAATGATATTACTGCTGATATATTTGTGTTCAATCATATAATTTTGTTCAAAAACATTAATAATTTAAAAATAATTTTTTTTTTAGATTTTCTTAATAGCTTAAGACCGACCAAAGACCAAAATTCAGTTTTAAAACTTCAGTTTTAAAAGTAGTTAAGACCGAATTTGCAGTCTTTTAATTTTTAGACTGAAATTTCAGTCTCAGAATATTTTTGGGACTATGGAATTAGAGACTACCATATTCAGTCTTTGATCTGTCTTTGAAGTCATTTTAAAGACTGAATTGTTTGATTAAAGACTGAATTCATCAATCTTTAATTCAATGTTTTTTTGTAGTGGAACAGCTGGAAGGAGAGAAGAACAGGAAGGTGGGACAGGTGGAGGAGGATCGGGAGCAGGTGGGATCAAGATTGGGGAGGCAGACAAGGGAACATGGGGAAGGACAGGAGAGGAGGGCAGTTGGCAGAAGAAATGGTGATAGGACAAGGTTCGGCAGGCTCTGCCATTAATGAGAAAAAAGTAAATTCGCATTGAATATTTTGGTTCCTGATGTTTCAACTATTTTTTATGATGGTAGCATAAATTCGCATGTATTTTTTGTGGATTAAGAAAAGCTATCATAGATTTAGTTAGAGCAGTTGTTTATAAGCAAACCATGGTAAGACTTTTTAGGTTTTGGGTTATATGACTATCGCTATCGAGATGAAGTGAAGCTAGGGCTCAATCACATGAAAGTCATCATGTCGATAGATTCGAAAAATTCGAACTTTTAATATTTTCCAAGACAAAGCTTGTCACAAGTTAGTGTTTGGACAAACTAGCATAAGAAAGTTTGTCACAATGAACTTTAGAAGAAGGATGCAGTTATAGATGTGAGGAGATTCAACGTGATATGGCTCACGAAGCAGATGCGAAGACTGAAGTTCATTTTTGTTAGCACCGGAGGCAACTATTGATGAGAGTGGAGCAATTTATGGTCCTTTATAATTGGTAATGGCATAAGTGGTTACACAACTTACCTAGTCGAGGAAGAGGGATAGTGCATTTTTTGCCTATCTTTGACCCTCATAGTTTATAATATTATTTAATGCTCGTGTATTATGCAATGCTTATGTAAGTTTTCTCTGTGCATATTATTTTGTGTAGCTTTCCTTCAAGGAATAAAATGAAGCAAATTTATAGAAATATATATATATATATATATATTGACTTTAGGTAGTGCACGAGCCTTCCAAATGGATTTAAAATAAGTTCAGTTAATTCTATAAAAGTTTAGAAAGTTATACGTTGACTTTGATGTGTATTGTTTCTTTTTTTTCTAAACCCATTCCATAATGTCATGTTGATCATCTATATTTATATTTTTTATTCTATTTTTAAGCATTTAAAATTCCCAAAGAATATTTATTCGAAGATCATTGTCAAATGTAAGATCCCATATGAATTCCTCATGCGGTCTATAAATATCATTAATAAGACCGTTCTTATTGCTAGAAGCCAAGAAAAGATAAATGAGTTCTTGCCTCAAAGCAAGAGTCGATATCCAGGGATCATTCAAAAGTGAGGTTTTCTCTTCCTAATGAATGTCAAAATTGAGGCCCAGTCTAAAAATATGAAAGAGATATGAGATTCCCTTCCAAAAGGAGGAGATAGAATGGTTGTGAGGTTTATATAAGTCATAGGTGCCATTATAGTGTAATTATTTCTTCACATATTGCTTTACTATCATCCAAAAATTTCTAGGTCCACTTACATCGAAAAGAAATGTTTTTAGCTTTTAGATTGATTATTCGTAATCCACCTTGGCATTTTGGTTTGCAAACCTGGTCCCAATTAATATGACAACTCAGATTGGAGCACTCTATTCTGCCTTTCCAAAAGAAGTTTCTTTTGATCTTATCTACTTTATTAATTACCAAATTAGGAAACTGATAATAAGATAACCAATATATTAGGCTTTACAATTATAATGAATTATTTTTAATTATTCTACTCTCGAGAGAGAGACTGTAGATTTTCTAATGTGATAATTTTTACTTACCTTATCTATAATAATTTACCAGTATTCCTTTTGGTTTTGTTTGTCTAAACAGAATGCCTAGGTGGTTTTTAGGGTATTGCATGTTATAGTTTAAAGTATGCATCACATCATTTGGATGTTTGAGTTACCATTAATTACGAGTGTGTAATCCATGAGTTGCACATGATAATGTTGTTAAAAACATTATTTAACTTTTAGTTATTGTTAAAAAATACATTTTAAAAAAATAAATATATGGTAAATTTATTGGAGGAATTATAACTTAAAATGACATGCGATGCTCAAATATAAGATAGAGGGCTCAATCCTCGCTAACTTTATATTTTTGTGAGAATTAATATCATAACTCTATATGTTTGTGTGTGTGTAGATGAAAAAATAACTTTTCCGCTCATGTTCATATGAATGTTGTATGTATATTTTTAGGGATTTATAAATGAAGTACTTAATATTACATAATTGAATGTATTTAAGTATTTTAAATTAATGATCAACATAACTAATTAAATATAAGGTGTTGAATGTCAAAAAGTAGGAGAAACATGAGAAGCTTTGTATATAATTGTAGTTGAGAAGAACTTCTTATAATTAACTTATTTACATGTAAACTTTTATCCATTATGTGAGATTTCAATTATTAAACCATTTTGACTTTGTAGTTAATGATAAATTTCATGTTGTTGTAGGAGGGTCATGTTTACGACTTTAGTAATTCCAAAAAAATATTCAGTAGCATTTTGTTTAGTTATGAGTCGGGTAAGATTTAATATCGTGTTGAAAATGAAAATGTCTACATAACCTAATTTTTATTAGCGTAATTTGTGCTTTCACAATGCAATGTTGTAAAGTATAAATTTACCCTTTAAAAGTTGTAAACAAAATGTAATTTTATAACGCAACGAATGATTTTTTTAGATAAATGAATTTTAAATTAAAAAATTAATATTATTTATGTATGCATTTTGTGTTATGAAATTTATATATTTTTATATATGAATAAAATAATAATTTATCATCTTTGCACGTATATATGAGTGTTGATGTGCACGTAAATGTGCATATATATATATATATACATCCATATTTTATCTCTTTTTATTTAAATAAACATCATATTTGGGCATTTGTACATGTTAAAACCAAAATTCAATTATTTTCAAACCATCATATTTTCATCTTCATTCAAGGGCAAAATGGTCATTTTTGTGCATGTGTAAATTTGAGAATTTTTACTTGGACATTTCTGATGATTTTTATAGGAATTTAGATGGCATATGGAAGAGGCTTATATGAAGATACATGCATGCACAAATGAATACAAAGGAAAGAAGAGGGAAATAATTCAAGTCCAAGATCATGGAGCACCCCACCCACTTGCCTAAATCTACAATTCGAAGCTAATGGACAACTAAGTGTAGGTTAAAGCTTCATGCACATCAAATGATGGATTAATTAGTGGCTAATGGTTACTTGGTGGCCACACTTCCTAAGGGGTATTTTGGGAATCCCCCTGAAAATGGAATTAGGGTTTATGTAGGTATAAATAAGCCCTCTTATGTATATGTAAATCATCTACTGTTTCATATTAGTTAGGAAATGAAAAATACAAGTTGTAATAGCAATGTTCTATGAAATAAAAATGGCTTCCAAGCCTATTTCTCCTCTCTTTTCTACACGCTTTTCTTTGTTTTTATGTTAATGCTTATTTCTATGCTCTCTTTCTTTTCTTTGTTAGTAGATTAGTTTTACATTTAATGCAAGTAGTGTAGCTTAATTCCTTTTGTTGTAAGTAGTTTAATTACATTTTCTTTTTTGCTATTTTTCTATTTTCTTCTCTTTTTAATGTTGAAATTTACCTATGTTGCTTCAATGCCACAATTGAGTAGCTAAACCCCTTCAATTTAGGGGTAATGAAGCTCTCAAATATTATGTAATTTCAACATTTTATGATTTATGATCTCATTTGGTTTATGCTTCATGAAGTGAGTTTTGATGCAAGTTTATACAAGTGGGTTTGATAGCTTATATTGCGTATGCAAATGAGCTATTCTTATTCAACATAAACGCAATTAGCATCATCATTTGCTAATCCATTTTTGATTGTGAAATTAAAGTAAAAATGAAATTTGATGATCTATATTACTAGTTACAATAGTAAATAGATCATACTTAAAATAGCTTTTGCTTTGGCTTCATTTTCATGAGAATTATAAGTGGTTTATTTGTTGTATTATAGTTTGATGGTTTGAATTATGTTAATTAATAACATAAACAAACCATACTTATGATAAATACAACAATTTTTCACTTAATATCAAAGCTAGAGATCACAAATTGTTTGTTTGTTGATTTACAAAGATATGAGAGTGGATTTTCCTCTAAATTGTTCTCTAGTTCAATAGTTTTTTAAATCAAATTTAGCTTCATTTTACTTTTAGTTAACAATTTCTCCTCATTTGGTCTAATTTGATTGAATAGATTTTTAAAATCATCAATTCCCTGTGGATCCACCCTTATTCGCCACGTACTACAAGTGTACGCCGTGCATTTGCAGTTAAATTTATTTCGAAATTTTTCGACGGTTTCTAACTCGATAGAAATTCCTTCGATTAATAAGTTTTTGGCGCCGTTGCCGAGGAATTGATTTGATTTTGAGTTTCTATTCTTCAAACTATTTATTGTTTGATTTTTGTTTGTATTTTATTGTGTGTTTGCATTTAAAAAAAATTGTTTGTTTGTTTGATTTTTGTGTGCATTTTATTTTGTGTTTGTTTATTTCTTATTTTCTAGTTCCATTTTGCATTGCATTTCTATTAAACAAACACAATCTCATTTCAAAAACAGAAAAAAAATTTACATTTCAATTTACATTGATTTACAATTCCATTTTATTTTTACATTGTTTTCCAGTGCTTCTGTTTTCTGTTCATTTTTCTTCAATTCTGTGCATTGTTGTGCACTACTATTCTCTGCCTGCACACAGTGCTCCACCATTCCCTCTGATCAACATCACTGTCCTGCTATCTAAACCACCATTTCAGTTCAACCATCCTCCACCTCTTCATAACATCATAACATCCTCTGTCATCTCCAGAATCCAGGACTGCCTGCACACTTCTGTGCACCTCCTTACCCACTGCATATAATATCATCAACTACAAAACAAAATCTCAACATCCATTACTTCACCACAGTCATACATCTCCATATACAAACCATTCCTCTTGCATTCATCTCCTACTGTCAAATACCACTTCACATAACCAATTCAAACTCCTCTGCCATACTACTGTCTTTCTTTCATTCGACAAGCCTGCACTGTCACTACCCTCCACCCCACATACTTCCTTCATATCAAAACATTGACCAAACATACTCTAGCCACATTGACCAAGCAAAATTGTTTTCATCTCTGACCACCTGACTTGCCAAAACCACTACAAAACTGCTAAACTGTGGCAAACACCCTTCACATCCCTACTGACCTGCTTTTCCATCCATATCCACTTCATCAATTTTCAACAGCTCATCGCAAACTTCATCACTGCAGTGCCGATAACAACTCCACCTTCCAACTGCTCAATCACACAACCTACAACACCTCCCCACACTGCAACAATGCCCAACCACTACACTTCCTATTTCTACCATAACTTACTTCATCACCAGTTCAACCTGCTTACTGTTGCAACAACTCACATATATCCCTGACCATCTGCCTGTAATACAACAGCCCATCATGACTTCAGGCCATACTTCTGACACCAAGCTTCATTTGAACAGCCAACAGTTATCACTTTTACTTCTGCAACCATTCACTCATTCTTTTTGTCTGGGTGAATTTGAAGTATTCATATTCATTTTTATTTTTGGACTGAGTGTTATCATTTTGGGCCGAGCTAAGATTTGTGTGGTCGACCTTTTGAGTCCTTTGTCTTTCTATTTATTTATCGCGTTTTAAGTTTTAAGTTTTCTATCTTTCACTTTTCTTATTTACAAAAAAACAAGTGTTTATAAAAAAAAGTTTTCAATTGTTTTTGTCTTCATTTGTTTTGTTTTCTTTGATACATAAAAACTTTTTTTATATAAAAAAAGTGTTTGCTTAATTTGTTTTTAGATTTGTTTAATTTGTTTTTAGTTTAGTTTTGTTTTATTAAAAATTTTTTATAAAGTTGTTTTGTTTTGTTTTCAATAGTTTTAAGTTCCATTCTAATCTTTATGAAAAAAAAATTCCCGCTAAAAAATAAATTGTTAATAAATTCTGCATGCTCTGGTTCATACCCTTTGCCCTTGTTTTTATTTGAATTGCATTGTTGGTTGCTTGCATTTGCATTTATATATAGAAAAAAATTTCAAAATCCAAAAACAAAAAAAAAAATCATTTTAGTTGCATTGTAAATTCACGTTTAACTTTTGTTTTGCTTTCATCTCATCTTGTTTTTCTTTTTTAAGGGCAATTCCCCAATTCACATAAGGTGAGGGATTTCATCACCCTTTCCTTAGTCCACAAACGCATTTTATCGTAGAATTTGACTAATAATAAAGGTTAGACATTCGACTTAAGGGTGTCACGAGCTCATCTAGGGCTTAATTGTATCTTCACAATTGTTATACTGGTTGTTCCTCTGAAGGTACTTAAACCTTCGGCTGCATTGCTACGGTGATTAGTGGTGCACCGATAACTCCTGGCCGTTACCTAGCTGAGAAATATTTTTGTTGATTTAAAACAAAGTGTGATTATACAATTTTGGGTTAGGAGCTACTAAGGACAGAAAATTTGTAATTAAGTCCTTGGCATTCATTTAGTTGCATTAGTTCATGCATATATAAAAAAAATCAAAAATCCTAAATCCAAAAAAAAAATTTGTAAATTTTTCTTAACTAAGTTTTTAATTCCAAAAAATAATTCCTTTTTTCTTTCATTTGAAATTTTTCAATCAAAAACAAAAATCCAAAAAAAAATATAAACCTTTTCAGAAAAGATAAAAAAAAATAAAAATAAAAAAAAACATATAAAAATTTGAAAAGCCAAAAACAAAACAAAAATCAAACTTCTCTTTTGAAAATAAATTTCACTTGGTAAATATATTTCTTCCTTAAAAAACAAAAACAAAAACAAATTTTCACTTCGTTTTTCAAATCATCTTTCATTCACTAAACTCGATTCTAACTTCTCTCTCTTCTCGACTTTCACTTGTGCATGAGTACTTGGACTTGTGACACAACAACAAACCGTTGGACTCGCGACTCGACAACTAACCGTTTGACTCGAACAGACGATCCTACCGAAATGGCGAACGAGAACGCCCCTCGAACTCTGATGGATAGAACCTTTCCCGATAGAGTTTCTATTCCATCTTGCATCACGTTACCCGCCCCTACCGGTAACCATTCCGAAATTCACTCGAACCATATTGCCACGCTTCCAAAATTTGGCAATTTCGAACACGATGATCCATACATCTTTTTGACGAAATTCGAACAAGTTTGTGCAACCATTAAACTCCAACAACTTTCCGATGAAGGAATCAAACTTCGATTAATCCCATTCGCTCTTACGGATTACGCTGAAAAATGGTTGTACAGCTTACCATTGAACTCAATTAAAACGTGCGAAGAATTCGTAAAAGCTTTCTTAAAAAAGTTCTACCCTTTGGAAAAAACGAGTAGAATCCGAAACGAAATTGTAAATATTCATCAATTCAAAGGAGAACCATTCGGAAAATATTTTGAAAGATTCAAAGAGCTTTTGATAAAATGTCCACACCATAACTTCGAAAAATGGACGATTTGCCAAATTTTATACGATGGACTTGAAAATAGCTCATGTACCATGCTCGAATCAATGTGCCAAGGCAACTTTCTTGCCCAACATCACGACGATGCTTCGCAATATCTTGAAAACCTCGCCGAAAAGTCATCCCAATGGGAACGTTCGAATGAAAAATCAATCTACTCACGATCGAGTGCACGCTCGATAGGATCTTCTGTTGCTTTGGAAGCTAAGATCGACACAATGATTAAAAAATTCGATAATGTTTTCTCATCGAATCAAATGAACTAAGCTTACTAACCAATGTGTTATAAATGCAATGATTCTAATCATATAGCCGCTCAATGTCCCAATTCTATCGAACAAATCAATGCTTTCAATAAAGCCAAAAATGACCCGTTTTCTCCAACGTACAACCCTGGTTGGAGAAATCATCCAAATTTTTCGTGGAACCAAAACAATCCCAACACAAATACGGTTCGTCCCAATTTTCAAGCATTTCCGAATAATGCTTCGAATCCTCCCTTTCAGCCTGATAATTTTCAACCAAACTTTGCGGGTCCGTCTCATAATCAACCGCAACAATCAAATTTTCAACCAAATTCTGCTCATCCTCCCCAAGATGATAAACGTTTAACTTCGCTTGAGAAAACTCTTGAAATGTTGGCTAAGGCAACTACTCAAAGCCTTCAATCAAACAACAATTTGCAAAATTTATTGACCTCATATATGCAAAACACAAACCAATCAATTGAAAAACTCAAAATACAAATGAGTCAATTAGCCACCTCTATAAGTGAACGCGAACGAGGAACATTCCTAAGCCAGCCCCTTCCAAATCCCAGAAATCAAAACGCAAATTCAAATCAAGCCCATGTTGTTCAAGACAACAATGTCACCCAATTGAATGCTATCACAACTCTCCGTTCCGGTAAACAAATCGATAATCAAGTGGTTAATTCAAACGATTTACCGGAAACCTCTCTTGATACTTCTAAAACAACGAACGAATCTAAACAAAACGTGGAGCGATACGTTGAATCGAATGACAATCAAAACTCTTCTTCTTCTACTCGAGTAGACCCGCCTACCGAGTATCGTGTCCCATTTCCACATCGTCTTCGACCAAAGAAACACTCGGACCAAATGGAAAAAATGTTGGAAATTTTTAAACAAGTCAAAGTTAACATTCCACTTCTTGACATCATTCAGCAAGTCCCTACTTACGCTAAATTTCTTAAGGACTTGCGCACCTAAAAGCGACACACTAAAGTGCCCAAAACGGTCTTCCTAGCCACCAGTTTGAGCGAAGTCTTGTCCCAATCCATGCCTGTCAAATACAAAGATCCTGGCTGCCCTACGATTTTGTGTACAATTGGTGACAAGACGATTAATAAATGCTTGATAGACTTAGGTGCAAGTGTCAACTTGATTCCATACTCCGTTTATGAACAATTAGGCTTAGGTGAGCTCAAACCCACAAAAGTTATGCTTCAATTCGCCGATCGTTCCATTAAGAAGCCAATAGGAGAAATCGAGGACGTGCTCATTCGAGTAGGGCAATTCATATTCCCCGTTGATTTTATCGTTCTCAAAACACAACCTGTGACGAACCCCGCTAGTCAAATCCCATTGATTTTAGGCCGACCACTCTTAGCCACCTCAAATCCTTAATCAATTGTCGTAACGGATTGATGAAAATCTCTTTTGGAAACATGACTTTGGATCTTAATATTTTCAATCTTGAAATCCAATCGAACGAACCTCGTGACCAAACGTTGAAAGTTAGTGCCATTCATGAAAATTTTGAAAACGAGACACTTGATCTTAACGATGAACGCGAGGCCGAGTACGAAAAATTGTTTCACGAAATTCCCAACGAGATTGAATACACTCTTCCTTTTGAATCGCTTCCAATTGAGTCCGAATCTCAACCTAACTCTTCGATCGAAAAACTCCCGAAGTTGGACCTCAAACCACTTCCAGTTAAGTACGTATACTTAGGTGATAACAAAACATTGCCTGTCATAATTTCTGCAACTCTCTCTCTTGATCAAGAAAACTCCTTACTTTCTATTCTTTCGAAAAACAAGGAAGCGATGGGATGGTCGATCTCCGATATAAATGGAATTAGTCCTGCTCTTGTTCAACATCGCATTCATTTAATCAACGATGCCAAGCCTGTTCGTGACTCGCAACGAAGGCTTAATCCAAAAATGAAAGATGCGGTGCATGATGAAATTCTTAAACTTCTCGACAACGGAATCATTTACCCAATCTTTGATAGTTCATGGGTTAGCCCAATTCACGTCGTACTGAGAAAATATGGGCTAATCGTTGTCAAGAATGATTCAATTGAACTTATTCCAACTCGTACTCAAACGGGTTGGCATGTTTGCATTGATTATCGAAAACTAAATGCCGCAGCATGAATAGATCACTTCCCTCTTCCCTTCATCGACCAAATGCTCAAACGTTTAACCGACAACGAATTCTACTACTTCCTCGATGGTTATTCCGGCTATAACCAAATTCCAATCACTCCCAAAGATCAAAAGAAAACGACTTTCACATGTCCATTTGGTACCTTTGCTTATCGACATATGCCATTCGGACTTTGTAACGCTCCTGCAACTTTCCAACGATGCATGGTTGGAATCTTTTTCGACATGATTGAACGCTTTCTAGAAGTTTTTATGGACGATTTCTCAATCTTTGGCGATTCTTTTTCCCAATGTTTACATCATCTCGAATTGGTTCTAAATCGATATAAAGAAAAACATTTGACTTTGAATTGGGTAAAATACCACTTTATGGTCAAACAAGGCATAGTCCTTGGACATATCATCTCAAATAAAGACATTGAGGTAGATAAAGCAAAAATCGATGTCATTGCAAATCTATCCGACATTCGATCATTTCTTGGACACGCTGGCTTTTACCGACACTTTGTAAAAGACTTTAGCAAAATCGCTCGTCCTTTGACTACTCTTCTTGGAAAAGACGTTCCTTTTGATTTTTACTCAGATTGTATCTCTTCTTTTGAACGTCTTAAGAACAAACTCATTTCTGCTCCAATCATTTGTGCTCCCACTTCCTTTCGAAATAATGTGTGATGCTTCAAACTTTGCCGTTGGCGCTGTCTTAGGACAATGCATCAACAAGATCTTTCACGTAATTTACTACGTGAGTATGACTTTGAACGATGCTCAACTCAACTACACAACAACCGAAGAAGAGCTTCTAGCTGTCATTTTTGCTCTCGAAAAATTACGACAATACTTGATAGGGTTGCACATTACTTTGTACATGGACCACACTGCGCTTAGATATCTCTTCGCTAAAAAGGATGCCAAATCCCGCTTGATTCGTTGGATCCTTTTACTTCAAGAATTTGACCTTACAATGCAAGACAAAAAGGATTCGATAACGTCATAGCTGATCACTTGTCTCGTCTTCCGAACGCACCATCTTCTTTGCCAATCAATGAAAACTTCCCCGATGAACAACTCCTTTCAATTTCTATCGACCCATGGTACGCTGATATAGTGACCTACTTAGTCACTAAAGAAACTCCCTCATCGTGGTCCAAACAGGACAAATGCAAATTCATGTCCCAAGTGAAGTATTTCTATTGGGACGACCCATACTTGTTCAAATATTGTCCTGCCCAAATCATCCGACGTTGCATTCCGGATAATGAGATCAAGAGTGTTCTTTCATTTTGCCAAGATCAAGCGTGTGGTGTACATTTCGGTCCTCGAAAACTGTGGAAAAAGTGCTTCAGTGTGGTTTCTATTGGCCTTCTCTTTTCAAAGATTCGTTTGAATTTTGTAAAACTTGCGTTCGATGTCAAATGCTTGGAAGAATTTCTCGACGAGATATGATGCCTCTAAACTCCATTCTTATGATCGAAATCTTTGATGTTTGGGGTATAGACTTTATGGGACCTTTTTCCAATTCTTTTGGAAACTTGTATATCCTTCTCATTGTCGATTACGTTTCAAAATGGGTCGAAGCCGTTCCTTGCAAAACCAACGACCATAAAATTGTTGTGAAATTTCTCAAAGAAAACATCTTTTCGAGGTTCGGCACACCTCGCACAATAATCAGTGATAACGGGACCCATTTTTGCAATCGTTCTTTTGAAACTTTAATGAAAAAATACTCGAAAATCCACAAGTTATCCACTCCGTATCACCCTCAGACTTGTGGCCAAGTTGAAGTTTTAAATCGACAAATAAAACAAATCCTAGAGAAAACTGTCAATAAAAATCGAAAAGATTGGTCTCAGAAATTGACTGACGCGCTTTGGGCTTACCGTACTGCTTTTAAAACTAACCTTGGGATGTCCCCATTTCGTTTAGTTTACGGTAAAGCTTGTCATTTACCCATTGAAATCGAAAACAAAGCGTTGTGGGCAATTAAGAATTTAACTTTGATCTTGAGAAAGCTGGCGAAAACCGAAAACTACAACTCAACGAACTAGAAGAACTTAGGAACGACGCGTATGAAAACGAGAAAACTTACAAAGAAAGAACCAATGCTTTTCATGACAAGTCAATCCTAAGGAAAACGTTTTCGCCTAACCAAAGAGTTCTTTTATATGACTCAAGACTTCGTTTATTCCCTGGGAAACTTAAATCTAGATGGACCAGACCATTTGTGGTACGAACTATATTTCCACATGGTGCGGTAAAAATAGAAAATCCCAAGGATGGATCGATTTTCAAAGTAAACGGTCATCGTTTAAAACCTTTCTTGGAATTTCTCGGTAACCAAGAGGAGGAGCTCATGATCCTTCATGAGCCGAGCTACGTCTAGTAAGAATGTTAACCCTCTTTTGCAAATATGTACATATTTTTCCCCGCTACACTCATTATATCATGCATTGATTATGAGGACACTGTCAAAATTAAGTGTGGGGGGAGTCTCATTTTCATTTTTTTAGTTTCATGGCATTTTTGAATTTTCATTTTTTTTAACTTAAAAAAAATCTCAAAATTTCAAAATCTCAAAAACATTTTCCTTTCAGCATTTTGATTTATTTTTGAAGAAACACTATGGGATAAGTATAAGTTTTGGGTAACAAATTGAAATTTTTGAAAATTTATTTGTCTTAACAAAAACAAAAATGAAGTTTGATTACAAATAACAATGGTTTAACTAGTATATAGGAAGGTTCATATGTGTTAATTATGAAGTATGTTCTAATTGAAAATCTTTGTTTAAAAAAGTGGTAAATTTAAAGTAAAGGATATAACATTTTTATCTTCTAAGTTAAATGATGCTAAGATGATTTTGCAAAACTCCCTCTTTCTAAAAAAATGAAAAAAAAACATTTGTATATATGTATATATATATATATATATATTTTAACACCTAGAGTCATGCGTTCATACTCGTGTGTTCACTCGCCATGCTCTGTACCCTTCCCACGTAAGCCCGAAAGGCAATCGGTATATCTGGCCTCAGTTTATCCGAGTTAGGTGTATGTATATAAAAATTCTTTTTAATAACGCCTACAGTCTATAAGTGTTCACACTTGTGTGTTCACTCACCACGCTCTGTATTTCCCTCACATCAGTCCGCAAGGCAGTGCACAGGTAATATATCTGGCCTCGGTTTACCTGAGTTAGGCATATGTAAATATTGTTAATATCAATAAAATTTTCAAATAAAAGAGAGTAAGCAATTGAAATCCAAGAACCATTTTAACTTGTTTGATTTAACTTGTTATTGAAAAGAAATGAGAATACCACTTTGACAAACTTTGATAATCAAGTAAGAATTTATTTCATAGTTACACTTTGTTATCAACCGAAACATCGAGTTAAACTATTGTCTATTTGCTATGATGACTTGATTTTTGTTGGAAGTT
Source organism: Allium fistulosum (assembly GCA_030737815.1). NCBI lineage: Eukaryota > Viridiplantae > Streptophyta > Magnoliopsida > Asparagales > Amaryllidaceae > Allium > Allium fistulosum. The sequence continues at coordinate 925,510,959 of CM060906.1, forward strand.
TTGATGAGTAAATGACTTAAATTTTCAAGACAATGACCAAAACCTATATTTAACTTATGAGTGTCGAATTGAAAGTGAATCCTTTATTTGTAAATATTTTCAAAAAATTGCATTCATCCCATTGTAAATAAATCTTGCACTATGTAAATATTTTCACTTTGCATTTGGATTTTGTGGGTAGTATCTGCTGAAAACCCTCACGAGACAACACTCGTCCTACTGGGACACCCAGAGGTTTAACGGCTTATTGCATACGCTCAATGCAATCATGCTCCCTACGAAAATGGATTTGTCTTAGTTTTCCTTTATTCGAGGACGAATAAAAAGATAAGTGTGGGGGTATTTCATGTGCATGTAAATGTGCATATATATACATCCATATTTTATCTCTTTTTATTTAAACAAACATCATATTTGGGCATTTTTACATGTTAAAACCAAAATTCAATTATTTTCAAACCATTATATTTTCATCTTCATTTAGGGGCAAAATGGTCATTTTTGTGCATGTGTAAATTTGATAATTTTTACTTGGACATTTTTTATGATTTTATAGGAATTTGGATGCATATGGAAGAGGCTTATATGAAGATACATGCATGCACAAATGAATACAAAGGAAAGAAGAGGGAAATAATTCAAGTCCAAGATCATGGAGGACCCTACCCACTTGCCTAAATCTACAATTAGAAGCTAATGGAAACTAAGTGGAGGTTAAAGCTTCATGCACATCAAATGATGGATTAATTAGTGGCTAATGGTTACTTGATGGCCACACTTCCTAAGGGGTATTTTGGGAAGCCCCCTAAAAATGGAAATAGGGTTTATGCCTGTATAAATAAGCCCTGTTATGTACATGTAAATCATCTACTCTTTCATATTAGTTAGGAAATGAAAAATACAAGTTGTAATGGCAATGTTCTATGAAATAAAAATGGCCTCCAAACCTCTTTCTTTTCTTTGTTAGTAGATTAGTTTTACATTCATGCAAGCAGTGTAGCTTAATTCCTTTTGTTGTAAGTAGTTTAATTACATTCTCTTCTTTGCTATTTTCCTATTTTCTTTTTTTTAATGTTGAAATTTACTTGTGTTGCTTCAATGCCACAATTGAGTAGCTAAACCCCTTCAATTTAGGGGTAATGAAGCTCTCAAATATATGTAATTTCAACATTTTATGATTTATGATCTCATTTGGTTTATGCTTCATGAAGTGAGTTTTGATGCAAGTTTATACAAGTGGGTTTGATAGCTTATATTTCTTATGCAAATGAGCTATTCTTATTCAACATAAACACAATTTGCATCATCATTTGCTAATCCATTTTTGATTATGAAATTAAAGTAAAAATGAAATTTGATGATCTATATTACTAGTTACAATAGTAAATAGATCATACTTAAAATAACTTTTGCTTTGACTTCATTTTCATGAGAATTATAAGTGGTTTATTTGTTGTATTATAGTTTGATGGTTTTAGTTATGTTAATTAATAACATAAACAAACCATACTTATGATAAATACAACAATATTTCACTTAATATCAAATCTAGAGATCACAAATTGTTTGTTTGTTGATTTACAAAAATATGAGAGTGGATTTGTCTCTAAATTGTTCTCTAGTTCAATAGTTTTTTAAATCAAATTTTAGCTTCATTTTATTTTTAGTTAACAATTTCTCCTCATTTGGTCTAATTTGATTGAATAGATTTTTAAAATCATCAATTCCCTACGGATCGACCCGTATTCGCCACGTACTACAAGTGTACACCGTGCGCTTATGGTTAAATTTATTTCGAAATTTTTCGACGGTTTTCTAACATGATAGAAATTCCGTCGATTAACAAGTGTTGTATACAAACTTAAATTGGCTTACTTTAGGATTTATTAGATGAATTAATGAATATTAGTTAATTAAATTTATTTAAATAGGTTAAATTAAAGATTACAAAATTAGTTAAATATATGGATATAAAATATTAGGAGAGAATTGAGAAAAGTTTGTAAACATTGTGGAAATTTTAAAATATATGTATTTAAAGCTAAAAATATAAATTTTCATTGAATGCAGGATAACTTCTTTGAGATAAAAGAATTATAAAATAAATTTGCTATTATTGTTGATATATATAATTTATACTATGTAATTTACATATCTTCGTATTCAAATGAAAACTTAGTTTTACCAATTTGTTGATGTGACCATGACATGCTATTGAAATTGTCATATTTGGATTTATTTGATGTATTGAATACTAGTTAATTGAGTTTATCAAATAGTTTAAATTTTGAATTAGGTAATTAATTTAAATGTATGGACTTAAATGTAAAATATTAGGAGAGAAATAAGAATACTTTTGAATAATCATAGTGTTAACCCAAAAAATGGATCAACACTCAGATATAAGATGAAAACACCAATTCAAATAATAAAAGCAAAAGCAGTATAAAAGACATAATTTTTACAGTGGTTCTGCGTAATCTCTAGCCTACGTCCAAATTAATCTCTTTTATTAGTTGCTTTCTCTCCGGTTTACAACTATATATCTCAAATCTAACCACAATCTAGTAGAACTCAAATTTTCTATGGAATGTTTTATGAAGAGGAAGTAGTGTAGAAGATGGCAGCTCCCAGGTTCCAAAGTCTAAGAAGTAGATCAAGAGTCTAGAGCCAAAGATCAAGTGGAAAGAAGATCCCTTTTTGGTTGTACGGTAGGCTGGTATTTATAGAGAAATGGGTGTATAGGTCCAAATTCCCACATGCACTGAGGACCACAAGATAGCCCAATGTCGTGCTAGAGAGATTGGAGTCCCACGACTAAAGATTATAGCCCGGTACTAATCTATAGATCTTGGTGCAAGTTGAATTATTTCACATGCTTCGCTCAATCTTCTATCCAATGTGTTTCAAGCCCTTTTCTATTGACTTTGGGTTGATCCTAGTGATATTTCCTATAGTTGTGTTCTACGCTTTCTTCTTATCAATCCCTGGAATTGCTCATCCAAATCATGGGAAAACCACTTGATGACGAGGAGCCGGAGTGGTAGGAGATGTATGGAGTTTGGGACGTGGAAGGGGCAAATGATAAGTCGGTGCCGACCTATATAGTTTGGTACCGAACTATATACATTGCTCCAATTCAGTTGAAATTTCTCCAAGTTGTTTTTCTAATCCTTCTGATCGTGTTTCCATGTCCGTGAAGTGCTTTAATCTTCTAAGTTTGGTTGAAATCTTCTTTGGCTCAAAAGCGGGTTAACACTTTCCCTCCAACGTATGCCTTTTGAATGAAAGGTGTGCGTTGCTCAAGAACAAGTTCCAACAATTAGTCTTCAATATTTAAGCTCTCCAACTATTCACTAATCCCAATCTTGGTGAATTATTAATTGTCATTCCACACATCCATGCTATCCTGCATTCTCCCAGGGCTTATATTTGTTTCTCTAGTTGTAAGGCGTTCAAATCCTTTTATCAAATCTACATCCACTCCGAGGCTTGGCTTGCTTGACCGTTGATCTTCCAATCTAAGGTTTGATCTCTTTGGATCGTCTTATCACTCAATCTAAGTTTTTAATCACTCGGGATTCTTATTTAATCCAATCCGCTCACTTTCCGACGAGGGGACCAGATGACCATGCCAGCTTATCTGCTCACTCTCTAGTGAAGGGACTTACTTTTCATACAAACCCATCAACTCGCTTTTCGGCAAGTGAACTTGCACCCTACACTCAGTCCTCTCTCTCCAGACAGGACTTAAAATGATCAATATCGTATATGTCCATCCACTCGTTCTCTGATGTGGGGATTTGCATCTTGCAATCTGGTCCCGTCTCTCTGGACGGGACTTAAAGCGATCAATATCAATCATCACATTCGATGTGGATTTTCAAAAGGTCAAATATTCAAATCAAAGCAAACAAGCAGAAGTCCTAATTATCCATCCTAAACATTCGACTTAGAGTGTGGCTGGGGACTAATCTAGGTCTCATACAAGTGTAAGCGGTCCGAGGTTATTATTGTCCTAAATAGTCATCTCAAATATGGGACTCAGAGCATGCTTGGAGATCAAACTAGGCTTTTTACACGTGTAAGCGGTCTGAGGTTATCATTATTCTAATTATTCAAAGCAAGAAAAAGCAAAGCGAGCTAGTCGAACCTAACTCCCGACCATCCTGATCATGGGATTTCAAGTCTCAGACCAGGTCCCTAGTTGTTCCTTGATGCGTTCGCTGCAGAAGGTGGTTGCTTTGGTTGCACCATTGCAGTTTGGTTCCTTACCTACTACTGCAGCTGATTGTTCTAGACTAGTTCTTCTTTTAGATCATAAAGGTGTCGAAACTCGTTCAATTCATGTCCATCTAGCTCATGGAAGATGTAGAATTTTCTAAATCTTTTCTCCCGATAAATGGGCTATGCCCCTGTTGGCTTCCGATAGGGGATCTGCCCCTTAATGTCCAAATATATCCTCTGGGGTCTTTGTTAGCTCTGTGTAAGAATAGAACTTCGGTTCCCATCTCTTCTGTTTCAGTTCTCAAAAGGCATCATCATCTCTTCTTTTCCCTTTGCCCTTTCTGTTTCCTGCTCTGGATAGTTCTTTGTCATCCACAACATGAACTTCAGCATTATCAGCTTCGGTGTCTTTCGGATGCAAACATCTCTCAGCTTCTAGGTAGAATTCCATGAGATCCATCGATGATTCATTCAAAAGCAATCTTGAAGTTGGTCTTGCTTGTGACTCCAAATACTACTGCCATTGAGATCATAGATGGATCCGATTTATCAATGGCTACAGCTACCGAATTGAATCTTGTCAAATAACTTCTCAAGGTAACTTTGGGACTTTGTTTCAGCTTGATAGCGTCATCACATTCTTCGATCGCAAGACATGAACTCTGAACTGTCTTAAGAACTTATTCACAAAATTGCTCCACGTGCTTATAGAACCATTCTCCAGTTGTCTGAACCACATTGCTGCCAAGTCTGTTAAGTATAATGGGAAGCACCACCCTATTAGCTCCAGAGAAGCACCCAACACCTCCATGTGTCAGATGTATGTCATCAGATGAACCGTTCGATCTGACTTTTAATTGTATATTTCCAGCGTTGGAAGCTTAAAATCGGAAGGATTCCTCATTCCGAATATTAGCAGTGAATGAATTCCTGTTTCCATCCTCCAGGCTTTGAGGTGCACCCCAAATTATCCTCCTTACCAACTCGGTAATTCGGTTTTCTCCATCTAATGAAGTTCTTCGACCAAAAGGGATATTCTGCCCCTGCTCATGTAGAGGAACTCCAGCACATATTCTTCTGGCTGCACATTTGCGCTTTGATCCACACCTCTAGTTTCATTCCCTCCTCCATTCCTATTGAAGTTCTGCTATATATTCCTTAAGTTATTGCACATTTGTATTCTTATATGCATTTCTAGCTCTAGCATCGTTTGCTCCTGGCATTCTAGCACGTCCTAAATTTACATCAGCCTTGCCTCCAAGTATAATTCTCTCGGTACCGAATTGATTTGGGTTAGTTCCGTGTTGTACTATTTGTTGGGGTATCATTCCAGTTTTCTCCGCTCCAACTTCAAATGTTCCTGCATTATTTCCCTTACCTTGGTTTTGAATACCACCAGCTTCAGCTATTCCTTGCTATCCCATCCTTTGGAGAAATCGTTCAAGAATTTCTAATTTTTGAGTCTTTAATCAAACTTGCACCTCCATTATCATTTTCTCTATCCTTTCTTTGGTCACATAGGTAGACTGATTAGAATTTGAGAACACCTCCTAGCTGCCCCCATGCTCTGGTTGACTTACTCCAGTTTTAGATCTAGTATTCGGTTTCTTTTCTTAACTGAATTTAAGATACAAGCTCTAGGCCCTGAGTTTAATTCTCAATGAAAGCACCAAAGCCAAAATGTTAACCCAAAAAATAAAAAGCACCCAGATATCAGATAAAACCACCAATTCAAATAAAGTAAAAGTAGTAGAGAAGACATAGTTTTTATAGTGGTTCAGCATAATCTTCGTCCTACGTCCACTTTAATCTCTTTTATTAGTTGTTTTCTCTCTGGATTACAACTATATATCTCAAATCTGACCACAATCTAGTGGATCTTAGATTTACTATGGAGTTTTAGAATGTTTTATGAAGAGAGTAGTAGTGAAGAAGATGGCAGCTCCAAGATTCTAGAGTCTGAGAAGTAGATCTAGAGTCCAGAGCCAAAGATCAAGTAGAAAGAAGATCCCCTTTTGTTTGTAGGTAGGTTGGTATTTATAGAGAAATAAGTGTACAGGTCTAGAAGCCTGCTTGCACCAAGGTCCAGGAGATTGCCCGATGCTGTTCTAAAAGGACCAGAGTCCCACGACTCAACATCATAGCTTGGTATTGATCTAAGTTAGCTCGGTACCGACCTATAGATCTTGGTGCAAGTTGAATTATTTCACTTTCTTTACTCCTCTATCTTCTATCCGATGTGTTTCAAGATCTTTTCTATCAACTTTGTGTCGATTCTAGTGGTCTTTTCGATAGCTGCGTTCTATGCTTTCTGCCCGTCAATCCTAGGAATTGCTCATCCAAATCATGGAAAAACCACTTGATGACGAGTAGTCGGAGTGGTATAGGAGATGTATGGAGTTTTGAAAGTGGAATGGGGGGAATGATAGGTCAGTACTGTCCTATATAGCTTGGTACCGAGCTATATACTTAGCTCCAATTCAGTTGAAATTTATCCAAGTTGTTCTTCAACTCGTTCTAATCATGTTTCCAAGTCTGTGAACCATTTTGTTCTTACTTCAATCTTCTAGTAGAATAACTATAAATAGAAAAATTATAAAAATTTAAAAATAAAATATCTAAAGGGAATTAAAGAGAGTGGAGAAAACTCCTACAATTGACAAGGGAGCTGGAAATTCTTCTACTTTACTATTATTTAATAGATTAACATTAAGCTTTTATGAAAATCTATTCCATTATATATAAAAGAGAATATTGGACTTTTGGCATTCTTATCTCTCATTTAATCTCACTCAAAATACTATTCTCTCAACAATTCATAGGTAAAATTCAATTACCCCTATAAAATTAATTATTCTCATTTAGAACTAAATTTATTTTCATTATAAGATGATAATTTCTCCAATATGTCAGTTTCATATCTTCCTCTCTCTTTCTCTGCATTCATTTTAAAATAATCCACCTAACGTTCTTTTCCTCTTCTCCACACTTTCAATGCAAGAAAAAAATTAATTTCATGGTGATTTCACATCATCGCTTTCTACTTCCTCCTTTTTTATTTCACATGTTCACTTTCTTCTTCCTCCTCTTACAATTTTATTTCTACCTATGCTCTGGTTATTTATATAAAAAATTCAGTTTTACAACTATGTTTCTCCCCTTTCTCTAGTTTCATATTAACAAATAATTTATGTATCAATATCATAATTATCTTAACATGACTATAATTTGATTGGATTCATTAATAGTTCTTCTCCATAACTATTATGATTCTATTTATGTTTGTAGTTGCTTATCGGATCGACGAGCTCAAACTAAAGGTTAGATCTTTATTTTACTACTTATTTTCTTTTAATTTTAAATTCAATTTTTTTTGGTGTCCTAAATAAATGAATTCGGTCTTTGATTCGAATTTTACGACCAAATTCTATTTTCTCTTACTTTTCTTTCGATTAATATGCTTGTTAACACGTTTTCTTCATTTACTTTGTAGGAATTTATTAGATTTATTAATGCATAAATAACTTACAATATTCAGTTTTTCTACAACAATTGTTATAGGTAAAGTTGAATTATTTTTTAATCCTCGCATTTTGTATCAAAATCCATTTTCATTTGATTTTTGTTGTTGAAGATTATTAGTTTGGTATCGTTCATTTAGTGTGTGCAAAATTGTTGTATTTATTAACATATAGATAATAATAAACCTTAAGTTGATTTATATAATAATTAAGTAGAGATAAAAGTAGTCTTTTTCATTCTCAAACATATATAAGTATATAAGAAAATCAAGTTGCGGGATAAAAATTATAACTAAAATAAAAGAATATGTAAAACACAATTCTTCATGGAATATTTTAGGGAAAAATATAAATGCACAACAACATTTTTATACTACCCGTTCTTCGATTATTTATATAAAAATTTCAATTTTACAACAGTGTTTCTTCCTTTTCTCTAGTTTCATATTAACAAAATTAGAGTTCCTTTCCAAATAATTTATATATCGGTATCATATTATCTTAACATGGCTATAATTTGATTAAATTTATTAGTAGTTCTTCTCCATAATTATTCTGATTCTATTCATGTTTGTAGTGGCTTACTGTATCGACGAGCTCGAATTAAAGGTCAGATCTGTATTTTATTAATTATTTTCTTTTAATTCGAGTTTAAATTGTTGTTGTTGTCCTAAATTAATGAATTTAAACTTTGATTCAGATTTTATGAACAAATACTATTTTCTTCTTATTTTTATTTCGATCAATATGGATACTAATATGGGTTTCTTCATTTTACTTTTTAAGAATTTATTAGCTTTATTAATGCATAAACATCTTACAATATTCGGTTTTTCCGAAACAATTGTTAAAGGTAAAGTTGAACTATTTTTTAATCCTCACATTTTATGTCAAAATCCATTTTCATCTGATTTTTATTTTTGTTGAAGATTATGAGTATGGTATCTTTCATTTATTGTGCACAGAATTATTGTATTTATTAACACATAGATAACAATTAACCTTAAGTTGATTTATATAATAATTAAGTAGAGGTAAAATTATTATTTTTCATTCTCAAACATAAGTATAAAAAAAATCAAGTTGTGGGATAAATATTCTAACTAAAATAAAAGAATATGTAAAAAATTTTTATCGTAGAATATTCTAGGAAAAAAATATAAACACACAACAATTTTTTTTTACTATCTTCTATAGGCAACTTTAAAATTTTGTATAAAGTTTAGTTTTAAATACGTATATTGCAAATTTATTTTTTTAATTCATTTTAAGTCTTAGTAACTTGAACTTATATTTTGTAAAATTAGGTATTATCCTTCTTAACCAATCTATATTTCATATATTTTCTGCTTTATTATTTAATATACTATGAAAAAACTCACATTCATGGTGTTCACCAAACCTTTGGTTATAGTACAAAGCAATGAGAAAATTATGTATGATATTTTATGAAGTTTTTTTTATGTTACAGTGTTTTTAATTTTTATGGAGAGGAAATGTTCATTCATAACTAAACATTGAACATGTAATTATTTATAATGTTTATAATCAAACTATTTTTAAATGAGTAAGATAATATCAAATACTATTATTATATAATAGTTAAAACAAATGAATTGTTTTTTATTTTTGTCAAATTGATTTCAATGTAGTTAAAGAATAAATTATAATTAAATTATTTTATTTGTAATCCAATTTTGTGTGAAAATTAGTTATATATTAATTCTCTTTAATGCTAATATATTATTCAATTAAACCAGGATTAGTTAATTCCTTATAATTATTTCCACAAGCAATTCCTTAAAGTTAGTATTTTATGTGTATCTACAAGTAAATAGATAATTTTTAAGAAATTCACTAAAATATATGCATAATTTAATTGATTTGAAAACCTTGTAACATGTTTATTATTTAATGTTTATATTTTAAAGGACTTTTTCGTTTTGGCATCTTTTTGTAAACTAATTACACATATAGCACTATTTTGAAGCTAATATCGTTTATAGCCTTTTTTTGACCAACTTAGCGTTAAGCTGGTCAAAACACACAAACGCCACTTGAAATGGCGCTGTTTGCACAAAAAATGGACAAACACCTCAAAGTCGTATGATTTAGTGGATCTTATATTGTTCTTAGTGATTTGAGTGATTTATGCAAATATATGAAAAGCAGGGGCTAAACTGTAAAAGGACACGTAGATTTATAGTGGTTCAGCCAGAATGTGCCTACGTCCACTTTATATGTTATTTCTCTTTTCTTATTTAGATTACAAGTACAAAGCTTTGATACAAGTAAAAGAAAGTTGTTTGAAAGTTCTCTCCGTGCTTGAGCTCTCAAACTTGTCCCCCATTGTTGTACCCCTCCCCCTCTATTTATAGAGTGAGGCTGGGGGTAGGGGTCTTGGAGGTATATAGCAGTTAGCGGGCCTGGGCTGACGTAATCTGGCCTGGCGCGTCTTGGTTCGGCCTCCCTTGGTTCGGTGGTAGGAGTTGAATGTTAGTATGGAGACGACTTGGTCCGGTTGTGGTGGGGAGAAGATTGGTCCGGCAGTGGATTGGTCCGACAGTGGATTGGTCTGGTAGTGGAAAGGTTCGGCAGTGGATTGGTTTGGCAGTGGATTGGTCCGGCAGTGGATTGGTCTGGCAGTGGAATGGTTCGGCTGTGGATTGGTTCGGCAGTGGATTGGTTCGGTGGGACTTGGGTGGAGTGGTTGGTTCGGCATTGCTTGGACCGGGAGGACTTTGATTCATGGAGTTGGAATCGAGTTGGTTCGGTATTGGGTTGGAATCGAGTTGGTCCGGCTGTTCTGATCCGGTGGTTAGGATTCGCCTAACACTTGCCCCCCAAAGTGGGGCGTATGCTAGCAAACGGCCTACTTTGTTTCTTGGTCATCTTCATTCGGCTCCTGAGTGCCGGTCCAGTTGGTCCGGTATCCTTCATTTCCCTATAAGTAGAGGCGTTAAGCCTTCGTCATTCCTTACTGAGTGAGATAGCCGAACCAACTAGGTGCAGAATTAAGATTGACCGAATCAACTGAGTACCCAGTCCTACTTAACTGCCGATCCAGGTGAGTTTGTCTCCGCCGAATGAACTTATGGGGTTGGACTACCGAATGGGAGAAAGGGTTCGAGTACCGAATGAACTCGGTGCGTTTGGACTTCCGAATGACCGAATGAACTTTCATATTGGAATTCTGAATGTGCTTCCACTTGGAATGCCGAATGAGCTTCCATTTGGAATGCCGAATGAGCTTCCACTTTTGGAAATGCCGAATGAACTTTCACATTTAGGAATGCCGAATGAGCTTCCACTTGGAATTTGCTGAATGAATTCGGAGATTCCGAGTGTTGAATGATCCCTCTACCGGATGGAATTTTATACCTGAATCACTAGTGAAACTCTAGATTACATAGTTTACGTGTCTTAACGATATACTTTCTTGCGTCTGCAGATAAATGTCTCAAAGAGTGGAAACCCGATCGGATAAGAGGAAGTCCCAGGGCGAAGGAGAGTCTTCCGCAGTGCCCCCTGCTCAGCCAGGACCGAAACGTCACGGAACTGCCCCGAGATCACTGGTGGACGGGTACGGCCCTCAGGAGCTTCTGAATTCCCCGCCCGATTTCTTTCCTAGCTCCCTCAAGGAAGAGCAACTTGATGTCATCTCCCGTTCTTTCGAAATTGATAGGGCGCGCATGCTGTTGCCAGGGGGAGAAGTTATGCCATATGACCCTCCCGAAGGGTACTTTGCCTACAGCAGATACCACTGTATGTGTGGTGCCATCCCGCCTCTTATTGCTTGGGTACTCAGCTTTCTCACATATCTAAAGGTGGCCCCATTCCAGCTTCAACCCAACTCTTATACTATACTGGTGAGCCTCTTCATCATCTTTCAGAGGAAGCATGGGCGTGCTCCTTCCAACCGGGAGATCCGGTACTTATATAATCTGAGGGGCTATAAGAAGGGGTCCCCATACATCAGCTTGGAGTCAGCTGTAACCTTCAAGCTGGTCTTGGATCTGTATTCTAAGTACAGCATGTTCAAGAAGGAGTGGTTCTTCGTCCGGGACGACTCTGTTTCTATTCGGCGTTTCACCTCTGGATGTAAGTCGATGCTTCAATTATATTTTCCATTCTGGTTGCGATGCTTCTTCTCATACGTTTTCATTTTTTCTAGCGACAGGTGGCTTTGCGGTTGTGGAGACTGATCGCCTGGTTCAGATGGCGGCTGAGATAGAAGCTATCCCTGGGAGAGATAGATCGGCTGCTTACCTGATCAGAAATGCGACCCTTCTGGAGTATAATTTGATCCTTCCATAGCAGTCAGTAGTCAAGCAGAGGGAAACGGCGGAGGAGAGGGCGGCTGCTCAAGCTAAGGGAGGTGTCACAGTAGAGAGTGGCAAGAGGAAACCTTTCACAAAACCTCCAGCTGTCGGAGGTAAGAAACTTAAGAAGTCGGACGGTCCTTCCCCTAGCAATTGTCCACTTACCCAGGGGGAGGAAGACGTGGAGGAGGAGAGAGGTGAGGGTGGAGATGACCGGGAAGGTGATGATGGTGGCGATGGCATCGGGGCCTTGCTTCCTGGGCAGGCAGGCGAGATTCAGGAGTGGACGGATGATGCATTCCGTCAGGCTTTCGAGGGGCTGGACGGAGAACCGGCTTTGGTAGAGAAATTCGGGAAAGCTGACAAGGCTGAGACTGGTGCAAGCGTGTCTTCCCAGACTATTCCAGCCAAGGTGGCTTCGACGACTCAAGGTGAACTTTTGACTTCTGCAGGCTCCATTTATGATAGGGACTTAGGAATATTTTATGATCCGCTCCCGTCCTGGAATGAAATCCAGGACTTATTGCAGTATCCTACTTCTCCCCAGGGTTTGTATAACAGATGTGTTTCCTTTCTTCTTTTAACTTTTAATTTACCGCGTTTCTCGAATTATGGATTAATGTAATCTTGTGACACTTGTTCTTCATATCAGGAGCAGGTAAAATGGCCAAGGCCTCAGATTTTCGGCACAGGCTTGAACAATACAAGCTCTCCAAAGCTTCCGCCAAGCCGAAGACTCCGACCCACCGTTCTGGGGATGTAATCGACTACCATCCTCTTCTCGGGGTTATTGAAGAGGGTATTCAGAAGAGAAAGAGGAGTCATCCCTTATCCGAACCTTCACTCGGTCCCCAGCCCCCAATTCAGCCCCTTCATGATATCACAGAGGAGGATACTGAGTTCGCACTCTCTCCGCACCTGTCTGAAAATCCTACCGTTACGCAGATTGATCATCCTGGTTTAGCTCGTAATCCATTTGCGGGTCACCCTGATCTAGATCCAGGTTCTCATGATATTACCTTTGACGAGGTTACCGGTGAGCACCTTCTTCCCCGCAATCCCATGGTACGGGTGCTTGATGAGGCTAAGTCCTTAGATCTCGATTTACTTACCACTCGGGTAATTACCATGGGAGACGAGGCCAAGGCTAATATTGATCGGGTGGCGGAGGAGACTAGGAAGCTGATGGGGCATCATGCCCGGCTGGTTAAGGCTGGAGAGGAGATTGGGAGTGCCAACATCCGACTACGATTGATGGTTTCAGATCAGGCCAAACAGCTTGCTGATCAGGCCATTCAAATTTCTCAGCATGAGGCTGCCTCCGGGCGGTTGAGAAAGACTATGGAGGAGGCTAGTAAGGCGGAATTGCGGAAGATGGAGGCTGCTTGCAAGGAGCAGATAAATATGGCCATCTCGACAGTGGACGAGGTTCGGAGGGTGGATCTTGAGCAGGTAGAGGAGCTGTCGGGGAAGCTTGAAGCCGTAGAGCTTACTCAGGTCAGGCTAAAGGAGGAGATGGAGGTGATGAGGAGGTCCCTTCAGGCTGACTGCTCGCGATACCGACTGGAAAGGGATGCTGCCATTGCAAGGCTATCAGTTTCTGAGGCCCGTATGAGGGAGTTTGAGGAAAATGAGGGGATGATGGACGATATGCTGCAGGACATGTACTTTCGCACTTGGAAGCAGGGCAGCTTATCTTGGATGGACGACTACCCCCGGGTTATGGCTAGGATTTACCTCAGGGCTCTAGAGGAGGCCAAGGCTGAGGTGGATAAGGAGGGTGGAGCGGCTTTTGGGATGGATGTGGTCACCGCTCAGTTTACCAAGGAGGAGAAGACAGCGGTGAAAGAGGGGATGCGGTTGTTCGCTGTTGAGGAAGCAGGTGTGGAAGTAGGGGATGATGACCAAGACGATCAAGGGGAAGTTGCTGGTAATCTCTACTTCATTAGTTTCTTCTTTTGTTAACTCTGTTGCTTATCACTAATGATTTCTTTTTCTGACCGGACAGGTGGGCAACAGGACAAGGACAAGACTCCAACGCAGTCGGCTCCCTGATTAGACCTGGAGAATTCTTTTTGTGGATTTGACATGGCAGTATATGTTAGTCTTAAAACAGTAGAGTAACTTTTAGGTTGTAATTCTTGCTACTTGTAATAAATAGCTATATTCTTGATGTGCAATCCTTTAACTTAAGCTGATCTTTTCGTCTTTTGAATGTTTTTGTTATTTTGACATGTTGCCTAAGAAATATAGCTATGCATATTCTTGTAATTAAATTGTGTTTGGTGTCGGGTTCTTATTTAAAACATAATTTCATGACTTGCAGTGTTAGCGTGAGCTCTGAACAAATTATAGGCATATATGAAAGAAGGAAATACCGCCCCTTATATTTTGCTTATAGATGGCAACTTTGAATATCCAGTGTGATCGAGTAAGGGATGCGGTCTAGTATCTTGCTGTGAGTATCCGCTTCTATTAGTGAGTGTCTCCTGTTTTGTGTCCTGCACTTCAGGGATGGTTACAGAGGATAGGAGAAAAGTATCTTAAGTAAAATGAAATATGTGAAATAGTAAAACTTCCAATCACGGAAGGCCTTCGATGTGCTTAAGTTCGTGGCAAACGGGCTTTGTAGTCACTTTCCCTAGCTGTGGGTCTTGGAGACATTTGTCACCCATCTTACGCCTCCGCGGGGAGTTAATTCTTTTTTACCACAGTCGTACTTAAGACACATCAGAGCGGAGATCGCGCACAGTAACTACCCGGGCCATTATGGCCCGTAATCGTGGGTATTATTCGATTTACTGTGGCCGGCTAGCGTGGGTGCCGATCGTCAACCGTGAACTGCCCCTGGCTGGCCACACCTTATGTTGGGGCTTATAATCGGTTCACAGTTGCCGGCGAGCCGAACGCCGTAATGAGCTGCCTCGGCTATAGTCGGCCATCTCGGTGGCTTATAATCGGCTCATTACAGTTGGCTTTAAGGGCCGTCGCGAGCAATGAGTTAACCCGCAGCAGAGGGATGCTGGAGTGAAAGTGTCTCATTGGCGAGGGCATAGATTCGCATAGTACCTGTTAGGTCTTGTCCAGATGAAGTTGTGCTGTGGAGTGCCTCGAATTGAAATGTTGTATGCATAGGATTTTGTCCAACAGAAAAGGATAAAGTTAACAAGCAGCCAAGATATGAAGGAACAAGTTAAAAAAAAGAGACAAGGTTTTTTAAAGTGGTTCGGCACGAAAATGCCTACGTCCACTGATTCTCTTTGTTAATTCACTTCATATGGGCAATACAAGTTAAGAAAAGTATCGACGGAGGTGTTGGATGTTCCATGCCCTCTAGAACACCTCTCTGTCCACTGTTGACAAAATATAAGCTCCGTTGTGTAGATCTTTGTGGATTACATATGGTCCATCCCAGATTGGGTCTAGTGCTCCAGGGCGAGGGAAGATTCGCTTGAGGACGAGATCCCCTTCTTTTAAGGTACGATGCTTGACTTTGGAGTTGTATTGTGCCGCCACTTTCTGTTTGTGGGCTGCTGCTTTAAGGATTGCATCATTTCTTCTCTCCTCAACTAGATCCAAAGACATGTGAAGGAGTTCTTCGTTCTCTTCTGGGTTATAGTGGATCCTACGGTGGGAAGGCACAAAGGTTTCAACTGGGAGCATAGCCTCCGATCCGTATGCCAAAGAGAAAGGAGTGTGCCCCATCGATGTTCTGAAAGATGTGCGATAGGCCCACAGTGCCGTAGGGAGTTCATCCACCCAAGCGCCCTTTGACTTTTCGAGTTTCTTTTTTATTAGAGTTTTTATAATTTTGTTGACGGCTTCGACTTGTCCGTTTGCCTGGGGATATGCTACGGATGAGAAGCTTTTATGAATTCCACGCTCTCGGCACCAGTTGGCGAATTCCTCGCTGTCAAACTGAAGTCCATTGTCTGATATGATTTTGAGTGGGACCCCGTACCTGCACAGAACATTTTTGATCAAGACGTTAATGACTTTTGCTGAAGATACTTTATTCAGAGGTTCCGCTTCCACCCATTTGGTGAAATAGTTGACTGCCACTATAGCATATGTGGCCCCGCCTCGGCCCATTGGTAGCTCGCCGATTAAGTCAATTCCCCATATTGCGAAGGGCCAAGGGCTGGTCATTTGGGTAATCTCAGTTGTTGGTAGCTGCGGAATCTTAGCAAACTTCTGGCATCTGTCACACTTTTTGACAAAATCTAAGGCGTCCTTGCTTAAGGTGGGCCAGAAATATCCATATCGGAGTATCTTTTTTGCTAATGTTTGCCCTCTGGTGTGATCTCCGCAGCTTCCCTGATGAATGTTGAATAAGGTTTCCTTGGCTTCCCTCCCAGCGACACACCTTAATAACAGGTTAGAGAATCCGCGCCGATAGAGGATGTCTTCTTGTATTGTGTAGCGGGAGGCTTTCCTCAAGATTTTCTTGACTTCGTTGCGCCCGTTGGGTAGTGTGCCACTTTGTAGGTAGTCTCAGATGGGAGTCATCCAAGTTGCTTCTTCGGTTGCAGCTATCAGATTTACTTGCTCAAAACTTGGGGTCGGTTGCTTTGAGATGGTTACTGCTCCGAAGATGGCGATGTCTCTCATACTTGCTTGCTTTGCCAATTCGTCGGCCTCTTGGTTCTCTTCCCGAGGGATGAGTTTGACTAAGTAGTGGTCCAATTGGCTGAGAAGTAACTTGGTCTTCTTTAAATATGCTATGAGTCGTTCTTCTCGAGCTTGGAATTCTCCTAGTATTTGATTAACAATGAGTTGAGAATCGCTGTGAAGACACAAAGAATTGGCTCCGATTTCTATGGCAAGTTCTAGTCCGGCTATCACTGCTTCATATTTTGCATCGTTGTTGGTGGCAGCGAACTCCAACCTTATAGCATAGTGCAGCTTGTCCCCCCTGGGAGTGATTATTACCACACCTGCCCCCGAGCCTTGTTCGTTCGATGCGCCATCCACAAAGAGATTCCACTTGATGTCTTTTGCTATTTCCAACTGCTCCTTATCTTCGTTGGTAGTGAATTCTGCAATGAAATCAGCCATGGCTTGTCCCTTGATGGCGGTGCAAGGGTGATAGGTGATATCATACTGACTTAGTTCAATGCACCATTTAAGTAGTCGCCCAGAAGTGTCGGGACGATGGAGTACCTGCCTTAGTGGTTGATCGGTCAGAACTTTGATGGAATAGGACTGGAAGTAGTGACGCAATTTTCGTGACGTGATTAGTAAACAGTATGCTAGCTTCTCGAGTTTAGGATATCTGACTTCTGCCCCAGTAAACCTCTTGCTGACGAAGTAAACTGGCCGCTGCGTGCGGTTGTCTTCCCTTACCAAGGCAGCGCTTAGGGCGTGAGATGACACAGCAAGGTATAGGTATAATTCTTCGCCTTCGCTTGGAGTCGAGAGTACCGGTGGTTTCTGGAGGTGTTTGATTAAGTTAAGGAAAGCGGTTAAGCATTCGTCAGTCCATTCGAACTTTCCTTTGTCTTTCTTTAGAACTTCGAAAAAGGGAACGCACTTGTCTGTTGCCTTGGAGATGAATCGGCTTAGGGCGGCCACTTTTCCATTCAAACTTTGCATTTCCTTCCGAGTGGAAGGTATCTTGATATCCCTTAGCGCTCGGACTTGTTCAGGGTTTGCTTCAATCCCTCTGGCATGTACGATGAATCCTAAGAACTTTCCTGATGACACTCCGAAGAGCACTTTAGTGGATTCAACTTCATTCCATACTGTCGAAGTACCTGGAACATCTCGCCTAGGTGGCTTATGTGATCTTTGGCTTTCCTTGACTTTACCAACATGTCATCCACATATACTTCCATAGTTTGTCCTATTAGCCCTGCAAACATCTTGTTGACGAGGCGCTGGTAGGTGGCTCCTGCATTTTTAAGTCCGAAAGGCATTACCTTATAGCAGTATAAACCCCGGTCGGTGATGAAACTAGTGTGGTCTTGGTCGGGAGCATGCATAGGAATTTGGTTATATCCTGAGTATGCGTCCATAAAAGATAGGAGCTCGTGCCCGACTGTGCTGTCTACAAGTTGGTCGATTCGGGGAAGTGGGAAGCAATCCTTTGGGCAGGCGTCGTTTAGGTTGGAAAAGTCAATGTAGGTTCGCCACTTCCCATTAGCCTTCTTTACCGGTACCAGGTTGGCGATCCATTCCGGGTAGATAGCTTCTCGTATGAAGTCATTGGCGACTAGATTCTTTACTTCTTCATCGAGGGCTGCTGATCGTTCTGCCCCCATACTTCTCTTTCTTTGTTTTACGGGCGCCTTGGTAGGATCAATGTTTAATACGTGGCATGCTATGTCGGGGGAGATTCCGGTCATGTCAGCGTGTGACCATGCGAATACATCCAAGTTGTGGCGGAGAAAATCGATGAGTTGTTTCTTCAATTCGGCTTTTAGTTGGGACCCAATTTTCAATAGTCTACTTGAGTCGTGCTTGTCTACAGATATAAACTCCATAGCCTCTGCAGGCTCGGCGGTGGCTTCCTCCTCTTTGTCCCTAGGGTCTAATTCATTGAAAGGGTCGCTGGTATATCGAAGAGGAGGGGCTTTCTTTAGTTGCTATGCTTCTAGACTTTTCGTGCAGAGGGCAATCTCTACACCCTTCCCTTTATCCTTCCTGTGGTTGTTGCGAAGTTCAGTCACATAGCAGTCTCGAGCAACGTCCTGGTCTCCTTCTACTTCTCCTATTCCATTGTCCGTTGGAAACTTCATCTTTAGGCACCATGGGGCTAGGACAATTTGGAAGTCAGACAAGGCTGGTCTTCCTAAGAAGGCGTTGTAGGCCGAATGGTTTTCTATTAGCACAAACGTCTGTTTCCGTACGATGGAGCGGGGATGGCTTCCAATCTCAACAAAGAGGTCCAGTTGCCCGAGGGGCATCTTTGCATCCCCAGTGAAACCGTGTAGTGGTTTATCGCAGGGAGATACATCCTTCATTGATAGCTTCATTCTGTCGAATGCATGTTTGAACAGGATGTTTACTGAGCTTCCAGTGTCTACTAGGATTCGGTAAACCTCGGCGGGGCCGAGCCGGGCAGAGATAACCATGGGATCCATGTGAGGGTATTGCCTTCCTTCTAGGTCACGCTTACCGAATGTGATGTCATCACTTTCTTTCCGCTTCGGGTGGCGCTCTTCTATAACCGAATTGACACAGTCTTTATTGTCTCTAAGCGACTTTCCATATCTTTCCATTTCTTTCCAGCTTCTGTCAGCTATGTGCGGTCCTCCCGAGATGGTATGGACCACTATCTTCTCTTGACTAGAGCTACTAGTGTTGCGGTTTCCTCTGCCGATCTCCGGTGAGGGTAGCCTTGGGTTCTCATTGGCAGGAGCTGGAGTCCTGTCCTGACCTTTTACATAGCGTTCCAGTTTCCTCCTTCTGATGTGTTCCTCAATCAAGTCCCAGAGATGATGGCATTCATTGGTGTCATGCCCATGAGATTCGTGGAAGCGGCAGAACTTTCCAGACTTCTGCGCGTTATCTGATTCCTTCTTGTATGGTGGGCGTTTGTATCTAACTTTGCCTTGGGTGGCAAGGAAGATATTTTCGACGGTCTCGTTCAAAGGAGTGTAAGTGTCGAATCTCGGTCCAGGCCGATATAGGCGCTTTTCTCCCTTCTTGCCCCCAGCATTGTCTTTGGAATCATTTCTTCGAACGTCCCTTGCCACAGCAGGGGCGTTGCTGTGAGTTGCCTTATTTTGCTGTCCTGACTGCCCCTCAACGGCAGCATCCTCGAGCCTCATATATTTTCCGGCTTCATGGAAGAAATCGGGTAAAGTAGCTGGTTTTTCTTTTGTCAACCGTCTAGCGAATTTAGTGTCCGGATGCACACCACTACAGAGGGTCATTAGGATAAGCTTCTCGTCGGCATCTTGTACTGCGGCCGCTGCGGCATTGAATCGGGTTAGGTATTGTCGCAGTTTTTCTCCGGTTTCTGTTTGATGCTGGATAAGGAATAAGCGTCCTTAGGTTGTTCCACATGAATGCGGAACTGACTGATAAAATTTTCTTTCAACATTTCCCACGAGCTGATGGATCCCTGGGGTAGATGACAGAACCAGGAGGTAGCAAGATCTGCTAAGAAGAGCGGAAAGCATTTGCATAGTACTCCCTCTGTTGCTCCACTCATGAGCATATGTTGCGTGTACCTCTGTAAGTGTACAACGGGGTTAGAGGTTCCTTTGTAAGGTTCCATTATTGGCATCTTCCATTCTCGGGGGGTGATAGCAATTTCGATATTGTGGGCGAAAGGGCTGGTTACCCTAGCGCCTATCCCTCGATCTCTTTGCTCCCGTTGGACACACTCACTAAATAAGCGTGCCATCCTTTCATCAGAATTTGGAGCAGATATAAATGAGTTTGGTTCTGTTCTATGGGATTGATTCCGTCCAGATGACCTGTAGGGATGGTATCGTCTATCGTTCCTCATATTTTCCAACGGCTGCCTTTGATCTTCTGGGAGCATGCTAGGGTCAGCTACAGTTGGCCCCTGCCTTGATCTTCCCCTGCTGGGTTCTGATCTAAGCACTTCCTCAGGTCCAACTTCAGGCTGGACTCTAGCTTGGCCCCGTTCACCGGCGTTTCCGTGGTTAGGCAGTATGACAGGCTCAGCTACAGTTGACCTTCGTCCGATACCTCCCCCGTTGGGTTCGGTACCAAACGTTTCCTCAGGCCTAACTTTGGGCTATGCTCGGTCTCGGCTCCTACCATGGCTACTTCTGCCGTTAGCTCCTTCGAAGAAGGAAGATCTTTGTTGTCTCTGAGATCCTCCAGACTAGGACTCGCCCCATGATTCAGTGTTGCGATTGGATTCTTCAGCGTCCCTTAAGCGTGACATGAGATGGTCCACCAAGGCTTCCTGTTGGGACGTGAAGCGGTTAGTTACTTCAACCACAACTTTGTCCAAATCTGCCCTAGTAATTGCTGCAGGCTGTTCTGTGGCAGGAGTGGTTGGGTTAGCCTGTCCTTCATTTGTTACTGCTGCTGGAGGAGGACGATTTACTTGATTCGTGACAGCTGGATCTGGAAGACTACTGGATGCGATGTTTTTTCCTTTGTTAACATCTTTTCTCTGTTTGGGAGGCATGTTTTCCAAGTAGCAAACGATGCTGTTAGGAAAACTGTTAAGTGGATGAAGCTGAAGCTTCGAGCTTCTAGCTCTCAATGAAAGCACCAAAAATGTTTGCACAAAAAATGGACAAACACCTCAAAGTCGTATGATTTAGTGGATCTTATATTGTTCTTAGTGATTTGAGTGATTTATGCAAATATATGAAAAGCAGGGGCTAAACTGTAAAAGGACACGTAGATTTATAGTGGTTCAGCCAGAATGTGCCTACGTCCACTTTATATGTTATTTCTCTTTTCTTATTTAGATTACAAGTACAAAGCTTTGATACAAGTAAAAGAAAGTTGTTTGAAAGTTCTCTCCGTGCTTGAGCTCTCAAACTTGTCCCCCATTGTTGTACCCCTCCCCCTCTATTTATAGAGTGAGGCTGGGGGTAGGGGTCTTGGAGGTATATAGCAGTTGGCGGGCCTGACCTGACGTAATCTGGCCTGGCGCGTCTTGGTTCGGCCTCCCTTGGTTCGGTGGTAGGAGTTGAATGTTAGTATGGAGACGACTTGGTCCGGTTGTGGTGGGGAGAAGATTGGTCCGGCAGTGGATTGGTCCGACAGTGGATTGGTCTGGCAGTGGAAAGGTTCGGCAGTGGATTGGTTCGGCAGTGGATTGGTCCGGCAGTGGATTGGTCTGGCAGTGGAATGGTTCGGCTGTGGATTGGTTCGGCAGTGGATTGGTTCGGTGGGACTTGGGTGGAGTGGTTGGTTCGGCATTGCTTGGACCGGGAGGACTTTGATTCATGGAGTTGGAATCGAGTTGGTTCGGTATTGGGTTGGAATCGAGTTGGTCCGGCTGTTCTGATCCGGTGGTTAGGATTCGCCTAACAGGCGCCAATGTAGCTTTTTTTATTTTGGTACGTCTGGGTGACTTTCGTAAAGTCGCCAGTGGCGACTTTTGGAAAGTCACCTAGAACATAACCTTTTTTTATATGAGCAACTTTTGAAAAGTCGCAAGAGGGTGGCTTTTCAAAAGTCGCCCATTTTGTAAACTTAAAGCCAGCAACCTCCTCTCCTCTTTCATTCTATACTTTACCAAATTTTATAATAAATCCAAACCAATCTCCATTTTTTCATTTTGAAATTTCTTACCGGTTGCATCAAATTCAATAAAAACTAGTGATTTTGAAGATCTACTTCAAGAATACCATCATTTCATCAATCTGGATCTATCAAGGTATGAATTTCCGAAACCTTATTTTTGGTTGGTTTGTAATTGAAAATGAAATAATGTTGTATCCATTATTATTGTAGAATGTCTCCTAATTTTATTCCAACTATATGCTATTATGATGGTGAATTGGTTATTGTTAATCAAATGTGTGGAAAATATGTTGTTGGGTCTTACAAACCGACCAAAGTTCGTAAAGGATCTAACTTACAACAATTAAAAGAGTCGGTTTATAAAGAAACTAAGATAAAATCGGAGGAGTGTGATTTTGATATAGTTTGCAATTGGCCAACCAATTCTGGATCTAAAGGAATAAAAATTGTGGATGGCAACAATGTTGAATTAATGTTTTCTGCGATATCAAAGTCCATAGAGTTGTTTATTGGGAAAAATAGATAGTCGGTGGTAGAAAAACCTATATAGGCACCTACAATTAATTTTGGCGTTAAAGATTATTCTAGATTGTTGGGGACCATGAATACTTCGCAAGGAATGCCATCGCCTAGTTACAGCAATCCGCCTATGAACGTAGCGCAATACGGGCATCAACAAATGTTCTTCAAATATCCTCCTTTTATTAATACCTAACCAAGTGTACAATTTAGTTGTCTATTTCCTGGTCAGGATAGTTTTGCATGCATGGGTTAGAGGTAACACATATTTGCGGTTACATACAAATCATATATTATTTAATGTACCAGATATGATATATAATTTTTTTCTTGTGCAGCATTGTTCTACAGCAACATTCGACCCAAAATATTATTGGACTATCGAGCAGCCTTATGTCTTCTCCTATGCAGTCCGGACCTTTCGAATTATACCGTATGAGCCAGAAGTAAGTTATGTTTTGTAGTTATAATGAATATTGTTGGAATTTATAACTTCATTAAAAATGTCATATATTCATATCGCAGCTTTTAGGCACACAACATTGATACACAATCGAATATTCAACCAACGGCTGAATATTGGGTTCCTAATGTAGCTGATGATGATATGGATATAGATGCCGATGTAGATGTACAATTCAATGATGTTCTTGCACTTGATAGCATGATTGTTGTATCAAGACCAGAGAGTGATACAACGTGGATATATAACATGCAAGTAAATAATGATCCACTTAACTATGATTTTGCAAAGACCAAGGATGTGGAGAAATTAACGAACCGGACATAGAGATACCTTTGGATGATGACCTGTGTAAAGCACAAATGATGGCTAAATCCGTCATCACAAATTTGCAATTCAATAATGAAATATTCTCATTATCTAGTGTTCAAAATGGTTTCAAAGTTGGTATGGTCTTTGAGAGCAAAGTAAAATTTTTGCAATAACTAAGTGAATGGTCAATTTTACATGAAGTTTCTTTTAAGCCAATCAGGTCAAACAAAGCAAAATACACCGCCATTAGCAACATCGATTTAAATTTTCCATGGAGAATACATGCAATAGATTCAAAAAAAACACATTTTGGATGGTGGGTTATTAAAAAATATCCAAACGATCACACTTGCGTTAACCCAATAGTTAACTCCAATCATAGGCAAGAAATACCTACCTTTTTGGTTTCGAAGATCATGCCTTTCATGAAAGAGGATTCGAACATAACTGTTGGAATGGTTCAGGTTTTAATATAGGAACAACTTTTATCTAAAATAAGTTATTTGAAAGCGTAAAGAGCATTAAGCAAGGCAATTGAATGTATATATGGTGATTGGGTAGAGTCATATTCCAACCTACGACAACACTTTGCAGAAATTGCTAGAACGAATCTAGGTAGTGGTTGACACACTACAACCGATGAGTATGGAGTTTTCGATCGTGCTTTCTGGGCTTTTGGGCCTTGTATCAAGGGATTTGTACATTGTCAACCTTTGCTTTTCATTGATGGCACACATTTATATGGCAAATATGAAGGTACCTTACTTGTTGCAACCGCAGTGGATGCAAATGATCGGCTTTATCCTTTAGCTTATGCTATTTTTGAGTCGGAATCATGTGATAGTTGAGGTTGGTTTTTTGCTTGCATGCGAAGGTTCATTCATAGTGTTAACAATCACAATATTACTTTAATTTCTGATAGAATGAAAGGAATACTGATAGCATTGGAGAGCAAATGGTGATTACCCCATAAGCATAGATTCTATGCTGGACATTTAATAGCATATTTTCAGATTGACGGGTTTATTTTATGCTCTAGCATGTGCTTTGGAGGAGGTTGAGTATCTAAAGATTTGAAAGAAAATTAAGACTACCAATATTAGAGCGCACAATTGGACAGAGAGAAGTTTGGCTAGGATAGATGAAAACTGGGCTTTGTGTAAGGATGATGGTGGCCAATTTCATGTTATGATGATTATTGCGTCAGAAAGCTTTAATGGTATACTCGGAGGTGCACGATCTTTGCCTGTTAGAGCTCTTATTGCCCGCACCTTCTTTCGATCGGTGGATTACTTTTGTCAAAGAAGAGAGTTTGCTAAGAATTCGACATGTAGATCAACTACGAAATGGGAAGCAAAGAGAGTAGAAAGAGTAAGTGAAGGAAGACGTTCAAGGATTGTCCAATTCATTCAGTTCGAATGGCAAGTAATTCACTACTTCGATGATGAATTTAAAATAACAATCGATGGTAACCCTTGTTCTCGTACATGCAACATCCTTTACTTCAGTAATTGCCTTATGCGCATGTGATGGTTGCTTGTTCATTAGTTGCTAACAATGCTAATAGAGCTCGTCATGACTTCGCCTCAACATTATACTCAGTTTAGAACTACCATGTGGCTTACACACCAGAATTTCATCATGTTCGCGATAAACTGTATTGGAGTGCATAGGAAGGAACGTTCGCTCTGCCATCGACAGCACGTAGAGCACCCGTAAGGCCTGCGTCTACAAAAATTAAAGGCACTGTGGACAAGATGCAGGCTCCAAAGGCGAATAAGTGCAGCAGATGTGGAGCGCACGACCATAAGATGAGTCATTGTACTTCAGCAACTTGGCTTTTATTAGTGTTGGTGTTAGTACTATTAGTGTTGGTGTTGGTAGTAGATGTGTTTGTTTCAAAACAAGTGTTACTTGTGTTGGTATTAGATGTTTTTGTTTAAGAACTTGTATTATTTCTGTTGTTGGTGTTGGTATTAGATGTGTTTGTCTAACAAAACTACCATACACCAAATTACCATATGATACAACATATGCCGAATTAACATACAATACGATACGATACAACAAATTATACACCATACCATACACCATACGATAGACATATGCCGAATTAACATACAATACAATACGATGCAACAAATGATACACCATAGAATATAACAAACATGAGCATATCATAAATTACTTGGTATGATACCCAGCCTGCATCTCAAGTGCTTTTTCCAATCGCTGAAATTTATCCTACATCTCTATTGCATACTCAAGTCCTCTACGACACATTGGAGGATCTATCCACTGAAAAAAATTATAGCGGTCGAAAAATTGAGGAATTTCTCTACTCAACTTATAACATGCACAAGATTAGAACCTACAACCTGCATTCATTTTATTTCCAGTAACGATCACATAACACGTAGATCTACACCAACATATTCTCAGTGGGGGAGCCTCTCCAATAGCTAGTGCTTTACCACGATTCTTCCACTTACCACTATGTATAGCAACAAAATAGCATTCAAGTGATTCTTCTGGTTCTTCAAGTTCTTGTTCTGGTTCATTGCAAACTTCTTCACTTGAACAACGCTTATTTGCTTCTACATTTAATTGAGTAGTGGGTATAAATCCATTATAGACTGATTATAGTGAGAATTAGGTTTCGGGTACAAATTCAACGTCACCAACATTTACATTTGAATCAAACTCCATGTGGCCACATTATTTCATTAAAGTCTCAACATTAGTTTCTCATTGATCCATTGCAACTATAGATAAATAAGAACTTTGATGTAGAAATGTAAAAAACTTGAAAAACAAGCATAAGTGTTGACTATTACCTTTGAATGCACCGCAAGTCGTAAAAAATTACTCAATTTGGATAATAAATGATGAATTGTGGAAGGGAATTATAGATTTGGTCTTGTTTTTTTTTGTTTAGAATGTTTTAAAGTGAAGAATGAGATGTGAGAGAGAGGAGAGGTCTATAGAATAAAATTATTGGTGTAGTGTAGGATAAAAGTTTCGAGGTTCTGTTTGAAACCTGGATATGATCACTACTAGAAAATGGCTGAATAGCGACGGGTGGGAGCGACGGCTTCCGACGGCTATTTTCCGACGGCTTCCGACGGGCCGTCGGCGGCCGTCGGAAGCCGTCGGAAAATCGCGAATACCTGCAGCTCGGCTGAGCCCTTCTTCCTCATTTTACAGCCAACTCAAATTAAAAAAAAACCCCAAATCACCATTTTCCACCTCCAATCGCTGATTTCGTGATTTTTTCTCGTCCCCCGCTGTGAATTCAACACCTCTTGCTCTTAATCTCAGGTATAATCTCTTATTTTTTTGAAAAATTCAGTTTTTACCCTAATTCTAGATTTGCATAAATTGATAATTTAGGGCGAATTAGTGATTGCAATTGTTTCCGATAGCGTAATAACGGTTTATAGCATCACCCTAATTCTTAATCGTGATTGTTTCCGATTGCAATTGTTTCCGATAGCGTAAAAAGATTCTAGGAATTAAGCCTTTCATAGTTGGAGGTATCCGAATACAAAAATGGTGTAAGTAATTCTATATAGAATATGTTTTATTATATTAAAATTTTATCTTTACAAAAGCTTAACTAACTATTTCAAGTAGAGCACGTTACTGCAATTCAGAGGTAAAAAGATATTTGATGCTATAATCGTTGAATTACAATCAAAAGGAATGCTCAATGCTGAGAGGGTAAATTTTATTATACATGTTACCTGACATGGCACGTGATTATAATAGTTTTGTTAATATATATATTGTTACAAATATGATTAGGTTTTACTTTCTAGATATTCTGCGGGTGGCCTTGCTACTTTCATTCATTGTGATAATCTTGCTAATCTTCTCCCTAACGCTAAAGTTAAATGCATGAGTGATGCTGGATTTTTCTTGAATGCGTAAATTTACTTGTACTTTTAACATATATTTGTTATTTGTGTATTGTATGAAGATAGTAAAATTCTGTTACTTATTCTTATGTTTTTCTAGGATTGACGTGTCTGAGAAAAGCACTATAGGTCAGCATTTCAAAAACGTTGTTCAACTTCAGGTTTGTTTCAGTTATTTCCATGATCTATTAGGATGCAAAAATCAGTATGTTTCTCATAATTTGTTCTCATTTGCATTTGCAGGGTGTACAAAGAAATTTACTTACAAAGTGTGTTTCTTCACAAAGCAATCCAGTTCAGGTGTGCATCAAATTTAACTTTACACACAGCAGATAAAAACGTTATAGATTTCTGATCTAACTCATTTCATGTGCATGCAGTGTTTCTTTCCCCAAGTTGTATTAACATACATCCAAACGCCGTATTTTATATTGAATTCATCTTATGATGTATTTCAGGTAATTTTTTGTATGTCACTGGCTAGTTATTGTTCTAACAAACTTATATAACTATAAACACATATTAGATACATTATATGTTTACAATTTTATACAGTTCCGTCTCATATTTGTGCTGATCCTTGTGGACAATGGAGTAGATGCAAATTGAACCTAGCAAATTGTACAGCAAGCCAAATCAATGCACTTCATGGTTAGTTTATTTTACTTTTTTTTATAGCAAGAGTGGTACTTAGGAGCACACTCATAGTTTATTTTACCCTTTTACATTGTTAAAAATTTAAAATCCATGTATAAAATTTAAAGCCTAGATGACCTATCATTGATCTTGTGTCAAACTTGTTTATATCAGGATACAGATCAGAAATGTTGTCTGCATTGAAACCCATTCAAGGCTCTTCTAAAGGCGGTATGTTTATAAACTCATGCTTTGCTCACTTTCAAAGCGAACTTGTATATATGTATATTTTATGTTGATTTAATTTTATTTATTGTGTGTTTATTAAATATTGTGTAGTTTGAGTTTCGATATTTGATTGAAATATTGTATACTGGATTGTGCAATATTGATATAATTGTGTTTGGAAGAGAAATTTGGATGGAAGGCTACATTTGCAGCAAAATTTAAAAAAAAAAACAGCAGATTTCCGACGGCTTCCGACGGCTACCGTCGGAAGCCATCGGAAAATCACACGACACCCTGTGTCGAAAGCCGTCGGAAATACTGCTTCCCGACGCAGTAAATTCCGACGGCTTTTTCCGACGGCCGCCGACGGCTTCCGACGGCCGCCGACGGTTTTCAGCCGTCGGAAATCGTTAATCTTCTTGTAGTGGATGGGGCGACTTTTCAATAGTCACCCCAACGTATCCAGGTTTCAAGAAACCTATAAACTTTCATCCTACATAACGTTCCCACAACATACACAATCCGATACATTAAAAATCATACCATCTTATATATGAATACATTCAATACAACATTTGTTACAACAATACATCAAATTAGAACATCCAATACATTTGACACAACATCGGCCAAACCAATAAATCAATAACGTGAAACCTAATTTCGTAGGTTGCGGAGTTTTTGAGGAGTTCTTTTTGGCTTCCTCCATGATAATGGAATCTCGTCCGACAAATCCTCCTCCTTGTTTGGTTGCGTAACCTCCGTAGGTTGTGAAGGCCCGGGAGCAAATTCCGTTTGCAAATACTGAGAAGATGAAGTACCTTTTTTATGTTTAAATCTTTGGTATTGTCGAGTCATAAGAGGAGGAGCAAACTCTATTGGAGGAGCTTCAATGAGCATGGGAGGAGGAGGAAGCGGTTTGGGCCATCATAGCTTGTTCTTCCCCAATATTGATTCCAAAATGCACTTCATACTAAAGCATTTACCCTGTGAATGCTTCGGTACTTCTTCTGATAGCTCATCAAACAACTCTATTGATTGGTAAATGCCATCTGCCAGCTAAAACAAAGTAATTAAAATGTATATAAATTAACTATGCTGACTTAACCAATGACTATACATACCACATTCCTCTCAAGAGGAGCTCTAGGAGTGTATGGGTCCATCATAGTAGGATGTTCTTTGGAATGAAGAACATAACATCCTGTGATGTTCTAGTACCAAGTATAATATTCTTTAACAGTTAGTGTGAGGTTCTATTCCTGTTACGTGTGCATATGAAGATGATTCCATGTCTCAATCGCCATATCATACTCCCCAGATGTATTATCGATCCTGTAATGTCGAGCTTGCTCTGGAAAATGCTGTGCCATAGCAAATTGTCTCTTCACTCTGTCAGGAAGATGATACACTACATCACCAAAGAAAATGAGTGGAACCCATGTTGTTCGTAACTGAATAGAAACGGTGCATAAGTTTTGAAGATCTCCAAGCACATATGCATATGGGGTCCATGTCACCGCATCATAATCAAGTACATCCGACTAGTTGTAGTAGAACGTAATATTGCACCTTGGAGATTTCGTTTTGCTCTTCGGTCCTACCTATCTATCAGAAGAGAAAAGCTTGAATTATTGGATCGAAACATGTGTATGAAATCAACTAACGTAATTAACATACCTAGCACCATACGGTAAAGATAAATCGACATTTGTCATCTTCATCGATATTCTCCCGACCGAAAGGTATGTCCAACACCATAACTGTAAATGTGTACACACGTAAAATTGCACGGTATAAGAACATACGAATAAATTCATATGGAGGGTAATATTGCTAATACCTGTACTAGACTTGAACAACCACCTATGGATGTGTTCTCTAGCAAAGCAAGCTTCGTCATCTCCGTGTATGTATACGCTAGGACTCCACTACCCTAAGAACATTGGCGACACACATAGAAGTCCTCTATAAATGGAAGCTAACTGAGCCAGATATGGGTCTTCGAATGATCGCAAATCAAGCTTGAAGTGATGGTATGTATTCTAACGGCTGGAGCATGCTGCTCAATCTGAATGTACGAGGCATCTACTGGAGTGTCATCGGCAAGCTCCTCCTTGAACCATGTAGTAACTATCATCTCCTTACTCCCACCACTGTTCAGAAGGAGGGGATAGACCTAAGAGCCTCTTGCACAACTCCTTGTAATCAACTGGCTCTGGGTCTCTCAATGGAGCACGATCTATGGTAAGCCAAGCAAGACGGTAACATCACCCAACATGATGATCATCTCCCTTATCAGTAGGTGAAATGAAGACGTCTCTGGCCTCTATCTATCCATCAAAGCTATGATAAGAGGATGATCCAATTGGGTGCACCCTAGCTGAAATAAAAGTGAGAAGCCGGCTCAATCTATCAGCTTTAGCACGGTGGGGTGAGAAGTCACTCTCTTCAATTTAGACGAGTGATCAATGGTCCCATCTTGAGTATCGCGCTGTCAGAAAAATAACAAAATATAACTACTATGTATAACCAATGTATATTTCTACTCCATATGAAAGTGTATTACCTGCATCCAAGCATCGTTGCTCATTTGATGGCATTCTTGCAAATACAATACGCTATCGTCCATTGGCCCCGACAGCATCTCAGAGTAATCTACACATAGTACAAATATTTGATAATCGAAATCCAATTTCAACTATAAAACTAACAATGTTCAACATCTACTTAAACAGGGAAAAAGCAATGAATTTTTACATTCCAGGATCACACAACTAATTCTACAACTACAATACATTAATTTTATGAAATTTAACAAAACCCTAATTTGTAAAAATAATTAAAGATTGATTATATAATAGATAACTGTGGAAGCTTCCTGTGATGAAGAGCAAACTATTGGCGAAAGAATTTGCGAAAATAGTTAAAAAAATTGATTTTTGGTACAATGGAAGATGGGTTTTCGTTTTTGAAATTTTGGGTAAAATGATAAAGTGAAGAAATAGAGCCTGGTTCTGGTTATTATTTGGGTACGTTTGGGCGACTTTTCAAAAGTTGCCCACTAGCGAATTTTTAAAAATCTCCAGACGTACCCAAATATAAAAATAAGCTACACAAGCGCCATTTGAAATGGCTCAGAGTGTTTTGGCAAGCTCAACCCTGAGCTAGTCAATACAGGGCTATAAATAATATTAGTTTCAAAATTGGGCTATTTGTGTAATTACTTTAGAAAAGGAGGTCAAAACGAAAAAAAATCCTATTTTAAATGAGTATATTTATATTTTTCATTCTTTAGTATTCAATAATTTAATTGTAATTGAATGAACATACCCATTGGTGATAGTTAATTCATTTAGTTAGCATTAAAGAGAATTAGATTGAAAATTAATATGTAACTAATTTTTAATTAACATTTGAAATAAAAAAAGAAAATATATATTAGTATAACGAATAGTAATTTTCTATTTAGTCTCGGTTAAAATATATAAAATAGTAAATGTATTTATCATTATTACTTCAATTTTCTTTTGCATATATCAATGATATATATTTTTATATTTCTATGTACAATTTTATATTTATTTATGCCAATAAATATACTCATTTCTATTGTTTTATATATGTGAAATCATTGTATACGACTTAATCATCTACAAATTGGGATGAGTTTTATATAATTATTTATTTCCTTTTATTATCTTAGTGTAGATTAAATTTAATATAATATTTATAAAATTAAATTGTGTATTCTTTCTTCAAAAGTGAAAATGTCAACTGGTGAAAGAATTAATTATCAATGCTTTCGGTTTTAAGAATAATGTCAGTTTTGGTTTTATCAATGCTTCAGATTTCTATAACTCTTACTTTTAACTTTAGTCTATTTTAAAACTATGAAAAATGCATTTGGATTTCTATAACACACGCACGCACGCACACATACATACATACATATATATTAGAGAATATATGTAATTTAGTTATTTAAATTTTTACATGTTTGTTATTTAGGTTCAGTTGGTTATTAATATTATTAATGATTTCAAACTAAGTTTTAATGTGGTGTATATTTTCATATTTTTTCTATTTTTTCTATTTTGTTGATTAAATGTAATTGAATTCCTAAATTATTGCTAACCAACTCATTTAACTAGCATTAAGGAGAACTGATCTAGAATTGACAATTAATTAATTCTCTAACTTAATTTGGAATCTAAGATATCATAAAATCATATTCTAAAATATTCTGCATTGGTCCAAATTAGTAAATATCTTTAACATAATTCACTTTTACTCTTAGTTCCATATAAAACTAACTAAAAATGTATTCCTCCATGGTATTTGTTACATATTAATTTATTGGGATGATGTAGGTAGTATGATATTTTTTTAACACTTTAGTCATTTTCATTTTCATTAATTGTTCGTAAACTAAAATAGTTTCATGCCATTTATGCTTCTTTCTTAAAATGCACCAAAGTTGAATTAATGATACTTCATATTTTAAAGCTACTTTTAAACTATCAGAAAATATGCTTAGTTAAAATTTTTAATTTTTTATATATTTATTAGGGAATATGCACAATTTACCTAACATGTTTATTTTTTTTGTTTAGTTGGCAGTCGCTATTACAACAGGCTTACCACTTTAGATTTTATGTTACAAAATTAAGCATAAATATGGATCTTGATAGAACTATTTTCTTAACGGGTTGAATACTAAACATGGTTGGTTGTATATAATGCATATTTGAAATGTTCTTTCATTTTTCTTTTAATATTTTTGTTCAGGTATTGTGTATGCACACATATGTCTTATGATATATAATAAAATAAAGTTTTACGTATGTTTATTCAAACATGTACAACAAATATGCTTCATAGTATTGATAATGTTTATACGTTAACCAACTTCAAATAGGAAATACCATATCAAATGATACTACCATGTAACTACTAAAAAGAAATGACTACTATCAGCTCCATTTGATTTTGATTTGAAATTAAACAAATAAGAGAATTAGTTAGAACGAATTACCTTTAATTGAATTTAATTTAATGGAAGAATTAGATGCATATTAACCCTCTATAATGTAATGGATTGTAGAACTAATTTTTAATCGATCATTTCCTTTTATGTAATACCCTTTTTAGAAATATTTCAGAAGCATTTTATGTTTTAGCTCTATGAGGGAAAATGTAATGTTTATCATTCCATAACTTTAATAATTTTTTCCTTACTATTTTTCATTCCTTTAGCATCAGACTAATATAAGTATTTTTAGGAAGATAAATTTGTATGGTTTTATAAAAAAAAACTATATTCTACATATTTATTTATGCTTAATATTATATTCTATATATTTGTTTATGCTTGAAAGGTAACATTGTATATTATTCTATACATAATGGAACATGATTATATATATTTCACCTAACATGAATAAAAATTTGATTTGGTTATAAATTCCACAGTGCTGATATTTTGATATGCAAATGAATAATATTAAAAGCATTAGCATCGGTATTAGATTGATAATCCAAAAAATATTCATGTCAATTTCTGGTTGCATTTCCAATGAAAACTAATATTCAATTTTTGCATCCATGAATAAAAAAAGATAAGGTGAAAATGAGAAATTATTAAATAAAGTCGAAAATAAATGAAAATAATTTTTGAACGTTGAGTTAGGTATTAAGTAAAATTGGTTTGATGAAGGAGGAGAGATAATAAGGTGATTTTATTAAGTAAATTATCACAAAGAATTTTAAGGAAAACAATATATGTATTTAATGCTCATAATTCAAATGCAAGTTTTATCTAAGATTTTTATAAAAAATATATAATTTATCTTTGAGTAAACCATAGTTTCTATAGATTTTAGTTCATAATAAAATAAGTTAATTTGTTTAATTCTTGCATTTTATAAAATCATTATTTTACTACACAAACACTCTATCTGCCGCTTCTGCGTATAAGTAGTTGCTTATTTTATAAAATACTTTGTTTTGATTTACAATATAGCATGCTACAGTAATCTATTCCAATTATATAATCTTTTTTAACAGTTAGTTTCAATGATTATATTTCCTTACACCGTTTGATCTCATTATTATCTTAAATAAAAATTTAAGTGTTATTGATGTCATATTGTGCTATATGAGTAATAAAATATGATGTTTTCAAGCTGCTGTGATATTTTCCTAATTTAGTTAATATTGTGTATGTCAAAATGTGTAATAATCCAAATGTTGGAATTTCATTCTTTTGAACAAAATTTAGAACATTATATTCACTTAAAGCATAATTTCTCCATTCTAGATTTAAAATGGTATTACCATAGCGAACTATGTATATGTTAAAAATTGTATGTTAAACATATGATAAACTCATATTAAACTTATGTAGCTTAGACTTGAAAACAAATAAACGTGCATAGTAATGCAATGCCTACAAAGTGAAGAATAATATAAAGTTGATGTTAACATTTGTATTATAAAGTCATAATGGTCCAAAAATAGCAATTTTACTTTTTTGCATTCAAGATTGCTTAAGTTGATTTATAATCAAATGTTTGTTAGTAGCACTTAAGAAAAGCTAACTAAAAAAACTACAATTCATGCGCATACGCTTTCACCTTCATGTAACAATGTAACGCCCCACTCCAAGACCCTCATTAGCAAAGAGAATCACGGAGGTGATTCCGTCTGCTAATGCGGAGAATAGAGTATAATAGGAGCGACCAAATGTAATTATGCTATAACTATCTACCGAATACGTCGAAAGGTGGAATCTATTTAAATTTTTCTCAATTAGGTGGTTCGACATATTCGATAAATACTTATAACGAAATTACAAATGGCTAAAGATCTATCAGAACAAAGCATAATAACATAATGAAATAGCATCACAGAATAGTATCACATAATAGCACAGAGTCTCAGAACAATACATCGTCAATACAGATCCAAATATATCATAAGGTGGGTACAAAGCCACCACTCACACAAGTGAGTCAAAAATATGTACATAAGATACTGAATAATCAGAGTATCAAAATAGTGGACAAATATAAAGAGCTATCTATCAGCATAGCAGATAATGTCCAAGCGGAAGCACAGAAAGCTAAGTCCAGAGGCCTAACCTGAAACAACTCGGTCTGATCCGAGCGAAAAGAACACTCGGGTCAGGATAGATAAACAATCAGTTAATAAACTGAGATAAACATGATAGATAATGAGGCGATATATAACATAGTACTATAGACCACAAACTCTCACATAGAAAAGAAATAAACATCTAAGTAGAGATGTATAGTAAACCTTGTCTCATTGGCATAACATAGTCACAAATGTCAAAACAAAACATCTAAGTAGAGATGTATAATAAGCCTCATATCATCGGCATAACGTAAGCACAAATGCTAAAACAAAAACATCTAAGTAGAGATGTATAATAAGCCTCATATCATCGGCATAACGTAAGCACAAATGCTAAAACAAAAACATCTAAGTAGAGATGTATAAGCCTCATATCATCGGCATAACGTAAGCACAAATGCCAAAACAAAAACATCGAAGTAGAGATGTCAAAAACGATACATCTAAGTAGAGATGTATAACAGGCCATCTAAGTAGAGATGCCAAAAACGATACATCTATGTAGAGATGTATAACGGCCATCTAAGTAGAGATGCCAAAACGATACCTCTAAGGGAGAAAGTCCGAACACACTATCCCAAAGGTAATAAAAGGTATGTGTCACGAACTATTAGCAAGGAACCCGTAAAGTGTTAACGTGAGTCCCATACCCCACGTTCGCACTAAACGGTTTACTAACCAATCATAAGCTTCCACACTAAAAGCAGTACAAAGTTCACATCATGTCATCGGTAAACTAGGCCGAAAGGCCAAATTGATCAATCGAATAGGTCGGGGATTAACCGGAAAGGAAATACACACGGTTTCATAGGCCAGAGTTTTTCCCAACCGTTTAAGCACCTTTCCACTTCGCTTGAAGTGCTAAAGTGTGAGTGTGGGATTTTATTATAGAAAATAATTACGGAAAATGGATTTATAATTGGTTTGAAATCACTTTAAAACGGCCTTTGAAAACTCCCCTATTATGGAGTAATTAATTTATTAATTAAAAATAATATTATATAATAATTTCGAAAGCCATTTCGGAGTGAAAAATCCTTTTAAAACCTTTTTATAAGGCCCGTGTATGAAATCCAACGACCAATCTCAAAGAAATCGATAAAACCAGAAAATCACTGAAAATATTCCAAGTGTTGGAAAATAGTCCAAAACTGACACGAACCCAAGTTCGGAAAATTATTCGGACTAGCACGATGAATCCGAATGACATGAAAATTGGTAGGAACATAGTCTGACATTCGTACTTCAGAACGCAAAAGGAATTACTCGATTCCGACTTGAAACGAAGTCGCAACGACGCTCCAAAGTCGGACCCGGAAATAGTGAATACACTGTTTCAGGCTGAGATCCGGGTCCCTCTTCGACAGCAATTTCGATAAGGAAAATGAACTCGGATACTAACCAAACTTTCTGGAGATGGAGTTCGGAACTCCAGCTTTCCAACGAGTCCAATATCGACGAAATCCGACAAAGGACGAGCCCGGGATGGCGTCGCAAATTCGGGGTTCTGTACTGAAAACAACGGGAGAAAAGAGACTAAGGCCTATAGTTATGCACTAATAGACCAGAGATGAAAAACCACAATTTTGGCATAGTAAACTTCCAATTCTGACCAAATGAATAAAATAAAAGTTTTATCTTAGTTTCTAAGCTTTCCGGAATGACCAAGATCGTCAAATTCTGATCGGGGATGAAAATTTTATGACAAACAATTCTCAGATTTAAATTCTATATCACTGTCTATGTGCTCTCGGGACAGTAGTAAAAATGCATAGTTTTGACCAAATTAACCTCGAAATTTCATGAAACTCAAAACATGAATGTTTTAGCCCTAAATCTAAGCTTTCTAGAACATCCAAAATTATTAGATTTGGATAAGAAACGAGTAACTTATGGCCACATCAATTTCAGGTTTTTATTTTATCAACCCTGTAGTTTGTTGTCAGGTCAGCGACAAACAAACGTGATTTCGACCATTCAAACCACAAAATTAGGCAAAAATCAAAACATAAAAGTTATAGCCTACAGAATAAGCTTTCCAGAACATCAAGAAAATATTAATTCCGATTTAAGATGTATGAGATATGCCTAATTTACTAACAACAATAAACTAATTATAATTTCAGCTAGCATATATTACCTTTTTCCCAAGCAAGAAAAATATGCACAAACACTTGATGTGCACTCCAAAAGCTAGAGAGAGGAGATCAAGAGGCTTCATAACAAAAATAAACCAAAAACCATGTATTAAAAATTAATTTCAGAAATTAGAATGAAGATTAGAGAGTGATTAGAGAAGGATTGCTTTACCTTTTAACTTGTATTAACCTAGATTAGCCATGTGGAGAGGAAAATGGGTCTTCTACCAAATGGAGACCATTAATTAGGTTTTGCTCTAGGGTTTAAGGGTTAATGGAATGAGATGTTGGCTGAAACAAATGGGTAGAAGATGGTTTATAGGCTAATGGAAGTGGATTAGTGGGCCTAATACCCATTAGGACTTGGTATATGTTCTATATCTCAAGTTAGCTAATTTCTCTAAATACAAACTATACATTATTTACCCATAAAATTTTAAAACATATTACAAAAATAATTTAGCTATATTTATAAAATTTTACATCACAATATTTGCCAACTTACAATTTAACCCCTAATTATTCCAAAACATCTTTTAGTCAAAATTGCCCAAAAATCACCGTTTTGCAATTAAATTGTAAATTAAATTCCCAATTCAAATATTGCACTATTTTACACATATAAAATTTTTCAATATTATAAATTTCCATTTACCCTAATTAATTTCCATTAAATTCTCCATTTTACACTTAAGCCACATTAAAAATTCTCCATTTCCACTAACTTTTGAACAAATTAGCCACATTAAAAATTCATTATTAGCTCCAATTAAATTAAAATCAAAATTTTAATTTATTATTTGGTAATTGCAATCACGGGTTGTTACAGACTCCCTCCCTTAAGAAAATTGCGTCCCCGCAATTCCTTAAGATGGACGTCGTCTATAACGTCTAATCCACAAAAGAAATGCTAGAAGATCAAATAGAGATTCTCACCCATACTAGAAGATGGAAGAAAACCAGGATAAGAATGCTCGATAAATTCTCTGGTCTCCCAAGTGCAGTCCTTTGGATTCGGTGACCATTGATTTCACAAGCTGAACCTCTTTGTTGCGAAGGCGTCTGACCTCCGAATTAAGAACACGAAGAGGTTGCTGCTCCAATGATAAATTAGGTGAGATCTCTAAATCAGGCACGATATGTGGCTCAATAATAGAATCAAGATCGTGCACACACTTGCGAAGCTGAGACACATGGAATACGTCATGCATTCCAGAAAAGTGAGCAGGTAGAGCCACACGATAAGCAACGGGGCCGATGCGTTCCGTGATAGGAAATGGTCCAACATAGCGAGGAGCCAATTTCCCTGTAGAGCTGAAACGCACAACCCCCTTCATGGGAGAAATCCGAATAAAGACAAAATCACCAATGGAGAACTCAAGAGGCTTCCTACGGTTGTCCGCGTAGGATTTCTAGCGGTCCTGTGCCTCTCTCATTCTCTGACGGATGAGAACAATCTTTTCAGAAGATTCCCAAACCGAATCTGGACCAAGAATGAGCTTCTCGCCAGATTCTAACCAACAAGCAGGAGAGCGACATGGCCTTCTGTATAGAGCCTCGAAAGGTGCCATTCCAATACTAGACTGATAGCTATTGTTGTAAGAGAACTCTACGAGAGGTAAGTGATCCTCCCAACTACCCCCGAAATCCAGAATACAATAGCGCAAAATATCCTCCAAAACACGATTCACCCTCTCAGTCTGACCGTCAGTCTGAGGGTGATAAGCAGTAGAGAGATTCAGCTTCGTGCCCAAAGCTGACTATAGGCACTTCCAGAAGTGACTAGTGAAAATGGTGTCTCGATCACACACGATAGAGCTAGGAATGCCATGAAGTCGTACGACTTCCTTCACATAGAGCTTGGACAACTGAGGTGCAGTCCGAGTGGACTTAATCGGAATGAAATGAGCCGATTTGGTCAAGTGATCAACAATAACCCAGATAGAAGTATGGCCTGACCTCGATCGAGGAAGACCGTCAATGAAATCCATGGATATCTGATCCCATTTCCATAATGGAATCTCTAGAGGTTGAAGAAGACCAGATGGACGCTGATGCTCGGCCTTGATCTGTTGACAAGTAATGCAACCGCTCACATAACTTCCAACATCTCTCTTCAAACCCTCCCAATAATATAGCCGGCACATATCGGCATACATCTTACTCGAACCGGGATGTATAGTGTACTTAGTGCGATGGCACTCGTCTAGGACGTCATGCCTAAGTGATAAATCAGATGGTACAACAATACGGTTCCTCCTACGAAGACACCGATCAAAATCAAGAGAATAATCCAGCAATGTCTCATCACTGGATCCCGACTCGAGAAGATGAATAAGATGCAATAAGCCTGGATCCTGCCGCTGAGCATGGGCAATGCGATCCAATAAGATAGGACGAGCTTCCAAGCTGAATAATAAGATCGGATAATCAGAAGATGGAGCTCGATCTCTAATATCACACAAAGATAGGGTCTCAAGTATATCCCACTCGGCAATCATCATAGAAACTACCGTCGAGTGCTTGCGACTGAGCGCATCTGCAACACGATTACCCTTGCCAGGGGTATACTGAATATCTAAATCATATGAGGCGAGAAACTCAAGCCATCACCGCTACCTCATATTGAGATCCCTCTGACTGAATAGATACTTCAGCGACTTGTGATCGGTGTACAGAATGAAGCATTCGCCTAATAGAAAGTGACGCCAAGTCTTCAAGGCAAAGACGATAGCTGCTAACTCAAGATCATGAGTAGGATAGCGAACCTCATTCGGACGCAGTTGCCTGGAAGCATAAGCAACTACCCGATCCTTCTGCATAAGTACAACACCTAGCCCGCTACCACAAGCATCGGTGTAAACAACAAGATCATGGTTACTCTCTGGAACCACTAGAATAGGAGCATGAGTGAGAAGTTCCTTCAGTCGCTGAAAGGAAGCTTCACACTTATCAGACCAAATAAAGCGAACACCCTTACGAGTCAGCGTCGTAAGGGGAAGTGCAATTCGAGAAAATCCTTGATAAACCGACGATAATAACCTGCCAGCCCAAGGAAGCTGCGAATATCATGAACGTTCTCGGGCTGCTTCCAATTCAGAATAGCTTCGATCTTGGCAGGATCGACAGAAATACCCTCAGATGATACAATATGGCCCAAGAACTTGACCTTGCTCTCCCAAAAATGTCACTTGGAGAGCTTGGCCTTAAGCTGATGCTGACGAAGAGTATCCAAGACGATCCGCAAATGATGAGCATGCTCTGCCTCGGATCTAGAATAAATAAGAATATCGTCGATGAAAACTAGAATGAATCTATCGATGTATTCCTGGAATACGCGATTCATAAGATCGACGAAGAAAGCCGGTGCGTTCGTCAAGCCGAATGGCATGACCAACCACTCAAAAGAACCATAATGAGTGCGGAAAGCGGTAAGAGGAATGCTATCTTCCGCAACTCGGAGATGATGAAATCTGGTGGCAAGGTCGAGCTGGGAAAAGACCTTCGCACCGCTCAACTGATCAGACATATCGTCTATCCGTGGCAATGGATAACGATTTCTGATGGTCAACTCATTAAGCTTGCGATAGTCAATGCAAAGCCTAAGAGAGCCATCGGGCTTCTTAACGAAGACCACAGCAGCACCCTATGGCAAAGAACTGGACCGAATGAACTGCTTCACCTCAAGCTCTACTAACTACTTCCTGAGTTCCTCATTCTCTTTAGTAGGCATCCTCGTGGGAGGACACCCAACTGAGTGGGAGCCTGGAATGAGATCGATGCGGAACTCAATGGCCCGCTTTGGCGGCAGGCCTGATACTGGCTCGAATATATCGAGGAAATCCCGAACAACAGGAATACGGGATATGTCTACATTCTCATCGCGTGAATCCAGAGCAAATAAAGTAATATCAGAAATCCCAACATCCTGAAGAGCAATAGCTAACGGAGCGGACGAGTCAGGATGACGAAGAAATAATATCCGCTCCGAACAAATGATTTTGGCGTTGTACTGAGTGAGCCAATCCATGCATAGAATCATGTCAAAGCCCAAATACTCCATAACGTGCAGATTCGCACGGAAAGAAAATCCACAAAGATCAAT
Organism: Allium fistulosum; assembly: GCA_030737815.1. Classification (NCBI taxonomy): domain Eukaryota; kingdom Viridiplantae; phylum Streptophyta; class Magnoliopsida; order Asparagales; family Amaryllidaceae; genus Allium; species Allium fistulosum. Next base: position 925,552,702 of record CM060906.1, read on the forward strand.
ATCTATATCCTCACAAAGCAAGCTAAGGGTCGTGGATCCACCGATGGGATTCACAATCCTTAGTGAAGAAACCAAACAAGTAACATCCAAAGATAAAGTATCAACTAGTTCCTTTGATACGAATGAGTGAGAGGCACCCGTATCAAAGAGAACTCTACAAGATCTACCATGAAATAAAATAGAACCTTCGAGAATGGAAGGATGCGTACCTCGAGGATGAGCTGAAGATGTAGGAGCCTTGGCAGCATTAAGCTTGCTAGATCTAGGAGGTGCAGTGGGACAAGTGGAATTAAGATGAACCTCCTTCTTATAATAGCGGCAGAAAAGAGGCTTGGGACACTCTTTATACATATGATCGATAGATCCACAGTTGAAACACTTCCGAATGGAAGGTGTTCCACTAAGATGAGCAATAGACTGAGGCTGAGTCTGAGAAGAAGAACTGCCTGTCTTCTTCTTCTTATGCCAAGACTTGGACTTCTGAAATGGGCCCCGCTTCTGATTGGGATTTTTGGAGCCATCACCATCCCCATCACTGTCTCTCTCACGCTCAACCGCTTCAAGGTGAAGCACTGCGTCAACTAGCTCATCAAAAGGGAGCTTAAGCTGGAGCATAAGCTGTTTCTTCAAATATTTCTTCAGGCCTTCTACAAACTTGAGATTCTTCTTATAAGGAGAGCTAATGAACTCGAGGCCATACTTGGACAGGGCCTCGAAAGATGATGAATTGTCTGCAACAGAGGCCTTCCCTTGCTTAAGGTCAATAAAGTGGCATGCAAGGGCTATCTTCTCGAATTCGGGGACAAACTTGAGCAAGAAGCGCTCTCGGAACTAGTCCCAAGTGAGTGAGGCCTCATCGGTCTCGGATACAAGTAGCTCGTACCAATCCAAGGCACGACCGTCAAGATGGCTAGAAGCAACAAGAACTGTGTCGTGGTCGGGGATAGCCATGCGAGTAAAGTTACGCTCGCAAACTCTGATCCAAGCCTGGACCTCCAGAATAGTCTCGGAGCCACTGAACGGCTTCCCTCCGAGATGAATAAAGTCGCTGCATAGACGTGCAAAAGCAGACTTGCGCGGTGCATCAGAAACTGGTGCAGGAGACTGAGAGTGTGACTGAGAGTTACGAACCAGCTCCATGATCTGGTCCGTGGTCATGTATACGCCCTTTGGGTGAGGGTTGCTGGACTGTCCAGCATCAGCAGAACGGAGGTTCCTACCTCTCCCAACCATACTGAAAGATAAGTTAAGATTTAGTTAAGAATGATTCAAAGATAGATAATTCATTAAGGAATATTACGGAATATAATAGATTCCTACACATATTCCTAACTTATTTATCTAAAGGTGGATATGTTCAATTTTGATCGTATTATAACGTATTGTACTACGTGTCTGTTCTATGTTTGTTATGCTTAATTCTGAACCTTGCTTTCATACCAAGATGTAACGCCCCACTCCAAGACCCTCATTAGCAAAGAGAATCACGGAGGTGATTCCGTCTGCTAATGCGGAGAATAGAGTATAATAGGAGCGACCAAATGTAATTATGCTATAACTATCTACCGAATACGTCGAAAGGTGGAATCTATTTAAATTTTTCTTAATCAGGTTGTTCGACATATTCGATAAATACTTATAACGAAATTACAAATGGCTAAAGATCTATCAGAACAAAGCATAATAACATAATGAAATAGCATCACAGAACAGTATCACATAACAGCACAGAGTCTCAGAACAATACATCGTCAATACAGATCCAAATATATCATAAGGTGGGTACACTACAAGAAAAAGCATTTATAGTTGCATTTTTTAGTGGCGTTTATTGTCAAATGCAAGCAAAAAGTTATTTAAGTGCAACCAATAATGTAACTGGGAACAGAAATTTAAGCGGGTTTAATTTTTTCGTCACCACGCAGACCTTATTTTCATGGCCGCAAAAAGGCGGGACTTAATATTTTCATGGCCGCAAAAAAACCACTCATGTCTCTTTTCTCTCTCGTCTTCGTCTTCCAAATATCTAATCTTCGTCTTCACAAAATACCTCTTCTTCGTCTTCCAAATCTTCCCTCTTCGCTATCGATCTACTGATGAAGCACGGAAACCTAAATCGATTTTCGACGATCTATTTGGCTATGATCTACTGACAAATTACACTTGGAAAGCTAAATCGTCCTCTCACCAGCATTGGCGAGCTTGTCGATTGACCAACTCAGCCTAGGTATTGATTTTATCTTTAGTTTGTAATGACGGGTTACTGCTGTGAATAAGAAAACTAATAATTTATAGTAGAAAAAACTATTTAGAGTTTCATTACTAGATTTAGAATTGGTTTATAGAAGCTCTTAAGCATCAGTTGCTAAGAAGCCTAGGTATCGATTTTCTTATGTATCAGAATTGGTTTCCTGAGAATTTGTTATTACAGCTGCTTTTAGTTTCGATTTACTGAGAACTGGTTTACTGAGTTTACATCCAATATAATGTCCTCTGTTTTTGGATGGATAAATGATTACAGGAAAACTTAGTTTTTTTTGGTTTGATAAACTTATTTCTAAAACAATGCAATGCTTACAGGAAAACTAAAAATAATTACATTTGAGGAGTTCACTGCATTGCATTGGATGCAGATAGAGTCGTGGGGATATATCCAAAAATTAAAAGCCCTGTTTTAGTCAATCAAAATGTAAGTTTTCCTACCCAAATCACATTACCATATGCATGTTAGTTTATGTAAAATAAGAACAAGCTATGAGCATACGAGGAAAGTTATATCACTGTTCTTTTTTTAATAGGTGAAATTGGAAAATGGAAAGAAATTTGAAGACAAGTTTGTAGAGACACTAGTAAAATATGGGAATATGTGGTGTAAGTTTCAGTAGACAAGAAAGTTTACTTTGATATATCCGAGGAGGAATCAGGTTTGTAGAAGGAATTCGTCTTTATCGCGTCGAGTAACTTTAGTTCGAGGGCCTGAACCTTATGACGTAGTCCAAGAAAATTCTCCATACCAGGCATGCACTATCACTGGTAAGTCTGGATATTAATGAATATCATCAGAAAATGTAGCTTATTTGATAAATAGTTGTATTTGAGATATTTATAAATAGTGAACAATACACCAAATATTAACTAAGTCTAATAATGCAGTCTATTTGATGATGCTGGATGGCATATACTATGATATTTCATAATAAAACTAATATTTATAGTAATGCAATCAACCATACAAATTCTTTGGACTTGTTCTATATCAGGTTATATACATACGGTTTTGTTTAATGTCCCTTCTTCTAAAAAAAAATTGCAATTTCACTTAAGAGCATGTGGGTAGAGTTGCATTAGTAAAAATTTAGGAATTGAACCAAAATTCATTTGCAACCTCAAGTTAAAATATTTCAACGTTAAGCTTCTTATGCTAAAGCGGCTTCATATTACATTACTTTTTTTAATTTGTCCTTGTCGATCTTTATATGTCGAAAAATTTAGATGATTCTTTAAGCCAAGTATATCAATCAGTTAAGATTTACATATTTGAATGAGTGGAATATTTGGACATGGAAGGTCATGTTGCGAATGCTTCTCGAATATCTGAATTTAATCTTCATAACTAACTCCTTTAGCTAGGGTGAGTGGATTGATATAAATGATTAATATTGAGTTATAAAAGTTAGTTCTTCCTTTGGTACAAATCAAACTTAAAATCGCTTTATTTGATTTTAATCCGAGCACTTGTGTTTGCCTGTCACTAGTAGAATGACAGTTAATACTTATTTGCGTTATCTTCAGTTAATAAGTTTGTATGATTCTTCGTACCATGATATTAACGAACATGTGTTTTTCTGCACGAAGAAATACAGGATGAAACTGATGATTATGTGGATGTCCACAACAGGTTGGTTTTCATTTATGGAGCTTTTCATACATGGAGTGCTATAGACATTTGGTAGATCGATTTATGTACGTATTTTGGGACTTATTATTGCAGTTTTATTTTACAAAATTAGGATAAATATGGTTCCTCAGGCAATATCAGCATCAAAATCACCAAAAGCATCACCTTTAGTTTATTTCCAGAAAAGGACTCCTATGTCATCTCCACTCTCTCATCACATTAATGCTAAATTGCAGTTGCTTGTTTCTTCATATTCCGAGTCTCATGGTTCAGTTCAAACAAATTTAGATATTAATGGAGAACTGATAGTAAACTCGTCGGTTAATGATCCATTTCTCGATCACAATTCAATTGCCTCAAATCAAGTATGTATCTAGCCCTATTTTTTGTATGGATACTGAATGTCTATTGTGGCTACTTTATCCCATTTTTCATTTATAAAACATGATTGTGGTATCTATGTAAAGTATTGTAGAAATAATCATAATAGCCTGGGATATCATATTGGAATCTCAATGTGGGGCTGGTGGTCTGTCCTATGCTTTATTGCTGACAAAATCATACGCATCATGTGGGGCTGGTGAGATGACACAAAGTAACTATAAAATTTAGTTAATATCTGGTTTATTGTTCATTATTTATTAAACATCCAGGCAAATGTTTGACCTTGTATAGGTTTAAGTATGGTGAGAATCAGTGTCCTCGCCGATGTACTCAAAAGTGTGTACAATGCTGAAAAACGTGGCAAGCGTCAGGTTATGATCAGGTCATCTGCAAAGTGATCATCAAGGTTCTTTTGGTTATGTAGAAGCATGGTAAGCTAGATAATCTTTTGAATATTGTTCATTTTTTCCTTTGATCTTGTCAAATGACATTAAAGTAATTTGGTAAGCAGGATACATTGGTGAGTTCTGAGTAAGTGGATGACTATAGAGCTGGTAAAATCGTAGTTGAGTTGAATGGTCGGTTGAACAAGTGTGGTGTTGTAATTCCTAGATTCGATGTTGGTGTGAAGGATATCGAGCCTTGGACTGCAAGGTTTCTTCCATCATGTCAGGTTAGTTACTAACTGCCACTCCATGATTTTGCTTGTTTGTTTGTGCCGTTCTTTTTTGTCACCTGAATCGTAAAACCAGAGTCAGTAGTTGAGTTATTGCTTGAAAGTATAATATGAACTTAATTGCAACATTTTCAGACTTTCTTAATCCATTATATTCTTTGGAAGCTCACTTTGTCTTACCTGTGCATCTATTAGACCAGCTTATAACAAATTTAAATTAGCCTTTACTGAGTCTGTAAGGCTTAGTTTGAATCATAGTTTACTAAAACATTGCATAATGCCTAAGACGATGATGCTAACTCACTATTTTTGTACTTATATAAGTCTTGTACCAAAAGAAAGTTTGCATAAAGGGCCTAATGATATCTTCATCAACTGTTGTACTAGAGTTCTAATATTTTAATTTGATTTGATTGTGCACTTCCTGAAATGCATTTATACGTAAATAAGCCGCCATCAAAGTAATGTTTGTATTTTTCTTTACATTTTCCCCATCCATGTTTGTTAAAACCGTATCGAGAATCAATGTAATGAGGTACCATCATTATAATGATTTGAGATCATATTACATCTTTTCCTAGAGATATTTTCATACTCTACGCAAGTACGATTTGGCAAATTAGTTCAATAGTAAGTTCATATGGTAACTTAATGAACACTGTGAAGTTTGGGTACATTGTACTGACTACGTCAGCTGGTATCATGGACCATAAAGAAGCAAGGAGGAAGAACATTGGTGGTAAAGTGCTCAGTTTCTTCTACTAATAAAACTATATCATGATGTGCAATGTGCTTTCACTTGTGTAGGCGTCAGACTTTTGAAGAGAGCAAATTTGGACTTGATGATGCTAGCTTTCACTTGTGTATGCAACAAAGAATTATGGGTAATCAAACGTTTTGTTAGCACTAGTTAGATATAACATTTATTAGTACCTGATGTGTAAATTTGTATACAAATGGTTATTGTATGTGAGTTAGGTCATTTTGTCGAAAAACTATTGTATTGGAATGGTTATGGATATCTTATTTGATTATATGGTTAATGTGTTTTTTAACTTATTTGAATATGATGATTATGTGAGTGATTGTTGATTGATATAACAGAACCAAAATAGACCATTAACAGGAAATAATAACATGAAAAAATGGTGTAAAATAATAAACAACTTTTAGTAGCGTTTCAAAAACGCTACTGAAATATATATAGCGGCGTTGAGTAAATGCAACCGTAAAACAGGGGTAAAGTTGGAAATTCTATTAGTAGCGCCAAAAAATCTTTTGGTGGCGTTTTTTAAATGCTACAAAAAGATTTATGGTGGCGTTTGAAAAACGCTGCCAAAAATGCATTTATAGTGGCGTTAAAATAAATACAACAAAAAATCATGGATTTTTAGTGGCATGTTTTCTCGTAACGATTATCAAAACGCCACCAAAAGTTTTTGTAGCGTTTTTTGAGCGCTACAAAAAATAAAATTTCTTGTAGTGGTACAAAGCCACCACTCACACAAGTGAGTCAAAAATATGTACATTAGATACTGAAAAATCAGAGTATCAAAATAGTGGACAAATATAAAGAGCTCTATCAGCATAGCAGATAATGTCCAAGCGGAAGCACAGAAAGCTAAGTCCAGAGGCCTAACCTGAAACAACTCGGTCTGACCCGAGCGAAAAAAACACTCGGGTCAGGATAGCTAAACAATCAGTTAATAAACTGAGATAAACATGATAGATAATGAGGCGATATATAACATAGTACTATAGACCACAAACTCTCACATAGAGAAGAAATAAACATCTAAGTATAGATGTATAGCAAACCTTGTCTCATTGGCATAACATAGTCACAAATGTCAAAACAAAACATCTAAGTAGAGATGTATAATAAGCCTCATATCATCTGCATAACGTAAGCACAAATGCTAAAACAAAAGCATCTAAGTAGAGATGTATAATAAGCCTCATATCATCGGCATAACGTAAGCACAAATGTCAAAACAAAAACATCGAAGTAGAGATGTCAAAAATGATACATCTAAGTAGAGATGTATAACAGGCCATCTAAGTAGAGATGCCAAAAACGATACATCTATGTAGAGATGTATAACGGCCATCTAAGTAGAGATGCCAAAAACGATACATCTATGTAGAGATGTATAACGGCCATCTAAGTAGAGATGCCAAAACGATACCTCTAAGGGAGACAGTCCGAAGACAGTATCCCAAAGGTAATAAAAGGAATGTGTCACGAACTATTAGCAAGGAACCCGTAAAGTGTTAACGTGAGTCCCATACCCCACGTTCGCACTAAACGGTTTACTAACCAATCATAAGCTTCCACATTGAAAGCAGTACAAAGTTCGCCTCATGTCATCGGTAAACTAGGCCGAAAGGCCAAAACGATCAATCAAATATGTCGGGGATTAACCGGAAAGGAAATACACACGGTTTCATAGGCCGGAGTTTTTTCCAACCATTTAAGCACCTTTCCACTTCGCTCGAAGTGCTAAAGTGTGAGTGTGAGATTTTATTATAGAAAATAATTACGGAAAACGGATTTATAATTGGTTTGAAATCACTTTAAAACGGCCTTTTAAAACTCCCCTATTGTGGAGTAATTAATTTATTAATTAAAAATAATATTATATAATAATTTCGAAAGCCATTTCGGAGTGAAAAATCCTTTTAAAACCTTTTTATAAGGCCCGTTTACGAAATCCAGCGACCAATCTCAAAGAAATCGATAAAACCAGAAAATCACTGAAAATATTCCAAGTGTTGGAAAATAGTCCAAAACTGACGCGAACCCAAGTTCGGAAAATTATTCGGACTAGCAGGCTGAATCCGAATGGCATGAGAACTGATAGGAAGGTAGTCCGACATTCCTAATTCAGAACGCAAAAGGAATTACTCGATTCTGACTTGAAACGAAGTCGCAGCGACGCTCCAAAGTCGTACCCGGAAACAGTGAATACACTGTTTCAGGCTGAGATCCGGGTCCCTCTTCGACAGCAATTTCGAAGAGTCAAATGAACTCGGATACTAATCGAACTTTCTGGAGATGGAGTTCGGAACTCCAGCTTTCCAACAAGTCCAAAATCGATGAAATCCGACAAAGGACGAGCCCGGGATGGCGTCGCAAAATCGGGGTTCTGTACTGAAAACAACGGGAGAAAAGAGACTAAGGCCTATAGTTATGCACTAACAGACCAGAGATGAAAAACCACAATTTTGGCATAGTAAACTTCCAATTCTGACAAAATGAATGAAGTAAAAGTTGTAGCTTAGTTTCTAAGCTTTCCGGAATGACCAAGATCGTCAAATTCCGATCGGGGATGAAAATTTTATGACTAAAACAATTCTCAGATTTAAATTCTATATCACTGTCAATGTGCTCTCGGGACAGTAGTAAGAATGCACAGTTTTGACCAAATTAACTTCGAAATTTCATGAAACTCAAAACATGAAAGTTTTAGCTCTAAATCTAAGCTTTCTAGAACATCCAAAATTATTAGATTTGGATAAGAAACGAGTAACTTATGGCCAAATCAATTTCAGGTTTTTATTCTATCAACCCTGTAGTTTGTTGTCAGGTCAGCGACAGACAAACGTGATTTCGACCATTCATACCACAAAATTACGCAAAACTCAAAACATACAAGTTATAGCTTACAGAATAAGATTTCTATAACATCAACAAAATCTTAATTCCGATTTAAGATGAATGAGATATGCCTAATTTACTAACAGCAATAAACTAATTATAATTTCAGCTAGCATATATTACCTTTTTCCCAAGCAAGAAAAATATGCACAAACACTTGATGTGCACTCCAAAAGCTAGAGAGAGGAGATCAAGAGGCTTCATAACAAAAATAAACCAAAAACCATGTATTAAAAATTAATTTCAGAAATTAGAATGAAGATTAGAGAGTGATTAGAGAAGGATTGCTTTACCTTTTAACGTGTATTAACCTAGATTAGCTATGTGGAGAGGAAAATGGATCTTCTACCAAATGGAGGCCATTAATTAGGTTTTGCTCTAGGGTTTAAGGGTTGATGGAATGAGATGTTGGCTGAAACAAATGGGTAGAAGATGGTTTATAGGCTAATGGAAGTGGGTTAGTGGGCCTAATACCCATTAGGACTTGGAATATGTTCTATATCTCAAGTTAGCTAATTTCTCTAAATACAAACTACACATTATTTACTCATAAAATTTTAAAATATGTTACCAAAATAATTTAGCTATAGTTATAAAATTTTACATCACAATATTTGCCAACTTACAATTTAACCCCTAATTATTCCAAAACATCTTTTAGTCAAAATTGCCCAAAAATCATCGTTTTGCAATTAAATTGTAAATTAAATTCCCAATTCAAATATTGCACTATTTTACACATATAAAATTTTGCAATATTATAAATTTCCATTTACCCTAATTAATTTCCATTAAATTCTCCATTTTACACTTAAGCCCAAAATATTAATTTATTCAAAATAACTAACTTTTGAACAAATTAGCCACATTAAAAATTCATTAATAGCTCCAATTAAATTAAAATCAAAATTTTTGTTTATTATTTGGTAATTGCAATCATGGGTTGTTACAGTAAAATTTTGCAATATTATAAATTTCCATTTACCCTAATTAATTTCCATTAAATTCTCCATTTTATACTTAAGCCCAAAATATTAATTTATTCAAAATAACTAACTTTTGAACAAATTAGCCACATTAAAAATTCATTAATAGCTCCAATTAAATTAAAATCAAAATTTTAATTTATTATTTGGTAATTGCAATCACGGGTTGTTACAAACAATAAATCAAAAAATACAGTGTTAAATAAATTATGTGGTGAACCTCATGTGCACAATATGGGTTCACACTAGTTAATACTAAGATTTGATAGAAGTTAAAAGTTATATAAGATCGGTTTTAGGGAGGCAATATGGGGTGGTAGATACGAATTAAATCGAATTGTGTCGTCAACATATTGAAGATCAGATACTCCATCAAAATGAATTCTATCCTCTGTTCTAGGTAAAATATCACTATGTATTTCATGTTTAATGATTTTTTTTAATTTCGATAATCAAATTAAACAGTAAAGGTGAAAGTGGATCACCCTGACGAAGGCGATATTTGGATTTAATTTTGTTACCCTTAGAACCTTTGATTAGAATGGAGGATACACTAGTCTTTAGGATAAGGTTAATCTAGGAGTCCACCTGTCTATAAATATTCTGGCTCTTAAGGTGTCTAATAGAGTGTGCCAATCAATCAGGTTAAAAAGCTTTGGAAGAATCTAATTGAAGGAGAAAGAACATGGTTGTATTCTTGTGGCAGTAGATATTGAATTCATGTGCATTAACTACAACATGAATTATATATCTACCTTGAATAAAATTTCATTTGAGATTTATAGATTAAATTATCTATTTTAATTTGTAGTCTATTTGCTAGCATTTTAGTGATTATTTTAAATGAGTAGTTAATTAGAGATATAGGTCTAAAATATGTTAGTACCTTCATGTTTAGGAATAAGAGTTACATTGTAAAGTTTGAATATACTTAATTAATGATTTTTGCTATAAAGCTCATCAAATAAACTTGTGATATCGTTTTTCTATTATATGCCAGAATTTTTAATAGAAGATCCATGAGAAACCATCCATTCCAAGGGCCTTATCACTAGGCATACCCTTAATTGTCATCCTGAATTCTTCTTTGTGAAACCAGAATCTAATTCAGATGAAGGTAGGTCCTTGGTCGTGTACTAGGTAGTCCAATCCAGCAAAGTTTTATCTCTATATTATTACTATATATTTCCATAAAATATTTAGTAAAGAGATTATTAAGGTTAACTTCTTATGGATGTTCCACTCCACTAACTCTAGTTGATTTAGTAGCGTTATTATGTCTTCACCTACCATTAACAGTTTGGTGGAAATTTTTAGTATTTTTATCTCTTTACTTGAGCCATTGAACGTGAAGTCATTGTTTCCACATACTTTCTTCTTGATCCATCTTCATGTATAAATCCCTTCAGGGTAATAATTTTTTCTTCCCCTTATTATCTAAAGTTCTAATTTCCCATATTATGTTTAGTTACAATATTTCACTATGAATCTTGATACTGCCAAGAACATTAATTTTCTAATACTTTAAGAATTTTCTTAGCTCCTTCAGTTTGAATACAAATTTATCCACTGGTTTTAAAAAATATAGTTATCCAGGTGTTTCTACTTCGAAATTATAAGGTCTTCAAAGTTGTTTTCTTTGAATTTTTTTTATTTGAAAGAATTAAATTTAATCATTAATCATGGAAGTTCAATAATATGGGATAGTAGATGGAGATAAGGATGGAAAGTACATACATCATTTTTAGTGGGAATTTGTCTTTCAATTATTCAAAAACAAAGAATCTATCTAGTAGATCCATCAAAGTAACCCTTCTTTCATTTGACCAGGCGAATCTTCTTCATATGATAAGTAAGTCAATTATATTTTTTTGATTGATAATATAATTAAAATCTTCCATATCACTGAAGTCACCCACTCTTGGTGATTGCTCACTAATAAATCTGGTGACAATGAAGTCCCCTCCTATAATTGTAATGACCCGCAAACCCGTACCCCTTGAATCGACACTATTTTCCAATATATCGACTCAAAGTGAACGGAAATACGAACCATTGGGGTTGAAGAAGAAGGAGGTAGAAGAAGAAGAAATAAAATAACAACAGAATCTAACCATCGCAGCGGAATAAAATATAATAGATAATAAATGATCTTTACAGAAAAGAAACTATATCTGTTTATACATACATCACCAGAATACAACATCAGAGTACAATATAATCAACATCACAATTCAGGACAGTTATAATAACTCATCCCACATACAGAATACACAACATACACAACACAATGGAATATACATCATATACGTGTGATACGTCTCGCCATCCAGCTCGTCTCCTGAGCTACTCAGTATCCTTTCCTGTAATCTATAATACTCGGTCCGACCCGAGCATTTTAATAAAATAACACCCGAGTCAGTCTGGAAAACCAGCATGAGAAAACACACTCAATTGGATTATTAAAGTTTTCCAAACCCTTTGAAATCAAAAGCATCTCGTAAGACCACGCCATAAATAAACATGTCGGGTTTTTACCTTACGATAGCCAAAACACTTTTTATCAAATCCGTCTGATATTATAATAGTGTTAATTGAAAGTAAAATAGAATCTAGCTGAAATGCTTGCATCTCACGTTTCAGCAATAGTTGGGCACAATCAAAACCGTACAGGCACGTAGGGAGAATGGATTTCCAACTAATGACTAGGTACTGGGGTACCACCTGTCATAGTACCTGGTCTAGATCAGTGTACCGAGGACCACACCCGATCCCTTGCAACACAAAGCCGGAACTACCCCTTACTGGATAATTCCGAGTAAGATCACCCCACGGTTGGGATCAGCAACCGCACCACTAAGCTGAAATAAAAGGGACATCTAGATAGGGATGACCTCACCCTAATGGGTGCTACCCACATAGCCTTGCTGCATAACCCCTGATTTTTAGTCATTCTCAGTTGATGAGGCTTGAGGCTAAGCGTTACCTTTTAGAACATATTACTTAGAATGCTCATCGTTCACCTGACGATGTTCTAGAAGCATTCATCCATACAAGTCCGTCCCGGGTTCGAACGGAACCGAAGGCACTACTCCTACTACATCCATTTTGGAATTATCCTCAGGATTAGTAGCGACTAGCCCTTGACCTTCACTGCTCCATCTTCGACTCCAAACTCGTTTTCCCCACGAAAATGTACAAACCAAATCGATGTGGTTTTCGGAAAATAAATCCCGATCCCGGTCTCTTCGAAATGATCAGTGCATTGGACAATATTGATAGTCGGTTATTTAACTATCAAATAACATTCACAAACAACCATCAGACCTTTAAATAATTTCTCCCAAATTATTTATTAACCTCAAAATATCTTCGCAAGATATATTTCCACTTTCAAACCTTTGAAGACAGTTTCAAACCATCTTTCTCTCACGGAATAAATTCCCCAAATGTTTTCTATTTCCATTGGAATCACCAAGTACAAACACTTTAGATATTTAAAGTAATTTAAAATACTATATTATAAAATATACTTTAAAAAAAACATTTAAATTAAAACTACTTTAATACTTTATTCAAAGGTATATACTTTAAGAATATTTAAAATAAAACTACTTAATATAAAACTAACTTTTTATCTCTTAAAACACAATACTCATTTAACTTTTAAATAATTACTACCAAAATAAAATTTTGAAATCACTTACTTTAAAATTTAAACATTTAAAAATACTAATTTTTCTAAAACATGCTTTTAGAACAACTTTAAAACTTTTAACTTATACTTAAAAGTTTGCTTTGAAAACGTACTTGGTTATCCAGGGAAATACACTTCTCTTTCACATCTTTTTTTAAAATAAATCACTATTTATTTTTTTAACAAATTTACCCAATCCTTTAATAAATTCCCATAGTGAGTTTTTCTTACAAATATCCACTGATATATTACTTCACTTTTATAAACCCATTTTATAAATCTCATGGTCTCAAATTCCTTTTAAAATCCTAGTTTCAAGTACTAAATCAATTTCCAAATTGATTTTCAAAATTTACTCCATTTAAAATAAATTCCTTTACTTATCCAATTTTATTTCAGAACTTATAAATTTTAGGTTTAACTTCCTCATGATGATTTAAAATCTTACTCTAACTGATAATACAAATTTCCACATTTATTCCAAGATTTTCTTTTATTTCTGTCTAAACCATTTTAATTCTGAATTCAAAAATAAACTTTTCACTCCTTAATTAATATTACTTAAGTTTAGAAATCCTCTTATCCCCATTTATTCAAAAATCTCCTTTCCCATACTTAGAATTTATTCCTTGGAATTTTAAAATTACTTTTATTCTTTTCCAACTCATTCTTTAAATTATTCAAATTCTCAAAATTTATTTTTCTTAAAAATTATCTCTTTATTTTCTCATCAAAAATCCAATCTATATATTTTTGATAACTCAGAATACCCAAATGTATTCAATTAAACACATCATCCAATAATTCCAAATACCAATGGAATTTATCACAGATTTATCAAATAATCATATCATAGAATATTAAACAATCTAAATATTTTGAGGAATCCAGTTGGATCCCACCAACCTATTTCCCTGCATCCACAGACGTTAGCACAATACCAATTCCACTTCGAGGTGGAATATCGCGGTATATGGGATTAATATAATATCATCCGCTATTATGCGGCGCATAGGGTTTCATCCGCTATATAATGCGGGAATATCAATCACTCCAATATATATATATACTACTATATATTATCACATCCAATCAATTCAATCATTCAACTAGTTACTTAAATTTAACCATCTAAATTTAAATAGCAATCCAGAAGAGTGAGATTAACTCACCTTTGATTTTTGTTTTGCAATCGACACCAAACCGGCTTGTTTTCTTCACGATTTCTAGACCTTGATAAACATTATGATTTATTAATACTTTAGCTATTTGAACAGTCTACTATCATTTAATAATATTTTAAACAATCGAAAAATTAATTTCCATTTAATAGATTTAATTAACTAATGATTTAGTTTTAAACTAATTTTCTTTTTATAAATTATTTTCTAGTTACCCAAAATAATTACATAAGTTAACTAAACAAATTAATCACTATAATAAATTAGTAAATTGTATTTTATTTTTATTTTCCATTTTCAAACCGCATAAATAAATAATCCATGTAGATTTTAAAAATCAAATTTTTATATAAACCCTTATACTTTCCAAAATTTTATATATTCGTATATTTACTGTTTCCTATGCATATATGTGTGTGTGTGTATATATATATATTTAAAACATAACTGTTTTATATTTCTTACTGTATACGTCTGTAAAAATAGAAACTTCCTTCCTCTATATACATTTGGAAAAATAAGAAATCTGGTTTTAAAATCCTTCTTTGTATATTATACTATTATATTTAAATTGAAAAGAAAATAAATCGAGTATACCTTCACTGCCCCCTATTGACGAAACCCTAGCCTCGAACCTCAGCTTCCATCACCGACCAGTGTTCGCCTCGCCATCGTAACCTCCAACCGATCGCGACCATCTCCACTCGCCTCCATCACGTTGCTCGACCACCCACCGCCCAAACTCCACGCACTCGCGAGTCTTCTACCTCCCTCCGATCGCCCAGCCTCCCACTTGGCTCATGACGCGGTGGCTGACTCCCCCTCGAGGCTATCGCTTCCTTGCGCGCGTGCGACATCTGCCGCGTCACCCCTCGTGCTCGGGGTCGAGCTTCCGCTCGGCCATTGATTGATTTTTTCAATTATATTTTCATTCAATTGAGAATAAACTGAAGAGAGGGGAAGAGTGAGTTTTGATTTGAACGGCAAGAGTATTGAGCTTCAGATTCTGTTTTTTTTAAAAAAAAAACGAAGACTCGTGGTAATCCTTGGAGAACACGTGTTCTCAAGGTGGACAAGTGTAGGATGAGTCTACAGTATACTGAAGGAAAATTCATATTAAATTTAAATTTAAATTTAAATTGTCTCGATTTCCACAACTCACAATCTCGATCTCCAATCAAGGCGTGCCGCCAGGCGTTTATAATGTTAAACCCTTATTCCGAATGCAGTGGAAAAGGTTTCGAGTCCTAACTCGATCGTATGGAGAAGATAGCTTTTTGGACCAGCTATAATATTAAATTTTCAATAAAATTTCCAACGCGTTTACAATCCGTACGATCACACGATAACTCCGAATATCACGAAATTTGAAATCCAATAATAACACAATATTACAGATCCAATAGAACTGGTTTCGTCGAATTCCGAGACTGTAACGACCCGACTTTTTCTCCACAGAAAGTCGTATCGTTATGAAGAAAGAAAGGGATAGAAGAAGAAAGGATAGAAAAGAAGAAACAACAACACAAAAGAATCTCACAGCGGAAATGAATGAAATATAATATATCATATAGAATATTACATAGTATCATATACATCGGAGTTACACAACTTATACAACACATATTAGACAGTTATAAACATCTGTCTAATTCATACAACTCAAGTATCACAGATACAGACACAACATATACACAGCGGAATCATCATATATCTACACGGTGAAGCCTCATGCTCCAAATCTCCTCCAGAATTCGTCAAAGCTAACCTGAATCCCTCGACTACTCAATACAATATTGAGTACCCAAGAGTTTAATAAAACAGAAAATAAACACTTGGGTCAGACATGGGTCTGGTGTGAGTAAACGGGTTAAGGTTGTTTAACTTTGAAAAACCTTCGAAAGAAAAAGTATCTCGTAAGACTTCCCGCACATAAACACGGAAAAGTTTTTACCTTACGATAACCAAAACATTTGATAGGAAATTCAGTGATATTATAATAGGGTCTAGGGTTTTCAAATAAATACTCATATAGCTGAAATTGTTACATTATTAAATTCCAGCATACTAGCCACAAAGTGGGTTATACAATCAAAACCGTAAGGGCACGTAGGAAGAATGGGTTTCCATACAATGGCAGGGCTACTGGGGTACCGCCCGTCACAGTACGTGGCCTAGATCACCGTACCGAGGAGTACGCCCGCTCCCCTGCAACACAAAGCCGGAACCATCCCTTACTGGATAATTCCGAACAAGATAATCCCGTAGTTGGCGCGACCAACCACACACTAAGCCGAATAAAAGAAAAGGGACCTCTAGACAGGGATCTATCTTGCTCTCAGTGGGTGCTACCCACGAAACCTTGCTGCACCTCCCCTGTTTTAGCCATTCCCGGTTGATGAGGCTTGAGGTTACGATTACCTTTAATCAGAACATATCACTTAGAATGCTCATCGTCCGCCTGACGATGTGCTGAAAGCATTCAATCCATATAAGTTCGTTCCGGGTTCGAACGAAACCGAAGGCATTATCTCGTTACACTCGTTTTGGAATCACCCTCAGAGTTAACGACAATAACCCTTGCACTCTGAATCTTCATCTTCACTTGAGATTCACGACCTATCGTTAATTTGGATCGATGTGGTATTCGGGTCTCCAGACCTGGAATTCCGGTATACGGAAACCCGATCCCGGTCTCATCGAAATCCAAAACGTATCTTTTAAGGCCAAGTTGTTTAAAGGTTTAAACAATTCAATTCAATACTTGAATTCACACAGTATTAACATAGATAAATATCACACATTTATCACAGATATATCCAATATCATTCAACCATCCATAAGTAATGATTTATACCATCTATAATTAATTTAAAATAAATTAAATTAATTACTTCATTCTATAAATCCTACTTACTTAACCATTAATTAATTATAAATCAATTAATTAATTATCCTCTAATTATTCATTTCAATTAATCATCCTTGATTAATTATCTTTTAATTACATTCAAGTAATTAGTCTTTAATTAATTTCACAAATTAATTATTCTTAACCATTATAGTAATTAATCTTTAATTACTTCATAAACTAATTAACTATAATTAATCACTTTAATCCTTAATTAATTACATTAATTAATTACTTTTTAATTACTTATTATTGATTAATTAGTCTTAATTAATCAACTTTTAATTACATCATTAACTATATTTAATTAATGATTTCTTAATTACTTCTTTAATTAATTACTCCATTTAAATTAATTACATTTAATAATTAATCTTTAATTAGTCACATTTATAAATTACCTTTGATTAATCTCATTCAATAATTAACTTCCCTTAATTACTTAATTATATAAATTAATTATTCCTTAATTAATTATCTTTAATTAATCCCTTGATTAATTTCAAAGTAATTTAATCCAAATTTCTTTCATCCTTAATTCATCTTTCATTAATTACATCCAGTAATTATCATTAATTATTTTACTAAATAATTATACTCCATTAATTACATTAAGTAATTATTTATCATATCATCAAGTGTTTAAATTAATTAAACTTATTTAATTAACTTAAACAAATTTCATTTAAACTTAATTAATTACATTGAGTAATTAATTCCTTAATTACTTCTATTAATTAACTCTAATTAATTCATTAAATAATTATCCTTTATTCATTAATTAACCACTAATTACTTATACTAAGTAATTCTACCTTATTAATTATATTAAGTAATTATCCTTAATTTTAAATTAATTAACCTCTAATTAATTAACTTATAACCCTTAATTATTAATTTTAAATAAATTAATTAAATCAATTAATTGTTCTTAAGTAATTTCTTAATTAATTCTTTATCATTATTAATTAAATGAATTACTTATACTTAATTTACCTTAATTAACTTAATTAATTTCAAGACATTAAAAATCTTAATTATTTAAGATAAAACATTCTCTTATTAATACCTTAATTACCATTAATCATTTTATCTTAATAATTAATTTTACTTAATTAAATCATTAATTAAGTTTCTAAGATACTCATTTAACCAGATAAATTAAAGTTACAAAACATAACTTACCTTAAATGCTTTAAACATTTTCGGGTAAAAGTTTACATCTAGTTTCAATTTAAATTTTAAAACTTCCTTTTATAAAAATCTTTAAACTTTTGAAAACTGTTTCTAAACTTACTTTGGTCTAATCCGATCATTACTTGAGAGCCACCGAGTTCTCTTCTTTCTTTTATTTCAAAAACTTATTTAAATTTTTAAATTTTAAAACCTGTTACCACTAAACTGTTATCAGGCTAAAAATTTCAATCTACTCGAGTTCCACTCCAGTCACGCCCTCAAACACACGAGCATCACTTCGAGTAAAAACCCAAACGACTCGAGAAACCCCGAGTATTCCTCTTCTTTCCCAAACAAGCGAAACCCAGAACCAAATACCCCGTGCACACGTACATGTGCACATCCACCCTGACCCCTTCCGATCATCGTTGCGACCTTCAAAATGTCGTCGACATCATCGTCGACTAGCCCAAACTCCTAGAAACTCGAAAATACATCCAACTCGAAATTGAGCAAATCAAAATCTTACTGGAACTAGACATGGTCGACCAAATCACCTCGCCCCAAGAATTCCGATCACCAGAGACTTCGAAATTCTGGCCATAGCCTCGCCGAAGACCCATTCACCTTTTCCCCCACCTGCGATTGTCTCCGATCTACCCTCGACCACGCACGAGCTCGAGAACTATGCCGACCCAAAACTAGTCCTTAAACCCTATTTCGACAACGCGCGGCCACCGTGGCGTTTGAGAAATTCGTTCACCATTTTTCCAGAGATCTCCAACGTGCCAGCTTCCACCATGAACAATCACGACACACCAAACATTGCCGATCAACAGGAATGGACGAAAATGCATTTTCCGTTCATCCCACGATTTCTCTTTCAATACACTGTTAAAAATCATCGTTCTCGAAAACGATTTAGATTATATAAGTAAATCAAATAATTAAGGAAATCGAATTTTATCATATATTAAGTTCCACTGCATATTCTCGTTCCAGGTTAAACTACTTGTTAACCATACTTTCAAGTATTTTTAAAATTAAGTTCTGATAATTTTAAATCCATTTTGTTTTAACATAACAATCTATAGAAGATTATGGGGAGAGGAATTGAATTTTGAACAGGTTTTAAAAACTAGAAACAATGAACAAAATCAATGATATCATACAGACATGCACACACAAATTTACACACATATATATATACAAGCATGCAGGCCTATTTAACCATTAAACAAACATTTTTCATAATATACTTCCATTGTCAATTCAAACATCAAGACATAGAAGTAAAAATCAAGTAGGTTGGCTTACTGGAAAACTAGAACAGAGGAGCAATTTATATGTATACAGATATATTCACATCCATACATCTATTCAACATGATATACTATACTAATACACAGATCTACCACATGCATTAAAGATTAAAAGATTTTTAGTTTTGAAAAGTTTGTTTACTCACTTTTTAAAACAGAGAACAGGATGTATATATATATATACACAGACATATACATTCATATTCATATGCACAGACATTCATATATATGCATGCATTCACATCATAACATATACAACCATATTCTACAACAATTCATCACATGCAGCTATATAACAACATATTTTTAAAACTGTTTTTAAGTTGAAATGTTTACTCACCAGTTTAAAGAAGAATAGAGCCTCCATTTTGAAAAACCTTTGATAACTTTTGAACTTTAAAAACTGGAAAATGCTCTGATCTTTTAAAACTTGAAACTGAAATGCTTTAAATCCCCAGAAGCTTTGCATGCTACTGAAACTTGGTTACAAACAGACTTGAAGAACAAATGCAGGCTTCCAGATGAAGAAAATGCAGATTTGTTTCCTTTTTAAAAATGATTTGCAGTCTTCTTTTAAAAATGAGTTACAGGTTTTTGAATATTTCTGGTTTGAGGAGAATGTTTCAGGTTATTGAATTAGATTTTTGTTTGAGAAGTATTGATTTCGAATTTGATTTTGAAAAATAAGTTTCAGCTGAAATTTTCTTTAGTATAGAATTGTAAAATGAGAAAAGAAAAAGAAGGAAGAGGGCAAATGCTTATATAAACTGAAAATGCTTTAAAAATAAAAATAAAAGAAAAAACTAAATTTAATGACACTTGTCTCAAATATCAACATTTGTCATCTTGAATTAATATTTACTTAACACATGCTATTAGGTTACTTAATGTATTAACACATGTCATTTAAGTAATTTCTCATATTTTTATTTATTTTAAAAGTAATTAAAAAGTCTTTTTCTTATTTATTAAACACTTATCTATATATATTACTTATTAAAGATAAACAAAAGCTAATTATACTTATAAATAAAAGTTTATACAAATATTATAAAATCCAAAACAATTTAAATATATATATATCCAAATAGAAATATCTTATTAACTTTTAAAAGATAAAATCATCAATTAAATACTAATTTAATCAGATTATTAAATTAAATTCAAATCTTATTATCAAAGATCATCCATATCAATTTAATTATTCAACAGATTATTAAATTGATATTGTCAAAATTTCCGGGATATTACATTCCTCCCCCCTTAAAATAATTTCGTCCCCGAAATTTAAACAAAGGTAATTTAATAATCTTATAAAAAAAATTTAAATTTTAAAACACAAGCATATACTATCATCCATATTCTAACAACCATAGCAACCAATTCATCCAATCAAACAATTCTAACTATCTAGACCAAATTCTAGATAAAATTCCTCGAGTTTCCCCAAGTATATATATATACCGGGATACTCGCTCTACAAATAATCTAAACAACTAAGCTATAGATCTCCTACACATCTAGATCTATATAACTAAACAAGATATCAGACTACAGACGAGTCTGACTCAACTACCCAACTTCCAGAACTGCAGATTCTCAACCAGAGATAGATCAAATACGTATTCCCTTAGAAATACGTAAAACTCAATGAATTCCAGTTATCCAAACTGACAATTCAACCAAGTAGACCAATTACTTATCCAAATCAGAACACAGACGAGATCCAAACATAACTCTACTTCACAACATCAGTAGATTCCAAACTTACTTCTCCCATCCAGAGATACACTCCAAAATGCTTTCGCTGCTCAACTCCGATATGAGGTAGGACACAAGCACAGACTGGACAACTCACTTCTAGAAATAAGGTTCACGGATCCATACAGAAAACTCAGATATTCCAGCAAAACTTGAGCTGCTTCGCCAACTCCATCTCTAGGAAACATCCTTCCACTAGACTGAACCACCGGTATCACTCATGGAATCCAGTCGATAAGAAAACTCAATCTTCAGATGCGGAAAAACTTCTGACTTCTCTGAAGACATCCAGAAAAATTCTGACAACCCAAGAGAACACTCAGACAATCGCAAGTCACTTTTGCGATCAACCCAGCCTAATTCCAAACAGACTGTTCTCTCTTTACCAATCAGAACAGCTTACACTTATTTATCCAATTTATCGAAGAAATGGATCCACTCTGCTGCTTCTGAACTTCACTTCCAGAAAAACTGCTCATCCAAAAAAACTTCCTACCATCCCAGAATACCCTGAGCTGCACTGCTGACACTGATGCCAAGGACTTCCTATCCAAAACTCTTCGAGAAACTCGGACTCCAAACCAACAGAAACACCGTGCTGAACTCAGCCACAACACCGAAGCAGACACACTTCATTAACTTGTTCCAAAGAAAACATCTTCGGGAACATCCATAGTCACTGCATCTCATCACACAGCTACTATTACCTGAGATACCATCACTCGCTTCTGTTCTCCGACAGATCCAACTCTACCCATCCAAACTTCAAAGATGAACTCCGAACCTTAACAGGTTTTCTTCAGAGATCGATGAAATCCTCACAATTGCAAAGTTCACTCGAGACGGTATTAGGTCTACAGTCTCGACAGATACACTTCCAACCTCAACACTCAGACTCCTAATCCTAGATGATAAATTATTATCATCTCAACCAATCATTACAAATACCATATACATTTAAAATGATACTTTTTTTATATAGAAATTATATTTGGGTAAAATTATTTCATCTACCTTTTTAAAACAATATTGTGTCTGTTGGCCTGGTCCAAGTGTTTAGAGATCCCTATCAATAACGTTAGCTACTCGTATTGACCAGAATCCATATACCACTCAACCGATCAATTAACACAATATAAAACCATTTTATATAACTAACAAATACGCGCTCTCATATATATATATATACACTCGGACTCAAACAGGTTGCTACTGATCCTATTTCTAATGAACAATCCTTCCGAACCTAGGTATTCACTCAACCTAGTGTTCTGATATTCACTTAACCAAAAGCTTAGGCATTCGCTCAACCTATGCTCCGATACCACGTGTAACGACCCGACTTTTTCTCCACAGAAAGTCGTATCGTTATGAAGAAAGAAAGGGATAGAAGAAGAAAGGATAGAAAAGAAGAAACAACAACACAAAAGAATCTCACAGCGGAAACGAATGAAATATAATATATCATATAGAATATTACATAGTATCATATACATCGGAGTTACACAACTTATACAACACATATTAGACAGTTATAAACATCTGTCTAATTCATACAACTCAAGTATCACAGATACAGACACAACATATACACAGCGGAATCATCATATATCTACACGGTGAAGCCTCCTGCTCCAAATCTCCTCCAGAATTCGTCAAAGCTAACCTGAATCCCTCGACTACTCAATACAATATTGAGTACCCAAGAGTTTAATAAAACAGAAAATAAACACTTAGGTCAGACATGGGTCTGGTGTGAGTAAACGGGTTAAGGTTGTTTAACTTTGAAAAACCTTCGAAAGAAAAAGTATCTCGTAAGACTTCCCGCACATAAACACGGAAAAGTTTTTACCTTACGATAACCAAAACATTTGATAGGAAATTCAGTGATATTATAATAGGGTCTAGGGTTTTCAAATAAATACTCATATAGCTGAAATTGTTACATTATTAAATTCCAGCATACTAGCCACAAAGTGGGTTATACAATCAAAACCGTAAGGGCACGTAGGAAGAATGGGTTTCCATACAATGGCAGGGCTACTGGGGTACCGCCCGTCACAGTACGTGGCCTAGATCACCGTACCGAGGAGTACGCCCGCTCCCCTGCAACACAAAGCCGGAACCATCCCTTACTGGATAATTCCGAACAAGATAATCCCGTAGTTGGCGCGACCAACCACACACTAAGCCGAATAAAAGAAAAGGGACCTCTAGACAGGGACCTATCTTGCTCTCAGTGGGTGCTACCCACGAAACCTTGCTGCACCTCCCCTGTTTTAGCCATTCCCAGTTGATGAGGCTTGAGGTTACGATTACCTTTAATCAGAACATATCACTTAGAATGCTCATCGTCCGCCTGACGATGTGCTGAAAGCATTCAATCCATATAAGTTCGTTCCGGGTTCGAACGAAACCGAAGGCATTATCTCGTTACACTCGTTTTGGAATCACCCTCAGAGTTAACGACAATAACCCTTGCACTCTGAATCTTCATCTTCACTTGAGATTCACGACCTATCGTTAATTTGGATCGATGTGGTATTCGGGTCTCCAGACCTGGAATTCCGGTATACGGAAACCCGATCCCGATCTCATCGAAATCCAAAACGTATCTTTTAAGGCCAAGTTGTTTAAAGGTTTAAACAATTCAATTCAATACTTGAATTCACACAGTATTAACATAGATAAATATCACACATTTATCACAGATATATCCAATATCATTCAACCATCCATAAGTAATGATTTATACCATCTATAATTAATTTAAAATAAATTAAATTAATTACTTCATTCTATAAATCCTACTTACTTAACCATTAATTAATTATAAATCAATTAATTAATTATCCTCTAATTATTCATTTCAATTAATCATCCTTGATTAATTATCTTTTAATTACATTCAAGTAATTAGTCTTTAATTAATTTCACAAATTAATTATTCTTAACCATTATAGTAATTAATCTTTAATTACTTCATAAACTAATTAACTATAATTAATCACTTTAATCCTTAATTAATTACATTAATTAATTACTTTTTAATTACTTATTATTGATTAATTAGTCTTAATTAATCAACTTTTAATTACATCATTAACTATATTTAATTAATGATTTCTTAATTACTTCTTTAATTAATTACTCCATTTAAATTAATTACATTTAATAATTAATCTTTAATTAGTCACATTTATAAATTACCTTTGATTAATCTCATTCAATAATTAACTTCCCTTAATTACTTAATTATATAAATTAATTATTCCTTAATTAATTATCTTTAATTAATCCCTTGATTAATTTCAAAGTAATTTAATCCAAATTTCTTTCATCCTTAATTCATCTTTCATTAATTACATCCAGTAATTATCATTAATTATTTTACTAAATAATTATACTCCATTAATTACATTAAGTAATTATTTATCATATCATCAAGTGTTTAAATTAATTAAACTTATTTAATTAACTTAAACAAATTTCATTTAAACTTAATTAATTACATTGAGTAATTAATTCCTTAATTACTTCTATTTATTAACTCTAATTAATTCATTAAATAATTATCCTTTATTCATTAATTAACCACTAATTACTTATACTAAGTAATTCTACCTTATTAATTATATTAAGTAATTATCCTTAATTTTAAATTAATTAACCTCTAATTAATTAACTTATAACCCTTAATTATTAATTTTAAATAAATTAATTAAATCA
Source organism: Allium fistulosum (assembly GCA_030737815.1). NCBI lineage: Eukaryota > Viridiplantae > Streptophyta > Magnoliopsida > Asparagales > Amaryllidaceae > Allium > Allium fistulosum. The sequence continues at coordinate 925,578,084 of CM060906.1, forward strand.
ATTAATTGTTCTTAAGTAATTTCTTAATTAATTCTTTATCATTATTAATTAAATGAATTACTTATACTTAATTTACCTTAATTAACTTAATTAATTTCAAGACATTAAAAATCTTAATTATTTAAGATAAAACATTCTCTTATTAATACCTTAATTACCATTAATCATTTTATCTTAATAATTAATTTTACTTAATTAAATCATTAATTAAGTTTCTAAGATACTCATTTAACCAGATAAATTAAAGTTACAAAACATAACTTACCTTAAATGCTTTAAACATTTTCGGGTAAAAGTTTACATCTAGTTTCAATTTAAATTTTAAAACTTCCTTTTATAAAAATCTTTAAACTTTTGAAAACTGTTTCTAAACTTACTTTGGTCTAATCCGATCATTACTTGAGAGCCACCGAGTTCTCTTCTTTCTTTTATTTCAAAAACTTGTTTAAATTTTTAAATTTTAAAACCTGTTACCACTAAACTGTTATCAGGCTAAAAATTTCAATCTACTCGAGTTCCACTCCAGTCACGCCCTCAAACACACGAGCATCACTTCGAGTAAAAACCCAAACGACTCGAGAAACCCCGAGTATTCCTCTTCTTTCCCAAACAAGCGAAACCCAGAACCAAATACCCCGTGCACACGTACACGTGCACATCCACCCTGACCCCTTCCGATCATCGTTGCGACCTTCAAAATGTCGTCGACATCATCGTCGACTAGCCCAAACTCCTAGAAACTCGAAAATACATCCAACTCGAAATTGAGCAAATCAAAATCTTACTGGAACTAGACATGGTCGACCAAATCACCTCGCCCCAAGAATTCCGATCACCAGAGACTTCGAAATTCTGGCCATAGCCTCGCCGAAGACCCATTCACCTTTTCCCCCACCTGCGATTGTCTCCGATCTACCCTCGACCACGCACGAGCTCGAGAACTATGCCGACCCAAAACTAGTCCTTAAACCCTATTTCGACAACGCGCGGCCACCGTGGCGTTTGAGAAATTCGTTCACCATTTTTCCAGAGATCTCCAACGTGCCAGCTTCCACCATGAACAATCACGACACACCAAACATTGCCGATCAACAGGAATGGACGAAAATGCATTTTCCGTTCATCCCACGATTTCTCTTTCAATACACTGTTAAAAATCTTGATTCCACTTCCAAAAATCATCGTTCTCGAAAACGATTTAGATTATATAAGTAAATCAAATAATTAAGGAAATCGAATTTTATCATATATTAAGTTCCACTGCATATTCTCGTTCCAGGTTAAACTACTTGTTAACCATACTTTCAAGTATTTTTAAAATTAAGTTCTGATAATTTTAAATCCATTTTGTTTTAACATAACAATCTATAGAAGATTATGGGGAGAGGAATTGAATTTTGAACAGGTTTTAAAAACTGGAAACAATGAACAGAATCAATGATATCATACAGACATGCACACACAAATTTACACACATATATATATACAAGCATGCAGGCCTATTTAACCATTAAACAAACATTTTTCATAATATACTTCCATTGTCAATTCAAACATCAAGACATAGAAGTAAAAATCAAGTAGGTTGGCTTACTGGAAAACTAGAACAGAGGAGCAATTTATATGTATACAGATATATTCACATCCATACATCTATTCAACATGATATACTATACTAATACACAGATCTACCACATGCATTAAAGATTAAAAGATTTTTAGTTTTGAAAAGTTTGTTTACTCACTTTTTAAAACAGAGAACAGGATGTATATATATATATACACAGACATATACATTCATATTCATATGCACAGACATTCATATATATGCATGCATTCACATCATAACATATACAACCATATTCTACAGCAATTCATCACATGCAGCTATATAACAACATATTTTTAAAACTGTTTTTAAGTTGAAATGTTTACTCACCAGTTTAAAGAAGAACAGAGCCTCCATTTTGAAAAACCTTTGATAACTTTTGAACTTTAAAAACTGGAAAATGCTCTGATCTTTTAAAACTTGAAACTGAAATGCTTTAAATCCCCAGAAGCTTTGCATGCTACTGAAACTTGGTTACAAACAGACTTGAAGAACAAATGCAGGCTTCCAGATGAAGAAAATGCAGATTTGTTTCCTTTTTAAAAATGATTTGCAGTCTTCTTTTAAAAATGAGTTATAGGTTTTTGAATATTTCTGGTTTGAGGAGAATGTTTCAGGTTATTGAATTAGATTTTTGTTTGAGAAGTATTGATTTCGAATTTGATTTTGAAAAATAAGTTTCAGCTGAAATTTTCTTTAGTATAGAATTGTAAAATGAGAAAAGAAAAAGAAGGAAGAGGGCGAATGCTTATATAAACTGAAAATGCTTTAAAAATAAAAATAAAAGAAAAAACTAAATTTAATGACACTTGTCTCAAATATCAACATTTGTCATCTTGAATTAATATTTACTTAACACATGCTATTAGGTTACTTAATGTATTAACACATGTCATTTAAGTAATTTCTCATATTTTTATTTATTTTAAAAGTAATTAAAAAGTCTTTTTCTTATTTATTAAACACTTATCTATATATATTACTTATTAAAGATAAACAAAAGCTAATTATACTTATAAATAAAAGTTTATACAAATATTATAAAATCCAAAACAATTTAAATATATATATATCCAAATAGAAATATCTTATTAACTTTTAAAAGATAAAATCATCAATTAAATACTAATTTAATCAGATTATTAAATTAAATTCAAATCTTATTATCAAAGATCATCCATATCAATTTAATTATTCAACAGATTATTAAATTGATATTGTCAAAATTTCCGGGATATTACAAAGACATTGCCTCAAAAGGCTATTTTTAAATTCAATTTAAACAATAAAATTTCAAAACTTAACAGAACACTTCCAAATTCAATTTTAGCACTTTTACTATCTTCAGTATTATCAATATAGATTTTACAAGCCTTCAAATTATTTTTAACAAGATTGAAACCGAAGATTCAATATTTTACCCGACTTCCAATTATTAAATTCATTAATTTAAATCACCCAATAAATAGTGATATTTGAAATTCAAGTCAAAAATTAACTTTTAAATATTTAAAATCAGTTAAATATTCCAATTTCAAATATCCAAAATTCCGGGTCGTCACATTCCTACCCCCTTAAAAGAATTTCGTCCCCGAAATTACTAGTTAAGAAGAATGGTCCAATACCCGTTAACTATCTCCCTAATCCAAATAGTTTTAACAACTTTCCAAAACCAAACAGTTTTAAAAATACCCAAAAATCTTTTTATCAAACACTATCGCTCTTACTAACTTCCCAAATTCATCTATAGGTTCCAACAATATCACTTACTTAACTATTCAAATTTAAATTTGAAACCAAATTTTGAATTATCAAAAATTCCTCAAATTTTTTCTAACTTCTTAAATTCCCGAAAATTTTTGCCAGTGTCTCCTTTGCGCGGCTAACTCGGTACTACTACAAAATGACTCTACGGGCCCCCAAATTTCCAAAAGAAAACAAAAAGCCAAGTGGCTAGATCAAAAACCCAATCAAATTTCATACAGAAATTTAAATACATACCTTAGTCGGCAATTTAAATTTATCCTTGAAAATCAAAACATCCATTTATCCTTTGCCTTTAGATACTTTTACTTATCTACCAATAATGTTTACTAGTATAGTCAAATTTATTTTACTTATCTCTTTCCAAATTTTCAACATTTGCTTTACTTAAGCCGTACGTTGCACACATATTATTCGTACGCAAATATCAAATCTGATCGCTCACTCGATCACACAATTTCATTTCCGAACTAGTATCGTTCACCCGACTCCCTAGTGCGGACTCAGATCTGGTTTCTTGATCAGATACCATCATTCTCCTTACATAGCCACAAACTATGATAGAGAATATCCAGAATCAATCAAAATCCATATCTAGGGTTCACCGTCGAAAATCGAGTGAAAAATCCTAATTCGGATCGGTATAACTACCTCGAAATTCTGTGCTCGAATATGGATCAAACCATTATGCGAATAAAATAATATACGCACATCGTACGTAATTAGCTGTAACGATACGGATTTTTCGCGCTCGAAAATCGACATCCATACTTCATATCATATTCGAATGTCATAGATTCGACCGTTCAAATCCGAGTCGCTGGAGCTTATAACACAGTAAGTATAACAACACAGCAGAAGAAAGAAAACAATGATATCATATACAACTCCAATGAATACAATATCCAGAATGATATACAACAATGATATCAATATGATACAACAATATCAGAGATAAATAATGATACAGCGGAAATAACAGAATAGAAGAGATCACTCCAAATGATCTTAAAAGAGAATGACTCCAACAACTCCAACGTCAAGCTCGAACCACCATCACGATGCACAAAGATAAGCAAGTGTAGTCCTGAACTCCAAGAACTGAACCAGCTCCAGATAATCTACTAAACCTGAATATCTGAAAAACCCAACTCTAGACTGCCCGTGTGGAAAATAGTGGGCACCCAGAGTTTAGGAAGGGAACAATAAACTCCGGGTCAGTCATGGGACTGGTATGAGCAAACAAAAACAGTTTATCTTTAAACAAACACAAAAGGCTTTTAAACATTGAAATCCGCAATGCTTTTCGAAAATGAAACTACCATAAGGCCTCCCGCCACACACACAATGCAATCGCAGAATTGGAGGAGATTTCTCCTTATGATAGTCAAACATGCTTACTATGCAAAGGAAAAACTCTTTTGATATTATTACTAGTGCATAGTGGAAAACATTTCAAAAGTATAATATCAATCTTAGCCAGCATACAACATTTCATCGTATGCCTACTATAGCTACCATGTTCAATAACAGGTTACCGTACATTCCATGGCAGGTATTACAACTAAAACCGTACATGGTTCGTATTGTTTCTTTGGATTTCCAATAAATGGTCAGGCCAAGGAACTTCCTTACCGAAATAGAAACGCCTCTGGAAAGAGGCCCCGGATCCTAACCGGATCTCCGCAAACAAAAGGCCGACGCTACCTCACGCTGTACAGCTGTAACTAGGTATCTAACACACTGACGCTACCTCATGCTGTACAGCTGTAACTAGGTAACTAACACACGAGCTATGTCATCCCCCAGTCGTTACCGACCTTTATCCGAGGATCCTCAATCATAAAGCAACAGCCACAAAGTATAATCAACATAGGTTAAATATCTGGGCTCCATACCATGATATCACCTTTTATCCAGAAGGAAATGACATACCCTAGGAGCGCTACCCCTACAAACCTTTGCCGCAACATTCCTGTTTCGACCATTACCGGGTTGTGAGGCTCGACGAAGTCTCGTCCACAAAACTACGCTTTTTCACAAAGCAACTGTGATATCCCGGATTTTTGAACATCTGTTAATTTGATAATTAACTGATTTTAAACTATTAAGATACTGATTTCATTTGATTAAACAAATGAAATTTGATAAATAAGGATACCTGGATGTATATAGATGAATTGAACTATAATAAATACTAAATTTTTAATATCGGGATAAATATTTAATTGATAATCTCCTAATATAATTGAAGTTGACAATATTAGTTTAATAATATTCTTTATAATTATTTAATTGGGCAAATTTTATCTTTTCAAAATTAATAAAAATGATTTTCTAATCATAATATATAATATATAGGTATATATATTATTGAATTGGAAGTTATGTTTTTAATAATTTTCAAGAGGGATTTGAAGTTGAATTCTATATTTTTAACACTTAGAATAGTATCTATATTTATTTATTTATTACTAAAGTATTATAGCTTAAAGATTTAAAATAGGATTTAACGAAGGATCATGCTTTTTCTAAATATATATGTTGTATGTATATATATAGATATTAAACATAAAAATATAAATAAATAAGTTTATATTGTTTAATTTAGTTATATATACAAATAAATAAAAGAAAGTGAAAAGATAAAGATATATAAATAAATTTAAATTATACATAAAAAAACATAAAAAACATTTATACATGTAAATAAAGACAAGTGTAATCATCTTATCATCTTATTAAATATGTGTAAGCATAGTATTACTTGAGAATACAAGTGTAAGAATCATAATATCATGTAATAACAAGTGGCAAATCCTTTTTCTTTTAATTTGAAAATTTATAAACAATGTAGTATTAGAGAAGAAAGCTGGCTATTCATTTTCAGAAAAAGCTAAAACTTTCTCTTCATCGTCATATTCCTTTCATTCATTTCAAACCTGAAAATTCAAAACAAAGAAAAGGAATAAAGGAAAATCAAAACAATAAATCAAAAGCAATTCAAAGCTTCAATTTTAACCTGGAAATGCAATGCAAAGATCAGGCTTTAATTAAAATCTCGGATCAGTTTCCAATTCAAGTTGCATCACAAATCAAGTTACAAATCTAAATCAAACAGCAGTTCAATGATCAACATTCAAGTTCCAGTTCAAAAAGCAAAGTCCTATTTTTCTGTTCTAACTATATAAAGGTGAGTAAACTATGCTTAAACAAATTTGATTTGGATTCATATGATAAATGTTGAAAGTGGAATTGTGATGTATGTTTGAAATTATGTATGCATGTTGTTTAAATCTGGATATATGTATATAGGAATGTAGAAACCTGTGTGCATGTATGAATATATCTGTATCACCTTTGTTTTAAGCTATAGAATTCAGAATTTAAATCAAATATTCAAATTCTCTCTATCTAGTCTCTGTTAGGGTTTGGAATTCAAACGAATTATGTTTGTTTATACATTTACTAAGATTTAAAATTATTTTTAAGTGAAATAATTTAGTATAATTCTGGAGATATAGATAGGACAGTGGAAAATGTATAAATAGGTAAAAGTCAAGTATAAAAATTCTTGGATTCTCCTATATAATCGTAATCTCCTTTAAAAACGATGATTTTTAGAAGTTAAATCAAAAAATTTAACTTAGAATCGAGAGTGAATTCATGTGATGAACGAATTTTGGATTTAAAGCTTTTTCTGGTGATCAATGAACGTGGTGGTCTCGGGATCGTGGCTGAGGGTAGCCGGGTGATGGACGAACTCGGGAAAAATGGTCAGAAAAATTCTTGATCATCGTGGTGGCCGAACGTTGATAATCTAGGGTTTTAGTTCACGTTTTGGCATTGGTCGAAGTTCGATAAATTGCGGCATCATCAGTGGATCGGAAGTAGCCGGTCATGGGGAAATCGAGGCGTTGGACATCGATGAAGTTTCGAGTATGTTTGCATGGCCTCTGGTCGTTGAGATGGTCGGAGCGAGGCGTTTTTAGGTGATCGGTATTGTTCCAGTTGAATCGAGTTGTTCAAATTTGAACAACGATGAAATCGAGGAATCTGGGTGGTCAAGTGGGTTAGGGTGATCATCAGTGAGGTGTTGGCAACGGTGAAGTCAATCGGAATGGCTCCGATCGCCTGTGCACGTGAATGCGTATCACCGTGTGTATGGGTTGTTGATGGATTTGGAGAAGAAAGGTAATTCTCCGGTATAGCCCAAAGTAGTTGTAGGTTTTTCTCGAAGAAATGGGGCAGGGAGGTAACTCGAAGTTGTGTCCGGGATTTCATTAAGACGACTCGGGTATTTGGGGTTGTGGGCTCGGGATTTCTAAAACAGGCTCGGGTTTGTTGGTTAGTTAATAAAGTTTCCTAAGTAAATTGTATAAACCAGTTTAAAAAAAACAAAGTAAATGTTTATCAAGTTTTAATAGCTAAAGAAATGAATGTTTTCAAAGTAAAATAAATGTTGAATATTTAAACAAGTTTCCAAAATGAAGAATGGTTTATAATTAATTAAAGTTTAGTAAGCAGGATTTAAAAATAATTAAAGTAATGATGTTAGGCTCAGATATTATTTCGAGTTCGTGAGTGTTTTAACGTAATAGTTTTAAGTTAATTAATTAAAGATTAATTTAATTTGTAATCAAGGGTTGTTAATTAGATAATTAGAGATTATTAATTAATTGATAAGAGATTAATTAATTAAATTATGATTAAGCATTATTTAATTAAGTAATTAGAGGTTAATAAATTGGTAATTAAGGATTGATTAACTTGTAATTAAGAATTAATTTATTTTTAATTAAGTTTTATTAATTAAAAATTAAGTTTTATTACTTAAAAATTAAGGTTTATTAATTAATAATTAAGGGGTAATTAATTAGGTAATTAAAGATTAATTAATTGATTTGTAAGGTAATCAAGGAATGATAAATTAATTAAATGGTTTGTAGTTAATTAATGATTGATTAAGCATGGTTAAGTGATTAATTCTTAAGTAATTACTTTAATTAAGTAATTAGAGAATCATTAATTAATGTGATTAATTAATTAAGGAGATTAATTAAAAGTTAATGTGAATGATTAAGACTAATTAATCTATGGGGTAATTAAGGGTTAATTACTTCATATAATTAAAGAATAATTAATCAAGGATGATTAATTAAGATGGATGATTAAAGAATGATTTACTAATTAGGTTGTAATTAATAAATGTTAAGTATGCAGGATTAAGGTAATCTAAATGATTAAAGTTGGTAATTAATTTAATTGGAGATTAATTAAATTAATTAGGAATTATATATCTAATAAATCTTGTTATGGATAGTTGATGATATTGGATGACTTGAATTGATTTTATCTCTGATGGGCGATTGAGACGTGTTGTGATATGAATGGGTTAAACGGTGATAATATAGGTTACCTATCTAAGTTGAATTGTTGAATGATATCCTGGATTTGAATTGTATTGTTTAAAACTTATCAACTTGGATTAGAGATGACATTGAATTCGAAGAGACCGGGGTCGGGTATCAGTAAATACCCGAAACCACTTCGATTCTTTATAAATATGAGTTTGGAAGCAAACAGGCTGGAATGAAATAATTTAAGTATCATGGATATTTAAAACTGGATAACGATTCTTGGATATTGTTTTGAGATAACTAATTGACTTAAATAAGATTAGAACTCGTAGAAAAGTACGAGTTACCCTAGTAATTCACTTAAGTTATATAGCTTAGTATTTCATATTACGGGTTTACTCACGCTGGTTTCCAGCCTGACCCGGGTGTTACTTTGTTGTAATGCTCGAGTCAGACCGAGTATTACAGATTTTAGGTAAGGACGTTCTAGAGCTCAGGAGGCGAGCTGGATGGCAGGAACGTATGGAGTGTATTCCGCTGTGATATATTATAGTTGTCTGAGACATATTAATTCTAACTGTCTAGTATATTTGTGAATGTTGTAACTCTGATGTATTAAAATGTAATTAACAAATACAGTTTTCTTTGTATAACTGATATTATTATTTGATATTGTATTTTGATCCGCTGCGAATGTAAGAATCTATGTCTTGTTCTGTTTCTTCTTCCATCTCTTTTCTTTTTCTCCTAACTATCTGGAATTTTCGGGTTTGGAAATTCCGGGTCGTTACATTTGGTATCAGAGCTGAAGGTTAAGCGAGAACCTTGGCTCTGGTAGGTTTACTCATTAAAAAATAGGGTCAATAGTACCCTAGAATGAGTTGAGTATATATATATATATGAGAGCGTAATTTGTTATTTTCTTATATAAGGATTTTAAATGATTTTTAAGAATATATTTTGATATATAAAATGATATGTCTTTCTAATAAATATTAAGGTAATTGGTTGTTAAAAATATTGGAATTAAATTAAGTGGTAGTAGAAATACAACCAAATTGAAATTGAATGAAGATAAGATTGAAATGGATCCAAACTGAAATAAAAATCTTGAATTTTTAGAAGTGATGTCAAGAATAAAGATAATAATGAATTGGTTTCCAGATATGATAATCTTGGTTATTATCATAAATGATTGATATGTTAAATAATGAAATGTTGTAAATAATTAAGTAAAATAAAATGTTTTAGGGAAGTAAACTTTTAGGTGAGTATGACTTATAAATTGGAATTGAAGATAATTTAAAATTGTGAAATTTTAAATCTAAATCCAGAAAACTTGAAATTGTTTTAAAGAAATTTGTTTTGAATTTAAACCCGAAGGTGGTTTAAAAATTTAAGGTATAACTTGGTGTGTGAAGGAAATAAATATGTATAAATGAGGAAATACATAATATCAAAGATGATTTGAAATAAACTCTAAGTGTTGAGTTTTAAATTTTTCCTTGGAATGTGATATGAAAACCCAAAGTGATAAGTTTTTGAACTTATAAGTGGGAAGATTATTAATATAAAGTATAAAATTTGAAATGGGAATTCAAATTGGGTAAAGTTGACTGGATTAAATTGAATTTAACTTAAGGAAAGTTAAAAGAGTTTAGAATGAACAACCTGAATTGGAAATTTCAAGATGAAATTTAGATTTAACTTGGGAAGTTAAAATGGTGAATTTGATTTAATGAATGAAGAAATGGATTGTGATAATATATCCATTATAAAGATAAATGAAAATTAAACCTTAATTTGAAATTAAGGATATGGAATCCCTTTTAACTTAAGATTTGAATGTTAAGAATTGAATTTGTAACTTAAAACTGTTTAAGAATCAGTTTCAGAGTTGGAAGATAAAATTGGGCAATAAATTGAATTTTGAAGATAAAATTTCTTTGAACTTTTAATTTGAACTTTAAAATAAGTTAAGTAATGATAATTTAAAATGGAATTTGATTTGAAATTAGAAAGGAATTAAGGTTAATTCAACTTGAATTGGGATTAAATAAATTTCAATGGAAATTGAAGTATTGAGTCAATTTAAATGAAGTGGAAATTTAAATTGAATTGATGAGGAATTGAACGGTTTGACTCTGGACTATTTTCAAAGTAAATTGTTTTAATATAAACCTATTTTTTTCAAACTATGTACTATACAATCTTTCTTCTTAAACCCCAAACTATCATATACTTATTTTACAATTATTTTAGGACTATTTAACTATTTTGAAAATTGTCTTATAAACTAATTACTATTTTTCATTTACTTATATCTAATCACTATTTAAAAAAAAACTATTTTGCAATTATCTAACTATTTTATACCTACTTAACTATTTTACAGCTATTTTACAAACTAATAACTATTTTTCAACTACTTATTTATTTTAAACTTTTCCAAGCTATTTTTAAATTTAAATAGGTCAGAGTTCAAACTGTTTGTAATTGAAGTAATAACTCAATTGGAAATGGAAGCAATTGAGAATAAGTGAATGGAATTAAGGGAAATGTAAATAGAAAAGAGAATTGATTTGGCTAATAACCAATAAAGATAAATACGTAGGATATACGTATATTATTCTATTCGCATAGTGATTTGGTCCAGATTCGAGCACAGAATTTCAAGATAGTATTATCGATCCGAGTTGGGATTTTTTGCTCAATTTTCGACGGCGAACCTGGATATGGATTTTTGATTGGTTTTGGATATTCTCTATCATAGCTTCGACTATGCAAGGAGAATGACGGTTTCTGATCAAGAAACCAGATCTGAGTCCGCACTAGAAAGTCGGGTGGACGATACTAGTTCGGAAGTGAAATTGTGTGATCGAGTGAGCGATCAGATTGATATTGCGTATGGATGATATATGTACATCGTACGAGATTGAATGAAATTGATATTGAAAATTTGTGGATAAGAACTGTAGAATGGTTTTTGAAATGAAAAGTAATATGGTTAATAACTTTATAAAAGATTTATCAAATTTGAATATTTGATTTGGAATAAAATAAAGTTATATATCCTTGTTATATAAGATAAATCTTCCCTTGTTGAATCTATAGCCAGAATAAAAAAAAGGTTTTTGAAAGTATTTGAAGTATAAAAGAGGTTTTATACAAGTTTGAAATAATCCAAAGATTTTTCAAAGTTATATATATATATAAAGGATCTTATGAGAATGATTTTTGAAAAAGGTTTTGGAAACCTATGAATTTGGAAAAGGCTTTTGATTTTTGGGTAAAATCAGTTTTGGGAATTTGGAAAGCCAAGTTTGGAACTATCGATTTTGGATATCGATTTTGAGTAAAGGAGATTTTGATATAAATCATAAAAGATATGATTTGAAGATACTATAAGTGTATAGTATAAAGTGTTTTGAGAATAGCTCTGGGGAAAAGGCGCTCCCTTGAAATGAACTTCTCAGGAGTGCCACAGGGTGGTACTGCCTTGAACCCCAAGGGGGGATTCTAAAGTTGATCCTGTGAGGAGTCCGGACAAAACTAATTCCTGAGGATTATTTGTGTAGCGAAAGTCGAGGGGCTGGTGCCCATAGAGGCATTTGGGTTATGCTGTGACGACAATGTAACTCGATGTCACTGCGATCTACTGCAGACCATAGCGAAAGTCGTGTGTGCCGCTGAGAGCCAACAGTCTACGTTTGATTTTATATCGGTAGACTGCGACACTATGGTAACATAGCGAAAGTCATGTGTGCCGCTGAGAGCCAACAATCTACGTTTTATTTTATATCGGTAGACTACGACCTATGTAGAGTGGATAAGTTTCATTTTGACAGCGAAAATCGTTTGTGCCGCTGAGAGCCAACAGTTACATGGACTTTTGCTGTGATGACAACGTAACCCTGGAATGTAACTACAATCTGTTGTGGGTTCCATGCTGTCATCAGTTACATGGACTTTTGCTGCGATGGCAACGTAACCCGTGATGTAACTGTGACCATAGATGGGGGTGATGATTTCCAGAGCATTCTCACCAAAGATATTTCCTCTATTTTCAAAACTGTTTTCTATATTTTCAAATAATTATTTTTCAAGTATTTTCACTAAGTGTTGAAAACGGGTTTGCTAAGTCCTTATAGATTTTCAGTCCTATGTCTGATCAACGTATGACCGAATTTCTGTAAGAACAAGGATGGACTTGTTGAGACATTGAGTTATAAAAGTTTTTAAAAAAAAAACTATTTTTGTAATATTATATAGATTTTAAAGTATTTTAAAAATTTAATATAAAGAGAATTTATAGTTTAAAAAGTTCAACAAGAAATTTATCTGATAATAAGTAAATAATAAATTTTGGCTTCGTTCCTTTTCGAGGACGAAAAGATTTAAATGGGGAAGGAATGTGATATCCAGGATTTTTGAACATATGTTAATTTGATAAACTGATTTTAAACTATTAAGATACTGATTTCATTTGATTAAACAAATGAAATTTGATAAATAAGGATATCTGGATGTATATAGATGAATTGAACTATAATAAATACTAAATTTTAATATCGAGATAAATATTTAATTGATAATCTCCTAATATAATTGAAGCTGACAATATTAGTTTAATAATCTTCTTTATAATTATTTAATTGGGCAAATTTTATCTTTTCAAAATTAATAAAAGTGATTTTCTAATCATAATATATAATATATAGGTATATATATTATTGAATTAGAAGTTATGTTTTTAATAATTTTCAAGAGGGATTTGAAGTTGAATTTTATATTTTTAACACTTAGAATAGTATCTATATTTATTTATTTATTACTAAAGTATTATAGCTTAAGGATTTAAAATAGGATTTAACGAAGGATCATGCTTTTTCTAAATATATATGTTGTATGTATATATATAGATATTAAACATAAAAATATAAATAAATAAGTTTATATTGTTTAATTTAGTTATATATACATATTAATAAAAGAAAGTGAAAAGATAAAGATATATAAATAAATTTCAATTATACATAAAAAAACATATAAAAACATTTATACATGTAAATAAAGACAAGTGTAATCATCTTATCATCTTATTAAATATGTGTAAGCATAGTATTACTTGAGAATACAAGTGTAAGAATCATAATATCATGTAATAACAAGTGGCAAATCCTTTTTCTTTTAATTTGAAAATTTATAAACAATGTAGTATTAGAGAAGAAAGCTGGCTATTCATTTTCAGAAAAAGCTAAGGCTATGTTTGGTTTACCGTTTTTAGTTTTGAGTTTTCGTCCATACAAAAATACGCACGATGCATGTATATTATGAAAAATAACCATTTTAGAAAACAAATTTAACACACAAAATAGAAAACAACTTTTTTTCATTTTTCGTGTTTCGAGAAAAACGAAAGCACGGGCAACAATTCATCCTTCCGTCGTTCCTCCATCCACTTCGTGGTCCCCTCCAATCTTCCGTTCATCACTTCCGACCTTTCTTCATTCTTCTCATATTTTGTAATTAATGTTGAAAACTCAAAACAAAAAATACAAAATAAACCAAACGACCCCTAAAACTTTCTCTTCATCGTCATATTCCTTTCATTCATTTCAAACATGAAAATTCAAAACAAAGAAAAGGAATAAAGGAAAATCAAAACAATAAATCAAAAGCAATTCAAAGCTTCAATTTTAACCTGGAAATGCAATGCAAAGATCGGGCTTTAATTAAAATCTCGGATCAGTTTCCAATTCAAGTTGCATCACAAATCAAGTTACAAATCTAAATCAAACAGCAGTTCAATGATCAACATTCAAGTTCCAGTTCAAAAAGCAAAGTCCTATTTTTCTATTCTAACTATATAAAGGTGAGTAAACTATGCTTAAACAAATTTGATTTGGATTCATATGATAAATGTTGAAAGTGGAATTGTGATGTATGTTTGAAATTATGTATGCATGTTGTTTATATCTGGATATATGTATATAGGAATGTAGAAACCTGTGTGCATGTATGAATATATCTGTATCACCTCTGTTTTAAGCTATAGAATTCAGAATTTAAATCAAATATTCAAATTCTCTCTATCTAGTCTCTGTTAGGGTTTGGAAGCAAACGAATTATGTTTGTTTATACATTTACTAAGATTTAAAATTATTTTTAAGTGAAATAATTTAGTACAATTCTGGAGATATAGATAGGACAGTGGAAAATGTATAAATAGGTAAAACTCAAGTATAAAAATTCTTGGATTCTCCTATATAATCGTAATCTCCATTAAAAACCATGATTTTTAGAAGTTAAATCAAAAAATTTAACTTAGAATCGAGAGAGAATTCATGTGATGAACGAATTTTGGATTTAATGCTTTTTCTGGTGATCGATGAACGTGGTGGTCTCGGGATCGTGGCTGAGGGTAGCCGGGTGATGGACGAACTCGGGAAAAATAGTCAGAAAAATTCCTGATCATCGTGGTGGCCGAACGTTGATAATCTAGGGTTTTAGTTCACGTTTTGGCATTGGTCGGAGTTCGATAAACTGCGGCATCATAAGTGGATCGGAGGTAGCCGGTCTTGGGGGAATCGAGGCGTTGGACATCGATGAAGTTTCGAGTACGTTTGCATGGCCTCTGGTGGTTGAGATGGTCGGAGCGAGGCGTTTTTAGGTGATCGGTATTGTTCTAGTTGAATCGAGTTGTTCAAATTTGAACAACGATGAAATCGAGGAATCTGGGTGGTCAAGTGGGTTAGGGTGATCATCAGTGAGGTGTTGGCAACGGTGAAGTCAATCGGAATGGCTCCGATCACCTGTGCACGTGAATGCGTATCACCGTGTGTATGGGTTGTTGATGGATTTGGAGAAGAAAGGTAATTCTCGGGTATAGCCCGAAGTAGTTGTAGGTTTTTCTCGAAGAAATTGGGCAGGGAGGTAACTCGAAGTTGTGTCCGGGATTTCATTAAGATCACTCGGGTATTTGGGGTTGTGGGCTCGGGATTTCTAAAACAGGCTCGGGTTTGTTGGTTAGTTAATAAAGTTTCCTAAGTAAATTGTATAAACCAGTTTAAAAAAAACAAAGTAAATGTTTATCAAGTTTTAATAGCTAAAGAAATGAAAGTTTTCAAAGTAAAATAAATGTTTTCAAGGTTTCAAAGTTGAATATTTAAACAAGTTTCCAAAACGAAGAATGGTTTATAATTAATTAAGGTTAAGTAAGCAGGATTTAAAAGTAATTAAAGTAATGATGTTAGGCTCGGATATTATTTCGAGTTCGTGAGTGTTTTAACGTAATAGTTTTAAGTTAATTAATTAAAGATTAATTTAATTTGTAATCAAGGGTTGTTAATTAGATAATTAGAGATTATTAATTAATTGATAAGAGATTAATTAATTAAATTGTGATTAAGCATTATTTAATTAAGTAATTAGAGGTTAATAAATTGGTAATTAAAGATTGATTAACTTGTAATTAAGAATTAATTTATTTGTAATTAAGTTTTATTAATTAAAAATTAAGTTTTATCAATTAAAAATTAAGGTTTATCAATTAATAATTAAGGGGTAATTAATTAGGTAATTAAAGATTAATTAATTGATTTGTAAGGTAATCAAGGAATGATAAATTAATTAAATGGTTTGTAGTTAATTAATGATTGATTAAGCATGGTTAAGTGATTAATTCTTAAGTAATTACTTTAATTAAGTAATTAGAGAATCATTAATTAATGTGATTAATTAATTAAGGAGATTAGTTAAAAGTTAATGTGAATGGTTAAGACTAATTAATCTATGGGGTAATTAAGGGTTAATTACTTCATATAATTAAAGAATAATTAATCAAGGATGATTAATTAAGATGGATGATTAAAGAATGATTTACTAATTAGGTTGTAATTAATAAATGTTAAGTATGCAGGATTAAGGTAATCTAAATGATTAAAGTTGGTAATTAATTTAATTGGAGATTAATTAAATTAATTAGGAATTATATATCTAATAAATCTTGTTATGGATAGTTGAATGATATTGGATGACTTGAATTGATTTTATCTCTGATCGGCGATTGAGACGTGTTGTGATATGAATGGGTTAAACGGTGATAATATAGGTTACCTATCTAAGTTGAATTGTTGAATGATATCCTGGATTTGAATTGTATTGTTTAAAACTTATCAACTTGGATTAGAGATGACATTGAATTCGAAGAGACCGAGGTCGGGTATCAGTAAATACCCGAAACCACTTCGATTCTTTATAAATGTGAGTTTGGAAGCAAACAGGCTGGAATGAAATAAGTTAAGTATCATGGATATTTAAAACTGGATAACGATTCTTGGATATTGTTTTGAGATAACTAATTGACTTAAATAAGATTAGAACTCGTAGAAAAGTACGAGTTACCCTAGTAATTCACTTAAGTTATATAGCTTAGTATTTCATATTATGGGTTTACTCACGCTGGTTTCCAGCCTGACCCGGGTGTTACTTTGTTGTAATGCTCGGGTCAGACCGAGTATTACATATTTCAGGTAAGGACGTTCTGGAGCTCAGGAGGCAAGCTGGATGGCAGGAACGTATGGAGTGTATTCCGCTGTGATATATTATAGTTGTCTGAGACATATTAATTCTAACTGTCTAGTATATTTGTGAATGTTGTAACTCTGATGTATTAAAATGTAATTAACAAATACAGTTTTCTTTGTATAACTGATATTATTATTTGATATTGTATTTTGATCCGCTGGGAATGTAAGAATCTATGTCTTGTTCTGTTTCTTCTTCTATCTCTTTTCTTTTTCTCCTAACTATCTGGAATTTTCGGGTTCGGAAATTCCGGGTCGTTAATGCAACTCTTTTCACAAAGCAACGCTTTTTCACAAAGCACGCTTTGACCAACAAATGATCATCAGCACTTTGTATGCCACATTACCAAATTGGGAATGTATCACTAGTAACCATCAACTACATAACCTCTGAGCTCGTACGTCTCAGAGAAGGGTGTTAAGCTAAGAGAATAAATTCTCCACCACCAACAGAAATGTATTTGATAGAAACCAGCTTTACACCTCAAAGTGTAACGTCAGACACACATCCATACAAGTCTGTTCCGGGTTCGAACAGAACCGAAGGCACTTCCAAAGAAGCCCTTGCAAATCCGGGTATTCACTATCTCGATCGGACTTCCCATCACTTAGGGAATCTCTATACCGGAGCCATGATGCAGAGAAAATCGATAGGTCATCCTATCGCTCTCGCAAATACCCGATCTTCACCACCGGTCTTCAAATGCTATCCATATACGTCGTATCATTATTCGGAATGGGTTATATGACACAAAGGTCCTCTCCCGGCTAATCTGAATAACTAGTGCAATTAAAAATCATATGGATACTGGGGTCTCAGTTAAATCATAGCTTAAAGCCCAAAACTTTTCATTCGAATGGTTAAAATAAATTACCATTTCAAATCTTTAAAACAAAAAGATTCATTTCAAAAACCTTCAATGGTTTAAACAATTTCCACACTTTTAATCTTTTAAACAAAAAGATTCAATTCACAAAGTTTACCCCATTCCCAAAGATTCATTCATGGATTTCAAAACAATTTCCATTTCAATTGAATTAACTCGTTAAATCTTTAAATCAAGATTTAACTTATAGCTTTCAAAATTCATTTCCAAAGATTCATTCATAGCCTTTCAAAACAATTCTATTCCAAGTTGGATTAACTTGTTCGGTCTTTGAATTAAAGACTCATTTCATAGTTTTCAAAACATTTCAATTCTATTTCAAACTTGAATTCAAAATTTAAATCAAATTATTTAAATTTTCAAAACTCGATTAAGTTATTCAAAATAACTTTTATCTTTGAAATTCGATTTCAAAAGCTTTTCACTTTAAACCCAAATTTCCAATTTCAAAATCAATTGAAATTAAAATTTCAATTTCAAAAACATTAAATTTACATCATCTGTGACTTAACCGATTTCCACATGAAATCCATATTTGTGTGTGTAAAGCTGTAGTCTAGGTGTTTCACACAATAGTGTACAACATCAATCATCACAGATATATCGATAAGCGGCATAACCCATAACGCTTATCTTCATTCACAGATTCATAGATAAAATAAATTTATCAGTCACAAAGATTCATCATTACGATTCGATGTGGGTTTCGGATAACCAACTGGAATCCGACTCCTTGTCGCATCGAAATTCAAATGTCGTTTACGGGTCGAGGGTTTCATATTCACATAGTAATATATCACAGAAACAGACATCACAGATATATATATCACAGATAAATAAATTACAGACCACAACACAAATCAGGGTGTATCACAAAGCATCATATATCAGGGATATCAAACAATCAAGTCATCCGATAGAATCCAAATATCCATAGATAAGGTCAATTTATTATTTGATTTATTTAAATCAGTTTTATTACTTATGAATAAATCACTAATCCTGGTTAATTAACATTAATTAATTTCAACCATTTTGATTAATTATTCTTTAATCATTTATTAATTAACAATTAATAATAAATTAATTAACCTTTAATTATAATTCATCAACCTTTAATTATTAAATAATTAACCTTTAATTATTTAATCCACCATTTAATTAATTATCTTTAATTAATAAATTTAACCCTTAATTGATTAATTACCACTTACTTAATAAAATTTCAATAAGTGATCATCCCTAACCACTCACATTAAATAAATTAATCTTTCATTAATTATCTTCAAATCAATTGCTTTAAATAAATTAATCTTTAATTAAACTTTAATCAATCATTAATTAAGTAATTATTCTTTAATTACTTATATTAATTAATAAATCATTAATAACTTAAGATCTTAATTAACTAAAAGATAAACCATTTTATCTTTATTAATCACTTTAATTCTCATATAAACCTTATTTAATAAATCTTGTAATAATTTAACTTAGACTTTAAAGTTAATTTACAATTAAAACATCTCTTCTAAACTTTAAAACTTGTTTCACTTTGTTTTTAAACTTTGAAATATTTGCCAAATTCAATTTCTTTGATTTTAAACCTGGAATACTTTCCTGATTTCAATTCAAACAGCTCAAACAAAAACAACCCGAGCAAATCCATGATCTTCCCAAGTAAAGACACGAGAAACACTCGTCCCTCATCTGCTTCGAGACAACCACGAAAACTCCTCGAGTCAAACCCGAGGAAGATGCTTCTTCCCCAAACAACGAACGAACCCAGAATATCAACCCATCACTCCGACCATCGTTGATCGTCATCGAGTCCCCCAACGAGTTGCTTACGACCCCAGCAGCTACTCCGACCACCCGTATCGCCTTAACGAGGTCGAACTCGAAATCGAACAACTCCACATCCACCTGGAACAAAACTCATTGCCTTAAATCACCTCGCTCCGGCGCCTCAGGCCACCAGAGTTGTCGAAACTCCGGCCAGAGCTTCGTCTAACCCTCCTCTTCTGATCGCCATAGGTGCGATCGATTCCAGCGCTACGACGTTGACGAAATCGTCACAGGAACCACCTCAACCAAAACTACATGCAAAACCATAAATCGAGCAAGATCATCATCCACGTTGATCTAAAATTTAATCAAGCATTTTTCCCTAACTCTACGACCTTCCAGCTAGCTATGGTTACGATCATGAAGTCCACCAACTTATTGATCGCTAGAACTTGGTGAAAATGGCGATTCCGTTCATCCCCATTTTTCTCAGAGAATACTTGATAAAAAAAATTAATTTCACTTTTAAAAATCATCAACTTTAATGACGTTTCAATTGATATATTCAAGATCTGAAATCAGGATTGATGAAATTTCTATTTACATTGGTTTTGCCTGTATTCTTATATTTCCAAAAAAAGTTTTTGTTTAATTTACTTAAATTTATTTTTAAAAACTTAGAACATGATCATACAAACATGTTCTCTTTAGATTTCAAAGCCTATAAATAATTTGAGATAGAGCTTTTGAATTTGAGACAGGTTTTGGAACCTGTAGGCCTGGAACAGAGTTCATATTTATGTGTACAGACATGCACCTTCATTTTCATGTATATATATACATGCAAACACACATTTACCATTCAAAGTTCAATATTATTCACAACAACAATTTCTAGTTCAAATCAAAAGGGTATACTCACATTTCACAAACAAACATTCAATACTGATCACATGCAAACCAAAGTATAAAAAGGGGTTTAAGAGTTTGCTCACCTGGTAAAAGTTTGGAACAGAGAAGCTTGAAAATTTTTTTTATAAGTTGTTGAATCTGTTGTTTGTAATTTTAACTTTGATTGGAATTAACTCTTGCTTGTTGGTGATTGCCGAGTTGATTAGCTTGCTTCCAGGTTTGCAAATTGATTTGTATTGTTGTTTTAAATTGAACTCTTGTTTAAGTTGAAGATTATAGTTGCTTCAGATTTGCTCAACTTTTAGTGAACGAATTGAGGTAAGAGTTGATATATGAACTGATGTGAGGAGGAGATATAAAGAAATGAAGTCTACTGGGTTATTATTTTGTACAATATGTTGATAAATGTTTTGTACCACAATTCAGAGATTTTTTTCTTCCTTTTATATTGACTACGCAGAAGTTGGGGCTGATGAGATTTCCCTTTTGTACTAAGGAGGCTGAAGATGCTTGCATTTATGAGTTTGTACAACTTTACATATTTCTTTCTTCCTTTCTTTGGAGGCTGAAAGCAGATTTGAATAGATGGCATTTAAGGCTAAGTACTTTATATCTACTTGTTTATTCTTACCTTGCATACTACTTTAACTCGGCTGAAGACAATTTGGTGGCCAAAGAGATTTTGCATTTATTTCTTTGTCTTCTTTCATTTCCATGTGTATATATTTATCTTACTTGTCCTTGTTCATACTTATTCAATTTTAAGAATTATCCTAAGTATTTATTTATAGTTTATAATTTAAGATATTTATTTTATTTCTTTTTTGAAGTTTAACTATCCAACATTTGGTTTACTTATCTATTATTATTACTTATTTATTTTCCTACTTATATTATAATTTCAAATTATCTTTAAACCATTTATTTTAGATTTAAACTCAAATTCAATATATATACAATATTTTTAATTTAAATGATTCATCCAAAATTTATTCGAAGATCGGAGAAACTCGCATCACTTAAATTAATTTATTTCATAAATTTTATTCAAAAATTCTTTAAATTATCAATTTAAATTTATATAAAATTCGGGGTCGTTACAGACTTCCCCCCTTAAAAGAATTTCGTCCTCGAAATTTGCCAGGGAGACACAAAGATAGATGAAGAATGTTTCATCAAATCAAATTGAACGTTCATTCTGCATTTGCCTTACCAAATCAGAATATTAATAACAGAGACAAGAACGAATCTGTTTACCACTTCATGTAACAACCCGTATATTTGGACCATTTAAATTGACAATAATCCACACATGTCAACTTAAATAATACAAAACACGAATCATTATGGGATTATGAATACATATATGTAAATGAGAATCAATACAATGTCACAGACAAAGAATAGTCACATAATAATGCATCGGAAAAGTACATCATCATAATAGTAGTTCATGAAGCTACTACAGGAATACAACAATGTCTCAACATAAAGTGACAAATAGAAATACAAGATGTTCAATACATAAGTTCATCAAATACTAGAAAGGAAATAATTGATAAAGATAAATGCTAAGTCTTCAGCATCTTCAACCAACCTTGATCAGCAACTGGATAGCTTCAGACTGACCCGAGCATATACAAAAGAAACACTCGAGTCAGGACTCAAAATCTTATACAGGATAATCGGGTGCAAATAATAATGTCCATAACTCAAAGATGAATGTGATACACATCTTTAAGGGTCCGATAAACTATCTATATATACAATAGGATACGCTAAATAGATAAGGTCTAATCAGTAAAGTATGATATCAAAATAGCGTTAAGTCGTGGCCTATTCCACCCTTAACACATTTTTATTCCCAAAAGCATATACAAGACCGTAGTTTCCCCAAAACCGGAAGTCACCAGAGGGCAATCCATATACTAAAGGTACAAAACACAACGTAGTGGTCGCGAATAGGATAATCAGTATGACAAGGTACATGAGGTGATACCAACTAGGATACTAGTAGTTGCCTGATTCGGACTGATGTTGAGCATAGCAACTACCATCTCAACACCGCGAAACAACACTCCCAAATCAAGGGGTGCACCCAAATCGAATCACAAAAGTAATAGATATGGTATCGAAGAAGTGTGTCCGCTAGAGATGGCGATCCTCAATGGCCCGGCGCGGCTCCTGTTTTAGTCATGTCAGGGGTCATCCAAAATCGTTCTCTTTCTTCAGTCAACGCGTTCACCAAATCCATCCACTTCGTTCTGGATCAACACTCCGCGTATATTAGTTATTAAAGTGGTTTTCGGTATCGACAGGGAGTATGTCCATATCCGATCCCGGTCTCTTTAATAACTACGTATTAATTACCCAATGGTCATTTAATATTAAAGTTTAAAACAAATCAAAGTCCAAAGGTCAAGTTGCAAGTTTGACTTTCAAAATTTGACATTTCACAATTCAATTTATTTCGAACATTAAAATCATATTTCCAAATGGAGTTTTAGTTCAAGTCCTTGAGTTAACGATACTTAAGTATTCAATTTCAATTTAATTCCTATTCCCATTCATCGTTACATTAAATTTAATCAAAACTTTGATTTAACAATTTCAATAGCTAAATCAACTCCTTAACTTTAGTTGGTTTTACATTCCTTTAGGTCACTTTGTTACTTAATCTCAAATTAAATTTATAATGAATTCCAACTTAATTAAATTTATCCAAGTTAGGTTTAATTTCGAATCTAATAACATCAATTATTAGATTCTAAAACTTACTTATTCGAATCTTATTTCAATTAAATGTGTCCATTCGTTTATCTAATTAATATAGATTTATTAATCCGTTTCAATTTTCCATTAAGTTATTACAATTAAGTTCACTTATTAATTCATTACAATTAAATCCCTTAATTTATTACAATTAAGTCCATTAATTATTGCAATTAATCCTATGAATCTAATCCATTGATTTACTTCAACTAAATCCATTTATTCATTACAATTAAATTCATTCGTTTATTACAATTAAATCCATTGATATATTATCATTAATCTATTCATTCACTATAATTAAATCTATCGTTTTATTACAATTAAATCTATTGATTTATTACAATTAAATCTTCTCATTTATTACAATTAAATCCATTGATTTATTACAATCACAATTAATCTATTGATTTATTACAATTAAATCTATTCATTTATTACAATTAAATCTTATTCATTTACTACAATTAAATCTATCGTTTATTACAATTAAATCCATTCATTCATTACAATTAAATCTATAAATTTCGTTACTTACTTTCCAACAAATTTTTAAGTTCATTTCTTAATTTGAAATGAATTTTTATTCCAAAATGATTTTTTTTTGACCAATCGGGTTTCTTATTTTTAATTATCTATCCTAGGCCAAAGTTGTTCAATTTGGGTATTTATCATTTCAACCCAATATAAATAAATACATACAACAAAGCATAACAAAGGGAACTTGCAGTGTGATAACTGGGATGGTGTCAAAGTAAATAAACAATCAATAGCAACCATACATAACAATTTAACCGTTTATTTAAATAATCCTGAAATAATCGTATTTAATTTACATTTGTTATTTATGTAAATTAAATAACATTATTCCTAGAATCCACACTATTATTTCCTGCGGATTAAAGATTATTACATTATGATTTTTACTTGGTGTCCGTTATCAAATTTCTACATCAATCGTACATATCAATTTTAATGTCACTATTATTTTCCCTAATTAACATCATATTACAGTTCAACATGTTAATCGATTTAAATAATACATGGCGTTACATTTTTAGAAATTAACCGTTTATTTCAACCAAATTTTAACAATCAACAATTTAATATCCAAATTTCATATTAACAACAATTATCACTTGATTATCATAGCATAATAGATTGAGTCGTGAATGAAATATTCACCTTGCGTGGTTAGAGAAGATGACGGCGAAGCACGAAAATGAATGGACTGGAATAGACGACACAAGCACGAATACGAACTATAAATCAAACAAAAGGTTATTCAACAATAGCTTAATACGATGTATATATATTGATTTGTAAATATATATAAACCATACCAACGACTAGATGCAAATAAGGTGGATGGAAGCCTAGATCGCTGAATTAGCCTCAACTGGAACTGCGCGGACAAAGCATAAATGAGTCCATAAGTTACAAATTATAACTGATATATAATTTTATCAAAAAAAGAACAAAATAAAAAAAAAAAAAAATGGCAGCGGACGCGGAAGCGGGCTAAGCGGGTTTTGACGCGGCGTCGGTTGGTCGGGGTAAGGCGGGCTGAAGCGGGCTGGGTCTGGGGTTCGGGTCGGGCTGGTCTGGGTTCGGGTCGGGCTGGGTCTGTGTTCGGGTCGGGCTGGGCTGGAGGGGAGGCGGGACGGGACTGGGCAGTGGGTTCGGGTCGGGCGGGGCAATAGGTTCGGGTCGGCTGGGGTGGGCAGTGGGTCGGTGGCGGCTGGGGCTGCTGAGGGCAGGCGAAGGGCTGGGCAGGCGGGCGGAGGTCAGGGCTGGGCGGCGAAGGCGAACTGGGACGGGTTCGGTAGGGACTGGGCTGGCGCGGGGTCTGGGCAGGCGCGGAGGTCAGGCTGGGCGGGCGGGCGGAGGGGACTGGGCAGGCGGGCGGTGGATGGTCTGGGCGAAGGCTGGGACGGGGTAGGGCTGGGGTGTAGGCGGTGGCTGGGGCAGCAGGCGCGGAGGCGGATGGTGGCGAAGGCCTGGCGGAGGGGCTGGTGGGGTTGGGGCAGGCTGCTGGCGGTGAGGGTGGTGGAGCAGGGGAGAAGGCTGCAGTGGGTTCTTTTTCTCAAAAGAAAAGAAAAGTAAAATAAAAGAAGAGGAAGAGGGAGATGTGAACGAACCAGAAAGGTGAAAATGCAAACAATGAATAGTGGGATGGTAGTTTATTCTATCAACTAGTACAAGAATTGAAAGGCCTCCAATTTATTTGTCTTGGTAACCGAAAGGCTATTGGGTTTCTGAGGCAATTGAATAGACAAAGGCTGTTAGGATACTGAACGTTGGAGAGAATGGGTACCGTTTTATGCTGCGTAACGGACCCGTTTGCAATCCCTTAAACAACTATAATTCGCAGCGCCGAACTCCGATTGACACAAACAAATATACCATTTTGATCAGCGCGACGAGGCGAACGCGATGGTATAAAGATATCAGTGGTACGATTAAATTATAAAATTCGAAAATTTTCCATTGTGAAAAATGCAGCAAAATCACTGAAGAATAAGATCGACGAAGCTGAAGATGTCCGAAATTTGAAAAACGAAAAATGACGTCTTAATCAGAAGATGGTTTAGAATTTTTCTATGTAAAAATATTTCGGTTCAGAAGATAAAAAATTTCGCGTTTAAAATTAACTGATGTGAAATAAACGCGAACGAAATTTACTGCGATATTTTTCCGTGAAACTTTTCCCATATCTATAACCATCTAGGCTCAATTTATAAACAAAGTTTGGACGCTAATTTGAAATCGTATGAGAGTTCCATCATTTTATGTTAAAATAATGGATTCAAAAATTTAAAATTGGGTCGCAATTTCAGGGTCGTTACATTTCCCCCACTCAAAACTTTTCATCCTCGAAAAGAACAAGACGGTGAAGTAAGAATGGAGTAAACGGAAAAGTCAAGATAGATTATTAAGAAAATTTGATTTATACCTGAAATCAGTAGTTCGGGGTTTGAATCCCGAATGCTATCCTCAGTTTCCCAGGTGCAATCTCGCTCATCTGCACTCCATTGGACTTTTATGAGATTTATAGACTTCCTTCTTAGTTGCCTTGTTTCCCGATCGACTATCCGGAGTGGTCTTCTTTCGATAGTCAAATCTGGCTCAATATCTACTTCATCTAACTGAGCAATTGGGATGGTCATGGATGGATCACGCACGACTTTCCGGAGATGTGAAACATGGAATACGTTGTGCACGCCCTCAAACTTTTCTGGTAATGCAACTCTATAAGCCAGTGTGCCAATTCTTTCGGTGATAGTAAATGGTCCAACAAATCTTGGAGCAAGCTTCCTTCTACGACCAAATCGAATAACGTTCTTCAAAGGTGATACCTTCAGAAATACCACATCCCCAACCTGGAATTCCATATCTCTTCTACGCCTATCCGCATAGCTCTTCTGCCTATCCTGTGCGGTCTTCATCTTCCTTCTGATTTCATTAACCTTTTCAGATGCTTCCATAATCATATTTGGGCCAAGAATTAATCGATCACCAAGCTCAATCCAACAAGCTGGCGATTTGCATGGTCGTCCATATAAAGCTTCGAACGGTGCCATATCAATACTTGCCTGATTATAAAGATAGTTATATTTCAATTCAAATTTTTTTTTTCCTTATTCATATTGAAATTTTTGGATTACCTGATAGCTGTTATTACACGTGAATTCAACTAAATGTAAATGGTCTTCCCAAGATCCACCAAAATCAATGATGCAAGCTCGGAGCAGATCTTCCAAATTCTGATTTACCCTTTCAGTTTGGCCATCCGTTTGTGGATGATAAGCTGTGCTCAGATTCAGTTTAGTGCCCAAGACTTCCTGAAATGCCTTCCAGAATTTACTAGTGAATATAGGGTCTCGATCGCATACAATACTAGATGGAACCCCATGAAGTCTAACAATCTCTCTCATATATATCTCTGCCAAACTTGAAGCAGTACGAGTGGTTTTAACAGGAATAAAGTGAGCAGATTTTGTCAATCTATCAACGATCACCCATATACTCTCATTACCTTTTCTGGTCCTTGGTAATCCATCGATGAAGTCCATAGAAATTTGATCCCATTTCCAATGAGGAATCTCTAGCGGTTGAAGTAAACCGGCAGTCTTCTGGTGATCGGCTTTGACTTGTTGGCAAGTGGTGCATCTACTGACATATATAGAAATATCTCTCTTCATCCCACTCCACCAATATAAACGCTTCATATTACGATACATCTTAGTGACACTAGGATGAAGTGAAAGTGATGACTGATGATTCTCCCTAAGTACTTCTTGTCTCAATCCATCGACATTAGGAACACAAATACAGTTGTCGATCCTTAAAATTCCATTACTATCAATCTGCGCTCCTATTTTACTGTCGGCATTTCCAACTCTACCAAGAATTAACTCCTTCATACGATAGAGCAAAGTGTCCTCATATTGTTTAGCTTTAATGCGATCCATAAGGGAGGGAGAGATGACAAGCTGAAATAACATGCCTTCAACAATATTACAGCAAGACAATGCTTTGCTATGACTCAATGCATCGGCTACAACATTTGCTTTCCCAGGAGTATAAGTGATGTCAAGATCATATGCAGCTAAAAATTCGAGCCATCGAACTTGCCTCTGATTCAAATCCTTCTGAGAAAAGATATATCTTAAGGACTTATGATCAGTGAATAATTCGAATTTTGTTCCCAAAAGATGATGCCTCCATAGTTTCAGAGCAAATACAACGGCAAGAAGCTCTAGGTCATGTGTGGCATAGTTTAATTCATGAGTCTTTAACTGACGGCCAGCATAAGCAATAACCTTCCCATTTTGCATAAGAACAGCGTCTAAACCTTCTCGGCAAGCATGTGTATAGACAGTTAATCCTTCACTTCCATCGATTACCGCAAGAACAGGGGCTGAAGTTAACTTACGCTTCAACTCATTAAAAGCTGATTCGCACTTCTCACTCCAAATAAACTTAACATCCTTCCGAGTTAAAGCAGTAAGTGGGGCAGAAATCCGGGCAAAGTGCTCAATAAATCTGCGATAATAACCGGCTAAACCCAAGAAACTACGAATATTTGTAGGAGTTTTAGGAGTCTCCCAATCCTGTATAAAAATTTAAAATTAGAAAGGGATGAGAGGACTTGAATAGAAATAGCGAATAGGATAGAACTTACATTGATTACGGCGATCTTAGCTGGATCGACCGAAATTCCATTTTCAGAAACTATGTGGCCCAGGAATCTCACTTCGTCTCGCCAGAAGTGGCATTTAGAGAATTTGGCCTTAAGTTGATGATTTCGGAGAGTTTCCAGAACACAAGCAAGATGTGTCTCATGCTCCTTCTTGTCTTTGGAGAAGACGAGAATATCATCAATGAAAACAAGAACAAACTTGTTAAGCACATCACGGAAGACTCGATTCATCAAGTCAACGAAATAAGCAGGTGCGTTGGTCAAACCGAATGGCATAACCAACCATTCATAGAATCCGTTCTCGGTACGGAAAGCTGTCTTATGGATACTATCTTCAGCAACTCTGAGTTGGTGGAATCCAGTAGCTAGATCAAGTTGTGAGAAAATTTTAGCTCCATGGAGCTGATCGAATAAATCGTTGATGCGAGGCATCGGATAACGATTCTTGAGAGTGCGTTTGTTCAGTTCTCGGTAATCAACACACATGCGAAGAGATCCATCTGATTTGGTGACAAATACAACTGCGGCGCCCCATTCAGAACAACTTCTCCTAATCAAGCCTTTAGCAAATAGATCATCAATTTGGGTTTTTAGTTCAGCTTTTTCTTTAGGAGCCATCCTTCGGTGTGGGAGAACTACGGGAGTAGCTCCAGGAATAAGATCAATACGGAAATCGATTTCCCGTTTGGGCGGTAGAGAGTTGACCTCTCCAAATACATCGGGAAATTTCCGAACAATAGGGTAGTATTAAGATCATCTGGATGAGCATCAAGAGAGAATATGAAGCTTCCGGCATATTTCTGAGGTGATTTGCATTCAATGACAAGCGGCCGATCCATGTCGCTTACCAAAGAAACTGAACGAGTTTTGCAGGAAATAACAGCATCAAATTTGCTTAACCAATCCATCCTAAAAGAAAGTCGAATGCTTGGAATCCAAGCACATAGAAATCCCAAGTGAATCGAGAAAAATCATACATAAGTGCAACTCCCTTGCAAACACTTCGGAGGTAGGCTGGTCCTCCGATAGGATTTGAGACACATAAGGAGGTAGTAGCAAGAGTAGGTTCTAATTTGAGTTTATTACAAAGGTCTACTGATATAAAGCTATGTGAAGCACCAGTATCGAATAATACCCTAATAGGTGTAGCATGTAAATGAAAAATACTTCGTAAGGTACCTTGGTCATCCTGAGCAGGTGGTGGAGGTGGTGTAGGAGTGGTGATAGCAAATACTCCAGATGGTGTGCCACGCTTATACATTGGGCATTCTTTCTTGAAATGACCCGGTTGGAGGCAGACATAGCATAAATCTTTCCTAGTCGTAGAAGGTGGTGGAACAGCAGCTCCGGTAGATAGACAACTATTAGCATAATGGCCCTTCTTATCGCATTTGAAGCAAGTGATATTAGCAAGGTCGATTGGGCTTTTCTGAGCATATCCCAATCCTGTAGTCTTCTGCCAAGCTTTCTTTTGTTGATCAAAGTTCATCTTCCTTTTTCCCGTCTGGCTAGAAGATGGCTGAGTAGGAGTTGCCTTGGCAGTAGGTCCCTTAGGCTTCGCCTCATATCTAAGAGCATAGTCAACAAGCTCTGTGAAGGTGCAGTGAGTGTGGCCAGTAAGCAAGTCATAATATTCAGGTCTAGCTCCCAAAATGAATTTCTCGTTCTTCAGAAGTGGTGTATCGATCAAGCCAGGTCCAAATTTTGAGAGTTCGTTGAATTTCCTCTCATACTCAGAAAAAGTCATACTGCCTTGCTTAAGATCCATGAAAGCTCTATAAAGTTGGGTTTTCCCAGCAGCTGGCATCCATTGTGCCGAGAAAGTATCTCTAATCAAAAGATAGGCTAGATAAATAACATTCCAAAGATTGAAAGAAAAGTTATGCTACGAAAACCAACGGATTTATACCTAAACTGGGCCCAAGTGATGGTGTCCTCCTCGATACGAGAAGTAACTGATTCCCACCAATCTTGCACGGCATCCTGAAGTTGCCAGGCAGCAAGCTGACGCTTTTGAGCATCGGTGATCTCTAGACCCGAAAATATCTTCTCCAAGCTTTTAAGCCATTGCTGAGCCTCAATAATGTTCTCGGATCCAGAAAACTTAATACCTCCAAGCTGTGAATATTCCTTACTAAGAATGGTGAATCTGACAGGAGCTGGAGCGGCAGGTGCAGCCTGAGCAGGACCATTGCCTCTTCCACCCCTATTGTTTCTTCTGGCATTCATCCTGAAATACCAAAGAAATTTAGGACCAAGGATAAAATCAGAGAACTCAAGAGGAAATTTAATCGACGAATCAAAAGAAGTTCGAATAGAAAGGACTTGGATATTGAATCGATTCTCCTCATTCTAGGGTATTGCTACCCTATCTCTAATGAGTTTCATAATCCCAAACTAAGTTTTTTTAGGGAAACCGAAGCTCTGATACCAACTGTAACAACCCGTATATTTGGACCATTTAAATTGAAAATAATCCACACATGTCAACTTAAATAATACAAAACACGAATCATTATGGGATTATGAATACATATATGTAAATGAGAATCAATACAACGTCACAAACACAGAATTGTCACAGAATAATGCAGTGGAAAAGTACATCATCATAATAGTAGTTCATGAAGCTACTACAGGAATACAACAATGTCTCAACATAAAGTGACAAATAGGAATACAAGATGTTCAATACATAAGTTCATCAAATACTAGAAAGGAAATAACTGATAAAGATAAATGCTAAGTCTTCAGCATCTTCAACCAACCTTGATCAGCAACTGGATAGCTTCAGACTGACCCGAGCATATACAAAAGAAACACTCGAGTCAGGACTCAAAATCTTATACAGGATAATCGGGTGCAAATAATAAAGTCCATAACTCAAAGATGAATGTGATACACATCTTTAAGGGTCCGATAAACTATCTATATATACAATAGGATACGCTAAATAGATAAGGTCTAATCAGTAAAGTATGATATCAAAATAGCGTTAAGTCGTGGCCCATTCCACCCTTAACACATTTTTATTCCCAAAAGCATATACAAGACCGTAGTTTCCCCAAAACCGGAAGTCACCAGAGGGCAATCCATATACTAAAGGTACAAAACACAACGTAGTGGTCGTGAATAGGATAATCAATATGACAAGGTACATGAGGCGATACCAACTAGGATACTAGTAGTTGCCTGATCCGGACTGATGTTGAGCATAGCAGCTACTATCTCAACACCGCGAAACAACACTCCCAAATCAAGGGGTGCACCCAAATCGAATCACAAAAGTAATAGATATGCTATCGAAGAAGTGTGTCCGCTAGAGATGGCGATCCTCAATGGCCCGGCGCGGCTCCTGTTTTAGTCATGTCAGGGGTCATCCAAAATCGTTCTCTTTCTTCAGTCAACACGTTCACCAAATCCATCCACTTCGTTCTGGATCAACACTCCGCGTATATTAGTTATTAAAGTGGTTTTCGGTATCGACAAGGAGTATGTCCATATCCGATCCCGGTCTCTTTAATAACTACGTATTAATTACCCAATGGTCATTTAATATTAAAGTTTAAAACAAATCAAAGTCCAAAGGTCAAGTTGCAAGTTTGACTTTCAAAATTTGACATTTCACAATTCAATTTATTTCGAACATTAAAATCATATTTCCAAATGGAGTTTTAGTTCAAGTCCTTGAGTTAACGATACTTAAGTATTCAATTTCAATTTAATTCCTATTCCCATTCATCATTACATTAAATTTAATCAAAACTTTGATTTAACAATTTCAATAGCTAAATCAACTCCTTAACTTTAGTTGGTTTTACATTCCTTTAGGTCACTTTGTTACTTAATCTCAAATTAAATTTATAATGAATTCCAACTTAATTAAATTTATCCAAGTTAGGTTTAATTTCAAATCTAATAACTTCAATTATTAGATTCTAAAACTTACTTATTCGAATCTTATTTCAATTAAATGTGTCCATTCGTTTATCTAATTAATATAGATTTATTAATCCGTTTCAATTTTCCATTAAGTTATTACAATTAAGTTCACTTATTAATTCATTACAATTAAATCCCTTAATTTATTACAATTAAGTCCATTAATTATTGCAATTAATCCTATGAATCTAATCCATTGATTTATTTCAACTAAATCCATTTATTCATAACAATTAAATTCATTCGTTTATTACAATTAAATTCATTGATATATTATCATTAATCTATTCATTCACTATAATTAAATCTATCGTTTTATTACAATTAAATCTTCTCATTTATTACAATTAAATCCATTGATTTATTACAATCAAATCTATTGCTTTATTACAATTAATCTATTGATTTATTACAATTAAATCTATTCATTTATTACAATTAAATCTTATTCATTTACTACAATTAAATCTATCGTTTATTACAATTAAATCCATTCATTCATTACAATTAAATCTATAAATTTCGTTACTTACTTTCCAACAAAATTTTAAGTTCATTTCTTAATTTTAAATGAATTTTTATTCCAAAATGAATTTTTTTTTGACCAATCGGGTTTCTTATTTTTAATTATCTATCCTAGGCCAAAGTTGTTCAATTTGGGTATTTATCATTTCAACCCAATATAAATAAATACATACAACAAAGCATAACAAAGGGAACTTGCAGTGTGATAACTGGGATGGTGTCAAAGTAAATAAACAATCAATAGCAACCATACATAACAATTTAACCGTTTATTTAAATAATCCCGAAATAATCGTATTTAATTTACATTTGTTATTTATGTAAATTAAATAAAATTATTCCTAGAATCCACACTATTATTTCCTGCGGATTAAAGATTATTACATTATGATTTTTACTTGGTGTCCGTTATCAAATTTCTACATCAATCGTACATATCAATTTTAATGTCACTATTATTTTCCCTAATTAACATCATATTACAGTTCAACATGTTAATCAATTTAAACAATACATGGCGTTACATTTTTAGAAATTAACCGTTTATTTCAACCAAATTTTAACAATCAACAATTTAATATCCAAATTTCATATTAACAACAATTATCACTTGATTATCATAGCATAATAGATTGAGTCGTGAATGAAATATTCACCTTGCGTGGTTAGAGAAGATGACGGCGAAGCACGAAAATGAATGGACTGGAATAGACGACACAAGCACGAATACGAACTATAAATCAAACAAAAGGTTATTCAACAATAGCTTAATACGATGTATATATATTGATTTGTAAATATATATAAACCATACCAACGACTGGATGCAAATAAGGTGGATGGAAGCCTAGATCGCTGAATTAGCCTCAATTGGAACTGCGCGGACAAAGCATAAATGAGTCCATAAGTTACAAATTATAACTGATATATAATTTTATCAAAAGAAGAACAAAATAAAAAAAAAAAAAATGGCAGCGGACGTGGAAGCGGGCTAAGCGGGTTTTGACGCGGCGTCGGTTGGTCGTGGTAAGGCGGGCTGAAGCGGGCTGGGTCTGGGGTTCGGGTCGGGCTGGGTCTGGGTTCGGGTCGGGCTGGGTCTGGGATCGGGTCGGGCTGGGCTGGAGGGGAGGCGGGACGGGACTGGGCAGTGGGTTCGGGTCGGGCGGGGCAGTGGGTTCGGGTCGGCTGGGGTGGACAGTGGGTCGGTGGCGGCTGGGGCTGCTGAGGGCAGGCGGAGGGCTGGGCAGGCGGGCGGAGGTCAGGGCTGGGCGGAGAAGGCGAACTGGGACAGGTTCGGTGGGGACTGGGCTGGTGCGGGGTCTGGGCAGGCGCGGAGGTCAGGCTGGGCGGGCGGGCGGAGAGGACTGGGCAGGCGGGCGGTGGATGGTCTGGGCGAAGGCTGGGACGGGTTAGGGCTGGGGTGTAGGCGGTGGCTGGCGCAGCAGGCGCGGAGACGGATGGTGGCGAAGGCCTGGCGGAGGGGCTGGTGGGGTTGGGGCAGGCTGCTGGCGGTGAGGGTGGTGGAGCAGGGGAGAAGGCTGCAGTGGGTTCTTTTTCTCAAAAGAAAAGAAAAGTAAAATAAAAGAGGAGGAAGAGGGAGATGTGAACGAACCAGAAAGGTGAAAATGCAAACAATGAATAGTGGGATGGTAGTTTATTATATCAACTAGTACAAGAATTGAAAGGCCTCCAATTTATTTGTCTTTGTAACCGAAAGGCTGTTGGGCTTCTGAGGCAATTGAATAGACAAAGGCTGTTAGGATATTGAACGTTGGAGAGAATGGGTACCGTTTTATGCTGCGTAACGGACCCTTTTGCAATCCGTTAAACAACTATAATTCGCAGCACCGAACTCCGATTGACACAAACAAATATACCATTTTGATCAGCGCGACGAGGCGAATGCGATGGTATAAAGATATCAGTGGTACGGTTAAATTATAAAATTCAAAAATTTTCCATTGTGAAAAATGCAGCAAAATCACTGAAGAATAAGATCGACGAAGCTGAAGATGTCCGAAATTTGAAAAACGAAAAATGACGTCTTAATCAGAAGATGGTTTAGAATTTTTCTATGTAAAAATATTTCGGTTCAGAAGATAAAATTTTTCGCGTTTAAAATGAACTGACGTGAAATAAACGCGAACGAAATTTACTGCGATATTTTTCCGTCAAACTTTTCCCATATCTATAACCATCTAGGCTCAATTTATAAACAAAGTTTGGACGCTAATTTGAAATCGTATGAGTGTTCCATCATTTTATGTTAAAATAATGGATTCAAAAATTTAAAATTGGGTCGCAATTTCAGGGTCGTTACACTTCACAAGATACTCGGGTTATCCAGATCTACGAAATATACAATGGCATCGGTCAGTTCGAAAGGACAACTAACCATTCGTAGAATATATCCGAACCCAAAGAATAGATAGTTATATGGATACAATTTCAAAACTTTTTAATTTCAACTAAAGTATACCTATCAACCATAGCAAACAAAGCAACCAACACATCCAAACAAACAGTTTTGGTCTTTCCGGAGTTTATGTCCCATATTAATATATCGAATCTCTTCCTGGATCTACCAGAAACTATCGAAGAACTGAGAAAAAGATGCTGAACAAAAGAGATTGATAGAGAAAAAGATTGTTTCCACTGTCGCAGGGTTATTGACCATTTATAGTCGTATTCCCTTGTCCCCTATCTCGTCCTCTTCTTGCATTCATACTCACTATCAGTAGATAGCAAGAGAATTTACTGAGGCATACAGACGGATATCTGAGAATTACTCATTCTAGGGTATACTTCACCCTATCTCTAATGAGCTACTTAATGTGTTATACTCCTGAGCTAAAGTTCAACCTTAGCTCTGATACCAAATGTAACGATACGGATTTTTCGCGCTCGAAAATCGACATCCATACTTCATATCGTATTCGAATGTCATAGATTCGACCGTTCAAATCCGAGTCGCCGGAGCTTATAACACAGTAAGTATAACAACACAGCGGAAGAAAGAAAAAAATGATATCATATACAACTCCAATGAATACAATATTCAGAATGATATACAACAATGATATCAATATGATACAATAATATCAGAGATAAATAATGATACAGCGGAAATAACAGAATAGAAGAGATCACTCCAAATGATCTTAAAAGAGAATGACTCCAACAACTCCAACGTCAAGCTCGAACCACCATCATGATGCACAAAGATAAGCAAGTGTAGTCCTGAACTCCAAGAACTGAACCAGCTCCAGATAATCTACTAAACCTAAATATCTGAAAAACCCAACTCTAGACTGCCCATGTGGAAAATAGTGGGCACCCAGAGTTTAGGAAGGGAACAATAAACTCCGGGTCAGTCATGGGACTGGTATGAGCAAACAAAAACAGTTTATCTTTAAACAAACACAAAAGGCTTTTAAACATTGAAATCTGCAATGCTTTTCGAAAATGAAACTACCATAAGGCCTCCCGCCACACACACAATGCAATCGCAGAATTGGAGGAGATTTCTCCTTATGATAGTCAAACATGCTTACTACGCAAAGGAAAAACTCTTTTGATATTATTACTAGTGCATAGCGGAAAACATTTCGAAAGTATAATATCAATCTTAGCCAGCATACAGCATTTCATCGTATGCCTACTATAGCTACCATGTTCAATAACAGGTTACTGCACATTCCATGGCAGTTAATACAACTAAAACCGTACAGGGTTTTATTGTTTCTTTGGATTTCCAACAAATGGTCAGGCCAAGGAACTTCCTTACCGAAATAGAAACGCCTCTGGATAGACGCCCCGGATCCTAACCGGATCTCCGCAAACAAAAGGCCGATGCTACCTCACGCTATACAGCTGTAACTAGGTAACTAACACACTGATGCTACCTCACGCTGTACAGCTGTAACTAGGTAACTAACACACGAGCTATGTCATCCCCCGGTCGTTACCGACCTTTATCCGAGGATCCTCAATCATAAAGCAACAGCCACAAAGTATAATCAACATAGGTTAAATATCTGGGCTCCATACCATGATATCACCTTTTATCCAGAAGGAAATGACATACCCTAGGGGCGCTACCACTACAAACCTTTGCCGCAACATTCCTGTTTCGACCATTACCGGGTTGTGAGGCTCGACGAAGTCTCGTCCACAAAACTACGCTTTTTCACAAAGCAACGCTTTTCAAAAAGCAACGCTTTTTCACAAAGCACGCATTGACCAACAAATGATCATCAGCACTTCGTATGCCACATTACCAAATTGGGAATGTATCACTAGTAACCATCAACTACATAACCTCTGAGCTCGTACGTCTCAGAGAAGGGTGTTAAGCTAAGAGAATAAATTCTCCGCCACCAATAGAAATGTATTTGATAGAAACCAACTTTACATCTCAAAGTGTAACGTCAGACACACATCCATACAAGTCTGTTCCAGGTTCGAACAGAACCGAAGGCACTTCCAAAGAAGCCCTTGCAAATCCGGGTATTCACAATCTCGATCGGACTTCCCATCACTTAGGGAATCTCTATACCAGAGCCATGATGCAGAGAAAATCGATAGGTCATCCTATCGCTCTCGCAAATACCCGGTCTTCACCACCGGTCTTCAAATGCTATCCATATACGTCGTATCATTATTCAGAATGGGTTATATGACACAAAGGTCCTCTCCCGGCTAATCCGAATAACTAGCGCAATTAAAAATCATATGGATACTGGGGTCTCAGTTAAATCACAGCTTAAAGCCTAAAACTTGTCATTTGAATGGTTAAAACAAATTACCATTTCAAATCTTTAAAACAAAAAGATTCATTTCAAAAACCTTCAATGGTTTAAACAATTTCCACACTTTTAATCTTTTAAACAAAAAGATTCAATTCACAAAGTTTACCCCATTCACAAAGATTCATTCATGGATTTTAAAACAATTTCCATTTCAATTGAATTAACTCGTTAAATCTTTAAATCAAGATTTAACTTATAGCTTTCAAAATTCGTTTCCAAAGATTCATTCATAGCCTTTCAAAACAATTCTATTCCAAGTTGGATTAACTCGTTCGGTCTTTGAATTAAAGACTCATTTCATAGTTTTCAAAACATTTCAATTCTATTTCAAACTTGAATTCAAAATTTAAATCAAATTATTTAAATTTTCAAAACTCGATTAAGTTATTCAAAATAACTTTTATCTTTGAAATTCCATTTCAAAAGCTTTTCACTTTAAACCCAAATTTCCAATTTCAAAATCAATTGAAATTAAAAATTTCAATTTCAAAAACATTAAATTTACATCATCTGTGACTTAACCGATTTCCACGTGAAATCCATATTTGTGTGTGTAAATGTGTAGTCCAGGTATTTCACACAATAGTGCACAACATCAATCATCACAGATATATCGATAAGCGGCATAACCCATAACGCTTAT
The DNA here is from genome assembly GCA_030737815.1 of Allium fistulosum. Taxonomy (NCBI): domain Eukaryota; kingdom Viridiplantae; phylum Streptophyta; class Magnoliopsida; order Asparagales; family Amaryllidaceae; genus Allium; species Allium fistulosum. The sequence goes on from CM060906.1 coordinate 925,616,888, forward strand.
CTTCATTCACAGATTCATAGATAAAATAAATTTATCAATCACAAAGATTCATCATTACAATTCGATGTGGGTTTCGGATAACCAACTGGAATCCGACTCCCTGTCGCATCGAAATTCAAATGTCGTTTATGGGTCGAGGGTTTCATATTCACATAGTAATATATCACAGAAACAGAAATCACAGATATATATATATCACAAATAAATAAATTACAGACCACAACACAAATCAGGGTGTATCACAAAGCATCATATATCAGGGATATCAAATAATCAATTCATCCGATAGAATCCAAATATCCATAGATAAGGTCAATTTATTTTCTGATTTATTTAAATCAGTTTTATTACTTATGAATAAATAACTAATCCTGGTTAATTACCATTAATTAATTTCAACCATTTTGATTAATTATTCTTTAATAATTTATTAATTAACCATTAATAATAAATTAATTAACCTTTAATTATAATTCATCAACCTTTAATTATTAAATAATTAACCTTTAATTATTTAATCCACCATTTAATTAATTATCTTTAATTAATAAATTTAACCCTTAGTTGATTAATTACCACTTACTTAATAAAATTTCAATAAGTGATCATCCCTAACCACTCACATTAAATAAATTAATCTTTGATTAATTATCTTCAAATCAATTGCTTTAAATAAATTAATCTTTAATTAAACTTTAATCAATCATTAATTAAGTAATTATTCTTTAATTACTTATATTAATTAATAAATCATTAATAACTTAAGATCTTAATTAACTAAAAGATAAACCATTTTATCTTTATTAATCACTTTAATTCTCATTTAAACCTTATTTAATAAATCTTGTAATAATTTAACTTAGACTTTAAAGTTAATTTACAATTAAAACATCTCTTCTAAACTTTAAAACTTGTTTCACTTTGTTTTTAAACTTTGAAATATTTTCCAAATTCAATTTCTTTGATTTTAAACCTGGAATACTTTCCTGATTTCAATTCAAACAGCTCAAACAAAAACAACCCGAGCAAATCCAAGATCTTTCCGAGTAAAGACACGAGAAACACTCGTCCCTCGTCTGCTTCGAGACAACCACGAAAACTCCTCGAGTCAAACCCGAGGAAGATGCTTCTTCCCCAAACAACGAACGAACCCAAAATATCAACTCGTGCACGTGTACGTGCACCATCACTCTGACCATCGCTGATCGTCACCGAGTCCTCCAACGAGTCGCCTACGACCCCAGCAGCTACTCCGACCACCCGTATCGCCTTAACTAGGTCGAACTCAAAATCGAACAACTCCACATCCACCTGGAACAAAACTCATTGTCTTAAATCACCTCGCTCCGGCGCCTCAGGCCACCAGAGTTGTCGAAACTCCGGCCAGAGCTTCGTCTAACCCTCCTCTTCTGATCGCCATGGGTGCGATCGATTCCAGCGCTACGACGTTGATGAAATCATCACAGGAACCACCTCAACCAACACTACGTGCAAAACCCTAAATCGATCAAGATCATCATCCACGTTGATCTAAAATTTAATCAAGCATTTTTCCCTAACTCTACGACCTTCCAGCTAGCTATGGTTACAATCATGAAGTCTACCAACTTATTGATCGCCAGAACTTAGTGAAAATGGCGATTCAGTTCATCCCCATTTTTCTCAGAGAATACTTGATAAAAAATTTAATTTCACTTTTAAAAATCATCAACTTTGATGACGTTTAAATTGATATATTAAAGATCTAAAATCAGGATTGATGAAATTTCTGTTTACATTGGTTTTGCCTGTATTCTTATATTTACAGAAAAAGTTTTTGTTTAATTTACTTAAATTTATTTTTAAAAACTTAGAACATGATCATACGAACATGTTCTCTTTAGATTTCAAAGCCTATAAATAATTTGAGATAGAGCTTTTGAATTTGAGACAGGTTTTGGAACCTGTAGGCCTGGAACAGAGTTCATATTTATGTGTACAGACATGCACCTTCATTTTCATGTATATATATACATGCAAACACACATTTACCATTCAAACTTCAATATTATTCACAACAATAATTTCTAGTTCAAATCAAAAGGGTATACTCACATTTCACAAACAAACATTCAATACTGATCACATGCAAACCAAAGTATAAAAAGGGGTTTAAGAGTTTGCTCACTTGGTAAAAGTTTGGAACAGAGAAGCTTGAAAATTTGTTTTTGATAAGTTGTTGAATCTGTTGTTTGTAATTTTATCTTTGATTGGAATCAACTCTTTCCTGTTGGTGATTGCTGAGTTGATTAGCTTGCTTCTAGGTTTGCAAATTGATTTGTATTGTTGTTTTAAATTGAACTCTTGTTTAAGTTGAAGATGATAGTTGCTTCAGATTTGCTCAACTTTTAGTGAACGAATTGAGGTAAGAGTTGATATATGAACTGATGTGAGGAGGAGATATAAAGAAATGAAGTCTACTGGGTTATTATTTTGTACAATATGTTGATAAATGTTTAGTACCACAATTCAGAGATTTTTTTCTTCCTTTTGTATTGACTACGCAGAAGTTGGGGCTGATGAGATTTCCCTTATGTACTAAGGAGGCTGAAGATGCTTGCATTTATGAGTTTGTACAACTTTACATATTTATTTCTTCCTTTCTTTGGAGGCTGAAAGCAGATTTGAATAGATGGCATTTAAGGGTAAGTACTTTATATCTACTTGTTTATTCTTACCTTGCATACTACTTTAACTCGGCTGAAGACAATTTGGTGGCCAAAGAGATTTTGCATTTATTTCTTTGTCTTCTTTCATTTCCATGTGTATATATTTATCTTACTTGTCCTTGTTCATACTTATTCAATTTTAAGAATTATCCTAAGTATTTATTTATAGTTTATAATTTAAGATATTTATTTTAATTCTTTTTTGAAGTTTAACTATCCAACATTTGGTTTACTTATCTATTATTATTATTTATTTATTTTCCTACTTATATTATAATTTCAAATTATCTTTAAACCATTTATTTTAGATTTAAACTCAAATTCAATATATATACAATATTTTTAATTTAAATGATTCATCCAAAATTTATTCGAAGATCGGAGAAACTCGCATCACTTAAATTAATTGATTTTTAACTATATTAATTCTCTTTTTTATTCACATTCATTTTGATTGTTATTCACTTATCCACAATTATCCCATTTCACAACTTTCAGTTTTAATCTTCATTCAATTATTCACTTATTATATTCCCAATACCAATTTACTTAAGAGTTTCATCCATCATTTCTTAAGTCCAATATAAATATTTCTTATATTTATTTTCACTACTTCACTACTGAAGTTTATATTCAAATTGAATTCCAATTCCATATAAATTTCAATTTGCTTCAATATACTAATTACTTTCAAACTTCAATATTTTATTTCCATCATTTCCAAATTTTCATTTTCAATTCTACTTGAATTTAATTCATCTTTAAACTCTGAATATTGAATTTTGTTCACCTTATCTCAACCCATATTTAATTAACCATTTCCTTTTATTTGTTTCACTTACTAATTTATTTAAAATCTCAAATAAAAGTTTATTTGCAAACTTTTCTTCCTTTAGTTTCTTCGAACAATTTCTTCGATTTCACCTTACTTCACATACACAATTTTGAATTTGATTCCAATATTCAGTTTCAATTTTATTTGCTTACAAATTTTAAATCATTTGTCGTTAGTGAAAATTTTAAAAATTTTCTAACTCCCAAAATTTTCAGAAAATTTTGGCAGAGTCTCCTTTGTACGGAGGAGCTTTTGCAATTTGACAAGAGATATAAATATATATATACATCGACCCACACGGTCAAAAAAACAAAAAAACAAACAACATATTTCCTATCTTTTATTGCATAGGCGTACCTTATTTAGCATTTTTAAGCAAGCGGATTATTATTTTAGCATTTTGCATGACCCAATCCAGCCAAACGGCTTCCTTGTACCTGTACTTACTCAATTTAAATACGTAAGCACCATATATATGAAATTCATTATCATTTCACTCTTTAAAACAACTACAACCCATGAATACTAAAAGCAATGTACACTAACACTTTTCATAAGCAATTTCAATGTACCAACATTAATTTTAATTGCTTACAACCAATCACCCATCGCTTTACTTAATCAGAATGGTTAACAACTCACATGCTTACGTTCAATTCATTTTTTTAAGCAAAACAAACTCATATTTAATTCAATTGATTTCAAAATCAATTTATTTAACTTCTATCAACTCATAGAATTTCAATTACTTTCGTTCACGTCAAACGACAATTTTATTCTTATGCAATTTGACCATATTCATGTGAATTAATAATTACTTAAGCTTATAACCATTCTAAATTGAATCCAACTCAATTTATATTTAATTCCTTCCAATTTAATTGTAACGTCTCGGGTTTTGCCCGCTCGAAAATCAACATCCGTACTTCACATTGTACTAGAATGCCGCAGATTCGACCGTACAAATCCGATTCGCCGGAGCTATAACAACATTAAGTAAATAACACAGCGGAAGAAAAGAATATAGATATACAACATCTGATACAATATCCATATACAATGATGATACAATGAATATCTATACACATCAGAGATATGATACAACAAATAGCAGCAGAAAGAAATAGATAACAACAGCAGCGGAACAATATCAATAGAAGTGATAACTCCAAAATGATCTTCAGACAAGAATGAATCCACAACTCCAAGATAAGCAACTCCGATGAATGAACTAGCTCCAGATAATCTACTAAACCTGAATATCTGAAAAGAAACCCAACTCTAGACTGCTCGTGTGGAAAATTATGAGCACCCAGAGTTTAGGAAAGGAACAATAAACTCCGGATCAGTCATGGGACTGGTGTGAGCAACAAAAACAGTTTATCTTTAAACAACAACAAAAGGATTTTAAACATTGAAATCCGCAATGCTTTTGGAAAATGAAACTACCATAAGACCTCCCGCCACACACACAATGCAAACGCAGAATTGGAGGAGATTTCTTCTTATGATAGTCAAACATGCTTACTACGTAAAATCATCTTGATATTATTATTAGTGCATAGTGCAGAAAACATTTCGAAAGTATAATATTAATCTTAGCCAGCATAGACATTTCGAACTATGCCTACTATAGCTACCATCTAAACAGTGGGGCGCCACCATAAGTAAATGGCAGGTTCTACAACTAATACCGTACAAATTCCGTATTGGAGAAATGGATTTCCAACAAATGGTCAGGCTAAGGAACTTCCTTCCGTCGCATGGGAACGCCTCTGGCGGGACGCTCCGAGAGACAAACTGCTCTCTGCCAACAAGGCCGGGTTACCCCTGTACCAGGTAACTCACGAATATGTCATCACCCGGTCCTTTGGGACCTTTATCCGAGCTCGGTATCCAACATCACACATCATAAAGAAAGTGTATCCACATGAGTAAGTATCTGGGCTCCATACCATGATACCACCCCTTTCCAGAAGGAAATGACATACCCTAAAGGGCGCGACCCTCATAACCTTGCCGCAACATTCCTGTTTCGACCATTTCCGGGTAGTGAGGTCCTGACGAAGTCTCGTCCACAAAGCTACGCTTTGTCACAAAGCCATGCTTTGGGTCAACAGATGATCAACCTATGATCACAAAGATAAATGATCAAACAAATGATCATATCGCAAATGATCAAACACTGATCATCACACAGCAACACTTAGCATGTCACATTACCAAATTGGGATATATCGCTGATAAATTTCAACTACATAACCTCTGAGCTCGTACGTCTCAGAGAAGGGTGTTAAGCTAAGAGAATAAATTCTCCGCCACCAACAGATATGTATTTGAAAGAAATCGGCTTTATATCTCAAAGTGTAATGTCAGACATACAATCCATATAAGTCTGTTCCGGGTTCGAACAGAACCGAAGGCACTTCTCACGAAGCCCTTGCAAATCCGGATAATTTTCAATCACGTCCGGACTTCCCGTCACTAAGGATGATAAAACCTCTATATCGGGGATCAGCCGATGCAGAGTAACTCGACGGTAATCCTTCCGTTTTCAAAAATATCTGGTCTTCAACACCGGTCTTCAAATGCTATCCATATACGACGTATCACATATTCGGAATGGGTTATACGACACAAAGGTCCTCTCCCGGCTAAACCGAATAGTGAGCGTAATATTTAAAAACATATGGATATGGGATTTCAATTAAGTCACAACTTATTACCCAAAATCTTTCTTTTCAACTGATTTAACAAATTACCATTTTTTTAATCTTTAAACAAAAAGATTCAACCTTTACGGTTTAAACAGTTTCCACACTTTAATCTTTTAAACAAAAGATTCATTCACAGATTTTCCCAATTAATCTCCATTTCAGTTTAACTCGTTAAATCTTTAAGATTTAACTTATAGCTTTCAAAACAATCCCATTTCAAATGATTTAAACCAATCATTATTTTAAATCTGTTAAAGATAACAGATTCAAATCATAGCTTTTCAAAACAATTCATTCATAACTTGGAAAACCATTTTCAATTCAATATTGAAATTCCTTTAATTAAACTGGAATTTCATTTCTTTTCGGAAAGCTTTTATTCTTTTAAAACAACAGTTTCATTTCAGAAAATCTGATTCATTCATACGAGTTAAAGTCTTTGGGTTAAATCCAAATTCTCAAAATTATACTTTTAAATGGTTTAAATTCAGATAAACACATTTATAACATTTTCAATCCCTAGTTTCAAATCATAGGATTCAATTTCCAACTTGAATTCAAATTTAAATCAAATTATTTAAATTTTCAAAACTCGATTAAGTTATTCAAAATAACTTTTATCTTTGAAATTCTATTTCAAAAGCTTTTCACTTTAAACCCAAATTTCAAATTTCAAAATCAATTGAAATTAAAATTTCAATTTCAAAATCATCAAATTTAAATTATCTGTGACTTAACCGATTTCCACGTGAAATCCATATTTGTGTGTGTAATAGTGTAGTCCGGGGGTTTAACACACAATAGTGCAACATCAATCATCACAGATATATCGATAAGCGGTAAAATCGATAACGCTTATCTTCATTCACAGATTCATAGATAAAATAAATTTATCAGTCACAAAGATTCATCATTACAATTCGATGTGGGTTTCGGATAACCAACTGGAATCCGACTCCCTGTCGCATCGAAATTCAAGTGTCGTTTAGTGGTCAAGGGTTTTCATGTTCACATAGTAATATATTACAGAAACAGATATATATATCGTAGATAAGTAAATTACAGATCACAACATAAATCAGGGTACATCACAAATCATCACATATCAGGGATATCAAACAATTCACATTTAATAGAATTCAAACATCCATAAGTAAGATAATTTAATTATCTGATAAATTTAAATCGGATGTATCAATTACTAATCCGGTTAATTATCATAATTAAATTACAAATTATTTGAAAATCTTTCTTTCAAATTTATTAGTTAACCCTTAATTATTAACTAATCATTCTTAAATCAATGAATCAATTAATCTTTAACTATCAAATTAATCTTAATTAATTGCCATTATTAATTAATCCTTTGATTTATTAACAAATAATTAATTCACATTTTGAATATTCATTTAATTAATTACATTCAGTAATTATTTATTCATTACTTCTCTAAGTAATTTTTTTTATTTTCCAAATCGTCAAGTGATTATTAATTTAAACCTTAGTTAATCCTTTTAAACTTATAATTACAAATTATCAATTAATTATTCTGAATAAATTAACTTAAGAAATTTAATTTGAACAATTCGATTAACTCCATAAATTTAATAAGTAATTCATATTACTTATAAATCTTGATTCTTTCTTAATTAATTACTTAACCAATAATTAATTCCATTATTAATAAATCTTTAATTCCATTAATAAATTAATTACTTAAAATCTTAAAACAATCAAATTAATCAATTCCAAATTATAACATTAAATGATTATTCATTTAAATTACTTCCACTAATTATCCTTAATAAGTAATTATTTCAAAGCATACTTCTTGATTAATTTCCCATCTATCCTAATATAAAGTTTAAAACAATTTCCAAAACCCCTTAAAAACTTACACGTTAAAACACCTTTAAATACTTTACCGTTTATTTACATTAACATAAATTTTTAAACTTTATTCACAAATCAGTTTTAAATTTCACTCGAGTTCATTTTTAAACTTATTTCATGACTTAGTTCACATTGGTTATAAAACAATTCACATTTAATAATAAAGGAACAGGTTTGTAAAAATAACAGTACCGGTTCACTAACAACACTAGAACGAAATACTCGAGCCTTCCCAGATTTACTTCGAGTCCATCCCCTATTCGCTTCGAGTAAAACTCGAGATAACCCTTAGCACTTCCCTGCTCTACCCCAAGCAAAATTCTGACCAACAAATCGTGCTCGTGCACGTGTACATGGTCGTTGGCCAACTCTGGTCGCCGCCAATACTTCGAGCAGGTCGAACGTCATCCCAGCTTCGCTTCCAGCCACCCAACTCCGGTCAGTTCGTCATCGATCTCGAATTCGAGAACTACAAGCCTGGAACAGAATATACATCGCCATGACCAAACCTGTCAACGCCGACTGCTCGATGCTCCTACCACCGTTCGCCACCAAACTCCGGCCGCAGCTTCCCCTACGACCCATCCATCATCCCTCCAAACCGCATCGAACTCGATGCATCCAATAGGGTGAATGAATCAAAAGTTCACGCCCCTCCAAAACTAGGTTTTCGAAAAAGAAATCGCCGCCGTTGCCACCACCGTAGTCTGGCCACCTCCCCTCCATTTTTCCTCGACCTACAGTAGACTCCTCAACCCCTAGATAAAACCCCGACCCTTCCAATCGCCTAGATCAATCACGACAACTCGAAATGCCAAAAGCAAGGAAAACACAACTGCTCTCGAACTTGATCACTAAAAATCATGAAACCTATTTCAAAAATCATCATTTCCAATACGCATTCAAATTATAAATATGAATCACCATTTCGTAAAGTTCGAATTTTGACAAAAATTGAGTTTGTTCAGCAAATTGGGTTTCCAGAGATAAATTCTAGGTTGTTTTAATCTTGACTAATTTTTAAAGCTTAGCTTATGATGATACAAGCAACCTTTGTTCAAATTTTAAGTTCTAATAGTTATTAGATTAGGAGATGGAGTTTGATTTATAAATCTGAACTGGGAAAAATGAGAACAGAGAAAAACAGATACACAACAATGCATACTTATAGATATCTGTACATCTATGGAAGATTCATCACAATTTAAACATTCAAAGCATATTCATTTCTAGTAATCCATATGCAACAGGTAGTTAACATTTTAAAATGTGAAGTTACTCACATTGATTTCCAGGAAGAATAAACAGAGCTTCCATTTATGTTGAACAGACTAGAATTTTTTTTGCAAGTTGAAATCTTCTAGCTTGACTCTCTTATTTGATTGAGTTGTATTATGGTTTGTTGATGTTTTTAAGATAATGTTCACTTTAGTTTTTCTCAGCTTTGAAATGGAACGAACTGATGAAAATTGATATATGAGAAAAAGAAGTTTACAGGAGGATGATGTTATTTTGTTTAAGCTGAGATGGTTGTACAAGTGATTATATTTCCTTGTACTATAGCCAGTGATATTTCTTGTTTGTAGGCTGATATATTTTCGTTTGGTACAATAAAAAGCAGAGATATAAATTTTTTTTTATCAACAAAATCTCGGCTGAGGTGATTTTTGTTATGGTGGGTAAGATATTGGCATTAAATGCCTTGGTACCCTGTTTTGTTCACATATAAATTGTATATGTGTAGTTTATTGTAGATATTTTCTTTCTTTTGCTTTCTTGTTTTACATGTTTGAATTGTAGTTGTTTGCACTTTAATAATATTTTGCCTATTTGTTTTGTCTACACACTTATGCTATTTACAGTTTACATTCTTGTCTTCATTTGTTTATACATAGATACTTTCATGAATATAGATATAGATATAAGGTAGTTATATTTGTTTTATCTCTTTCTTTTATTATTATTGTTAGTATTATAATTTACTTATTATATTTATTTCTAGCTTAAATATTTATTTTATTTTATTGTTAGATTTTATTTATGTGTTACTTTTATTTTATAGTTCATCTCTTATTTATTTATTTCTATTTCAACTTAAAATTTAAACTCAATATATATATATAAATTCAAATTTTCCCATATATGCATATATACATATATATTCACATTATTATTAAACCATTTACTTGAAATTTAAATCCAAATCATATATATACAAATCGTTTAAATTCATATGACTTAATATAGATTCTAAGAGAATCGGGGAAACTCGCTCCATTTTATCAATTTATTTTACTATTTTTATTCAAAAATACAATTAATTATTAATTTAAATTTATAAAAATTCGGGGTCGTTACAGACTTCCCCCCTTAAAAGAATTTCGTCCTCGAAATTACCAAGAAGACAAAAAGATAGATGAAACAGGATTTATCAAATTAACTGAACATCTGTTCTGCATTTGGCTTACCAAATCAGAATATCAATAACAGATACAAGAACGAATCTGTTTTAGCACTTCACAAGATACTCGGGTTATCCAGATCTACGAAATATACAATGGCATTGGTTAGTTCAAAGTGATAACTAGCCATTCGTAGAATATATCCGGACCCAAAGAATAGATAGATATATGGATACAATTTCAAAGCTTTTAGTTTAGAACTAAAGTATACCTATCAACCATAACAAACAAAGCAACTAATTCATCCAACAAACAATTTTGGCTCAGTTGGAGTTTATGTCCCATTTTAATATATCGAATCTATTTCTGGATCTACCAGAAATTATCGAAGAATTGAGAAGAGATGACGAACAAAAGAGATTGATATAGAAAAGATTACTTCCTCGTTGTTACAGGGTATTGACCATTTATAGTCGTATTCCCTCTGTCCCCTATCTCATCCTCTTCTTTCACTCATACTTACTATCAATGGATAGCAAGAGAATTTACTGAGGCTTTCAGACGGATATCTGAGGAATATTCATTCTAGAGTTTACTTCACTCTATCTCTAATGAGTTACTTAATGTGTTATACTCCTGAGCTAAAGTTCAACCTTAGCTCTGATACCACATGTAACGTCTCGGGTTTTGCCCGCTCGAAAATCAACATCCGTACTTCACCTTGTACTAGAATGCCGCAGATTCGACCGTACAAATCCGATTCGCCGGAGCTATAACAACATTAAGTAAATAACACAGCGGAAGAAAAGAATATAGATATACAACATCTGATACAATATCCATATACAATGATGATACAATGAATATCTATACACATCAGAGATATGATACAACAAATAGCAGCGGAAAGAAATAGATAACAACAGCAGCGGAACAATATCAATAGAAGTGATAACTCCAAAATGATCTTCAGACAAGAATGAATCCACAACTCCAAGATAAGCAACTCCGATGAATGAACTAGCTCCAGATAATCTACTAAACCTGAATATCTGAAAAGAAACCCAACTCTAGACTGCTCGTGTGGAAAATTATGAGCACCCAGAGTTTAGGAAAGGAACAATAAACTCCGGATCAGTCATGGGACTGGTGTGAGCAACAAAAACAGTTTATCTTTAAACAACAACAAAAGGATTTTAAACATTGAAATCCGCAATGCTTTTGGAAAATGAAACTACCATAAGACCTCCCGCCACACACACAATGCAAACGCAGAATTGGAGGAGATTTCTTCTTATGATAGTCAAACATGCTTACTACGTAAAATCATCTTGATATTATTATTAGTGCATAGTGCAGAAAACATTTCGAAAGTATAATATTAATCTTAGCCAACATAGACATTTCGAACTATGCCTACTATAGCTACCATCTAAACAGTGGGGCGCCACCATAAGTAAATGGCAGGTTCTACAACTAATACCGTACAAATTCCGTATTGGAGAAATGGATTTCCAACAAATGGTCAGGCTAAGGAACTTCCTTCCGTCGCATGGGAACGCCTCTGGCGGGACGCTCCGAGAGACAAACTGCTCTCTGCCAACAAGGCCGGGTTACCCCTGTAACAGGTAACTCACGAATATGTCATCACCCGGTCCTTTGGGACCCTTATCCGAGCTCGGTATCCAACATCACACATCATAAAGAAAGTGTATCCACATGAGTAAGTATCTGGGCTCCATACCATGATACCACCCCTTTCCAGAAGGAAATGACATACCCTAAAGGGCGCGACCCTCATAACCTTGCCGCAACATTCCTGTTTCGACCATTTCCGGGTAGTGAGGTCCTGACGAAGTCTCGTCCACAAAGCTACGCTTTGTCACAAAGCCATGCTTTGGGTCAACAGATGATCAACCTATGATCACAAAGATAAATGATCAAACAAACGATCATATCGCAAATGATCAAACACTGATCATCACACAGCAACACTTAGCATGTCACATTACCAAATTGGGATATATCGCTGATAAATTTCAACTACATAACCTCTGAGCTCGTACGTCTCAGAGAAGGGTGTTAAGCTAAGAGAATAAATTCTCCACCACCAACAGATATGTATTTGAAAGAAATCGGCTTTATATCTCAAAGTGTAATGTCAGACATACAATCCATATAAGTCTGTTCCGGGTTCGAACAGAACCGAAGGCACTTCTCACGAAGCCCTTGCAAATCCGGATAATTTTCAATCACGTCCGGACTTCCCGTCACTAAGGATGATAAAACCTCTATATCGGGGATCAGCCGATGCAGAGTAACTCGACGGTAATCCTTCCGTTTTCAAAAATATCCGTTCTTCAACACCGGTCTTCAAATGCTATCCATATACGACGTATCACATATTCGGAATGGGTTATACGACACAAAGGTCCTCTCCCGGCTAAACCGAATAGTGAGCGTAATATTTAAAAACATATGGATATGGGATTTCAATTAAGTCACAACTTATTACCCAAAATCTTTCTTTTCAACTGATTTAACAAATTACCATTTTTTTAATCTTTAAACAAAAAGATTCAACCTTTACGGTTTAAACAGTTTCCACACTTTAATCTTTTAAACAAAAGATTCATTCACAGATTTTCCCAATTAATCTCCATTTCAGTTTAACTCGTTAAATCTTTAAGATTTAACTTATAGCTTTCAAAACAATCCCATTTCAAATGATTTAAACCAATCATTATTTTAAATCTGTTAAAGATAACAGATTCAAATCATAGCTTTTCAAAACAATTCATTCATAACTTGGAAAACCATTTTCAATTCAATATTGAAATTCCTTTAATTAAACTGGAATTTCATTTCTTTTCGGAAAGCTTTTATTCTTTTAAAACAACAGTTTCATTTCAGAAAATCTGATTCATTCATACGAGTTAAAGTCTTTGGGTTAAATCCAAATTCTCAAAATTATACTTTTAAATGGTTTAAATTCAGATAAACACATTTATAACATTTTCAATCCCTAGTTTCAAATCATAGGATTCAATTTCCAACTTGAATTCAAATTTAAATCAAATTATTTAAATTTTCAAAACTCTATTAAGTTATTCAAAATAACTTTTATCTTTGAAATTCTATTTCAAAAGCTTTTCACTTTAAACCCAAATTTCAAATTTCAAAATCAAATGAAATTAAAATTTCAATTTCAAAATCATCAAATTTAAATTATCTGTGACTTAACCGATTTCCACGTGAAATCCATATTTGTGTGTGTAATAGTGTAGTCCGGGGGTTTAACACACAATAGTGCAACATTAATCATCACAGATATATCGATAAGCGGTAAAATCGATAACGCTTATCTTCATTCACAGATTCATAGATAAAATAAATTTATCAGTCACAAAGATTCATCATTACAATTCGATGTGGGTTTCGGATAACCAACTGGAATCCGACTCCCTGTCGCATCGAAATTCAAGTGTCGTTTAGAGGTCAAGGGTTTTCATGTTCACATAGTAATATATTACAGAAACAGATATATATATCGTAGATAAGTAAATTACAGATCATAACATAAATCAGGGTACATCACAAATCATCACATATCAGGGATATCAAACAATTCACATTTAATAGAATTCAAACATCCATAAGTAAGATAATTTAATTATCTGATAAATTTAAATCGGATGTATCAATTACTAATCCGGTTAATTATCATAATTAAATTACAAATTATTTGAAAATCTTTCTTTCAAATTTATTAGTTAACCCTTAATTATTAACTAATCATTCTTAAATCAATGAATCAATTAATCTTTAACTATCAAATTAATCTTAATTAATTGCCATTATTAATTAATCCTTTGATTTATTAACAAATAATTAATTCACATTTTGAATATTCATTTAATTAATTACATTCAGTAATTATTTATTCATTACTTCTCTAAGTAATTTTTTTATTTTCCAAATCGTCAAGTGATTATTAATTTAAACCTTAGTTAATCCTTTTAAACTTATAATTACAAATTATCAATTAATTATTCTGAATAAATTAACTTAAGAAATTTAATTTGAACAATTCGATTAACTCCATAAATTTAATAAGTAATTTATATTACTTATAAATCTTGATTCTTTCTTAATTAATTACTTAACCAATAATTAATTCCATTATTAATAAATCTTTAATTCCATTAATAAATTAATTACTTAAAATCTTAAAACAATCAAATTAATCAATTCCAAATTATAACATTAAATGATTATTCATTTAAATTACTTCCACTAATTATCCTTAATAAGTAATTATTTCAAAGCATACTTCTTGATTAATTTCCCATCTATCCTAATATAAAGTTTAAAACAATTTCCAAAACCCCTTAAAAACCTACACGTTAAAACACCTTTAAATACTTTACCGTTTATTTACATTAACATAAATTTTTAAACTTTATTCACAAATCAGTTTTAAATTTCACTCGAGTTCATTTTTAAACTTATTTCATGACTTAGTTCACATTGGTTATAAAACAATTCACATTTAATAATAAAGGAACAGGTTTGTAAAAATAACAGTACCGGTTCACTAACAACACTAGAATGAAATACTCGAGCCTTCCCAGATTTACTTCGAGTCCATCCCCTATTCGCTTCGAGTAAAACTCGAGATAACCCTTAGCACTTCCCTGCTCTACCCCAAGCAAAATTCTGACCAACACATCGTGCTCGTGCACGTGTACATGGTCGTTGGCCAACTCTGGTCGCCGCCAATACTTCAAGCAGGTCGAACGTCATCCCAGCTTCGCTTCCAGCCACCCAACTCCGGTCAGTTCGCCATCGATCTCGAATTCGAGAACTACAAGCCTGGAACAGAATATACATCGCCATGACCAAACCTGTCAACGCCGACTGCTCGATGCTCCTACCACCGTTCGCCACCAAACTCCGGCCGCAGCTTCCCCTACGACCCATCCATCATCCCTCCAAACCGCATCGAACTCGATGCATCCAATATGGTGAATGAATCAAAAGTTCACGCCCCTCCAAAACTAGGTTTTCGAAAAAGAAATCGCCGCCGTTGCCACCACCGTAGTCTGGCCACCTCCCCTCCATTTTTCCTCGACCTACAGTAGACTCCTCAACCCCTAGATAAAACCCCGACCCTTCCATTCGCCTAGATCAATCACGACAACTCGAAATGCCAAAAGCAAGGAAAACACAACTGCTCTCGAACTTGATCACTAAAAATCATGAAACCTATTTCAAAAATCATCATTTCCAATACGCATTCAAATTATAAATATGAATCACCATTTCGTAAAGTTCGAATTTTGCCAAAAATTGAGTTTGTTCAGCAAATTGGGTTTCCAGAGATAAATTCTAGGTTGTTTTAATCTTGACTAATTTTTAAAGCTTAGCTTATGATGATACAAGCAACCTTTGTTCAAATTTTAAGTTCTAATAGTTATTAGATTAGGAGATGGAGTTTGATTTATAAATCTGAACTGGGAAAAATGAGAACAGAGAAAAACAAATACACAACAATGCATACTTATAGATATCTGTACATCTATGGAAGATTCATCACAATTTAAACATTCAAAGCATATTCATTTCTAGTAATCCATATGCAACAGGTAGTTAACATTTTAAAATGTGAAGTTACTCACATTGATTTCCAGGAAGAATAAACAGAGCTTCCATTTATGTTGAACAGACTAGAATTTTTTTTGCAAGTTGAAATCTTCTAGCTTGACTCTCTTATTTGATTGAGTTGTATTATGGTTTGTTGATGTTTTTAAGATAATGTTCACTTTAGTTTTTCTCAGCTTTGAAATGGAACGAACTGATGAAAATTGATATATGAGAAAAAGAAGTTTACAGGAGGATGATGTTATTTTGTTTAAGCTGAGATGGTTGTACAAGTGATTATATTTCCTTGTACTATAGCCAGTGATATTTCTTGTTTGTAGGCTGATATATTTTCGTTTGGTACAATACAAAGCAGAGATATAAATTTTTTTTTTTTATCAACAAAATCTCGGCTGAGGTGATTTTTGTTATGGTGGGTAAGATATTGGCATTAAATGCCTTGGTACCCTATGTACCCTGTTTTGTTCACATATAAATTGTATATGTGTAGTTTATTGTAGATATTTTCTTTCTTTTGCTTTCTTGTTTTACATGTTTGAATTGTAGTTGTTTGCACTTTAATAATATTTTGCCTATTTGTTTTGTCTACACACTTATGCTATTTACAGTTTACATTCTTGTCTTCATTTGTTTATACATAGATACTTTCATGAATATAGATATAGATATAAGGTAGTTATATTTGTTTTATCTCTTTCTTTTATTATTATTGTTAGTATTATAATTTACTTATTATATTTATTTCTAGCTTAAATATTTATTTTATTTTATTGTTAGATTTTATTTATGTGTTACTTTTATTTTATAGTTCATCTCTTATTTATTTATTTCTATTTCAACTTAAAATTTAAACTCAATATATATATATATAAATTCAAATTTTCCCATATATGCATATATACATATATATTCACATTATTATTAAACCATTTACTTGAAATTTAAATCCAAATCATATATATACAAATCGTTTAAATTCATATGACTTAATATAGATTCTAAGAGAATCGGGGAAACTCGCTCCATTTTATCAATTTATTTTACTATTTTTATTCAAAAATACAATTAATTATTAATTTAAATTTATAAAAATTCGGGGTCGTTACATTAATTCATTCACAACCATTTTATTTAGCTCAACCCATTCCATGCTTGTATACTACTAACCATTCCCAAATTAATTCAACCCAAGCTTTTATTTAATGGTCTTCCATTCTTACTCGAAGTCGAGCTTCTAATTATTCTTAACTTAAGTTAATTTACTTCAATTTATCCCAACTTCAAACTTAAGTTCACTTCCAGTTAATTTGATTCTCATCTAATCAAATTCCATTTAATTCAGTTAGCCCATCCATTTTAATTTAATTCACATTCTCAATTTATCAAAATAATATCCAAGCACATATTTAACTCATTTACACTCGAATTGAATTTTATTTGCAACTCAAATCATTTCCTATTATAATCCAATTCCATTTCATTTGACAACATTTCCACTTATATTGAATCCATTCCCCATCCAAGTTGAATTTTATTTATAACCCGAGTTTATTTCACGATTCAACTTCTATTTTACCAAATTGGGTTCCATTCCCATATCTCACCAACATATTTAATTTTCTAATTTATTCTAAATTAGTTTACTCATTAATTTTATCTATCACTTCATTCTCAAATTTAATTTCAAATCTAAATAAAAAGTTTATTTCTAAACTTTTGCTTTTTTAGTTCCTTGGGCCAAAATTCTACAATTTCCATTTAAATTTTAAACTTCCTTAAGTTTCCCACTTATTTGAATTCCATAAGCATTTTAAATTATCTTCCAGAGTTTAAGAAACTTTTCAAAATCACCTTTGAAATCAATTATATCAAAAATCCTTTTGCATTTCTAAAATCAACCAAACTTTTGCAAACAATTCCAATTTAAAAATCTCCAGGCAGCAATTTCACTCTTGGAAACTCAAAAATGAACATCGATGATGCTGCAGTCATCACTGAAGTTATTTTCCAGCGACCGAAAGAGAGTTAAATGCTTTTATCTCTTTAAAACAATTTTCAAATATTTTTAATTTCAAATCTATCCAGATTTCAAGTCTAGTCCAAGAATATTTCTCAAATAATATCGCTATTATTTTTCCAAAACCTTTGGAAACATTTTCAACTCAAAGGAATTTAAACTTTTCCTAAAATTTCAAATTCCAAATCCATCCACTTTATATTCAAACATGACTTTGGAATTTTTATTTCATCTTCAATTATATATCACATTTATAATTCACATTTATAAATTTCATTTTGTTAATGAATTTATTCCTTAATCTTTGGTTTTAATTTCAATTCTTCATTCAACTTTCACTTAACAATGATAATAATTTAATATTATCATCTCCTAACAACCAAGCAACCATATATAGCTATAATAATTTACGAAAAATTATTTCTTTTATATACAAAACTAATTTGGGTAAAATTATTTCATTTACCCTATTTTAAAATGTTTCCTGGAGATTTGACCAGGCAACTAGTACTCGGCAATAAGTGCTCGGCATCAGAGAGCGATTGGCATCAAGGAGTGTTCGGCGAAGCACTGGCCATCCAGGAGTGTTCGGCGAAGCAACTGACATCCATGAGTGCTCGGCGATAGGTGTGCTCGGCATAGTACTCGGCATCCATTAGTGTCCGGCATCGAGACTGTTCGGCGTACCAGAGTACTCGGCATCAAGACTGCTCGGCATACTAGAGTACTCGGAATCAAGACTGCTCGGCATACCAGAGTACTCAGCATCAAGACTGCTCGGCATACCAGAGTACTCGGCATCAAGACTGCTCGGCATAACAGGGTACTCGGCATACAAGAGTACTCGGCATCCCATGGTGTTCGGCGTAATACTCGACATCCAGGAGACATTCAGCACAACTAACCAACATACCGTTCGGCATAGAAGGGATCGTTCGGCGCAGAGCGTTCGGCCTCAACAGACAACCATCCCACATTTCCCACGACACCAACACACCGTTCGGCTTAGAAGGGATGGTTCGGCGCAGAGCGTTCGGCGAACCTTGCTCGGCATACGGCGACCATTGTACTCGGGCTAGAGCGTTCGGCAATCAGCCCACTTGGGAAGTCCAGCCCATCTTTGCCGATAAATAGAGGGGCAGGGTCACAGTGAAATGGATCCTTTTTTAGAGAGAAAACACCGGGGAGACTCTGCCATTTTCAAGACTCATCTTCTCTACTTAACAACTTCATTCAAGCATTTGATTCACGCATTGTATTTGTAATCAACTATAAAGAAGATCAATAAAGTTTAACCTCAAAGTGGACGTAGGCAATTACGCCGAACCACTATAAATTTGGTGTTCTTACTTTCTGTATTTAGATTAGCACTGTCTTCTCTGTTTAATTTGATTTCATCACTTATATCTCTTCACAATCATCTTCTACGAGGTTAGTGACCAATTTTGGTGCTAACACTTTGGTGCTTTCACTGAGAATCGAATTCTCAGACCTCAAGGATCTGCTTTGAAGCTACTGGATTGAACAAATCCCCCAAAGAAGATCCGACTTACTGATAGGACATCCGTTGATTCTACTCAGAGTTCATACCAATAACTCTACAATGGCAAGACCACGTACCAGGTCAGCTTCTCTTAATGCGGATGCCCGAGAGACTGCTAGCGTGCAACAAGCAGGACCTAGCAATCAACCAGCGATCCCGAGTGCAGGGATTGCCGCTCAAGAACAGACTCCAGTTGTCACCAGAGTGGAGTTCAACGACTTGATGAGAGAACTTAGGGAAAGCAGGAGACAACTGGGGGAACAGATGCAAGCTAATGCCAACCTGATGGCACAACTCACTCAACAGCAGCAACAGAATGCTGGGGGCAATCCAGCTGCTTATTCCTCTTCTGACAGCTCAACTTCTTCTGATGAACCACCCAGGCGCAGACGCCGTAAGACTGAAGCTGCAAGGGCAGATGTTGCTGTTCGAACAGCAGGAGACCGCGACCAAGCCAGAACTGGAAGCTTCCGAACCGGAGTACAGATGGAGGATGGAGCTCCAGATCATCAAAATGTTAACAATGTTGAACCTCACGACGCACGATTGGCAGATCGCCAGGAAAGGAGGCATCAGCATGGACAGGCGCGTAGAACTGACTCCAACCTCCCAGCTTCCATACAGACACCCGATCTGACAGCCATGATCAGGCAACTGATGAAAGAAAATCAGGGCTTATCAAATGACGACTGGGGAGTGTCAAGAAGTCATACTCCGTTCACAGATGTTGTGCTGCAAGCGGCGTACCCCAAGAAGTTTAGCATGCCAACCATTCCTGCATACGAAGGAAAGACTGACCCCAGACAACATGTAATGAGGTATGAATGGATGATGGATTCAGCCAGAGCAAATGATGCCACCAAGTGTAGGTGCTTTCCGATTACTCTATCTGGGATCGCTACTATGTGGTTCACCCGACTTCCTCCGCGATCCGTATCAAATTTCGAGGAGTTGGCAAAGAAGTTTATTGAGCAATTCAGGATACACACTACACGCCCGAAGGACGTGATGTCTCTGTCAAGTGTAATCCAAAATCCCGGAGAGTCGCTGAAGGAGTACTTACAAAGATTCCACGTTGCGGCAACTGAAGTCAGTAATCCCAACGACCATGCAATTCTAATGGCTGTAATGAGAGGTGTAGATCCGGATTCTGAATTCGGAGATTGGCTGGCACGAAAACCTCCGGCTACGCTAGAGCGTTTCTACTCCAAGGCACACCAGTTCATAAGAAGAGAGGATGCTAGGTGGGTACGACGAGACAAGGCACCGGGACCTGCCCAAGAGTCAATTAAGAGCAACATTGCTGTGAAGCAATCTGGAGACAATTCGGGAAAGGTCCAAGTCAATGTCCAGAGTAAGCCTGTGCAGCCCAAAGAGTCCGGAGGAAGAAGTCAAGGAAAGAGGAAAGAAGCGGGAAAGTGGAAGTCGAGAATTCCAAGCTACAGCGAGTACACTCCGCTAAACGCCCCACTTGAGAACATTTACCTATCCACATGCAATACTTTTCAATACAGAAAACCACGTCCAAAAGAATCAACTGAAGAACAGAAACGGACTGGGAAATATTGCCGCTTCCATGAAACTTATGGACACAACACGGAAGAATGCAGACACCTGCATGACGCTATCGAGAAATTGATCAGACAAAAGAAGTTGCAAGAATTTGTAAAGGATCCACAGGAAGGAGGATAGGGAACGTCCAACCCAGGTCGTGCACCAGCTCCACATCATCCTGAGGAACCTGCCCGGACTGTTGGAAGACTGGTTATAAATACAATTATCGGCGGACCTCATCCCGCAGATAAGAACTGGCAAGAGATGGAACGATATGCAAGCTCCTTGAAGCATGCAGATTTTGAGTGCTGTTCGAACATAGAGGACGGGGCCCCTGCTAAGCAGCAACGCGTGATGACAGACGATATTGTGTTCAGGAACAGAGACGCTGATCAGGTAGAGGCTCCGACCATCGATCCCATGGTCATATCTGCAACGATCGGACCAGCATATGTAAAAAGAATTTTGATTGATTGTGGAAGTTCAGTCAACATCATCTTCAAGAAGGCCTATGATCAGATGAAGCTAGAGACAAAATACTTGAAACCATCCAAAGCTCGTATCCATGGCTTTAACGGCGCTGCGACTGATGCAGTAGGATATGTCGAGTTACCAGTTGAACTGGGACAAGGCGAGCGTCGGAGGGTACGAATTCTACCCTTTGTAGTTTTGGATGTGGACTCTCCATATAATGTTTTCTTGGGTAGGCCGGCCCTGGCTGAATTTAGGGTGGAACTAGCCCCATGGTGCTTGACTTTGAAGTTTCCGACTGACAAAGGAGTAGGCATTGTTCACGGTGACCAAGCAGCTAGTCGTTCTTGTTATGTGGCCGAGCTCCGAGAGGCCCACCGGAGGGAGAAAGGAAAGGTTGCGGACAATCCCGTCCGCATCCTCAATACGAATAATTGACAAGTAGTGCCCGAGCCCTGGCTCGGGCATAGTTCTCGGATCTACAGAGATATAGATCCGAGAGACGACGATGATAAACCCATGGAAGAGAAGGCGGCACCGGCTGAATTAACAATTGACATTTTAGTTAGCCGTGACGACCCTTCGTGAATACTGAAGATCGGATCACAGTTAGGCCCCGCAATGACTGAAGACCTTAGCGACTTCCTCCGGGCAAACCTTGATGTTTTTGCCTGGACGCATTCTGATATGTGTGGGATTTCTCCCGCCATCACAAGTCATATGTTGAACATAGACCCGAAATACGTCCCAGTCAAGCAAAAAAGGAGAGGAATGGATCCAGAGAGATCCGCCGCTCTTGGAGAGGAGGTGGACAAACTCAAAGCAAATGGGTTCGTCCACGACGCCCTCTACCCGGAGTGGGTCTCCAACCCCGTGCTAGTAAAGAAGGCGAATGGGAAATGGTGGACTTGCATAGATTATTCCGACTTGAACAAAGCATGCCCTAAGGACAGTTTCCCGTTGCCTAGGATCGATCAGTTGGTCGATTCCACAGCAGGACACGAATTATTGTCATTCATGGATGCGTACTCGGGATACAACCAAATCCCAATGCATATTCCGGACCAAGAACACACCAGCTTCGTTACAAATGTCGGGCTGTATTGCTATGTAGTGATGCCCTTTGGATTAATGAATGCTGGAGCAACTTACCAACGTCTGGTGAATCGAATGTTCAAGGACCAGCTGGGCAAAACCATGGAAGTCTATGTGGATGACATGCTCGTGAAGTCACGGCGGTCAAACGACCACATTCAAGACTTAGCTGAAATGTTTAACATACTCAGGTTCTATGGAATGAAGATCAACCCGCTGAAGTGTTCTTTCGGCGTTGCATCAGGAAAGTTTTTAGGATTCATCGTCAACGCTAGGGGAATCGAAGCCAACCCAGAAAAGATCCAAGCCATTCGAGATGTACAAGCGCCCAGGACTATAAAGCAGGTACAGAGCTTGAACGGAAAATAGCTGCGCTGAGTCGATTTATATCCAAGGCAACTGACAAGTGCATCCCGTTCTTTGACATAATAAAGAAAGGAAAGAGGAATTTTGAATGGATGTCTAGCTGCGAGGAAGCTTTCCAGAACCTGGTAAGGCATCTGGAGAGCCCACCAATGCTATCTAAACCAGTTGACCATGAGATGCTGTACGTTTACTTGGCTATATCCCCTCATGCGATAAGCGCAGCTTTGGTTCGTGAGGAGGATCGAGTCCAGAAGCCGGTATATTATGTTAGCAAGCGTTTAACGGGGGCAGAGAAGAATTACTCTAAAATCGAGAAATTGGCTTATTGCTTGGTGATTGCATCACGCAAGCTGCGCCCATACTTTCAAGCGCATTCAATCGGCGTTTATACCGATCAACCCCTGAGGCAGGTACTTCAACGACCGGAAACTTCTGGAAGATTGCTAAAATGGAACATCGAGTTGAGCCAATTCGATATCGCGTACTTACCACGGAGAGCCATCCGAGGGCAAGCGTTAGCAGACTTCATCGCTGAATTTACCATACCCATCAAACCGGACGATCACGACATCATTCCCCCCATTCGATGGAAATTATACACTGACGGTGCATCAAACGACCGTTGCTCCGGCGCGGGCGTAGTTCTTATAACTCCGGAAAACCGATCAATCTGTTATGCCCTGAAGCTCGATTTCCCGGCTACGAACAACGAAGCTGAATATGAAGCACTGATCGCTGGCTTGAAGCTCATCAAAGAACTCGGGATTGAATCAGTCGAAATCTTTTGTGACTCGCAGTTAGTGGTTTACCAAGTACGAGGAGACTACCAAGCAAAAGGATGAAAGCTTGCTCCGTACCTCGTTCAGGTCCAGGAACTACTATCAAATCTTGAGCGTTATGACATTTCACATATCCCGCGAGAACAAAACAAAGAAGCCGACTTATTGGCTAAGTTCGCAAGTACCGACGATGTTCAACAAATGGGATTGTATCCCGTTGAAGTCTTGCATGCCCCGAGTGTGGACGAGATGAAAATCGATCGCGTGTTGGAAACAGAGATCGAGAAGGACTCGTGGATAACCCCATTCAAACTGTACCCGACAACCGGGGCTTCACCAGAAAAAAGAAGCGAAAGACGACAGGTCCTTCGAAAGGCTGCGCGGTACGTAATGTAGGATGGATCCATGTACCGGAAAGGATTCTCAGTCCCATTGTTACGGTGCATCGCTCATGATGAAACAAAGCGAGTCTTGAGGGAAGTCCACGAAGGGGAATGCGGCGACCATACTGGGGGGCAAACGCTAGCAAAGAAGAACCTCCGCTATGGGTATTACTGGCCCACCGTAAACCGGGATGCCGCGGACTACGCAAGAAAATGCGACAAGTGTCAAAGATATGCAAAAATCCCGAGGGCTCCGTCAACGGAACTCACACAAATGATCAGTCCTTGGCCATTTGCGATCTGGGGAATCGACATAATCGGCTCTTTGCCTCTGTCCAAAGGTGGTGCGAAATACACAATAGTTGCAGTCGACTATTTTACGAAATGGGCTGAGGCAGAACCTTTGGCCACTATCACCTCTAAGAAGGTCATTAACTTCGTTGTACGAAACATTATATGCCGCTTTGGCCTTCCACGCACCATCATTACAGACAACGGAACGCAATTCGAAAGTAGAGAGTTCAAAGAGTTCTGTTTAAAGTACGGCATCGAGAAAAAGTTCGCCGCCGTTGCACACCCAAAAGCTAACGGACAAGTCGAGGCCGTTAACAAAATAATCAAGTCCATACTAAAGAAGCGTCTGGAGAAGGTTGGAGGCAAATGGGTAGATGAACTCCCGACAGCATTATGGGCGTATAGAACTACCCACAAGTCCGTGACCGGCCACACTCCGTTCGCCTTGGCATACGGCTCTGAAGCCGTTATACCCGTGGAACTTGAAGTTCCATCGCACCGAGTGACGTACTACGATCCCAAGACGAACCAAAACCTCTTGCTGGAGTCACTGGACTGCATCGATGAAAAACGGGAAGAAGCTGAATTAAGGGCGGCGGCGCACAGACATCGAGTCAAGCTTTACTATGACGGCAGAGTCCGTCCAAGAATCTTTGATGTGGGAGATCTCGTTCTGAAACGAGTCTTCCTGGTACCATCACGCATGAATCCCAGCTGGGAAGGTCCATACGCCATTGAACGGAAGCTTGGAGAAGGAACATTCAAGCTAGCGACCGTTGATGGCGCGACACTCCCCCGAGCATGGAACAGTGAACATTTGCGGCACTATTACATTTAGCATGTTTCCCTTTCTTGCTATAGGCACTATTGTTTCCTGCATGTTTCCATTCAATAATGATTTCGTTTCCTTTTAAAGTTGTAATCGAGCAATTTAGTTGATTTTCATTAATAAAGGCTTGAAGCCACATTTTCTATGAAGTTTCTATATCTCTTAATTGGATGATAAATTACACTATTCTGCGCGACATACAGGCTCGTATGAACGATTTCCAATCTCCGAATCCCCAGAGCGCGGAGCGGAGTACTCTAAGTCCCCAGAGCGCGGACTAGAGTATAAACGATTCCAATCTCCGAATCCCCAGAGTGCGGAGCGGAGTGCTCTAAGTCCCCAGAGCGCGGACTAGAGTATAAACGATTCCAATCTCCGAATCCCCAGAGTGCGGAGCGGAGTACTCTAAGTCCCCAGAGCGCGGACTAGAGTATAAACGATTCCAATCTCCGAATCCCCAAAGTGCGGAGCGGAGTACTCTAAGTCCCCAGAGCGCGGACTAGAGTATAAACGATTCCAATCTCCGAATCCCCAGAGTGCGGAGCGGAGTACTCTAAGTCCCCAGAGCGCGGACTAGAGTATGAACGATTTCCAATCTCCGAATCCCCAGAGTGCGGAGCGGAGTACTCTAAGTCCCCAGAGCGCGGACTAGAGTATAAACGATTCCAATCTCCGAATCCCCAGAGCGCGGAGCGGAGTACTCTAAGTCCCCAGAGCGCGGACTAGAGTATGAACGATTCCAATCTCCGAATCCCCAGAGTGCGGAGCGCAGTGCTCTAAGTCCCCAGAGCGCGGACTAGAGTATAAACGACTTCCAATCTCCGAATCCCCAGAGTGCGGAGCGGAGTACTCTAAGTCCCCAGAGCGCGGACTAGAGTATAAACGACTTCCAATCTCCGAATCCCCAGAGTGTGGAGCGGAGTACTCTAAGTCCCCAGAGCGCGGACTAGAGTATAAACGACTTCCAATCTCCGAATCCCCAGAGTGTGGAGCGGAGTACTCTAAGTCCCCAGAGCGCGGACTAGAGTATGAACGACTTCCAATCTCCGAATCCCCAGAGTGCGGAGCGGAGTACTCTAAGTCCCCAGAGCGCGGACTAGAGTATGAACGATTTCCAATCTCCGAATCCCCAGAGTGCGGAGCGGAGTACTCTAAGTCCCCAGAGCGCGGACTAGAGTATGAACGATTTCCAATCTCCGAATCCCCAGAGTGCGGAGTCGAGTACTCTAAGTCCCCAGAGCGCGGACTAGAGTATGAACAGTCTCAAGTCTCCGAGTCCTCGGAGCACAGTGTCAGCAAACCAAATAAAGACAAGAGAATCATTCAAACAAGAAGAAACTAAAATTTTATTCGATAAGTCCAAAATGGGGATACAAGATCACTCCTACAAAATTCGGGCCTATACAAACTACAAGTTATGGAAGATAGAAACAATTACAAACTTAAGCAAAAACTTGTTGAACAAGTGCATCGATCATTTCTTCGACTTCTTCTTCTTGTCTGCCTTTGGTGTTTCCGACGACTCCTCTCCCTCACGTTTTTTCTTGGACTTTTTGCTTGCTAGAGAGACGGAGTCAGGAGTAGGAGACGGAACATCTAGTGGTTTGGACCTGCCCGGGAGAATGATTTTCAGAGGTCTGTTCCACGGGTCAGTGAGTTCCAGGACTTCAGATTCAACTGGGACTTTGACCTTTCTCTTCTCCTCGTCGGCGAGACGATCCTTCATGCTCATCTCTGAAGTATGTTCAGAGGCGCCAGTGATTTTAACTTCGTCGCTTCCTTCGGCAGGAGACGAAGTATCAAGTTTGTCATCATCAAGCGCCCCGATCACTTGAGCGTCTGGGCCGGGACTTACCCCTGCGTGAGCAACGTCGCTTGTTTTCCCCGCTTCCTCCTTGGCGTCATCGCTCCTCGGAGTTAGCTCGGTGTCAGAACAACCTGCGCGAAAATATAAGAAGTGGGCATTAGAACGAATAACCACTGCTGAAAAATGACGGGATCTCTTCGACTTCTAGAGAAAGAAGAATCTCCTACCAGGATCAGGTTGACTATCGGTGGCGCGCGGGATTTCACCCTCCTGGATAGGTGACAGCACATGAACGCCGAGCCCGGGATCTTCGGGATCGTAACTGGCATGCTGCTCGAATGGATCAAGCGTCGACCGACCAGCCGATTGAGCAGCATAAGGAGCGGCGATGTGAGGAGTAGTAGCGTCGGCCTCTGAAGGGCCAGCCTCGTCATTCTTCTCTTTCGAAGGGGAAGAGCCTTTGCCATAAAGAGCCAATGCTGCGGATAAATCCGATGGCTCATTCCCCCTCAGGAACTCCTTCACCAGTGCATCCTCGTCGATTTCTTCGAAGCCTGACTCGACTTTCTTGATCTTTATCAGAGTTTCCCATGCCTCAGCCAGGGATTCATGGTAGCCGTCACCCAAGAATGTTAGGTCGCGGTGCATAAGGACGCGGGCTCCGTACTCGGCGATCAACGGGTCAAACATACTTTTGACCTCTTCCCTGCTGGCCTCTGCGGCCGCCTCAAGGCGAGAATCAAGCTCCTCCACAGCCATTCTTTTGCCCTCCTCACGGGCCTCATCCTTCATTTTCTCGACCCCGGCAAGTTCACCGTCGAGCTTTGCCTTCAGGAGTCGGGTAGCAACAATCTCATCACAATACCGCTGTGATTCTTCCTGAGCGGCTATTTTGTCTTCTTTCTCCTTGGAGAGTTGTTCTTTCAGCTCTTTGACTTGAGTAGCGAGCGCGTCCCTTTCTTTTTGGACAGAGTCTTTTTCGCAACAGTTGGGTCCACGGCAGGAGCAGGAGGAGGAGGCTTAGAGAATTCCGTTCTTTTACGCGGCTCTCGAACTTGCCTCGTACTCGATGAACTGGAATGTTGTTCTCGAGCAGCATCAGACTGATAACCCTTCTGCAAAGACTTCTCTTTATCCGGCTCAGTTGTAGGAGGAAGATCGCGGGACTGGGAAGATTGATAGTGTGCTTTCTTGCGGTGAGACGACTCGCGCGGACGATTGTCCCTATCTTCATAATCACCTCGGTCCCGGCGTCTGCCTGAACCAGAATCCCGTCCGGAGTGATGGAATATAGAAGACCCCTGAAGGCGATCAAGTCCGTGGGAGCGGCCCATATCACCTGCAAAGAAGGAAGATAACAACGAGTTAAGGAGAATTCACGAATTAAAAAGACTTGAAGTGTATTATGGAATGCGCATGTGCGTGTGTGTCCTAAGTGTTCCCCCCGACGGACCCGTTCGTTTATCTTTGCTAATCGGAGTATTGTCTCTTTGAGCCGGGAGTTGAACTCCTGCATTGCCTTTAGCGGGCGAGGAGAATTTGAGAGCTTCAGGATCATCGAACCCGTAATTAAGTATGTCTTCGGGAATAGAGAGGTTCGAGAGACCCCTCAGAGAACTTTCCAGACGCTGCGAAGAAGCCTCTTTCTCAGGAGGGATAGGCGTAGATTTTGAGGTGCCACCAACTTTCTCCTTCTGAACCGTATATTTCAGCTTTTTCTTTCCCTTCGAAGGGGAGGATGACGTCTCAATATCCTGAACTTCGATTGCCGGATTCCAAGCGGGACCCACGTTCTCGCCCTGAGTTTCGGGTGCATCATCCTCTTTGCGCTCGCCTTCTTCGTGCGTGTCGGGAGCGCGACGCGACGACGGGCCGGCAAGTTTTTTCCCTTTACCAGATGGAGGTTTGGGAATTGTAACACCTTCTGGAAGGCTGATCTGACGATCAGGAGCTAGCAAGCCGAACCCCGACAGCGATTCATTTGAAATGATAGCTCGAATATCTCGATCCTTGGCCGGAAGAGCTCTAATCGCGTCGACAGCATCAGAATATCCTCGGCCTTCCGGACGCAGGTTAATACCTGAAAAGATGAAATGAAGAGTTAGGAAAAACATGACTCCCATTAAATACGAATAACGGTTCAGCAGAGAGACTTACTGCCTTCAACCCATCTCCTAGCAAAACCAGACGGGCATCGCACATAGAACCATTCCTGTTTGTACAGGGCGAATTTGCTACAGGCCCCTGTCAAGATCTGGCACTTGTGGTATGGCTCGAGGAGCATGAAGGAAGGGATATCTTTCCGTCTCTTGAACATATAAATGTATCGGATATTACCGGGGGTTGGAGGTCTGGAGAAGACGGCCATGAAGAGTAAATAAGTCCCATATAGGAACGCATGGCCATTCGGGTGCAGCTGCGACGGAGCAATGTCTATATACTGCAGCACATCCCGGAGAAATAAGTTAAATGGAGGCACGTTGCCCATCCAACACATGAACTTGTTGCAGGCTGTGTACCCGACTGGGGGCAGATGAGGGCGGTCGTGTCTCGAAGGAACTAACACGTCGGCAAAGGGGATCCCGTGAATGGAACATATTCGTCGCAGAGCGGCCTCGTTGATCTTCGAGGCTTGAGAATCGATCGGATTGTCCAGTAAGATGGTTGACTCCAGAGCATCGGGCGCCAAGTTATGAGCGGGAGAGATTGACGGGTTGGAAGCATCTGCGGCTCCTTGCCTTGCTGACGGCCCAGGCCTGTCAGATATGGTGGCAGAACTAGATTTTCTCGACATCCCGAATAAATAATGAACCTGGCTAAATGCTTGAGAGAGCTATACTTAAAAAACGTTGAACGTTAGAATTAACAACACGATTTCCCCCACCCCCTCCGTGTGGTGTGTGAACTAGTGCAAGCAATTATGTGCAGGCAATAAGAATCTAAAGGTTCTAAAGATGTAGTATTTAGCTTCGAATCATCGCCTTCGAAGACCGTCATCGCTGACCGTCTCAGAAAGCTCGCCTTGAGGAGATTACAGTCCCAAATTCAGAAGACATATGATTTCTAAAGTGACCGGCTTAAAATGTAGTTAGACACCTATCCTGTTCGGCATTTTTAATGTTGTTCGGCATTTGTATTGACCGGCTAAAGACATTATCCGGCCCAAGAATTGTTCGGCAATTGCTTTGTTTGACTAAGATAATGGTTCGACCTAAGGGTTGTTCGGCTGAAGTCAGTGTTCGGCATGTCAGTTATACTGTTCGGCTAGAGTCATCGTTCGGCATGTCAGTTATACTGTTCGGCTAGAGTCATCGTTCGACATGTCAGTTATGTTGTTCGGCTAAAGTCATTGTTCGGCATGTCAAATATGTTGTTCGGCTAAAGTCATTGTTCGGCATGTCAAATATGTTGTTCGGCTAAAGTCATTGTTCGGCATGTCAAATATGTTGTTCGGCTAAAGTCATTGTTCGGCATGTCAGTTATACTGTTCGGCTAGAGTCATCGTTCGACATGTCAGTTATGTTGTTCGGCTAAAGTCATTGTTCGGCATGTCAAATATGTTGTTCGGCTAAAGTCATTGTTCGGCATGTCAAATATGTTGTTCGGCTAAAGTCATTGTTCGGCTAAAGTCAGTGTTCGGCGTATCAATCGTATTGATCGGCTAATGTCATCGTTCAGCTAAAAGTGGTGCTCCGCCACGATTTCAACTCTACCCTACACCTTCTCCATCCACACCGAACGACAGAGACGGATCACCCGGCAAACACTACGCTGTTCAACACCCGATCTACCCTTCTATCGTTCGGCACGGAGGAGCTATCCCCAATTAGACAACTCAAAACGAGCAAACCACGATGAACCTAAAATGGAAATAGTGCAATTGTTAGAGGAAGGATACCTAATTCGACGATCGAAGTTGAGAATGGATTATAAAGGCTTTATATCTGGTAAGTTGGGAAGAGTTGAAAGTCTCTAAGGAATGGCTGAAGAGAAGGCGTAAAGGGAAGAGAGACGGTGAGGACCTGGTTATATAGAGGGAGGTAGAAGTTGAAGAGGCTATACCCGGTAGAACCGGTCAACACCGAAGGGTTCGGCATCGTAGCAGTGAGACGTTCGGCGCACGAGGTACGTTCGGCTTCGAGCGTATCGTTCGACATCTAAATCTCGTTCGTCTTGCACCTCCTTCGCTAGCATTCTCGAGAAGGTACCTCCGAGGTAGATTGTATCAGATTCAAAGCGCATCACGTTCGGCCACGCAATACACTTTGGGGGGCAAGTGTTTCCTGGGGATTTGACCAGGCAACTAGTACTCGGCAATAAGTGCTCGGCATCAGAGAGCGATTGGCATCAAGGAGTGTTCGGCGAAGCACTGGCCATCCAGGAGTGTTCGGCGAAGCAACTGACATCCATGAGTGCTCGGCGACTGGTGTGCTCGGCATAGTACTCGGCATCCATTAGTGTCCGGCATCGAGACTGTTCGGCGTACCAGAGTACTCGGCATCAAGACTGCTCGGCATACCAGAGTACTCGGCATCAAGACTGCTCGGCATACCAGAGTACTCGGCATCAAGACTGCTCGGCATAACAGGGTACTCGGCATACAAGAGTACTCGGCATCCCATGGTGTTCGGCGTAATACTCGACATCCAGGAGACATTCAGCACAACTAACCAACATACCGTTCGGCATACAAGGGATCGTTCGGCGCAGAGCGTTCGGCCTCAACAGAAAACCATCCCACATTTCCCACGACACCAACACACCGTTCGGCTTAGAAGGGATGGTTCGGCGCAGAGCGTTCGGCGAACCTTGCTCGGCATACGGCGACCATTGTACTCGGGCTAGAGCGTTCGGCAATCAGCCCACTTGGGAAGTCCAGCCCATCTTTGCCTATAAATAGAGGGGCAGGGTCACAGTGAAATGGATCCTTTTTTGGAGAGAAAACACCGGGGAGACTCTGCCATTTTCAAGACTCATCTTCTCTACTTAACAACTTCATTCAAGCATTTGATTCACGCATTGTATTTGTAATCAACTATAAAGAAGATCAATAAAGTTTAACCTCAAAGTGGACGTAGGCAATTACGCCGAACCACTATAAATTTGGTGTTCTTACTTTTTGTATTTAGATTAGCACTGTCTTCTCTGTTTAATTTGATTTCATCACTTATATCTCTTCACAATCTTCTTCTACGAGGTTAGTGACCAATTTTGGTGCTAACATAAAACAATACTATGTCGAATTGTCTTGTTTAAGAATTTAGAAACCCCTATCGATGACATGGCATCCCACATATCGATCAGAATCCATAAACACTCAACCGATAAGTCAACACAATATAATTTTTTTTATATATCCACTAACAAATACACGCTCATATCTATTAATACGCTCAAACTCATTCTAGAGTACTACAGACTCTATTTTTAATGAGTAATCCCCACCAGAGCCAAGGTTATCACCAGCCTAAGCTCTGATACCAACTATAATGACCCGCAAACCCATACCCCTTGAATCGACACTATTTTCCAACATATCGACTCAAAGTGAACGGAAATACGAACCATTAGGGTTAAAGAAGAAGGAGGTAGAAGAAGAAGAAACAAAATAACAACAGAATCTAACCATCACAGCGGAATAAAATATAATAGATAATAATTGATCTTTACAGAAAAGAAACTATATCTGTTTATACATACATCACCAGAATACAACATCAGAGTACAATATAATCAACATCACAATTCAGGACAGTTATAATAACTCGTCCCACATACAGAATACACAACATAACACAACACAGGTACGTGTGATACGTCTCGCCATCCAGCTCGTCTCCTGAGCTCCTCAGTATCCTTTCCTGTAATCTATAATACTAGGTATGACCCGAGCATTATAATAAAATAACACCTGAGTCAGTCTGGAAAACCAGCGTGAGAAAACACACTCAATTGGATTAGTAAAGTTTTCCAAAACCTTTGAAATCAAAAGCATCTCGTAAGACCACGCCACAAATAAACATGTCGGGTTTTTACCTTACAATAGCCAAAACACTTTTTATCAAATCCGTTTGATATTATAATAGTGTCTATTGAAAGTAAAATAGAATTTAACTGAAATGCTTGCATCTCATGTTTCATCAATAGTTGGGCACAATCAAAACTTTACAGGCACGTAGGGAGAATGGATTTCCAACTAATGACTAGGCACTGGGGTACCACCTGTCATAGTACCTGGTCTAGATCAGCGTACCGAGGACCACGCCCGATCCTCTGCAACACACAGCCGAAACTACCCCTTACTGGATAATTCCGACTAAGATCACCCCACGGTTGGGATCAGCAACCGCACCACTAAGCCGAAATAAAAGGGACATCTAGACAGGGATGACCTCACCCTAATGGGTGCTACCCACATAGCCTTGCTGCATAACCCCTGATTTTCAGTCATTCCCGGTTGATGAGGCTTGAGGCTAAGCGTTGCCTTTTAGAACGTATTACTTAGAATGCTCATCGTCCACCTGACGATGTTCTGGAAGCATTCATCCATATAAGTCCGTCCCGGGTTCGAACGGAACCGAAGGCACTACTCCTACTACATCCATTTTGGAATTATCCTCAGGATTAGTAGCGACTAGCCCTTGCACTTCACTGCTCCATCTTCGAATCCAAACTCGTTTTCCCCACGAAAACGTACAAACCGGATCCAAGTGGTTTTCGGAAAATAAATCCCGATCCCGGTCTCTTCGAAACGATCAGCACATTGGCCAATATTGATAGTCGATTATTTAACTATCAAATAACATTCACAAACAACCATCAGACCTTTAAATAATTTCTCCCAGATTATTTATTAACCTCAAAATATCTTCGCAAGATATATTTCCACTTTCAAACCTTTGAAGACAGTTTCAAACCATCATTCTCTCACGGTATAAATTCCCCAAATGTTTTCTATTTCCACTGAAATCACCAAGTACAAACACTTTAGATTTTAAAAGTAATTTAAAATACTATATTATAAAATATACTTTAAACAAAAAATTTAAATTAAAACTACTTTAATACTTTATTCAAAGGTATATACTTTAAGAATTTTTAAAATAAAACTACTTAATATAAAACTAACTTTTTATCTCTTAAAACACAATACTCATTTAACTTTTAAATAATTACTACCAAAATAAATTTTTGAAATCACTTACTTTAAAATGTAAACATTTAAAAATACTAATTTTTCTAAAACATGCTTTTAGAACAACTTTAAAACTTTTAACTTATACTTAAAAGTTTGCTTTGAAAACGTACTTAGCTATCCAGGGAAATACACTTCTCTTTCACATCTTTTTTTAAAATAAATCACTATTTATTTTTAAACAAATTTACCCAATCCTTTAATAAATTCCCACCATGTGTTTATTCTTACAAATATCCACTGATATATTACTTCACTTTTTTAAACCCAGTTTATAAATCTCATGGTCTCAACTTCCTTTTAAAATCCCAGTTTCAAGTACTAAATCAATTTCCAAATTGATTTTCAAAATTTACTCCATTTAAAATAAATTCCTTTACTTATCGAATTTTATTTCAAAACTTATAAATTTCAGGTTTAACTTCCTCGTGATGATTTAAAACCTTACTTTAACTGATAATACAAATTTCCACATTTATTCCAAGATTTTCTTTTATTTCTTTCTAAACCATTTTAATTCTGAATTCAAAAATAAACTTTTCACTCCTTAATTAATATTACTTAAATTTAGAAATCCTCTTATTCCCATTTATTCAAAAATCTCATTTCCCATACTTGGAATTTATTCATTGGACTTTTAAAATTACTTTTATTCTTTTCCAACTCATTCTTTAAATTATTAATATTCTCAAAAATTATTTTTCTTAAAAATTATCTCTTTTATTTTCTCATCAAAAATCCAATCTATATATTTTTGATAACTCAGAATACCCAAATGTATTCAATTAAACACATCATCCAATAATTCCAATTACCAATGGAATTTATCACAGATTTATCAAATAATCATATCATAGAATATTAAACCATCTAAATATTTTAAGGAATCCAGTTGGATCCCTCCAACCTGTTTCCCTGCATCCATAGACGTTAGCACAATACCAGTTCCACTTCGAGGTGGAATATCGTGGTATATGGGATTAATATAATATCATCCGCTATTATGCGGCGCATAGGGTCTCATCCGCTATATAATGCAGGAATATCAATCACTCCAATATATATATACACTACTATATATATTATCACATCCAATCAATTCAATCATTCAACAAGTTATTTAAATTTAACCATCTAAATTTAAATAGCAGTCCAGAAGAGTGAGATTAACTCACCTTTGATTTTTGTTTTGCAATCCACACCAAACTGGCTTGTTTTCTTCACGATTTCTAGACCTTAAATAAACATTATATGATTTATTAATACTTTAGCTATTTGAACAGT
Source organism: Allium fistulosum (assembly GCA_030737815.1). Taxonomy (NCBI): domain Eukaryota; kingdom Viridiplantae; phylum Streptophyta; class Magnoliopsida; order Asparagales; family Amaryllidaceae; genus Allium; species Allium fistulosum. Next base: position 925,652,724 of record CM060906.1, read on the forward strand.
CTATTATCATTTAATAATATTTTAAACAATCGAAAAATTAATTTCCATTTAAAATATTTAATTAACTAATGATTTAGTTTTAAACTAATTTTCTTTTAATAAATTATTTTATAGTTACCCAAAATAATTACATAAGTTAACTAAACAAATTAATCACTATAATAAATTAGTAAATTGTTTTATTTTTATTTTCCATTTTCAAACTGCATAAAGAAATAATCCATTTAGGTTTTAAAAATCAAATTTTTGTATAAACCCTTATACTTTCCAAAATCTTATATATTCATATATTTATTGTTTCCTATGCATATATGTATATATATATATAATATATAATATATATATATATATCTTTAAAACATAACTGTTTTATATTTCTTACTATATACGTCTGTAAAATTAGAAACTTCCTTCCTCTATATAAATTCGTAAAAATAAGAAATCTAGTTTTAAAATCCTTCTTTGTATATTATACTATTATATTTAAATTGAGAAGAAAATAAATCGAGTATACCGTCACTGCCCCCTATTGACGAAACCCTAGCCTCGAACCTCAGCTTCCATCACCGACCAGTGTTCTCCTTGCCATCGCAACCTCCAACCGATCACGACCATCTCCACTCACCTCCATAACGTCGCTCGACCACCCACCGCCCAAACTCCACGCACTCGCGAGTCTTCCACCTCCCTCCGATCGCCCAGCCTCCCACTTGGCTCGCGACGCGGCGCCTGACTCCCCCTCGAGGCTATCGCCTCCTTGTGCACGTGCGACATCTGCCGCGTCGCCCCTCGTGCTCGGGGTTGAGCTTTTGCTCAGCCATTGATTGATTTTTGCAATTTGATTTTCATTCAATTGAGAATAAACTGAAGAGAGGGGAAGAGTGAGTTTTGATTTGAACGGTAAGAGTATTGAGCTTCAGATTCTCTTTTTTTTATAAAAGAAACGAAGACGCATGGTAATCCTTGGAGAACACGTGTTCTCAAGGTGGACAAGTGTAGGATGAGTCTACAGTATACTGAAGGAAAATTCATATTATATTTAAATTTAAATTCAAATTTAAATTGTCTCGATTTCCACAACTCACAATCTCGATCTCCAATCTAGGCGTGCCGCCAGGCGTTTATAATGTTAAACCCTTATTCCAAATGCAATGGAAAAGGTTTCGAGTCCTAACTCGATCGTATGGAGAAGATAGCTTTTTGGACTAGCTATAATATTAAATTTTCAATAAAATTTCCAGTGCGTTTACAATCCGTATGATCACACGACAACTCCGAATATCACGAAATTTGAAATCCGATAATAACACAATATTACGGATCCAATGGAACTGGTTTCGTCGAATTCCGAGACTGTGCCTCAGAAGGCTATTTTTAAATTCAATTTAAACGATAAAATTTCAAAACATTAAAAAACACTTCCAAATTCAATTTTAGCACTTTTACTATCTTCAGTACTATCAATATAGATTTTACAAGCCTTCAAATTATTTTTAACAAGCTTGAAACCGAAGATTCAATATTTTACCCGACTTCCAATTATTAAATTCAATAATTTAAATCACCCAATAAATAGTGATATTTGAAATTCAAGTCAAAAATTAAATTTTAAATATTTAAAATCAGTTAAATATTCCAATTTCAAATATCCAAAATTTTGGATCGTCACAATAATCCAACATTAAAAGATAGCAGTTTAAGGTCAGTACATTTAGACCAATGACTACGTCTTATAATTTTGTTCTTGGGTGCACAATTATTAGCGATGTTTATAATTAGGTTATTATTATATCATATAGAATAACAGATAATGCGTAAACTTTAAGAATTTTCTCATGTTAACCTATCATAATTCCCTTGGAGCTACCAAAGTAGGAACAAAGCCTATTCTGTATTTAAATTATCCTTAATCGATCAGTAAAAGCTAGGAATAGGATATTCTACCTTAATTTCTTGAAGTAAAATAATTTCTATGAAATAATCTTTTATATTTTTTTCTAAAGCAGTTTATAAGTAAGCTAAAGCCTCTAACATTTCAACTCAAAACTTTCATCCACCAATAGAGTAGCCCTTTATAGTTCCCTAGTTTTGATTACTTGATTTTGTTGTTGTTTGAGTTACATATAGTATCCATGTATTTAGCTATATGGTATGCTTGATTAGAGGTTAATGTGTTAAGTACTATAAGGGTATAAGAGCTGCCTAAAAGAAAGTATGCACTTGATATTCCCATCTCTAAAGCATGGTCCGGTGAGTGCATCGCTACAAAAGAACCTATTAGCTTAGCACTCATATGGACCAAATCACACTATCTTCTCTTGAACTATATTTACACTCCCTACATTGCATTCCAGCTTCACACTCATTTGCGGTTACATTCTCCTCACCCTAAACTATAGAAGTGCAAGTAGAATGTTCAACGGTTTTTCTTGGAGAAATATAGGCTGGAGTTTCATGATTTGCATGTAACTCTAAAGAGCCTTTATCGATAACTTCATTTTAAATGCCCAAAATCATGGAAGTTGCTGCGATACTGGGTTATTTGTTCTCATTTGTTATCATATTAGCAGGGATAGATTATAGTTATCCAATCGCCAATCCTGAATGTCTGGGTTGAATTTAGTGATGTCGAAATTGCATCCATCCATCATTATGTTTTGAATTGAATCTAATGTTGAAGGCAGGGATTTTATCCAACCCATAAAAAATACTTAGTCACTGTTTGACTTATTAAATATAGTAATGTATATTGGGGAAGGATCCATATAAATCTCTTCACCATCGTCGAATATTTAATTAATGATTTTTTAAACAGAACAACATCGAAGGAACATAAAAGCATATCCATATGTCAAGAAGACGAGAGGAAACTAGGGGAGTAACTTATGACCAAATTTGGGTTTGTAGTTGTGAAAAACTTAATGAAAAACTCAAATCAGATATGTTATGGCTTCTTAGCTCTAGGAACATGCAGTAGAGATTTTTCACAATTTAGGGAGCAAAACCGCTTTTTATAACAGGTTTTTCCATAGAAGAAGCATATGATATGTGTTATCTAGCATTTGTACCGAGTAGCTTTTACATGGATCTAGACATCGAGATGAGGACGAAATGGATCAAGAGCTTTAGATTATGCTTGGAATAGCTAGAAGAAGAAACTTACAAAATTTGGAGTCAAATATGCAAAGAAGGTCGGCACTGACCAGAATTGTGGTCGGTAATGAGTTGATTGTTTAGGGGTGTCCATCCTTAGACTTTGAACATTTGAAGCTTGCAAAAATATGGAGGGGTCCACATTGCTATGATGTGCATTATGGTTGACGCGAACCATAATTGTGGTCAATACCGACATGATTGTTCTCTTCAGATTGACTCAACTTCCTCCCTATTCTCTTAAATCTGAATTATTAATTGTTTTATCCTGATGTGGCAACTATGAAGGTCGATTCCAGCTATAAATAGAATGGCTAGAGCAATAAAGAGGGGACTTTTGGACTTTGATCTTTGGCCTCCGTACTCTTCATCTCTTATTCTCTACTTCAACCATCATAGCTAAGAGCTGATAATCCAATCATACTTTGCTTTCAAGATGTGAAATCGTTATAATAATGCTTATACTAGTGGTAAATCTAAATCTAATAACATTAAAGTGGACATAGGCACAAATTTTGGATGAACCACTGTAAAAATCATGTATTCTTTGTTGTTTCTATTTGATTCCTATAGATCTATCTCTTTTTTGTTTGATTACGGTGCACTACCACTTTTTAGTCTAGCATTATTGGTGCTTTCACCGAGAACAGAGCTTTTTGGGTGCAATTCTAACTTAGTGTTTAGGATTGCCGGCATCCAGAAGTTATATTCGAAAGATAGTTGATGTAAATCTGATGTGATTATGATTTGAGAAGGAATCAACATCAAATTTGATGAAATGGCCCTTAGGAAACATTCCATGAGATCTATAGCCATTGGTGGAGGAGATTAAGCTTCTCACCATAACGATGAAACTTCTTAGCCATTGATTGCTTTACCGGGAGCATCTACCCGTAGGAGATGGTGTCGAAGGTTGTACTTGATAGGATGATGACTGAGATGAAACATTGAATGCTTGATAGTTAAAAAGCTCACTTTGATAAGATGAAAGAATGTTTTGCTTTGCAAGCCTAGTAGACACAAAAGCATAGGAAGAGCAATTGGAATTCATTTCCTACAATTTCTTAAAAAGATAGTTCACCTTCATCGGGTCAGAATAGGAGAGACGGCATGCAAAAGATGAAGGGAAAAGCTACCGGGACCTCAAAGAAGAGCATATGAGGGACTGGGCAAGATTTGGCCATGATCAATGTGGTCGCTGCCGTGCATATCTTGGGTGGTGCCGGAGTGAATTTACGTAAAGCCGTTGATCTGTTTGATAGTAAAAGGATTTGCAGGATGATGGCAATGATGTTAGGTAGAATGCTGGAACACAAAATACTAGTGCTTAAGTGAACACCATAAAACAAGCAAGACCTCACAAAAGATCTGGGCAAGTGGCTCCCTAAGAGATAGGAGATCCTAGACGTCATAAACCAACTAAGAACCTTTGTAGAGTCAAACACTCGGGGCTGAGCCTGATAGTCGCCATCCGGATAATCAAGCCAGTCAAGAGTATAACTTTTATATGGTAAGGAGATTGCCGAATGACAACGGAAAAATAACGAGGATTGAGGCTCAGTACCTAGCATGACCCCATATATTGATGATATTTTATTAGAGCAATATCCTAGAAAGTTTGTTATGCTACCGATTTCATTGTATAATGGAACAACATACCCACATAACATCTATTGAAATATGAGTGGCACATTGATGGTGCTAGAGAAACTGATGCAGTAAGGTATATATGTTTCCCCATATTCCTAGATTGGGTGGCTAAGATGTGGTTTACTAGGCTTGCGCCGAAGTCCATATCTTCATTTGATCAACTGGTAAGAAATTTTATGGAGCAGTTCAGACTCTATGCCGCTCTATCGAAGGATGTGATGTCCTTATGGAGTATTCATCACGGTACCAAAGAGACCCTAAAGAATTTTCTAAGTCGATTTAGTATTGTTTTAACAGAATGAGAAATCCAAAAGAGGACATTATGTTGATGGCATTAATTCGAGGATACACCCGGATACAGAGTTTGTTAAATGGCTAAAGAGAATGCAGTCACCTGCTATGGATGAATACTACCATATGACACCCCATTTTCCGTGCTTGGAAGAGGAAGACCTAGTCGTTGGAAAGGCTGGTGGTAGATCGCTGAATGAAGTTGTGTAGACCAATATCGCTATTAAGAAACCCGGTGAAAGCATCGGTAACATTGTGATAAATGTGGGAACAAAGAACAATGGTAAAAAAAGAAGAAATCGGGGCACTAGTTGTAAGAGGAATGATACTAAAACGTATCTGAGATACTTGAAGTCAGAGGATTATACTCTGCTAAATGATACGCTGGTAAATATATACCTTGTATGCAAGGAACAGAGAATTACAAGAAGCCACCTTCGAGGGAGGAAATTAAAGCTTAATGATTCTCAGGAAAGTAATTTCACTTCCATGACACTCATGGGCACAACACCAATATATTCCATCACGAAGAGATGTGATTAAAAGTATGATACTAAAAAGAAATTGTAGCAGTATGTGAGAGACCCATAGGATGGCAGGAAAAAAACTAGACGTTAGGGGCAAAACGCTCAGAGCGATTGACCTGGGTCCAGCGGAAAAGGGCCTAGGCAACCGAGTGATAGAATTGTGATTCACATGATAACTGGAGGACCTCATCCAGTGGAGAAGATCTGGAATGAGATGGAACAATATGGAATTTCATAGAAAAAGGTACCACATGAGAGTTGTTTTTCCATCGAAGTCGGAGCTTCAGTAAAAAACTGAAGTTAATGGACGACGATATTTTTTTTCGAAATACAGACGATGATGTGGTACAAGCACCGATACTTAACTCTATGGTAATTATGGTCATGGTAGGGACAACAACTATGCACCAAGTTCTGATTGACCATGGAAGCTTGGTTAATATTCTGTTCAAAAGGATGTTTGACTAGATGAAGATCAATCCGAAGGACTTAAAGCTAGGTAAACCCTGCATTTGAGGATTTACCGGAGAGGCAAAAGTGTTTATCAGATGTACTGGTATATTGGTGGAATTTGTTAAAGGTGACCGCAAGATGGTGCGGGTGCATACCTTTGTGATAATTGATGAATTCTTTGCTTATAATGCTTTACTAGGCCGACCGAACCTTGCCAGCTTCAAAATAGCCCTGGCTCCATGTTGTTTAGTGATGAAGGTCCTCATTGAGAATTGGGTGAGAGCTATTTGAGGCGACTAGAGCACTAATCGGGAATGCTATGAGCTTAAAGAGGTAAACTGATGTGAGAAAGAAAAAGGTAAGGTAAAGGCTCTTTGCATTAAGATTGCAGTTGCATAGAGACTACCACCTAAGCCTTGGCTAGGGTCTTATAGAAAGTTCTACAAGCTTATGGACCCTCGAAAAGAACCAGAGGATGTGAGGGCGGTACCAGTAGAGTTGGCGATCAACATCCAGATCGATAATGATGATCCTACTATGGTCCTCAAGGTAGGATGTCAACTCAACATAAAGATGAGAATGGAGTTGATTGGGTTCCTCCAGGCAAACTTGGATGTCATTTCCTGGACACATTTCGATATGTATGGAATCGCCGGAGGTAGCATGTCATGCATTGTATGTGGACCCAAATGCTCTCATGAGATGCATCCTGGATCCGCAGGGATTTGCTATAATGAAAGAAGAGCTGGATAAGCTAAAGGCAAATGGCTTTATCCACAATGCCTTATACTTCAAATGGGTATTGAACCCTGTGTTGGTTAGGAAGCTAAGTGAAAATTTGTAACTACCGCCCTACACCACAGATGCTCATATAACTAAATAGTGTGCTGCTGGAGCATCCGACCGATGTTGGATGGGTTCTAAGGGAAAGATATAGAAGTAAAGGAGAGGAAAAAAAAGAAGGGAATAGAAGAGAAGAGAGAAAAAAAAAACATCAAACAGTCACCTAACTTATCGTATGTCTTACAGTGCATAGGACAAAATATAATAGTCATCATAGTATAAAATAGGCAAGATAGTAATAACTACATGAACAACATAATCAGAGTATACAGACTCATAAAGTTATACAAAATAGTAACCGAGTTTATACAATTGATAAATAAACTCAACTGACAAACTATTTATAATAATGGTAAGCTAACACTATCAAGGCTCCATAATGTTACACAACGGAACAAACAATAATAAGTCCAAAATATAAGTATGAGAAAGCATCATCTCCTGCCATCTATCTGCGCAGCTCCAAGTGTTGTATACACCTACTATTTAGTCTACTCATTTAAGAGTAATCGAGATAATAAGAAGCAAAGCATAAAACCTCTTGTCAGATAACAGCCTGTTGTGAGCAAAAAATAATCTCAAAACATTAGAAAAGTCGGTATAGTACATGGAACGGAGGGTATGGAGAATCATACCTAACCTGTCCCTGCACCCATAGAGTTAGCACATAACATAGGGTATATGCTACTCCATATCATTGTCGTCATGGGTGTACTATCCATCAAAGTAATAATGGGTGTCCAGGTATCTACGTCAAAATAACTACATCATGTGACATCTCTAAGTGATGAATAATCAAAGCAAAGATAACAGCCATCATCTACCCTCACATCACTCACTCAGTACATTGGATCTATGATACTCATATACTAAATCTCATCATCAAAGACTACTCAACGTCCTCTACCACTCGATCCATCGGGGTACAGACAAGTTCTAGCATCAAAGAACTCTGCCAAATCATTACTGTATCCTCACATCGATAGACTATAGTATATAACCCTACCTAGGTCCTAACGTTAACGGACTCTGGGGTCTGGGCAGATCAGGTCCTAACTTCAACAGACTCTGATCACATCCTCATATACCCTTGTCTCACTAGTGTGCAACATCATCTCGAGTATCAATAATCCCTTTGCGCATGTCATCACTAGAAGAGCACCTTCGGGAACTGTTCTTGTAACTTCCATCTGAAGTCGTCTTGGTTGGGAACTATTCTAGACAATCGTCTTCTGTCATAGAATATCCTCGAAGCCTCTCTATCATCCACATATAAAATTAGCCAAATCAGCAATCATTAATAGTGGTAGATATCAACCACTCCATAGTAGTCGATAACAACCACTTTGTTCATGTACTTAACCAAAAGTTGTTTAATACAAGCCAAATGAAAACGTCTGTCATTTATCTCGGAATCTGAAGCACCTCTCCAAGTCTATCTTCCATCGTCGGATGAATCGGTATGCATAAAATCCTATCCTATGAGATATTTTCTAATACTATATCGCCTTTGAACGGCGTTTTCGACCAAATCAAGAAAACTAGCATACATACAACCAAAAAGAATACTAACATCTATAATAACCTACATACGCCTATAATAACACAATATAACACATCCAAGCAACCAATGTGGGATTAATACCAAAATAGCCTAAATCTATCAATATTGTCTAAAAAGTGTGTCAATGGGAAAATATAATATTAATTTAAAACAATTTTAAAACACTTTTAATCCTTTTTATAAAATAAGATATAGGTTAAATATTTTAGAAATCACAGTTTAAAGTTAGAAATCATTTCAAAACATCGTTTTAATATTATATAACAATCATAGTATGGTGAGAGACAATATTACTCACTTCAAAAAAAACTTACCAATCTAATGTCAAGTAGTAGAGCTCCCCATCATGAGTGCAACGCCAAAAACTATTTCCAAATCTGACCTCGTATGAGCAAGATATGAATTTTAGAAGATATAGAATTAATCAAGCGATTAATTAACTAATTATCTTTACCCTCTTTTTTAACAACCCAAACTCGTACCCCCAAACAGCTGCAGCCTTCATCAACACCTCGCCGCTATCCCAGGCTATCTTTAGCCGCCACACTACCCCCAAGTGCGATTCATAGCCACCAACCGCTCCTCCTGTCAACGCCTCAAGCTCGCTAATTTCACCTCCAAAGCCGGTCCGCTCGAGCTTAGATCCACGCTACCCTAGGCCACCTTAGGTCGATTGGTGGTGATGGGTTAGTGTGGAGGAAACACACACTTTCCTTTTTGGGTTCTTTGCCTAATTCGGCCTCTAGTGGCCTGAACATTCTCGACCATTGGATTGGATGATGAGTTTGAACGGGATTGGGAAAGTGAGGAGAGAGGTGGTGTCCTTATGCTAATAATAAATGAATAAATCAATAAATCAATTCATTTGCACGTTTAATTTTTGTACGAGTTGTAGGAACATTAGATTGAGACAATTCTCGAACCGCGTCACTCTATGTATTTTCCTCTTCCAATGATATAAAATACATCACATTCCAAGACTACTCCCCAGAAGGCTAATTTCACGTGTATTGAATCGACATAAGTACCGAAAAATCTGCATCTACAAACAAGGCATTCTCATTGCCGTTCATAGACAAATACCCCTATTTTGAACTCATTAGAACATGCTTGGGACCTAATTCCATTGTATGGAGGAGTTAGCTTTTTGGTCCCTCGATTTACGAATCTGACCTGACATTTTAGCTAGAAATCCTCCAGTGGGAATATATCATTTCCTATACTCATTCAAGCTCGCTTAGACCACCTGGACTCAATGAAAGTGATCTAGAGTCCTAAAAAGTGTTTTTGTCAAATCTAAGTTTTCATCCCATCAATAGAAATCAATATAGCATTTAAATATCCACAATTAAAATATCCAGAGTGTTATAAAAATACGGATCGTTACATTCTTCCATCCTTAAAAGGATTTCATCCTCAAAATCCCAAGGACGAAGCAACACAATCCAACACCCTCACATAAACGATGATACAAGAAAAATCGTCACTTAACAACTCACGACAACAATCACTGAAAGCGATTACAATAAAGGAAATAGATTCGGAATCAGCTGGAGAGATCATCCTCATCCCTAAGTACAATCACTTTCAAACCCAAAATCAATTTGGCTAACCAAACGTCTAAGTGACGCACTTATTTCCAAAGAAATGGGCAATGGAAAACAAAAGCATTAACTCACCAATCGAAAGGCAAGTCAACTAAATATCATACATTATCGACCCATTCAACTATTGGCAATGTCTAATATCCTATATATTGACTTTTCTCTCAATTTTGGCTTATGTCATGGGAGATTTCAACAGCACTTCCTTTGCGCGGCTCGATCCAAAAACCGCAACTCGCTACACAACAACAATATAAGCCCTTATTTGGGAGCTCTCATATCTAGGGACAACACAACAACAATATATACGTATGATATACCTTATATAGTGTGTAAGTCGCATAGCAGACACATTAATTAAGCATAAATACATACCATGCTGCGAGAAAACCACTCAACTCATGAAACCAAAAGCTACAGCAAGCCTTTGCTTCCATGCACCTACTCTTAATAAACAAATAGAGTTATGCATTCTAAACCATAATGCAATAACTCATCTACCATAAGCAGTAAGAATGCATCAACAACAAAGCAACCATAACAATAATGCTACATGCAACTCAAAACAGCAACATAGTTGCAATAACATAGCAAACCTACATGAATGCAACTGATAACCATGATGCCAATTAATAGGACAATATAACGTCAAACATCAAGAAATGACATCCATGCCTATCCTAGCACGTAGGAGACAAAATTATCTAATATCAAGCATCAAATATGATATCGAATATGACATCAGACGATAAAAATGGAAATATCACCAAGTGAAGAGCTCGGGATTGGCGGTCCTCTTGCTCTCATCAGTCTATCATGTGTAATCCCCTTCGCTTTCACTCCACCGGACCTTTACTACTCCACTGCCTTCCTTCTAACCTATTTTATCTCATGTCTATCAGTACGAATAAGCCTATGAGGTTTTAAAGTTCTTGGCCAAGTCTCGATAAGATCTATTCAAGTTGGTCCTAAATTTCCAAACGCCTCTTATAACTTCTCCCAAAACCCACTAGTGAACAATTGGTTTCGGCCACTTACAATGCTCTTGTCAAATAATGGAATCACCCTATCCATTCCACATATAACTCGACAAATTTGGATGTTGTTCTACTAGACTTAAGGAATACAAATCTACCATTCTTTGTTAATCAATCGATTGTGACTCAAATACTATCTAACTATCCTCAGTCCCTGGTAATCCATCGATGCAGCCTGTAACGATCCTGGTTTGCGATGTACGTGAAACTAAAAATAAAATAAATTTAAATTTTATTTTTAATAAAGAATTTAGGATTTTATTTCTTTTTATTCTCAAATTTATTTAAAATGGAGATTTTCTATTTTTATAGAAAAATGAATGAAATATTTCAATTATTTAAATTATAGAATTTAGAATTTTAGTTGAAAAGAAAACATTTAGTTGGTTTAAATCTTTTAATTTAAATAAAAGATCATTTAGAGTTTAATAGAACTTTTGTTGAAAATAATTATTTATGGTTTAAATGCATTTATGAAGTTATTATTTAATTGAGCGAAGGTTTGATTTAAATGCATACTTAGGATTGTTCATGAAACCATTTCTTAGAAAAGTAATGAACTAAAAAATGGCATTTTAATTTTGTTGGGCTAATAATTTTATTCCTAAGGCCCAAATTAAAAGAAATTGAGTTGAGAAAGAATTACTAAGTAAAAATATGTTGTACGTTTTGTTATCCTTATGTCATTTTCTTTAGTTACAGTAAAACAAAAGAAACCTAGTTCTTTCCCTAATTCAAAACCTAAAAATCAAATCCTTTAATTCAGATCAATTTCCTTGCAAAGTTAGGCTTTTTTCATAGCAACTAAACTCATGTATACATCTCAACTAAAGTACATCTCAATAGATTCCTAAGATTAGTTTACAGTGAGTAATTTAGGCATCTTTGGTGTTTTGGGTTAAATTGCATTTTAGTGTCTGGTGAAATGTAAAGTGAGCCCCTGTGTGGTTATTTGCTACTAATCACTAGGCTAAAGGTGAGCAAATCACTCACAAATGATTCTAAAATTACTGTAATTGCTTGGTTGAAGATGAATTTCTTGTTTGAGAATTTACAGTAACTAGTGCTTGTTTACTGCTGCTAAACCAAGTTTATTGCTATTGTGAATGATTACGATAAGTTGGGTATTGCAAGTTTGGATGATTGGTTGATATTAGATGTTAGTAGGCATGTTTCTGTAGATATATGGATGCTAATAATCTTGTTTCAGTGGCCGGAATCAAGTGGAATCATCATTGGAGATGATGCCTGGAGTTTTCATGCTCTAAGCAACGTTACCAGTCAATCGGTAGCGTCCACCGATCGAACGGTAGCGGTCGACCAGTGGGAGACCATGGTCGACCGATCAAGTACTTCCAAGCATTCTTCTGCGTAAATTTCAGCATGTTTCCTTATGTTTACTTTCTAACTTTTTTCTGCTTTTCTGATTTCTTAATTTTTGGTTTATGATGCATATTTTGGTTTGTGTTATCATGGAATTTTAATTCTATGATTTTGGAAAATTTTCAATAGTAATATATTATACACACACGCAAATATATATATATATATATATATATATATTAAAAATGAAGGTATTTTGAAGAATAAATTTAGAAAATCATATTATATGATATATAATTTAAAAATCACTTTTCTAAGTTCTAGAAAATTTTCCTATGATAATAATTACAAATTAAAATTATTATATGATAGTAAATCATTTAATATAATATTTTTAAAAGCAAAAAAGAATAATATTTCAAGACTATGCCTAAATAAGAAGGGTTTTAATATCTACTAAATATAGTTAATAGACATGTTTTCAAATTATTTCTAAATAAAGTAATTTTTATAAAATATTACATATGCGAAATGAGAATTTTAATTGATCAATTTAGTAGCACTAGTGGTATGGAACATTAGTATCACTATATCGATTAATTCTTTGACTTATTTGATAGATTATTTTATGGAGTGGAGTTTACTATGTTATAGTAAATATTCAAGAGTCACCAAGTAGTTATGGGACATTAAGTTAATCTTGAGTATTCAATATTGGAAAGTATATAACACTTTAGATCCATAAGGATCTTGTATATCATGCATCTAGGCATGATTGACGACAATAGGCTCGTCTTATTATTGTATGCATCTAGGTGTATGGCAGAATTAGGCTCGTCTTTATGATTATATAAATCTAGGCATGTTTGGCAACATTAGGCTCATCTTATTTTTGCATGTATCTAGGCATGAATGGAGAGAGTAGGCTCGTCTTGATAACTTGCTTTTAAGCAAGTTCTTCGATTTATGATGTGCTTTGCGAGATTTCTATACCATATTTTGAGATTGCTATTGGTAAGCAATTTATCGATTTATGACATGGTAATTTGACGAATAGTACACTTGTTTTAGTTAAGGCTAGCTTTCATGCTTGTCTTTGATTTTGACTTGCTTTCATGCTCATCTTATAGACTCTACTTGCTTTTATGCATGTTTTTTGGATTCCATTTGCTTTCTCGCATTTTTTGGTTATGATTGTGAGATATTTTGATTCATCTTAGTTTGATGATGAATTATTTAAATTAAGCCATTATTTAATTAGATTTTGACTTATTATAGAATTATGGCTACATTAATGCGATTCATATATGTTATACCAGTTGATTCCACTTTTATTGAATTAGAATTTGCCTGACCCGTGTATTATTTTTATAATAATCGGGTCAAACCGAGTCATTTCAAGTACCGAGACCCAGTGACCTTTAGATATTGGTGTAGCTTAGAGATAATTATATATGTACTATATATGCATCATTTTGTGGATAGTACATGTATCAGTGTTATATTTTTGAGATAGAGACTCTTGTTATGTACATATTCTTTGATATTATCCTTGGGCTTGACTTGTATGTTATGTATGTCTAGTATTATCTTTTGTAGATTCAGTTATGTATCTATTTTCATGTTGATAAATTTATATTCCGCTGTGTTCTATGATTCTGTATTTTCTATAATATTATATATTATTTGGAACTTCTATTTAGCCATCGTATTTATTGCTTTGTGATAATACCATAAAAGTCTATTATTCAGTTCAGATTCTCAAAAATTTTGTAAGGTAGACATGTTGGTGTTAGCCGAAGGGAATAATCATGCTTGGTCGCTCCTAACCAGCCTTATTCTCTATATTGGCAGACAATATTACAACGTAATATTCTTTGTTAGTACGGGAATCGAGGTGGGGTGTTACACAACCTATAGATAATAGTTTCCACTACTCAAGAATAAGCAATCTCTCATCTTTATAGAACCGACAGTCTAAGTTGGGTCCACACTGTATCACCTCTTTAGATACTACTCATTCCTTCAACTAGCCATGATCTTTTTTGGTCTAGCCTCATGCCTCTGACTAGTATCGATCCGCTAAATCCAAGTAGGTTTGATAATCAAACTAGCCATCATCTCTGGCACTAGCTCATATCGAGTTCTGAAGTCATAACCAGTGATAAAACTCAAGCAATGCCTACTCTAGGAATATTGCTCCTAAACCGATATGTCTTCCACTCAAAGCATCAAAGACTACATTTTCTTTACAAATGTATAGGAAATGTCAAAGTCGTAGGAGGCTAAGAACTCTAACCATCGAGATTGGCGAAAGTTAAGATTCTTCTCGGAGAAGAGGTACTTCAATGATGTGGAATCAATGAACAACTCGAACCTCTCTCCTAATAGATAGTGCCTCTATTTCTCCCAAGCAAACACTATCGCTGCCAACTCCAATCATGAGTTAGATACTTCCTCTCATGTGGTTTCAACCATCGACTAATATATGTGACAACCTTACCTTTCTACATTAATACCGCACCTAGTCAAGTACCACAGGCAAGTGTGCACTATTGACTCCTCATTTCCACTTAGAATGACTAACATTGGTGCATTCGTATAAGACTCACAAACGTGTGTCTGCGCCTCACGTCCAAATAAAAGTCTGATTCTCCCTTGTCGTACCGGTTAAAGATGCTGCTACCTCTGAGAAGTCCTTAGTAAAACATGTACAACATCTCGTCAATCCAAGGAAAATTCTCATCTGTAACAGTCTTGGGTCTATTCAAAATCGTGGACTACCGTATCCTTTGCAGGACTAGCAGCAATGTCTTACTCTGAAACAACGTTACCCAAGCATCTCACTTCCCTCCTCCAGAAGTGATACTCTAAAAATCTCATCATCAATTAGTGTTTTATCACCACCTACAATACCATCATCAATCGTGCCACATGCTTTTCTTTCGTCTATGAGCAAACGAAAATATCATCAATGAGCATAAGCACAACTTACTCAAGTAGTCCCTCAAAACACGGTCCATGAGATCAACAAGGCATGCTGACATGTTGGTTAGCTCGAATGAGATGACTAACCAATAAAATAATTAAAGTAGCATATGAAACACTATAATCAACAGACTCTCTCTAGATACTCCCACTTGATGAAATCCATCATGAAGTCCAACTGAGAGAACACCTTCGCACCATAGAGCTAATTAAACAAGCAATCAATAACAGAAGTGGATACTTGTTCGTCATCTCATTCAGCTTAAAATAATCAACAAACAACATCAAAGAGCCTTTCCGTCTTAGTGGCGAACATTATAGGTGCTTCCTACTCAAATATGCTCCTACGAATGACCCACACTTCAATAGGTAATATGCTCGCACCTTTACTTTTCTCTGCTCTTTGGGCATCATATGCCTTAAAGACATACCTCCTAGTCTAACACCTCTAACCAGATTGATACGAAACTCGATCCCCATATGGTGGTAATCGGATCACCTCATCGAATATATTCGAACACTCTTTAGCTACAATCACATATGACAACTCGTCATGTGGGATATCGAGTGAATATAGAAAGCTAACCATCTCTTAATCGTCAGGTGGGCAGCCGAACACTACTTTCCACTCATAATTAGTCCTTAAAGTCACAATGGCCTCTCACAATCCACTACTATTCCATACCCCTTCGACCAGTCAATTCCCAGACTATAATACCGAACCTAATTAAACCCTAAAACAAATTAATAGCAAACAAACATCCATGACTCAATAAGACAAAATCTTGGCAAAACATGCATAGGATGGTTGAGCACCCAATAAGGTTCATCGTAATAAAAGTCGATTAACAATTTCGGGTCTCAACCCCTGTTAACTCCCTTTTAGCAACGACTTACGAGTTAAAAAGCCTAAAACCTGCGTACTCAACGACTTACGACTTAGTTGCTGAAAAGTAATCTACGGCTTGAACGACTTACGACCTACCGAGTTAGGGAGTCTATGACCCAACTATCTCAAGAACTTCGCGACCTAGAAGCTTGCGACCTAAAGGAGCTTGCGACCTAACTACTTAAGATAAGTGCCGACCTAGAAGCCAACCGACTTAACAAATGGTCGACTTAAGATTGCGAGTTAACTCTGCTCCGACCTAACAATACCGAGCTATGAAATGCTCCGAGTTAAGAAGACTTTGCGACTTAACAGTTTACGAGTTAGCAGGCCTACGACTTAAGAGCTTCATGACTCAACGAGACAAGCTTCTTACGACTCATGAGGTCTTACGACTCATGAAGGCTCTACGACTCATGAGGTTCTACGACTCATGAGATCTTACGACTTAAAGACTCTACGAATCATGAGGTTCTACGACTCATGAGGTCTTACGACTTAAAGGTTCTACGACTCATGAGGTCTTACGACTCATGAAGGCTCTACGACTCATGAGGTTCTACGACTCATGAGATCTTACGACTTAAAGACTCTACGAATCATGAGGTCTTACGACTCATGAGGTCTTACGACTCAAGAGGCCTTACGACTTAAAGCCCGTGCTTATGCTACCTCTATCTGATAAGTCGGCTACGAGTTAGCACTTGTCTTCAACTGAGCCATAAGAAGAACCCAGTATGGCGCCCACGAGTTATCTTAAGTCGACTACGAGTTATTGCTTACCTTAAGTCGGTCACGACTCATGCCTTAGCCAATTTTCTGTCCAGAATTCAGAGCTGCTCCTATAAATACCCCACCACTTCCAACATGAAAGGGACTTTTGGCCATTCATTTCTTCAAGCACCGTTATGCTGTCGAAGTCTCCTCTCATTCAGCAATCAAAGATCTTCAAGCACTTGAGATGCTACAACAATCTTCGAGAAGAACTCCTTACATTCAAGACGGATTCGCCGAGTTTCATCATCAAAGATTGAGCTAGTAGTCAAGAGTGCTTTCGTGATCAAGTTGTATGGTATTTTAAAGGATATTGTATCAAATTGTAACCGAATCAGCAATAAAAGATTATAAAGTGGACGTAGGCTCAATTACGGGCCGAACCACTATAAACTTGTTGTTCATTTACTGCTTTTCTACTATTTTTAGCTTATATTCTGTTCCCGTACCAACGGGTGGTGCTTTCACGATTCTATTACACACACCGGGTGTTAGCGTTCACTTTTTATCGTTAACATTTTGGCGCTTTCACTGAGAACCCAACTCAGGCGATCTTCCACCGTTGCTTCGCAAAGATTCATAAAAAGAACCTCTCTTAAAAACCAGATCCGAAATAATGGCTCCTGGAAGAAGAGGTAGACCTATCAGATCCGGAAATGCTCACAAAGGGACTTCCGCTTCCCCAATGACAGACCAAGCAACTCCAACCGTTGGAGTCACCAGGGCTGAATTGGATGATGCAGTTTCTGGATTATACCAACAAATTGAGACTCAAAATGCTTTGATGATGGATAGGTTAACTGCTCTGCTCGGGGCAAATCGTCAACCAGAAAACCATCGAACTAATCTTCCTGAAATGCCACCTTTCCAAGCTGATGGTTCTATGCCGCAACCAACTTGTCATGAACATATGCCCGGGCAAACTTCCGAGGGAAGAACTGATGCTTGCCCGGAGGTGTCTTTGAACAATAAAGAGTACCTGTCTGAAATGGTTAGCCGCATCATGAAAGAGAGCATGCAAAGGGAAGAGGATGAGAACGACTGGGGATTTGCGCCAAGCAGAACTCCGTTTACTGAAAGGATCCTGAAAGCGGAGTTTCCAAGGAAATTTGCGCCTCCTACTATCCAAGCCTATAGGGGAACCAGTGACCCTAATCATTTCCTCTACAAATACGATTGGCATATGACCGGTGCAAGAGCATGAGATGAGATCAAGTGTCGATACTTTCCAGTATACCTGGAAGGTGTGGCTTTACTTTGGTTCACAAAGCTTCCAGTTCGGTCTGTAGATAAGTTCTCCGACTTAACGCAAAAGTTTAAAGAACAATTCATATTATATGCTTCAAAAGCTAAGGATATAATGTCACTGTCTAACCTTGAACAAGCACCAGGAGAATCAATCAAATCTTTCTTGAGCCGTTTCAATATAGCTTTAGCCGAAGTAGAAAATGCGGAACCACGTATGATCCTGACTTATTTGATGCGAGCCATTGATAAATCGAGTAAATTTGGAATATGGCTAAAGATGAAAGAACCGAACTCACTTGATAAATTTTATAAAAAGGCCGACGAGTTCATTCGCCTTGAAAGCCTTTCTACAACATCAAAAGTGGTTGCTGCCCAAACTAATAATAACAATGTCCCATCTAATAAAAGAGAATCGGAAAGTCAGAAAAGGGAGAATGAAGGAGGAAAGAGCCAAGGAAATGAAAAGAAACCTCGCCGCTTTAATCCTTCGGATTATACTCCTTTAACTGATACACCAAGAAATATCTTTTTTGCAACAAAAGACGTTGTCAGGTATCCTAAGCCACCTGAGATGACGAGAGGTGCAAAGCGTAATGGAAAATTCTGCCAATTTCACAATCAACCTGGCCATGACACTGACCAATGTCGCCAATTAAAGAATGTGATTGAAGAATTGCTGGAACAGGGTAAACTCCAACAATACGTTAAGAGAAGCGGAGTCGCTCCAACCTCATCCACTCGGGATCAACAACGTCCTACCCATCAATCTGATTCTCTCAACAACACTACAGTGCAAGATTCAAAAAAGCTTGTTATTAATGTTGTCACAGGAGGTCCACACCCAGCAGGCAGAAGTTGGGACAATTACTAATGGTCCACAAAACTGCAACTAGGGCATCTTTCACTTTCTCTGGCATATGAATCCGAAGCTGCAAATCTAGCACAAATGGAAATCCAGCTTGGAGATTCTGAAATAACAATAACTAGCATCCATCTTTTACTTAGCAGCATTGCTTGAATTTGTAAAAATGATAATGGATGTGTGACTTCTGCATTGTAAACCGCTGAGAAATCAGCGTGACTGAATAATAAAACTATGCATTCTGTGTTTTCTATTATAAAATGCCTGTTATATTTCGATGTGTAAATACTCTAACTGTATTGCTAAAAAGTCGATCTAATATTGCAGGTCATTAAAGCAAAGCTCACCCATCGCGAAGCTAAGCGAGCCTTACAAATCATTCATTAAAGCAAATTTCAAGCAACAAAAATTCCAAACTCAAATCCCATATAAGAGGAACTTCACATAAAAAGTTGACGGTTCCACCGTGTCAAGCCCTCGTTAACTGGTTGCAATCGTTGATATAAAAAGGCATCCAACCAAATAACTTGCGTTTACTCTGTGGAGTCATTCGACAGTGAAGTCTACTTCTTCGGATAAAGCAGTTTACTTGCAAAAGAAAGGAAGACGCGCTTGGAAACGATGATAAAGGATCGCAGATTAGCAGATGATGATACAACATGAGCGGGCAAACATGGAAGCAGCCAAAGGGAGGTATGCCTCTCAACATGAAAGCCGGTAGATCCACTAAAGGGATACCTTCCCAAGCAGAAGGAATAAGACCCTCGCTAACTGATTGTGATGCATCCGATCAGGCAGCTTGTGTCCATCCCATGGATCTACTTGCCCCTAACACGCAACCTTCCTGGCACACCAACCAAAGCCCTCTAACGAGGCACGCCAATAAATGGGAGTGCTTTCCTCAATCAAAAAGATTGGTAGGACCACCGAAGGGGCACCTTGTTAATTGATTGCGATCGTTTGTACAAACAGACATCCAATCAAGCAACTTACGCCTGTCCCGTGGACCCCTCCGACCATGAGAAAGTAACTTCCAGGCAATCACAAGCCCTCTTCGGAGGCACAAGCCCTCTTCGGAGGCACAAGCCATCTTCGGAGGCAAAAGCCCTTTTCGGAGGCACATTTCACCCGTGTAGAAGTGCAAAATGCTTCTCTTCGGAGACCCACTTCACCAGTGATGAAATACTAAAAAGCCCTTTTCGGAGGCACATTTCACCCGTGTAGAAGTGCAAAATGCTTCTCTTCGGAGACCCACTTCACCAGAGCTGAAATGCCAAAAATTGCTTCTCTTCGGAGACCAAAAATGCTTCTCTTCGGAGACCAAAATTGCTTCTCTTCGGAGACCAAAAATGCTTCTCTTCGGAGACCAAAATTGCTTCTCTTCGGAGACCAAAATTGCTTCTCTTCAGAGACCAAAAGACCTCTGCAGAGGCGTACTTAACCTTGCTTGAAGTACCAAAAATGAACCCTTTACTGGGGCACAAAAATCAAAATCTTCTTCAAAAGGCTCATTTCACTGTGCAGGAAAATTCATTTTTAAACAAATAAAAGTGATCATTCCCAAAAGTCGAAGTGTTCTTCTGACAGAAAGAGAAAGTAAAAATTTCTCCAAAAAAAAACGAGATATACTCTATTAAAAGCAGAATGATTCCTGCCTCAAAAATGGAATAGTTATTCTCTAATATAAGAGTATCAGTCTTGTAAAAGCGAGAAATATTGCAATGCACTTGTAGTATGGGGGCAACATTATACAATTCAGTTACGTTAATAAAAGTAATATACAAGCGACACACCACAAGTTCATTGCAATATCACATAAAGAAGATGTGGAATAAATGCGTTCTTGAAACACAGACAAAAGTTTGTACAAGTAAAAAGAATCGTTTACTCTACACTTCAAATGAAAAACAGATATATTCCTACATACACAAGAATTTGTACAAGTAAAATAGTTATTTTATTCAATACTATGGAAACTTTTTACATTGTGCAGATTACAAAAAAGGCGGAGACCGGTATCCGCACAATCCCCGTTCAATACAAAAAGCAGAAAAGACAAAATCAGACTCATTTCTCCTTCTTCCCACCCTTGGAGCTTTTACCCGGCCTGGTAATTAGTTTCGAAGGCCGTATCGGAGAAGAAGGAGGAAGAGACTCTGCCGGATCAATCTCTGCTTCATCTCCAGCAGCAGAAGAACTCTTCTTTCCTTTCTTCGAAACCGCACGCTTTCCCTTCTTCTTGGAAGAAGACTCACTCCCCGGAGCAAGAAATGTAGAAAGCTTTGTGTCGTAGTCAAAAGACCGCTCCGGGGTCTTCTCGCTATCTTCCAGACCTTCTGCCTTCTGCTCTTCGGAAGCAGGTGGTTCGTCCAAACCGTGAAGGGCTGCTATTGGTT
Organism: Allium fistulosum; assembly: GCA_030737815.1. NCBI lineage: Eukaryota > Viridiplantae > Streptophyta > Magnoliopsida > Asparagales > Amaryllidaceae > Allium > Allium fistulosum. Next base: position 925,674,326 of record CM060906.1, read on the forward strand.
CTTCCTGTGAACCTGGTTGAGAAGCTGGAAGAGGAATAACTTGAGAAGGAGGAGGAACGGCAGCTGAAGAAGGAAGAATTGGGGCAGTTTCCGGCACGTCTGCTGCATAATAAAAGAAATCAAAATCAGTACTCTCCGAGAAAAAAGAAGACCGTGAATCGTCAAAGTTACCTGGAGAAGCCGGTTTAGCGAGATCAATCTCAAATTCCCGAGCTTGGAAGTCCTTCATTGCCTCTTCCTCTGTAGGGGTGGTTACAGTTTCTTTGTCAACCTTAGCGGGAGGCGTGGAATGAGAACTAGAGCCAGTAATATCCGCGTAAGCTAAAGCCGAAGTATAAGCAGGAGCAATAGGAGGTATTTCTTTCTCAGGAAGCTTCTCTCCCGTCGCCTCGGCCCGCACTCGGATAAGCTGCTCTTTTCCTTTGGCAAGGGCAGCGTGGTCGCTCTCACCTAAGTAGGTAGTTTGAAGATCTGCTTCAGCGTAACCGGCACCGCCAAACAAGTCAATGATTGCCTCCCATACTTCCGCCAAGGTGACTTCATATTCTGGTCCCAAAAATGAAAGGCTCCCACGCCCCAGGACACAATGCATATAAAAGTCGAATAGAGTCGCGTCAATGGTGGCTATGGTTGCCTTATGGGATTCTTCGGCTGCAGCTTTACCAGAAAGAGCTTCATCACGTTCTCTTTCAGCCTTCAGTAGCTGAGATTGCAGTCTTATAATTTCTAAGTCTTGAGAGCTGACTTTCTCTCGAAGCTGAACAGCGTCATCACGGTATTTTCTCGTAACCTGCTGTTCTGCTTCGAGTTTCACCTCAATATCTCTTTGAGCAGCATGGGCGTCTCGAACTTGTTTTTGAAGCATTTCTTCTTTCTGAGAATAAGAAGTGGAAGAAGTAGCAAGCTCATTTTTAAGACTTTCAACTTCAGCTTCGAGCTTCCCATAACCATCGCTAATGCTTTTCATCTCCGCGTCATGCTGCTTACGCCATTTGTCCCACTCTGATTTATCATTCTCCATGGTCATCATCGCCTCAAGGTTCATATGGTTGACCCTTTGAAGTTCATCAACCAGCTTCTGCCATCCAGACATTCTTTCGATGTCAAGCTTTACAGCATCGACATTTTTCAGCATCGCCTGCTTATCAATGGGGACCAAATCCAAATCAAAACGCACTCCTTTCAGACACCAATTCGGAAATCGGCTCTGGAGTGTGGGAGGACCATCTCCAGCTTGGTACTGTGGCCTATTAATGATTGTCTGGATGTCAGACTCCTTAAGGGCAGGAGAACCGGAAGATGTATTAGGAGGAATAGAAGCGGTAGCCTTTTCCGAGATATTAGATGTATCTTTCTCGCCAAGTCTGATCCATTTGCTGGAATCATCGGAAGTATGACCCTTCCCCTTGTCATCGTAAGATTTCCTCTTGTAAGGATCGTTGCTTCTGCGGGAAGAGTCACGTCGCTCGTCCCTACTCCCATAGTATTCCTCATCTTCTCTCCGGCGACGCTCTTCATGAGCTCGCCTCTCATGAGCCTTTCTGGCAGCCCTCTCCTCATCAGTTTCCTTCACGGCACCGATATAACTCCTAAAGTCATAAGCCTCACGGCTTCCATAACGCTGGAATTTGTTGAAGTAAGAGCCACTTCGCCCCATCAGAGAACCTGAAATTGAAGAAAAAGACCAGTTTTAGAAATCCTCAAATTGAAGAAGCTAAGTGCATATAAGTGCCAAAATTCTAAGTGTGTGTGATGTGCAAACTACGCGCGTCAGACTACAAACCACTTTTGGGTGTAGAAATGGCAATAAGTTGTGTGGAAGGCGTTGTGGTTTGTTGCAAAGAAGAAGTTGCTTCGATAACAGGAGGGACCACTTTAGAAACATCATCTTTAAAGAGCTCCTGAGAGGTTATCATGATGTCGCTCAGACTGTCAAAAGTATCATCGCCATGGTGCATGGTAGAATTATCGTTTTCAACTTCCACCTCAGCCTTCTTTTCAAGAGTGTGAAGATTTTCCTCCTCTTCAACAACCGGGGCAAGTGCTAACTTACTGGACGATCCAGCAATGTCGGTAGGAGTAGAACACTTTACCAATGAAGTCTCAGCGGTAAGTTCTTGCGGTAAAAGTTCTTTAGCAGGAACAGGGGCATCTGACTCCTCAGCAGGAGAATCAGGGACTTCATGTGGCTGAGTGGAACGGGAAGGATGTAAGAGTCCAAATTCGTGGAGGAACTCATCTCTCAATAGAAATTGAACACTCCTCTCCTCGACCGGCACGGCCATAAGCCTCTCGAAGGTAGTTTTGTGACGAGTTTCCCTAGAGGGGGGGGGAGCGCTGAAACAGTAGAGAAAGAAGTTAACATTTGACAATTTGGACTTCAAAGAATTTTAGAAAACGCAGGGAAAAGATAGATAGTCTTACTTCCCACTCTCCAAATGGCGTAAAATCCCGGGGGACAGCGAACAAAGAAAAACTGGCTTAGAAACCCAGGAACGCTTTCAGAAAGACCAATAATCAGTTTACGGTTCCTGGCACTCCTTACAACTGTGATAGAGGGATGGTCTTTGTTCTTTGTAAATGAGCACAGGAAGCAAATTTCTACAAAACTGGGAAAACGGTCCAACGTTCTCGTGAAAAGCACACACAATCCCAGCAGGATGGAGTATCCATTAGGGTGTAGTTGAAAGGGAGAAATAGTTAGCCGAAGAAGAAGTTCTCGAAGACAGTCATTAAACGGGGGAATCGCTCCACTCAAGCACATTTGGCGGTTCACTGCGACAAAGCCGTGGGGCGGCCTATCAGCAGTGTCATTTACTCCAGGGAGCAAAGCGTCAGATTCAGCAATGCCAAATTGGGTGCATAGTTGACGGAAGACTTTATGACTCAGAGTGGTAGGAGTCCTTTCCGGGGGATCATTCGACGGAGTAGCAATTGGAAAAGCTTCTCCAGTTGGTTCCAAGTCTTCTTGATGAGATGCCATTCTACACAATCAGCTGAATGTTCAAAAGTGAAGGTGCACGTTTCCTAAAAGTGTGAAGTGCTGTGCAAAACTAATGAAAACAAGAAAAAACAAGTATAACTGGAATTAAACTAACTGACAATCAGTCGATTACGAGATTTCAGAACTTGCTAATACTCGAGTGTAGTGTTAATGCAGACAAATCAGTTTTAGTTTACCATTACAATTTTGCTTTAATACTTCACTTGAGTTGGTCATTGTGTAGCATTTCACTCATATAGTTCATTTATTTTAATTTTCTCTTTATCGACTAATCTGTCATTCGATGTGGGTAGTCAGTGGCAGTATATTCGTCCCAGTATTCTGTGAATGTTGTGTTAAGCAGGTTATTAGCATTAAAGTCAAGACAGTGTGAGAGGTAACACAACACAGTTCAAATTCAGAAGTTCAGCCAACTTCTGTACAAAATCATCTAAGTCTTAAGTCGTTAAACGACCTGTCATAAGTTGGGACTTTTAGGTCATATTAGGCGAGTCAAGATGTTCAAGGCATGTTCTCTTAAGTCAGATCATTCAAGTCCAAGAATTCGAAGTCATAGAGTTCAAGTTATTAAGTCGTTCGGATGGGTTCGCGAGTTACGAGTTAAGGGCTATCTCATCCACGACCTAGTCATTCAGATGTGCTTGCAAGATTAAACCTTAAGTGCTAACTCGGCGACGACCTAAGAAAGATTCCCTATGAGTTAAGTCGTTGGTTGTCTAATTGTTCGAGTCATCAGCCATAACACCCGGAGATATGAAGCCTCGGTTTGAAACAACGCATCTGCTAACTCGTCCACGACCTAAGGGGCAAGCTATGAGTTAAGTCAAGTCGTCAGTCCTTAAGTCGCACTGCAAGGAAAAGTTCAAGTCTGAATGCAAAAATGCAATGTCCTAGGTCGTTACCGACCTACGACCTACGACCTACTTAAGGCCGTCAAAAATTAAGTTGCGATTTCTGTTCAAAGGTGTTAAGACGTTCATTCTCCCCAGTACATCAATTCGCCGAACTCCTAACCCGTTAACCCATTAGCCTCTCCTTCAACCAAAACTCTCATCCCCTCAACGCCTTCAATCATCCCGAAATCACCATAGACCCAGTGTAATGATATTCCATCACAAATCACAAATCGGTCAAACTGAATCGCCGCAATCCAGCGCCTTGTTCACATAAGACTGTCTAAGGCTAAGACAAATCATCTTGAATCCATCAATAATCGATTGAAACAAGGATTGCAGAGAAGTATGGCATGAGAAAAGGGGGTCGATGGCGAAAATGGGATTCATAATTCAGTTATAGTCGGGGATTGAATAATCGAGTTCACTTACGCAATATAACGATGGGGATAACTGGCGATCGAGTATTTGAATTCGTCTTAGAAGAGCTCGAATGCTTGCAAATGGCAGAATAAGATGATAAGAACAAGTGAAGGAGGAAAAGGAACGACTTAAGCTATTTATGCACTGGGACAGTGAAAGGCGAATCGACACATCCGACTTGCGACTCATCTTAAGTCGATCGCGATCTAGCGCACTCATCAAGAAGCGAGCTAAGGAAATCGAAGCACACGACTTACGACTTAAGACGTATACTTCGAGGGGCAAATGTTAACTCCCTTTTAGCAACGACTTACGAGTTAAAAAGCCTAAAACCTGCGTACTCAACGACTTACGAATTAGTTGCTGAAAAGGAATCTACGGCTTGAACGACTTACGACCTACCGGGTTAGGGAGTCCACGACCCAACTATCTCAAGAACTTCGCGACCTAGAAGCTTGCGACCTAAAGGAGCTTGCGACCTAACTACTTAAGATAAGTGCCGACCTAGAAGCCAACCGACTTAACAAATGGTCGACTTAAGATTGCGAGTTAACTCTGCTCCGACCTAACAATACCGAGCTATGAAATGCTCCGAGTTAAGAAGACTTTGCGACTTAACAGTTTACGAGTTAGCATGCCTACGACTTAAGAGCTTCATGACTCAACGAGACAAGCTTCTTACGACTCATGAGGTCTTACGACTCATGAAGGCTCTACGACTCATGAGGTTCTACGACTCATGAGATCTTACGACTTAAAGACTCTACGAATCATGAGGTTCTACGACTCATGAGGTCTTACGACTTAAAGGTTCTACGACTCATGAGGTCTTACGACTCATGAAGGCTCTACGACTCATGAGGTTCTACGACTCATGAGATCTTACGACTTAAAGACTCTACGAATCATGAGGTTCTACGACTCATGAGGTCTTACGACTCATGAGGTCTTACGACTCAAGAGGCCTTACGACTTAAATCCCGTGCTTATGCTACCTCTATCTGATAAGTCGGCTACGAGTTAGCACTTGTCTTCAACTGAGCCACAAGAAGAACCCAGTATGGCGCTCACGAGTTATCTTAAGTCGACTACGAGTTATTGCTTACCTTAAGTCGGTCACGACTCATGCCTTAGCCAATTTTCTGTCCAGAATTCAGAGCTGCTCCTATAAATACCCCACCACTTCCAACATGAAAGGGACTTTTGGCCATTCATTTCTTCAAGCACCGTTATGCTGTCGAAGTCTCCTCTCATTCATCAATCAAAGATCTTCAAGCACTTGAGACACTACAACAATCTTCGAGAAGAACTCCTTACATTCAACACGGATTCGCCGAGTTTCATCATCAAAGATTGAGCTAGTAGTCAAGAGTGCTTTCGTGATCAAGTTGTATGGTATTTTGAAGGATATTGTATCAAATTGTAACCAAATCAACAATAAAAGATTATAAAGTGGACGTAGGCTCAATTACGGGCCGAACCACTATAAACCTGTTGTTCATTTACTGCTTTTCTGCTATTTTTAGCTTATATTCTGTTCCCGTACCAACGGGTGGTGCTTTCACGATTCTATAACACACATTGGGTGTTAGCGTTCACTTTTTATCGTTAACAATCCCAATCTATCTATAAATCACTTGATATGAAGGAATGTGAAACCTCGATGTCAAATAAAACATGTATGGTATCACCATAAGTGGAATGAATACCTCAAGTGGTATACCATTTCCCTTCTTTTTCGTCGATGGAGAATTCAACGAAACCTTAATGGCAATCAATGCATATGCTTCCATCATCTGCCCATGCTTAACTAGCTTAGGACAGTCCTTCTATACTAAGCATAGGCTCAAGTCGTAAAGCCTTTTCGATCAACTTCTCAAAGCTCTCATCAGTTTGACCAAGAAATCGCTTCCCAAGATGATCGCTCAACCTAATGAGGGACTTTCATTTTTTTCAAAGAGTATTAATAAAAGATAAGCCATATTTCGACAGCATATCGAACTCGGGCACATACTCTAACATAACATATCGCCTTACTCCAAAGTGGCGAACTTCCTTAACAACACCGACTTCTGAAAAATCAAGATAATTTTCTCTTCGATGCTTACTATGAACTTAATCTAAGTAAAATGATCCTCGAGAATCGATGCTATAAGGGTACTCCACCAGTTCATTATTCCTCCGTAGAGTTATCTAGAGGTTGACTTCTACCTCATTGCGTCATCTAACTTCAAGTCATCGAAGATCCTCTTTCAAGTAACCATTCAATCTTGCACTTCAATAGCCGACTCCGTTCCAAGGAATGTCCCGCCTCCTAGACTGACGTAGTCTTTATACAGCTCAGCAAAGTCGATTCTAGGCATTTGCACTTGAACACCATAATTATTTGAAGTGACTTAGGCATTCCAGAAAATGATTCCCACCATCTTAGGGAATATATTCTGTAACTCAAGGTAAGTGGTCCTCGATCCTGCCACTCCTCTACTCTAGAGATGGGTCAAAAGCAGCATTTCTCGTATGCCAGATCACTCTTAATACATATAAGAATGATCGATCTCTCATAGAGGAAACTGCATCAATGGTACTCATGTACAATACAACTTATATACTATATACACTACTATATAGTTTTGAAATCAAAATATAACAAATACGCACTCTTTTGTATATACCTATACTCTCGATCCATTCTAAGGTGATAACTCCTACCCTATCTCTATTGGATCATGGTATTAACTCAGGTTAATCATATAACCTAAGCGCTGATACCAAATGCAATGCCCATCCTACATCACCGACGCTCATATAATTGAATAGTGTGTTGCTGGAGCATCCGGCCGATATATGACGATTGCCAAGGGAAAAAAATAAAGGTAAAGAAGAGGAGTAGAAAAGAAAAGAAGAGAATATAAGAGAAGAGAGAAAACAAAAACATCAAACAATCACATAACAAGTCTATATCTCACAGTGCATCAGACAAAATATAATCGTCACATATATAAAACAGGCAAGACAGTAAAAACTACATGGACCACATAATCAGAGTATACATTCCCACATAGTTATACAAAAGAGTAATAGAGTTTATACAACTGATAAATAAACTTAACTGATAAATTGTCTCTAATAATAGTAAGCTAACATTGTTAAGGCTCCATAGTGTCACACGATGGAATAAATAATAATAAGTCCAAAATATAAGTATGAGAATGTATCGCCTCCTGCTAGTCTATCTACACAGCTCTAAGTGTTGTTTACACATGTTATCTAGTCTACTCATTTAAGAATACCCGAGATAATAAGAAGCAAAGCATAAAACCTCGAGTTAAGCAACAGTCCAATGTGAGCAATAAATAATCTCAAAACACTATAAAAGTCTGTATAGTATATGGAACAGAGTGCATGGAGAATCATACCTGACCTTTCCCTACATCCACAGAGTTAGCACATAACATATGATACATGCTACTCTGTATCATAGTCGTCATGGGTGTACTATCCATTAAAAGTACTAACGGGTGTCCAGATATCTACATCAAAGATAACTACATCATATGACCTCCCTAGAGTGATAAATATCCAAAGAAAACATAGCATCCATCATCCATCCTCACATCACTCACTCAGTGCGTTGGATCTATGATACTCATGTACTCCATCTCATTATTAAGGAAAACTCAATGTCCTCGGCCACTCAATCCATTAGGTTATAGACATGTTCTAATGTGAACGAACTTAGCCATACTGTCATTATGTCACATCAACAGACTATAGTATATAACCCTACCTAGGACCTAAAGTCAACGGACTCTGGGGTCCAGGCAGATCAGGTCCTAACGTCAACAAGCTCTGATCACATCCTCATATACCCTTGTCTCATGAGTGTGCAACATCATCTCGAGTATCAATAATCTCGTTGCACATGTCATTACTAGCAGAGCACATCCTGGAACTATTCTTAAAACTTCCATCTAAAGTCGTCTTGGTTAGGAACTACTTTAGACCATCACCGTCTATCATAGAATATCATTGTTTGTTCCATACCCTTCCTCTATAGTTCCTTTCATTTGACTCATGATCTACTACTCTGCCTCTCGAAGTACAGCTATCCATCATCTATGCCATCAAGTCTTAACACAAAATCATCATCATCGAATCGTGAAGTTATTACATCGAAGCATTATGTCTTCGCTTCACTGCTAAAACGACTCGTCGAAGAGCAGTAGCATCAAAATTAAACATCGAACGAACGAAAGAACCATCGCATCGTGCTCCTCAAAGCCTCTTCATTATCTATGTCAAAATTGGCTAAATAGGCCATCATCAATAGTGTTAGATATCGACCATTCCAAAATAGTCGATAACAACCACTTTGGTTATGTACTTAACCAAAAGTGGTTAGATACAAGCCAAATAAAATCATCCAGCATCTATCTCAGAATTCGAAATACATCTCCAAGTCCATCTTCCATCGTTAGATCAATCAACACGCACTATCCTATGAGATATTTTCTAATACTATTGCCTTCTAATGGAGTTTTCAACCAAAACAAGCAAACTACCATACATACAACCAACAAGCATACTATGGTCTATAACAGCCTACATACACCTATAATAAAACAATACAACACATCCAAGCAACCTATGCGGGATTAATACCAAAATAGCCTCAATCCATCAATATAATCAAAATAATGCGTCAATGGGAAAATGAGATATTTAATTTAAAGCCATTTTAAAACAATTTTAATCCTTTTTATAAAATAAGTTATAGGTTTAACTATTTTAGAAATCAAAGTTTAAAGTTTGAAATCATTTCAAAACATCATTTTAACACTATACTAACAATCATAGTATGGTGAGAGAGAATATCACTCACCTCAACAAAATCTTAATCCAATGTCAAGTCGTAGAGCTCCCAATCATGAGCACAATCCAAATCCGACCTCGTATGAGCAAGATATGAATTTTATAAGATATGGAATTAATTAAACAATTAATTAACTAATTAAAATATTATTTTCCTTTACCTTCTTCTTTAACAACCCAAGCACGTACCCCAAACAGCCGCCTCCTTCATTAACGCGTCGCCGCGCCCACGGGCTATCTTTAGCCACTGCACCACCCCCAAATGGAAGCCCCAACCAAGAGCGACCCATAGCCACCAACTACTTCTTCTTTTGATTTCTCAAGCTCGCTAATTTTTCCTCCAAAGTTAGCCCGGTCGAGCTCAGATCCACGTCGCTCTAGACCACCTTAGGTCGATCAGTTGGTGGCGATGGGTTCATGTGTTAAAGATGCATACTTTTCCTTTTGGGCCCATTACCTAATTCAGCCTTTGGTGGCGAGAGCGATCTCGGCAATTGGATTGGGTGATAGGTTTGAACGGGATAGGGAAAGTGAGGAGAGAGGAGGGGTCCTTATACTAATAATAAATGAATTAATAAATTCATTTACACGTTTAATTTTTGTACGATTTTAGGAACTTTGCATTGAGACGATTCACGAACCGCACAACCCCATGTACTTTTCTCTTTCCAACGATATAAAATACATCACGTTCCAAGATTGCTCCCCGGAAGGATAATTTCATGCATATTAAATCGAAACAAGTACCAAAAAATTTGCAACTCCAAACAAGGCGTGCTCATTGTCGTTCATAGAAAAATACCCATATTCTGAACTCAATAGAACAAGTTTCAAGACCTAATTCCATCATATTAAGGAGTCAGCTTTTTGGTCGCTCGATTTACAAATCAGACCTGACCCTTTAGCTAGAAATCCTCCAATAAGAATATACCGATGATTATACCCACTCAATCTCGCTCGGATCATTCAGACACAGTGAAAATGGTTTTGAGTCCTAAAAAGTCCGTCTGTGAAATTTTTCATACCACTTGTTTTGCTAAGTCGTTTAATTGGATTTCTCGTACGAATGAGGTAAATGTTTGTATATAATAATAGATTGGTAAACGGTTTTAAAAACAAGCTTTGTATTAAAAATTGTGTTGAAATCATTTATGTGAAAGAGTTTGAGTATTTACTACTAGTATAGAAACCTTTGTAGTTTAAAGTGACAAATCACAGAAATGATTGTAAAAACAATCTATCACCAAAAAATCACATTCGACGACGTGAATCAAAACCATAGAAATCGATATCAAATCCATCAAATGGATATTCCCAAAAATCTAGAAAAGAAGTCATCAAGGTCGATAATAAAAGACAACAACTAATCGGATCAACAAAAATCGATAAGAAAAATGGAAATTCGCACAAAATAGGCAAAATGGGCAAAAACCAACAGGACCAGACGTCTGGTTGGTTCGGCCAGACGTCTGACCTAGGGTTCTACCATTTTCTTTTTCTTTTTCCCTTTTTTATTTGTTTCCAGAACCCCCCTCCAGACGTCTGGTATAGTCTAACCAGACGTCTGGTCAAGGGCTCTGCCCTTTTTCTTCTGTCGAATCTCTATTTTTTTCTTTTGGTGCCCTAACCAGACGTCTGGTTGCCTGTACTGGGCAACAGTTTGCCTAGGCCATTGATGGCCAAATCGATTCGGAGGCGATCAGATGAGCAATGGAGGCTAGGGATTTATGCCAAGCGACAACCCAGCCCTATAGGCTCTTCGATACACCCTAAATAACATGTCCAAACATCCAGATAGGATCTTTAAAGATTTTGACTTCAAAACACCAAAATTGGAAAATTCACCAAATCAATTCAAATCAAAGCAAATGAATATGAAATAGATGTTTGGAATTCATACCTAACAACAATGAAAGCTATAGACGTAGATGTGAGTTCACAAACTCACTTTTAAACCCAAAACAACAAGTGAGAAGCTTTAAAACAAAGGAAAGATCAACCACTCTTCAACTTCAACTCAAGAAGCTCCAATCTAAGCTCATAAGCAAATATTTCCTAAGTTAGGGTTTAGGAATTTCTAAAAATTCAAGAGAGATTGAGATGGAGAAGATGAAGAGGATGCTTACTTAAGCTTCTCTTTGATTTCTAGAACTTGAATTTGAATTTCCTAGTAAACTAGGGCTTAGGAATTTTGATTTCTTTTCTCTTCCCCCATTTTTCTTTAACTTGAGTGTTAGGAAATAATAGAATGAATGAAGAGGAGTAAGGAGGAGGATTTAGGGTATTAGATGAGTTGGTGGGTTGAAACCCAAACCCAAAGCCCAATAGAAAAATAGCAAAATTCTACTCAACTCCAAACATATCGATGTTTATACTCAAAAGGTTGCAAATGCCATTTTGGACTCAATGGAAGTGGTCTCAAGTCCGGATTCGACCGTTTACAAAAAGTCATGTTTTGGACTTTTAAATTCAACTAACAATGCTATATTTAAATAAATCATTTAAATATATTATCGTAAAAATATGCGGGTTGTTACATAGGTTTTACCTTTTATGTAGCATTTCCCACTTGGAATGCTAACACTTCCCTCAAGGCAATAATGCAATACCAGCATTCATCCATACAAGTTCGTTCTAGGACTGAACGAAACACTTGAGAGCTCCGCCTTGAATTCCATCATCTTCAAGATGTCTTCACTTCGAAACGCTTGAATTGGATCGAAGTGGTTTTCGGATAACATATCCGATCTCGGTATCTTCGAAATAATTTTCGATAATTTCTGGTAAACTCAATCCTGGTTCTTTAGGAAATAAAATACCAAAGGTAAGATCAAAGATCACCTCCTAACCGTTAGTGGACGGATTTCCTTATCATTTATCCTAGGAGAACGAAACGAGATTTATACGCATAGTATAACATCATCGGAGATGCCTGTGCCATATAACTCACGTGTTTCTCCTAGATGTTTCCAAAGTTATGTTTTGGGTCCAAATTCGATAGTCTGTTATTTAAGTATCAACAACACACATTCATATCGGGGATTTAATTCCATAGGGAAAACCAACATTTGTTAAGCACATAAGCAACCACTAGCCTCCTTAATTAATCTTTTCATTAATTAAATCACTTTATAATACTTGCATAAAACTACTTTCACAATGATATATTAACAAATCCCTATATTTCCAATACTTAATATCCATATACTTATCTCAATGGTATAAGTATATTCATAGAACGGAGGAAGATTTCCTTTTTACATAATTTCGAAACCATTTACAAACTCCTTTATAAATCTCTAAAATCATTTATAACTTATTTATAATCCTTGACACCATTTATAAATATTTCTACATCATTTCTCAAGTCATTTATAAACCCTTTATAAATTCATGTAATTATTTATAAAGCTCTTCCTATAAATCTATAACCCATTTATTAAATTCCATTATAAATATCTGAAATCATTTGCAAAGCTCACTTTATATATTGTAAACAAATTTCCTTTAAGTCTCCAAAGCATTTTGTAAACTCCTTTTATAAAACCCAAGTCTTTTAATAAAACTCTATTTATAAATCTCGAAAATCTTTATAAATAAATAATAATCCTTTACTTCAAACACTATTATATAATAATAATTAATAATTTTCAAACATTATTAATAAACAATAATAATTTATCTTCACTATTATTATAAATAATAATAATTAATTTCTGAAACATTATTAATAAATCGTTATTAATAAATTTCAAACCATATTAATTATTTAAACAAATAACTTCCAAAATATTAAAATATTAATAAATAACTTTAAAACAACATTAAGTATACATAAATAATCTTGAAACAATATTAAATATAATAACCTTTAAAACCATATTAAATATAAATAAATAACTTTAAAACAATATTAATCTAAATAAATAATCTTAAAACAACAATATTAAATATAACTTTTAAAACATTTCTACTAACTTAGAAACGCCAGATAATAAGGTTGGAGTAAAATAGAAATTAACCCCCTTTTAAACAAAATATTTCCGAAAACCAAATTCAGATTTAAAATCATCTCATGTCTCAAAATTCAACTCCAACTCCAATGACAATTTATAGTATATTTAAAATACTAACTTGAGGCCAATAGCTAACAAATGCTTAACCAATCTCGATATTGATTTTCTACTTCTACTGGGTTTCGGTTTCGAATATAAACATGTCATAACCAATGGTGTCCATAAATCAGGTTTCATATCCAATAATTCATATAACTGGAATTTTATTGAAAATTGTAACATCCCACCTTTTTGTACGCTTTAAGCAGACACACATGCGGACTCAAACCATACAGAAGGGCGAATTTTTATTTGGGGTGAATAAGAAAAAAAAGAGAAAGAAATAAAACAAAACAGAATCTCGCCGCGGAATGACAAAATATAATAATCAAATAACAGTTCATGAAGTTGTATATAAAACAATTGATTATACTTATCCAATACAAAAAATCAGAGTTACACATATCAGAGATAAATACATAACATTGCAGCGGAACAGTATAATGCAGTGGAATAATATAGTAAATAATAATAATACAATCTTCGTCTTCATCCTTCGGAAATAAAGTATTCAAATCCTGAAATTCTCAGGATGACTCGAGCGAATTGAAAAGACAAAACACTCGAGTCAGAACTAAAAGATCTTATGTGAGTTAAATCAACGATAAATAACTATGAGTGTAAAGGGCGTCGAAGATGTTTACGGGGTTTGAAATCTCTTATCCGGTGTCTAACGTGAGTGCAGTAACTTAAGAGATGTTCGGGATGCACATCTCCTAAGGATCCGTTAAACTATCTACTATGTAGTACAATACGCTATTATAATATGTCTACAGTAATATAAACTATTAAAATAGCGTTAAGGCGTTACATTTCCCCCTTAACACATTTTATTTCCCATAGTTTATACAGTACCGTAATCCCACCCGTAAACTGGGTGACATAAGAGGGCACTCCATAGGTATGGTACAAACCAAACTTGTAGAAGGCGCACTAGGGTAGGTGATAAGGCACAACTAGGCAATGCCAGGGTAGATATATCGATTACACATCCGGACTGTTGGTAACGCATAGCCGCAACTACCGCCCAACTCGAAACACACTCCCAAGTAAAAATTGAAGGGTGGCCACCAAATAAATCAAAAGTCAGAATATAGTATCGATGGAATGTGTCCGATCGGAGGGGCTACCTCACTTGGCCCGGAATGGTTCCTGTTTTAGCCACCTTATGCTAACTCACGGGAGTTAGGTCCACGTAAATATACCTTTAGGATCGTCGCCACCATCCTACTTCATTTTGGAATCTCCACCGCATACACAGTTGTCAAAGTGGTTTTCGGTATTGGCAGAGAGTATGACAACATCCTATCCCAGTCTCTTTAACAACCAATCGCTTATTACACATCGGATGGTTCTTTTACATTTCCAAAATCGTTTCATAATTGATATCAAAATATCATCTTTAATTCAAACCATATCACTTTCAAAATCATTACTTACTTCTACAATCATATTCACCTTTGAAATCATATCGCATTTGAAATCATAGTTCGATAATTTTATTTTCTTTCAAAAGTCATATTCACAATTTATACCAAATTTTTGTATTCTCAAAACCATAATATTTTCGAAGTCATATTCACTTAAAAATCAAGAATTTGAATATAAACCCATCCATTTTACTTAGTTTGGAATTTAGAAGAAAATAGTTTTAAATAGTTATAAATAATTAATTTAGATTTAAAATAGATTAAATATAATTAAAATAGATTAAATAACTTTAAAATAGATTAATTAGATTTAAAATAAGTTAAATGGTTTAATTAGTTAAAATAATTAAATGGTTTAAAATAGGTTAAAATGATTTAATATAATTAACACAGGTTAAAATAGTTTCATACTTTAAAATCTTAATAATTAGAAATTTTGAAATAATATATTTTTAAAACAGTTTATATTAAAAACAAAAATTTGAAACTTATATCAATTTAAACTATTTATTTCATTCCAACACATTTAGACCATTTCAATATCCCAAAACCGAATTTCCAATTTTCCAATTCAAACTCTAATAAAATATTTAATTCAATATCGCTTAAATCCATGTTAAAACATCGATTTAATTACTCCAATTTCAATATATTTCAAAGTTATACTTCAACGATTTTTTTAATAACTCAATTTCGATAAACTTCACTTATATTTCAAATTCACTATACATTTTAATTTTTATTCCGTTAACCATTCCTTTAAACAATTCATATTTCATCATAAACTTGAATTTTCCAATAATACTTCAATTTACATAAATCAAATTTTATTTCAAAATATAATTTAATTAAATTTGAAAATTAAGGATTTTAAAATCATTTAATTTAACCAATCCGGTGTCCGTATATAATTCTCTACCCTAGGGTCAAGTGATATAGATATTTATCATTTCAATCCGCAATTTAAAATTTTACGGTTATATATCATTTCAAAACGCAATCTCAAAATAAAATCCATAAAATCGCTCAAGTCTATCATTTCAACCCATAACGATTTTTCCTTAATTTATTGATCATTCAGGTATGTATCATTTCAACCCAAAGTGAACTTGCAGTTTATAACGATATAAAAATACAACATCCATTCATCCAATATCTACAATCCACATCCATTACCTACATCATCCAAATCAATCTATAAATATCAATATAGAACTGATAATCAATAACAGGTATTTAGCTGGCAATTTATATTCAATAATAAATTAAATAACGATTTAATCCAAATAAATTCAAATTAACTAAGATGATGATTTAGAATATACCAAACAGTCATAAATAAATTTCTAATCACATCATAAATTAAATTCAACAAACATAAGAAATTTTAGAAGTTGTGAGTGGGTTAAAACACTCACCTTTGAATTTAAATCGAATTTAAATTCAAAATAAGACCAAAATTCAAACGGGCTTAGAATCTGTCCAAACCAACGCCAAAATGTCTTGAATTTAAATACAATCCCAACGGATCGAACCGCGCGTAAATCGGACCTTGTACGCAAAAGTTATTAAGATTAGAACACTATACAAATTTTAAATAAATAAATAAAATAATAACTGAGAGAACCAATGAGTAGCTGCCACGTCACCTTCAATTTACGTTCGCAACCCTAGAAACTTCATGCCGCTCGACCCAACTCCAACAACAGCTGCAGCAGTTCATCCCCATCCATGCGCCACCGTAGTCGATGCCTTCTAGATCTGAGGTCGATGCTGGGTCCGTCGCTTCTTCCTCCACGCTCGGCCACAGGGTCGAACCTTCCCCCTCGTCCAAAAGCGTAGCCCCGCCACTAGAGAAAGACGTCGATTGTGGCGAATTTATTCACCTTCGGCATGAACGAACCGTACCGATGTTCTCCACTCACCCTCCTCTACAAGCCAGCACCTCCTGATCGTCGCAAGGATGACGATTCACCGTCGATCCACATCTCCCCATATGAATGACCGGAATTAAATAGCCCATCGCAAATCTAACGACGATCCAAATCGAAAAATACATCACAAATTTGGTTTGCGTCTGTCGAGAGCTTCAGATCGATATATAATTCGATAGGTTTAGAGGAGTTTGAAATTTTGGATTTGAATTTGATTTTTGAATTTGCAATTTGTAATTAGGGTTTGTCTGCCATTGGAAAGAGAGGAACAAATGAAATTGTACGTATAGAAATCAGAATTAAGAGATGACCTAGGGTTTTTACGATATATATATATAGGAAGAAGAAAATTGAGATGAATGGACTCGATTAGTTTGGAAAATTGAACGATAACGACCCAAAAAGCACGTTCTAACTCCGGAACGAAATTGGGTCAAACCATATATCAAAATAGATTTTCTGATGATTTTAAACTCAATGGAATAGGTTTCGAGTCATAATTCCATCGTATGAAGAGTTATGATAAAAT
The DNA here is from genome assembly GCA_030737815.1 of Allium fistulosum. Classification (NCBI taxonomy): domain Eukaryota; kingdom Viridiplantae; phylum Streptophyta; class Magnoliopsida; order Asparagales; family Amaryllidaceae; genus Allium; species Allium fistulosum. Next base: position 925,691,526 of record CM060906.1, read on the forward strand.
CATCTTATTTCAAATTAATTTCAATTAAATAAATATTTAGACGTTTCAAGTTTGTACGATCAACCGACAAGTCTGATCGTTATGAAACTTGAAATCCTACAATAATTCACTATTACGGATCCGATGAAACTAGTTTCGTCGAAATCCGAGTCAGTGGCCAAAATGGTACATTTCAGTTAATTAAATTAATTAATATTAAATTAATTAAATCACATTTTCAGTTTAAATTTTTATAATTTACAAGTTCTATCATTTTTAATTTCTTATTTACTTACAATAATTCAAACAAATTTAGATGTTAGTTTAAAGTTGATTAATCCATCAATTTCAGTGTTTAATTTCAATTTCATTAAATTCAAAAATTATAAATTAAATTTTCAATAATTCCATTTAATTGACCTTCATCCTATTATTCAATCCATTATTATCAAATGGGTGAAATTAATATTGGTTCATGATTTATTACATTAATATTCTCAAATTTAATCTTAATTTCCATTAACGTAATATATTTAAATATTTAATTTCATTTATTTTCAATTAATCCAGTTATTATAATTTGAATTCCAATAAATTAATAAATCTTGATTTCCATTCTTTTTATTCAACCATTTTCATATTATGAATAAAATTAACATTATTTCCAAATATTAACTTAATTTACATTAACATAATATTTAATTACATCTATTGAAATTGATTTCAAATTCAATTTAACGGATTAAATATATAGGTAACTCATAATAATTGTTGTCATTCACTCTTAATCACACTTTTATAAGTTTATCATTTCCAACAAATATTATAATTACTCACAGAACATTGATTTTGGTCAATTACCACTTATTATATATTTATTCATTAATTGATTCAATATTTACGTTTGTTTTCTTATATTCAATCTATAGCCAAGTATAACATTTTACACTATTTCATTTATTGTAATTTCATTCAGTTTATCAATAATTAGCTTTAATTACCATTGTTACATTTCATTTTAGTATTCATTTCATTATTACATTACAACTTTTTATTTCTTCCAATATTAAATAACAAGATTCATTAAATTAACAATTTAAATTATCAAAAATTTACGGGTTGTTACAGAAATAAACCAACACTAGCGAGGAATCTCGTTTGATCCCTCCAACCTATCCCATACATCACAACTTTTACATATCAGCACATATATATGTAAATAAAATCAACAGTAGTGAGGAATCCTGTTGGATCCCTCTAACCTGTCCCCTAGCATCACAATCATTATGTAATTATATAATATAGGTCATCCACTCTAGGGGCGCGAATAAATCCAAAACAACGAATAAAACAGTAAATCATCTAAATATCTAATCAACAATTTTTATCAACTATATAATATTACTAGTTAACCAAAAAGGTGAGTTTAACTCATCGAAATTCCTGTTAACCCCGAAGTGTTCTGGTTCCGTCTGAATTTAAACGACGTTCGAATTTAGCAAAAATTCAGCGAGCTCCAATAAACTCTAATCAAATCCAGGACATAGTTTATATCCATACGATCCTAACGCGACTGACTGCGTTAGATTTGGGCCTAAAACGAATAAGTTATTGATTTTATAAGACTTACAAATTAAATATTAAAAATTTATTCATTAATCCATCATCGGTTATAAACCTTAATTAGCTTAATTAATTGTCGTTAACCCTCCTTCTCCCTCTCACTCTCACTCACGTTCGAAAAGAAATTCCAGACGCCCTTTCTTGCTCACCATGCCACCATGATGCCTCTCCTTCACTCGCAACCACCACTGGAGGACGCCATGACCACCACGAAGCCAACCCCACTAACCTCTCCCTCCTTCAAGCTGCCTATGCGGAGATCTAAACCTGAAACCCACAATGACGATGAACTTAATTGCCACTGCCTTTGACCATCATCTATCGCCGCATCCTCACAGTAGCACCTCCTCAACGTCCACGACCTTCCTATGCCATCATGACCCTCCACCATGCCTCCTCCGCCACTGCCGAGCTAAATAACCCAATTTTGATCATCTGCAAATTGCCGCCACCTCGTCTTCTTAGAAGAAGATCCCACCGTTGGTTGCCTACATCTCGTCGTTGCTGACGTTTCTCAAGTTGATGCCGAGCTCCGATATGGACTGTAGTAGCGCTGTGTGTTATTGTTCGTTGGATGGTGAAGTTTAAAATTTGAAAATGTTGAACTTCTTTCTCTGATACATGCGTGATTTTATAAGGGAGATGCGGTGTGGTTTACAAGGTAGGAAGGATGGCTGAACAGTATGGGGTATGGGTTGAGTATGGTTATCATACATACATACATACATATATATATTATATTCCAAAATATTCGACATTACACATCCAAAAATATCGAACTCCAATCGAGGTGTGTCGCCTGTTATTCTATATGTAATATCCCTATTTCGAACACAATGGAACTAGTCTCGAGACCTAATTCGATCATATACAAAAGATAGCTTTTCAAACCCAATTATATTATAAATTTCTATAATTAGTTTCTAAGCGTTTCGAGCTCGCACGACCAAACGATACGTCCAATCGCCACAAAAATTGTCGGCATACAATAACTTAGTATTACGGATCCAATGAAACTATTTTCATCGAGATCCGAGACAGTGCTCCGAAAGGCTATTTTCACATGTTAATTAATACGATTATTATAAAACAAATTTTAATCATTTTTAAATTCAAATTCAAAAGTTTACTATCTTCGTTCTTATACAAATAGAATTTAAATCAACTTTTGAAATCGTTTTCATTAACATTAAATGCCGGTAAATTATTTGAACAAATTACAATATTAAAATTACTATCCCAATTAACAAAATTTTCCATTCCAATAGATCCTTATTTTTGAGATTTAAGCTATTTAACTTATAAAAAAATAATTCAACATTTGAAATTAATTATATATTCCAAATTAGATTTACTAAAATTCTGGGCCATCACATTCTCCCCCCTTAAAAGAATTTCGTCTTTGAAATTAGCAAGTAAGAAAATGCCCAAACCCATTAAGTTTTTTTTAAAACAAACTAGTTGAAATAGATTGCCAAATATTTTAAGCCTTTAACTTTCCAAAAGAATCAATTTGTTAAAACTTTGTCATCACCTTTCGTAATTATTTAAATTCATTCATATTTACTAATTAACACCATTCCAAGTTATAACATAAGATTTTAGTTACCAAAAATTTTCCAAAATTTTCTAAAAAATTCAATTTCATTTAACTCAATTCATTGTTCAATTTAAATATTCAATTCTATCAACAACATTCTAAACCATAATAAATTTATTTATTTAATTAGTTCATTCATTAATTCATTTCAAATCATAATCAATTCTATTTTCGAAAATTATTGCATTTAACCTAACTTAGGTTAATTCTTTCTAAAATTCATTTTATTTAAACTAAGCTAAATATCATTTCAATTCCTTTTCTTTTCTTAAAATTTATATTCAACAATTTAAAACTTTGTTTTAACTTACTAATTCTCAAAAATTTAAATTAATAAAACTTATTTTCTAATATTTTCATAAAACACTTAGATGAACATTTTTAGACTTTAAACACCTTGTTCTTATTTTATATTATTTAGAAACAATACCATTAGTAATTTCTTTGTATTTCAAATCATACTTTCGAATTTCAAAATCAAAACTAGGTTTACGAAAACAAAACTCCAATGGTAGTAATTCCTCCCTTGGAAACCCAAAAATGAACGTCGATGATGTTGAAGTTATCATCGAAATTATTTTCCAGCGACCAAAGTGAGTTCAGTTCTTTCTTAAAACTTTTAAATTACATTTTAAAATATTTCCATTCAAATTTTTTTCCAAATAATAATAATATTATTGTCCAAAACTTTGAAAAATAATTTTCAAAACCAGTGGGACTTAAATTCTCAAATTCTCAGCTTTTAATCCTTTATATTTACAAATCATATTTATAAATTTCCTTATATATAATTTCACTATGGTTATATAAAACCCTTCCTTAATTGTTTATCTTCATTTACATTATAATAAAAAAAAATTAGAATACAAATAACAAATGATAATAATCAAATATTATCATTTACTAATAACCAAACACACCACATATACTATAATAACTTCTGAAAAATTATTCCTTTATATATAGAATATACTAACCTATTTCAGCCCGGACATTTATAACAACATCTCCTTACAATTGCTGAAAAATACAACAGTGAATACAATGCAAAAATAACCATTTATGTAAATACATCTCTAGGCCTCTAACTCGACTCTTGAAGCTTCAAAGCATCCAAACTAAACCTGTAATATGCTCGGTCTGACCTGAGAATTTTAACAAAATAACACCCGAGTTAGTGTGGTAAACCAGTGTGAGTAAAACACTCCTCAATTGAATTTTAAAGTTATAAAAACCTTTTGAAAATAAAGGTTTCCCGTAGGACCACGCCGCATATAAACACGGACGGGTTTTTACCTTTCGATAACCAAACCATTTCATATGAAATTCTTTGATATTATAATAGTGTCTAAAATAAAAACACTTATTAATCATAGCGGAAATTGTTAAATTAATTAAATTCCAGCATAATAGGTATACAACTAAAAAGGCATATAATGGAAAATGGATTCCATACAATGACTGGGCTACTGGGGTGCCGCCCATCACGGTGCATCTCTAGATAAAATAACACTGAGGACCTCGCCAGGATCCTCTGCCAACATAGAACCGGCCTACCACTTGACTAGTAGTACCGAATATGATCACCCCTCCGTTAATGGGCCTTGAAGCATACAAATGAGAGATAATATCGACTCTAGATAGGGATGACTATACCCTACTTAGGATCGATCCATTTAGTCCTGCTACATCTCCCCTCTTTTAGTCATTCCGGTTGATGAGGCTTGAGGCTACATTTTACCTTTTATGTAGTACTTCCCACTTGGAATGCTAACACTTCCCTCCAGGCAATAATGTAATACCAACATTCATCCATACAAGTTCATTCTGGGATTGAACAAAACACTTGAGAGCTCCACCTTCAATTCCATCATCTTCAAGATGTCTTCACTTTGACATGCTTGAGTTGGATCGAAGTGGTTTTCGGATAACATATCCGATCTTGGTATCTTCGAAACAACTTTCGATAATTTTTGCTAAACTCAACCCTGGTTCTTTATGAAATAAATATCCAAAGAAAGAGCTGAGATCACCTCATAACCGTTAGTGGACGAATTTCCTTATCATTTGTCCTAGGAGAATGAAATGAGATTTATACATGTAACGAACTGCCTTTTTGGACATTTTAAGCAGATGCACATGTCGTACTCAAACCATTCAAAAGGGCAGATTGTTATGGGGTAAATAAGAAGAGCAGAGAAAGAAAGAAAAAAATACAGAACCTCGTAGCGGAATGACAAAATATAATAATCAAATAACAGTTCATGAAGCTATTTTATAAATACATTTGATTATTCTTTTACAACACAAAAATCAGAGTTACATAAATAAGGATAAATAATAAATAAATGCAGCGGAACAACATGATGCAGTGGAATAAATATATTAAATAATAATAGTACAAATCTTCGTCTTCGTCCTCCAGAAATGAGGTCTTCAACCCTGAATTGCTCAGGCTGACCCAAGCAAATTGAAAAGTCAAAACACTCGAGTCAGAACAAATCGATCTTATGTAAGTTAAATCAATGGTAAATATGAGTGCATCGGCGTCAAAGATGTTTACGGGGTTTGACATCTCCTATCCAGTGTCTAACGTGGGTGTAGTAACTTAAGAGATGTTCGGGATTCCCATATCCTAAGGATCCGTTAAACTATCTACTATGTAGTACAATATGCTATTATAATATGTCTACAGTAAAGTAAAGGTATTAAAATAGCGTTAAGGCATTACCCATATCCCCCTTAACACATTTTTATATATTCCCATAGTCTATACAGTACCGTAACTCCTCCGTAAACTGGAGGCTATCATTGGGCACTCCATTGGTATGGTACAAAACAAACTCGTAGAAGGCGCTCTAGGGCATGTGAACACGGCACTTGAGGCAATGCCAAGGGAGATATACCAATTGCGGATCCGGACTGGTGGTAACGCATAGCAGCTACTACCACCCACCTCGGAACACACTCCCAAATCAAAATCAAAGGGTGGCCACCAAATCAATCACAAAGCAACATATAAGGTATCGAAGAAATGTGTCTAATATGAGGAATGACCTCACTTGGCCCGACATGGCTCTTGTTTTAGTCACATCTAAGCTGGCTCACCGGAGTCAGGGTCACGTCATACCTCATACAGAAATCGTTCGCCAAACCATCTGTTATCCCGCTTTTTGGTCAAAGCCGGAATATCAAATAAATCGACAAGAAAGGATGGATATCAGGATTGGAGTGCAATTGGAAACAAGGCTGCAATGGATAACGTCAAAATTTGACCGGGCTTCGATCGAGACGAAATCGATTGGAGATGATGATGAGGACTAGGAGAGGCTACGTTTCAAGTTTCAGGTTAATCGGAGTTCGTATGCTCGAGATATGGATGGGTCAAATTATGTGAAATCAGGTTCGTATCGATGCAATTCGTATCGATAGATGTTGGTTCGAATCGATGGAACTTCGTATCGATTAGGGTGGAGTTGGCAACCTTCAAATCAACACCTCAGCACAGTTTCGACTCCAGCGAACTTCCCCTGCTTCGAATCGATCACGCTCGACTCCATCAGGCTCGACTCCATCAGGTTCGACTGCATCTACTTCGTACCCTTCGGTGAACACTCTCTCGAATCCACAAAGGCTGGTCACTTCGTATCCACCTGAAACTGTTACTTCGAATCCATGCAACTAAGGGAGCTTCGACTCCATAGCCTTCGAATCCCCAGGATGAGGCAACTCCGAATCGATCCACAGCGGCACGTCTTGATCGATTCGAACCAGCGTCAGTTCCATCAATTCGAAGGAAGCAAACCTTCGAATCCAACGTCTCGAGTCTACCAGGTAAGCGCGGCTAAAACCAAGGATTCGACCCAGTCAACTCGGAGGAAAAGGAGGATCGACTCGAAGATTGCGCGCCACATCACCACGAGCGCGCGTGCCATGATCGATTCGTAGGAATCGATTCGAAGGAGATCGATTCGAACAACACGCACAGCCGAAGAACGTCAACTTGAATCGATCATAACTTGAGATCTACAAGTCCAAATGCTATGAAATTTTCACAGTAGCTTGAGCACATGTTGAAGAATGTTCATGCAAAATTTCAGCTCGATTGGACAAATTCTTGATCGATTCGAACGTAGCTTCGAATCGATCCCAAAGTGGGCCTGGATTTCCAGAAAGCGGGCATGTAGGCCCCCTCACGTGCCAGAACTGGTCTCCCCTCAATTTAGGCGAAATATCAGCCTCCTACACCTATAAATAGACCCCCAGGTCATTCAGAAAAGGGGTCGGACAATTTTGAGAGCTAAGGAGCGCCCGGACTCTGCCAGATTTACTCCAGATCACCATTGCTGCCTTAGATTCAGATTATAATCATAAAATCCGTTGTACTACACGATAGGAAATTGTAATCTTCAAGCATCAATCAATAAAAGATAAAAACTTTGGAGTGGACGTAGGCCGGAGATAGCCGAACCACTATAAACCTCGTGTCTTTGTTCATTATTTTTGGATTGCTGTTTGTTCTTTGCTTAGATCTGTGATTTGTGTGTGAATACTGCTGATTTGTATTCAGACACTGGTGCTTTCACTACACTTGGGGTTTGCGACCATTTTTGGTGCAAACACCATCCTACTTCATTTCTGGAATATCTACCACGTACACAGTTGTTAAAATGGTTTTCGGTATTGGCAGAGAGTATTATAATATCTGATCCCCGTCTCTTTAACAACCAAACGCTTATTTCACACTGGATGGTTCTTTTACATTTCAAAAGTCAATTCAAAATTTATATCAAAATATCATATTCAATTTCAAATCATATCTCTTTCGAAATCATATTCAGTTCCAAATCATATCACTTTCAAAAATCGTATTTACTCTCAAAGTCATATTCATTTTTGAATTTATTGATAAGATAGGTTAATTAAATCCTTGTTCCAAAATCATCCTATTATTTAAATATGCCATTTTCAAAAGGTATCAATTCCAAATTCCAACTTAGGTCGTATCATCATTAAGGATTTAAATATAAATATTTCAACTCTACACACTCTGAAATTTTAGAAAATAGTTTAGGTAATTATAAATAGTTTATATAGTTTAAAATAATTTAAATAGACTTAAAATGGTTTTAAATAGTAAAGATAGTTTAAATAGATTTTAATTTAATTTAATTAGTTTTAAAATGATTTAAATAGATTAAATATAGATTTAAATAGATTTAAATTATATTAAGTAGATTTTTAAATAGATTAAATAAATTTAAAATAAATTAAATAGATTTAAATTATATTAAATAGACTTAAAATAGATTAAATAAATTTAATTAGTTTAAAATATGTGAAATAGATTAAATTGTATTAAATAGGTTATAATAGATTAAATAAGTTAAAATAGTTTTAAATTGGTTAAAATAGTTAATTTAATTAAAATAGTTAAAATTAGTTTAAATAGATTTCAAAGTTATAACCAAACAATTTCAACTTTGAAATTTCAACTTAAATCCTTTGAACCATTCATTAAATCAATTCCAATTTCAGCATTTACACTTGGATTAATGAAAATAATTCAGTTTATATAAATCAATTTCTATTTCAAAATACTAGTTCACTGAATTCAAAATTTTAAAGATTCAAAATCATTTAATTTAACCAATCCGGCATCCGTATATAATTCTCTGCCCCAGAGTCAAGTGATACAGATATTTATCATTTCAATCCGCAATTTAAAATTTATGGTTATATATCATTTCAAACTGCAATCCTGAATTAATATTAAAATCCATAAAATCACTCGTGTAACGACCCAGTATTTTGGACCATTCAAATCGACAATAAATCCACACATGCCGGTCTTGAATAATTCAAAACAATGGATTGTTAATTTAAATTTGGCAAAACTTAGCATATACAGTAAATAAAATAATCACAAATCACAGACACAGAGTAATATAACAATAATGCAGTGGAAATAAAAGAATAGTAGTTCATGAAGCAACATATATATATAACAGAGTTAAACAAGATACAACAGAGGTCTTGAATACATAGATATCTCAAATAAATAGTCAAATACAAGATCTAAATACATCACTGGAATCAACTGAACAACTGAAAGCAGGATAGATAGCTAGATCTCCAAGCGAAGCTCCAACTCCAAAGGTGAGTCTCAAATGTTGTATCACTTAGTCAGACCTGAGCGTAAAGCAAAACACAAAACACTCGAGTCAGGATTTAACATTCTTATATTAATAAATCCAACTCAAGTGAAATATCAACTGAAATACAAGTAACTCAAAGGATGTTTAGGATAACCATCCTCTAAGGATCCGTCAAACTATCTACTATGTAGTAATATTCGCTATTATAATAATGTCTAATATAAAATAAACATACTTTTTAATAGCGTCAAGGGGTTACCCATATAGCCCTTAACACGTAATAGTCCCAGTAGTCTATCCAGTATTAGCATACTCCCAAAATGGGGGCTACTCTCGATACTCCACAGGCTACGGGAGAAATCACAACTCATAGTAAAGCTCGATAAGGTAGGTGACACGGCACACAAGGCAATGCCAAGGTAGATATACCAATTACGCACACGGACTGATGGAAACGCATAGCATCCACTACCCATCCAACTCGAACAACACTCCCAAATAAGGGGTGCACCCAAACAATCACAAAGTAATAGAATGGTATCGAAGAAGTGTGTCCGATAAGAGGTGCTACCTCACTGGTCCGAGATCGCTCCTGTTTTAGCCACCTTATGCCAACTCACGGGAGTTGGGTCCACGTATATACCTTAGGATCGTCGCCACCATCCTACTTCATTCTAGAAACTCTACCGCGTACACAGTTGTCAAAGTGGTTTTCGGTATCAACAGAGAGTATGTCCATATCTGATCCCGGTCTCATTAACAACTAATCGTTATTATAACACCGTGGTCATTTAAAAATAATTTATACTTCAAAACCAAAATATCATTTCCATTTCAAAACCTAAATCAATACGATATCATTTCCATTTCAAATATATCCATTCCCAAAAATCATATCAAAATCCAAAGTTATAAGGCTTTCGAAATCATAGTCTTTTAAAAATCCAAACACTTTGGAAATCATAGCTTTGAAATCATAGCATTTTGGAAATCATAACACTTTCCTTTTAAACAGTTTAGATATTAAAATTAGTATATATAATAAAATAGTTTATAAATAAAATAGTTTATATAAATAGTTATAAGTTAAAATAGTTTAAAAAATAATAATTTTTATCAAAAATGATTTATATTAAAATAGTTTATATTAAAATAATTTATAAAGTAAAATATCAATAGTTTTAAATATAATTTAAAATTACTTTATAAAATAAAATAGTTTCCTCAAATTTCACAAATCGATTCAAATCAACTCGAATTCCAAAATTTTAATTAAATCAAATCTCAAATCATCAATTTCAACTCGATTCAGCTTCTCAACAAACCATTTCAAATTATCGATTTCAAATACATATCTAAACCATAAAATAAGCTATTTCGATTTCAATATATTTCAAAGCTTTAAATATTCAACATTTCAAAACTAAATTCGATACTTATATATATATATATATATATCAAATTCACTTAACTATTATTTAGTTTTGAAACATTTACTTAATCATTTCAATAACATCTAAAAACAACTTCAATTTACAACTTCAACAACTTCAATTTTGAAACATTTACTTAATTATTTATATATATTGATTTTAAATATATATAAGTTTGAAATATCCATTTAAGTCACCTTTTCAAATTTCAAGTTGTAAAACACTTCTTTAAATTTCAAATTCAATACATTTCAAATTAAACTTATTTAAGTATAATTCTTAAATAAATTTAATTTCAAATCAATTTCAAATCATTATAAACTCTATATTTGAAAATATAAATATTAAATAAATACTTAAACGTATTATTTATCAACTTTATTAAATCAACTTTAATGAATCTTTAAAATCAATATTTATCAAAACCATATATTTCTTTTCAAACCATAGAAATCATTTTCAAAGTATTTATATATAGACCAACGGTGTCTGTATAAAATTTTCTATCCTATGTACAAGTGATACAGATATTTATCATTTCAATATGCAATTTAAATATATACGGGTATATATCTTTTCAACCCGCAATCCCAAATTCAATTAATTGAAAATCGCTTGGGTTTATCATTTCAACCCATAACGATTTTCTCCTATTCTACAAGATCATTCGGGTATGTATCATTTCAACCCATAGGGATTCTATACTAACAGGGAACTTACAGAGTGATAACAGATATGATAATAAAATAACAATAGTAACAGGCATATATCATCAATATAAATAACATATAATGGTGTCAGATGTCACAGGTGAACAGATACAGATAATGGCATATATATAACAATGTAAATAACTAACAGCATCATATTTCAATTGACGTTTCAATTGAAATCAAATTTAATAAATATAAGAACATTAATCGTGAGTGATTGCTCACCTTTGAGGCTAGAGATGAATGAAAATGAGATGAGTTACGAGTCCAAAGCGAAGCAAGATTGAACGCAAATTTGACGAGCAAAGCTGATAACTCAGAATTTGATGAAATCAAATCAAACTGGATTGATGAACACCGATGGTATAAGTGAACTTATATATATGACTATATATATATATCAGATTCCAAATTCAAGCATATATTGAATCAAATATGTATGCATTTCAAAATCCATTGTTTTAAACTAAAACTCAAATATTAAAGTAAAAAAATATATAAGTAATAAATATTTAAATCAATACATTTAAAACTTAACATATATACGCATACAACCTATATAACTGTTGACAACACATCAAAAGAGGCATATGCATACAACGTCTATTATCAATACAGATATGTGATACACGGTATGCATCACCTAGACTAGACATAAAACAATGCTCTCCCACAAAAATGTGTACGGATATCTAAAATTTGGAATAGGCTAGATTGGGAAGTAGCTTACATTTCAGTCGACGTATGTATTAAAACAGTATATATATATACTAAACAAAACCAAACATTGATAAAAAGTTCAGATCATAAAAGTTCAAACATATAAAAAAATCCGTATATATATATATGGGAAAATAAATAATAATAGTGATAACATAAATTACAATGGGCACCAAATCATTGTTATATGCGGGACATAGATATATATATATATATATATATATGTCTCCAGTTCAATGTATATTATATAGGAAACAACCACAAAAGCATAGGCTGTCGCTATTTAGGCAGGAGCAAGGATAAATAAGACACTACAAATATGGAATCACAACTATATGTACAAATTTCATGTTATTACATATGCAAGCTTCACAAAATAAATACGAAAGCTTACCAATATTATCTAACTATTATATGAACCATCTGTTACAAAACTTATGTAAACTTTTATATATTTATATACCTACAAATTTTAAAATTTATATAAACTAACAAATATAAACTATTCTATGCAAATCTTATACAATAATCAAATCTACAAATAATGGTAAAAGGAAATATAAACAACCACTACGGATTATATACTGTAGCAATATAAATATGTATATATTATAACTAAATATACTAAATTATAAAACGAAACCGCCAAATAGAAATCAAGTATCAATAGGTATAACAATATATAGACCCACTTGACAGTACAAAAACATATATAATTTATATGTGAAGTATATAAAATATGAAGTAGCATATGTAAAAGTATATATATACGGTCAACAACACAATACCAAAACTAATACATATATACTTATAAATATATATATATACTAACTGCAACCGAAAATCTTGTAAACTCATATATATACCCATAAATTTTGTGAATATACATCTTTGCTCAACTACAATATATTCATATATACACTACTGCAGAAAACAATGTAGCTCGGCAAAGACAATAGAAAATATTTTATAAACATTTATATAAATATAAAATATACCTAAGATACATGCCACGGCTGAGTTATCAAGCACAGGCAGTGGAGGGGAGGACTAGGCAGATCTGGTGGGAGGCAAGGTGTTGCGGGTAGATGATGGTAGCCGATGTGGCACTGCTATGTGGGAGAAGTGGTGAGGGTGGATGGTTTGGCAATTGGGTTGGAGGCTGTGATCGTGTGGGTTGAGTTGGAAGAGGAGGGAGCAGTTTGGAAAATGAAAGAATGGAAGAAAGGAAAACGTGGGGAGATAGAATTGAAAAGAATGAGGTCAGGCAAACTAAAAGAATGAACGCATGAAATATGGGACGGTACAAAATGAACGGGCATAAAGAATTTTCAAGTAAAGATGGCTTCTCATTTTCCAAACATCAGATTTGTGAGACTCCTAGCATGCCAAGTCTATTAGTCTACCTATTTAAAATAAATAAGCTACATACAAAATCAAAATAAATATGAAAAAAAATACGGAAAATAACTGCGTGAAATACACTGAAAAATTACAGTTTCGAAAGGTATAAATCAAATTTTATTAAAACGAAAAACAGAGAAAATATCAGAATCAATTTTTTATCTGATTGGAATTTGAAATAAAATTACACAGAAAGATAAACTTCCAAATTATCTGATGGAAATTTACCAGTTGCTATGTTAAGACAGACGCATTTCAAATACCAAATTTAAATTTCAAAATTTTATTGTTTAAAGTTTCACAAAATTTCAATTAAATATATAAATAAACAAATAAAATTATCTAAAATTTACGGGTCGTTACACTCTCCCCCACTCAAAACTTTTCGTCCCCGAAAAGTAATGAGGTAGGAGAATAGAAACAACCAGAAAGAAATAAATTTAAAACAAGACAAAACAATTAATTTAAACCATATAGATTTCAAATTAAATCAATTAATATTTAACAATTTGGTTTAATCCACTTCGTTTCTCTTAAGTTAAATCAATCTATCCATTTCTAACTTCATTATCTTATTGTCTAGTCATCCTCAATTTACAATTTCTAAATCATCAATTTGTATAATCATTTATTATGCTCATAATTTATTCAACAAATTTAATTCTTTTATTCCAAATTATTATTAAATTTGTTCCACTTAATATATCTTATCACTTATATTTAAACCATATAAATTAATTTAAACCATATAAATTTCAATTTAAATTAATTTATATTCAATAATTGATTTTAAAATTCAAGGTATTTCCATTAGTTGATCTAATTTCAATTTATTAATTCCTTCAAAACAAATTTATTTGTCTCATCTATTATTCAATTAACTTATTATTCTATTTCTCTCTATTAACATCTTTATAACAAAATTTAAGTGTATAACATTTACTATAACACTCAAATCTTTCCTTATAAAGTCATTTTATATTGTATATTATCCAATTACATTTTAACTTCTGAAAATTTTAGGTAAGTTATGTTGAGATGTAATTGTGTATTATACAAATAAGATTTTTCAATTCAGTTATTCCCAGTTAAATATTTATCCAAGAATTTTGATTTTAGTTTATAATTGAAATCATCTTTAACCTAAAATTTAAGAATTTAAATCTCCGATTTACTTCAAACTATTTAGAGATATATATAATATATTTATATCAAATTAAATTAAATTTTAAAATAAGATACCTATATATATATATATATATATATAAATAAACTTATACTGATGAAATTCAAATCAAAATATTTTTTTACAAAACAAAACCGTAGCAAGGATATAGAATAGTCTCTCCATTTCGAAACTCGAAAATGAATGTCGATGTAGCGGCCGCCATCACCGAAATTATTTTCCAGCGACAAAGAGAAGAGCACTGATTTCAACATTTTAAAATTCTTTGAAAACGATTTCTATTCGAAAATACTTTCAATAATATATACTTTAACATTTTAAAACCAAAGTTCGAAATCACCGGAAACTAAATTCTCAAATTTCTAAATTAAATTCATTTCAAATTCCAAATCAATTTATAAACCATATTTATAAATTCATATAGAACAATAAATGATAATCAAATATTATCATTTCAAACAACCATTTTAATTAACTTATTAAATTCTAGAAAAATTTACTTATATATTTATAATATAATCATATAAACTTATTTCAGTTACCATATTTGAAAAAATAAAATTTTGTCAGTTTGCTCTGTTCAAGTGTTTTGGGAATCCTATCGATAGCGTTGATCAGACGAATCGATCGAAAAACCAAATCAACATCAACAACTCAAACAACACAATCTACAAAATATTTTAATATTAATTACAAATACACTCCTCAACGATGATACAAGAATGGATTTCAAAGCAAAGATGAGATTCAAAGTAGAGGAACTCTAATCAAATAGAATTCAACTAAAAGATAGACTCGATAGGGAGATAAGATGATTGAATTTAAAATTGGAAGGTGGATAAATTTATATAAATCGTGGGTAACCTTAACCGGGTCAACTATGACTTACAAAACAAAATCGAGGTAGAATTCTGGAGCAAATCAACATTCGATTGCTAGGGATAGAATTCGGGTATAGCAAAAGATAGCAGCATCTAAACCGAGGATACAGAAATCTCTGGTGAATCAATGCCTGTTGTAAAGGAGTTTCACCCCTTTACAAATCATTCAAAGATTGGCAAGACCGCCGATTTATTATAGAGGTTATTCGAAGTGGAGTTATGGGATACTCCAGAATCAAGAAGATACAAATAGGGGAGACAAGAATGGACTTTGGAACCGAAGGGAACGTTTCCAAAATTCAAAGAAAACCGAGTCAAAGAGGAAGGAATTCAAGCTCGAACGAAAGTGATCCTGTAATTAAATCTACTATATATGCTGAGTTCTTCCAAAACCAGAGATCTGATACCACATGTAACGACCCAGTATTTTGGACCATTCAAATCGACAATAAATCCACACATGCCGGACTTAAATAATTCAAAACAATGGATTGTTAATTTAAATTTGGCAAAACTCAGCATATACAGTAAATAAAATAATCACAGATCACAGACACGGAGTAATATAACAATAATGCAGCGGAAACAAAAGAATAGTAGTTCATGAAGCTACTATATATATAAAACAGAGGTTTTGAATACAAAGATATCTAAAATAAATAGTCAAATACAAGATTTGAATACATCACTAGAATCAACTGAACAACTGAAAGCAGGATAGATAGCTGGATCTCCAAGCGAAGCTCCAACTCCAAAGGTGAGTCTCAAACTGTGCAGTTAAAGCGCTCGGCAGATTCAATGTGGTGGAGGTGCAAAAAGTCATAGCGGGGATACAGTGAGGATATAGCAGGATATAGCGGATGACTTTAAAATAGCATATAAAACTCATAGTTAATGTTTTTACAAATATATAAATGGTAGTTAAATGAAAAATTAACATTAAATTGAATTATAATTAATACATAAATAATTTTAAATAAAAATATGTGCGAATATACTGTAAATAAACGTAAAACTGTTATATAACATAATTGAATTTAGTAGAATACTAGAGTATTTTCATTTCTGAAAACATATTAAATATTCAATCAAATAAATTGATTTCATAATTTTTATAATGTATAAATTTCATTTTTAATTCATTGGTTTTAAAGAAGATATAGCGGAAATAGCAAAATATAGCGGGAATAATGGGATATAACGGAAATAGCGGGGCTTAAAGCAGAAAGGCTATATTTGGGGCTATATTGAAAAATCGTAGCGGCGCTACAAGATATAGCAAGGTTATAGCGAGGTAATAGCAGGGCATTAACTGCATACGTCTCAAATGCTGTATCACTCAGTCTGACCCGAGCGTAAAGCAAAACACAAAACACTCGAGTTAATATTTAACATTCTTATATCAATAAATCCAACTCAAGTGAAATATCAACTGAAATACAAGTAACTCAAAGGATGTTTGGGATAACCATCCTCTAAGGATCCATTAAACTATCTACTATGTAGTAATATTCGCTATTATAATAATGTCTAATATAAAATAAACATACTTTTTAATAGCGTCAAGGGGTTACCCATATAGCCCTTAACACGTAATAGTCCCAGTAGTCTATCCAGTATTAGCATACTACCAAAATAGGGGCTACCCTCAATACTCCACAGGCTACGGGAGAAATCACAACTCGTAGTAAAGCTCGATTAGGTAGGTGACACGGCACACAAGGCAATGCCAGGGTAGATATACCAATTACGCACACGGACTGATGGAAACGCATAGCAGCCACTACCGCTCCACCTCGAACAACACTCCCAAATCAAGGGGTGCACCCCAAACAATCACAAAGTAATAAAATGGTATCGAAGAAGTGTGTCCGATAAGAGGTGCTACCTCACTGGTCCAAGATCGCTCCTGTTTTAGCCACCTTATGCCAACTCACGGGAGTTGGGTCCATGTATATACCTTAGGATCGTCTCCACCATCCTACTTCATTCTGGAAACTCCACCGCATACACAGTTGTCAAAGTGGTTTTCGGTATCGACAGAGAGTATGTCCATATCCGATCCCGGTCTCTTTAACAACCAATCATTATTATAACACCATGGTCATTAAAAAATAATTTATACTTCAAAACCAAAATATCATTTCCATTTCAAAACCCAAATCAATACGATATCATTTCCATTTCAAATATATCCATTCCATAAAATCATATCAAAATCCAAAGTTATAACGCTTTCGAAATCATAGTCTTTTAAAAATCCAAACACTTTGGAAATCACTGCTTTGAAATCATAGCATTTTGGAAATCATAACACTTTCCTTTTAAACAGTTTAGATATTAAAATTAGTATATATAATAAAATAGTTTATAAATAAAATAGTTTATATAAATAGTTATATGTTAAAATAGTTTAAAATAAAATAATTTATATCAAAAATGATGTATATTAAAATAGTTTATATTAAAATAATTTATAAAGTAAAATATCAATAGTTTTAAATATAATTTAAAATTACTTTATAAAATAAAATAGTTTCCTCAAATTTCACAAATCGATTCAAATCAACTCGAATTCCAAAATTTTAATTAAATGAAATCTCAAATCATCAATTTCAACTCGATTTAGCTTCTCAATAAACCATTTCAAATTATCGATTTCAAATACATATCTGAACCATAAAATAAGCCATTTCAATTTCAATATATTTCAAAGCTTTAAATATTCAACATTTCAAAACTAAATTCGATATATATATATATATATATATATATATATCAAATTCACTTAACTATTATTTAGTTTTGAAACATTTACTTAATCATTTCAATAACATCTAAAAACAACTTCAATTTACAAATTTAAATAAACAAAATATCCCATTTAAATATATATAAGTTTGAAATATCCATTTAAGTCACCTTTTCAAATTTCAAGTTGTAAAACACTTCTTTAAATTTCAAATTCAATACATTTCAAATCAAACTTATTTAAGTATAATTCTGACGCAGCGGATATTACAAAAACAATGTCGATCGATGGATGTAGTAATCGGTGGATTGGAAGATACTGAAATGCCCAAATTCGTTGATCCGAAGATATCGAATTCTAGCTATCCCGAACTCGTTGATCGCGCACGATACCGGGTTCAAAGATCTTCAATTCTTCAAGCGTTGATCAAGCGTACTTGATTCCGCGAATCGGCTTCTACAATCGTTGAATCGAGCGCACTCGATTAACCGAAAGAGGAGATAGGAGATTACACTCAACTACCAATTTGGAATGAAAGCACAAAGCAATCAAAAGAGAATTTTATTCAAAATTCAACAACCTTTACAAATGACCCAACTTACTTATTTATAGGCTACAACTCACGCAGTACAAAAATTCACAACTCCTAGGTCGGAAACGACCTATGCTCAACACAGCGACTTTTCAACATTACAAAATAAACAGGCTACGACCTTACAACATTACAAACGACTCAAAGGTAAACGACTCACGACTTAAGAAATCATACAACACATTACAACGACTTACATAGGTCGTACACGACCTAAAGTACACACTTAAAAGACAGAACGACCTACGACTTAAACAGACGCGACCTATCTTCAATACATCTGCTTCCTTCAGCGACATAAGAACTAACGGCAGAGATCAATGCGGCATAAGAATCAACGACCTCCAGAGCTTTGCGACTTAAAACTTTGCGGTATCCCAACTCAACGTCTTAAGGAAATCAATGGCATCCAGAGCTTTGCGACCTAAGAATGAACGGCATCCATTCGTTTGCGACCTAACAGAAGCGGCTTCAGAAATTCTTCGCGACCTAAGGCCTCGCGACCTAAGTCTCCACGACCCAAGACTTTGCGACCTAAGTCTTCGCGTCCTAACTTAGCTCGTTCCGTTTTCTTGCGACCTATCATAGGTCGTGATTTGTTAGGTCGTAGCACCTTCTCAGCTCGTTCCAACGACCTATCTCCTTGTTTTAACTCGGCATCCCCAAACCCGTTAGGTCGTAGTTCTTTCCCTGGTTATATGTTAAGTCGTTCCCACGACCTATACCTTAACTCGTTAGCTCGTATGCGACCTAAAAACAAGTTAGGTCGTTCCAGTATCTCGTTAGGTCGTAGACAACCCAGAACCTTCTCCTTAGGTCGTAAACTCGAGTTAACTCCTTCCCCTGGTCTCCAGTTAAGTCGTAGCTCCTGCTCACATGCTTCCTTAGGTCGAAGACGACCTATAGTTACTTCTTTAAGTCGTGTGCGACTTAGTCCCTTAAGTCGCTTAAGTCGTGTACGACTTAGACCTTCATCCTGAGCTGCATCAAATTCTTAAATAAATATAATTCCAAATCAATTTCAAATCATTATAAACTCTATATTTTAAAATATAGATATTAAATAAATACTTAAACGTATTATTTATCAACTTTATTAAATCAACTTTAATGAATCTTTAAAATCAATATTTATCAAAACCATATATTTCTTTTCAAAACATAGAAATCATTTTCAAAGTATTTATATATAGACCAACGGTGTCTGTATAAAATTTTCTATCCTATGGTCAAGTGATACGGATATTTATCATTTCAATCCGCAATTTAAATATATACGGGTATATATCTTTTCAACCCGCAATCCCAAATTCAATTAATTGAAAATTGCTTGGGTTTATCATTTCAACCCATAACGATTTTCTTCTATTCTACAAGATCGTTCGGGTATGTATCATTTCAACCCATAGTGATTCTATACTAACAAGGAACTTGCAGAGTGAAAACAGATATGATAATAAAACAACAATAGTAACATGCAAATATCATCAATATAAATAACAGATAATGGTGTTAGATGTCACAGGTGAACAGATACAGATAATGGCATATATATAACAATGTAAATAACTAACAGCAGCATATTTCAATTGACGTTTCAATTGAAATCAAATTTAATAAATATAAGAACATTAATCGTGAGTGATTGCTCACCTTTCGAGGCTAGAGATGAACGAAAATGAGATGAGTTACGAGTCCAAAGCAAAGCTAGATTGAACGCGAATTTGACGAGCAAAGCTGATAACTCAGAATTTGACTAAATCAAATCAAACTGGATTGATGAACACCAATGGTATAAGTGAACTTATATATATGACTATATATAAATATAAATATGAATATATATATATATATAAAATTGGATTCCAAATTCAAGCATATATTGAATCAAATATGTATGCATTTCAAAATCCATTGTTTTAAACTGAAACTCAAATATTAAAGTCAAAAAAAATATAAGTAATAAAATTTTAAATCAATACATTTAAAACTTAACATACATACACATACAACCTATATAACTGTTGATGTTTGCACAAAAAATGGACAAACACCTCAAAGTTGTATGATTTAGTAGATTTTATGTTGTTCTTAGTGATTTGAGTGATTTATGCAAATATATGAAAAACAGGGGCTAAACTGTAAAAAGACATGCAGATTTATAGTGGTTCAGCCAGAATGTGCCTACGTCCACTTTATATGTTATTTCTCTTCTCTTGTTTTGATTACAAGTACAAAGCTTTGATACAAGTAAAAGAAAGTTGTTTGAAAGTTCTCTCCGTGCTTGAGCTCTCAAACCTGTCCCCATTGTTGTACCCCTACCCCTCTATTTATAGAGTGAGGCTGGGGGTAGGGGTCTAGGATGTGTATAGTTGCTGATGGGTCTGGGCTGACGTGATCTGGCCTGGTACGTCTTGGTTCGGTATTGCTTGGTTCGGAGATGGTTGGAGTGTAGAGTGGACCGGTTGTAGGTGATTCGGTGCTATGTGGTAGTACCTTGGTCCGATTTGGGGTTGGTCCGGTAGGAGCTTGAGAGGTGCAGTTTGGACCGGTAGTTACTTGGTCCGGTGGTGGGATGGTGAGCTGGTTCGGCGAAACATGGACGTGAGCTGGTTCGGCGAAGCATGGACGTGAGCTGGTTCGGCGAAGCATTGAGGTGAGCTGGTTCGGCGAAGCATGGACGTGAGCTGGTTCGGCGAAGCATGGACGTGAGCTGGTTCGGCGAAGCATGGAGAGTGGTCCGGCTTACGTTGTTCGGTAATGGGATGGAAATGCCTTGGTTTGGCGATGGGAGAGATGGTATGTGGTTCGGCAAGAACCGGATGAACCATATCCAACACTTTCCACCCAAAGTGGGGTACGTGCTTGTATGTGCCGCACTTTGTTTTCCTGTAGCTGAGATAGCTTCATTCGGTCTTGGGTGTGCAGAACCGGTTGGTCCGGACAACTTGTTTTGTTTATAAATAGAGGCTTTAGGTTACTGTTATCCTTTATCGTTTTGAGATAGCCGAACCAACCTGATTACCGAACCAACCTGAGTACCGAACCAGGTATGTTTGAATGCCGAATGGGCCTATAAATTTGATACCGAATGGACATGCGCACCTGACCTGCCGAATGAACCTTCGTACCTACCTGCCGAATGAACCTTTGGCTGTGAATGCCGAATGGACTTGATACACATGATTTTTTTTATATTGCTAGCGAGATTTCAAACTGCACACACTTGCTCCTTTACTTCCTCTATTCTAACGACATTCTTCTTTGTGTTTGCAGATAAATGTCTCGAAAAGCAGAAACTCGATCAGATAAAAAGAGGTCTCAGGGCGAAGGAGAATCTTCCGCAGTGCCCCCTGCTCAGCCAGGACCGGAACGTCATGGGTCTACCCCGAGATCACTAGTGGACGGGTACGGCCCTCAGGAGCTCCTGAACTCCCCGCCTGATTGCTTTCCCAGCTCCCTTAAGGAAGAGCAGCTTGATGTCATCTCCCGTTCTTTTGGAATCGATAGAGCGCGCATGCTGTTGCCAAGGAGAGAAGTTATGCCATATGACCCTCCCGAAGGGTACTTTGCCTATACCAGATATCACTGCATGTGTGGTGCCATTCTGCCTCTTAATGCTTGGGTAGCCAGCTTCCTTACATATCTAATGGTGGCCCCATTCCAGCTTCAACCCAACTCCTATGCTATACTGGTGAGCCTCTTCGTCATCTTCCAGAGGAAGCATGGGCGTGCTCCTTCCAACCGAGAGATCCGGTACTTATATAATCTGAGGGGCTATAAGAAGGGGTCCCCATATATCAACTTGGAGTCAGCTGTAACCTTCAAGCCGGTCTTGGACCTGTATTCAAAGTTCAGCATGTTCAAGAAGGAGTGGTTCTTTGTCAGGGACGACTCTGTTTCTATTCGGCGTTTTACTTCTGGATGTAAGTCGATGCTTTATTTATAATTTCCATTCTGATTGTGATGCTTCTTCTCATACGTTTTCATTTTTTGCTAGCGACAGGTGGCTTTGCGGTTGTGGAGACTGATTGCCTGGTTCAGACGGCGGCTGAGATAGAAGCTATCCCTGGGAGAGATAGATCAGCGGCCTACTTGATCAGAAATGCGACCCTTCTGGGGTATAACTTGATCCTTCCACAGCAGTCGGTAGTCAAGCTGAGGGAAACGGCGGAGGAGAGGGCGGCTGCTCAGGCTAAGGGAGGTGTCCCGGTAGAGAGTGGCAAGAGGAAACCTTTCACAAGACCTCCAGCCGTCGGAGGTAAGAAACTTAAGAAGTCGGACGGTCCTTCCCCCAGCAATTGTCCACTTACCCAGGGGGAGGAAGACGCAGAGGAGGAGAGAGGTGAGGGTGGAGGTGACCGGGAAGGTGGCGATGGTGGTGATAGCATCAGGGCCTTGCTTCCTGGGCAAGCAGGCGAGATTTAGGAGTGGACGGATGATGCATTCCACCAAGCTATTGAGGGGCTGGACGAGGAACCGGCTTCGATAGAGAAATCCGGGAAAGCTGACAAGGCTGGGACTTGTGCAAGCGAGCCTCCTCAGACTATTCCAGCCAAGGTGGCTACGACGACTCAAGGTGAACTTTTGACTCCTGCGGGCTCCATTTATGATAGGGACTTAGGAATATTTTATGATCCGCTCCCGTCCTGGAATGAAATTCAGGACTCATTGCAGTATCCTACTCCCCCCTAGGGTTTGTACGACTATAGATGTGTTTTCTTTCTTCTTTTAACTTTTAATTTACCGTGTTTTCCCGAATTATGGATCAATGTAAGCTTGTGACACTTGTTCTTCATATCATGAGCAGGTAAAACGGCCAAGGCCTCAGATCTTCGGCACAGGCTTGAACAGTACAAGCTCTCCAAAGCTTCCGCCAAGCCGAAGACTCCGACCCAGCGTTCCGGGGATGTAGTCGACTACCGTCCTCTTCTCGGGGTTATTGAAGAGGGTATTCAGAAGAGAAAGAGGAGTCATCCCTTATCCGAACCTTCACTCGGTCCCCAGCCCCAATTCAGCCTCTTCATGATATCATAGAGGAGGATATTGAGTTCGCACTTTCTCCGCACCTGTCTGAAAATCCTACCGTCACTCGGATTGATCGTCCTGACTTGGTTCGGAATCCATTTGCGGGTCATCCTGACCTGGATCCAAGTTCCCATGATATTACTTTTGACGAGGTTACCGGTGAGCACCTTCTTCCCCGCAATCCCATGGTACGGGTGTTTGACGAGGCTAAGTCCTTAGATCTCGATTTACTTACTACTCGGATAATTACCATGGGAGACGAGGCCAAGGCTAATTTTGATCGGGTGGCGGAGGAGACTAGGAAGCTGATGGGGCATCGTGCCCGGCTGGTTAAGGCTGGAGAGGAGATAGGGAGTGCCAACATCCGACTACGATTGGTGGTTTCGGATCAGGCCAAACAGCTCGCTGATCAGGCCATTCAGATTTCTCAACATGAGGCTGCTTCTGGACGACTAAAGAAAACCATGGAAGAGGCCAGCCGGGCCGAACTGCGGAAAATGGAAGCTACTTGCAAAGAATGGATCGACATGGCTATCGCCACGGTGGACGAAGTTCGGAAAGCGGATCTTGAGCAGGTAGAGGAGTTGTCCGGGAAACTCAAGGCTGTAGAGCTTGCTCAAGCCAAGTTGAGGGAGGAGATGGAGGCAATGCGGGAATCCCTTCTGGTTGAGTGCTCGAGATACTGATCGGAGAGAGATGCTGCCGTTGAAAGGTTGTCGGCTTCCGAGGCCCGGATGAGGGAGTTTGAGGAGAATGAGGGAATGATGGACGAAATGCTTCAGGACATGTACTTCCGAACATGGAAGTAGGGCAACCTATCCTGGATGGATGATTATCCTAGGGTCATGGCTAAGATCTATCTTCGGGCTCTGGAGGAGGCCAAGGCCGATGCGGATAAAGATGGTGGCGTGGCCTTCAGCATGGATGTGGTCACTGCCCAGTTTGCCAAGGGGGAGAAGGTGGCGGTGAAGGAGGGTATGCGGTTGCTTGCTGCTGAGGAGGCAGGGGTGCAAGTAGATGATGACGACCAGGATGGCCAAGAAGCAGATGTTGGTAAGTCTTCCTTTTTTAGTTTCCCCATTAACTTGGTTGCTTCTCACTAATGAATCCCTTCTCTGTCTGGACAGGTGGGCAACAGGACAAGGAAAAAACTCCAATGCAGCCGGCCCCTTGATTATACCTGGAAAAACTCCTTTTGTGGACTTGACAGGGTTGTAGATGTTAGTCTTAAAACAGTAAAGTAGCTTTTAGGTTGTATTATTTTGCTAATTATAATAAATAGCTCTATTCTTGATGTGTATTTCTTTAACTTAAGCTGATTTTTTCGTCTTCTGAATGTTTGTTGCTATTTTGACATGTCGTATGAGAAATATAGCTATGCATATTCTTATAATTGAATTGTGTTTGATGTCAGGTTCTGGTTTTAAAACATAATTTCATGACTTGCAATATTTGCGTGTGGTGTGAACAATTTATAGTCATGTATTTGTACACAAAAGAAGAAAATACCGCCTTTCATGTTTTAATCATAGATGGCAGTTTTGAATATCTTGTATGACCGAGCATGGAACGCAGTCGAATGCCCTGCCATCCAATCGTGAGTCCCCACACCCATTGGCGAGTATCTCCTACTCTGCATCCTGTACTTTAGGGACTGTTATAGAGGATAAGAGAAAATCTTTTTAAGTAAAATTGAAATATGTGAAAGAGTAAAACTTCCAATCACGGAAGGCCTTCGATGTGCTTAAGTTCGTGGCAAACGGGTTTTGTAGTCACTTTCCCTAGCTGTGGGTCTTGGAGACATTTGTCACCCATCTTACGCCTCCGCGGGGAGTTAATTCTTTTTTACCACAGCCGCACTTAAGATACATCGGAGCCGAGATCGCGCACAGTAACTACCCGGGCCATTATGGCCCGTAATCGTGGATATTATTCGATTTACTGTGGTCCGCTAGCGTGGGTGCCGATCGTCAACTGTGAACTGCCCCTGGCTGGCCACACCTTATGTTGGGGCTTATAGTCGGTTCATAGTTGCCGGCGAGCCTAACGCCGTAATGAGCTACCTCGGCTATAGTCGGCCTTCTCGGTGGCTTATAATCGGCTCATTACAGTTGGCTTTAAGGGCCGTCGCGAGCAATGAGTTAACCCGCAGCAGAGGGATGCTGGAGCAAAAGTGTCTCATTGGCGAGGGCATAGATTCGCATAGTACCTGTTAGGTTTTGCCCAGGTGAAGTTGCGCCGCGGAGTGCTTTGAGTGGAAATGCTATACGCGTAGGATTTTGTTCAACAGAAAAGGATAAAGTTAACAAGTAGCCAAGATATAAAGGAACAAGTTAAAAAAGAGACAAGGTTTTTTAAAGTGGTTCGGCATGAAAAGGCCTACGTCCACTGATTCTCTTTGTTAATTCACTTCATATGGGCAGTACAAGTCAAGAAAAGTATCGACGGAGGTGCTGGATGTTCCATGCCCTCTGGAACACCTCTCCGTCCACTGTTGACAAAATATAAGCTCCATTGTGGAGATCTTTATGAATTACATATGGTCCATCCCAGATTGGGTCTAGTGCTCCGGAGCGAGGGAAGATTCGCTTGAGGACAAGATCCCCTTCTTGTAAGCTACGATGCTTGACTTTGGAGTTGTATTGTGCTGCCACTTTCTGCTTGTGGGCTGCTATTTTAAGGACTGCATCATTTCTTCTCTCCTCAACTAGATCCAAAGACATGTGGAGGAGTTCTTCTTCCTCTTCTGGGTTATAGTGGATCCTACGGTGGGAAGGCACAATGGTTTCAACTGGGAGCATAGCCTCTGATCCGTATGCCAAAGAGAAAGGAGTGTGCCCCGTTGATGTTCTGAAAGATGTGCGGTAGGCCCATAGTGTCGTAGGGAGTTCATCCACCCAAGCGCCCTTTGACTTTTCGAGCTTCTTTTTGTTCAGAGTTTTCAGAATTTTGTTGACTGCTTCGACTTGTCCATTTGCCTGGGGGTATGCTACGGATGAGAAGCTTTTATGAATTCTGTGCTCTCGGCACCAGTTGGCGAATTCCTCGCTGTCAAACTGAAGTCCATTGTCTGATATGATTTTGAGTGGGACTCCGTACCTGCATAGAACATTTTTGATCAAGAAGTTAATAACTTTTGCTGAAGATACTTTATTCAGAGGTTCCACTTCCACCCATTTGGTGAAATAATCAACTGCCACTATAGCATATTTGGCCCCGCCTCGGCCCATCGGTAGCTCGCCGATTAAGTCAATTCCCCATATTGCGAAGGGCTAAGGGCTGGTCATTTGAGTAATCTCAGTTGTTGGTAGCTGCGGAATCTTAGCAAATTTTTGGCATCTGTCACACTTTTTGACGAAATCTAAGGCGTCCTTGCTTAAGGTGGGCCAGAAATATCCGTATCGGAGTATCTTTTTTGCTAATGTTTGCCCTCCGGTGTGATCTCCGCAACTCCCCTGATGGATGTTGGATAAGATTTCCTTGGCTTCCCTCCCAGCGACACACCTTAATAACGGGTTAGAGAATCCGCGCCGATAGAGGATGTCTTCTTGTATTGTGTAGCGGGGTGCTTTCCTCAAGATTTTCTTGACTTCGTTACGCCCGCTGGGTAGTGTGCCACTTTGTAGGTAGTCTCAGATGGGAGTCATCCAAGTTGCTTCTTCGGTTGCAGCTATCAGATTCACTTGCTCAAAACTTGAGGCCAATTGCTTTGAGATGGTTACTGCCCCGAAGATGGTGATGTCTCTCACACTTGCTTGCTTCGCCAATTCGTCGGCCTCTCGGTTCTCTTCCCGAGGGATGTGTTTGACTAAGTAGTGGTCCAATCGGCTGAGAAGTAACTTGGTCTTCTTTAGATATGCTATGAGCCGTTCTGCTCGAGCTTGGAATTCTCCTACTATTTGATTAACAATAAGTTGAGAATCGATATGAAGACACAAAGAATTGGCTCCGATTTCTATGGCAATTTCTAGTCCAGCTATCACTGCTTCATATTCTGCATCGTTGTTGGTGGCAGCGAACTCCAACCTTATAGCATAGTGCAGTTTGTTTCCCCTGGGAGTGATTATTACCACACCTGCCCCCGAGCCTTGTTCGTTTGATGCACCATCCACAAAATGATTCCACTTGATATCTTCTGCTATTTCCAATTCCTCCTTATCTTCGTTGGTAGTGAATTCTGCAATGAAATCAGCCATGGCTTGTCCCTTGATGGCGGTGCGAGGGTGATAGGTGATATCATACTGGCTTAGTTCAATGCACCATTTAAGTAGTCTCCCAGAAGTGTCGGGACGATGGAGTACCTGTCTCAGTGGTTGATCAGTCAGAACTTTGATGGAATGAGACTGGAAGTAGTGACGCAGTTTCTGTGATGTGATTAGTAAACAGTATGCTAGCTTCTCAAGTTTAGGATATCTGACTTCCGCCCCAGTAAACCTTTTGCTGACGAAGTAAACTGGCCATTGCGTGCAGTTGTCTTCCCTTACCATGGAAGCGCTTAGGGCGTGAGATGACGCAGCAAGGTATAGGTATAATTCTTCGCCTTCGCTTGGAGTCGAGAGTACCGGTGGTTTCTGGAGGTGTTCGATTAGGTTAAGGAAAGTGGTTAAACATTCGTCAGTCCATTCGAACTTTCCTTTGTCTTTCTTTAGAGCTTCGAAAAGGGGACGCACTTGTCCGTTGCCTTGGAGATGAATCGGCTTAGGGCGGCCACTTTTCCATTTAGGCTTTGCATTTCCTTTCGAGTGGAAGGTATCTTGATCTCCCTTAGCGCTCGGACTTGTTCAGGGTTCGCTTCAATCCCCCTGGCATGAACGATGAATCCTAAGAAATTTCCTGATGACACTCCGAAGGAGCATTTTAGAGGATTCAACTTCATTCCATACTGGCGGAGTACTTGAAACATCTTGCCTAGGTGGCTTACATGATCGTCAGCTTTCCTTGACTTTACCAGCATGTCATCCACATATACTTCCATAGTTTGTCCTATTAGCCCCGCAAACATCTTGTTGACGAGGCGCTGGTAGGTGGCTCCTGCATTTTTAAGTCCGAAAGGCATTACCTTATAGCAGTATAAACCCCGGTCGGTGATGAAACTAGTGTGGTCTTGGTCGGGAGCATGCATAGGAATTTGGTTATATCCTGAGTATGCGTCCATAAAAGATAGGAGCTCGTGCCCGGCTGTGCTGTCTACAAGTTGGTCGATTCGGGGAAGCGGGAAGCAATCCTTTGGGCAGGCGTCGTTTAGGTTGGAAAAGTCAATGCAGGTTTGCCACTTCTCATTAGCCTTCTTTACCAGTACCGGGTTGGCGATCCATTCCGGGTAGATAGCTTCTCGTATGAAGTCATTGGCGAGTAGATTCTTTACTTCTTCATCGAGGGCTGCTGATCGCTCTGCCCCCATACTTCTTTTTCTTTGTTTTACAGGTGCCTTGGTAGGATCAATTTTTAATACGTGGCAGGCTATGTCAGGGGAGATTTCGGTCATGTCAGCGTGTGACCATGCGAATACATCCAAGTTGTGGCGGAGAAAATCGATGAGTTGTTCCTTCAATTCGGCTTTTAGTTGGGACCCAATTTTCAATAGTCTACTTGAGTCGTGCTTGTCTACAAATATAAACTCCATAGCCTCTGCAGACTCGGCGGTGGCCTCCTCCTCTTTGTCCCTAGGGTCTAATTCATTGAAAGGGTCGCTGGTATATCGAAGAGGAGGGGCTTTCTTTAGTTGCTATGCTTCTAGACTTTTTGTGCAGAGGGCAATCTCTACACCCTTCCCTTTATCCTTCCTGTGGTTGTTGCGATGTTCAGTCACATAGCAGTCTCGAGCAACGTCCTGGTCTCCTTCCACTTCCCCTACTCCATTGTCTGTTGGAAATTTCATCTTTAGGCACCATGGGGCTAGGACAATTTGGAAGTCAGACAAAGCTGGTCTTCCCAAGAAGGCGTTGTAGGCCGAATGGTTTTCTATTAGCACGAACGTCTGCTTCCGTACAATGGAGCGGGGATGGCTTCCAATCTCAACAAAGAGGTCCAGTTGCCCGAGGGGCATCTTAGCATCCCCAGTGAAACCGTGTAGTGGTTTATCGCAGGGAGATACATCCTTCATTGATAGCTTCATTTTGTCGAATGCGTGTTTGAACAGGATGTTTACTGAGCTTCCAGTGTCTACCAGGATTCGGTAAACTTCGGCGGGACCGAGTCGGGCAGAGATGACCATGTGATCCATGTGGGGGTACTGCCTTCCTTCTAGGTCACGCTTACCGAATGTGATGTCATTACTTTCTTTCCGCTTCGGGTGGCGCTCTTCTATAACCGAATTGACACAGTCTTTAATGTCTCTAAGCGACTTTCCTTACCTTTCCATCTCTTTCCAGCTTCTGTCCGCAATTTGCGGTCCTCCTAAGATGGTATGGACCACTATTTTCTCTTGACTAGAGCTGCTAGCGTTGCAGTTTCCTCTGCCGGTGTCCGGTGAGGGTAGCCTTGGGTTTTCATTGGCAGGAGCTGGAGTCCTGTCCTGACTTTTTACATAACGTTCCAGTTTCTTCCTTCTGATGTGTTCCTCAATCAGATCTCGGAGATGATGGCATTCGTTGGTATCATGCCCGTGAGATTCGTGGAAGCGGCAGAACTTTCCAGACTTCTGTGTGTTATCTGATTCCTTCTTGTATGGTGAGCGTTTGTATCTAACTTCGCCTTGGGTGGCAAGGAAGATATTTTCGACGGTCTCGTTCAAAGGAGTGTAAGTGTCGAATCTCGGCCCTGGCCGATATAGGCGCTTTTCTCCCTTCTTGCCCCCAGCATTGTCTCTGGAATCATTTCTTCGAACGTCCCTTGCCACAGCAGGGGTGTTGCTATGGGTTGCCTTATTTTGCTGTCCTGACTGCCCCTCAATGGCAGCATCCTAAAGCCTCATGTATTTCCCGGCTTCATGGAAGAAATCGGGTAAAGTAGCTGGTTTTTCTTTTGTCAACCTTCTAGCAAATTTAGTGTCCGGATGCACACCACTACAGAGGGCCATTAGGATAACCTTCTCATCGGCATCTTGGACTGCGGCTGCTGCAGCGTTGAATCTGGTTAGGTATTGCTGCAGCTTCTCTCCAGGTTTCTGTTTGACGCTGGACAAGGAATAAGCGTCCTTAGGTTGCTCCACATGAATGCGGAACTAACTGATAAATTTTTCTTTCAACATTTCCCACGAGCTGATGGATCCCTGGGGTAGATGACAGAACCAGGAGGTAGCAAGATCTGCTAAGAAGAGCGGAAAGCATTTGCACAGTACTCCCTCTGTCGCCCCACTCATGAGCATATGCTGCGTGTACCTCTGTAAGTGTACAACGGGGTCGGAGGTTCCTTTGTAGGGTTCCATTGTTGGCATCTTCCATTCTCGAGGGGTGATAGCAACTTCGATATTGCGGGCGAAAGGGTTGGTTACCCTAGCGCCTATCCCTCGATCTCTTTGCTCCCGTTGGACACACTCTCTGAATAAGCGTGCCATCCTTTCATCAGAATTTGGAGCAGACAAAAATGAGTTTGGTTCTGTTCTGTGGGATTGATTCCATCCAGATGACCTGTAGGGATGGTATCGTCTATCATTCCTCATATTTTCCAGTGGCTGCCTTTGATCTTCTGGGAGCATGCTAGGGTCAGCTACAGTTGGCCCTTGCCTTGATCTTCCCCTGCCGGGTTCTGATCTAAGCACTTCCTCGGGTCCAACTTCAGGCTGGACTCTAGCTCGGCCCCGTTCACTGGCGTTTCCGTGGGTAGGCAGTATGACAGGCTCAGCTACAGTTGACCTCCGTCCGGTACCTCCCCCGTTGGGTTCGGTACCAAACGTTTCCTCAGGCCTAACTTCGGGCTGTGCTCGGTCTCGGCTCCTACCATGGCTAATTTTGCCGTTAGCTCCTTCGAAGAAGGAAGATCTTTGTTGTCTCTGAGATCCTCCAGACTGGGACTCGCCCCATGATTCGGTGTTGCGGTTGGATTCTTCAGCGTCCCTTAAGCGTGACATGAGATGGTCCACCAAGGCTTCCTGCTGGGATGTGAAGCGGTTAGTTACTTCAACCACAACTCTGTCCAAATCTGCCGTAGTAATTGCTGCAGGCTGTTCTGTGGCAGGAGTGGTTGGGTTAGCTTGTCCTTCATTTGTTATTGCTGCCGGAGGAGGACGATTTACTTGATTCGTGACAGCTGGATCTGGAAGACTGCTGGACGTGATGTTTTTTCCTTTGTTAACATCTTTTCTCTGTTTGGGAGGCATGTTTTCCAAGTAGCGAACGATGCTGTTAGGAAAACTGTTAAGTGGATGAAGCTGAAGCTTCGAGCTTCTAGCTCTCAATGAAAGCACCAAAAATATTTGCACAAAAAATGGACAAACACCTCAAAATTGTATGATTTAGTAGATCTTATGTTGTTCTTAGTGATTTGAGTGATTTATGCAAATATATGAAAAACAGGGGCTAAACTGTAAAAAGACATGCAGATTTATAGTGGTTCAGCCAGAATGTGCCTACGTCCACTTTATATGTTATTTCTCTTCTCTTGTTTTGATTACAAGTACAAAGCTTTGATACAAGTAAAAGAAAGTTGTTTGAAAGTTCTCTCCATGCTTGAGCTCTCAAACCTGTCCCCATTGTTGTACCCCTGCCCCTCTATTTATAGAGTGAGGCTGGGGGTAGGGGTCTAGGATGTGTATAGTTGCTGATGGGCCTGGGCTGACGTGATCTGGCCTGGTACGTCTTGGTTCGGTATTGCTTGGTTCGGAGATGGTTGGAGTGTAGAGTGGACCGGTTGTAGGTGATTCGGTGCTATGTGGTAGTACCTTGGTCCGGTAGGAGCTTGAGAGGTGCAGTTTGGACCGGTAGTTACTTGGTCCGGTGGTGGGATGGTGAGCTGGTTCGGCGAAACATGGACGTGAGCTGGTTCGGCGAAGCATGGACGTGAGCTGGTTCGGCGAAGCATGGAGGTGAGCTGGTTCGGCGAAGCATGGACGTGAGCTGGTTCGGCGAAGCAAGGACGTGAGCTGGTTCGGCGAAGCATGGAGAGTGGTCCGGCGTACGTGGTTCGGTAATGGGATGGAAAGGCCTTGGTTTGGCGATGGGAGAGATGGTATGTGGTTCGGCAAGAACCGGATGAACTATATCCAACAGTTGACAACACATCAAAAGAGGCATATGCATACAGCCTCTATTATCAATACAGATATGTGATACACGGTATGCATCACCTAGACTAGACATAAAACAATGCTCTCCCACAAAAATGTGTACGGATATCTAAAATTTGGAATAGGCTAGATTGGGAAGTAGCTTACATTTTAGTCGACATATGTATTAAAACAGTATATATATATACTGAACAAAACCAAACATTGATAAAAAGTTCAGATCATAATAGTACAAACATATAAAAAAATCCGTATATATATATATATGTGAAAATAAATAATAATAGTGATAACATAAATTACAATGGGCACCAAATCATTGTTATATGCGGGACATAGATATATATATATATGTCTCCAGTTCAATGTATATTATATAGGAAACAGCCACAAAAGCATAGGATGTCACTATTTAGGCAGGAGCAAGGATAAATAAGACACTACAAATATGGAATCACAACTATATGTACAAATTTCATGTTATTACATATGCAGGCTTCACAAAATAAATACGAAAGCTTACCAATATTATCTAACTATTATATGAACCATCTGTTACAAAACTTATGTAAACTTTTATATATTTATATACCTACAAATTTTAAAATTTATATAAACTAACAAATATAAACTATTCTATGCAAATCTTATACAATAATCAAATCTAAAATACTGGTAAAACGAAATATAAACAACCACTATGGATTATATACTGTAGCAATATAACTATTTTTTTTTGGTAAGGCCAGCCTGTTTTTTGAGTGGGCAGTCCACTTTTATTAGAAACATAAAAGAAAAAAGTTACAAAGCTTAGAGAAGCTTAAAAAAACGGAAAATACAAAGGCATAGACGCAAGCAGACAGACTGCATGAAAATATCAAAACAAAAAGCAAATTAACTAATGATTTTGCACAACACAGCAGATATGGAAGAGTGTTTATTGGCAAATCTGCGATTATTTCTCTCTTCCCATATGGCAGCCACCGTTAACTTGAGGTATTTGAGAAGGCAAATGGAAGATTGCGTTTTCCATCGTGTAGCTTTGAAGATACGAATCCATTCAATCTTGTAGTTACGGATAGGCGGATGAACATTTAAGTGTAATAGAGTACGACGCCAAAGTTGAATGGAGAAGAGACAATTGAAAAGAAGATGGCCAACGTTCTCAGGAGCACGGTTACAAAGGATGCATTTAGAGTGATCGATGAAATTCCTCCTCACTAGGTTGTCTTGAGTATGCAGAGCATTATTGAGGCATTTCCAGAGAAGTAAGTTATGCTTTGGTTTAGATCCCGATTGCCAAATTCTAGAGTGCCAAGCAAATTTAGAATTTGAAGTGCTGCAAATAATGGAATTGTAAACATTAGAGATGTTGTGGGATTTATCACACCATGCCATACCTTCTAAATTGGGTTTAGAGAAGTTTTCTCTGATATGTCTCCATACAGAAATCAGAGCGGACGAGGAAACATGGGGCAATTGAATACCATCATCAG
The DNA here is from genome assembly GCA_030737815.1 of Allium fistulosum. NCBI lineage: Eukaryota > Viridiplantae > Streptophyta > Magnoliopsida > Asparagales > Amaryllidaceae > Allium > Allium fistulosum. Next base: position 925,726,254 of record CM060906.1, read on the forward strand.
TGATATAGTCATTAGCAGTCGCATGAAGAGGGATACCAGAGTTGGAGATAAGATTGTAGTCAACAAGAGAAGATAGAATCATACCTGATGAGCACCATGGAGAGAACCAGAAAGCGTTGTTTTTATCACATTGAACCATAGGTAAAAATTGCTGCCTATGCTTTAATATTTTTTTCCAGTGATAACTAGAATTGGAATCAGGTTTCATAGTCCAGAAATTATTATTTTTGAGATTATAGTGCCTATTCCAGGCAGCCCAAAGACCATTTTTATCAGTGAGAAGATTATTGACATGAGTAGAGTTAGCAGCAATATTCCATATTTTGAGATTGATAATGCCAAGACCACCCATTTTAAAAGGTGTGATAATCTTTTTATAAGCAATAGGAATAAGTTTGTTTGAGTAAATATTTCCATGCCAAATAAAGTGATTAAAAGCACAGTTTAGCATATTAATAAGTTTAATAGGTATGATAAATAAACGAAAATAATAAGTGCACATGGCCGTGGCAATGCTTTTAATGATCATTAGCCTACCAGCTTGAGATATGTTAGAGGTGTTCATAAAATTAAGTTTTTGTGTTATTTTTTCGAACATAGGGAGACATTGTGTAGTGTTTATTCTAGTTTTACATAAAGGAACTCCTAAGTAAGTAGCATTCATATCCATGATTTGAAGATCAGAAAGTTGAAGAATGTTAGTGATCAAAGATTCAGACACTCCAGCTATACTCATATGAGATTTGCTTTTGTTAATTTGCAAGCCAGTCATGGTTTTGAAAATATCCAATGTAACAAAAGTATTAGTAATAGATTTGATATTAGGCTTAGTGAAAAGAAGAAGGTCATCAACAAACATTAAGGTAGAGATTTTATGAAATTTGCATTTAGGATGGTAATCAATATTATTGTTAATATTTTCCCTGCACAAAAGCTGAGTTAGCACTTCCATAACGATGACAAAAATAGAGGAGGAGATGGGATCCCCTTGTCTAATACCTTTTCCAGTTTTGAAGTAACCAAAGCATTCACCATTTATAGATAAAGATACCCTGACAGTGGAAATTCAAGTATGTATCCAAGCTAGAAATGGAAGGGGGAAGTTCAATCTAGACATGATGGATATAATAGCCTCCCATCTAATAGTGTCAAAAGCTTTTTGAATATCAAGTTTGAGAAAACATCTAGGAGAAATGTTTTTCCTATTGTAGCCTCTTATCAATTCTTGGGATAGCAATATGTTGTCAGTAATAGATTGACCAGGAATAAAACCATTTTGATTAGTAGAGATTAAGTCATTCAAGCAAATTTTCATACGTTTAGATATGATTTTAGCGATGCATTTATAAATAACATTGCAACATGCAATGGGTCTAAACTCAGTGACACTTTGAGGGAGGTCAGTTTTAGGAATTAAAGCAAGTTTAGTATGATTTATGCCATTAAGGAGAATGTTGGTTTTAAAAAAATGAAGAATGGCATTACAAAAATCTATGTTAATAATGCTCCAACATTTTTGAAAAAAATGTGCTATGAAACCATCCGGGCCAGGAGAGCTATCTTTCTTCATTTTAAAGATTGCATAAGTTATTTCCTCAATGGTTATCTGTTTTATAAGGAAAAAGGACTGATCAACAGATATGGTCTTAAAATTTAGATCAGTGAGAAGGTTTAGATCAGGTTTGATTTCAGTGTTGGTAAAGAGATATTTGTAATAAGAAAGAAAAGCATTTTTGATACCAATCTGAGAAGAAGCTTCATAACCATTTTTATCTTTTATCTTGTGGATGATGCTAGTTGCTTTTTTTTATCTTCAATGAGTTGTGAAAGATCTTAGAGTTTTTGTCACCTCCTATATCCCAATTATTCCTATTTTTAGCTTTCAACATATTAAGTTCTGAGACGATAGCTGCTTTTAGTTGAGTAGATAAGCAGTGCTCCTTATTTGATAAATCAATATCATTGGGATAAGCCTGCATCATAATATGAATATTGCTAAGATCATTTCTTATTTTGGTAGTTAGCTGATTACCTGTACCAAATTTTTTAGTAGCCCAAGATTTGATATTGATTTTGCAATCTTTTAGTTTTGATTGAAGAATGTACATAGGGTTGCCAAACTTATTAGCACTCCAAGTATGCTGAATTAAACTCATGAAGTCATTTTCTTGAGTCCAGTTGTTGAAGAAACTGAAGGAGGAGGGACCTTTAATATAAACATGGCCCCAATCAAGAATGATAGGACTGTGATCAGATAAAGAAGGGGAAAGGAAGTGGGATAAGAGGGTAGGCCAAATAGTAATAGCTTCATTGTTGAAGTAAGATCTATCCAATCTATAGAACGTGCGAGTTCCAGATCTACTGCAATTATTCCATGTAAAGAAGACTCCAGTTTTAGGCATTTGATAGAGCTGGGAAGTATGAATGGAGTTATTAAGAGGGGAGACATCATTGATATTAATGGGGAGCCCTCCAGATTTATCATCAGATTATTGCATACAATTGAAATCACCCAAGCATATCCACGGAAGAGCAGAGGGATGTAGAGTGGGGAGCAAGTCAAGCAGGTATTGCCTTTTATGTTTAGTGTTTTCTGCATATATAAAAGTAGAATCAAAATTAGTATTAGAGGGCAAGTGCAATATACTGCAATGAATATATTGCCTATGAGAAGCCACAGCATTAACAGAAAATAGGTATGTATATATTATAACTAAATATACTAAATTATAAAACGAAACCGCCATATAGAAATCAAGTATCAATAGGTATAACAATATATAGACCAACCTGACAATACAAAAACGTATATAATTTATATGTGAAGTATATAAAATATGAAGTAGCATATGTAAAAGTATATATATACGGTCAACAACACAATACCAAAACTAATACATATAAACTTATATATATATATACTAACTGTAACCGAAAATCTTGTAAACTCATATATATACCCATAAATTTTGTGAATATACATCTTTGTTCAACTACAATATATTCATATATACACTACTGTAGAAAACAATGTAGCTCGGCAAAGACAATAGAAAATATCTTATAAATATTTATATAAATATAAAATATACCTAAGATACATGCCACGGCTGAGTTATCAAGCACAAGCAGAGGAGGGGAGGAATAGGCGGATCTGGTGGGAGGCAAGGTGTTGCGAGTAGATGTTGGTAGTCGATGTGGCACTGCTATGTGGGAGAAGTGGTGAGGGTGGATGGTTCGGCAATTGGGTTGGAGGCTGTGATCGTGTGGGTTGAGGTGGAAGAGGAAGGGAGGGAGCAGTTTGGAAAATGAAAGAATGGAAGAAAGGAAAACGTGGGGAGATAGAATTGTAATTATTTTAAATTGAATTTCCTGATTTAAAAACTTTATTTTATTTATTGAAATTAGATAATTTTGTTATTTTAAATATAAATTTTGATTTGTATATGAAGTGTAATTCCAAACATGTATAAATAAGATATTTTCCAGAAATGTGAATTTTGGTCAATTTGGTCAAACTTTGACATTTTAATTTAAAAATTTAAAAGTTTGAAAATTTGAATTTTATCTTTTAATATGGAAGTAAATAAAATTTCAAGAATACTGCTTTTCGTTTCGTTGAAATCTAATTTATAATGTGAAAGTTATGCCCTTTTAGATATTGTGTGTAATTTGTTGTATTTAACAAAATTGTTTATTTTAAATTATATAAATAATATTTTATTTGGTCATGTAATGTTCTAATTTATATTTATATGGGTAAAATAACATGTTATGTATATATTTTGGTTTTAAAACATTCTTAAAAGTGTAATTGACATTTTCTAGTGTCAGTTGTATTTTGTTAACAATTTCTAATTTCCAGTTTCAATTAATTAAAGTAATTCTTCATTTATTTTTCTATATTTCTTAAGATCTTATTTTATTCTCATTCCCACTTTATTTTGTTCCTCATTTATTTATTTATTTGATCTTTTATTTGTTTTAAAGTGAAATAGAAATTTTATAAGGCTAGTGATATTTACTTGTAATTTTCATGTCTTGTTTCTAAATTTTAAGCAATTTCTTTAATTCTTTTTCTATTTTCTTTAATTTTAATTATTTATCTTCATTTTATTTTACTTTGTTTCAGTTTTAAAATGTATTTACTGAAAATTTATGTAACAACCCGCATATTTAACGATTATATATTTAAATGATTTATTTAAATATAGCGTCGTTAGTCGGATTTAGGTCCGAAATGTTACTTTTTGCAAACGGCCGAATTGGAGCTGAAACCACTTCCATTGAGTCCAAAATGGCGTTTGCGATCTTTTTGAGTATAAACTTTGATATGTTTGGGGTGAGTTGAAATTTGCTACTTTTTCTAGTTGGGTTTTGGGTTGGGTTCAACCCACTAGCTAACTAATCCCCCTAACTCAGCCCTCTCCTCTCCATTCTCTCATTTTCATTCCTCAAACACAAGTCAAAAACTGAAAATGGTGGAAGGGAAGAAGAAATATAAATTGCAAACCCTAGTTCCTCTTGCAAGCTCAAATTCTTACTCCAAAAATCAAATAGAAGCTATTGGTAAGCCTCATCTTCATCTTCTCTATCTCTTTCTCTCTTCAATCTCTGAGTTTCCTAAACCTAACTTAGGAAGTATTGGTTTTGACCTTAGATTGAAGCTTGTTGAGTTGAAGTAGAGATTGGTTGGTCTTCTCCTTGTAATTGAGCTCCTTCTTCTTTGTTTTTGGGTTAAAGGTGAGATTTTTATCTCACATCTATGACTATAAGTATCTTTGGTTGTTAGGTATGAATTCCTAAGAATTAGTCATGTGCAATTGCTTTTGATTTGGATTGGTTTTGTGAACACTGCAATTTTTGGTGTTTTGGAAGTTTAAAGCTCTAAAAATCATAGCTTTGGTGTTTTGATCATGTTTTTGGTGATAAATCGAAGAGCTTATATGGTCGGGTAGTCGATTGGCGTAAACCCTTAGCGCCGTTGCTCGTTCGGTTGCAAATTGAGAGAGTTTGCACTTCAATTGTTATAGGATAGGAAATGCAGGAAATTGGGTTCAGTCGACTGAATCCTCTATTCAGTCGACTGAGCTGAAGCCCGAAATTTTCTGGACAGTGTTCAGTTGACTGAACAGGGATTTCAGTCGACTGACCTGCTCCTGTTTTCCTGTTTTGCCTATTTATGCTCATTTTGATTGGTTTTCCGAATTTTATCGATTCATGTTGGTTTTTAGTGGTTGTTATTGCCTCTTTGGCTTTGATAACTTATTCTTGACTTCATTCACGGGTTTTTATAAAATAATCTTTCGAATCATCTTAAAAGCTCCCTTCTCCGATTTATAAATTCTAATTAAAACACACACACATCTTCGCACTCCGAGAGATGTGGGAGGAGAATTAAATGATTAGATAAAACGCGTGCAATGAACATGTGCGTTCATCTTTTCAGTTAATTCCCAATCTATTCGTTTGAACGTTTTGACCTTTGGGTTTAGTTTACCGATGAGATGAGGTAAACTTTGTACTGCTTTGAATGTGAAATTGACTAACAGATAGTAAACCGTTTAGTGCGAACGGGTGGTTATGGGACTCACGTTAACACTTTTCGGGTTCCTTTCTGAGAGTTTGTGACACATATTCGCCTATGGGATAGTGTCTTCGTACTGTCTCCCTTGGATTGTTTACCTTTGGGATAGTGTCTTCGGACTGTCTCCCTTGGATTATTTGCCTTTAGGATAGTGTCTACGGACTGTCTCCTTTTGGCTTGTGCTTTTTGTATCGCTTTCGGAGTGGTTTCTTTACCACCGCTCGAGAGATATTGGAGTGGTTTCTTCACCACCGCTCTAGAGATATTGGAGTGGTTTCTTCACCACCGCTCAAGAGATATTTGGGTTTGTTGCAGTTGGAATTTTCTGTTGTTTCTTTGATACGTATATTCCCTTGGTTTCGCCCTTCGGTGTTGGTCTTTTTGAGCCGCATGATGTATAGCGGTTACCTTGTGGAACTTGTATACCTTATGGGTATTTGTTAATTTCCTTTTTGGCTTGCTTTGGGATATTCTTATCCTTTGTTTATTTGAGATGCTGATGATATGAGGCTTGTTTTGCTATGTTCATCTTTTGATTAGATGATTGTGTTATCTCTTTTAGAGATATTTGTTATACTTTTTAACCTTGCAGGTTTATTGTTGTTCAGTTTATCTAACTGATTTGTTTAGCTAGACTGACCCATGTATTTTATACTCGGGTCAGACCGAGGTGTTTTCAGGTTAGGTGCTTTTGGACTTAGCCTCTTTTGCTTCCGCTTGGATTATTCCGCTAGTTCTTTTGTCTTAGCTTTTGTGTATTCCTTATCCGTTGTAACTTTGATATGTATTCTGGGGTACTCGTATGTATATTGTGGTTTGCTATACCACTTGATATGTATCATTTTGTATACTCTGTTTTGTATCAGTATATGTGTTTATGATGATTCACTGTTCTGTGATGTATATTACATTTGAGTTGTTATATTCTATTCTGATAGATCCTCAGCCACCTATGGCTTTGTATTAAGTATGTATTGGATATGTCGATTCACTTGGGTAAGAAGTGGCATTGTCGGCGTACTCAATAGATAATTAAGCCAAGGCTATAGATGGTCGCTCCTAACCAGCTCTATTCTCCACATTAGCAGACAGTGTTACCTCATAATACTCTTTTCTAATGTGGGTCTCGGAGTGGGGCGTCACAATTTATTTCTTTATTTTGTTTAAAAGAATTTGGAAATTCAAAGAGACTTTGTGCTTGTAACTTGTGACTCCTCCTTTTCCTGCCTCTTCATTGCCTTGACCTTTCATTTTCTCTTTGTAGCCATACATTCCTTATTGCTTTTCACATGAAAATAACTTCTTTTCCTCATCATTTTCGGCCATAGAAATTTCTGAAATCATTTTGTAAGTCATGGCTTCCATTCTCCTCTTTTCTTCTTCCTTTTTCCATTTGTTTGCCTTGATTTTACCCTGCTTCTTCATGCTTTGCTCAGCCTAACCCCTCCATCATCTCCTCCGACAACCACCACGACATCTTCCCCTCATCCATGGCTACAACCCCTCCATCTCCTCTGACCTGAAGTGGCCATGACTTCCTCATGAACACAACACCACAAAACCTTGCTTAAAAATCAACAAAACAATACCTAGACCATATATGCTTCACCTACCTTTCATCTATCACCTTGGCCACCCCCTTAGCCAGCACCACCATCATCTACTTCACCTCTGGCCACCCTTTTCACTACTGTCCAGATCTGACCTGACATGAAGACCCCAAGGCCGAGCCTATATGTGGTCATAGCCGAGCCAAATTGCACCAAAAACTTCACCTATTTGCCTTGAACCCATGTATGCTCCATGTTGTAACTCTTCCACCACCTTCATCCCCTTGTAACCTGACCTATATGATACCATACCTGACCCAAACACACATCAATGGCTGAGCAAAAGATCCCCTTGGTCGAGCTTTTGAATGGTTAAAGCATGGTCAAGTAACCTATTCCTTTATTGCTTCTTATCTTCATTGTTTCAACATTGTTTTGTGTCGAATATTTATGTGTATATTGTCTTGTTTTGGTTATTGTTTACAAGATAAATATCAAGGCTCTTTATTCATTCAAATCAAAAGTCGTGTTGTATCGTGCTTGTCGTGCTTTTTGGAATCTATTCTGTGTGTTTTGATCGCTAACTCCAGCATAAAAAGGTGAGTAAATCTAACCTGACATTTATACTTATGCAAATGTGAATTGACAACAATTGAATGTGTAGAATATTATATATGATGTTATAACTGCCTATGATTATTAATTATACGATGTTAAACCTGTTATTTTACCTGTCATATTATCTGTTACTGCTATTTATTGTTAAACTATTCATTTATACATGTTTATCACACTGCAAGTTCCCTATTAGTATAGAATCACTATGGGTTGAAATGATACATACCCGAATGGACTTTAGAATAGGAAAAAATCGTTATGGGCTGAAATGATAGGCTTGAACGGTTTTTATTTATTTTATTTTAACTTGGGATTGCGGGTTTGAAATGATAGAACCCGGATTTTTGTTTTTTAAACAGCGGATTGAAATGATACATATCCGTATCACTTGACCTAGGTTAGAAAACTATATACATGCCCGTGGTTATTTTTATAAAGTATTTTGAATATTTTAAATATTTTTAAAAGTGTAAAATTATGAAAATTTGATTTAATTTGGATTTTTAATGTTTAAATAAAGAAATTTCGATTTTTCTAGAAGTTAAAAATGTAATTTAAATGAATGGTAAAAGTGAATATTTGAAATATAACTTAAGTTTGGAAATTTGGAATTTTGGTTTTAAAATGATATTTAAGTTATATAAATAAAATGGAAATTAATTTTTTTTTGGAAAATGGTAAATATGTTAATTTGATTTGAATTTGAATTTAAATGATTCAATAAAGTGTTATTGAGTTTTCTATGTATTAAAATGGTTAAATAAATGAATGCTTAAAAGTGTAATTTTAAAATATAACTTGACTTGGAAATGTGAATTTGGTTTTATTAAAAGTTTAAGTTAATTAAATAAAATTGAAATTTAGTTTAATTTGTGAAATGGAAATTAAATTTAAGTGTTAAGTTTATTTGTTAAAAATGTGAAGAAAGGGAAATTGTGCATTTGGATTTGTTAGGTAAAATTATTGGAAATTTGGATTTTACTGTAAATGTTTCTTATAAAAATCATAAATTAAAAGAGTAAATTTAATGAACATTTTTGAATGTCAAAAAATGATTTTTATAATGTTTAAAAGGTTTAATATTGAAGTTTATTATTCGCTGAAAATACACTAAAATCTGGAAATTACTTTAATAGCATTCAAAAATGCTATGATTTCTGATTTGAACTAAAATTGAATAAAAGAGCTATTACAGCATTTCTGAAATGCTGTAGTTGCTGTAGTTGAACTAAATAGACTAAAACTTGACTCAGGTCTATTACAGCAGTTCTGTAATTGCTGTAGTGGTCTGCTGTCTTTGCTGAATCTAATTAAAACCTTTAATTTGAAACCTGAGCTATTACAGCATTCTGGAAATGCTGTCTTTGCTGTTTTAAACTAAATTTCAACTAATATTGAGATTTAACAGCAGTTTTAAAATGTTGTCTTAGCTGAATTAAAATGTTTTAAAGTATAACTTATAATAGATTTTTCTGAATGTTGTGAAAGGCTGAAATTTTCAATGTTTATGGTTTTTAACTTAGTAAATGAACTCAGAATAGTTTAAAATTTTGGAAATTGAATACTTGATTTGAAAGTATAATAATTACACTTTTAAATGGTTTAAATGAATTATTTTGATTGAAATATAAAGTATTTAAAAGGTGACTTGAAATGATAATAAATGAATGATATCTTTAAATTTAAAAGGTATTTAAAGTTGAATATTTAGATTTGAACTCAAATGATATTTTGATATATTAAAATGGTCTGAAATGAAGTTTTGAAAGGATATGATATTTTGATATATTAAAATGTTTGGAATGAAGTTTTGGAAAGATATGATATTATGATATATTAAAATGATCTGAAATGAAGTTTTGAAAGGATATGATATTTTGATATATTAAAATGATTTGAAATGAAGTTTTGGAAAGATATGATATTTTGATATATGGAAATGATTTGAAATGAAGTTTTCGTAAGATATGATATTTTGATATATGGAAATGATTTGAAATGAAGTTTTGAAATGATATGATATTTTAAATATATTGAAATGGTTTGGAATTGATTTAATCTTTATTTTGATAAAGATTGGGATTTGAAATGATATTCTATTTTGAAGTATAAATATTATTTTTAAAGTTATAACCACGGGTTATAATAATGATTGGTTGTTAAAGAGACCGGGATCGGATATGGACATACTCTCTATCGATACCGAAAACCACTTTGACAACTGTGTACGCGGTGGAGTTTCCAGAATGAAGTAGGATGGTGGTGACGATCCTAAGGTATATACGTGGACCCAACTCCCGTAAGTTGGCATAAGGTGGCTAAAACAGGAGCGATCGACGGGCCAAGGAGGTAGCACCTCTGATCGGACACACTTCTTTGATACCATTCTATTACTTGTGATTGATTTGGTGCGCACCCTTGATTTGGGAGTGTTGTTCGAGGTGGGGCTAGTGGCTGCTATGCGTCACCACCAGTCCGGATGCGTAATTGGTATATCTACCTTGGCATTGCCTAGTTGTGTCGTGTCACCTACCATATCGAGCTTTACTACGAGTTTCTATTTGTGTCGTACCTGTGGAGTATCTTCTCATAGCCTTGCGAGGTATGCAGGTACTGTATAGACTATTGGGACTATTATGTGTTAGGGTGAGTTTAGATTAAATGTAAAGCCCTAATGTTATTTTAAAGTATGTTTATTTTATTATTAGACATTATTATAATAGCGAATATTACTACATAGTAGATAGTTTAACGGATCCTTAAAGAATGGGCGATCCCAAGCATTCTTTAAGTTACTTGTACTTTTACTACAGTTCACTTGAGTTGGTTTACATTGTATAAGTATGTATGTCCTGACTTGAGTGTTTGTATTTTTATTTACGCTCGGGTCAGCCTGAGTATTCACAGATTTGGATTCCACTTTCTGGAGATTGGAATCACTAGAGATTATCTGCTTATCTAGTTTTATCTATCTCAGTTATGTTGTTCTATTCAGCTTGTACTTGGTTATCATATTGAGACTTCTGTTGTATCTTATTTAACTTTGATATATTTACATAGTAGCTTCATGAAATACTATTTCTTTTACTTCCGCTGCATTATAGTACTCTGTGTCTGTGATCTGTGATTATTTATTTACTGTATATTCTAAGTTTTGCCAAATATAAATTAACAATTCGGTATTTTGAGCAATTCAAGTCCGACATGTGTGGATGCGAATGGTCCAAAATAGCGGGTCGTTACATGTGGTATCAGAGCTATGGTTTTAGGCAAAATCAGCATATAGAGTAAATTTAATTACAGAATCACTTTCGTTCGAACTTGAATTCCTTCTTCTTCGATTTGGTTTCTTTTGAATTTTGGAACGTTCCTTGCGGTTCTGAAATTCATTCTTGTCCCTCACTATTCGTCTTCTTTGATTTTGGAGTATCCCATAAACTCCACTTCCGATGATCTTTATAATGAATTGGCGGTCCCGCCAATATTCTAATGATTTGTAAAAGGGGTGAAACTTCTTTACAAAAAGCATTGATTCACCCAAGACTCTTGTATCCTCGGTTTACGATGCTACTATCTCTTGCTATGCCTGAATTCCATCTCTTGAGAACGAAGGTAGATTTGCTTCAGAATCTTACATTGCTCTTATTCTTTAAGTCACGGTTGATCCGGTTAAGGTTGCCCACGATTTATATAAGCTTGTCCATCTCCATATCCTGTTGTTTAATCATCTTATCTTTGGTCTCCAACTTATATTCAAATCAAAGAGTTCTCATTGATTTGAGTCCATCAAATCTGAATCCCTATCCTTATTTTGAAAATTTTATATTTTAAAGATGTTTTATATATTGTGTTGTTTGAGTTGTTGATGTTGATTTGGGTTTCCGATCGGTTCGTCTGATCAACGCTATCGATAGGATCTCCAAAACACTTGAACAAAGCAAACTGACACAGTATGATTTTAAATTTATTAGATGGATAAATTTTGTATAATTATAATATGTATAAGGATAATTTTCTGAATTTTGATAATTAATTGAATTGGATGTTAAGGAATAATAATTGACTTTGTATGTATTTTATAATCATTGTCTTTTGTTTCATATATAAATAATTGAACTATAAAACATGGTTATAAATTAATTTGGAAATTTAAATGGATTTAAATCAAGAATGTGATAATTTAATTTCCGATGATTTCGAACTTTGTTTTGAAATTTTAAAAAGATATGTTATTTAAAAGTATTTCTAGTAGAAATTGTTTCAAAGGATTTTAATTTGTAAATCAGTGCTCTTTTCTTTGTCGCTGGAAAATAATTTCGGTGATGACTGCTGCATCATCGACATTCATTTTCGAGTTTCGAAGTGAAGAGACCATTTTGTAGCTTTGCTACGGTTTTGCTTTGGAAAATTAAATTGATTTGAATTTCTAAATATGACTTGACTTATAATATATATTGATATAGGATTTAAATTTGATTTGATATATTATGTATGTATATATATATTTATTTATTTCTAAATAGTTTGAAGATAATCAAAAATTTAATTCTTAAATTTTATCTTAAAGGATAATTTCAATTATAAAAGTCTGAATAAATATGTAAACTTGTATAATTGAATTAGAAAGAATTTATTTGTATAATACTCAATTACATGCCAATATAACTTACCTAAATTATTAAAAGTTAAATATGTAATTGGAAAACATACAATATAAAAGGGATTTTATAAATAAAACTTAAGTGGTTATAATAAATGTTATACACTTAAATTTTATTTATAAAGGATCAATAGAGGTAAATAGAGAAAAAGGGTAATTGGATAATTTACAATAATGATATTTAAAAGAAATTATAAATAAATTGAAATAGTTAAAAAGTGAAGTACACTTAATATATATAGGATTTGATATATTAAGTGGAATAAATTTAAGAATAAATTGGAATAAAGAAGAATGAAATTTAATGAATAAAGATGAAATATAATAAATGATTGTTCAAATTCATGACTTTATAAATTGTTGATTTAATGATGAGATAATGAGATTTAAAAATAATTAAGATTTATTTAACTTAAGTGAAATCAAATGGATGAAATTTATTATTAATGTAAGTTGAAATTTTCATGGTTTTAAATTTATTATCTTATTCTATTTCCAATCTATTTTCTTTCTGGTTGTTTCCATTCTCCTACCTTCTAAGTAGGAAATCAAATTCGAATTGGTTAGCCTTGGAGCTACTGTTCTCTTTTAGCTTGATCTTGCCTCTGATTTTCAACAACTCAGGGTTGCTGAGGAAAGTATTCCCGAGACTGCTTTCCGTACTGAGAATGGTTTTTCTATGAATAGTTAGTCATGCCTTTTGGTTTGACTAATTCTCCTGCCCTCTTTGTTGATTTGATGAATCGTGTTTTTCGTATTGTGCTTAATAAGTTTGTTCTAGTCTTTCTTTCTCTTTTCCTTCATCATTTAACTTTTTCTATCTCTTCTGTGGTTCTTACTTCTCCTTATTCTGAATCTGAGCACTGCTTACCATCCACAGGCCGACGGTCAAACGGAAAGGGTGAATCAGATTCTCGATGATCTTTTTCGTGCTTATGTTCAGGATCTTGGGAAGATCTTCTCCACCTTGTTAAACTTACCTATAACAGCAATTATCAGGTATAATTTCAATCTTCTTGTCATCTTGTCTTAATCCTATTTCATTCTATCTTTTTCTGTGTTTTCCCATACCTGATTCCTTTTCGGGGATGAAAAGTTTTGAGTGGGGGAGAGTGTAACAACCCTGTATTTTGTAATTATTTTAAATTGAATTTCCTGATTTAAAAACTTTATTTTGTTTATTTAAATTAGATAATTTTGTTATTTTAAATATAAATTTTGATTTGTATGTGAAGTGTAATTCCAAACATGTATAAATAAGATATTTTCCAGAAATGTGAATTTTGGTCAATTTTGGTCAAACTTTGACATTTTAATTTAAAATTTAAAAGTTTGAAAATTTGAATTTTATCTTTTATTATGGAAGTAAATAAAATTTCAAGAATACTGCTTTTCGTTTCGTTGAAATCTGATTTATAATGTGAAAGTTATGCCCTTTTAGATATTGTGTGTAATTTGTTGTATTTAACAAAATTGTTTATTTTAAATTATATAAATAATATTTTATTTGGTCATGTAATGTTCTAATTTATATTTATATGGGTAAAATAACATGTTATGTATATATTTTGGTTTTAAAACATTTTTAAAAGTGTAATTGACATTTTCTAGTGTCACTTGTATTTTGTTAACAATTTCTAATTTCCAGTTTCAATTAATTAAAGTAATTCTTTATTTATTTTTCTATTTTTCTTAAGATCTTATTTTATTCTCATTCCCACTTTATTTTGTTCCTCATTTATTTATTTATTTTATCTTTTATTTGTTTTAAAGTGAAATAGAAATTTTATAAGGCTAGTGATATTTACTTGTAATTTTCATGTCCTGTTTCCAATTTTTAAGCAATTTCTTTAATTCTTTTTCTATTTTCTTTAATTTTAATTATTTATCTTCATTTTATTTTACTTTGTTTCAGTTTTAAAATGTATTTACTGAAAATTTATTTCTTTATTTTGTTTAAAAGAATTTGGAAATTCAAAGAGACTTTGTGCTTGTAACTTGTGACTCCTCCTTTTCCTGCCTCTTCATTGCCTTGGCCTTTCATTTTCTCTTTGTAGCCGTACATTCCTTATTGCTTTTCACATGAAAATAACTTCTTTTCCTCATCATTTTCGGCCATAGCAATTTCTAAAATCATTTTGTAAGTCATGTCTTCCATTCTCCTCTTTTCTTCTTCCTTTTTCCATTTGTTTGCCTTGATTTTGCCCTGCTTCTTCATGCTTTGCTCAGCCTAACCCCTCCACCATCTCCTCCGACCACCACCACCACATCTTCCCCTCATCCATGGCTACAACCCCTCCATCTCCTCTGACCTGAAGTGGCCATGACCTCCTCATGAACACAACACCACAAAACCTTGCTTAAAAATCAATAAAACAATACCTAGACCATATATGCTTCACCTACCTTTCATCTATCACCTTGGCCACCCCCTTAGCCACCACCACCATCATCTACTTCACCTCTGACCACCCCTTTCACTACTGTCCAGATCTGACCCGACATGAAGATCCCAAGGCCGAGCCTATATGTGGTCATAGCCGAGCCAAAATGCACCAAAACTTCACCCATTTGCCTTGAACCCATGTATGCTCCATGTTGTAACTCTTCCACCACCTTCATCCCCTTGTAACCTGACCTATATGATACCTTACCTGACCCAAACACACATCAATGGCTGAGCAAAAGATCCCCTTGGTCGAGCTTTTGAATGGTTAAAGAATGGTCAAGTAACCTATTCCTTTGTTGCTTCTTATCTTCATTGTTAGAACATTGTTTTGTGTCGAATATTTATGTGTATATTGTCTTGTTTTGGTTATTGTTTACAAGATAAATATCAAGGCTCTTTATTCATTCAAATCAAAAGTCGTGTTGTATCGTGCTTGTCGTGCTTTCTGAAATCTATTCTGTGTGTTTTGATCGCTAACTCCAACATAAAAAGGTGAGTAAATCTCACCTGACATTTATACTTATGCAAATGTGAATTGACAACAATTGAATGTGTAGAATATTATATATGATGTTATAACTGCCTATGATTATTAATTATACGATGTTAAACCTGTTATTTTACCTGTCATATTATCTGTTACTGTTATTTATTGTTAAACTGTTCATTTATACATGTTTATCACACTGCAAGTTCCCTGTTAGTATAGAATCACTATGGGTTGAAATGATACATACCCGAACGGACTTTAGAATAGGGAAAAATCATTATGGGCTGAAATGATAGGCTTGAACGATTTTTATTTATTTTATTTTAACTTGGGATTGCGGGTTTGAAATGATAGAACCCGGATTTTTGCTTTTTAAACTGCGGATTGAAATGATACATATCCGTATCACTTGACCTAGGTTAGAAAACTATATACATACCCGTGGTTATTTTTATAAAGTATTTTGAATATTTTAAATATTTTTAAAAGTGTAAAATTATGAAAATTTGATTTAAATTGGATTTTTAATGTTTAAATAAAGAAATTTGGATTTTTCTAGAAGTTAAAAATGTAATTTAAATGAATGGTAAAAGTGAATTTTGGAAATATAACTTAAGTTTGGAAATTTGGAATTTTGGTTTTAAAATGATATTTAAGTTATATAAATAAAATGGAAATTAATTTTTTTTTTGGAAAATGGTAAATATGATAATTTGATTTGAATTTGAATTTAAATGATTCAATAAAGTGTTATTGAGTTTTCTATGTATTAAAATGGTTAAATAAATGAATGCTTAAAAGTGTAATTTTAAAATATAACTTGACTTGGAAATGTGAATTTGGTTTTATTAAAAGTTTAAGTTAATTAAATAAAATTGAAATTTAGTTTAATTTGTGAAATGGAAATTAAATTTAAGTGTTAAGTTTATTTGTTAAAAATGTGAAGAAAGGGAAATTGTACATTTGGATTTGTTAAGTAAAATTATTGGAAATTTGGATTTTACTGTAAATGTTTCTTATAAAAATCATAAATTAAAAGAGTAAATTTAATGAACATTTTTGAATGTCAAAATATGATTTTTATAATGTTTAAAAGGTTTAATATTGAAGTTTATTATTCGCTGAAAATACACTAAAATCTGGAAATTACTTTAATAGCATTCAGAAATGCTATGATTTCTGATTTGAACTAAAATTGAACAAAAGAGCTATTACAGCATTTCTGAAATGCTGTAGTTGCTGTAGTTGAACTAAATAGACTAAAACTTGACTCAGGTCTATTACAGCAGTTCTGTAATTGCTGTAGTGGTTTGCTGTCTTTGCTGAATTTAATTAAAACTTTTAATTTGAAACCTGAGCTATTACAGCATTTTGGAAATGCTGTCTTTGCTGTTTTAAACTAAATTTCAACTAATACTGAGATTTAACAGCAGTTTTAAAATGCTGTCTTTGCTGAATTAAAATGTTTTAAAGTATAACTTATAATAGCTTTTTCTGAATGTTGTGAAAGGCTGAAATTTTCAATGTTTATGGTTTTTAACTTAGTAAATGAACTCAGAATAGTTTAAAACTTTGGAAATTGAATACTTGATTTGAAAGTATAATAATTACACTTTTAAATGGCTTAAATGAATTATTTTGATTGAAATATAAAGTATTTAAAAGGTGTCTTGAAATGATAATAAATGAATGATATCTTTAAATTTAAAAGGTATTTAAAGTTGAATATTTAGATTTGAACTCAAATGATATTTTGATATATTAAAATGATCTAAAATGAAGTTTTGAAAGGATATGATATTTTGATGTATTAAAATGATTTGAAATAAAGTTTTGGAAAGATATGATATTTTGATATATTAAAATGATCTGAAATGAAGTTTTGAAAGGATATGATATTTTGATATATTAAAATGATTTGAAATGAAGTTTTGGAAAGATATGATATTTTGATATATGGAAATGATTTGAAATGATATGATATTTTAAATATATTGAAATGGTTTGGAATTGATTTAATCTTTATTTTGATAAAGATTGGGATTTGAAATGATATTCTATTTTGAAGTATAAATATTATTTTTAAAGTTATAACCACGGGTTATAATAACGATTGGTTGTTAAAGAGACCGGGATCGGATATGGACATACTCTCTGTCGATACCGAAAACCACTTTGACAACTGTGTATGCGGTGGAGTTTCCAGAATGAAGTAGGATGGTGGCGACGATCCTAAGGTATATTCGTGGACCCAACTCCCGTGAGTTGGCATAAGGTGGCTAAAACTGGAGCGATCGACTGGCCAAGGAGGTAGCACCTCTGATCAGACACACTTCTTCGATACCATTCTATTACTTGTGATTGATTTAGTGCGCACCCTTGATC
Organism: Allium fistulosum; assembly: GCA_030737815.1. NCBI lineage: Eukaryota > Viridiplantae > Streptophyta > Magnoliopsida > Asparagales > Amaryllidaceae > Allium > Allium fistulosum. The sequence goes on from CM060906.1 coordinate 925,743,993, forward strand.
TGGGAGTGTTGTTCGAGGTGGGCGGTAGTGGCTGCTATGCGTCACCACCGGTTCGGATGCATAATTGGTATATCTACCCTGGCATTGCCTAGTTGTGCCGTGTCACCTACCATATCGAGCTTTACTACGAGTTTCTATTTGTGTCGTACCTATGGAGTATCTTCTCATAGCCTTGCGAGGTATGCAGGTACTGTATAGACTATTGGCACTATTACGTGTTAGGGTGAGTTCAGATTAAATGTAAATCCCTAATGCTATTTTAAAGTATGTTTATTTTATTATTAGACATTATTGTAATAGTGAATATTACTACATAGTAGATAGTTTAACAGATCCTTAAAGAATGGGTGATCCCAAGCATTCTTTAAGTTACTTGTACTTTTACTACAGTTCACTTGAGTTGGTTTACATTGTATAAGTATGTATGTCCTAACTCGAGTGTTTGTATTTTTATTTACGCTCGGGTCAGCCTGAGTATTCACAGATTTGGATTCCACTTTCTGGAGATTGGAATGTAACGCCCCACTCTGAGACCCACTGTAACAAAGAGTATTACGGGAGTAATACTGTCTGTTAAAGCGGAGAATAGAGTATAGTGGAAGCGACCATTTGTAATCAAGCTATAACTATCTACTGAATACGTCGAAAGGATGCTTTATATATATATATATATTTTTCAAGTGGTTCGACATATTCAATAAATATTTATAATGAAATTACAATGGCTAAAGACCTATCAGAATAATCATAGTAATAAATGATAAAACATCACAGAACAGAATCACATAACAGATAAAAAATCCCAGAACAATACATTGTCAATACAGATCCAAATACTATAACTGTGTACAAAGCCACTGCCCACACATGTGAGTCAAAAATATGTACATATCGAAGTCTGAATAATAACAGAGTAGCGGAACAGTGGACAAATAAAAGCGCTATCTATCAGCATAGCAGATAATGTCCAAAGCGGAAGCACAGAAGCTAAGTCCAAAGACCTAACCTGAAACAACTCGGTCTGACCCGAGCGAAAAACACTCGGGTCAGGCTAGCTAAACAATCAATAATAACTGAGATATAAAATAATGCGGTCCATAAATGAAACAGTACTTTTCCTAAGAGAAGAGTATTTTGGACCACATGAATATAATGACGGTCACTAATCATCAATCAACAGAAAAAATCTCCAAAGAGAATCTCAGCACTAAAGTGTTGAATAAATAAAATCGCCTCATATCATTGGCGTAGCCAAAGCTATATAAAGTTACCCATAGGCAATAATCCCAAGAGTGACCAGAGTCTATAATCAATGCCCAAGCAAAGATCGATGCTCCAATGACAAATGGAGATATACTGAAAAGTCAATGAAATCAAACACTGAAAAGCAGTGCCCAGAGGCACTGTGAATCCACAAGGTGATCGCACTTACATCGTATGGTTCCATAGAACCAACACCGAATGGCGGTACTCGAATGGATATAAAAATCATCAGATAATACAAGTATAGCACGTGCACCGACCGGAGTCGTTATTGCCAAGTACTGTAGAGTTGTGATCGATACTCGCACAGATGCGGAACGCGCGAGACGGCGAGATCCTTCCCAGAAGGATAAAGGCCCATAGGCACATGCCAAAAAAGAAACTGCTCCATAGAACAGGTGTCCAGAGACGGTTGCCCAGAGGCGTGGTGACCCAGAGGTCCAGTACTGGCTGTCTAGAGGCTAATGTGTCATAAACTTCTTGGAGAGGAACCCGTAAAGTGTTAACGATGAGTCCCATACCCCACGTTCGCACTAAACGGTTTACTAACCAATAGCAAGCTCACACTCCAAACAATAAAAAGTCCACCTCGTATCATCGATAAACTAGACCCAAAGGTCAAAACGATCAATCGAATAGGTCGGGGATTAACCGGAAAGAAAATACACATGGTTCCATAGGCCGGAGATTTCCTAACCGTTTAAGCACCTTTCCACTTCGCTTGACGTGCTAAAAAGTGAGTGTGAGATTTTTATTATAGAAAATAATGGTTCGAAACGGATTTATAATTGGTTTTGAGAACACTCTAAAACGGCTTTTGAAAACTCTCCTATTATGGAGTAAATAGTCTACTAATTAAAAATAATATTATATAATAATTTCGAAAGCCATTTCGGAGCAAAAATCCTTTTAAAACCTTTTTATAAGGCCCGTGTACAAAATCCAGAGACAAATCTCAAAGAAATCGATAAAACCAGAAAATCACTGAAAATATTCTAAGTGTTGGAAAATAGTCCAAAACTGACGCGAACCCAAGTTCGGAAAATTATTCGGACCAGCAGACTAAATCCGAATGGCATGAAAATTGGTAGGAACGTAGTCCGACATTCCTACTTCAGAACGCAAAAAGAATTACTCGATTCCGACTTGAAACAAAGGCGTAGCGACGTTCCAAAGTCGGACACAGAAACATGAAATGCACTGTTTTGCACAGCGATCTGGGTTCAACTCTGACAGGAAATTCGAAGGGTTTAATGAACTCAGATGATGACCAAACTTTCCAGATATGGATTTCATAACTCGATCTTTCCAACGAGACCAAAATCGTCAAATTCCGACTAGCGGTACAAAAGTTATGACCAAAATAGTTTCAGTTTCATCCACAGAGCTAATATGTGTATCGCTCTTGGGAAGATAGTAGAAAAATCAATTTTTGACCTAGTTAGACTCAAAATTACAGAAAACTCACTGAACAAAAATTGTAGCATATGTTTTATGCTTTCCGGAACATCCAAAATTATCTAATTCATATAAAAAACGAGAGAGGTACATGCAAAACAATATCAGATTGAAACTCAAGATAACTTGTTAAAGACAGAATTGGACTTCTGTCTTTGAACGCATTTCAGGTCATCTAAATAGCAAAATTACAGAAAACTCACAGAACAAAAATTGTAGCATATGTTTTAAGCTTTCTGGAACATCCAAAATTATCTAATTTGGATCAAAAACGAGAGAGATACATGCAAAACAATATCAGATTGAAACTCAAGATAACTTGTTAAAGACAGAATTGGTCTTCTGTCTTTGAATGCATTTCAGGTCATCTAAATGGCAAAACTATAGAAAACTCACTGAACAAAATTTTAGCATATGTTTTAACCTTTCCGGAACATCCAAAATTATCCAATTTGGATCAGAAACGAGAGAGATACATGCAAAACAATATCAGATTGAAACTCAAGATAACTTGTTAAAGACAGAATTGGTCTTCTGTCTTTGAATGCATTTCAGGTCATCTAAATGGCAAAATTATAGAAAACTCACTGAACAAAAATTGTAGCATATGTTTTATGCTTTCCGGAACATCCAAAATTATCTAATTTGGATAAGAAACGGGTAACTTATGGCCAAATCAATTTCAGGTTTTTATTTTATCAACCATGTAGTTTGTTGTCAGGTCAGCAACAAATAAATGTGATTTCGATCATTCAAACCACAAAATTAGGCAAAGCTCAAAACATAAAAGTTATAGCCTATAGAATAAACTTTCCATAACATTAAGAAAATCTTAATTCCGATTTAAGATGAATGAGATATGCCTAATTTACTAACAGCAATAAACTAATTATAATTTCAGCTAGCATATATTACCTCAACCAATATAGCAAGCAACTTGTGTGCACACCCAAAATGAAAGCAAAGAGGATCAAAGAGCTATGATTCACATGTTACATAATAAAACATGTGTTACTAAATGATTACTGAAATCAAAAGATGATTAAACACATATTAGAAGAGGTTTTTATCAATATACCTCTCACAAAAGCAACAAAGACTACTATAGCATCAATCCAAGTTAGCAAAAGATGATTAGGAGGCTATAAGATCAAAAAAACACATAAAACATGTGTTGCCAATTAAATTTCAGAAATTAGAGAGATATAAAAATGGATTTGAGATGGGTATTTGCATTATCTTTGCATATAATGACTTGCATAAGCAAAAACTAGAAAGAGATGAAGATAGAGGCCATTTTTGTTATGAAAGCTTTAGAAAATGATTAGGGTTTTGATTAGGGATGAATGAATGAGGTTTGGAGAGTATGAGATAATTTATAGAGGAGGTTTAGGGTGGGTTATTGGGCTAGGTTTAGAAACCCAATAAGAAGAGAGTTATTTACATGTTTTTTTTAAAAAATTAGTCTAAGTGTTCATGTATGTTTATAAAACTCATTTTTCTTATCCAAACCCGTTTTAAAATCTCTCCTAAAATATTTAACTTTCAAAAAATATAATTTTATCCTCATTTTAAAATCTCATATTTCCCATTTAATTAAAATAGCCTTTTTTCACATAAATTTTGTTATTCCAAAACCTTTTATGCTTCATTAAAATAAATAAAAATCCTAACTTTTATTTATTAGTTGGTAATGCAAATCTCGGGTTGTTACATGGAATCACTGGAGATTATCTGCTTATCTAGTTTTATCTATCTCAGTTCTGTTGTTCTATTCAGCTTGTACTTGGTTATCATATTGAGACTTCTGCTGTATCTTATTTAACTCTGATATATTTACATAGTAGCTTCATGAACTACTATTCTTTTACTTCCGCTGCATTATATTACTCTGTGTCTGTGATCTTTGATTATTTATTTACTGTATATTCTAAGTTTTGGCAAATATAAATTAACAATTTGGTATGTTGAGCAATTCAATTCTGACATGTGCGGATGCGAATGGTCCAAAATAGCGGGTCGTTACAGAGATAGAATTGAAAAGAATGAGGCCAGACAAACTAAAAGAATGAACGGGCACGAAGAATTTTCAAGTAAGGATGGCTTCTCATTTTCCAAACATCAGATTTGTGAGACTCCTAGCATGCCAAGTCTATTAGTCTACCTATTTAAAATAAATAAGCTACATACAAAAGATAAATATGAAAAAAAAAATACAGAAAATAACCGCGTGAAATACACTGAAAAATTACAGTTTCGAAAGGTATAAATCAAAATTTATTAAAACGAAAAACAGAGAAAATATCAGAATCAATTTTTTATTTGATTGGAATTTGAAATAAAATTACACAGAAAAATAAACTTCCAAATTATCTGATGGAAATTTACCAGTTGTTATGTTAAGACGGACGCATTTCAAATATCAAATTTAAATTTCAAAATTTTATTGTTTAAAGTTTCACAAAATTTCAATTAAATATATAAATAAACAAATAAAATTATCTAAAATTTACGGGTCGTTACAACTCGAGTCTATCATTTCAATCCATAACGATTTTTCCCTATTCTATAGATCGTTCGGGTATGTATCATTTCAACCCATAGGGAACTTATAGTTTATAACAATATAAAATACAACATCCCGTCATCCAATATCGACAAATCAAACATCCATCATAATCATCATCCAAATCAATCAATAAACATCAATAGATAACTGATAATCAATACAGGTATTAAATTGACAAATTTAAAAACTCAATATTAAATTAACAATGATTAAATGTAATAAAAGTCAAATTTAACTAGAATGACAATTTAAACATACCAAACATCAATCAATTAATTTCTAATCACATCATAAATCAAATTTAACTAATATAAGATAATTTAGTAGTTGTGAGTGGGTTAAAACACTCACCTTTGATTTTAAATCGAATTAAAATCCAATTTAAGCCCAAAATTTAAACTCTCTCAAAATTTGTCCAAACTAGCGTCAAAATATCCGGAATTTTGATACGATCCCAACGGAACAAAACGCGCATGAATCGGACCTCATATGTAAAAGTTACGCATATTAGAACACTCGAATAGAAACTAAAAATCAAAATAAAATAATAAAAAAAAAACATTTACCCACGTCAGCACGAGCCGCCTCTCCTCTTCGCAAAATGACGATCATACCCAAATCCTAGCGCACTCGAAGTTGCCACCGCCATTGCCTACATGAAGTCGCACGTGCTCCAGACCGCCCTGACATCGCCGACCTTTACCCACGCGTCTTGGCTAACCCCCGACCATCCTAGCACCACCTCAAATTACGTGACCTAATTGAATTTTCACGCCAGTCTATCCGTTGAAACGACGTGCGACACACCTAGATGAACTCCCCTCAGCACTCTCACAACACGGTGCCCGCGGTTCGACGATCGGTCGGAGTTGATCGATACATGATGAACGTCCGAGGATTAATCACCCAATTTCGGCCACATGGCAACCCAGATCAAAAAAAACTATAGATTTGACTTGCGCTCGTCGAGAGCTTCGAATTGGTATATAATTCGATATATTTTGAAGAGTTTAAATTTTGGAATTGAATTTGAAATTGAATTTGCAATTTGGGAATTAGGGTTTTGTAATTGGATTTGGTTCTGCCATTGAGAAGGAGAAGTAGACAGATGAAATGTACATACTGAAAAATGAAATAAGAATATAGCTAGGGTTTATAACATGCTATATATAGGCAGATCAGAAATAGAAATGAATGGATTAGATTGAAACGATTGGAACGATAAACGACCCAAAAAGGCCGTTCTATCTCCGGAACGAAAATGGGTCATCCCATATATCAAAATAGATGTTTTCGATATTTTTAAACCTAATGGAATAAGTTTCAAGTCCTAATTCCATCGTATGAAGAAGTTAGCTTAAAATCAGCTTATTTCAAATTGATTTCAATTAAATCGATTTCTAGGTGTTTCGAGCCTGTGCAATCAAACGGCAAGTCCGATCGCTACGAAACTTGAAATCCTATAATAATTCACTGTTACGGATCCGATGAAACTAGTTTCGTCGAAATCCGACACAGTTGCCAAAATGGCTATTTTCACATTAATTAAATAAATTATTATCAAATTAACTTTATCACTTCTTACATTCAAATTAATTAACTAACCATTTTTGTCATTTTTATTTTTTTAGACATTTACAATAATTTAAAACAAGTCTATAATTTCAGTGTTAACTATTACATCAGTTGCAGTGTTCAGTTTCAACTGTAATTAATCCAATTAATTAAAATTTAATTCCAATAAATTTATTAAATTTGGTTTCAACTCTTTTTATTCAATCAATTTTTACTCTAATAACATAGTTAATATTTGTTTATATCTTATTTCACTAATATGCTACAATTTTCATCTTTTATTTGCATTAACTACTATATTTCCATTTTATTGAAATTTTTGTCAATTATATTAAAATGTAGAATCTTAATAAATTAATTTATCTTTGTTTCACCCTTTTTATTTCATCAATTGTTGTCTTGTAAATATAACTAACATGTCCATCCATTTTATTACATTCACCCTTTTATAATTATTGACTTGACTCATATTAAAGTAACATTTAACTTGCATTTAATTGCAATTGATTAAATGAATTGGTAACAAATAACAATCGTCACTATTTCTACATTTAGTAACGTTTGTAAGTTTATTGTTTACAAGCAAATGTTACAACAACTCTCATTACACTCATTTTATTAAATTTCCAATCATTACACATCATTTTATCAATTAATCAACATTTAATTTATCAATTGCTCCTTTAATCCAATTATCCGTTCATACATACGTTACTAAAATTTATTTACAATCCATATCAATTATAACTCTTTAATTCTTTTCATTAATTGGAATTACATTTAAAGCAGTTATCGGTCACCTTAAGTTAATACTATTTCACTTATTTCAGTTATATTCTTATTATTAAATCACAAATTTTTATTTCTTCCAACATTAAATCATAAAACCTTATTAAATTTACAATTTTTAACTATAGAAAATTATGGGTCGTTACACTCTCCCCCACTCAAAACTTTTCGTCCTCGAAAAGGAAAAAGAAGGAAAAAGAAGGAATCACATAGTCAATATATCTTTTTCAAATATTAAATTTATAAAAAATTAGTTTACATAATTAAATAATTTAAATAAAATATATCAATTTATAAACAATTAAATCCTTTTAAATTCAAGTTGATAAAGGTTTGGAAAACAATTTACAAAATTTTCTAAGTCCAAAATTTACGGAAAATTTGGGCAGAGTCTCCTTTGTACGGAGAGGTCTGGAAGAAATAATAATATCAATAATAACAATATATATCATATTTTCCAAAATAATATATCCCAAACCATGAGGAAAACAATATAATATTGCTAGAAAACAGTAATCCGAGAACGTACCTATTTGTCAGGCAAATAATGCTTATTTTATGAAATCAAAAGTAGTAGCAATTGCATCCATAACCTGTATTTCACTTATATAATCCAAAGAAGTTAATAATTATAAAATGAGGAATATTTATATTGTTTCAATTCATAACAAATTTACTTTATGTCTCCAAAACATTTTATAAACTCCTCTTTTAAATCCTAAGTCCGTTTCTAAAACTCTATTTATAAATCTCGAAAAGATTTATAAATAAATAATAATCCTTTACCTCAAAAATTATTGTATAATAATAACTAATAATTTTAAAACGTTATTAATAAACAATAATAATTTACCTTCACTATTATTATAAATAATAATGATTGATTTCCACAACATTATTAATAAATCGTTATCAATAAATTTCAGACCATAATAATTATTTAAATAAATAACTTCCAAAATATTAAAATATTAATAAATAACTTTAAAACAACATTAAGTATAAATAAATAATCTTGAAACAATATGAATAATAATAACCTTTAAAACCATATTAAATATAAATAAATAACTTAAAAACAAGATTAATCTAAATAAATAATCTTAAAACAACAATATTAAATATAACTTTTAAAACATTTCTACTAAAACACCATATAATAAGGTTGGAGTAAAATAGAAATTAACCCGCTTTTAAACAAAATATTTTCGAAAACCAAATTCAGATTTAAAATCATCTCATGTCTAAAAATTCAACTCCAACTCCAATGACAATTTATAGTATATTTAAAATACTAACTTGAGGCCAATAGCTAACAAATGCTTAACCAATCTCGATATTGGTTTTCTACTTCTAATGGGTTTCGATTTCGGATATAAACATGTCATAACCAATGGTGTCCATATATCAGGTTTCATATCCAACAATTCATATAATAGGAATTTTATTGGAAATAAACCAACATTAGCGAGGAATCCCATTGGATCCCTCCAACCTACCCCTACATCATAGCTTTTACATATCAGCACATATATATGTAAATAAAATCAACAGTAGTGAGGAATCCTGTTGGATCCCTCCAACCTGTCCCCCAGCATCACAATCATTATATAATTTTATAATATAGGTCATCCGCTCTAGGGGCGGGAATGAATCCAAAGCAACTGATAAAATAGTAAATCAACTAAATATCTAATCAACAATTTTTATCAACTATATAATATTACTAGTTAACCAAAAAGTTGAGTTTAACTCATCTAAATTCCTGTTAACCCCAAAGTGTTATGGTTCCGTCTGAATTTAAACGACGTTCGAATTCAGCGAAAATTCAGCGAGCTCCAATTAACTCCAATCAAATCCATGACGTAGTTTATATCCATACGATCCTAACGTGATTGACCGCTTTAGATTTGGGCCTAAAATGAATAAGTTATTGGTTTTATAAAACTTACAAATTAAATATTAAAATTTATTCATTAATCCATCATTAGTTATAAACCTTAATTAGCTTAATTAACTTCCATTAACCCTCCTTCTCCCTCTCACTCTCACTCACGTTCGAAAATAAATTCCAGGCGCCCTTTCTTGCTCACCATGCCACCATGCTGCCTCGCCTTCACTCGCAACCACCACTGGAGGACGCCCTGACCACCACGAAGCCAACCCCACTAGCCTCACCCTCCTTCGAGCTGCCTATGTGGAGATCTTAACCTGAAACCCACAATGACGATGAACTTAACTGCCACTGCCTTTGACCACCATCTATCGCCGCAGCCTCATAGTAGCAACCCCTCAACGTCCACAGCCTTCCTATGCCATCGTGACCCTCCACCATGCCTCCTCCGCCACTGCCGAGCTAAAAAACCCAATTCCGATCATCTGCAAATTGCCGCCACCTCTCCTTCTTAGAAGAAGATCCCACCGTTGGTTGCCTACATCTCGTCGTTGCCGACGTTTCTCAAGTTGATGCCGAGCTCCGATATGGACTGTAGTGGCGCCATGTGTTATTGTTCGTTGGATGGTGAAGTATAAAATTTGAAAATGTTGAACTTCTTTTTATGATACAGGCGTGATTTTATTGGGGAGATGCAGTATGGTTTACAAGGTGGGAAGGATGGCTGAACAGTATAGGGTATGGGTTGAGTATGGTTAACATACATACATACATATGTATATTATATTCCAAAATATTCGACACTACACATCCAAAAATATCGAACTCCAATCAAGGCATGTCGCCTGACATTTTATATGTAATATCCCTATTTCGAACACAATGGAACTAGTCTCGAGACCTAATTCGATCATATATAGAAGATAGCTTTTCAAACCCAATTTTATTATAAATTTCTATAATTAGTTTCTAAGCGTTTCGAGCTCGCACGACCAAATGATACGTCCAATCACCACAAAAATTGTCGGCATACAATAACTCGGTATTATGGATCCAATGAAACTTGTTTCATCGAGATCCGAGACAGTGCTCCAAAAGTCTATTTTCACAAGTTAATTAATACGATTATTATAAAACAAATTTTAATCATTTTTAAATTCAAATTCAAAAGTTTACTATCTTCGTTCTTATCCAAATAGAGTTTTAATCAACTTCTGAAATCGTTTTCATTAACATTAAATGCCAGTAAATTATTTAAACAAATTACAATATTAAAATTACTATCCCAATTAACAAAATTTGCCAATCCAATAGATCCTTATTTTTGAGATCTAAGCTATTTAACTTATAAAAAAATAATTCAATATTTAAAATCAATTATATATTCCAAATTCGATTTACTAAAATTCTGGGTCATCACATTCTCCCCCCTTAAAAGAATTTCTTTCTTGAAATTAGCATGTAAGAAAATGCCCAAACCCATTAAGTTTTTTTAAAACAAACTAGTTGAAATAGATTGCCAAATATTTTAAGCCTTTAACTTTCCAAAAGAATCAATTTGTTAAAACTTCATCATCACCTTTCGTAAGTCTTTAAATTCATTCACATTTACTAATTAATACCATTACAAGTTATAACATAAGATTTTAGTTACCAAAAATTTTCCAAAATTCTCAAAAAATTTCTAACGTCTTAAATTATAGAAAATTTTGCATGCGTCTTCTTTGCGCGGCTAGAACGGAACAAGTACAAATCGCTGCTACGGCCCCAAACCAACAAAAGAAAACAAAAGCCAAGTGGCTCAATCAAAAAATCATCAAACCAAACAACAATATAAACATGTACCTATTTGTCGGGCAACCAAATTCTACTCGTGAGACCAAAGGCATCAAACTAGCTTTTGCTTCTATATACCTGCATCTTACTTACGAATGATATCCAATCATATAATTCATAATCATATTATTTTGTACTTTCATTTGTCAATATTTACTTTACTCACATTCACTTATTACCTAGTATATTCTTTTCAATACTATAACACTTAAAGACCATTCCATCAAATTTTATATTTAACAACATTTCACTCCATACTAAATTCATTTATGGATCATTTTATAAAATTAAACTTAAGTTTATAAACATGTTATTCAATTCTTCTTATGTTTATTGTCACTTCACAGCTTAAGTCCATATCCATTTTAAATCAAATTCAATCTCATTTAACTCAATTAATTGTTCAATTGCATTATTCAATTCTATCAACAATATTCTAAACCATAAACAATTTATTTATTTAATTAGTTCATTCATTAATTTCATTTCAAATCACAATCAATTCCATTTTCGAAAATTATTGCATTTAACCTAACTTAGGTTAATTCTTTCCAAATTCATTTTATTTAAACTAAGCTAAATATCACTTCAATTCTTTTGCTTTTCTTAAAATTTATATTCAACAATTTAAAACTTTGTTTTAACTTACTAATTCTCAAAAATTTAAAGTTACAAAACTTATTTTCTCATATTTTCATAAAACACTTAGATGAAAATTTTCAGACTTCAAACACCTCGTTCTTATTTTATATTATTTTGAAACAATACCATTAGTAATTTCTTTGTATTTCAATCATACTTTTGAATTTCAAAATCAAAACTAGTTTTACCAAAACAAAACTCCAATAGTAGTAATTCCTCCCTTGGAAACCCAAAAATGAACGTCGATGATGTTGCAGTTATCATCGAAATTATTTTCCAGTGACCAAAGTGAGTTCAGTTCTTTCTTAACACTTTTAAATTCCATTTTCAAATATTTCCATTCAAATTTTTTTTCCAAATAATAATAATATTATTTTCCAAAACTTTGAAAAACAATTTTCAAAATCAGTGGGACTTAAATTCTCAAATTCTCAACTTTTAATCCTTCATATTTACAAATCATATTTATAAATTTCCTTATATATAATTTCACTATGGTTATATAAAACCCTTCCTTAATTGTTATCTTCGTTTACATTATAATAAAAACAAATTTTATTAGAATACAAACAACAAATGATAATAATCAAATATTATCATTTACTAACAACCAAACACACCACATATACTAAAATAACTTCGGAAAAATTATTCCTTTATATATAGAATATACTAACCTATTTCATCCCAGACATTTATAACAACATGTCCTCACAATTGCTGATAAATACAACAGTGAATACAGTACAAATATTGTGACGACCGCCCATAACCCCTGCACTGAACCTAGATAAAGTGCGCTGTAAAATGTGCCAGGCAGCCATGGACGATTGTCAAGGTAAATTAAAACAACAGAATCTATCGTATAACTCACAGGGAATGGACAAAATACAATAGAACATATATATATAGTGAAGCTTCACAGAATAGAGTCTCATCAATAAAATTTCATAATAGTTGAAACAAACATCTGAATAGTCAATACAACAAGCCTCACTACATATCACTCAGAGAATACAAAGCAGCGGAACATCCAGTACATATAATAAGTAGATAATATGCAATACTCCAGCTCATCTTCGTCATCAGCAACGTGGAAAGCAAGAACAGCACCTGTCACCTGCTACCTAGTCTGCCCGTCCCAAAATGGACGAACAGCCCAAGGCAATAAGAGGTAAAACATAAAGCCTTGAGTCAGACAACAGTCTTAGTGAGCAGTAAATTAACTAACAACATACCAAAAGAGCATAAAGGAAAAGGAATAGGAATACAACCCTCCCACTCCACCTCTTTCTACAGTGATAGCCCCCAAACACACACTAAGCAGAAGCAAGCATAGCAAAGCATACAATTTAAAGTAAAGCAATTATCACTCGAGTCAAGAGCGATGTTTTCCAAGTACAAATCCCAAGGTCTAAACCAAGGTCAGATAAGCACCCAGGAAATACCGCTCTTGAGACCGAATGACGATACAACCAAACATCCATGACTCGGGCTATCACTGTTATCCTTGCTTCGATACCACCGTTAATTCAATGACCGGCACCTACTTTCAGCCGTCCGTCAAGGGCTAATGGAAACCCCGGTTCTAGACATAACTCCCGCACGTCGTCGTGACCCGTGCCTAGGATTATCGAATCTGCCCAGAGTACTCGACCATCAACGGTTAGTCTTTTGGGCGTCCCCATGTACTCTTGCTTGGAGCATGCTAGAACCTTCAACAACGATGAGATCTCAGCCTCCTAGTCATCCTCCTCGACGACTATTTCCATACTAGCTCAAGCGCCTCTCGAGCAAACCATTATCCTCAACTCGAATCATTTCACCGAGTTATCAACATGCTTGGAATGATCCCGTCTGGATTAGACCAAGGCTATCTCATATCATACTTCGCCTCTTCATCATCATAGCAAAGTCTCATCTCAACATCATCATCGAATCTATCCATATGAGCTTCATCACCCGTTACATATGTCACGAGCAGCTTTTCCAATTCAAGAGCCTTTCCCTTAGCTTTTGAATCATCTTCGACCATCTTGTCTAAAAAAAATCATCAATCATCTAATTCATAGCAATCAATCAAGTCAAACATCAATCCAAGTAATCAAGCATTCAAATATAGGCTAAATGGACAATTATAACAATAATGGCAATTTCGTAATTAAAGAGTTGAAAGTCTAACAAGCATGAAAACATGAACAATATCTCTATAATCTTGATGAATGAACTTGCATAGGTTATCATGTAGTAAAATGGTTGTCAAATCATCATAAACAATGGATCTACATGGATCTATACTTAGGTTTACAAAAATGCAAGGAAATCACTACTTTAACACAAAATCAAGCCAACAATCCGATATACTCCTTTGGATCCGTGTGAGAGATAATCACCACTCACCAAATCACCTAAACAACCCAAAAGCAACACAGTTCAGATCTGGACAGTGAAGGATCTAACTCGATCTATCACGAATCCGCTTCAAACTATGAAATCTCTCTTCAATGGATGAAGATCTTCAACTTTAGCTCTTGGATCTTCGATCTTGATCTTCGATTTGGATGAAAGGAAGCACTAGATTAGAGTGGAGAAAAGAAGTGAAGAAGTGTAGAAGTCGAGCTCTCAAAATGGCAGCACTTCGTCGCTTCGAAATCCGGATCCCAAAAAGTGAGAACAACCTTCCTATTTATAGCTGAAATTTCCTTAAGTCGTAGCCTCGGAGTTAGGTCGTCCCCAACTTACGACCTAAAACCCCCACCGACCTAAAGTCTTCAACCTAACAACCTCCGACTCAACAACCCCAAGTCTCTACGACTTACGACTTAAGAGAAATTACCATGACTTAGCGTCTCAGCACGCCCAAACGACCTACGACTTACCACACAAGCACTTACCGACCTAACAGGGCATACGACTTACGACCTAACACAGATCGTGACCTAACACTTAGACGCGACTTAACAACAGGTACGACCTAACACTTAGGCAAAACCCAGCGACCTAACGCAGACTGCCGCTACGACCTAACAACTTACTGAGTTACGACCTATGACTTATAAAACCTTGCGACCTAACAACTTAGCAACCCACGCGACCTAACAGTGTTATGACCTAACACTTAAGTCGTCTGAACGACTTAACTAACAAAGGCTGCTTACGACCTAACTAACAAAGCACCCCCATAGGTCGCTTACGACCTAACTACTTAACCTTAAGTCGCTCAAACGACCTAACACAAAACTCCTAGGTCGCCCACCGCTACCCCAGCTTCCTTAGGTTGTTGCCGACCTAACTATACTAACTCGGCAACTACTAGGTCGCAAACTCTCTTAACTCGCTAACTTCTATAAGTCGTCAACACTTAGGTCGCTCGACCGACCTAACCTACCATACGACCTAACCACCTACGACCTAAAATCCTTAAGTCGCTAACTCACTTAATCCCTTAGGTCGCTAACATCCTATAGGTCGTCCCAACCGACCTAACACTTAACCAGTTCACTTCCTTAGGTCGTCCCCAACTTACCACTTCAACTACTGATGTCAAGATGCAATGCTACTAGTAGTAAGTCGGAGCTGAAGCATCCTAAGTCGCACACGACCTACGACATACCCTAGGTCGTTAACGACCTATGACTTAGACTCAGGACGACTTATCACAAATGCGACCAAACGTCAATTGTTTTACAATGTTTCGATCCGTAAAAATACGGGTCGTTACATTCTCTCCCCCTTAGGAATTTCGCCCTCGAAATTCCAAACAAACAAAGCAATCATAGACCATTCTGCATGCCTACCATCCATAGCAATCAACAAACCACGCATCCAATTCTAGCTTAACATGCAGAATTCTAAAACTTAGAACAAGTTACAATGTCGTGAGATGACACGACACCTTAGGGCCATACCTTGAAGAGTTCAGGATGAGCTGCTTTCATCCTCTCTTCCACCTCCCACGTACAGTCGTTATCATCATCACTCCATTGTACCTTGAGCAACTTAACTACCTCCCTCCTAAGCTGTTTCGTGTCGGTTTCAACAACACGAAGCGGCTTACGAGGTCTCTTATCGACTGGATCAACTTTGAAATCTTCACAAAAACCATATCACCTACGTCAAATTCCAAATCCTTACGACGCTTATCGGCATAACTCTTCTGACGGTCTTGGGCTGCCTTCATTCGTTGCCGAATGATCTTTATACAATCCGAAGTCTGTCGAATCATCTCTGGCCCAAGTATCAACTTTTCTCCAGTTTCTAACCAACATGTCGGTGAGTTACACGGTCTTCCATACAATGCCTCATACGGTGCCATACCAATGCTTGACTGGTAACTATTGTTGTACGCAAATTCCACCAAATGAAGGTGATCTTCCCATGATCCTCCGAAATCCAAAACACAAGCTCTAAGAAGATCTTCCAAAACTCGGTTGACTCTCTTGGTCTGACCATCTGTTTGAGGGTGATAAGCTGTACTCAAACACAACTCGGTTCCCAAAACTTCCTGGAAGCTCTTCCAAAATCCACTAGTGAACAATGGGTCTCGATCGCTCACTATACTCTTCGGAATTCCATGGAATCGAACTATCCACTTAACAAACAACTCAGCCAACTTTGATGCAGTCCTAGTCGATCGAACAGGAATGAATCTTGCACTCTTAGTCAGACGATCTACAATGACCCAAATCCCTTCATTTCCCGTTCTTATTCTGGGTAACCCATCAATAAAATCCTTCGATACTTGCTCCCACTTCCATGTAGGAACCTCTAAAGGCTGAAGCAATCCACTAGGCTTCTTCTGTTCAGCTTTTACCAACTGGCAATTCATACACTTGGAAATAAAATTTCCAACATCCTTCTTCATGCCTTCCCAGTAGTAGGTTCTCTTCATATCCCGATACATCTTATTTCCACCTGGATGAATTGTCAACTTCGAGTGATGACTATCCTTCAGAACTTCACTCCTCAATTCATCTATATCGGGAACAACTAGTCGTCCTTGCTTCCGAAGACAACCCTCTCGATCGACCTCGAATCCTTTATCCTTTTCTGGATCCAATCCAGATTCCAATTCATGGATAATCTTGACAAGCTTATCGTCTCGCTTTTGGCTCTCGCCAATCCTTTCCACAAGAAAAGGTCTTATCGATAAGTTTGCCAACATTTCAGGTTCCAATTCACATCTAGGCCTGAAGTCAAATCCAGCTAAATACTCGAGATTCTTCAATTCTAAAAACATGGCTCCCAATCCTGCATGTCTTCAACTTAACGCATCTGCCACTGCGTTACCTTTTCCCAGAGTATAAGCTATACCAAAATCATATGATGCCAAAAACTCTAGCCAACGTTGTGCCGAAGATTCAAAGCCTTTTGGGAGAAAAGATACTTCAACGACTTATGATCTGTAAACAGCTCGAATCGAACTCCCAATAGATAATGTCTCCACATCTTCAGAGCAAAAACAATCGCCGCTAACTCCAAATCATGAGTCGGGTAATTCCTTTCATGCGGCTTCAGTTGTCGACTGGCATACGCAACAACTTTATCCTTCTGCATCAGCACTGCTCCAAGTCCAGTACCACATGCGTCGGTGTAAACCACCATCTCATCATTCCCACTTGGAATAGTCAAAATAGGAGCACTCGTCAGTCGCTCTTTCAGGATTCCGAAAGCTTGCTCACACTTAGCATCCCATCTGAACATTTGGTTCTTTTTCGTCAATCCTGTCAATGGTGCAGCCACCTTGGAGAAGTCTTTGATAAACCGTCGATAATATCCTGCTAATCCAAGAAAACTTATCACATCCGTTGCATTCTTAGGTCTAACCCAATCCTGGATTGCTGCCACCTTAGCGGGATCAACCGCTATTCCACTTCCAGAGATAACATGGCCTAAGAACCTCACTTCACTCTTCCAGAAGTGACACTTCGAAAACTTAGCCTTCAGCTGATGTTTCCATAAGATTTCCAAAACAATTCGCAAGTGTGTCTTGTGTTCTTCTTCAGTTCTGGAATAAATCAGAATATCATCCACGAACACAAGTACAAACTTGTTCAACTGATCTCTGAACACTCTATTTATAAGATCCACAAAATATGCCGGCGCGTTAGTCAATCCAAACGGCATTACCAGCCACTCAAAGAAACCGGATGGTGTTCGAAAAGCAGTCTTCGGCACACTATCCTTAGCCACTCTCAACTGGTGAAATCCCATTGCCAAATCCATCTGAGAAAACACCTTAGCTTCGTGAAGCTGATCAAACAAGTCATCTATTCTCGGCAATGGATACTTGTTCTTCTTAGTCACCTTATTCAGCTCACGATAATCCACACACTATCTCAACGACCCATCTACCTTGGTTGCGAATACAACTGGTGCACCCCACTCGGACACACTACGCCGAATGAATCCTTTCCGCAAAAGATCATCAACTTGCACCCTCAACTCTTGCTGTTCCCTAGGCGCCATCCGCCTAAGAGGCATCACAACAGGTCTGGCTCCTTCAACTAGATCTATACGAAACTCGATCTCTCTATGCGGCGGCAACCCTTTGACTTCGTCAAAGACATCCTCGAATCCATTCGCGATTGGCACTAATGACAGTCCATCCCGTGGAACAACTAGCGAATACATGAAGCTCATGAAGACGCCTTCTTCATACTTACATCGTATCACAATCTTTCGCCCCTCCACATTCTCGACTGTCACTTCCAGCCTCTCACAATCAACCTTTGCCGCATACCTCCTAAGCTAGTCCATACCCAAAATAATTCCGAACCCAGCAAAGTTCAGAACAAAACAATCACAAACAAAAGAGCAATCATGACTCGATACAATCAGACCACGGCAAAGCATACACAAGCAAGACGAACCCCCAACTGGATTAGTCACAATCAATGGCCTATCAACAATATCCGGTTCTAAACCTAACCGGCCTATAAGTTCGCTACAAACAAACGAATGTGACGCCCCAGTATCAAACAGAACTCTAACTGGAACATCACATAAGAAAAGAGTACCTTGAACCACCACACTCTTTCCTTTCTCTTCAGCGGTAGGAGCTTTTGAAGATGATGGAACAGCTCCCAAAGCATATGCTTGCACAGTCTGCTTGTCCCTCCGTGGTTCTGGACAATTCTTCCTGATATGCCCCGGTTTGTCACAGCTGTGACACTTCATCGGTATCTTCGGATTCTTACAATCCCTGGAGAAATGGCCCTTCTGCTGACAATTGTAGCAGGTCACTTCGCCCTTCTGCTTCTTCTAGCCACCCTTCCCTTTTTGCTGCTGCTGCTTCCTTTTCTTGTTTCCACTCTGCTGGGGTTTAGACTCTTCCCTGGTCACAGCAACAACAGATCCTTCCTTAGGAAATAGATTCTCGTGTTTGAGAGCTTCCTCCACAAGCTTCTAAAATGAATCGTCCATATGACCCACCGGTCTTGGAGCCTGAACTTGATCTCCAACATCTACTGATGGCCCCGGGGCTGACATCCTTCTCATGATCGAGGTCATCATGGCTTCGAACATAGCAACATAATCAGTAGCACCCTCAACAGCACGGCCTTCCCTAGCAGCTGGTCTCCCTCTTCGACTCATTCTCAATATCTATAAAAAGAAATGATTAGCACATCTAGAGAAACAACTGCATACAGGACTCAAACTCTACTAAGCTACTATATTATATATAGTAATCATCCATCAAAATACAATTACGTCTCTCATGCGTAGTTATGTCAGCGAGCGTTAGGTAAAATCGATTAACCAATGCTCTGATAACAAATGTGACGACCGCCCATAACCCCTGCACTGAACCTAGATAAAGTGCGTTGTAAAATGTGCCAGGCAGCCATGGACGATTGTCAAGGTAAATTAAAACAACAGAATCTATCGTATTACTCACAGCGCATGGACAAAATACAATAGAACATATATATATATAGTGAAGCTTCATAGAATAGAGTCTCATCAATAAAATTTCATAATAGTTGAATACAAACATCTGAATAGTCAATACAACAAGCCTCACTACATATCACTCAGAGAATACAAAGCAGCGGAACATCCAGTACATATAATAAGTAGATAATATGCAATACTCCAGCTCATCTTCGTCATCAGCAACGTGGAAAGCAAGAACAGCACCTATCACCTGCTACATAGTCTGCCCGTCCCAAAATGGACGAACAGCCCAAGGCAATAAGAGGTAAAACATAAAGCCTTTAGTCAGACAACAGTCTTAGTGAGCAGTAAATTAACTAACAACATACCAAAAGAGCATAAAGGAAAAGGAATAGGAATACAACCCTCCCACTCCACCTCTTTCTACAGTGATAGCCCCCAGACACACACTAAGCAGAAGCAAGCATAGCAAAGCATACAATTTAAAGTAAAGCAATTATCACTCGAGTCAAGAGCGATGTTTTCCAAGTACAAATCCCAAGGTCTAAACCAAGGTCAGATAAGCACCCAGGAAATACCGCTCTTGAGACCGAATGACGATACAACCAAACATCCATGACTCGGGCTATCACTGTTATCCTTGCTTCGATACCACCGTTAATTCAATGACCGGGACCTACTTTCAGCCGTCCGTCAAGGGCTAATGGAAACCCCGGTTCTAGACATAACTCCCGCACGTCGTCGTGACCCGTGCCTAGGATTATCGAATCTGCCCAGAGTACTCGACCATCAACGGTTAGTCTTTTGGGCGTCCCCATGTACTCTTGCTTAGAGCATGCTAGAACCTTCAACAACGATGAGATCTCAGCCTCCTAGTCATCCTCCTCGACGACTATTTCCATACTAGCTCAAGCGCCTCTCGAGCAAACCATTATCCTCAACTCGAATCATTTCACCGAGTTATCAACATGCTTGGAATGATCCCGTCTGGATTAGACCAAGGCTATCTCATATCATACTTCGCCTCTTCATCATCATAGCAAAGTCTCATCTCAACATCATCATCGAATATATCCATATGAGCTTCATCACCCGCTACATATGTCACGAGCAGCTTTTCCAATTCAAGAGCCTTTCCCTTAGCTTTTGAATCATCTTCGACCATCTTATCTAAAACAAATCATCAATCATCTAATTCATAGCAATCAATCAAGTCAAACATCAATCCAAGTAATCAAGCATTCAAATATAGGCTAAATGGACAATTATAACAATAATGGCAATTTCGTAATTAAAGAGTTGAAAGTCTAACAAGCATGAAAACATGAACAATATCTCTATAATCTTGATGAATGAACTTGCATAGGTTATCATGTAGTAAAATGGTTGTCAAATCATCATAAACAATGGATCTACATGGATCTATACTTAGGTTTACAAAAATGCATGGAAATCACTACTTTAACACAAAATCAAGCCAACAATCCGATATACTCCTTTGGATCCGTGTGAGAGATAATCACCACTCACTAAATCACCTAAACAACCCAAAAGCAACACACTTCAGATCTGGATAGCGAAGGATCTAACTCGATCTATCACGAATCCGCTTCAAACTATGAAATCTCTCTTCAATGGATGAAGATCTTCAACTTTAGCTCTTGGATCTTCGATCTTGATCTTCGATTTGGATGAAAGGAAGCACTAGATTAGAGTGGAGAAAAGAAGTGAAGAAGTGTAGAAGTCGAGCTCTCAAAATGGCAGCACTTCGTCGCTTCGAAATCCGGATCCCAAAAAGTGAGAACAACCTTCCTATTTATAGCTGAAATTTCCTTAAGTCGTAGCCTCGGAGTTAGGTCGTCCCCGACTTACGACCTAAAACCCCCACCGACCTAAAGTCTTCAACCTAACAACCTCCGACTCAACAACCCCAAGTCTCTACGACTTACGACTTAAGAGAAATTACCACGACTTAGCGTCTCAGCACGCCCAAACGACCTACGACTTACCACACAAGCACTTACCGACCTAACAGGGTATACGACTTACGACCTAACATAGATCGTGACCTAACACTTAGATGCGACTTAACAACAGGTACGACCTAACACTTAGGCAAAACCCAGCGACCTAACACAGACTGCCTCTACGACCTAACAACTTACTGAATTACGACCTACGACTTATAAAACCTTGCGACCTAACAACTTAGCAACCCACGCGACCTAACAATGTTACGACCTAACACTTAAGTCGTCTGAACGACTTGACTAACAAAGGCTGCTTACGACCTAACTAACACAGCACCCCCATAGGTGGCTTACGACCTAACTACTTAACCTTAAGTCGCTCAAACGACCTAACACAAAACTCCTAGGTCGCCCACCGCTACCCCAGCTTCCTTAGGTCGTTGCCGACCTAACTATACTAACTCGGTAACTACTAGTTCGCAAACTCTCTTAACTCGCTAACTTCTATAAGTCGTCAACACTTAGGTCGCTCGACCGACCTAACCTACCATACGACCTAACCACCTACGACCTAAAATCCTTAAGTCGCTAACTCACTTAATCCCTTAGGTCGCTAACATCCTATAGGTCGTCCCAACCGACCTAACACTTAACCAGTTCACTTCCTTAGGTCGTCCCCGACTTACCACTTCAACTACTGATGTCAAGATGCAATGCTACTAGTAGTAAGTCGGAGCTGAAGCATCCTAAGTCGCACACGACCTACGACATACCCTAGGTCGTTAACGACCTATGACTTAGACTCAGGACGACTTATCACAAATGCGACCAAACGTCAATTGTTTTACAATGTTTCGATCCGTAAAAATACGGGTCGTTACAAATATAACCATGTATGTAAATACATCTCTAGGCCTCCAACTCGACCCTTGAAGCTCCAAAGCATCCAAACTAAACCTGTAATATGCTCGGTCAGACCCGAGAATTTTAACAAAATAACACCCGAGTTAGTGTGGTAAACCAGCGTGAGAAAAACACACCTCGATTCAATTTTAAAGTTATAAAATCCTTTTGAAAATAAAGGTATCTCGTAAGACCACGCCGCATATAAACATGGACGGGTTTTTACCTTCCGATAACCAAACCATTTCATATGAAATTCTCTGATATTATAATAGTGTCTAAAATACAAACACTTATTAATCATAGCGGAAATTGTTAAATTAATTAAATTCCAAAATAATAGGTATACAACTAAAATGGCACGTAATGGAAAATGGATTCCGTACAATGACTGGGCTACAAGGGTGACGCCCATCACGATGCATCTCTAGATAAAATAACTATAAGGACCTCGCCGGGATCCCTTGCCAACATAGAACCAGCCTACCACTTGACTGGTAGTACTGAATATGATCACCCCTCCGTTAATGGGCCTTGAAGCATACAAATGAGATATAATATCGACTCAAGATAGGGATGATTATACCCTAATTAGGAGCGATATCGACTCAAGATAGGGATGATTATACCCTAATTAGGAGCGATCCAATTAGTCCTGCTACATCTCCCCTCTTTTAGTCATTCCGGTTGATGAGGCTTGAGGCTACATTTTACCTTTTAAGTAGTACTTCTCACTTGGAATGCTAACACTTCCCTCCAGGCAATAATGTAATACCAGCATTCATCCATACAAGTTCGTTCTAAGACTAAACGAAACACTTGAGAGCACCACCTCCAATTCCATCATCTTCAAGATGTCTTCACTTTGAAATGCTTTAGTTGGATCGAAGTGGTTTTTGGATAACATATCCGATCCTAGTATCTTCGAAACAACTTTCGATAATTTTCGCTAAACTCAACCCCAGTTCTTTATGAAATAAACAACCAAAGATAAGAGCTGAGATCACCTCCTAACCGTTAGTGGACGGATTTCCTTATCATTTGTCATAGGAGAACAAAATGAGATTTATACGCTCAGTACAACATCATTGAAGATGATTGTGTCATATAACTCATGTGTTTCTCCTAGTTATTTCCAAAGTTACGTTTTGGGTCCAATTTCGATGGTCGGTTATTTAACTATCAACAACACACATTTGTATCAGGGATTTAATTCCATAGGGAAAACCAACATTGGTTAAGCACATAAGCAACCACTAGTCTCCTTAATTAAATCACTTTATATTACTTGTATAAAATACTTTCACAAAGATATATTCACAAATCCTTATATTTCCAGTACTTAGAAAATACCCATATACTTATCCCAACGGTATAAGTATATTCACATAATTAAGGAAGATTTCCTTTTTACACAATTCTAAAACCATTTACAAACTCCTTTAAAAATCTCTAAAATAATTTATAACTTATTTATAATCCTTGAAACCATTTATAAATATTTCTAGATAATTTCTCAAGTCATTTATAAACCCTTTATAAATCCATGCAACTATTTATAAAGTTCTTCCCATAAATCTATAACCCATTTATAAAGTTCTTTTATAAATATCTGAAACCATTTTCAAAGCTCTCTTTATATATTGTAACAAATTTACTTTAAGTCTCCAAAACATTTTATAAACTCCTCTTTTAAATCCCAAGTCTATTTATAAAAATATATTTATAAATCTTGAAAAGATTTATAAATAAATAATAATCCTTTACCTCAAAAATTATTATATAATAATAACTAATAATTTTAAAACATTATTAATAAACAATAATAATTTATCTTCACTATTATTATAAATAATAATGATTGATTTCCATCAACATTTTTAATAAATCGTTATCAATAAATTTCAAACCATATTAATTATTTAAATAATTAACTTCCAAAATATTAAAATATTAATAAATAACTTTAAAACAACATTAAGTATAAATAAATAATCTTGAAACAATATTAAATATAATAACCTTTAAAACCATATTAAATATAAATAAATAACTTTAAAACAATATTAATATAAATAAATAATCTTTTAAACAAAAATATTAAATATAACTTTTAAAACATTTCTACTGACTTAGAAACGCCAGATAGTAAGGTTGGAGTAAAATAGAAATTACACACCTTTTAAACAAAATATTTTTCGAAACCCAAATTCAGATTTTTAATATCATCTCATGTCTCAAAATTCAACTCCGACTCCAATGACAATTTATACTATTTTTAAAATACTAATTTGATGCAAAGAGCTAACAAATGCTTAACCAATATCGATATTGATTTTCTGTTTCTATTGGGTTTTAGTTTTGAACATAAACAATGTCATAACCAATTGTGTCTATAAATCAGGTTTCATACCCAATAATTCTTATAACCGGAATATTATTGGATATAAATCACATTAGTGAGGAATCCCGTTGGATCCTTCCAACCTATCCCCTACATCACAGCTAATATATATCAGCACATATATATATATATATATATATATATATATGTAAATAAAATTAACAGTGGTAAGGAATCCTATTGGATCCCTCCAACTTGTCCCCTTATAACACAATCATTATATAATTATATAATATGGGTCATCTGCTCCAGGGACTGGAATAAATCCAAACCAACCGATAAAATAGTAAATCATCCAAACATCCAATCAACAATTTTTATCAACTATATAATATTTCTGGTTAACCAAAAAGGTGAGTTTAACTCACCGGAATTCCTACTATCGTCGAAGCGTTTTGGTTTCGTCTGAATTCGAACGAATTTCGAGTTCATCGTTAAATTCAACTAGCTCCAATCTTATCCAATCTAACTCCATGACATAGTTTATATCCATACGATCCTAAAGCGACTGACCGCATTAGATATAGGCCTAAAACGAATAAGTTATTGGTTTTATAAGACTTACAAATTAAATATTAAAATTTTATTCATTAATCCATCATTAGTTATAAACCTTAATTAGCTTAATTAATTGCCGCTAATCCTCCTTCTCCCTCTCACTCTCGCTCACTATCGAAAAAAATTCCAGGTGCCATTTTTTGGTCTCTACACCACCATGCTGCCTCTCCTTCACTCATGACCACCACTAGAGGATGCCTCGACCACCACAAAGCGAACCCCACCAGCCTCGCCCTCCTTCAAGCTGCATATGCCGAGGTATAAACCCGAAGTCCACAACGATGACGAACTCAACTACTACCGCCTCCAACCACCATCAATCGCCACAGCCTCACAATAGCACCCCCCCCAACATCCCCGACCTTCCTATGCCATCGCGGCCCTCCACCATGCCTCCTCCGCCGCTGCCAAGCTAAAAAACCCAAATCTGATTATTTGAAAATTGCCGCCACCTTGCCTTCTTAGACAAAGATCCCACAATTGGCTGCCCGTGTCTCATGTTCGGCGACATTTCTCTCGTTGACGCCGAGCTCCGATATGGACTATAGTGGCACCGTGTGTTATTGGCCGTTGGATGGTGAAGTTTACAGTTTGGAAATGTCGAACTTCTTTTTCTGGGACAAGCGCAATTTTATAGGGTAGACGTGGTATGGTTTATGTAACGCCCCACCTCTATACCCACATTAGCAAAGAGTACTATTAGATAATACCGTCTGCTATACGGAGAATAAGGCTGGATAGGAGCGACCATCTATAGCCTTGCTTTAACTATCTATTGAATACACCAACAATTGCCCCACCTAGCAGGTCGACATATCCAATGAATACTTAAAACAAAACCATAGGTGGCTAGAGGATCTATCAGAATAGAATATAACAACTCAAATGTAATATACATCACAGAACAGTAGATCATCATATACACATATACTGATACATGACAGAGTATGCAAATAATACATGTCAAGTGGTATAGCAAACCACGATATACAGACAATCCAAAAGAATACATATCAGAGTTACAAGAAAATAGGACTACGCAAAAAGCTATGACAAAAAGAAGCTAGCGGAGTAGTCCATGCGGAAGCAAAATAGGCTAAGTCCAAATGCACCTAACCTGAAACATCTCGGTCTGACCCGAGTATAAAATACACGGGTCAGTCTAGCTAAACAAATCAGTTAGATAAACTGAACAACAGTAAACCTGCAATGTTACAAAGTATAACAAATACCTCTAAAAGAGGTAACACAATCATCTAATCAAAAGATGAATATATCAAAACAAGCCTCATATCATCGGCATCTCAATAAACAAAGGATAAGAATCCCAAAGCAAGCCAAAAGGCAAATAACAAATACCCATAAGGTATACAAGTTCCACAAGGTAACCGCTATACATCATGCGGCTCAAAAATACCAACACCGAAGGGCGATACCAAGGGAATATAATATCAATGAAATATAAGATTGCTCGAGCTCTGTATAAACAAGGATCCATAAGCCCGAAGGCTCCAAATCCAATATCACTCGTGCAGCTCAAAAAGACCAACACCGAAGGCGATACTATATGGCAACAAACCCGAAGGCACAAACCCGAAGGCAACATACCGTAGTGGCGAAGGTCCGAAGGCCCAATACTGGACACCACTAACTGGCGGAATGTGTCAAAACTCTCGAAAAGGAATCCGAAAAGTGTTAACGTGAGTCCCATAACCACTCGTTCGCACTAAACGGTTTACTATCCGTCAGTCACTTTCACACTCAAAGCAGTACAAAGTTTACCTCTTCTCATCGGTAAACCAGACCAAAGGTCAAAACGTTCAAACGAATAGATTGGGAATTAACTGAAAAGATGAACGCACGTGTTCATTGCACGCGTTTTATCTAATCATTTAATTCTCCTCCCACATCGCTCGGAGTGCAAAGATGTGTGTGTGTTTTAATTAGAATTTATAAATTTGAGAAGGGAGCTTTTAAAATGATTCAAAAGATTATTTTATAAAAACCCGTGAATGAAGTCAAGAATAAGTTATCAAAGCCAAAGAGGCAATAACAACCACAAAGAACCAACATGAATCGATAAAATTCGGAAAACCAATCAAAATGAGCATAAATAGGCAAAACAGGGAAACAGGAGCAGGTCAGTCGACTGAAATCCCTGTTCAGTCGACTGAACACTGTCCCAAAAATTCCGGGCTTCAGCTCAGTCGACTGAACAGAGGATTCAGTCGACTGAACCCAATTTCCTGCATTTCCTATCCTATAACAATTGAAGTGCAAACTCTCTCAATTTGCAACCGAACGAGCAACGACACTAAGGGTTTACACCAATCGACTACCCGGCCATATAAACTCTTCGATTTATCGCTAAAAACATGATCCAACAACAAAGCTATGATTTTTAGAGTTTTAGACTTCCAAAACACCAAAAATTGCAATGCTCACAAAACCAATCCGAATCAAAAGCAATTGCACATGGATAATTGTTAGGAATTTATACCCAACATCAATGATATCAAGGGAGTAGATGTGAGTTCAAAACTCACCTTTAACCCAAAAACAAAGAAGAAGGAGCTCAATTACAAGGAGAAGACCAACCAATCTCTACTTCATCCCACAAGCTTCAATCTAAGATCAAAACAAGTATTTCCTAAGCTAGGTTTAGGAAACTTTCTGAAACTGAAGAGGAAAACAGTTAAGATGAAGAGGAGGCTTACCAATAGCTTCTCTTTGATTTTGGAGTAAGAATTCAAGTTTGCAAAGTAAACTAGGGCTTGCAATTTCTATTTCCTCTTCCCTTCCACCATTTTCAGTTTTTACTTGAGTTTTAGAAGTGAGAATGAGAGAATGGAGAGGAGAGGGCTGAGTTAGGGTGTTTAGTTAGCTAGTGGGCTGAACCCAAAACCCAACTAGAAAAAGTAGAAAATTTCAACTTACCCCAAACATATCAAAGTTTATACTCAAAAACATCGCAAACGCCATTTTGGACTCAATGGAAGTGGTTTCGAGCTCCAATTCAGCCGTTTGCAAAAAGTAACATTTTGGACCTAAATCCGACTAACGACGCTATATTTAAATAAATCATTTAAATATATAATCGTTAAATATGCGGGTTCTTACAGATCTCCCCTCCTTACAAAATTGCGTCCTCGCAATTCCTAGAGATGATATTTGTAACAACTACAAACATACAACAATCAAAAGAAAAGGAAATAAGCTTGAGATGAAAAGACATTCTCACCGTTGCCAAGCAAGGATAGAAAACCCGGATAAGATCGCTCAATAAACTCTCTGGTCTCCCAAGTACAGTCATTGGGATTAGCGGACCATTGAACTTTAACGAGCGGCACGTCCTTGTTTCGAAGGTGTCGCACCTCCGTGTCAAGTACGCGAATAGGTTGCTGTACAATAGATAAGTCCGGTGAGACCTCAAGCTCTTGCAAATCAGGAGAATCGATCACAGAATCCGACTCTCGAAGACACTTCCGAAGTTTCGAGACGTGAAACACGTCATGAATGCCAGATCAATGAGTAGGAAGTGAAACTCTATAAGCCACAGGGCCAATACGTTCAGTAATAGAAAATGGTCCTATATAGCGAGGAGCCAATTTCCCAGTCGTACTGAAACGCATAACCCCCTTCAAAGGAGAAACACGAATAAAAACAAGATCACCAATCAAGAACTCGAGAGGCTTCCTACGGTTGTCCGCGTAGGATTTCTGGCGGCTTTGTGCCTCTTTCATTCTCAACCGGATAAGATCAATCTTCTCGGAAGAATCACGAACAAAATCTGGGCCAAGAACAAGCTTCTCCCCAGATTCCAACCAACAAGAAGGCGATTGACATGGCCTTCCGTACAAGGCCTTGAAAGGAACCATACCGATACTAGACTGAAAACTATTATTGTAGGAGAACTCTACCAGAGGTAGGTGATCCTCCCAACTACCACCAAAATCAAAAATAGAAATACGGAGAAGATCTTCCAAGATACGATTCACCCGTTCAGTCTGTCCATCAGACTGCGGATGATAAGCTGTGCTAAGATTAAGCTTTGTTCCCAAAGCTTGCTAAAGACTCTTCCAAAAATGACTGGTGAATAAAGGATCACGGTCACTGACAATCGAACTAGGAACACCATGAAGTTTCACGATTTCCTTGATAAATAACCTAGCCAAAAGAGAAGCGGTCTGAGTGGACTTAATCGGAATAAAGTGAGCGGACTTGGTCAATCGATCAACTATGACCCAAATAGAAGTATGGCCCGACCTCGATCGAGGTAGACCATCAATGAAATCCATAGAAATCTGATCCCATTTCCATAATGGAATCTCAAGAGGCTGAAGAAGACTAGAAGGACGCTGATGTTCGGCCTTAATACGTTGACAAGTTATGCAATTACTCACATAACTCGCTACATCGCGCTTCATGCCTTCCCAATAATAAAGGCGACTCATGTTGGCATACATCTTGCTACTTCCGAGATGAATAGTATACTTAGAACGGTGACAATCATCAAGAATGTCATGCCTAAGTGCAAAATCAGAAGGCACAAAACGACGGTTCTTCTTGCGAAGACACCCATGAAAATCAATGTTAAAATCCCGCAACGCCTCATCACAGGATTCAGACTCACAAAGCTGAATAAGATGCAACAAATCAGGATCACGCCGCTGAGCATCGGAAATACGATCCAATAAAATGGGTCGAGCTCCCAAACTAAATAATAGAATAGGAGAATCAGAAGATGAACCTCGATCATGAATTTCATACAAAGATAAAGTCTCAAGAACATCCCATTCGGCAAGCATCATAGAAACAACAGCCGAATGTTTGCGGCTAAGCGCATCAGCAACACGATTACCCTTACCAGGGGTATACTGGATATCAAAGTCATAGGAGGCAACAAACTCGAGCCAACGCTGTTGCCTCATATTGAGTTCCTTTTGAGTGAACAAATACTTCAAGGATTTATGATCGGTATAGAGAATGAAGCGCTCGCCTAATAAATAGTGTCGCCAAATCTTCAAGGCGAAGACAATGGCGGCTAACTCAAGATCATGAGTGGCATAACGAACTTCATTCGGACGTAGTTGCCTAGAAGCATAAGCAACTACCCGATCCTTCTGCATAAGAATAGCACCTAGACCACTACCACAAGCATCGGTGTAGACAACAAGATCATGATTCCCTTCGGGAACCACAAGAATAGGAGCATTAGTGAGAAGTTCCTTTAATGTCAGAAAGGAAGCTACACACTTGTTAGACCAAATATAACGAATGCCTTTCCGAGTAAGGCTAGTGAGAGGAAGCACAACACGGGAAAAGTCCTTGATGAACCGACGGTAATAACCCGCCAATCCAAGGAAGCTACGGATCTCATGCACATTCTCAGGCCTCTTCCAATTCTGGATGGCTTCGATCTTTGAGGGATCGACTGAGATGCCGTCGGAAGATACAACATGGCCTAAGAACTTAACCTTGTTCTCCCAAAAATGGCACTTGGAGAATTTGGCTTTTAGCTGATGGTGACGAAGAGTACTCAAGATAATTCTCAAGTGATTAGCATGCTCGGCTTCAGATTTAGAATAAACAAGAATATCGTCTATGAACACAAGAACGAACTTATCGAGATATTCCCGGAATACCCGATTCATTAGATCAACAGAGAAAGCAGGAGCGTTCGTCAAACCGAACGGCATAACGAGCCACTCGAAAGAACCATATCGTGTGCGGAAAGCTGTAAGAGGTATGCTATCCTCCGCGACTCGTAATTGGTGAAAACCCATGGCAAGGTCAAGCTGAGAAAAGACCTTAGCACCACACAATAGATCGAACATATCATCGATCCTAGGCAATGGATACCTGTTCTTTACGGTTAACTCGTTAAGCTTGCGATAATCAATGCAAAGCCTAAGAGTTCCATCGGACTTCTTCACAAAGACGACTGCGGTACCCCACGGTGAAAAACTGGATTGGATCAACTATTTGGACTCAAGCTCTAAAAGCTGCTTCTTGAGTTCCTTATTTTCTTTTGTAGACATCCTCATGGGAGGACGCCTAACTGGCTTCGTGCCTGGAATGAGATTAATGCGGAACTCGATTGCCCGCTTGGGTGGCAAACCCGAAACCGGCTCAAAAAATCAAAGAAGTCACAAACAATCGGAATATGAGATATATCATAATCATCTCATGAGTCAAGAGAATATAAATCCATTTCGGAATTATCCACATTCCGAAGAACAAGAGATAGTTGAGTTGGAAAATCCGGATGTCGAAGATATATAATTCTCTCCGAACAAATAATCCTGGCATCATATCTCACTAGCCAGTCCATACCTAAAATCATATCAAATCCCAGACAAGGAATAACGTGCAGATTCGCACGAAAAGAAAAGCCACATAAAACAATCTCAACACTATCACAAAGCAAGCTAAGGGTCACGGATCCCCCAATAGGATTCGCAATCCTCAATGAAGTAACCATACAAGAAACATCCAAAGATAGATCATCGACGAGCTTCTTCGATACGAAAGGATGTGAAGCACCCGTATCGAAAAGAACTCGAATATTATGGTTATGAAATAAAATAGAACCTTCTAAAATAGATGGAGATATACCTTTGGGCTGAGAAGTACCTTCAGAAGCCTTGACAGCATTAAGCTTGCCTGACTTAGCACCACCAGGGACAGTAGGACAGGTGGAAACATGATGACCTTCTTTCTTGCAGTAGCGACAAAAGAGAGGCTTAGGACAAGCTCGAATAATATGATCCGGAGAACCACAATTGAAACACTTTCGAAGGGAAGGTGTTCCAGCAGACTGGGACTGAGAATTGGCACTACCATTCTTCTTCTTCTTAGAAGGAAAAGACTTTCTCTGAAATGGAAACTGCTTCTTGTTGGGGTTTTTGGAAACCTCAACATCCTCACTACTATCACACCCTTTCTCGATAATTTCGAGATGAAGTGCTGAATCAACCAATTCTTCAAAAGAGAGCTTAAGTTGGAGCAATAAAGACTTCTTAAGATATTTCTTAAGACCAGAGACAAACTTCAAATTCTTCTTATAAGAAGTGCTAATGAATTCAAGACCATACTTAGATAAAGCCTCGAATGATGCAACATACTCAGAAACAGAAGACTTCCCTTGTTTCAACTCAAGGAAGCGACGGGTTAATAAAACTTTTTCAGATTCAGGAACGAACTTGAGTTCGAATCGCTCCCAAAACTGAGTCCAAGAAAGAGTAGACTCATCAATTTCGGCTATAAGAAGCTCATACCAATAAAGGGCACGCTCTTGCAATAAGCTAGAAGTTACAAGAACTCTATCATGGTCAGAAAGATCCATATGAGAGAAGATACGCTCGCACGTGGGAAACCAAGCTTGGACTTCAAGAACGGACTCGGAGCCTTTAAACGGCTTTCCTCCAAGATGAGAGAAATCACTGCACTGACGTGCAAAGGCAGACTTGCGAGGTGGAGACACTCAAGCAGGAACTGGAGGCTGAGTGCTCCTAAATAACTCCAAAAACTGATCAGCAGACATATAAACGCCATCTGGATGTGAGCCACTGGATTGCCCCGCATCCGAACGTCGTCCCCTGCCTCTTCCGGCCATACGCTGAAAGTTAAGATAAGAACAAGATTATTCACAAGGTAGATATCATTAATTCAAATGTGGAATACTACGGAACAAAATGCATTCCTAGACGTATTCCCAAATTCCATCTAACCTTTAGTGGTAGGAGGAATAAAGGCACGATGATTCAAAGATTTGTATCACTTATTACACTTTGATGTATCGTAATATGTGCTTCTATTCTGTGTTTACCATATTTTGTTCTGAATGCAGCTCTGATACCAAGCTGTAACGCCCCACCTCTATACCCACATTAGCAAAGAGTACTATTAGATAATACCGTCTGCTAATACGGAGAATAAGGCTGGATAGGAGCGACCATCTATAGCCTTGCTTTAACTATCTATTGAATACACCGACAATTGCCCCACCTAGCAGGTCGACATATCCAATGAATACTTAAAACAAAACCATAGGTGGCTAGAGGATCTATCAGAACAGAATATAACAACTCAAATGCAATATACATCACAGAACAGTAGATCATCATATACACATATACTGATACATGACAGAGTATGCAAATAATACATGTCAAGTGGTATAGCAAACCACGATATACAGACAATCCAAAAGAATACATATCAGAGTTACAACAAAATGGGACTACACAAAAAGCTATGACAAAAAGAAGCTAGCGGAGTAGTCCATGCGGAAGCAAAATAGGCTAAGTCCAAATGCACCTAACCTGAAACATCTCGGTCTGACCCGAGTATAAAATACACGGGTCAGTCTAGCTAAACAAATCAGTTAGATAAATTGAACAACAATAAACCTGCAATGTTACAAAGTATAACAAATACCTCTAAAAGAGGTAACACAATCATCTAATCAAAAGATGAACATATCAAAACAAGCCTCATATCATCGGCATCTCAATAAACAAAGGATAAGAATCCCAAAGCAAGCCAAAAGGCAAATAACAAATACCCATAAGGTATACAAGTTCCACAAGGTAACCGCTATACATCATGCGGCTCAAAAAGACCAACACCGAAGGGCGATACCAAGGGAATATAATATCAATGAAACATAAGATTGCTCGAGCTCAGTACTGTATAAACAAGGATCCATAAGCCCGAAGGCTCCAAACCCAATATCACTCGTGCGGCTCAAAAAGACCAACACCGAAGGCGATACTATAGGGCAACAAACCCGTAGGCACAAACCCAAAGGCAACATACCCGAAGGCAACATACCGTAGTGGCGAAGGTCCGGAGGCCCAATACTGGACACCACTAACTGGCGGAATGTGTCACAACTCTCGAAAAGGAATCCGAAAAGTGTTAACGTGAGTCCCATAACCACTCGTTCACACTAAATGGTTTACTATCCGTCAGTCAGTTTCACACTCAAAGCAATACAAAGTTTACCTCTTCTCATCGGTAAACCAGACCAAAGGTCAAAACGTTCAAACGAATAGATTGGGAATTAACTGAAAAGATGAACGCACGTGTTCATTGCATGCATTTTATCTAATCATTTAATTCTCCTCCCACATCGCTCGGAGTGCAAAGATGTGTGTGTGTTTTAATTAGAATTTATAAATTTGAGAAGGGAGCTTTTAAAATGATTCAAAAGATTATTTTATAAAAACCCGTGAGTGAAGTCAAGAATAAGTTATCAAAGCCAAAGAGGCAATAACAACCACAAAGAACCAACATGAATCGATAAAATTTGGAAAACTAATCAAAATGAGCATAAATAGGAAAAACAGGGAAACAGGAGCAGGTCAGTCGACTGAAATCCCTGTTCAGTCGACTGAACACTGTCCAGAAAATTCCGGGCTTCAGCTCAGTCGACTGAACAGAGGATTCAGTCGACTGAACCCAATTTCCTGCATTTCCTATCCTATAACAATTTAAGTGCAAACTCTCTCAATTTGCAACCGAACGAGCAACGACACTAAGGGTTTACGCCAATCGACTACCCGGCCATATAAACTCTTCGATTTATCGCTAAAAACATGATCCAACAACAAAGCTATGATTTTTAGAGTTTTAGACTTCCAAAACACCAAAAATTGCAATGCTCACAAAACCAATCCAAATCAAAAGCAATTGCACATGGATAATTGTTAGGAATTTATACCCAACATCAATGATATCAAGAGGAGTAGATGTGAGTTCAAAACTCACCTTTAACCCAAAAACAAAGAAGAAGGAGCTCAATTACAAGGAGAAGACCAACCAATCTCTACTTCAACCCACAAGCTTCAATCTAAGATCAAAACAAGTATTTCCTAAGTTAGGTTTAGGAAACTTTCTGAAATTGAAGAGGAAAAGAGTTGAAGAAGATGAAGAGGAGGCTTACCAATAGCTTCTCTTTGATTTTGGAGTAAGAATTCAAGTTTGCAAAGTAAACTAGGGCTTGCAATTTCTATTTCCTCTTCCCTTCCACCATTTTCAGTTTTTACTTGAGTTTTTGAAGTGAGAATGAGAGAATGGAGAGGAGAGGGCTGAGTTAGGGGGTTTAGTTAGCTAGTGGGCTGAACCCAAACCCAAAACTCAACTAGAAAAAGTAGCAAATTTCAACTTACCCTAAACATATCAAAGTTTATACTCAAAAAGATCGCAAATGCCATTTTGGACTCAATGGAAGTGGTTTCGAGCTCCAATTCGGCCGTTTGCAAAAAGTAACATTTCGAACCAAAATCCGACTAACGACGCTATATTTAAATAAATCATTTAAATATATAATCGTTAAATATGCGGGTTGTTACAGGTTTACAACATGGGAAGGATGGCTAAACAGTATGGAGTATGGGTTAAGTATGGTTAACATACATACATACATACATACATATATATATATATATATCTTATATTCAAAACTATCCGACATTACACATCCAAAAATATCGAACTCCAATCGAGGCGTGCCGCCTGGCGTTCTATATGTAATACCCCTATTTCAAACACAATGGAACTAGTTTCGAGACCTAATTCGACTATATATAGAAGATAGTTTTTCAAACCCAGTTATATTAAATTTCTATAATTAGTTTCTATGTGTTTCGAGCTCGTATGACCAAACGATACGTCCAATCCCCATGAAAACCGTCGGCATATAATATCTCAGTATTACGGATCCAATGAAACTAGTTTCGTTGAAATCCAAAATAGTGGCCCCATAAGACTATTTTCACATGTTAATGTTAGAATGCGGATTAAGGATCTTAAGGCTAGAATTAACACTAGAGGGGGGTGAATAGTGTTTTAAGAAATTTGTTAATCTTTTTGAGTTTATCTTAATTTGTTAACAATGTATACACTAATCAGACACAGATATGAACACAGAATCAAACACAGATGAAAATTTAAAGTAAAAGCAGTAAAGGAAAGAACACGCCAGATTTTATACTAGTTCGGAGTTACCTGACATCCAGTCCCGCAACACAAGTACGGATTTCCTTTCAAAAACAATTCTTACAAATACAACCCTCGATTTTAAGGCTCTGAGGTACACCGCTCCAGATTCACAATCCTCTAGGTAGAGATACTTGATTTCCGGGGCAACAAGTTCACCCAAATGATTTCCAAGGCTACAATCACACCTTTTCTCGATTGATTGATTACAAAAAGTCTATAACTCAGATTAGTACTTGGATCTTGTAGAGATAGTGGAGAGAATCAAAACCAGAAATTATCTAGTTAGATTCGATATTGATTTCGGCAGAGTAATGGTGTAATTTGTAAATAAGAAAGTGGAGAAGAAGAAGATAAGTTAAATCAGAGAAAAAGTGATTAAAATTCGTTGAAAACACCCTTTATTTATAGTAGATCAATAGCCATGTCCATTGGTGAAGGGATGTGGCGAACAGACACTTCTTTTAAAAAACAATTTAACTATCACCATGTCGACAGGGGTACATGTGACCATGTCGACATGCCCTTGTATTTTTTGGTGATTTGTTTTTCTTTGAAAATAATTTCTATATTATATTATATTTATATTTAAACTTTAAAAATACTTATATATAGTTATAATACATAAATAACTATAGAGAACAATATTAAAATATATATAATAATTTTCTATACTTTTATATTTAAATCTTAAGTATAAATATATAAAACAACTAAATATATTAATATCAGAATTATAGTTTAAAAACTTAGGATAATAATTTAAAATCAAAGATATTTAAAATTAAGGATATTTAAAACTAAGGATATTTTTGAGGCTAAAATATATTGAAAAACCAGGACATATGATTTTGGTTTTTAAATAGGAATATTTAAAATCATTTTGAAAAACAAGTTATATATATTTCGAAAATCATTTTGAAATAAAAGTAAGTGGATACAAAAAGATGTTCCACTAGATTTTTCGTAGGTTCCATCTTACTTAGGGTTCCATCCCTTTATCGAGCACAAAGTGGATTCCATTCCACGAATAAAATAGATTTTAAGATGTCAGTGCCTTTCTATGAGTTTTAACAATATTCCTAACTATATAACTTATCTTGGAAACTTGAACTCTTGAAATTCTTGATACTCATGAGTCTTGAATCTTGATATCTTCAATCTTTGATCTTGAATCTTTATACTGTATAATTCTTCATTCTTTAGTACCTGCAAACATATCTATATATATCTACACAATAATGTTAGTATTATATATTTTATAATCTAATTCTAAGTAAGGTTTTTGTCATCAAAACCAACTCCTCAGGGACAAACAATCTCCCCCTTTTTGATGATGACAACCTTTGTTTATAAAATATCACTTCTATCCTAATACTTCTAATAACTCCCCCTTAATCTATTCCTAACTATCCTATTTTATACTTCTCCCCCTTTGTCATCAACAAAAACCATATAACTCCATAATTATAATACTATATAATTCTATATAACTCCCCCTGAAACTAAGACTACATTACTTGTGATTATAATGATAGTGTTATCATACATAATCAATACTTTACTTTAAACTAAACTCTTAATAACTACTTTTCCTAACTAATAAACTATATGTTCAAAAGATACGAGAATATACGAATAAGAGAACACAATTTATTATATAATGTTATATTTACATGTGTGTAAACTATGTAAACAAATATACATGTGTTTTTAATATAAACAACTATATATACAATGATACGAACGAAAGAATGAAAGAAAGAACACTAAGGAGTATTCTTGACAATAGGAGAGTTAAATGAGAAAGTCGAGTTTATGTTTGAATTTGATGGAGAAGCCATTATTTTCTTTGTTTCAGAAGTTAAACCAGAAGAAAATGAGAGAGAATGAAGAGAAAGTCGAAATATGGAAGAATATATAACCAACTTTTCAAATTTTGGTGGGAATTTTAATTTTCAAAAAATACCGTTATATGTCGACCTGGTGGGATATGGGGTTGTCGACAGGGGTATTTTAATTTTGGCTTCTAATTTATTTTTAATTTATTTAATTATACTCGTTATATATTTATGTTTTATATTTCAGTTATTGAACAAATACCTAATTCTCTTCTTAATTTAGTAAATATAGATTCATTTAATGGTTTTGTTAAGATATCAGCAGTTTGATTCTCAGAGTTTATATATTCGAGAGTAATTACTTCTTTAGTTATATTATCTCTAAGAAAATGATGTCGAATATCAATATGTTTAGTTCGAGCATGATGAGTAGGATTTTTAGATAAATTTATTGCACTAGTATTATCACAATAAATTGGCGATTTTGAGATATTTAATCCAAAATCTCTTAAGATTTGTTGCATATATATTACTTGAGAACAAGCCAAAGCAGCAAAAATATACTCTGCTTCAGTTGTTGATAGAGAAACTGTATTTTGCTTTTTACTAAACTAGGAAACCAGAGAATGTCCCAAAAAGTGACAAGTTCCACTTGTACTTTTTCGGTCTAATTTACATCCAGCATAGTCAGCATCACAGTATGATATTAAATCAAATGAATCATTTTTAGGATAAAATAAGCCATAATCAGAGGTGTGTTTAATATATCTTATGATACGTTTTACAGCTTTTAAGTGAGTTTCTTTAGAATGAGATTGATATCTTGCACAGAGACATACACTATGCATGGTATCAGGTCTACTAGCAGTGATATAGAGCAATGATCCAATCATTCCTCTATACAACTTTTGATCTACATCTTTCGAGAGATCTTCTTTACTTAGATATTCATTGGTTACCATGGGAGTAGGTTTTCCACTCGTAGTAGTCAAACCAAATTTATTAACTAGTTCTTTAGCATATTTTTCTTGACTAATAAAAATACCATTATCTAACTGTTTTATTTGCAATCCTAGAAAGAAGTTTAATTCACCCATATGACTCATCTCAAACTCTTTTGTCATTATTTCAGAAAATTCTTTATTCATTTCGAAGTTAGTTGAACCAAAAATGATATCATCTACGTATACTTGAACTAGTTGAATATCATTTTTATTTCTTTTAATAAAAAGAGTATTATCTATTTTACCAATTTCAAAATTTGATTGTAATAAATAAGATCTTAGTCTGTCATACCAGGCTCTAGGAGCTTGTTTTAGACCATATAAAGCTTTCTTAAGTTTGTACACATGGTTTGGTAATTTTTCATCTTCAAAAAGTGGTGGTTGTTCAACATATACTTCTTTTTTTACAAATCCATTTAAAAATGCACTTTTAACATCCATTTGAAATAATTTGAAATTATTATGATTTGCAAAAGCAAGTAGAATTCTAATGGCTTCTAATCTTGCTACAGGAGCAAATGTTTCGTCACAATCTATACCTTCTTCTTGACAATAACCTTGGGTGACTAATCGTGCTTTATTTCTAATGACCTCACCTTGTTCATTCATTTTATTTTTATAGACCCATTTAGTTCCAATTATATTTTTATCTTCAGGTCTAGGAACAAGTTCCCAAACTTCATTTCTAGTGAATTGATTTAATTCTTCTTGCATAGCCAAAATCCATGAATCATCAGTTGATGCTTCTTTAGGATTTTTGGGTTCAATAGATGATATAAACGCTACATTACTCATTTTATTTAGTTGATTTCTAGTTGTAACAATAGATTGCATATCTCCTATTATATTTTCAATAGGATGATCTTTTAAAAGTTTAATCCTTTTATTAGGATGATTAATTTCATTATTAATTTCGGTTGATTCCTAATTTTGAGTAATTAAATCTTCTTCATCATTTGTAATTTCAAAATCTTTTAAATTTTCATCAAACGAAACATGCATTGTTTCTTCAATGGTGTTAGATCTTAAATTAAAAACTCTATAAGCTTTACTTCTATTAGAATATCCGATAAAGATTCCTTTGTCGGATTTAGAATCAAATTTATCCAAATTATCTTTTGTATTTAAAATAAAGCATTTACTTCCAAAAATTCTGAAGTATGATGCCTTAGGTTTCTTTCCATGAAGAAGTTCATAAGGTGTCTTATCAGTTAAAGGTCTAATTAAAATTCTATTCAAAATATAACAGGCGGTAGCAACAGCTTCTGCCCAAAAGTGTTTTGGTAAATTACTATCTGAAAGCATAGTTCTCGCACACTCTTGTATCGTTCTATTTTTACGTTCAACTACTCCATTTTGTTGTGGAGTACTTGGAAATGAGAAATTGTGAGTTATTCCCTTTTTATTGCAGAATTCCTCAAACTTTTCGTTTTCAAATTCACCACCGTGATCACTACGAATAGTTATAATTTCTAAAGATAATTGATTTTGAATCCATTTTGTAAAGTTCTTAAAACATTCAAAAGTATCACTTTTATGTTTCAAAAATATCGTCCATGTAAATCTAGAATAATCATCTACAATTACAAAAACATATTTACTATGATTTATTGACTGAATTTGAGATGGACCAAATAAATCAAGATGAAGTAACTCAAGGGGTTTTGAAGTTGAATTCATATCTTTTAATTTAAAGGAACTTTTTCTAAGCTTTCCTAATTGACATGCATCACATAAACTGTCTATTTTAAAATTCAGTTTAGGGAGGCTTCTTACTAGATCAAGTTTTGATAGTCTAGATAAGAGTTTGAAATTCAAATGTCCAAATCTCTTATGCCAAATCCAAGGGTCACTTGTATTTTCCAAAAGACATAGGTTATCATTTGAAACTTTCATACTAAGAATATAAATATTATTTTTCCTAATTCCCTC
Organism: Allium fistulosum; assembly: GCA_030737815.1. Taxonomy (NCBI): domain Eukaryota; kingdom Viridiplantae; phylum Streptophyta; class Magnoliopsida; order Asparagales; family Amaryllidaceae; genus Allium; species Allium fistulosum. The sequence continues at coordinate 925,785,537 of CM060906.1, forward strand.
AAATATTATGGTTGAGTTATTATCTTCAATATGATATTTATCTTTTTCAAATTTAATCTTATATCCTTTATCACAGAGTTGACTAATAATTAGTAGATTATGTTTCAGATTCTTAACTAGCAAAACATTAGTAATAATAGTAGTTTCAGAGTTACCGACATTGCCGATGCCAATCACGTATCCTTTCGAGTTGTCTCCAAAGTTAACCAGTCCTCCGTCTTTGTATATAATATTATTCAGCATATCCAGATTACCAGTCTTGTGTCTAGAGCATCCACTATCAAGTATCCACTTATTCCTTTTAATCTGCACAGATTGTCCATTGTGGATTGATTCCTTAATACCCATAAAGCATCTTTCCTGCACATTATAAAATTTGGGTAGACAACTAGAATTTGAATAACATTCATATGCAGACTCATGGAACAATGATGATTTAAACAATTCTAAACTAGTTTTAACAGATTTTTCAAAAATAGCCATTTTAAAACTTTTCAAAATTCAAATTATGAAACTTTTGAAAACAAAGCTCTGATACCAATTGTTAGAATGCGGATTAAGGATCTTAAGGCTAGAATTAACACTAAAGGGGGGGTGAATAGTGTTTTAAGAAATTTGTTAATCTTTTTGAGTTTATCTTAATTTGTTAACAATGTATACACTAATCAGACACAGATATGAACACAGAATCAAACACAGATGCAAATATAAAGTAAAAGCAGTAAAGGAAAGAACACACCGGATTTTATACTGGTTCGGAGTTACCCTACATCCAGTCCCGCAACACAAGTACTGATTTCCTTTCAAAAACAATTCTTACAAATACAACCCTCGATTTCAAGGCTACGAGGTACACCGCTCCAGATTCAAAATCCTCTGGGTAGAGATACTTGATTTTCGGGGCAACAAGTTCACCCAATTGATTTCCAAGGCTACAATCACACCTTTTCTCGCTTGATTGATTACAAAAAGTCTATAACTCAGATTAGCACTTGGATCTTGTAGAGATAGTGGAGAGAATCAAAACCAGAAATTATCTAGTTAGATTCGATATTGATTTCGGCAGAGTAATGGTGTAATTTGTAACTAAGAAAGTGGAGAAGAAGAAGAGAAGTTAAATCAGAGAAAAAGTGATTAAAATTTGTTGAAAACACCCTTTATTTATAGTAGATCAATAGCCATGTCCATTGGTGAAGGGATGTGGCGAACAAACACTTCTTTTAAAAAACAATTTAACTGTCACCATGTCGACAGGGGTACATGTGACCATGTCGACATGCCCTTGTATTTTTTGGTGATTTGTTTTTCTTTGACAATAATTTCTATATTATATTATATTTATATTTAAACTTTAAAATATACTTATATATAGTTATAATACATAAATAACTATAGAGAACAATATTAAAATATATATAATAATTTTCTATACTTTTATATTTAAATCTTAAGTATAAATATATAAAACAACTAAATATATTAATATCAGAATTATAGTTTAAAAACTTAGGATAATAATTTAAAATCAAAGATATTTAAAATTAAGGATATTTAAAACTAAGGATATTTTTGAGGCTAAAATATATTGAAAAACCAGGATAGATAATTTTGGTTTTTAAACAGGAATATTTAAAATCATTTTGAAAAATAAGCTATATATATTTTGAAAATCATTTTGAAATAAAAGTAAGTGGATACAAAAAATGTTCCACTAGATTTTTCGTAGGTTCCATCCTACTTAGGGTTCCATCCCTTTAACGAGCACGAAGTGGATTCCATTCCACAAATAAAATAGATTTTAAGATGTTAGTGCCTTTCTATGAGTTTTAACAATATTCCTAACTATATAACTTATCTTGGAAACTTGAACTCTTGAAATTCTTGATACTCATGAGTCTTGAATCTTGATATTTTCGATCTTTGATCTTGAATCTTTATACTGTACAGTTCTTCATTCTTTAGTACCTGCAAACATATCTATATATATCTACACAATAATGTTAGTATTATATATTTTATAATCTAATTCTAAGTAAGGTTGTTATCATCAAAACCAACTCCTTAGGGACTAACAGTTAATTAAATTGATTATTATAAAACAAGTTTTAATTATTTTTCAATTCAAATTCAAAAGTTTACTATCATCGTTCTTATCCAAATAGAATTTAAATCAACTTCCTAAATCATTTTCATTCACATTAAATCCCAGTAAATTATTTAAACAAATTCCAATATTAAAATTACTATCCTAATTAACAAAATTTACCATTCTAATAAATCCTTATTTTTAAGATTTAAGCTATTTAACTTATAAAAAAAATAATTCAAAATTTAAAATCAATTAAATATTCCAAATTCGATTTACTAAAATTTTGGGTCGTTACAATTAAATTAATAGATATTTGAGAAATATTAATTATTATTTATTTGATGTTTGGAAGCTGTTTGTAATTATTTTAATGTATTTATAAAGTTATATTTGGGTGCATTTTAATATACGATATCGATGTAATTTAAAGACAATCGCATGAAATGATTTATGAGAATTTTATGTCATTTGATGACATGATTTATGGAAATTTTATAACATAATTTGTGGGAGTTTTATGTCATTTGATGACATATTGCGTGTAAAGAAAGAATTGGAGAGAGAGAGAAACAATCAAGGGAAATAGTTATGGAAGTTTTAAGTAAAGAATGAGAAAGGTTTCATTTTTTCAAATAAAACGTATTCCTTGATTTATTCTGTACGTATAATTTCGTTCTTTCTCGTTCATTCTTGTTATTTCTCTCCTTCTAACTTTTGATTGCAGAAAAAAATCAAATTTCCAAAGTCTTTCAACTCTAAATAAAGACATCGAATAAAATAAAACAAAAGTAGTTCATCCATGTTTTGCAAGGACAGGATGTGGATCTTGAAGATCGAAGGAGATATCATCATTCAAGGTGTGATTTCTATGCAACATCTTAAGATGATCCTATGATTAATTTATTTATATGTTTTATCCTTCATATATTTGGATATGAATGGTTCATTACATGTCTATTAGATTAAATTTAAACATGTGAATCAATGCCTTTTTTCTCAATTTAAAACTTGTTTATTATTTGATTCAACTCAGATCTACGTATGTTTTTCATCTTTTGTTTATTTATGTTATGTTAATATTGTTTACGATTTAATTCCCCTTTTATAAAATCAATTGATTTGCATCTATTTTGTGCTATTCCATTTTGATTCATATTCATGTTCTTAGCATTCAAGCTGTGAAATATTACATCTCATTTAGTTTGTTGTTCTTACAGTTCAGATCCGAAATTTACTGTGAATTTATATGTGCCTAAGTTGTCCACTTTATTCCTTTTCGATACCATTTATTTATGTGATTTTATTTTGTTTCAACTTATATAAATTACATATGTTGTCTATTTTAAATCATTTGAGAATTCAATATGATTATATATGTTTTCTGTTTGATATTTTTTTGTTATTGTATTCTTTTGTCAAAAAAATAATAATTAGATTTTTTTGTAAATTTGTTAACTTCTAATTCTAACACGTACTAAATCAAAAACTTCACATATTCATTTGTTATTTTAATTTTTAAACTAGCATGCAATTGATTACATATATGAGTGAATGTGTTGTTTTAATTCAAGGTTTAAAATTTTACTTTTATGTACATTCATAATTTTAATCTTAAATTTTTTCTAAAATTGATAATTGATTATATTTGTTAATTCTATATTTCAAATTATGATAATGGTCAAAATTTATTTTATATGCATATAAGATTTAGAATTTAGTTATTATTTTGAATCAACATTGATTGAAGTGGCAAAGGAAGGAGGAAAATCCCATGTTGTAACGCCCCACCCCAAGACCCACCTTAGTAAAGAGAATTAACGAATATTTCCGTCTACTAAAGCAGAGAATAGGGCTGGTTAAGAGCGACCATCTATAACTTTGTCTTAAACATATACTGAATACGTCGATAAATGCAATATGATTTTTCTTTTCTATCTCAAGTGGATCGACATACCTAGTAAATGCTTAATCCAAAACTATAGGTGGCTAACGGATCTATCTGAACAAAATACAATAACTAAATGTAAATCACATCACAGAACAATAATCAACATCATATATATATACATATATACTAATACATGTTTAGTACAATACAATATGAATACAATAAAGGTGGTACTCAACCACACCATATACATCGAATCAAATATAAATACATCAGAGTACGCGGAAGAACAGAAATTACTCAAGAGAAAGGAGAGCCGATATCCAACATCAACTTCAAGCTAAGTCCAATAGATGATACCTGAAATAACTCGGTCTGACCCGAGTATAAATACACGGGTCAGTCTAGCTACACAAATCAGTCAATATCAATAATATGAAGCGGAATAGTTATGAAGATACTTCTTCTCGAAAGAGAAGAAGAATTAGAAAACTCATATCTCAACACTTAAGTTACAAACGCTACCTAAGTGACTAAATACCTCGAAAGAGGTAACTCAAACTCAATACTTAAATAAAACACAAATGCTCCATATCATCGGCGATAACCCATAATGAACTCAAATTAACTCATATAAAGCTCAAGTAAAACCCAAATGGTTCGATGAACCATTACTCCAAAAAGGAGAAAACTCATCTCAATCACAAAAAGAAGCCATGAAAGCAACACAAGATAACTCCATAAGAATGTGAGATCTCAAACTCATAAGTAAGCCAAGACGGCTAAATCTCACACATACATCTCCATCTTAAAAGCTCATGGAATTCGATACGAATTCAAACTCATAAAATATCAAACTCAATAAATAATTCGATGCAAGTTCAAAACTCAGAAAATCTTAACTCTAATGCGCCAAAACGGCAAACTCAAAACTTTGAAAGCCCGGATTGGCCAGATCCCCGATTGCAATGCCAAAGCAATGCTGCACGTGCTAAACTCAGACGGCCGAAGCCTTAGAGAAGGTCTCTAACACCTCCCAAAGCAGCTCATCCTCATGACAAGGTCGCTGACACCTTTCCATGCTGTTTTGTCAGCCCTAACAAGGTCGCTAACACCTCCCAAAGCAGTTCGTCCTCATAACAATGTCGCTAACACCTCTCAAAGCAGCTCTGCTAGGTAAACATCGTGAATGTATCACAAACTCACGGATAGGAACCCGAAAAGTGTTAACGTGTGTCCCATACCACACGTTCGCACTTAGCGGTTTACCAACCGCTAGTCGATGCCACACTAAGAATATAATAAAACTCAGAAAATAATATCTCGCCTCGTCTCATTGGCGAGTGATAAAGAGACACCATACTTGTCTCATCTCATCGACAAGTGAAAACATCGTGATCGTTCCTCATAAACCATAAATCTCAAAATATGAAATCATATACTCAAGACTTGTATTATATCATTAGCAAGTAAATAAAACATCGTGATGATTCTCATCGACTATACTCCTACATAGGAGATATCAAACCATAATACTTGCCAAATATTGGCCATCTTAAATAATTCCAATAAACAGGAATTATAAAACTAAAAATACGCCATAAAATGGCAAAACATCTCAGAATCAATAATCTCAAATAGCTTTGATTGTACAAGTCCGGAATTAACCGAAATAATAAACGCACATGTCCCATACTACGTGTTTTACTAAATCGTTTAATTCTCTTTCTCATACGTTCGAATAGTATAAAAGTGAATGTTTTATATATAAAATAGTTTACTAGAGAAAACAAGCTTTTAAAACTTTTTCCCGAAAACATTAATAAAACCAATATTTGAAATTCCTTTATTATAGGAAATAAATAGATTTTAAATTAGAAAAATAATTTTAAAATATTATATAATAATAATTTAAAATATCCATTTATTTCAAAAATCACTTCAAAATGGTTTAGTGAAAACCGTGCTCGAAAAAATGAAAAACATGGAAGATAACTCAAGACCGATAACTTGAGTTCAATGCGAATTCAATTCAAATTTAACCCAAAAACAATTCAAATTATATTTAAATTTGAATTTCAAATTCTCCAAATATAGCTAGCTTATTGATAGGCATCACAGCACTCAAAAATCTCAAAAACATCATCAAATCCGAAAGAGAATAAGAGTAAAAACGAGCTAATACAATTCTAAGGTCAATGTTTGTTGTTGCTGTCATCTTGCTCTCAGGACAGCAGCATATAACCATAATTTCTACCAAGCAAACTTTAAAATTCTAGAAAACACAATGAATGAAACTTGTAGCACATCACCTAAGCTTTCCGAAACATCCAAAATTATCAAATTCGGTTAAGAAACGAAGAAGTTATGGCCAATTTCGTTTCAGCTTCAAGCATAGAGCAAATATTGGTTTTGCTCTCGGGATAGCAGTAGAAAAATTCGATTTTGACATAGCAAACCTCAAATTACAGCTCAATATAAGAAAGTTGTAGTACATGATTTAAGTTTTCCGGAACATAAAAAATTATCAAAATCGGTTAAGAAACGAAGAAGTTATGGCCAATTTCATTTCAGCTTCAAGCACAGAGCAAATATTGGTTTTGCTCTCGGGATAGCAGTAGAAAAATTGGATTTTGACATAGCAAACCTCAAAAGTATAGAAAACTCAATACACCAAAGTTGTAGTACATGATTTATGCTTTCAGGAAAGTCAAAAATTATCAAAATCGATTGAGAAACGAAGAAGTTATGGCCAATTTCTTTTCTGCTTCAAGCATAGAGCAAATATTTGTTTTGCTCTCGGGATAGCAGTAGAAAAATTAGATTTTGACATAGTAAACTTCAAAATTACAGAAAACCCAATACATAAAAGTTGTAGTACATGATTTATGCTTTCCGGAACATTCAAAATTATCAAAATCGGTTGAGAAACGAAGAAGTTATGGCCAATTTCGTTTTCGCTTCAAGCATAGAGCAAATATTGGTTTTGCTCTCGGGATAGCAGTAGAAAAATTCAATTTTGACATAGCAAACCTCAAAATTATAGAAAATTTTATACAATAAAGTTGTAGTACATGAATTAAGCTCTTCGGAACGTCAAAAATTACTAAATCGGTTAAGAAACGAAGAAGTTATGGCCAATTTCGTTTCAGCTTCAAACACAGAGAAAATATTTGTTTTGCTCTCGGGATAGCAGTATAAAAATTCTATTTTGACATAGCAAACCTCAAAATTACAGAAAACTCAATAAATGAAAGTTGTAGTACATGATTTATGCTTTCCGGAACATCCAAAATTATCAAAATCGGTTAAGAAACGAAGAAGTTATGGCCAATTTCGTTTCAGCTTTAGTAATTCACAGATTGCAACATTTTTAAGCAACAGATAGCTAGAAGATGTGAGTTTTACACTCACCTTGCCTTCATGAAGATTAAACTACACTTTAGTGGCCAAAGATGCAAGCTTTGAAGGAGAATGGACTATTAAAACCTGTAAAAACTCAAAAAGCAGACATGCAAACAAAGACAGAGAAGGAATTAATAGATTTACATTTCAAACTTGATTTTTGATGGAGAGAAAGGTTTTAGAATAGAGATTACCTGAGTTTAGAACTTAGATTTGCATTTTTAATCATCAATTTCTCATTTTATTTGAATTATTAGAGCAGGGAATAAGAAAGGAAGAAGGCTGCCATTTTCTTACTTCTGGAATTTTACAGAGTAATGGAAATAAACGTACAGGAGCTTCTATTTCTTTCTCATTCTTAGACGAACAGGCTAAGTGATAGGATTAGTTAATGGATTAAGCCCAACAACAAAAGAAAATAGCTTTTAGTTAATAATTTAATCACTCAACATATTAACAATATATGTTATCAAATGTACTCAACAATACTTCAAGTTTCTCTCTTTTAAAAATTATGAAACATTATACTCATGATAATTAAGATGTTTTACACTTAAATAAAAGATTATTTATATTACTAAAACATTTTTTTATCATATTTCTCTATTTTAAAGTAAATGACAATTTACATTTTTAATTACAAAACCCATTATAATTAACATTAAAAATTACACAAAAATCACATTCTCGTGTAATTAAATTCTACAAATCATTTCAAACTTAATTTTATACTCAAATTATATTTTTAAACCCAATTCCATCATTATTTTAAATATATCTCATTTTAAAATTTAATTACTTCTTTTAAAAATCATTAAAAGAAGTAAATAACAATAATTTACAAAATTATTGCATTAACTCTAAGTAAAACACATTTCCTTAATCTATTAACTCAAATCATCTTAATAACCTTTCCAAAACTTTATTTTTATCATTTTATTGTCAAATACATTGTTTGCTCCCAATAAACAATTTAAATTCTTATTTATTATAAATTTTCAGTATTAAATTATAACTGCCGTTATAATTTAATACTCTCAGGTAATCGCTAAAACCAGGGTTGTTACAAAAATCCTCCATCTTTCCTTTTCATAAATGTCTACCTTAATTCCTTAACTGTCCTTTTTGTTAATATATGTTAACTTCTGCCTGGTAGTAAAATATCTTTCAATGCATTAGCGTAAATTGAACTTATATAAATACATACATATTTTTACTATCACTTACATGTTTTAAAATAAAATTTTGATAACAAAGGCATGTATTAATTTTGCAGTAAATGTCATTAATTTGTCACTTAACCTAATTAAAGAAAGACAAATGAAAGGTCTTAGAAGAACAAAACAAGATTTACATGCACTGTTACTACAAAAATCAACTCAATCCCATTAAAGCCAATGATTGGCGAAGGGAAGTGTTATGCCATCAACAATGAAGCAATAGTATGCCACCTCAAGTAAAGTTCTTCTACAAAGGTTTGTTCCACTAATGTTTTCCTTCCATAGGGGTTGGCTCCACCAGTATCATCCTTCTATAAGCCTTTCCCTCCATAGGAGCCATCCTACCGCAACCATTGCCTCCTTCCATCGAAATTCTTCCGGCCATAAGTGTTATTCTTCCACCTTCCTTCCCTAAGTGTTGCTCTGCCACAAACATTGCTTCAATATGAGCTTCCCTCCAACAATATAGTTCATGTCGTCAACATTGCTCTGTCCATCAATGTAGCATCCTCCTCCGACATACTTTCCTCCTCTTGTAGATATTTCCTCCGCAGGCATACTACTGTCGCCTTCTGCAATTATCACTCCTCCAAACTCTTTTGCATCTATTCAAACAAGTACCATTCCATGGTGACACCAAAGCTCAACAACATAAAGGGATTCAACACGCCTTTGCCTACTTTCTAGAAGCATAATACCACATCAACTCCCTTCCGACAACATCGAAAGCTTTCAAATATGCGGTATTGATAAGGAATTGAGTCAACATCCACAAAGACTTTGTTCTCAATAGTGATGAAGGGGTCAATTCAAGCAAGGCGGGAGCATTATATAAGATGCATAAAGCCGCTATAACACCTACGCCAAGTCCTTTCGACACCGTCGACACCAAGCGTGACAACACCATAGAGGCGGAAGGGTCTGGACCCGCATTTATAAATCTGACCCTAGGGGTGCCCTATTTTGACCAAGCTTTCTTTCCCCAAATCACTTCTTGTAATCAAATTCTCTTAAACCCTAAATTAATTTGGGGGATTTTAGTGACTTGTAATTTGTATAATTCTTATGCATGAAAAATAAAGATAGAATGCTTCTTCAAACATGAATGACTTCAATGCTTGCAACAGGGTCACATATAAGAAAATATTGGCTTCACCAAGCTTTATTAAAACTTCTACTTGATCGCCTTCTCATCACCACACTTTGAGGTGTTATACATATTTTGGTTTAACATTTATGGCACTAGAAGGAGAGACTGAACCTCTGACTACATTTGAATCCTAAAACCAATATTCCTTGTCCCTAGTTATCCTACCATACTAAGTCTATCTTTAGTTGTTATGATGAATAACTGTGTCAAAAGATTAGAACAAGGGTCCTCTGAACCTCGGGTAACTAATTCCACTTGTCAAGTTAGTAGTGGCCCTCGACATTATGAAGAGTAAGTACTCAAATTTAAGGCATTGTAAGTCATAAATCAGAAGAAACAAGCAAACTTGTATGATCCAGGAAATTGGAGTATTAATCCAATTCACATTGGCTCTACGCTGATTTTTGCATTAGGAGGAGAGTGCTCCAAGAAGGACAATCTGTTTGTAAAAATGAAGAAAGCCATCCAATTTTATGCTAAAATAACCATATTTGAAGAAGGGATGATGGCTGATTACCGTACATTTGCTCAAAAATGGCATAAGATTATGGGTAGCTCAATAACACCAAATGAAATTCAAAGAGCTTTAAAAAGAAAGCTGGTTATTGAAAAGGAAGCGCCTGAACCAAGCAGCAAAAGGGCTAAATGCCAGTCAAGGCAGATGGGCTTCAAATTGAAGCTTTCGAAAGATTGCAACTTCATTACATCATTGGAAAATCTCTATTTCCCAACCAAGAGTAAGCTCAATTATTGGCCATTACAAAAGAAAAGGCCTAATTTTCAAAGGAACCTTGGAGGGTCTTATTGTTACTACCATATAACCAACAGACACGATAACAACCAGTGCAGGAAACTGGAAGGAATGATTATCAGCCTCTTTAGATAGGGCAAGCTCAATAACTTTATAAGAAGATCTTAAATGAATTCAATAATAAAGGTCATTCGAATTAGTAAATCTACATGGATCGGAGCAAGATTCTTCCTAAATTTGGAAACTACCTAAGATGGTAGAAAGCCTTTGATAGCGCCAAGATGGCCAGATCAAAGTGCCTCCTAGAGGGAGGATAGAGTAAGCCTTTAGCCGTGCCAAAAATGGCCAGGCTAAAGCATCTGCAAGTCCTTGATCGCACCTACGTGGCCAGGTCAATGCACCTCTTAGAGGGAGAATGGAGTAAGGCTTCGGTCCCCGCTTAAGACAGTCGGGTCAAAGCACCAACTAGCCTTTATTCCCGCCTGTAAGGCCTGGGTGAAGCACCTCCTAGAAGGAAGATGGAGTAAGCCTTTGGTCCCTACCTAAGACAGCCGGATCAAAGCACCCACCAGCCTTCATTCTTGCCTATAAGGCCTGTTTGAAGCACCTCTTAGAGGGAGGTCGGGTAAGTCTGTAATCTACTTGATGAACGCTAACCAAACACATCGGATGACCTGATGCATCACCTTAGATGGTGGTAAGGGGTCAAATCAAAGGATTAACAACATCCTGAGCCCAAAGAGTGGCCTAAATCAAAGCCCGAGGAGTGGCGCATAATGAAGGATCAAAACATCCAACGCCTAGAAGGCGGCACGAATCATTGGAATGAGACGTCCAAAGCCTGAAGAGTGGCGCAAAACAACAAAATCAAATATTCAAAGCCCGAATAGTGACACAAGGTAAAAGACTTATCCTATTATTTCCAGATGATGATTTCTGGACTTCTCTTATTATTGCCAGATGTGGATTTTTGGTATTTCTGTATTATTTCCAAATTATGATTTCTAGACTTCTCTTATTATTACCAGATATGGATTTCTGGTCTTCTCCAATTATATGCAGATGATGATGATTCTACTAAATGAGATCTTTAGAGAATGTCCCCAGCTAATTAAATATTGCTGAATTTATTCTTAAAAGCAAACATGGAAAATTCAATCATTAAACAGAACTGCTAAAGAGCGGGTTCAAGAACAACAACGAGAATTTGGTTCGGAACTACAAACGAGGTGATATCCATTCAATTTACAAAATATGTCGTACAATGTTTCAAGATACAGGCACAAAAAGATCAAAATAAGTTTGTGGCTCAAAAAACCTACGGTATCTCATCTAAATTCTTAGAAATTAAGGGATCAACAATATGGCAAACAGCTTCGCAAAGAACTCCCTTAAGCTTCTTCTCCTTTTTCCTAAGTGTATGAACATCATCAATAGACTCAATGCGAGTCTTCAAGGCACAGTTGTAAGCTTTATTGGATCCATTAATGGTCTTTGTTAACGTCAAAATATAAACGATAACACCCGGTGTGTGTAATAAGATCGTGAAAGCACCACCCGTGTGACGGGAACAAAAATTAAGCAGGAAAATAGCAGAAAATGCAGTAAATGAACAACGGATTTGTAGTAGTTCGGCCCGTAATTGAGCCTACGTCCACTTTATAGTCTCTTATTGCTGATTTGATTACAATTCGATACAAATCTCTTCAGGAAAAAGTACAATTCGATCACAGGAAACAATCTAGACTACTATCTCAATCTTCGACGGTGAAACTCAATAAATCCATGGCGGATGTGAGGAATTTCTCTCGAAGCTTGTTGTAGTGTCGCGAATGCTTGAAGGATCCTTGATTACTGAATGAATGAAGAGTTCGACGGAGTAACAGCGCTGTAGAAATGATTTGCCGAAAGTCCCCCTCAAGTTGGAAGTGATGTCCTATTTATAGAAGCTGATTTCTGGGTAGAAAATTTTCCTAAGTCTTAGGTCGCGCACGACCTTAGTTAGGTCGTAGGTCGCGAACGACCTAAGCTAGGTCGCTGTCACCTTGCGGTTCCACGAGTTACTGTGCTTGTCTTCATTTGATCAAGTAATAGGTCGCACGCGAGTTACAGAATAGCTGTGGGGGCCCTAGGTCGTAGGGCGCTGAACTTCCTTTAATAGTTAGGTCGCTAACCTATTTAAGTCGTCAAGTCCCTTAGGTCGCTAACTACCTTAGGTTGTTAAGCCCTTTAGGTCGCTAGCTACCTTAGGTCGTTGAGTTCCATAGGTCGCAATCCTTTCTGCCTCCTTAGGTCGCGAGATCTTCTGCAGCCTTAGGTCGCGAAGCTTTCCTGCCCCCTTAGGTCGCGAGGTCTTCTGGACCTTAGGTCGCAAAGAAGTTAGGTCGCAGCTCATCCTTAGATCGCAGCATCCTTAGGTCGCAGCACTTCCTTAGGTCGCAGCATCCTTAGGTCGCGGCATTTCCTTAGGTCGCAGTATTTCCTTAGGTCGCAACATTTCCTTAGGTCGCAACATTTCCTTAGGTCGCAGTATCCTTAGGTCGCAGTATCCTTAGGTCGCAGCATCCTTAGGTCGCAGCATCCTTAGGTCGCGGCATTTCCTTAGGTCGCAGTATTTCCTTAGGTCGCAACATTTCCTTAGGTCGCAACATTTCCTTAGGTCGCAGTATCCTTAGGTCGCAGCATCCTTAGGTCGCAGCATCCTTAGGTCGCAGCATCCTTAGGTCGCAGCATCCTTAGGTCGCGGCACTTCCTTAGGTCGTAGAGTTTTAGGTCGCTGAACTGAAAGAGTTAACATTTGCCCCTCGAAGTATATGACTATACTCTAGGTCGTATGCTTCGACTCAACTTGGCTAGGTCGCGAATCGACTTAAAACTTGCACGCCTGTCCACCTCCCTTCTTCAGTCCCATATAAATTGGTTAGGTCGCATCTTCCTTCTTACCCTACTGTCCTGAGCCTCCATCGCCATTAACAGTTCCTTCGACCTTCCAGAGACAAATTTGACTTAATCAGCCAACGATTCTTCCTCGCCGATCATAATTCGTAAGTGGATCAACTTATACTCGCCCATAGTCACTGTTTTGAACATGAATCGTTGTCGCTCTACCTAAGCCCAATTCCATGCATCACGCTTTTTTGTACGGTAGTCTTAAGCGACTTTCGTTCGTCGTTTTACGTGTTGGGATGATTTTCGATCATACGGAAGGTTTTGCTATGGATCTGTAGGATTTGCCATTGATTCTCTAGTCAATCGGTGATAGGTTGAAGTGGGATGAAGGGGATGATGATTCCTTTTTTTTGAACTGGTAGTATTGGGTTATTGGACCCAATATGATGTTGCTTGGAGAAGAAGTCATCAACCTATCAGATTCGAACGCCCTAAGAGTTAGGTCGCGTGGGAATGTTTAACGACCTTAGCCTTTGCGACCTGACGACATTTACGACCTAGGGTATCTCCAACCTAAAAACGATTGTGCTCGACCTAGGACTTAAGAGAATTGCCTCGCCTTAATCCATTCAGCTGCAACACGCGACCTACAGAAATCCTGACTTATGATAGGTCGCTGAACGACCTAAGACTTAGCAATTTTTCACAGTCTTGAACTTTCAACCTGGACAACATGGCACAAGAACATTGCAACCTGTGTTAGGTTGTAAGCGACCTAACACTTAGAACTTTGAACAGCTTTTGATTGACTTTCTGGACTTGAATCATTTTGGGTTTTGCACTTCTTCTCGGATTGCCTCGACTTTAATGCTAATAACCTGTTTATAAGCAACATTCACAGAAAAAAAATGGGCCGAATATACTGCTATTGATTGCCCACATCAAACAGCAGATTAGTTGTCAAAGAAAACCAAACTTAAATGAACTTCGTGAATGAAATGTTGTGAACTAACAAATCTAAGTGAAGTATTAAGGCAAAATTGAAGTGATCAACTAAAGCTGATTTATTTGCATTAACGCAACACTATTCCTGGACTTAAAATATTAAGCCCCGAAACTTTTTAATTGACAAGTATCAATTAGTTTAATTTCATTTACATTTGCTCATTATTGTATTAGTTTTGCACAACACTTCACTCTTTTTAGGAAACGTGCACCTTAATATTTGATCGTCCAGTTCCTTGTGTAGAATGGAATCTCAACAAGAAGACTTGGAAATAGCCGGAGAATCTTTTCCAATTGCTACTCCACTAATCGACCCTCCGGAAAGGACTTCTACTACTTTAAGTCATAAAGTCTTCCGACAACTGTGCATCCAATTCGGCATTGCCGAAGCAGATGCTTTACTTCCTGGGCCAAGCGATACTGCTGACAGGCCGCCTCTTGGCTTCGTTGCTGTGAACCGACAGATGTGTTCAAGTGGTGCCATCCCTCCATTTAATGATTGTCTTCGGGAACTCCTCCTTCGGCTAACTATTTCTCCCTTTCAACTACACCCTAACGGATACTCCATCCTGCTGGGATTGTGTGTGCTTTTCAGGAGAACGTTGAACCGTTTTCCCTCTTTTGATGAAATTCACTTCTTGTGCACATTTGCAAAGAACAAGGACCATCCTTCTATCATACTTGTGAGGAGTGCTAGGAATCGCAAACTAATTCTGGACTTGCCTGAAAGTGCCCACGGATTCTTGACTCAATTCTTCTATGTTCGCTGTCCTCCGGGATTTTATGCTATTTGGAGAGTCGGAAGTAAGATTACCTCTTACCAATTCATTTTTTCTAAATTTCTCATAATTCGAACCATCAAATGCTTAATTCCATTCTTTCTTCGTGCAGCACTTCCTTCTCTTCTTCGAGATACCAGCCGTAAGTCGATTTTAGATACTTTGAATGCTGTTGACGCTGAAGAGAGGAGTGCCAAATTCTTGTTGAAAGATGAATTTCTGCACCAGTTTGGCCTTTTACATTCTTCTAGATCGACTCAGATTCATGAAGTTTCTAGCTCTGAGGCGGAAACGTTAATTGCTTCAGATTCCCAAGCAGAGGCCTCGAATGCCCTAGCTTCTGTAGAAGAAACTGCATCAGAAGCACCCGTCATGGAGGCTGCCTTGGTAAAATGTTCCGCATCCATCGATGTCGCAGGGTTAGTCAGCAAGTCGGCGCTTACCCCAATTACCGAAGAGGAAGAGAATCCTCAAGTTCCTGAGAAATCCATTGATACAGAGGTTGAAAAAGAGAAGTCTGCTGAACTCCTAGATGACGCCTTTGACGGCTTGAGTGATATCATGATAACTTCCCAGGAGCTTTTTGGGGATAACAATCCAAAAGCAACTTCTCCCGTTGTCGAGGCGACTTCCACCTTTAAACAAACCCAGACGCCTACTACGCCAGTCGTCTCTGTTTCCACACTAAAGCGTGGTCTGTAGCTTGACGCATGTAGCTTGCACGCCACACACACTTAGGATTTTCCAGCACTTATAAACATTTATCCTCTTTTCCCTGGAAATTTCTAAACTTTACTCCTTTTTTGCTTTCAGGTTCTCCAATGGGACGTACAGGTTCATATTATGACTCATTCAAGTACCGTGGAGGCCGCGGCACCTATGACTTTAGGAAGTACCTTGATACTCCAAAGGAAACAGATGAAGAGAGGGCTCGAAGGAAAGCCCAGGAGAAGCGGGATTACGATCAGTGGCAAAGAAGGAAAGATGCCGAGCGATACGACTCTTCGCACAGGAGTGACTACTCTCATAAGCGGAAGTCTTATGATGATAAGGGAAAAACTCAGATTGCCGATGAACCGAGCAAACGATCTAAACCGATTGATACGTCTGAAATTTCTGAAAAAACTGATGCTCCCATTCCTTCTGATGTCCTAGCTAGCTCTCCTCCTCTGAAGAAATCTGACATTCAGACTATCATTAACAGACCGCAATATCAAGTCAAGGATGGTCCCCCAACACTCCAGAGCCGTTTCCCGAATTGGTGCCTAAAAGGGGTACGCTTTGACTTGGACATAGTTCCGATTGATAAATCAGACATGCTTAGCAGTCTTGACGCAGTCAGACTTAATATCGAGAGGATGTCGCAGTGGCAGAAGCTGGTCGATGAACTCCAAAGGGTCAACCATCTTAACCTTGAGGCGATGATGACAATGGAGAATGATAAAGCAGAATGGGACAAATGGCGTAAGCAGCATGACGCGGAAATGACGAGTATTGCAGATGACAATGCAAAGCTTGCGTCTGAAGTTAAGCAGCTTAAGGAAAATCTCGCTTCTTCTTCTGCATCATATACTCAAAAAGAAGAAGTCTTTCAGAAGCAAGTGCGGGACGCACATGCTGCACAAAGAGATGTAGAAATGAAGCTTGCCGCTGAACAGCACGTTAAAGAGAAGTACCGCACAGAAAACACCGAACTGCGGGGAAAAGTCACCTCCCAGAACATGGAAATTGAGTTACTAAAGTCTCGACTTGCTAAAGTTGAGGCAGAGCGTGATGAGGCTACCGCTGGCCGGATCGCTGCCGTTGCCGAAAAGGAAGCAGCTGAGCAATCACATGAGGCGACGAAAGCAGACGTCAGCTCTACCTTATTTGACTTTTATTTACACAGCGTTCTGGGTCGCGGGAGCCTCTCTTTTCTTGGGCCCGATTATGAAATTACATTGGCTGAAGTGTGGGAAGTCGCGATGGATATCCTTGGCGGGGCTGGCTATAATGAGCTGGAACTTGAGGAGCGCTATCTCAATGATGAGGATCGCGCCGCTCTTGTTAAGGGGAAAGAGCTACTTGCCAAAGCACGAGCTGAAACAGCGGGAGAAGAGCCTCCAAAAGAAGAAGCTCCTTTGACTGCCCCCGTCCAAACTTCCACTTCAGCTGTCGTTAATATTATAGATTCCAGCCCTCATTCTTTACATTTAGCTAAAGTTGCCCAGGAGACTGCAACTACTCCTACTGAAGATGAGGCACTGGATGATATTGAAGCCGAGAAGTTTGAGGTAGATCTTGTGAAGCCAACTCCTCCAGGTACTCTTGGTGTCGTCTCGGGTCTAATGAACCAGTCATTTGACTTAGCCGAATTCGATGACCTTCTTACCTGTTACTTAAACTTTGATGAACCGATGCCTTCTTTATTTTCGGGGGATGCTGATTTTAACTTCTTTTCTTCTACAGCGGAGGCACCAAGCACTACACAAGCTTTCACTCCTTCGATTGCCGCTCCTCTGTCTTCCCAAATTACTCCTCCCTCTGCTTCCCAACCGGGATCACAGGCAGAGAAAATCGAAGCTCTTCAAGGCTTGGATGATCCGGTTGCTTCTCAGGAACAGAAGGCGGAGGATTTTGAAGACATCGAGAAGACCCCGGAGCGGTCTCTTGACGACGATACGAAGCTTTCAACATTGCTGACTACTCCGGGGAGCGAGTCTTCTTCAAAAAGGAAGGGGAAGCGTGCTGTAAGGAAAAAGAAGAAGACTTCCACTGAAGAGGAAGCAGTAGTTGATCCGACTGTACCGCTTTCTCCTTCTGTCCCTGTCCGTTCTCAACGGCTTCAAAAGCTAATCATTAGGCCGGGAAAGAGCTCCAAGGGTGGTGAGAAGAAGGAATAATCAAGCTGGATTTTCTACTTATTATTTTTGCTCTTTGCATGTATTGACCGGGGATTGTGCGGGTACCGGTCCCCGCTTTTGCTTTTTGAGACATCTGCGTATGTAAAGAATTTTCATAGTACTAAATAAAACAATTATTTTACTTGTACAAACTCTTGTGTATGTGAGAATGATCTATCTTTTATTTTAAGTGTAGAACAAACGATTCTTCTTACTTGTGCAAACTTTTTGTCTGCGTTTGAGAATGTATTTATTCCACATCTGTTTCGCGTGATATTGTTATGTGCTTGTGGTATGTTGCTTGAATACTGCTTTTTATTGTTGCAACCGTATCATATGATATTGCCCCTATACCACAAGTGCATAACAATATCCTTCGCTTTTAGCGAGACCTGTACTCTTATTTTCCATAGAATAGCTATTCCGTTCTTGAGGGAATGATTATTCTACTTAAACGGAGTGTGTCTCATTTTCGGATAAAACTTTTACGCTTCAACCTTCGGAAATGTTCATTTCATACTTTTGAGAAGTGAATTATCCTACGCGGTGAAGCGAAAGAATCGAAGTGTGCCTCTAAGGAAGGCTTTATCTCGGTATTTTTTGAGGAGTAGCATGTGGACTCCGAAGAGTAGCATTATGCTTTATGGATTATTGCTGTGCCCCCTGGAGAGGTCTTGTGCTTCCAAAGAAGTCTTGATTTTGGTCTCCGAAGAGAAGCAATTTTTTGTATTTCTACTCGGGTGAAGTGGGTCTCCGAAGAGAAGCATTTTGCACTTTTACCCTGGTGAAATGTGCCTCTGAAAAGGGCTTTTACCTCCGAAGATGGCTTGTGCCTCCGAAGAGGGCTTGTGCCTCCGAACAGGGCTTGTGCCTCCGAAGAGGGCTTGTGCCTCCGAAGATGGCTTGTGCCTCCGAAGAGGGCTTGTGATTGCCTGGAAGTTACTTTCTCATGGTCAGAGGTCTACGGGTGAACACAAGTTGCTTGATTGGATGTTTGTTTGCACAAACGATCGCAATTAACTAACAAGGTGCCCCTTTGGTAGTCCCACCGATCTTTTTGATTGAGTAAAGCACTCCCATTTATTGGCGTGCCTCGTTAGAGGGCTTTGGTTGGTTGGTGTGCCAGGTAGGTTGCGTCTCAGGGGCGAGTGGATCCACGGGGCGGACCTACGCTATCTGGTCGGATGCATCACGACCAGTTAGCGAGGGTCTTGTTCCTTCCGGTTGGGAAGGCGTCCCTTTAGTGGATCTCTCGGCCTTCCTGTTGAGAGGCATACCTCCCTTTATCTGCTTCTTTGTTTGCCCGCTCATGTTGTATCATCATCCGCCAATCTGCGATCCTTTATCATTGTTTCCGAGCGCGTGTTCCTTTCTTTTGCAAGTACATTGCTTTATCTGAAAAAGTAAACTTCACTGTTGAATGACTTTACGAGACAAGCGCGAGTTATCTAGTTGGATGCCCGTTCATAACGACAATCTCAACTAGTGAACAAAGGTTTGTCCCAGTGAAGTTGCCAATTCTTTATGTGAAGTTTTCTTTGTGTAGGATTTGAGTTTGGAATTTTTTGTGCAATAGCTGATTTATAAAGGTCGCTTAGTTTTGTGATGAGCAAGCCTTGTTATCATGTCCTGCAATTTTGAATCGATATTTTAGTGATACATTTAAAGTATTTATATATCGAAATAAAACAGGCATCATGAAATAGTAAAGAACACAAGATTTATAGTGGTTCGGCCAAGAATCGGGCCTACGTCCACTTTATAGCTTTTCATTCATTTATACTGATTTACAATGCTTCACAATACAACTGATACATTCATCATCATTTTACAATTTTGAGCACAGCTCTTTTTTCAAGTAAAGTAAGGACGCAAATGGTTGCTGTTCCAGGCCCTTGGAATTGGATCTCCTTCAACAGTTATGAGTTTGAAAGTGCCATCAAGAAGTTTAGTGCCTATGACATATGGTCCTTCCCAGCTTGGCCCAAACACACCAGTTGCTGTCATGATCCTTTTCAAAACCAAGTCTCCGATTTCAAAGCTGCGTTGGCGAACTTTGGAATTGAAATGCCTGGCTATTCTCTGCTGATGAGCTGAAACTCTGAGCCTAGCTTCCTCTCTTTTCTCATCAAGAAAATCAAGCGCTTCAAGTTGCAGTTTTTCATTTTCAGTCTCATTGAAATGAACTCTTCTATGTGAAGGAACTTCTACTTCTACCGGAATCATTGCCTCAGATACGTATGCCAGTG
The DNA here is from genome assembly GCA_030737815.1 of Allium fistulosum. NCBI lineage: Eukaryota > Viridiplantae > Streptophyta > Magnoliopsida > Asparagales > Amaryllidaceae > Allium > Allium fistulosum. Next base: position 925,805,844 of record CM060906.1, read on the forward strand.
AAAATGGAGTGTGCCCAGTCGCAGTTTTGTGAGTAGTTCTGTACGCCCATAGTGCTAATGGAAGCTTATCAACCCAACCACCTTTTGCTTTTTCAAGTTGCTTTTTGATAGTTGACTTGATGATCTTGTTAACTGCTTCCACTTGCCCATTTGCCTGCGGATGAGCCACTGTTGAGAAGCTTTTTCGAATTCTGAATCGTTTGCAAAAATCCTGGAATTCTTCACTTTCAAATTGAGTGCCATTGTCGGTGATTATCTTCTGTGGCACACCATATCTGCAAATGATATTCTTTGTTACAAAATTTATCATCTTTTTAGAAGTGATGGTGGCCAAAGGTTCAGCTTCAGCCCATTTGGTGAAATAGTCAACGGCGACAATAGCATATTTAATCCCTGATTTGGCGATAGGTAATGGTCCAATTAGGTCTATCCCCCAGATGGCAAATGGCCATGGACTGACCATTTGTGTGAGTTCGGTGGAAGGTGCTCTTGGGATTTTCGCAAACCTTTGGCATTTGTCACACTTCCTGGAGTAAGCTGCAGCATCTCGATTAATAAGCGGCCAGAAATACCCATATCGAAGAATTTTCTTTGCAAGTGTTTGACCGCCTGAATGGTCTCCACATTCTCCTCCGTGCACCTCTGCTAAGATTGTCTTGGCTTCTTCTTTAGTTACACATCGGAGTAGTGGGATTGAAAATCCTCGCCTGTATAATCGGCCGTCTTGAATTACATATCTTGACGCTTTTCTCAATAATTTTCGACGTTCCTTAGAATCTTCTGGCAGAGAACCACTGAGTAAGTATTCTTTGATTGGACTCATCCACGATTCATGCTCTTGAGACGTAGTCATGATCCAATCAATATCCATTTCATCAATGCTTGGAGCTGACAGAACTTCTACGGGAACTAATCCCAGCAATTGAGCTTCTCCGGAACTTGAGTACTTTGCTAAAGAATCCTCCTTCATATTTTCCTCTCGGGGTATGTGGCTTATTGAGTAGTGATCTAAATCATTGAGGAGTTCGGAAGTTTTGGTCAAATATGCAGGCAAATTCCCTCCTTTGGCTTGGAATTCCTTCTTCACCTGGCAGACAATAAGCTGAGAATCACTGAAAATCTGTATCACTTTGATATTCAATTCCTTGGCGATTTTCAATCCGGCAATAAGGGCTTCATATTCTGCTTCATTGTTTGTCGAAGGAAATTCCAGTCTCAACGCATAACATAGTGATCGTCCTTCGGGAGTTTCGAGCACAACTCCTGCCCCAGAACAATAGTCATTCCTCGAGCCATCAACATACAACTTCCACTGTATCGGAATGCAGTCAATTGTTTCTTCCTTACTGTCACCTTTGTCAGTGGATTCTGCAATGAATTCTGCTAAAGTTTGTCCGTTAATCGCTCTTCGGGGATGATAAGTGATGTCATATTGGCTGAGCTCTATGTTCCACTTCAAGAGACGACCCGAAGTTTCAGGACGATACAGGACTTGCTTCAAAGGTTGATCAGTCAGGACCTTGATAGGATGAGATTGAAAATAAGGTCTCAACTTCCTGGAAGCGATTAGCAGACAATAAGCAAGTTTTTCTATCTTTGAATAATTCATTTCAGCTCCAGCGAACCGTTTGCTGATGTAGTAAACTGGACGTTGTACTTTCATGTCTTCTCGTACAAGTGCTGCACTTAAAGCATGGGATGAAATTGCTAAGTAGATGAAGAGGTCTTCACCATTACTAGGCTTGGAGAGGACCGGAGGAGTTCTCATATGATGAATTAGTTGATCGAAAGCATTCTGACATTCAGGAGTCCATTCGAAATTTTTCTTTCCTTTCTTTAGAGCATCAAAGAAGGGAATGCATTTGTCTGTGGCCTTGGAAATGAAGCGACTAAGAGCGGCAACCTTTCCATTGAGACTTTGCAGTTCTTTCTTTGTTCTAGGGGCTTTAACTTCTCTTAGAGCTGTGATTTGAGCAGGATTGGCCTCGATGCCCCTAGCGCTCACAATGAAACCCAGGAATTTCCCAGACTCTACTCCGAATGAACATTTCAATGGATTGAGCTTCATTCCGTACTTCCGAAGAATTGAGAACATCTCTGCCAAGTGATCCATGTGGTCTACTGCTTTCTTTGACTTTACTAACATATCATCAACATAGACTTCCATTGTTTTGCCGATCTGTGGCTTGAACATAGCATTGACAAGTCTTTGGTATGTTGCCCCTGCATTCTTTAACCCGAATGGCATGACTTTGTAACAGTAGAGTCCCACATCTGTAATAAAGCTTGTGTCCTCCTGATCTGGTTCGTTCATCATAATCTGATTGTATCCGGAATAGGCATCCATAAAAGATAACAACTCATGTCCAGCCGTCCCATCTACTAGTTGATCGATTCTGGGCAACGGGAAGCAGTCTTTGGGGCAAGCTTTGTTCAGATCTGAGAAATCAATGCATACTCTCCACTTTCCATTTGCCTTCTTAACCAGTACTGGATTCGAAACCCAATTTGGATAAGTGGATTCTTTGATGAAATTATTCTCTAAGAGGCGGTCTACTTCTTCCTTTAAAGCTGCTGATCTTTCTGGACCTTGAGTTCTTCTTTTCTGTTTTATCGGTGTGAATTTCGGATCAACATTCAGAGTATGAACAGCAATTGTTGGAGAGATTCCGCACATATCAGCATGACACCAAGCGAACACGTCCAGATTTGCTTTTAGAAATGATATCAGTGTATTTTGAACTGTTGTACTTAGTTGCGAACCCACATTAAGCACTTTGTTTGGGTCTTTGGAGTCGACAGGTATTGGTATCGTAACTTCCACAGGCACCACTCTATTTTCCTCTGCACTGAATTTTCTGGGGTCCATTTCCCGCCTTGCACCACTATGCTCACCAGTGCAGGGGCCACCCTGTATTTGCTATAAGGTTGGGGTCTTGATGCGGAGGGGAGCTGCCGCATCTTTACCCATCTCTCTCTTTCTGGCTTCTCGAAGCTCTATAAGATAACATTCACGTCCAGCATTTTGGTCTCCCTTGATGACACCAACACCATTTTCTGTAGGAAACTTCATAGTTAAGCACCACGGGGCCAAAATGGCCTTGAATGCAGCTAGAGCTGGCCTGCCTAGGAAAGCATTGTAGGCAGAAAATCCATCGACAATCACAAAGGTTTGTTTTCGAGTTACCCTTTTCTGCCCTTCACCAAGTTCCACGAACAAGTCGACAGTTCCGATTGGTTGCTGTGGTTCCCCAGTGAAACCAACGATCTTTTGTGATGAAGCCTGAACGTCGGTCATTGGGATTTTCATCTGGTCAAACGTTTTCTTGAAAAGTATATTGCAGGAAGCACCGCAATCGATGAGTACTCGTCTTACTATTGCTGGCCCAATTCCTGCAGATATAACCAAGGGGTCTATGGTTGGAGCTTCAATACCAACAGAATCCCTAGCCTTGAACAAAATATCATTATCTGAAATCTTTTGCTGTTTTAGGGGTACTGTGTTTTCTACAGCAAAAACATCTTCTTCTGCCGGGACATACTTCAAAGCGTGAGCATATCGTTCCATCTCACCCCAGCTTTTGCCTGCTGGGTGTGGGCCCCCTGAAATGACGTTGATAACGGGCCTCTCAGATTCTTGTGCCGCAGCACCTTTGCCTGAGCCCGACGGCTGATTAGAGGGTTGTTGTTTCTGAGTAGATGAAGATGGATCACTTCTGTTTTTCTTGACATATTGTTGCAGCTTGTTTTCTCTCAATAATTCTTCAATTAAGCTCTTTAAGTGACGACAATCATTGGTATCATGACCAGGTTGGTTGTGAAAACGACAGAACTTTCCATTTCTCATAGCGCCCTTTCCTGGTTTTATCTCGGCCGGTTTGGGATAATCCACATCATCTTTGGTGGCGAAGAAGATATTTTCCAGAGTGTCGGTCAATGGAGTGAAATCTGAGGGTTTGAAGAAGCGAGGTTTCTTTAAATCCTTTTGTTTCTTTCCCTCGTGATTTTCCCTTTTCTGACCTCCGGAATCTTTCTTTTCCGAAGCGGCAGTATTATTTTCCACCTTTGTTGATGCTGGAAGATTTTCCAAGCGTATGAATTCATCGGCTTTCTTGTAGAATTTCTCGAGAGAATTTGGCTCTTTCATCTTCAGCCATTTTCCAAATTCGCTCGATTTGTCGATAGCACGCATCAAATAGGTCAAGATCATCCGTGGCTCTGCGTTATCAACTTCCGCCAGAGCTATATTGAAACGGTTCAGGAATGATTTAATAGGTTCTCCCGGATTCTGTTCAAGACTGGATAATGACATTATGTCCTTTGCCTTTGAAGCATATAGCCTGAATTGCTCTTTAAACTTTCTAGTCAGATCGGAAAACTGATCTACTGATCGGACAGGGAGTTTGGTGAACCAGAGAAGTGCCACCCCTTCCAAATATACTGGAAAATACCGGCATTTGATTTCATCAGTTGCTCTCGCACCGGTCATGTGCCAATCATACTTATACAAGAATTGGTTTGGATCACTTGTTCCCCGATAAGCAGGAATGGTGGGGGGAACAAATTTTCTAGGAAATTCAGCCTTTAGAATCTTCTCGGTAAATGGAGTCTTGCTTGGCGCGAATCCCCATTCACTTTCATCTTCACCTCTCTGCATGCTCTCTTTCATTATTTGCTTGATCATGCCAGAAAGATATTCCTCATTGTTCAAAGATTTTGCGGAGTAGACTTCTGCCATTTTCTCAGATGTTTGCCCGGGCAGATTTTCGTGGAAAATTGGCGATGGTCTAGATCCTTCAGCTCGGAGGGGTGCCCCTTCAGCAGCACCTGATCCCCCCTGAGGAATATTCCTCCCTTCGGAGTTGCGAAGAGCATCAGCGGTGTTTTCTTCATTACCCACTGGTCTTTGGTTGGAACCAAGCAGAGCGTTCAGTTTTTCCATCATCAGATTGTTTTGAGTCTCAATCTGCTGGTATAGTCCGGATACAGCAGCGTCTAGCTCCTCTCGCGTCACCCCGACGCTTGGAGCTGCTTGACTTGGTGAAGCAGAGGTGGCGGTATCATCATGAACATTCTCAGATCTGACAACCTTTCGTTTCCTTCCAGGAGCCATTATGTCTGATGGACTTCTAGTTCTGTAGGAAATCTTTTCAACAAACTTGTGTGAAGCAATGATGGAATGGTAGCCTGAGTTGGGTTCTCAGTGAAAGCACCAAAATGTTAACGTCAAAATATAAACGATAACACCCGGTGTGTGTAATAAGATCGTGAAAGCACCACCCGTGTGACGGGAACAGAAATTAAGCAGGAAAATAGCAGAAAATGCAGTAAATGAACAACGGATTTGTAGTGGTTCGGCCCGTAATTGAGCCTACGTCCACTTTATAGTCTCTTATTGCTGATTTGATTACAATTCGATACAAATCTCTTCAGGAAACAGTACAATTCGATCACAGGAAACAATCTAGACTACTATCTCAATCTTCGACGGTGAAACTCAATAAATCCATGGCGGATGTGAGGAATTTCTCTCGAAGCTTGTTGTAGTGTCGCGAATGCTTGAAGGATCCTTGATTACTGAATGAATGAAGAGTTCGACGGAGTAACAGCGCTGTAGAAATGATTTGCCGAAAGTCCCCCTCAAGTTGGAAGTGATGTCCTATTTATAGAAGCTGATTTCTGGGTAGAAAATTTTCCTAAGTCTTAGGTCGCGCACGACCTTAGTTAGGTCGTAGGTCGCGAACGACCTAAGCTAGGTCGCTGTCACCTTGCGGTTCCACGAGTTACTGTGCTTGTCTTCATTTGATCAAGTAATAGGTCGCACGCGAGTTACAGAATAGCTGTGGGGGCCCTAGGTCGTAGGGCGCTGAACTTCCTTTAATAGTTAGGTCGCTAACCTATTTAAGTCGTCAAGTCCCTTAGGTCGCTAACTACCTTAGGTTGTTAAGCCCTTTAGGTCGCTAGCTACCTTAGGTCGTTGAGTTCCATAGGTCGCAATCCTTTCTGCCTCCTTAGGTCGCGAGATCTTCTGCAGCCTTAGGTCGCGAAGCTTTCCTGCCCCCTTAGGTCGCGAGGTCTTCTGGACCTTAGGTCGCAAAGAAGTTAGGTCGCAGCTCATCCTTAGATCGCAGCATCCTTAGGTCGCAGCACTTCCTTAGGTCGCAGCATCCTTAGGTCGCGGCATTTCCTTAGGTCGCAGTATTTCCTTAGGTCGCAACATTTCCTTAGGTCGCAACATTTCCTTAGGTCGCAGTATCCTTAGGTCGCAGCATCCTTAGGTCGCAGCATCCTTAGGTCGCGGCATTTCCTTAGGTCGCAGTATTTCCTTAGGTCGCAACATTTCCTTAGGTCGCAACATTTCCTTAGGTCGTAGTATCCTTAGGTCGCAGTATCCTTAGGTCGCAGCATCCTTAGGTCGCAGCATCCTTAGGTCGCAGCATCCTTAGGTCGCAGCATCCTTAGGTCGCAGCACTTCCTTAGGTCGTAGAGTTTTAGGTCGCTGAACTGAAAGAGTTAACAGTCTTTTTTTATTTACTAACTCAGCAATTTACTTTTTGAGGAAATATTTCTCGCACTCAAGCTTTTGAATCTTGCCTTCATAATCTATGAAGTGTTGAGACGTCTTTTCTTCCCATTGCTTATTCGTATGTTGCATGATTTCGAATTTAACCTTCCTCCACCATTAACCGTTTACTTTTTCATTCAAACTCGAAGGAGGGTTTATCACAGAAGGAAATTCTCGAATTGCTAGGGAGTGAGATCTTGTAATCCTTCCAACTTTAGGAGTGGCAGGAGCAACCAAGTAGTAAAGATTCAGAATGCTTTCCCCAACAACGATTTCTGAAGATTTACAATAAGCTTGACTATCCAATAGCACTTTTTCCAAATTGTTTATTCATGGCTAAAGCTTAGTCATCTTATTATCGAAATCAATTGAAGGATTAGACTTTATCTGGTGCTTTAAGCCTGAAATTATTTCATCCTTTTTCTTGGATTCTATTTCTAAGCTAGTGATTTGTTCATTAAAACCTCTAGCAATCACTCTTTGAAATAGGAAATTCCTATTCCAATCATGTGCTTCTAGATTATCTAGGAATTTCATAGCAGAGGCATCTTTAGAAGAACTCCTTTGTTCGAAATCAATAACCCACCTATTCTTAAAATCTATCATTTGACAGTGAGAGTCTGTAAGGGCAGGCACGACTTTTAACTATTTTTCGTGTTCAAAGTAAGCAAAAACAAGGATTAACAGATGAAAAACTATTCCTTTTATTATGGCAACAAGGTTTACAACTTAAAATGAGCAAAGTTAAAATTACGTCACTCTCCTACCTAAGATTGGTCATAATCACAACTATATCTTATTTTATAACATTCAATGTTTTGAAACGACATTTTTAACCTTTTTAAATGATTTAGCTAACAAATTGAGTGATGCCTCGAAAAGGATCCTTAATTACTTCTAGAGAAAAAATAGGGGGAATCCGCTATAGTCCCATTCCCCAACTGGAGGACTATCGCGACTGCATATCAACTTTGTGTGATAAGTTTGAATTTCCCTAAGTAACTTTTCCTTTCCTTCACCTAAAAAGTCGAACCAAAATTGAGGGTACTGCATGTAAATATTTGTAAATCTCTAAGTAATCGGTATCTTGGTAACTCTGATGTTTTGAGAAGTGAGGATTTTTTATAAAAATCTCTTCTTTACTTGACATATTTACTCAAAATATCTCTGGAAACCTGGCTGCTTGGAACGACCGAATTTTGATCACTTTAATTAAGGATATTTGATTTATTTTGAATATTCAAATAAGGATTATTTTCAATAAATAATCAAGTTTTGTGAAATGAATGATAATAATGAACCTATTTTGGAGAAATATTCGTAAAATATTTACTTTGGAAAAAATATCGATAAAATGGCCGAAAAACCGTCTTATCGATAAATTGCTCTATAACGGTAAAACATCACACACAGAGCTGGATACATACACTTATTTTTATAATTGAACAGGAATACGAAGTAAAATAAATTATTTTATTTTTTAAAATAAATTATTTTATTTTTTAAAATAAAATAGGTTTATCCGTATATTTAATAATTGATTTATTAAATTAAATTGAGAATTAATGATTTAATAATTATTATAATTATTCAAATAATTGTTTTAAATAATGATGATTCATTTTAAGTAGTTATATAGTGATAATAAATCATTTGTAATAATTTTATGAGGATATATACTTGATTTGAAAATATAAGGAAAATCGTATCTCTTTTCGATATAATAGCGAAATATTTGTTCTTTGTTTATTTGTATGGTTTTGTAACTCAAATATGATCATTTTATTAATCTAAAATGATAAGAAAATTGTTTACAAATATATGTACATTAATTATGAAGTGAAAATATGACCAGAAATCAAAATTAAAATTCATAACGGTTTGACATATATAAGTTATACAACGTTGTTTATGTAACTTGTACACCTTTGTAGCATGCACACATATATATTAACATATACATATACATATACATATACATATAAAAATGGTAGAAAAGTAGAAATATATTTACATATGGTAAATATAAAAAATTATATAAGATATTTATAAGTTTAAAGACATACATATTCTCACATCAAATCAACCTTAAACCACCATCATCACCACCATCACCTCCTCATCATCCATCACACGGACGGGGGTGAGCTACCATCTTATGGTCGCTTAGAGGGGATGACAAGGGGTAGTTTTGTCTCCCATGTGATGATATTTTGGTTTTCTAAAATCCTATATTTACCTCACCCCTTCTTTATATTTTTCACACAATTGTCTTCACTTCCTTCTCCATATTATCAAGCATATCAATGTCTTCTCATGTCAACAAAGCTATGGAGAAAAATATCTCAAAAAGAAATTAAATAATTATATTATATATATAGTGATAAAACATCATAAAACAACTTCAAAACTCCTCCTATCCACCATAAAAACCTACGACCACCACCTTCATCCACCCTTGGTCGAACCGTCCAGCATAGGTCGTGACTTCCCTAGCTAGGCCAAGCCATCCAAGGCTCTTAAGATCGATTTCTTGGAGTTTTATTTCGTGATAGCGAAGATATAGCCAATTTTAAATTAGCGCGAGGGAAAATGAAGGTGAGAAAACTCCTAAACTATAGTTATACATATTATTTGATGATAAGGATATGATTGTTAATGATGGTTGTTTATCATGTTTGAATATGATATTATCGATGTTTAATATGGTTATTGAATATATATACAAGTCACGTTTAATACACATCGAAAATCACAAAAGGAAATCACTTTCCTTTTATTAATGAAATGGTGTACTTGGAATGTGTAAACCTCTTAAAAATGATTTAATATAGTTCAGTAATGTTTTATAAACATTTAAAAGTGTTTTGGCCAAGTTTAAATAAATATTGAAAATTTATTCGGAAATAGGCACGTCACGTAACGGTAGTTCGCGATTTCGCGTCTTAAAAGTTAAATCCATTTATAGGATGGATTCAGAATTCTTTGAAATAAGAATTTTTCAAACTCTTATAATCATCGTTTTAAAACAAAAGAAAAAGAATGAGATTTTGTTTAGTAGATTTTAAAATATGTGCAAATCAAGTTTTAAATTAAATCGAGCTTGGGCAGTTCAGAGGCCAAAGTAGTAAATGATTTAAAATGGGTATTTTTAATCCTTTAAAAATATAAAATAAATTCTATAAATCTTTTAAAATGTTTTAAAAGAGATTTGAGTTATAAAAATGGATTTCTAAATAATCGAAAAGTTGTTTTAATCAAATAAGCTTTTAAAACACTATTTGGAGCACATTTTCGCAACACTTTTAATAACTTTTGCAACAATGGTTTTAACTTAATTATCCTTTGCCAAACCTTTTGTGAACCTATTCGAATAAATAATTAAGTAATTTTAAAGGTGATTAAGAGGTTTGAAAATGAGTATGCGGAAACGACTAGTACATTTGTTCCATTTGTGAGTGTCACAGAAAATCCGACCGAGGAATGGAACAAATAGAAGGGAAAGCCTGGATGTTCTAAATTAATTAAAATTTAATTAAGTATGTTAAAAGATTTAGAGTCGATCAAATAACTTGATCGCTTTATGAGTGACAAAGAGGTAGTCTCTAGGCTTGGGTTTGGGAAACCAGTTGTCTACCCTTCCTAGCTACCCGAACTGGCCCGACGGAGGGGATAGTAAATTTGATTTACTCAAATCAAATTTTCCCAGAGTATAAATGATATATTTTCCAAATTCAAACCGCTTGGATCACATAGATATGATCTTCTTATACTTGGAATTAAATTCCGAGGAGGGAACCCTTACTATCCATGCGAATTTAAAAGTTGATTTCACCATTATTCGATGGATAGTAAAGGTTGAATACGGAAATTGATGTTGAGTTGAATTAGTATAATTTCTATCGATCCTTTTTAACTCAATAATTTTTTCCAATATGACTTATGAAAATGATTTGAAATTAATTTAATTCCTATACTTAAAATTAATTGGTTTGGGTTTATAGTAAACGATGTCTTAATTAACATTGTTTTGACCCAATTTTAAAGTTATGGTTTGAAAATATTTGTTAAGATTTAAATAAATGATTGGGAAATATTAAGTAAAGAATGAAATGGTTTGGAATTTAAAAAGGTTTTAAGTAATCAAAGCATTTGATAAGAGAGGTTTAATGATTCTGTATATACGAGAAAGAAATGTTTTAAAGATATATATATCTCAAAATATATTTTGATAAAAAGAAATTAATCAATCAAAGAATAATTCACTATTTACCTAACATCTTTTTATCGATGATTGGTACGAAGGAACCGGGGTTGGATTTGAGTAATTCTTATGCGGAAACCACTTCGAACAAATTTACGTATTCGAAGTGAAACCATGGAAATGATTTGGAAGATGGAATGTAGGGCTTCTGGTCACTGACCCTTGGCGAAAATTTCCTATATCATATTATGTGGCAGTGGTTCTTTATTTGATATCTTCGATGCAAGGACTTCTCGCTACTAATCTTAGGGGTAATTCTCGATAAGATGTGGTAGGAGAGTTCCTTTGGTTTGTCCTGTTCCTGGATAACTTGTATGGACGAATGTCCGATGTTGCATTTATAATCACATTGATTAATCTCCATGAACGTATCATCTGTTTGGTAGCAGAGAAGGCAACTTCACTTAACTTAACACCCTTTCCTAAGATGTACGAGCTCATGAGTGATACATTTGTAGAAATCAGTTGTGTGATCATGGAATGGTAGTGTGGCATTCAAAGTAGAATGTGATATGTGAAAGGTAATCATTACTTTGGGCCTCATCAACCTGTAATGGCTTAAACAGGGCATGCCATAAGGCTAAGTGGGTCCTGCCTATTAGAGTATGTTCATCACCCTTCTATGTTCATCACCCTTCTAGATTACTCTATATATATCGAGTATGTAGTGAATGCTAAGAGAGCTCTCGGATAGGTCGATTATGATTGGGGTGATACCATATTCGGTTCTATCCACCACTAGGCGGGTTTGTGGTTAGGCTGGTCTTGCTTGGTGCAGAGGTTTCGAAGATGTCGATTCTCAGTACATCCCTCTAGAGATGTACAGTACGGAAGGTAGTCCCTTACTAGCCATTATATGAAATCCATTCTTCGAATGAGCCTTGAAAACATTTTGTTTGTAGAGCCTAACATATTCCGAAATTTAATAATGGTAACAATTTCGACTAAGATTAATAAGTTTACTGGCAATTTTTTTCAAAGAATGTCACTAAAAATAATATTCCTAGATTTTTCATAGCAAATGTTTTGGTTATCATAAGATAAAAACCCATTCTGTGTTTATGTGCGGCGCAGTCTTTTGAGATAGCTTTGTTTTCAAATTGAGTCTTCTGAGTTTCTCATGCTAGTCCCATGACTAACCTGGAGTTTATTTTTCTTTTCCCTTAAACTCTAGGTGCCCGGTAGCCTAGTAGTCAGGTCTAGTTACAAGAAATCTGGATGGAGCTCGTAGCAAGGAGTTAGAAGATTCTTCTAAGGATTGTTATCCATTTCCACCACACTCATGTATTATTAAATTCCACATCAATAAGGATAGATATTTATAACTATCCATGTTTAAAGTTGATAAATGTATTTAAAATTTTTTGCTGTAAAGATCATCTGTTGAAATAATATATGTTATTGCATTCGTGTGGGATTCTGTTCTATCTTTATTTTTTATCTTACTCTTGAGAATCTGCCTCTCCGGCACTTGGATTTGCGACGCATGAATATTGAGGATGTATTAGTGTCGATTTTCGAAGGTCAGAAACGGGTCCCCACGTGTAACGACCACGACTTTCTCTCCATAGAAAGTCGTATTGCTAATAAGAAAGAAAGGGGTAGAAAATAGAAAAGAAGAGAAGAAAGAAAGAAACAACAACAACGATCTCACAGCGGAACGAATAAATTATATTAATAACATAAACTATTACATAGTATACAACACTTTACAGAGTTACACATCATATACATCACTTACTAGACAGTTATAAACATCTGTCTAGACATTACAACTCAATACACTACAGAGATACAGACACAGCGGAACTACTATATATATCTACAACGCTGAAGCCTCCTGCTCCATTGCTCCTCCACAATTCGTCAAAGCTAAACCTGAATCCCTTGGCTACTCGTAAAAATTTGAGTACCCAAGAGTTTATAAAACAGAAATAAACACTTGGGTCAGACATGGGTCTGGTGTGAGTAACAGGTTAAACTTGCTTAACTTCAAAACCTTTAGAAAGAAAAAGTATCACGTAAGACTCCCCACAAATAAACATGGGTAAGTTTTTACCTTACGCTAACCAAAACATTTGATAGGAAATCCAGTTATATTATAATAGGGTCTAGGGTTTTCAAATAAATATGAAATAGCTGAAATTGTTACATTATTAAATTCCAGCATACTAGCCACAAAGTGGGTTATACAATCAAGTCCGTTGGCACTTATTGGATTTTGGATTCCATACAATGGCAGGGCTACCGGGGTACCGCCCGTCACAGTACGTGGCCTAGATCACCGTACCGAGGATCACTCCCAATCCCCTGCAACACAAGGTCGGAACATCCCTTACTGGATAATTCCCGCACAAGATACCTCACGGTTGGGATCAGCAACCGCACCACTAAGTCGAAAATAGAAAGGGACATCTAGACAGAGGTAACCTTGTCCTACTTGGGTGCTACCCACTAACCTTGCTGCACCTCCCCTGTTTTAGCCATTCCCGGTTTGTGAGGCTTGAGGTTACGATTACCTTTAATCAGAACATATCACTTAGAATGCTCATCGTCCGCCTGACGATGTGCTGAAAGCATTCAATCCATACAAGTTCGTTCCGGGTTCGAACGAAACCGAAGGCATTATCTCGTTACACTCGTTTTGGAATCACCCTCAGAGTTAACGACAATAACCCTTGCACTCTGAATCTTCATCTTCACTTGAGATTCACGACCTATCGTAAATTTGGATTGATGTGGTATTCGGGTCTCCAGACCTGGAATACCGGTATACGGAAACCCGATCCCGGTCTCATCGAAATCCAAAGCGTATCTTTTAAGGCCAAGTTGTTTTAAAGTTAAAACAATTCAATTCAATTATCTTTATACACATAGAAGGATAATTCACAATAGATAATCAACATTATCAGATAATCCATATTATCATCACAATTCAACTAAACATCCATATCACACAGCATATATCTCATCAGAGATATCAATCAATGCAAAGCATTCAATATTATCATCCATTCTTAAGTAATGATTTATACCATTTCTAATTAATTTAAAATGAATTAAATTAATTACTTCATTCTATAAATCCTGCTTACTTAATCATTAATTAATTACAAATTAATTAATTATCCTTTAATTACCCTTTAATTCCATTCAGGTAATTTATCTTTAATTAATTACTTAAATTAATTATCCTTAACCACTTATAGTAATTAACCTTTAATTACTTCATTAATTAATTAACTATAATATAATTAAATTAATCAACTATAATTAATTACATTAATCCTTAATTAATTACATTAATTAATCACTTCAATTATTAATTATTACTTAATTAATCAATCTTAGTTACATCATTAATTATATTAATTTATGATCCTTAATTACAACTTAATTATTAATTACTCAATTAAATTAATTACATTAAGTAATTAATCTTTAATTAAACAACATTTATTAATCACCTTGATTAATCTTTAATCAGTAATTAACTACCCTTAATTACTTTCACTAACTAAATTAATTACTTCCTTAATTAATTTCTTAATTAATCCCTTGATTAATTATTCAAAGTAATTAACTCAAATTACTTTTATTAATAAAATCATTATTCAACTAATTACTTCCAGTAATTATCATATTATTTACTTCCCTAAATAATCTTACCTTAATAATTACATTAAGTAATTATTATCAAATCATCTCTTGATTATCCTAAATTAATTAACTTAACTAAATCAAATTAACTTCAATTAATTACAATAAGTAATTAATTCTTAATTACTTCCAATAAGTAATTACATTTAAACAAATTCATAAATGATTATCTTCAAATTAATTAATCTAATTAACTATTAAAATTAATCTTATTAATTTATTATTTAATAATCCATAGTTAATGACTTCATTAACTACTATTTAATTACTTCCCTTAAGTAATTAACTTATACTAATTTTTATTAATTCTAAATTAATAAATCTTAATAACCAATTTATTAATCTCTAATTACTAAATTAATTAAGTGTTAACCATAACTTAATTAATATTTAATTACTTATTAATTAATTCCTAACCATTAATTAATACTCTAATTTATAATTCCTAACTACAAATTAATCATCCCTAATTAATTTATCTTAATCATAAATAAATTAGTTTAATCCTTTAATTACCTATTTAATTAATCCAAATGATTAATTAATCAAATTAAATTAATTATCTATTAAATCTCCTAATAAATTAAATAAACACAAGTCTTTAATTATTTTAAGATAAACTTATTTTTTTATTTGATAAACAAGTTATCATTTTCAATTTATATTTGAAACATCCATTTCAAGTCTAAATTTCATTTTAAATTCTGTATTTAAAATGAATATCAATTTATTTTTAACAAAGTTTTTAAAACCAATTTAAAACTTTTACTTATTAAAATCTTATATTTTCTAAGAAGTTTTTAAAAGAACTTAAATCAAATTTCTTCTTAGATTTAACATTTAAATATATCTACACTTAACCTATTTAAACATTTAAATTCATAAACTAATTATCTAATATTAAAGTTTAAAACTAAACTTGTCTTCATAATCAACTTTGATTTACTGATTTAATATTACTTCAAAATTTAATTTAAATTTAAATTTCAAAACAGACAGGTATAAAAACCTGACAACACTAAAACTCTCGAGCCCACTTCTAAATCACTTCGAGTCGTAACCCAAAATTACCCGAGTCTTCCCCGCAAAAACACTCAAAAATCACGAGTCTTTCCTTGTCACTTGAGTCCAACCTTCCAGCTCCAACTACTTCGAGTCGCACATCAAAATTCCCGAGACTCCCACGAACAAAACCTGAGACTCGCATTTGCCTTTTCCAGTGAATAGACTTCACCCATACAATCTTCGATCTCGTGCACGTGCACGGTCACCTACGGCAACTCCGGTCATCGCCGACATCTTCCATCAGTCCACGTTCATCCACATACTAGAAAACGATCATCCTATCTTCGATTCATTCATCAAATCAAAATCGAACCCTAAAATCAAAAACCTGGAACAGGACCATCACCACTGACCAAACCTGGCACATCGCTCGTGCTCGCGATTCCGATCATCAGAGAAGCTAATTCTCTAGTCATGACTACGTCTATACCTAAACTTCCATATCCCAAAGTCTTAGAACACTCGATCCATTCACAAAGGCAAACGAATTGAATTCATAGCCTAACTTAAAACTAGGGCTACAGGAAAGAAACCATCACCGCGGCTACCAAAAAGATTTGCATCACCATCACCTATTTTTCCAAGCTTCTCTGATTACTCCTCTACCCACAAGAAGAATCCTGACCCTGCCGAGCCACTAGATCACCAGAGGCAACCCAGAACTTCTAAATTGATCAAACAAGAACTACTGTTCCATTTCCTAACTAAAAATCATAATTTCTTTCTTAAAATTCATGTCTGGAGTTAAGGATTTAATTTATGATCCTGAATTGATAAATTAAATTATTTGAATTTTCACCTATATAAATCTTGCTCTGTTGATTTTTACCCAGAGCCATTTCAAGTATATTTTGTCTTAAGTAAAAATTCTAAATTATACTTTATGATGAAATAATCTAATTTTGTTTAAATCTCACATCCAAACCTAAACTAAATCAAGATGTAATGATTCTGAATCAAACAGAAGCTTCAAAACAAACATGCACACATGTTATACATCCACATAACAAATATTTCATTCATATAAAAATCATACAAAACATACCACTTTCCAAAAATTAACATGCAACAGATGACAGACACTTTAACTTTAAAATAAGTGATGTTACTCATAGATTTGAGAAGGCAGAGTAGAGCATCTAATTGTTAACAGCATACACACTATAAATTTCACATCAGATTCTCATTTATATTTGCAATACTTATTCATTTCAATTATATTAGCATGCAAATCCTATTTTACTTTATGTTTTAAAAGTTACTCACCAGGCATAAACAGAGACAGAGCAGGTTAGTTTAGCTTTTGAAAACTGGAATTGACTTAAGACTGGAATGCTTCATTGATTTTAAAACTTGAGTTGTTGGCTTTAAATTGCTTTAAATCTACATGCATGCTTTTAGGTTGAATCAAAGAATGCAGACAGTTTTGAACTGAGTTGTTTCCAGATTGAAAAATGCAGGCAGACAGTTTTTTGAAGATGATGTAGAGCATCTCCTTTTTGCTTTGAACATGATTCCAGGGGTGAAAAGAAAGAATGCAGACTGGCTTTGATTTCAGATTGTAACTTGGTTACAGGTCTTATGTTTGAGGAATGATTACAGACTTTGATTTGGTTTGAGGAAGATGCTCACTGATTTTCTTTTGAAGTGTATAAATGAATTAAGGCTGAGGATTTTATATTTGCAATGGAAATGATATTATAGGGATTGATTTGTTTCAGATGTTTAGAGGAAAGATTACTGATTTGTTTTTATCTTGGCTTTTGAAAAAATGAAGTTTAGAAAAGAATGGGAAATGAAGAAAGCATGTTTTTATAAGTGTAATTGATTTATTTAGAAATTAAAAGAAAAATAAAAAAAAATAAAAGGACACTTGTCACAAAGATTTGTTACTTAAATTACACATGTTAACATGAAGCTTAATATGATGACATTTGTATTTTTTCTTATTTTATTTATTTTAAAAGTAAATTAAACCTTTTTCTTTATTTATTTAAACACTTATCTATATATATCTATTTTAAAGAGAAACAAAAGCTAATTACATTTATAAATAAAAGTTTATACAAATATTATAATATCCAAACAATTTAAATATTTATTCTTTTGAATTTCAAAACTTAAATTAAATTCAAATCAAATTAAATCCTAAGATTCAATTTAAAAATTAAGTTATATATATATTCATATACAACTACTTATCAATTTAAAATAACAATTCCATAGTCTTTAAAATCCATTCATATTTATAAAAATAATACATTATACTTATTATTTGGAAATAACATATTTGATACTTATTTAATTAGATTATTAAATTAAATTCAAATTTTATTATCAAAGATCATCCATATCAATTTAATTATTCAACAGATTATTAAATTGATATTGTTAAAATTTCCGGGATATTACATTCCTCCCCCCTTAAAATAATTTCGTCCCCGAAATTTAAACAAAGGTGATTTAATAATCTTATTAAAGATTTAAATTTAAAACTCAAGCATATACTATCATCTATATGCTAACAACCATAGCAACCAAATCATCCAATCAATCAAATTCTAACTATCTAGACTAAATTCTAGATAAAATTCCTCGAGTTTCCCCAAGTATATATATATATATACCGGAATACTCGCTCTACAAACAATCTAAACAACTAAGCTATAGATCTCCTACTCATCTAGATCTACAGAACTAAACAGAATATCAGACTACAGACGAGTCTGACTCAACAATCAAACCTCCAGAACTGCAGATTCCAAAACCAAAGATAGATCAAATACGTACTCCCTCAGAGATACGTAAAACACAATGAATTCCAGTTATCCAAACTGACAATTCAATTCAGAAGATCAAATACTTATCCAGGTCAGAACACAGAAGAGATCCAAACTTACTTCTCCCTTCCAGAGATACACTCCAAACTGCTTTCGCTGCTCAACTCTGATATGAGGTAGGACACAAGCACAGACTGGACAACTCATTCCAGAAATAAGGTTCACTGATCCATAAAGAAAACTCAGATACTCCAGCAAAACTTGAGCTGCTTCACCAACTCCATCTCTAGGAAACATCCTTCCACTAGACTGAACCACCGGTATCACTCCTGGAATCCAAGTCGATAAGAAAACTCAACCTTCAGATGCAGACAAACTTCTGACTTCTCTGAAGACATCCAGAAAATTCTGACAACCCAAGAGAACACTCAAACAATCGCAAGTCACTTTTGCGATCAACCCAGCCTAATTCCAAACAGACTGTTCTCTCTTTACCAATCAGAACAGCTTACACTTATTTATCCAATTTATCGAAGAAATGGACCCACTCTTACTGCTTCTGAACTTCACCTTCAGAAAAACTGCTCAGCCAGAAAACTTCCTGCCATCACAGAATACTCCGAGCTGCACTGCTGACACTGATGCCAAGGACTTCCTACTCCAAAGATCTTCGAGAAACTCGAACTCCAAACCAAAGCAGAAACACCATGCTGAACTCAGCCACAATACCAAAGCATACACACTTCCTTAATCTTGTTCCAAAGAAAACATCTTCGGGAACATCCATCGTCACTGTATCTCATCATATAGCTACTATTACCTGAGGTATCAAGGTACCATCACTCGCTTCTGCCTCATCGACAGATCCAACTCTACTCATCCAAACTTCAGAGATAAACTCCGAACCACTATAGTTTCCTTCGGAGATCGATGAAATCCTTCACCACAGCAAAGCTTACTCGAGACGGTATTGGGTCTACAGTCTCGACAAATACACTTCCAACCTCAACATTTAAACTCCAACCATTGGTAGTCGTGTTTCACACACCACTACCCCATCTACCTTTATAACTTATATTGGAAAACCCGAACAGGTAACCCAACAAATAGGTAGAAATATATATATATATTTAAAATGATACTTTTTATATAGAAATTATTTCTGGGTAAAATTATTTCATTTACCTCTTTAAAACAATATTGTGTCCGTTGGCCTGGTTCAAGTGTTTAGAGATCCCTATCAATAACGTTAGCTACTCGTATTGACCAGAATCCATATACCACTCAACCGATCAATTAACACAATATAAAACCATTTTATATAACTAACAAATACGCGCTCTCGTATATATATATACTCAGACTCAAATAGGTTGCTACAGATCCTATCTCTAATGAACAATCCTTCTGAACCTAGGTATTCACTCAACCTAGTGCTCTGATATTCAATTAACCAAAAGCTTAGGCATTCGCTCAACCTATGCTCTGATACCACTGTAACGACCACGACTTTCTCTCCATAGAAAGTCGTATCGCTAATAAGAAAGAAAGGGGTAGAAAATAGAAAAGAAGAGAAGAAAGAAAGAAACAACAACAACGATCTCACAGCGGAACGAATAAATTATATTAATAACATAAACTATTACATAGTATACAACACTTTACAGAGTTACACAGCATATACATCACTTACTAGACAGTTATAAACATCTGTCTAGACATTACAACTCAATACACTACAGAGATACAGACACAGCGGAACGACTATATATATCTACAACGCTGAAGCCTCCTGCTCCATTGCTCCTCCACAATTCGTCAAAGCTAAACCTGAATCCCTTGGCTACTCGTAAAAATTTGAGTACCCAAGAGTTTATAAAACAGAAATAAACACTTGGGTCAGACATGGGTCTGGTGTGAGTAACAGGTTAAACTTGCTTAACTTCAAAACCTTTAGAAAGAAAAAGTATCACGTAAGACTCCCCACAAATAAACATGGGTAAGTTTTTACCTTACGCTAACCAAAACATTTGATAGGAAATCCAGTTATATTATAATAGGGTCTAGGGTTTTCAAATAAATATGAAATAGCTGAAATTGTTACATTATTAAATTCCAGCATACTAGCCACAAAGTGGGTTATACAATCAAGTCCGTTGGCACTTATTGGATTTTGGATTCCATACAATGGCAGGGCTACCGGGGTACCGCCCGTCACAGTACGTGGCCTAGATCACCGTACCGAGGATCACTCCCAATCCCCTGCAACACAAGGTCGGAACATCCCTTACTGGATAATTCCCGCACAAGATACCTCACGGTTGGGATCAGCAACCGCACCACTAAGTCGAAAATAGAAAGGGACATCTAGATAGAGGTAACCTTGTCCTACTTGGGTGCTACCCACTAACCTTGCTGCACCTCCCCTGTTTTAGCCATTCCCGGTTTGTGAGGCTTGAGGTTACGATTACCTTTAATCAGAACATATCACTTAGAATGCTCATCGTCCGCCTGACGATGTGCTGAAAGCATTCAATCCATACAAGTTCGTTCCGGGTTCGAACGAAACCGAAGGCATTATCTCGTTACACTCGTTTTGGAATCACCCTCAGAGTTAACGACAATAACCCTTGCACTCTGAATCTTCATCTTCACTTGAGATTCACGACCTATCGTAAATTTGGATCGATGTGGTATTCGGGTCTCCAGACCTGGAATACCGGTATACGGAAACCCGATCCCGGTCTCATCGAAATCCAAAGCGTATCTTTTAAGGCCAAGTTGTTTTAAAGTTAAAACAATTCAATTCAATTATCTTTATACACATAGAAGGATAATTCACAATAGATAATCAACATTATCAGATAATCCATATTATCATCACAATTCAACTAAACATCCATATCACACAGCATATATCTCATCAGAGATATCAATCAATGCAAAGCATTCAATATTATCATCCATTCTTAAGTAATGATTTATACCATTTCTAATTAATTTAAAATGAATTAAATTAATTACTTCATTCTATAAATCCTGCTTACTTAATCATTAATTAATTACAAATTAATTAATTATCCTTTAATTACCCTTTAATTCCATTCAGGTAATTTATCTTTAATTAATTACTTAAATTAATTATCCTTAACCACTTATAGTAATTAACCTTTAATTACTTCATTAATTAATTAACTATAATATAATTAAATTAATCAACTATAATTAATTACATTAATCCTTAATTAATTACATTAATTAATCACTTCAATTATTAATTATTACTTAATTAATCAATCTTAGTTACATCATTAATTATATTAATTTATGATCCTTAATTACAACTTAATTATTAATTACTCAATTAAATTAATTACATTAAGTAATTAATCTTTAATTAAACAACATTTATTAATCACCTTGATTAATCTTTAATCAGTAATTAACTACCCTTAATTACTTTCACTAACTAAATTAATTACTTCCTTAATTAATTTCTTAATTAATCCCTTGATTAATTATTCAAAGTAATTAACTCAAATTACTTTTATTAATAAAATCATTATTCAACTAATTACTTCCAGTAATTATCATATTATTTACTTCCCTAAATAATCTTACCTTAATAATTACATTAAGTAATTATTATCAAATCATCTCTTGATTATCCTAAATTAATTAACTTAACTAAATCAAATTAACTTCAATTAATTACAATAAGTAATTAATTCTTAATTACTTCCAATAAGTAATTACATTTAAACAAATTCATAAATGATTATCTTCAAATTAATTAATCTAATTAACTATTAAAATTAATCTTATTAATTTATTATTTAATAATCCATAGTTAATGACTTCATTAACTACTATTTAATTACTTCCCTTAAGTAATTAACTTATACTAATTTTTATTAATTCTAAATTAATAAATCTTAATAACCAATTTATTAATCTCTAATTACTAAATTAATTAAGTGTTAACCATAACTTAATTAATATTTAATTACTTATTAATTAATTCCTAACCATTAATTAATACTCTAATTTATAATTCCTAACTACAAATTAATCATCCCTAATTAATTTATCTTAATCATAAATAAATTAGTTTAATCCTTTAATTACCTATTTAATTAATCCAAATGATTAATTAATCAAATTAAATTAATTATCTATTAAATCTCCTAATAAATTAAATAAACACAAGTCTTTAATTATTTTAAGATAAACTTATTTTTTTATTTGATAAACAAGTTATCATTTTCAATTTATATTTGAAACATCCATTTCAAGTCTAAATTTCATTTTAAATTCTGTATTTAAAATGAATATCAATTTATTTTTAACAAAGTTTTTAAAACCAATTTAAAACTTTTACTTATTAAAAATCTTATATTTTCTAAGAAGTTTTTAAAAGAACTTAAATCAAATTTCTTCTTAGATTTAACATTTAAATATATCTACACTTAACCTATTTAAACATTTAAATTCATAAACTAATTATCTAATATTAAAGTTTAAAACTAAACTTGTCTTCATAATCAACTTTGATTTACTGATTTAATATTACTTCAAAATTTAATTTAAATTTAAATTTCAAAACAGACAGGTATAAAAACCTGACAACACTAAAACTCTCGAGCCCACTTCTAAATCACTTCGAGTCGTAACCCAAAATTACCTGAGTCTTCCCCGCAAAAACACTCAAAAATCACGAGTCTTTCCTTGTCACTTGAGTCCAACCTTCCAGCTCCAACTACTTCGAGTCGCACATCAAAATTCCCGAGACTCCCACGAACAAAACCTGAGACTCGCATTTGCCTTTTCCAGTGAATAGACTTCACCCAGACAATCTTCGATCTCGTGCACGTGCACGGTCACCTACGGCAACTCCGATCATCGCCGACATCTTCCATCAGTCCACGTTCATCCACATACTAGAAAACGATCATCCTATCTTCGATTCATTCATCAAATCAAAATCGAACCCTAAAATCAAAAACCTGGAACAGGACCATCACCACTGACCAAACCTGGCACATCGCTCGTGCTCGCGATTCCGATCATCAGAGAAGCTAATTCTCTGGTCATGACTACGTCTATACCTAAACTTCCATATCCCAAAGTCTTAGAACACTCGATCCATTCACAAAGGCAAACGAATTGAATTCATAGCCTAACTTAAAACTAGGGCTACAGGAAAGAAACCATCACCGCGGCTACCATAAAGATTTGCATCACCATCACCTATTTTTCCAAGCTTCTCTGATTACTCCTCTACCCACAAGAAGAATCCTGACCCTGCCGAGCCACTAGATCACCAGAGGCAACCCAGAACTTCTAAATTGATCAAACAAGAACTACTGTTCCATTTCCTAACTAAAAATCATAATTTCTTTCTTAAAATTCATGTCTGGAGTTAAGGATTTAATTTATGATCCTGAATTGATAAATTAAATTATTTGAATTTTCACCTATATAAATCTTGCTCTGTTGATTTTTACCCAGAGCCATTTCAAGTATATTTTGTCTTAAGTAAAAATTCTAAATTATACTTTATGATGAAATAATCTAATTTTGTTTAAATCTCACATCCAAACCTAAACTAAATCAAGATGTAATGATTCTGAATCAAACAGAAGCTTCAAAACAAACATGCACACATGTTATACATCCACATAACAAATATTTCATTCATATAAAAATCATACAAAACATACCACTTTCCAAAAATTAACATGCAACAGATGACAGACACTTTAACTTTAAAATAAGTGATGTTACTCATAGATTTGAGAAGGCAGAGTAGAGCATCTAATTGTTAACAGCATACACACTATAAATTTCACATCAGATTCTCATTTATATTTGCAATACTTATTCATTTCAATTATATTAGCATGCAAATCCTATTTTACTTTATGTTTTAAAAGTTACTCACCAGGCATAAACAGAGACAGAGCAGGTTAGTTTAGCTTTTGAAAACTGGAATTGACTTAAGACTGGAATGCTTCATTGATTTTAAAACTTGAGTTGTTGGCTTTAAATTGCTTTAAATCTACATGCATGCTTTCAGGTTGAATCAAAGAATGCAGACAGTTTTGAACTGAGTTGTTTCCAGATTGAAAAATGCAGGCAGACAGATTTTTGAAGATGATGTAGAGCATCTCCTTTTTGCTTTGAACATGATTCCAGGGGTGAAAAGAAAGAATGCAGACTGGCTTTGATTTCAGATTGTAACTTGGTTACAGGTCTTATGTTTGAGGAATGATTACAGACTTTGATTTGGTTTGAGGAAGATGCTCACTGATTTTCTTTTGAAGTGTATAAATGAATTAAGGCTGAGGATTTTATATTTGCAATGGAAATGAGATTATAGGGATTGATTTGTTTCAGAAGTTTAGAGGAAAGATTACTGATTTGTTTTTATCTTGGCTTTTGAAAAAATGAAGATTAGAAAAGAATGGGAAATGAAGAAAGCATGTTTTTATAAGTGTAATTGATTTATTTAGAAATTAAAAGAAAAATAAAAAAAAATAAAAGGACACTTGTCACAAAGATTTGTTACTTAAATTACACATGTTAACATGAAGCTTAATATGATGACATTTGTATTTTTGCTTATTTTATTTATTTTAAAAGTAAATTAAACCTTTTTCTTTATTTATTTAAACACTTATCTATATATATCTATTTTAAAGAGAAACAAAAGCTAATTACATTTATAAATAAAAGTTTATACAAATATTATAATATCCAAACAATTTAAATATTTATTCTTTTGAATTTCAAAACTCAAATTAAATTCAAATGAAATTAAATCCTAAGATTCAATTTAAAAATTAAGTTATATATATATTCATATACAACTACTTATCAATTTAAAATAACAATTCCATAGTCTTTAAAATCCATTCATATTTATAAAAATAATACATTATACTTATTATTTGGAAATAACATATTTGATACTTATTTAATTAGATTATTAAATTAAATTCAAATTTTATTATCAAAGATCATCCATATCAATTTAATTATTCAACAGATTATTAAATTGATATTGTTAAAATTTCCGGGATATTACACCACGTTTGGTATCAAAGTATAGGTTGAGCGAAAATCTAGGCTTTGGTAGGTGTAAAGTCTCATTAGAAACAGGGTTAGTAATACCCTAGGATGAGTTACTCATTAGAGATAGGGTTAGTAGCACCCTAGAATGAGTTTGAGAATATTATGTATAAGTGCGTATTTGTTAATGATATATACAAATGATTTTGGTTTTGAAAAAAATTGGTAAATGAAATTATTTTACCTAGGATTATATATATATATATATATTTGAGAAATTTTAGTTAGAGATAATGATTAAAATTTTATAAAAAGGATTCTTCGAAGTGATAGCAATAAACTTTGGAAAACACTTTGGCAAAAATTTCAAAGGATTTTTGGGAGGATAAACCATTTTGACATACAAAGAATTTTAAGTAGGTAAAGCTATCTTTAGTGGACTGAACAAAGACCTCAGTTTATTTCCTAAGTATTGGTCGAACATTGGTTTGAAGAAAGTAATACCAAGTGATTAGCAAACCTTTCTACTTAAAATAGGATATGCCTAAGTTAATGAGATATTAAATAAGTTAGATTAAGTAAATTTTTAGTACCTATATCTTAAGGGATGTTGTTTACATTGTAGAAACCATATGGAGGAAAGTACTCTAAAGGAGAGACCTCAAAGGCAAATTACGGCAAGAAGGACAACTTCATTTTCCTCTTTAGCGGTAAGGAAGAACAACGAAAATATCCACCTAGCAATGGTTGGCCCTCGATTGAGGGATGGCATGCCCTAACACTCGAAAAAATGATGAAGGGTATTCAATGGCAGAAATGCTCATACCACCCATGACCCCCGAGATGATTATAATTTCTAATGATGATGAACCCGTGCAAGTCTCGGAAAGAATATGGATTGCGGGTCCTACTAGCTCTGCACCAGAACCCATAGTAGAATCTAAACCTATTGTAGAAGAATCGAAACCCATGAAGGAAGAATTAGAACATATGGAAGACCCAAATGCCATAATATCTAGCGAATGCAGTAATATGATATGACACTTGGATGGGGAGCTTGTTATTTAGCAAGAAGAATCATCCAGTTCCTACTTTAACTGGGATGAGATGGAGGGGAATGATAAAGAAGTATCGAAAAAGGAAGAAGAAGTTAAAGTGTTAGAGAACCCTTGGGAAGTTGGTGTGCAAGGTCTTGAAGAAATAGAAGAGGGAGAAGTAATCCTAGGAGTACCAGTTGGTATGGGACATGTTCCATGGAATAAACTATGGCTACCTTATGTTGAGGGTGAATTGCAACCAAATGAAGATGGCAATGAGACCGATGATGAACTGGAGAGCGATGATGAACTGGAAAGCAACCAAATTAAAACTAAGTTTCCTTTTTAAATAAACTTTGATAAAAATAATTTAATAAGTTTTATTAAACAAAACTGCCTTTATCATATACCTATTATCTATTTTATTTTCACAAAAATATACATATAACTTATATTCAAAAATCCACTTATACTCCCAAAATCTTATATACATATATGTGATTAATTTAATAAAAATAAACTGCATATAAAATTTATGTTTTTCAAAAACATCATTTTAAAAATTGATGTTAATTTACATTTCTGCAGATAAATATTTGCCGATAAAAAAAACACTCAGACACGATATTCAGTTAACTTCCATATTCAGAATAACGATATGCGTTTTTTTATTTAGCCAATTTAAAATTAAATTAAAACAGATGATCCTCGAATACCTTCAGCTACGACGGCCTCCATCCGATCGAACCACCTTGAAGTTCGAGCTTCCCCAAATTCTCGAATGCCACCAGATCGCGACTACACGCTGCTCGACATTGCGATTCCCATCATCTTGCAAACACCCACGCTGCCTCCCCTGACATTCCCTAATTCGCGATATCGTCGAACTCGCCGCCTCCACCTATCGCGAATCCCATCGCCGAGCTTCCAGATCCTCTCGACTTCGCCTGTCGTGCTCCCAGTCGAGATACATTCGCGAACCACAATTCTGAAATCGAGTAACACACCGCTCAAGAAAACTGGCCTCGCCTGCCTCCCCCTTGCCGTATTGACGAACCCCTAGATCTTCCTTCGCGAAAGAAGTCGCGACACCGGCTGATGAGATCGAGGCTTCGACTCCCTTTTTTTTCTGAGAAGATTGATTCGAGAAGGGGCGGCTATTATCTTTGTTTGTAAATGATTTCGAATTGAAGAAAGGTAAGGAGAGGCTCGGTTTTGATTTAAAGAGGGAGAACGAGATGTCTCCATTTTTTTCTTCTTTTGATTTTTGTTTTTAGAACGAGAAAGAGGGGCTTCGACCATTATTAAAGATTTTCTTTTGAACGAAATGATCTCATATGAGATTTGTAGAGAAATGGGGAGACAAGGGAACGTGATTAAGCAGAG
The DNA here is from genome assembly GCA_030737815.1 of Allium fistulosum. Classification (NCBI taxonomy): domain Eukaryota; kingdom Viridiplantae; phylum Streptophyta; class Magnoliopsida; order Asparagales; family Amaryllidaceae; genus Allium; species Allium fistulosum. The sequence continues at coordinate 925,833,675 of CM060906.1, forward strand.
GGCAGGTCTGCTTGCTCAGGAGTAGGGTGGCTGAGTTGAAAGGAATTTGACCGGTGAAATGATACAAGATATTTACATTAAAACGATATTTATTTTCTAGACGTTTTACTCCCGTACGATCACACGATAGCTCCGAATGTTACGAAATATGAAATCCAGTAATAATTCAATATTACGGATCCAATGGAACTGGTTTCGTCGAATTTCGAGACTGTGCCTCGGAAGGCTATTTTCAAATATCGATTCGAACGATACTATTTCAAAACTGAACAAACACTTAAAATTTAAAGTTTTACCACTTCCATTATCTTCAGTATCATCGATATAAATTTTAAAAGCTATTGAAATATTTTTCTTCAGCTTAAAACTGAAGATTCAAATTTTTATTCAACTTTCAATAGATTAAATTCTAAAATTTAATCGCCAATTTATTCTGATAATTTGAAATTCAAGTCAAACCATCCTTCAAATATTTAAAATCAATTAAATATTTTCAATTTAAATTGTTCAATATTCTGGGTCGTTACAATCTTCCCCACTTAAAAGAATTTCGTCCCGAAATTACAAGTTAGGAAAAATGGTCCTTAACTCGTCTACTATTTTTCACAATCCAAATAGTTTTATCGATTTATCAAAACAAATCTTTCTATTAAAGGTTCGTTATTAATTCAACTAACTTTCCAACTTCAATTATAAGTTTCAAACAATATTGTTTTACTAACAATTCAAATTCAAATTCAAATTTAAACTTTCAAAATTTTCTCAAAAATTTTCTAACACCCGAAATTTTCAAAAAATTTCGCCAGCATCTCTTTTGCGCGGCTAACATGGTACGACTACAAAACATCCCTACGGACTCTCAAATTTCAAAAAGAAAAGAAAAAGCCAAGCGGCTAGACAAGAAAATCATCAAATCTCATATTGAAATTCAAATACTTACCTTTTTGTCGAGCCTTTTAAATTTATCTTTGAAATCAAAATTTCCAATTCCTTTATACACCTGTATATCCTACTAGCCATAATATCCAATTACAATATTCAAATCATTTTGCACATTTTATTACAAAATTTTGATACTTACTTCTTATACATTTTTACTTCATTATTGAAGTTACATATCTATTTTCATTTAATTTTACATTTCAATTTCATTTGAATTCAATTAAAAATTCCAATCTAATTTGGATTCAGTTTAATTTCTGAATATTGAATTTATCAATTATCTTCATTCACAACTGCACTATTTTAAATTAGTTCCAATTACTAATTCATTACAAATTCTAATTCACATTATTCAAATTTGTTTTCAACATTCAGTTTCAATTCCAGTTTTATTCTTTTGTTCATTCCCAAAATGTTTTTTCAATTCACTATTTTGGTTTATAACTACTCATATTAAACTGGATTTCCAATCTCATATAAATTTAATCAATCTTTCATTTATAATTATTGAATTTAATTTATTTCAAACCTTATTCATTTGGTCAATATTCAATTAGCTTCACTTACTAATTTTAGTTTAATACTTCACTTTTTTTCCACAAATCAAATTCAATTCAAATTCTATTTACTTTCAAATTCAAAATGAATTTTAACATTCAATTTTTATTTTCTTGCACTTGCAATTGCAAATTTATTTATTCATTCACAAATTTATTCATTTTCAATTTGAATCTCATTCCAATAAGATTTCAAGTATTTTATAAGTTATCGACTTATTTACATTTCGATTTATAAAATCATTTTTACATTCACATTACTAATTTCATTTCATTAATGAATTTTATTTCAATTATCTTCTTGGAATTGATGATAATAACTTAATATTATCACTACCTAACATCCAAACATCCATATACTCTAATAATTCATAGAAAATTATTTCCTTTATATACAAAATGGTTTTAGGTAAAATTATCTCATTTACCTGTTTTAAAATCAATACTGTGTCGGTTTATCTTGTTTAGAGTTTAGAAACCCCTATCGATTTTAGTTAGCTAGACTGCACCGACCAGAATCTATAAACAATCAACCCATAAGTCAACACAATACAAAATAATTTCATATTCGCTAACAAATACGCACTCGTATCTATTATTACACTCAACTCATTCTAGAGTACTACTGACTCTATCTCTAATGAGTAACACCCAACAGAGTAGGGTTGTCGCTTAACCATATGCTCTGATACCACTTTGTAAGGGCCCGATTCTTCGACTTTCGAAAATCGACATTGATACGTCCACTGTATCAACTGCTGAGCAAACGAATGCCGGAAAACCGAACTCTTAGGGTTTTAAAAGAAGAGGTAGAAGAAAAGATAGAAGAAAAGAGAAGAAGAACAACAGAACAACATCAGAAACAGAAACAATATCAGAATCTCACATATCGCAGCCGAACAATATATAATAGATAATCACTAGTCTTTTAAAATAAAGAACTATATCAGTTTATACATACATCAATCAGAGTCAATATACAACACAATACAACAATGGACAGTTATATAAACTTGTCCTCATACAGAATACACAGCGGAATAATACAAAGTATAGGTGATACGTTTCGCCATCCAGCTTGCTTCCAAAGCTCCAGAATATCTAGAATATCCTGATAACATAACTCTAGGCTGCCCGTGTGGAAAATAATGGGCACCCAGAGTTTAGAAGGGAAACAATAAACTCCGAGTCAGTCATGGTGACTTGTGACGCCCCACCTCTATACCCACGCTAGCCAAGAACACTACGATGTAGTGCTGTCAACTAGCACGGAGAATAAGGCTGTTGAGGAGCGACCATCCGTGTAATTGCTTTGTGCGAGCACCGATATGTCAGATAATAAAACATGCATTTCATTTTTAGAGGAAATCCGACATACCGATACAAACTCAAAGCTACTACACAGTGGCTATATTAGTTTAGGACAATAGATATAAAAATAACACAGATAACATAAATGCGGAATACAGATGGAACGAAAAGTCTCATATATATAATAACTGATATCAGTTATAATACATTTGACACAATACAAATGATACAACTACAACTGTCGACTCAAGAAGTTATATATACAAGTACATTATCGACTAATATACATGAATACATTATCATCTTCAAACAGACACACTGACTACTACAACAAGACGAAGACCACTTCAAGTGATATAAAAAGTCTTCATAGCTCTAGCAGCAACCCAAAGCTAAAAATCTACAACCTGTAAATACTCGGTCTGACCCGAGTATTACATTCAAAAGAAAATAATACCCGGATCAGTCTAATTCAAACTCAGTTATTAATACACAGAAGCAATAATAATCCAATATCAAATAGACGACAGTCATAGAAATCTCGTATACCCAACCTCTCGATAAGAGGACCGGATAACGGCAGATATAACACTAAACAGTGTTAATCCACAAAACAGAAATCCAAAGCAGTTTAAACAATTGAAATTCCAATTTAAAAACATCAATGCTAATTAGCTGCAGTACACGCTAACGTGTACTGCCTCGCCAATACAGCCTACGAATTACGCAACAGGTCGATGAATTAAGAACAAAAGAGATATCGATTAAAATCTGTCAATTCGGTGTGGCTGCAGTGCACGCACGCGTGCACTGCCTCACCACAACAGAATATAAAGTCACCACAAGGGACGAGGGTAAAACTGCTACGAAAATGCAGCAGGTCAGCAAGTGCTCAGGGATGAACAGATGCAAGTGAAAATGACACAGGGATATGCAGTGTATACCCAAGTACAACTAAAATAGAAACAGGTCAAGCATATATAGATACGCATTGACAAAGTGAACCAAGTCACAATGTCACAGCAAGATCAAGTGACAGTGGCAATCACAGGTCAGACAAGTCAAAGCAGTGAAACCAGGGTGGACAACAATGAATGCAGAGGAATGCATGCAACTGATGACAACTAAAACCAGAACACAAGCAAATACAAAATCTCACCACCACAACATCAATGAAGAACATGGATGCAGATTCAAGACTGTCACAAACAAACATGGACAGTGACACAGTGAAGTACCAACATCATAAACAAGTGCTACCGGCTACTGCACAACAATTATGCAAACCAAAGTTGCAGTAGAACAACAAAAGGCTCCAGTCAATATATATACAGTCCAAATTTGCAACAAAAATGGGACTGCGACCACAACAAAATACAAGGCAAACTGCACAAAAACTCAGATGCAAGCCCAAACTCGAAATTATCTGAGCATAAGCAAGAAGGCTCAAAGTTGTGCTGTGGAACCAAAAGAATAAATGAGACAGAGAAGGCACATGGATGTGCAGATCAAAAGATGCAACTAAAACATTGTATCAATGGTGAACGGCACATACAAGTTTAGCGATAACATGAAAATATCATGAAGGAGCTCAAATGACATCAAGTAAAGAACCCGAGTCACAGGTGATAGAATTACAGTGGTATGCAAATGCAATCAATGAAGCTTAAGCGTTCAATAACACAATTCGAAATCAATTTCGCTTAAAAATAGAAAATGCACCGGAATGTTATAGCAACTGTCCAAGGCAACAGTAATAAACAAAGTCAAGAGATTCAAGATTACAGAATGTAGAACCTACTCTAGACAGAATAACAACATACATGCAAGTATATAACAGTGAACATCAACTGTCGATCAAGCTAAAGATATCAATGCCACTGACCCAAGTACACTAACCAAATGCAATATTGAGGCCAATTCGAGTATACCATAGAGATGAATACAAATGACCAGAGGAATGCACAAACCTGCTACAGGGAGGAACAAAATTATACAAAAGGGAATGTGCTATGCAGTGAAGCCAAACAGGTCAGGGATAAACGAAATTCAACAGTGCAGAGATGATCAAAATCAGGTGATATTGTGAACAAGTAACCGTGCATCATGAAGCAAAACCAAGTGCAGCTGAAAGACTGAATATTTCTTCTTAAAAATCAAATTGAAAAAGATTAACAGAAATTTTCAAGATAGAGCAGACTACAAAGTTAATGCCGAGATTACTAAGGAAGCAATATCCAAGACCAATATCACGGCAACAACACTACAGGTCAATACTAAGTCCCAAATCAAAACCGTGAACAAGTATCAAATATATGTTTATTAACAAGTCAAGAAAAATCACGAGCATCCAAGTAAAATAGAGTGGCCGAAGTCATAGCCAGAATCGATCATGCCTCGGCAATCACGAAATCAATCAAAGCCGTGTCGACTAAAATATCGCAGTATATTCGATTATGGGAAAAGGTCAGAAAAACATCTCAACCAAGGAATCAACATACAAGTGAAACCAAACGGCGAGCAAAATTGCTTAACAAAATCAGACGAACGAAATCTCATATTTTGAGTGAATTAGATGTGAGAAAGTCTCACCATTTTTTTCGACGAGGCAGTGAAGCCAAAGCTTTAGCATGCGAAGCGAAGGCGACTCGATCAATTGAGGAGCAGCCGTGCAAGGCGATGTCGAACGACGAAGAAGAGTAGCCATTAATTTGGATGTTTGGGGACGAAGACGAAGAAACTAGGCTGCCATTTTTATTTTCTTTTTGCTTTGATCTAGGGTTTTTCACGAAATAAAAAGGGGGGAACGGGTTTTCGCATGGACAAAAGAGAACGGGTCGAATTTCTTTAAGAATGGGGCGGCATCGAGAAAAAGGGGACGGGTACATTTGCTTTGCAAATTTTTCACGGCTTCAAACATTTGAAAACGTGGGCCGAGAATTTATTTTAAAGCCTGTCAACATTTAACAGATTTTTCAAAAGAGTTTCAACTGGTTAAATTAAAATTCCAAACAGCGATTTGCTAGGAAAAGCAATCGTCTAAAGACGATAATTAATCGGTACGAAATACCGGGTTGTTACAGACTCCCCTCCTTAAAGAAATTGCGTCCTCGCAATCCTAAGGAGTAAATGGATAAAAGGTAACAACTATAAGAGCATGGCAATGTCGAATGCATAAGCAAAGCAAAGGTAACAGGGAAGTATTGAAATTATGGAAGAATCAGATATAAAATCAAAAGGTTCGACTGCTTCAAATCAAAAGAACCAACGTCATGGGGATCAAGGAATCAAAATCAGACGACTATATAAACAACCTCAAACATCATCATCGACTGATAAAAACAAGATCAATCGAGTTCTAGCAATTGAAAGAAGAGGAATCAGAGCAGAAATCACGTACTGCACGAATTGAATGTGAGTAAATCAAATTACTCACCTGAATCGTCAGAGAAAAAGACGGAGCTCGAATCTCAAAATCGCAAATAGGTTTAACTATCAAAAATGATAATCAAATTTCACAAATATTTGATTATCAAAAACGATAATCAGAAATCACAAATATTCGATTATCAAATCGAAAAAAATATATTTAATTATCTCAAACGATAATCAAATTTCACAAATATCTGATTATCAAAAACGATAATCAGAAATCACAAATATCCGATTAATCAAATCGAAAAATATTTAATTATCTCAAACGATAATCAAACTTCACAAATATCTGATTATCAAAAACGATAATCAGAATTACAAACATCCGATTATCAAAAACGATAATCAGAATCACAAACATCCGATTATCAAAAACGATAATCAGAAGTCGTAAATATTCAATTAACGAGTTCGGAATTAACCGAAGTAGTAAAAGTATGGTTCCATATTCCTTACTTTTGCTAAATCGTTTAAATCTCTTTATCGTTTCCTTAAAAGTGCAGAATTGTGTGTTTTAAAAATAACATTTCACATTCTCAAACGGACAAGTCCGGAATTAAGCGAATCAGTAAAAGAAAGGGGTCATAGTCCTCGATTTTTCTGAAACGTTTAAATCGCTTCCTCGTTCTTTTGAAAATGTAAGCTGTAAAAATTTTGAAAACAATTTTAATTTATATTATTGAAACAACTTTTAAAAATAAAGAATTTTGAAAACACGTGATTAAATTAGCAATATCGGTATTGCGGGAGAACCGCTTGTAAATCCATTTCAAAATTGACGGTTACTGAAGTTAACACGTCAAAAACTCATCAAAATAACTGGCATCAAAATATAATGCCAAATGAATTTTCATTCATCAAAAATGTCACAAGAATCTTCTCAAAGATAGAAAGGGATATCATACCCTAAACTTGTATTCATAACAAGTCAATAACACATGAATTCACCAATGCACAAAAATTGATAAACATATCAATAGAAATCACGAAAATTGGTGAAGCACAAAATTTCAGAAATCATCACAAGAAATCCAGAAATCACAAGAAGAGGATGGCCAATCCCATAAACTGAACATCGACGCACCTAGAAAGGTTCGTCCCATGTAAAGTCTAGCATTGATACATCTAGAAAGACGTACCCCATGCAAAGTCGAACATCGACGCACCTAGAAAGATACGACCCATGCTCTAGCATCGACGCACCTAGAAAGATACGCCCCATGCATAAATAAACATCGATGCAACTAGAAAGATACGCCCCATGTAATGTCTAACATCGATGCACCTAGAAAGATACACCCCATGCATAAATAAACATCGATGCAACTAGAAAGATACGCCCCATGTAATGTCTAACATCGATGCACCTAGAAAGATACACCCCATGCATAAATAAACATCGACGAAACTAGAAAGATACGCCCCATTTAATGTCTAACATCGATGCACCTAGAAAGATACACCCCATGCATAAATAAACATCGTCGCAACTAGAAAGATACGACCCATGTGAGAAGTGAACATTGACGCACCTAAATAGATACGACCCATGCGAGAAGTAAACATCGACGCACCTAAATAGATACGACCCATGCGAGAAGTAAACATCGACGCACCTAAATAGATACGACCCATGCGAGAAGTAAACATCGACGCACCTAAATAGATACGACCCATGCGAGAAGTAAACATCGACGCACCTAAATGGATACGACCCATGCGAGAAGTAAACATCGACGCACCTAAATAGATACGACCCATGCGAGAAGTAAACATCGACGCACCTAAATAGATACGACCCATGCGAGAAGTAAACATCGACGCACCTAAATAGATACGACCCATGAGCCTAAACCATAAAATGATCGTCATCGATCATAAAGAGTTTCAATATGTGTAAATCGAAATCACACCAATGAGGCATAGACTAACCTTGAAGATAAAGAGATATGTGTGAATCGAAATCACACAAATGGTGTCTAGTCTAACCTCGCAAACAAAGAGACATCGCACAAACGCTAGTCTAAATCACAAGAATGATCATCATGATCATAAGGAAGTGTCGATTACACTAAGCTAGTAAATACAAGAGTTTAGCTTCATGTCCCATAACCACTTGCTTAACTCAAATATTTACGAACAGATTGTAGATCTGCACTAGGAAATTGTCACAAGAGTTTCAATCGAACAAGTCCATCAATTAACCGACGAAGTAAACGCAAGCGTTTCATACCACTTGTTTTGCTAAGCCGTTTAATTATATTTTCTCATACGAATGAGGTAAAGGCTTGTATATATTAATTAGATTGGAAAACGGTTTAAGGAAAAGAGCTTTGTAGTAAAATAGTTTTGAAATCGTTTGAAGAAAAAGGATTTTAATATTTACTACTAGTATAGAAAACCTTTATATTTTTAAAGTGACAAATCACAAAAATGATTGTAAAAACAATCAATCACAAGAATTCACATAAAAAGATGTGAATAGAATCCAAAGAAATCGATACTGAATCCATCAGAAAGTATGTTCACAAAAATCCCGAAGAAAATGTCATCAAAGTTGCTAATCAATGATAGCAACAAATCGGGGAAATAATCAAGAATCGATTAAATTTGGAAACCAAGTCAATTCACTAAAATTTCACATTCGAAGACGTGAATAAAATCCAAAGAATTCGATTCCAAATTCATCAAAGTAGGAATACCCAAAAATTCCAGAAATAGAAGTTATCAAAATCGACAAAGGTGATAACAACTAATTAGAAAAGAAGAATCGATTATCAACTGGAAAAACAAAGCAAATCGAGCAGAAATGCATAAATGACTTCAACAAAAGTAAGAATCAAGTCAATGTCGAAGTCAACAATTAATAGCCGCAGTCGAGTACAAAATGATTCAATCATCATTATCAAAGAAACCAACGGCAAACAAAATCAGAGTCTTAAAAATCAAGAAATTAGCAATTTCTCAAAAACAAAGTGACCGAAGTCGAATGGAATTCAAGATGAGGAAAACACAAAATATCAAGTTCAAAATTGCTGAGATTCGAACAAAATCAACATCGGCTAAATCAATTCAAAGCCGAAAACACAAGAATAAGTGTTAGGAATTCATACCTAACAGTCAAAAATAATCATATGTAAAGATGAGAGATAAAACATCGACAAATAGTTGTAACACATGCTCCATCTAAGTTATGTTTTATAATTGTCCTAAACCCCAGGCTCTGATACCAAGCTGTGACGCCCCACCTCTATACCCACGCTAGCCAAGAACACTACGGTGTAGTGCTGTCAACTAGCACGGAGAATAAGGCTGTTGAGGAGCGACCATCCGTGTAATTGCTTTGTGCGAGCACCGATATGTCAGATAATAAAACATGCATTTCATTTTTAGAGGAAATCCGACATACAGATACAAACTCAAAGCTACTACACAGTGGCTATATTAGTTTAGGACAATAGATATAAAAATAACACAGATAACATAAATGCGGAATACAGATGGAACGAAAAGTCTCATATATATAATAACTGATATCAGTTACAATACATTTGACACAATACAAATGATACAACTACAACTGTCGACTCAAGAAGTTATATATACAAGTACATTATCGACTAATATACATGAATACATTATCATCTTCAAACAGACACACTGACTACTACAACAAGACGAAGACCACTTCAAGTGATATAAAAAGTCTTCATAGCTCTAGCAGCAACCCAAAGCTAAAAATCTACAACCTGTAAATACTCGGTCTGACCCGAGTATTACATTCAAAAGAAAATAATACCCGGATCAGTCTAATTCAAACTCAGTTATTAATACACAGAAGCAATAATAATCCAATATCAAATAGACGACAGTCACAGAAATCTCGTATACCCAACCTCTCGATAAGAGGACCGGATAACGGCAGATATAACACTAAACAGTGTTAATCCACAAAACAGAAATCCAAAGCAGTTTAAACAATTGAAATGCCAATTTAAAAACATCAATGCTAATTGGCTGCAGTACACGCTAACGTGTACTGCCTCGCCAATACAGCCTACGAATTACGCAACAGGTCGATGAATTAAGAACAAAAGAGATATCGATTAAAATCTGTCAATTCGGTGTGGCTGCAGTGCACGCACGCGTGCACTGCCTCGCCACAACAGAATATAAAGTCACCACAAGGGACGAGGGTAAAACTGCTACGAAAATGCAGCAGGTCAGCAAGTGCTCAGGGATGAACAGATGCAAGTGAAAATGACACAGGGATATGCAGTGTATACCCAAGTACAACTAAAATAGAAACAGGTCAAGCATATATAGATACGCAGTGACAAAGTGAACCAAGTCACAATGTCACAGCAAGATCAAGTGACAGTGTCAATCACAGGTCAGACAAGTCAAAGTAGTGAAACCAGGGTGGACAACAATGAATGCAGAGGAATGCATGCAACTGATGACAACTAAAACCAGAACACAAGAAAATACAAAAGCTCACCACCACAACATCAATGAAGAACATGGATGCAGATTCAAGACTGTCACAAACGAACATGGACAGTGACACAGTGAAGTACCAACATCATAAACAAGTGCTACCGGCTACTGCACAACAATTATGCAAACCAAAGTTGCAGTAGAACAACAAAAGGCTCCAGTCAATATATATACAGTCCAAATTTGCAACAAAAATGGGACTGCGAACACAACAAAATACAAAGCAAACTGCACAAAAACTCAGATGCAAGCCCAAACTCGAAATGATCTGAGCATAAGCAAGAAGGCTCAAAGTTGTGCTGTGGAACCAAAAGAATAAATGAGACAGAGAAGGCACATGGATGCGCAGATCAAAAGATGCAACTAAAACATTGTATCAATGGTGAACGGCACATACAAGTTTAGCGATAACATGAAAATATCATGAAGGAGCTCAAATGACATCAAGTAAAGAACTCAAGTCACAGGTGATAGAATTACAGTGGTATGCAAATGCAATCAGTGAAGCTTAAGCGTTCAATAACACAATTCGAAATCAATTTCGCTTAAAAATAGAAAATGCACCGGAATGTTATAGCAACTGTCCAAGGCAACAGTAACAAACAAAGTCAAGAGATTCAAGATTACAGAATGTAGAACCTACTCTAGACAGAATAACAACGTACATGCAAGTATATAACAGTGAACATCAACTGTCGATCAAGCTAAAGATATCAATGCCACTGACCCAAGTACACTAACCAAATGCAATATTGAGGCCAATTCGAGTATACCATAGAGATGAATACAAATGACCAGAGGAATGCACAAACCTGCTACAGGGAGGAACAAAATTATACAAAAGGGAATGTGCTATGCAGTGAAGCCAAACAGGTCAGGGATAAACGAAATTCAACAGTGCAGAGATGATCAAAATCAGGTGATATTGTGAACAAGTAACCGTGCATCATGAAGCAAAACCAAGTGCAGCTGAAAGACTAAATATTTCTTCTTAAAAATCAAATTGAAAAAGATTAACAGAAATTTTCAAGATAGAGCAGACTACAAAGTCAATGCCGAGATTACTAAGGAAGCAATATCCAAGACCAATATCACGGCAACAACACTACAGGTCAATACTAAGTCCCAAATCAAAACCGTGAACAAGTATCAAATATACGTTTATTAACAAGTCAAGAAAAATCACGAGCATCCAAGTAAAATAGAGTGGCCGAAGTCATAGCCAGAATCGATCATGCCTCGGCAATCACGAAATCAATCAAAGCCGTGTCGACTAAAATATCGTAGTATATTCGATTATGGGAAAAGGTCAGAAAAACATCTCAACCAAGGAATCAACATACAAGTGAAACCAAACGGCGAGCAAAATTGCTTAACAAAATCAGACGAACAAAATCTCATATTTTGAGTGAATTAGATGTGAGAAAGTCTCACCATTTTTTTCGACGAGGCAGTGAAGCCAAAGCTTTAGCATGCGAAGCGAAGGCAACTCGATCAATTGAGGAGCAGCCGTGCAAGGCGATGTCGAACGACGAAGAAGAGTAGCCATTAATTTGGATGTTTGGGGACGAAGACGAAGAAACTAGGCTGCCATTTTTATTTTCTTTTTGGTTTGATCTAGGGTTTTTCACGAAATAAAAAGGGGGGAACGGGTTTTCGCATGGACAAAAGAGAACGGGTCGAATTTCTTTAAGAATGGGGCGGCATCGAGAAAAAGGGGACGGGTACATTTGCTTTGCAAATTTTTCACGGCTTCAAACATTTGAAAACGTGGGTCGAGAATTTATTTTAAAGCCTGTCAACATTTAACAGATTTTTCAAAAGAGTTTCAACTGGTTAAATTAAAATTCCAAACAGCGATTTGCTAGGAAAAGCAATAGTCTAAAGAGGATAATTAATCGGTACGAAATACCGGGTTGTTACATGACTGGTGTGGGATCGTAAAACAGTTATTTTTCATAAGGAAAATAAAATAGATTCGCAATGCTTTTGAAAAATGAAACTACCATAAGACCTCCCGCCACACACACAATGCAAACACAGAATTGGAGGAGATTTCTTCTTATGATAGTCAAAGATGCTTGATACGCAAAATCAAATCATTTTTTTGATATTATTATTAGTGCATTGTAACGACCCGTAAATTTTAACCGTTTTAATAACGCAATTAGTTGAAACTTTGTGAAATTTTAAACGGTAAAATTTTGAAATATAAATTTGATATTTGGAATACGTCTAATTAAACATAGCAAACTGTGAATTTTCATCTGGAAATATGAAAGTTTATTTCATTGTGAAATTCTATTTAATTCAAATCAGTTAATAATTGATGGTGATAAACTATTTCCAAAATCTGAATATTTTCCCATAGAAAATTTCTATATCTTCTTCTGAGAGAGACGTCATCTTTCGTTTTTCAAAATTTGGACTTCTATTGCTCCGTTGATCTAAATTCTGGCAAAATAGTAGCATTTTGGGTACCGATTATCGATTTTTGATCGGGAGATCATACCACCAATATCTGTATACCGTTTTGATCGTCTCATCGGGCTGATCTTTGTGGTATATTCAATTCCGTGTTTTGAAGCCCGATACGCAGCGAAATCCACGAAAACGATTTCAGTATCGGTACCGGGTTTTGATTCCTTTTGGTCTTGTGACTTTTCAATACTCCACCGTTTAAACCATACGGTCATTTGAAATCTAATTGGTGACTTTTGTCATTCCTCTGACTTTTATTGTTCCCTATACTTCAATATATTTGTTCAACACGTCTATTCATTTGCTTATGTTCATCGAAAATAAATTATATTGCTCCAACATCTAACTGTTGCCTGCCTTCATCTCGAGATCTCTTGTATCCAGCTCTTCTTCCTTGCTTCTCTTCGCCCATGCTTATATCCCGCTATTTCGATCATTCCTCCCCCTCCGGCCTCGTCTTTCCCGCCTTCCACCTCAGCTTTCCCCGTCTAGTTGCCGCCACCACCTAAATTCCATCCCTCTTCCTTGCTCGATCCTAATCCGCAGTCTGCCACTTCTCCTCCTCGACCTCCGCCCTCTCCACCTCAGACCCGAACTGCCAGTTCGCCTTAGTTCTCACCTCACCGGCCTTTGCTTGCTGGTCCAGCCGAGTAACTCGCGTGCGCACTACTTAGTACGTGCCTGTCGTTTTTCGAGCCTATGTTCATTATTCGAAAAGGTATAAAGTTTAGGCCTATTATATATATAAATATATACCATAACTTTGGTGCACAAGTATTATGTAGCTTTATAGTTTTAATAATAATATCCATTTACAAACTATCACACGTGTTTATAGTAAGCTGTGTAGCTATCTATTTAGTATATAATAAGTTAATGATAGAGCATATGTAGTATTTTATGATTCTATTTTAGTTTTGTATATAGTCTGTTATATGGGTTTTTTTATACTAGTTCTGTTTTACTGTTTCCTTTTCATTGTTTTAGTTCTGGAGTCCTGTCATATGGAATGTAAGTAATATGTGTATAGACTTTAAGTTATATGTGTTATAAAAAGTGTTGTACGGTTATAAAGAAGAATTTTTTTTGTATACATATATATAAACTCGAATGCTGTTGTGCATTCTTTTGTCTATTCTACAATTTTATACACGTTGTTTTTATAAATTTGCAAACAAAAGTATTATATATAGGTTTCAGTGTTTATATCCGGAAGTGTTTGTATATGTTTATACCACAGTTGTTATATTGTTTGTTTATTTACAGTTTTTGTTTACAATTAGTAATATTTCAAAGTTAGTTTGTTTATAAATTATATTGTAGTTCATTTGTTTTATATTTTACTTACTTACAAATTAGCAGGAATATATATATATATATATATATATATATATATATATATATATATATATATATATTTCAAGCATATCAGCTTGTCTAAAAAAAGGAAAAAAACGATTGTATATTTTATTATATATATTTTAAAGCTGCCTACATACCTTCCTTTTGAAAGTTTCCAGTCTGCATACATATATTTATATGTATATTTGTTATATAAGATACTTAAAGTTGTCGGCCTATATGCTTTTATCCAAAGGTAATATATAGATATGTATATGATAATATGTGAATTTTATAAGTATGGTTTCAGCTATAGTTATATCTATGTTACTGTGTACTAGATTTATAAAGGAAGTACTGTAAGGGTTAAACGTTGATAGGTATATTTAATGGGTCTGCTATATACATGAATTATACAAGTTCATATCAAGTTGTATATATTTTCCTGCACTATTTGCTTACTAATTTTAGGTTTATTACATCAAGTGTAGCTTGATTTTAAGTATGATATACATGAGTCAACATGTTTAATTTTAAAATATATATTGGTATTTCAAAATTTTGTTTTAAAGTTGAAACTGAATATTGAGGCCTAAGTTTACATTGGTCTAGTTTTAAATTTACATATTGAGACTTTGTTTATGTGTTATTAATTTAAACCTATGAGTTTTGAATTACAAGTATATATATTGTATTTATAAATGTTGAAATTAGAATCTGATTTTTGAATATATGTTATTTATACCAATTCATTTATATCAATAATTTTTGACGATCTAGTTCTGATTCGTTCCCATCACTTTCTATTATCAGCTTGTCCGTCAAACTCGAGTCCATCGTGCTTTGCTTTAAATCCGTGCTTGGATCCGTAGCTCATCCCGTTGTTTTCTCTCTAGCCTCGAAAGGTGAGCACTCACTCACGATTAACGTTCTTTTATTTATTAAATCTGATTTAAATTGAAACGACAGTTGAAATATGCTACTGATAGTTAATTACACTGTTATATATGCTATTACCTGTATCAGTTCACCTGTGACATTTGACACCATTATCTGTTAATTATTTATGTGATGATAATACAGTTGGCTGATAATTGATTGATTGTTGATGTTTATATTGGACGTTAATTTGTTAGGGTAGGAAGTGATAAAATATGAAATTGAATTTGGCGTAGGATAGTTAACGACTTGAAATTGATTTATATGTTAAATTTGATTAGTTGAATATGACCCCTTTTAATTGTTAAATTAATTGACATGTAAAATAGTGATAATTACACTTTGAACCATTGAACGTATATTTGATTAATTGTTGTAGTGTTAAAATTGAAATCGAATGACAAGTGAAGAACCGTAATGTAATAATCTTTAATCTACATGAAATGATAGTGTAGATTCTAGAAATAATTATATTAATTCGTACAAATAACAATGCGAATTAATACGGTTATTTCGGGATTATTTGAATTGATTATTGGATTGATATTGATTGTTGTTATTGTTTGTTTATTTACTTTGACACCATCCCAGTTATCACACTGCAAGTTCCCTTTGTTATGCTTTGATTTTGAATTGAATTGGAATCGGGTTGAAATGATAAATACCCAAATTGAACTTTGACCTAGGATAGGAAATTTAACAAAACCCGATTGGTCAATAATTTGATTTAAAAATAAAACGAAGATTTTATTTGAATAGATAATATGGTTTTGAAATGAAGTTGAAATTTAAATTTTTAATGAAAGGAAAATGTTAATATTTAATAATCTGAAACATATATTAACAATGTAATTGATGAAAGAATGTTGTTAATTTGAGAAATGATTGAATTAAGTTTGAAATGATTTAATAATCAAGTTGAAATTATAATTAAGTTGAAATTATTAAACCTTGAAATTATTTAATAATTAAGTTTTGAATTATTTAATAATTAAATAAGATTGAATTATTTAATGATCAAATTGAATTGAATTCTTTAATAAGAGAAATTGAACTTTTGAATAAGTGAATTTACTTTGTAAATAATTGAAATTGAGTTTCTTTATTAATTAAGTTTTGGAAAATTATTTAAGTAAGTAAATAAGTGAAATTGAATTTCTTTAACAAGAAATAAAATGTGATTTATTGAAATTAATGTAAGACTTGAAAATTAAAGGATTTGATTTGATGAATTTAATTTAATTCAAATTGTAAGTTTTGAAATAAGGAAGTTGAATTTAAATAATGGATTTAATGAATTGAAAATTAAACAGAAATTGTTTAAATGAAAATTTTACTTAACGAACATTGAATGAAATTGATAAATGGATTTAAATTGGTTTGAATGTTAAATTAATTTAAATGATTTCGAAATGAAACTGATATACGAACTCGAATCAATATTTGAAGTGTTTTAAATAAAATTTGAAATTGGAATTATAAGATTTTGAAATGATAATTTGGAAGTTTTGAAACGTAAATTATTGGAAATTGGTTTAGAAAGACAAATGAAATGTTGATTTACAAATTCTAATTGAAATTGAATTTGATTTGGTTTTGAAATATATAAACGACCAATCGGTGAAATAATTACGGAAGTTATTAAAGAGAACGGAATCGGTTATGGACATACTCTCTGTCTAAACCGAAAACCACTTTAATAACAATACGCGGAGTGATGATCCAGAATGAAGTGGTTGGAATGATGTACGTGATGACTGAAGAAAGAGAACGATAATGGATAGCCTTGACACTTGTGTCAAATTGGAAATGACTAAAACAGGAGCCGTGCCGGGCCAATGGAGGATTAGCTACCTCAAGTGGACACACTTCTTCGAACTACTCATTACTTGTTGTCGATTGGTGCACCCTTGATTTTGGGAGTGTTGTTTCACGGTGTTGCGGGCGCTGCGGCGTTGCGTTCTCACCAGTCCGGATCAGGCAAACGGTAGTATCACTACCTTGGGTATTGCCTCATGTGCCTTGTCATACTTGTATTCCCTATTCGCGACCACTACGAATTTGTTTTGTACCTTTAGTATATGGATTGCCCTCTGGTGACTTCCGGTTTTGGGGAAACTACGGTCTTGTATATGCTCTTGGGAATAAAAATGTGTTAAGGGTGGAATGGGCCATGACTTAACACTATTTTGATATCTTTTATATTACTGATAGACATTATCTACTTATCGTACACTACTACCTAGTAGATAGTTTAACGGATCCTTAAGGATGGTCATTCCAAACATCCTTTGAGTTACTTGTATTTCAATTGCTATTTCACTTGAGTTGGATTTATAAATATAAGAATGTTAATCCTGACTCGAGTGTTTTGTGTTTTGCTTTACGCTCGGGTCAGACTGAGTGTACCAGTATTCGAGACTCACCTTTGAAGTTGGAGCTTTGCTTGAAGATCCAGCCATCTATTCTACTTTCAGTATTCGATGATTCCAGTGATGTATTCTGATTTGTATCTGATGTATCGTATTACTCTTCCGTTGTAACTGTTCTAACTCTGATGTAACTTATACATTTATATAGTAGCTTCATGAACTACTATCTCTTTTATTTTCCGCTGCATATATTACTCTGTGTCTGTGATCTGTGATTATTTATTTACTGTATATGTTCAGTTTTGCCAAAATTTAAATTAACAACGCGGTATTTTGAGCAATTCAATTCCGGCATGAGTGTCTACCTATACACATATAATGGATGCGAATGGTCCAAAATATCGGGTTGTTACAGTTGGTATCAGAGCTTTGGTAGCTCTAGGCAAAACTTAACATATAGAGTAAATATATTTACAGAATCACTCTCATTCGAGTTTCAATCTCTTCCCTTGACTCAATTCCTTTGAATTTTGGAACGTTTCCCTCGGTTCCGAAATTCATTCGTGCCCTTCACTATTCGTCTTCTTTCAATTCTGGAGCACCCCATAACTCCATTTTGAATGATATTTATAATAGATCGGCGGTCTCGCCAATCTTCGAATGATTCGTAAAGGATTAAACTCCTTTATAATAGGCATCGATCTACCGGAGATTTCTATATCCTCGGTTTACGATGCTATCTATCTCCTGCTATACCTGAATTATATTTTTCGAGATCGAATGTAGATTTGCCTTGAAATTCTGCATCGATCTTATTGTTGAATTCACGGTCAACCCGGTTAAGGTTGCCCGCGATTTACATAAACTTATCCATCTTCCTATTTGTTATTTAAATCATCTTATTTTGTTTCGAACTTATCTTCGAATCAGATTTCTCTTTGATTTGAGTCCATTAAATTTGAAACCCTATCCTTATTTTGAAAATTCATTCCTGTATCGTCGAGCAAAGAAATGTATTTGTAAATTAATACTAAATGTTTAATATATATTGTGTTGTTTGAGTTGTTAATGTTGATTTGGATTTTCGATCGATTCGTCTGATCAACGCTATCGATAGGATTTCCAAAACACTTGGACAGAGCAAACTGACACAATATTATTTTTCAAATTTGGTAAATGGAATAAATTTGTATGATTATATTATAAATATATATACGTAAAATTTTCTAAAATTTAATAAGTTAATTAAATTGGTTGTTGAAATGATAATAATTGATTATCACTTATTGTTCTATAAATGAATTTTTAAACATGGGTTATAAACTGGGTTGAAATTAAAATGAATTTAAAATTTAGAATTTGAGAATTTAAATTCCTAAAATTTCAAGCTTTGGTTTTAAAATTTTAAAATGTATATTATTGAAAGTATTTTCGAATAAAAATCATTTCATAGAAATTTTAGATATTTAATCAAGTGCTCTTCTCTTTGTCGCTGGAAAATAATTTCGGTGATGACGGCCGCATCATCGACGTTCATTTTCGAGTTTCGAAGTGGCGAAACCATTCTGTAGCTTTGCTATGGTTTTGTTTTGAAAAAAAAATATATTTTGATTTGAATTTCTTTAGTATATTTTGATTTACATATATATATAGGTATCTTATTTTAAAATTTAATTTAATTAGATATAAATATATTATATATATCTCTAAATTGTTTAAAGTTAATCGTAAATCTAATTCTTAAATTTTGTTAAAGGATGATTTTAATTATAAATAAAACCAAAATTTGGAATAAATATTTAAACTTGAATAATTGGATTGGGAAAATTTTATTTGTATATTGTTCAACTGCATTCTAATACAACTTACCTAAATCATTCAGAAGTTGAATATGTAATTGGATAATATATAAGATAAATTGAATTTATAAATAAAATTTGAGTGTTTATAATAAATGTTATACACTAAATTTTGATTATAAAGAGGTTAATAGAGTTTGATAGGATAATAAGTAAACTCAGTTAATAATGAAATAAATTTGTTTTGAAAGAATTAATAAATTTGTTTTGAAAGAATTAATAAATTGAAATTTGATCAACATATGAAAATACCTGGAATTTAAGGTAATTAATAGATGTAAATTAATTTAAATCGAAACTTTTATGTTTTAAATTAATTTATATAGGTTAAATATATGTGACTAGATATATTAAGTAGAATAAATTTAACAATAAATTGGAATAAAGAAGAATTTAAATTGTTAAAGAAAATATGATTATAATAAAAGACTATTCAAATTTATGGTTTTAGAAATTTTAAATTGAAGAAAATAGGATAATAAGATAATGAATTTAGAAATAGTGTGATTGATTTTAGTGAAATCAAATGGATTAAATCAATTATTGAATATCAATCAATTTAAATTTGAATTTATATGGTTTAAATTAATTGTTATTTTGTATTTCAAATCTGTTTTTCTTTCTGGTTGTTTCTATTCTCCTACCTCGTTCCTTTTCGGGGACGAAAAGTTTTGAGTGGGGGAGAGTGTAACGACCCGTAAATTTTAACCGTTTTAATAACGCAATTAGTTGAAACTTTGTGAAATTTTAAACGATACAATTTTGAAATATAAATTTGATATTTGGAATACGTCTAATTAAACATAGCAAACTGTGAATTTTCATTTGGAAATATGAAAGTTTATTTCATTGTGAAATTCTATTTAATTCAAATCAGTTAATAATTGATGGTGATAAACTATTTCCAAAATCTGAATATTTTCCCATAGAAAATTTCTATATCTTCTTCTGAGAGAGACGTCATCTTTCGTTTTTCAAAATTTGGACTTCTATTGCTCCGTTGATCTTAATTCTGGAAATATAGCAGCATTTTGGGTATCGATTATCGATTTTTGATCGGGAGATCGTACCACCAATATCTGTATACCGTTTTGATCGTCTCATCAGGCTGATCTTTGTGGTATATTCAATTCCGTGTTTTGAAGCCCGATACGTAGCGAAATCCACGAAAACGATTTCTGTATCGGTACCGGGTTTTGATTCCTTTTGGTCTTGTGACTTTTCAATACTCCACCGTTTAAACCATACGGTCATTTGAAATCTAATTGGTGACTTTTGTCATTCCTCTTTCTTTTACTGTTCCCTATACTTCAATATATTTGTTCAACACGTCTATTCATTGGCTTCTGTTCATCGAAAATAAATTATATTGCTCCAACATCTAACTGTTGCCTGCCTTCATCTCGAGATCTCTTGTATCCAGCTCTTCTTCCTTGCTTCTCTTCGCCCATGCTTATATCCCGCTATTTCGATCATTCCTCCCCCTCCGGCCTCGTCTTTCCCGCCTTCCACCTCAGCTTTCCCCGTCTAGCTGCCGCCACCACCTAAATTCCATCCCTCTTCCTTGCTCGATCCTAATCCGCAGTCCGCCACTTCTCCTCCTCGACCTCCGCCCTCTCCACCTCAGACCCGAACTGCTAGTTCGCCTTAGTTCTCACCTCACCGGCCTTTGCTTGCTGGTCCAGTCGAGTAACTCGCGTGCGCACTACTTAGTACGTGCCTGTCGTTTTTCGAGCCTATGTTCATTATTCAAAAAGGTATAAAGTTTAGGCCTATTATATATATAAATATATACCATAACTTTGGTGCACAAGTATTATGTAGCTTTATAGTTTTAATAATAATATCCATTTACAAACTGTCACACGTGTTTATAGTAAGCTGTGTAGCTATCTATTTAGTATATAATAAGTTAATGATAGAGCATATGTAGTATTTTATGATTCTATTTTAGTTTTGTATATAGTCTGTTATATGGGTTGTTTTATACTAGTTCTGTTTTACTGTTTCCTTTTCATTGTTTTAGTTCTGGAGTCCTGTCATATGGAATGTAAGTAATATGTGTATAGACTTTAAGTTATATGTGTTATAAAAAGTGTTGTACAGTTATAAAGAAGAATTTTTTTTTGTATACATATATATAAACTCGAATGCTGCTGTGCATTCTTTTGTTTATTCTACAATTTTATACACGTTGTTTTTATAAATTTGCAAACAAAAGTATTATATATTGGTTTCAGTGTTTATATCTGGAAGTGTTTGTATATGTTTATTCCACAGTTGTTATATTGTTTGTTTATTTACAGTTTTTGTTTACAATTAGTAATATTTCAAAGTTAGTTTGTTTATAAATTATATTGTAGTTCATTTGTTTTATATTTTACTTACTTACAGATTAGCAGGAATATATATATATATATATATATATATTTTCAAGCATATCAGCTTGTCTAAAAAAAAAGGAAAAAAAATGATTGTATATTTTATTATATATATTTTAAAGCTGCCTACATACCTTCCTTTTGACAGTTTCCAGTCTGCATACATATTTTTATTTGTATATTTGTTATATAAGATACTTAAAGTTGTCGGCCTATATGCTTTTATCCAAAGGTAATATATAGATATGTATATGATAATATGTGAATTTTATAAGTATGGTTTCAGCTATAGTTATATCTATGTTACTGTGTACTAGATGTATAAAGGAAGTACTGTATGGGTTAAACGTTGATAGGTATATTTAATGGCTCTGCTATATACATGAATTATACAAGTTCATATCAAGTTATATATATTTTCCTGCACTATTTGCTTACTAATTTTAGGTTTATTACATAAAGTGTAGCTTGATTTTAAGTATGATATACATGAGTCAGCATGTTTAATTTTAAAATATATATTGGTATTTCAAAATTTTGTTTTAAAGTTGAAACTGAATATTGAGGCCTAAGTATACATTGGTCTGGTTTTAAATTTACATATTGAGACTTTGTTTATGTGTTATTAATTTAAACCTATGAGTTTTGAATTACAAGTATATATATTGTATTTATAAATGTTGAAATTAGAATCTGATTTTTGAATATATGTTATCTATACCAATTCATTTATATCAATAATTTTTGACGATCTAGTTCTGATTCGTTCCCATCACTTTCTATTATCAGCTTGTCCGTCAAACTCGAGTCCATCGTGCTTTGCTTTAAATCCGTGCTTGGATCCGTAACTCATCCCGTTGTTTTCTCTCTAGCCTCGAAAGGTGAGCACTCACTCACGATTAACGTTCTTTTATTTATTAAATCTGATTTAAATTGAAACGACAATTGAAATATGCTACTGTTAGTTAATTACACTGTTATATATGCTATTGCCTGTATCAGTTCACCTGTGACATTTGACACCATTATCTGTTAATTATTTATGTGATGATAATACAGTTGGCTGATAATTGATTGATTGTTGATGTTTATATTGGACGTTAATTTGTTAGGGTAGGAAGTGATAAAATATGAAATTGAATTTGACGTAGGATAGTTAATGACTTGAAATTGATTTATATGTTAAATTTGATTAGTTGAATATGACCCCTTTTAATTGTTAAATTAATTGACATGTAGAATAGTGATAATTACACTTTGAACCATTGAACGTATATTTGATTAATTGTTGTAGTGTTAAAATTGAAATCGAATGACAAGTGAAGAACCGTAATGTAATAATCTTTAATCTACATGAAATGATAGTGTAGATTCTATAAATAATTATATTAATTCGTACAAATAACAATGCGAATTAATACGGTTATTTCGGGATTATTTGAATTGATTATTGGATTGATATTGATTGTTGTTATTGCTTGTTTATTTACTTTGACACCATCCCAGTTATCACACTGCAAGTTCCTTTGTTATGCTTTGATTTTGAATTGAATTGGAATTGGGTTGAAATGATAAATACTCAAATTGAACTTTGACCTAGGATAGGAAATTTAACAAAACCCGATTGGTCAATAATTTGATTTAAAAATAAAACAAAGATTTTATTTGAATAGATAATATGGTTTTGAAATGAAGTTGAAATTTGAATTTTTAATGAAAGGAAAATGTTAATATTTAATAACCTGAAACAAAATATTAACAATGTAATTGATGAAAGAATGTTGTTAATTTGAGAAATGATTGAATTAAGTTTGAAATGATTTAATAATCAAGTTGAAATTATAATTAAGTTGAAATTATTAAACCTTGAAATCATTTAATAATTAAGTTTTGAATTATTTAATAATTAAATAAGATTGAATTATTTAATGATCAAATTGAATTGAATTCTTTAATAAGAGAAATTGAG
Source organism: Allium fistulosum (assembly GCA_030737815.1). Taxonomy (NCBI): domain Eukaryota; kingdom Viridiplantae; phylum Streptophyta; class Magnoliopsida; order Asparagales; family Amaryllidaceae; genus Allium; species Allium fistulosum. The sequence goes on from CM060906.1 coordinate 925,857,762, forward strand.
CTTTTGAATAAGTGAATTTACTTTGTAAATAATTGAAATTGAGTTTCTTTATTAATTAAGTTTTGGAAAATTATTTAAGTAAGTAAATAAGTGAAATTGAATTTCTTTAGCAAGAAATAAAATGTGATTTATTGAAATTAATGTAAGACTTGAAAATTAAAGGATTTGATTTGATGAATTTAATTTAATTCAAATTGTAAGTTTTGAAATAAGGAAGTTGAATTTAAATAATGGATTTAATGAATTGGAAATTAAACAGAAATTGTTTAAATGAAAATTTTACTTAACGAACATTGAATGAAATTGATAAATGGATTTAAATTGGTTTGAATGTTAAATTAATTTAAATGATTTCAAAATGAAACTGATATACGAACTCGAATCAATATTTGAAGTGTTTTAAATAAAATTTGAAATTGGTATTATAAGATTTTGAAATGATAATTTGGAAGTTTTGAAACGTAAATTATTGGAAATTGGTTTAGAAAGACAAATGAAATGTTGATTTACAAATTCTAATTGAAACTGAATTTGATTTGGTTTTGAAATATATAAACGACCAATCGGTGAAATAATTACGGAAGTTATTAAAGAGACCGGAATCGGTTTTGGACATACTCTCTGTCTAAACCGAAAACCACTTTAATAACGATACGCGGAGTGATGATCCAGAATGAAGTGGTTGGAATGATGTATGTGATGACTGAAGAAAGAGAACGATAATGGATAGCCTTGACACTTGTGTCAAATTGGAAATGACTAAAACAGGAGCCGTGCCGGGCCAATGGAGGATTAGCTACCTCAAGTGGACACACTTCTTCGAACTACTCATTACTTGTTGTCGATTGGTGCACCCTTGATTTTGGGAGTGTTGTTTCACGGTGTTGCGGGCGCTGCGGCGTTGCGTTCTCACCAGTCCGGATCAGGCAAACGGTAGTATCACTACCTTGGGTATTGCCTCATGTGCCTTGTCATACTTGTATTCCCTATTCGCGACCACTACGAATTTGTTTTGTACCTTTAGTATATGGATTGCCCTCTGGTGACTTCCGGTTTTGGGGAAACTACGATCTTGTATATGCTATTGGGAATAAAAATGTGTTAAGGGTGGAATGGGCCATGACTTAAAACTATTTTGATATCTTTTATATTACTGATAGACATTATCTACTTATCGTACACTACTACCTAGTAGATAGTTTAACGGATCCTTAAGGATGGTCATTCCAAACATCCTTTGAGTTACTTGTATTTCAATTGCTATTTCACTTGAGTTGGATTTATAAATATAAGAATGTTAATCCTAACTCGAGTGTTTTGTGTTTTGCTTTACGCTCGGGTCAGACTGAGTGTACCAGTATTCGAGACACACCTTTGAAGTTGGAGCTTTGCTTGAAGATCCAGCCATCTATTCTGCTTTCAGTATTCGATGATTCCAGTGATGTATTCTGATTTGTATCTGATGTATCGTATTACTCTTCCGTTGTAATTGTTCTAACTCCGATGTAACTTATACATTTATATAGTAGCTTCATGAACTACTATCTCTTTTATTTTCCGCTGCAATTATTACTCTGTGTCTGTGATCTGTGATTATTTATTTACTGTATATGTTCAGTTTTGCCAAAATTTAAATTAACAACGCGGTATTTGGAGCAATTCAATTCCGGCATGAGTGTCTACCTATACACTTATAATGGATGCGAATGGTCCAAAATATCGTGTTGTTACATGCATAGTGTAGAAAACATTTCGAAAGTAAAATATAAATCTTAGCCAGCATAGGTACCATTATAGTATGCTTACTATAGCTACCATATTAAATGGCAGGTTCTACAATTAAAACCGTACAAGGCTCGTATTGTTTCTTTGGATTTCCAACAAATGGTCGGGCAAAGGAACTTCCCATATAAAATAGAACGCCTCTGGAGCGACGTTCCGGATCCTAACCGGATCTCTGTTACACAAGGCTGGGTTACCCCTAGCTGGGTAACTACTGACACGAATATGCCATTCCCTGGTCGTTTGCAACCTTTTTCCGAGGATCCTCGATTTCCAACAACCACATAAGAATAATAATGCAGCAACCACATAGGTTAAGTATTTGGGCTCCATACCATGATACCACCTCTATCCAGAAGGAATGACATACACTAAGGGGTCGCTATCCCCTAATAACCTTGCTGCCACGATTCTTGTTTCGACCATACCAGGGTGTGAGGTCCGACGAAGTCTCGTCCACAAAGCTACGCTTTTCACAAAGCCATGCTTCGGGTCAACAAATGATCAAAGAAATGATCACAAAGATAAATGATCAAACAATGATCATATCAAAAATGATCAAACAATGATCATTTCACAGCAACACTCAGCATGCCACGTTACCAAATTGGGAGTATATCGCTGATAAATTTCAACTACATAACCTCTGAGCTCGTACGTCTCAGAGAAGGGTGTTAAGCTAAGAGAATAAATTCTCCGCCACCAACAGAAATGTATTTGAAAGAAATCAGCTTTATATCTCAATTTGTAACGTCAGACACACAACCATACAAGTCTGTTCCGGGATCGAACAGAACCGAAGGCACTTCTCACGAAGCCCTTGCAAATCCAGATAATTTTGTAATCACGTCCGGACTTCCCGTCACTAAGGGTGATAAAACCTCTATATCGGAGATCAGCCGATGTAGAGTAACTCGACGGTAATCCTTCCGTTTTCAAAAATATCTGGTCTTCAACACCGGTCATCAAATGCAATTCATTACGACGTATCACATATTCGGAATGGGTTATACGACCCCATGGTCCTTTCCCAGCTAACCCGAATAGTGAGCGCTTATTCAAAAATAAGTGTGGCGTTCAAATTCATCCAATTCACAACAAATACCCATTCAAGGTAATTACTGATAGTCGGTTATTTAACTATCAATAAAGATGCGCAACATCATCAGATTCCAAATAATTTTCCCAAATTATTTATTTTCCAAAATATCTTTACTAGATATATAATTTCCACACTTCAAAAATAAATCGATATTTATTTTTCTAAACAATTTCCCTTTCTTTTATAAATTCCATAGTGAATTTATATTTTCAAATATCTATTGATATACGATTTTCAATCGATTTCAATATTCACTTTCGATTTATCTTTAAGAAGATAAAATCTCAAAACATTTCATTTCATATTGGAAAAGCATTCCCATACTTATTTAATAATAAGTATTTCACAAATCTATTTATTTTCAACATTTGAAAATATTCGATATACTTAAATCAAAATTAAGTATATATTTCATTCTTTAAGGAAATCATTCTCTTTCACAAATTTTATTTGAGTCAAAACGAATGTTACGTAAAACATCGTTACGACGACCCAAAATCACTAGTATAAGGATTCGAAATTTAGATAGATATATAAATCCCAATACTATATAAAAACATTTCCTTTTGGAAACCATTTACTATAACAACAGTGTTATAGTCCACCATTTCCTTATTTCTCGAAAACGTCTATTTCAACAATGAATGTTGAAATCTATGGTTTCGATATTTAATACATTTTAAAACATCTTTTAAAAAAATTAACTTCGTTTTAAATGTCACTTCCCCAAAACATATCCATTTCACTTAATAATATATTCACTGTCCCAAATCGTGAATATACTTCACTAACCAAATTTCACTATTTTCTACACATTTTATTTCAAGAATTATCCATTATCCAAAATCGTGGATAAAATTCCCTTAATAACCTTCTATATTAAATTCATCAAATTTGATTGATTTTCGAATTTATAAAACAATGTTTATAAATTCACCTTTTTATTTCATAACAACTTCGATTTATAAATTTCTTTTATTAACTTCTATAATTCACTTATCAAAATAAGTGATTTCGGATTTATAAAACAACGTTTATAAATCACATTTATACTTTATAACAATTTCAACTTAAAAAATCATTTTTTATTAGCAAATTCTATTTATATCCCATCTAAGTGTAAAAATCTAATTTATAAGTAAATTACTTATAAATCTTTTATTTTACAACATCTATTCATTTCATACTTCACCATTTATAAATCTATAAATCTCGTTCACTTACAAATTCCATTAATATTTCATTTTTAATACTAATAAAAACTCGTTTTATAATTCCAATGTTTTAGATTTATAAATATCAACTTTTTATAGATCTTTTAGATAAACCGTTTACTATAATTCAAAAATCTAAATTTAAACCATTTTATAAATTACTTAACCATTTATTTCAAAAATCACCTTTCGGTTATATTTTCACAAAAATCATAATTCTTATAACTTTAAAATTTTAAACGTTTATTTATTTAAAATAAATCAATTCAAAAATCTCTACTAAAATTACCATCGTTATTTTTAAACTTCAAAAATGCCGATGATGCAATGCACCAATTAGTCAATCACAACATCCAACATCATATATCGATATGATAATCAACAAATATCACAATATTTGTAATCAAATAAATACTGGTGAGGAATCCAGTTGGATCCCTCCAACCTGTTTCCCTGCATCCACAGATGTTAGCACAATACCAATTCCACTTCGAGGTGGAATATCGCGGTATATGGGATTTATAAATATATCATCCGCTTACTAACGGCGCAATAGGGTCTCATCCGCTATATAGTGCGGGAAATCAATCAATCCAATATATACATATGCCAATATGTATATATTGCTATATATATATAGATATATCCTACTATATCTAATATCACATCCAAACAGTCAATCAATCAACCAATAACTGCAAAATCCAATTTTCATTCGAGTGAGAAAATCTCACCTTTGCTTTAAATTTTGCAATCCATTTCCATTCCGATCATTTCTTCATTGTATTAACCTTGTATAAACATTTATACGATTTATTAAAATTCGAATTAATCGAATAACAAATTTCCGTTTGATCAATTTAATTAACCGATGGTTTTACTTTTTAACTAATTTCTTTTAAATAAATTTATTTAACAAAATTTAAATTTAAAACTAAGTTTCCTTTTTAAATAACCTTTGATAAAAATAATTTAATAAGTTTTATTAAACAAAACTACCTTTATCATATATCTATTATCTATTTTATTTTCACAAAAATATACATATAACTTATATTCAAAAATCCACTTATACTCCCAAAATCTTATATACATATATGTGATTAATTTAATAAAAATAAACTGGATATAAAATTTATGTTTTTCAAAAACATCATTTTAAAAATTGATGTTAATTTACATTTCTATATGTAACGACCCAGAATTTTTGATAATTAAAACTCGAATATTTAATTGATTTTAAATATAAATAAATGGAATTTAGAAGTCGAATGATTTATTTCTCGAATATTGGATTTAATTGGATAATTAAATCAATAATTTAATAGTGAAATTCCAGAGATAATTGAAAATCGAGTTAAAATGATTGAAAATGCTTTGTAAAATTTTATTTTATCATACTGGAATTATAGAAATATTTTAGAACTCTTAAAAGTGAATTTGGAGTTAAATTGTGAAAATCGATATTTTAATATTTAATTATCGACTGTAAAAAATAGCCAATTTTCGAACAGTCTCAGAATTGAACGAGACCAGTTCCATTGGATCCGTAATAGTTAGTTATTATCGGATTTCAATTTTCGTATCCATCGGAGTTATCGTTTGACCGTGGCAACTCGAAACGCATCGATATCGTTTTAATTTTAAATCGTCGAGTTAAAAATAGTCATTTTTCGAACAGTGTCGGATTTCGACGAAACCAGTTTCATCGGATCCGTAATGTGAAATTATTGTAAGATTTCAAATTTCGTAATTTTTGGATGTGCCGTTTGTCCGGGGGAAGCCAAAACGCCTCGAAATCGATTTAAATCGGTTTAATTTAAACTGATCGTTTATTGCCATATCTCGCGCATACGATCGAATTAGCTTTCGAAACCTGTTCCATTGCGTCCGGAACGTGGGGTAAACCCCAGAAACGCCAGTCACCGCGCGTAAATCGGAGTTCGGAAAAATCACGAATGAATAGTGTTCGGTAGGAAATATATAAAAGGACCCATCCACCTTCAAAATTGAAAACCCTAATTCCTTTAAAGCCAGCCGCCGTTTCTATATTCTTCAATGGCCAGAAACGTCCCTTCTTTCCTCCTCGATAACTCGTGATCCAACCATCATTTCGAAAATCTTCCAACTGCAAAAAGGTAGAGCACATCCCCCTCTATAGATCCAACGGTCGTGATGACTTATGGCGTGGCGTTGGCGAAGTTATGGGGCCCGAAAGTTGCTCGTTTACATGAAGAAACCTCGGCCTAGTGATGCTCGAGTTCGACAGGAATTGGAGCGGTGGTGGAGCCGGCCGTGGGCTTCGAGTTGGAGCTTACCGATCGTCGCGTAGTCAAGCGAAGGGAGTACGGTTCGAAACCCTAGTTATTGGGTTGGGTTCGGCTTTGCTTACCTGGGAGCGACGTGAGGGAGAAGGAAAGGAGGAACGGCCGAGATCAGGAAGGATGAAATAGATGGCCAGATTTGTTTTAGGTTTAAAATTAAAAGAAATTGTAAATGTTAATTATATTTAAATTTGTATAAAGTTTAAATTGCAATAACTTCGTCATATATTATCAGAAAATTACGAAACGAATTGCGTTGGCTTCGTTTTGTCGAGCTCTTCGCGATGCAACTGGATTGGAATCGTTTGGAGCTAGTTGGAATTTCGGGCAAAATTAAACGGCTGTTTAATTTATTCGAAATAAACGCTGGAACTGAATTTAAAGCTAAGGTGAGATCTTCTCACTCAAAAATTTAAAGTGGAATTTACAGTTATTTATTGATTGACTGTTTGAATGTGCTATTAGATATGATAGGATATATGTATATATATATAGCAGTATATACATATTGGCATATGTATATATTGGATTGATGATTTCCCGCCTCGTATAGCGGATGAGACCCTATTGCGCCGTTAGTAAGCGGATTTATAAAAACCCATATACCGCGATAATTCCGTACTGGAGCGGAATTGGTATTGTGCTAACATCTGTGGATGCAGGGAAACAGGTTGGAGGGATCCGACTGGATTCCTCACCGTATTGATTTTTTACAGATATTTTGATATATTCTGTTATCATATTGATATATGATATTGACTGTTGTGATGGACTGATTGGTGTTGTTGCATCATCGGATTCAGTTTTGAACTTTAAAAAAATCGACTTTTATTTCAAAAACGACACTTCGGTTATATTTCACTAAAAATTATAACTTTTATAACTTTAAAATTTTACGTTTATAAATCGATTCAAAAATTTCATAAAACGTATATTTTCAAAAATCACTTTAAACCTTTTTAAAGTAAAAGTCGTTATTTTTAAAGTTCAAAACTGAATCCGATGATGCAACAACACCAATCAGTCCATCACAACAGTCAATATCATATATCAATATGATAACAGAATATATCAAAATATCTGTAAAAAATCAATACGGTGAGGAATCCAGTCGGATCCCTCCAACCTGTTTCCCTGCATCCACAGATGTTAGCACAATACCAATTCCGCTCCAGTACGGAATTATCGCGGTATATGGGTTTTTATAAATCCGCTTACTAACGGCGCAATAGGGTCTCATCCGCTATACGAGGCGGGAAATCATCAATCCAATATATACATATGCCAATATGTATATACTGCTATATATATATACATATATCCTATCATATCTAATAGCACATTCAAACAGTCAATCAATAAATAACTGTAAATTCCACTTTAAATTTTTGAGTGAGAAGATCTCACCTTAGCTTTAAATTCAGTTCCAGCGTTTATTTCGAATAAATTAAACAACCGTTTAATTTTGCCCGAAATTCCAACTAGCTCCAAACGATTCCAATCCAGTTGCATCGCGAAGAGCTCGACAAAACGAAGCCAACGCAATTCGTTTCGTAATTTTCTGATAATATATGACGAAGTTATTGCAATTTAAACTTTATACAAATTTAAATATAATTAACATTTACAATTTCTTTTAATTTTAAACCTAAAACAAATCTGGCCATCTATTTCATCCTTCCTGATCTCGGCCGTTCCTCCTTTCCTTCTCCCTCACGTCGCTCCCAGGTAAGCAAAGCCGAACCCAACCCAATAACTAGGGTTTCGAACCGTACTCCCTTCGCTTGACTACGCGACGATCGGTAAGCTCCAACTCGAAGCCCACGGCCGGCTCCACCACCGCTCCAATTCCTGTCGAACTCGAGCATCACTAGGCCGAGGTTTCTTCATGTAAACGAGCAACTTTCGGGCCCCATAACTTCGCCAACGCCACGCCATAAGTCATCACGACCGTTGGATCTATAGAGGGGGATGTGCTCTACCTTTTTGCAGTTGGAAGATTTTCGAAATGATGGTTGGATCACGAGTTATCGAGGAGGAAAGAAGGGACGTTTCTGGCCATTGAAGAATATAGAAACGGCGGCTGGCTTTAAAGGAATTAGGGTTTTCAATTTTGAAGGTGGATGGGTCCTTTTATATATTTCCTACCGAACACTATTCATTCGTGATTTTTCCGAACTCCGATTTACGCGCGGTGACTGGCGTTTCTGGGGTTTACCCCACGTTCCGGACGCAATGGAACAGGTTTCGAAAGCTAATTCGATCGTATGCGCGAGATATGGCAATAAACGATCAGTTTAAATTAAACCGATTTAAATCGATTTCGAGGCGTTTTGGCTTCCCCCGGACAAACGGCACATCCAAAAATTACGAAATTTGAAATCTTACAATAATTTCACATTACGGATCCGATGAAACTGGTTTCGTCGAAATCCGACACTGTTCGAAAAATGACTATTTTTAACTCGACGATTTAAAATTAAAACGATATCGATGCGTTTCGAGTTGCCACGGTCAAACGATAACTCCGATGGATACGAAAATTGAAATCCGATAATAACTAACTATTACGGATCCAATGGAACTGGTCTCGTTCAATTCTGAGACTGTTCGAAAATTGGCTATTTTTTACAGTCGATAATTAAATATTAAAATATCGATTTTCACAATTTAACTCCAAATTCACTTTTAAGAGTTCTAAAATATTTCTATAATTCCAGTATGATAAAATAAAATTTTACAAAGCATTTTCAATCATTTTAACTCGATTTTCAATTATCTCTGGAATTTCACTATTAAATTATTGATTTAATTATCCAATTAAATCCAATATTCGAGAAATAAATCATTCGACTTCTAAATTCCATTTATTTATATTTAAAATCAATTAAATATTCGAGTTTTAATTATCAAAAATTCTGGGTCGTTACAAACTTCCCCCCTTAAAAGAATTTCGTCCTCGAAATTACAAGTTAGGAAAAATGCCCTTAACTCGTCTACTATTTTCTCAAATTCAAATAGTTTTATCAACTTATCAAAACAAATCTTTATATTAAAGATTCGTTATTACTCAACTAATTTTTCCAATTTCAATTATAAATTTTAAACAACATTGTTTAACTTCTAAATTCAAATTCGAGTTTAAATTCAAATTTTAAATTTTCAAAATTTTCTCAAAAAATTTTCTAACACTCGAAATTTTCGAAAAATTTCGCCAGCGTCTCCTTTGCGCGGCTAATACGGCACGACTACAAAACGTCCCTACGGACTCTCAGATTTCAAAAAGAAAAAGAAAAAGCCAAGCGGCTAGAGAAATAAGTCATCAAATCTCATATTCAAATTTAAATACATACCTTTTTCGAGCAATTCAAATTTATCTTCGAAATTAAATTCCAATTCCTTTATACCTGTATATCCTACTAGCCATAATATCTAGTTACATATCCAAATCATTTTGCAAATTCTATTACAAAATTTTCAATATAAACTGCTTATACATCTTTACTTCACTGTTGAAGTTACATATTCATTATCGTTCAATATTTACATTTCAATTCCATTTGAATTTACTTTACCATTTCCATTCAATTCAATTTGGATCCTATTTATCTCCTGAATATTGAATTTTATCGATTATCTTTCATTCATAACTGCACCATTTTAAATTAGTTTCAATTACTAATCCATTTCAAATTCTAATTCACTTATTCAAATTCGGTTTCAACATTCAGTTTTTATCTTATTCACTTCATTTATTCAAATTTTTTTTTTTTTTTTTTATTCACACATTCTTTCATTTTCAATTTGAATCTCATTTCTATCAAATTCCAAATATTTTATAAGTCTTCGACTTATTTACATCTTGATTTATAAAATTATTGATACATTCACCTTACTAATTTCATTCCATTAGAATTCTATCTTTCAATCATAAATTCATATTCACAATTTCATTCCATTATTGAATTTTAAATTTTCAATTACCTTCTTGAATTCTATTCCAATCAGATTTGAATATTTTATAAGTTATCAATTTATTTACATTTCATAAATATGGTATTCCAGAGTCTTTTCAACCTTTCAAAGACCATTTTGAAATCAATTCAAATTTACCTTTTGAATTTTCTAAAACAAAATCCAAATTTTCCAAACACTTCCATTTAAAACAACTTGGCAGCAATTTCTCTTTTGGAAACCCGAAAATGAACACCGATGATGCCGCGGTCATCATCGAAGTTATTTTCCAGCGACCGAAAAGAGTTTAGAGCTTTTCATTCCCTCAAAACATTTTTCAAAACCCTTGAAATTCATTTTCCACTCCAAAAATGATTTAAACTTTCCAAATCTCCAAAATTTTCAAATTCTTTTCAAAACATTTCCAAAACTTCTCTGGAATCTCATTTTAAATTACAATTCACATTTATAATTTACCTTCTCAAATTTCATTTATATGTGAATTCATCTCTTAACTTTGGAGTTATGATTTCAATTTCTTATTCAATTTTAATGATAATAGATTAACATTATCACTTCTAACATCCATGCAACCATATACTATAGTACTTTATAGAAAAACATTTATTTTCTATACAAAAATAGTTTTGGGCAAAATTATCTCATTTACCCCATTTTAAAACAATACTGTGCCGAATTGTTCTATATAAGTGTTTAGAGATCCCTATCGATAGAGTTGTACGGACAATACCGACCAGAATCCATATACCACTCAACAAACCAATCATCACAATATAAAACAATTTTATATTCACTAACAAATACGCACTCATATTTATTATTACACTCAACTCATTCTAGAGTACTACTGACTCTATCTCTAATGAGTAACACCCAACAGAGCAGGGTTGTCGCTTAACCATATGCTCTGATACCACTTGTAACGTCCCGAAATTTTCGACTTTCGAAAATTCAACATCGATACTCACTTTATCGACTGCTGAGCAATCGAGTGCCGGAAACCCGAAAAGTTATGGTTTTAAGAAAGAAGAAAAAGGTAGAAGAAGAAGATAGAAGAAAAAGAAAGAAGAACAACAACAGAACAACAGAACAGCAACAGAAAACAATATCAGAATCTTACACATCGCAGCGGAACAATATATAATAGATAAACACTAGTCTTTTAAAACAAAGAACTATATCAGTTTATACATACATCAATCATCAGAGTCAATATACAACAATGGACAGTTATATAAACTTGTCCTCATACAGAATACACAGCGGAATAAATACTATCAGATACAAATACTACGTCTCGCCATCCAGCCTATCTCCAAAGCTCCAGAATATCCAGAATATCCTGATAATATAACTCTAGGCTGCCCGTGTGGAAATTGGTGGGCACCCAGAGTTTAGAAGGGAACAATAAACTCCGAGTCAGTCATGGTGACTGGTGTGAGATCGTAAAACAGTTATTCTTTCAAAATAGATAGCAGGATAATTTTAAAGTCAATTCGAAATGCTTTTGGAAAATGAAACTACCATAAGACCTCCCACCACACACACAATGCAAACGCAGAATTGGAGGAGATTTCTTCTTATGATAGTCAAAGATGCTTACTACGCAAAATCAAATCATTTTTTGATATTATTATTAGTGCATAGTGTAGAAATCATTTCGAAAGTATAATATTAATCTTAGCCAACATACGACCAGTATCGTATGCCTACTATAGCTACTATGTTCAATAGCAGGTTACCGCCACATTCCGTAGCAGGTAATACAACTAAAACCGTACAAGTCACGTATTGTTTCTTTGGATTTCCAACAAATGGTCAGGCTAAGGAACTTCCTATCCACGATGGGTACGTCCCTGGAATAGACGACCCGAGAACCTAACCGGATCTCTGCCAACACAAGGCCGGGTTACCTCTGCAAAAATAGGTAACTACTGACACGCGTATGCCATCCCCCGATCGTCACCGATCTTCCCGAGGATCCCCGATTTCCAACAAACCACAAAGTAATAATAACTGTGCAGCAACCACAGAGGTTAAGTATCTGGGCTCCATACCATGATACCACCTTTATCCAGAAGGAATGACATACACTAAGGGGCGCTACTCCCTAGAACCTTGCCGCATTCGTCCTGTTTCGACCATTTCCGGGGTGTGAGGCTCGACGAAGTCTCGTCCACAAAGCTACGCTTTCTACAAAAAGCCCTGCTTCGGGTCAAACAAAATGATCAACCTATGATCACAAAGATATAAGATCAAACAAATGATCATATCACAAATGATCAAACACTGATCATTTCACAGCAACACTCAGTATGCCACGTTACCAAATTGGGATATATCGCTGATGAATTTCAACTACATAACCTCTGAGCTCGTACGTCTCAGAGAAGGGTGTTAAGCTAAGAGAATAAATTCTCCGCCACCAACAGAAATGTATTTGAAAGAAATCAGCTTTATATCTCAAATTGTAACGTCAGACACACAATCCATACAAGTCTGTTCCGGGATCGAACAGAACCGAAGGCACTTCTCACGAAGCCCTTGCAATTCCGGATAATTTTCAATCACGTCAGGACTTCCCGTCACTAAGGGTGATAAAACCTCTAAATCGGAGATCAGCCGATGTAGAGTAACTCGACGGTAATCCTTCCGTTTTCAAAAATATCCGGTCTTCAACACCGGTCTTCAAATGCGATTCATAACGACGTATCACATATTCGGAATGGGTTATACGACCCCATGGTCCTTTCCCGGCAAACCCGAATAGTGAGCGTTTATTTAAAAACAAGTGTGGCATTCAAATTCATCCAATTCACAACAAATACCTATCTAAAGGTAATTATTGATAGTCGGTTATTTAACTATCAATAAAGATGCGCAACATCATCAGATTCCAAATAATTTTCCAAATTATTTTATCTTCAAAAATATCTTTTACTAGATATAAAACTTCCACACTTAACCATCTGAAAACAATTTCAAATCAATTTTCCATACTTCAAAAATAAATCAATATTTATTTTTAAACAACTTTGCTTTCTTCTATAAATTCCGTATTGAATTTATACTTTCGAATATCTACTGATATTCGATTTTCAAATCGTTTTCAATATTCAATCTCGATTTATCTTCAAGAAGATAAAATCTCAAAACGTTCGTTTCATATTGGAAAAGCAATTCCATACTTATTTAAAAATAAGTATTTCACAAATCTATTTATTTTCAACATTTGAAAATATTCGATATACTTAAATCAAAATTTAAGTATATATTTCATTCTTTAAGGAAATCAATAATTTTAACATCTATTTGAGTCAAAACGAATGTTACGTAAAACATCGTTACGACGACTCAAAATCACTAGTATAGGGATTCGAAATTTAGATAGATATATAAATCCCAATACTACATCAAAAACATTTCCTTTCGGAAATCATTTACTATAACAACAGTGTTATAGTCCACCATTTCCTTAAATTTCTCGAAAACGTCTATTTCAACAAGAACTGCGGAAATCTCTGCGTTCGATTTATAATACATTTTAAAACATCTTTAAAATGTTTAACTTCATTTTTCAATATCGCTTTCCCAAAACAGTATCCATTTTACTTAACAATATATTCACTGTCCAAAATCGTGAATATACTTCACTAACCACATTTCAATATTTTCTACCCATTTTTATTTCAATAATTATCCACTATCCAAAATCGTGGATAAAATTTCCTTAATAACTTCTATATTACATTCATCAAATTTGATTGATTTCGAATTCATAAAACAACGTTTATAAATTCACCTTTATATTTTCTAACAACTTCGATTTATAAAATTCTCCTCTTATTAATTTCTAAAATTACTTATCAAAATAAGTGATTCCAGATTTATAAACAGCGTTTATAAATCACATTTATACTTCATAACAATTTCAACTTATGAAATCATTTCATTTAGCAATTTCTATTTATATCCCAATTAAGTGCAAAAATCTAATTTATAAGTAAATTTCTTATAAATTGTTTATTCTACAACATCTATTCACTTTATAACTTCACGTTATAAATCTATTAATTTCATTCACTTATGAAATCCTTTTATACTTCTTTTTAACACTTATAAATATTCGTTTTATAAGTCCAATATTTCGATTTATAAAATATCAATTTTACAAAACTTTTTATACAAATCGTTTATAGTTATTCAAAAATCCCAACTTAAACCATTCGGGGATCCTCGGGAAGATCGGTGACGATCGGGGGATGGCATACGCGTGTCAGTAGTTACCTATTTTTGCAGAGGTAACCCGGCCTTGTGTTGGCAGAGATCCGGTTAGGTTCTCGGGTCGTCTATTCCAGGGACGTACCCATCGTGGATAGGAAGTTCCTTAGCCTGACCATTTGTTGGAAATCCAAAGAAACAATACGTGACTTGTACGGTTTTAGTTGTATTACCTGCTACGGAATGTGGCGGTAACCTGCTATTGAACATAGTAGCTATAGTAGGCATACGATACTGGTCGTATGTTGGCTAAGATTAATATTATACTTTCGAAATGATTTCTACACTATGCACTAATAATAATATCAAAAAATGATTTGATTTTGCGTAGTAAGCATCTTTGACTATCATAAGAAGAAATCTCCTCCAATTCTGCGTTTGCATTGTGTGTGTGGTGGGAGGTCTTATGGTAGTTTCATTTTCCAAAAGCATTTCGAATTGACTTTAAAATTATCCTGCTATCTATTTTGAAAGAATAACTGTTTTACGATCTCACACCAGTCACCATGACTGACTCGGAGTTTATTGTTCCCTTCTAAACTCTGGGTGCCCACCAATTTCCACACGGGCAGCCTAGAGTTATATTATCAGGATATTCTGGATATTCTGGAGCTTTGGAGATAGGCTGGATGGCGAGACGTAGTATTTGTATCTGATAGTATTTATTCCGCTGTGTATTCTGTATGAGGACAAGTTTATATAACTGTCCATTGTTGTATATTGACTCTGATGATTGATGTATGTATAAACTGATATAGTTCTTTGTTTTAAAAGACTAGTGTTTATCTATTATATATTGTTCCGCTGCGATGTGTAAGATTCTGATATTGTTTTCTGTTGCTGTTCTGTTGTTGTTCTTCTTTCTTTTTCTTCTATCTTCTTCTTCTACCTTTTTCTTCTTTCTTAAAACCATAACTTTTCGGGTTTCCGGCACTCGATTGCTCAGCAGTCGATAAAGTGAGTATCGATGTTGAATTTTCGAAAGTCGAAAATTTCGGGACGTTACACTATAGATAAATATTTGTAGATAAAAAAACACTCAGACACGATATTCAGTTAACTTCCATATTCAGAATAACGATATGCATTTTTTTTATTTAGTCAATTCAAAATTAAATTAAAACAGATGATCCTCGAATACCTTCAGCTACGACGGCCTCCATCCGATCGAACCACCTTGAAGTTCGAGCTTCCCCAAATTCTCGAATGCCACCAGATCGCGACTACACGCTGCTCGACATCGCGATTCCCATCATCTCGCAAACACCCACGCTGCCTCCCCTGACATTCCCTAATTCGCGATATCGTCGAACTCGCCGCCTCCACCTATCGCGAATCCCATCGCCGAGCTTCCAGATCCTCTCGACTTCGCCTGTCGTGCTCCCAGTCGAGATATATTCGCGAACCACAATTCTGAAATCGAGTAACACACCGCTCAAGAAAACTGGCCTCGCCTGCCTCCCCCTTGCCGTATTGACGAACCCCTAGATCTTCCTTCGCGAAAGAAGTCGCGACACCGGCTGATGAGATCGAGGCTTCGACTCCCTTTTTTTTCTGAGAAGATTGATTCGAGAAGGGGCAGCTATTATCTTTGTTTGTAAATGATTTCAAATTGAAGAAAGGTAAGGAGAGGCTCGGTTTTGATTTAAAGAGGGAGAACGAGATGTCTCCATTTTTTTCTTCTTTTGATTTTTGTTTTTAGAATGAGAAAGAGGGGCTTCGGCCATTATTAAAGATTTTCTTTTGAACGAAATGATCTCGTATGAGATTTGTAGAGAAATGGGGAGACAAGGGAACGTGATTAAGCAGAGGGCAGGTCTGCTTGCTCAGGAGTAGGGTGGCTGAGTTGAAAGGAATTTGACCGGTGAAATGATACACGATATTTACATTAAAACTATATTTATTTTCTAGACGTTTTACTCCCATACGATCACACGATAGCTCCGAATGTTACGAAATTTGAAATCCAGTAATAATTCAATATTACGGATCCAATGGAATTGGTTTCGTCGAATTCCGAGACTGCACCTCGGAAGGCTATTTTCAAATATCGATTCGAACGATAATATTTCAAAACTGAACAAACACTTAAAATTTAAAGTTTTACCACTTCCATTATCTTCAGTATCATTGATATAAATTTTAAAAGCTTTTGAAATATTTTTCTTCAGCTTAAAACTGAAGATTCAAATTTTTATTCAACTTTCAATAGATTAAATTCTAAAATTTAATCGCCAATTTATTCTGATAATTTGAAATTCAAGTCAAACCATCCTTCAAATATTTAAAATCAATTAAATATTTTCAATTTAAATTGTTCAAAATTCTGGATCGTTACATAAGTTATACAACGTTGTTTATGTAACTTGTACACTTTTATGGCATGCACACACATATATTAACATATAATATACATATAAAAATGGTAGAAAAGTAGAAATATATTTACATATGATAAATATTAAAAAAAATTATAAGATATTAATAAGTTTAAAAAGCAAACATCTTCTCACATCAAATCCACCTTGCACCAAAATCATCACCACCATCGCCTCAACATCATCCATTACATGTAGAGGGTGGGCTCCCATGCGTCTTAGGGTGGCTTGGAGGGGATGGAAATGATAGTTTAGTCCCTCCATGTTATGATATTTTTGTTTTCTAAAATCATATAACCACCCCACCCCTTCTTCGTATTTTTCACACAATTTTCTTCACTTCCTTCCCCACATTATCAATCTTATCAATGGTTTCTCATGTCAACAAAGTTATGAAGAAAAATATCTCGAAAAGAAATTAATAAGTATATTATATATATAGTTGTAAAATATCTCAAAACAACTTTAAAACTCCTCCTTTCCACCATAGAAACCCACGGCCACCACCTTCCTCCACCCTTGGCCGAGCCCTCCACCATAGGCCGTGACTTCCCTAGCTAGGCCGAACCATCCAAGGCTCTCAAGGTCGATTTCATGGAGTTTTATTTCTTGATAGCGAAGCTATATCCAATTTTAAATTAGTTCAAGGGAAAATGAAGGTGAGAAAACTCCTAAACTATAGTTATACGTATTATTGGATGAAATATAAGTTTGGATATGATTGATAATGATGGTAGTTTATCATGTTTGAAAATGATATTATGTATGTTTAATATGGTTGTTGAATATATATACAAGACACGTTTAATACACGTCGAAAATCACAAAAGGAAATCATTGTCCATATGAAATAGTGTATATGGAATGGGTAAATCTCTTTAAAAATGATTAAGTATGGTTTAGAAATGTTTTATAAACATTTAAAAGTGTTTTGGGGAAGTTTAAATAAATATTGAAAATTTAGTCGAAAATAGGCGCGTAACGTAACGGTAGTTCGCGATTTCGCATCTTAAAAGTTAAATCCATTTATAAGATGGATTCGGAATCAGATTTCTTTGAAATAAGAAATTTCCGAACTCGTATAATCATAGTTTTCAAAAAAAAGAAAAAATTTGAGATTTCATTTAGTAGATTTTAAAATATGAGCAAATCAAGTTTTAAATAAAATCGCGCTTTACCGGTTCAGAGGCCAAAGTAGTAAATGTTTTAAATGGCGTATTTTTAATTCTTTAAAAATATAAAATAAATTCTATAAATCTTTTAAAAGAGATTTGAGTTATAAAAATGGATTTCTAAATAATCCAAATGTTGTTTTGATCAAATAAGCTTTTAAAACACTATTTGCAGCATTTTTTCGCAGCACCTTTTAATAACTTTTGCGACAATGGTTTCAACTTAATTATTATTTCCCGAATCTTTCGTAAACCGTTTCAAATAAGTAATTAAGAATTTTAATGATGATTAAGAGGTTTGAAAATGAGTATGTGGAAATGACTAGTACGTTTGTTCCATTTGTGAGTGTCACAAAAATCCGGCCGAGGAATGGAACGGATCGAAGGGAAAGCTTGGATGTTCAAAATTAATTAAAAGTTAATTAAGTATGTTAAAAGATTTAGAGTCAATCAAATAACTTGACCGCTTTCTGGGTGACAAAGAGCTAGTCTCTAGGCTTGGATTTGGGAAACCAGCTGCCTACCCTCCCTAGCTACCCGGATTGGCCCGACGGAGGGGATAGTAAATTTGATTTACTCGGATCAAAATTTCCCAAAATATAAAAGATATAATTTTCCAAATTCAAACAGCTTGGATTACATAGAAATGATCTTCTTATACTTGATATTAAATTTTGAGGAGGGAACCCGTACTAATCGTGTGAATTTAAAACATGATTTCACCGTTATTCGATGGATAGTAAAGGTTGAATACAGAAATTGATGTTGAGTTGAATGAGTATAATTTCTATCGATCCTTTTTAACTCAATAATGTTTTCCAATATGACTTATGAAAATTATTTGGAGTTAATTTAATTCCTGTACTTAAAATTAACTAGTTTGGGTTTATATTAAACAATGTCTTAAATAACATTGTTTTTGGCCCAATTTGAAAGCTATGATTTGAAAATCATTATTAAGATTTAAATAAATGATTTTGAAATATTTTCCTAAGTAAATAATTAAATGGTTTGGAGTTTAAAAAGGTTTTAAGTAATCAAAGGATTTGATAAGGGAGGTTTAATGATTCCGTACATACCAGAAAGAAATGTTATAAAGATATATATCTCCTGAGGATATTTTGATAAAAAGAAATTAGTCAATCAAAGAATAATTCCCTATTTACCTAACATCTTTTTATCGATAATTGGTTCGAAGGAACCGGGGTCGGATTTGAGTAATTCTTATCCGGAAACCACTTCGAACCAATTTACGTATTCGAAGTGAAGACATGGAAATGGTTTGGAAGATGGAATGTAGGGCTGCTTGTCACTGACCCTCGGGGGAAATTTCCCATATCATATTATGTGGCAGTATTTCTTCATTTGAGATCTTCGATGCAAGGACTTCTCACTACTAATCCTAAGGGTAATTCTCGATAGGATGTGGTAGGAAAGTGCCTTCGGTTTGTCCTGTCCTAGACAACTTGTATGGACGAATGTATGACGTTGCATTTCTAATCACATTGGTTGATCTCCATAAACGTATCATCTGTTTGGTGGCAGAGAAGGCAACTTATCTTAGCTTAACACCCTTTCTTGTGACGTACGAGCTCAGGAGATATATGTTGTAGAAATCAGTTGTGTGATCATGGAATGGCAGTGTGGCATTAAAAGTAGAATGTGTTATGTGAAAAGTAATTATTACCTCGGGCCTCATTAATCGGTAATAGCTTAAACAAGGCATGTTGTAAGGCTAAGTGGGTCACACCCATTAGGGTATGGTCACCACACTTCTAGATTACTCTATATATGTTGAGTATGTTGTGTATGCTAAAAGAGTTCTCGAATATGTCAGTTACGGCCGAGGTGATGTTATATTCCGTTAAATCCACTACTAGGCGGGTTTGTGGGTAGGCCGGTCTTGCCAGGTGCACGGTTTCGAAGACGTTGATCCTCGGTACGTCCCTCTAGAGATGTACTGTATGGAAGGTTGTCCCTTCCCTGCCATTGTATGGAATCCATTCCCGGAACATGTCTTGTAAGAGTTTTATTTGTAGAGCCTAACATATTCCAGAATTTAATAATGGTAACAATTTCGGCTAAGATTAATAAGTTTACTTGCAAATGTTTTTCAAAGAATGTCCTTAAAAATAATATTCCTAGATTTTGCGTAGCAAATGTTCTGGTTATCATAAGGTAAAATCTTGTTTGTTGTTTATGTGCAGCATGGTCTTATGAGATACCTTTGTTTTCAAAACTTGTATTTTGAGTTTCTCACACCAGTCTCATGATTGACCGGGAGTTTATTTTCCTTTTTCCTGAAACTCAAGGTGCCATAATTTTCCCAAGCAGCCTAGTAGTCAGGTTTAGTTAAAAGAAATCTAGATGGAGCTCGGAGCAAGGAGTTAGAAGATTCTTCTGAAGATTGTTATCCGTTTCCACCACACTCGTGTATTATTGAATTCCGCATCTGTAAGGATAGATATTTATAACCTTCCATGTTTAACTCTTATAAATTTATTTAAAATTTTCCACTGTAAAGATTATATGTTGAAATATTATAAGTTATTGCATTCATGTGAGATTCTGTTCTATCTTTATTTTTTTTCTTACTCTTGAGAATTCGCCTCTCCGGCACTTGGATTTGCAGCAAGTGAATAGCAAGGATGTATTAGTGTCGATTTCCAAGGTTCAAAAATGGGTCCTTGCACTGCTCGAGAGGGGTCTGTTCTATATCACCCAATGAATTAAAAATAAGAATAAGAAAACTAAAATAGCATAATTCATTAGCAAAATCAATTCCATATCACAATCTTATTATGGTTCATACAAAATAGACCTTTTAAAGAACTCAGAAATAAATCTATTCTTGTTGTACTTAAGTTTTCAAGAGGTAGTGAGCGAGGAATAGAGTGTACTCTCGCAAGGTTCCAACACTCCCCGAGGTAGGGATTAAATTTGAACTCATCTAAATATCTCTTGTGGAAGCGTCTAAGTAAGGCTCCACTGTAATCGCCTAAATAAGAAAAGTCAACAATTTTCCCTCTATAGTAGGCCTCTATAGTAGGCCTTGTACCAAAATTCCACTAAAATATCTCTGTCTTCAATCAGCATCCAAAAGAGTGTTATTAATTCATTGCTTTATTTTGTGAGCTCATCTCGATGTAAACGCAATTTCTTCAATTAGGGGGCATTCCTTTTGTCGTTAAAGCCATTCTGCTTTGAAGTCCTTTTGAGAAGATTTTGGTATTATTCTGACAGATTATTATGCTCTTTTATCTATCCATTAAACTCCCTGTTCAAATGATCTACTTTTGCCTGTCTCTTCTCAAGTTTACGTCGTAATAGTATTTTGCTCTCCTCTTAGTCTAAAACAATCAATCTATTAACTAAGAATAATTTAATAGCTTAAGACATCTGAACAAAGATACCTATACCTAAGAAACTGAAGCTAAAAATGATTGTGCTTTCTTTTTATCTTTGGTTCTTTCACCCAGAGAAACATCATCTTACTCAAGAGGTGCTATCTTAGGAAGATCAGCAGTCTCGGTCGTCCTCATATCTTGTGCACTCAATTTAGAATGGGCATCTCCCAATCCATCCTTATCTTCTGATGGCCCAAAAGGACCATCTCCACCACCTCAAGGGCCACAATTATGGCCACCATTATTGTCATCGTTATCCTCATCATTGCCCTTTAAATCATCACCATCATCATTCTCTTTTTCCTCTTTATCTTAATCAGTCTCCTCATCAACTGGAGAATCGTCAAATGCTTATAACTTGGCCGCATTTGTTTTTTCTTTTTCGGGTACTGTAGACCCCTGTTCCATCCCCTTGAATTTAGCCATAAATCTATTATTCAACTTAGGATCTAGAGAAGAGAAACCAAAATCTAGACATTAGTCTATATTATTGGTGTATGCAGCGAGAAGTGCATCTTCGTAAGAATTTATGATAATCTCATCAAGAGGTCCTCTAAGAAAGTGAGACTTTTTGTTTGGCATCTTTTATAATATCTATCACATTGATAAAAAGATTATTTTTCTTCTCCAATCTCTTCTTAAGTGAAGTGCAACTCTTCTCAAGTGAGGCGCATTTGGCAATAAGCTTGGTCTTCTTTTTTTCAGCTTCTTTAAGCATTATCTCAAGCGCAATGATTCTGTCATCTGAAATTTTCATATCACCTCTGTCCTTAGTGATTGTGGATTTGGCTTCTTTTAGAGAGGCACCTAACCTTTCATTTTCACGTGCCGCCTCATCCTTGGCCATTGAGAGATTGATAGCCTGATTATTCAATGAAGAAATCTCCTCTTTAAGCATTGACACTTCACTACATGCTCCAGAAGCATTTCTTGTAAAGAAAACAAATTTTTGGTAACCTGATATAAGTAGCATAAATTTAAGTCAAAAGGCTATGTATAAAATCAAGGATCTAAGGTAATAAAATAGGGAAGAGACGTACCAACAATTGTTGTCTGATAAGAGCGATTCGATGACCTTCCATAAAAGTTGAAGGTGATAGTGGTTGGAAAGCAGCATAGGATAGGGATCGAATAATCTGTTGTAGAAGGTCATTGAATTTGTTGGGAGGAATAGACAACGAAGACCGAGGAGGGATCAGACCTTCCGGACAAGAAAAGAAGCCAAGATCGTTGTAGGTTTGGTTAAGTGTTTTAGGAGTGCTTGGAATGGTAATGTGAACTAGTGGATCACCTCTTACGGGGGCCACTACGGTTACCTGTTGAGCTTCAAGATCTAGAGAGCTAAAATGTGACTCATGAGCAGTAGCGTTAACATTGGAATCTTTCAAGATTTGATTAAAATTGGTGACTTCTTCCTCCTTTGCAATTGTGGAGGTCTGAACTTCATCAGTTCTAGGCTTCTTATTGGATATGGCCACGATAGTGGCTTTTCCTTTAAGTTTTCTCTTAGCCTGAGATTTAAACTTAGCAATTGCTGCTTTAGGAGAAGAGACCCTAGATGTCCTAGATTGGGAGGTTTGGTTGTCTTTTTTCTAGATTGACGGAGGGAGCGGTGGTAATAATTCCTTTTCCTATAGAGACAGCGGTGGTAGTTTCTTCTTCTGTGAGAACAACCATTGGGATAGAGGAACCTAAACAAAGGAAATGTCCTAAGAGATAATGTTGTAGTAAGTTATTAAAGAATGCGATGAAATCTCACCAGATATATCCGGTTGGACATGGGATCTTGATTTGAAGGTCGTAGAATCTCCCCACTACTAAAGGGCTTTTGCTCTTAGAGTTAAGTCGGATTAAGGGAGGTTTTCCAAGGATCTTTTTACCAGTTGGAATAATGGAATCTTCGTAAAGCTTACTCGGGGTCAGCAATGTAAGCCTATTTCCGATTACTTTAGTAGCAGCAGTCATCAAGGCTATGATTTTATGATCTGCTTCATTTTTTATTCTTAGGGGCAGTAAAAGACAACAAACTAAAAAGAGTAAGGGGAATAAAATACTTACTAGGAGAAGAAAAGTCTCCCCTGATGCTAGGGAAACACTTGACATAGAAAAATTGCATTTCCGAAACATTGAACTTGTTTACACCTTCTGAGACTAGATTTGGATGTGGATTAACCTGGAATATTTGCTAATCTAATGAGTTGCTGACTTTAGCAAGATGAGCTAAGTGATGAAGAACATCAGCATATAAAGATGGGATTCTATATTCTAAGGTTTTGAGCTCTAGATATGTCAAGTATCTTACACATTTGGTGAGAGCTGGATAGGAGCAATATTGAGACGCCTCAGAAACCTTGATATAAAGTCCAGGAAGGGTAGGAAGACGGTATGCCATATATGAGCTGCAGTATAAAAAAATACCCATCTGGTGGATTGTAGATGGTGTCGATAGGATTAGGAGGAATGGCTTTGATACTAGTAATTCCAAAGTCCTTAAGAATGGCATCTACTTCAGCTTGGGAAGAGATATATGAGTCTTTTGGAAACAACTTCTTCTTTTTTTACTGTCAGAAGGAGATGGCTAGGGCTCTTGGCTGGCCTCCCTTGCAGGTTTCCTGCCAATTTTCTTGTTACCCATAGTTCTGCTAGGTGATATTGTTCCATACTTTGAAAACAACCAAAGTATTTATTTAAAATGTGCAGTGCATGCAAAGTGAAGTTTGAATTGTTCATGTAATACACTATAGCAAAACAAGTGGAAATCAAAAAATAATTCTTAAGGGTAAAACCAAATAAGTTAAAACAAAATAAATGTAAAAGGCTAACATTATTGAGTATCATAGGCATTTGACGATGTTGAAACCAATTGAAACTGCTTAAGGTTCATGCCGCAGTCCTTTGGACTCGCCTTTTGACAATGTTGAAGGCAATTGGCTCTACCCTTCAACAGTGTCGAAGCTGCTTACAACTACTCATGATTCTTGTCGCAATATTTTGGTTTCCCCTTCGATGGTTTCAAATCATTAAGTCCTACTTTCAATAAAAACGAAACCACTCACATTATAACCACTTAAAGTAAACAATGATGGAACACTACATTTCAACTAAGCCGAAAGGTGGAAAATAAGTTGAATCCGACACTGTTGGAGGGCTATACCAGCATGCCAACAATGTTTATTATTAAAACAAACAATGTCAATGGCTTCTGATTTCTTTTAGTTGCTAGTTGTTTCAACTAAGTTGGTGGGACAATTGACAGTGCCGATAGTGTCCAAGAAAATCATCTTTCCTAAATTGAATTAATGACACAGTAGATTTATAGCAAGTGCTAAACCCCATTAGGCCTTAATACATTAATTAACTACTATAATTTCTCTAACTAGTCTATAATTGAATACAACAGACTCGGGTTTGAACCCATATCCAGTATTAATAAGAAACCCTCAAATCAACGAACCTATTTTCATAAGAAGATTATTGTTAGAAACTAAATGAAATCAATGTAAATTGGCGAATAAAGACTCATAAGAAAGATTAAACATTGTAATCGACTAATTTAAATCAAAACTAGATTTCAAAACAGTGAAATCAATACCAAACTCTAGAAACAAAAATTCTAAAATTAATTATGAAAACTTACTTAAGATTCGGGTGATAGGAATCTTACCTTAAATCCAAAGTTTTTCTATCTAACAGCTTAAATTTGTAGAAAGAATTTGATTCTCGTTCGAGTTTTTAATTGCAGGTAGAAGAGGACGAAGAAGAGGAGTTGATATTTATAGAAAAAGCAGGCGAAAGGAGAATTGTCAGATCGGATTTAAATGGAAGGTTCAAATCAACGCAGGGATACAAACAGGCGGGAATGAATTGGTGCCAAAATGATTGAATTGAACAGTCAAGTTTTTCCCTTCGTTAGGGAGGAAGGAAAATGTTACTACAAAAATCAACTCAATCCCATCGAAGCCAAAGAGTGGAGAAACGAAGTGTAACGCCATCAACAATGAAGCAACAGTGATGCCACGACAAGTAAAGTCCTTCCGCAAAGGTTGGTTTCACTAATGATTTCCTTCCGCAGGGGTTGGTTCTGCCAGTAGCATCCTTCCACAAGCCTTATCCCCTTACAGGGGTCGTCCTGCCGTAACAATTGCCTCCTTCCATCGAATTTCTTCCTAACGTAAGTAATGTTCTGCCATAACCTTCTTCTTGCTACAAATGTTACTCTGCCACAAGCATTGCTTCAATATGAGCTTCCCTCCAACAATATAGTTCCTACCGCCAAGATTGCTCCATCCATCAGTGTAGCATCCTCCTTTGGCATACTTTCCTCCTCTTGTACATCTTCCTCTGCATGCATGGTGCCGTCGGCTTCTGAAAGTATCGCTTCTTTGAACTCTTCTGCATCTATTCAAATAAGTACTATTCTATGGTGTCACTGTAACGACCCCGAATTTTAATTTATTTAAATTAATAATTAAATAAATTTTTATATAAAAATTTCAATATTTATCGGTAAATAGATACGAGTTTCCCCGATATCCAAATATATTTGGTATAAATCACTTAAATTTAAAAATATTGTAAATATTTTATATATATGTGTTTGGGCATATATGAGTGAATTTGAAAATATCAGATATATAGATATATATATTTTACTTGAATTTAAATTGTAGACAAATGATTTAATAATAATTTAAAATTTAAACTAGAAGTACAAGGCAATAAATGTTAAGTTAAACAAATAAATAAAATAGATATCCATGGTTAAAAATTCAAACAATATGTTAACAAATTATGTAAAATATAACATAAGACATTAGCCAATTTTAAAACAACATAACATGTGATATCCCGGAAATTTTGGGCAATAATCAATTTAATAATCTGTTTAAATAATTAAATTGATAATTTTTTATCAATAAGATTTAAATTGGTTTAACAATCTTCTTTTATAAATATTTAATTGGTAAATATTTATCTTTTAAAAGCTAATTAAATTGTTTTCTATTTATAATGTATATATAATTGTATATATTGTAAATAGAAAAGCTTTGGATGGAATTTAACAAATAAAACATAATTTTCAAATTCTAATATATTTTGGTAATTTGGGAATTATGATTAAATTTAAAATAAAAATTTTCAAAGATTAATCAAATAGTTAACTATATAGTTTAAAATACCTAAGGTAAATGTATAGTAGTTTAAAATTATATTATAACTTAAGTTTTAAATTTAAATAAGATTTACAAAAAGGTTTGTTTTATTTCTTTTTAAATATTGCTTGATAATGTGATAATGTCTTTTATAAATTATTTAAAATTGATAAATTTGATATTTTCAAATAATAATTATAATACTTTGTTTTTATAAACATAAATAGATTTTAGGAAAATAAAATTGTTATTTTAAATTTAAACGATAGTTATATTTTAAATTGATTTTTCTTTGATTTGAATTGGAATTTGGATTTATTTTTCAAAAGATAAATATTTAAAATATTTTGGATTTAAAATATATTTGTTTAAAGCTTTTACTTATATATAATTGGTTTTATAATATTTTCTTTTAAGGAAATATATATATATATACATTTAGATAAGAATGTATAAATTAAGTATAAAAGTTATTATTAACATTTAAAATATATACTCATTAATTAAAAAGACACATGTTATTTTCCTAAGGCATCATTTTTACATGTGTTAGATAATTAATATGATATAGGACAAGTGTCATGTTTTACTATCATTTTCTTTGATTTTTAACAAACCATAAATTAATTAATAAAGCTTATTTTTCATTTCTCCCATTTCCTTTCAGCTGTAACAAAAAGAAGATTTCAAAACTAAAATCTTGTAAAAATTTCTCAAACCAAAATTCCCAAAACAAAATCTGTAAATTCACTTCCACAAATCTAAAATCAATTCACTCTTCAAATACAAAATCAAACCCCTCATTATCAAAAAAAAGGCCTGCATCATATTTATAAAATCTGGAAATGATTTCTGCATGCACCTGGAAATGAAGCAAATCTGCATCATTTTTTTTCTCTGCAACCTGGAAGCATGCAGCAGTGTTAAATCAAGCATAAGCAAACCTGCATGTATTCTTCAAATCTGAGATAAATCAAGACAAGCAAATCAAGATTTTAAAACAACATGCATTCCAGTTTTTAAAATCAAAGAAGCTAAGGAATTCAAGTTTTTCAAAACAAATCTGGAGGCTCTGTTCTTCATATTAAATCAAGTGAGTAAACTTTCCTTTTAAAAACAGTTTATTTTGGATTTAACTCTAATGCATGAGATAATATTGGTTTGGAATGAAAGTTCTTCAGTTTGAATTTATTTAAATTGATATATATGTTGTGTGAGCATGTCTCTTTATATATATATAAAGATCTTGTTCTCTGTTTTATAATCTTGTGAGTAAATCTTCTAGTTAAA
Source organism: Allium fistulosum (assembly GCA_030737815.1). Classification (NCBI taxonomy): domain Eukaryota; kingdom Viridiplantae; phylum Streptophyta; class Magnoliopsida; order Asparagales; family Amaryllidaceae; genus Allium; species Allium fistulosum. Next base: position 925,885,840 of record CM060906.1, read on the forward strand.
AACAGCTTTTATAATCTGATATTATGCTGATATATATGATAATTGTTGAAGTAGTAAAATGAATGATGTTCATATGCATGGATTCATATTTGTATGTATGAATACGAGATGATTAGTTGTGTATGTCTGTGTAAATGGTTGAACATGTTCTGTTATTTTACAGGCTCCACTTTCAAATAATAAAGAAAAATTGTATCTTCCTCTGCAATCAATTTTAGGCTAAGATATATAAATGAAAACTGTTCATAACTATATAATATAAATTTTAGAAATAATTTCAAGTATTTCAAATTTGGTAATTGATTCAAATATAAGGTATAACAGTAGAAATCATATTTAAGTCAAAAATAAATATTCACGATTTCATGTTTGGATTTCGTAAATTGATTTATATTGGAAAACTATGATTTTTGATAAACATTTCGAGATTTTTAAACTCGTATATGTTGAGATATCTTTAGTTGTTCAGATTTGGGGTTGTTGGCAAATTCCGATGATTGGTATGGTGGATGGGATCGAGATCTTTGTCGAAGTTAGCTGGAGTGTTACCGATAGCTGGAAAAATAGATTTGTAATTTATTAATGGCCGTAGTGACTGGGGTAGGGCGAAGTAGGGTTTTCTCTCTGACGATTCGATAACCGATTTAATCTTGACGAATGTGGCAACGATGGTGCTCCTGTCTCGATCGCGATAGGGGAAATAGGTGTGGGAAGTCGTAGTGAAGCTTCGGGTTGGTCGGCGTGAGTTCTGGTGGTGGAGATCGTCGACGGCGATGAGATTTAGTCGATAGGTTGGGTTCCAGTTTGTAATCGAGATACTCGATTTTGATTCTCTGGTGTATTCGTCGATCTGGGTGTTTGAGTTGCTCGGCAAGGTCGTCGTCGATGCGTCGAGGGTGGCGAGGTTGGTCGGAGATGGCCAGTTCAGGCGTACACGTACACGCGTGTATGTTTGTATCCATTGTTGTTTGAAGGTTGGGGAAGACGAGAGTTTCTGGGGACGAACTCGAAGTAAAACATGGTTTGCCTCGGGGAAACGAAGAGCGAGATGAGTGCTCGGAGATTTTGTTAGTTGGCTCGAGGAATTGTAGTCTTGGGCTCGGGTTTCTTTGTATAATAACAAAGTTTAAAATAAATAAATAAATGAAATATGAACCAAGTTTTTAAAAGAAAACATGATTAAGTTTTGAAGTAATTTGGTTAACAAGTTTTCGAAGTAAAAGCATTTATCAAGTTTTCAAAAACAAGTTTCAATATAAATTGTAAAGTCAAATGAATTTGAAATTTAATTCGTTTTGATTTAATATAATTGTTTTTCAAATGCATTTATCCTAATTGTTTTTCAAATGGGATTAATGATGTAATTAGAAGTGATTAAGATAAGTGTATTCTCAAATGATTCTATATAAGTTGATTTCAAGCTTTTTAATAAAGTTTAAATGATAATAAAGTAGTTAATTAAGATAAATTGATTATCTTTAACTAATAAAGTTTTAAGTAATTAATGAATAGTTAATGAATGTAATTAATTTAAAGATCATTAACTAGTGATTAAGAAATAATTAATTAATAAAATTAATTTAAGATAATTAATTAATTTGATTAATTAAGGATAATTTCTTTGAAATGGATTAAGTATAATTACTTTGTATAAGTAATTAGAGTTAATTAATGGAAGTAATAAAAGGTTAATTTCTTAAAAAGGAAGTAATTAAGGAATTAATTACTTAATGTAATTAATTTAGTTTAAGTGTAATTCGTTTAAGTTAATTAATTAAGTTTAATTAATTTAAACATTTGATGATTTGATAAATAATTACTTAATTTAATAAATGGATTGAAATTACTTAGTAAAGTAATTAATAAAAATTACTGGATGTGATTAATGAAAAATGATTTAAGAATGGAAGTAATTTGAGTTATTGTAATTAATCAAGGGATTAATTAAAGATAATTAATTAAGAAGTAATTAATTAATGGAGTAATTAAGGGAAGTTAATTACTAAATGAGATTAATCAAAGGTGATTAATAAATGTGGTTTAATTAAAGATTAATTATTAAAAATAATTAATTTTAAATAGGATAATTAATTAAGAAGTAATTAAGGATCATTAATTTATTAATATAAATTAATAATGTAATTAAAGGTTGATTAATTAAAACTAATTAATCAATAATAAGTAATTTAAAAAGTAATTAATTAATGTAATTAATTATGGATTAATGTAATTAATTATAGTTAATTAGTTTATGAAGTAATTAAAGATTAATTACTGTAATGGTTTAAGTTAATTAATTTGTGAAATTAATTAAGAATTAATTACTTAAAGTAATTAAAGGATTATTAATCAGGAATGATTAATTAAGATGGATACTTAGAGTAATGATTAATTAATTGGTTTAATTAATAATTAAGTAAGCAGGATTTATAGAATGAAGTAATTAGTTTAATTCACTTTAAATTAATTAGATGATATAAATCATTGCTTAAGGATGGATGAATGAGATTGAATGTATTTCATTGTTTGATATCTCTGATGAGATATGATTGATATATGATATGGATGTTTGGTTGAATTATAATGATAATGTGAATTATCTGTTTGGGATGATAATGTAGATTATCTATTGAATTATCTATCTTGGTGTATATAGATAAGAATTGAATTGTTTTAACCTTAAAACAACTTGGCCTTAAAAGATACGCTTTGGATTTCGATGAGACCGGGATCGGGTTTCCGTATACCGGATTTCCAGGTCTGGAGACCCGAATACCACATCGATCCAAATTAACGATAGGTCGTAAATCAAGTGAAGATGAAGATTCAGAGTGCAAGGGTTATTGTCGTTAACTCTGAGGGTGATTCCAAAACGAGTGTAACGAGATAATGCCTTCGGTTTCGTTCGAACCCGGAACGAACTTGTATGGACTGAATGCTTTCAGAACATCGTCAGGTGGACGATGAGCATTCTAAGTGATGTATTCTTTTCTAAGGTAATCGTGACCTCAAGCCTCACAAACCGGGAATGGCTAAAACAGGAGAGGTGCAGCAAGGTTAGTGGGTAGCACCCAAGTAGGACAAGATTACCTCTGTCTAGATGTCCCTTTCTATTTTCGACTTAGTGGTGCGGTTGCTGATCCCAACCGTGAGGTATCTTGTGCGGGAATTATCCAGTAAGGGATGTTCCGACCTTGTGTTGCAGGGGATTGGGAGTGATCCTCGGTACGGTGATCTAGGCCACGTACTGTGACGGGCGGTACCCCGGTAGCCCTGCCATTGTATGGAATCCAATCTCCAATAAGTGATAACGGATTTGATTGTATAACCCACTTTGTTGGCTAGTATGCTGGAATTTAATAATGTAACAATTTCAGCTATTTCTTATTTACTTGAAAACCCTAGACCTATTATAATATAACCGGATTTCCTATCAATGTTTTGGTTAGCGTAAGGTAAAAACTTTTCCATGTTTATGTGTGGGAAGTCTTACGTGATACCTTTGTTTTCAAAAGGTTTTGAAGTTAAGCAACTTTAACCCGTTTACTCACACCAGACCCATGTCTGACCCAAGTGTTTATTTTATGTTTTATTAAACTCTTGGGTACTCAAATTTTTACGAGTAGCCAAGGGATTCAGGTTAGCTTTGACGAATCTATGGGAAGATATGGAGCAGGAGGCTTCAGCATTCGTAGATAGATAGTATTCCGCTGTGTTGGTTGATCTGAGTCTTTTGTTTGAATTGTATCTTGAGTTGTATAATAGATAGAAATTATAACTGTCTATTTTGTTGTATAAGTTGTGTAACTCTGATTTTGTAAAGACTATGTAATAGTTATGTGATATATTATATTTTGTTTCGTTCCGCTGTGAGATTCTGATATTGTTTAGTTCTTTCTTTCTCTTCTTTTCTCTTTTCTATCCCTTTCTTTCTTATTAGCGATACGACTTTCTATGGAGTGAAAGTCGTGGTCGTTACAGTGGTATCAGAGCATAGGTTGAGCGAATACCTAAGCTATTGGTTAAGTGAATATCAGAGCACTAGGTTGAGTGAATACCTAGGTTCGGAAGGGTTGTTCATTAGAGATAGGATCTGTAGCAACCTGTTTGAGTCTGAGTATATATATATACGAGAGCGCGTATTTGTTAGTTATATAAAATGGTTTTATATTGTGTTAATTGATCGGTTGGGTGGTATATGGATTCTGGTCAATACGAGTAGCTAACGTTATTGATAGGGATCTCTAAACACTTGGACCAGGCCAACGGACACAATATTGTTTTAAAAAGGTAGATGAAATAATTTTACCCAGATATAATTTCTATATAAAAAAGTATCATTTTAAATGTATATGGTATTTGTAATGATTGGTTGAGATGATAATAATTTATCATCTAGGATTAGGAGTCTGAGTGTTGAGGTTGGAAGAGTATCTGTCGAGACCGTAAACCTAATACCGTCTCAAGTGAACTTTACAGTTGTGTAAGGATTTCACAATCTCTGAAGGAAACCTGTTAAGGTTCGGAGTCTATCTTTGAAGTTGGATGAGTAGAATTTGGATCTGTCGGTTGAGCAGAAGCGAGTGATGGTATCTTGATACCTCAGGTAATAGTAGCTGTGTGATGAGACGCAGTGACTATGGATGTCTCCGAAGATGTTTTCTTTTGGAGAAAGTTTAAGGAAGAATGTCCGCTTCAGTATTGTGGCTGAGTTCAGCATGGTTATTCTGTTTGGTTTGAGGATCGAGTTTCTCGAAGGGCTTTGGTTAGGAAATCTTTGGCATCTGTGGCAGCAGTGCAGCTCAAAGTGTTCTGTGTGTTGGCAGGAAGTTTTATAGGTGAGCAGTTTTCTTGAGGAGGAGTTCAGAAGCAGCAGAGTGGATTCATTTCTTCGATGGATTGGATAAATATGTGTAAGCTGTTCTGATTGGTAAAGGGAAAACAGTTTGTTTGGAATTAGGCTGGGTTGATCGCAAAAGTGACTTGCGATTGCTGAGTGCTCTCTTGGGTTATCAGAGTTTTTCTGGATATCTTCAAGGAAGTCAGAAGTTTTGTCCGCATCTGGAGATTGAGTTCTCTTATCGACTTGGATTCCAGGAGTGATACCGTTGGTTCAGCTTAGTAAGGATGGTTCCTAGAGATAGAGTTTGGTGAAGCAGCTCAGATTTTGATGGAGTATCTAGGTTTCTTTATGGATTTATGGAACCATATTTCTGGGATGTGTTGTCCAGTTTATGATCGTGTTCTTCATCAGCATTTTCTTCTGCTCCAGATCAAAGTTGTGCAGCGAAAGCAGTTTGGCGAGTGCTCCTGTTTGTCTTTTCCGGATAGGAGGAGTTTGAAGTCTACTGATGATAGTAGAATTGGTGTCTTTGGTTTTCGTTGATCTTGAGGAGATCGTTGTGTTGGGTTGTTTTGGTCTAGTTAGTTTTAGAGGCATCAGCAAGGGATGAGCTGATCAAGAGGGTTGTAGGCAGCCCAGGATCGTCAGAAGAGTTTGTGGATAAGAGACGAAGAAATTTGGATTTTGTAGACGGAGATTTGATTTTGGATAAGTTTTCTTCGATCAAAGGAGCTATAAGATTGGGTAAGACTGGGAAGTCAACTCAGATGTATTTTGGATCTCTTCTGTGTTTTGATTTGAATAAGAGCTTGGTCTACATGATTGAATTGTCAGTTTGGATAACTGGGATTCGATGTGTTTCATGTATCTGAGGGAGTACGTGTAAGATCTATCTCTGGTTTTGGAACCAGCAGTTCAGAGAGATTTGGTTGTTGAGTCAGACTCGTCTGTAGTCTGATATCTTGTTCAGTTGTAGAGCTAGATGAGTAGGAGCTTTGTAACTTAGTAGTATTGATTGTTTGGATTCTATAGAACGAGTGTCCCTGTATTTATACCTGGGAAACTCTAGGAAATTCTATCTAGAATTTTGTCTGGATAGTTAGAATTGTTTGTTTGGATGATTGGTTGCTATGGTTGTTAGCATATGGTTGATAATATATGATTGTGTTTTAAAATTAAAATTTTAATAAGATTATTAAATTACCTTTGCTTTTAAATTTCGGGGACGAAATTATTTTAAGGGGGGAGGAATGTGATATCCCGGAAATTTTGGGCAATAATCAATTTAATAATCTGTTTAAATAATTAAATTGATAATTTTTTATCAATAAGATTTAAATTGGTTTAACAATCTTCTTTTATAAATATTTAATTGGTAAATATTTATCTTTTAAAAGCTAATTAAATTGTTTTCTATTTATAATGTATATATAATTGTATATATTGTAAATAGAAAAGCTTTGGATGGAATTTAACAAATAAAACATAATTTTCAAATTCTAATATATTTTGGTAATTTGGGAATTATGATTAAATTTAAAATAAAAATTTTCAAAGATTAATCAAATAGTTAACTATATAGTTTAAAATACCTAAGGTAAATGTATAGTAGTTTAAAATTATATTATAACTTAAGTTTTAAATTTAAATAAGATTTACAAAAAGGTTTGTTTTATTTCTTTTTAAATATTGCTTGATAATGTGATAATGTCTTTTATAAATTATTTAAAATTGATAAATTTGATATTTTCAAATAATAATTATAATACTTTGTTTTTATAAACATAAATAGATTTTAGGAAAATAAAATTGTTATTTTAAATTTAAACGATAGTTATATTTTAAATTGATTTTTCTTTGATTTGAATTGGAATTTGGATTTATTTTTCAAAAGATAAATATTTAAAATATTTTGGATTTAAAATATATTTGTTTAAAGCTTTTACTTATATATAATTGGTTTTATAATATTTTCTTTTAAGGAAATATATATATATATACATTTAGATAAGAATGTATAAATTAAGTATAAAAGTTATTATTAACATTTAAAATATATACTCATTAATTAAAAAGACACATGTTATTTTCCTAAGGCATCATTTTTACATGTGTTAGATAATTAATATGATATAGGACAAGTGTCATGTTTTACTATCATTTTCTTTGATTTTTAACAAACCATAAATTAATTAATAAAGCTTATTTTTCATTTCTCCCATTTCCTTTCAGCTGTAACAAAAAGAAGATTTCAAAACTAAAATCTTGTAAAAATTTCTCAAACCAAAATTCCCAAAACAAAATCTGTAAATTCACTTCCACAAATCTAAAATCAATTCACTCTTCAAATACAAAATCAAACCCCTCATTATCAAAAAAAAGGCCTGCATCATATTTATAAAATCTGGAAATGATTTCTGCATGCACCTGGAAATGAAGCAAATCTGCATCATTTTTTTTCTCTGCAACCTGGAAGCATGCAGCAGTGTTAAATCAAGCATAAGCAAACCTGCATGTATTCTTCAAATCTGAGATAAATCAAGACAAGCAAATCAAGATTTTAAAACAACATGCATTCCAGTTTTTAAAATCAAAGAAGCTAAGGAATTCAAGTTTTTCAAAACAAATCTGGAGGCTCTGTTCTTCATATTAAATCAAGTGAGTAAACTTTCCTTTTAAAAACAGTTTATTTTGGATTTAACTCTAATGCATGAGATAATATTGGTTTGGTATGAAAGTTCTTCAGTTTGAATTTATTTAAATTGATATATATGTTGTGTGAGCATGTCTCTTTATATATATATAAAGATCTTGTTCTCTGTTTTATAATCTTGTGAGTAAATCTTCTAGTTAAAAACAGCTTTTATAATCTGATATTATGCTGATATATATGATAATTGTTGAAGTAGTAAAATGAATGATGTTCATATGCATGGATTCATATTTGTATGTATGAATACGAGATGATTAGTTGTGTATGTCTGTGTAAATGGTTGAACATGTTCTGTTATTTTACAGGCTCCACTTTCAAATAATAAAGAAAAATTGTATCTTCCTCTGCAATCAATTTTAGGCTAAGATATATAAATGAAAACTGTTCATAACTATATAATATAAATTTTAGAAATAATTTCAAGTATTTCAAATTTGGTAATTGATTCAAATATAAGGTATAACAGTAGAAATCATATTTAAGTCAAAAATAAATATTCACGATTTCATGTTTGGATTTCGTAAATTGATTTATATTGGAAAACTATGATTTTTGATAAACATTTCGAGATTTTTAAACTCGTATATGTTGAGATATCTTTAGTTGTTCAGATTTGGGGTTGTTGGCAAATTCCGATGATTGGTATGGTGGATGGGATCGAGATCTTTGTCGAAGTTAGCTGGAGTGTTATCGATAGCTGGAAAAATAGATTTGTAATTTATTAATGGCCGTAGTGACTGGGGTAGGGCGAAGTAGGGTTTTCTCTCTGACGATTCGATAACCGATTTAATCTTGACGAATGTGGCAACGATGGTGCTCCTGTCTCGATCGCGATAGGGGAAATAGGTGTGGGAAGTCGTAGTGAAGCTTCGGGTTGGTCGGCGTGAGTTCTGGTGGTGGAGATCGTCGACGGCGATGAGATTTAGTCGATAGGTTGGGTTCCAGTTTGTAATCGAGATACTCGATTTTGATTCTCTGGTGTATTCGTCGATCTGGGTGTTTGAGTTGCTCGGCAAGGTCGTCGTCGATGCGTCGAGGGTGGCGAGGTTGGTCGGAGATGGCCAGTTTAGGCGTACACGTACACGCGTGTATGTTTGTATCCATTGTTGTTTGAAGGTTGGGGAAGACGAGAGTTTCTGGGGACGAACTCGAAGTAAAACATGGTTTGCCTCGGGGAAACGAAGAGCGAGATGAGTGCTCGGAGATTTTGTTAGTTGGCTCGAGGAATTGTAGTCTTGGGCTCGGGTTTCTTTGTATAATAACAAAGTTTAAAATAAATAAATAAATGAAATATGAACCAAGTTTTTAAAAGAAAACATGATTAAGTTTTGAAGTAATTTGGTTAACAAGTTTTCGAAGTAAAAGCATTTATCAAGTTTTCAAAAACAAGTTTCAATATAAATTGTAAAGTCAAATGAATTTGAAATTTAATTCGTTTTGATTTAATATAATTGTTTTTCAAATGCATTTATCCTAATTGTTTTTCAAATGGGATTAATGATGTAATTAGAAGTGATTAAGATAAGTGTATTCTCAAATGATTCTATATAAGTTGATTTCAAGCTTTTTAATAAAGTTTAAATGATAATAAAGTAGTTAATTAAGATAAATTGATTATCTTTAACTAATAAAGTTTTAAGTAATTAATGAATAGTTAATGAATGTAATTAATTTAAAGATCATTAACTAGTGATTAAGAAATAATTAATTAATAAAATTAATTTAAGATAATTAATTAATTTGATTAATTAAGGATAATTTCTTTGAAATGGATTAAGTATAATTACTTTGTATAAGTAATTAGAGTTAATTAATGGAAGTAATAAAAGGTTAATTTCTTAAAAAGGAAGTAATTAAGGAATTAATTACTTAATGTAATTAATTTAGTTTAAGTGTAATTCGTTTAAGTTAATTAATTAAGTTTAATTAATTTAAACATTTGATGATTTGATAAATAATTACTTAATTTAATAAATGGATTGAAATTACTTAGTAAAGTAATTAATAAAAATTACTGGATGTGATTAATGAAAAATGATTTAAGAATGGAAGTAATTTGAGTTATTGTAATTAATCAAGGGATTAATTAAAGATAATTAATTAAGAAGTAATTAATTAATGGAGTAATTAAGGGAAGTTAATTACTAAATGAGATTAATCAAAGGTGATTAATAAATGTGGTTTAATTAAAGATTAATTATTAAAAATAATTAATTTTAAATAGGATAATTAATTAAGAAGTAATTAAGGATCATTAATTTATTAATATAAATTAATAATGTAATTAAAGGTTGATTAATTAAAACTAATTAATCAATAATAAGTAATTTAAAAAGTAATTAATTAATGTAATTAATTATGGATTAATGTAATTAATTATAGTTAATTAGTTTATGAAGTAATTAAAGATTAATTACTGTAATGGTTTAAGTTAATTAATTTGTGAAATTAATTAAGAATTAATTACTTAAAGTAATTAAAGGATTATTAATCAGGAATGATTAATTAAGATGGATACTTAGAGTAATGATTAATTAATTGGTTTAATTAATAATTAAGTAAGCAGGATTTATAGAATGAAGTAATTAGTTTAATTCACTTTAAATTAATTAGATGATATAAATCATTGCTTAAGGATGGATGAATGAGATTGAATGTATTTCATTGTTTGATATCTCTGATGAGATATGATTGATATATGATATGGATGTTTGGTTGAATTATAATGATAATGTGAATTATCTGTTTGGGATGATAATGTAGATTATCTATTGAATTATCTATCTTGGTGTATATAGATAAGAATTGAATTGTTTTAACCTTAAAACAACTTGGCCTTAAAAGATACGCTTTGGATTTCGATGAGACCGGGATCGGGTTTCCGTATACCGGATTTCCAGGTCTGGAGACCCGAATACCACATCGATCCAAATTAACGATAGGTCGTAAATCAAGTGAAGATGAAGATTCAGAGTGCAAGGGTTATTGTCGTTAACTCTGAGGGTGATTCCAAAACGAGTGTAACGAGATAATGCCTTCGGTTTCGTTCGAACCCGGAACGAACTTGTATGGACTGAATGCTTTCAGAACATCGTCAGGTGGACGATGAGCATTCTAAGTGATGTATTCTTTTCTAAGGTAATCGTGACCTCAAGCCTCACAAACCGGGAATGGCTAAAACAGGGGAGGTGCAGCAAGGTTAGTGGGTAGCACCCAAGTAGGACAAGATTACCTCTGTCTAGATGTCCCTTTCTATTTTCGACTTAGTGGTGCGGTTGCTGATCCCAACCGTGAGGTATCTTGTGCGGGAATTATCCAGTAAGGGATGTTCCGACCTTGTGTTGCAGGGGATTGGGAGTGATCCTCGGTACGGTGATCTAGGCCACGTACTGTGACGGGCGGTACCCCGGTAGCCCTGCCATTGTATGGAATCCAATCTCCAATAAGTGATAACGGATTTGATTGTATAACCCACTTTGTTGGCTAGTATGCTGGAATTTAATAATGTAACAATTTCAGCTATTTCTTATTTACTTGAAAACCCTAGACCTATTATAATATAACCGGATTTCCTATCAATGTTTTGGTTAGCGTAAGGTAAAAACTTTTCCATGTTTATGTGTGGGAAGTCTTACGTGATACCTTTGTTTTCAAAAGGTTTTGAAGTTAAGCAACTTTAACCCGTTTACTCACACCAGACCCATGTCTGACCCAAGTGTTTATTTTATGTTTTATTAAACTCTTGGGTACTCAAATTTTTACGAGTAGCCAAGGGATTCAGGTTAGCTTTGACGAATCTATGGGAAGATATGGAGCAGGAGGCTTCAGCATTCGTAGATAGATAGTATTCCGCTGTGTTGGTTGATCTGAGTCTTTTGTTTGAATTGTATCTTGAGTTGTATAATAGATAGAAATTATAACTGTCTATTTTGTTGTATAAGTTGTGTAACTCTGATTATGTAAAGACTATGTAATAGTTATGTGATATATTATATTTTGTTTCGTTCCGCTGTGAGATTCTGATATTGTTTAGTTCTTTCTTTCTCTTCTTTTCTCTTTTCTATCCCTTTCTTTCTTATTAGCGATACGACTTTCTATGGAGAGAAAGTCGTGGTCGTTACATAACAACTATAAAATGTTTAAGTTAGAAATAGGGATTTATATATGTAAGATAAATTTAAAATATAAAGTAACTAACAATTTGACAACATCATAAAAATAGAACTTCACTAGATTTCAAAGTAATAGGGCCAAAACAAATAAAAATATACTCAGGTAAACAAAACAAAACAAAGCAATATATTCTCAGCCGAGACAAGAAGTAAGAAAATAGGCAAAATATTATTAAAGTAAAGAGTAAATATATTTTAGTATGAAGCATAAATAGGAAAGCATGGGAACAAAGTACTCATGCATTTAATGAAAACACCTTCAGCATGCCTATTTGTACACCATCCTATATCATTTCAGCCGAAGTAAAGGAAGAAAAAAAAATGTAAAGTTGTACAAACAATTAATGCAGCCACCATTGATCACTTCAGCCTACAAAACAAAGGAAAATATCCCTGGTTATGTTGTACAAACCAATATTATATACCCTGTTCATTTCATTTTCTTTATAAACATCATCCTCATTGCAAATTCGTTCCACTTCAAGCTGTAAATGAAAACTCAAACCAAAGCTTCAGTTTAAAGAAAATTTAAAAGCAACTTAAACAAATAAAGTCAAACCAGAGATCAAGAAGATGATTCCAGCTAACACCTCAAAGCCTGTTTCAAAAACAAAGCTCTGTTCTTCTTTTGTTCTTCCAGGAAACAAGTGAGCAAACCTTTTTAACTAGATTTTTCTTGATTCTTTACATCTATGATGATGATAGTTTGATAATTTTGATTAATACTTGAATCTGCTGTGGAATACCTAGATGTAGATATATATGTGTGCATTGTTGTTAAATCTGAGAATCCCTGTTCTAGTTTTCAAGCTCAAATTTGGTTCAAGAAAATTCATTTGATCTTGATCCAATCCATGCTAAGACTTAAGCCTTGAACAAAATATGATTGTTACACTATAAATTTTAGTTTAAAAATTTGTTTAAAGTAAACAAATTTGTGTTGTCTTTGGAAGGGTTAAACCTACAGAACCATCTTCTAATATGTTAAATCTCGAGTTTCTTAATTTACAAATTCATGAATATAAATGGAATTCGTATACAAAAATATGATTTTTAAAACAAGATTGGTGATTTTTAGACGAGTGTGCTTAGAGCAGTTTATAGTTGAACTGAAATGGGTTTTAATCCAATTTCTGGCGATCGAAGATTCATAGAGTGTCGAGCTTTTAATCGAGGGAAGTATGATTGGTGGCGAAGACAGGAAAAATGGTGGAAGTGGTGGTTGGTCACCGTGGTGATGGTGGTTGGCAGATTTGTTCTGTAAACCTAGTTTTAGGTGTGATACTAATTTCGATTCGTGCGTGGTCCTCTCTTGATCGAGCATTGTGAGGTTTTGGGAGGTGGTAGAGGAGAGGAAGTCGAAGCTAGGGCCGAAGGCGGAGGCACTCAGATGGTCGGAGAAACATGAACGTGGCGTTGACAGGCGACAGTGGGTTTTAGTCGAGTTCCAGGTATGGCCAAACCACTCGATTTCGATTTCGAGTTATTTCGTGGATTTTGTTAGTCGCGAATGGATCTGAGGATGATCGTGGATATGAGGAGATGGTCGCAGTTGAACGGAGTCGGCTGCGATGATGGTGCACGTGCACGAGCACGATTTGTTTTGGGGTGGGTTGTTTCTCAGGGGAGGCTAGGGTCAGATGCAAGCTAGACTCGAAGAAATGGGGATGTTTGCTCGAAGCAAAGGGAGGAGAAACAATGGTTTAGTTCAGGTCTGAGAAGTTCGATTTAAAAGCAGTTTAACCTTCAAAAATTTAAACAAGTTTTTGGAATTTCAATCTTAATCAAGTTTTAAAATGGTTTTGAAAACTTTATTTCGAAAGTTATTTTAAATAAACTTATAAATAATTAAAGGTTAGTAAATTAATAAAAAGAATGTTTAAATGGTTATTTGTTAAAGGAAATTAATTTCTTGAAACAAATTACTTGATAAAAGTAATTAAGGTGAAATGGTTAATAATTTATAGTTTGATTAATCAAGTAATTAATGAATAATTAATTTAAGGATTAATTTATGTAGTTAATTAAGCTTAATTTATTAAAAATAAAATTTAATTATAATCATGTGATGATTTAGGGTTAATGGATTTAGTAATTAAGGATTAACTATTAAGTAAAGGATAATTAATTACCAGTAACTAAGATTGGATAATTAATGATTAAAGGTTGATAAATTAATAGTTAAAACTTGAATTAAGTTATTTTAAAAAGGTTAATTAATTTATAAATGATTGTGGAATAATAAATCAAAATGATTTACAATTAATTAATATTAATTAACCAGGATTGGTAATTAAATTCATAAGTAATAAACTAGTTAAATAAATCAGATAATTAAATTGATCCTACCTATGAATATTGGATTCCATTGAATGGTTGAAGTGTTTGATATCCCTGATATATGATGCTTTGTGATATACCCTGATTTATGTTATGATCTGTATTTTACTTATCTGTGATATATATATCTGTGATCTGTGAATGAAGATAAGCGTTATAATTTATATCGCTTATCAGATATACTGTTGTATTTGATCTCTGATGATTGAATGATGTTGCACTATTGTGTAAAACCCCTGTACCACACTTTTACACACACAAATATGGATTTCACGTGGAAATCGGTTAAGTCACAGATAATTTAAATTTGATGTTTGTTTTTGAAATTGAAATTTTGATTTCAATTGATTTTGAAAATTGAAAATCTGGGGTTTTAAAATGAAAAGCTTTTGAAATGGAATCTCAAAGATAAAAGTTATTTTGAATAACTTAAGCGAGTTTGGAAAATTTAAATAATTTGATTTAAATTTGAATTCAAGTTTGAAATTAAATCTATGATTGAAACTAGGGACTAAAGATGATATAAATGTGTTTGTATGAATTAAACCATTTTAAAGTATTAATTTGGGAATTTGAATTTAAACCAAGGATTTCAACTCGTATGAATGAATCAGATTTTCAAATTGAAAACTGTTGTTTCCGAATGATAAAAGCTTTTAGATAAGAAAAGAAATTCCAGTTTAAATTAAAGGAATTTTAAGTGAATTGAAAAATGGATTTTCCAAGTTATGAATGAATTCTTTTTGAAAGCTATGAATTAAATCTGTCTATTTTTAACAGATTTAAAGTGATGATTTGTTTAACCCATTCGAAATGAAATTGTTTTGAAAACTATGAGTTAAATCTTTGATTTAAAGATTTAACGAATTAATCAAATTGAAAGGGAAATTGATTTGGAAAATCTATGAATGAATCTTTGTGAAATTAAGTGAACTTTATGAATTGAATCTTTTTTGTTTAAAAGATTAAAATGGTAATTTGATAAACCATTTGTAAAGAAAGTTTGGGTTTAAGTTGTGACTTAATTGAAATCCCAATATCCGTATGTTTTTAAATATTTCGCTCACTATTCGGGTTAGCCGGGAAAGGACCTTTGGGTCGTATAACTCATTCCGAATAGTGATACGTCGTATATGGATCGCATTTGCTATATTACAGCATGATAGGGGGTTCTCGCTTCGCAGTTTGGTGGCGAACGGGAGACTCTTACCCCTACATGTCCCTGAGAGGGATGGGTTGGTTAGGCAGATGCCGTGACAGTCGAGAGGCTGGCCGTAAAAGTAAATGCGAGGTGCCAATGTAAGCCACGGTGGGACTGGGATGGTTGCAAAGTCTACCGGTGGCCGCTGTCTCCGGATCGTTACAAGTGGTATCAGAGCTAAGGTTGAACTTTAGCTCAGGAGTATAACACGTTAAGTAACTCATTAGAGATAGGGTGAAGTATCCCTAGAATGAGTATATCCCTAAGATATCTGTTTGTATGCCTCAGTAAATTCTCTTACTATCCACTGATAGTGAGTATGAGTGCAAGAAGAAGACGAGATTGGGGACAGGGAAGTACCACAATAAATGGTCAATACCCTGCAACAGTGGAAACAACTTTCTTATCAATATTCTTTGATTCATTTCCAAATTCTTTTGATTTCTTCGTGACAGCTCAAGAAGAAGTTTTGGTGTGATGATGGCTCTACGAATCGTTGTCGAAGATCTTTACTTTGTATCTGCATCGGTTTCTTATCAGCTTTTTGATTTAAACCTTAATGAATTTGAAATTGGAAATTTTAAATTTGAGTTAAATTGATTAATAGAATATGAGGCTAAATTTGAATAGTATCGATAAAACGATTTCGTTTGAAACTAAATTTGAAATTCTATTATAATTTCTCAGGTTGATCGAAGTCCGAAGAGGGACAAATTGGTATATATTCTGAGATATTCCGACTTGAGTTCGGAATCCGTATCTTATGTTTGAGAAAATTATAGGAGATTGAATTTATCTTTGATCTGTCTATCTCTGTCCTTATTTCGTGCCTGCGAATTTCGAGGACGAAATTCTTTTAAGGGGGGAAGTTTGTAACGACCCCGAATTTTAATTTAAATTAATAATTAAATAAATTTTTATATAAAAATTTCAATATTTATCGGTAAATAGATACGAGTTTCCCCGATATCCAAATATATTTGGTATAAATCACTTAAATTTAAAAATATTGTAAATATTTTATATATATGTGTTTGGGCATATATGAGTGAATTTGAAAATATCAGATATATATATTTTACTTGAATTTAAATTGTAGACAAATGATTTAATAATAATTTAAAATTTAAACTAGAAGTACAAGGCAATAAATGTTAAGTTAAACAAATAAATAAAATAGATATCCATGGTTAAAAATTCAAACAATATGTTAACAAATTATGTAAAATATAACATAACACATTAGCCAATTTTAAAACAACATAACAACTATAAAATGTTTAAGTTAGAAATAGGGATTTATATATGTAAGATAAATTTAAAATATAAAGTAACTAACAATTTGACAACATCATAAAAATAGAACTTCACTAGATTTCAAAGTAATAGGGCCAAAACAAATAAAAATATACTCAAGTAAACAAAACAAAACAAAGCAATATATTCTCAGCCGAGACAAGAAGTAAGAAAATAGGCAAAATATTATTAAAGTAAAGAGTAAATATATTTTAGTATGAAGCATAAATAGGAAAGCATGGGAACAAAGTACTCATGCATTTAATGAAAACACCTTCAGCATGCCTATTTGTACACCATCCTATATCATTTCAGCCGAAGTAAAGGAAGAAAAAAAAATGTAAAGTTGTACAAACAATTAATGCAGCCACCATTGATCACTTCAGCCTACAAAACAAAGGAAAATATCCCTGGTTATGTTGTACAAACCAATATTATATACCCTGTTCATTTCATTTTCTTTATAAACATCATCCTCATTGCAAATTCGTTCCACTTCAAGCTGTAAATGAAAACTCAAACCAAAGCTTCAGTTTAAAGAAAATTTAAAAGCAACTTAAACAAATAAAGTCAAACCAGAGATCAAGAAGATGATTCCAGCTAACACCTCAAAGCCTGTTTCAAAAACAAAGCTCTGTTCTTCTTTTGTTCTTCCAGGAAACAAGTGAGCAAACCTTTTTAACTAGATTTTTCTTGATTCTTTACATCTATGATGATGATAGTTTGATAATTTTGATTAATACTTGAATCTGCTGTGGAATACCTAGATGTAGATATATATGTGTGCATTGTTGTTAAATCTGAGAATCCCTGTTCTAGTTTTCAAGCTCAAATTTGGTTCAAGAAAATTCATTTGATCTTGATCCAATCCATGCTAAGACTTAAGCCTTGAACAAAATATGATTGTTACACTATAAATTTTAGTTTAAAAATTTGTTTAAAGTAAACAAATTTGTGTTGTCTTTGGAAGGGTTAAAACTACAGAACCATCTTCTAATATGTTAAATCTCGAGTTTCTTAATTTACAAATTCATGAATATAAATGGAATTCGTATACAAAAATATGATTTTTAAAACAAGATTGGTGATTTTTAGACGAGTGTGCTTAGAGCAGTTTATAGTTGAACTGAAATGGGTTTTAATCCAATTTCTGGCGATCGAAGATTCATTGAGTGTCGAGCTTTTAATCGAGGGAAGTATGATTGGTGGCGAAGACAGGAAAAATGGTGGAAGTGGTGGTTGGTCACCGTGGTGATGGTGGTTGGCAGATTTGTTCTGTAAACCTAGTTTTAGGTGTGATACTAATTTCGATTCGTGCGTGGTCCTCTGTTGATCGAGCACTGTGAGGTTTTGGGAGGTGGTAGAGGAGAGGAAGTCGAAGCTAGGGCCGAAGGCGGAGGCACTCAGATGGTCGGAGAAACATGAACGTGGCGTTGACAGGCGACAGTGGGTTTTAGTCGAGTTCCAGGTATGGCCAAACCACTCGATTTCGATTTCGAGTTATTTCGTGGATTTTGTTAGTCGCGAATGGATCTGAGGATGATCGTGGATATGAGGAGATGGTCGCAGTTGAACGGAGTCGGCTGCGATGATGGTGCACATGCACGAGCACGATTTGTTTTGGGGTGGGTTGTTTCTCAGGGGAGGCTAGGGTCAGATGCAAGCTAGACTCGAAGAAATGGGGATGTTTGCTCGAAGCAAAGGGAGGAGAAACAATGGTTTAGTTCAGGTCTGAGAAGTTCGATTTAAAAGCAGTTTAACCTTCAAAAATTTAAACAAGTTTTTGGAATTTCAATCTTAATCAAGTTTTAAAATGGTTTTGAAAACTTTATTTCGAAAGTTATTTTAAACAAACTTATAAATAATTAAAGGTTAGTAAATTAATAAAAAGAATGTTTAAATGGTTATTTGTTAAAGGAAATTAATTTCTTGAAACAAATTACTTGATAAAAGTAATTAAGGTGAAATGGTTAATAATTTATAGTTTGATTAATCAAGTAATTAATGAATAATTAATTTAAGGATTAATTTATGTAGTTAATTAAGCTTAATTTATTAAAAATAAAATTTAATTATAATCATGTGATGATTTAGGGTTAATGGATTTAGTAATTAAGGATTAACTATTAAGTAAAGGATAATTAATTACCAGTAACTAAGATTGGATAATTAATGATTAAAGGTTGATAAATTAATAGTTAAAACTTGAATTAAGTTATTTTAAAAAGGTTAATTAATTTATAAATGATTGTGGAATAATAAATCAAAATGATTTACAATTAATTAATATTAATTAACCAGGATTGGTAATTAAATTCATAAGTAATAAACTAGTTAAATAAATCGGATAATTAAATTGATCCTACCTATGAATATTGGATTCCATTGAATGGTTGAAGTGTTTGATATCCCTGATATATGATGCTTTGTGATATACCCTGATTTATGTTATGATCTGTATTTTACTTATCTGTGATATATATATCTGTGATCTGTGAATGAAGATAAGCGTTATAATTTATATCGCTTATCAGATATACTGTTGTATTTGATCTCTGATGATTGAATGATGTTGCACTATTGTGTAAAACCCCTGTACCACACTTTTACACACACAAATATGGATTTCACGTGGAAATCGGTTAAGTCACAGATAATTTAAATTTGATGTTTGTTTTTGAAATTGAAATTTTGATTTCAATTGATTTTGAAAATTGAAAATCTGGGGTTTTAAAATGAAAAGCTTTTGAAATGGAATCTCAAAGATAAAAGTTATTTTGAATAACTTAAGCGAGTTTGGAAAATTTAAATAATTTGATTTAAATTTGAATTCAAGTTTGAAATTAAATCTATGATTGAAACTAGGGACTAAAGATGATATAAATGTGTTTGTATGAATTAAACCATTTTAAAGTATTAATTTGGGAATTTGAATTTAAACCAAGGATTTCAACTCGTATGAATGAATCAGATTTTCAAATTGAAAACTGTTGTTTCCGAATGATAAAAGCTTTTAGATAAGAAAAGAAATTCCAGTTTAAATTAAAGGAATTTCAAGTGAATTGAAAAATGGATTTTCCAAGTTATGAATGAATTCTTTTTGAAAGCTATGAATTAAATCTGTCTATTTTTAACAGATTTAAAGTGATGATTTGTTTAACCCATTCGAAATGAAATTGTTTTGAAAACTATGAGTTAAATCTTTGATTTAAAGATTTAACGAATTAATCAAATTGAAAGGGAAATTGATTTGGAAAATCTATGAATGAATCTTTGTGAAATTAAGTGAACTTTATGAATTGAATCTTTTTTGTTTAAAAGATTAAAATGGTAATTTGATAAACCATTTGTAAAGAAAGTTTGGGTTTAAGTTGTGACTTAATTGAAATCCCAATATCCGTATGTTTTTAAATATTTCGCTCACTATTCGGGTTAGCCGGGAAAGGACCTTTGGGTCGTATAACTCATTCCGAATAGTGATACGTCGTATATGGATAGCATTTGAAGACCGGTGGTGAAGACCGGATATTTTTCGAAAATGAAAGGACAACCTGTCGAATGTCTCTGCACTGAGTCGCGCCGGTATAGAGATTTATATCACTCTTTTGTGACGGGAAGTCCGGACGTGATTGAAAGTTATCCGGAATTGCAAGGGCTTCGTGAGAAGTGCCTTCGGTTCTGTTCGAACCCGGAACAGACTTATATGGATACATGTCTGACATTACACTTTGAGATATAAAGCCGATTTCTTTCAAATACATTTCTGTTTGGTGGCGGAGAATTTATTCTCTTAGCTTAACACCCTTCTCTGAGACATACGAGCTCAGAGGTTATGTAGTTGAAATTTATCAGCGATATATCCCAATTTGGTAATGTGGCATGCTGAGTGTTGCTGTGTGATGATCAGTGTTTGATCATTTGTGATATGATCATTTGTTTGATCATTTATCTTTGTGATCATAGGTTGATCATCTGTTGACCCAAAGCGTGGCTTTTTGAAAAAGCGTAACTTTGTGGACGAGACTTCGTCGAGCCTCACAACCCGGTAATGGTCGAAACAGGAATCGTGCGGCAAGGTTTTCAGGGGTAGCTCCCCTAGGGTATGACCATTCCTTCTGGAAAAGGGTAGTATCATGGTATGGAGCCCAGATATTTACTCATGTGGATACACTTATTTATTATGTGTGATGTTGGTTTCGAGGCGCCTCGGTTAAAGGTCCCAAAGGACCGGGGGTGGCATATCTGAGGTTTCTTTTATCCCTTGGGAAAAGGGGTTGCCGGCCTTGTTTGGCAGAGAACAGTTGGTTCTCGGAATGTCCCGCCAGAGGCGTTTCTTTCGTGGAATAGGAAGTTCCTTAGCCTGACCATTTGTTGGAAATCCAAACAAAACAATACGAGCCCTGTACGGTTTTAGTTGTATTACCTGCCATGGAATGTGGTGGTAACCTGCTATTGAACATGGTAGCTATAGTAGGCATAAGTGCGAAATGTCTATGCTGGCTAAGATTTATATTCTACTTTCGAAATTGTTTTCTGCACTATGCACTAGTAATAATATCAAATGATTTGATTTTTGCGTAGTAAGCATCTTTGACTATCATAAGAAGAAATCTCCTCCAATTCTGCGTTTGCATTGTGTGTGTGGTGGGAGGTCTTATGGTAGTTTCATTTTCTAAAAGCATTGCGAATTGACTTTAAAATTCTCCACTATTTGTTTTTAAAGATAATCTGTTTTTGTTGCTCACACCAGTCCCATGACTGATCCGGAGTTTATTGTTTCTTTCCTAAACTCTGGATGCTCAAAATTTTTCTACACGAGCAGTCTAGAGTTGGGTTTTTCAGATAGTCAGATTGGTAGGTTTTTTGGAGCTAGTTCAGTCTTTGGATATGGACTGCACTTGCTTATCTTGGTGTATCGTTATTAGGAGTTCAAGCTATTTCTGGATTGATGCTTTGGAGTTGGAGATTATCCGCTGCTGTTGTTATCATTTTCTTTTCCGCTGCTATTTGTTGTATCATATCTCTGATGTATATAGATATTCATTGTATCACTCTGTTGTATCAGATATTGTATATCAATGTATTATCTTTTATTTCCGCTGTGTTGTTTACTTAATGTTGTTATAAGCTCCGGCGACTCGGATTTGAACGCTCGAATCTACGACATTCGAGTACGATGTAAAGTATGGATGTCGATTTTCGAACGCGAAAATCTGGGACGTTACAGTCACCAAAGCTCAACAACGACGAAGGGATTCAACATGCCTTCGCCTACTTTCTAGCAGCATAATATCACATCAACTCCCTTCCGACAACATCAAACGCATTCAAATAAGCGGTATTGATAGGGTATTAAGTCAACATCCACAAAGACTTTGTTCTCAACAGTGACGAAGGGGTCAGTTCAAGCAAGGTGGAAGCATTATATAAGATGCATAAAGCTACTATAACACCTGCGCCAAGTCCTTTTGACACTGTCGAAACCAAGCATGATGGCACCATGGAGGCGAAAGGGCTTGGACCGCATCTATAAATACGTCCCTAAGGGGCCCTATTTTGACCAAGTTTTCTTTCCCCAAATAACTTCTTGTAATCAAATTCTTTTAAACCCTAAATCAATTTGGCGGATTTTAGTGACTTGTAATTTGTGTAATTCATATGCATAAGAAATAAATATATAACTCTTCTTCAAACAAGAGTGACTTCAATACTTGCGACAAGGTCACATATAAGAAAATACTGCCTACACCAAGCTTCATGAAAACTTCTACTTGATCACCTTCTCGTCACCACACTTAGGGGTGTTATACCATATTTTGGTTTAACACGCACAGTACAACATCATCATAGATGACTATGCCATATAACTCATGTGTTTCTACTAGATATTTCCAAAGTTACATTTTTGTCCAAATTTGATTGTTGTTATTTAACTATCAAATAACAATAATCAAACAACAATGATTAATTCCATGTGGGATCTACTAGGCCTCGTTTTAGTTAATCTTTCATTAATTAAATCTCTTCCAAATATTTGATTTAGAATACCTTTGCAAAGGATATTTTCACAAACCTCTTACATTACCAATATTTAGAAAATATATCCATATACTTATCTCAACGATATAAGTACATTTATAAAAATTTAAGAAAGATCTCCTCTTCCCAAAGTCATATTTAAATGGGTCAAGCAAATATTATTTAAAATATATCTTACTATAAAACAAAACCACTTATCCTTCAGTGTTGTGTATGGAAAAATTATTTCCATATCACCATAATTAAGAAGGATTTATGCTTAAAACAAATCCTATTTCTTTATTAAATTCCCTTTATAGACGCTTTTCATATTTACAAATATTATATAAATCTCCAAACTAATTTCTAAAACTTCCTTATAAAACTCAAAAATGATTTATAAACTCCTTTAATTAATTCTTTTTATAAACAATTTATCATTTATAAATAAATTACTTTTAAATATCTTAAATAGAAAATCAGTTAAATTTAAATCATCATTAATTAAAATAAGCAATTAACTTAACCCATAATTATATAATTAACTTTAAACATAAAATAATATCATTAAGTAACTTTAACCAAATTTAATAGTATAATTTAATGTCTTCAAACATCTTTAATAATATAATTAAATAACTTGCTTAAAAACATTATTTAAAAATATTTAACCATAACTTGTGTAGAATTAAAGTTATTTTAAAACCATAATTTTACAATTTCGAAGAGAGGCTCATCGACCACAATGGTACAAAATCAAATTACCAATTTAATATCAATTTGACTTTCCAAGTCACAAAACTAACATTTATATAAGCAATGTATATGTAAATAAATCCACAACCCAAATCAGGGAATAATATGTCAACATAAACCAACAGGCATATACATGTCCAAATAACCTAATAGCTGGATGGTGATTTATCATGCTGGATAGATGTCCATAATAAGCAAATCAATTAAGTTATAATGGAATGGGGATTTATTCTGCTAACAGGTGTCCATAATAATCAAATCAATTTTTTCAACTTCTTAATGGTACTAACAATAAAATTCCTTCTGTTCAAAACTATTCTTTGAAAGCGGGTTGCCTTTAAACAAATTGATCCTTGGAAAACAAAGTAACTAAAAACTTAAACCACTTTTTAAATAATTAATTACATGTTAAACTCTTTATTAAATTATAATTAAATCTTAATAAGTCTTAACATAACTTAATTATAAAGTAAGAAATAATTAAACCTTTAATAAATAATTTATTTAAAATTATAACCTTAATTAATTGATAATTAAAAATAATTAAACACTTGCTTAATGATTAATTAATAAATAACCCTATACTTAATTAATAATTAATTAAAAACAAATCATATGATTAACTAATAATTAATTAAAAATTAATCTTGCTTAATCAATAATTAAATAAAATTAATCTCACATTAAAAGATAATTAATTAGTAATGAATCTTCACTTAATTAAAATTAATGAAGTTTGTTTAATACCTAATTAAATATTAATTACGAAACATAATTGATTAAAAATTAACTATTAAATTCTTAATTAACTTTCTTAAACATCATTATTAAGTTTATTAAACATTTCTAAAATACTTTTAAGTATAAAAACTTTGTTTTACAAAAAGTGGACTTCTTATCGAAATTGCATCCATAGCGACTATCGCTATGAATACCATAACTAAAAATATTGTTTGTTAGCTTTTTTTAAAACTTAACATTTGAAATCTTACTAACTTTTTAGAAACATAAAGTAAGTGTTTGTATAAAAAAAAGTTTGAAACTTTGAGAAGATATATTTTTAAACTAATAACCATATTTTTTACACAAGGATTTTTATCGCTAAACTATACAAAAGTGCAAACTTTTTTTAACGTCCTCTTACATAATCATGTCTATAGCATACATAGGCATCTCACAACCACAACATAAATAAAGATCACAACTTTACCACATTAACATCACTTTCAGACTTTATTTTCAAGTCTAAACTACATATCGCATTTAAACACACATAAGCACGTAGATTCTTACATACAAAGCATGTCAATAACCAATAACTAAGCAATATCACATACTAATGCTAACATAAATTAAATATGTAATTTTAACAAAAGGATGTGAGTTTTTACTCACCAAACTCAACCAAAACAAAGCCACCTTGGACTAGAACTTTGAAAAAGCCTTGGATCTTGTAAATCTTTGTAACAAATGCTTTTTGGCCTAGGACCTTGGAAAGTAGGCTCGGTTTATGGACAATAGGGCACGGCCAAGCTTTATAGAGTGGGTTTGGACTAGTTTTTGTAAAGAGAAGTGGTGTAGGAAAGAAAGGAAGGTGTTTAAATGAATGAGAAGTGAAAGGAAAAATATTTGAAATTGGTTTTATGAAAAATGAAATAAGGAAATTACTATAAAGCCCTTAAGTACATAACATCCACTCATTTTATGCCACATCATCCATCCATCCTCCTTCCTTGCCTTCTCTTACACGTTACCCCCTATCCTTACACATTCTCACATCAAAGTACAAAATGCATGAAAGTATGGTGTTTAATAAGGTGTATCCATGTACTTTAAATTAAAATTTACACTTAACTTCATTTTCATGTCACATGCTTCCTTATATTATCTTAAGTAAATACATTTACCCTATTATTATCACTAATTTATATCCTTAACCATGTAAATGTTATTTGTATATATGTGTGTATGTGCACTAAGGTGTTCACAACTTTTTGATGGTGAAAATTTGAATTTTTGGAAAAACTTTCTTGTGACATTTCCAGTTTTCCTTTAAACTGATTATTTTTGTAAACCAAATTTTAAAAAACTTTTCCATCATTAGTTATTTATTAAAAGATGGTTATTTAACCAATAAAAATCATTTATTTGATATTTAAATTAAATTAAATATTCACACATCAAAGTGATAAAATTCTGGGTTGTTACATTATTCCCCCTTAAAAGAATTTCGTCTTCATCTTATGAGTACGCACAATTATTCATAAGTCTGCTTGATGTTCATAGATCATCCATATGCAAGATTTGACGACCTCTATTAGAATACATAACATCTCTTCTGAACTAGTATTGCACACTCGATTTCCTAGTGCGGATTCCAATCAGGCTTCCCGATTAGAAACCTCTGTTCTCCTTACATAGCCAGATACAATGATAGAAAAATTTCATTCCATATCAAGAACCTCCACCAAGGTTCGCCGTAAAAAATCAAGTGATAGATCCTAATTTGGAACGGTGTGAAACACCTCAAAGTCATGTACTCGAATCTTAGATCAAGACTATATGAAAAAGAGAAATTATCTATGCTCAACTTATACACTTATTTTATTGATTTTCGCTAATACCAATTCCATTTCTGCTAAAACAATTTATGAAAACATTTCATAAAACTAACTTAAGTTCAACTTATATAGTACCCTACTACATCCTAAGAGTATATACCACTATTTAATTTAACTTTTTCATTTTGGATTATTTCCCTAAGAAAACTCAAGATCCTAATACCCAGTCTTCTTTCAAAACCCTTTTTTGAAATGAAACTATATATTTTAACTAAAGAATATATATATATATATATATATCCTAAGTAACCCCAAAATGTAACTAAGTAACTAGGTATTATCAAAAAGTATCGTACATTCCCTTACCAAGAAGAGTAATACTCAAGAGAAGTGTTTACCATCCGAACACATATTTTTTCCATCTTTAGTTATTTTCAGGCCACTCGAATTAGTTAATCTTAAAAATATTCCTTCTATCTCAAACTAGTCTTTTAAACAATACTTTACAAATTTCCAACCAAATAGTTTAACAAATTATCTATAGACTACTTGCTTTTGGTTCGTTCGAATTTGAAATAGTTTTGATTGTACAATGATAAAGAGGATAATTTACTCAGTGCACTACAACATCCGCTCAGGCAAACATCCGATCGTCACTTAGAAGATTATTCAGATTGTCACAAAACGAATCAAGAGTTGTATTTCCAAACCAGTCCAAAGATAATGCATCTACATAAAATTCTCATTCCCAAAAAAATTTATACTTAACAAAAATACTTTCAAATAACACTATTATTACTTTCCAAAACCCTGAAAACCATTTTTCCAAAAGCATCGGAATTTGAGTCCTCAAATTTCTACTTAAATTCTTTTTATTTAATGTCACATCTTATAAATCCATTTAAAAAAATCATTTTCATGTATAAATCATTCCAAAATATTCTAACTTTAATAAACATTTTTTATTAAACCAAATCCTTAGCCTAACATTAACATCAAACACTTTATAGTCAAATTGTGAAACTTAATTCACAAGGTGTTCGTTTAAATGTTGACCCAATTTCTACTAACCTAACCAACATTTTCAAAAGGAAAGCTACTTATGTAAACTCTCAACCATAGTCAACGCTCAAACTGGATGATCATGACTAAACAAAACCATAAATGATAGTAATAGAATATTATCATTTCTAACTACAAGAACCTCAAAATACTGTACTATTTTTGAAAATCATTCTTTTATATATATAAAATATATTCCTAGGGCAAATTATTTCCTTTACCAATTTTAAAACAGTACTGTGTTGATTTGCCTTGTTCAAGTGTTTATGAATCCTTATTGATAACTTTGGTTAGATGCATCGACCAGAATTCATAACCACTCAACCGATCAAACAACACAATATAAAACATTTCTATATCACTAACAAATACAGCTCTCATATATAATATGCCCAAACTCATAATAAGGCATTCCATTACCTTATCTCTTACTGAGTTTACCCCACTAGGAATAAGGTTCTCGCTTAGCCTTCAGCTCTGATACCAAATGTAACGATCTGCCTTTTCGACCCTCAGAATTTGACACTAATACGTCCACGGTATTCACATGCCGAACAGCCAAGTGCCGAAAAGATAGATGGTTAGGGGAAGAAGAAGAAAGAAGACAAAATGAAGCTAAACAACACAGAATCTCAAATCGCAATGAATAATCTATAATATAATAATGATCTTTACAAAAGAAAACTTTTATATACATACATTCATTAAAGTACTAGCCTATCGTCTACCTGAATAGTTATAATACATGTCCTTATAATTTACCGAAGAATACAACAATAATGTAGCAGAATTAAATAGAATATACGAGAAATTGTCTTGGCCTCAAGTTCATTTCCTGAGCTCTAAAGCATCCAAAGCTAGTCTAAAAATATGCTCGGTATGACCCGAGAATTATAAGTAAAAATAATGCTCGGATTAGTCTGATAAAAAAAGTGTGAGAAACTAAAATCACAAGGAATTTTATTTATTATACTTATAAAAACCTTTAAAATCAAAGGTATCTCGTAAGACCACGTCGCACATAAACACGGACGGGTTTTTACCTTATGATAACCAAAATATTTTTATAAAAAATCCAATGATATTATAATAATGTTTAAGGGTTGAAAAAAGATAGATAGAATAGCTGAAATGCTTGCATCTCACATTCCAACATAGTTGGGCACAACCTGTACATCGCTTATTAGAGAATTGATTCCATATAATGAAAAGGTAAGAGACTACCTTCCATATAGTACACCTCTAAATAAAATATACCTGGGGTCCGACAAGAACATTTTGTACCGCTACTACACATAACCGACCTACCCCTTATTGGATAGTACCGAATATGATTAGCACTTGGTTGTGATCAACAACCATAGTGGGCCCCGAAGCATATATAAATATCGAATCTAGGTAAGGAATGATCATACCCTAATAGGAGCGACCCACGTAGCCCTGTTACATCCCCTTTTTTTGTAATTCCCAATTGATGAGGCCTGAGGCTATGTTTTACCTTTCTATAGCACTTCTCACTTGGAATGCTAACACTGCCCTCCTAGCCACAATGGAGTGCTAGCATTCATCCATAAAATTTCGTGCTAGCATTCATCCATACAAGTTCGTTCTGGGACTAAACGAAACCAACGGCACTACTTCTATTTACATCCATTTTGGAATCACCCTCGGGATTAGTAGTAAGCAATTCTTGCACTTCAAAGAGCTCCGTCTTAGATTCCATCATCTTCAAGATGTCTTTAGTTCGAAACGATTGAGTTGGATCAAAGTGGTTTTCGGATAATTTATACTTATCTAATACTGGTCTCTTCAAAACAACATTCGACGGTTCTGGTAAACTCAACCTCTGTTCTTTCAGAAACACACAAACAATAGATAAGAGCGAAGATCACCTTCTAATCGTTGAGTGAACAGATTTCCTTATCATTTGTCCTAGGATAACAAAACGAGATTTATACGTGTAGTACAACATCTCGGAGATGACTGTGCCATATAACTCATGTGTTTTCCTAGATATTTCCAAAGTTACATTTTGTTGTAGATTTTATAGTTGGTTATTTAACAATCAAATAACAACAATCAAACAACAAAGATTTAATTCCATGTGGGATTGACTAAGCGTCATTTTAGTTAATCTTTCATGAATTAAATGTGACGACCCACCTTTTTGACCCATAGGAATGACGCTTAACACATTCTCGGTGTCCATGTGCCGTTGCACAAGAATCAAAAAGATGAATCGTCATGCGGTAAAATAAAGAACAAAATATAAAACCTCACAATGGAACTGCTAAATAAATCGTAACAGTCAATAGTACATCAGGTTACTCCTTAACAGGGAGTTATCCGAGTTACACAAAAGTTATAAAAATCGGCTTAGGCAGTTATAACATCCTGCCTTTACATATGCTGAAACAAATTACACTTACACAAACACAATAATACAGCAGAAGAGATAACTAATAAGGTTAAAACCTCTTGCTCAGATGCCATCTTCAAAAGAGCCCTCAAATGACCTGCTACTCTCGGACTATTCAAATAAAATGAGTACCCAAGAGTTTAGGGAAAACAAACAAAATGGGTTAGATGATATGTTTGGTATGAGTAAAACTTTTAAACAATAGGTGTGAAGTTAAACCCAAACAAGTAAGACCATGCCATTGAACACGGAACGAGTTTACCCCTACATAAATCCACATCCAAACGTAAAGTGTGGATAAATAATTAAACAACACAAAGAGTGGTTGATTCTTCTCGATGAAAATAAGGAAATAATTTTGAAGGTTCGAATCAAATAAGAAAATTAAAATCTCCAAAAAATGAATAGGAAGGTGCACCACCCTTGAAGTATACCTTTAGTAATATTCTTTTGAGAAGCTCATATACTCTGTGACTCTCCTCGAAAACGTACCAGCCGGACCTCGCCAAACCTTACCAAGAATTTGAATATTCCATATCTAAATGCGCAAATGAATCCGATCTAGATAATATATGAAAATACCCTAATGGAAGCAACCCCACATAGCTGGACGTCCTTTTTGCACTTTGGGTTCAGTCATTTATCGACAAAGGATAACAAAGCTCAATGGAGTAACAAATCATCTTAGAATGGCGATAAAAAAGTAGCCGAAGTAACCGATAGCTGAGGAACCAACTATCGAGGATATAAAACGGTCGTATATGGAAATTAAGTCTTGTATACTTACCACCACTCATCAAATTCAAATTTGTACTATTCTTGGTTAAGAATAATACCAAACAAGTTAAGGTAGAGTTACTCAAAGTCATGACCCACGATTATTCTTAACTTTCGAAATAGCAACAAGTTTACTTCTTCGACGTTTAGTGCTAATTATACAAATAAATCATTTCCATATAAGTTAATCACTTTACAGAAATTAATTCATTTTCTTAAACAATTCAAACCTTTTCTTTTAAAAACACGAATTCGTAATTGGCTTCACATTACAAGTATTAGCTTTAAAACACTTTGTTATAAGTGTTTACTAGCTTTGAAACATCATTAAAAAGGATTTAACAACTTAAAACATCCTTATTACATTGATAAATTAACTTCAAAACTTTGTTAACTAGTTAATTAATTTACTTCAATAACCTTTAATTAAAAAAGGTAAATCTCCTCTGGACATCATTAATTCAATTAATTAATAATATAATTAATTAAGTAAATTAAATAGTAATTAAATATCATTATTTAAAAGTGATTAATTAATTTAAAACTTTATTTAAGGAAAGATTAATTAAGGTTAAACAGATTTATTAACCTTTAAAAGTCATTATTTACAAAGGGTTAATTAATTTTAAAATCATCATTAATTAATAAATTACTAAATCCTAATCCATCGTTATCAAAAGATTAATTAGCCTTAAACATCATTAATAAATGATTTATTAAATTTAAAACATCATTAAATAAAATGATTAATTAAATTTAAAACATCATTAACAAAGTAATTGGTTAAATTTAAAACATATCATTAATAAGTTAATTAGGTAACCTTAATCCTCATTAATTAAATAATCAATTAAATTAAATATGCATTATTAAAATAATTAATTATTTTTGAGAACATCATTAATTAATAACTTGTTTAACTTGTAAAATAATTCCAAGCACAATAACGAAAGCAAACGGTTTCGATAAAAGGTTTCGAAAGTGCCGATATAGCGAATATCTCTATACAGGCAGTTTGGAATTCAAGCTTAAGTCATTTGCAATACAACCAAACATCACATAGCAAGGGAATGAGCA
This sequence comes from Allium fistulosum, assembly GCA_030737815.1. Taxonomy (NCBI): domain Eukaryota; kingdom Viridiplantae; phylum Streptophyta; class Magnoliopsida; order Asparagales; family Amaryllidaceae; genus Allium; species Allium fistulosum. Next base: position 925,917,075 of record CM060906.1, read on the forward strand.
TACATACATGATGATTTACAATAATACCAGATATATCAAGTATTTATCTACAACAGGATTGATTTAAATACTAGATTGTTATATAACTTAAGATTTGCTTACTAAATTTCCACAGCGACTAACTTTCAAGCAACAAACCAATCCATCAACCAAACCATTATCACAACTATACAATAAGCATTTAATAGCTACAAATATGGGCATGAACATAGTTTAAATTATATGGTTCAAAGGTAGAAGCTTCACTCACCAAAATGTATACAAACTTTACAGAACTTTCACTAACTTCTCAAATGCGTCAAGATCTAAGCTCTACTATGCAAATGGCTCGATTTAGTGGATCTTTTGTGGGATTTTGGGCTTGGCCTAGAGTGCATGGGGCTTGGCCATGATGGATATGTGGGGGTATAGGATCTTGTTTAGAGAATGGTTTTGGGAAGTGAAGTAAGGAGTTTAACTTGATGTTTGGAAGTGTATTCACTAGTTTTTGACTTTGGAAATAATTTTAGAAGCCATGGAAGTGTTCATGTACATGAAGAGATAAGAAATAAAGATGTAAATGAATAAGTAAAGTGTAAAATGTGTGGAGATGGTGGGTATCTATAGGCAAAGAAGTGGACTGTTATTTAAATTAACTTAGACATTTAAATAATATAAAGGTTATCATGTAACATTAAAGCCATACCTCTCCACTCCTCCTAGCACACAAGCACACCCCTAGATCCCCAATTCACCATGCCTTAGGTCCTAGTTTAGGTTATGGTTAGGTTATTTAATTAATTTCTTAAGGTTTTTTAATATATTTTGTGCATTTTACGTCAAATCAAGGTTTATATTTAAACTAAGCTTGATTATTAACTTTAACACATTGATTATCTTATCACATGACATATTTGCATGTGTGTAAACGTGTATATGAGAGATACAAAAACGTGCACAATGTTTTTGACGACTTTACGATGTCGAAAAGTCGAATTTTCAGAAAATGTTTTCTGATCACATTTTCTATTTTTATTTGAACTATTTATTTTGGTAAACAAAATTTGAAAAATGATTTTAATACCATTAATTAATATTTAAAAAATGTTTATTTGGTTATTCATAAGCATTTTTAAAATATTTAAAAATTATTTAAATATTCAAATATAAAGCGATTAATTTATGGGTTGTTACGCTCTCCCCCTTAGGAGAATTTCGTCCCGGAAATTAATACACAAAAGACAATGCAAAAGGTATGTATTGTACTTAGAAATTCATATAATAATACAAAGCACATATGCCATAATAGACATTCATAATGCATTCAAACATCAAACAACTAAGCTGGCATTGCATCACGGCAAGTTTCCCTAATACGATCCTCAGTCTCAAAAGTACAGTCACGGGGATCATCACTCCACTGAACCTTCACAAGCTTAACCACCTTGCTCCTCAATCTCCTTACATCTCAATTTACAATATGAACTAGGTGTCGGACTACCGTCAAATTCGGTTCTATCTCTTAGTTTTTCTGAACAGATGTCTCAACAATCAAAGATGGATCATGAACATGCTTTCTCAGATGAGATGCATGAAAAACATTATAAACATCTAACAATCTCTCAAGCAATTCTACTATATAGGCTATCGATCCAATTCCCTCAAGGATTCTAAATAGTCCAATGAATCTAGGTGCTAGCTTTCCTGCCCTTCTGAATCTCACAACTCCTTTCATCGGGGAAAATACCAAATCCCCGACCACAAACTCTAAGTCCCTTCTCCTCTGATCGGTATAACTTTTATGTTGATCCTGGGCTTCCTTCATCCTTTCCTTGATCATAGCCACTTTCTCTGATGCTTCTCGAATTATCTCTGATCCAAGAACTTAACGGTCTCCAGTCTCAACCCAACATAAAGGTGATTTACATGGTCGCCCATACAAAGCTTCATAGGGCGCTATGCCAATGCTAGCTTGGTAATTGTGGTTATAAGATAACTCTACCAAATATATATGATCTTCCCAAAAACCTCCAAAATCCAAAATGCATGCTCTCAAGAGATCCTTTAAAATCCGGTTCGCCCTTCCGGTTTGTCCGTCTATTTGCAGGTCGTAGGCGATAACCAATCCATCCCCAAAAGTAAGCCAAAACCCATGAACCCAAGAGCGAATAAGTCGAACGAGAAGTGCCAATCTTGATGAGAAATATGCACTTTTAGACACACGGTATCAAGATTGGTCGGACCCCGAATTGGGTTCGACACACAAAGAGAATTGTCTAAAAGAATGGATTTGAGGTTAAACTTATCAACAAGGTCTACTGAAATGAAACTATGGGATGCACCGATGTCGAATAATACTCTAACAGGAATATCGAAAATGGATAATATACCTTGCAATGCCTACTTTCCTTTTGGATATGCAGAAGTAGATGGTATTTCCTCGATAGTAAAAGCTCATCCCTATGATCCCTTCTTTGGAAAAGGGCACTATTCTATTGCAATTGTAGCAGAGTGGTCTACTAGCTGGGTTCGGGCACTGATTTGCAAAGTAGCCTATTTGGTTGCACTTACAACAAAGGATCTTGGTCAAGTCTAACTTCTTGTTGTGTAGTGGAGCTCCCCCTCCAGGCTTCTTCCCTGACCAATTCTTCTTCCCTTTGCACTTGAAAAACGGCTTACAAATAAATGGTATCACTGATAAAGGTTGGGCATTAACTGTTGGCAATACTCCTTTCTGATCTCCTTGCTCAATATCAAGAGACTCAAACCTCAAAGCCATACTAATCATATTTGTAAAGGTACCATTAAGATGAGTGATCATTTCCTAATGGAATTCTGGTCGCATTACTTTCACGAACATTTCATTCTTTCTGAGTGGCTTATCAATCAATCCTTGTCCAAAGTGGGACAATGATTGAACTTATCCTCAAACTGCTACCACTGTCATCGCACCTTGTTTCAAATCCATAAAACATCTGAACAACTGAGTCCTTCTCACTTTTGGGATAAACTGAGCTTCAAAAACCTCTTTAATCTATGCCTAAGAGAAATCTTCTTCTAGTGTATTCATGGTGACTGAATCCAACCAATCCATTGCTGCTTTCTAAAGCTGACGCGATGGCAACAATCTCTTTCAAGCATCTCCCAACTGAAGATCCACGAACATCCTTTCACAAAAGAAGAGCCATGTCTGGACTCCCAAAATATCTTCAGTTCCATAAAAAGGCATACCACCTAAAGCAGTGTTATTCTTGCACAAGGCCACAAAGTTCTAAGGCGGCTGAATTTGCATCACTACTTCCACTACCGGCTCTATAAATGGCTCATTTCTAGGAGCTCTGCCATTTGTAGCTATGCTGGTCCTAGATCCCCTTCCTCTTCTTCCCCTTGTACTCATTTTCAATAACCTTGATAAAATGTATTATTAGAATACAAAGAAAGGGTCAAAGATGATAAAAGGGAAACTTGAAAAAAAGGATCTAAAACCAGACTTTTAGGGGAGAAAAAGAAATGGCTCTCTCAAGATTAACTCGTTCTAGGGCTCGATTCACCCTATCTCTAATGTGTTATAGCCAATAAGGCTAAGGTGTTCGCTCAATCGAAGCTCTGATACCAAATGTGACGTCCCACCTTTTTGACCCCTAGGAACGACGCTTAACACATCCTCGGCATTCGTGTGCCTTTACCCAATAATCGAAAAGACGAATCATTGTGAGGTAAAATAAAGAACGGATAGAAATCTCACAATGGAACTTCTAAATAAATCATAACAGTCAATAGTACATTAGGTTACTCCTTAATAAGGAGTTATCAGAGTTACACAAAAGTACTACAAATCAGCTTGGGCAGTTATAACATCCTGCCTTTACATATGCTGAAAAAAATTACACTTACAAAAACAAGATAATATAGTAGAAGAGATAACTAAGAAGATGAAAGCCTCTTACTTAGACGTGGTCTTCAAAAAAGCCCTCAAAAGACCTACTACTCTCGGACTATTCAAATAAAATGAGTACCCAAGAGTTTAGGGAAAACAAACAAATTAGGTAAGACGATATGTCTGGTATGAGTAAAACTTTTAAACAATAGGTGTGCAATTACACATAAACATATGAGACCACACTGCTGAACACAGAACGGGTTTACTCCCATATAAATAACCATCTAAACGTAAAGAATGGATAACTAATTAAACACTATGAAGAGTGGTTGACTCTTCCCTATGCAAATAAGGAAATAATTTTGAAGGTTCGAATCAAATAAGAAAAGGAAAATATCCAACAAATGACTAGGAAGGTGCACCACCCTTGAAGTATACCTCTAGTAATATACTTCTGAGAAGCTCATGTACTCCGTGAGACTTCTCAGAAATGTACCAATCGGACCCTGCCAAACCATACCAAGAATCCGAATATTCCAAATCTAAATGGGTAAATGAATCCGATCTAGATGAGATGTGAAAATAACCTAATGTGAGCAACCCCACATAGCTGGACGTCCTTTCGTGCTTTGGGTTCCGTCATTTACCGACAAAGGATAACAAAGCCCAACGGAGCAATAAATCGTCTTAGAATGATGATAAAAAAGAAGCTAAATTAACTGTTAGCTGAGGAACCAACTATCGAAGGTATAAAATGGTCGTATATGGATAATAATTCTTGTATACTTACTATCACTCATCGCATTCAAACTTGTACTATTTCTTGGTTAACAATAATACCGGACAAGTCAAGGTGGTTTTACCTCAAAGTCATGTCCCACAATTATTCTTATCTTTCGAAATAGCGGCAAATCAACTTCTTCGATGTTTAGTGCTAATTATACAAACAAATCATTTCCGTACAAGTGAATCGCTTTATGGAAATTAATTCATTTTCATAAACAATTCAAACTTTTTCTTTTAAAAACCCGAATTCGTACTTGGCTTCAAATTACAAGTATTAGCTTTAAAACACCTTGTTATAAGAGTTTACAAGCTTTGAAACATCATTAAAAAGGATTTAAAAACTTAAAACATCCTTATTACATTGATAAATTAAAATTAAAACTTTGTTAACTAGTTAATTAATTTACTTCTATAACCTTTAACTAAAAAGAGTAAATCTCCTTTAGACATCATTAATTCAATTAATTAATAATATTGTAAATTAAATAATAGTTAAATATCATTATTTAAATGTGATTAATTATTTTAAAACTTTATTTAAAGAAAGATTAATTAAGGTTAAACAGATTTAATAACCTTTAAAAGTCATTAATTAAAAAGAGTTAATTAATTTTAAAAAAATCATTAACTAATAAATAACTAAATCTTAATCCATCATTATCAAAAGATTAATTAGCCTTAAACATCATTAAATAAAATGATTAATTAAATTTAAAACATCATTAAATAAAATGATTAATTAAAATTAAAACATCATTAACAAAGTAATTAGTTGAATTTAAAACACATCATGTAACGACCTGGCATTTCGAACCATTCAAATCGACAATCATCTGCTCATGTCAGACTTGAATTGCTCAAAACAACAGATTGTTAATTTTTATATTGGCAAAACTCAGCATATACAGTAAATAAATCAATTACAGAATCACAAACACAGAATAATATAACAATAAGCATCGGAATATATAAATAGTAGTTCATGAAGCTACTATATAAACACCAGAGTTTAAAACAAAATACAATAGAAATCTCAAATGCAGAGTAGTACACAGAAGTCTCCAATACAAATGAAAATGACAAATTTGAACATAGATAACTGGAAATGGCTAAAGTAACTGAAAACATCATTTTACGTTACGTGGGTTATCTTCTGTTTTTTTAATGAAAATAACCCGGAGTTTAAGTAATTAAGTAATTATAATTGGAAATCTTAATTCCGCTGTGACGACCCGGCTTTCATTCCACAGAAAATGTATCATAAATAAGAAAGAAATAGATAGAAATAGAAAAGATAGAAGAAAGAACTAACAAATATCAGAATCTCACAGCAGAAACGGAACAAAATATAATATATCACATAACCATCACATAGTCTATACACATATCAGAGTTACCCAGTTATACAACATTCAAACAAGACAGTCATGTGTATCTGTCATTACATTACATCCCACAAAATATATCATAGGGTCATTAAACAATGGAAATATACATATATATATAGCTACGCCAAGTCTCCATCTCCATATCCTTCCAAAATTCGTCTAAGCAAAACCTGATCACTTGGCTACTCATAAAAATTTAAGTACCCAAGAGTTTAAGAAAAACAGAAATAAACTCCGGGTCAGACATGGGTCTGGTGTGAGTAAACGGTTAAACTGTTTAACTTAGAAAATCTTTGAAATAAAAGGTATCTCGTAAGACTCTTCGCCAATAAATACGAACAAGCTTTTCCCTTACGATAACCAAAACATTTGATAGGAAATTTAATTATATAAAAATAGGGTCTAGGGTTTTCAGATAAATATTCACATAGCCGAAATTGTTACATTCATTAAATTCCAGCATACATAAGTATACAATCAAGTCCGAGATCACTTATTGGAGATTAAATTCCATACAATGGCAGGGCTACTGGGGTACCGCCCATCACAGTACGTGGCATAGATCAACGTACCGAGGATCCCTCCCGATCCCCTGCAACACAAAGCCGGAGCTATTCCTTACTGGATAGTCCGAATAAGACAACCCTACGGTTGTGGCCAAACAACCGCCCACACAGCCGAATAAAAAGGGACTCTAGACAGGGAAAATCTTATCCTACTTGGGTGCTACCCACTTAGCCTTGCTGCAACTCCCCTATTTTAGCCATTCCGGTTGATGAGGCTTGAGGCTACGATTACCTTTAGAACACATCTCTCTTAGAATGCTCATCGTCCTTCTGACGATGTTCTGAAAGCATTCAATCCATTCAAGTCCGTTCCGGGTTCGAATGAAACCGAAGGCATTATCTCATTACACTCATTTTGGAATCACCCTCAGAGTTAACGACAATAACCCTTGCATTCTGAAACTCCATCTCGATCTTCACTTTGTGATGTCACGACCTATCGTTTAACTTGGATCGATGTGGTTTTCGGGTAATCAAATTTGATACCCGATCCCGGTCTCATCGAAATCCAAACGTATCTTAAAGGTCAAGTTGTTTAGGGTTTTAAACAATTTAATTCAACACTTTGAATTTACACAGTATTCATCATAGATATATATAATATAATATCAAAGAATATCACAGATTATCATCCAATAGATATCAACCAATCCAGACATTCTACTCAAACAATCATCCAAACAGAATTTATTAATCCACATTATAATTAATTTAATTATCTTAAATTAAATTAATTACTTAAGAACTAATCACTTAATCCTGCTTAATCAGATTATTAATTGATTACAACTATTTATTTAATTAATCAATTCTTAATTAGCTTTATAAATCAATTAATTAATCTTTAATTAATTTATTAATTATTCCTTAATTATTAATTAATAACCTTAATTATTAATTAATAAAACTTAATTACAAATTAATTAACTCTTAATTACTTATTTAATTAATCCTTAATTACAAATTAATTAATATCTAATTACTCAATCATTAATCCTTAATTAATTACTTAATTAATTGACTACTAATTATTAATTAATTAACTTTAATTATCTAATTAATAATTATAAATTATAAATTAATTAAGCCCTTAATTAATTAATTTATAATATTTAACTATTAATTATTTACTTAATCAATAATTAAAATAATTAAATTCACTTTAGTTACTTCATTTAAAAATCTTAATTACATTTAAGACAAACATCATCTTTGTTAATTAATTAATCACATCATTTAAACATTAACCTTTTATTAACATTAATGATATTTATAGAAATAATTAGGTTTAAAATATTTTAAAGTTTTAACAAACTTAAATTAACAAACATACCATTTCTAAATTAAAGTTTATGAACATTTAAAAAAAATTAGAAAAGGTTTTAAACACAAAACCATTTTAAAATTTCAAACTTTATTTTATAAAAATCTTTAAACATGCTTAACACTCTTCCTTTAGTTTAAAAAAGAAAACTTAAACTACTAATGCTACCCCTCACGAACACGAGCAAACTCGAGCCCGACCCTCAAACATCCCGAGACTCTCTTCGAGTCGCCTACGACTCATTTCCCTGACTCACCACATCAACGATGTGCACGTGCACAGTACCTCGACGACCCTCCGACAAACTCTACTACCTACGGTAAGTCATAAACCATCACGACACTCGAATACGAACATCCAAACGAAAGCGTCTAACCCAAATCGAAAACGAGCCTTCAGCTCGAAACTGGAGTTCAACATCGCCGGAAAGAAACGTCTCGCAACCACGCCTTCGACCACCAGAGCTTCACAACCTCCGGCCAGACCTCGTTGATCCTCCGCACCACCATTTCCCTGAATCCCGTACATCTCGATCAACTAAAGATGACCCAGTCATCTCGTTTCCGACCACGACAAAACAAGGGTGTTAAACCCTAGTTCATCCAATCGCCGACGCCACGAAGATCAATACTCTCCTCTACTATTTTTCTCGACATCGACGAACCCCAAACTCGCTCCAGCAAAAACCTCGACCACCAGAGATAACCCCATCACCTGAATTTGCTCGAAATCACATTCTGGTCATCACCGCAATGCTACCTCAATTCCCAAACTAAAATTTGTGATTTTAGTTTTAAAAATCAAATTTTCCAAAGACGATTCAAGTTCCATACTTGAATCTACAAATTAAATTAATTGTTTTTTTTACATTTTTAAAATCCTTACTGTATTTACTTAATTTCTAGAGATTTTCAAAGCTATTTTGCTTGAATAAAAATTTTAAATTTTAATCTATATTTAAACAACATATTATGTTTGAATTTCACAGCCCAACAATGATCAGATAAAAGAATATTGAATTTTGACTTACTTTTAAACTTTGTACTTTGAAAACAGAGAAGTACAGACACCCAAACATGCACAGATCAGACATATATATATATATATACATAGAGATTCATATCTATATATGTAAACATGCAGCACAAACATCATCCAAAAATACACATGCACTAACATTTATCACCCTAAGCATTTTAGTTAAATGTTTACTCACCTGTTAGTGATGTTGAACAGAGTGTTTGAATTTGAGATGTTTGAAAACTTTAAACTTGAATAGCTTAAATCTGTAACTTTGAATTGCTTTGTTTAGATTTGAGGTTGCTGATTCTTGCAAACTTGAATCTTGCAGAAGAAACTTTGAAACTGATTTACTGGAATTTTGATTTACTTGAATTCTTGAATTTGTTTGAAAATGTTTACAGGTTTTGGTATTTTTTTTCTGATTTGTAAAATGGCTGCAGCTTGTTCTTAGAAAATGAGATGGGAAAAATGAATGAAGAAGAAAAAGTAAGGCTATATAGATTTAATTTTTGATTTATTAAAATTAAAGAAAATAAAATAAAAATGTGACACTTGTCACTAAACTCACTTAATTAGTTAACACATGTTATTAGGGGTGATTATAAGTTAACACATGTATCTTCATGCATAATTACATTTTTAATTATTTAATAAATCTTTTAATTTTTCTAATAAAGAAATACATATTTTAATTATATAAATGGAAATCTTTTTAAAGAAATAGAATAAAACAAACTATATTTATACAAAACCATTTATGTCATGCTTTTAAATCTAAAATATATATTAAGATATATATATATATCATCTTTTTGAAATCCAAATATAAAGTTCAATTCATTTTTTAAATATAATTTAAAATCAATTTAAAATCAATTTGGTATATATATTTAAACAAACACCATTTAAATTTTGAAAATAATATTCTACTTAAAATCTATATTCACACACACAGACATATATATATACACACACACACACACACAACACATTTTTATTGTTTGAATCTAACAATTTTGCCAAATTTAATTAATTTATAAAGGAGATTATCATATTTAATTTCTTTGAAATTTCCGGGATATCACATTCTTCCCCCCTTAAAAGAATTTCGTCCCCAAAATTAAAAACAAAAGATAATCCAAAATTTTATTTCATTTCAACAAACCAAGCATACATATCATCCATACAACAACCAAACAGACAATTTATTCAAACAAACAATCATTAGCTATCCGGACACAGATCCGGATAAGCCTTCCTAAAACTATCCAGAGTCTTTGAGGTACAATCTCTGGAATCCTCGCTCCACTGTACCTTGACTAGCTTCACCACTTTGCTTCTGAGTTGCCTCTCATCTTGATCGATTATCTGAACAGGATGCCTTACAACAGATAAGTCTGGCTCGATCTCTAAATCTTCCTGCACTGTTGGCTCCATAACAAGAGATGGATCATGCACGTATTTCCTCAAATGAGATAAGTGAAACACATTATGAATTCCATCCATCCGATCTGGCAACTCAATCCTATAGGCCATGGTACCAATTCTCTCCAGCACTCGGAATGGACCAATATATCTCGGGGCAAGTTTTCCCGTCTTTCCAAATCTAATAGTTCCTTTTATCGGGGAAATTTTGACAAAGACCAGATCTCCAATCTAAAATTCCAATTGTCTTCATCTCTTGTCTGCATAATTCTTTTGACGGTCCTGCGCTGCTTTCATTCTCTTCTTGATAAGCTCCACCTTTTCAGAAGCTTCTCGAATCAAATCTGGACCGAGAACCAGACGATCTCCCGACTCTACCCAACAGGATGGGGATCTACAAGGTCTTCCATAAAACGCTTCATAGGGTGCCATCTTGATACTCGCTTGATAACTATTATTGTAAGAGAATTCTACTAAATGTAGATGGTCTTCCCAAGATCCACCAAAATCTAGAATACAAGCCCTCAGCATATCTTCAAGAATACGATTCAACCTCTCCGTCTGTCCATCTGTCTGGGGATGATACGCTGTACTCAGACTCAAACTCGTCCCCAAAGCTGACTGCAAAGCCTCTTAAAATTTGCTGGTGAAGATAGGATCACGATCACTTACTATGCTGATTGGAAACCATGCAGTCTAACAATCTCTCTTAAGAAAATCTCGGCCAAAGACACTGCAGTACGGGTAGCCTTAACCGGAATAAAATGGGCGCTTTTGGTTAGCCGGTCAACAACTACCATATTCCTTCATTTCCCTTTTTGGTCCTTGGCAAACCATCGATGAAATCCATAGAAATCATTTCCCATTTCCACTGTGGAACTTCCAAAGGCTGCAATAATCCTGCGGTCTTCTGCTGATCGCCTTTCACCTGCTGACAGATCTCACATCCATTAACGAAAGCAGCTACATCCTTCTTCATGCCCTTCCACCAGAAGACTCTCTTCATATCTTTATACATCTTTGAAATTCCTGGGTGAATACTCAGCCTGGAGCAATGACTCTCTGACAAAACTTCTTATTTCAAATCCTTGGAATTCGAAACACAAATCCTTCCGTTGATCTTTAATGTTCCTTGGTCATCAATCTCAAAACTGGAACACTGACCATTCTCGACTCTACTGATGATACCTCTCAATCTTCCATCCGATCTTTGCTTACTCGAAATTCTTTCCAAAAGAGATGGAACAACTTCCAATATAGACAAAACGACATTCCTACTTAGAGCATCCGCCACAACGTTCGCCTTCCCTGGAGTATACAGGATATCCAAATCATAAGATGCAAAAATTCAACCCATCGCTGCTGCCTCAAATTTAGATCTTTCTGGGAGAAAAGATACTTCAAAGGTTTGTGATCCATAAAAAGCTCGAACTTCTCTCCTAGCAGATAATGCCTCCAAATCTTCAAAGCAAAGACAATGGCCAATAACTCCAGATCGTGCGTAGCGTAATTCTTTTCATGTGGCTTCAACTGCCTACTCGCATATGCAATTACTCTTCCATTCTGCATCAACACCGCACCCACTCCTATAATACAAGCATCTGTATAGACTTCAAACTTGCTCTTACCATCAGGAATAGCTAGAACAGGTGCACTGGTCAGCCTTGCCTTCAAATCCTGGAATGCTTCTTCAAACTCGGGGGTCCACTTAAACTTTGCTCCTTTCCTAGTCAACTTGGTTAAATGCAAAGAAATCTTAGATTAGTCCTTAATAAACTTCATGTAGTAGCCAGCTAAACCCAGAAAACTACTGACTTCCGTTGGAGTCTGCGGTTGCTTCCACTCCTGAATAGTTGCTACCTTGGTTGGATCTACAGAAATACCTTCTCCAGAAACAATATGCCCCAAAAATCTGACCTCCGACTTCCAAAAATGGCATTTCGAAAACTTGGCCTTCAGAACATGCCTTCTCAGAGTCTCCAACACTATCTCCAAATGTTGCTTATGCTCCTCTTCAGACTTGGAATAGAAAAGAATATCATCGATGAACACGAGTACAAACTTATTCAACACATCCCGAAAAACTCGGTTCATCAGGTCAACAAAGTAGGCTGGAGCGTTGGTTCATTCGAAAGGCATAACCAACCACTCATAGAAACAATTTGGTCCTCTAAACGTAGTCAAGGGTATACTATCCTCAGCTACCCTTAACTGATGGAAACCTGATGCTAGATCTAACTGAGAGAAAACTGAAGCTCCATGCAACTGATCAAAGAGATCATCAATACGAGGTAATGGATACTTATTTCGGATAGTCACTTTGTTCAATTCTCTATAATCAACACAGAACCTTAGCGATCCATCTGACTTTGTTACAAAGACAACGGCAGAACCCCAACTGGAAAAACTAGGCCGGATCAAACCTTTCTCTAAGAAATCTTGGGTCTGCTTCACCAACTCTTCTCTCTCCTTTGGTGCTATTCTTCTACTAGGCTGAACAACAGGTACTGCCCCTAGAATTAGATCAATTTGAAACTTTATCTCTCGAGGTGGAGGTAAACACTTGACTTCCTCGAATACATCAGGAAAATCTTTAACCACATCAATATCTCCTCCCTTCTCTTGAGAAGTCTCAACTCCATGTAAAAGACTACTCAAGTGAACTCCAGAACTATCACACGTCACTTTAGCAATCCTACCCAGATCAGTTTCCAACGAAACTGTTCTCTCTTCACAATTAAGGACAGCTTTATGTTTATCAAGCCAATCCATTCCCAGAATAAGGTCAAACCCTTTAAAATCTAATACATAAGGCTCACACGAAAAACTATGGGAAAGATAAGTAATTCGCAAGCCTTTACAAATCATATTAAGTCGGGTTACTCCCCTATGGGATTAGAGACGCAAATATAATTTTCCACGACACTAGGGATAAGGTGAAATTTTACTACCATCTCCAAATAAATAAAACTAAGAGATGCTCCAGAATCAAATAATACTTTAACATAAACACCATTGATAAGCAAAGTACCTTCCAAAACTCCCTTGCCCTTAGAAGAGGTTGATGGTGCACCTTCCAAAGCAAATACTTTGTTCGGTTGGACTTTTTGAAGAAGCGGGCAATCTTTTACCATGTGTCCCGGTTGATGGCAGTTAAAGCACAAAGACTTCTGAACCATTGCTGATCCTGGTCCATTATGATGCTGCTGCTGAGATCCTCTCCTGGGACATTTATTAGCCAAGTGACCCTGTTGTTGACAAATATAGCACTTACGAGGTCCATTGCTTCCTCCCTGCTTCCCTTTTCCTTGCTTCTTCCAATTTGGATTGAACTTTCTTTTATTTGGTTTGGAAGAATTCCCTCCTGAAGCTGCTACAGGTGCCACTGGTTTCTTATTCATGATTTCCTCATATCTTAAAGCCATGCCGATCAACTCCACAAAAGATCCTTTCAGATGAGCCGCCATCTTTTCATGGAACTCAAGCCTCATTCCTTGCACAAACATCTCATTCTTCTTAAGGGATGTATCAATCAATCCAAGTCCGTAGCGAGATAATTCATTGAATTTGGTCTTATATTCAGAAACAGTCATACTTCCTTGCTTTAGATCCAGAAATTCTCTATATAAACGGGTCTTCCCAGCTGTTGGCATGAACTGTTCCTCAAACAATTCTTTAAATCTGCTCCAAGAAATCTCATCTTCAGAAATATTCACGGTAACTACATCCCACCAAGCTGCAACACCTTCTTTCAGTTGCCATGATGCCATCACTCTCTTCTGCTCATCAGACATATCCAAACTCTTAAAGATGCGCTCGCATGAGCGTAGCCAAGCTTGAACCTCAATTATTATCTCCGATCCTTTAAATGAATACCCTCCAAGGTTGGTGAAATCCTTGCATAATGCAGCAAAACTAACTCGAGGCGGTGCTTGATTCATAGCCTCACTAGCATTCTGACCCCTTCCATCATTAGTCGACATGCTCCCTGCAACTCTGCCTCTTCTTCCTCGAGAACTCATGTTGGCAACCTGGACAGGTAACCCAACAAATTTAGATAGGTTTATATATATAATTATATAAAAAAATTACAACTACGCGCTCTCAAGACAGATACTACTCCAGAGCCTAGGTATTATCTCAACCTATGCTCTGATACCAACTGTGACGACCTGGCTTTCATTCCACAGAAAGACGTATCATCAATAAGAGAGAAATAGATAGAAATAGAAAAGATAGAAGAAAGAACTAACAAATATCAGAATCTCACAGCGGAAACGGAACAAAATATAATATATAACATAACCATTACATAGTCTTTACACATATCAGAGTTACCCAGTTATACAACATTCAAACAAGACAGTCATGAGTATCTGTCATTACATTACATCCTACAAAATACATCATAGAGTCATTACACAGCGTTAAGATACATACATACATACATATATATATATATATATAGCTACGCCAATTCTCCATCTCCATATCCTTCCAAAATTCATCTAAGAAAAACCTGATCACTTGGCTACTCATAAAAATTTGAGTACCCAAGAGTTTAAGAAAAACAGAAATAAACTCCGGGTCAGACATGGGTCTGGTGTGAGTAAATGGTTAAACTGTTTAACTTGGAAAATCTTTGAAATAAAAGGTATCTCGTAAGACTCTCCGCCAATAAATACGAACAAGTTTTCCCGTACGATAACCAAAACATTTGATAGGAAATTTAATTATATTAAAATAGGGTCTAGGATTTTCAGATAAATATTCACATAGCCGAAATTGTTACATTCATTAAATTCTAGCATACATAAGTATACAATCAAGTCCGAGATCACTTATTGGAGATTGGATTCCATACAATGGCAGGGCTACTGGGGTACCGCTCATCACAGTACGTGGCCTAGATCAACGTACCGAGGATCCCTCCCAATCCCCTGCAACACAAAGCCGGAGCTATCCCTTACTGGATAGTCCGAATAAGACAACCCCGCGGTTGTGGCCAAACAACCGCCCACACAACCGAATAAAATGGGACTCTAGACAAGGGAAAATCTTATCCTACTTGGGTGCTACCCACTTAGCCTTGCTGTACCTCCCATGTTTTAGCCATTCAGGTTGATGAGGCTTGAGGCTACGATTACCTTTAGAACACATCTCTCTTAGAATGCTCATCGTCCTTCTGACGATGTTCGGAAAGCATTCAATCCATTCAAGTCCGTTCTGGGTTCGAACGAAACCGAAGGCATTATCTCGTTACACTCATTTTGGAATCACCCTCAGAGTTAACGACAATAACCCTTGCATTCTGAAACTCCATCTCGATCTTCACTTTGAGATGTCACGACCTATCGTTTAACTTGGATCGATGTGGTTTTCGAGGAATCAAATTTGATACCCGATCCCGGTCTCATCGAAATCCAAACGTATCTTAAAGGTCAAGTTGTTTAGGGTTTTAAACAATTTAATTCAACACTTTGAATTTACACAGTATTCATCATAGATATATATAAGGGACAGTTTGGCACAGGTCCCTAATAAGTTTCAAAATACATAAAAACCCCAGTAAAATAAAGTTTGTAAATTAGGTCCGTAGAATTAAGTTACTGAATAATGACATACACTTATGCAATTATTCAGTGAATAATTGCAGACATTTATGCAATTATACCAAAAAATTGTGGAAAATTCCGCAATTATTCATCCAAAAAATTGCGGAAAATTCCGCAATTATTCACCCAAAAAATTGCGGAAATTTACGCAATTTTTTCAAAAAGTTGCGGAAAATTCCGCAATTATTCACCAAAAAAATTGCATAACTATATGCAATTACTTAGTAACTTAATTCTAGGGACCTAATTTACTCACTTTTTTTTACTGGGGTTTTTGTGTATTTTGAAACTTACTAGGGACCTGAGCCTAATATTCACTATATATAATATCATATCACAGAATATCACAGATTATCATCCAATAGATATCAACCAATCCAGACATTCTACTCAAACAATCATCCAAATAGAATTTATTAGTCCATATTATAATTAATTTAATTATCTTAAATTAAATTAATTACTTAAGAACTAATCACTTAATCCTGCTTAATCAGATTATTAATTGATTACAACTATTTATTTAATTAATCAATTCTTAATTAGCTTTATAAATAAATTAATTAATCTTTAATTAATTTATTAATTATTCCTTAATTATTAATTAATAACCTTAATTATTAATTAATAAAACTTAATTACAAATTAATTAACTCTTAATTACTTATTTAATTAATCCTTAATTACAAATTAATTAATATCTAATTACTCAATCATTAATCCTTAATTAATTACTTAATTAATTGACTACTAATTATTAATTAATTAACTTTAATTATCTAATTAATAATTCTTAATTATGAATTAATTAAGCCCTTAATTAATTAATTTATAATATTTAACTATTAATTAATTATTTACTAAATCAATAATTAAAATAATTAAATTCACTTTAATTACTTCATTTAAAAATCTTAATTACATTTAAGACAAACATCATCTTTGTTAATTACATAATCACATCATTAAAACATTAACCTTTTATTAACATTAATGATATTTATAGAAATAATTAGGTTTAAAATATTTTAAAGTTTTAACAAACTTAAATTAACAAACATACCATTTCTAAACTAAAGTTTATGAACATTTAAAAAAAATTTAGAAAAGGTTTTAAACACAAAACCATTTTAAAATTTCAAACTTTATTTTATAAAAATCTTTAAACATGCTTAACACTCTTCCCTTAGTTTTAAAAAAAAACTTAAACTGCTAATGCTACCCCTCACGAACACGAGCAAACTCGAGCCCGACCCTCAAACATCCCGAGACTCCCTTCGAGTCGCCTACGACTCATTTCCCTAACTCACCACATCAACGCTGTGCACGTGCACAGTACCTCGACAACCCTCCGACGAACTCTACTACCTCCGGCAAGTCATAAACCATCACGACACTCGACTACGAACATCCAAACGAAAGCATCTAACCCAAATCGAAAACGAGCCTTCAGCTCGAAACTGGAGTTCAACATTGCCGGAAAGAAAAGTCTCGCAACCACGCCTTCGACCACCAGAGCTTCACAACCTCCGGCCATACCTCGTTGATCCTCCACAGCACCATTTCCCTGAATCCCGTACATCTCGATCAACCAGAGATGAACCAGTCATCTCGTTTCCGACCATGACAAAACAAGGTTGTTAAACCCTAGTTCATCCAATCGCCGACGCCACGAAGATCAGTACTCTCCTCTACTATTTTTCTCGACATCGACGAACCCCAAACTCGCTCCAACGAAAACCCCGACCACCAGAGATAACCCCATCACCTGAATTTGCTCGAAATCACATTCTGGTCATCACCGCAATGCTACCTCAATTCCCAAACTAAAATTTGTTATTTTAGTTTTAAAAATCAAAATTTCCAAAGACGATTCAAGTTCCATACTTGAATCTACAAATTAAATTAACTGATTTTTGTTAATTACTCTTAATTAAGATTGATTAAATCAATGATGAGAAATTAATTAATTTGTAATTAATTAATTAAGTAATTAGAGGTTAATTAACTGGTAATTAAGAAGTACTTAATTAAGTTTATTAATTAATAATTAGGTTTTATTAATTAACAATTAAGAAATAATTAATCTATAAAGATTAATTAAGGATTAATTAACTGATACTTAAGGATTAATTAATTTGTTATTAAGTTTTATTAATTGATAATTAAGGTTTATTAATTAATAATTAAAAGAATAATTAATCTGTAATTAAAGATTAATTAATTTGTTTAAGGGTAAGTAAGGGATGAATTACTCAAGTGTAATTAATAAAATGAATGTGATTAATTTAAGTTAATTAATTTGTAAATTAATTAAAGATAATCACTTGATAAGGAATTAAGTATGATACTTAATGAGATTGATAAGTGTAATTACTTAGTGTAAGTAATTAATGGGAAATTACTAGATGTAATTAATTAAAGGGGATTACTTAATGAAAAGTAATTGAAGTATAATTACTTTGTAAAAGTAATTAAGGATTAATTATTTGGTGTAATTAATTAAAGGATTAATATAATTAATTAAGGAGTTAATTAATTAGGGTAAGTAATTACAGGATGGTAATCACTGTTTATGATTTATTTAAGGTAAGTTAATGGAGATAATTAATTAAAGTTTAATTAAATTTCTTAATTAATCCTTTATTATTAATTTATTAAATTAATTAATTATACTTAAATTTTCTTAATTAACTTAATTAATCTCAAATCATTAAAAACCTTAATTATCTTAAGATAAAACATTATCTTATTAATGCCTTAATTATCATTAAAAGATTTTATCTTAATAATTAACTTTACTTAATTAAATCATTAATTGAGTTTTAAAATAAAATAATCATTTAACTTGATAAATTAAAGTTACCAAATCATAACTTCCTTTAAATGCTTTAAACATTATCAAGAAATAGTTTTAAAACTAATTTCAATTTAAATTTAAAAACTTGCTTTTATAAAAACTTTTTAAAATTTCATTCTAACTTAAGTTTTAAAATAACTTTAAATTTTATTTAACAAATCTAAAGTAAACAATTTCAAAACTTCTTAACCAATTGTTAAAGAAAACAATCATTATTTATATAAAGCAATTTATACAAGAAAACTTAAACTAAATTTATTTTTAAACTTCAAAAACTTTGTTATTTTAAAAAAAAACTTATAAAACTTTTAAAAACTGTTATAACTTAGCTTCGGGTTCAACCTGATCTTTACTCGAGACTGACCTCGAGTTCTTCTTCATCTTCTTTTATATTTTTTTTAAAACTGTATTTAGTTTAAATTTACAAACTGTTAAAAACCATAACAGTTAACACTCACGAACCCGAGTTCAAACTCGAGCCAACAAACCAAATCCCCGATCCTTCCTTCGAGACTAACCCACAACCAAAACCCACTGACACAAACATCACTTGTGCACGTACACCATCAACAGAGCCACCTCCGGCCTTCGATGATCTCTCCGGCACATCGCTAATCGATGCAGCAACCAACTCCGACCATCAGAACACTCGCACAAGCTACATATCGAAATCGAACAGTTCGATCCATTTTTGGAACCCAATCGATCAACCAAAAGCACCTCGTATCGCGATCCACTACCACCTGAGACCATGGTCTTCTGCCTGAACCTTGGCCAGAACCCCTAGCTTCGTTCCCCATAGGTCCGGTCACCCCCGATAATCCACTGACAATGAAATTATTTCGAAAACGATTCTGACAAAAATATGCCCTTAAACCCTACAACGATGCCGTACCGCCACCATGATGATCAAAAAATTCACCGATCATTTTTGCCAAGAACCCCTACCCTTCAGCATGCTCCAGTAATGAACACGAGACTCCATCACCCTCCGATCGCCAGAAATCACCAAAATCCCAATTTCCGTTCAACCCGAGAATTTTAAGTTTAAGTTTAAATCGGGATTCAAGTTTAATTTGAATCCTAATTTGAAATAAAATAAAGCTTTTGAATTTAAAAAGTTTTAAAAACAACTTTGAATGTTTTAAATATGGTTTAATTAAAGATTAATTACTTAATGTAATTAATTTAAATAGGATAATTAATCAAGGATGATTAATTGAAAAGTATCAAAATTACAAATACGCTCTCTCAAGAGAGACACCACTCCAGAGCCTAGGTATTATCTTAACCTATGCTCTGATACCACTGTAACGACCGCCATTCATTCCACAGAATGACGCATCATTAATAAGAAAGAAAGGGATAGAAAAGAGAAAAGATAGAGAAGAAAGAAAGAAACAACATCAGAATCTCAACAGCGGAACGAATAAATTATATTAATAACATAAGTATTACATAATATACAACGACTATCAGAGTTACACAGATTATACATCACATACTAGACAGATATAAACACATGTCTAGTTATTTTTACTCAATACAATACAGAGATCAATACAGAGATCAACACAGCGAAACTATATATCTACGAACGCTGAAGCCTCCTGCTCCATATCTCCTCCAGAATTCGTCAAAGCTAACCTGGATTCCTTGATTAATTACAAAAAAGTAATTAAACTCAAATTACTTCCATTAATAAATCTCCTTTAATTAATTACATCCAGTAACTACCTTTAATTACTTCCCTAAGTAGTTACACTTCATTAATTACATTTAAGTAATTATACTTATCAAATCACCAAGTGATTATGTTAAATTAATTAAACTTAATTAATTAATTTAAACTTATCAAATTTATTTAATTAATTACCTTAAGTAATTAATTCCTTTAATTACTTTCATTAAGTAATTATACTTAACCAATTTCATAAATGATCATCCTTAATTAATTAATCTAATTAATTATCAAAATTAATCATATTAATTAATTATTAAATAATCTCAAGTTAATGACCTTCATTAACTATTAACAATTCTTTAATTACTTTTCTTAAGAAATTAAACTTACATTAATCATTATTAATTACAAATTAATTTATCTTTAATAACCAATTAATTAATCTCTAATTATTTAATTAATTAAGTGCTTAGTTGTAACTTAATTACTTGATTAATTAATTTCCAACCATTAATTTATAGTCTAATCTTATCTAATTAATGATCCTTGATTTCAAATTAATTAACCTTTAAATTAATCACCTTACAATCCTAAATTACTTATTTATTAATCCATAATTATTAATTAATCAAAGTATTTAATCCCTCTTTAATTAACTTATTAATTTAATTTAACCTAAATCATTAAACCTTAATTTAATCATTAATAAGAATAAAGTTTTTATAAAATTTAAATTGTTTAAAGTATAATTTAAAATGATTTGAATTTAAAATGGAATTTGGTTTAAAACTCTTTTAATTTTTTTTATAAGATAAGTGTTTCTTTAACATATGATTTAAAAAGTTTTTAAATTGGTTTAAATTGTGTTAAAGTTAAATTTGTAATTTATTTTAAATCTTTAATTTGAAATGAATTAAAAGGAAGATTTAAAAGTAAAATGTTTCAAAGCCTTTTGTTAATGATAATTAAAGTAGTTATAAAGGGTAGCATTAACAGTTTAAGTTTTTTTTTAAACTAAGGGAAGAAGAAGATGGGAGGAAACTCGAGACAGTCTCGAGTAAGATGCGGGATTAACCCGAAGCAGGGATCGGGGGGGAAGAGTGTTAAGCATGTTTAAATATCTATATATAATGAGAATACCTCAAAATGAAGCTTTTGAAATATCCAAAACATCCTTCCAACATTCTTCTTTATGGTAAGGATATTTATGTAATTAGGGATTCCCACGTTCACGAATGGAGACAATATCTGCCGACTCTCCCATTGCATAAAATTACTCTTCTCTCAATGGGTTTTTCATACAAGATCCAAAATCACAATCAAAATCATTCTAAATGCCTTTATTATATACCATTTAACTTGAATCATGGAATTTCTGAACCAAGCATGGATCACAACTCAGTTTTAGCAAACGTGGGATGGTGGTGAAAGCAGAAGACTGAAAGATTCTTCCAGAGAGTTCATTGACACACAATAAGAAATTAACGGGTTCAATAGAAGGTCAGCCGACGCAGGACCAAGGGGCTCAATGGATTCAGGTATGTTTTCCTTTAAGGATCATTAATACTCCTTTTTGATGAACCTAGGGATTCGCACAATGGTTTTTTCCCTTTTGAGTAGTGAGCAGTCCTCAATAAGAGGAGAGACAGTGGTTATTTAATTGGCCCATGTGTGCTCCATGGGCGACAACCCATGTTTGGTGGAGGACACGCCGATGACTATTATACATTCACTCAGATACATCCACTACGAGTTGGAGGATATGTCTTGCCAACTCAAGTTCGATCGGGAAACTGAGCGTAGATTTGAGTGTATGCAATAGTTTATTCAAAGTAAAGGTTGTCAGGGATTTGAGCTTCAATTCTGTAAATGATTTTTTAAGAGTTTTGAGTCATCTTATTTAAAAGCTTTGAATCGTAATAAACATCGGAAGAAATTTAAGAAATGAAAGGGAGTAATTTATTCACTGGAAGGTATTAGTGCTTGGATTCTAATGAGATCATTGTAGAGGGATGCCCCAATTTATATGCAAGTGGAAAGAGTTTTACAAGTGACAACAGTTTGAATTTAAGTAGTTTATAATATAGTGGTAGTTTGAAGAAGAAATGATTAGGCTAAAAGAAAAGTTTGTATTGGAAAGGAGTATTAGAAGCTTTAAGCATTTCCATGTCTGATGTGTAGTGGTAGAAGCGGACTAGGTAAAAAGGCAGTTACAGTGGTAGTATCCACTATTTATTTACATGGAGAGTAGTTGGACCACATCAAGCTAAGATTTTGTCATATAATTTGGCTTATATAGTACAAATGCATTTTTTTACTCTAGATGTTGCAATATCAATCACATATCATGTATCATTGCTCAACCAAATATTTAATTTGTTTAACTCAAATAATTTTTACTTATGATCGAATAAATGAAATCGAAATGTAGAATTCACAAAGAGCATTGAGCATAGAGTTCTCATGTACAATAAAAATAATATCAAACCTAACTTTCTTAGCTTAGTATAAACACCCTTTATGGTTAAAGTTTTTCTGGATTTGCAGTACCCATCTTTTAATAGTGCTCAGTCATGGATACCATAGCTTTTGCCATGAATGCTCAGTCATAGTACCGCACAACAAATATGTAGCACATAATCATGTGAAATTACAGTCCAATTACTAAAGGTATGCCATGCATCATTTTGTGGTGTCCTGAGGTATATGTACGCAATTTCAAGTAAATTAGCTATAAGGAATTTCAGTTTTTTAATCACAGGCAAAAAGTAAATATACAGAATATGTGTTTTGCTTTTAGTTCTCTAATATATTTTGTTGTCCAAATAACGAGGCAACATCATGTTATAACGATTGTTGGACATGAGTTGATATAGTGCGATAAATTTAACAGAACTGCATAAACATTACTTTTGCATTTTTTTTATTTTGGATTTCAAACTTTAAATAGTGCCAATTTTTTGCATATGTTTCCTTTTATATTTTTTTTTTCTTTTATGCATTTTTTAACAAATTAGGATAAATTAATCGAATATAAAAAATTCATATTTGATAACTAATCTATCCATATGTAGTAGGGAAAACCCCTGAATGAAGCTTTTGAAATCACAAAGTTACTCTTTTGAATGCATCTGAAGTCGATGACATTTTAGTCATTTAGTTGCAATTGTTATTAACATTTTTATTAAGAGTTTCTCATTGCTTCTTCTTTTTTCTCGCTCCACTCTCAGCTCCTTCCTTCAACCACATCTAATATTTAGCGTCAGGTCTTCTTTTTTCAAATCCATTGAATTTAAAGTAAACAGTACATTATTTATTCGAATGTTATACAATTCTCTAATTTGCATACAAAAACAAAGTTTTGTTATAGGCTAATTTCTATGCTAACATGGGTTTAATTTTTTTATAGGTTGGGTATGGCAAACCAAAAGCAGATGGTTTAACTATAAAGAAGTAGGAGCAGATAATGCACACTTACATATCTCCACTTGGCCAACTTTCAAGCAGATATGTTAGATTCCATGTTATGGATATTTGGTGATTTATTAATGTTATTAATATGACCTTCTTTCTTATGATAAGAAATATTGTACTCATATTTTGATGTGTGCCATTATTTTGCATTTATGTATGGTTTTCCCTAAATTTTGATTAGACCTTATTTTTTAGCTTAGTGTCGACTGGAAATTCAATTTTTGGTGCAATCCTTTGTTTATTTATTTGTGCTTGAGTATATGTTTCCATGTCCAATTGATGACAAGAGTTAATGCAAAAAGAATGGAAGATAGAAGTTGTATGATATACAATTAAATAGGCATTTAGATATACAATTAAATAGGCATTTAGAATAAACGTTAGAAGTTGTATAATTGAAAAGAAGTGATGTCATTTATGTTAGAAGTTGTATAATATAATTAAAAGAGCATTCAAAATAAATTTATACTGATATATATGTCTGGCTTCTCACTGCTTTTGTTTCATCGTAACAAATCGTAGCATTATGATTGTATATCTAATTTAACAAATTGTGGTGCTCGCCAATCATAACTTCTATTGTATTTTATTATATATAATAAATTATGGTATTCAATGCAGAGGTTGGTTAATTAATTTAAATATTATCATGCGCAATTTAGGTTTAGTTCTCTATAGTCTCATATTAATACTAAATAATAAAAATCTGGCATTTAAGTTTACATATAGCACATTTATACAACATTTGCCTACATGATTCTTCATTAAAAAGTGATGTGAACTTTTTGGAATTTCTAAGAAGCAAGGTAAAGATTTTCCCACTGCTTTGTCCATGTTATTTGATTTAGTACCAAGGCAGTACTCAACAATTCTATGTTATACCAAAAGCATGTTATTTTTCCACCTATAGCATGCTCTCATATTACTTAAATATTTGTTGGTTTCATTTTAGTAGAAAGCATGGTTTTTGCTTTCGGAAGAATTGATATGTTATAAAATATGGATGTGCAGTTTTTGATGTGATTATAAAATTAGTTCTAACTTCATCCCGAATTAGTTCTTACTTAAGATGTTGCTACCAATTTAACCACTTTTTAACAAAAATACACATTTATGCAAAACACATGAGATACTTTGTATCGAGGCTTTGAAATTCATAAAGTTACCTTTCTCAACTGGAAAAAGGAATGTAATTAACAAATGTCGTTTTCATAAAATGAATTGAAGGATATTGTACATTTTGTTAAAGCAAACAAAGAAGCATGTAATAGTATGTCATTTACTCTTTTGTTTTTAGAAATAAACTGTAGCTACGTTAAGAAACCTATTATTTCCTATTAAGTATTTAAAGCATGAAAGATAATATACTTATCCATTATGATTTCAATATAATAATAATGTTCCTTTTAAAGATGAATATCTTCATGAACAAGGAAAACCGAACACTGAAGGAAAGCATCCAACATGTTTCTCAATAGCATTTCATGCTTTAGGATTTTGGTGAGATAATTTAAAAAAGATTTTTAACAATGGACGAAAGGATAGACACACACAATTTTTCTAAAATAATCATGTTATTTACCTCGAAGTACGTGCTTCCTAATACCTGACATTTGAATGACATTATACTGTCGACCTCCTTCGAATCGTACGACCATGAACTAATAACGGAAACCAAATTTTTAAAATAAAAAATAAATGTGGCAATCGATTACCGTTTGCCATCATTTATATATGCTGGACGATGGACGTTTTATTTTCATTAACTTATTCTAAATATTCATGTTTCTCATGACATTTTGATTATTTTATTAGTTTTATTCACAATATTTTTTTTCCATTGTGTTTACACAATACTAAATTTATGCATATAATTGATACATTGAGTTTTGGGTAGTTTGAACATATATTGCACTAAAAGATAGTTAACTTACTTTTTCTTGGACACGTCCAACGGACGTGCCATACATACTAGTTTTTATAAAATAAAAGTTTGAAATTTTAAAATGGTTTTGTGTTTAAAACCTTTTCTAATTTTTTTTAAATGTTCATAAACTTTAATTTAGAAATGGTATGTTTGTTAATTTAAGTTTGTTAAAACTTTAAAATATTTTAAACCTAATTATTTCTATAAATATCATTAATGTTAATAAAAGGTTAATGTTTTAATGATGTGATTAAGTAATTAACAAAGATGATGTTTGTCTTAAATGTAATTAAGATTTTTAAATGAAGTAATTAAAGTCGCATTTGATTAAGGAATAAATATAACTGGAATTAATTAAGGATTAATGTAATTAATTATAGTTAATTAATTAATGAAGTAATTAAAGGTTAATTACTGTATTTGATTAAGAGTAATTAATTTGTGAAATTAATTAAAGGATAATTACTTGAATGTAATTAAAGGATAATTAATCAAGAGTGATTAATTAAGGTGGATAATTAGAGGATGATTAATTAATTGATTTGTAATTAATTAATGTTTAAGTAAGCAAGATTTTTAATGATGAAGTAATTAATTTAGTTCACTTTAAATTAATTAGAGATGCAAGTAATTAATTTAATTCATTTTAAATTAATTTTATTTGGTGTGATTATTAATCATTGCTTATGTATGGATGAATGATATTGATTTCCTTAAATGGTTTGAAATCTCAGATATGAGATAAGTAATGTTGTGTGATATGGATACTTTGATTAAAGTATAATGATAATGTGGGTTATCTATTTGTGATGATAGTATGGATTATCTGTTTATAATGATAATAGGGATTATCTGTTTGTGATATTAATGTTGATTTTCTATTGTGAATTTGTGAATTATCTATCTGTGTGTATATAGATAATAGAATTGAATTGTTTTAAACTTTAAAACAACTTGGCCTTTAAGATACGTTTTGGATTTCGATGAGACCGGGATTGGGTTTCCAGATTTGGATATCCGAAAACCACATCGATCCAAATTAAATGATAGTGAAAATGTGTACGTGTTAATATAGTACAAACAGATCGTGTAATATGGACTAACAATATATGCAGAATGTTATTTACAATTGCTATACAAGTAAATATTCAGTAAACTAACTATATAGCAATTCACAGATATAGAATAGTAAATGCAGTAAACTGGAAAAATCACACCAGGGATTTTTATACTGGTTTGGACCTCCCGTCCTACGTCCAGCCCCAGACTTCTATCTGGATTTTCACTACCAACTACCTCGCTTCACCCGGAGGAACGGGTTTACAACACCCGAACGGGATTTCGTGCCTCTTACAACACCGAGGACTTCAACAAAAACAAATACAATTGTCGTTGACAACTTGTGCTCTTGATAACACGGATTTGTCACTTGTAGTACACCCTTCCTATAATCTTATCCTCAAAATGTGTGAATGATGTTTGTGAAGATTGAAGGAAGTATATTACTTATTGAATCAAAAGATATGAAATAATTTCAATGATTCAATAAGAAATTGAAATATTTGAGAGCTTTTAGAATGCAAGAGTATTTAGAAAGTAAGATCAGAAATTAGAGCAAGAAATTAATATCATTAGTTTAGAATAAATGATTTAGGCGTGTTTATATAGAGAATAAATGGTTGTAACTCTTTGTGAAGAGTAGCCATTAATAGATATGATCATTGATGAAAGGTAAGAGATCCAACCATTGGAGAAAGAAGTGTCTTTTGGGAAAGGTTGCTCTCTGTTTAAAAACGGTCGACAGGTCAAAAATGGCCGGTAGACAGGATTTCAAATATATAGACGTTATGTGTATGTGTGTACGTTCATTGTGTATTTTAAACAGAAACGGTCGACCGCCTGGTTTATTACCGGTCGACCGGTCCCTGTAAAATTGCACAATGAATGTGCAATGCCATTCAAACGTATATATATATATCGATTATATTGAGGTGCATGATTATTTGAGGATAGATTTTAACAAGTTTAACACTATTACAACATCAAATAATCAACTTATAATCTAGAGTACCATATGTAGCTCTTTTGTGCCTCTTTATAGCCATGATGTCTTCGTTTTGTCGATCGCCTTTATTTCTTTGTCAGAAATCAAAACTTCATTGAATCTGTGACTCAACAGATAGATCGTGAATCTCAAGTGAAGATGAAGATTCAGAGTGCAAGGGTTATTGTCGTTAACTTTGAGGGTGATTCCAAAATGAGTGAAACGAGATAATGCCTTCGGTTTCGTTCGAACCCGGAACGGACTTGTATGGATTGAATGCTTTCAGAACATCGTCAGGTGGACGATGAGCATTCTAAGTGATGTGTTCTGATAAGGTAATCATAGCCTCAAGCCTCATCAACCGGGAATGGCTAAAACAGGGGAGGTGAAGCAAGGTTAAGTGGGTCGCGCTCAAGTAGGACGAGATTTTCCCCTGTCTAGAAGTTCCTTTTATTTCGGCTTAGTGGGCAGTTGGCGACGGCCATCTGCGGGGTTGTCTTGTTCGGGATTATCTAGTAAGGGATGGTTCCGGCCTTGTGTTGCAGGGGATTGGGAGTGATCCTTGGTACGATGATCTAGGCCCCGAACTATGATGGGCGGTACCCCAGTAGCCCTGCCATTGTATGGAAATCCAACCTCCAATAAGTGATCTCGGACTTGATTGTATACCTATGTATGCTGGAATTTAATGAATGTAACAATTTCGGCTATGTGATTATTTATTTGAGAATCCTAGACCCTATTATAATATAACTGGATTTCCTATCAAATGTTTTGGTTATCGTAAGGTAAAAACTTTTCCGTGTTTATGTGCGGGAAGTCATACGAGATACCTTTTGATTCCAAAGGTTTTTCAAAGTTAAGCAACCTTAACCTGTTACTCACACCAGACCCATGTCTGACCCGAAGTTTATTCCTGTTTTTCTTAAACTCTTGGGTACTCAAATTTTTACGAGTAGCCAAGGGATTCAGGTTGGCTTTGACGAATTCTATAGGAGCTATGGAGCAGGAGGCTTCAGCGTTATAGATATATATAGTGTTCCGCTATGTGATCTCTGAGTCGTTTGTTTGTGTTATATTTGAGTTGTAATAACTAGACAGGTGTTTATAACTGTCTAATATGTGATGTATAATCTGTGTAACTCTGATTGATGTTGTATATTATGTAATACTTATGTGATTAATATAATTTATTCGTTCCGTTGTTTAGATTCTGTTGTTGTTTCTTTCTTTCTTCTCTTCTTTTCTCTTTTCTATCTCTTTCTTTCTTATTAATGATGCATCATTCTGTGGAATGAATGGCGGGTCGTTATAGTTAAGTGCTTAACTGTAACTTAATTAATCTTTAATTACTTGATTTATTAATCTTTAATCATTAATTTATAATCAAATCTTACCTAATTAATGATCCTTAATTACAAATTAATTATTCCTTAATTAATTAACTTAAACCTTAATTAATTAATTTATACCCTTAATTACTTAATTAATCAATCCAAATCATTAATTAATTAAATTAATTTATTCATTTAAATTACCTTAATAATTTAATGAATCACAATTCATTAAATCTTAATTAACTTTAAGATAAAAACATTATCTTATTAATGATTTAATTATCATTCACAAACACATTTGAAAACATTTTACTTTCAAATTTACTTTAAAATCTCATTTCAAATTTAAGATTTAAAATGAATACAAATTTAACTTTTACAAAGTTTTAAAACAATTTAAAACCCCTTTAAATCACATGTTAAAGAAATACTTTTCTTATAAAAGAAATTTATAAGGGTTTAAACCAAATTCATTTTAAATTCAAATAATTTAAAAATATACTTTAAACATTTTAAAGTTGATAAAAAATTTAATTTTATAAAACTTTATTTATTTCAAAACTAGGATTCAAATTTAATTTGAATCCATACTCTAAACTTTATTTAAACTTTGTTTAAATCCTGCTTCCAAATTTAAATCCAAATTTAAATTTGAAAACCTTACAGGTTTTAAAACCTGTCACAAACCCAATGCCCCGAGCAACATACTCAAAACCCCCGAGAACTCCTTCGAGCCTCCAACCCAAAATCACGATAACCTCTTCGAGCAAAACCCAGACCAAAATACTGATACAAAAAACAATGTCGTGCACATGCACCGACCAACCAGCCTCCTTCGATCATCTATGATGCTTCCCTCAAGTCGACGATCAACCCCAAACAGATACCGACCATCAGAACTTTGATAATATCACAAATTCAAAATCGAGCATTCAAGCTCAATACTGGAACCATCGACCAAACCTGGAAATCTCCTCATCCTCCCACTGTTGATCACCAGAATGCCAGAGACTCCAGCCATGACTTCGTCCACGCCCTAGCTACCATTTCCCAGAGTTCCGATGAACTCGATCCACCAGAGTCGCTGTGGAAACCCAGACTTCGACCAAGCCTAAAACTAGGGTTCAAAAACAAATTCGACCACCGCCACCACCACAGCCACTTGATCGCCTTACTGCCATTTTTTCCACACTCCCCTATCACTCCACTACCACTAGAGGTGACCACAACAATTCCGAGCAAGTAGATCACCAGAGACAACCTAAAACTCCAATTCCGATCAACCTCGAACTACTCCCTCAATTCAATGTTAAAAATTATGATTTCATTTTTAAAATTCATGTTTCTGGATAAGCATTCAGTCTATAACCCTGAATTAATGAATTAGAGTGTTTGAATTTTTCACTTATATTAGACTTGCTCTATTTTTTTGATTTTCAGAGTCATTCAAGTTTTATTTTAACTTAAGTAAAATTTTAACTAAAGTTTGTGATTAAACAAACTACTTTGATTTGAATCTTAAGTTTAAACAGAGACAAAATCAATAGGCTTTGAATTTAAATCAAACAAGAACCAAAAACTGGGAACAGAGAAGTTACAGGCAAGCATACATCATATATCAGAAATTTAACAATATAAATACACAAACATACTTCACAATACAATATTGATCATAGCAATAACATGCAACCAAAATTATACTTTAAGTTTAAAAGTGAAGTTACTCACCAGGCATGCATGAAACAGAAGGCAATGTACATGCTTTAAGCTAAAATCTGGGTTTTGAAAAAGAACTTGAATTACTTCTTTGATTTGAAACTGGATGTTAGGATCTTGAAAACTTGTTGAAGATTTGTAAAACTGTTGTTACTTGGCTTCAGATTAGGTTGTATTAGTAGTTGATGTTGATCTTGCTTTTGAACTTCTCAGGTTGAAGAAAGTTATAGGCTTTTGAAAATCTTAGGTTTTAAGAATGCATGCAGGGTTTGATTTCAGATTTGTTTATGAGGATTGTAACGACCCAGAATTTTGGACCATTCGCATCCATTATAAGTGTATAGGTAGACACTCATGCCGGAGTTGAATTGCTCAAAATACCGCGTTGTTAATTTAAATTTGGCAAAACTGAACATATACAGTAAATAAATAATCACAGATCACAGACACAGAGTAATAAATGTGCAGCGGAAATAAAAGAGATAGTAGTTCATGAAGCTACTATATGAATATATAAAATACATCAGAGTTTACAACAGAAGAGTAATACGATACATCAGAGTTAAACCAGATACAACGGAAGAGTAACATATACAAATCAGAATACATCACTGGAATCATCGAATATCTGAAAGCTGGATAGATAGCTGGATCTCCAAGCGAAGCTCCAACTCCAAAGGTGAGTCTCGAAAGCTGAACTACTCAGTCTGACCCGAGCGTAAAGCAAAACACAAAACACTCGAGTCAAGATTAACATTCTCATATTAATAAATCCAACTCAAGTGAAATAGCAATTGAAATACAAGTAACTCAAAGGATGTTTGGAATAACCATTGTGACGCCCCACCTCTATGCTCATAATAACAAAGAGTATTAAAAGAAATACTGTCTATTATTACGAAGAATAAGGATGGATAGGAGCGACCATCCGTAGTTGACCTTACACTAATATTGGTTATCTCGATAGGAGTGGTATATACTTTTTATTTTTCATCTATCATTTATTTACTCCCATTGACACACCCAATTATCAGTATAAAACAAACTACGATAGTTCATAATAGTTTAGGACATTAGATATAACAATAACACAGATAATATAAATGCGGAACACAGATAAAAACAAAAGTCTCATATATATATAACTGATGTCAGTTAATACATAGTTGACACAATACATATGATACAACTACAACTGTCGACTCTAGAAGTTATATATACAAGTACATTATCGACTAATATACATGAATACATATCGTTCTATACAATGACACGACTACTACAAAATGATACTGACAACTTCAGAAGATGTGAAAAGTCTTCAAATCCCAAACAACAACTCAAAGAAGGAAATCTACAACCTGAAATAACTCGGGTCTGACCCGAGTATTACATTCAAAAGAAATAATACACGGGTCAGTCTAATTCAAACTCAGTTATTAGTGCACAGAAGCAATAATAATCAGATATCAATTAGGCGACAGTCACAGAATCTCGTATATCCGACTCCTCGATAAAAGAATCGGATAACGGCAGATATAACACTATACAGTGTTAAACAACAAATCAGCAATCCAAATCGGAATACAACTCCAAAACATTGAAATTAACCAATGAACAATTCACAAATCGAAACATCAATTTAAAACTGTCAAATCTGATAGGGCTGCAGTATACGCACGCGTGTTCTGCCTCGCCACTATCGCAAGAGATACACAAAGGCTCAGTGAAAGTCACAAATGATCACCAGGTCAAACCCCGAAATCTGGTTCAACTCAAGTGAATTTGAAAACAGATCCAAATGCATTAATACAATGCCAAACAACAAGGACCAAAGCTGCATGTAAGACGAAATTGCAGTCACAAATGATTACAAGGGCAATCTGCAACAAGACTGCAGTCACCACCAGATCACTAAGGTGAAACTGCACAAAAGGAAGCAAGAAACACCGCACAATAAAACTACAATTGAACGACGATTAACTAGGAAACTAAATAGTCAAACAACGACAACTCAAGTGTCGAACTCAACTGGTTAGCACAAGTAAATGTCAGCACACTACACTACACGAAGTGTATATACAGAGTCAAGACCACACAAAAATCAAGTGCAGTCCTAAAAAGCAGCCCAAAACCAAGTGATACTAAATGCAACAAAATCTCAAGCATCGCCAGCAAAAGGATATAGCTACATGAACATCGCATTATGAAGGTGAGGGCACCAAAATGTGGCACCACAACACAATCAATAAAAGATACCAAGAAATGGTAACACACAAATTCACAATTCAACATGATGGCAGCCGAAACATCAAGACAGAATGCAATAAAGAATTGCACAAGTGAAAAGGGAATAAGCCCAGACTCAAGTAGAACCAACAAATCCAACAGCAACATGATCAAGTTCATCAATGCAGATCAGAGTTCAAGTGACAAATGCACAAAAATGAACGCAAGTCATAGGTGATACCAGAATGAACCAGTGATACTGTGACACACAAATTCATCTAATCAACGTGAATGCAAGACCAAACTCAAATGTGCAGGTACATGAAGATGCAGTGAAGTCAAAGCAAGCATATGAAATGTAGATGCATGAATAATGAAGACTGCATATACATCAAGGTGAATAAATGGTCAAGGTGGACAGCCATGTTCAACAGAGATGTACAACTTATGAATGAACCAGTATCATAGTGAACATATGCAACAATGACCAAATGAACATATTCAAGTGAAACAGTGGAAACATGATGATCCAAAGGGAGCAGTACAATAGTCATGTACAGGTCAGGGGTGACCCCATAGCACTATGATCAAGTACAACTCGAGCCAGTCCAGCTACCATGTGAAAGCAAGTAGTCAAAGTAATAACAATGCAGACAAGTACTAAATCCACTGAAAATGGATGATCTAGCCTGGCAACATGGAGTCGACCAAGGCAGTAAAGCTTCATTGAAGCCACAAACAACTACGTTATCAAACTCGAAGTCAGTGATAGGAAAATCAAGTAAAATCTGGCAATATCAAAATAAGTAGAAACCGTGAATAAACAAATCAGTGCCAAGGTCAAAGATTTTCACTGGCCACGAATACAAATAGAACTTCACGGAATAACCAAACCGAGTCGCAAGTTAATAACTAGGAAAAATCACAAGTTCGAAACCAATGCCGTGTTTTATCAAATCGAACAAGTCAAAAATCGAACAAATTCAATCCAGAGCTAAACCACTATCACAGTCGGGTAAACCAAGCAGTTCAAGTCGAAGCTAGAAAAATCATCGATCATCGAAAACAAAATCAAACTGAAAATGAATTAGATGTGAGATATTACTCACCTTTTCGAAGAGGCAAGCAACGAAGCATCCATCAATCGACAGAGACAAAGCCGAAGCTTTAATTCAAAGCGACATAGGATCGGAGCCGAAGCCGTAGCAACTCTTACAAGAACGAATCGTGAGGCGAAAAGCCCTAATTCAATCGATAAGCAAAGAGGATCGAATTAGATCGCCAAAGCCCTAATTTCTCCAGATCGAAACCGCCATTCTCAAGAAGGAATTCAAAGGGGATCGGGCTAAAGGTTGAACCAAGGAAAAAGAAAAGGGGAAACGGTGATTTTTATTAACACGGTACCAACCAACCATGGGCCACGATAAAAATGTAAAGCCCACCTATAATTTACTAATTTACAAAAGAATTTATGAAAGGGACCCTATATTCTCTACCTTTATTTTATTTTATTTTTTTAACTTGATTAAAAAATTTCCAACAGCAATTTGCTAGCAACATCTATCATTTAATGACGATAATTTATTGATACGAATTCCCGGGTTGTTACAGACTCCCCTCCTTATAGAAATTGCATCCACGCAATCATAGGGGATAAATGGATAAAAGGTAACAACCAAAAGAGCATGGCAATGTCGAATGTATAAGCAAAGCAAGTGTCAGCGGGGAAGTATTAGATAAGAAATCGAAAGGTTCGACTGCTTCAAATCAAAAGAATCAACCTCGTGGGAATCAGGGATCAAAATCAGACGACTAACAAAAGCAAGAACAATCGAGTTCCAGTAACTAAAAGAGAAGGAAAAACAGAGCAGAAATCCCCTACAGAGCACGAATTGAATGTGAGTAAATCAAATTACTCACCTGAATCGCCAGAGAAAAAGACGAAGCTCAAATCTCAAAAATCGCAAATATTCAATCATCAAAAACGATAATTGAATTTTCAAATCGCAAATATTTACTTATCTCAAACGATAATCAGAAGACAAATCAAATATCTGATTATCTCAACGATAGTCAAAATTCTCAAATCAACAAATATTCAATTATTAAAAGCGATAATTAAATCTCGAATCAACAAATATTTATTTACCTAACAGCGATAATTAAATCTAAAATCAACAAATATTTAATTATCAAAGACGATAATTAAATCTCAAATCAGCAAATATTTAATTATCAAACAGCGATAATTAAATCTCAAATCAACAAATATTTAATTATCAAAGACGATAATTAAAACTCGAATCAACAAATATTTAATTATCAAAGACGATAATTAAATCTCAAATCAGCAAGTATTTAATTATCAAACAGCGATAATTAAATCTCAAATCAATCAAATATTTAATTATCTCAAGCGATAATTAAATCTCAAATCAACAAATATTTAATTATCTCAAGCGATAATTAAATTTCAAATCAACAAATATTTAATTATCTCAGGCGATAATTAAATCCCAAATCAACAAATATTTAATTATCAAAAGCGATAATTAAAAACAACAATTATCCGACTATCAAAAACGATAATCAGAACTCATATCTACAAATATCTAATTATCACAAGCGATAATTAGAAACAACAAATATCTGATTATCAAAAACGATAATCAGAACTTATATCAACAAATATCTAATTATCACAAGCGATAATTAGAAACAACAAATATCTGATTATCAAAAACGATAATCAGAACTCATATCAACAAATATCTAATTATCACAAGCGATAATTAGAAACAACAAATATCTGATTATCAAAAACGATAATCAGAACTCATATCAACAAATATCTAATTATCACAAGCGATAATTAGAAACAACAAATATCTGATTATCAAAAACGATAATCAGAACTCATATCAACAAATATCTAATTATCACAAGCGATAATTAGAAACAACAAATATCTGATTATCAAAAACGATAATCAGAACTCATATCAACAAATATCCAATTACCTGCAGATAATTGGAAATAACAAATATCTAGAAATCAATTAAGAAGACTAGAAAATCAACATAAAAGCTTGGATCGATCCCATCAGATGGCGAGTTTTTAATTCGCCGCACGTGCATCTCAGAGTGGCCGAAGCCTACCAAGTACTCAACATAATTTTGGCGCCCATCAGATTGACCCGAAGGTCCGCAGAGTGACCCGAAGCTCTAGTACTGGTATTTGACCCGAAGGTCCGCAGAGTGGCCCGAAAGCCCAACAAATGACCCGAAGGTCCTCATAGTGGCTCGAAAGCACACGAAAGCATCAAAATGTTTCAAATAACGAGTCCGGAATTAACCGAAATAGCAAACGCACATGTCCCATACCACGTGTTTTACTAAATCGTTTGATTCTCTTCATCGTTTCCTTGAAAGTGTAAAATTCATCAAAATCATCAAAACAACAGATATTCAATTAACAAGTCCGGAATTAACCGAAAAAGTAAAAGTGTGGTTCCATACTCCGCACTTTTGCTAAATCGTTTAATTCTCTTCATCGTTTCCTTGAAAGTGCAAAATTGTGTATTTTGTAAAAATACACTTTACATTCTCAAACGGAAAGTCCAGAATTAAGCGAATTAGTAAAAGAAAGGGGTCATAGTCCTCGATTTTGCTGAAACGTTTAAATCGCTTCCTCATTCTTTTGAAAGCATAAACTGTTAAATTTCTGAAAACAATTTTATTTATTTTGTAAAAATAACAATTCACCTTCTCAACTGGACAAGTCCGGAGTTAAGCGAAACAGTAAAAGAAAGGGGTCATAATCCTTGATTTTGCTGAATCGTTTAAGTCGCTTTCTCATCCTTTTGAAAACGCAAACCGTTAAAAATTTATAAAACAATTTTCATTTTTAAAACGAGTTTCCAATCACGTGATTAAAGCAGCAATATTAGTAACAAATTCGATAAGGAAATTGTACTTCTCAAAATACCGTAAAAACGGTCACAAATCAGTATTGCGGAATAACCGCTTGAAAATCCACTTTTAAAACTTGATGGTTACTGAAGCCAAGGTGACAGTAATTTTTAAACGTCAAAATCTCATCAAAATAATTTACATCAAAATGTAATATCAGTGAATTTTCATTCATCAAAATGCCACAAAACACCGTGCTTCAAAATATAGCATTGGTGTAAAATCCCGTTATAAAAATAACGGCAACAAAATACGTTTCATAACCAAGCATCGGTTCAACGTAAAATAAATGCAATAACGTGCAATTCAAATTTTTGCACGTACTACAAAATGAACAAAGAAATCATTCGAATGTATCTTCAATGAAGATAATTCAAAACAGCAAAATCTAATCAATAGATGATTAGTACAAAAGAAAGCCAGCGAAAACTTCAACAAAAATCACATATCAATTACGTATTTTGATTTTTAAATCAAAAAGATTATCAGTTGTACTCAGCGAAGACAGTTTCACTGTTTCCGCTGCGCATTCTGATAAACAGAACACAAATCAATCAAATCATCAGAACACAATTTAATCAAAACAACAAAACACAATTCCACTCTTATTTTTAAATAAAGATATTTAAAAATTTCATCAAAATTTCAAAACTTTAGTTTTGACTCAAATCACAGATAAAACATCGACTAATAGTTGTAACATATGTTCCATCCAAGTTATGTTTTATATTATGTCCATAAACCCCAAGCTCTGATACCAACTGTGACGCCCCACCTCTATGCTCATAATAACAAAGAGTATTAAAAGAAATACTGTCTATTATTACGAAGAATAAGGCTGGATAGGAGCGACCATCCGTAGTTGAACTTACACTAATATTGGTTATCTCGATAGGAGTGGTATATACTTTTTATTTTTCATCTATCATTTATTTACTCCCATCGACACACCCAATTATCAGTATAAAACAAACTACGATAGTTCATAATAGTTTAGGACATTAGATATAACAATAACACAGATAATATAAATGCGGAACACAGATAAAAACAAAAGTCTCATATATATATAACTGATGTCAGTTAATACATAGTTGACACAATACATATGATACAACTACAACTGTCGACTCTAGAAGTTATATATACAAGTACATTATCGACTAATATACATGAATACATATCGTTCTATACAATGACACGACTACTACAAAATGATACTGACAACTTCAGAAGATGTGAAAAGTCTTCAAATCCCAAACAGCAACTCAAAGAAGGAAATCTACAACCTGAAATAACTCGGGTCTGACCCGAGTATTACATTCAAAAGAAAATAATACACGGGTCAGTCTAATTCAAACTCAGTTATTAGTGCACAGAAGCAATAATAATCAGATATCAATTAGGCGACAGTCACAGAATCTCGTATATCCGACTCCTCGATAAAAGAATCGGATAACGGCAGATATAACACTATACAGTGTTAAACAACAAATCAGCAATCCAAATCGGAATACAACTCCAAAACATTGAAATTAACCAACGAACAATTCACAAATCGAAACATCAATTTAAAACTGTCAAATCTGATAGGGCTGCAGTACACGCACGCGTTTTCTGCCTCGCCACTATCGCAAGAGATACACAAAGGCTCAGTGAAAGTCACAAATGATCACCAGGTCAAACCCCGAAATCGGGTTCAACTCAAGTGAATTTGAAAACAGATCCAAATGCATTAATACAATGCAAAACAACAAGGACCAAAGCTGCATGTAAGACGAAATTGCAGTCACAAATGATTACAAGGGCAATCTGCAACAAGACTGCAGTCACCACCAGATCACTAAGGTGAAACTGCACAAAAGGAAGCAAGAAACACCGCACAATAAAACTGCAATTGAACGACGATTAACTAGGAAACTAAATAGTCAAACAACGACAACTCAAGTGTCGAACTCAACTGGTTAGCACAAGTAAATGTCAGCACACTACACTACACGAAGTGTATATACAGAGTCAAGACCACACAAAAATCAAGTGCAGTCCTAAAAAGCAGCCCAAAACCAAGTGATACTAAATGCAACAAAATCTCAAGCATCGCCAGCAAAAGGATACAGCTACATGAACATCGCATTATGAAGGTGAGGGCACCAAAATGTGGCACCACAACACAATCAATAAAAGATACCAAGAAATGGTAACACACAAATTCACAATTCAACATGATGGCAGCCGAAACATCAAGACAGAATGCAATAAAGAATTGCACAAGTGAAAAGGGAATAAGCCCAGACTCAAGTAGAACCAACAAATCCAACAGCAACATGATCAAGTTCATCAATGCAGATCAGAGTTCAAGTGACAAATGCACAAAAATGAACGCAAGTCACAGGTGATACCAGAATGAACCAGTGATACTGTGACACACAAATTCATCTAATCAACGTGAATGCAAGACCAAACTCAAATGTGCAGGTACATGAAGATGCAGTGAAGTCAAAGCAAGCATATGAAATGTAGATGCATGAATAATGAAGACTGCATATACATCAAGGTGAATAAATGGTCAAGGTGGACAGCCATGTTCAACAGAGATGTACAACTTATGAATGAACCAGTATCATAGTGAACATATGCAACAATGACCAAATGAACATATTCAAGTGAAACAGTGGAAACATGATGATCAAAAGGGAGCAGTACAATAGTCATGTACAGGTCAGGGGTAACCCCATAGCACTATGATCAAGTACAACTCGAGCCAGTCCAGCTACCATGTGAAAGCAAGTAGTCAAAGTAATAACAATGCAGACAAGTACTAAATCCACTAAAAATGGATGATCTAGCCTGGCAACATGGAGTCGACCAAGGCAGTAAAGCTTCATCGAAGCCACAGACAACTACGTTATCAAACTCGAAGTCAGTGATAGGAAAATCAAGTAAAATCTGGCAATATCAAAACAAGTAGAAACCGTGAATAAACAAATCAGTGCCAAGGTCAAAGATTTTCACTGGCCACGAATACAAATAGAACTTCACGGAATAACCAAACCGAGTCGCAAGTTAATAACTAGGAAAAATCACAAGTTCGAAACCAATGCCGTGTTTTATCAAATCAAACAAGTCAAAAATCGAACAAATTCAATCCGGAGCTAAACCACTATCACAGTCGGGTAAACCAAGCAGTTCAAGTCGAAGCCAGAAAAATCATCGATCATCGAAAACAAAATCAAACTGAAAATGAATTAGATGTGAGATATTACTCACCTTTTCAAAGAGGCAAGCAACGAAGCATCCATCAATCGACAGAGACAAAGCCGAAGCTTTAATTCAAAGCGACATAGGATCGGAGCCGAAGCCGTAGCAACTCTTATAAGAACGAATCGTGAGGCGAAAAGCCCTAATTCAATCGAGAAGCAAAGAGGATCGAATTAGATCGCCAAAGCCCTAATTTCTCCAGATCGAAGCCGCCATTCTCAAGAAGGAATTCAAAGGGGATCGGGCTAAAGGTTGAACCAAGGAAAAAGAAAAGGGGAAACGGTGATTTTTATTAACACGGTACCAACCAACCATGGGCCACGATAAAAATGTAAAGCCCACCTATAATTTACTAATTTACAAAAGAATTTATGAAAGGGACCCTATATTCTCTACCTTTATTTTATTTTATTTTTTTAACTTGATTAAAAAATTTCCAACAGCAATTTGCTAGCAACATCTATCATTTAATGACGATAATTTATTGATACGAATTCCCGGGTTGTTACAACCATCCTTTAAGGATCCGTTGAATTATCTACTATGTAGTAATGTACGATAAGTAGATAATGTCTATCAGTAATATAAAGATATCAAAATAGCGTTAAGTCATGGCCCATTCCACCCTTAACACATTTTTATTCCCAAAAGCATATACAAGACCGTAGTTTCCCCAAAACCGGAAGTCACCAGAGGGCAATCCATATACTAAAGGTACAAATCAAAATCGTAGTGGTCGCGCATAAATGGAATACAAGTATGACAAGGCACATGATGCAATACCCAAGGTAGTGATACTACCGTTCGCCTGATCCGGACTGGTGAGAACGCAACGCCGCAGCGCCCGCAACACCGTGAAACAACACTCCCAAAATCAAGGGTGCACCAATCGACAACAAATATAAGTAGTTCGAAGAAGTGTGTCCACTTGAGGTAGCTAATCCTCCATTGGCCCGGCACAGCTCCTATTTTAGTCATTTCCAATTTGACACAAGTGTCAAGGCTATCCATTATCGTTCTCTTTCTTCAGTTAACACGAACATCATTCCAACCACTTCATTCTGGATCATCACTTCGCGCATAGTTATTAAAGTGGTTTCGGTTCAGATAGAGAGTATATCCATTACCGATCCCGGTCTCTTTAATAACTTTCGTAATTATTACACCGATTGGTCGTTTATATATTTCAAAAACCAAATCAATTTCAATTTCAATTTCAATTCGTAAACCAACATTTCATTTGTCTTTCAAAACCAACTTCCATACTTTACGTTTCAAAACTTCCCAATCATAATTTCAAAATCTTATAATTCAATTTCAATTTCTATTTAAAACACATTCAAATATTGATTCAAGTTCGTATATAAGTTTCATTCCAAAATCATTTAAATTAATTTAATTTAACATTCAAATCAATTTAAACTCATTTATCGATTTCATTCAATATTCGTTAAGTTACTATGCCATTCAAAACAATTTCCATTAAATTTCCAATTCATTAAATCCATTATTTAAATTCAACTTCATTATATCAAAACTTACAAATTTAATTAAATTAAATTCATCAAATCAAATTCTTTACATTTCAAGTCTTACATTAATTCCAAAATATCACATTTCCATTTCTTGATAAAGAAATTCAATTTCACTTATTTACTTTCTTAAATAATTTTCCAAAACTTAATTAATAAAGAAAACTCAATTTCAATTATTTACGAAATAAATTCACTTATTCAAAAGTTCAATTTTCTTATTACAGAATTCAATTCAATTTAATCATTAAATCATTCAATCTTATTTAATTATTAAATAATTCAAAACTTAATTATTAAATAATTTCAAAGTTTAATAATTTCAAACTTATTATAATTTCAAACTTAATTATAATTTCAAACTTAATTATTAAATCATTTCAAAGTTAATAATTTCAAACTTAATTATTAAATCATTTCAAAGTTAATAATTTCAAACTTAAATATCAAATCATTTCAAACTTAATTCAATCATTTCTCAAATTAAACAACATTCTTTCAACAATTACATTGTTAATATTTTGTTTCAGATTTATTAAATATTAACATCTTCCTTTCATTAAAAATTCAAATTTCAACTTTATTTCAAAACCATATTATTTATTCAAATAAAATCTTTATTTATTTTTAAATCAAATTATTGACCAATCGGGTTTTTATTTAATTCTCTATATCTAAGGTCAAAGTTTAATTTGGGTATTTATCATTTCAACCCGATTCCAATTCAATTCAAAATCAAAGCATAGTAAAGGGAACTTGCAGTGTGATAACTGGGATGGTGTCAAAGTAAATAAACAAGCAATAACAACAACCAATATCAATCCAATAATCAATTCAGATAATCCTGAAATAACCGTATTAATTCGCATTGTTATTTGTACGAATTAATATAATTATTTCTAGAATCTACACTATCATTTCATGTAGATTAAAGATTTTCACATTACGGTTTTTCACTTGTCATCTATTTACAATTTCATACATCATCAATTTAACAACATACATTCAGTGGTTCAAAATGTAATTAAACAAATCCTACGTGTCAATAACTTTAACAGTTAAAGGAGTCATATTATACAAATGTCAGTTAATCAAATTTAACATTTAACTATCCTATATCAAGTTCAATTTCATACTATTTATCATTTTAACATTAACAATTTAACGTCCAATATAAACATCAACAATCAATCAATTATCAGCCAAACTGTATTATCATTGCATATATAATAGATAATGGTGTCAGATGTCACAGGTGAACTGATACGGGCAATAACATATATAACAGTGTAATTAACTAACAGCAGCATATTTCAATTGTCGTTTCAATTGAAATCAAATCTAATAAATAAAAGAACGTTAATCGTGAGTGAGTGCTCACCTTCCGAGGCTAGAGAGAATCAGAGATGACACGGCTACGCACACTGATGCGGACATTGAAATTGAGTTATGAATCCAAGCACGAATTTGATGATCAAGGCTGATAATAAGGAATAGACGAAGTCAATCAAAATTGGGTCGATGATGATAAATGGATATAAGTGAACTTATATAG
The DNA here is from genome assembly GCA_030737815.1 of Allium fistulosum. Classification (NCBI taxonomy): domain Eukaryota; kingdom Viridiplantae; phylum Streptophyta; class Magnoliopsida; order Asparagales; family Amaryllidaceae; genus Allium; species Allium fistulosum. The sequence continues at coordinate 925,960,648 of CM060906.1, forward strand.
ATATATAACCATATATATATATATATATTCTAATTTCAACATATATTAAATTTAAATAAATAAATATTTCAAAAACATTTTATATTTATATTCATTTTTATTTTTATATATTTAATTTAATTTTTTTTAGATAAACGCACGCTTACAGAAATCAAATAGTATGTATACTGTACACCTACATATATATAACACAACGGCATGGTTAAATCAAATATATAGATTAAACTATAAACTGTTGCATGCAGACTTCATTTATTACCACTAGATATGTGAAACAATACACACAAATGTTTAAATACTTTCATATATACATTTATATATACATATAAATATGAACTACATAAAACGCATGCTATATATATATATCAATGTATGCAAACAATGTACTTATACATATATACAGAAACTACATAAACGCATGATATTTATAAAACAAATGCAACTCACTTTATACTTATACTGGGAACACTTTTATAAAGCATAAATTTGATGACTGAAGATAAGAATTTAAGATTATAATATAAACCCACCAAGCTTACTCAACTATGTTATAAATATGTTACTAAATAAAACATAAACTACTATAAGGTTGAGCACCACTAAAACAAATGCAAAGCACGGACATAATAGTAATATATATATATATATATATATATATATTTCAACACTTTATTTTTCTTTTCTTTCTTTCTTTTTAACAATGTAACTGACCTTGTTTTTATTTTATTTTATAAATATATATATATATTAAATCGAGCTTGTTATATTCGAAACCAAACTTGAGGACGCTTCATATAAACACTTTATAATATAACACTGTAAACTATAGACTGTAAAATAGTACATAATATTCCCATTTTTTCAAAACTCTGCTATACTGACAAACAACCTTTATATCCTACATAACAAGCTCTCATACCAACGTATAACTTTAAATATAAAATGAACAATTGTATAGCATATATGCTTAGCTAATGTAAAGTATATACCATGCTTAACTACAAGATATGCTATAATAGATTTTACTTCAGATAGTTATATATAATAAGCTAACAAAACATAACTACAGGCTATTCATAACCCAAAATATAAATACAACAGCAAGTTATGAATATGATCTACGCATGCTCGTATAAGATAAAGTACATATATTCATAAATATATATAAATGGGAGGAGAGGAATATTACACGGCACAACCAAAGGGAAAACAGAGGCCGACCAAGCTAGATAAGTCGGAGCAGCTGTCAATGGCGAGCCAGCGCAAGGCGGATAAAGGACAGGCGCGACTGATGGTGGAGGAGTAGGCAGGTCGATGGTTGGTAGGGCCGAGGCTTGCGCATGGGAGTTTTATGGTGGAAGGTGGGACATTGGTGGTCGCAAGGCTACGTCAGGTGGAGGGGTGTCGGATCCAGCAGTAATGGTGGTGGCGGCGAGCGATGGTGGAGGTGGAATGCACGACGGCGTTTTGGTGGGAAGCGGGAAGGCGTGGCGACACGATGGCGTTCAGGCGAGGTTTGGAGCGGGGTTGGATCTTGGATTTGCCGATGCTCGGCTGGATATGCAGGCGTGGGTTCCGATGAGGCGGTCGGAGGGTGGGGCTGGAGAAGGCATCGGTTTTTGGCTGAGCTGGGACGGTGGAGGGAGTGGATATTGGGCTCGGTTTGATCAAGGAATATGATGCTTCATTTTTTTCTTTGAAGCTATGGCCGAATAAGAAGAGAGAAGGGAAGGAGTTGAGGGGAAATATGTCAGGTGGTTGAAAAGAAATAGCAATTGAAGAAAATAAAAGAAACGTATAGATTTATGTTGAAATGTTATTTCCAAGAAGGGAATATGAACAGTGGCGGGTGTTGGGTGTTGGGTGTTGAGAGGGAAGAGGAAACACGTTATCTTTTTTTGCAACTTTCTTTTGTGAGCTGAAGACAAAATAATGTTTCTAAAAAAAATTGGAAGTGGATAATAGTCTTGGGAATGAAACAAGATGAAATGGTAAGGATGTTAAGGGACACACGCATTGAATTTTTTTGAGAAAATAAGGCTAATGGTTTAAATGCAAAGCTGTATATATAACTTATATCTAACTCTTCATGCATATATTGAACGGTAAGAAAGGGAACGATGGCTACCGAGACGAAAGCAGTTCAGAGGAAATGAATAGTCAGAGAACGTACCAATAAATAAACATTGAAAACAATGAAAAGCAAAAGTCACACACCATTAGAATTCAAGAATATTAATGACAAATTGGTAGGTGATGTATACGGTGGAAAATGAAGGCAAGGAGAGCAGTATGTCGAATGCTGAACCGATAAGAAATCGTCCTTTGCGGATTCCGCTGTGTACCGAACTTCAAATCACGAAATTGAATATACTACAGTGATCAGCACGACGAGACGATCAAAACGGTATACAGATATCAGTGATATGATTGAATTATAAAAATTCGAATTTCTAATAGCGAAAAATGCAAGAAAAACGCTGAAAAATAAGATCGACGGAGCAAAAGATGTCCGAATTTGGAAAAACGACAAACTGATATCTTGCTCAGAAGATGGTTTAGGATTTTTCTATGTAAAAATATTTAGGTTTCGGAAACATTTTATTTTCATCGCTTTTTAACTGATTAAATTGAAGTGAATTTACGCGCGAAATAAATTTTCATATTTTCGGACAAAAATTTACCAGCTGCTATGTTTAACTAGACGTATTCCAAATATTAAATTTTTATTTCAAAATTTTATCATTTAAAATTTCACAAAATTTCAACTAATCGCGTTACTAAAACAGTTGAAATTTTACGGGTCGTTACAAGGATTTTGCTTGAGTTTAACGTGCTTGTGAATTTGTTAACAGGGTTTTGTTTTTGAGAATTAGTTTCGAGAAATTTGTTATTAAATGATCGGAATGGATGTAGGCAGCTCGGGATCGTTAGAATAGTTCTATGGATAAGAAACAGAAGAATTTGAAATTCGAAGTTGGAGATTTGGATTCTGGATGAGGTTTTCTCCGATCAAAGGAGCAATAAGATTGGGTAAGACTTGGAAGGTTAACTCAAAGGTGTATTGGATTTTTCTGAGTTTTTGTAAGGAATAAGTGTTTGGCTTTTATGGTTTGAATTGCTAGTTTGGAAGACTGGGATTCAATGTATTTCATGTATCTCTGAGGGAATACGTGTAGGATCCATCATTGGTTGTGGAACCAGCAGTTCAGAAGGATTCGGTTTGTTGGCTCGAGTTTGAACTCGGGTTCGTGAGTGTTAACTGTTATGGGTTTTAACAGTTTTTAAATTTAAACTAAATACAGTTTTAAAAAAAATATAGAAGAAGATGAAGAAGAACTCGAGGTCAGTCTCGAGTAAAGATCAGGTTGAACCCGAATCTTAGTTATAACAGTTTTTAAAAGTTTTATAAATTTTTTTTAAAAAAAAACAAAGTTTTTGAAGTTTAAAAATAAATTTAGTTTAAGTTTTCTTGTATAAATTGCTTTATATAAATAACAATTGGTTAAGAAGTTTTGAAATTGTTTACTTTAGATTTGTTAAATAAAATTTAAAGTTATTTTAAAACTTAAGTCAGAAATGAAATTTTAAAAAGTTTTTATAAAAGCAAGTTTTTAAATTTAAATTAAAATTAGTTTTAGAACTATTTCTTGATAATGTTTAAAGCATTTAAAGGAAGTTATGATTTGGTAACTTTAATTTATCAAGTTAAATGATTATTTTATTTTAAAACTCAATTATTTGTTTAATTAAGTAAAGTTAATTATTAAAATAATTTTTTTAATGATAATTAAGGCATTAATAAGATAATGTTTTATCTTAAGATAATTAAGGTTTTTAATGATTTGAGATTAATTAAGTTAATTAAGAAAATTTAAGTATAATTAATTAATTTAATAAATTAATAATAAAGGATTAATTAAGAAATTAATTAATTTAAGATTGATTAAATCAATGATGAGAAATTAATTAATTTGTAATTAATTAATTAAGTAATTAGAGGTTAATTAACTAGTAATTAAGAAGTACTTAATTAAGTTTATTAATTAATAATTAAGAAATAATTAATCTATAAAGATTAATTAAGGATTAATTAATTGATAATTAAGGATTAATTAATTTGTTATTAAGTTTTATTAATTGATAATTAAGGTTTATTAATTAATAATTAAAAGAATAATTAATCTGTAATTAAAGATTAATTAATTTGTTTAAGGGTAAGTAAGGGATGAATTACTCAAGTGTAATTAATAAAATGAATGTGATTAATTTAAGTTAATTAATTTGTAAATTAATTAAAGATAATCACTTGATAAGGAATTAAGTATGATACTTAATGAGATTGATAAGTGTAATTACTTAGTGTAAGTAATTAATGGCAAATTACTGGATGTAATTTATTAAAGGGAATTACTTAATGAAAAGTAATTGAAGTATAATTACTTTGTAAAAGTAATTAAGGATTAATTATTTGGTGTAATTAATTAAAGGATTAATATAATTAATTAAGGAGTTAATTAATTAGGGTAAGTAATTACAGGATGGCAATCAATGTTTATGATTTATTTAAGGTAAATTAATGGAGGTAATTAATTAAAGATTAATTAATATAATTAATTAAGGATTTATGTAATTAATTATAGTTAATTAATTAATGAAGTAAATAAATGGTTAATTACTGTTAATGGTTAAGAATAATTAATTTGTGAAATTAATTAAAGGATAATTACTTTATGTAATTAATGAATAATTAATCAAGGATGATTAATATTTAATGAGTAATTAATTAATTAAAGGTTCGTAATTAATTAGTGATTGATTAAGCAATGTTAGATAATTAATTCTTAAGTAATTAATTTAATTTAAGTTAATTAAATTAATTATAACATAGGGTTAATAATTGTTGCTTATGGATGATTGTTGTGTAGAATATCTAAATTAGATGATATCTATTGGTTGATATGCTGTGATATTCGGTGATATGATATTGGATATATCTATGATAAATGTGTGATATTTATCTGTGAATCCTGTGTGAATTCAAGTATTGAATTGAATTAAATTGTTTAAACCTTAAACAACTTGGCTTTTAAGATACGTTTGGATTTCGATGAGACCGGGATCGGGAATCAAATTTGATTATCCGAAAACCACATCGATCCAAGTTAAACGTTAGGTCGTGACATCTCAAAGTAAAGGTCGAGATGGAGTTTCAAAGTGCAAGGGTTATTGTCGTTAACTCTGAGGGTGATTCCAAAATGAGTGTAACGAGATAATGCCTTCGGTTTCGTTCGAACCCGGAACGAACTTGTATGGATAGAATGCTTTCAGAACATCGTCAGGTGGACGATGAGCATTCTAAGTAATGTGTTCTGATAAGGTAATCGTAGCCTCAAGCCTCATCAACCGGAAATGGCTAAAACATGGGAGGTGCACGCAAGGTTAAGTGGGTAGCACCAAAGTAGGATAAGATTTTCCCCTGTCTAGAGTCCCTTTTTATTTTCGGCTGTGTGGGCGGTTGCTAGCTACAACCGCGGGGTTGTCTTATTCGGACTATCCAGTATGGGGTAGCTCCGGCTTTGTGTTGCAGGGGGTCGGGAGTGATCCTTGGTACGTTGATCTAGGCCACGCTGTGATGGGCGGTACCCCAGTAGTCCTGCCATTGTATGGAAATCCAACTTCCAATAAGTGCCATCGGACTTGATTGTATACCTATGTATGCTGGAATTTAATGAATGAAACAATTTCGGCTATATGCATATTTATTTGGAAACCCTAGACACTATTATAATATAATCGGATTTCCTATGAAAGTTTTGGTTAGCGTAAGGTAAAAACTTTTCCATGTTTATGTGTGGGGAGTCTTACGTAATACCTTTGTTTTCAAAAGGTTTTAAAGTTAAGCAACTTTAACCGTTTACTCACACCAGACCCATGTCTGACCCAAGTGTTTATTTTCTGTTTTTTAAACTCTTAGGTACTTAAATTTTTACGAGTAGCCAAGGGATTCAGGTTTGCTTTGACGAATTTTGGAGGAGCAATGGAGCAGGAGGCTTCAGCGTTTTGTAAATATATAAGTGGTTCCGCTGTGTTGATCTCTGAGTCATTTGATTGAGTTGTATCTTGAATTGTAATAACTAGACAGGTGTTTATAACTGTCTAGTATGTGTTTTATAAGCTGTGTATCTCTGATGTATATGATACTATGTAATATCTTATGTGATTAATATAATTTATTCGTTCCGCTGTGAGATTCTGATGTTGTTTCATTCTTTCTTTTCTATCTTTTCTCTTTTCTATCCCTTTCTTTCTTAATAATGATGCGTCTTTCTAGGCTAAGAAAGACGGGTCGTCACATAAAAAAAAGAATGTTTAACAAGTTTTTAAATATATTTGAAGTGAATAAGTTTAAAAGGAATGTTAAATTAAGTTTTCAAAAATAGGAATTTATTTAAATAAGTTTAAACAAGTTTCAAAGACTTTAATAATTTAAAGTTTAATGTTTAAGTTGTTTGTTTAAAAGAAAACTTATATATTTTCAATTAAATTGATTTGCAAATTGTTTCCAAATCTTTTAATTGATGTGCAAAATGTTTTCAAATGGAAATTTAATGATATAATTAAGTATATTATAAAGATAAAGAATTTATCTTTAACTTAATTTAAGTTGTGATTAATTTAGAATAATTAATTAGTAAATTAATTAAAAGATTAATCACTTAATAAAATTTATAGGTGCAATTAATTAATGATGAGTGTAACGACCCAGAATTTTGAATAAATTAAATTGAGAATATTTAATTAATTTTAAATATTTGAACGATAATTTAATTTGAATCCCCGATATAACTTTGAAATTGACGATTAAATTACAAAATTTAATCTATTGTAAGTTGAACGAAAATTTGAATATTCAATTTTGAGTTGAAGAGAAATATTTTGAAAGCTTTTATTATTTATATTGATAACACTGAAGAAAATAGAAACTTTCAGAATTGAATTTGAAAATGATTTGTTCAGTTTTGAAATTAAATCGTTCAAATCGATATTTAAAAATAGTGTTCTGGGGCGCAGTCTCGGAATTCGACGAAACCAGTTCCATTGGGTCCGTAATAGTTTATTATTATCGGATTTCAATTTTCGTGTTAATCGGAGTTGTTTTGTGACCGTACGGTTAGAAAACGCGTTGAAATTTTAAAGCGAATTTAATTTAAAAATTTAAATTTATATTATTTAACATCACCACGTATTCCCTTATCTCATGCCTAAATTCACGCCGAGAATCACGAAGTTTATCGTGCAACCCATGTTTTCCTGTCTCCCTCTTCCTATTTTTAAATAACCGATCATTTAGTTCAAAATCAAAGTTCGAAGAAAAAAAAATGGCCTAACAGTTCTTTTCTTTAACAATTCGAATCGCGTGCTGTTCGAGTTTCTTTCTCCCCCATTTCAGATTTAAATTGAGCCGCGTTCCCTCCCCAAAATTCCAAATCGAAGTTAAAAAAAAAAGTCGCATTCAAATTGAAATCTAGGGTTGGCGATTCGAACTTAATGGGAGGCTCGCGAATGAAAATACGAGTGAGGGCTCGTGTTGTCAGATGGAGTAGAGGCACGTACGTGCCTGCGCGAAGATGGGGAAGGCCGGGATCACTGGGTTGCGTGATCAATGGGGCGTGAACTGAAATTCGTGGTCGCGAAATCGACTAGGGGTTTTGATTTGTGGTGAAGGCATCGGCGACAGTGGGATTCGCGAGTTCGTTCGCGTAGAGGCAGGTCGAACGGCGACCTGGAGGTGAAGTCAAGGTTGTACTCGAGCGGCGAATTCGAGCGTCGCGATAGCGACAGGGCGGAGGCGTTTTCGCGTGGAGGTGCGCGATGCTGGGAGGTCAAAGGCGAATCGAGGCGCTTGAAAAATCTGGGGCATGCGTAGGATGGGCCGAAGGAAGAGGTGGGTTTCTCGAACGAGGCAAATGGCGATGGGGCAGCGCGAGTTGATGGCGATCGATTGAAGGCCGCAGGCGTGGAGCTTCATCGCGATGTCAAGGCATTGTTGCATAAGCATGGTCGCAAGTTCTCCAATGAGGTATTCAAATTCGTTTATCAATTTGAATTGGTTTAATGAAAATCTGTATATATGGATTTAAGAAAAAATAGATTTTTGAAAATCTATAACTCATTTTATTAGTGAATATGTATTTTTACAGTAAGTTATTTTGATTTATTTTAATTTAAACGGTTTATATTTAGATAGTATAGTTTAATAGAAAATCATTTTTTACAGTAAGGTTTAAGATCTCAATTTTAAATAGATAGACAGTAAACATATAATATAAATATATATATAGAAGATTTTGACAAGTAAAAGAAATGAAATGAAAATTTAATTATTCGATTTTATATAAGTATAGATAGGCAGAAAAAAGAAAATATATATAAGGTTATATAAATATTGGATTTTTATAAAGTGTAGTTTTATATATATAAATAAACTTTGAAAGGTAGAAATTTTAAATGGGAAAATACATATTTTTATGATTATTTGGAATCTATATAAACTATTTTCATATGGAAGTGAATTTCAAATAAAAATACATATAAAAAGACATAATAATGAATTGTTCGGTCAATTTAAAGAGTTAATAGAAATTTGTTTAAACAAATCATTCGATAAAATTAAATAATTGGTTTAAAGAAATTAATAGATGATAATTTATTGTCAATTGATTCAAAAATTAATAAATTGTATAAATTTATTTATACAAGGTTAAATCAAGAAAACAAATTGGATGGAAATGGATGGCAAAATAAAGCAAAGGTGAGATTTTTCTCACTCGATTGAAAAGTGGATTTTACAGTTATTAATTTGATTTGCTTGACTGTTTGAATGTGATATTAGATATAGTAGGATATATCTATATATATAGCAATATATACATATTGGCATATGTATATATTGGATTGATGATTTCCCGCCTCGTATAGCGGATGAGACCCTATTGCGCAGTTAGTAAGCGGATTATTTTTATAAAACCCATATACCGCGATATTCCACCTCGAAGTGGAATTGGTATTGTGCTAACGTCTTTGGATGTAGGGAAACAGGTTGGAGGGATCCAAGTGGACCCCTCACATTTATTGAATTTATTTCTACTGTGATGTGATAATCTGTGAATGATTATTGATGTTATTGAATTGATGTCTGGAAATTGTTTGAAAGCTAAAATTTAGCTGAATGGATGTTTGATATCATTGGATTCCAAAGATAAACGAAGTTGAATTTTTGAAATTCAAGTAGAAACTTCTAAGTGAATCAATTTTAGAAATTGAATAAATTTTGAAGAAACGAATTTTAAAGTATAAAAAGTTAATTTTTATAATCTTATCGAATTAATTCCAGAATCAAGTGAAAATGTTAAATAAATGGATTTCGTAAAAATAGTGATTATAAATAGAAGAATTTGATTTAAAATTTGGATTTTTAAATAGATTGAAAGAAACAAATTGAAATTTATTTTCTTTAAGAGGAATTTATTTAAAAAGAAAAAAGTTGGAAGTCCAACTATAAATTTAATTGGAAAATTGAAACGAATTTGGAAAGTCAATATAAAATGTGTTGGGATGGGAAATTTATTTAGAAATGAAGATTGAAATTGATCTGGATTGAAGCTTTTATAAATGGAATTTATAAATGTGTTTATAATTCCGAGATCACTTATTTTGTTAAGTAAAATATAGAAGTTAATACAAAGAAGATTTATAAATCGAAGTTGTTATAAAATAGACATAGAATTTATAAACGTTGTTTTATAAATTCGGAAATCAATTGAATTTGATAAATTAAATATAGAAGATTATCAAAGGGGATATATTCGCGATTTTGGATAGCGAATTATTATTGAAATAAAACGTGTAGAAAATAGTGAAATGTAATTAGTGAAGTATATTCACGATTTTGGACAGTGAATATATTGTTAAGAAAAATAGATATGTTTTGGGAAAGTGATATTTAAGATGAAGTTAATTGTTTTAACGATGTTTTAAAATGATTAAATATCGAAATCATAGATTTCAACATTCATTGTTGAAATAGACGTTTTCGAGAAGTAGAAGGAAATGGTGGACTATAACACTGTTGTTATAGTAAATGATTTCCGTAAGGAAATATTTTGTGTAAGTATTGGGATTTATATATCTATCTAAACTTCGAATCCCTATACTAAAAATTTTGAGTCGTCGTAACGATGTTTTACGTAACATTCGTTTTGACTTGAATAAATGTGCTTAAGAAATGATTTCCTTAAAGAATGAAATTATACTTAATTTTGATTTAAGTATATCGAATATTTTCCAAGTGTTGAAAATAAATGATTTGTGAAATACTTATTATTAAATAAGTAGGGAAATGCATTTCCAAAATGAAATGAAACGTTTTGAGATTTTATCTTCTTAAAGATAAATTGAAATTGAATATTTGAAAACGATTTGAAAATCGTATATCTGTAGATATTTTGAAAATATAAATTCACTATGGAATTTATAAAGGAAAGGGAAACTGTTTAGAAAAATAAACGTTGATTTATTTTTGAAGTGTGGAGATTTTATATCTAGTAAAGATATTTTTAGAAAATAAATAATTTGGAAAATTATTTGGAATCTGATGATGTTGCACATATTTATTGATAGTTAAATAACCGACTATCAATAATTACCCTGGAATGGTATTTGTTGTGAATTGGATGAATTTGAATGCCACACTTATTTTTGAAAAAATCGCTCACTATTCGGGTTAACCGGGAAAGGACCATGGGGTCGTATAACCCATTCCGAATATGTGATACGTCGTTATGAATTGCATTCGAAGACCGGTGTTGAAGACCGGATATTTTTGAAAACGGAAGGATTACCGTCGAGTTACTCTACATCGGCTGATTTCCGATTTAGAGGTTTTATCACCCTTAGTGACGGGAAGTCCGGACGTGATTTGAAATTTATCCGGATGTGCAAGGGCTTCGTGAGAAGTGCCTTCGGTTCTGTTCGATCCTGGAACAGACTTGTATGGATTGTGTGTCTGACGTTACAATTTGAGATATAAAGCTGATTTCTTTCAAATACATTTCTGTTGGTGGCGGAGAATTTATTCTCTTAGCTTAACACCCTTCTCTGAGACGTACGAGCTCAGAGGTTGTGTAGTTGAAATTTATCAGCGATATATCCCAATTTGGTAACGTGGCATACTAAGTGTTGCTGTGAAATGATCAGTGTTTGATCATTTGTGATATGATCATTTGTTTGATCTTATATCTTTGTGATCATAGTTTGATCATTTTTGTTTGACCCAAAGCAGGGCTTTGTAGAAAGCGTAGCTTTGTGGACGAGACTTCGTCGAGCCTCACACCCCGGAAATGGTCGAAACAGGAAGGATGCAGCAAGGTTCTAGGGAGTAGCGCCCCTTAGTGTATGTCATTCCTTCTGGATAGAGGTGGTATCATGGTATGGAGCCCAGATACTTAACCTATGTGGTTGCTGCATTATTATCTATGTGGTTTGTTGGAAATCGGGGATCCTCGGAAAGATCGGTGACGATCGGGGGATGGCATACGCGTGTCAGTAGTTACCTACTTTTGCAGAGGTAACCCGGCCTTGTGTTGGCAGAGATCCGGTTAGGTTCTCGGGTCGTCTATTCCAGGGACGTACCCATCGTGGATAGAAAGTTCCTTAGCCTGACCATTTGTTGGAAATCCAAAGAAACAATACGAGCCTTGTACGGTTTTAGTTGTAGAACCTGCCATTTAATATGGTAGCTATAGCAAGCATACTATAATGGTACCTATGCTGGCTAAGATTTATATTGTACTTTCGAAATGATTTCTACACTATGCACTAATAATAATATCAAAAAGAATTTGATTTTTTGCGTAGTAAGCATCTTTGACTATCATAAGAAGAAATCTCCTCCAAGTCTGCGTTTGCATTGTGTGTGTGGCGGGAGGTCTTATGGTAGTTTCATTTTCCAAAAGCATTGCGAATTTACTTTAAAAGTTTTCTGTTGTTTATTTTAAAGATAAAATAACTGTTTTACGATCTCACACCAGTCACCATGACTGACTCGGATTTTATTGTTCCCTTCTAAACTCTGGGTGCCCACCAATTTCCACACGGGCAGCCTAGAGTTAGGTTATCAGGATATTCTGGATATTCTGGAGCTTTGGAGATAAGCAGGATGGCGAGACATAGTATTTGTATTTGATATATTTATTCTGCTGTGTATTCTGTATGAGGACAAGTTTATATAACTGTCCATTGTTGTATATTGACTCTGATTGATGTATGAATAAAATGATATAGTTCTTTGTTTTAAAGATTTTTTCATTTATCTATTATATATTGTTCCGCTGCGATATGTGAGATTCTGATATTGTTTTCTGTATCTGATGTTGTTCTTCTTTCTTCTTCTGTTTTCTTCTTCTTTTCTTTTTCTTCTATCTTTTCTGCCTTTTTCTTCTTTTTAAAACCCTCACTATTGGAGTTTCCGGCACTCGATTTCTCGGCAGTCGATTAAGTGAGTATCGATGTCGAATTTTCGAAAGTCGAAAATTTCTGGTCGTGACAGCGTGGTATCAGAGCATATGGTTAAGCGACAACCCTGCTCTGTTGGGTGTTACTCATTAGAGATAGAGTCAGCAGTACTCTAGAATGAGTTTGAGTGTAATAATAGATACGAGTGCGTATTTGTTATTTGAATATGAAATTTGTTTTGTATTGTGTTGACTTATCGGTTGATTGTTTATGGATTCTGGTCGGTGCAGTCTAGCTAACTGTAATCGATAGGGATTTCTAAACTCTAAACAAGATAAACTGACACAGTATTGTTTTAAATAGGGTGAATGAAATAATTTTTCCCAAAACTATTTTTGTATAGAAAAGAAATGATTTTCTATGAATTATCATAATATATGGATGTTTGGTTGTTAGGAAAGTGATGATATTGAAATGTTATCATTACTATTGAAACTGAATAAGAATCTGAAATCGTTACTCCAAAGATGAGAAATAAATTCACATACAAATGAAATTTAAAGAATGTAAATTATAAATGTGATTTGTAATTTGGAATAGAATTCCAGAGAAGAATTTGAAAATTTTGGAGATTTAGAAAGTTTAAATCATTTTTGATTTGAAAATGAATTTCAAAGGTTTTGAAAAGTATTTTGAAGGAATGAAAAGCTCTAAACTCTTTTCGGTCGCTGGAAAATAACTTCGATGATGACCGCGGCATCATTGGTGTTCATTTTCGGGTTTCCAAAAGAGAAATTGCTGCCAAATTGTTTTAAATGGAAGTTGTTTGGAAAATTTGGATTTTGTTTTAGAAAATTCAAAGGATGATTTGAATTGTTTTCAAAAATGGTTTTGAAAAGATTTAAAAGACTCTGGAATACTATATAAAAATACTTATGAAATAAGAAATAAGTTGATAACTTATACAATTAGAATTTTGATAGAATAATTTAACTTAAAGAATGAAGTTAAATCAAAGTAAGTATAAGTGAATAAAGTGAAATTCTTAAGTAAATGTGATATTGAAATTATTCTAAGTTAATGATTGAACAAAAGAATAAAAACTTGAAATTGAAACTGAATGTTGAAAACAAATGTGAATTGTGTGAAATAAAATGAAGTTTTGAGATTAGTTTGAAGTGAACTAAAGTTAATCGATGAAATTCAATATTCAGAAGTTGAATTGAATCCAAATTAGATTGAAATTGAATTCAAATGAATTTGAAATGTAAACATGAATGAAAAGAATATATAACTTCAATAGTGAATTAGAAATGTATAAGAAGCAGTTTATACTGAAAATTTTGTAATAGAATTTGTAAAATGATTTGAATGTTATAACTAGATATTATGGCTAGTAGGATATACAGGTATAAAGGAATTGGAATTTAATTTCGAAGATAAATTTGAATTGCTCGAAAAAGGTATGTATTTGAATTTCAAATATGAGATTTGCTGATTTCTTGTCTAGCCGCTTGGCTTTTTCTTTTTCTTTTTGAAATCTGAGAGTCCGTAGGGACATTTTGTAGTCGTACCGTATTAGCCGCGCAAAGGAGACGCTGGCGAAATTTTTCGGAAATTTCGAGTGTTAGAAAATTTTGAGAAAATTTTGAAAGTTTAAATTTGAATTTGAATTTAAATTTGAATTGGGAGTAAACAATGTTGTTTGAAACATATTTTTGAAAGTAGAAAATTAGTTGAATTGATAACGAATCTTTAGTAGAGAGATTTGTTTTGATGAATTGATAAAACTATTTGGATTGTGAAAAATAGTAGACGAGTTAAGGACTTTTTTCCTAACTTGTAATTTCGAGGACGAAATTCTTTTAAGGAGGGAAGTCTGTAACGACCCAGAATTTTGAATAAATTAAATTGAGAATATTTAATTAATTTTAAATATTTGAACGATAATTTAATTTGAATCCCCGATATAACTTTGAAATTGACGATTAAATTACAAAATTTAATCTATTGTAAGTTGAACGAAAATTTGAATATTCAATTTTGAGTTGAAGAGAAATATTTTGAAAGCTTTTATTATTTATATTGATAACACTGAAGAAAATATAAACTTTCAGAATTGAATTTGAAAATGATTTGTTCAGTTTTGAAATTAAATCGTTCAAATCGATATTTAAAAATAGTGTTCTGGGGCGCAGTCTCGGAATTCGACGAAACCAGTTCCATTGGGTCCGTAATAGTTTATTATTATCGGATTTCAATTTTCGTGTTAATCAGAGTTGTTTTGTGACCGTACGGTTAGAAAACGCGTTGAAATTTTAAAGCGAATTTAATTTAAAAATTTAAATTTATAATATTTAACATCACCACGTATTCCCTTATCTCATGCCTAAATTCACGCCGAGAATCACGAAGTTTATCGTGCAACCCATGTTTTCCTGTCTCCCTCTTCCTATTTTTAAATAACCGATCATTCAGTTCAAAATCAAAGTTCGAAGAAAAAAAATGGCCTAACAGTTCTTTTCTTTAACAATTCGAATCGCGTGCTGTTCGAGTTTCTTTCTCCCCCATTTCAGATTTAAATTGAGCCGCGTTCCCTCCCCAAAATTCCAAATCGAAGTTAAAAAAAAAAAGAAGTCGCATTCAAATTGAAATCTAGGGTTGGCGATTCGAACTTAATGGGAGGCTCGCGAATGAAAATACGAGCGAGGGCTCGTGTTGTCAGATGGAGTAGAGGCACGTACGTGCCTGCGCGAAGATGGGGAAGGCTGGGATCACTGGGTTGCATGATCAATGGGGCGTGAACTGAAATTCGTGGTCGCGAAATCGACTAGGGTTGCACGAACGGTTTTAAAGGTTTAAGTAATTCACCTTAAGGTACTTAAAGATTTAAGTAATTCGAGTATTTTACTCGAACGGTTTTAAAGTACTTAAAGGTTTAAGTAATTAGAGTATTTTACTCGAACGGTTTTAAAGTTTGACTCGGAGCAATTATAGATTGGCTCGAGTAATTTTAGATTACAGGTTTCTATTTAAACCTGGCGGTGTTTATTTTTTTTTAAATTTAAAATGAAAAGCAGGTTTTGAATCAAAGTTTTGAAGCAGATTTAAAGTGTGGATTAAGAGTGAATTTGAATCCTAGTTTTAAAATAAATAAGTTTGATAAAAATGGAATGTTTTAACAACTTTAAATTGTTAAGGTATTTTATAAAATGGTTTTAAAATCTGAAAATAAAGATTTAAATAGAATTTTAAGTTTAAGTTTAAATCGAGATTCAAGTTTAATTTGAATCCTAGTTTGAAATAAAATAAAGCTTTTGAATTTAAAAAGTTTTAAAAACAACTTTGAATGTTTTAAATATGGTTTGAACTTTAAAATGAATTTGGTTTTAAAATTCTTAAATTTCTTTTATAAGGCATGTATTTCTTTGATATGAGATTTTAAAGGGTTTTTAAATGTTTTTAAAACATTGTTAAAGTTAAAATTGTTTTCATTTTAAAATCTTAAATTTTAAAATGGAATTTGAAAGTAAATTTTAAACAAATTGTTTTTAAAATGCTTTGATAATGATAATTTAATCATTAATAAGAATAAAGTTTTATCTTAAAGATAATTAAGATTTAATGATTTATAAATTCATTAAAATTATTAAGGTAATTAAGATGGATAAGTAATTAATTTAATTAATTTATGATTTGGATTAATTAATTAAGTAATTAAGGGTTTAATTTAATTAATTAAAGGTTAAGTAAATTAATTTAGAATTAATTAATTTGTAATTAAGAATCATTAATTAGATAAGATTTTGATTTTAAATTATTGGTTTGAAATTGATTAATCAAGTAATTAAAGATTAATTAAGTTACAGTTTAACACTTAATTAACTAAATAATTAGGATTAATTAATGGATTATTTAAGATTAATTAAATTGTAATTAATATTGTTTTATCTACGATTAATTACTTAGGAGAAGTAATTAAAGAATTGTTAATAGTTAATGAAGGTCATTAACTAAGGATTATTAATTAATGTGATTAATTTTTAATAATTAATTAGATTAATTAATTTAAGATAATCAATTGTGAAATTGTTTAAGCAATTACTTAATAAAGTAATTAAGGAATTAATTACTCATTGTAATTAGTTGAGTTAAATATGATTAGCTTAAGTTAATTAATTAAGTTTAATTAATTTAAGATAATAACTGGATGATTTGTTAAGTATAATCTCTTATGTAATTAATGGAGTGTAATTACTTAGTAAAGTAATTAGTAATGGTAATTACAGGATGTAATTAATTAAAGATTTAAAGTAATTTTGGATTAATTACTTTGTATAATTAATCAAGGGATTAATTAAGATAATTAATTAAGGGGTAATTAATTTATTTAATGAGTAATTAAGGGTAGTTAATTACTGAATGTGATTAATCAAGAGTAATTAATAAATATGGTTTAATTAAAGATTAATTATTTAATGTAATTAATTTAAATAGAATAATTAATTAAAAAGTAATTAGAGGATCATTAATATAATTAATGATGTAATTAAGAGATGATTAATTAAAACTAATTAATCAATAATAAGTGATTAAAGAGTAATTAATTAATTATAATTACCTAAGGATTAATGTAATTAATTATAGTTAATTAATTATTGAAGTAATTTAAGGTTAATTACTGTAATGGTTAAGGATAATTAATTTGTATAATTAGTTAAGGATTAATTACTTAAAGTAATTAAAGGATAATTAATCAAGGATGATTAATTAAGATGGATACTTAGAGTATGATTAATCAATTGGTTTAATTAATGATTAAGTAAGCAAGATTTATGTGATGAAAGAAATTAATTTAATTAATTTTAAATTAATTGGAGATGAAGTAATTATTTTAATTCATTTTAAATTAATTAAAGATGGTGTGATTAATATATCTTTGCTTATGTATGGTTGGATGACATTGATTGCCTTAAATGGTTTGATACCTTTGATATAAGATATGTATTGATCTATGATATTGAGATGCTTTGGTTGAATTGTAATGATATGATTTATCTATTGAGATATTGTGAATTATCTATCTGTGTGAATATAGATAATAGAATTGAATTGTTTGAACTTTAAAACAACTTGGCCTTAAGATACGTTTGGATTTCGATGAGACCGAGATCGGGTATCAAATTTGATTATCCGAAAACCACATCGATCCAAGTTAAACGATAGGTCGTGAATCTCAAGTGAAGATGAAGATTCAGAGTGTAAGGGTTATTGTCGTTAACTCTGAGGGTGATTCCAAAAATGAGTGTACCGAGATAATGCCTTCTGTTTCGTTCGAACCCGGAACGAACTTGTATGGACTGAATGCTTTCAGAACATCGTCAGGTGGACGATGAGCATTCTAAGTGATGTGTTCTGATAAGGTAATCGTAGCCTCAAGCCTCATCAACCGGGAATGGCTAAAACAGGGGAGGTGCAGCAAGGCTAAGTGAGTCGCGCTCAAGTAGGACAAGATTTCCCCTATCTAGAAGTCCCTTCTTATTATTCGGCTGTGTGGGCAGTTGGTTGGAAACCACTGCGGGGTTGTCTTGTTCGGGACTATCCAATAAGGGATGGTTCCGGCTTTGTGTTGCAGGGGATTGGGAGTGATCCTCGGTACATTGATCTAGGCCACGTACTGTGATGGGCGGTACCCCAGTAGCCCTGCCATTGTGTGGAATCCAATCTCCAATAAGTGCCCTCGGATTTGATTGTAAACCTATGTATGCTGGAATTTAATGAATGTAACAATTTCGGCTATTTTCTAATTTACTTGAAAACCCTAGACCTATTATAATATAATTGGATTTCCTATCAAATGTTTTGGTTATCGTAAGGTAAAAACTTTTCTATGTTTATGTGTGGGAAGTCTTACGAGATACATTTTGTTTCCAAAAGTTTTCAAAGTTAAGCAACTTTAACCTGTTACTCACACCAGACCCATGTCGGACCCGGAGTTTATTCTGTTTTTCTTAAACTCTTGGGTACTCAAATTTTTATGAGTAGTCAAGGGATTCAGGTTAGTTTTGACGAATTCTGGAGGAGATTTGGAGCAAGAGGCTTCAACGTGTAGATATATAGTGATTCCGCTGTGTTTATGTTGTGTCTGTATCTCTGTGATGTCCTGAGTTGTATGATAGACAGGTGATTATAACTGTCTAATATGGGATGTATAAGCTGTGTAACTCTGATGTATATGATACTATGTAATATCTTATGTGATATATATTTCTTTCATTCCGCTGTGAGATTCTGATATTGTTGAGTTTCTTCTTTCCTATCTTTTCTTCTTCTATCCCTTTCTTTCTTCAAGATGATGCGACTTTTTGTGGATAAAAAGTTGGGTCGTTACATAAATAGTAGTTCATGAAGCTACTATATAAACATCAAAGTTTAAAACAAAATACAATAGAAATCTCAAATGCAGAGTAGTACACAGAAGTCTCCAATACAAATGAAAATGACAAATTTGAACATAGATAACTGGAAATAGCTGAAGTAACTGAAAACAGAATGGATAGAAGATAGATCTTCAAGCAAAGCTCCAAGTTCCAAAGGTGGATCTTAAATGCTGTGACACTCAGTCTGACCCGAGCATAAAGCAAAACACAAAACGCTCGAGTCAAGATTAACATTCTTATACCAATAAATCAACTCAAGTGAAATGTCAAGTGAAATACAATATAAATTAAAGGATGTTTGCAATTCCCATCCTCTAAGGATCCGTTAAATTATCTACATACATGTACAATACGATACATAGATAATGTTTATAGTAAAGTAAACTATTAAAATAGTGTTAAGGCGTTACCCATATCCCCCTTAACACATTTTATATATTCCCGTAGTCTATATAGATACTGTAAGCCCCACCAAACTGATGGGATACTCAGGGAGCAGTCCATAGGTACAGAACAAAACAAACTCGTAGAGGGTGCGATAAGGCATGTGACAAGGCACGCAAGGCAATGCTAGGGTAGGATTCTACCGTTTATACTCCCGGACTGGTGGTAACGCATAGCAGCTAAAACCACCCACCTCGAGACACACTCCCAAATCAAAGGTGCACCCAATCAAATCACGAAGTAATAGAATGCTATCAAAGAAGCATACTCGATCGAAGGTGCGACCTCACTTGGCCCGGTATAGCTCCTGTTTTAGCCACATCAAGCTGACTCGCGAGAGTCAGGGCTGCGTTAATACCTCATACAGAATCGTCACCAAACCATCCTACTTCGTTCTGAAATCTCCACCACGTACACAGTTGTTAAAGTGGTTTTCGGTATTTGCAGAGAGTATGACAATATCCGATCCCGGTTTCTTTAACAACCAAACGATTATTTCAGACCGTGGTCATTTTATAAAATCACCTTTATAATCATTTCAAACAATTCATACTTCTTATCAAAATATCATATTCATTTCAAAACCATATCGGTTTCAAAATAAATATTTACTTTTGAAATCATTTCTACTTTCGAAATCATATCACTTTAAATCAGATTTACTTCAAAAATCATAACCACAAAATAGGTTAAACTATTATATCAAAATATTCGCATTTAAATCCATAAATCAAAATCATAACAATTCCAACTTTAGATTAAAATATATATATTTAAAATTGTTTATAAATTAAAAATAGTTTATATTTAAAAATAGGTTATGTTGGGCGTAGTCTCACCACCGAACCAAGACCCTACCGGACCACTCACTGCCGAGCCAAGGCCCTACCGAACCACTCCCTACCGAGTCAATCACCTACTCCCACCGGACCAGGGCATCGCCGGACCAACCCATTTCTCCACTCATCACCGAACCAGGGCATCGCCGGACCAACCCATTTCTCCACTCACCACCGGACCAGGGCATCGCCGGACCAACTCGCTTCCAAAGCCTAGCCGAATCAACACCAATCCTCTACTACCAGATCAATCCACGCCTCCACCCATGGCCGAACCAAAGCATTACCGAACCAACGTTGCTAGGCCAGATTGCATCAGCCCAGGCTCACCAGCAGCTACATACATCCAAGACCCCTACCCCCAACCTCACTCTATAAATAGAGGGGCAAGGGTACAACAATGGGGGACAAGTTGGAGAGCTCAAGAACGGACAGAACTTTCAAACAACTTTCATACACTTGTAATCAAAGCTTTGTACTTGTAATCTGAACAGTAAAGGAGAATAAGATATAAAGTGGACGTAGGCACATTCTGGCCGAACCACTATAAACCTGTGTGTCTTTTACAATTTAGTCCCTGCTTTTTACATATTTGCATAAAGTATCCAGATCACTAAGAACAACAGAAAATCGACTAAATCATATGACTTGGAGGTGTTTGCCCATTTTTTGTGCAAACATTTTTGGTGCTTTCACTAAGAACTGAACTCAGGACTTCAGCTTCTCCCACTTAACCTTCTTCCTAATAGCATCGCTCATTGCTTGGAAGACATGCCTCCCAAGCAGAAGAAAGATGTTAACAAAGGAAAAAACATCGCAACCAGTAGTATTCCAGATCCAGTGGTCACAGATCAAGTAAATCATCCCATTCCAACAGCAGTACCAATCGAAGGTCAGGAAAATCCGACAACCCCTACCACGGGACAGCCAGCAGCAATTACTAGGGAAGATCTAGACAGGGTTGTGGCTGAAGTGACTAACCGCTTCACATCCCAACAGGAAGCCTTGGTGAACCAACTCATGTCACGCTTAAGGGATGCTGAAGAGTCCAATCGCAACACTGAATCATTGGGTGAGTCCCAGTCTGGAGGATCTCGGAGGCAACAAAGATCTTCCTTCTTCGAAGAAGCTAACGATAGAAGCAACCATGGTAGGAGCCAAGACCGAACTCAGTCCGAACTCCGACCCGAGGAAACGCTTGGAACCGAACCCAACGGGGGTGGTACCAAGCGGAGGTCAACTGTACCTGAGCTTGTCATGCTGCCTAACCACGAAAACGCCAATGAACGGAGCCGAGCTAGAGTCCAGCCCGAAGTTGGACCCGAGGAAGTGCTTAGAACAGAACCCAGCGGGGGAAGATCAAGGCAAGGGCCAACTGTAGCTGACCCTAGCATGCTCCCAGAAGACCAAAGACAGCCACTGGAAAATATTAGGAATAATAGACGATACCATCCCTACAGGTCATCTGGACGGAATCAATCCCATAGAGAAGAACCAAACTCATTTCTATCTGCTCCAAATTCTGATGAAAGGATGGCACGCTTGTTCAGAGAGTGCGTCCAACGGGATCAAAGAGATCGAGGGATAGGCGCTAGGGTAACCAGCCCTTTCGCCGGCAATATCAAAATTGCCATCACCCCCCGGGAATGGAAAATGCCAACAATGGAACCTTACAAGGGAACCTCTGACCTCGTTGTACACTTACAGAGATACACACAGCATATGCTCATGAGCGGAGCAACAGAAGGAGTGCTGTGCAAATGCTTTCCACTATTCTTATCAGATCTAGCTACCTCCTGGTTCTGCCATCTACCCCAAGGATCCATCAGCTCATGGGAGATGTTGAAAGAAAAGTTCATCAGCCAGTTCCGCATTCATGTGGAGCAACCCAATGACGCTTATTCCTTATCCAGTATCAAACAGAAACCTGGAGAGAAAGTGCAGCAATATCTAACCCGATTCAATGCCGCAGCGGCCGCAGTCCAAGATGCCGATGAGAAGCTTATCTTAATGGCCCTCTGTAGTGGTGTGCATCCGGATACTAAATTTGCTAGAAGATTGACAAAAGAAAAACCAGCTACTTTACCTGATTTCTTCCATGAAGCTGGGAAATATATGAGACTTGAAGATGCTGCCACTGAGGGGCAGTCAGGGCAACAAAATAAGGCAGCTCACGGCAACACGCCCGCTGTAGCAAAGGACGTTTGAAGAAATGACTCTAGAGACAATGCTGGAGGCAAGAAGGGAGAAAAGCGGCTGTATCGGCCAGGATCGAGATTTGACGCTTACACCCCTTTGAATGAAACGATCGAAAACATCTTCCTGGCCACTCAAGACGAAGTTAAATACAAACGCCCCCCGCACAAGAAGGAATCAGATAACGCTATTAAATCTGGAAAATTCTGCCGCTTCCACGAATCCCATGGGCATGATACCAATGAATGTCATCATCTCCGGGACTTGATTGAAGAACACATCAGAAGAAGGAGACTAGAACGCTATCTAAAAGGTCAGAACAGGACTCCAGCTCCTGCCAATGAGAACCCAAGGCTACCCTCCCCAGAAATAGGCAGAGGAAATCGCAACATCAGCAGCTCCAGTCAAGAGAAGATAGTGGTCCATACCATCTCGGGAGGGCTACACATCGCCGACGGAAGCTGGGCAGAGATGGAAAGGTACGGAAAGTCACTTAGAAACGATAAAGAATGCGTTAATTCTATTATAGAAGAATGCCACCCGAAGCGGATAGAGAATGATGACATCACATTCAGTAGGCGTGACCTGGAGGGAAGGCAGTACCCTCACACGGATCCCATGGTTGTCTCTGCCCGGCTCGGTCCAACCGAAGTTTTTCGAATTCTAGTAGACACTGGAAGCTCAGTGAATATCCTATTCAAGCATGCATTCGACATAATGAAGCTGTCATTGAAGGATGTTTTTCCCTACAATAAACTACTACACGGTTTCACTGGAAATGCGAAGATGCCCCTCGGGCGACTGGACCTCTTTGTTGAAATTGGAAGTCATCCCCGCTCCGTTGTGCGGAAACAAACATTTGTGTTGATAGAAAACCACTCGGCCTACAATGCCTTCTTAGGAAGACCAGCCTTGTCTGACTTCCAAATTGTCCTGGCCCCATGGTGCCTGAAGATGAAATTTCCAACGGACAATGGAATAGGGGAAGTAGAGCGAGACCAGGACATCACTCGAGATTGCTATGTAACTGAACTTCGCAATAATCGCAGGAAGGATAAAGGGAAGAGTGTAGAGACTGCCCTCTGCACGAAAAGTTTGGAAGCATAGCAAATAAAGAAAGCCCCTCCTCTTAGATATACCAGTGACCCTTTCAATGAATTAGACCCTAGGGACAAAGAGGAGGAGGCCACCGCCGAGCCTACAGAGGCTATGGAATTTATATCTGTGGACAAACACGACTCGAGTAGACTATTGAAAGTCCGGTCCCAGCTAAAAGCAGAATTAAAGTAACAACTCATTAATTTTCTCCGCCACAACTTGGATGTGTTTGCATGGACGCACGCTGACATGACTGGAATCTCCCCAGACATAGCATGCCACATACTAAACATCGATCCTACCAAGGCGCCAGTAAAACAGAAAAAGAGAAGTATGGGGGCAGAACGATCAACAGCCCTCGATGAAGAAGTAAAGAACCTACTTGCCAATAACTTCATACGAGAAGCCATCTACCCAGAGTGGATCGCTAACCCGTTACTAGTAAAGAAGGCTAATGGGAAGTGGCGAACATGCATTGACTTCTCCAACTTAAATGACGCCTGCCCGAAGGATTGCTTCCCACTTCCCCGAATCGATCAGCTTGTGGACAGCACAGCCGGGCACAAACTCTTATTTTTTATGGATGCATACTCAGGATATAACCAAATTCCTATGCATGCTCCCGATCAAGACCACACTAGTTTCATCACTGACCGAGGATTGTACTGCTACAGAGTAATGCCTTTTGGACTTAAAAACGCAGGAGCCACCTATCAACGCCTCGTCAACAAGATGTTTGCGGGGCTAATAGGACAAACTATGGAAGTTTATGTGGACGACATGTTGGTAAAGTCAAGGAAAGCCGACGATCACGTAAGCCACCTGGGCGAGATGTCTCAAGTACTTCGCCAATATGGAATGAAGCTGAATCCTCTAAAGTGCTCCTTCGGAGTATCATCGGAAAGTTCCTGGGATTCATCATCAATGCCAGAGGAATTGAAGCAAACCCTGAACAAGTCCGAACTCTGAAAGATATCAGGATACCTTCTACCCGAAAAGAAATGCAAAGCCTAAATGGGAAGGTGGCCGCCCTGAGCAGATTCATCTCTAAAGCAACTGACAAATGCATCCCCTTCTTCGAAGCTCTAAAGAAAGACAAAGGAAAGTTCGAATGGACTGACGAATGCTTAACAGCTTTCCTTAACTTAATCGAACATCTCTAGAGACCACCAGTACTCTCAACTCCGAACGAAGGCGAAGAGCTATACCTATACCTTGTTGTGTCATCTCATGCTCTAAGCGCCGCCTTGGTGAAAGAAGACAAACGCACGCAGCGGCCAGTATACTTTGTAAGAAAGAGGTTTACAGGGGCGGAAGCCAGATATCCTAAACTTGAGAAACTAGCGTACTGTTTACTAATCACATCACGGAAACTGCGTCACTATTTCTAATCTCATTCCATCAGAGTTCTGACCGATCAACCGCTAAGGCAGGTACTCCATCGTCCCGACACTTCTGGGCGACTACTTAAATGGTGCATTGAACTAAGTCAATATGATATCACCTACCATCCTCGCACCACCATCAAGGGACAAGCCATGGCCGATTTCATTGCCGAATTCACTACCAACGAAGGTAAGGAGCAATCGAAAATAGCAGAAGACATCAAGTGGAATCTCTTTGTGGATGGAGCATCAAACGAACAAGGCTCGGGGCAGGTGTGGTAATAATCACTCCCAAGGGAAATAAGCTACACTATGCTCTAAAGTTAGAATTCGCTGCCACCAACAACGATGCAGAGTATGAAGCAGTGATAGCTGGATTAGAACTTGCCTTAGAGATTGGAGCCAATTCTTTATGTCTTCATAGTGATTCCCAACTTATTGTAAATCAAATACTAGGAGAATTTCAGGCTCGAGAAGAATGACTCATAGCATATCTAAAGAAGACCAAGCTGCTTCTCGATCAATTGGATCACTATTTAATCAAACACATCCCTCGGGAAGAGAACCAAGAGGCCGACGAATTGGCAAAGCAAGCTAGCATGAGAAACGGCACTATTTCCGGAGCAGTGGCCATCTCAAAGCAGCTGACCCCGAGTTTCGAGCAGGTGAATCTGATAGCTGCAGTCAAAGAGGAAACTTTGATGACTCCCATCCAAAAATACTTACAAGACGGCACACTGCCTGACAAGCGTAATGAAGTCAAGAAAATCTTGAGGAGAGCTTCCCGCTACACAATACAAGAAGGCACCCTTTATCGGCGCGGCTTTATTAAGGCGTGTCGCTGGAAGGGAAGCAAAGGAAATCTTATCCAACATCCATCAAGGAAGCTGCGGAGATCACACTGGAGGGCAGACTCTGGCAAAGAAGATACTCTGATATGGATATTTCTGGCCCACCTTAAGCAAAGACGCCTTAGATTTCGTCAAAAAATGTGACAGATGTCAGAAATTTGCTAAGATTCCGCGGCTACCAACAACTGAGTTTACTCAAATGACCAGCCCTTGGCCCTTTGCAGTATGGGGAATTGACTTGATTGGCGAACTGCCAATGGGCCGAGGCGGAGCCAAATATGCTATAGTGGCAGTCGACTATTTCACCAAATGGGTGGAAGCAGAACCCCTAAATAAAGTATCTTCAACAAAAGTTATTAACTTCTTTATCAAAAATGTTCTATGCAGGTACGGAGTCCCACTTAAAATCATTTCGGACAATGGACTTTAGTTTGACAGCGAGGAGTTCGCCAATTGGTGCCAAGAGCACGGAATTCACAAAAGCTTCTCATTTGTAGCTTATCCCCAAGCAAACGGACAAGTCGAAGCTGTCAACAAAATTCTCAAAACTCTAATAAAAAAGAAACTTGAAAAGTCAAAAGGCGCTTGGGTGGATGAACTTCCTACGGCACTTTGGACCTATCACACATCTTTCAGAACATCAACGGGGCATACTCCTTTCTCTTTGGCATACGGATCGGAGGCTATGCTCCCAGTTGAAACTATAGTGCCTTCCCACCGTAGGATCCACTATAATCCAGAAGAGAACGAAGAACTCCTTCACATGTCTTTGGATCTAATTGAGGAAAGAAGAAATGATGCAGCCCTCAAAGTAGCAGCTCACAAGCAAAAAGTGGCAACGCAATACAACTCCAAAGTCAAGCATCGTAGCTTACAAAAAGGAGATCTTGTCCTCAAGCAAATCTTCCCGTGCCCCGGAGCGCTAGATCCAATCTGGGACGGACCATATGTAATTCACAAAGATCTCCACAACGGAGCTTATATTTTGTCAACAGTGGACGGAGAGGTGTTCCAGAGGGCATGGAACATCCAACACCTTCGTCGATACTTTTCTTAACTTGTACTGCCCATATGAAGTGAATTAATAAAGAGAATCAGTGGACGTAGGCATTTTCGTGCCGAACCACTTTAAAAACTTGTCTCTTTTTAACTTATTCCTTTATATCTTGGCTTCTTGTTAACCTTATCCTTTTCTGTTGAACGAAATCCAATGTAATGGCATTTCCATTCAAGACACATCACGGCGCGACTTCACCTGGACCAGACCTAACGGGTACTATGCGAATCTATGCCCTCGCCAATGAGACACTTTTGCTCCAGCATCCCTCTGCTGCGGGTTAACTCATTGCTCGCGATCGGGCCTTAAATCCAACTGTAATGAGCCGATTATAAGCCACCGAGTAGG
Source organism: Allium fistulosum (assembly GCA_030737815.1). Taxonomy (NCBI): domain Eukaryota; kingdom Viridiplantae; phylum Streptophyta; class Magnoliopsida; order Asparagales; family Amaryllidaceae; genus Allium; species Allium fistulosum. The sequence continues at coordinate 925,987,822 of CM060906.1, forward strand.
CCGACCATAGCCTAGGCAGCTCATTACGGCGTTCGGCTCGCCGGCAACCGTGAACCTACTTTAAGCCCCAACATAAGGTGTGGCCAGCCAGGGGTAGTTCACGGTTGACGATCGGCACCCACGCTATCCGGCCACGGTAAATCGAATAATACCCACGATTATGGGCCATAATGGCCCGGGTAGTTACTGTGCGCGATCTCGGCTCCGAGTGTCTTAAGTACGGCTGTGGTAAAAAAGATAAAATCCCCGCGGAGGCGTAAGATGGGTGACAAATGTCTCCAAGACCCACAGCTAGGGAAAGTGACTACAAAACCCGTTTGTCTCGAACTTAAGCACATCGCAGGCCTTCCGTGATTGGAAGTTTTTCTTTTTCTTATATTTCTATCTTATTTAAAAACTTTCCTCCTACCCTCTATAACTATCCCCAAAGTACAGGACACAAAGTAGGAGACCCTCACCGATGGGGTTAAGGACTCACAATGGGATGACAGGTCAATCAACTACGTTCCATACTCAGTCAGATAAGACATTCAAAGCTACCATCTACAACTGAGACATGAAGGGCGGTACTTTCTTCTCTTGTAAATAAATACATAGCTATAATTTATTCGCACATCACATTAACTTTGCAAGGTATGAAATTATATCTTAAGCAAGAAACTGGCATTAAACACGATGGAATCACAGGCATGTGCACAGCTGTATTTCTTATGCAACACGTCAAAATAACTAAGGCAGTCAAATATGACAGAATCAGCTTAAGTTAAAATTACAGGCTAAGAGTAAAGTCGTTTGTTACCAATAACATAATTATAGCCTAAAAGTTACACTAATGTTTTAGAGCTAGCGTAGACAGCAATGTCAAACAAACCAAAAAGACATCCAGGTCGAGTCAGGGAGTCAGCTGCATCGAAGCTTCATCTCTATCCTGCCGGCCCTCCAAGATCTACTTAGCCATGGGATTAGAACTCTCAGCATGCTGGCTGGAGGTATTCGGTACCTCGGAGGTCTCACCTGTCCAATCCAGAAGAAGAATCCATTAGATAAGCGATAAGCGGTCAGGTTACAAAAAGCTAAAAGAGAAGACTTACCAGCCTATGCTCCTTGATCATCATCCTCCAGCTGCACACCAACCTCCTCAGCAGTAAGCAGCCGCATGCCCTCTTTCACCGCCACCTTCTCCTCCTTGGTGAATTGAGCCGTAACCACATCCATTCTAAAGGCCACGCCACCCTCCTTATCTGCATCGGACTTAGCCTCCTCCAAGGCCCTGAGATAAATCCTGGCCATGACTCGGGGGTAATCATCCATCCAAGATAAGTTGCCATGTTTCTAAGTGCGAAAGTATATATCTTGAAGCATCTCATCCATTATCCCTCATTCTCCTTAAACTCCCTTATTCGGTCCTCAGAAGCCAACAGCTTTGCAATGGTGGCGTCTCTCTCCTATTGGTATCGCGAGCTGTCAGTCTGAAAGGTTTTTCTCATCGCCTCCATCTCCTCCTTCAACTTGGTTTGAGCAAGCTCCGCAGCCTCAAGTTTCCTGTCAACTCCTGTACCCGCTCGAGATCCGCTTTCCGAAACTCATCCACCGTTGCAATAGCCATATCAATCCGTTCCTTACAAACGACCTCCATTTTTTGCATCTTTGCCCTGCTGGCCTCTTCCATGGTCTTCTTTAATTGCCTAGATGCGATCTCATGTTGAGAGATCTGCATGGCTTGATCAGCGAGTTGTTTGGCCTGGTCGAAAACCATTAAACGCAGTCGAATGTTAGCACTGCCGATTTCTTCTCCAGCCTTAACCAGTCGAGCATGATGCCCCATCAGTTTCCTGGTTTCCTCAGCAACCCGGTCAATGTTTGCCTTAGCTTTGTCCCCCAAGGTTACAACCCGAGTGGTAAGCAAATCAAGGTCCAGGGACTTGGCCTCGTCAAGCACCCTTACCATGTGATTACGAGGGAGAAGGTGCTCACCAGTAGCATCATCAAAGGAAATATCATGAGAACCCGGATCCAGACCCGGATGACCCGCAAACGGATTACGAGCTAAGCCAGGATGGTCTATCGGGGTAACGGTAGGATTTTCAGACGGGTGCGGGGAAGGAATAAGCTCAGTATTCTCCTCTGTGGTATCCTGAAGAGGCTGAGTCGGGGGCTGAGGGTCAGGTGGAGATTCCAACAAGGAGCGACTCCTCTTCTTCTTTTGGATATCCTCTTCGATAACTCCGAGAAGAGGACGGTAGCCGACTACGTCTCCAGGGCGGTTAGTCGGAGGCTTTGGCTTAGTGGAAGCCTTTAGAAGCTTATATTGTTCAAGACGGTACCGAACACCCGATGTCTTGGCTACTTTATCCGATCCTGGGACAAAAACCAAGTGTTACAAGCAGACGTTGAACTATAATTCAAGAAATATGTCAAGATAGGAAAAGTAAGGAGACACTTTTGTTATACAAACCCTGGGGAGGAGTGGGATACTGCAATAGGTCCTGGATCTCATTCCAGGATGGGAGCTGACCATAAAATATTCCTAAGTCCTTATCATAAATGGAGTCTGCAGAAGTCAAAAATTCACCTTGTGTCGCGGGGGCTGCCTCAACTAGAACACTTTTGGAAGATGAGTCGGCACCGGCTCCGGCCTTGTCAGCTTTCTTAGGCTCCTCTACCAGAGCCGGTTCTTCCTCCAGCCCTTCGAAAGCTAGGCGGAAAGCATCGTCCGTCCACTCCTGGATCACACCCGCTTTCGTAGAAGACAAAGCCCCAGCACCATCACCACTCTGTCCGTCGCCACCATCATCACCACTATGTCCATCACCTTCTCCACCACTTCCACTCTCCGCCTCACCTCCTTCACCCTTGCCTCTTTCCTCCTCCTCATCTTCCTCCTCCGGAACGTCTGGACATGTGCTGGGGGAGGGTCCATCGGATTTCTTAAGTTTCTTCCCCCCGGCAATTGGATGCTTTGAGAAGGGTTTCCTTTTACTGCTCTTCGCCGTAGCCCCTCCTTTAGCTTTGGCGGCCCTCTCCTCAGCTGTGTCTCTCTGCTTGACCACAGACCGACGTGGCAGAATCAGGTTGAGCCCTAGAAGAGTAGCGTTCCTGATCAAATAAGAAGCCGCTCTTGCCCCTTCCGAAATGGCTTCTATTTCTTCAGCCATCCGAACCAGACGATCGTTCTCTACAACCGCAAAGCCACCTATCGCTAGCAAGAAATAAAGCACGTAAGGAGGAGTATTGCTGAAATGACCCTCCTATTTCTACCCTAATTTCATAAGGATTTTTTTATATTTTTTTTTACTTCATCAAAGGGAATTTAAATCAAATAGAAATCAAAATGTCAAACAAGCTATTGACATAGCCACTTGTTTCTTTTTAAATAGGAAAATTAGGCAAAATCAGCAGTTCAGACGTCTAAATAATTATGACAGGCGTCTAAACTTAATCCCAGACGTCTAACTAATTATGACAGACGGCTCAGAGATCTAAAATTGAAACAGAGAGAAAAAGACATTTTGAACTAAATTCAGACATCTAATTTTTTTTGTGACAGACGTCTACTCTTAACCTCAGACGTCTAAATTATTATGACTGACGTCTAAGTTTAATCTCAGACGTCTAAATTATTAAGACTGACGTCTAACTTCGATCTCTATGTACATGCATATGCACATTCAATTTATATGTGTCTGGATGTCCACCTACATTTATTTACACTTTTAAGTTTGATTTAAACTTCCTTTGAACTATCAGAGATGATATATAGATTGATCATTCATTACAAATATATATTTCCCAGGGTCATTTTCTTTTTCCAATAAACAAAATATATCCAGGATCAAAACAATTAACCAATATAAATATATCAGTACATTCACAAAGATATGCACATACATGTGAGGATGTATATGCCTCTCTTGTTTGAATCAGAGTTCTGGAAAACAAGAGGATATTGGATTGATTGGATTTAATCAATCCACACATAGTACAGTGTTATATGCAATAAAATCTAAGTGAAATTCAGATTCCTATTACAAATACAAAGGAAAAGGTGTGTTAATATTTGCACAAAACATGTTTATGTGCATATATAACTGCAACTATTTGGATCTGGCTTTCAACTCCCTTATTACAGATCTTTTCTTTATTTAAAAAAATAAGACATGAAACATTTGTATGAAACAAGATAAATTATGGGAACCTTGCAGTCATATAAAAACATTCAACCTATGCCTATTATCTTTTGTATACATATGCCATGGTAGAAAGATAAAACCATTTAATTTTTCTGAAAATCAACTATCCAGATTTTCCAAAACTAAAATCCTTTCTAAAGACTCAAGATTGACTAATACATTTATAAAATATAATCATTTAATTTAAACATGGTGTTCTTACTAAATCCACTTACAATATTTTGATTAACTTCTTTAATATCATATATTAACTAGATTTATAAATTCCAGATACAAGTCAATCTCTTAATAAAATACTTAACAAAATATCCATCCCATATCCAACACTTAATACAAGTAACAATTTAAATCATTAATACATGCGGATTTCATCATTTAGGCTCTTATCTAACTAAGTTTAGCATGCTATAATCTTCTTCTCAAAGCCTTGCTCCTACTCCTACTTAGTTGCTGCAATCCCTGAAAAAGCATTTGAAACTGCCTCATTTTAAGTGAGACACCCCAGATGCCATTAGCACACTAGGGTCAGACACATGTCTGGTATGAGAAAATTCACAAAAGCAAATAGTTAATTAGGTTAAAATCAAATTAAGTACATATACATGAAGTTCTGCCCTTTGGAATCAGATCATACTTGTGTGCATGCTCTGTGTCATTGTCCATGTGCACACTTTAATTTTTCTTTCCAAAGACTACATATATAAATATGGCACATACATTCAAGCATACAATTCAGTCATAGTCAAACAATCATTCATACCAAACAGGAAAATCACCAATATGAGTTAAATCATTTATTCAATCCTCATATTTCAATTCTGGGAAAAACTCTAGTTTTCTCATCATCTCAAATATTATTCCCTTGGTATATTTATCTATCCCGGTCTCATCTGCAATATTTATGAATCAATGGACACACTGTAATGAACTAATTCACTCCATTACACAAAGATCTCAGGATTTAAACAAGCCATGTGTCAACTTGTGTTACTCAAGAACACAAGTCATTCCTGCAGTGTTCTTGACCCCAATTTCCTAATCAGGTTTAAGTTAATAATAACTCTCTTGATTTTTCATGACTAAACCATTCAGTGATCCATTTTACTAACTAAAAACATCCATATTATGGCATCTCATATTATTCATAACCATACAGAGACAAACAAGCAAACAACCATTGGTGACTAAATAAATAAGGTTCTGTATGTATATGTATACAATTTGGTATTTTTAAAAGGGTATAGGCAACTAACATTGGCTTATGGCTTTTGAGAGAGTTTTTTCCTTTTGCAAACATTTGTGCTTGAGTTAAACTCAGAATTACCTGGTTTCACTGAATCACAAAATTTTGTTTGCTATGCATATGAACATATATATATTTTCATTGAATCAGGAGCATCAGCACATAGGCAACCCTATTGCACCCCTAATTCCTTTTTGTCTCAAGCCTCAGCACTTATACATGAGTATATTGCAGCTCAACATTATTTACATCTTTCTGGGTTGAGCCAAAACCAATACTACTTGCCTATTTTCAACATTTTATTTTCTGGGTATTTGTTTATGTTCCTAAACATTAACATATCAGAAAACTGGATTTATAAAACATATATGTATACTAACAACACATAAAGCTTTCTTATAATAAAACAAGTGATCAACCAAAGAGAATCAAAACCTTTTCAGTTTTAAAATCACAGATAAATATTCTCATATGAAAATACATTTTTAAGAAAATTACTTATAACTGGCTGCCTACATTAGGACTTATTGCCTTAGATTTTGAGTGAGTTTTCTCACCTAGCTCTCTTCTTTGTTTCCTTAATTAATTGATGAACTTCTGCTTTTAGCCTCAAGCTCTCTTCCTTCCCTTGCCTTATGATTTCTATGGTGTTGTTTTCCTCTTTTTTTTTCAAAGTTCTTTTCTGAGAAGGAGAGGAGGCTGCTGCATATACATGTATATATACAGGGTCTTCCTTAGGGTTTTGGGTATTGGCTAAAGCCATTTTTGCCCACCAGAAAAATCATGTTATCTGTATTTTACTTGAACCCAAAATTCTACCCTTCCCGGCTTAATTTAGGTGAAGAGAAAAGTGGTTACATTTTTTTTCAGAAATTTGCTTTTCAGAAAATACTTTTTCCTTTGTCTACAATCATGCCAAAAATGTGACTTGATTTTATTATTTATCAAATACTCTTCCTAATTCTGCCTATAGCAAACATTTCCCTGTTTTGTCTTATTTTTCCTATTTTTAGCTTTCATGTAAATGGTATGTACCTTCTTTATTTATTTACAAGAGAACTACTCCTTTTTATATCTTCAGTTTTTCTTTCTTTCTTCCTATATACTAAAATATGTCTGTATATTTTATCTTACTAATTTGAACTCTAGTATTTTATTAACACATATATATATATTTATATAAGTCTTACTGAAATAATTAGTACACCTATATATATATTTATACATCATTTTGTATTGACACACACACATGCACATGTATACTCAAAAATATTCAGTAGCATCCATATATTTATATTTACTTATGCATTCAGCTTTTAAGGATTTAATCTATTTATATATATATATATTACCATACATATCAATATGTATTTATTCTTAAAGTTCAGAGATTTTTAGCTTTAGTTCATGTGCATTTCCTGTGCACACATGTACACACATACTGATACACTATCAAGCTATATCAATCCCCTTTCAAAATTTATTCAAAAATTATTTTGAATTCATTTATATTTGTCAGAATAAATTCCTAAAATCTTGGGTCATTACATACACCCCTCCTTTTAGAAATTGTGTCCCACAATTTACCTAAGCTTAAAATAAATTTTAAACTTAATTCAGAGAACAAGTATATTCTCAACCAAATAGATTTTTAGTTCTATAATAACTAAAAACATATGCATCTAAAAAAAACAATCAAAAATCAGAATTACCTTTAATCTGAAAATAGCTTAGGATAATTCATCCTAACTTTGTCTTCTAATTCCCATGTGCAATCACTAGGATCAAGACTCCACTGTACCTTCACAAGTTTCAGAGATTTATTTCTCAACTTCTTCACATCTTTTGCCAAAATCCCCACTAGATCCTTTTCATAAATCAAATTAGAATTTATCTGCACTTGGGTTGGGGTCTCAAGAATTTCTGCCTTGTCATGGACCCACCTTCTCAATTGTGATACATGAAAAACATCATGTATACCTTGCATGTTTTCTGGTAATTCCAACTTATATGCCAAGGGACCAATTCTTTCCAGAATTTTGTATGGTCCAATATATCTTGGGGTTAACTTGCCTTGTTTTCCAAACCTCAACACATTTTTCATAGGTGAGATTTTGATGAAAACAAAATTTCCCACTTCATATTCTACCTGCCTCCTTCTCATGTCTGCAAATTTCTTTTGCCTATCTTGAGCTCCTGCCATTCTTCTTCTTATCAACTCAACTTTCTCCTTAGTTTCTTGTATGTACTCAGGTCCTAAAAAAGACCTTTCTCCTGCTTCTACCCAACAAGCAGGTGACAAACAGGGTTTACCATATAAGGCTTCAAATGGAGCCATTCCTATGGTGCTTTGGTAGCTGTTGTTGTATGTAAATTCAACTAGATGAAGATAATCTTCCCAGTTGCCCCCAAAATCCAGTATACATGCCCTCAACATGTCCTCCAAAACTTTGTTTACTACCTCAGTCTGCCCATCTGATTGAGGATGGTAGGCAGTACTTAAACATAGTTCACTTCCCATTGCTTCTTGAAAGCTTCTCCAAAATTTTGAAGTGAAGATGGTATCCCTATCACTCACAATGGTTTTGGGAATGCCATGTAACTTTACCACTTCCTTTATAAAAATTTGAGCTAATTTTGGTCCTGTTCTTTCTGACTTGACTGGGATGAAGTGTGCTACCTTGGTTAGCCTATCAACTATCACTCATATACTTGTATTACCTCTCTTAGATCTAGGCAGTCCATCTATGAATTCCATAGATATATCTTCCCACTTCCACTGTGGTACACTAAGAGACTGCATCAACCCTGATGGTCTTTGGGTTTCAGCCTTGACTTGTTGGCAAGTCATACATTTGGCAATGTATTTAGCTACATCAGATTTCATCCCCTTCCACCAGAAGTCTCTTTTCAAATTTTGGTACATTTTTGTGTTGCCTGGGTGTATGGAGTATTTACTTCTGTGATATTCATTCAATATCTCCTTCTTCAATTCTGTGTCCTCTTGTACACACATCCTATTCTGGTATCTCATATAACCATTTTTATCAATATGGTAATTCATCACTTCCTCCCCTTTTGAGAGGAGCATTTTCTTCTCTAATAAGTTGGCATCCTGTTCTTGCATTTTTCCTACCTTCAGAATTAAATCTGGTTGAAGTGTCATTAAGCTTAACTTCCCTTTTTCTTCTTGTGCACCATGCATCTGCTCATCAATGTGCACACAACCATTCTCCCCAATTTCTAACTCAGTTAGCAAAGACAAGTCTTTAAATTCTTCTATCATCATCATAGCCAATTTAGCATGCTGTCTACTTAGAGCATCTGCAACTTTGTTTGCTTTGCCTGGTGTATAGAGTATGTCAAAGTCATAGGCAGCTAAGAACTCCACCCATCTATGTTGCCTCATGTTCAAATCTTTTTGTGAAAATAAATATTTTAGAGACTTGTGGTCAGTGTATAGTTGAAACTTTGTGCCTAACAAGTAATGTCTCCAAAGTTTTAAAGCATAGATCACAGCTGCTAATTCGAGATCATGTGTGGCATACCTTACTTCATGGGGTTAATTTGTCTGGATGCATATGCAATGACTTGGCCTTGTTGCATCAACACTGCACCCAAGCCAAATCCACTAGCATCAGTGTATACAACTAGTTCTTCATTTCCATGAGGTACCTTTAAAATTGGAGCATTTACCAATGCCTCCTTCAACTGTTCAAAAGACTTCTCACATTTTTCTAACCAAACAAAAGCTTGGTTCTTCCTGGTTAGGTTAGTGAGTGGTGTAGAAATTTTTGAAAAATCTTTTATAAACCTCCTATAATACCCTGCCATCCCCATAAATGACCTCACTTCACTCACAGTGCTTGGCCTCTTCCATGCTTGAATAGCCACTACTTTATTGGGGTTCACAGAAATTCCTTGAGCAGATATAACATGGCCAAGGAAATGTACTTCCTCTTTCCAAAATACACATTTTGAAAATTTTGCCTTTAAATCTTTTTCCCTTAATCTAGACAAAACCAGGTGCAAATGATGCTTATGTTCTTCCACTGTTTTGGAATAAATAAAAATGTCATCTATAAAAATAAGAACAAACTTGTCTAAATAATCTCTAAAGGTTCTGTTCATTAAATCTACAAAGTATGATGGTGCATTGGTCAAGCCAAATGGCATATCCAAAAATTCATACAACCCATACCGAGTGTTAAAGGCAGTGTACTTGATGCTTGATTCTTCCACCTTCATTTGATGAAAACTAGATGCTAAGTCTAGTCTAGAAAATACTTTTGCCCCTGCTAATTGATCAAAAAGATCATCTATTCTTGGCAATGGGTATTTATTTTTAATAGTTACCTTGTTTAATTCTCTATAATCTATACAGAGTCTTAAGGAGCCATCTTGCTTCTTAACAAATACCACTGGTGCTCCCCAGCAAGAATTACTTGGTCTTATAAAACCCTTTTCTTCCAATTCTTCTAACTGTTTCTTTAATTCTTTTAGTTCATTTGGCCCCATTCTAGTTGGCTTTTTAATCATTGGGCTTCTCCTGGAACTAGATTGATCTGGAACTCTACTGGTCTATGGTGTGGAACACCCTTGACCTCACCAAACACATCCAAATATTCATTGACTATGGGAATTTCTTCAATGGTTAGTTCACTGAAATCTTTTTCTGAGTCAACCAAATGATATAGTTTTCCTTCCTTAGCTACTTCACATAAAACTGTGATTCTTTGACCTCTAGAATTTTGCAATGATATGGTGGATGAGTCTAAATTAATTATGGCTTTAAATTGCCTTAACCAGTCTACCCCCAATATAACACCTATATTTGGGTAATTCAAAACATATAAATTGGAAATAAAAATATTTCCTCCTATGTTTAATTCCACATCCACACAAATCATATTTAAAACACTAGAACTCCCCAGTGGACTTTGTATATGCAATGGGGTTTCAACCAATATGCAATTCAGTTTTAGCATTTTAACTAGTTCATAAGAAATTAAAGAGTGAGTTGCCCCAGTATCATATACTACTGCTATGGGTATGGCACAAATAAGTAATGTACCCTCCACTTGGCTATGGTTTTCAGTGTTAATCTCCACTGTGGCTTTGCCTTTTCCTTCCAAATTTGCCAATTTTCCTTGCTGTTTGTACTCAGGACAATTCCTCTTCATATGCCCCTCTTTCCCACATAGATAGCACTTGAAGGCTCCTCCCTTCAATTCTGGACACCTAGGCTTGATATGCCCCTCCTTTCCACACTGATGGCACACAATTTTCTTCTTGGTTTCCTTAGCTTTGACATCTCCAGTGCCTTTGTTACTGGCCTCTTCCTTCTTCTTATCATAAGGGTGATACCTCCCCTTACCCTTCTTGGTATTATTGTTCTTAAAATTTCTGAACTTCTCCCTTTCCTTGTCATGCTGTTCCAACCTCAAAGCTAAGTCTATCACATGGTCAAAAGTCCTGTCTGCATAGGGTAACATGGCTCTGCTAAGTCCTGGGTTCAACCCTTTTATGTACCTATCATTTTTGGATGCCTCATCTGCCACAAGCATTGCTCCATATGTGGAAAGCCCCTCAAACTTTTGAGTGTATTCTGTGATAGTCATGGTTCCTTGTCTAAGTCTAATAAATTCTTCTAGCAAGGTAGTCTTTGCTGATGCTGGTACAAACCTTGCTTCCAACATCTCTTTGAATTGATTCCAAGTGATTTCATTCTCATTCCTTCCTGCAATGATTACTTCCCACCAGCCTAAAGCTACTCTTTTTAGCTGTCTTGAAGCCACTTGCTTCTTTCTTTGATCATCAAGTTGCATGTCATTGAAAATTCTTTCCAATATTCTCAACCATGTTTGAATTTCCATGATACTTTCTGTCCCTTCAAAGCTTTTGCCTCCTAAATGAGTATATGTCTTAAGTAATTTTGAGAGTTCTTCATAGGGATTTTCTTGCCTTTGTCCTGCCCCATCCCTAAATGCTCTCACCAAGTCTTGCAGATTGACCATTGGTGGTGCATGGGAAGATCCTGCTCCCTGATTTGGTGGTCTCCCTACCATAGTTTGCTAATAATAATTTACATAGCTGGTTAGTTTGATTGGTAATTTTATTATTTCAGTGGTTTTTTTTTCACACTGAAAACATTGATATATATATTTGATTCCTTTAAATTTTATTTCTATCTAAGAACTTGATCTTTACTTCTACTATGTTGAATAACATAGCTCTGATACCAAATGAAATGACCCTCCTATTTCTACCCTAATTTCATAAGGATTTTTTTTTACTTCATCAAAGGGAATTTAAATCAAATAGAAATCAAAATGTCAAACAAGCTATTGACATAGCCACTTGTTTCTTTTTAAATAGGCAAATTAGGCAAAATCAGCAGTTCAGACGTCTAAATAATTATGACAGGCGTCTAAACTTAATCCCAGACGTCTAACTAATTATGACAGACGGCTCAGAGATCTAAAATTGAAATAGAGAGAAAAAGACATTTTGAACTAAATTCAGACATCTAATTTTTTTTGTGACAGACGTCTACTCTTAACCTCAAACGTCTAAATTATTATGACTGACGTCTAAGTTTAATCTCAGACGTCTAAATTATTAAGACTGACGTCTAAATTCGATCTCTATGTACATGCATATGCACATTCAATTTATATGTGTCTGGATGTCCACCTACATTTATTTACACTTTTAAGTTTGATTTAAACTTCCTTTGAACTATCAGAGATGATATATAGATTGATCATTCATTACAAATATATATTTCCCAGGGTCATTTTCTTTTTCCAATAAACAAAATATATCCAGGATCAAAACAATTAACCAATATAAATATATCAGTACATTCACAAAGATATGCACATACATGTGAGGATGTATATGCCTCTCTTGTTTGAATCAGAGTTCTGGAAAACAAGAGGATATTGGATTGATTGGATTTAATCAATCCACACATAGTACAGTGTTATATGCAATAAAATCTGAGTGAAATTCAGATTCCTATTACAAATACAAAGGAAAAGGTGTGTTAATATTTGCACAAAACATGTTTATGTGCATATATAACTGCAACTATTTGGATCTGGCTTTCAACTCCCTTATTACAGATCTTTTCTTTATTTAAAAAAATAAGACATGAAACATTTGTATGAAACAAGATAAATTATGGGAACCTTGCAGTCATATAAAAACATTCAACCTATGCATATTATCTTTTGTATACATATGCCATGGTAGAAAGATAAAACCATTTAATTTTTCTGAAAATCAACTATCCAGATTTTCCAAAACTAAAATCCTTTCTAAAGACTCAAGATTGACTAATACATTTATAAAATATAATCATTTAATTTAAACATGGTGTTCTTACTAAATCCACTTACAATATTTTGATTAACTTCTTTAATATCATATATTAACTAGATTTATAAATTCCAGACACAAGTCAATCTCTTAATAAAATACTTAACAAAATATCCATCCCATATCCAACACTTAATACAAGTAACAATTTAAATCATTAATACATGCGGATTTCATCATTTAGGCTCTTATCTAACTAAGTTTAGCATGCTATAATCTTCTTCTCAAAGCCTTGCTCCTACTCCTACTTAGTTGCTGCAATCCCTGAAAAAGCATTTGAAACTGCCTCATTTTAAGTGAGACACCCCAGATGCCATTAGCACACTAGGGTCAGACACATGTCTGGTATGAGAAAATTCACAAAAGCAAATAGTTAATTAGGTTAAAATCAAATTAAGTACATATACATGAAGTTCTGCCCTTTGGAATCAGATCATACTTGTGTGCATGCTCTGTGTCATTGTGCATGTGCACACTTTAATTTTTCTTTCCAGAGACTACATATATAAATATGGCACATACATTCAAGCATACAATTCAGTCATAGTCAAACAATCATTCATACCAAACAGGAAAATCACCAATATGAGTTAAATCATTTATTCAATCCTCATATTTCAATTCTGGGAAAAACTCTAGTTTTCTCATCATCTCAAATATTATTCCCTTGGTATATTTATCTATCCCGGTCTCATCTGCAATATTTATGAATCAATGGACACACTGTAATGAACTAATTCACTCCATTACACAAAGATCTCAGGACTTAAACAAGCCATGTGTCAACTTGTGTTACTCAAGAACACAAGTCATTCCTGCAGTGTTCTTGACCCCAATTTCCTAATCAGGTTTAAGTTAATAATAACTCTCTTGATTTTTCATGACTAAACCATTCAGTGATCCATTTTACTAACTAAAAACATCCATATTATGTCATCTCATATTATTCATAACCATACAGAGACAAACAAGCAAACAACCATTGGTGACTAAATAAATAAGGTTCTGTATGTATATGTATACAATCTGGTATTTTTAAAAGGGTATAGGCAACTAACATTGGCTTATGGCTTTTGAGAGAGTTTTTTCCTTTTGCAAACATTTGTGCTTGAGTTAAACTCAGAATGACCTGGTTTCACTGAATCACAAAATTTTGTTTGCTATGCATATGAACATATATATATATTCATTGAATCAGGAGCATCAGCACATAGGCAACCCTATTGCACACCTAATTCCTTTTTGTCTCAAGCCTCAGCACTTATACATGAGTATATTGCAGCTCAACATTATTTACATCTTTCTGGGTTGAGCCAAAACCAATACTACTTGCCTATTTTCAACATTTTATTTTCTGGGTATTTGTTTATGTTCCTAAACATTAACATATCAGAAATCTGGATTTATAAAACATATATGTATACTAACAACACATAAAGCTTTCTTATAATAAAACAAGTGATCAACCAAAGAGAATCAAAACCTTTTCAGTTTTAAAATCACAGATAAATATTCTCATATGAAAATACATTTTTAAGAAAATTACTTATAACTGGCTGCCTACATTAGGACTTATTTCCTTAGATTTTGAGTGAGTTTTCTCACCTAGCTCTCTTCTTTGTTTCCTTAATTAATTGATGAACTTCTGCTTTTAGCCTCAAGCTCTCTTCCTTCCCTTGCCTTATGATTTCTATGGTGTTGTTTTCCTCTTTTTTTTTCAAAGTTCTTTTCTGAGAAGGAGAGGAGGCTGCTGCATATACATGTATATATACAGGGTCTTCCTTAGGGTTTTGGGTATTGGCTAAAGCCATTTTTGCCCACCAGAAAAATCATGTTATCTGTATTTTACTTGAACCCAAAATTCTACCCTTCCCGGCTTAATTTAGGTGAAGAGAAAAGTGGTTACATTTTTTTTTCAGAAATTTGCTTTTCAGAAAATACTTTTTCCTTTGTCTACAATCATGCCAAAAATGTGACTTGATTTTATTATTTATCAAATACTCTTCCTAATTCTGCTTATAGCAAACATTTCCCTGTTTTGTCTTATTTTTCCTATTTTTAGCTTTCATGTAAATGGTATGTACCTTCTCTATTTATTTACAAGAGAACTACTCCTTTTTATATCTTCAGTTTTTCTTTCTTTCTTCCTATATACTAAAATATGTCTGTATATTTTATCTTACTAATTTGAACTCTAGTATTTTATTAACACACATATATATATATATATATATATATATTTATATAAGTCTTACTGAAATAATTAGTACACCTATATATATATTTATACATCATTCTGTATTGACACACACACATGCACATGTATACTCAAAAATATTCAGTAGCATCCATATATTTATATTTACTTATGCATTCAGCTTTTAAGGATTTAATCTATATATATATATTCCCATACATATCAATATGTATTTATTCTTAAAGTTCAGAGATTTTTAGCTTTAGTTCATGTGCATTTCCTGTGCACACATGTACACACATACTGATACACTATCAAGCTATATCAATCCCCTTTCAAAATTTATTCAAAAATTATTTTGAATTCATTTATATTTGTCAGAATAAATTCCTAAAATCTTGGGTCATTACAATTGCAGTTAGAACAAAAATCATAAATGAGATTCAACTTATAGCCAGAGGTGAAGCGGTAGAAAGAAACGGAGTCATCTTTGACAAAAAACCATTCCTTCTTGAACATGCTGAATTTCGAATATAAGTCCAGGACTGGCTTGAAGGACACAGCCGACTCTAGGCTAACATACGGAGACCCCTTCTTGTAGCCTCTCAAGTTGTATAAGTACTGGATTTCCCGGTTGGAAGGAGGACGCCCGTATCTCCTCTGGAAGATAATAAACAAACTCACCAAGATAGCATAGGAATTAGGCTGAAGTTGGAAAGGAGCCACCTTCAAATATGTGATGAAGCAGACTATCCAGGCATTAATCGGAGGGATGGCACCACACATGCAATGATACCTGCTGTAAGCAAAATATCCTTCTCGGGGGTTATACGGCATCACTCCATTCCCCGGCAACCTCATCTGTGCTCTATCAATCCCAAAAGATCTAGATATAGCGTCAAGCTGCTCATCTTTGAGGGAGCTGGGAAAGCAGTCAGGCGGTGAGTTCAAGAGCTCTTGTGGACCGTACCCGTCCACTAACGATCTCGGGGTAGGTCCATGTCGTCCCGGTTCTGCCTGGACTGGGGGCACGATGGAGGACTCTCCTTTATCCTTAGATTTCTTTTTATCAGAACGGGTTTCTACTTTATGAGACATTATCTGCAAACACGAGAAAACGTATCGTTAGAACAAGGAGTATAGAAATATAAACAAGCGAATACCTAACAGTCTGGAGTCTCATTTATAGTTCAAAACATAAAAGTGCCATTCGGTAATTCGAGACTTGAAGTTCATTCGGCACTTACGATCATTGGGAGATCATTCGGTAATTCAAGCATAAAGTTCATTCGGCGGAAGAAAAACTCACCTAGTCTGGCAATCAAACTGGTTCGGCGAAATGATTGATTCGGCAGGCGAGAATTTGGTTCGGCTATTTCGGATAGTAAGGAATAACGAGAGCATAAGGCCCTTACTTATAGGCAAGCATAGGATAACCGGACCAGCTGGTTCAGCACTTGGGCCGAATGGGAGAATCCAAACTAAAAAAAACTAAGGAAAACAAAGCGCGACATATGCAGGCATATGCCCCACTTTAGGGGGCAAATGTTGGGCGTAGTCTCACCACCGAACCAAGACCCTACCGAACCACTCCCTACCGAGTTAATCACCTACTCCCACCGGACCAGGGCATCGCCGGACCAACCCATTTCTCCACTCATCACCGGACCAGGGCATCGCCGGACCAACCCATTTCTCCACTCACCACCGGACCAGGGCATCGCCGGACCAACTCGCTTCCAAAGCCTAGCCGAATCAACACCAATCCTCTACTACCGGATCAATCCACGCCTCCACCCATGGCCGAACCAAAGCACTACCGAACCAACGTTGCTAGGCCAGATTGCATCAGCCCAGGCCCACCAGCAGCTACATACATCCAAGACCCCTACCCCCAACCTCACTCTATAAATAGAGGGGCAAGGGTACAACAAGTGGGACAAGTTGGAGAGCTCAAGAACAGACAGAACTTTCAAACAACTTTTATACACTTGTAATCAAAGCTTTATACTTGTAATCTGAACAGTAAAGGAGAATAAGATATAAAGTGGACGTAGGCACATTCTGGCCGAACCAATATAAACCTGTGTGTCTTTTACAGTTTAGTCCCTGCTTTTTACATATTTGCATAAAGTATCCAGATCAGTAAGAACAACAGAAAATCGACTAAATCATACGACTTGGAGGTGTTTGCCCATTTTTTGTGCAAACAGGTTATATAATAAAATAGTTTATATATAAAAAATAGATTATAAATTAATATATATATATATGTCGAAAATAGTTTCAAGTTAGAATTGTGTCTTCCAATTTCACAAATCAATTCAAATCAACTTTAGTTCCAAAATTCAATTTAAATCAATCTCAGTTCAACAAATTTCAACTAAAAAGGTTAAAGGTTCAATTCAAATTCTCATTAAAACCATTTTAATTTATATCGATTTCAAAATCCGGAGGCAAACTTCATATTTAAATCACTTCCAATTCAATAGGTTTCAATCTTTAAACATTCAAATAATTTACAATAACTCAATTTGATAATTTCATTTATATTTCAAAATTCAGCTTTAATTTTATTTAAATTTGAAAATATTCACTTAATCATTTTTATTTAAACATTTACACAAAATCTCAAACTCAAATTTAAATAAAATCAGTAATTAAATATCTAACTTTGATTATATTTAATTCTAAAATATTTACTTAATTACTTTTATAAGCATTTAAATAAATTCTCAAATTACAGTTTAAATCGAGATTAAATATCCAATTTTATTTAAATTTGAAAATATTCATTTAATCACTTTTAATTAAATCAAGTTATAAAATTATACCTTTCAAAATCTCAATAAGTTTCCAATCAATGCTTATTCATATTCAATTCTCAAACAAATTAATTTACAAATTAACTTAATTTGTCTTCCAGCCTTTATTTTATTAAAATTATTACAAAACTATATTCTCAAATATTAATATAAATTAAAATAAAATATATAAAATATATTATATATATTTGTTAAATTAAATTATATTAAATTATATTTTATTTTATTAAATATTATTATTATTAAACCTATTTTAAATCATAATTTATATATTTAAAAAAAATAGAATTATAAGTAAAATTTTAGAGTTTACATTTTAAAACAACTTATAATTTTAAAATTTTCAAAACATTTAATTTTAAAATCTTAAAATTTTCAGATATATTAAAATAAATATCGATATATTATATTTAAAATCAATATTTAATAAAACCCATATATTTCCTTTCAAACTTTGGAAATCATTTTCAAAAATAGACCAACGGTGTCTGTATATAGTTTTCTATCCTATAGTCAAGTGATACTATATTTATCATTTCAATCCGCAATAATTTTAAATCTACGGGTTTATCATTTCAACCCACAATCCCAAAATTCAAATCAATAAAAATCGCTTGGCTTTATCATTTCAACCCATAACGATTTTCCCTAATCTATAATATCGTTCGGGTATGTATCATTTCAACGCATAAGGAATTCCTAACTAACAGGGAACTTGTAGAGTGAGAACAATAGGATAATAATAAAATAACATAACATATCAATGAAGAGCATATATCATAATTAACAAATGGAATTTAATACATACAATAGGTTATGGTGTCATTTGTCATAGGTAAACAATTGCAGATAATGGCATATCATATTTAACAATTAAATAACTAACAATTCAAATTTAACAACATATTTCAATCGCATTTCATGTGAATTAAATTTACTTAATATAAGAATGTTAATCGTGAGTGATCGCTCACCTTTCGAGGCTAGAGAACAATGAGAATGGAAATAGTGACATGTACACGCACATGGATAAGCGATAAGGCTAGAAAACTACCGCTGAACGAATCCGGACAGTAGTGAAACAAAACAACACGATCTTGAATTCGATGAAAACAGATAGTTATATATATAATATATTTTTATATTTATATAAAATTATTACAAAATCTATTTTAAAATAATAACATAAATTCAAATACATATTTAACATATTATACATATATTCACTGCCAAAAAATTCTATTTCGAATGTCTCAACGTAAATTTATATAAATCCTTTAAACATTTATATATATATATAAGTATATATATATATACTCAAAATATGAAATATACTCTTTTTACGAAAGTAGGAGCAGACAAATACGAGCCAACTTAATATATAAACTTGTACATAACAACTTTTTTTTCATTATGAAATAGACAAAATTTAGGACTTTATAATATACTATTATAATATAACATATATAAAGAAGGCTGCAATGGAGGAGGGTTGGTTGAAGTGGCGGGCTACTGCCGTGGGTCAAGTAAAACTATCGGGAAGGTGGAAAAAGGTGGTGAACTGGTCTCAGGTGAACTGCAGCTATTGGTGGTTGTAGGCGACAGAGGAAGAAGGTTGCTCGGCATTCGATGGAGTGGACAGTGGCGTGTGATGGCTCGGGTTTGAAGCAGAGGTGAAGGGTTTGGTAGGCTGCATGTGGTGTTATATGGAGAGATGCGGCGGTAGGTGGCGGATGAAGCTGATGGTGATGGGCACGGAGGTTATGCAGGCGGGGTTTGGTCGGGTTTGCATGGAGTGATCAGAGTTTGGTCAAGTCGGAGAGGGCAGAGGGTTGATGGTGGGAGGTTTGCTGTCATGTGGGTGTGGAGATGTGGATGCGAGCTGTGAAGGGTGGTGATGTATGGAGTTTGGCGAAGGGTTGGAGAGGCTTGTGGTGGAGAAGGACATGTTGGATGAAGAGGGTGGACGGGCTGTGGGCGGAACAAGGCAGCACGACGGATGTTGGCTGTGGTGGAGCCGAGGCTAGTGGGCGGTGTGGGTGGTTACACGGCTGCGGATTTGAGGAGGTGTGGAGGAAAAGTACAGTGGTGGGTCGCGTGTATGGAGGATGTAGGTGAAGCAAAGTCGTGGAGTTATAGGTTCGGTGGTAGAAAGAGATAAGGGGAGGAGAGGCCGAACAAAAAGATGAAAGGGACGACACACGGAAGATGAGCTGGTTTTTGGAAGGCAACAATGAAACTGTATATATATATATATATATTCCCTCGAAAACATGGATAGAACACACGATAGAAAGAGGTAGAAAGACAATGGAGCGTAGGGAACCAGGAAAGTGAATGGACAAATCAATATGTAATGTACAGGTTGGAATAAGGAAAGTCAAATATTGATTTCTATAAATATTAAAAGCAAAAAGGCTAGTGGTATTAGACGTAGTTGAATAGACACAAGAAAACCAAGAGACTTCAAAATGGGTACCGATACGGCTAATCGTTTCGTAGGTTTCACCGTGTACCGGACGCCGAATGACAGTAATGAATATACTATGGAGATTGACATGATGAGACGAATAGAACGGTACATAGATATCCATGATACGACCATCCTATCCAAACTCGATATTCGCTGCCAAAATGTTGCTAAAATGTCGAAAATAAGATAAACGGAGCTTGAGTAGTCCAAATTTGGCGAAACGAAATATGATGTTTCACTCAGAAAGTGTCTACAATTTTATTATATAAAAATATTCAATTTCGAAAACATTTCATTCCCATCAATTTAACTGATTTTAAATTGAAATTGAAAATAACAGAACTAACTTTCATATTCTCTGATGAAAATTTGACATTTGCTACGTTTAAATAGACGTATCTCAAATATCAATATCTGAATTTCATTATTTAAATTTCATGTAAAATTTCAGTTAATTACGTTACAAAAATCGTTAAAATTTCTGAGTCGTTACACATCACTAATAAGTTAATTAGTTAACCTTAATCCTCATTAACTAAATAATTAATTAAATTAAATAATCATTATTAAAATAATTATTTATGTTTGAAAACATCGTTAATTAATAACTTACTTAACTTGTAAAATAATTCCAAACACGATAATGAAACCAAATGGTTTCGATAAATGGTGATTTTCCGAAAGTGCCGAAATAGCGACTATATCTATACGGGCAGTTCGGAATTTAAGCTTATGTCATTTGCAATACAACCAAACATTACATAGCAAGGGAATGAGTATACATACATGATGATTTACAATAATACAGCATATATCAAGCATTTATCGACAACAGGATTGATTTAACTACTAGATTTTCATATAACTTAAGATTCGCTTACTAACTTTCCGAAGTGACTAACTTTCAAGCAGCAAACCAATCCATCAACCAAACCATTATCACAACTATAAAATAAACATTTAATAGCTATAAATATGTACATGAACATAGTTTAAACTTTCTGGTTCAAAGGTGGACGCTTCACTCACCAAAACGCTTTCTAACTTTACCAAAATTTCACTAACTTCTCAAATGCGACAAGATTTAAGCTCTACTATGCAAAAGACTCAATTTAGTTGATCTTTTGTGGGCTTTTGGGCTCAACCTAGAGCATATAGGGCTCGGCCATGATGGATATGTGGGGGTATAGAGTCCTGTTTAGTAGAGAATGATTTTTGGAAGTGAAGTAAGGAGTTTAGCTTGATTTGTGGAAGTGTATTCATTAGTTTTTTACTTTGGAAATAATTTTAAAAGCCATGGAAGTGTTCATGTACATAAAGAGATAAGAAACGAAGATGTAAATGAATGTAAAGTGGAAAATGTGTGAAGATGGTGGGTATCTGTAGGTAAAGTAGTGGAGTATTATTTAAATTAACTTAGACATTTAAATAATATAAATGTTATCATGTAACATGGAAGCCACGCCTCTCCACCCCTCCTAGTACACACGAACACCCCAGGTCACCCCATTCACCATGCCTTACGTCCTAGTTTTGGCTATGGTCAGGTTATTTAATTAATTTCCTAAAGTTTTTTAAAATATTTTTGCATTTTATGTCAAATCAAGGTTTATATTTAAACTAAGCTTGATTATTAAATTTAGCACATTGATTATCTTATCACATGACATATGTACATGTGTGTGCATGTGTATATGAGTGATACAAAAATGTGCATGACGTTTTCGATGACTTTCTGATGTCGAAAAGTCGAATTTTCATAAAATGTTTTTCGGTCACGTTTTCTTTTCTTATTTGAACTATTTATTTTGGTAAACAAAATTTGAAAATGATTTTAATATCGTTAATTAATATTTAAAATATATTTATTTGGTTATTAATATTCATTATTTAAATGTATAAAATTATTTAAATATTCAAATACAAAGCGATTAATTTACGGGTCGTTACATTAAATCCCTTCCAATTATTTGATTCAAAATACCTTTGTAAAGGATATTTTCACAAACCTCTTGTATTTTCAATATTTAGAAAATATATCTATATATTTATCTCAACGGTGTAAGTATATCTATAAAAATTTAAGTAAGATTTCCTCTTTCCAAAGTTATATTTAAACGGGTCAAACAAATATTATATAAAATATATCTTACTATAAAACCGAACCACTTATCCTTCGCTGTTAAGTACGGAAAGAGTATTTCTATACCACCATAGTTAAGAATGATTTATGGTCAAAATGAATCTCATTTCTTTATAAAATTCCCATTTATAGACCCTTTTCATATTTACAAATACTTTTATAAATCTCCAAATTGATTTCTAAAAGTTCCTTATGAAACTCTAAAATGATTTATAAACTCCTTTACAAAATATCTTTTGTAAATCTCCTGTAATAAATTTTTTTTATAAACAATTTACTATTTATAAATAAATTACTTATAAATATTATGAATAGAAAATCAGTTAACTTTAAATCATCGTTAATTAAAAGAAGTAATTAACTTGACCCATAATTAAATAATTAACTTTAAAAACAAAATTATATCACTAAGTAACTTTAACCAAACTTAATAATATAATTAAATATCTTCAAACATCTTTAATATAATTAAATAACTTGCTAAAAAACATTATTTAAAAATACTTAACCTAAACTCTTATAGAATTAATGTTATTTTAAACCATAATTTTATAATTTCGTACGACCTCAATGGTACTAAATAAAATTACCAATTTAATTTCAATTTGACTTTCCAAGTCACAAAACTAGCATTTACATAAGCGATGTATAAGTAAATAAATCCATAATCCAAATCAGGGAATAACATGTCAACATAAACCAACTGGCAGATACATGTCCAAATAACCTAATAGCAGAATAGTGATTTATTCTGCTGAATAGATGTCCACAATAATCAAATCAATTAAGGTATTGCAGAACAATGATTTATTTTGCTAATAGGTGTCCATAATAATCAAATCAATTTGTTTAACTACTTAATGGTACCGACCATTGATTCTCTTGTGTTCAAAACTAATCTTTGAAATTAGGTTGCCTTTAAATGAATTGATCCTTGGAAAACAAAGTAATTAAAAACTTAAACTACTTTTTAAATAATTAATTACAATTTAAACTATTTATCAAATCATATTTAAATCTTAATTATGTCTTTGTAACCTAATTATAAATTAAGAAATAATTAAACCTTTAAAACATAATTTATTTATAAAGTAAACACTTAATTAATTGATAATTAAAAATAATTAAACTCTTACTTAATAATTAATTAATAATTAACCCTATACTTAACTAATAATTAATTAAAAAAATCATATACTTAACTCATAATTAATTAAAATTAATCTTAGTTAATCAATAATTAAGTAAAAATAATCTCACTTTAAAAGATAAGTAATTAGTAATGAATCTCCACTTAATTATCATTAATAAACCATGTTTAATACTTAATTAATTATTATTACCAAACTTAATTAATTAAAAATTAATTAAATTCTTAATTAACTTTCTTAAACATCATTATTAAGTTTATAAAACATTTCTAAAATACTTTTAAGTATAAAAACTTAATTTCACAAAATGAACTTTTTATTGAAATTGCATCTATCGCTATGGATACCATTACTAGAAAAATTGTTTCTTAGCTTTATTTTTTGAAAGCTTAACATTTGATAGCTTATTAACTTTTCACAAACATAAAGTAAGTGTTTGTATAAAAAAGTTTGAAACTCTGAAAAGATTGTAATTTTTAGACTAATAACTATAGTTTTTCACACAAGGATTCTTTATTGCTAAACCATACAAAAGTACTAACTTTTCTTAACATCCTCATACATAATCATGTCAACAACATACATAGCCATATCCCAACCACAACATAAACAAAGATCACAAATTTACCACATTAACATCACTTTTAGACTTAATTTTCAAGTCTAAACAACATATCACATTTAAACACATATAAGCACATAGATTCTCACATACAAAGCATGTAATTACGAATAACCAAGCATTATCACCTACTAATACTAACATAACTTAAAGATGTAATTTTTACAAAAGGATGTGAGTTTTTACTCAACAAACTCAACCAAAATAAAACAAACTTGGACTAGAACTTTGAAAAAGCTTTGGATTAAGTAAATCATTGTAAAAAAATGCTTTTTGGCCTAGGACCATGGAAAGTGGGCTCGGCCTATGGTCAATAGGTTACAAAGCTTTTTAGAGGGGGTTTGGGCTAGTCTTTGTACAGAGAAATAGTGTAGGAAAAAAAGGAAGTTGTTTAAATGAATTTTCAAGAATTAAAAGTGGAAAAAAGATTATGTTTAAATTGTAAAAAAAGGCATGGAAGCCATTAGAACTGTTAGAAAGGTGAAGGAAGGAGAAAAACTTTAGAAAAAGTTAGAAATGACTGAGAAGTGAGAGAGAAAAAATTTGTAATTAGTTTTATGAAAATTGAAATAAGGCAATTATTAAAAAGCCCTTAAATACATAAACTTCACTCATTTTATGCCACATCATCCATCCTCCCTCCTTCCTTGCTTTCTCTTACACGTTACTCCCCATCCTTACACATTCTCACATCAAAGTGCAAAATACATGAAGGCATGGTGGTTAATAAGGTGTATCCATGTACTTTGAGATAAAATTTACACTTAACTTAATTTTCATGTCACATCTTCCTTATATATTATTTTAAGTAAATTATTTTACCATATTATTATCACTAGTTTACATCATTAACTAGGTAAATGTTATTTGTATATATGTGTGTATGTGCACTAAGGTATTCACAACATTTTAAACAACTTTTTGATGGTGAAATTTGAATTGTTGGAAAAACTCTTTGGTCATATTTTCTATTTTCCTTTAAACTAATTATTTTTTTAAACCAAATTTTAAAACAACTTTCCCATCATTAGTTATTTACTAAAAGAGGGTTATTTGACCAATAAAAATCATTTATTAATATTTAAATTGAATTAAATATTTACACATCAAAGCGATGAATTCCGAGTCGTTACATTCCACCTTTGCATTTATGGTCCCATTAACTCCTATTTAATTATTTATGTTAAGATAAAAAAGGTTTCTTTCTCTAACATTTTACATGTTTGTATACATACTTTTATGTGCTTCTCATTTTCTAACCTTATCATTCAAATACATGAATGTATTTGATACATTCATCATATTACATATTTATTTGAATTTAATTTAAAACTCCTTTAATTACCAAATTAAATAAAATATTGATATTATTTAAAAGAAAAGTTAGATAAAATTTAAATGTATTTAGACTTCATAGGCC
Source organism: Allium fistulosum (assembly GCA_030737815.1). Lineage (NCBI taxonomy): Eukaryota > Viridiplantae > Streptophyta > Magnoliopsida > Asparagales > Amaryllidaceae > Allium > Allium fistulosum. The sequence continues at coordinate 926,013,472 of CM060906.1, forward strand.
CATTAAAGATCAAAATAGTAAATTTTCTGAAATTCACCTATTTCTTCCGCTACGGGCTGACCCGGTTCCAACATAGATCAAATGATTGAATAAGGAGTTCAAAGGGAAGAACAATCAAAGCCAATGTTTTTAAAATCCTACCCCTTGAGAAATAAAGCGATAAATAGATTTTTGAAAACTCAATGAAGGTTTTAAATGAGCTTTTTCAAAAGATTATTAAGTGAAACCTTATGTGTTGTAAGTTGAAATATTTTGATAGAAAGTGATTTTTGACAGCTTTGTAAATATACTACCATTTGTTTAAAAGTTTCGAAAGAAGTGGTGATTTTAAAAACAAAATGATGGGTATTTTTAATTACTTGAAAAGTTTAAAAACAAAAAGAGAGAGAAGGTTCTCATTTGTTAACTTCTCAATTTAAAATTTGTTGAATTAAAAGTTTTCAACTTTTGGATTCTTCGTTTTTGGATTCTTCTATTTTTATGATATCTTCTACTTTATAAATTTGAAAGCTATTATTTTGAAAAAAGCAAGGAAATTTAGAGATTTATAATTTATAAATAGTTGAGTTAGAAAGTTCTAACTTAAAAGGATTTCACATTATTAAAGTTCTTAGTTTAATTTTATTGAGCTAAAATGTTTTTGGTCTAAAGATTCTTAATAAGGAATTTTTCCTTTTGAGAAATGCATGATTTTTTCTATCTTATAAAGTAAAAGATTCTTTTCCTTAAATATCTTTTGAAAGGATGTACAAATGGAAAAGGCACTCGATTAACATAGGATAGAAAGAATAAAAGGATTATAATGCCCGATAAGGTAGATAGTTGGAACATTCCCATTCAAGGAAATACAGAGAATGATATCTGGAATTTATGTACAGATAAAATTATGAATTTTAATCCAGCAATAAATAATATAGGAGAGGAGTAATAGGACTATGAAAGAAGTTATCTTTGTCTACTCCATTTTTCCGTCATTTGAAGTTATAAAAGGTATTTTTGACAATAAAACAGATTTGAATAATAAAAGAGTTGGATATTTTTGGAAAACCAATTATGTAAAGGTGAAAATTTTATATATGCATTTTTCCTAATTAAATTCTAAACTTGTTTGAATAAGAATATTATTGGAATTGATAAGAAAGGATTGCAAGAGATTTTAAGATTTTTGAACAAAGTTACAAAATGTATTTTGTCAAATAACGGTATATTTTGAGCAATAAGGAAACATATATTAATCTATATTTTAGAATGATATACTGTTATTTTGAAATGATAATTGAGGAAAAATTATTTTTAGGAAAGGATAATTCGTGTAACTATGGAACTCTTTAGAATAATAAAGGTTTAATTTATTATTTTAGAATGATAATTGAGTTTTGAATGTTTGTGGTGAAGATCTTATTTTAAAAAAGGAGCAGGTCTTTATTTTAGTAAGTCATTGAAATGGGAATTTTTCCATAGTTCCTTTTTGAAAACCAAGCAGTCTTTGAATGATATAAATCGGAAGTCCCACTTTTAAAGAGATAAATATTTGATGAATGAAGTTTTTATTTTGCTCCTATTTGGAACTAAGAAATTTTGAATTCTTGGTAAAGGTTTTTAAGTCTATATTTTCAAAGAAGAGGATTTTGGAGTTTAATACTTCATGTTTGTAAAATTTTAAGTTTTACAAGAAATGAGGTAATAAATGCTGATTTTGAAATAAGCATATTTGTATGAAAATAGTATATTTAAAATTATTTTGTATGGTTACTAAAATTCTGGTTTTATAATGAATGGTTTTTATAGAGTAGATATGGTTCACAACCTTGGTAGGATAGATTAAGGCTTTTAAGATATGAATAAAATTGGAATAGAGTGTACAACCTGATTTGGAAATTTGAAATCAGTCCCAAATCTCTATTTGAAGAAGTTGGTAATGTGTAAAGATATTCCAGATCTATAATTAGGTTGCCATAGATAGCTTAGAATGTAGTTTTTATGTTTTATTTAAAGCAATTTCCATGTAGTTTCCATAAATTACAATATTCCAAAATATTTGTAAAAGTGTGTTGTTTAAAGTAACAAGGGATAAACTAAAAAGGAAAGAGATGTGTAAGAGATGGGTATTTTTTTTCTGTAATCTATACTGTTTGTTTCAATAAAAAGAAAAGAAATAATTCCTTGTAATTTCAAATAATGCAAAAATCTCATTTGTGGTTAATTTATGAGAGATTATAACAATAGTCCTTTTCGAGGGTAGCTCTAATAAACTAAAATTATAGAGATAAGCATCCCAGTTTAGGAATTAGTACACGTATAGCCACGCTTAACGACTAGAATATATATAGATAGCATAGATTAAGACTAGATGTGTATTAGTTAGTAATTAATGGATTAGAATTTATGGACATTGATTATAAATTTAGCGGGCAATAAATTTGTACTTAATGAGTGGAAAAAGGAATTAAATGGGGACTGGTTAAGGAAACTTAATATCGTACTTATGGAAGAAAGAAATTTGAGTAAAGAATGGATTTTGGAAACTTGAAGAAGATAAACGAATTAAAGAAGGATTAATTGAAAATGGTCCAGTTTTGATAGTAATGGTCAACTGCTATGGATATTAATTAAAACAATGGATGGACCACATTTATTAAAAACCGAAAAGGGAAATTAAGGGAAATGGGTAATAGTGAAATGAAATATTAGAAATACCCATATTAATTTAGTATGAAGTATTAGGACCTCAACACCATTTATATTAGTTGATAATAAATGGCATCCTACAACAAAATTTTCTTTTAGAATTATTGGGTTCTAGTCGCTAGTTGTCTCCTTTAGCTACTAGAAAAGTGCATGATGTGGTATAAGGTATATCCTTGTTTTATTCCTATGTTGACTTTATGAATGAGATTTAAACCACTTGATAATTATATATATGTTGGAAAGCAACGTAAATAAGGAAATTTTATAGGGACACTTAACTAATGATAAACCATAGGTAAGACTAGAAGTTATCGAGGAAATTAGGTTAGCTACCTAAAGTAAATGAATGTTTCAATCCCAAAACTTTAGAATTTTGAAAAAAATAAACTTTAGCTCACAAACTATCACCATTCAACGCAAATATAAAATATATAGGAATGTGAGGAGAATTTCCTACCGATCAAGGATGAGGAAGAAGGTGGCAGATTTTTCCTTAGAAGCACTAAAACTACATCCTCTCCAACACAGCTTCATGCAGTTGCGGTTAGCATCATTAGTGATAAGGTCCCTTAGTTTCCCAGTGAATTTGGGAGGAGTTTGCTGGTTTCTTTAGGAACTATCTTTAGGAATTTCGTTAAATCTGAGCATCGCTTACCAATTGAAGACAGATGGAAAAACTGAAGGAATGAATAGGAACTTGGAGGATTTGTTGAGAGCATGCATCTTGGACTTTGGAGGACATTAGGAGCAGCACTTACCTTAGTAGAATTCGCGTATAGTAGTAGTCACTAATAGATTATTAGTATGGCACACTTGAAGCAAATTTTAGGAGGTTATACAAATCACCAAAGCGTGGGTGGGAAACCACCGGCAAATTCTACTTGGACCAGATTTAGATTATGAGATTTTGGAAAGTAAGAGTTGATTAGGTAGCATGTGAAGGTCGTAAGATTTTGGTAATTGGAAAAGTTAGCACCAGATTTTTTGGGCCTTTCCCAATATTGGATAAAAAAGAAAACTTGTAAGTTGGCTGGAGTCCATGACGTTTTTTGCGCTTTACATTTGGGGAAATACTTTCATAGCAGTGATAAGCCTAATCAATTAGAGGATTCTAAGATGGATGCATTGACGTCCCATTCCATTACAGGCATTATGGAGCATGGAACTAGGAAACTCCATAACAAAGAATTAGACTGTCCCGAGTACGATGGGGAGAAGATGCATGAGGACTTCTCATCCTAAGCTTTTCTTTAGTAAATTTTCTCTTCAAAATTAGGACTTTGGTTGCATCTTTGGTTGCTAGATTGGATAGTAGGAGATGGTTGCAACACTTTTTCACCGTTACTTTACACTCATATAGCAAATTTATGCATGTTTAGGTTATTTGCATACGTGTTTGCATAGCACGATCACACACTCACGCTAGGATTAAGCTCATTATTAATATGTCTACGGTCTGAAAGCGGAGCTCAAATGAAGAAGACATGGCCATTTTACATTTTTAGGTTTAAAATAATTTAAATAGAATTCAAATTCAAATAAAATAATTAATTCCCAAATTTGAAAATTAAAATTAATTGTGATTAGATTGGGGGTTAGGTAAATGTTAAAGTTAACAATTAATGTTAAGAGTGATTAGGGAAATAAATAAACAACTGCTCAAAAATTAAATAACCTTCTCAAAATAGGGGGAAGAGGTCGACCCTAGAAGTCGACCGCTTGGAATGAGGAGATCGACTGCTTCCTGTGTGACAACTAGGGCTTTGGTTGCTTTGTATGCTCCAGATTTATCCAGTTTCAACCTAGTTTCATCCTATGGTTTTGGTGCCTTTCAACCACTATAAATAAGACTCTAACCACTTACTTTTATTCATAAACTAGTGGGTAGCCCATGCTACACACACGGCCAGCGATATACCCCATTGTTGTAAGTTATCCTATGAATAGTGCAAATTCACGATTTATATTTTGTGTTGAACTACAATGTTAATATGTATTTCCTATTACAACTCGAATGGTTTATAGAACCCATGCTTCGCATATGGGTAGTTGTTGGAAGTTGTAACATCAATGCCGACTTAATTGTATGTGGTAAGTTAATGAATTTATTTAATATAAAAATGCATAAACCTATTTCTGTAGTTACAGTTAGATGCAAGGTAGGAGTACATAGATAATTAAGTTTTATCGTGCATGGATACAATCTAACATGAAATGTAAAGCCTTCGACAAAACAGCTTTTACAGATAGTCCAATATAAAGGATAAATTAATGAGAAACACATGTCAGCATGCAAAGTTCAATTACATATTTGCAAAAGGAAGCATGAAATCAGAAAACAGAAACGAATATACAGATAAAAGTAATTATGCTGTAGAGATAGTTTCCTTCAATAGAAAAAGTTGTTTCTTTGCCATTTTGTTCATACATGATTTACGAAGTAGAAAGATTAGTTGGTGGTTTCTATGATGAATCCTTTAACAAAGCTGAAGAGACAATTCACCCCAATTGTAATTACTTGGTGTTAAAATTACTCAAATGTCTCTTCAGCGTATATAATAACATCTAGTTACTTATTATAATATACCAACTTGACTTATAAATGCAAGAAGAACAATAAAAATACCTAAGATGCGAAACTCTGGTGTAAATGTTCAAACTCTGGGAGTGGAATATTACATTCATTAAAATCCGGTGTTCCGCCGACGCCAACTCTCCAATCCGGCAAAATCCTTTCCTAAACTAAAATAAAAAACATGAACTTTTAAACATCATTATAAACATGTTTACTTTCATATTTGTATTCAAACAACTCTCAAAGACCAAGCACATATATGGGAGTGGCTGAACTGAAATTAAAAACATGAATTGTTAAACATTTGTATAAACATGTTTACTTTCAATATAAATCCAATTTTTTTTCTAAAATTTAACGTACCTTGAACAATATGTTTATCAACAATCAACATGAAGCAAACATGAAATAAAGAAGCTATCATGCAACATCCATTAATACAATCAGGAAATGAAATAGCAGTAAGTCAATATGAATAAATCATATATACAAACATCTTGTATACATTTTAAAAATATGACACTTAAATATAAGTCCAAAATTGTAAGATCAAAAGTATTCAGCAAAATTCAAAATGAATGGGTTTTCGGTTAGGCTAGAATCAATTGGAAAAGAGTAAGTGAAACCGGAAAAGAAAAAAATAATCTATCTAAACAAATCAATATGTACACAAAGTCAACAGAGATAAACACCTTCTCAAAATCGTCACTTTTATGAGACTTTTGATATGCCTTCTTTGAATCTTGTGACGCAGTCTTCGAAAATATGTTACACACTTATAAGTCAGGCATAAAACTTTGAGAATAAAAAAGATTAAGAAAGAAAATATGTTAAACAAAGGAAGCATTGCCAAACCAACAACTCATATATTTGTGGTATTAATACATATGATGAGTAAAGTACTATCAGTTACAATGCATAATAGTTCGCCTAGAAATTTTCACCATCTTTAAAAATTATTGTAATAGGCGTGACATAAATTTTTTCTAATTATTTATCAAACAAACCAGGATGATTGGTAGGCGAGTTAACCTATTGAATCCAATATTTAATTGTAATTAATATTACGGATTTCAGATTTGTTATTGATTAGAAGACAGTAAAATGAATTTAGAGAAGAATAAATCAAAAAGATAGTACCTCAAATGAAATCTGGCTAAAGTGTTTGGACCGATCAAAACAGAACATTTGATCTCAATCAAGCAACTAAGTTGTTGTCCATCTCGGGTAAACAGTCTGTAGACGACATATAATTGATTTTTATTTTTTGTCGATTGGCAGAAATATTCTATTCTGTTAAAATTACAGTTTGTGGCTGCAAGAGGAATGAAAAAGTCAGCAGAAAAATGTTTTGAAGAAGTTATGATTAGAGGAGAAAGGGGGAAATTAATTTCAAAGTGTTTGGAATGATTTTAGTTGGTAAAACGTTTAGAGAAAGGGAGAGTAGGGGGTACATGAACATGGGGTTGTTTGGTTTTAATAAAGGAAAAGAATGGTAGGGAGGTAACAAAATGGAAGCAGTAAAAAGGAAGTTATGAAAAACCAAATTGAAAAATAGGAATGCGGTATTTTGAAATGCTAGAAAAACAATTATGCCACCTCTGCAATGTATGGTTCCTGCTTTTATATATAAGTAATAGATAATTTGGTAACACCAACAAAGCTTTATCAGTTCATATTTTCTTAGATTCAGAAAACCCCATTAGGGTTTCAGATAAGAAATCCTATAAACCTATCTTTGTTTGTCATTTAATTTCTAAACCTCTTCTCCTCCATCCTTTCTGAATCTAATATACATAAATCTCTTGTTGTATATATCAAAAGGAAGAGATCTGAAGGAGATTATAATGGGCGTTGCAAAAGAGAAGCAAAGCTAAGGACCAACTGTGAGCGGAAATCTTAGAAATTTTATTTTAGTAAATCTTAGCAATTTTATTTTAGTAATTGATTAGTATATTATGGATTTGATATATGCCTTAGGGAGTTTGGGATTATGAAAACACCATATTAAAAATTCCCGAAATTCCCCCAAAGTGAAATGTCAATTCTTAGTATTGGAATCTTAATTATTTTGTGTTAAAATAATGGAGTTTTATCGATTTTCCATTTTTAGTATTCTACCTTATATTCCACTTCCTACTCTTCTTCTCTAGATGTGATTAAGGGAGTTAATTGATAAATGATGTGTAAAGGAAAAATCTTTATTCGTAGTTTACATCACTTATTTCTATAAAATTTCCCTTGTCAAAACTCATGTAAAGAAGTTGAATAGAGCGTAGAATTGATTACATTGCAAGTTTCCATTTTTGATTTATTTCGTCATTTAAATATGAGATAAGTTGGATTTAGATTCTATATACAAGTCTATTTATTACAATTTTGGATATGAGCATTGAATCCTTGTTGTGGATATTAGAATCCCTTGTTATGGATATTGGATTTGGACATTATTGGTAAAATTGAAAAAAAGGAAAGATTTGTATTATTATGGTTAAAAAGGAATTTACATTTAACGTTAGTTATGTCGTAATTTCCGCGCGCATAGAATAATAAATGCGTGTTTATTTATATATTAATTAGAATACTAAACGTATAATTATAATGTATAATTGCGTAGTTAATAAGGCAATAATTGTCATTAAGTCCCTCTTTGGAAAGCAATTAATATTTTAAGGTGTAATAAGGAAGATTTCGTATATGGCCATAAATATGGAACGGTGAGATATGTGTTATATATAGAGAGTATTTAAATTATAGCTAAGTCATAGGGATGCGAGGTGAATCAAAAAGCACAAAGAAGTCTACCCAGCTAATCTGTATACTAGTAGTATGACTTTGGGGCTGATGTGAGACATCTCCTATGATAAGTATTTATAATGACTCATGGCTAGTCCCAAATTTTGTTGGGTAAATCTGCCCGGCTAATATGGTTATCAGTTCTTATGAATAGTTGGACTAATGTGAGACATCATTATGACTATGGGTCATAATATGAAGGGCATGCTTCAGGGTCTTGAGGTATTAACTGGTTGTTTAAGGGCTCGCCTCTTTTCCCCAAATGAAGTATTAAATGGCCAAGGGGCTAGTTATTAGGCACGATAGGTGGTATCTCGATAGGGGCCCGCTTCGAGATAAGGTGCTAAGTGATTGATTAAGGGTCAGCCTTTCCATAAAGAAGTATTAAGTAGCTCCAGTAATTCCATGCAGTGTCAGCCAGTTAGTTACCATTAAGGAGTCCACCTTGGGAATATGTACTAATTGATGCAGTCTACCTTAATTGAAGTCTAAAATGGCCAGAGTCTGTCTATTTTTCAATAAAAGTTATTAAGTTGCTTGGGTACTATTAACCCAAAAATTGGATCAACACCCTGCTATTATTGTGAAAGCACCAGCCCTGTTTATTAGGACAAATAAAGTAGAGCTAAACACTCTCCAAATTTCAGAAAAGATAAAATAAAGTAGAGAAAGACAAGATTTTTATAGTGGCTCGGCTGTTAACGAAGCCTACGTCCACTTTATAGATTTTATTGATAGGTTGACTATAGATCACAAGTACAAGCTGTTTACGATTCTAATAATTGAATGAGGAAAGATCATACCACCATTGATGGAGACAAAAGGAAGGATCTCAATTGTCCCATGGTAGCGATTGTGAGGAGTAAGAAGGTTGAAGAATCTTAATAGTAAATTTTTCAGTGATCAAAGCAGCCGGCCCCCTTCTCGTTGAAGATAGGATGGTATTTATAGGATTTTGATAGCACTTGGATTGGAACCAGAGCACCAGAAGATTGTAGTTATCCATAGGAGGCGACACGTAAAATTTGGGGTGATTTGGAACTAACTTTTCGGATCGGTACCGACCCAAAATTTCTGCAATTTTTGCACAACTCCTATTTCGTTGGCTTCCTTTCTTGTATGCGTGGTTCTCCATGTGATTTCATAGCTTGTTGACTTGTTTTGACGATGGTTCACCTGTAAATTAAATTGAACTATAATCGAATCGGATAAGTCTTGACTTCTTCAACTTGGATGCTCGGAACATTATCAAACTTGGTAGATAAGTTTAGGAGAGTTGTAGGAATATAATGCATGTGGATTGGAGAATCCATAAGTCAATAATTTGGATCAGTACCAATCCAACTAGATCAGATCGGTGCCGATCCAAATACTTGGTGTATTTTTGGTTCAAACTCCCGGGGTTTCCTTGCCATGTACTTTTAGGTCTTCCAATCAAGTTACGAGTCATTCTGGCTAAGTTTGAATGTTCTAACTCCTCTGAACTCTGCTGGGTTAAAAACCCGGTTAACATTTGCCCCCCAGAGCATGCTTTCGTTGGAAATAAGGCATGCTCTAGAATTATTTGCCTTCCAATTTCTATTTCATGGAGCTTTATTGGTCGTATCTAGCATCCTTGAGTAGTTGCCTATGATGTTCTAGCTAACTATCCAGTTCTTAGTGGAAATCTTCATTAGTTGTAATTACGGAGTGATCTTGACTCGACAACTTCCAGAATGAATAAGAGCATCGAGTTGGACAAACAAGGAAAGTTTAAGGTCATTTGGGTGATATAAATTGGATCGGTACGTACCGATCCAATTGGATCGAATAGGCACCAATCCAAGTACTTAGGATAATTTTTCAGCCTTTCTTTTCCTTTTTTAATAAGAGGGGTCGGATCTCCATTTTATTCACTTTACATTTTCTAGCCAAACCGAACCAGAACTCACAAAGCTTACATTTATCTATCACCTGCCGTTGCCAAAGAGCCGCCGCGATTACACCTGCCTTGGAGCGCTACCGATCCAACTCGCCCATCACCCTAGTTCGAGCTATCTTGAATCAAAGATTATCATTTTTATCAATTTCGAAGTTCCATGAAGTTGGTTTTGATGTAATATTACATAAATGATCGATGGTGTGGTTTTGTTGATGACAGATGTAGTGGAAGATTCAAGTTGATTGTGATTTTGTGGAAGAAGATAGTAAATCGAGTCCGAAGTTCTTCATGGAACGAAGCCAGGGTTTTGCCCCGGTGCTCGACATATTTTTCTATCTTCATCCATAGAATTAGAATTAACTTGTACCAAGTTTCACAATCGATTCCAGCACAACATGCTGTAGATTGCAGATTAATTTTGGTTTCTTGGGAGGTTACAATAACTTAGGATAGCGTCTTGCATACAGCTTAGGTCGTTATCACTTTCCAAGAAACTAAAATCGACTTATGTTGATAACTTTCTTCTCGATTTAGACTCATCGATCTATAATTGCTCGTATTGGTTTGTTCTTGTCATTGCATGGTCGATGTACCTAGAATAGGAAGAGCATTTTGTGTCGCTTCGGAGAACGGATCTGTTATCGATCGTTGATCGATAACGGGTAAGTGTAGTAGAAAAGGCAATAATAGCTGATACGGATTGCTTTTTCCACTATGAGTGAGCCATCTACACGGAATGGTCTGTTCACAATGTTCAGGATGCCGAGCCCGTTCTCACATAGATTACACATCACACACACTCACAATAAATATTTGGAATCCGATTGGTGATTGGTACACGTCAATTACCTTCCAAATTACAAGCATCAACCAGGTTACGTGTTTATAGTTTAAGGATTTGATGCACCTGATCATTTTGAAAACAAGCTTCCTAATATAGAATGATACGCAAATTTTCCTGGCGCATGTCAGTTGAAGGAAGCTCACCTATTTCTGAAGCGGAGTCTTTATCGATCCTGGCTGGACCTGCTACTTCCATGGCCTTGGGGCAATATGGCCATCTGATCCCAGTTGGCCCCGTCGTCGACCCCACTCCTCCCAACTTCAAGGTTCAACTTGATTCTTCAGAGAAAGCCTCTTCGATCCTTACACATATGGCATTGTGAAGCATTTACTTGCAATATAGCATCCCGGAGGGCAACGTGCTTCTGTCGTCAGAAGGAGAATTCGCACATAGGCCAACTTCCAAATATGTGACTTAACATCGCTACATATGTATGTATGGTGCGGTGCCCCCATTTAATAATTTTCTTAAGGCTAGACTTTAGAACATAGGGTTGGATCCATCCCAAATCCTCCCAAATGGTTACACCATACTAACCTGCTTGTATATCCTGTTCATGCGAACACTCAACCACGCCCCGAGTTTTGCCAAGCTGTAGAATCTCCTGTTATTTAAAAAGAGGGAGGCTAACCCGTCACTCGTTTATATTGAGGCGCAACACAGTCGAAAGCTTATACTTGATCTTCCTAGCAAGGTTCCCTCATTTAAAAATCAGTTCTTTTTTCCCAAGTGTCTAGAGGGATTCACCCGTCTCTAGACCACGGGGGGGAGGGGGGTAAGTTTCTTTCACCATGCATACAATTTCCTTTAGCTACTAAGAAGTCTTCTGAATGGTCATATATTCTTTTGCAGTTCTCCCGAAGATTAACAATGATCCGATGCTCGGCCCCGTTCTCAGTGCATTGAAAGCAATCGATGCTTGAGAGCGCACGATCAGGTTTCTACTTACAGATGAAAATCTTCACTGGTGTGGGCTCTTACATCCCGGGAGGTCTATTGGATTCGTTAGTGCTCCTTCTCACTCCAAAACCTGGACTCGCTTAGTTTCCTCTTCTCATGATTCTGGTGAAGGTGATGATGATGATAATAAGGAGGAAGAAAGTGACTCGTCCGACGGGTCAGAGAAAACTTCTGAAGAGGCCCATGTTCAAGTTGGGGTTGACAGTCCGCTCAAGATACCTTCGATCCCCGAGGAGAAAGAAGAGTTTGTTCACCAGATGGGCAAAGCTCCGTTGATTGAGGGAAAGGAGGAAGGAGAGATCAGTGAAGAGCTCTTTTTAATCGAAGAAGAAATAAATTAGGATACTGATACCGACGAAGGCGATGTCAATTTTGGTGGAAATGCCCCGGAGCTGAGTCCCGAACATACTCCCTCACCTCCTTCGAAGGAATGCTTTGAAGAAGCTCCTCCCAGGAATGAGCTCGTTCCCAGCCCTTTATTGGAGGTCACCAATTTTTACATGAGAGATGCGAGCGACAGTTTTATAGATATGGATGCCCTAATGGGTGACTTCACTTTGGAAGGGTTGCTTTCCTAGCCTACCCAAATCATTCCTACAGAAATGGATGTCCCAGCGTTAGTTGGCGATCGATCCATTTTGTGTATTCTGCTGGGGTCGTTAAACTGTAGCACACACTTAGGATCACACATTTCACTGTTATTCTATTAGGATATTTTAATCCATCAAATGCCTTTTTTCTGAAGTCGTTTTGTTATCTACTGCAGGGATCATGTCTCGTGGCTTCTACAGCGATCTTAACTGAGTACTTGAGTCCCAGCGTTAGGAAAGGTATTCATCCAGATACTACTCCTTCTATGAAACCGACGAAGAGAGATAAAGGAGAAAAAATAAGGAGGTAGAAGAGTGCCATCGACCAAAGAAGGATCAACATTGAGAAAGAGGAAGCGGCCACGAGAAAAGGAAAAGCCCAATTGAATTAGAAGATCCATCAAAGAAGCTGAAGAAAGATCAAGAACATGCACCCATCGTACAACTTCCTACTTTTACTAGGCTCGCTGTTGCCGCTTCCGGCGTCGTAACCTCCTCCACTCACATTACGGTAGCCACTTCTCTCCCAATTTCAAGGAGAGCCCCCTACATTCTCTCTGCAGGTCCACTGCTCGTGCAGGCTACATTTCCCAACTTGTTCTTAAGGGGGGTTGTTTTTGATAAACCTGACTTGAAGTTAGTTTGCACAGAATCTTATTCACCCAATCCACATGAGATTCCGAGCGGCTTGGAGAAAGCCAAGGGATGGGAGAAATTGTGCAAGCAGCTTTCTACCATTAATCAAAACAACTAACGGGAGATTCTCTCATTCGAGTTCGAGAAAGATGAATACGAGAAGTAGCTTGCAGACCATGACTTGGAGATTGATTGATTGAAGAAGGAGAGGGATGATGCCTTGAAGAGAGAAAATAAGGGTGCTTTTTTATTCAAGGAGGAAGGAGTCAACTAGCTGAACCGCGCTTATACTCAAGGAACGAAATAAAGAAGCGTGACACCGATGAGGCTGTTTCGAAAGAAAAACTGAAGGCAAGCGAGACAATGGTCGAGGCGGAGAAGAAAGTCATGCAGCTGTCGAAGGAAGGCAATGGCGAAGGCTTCAAAGTCGTTACACATGAACAAACCCCTACATCAGGTAACTTTCTTATCTCTCATGTGCTTGAAGAGATTGCTGAGATAACCACCATTTATTCTGATATTCTAGTCAACCTTCTCTTCCTGCTGAATGTCCTTCTCATCATGATCCCGGATCTGCTGCCATTTTAACTGCATCAATCGTCGTCTCCACTTCTAGCTCGCAGCCTGGTTCGCATTCTGAACAAATCGCAACACTGCATGGTTTGGACGACCCCTCTATTTTTCAAGAGGAGAGCTTGGCAACTGGTGATACATAAGAGCAAGCAAACCAAGGCAGCCAACCGGACAGAGCATAGCCTGAGCAGGTGAAGACCGAGCAACAAATGATCATGGTGAAGAAGGAGATGTTTGAAGCACAGAAGAGGTCATTGAAGAGCTCTCATCGATACCGCAAGCATAAAGGGAAAGAAGGGTCTGCCAGCGGCCTTGCTTCAAAGAGTGAAATTGCCTCGGGAAAGGATAAGCCCGAGAAATTGCAAATCAGAGGCAGGAAAGGAGACCGGGGAAGCGGTGAGAAGACATCTTTATTTGTCTTTTCCTCCTTTTGTTGTGTTTTAATCACCTTTTGTACAAGTGCAGAGTTTACACTTAGCACTTTTCTTATTGTTATCATAGTTATATTTCGTATTTTCCTATTTTTACCGATATTGTACGGGCACGGCACCTACTGTTTGTTGTTGTACATTGAAAACGTTATAAGTAATACAATGTTAACATTTTGAGTGAATTTTATTTGTGTACTTATATATGTCTCATGCACTTATGCCAATTTTATTTATCATTATTTTATCTAGTCCTGTAATCACTGCCAAAATTCTTTGTTTGGAGTAACAGAACTATGAAGTACTTGGTTTTTTGGTTGGGTACTGGTGTGTGCCCCCTAGTTCACGGGGCTGTTTGCTTCAAACACTTGACAAATGACCGGTTGATCCATGTGATCCCTCGGATGTTTGTAACAGAGTCTACTTTGCGGTTCCTCTCTCCAAAAACTTGTGATTTGTGCATCTCGATTCCAGAGATTTTGTCGGTCAACAATCAGAATTCTTTACTGATTCGAAGTCGTGCGACATCGCTGGATTCATGCCCATTATTCCTGATAGTGGGAGTGGATTCATTGCCCTTATGAAATGCACGGCTTTTAAGAGTGTGCACGACTTATGGGATGCATGGCTTTTGAGATCGATATGAACCGTCGATCCGAAATGGTTTGGAATTTCTCGGTGTGACCTTTCTGTGGGTAACGTGAGGATTTTGTGTTTCGAGAGCGTGGTTCCACGACTTAAGGAGTAATGCACGGCTTATGGGAGCATGTAGCTTTGATAGCTGTGCTTGCTTGGATGTGATCCCACAATACAAAATGTGGGGCACGGCTTACGAAATGCGCGGCTTTGATTTGGGCCTTCCCAGTGTCGCAGGAGCAACATCGGTTCTTAGAAGGAGCGGATCATGTTTCGATGATCCAATGGTTTGAGTCAATTTGCTTCCGACGACCCAGCGGGTAGATGGAGCGTACTTGAGTATGGTTCCACTATCTCAGCAGCGATCGAATGATTTTTAGTCGATTTGACCCCATTGACTCAGCAGGTTACTTTTTGTGGACACAATTTTATTGGTTTAGAAAGCAAAGAAACTTTATTAATGAAAGTTGGGCAAGTTTTGCCTATTTACAATGCCTTGGGTATTCTGGAATGGATTATTTGCTAGAAATAGGAAATATATAAGATAGTCTTAGATAAAGTAAGGACGCAGCAATTCACTGTTCCATGCTCAGGGAATTTGGGCTCTATCAAAGGTTGTTAGCTTGAATGTGTCGTCCCCTAGCTTCTGACCGATTACAAAGGTCCTTTCCAGTTTGGTCCGAATGCTCCCAGTACAGGGTATAACCTCTTGAGGATAAGGTCTCCCACCTCGAAGGTGCAGTTATGAACTTTGGAGTTGAAGTACCTTGCAACCCTTTTTTGGTGAGCAATATTCCTTCATTCGGCTTCTTCCCTCTTTTCACCGGCCATATCAAGCGACTCGAGAAGGAGCTACTCATTCTGCCTTTGATCGAATTTTTTCTTTCGATGAGAAGGGACTTCTAGCCCAACCGGGATCATTGCTTCTGAACCATATACCAGGGCAAATGGATAGTGCCCAGTTGCAGATTTGTGTGTTTTCCTGTAAGCCCATAGTGCGAGTGGAAGTTCATCGACCCGGTTTTCTTTCGCTTTAGTACTCGCCTTTTGATGGTGGACTTGATGGTCTTATTTACTACTTCTACTTGCATGTTTGCTTGCAGATGTGTAACAATGGAAAAGCTTTTCTTGATTCGGAAGCGTTTGCAAAGTGTTTGAACTCGGCACCATCAAATTGAGTCCCATTATCGGTGATGATATTCTATAGCATACCAAACCTGCAAATAATGTTTTTAGTAATAAAGTTAATAACATTCTCTGTGGTAATAGTGGCCAGCAGTTCCACTTTGGCCCATTTTATGAAATAGTTGACAACAACGATAGCATATTTGGCTCCTCCTTTAGCTATTGGTAATACACCAATCAGATCAATTCCCCAGATTGCGATTGGCCATGTGCTGACCATTTGTGTTAGCTCCATTGAGGGGTTCTTTTGATCTTGTTGAATCTTTGGCATTAATTGCACCACCTGGCATAATCCGCTGCATAGCGGTTTACTGTTGGCAAAAGTACCCATATCGGAGAACTTTCTTTACAAGGGTTTACCCCGCGGTATGATTTCCACGGTCGCCTTCATGAACTTCTCTTAGGATCCTTCGAGCTTCGTCGTTAGTGACACATTTGAGCAAGGTGGTAGAGAATCCCCTTCGGTAGAGTATCCCATCTTGTATTGCAAATTGTAGTGCCTTTCGGAAAAGCTTTTTCCGCTAATTCCTGTCTACGGGGATCATTCTTATGAGCGGGTAGTCTTTGATAGGCGTCATCCATGTTTCTGGTTCCTTGGTTGTCTCTAAATTCTAGTCGATATCCATCTCGCTTATGCTTTGAGTGGTCAGGGTTTCAATTGGGACTAACCCTATTGACTGAGCTTCTCTAGAGCTGGCCATCTTGGCAAGATAATCCGCCTTCGTGTTCTGTTTCCTCGGGATATGAGTTATGGTGTAATGATCGATGTCGTTTAGCAGTTCATGCACTTTGAATATGTACAGGGTGAGGTTGTCCCCTTTATCCCCGCTATAGATATGTATGGACTTTATCCCCATTTCCTTCACAACTTTGAGCCCAACTATCAATGCTTCGTATTTTTCCTCGTTATTTGTTGCAGGGAATTCCAAGCAAGGCATAGTAAACGGATCGTCCTTCAGGAGTCTCAAGCACTACCCCTGTTCCCGAGCAGAAGTTGTTAGATGCACAATCAACGAACAACTTCCAATATGCCTCCACTTAAGGAAGTCATTTCTTCCTTATTATCTCGTATTGTGAACTCAGTAATGAAATCAACCAGTGCCTTCCCGTTGATCGCCTTTTGAGGGTGGTATGTTATTTCGCACTGACTTAATTTGATTTTCCATTTAATTAGTCATCCAGAGGTCTCAGGGTGGTATAACACTTGCTTCAAGGGTTGATCTATCGGCACTCTGATCTGGTGTACCTGGAAGTACAGTTGTAACTTTCTAGATGCAATCAAGAGGCAACATGCCAGTTTTTTCAATTTTTGATAGTTCTTTTCTACTCCAGTGAACAGTTTACTGATGCAATATATGGGTTGCTGGATCTTTTCTTCTTTTCGTAAGAGTGCGGCACTTAATGCATGGGGCGAGACTGCTAAGTAGATGTACAAATCTTCTCTATCTACTGGCTTGGATAGGATTGGCGGGGTTTCCGTATATTGCAGCAGCTCTTAGAACGCGGTTTGACAAGCTTGATTCCATTCGAAGTTCTTCTTTCCCTTCATTAGTACATCAAAGAACGGTATACATTTATCGGCTGCTTTTGATATACACTAGCTCAGTGCTGCAACCTTTCCATTCAAGCTTTATAACTCTTTCCTGTTCCTCAGGGCCTCGAATTCCCGTAAAGCAGTAATTTATTCAGGATTTACTTTGATGCATCTGGCGCTTATGATGAATCCCAAGGAATATCTAGAGGCTACCCCGAAGTGTCACTAAAGTGGTTTAAGCTTCATTTTGTATTTGCGGAGCATCTCAAACATTTCAGCGAGCTGGTCTAGGTGATTTGCTGCCATGCGTGATTTAACCAACATATCGTCTACACAAACTTCCATAGTCTTCCCAATCTGATGTTTAAAAATGGCATTCACTAGTCATTAGTAGGTTGCCCCAGCATTCTTTAAGCTAAATCACTTTGTAGCAGTATAGTCCCATATCAGTAATGAAACTGGTATTTTCTTAATCAGGTTTGTGCATCATGATCTAGTTGTATCTCGAGTATGCATCCACAAATGATAGAAATTCATGTCCAACCTTCTCGTCCATGAGCTGATTGATTCTGGGAAGAGGAAAGCTGTATTTCGGGCAAGCTTTGTTTAGATCCGAGTAGTCAATACCAGTTCGCCATTTCCCATAGGACTTCTTGATTAAGACCGGGTGGATTAACCATTCGGGGTAAGCTACGTCGAGGATAAAACCATTCGCCATCAGTTTATCCACTTCTTCTCTTAGCGCTTTGGACTGCTCAGTTCCCAGGCTGTGCATTTTTTGCTTCACTAGCGCATAGTTAGGATCAATGTTAAGTGTGTGGCATGCAATCTCCGACGACACCCCACACATATCAGAATGAATCCAAGAAAATACATCCAGATTGGTGTGAAGAAATTTAATAAGTTCCAATCGCATCCTGTTTTCAAGATGTGATCCGATTTTCAAGACTCGTGTTGGGTCATCCATATCAACTATGATAGACACCGTCAATTCTGCCGGTGCTGCTCATTCCTCCTCTAAACTCTTCTTTCTAGAGTCCATAGCCTTATCCAATCGGCTATGGTCCCAAAACCAGGGGCAGTTCTGTAATTTCTATTTGGTAGGTTCATGAGTGTGGAGAGTTCTCACAACATTCTTCCCATTTTCTTTTCTTTTAGACTCACGTAGTTCTGGGATATAACATTTCTAGCAGCACATTAGTCTCCTTTGATCACCCCGACTCTATTTTCCGTTGGAAATTCATAGTTTGACACCACTGAGCTAAAGCAGTCCTAAAATCTGCTAAGGCGGGCCGCCACAGGAAGGCATTATAGGCGGATATTTCATCTCTGATCACAAAGGTTTGGATGAGGGTGACTCTTCGGTCGCATTCTCCGAGTTCCATAGGTAAATCGATAATTCTGACAGGTTGTTTGAGTTCACCAGTGAATCCCTGAATCTTTGTCCGTCAAGCGGATACATCATTCGTATTGATTTTCATCTGATTAAAGGTGCATTTGAAAAGGATATTCATGGAACTGCCACTGTCTACCAATACTCATCGGACCATGGTAGGTCCAATTCCTACTGTCACGATAATGGGGTTGAGAGTTGGAGCTTTTTTTCCTTTATTATCTCATTTCTGGAATGCTATGTCATCGTTTAGGGTTCTCTGTTGCTTGGCAGGGGTTCCACTTCCATCGCAAAGCACAAATCTTTCAGAGCGTTCTATAATAACCTCGCATACCGCTCCATTTCTCTCCAACTCTTCTACGCGGGATGGGGTCCTCTAGATATTGTTCCAATGATGAGTCTCTATTCAGTCCGTCTAGGTCCTTCTTTGCTAATTCTAGCTTGATTCCCTCTTTCTCTAGGAGCCTAAGGCGCTATGGGTTGATCATGATTCTATGGTTTCCTCACATACCACTAAAGCTCATTTTATCGAATCAGCTCCTCAATCAAGCTCTTCAGGTGATCACACTCATTCATGTTGTGGCCATGTGTCTCATGGAAGCGGCAGTACTTTCCGGAATGCTTTTGTTGTTCATTGC
Source organism: Allium fistulosum (assembly GCA_030737815.1). Classification (NCBI taxonomy): domain Eukaryota; kingdom Viridiplantae; phylum Streptophyta; class Magnoliopsida; order Asparagales; family Amaryllidaceae; genus Allium; species Allium fistulosum. Next base: position 926,032,869 of record CM060906.1, read on the forward strand.
TTCCTTTTTAGGCGGCTTCTTGTACTCTTCCATCCCTTGTGTTGTGATTTAGATGTTTTCTGGAGTACCTTTGAGCAAGCTGTATTCTTTGGGCCTCAAACCTTTAAGCCACTTGCTACTTCCGTTTCACTTGTTGGATCTTCCTTTTCAGATTCCCATTTTTTCTTACATTCCCTTTAGCGGTCCCGGAGGTGTTTATGTCTTGGTTTATCGCTATACCATTCTTCCCAATGTTGGTTGGTTGTAAGTTAGCAGATTTCCTTTCTAATTCTTGTGCCTCTTCCAATCTCAAATATTGTCTCACCTTTCGGTTAAAGTCCTTCCTAGTGGTAGGTTGTTTCATTTTGATCCTTTTCCCAAATTCAGTTTCGACGTGGATAGCGTGGACCAAGGCCATGAAAACCATATCCTCATTTGAATTACTTACTTCAGTTACTGCGTTGTTGAACCGATTCATGAAGGATTTCAAAGATTCATTCCGCCCCTAGAATCGGCCGGATAAGGACATCACATCTTTTGGCTCTGCCGTATGAAGCCTAAATTGATCAAGTAATCTTGTTGCTAGTTGATCAAAGGTGGAGACGGATCTTGGTAAAAGCCTGGTGAACCACATGGAAGCAATTCCTTTAGGGAAAATTGGGAAGCATCTACATCAAACGGCATTTTAAGCATTTACACCATCCATGTACCAACTTTACTTATACAAGTGGGTTTTCGAGTCTCTCGTCCATCGTAAGACAGAATAGTTAGCATAGTGAACTTTTTAGGGTACCGCTCATTCAGAATGTCATTAGTGAAGGGAGTCCGACTTGGAGTGGATCCCCATTCATCATCCCTTCTAGCTTTACTTTCTTCCATTAGTGCCTTGACCATATCCACGATATATGCCTCAAATATCAGATAATCTGAGGGTTGGTTGTTAGTGACTACACCAAGTGTTTGGTTTTGCAAATGATCTTGGTAGTGGGCTGAAGCCTAGGCTCTCCTGTCTTCGGGAGAGCCACTCCCTCAGGGTTCCATTGACTTATGGTTGGTCCGGTAGGGGCAGTTTGGATCTCCCTGGCATCATTGAATGCATTGGTATTTCCTTCCAACTTGTCATCGTCAAGTCGCTCACCATCTTCTGAGTCGGATAGACCATAACTATATCTTCCCATGGGGTTTTCGCTCTTAGATTCAAGTTTGTAGCCGGTTGCCTCGCAGTTGGTGGAATGTTTGCATTTCCTTCCATATTAATTCCTATGGTTCCACATATCACTCCTTTCTGCTGCTGCTTTCCGTTTCTCCTATTTAGGCCAAAGAGGGAAGAATTTTCTTGTTCCATGGCAGCCGCAGACTTTGTCATGGTTCATAGAGCAGCATGTGACTGTAAGGTCAATAGAGCATTCAATTTGTCCATAAGAGCCCTTTGGCTGTTTTCCATCTTCTGATTAATTTCATCAACCATTTTATTTAATTCATCTCTAGTGACAACTTCACGTTGAATAGAGGATCCCGATGCCCGATCTCCTATATTGGTGCCATTGACTTCAATTTGCTGAGGATTGATCTCTTCTTTAGCAATTACAACTCCTATAGATCTTCCGAAAGTAGTTCTCCTTCTTCCTGGTGCCATTAATTCTCAGTAGTGGATCTTTTGAGCAAGGATTAAGGATCTAACTTCTAAACCTATTTGATCCAAAGTAGATAGCTAGATCTAAGCCTGGATTTAGTTCTCTTAATGAAAGTTCGAAAATGTTAACCCAAAAAATGGATCAACACCCTGTTATGATTGTGAAAGCACTAGCCCTGTTTATCAGGACAAATAAAGTAGTGCTAAACACTCTCTAAATTGCACAAAAGACAAAATAAAGTAGAGAATCACAAGATTTTTATAGTGGTTCGATTGTTAACGAAGCCTACGTCCACTTTATAGATTTTATTGATAGATTGACTGTAGATCACAGGTATAAGCTGTTTACAATTCTAATAATTGAACAACGAAAGATCAAACCACCATTGATGGAGACAAAAGGAAGGATTTCAATTGTCCCACAGTAGCCATTATGAGGAGGAAAAAGGTTGAAGAATCTTAGTAGCAGAGTTTTCAGCGATCAGAGCAGCCAGCCCCCTTCCTGTTGAAGATAGAATGGTATTTATAGGATTTTGATAGTGCTTGGATCGGAACCAGAGTTCCTAAAGCCTGTAGTTATCCATAGGAGGAGGCACTTTGGGGTGATTTGGAACCAACTTTTCGGATCGGTACCGATCCAAAATGTTGTGAAATTTTTGCACAGCTCCTATTTCGTTGGCTTCCTTTCTTGCATGCGAGGTTCTCCATGTGATTTAATAGCTTGTTGACTAGTTTTGACGATGGTTCGCTTGTAAATTAGATTGAACTTTAATCTGAATCGAATAACTCTTGACTTCTTTAACTTGGATGCTCAGAATGTTATCAAACTTGGTAGATAAGTTTAGGAGAGATGTAGGAATATAATGCACGTGGATTGGAGAATCCACAAGTCAATAATTTGGATCGATACCGATCCAACTAGATCGGATCAAAATAGTAGGCGTATTTTTAGTTCAAACTCCAGGGGTTTCTTTTTCATGTACTTTTAGGTCTTTCGGTCAAGTTTCAAGTTGTTCTGGCTCAGTTTGAATGTTCTAACTCCTTCTAAACTCTACTGGTTTAAAAACCCAGTTAACAGGTACTATCTCTTGCATTGATTAGACATTTATGACGTGGGATATGGGTTATGGGATTTACGAACCTGCTTTGGGAATAGAAGGTATTATGTGGTTGATCGAGGACCCTACTCCTTTCTTTATATGAAGTATTAAATGGTTTAATTATGTAAGACAAATCTTATTTAAATTATACTGCCCAAGTACTGAAATTGTAAGGCTAAAGATTTCTATTCACCAGACACTTATTGTTCTGACTCCCTCCTTATTACAACATAGGTTAAAGAAAGAGTTGATGATGCTTGAAGATGGCGGCTTATGGCGGTTACAATATATCTTTTTGTGTTATTTTATATTGTACCCATGAAATGTATTTTTGAACAAAATGTTGTAACAGTTGATATTATGTAATGTTTTATGACATTTGAAATGAATGGGTACTATTATTGTTATTATATTTTATTCCTTCCGTTGTGAATTCTGAAAGTATAGATAAATAGCTTCGTTTGTTATTATATTATTATTATTTTTCTGGGTCGGAATTAAGGCCTATTTTGCATTGGGTTGTTACTGATGTGTTATGTGATTGATGAAGGAAATCCTACCATGCAACAAAGGAGGAACGACGACGACATTGCCTTCTGTAATAGGGATGCAGACAAGGCTGAGGCACCAATACTTAACCTGATGGTGATAATGATCATGATTGGCCCAACTACACTTCGTTGAGTGCTGGAGGATAGTGAAAGCTCGATGAATATCCTTTTCAAATATACATTCAATAGGATGCAATACAATGGAAAGGACCCATTACCTTGTAAATCTCATCTTTAGCCATTTACGAAGGGGAAATAACTCCAATTGGATGCATCAAATTATTTATATAGCTTTGAGATGATCCCTGTAAGGTGATATAGGTTCAAAACTTTATTGCAAATGATGGTTTTTTCACTAACAAAACATCATTAGGCTAACCGTATTAGCTGACTATAGAATTGCACTCACCCCGTGTTGTTTGATGATGAAATTTCCCATGAAAAATGAAGTGAGGGCAGTTCAGGGAGACCAAAGAGAGTGCTAACTTTCATAGTTGTAGGAGATGTGCTGCAAGGAAAAGGGAAAGAATACAGAGAAGGTTCTTTGTATTAAAAATCGAAATGCATAACAATTACCATCTGACTTGAATAAAGCACAATTGAAGAGCATATTTCCACTTCCGTTGAATGAATAACTAATGGTTGGAACGATCAGACATGAGCTTCTATCATTCATGGATGCTTACTCGGTTTAAAATCAAATTGCAATGTATGTCCTCCATCAAGAGCATACGAGCTTTATCACGGGCTTAGGACTGTATTTCTACAAAGTCATGCCATTCGATTTGAAAAATGCTAGAGCTATTTACCAACGTTTGGTTAACAAGATGTGTGAAGAGCAAATCAGATAGACAATGGAAGTTTATGTACATGATATGCTTGTAAAGTCATGAAAATCTACAGAACACATAGGCGATCTTTCAGAAAAGTTTAATGTACTTTGGAAGTATGGAATAAAATTAAATTCACTAATGTGTTCATTCAGAGTCGGACCAGGCATGTTTTTCTGGTTCATTTTGAACTCACGAGGCACTGAGGCAAATTCAGATCAAATTAAAGCTTTGAAGAAGGTTACAGCCCTATAGAGAAATTTGGAAATGCAAAGCTTGAATAGTAAAGTCGCCGCTTTGAGTAGTTTCATCTCAAAGGTGATCGATACACATATACCATTCTTTGATTCCCTCAATAAGGAAAGGTGGAAGTTTCGATGGACCGATGAATGTGAGGCTGCTTGTTAGAATCTATTGGAACATCTCCAGGAACCATTAATTCTATCAAAGCCTTTGGAAGGAGAAGATGTTTACATCTATTTGGCAGTATTGACTCATGCACCGAGTGTGGCTTTACTGCATGAGGAATGCAAAATCCAAAATCTTGTAAACTACATCTGTAATTTGTTCACTGAAGCAAAAAATAGATATCCAAAGCTATAAAAGTTAACATATTTCTTGTTAATTGCATCGACAATGCTTATATCTATTTTGAAACTCATTTGCTAAAGTGTTGACAGACCAACCTCTCAGACAAGTATTGTACTTCCTTGAGGATTCGAGACGGTTACTAAAATGGAATAATGAGTTGAGTCGGTTCAAAATTACTTATCATCCTAGGAAGGAAATTCGAGGACAAGCATTAGCATATTTCATAGCCTAATTTACCATCTAGGACAACAATATGAGAAATAAGTTGGAAAAACATTCTTATTGGAAACTGTAAGTTGACGGACCATCCAATGAGAATGAGTTAGGAGCTTGGGTTATTCTGATAACTCCAGAAGGCTGAAGGTTCTGTTATGCATTAAAACTTGAGTTATGTGAAGCGAAGTAAGCAGCATTGATAGTGGACTCAAGATAGAGAAGGTGTTTAGAGTGAGGAAACTACATATCTATATTGACTCCAATTGGTGGTTTGCCAGGTTAAGAAGGAATTTTAGGCTAAGGGCGTATGATCTTTCCCTTATCTATCGAAGGTATTGGAGTTATTAGACGACTTCAAGCATTACACGATAACACAATAACTTGTAGAGGAAAATATAAATGTTAACTAAACTTCCTAGCTTTGGCGATGCATAACCATAGGGAATCGTGATGGTGGAGGTATTAAAATTCTCAAGCATTGATGATATGAATATTGAATGCATCTTGGAGATGGAGGAGAAGGAGTTGTGGATGACTCCATTCAAGGATTATTTGCTAAAGGGAACTCTTTCAAAAAACCGAAATGAAAATCAACAACTCTTGCGTAAGGTACCACACTACATTATGCAAGACAGAGTCTTAATTCAGAGAGGATTCTCTATTCCCTTACTAATATGTGTTGACAAAGTTGAAGCTAAGAAGATCCTAGTGGATGTTCATAAGGGAAGTTGTGGCAATCACCTCAAGAGGTAGAACATAGTAAAGAAAATTCCTCGCTATGCATATTTCTAGCAAACTATCAACTGAGATGCATCGACATACCAAAAAAATTATGACAATGCCAGAAATTTGAGAAGATACCGAAAGCCTCATCCAATGAGGTTACACGGATGGTTAGCCCGTGGACATCTATGATTTGGAGAATCAATATTATTGGATTAGAAACAATGTCTCACGGAGGAGTGAAACACACAATTGTAGCAGTGGTCTACTTTATAAAATAGGTCGAGGAGGAGCCCCTCACCATGATCACTCCAACAAAAGTGTTCAATTTTGTAGTGAATAAAATATTGTGTTAGTTCGGAGTGCAACTAATGTGACGACCCACCTTTGTGAATAGTTCAAGTCGACAATAAACCACACATGTCTAACTCAAACTGTTTAAAAGATAGATTATCAATGAGTTTATTTTCAAGAATAAAAAGAAAAGAAGAAAACAATAACAAAATCTCGTAGCGGAACGATAAAATTTAACAACAACATAAACAGTTCATGAAGATGTTTAACAATATATACTCAATTCAAATTTACAACATAAATCAGAGTTACACGAATTTAATAGACAGAATGAAATAGTGCAGCGGAATCAATACTAGTAAATATGATAAACAAAATCTTCGTCTTTGTCCTCCAGAATAACCGTCTTCGATAATTGAAAAACTCGGTCTGATCCGAGCGTAATGAAAAACAAAACAATCGAGCCAGGACTAAAAATCCTCATGTAAGTCAAATCAAAATCAAGAGAAATATAGTTTCAAAATGAACCGTTTCTTTCCATTTCCAACAAATCTGGAATCAGATCCAAATTCCAACAAATGAATTGAATTTCCAATGTTTCAATTCAATTCCATTCAAATTCAATTTCATTCGTTTTCAATTTCGGTTTCAGTTTAAATCAATTTCAATTTCGATTCAAACGATTTAATTTAGTGGCACGAGTTTCAATTCAAATCTCATTTCAAAACCATTTCATTTTATATAAATTCGAGTCTAATCTCAATATACCAATTTAAATCACTTAAATCAATTTAACTTCAATATTTGAATTTTAAGATTCAAATCTTTAAAATGATCCTATTTCCATAATTCAAAACATATATCGATTATAACTTCGAAATTTCAAATTGAATTCTTTACACAAATTCTTTTAACAAATTTTAATTCAAACATTTCCAAAGCTTGAATTTTAAAATAATCCAATTCAAACATATCAAAATCATTTAATGGTTGGATTTAAAACATCGGCCTTCTTATAACATTTCCTTTTTATTTATTAAAGTTATAGGAAAACTTTGCAAACCCTTTTACTGTTCTTTTAGGAAAAATATATATTATTATAAAAATTATAATTTAAATTTTATAAATGAAATTCAAGTCAATTTCAGAAACTAAATTTAATTTGATTAACACAATTAAATTCCTTATAATATATAAATTTCTAAAGGTTAGATTTTAAAGCCTTTTAAAATTCAATAAATAAAACTCAATTTTCGCCAAACGACGATAGAATAACAAAAATTACAATTTCGCCAAAGCGGTCAACTATGCATTAAAATTCGCATATCAGATAGAATATCCAACGTCTATATCAAATTTAAATGTCCTGGTGATCAATCATATCAATAGTGGTAATAACAGCGTGATAACACGAAAATATCCAAACCACTAGCATGATACAGCCAATCAACAATATCATCCATCACAATATGAGTTAACATCCAAATCAACCAATTCAACCATATCACACAATAATCAATAATTATCAGTGTCGGGGTGTTTAACTAAAGGCGATATGCATTCCAATATCGATTTAAATATCAAATTTAGATATCAGTCTAATAAGTCTAAGAAATGTAATTTTTCCTATAAATTTAAATGTCACATTACCATCAATTCCATCTATCCATTTAACAGTCAAATTCCTATCAATTTTAAATGTCAATTTACACTATTAATTTTAATATCAAATTTATCAATCAAATTTTAAATGTGGGTTTTAACTGTCAATCAATTCAAATTCAACCAATTCAATTTCAGTCAATAAATCAAAATAATTAATTAGTTATCAATATCGGGTTTAACTAGCAATTCAATTTCATTTTAACTGTCAGTTCAATTCCTAACGGTTCAATTCATATGTCGATCCTAATTATCAGTTAATTTACCAAAAACCCATCAATAAATATAAATCACATCTGATTTCGATTTAGCTAATCGTAAGAATATTTAGTACTTTGTGAGCGTTTAAAACACTTACCTTTATTTGAAACTAAAATTCTTTCAGTGTCAAATAAACTTCAATTCAACTCCATGTCGTAGTCCTCGTCGATACGAACCCAATGCGACTTGTTTCGCTCGAATCGGACCTTGTATGAAAAAGTTACGGATTTTTAAATATTTGAATATAATTTAGAAACATAATTAACAAAATTAAAAATTAACTAAACCTTACTACAACTCCCCACCTCTCTCCCGCTCACGCCGAAACCCATCAAGGCGGCCAAAAGCTTCGACGCGCGTGCCACAAGACCACACCGAACCCCAATCCAAGCCCACCGCTTCTACCGCCATTCCACGCTCCACCCCCACCTGCAACCGCGTCGCCTCTGCCACCATCGTTTATATGCGATTCGAGGAAACCTATGTGACCTTTGAGCTTCAATCATGGCGATCTCGCTTCGAGTTAGCACGATCCATCTGCACGATGTGTAGAGCTCGTCGAGCTCTCCATCTTTGTTTTTGGTGGCACTTGATTTGGATGAGTGGATTGAGAGAAAATGGGGAAGAAAGATCAGCGATTTTCGGCCATCGAATTGAAACGGCGGTTGAGAGGAATAAAATAGGCCAAGGTTACCAAAATGAGGTCCTTACATAGAAGTTTGCAAAACACTATTCACATCTGAAAATTTTAAACTCAATAAGAAGCGTGCCGCCTGGCGTTTTATATGTTATACCCCCATTCCGAACACAATGGAATATGTATCAGGAGCCAGTTCCATCATATTCAGATGATAGCTTTTTAAAATCAAATTATTTTAATTAAAGTTCTAAAAATAATTTCTACGCAATTCAAGCTCGCACGGCCAAACGATAAGTTTGATCGCTACGAAACTTGAAATCCTATAATAATTCACTATTACGGATCCGATGAAACTAGTTTCGTTGAAATCCGAGACAGTGCCCAAAAAGACTATTTTTACATGTTAATTAAGACAAGCTATTTTCAAAATCAATTTAATCAATTTTAAATTCAAATTTTAAAAGTTAACAATTTTCATCTTAGTAAAATAGAATTTAAATCAACTTTTGAAATCATTTTCATTCATATTAAATTCAGGATTAATTATTTAAATAATTTCCAATATTAAATTTAACAATTAAATTGACAAATAAATCATTATGTTTGAAATATAAGTTATTTAACTTATGAAATTAAGTTTCCAATATTTAAAATCAATTAATTATTCCAAATTCAAATTTTATCTTAAACCATTTTGTAAATTAAAATGTTTGTTCAAAATTTATACAACCAATGCTCTTACATTTAAATACATAAACATATTCACTTTTAAAATAAAATGTTCGTTCAAATCTAGAACAACAAAAGTTCTTACACTAAATACAAAGATTATAGTTCATAAATCAAAGCCCTTGGATAATTCAATTACGATGAATTCCAACATTAAAATTTCAGATGAATTTTAGTTATCGAACAATTATTTTATTTCATCTAAATAATTCAACATTTATTATTCAATTCCAGCTATTAATTATAAAGACATTCAATACATTGAATTTCATATAAATAAATTTATGCTTTTACTTTTAAATGAACATTCATTCGACTCTTTATTTACTTAACGTTAATCATTTCAATTTCTATTATCAATTACTTATAATTTAATATTATTTAATTTACTTTCTAATATAAGTTATCATCTTTTCTCATATTGAATTTTGTTATTTAAAATTTTATCTACTTTGATATCCGATAAATTACATTAATAAACCATTTAATTTTATTTTTAACCATTTTTGTTCAATAATTATATTAAATTTTATAATTAAAATAGTTAAAAATACGAGTCGTTACAACTAAAGATCACAACAGATAATGAAATTCAATTCGAAAGTATTGAATTACATGAATTAAATGCTTGATATTGAACTGAAAAATCTTTTTGGTGGTATCACATCTACAAGAGAATAGATAGGTGGAGGCGGTGAACAAGGTCATCAAATCCTTTGTAAAGAAGTGATTAAAACAAGCTAAGGGCGACTGGGTGGATGAGTTGCCATTAGTGTTATGGGCTTATCGGACAACCCAAAAGGTTGCGACCAGACAAACTCCATTTGCGTTGGCCTACAGAACTGAGGCCATGATTCAAATTGAAGTTGAAGTCCCTACTAATGAATGGATACATTATGACCCCAAGTGATCATGGAGAAATTACTAGCAACCCTCAACTTGGTGGAGGAAAAGCGAGAAGAGGCTAATCGAAGTGTAGTTGCTAATTAGCAAAGAGAAGCAAGGCAGTTCAATGTCCAAGTATGAAATTGCACTTTGATATAGATGACCTCATTTTGGAACGGGTCTTTTCGAGTATTAGGGCACTTTGTTAGAACTAGGAAGGACCCTTTTATGATAGGATAGAATCTTGGAGATATGAATTTCAAGCTATCAACAATTTATAGATACCCAATTCTATAGGCATGGAATAGTGAGCATTTTCTCTACATGTTAGGCTTTTTCATTTGGATTGAACATAATAAGGTAGCATTTGCTATTAGATTTGGAATAAAAGTTAGCTTTTTGAATCAATGGAACTGTATTCTTAAGCCTGACTTTGCGCTATATGATCAGTAGCAATACATTCTATGTTTTGAAAACCGAATGTCTAGGTATCCAACGATAGGTACCGATGGACTCTTTTGGACCTTAATTGGTTTAATATAGTATAATAGGACCAGGGGTCGATTGAATAATTCCCCTGTGCATCTTTTCTTTAACTGATGCCCAAAGATAGTCAAGATAGATGCCTGGAGAAAGGCATCATAGACATTGATACCTGCAGATAGGTATCAGTATATAACTAAACTTTTGAAAATAAAAATACTAAGTTATATTGGTGCTCATGTAGACATGATAGGACGACCATTTAATTTCAATCAAGGCTCCACAACACATTTTTATTTATAGTTAAACAAGATATGTTTGAGAGATAATAAATAAAACTATTGAAAAGAAACAACACTATGTAATGTGGAAGTTTAGTTATAGGTACAGAGTTACTATAAATAAATGAACCACACAGATCATAGGCATGGGCAAGTATAATATATAGGTAATCCATTACAAGCAGTTATATGTAATTACATGCAGGAATTTTACATAACTATAGAGTATAAAAGATGCGATAAAAGTAAAGGGCACAAGATTTGAACATAGATAATATATTATTGCTTCAACTTTTATATATACAAGTTAGGAGGGTCAAAACAATGAAAACATGATGTAAGATACCTTAATTTGAGACCCAAAAATAGAAGTCGGTGGCGCTGCAGTCATCACCAGAATCATTTTCAAGGGACAAAGCGAGTTCAATAATTTGTATAACATTAGTAAAAAAAGTAGCTAAATAAATTTTCATAACACAAAATTGTTTTACACAATTCATTACATCATCATTGACCCTTTTCATTCCCACGCAGGAGTAAATACAATAAAACTTGTTCTGTATGACATATGAAGATGTCAACACAGCACATAACCATTTATAATTCTTGGTTTTACATATCAGAAATTTTAAAAGATTTTGTTTCTTAGATAAGCCTCATTTTTCGTCTTCGGAGACATTATTCTTCCATCCAAAAAGTTACATGTCTTAACAATAAACTCACCCTACTCAAATGGGTACTTGTGAGTTTGTGAAAAATAATAAAAACACGGGTTAGACGTAAAACCTGGTATGAGTAAAACATTACCATAACAAGCAAACATATAGTGAGACCATGCAGCTAAAGCATGGAATCGGTTTCCACTCACTATTCCAGACATCATCATCATTTATAGAATACTTTACAAAAGTATTACATCATGGTCATACATAATTTTCAATTCATCGTAAGTGTGAGATTTATTGCATACATGTTCGACTAATTTCACTTGTCTCATCTCAAAATTGCCACACAAGCCTAACTTTGTTTGCATCAAAAATTGGCAAAACACCTAATAGAGAATTTGTGGAGAAATAAATGAAGAATAGTAAATAAAAATAGAGGAAACAAGTAATTTAAATAACAAAAAATAAGCAATAACGGGAACATAATGATTTATAGGTGTTCGACGTTGAAAGCCTATGTCCACTTTGGAGAAATAACTATACTAATCAGTTGAATTGCTGAGTACAGAGAGATGGATCGGAGTTGAACCCTTAGTTAAAAAAGAGTGCAAAGCAACAAGCAGCGTAAAGATACCAAAAATGAACAATCAAGTCTATATTTATAGGGAAGAGGGTGAAATATCTTCTTGAAATTTTGGTGGCGGAGTCTCCAGATATTGAAGTAGTCATAATATTGATTGTGGGTCTGTATTTAGCCACCGGAAGTTAATACTACAGATGACTGCAGCATCTGTAGCGCTTAGCTCTCGGCCTCTATATAGGAGATGTTACAACTTGGTATCAGAGCATATGTTTCTGAAAAACGTTAACTAAAAATGATTTTAAAAACATAATCTGAAGGAAATAGAGTAAGATTGGGGTATGGGATAATGCTATAGTAACGTACTTGTATTTGCTATATATAAGCATACGCTATATCTTTAATTTTCTATCTCTCTTAGGTTATTCTTCTGTATCTCACAAGGCTTAAATACATATATGGACGTTGGAAGAGGAAGAGTTAAACTAGGAGGGGACTGCACCACCACAAATGGGAATGGCCGACCAAATACGAGAAGGAACCAAGGTCAAGCTCAAGCTGAAAATGTTGGTGCTAGGATCCCACAAGTGGATATAGGAGCTATGTATCGGTTTTTCGTGAACATGATTCAAGCTATAATTGCTGCTAGAGTAGTTGGAGGAAATGCTGCGGGAGGAGTTCAGGAAGCTTCGGTTGTCAACCATTATGCTAATTTGAGTAGAGATTATGCTAGGCTTGGAGGAAAGCCGTTTATTGGAATTGAAGATGCTATAAAAGTGGAGAACTGGTTGCTGCACTATGAAAGGATATTTGCTGACTTAGGGCTCAATGATGAGCAAAAGAGGAGACTTGCTTCGAGATAGCTTCAAGGAGCAGCTTTATTTTGGTGGAATAGTGTGATGGCTGGTGTGGATGAGGAGATGATGACATAGGCTGAGTTTAAAAGGAGGTTCCAGCAGAGGTTCATGTCGGTGATGGCACGATCTGTTTTAATTAGAAATTTTTCTGAGTTAGAGCAAGGAGAAATGTCCGTTTTGGAGTATGATAGCAGGTATAAAGAGCTGGCAAGATATGGTTATGCCATTGTTGATATAGTGATGAAGAGGAATGAGAAGTTCATAAGGGGGTTGAAGCCTTAGTTGGCAAGGGCTACATTACCTTATATCATAGACCCTTGTGATGTGGTTATAGAGATGGCTTTGAGACACGAGGAGATGCTTTCTTGTATAGAGAAGAGTAAGGCGAAGGAGGTCCAGGTTGGGCAAGTCCAAAAGAGGAAGTTCTTTCATAAGAAGGGTGCTTAGAAAGGTGGAGCAGCAAAGAAGGGAAAGTCTGAGGTTTTTTTCTTCAAGTGTGACAAGAAGAGACATTTTGCAAATGAGTGACGTACTGGAAAGGCGAAGGAAGTGATCAGAAAGAAGAACATCAGATGTTTTAACTGCGATCAGATTGGTGATTATAAGAATCAATGCAAAGTTCCTACTAAGGATGGAAAGGGAAAGGTGTATGCATTGGAGCCTGCTACATCAGGACCAACAACATAGGAGAAAGGAAAGGCAGTGTTGGGAGGTGCACTTTAGATCCACGGTATGTCTGTTAGCGTTTTGTTTGATACTGGTTCATCACATTCTTTTATATCTTGTTGTTTAGTAGATAAGCTTAACCTAGAACCCACATATTTAGTTTCTTCCATAAGAGTTGCAAATCCGATAGGAGGGTATGCGACACTTGGGATGAAGTGTTACCACTTAGACTTTGATTTGCTAGGTTACACCTTTGTTTGCAGTTTGCATATATTTGACTTTGTAGGGTTTGGAATTATATTGGGCATGGATTGGTTAAGTAAGTAGATGCTAGAATATTTTGCCACGGTAGGAAAATATCACTTAGACACCCCGATTGTAGTGATCGGGTTGTATATACCATAGAAAGCCCTAGCTATGAGGTGAATGCTTTGTTGGGTGTAGTAGAGTTGGAAGATGGGTTAAATAGAATTTTCATGGTTAGATAATTTACGGATGTTTTTGAGCCTGTAGAAGGATTACCACCAAAACGAGCCATTGAGTTTCAGATTGATTTTGTGCCTGGAGCAGAACCGGTGAGTATGCCGCCAAGCACGATGACACCTACAGAGATGATGGAGTTGAAGGTGAAGTTGGTAGATTTAGAATGCAAGAATTTTATTAGACCAAGTAGTTCACCTTGGGTAGCAGCCGTAGTGTTTGCTAAAGAGATGGATGGATCGTTAAGGTTATGTATTGATTATCGTAAGCTGAATGAGAAGATGAAAAAATTCGATATCCATTGTCTATAATTGACGATTTGTTCGATCAGTTGAGTGGAGCCAAGATATTTTCTCAATTGGATTTGGCTACAGGTTTCCATTAGCTTAGAGTAGCAGAAGATAGTGAAACGACCCGATTTTTCATACCCGAAAAATCGAACCATCAGGATTAAAGAAGAAGGGGGTAGAAGAAGAAATAGAAAACAACATCAGAATCTCACATCGCAGCGGAATAAAATATAATAGATAATAACTGATCTTTACAGAAAGAAACTATATCTGTTTATACATACATCATCATAATACAACATCAGAGTACAATACAATCAACATCACAATTCAGGACAGTTATAATAACTTGTCCTCACAATATGACTATACCACTTATGATACACGGCGGAATACAACAAATACGGGTGATACGTCTCGCCATCCCGCTCGTCTCCTGAGCTCCACAGCATCCTATCATGTATCTGTAATACTCGGTCTGACCCGAGCATTATAATAAAATAACACCCGAGTCAGTTTGGAAAACCAGCGTGAGAAAACACACTCAATTGGATTATTAAAGTTTCAAAACCCTTTGAAATCAAAAACATCATGTAAGACCGCGCCACAAATAAACATGTCGTGTTTTTACCTTACGATAGCCAAAACACTTTCTTATCAAATCCGTCTGATAATATAATGGTGTCTATATACAAATACTTATTCAAATAGCTGAAATTGTTACATGATTAAATTCCAGCATACTAGCCACAAAGTGGGTTCTACAAACAAAAACCATAAAAGGGGCATATGGAGAATGGATTTCCAACTAATGACTAGGCACTGGGGTACCACCTGTCACAGTACCTGGTCTAGATCAGCGTACCGAGGATCCACCTTAAATCCCCTGCAACACAAGACCGAACTACCCCTTACTGGTAGTCCGAGTAAGATCACCCCATGGTTGGGATCAGCAACCGCACCACTAAGCCAAATAAAAAGGAATATCTAGACAGGGATGACCTCACCCTAATGGGCGCTACACACTTAGCCTTGCTGCATAACCCATGATTTTCAGTCATTCCCGGTTGATGAGGCTTGAGGCTAAGCTTTTCCTTTTTAGAACACATCTCTTAGAATGCCCACCGTCCACCTGACGATGTTCCGAAAGCATTCATCCATACAAGTCCGTTCCGGGTTCGAACGGAACCGAAGGCACTATTCCTACTACATCCATTTTTGGAATCACCCTCAGGATTAGTAGCGACTAGCCCTTGCACATTACTGCTCCATCTTCGATTTCAAACTTGTTTCCCCACGAAAATGTACACACCGGATCGAAGTGGTTTTTCGGGAAATAAATCCCGATCTCGTTCTCTTCGAAATGATCCGTGCATTTTCCAATATTGATAGTCGGTGATTTAACTATCAATAACATTCACAAACATCCATCAAACAATAAATAATTTTCCAAATTATTTATTTACCTCACAAATATCTTTGCAAGATATATTTTGTAACAACTCGCATATTTTACAATTATCTATTTAAATGTTTTATTTAACTATGGTATCATTAGTCGGATTTTAGTCCGAAAAGTTACTTTTTGCAAACAGTCGAATTGGGACTCGGGACCCCTTCCATTGAGTTCAAAATGTCGTTTGCAACCTTTTTGAGTATAAACATTGATATGTTTGGAGCTAGCTAAAAATTTGACTTTTTTCACTTTGGGTTTGGGTTCAGCCCACTAGCCAACTTAATACCCAAAACTGAACCACCTCTCTTCATTCATCCCCTCTTCCTTATCTTTTCAGTTCTAAAGAGAATAATGGGGGAAGAGAAAGAGAATTAAAAATCCTAAGCCCTAGTTTCCATTTGCAAATCAAGTTCTAGCTCCAAATTCAAAGAGAAGCATTGGTAAGCATCATCTCCTTCTTCTCCAACTCATTCTCTCTTTGATTTCAGAAAATTCCTAAACCTAATTTTGGGAAGTGTTTCTCTTTTAAGCTTAGATTCAAGCTTCTTTTGTTGAGATTGAAGTGTGGTTGATCTTCCCTTGTCTTCAAGCTTCTCATTCATTGTTTTTGGGTTCAAAGGTGATTTTATATCACATCTTAGTCTATAATTATCTTTGAGTGTTAGGTATGAACTCCTAACTCTTATTCATGTGCATTTGCTATGATTTGGATTGGTTTTTGTGAATATTCCAATTTTTGGTGTTTCGAAGTTAAATCTTTAAAAATCATAGCTTTGGTGTTTGATCATGATTTTGTGGTGCATCGGAGAGCCTATAGAGCCGGGTAGTCGATAGGCATGAATCCTTAGCGCCATTGCTCGTCTGGTTGCAAAGTGGTAGAGTTTGCTCTTCATTTAGTTAGGTTTGGAAGTGCAGGAAACAGGTTCCGGTCGACCGAAATTCCTGTCCGGTCGACCGACCTACTACCAAAGCACTTCTTTGGCACTGGTCCGGTCGACTGGCATACTGAGTCCGGTCGACCGACCAGCATCCCGCGGATTTTTCCAGGTCTGAGTTCGATTGACCGAACTCAGTTAGTCAGTCGACCGACCTGCTCCTATTTTGCCTATTATGTCTATTTTTGCCTGTTTTGCTTGATTTCCAAATTTTATCGATTCATGTTGATTCCCATTTGTTGTTATCATCTATTATTGACGTTGATGACTTCTTTTTTTTTGGATTTTTGAGAATATCTATTTTGATGGATTTGGTATCGATTTCTTTGGATTTGATTCACGTCTTCGTATGTGAATTTTTATCATTGATTGTTTCTACAATCGTTTTTGTGATTTGTCACTTTCAAAATATAAAGGTTTTTATACTAGCAGTAAATATTCAAACTCTTTTTTCCTAAAATGATTTCAACTCTATTTTTAATACAAAGTTCGTTTATAAAACAGTTTTCTAATCTATTAGTATATACAAACCTTTACCTCATTCGTATGAGAAAATCTAATTAAACGGCTTAGCAAAATAAGTGGTATGAAACGCTTGCGTTTACTTTGCTGGTTAATTTATGGACTTGTTCGATTGAAAATCTTGTGACAATTTTCGAGTGGAAATCAACAATTTGTTCGTAAATATTTAAGTTAAGCTAGTGGTTATGGGACATGAAGCTAAACTCGTATATTTACTAGCTTAGTGTAATTCACACTTTTATTGATCGATGGTGATCATTTTGTGATTTAGACTAGCGATGTGCAATGTCTATTTGTCTGCAAGGGAGACTAAACTCTGTTTCTGTGGAACTTCGGTTCAATTTGGCGGGGTAGCGACCCGTGGTCTTCGGACCGTTCTGTGGAGCCTCGGCTCAAAATTAATGGTTAGCAACCATGGAATAGCGTTCCGTTTTCTGAGACACGTGTTGAGAGTTTTCATGCTCTCGTTTTGTGATAGGCCTTCCCCCCTCTTTTTATGGTGATTTCTGGATTTCTTGTTGATGATTTCTAGAACTTGTGTTTCACCAATTTTCGTGATTTACATTGATAAGCTCTATCAATATTTGTGTATTGGTGAATTTGTGTGTCGTTAACTTTTGTGATTGGCATTGATATGTTTGTCAATATTTGTAGTTTGGTGAATAAAATAAATAATATGATATTCTTTTTGGTGCTTTGAGATTTTTGAGATATTGTATGATTTTGGTTGTTGTTCAAATCATAGTTGTCCTAGTGTGACATTATTGATATCATACGTTCTTATTATATCTCTGCTTATATCTCATTCCTTTATCTGATATTTATAGCTATACTGATCTGTTTATTATTTTCTTATTAAATAATACTCGAGTCAGACCAAGATGTTACATGTGCATCTGCTTGACTCCTTGTCTGGGATCATCTTCTGACTTTTGCCTAACTACATTACATTTGTAGTTTTTGTTGTTATACATTCGAGATATATACTCCATGATGTATACTTATTCTTTTGTCTAGCACTTGTATCTATTCTTTTGTGATATTGTGGATCTTTTATGACCACCACTCTGATGTACACTTTTATGTGTAATATTCATATCTGTTTCCGCCTTTGAGATATGAACTTCTGTGACTGATTTGTGTTATATTTATTTCTATATTTGTTTCTGAAGATATTATAGCCACCATGTAGTTGCTTTGAGTTTGTATCGGTATGTCGGATTTCCTCTTGAGTTGAAATGCATGTTATACTATCCGACATACCGGTGCTCGCACAAAGAAATTACACGGATGGTCGCTCCTCAACAGCCTTATTCTCCGCGCTAGTTGACGGCATTACTCCGTAGTGTTCTCGGCTAGCGTGGGTATAGAGGTGGGGCGTCATAGCTTGGTAACAGAGCCAAACTTCGGAACAATGTAGAGTAATCTAGCAAGGATCATTGTCCTAAGTCTTTCTTAGGAATCGTGCTATAGGATTTAATTCGAGTCTTCGTACCGTTCTATCCTATTTCTTTTTATGATTCCTTGTTTTATCAATCAAGTTTGTTTGATATTCATTATGAGATTAACCTTTTTCTCTTTTCTTTCTTTCTTAAAGAAAAGAAATGGTTAGACCTGGCCGCCCCAGCGTCGGTCAATCTAGTGCTACTCCTCAGGATGGAGTATTTATGCCTGCCCAACAGCTTCTTGATCTTGTAAAGAATGCTCACGCAGCCAGTTCTATTCTGGAGCCTACTCACCCTAAGTCTGGAATTGCACGCTTGTGCAACGATTATATCAACTTGGGTGGAAAGCCATTCAAAGGTTCTGAAACCATTATTGAAGTCCAGGCTTGGTTAAGAACATGGGACCGCATCTTTTCTCGCATGAATCTTATTGATCTTCACCGAGTTCAGGTGGCCTCTAGTATGCTCCAAGAAAGAGCATTAGACTGGTACGAGCTTCTGATTTGTGAAATTAATGAAACGGATCTTACTTGGGAGCAATTCCGGGAACGATTCGAGTTAAAGTTTGTGCCAGAAGCTGAGATGGTGACTTTGGCCCGTCGTTTCATAGACCTTATTCAAGGTGAATCCTCCATGGCAGATTATGTCGCTTCTTTCGAGTCACTTTCTAAATATGGGGTTGAGTACATCAACACCCCATTGAAGAAGAACCAAAGATTTGTCTATGGCTTGAACAAAATCTCAAGAAGCCATTACTTCTAAAATTAGAAGTCTCTTTTGATCAACTCATTGACATCGCTCTTCGACTTGAAGAGGCAGATAGAGCAAGTGATGTTGAGGTTGGGAGTGCTAAACCAAACTTCACCAACAAGAAAAGGCCTAATAAGTTCAAAGGTCCTTATCCCAACAATAAGAAAGGGAAACAAGCATCTCCGGCAACTAAGACTTCTCCCTCTAGTGGTGGGCAATGCTACAACTGTGGTTCTAAGGACCATTATGCGAATCAGTGTTCAAAGCCCCATGCTTGTCGCTATTGCAAAAGCCCGGACCATTATATATCTGTATGTCCTAGACTTCAAGACAAGAAGGAGGGAAAGCTTAATGTGGCGAAATCTCCTTGCAACACTTCTCGTGGTCAAGGTATTTCTCATTCTATCCTTGATGGTATTATTGTGTTTCGTGATCATCCTATTCGAGTTCTTTTTGATACGGGTGCGTCCCATTCTTTTATTTCAAAGGAACTTGTTGATACTTTTTCTTTGGATGTTATGTGTTTGATGACTTCTTTGAGAATTACGAATCCGGTTGGTGGATCCGCAACACTCAGTCTACTTTGTAAAGATGTCGAGATTGTTTTATGTGATTTTTCTTTCCTAGCCGATTTGCATGTCATGCATTACTTAGGCTTTGGATGATTTTGGGAATGGATTGGCTTAACCATTATGAAGCTCATATCCTATGTCTTGAGCGGACTATTTATCTTCGACATCCTCAATCTGTTAAGCAGGTTTCTGTTGTTCTTAAAGATTTGGATTCTACTTTGGCAGCATCCTTATATTCTCTAAACCCTCGTGATGACGATAATGATGATGAGGAAGATGTCATTTCTCTTATTCACGTTGTTCGTGAATTTTCCGACATATTCGAGCCCATTCTAGGATTGCCACCTAAGCGAGCAATTGAGTTCAGAATTAATCTTGTTCCTGGAGCTCAACATATCACTCGTCCTCCTTATCGCATGCCCAATAAGGAAAATGAGAAGATGCGCAAACAATTATCTGAATTGGAGACGAAGCAATTTATTCGCTCTAGTTCCTCGCCTTGGGGAGCTTCGGCTATTTTTGTGAAGAAATCCGATGGTACACTTAGGCTCTGTGTTGACTATCGCAAGCTTAATGATCTCACTATCAAGAATAAATATCCATTGCCTTGGATTGATGATCTATTTGACCAACTTAGTGGTGCTAGAGTCTTTTCACAATTGGACTTAGCAACTGGTTTTCATCAGCTTCGTATTGCAAAGGATAATATTCCTTTGACATTATTCCGTACTCGTTATGGATCGTATGAATGGCTTGTTATGCCATTTGGTTTAAAGAATGCTCCAGCTTATTTTGTTGACCTCGTGAATCGAGTTTTCAAAGATTTCCTCGATCGATTTGTTCTCATCTTTATTGATGGTATTCTTTTGTATTCAAAAATCGAGGAAGAACATGAAAAGCATCTTCGGATTGTGTTGGAAACTCTTAGGAGTAATCAATTAAAAGCAAAATTTTCTAAATGCCACTTTTGGCAATCTCGTGTGAAGTTTCTTGGTCACATTATTTCCGAATCCGGAATTTCCGTGGATCCTTCGAAGATTGAAGCGATTCAAAATTGGAAGAGACCGGAGAGTGTGATGGAAATCCGTAGCTTTCTCGGATTGGCGGGCTATTACCGTCGTTTCATAAAAGACTTTTCTAAAATTACCGTGTCTCTTACTAGTTTGACAAAGAAAGGAGTTAAATACATATGGTCCAATAAATGTGAAGCTTCTTTTCAGAAATTAAAGGAATTCCTTTCTGATGCTCCTATTCTTGTGATTCCCGAAGGAAACCAAGATTTTGTTTTATATACCGATGCTAGTCGCGTTGGTTTGGGTGCCGTTCTTATGCAAAGAGAACGTGTTATTGCTTATGCTTCTAGGCAATTGAAGCCAGTCGAGACTAGATATGCCACTCATGATTTAGAGCTCGCGACTATTGTTTTCGCTCTTCGAATTTGGCGTCATTATCTTTTGGGAGAAAAATTTATTCTTTACACCGATCATAAATCTTTAAAGTATTTATTTTCTCAAAGGGAACTTAGTTTGCGTCAACAACGTTGGCTCGAGTTTCTGGCATCTTATGATCTTGATATTATTTATACTCCCGGAAAGGGAAATCGGGTGGCCGACGCCCTTAGCCGAAAGCAACAAGCGGTTGTTTCTATGATGATATCCGAATGGAACGATCTCGAGGCTTTGTCTACTTGTGAGATTCGAGATCGTGTATCCGATTTATGTTCATCTCTTGTTTTATGTAGCCTTGAGGCTCACCCATCTCTTTTGGACCGCATTCTTGAAGTTCAAAAACTAGATCCCGAATTGGTTCTTCTTGGCCAAAATTTGAGGGATAAAATTGATATTGAAGGTATGAAAGACTTTGATATTGATTCTCGTGGCGGTATTCGAAAATTTGGTAGACTTGTCGTACCAAATATTAGTGATCTTCGCAAAGACATATTAGAAGATTCCCATCGTTCTAGATTCACCATTCATCCCGGTAGTAGTAAAATGTACGCGAATATGAAGCGACTTTATTATTAGGAGGGAATGAAATTTGATATCGCTAACTTCGTTAAGCGTTGCATGACTTGCCAACTCATTAAGGCCGAGCATCAAAGGCCCGGTGGGTTATTGCAACCTTTAGACATCCCAATGTGGAAGTGGGATCATATTTCCATGGATTTTATTGACGGCCTTCCCCGTTCTCGTTCGGGTCATGATAGCTTATGGGTGATTGTTGACAGACTTACTAAATCCGCCCATTTTATTCTCGTTCGGTCTAATCGGACCGTTCCTCTTTTGGCCAAACTCTTTATTAAAGAGATTGTTAAATTACATGGAGTTCCTACTTCTATTGTAAGTGATCGTGATCCATTGTTCACTAGTGGATTTTGGAAGAGTCTTCAAAAAGCTTTGGGAACGAAGCTTAATTTTAGCACCGCTTATCATCCGCAGACCGATGGACAAACTGAGCGTGTGAATCAAACTCTTGAAGATCTTCTTCGTGCTTGTGTTCTTGACTTTAGTGGAAGTTGGAAAGATCATATTTCTCTTGTTGAATTTTCCTATAATAATAGCTTCCAATCTAGTATTGGTATGGCACCTTTCGAGGCACTATACGGAAGGCCATGCCGATCTCCTTCATGTTGGATTGAAGCCGGTGAGAAGCTGGTTTTAGGTCCAGATTTTATTCGTGAGGCCACAGAAAAGATTGACCTTATTCGTCATAGGATGATAGAAGCTCAAAGTTGGCAAAAATCCTATGCCGATAATCGAAGAAGGAAAATAGAATTTTCTGTGGGAGATTTTGTGTTTATTCGGATTTCACCGATGAAAGGTGTTGTGCGTTTCAGTCGATCGGGAAAATTAGCACCTTGATATATTGGCCCGTTTCCCATCACCGAACGCATTGGTTCTATGGCTCATCGCCTTTTATTACCGGCTCAGTTTTCTACTATTCATGACGTGTTTCACGTTTCTCAACTTCGGAAATTCCTTCGAGGTTCCGATTCTATTCTTGAGCCCGATGTTATTGAAGAGATTGAAGTTTCGCCTAATTTGACTTATGAGAAACACCCTATCTGAATCATTGCTTCGGAGGTTAAACGCCTTCGAAATAAAGACGTTCCTCTTGTGAAAGTTCAATGGTCCTCAAATCCTAAGGATTGCTCTTGGGAATCCAGAGAATTCATCGAGCGAACACATCCGGACTTGATCTCTTGTGCTCTTTGAGGTGAACTCCTTATTTCAAATTTCTTCTTTTATGTTGATATGCTTTTATGGTTGTTACTTTTTGTTCAAATATTTCTTATGATTGCGAGGATGCAATTTCTTTAAGGAGGTGAGTCTATAACAACCCGCATATTTTACAATTATCTATTTAAATGTTTTATTTAACTATGGTATCATTAGTCGGATTTTAGTCCGAAAAGTTACTTTTTGCAAACAGTTGAATTGGGACTTGGGACCCCTTCCATTGAGTTCAAAATGCCGTTTGCAACTTTTTTGAGTATAAACATTGATATATTTGGAGCTAGATAAAAATTTGACCTTTTTCACTTTGGGTTTGGGTTTGGGTTCAGCTCACTAGCCAACTTAATACCCAAAACTGAACCACCTCTCTTCATTCATCCCCTCTTCCTTATCTTTTCAGTTCTAAAGAGAATAATGGGGGAAGAGAAAGAGAACTAAAAATCCTAAGCACTAGTTTCCATTTGCAAATCAAGTTCTAGCTCCAAATTCAAAGAGAAGCATTGGTAAGCATCATCTCCTTCTTCTCCAACTCATTCTCTCTTTGATTTCAGAAAATTCCTAAACCTAATTTGGGAAGTGTTTCTCTTTTAAGCTTAGATTCAAGCTTCTTGTGTTGAGATTGAAGTGTGGTTGATCTTCCCTTGTCTTCAAGCTTCTCATTCATTATTTTTGGGTTCAAAGGTGAGATTTTTATCTCACATCTTAGTCTATAATTATCTTTGAGTGTTAGGTATGAACTCCTAACTCTTATTCATGTGCATTTGCTTTGATTTGGATTGGTTTTTGTGAATATTCCAATTTTTGGTGTTTCGAAGTTAAATCTTTAAAAATCATAGCTTTGGTGTTTGATCATGGTTTTGTGGTGCATCGGAGAGCCTATAGGGCCGGGTAGTCGATAGGCATGAATCCTTAGCACCATTGCTCGTCCGGTTGCGAAGTGGTAGAGTTTGCTCTTCATTTAGTTAGGCTTGGAAGTGCAGGAAACAGGTTCCGGTCGACCGAAATTCCTGTCTGGTCGACCGACCTGCTTCCATAGCACTTCTTTGGCACTGGTCCGGTCGACTGGCATACTGAGTCCGGTCGACCGACCAGCATCCCACGGATTTTTCCGGGTCTGAGTTCGGTCGACCGAAATCAGTGAGTCAGTCGACCGACCTGCTCTTATTTTTCCTATTATGTCTATTTTTGCCTGTTTTGCTTGATTTCCAAATTTTATCGATTCATGTTGATTCCCATTTGTTGTTATCATCTATTATTGACGTTGATGACTTCTTTTTTTGGGATTTTTGAGAATACCTGTTTTGATGGATTTGGTATCGATTTTTTTGGATTTGATTCACGTCTTCGTATGTGAATTTTTATCATTGATTGTTTCTACAATCGTTTTTGTGATTTGTCACTTTCAAAATATAAAGGTTTTTATACTAGTAGTAAATATTCAAACTCTTTTTTTCTAAAATGGTTTCAACTCTATTTTTAATACAAAGTTCGTTTATAAAACCGTTTTCTAATCTATTAGTATATACAAACCTTTACCTCATTCGTATGAGAAAATCTAATTAAACGGCTTAGCAAAACAAGTGGTATGAAACGCTTGCGTTTACTTTGCTTGTTAATTTATGGACTTGTTCGATTGAAAATCTTGTGACAATTTTCGAGTGGAAATCAACAATTTGTTCGTAAATATTTAAGTTAAGCTAGTGGTTATGGGACATGAAGCTAAACTCGTATATTTACTAGCTTAGTGTAATTCACACTTTTATTGATCGATGGTGATCATTTTGTGATTTAGACTAGCGATGTGCGATGTCTATTTATCTGCGAGGGAGACTAAACCCCGTTTCAGTGGAACTTCGGTTCAATTTGGCGGGGTAGCGACCCGTGGTCTTCGGACCGTTCTATTGAGCCTCGGCTCAAAATTAATGATTAGCAACCATGGAATAGCGTTCCGATTTGTGATACACATGTTGAGAGTTTTCATGCTCTCGTTTTGTGATAAGCTTTCCCCCCCTCTTTTTATGGTGATTTTTGGATTTCTTGTTGATGATTTCTAGAACTTGTGTTTCACCAGTTTTAGTGATTTACATTGATAAGCTCTATCAATATTTGTGTATTGGTGAATTTGTGTGTCGTTAACTTTTGTGATTGGCATTGATATGTTTGTCAATATTTGTAGTTTGGTGAATAAAATAAAGAATATGATATTCTTTTTGGTGCTTTGAGATTTTTGAGATATTGTATGATTTTGGTTGTTGTTCAAATCATATTGGTCCTAGTGACACATTATTGATATCATACGTTCATATTATATCTCTGCTTATATCTCATTCCTTTATCTGATATTTATAGCTAGACTGATCCGTTTATTATTTTCTTATTAAATAATACTCGGGTCAGACCGAGATGTTACAGGTGCATCTGCTTGACTCCTTGTCTGGGATCATCTTCTGACTTTTGCCTAACTACATTACATTTGTAGTTTTTGTTGTTATACATTCGAGATATATACTCCATGATGTATACTTATTCTTTTGTCTAGCACTTGTATCCATTCTTTTGTGATATTGTGGATCTTTTATGACCACCACTCTGATGTACACTTTTATGTGTAATATTCATATCTTTTTCCGCCTTTGAGATATGAACTTCTGTGACTGATTTGTGTTATATTTATTTCTATATTTGTTTCTAATGATATTATAGCCACCATGTAGTAGCTTTGAGTTTGTATCGGTATGTCGGATTTCCTCTTGAGTTGAAATGCATGTTATACTATCTGACATACCGGTGCCCACACAAAGAAATTACACGGATGGTCGCTCCTCAACAGCCTTATTCTCCGTGCTAGTTGACGGCATTACTCCGTAGTGTTCTTGGGTAGCGTGGGTATAGAGGTGGGGCGTCACATATTTCCATTTTCAACCCTTTTGAAAACGGTTTCAAAAACCACCGTTCTCTCACGGAGTGAATTACTCAAATATTTTCTATTTCCACTGATATATTACTTCACCTTTATAAACCCAGTTTATAAATTCCGTAGTCTCACTTCTCTTTTAAAATCCCACTTTTATACACTTAAATCAATTTCAAATTGATTTCCAAATTTCTCCATTTTGAAATAAATCCCTTTACTTACTCAATTTATTTCAAAACCCATTAACTTCTGATTTTATTTCTTCATTAAACCTTTTTATCTGAAAATACCAATTTCATATTATTTTTTCAAATTCCTTCTTTATCCTTTTTAAATAAATTTAAACCTTGAATTTTTAAGAAAATTCCTTATTACTTTAAATAATATCACTTAAGTTTAAATTTCCATTTATTTCTCTGTTTGCTCAAAATCCTCTTTTCCCATACTCGGAATTTATTTATTAGGATTTTAAAATCACTTATATTCTTTTCCGATTCATTCTTAAATTTATTCAAATTCTCAATAATTATTTTACTTGAAAATTTACTCTTTATTTTCTTTTCAAAAATCCAATTCTATGTATTTTGATAGCTCAGAGTATCGAAATATATTCAAGCAAACCATAGCATTCAATCTCAGTTGTCCATATAATCCATCACAGAAAATCAAATATTCATAACACAGAATATTAAACAATCTAAATAATTTTGAGGAATCCAGTTGGATCCCTCCAACCTGTTTCCCTGCATCCACAGGTGTTAGCACAATATAATAATACCAATTCCATTTCGAGGTGGAACATCGCGGTATATGGGATTAATATAATATCATCCGCTATTATGCGGCGCATAAGGTCTTATCCGCTATATAATGCGGGAAATCAATCACTCCAATATATACTATATACTACTATATATAATATCACATCCAGTCAATTCAACCATTCAACCAAAATTTAAATTTAACTATTAAATTTAAATTAAACCCAGATGAGTGAGATTAACTCACCTTTGATTTTTGTTCCGCAACCACTTCAATCTCGCCTTGAATTCCCGATTTTGACCTTGCATAAACATTTTACGGTTTATTTACATTCGAAATAATCGAATAATTTATTTTCTTTTTAATAAATTTAATGAACTAATGATTTATTTTTAGCTACAAATTTCCTTAAAAAAATCTTTTTAGTAGCTAAAATGATTAAAATAAGTTAATAAAACAAATTAGTCACCCTAATACATTATCTTAAAATAAACTAGTAGATTTAAAACATGTATATATTTTTATTTAGGAATTGGTTTTCTTTTTTCGACTTTACTGCATATACATTAAAAATGAATAAACTATATATATATATATATATGCCTACTTTAATATATAATTTCTACTTAAATCTTGTATACATACATACATACATATATATATATATATATATATATATATATACATATATATATATATTAAAGCTTAATAAAACACAATTTCTTTTTAAAACCAAACTCTAGCTTACTGCAATATCTTATCCCATATATATATTTTCTCTTACTATATATATACATATATATACATATTTAATTTAATTTTAATTGAAAAAAGAAGGAAGCAAAATACCTTCTGCCTTGTCTAAGCAGCAGCTTCGAGCACGAAGCAAGTCAATGACGCTTACGAGATGACGAACCCAAACACCAGCATACTTCCCTCCACTGCCCAGACACCACACGACTCACCAAGTCCCACGTAAGCCTCGAATAATCGCCGAAACCCGCCTTCGAGTGGCCTACCCCTACGCCTTCCGACCGACCGCGCGACCCACCCCCTACTTCGATCATCTGCTCGAATCGAAGGCAGAGCAAAACGTCACAGTTCGATTTCGCTTTCTCCTTCCCTTACTTGAATTCGAAAGGAAGACGACAGCTTTACTTTTGATGAGGCTCAGCACTTCTTTTGAGAAGAGAACGAATTCGAATTGGCTGTGTTCGATTGGAAGGGAGAGAAAGGGGATTCGAGATTTATAGAAGGTGGCTCGCGTTTGTATTTTATTTTTTATTTTATTTTTCGAGCAAATTGATTTTACTGAGCAGTCGCCATTTTTCTCAAATTGATTCGTCTTGAGGATCGAGGTTTAACAGAGGAGGGAGAATGGGTCTCGTGTTTAAAAAAAAGAAGGAAAAGGGAACGTGTGCTTGAGAAAACAAAGGAAGCATGATTTGATTTTTGCATGCCTGCCATTGCCTACTACAGAGAAGGCAAAAAGGGGTGATGGGGAAAGCAAAAAGCACTGATGTGGATAGGATTTCAGCTAGATTTGGCTAGGCAATATAAGTTTTTATATATTAATTTAAATTCAAATTCCAATTATCCCGATAAATGCAACTTAAAATCTTGACCCCCTATCGAGGCGTGCCGCTAGGCGTTTATAATGTTATACCCCTATTTCAAATGCAATGGAAAAGGTTTCAAGTCCTAATTCAATCGTATGGAGAAGATAGCTTTTTAAACCCATTTATTATATTGGATTTCCGATATAGATTTAAGCGCGTTTACCTATCGTACGCTCACATAACAACTCCAATCACTACGAAAATTGAAATCCGACAATAATACAATATCACGGATCCAATGGAACTGGGTTCGTCAAAATCCGAGACTGTGCCCCGGAAGGCTATTTTTTAAATATCAATTTAAACGATAAAATTTGAAAACTGAACGAATCACTTTTAAATTCAATTTTAAAAGTTTTATTATCTTCAGTATTATCAATGTAAATTTTCCAGGCCTTCAAAATATTTTTAACAGGCTTAAAACTCCAGATTCAACATTTTACCCAACTTCAAATTATTTAATTTAATAATTAAATTACCCAATAAATAGTGATATTTGAAATTCAAGTTAAAAACTCACTTTTGAATATTTAAAATCAATAAACTATTCCAATTTCAAATATCCAAAAATTACGGGTCGTCACAAATAGTATACCTTTGACGGCATTTAGGACCAGATATTGATCGTACGAATGGTTAGTTATGCCGTTTGTTCTAACTAATGCGCCGGCATTCTTTTAGACTTAATGAACAGAATTTTCAGAGAGCACTTGGATAGACTCATGTTGGTGTTCATAGATGATATTTTGATATACTCTAAGGATGAGAAAGAGCATGAAGCTTAGCTTACAGTGGTTGTTGAGACTTTGAGAGAACATCAGCTGAAGGCGAAGTTTTCGAAGTGTCATTTTTGGAAGAAAGAGGTTAAGTTTCTTGGTCACGTGGTATCAGAGAAGGGGTTGTCAATCGATTTAGATTAGATCAAGGCTGTTAATAGTTGGAAGAGACCAGAAACAGTAACTGAGATAGAAGTTTTCTTGGATTGGCTGGATATTATCAGAGGTTTATTAAGGGTTTTTCACAGATAGCAGCACCGATGACCAAGCTAACGTGAAAGGATGTGAAGTTTGTGTGGACCGATAAGTGTGAGGAAGCATACAGAGATTGAAACACTTATTGACCCACGCACCTGTATTAGTTGTTCCAAAAGGAAATCAAGATTTGGTAGTATATAAAGATGCGTGTGAAACTGTATTAGGAGCTGTATTGATGCCGAGCGGTAAATTGATTGCATATGCTTCTCGACAGCTTAGACCGCATGAGATTAGATATCCAACGCATGACTTTAAGTTAGCTACAGTTATTTTTGCTTTGAAGGTGTGGAGACATTACCTTTTGGGAGAGAGGTTTGAGCTTTATACGGATCATAAGTCGTTGAAGTACTTATTCTCTCAGAGGGAGCCGAACATGAGACAGCAAAGATGGTTAGAGTTTATTGTTGCTTATGATTTTGGAATTGAGTACGCACCAGGGAAAGGCAATAAGGTTGAAAATGCGCTTAGTAGGAAGCATCAGAATGTAGTGTTGGCTACGATAGCAGAATGGAAAGACTTGGAAGCGTTGTCGACTTGCAAAGTGCAGTGGAGATCCGAGGCTGGGTCTAGTGGAGAATCTGCTATGTTATCTTGTTTAGAAGTCCGACCGGTATTGATTGAGAAGATTTCTTTTAAACAGGAAGAGGATCTAGTTTTAGCTGAAGGGATTAGGAAGTTAAGGGATGGAACGGAGAAAGATGACATGAAGGATTTCAGTCTTGACCAAAGTGGGTGGTTGAGAAAGAAGGGTAGATTATGTGTTCCAGATGTGGGCGTCCTAAGGAAGGAAGTTTTCGAGGAATACCATCGTTCGAAGTTCATCCAGAAGGAACGAAGATGTATTAGGATATGAAGAGAAGTTTCTTCTGGGAAGGAATGAAGAGGGATGTAGGCTTATGGGTGAAACAGTGTTTGAACTGTCAGCAGGTGAAAGCCGAGCATCAGAAGCCAAGTGGGGTGCTTCAGCCATTGGATATTCTGGTATGGAACTGGGATTCTATTTCTATGGATTTCATAGATGGGTTGCCGAGATTTAATAGAGGAAATGAAAGTATATGGGTCATAGTGGACAGGTTGACCAAGAGTGCCCATTTCATTCATGTTAAGTCAAATAGGATGGCACATGTATTGACTAAGTTATTTATAAAGAATGTGGTTAGATTGCATGGAAATCCTAGTAGTATTATTAGTGATAGAGATTCCTTATTCACTAGCGAGTTCTGGAAGAGTCTACAGGAGAGTTTAGGAACCAAGCTCAAGATGAGTACCGCTTACCATCCGTAGACAGATGGGCAAATGAAAAGAGTTAACAAAATCTTGGAAGACTTGTTAAGAGCTTGTGTATTAGATTCGGGGGAACATGGGAAGATCATCTACACCTAGTTGAGTTTTCGTATAACAATAGTAATCAGACTAGTTTAGGGATGGCACCGTTTGAAGCTTTGTATGGAAGACCATGCAAATCTCCCATAAGCTGGTTAGAGACCAGAGGTAGATTAGTCCTTGGTCACGATTTGGTAAGAGAAGTTGCAGAGAAGATTGAGCTGATAAGGATGAGAATGAAGGAAGCTCAGTCTAGGAAGAAGAGCTATGCAGATAGAAGATGGAAAGAATTATAGTTCTCTATTGAAGATCATGTTTTCGTCAAAATATCGTAGATGAAAGGTGTTATCAGGTTCGGGAAGACAGGAAAGTAGCACCGAGATTCGTAGGACCGTTTCCTATTATTAAGAGGATCGAGAAACTCGCGTATAAAGTAGAGTTACCGAGTAGTTTGGTAGGAGTCCACGATATTTTCCATGTATCTCATATGAGAAAGTGTGTTAGGGATCCAAACACTATAGAGTGCCGACTGTATTAGAGGATTTAGTAGTGGAACCAGACTTGACTATAGTTAGGAAGCCTGTCCGGATAGTCGCGAGAGATGAAAAGAAGTTGAGGAACAAGACAGTCAGATTTGTGAAGGTCCAGTGGAGTGACGATGATAAGGACTATACTTGGGAGACTGAGAGCAGGATTAGAGACGCTTATCCTAATTTGTTTGATTGTATGTTTTACCTTTTTGATTGATTTGTTGTGTACCTTATTGTAATTTCAAGGATGAAATCCTTTAAGGAGGGGAGATTATAACACCCTATATTTTTAGTAACTTTATTTAGGAAATTTAATTAGTTAAATTAAATAAAATATTGTAATTTGATTAGGGGATTGAGATTTGTGATTAATAAGGGGTAGCCATGCCATGTTAAAAGCAAATAATGAACTAAAGAATTAAAGTGTTAGGAAATAAGGCAGGGCAAAATAGGAAAATGAGTATTCTAATACCCTAAACCCTTAAGAAAACACACCATATGTTCATTCTATTTTCACAAGCAAAAATATAATCTAAGGCTGGCCACCAATAGCAAGCAAGAGGAAGAAGATAAAGCTAGGATTCAAGAACAACAATCAAATCACTTAATCAAGATCAAATCTCACATCCAAAATCAAAAAGCTAAGATGAATAATAACTACATCTCTTGTTTTCTAAATGTTTTTGGTTTTAAGGTTAAATCTGATTTATCTTGCATAGTTTAGCCATGACTTTGAAGAACAAAATGTTTATATATGCTTGTTGATGATTTATGCTTATTCATATAGATTTTATGATATGTTTTGATGTGAAAACCCTATTTAATGACATCCAAATGCCTTGCGATTTTAGATATAGATCAGAAATGATATTTTAGAGAAGTGTTTCAATTTTCATAATTTTCTGAATAAATGTGGATTTTATATTAATTTTCTAGTGAAGAAAAAGATTTATTGGATTATAAATAATTTACGGTTAAATTATAAATAATTTGGGTTTGAAATTTATATATTTAGAAAATATTTTAAAAAGGATTTTGTAGAATTTTCCAAAGTGTTTTAATGAATATATAAAATTATTTAAGGTATGCGACTTAAATGTTTTATATACTTATAAAAGGAGAAGGGGTGTTTTGTAAATAAATTAAATTGTTATTTCTAAAATTATGGAAGTGCTTTTAGAAAAGCAAATTTACCAACCAATAAGATTTTGACAAACAAGGCAGGTTAGTTAAAAAGATTACTTAAAATGGTTAAAAACCAGTTTTTACATGCTTTTAGCATGTTTCACCTCTTTTGGCACGGGGATTTCGATTGAGAGCTTCCACCTCTATGCCATCAAAACCAATGCACATAGTATCATTAACCCGGTACATTGTGAATTGGACAAAGGCGGAAGGAACATGGTCGAGACCATAGTTTTCGATGGGGTCGAGGCATGACTTTTCTTTAAATGAAAAATGCCCCTGCTTTGCTTTCGACTATATTGCTTTCGACTTGATTGGATTTCGACTAAGAAAAATTGGTTAAGGGAAAGGTCTCGAAATGGTTGCGCCTTTGTTTTGAAACAATCGCTCTCGACTAGGTCGAAGCCATAACTATCGTTTCCTACCTTTCGAAACAACGCCTTCGAAATGGTTGAGTTTTTTATAAATACCCTACCGGTTCTCCAATGCTTTCTGAAGGATGGTTTCGGCACCATCACTTCTTTACTTAGGTTTTATCTTTAGAATGATTTGCTTTCAACCCTGTTGCTTGTGACCCTGAGAAATTTTTAAACATTAACCCAAAGGTTTCGAAAGAGATGGTTTTGATTGGTTTCGAAAGTTGTTTCCACATGTTTTAAAATTGAACTCAAATGATTTCGAAAGGTTTAAGGTTTTGATGCTTTCGAAGGGTTTTAAGGAAGGTTTCTAATGGGTGGTTCCCTAATGGTTTCAAAAGGCTTAACCAATGGTTTCGAAAGGTTTAAAGGAAAGGTTTTTCCAATGGTTTCGAAAGGCTATGTTTAAAAGTTTTAAAGATATGATGTCTAAGGTTTTTAGCTTTCGAAGGAAAAGATATTTCAATGGTTTTGAAAGGTTTATGTAAATGGTTTCGAAAGGAAGGTTTTGGCTTTCGGCCTAGATGAAAGAAAGGGTTTAATTGGTTACGAAAGGGATACTTTCAAAGGGATCGAAAAGGGTGCTTTCAAAGGTTTAAATGTTTTCATCAACAAAGATTTAAGTAAAGTATATATATAACATGGAAAGGTGATTTTTGAGTAAAGCATAGAGTATTTGTATGTATTCCTTGTTTAAGTTTGGTTTAAATGTTTTTAATCAATTTGAGATGAAAAGGTTTTCAAGGAAAATTTAAGGGAAGATTACCCTAAGTAAAATGACTCAGATATTAGAATACCAGATGGGACTGGTATAAGGTCGCGCCCGATACATTAGCTATTAGCCCCAGCTAATTTAGTCCAAAATTCCAGTGTGATGGGAATTCTCATAGGTAAGACTAAAATTATGATTACACACAAAAAGGAATCTATGTTTGTATACAGATAGGTTATTGGTGATCCCGCAAAACCACTAGGATCAGGTGACCCTGGGAAATGTTAAGTTAGGGGAAGACCATCCAGAAGAGGAATATTTAATAGATAGTTAAGGATAGACCGTCCAGAATAGGAGTGTAACAGGTGTTAGATTATTTTGATTATATTGTTTGGTAGGCCCGTTTCAGCCAAAGGTTAGTAGTTAGCCAAACAAAACTATAGTGTTCGAACAGCTTGTTCATTTATTACCTGACATGTTTGTTTACATGATATTGCTTTACAGTTTTAACCGGTTTTGGTTGCAGGAAAAAAGGCTTGCAAAAGATATGTTTTAAAAGGATATTAGTGAGGGGAAACCCGTTCCGCTAAGCGGTGTGGTCTCACTTAATATCGTATATCCGAGATGTATAGTATAATTCACATCGGGCTTTATGTCTGACTCGAAGTTTATGTTTTCCCCTTAAACTCTTGGGTGCTCAAAATTGATTTGAGTAGGTAGAGGGTTGAGGTTTTATAGGTTTTAGCAGGATGACGAATAAGCTTCTGGGGACGAGTAGGTGGCTGACGGATAGATATTTAGGAGTTGCAATTTTATTTTGTTTTATTCCGCTGTGTTGTATTTAAGACAGTTATGTCTATTTAGTACTCTGGTCAACCAATGGGGCATCATCATATGTCACTCTTGGTGTATATATGTAATAATTATATTTTATCTGAAATTGGGAAACGATTATGGGATTATGTAATTTGAATGTGAAACATGTGTTTTCAAATGTAATCAGTAAAATGTTATTTTTGAAATCTGTGATTTGTTTCATATTCAAGTGCTTCTGATACTAAGGATACCATTAACATAGTCGTATTTAGTCGCTAGAAGTTAATACTACGGATGACTGTAGCATCTGTAGTGCTTAGCTTTGGGCCGCCATATAGGGGATGTTACAGGGGCAAACCCTAGCAAAGAAAATACTCCATTATGTGTATTATTGGTCGACTGTCTACCAAGATGCTACTGATTATGCTACGCGATCAGCATTTGCTGGATGTACGCAAAAGTTTCGAGAGCTCCGCCAACGAAAATCACACAAATGGTTAGTCCATGGTCGTTAGCCATATGGGGCACATATATTATTGGCTCCTTACTGATCTCTAAACATGGTGCGAAGTACGCCATCGTCGCAGGTGATTACTTCATAAAATGGGCCGAAGCGGAACCTTTAGCCACAATTAGGACAAAGAAAGTAATCAACTTCATTGTTTGAAACATCGTTTGTCATTTTGGCCTTCCACTAACCATGGTAACTGATAATGAGACACAATTTGACAACGCTGAATTCAAAGACTTCTGTCATCGGCATCATATTGAAAAGGGATTTGTAGCAATTTCTCACCCACAAGAAAATGGACAAGTTGAAGTTATAAAACAAAAGCTTAAAGTCCATTCCGAAGAAAAGTACGGAAAATGTTAGAGGCAAGTGGGTTGATTAACTCCCAACAGCATCATGGGCGTACAGAACCACCCACAAGTCAACGACTGGCCATACTCCATTCACCCTTGCTCACTCCGATGCCATCATTCCTGTGGAACTTGATGTCCCTTCACAACGAGTGACCAACTAGGATACCTAAACGAATAGAGATATCCTCGTAGAGTCTTTAGACTTTGTAGATGAGAATCGGAAGAAGCTGATTTGAGGGCAGTTGCACATCGACACCGAGTTGCCTGATACTACAACACTAAAGTCCAACCTAAAACATTTGAAATCGACGCTCTCATCTCGAAACGGGTTTTTTATGTCCCGTCAAACATGAATCCTACTTGGGAAGGACCATATGTCATTGAACAGAGGCTTGGAGAGGGAACTTTCAAGCTAGTAATTGTTGATGGCGTCACACTCCCAAGGGCGTTGAATAGCGAGCATCTACGACGTCATTTCACTTATTTTATTCTTTTTCATTCAGCTGTATTTAATTTTCGAAATTGGTTTACCAAATAAGCAATATGACAAATTATGTCATTCCTTTCCATTTGGCAAATAAAGATTGAAATTTCGTTCATATCTGTGACTACTGCGACATTACATATTAGTTACGATACTCGAATAACTAATATTGACATATCTGAGCAGGTTCCCAAAGTTTGGAGCTAGCCGTTTACATAAGTTCACAATTGAACTAATTAAAATGAGCATAGTTTAACCATTCATCTAATGATTCTCGCTCACAAACCGATGGATGAAATACCTAATGCGGAATGGATGTGACTTGACGATCCGATAAGAAAATTAATCCTACCCAATGATGGGACAGACATGAATCAAAAGCGATCATGATATGATCGATCACTTTCTAAGTTAAACCCCAGACTCAGGGACAAATCAATCAACTAAGGAAAGTACGGTCCGACTATTTTTTTGAAATAACTCTAAGTCCTCGAAGTGTAAACTAGAGTATAAACACGAACTGGGTGCGATCTGATCACCCGTCAACTAACTCTTATCCCCAAAGTGCGGATATGAGTATAAATAAATAGATGAGTGCAGTTCGACCACTCACTACTTCATAAACTCCGACTTGAAACCAATAGGAATATAAAATTCCTAAGGATGGTGTTCGAGCATCCATTATCTAACTCCGCTAACCCGAGACTTGGAGCAGGAGTATAATCACTCAAACAGCTGAATCCGATGTCATAACACTAGGGCTCAAACCTAGTGTTTGATACAACTTGAGGCCACGACTACATGGAGGCTTTGAGTGGAAATTAATAGACGATTATCCTAAGTAACGGGCAATGAATTTCAAGTACATTGAATGGAAAAGTAACAGCTTGACTACTTAAAAAAAATTCACATAAGAGTTCGATAGAAATAAAGAACTTTTATTTTCACATTAAACTTGAAAATTGTAGTGCAAGTTTATCCAAAAGCAGGGGCCTTACCTACACAATCAAGGACAAAAAAAAGAAAACAGCTATACAAGTTATATAAAAACTAAGCCGAAGTGATGGCTATTTCTTTTGCTCTTTTTCTCTTTTGGGTTTCTTAGGAGTGGCACCACTTGAGCTTCCTACCGTTCTTCTCTTTGATCCTTTACCACCCTTGGCAAAAGAGATTAGAGGTTGGAGGGAGTTCTTTGGGAACCGACCCACTAGTGGAATAACTTGATGTGGGACGAGATTCGGATCATCGACGTCCACGTCATCGGGTTCAGCTTTAGCTTGTTTCTTCAATAACTCCTCTCTCTCGATGCACTCCCTCAAGCTGAGCTAATTGGTATGTTTGGGAGGCACCAGTGATCACAACATCATCTGATTGATCTGGAAGCAGCTGGTAGTTGGCTTTTTCATGATAAAGTGCTACAATAACTTTAGCATTAGGCCATGGAATGTCGGTAGCCGCCGAAATTTCAGTAAATGTCGGTTGTTGTTCTATGGCGGCACCGCTTCCTGGAGTTTGACTGGGACCGGAAGACCTACAAATTCGAGGGAACAAGAAAATAAGCCCATAAATATTGGGCATGAGGAACGAAATCTCTTGAATAATGAAGAGTAAAGTAGGATACCTGTGTCTGGCTGACTTTCACCTATCGCCGTAGTGCTCCCTTTTTGAATAGGAGTCAGTACCTTTGACTGATAACCGGGTCTGTTCAGATCATAGCTGAGATCATGTCCCAGGTCGAATGAAACTAATGTTCCGGCTGTTTAAAGAGAAGTGGGACCTTAGGGATCAGACTCTGAAGCTTCAACAATGTTTTACCCTTTACCTATGGATGCTAAAATATCAAATTATCGGAGCCTTGCAATAGCAAGATATAAAGGTTCATCCCCATAAACAATCTCCCATACCAGTTTCTCCTTTTCCAAATCAGCTTCTCCAAGGGCTTTCTTCTTCATTTTAACAATATATTCCCAAGCCTCGGCAAGCAATTCAAGATATCCCTCTCCAAGAATACTCATATCATGATGGATCAGGACTTTAGCATTATATTTAACGATTAAAGGATCGAACATGTCCTTAATCTCATTCCAACCAGCTTTTTTGGCATCCTCCAACTTGGCCTTGATATGCTCTCTAACCTCATTTTGATTTTCAGTCTCCGGGATTTGATGACCTCTTCAAAATATCTTTGAGACTCCTCCTGAGCTTTAAGTTTTTCTTCCTTCTCTATCTTAATGAGTTCTTCGAGTTCCTTAACGTGGCAAGCTAGAGTGTTTTTCTCTTTTTGCGGTGTATCTTTCTTCAGAGTAAGCACACCACTACGGTTGAGGGCAACATCCAGCTCCTTTTTGTGAATCGTTTCAAGATGACTAACTACCTCGGATGTTTCTTTGGTACTCTTCTCTACCATGATTAATATTGCTATCAGCTCTGTGATCTCATCAACTTGTTGTTTAATTATGTCTTTATCATGGATCACCTCTGGCTTGAGATGATTGATTTTATGTTGTCTCTCAATAGACACCTTAGAGATTTTCGGGACTAAATGCTGGAATGTTTTGTGCTACAAAAAAACATCATTGACACATGCAAGTGAACTCGCTTTAGCACTCCTTGGATGTGTATGGATAGAAGGATGAAACTTCAGCCCATTAAAGCAGATTTTTTGGAAATTGACCTTAAGTTCGGCCAAAATTTCCATTGTAGAGGCGTCAGGAGCCACAGTAGCCAAAGATGGATCAAAACTAGCAACTAGGCGTTTGCTCGACCAACGATCACATGGCTATCAAGAACCCGATGAACAAGAATAATGCTCGGTCGGCACAGCAGTTTTGAGAGCGCGGACCGGGTATTCTTTCTCTACGCCTGCCTAAGTTTGGACCGTGACTGGATCTATATTGTGTTGAGTAGTCCCTCAAATGATCGAAGGCACAGGAATGAGACATAACACTTGAAATCAAACAAGAGCATATTAATGACCATCAAACAAAAGTGAGATGAAAATCGTGCAATGAAGTGCGCGTGACTTTGAGTGTCCTGGT
The DNA here is from genome assembly GCA_030737815.1 of Allium fistulosum. Classification (NCBI taxonomy): domain Eukaryota; kingdom Viridiplantae; phylum Streptophyta; class Magnoliopsida; order Asparagales; family Amaryllidaceae; genus Allium; species Allium fistulosum. The sequence continues at coordinate 926,071,878 of CM060906.1, forward strand.
GTCCCCCCGATGGACCAGTTATTATAGCCTTGCTCATAGGAGTGTTTTCTCCTTTACCAGCGAGAGGAATTTCATCACTATTCCTAGTGGGAGAATAAAGCCCCATAATACTGATGTTGGTAAGTCATAGTTCATAATATCATTAGGGATTAGGAGATTCGAGAACCCTTCCATCGAACTTTCTAAATGTTGAGAGGAATACTCTTCTTCAAAAGAGGTGATGATTAACTTAGGCTCTTTATTGGTTTTTCTCCTGCGGAGTTTATTAGCGACCTGTTTTCCTCTCCTTATTGGCAAGTGAGGTTGCGCGTCTTGTGATGGTTTGACAACAGGAACATTGACTGGATCTGTGTCAGCATCGCCAAGCTGTTGGCTTCATCACCTATAATTTCACCCTCTTCGGCGTCGTCCAGTGTCCCTTGACTGGGGCACGATAAGGCTACTAGTGACACCTTCTTCTTTCGCAGCATTCCTTAGTGGTGCAATGCTTCCTGAAAGCCTAATACTGCGATCTTCTTCTAACATCCCAAATAGAGATAACCACTCATCGGTTACAAGGGATTTAATGTCCCTGTCCTCAACTGGGGTGGCATGGATTGCAGAAACCGCTCTTGAAAAACTATTGCCTTCTGGACATGGATGTACATCTATAAATTTTCAAAGTATTAGTTGGTTCAGGATACGACTTGGGCTAAAGAATTTGAGAATGAAGTCAAGGCAACTCTTACGTCCTTCGAGCCATCGCCTTGCAAAGCTAGGCGGAACCATTCATGTTTAAAGACGTCGAGCTTGTTCCAAGCATCAATTAGAACTTGACATTTGGGCGAAGGCTCAATGAAACTGTAAGCAAGGCTTCTTGTCTGTTGTTTGAAATTGTAAATAAACCTGATTTCCTCAACAGTTGGTGAGCGGAACAGAACATTCATAAATAGCAAGAAAGTGCCATGAAGAAAAGCATAGCTGTTCGGATGTAGCTGAGCAGGAGCTATTCCTAGGTAATTTAGCATCCCTTAGATAAAAGAATTAAATGGAAGCACACATCCGGCCTAGCACATGAATTTATTGCATGCCGTATACCCCTCCGGGGGAAAATGAGCCCTGTCATTTACTGAAGGGTCTAGAACATCTCTAAACTGAATCCCATGTTTAGAGCATTGTCTAGGGAGAGCGGCCTCCCAAATTCTGGAGGCTTGGGAATCCGTTGGGTTATCCAAAAATACAGCACCTTCTATAGTGTCTGGGGTAGGGCTTATATCTTCCATCTGAACGATAAGAACATCAGAGAAAAGGTCGGCCAATGGGCAAGAAACTTCCTGTGACAGCCCATAGTTAGGCAAGTATATATATATAAAAAAAATATAATATATGTATATATGTATTTTGAATATTTTATAAAAGAAAGACAATTAATTAAAATAAAACTTTTTCTCTGAAAATACTTGTGTGTGTATGAGTGTGCATGCTCTTGTGCATGTGCACACTGTTTTAGTCAGCTACATGAACAAGGCACTTTTGTGAGTAAAGGCCTTATAAATAAATACAAAATAGCAGTAATAACAAATGAGTACATGACTTGTTAGTGTGTACACATTAGCCTAGTTACAATACATAAATAACTTAGGCAGACTTTAGTCTTAATTTCCATAGATTAAATAGGAGCATAGTTGCTTGTGTAGGTAGGAAATGCATGAATATATATGATGTGCAAAATGTTTGATTCATACACACATATAGCTGGTTATACAAATAGGTTTATATACATGATTAAAACTAGAAAAGACAAATAATGTCTGAGCCACAGTCATGCAAATAATATGTGGAGAAATTTGCCAAAAGTAGCCAAGACAAGGAAAAAAAGAAATGGTGGGAAAGGAAAGTGGAGAGGGTGAACTATGGGTGAAACCAGAAATGGTGATGGGAATTCTGATAAAAATAAATTACTTAACTAACCTTAAAACCCTAGTAACTCCCTTATATACATCATTATTTCCTACGGTTACATGTTAGAACCAGGAAACAAAAATTAGAAAAAAAAAATAGGCAGCAGTTTAGAAAATCAATGGCAGGCCTGAACCAAGACTTGGGAAGGAGAACTATGGTGAGTAAATCCTCACTTGGCAAGGCATTAAGACCTATGAAAGGCAGCCATTAACCTTTAGTTATTTTAATTTATGTTTGATGTTTTGCTTGCATTTTCTAAGTTTAGAAATTTTCTGTTGTTCCTGAGATTTTGTGAATTTCATTGCTTTGTTGTCACTCAACCTATGCTTGTTTATATATGACAACTTATTGAAGGAATAACAACTGATTTATTTATATGTTTATGAATTTGAGAAATATTTTTAGTTAAAGCATGGATTAATAAGGAAAGTAGGATGCAAGGCAGTAAGAGGAAGGGGTTCTCTGGCTTATGTCTTGCAACTGAAAAGATGGTTGGGGTGCAATGGAATTTCCATGTGTTGAGTCCTAATCCCTCAGTAAGTATTCTTTGGAAATAGGGTTGAGTAACAAGCAAACACACTTTAATATGTGGATTGATTGTGAGAACCTTATTACTGGGGAAACCACAGAGGCATTTCACTTTCTAAAATGCTCAGACCTATGCTTAGCTAAAGATATATCTCTGAATGAAACTGAATTGAAATATCTACAAGTGTAACTGATTAAATTGTTGAATGGATGAATGGGTGAATGATTGATGGATGTATGAAAACTGCTAGCACATATTAGTTAACATACCACAGTTTTGGGCATGACACTGCATATGTAATATTGGGTCATATGAAAGAACTTAGTGATTAAACTAAGGATGTGGGTCACCTCTATCAGGTTGGGTATGAGGGAAGTGGGTATGACATAGTGGTTGGCTCGCATCAAGGCTGGGGTGTGAGTTTGCACATGGCATGTTTATGCCCAAATAGCTTATAGTGCACTGGAAACCAGGTAGTGGTTCTAGGCAGTGTGCACCAGTGCAACCATGAATGTAATACTGGACTTTAGAATAACATGAAATAATTATACATGCAAGGGTAAATAGGCTAGAAGTATATGGGAGTCCTAACATGTAGACTCAGGTTTGATACTTTGGCCCAATACCATGAATATGGTCTGTGCATGTTTATGTATGATTGTGCATGTTTTGGGTGTTAGCACCAACTTGTGTGTATGTATGATGGTTGATAGGATTTCTGGACCAATGTTTTTGATGACAAGTTAGTCTAAGAATACACACTTGTCATTACACATACACTACTGGATAAACACTTTGTAAATTTGAACCTGAGAAGGAGACTTGTTATCTTGAATAAAATATTTAGCCTCTGAGAACAGAAACTATAATAATGGAACATACTTCATTAGTCTTTATGCATTAACAAGTGATTCTACTCACACCAGACATAAGTCTGACCTATTTGTTGCTTGCATCAAATGGGTGCTTTATATGTATTATGGAGCAGATCATGAGATGTCTACAGGAAAAGAGAAGGCTAAGTGATAAGATGCAGATGTGTGATGCTAAGAAGAAATTTGGTGATTCAGTGAACTATGAATGTTTGCTGAAGAATGTCCTTCATGTTTTATTTTTAATTAGAAGACTTTCTGTAATAATATTGTATTTGTGCTGGATTTTGATGGTGATGTAATGAATGGTCTAAAAGGTTATTATGGGATGAAACTGCTTTCAGTAGAAAAGATAAATGTGTTTAGCTTTATATCATAACCTGTAAGTATGCAAATTTTCATGAGTCAAGCAGTGAATTCAGTAGTAAATCTGAAGCATATGTGAACCAGTAATGTATACATATGTGTTAGATTGTTTAGAGGTTAGAACCTATTTACAAACTAACTGTAACATTATGAAGTAAGGATAAACCCATAGGTAGAAAAGGAAAAAAAAACAAAGGAAGCATGAACTCAGATTTTTGTATGAGTTTGAGGTTTTAAATGAATAAGCAGAGATTGCAATCATAACAAGACAGTATAGGGATCCAACCTAATCAAGTTGATCAATCTGCAAACTAAGGTGTAGTAAATAGCAGTTGTACATGTTTATGTGCACACAGGTGCACAGAAGCATGCACAACTTTCTGCTTTGCTATCTGAAAAGCCATATTGCAAAAGTCTAAGTGTTACGACTCAACTCACATGTTTCATTAAATATACAGAGGTAAACACAAACAAACAAACAAGAATTAGTTTGAAAATAATTGCACAAAGATTTAAATGGGAGAGGGTTTTTCCCAATCCTTTTTACTATGGCTAAAACATAGTTATTTTGTTTAGATAAACTGAGTTATTCTTTATTTAAAAAAAACTCTGATATTAGAATTAAAATGATTTGTATGTTTATATGTACATACAAATAGTTTTTTTACAAGAAGTATATTAATATTTCTATATTGATCAAGTTGGATCTTGGGAAATAAATAAAATGATGAAAAAAAAGGAAATAGTTGGTTTTGGAAGTAAGTAACCCTGAATTTAGCATAAACTAAATTGAGTCACTCAAACAATTTGTAGACTAGGGAGGGTTGCTTCAGTTGGTATCAGAGCTATGTTATTAAATACATAGCCAATACAAATACTTGGTTGAATCTGTGTGCATTGTTTGTACTGTTTGCATTGGTTGTTTTACTTATTATGTATGAATGAGTTCACTTCTAGTTTAAAAAGTGAAGTAGTGAATAGGAATTAGAACTAACCATACTAGAAATGTCAATAGAGGCCCAGAGCTGTTAGGATCAATCCCCAGGCTGCTGGAGAAAGGGAGGACAATCATGATGAACAAACAACTGGAATGGCCACTGATCCCCCAATGATTAACATGCAAGATTTTGTTAGAGTATTAAGGAATGGGATGGCACCTAGAGTAGATAATCCTCATGAGGAGCTGTCCAAATTGCTTAAAACATATACACACTTAGGAGGCAGTAGCTTTGATGGCACAGAAAATGTCATGGGTGTCCAAACATGGCTAAGAACAGTGGAGAGGATCTTTGCAGATATGCAGGTTAATGACCAGAGAAGAAGGCAAATAGCTTCAAGACAACTAAAAGGCCTTGCTTTGGATTGGTGGGAAGTGATCATTGCATGCAGGCAAGAGCAAGAGATCACATGGAATCAGTTCAAAGAAATGTTAGAAGCCAGATTTGTCCCAGCCTCAGCAAAAGCTTCATTACTTGAGGAGTTTATCAAGTTGAGGCAAGGATCTATGAGTGTCACTGAATACACTCAGAAATTTGAAGGGTTGTCCAAGTATGGGGCAGTACTAATCCCAGATGAAGTTTCAAGGAATGTAAGGTACATTCAGGGATTAAATGCTGGATTGAGTAGAGCCATGTTACCATACAAAGACAGAACCTTTGATCAAGTTATGGACTTGACATTGTCATTTGAGCAGCATGACAATGCCAGGGAAAAGTTTAAGAATTTCAGGAATAACAAGAAAGGGAAGAATAGAGCACACCCATATGAGAAGAAGAAGGGAGAAGCAATGAACAAAGAAGGAAGTAAGGTGGCAAGCTCTGACAATAAGAAACCTAAAGTGATCTGTTACAACTGTGGGAAGGAAGGCCATATAAAGACCAAATGCGAAGCACCCAAGTCAACTGTTCTTAGGTGCTACAACTGTGGTAAAGAGGGGCACATGAAAAGGCAGTGTCCAGAATTTGCAAGGGTGGCTGTACTTGAAGGGAAGGGAAAGACCTTGGAAGCACCTAGCCAAGTGGAAGGTATATTATTCATTAAAGGCATACCCATATCAGTTATTTATGACACAGGAGCTACACACTCTTTTATTTCATGTGACATAGTTCAGAAACTAGGGTTAACATGTGTTTTTGTTGATAAGCCATTGCATGTTAATAGTCCTATAGGTAATTCCTGCATTACAAATATGAAATGCATGCAAGTAGAATTATGTATGGGTGGTCACACCTTTATTTCAGAATTATATGTGTTGAATTACCCTAAGTTGGATATTATACTGGGAATGGATTGGTTAAAAGGTTTTTGTGCTATCATTAACTTGGAAAATTCCACAATCTCATTACAACTTCCTGATGGCAAAAGAGTTTTGGTCATGTATGAGGCAGCCAAAGATAGGGGTATGGGCAGGATGTTCAACTTGAACAATGGTGAAGTTGAATCAAGCCTAGAGAAGATACCCATAGTTAACCAATACACTGATGTGTTTGGTGAAGTGAATGGCATTCCTCATAATAGACCAGTAGAATTTCAAATAAGACTTAAGCCAGGAACATGCCCTGTCATTAAAAAACCAAACAGAATGGGTCCTAAGGAACTGATTGAGTTGAAGAAACAATTAGAAGAATTAGAACAAAAAGGCTTCATTATGCCAAGTAGTTCAAATTGGGGATCACTAGTAGTATTTGTTAAGAAGCATGATGGTTCCTTGAGAATGTGCATAGACTATAGGGAACTAAACTCAGTCACCATAAAAAACAAATACCCTCTACCTAGAATTGATGATCTTTTTGATCAATTAAATGGTGCTAAGGTATTTTCCAGGCTTGACTTAGCATCTGGTTTCCATCAAATGAAAGTGGAAGAAGAAAGTATCAAGTATACAGCTTTCAATACCAGGTATGGCTTGTATGAATACTTAGTAATTCCATTTGGTTTGACCAATGCACCATCCTATTTTGTGGATTTAATGAATAGGATTTTTAGAGATTATTTAGATAAATTTGTACTGATTTTCATCGATGATATATTGGTATACTCTAAATCAGCTGAGGAACATGAGAAACATCTGCACATGGTACTAAGTAGACTAAGGCAACAAGGCCTTAAAGCCAAGTTTGCAAAATGTTCCTTCTGGAAGAATGAAATAAAATTCTTAGGCCATATAATTTCTCAAGAAGGAATTTCAGTAGATCCTAGTAAGGTCATGGCAGTACAAGCATGGAAGAGACCAAGCAATGTTACTGGGATAAGATCATTCATGGGCATGGCTGGATAATGTAGAAGATTTATAAAAGACTTTGCTAAAATAGCAACCCCATTAACTAAGCTAACAAGGAAAGACCAACCTTTCTTATGGACTGAGAAGTGTGAAGGGGCATACAACCAATTGAAGAAAGCACTGATGGAAGCTCCAGTGCTGAAAATCCCAAAAGGCAATGATAATCTGGTAGTGTACACTGATGCATGTGGGTCAGGTATAGGGGCTGTTCTTATGCAAGATGGTAGAGTAATAGCCTATGCATCAAGGCAATTGAAACCAAGTGAGACCAAGTATGCAACACATGACTTGGAATTGGCAGCTGTGGTGTATGCATTAAAGCTTTGGAGGCACTACCTATTAGGAGCAAAATTTGAGCTTTATACTAACCACAAAGCTTTGAAATACTTATTTTCTCAAAAAGATTTGAACATGAGACAACATAGGTGGGTGGAATTCCTTGCTGCCTATGATTTGGACATTCTGTACACACCAGGAAAAGCAAATAGAGTGGCAGATGCATTGAGTAGGCAACATGCCAAGTTGGCTACATTGATGATAGAGGAGTTTAAAATGTTATTGGCACTATCTGATGTGGAAGTTCAAAGTGTGGAAGGGCAAACTATGGTGATAGATGAGGACATGGAGCACTATGGCAAGCTCAGCCTTATCACAATAAAATCAGACTTAGTGGAAGAAGTGAATCAGTCTCAAGACATGGATGCATTCCTAAGAGAGAAGAAGGAACTGTTAAGGAATGGTTCAAATATTGATAAGTTTGAATTGGATGAAAAAGGATTTTTGAGATACAAGGGAAGACTATGTGTGCCTGGCACAGAAGCACTACAAAGAAAAATCATGGATGTTCATCACAAGTCTAAGTACACCATACATCCAGGTGGTACTAAAATGTATCATGATCTAAAGAGGAGTTATTGGTGGAAAGGAATGAAAAGGAGTGTGGGTGAATATGTGGCAAGATGCATGACTTGCCAACAAGTCAAGGCTGAGTACCAAAGACCCAGTGGACTGTTGCAACCTCTGGAAATTCCAAGGTGGAAATGGGAAAGCATATCAATGGATTTCATTGATGGCTTGCCAAGATCAAAGAGAGGTAATGATAGTATTTGGGTGGTGGTAGATAGGTTGACTAAATCATCACACTTCATACCAGTAAAGAGTGATAGAAATGCACCAAAATTGGCACAAATTTTCATGAAAGAAATCGTAAAACTACATGGAGTTCCTACCACTATCATTAGTGACAGAGACACCATATTCACATCAAAGTTTTGGAGTAGTTTTCGACAGGCAATGGGGGTTGAATTGTGCTTGAGCACAGCCTACCATCCCCAAACTGATGGCCAGACAGAAGTAGTTAATAAATTTTTGGAGGATCTACTTAGAGCCTATGTACTTGACCATGGTGGTAATTGGGAAGACTACCTTCATTTAGCAGAATTTGCTTACAATAACAGCTACCAGAGTAGTATAGGGATGGCTCCCTATGAAGCTCTATATGGGAGGCCTTGTTTGTCACCTGCTTGCTGGTTAGAGGTAGGAGATAGGGTGATGTTAGGACCAGATCATGTGAAAGAAACAAATGATAAGATCACACTGATCAGACAGAGAATGAAGGCAGCACAAGACAGAATGAAATCATATGCAGATAGAAGAAGGAAACCACTTGAATTTGAAGTAGGAGATTTTGTGTATTTGAAGGTCTCACCTATAAGGAAGGTGTTGAGATTTGGTAAGGCAGGGAAGCTAACCCCGAGATAAATAGGGCCATATGAGATCATAGCAAGAATAGGAAAGATGGCTTACAGGTTGAGGTTGCCAGAAGAAATGAGTGGAATACATAATGTATTTCATGTATCACAATTGAGAAAATGTGTACATGATGAAGCTTCAGTGATTCAGCCACAAAACCCAGTAGAAGTTAGACCAGATTTAGTTTACGAGAAGGAGCCAGTGGGCATTGTAGCTAAAGAAGATAAGAAATTGAGGAACAAAACTATTAAACTGGTAAAGGTGCAGTGGAGTCTAGACCCTAATGATTGCACATGGGAGGTTGAGGACAAGATAAAAGTCCAGTACCCTCAACTATTTGCAACTGACAATTAGATTAGAGGTAATTTATCATTTATGCTTGTATTCAGTTAGTTAAACATAGTATTCAGTGTTGAATGTGCTTGCTTGATGTGTGCTTTGGTTGAATTAAGAGTATGTGTTTATGATGGTGTTGGTATGTGACTAACACAGGAATAAGATGTTAAATTGTGGGACACAATTTCTTAAAGAAGGGGTGTATGTGACAGCCCATAGTTAGGCAAGTATATATATATAAAAAAAAAATATATGTATATATGTATTTTGAATATTTTATAAAAGAAAGACAATTAATTAAAATAAAACTTTTTCTCTGAAAATACTTGTGTGTGTATGAGTGTGCATGCTCTTGTGCATGTGCACACTGTTTTAGTCAGCTACATGAACAAGGCACTTTTGTGAGTAAAGGCCTTATAAATAAATACAAAATAGCAGTAATAACAAATGAGTACATGACTTGTTAGTGTGTACACATTAGCCTAGTTACAATACATAAATAACTTAGGCAGACTTTAGTCTTAATTTCCATAGATTAAATAGGAGCATAGTTGCTTGTGTAGGTAGGAAATGCATGAATATATATGATGTGCAAAATGTTTGATTCATACACACATATAGCTGGTTATACAAATAGGTTTATATACATGATTAAAACTAGAAAAGACAAATAATGTCTGAGCCACAGTCATGCAAATAATATGTGGAGAAATTTGCCAAAAGTAGCCAAGACAAGGAAAAAAAGAAATGGTGGGAAAGGAAAGTGGAGAGGGTGAACTATGGGTGAAACCAGAAATGGTGAATGGAATTCTGATAAAAATAAATTACTTAACTAACCTTAAAACCCTAGTAACTCCCTTATATACATCATTATTTCCTACGGTTACATGTTAGAACCAGGAAACAAAAATTAGAAAAAAAAATAGGCAGCAGTTTAGAAAATCAATGGCAGGCCTGAACCAAGACTTGGGAAGGAGAACTATGGTGAGTAAATCCTCACTTGGCAAGGCATTAAGACCTATGAAAGGCAGCCATTAACCTTTAGTTATTTTAATTTATGTTAGATGTTTTGCTTGCATTTTCTTAGTTTAGAAATTTTCTGTTGTTCCTAAGATTTTGTGACTTTCATTGCTTTGTTGTCACTCAACCTATGCTTGTTTATATATGACAACTTATTGAAGGAATAACAACTGATTTATTTATATGTTTATGAATTTGAGAAATATTTTTAGTTAAAGCATGGATTAATAAGGAAAGTAGGATGCAAGGCAGTAAGAGGAAGGGGTTCTCTGGCTTATGTCTTGCAACTGAAAAGATGGTTGGGGTGCAATGGAATTTCCATGTGTTGAGTCCTAATCCCTCAGTAAGTATTCTTTGGAAATAGGGTTGAGTAACAAGCAAACACACTTTAATATGTGGATTGATTGTGAGAACCTTATTACTGGGGAAACCACAGAGGCATTTCACTTTCTAAAATGCTCAAACCTATGCTTAGCTAAAGATATATCTCTGAATGAAACTGAATTGAAATATCTACAAGTGTGACTGATTAAATTGTTGAATGGATGAATGGGTGAATGATTGATGGATGTATGAAAACTGCTAGCACATATTAGTTAACATACCACAGTTTTGGGCATGACACTGCATATGTAATATTGGGTCATATGAAAGAACTTAGTGATTAAACTAAGGATGTGGGTCACCTCTATCAGGTTGGGTATGAGGGAAGTGGGTATGACATAGTGGTTGGCTCGCATCAAGGCTGGGGTGTGAGTTTGCACATGGCATGTTTATGCCCAAATAGCTTATAGTGCACTGGAAACCAGGTAGTGGTTCTAGGCAGTGTGCACCAGTGCAACCATGAATGTAATACTGGACTTTAGAATAACATGAAATAATTATACATGCAAGGGTAAATAGGCTAGAAGTATATGGGAGTCCTAACATGTAGACTCAGGTTTGATACTTTGGCCCAATACCATGAATATGGTCTGTGCATGTTTATGTATGACTGTGCATGTTTTGGGTGTTAGCACCAACTTGTGTGTATGTATGATGGTTGATAGGATTTCTGGACCAATGCTTTTGATGACAAGTTAGTCTAAGAATACACGCTTGTCATTACACATACACCACTGGATAAACACTTTGTAAATTTGAACATGAGAAGGAGACTTGTTATCTTGTATAAAATATTTAGCCTCTGAGAACAGAAACTATAAAAATGGAACATACTTCATTAGTCTTTATGCATTAACAAGTGATTCTACTCACACCAGACATAAGTCTGACCTATTTGTTGCTTGCATCAAATGGGTGCTTCATATGTATTATGGAGCAGATCATGAGATGTCTACAGGAAAAGAGAAGGCTAAGTGATAAGATGCAGATGTGTGATGCTAAGAAGAAATTTGGTGATTCAGTGAACTATGAATGTTTGCTGAAGAATGTCCTTCATGTTTTATTTTTAATTAGAAGACTTTCTGTAATAATATTGTATTTGTGCTGGATTTTGATGGTGATGTAATGAATGGTCTAAAAGGTTATAATGGGATGAAACTGCTTTCAGTAGAAAAGATAAATGTGTTTAGCTTTATATCATAACCTGTAAGTATGCAAATTTTCATGAGTCAAGCAGTGAATTCAGTAGTAAATCTGAAGCATATGTGAACCAGTAATGTATACATATGTGTTAGATTGTTTAGAGGTTAGAACCTATTTACAAACTAACTGTAACATTATGAAGTAAGGATAAACCCATAGGTAGAAAAGGAAAAAAACAAAGGAAGCATGAACTCAGATTTTTGTATGAGTTTGAGGTTTTAAATGAATAAGCAGAGATTGTAATCATAATAAGACAGTATAGGGATCCAACCTAATCAAGTTGATCAATCTGCAAACTAAGGTGTAGTAAATAGCAGTTGTACATGTTTATGTGCACACAGGTGCACAGAAGCATGCACAACCTTCTGCTTTGCTATCTGAAAAGCCATATTGCAAAAGTCTAAGTGTTACGACTCAACTCACATGTTTCATTAAATATACAGAGGTAAACACAAACAAACAAACAAGAATTAGTTTGAAAATAATTGCACAAAGATTTAAATGGGAGAGGGTTTTTCCCAATCCTTTTTACTATGGCTAAAACATAGTTATTTTGTTTAGAATAAACTGAGTTATTCTTTATTCAAAAAAAAACTCTGATATTAGAATTAAAATGATTTGTATGTTTATATGTACATACAAATAGTTTTTTTACAAGAAGTATATCAATATTTCTATATTGATCAAGTTGGATCTTGGGAAATAAATAAAATGATGAAAAAAAAGAAGGAAATAGTTGGTTTTGGAAGTAAGTAACCCCGAATTTAGCATAAACTAAATTGAGTCACTCAAACAATTTGTAGACTAGGGAGGGTTGCTTCACTTCCGGTTGCTCAGTTTGATAGTTAGGGAAAAGTCTAGTGGATATAATTGCAGAACTTGACTCGGCTCTGGGATTATTGTGCTGTGTAGGTTGTTTAGAAGGCATTGTGGCTAAATGTTCTGAACGTCTGGAGACCATATCAACTAAACACAGCAGATAATCGAGATTAGAAAATTTTACCTATCCCCCCTATGCTAACTACAAACTAGTGTGGTGCAGTGTTGTGCACTACGGAGATAAACAATTCAAAATTAAAAGCAAAAGTAAGCGATGAGACTTTGGATTCCGAACAGAGTGACTGTCACCATTGACGGTCTCAACCGCCATTTAGATCGATTGGTTGTGTACACTTTGGGATAGACCATCGGCACATCAAAGTGTGAAGTCCATTATTAAAGTCCATATGTTAAGTTTTAGTTCATATTCTAAGTACTAGGAGTTTGGTCATTCAATTTCGAGTTCGATATTGGATATGCAAGTCATGTTGTTCATTATCTTCTTATGTCCAAGTTCATTGAGATGGGATTGGTTCTAATTGTTCACGCAAGTGAATATGGATTGGTTTTCAAGTTCAATTCAAAGATTGAGAGTCAGTTAAGTCCTTATAGTCGATCCCTTAATCCCAATGCAACTGATCCCTCTTATGAAACTTATAACCGATCCTACCTTAAGCACACCACTACCGATCCCTCCACTTAGTCACTTTCACAATTCTCCTAAAGCAAATAGCCGATCCCTCTTTACTTCACGAACAACGATCCCTCTCCACATCAGTAAACAACCGATCCCTCCACTTAACAATGCAACCGAGCCTTTCCTCCTTAAACTTCAAGACCAATCCCTTTACTTCAATGTTTTCACACTTCCCTCAAACACTCACTCCAATCCCTTAGGTAACACGCAAAACTGATCCATCTCCTTTACCTACATCCTCCAACCGATCCCTTACTTAATCCATATGCCTCATCTTCCTCGAACAATATCGACCATTTCCTCTCCATTTAACTGCAAAATTATGAATCCATACACATTGAACTCTAACATATCCACCAACATGACCAAACCCATCATCTCGTCATGAACTAAAGAGTAAATGCAAGGGAACTCACCTAAATGTTTAAAGTACGATTTGTGCGATAGGAGGTTTTGGATTTTGATTCGAATCAAAGAATGTAGAATGATGTTCCAAAAAAGAAGAGAATGGTGGATCTAAAGATGGAAGCGGTGTTTGATTTGAGAAGAGGGATCAGAGGAAAATTGGAGAGGGAGAGTTCGGAGCCGAGCATGAAGTAAACGAAGGAAAAAACGAAATGAATAAAGTAAGGGATGTAGAGGATAGTGTTAATTTATATGCGAGGCCAGAGGGATCAACTTGCCTTTACATTTTCCACGAGGTCTAAAGGATTGATTTCCCAACATAATGAGGGATCGGGTACGATCTCTTGACTTGGGTATTCATCCAATCCCCATCAACACCAAAACAAAAGGAAAAGGAAGAGGAAAACGGGGGTCGGTCATGAAGATTATGATCCCTACTCTAGCAAAAAAGGAGAAAGTGGGGATCGGCTAAAGGATTGCCGATCCCTATAAAGATAAAAGAAAAAATGGGAAAGGATGAATCGGTTACGAACCCTATGTGCATGCAAACATGTACCTAAAAAACTCTATAAAGTAAGTAAATATAAAATGCAATGGAATTGCATATAATTCAACGAAAATTGGTGACGACCCACGTGCATGCAAACGCATCCTAGAGCCAACAATAAGAACGTATGCCAGAACGTGCATGTGAATATTCTAAAAGTTCAATTTTTGAAATAAATTGAATTCAAACATGATGTTTTCAAGGTCAAGACGGGATCAAATAACCAAAGTTTACTAGCCCCATAGGACCGGGCGTAGATAGCAATTGACGGAATATAATCCTGGATTTATACTATTGGAAATCGACCACCGTCATGATGATCAAAGAGAGATACTATACTTTGGGAAAGTAATTCGACGAAAGGATAGAAACTATTTACAAAGCTGGATGGATTTCTTGTCGATGACTTTAACTTACTTCAATTTAATTCAAAATTGGATAGATTTGGCTGTCGTTAAGGCCAGTAAGTCAAGAGCGATGATGGTAGGGTCCAGAAGTCAAGTACAGATGGTAATATGAAGCCATAATTGAACGGAATCAAGAGATTTGCTATAAAGAATGGTCTAAGTATGGAATATAATTCAATATGGAAAAGGGATTGGCTATAATCCCTTTTAATCATAGGGATCGGTCTAATCCCGCCAAACAATGCAATTCAATGGGAAACAATCAATATCTCAATATCCATGAATCCAATGCATATGAAATCTTGGAAACAAAATGTGGGGACCCTAGGGAGCCTACCCTAGGGATCGCAGCTAAAAGGACTAAGCAAGTGGGATCAGCCCTCTTCCCTCCATAGGGATCAGCCAATAACAACTCACCCTTCTGCAAAGATCGAGCAATAACTCAAGTTCTACTAATCCAATTGGCATAAAACTTAGAGGCTAAGCATATTACAACATAGGGAAGCTTCCATAGGGACCACACTTCCAAATTCCTCCAAAATAGGGATCGGCGTCGATCCTCATTTCTTGATATTTAGGCCATGTGATCCCTCTTATGGGTCCATATGGTTTTGGAGATCCCTCTACCGAATTTTCAGGGAGATATTTCGCTATCTTCCTCTACAAATATACGGTTGATTATTCATTTTCAAGACTCTATGCTGCTTATTGCTTTGTACTCTATTGTAACTAAGCATTTTCATCTGATCCCTATTATACTCAGCTTAGAAAGTGATTAATAAAGCTATCTATTCAAAGTGGACGTAGGTGAACAAGGCCGAACCATTATAAATCAATGTGTTCTCATTATTGTTTTGATTTTCTGTTATTTTATTATTGTTTTTCTATTTTCATTTTATATTCTTTATTTATTTCTCCACAAAATGTCTTTTGGGTATTTGTGATAATTTTTGGTGTAACCACTTGGAATTTGGCATTCGGGATGATAAATCCCGTAAATGGGGAGAAAAGCACAACGAAGTCAATTGGAAAAGAAGACGAATATCCCAATTGCTGATCCACGATAGTTAGGAACAGCATGGACTTGGAATTATTCACTATTACTAACTGGTAGGAAGAAATTCGACTAACCATGGAGTTGGTTAAGTAACTGTTTTGTTTCGTCAAACAGAGTACTTTGGCAGTTATGAACAGGGACAACATCAGAATAAAAAATAAGGAGTTGCTGGAATATTAATTATATGCATAGATTTGTAGTGAATAAGCACATTGCATAGAAGTAGACATATATAATTGCAATATAGGCAGTTATATTATGTGCATAAGGAATTATATATAAACCATGCATATTACATAAAGGTGGAGAAAAGTAAAGCAGAACAAAGATTACAAGTAAAAATGAAATCTTTTTATCACTTCATTTTTTATATACAAAATGCTACGGGGGCTGTTCCCGCACAAACACGACATGTTTGATAGAAAGAAAAAAAAATACAGACTCGGCAACACAAAAAAAACAACCTACCATACCAACAACCTCTAAGAACCCTCTACTTCTTCCCCTTCTTACCATCAGGATCTTCAGTAGGCTTAGTCTTGGTTGGTTTGATCTTGATTGGGGGGATCTTGGATGTGGGGCTTGTAGGAGTCGAAGATGTGGTCTTTGTAGTGGGAAAAATATGACTTTACCTTGATCATATCCAAATCAGCCTTCAACCTCCCTACCATGGTGATAGGGTCAGTCGCGTCCGAAGCTCTGAAAATAGTGATATCTTCTTCCTACGACATAGAGATGTCCTCCAGCCCTTCCAAGGCCGCAATCTTCTAGGAATCAGAACCAGGCCCAAAACTGGAAGGAAGGATAGATGCGACAAGTCCCGTAGAAACAAAAGTCGAAATAGTAAAGATTGCTTCAGTTCCCAATCCTTGAGTAGGCACTACCAAAGGGGGAAGACATGGTTGACCTACAAGTTGACAAATGGAATGGTAAAGTTTAAAAATAGACTCGAAATAGAACTAAAGCTTTTTGAAGATTGGTGAAATAAGAGAAATAGCTGAGCCTGGGCTTTGGCCTTGAAAAGATACCTCGAACTCCCATTCTTTAGTTATGCGCTCCTCTACTTGACCAATGAATGAAGGAATGTATGGATGAGAAGAAATTTCTATAGAAATTAGAGTCATATGGCTAGTTTCGGAGCTAACCCTCATGGACGAAGAAGTAATCGTCATCGGCTCTTCGAATTTTGGAGTGGACACTTCATGTTGACCTCATGAGCTCGGACCAGTAAGAGCTTTGGCAATGGTGGCAACAACAACATTGGCATCCTCTTGAACTAGGATGGCCTTCCCTACAATAAGTAATTATATATCCTCGATATTGAGGTACATAGCCATCAACTCTTTCTCAGAATAGTTATCACTGGTTCGTGCTGCCCGGCGTAGCATTTCCATCCAAACATGAACGAGAGATTCGGGATAGTCATTCCCCAACCACTTCAGATTTTTATTAATGATGACACTAGCATAAAAGTGTTGGAGACTGTCATTTAGCTCTTCTCTCTTTGGACTTGGCCTCTTGAATTTGTTTAAGTTCCTGTTGAGAAATTGCAAGCTCGATATCATTCGCAGGTTTTCAGTCAACAGGTGCTCCAAATCATCAATTAGCTTCTATTTTCATTTGTGAAGTTTAAGATTTTTCTCTCAAAGCCTTTTAGGAATGGCTACCCATTCTGAGATGATCTGGTCCCTACCTTGTATAATTTCATCCTTTTGAGTAAGAGCCAGGTCCTTCTCTTTAACTTCCTTTCCAATTCATCCCATTCTTCGTTGGCAATCTTTAAATTATTTCACATCACGATTTCGACATGATTGTAAGCAAGCTTCATTTCTTCGCTCAAGCTTTGAAAATTGGCTTTTGCTCTATGAGATGCGTTCCTCTCTCTTATAACCTCTAACAAGTCCTCCTCGTGGTTCTTGATGATCCATTCAAATCCCTCCTTCTCGAAATTGAAGGACTTAATGTTGGTATAGTTGATTTTGTTCACATCAAAGAGGCTTGTCACAACCTTTTCTACTTATATCCTTCGTCGACATGCATTTAGACGTTTTGAAGTTCCCAATTCGCCATTTCCTTTGGAATATCCTTGATGTCCTAGTTGAACTTCAAGCCATGCAAAAAGAGCTTGAGGAATGCAGCATGTATGAGTGGAGGAGTAGCCATAATGGTAAATGGGAGGTATAGACTCCCTTGGAAGTAGGTGGAATTATCGTAGTAAGTGAGCAAGAGGCAGGACCTTGTTGTTGTGAAGAAGTTTGAGCTTCAAAATATGACGGACGGTACTTGAATAATGGCCACGACGCTCTTAAGATTCTCTTTAGCATTTGGCAGGATCACAAGACAACTCTTCTTTAGTCTCTCTCTTCTTCCATCACTCTCATCTTCTTTCTCCCTCTCCCTATCAATAATGCGGGCATCGACTACTTCATGCTCCTTCCTTCTCCGCCTTTCTTCGTCGGTCTCATAATGGGTTTCATATTCGAAGCGAAGTGTATAAGGATTGGGAGTCTAGCCACGATACTCACTAGCATTGCATGAGAGCTTTCAATATAGTTCACGACCTATGGAACCTGAAATAAAAAGATGATAGTGTAATAATTAAGACTTTAGAAAGCCAAAGAATGTAAGGATGCATGTCCATGATTTTAGTTATGTATGTAGTGTCGATGACCTCCCTAAGTACTCTCCTGCACTAGCACGATAGTCGCTATCGCTATCACTCATGCCCTCTTACTCCTCGTCAATAATCAGAGTTTTCCCCTCTCTCCTTCCGACTCTCTCATTTCTTCAAAAATTGGATACATTCTAGCATCTTTGTCCCCATTCCTCGGGATGTCACCAACGGCATGATCGTCAAGTCCTTTCTCTGTGGGCTCCTCTGCATGAATTACGCTCGAAGGACCTTCAACCTCACCCTGCAGATTCTCGCCAGAGCTGCGAGTATGATGGATGGTTTCGGTAGGTGCTCTAGAGCTGCTCGATAAGTCGAGTTAGGAACAGTCATCCATTCTTAGGGTAGCAAAATGTACCTTCAGAGATTCTCACTGATTATGAGATAGGATGTAGTATGGTGCTGGAATGTTATCTCCCGTAGCCCTCCAAAGTATCAGCATGCTCGTTACAGAAGTATCGAGCGAGAATGCATGTGAATAAGCACATAGCAAGTTAAGTGCTTAGAAAGAGTAAACCCAAGCACAAATAGAAGGAAAGGAACTCACTTCCAGACAGCCAAACCCTATTAATGCCATACGAGTGCCGGATGTAGAAATACTTGGTTTTAAAATATGAGCACTTGTTATGGAGAGATTAAATGACTTTGCATCTGCACCGAGCCTCGATGATCATATAGCAAGGAGCCTCATGCCATTTTTTAGAGTGCAAGGTAGGTAAGCTCTTGGAAATTTCAAGCTTTGTTAAAGCAATTCATGAAGAGAATGTACAAAGAACTCAAGAGAGCATAACTGTTTGGATGGACTTAAGCCGGAGCTAACTCATGCTCTTGTAAAACCATGCAAAGAAATGGATTGAAGGGTGGTATGGCACCACCGAGAAACATATATCTATTGCAAGTTATGTATCTCGAAAGAAGAATGTGTGCTCATATACCCTGGTTAGGAAGCCTACATCATCCTCAGGAATTCCATGCTGGCGGCATATATTCTAAAGCATATTCATAGAAAGGACAGATGGCATTTGATTGGGTAAATAAGTCAAGACCCTTGGATTAATATATACACTCAAGGGGTGGTTGATTTTCTTGTAGGACCGCTAGTAAAACCACGCTTTGTAACTTAGCAGTAACTGAAAGTTCGGGTCTGACAGGTATAGAAGGTGAAGCCTCGGCTGTGGAGGACCCAGCTTCAAGAGGAGTAGACATACCCACATCGGACTTAAAGCGTGGCAATTGATAAGTCATTTTAAATAACAAAACTTAGCGTGCAACATGGTCAGGTGTGTTTTATTTTAAATAACAAATCCGTGTGGCCAGCGATCGAAATCCAAAGGATATCGACATGTGTTAACCAATCAAATTTTGATCGTTTACTAGGGCAAGTGAAAGTGTAAATCTATGCAGTATGAGTCTAGTGTCTTACACACAACAAGTAGACCATCAGGTGTAGATGGCTCGCTCTTGCTAGAAAAATGAGTCGTGTCGTACGGTCAAAACTTACCCATTGACGATGAATAATCTATAATGGATCCACCGTCCAAAGCGACGTAGAGTCTTTTCTTTACATAAACACAAGAAGTGCAGTAGTAGGAAAAGTATGGCAATGGAATCATTCAATATGACCATTGTTGAATCGAACCATCCCACTGGAATTCGAAAGACAGTGCAAAATTAGCCATGATTTGGTAGAAGTTTGTCGAAGACAAAAGGCCAAACTTTTCTCTAGAATGGCAAGTATTCAATCTATGATAAGTTCAAGCTCACCCTTGGTCATTCCAAACCCTAGAACACTTCTAGTCTGGATTTTAACCAACCCCGATCTAAGGTAGCCGCGGCCAACACCATCAATGACCATCGCCATGCTAGGTGAGAAGCAACCGCCAACCTTATGTGCAATCAAGATCTGAGAACAAAGAATTCGATGGGAAGGAATCGACCCTGAGAACTCTATGGAATCGATGAAGGGTTTGGCAGCATTATAAGGTGAATGATCTGATCAATGGCGAAAGGTGCTTGGAAGCGGTGGAAGGTTGGTCTTGTGAAGACAAAGGATTCAACAACTAGAGGTCTCAAGGGTAGAAGGATTCGGTGGCTCGAAAGAAAATTTGAAAAAGTGAGTTAAAAACTCTAAGTATGGAGCTTATATATGCTTTCGTGGGAGGCAAGAAAGAGACAGTACTAGTCTAAGGCGTAAAGCAA
Source organism: Allium fistulosum (assembly GCA_030737815.1). Lineage (NCBI taxonomy): Eukaryota > Viridiplantae > Streptophyta > Magnoliopsida > Asparagales > Amaryllidaceae > Allium > Allium fistulosum. The sequence continues at coordinate 926,092,363 of CM060906.1, forward strand.
TCTCCGGAGCATAGATCTGGTCCTTAGAATAGAGAATGGATTACAACTATGCAAAGCAGTTGAAGGATTAACTATTGGAAAAAAGCAGGGCTTCGAAGCAATTCTTGAAAGATCAACTGAAATCAGCAAATATCAAGTTAGAAATTGTCTTGATCCAGAGCATCCTTTTCTTTCAACGAAAGCATACTCTAAGGGGCAAGAGTTAATCGAGTTTTTATCGAAGTAGATTTTTAATGGAAGCTAGAACGTCAAAGCGAAGATGAAATGACTTAAGAACTTGGAAACACACTTGGAAGAATAAGAGATGGAACTCAAGAAATTACAAGTCCAAAGGAGCAAAGTAAATCTCTTGGTACCAAGAGCTTTCTGTTGCACTTTAGACCACTCTAAACTCTTGTACTTTGAATCCTACTTCAACCAGTCGTCATCAAATGCTCTTCTTATAGACTGGACAAGCAACATCAAGGATTGATGAGATGAAAGCAAAGAAGGCAAAATAAGGTAAATAACATCAAATTGATCATAGAAAAGGACTTCGTCTTCATGGAAAATAGCTTGGAATACATCGAATCAAAGGTAGAAGAACTAGACAACTGAAATGCATGAGTTTTCACATACGTAACACTCTCGACACCTAGAGGTCTTTTTTGCTCGTACAACTGGCGTACTCTCTTATGGGCTCTGGGATTGTTTCTAGACCCCAACTTATGGAGGCCCCTGGATCTGCAGAGTTGTTTCCAATAAATATCAGCATTATAGCAACCAAAAGAGGATCTTGGACACTAGCTCTTCTTCATCTCCTATTTCTCCCCCATAATAGTCACCTGGGCAAGTACTATTGGTAGTTCTAGGCTTAAGAACCTACCAATCTCTTGTACTATTGACTAATTCTCTCTTAAATCCATAATAAATAAAAATATAAAGTGGACGCAGGCCAGAGATTTCCGAACCACTATAAAAATCTTGTTCCCTCTACTTTTCTACGCTTTCCTGTTACTAATAAATTTAATCCTATAACAGGTCATATTTGAATGTTGTGCAACCTTTCCCATTAATAAGAAACTTGTGAGATTTGGAAATTCTAGAAAGCTTGTAGATTCGTTGGGCCATTTCCTACTGTGGAACGGATCGAAAAGCTTGCATATTCGGTCGATATTCCCTGAAAGATTATTAGTACTTAGGTATTTGTTTTGATGATAACAACTATGCTGACATTATATAAAATATAGATACTAATGTTTTATCAAGATATATATAGTATATAGTGCACGATATTTGACGAGTATGATTAAGAAGACTGTACAATATTAAGATGCTGATATAAAGTTTCAAGAGTTCAAGAATGAAGACTCATGAGTATTGAAGAGTTCAAGATTCTAAGATATTCCCGATAAGTTACAGAGTCATAGAATTAATGTTAAAACCTCGATTGTACTTTCCTGATCTCTCTCGTCTTCTCTAATTTTTTAAACTATTTCTCAAATTTTCTGTTTTTGAAATAATCTTTTCAAAATATTTCCTAAAATTATTTTCAAATCTATTATACATACAAAGATATTATTTTAGTGATTTTAATTTTATTTATTGACTTTTTGTATATTTATAACTATATTGATTTTATGTATATTATTTACATTATATTGAATATTCTTATTAAATATTTCAAAATTATTTTATAAAGTTTTATTAAGTCATATTTTGATTAAAATATGTATAAACCACATTTAAATTGACTCTACAAAGTATCAAAATATTTTACAAAGTAATTGAAACACCTCACACCCCTTAATATACCCAAAAGGACACATTAAAGGGCGTGGTGCATCGTAGGTATAACTAAAGCTAACAGAGACTAAGATTCACAAGAAAAAAATAGATAAAAACAGCGAAAACATAAAATAATAACTTAATTAAAACAAAACTTCATAATTGCTACATAAATAAGTCAAATACCAAATACCACATACATGTCTAAAAATCCAATATGTCTAATGAAACAAAAACTCATAGTCTCAAAAATAAGAGTACATAATATCCCTCATAATAAACAAGTACATAGAAAGAATAAAAGCTAAAAGAAAAGAAATACATGGTAGCAAATTCCTCCAAGAAATCTCCAAGCAACTGTAATCTACTGTCCTCTCCCTTGATTGCCTAAGGGGGGAAAAGGGAAAAATAGAGGAGTGGGTCGAACTTAAAGTCTGGTGAATGATAGTAATTACTAGAGTCTTTAAGCAAAGTAAAAGTAATAGACTCTACAACAGTTCTAGTGTATAAAAAGGAAACAAAGGAAATAGGAAAGAGATAAACTGGAAATAAATACGATTAACTATAAGATAGGTTAACTTTGGTTGTTTGAAATTTTTCTCGATAGCTGCTTTGATTAGGCTGAATTCCTAATCCTATAATTAGGCTGAATTCCTAATTCTACCCTTCAATCGGCCTTCTACTCCATAGACCTTATTGCGAACCAGATGTTATATAACTCCCTACACATTAGCCAATGGTATCTACGATAGATGCACAAAGCACCCACCGTGGATCTGGACGACATATATAGCTCTGGACGACATATATAGCTCCCTATACAGAAGGCAATAGTGTCTATGAAAGACGCCCATACTAAGTGCTTGGAACTCATAGCGATTACTGAGCACCAGAATGGAAGTTGCACGCGTAACTATCGCCATGCCCATGCTACCTTTTGCTCCACCTATTGGGTCTTCTTATTACCTCCAACTCCAGCATAAGCTTGCCCCTAATCCCACTTCAGCCTAACGTGAGATCACCGTGTGTCTATAGAATCTATAGGGGAAATGCTGTTGGTACTAGCCCGTCATCCAAACAATATCTAGTTGCGCCCTTTATCCAAATCCCTCGTGATTTGGACTTCTATTTGACCAATTACTACCATTCTTAGCATAAGTGTGCCCTCATCTCACTTCAGGCTAATGTGAGACACTGTTTTGTCTAATAGGGAATGCTATATGGTACAGGTTCTACTTTCATCTTTGCTTATTAATTTAGATAAATTGTTTAAATAAGCCTTTACAATTTATCTCTACTATCTTTGCTTATTAATTTATCCTAAGTCTTAAAATAAGCCTCATTCTGTTCTATTTCTTATTATAACCTACGTTATAATCATGCTTATTACTTAAACCAAGGTCTAAGTGTGAAAATAAGATTCTTTCATCTTATACTCTTTTTAGTTATAATTCTAAGTTATAACTAAGCCAATTAAATAGTCCAATTCTAATCATAATTAGGCATAATTTCAGTCCAAATCCATTTATATTACAGTCCAATTCCATTATTTATTACAGTCTTTATAATTTACATCCTATTTTCTTCATGCAATATTCTTACTTATATAATCCTTTTTCGCATTTAATTAATTCTAATCCATATGCAAAGAAAAGGAGGAAGAAGAGAATAGACGCTTGCATAAAATCCAAAACGTCGAAAAAGATGTATATAAGAAATAAATAACAGTAAATAAACTTAAATAATGTAAATAAACTATAACAAAAGGCTATGCTTAACAGTAATAAATTATAATTAACTAAAAAGGAATAACTAAAAGGGAATAGACCGAAAAATAGATCTAAAACTGATAGAAAGGCTATTCCGAAATCGTAGTAAAACTACAAATATTGGAAACCCTATTATTTTAAATTACTTAAAGAAATCTTAAAATAATTACAATGACTCACCTCTGGTCCTAAGCTCTTCCTTTGGTCTTCCCGGATCCACTTGGAGTTGTAAAATAATTTAATTTATAATGATTTTCTCCTTGGAAAAATTATTCCGTTTACGGTCCTTCCTTGAAAGGTGAACCCAATTGGAGAAAACCTAGAATGAGAAAAAGTGTTAGGTCTAGGGGTCTATTAATAGGGGTTGAAGTGGATCTCGGACTATTGGATTTGGGGATTGAATATGATGCAACCACGTTATAGGCTGAATAGAAACCATCAGATGCAAAAATAGATGGACCGGTTTAGTCAGAAGAATGCAAAACACGTCATCAATAACCTTTGGAACGTTCGTTCGAAATTAGCAGAGATGGGTCGTCCGCCCTGGTACCCAGGTCGACCGGCCGGTCGACCTGCCTTATATATATATATATATATAGATAGATAGATATATGTCTCCTATTTCTGCTTATTTTGTATCTTGGTAATTTTAGCTCGGTTTCTGACGTTCTATATATGGAAATTGACCAGACAATTACCACAGACATAATGGTGCAATTCTCATGGCTCAATTTTGATTATTTCACAAAGTTATTTTATTATTTAATTAATTAATGAATTAATTATTATGGGTTAAATTTCGGGTTGTTACATTCTCCCCTCCTTAAGGGATTTCGTCCCCGAAATCTCTAAGGATAAAAGAATGTATTAAATGTTTTCATCCAATTCTACAATCAACTACTGAATCATCAACCATTCATCTATTGTCCTTAAGTTTTTCTAATGCAATTTATGATACTTATGCAATTAGTGTAGTGAAAATGTTCCTAACTAATGCAAAATATCAGGCGGTCCACTGATTCAGTTGACCTCCTTTTATGCAAGCATGTCCGTGCCATGTATCCAAATGAATGCAAAAAATTCCTAATTATAACTGATAATTCTATATGCGTGCGACAAACATCATCCAAATGCAACAATCATGTGATAAACATCCATTTATAGCAACCATGGAAATAAAATAAAAATGCGCACACATCCATATGCATATGCTCTAGTGTCCTAGTTAGGCCGATCCCTAAAGAATAATAGTGCCTAGTGTACCTATATGCGTCCATAGCATCCACTAGCAAACACTTGCAACCACTAGCATACATAATTCCTAACATGTTTTATTAACATGTTTACATCAAATCCTACAATCCATAGGTTAAATCCTAAGTTCTACCTTCCCAAAGGATAATAAAGGAAAGAACCTATTCAAATCTAAAGATGGAAAAAGGAATTCTAAAAATTACTATAAAAAAGATGAGGATAGGAAGTACAAATCTTGTCTTCTTCTTCCCAGGCGGCGTCTGCAACATCATCTCCCCATTGCACCTTCACCAGTGGAACCTACTTATTCCTTAGTCGCTTGATGTCTCTTCCAAAAATCTTCATAGTGATATACTGAACAAAAGCTTCCCTTTCTACCTCCACCTCCTCCAACTGAATAGGCTCCACAACCTCCGTAGAGTCATATAAGCACTTTCGCAAGTGCAAAACATGGAAAACGTCGTGCACTCCTGCGAGCCTATCAGGTAGCCTTACTCGATAAGCCATCTTCCCGACTCTCTCTATGATAGGAAATAGTCCAACAAATTTAGGGGCTAACTTTCCATTTGATCCGAACCTTCCCACCTTCCTATGCGGGTATACTTTGATAAAAACTAAGTCTCCAACCCCAAACCCTGAGTCTCTCCTCTGCTTATCTGCATAAGAATTCTACATGTCTTGAGCTGTCTTCGTCCTTCTCCGAATCAAATCCACCCTCTCAGATGTCTCTCTGACCATATCCAGTCCAAGTAATAACTTCTCCGTTGACTCAACCCAACATGATGGGGACTTGCAAGGTCTCCCATATAAAGCCTCAAACGGTGCCATCCCTATGTTTGCTTGATAACTATTATTGTAGGCAAACTCAACCAATAGAAGATGCTACTCCCAAGTACCTCCAAAGTCCAAAATTCACATCCGTAGCAAATCCACAAGCACCCTATTTACCCTCTCCGTTTGGCCATCTGTCCGGGGGTGATAGGTCGTACTCAACCTAAGTTGCATCCCTATCGCCTCCTGTAAGATTCTCCAAAACTCACTAGTGAAAATGGGATCTCTACCACTAACAATGCTAGAAGGAACTCCGTGTAGATGGACTATCTCTCAAATATACAAGGATGCCAAATATGAAGTCGTGGGATGAAGTGGGCACTCTTGGTCAATCTATCAACAATCACCCAAACGCTAGTGTTCCCCTTCCTAGAGCGGGGTAAACCATCAATGAAATCCACAGAAATACTGTTCCACTTCCACTCCGGCAAATCTAAGGGCTGAAGTAATCCACCGGGCTTCTGCTGCTCTACTTTTAACCTTTGGCATATGAGACACTTAGCTACGAATTCCGCCACGTCCTTCTTCATGCCACCCCAATAGAACATCCTCTTCATATCCCAATACATTTTGTCACCACTCGAATGAATAGTCATACGGGAATGGTGCGCCTCCTCCAAAACTACTCTCAACAAGTCACTGGCATGTGGAACACAAAGCCTCTCATCTCTCCTACGCCACCCCTTGCTATCTATGGAATAATGTTAGAGATGCCTAGAGACCTCTCTTCGGCTAATCCTATCCATAATGTCCATGAGCTCCGAATCCTCCCGCTGTCTTGAGCTAATTTGATCCATAAGGGTAGGCCTCACCTCTAATGTCGCCAACAATCCAGGAGTAATATCCGTAGAGCACTTAAAATTAAAAGTAGAAATAAACTCCAAGCTCCTCCACTCTACGAACATAGGACTAAGGGTTGCTTTCATTCTACTCAATGCATCCACAACAACTATACCCTTGCCAAGGGTATAAGCTATCTCAAAATCATACGAGGCTAAAAACTCCATCCACCTCTGTTGCCTCAAGTTCAAGTCCTTCTGCAAGAATAGGTACTTTATAGACATATGGTTAGTAAAAAGCTCAAACTCTCTTCAAGCAAATAGTGCCTCTAAGACTTAAGTGCAAAAACTATGGCAGCCAACTCCAAATCGTGGGTAGGGTAGTTCTTCTCATGCGTCCTCAACTTCCTACTGCCATAACACACTACCCTCCCTTCTTGCATCAACACCGCTCCTAGACCCATCCCGCATGCATCAGTGTATACAGTCAAAAGCTTAGCTCCGTCGGGTAAAACTAACACTGGTGCACTAGTAAGGGCTCTCTTAAGCTTCGTGAAGGAATCCTCAAAATCCATGTCCCACACAAAAGCTTTATTTTTCTTAGTAAGGCAAGTGAGTGGTGCCGAAATCTTGGCAAAGTCTCTAATGAACTTCCTATAGTAGCCAGCCAATCCTAGGAAGCTCATAACCTCGGTAAATTTCTTAGGGGCCTTCCAATCTTGCACTGCAATAACCTTGGCGTGGTCAACAGCCAAACCTTCCTTCGAAACTATGTGCCCTAAGAAACAAACTTCCTCTCTCCAAAAACGATAGTTCGAAAACTTAGCTCTTAAATGATGACTCTGAAGTTTTCTAAGGACCTCTTCCAAATGAACAGCATGCTCCTCCATATTCTTGTAAAATACCAAGATATCATCCACAAATACCACCACAAACTTATTTAGGACATCCCTAAAGATGCGGCTCATGAAATCAACGAAATAGGCAGGAGCATTGGTTAGCCCAAAAGGCATAACCAACCACTCGAAGAAACCGTCCGATGTCCTAAAGGCAGTCTTATTTATACTGTCCTCCGACACCCTAAGCTGATGGAATCCCGTGGCTAAGTCAAGATGACAGAAAATTGAAGAACCTACTAACTAGTCAAACAATCATCCATCCTAGGGAGTGGATATCGGTTTTTCTTGGTGAGCTTATTTAATTCCCTATAGTCCACGCAAAGTCGGAGAGATCCATCCGCCTTAGTGGCGAAGAAGACTGGCGCTCCCCACTCCGGTTTGCTCCTTCTTATGAATCCCTTCTCCAAAAGTTCACAAATCTATTTGCTCAATTCTTTCCTCTCCCTAGGTGCCATGAGCCTCACAGGTAATGCTACTGGCTTGGCATTCTCGGTCAAATAAATCCTGAAGTCAATCTCTCTCTTAGGAGGCAGTCCCCTAACCTCCTCAAAGACGTATGAAAAATCTCTGATGATAGGAACCGAATGCAACTATGATGAAGATGAATCAAGGGAATAGAGAAAACTCAACATGACTTACCCTTGCGGGTCGCAAGATACCTCTAGAGTCCTACCACTGCAAGTCACAAGTCTATCGACTCTCCTCTCGCAGTCTAATATGGCTCCGTATGTGGATAGCCAAACCATCCCTAAGATCATCCTATACCTCGAGAATCCCATATCATAGGCGTCGTAGTCAGATTCTACGCCTAGGATAATGATTTTCAAACCCCTACAAACCATATATAAGAGTGACGATCCTCCTATGGGGTTTGAAACAATAATGGGGTTGTAAGGACCCGATTCTTCGACTTCCGAATATCGACATCAATACGTCCACTGTATCGACTGCCGAGCCATCGAATGCCTGAAAACTAAATTCTTAGGGTTTAAGAAAGAGGAGGTAGAAGAAAACAGAAGAAAAAGAAAGAAGAAATAACAGAAAACACAGAACCATATCAGAATCTCACATTCGCAGCGGAACAATATATAATAGATAATCACTAGTTTTTTTTTAAACAAAGAACTATATCAGTTTATACATACATCAATCAGAGTCAATATACAACTCAATACAACAATGGACAGTTATATAAACTTGTCCTCATACAGAATACACAGCGGAATATATAAACAAGTACGGATGTACGTTTCGCCATCCAGCTTGCTTCCAAAGCTCCAGAATATCCATAATATCTTGATAACATAACTCTAGGCTGCCCGTGTGGAAAATAATGGGCACCCAGAGTTTAGAAGGGAAACAATAAACTACGAGTCAGTCATGGTGACTAGTGTGAGATCGTAAAAAAAGTTATTTTTCAAAAAGAAAATAAAACATATTCGCAATGCTTTTGGAAAATGAAACTACCATAAGACCTCCCGCCACACACACACACAATGCAAACGCAGAATTGGAGGAGATTTCTTCTTATGATGGTCAAAGATGCTTACTACGCAAATCATTGGATGTTTGCACAAAAAATGGGCAAACACCTCCAAGTCGTATGATTTAGTCGATTTTATGTTGTTTTTAGTATTTGGGTGATTTATGCAAATATGTAAAAAGCAGGGACAAAACTGTAAAAGACACAGATTTATAGTGGTTCAGCCAGAATGTGCCTACGTCCACTTTATATATTATTTCTCCTTTCTTATTCAGATTACAAGTACAAAGCTTTGATACCAGTATATGAAAGTTGTTTGAAAGTTCTATCCGTGCTTGAGCTCTCAAACTTGTCTCCCATTGTTGTAGCCCTACCCCTCTATTTATAGAGTGAGGCTGAGGGTAGGGGTCTTGGATGTATATAGCTTCTGGTGGGCCTGGGCTGGTGCAATCTGGCGTGGCCAGGTCGGTTCGGCAACGCCTTGGTTCAGAGGTGGTTGGAGTGGCTTTGGTCCGGTGATGGTTGATTCGGTAGTGGCTCTGGTCCGGGAATATGTTGGTTCGGCAGTGGCTCTGGTTCAGTGAGGGTTGGTTCGACAGTGGCTCTGGTCCGGGAATATGTTGGTTTGGCAGTGGCTCTGGTTCGGTGAGGGTTGGTTCGGCAGTGGCTCTGGTTCGATGATGGGTGGAGCTGGGTTGGTTCGGCAGGACTTTGGTCCGGTAGTGAATGGAGCTGGGTTGGTTCGGCAGGACTTTGGTCCGGTAGTGAATGGAGCTAGGTTGGTTCGGCGACTTTGGTCTGGTAGTGAGTGGAGCTGAGGACTGGTCCGATAGCATGCTTCTAGTTTGTTTGTTGAGGTCTGGACCGGTAGTAGAGGATTGGTTCGGTAGTGTTTACCTTGGCTCGGTTAGGCTATGGAAATGAGTTGGTTCGGTTTTCCATGGTTGTGAATCCGGTTCGGGAGTGGTGGAAACATACCCAACATTTGCCCCCCCAAAGTGGGGCATATGCCAACATATGTCGCGCTTTGTTTTAGCTTGGACGTTCCCATTCGGTCCTACGTGCCAAACCAGTTGGTTCGGTCATCTTTGTTTGCCTATAAATATGGGCTTCTTGTCTCTCGTTATTCCCTACCAAGTGAGTTAGCCGAATTAGATTTGCCGGATCACGCTTGACTACCGAATCAGGTGATTGCCGAATGACTTTCGTGTTTCGAACTACCGAACGAACTCGTGGAGTTCGAGTGCCGAATGAATCTTCGTGCCTTGAACTACTGAATGGGCTTGAGTGCCGAATGAAACTTCGCGCCTTGAACTACCGAATGGGCTTGGTTGCCGAATGAAGCTTCGTGCCTTGAATTACCGAATGGGCTTGAGTGCCGAATGAAACTTGAACCTTGTTATACTGAATGAGTTTATGTGTTTATAAGTGAAACTCTAGACAACATACACTCGTTCGTTTATATCTCTATATCCTTATTCTAACAATGTGTTTTCTCGTGTTGCAGATAATGTCTCATAAAGTTGAAACCCGATCAAAAAAGAAGAAATCCCAGGACAGAGAAGATCCTTCCACAGTGCCCCCAGCTCAGTCAGGACCGGGATGTCATAGGCCCACCCCGAGGTCACTAGTAGATGGGTATAGCCCTCAGGAGCTTCTGAACTCACCTCCTGACTATTTCCCTAGCTCTCTCAAAGGCGAGCAGCTTGATGTTATTTCTCGCTCCTTTGGGATTGACAGAGCACGTATGCTATTGCCGGGGGAAGGAGTGATGCCATATAATCCCCCCAAAGGATATTTCGCTTACAGTAGGTACCATTGCATGTGTGGGGCCATTCCCCCGATTAATGCTTGGATAGTCATCTTCATCACCTACTTGAAGGTGGCTCCATTCCAGCTTCAGCCTAACTCCTAAGCCATCTTGTTGAGCTTGTTTGTCATCTTCCAGAGGAGATACGGGCGCCCTCCTTCCAACCGGGAAATCCGGTATCTGTACAACTTAAGAGGCTACAAGAAGGGGTCTCCGTATATTAGCTTGGAGTCGGCCGTGTCCTTCAAGCCAGTCCTGGATTTATATTCGAAGTTCAGCATGTTCAAAAAGGAATGGTTTTTCATCAAGGATGGCTCTGTTTCCATCCGCCGCTTCACCTCTGGCTGTAAGTTGAAGCTTATTTATGATTTCCGTTCTGATTGTAATGCTTCTTCTTATGTGCTTTTATTTCTTGCTAGCGACATGTGGTTTTGCGGTCGTGGAGAACGATCGCCTGGTTCAGATGGTTGTGGAAATAAAAGCCATTATGGGAAGGGATAGGTCGGCTTCTTACCTGATCAGGAACGCTACACTTCTGGGGCACAACCTTATTCTACCACATCAGTCTGTGGTCAAGCAGAGAGACACGGCGGAGGAGAGGGCTGCCAAAGCTACAGGAGGGGCCACGGCGAAGAGCAGCAAGAGGAGACCCTTCTCGATACATCCAGTCGCCGGGGGGAAGAAACTCAAGAAGTCCGATGGACCCTCTCCCAGCACACATCCAGATGTTCAGGAGGAGGAAAATGTGGAGGGGGAAAAAGGCGAGGATGAAGGAGGTGAGACAGAGAGTGGAAGTGGTAGAGAAGGTGATGCTGATCGTCATGGCAATGATGGTGGCGAAGGACAGGGCGGTGATGGCACCGGGGCTTTGCCTCCTAGGCAGGCAGGCGTGAATCAAGAGTGGACGGATGACGCTCTCCGCCAAGCCTTCGAAGAGTTGGAGGAAGGACCGGCCCTGGCAGAGAAGCCCAAAAAGCTGGTAAGGCCGGGACTGGCGCCGATTTATCTTCCGGGAGTGCTTCTACTAATGCAACTTCTGCGATTCAAGGTGAATTTCTTTTCATTCTTTTTAATTCTTGAATGATGGCTCAATGCATGCTGGTGACACTTGGTTTTCATTCCAGGAGCGGGCAAAACGGCCAAGACCTCAGATCTTCGGCACAGGCTTGAACAATACAAACTTCTCAAAGCTTCTGCCAAACCGAAGCCTCCTACTAACCGCCCTGGAGACGTAGTCGGCTATCGTCCTCTTCTTGGAGTTATTGAAGAAGATATACAAAAGAGGAAGAGGAGTCGATCTTCGTTTGAATCTCCTCCTGGCCCTCCGGCCCCACTCCAGCCTATTCACGATATTACGGAGGAGGATACTGAGTTTATGCCCTCCCACATCCGCCTGAGAATCCAACCATCACCCCGATAGATCACCCTGGCTTGGTTCGTAATCCGTTTGCGGGTCATCCAGACCTGGACCCGGCCTCTCATGACATCTCCTTCGATGAGGCTACTGGTGAGCACCTTCTCCCTCGCAATCCTATGGTACGGGTGCTTGACGAAGCTAAGTCCCTGGACCTTGATTTGCTTACCACCCGGGTTGTAACTCTGGGGGATGAAGCTAAGGCGAACATCGACCAGGTTGCCGAGGAGACCAGGAAATTGATGGGGCATCATGCCCGACTAGTCAAGGCCGGGGATGAAAATGGGAGTGCCAACATTCGACTATGGTTAATGGTTTCCGACCAGGCTAAGCAACTCGCCGATCAAGCCATTCAAATTTCTCAGCACGAGCCTGCATCCAGGCAACTGAAGAAGACTATGGAAGAGGCCAGTAGGGCAGAGTTGCGAAAAATGGAGGCCGCCTGCAAGGAGCGGATTGACATGGTCATTGCGACGGTGGATGAGGTTCGACAAGTGGACCTCGAGCGGGCACAGAAATTATCGCGGAGACTTGACGCCGCGGAGCTTGCTCAGTCCAGGTTGAAGGAGGAGATGGAGGCAATGAGGATATCCTTTCAGGCTGACCGCTCAGGATATCGATCGGAGAGGGATGCTACCGTTGCAAAGCTGTGTGCTTTTGAGGCCCGAATGAGGGAGCTTGAGGAAAACGAGGGGATGATGGATGAGATGCTCCAGGATATGTATTTCCGCACTAGGAAACAGGGTGACTTATCCTGGATGGATGATTACCCCCGAGTTATGGCCAGGATTTATCTCAGGGCTTTGGAGGAGGCTAGGGCTGATGTTGATAAAGAGGGTGGCGCGGTCTTCAGAATGGATGTGGTCACTTCCCAGTTTACCAAGGAGGAGATGGTGGCGGTGAAGGAGGGTATGCGGCTGCTTGCCGCTGAAGAGGCAACTGTGCAAGTAGAGGATGATGATCAGGATGGTCAGGAAGCGGGCGTTGGTAAGTCTTCCCTTCTAGTCTTTCCGTTAACTTGGTTGCTTATCACTAATGAATTCTTTCTTTGACCGGACAGGTGGGCAACGGGACAAGGGTAAAGCTCCGACGCAGCCGGCTCCTTGATTGACCTGGATATCTTTTTGTGGACTTGACATTGTTGTATATGTTAGTCTCAAAACAGTAACGTAACTTTTAGGTTGTAATTATGTTACTAGTAATAAACAACATTATTCTTGACGTGTAATTTTTTAACTTTAGCTGATTCTGTCGTATTTGAATGCTTTTGTTATTTTGACATGTTGTATGAGAAATATAGCTATGCATATGCTTGTAATTCAGTTGTGTTTGATGTCAAGTTCTTGCTTAAAACATAATTTCATGTCTTGCAATGTTAGTGTTGTGTGTGAATAAATTATAGCCATGTATTTATACACGGAAGAAGAAAATACCACCCTTCATATTTTACTTATAGATGGCAGCTTTGAATGTCTTGTGTGATTGAGTATGGAATGCGGCATAGTGTCCTGTTGTGAGTTCCCACTCCCATTAGCGAATGTCTCCTATTCTGTGTCATGTACTTTAGGGATCGTTATAGAGGATAGGAGGAAAGTTTTTTAAATAAAATTGAAATATGGGAAATAGTAAAACTTCCAATCACGGAAGGCCTTCGATGTGCTTAAGTTCATGGCAAACAGGCTTTGTAGTCACTTTCCCTAGCTGTGGGTCTTAGAGACATTTGTCACCCATCTTACGCCTCCGCGGGGAGTTAATCTTTTTTACCACAGCCGTACTTAAGACACATCGGAGCCGAGATCGCGCACAGTAACTACCCGGGCCATTATGGCCCGTAATCGTGGGTATTATTCGATTTACTGTGGTCGGCTAGCATGGGTGCCGATCGCCAACCATGAACTACCCCTGGCTGGCCACACCTTATGTTGGGGCTTAAAGTAGGTTCACAGTTGCCGGCGAGCCGAACACCGTAATGAGCTGCCTTTGCTATAGTCGGCCTTCTCGGTGGCTTATAATCGGCTCATTACAGTTGGCTTTGAGGGCCGTCGCGAGCAATGAGTTAACCCACAGCAGAGGGATACCAGAGCAAAAGTGTCTCATTGGCGAGGGCATAGATTCGTATAGTACCTGTTAGGTCTCGTCCAGGAGAAGTCGCGCTGTGGAGCGCCTTGAATGAAAATGCTATTTGCACAGGATTTTGTTCAACAGAAAAGGATAAAGTTAACAAGCAGCAAAGATATAAAGGAACAAGTTAAAAAAGAGGCAAGGTTTTTTAAAGTGGTTCGGCATGAAAATGCCTACGTCCACTGATTCTCTTTGTTAATTCACTTCATATGGGCAGTACAAGTTAAGAAAAGTATCGACGAAGGTGTTGGATGTTCCATGCCCTCTAAAACACCTCCCCGTCCACTGTTGACAAAATATAAGCTCCGTTGTGGAGATCTTTATGAATTACATATGGCCCGTCCCAAACTGGATCTAGTGCTCCGGGGCGCGGGAAGATTCGCTTGAGGACAAGATCTCCTTTTTGTAAGCTATGATGCTTGAATTTGGAGTTGTATTGCATTGCCACTTTTTGCTTGTAAGCTGCTGCTTTGAGGGCTGCATCATTTCTTCTTTCCTCAATTAGATCCAAGGACATGTGGAGGAGCTCTTCGTTCTCTTCTGGGTTATAGTAGATCCTACGGTGGGAAGGCACTATAGTTTCAACTGGGAGCATGGCCTCCGATCCGTATGCCAAAGAGAAAGGAGTATGCCCCGTTGATGTTCTGAAAGATGTGCGATAGACCCACAGTGTCGTAGGAAGTTCATCCACCTAAGCACCTTTTGACTTTTCGAGTTTCTTTTTTATTAGAGTTTTGAGAATTTTGTTGACGGCTTCGACTTGTCCGTTTGCCTGGGGGTAAGCTACGGATGAGAAGCTTTTGTGAATTCCATGCTCTTGGCACCAGTTGGCGAACTCTTCGCTGTCAATTTGAAGTCCATTGTCCGATATGATTTTGAATGGGACTCCGTACCTGCATAGAACGTTTTTGATCAAGAAGTTAATAACTTTTGCTGAAGATACTTTATTTAGGGGTTCTGCTTCCACCCATTTGGTGAAATAGTCGACTGCCACTATAGCATATTTAGCCCCGCCTCGGCCCATTGGCAGTTCGCCGATCAAGTCAATTCCCCATACTGCAAAAGGCCAGGGGCTGCTCATTTGAGTAATCTCAGTTTTTGGTAGCCGCAGAATCTTAGCAAACTTTTGATATCTGTCACATTTTCTGACGAAATCTAAGGCGTCCTTGCTTAAGGTGGGCCAGAAATATCCATATCGGAGTATCTTTTTTGCCAAAGTCTGCCCTCTAGTGTGATCTCCGCAGCTTCCTTGATGGATGTTGGATAAGATTTCCTTGGCTTCCCTTCCAACGACACACCTTAATAAGGGGTTAGAGAGGCCACACCGATAGAGGATGCACTCTTGTATTGTGTAGCGGAAAGCTTTCCTCAAGATTTTTTTGACTTCGTTACGCCCGTTGGGTAGTGCGCCACTTTGTAAGTAGTCTCGGATGGGAGTCATCCAAGTTGCTTCTTCGGTTGCAGCTATCAGATTCACTTGCTCAAAACTTGGGGTCAGTTGCTTTGAGATGGCTACTGCTCCGGAAATAGCACCGTCTCTCATGCTAGCTTGCTTCGCCAATTCGTCAGCCTCTTGGTTCTCTTCCCGAGGGATGTGTTTGATTAAATAGCGATCCAATCGATTGAGAAGCAACTTGGTCTTCTTTAAATATGCCATGAGTCGTTCTTCTCGAGCCTGGAATTCTCCTAGTATCTGATTTACAATAAGTTGAGAATCGCTATGAAGACACAAAGAATTGGCTCCGATTTCTAAGGCAAGTTCTAATCCAGCTATCACTGCTTCATACTCTGCATCGTTGTTGGTGGCAGCGAATTCCAACCTTATAGCATAGTGTAGCTTATTTCCCCTGGGAGTGATTATTACCACACCTACCTCCGAGCCTTGTTCGTTTGACGCACCATCCACAAAGAGATTCCACTTGATGTCTTATGTTATTTCCGATTGCTCCTTACCTTCGTTGGTAGTGAATTCGGCGATGAAATCGGCCATGGCTTGTCCCTTGATGGCGGTGCGAGGATGGTAGGTGATATCATATTGACTTAGTTCAATGCACCATTTAAGTAGTCGCCCAGAAGTGTCGGGACGATGGAGTACCTGCCTCAGTGGTTGATCGGTCAGAACTCTGATGGAATGGGACTGGAAGTAGTGACGCAGTTTCCGTGATGTGATTAGCAAACAGTATGCTAGTTTCTCAAGTTTAGGATATCTGGCTTCTGCCCCTGTAAACCTCTTGCTTACAAAGTATACTGGCCGCTGCGTGCGTTCATCTTCTCTAACCAATGCGGCGCTTAGAGCATGAGATGACACAGCAAGGTATAGGTATAGCTCTTCGCCTTTGTTCGGAGTTGAGAGTACTGGTGGTCTTTGGAGGTGTTCGATTAAGCTAAGGAAAGCTGTTAAGCATTCGTCAGTCCACTCGAATTTTCCTTTCTTTTTCTTTAGAGCTTCGAAGAAGGGGATGCATTTGTCGGTCGCTTTGGAGATGAATCTGCTCAGGGCGGCCACCTTCCCATTTAGGCTCTGCATTTCCTTTCGGGTAGAAGGTATCCTGATATCTTTCAGAGCTCGGACTTGTTCAGGGTTTGCTTCAATCCCTCTGGCATGGACGATGAATCCTAGAAACTTTCCTGATGATACTCCGAAGGAGCACTTTAGGGGATTTCGCTTCATTCCATATTAGCGAAGTACTTGAAACATTTCGTCCAGGTGGCTTACGTGATCGTCGGCTCCCCTTGACTTTACCAGCATGTCATCCACATAAACTTCCATAGTTTGTCCTATTAGCCTTGCAAACATCTTGTTGACGAGGCGCTGATAGGTGCCCCTGCGTTTTTAAGTCAGAAAGGCATTACCTTGTAGCAGTACAATCCCCGATCAGTGATGGAACTAGTGTGGTCTTGATCGGGAGCATGCATAGGAATTTGGTTATATCCTGAGTATGCGTCCATAAAAGATAAGAGTTCGTGCCCGGCTGTGCTGTCCACAAGCTGATCGATTCGGGGAAGTGGGAAGCAATCCTTCGGGCAGGCGTCATTTAAGTTGGAGAAGTCAATGCATGTTCGCCACTTCCCATTAGCCTTCTTTACCAGCACCAGGTTGGCGATCCACTCTGGGTAGATGGATTCTCGTATGAAGTCATTGGCAAGTAGGTTCTTTACTTCTTCATCGAGGGCTGTTGATCGTTCAGCCCCTATACTTCTCTTTTTCTGTTTTACTGGCGCCCTGGTAGGATCGATGTTTAGTACGTGGCATGCTATGTCAAGGGAGATTCCGGTCATGTCAGCGTGTGACCATGCAAATACATCCAAGTTGTGGCGGAGAAAATCAATGAGTTGTTCCTTCAATTCTGCTTTTAGTTGGGACCCGACTTTCAATAGTCTACTCGAGTCATGTCGGTCTACAGACACAAGTTCCATAGCCTCTGCAGGCTTGGCGGTGCCCTCCTCCTCTTTGTCCCTGGGGTCTAATTCATTGAAAGGGTCGCTGGTATATCGAAGAGGAGGGGCTTTCTTTAGTTGTTATGCTTCCAAACTTTTTGTGCAGAGGGCAATCTATACACTCTTCCCTTTATCCTTCCTGTGGTTGTTGCGAAGTTCAGTTACATAGCAGTCTCGAGCAATGTCCTGGTCTCCCTCTACTTCCCCTACTCCATTGTCCGTTGGGAATTCCATCTTTAGGCACCATGGAGCCAGGACAATTTGGAAGTCAGACAAGGCTGGCCTTCCTAAGAAGGCGTTGTAGGCCGAGTGGTTTCTATCAGCACAAATGTCTGTTTCCGCACAACGGAGCGGGGATGACTTCCAATTTCAACAAAGAGGTCCAGTTGACCGAGGGGAATCTTCGCATCTCCAGTGAAACCGTGTAGTGGTTTATTGCAGGGAGAAACATCCTTTATTAACAGTTTCATTTTGTCAAATGCATGCTTGAATAGAATATTTACTGAGCTTCCAGTGTCTACTAGAATTCGAAAAACTTCGGCTGGACCGAGCCGGGCAGAGATAACCATGGGATCCATGTGAGGGTACTGCCTCCCCTCTAGGTCACGCCTACTAAATGTGATGTCATCACTCTCTTTCCGCTTCGGGTGGCGTTCTTCTATAATAGAGATAACGCAGTCTTCATTGTTTCTAAGTGACTTTCCATATCTTTCCATCGCCGCCCAGCTTCTGTCGGCGATGTGTGGTCCTGCCGAGATGGTATGGACCACTATCTTCTCTTGGCTGGAGCCGCTAGTGTTGTGGTTTCCTCTGCCTATCTCTGGGGAGGGTAGCCTTGGGTTCTCATTGGCAAGAGCTGGAGTCCTGTTCTGACCTTTTACATAGCATTCCAGTCTCTTCCTTCTGATGTGTTCTTCAATCAAGTCCCGGAGATGATGGCATTCATTGGTATCATGCCCATGAGATTCGTGCGTTATCCGATTCCTTCTTGTATGGTGGCCGTTTGTATCTAACTTCGTCTTGGGTGGCAAGGAAGATGTTTTCGATGGTTTCATTCAAAGGAGTGTAAGTGTCGAATCTCGGTCCTGGCCGATATAGGCGCTTTTCTCCCTTCTTGCATCTAGCATTATCTCTAGAATCATTTCTTCGAACGTCCTTTGCTACAGCGGGCGTGTTGCCATGAGTTGCCTTATTTTGTTGCCCTGACTACCCCTCAGTGGCAGCGTCTTCAAGCCTCATATATTTCCCGGCTTCATGGAAGAAATCGGGTAAAGTAGCTGGTTTTTCTTTGGTCAATCTTCTAGCAAATTTAGTATCCGGATGCACACCACTACAGAGGGCCATTAAGATAAGCTTCTCATCGGCATCTTGGACTGCGGCCGTTGCGGCATTGGATCGGGTTAGGTATTGCTGCAGATTCTCTCCAGGTTTCTGTTTGATACTTGATAAGGAATAAGCGTCCTTGGGTTGTTCCACATGAATGCGAAACTGGCTGGTAAACTTTTCTTTCAGCATCTCCCACGAGCTGATGGATCCTTGGGGTAGATGACAGAACCAGGAGGTAGCTAGATCTGCTAAGAATAGTGGAAAGCATTTGCACAATACTCCCTCTGTTGCTCCACTCATGAGCATATGCTGTGTGTATCTCTGTAAGTGTACAACGGGGTCGGAGGTTCCTTTGTAAGGTTCCATTGTTGGCATTTTCCATTCTCGGGAGGTGATGGCAATTTCGATATTGCGGGCGAAAGGGCTGGTTACCCTAGCGCCTATCCCTCGATCTCTTTGATCCCGTTGGACGCACTCTCTGAACAAGCGTGCCATTCTTTCATCAGAATTTGGAGCAGATAGAAATGAGTTTGGTTCTGCTCTGTGGGACTGATTCCGTCCAGATGACCTGTAGGGATGGTATCGTCTATCATTCTTGATATTTTCCAGTGGCTGTCTTTGGTCTTCTGGAAGCATGCTAGGGTCAGCTATAGTTGGTCCTTGCCTTGATCTTCCCCTGTTGGGTTCTGATCTAAGCACTTCCTCGGGTCCAACTTCGGGCTGGACTCTAGCTCGGCCCCGTTCACTGGTGTTTCCATGGTTAGGCAGTACGACAGGCTCAGCTACAGTTGTCCTCCGCCCGGTACCTCCCCCGTTGGGTTCGGTTCCAAGCGTTTCCTCAGGTCTAACTTCGGGCTGAGCTCGGTCTCGACTCCTACCATGGCCGCTTTTGTCGTTAGCTCCTTCGAAGAAGGAAGATCTTTGTTGCCTCTGAGATCCTCCAGACTGGGACTCACCCCATGATTCAGTGTTGCGGTTGGACTCTTCAGCATCCCTTAAGCATGACATGAGTTGGTCCACCAAGGCTTCCTGCTGGGATGTGAAGCGGTTAGTCACTTCAGCCACAACCCTGTCTAGATCTGCCCTAGTAATTGCTGCCGGCTGTTCTGTGGCAGGGGTTGTCGGATTTGCCTGACCTTCATTTGGTACTACTGCTGGAAGGGGACGATTTACTTGATCTGTGACCACTGGATCTGGAAGACTGCTGGTTGCGATGTTTTTTCCTTTGTTAACATCTTTCTTCTGCTTGGGAGGCATGTCTTCCAAGTAATGTGCGACGCTGATAGGAAGAAAGTTAAGTGGGAGAAGCTGAAGTCCGGGGTTCAGTGCTCTTAGTGAAAGCACCAAAAATGTTTGCACAAAAAATGGGCAAACACCTCCAAGTCGTATGATTTAGTCGATTTTATGTTGTTTTTAGTGATCTGGGTGATTTATGCAAATATGTAAAAAGCAGGGACTAAACTGTAAAAGACACACAGATTTATATTGGTTCAGCCAGAATGTGCTTACGTCCACTTTATATATTATTTCTCATTTCTTGTTCAGATTACAAGTACAAAGCTTTGATACCAGTATATGAAAGTTGTTTGAAAGTTCTATCCGTGCTTGAGCTCTCAAACTTGTCTCCCATTGTTGTACCCCTACCCCTCTATTTATAGAGTGAGGCTGGGGGTAGGCGTCTTGGATGTATATAGCTGCTGGTGGGCCTGGGCTGGTGCAATTTGGCCTGGCCAGGTCGGTTCGGCAACGCCTTGGTTCAGAGGTGGTTGGAGTGGCTTTGGTTCGGTGATGGTTGGTTCGGTAGTGGCTCTGGTCCGGGAATATGTTGGTTCGGCAGTGGCTCTGGTTCGGTGAGGGTTGGTTCGGTAGTGGCTCTGGTCCGGGAATATGTTGGTTCGGCAGTGGCTCTGGTTCGGTGAGGGTTGGTTCGGCAGTGGCTCTGGTTCGATGATGGGTGGAGCGGGGTTGGTTCGGCAGGACTTTGGTCCGGTAGTGAATGGAGCTGGGTTGGTCCGGCAGGACTTTGGTCCGGTAGTGAGTGGAGCTGAGGTCTGGTCCGGTAGCATGCTTCTGGTTTGTTTGTTGAGGTCTGGACCGGTAGTAGAGGATTGGTTCGGTAGTGTTTACCTTGGCTCGGTTAGGCTATGGAAATGAGTTGGTTCGGTTTTCCATGGTTGTGAATCCAGTTCGGCAGTGGTGTAAACATACCCAACATTGGATTATTATTATTAATGTCTAGTGTGGAAAAGATTTCAAAAGTAGAATATTAATCTTAGCCAACATACGACCATTATCGTACGTCTACTATAGCTACCATCTAAACTGGGGTGACCACCATACATAAATGGCAAGTTCTGCAACTAAAACCGTACTGGGTTCGTATTGGGAATTGGATTTCCAACAAATGGTCAGGCCAAGGAACTTCCCATTGCCACATAGGTACGCCTCTGGAAAGATGACCTAAGAAATAACCAAACATTACGGTTAGATCTCTGCCAACACAAGGCCGGGTTACCCCTAACTGGGTAACTACTGACACGAATATGTCATCCCCCGATCGTAACTGATCTTCCCGAGGATCCTCGATTCCAACAACCACAAAGTAATAAATTTGCAGCAACAACATAGGTTAAGTATCTGGGCTCCATACCATGATACCACCTCTATCCAGAAGGAATGACATACACTAAAGGGGTGCTACCCCCTAATAACCTTGCCGCATCCTTCATGTTTTGACCATTTCCGAGGTGTGAGGTCCGATGAAGTCTCGTCCACAAAGCTACGCTTTGTCACAAAGCTATGCTTTGGGTCAACAGATGATCAAAGTAATGATCACAAAGATAAATGATCAAACAAATGATCATATCACAAATGATCAAACAATGATCATTACACAGCAACACTCAGCATGCCACGTTACCAAATTGGGAGTATATTGCTGATAACCTTCAACTACATAACCTCTTAGCTCGTACGTCTCAGAGAAGGGTGTTAAGCTAAGAGAATAAATTCTCCGCCACCAACATAAATGTATTTGAAAGAAATCAGCTTTATATCTCAATTTGTAACATCAGACACACAATCCATACAAGCCTGTTCCGGGATCGAACAGAACCGAAGGCACTTCCAAAGAAGTCCTTGCAATCCAGATATTCACTAATCACGTTCGGACTTCCTGTCACTAAGGGTGATAAAACCTCTATATCGGAGATCAGCCGATGCAGAGTAACTTGACGGTAATCCTATCTTTTTCAAAAATATCCGGTCTTCAACACCGATCATCAAATGCGATCCATTACGACGTATCACATATTCGGAATGGGTTATATGACCCAAAGGTACTTTCCCGACTAACCCGAATAGTGAGCGCTTATTCAAAAATAAGTGTGGCATTCAAATTCAAGCAAATCACAACAAATACCCATTCAAGGTAATTATTGATAGTCGGTTATTTAACTACCAATAGGTCTGCACAGCATTATCAGATTCCAAATAATTTTCCAAATTATTTATTTTCCAAAAATATCTTTACAAGATATATAATTTCCACACTTCAACCATTTGAAAACAAATTTCAATTATTCACTTTTCAATTTATCTTTAAAAGATAAAATCTCAAAACGGTTCATTTTATATTGGAAAAACCATTTCCATACTTATTTAATAACTAGTTTGTAGCCCGTGCCGATGGCACGGATTCAGTTTTTACTTGACATATTGAATATGTTCAATTTGAGATCGGTGTTAAATTTGTTCACGATTTGTTCGGTGGTAAATTTAGCCATCGCTTCCGGATCAAAATTCACTCTTTCAAAAGCGTTCTACATTTTTTACGTTTATTTTTATGTACATACGTTCCACTAAAGGTTATGTTAAATTTTGAACGAAGAGAGTTTAGAAGATGGAAACTGGAGTTGCATAGGGAATATACACTTTACTTCAGAAGTAAGTAAGGTAACTCATGTGAAATCTTAACTATGAATTAATAATCATTGATTGTTAATATTAACTATCAAATAACAAATATTAAACACTAAATATGAGTTATAATGTATTAAGTAAGAATTATTAATTACTTATTATTACAGAAGAAAATATATACTAATAATATGAGAAGAAAATATCGAGTTATTTACTTCATATCCAATTCTAACCACAATCTAGTAAAATTATTGTACGAAGTTTCATGATAAACTCTAATGCAATTTGTTTATCCAACAGAAAAGTCCAAGCTTATTTTTTATGTACAAACTATATGAAAACTAAGCAGATTACATCTTTACATCTTCCAATACCCTTTGAATTTCCATTACCCAAATTAGGCAATGACATTTTTCTCCATATAAGTTAGAACACACTACAACTAAGTGCACAGTTAGTTCAAATTTAATGTATACTGAAGAAAAGAAATGTAATTTGGTATTTCTATTAATCATAGATTACCAATCCAAAAGACCGTGCTTAATGTGTAAGGGAAACTGTATCACTTTTGGTTTTGGATTCACATTCAGCTTTGTGTAATTGGAATTTGAATTGTCCATGTTGCTAAATTAAAATACCATTCAAAGAAATTCCTAGTTATTACCACATTCAGTATTAAAATCAGTTTTCAATTCAGTACGGCCTAACATGTAAAAAACATTTAAAGCATTCAAATTTAAAACTGAATCCGCCTTATATAACAAAAAAAGTTGAAAAGCCATGTTTGCAAGTAATGTTGGGATGCGTTAAGAGTTTTTATGCTAAAAAGCCTTGTGTACTTAGCTTATAACCTCCGTTTACAATTTTGCAATTATCAGGCTATGCAGCTAGGGCTGTCAACGGATACTTTCGGATACGGATAGTGACATATCTGTATCTGTATCCGCTTAATTTTCAGGTATCGGATATTCGTATCTACTTAATTTTCGGTTACGGACGGATATCAGATATTTATTCGCTCCGCCCATAATCAATAAATTTATAAGTATAATTGAAAAGATTTGGGTCAACATAAAACAGTTTTTGTACTAATGTTCATAAAAAACCAAGGAATAAAAAATGTGATGATAAAATATTGTTTTATACTAATATTCGTATGCGTATCCAAAAATATTCAAAAACTAAACACTAAAACTGCCTGTTTTCACTAAAAATGAGCAAAATACAATATCGTAGTAACATCCAATGGTTAGGAAATAGTTGAAAAATCATATATTAATAAATATAATTTTAATTAAATATATATATGCATCAGTTAATCGAACGGATATTTTTCGGGTACAGATATCACAATAACCATATCCGTATCCGGAAAGCTTTGCGGATATCAGATATCCGTATCCGTTTTTCGGATAACGACGGATAATAGATATTTTTCATATTTTCGAATACGGATTCGGACGGATATCGAATTTTTCGGGTACCCATTGACAACCTTATATGCAGCTTCACCGTGGGTAATAAAACTCACTTCAAATATTCATACTAAAAATAATAAATTAATAAACAATTCAAGTGAAAAGGTACGAAAGTAAATATACGGTACATTTATATTCTGATCATTGCTGTATTTCAGACAATTTACTTTATACTAAACCAGTTGGTGTAACAGAGAAGTAGAGATTCAGAAGAGGGTCAGGCGAAGATAAAATAACCGCAGGTGGAGGCAGAGATAAGGATTATTAATTAAGTGATGATGATCAATTAGGGTTTATCAATTTAGCTAAAACATATGGATTACTGTCGGTAATGGAATAGCGGTAATAATAGAGTAAGTAGGATGATGACGCTGGTGTTGAATAGTCAAGGCTATAGATTAATTAGGTCTAGGAATCAAAGTGGAATAAACTGAGACTAAGCAGACGCAAGGAAATGAGGATAATGATGCAAGGGTATCATTGATAATCTAAAAGAACGTGGTTGAAATTAGTTTATGAAATTCTCATTATTAGTAGTAAAGATAAAGATATACAAATAAAAACTTTGTGCGTTGCACGGGTGCGTGGATGATTGGGTGTTTAAGTTGGAAAATCTGTAGAAGAAGGTGAAAGTAATTTCTTTTAAAAATAAATTTATAGAATATTTGAGTTAAGAAGAATGTGTATCAGGATTGTGTATAACTTAGTTAGTATATTAGTTATTAACCATGCATGCATCCACACATTTAGAAACCTGTATCAAATTTGAAGAAATGAAACACATGTCAATTTGACATGTATTTGTAAACTATCACATCGAAAGGTAGATTGTCAAAATCTTTGATCCTTTTATTCTCTCCTCCTTCTAAAATAATATAGGAAGTGTTATTTGAGAATCCTTTTTCGATCTGAAAAGAGAAAATAAAATATATTACAAAAGTACGTGTTTACAAAAGTATACCTTTCAGTTATAATTAATTTTATCCAAATTCTCGTCCTTTTGGATCTTAACAATGGACATCCAAAGCATAACTTATAAACTAAATTAAATTTTAGACTATACATGGTCCATAAAGAATAACACAAAATGAAATAATCAAACAATAATTTGTCTAAAAGCAAATTGCTGATAAATACATGGATGAAAAAGGACGATAATTAATATACAATGAAGAACAACCATTTTTAACACTTATATTGGCAGAAGATGGATCAGAAAATTAAAAACAAAAATTAGATGAAATCAAGTACAACAAAACAGTAAAATATTTGAAAACTTATTAGTTTTTAAAAGAGAAAATAAACTTATTACTACTTCATAATCCAAAAAAGAAAAAATAAGTAAAATCTAACCATCTATAGAGTTATATGCTCACTTGCTTTTCTTATCCAGGTCGGTTTTATCCATTTAAGAGGATAAAAATTATGTATCATATTCTTAACTGAGCAAGAAATTCAGAGCACTGCAGACCATCAATGAACCTCAGTACTGGGCAGGGAGCATCTCAGGTGAGGAAAGTAATATTCGGCCAACAAAGTGCGATAATGATCATTACCATAGCCAAGTAAGAGTCATCAAGATGTGAAATCTGTAGGCATGAGTTCACCACTGATCATCTTTTGGTGGTTGCAAAACGAAGCGAATTCAGGCATGTAGTTCTCTCTTCAGGCGCAATATCAAACATTCAACCTTTCACAGAAGATTTTATTGAATCATCCTAATTGAAGCAGAAATTGAGTAATATCAATTGAAGTGGGAATCGATTTCATTTTAGCAAGGAAAAATGTACACGTTAATCATCAATTTGAAGAGAAGCGGAAGAAAGAGAAATAACTTGAATTTGAGAAATGGGTTGAATAGGTGGAAATCACTGATACATAGAGAATGAATAAGTGGGACAGTAACCGCTGGTACGTGAAGCATATTTACAGTGATGTAGGCAGTTGGCAAAACGTGGGTTTGATAGTTGGAATAAAATAATGATGCAACGATGGGGAGAAATAAGTTAACGGCGTAAAGAGAAAAATAACAGAGTCAATGCTTATATTAGGTGGAGAACCAATAACCATCGGATATGTATTCTTCTATTAAATCTAATCCGTTCTTTGTCTTTGGTTTATCTTTTCGGTTAAAGCATAGGAAATTTGTTATATAGATAAGTAATTCACAAATCTTATTTATTTTCAACATTTGAAAATATTCAATATACTTAAATCAAAATTAAGTATATATTTCCTTCTTTAAGGAAATCATTTTTCTTTCACAAATTTTATTTGAGTCAAAACGAATGTTACGTAAAACATCGTAACGACAACTCAAAACCACTAGTATACGGATTCAAAATTTAGATAGATATATAAATCCCAATACTATATAAAACATTTCCTTTCGAAAACCATTTACTATAACAACAGTGTTATAGTCCACCATTTCTTTATTTCTCGAAAACGTCTATTTCAACAATGAATGTTGAAATCTATGTATTCGATACTTAACAAGTTTTAAAACATCTTTAAATCGTTTTCATTCTATTTCAAATATCACTTTCCCAAAACATCTCCGTTTTATTTAATAATATATTCACTGTCCAAAATTGTGAATATAATTCGTTATCCAAATTCAACATTTCTACATTTTTATTTAAAGGATTATCCACTGTCCAAAATCGTGAATATACTTCCTATATCAAGCTATAATAATTTACTTATCAAAATAAGTAAAATTTCGGATTTATAAAACAATGTTTGTAAATTCCATTTCTATTTAAAAAAAACTTCAATTAAAAAATCCCTTTTTTAAATCAATTCAATTTATAACTCAACTTTATACCCAAAATCCGATTTATAAGTTAATTATTTATAAATCTTTTATTTTACAAAATCTATTCATTTCATAACTTCACAATTTATAAATCTATGAATTTTATTCACTTGTGAAATCCATTTATACTTCATTTTTAACACTTAATAAAACTTGTTTCACAATTCCTATACTTTTAATTTATAAATATTAATCTTAGAAATCTTTTATATAAATCGTTCATAATAATTCAAAAATCTTAATTTAAATAAACCAATCCTTTTAATAATTTACAAAACGTTATTTAAAGCTTATATAACTCCAAAATCATAGTTAAGTACTATTTTCCAAAAATATAACTTTTATAACAATAAAATTATAATGTTTATTTATTTTTAACAATTTAAAATTTAAATAAAACGTATACTTTCAAAAATCACTTTTAAAAATTCTTTTAAATTAAAAATCGTTCCTTCAACATTTTAAAACTCCAAAATCGGTCCAATGATGCAACACACCAATTAGTCAATCACGACAACAAACATCATATATCGATATGAAAATCAATAAATATCACAATATCTGTAATCAAATAAATACTGGTGAGGAATCCAGTTGGATCCCTCCAACTTGTTTCCCTACATCCACAGATGTTAGCACAATACCAATTCCACTTCGAGGTGGAATATCGCGGTATATGGGATTTATAAAATATCATCCGCTATTATGTGGCGCAATAGGGTCTCATCCGCTATATAATGCGGGAAATCAACAACTGCAATATATACATATGCCAATATATATATATTGCTATATACTACTATATATAGTATCACATCCAAATAGCAATCAATCAATAACTGCAAAATCAATTTTTATTTTGAGTGAGAAGATCTCACCTTTGATTTTTAATTTGCCATCCATTTCCATTCCAGTTTGTTTTTCTCGATGTATAGACCTTGTATAAACAATTTTATACAAATTATTAATATTCAAATTAAATCGAATAAATAAATTTCCATTTAGTAAAATTTTATTTTATCTAATCAATTTAATTTTAAACAAATTTTCCTTTTAATAAAATGTTTTCTAGTTACCACCAAAATTACTTAAGTTAACTAAACAAATTAATCACTAAAATAAATTAGTAACTTTAAAACATATATATATATATATGTATATTTATTTTCTTTTGAAACTACATATATATACCTATATAAGTTTCATAAAAATCTAACTTATATAATTTCTTCCAACATTTAAAATCCCTTTTTATTTTCCAAAATTTTCTATATATATTAAATTAAACATAATGGCTTTTATATGTCCTACTGTAACATATATATATTTTCTCTCTGTATATATTTTAGATCTCATCAGTAGATAAATGAATTGCATATATTTATTAAATCAAAAATGAATTGCATACATTTATTAAATCAAAAATTAATCTGTAAAAATAAAAAAAGAACACCTCACTGCTCGAACCAATAACCCAAAAGGTTGTCGACCTTCCAGACGCCTGCCGATTCGCGAACATCACGTCTCGATGCCATCGCCTGATGCCTCACGAAGAAGACCACGAACGACTCGCGACTATCACGCGAGCAAATCCCCAAATCACCTTCGAATGCTCGCCACTTCAACCCTATACGCACGTGCGACCGAGGCCATTACGGCCTGCCGATCTCCCCTCAACGAGATTGCGGTCGATCGAGAATTCCAATAGAGGGACGCCATCTTTTCTGATTTTATAAAGAAGCGGCCATTACTTCGATTTGAACTTGATTTTGAAATTTGGGGAAAATGCGGTTATGGGTTTTGATTTAGTCACGGCCATTGATTTTGAACTGCTCGAGTAAATTTGAAAACAAAGGAGAGGCTCGGCATATAAAATAAGGAACGACGTGATCTTGCAGAGAATAGTCGTTGATATTAGCGTGCTTACCTTACCTCTACAGTGTTTTGATTTGAGGCCAAACGTGCTGATGTTGACCGAATTTAGAATTTAAATTTAAATTGAATTCGATTTAAGTTCAACGCGTTTACTTACCGTGTGCTCTCATAACAACTCCGAAAAATTCGAAATTTGAAATCCGACAAAAATTCAATATTACGGACCCAATGGAACTGGTTTCGTCGAATTCCGAGACTATGCTTCGGAACGCTATTTTCAAATATCGATTCGAACGATAAAATTTCAAAACTGAACAAATCACCTTCAAATTCGATTCTGAAGCTTCTATTATCTTTAGTGTCATCAATATAAATTTTCCAAGCTCTGAAAATATTTTTAACATGTCCAAAATTTACAATTCCGCAATTTATTCAATTTCCAATTATTAAATTCAATAATTTAAATTGCTAAATAAACAGATGTATTTGAAATTCAAGTTAAATTATCATTCAAATATTTAAAATCAATTAAATATTTTCAACTTAAATTGTTCAAAATTCTGGGATGTTACAAATCTTCCCCCCTTAAAAGAATTTCGTCCCGAAATTACAAGTTAGGAAAAATGGTCCTTAACTCGTCTACTATTTTTCACAATCCAATAGTTTTATCTACTTTCCAAAACAAATCTTTTTATTAAAGATCCATTATTAATTCAACTAAATTTCCAACTTCAATTATAGGTTCCAAACAACATTGTTTCCTTAACAATTCAAATTTAAATTTAAATTCAAATTTAAACTTTCAAAATTTTTCTCAAAAATCATCTAACACCCTAAATTTTCGAAAAATTTCGCCAGCGTCTCCTTTGCGCGGCTAGCTCGGTACGACTACAAAATGCCACATTGGGTCCCCAATTTCAAAAAGAAAAGAAAAAGCCAAGCAGCTAGACAAGAAAGTCATCAAATCTCATATTGAAATTTAAATACATACCTTTTTCGAGCAATTCAAATTTATCTTTGAAATCAAAATTCCAATTCCTTTATACACCTGTATATCCTACTAGCCATAATATCTAGTTACAATATTTAAACCATTTTGCACATTTTATTACAAAATTTCGATACTTACTTCTTATACCATTTTTAATTCACTATTGAACTTATATTCATTATCATTCAATTTTACATTTCAAATTTCATTTGAATTCAATTTACAATATCAATTTAATTTGGATTCTGTTTAACTTCTGAATATTGAATTTTATCGATTAACTTTCATTTACAACTGCACTATTTTAAATTAGTTCCAATTACTAGTTCATTACAAATTCCAATTCCTTTATTCAAATTTGTTTTCAACATTCAGTCTCAATTCCAGTTTTATTCTTTTGTTCATTCCCAAAATTTATTTTCAATTCACTATTTTGGTTTATAACCACTCATATTAAACTGGATTTCCAATTCGAATTCAATTTACCTTTCTTTTATAATTATTGAATTTAATTCGTTTCAAACCTTATTCATTTGGTCAATATTCAATTAGCTTCACTTACTAATTTTAGTTTAATACTTCACTTTGTTTTCCACAAATCAAATTCAATTCCAGTTCTATTTACTTTCAAATTCAAAATGAATTTTAACATTCAATTTCATTTTCTTGCACTTGCAATTGCAAATTTATTTATTCATTCACAAATTCATTTATTTTCAATTTGAATCTCATTCCAATCAGATTTCAAATATTTTATAAATTATCAACTTATTTACATTCCATTAATGAATTTTATTTTCAAATATCTTCCTAGAATCCATTCCGAATTATAAATCACATTTACAATTTTACATTGACAAATCCCATTTGTATATGAATTTATTTCCTTATCTTTCAATTCACATATAAAAATTTCATTTTTTAAATGGATTTATCTCCAAAAAAAATTTTGGTTATTATTTTAATTTCTCATTCAACTCCATATAATAATGATAATAATTCAATATTATCACTTCCTAACAACCAAGCATCCATATACTATGATAATTCATAGAAAATTATTTCTTTTCTATACAAAAATAGTTTTGGGCAAAATTATTTCATTTACCCTATTTTAAAACAATACTATGTCGGTTTATCTTGTTTAAGAGTTTAGAAACCCATATCGATTACAGTTAGCTAGACTGCACCGACCAGAATCTATAAACAATCAACCGATAAGTCAACACAATACAAAACAAATTTTATATTCACTAACAAATACGCGCTCATATCTATTATTACACTCATACTCATTCTAGAGTACTACTGACTCTATCTCTAATGAGAAACACCCAACAGAGCCATGGTTGTCGCTTAACCATATGCTCTGATACCATGTTGTA
Source organism: Allium fistulosum (assembly GCA_030737815.1). Classification (NCBI taxonomy): domain Eukaryota; kingdom Viridiplantae; phylum Streptophyta; class Magnoliopsida; order Asparagales; family Amaryllidaceae; genus Allium; species Allium fistulosum. Next base: position 926,123,725 of record CM060906.1, read on the forward strand.
AGGACCCGATTCTTCGACTTCCGAATATCGACATCAATACGTCCACTGTATCGACTGCCGAGCCATCGAATGCCGGAAAACCGAATTCTTATGGTTTAAGAAAGAAGAGGTAGAAGAAAACAAAAGAAAAAGAAAGAAGAAACAACAGAAAAGACAGAACCATATCAGAATCTCACATTCGCAGCGGAACAATATATAATAGATAATCACTAGTTTTTTTTAAACAAAGAACTATATCAATTTATACATACATCAATCAGAGTCAATATACAACTCAATACAACAATGGACAGTTATATAAACTTGTCCTCATACAGAATACACAGCGGAATAAATAAACAAGTACGGATGTACGTTTCGCCATCCAGCTTGCTTCCAAAGCTCCAGAATATCATGATAACATAACTCTAGGCTGCCCGTGTGGAAAATAATGGGCACCCAGAGTTTAGAAGGGAAACAATAAACTCTGAGTCAGTCATGGTGACTATTGTGAGATCGTAAAAACAGTTATTTTTCACAAAGAAAATAAAACAGATTCGCAATGCTTTTGGAAAATGAAACTACTATAAGACCTCTCGCCACACACACAATGCAAATGCAGAATTAGAGGAGATTTCTTCTTATGATAGTCAAAGATGCTTACTACGCAAATCATTGGATTATTATTATTAATGTCTAGTGTGGAAAACATTTCAAAAGTAGAATATTAATCTTAGCCAACATACGACCATTATCGTATGTCTACTATAGCTACCATCTAAACAGTGGTGACCACCATACATAAATGGCAGGTTCTGCAACTAAAACCGTATTGGGTTCGTATTGGGAATTGGATTTCCAACAAATGGTCAGGCCAAGGAACTTCCCATTGCCACATAGGTACGCCTCTGGAAAGACGACCTGAGAAATAACCTAACATTACGGTTAGATCTCTTCCAACACAAGGCCGGGTTACCTCTAACTGGGTAACTACTGACACGAATATGTCATCCCCCGATCGTAACCGATCTTCCCGAGGATCCTCGATTCCAACAACCACAAAGTAATAAATTTGCAGCAACAACATAGGTTAAGTATCTGGGCTCCATACCATGATACCACCTCTATCCAGAAGGAATGACATACACTAAAGGGGCGCTACCCCTTAATAACCTTGCCGCATCCTTCCTGTTTTGACCAATTCCGGGGTGTGAGGTCCGACGAAGTCTCATCCACAAAGCTACGCTTTGTCACAAAGCCATGCTTTGGGTCAACAGATGATCAAAGTAATGATCACAAAGATAAATGATCAAACAAATGATCATATCACAAATGATCAAACAATGATCATTATACAGCAACACTCAGCATGCCACATTACCAAATTGGGAGTATATTGCTGATAACCTTCAACTACATAACCTCTGAGCTCGTACGTCTCAGAGAAGGGTGTTAAGCTAAGAGAATAAATTCTCCGCCACCAACAGAAATGTATTTGAAAGAAATCAGCTTTATATCTCAATCTGTAACGTTAGACACACAATCCATACAAGTATGTTCCGGGATCGAACAGAACCAAAGGCACTTCCAAAGAAGTCCTTGCAATCCAGATATTCACTAATCACGTTCGGACTTCCCGTCACTAAGGGTGATAAAACCTCTATATCGGAGATCAGCCGATGCAGAGTAACTTGACGGTAATCCTTCCGTTTTCAAAAATATCCGGCCTTCAACACCGGTCATCAAATGCGATCCATTACGACGTATCACATATTTGGAATGGGTTATACGACCCAAAGGTCCTTTCCCGGCTAACCCGAATAGTGAGCGCTTATTCAAAAATAAGTGTGGCATTCAAATTCAAGCAAATCACAACAAATACCCATTCAAGGTAATTATTGATAGTCGGTTATTTAACTATCAATAGGTCTGCACAACATTATCAGATTCCAAATAATTTTCCAAATTATTTATTTTCCAAAAATTTCTTTACAAGATATATAATTTCCACACTTCAACCATTTGAAAACAAATTTCAATTATTCACTTTTCAATTTATCTTTAAAAGATAAAATCTCAAAACAGTTCATTTTATATTGGAAAAAACATTTCCATACTTATTTAATAATAAGTAATTCACAAATCTTATTTATTTTCAACATTTGAAAATATTCAATATACTTAAAACAAAATTAAGTATATATTTCATTCTTTAAGGAAATCATTTTCTTTCACAAATTTTATTTAAGTCAAAACGAATGTTACGTAAAACATCGTTACGACAACTCAAAATCACTAGTATAGGGATTCGAAATTTAGATAATATAAATCCCAATACTATATAAAACATTTCCTTTCGGAAACCATTTACTATAACAACGGTGTTATAGTCCACCATTTCTTTATTTCTCGAAAACGTCTATTTCAACAATGAATGTTGAAATCTATGTATTCAATACTTGACACGTTTTAAAACATCTTTAAATCGTTTTCATTCTATTTCAAATATCACTTTCCCAAAACATCTCCGTTTTATTTAATAATATATTCACTGTCCAAAATTGTGAATATAATTCGTTATCCAAATTCAACATTTCTACATTTTTTATTTAAAGGATTATCCACTGTCCAAAATCGTGAATATACTTCCTTTAACAAGCTATAATAATTTACTTATCAAAATAAGTCAAATTTCGGATTTATAAAACAATGTTTGTAAATTCCATTTCTATTTAAAAGAAACTTCAATTAAAAAATCCCTTTTTTAAATCAATTCAATTTATAACTCAACTTTATACCCAAAATCCGATTTATAAGTTAATTATTTATAAATCTTTTATTTTACAAAATCTATTCATTTCATAACTTCACAATTTATAAATCTATGAATTTTATTCACTTGTGAAATCCATTTATACTTCATTTTTAACACTTAATAAAACTTGTTTCACAATTCCTATACTTTTAATTTATAAATATTAATCTTAGAAATCTTTTATATAAACCGTTCATAATAATTCAAAAATCTTAATTTAAATAAACCAGTACTTTTAATAATTTACAAAACGTTATTTAAAGCTTATATAACTCCAAAATCATACTTAAGTACTATTTTCCAAAAATAAAACTTTATAACAATAAAATTATAATGTTTATTTATTTTTAACAATTTAAAATTTAAATAAAACGTATAATTTCAAAAATCACTTTTAAAAATTCTTTTAAATTAAAAATTGTTCCTTTAACATTTTAAAACTCCAAAATCGGTCCAATGATGCAACACACCAATTAGTCAATCACGACAACAAACATCATATATCGATATGAAAATCAACAAATATCACAATATCTGTAATCAAAAAAATACTGGTGAGGAATCCAGTTGGATCCCTCCAACCTGTTTCCCTGCATCGACAGATGTTATCACAATACCAATTCCACTTCGAGGTGGAATATCGAGGTATATGGAATTTATAAAATATCATCCGCTATTATGCGGCGCAATAGGGTCTCATCCGCTATATAATGCGGGAAATCAACAACTGCAATATATACATATGCCAATATATATATATATATATTGCTATATACTACTATATATAGTATCACATCCAAATAGCAATGAATCAATAACTGCAAAATCAATTTTTATTTTGAGTGAGAAGATCTCACCTTTGATTTTTAATTTGCCATCCATTTCCATTCCAGTTTGTTTTTCTCGATGTATAGACCTTGTATAAACAATTTTATACAAATTATTAATATTCGAATTAAATCGAATAAATAAATTTCCATTTAGTAAAATTTTATTTTATCTAATCAATTTAATTTTAAACAAATTTTCCTTTTAATAAATGTTTTCTAGTTACCACCAAAATTACTTAAGTTAACTAAACAAATTAATCACTAAAATAAATTAGTAACTTTAAAACATATATATATATATATATATATGTATATTTATTTTCTTTTGAAACTACATATATATACCTATATAAGTTTCATAAAAATCTAACTTATATAATTTCTTCCAACATTTAAAATCCCTTTTTATTTTCCAAAATTTTCTATATATATTAAATTAAACAGAATGGCTTTTATATGTCCTACTGTAACATATATATATATATATATTTTCACTCTGTATATATTTTAGATCTCATCAGTAGATAAATGAATTGGATATATTTATTAAATCAAAAATGAATTGCATACATTTATTAAATCAAAAATTAATCTGTAAAAATAAAAAAGAACACCCCACTCCTCGAACCAATAACCCAAAAGGTTGTCGACCTTCCAGACGCCTGCCGATTCGCGAACATCACGTCTCGATGCCATCGCCTGATGCCTCACGAAGAAGACCACGAACGACTCGCGACTATCATGCGAGAAAATCCCCAAATAACCTTCGACTGCTCGCCACTTCAACCCTATACGCGCGTGCGACCGAGGCCATTACGGCCTGCCGATCACCCATCAACGAGATTGCGGTCGATCGAGAATTCCAATAGAGGGACGCCATCTTTTCTGATTTTATAGAGAAGCGGCCATTATTTCGATTTGAACTTGATTTTGAAATTTGGGGGAAACGAAGTTATGGGTTTTGATTTAGTCACGGCCATTGATTTTGAACTGCTCGAGTAAATTTGAAAACAAAGGAGAGGCTCGGCATATAAAATAAGGAACGACGTGATCTTGCAGAGAATAGTCGTTGATATTAACGTGCTTACCTTACCTCTACAGTGTTTTGATTTGAGGCCAAACATGCTGATGTTGACCAAATTTAGAATTTAAATTTAAATTGAATTTGATTTAAGTTCAACGCGTTTACATACCGTGTGCTCTCATAACAACTCCAAAAAATACGAAATTTGAAATCCGACAATAATTCAATATTACGGACCCAATGGAACTGGTTTCGTCGAATTCCGAGACTGCGCCCTGGAACGCTATTTTCAAATATTGATTCGAACGATAAAATTTCAAAACTGAACAAATCAACTTCAAATTCGATTCTGAAGCTTCTATTATCTTTAGTGTCATCAATATAAATTTTCCAAGCTCTGAAAATATTTTTAACAAGTCCAAAATTTACAATTCAGCAATTTATTCAATTTCCAATTATTAAATTCAATAATTTAAATTGCTAAATAAACAGATGTATTTGAAATTCAAGTTAAATTATCATTCAAATATTTAAAATCAATTAAATATTTTCAATTTAAATTGTTCAAAATTCTAGGTCATTATAGGGGTCTACTACTAATGATATATCCAAGTGCAAACAATCTACTAGAGAACTAGAGATAAAAGAATGTGATGCTCCAGAATCAAATAAAGTCTGAATGGGAAAATCAGATATAGAAATCAAACCTTCAACTGTGACTTTCCTACCTCTATCTAGAATGCTACTGGAAGGTGCTACGTCTAACGCTTGAATCTATGCAACCGACGCACTTGCTCCCTGACATGCTCTCTGGGGACAACTCCTACTCATATGACCGGGCTACCGCAAACATAGCACTTACCCTTCATCTTATCCTTCCTGTGGTCCTTGGCCATATGTCCAACATTCCCACAACTATGTCACTTTATTCCTTTCTTAATCTGCTTCTGAGGACCATCACCTTTCTTCCTCTTCTTATTCTTTTCCCACCACTTCTTCTTTGAACCTTCTAACTTAACATCCTCTTTAGACTATCCATCCTTGACTGTATCCGACATAAGCGCCATCTCGACCAAAGACTCATAATTAGCTCCCATCGGTACATGAGTCAGCAATAATCCCTGAAGGGGTTGATTCAATCCCTTCGCAAACTTCATAACTTTCTTATGTTGTGTGTTCACCAAATCCATACCGAACCGCGACAGTTCATTAAATTGATTGATGTTTTCCTTAACAAACAAACTCCCTTGCTTCAAATTATAAGCCTCTCCAACTGAACACTCACTTTCACCTAAGACAGAAACTTCCTATCGAATCGCTCCCGGAATCCATCCCAAGTAACATTTCTACACTTCAACTCTATCACCTCCAACCAATAAGATGCCTCCTCCTTCAACTGCCAAGTGGCTAGCTGAACTCGGTATTGACCACCCAATCCCAAAAGACCAAAAATCCTCTCTGTGTCCCTAAGCCAAGCTTTAGCCTCTACAAAAGTCTCCTTGCCAGAAAAAGTCTTCCTTCCCAAACTCGCAAAATCTTTACAAAGCTTAGAGGAATTGTTGGCGGGAGGTGGGTTGGTGGATTCCCATCCGCCGATGCAGGATTGGGCGCTGGCCCGTGCACTTTTAGAGTCGTGGCTTGTAAGTACCTGCGAAACCAGACTGGGATAGGGATGCCCTCGGGAAGGTTCTGGGCATCAGCCATTCTACGAAAAGAAAAGGATAGTTTAGGAAAGAGTCAAAGGAAGATTGAACTAGACTTATGAGGGGATTTTTATAAAAATTCTTTTATACTTAAAAAGATTTCTAAGAATTCTTTTCTGAAAAATACCTTTTTAAAATAAGTTATTTGGAAAAATAATAAATTTTAGGAATCTTGTAAACTTAGGCTCTGATACCAAGTGAAACACCCCACACCCCTTAATATACCCAAAAGGACACATTAAAGGGCATTGTGCATTGTAGGTATAACTAAAGCTAACAGAGACTAAGATTCACAAGACAGAAATAGATAAAAACAGTGGAAACTTAAAACAATAACTTAATTAAAACAAAACTTCATAATTGCTTCATAAATAAGTCAAATACCAAATACTACATACATGTCTAAACATCCAATATGTCTCATGAAATAAAAAATCATAGTCTCAAAAATCAGAGTACATAATATCCCTCATAATAAACCAGTACATTGAAAGAACAAAAGCTGAAAGAAAAGAAATACATGGTAGCAAACTCCTCCAAGAAATCTCCAAGCAACTGCAATCTACTATCCTCTCCCTTGTTTGCCTAAGGGGAGAAAAATGGGAAAATAGAGGAGTGGGTCAGACTAAAAGTCTGGTGAATGATAGTAATTACTAGAGTCTTTAAGCAAAGTAAAAGTAATAGACTCTATAGTAGTTCTATATATAAAGAGGAAACAAAGAAAATAGGAAAGAGATAAACTGGAAATAAATACGATTAATTATAAAATAGGATAACTTTGGTTGTTTGCACTTTTTCTCGACAGCAGCTTTGATTAGGCTGAATTCCTAATCCTATAATTAGGTTGAATTCCTAATTCTACCCTTTGATCGGCCTGCTACTCCATAGACCGTACTACGGACCAGATGCTATATAACTCCCTATACAACAGCCAATGGTATCTACGAAAGATGCACAAAGCACCCACTGTGGATTCAGACGACATATATAGCTCCATACACAGAAGGCAATGGTATCTACAAAAGACACCTACACTAAGCGCTTGGAACTCATAGCGATTACTGAGCACCAGAATGGATGTCACACGCGTAACTACCACCATGCCCATGGTACCTTTTGCTCCACCTATTGGGTCTTCTTATTACCTCAAACTCCAGCATAAGCGTGCCCCTTATCCCACTTCAGGCTAATGTGGGATCACCATGTGCCCATAGAATATATAGGGGAAATGCTGTTGGTACTGGCCCGTCATCCAAACAATATCTAGTTGCGCCCTTTATCCAAATCCCCCATGATTTGGACTTCTATTTGACCAATTACTACCGTTCTTAGCATAAGCGTGCCCTCATCTCACTTCGGGCTAATGTGAGACACCATTTTGTCTAATAGGGAATGCTATACGGTACAGATTCAACTTTCACCTTTGCTTATTAACTTAGATAAATTATTTAAATAAGCCTTTATAATTTATCTCTACTATCTTTGCTTATTAATTTATCCTAAGTCTTAAATAAGCCTCATTCTGTTCTATTTCTTATTATAACCTACGTTATAATATTGCTTATTGCTTAACCCAAGATCTAAGTGTGGAAATAAGCTTCTTTCATCTTATACTCTTATTAGTTATAATTCTAAGTTATAACTAAGCCAATTAATTAGTCCAATTTTAATCATAATCAAGCATAATTTCAGTCCAATTCCATTTATATTACAGTCCAATTCCATTATTTATTACAGTCGTTATAATTTACATCTTATTTTCTTCATTCAATATTCTTACTTATATAATCCATTTTCGCGTTTAATTTATTCTAATCCATACGCGAAGAAAAGGAGGAAGAAGAGAATAGACGCTTGCATAAAATCGAAAACGTCGAAAAAGGTGTAAATAAGAAATAAATAACAGTAAATAAACTTAAATAATGTAAATAAACTATAATAAAAAGCTATGATTAACAGTAATAAATTATAATTAATTGAAAAGGAATAACTGTCATGACCCATCTTTCTTATCCCAGAAAGGCGCATCATGATTTAAGAAAGAAAGGGGTAGAAGAAGAAAAGATAGAAAAGAAGAAACTCAACAATATCAGAATCTCACAGCGGAACGAATGAAATATAATATCACATAAGATATTACATAGTATCATATACATCAGAGTTACACAACTTATACATCCCATATTAGACAGTTATAATCACCTGTCTATCATACAACTCAGGATATCACAGAGATACAAACACAACGAAATCACTATATATCTACACGCTGAAGCCTCTGCTCCAAATCTCCTCCAGAATTCATCAAAGCTAACCTGAATCCCTTGACTACTCATAAAAATTTGAGTACCCAAGAGTTTAAATAACTAAAAGGGAATATACCAAAAAATAGATCTAAAACTGATAAAAAGGCTATTCCAAAATCGTAGTAAAACTACAACTATTAGAAACCCTATTATTTTAAATTACTTAAAGAAATCTTAAAATAATTACAATCACTCACCTCCGGTCCTAAGCTCTTCCTTTGTTCTTCCCGGATCCAGTTGGAGTTGTAAAATAATTTAATTTATAATGATTTTCTCCATGGAAAAATTATTCCGTTTAGCGTCCTTCCTAGTAAGGTGAACCCAATTGGAGAAAACCTAGAATGAGAAAAAGTGTTAGGTCTAGGGGTGTATTTATAGGGGTAGAAGTGGATCTTGGACCATTGGATTTAGTGATTGAATAGGATGTAATCACGTCATAGGCTGAATAGGAGACATCGGATGCAAAAATAGATGGACTAGATTGGTCAGAAGAATGCAAAACACGTCATCAATAATCTTTGGAACGTTTGAACGAACGTTCGTTCGTTCGTTCGAAATTAGCAGAGGCGAGTCGACCGCCTTGGTACCCAGGTCGACCGGTTGGTCTACCTGCCTTATATATATATATATATATATATATATATATATATCTTCTATTTCTGCTTATTTTGTATCTTGGTCATATTAGCTCAGTTTCTGACATTCTATATATGGAAATTGACTAAAAATTACCACAGACACAATGGTGCAATTCCCGTGGCTCAATTCTGATAATTTCACAAAGTTATTTTATTATTTAATTAATTAATGAATTAATTATTATGGGTTAAATTTCGGGATGTTACAGTAATGGACTTCCAAAATAATTTTATTAAAGTATTTTTTAATTTTGTGAAGTATATGTTGACATATCCAAATCCTATATATCGACATACTAGCCATAAATTTCAAAATTCAATTTTGAATGTAAGTGTCTTTTCATCGTATCTCTTCGTGAATGGACATGACCATTGTCTCCCTATATATACCAGACTTCCAAATAAATTTTCATTAACTAATTCCTTATTTTTCTTTCCTCTTTCACTCTCTTGATTTCTAATCAATTTCTATTTAAATTCTGTCAAAATTCAACTAGAATCAAATTCAATCATTACTACTTTGATTTTATTACATATACTCTCTTATTTCTCTTATCTCTCTCAAGATCAAAGTGCTATTCAAAGAGTTATATGATCAGTTGTAATCAAGATCGAATATCTGAGTTGGTAAACTTTACCAAATCATACACTTATACTTTGTGGTGTGCTTGGTATCTCTAAAATCCTAGTAGGTGCGCTTGTAGCCTGTTTAAATCAATTAGGTGTGCTTAGTAGCTCGTAAATCTAGTGGGTGTGCTTGTGGTCCGGAAATCAAGTGGTTCTACTCGGAGGCCGGAATTTTGGAGGGTGTGTCTCGTAGCCTTGAAATCTAGATTGTATTTTTATTTACTACATGAAAAGATATCCGTACAAGGAATTGTGCGAGACTGGATGTTGGGTAACTTCGAACTAGTATAAAATGCTAGTGTGTTCTTTCCTTTTTACTTTTACTACATTTACTTTTATCTGTACTTTCATTCTATGATTGTTTCTGCGATTGTTAATTCCATCATTTCAAGTAAAATCTTAAAGAATTTGAATAATATTCATATAATCCATTAAACACTATTCACCCCCTCCCCCTCTAGTGTTAATTTAGCCTTTAGATCCTTATTCCGCCGACTCGCATTTTTAGAGAATTTGTTTTCAAAGTATTCATAATCTGACTTTTCAAAAGTATCAATGGCAATTTTTGATAATATTTTTAACACTATTTTCAAAAAGATAATTTGAAAAATCATCATAATGTTGTTTCATAAATATACATCTGTTTATTATAAAAAGTCACGTGGTCATTTCTTCTGGGTTCTAACCCTAGGTAAATTTTTCTTGGTTTCATCGTGCTACCTTACCCTTACCAATTCGGGTCGATTGTTCTCTTTCCCTAGACTCTGGAAATGCAAAATCCCCCCTCGTGTTAGTTTCTTCATATGGATCCTTACTCTTCACAAATCTAACTCTAAAGACACGCTCATTCTTAAGGGAATCTTGATTGATCCTGTATGTGTCCTTTGCTCCGCGGATAATGAGTCTATCCAGCACCTATTCTTCGACTATGACTTCTCCTACTATGTTTGGGCGACTTCTAGCGTGTTCTTGCTTGGCTTCATCCCCACTAGCTCCTCCTATTATTACCATTGGAAATATTCTAACCCTTACTCAGACTTAGGTTGCTTCATTGCTGCCTTTAGCTGGACTAATTGGCAGGAGAGGAATTTGCACAGTTTCAAGAATACTTTGCGTTCCAAACTTAGTATTTGCTATAAGATTTCTTATCTTTTCTACTCGTGGATAAGTAAGAGAGCTTTGTCTCCTATGTGGTTGAGCATTGCCCCTGTGAATTCAGACATGGAATCTAAAGGAAGTTCGGAGTTTCCTGATAGTGGTAGGGATGGCCCCTTCGCCCGTCGTGTGTTTACTCGTCCATGGTGATGCCATTGTTTGGGTTGTTATCATCTTTGCTGAGCAGCAGTTTTAGTTTCTATGGTGGGAGCTCTTGCATGCATGGGGTTGGGATTGTACTATTTTGTTTTGCTACTTTATCCTACTTTTTATTTTTAAGTCTTTTTTTGTTGCATTGTATTAATTATTACATTACCTAGTTTATCTCTCCATGTTGGCTACCGGTCAAGCATGTTGAACAGATCTATATTATAACTACATTATTATCTAATCGCCTATGTAGTCTCACACTACACAATCATTTTCCTCAAAAAAAAGTCACATGATCTTTTGAAAAGGTATGAATTACAGGAACAAATGTGTTACATGGCTTTTGATGAACAAACAACTAATGATCAAATGCTACAGATAAAAAGCACAAATGGATATTGGATAGTGGATGCTTAAGACACATGATTGAAAATATGGAGATTTTGAAAGATATAGTTTCCAAAGATGGTGGATCGGTAAATTTTAAAGACAACTCCAAAGGATATGTGATCGACATCGGTAATGTCAGTAATTCTAAAACTCCTACTATTTTTAATGTTTTGTTAGTTAAGAATTTAAAGCATAATCTGTTGAGCGTTGGTCAATTGTGTGATAAGGGTTCCAAAATTAAATTCATAAAAGATATATGTCATATTGAAGATAATGAGTCTACCATTAGGAAATGAAATGTCTATATAATAAGTATGAAAATCTCAAATGATTACTTATGTCTTTTGGTTGAATAAACTGACCATTGGATTTGGCATAAAAGATTTGGTCATTTGAATTTCAAACTAATATTTAAAATTTCTAAAATGATCTAGTTAGAGGTGTTCCCAAAATAAATTTTAAAGTTAATAATTTATGCGATGCACATCAATTAGGAAAACTTGGAAAAATTCTTTTAAATCAAAAGATATGATTTCTACCTCTCAACCCCTTGAACTTCTTCACTTAGATGTTTTCAGTTCCTCACAGATACAATCTTTAAATCACAATAGATATGTATTTGTAATTGCAGAAGTTCTTGGTTTACCTGGATGATTTTCTTAAAACTTAAAAGTGAAGCTTTTGATATGTTTAAAATCTTTGCTAAACGAATTCAAAATCAAATGACTAGTTAAATTAAAACTATATAGAGTGATGACGGTGGAGAATTCGAAAATGAAATTTTTTAGAATTTCTGTAATAAGAAATATATAACTCGTAATTTTTTATTTCCAAAAACACCACAACAAAATGGAGTAGTAGAACATAAAAATAGGACATATAAAGAGCGCGCTAGAACTATGCTAAATGGTAGTAATTTACCTAAAATTTTAGGTTGAAGCAGTTGGTACTACATGTTATGTATTAAATAGAATTTTAATAAGACCTTTAACTAAGAAAACACCATATGAATTATTCTATAATAAAAAGCCTAAAGTACCATACTTTATATTTTTTGGTAGTAAATGTTTAACCTTAAATACTAAAGTTAATTTGGATAAATTTGATGCTAAGTAAGATAAAGGAATCTTTATTGGATATTCAAATAGAATTAAATGTTTTAGAGTTTTTAATACTAAAACTAATACTATTGACGAGACATTACATGTCTCATTTGATGAAAATATTAAAGATTATAATCCAAATATTAACAAAGAAGGAAACACTGATATGCCAAACGAAATTAGTAACAATGAGATTACCAAAACGGAAATAATAATAATTTAAAATTTTCACATCCAAATAAAAGAATGAAATACTTGAAAGTTCATCCTATAAAAAATATATTTGGAAATATTGAATCGGTTGTTAAAACTAGAAATCAACCAAATAAAATGAGTAACGTTGCTTTTATTTCAACTATTGAGCCTAAAAATCCAAAGGAAGCATCAACTGATGATTCATGGATTCATACTATGCAAGTGGAATTGAATCAATTTACAAGAAATGATGTATGAGAATTAGTCCTAAGACCTGAGAATATAAATCCATAATAGGAACTAAATGGGTATATAGAAACAAAAAGAATGAACAAGGAGAGATTGTGAGAAATAAAGCTCGATTAATTGCACAATGTTATTGTTAAGAAGAAGTAATAGATTTTGATGAAACCTTTGCACCCGTATCAAGATTAGAAGCTATACGAATTTTACTTACTTTCGTTGGTCATAATAATTTTAAGTTATATCAAATGGGTGTTAAAATTGCATTTTTAAAGGATTTTATTAAAGAAGATGTATATGTAGAACAACCCTCGCTTTTGAAAATGAAAAACTACCTAACTATGTTTATAAATTAAAGAAGGATTTGTATGGTCCGAAACAGACTCCAAGAGCTTAATATGATAGATTAAATCCTATCTATTACAACCAAATTTTGAAACAGGCAAAATAAATAGTACACATTTTATTAAAAGAGATAAAAAATGATATTCAGATAATACAAATATATGTAAATGATATCATTTTCGGATCTACCAATGATAAACTAAATAAAGATTTTTCAGAAATAACGACTAAGGAAATTTGAAATGAGTCATATGGGAGAACTAAATTGTTTTCTAGGATTACAAATAAAACAACTAAGTAATGGAATTTTTATTAGTCAAGAAAAATATGCTAAATATTTAGTTCAGAAATTTGGTATGTCAAATACCAGTCGTAAACCAACTCCCAAGGAAACTAATGAAAAATTAAATAAAGAAGAATGTTCAAAAGAAATAGGTAAAAAATTATATAGAGGAATGATTGGATCTCTACTCTATATAACTGCTAGTAGACCTGATATAATGCATAGTTTTTATCTATGTGCAAGATATCAATCTCAACCTAAAGAAACTCATATAAAATCCATAAAATGAATTTTGAAATAAGTAAGTAACACATTAGACTATGGATCTTTTACCCAAAAAAATACTCCTTTGAATTAATTTCATATAGTGATGTTGACTATGCTGGTTGCAAATCAGACCCAAAAGTATAAGTGGAAATTGTAACTTTTTGGGACAATCTCTGGTTTCTTGGTTTAGTAAGAAGTAAAATTCTGTATCTCTGTCTACGACAGAAGTAGAATATATTTCAGCAACATTAGTCTGTTTACAGTCTATATGCAACAAACTTTAAAATATTTTGGTTTAAATTTTAAATCACTAATATAATGTGATAATACAAATGTAATCGATCTATCTAAAAACCAAACTCGTCAGCTAGAACTAAACATATAGATAAAAGACACCATTTCCTAAGAGATAATGTAAACAAACAAATAGTATCACTTGAATTTATAAACACTGAAAATGTGACGACCCGGAATTTTGGAGTATTTGAAATTGGAATATTTAATTGATTTTAAATATTCAAAAGGTTAATTTTAACTTAAATTTCAAATATCACTGTTTATTGGGTAATTAAAATATTGAATTTAAAAATTGGAACTTGGGTAAAATATTAAATCTGGAGTTTTAAGCTTATTAAAAATATTTCAGAGGCTTATAAAATTTATATTGATAATACTGAAGATAATAGAACCTTTAAAATTGAATTTAACAGTGTTTGTTCAGTTTTAAAAATATATACCGTTTAAATTGATATTTAAAAATAGCCTTCCGAGGCACAGTCTCGAATTTCGACGGAACCAGTTCCATTGGATCCATAATAGTGTATTATTATCGGATTTAAATTTTCATAACATTTGGAGTTGTCGTGTGATCGTACGATATATAAACGTGTTGAAATCTATATCTAAAATTCAATATAATAATTGGGTCCAAAAAGCTATCTTCTCCATACGATCGAATTAGGACTCGAAACCTTTTCCTTTGCGTTCGGAATAGGGGTATAAGATTATAGACGCCTGGCGGCACGCCTCGATAGGAGGTCAAGATTTTAAGCTGTGTTATCGAGAAGATTTGAATTTGAATTTAAATTAATTTTATATATTCACATGCAATAGAAAAATTTTAACACATTATTCCCTTCACAAACTTGGCATCCTTTCCTTATTTCCTAGCCACGCGTCCTTTTTATTTTTTTATTACACAGCCGAACATTTAAAAAATGGATTTCTCCTTAATAATAAATCAATGGCCAAACAAAATCAAATCGATTCGTCCCTAAAAAATGTCAAAAGAATAAAATAAAATCAATGGCCGATGCTTTGAATCGAAATCACAAGTCTCCCCTTCCTCTTCAATTCATCGAATCAACACTCCTACACTTTGTTCGACAGCGCCGTTCGAACTAGGGTTCGCGATCATTCCTATTCAAGACCTCGCAACCTTGGGTGGCGAACAAAGTTTGAGATGGTGGCTCGAGTGGGTTCACGTACGCTAGATGTCATGGCCGCTGTCAAGATGTGTCGGCAAGATCGCTAGTTGGAGTAGCGATGTCTGCAGATACGACGAAGCAGCGTGGGGAATGTCGACATCGAAGAGAAGGCTTATAGCTGGGTTAGTCGACTTTGTAGTAGGGTGTGGCAGCGCGGTGGGGTCGGGATATGGGTTCATGATGCGATGTCCGGTGATTTCTGAAAAAAAATCGATGGAAATCGTGTGCATGCAGCGGCTTTGCGATGAGGTTGTCTTCCTGTTCGAGCTGGGTTGTAGTAGTAAGGTCTAATCCTGTGTAGAAAACAAGTCGGGTTTGGATTAGATTGAAAATCAAAATCAAAGGTGAGTTAATCTCACTCACATTTGGATTTCCACAATTAAATTAATAGTATAATTTAAATTAGTGATTGATTGACTGAATGTGATTATTATTATCAGTCTGGATGCGATAGTATATATAGTAGTGTGTATATATATATTGGAGTGATTGATATTCCCGCATTATATAGCGGATGAGACCCTATGCGCCCCGCATAATAGCGGAAGACCCTATATAACACGATATTCCACCTCGAAGTGGAATTGCTATTTATATTGTGCTAACATCTGTGGATGCAGGGAAACAGGTTGGAGGGATCCGACTGGATTCCTCAAAATGTTGGAATTTATTTTCATATTCGGTGATATGTTTTATTTAATAATCTGTGATAAATTATATTGGAATTGATGTTATTGATTGCTATAGTTGGCTGAATATATTTGGGTATTTTAAGATATCAAATATATGGATGTGGGATTTTTTTAAAGGAAAATAAAATGGGAATTTTGAAATAAAGATTGAAATTGATGTTTCAGATTTAAATAAGGATTTTAAATCTTAATAAAGGGTGAATTTGGTGTTAATGGATTTTGAAATTGATTTTGGACAAATCGAGAAATGAATTTTAAAGGGAATTTAACTCAGGAAATTGATTTGAAGTCGATTAAATGTTTTTGGAAACTGTGATTTAAAGGAAATGAGAAATGAGGATTTGTAAACTGGGTTTATAAATAAAGTGAAATATTTATCAGTGGATAAATTTGGAATTATAAATTCATGGTGGGAATTTATAAGGAGATGGGAATTGTGTTTTTAAAAATAAAAGTAGTTTTGGCTTAAGTTTTATTTGGAAAATTAGTATAGAATTTCATAACTATTGTTTAATTTTAGAAGTATTAAAAGTAGCTTTATTTTAAAATGATAAAGTATATAATTTTGGGTAAAGTGATTTAAAGATATTAATATCAAATTTTTATAAGACTTGGTGTTTTCAATGGGAATAAAATAATTGGCTGAATTGATTGTTTATTTGATAGTTAAATAACCGACTATTAGATTTGGACCCAATAAGACTTTGGAAATATATAGGAAGAATACGGGAATTATATGGTACAATTACCGTTCGAGGTGCTATACTGTATGTATAAACTCGTTCGTTCTTCTAGGACGTTATAAGGAAATCCATCCACTAATGGTTAGGAGGTGATCTCTGATCTTATTCTCGTTTGTTTATTTCCTAAAGAACCGGGGTTGAGTTTACCGGGAAATAGCGAACGTTGATTCGAAGAGACCGGGATCGGATTTGTAATCCGAAAACCGCTTCGATCCAACGAGAACGTTTTCGTGAGGAAGACAAGAGCTTGGAGTCGACGATGGAGCAGTAAAGTGCAAGGGCAAATCGCTACTAATCCTGAGGGTGATTCCAAAATGGATGTAGTAGGAGTAGTGCCTTCGGTTCCGTTTGGACCCGGAACTGACTTGTATGGATGAATGCTTTCAGAACATTGTCAGGAGGACGATGAGTATTCCAAGTGAATGTGTGTGCTAAAAAGGTAACACATAGCCTCGAGCCTCATCAACCGGGAATGACTAAAACAGGGGAGGTGCATGCAAGGCTAAGTGGCTAGCAACCAATTAGGGTATGGTCATCCCTGTATAGATGTTCCTTTTTATTCGGCTTAGTGGGCAGTTGTAGATCCCAACCGTGGGGTGATCTTATTCGGACTATCCAGTAAGGGGTAGCTTCGATCTTGTGATGTAGGGGATCAGAGGGGATCCTCGGTACGGTGATCTAGACCACGCACTGTGACGGGCGGTACCCAGTAGCCCTACCATTAATGGAAATTCATTCTCCCTATGTAACGTCCCAGATTTTCGCGCTCGAAAATCGACATCCATACTTTACATCGTACTCGAATGTCGTAGATTCGACCGTTCAAATCCGAGTCGCCGGAGCTTATAACACAGTTAAGTAAATATCACAGCGGAATAAAAAGAATATAGATATACAACATCTGATATAATATCCAGATACAATGATGATACAATGAATATCTATATACATCAGAGATATGATACAATAAATTGCAGCGGAAAGAAAAATAAATAACATCAGCAGCGGATAATCTCCATCTTCAAAGCAGCAATCCAGATATAGCTCGAACACCCAATAATGATGCACAAAGATAAGCAAGTGCAGTCCGATCCAAAGACTGAACTAGCTCCAGATAATCTACTAAACCTGAATATCTGAAAAACCCAACTCTAGACTGCTCGTGTAGGAAATTATGAGCACCCAGAGTTTAGGAAAGGAACAATAAACTCCGGATCAGTCATGGGACTGGTGTGAGCAACAAAACAGTTTATCTTTAAAACAAATAGCAAGAGAATTTAAAGTCAATTCGAAATGCTTTTGGAAAATGAAACTACCATAAGACCTCCTGCCACACACACAATGCAAACGCAGAATTGGAGGAGATTTCTTCTTATGATAGTCAAAGATGTTTACTACGCAAAAATCAAATCATTTGATATTATTACTAGTGCATAGTGCAGAAAACAATTTCGAAAGTAGAATATAAATCTTAGCCAGCATAGACATTTCGCACTTATGCCTACTATAGCTACCATGTTCAATAGCAGGTTACCACCACATTCCATGGCAGGTAATACAACTAAAACCGTACAGGGCTCGTATTGTTTTGTTTGGATTTCCAACAAATGGTCAGGCTAAGGAACTTCCTATTCCACGAAAGAAACGCCTCTGGCGGGACGTTCCGAGAACCAACTGTTCTCTGGCAAACAAGGCCGGCAACCCCTTTTCCCAAGGGATAAAAGAAACCTCAGATATGCCACCCCGGTCCTTTGGGACCTTTAACCGAGGTACCTCTAATCCAACATCACACGTCATAAATAAAGTGTGTCCACATGAGTAAGTATCTGGGCTCCATACCATGATACTACCCTTTTCCAGAAGGAATGGTCATACCCTAGGGGAGCTACCCCTGAAAACCTTGCCGCACGATTCCTGTTTCGACCATTACCGGGTTGTGAGGCTCGACGAAGTCTCGTCCACAAAGCTACGCTTTTTTCAAAAAGCCACGCTTCGGGTCAAACAAATGATCAACCTATGATCACAAAGATATAAGATCAAACAAATGATCATATCGCAAATGATCAAACACTGATCATTTCACAACAGCACTCAGCATGCCACATTACCAAATTGGAATATATCGCTGATAAATTTCAACTACATAACCTCTGAGCTCGTACGTCTCAGAAAAGGGTGTTAAGTTAAGAGAATAAATTCTCCGCCACCAACAGAAATGTATTTGAAAGAAATCGGCTTTATATCCCAAAGTGTAATGTCAGACATGTAACCATATAAGTCTGTTCCGGGTTCGAACAGAACCGAAGGCACTTCTCACGAAGCCCTTGCAAATCCGGATAATTTCCAATCACGTCCGGACTTCCCGTCACAAAAAGAGTGATATAAATCTCTATACCGGAGCAACTCAGTGCAGAGACATTCGACAGGTTGTCCTTTCATTTTCGAAAATATCCGGTCTTCATCACCGGTCTTCAAATGCTATCCATATACGACGTATCACTATTCGGAATGAGTTATACGACCCAAAGGTCCTTTCCCGGCTAACCCGAATAGTGAGCGAAATATTTAAAAACATATGGATATTGGTGTTTGCACAAAAAATGGACAAACACCTCAAAGTCGTATAATTTAGTAGATCTTAGGTTGTTTTTAGTGATTTTGGAGATTTATGCAAATATATGAAAAGCAGGGGCTAAATTGTAAAAAGACACGCAGATTTATAGTGGTTCAGCCAGAATGTGCCTACGTCCACTTTATATGTTATTTCTCTTCTCTTCTGTTGATTACAAGTACAAAGCTTTGATACAAGTAAAAGAAAGTTGTTTGAAAGTTCTCTCCGTGCTTGAGCTCTCAAACTTGTCCCCATTGTTGTACCCCTGCCCCTCTATTTATAGAGTGAGGTTGGGAGTAGGGGTCTTGGATGTATATAGCTGCTGGTGGGCCTGGGCTGACGTGATCTGGCCTGGCACGTCTTGGTCCGGCAGCGTTTGATCCGGTGGTAGGAGGTTGGTTCGGCATGGTCTGAAGGAGGTTGGTTCGGCATGGTCTGAAGGAGGTTGGTTCGGCAGTCTGGAATGAGGGTCGGTTCGGCAGTCTCGTGAGGAGGTTGGTTCGGCAGTCTCGAGAGGAGGTTTGGTTCGGTAGTCTCGAGTGGAGGTTTGGTTCGGCAGTCTCGAGTGGAGGTTTGGTTCGGCAGTCTCGAGTGGAGGTTTGGTTCGGCAGTCTCGAGTGGAGGTTTGGTTCGGCAGTCTCGAGTGGAGGTTTGGTTCGGCAGTCTAGAATGAGGGTTGGTTCGGCAGTCTGGAATAGGGTCGAAACGTACCCAACATTTGCCCCCCAAAGCGGGGCGTATGACGGCATACGTTGTGCTTTGTTTTGTCTCGAGTGACCGTATTCGGTACCTGAGTCGAACCGGCTGGTCCGGTCATTCATTCTTCCCTTATAAATAGGGGGCTTAGGCCATCGCTTTTCCTATCAAGTGATTTAGCCGAACCAAGTTATTAAGCATTCTAGCCGGACCAAGTGATTTAACCGAACCAGGTACTATTTTTTCTGCCGAATGAACTGTTGAGTTATACGACCGAATGAACCATTGATTTGAACGACCGAATGAACCATTGACTTGTGCCACCGAATGAAACTTTTGAGTGATACGACCGAATGGACTATTGAGTTATACGACCGAATGAACCATTGATTTGTACGACCGAATGAAACATGGACTTGTGCCACCGAATGAAACTTTTGAGTGATACGACCGAATGGACTATTGAGTTATACGACCGAATGAAACATTGAGTTTCATACTTCGAATTTTTAAGCGAAATTCCAGATTACGCTGCTTGTATATTCTAACGATATACTTTTCCCATGTTTGCAGATAAAACGTCTCGAAAAGTTGAAACTCGATCAGATAAGAGGAGATCCGGGGGTGAAGGAGAGTCCTCGGCCGTGCCCCCAGCTCAATCAGGATCGGAGCGTCATGGGCCCGCCCCGAGGTCATTAGTGGATGGATATGGTCCCCAGGAGCTGCTGGATTCCCCGCCTGACTGCTTTCCTAGCTCTCTCAAAGAGGAGCAACTCGATGTTATATCTCGTTCCTTTGGGATCGATAGAGCCCTCATGCTGCTGCCGGGCCCAGGAGTCATGCCCTACAGTCCTCCCGAAGGATACTTTGCTTATAGTAGGTACCATTGCATGTGTGGTGCTATCCCGCCTCTCAATGCTTGGGTAGTCAGCTTCCTCACGTATCTGAAGGTGGCCCCATTCCAGCTTCAGCCCAACTCTTATGCCATACTGGTGAGCCTTTTCGTTATTTTTCGGAGGAAGTATGGTCGCGCTCCCTCCAACCGGGAGATCCGGTACTTGTATAATTTAAGGGGCTATAAGAAGGGGTCCCCATATATTAGCTTGGAGTCCGCTGTGACCTTCAAGCCGGTCTTGGACCTGTACTCTAAATTCAGCATGTTCAAGAAAGAGTGGTTCTTTGTTAGGGACGACTCCGTCTCCATCCGGCGCTTTACCTCTGGATGTAAGTTGATGCTTTTACTTATATTTTTTTTTATTCCGATTGCGATGCTTCTTCTCATACTTTCTCATTTTTGCTAGCGACAGGTGGCTTTCCGGTTGTGGAGACTGACCGCCTGGTTCAGACGGCGGCTGAGATAGAAGCCATTCTTGGGAAATACAGATCATCTGCCTTCTTGATTAGAAATGCGATTCTTCTGGAATATAACTTAATCCTTCCGCAGCAGTCTGTAGTTAAGTTGAGGGAAACGGCGGAAGAGAGGGCGGCTGCTCAGGTTAAGGGAGGCGTTGCGGCAGAGGGTGGAAAGAGAAAACCATTCACGAAACCTCCAGCCGTCGGAGGTAAGAAACTTAAGAGGTCGGACGGTCCTTCTCCCAGCAATTGTCCACTTACTCAGGGGGAGATAGATGCGGAGGAAGAAAGAGGTGAGGCTGAGGGCGGAAGTGACGTTGAGCGTCTTGGTGATGATGGTGGCGATGGACAGGGTGGTGATGGTTCCAGGGCTCTGTCTTCTGGGCAAGTAGGCGAAATGAAAGAGTGGATGGATGATGCTTTCCGCCAAGCTTTTGAGGGGTTGGATGATGATCCGGCTTTGGTAGAGAAGACCGGGAAGGCGGACAAAGCCGGGACTGGTGCAAGCGAGTCTTCTCCGACCATTCCGGCCAAGGTGGCTCTGACGACTCAAGGTGAACTCTTGACTCCTGCATGCTTCATAAATGATAGGGACTTAGGAATATTTTATGATCCGCTCCCGTCCTGGACTGAAATCCAGGACTTATTGCAGTATCCCACTCATCCCCAGGGTTTGTACAACCATAGCTGTGTTTCTTTTCCTTTTTTAACTTGTAATTTACCGCGTTTCTCGAATCGTATAGTGATGTAAGATTGTGACATTTGTTCTTTATATTAGGAGCAGGCAAGACGTCCAAAGCTTCAGACCTTCGACACAGGCTTGAGCAATATAAACTTTCCAAAATTTCTGCTAAGCCGAAGCCCTCAACCCAACGCTCCGGGGATGTAGTCGGATACCGTCCTCTTCTTAGGGTCATCGAAGAGGGTATTCAACAGAGGAAGAGGAGTCATCCTTTATCCGAAACTTCGCCCGGTCCTCAGCCTCTGGCTCAGCCTATTCATGACATTACTGAGGAGGGTAGCGAGTTTGCACCTTCTCCGCACCCGTCCGGAAACCCTTCTGTTATTCATATTGACCGTCCCGACTTGGCCCGTAATCCATTTGCGGGTCATCCTGATCTGGATCCCAGTTCTCATGATATTACTTTCGATGAAGTCACTGGTGAACATCTTCTCCCCCGTAACCCCATGGTACGAGTACTTGACGAAGCCAAGGCCTTAGATCTCGATCTACTCACTACTCGTATAGTCACTATGGGAGACGAGGCCAAGGCTAATATTGATCGGGTGGCAGAGGAGACCAAGAAGCTGATGGGGCATCATGCTCGGCTGGTTAAGGCCGGAGAGGAGATTGGGAGCGCCAATATCCGACTTCGATTGGTGGTTTCGGATCAGGCCAAACAGCTTGCGGATCAGGCTATCCAGATTTCTCAGCATGAGGCTGCTACTGGGCGACTAAGGAAAACCATGGAAGAGGCCAGTCGGGCCGAACTGCGGAAAATGGAAGCTGCTTGCAAAGAGCGGATTGACATGGCTATTGCCACGGTGGATGAGGTTCGGAGAGCGGATCTCGAGCAGGTGGAGGAATTGTCCGAGAAACTCGAGGCTGCAGAGCTTGCTCAAGCTAAGTTGAGGGAAGAGATGGAGGTGATGCGGAGGTCCCTTCAGGCTGATTGCTCGAGATACAGATTGGAGAGAGATGCTGCCGTCGAAAGGTTGTCGGCTTCCGATGCCCGGATGAGGGAGTTTGAGGAGAATGAGGGAATGATGGATGACATGCTCCAGGACATGTATTTCCGAACTTGGAAGCAGGGCAATCTCTCTTGGATGGATGATTATCCCAGGGTCATGGCCAAGATCTATCTTCGGGCTTTGGAGGAGGCTAAGGCTGATGCAGATAAAGAGGGTGGAACGGTCTTTAGTATGGATGTGGTCACTGCCCAGTTCACCAAGGAGGAGAAAGCGGCGGTAAAGGAGGGTATGCGGCTGCTTGCTGCTGAAGAGGCAGGTGTGCAGGTAGAGGATGACGACCAGGACGGTCAAGAAGCAGGTGCTGGTAAGTCTTCCTTTCTAGTCTTTCCGTTAACTTGGTTACTTATCATTAATGAATCCTTTTTATGACCGGGCAGGCGGGCAAAAGGGCAAGGACAAGACTTTGACGCAACCGGCTCCCTGATTAGACCTGGAAATTTTTTTTTGTAGGTTTGGCATTGTTGTATCTGTTAGTCTTAAGACAGTAGAGTAACTTCTAAGTTGTAATTCTTGCTACTTGTAATAATCAACATTATTCTTGACGTGTAACTTTTTTAACTTAAGCTGATTTTGTCGTTTCTTGAATGTTTGTTGCTGTTTTGACATGTCGTATGAGAAATATAGCTGTGTATATTCTCGTAATTAAATTGTGTTTGATGTCAGATTCTGGTTTTAAATCATAATCTCATGACTTGCAATGTTAGCGTGCGGTGTGAAAAAATTAAATTACAGTCATGCATCTGCACATAAAGGAAGAAAATACCGCCTTTCATGTTTTGTTTGTAAATGGCAGCTTCGAATATCTTGTATGACCAAGCATGGAAAGCGGTTGAATGCCCTGCCATCTGATTGTGAATCTCTGCATCCATTGGCGGGTATCTCTTACCCTGCATCCTGTACTTTATGGTTTGTTATAGAGGATAGGAGGAAAGTTTTTTAAGTAGAATTGAAATATGTGAAATAGTAAAACTTCCAGTCACGGAAGGCCTTCGATGTGCTTAAGTTCGTGGCAAACGGGTTTTGTAGTCACTTTCCCTAGCTGTGGGTCTTGGAGACATTTGTCACCCATCTTACGCCTCCGCGGGGAGTTAATTCTTTTTTACCACAGCCGCACTTCAGATACACCGGAGCCGAGATCGCGCACAGTAACTACCCGGGCCATTATGGCCCGTACTCATGGGTATTATTCGACTTACTGTGGCCGGCTAGCGTGGGTGCCGATCGTCAACTGTGAACTGCCCCTGGCTGGCCACACCTTATGTTGGGGCTTATAATCGGTTCACAGTTGCCGGCGAGCCTAACGCCGTAATGAGCTGCCTCGGCTATAGTCGGCCTTCTCGGTGGCTTATAATCGGCTCATTACAGTTGGCTTTAAGGGCCGTCGCGAGCAATGAGTTAACCCGCAGCAGAGGGATGCTGGAGCAAAAGTGTCTCATTGGCGAGGGCATAGATTCGCATAGTACCTGTTGGGTCCTGTCCACGTGAAGTTGCATTGTGGAGTGCTTTGAATAGGAATGCTATATGCTCAGGATTTTGTTCAACAGAAAAGGATAAAGTTAACAAGCAGCCAAGATACAAAGGAACAAGTTAAAAAAGAGACAAGGCTTTTTTAAAGTGGTTCGGCACGAAAAAATGCCTATGTCCACTGATTCTCTTTGTTAATTCACTTCATATGGGCAATACAAGTTAAGAAAAGTATCGACGGAGGTGTTGGATGTTCCATGCCCTCTGGAACACCTCTCCATCCACTGTTGACAAAATATAGGCTCCGTTGTGGAGATCTTTATGAATTACATATGGTCCATCCCAGATTGGGTCTAGTGCTCTGGGGCGAGGGAAGATTCGCTTGAGGACAAGATCCCCTTCTCGTAAGGTACGATGCTTGACTTTGGAGTTGTATTGTGCTGCCACCTTTTGCTTGTGGGCTGCTATTTTTAGGACTGCATCATTCCTTCTCTCCTCGACTAGATCCAAAGACATGTTGAGGAGCTCTTCGTTCTCTTCTGGGTTATAGTGGATCCTACGGTGGGAAGGCACAATGGTTTCAACTGGGAGCATAGCCTCCGATCCGTATGCCAAAGAGAAAGGAGTGTGCCCTGTTGATGTTCTGAAAGATGTGCGGTAGGCCCATAGTGCCGTAGGGAGTTCATCCACCCAAGCGCCCTTTGACTTTTCGAGCTTCTTTTTGATCAGAGTTTTCAGAATTTTGTTGACTGCTTCGACTTGTCCGTTTGCTTGGGGATATGCTACGGATGAGAAGCTTTTGTGAATTCCGTGTTCTTGGCACCAGTTGGCGAATTCCTCGCTGTCAAACTGAAGTCCATTGTCTGATATGATTTTTAGTGGGACTCCGTACCTGCACAGAACATTTTTGATTAAGAAGTTGATAACTTTCGCTGAAGATACTTTATTTAGAGGTTCTGCTTCCACCCATTTGGTGAAATAGTCGACTGCTACTATAGCATATTTGGCGCCGCCTCGACCCATTGGCAGTTCACCGATTAAGTCAATTCCCCATACTGCAAAGGGCCAAGGGCTGGTCATCTGAGTAATCTCGGTTGTTGGTAGCCGAGGGATCTTAGCAAATTTTTGGCATCTGTCACACTTCTTGACGAAATCTAAGGCGTCCTTGCTTAAGGTGGGCCAGAAATATCCGTATCGGAGTATCTTTTTTGCTAACGTTTGCCCTCCGGTGTGATCTCCGCAGCTTCCTTGATGAATGTTGGATAAGATTTCCTTGGCTTCCCTTCCGGCGACACACCTTAACAATGGGTTAGAGAACCCGCGCCGATAGAGGATGTCTCCTTGTATCGTGTAGCGGGACGCTTTCCTCAAGATTTTCTTGACTTCGTTACGCCCGTCGGG
Organism: Allium fistulosum; assembly: GCA_030737815.1. Taxonomy (NCBI): domain Eukaryota; kingdom Viridiplantae; phylum Streptophyta; class Magnoliopsida; order Asparagales; family Amaryllidaceae; genus Allium; species Allium fistulosum. Next base: position 926,149,977 of record CM060906.1, read on the forward strand.
TAGTGTGCCATTTTGTAGGTAGTCTCGGATGGGAGCCATCCAAGTTGCTTCTTCGGTTGCAGCTATCAGATTCATTTGCTCAAAACTTGGGATCGTTTGCTTTGAGACAGTTACTACCCCGAAGATGGCGACGTCTCCCATACTTGCTTGCTTTGCCAATTCGTCGGCCTCTTGGTTCTCTTCCCGAGGGATGTGTTTGACTAAGTAGTGGTCCAATCGGCTGAGAAGTAACTTGGTCTTCTTTAGATATGCTATGAGTCGTTCTTCTCGCGCTTGGAATTCCCCTAGTATTTGATTAACAATAAGCTGAGAATCGCTGTGAAGACACAAAGAATTGGCTCCGATCTCGATAGCAATTTCTAATCCGGCTATTACTGCTTCATATTCTGCATCGTTGTTGGTGGCAGCGAACTCCAACCTTATAGCATAGTGCAGTTTATTTCCCCTGGGAGTGATTATTACCACACCTGCCCCCGAGCCTTGTTCGTTAGATGCACCGTCCACAAAGAGATTCCACTTGATATCTTCTGTTATTTCCAGTTGCTCCTTATCCTCGTTGGTAGTGAATTCTGCAATGAAATCAGCCATGGCTTGTCCCTTGATGGCGGTGCGAGGGTGATAGGTGATATCATATTGACTCAGCTCAATACACCATTTAAGTAGTCGCCCGGAAGTGTCGGGACGATGGAGTACCTGCCTCAGTGGTTGATCGGTCAGAACTTTGATGGAATGGGATTGGAAGTAGTGACGTAGCTTTCGTGAAGTGATTAGTAAACAGTATGCTAACTTTTCAAGCTTAGGATATCTGACTTCTGCCCCAGCAAACCTTTTACTGACGAAGTAAACTGGTCGTTGCGTGCGGTTGTCTTCCCTTACCAAGGCAGCGCTTAGAGCGTGAGATGACACAGCAAGGTATAGGTATAATTCTTCGCCTTCGCTTGGGGTCGAGAGTACCGGTGGTTTCTGGAGGTGTTCGATTAGGTTAAGGAAAGCGATTAAGCATTCGTCCGTCCATTTGAATTTTCCTTTATCTTTCTTTAGAGCTTCGAAAAAGGGGACGCACTTGTCCGTTGCTTTGGAGATGAATCGGCTTAGGGCAGCCACTTTTCCATTTAGGCTTTGCATTTCCTTTCGGGTGGAAGGTATCTTGATGTCCCTTAATGCTCGGACTTGTTCAGGGTTTGCTTCTATCCCTCGGGCATGGACGATGAATCCTAAGAATTTTCCCGATGATACTCCGAAGGAGCACTTTAGTGGATTCAACTTCATTCCATACTGTCGAAGTACCTGGAACATTTCTCCTAGGTGGCTTACGTGATCTTTGGCTTTCCGTGATTTTACCAGCATGTCGTCTACATATACTTCCATTGTTCGTCCTATTAGCCCTGCGAACATCTTGTTGACGAGGTGCTGGTAGGTGGCTCCTGCATTTTTAAGTCCGAAGGGCATCACTTTGTAGCAGTATAAACCCCGGTCGGTGATGAAACTAGTGTGGTCTTGGTCGGGAGCATGCATAGGAATTTGGTTATATCCTGAGTATGCATCCATAAAAGACAGGAGTTCGTGCCCGGCTGTGCTGTCTACAAGTTGATCGATTCTGGGAAGCGGGAAGCAATCCTTTGGGCAGGCGTCGTTTAGGTTGGAGAAGTCAATGCAGGTCCGCCACTTCCCATTAGCCTTCTTTACTAGTACCGGGTTGGCGATCCATTCTGGGTAAATAGCTTCTCGTATGAAGTCATTGGCGAGTAGATTCTTTACTTCTTCATCGAGGGCTGCTGATCGCTCTGCCCCCATACTTCTCTTTTTTTGTTTTACAGGCGCCTTGGTAGGATCAATTTTTAATACGTGGCACGCTATGTCAGGGGAGATTCCGGTCATGTCAGCGTGTGACCAAGCGAATACATCCAAGTTGTGGCGGAGAAAATCAATGAGTTGTTCCTTCAATTCAGCTTTCAGCTGGGACCCAATTTTAAGTAGCCTACTTGAGTCGTGCTTGTCTACAGATATAAATTCCATAGCCTCTGCAGGCTCGGCGGTGGCCTCCTCCTCTTTGTCCCTAGGGTCTAATTCATTGAAAGGGTCGCTGGTGTATCGAAGAGGAGGGGCTTTCTTTAGTTGCTATGCTTCAAGGCTTTTCGTGCAGAGGGCGATCTCTACACTTTTCCCTTTATCTTTCCTGTGGTTGTTGTGAAGTTCGGTTACATAGCAGTCTCGTGCAATATCCTGGTCTCCTTCCACTTCCCCTACCCCATTGTCTGTAGGAAATTTCATTTTCAGGCACCATGGGGCTAGGACAATCTGGAAGTCAGATAAGGCTGGTCTTCCTAAGAAGGCGTTGTAGGCCGAATGGTTTTCTATCAGCACAAATGTCTGTTTCCTTACAACGGAGTGGGGATGACTTCCAATCTCAACAAAGAGGTCCAGCTGCCCGAGGGGCATCTTCGCATCTCCAGTGAAACCGTGTAGTGGTTTATCGCAGGGAGATACATCCTTTATTGATAGCTTCATTTTGTCGAATGCGTGTTTGAACAGGATATTTACAGAGCTTCCAGTGTCTACCAGGATTCGGTAAACTTCGGCGGGACCGAGTCGGGCAGAGATAACCATGGGATCCATGTGAGGGTACTGTCTTCCTTCTAGGTCGCGTTTACTGAATGTGATGTCATCACTTTCTTTCCGCTTTGGGTGGCGCTCTTCTATAACCGTATTGACACAGTCTCTATTGTCTCTAAGCGACTTCCCATATCTTTCCATCTCTTTCCAACTTCTGTCTGCGATGTGCTGACCTCCTGAGATGGTATGGACCACTATCTTCTCTTGACTAGAGCTGCTAGCGTTGTGGTTTCCTCTGTCGGTCCCTGGTGCGGGTAGCCTTGGGTTTTCATTGGCAGGAGCTGGAGTCCTGTCTTGACTTTTTACATAGCATTCCAGTTTCTTCCTTCTGATGTGTTCCTCAATCAGATCTCGGAGATGATGGCATTCGTTGGTATCGTGTCCGTGAGATTCGTGGAAGCGGCAGAATTTTCCAGACTTCTGTGCGTTATCTGATTCCTTCTTGTATGGTGGGCGTTTGTATCTAACTTCACCTTGGGTGGCAAGGAAGATATTTTCGACGGTCTCGTTCAAAGGGGTGTAAGAGTCGAATCTTGGTCCTGGCCGATATAGGCGTTTTTCTACCTTCTTGCCCCCAGCATTGTCTCTGGAGTCATTTCTTCGAACGTCCCTCGCCACAGCAGGGGCGTTGCCATGGGTCGTCTTACTTTTCTGTCCTGACTGCCCCTCAATGGCAGCATCCTCAAGCCTCATGTATTTCCCGGCTTCATGGAAGAAATCGGGTAAAGTAGCTGGTTTTTCTTTTGTCAATCTTCTAGCAAATTTAGTGTCCGGATGCACCCCACTGCAGAGGGCCATTAGGATAAGCTTCTCATCGGCATCTTGAACTGCGGCTGCTGCGGCGTTGAATCTGGTTAGGTATTGCTGCAGCTGTTCTCCAGGTTTCTGTTTGACGCTGGATAAGGAATAAGCGTCCTTAGGTTGCTCCACATGAATGCGGAACTGACTGATGAATTTTTCTTTCAACATTTCCCATGAGTTGATGGATCCTTGGGGTAGATGACAGAACCAGGAGGTAGCAAGATCTGCTAGGAAGAGCGGAAAGCATTTGCACAGTACTCCCTCTGTTGCTCCACTCATGAGCATATGCTGTGTGTACCTCTGTAAGTGTATAACGGGATCGGAGGTTCCTTTGTAGGGTTCCATTGTTGGCATCTTCCATTCTCGGGGGGTGATAGCGATTTCGATATTGCGGGCGAAAGGGCTGGTTACCCTAGCGCCTATCCCTCGCTCTCTTTGCTCCCGTTGGACACACTCTCTGAATAAGCGTGCCATCCTTTCATCAGAACTTGGAGCAGATAGAAATGAGTTTGGTTCTGTTCTGTGGGATTGATTCCATCCAGACAACCTGTAGGGATGGTATCGTCTATCATTCCTCATATTTTCCAGTGGCTGCCTTTGATCTTCTGGGAGCATGCTTGGGTCAGCTACAGTTGGCCCTAGCCTTGATCTCCCCCTGTTGGGTTCTGATCTAAGCACTTCCTCGGGTCCAACTTCGGGCTGAACTCTAGCTCGGCCCCGTTCACTGGTGTTTCTGTGGTTAGGCAGCATGACAGGCTCAGCTACAGTTGACCTTCGTCCGGTACCTTCCCTATTGGGTTCGGTACCAAACGTTTCCTCAGGCCTAACTTCGGGCTGTGCTCGGTCTCGGCTCCTACCACGGCTACTTCTGCCGTTATCTCCTTCGAAGAGGGAAGATCTTTGCTGTCTCTGAGATCCTCCAGACTGGGATTCGCCCCATGATTCAGTGTTGCGGTTGGATTCTTCAGCGTCCCTCAAGCGTGACATGAGATGGTCCACCAAGGCTTCCTGCTGGGACGTGAAGCGGTTAGTTACTTCAACAATAACTCTGTCCAAATCTGCCCTAGTAATTGCTGCAGGCTGTTCTGTGGCAGGAGTGGTTGGGTTAGCCTGTCCTTCATTTGTTACCGTTGCTGGAGGAGGACGATTTACTTGATTCGCGGCAGCTGGATCAGGAAGACTGCTGGATGCGATGTTTTTTCCTTTGTTAACATCTTTTCTCTGTTTGGGAGGCATGTTTTCCAAGTGGCGAACGATGCTGTCAGGAAAACTTGTTAAGCGGATGAAGCTGATGCTTCGAGCCTTACTCTCAATGAAAGCACCAAAAATGTTTGCACAAAAAATGGACAAACACCTCAAAGTCGTATAATTTAGTAGATCTTAGGTTGTTTTTAGTGATTTTGGAGATTTATGCAAATATATGAAAAGCAGGGGCTAAATTGTAAAAAGACACGCAGATTTATAGTGGTTCAGCCAGAATGTGCCTACGTCCACTTTATATGTTATTTCTCTTCTCTTCTGTTGATTACAAGTACAAAGCTTTGATACAAGTAAAAGAAAGTTGTTTGAAAGTTCTCTCCGTGCTTGAGCTCTCAAACTTGTCCCCATTGTTGTACCCCTGCCCCTCTATTTATAGAGTGAGGTTGGGAGTAGGGGTCTTGGATGTATATAGCTGCTGGTGGGCCTGGGCTGACGTGATCTGGCCTGGCACGTCTTGGTCCGGTAGCGTTTGATCCGGTGGTAGGAGGTTGGTTCGGCATGGTCTGAAGGAGGTTGGTTCGGCATGGTCTGAAGGAGGTTGGTTCGGCATGGTCTGAAGGAGGTTGGTTCGGCAGTCTGGAATGAGGGTCGGTTCGGCAGTCTCGTGAGGAGGTTGGTTCGGCAGTCTCGAGAGGAGGTTTGGTTCGGCAGTCTCGAGTGGAGGTTTGGTTCGGCAGTCTCGAGTGGAGGTTTGGTTCGGCAGTCTCGAGTGGAGGTTTGGTTCGGCAGTCTCGAGTGGAGGTTTGGTTCGGCAGTCTAGAATGAGGGTTGGTTCGGCAGTCTGGAATAGGGTCGAAACGTACCCAACAATTGGGATTTCAATTAAGTCACAACTTAAACCCAAACTTTCTTTACAAATGGTTTATCAAATTACCATTTTAATCCTTTTAAACAAAAAGATTCATTTACAGATTTTTCCAAATCAATTCTCATTTCAATTTGATTAACTCGTTAAATCTTTAAATCAAAGATTTAACTTATAGCTTTCAAAACAATTTCATTTCTAATGGGTTAAACAAAACATCATTTTAAATCTGTTAAAAATAAACAGATTTAATTCATAGCTTTCAAAAAAGAATTCATTCATAACTTGGATAAACTATTTTTCTTCAATTCAATCTTGAAAATTCCTTTCATTAAACTGGGATTTCATTTCTTATCTGAAAGCTTTTATCATTAGGAAACAAACAGTTTCATTTCAGAAAATCTGATTTATCCATACGAGTGGAAATCCTTGGTTTAAATTCAAATTCCCAACTTATACTTTTAAAATGGTTTAATTCATACAAACACATTTATATCATCTTTAATCCCTAGTTTCGAATCATAGGATTCAATTTCAAACTTGAATTAAAATTTAAATCAAATTATTTAAATCTTCAAAACTCGTTTAAGTTATTCAAGATAACTTTTATCTTTGAAATCCTATTTCAAAAAGCTTTTCACTTTAAACCCAAATTTCTAATTTCAAAATCAATTGAAATTAAAATTTCAATTTCAAAAACATCAAATTTACATTATCTGTGACTTAACCGATTTCCACGTGAAATCCATATTTGTGTGTGTAAAAGTGTAGTCCAGGGGTTTAACACACAATAGTGCAACATCAATTATCACAGATATATCGATAAGCGGTAAAATCGATAACGCTTATCTTCATTCACAGATTCATAGATAAAATAAATTTATCGGTCATAAAAATTCACTATTACAATTCGATGTGGGTTTCGGATAACCAACTGGAATCCGACTCCCTGTCGCATCGAAATTCAAATGCCGTGTTACGGCAAAAAGGGGTTTTCATATACATACAGAAACAGATTACAATCACAGTTCAGCATAAGGCAGTTTGCATCACATAGTATCACAATCACAAATAGAAATATCAATCCAGTATACAACACTTGATGATAGTCAATCATCTTTAATTTAAGGTGAAGGTAAAAAGAGTTAACCACATCACTATTTTTATTAATTTATTTAAATCAAAGGTTAATTATTCTTAATGATTAAATTAATTAAATTTTAATCAACTTTGTTAATAAATTATTTCTTAATCAATTAACTTAATTAACTACTAATTATAAATTAATCAGCTTAAATTATCTAATTAACAATTCTTAATTATCAATAAGTTAGACAATTAATTATTAACCAAATTATAAATTAATCATTCTTAATTACTTTTTTCAAACAATTGATTAATAACAATTTCTTATCTTAATTCATATTTTAAAATCTTCCTTAATTTCTTTGAAATCAATTTATTGTAATAATAAAAAAAGTTTTAATCGTTAATTAACTTTAACCCTTAACTCACATTAAAAATACTAATTAGCTTGTTTAATATTATAACTTAAAATTTGTTTGGGCTTAAACCCAGTTTTAAAAACAATTCGAGCCTCTCTCCTACTAACACGAGTAACAGCACATTCTACCCGAGTTCAAACGCAGAAACTCCCGTGTCATCCCCGAAGACCTTCCAGCTTTCCCTTACCTCGAGCTGAAACCAAGAATACGCGAATACTACTCCGAGTTCAACTCGTCTTCCCCAAACCCATCTTCCCAGTGCACACAACGTGCACCGTGCACCTACCCACGAACTTCCGGCCGCCGTTGAGCGTCTCGATCATCCCCTACAACCACTCGAACACGTGAGAACCCAAATACAAACCCAGATCGAAGAAAACTTGATCGAATCAAAATTTCGTCCTTTAGCTCGAAAAAAACTGCAGCTACATCTCGACCCAAAACCCTACCGACCACTCCATCATGCTGCCGCAACCCATGTCGACAACCTCCCCAAATGCGATCAACTCCGGTCAAGCATCGACGACGAGAAACCCACAGATGCAACGGCATCAAAACCAAAACCCAAAACCCTACTCCAATCGATTTCGAATGAATCTGCTATTCGAAAATTCCAAACATATTTTTCCCATTATCAACATCATACAAGCTAGCCTCGATCCAAATTTCAACCTCAATCACCAAGCAATTCGACGGCAATCCATCAAAATCCCCAAAACGTTCAAACCCAGAATTCACACGAATTACCCAACTAAAAATTATGATAGTATCATCTAAAAATATGTTTTCCTATCACCAATCTGTATATATTATCAAATTTAGAAATTATGATGTTTCATTTCTGACCATTTTCCATTTCTTACTGTTATTCCTGTTTAAAAAAAATTATTTGTTAGTTTTAAAATTCCAGAAACCATTTTAGAATCTTCAGTACATATTAACAAACAAATCTCATTGATATAACAATGACTAATATTGTTTTGTTTGAGAGATTTTGAATTTTTCTTAAGGAAAGCAAATCCAGTAAATAAACAGAGTAGACAAATTATACAGGCATTGGTATTCCCTGATAATCATCACACTTTTAACTTGCATACACAACAGTATTCAAGTAAACAAATATTCATGATCATAGCAACATTCATTCCATGCATTAGAGTCAAAAATCAACTCAACTGTTATTAAAACAAAATTTACTCACAGGCATTAACACAAAAAGAAATTTCAGGGTAGAAATATTTGCTCACCTTGAAAAGAAAGAACAGAGGAGAAGAGCAGAGAGGAACTTGGTTTCTGTTGAACAGAGACATGCATTTTTATTTTCTTTGATAGTTTTGAATTTGTTTAAAACTTCAAACAGGCTGCAGCCTTCAAATCTACATCTTCTTTGAACTGCTGCTGCTCCTCTTCTTTGCTTCTAATCTGTTGAAGCTTTGGTTTTGCTTTGATGATTATTTTATTTTTCTTTGCTCGGTTTGAAAACAAACGAATGGAATGAAGTGGTGATGTTGTTTTTCTTTATACAAGGTGATATTATCTTGTACAACAGGTAAGGCTGAAGTGATATGTTATTATTTTGTACAATTATAGTGATATATTTTTTTTCTTTGTTCGGCCATGCTAGAGGTGCTGGCTTGTACTTGTTTTATTGTTGAGCATGTATTTCTTCCTTTACTTTCGGCTGAGAGGATTTTTGTTATGGTGAACAAAGATATTGACATTAAATGCTCTTGGTACTTTATGTTTCTACTTATCCTATTTTATACATTTCGTATGTACTGATATGGTTATATACATATCTTCTTTTGCTTTGTGTTTACATACTTGTATTTGGCTTGCACTTTCTTTGCTAGTTCATACTTGCCTTTTCTTTTTTTTGTTTTGTACATATATATTTTTGTTTTCATTTTAATCCCAACCCATTTCCAAATTATTTGGATTCAAAGTGTCTATTAAAAATCATTTCAAAAATCTTTTTGCTTTGCATATTACTTTGCATTCCAATTCAATATGTTGTTTACTTTATAGTATGAAGTTCCATTTTTAATAAGTTGTTAAAATTTTATTAAATGAATTACTTTATATTTTTACAATTTATCTTTTACTTTATTTATTTCTCATTATTTTGAATTATAGATAAATTTCTAGATTTAATTTGTTATTGGATTTTATCCAATGTATTTACTTTATCTATCTATCTTATATATCTTCATTTCTAAACCATTTATATGAAGATTTAAATTCAACTCAAATATACAAATATATATTAACTTCAAATTTTCTCATATATCCCGTATACATATATATTCACATATATGTACCATATTTACAATATTATTAAATTTTAAAGGATTTATACAGAATTTAATTGATCCGGGGAAACTCGATTAAATTTATCCATAAATTAAACAAAATTAAATCAAAAATTCATTTAATTATTAATTTAAATAAATTAAAAATCTGGGGTCATTACAAACTTCCCCCTTAAAAGAATTTCGTCCCCGAAATTCGCAGGCACGAAAAACACAAAGAGAGAGATAGACAGATTCAATCTCCTATAATTCCTCAAACACAAGATACGGATTCCGAATTCAAATCGAAATATCTCAGAATACATACCAATTTGTCCCTCTTCGGACTTTGGTATTCACAAGAAATTTCAATAGAATTTCAAATTTTTTTTTTGGTTTCAAACGATATCGTTTTATTGATTTAATTCAATTATCTTCATATTCTATTAATCAATTTAACTCAATTTAAAATTTTCAATTTCAAACTCATTAAGGTTTAAATCAAAAAGCTGATAAGAAACCGATTAAGATACGAGGTAAGAATTTCTACAACGATTCGTAGAGCCATCATCACATCGAAACTTTTTCTTGTAGCTGATACGAAGGAATCAAAAGAATTTGGAAACGAATCAAAGAAAATTGATAGAGAAAGATTGTTTCCACTGTTGCAGGGTATTGACCATTTATAGTCGTATTTCCCTGTCCCCTATCTCGTCTTCTTCTAGCACTCATATCTACTATCAGTGGATAGTAAGAGAATTTACTGAGACGTTCAGACGGATATCTGAGAATTACTCATTCTAGAATTTACTTCACTCTATCTCTAATGAGCTACTTAACGTGTTATACTCCTGAGCTAAAGTTCAACCTTAGCTCTGATACCAAATTGTAACGTCCCAGATTTTCGCGCTCGAAAATCGACATCCATACTTTACATCGTACTCGAATGTCGTAGATTCGACCGTTCAAATCCGAGTCGCCGGAGCTTATAACACAGTTAAGTAAATATCACAGCGGAATAAAAAGAATATAGATATACAACATCTGATACAATATCCAGATACAATGATGATACAATGAATATCTATATACATCAGAGATATGATACAATAAATTGCAGCGGAAAGAAAAATAAATAACATCAGCAGCGGATAATCTCCATCTTCAAAGCAGCAATCCAGATATAGCTCGAACACCCAATAATGATGCACAAAGATAAGCAAGTGCAGTCCGATCCAAAGACTGAACTAGCTCCAGATAATCTACTAAACCTGAATATCTGAAAAACCCAACTCTAGACTGCTCGTGTAGGAAATTATGAGCACCCAGAGTTTAGGAAAGGAACAATAAACTCCGGATCAGTCATGGGACTGGTGTGAGCAACAAAACAGTTTATCTTTAAAACAAATAGCAAGAGAATTTAAAGTCAATTCGAAATGCTTTTGGAAAATGAAACTACCATAAGACCTCCTGCCACACACACAATGCAAACGCAGAATTGGAGGAGATTTCTTCTTATGATAGTCAAAGATGTTTACTATGCAAAAATCAAATCATTTGATATTATTACTAGTGCATAGTGCAGAAAACAATTTCGAAAGTAGAATATAAATCTTAGCCAGCATAGACATTTCGCACTTATGCCTACTATAGCTACCATGTTCAATAGCAGGTTACCACCACATTCCATGGCAGGTAATACAACTAAAACCGTACAGGGCTCGTATTGTTTTGTTTGGATTTCCAACAAATGGTCAGGCTAAGGAACTTCCTATTCCACGAAAGAAACGCCTCTGGCGGGACGTTCCGAGAACCAACTGTTCTCTGCCAAACAAGGCCGGCAACCCCTTTTCCCAAGGGATAAAAGAAACCTCAGATATGCCACCCCCGGTCCTTTGGGACCTTTAACCGAGGTACCTCTAATCCAACATCACACGTCATAAATAAAGTGTGTCCACATGAGTAAGTATCTGGGCTCCATACCATGATACTACCCTTTTCCAGAAGGAATGGTCATACCCTAGGGGAGCTACCCCTGAAAACCTTGCCGCACGATTCCTGTTTCGACCATTACCGGGTTGTGAGGCTCGACGAAGTCTCGTCCACAAAGCTACGCTTTTTTCAAAAAGCCACGCTTCGGGTCAAACAAATGATCAACCTATGATCACAAAGATATAAGATCAAACAAATGATCATATCGCAAATGATCAAACAATGATCATTTCACAGCAGCACTCAGCATGCCACATTACCAAATTGGGATATATCGCTGATAAATTTCAACTACATAACCTCTGAGCTCGTACGTCTCAGAGAAGGGTGTTAAGCTAAGAGAATAAATTCTCCGCCACCAACAGAAATGTATTTGAAAGAAATCGGCTTTATATCTCAAAGTGTAATGTCAGACATGTAACCATATAAGTCTGTTCCGGGTTCGAACAGAACCGAAGGCACTTCTCACGAAGCCCTTGCAAATCCGGATAATTTCCAATCACGTCCGGACTTCCCGTCACAAAAAGAGTGATATAAATCTCTATACCGGAGCAACTCAGTGCAGAGACATTCGACAGGTTGTCCTTTCATTTTCGAAAATATCCGGTCTTCATCACCGGTCTTCAAATGCTATCCATATACGACGTATCACTATTCGGAATGAGTTATACGACCCAAAGGTCCTTTCCCGGCTAACCCGAATAGTGAGCGAAATATTTAAAAACATATGGATATTGGGATTTCAATTAAGTCACAACTTAAACCCAAACTTTCTTTACAAATGGTTTATCAAATTACCATTTTAATCCTTTTAAACAAAAAGATTCATTTACAGATTTTTCCAAATCAATTCTCATTTCAATTTGATTAACTCGTTAAATCTTTAAATCAAAGATTTAACTTATAGCTTTCAAAACAATTTCATTTCTAATGGGTTAAACAAAACATCATTTTAAATCTGTTAAAAATAAACAGATTTAATTCATAGCTTTCAAAAAAGAATTCATTCATAACTTGGATAAACTATTTTTCTTCAATTCAATCTTGAAAATTCCTTTCATTAAACTGGAATTTCATTTCTTATCTGAAAGCTTTTATCATTAGGAAACAAACAGTTTCATTTCAGAAAATCTGATTTATCCATACGAGTGGAAATCCTTGGTTTAAATTCAAATTCCCAACTTATACTTTTAAAATGGTTTAATTCATACAAACACATTTATATCATCTTTAATCCCTAGTTTCGAATCATAGGATTCAATTTCAAACTTGAATTAAAATTTAAATCAAATTATTTAAATCTTCAAAACTCGTTTAAGTTATTCAAGATAACTTTTATCTTCGAAATCCTATTTCAAAAAGCTTTTCACTTTAAACCCAAATTTCTAATTTCAAAATCAATTGAAATTAAAATTTCAATTTCAAAAACATCAAATTTACATTATCTGTGACTTAACCGATTTCCACGTGAAATCCATATTTGTGTGTGTAAAAGTGTAGTCCAGGGGTTTAACACACAATAGTGCAACATCAATTATCACAGATATATCGATAAGCGGTAAAATCGATAACGCTTATCTTCATTCACAGATTCATAGATAAAATAAATTTATCGGTCATAAAGATTCACTATTACAATTCGATGTGGGTTTCGGATAACCAACTGGAATCCGACTCCCTGTCGCATCGAAATTCAAATGCCGTGTTACGGCAAAAAGGGGTTTTCATATACATACAGAAACAGATTACAATCACAGTTCATCATAAGGCAGTTCGCATCACATAGTATCACAATCACAAATAGAAATATCAATCCAGTATACAACACTTGATGATAGTCAATCATCTTTAATTTAAGGTGAAGGTAAAAAGAGTTAACCACATCACTATTTTTATTAATTTATTTAAATCAAAGGTTAATTATTCTTAATGATTAAATTAATTAAATTTTAATCAACTTTGTTAATAAATTATTTCTTAATCAATTAACTTAATTAACTACTAATTATAAATTAATCAGCTTAAATTATCTAATTAACAATTCTTAATTATCAATAAGTTAGACAATTAATTATTAACCAAATTATAAATTAATCATTCTTAATTACTTTTTTCAAACAATTGATTAATAACAATTTCTTATCTTAATTCATATTTTAAAATCTTCCTTAATTTCTTTGAAATCAATTTATTGTAATAATAAAAAAAAGTTTTAATCGTTAATTAACTTTAACCCTTAACTCACATTAAAAATACTAATTAGCTTGTTTAATATTATAACTTAAAATTTGTTTGGGCTTAAACCCAGTTTTAAAAACAATTCGAGCCTCTCTCCTACTAACACGAGTAACAGCACATTCTACCCGAGTTCAAACGCAGAAACTCCCGTGTCATCCCCGAAGACCTTCCAGCTTTCCCTTACCTCGAGCTGAAACCAAGAATACGCGAGTACTACTCCGAGTTCAACTCGTCTTCCCCAAACCCATCTTCCCAGTGCACACAACGTGCACCGTGCACCTACCCACGAACTTCCGGCCGCCGTTGAGCGTCTCGATCATCCCCTACAACCACTCGAACACGTGAGAACCCAAATACAAACCCAGATCGAAGAAAACTTGATCGAATCAAAATTTCGTCCCTTAGCTCGAAAAAAACTGCAGCTACATCTCGACCCAAAACCCTACCGACCACTCCATCATGCTGCCGCAACCCATGTCGACAACCTCCCCAAATGTGATCAACTCCGGTCAAGCATCGACGACGAGAAACCCACAGATGCAACGGCATCAAAACCAAAACCCAAAACCCTACTCCAATCGATTTCGAATGAATCTGCTATTCGAAAATTCCAAACATATTTTTCCCATTATCAACATCATACAAGCTAGCCTCGATCCAAATTTCAACCTCAATCACCAAGCAATTCGACGGCAATCCATCAAAATCCCCAAAACGTTCAAACCCAGAATTCACACGAATTACCCAACTAAAAATTATGATAGTATCATCTAAAAATATGTTTTCCTATCACCAATCTGTATATATTATCAAATTTAGAAATTATGATGTTTCATTTCTGACCATTTTCCATTTCTTACTGTTATTCCTGTTTAAAAAAAATTATTTGTTAGTTTTAAAATTCCAGAAACCATTTTAGAATCTTCAGTACATATTAACAAACAAATCTCATTGATATAACAATGACTAATATTGTTTTGTTTGAGAGATTTTGAATTTTTCTTAAGGAAAGCAAATCCAGTAAATAAACAGAGTAGACAAATTATACAGGCATTGGTATTCCCTGATAATCATCACACTTTTAACTTGCATACACAACAGTATTCAAGTAAACAAATATTCATGATCATAGCAACATTCATTCCATGCATTAGAGTCAAAAATCAACTCAACTGTTATTAAAACAAAATTTACTCACAGGCATTAACACAAAAAGAAATTTCAGGGTAGAAATATTTGCTCACCTTGAAAAGAAAGAACAGAGGAGAAGAGCAGAGAGGAACTTGGTTTCTGTTGAACAGAGACATGCATTTTTATTTTCTTTGATAGTTTTGAATTTGTTTAAAACTTCAAACAGGCTGCAGCCTTCAAATCTACATCTTCTTTGAACTGCTGCTGCTCCTCTTCTTTGCTTCTAATCTGTTGAAGCTTTGGTTTTGCTTTGATGATTATTTTATTTTTCTTTGCTCGGTTTGAAAACAAACGAATGGAATGAAGTGGTGATGTTGTTTTTCTTTATACAAGGTGATATTATCTTGTACAACAGGTAAGGCTGAAGTGATATGTTATTATTTTGTACAATTATAGTGATATATTTTTTTTCTTTGTTCGGCCATGCTAGAGGTGCTGGCTTGTACTTGTTTTATTGTTGAGCATGTATTTCTTCCTTTACTTTCGGCTGAGAGGATTTTTGTTATGGTGAACAAAGATATTGACATTAAATGCTCTTGGTACTTTATGTTTCTACTTATCCTATTTTATACATTTCGTATGTACTGATATGGTTATATACATATCTTCTTTTGCTTTGTGTTTACATACTTGTATTTGGCTTGCACTTTCTTTGCTAGTTCATACTTGCCTTTTCTTTTTTTTGTTTTGTACATATATATTTTTGTTTTCATTTTAATCCCAACCCATTTCCAAATTATTTGGATTCAAAGTGTCTATTAAAAATCATTTCAAAAATCTTTTTGCTTTGCATATTACTTTGCATTCCAATTCAATATGTTGTTTACTTTATAGTATGAAGTTCCATTTTTAATAAGTTGTTAAAATTTTATTAAATGAATTACTTTATATTTTTACAATTTATCTTTTACTTTATTTATTTCTCATTATTTTGAATTATAGATAAATTTCTAGATTTAATTTGTTATTGGATTTTATCCAATGTATTTACTTTATCTATCTATCTTATATATCTTCATTTCTAAACCATTTATATGAAGATTTAAATTCAACTCAAATATACAAATATATATTAACTTCAAATTTTCTCATATATCCCATATACATATATATTCACATATATGTACCATATTTACAATATTATTAAATTTTAAAGGATTTATACAGAATTTAATTGATCCGGGGAAACTTGATTAAATTTATCCATAAATTAAACAAAATTAAATCAAAAATTCATTTAATTATTAATTTAAATAAATTAAAAATCTGGGGTCGTTACACCCTACGTGCTTTTACGGTTTTGATTTTAGAGCCTAGTATTGCTCGAATTTAATAATGTAACAATTTCGGCTATTTGAATAAGTATTTGTATATAGACATTACTATAATATCAGAGGATTTGATAAGAAATGTTTTGGTTATCGTAAGGTAAAAACCCGACATGTTTATTTGTGGCGTGGTCTTACGAGATACCTTTGATTTTCAAAAGGGTTTTGAAAACTTAAATAATTCAATTGATTGTGTTTTCTCACGCTGCTTTTCCAGACTGACTCGGGTATTGTTTTAACTATAATGCTCGGGTCAGGCCGAGTATTATAGAGTACAGATTTTAGATGGACTGCTGTGGAGCTCAGGAGATAAGTTGGATGACGAGGCGTATTCACGTAGATTATATTCCACTGTGTAGTGAAAGTTGTATAGTCAGTTTTTGTGAGGTCAAGTTAATATAACTGTCCAGTAATTTTTTGATATTGGTGTACTCTGATGATGTAATGTATAAAACAGATATAGTTTCTTTTGTGTAAAGATCAATTATTATCTATTATATTTTTATTCCACCGCGATGGTAAGATTCTGTTATTGTTTGGTTTTCTCTTCTTCTACCTCATTCTTCTTTAACCCTAATGGTTCGGTTTTCCGGCATTCGATTGTTCGGCATTTGATATAGTGGACGTATTGATGTCGATTTTCGGGCGTCGAAAAATCGGGTCGATACAGTTGGTATCAAAGCTGAAGATTAAGCGAGAACCTTGGCACTGGTGGGGATTACTCATTAGAATAGAGTCCGTAGTACTCTAAAAATGAGTTTGAGATTATTAATAGATATGAGCGTGTATTTATTGGTGAATATCAAATTGTTTTTATATTGTGTTGACTTATCGGTTGAGTATTTATGGATTCTGGTCGATATGTGGGACGCTATGTCATCGATAGGGGTTTCTAAACTCTTAAACAAGATAAACCGACACAGTGTTGTTTTAAAATAGGGTAAATGAAATAATTTTACCTAAATTATTTTTATATATAAAAGAAATAATAAAGATTTGGAAATAAAAAAAATGGTTTAAGATATGAATAAATTAGTTAGTGGAACTAATTAAAGAAATGGTTAATGTAGAATGGGTTGAGATAAGGTGAAGAGAATTCAATATTAAGTTTGAGTTGGAAATAAATTAAGAGTTCAAGATAAATTGAATTCAGAATGAAATTGAAAATTTAAGTTAAGTATAACTAGATATAAACTAAAGTGGTGAAGTGAAAATAAATATTTAAGTGTGTACAATATTTATATTGAACTTAAGAAGAAATGGTGAAATTCTTACGTAAATTCGTAATTGAGGAAAATACTAAGTAAGTATTTTGATGAAGATTTAATAAAAATGTGTGAAATGATAAGTATGGATAAGTGAATAGAAATCAAAATAAAATGATTTTGAATTTTGGATTGGATATTATTGCTAAGTAGGATATACAGGTGTTTTAAAAGCAAAGGGAAATTGGTGTTTTTGATTTCAGAAGATAAATTTAATTGCCCGCCAAAAGGTTTGTATTTAATTGGCATATGAAATTGGATGGTTTTCTGATCTAGCCACTTGGCTTTTTGTTTCTTTTGAAAATTTGGGACCCGCAGAGGCATTTTGTAGTTGTTCCGAGTTAGCCGCGCAAAGGAGACGCTGGCGAAATTTTTCGAAAATTTAGAGAGTTAGAAAATTTTTAAGAAAATTTTGATAATTTAAAATTTGAATTTGAATTATAATTTGTAATGGTTGAGTAAGTGATATTGTTTGGATCCTATTGATGAGTTTAGGAAGTTAGTAGAATTGATAGTGTGTCTTTAATTAAAAGATGGTTTTGGGAAATTCTTAAAAACTATTTGGTTTGGGGAAAATAGTTAATGGGTTATGGACCATCATCCTTAACTTGTTATTTCGGGGACGAAATTCTTTTAAGGAGGGAAGAATGTGACGACCCAGAATTTTTGAGTATTTGAAATTGGAATATTTAATTGATTTTAAATATTCAAAAGGTTAATTTTAACTTAAATTTCAAATATCACTGTTTATTGGGTAAATAAAATATTGAATTTAAAAATTGGAACTTGGGTAAAATATTAAATCTGTAGTTTTAAGCTTATTAAAAATATTTCAAAGGCTTATAAAATTTATATTGATAATACTGAAGATAGTAGAACCTTCAAAATTGAATTTAACAGTGTTTGTTCAGTTTTAAAAATATACACCGTTTAAATTGACATTTAAAAATAGCCTTCCGAGCCATAGTCTCAAATTTCGACGAAACTGGTTCCATTGGATCCGTAATAGTGTATTATTATCGGATTTAAATTTTCATAGCATTTGGAGTTGTCGTGTGATCGTACGATATATAAACGCGCTGAAATCTATATCGAATATTTAATATAATAACTAGGTCCAAAAAGCTATCTTCTCCATACGATCGAATTAGGACTCGAAACCTTTTCCTTTGCGTTCGGAATAGGGGTATAAGATTATAGACGCCTGGCAGCACGGCTCGATAGGAGGTCAAGATTTTAAGCTATGTTATCGAGACGATTTGAATTTAAATTAATTTTATATATTCACATGCAATAGACAAATTTAAACACGTTATTCCCTTCACACACTTGGCATCCTTTCCTTCTTTCCTAGCCACGCATTCTTTTTATTTTTTTTATTACACAGCCGAGCATTTTAAAAATGGATTTCTCCTTAATAATAAATCAATGGCCAAACAAAATCAAATCGATTCGTCCCTAAAAAAACCTCAGAAGAATAAAATAAAATCAATGGCCAATGCTTCGAATCGAAATTGCGAGTCTCCCCCTCCTCTTCAATTCATCTAATCAACACTCCTACCCTCTGTTCGACAGCGCCGTTCGAACTAGGGTTCGCGATCATTCTTATTCAAGACCTCGCGACCTTGGGTGGCGAACAAAGTTTGAGATGGTGACTCGAGTGGGTTGACGTACGCTAGATGTCGTGGCCGCTATCAAGATGGGTCGGCAAGATCGCGAGTTGGAGTCGCGATGTCTGCAGATACGATGAAGCAGCTTGGGGAATGTCGACATCGAAGAGAAGGCTTGTAGTTGGGTTAGTCGACTTTGCAGTATGGTGTGGCAGCACGGTGGGGTCAGGGTATGGGTTCATGATGCAATGTCCGGTGGTTTCTAAAAAAAATCGATGGAAGTCGTGTGCATGCAGTTGCTTTGCAATGAGGTTGTCTTCCTGTTCAACCTGGGTTATAGCAGTAAGGTCTAAAACTGTGAAGAAAACAAGTTAGGTTTGGATCAGATTGCAAATCAAAATCAAAGTTGAGTTAATCTCACTCACATCTGGATTTCCACAATTAAATTAATAGTAGAATTTAAATTAGTGATTGATTGATTGAATGTGATTATTATTATCAGTCTGGATTCGATAGTATATATAGTAGTGTATATATATATATATATATATTGGAGTGATTGATATTCCCGCATTATATAGCGAATGAGACCCTATGCGCCCCGCATAATAGCGGATGGCCCTATATACCGCGATATTCCACCTCGAAGTGGAATTGGTATTTATATTGTGCTAACATCTGTGGATGCAGGGAAACATGTTGGAGGGATCCAACTGGATTCCTTAAAATGTTGGAATTTAGTTTAATATTCGGTGATATGTTTTATTTGATAATCTGTGATAGATTATATTGGAATTGATGTTATTGATTGCTATGGTTGGCTGAATATATTTAGATATTTTAAGATATCAAATATATGGATGTGGGATTTTTTTAAAGGAAAATAAACTGGGGGTTTTGAAATAAAGATTGAAATTGATGTTTCAGATTTAAATAAGGATTTTAAATCTTAATAAAGGGTGAATTTTGGTGTTAATGGATTTTTGAATTGATTTTGGATAAGTCGAGAAATGAATTTTAAAGGGAATTTAACTCAGGAAATCGATTTGAAATCGATTAAGTGTTTTTGGAAACTGTGATTTAAAGGAAATGATAAATGAGGATTTATAAACTGGGTTTATAAATAAAGTGAAATATTTATCAGTGGATAAATTTGGAATTATAAATTAACGGTGGGAATTTATAAGGAGATGGGAATTGTGTTTTTAAAAATAAAAGTAGTTTTGGCCTAAGTTTTATTTGGAAAATTAGTATAGAATTTCATAACTATTGTTTAAATTTAGATGTATTTAAAGTAGCTTTATTAAAATAATAAAGTATATAATTTTGGGTAAAGTGATTTAAATCTAATAAAATAAATTTTTTATAAGACTTGGCGTTTTCAGTGGGAATAAAATAATTGGCTGAATTGATTGTTTCTTTGATAGTTAAATAAACGACTATTAGATTTGGACCCAATAAGACTTTGGAAATATATAGGAAGAATACGGGAATTATATGGTACAGTTACCGTTCGAGGTGCTATACTGTACGTATAAACTCGTTTGTTCTTCTAGGATGTTATAAGGAAATCCATCCACTAATGGTTTGGAGGTGATCTCCGATCTTATTCTCGTTTGTTTATTTCCTAAAGAACCGGGGTTGAGTTTACCGGGAAATAGCGAACGTTGTTTCGAAGAGACCGGGATCGGATTTGTAATCCGAAAACCACTTCGATCCAACGAGAATGTTTTCGTGAGGAAGACAAGAGCTTGGAGTCGATGATGGAGCAGTAAAGTGCAAGGGCTAATCGCTACTAATCCTGAGGGTGATTCCAAAATGGAGTTGGTAGGAGTAGTGCCTTCGGTTCCGTTCGGACCCGGAACCGACTTGTATGGATGAATGCTTTCAGAACATTGTCAGGAGGACGATGAGTATTCCAAGTGAATGTGTGTGCTAAAAAGGTAACGCATAGCCTCGAGCCTCATCAACCAGGAATGACTAAAACAGGGGAGGTGCACGCAAGGCTAAGTGGCTAGCAACCAATTAGGGTAAGGTCATCCCTATCTAGATGGTCCTTTTTATTCGGCTTAGTGGGCGGTTGCAGATCCCAACCGCGGGGTGATCTTATTCGGACTATCCAGTAAGGGGTAGCTCTGGTCTTGTGATGCAGGGGATCAGGGGGGATCCTCGGTACGGTGATCTAGACCACGTACTGTGACGGACGGTACCCCAGTAGCCCTGCCATTGATGGAATTCCATTCTCCCTACGTGCTTTTACGGTTTTGATTTTAGAGCCTAGTATCGCTGGAATTTAATAATGTAACAATTTCGGCTATTTGAATAAGTAATTGTATATATACACTACTATAATATCAGAGGATTTGATAAGAAATGTTTTGGTTATCGTTAGGTAAAAACCCGACATGTTTATTTGTGGCGTGGTCTTACGAGATACCTTTAATTTTCAAAAGGGTTTTGAAAACTTAAATAATTCAATTGAGTGTGTTTTCTCACGCTGTTTTTCTAGACTGACTCGAGTATTGTTTTAACTATAATGCTCGGGTTAGGCCGAGTATTGTAGAGTACAGATTTTGGATGGACTGCTGTGGAGCTCAGGAGACGAGTTGGATGACGATGCGTATTCACGTAGATTATATTCCGTTGTGCAGTGAAAGCTGTATAGTCAGTTTTTGTGAGGACAAGTTAATATAACTGTCCAGTAATTGTTTGATATTGGTGTACTCTGATGATGTAATGTATAAAACAAATATAGTTTCTTTTGTGTAAAGATCAGTTAGTATCTATTATATTTTTATTCCGCTGCGATGGTAAGATTTTGTTATTGTTTTGTTTCCTCTTCTTCTACCTCATTCTTCTTTAACCCTAATGGTTCGGTTTTCCAGCATTCGATTGTTCGACATTTGATATAGCGGATGTATTGATGTCGATTTTCGGGCGTCGAAAAATTGGGTCGTTACAGTAAATCAAATAGCCGATATATTAACAAAACCATTGAATCAAACATCCTTTACTAAGTTAAGAAGAGAGTTGGGAATTTGTTCTCTATCGAAAATATAAAAAAATGAAGTAAAAATTAAAATATATAAAAACAAAATAATCAAAATAATACTATGTATGTTGACATACCTAAACCTAATATGTCGACATATAACGGTAAATTTTGTTTTCTTATTTTCCCTCTAAAATTCAAATTGTTGATTATATAATAACCAAAATTTCACTTTCTTCTTCATTTTTCTGTATTCTCTCTATTTTAAACTTCTAAAACAAATAACCAGGGCCTCCTCTAATCCCAAACTATAATAACAACAACAACAACAAAGCCATTATTCCCAAACAAGTTGGGGTCCACTAGAGATGGAACCCAAAACTAAATGACAAAGCTAATTTAAAGGTTATAATAATAACAAAACAATAACAATAACAAAAAAGTCAAATAAGTAAACTAATAATAATAGTCTCTAAGCAAAATAAAAATAAAGATAAAAATACATATATATGTATATAACATTAATAAATAAATGATGATAATAGTACAATTAGTAAGAATGGTGCTGATAGTAATATTGGTCAAAGACCAAACGCTACGTCTTAGGCTCCTTTTCCCTAGTCCTATAACCTAAAACTTATAAAACTCATAGCTCATGGTTCTGGTACGTGGATCGTTAACTTCTGCCCGCTCCTATCCGTTACCAGCTCTTCGGATATATTCCCATCCTTCAAGTCCCTTTTTACTACTTCCTCTCATGTCAACCTTGGTCGACCTCTACCTCTCTTTGAGCATACGACGCAACCTATAATTCCAACGTGCATAGGTGCCTCGGGCGACCTTCGTTGGAGATCTCCAAACCATCTTAAGCAATGATGACACTACAACAAAAGTTTGTTTTGACAGCATTTATTATCAGCGTTTAAACATTGAATGCTGTAGTAAATGTTTCTGAGAGAGTTATTCGTGAGGATAAACGCTGAAAATAGTGTCGCTGTGTTTATTTTGGTTTGCCGCCAACTCACGTGTTTACTTCCAGAGAAAATTCATTTTCCCTCGTCTCTTAATAATTCATTTCCCTCTCCATCGTTTTTCATTTTTCCAACTGTCCATTTCGATTTCAATTCTCCTACCACCAGATTGCAGCATCGTTCATCTTCCGTGTCGATTTTGATTGAGCGTCTCTGTCGCCGGCTCTTCTATCAGCATCGATTTGGAATTGATTGCCCTAAACTTGGTGGAACTGGTGAGCGTTTTTTCTTAACCCTAGTTTTCAGTTAAGTTTGAAACATTGAAAAGTATCATATCTTGCTTATCTGATCAAGTTTAAAGTTTCAAACGATTTTGGTTATTAGATCGAGAAGGAAAAAAAATTAACTAAAGATGAACGTGGATGAAGTCAGTGGTCCATAAAAAAAGTAAGGCTCTGTTTGTTTTGCTAAAATAACAGCTGAACACTTAATAGAATAAGCGAAAAAGGGTTATTTGACTGTTTGTTTTAAAAAAGTGATGTTACCTCCTATTCAGCATAACGAATAAGCAATACATTTTTGCTTTTTGGGAATGCTGATTGCTTATTGAAACAGTTTGTCAATAATACATTTTTTATGCATGATTTAATTTTTTTTCTCTCTTTCAATTGTGTAAATATTATTCAAACTATTCTAATATTTCAAACTCAGTAGTAATTTTCATTTCTACTCAAGTTTTTCTAGGTCGAGCTAAACTTTTATTATTTGGTGTTGATTTTACTCACTTTTGGTAATTTTCAATAATTCAAAAATAATATAAAAAGTTATACAAAGTAAAAAGTGTTTGTTGATGCCTAAAAATAACTTTTGGATATAAATGATAGCTATCAACTCACTAACAAGAATAAAAATTATAAATAACTTCGAAAAAGTGGATAAAAGTATGTGAGGACTTGTGTTAAAATGGAACGAAAAGTTTTATTTCTATCTTTAAATTTGTAGAAGGAAAAATAAAATAAAAATGGCATTTGTAAGACAATTGCTTCAAAGAATAATTAAAATTAAAATTGTGAAATGGGGCTTTGTACATCAGATTTTTATCTCTAATGTTATTACAAAAAAATCCCTATAGAAATAAATATATAATTCAGATTCTAAATTTTTTAAATTAGAAAACGCAAATCAGCTTGAAGTTTTCTTATAACATCAAAAATATAGATTTAGAGTTGTTTATATACGGTCAAATCTCGTCGGTCTGATGTTGATTTAGAGTTGTTTAATATAGATTTAGAGTTGTTGATATGTAGACAGTGCTTATGTGGCAAGTTAATGAAGTGAATATGTGGATTTGGTCTGATGCAAAACTGATGGTGGAAGTGCAGAGTCATGTAGACAGTGGTTATGTGACAGTTTGAACAGAGATTGGAAGATGTGAATTGGTGAACGAAGTGGATGAACTGGTGAAGTCTGATGGTCAGTAGCCGTAATTGATGTACAGTAGGAGTTGTACAATGGCTGTTGATGGTTTGAATGTGTATAGTAGGAATTGTGGCTATGAGTAAGGAGACTCTTTTTTCCTGAATAAACCATTTTGTTTTCGTACTTACAATCATAACAACTAATTGAATTTTGTCATATAAATTCATTGGAGTGAAACTACAAATTTATACCTGAAACTATTTATCTCTATTCACTGTAAATTGATAAATGGAGTGAATTCTGATTTTTTTTCTTTCTATTTTTTTGACATGGAGCATGGGTGGATAAATGTTTGTCCGAGATAAGATGAATCACATTACTACATCTTAGATTTCATGAATTTTTTTGCTACATATTTACCACGGTTGTGTTTACATATTTGTAGTAGCTGATTTTGGATATTCCCCTTAATTGGTGATAATGTGTCCATGTCTATTTGTCAATTTTAATTTGAGGTAGGTATTGTTAGTATATTCAATTGTATAGCACTTTCCTATTTTTAACTTTTGAAATCTTTCCTTCTCATTTCCATAACAAAGAAACTTTTCCTTCTCATGAAAAAAGAATTGAAGTTTCTTACTATTGCAAATTCTTCAATGACCCACTAAATTATCTACCGCCTCTGCTGACAAGATGTTATTGAAAGTTAAAACTTAAAACTACTATCTGTAGTCTTTATTTAAAATTTTGCTTCACCACATTACGCATTGCAGTTAACATGTTTTTTGAATATTCGAAAGGTACAATATGGAGTACAATTTAGCTATGATGTACTTCAGAAAGTCTCGAATAAGTAATGTGAACATGTAAATATAAGATCTAAATTAGGTATGAAAAAGTACTTGCTTAAAGTTTTTGATGATGTTCAACCAAAGGGTTCATTAATGAAGAATTATGTAAATGGAAGCAAATGATCAGACTCTTTACTGACATCAAGTATCAGGAACCAAATTTATTGTTAATGGCGCAAGCCAAGTATCAGGAGAGGGGTAATGCATAGACATTACTCCGGTGCTACAAAATAGCGCCGTTGTAATGGCAAATTTTTTGGAAACAATTTGGCTTACATAATTCCTTTTGGTTTGTGGCCTAAATTCATGTGGATGTTTCCCAGTGTAGCTTTGCAATGTTTATACATAACAACTAAATGTCAGAAGGTAACGCGTTAACCAATACATTTTGAATCGTTGTATATGCATTTTAGTTGTGTCATGCCTCTGTTGGTTACTTGTATGTTTTATGTTTCTGGCTTCATGTTCCTATTGTCATGTCGCACTGTTACACTCGTTTGTTGGTGATGCCTGCTTTGGAAATTTATGCATTTTTTTACTAGATTTGGTATCGTAATCTCTACTTGATCTAGGTGATGATTATGGTTTAATCTTTTGTTTTGCAAATTTTTTGTTGCTGCATTTGGTTATGGTCTTCCCTGGCCATCTTTGAAATTTGCATCTCTATGAAATATGTTCTATTGCTTGTTGGCAATCTGGTTGCCTTCTGAATGCTAGCTTAGGCTATATTTTTTAGCTAGCTGTGTTGGAAATTTGTAGTTGGTTTGGGTCAATTTTCATAGATAGTAGTGTCCTATCGTATCTAAGTTTGTTAGATACGTTTGTTTCTACGAGTTGCTTCCAGCGTGGAGCTTATATGCGTTTTCTTTTGCAACCTGGTTTGTATGTTTCACCATACGTGGTGCTTGAGTAAGTTTAGTCATTCAGACAATCGACCTAACTCCTGTTTTTAATACGTATTTATTACTTTTGTTGTGATAAAAGTGGACGGTCCACAATAAAAAACGGCTGGCCTTGCCAAAAAAATCAATCGTTTTAGTTATGGTTCAAATTAGTAATTAATTATTTTATTAATGACTTGTGTAAAGATATTTAATTACTTTAACGATGGTTTAAAGTTAATTAATTGTTCATTTATGATGTTTAAAGGTAATCAATTAAAGTTAATTACTTCTTTTTTCAGTTTTTGTTCTTTATTTTTGGTTACATAGTATCAAATAATTGCTACATTAGATTGCATCCTCGAATTTTGATTACTTTGCTTTACTTAAATTCGATCAAATAAACAAATTCTACACACTTTAGTACTCTGAGCTCTTGTGTTTATCCTTGCATCGTCGGTTGATTGTATTTATAAAAAATGTTAAAATGATAAGCCGATATTTTACAACATATATTTGAAGCTCATGACGACTTGAAGAACCTAGGTTTCTGTCCTTTTTTTCATCTTCTTCTCCCTATTTTTTGATGTGTATATTAATGAAGTATTTCTTGATGTGTATATTATTTTCTATACGTCTCAAGAAGAAACTCATAATGAGTATTCACATTTAAACAAGCTAACTAAAAGGCCCAGAAACTCTTCTAGCATTCATTACTTGTTTAAATAGTCTAATTTCCAATTACTATTTTGAATTTTAGATACTTGATTGCTTCCATATTATATATGATGATGGAGAAAGACTGGTTGCGTCTACATAGGTAATCATATACAAGTAAATTTACACATAACTTTAGACTTAACATGTTTTGAAAATGAAAGCTAACATTCTTGTTGCTTTCAATTTTAAACATAGAACCAGTAAAGAGTATGGAAAAGGAGCTCAAAATTTTGTACGTGTTGCGAAGAAAAAGTTAGGGGATGTAGAGAAAATTTTGTGTCCTTGTTTAGATTGTCGAAATCTTAGTCATCATTATGGTGAAACCGTCATTGAGCATTTAATTATAAAGGGAATGGATCCTAAGTACAAAGATGGTAGGTGGTATAATCATGGCGAGCAAGTAGATGTTGAAAATAATAATAAAAAGAGTGAGGCGTACGACTTACTCAAAGCAATTCACTATGAAGATGAAGACTACTTTAATCATAATTTTTTTGATGATGATAAAGATAAGGATGATGCACAGAGACGACACGATGATTTACTTAAGAACTTGGAAGATGCAGAAACCCCATTATATCCTGGTTGCATAGATCATACAAAGTTATCTGCCATCACTATTTTGTATAACCTTAAATGCGAAACTGGATTATCCGATTCTGGTTTTGATAAGCTTCTTAATGTGCAACAACTGTTTTTGCCAAAGAATAATGTACTTCCTAAGACTTTATATGAAGTAAAGAAATTCCTCAAACTATTTGATATGGGGTTTGAAAAGATTCATGCATGTGAGAATGATTGTTGTCTTTTTCGTAAAGAGTATAAAAATTTGAATGACTGTCCGAAATGTGGTTCTTCAAGATGGAAAATGAATCAGGATACAAATGAGATTATGCAGGGTATCCCGGTTAAGGTGTTGAGATATTTTCCAATAATTCCAAGATTCAGAAGAATGTTCAGATCTGAAAAGATGGCAGAAGCATTAAGGTGGCATTTCAATAATAAAAGCAGTGATGGAAAGATGCGACATCCCGTAGATTCTGTAACATGGAGCACAATTGATGAAAATTGGGAATCATTTTCAGCCGATCCACGTAGTCTCAGACTTGGTCTTGCTATAGATGGGTTTAATCCATTTTCCATGTTGAGTTCCAAATATAGTTGTTGGCCAGTAATGCTTGTGACATATAATTTGTCGCCTATGTTGTGCATGAAGAAGGAAAATATTATGCTAACACTTATAATTCCAGGTCCAAAGTAACCGAGGAATGATATTGATGTATATATGGCGCCATTAGTAGAGGATTTGCATTACTTGTGGAGTAGTGGAGTTGAGACGTACGATGCATTTAGTAAGACACTTTTTAATATGAGAGCTATTTTATTATGGACGATAAATGATTTTCTAGCTTATGGTAATCTTGCTGGATGTTGTGTAAAGGGTAAAAAGGCTTGTCCATTATGTGGTGTCAATACTCATCGTCGATGGTTGAAATATAGTCGAAAGAATGTTTATATGGGTCACAGAAGATTTTTGCCTATTTCACATCCGTTGAGGAAAAAAAAAGTTTGGTTTGATAACACTATAGAGGATGGAAAGATGCCTAGAATTCTAACAGGTAAAAACATCTTTCTTATTTTGAAGGACTTTCCAAATGATTTTGGAAAAGAGCAGATTAAGGGAAAAAGTAAGAAAAGGAAGATCGATGACAGTAGTGAGGATGAAGATAATGAAGATGATAATTCTGTAAAAAAGGAGCTATCAAGGTGGAAAAAAAGATCAATTTTTTTTGACTTGCCATATTGGGAGGTTAGTATTCAAATCTCCTTCTAATTTATTAATCTAAAAAAAGAATATATAGAAAATTTAAATGTTAATTTTTTCGTAGGAACTTCCATTGCTTCATAATTTGGACGTAATGCATGTTGAGAAAAATGTTTGTGAAAGCACACAAAGTACAATGTTGCATGATAACAAATCAAAAGATGGGATTAATTGTAGACATGATTTAGAGGATTGGGGTATTCGGCATGGTCTTAATGCACAACCCCGTGGAACCAAAACATATCTTCCACCAGCTCCGTATACATTATCAAAATTGGAGAAAAAAATATTTTGCAAAAGGTTGTATGATTTCAAAGGTCCCGATGGTTATTGTTCAAATTTCAAAAAATGCGTGTCGTTGGTGGATTGTAAAATTAGTGGTTTGAAGTCTCATGATTATCATGTTTTAATGCAACAATTATTATCGGTTGCAGTAAGAGGTTTATTGCCAACCAGACCCCGAAATGCAATAATTCGTCTATGTTCATTTTTCAATAAAATATGTCAACGTGTTCTTGATAGGGAGAAGTTGCAACAACTTGATAATGATATCGTTAAAATATTGTGTGAACTTGAAAGATATTTTCCACCCTCATTTTTCGATATTATGATACACTTGACAATTCATCTTGGAAGAGAAGCACGATTGTGCGGACCAGTTCATTTTCGTTGGATGTATCCTTTTGAAAGGTATATGAAAACACTCAAAGACTACGTAAGAAATTATGCACGACCTGAGGGGTGCATTGCAGAATCATATCTTGCCGAAGAATGCATGAAATTTTTTAGTGAATTTTTTAGTAAGTCGGTAGATATTGAAAAAAAAGATCGAAATGAAGATTATGAAGATAACGCAATACTTGAAGGGCGTCCAATTTCAATGTCCAAATCAATTACATTGTCTTCCAATGAGAAAGAAATTGCTCATTTAGCTGTGTTAATGAATATGGCTATGGTGGAACCATTTTTAGAGTGAGTATATGTTATGTCCCACTTTCATTGATTTGATGTGCTTGTATTGGCAACTATAATTTAACATCACTTTTACTGTACTAGTTTGCATTTGGAGGAGTTGCAAAATTCAAACAAGCGCTTAGAAAAAAATGCGACCTTACTGTGGAAAACCCATAGAGATAGCTTCGCTGATTGGATTAAAAGGAAGGTTTGTTAAAGAATTTCAATATTTTCATATATGAATTAATGAAATTACTTGTTTAATATGTTTGAATATTTTTTTAGATACCTGTTGACTCAAAGGATCATGATAAAATATTAAAATGGATTGCATACGGTCCTAAAAAGACGGCATTCTCCTGCAAAGGATATATTATCAACGATTTCATACAAAAGATGTTGATAGAGAAACCCAGAATAGCGGAGTAACTTATGACGCGACTACCATGTGTAGAGCAAGTGCAAAAGACATTTCGCAAGTGGTTGATGTGGTTACGTACTATGGGATACTGATTGAAATAATTTTACTAGATTATAATGTTTTTTATATTCCTGTTTTTAAGTGTCATTGGGCGAACATAGGAAACGGGATAAAAGTTGAAGATGGATTCACTCTTGTTAATTTACATCAAAGTCAGGTTTCATTTTCAAAAGATCCTTATATCCTCGCATCTCAAGCGAAACAAGTCTTTTATTCAAGAGAAAATGATTCTTCTAATTGGTATGTTGTAATGAAAGCACCGCCAAGAGGTTTTCATGAATTAGAGATAGATGATTTTGTTGAAGAAGCTAACTATGTTGCGAGCGACCCTAAAGAAAACGATATGGATGCAGATGATTTAGTTGAGAATGTTAGTTATGTCAGGGAGGATTGCGAAGGCATACTTGAGTAGTTTTGATGTCTTGTTTTCTTATGAGAAGTTTAAGTTAGATAATGAAGTCTTATTAAATGTAGAAATTTGAAATTTTGTTTTGAACTTTGATGTATGTATATGGTGATGTCAGTAGCAACTTTGGAAACGATATGGATGCAGATGACCCACCAATATATTAAAATTATAGTAGTATATATGTTTCATATGGTTTTCTTGCTAATTGCTATAATCAACACAAAGCCTGTGATTTTTTTCCTAAGATGGCTACACAAATGTATAGTGTATACTAATTGCAGTTGTATATTCTTGCAAATATTGTTTGTTTTATATATTGCATTTTTTAGAAGGCCTACTACTCAAAGACTTAACTGCTCCTCGCATGATCGAAGTTGGACCTGAGTTCTGATTTTGGTATGACGCAGGCAATATATAGTGCATACTGCATGCTCTGACAAAGTCTTTTTTATTTGTACCTTAAAAGTTTTACCTAGAATATGCTCTTATAACTTGAAATTCATATGTTGATATGTTATACTTGCAGAAAATGGTTAGAAGTACAAAAAAGACAATGGATAAGAGGATTACGCGCAATCAAAAAAGACTCGAACAATCCACATATGCAGTCGATGGGTCTAATGCAATAGGAGAGCATATTGAGCCACCTTTGGAAAACAATGATGTTGGGAATGCAAACAACTCAATCGCAGACACTGCTATGCAAGTCGATGGAAATCCTAAAACAACAATGGAAATCGAGAGAACAATTAAAGACATTGATGCAAATCAGATTTCGAAAAAGAAGACTAGAGGCCCAACCAAAGTGAAAAGACTTCCTTCAGATGTTGCAAGCCGAATCAAAGTCGAGTTTAACTCATCGGGCGAACCGATAGGAAAAGGGTCGGTGAAGCTATCTTCTTATCTGGGGCCACTTGTGCGCGAGCATGTTCCATTTACACTTGAGGACTGGAGGCAACTTGGTCAAGAATTGAAATCAGTTCTATGGGAATCCGTTCGAGTTTGCTTATCTTGCAATGTTCTTAGTTACTGTGTACTGATTACATCTATTAAATCTATTTATTTCTTTACTTTTTATACATCAGCAACCCAGTTTAAAGAACAAGCGAGTTTAAAGAACTATTAAAGATAGATTTAGTGCAGTGTTAAATCAATATGATAAAATCTATTATGGAGCAACTTTATGAAATCTGGATATAATGGATATAACATTTATTGAATGATTATAAGACATCATATGATACATACTCGAGACAAATTTGCGGACACCATTCATTATAACATTTCAATACCGTAATTAAATGATCTGTCCTTTCAGGATGTACTAATTCATAATTGGCATGATGCATTTTGTCGTGATTTCATAAAATTCAATTAATATCGGCTCAGGATAAGTACTACAAATTTGATATGTATAACATATCATCAATCTCTAAAGCTCAAATCTTTCATCATTTGGCTTACGATCCTCCAATTACTGGCTTTCTCCAGGACGTTATACATCAAAAAATGAAAACAAACTCCCTTAAGTTTATTGAATTTATTGATATTCAGTTCAAACTTGAAACTGTTATTTGCTATGTGTCTTGGTCTAATATAATGGTTCAAAATAACAAGAATAGAAAACAATGTAAACATTAAAAAAAATAGTTTCTGAATTGCTGGATCTGTATGTAGTAATACTTGAGTTGTACTCAGTTATACCTCATATAAATAATGTGATTTTTCAAAAAGTCGTGTTTATATTTCTAACATCTGAAGTTTCACCTTTTTGCTTGTTGATATATATTTTGCTAATAACAAGTGCATCAATTATTTAAGCAATATTAATTCAACTTAATACAAAATTACCAACTAATATAACCAATAAAAAACCCCCATTAAGTACCAAATTAGTATCAAGTGGTAAAATATGTCAACATCTCTAAGTTAGGATAAGACACCGATCAAATCTTAAAGTTGAATAGCCATGTCAGAAAAAAAAATATTACTAATATGATTACCCAATAAGATAGACTAGTATAGCCAAAGTTAGGAGAAGGTTATCTTTAAGAAACATAGTTAATTTTTGGATGCTTCTAGCTTTATACTTGCTTCGATAGGCATTTCTATGTCAAAAGTTCATTCCTTCGTTTTATCAAATTCAAAAGGTTGAGCTGATGATAAGGTAATATAATGTAACTGGTTTGTTATGCTTTATGACTTCAGTGGTAATTCTTCATTGTGTTTTTCAGGACACTGAGAAATAAATTAAAAGCAATAGTTTGTTATGCTTTATGACTTCAGTGGTAATTCTTCGAATGGTAGTTTTTGAGGATTGATTTACCTTTTTATATGTCTGATGTGATTTGGTATAGCAAGTTGTTACTTTTTCCACAAGTTTTGTCCTGTCCTAATTACTAAAATTTTAGTGGTTGCAGTTGCTTATGTCTGACTGATAGTTTCTGCATACAACCACTGGTAAAGCTTTTAAAAGACTTGCACAATTATCCTTTTCAAACTCCTGTTAGTCCTTGAATGTTGGTAGAACAAGAAGGATTTTACCCTTGTTTCCTTACACCACTTCACATTTATTTTAAAGTGTTTACTCTTGCAATATGTTTGTCCGCATTTGTCCTAGGGCTGTTACTAATTCAATTTTGAAATTATCCTTTTTCTAAAATAGTTAACCAGGTAGTTTACTGTAACTTTTACTAATCTTAAAATTTTGGCAACCTGGATGTACTTGTATGTTGTGGATTAGTTTACTTAGGTTTTGAAATGCAGTTGGTTTGTTATGTTCACCGCTTGTTCTTTAATTTTGATAACCCAGTTGTTAGCTAATACATCTGATGTCCCTATAATTTTCATTTTTACATGTGTGCACAATAATACATTATTTGTTGTTGGTTCATATACTATATGTCTTTTCACCCCGATACTTGGCCTAAACTTACCTTTGTCGATATATTTATTTCAACTTCCTGTAATATGCAGTACCTAACTTGTACGAAAGTTTGCCTGATTAGTGGTTGGGGTTTTGGACATTACGGAAATTTATCAGTTTCCATTGTCTGTCTTCTCGATGACTATGCGATCTTATTAATTTCTTTATTCAGTTTTTAAATAAAATTACTATATTTTGATATTTTTCTTTGTTACAGGCTAGATTTAAACTAGATGAAGAATGGAAAAAGGTTCCCATTCTTCGGCAAATGGGATGTATTTGGAGGTGTTCAAAAAGCAAACTAGTTGACAAGTTATTAAAGGCAAAAAACACGGAGGAACGGCTTCGACTAAAACCAGATAATGTCAAAACTATGAAGGAATGGAAAAGGTTTGTTGAGTCCAGAACTAGTAATGAGTTTAAGGTAATTATATAGTAATTGCTTTAATCATTTCTATATATAAAATATAAGTGCACAAAGAATGCAAATTAACTAATAAATGTGATAAATCTTTATACATAGTTACGAAGCGAAAAATTCAAATCCATGAGGGGTAAACAAATGCCACATACTTGTAGTCGTCGAGGAATGGCACGATTAATTAAAGATATGGTGAGAAAAAATATTTGATTAATTTACTATGATTAGTTGTTTTATCTAATGTTATGTCATTTTTAATGCAGAAAGAGGAAAGTGTAAAGCCTTTTTCCATTTCTAGAGTTGATGTTTGGGTTAAATCTCACACTCATAAGAATGGCGAACCCGTGAATGCACATGTTGCCGAAATTATTGTAAGTGCTTTTGACCTTTTTTAAAGTAATTATTTTGAAAATAATATAAATTAGAACTCATATTTAAAATATATTTTTTGTAGGAAAAAATAAAAAAGGTGGAAAATGAATCACAACCTAGCTTAACATGTAATTTCAAAGATGATTCTCTCTCACAAGTGTTGGGACAAGATAGACCGGGACGACTACGTGGAATGGGAAGAGGCATGACTGCAACCAATGCGGTTATCTCACAAATCAAAGATACTCAAGTAGCTCAATGTCAACATAGTGTCTCAGAACTAAAGCAAGTGGTTTACATGTTAATGAAGCGTCTGGTACGACTTTTAATTTATAATTTAAATGTTTTTGGTGTTCAGAAGAATGATTTTCAATTTCATGGAGATAACCTAAATGACAAAACAAGGTATCTATGTTTTGGCGTCCATTGTCCTTAAAAAAAGATTTCTCTATGCATGGTTGCAAATCTGGCTACTTGGATGAACAAACAGCCAAAACATTTTCCATTGTAATTCAACTCTTATACAGAGCATTTACAATAGAACAGGGTGTTGGTGAGAGTGAGGTTTTTCTTTTTGTTTTGTTTTGTGTGTGTTTTGCATTAAAAAAAAACATTTTGTTGTGTGATTTTTATGTGATTTTTGTGCTCATTTTGTTGTGTTTTTGTTTTTCCGGTCTATATTTGTTTTGCATTTGCATTGCTATTTAACAAAAAAAACACATTACAATTCAAAACCCAAAAAAAGGTCATTTCATTTTCATTGGTTTACATTTTTCTTCTTCCTCTCCTTTCAATTTTTTTACACTGTTTTTTTATTTTACATTTCACTCAGTGTTACAAAACTACTCTCTGCCTGTTACATTTACAAACCCCCTACATACTCCACTGTCAAACTCTCCCATAATAGCGCAGCACATTCTTCCCGACCACATCCACTTCTCTCTTCACTGATTCCACAACCTAACTGCTGTCAACATTCTCACCTTCACATACATCCCCTGCCTTGTTAAACCCTGCCTTAAATTACATTCTGTACACAACCATTTACATTCTACTGCTCTCGGCCTCAATTTGCTCACTGCCCAACAACAGTGTGCACCTCTCCTCTGTCCACATACCAACATCCTCTACATCATTTAAACAACATCTCTACCAACAAAACTGTCAACTTCCTTTCCTATTGTAAGCTTATATTATTATTTTCAGTACCGAATAGCTAACTACATCAGTTGGTTGCAATAAAAAAATATATAAAAAATGTGAAGAACACTGCATCAGGCATACCAAAGCTGCGAAAGTATAGTTATAACTCACTAGATGTTCAGTATTTTTTTCTTTGTTCTTTTCTGAAAAGATTTTATACTGTCGAAGATTAAAAGCTTTATTATAAGTTTCTGTGATTATTTTTCTGTGATTATTTCGACAATTTATTCTTTGGTTAAATGAACGTCTATTTATTTTTACCATTAATTTGCAATATTATTGATTTGGGAGGATAAAGGAAGTTGGGGAGAAGAGAACACATCCGTAGTGGTAAAAATCCAACGGTTACAACATCATACATAATTTGATATCTAAATCAATAATCAATATAATATAGTTTTGGTTAATTGCAGAGTAAGTATAGTCAAACAGGTGATAATTGTAGTTTACTGCCTTGGCATGGAGATGATGACGAGGTTGTCGCCGAAGGAAAAATTGTGTCAAGCGATCCGAAAGAACTGTGCAATGAAGTCCCTTTAGGTCCAAATGCCAAAAAAATTTTGATTGTCCATCCAAGAAAATTAGATGTTTTCTTATGGAGGCCTTCTCCTGGTTTGGTATATATAAGAGATGCCAAGGATGAGATAGTAGCATGGCCAGCTGATAAAGTTGTTATACACAAAAGTGAGGACTCCAGAAAACAAAACAAGGTAAGTTTAACACTAATTAGCAATTTTTTTTAATATGTAGGGCCATCGTGGATAATAATCTCTATCCATAAATTTAGCATTTTATGGTAGTATGGTAGTATGGTTTAGCATTTTTTTGTATATTTCTATTGCTACAACGCTTTAAAGATGTGTTACTGAAATTTGTGCAATGTTTTTTTATATTTCTATGTTCAACTTAAACAAATGTATTTTTTTAATAGAGTAAAACTAATAGCATGGAAACCAATTGCAAGCTGTATGATTGGGGTGGGAGCAAAGAACTGGTTGCTGAAGGACGAGTGTACTCGAGTGATCCAAATCAGATAATTAATGGTATTCCTCTTGGACCAGATGCCAAGATAGTTTGGGTGGACAATCCGAAAAAAGAAGATGCATTTTTGTGGAGGCCTATAGTTGGCATGACATGTATTGGAGAAGCTATTGGTAAGAAAATAGCATGGCCAGAATCAACAGTGGTTGTTGAAACGGTTAACGCTAGCACATGTCCTGCTCCTATGATCAATGCTCCAACATCTCTTACGGTAACATGTTCATATTGCTAATATTCCTTTCAAAGAATTATTGATATCGTATTACCATTTTTTTTGTTATGTGATAGAGTGCAAATTTTTCTGCAAATATCAAATGCAAGTTGATTGATTTAGAGGGTACGGGAAAAATAGTAGCAGAAGGAACCGTGTCTTCAACAGATCCAATGCTTTGGTACATTCTGTTCCACTGGGACCAAATGCGATAAGAGTTTGGGTGGATGTTGTAAAAGTCCCAAATGCACCTATATGGCGTCCTACATCCTTCATGGAATGCTTATCAGATGCTATTGGTTCGACTGTAGCATGGCCTGTTGCGAATGTTAGAATTGGCTCAACTTCCCTGTAAGTTTCACATCTTGTTTATATGCAATAGACAAGATAAAAAACTACTATAGTTTCATTTGATTAAATATGCTAGTGTAAATGAGCATTGATTGGCTGTGAGCAGTTTTATTAAATCTCATAAATTCAAATCCATTGTTAACTCTCCTGATTTTGGGAAAAAATGTCCATTGTTTTTTTTTGGGAGTGAAGTGAAGTTTTTATGTAGTTCTAATATTTGTTTTGGAGTTGAATGGTTGTATAACAAAGGAGTGTTATAGGCAGTAGCAAGAGGAGGAGCTTGGCAAAGGAAGGTGAGGATGTGAAGTGATAATGAAGTGTTGAAGTTGGGGTATTTATTGTATTTGATGGAAGTGTGAACTGATTTCAGTTTTATATGACAGTGGTGTAGTTGTTTGGTTATGCAACAGTATGTAGGCTGGTGATGACTGTGTGCAGTTTTGATGTAGGGGAAGCTGTCGAAATGAGATGGTGTAACAGCAGTGAAGTACGTTGGTTATGATGTTTGGTGGAGGAGTTATGTGGGACAGTTTGATGGGGGAAGTTTGGAAATGGTGATAGTGAAGTTGAGGGAAGGCAAATGAAGTTTGCTAAAGGTTGATGTGTTGTATGCTGGTGGTAGGGGAAGTATGGTGTGGTCAGAGGGTATTTTGTAAGTAGTGGGTGTTGTGGTGGTTGTTTCAGTGATTAGAGGGGTCGATGCAGGAAGATGAGAGAATTATATATAGAGGAATGTTGATTATGGTGGACATTTAGTGAAGTATGGTAGGGATGTTGATGACTGTTTGGCAGTAGCAAAAGAAGAGAGGTAACAAAGTGGTGTTTAGGTGTAGCAGTATGAAGAGGAGAGGGTGGTTTGGAATGTCAGTGCATTTGCAATGCACCGATGGTTGAAATGCGTGATTGAATGGTTTTATGGTGGTGTTGAGGAGATGGATTTATGCACGGAGTAGATTTTTCAAAGAAATGCAGTGTTGTTTAAAGTAGAAAGTGGAATGTGCAGGTATTGGCTGGTAGTTCTGTGGCTTTGTAGCAGGGAGGGAGATGATGGAATTGGTGGTATGGGAAGTGAATGGATGAAATGGAGTTGCTTATGACTGTGCAATAGGAATTGGTGGTGGACAACAATGAGTTTGGGCAGAGGAGGATCTGTAGACAGAAAGAGGTAGTTTGAAGGAGATGTATGTGATATTTTGTAAGTGACTATTTTGGACAGAGGATGAGTTTGACAGTGTTACAGTTTGATACGGATAGGTTGGATTTTATGATGTGAAGTATGGATAATGAAGAGGAGTGGCAATATACTGCACGAATTGTTGTGGTTCTGATGGTTGTGAGAGTATTCAGGTGGGTTGAGAGTTTGCATTGTTGTGTGCACAGAAATGGATATGGGTATGTCAGTTGGAGGTTAAATATTGGGGATTTGGTTGTTTGTTAAGGAATGGTGACTGTTGTATGAATTTGGTTGTGGCTGCTGTAAAGTAGGGTAGTGAAGTATAGTTGTTGATGATGAAGATATGGGTTGTATGTTGTTGATGCTGTGGAGGTGGAACTATTGCAGTAAGATGGTGACAGAAGTGGTTTAAGGAGGTTTGGTTGCGGTGGTTGAAATGGGTTAGTTGTCGTATGAAGCCGGTTGTAGCACCGATGTGCACTGGTGAAGAGTGAGGTTGAAAGACAGTGTACTCTGGTGATTAGAAGTGAATGAGCAGCAAATTAATGGCTGTAAAGGTTATGTAGAAGTGGATAATGGTTGAAGAATGTGTTGTCAGGAAATGTTGGCAGAGTGGTTGTTGAAGTTTGCTGTAGAATGATGGGTGCTCAGGCGAGAGTTGGTCGAAGCAAGGCAATGCAGTGGTGAAAGGATGTGCACTATATATAGTTGGAGAAGTATGGTCTGTGCAGTAGTTTGGTAAGGCAGAAACGATGATGTTTATACGTGAAGTGGTTGAAGTATTTGGGCAGTGGTGGATATTGATTTTTTGTGAAGCAGTGAGTACTTGTTTGAGGGTGGTGATATGATCGGGTGGACGAATTTGGGTATGTTAGCAGTTATGTAGAAGTTGGCGGTGAGGAGATGGTTTTGTTGACAGAATTGTGCAAGGGTATTCGGGTGGACGAATTTTGAGCTTCTTCTTATTCTAGATTTCTAGTTGCATTTGCATATTTAAAAAAAATACAATTTCAAAACAAAAAATATATATTTTATTTCCTTTTTTTTGCAAGTTGCATTTTCTTATACATAAAAAAATTGCTTGCATTACTTGTTTCAGGTTTTCATTGCATTAGTTGCTTCATTTTGTTCTCTGTGAACATTGCATCTTCTGTTACACTACGTTTCTGTTTGTTTTCAAGTCATTGTGCACTTCCTTCTCTGCTTACTGCATTATCTTTGTTACATTCTATTTTCTGTGCATTTTGTTTCATTGCAGTTGGTATTCCCAATTTGCATCACACTGCATTTTTGTTGGAGTTTATGTATAAAAAGTTTGCTTTGCATTTTGCTTCATTGCAGTTACAAACTGTGTTTGAAAAAAAATTCACTGATCACAATTCCATTTCTCTTCTCTGTTTTCATACTTCTCTTACATCTCTATTGCTTTCCCTACTGCTAATACCACCAGCAACAACCAAATCGCACGACCACCATCTACTCTAACACTTCACCTGAAATACGCAATTGCATACAAGCAGCCATATCACCTACAACATAACTTCACTTCAACATCCAAACAAGCATAACAGCCTGACACAGTAGATTCATCACTGAAATCATCCTTCACTATCATTCTCTGACATTCATTTAACTATCATTCCATCCACAACCATTTATAGCTGCTTACAAACAGTCTCCCACTACACTGCCAACACTTCTGCAAATAGCAAGTAGCAAGTAGCATATGAAACTTCAAATTTTTAGATGGCGTTTACTCACTGATCATTTCAAATTTCTTCATTGCAGGTAATTAAAGATGGCGATGACACATTCTTCTTCCGTAGCAAGTAGCAAGTAGCAAGCATATTAAACTTTTTAGATGCACGTTTTGTTGTTGGCATTTGGTGTGGACTTACTGTATTGATATTATACTTTTACTTAACATATAACGTGTCTTTGTTTAACAGAATTTGGGGCAACTTGGTTTACTTTGTTATTTTTGTTTATGGATATTATTGAAACTTGGTTTATGGATGTCTTTTGTTTATTAATATTCTCTTAACTAGTTTATGTAACCAATTAATAGTTATTAGAACCTGTTATATATACTAGTTGCTTGAATATGCTTAAAATATAGTTTTGAAATATTCAAAAATAGAGTGGAATATTAAAGCTGTTATATAAATAGAAGACAGCGTTTGATTAATGCTGTCAATGAAGAAACAACAGCGTTTAATTCGTGCTGTAATTATCTTGAAACTGTCAATAACAACGTTTATTACATGATGTCGAAATGGTTGATGATTCAATCACAGCGTTTTTAACATGCTGTCGAAATTGT
Organism: Allium fistulosum; assembly: GCA_030737815.1. Lineage (NCBI taxonomy): Eukaryota > Viridiplantae > Streptophyta > Magnoliopsida > Asparagales > Amaryllidaceae > Allium > Allium fistulosum. The sequence goes on from CM060906.1 coordinate 926,190,401, forward strand.
TGATGATTCAGTAACAGCGTTTAGAAAAAGCTGTTGTAAACAGTTAAAGTAGAATTTGAACATCTTCGACAACTAAATTATAAACGCTGTTGAAACATAATACAACATGTCTGAAAACGCTGTAAAAATATTATTGACAGCTCGTAATAAACGCTGTCACAGAGTTGTTTCAACAGCGTTTGAAGAAAAGCTGTTGTAAGTTATGCATATATGACAGCATGTCGTTATACAGCGTTTGTAATAACGCTGTTGTATCATATTACAGCGTTTATCAAACGCTGTTAAAAGCCTTTTGTGGTGTAGTGTGAATTAGCTTCTCCTCAATTGGCGCTACTCCAAGTTTTTCACATATATCATCATTTCTAATTCGATCTCTTCTTGTATGACCGCAACTCCATCGCAGCATATGCATCTCTGCTACGCTTATCTTCTGGATGTGTTGGCTTTTAGTAGGCCAACATTCTGCACCATAGAACATCGCAGACCTGATTGCCGTTCTGTAGAATTTTCCTTTAAGCTTCTGTGGGACTTTCTTATCACAGAGAATGCCAAACGCTTGTCGCCGTTTCACACATCCCGCTCAAATTATAAAAGTAACATCTTCATCAATCTCACCATTACACTGCAACATTGGTCCTAAATATCGAAAGGATTCTTTCTTGGGAACTATTTGTCCGGCCAGAGTGACATATCCATCCTCTGACCTTACACTGTTGAACTTGCACTTCATATACTCTGTTTTAGTTCTGCTAAGCTAAATTCCATTGATTCTAAAGTCTGTCTCCACAGCTCAAGTTGTCTATCAACCCAATCCTACTTTCATCAATTAACACAACATCATTAGCAAATAGCATACACCAAGGAATCTCCCCTTGTATACCCTTCGTAACTTCATCCATCACTAGGGCAAAAATATAAGGGCTCAAAGCTGACCCTTGATGTAATCCTATATTAATGGGAAATTCACTAGTTACACCATCGCATGCTCTGACACTAGTCACAAAATCATCGTACATATCCTTGATAAGGGTAATGTACTTTGCTGGGACTCTCTTCTTTTCCAGAGCCCACCAAATCACCTTTCGCGGTATTTTGTCATAATATTTCTCCAAATTGATTAATACCATATGTAGATCCTTCTTTTGCTCCTTAAATCTCTCCATAAGTTGTCTTATCAAGAAAATCACTTCTGTGGTCAACCTCCAGGCATGAAACCAAATTGGTTTTTTGAAACACTTGTCATTCTTCTTAATCAATGTTCAATGACTCTCTCCCAAAGTTTCATCATATGACTCATAAGCTTAATTCCTTTGTAGTTTGTGCAACTTTGGATATCTCCTTTATTCTTAAAAATTGGGACTAATATGCTTCTCCTCCACTCATCTAGAACCTTGCTTGATTTGAAAATATTATTGAACAACTTAGTTAGCCAGGCTATCCGTGCATCTCCAAGGCATCTCCACACCTCAATGGGGATGCCATCAGGCCCCAATGCCTTGCTTGCTTTCATCTGTTTTAGCGCCTCCTTTACCTCGGATTCTTGAATTCTCCGAACAAAATGCCTACTTGTGTCATCAAAAGAGACGTCTATCTCGATCATAGTGTTATCACCTTCTTCATTAAATAGCTTGTCAAAGTAATCTCACCATCTATTTTTTTATCTCATCGTCCTTCACCAAAAGTTTATTATTGTTGTCTTTGATGCATTTAACTTGGTTGAAGTCTCTTGTCTTCCTCTCACGGAGCTTAGCTATCCTATAGACGTCTTTTTCACCCTCCTTCGACATAGCTTATGATACAGGTCTTCATACGCCCGGCCCCTTGCTTCACTCACTGCTCTCTTTGCGTTCTTCTTTACCACTTTGTACCTTTGCATGTTGTCCTCGCTCCTGTGATGATGCAAGCACTTATAGCATTCCTTCTTCTCTTTGATTGCTTTTTGCACATCACTATTTCACCACCATGAGTCTTAGGTTTGCATTTATTTCCTTTTGTTACCCAAAACACCTCAATAGCCAATTTCGGAATGCGCGTTGCCATCTCATCCCACATTTGATTTGCTTCTCCTTCCAAATTTCATGCCCCTTCTCCCATAACCCTATCCTTAAACACCCATGAAGCATCTCCTTTGAGCTTCCACCATTTCATCCGACTAATCTTGGATCTTTTATCCCATCGAACACTTATTCGAAGACGAAACTTGGATATCAGAAGCTGATGTTGTGAGACGATACATTCTCCAGGTATGACTTTGCAGTCTACACAAGCTCGTTTGCCATCTCTTCTAGTAGGGACGAAGTCAATCTAGCTAAAGTGTTGACCACTACTAAATGTAACTAAGTGTGACTGTCTCTTTCTAAAGAAGGTATTAGCTATCATGAAGTCTTAAGCAATAGCGAAATTCAGTATTTCTTCTCTTTCTTGGTTCCTATCGCCATATCCAAAACCACCATACACTCTCTCGAACCCACCACTAGTTGTACAAACATGCCCGTTGAAATCTCCTCCTATGAAATTTTTTTCGCTACTAAGCACATCCCTAACCATAACATCTAGCTCTTTCCAGAAATTCCTCTTGACGGCTTCACTTAGACCTACTTGTGGGGCATAGGCACTAATGACATTCAGAATCATATCGCCCACTACCAGCTTGACTAGGATGATCCTGTCCCCTTATCTCCTAACGTCGACAATTCCGTTTCTATGGTTCTTGTAAATTAAGATGCCTACCCCATTCTTGTTACATTCTTTTCCTATGTACCATAGCTTTAAGCCTGTGCTCTCCACTTCGTTCGCCTTCTGGCCCATCCATTTGGTCTCCTAAACGCATAAGATATTTACACGTCTCCTAGTAATAGTATCAACTATCTCTCTTAGTTTTCCTGTTAATTATCCTACATTCCAACTACCTAACCGAATCCTACTGTCATCAACTAGCTTCCTTGCCCCTCGCACCCACCGAGTAAAGTGCGAAGACCCTTGCTCATTTATCACTACATCGGGGCATCGATGCAGTGTGCCACTAAGGATGTGATGACCCAGCCCTTGCATATTTATCACCATACCTAAGCCTCAATATGGCGCACCACTAAGGGAGAGGCAACCCTTTCTCACTTTTCACCATACCCGAGCCTCGATATGGCACATCGCTAAGAGGGTTACGCCCTAGCAAAATATAATTAGGTTCCATTTCTATAAGAGAGGCTGTGGTTTTTACGTTGGCTCGCCAAGCCTATCACAACCCTCCTACTTTATTCTGGCTTGGGACAGGTTGCATAGAAAACTACACAAGCGGAGTCCCTCCTCTAATCCCAAACATTCTAAAGAAAAGAATTCATTATTTTCCTTCCCTTTTCCTACCTAAGGCCCCTTACAAAGCACTACCATGGCCAAGATCACTAAAATGGAGGGTGAAATAAAGAATATTCTACAAAGTCTCACTGAAATTCAAGTGTTGCAACTTTGTATGAGCAAGGAACAAGAGAAGCAAAGAAGAATGCTTTGCAATTTTCAAAAATATCTGTTGGATAATCCTACAAATCCACTAGTTATTGAAGGTGATTCTACAAATTTGGCTATTCATAACCCCATTCTAGGCAGTAATGATGAGAAAGAAGAGGAAGAAGAAGAAGAGGAAGAATACATGGAGGAAGATGATGAAGTTCGATGCATCAGAGATGTATGTTTCGATCGAGATGAAAATCTCGTAAAACAAAAAGGAAACTTTTGCCTTCATTATCCACACCGTCCTATTCACAAATCCCCGATCATTAGGAAATCACGTTAGGATAATAGTTGATTTGCTTTGATTGTTTTAATGTGTGGTATGTATATATGATTTGATTTGACAGTTTTACTTTGTACATATATGTATAGTTTAGGGTTTGATTGGATTTTGATTACTTTGTATTTGTGATATTGAATGAATATATAGTTTGGTATGGTTACTATTAATGATTTATGTTATCACTCATCATTTCTTATGTATCATTCTTACCGATAATACTATAGTATCTTAGTTAGAGGGAGTTATAGTTTTAGTAAGTTATTTTTGTTGATGACAAAGGGGGAGAAATATATAAAATCTAGGCATAGATTAAGGGGGAGTTTTGTAACTCAGGTGGAGATATAATATATTATATATATATATATATTTATCATGATCAAAGGGGGAGATTGTTAGTACTTTAGGTATTGGTCTTGATTATAAAAACTATGCTAACATTATATAAAATATAGATACTAATGTGTTATCAAGATATATATAGTATATAGTGCATGATATTAGACACGTATTGATTAAGAAGACTATACAATATCAAGATGCTGATATTAAGAGTAGATTTAAGATATATAAAGCTTCAATAGTTCAAGAATGAAGAATTAAGAGTATTAAAGTGTTCAAGATTTCAAGATATTCTAGATAAGTTATAGAGTCATAGAATTAATGTTAAAAACTCGATAGCACTTTCCTGATCTCTTCTCTAATTTTTTTAAATTGTTTTTCAAATATTCTATTTTTAAATGAATCTTTTCAAATTATTTCCTAAAATTATTTTCAAATCTGTTATACTTATTAAGATATTATTTTAATGTTTTTAAGTTTATATATTGAATTTTTGTTAAACTTTATAACTATGTTGATCGTATATATATATGTATGTATGTATGTATGTATGTATGTATGTATGTATGTATGTGTGTGTGTATATATTACATTATATTGAATATTCTTATTAAATCTTTCAAAATTATTTTATAAAGCTTTATTAAGTTATGTTATAATTAAAATGTGTATAAATACATTGGATGTGATGCCGTGAAATGGATGGCATATGGATTCAGTCAGAGCTTCCGATGTCGTGAATGCTATTGTTTTTCGGTTTTCATAGATGGAGTAGCCACGATGTGTTTCACTCGACTTTTGCTGAGGTCCATATCACTTTTCCCTAAGTTATCGAAGAAGTTTGTAGAATAATTCCGTATACATACTTCACGTCCGAAGTATGTGATGTATTTGTCAAAACTCTTCCAAGCCCGGGGAGAGTCATTGAAGGATTCCTTTAACCGATTCCACACAGCCATGACAGATGTTACAAAACCCAAGGATGACATAGTGATGATGGCATTGATTAGGAGGATTCATCCCGATATGGAGTTCGGAGAATGGTTGGAAAAGAAGCCCGGTTGACAATGGAAGCTTTTTATAGAAAAGCTAACGAGTACTTATGCTTGGAGGAAGCATGCAAGTGTCCATGAAGGACTGATGTGGGGAATTCAAAAGAAGTGATACAAAGCAATGTTGCTGTAAAGTAGTCCAGAGGAAGCTTTTGAAATGTAGGTGTGAATGTCGGTAACCAAAACAATAATCAAAAACGAAATGGTGATGGGGCTAAGAAAAAGAAGAAACTAGATAACAGGAATCGTATTAGGACTCCTAAGTACGATAGTTATACAGAACTGAACAACTAAATAGAGAATATTTATCTGGAAACATAAAACGATTAGCAGTACAAAAAGCTGGCTCCGAGACATTCAACTGAGAAGGAGAGAAAGTTAGGCAAGTTCTGCAGACTCCATAAAACCCACGATCAAAATACCAACGAGTTTAGACACATGCAGGATAAGATTGAGGAGTTGATTGCTAGAAAAGGTTACGACATTATATGAAAGCCCCATAGGATGGTGGCCAAGGAAATTCTAACATCCCTGCTCCCAATGGGGGCAAGCTGGGGGCAAGCCGAGCCTGATGCTGATAAATTCAGGTGGCTAGAAAAATATTTGGTAATTAATACAATTATCGATGGGCCACGCCTATCCAATAAGAGTCTGCCTAAGATGTACAGATATGTTGGTATAATAAAACACGTTGCTTTGCTATTGAAGATGGGACTCTGACAAAACAATGCAAAACAATGATTAATGATAGTGTTTTCTGAAATAGAGGTGTTGATGGAGTGGAAGCTCTAACGATTGACCTACTCATGATCATAGCCACGATTGGTCCTACTATTGTTCAAAAGGTGTTGGTTGAATGTGGGAGTTCAATCGATATCTTGTTTAAGAAAGCTTATGATCAAATGTTGTTGGAGGAAAAGGAATTGAAACCTTGTAAAGCTCGAATATAAGGGTTCGGTGGGATAGATACCAAAGCCATAGGATATGTTGAATTATCGGTGGTACTTGGCAAGGGTGACCGCAAGCGAGTGTGATTCATGCCTTTTTTGGTGTTGGATATTGTAACGACCCGATATTTTGGACCATTCGCATCCATTATAAGTGCATAGGTAGACACTCATGCCGGAATTGAATTGCTCAAAATACCGCGTTGTTAATTTAAATTTGGCAAAACTCAGCATATGTAGTAAATAAATCAATCACAGAATCACAGACACAGAGTAATACAATAATACGCAGCGGAATAGATAAATAGTAGTTCATGAAGCTACTATATAAACATCAGAGTTAGAAATAAAATACAACAGAATATCTCAAATGCAGTGAAGTCTCCAATACAACAGATGACTTCTCTGGACAAATCAAATAGAAGAGCTGAAAGCTGAGGCGATAGTTGGATCTCCAAAGGAAGCTCCAAACTCCAAGGGTGAGTCTCAAATGCTGTATCACTCGGTCTGACCCGAGCGTAAAGCAAAACACAAAACACTCGAGTCAGGATTAACATTCTTATATCAATAAATCCAACTCAAGTGAAATATCAACTGAAATACAAGTAACTTAAAGGATGTTTGGGATAACCATCCTCTAAGGATCTTCAGAACTATCTACAAGGTGGAAATATACACTGTAACACCGTGGTCATTTCAATTATACTTCAAACCCAAATATCATTTCATTTCAAATATATCTATTTCCAAAATAGTATATATAGGTTAAATAATTTATAAAGTAAAGTGTTTATAATTTCCTCAAGTTTCACAAATCGGTTCAAATTAACTCAAATTCCAAATTCAAATTTATTCAAAGCTCAATTTTCCCATTTTAATTCAATTCAGAACTTTAATACTCAACATTTTCAAAGTTAAATTTAACCGTTTCATATAGCTCTTGATTTAACTTATTTATTATTAAATCAGGGAATATTCACTTAATAAATCCAATATCATTTAACTAGCCTTAATTTACACTTTTACTAAATATTTCTTTAACTTTATTTTAAACAAGAAATATTCATTAGATTACTTATAAATCAAACTCAAGTTATAAATCATATCTTAAATTCCAATTTCAATAAGCTTTATATCGGTTTAATTAAATAAAATTCTTTACTAAATTCAAATTATATTCCCAACCTTAACTTATTCAAATTTTTACCAAAATCTATTTTGAAATATAAATTTTATACTTAACATATTATATGTATTAAATCCATCTTAATTAAATTAAATATCATTATTAAATCTATATATATCATTGCTGTTTATATATAAAATTTTAAGAATCAACATTTGTTAAAACCATATATTTCTTTCCAAAACCATAGAATTCATTTTCAAATTATTTATATATATGGACCAACGGTGTCTGTATATATACATCATATGGTTAAGTGATACGGATATTTATCATTTCAACCCGAAATTTAAATATATACGGGTAGATATCATTTTGACCCGTAATCCCAATTTCAATTCAAATGAAAATCGCTTGGGTTTATCATTTCAACCCATAACGATTTTCTCCTATTCTAAAGTCCGTTCGGGTATGTATCATTTCAACCCATAGTGAATTCTATACTAACAGGGAACTTGCAGAGTGATAACAGATAATATAAAATATAACAACAGGCATATATCATCAATATAAATAACAGATACTGGTGTCAGATGTCATAGGTGAACATATACAGATAATAGTAATAGCAGGCATATAAATACTAGATACTGGTGCAGATGTCACAGATGAACATATATAGATAATAGTAATAGCAGGCATATAAATACTAGATACTAGTGTCAGATGTCACAGGTGAACATATACAGATAATAGTAATAGCAGGCATATAAATACTAGATACTGGTGTCAGATGTCACAGGTGAACATATACAGATAATAGCATATATAACCATTTAAATAACTACAGCATCATATTTCAATTGTCGTTTCAATTGAAATCAAATTTAATAAATACAAGAATGTTAATCGTGAGTGATTGCTCACCTTCCGAGGCTAGAGAGATTCGACACAGAAATGAGCTACTAAATCCAAAGCAACGCTAGATGGATATGATTTGATGTAGAAAACAGGCACGACGGACAAGGCTGATAATGGGAAACGATGAAACGATGAATCAGTTTTGATATAAACTGAATATATATATTATTATATTGTTTATATATACTTTCAATAATTTATCTTAGGACAATTATCAAAATAAATAGAATTTGAAATCATTATACTTAAACTCGAATTAAAAATCAGAGTGTATATATATATATATATATATTTAAAACCCATACTTACATATACTTGTATAAACAGCTAGATATATTGACTAATACAATACATATGTATAACTTACACCTATTTTGTTTTAAATCAATTACAAAATCGATATAACTTAATTCATTATAACCTAGATGTAAACTCAGCAGATGAAACCTATATAACCAACAAATTGTACATATACGTATATAACTATATAAAACAATGTGAACAAAACAGTTGGCCAGCTTTAACTAATTATACTATACCATTGTCTATACTGTGACTTTTAAAACATACTTTATATCTTCTATTATATAATGTATACCAACTCATCTGACAGTTCAAAATAGATCTCTATATAAAACATATATACATACTGTAAGCAAAACATATGTAAATCCCCAAACAGAACTGACGCAAAACCAAGTATATATATATCTACTTGTTTACAAGATATCTATAAAATAAAATTTTGAAATAAATACACACATATTTATATACTTAAAAATGCAAAGTACTTACATATATTGTTTTTGTTCATTTGAAAATATCTATATACATATACCAAATTTCTCACAGCAAACCAACAACATACCAGTATATACATAAACATCACTTCTGGCACTACCATATTAACACACGCAGGTATATAACTTCACGATATATCTGAAAATCTAAGTTATGTGCAAATATATACATACTAACATAACATAATATATTTATATAATTTCATTTCAAATCATTAACATAGGTATATTTTATATAAACATAAACGTTTATTTGCTTATGCAAATCATATGTGTATATATAAACTAGCAGACTAATATACATATAACAGAACATAATTTATATATATAGTAGCATATAGGCTAATATCCATAAACTAACATATATAAAATGTTATATATACTACACGTAAACTAACCTATATATATATGTAATAACGAGTATATATATACAACTTACATTAAAACACAGAGGAAGAGTAGAGAAACTCAGTGCGATGCGTGCGCGGAGATGAGCGGAAAAGGGGAGAAGGCTGCAGCGTGGGCGGAGACGAAGGCCGCCGTGGTGATGTGAGGTCTCGGCTGCTCTTGTGGGTGATGGAGTGTTGGTGGTTGAAGTCAGGCCGAAGTGGAGTGGCGGTGCTTGGCCTGGTGGCGGCAGCGGAGGCTGTGGTCAGGATGGACTGAGGGGAGGTGGAGGTGGTGGTTCGTGTTGCCAGGCGGCGGTGATAGGTGAGTTTGCTTGAGTGTGACTGGGTTTGTATGGACGAGGAGATGAGGCTATGGAACAACAAAAGAAAAAGGAAAAGCAAGTGCAGATAAATAGAAGGTGGGGAGACACGTTTCTGTAGAGAAGGGGAGGATTGCAAATGGAAATAAAAATGAACAGTTTAATTAAAATTTGTCACTAGTCTAGCATAAATATATTAATACAGGGAATATGAAAAGCTAAAGTTGTATTCGGGGAAAAGATATTGAGCTGTCAACATAAAACCATTATGTACGTTACAAAAATTTTAGGATAGAACACACAAAGAGATGAGTAACGGTAGCGACGTTGAAAGTCACACACGTGATTTCTGGATGTATTAAAGGCAGATGACGATTGAAATCAATCAGTGGAAAAATTCAAATGGTCGAATGAATAAAAGGAATTGTAACGGTTCCTTTTATTTGGTGAAAATTTATTTAAGCAATAAATTTCTGTTGTTTGGAAAGCACGGCTAAAGTTTGAAAGGCAATAGAAAACAAAAGGTCACGGATACGGTACCGATACGGTGAACCGTTTTACAGATTCTGTTTTCAATCGGACGCCGAAACCAACAATGAATATACCATGGAGATCAGCACGACGTGACGATCAAAACGGTATACAAATACTAGTGGTACGATCATCCGATCGAAAGTCGATAATCGGTACCAGAAATGCTGCTATTTTGCCAGAATTAAGATAAACGGAGCAGTAGAAGTCCAAATTTGGAAAAACGAATTTCGCAATCTGATTCAGAATAGTCTGAATAAATTTTCTCCTGTTGACATATTTTGGTTTCAGAAAACTTTTAAATTCATTGTTATTAACCGGTTTGATTTGAAATGAAATTTCACAAGAAAATAAACTTCAATATTATCAGATGAAAATTTACCAGTTGCTATATTAAAATAGACGTACTCCAAATAATAAATTTTTAATTTCAATTTTTATTGTTTAAAATTTCACAAATTTCCAGTTAAATATACTTTTAAAACCATTAAATTTTGCGGGTCGTTACACTCTCCCCCACTCAAAACTTTTCGTCCCCGAAAAGGAAGGAGGTAGAAGAATAGAAACAACCAGACAGAAAAGATAGATTGAAAGTCAAGATTAAACAATTTATTTGAACAATATAAATTTTACTTAAAATTTGAAAACTTCATTTGCAATTCAATTATCTTATATAATTTAATACTTTCCATTTGTAAAATTTCTTTCTTCCTTTATAAATACCATTTATATGTTTAAATAACAACTTTATAATTAGGTGAAAACTATTTGAAAACAATTATTTACGTTATTACTTATATTTACAAAGAAGCTATTTGAAAACATTAAATCCATAATTTATAAATTTATTAATTTATCTCAAAATACTTTTCAACATTATTAATAAATCAATAATCATTTCTTTAAATATGTTGTATTTAATTAATAACCTCTAAAATATTTAACACTAAAATTTTCTATTACCATATAGTATATAAATAAATAATCTTTAAAAAGGATATAGTCAACAAGGAAAAGAAGAAGGATTTGGAAAAGCATATTATAGGTGAATAAATAAAGCTGAGCAGATAAGGTAGATTCAAAAGGATAGTATCGGGCATGAATAATTTATTCAAACCATTAGAATTTCAATTTCAAATATTGATACAAAATTTCTTTGTTGGAAATACTTTTATAATAAAATACCTTTATATCGAAACAAATTTTCCTTTCGAAAATACTTTTATAACTCGATGTTTCAACAAGTTTATCCTCGTTCCTGTAGACTCTGGTAGTGCGTTGATCAGGCGCAAAACTAGAATTCTCCAGGTACTTAGTAGACCTGTTTCAACACCCAGTGAAAATACTGGAAAAACTTTTTAAAATCAGATATGGAAAGTACAATCCAATCAAAAACAAACAAACCAAAACCTTTGTCCAACCATGGTTCGCAGATACACAATGGTTACGCCTGGTTCCCCCAGGAAACAATCCATATCCGTAAGCTTTCTCAGCCCTGCGAGTTACGCCATGATGACTAGTAGAATGCAGGATACACAATGGTTACGCCTGGATCCCCCAGGAAACAATCCGTACCCCCAGGCAAGACTCAGCCAAGCATTTGCGCTACTATTCGCGACCTACACAGATTGCAGGATACACAATGGTTACGCCTGGATCCCCCAGGAAACAATCCATACCCCTAGGCAAGACTCAGCCAGGCAGTTGCGCTATGCAGTCACGAGAGAACAATAAGACCATGGGTATCGCCATGGAATTCGAAGGACACTCGAGTATCATATCCGAAAAACCAAAATCAGAGAGAATAATATCGATAGAATGAATCCAAGATGTGGCCACAAATCGGATATCAAGCAGGAGGCACTTTCCATATCTTTACTTCGAAAATATGTATCATATAGTACCTTTTCAAATCACTTTCAAATATCGTACTTATATAAATCCATTATATATAAGATTAAATTTTCAAATCAAATACTTTCCAAAATCAATAGTATATCAAATCATACTTATATAGACTTCAATTATATAAGATTTCACTTTCAAATTGAGTACCTTTTCAAATCTATATTTTCGAATCAATTTCATACTCATACAAATCAATTTTATATAAGTTCGACAACTCCCAAATCAAGTGTTTAGTAACATAAGGTTCTCAAATTTAAATTTGTTTCAATATCAGTTCAATTTCAAAATCATATACAATTTCACCAAATTATTTCTTCTTAAATTAATATCTTTAGTTTCAAAGTTTCCAAAATAATAGATTTAGAAAATAAATCCAAATTTTCAAATCAATATAATTCAAGTCAACCAATTTATTTCCAAAATCAAATGTCTTCAAAACCATCTTATACTTACGTAAGGTCTATCTTATATAAGGATCAAAATTTTCAAAATAAATTTCGCTGTATGAAGAGCCATATGGGATTTGAATATCTTTGCTTTTATGGGTTATATATCTTTGTAATTTAAATTGGAAAATTTCTTTTAGTAAGCAAAGATATTCTAACTCGACAGCCTTCAATTTCAGCGTCAAAATATATCAATGATAATAGAATATAAGGTGTACATACGCCATCATTTCGAAGAATCACATTTGATTGCTCGCTCGATCACATAAGTTCGCTTTCGAACTAGTATTGTCCATTCGACTTCCTTAATCCGGATTTTCGATATGGTTTCTCAACTAGAAGCCATCGGTCTCCTTGCGTAGCCATATACTACGATAGAGAATTCAAGAATCAAGCCCAAATCCATATCAAATATTCGCCATCAAGAATCAAATGAAAAATCCTAACACGAAATGGTGTAATTCACCTCGAACTTGTGTATTCAAACCGGGATCAAATTAATTATGCGAATAAAACAGCATACGTACAACTTATATATTTATTCCAACTAGTTAAATATATAGTTTCATAAAGATGTTACTAAGTTAAAACATTTAAGTAAACTTTATTCAAAATATTTGAAGACCAAATTCTTTCAAAACATTTCAAATCTAAATTCCATATTTAGAAAAATTCAAAATAGCCTTATTCGTTTATTAACAAAACAGTTTCAGCTTATTTAAATCATATTATTACATATTTTAAACATACATATCAAACTTATATTCTTTACTTCAAAATCCTTAGCTTTTGAAAAGTTAACCTTGATTTGGAAGTGCTCGAACTTCAAAATAGTCGAAGAAATCATTTTCAAATTCAAGAGTTGGAAATCAGCAACAAATCAGTAAATCAATTTTAATAGATAGGGTTATATCAAATCCAAAACTCGAGGAATGAACACCGGCTTACTTCAAATCATTTCAAATATATATATACATATATCTTTCGAATATCAAATCTTACTTCGGAATCTTGAAATCAAAATTTGTTTTGCAAAATCACTCGCATAGCAAAGCTATTAAAGTGGCCTATCCCTCACTCTGAAACTCGAAAATCAATGTCGATGATGCGTGCACTCATCACCGAAATTATTTTCCAGCGACATAAGTGAGTTCTGGACTTCTATTTTCTCAAACTTCTTTTGAAATTTCTTGGAAATCATTCGAAACTTATTAAAATCATTTGAACATTTCTTATTCCGAAAATACTTTAAATCATACTATTATTATATATTCCAAAATCTTAAAACCAATTTCAAAATACCGGAGTTCAATTCTCGAATTTCAAATTTCAAATCCTTTAGTTATAAATCATTTTTATATAAATCAATTTCTTATATAATTTCAAATCCTTTCAAAAATTCAAATTCTTATTTTTAAAAGGTATATATAATCCTTATCGAAAACATTTTCACTTTTATATATAGAATATAATCATACTTATAAAAATTTCGATATATAAAACAATTTCCAAAATACGAATAAACCCGATTTTTCAAAAGGATGATTCAAGAATGGATTTCAAATCAAAGATAGAAATTCAAATTAGAGGAAACTCTTAATCAAATAGAATTGTGATTCGAAGATAGGCTCGAACGAAGATGAGATAATTAAATTTCAAAATAGAAGATGAATATACTTATATAAATCGCGGATGACCCTAGAGTCAACCGTGACTTCAGGAACAAGATCGATGCAGAATTCCAAGAAAAATCAACATTCGATCGCAAGAGATAGCGGTATCTAAACCAAAGATATATAAATCTCCGGTGAATCAATGCCAATTGTAAAGGAGTTCCACCCCTTTACAAATCATCCAAAGATTGGCGGGATCGCCTATTCTTATAGAGATCATTCGAAGTGGAGTTATGGGATACTCCAGAATCAAAAGAATACAAATAGGGAGAGACAAGAATGAATTTTGGAACCGCAAGGAACGTTCCAAAGCTCAAAGGAAATCGAGTCAAAAGGAAGAAATTCAAACTCGAACGAAAGTGATTCTGTAAATAAATTTACTATATATGCTAAGTTTTGCCTAGAGCCAAAGCTCTGATACCAACTGTAACGACCCGATATTTTGGACCATTCGCATCCATTATAAGTGCATAGGTAGACACTCATGCCGGAATTGAATTGCTCAAAATACCGCGTTGTTAATTTAAATTTGGCAAAACTCAGCATATGTAGTAAATAAATCAATCACAGAATCACAGACACAGAGTAATACAATAATACGCAGCGGAATAGATAAATAGTAGTTCATGAAGCTACTATATAAACATCAGAGTTAGAAATAAAATACAACAGAATATCTCAAATGCAGTGAAGTCTCCAATACAACAGATGACTTCTCTGGACAAATCAAATAGAAGAGCTGAAAGCTGAGGCGATAGTTGGATCTCCAAAGGAAGCTCCAAACTCCAAGGGTGAGTCTCAAATGCTGTATCACTCGGTCTGACCCGAGCGTAAAGCAAAACACAAAACACTCGAGTCAGGATTAACATTCTTATATCAATAAATCCAACTCAAGTGAAATATCAACTGAAATACAAGTAACTTAAAGGATGTTTGGGATAACCATCCTCTAAGGATCTTCAGAACTATCTACAAGGTGGAAATATACACTGTAACACCATGGTCATTTCAATTATACTTCAAACCCAAATATCATTTCATTTCAAATATATCTATTTCCAAAATAGTATATATAGGTTAAATAATTTATAAAGTAAAGTGTTTATAATTTCCTCAAGTTTCACAAATCGGTTCAAATTAACTCAAATTCCAAATTCAAATTTATTCAAAGCTCAATTTTCCCATTTTAATTCAATTCAGAACTTTAATACTCAACATTTTCAAAGTTAAATTTAACCGTTTCATATAGCTCTTGATTTAACTTATTTATTATTAAATCAGGGAATATTCACTTAATAAATCCAATATCATTTAACTAGCCTTAATTTACACTTTTACTAAATATTTCTTTAACTTTATTTTAAACAAGAAATATTCATTAGATTACTTATAAATCAAACTCAAGTTATAAATCATATCTTAAATTCCAATTTCAATAAGCTTTATATCGGTTTAATTAAATAAAATTCTTTACTAAATTCAAATTATATTCCCAACCTTAACTTATTCAAATTTTTACCAAAATCTATTTTGAAATATAAATTTTATACTTAACATATTATATGTATTAAATCCATCTTAATTAAATTAAATATCATTATTAAATCTATATATATCATTGCTGTTTATATATAAAATTTTAAGAATCAACATTTGTTAAAACCATATATTTCTTTCCAAAACCATAGAATTCATTTTCAAATTATTTATATATATGGACCAACGGTGTCTGTATATATACATCATATGGTTAAGTGATACGGATATTTATCATTTCAACCCGAAATTTAAATATATACGGGTAGATATCATTTTGACCCGTAATCCCAATTTCAATTCAAATGAAAATCGCTTGGGTTTATCATTTCAACCCATAACGATTTTCTCCTATTCTAAAGTCCGTTCGGGTATGTATCATTTCAACCCATAGTGAATTCTATACTAACAGGGAACTTGCAGAGTGATAACAGATAATATAAAATATAACAACAGGCATATATCATCAATATAAATAACAGATACTGGTGTCAGATGTCATAGGTGAACATATACAGATAATAGTAATAGCAGGCATATAAATACTAGATACTGGTGTCAGATGTCACAGATGAACATATATAGATAATAGTAATAGCAGGCATATAAATACTAGATACTAGTGTCAGATGTCACAGGTGAACATATACAGATAATAGTAATAGCAGGCATATAAATACTAGATACTGGTGTCAGATGTCACAGGTGAACATATACAGATAATAGCATATATAACCATTTAAATAACTACAGCATCATATTTCAATTGTCGTTTCAATTGAAATCAAAT
Source organism: Allium fistulosum (assembly GCA_030737815.1). Classification (NCBI taxonomy): domain Eukaryota; kingdom Viridiplantae; phylum Streptophyta; class Magnoliopsida; order Asparagales; family Amaryllidaceae; genus Allium; species Allium fistulosum. Next base: position 926,206,966 of record CM060906.1, read on the forward strand.
TTAATAAATACAAGAATGTTAATCGTGAGTGATTGCTCACCTTCCGAGGCTAGAGAGATTCGACACAGAAATGAGCTACTAAATCCAAAGCAACGCTAGATGGATATGATTTGATGTAGAAAACAGGCACGACGGACAAGGCTGATAATGGGAAACGATGAAACGATGAATCAGTTTTGATATAAACTGAATATATATATTATTATATTGTTTATATATACTTTCAATAATTTATCTTAGGACAATTATCAAAATAAATAGAATTTGAAATCATTATACTTAAACTCGAATTAAAAATCAGAGTGTATATATATATATATATATTTAAAACCCATACTTACATATACTTGTATAAACAGCTAGATATATTGACTAATACAATACATATGTATAACTTACACCTATTTTGTTTTAAATCAATTACAAAATCGATATAACTTAATTCATTATAACCTAGATGTAAACTCAGCAGATGAAACCTATATAACCAACAAATTGTACATATACGTATATAACTATATAAAACAATGTGAACAGAACAGTTGGCCAGCTTTAACTAATTATACTATACCATTGTCTATACTGTGACTTTTAAAACATACTTTATATCTTCTATTATATAAGGTATACCAACTCATCTGACAGTTCAAAATAGATCTCTATATAAAACATATATACATACTGTAAGCAAAACATATGTAAATCCCTAAACAGAACTGACGCAAAACCAAGTATATATATATCTACTTGTTTACAAGATATCTATAAAATAAAATTTTGAAATAAATACACACATATTTATATACTTAAAAATGCAAAGTACTTACATATATTGTTTTTGTTCATTTGAAAATATCTATATACATATACCAAATTTCTCACAGCAAACCAACAACATACCAGTATATACATAAACATCACTTCTGGCACTACCATATTAACACACGCAGGTATATAACTTCACGATATATCTGAAAATCTAAGTTATGTGCAAATATATACATACTAACATAACATAATATATTTATATAATTTCATTTCAAATCATTAACATAGGTATATTTTATATAAACATAAACGTTTATTTGCTTATGCAAATCATATGTGTATATATAAACTAGCAGACTAATATACATATAACAGAACATAATTTATATATATAGTAGCATATAGGCTAATATCCATAAACTAACATATATAAAATGTTATATATACTACACGTAAACTAACCTATATATATATGTAATAACGAGTATATATATACAACTTACATTAAAACACAGAGGAAGAGTAGAGAAACTCAGTGCGATGCGTGCGCGGAGATGAGCGGAAAAGGGGAGAAGGCTGCAGCGTGGGCGGAGACGAAGGCCGCCGTGGTGATGTGAGGTCTCGGCTGCTCTTGTGGGTGATGGAGTGTTGGTGGTTGAAGTCAGGCCGAAGTGGAGTGGCGGTGCTTGGCCTGGTGGCGGCAGCGGAGGCTGTGGTCAGGATGGACTGAGGGGAGGTGGAGGTGGTGGTTCGTGTTGCCAGGCGGCGGTGATAGGTGAGTTTGCTTGAGTGTGACTGGGTTTGTATGGACGAGGAGATGAGGCTATGGAACAACAAAAGAAAAAGGAAAAGCAAGTGCAGATAAATAGAAGGTGGGGAGACACGTTTCTGTAGAGAAGGGGAGGATTGCAAATGGAAATAAAAATGAACAGTTTAATTAAAATTTGTCACTAGTCTAGCATAAATATATTAATACAGGGAATATGAAAAGCTAAAGTTGTATTCGGGGAAAAGATATTGAGCTGTCAACATAAAACCATTATGTACGTTACAAAAATTTTAGGATAGAACACACAAAGAGATGAGTAACGGTAGCGATGTTGAAAGTCACACACGTGATTTCTGGATGTATTAAAGGCAGATGACGATTGAAATCAATCAGTGGAAAAATTCAAATGGTCGAATGAATAAAAGGAATTGTAACGGTTCCTTTTATTTGGTGAAAATTTATTTAAGCAATAAATTTCTGTTGTTTGGAAAGCACGGCTAAAGTTTGAAAGGCAATAGAAAACAAAAGGTCACGGATACGGTACCGATACGGTGAACCGTTTTACAGATTCTGTTGTCAATCGGACGCCGAAACCAACAATGAATATACCATGGAGATCAGCACGACGTGACGATCAAAACGGTATACAAATACTAGTGGTACGATCATCCGATCGAAAGTCGATAATCGGTACCAGAAATGCTGCTATTTTGCCAGAATTAAGATAAACGGAGCAGTAGAAGTCCAAATTTGGAAAAACGAATTTCGCAATCTGATTCAAAATAGTCTGAATAAATTTTCTCCTGTTGACATATTTTGGTTTCAGAAAACTTTTAAATTCATTGTTATTAACCGGTTTGATTTGAAATGAAATTTCACAAGAAAATAAACTTCAATATTATCAGATGAAAATTTACCAGTTGCTATATTAAAATAGACGTACTCCAAATAATAAATTTTTAATTTCAATTTTTATTGTTTAAAATTTCACAAATTTCCAGTTAAATATACTTTTAAAACCATTAAATTTTGCGGGTCGTTACAGATATTTACTCGGCTTACAATGAATTTCCAGGCTGAACAGCCTTGGCTGAGTTCAGAGCGGCCATAGCACCTTGGTGTTTGACTATGAAGTTTCCTATAGAGAATAGTGTAGGGATTATCCAAGGAGATCAGGTGACTGGTCATGAACGCTACATTCCCGAGCTAAGTGAGGCAAAGCGAAAGAAGAAAGGAAACAATGTAGAGGGGACACACTACATTAAGGCTTTAAACGCATAGCAACTATAGCTTAAGCCTTGGTTTTAGTAGCCAAGTCAGTTTCATGATGACATGGACCGACGTAAAGAGCTAGAAGGTGGATGAGTAGCTCCCAGCGAGTTGACAATCGCTATTCTGGTCAGCCAGATGATTCGAATCAGGTCCTAAAGGTCGGATCGTAGCTCGATGCAAGAGTGATGAAGGAGTTGATTGGTTTTCTCTGGGCAAACCTAGATGTGCTTACCTAGGCACACTCGGATATGTGTGGGATCTTGCACAAGATAGCGAGCCATGCACTGAATATAAATCCTAAATGAATTCCTGTGAAATAGAAACGCCGCATCCTAGGTCCAGAGAGATCCGTTGCACTCAAAGAAGAGGTGGATAAGCTGAAGGACAATTGCTTCATCCGTGATGCCTTATACCCGAAGGGGGTATCCAATTCTTTCTTTGTAAGGAAAGCAAATGGGAAGTAGAGGACATGCATCAACTATTTTGATTTGAATAAGGCATGCCTAAAAGACAACTTCCCAAATTCGAGGATCGGTCAACAGGTGGACTCAACTGCTAGACATGAGCATCTTTCATTTATGGACGCATACTCTAGATATCACCAAATCTTGATGCACGTCCTGGATAAGGAGCACATTAACTTCATAATCGACCTCGAATTGTATTGTTGCATGGTCATTCCCTTTAGATTAAAGAACACTATATTAAATTACCAAAGGCTTGTAAACTAGATGTTTAATACCAGATTAGATGCTCGATGGAAGTCTACGTAATGACATGCTTGTGAAGTCATGGCATTTATTGAACCACATTGATGATCTGGAAGAGATGTTTGGCGTCCTCCTAGAGTACAGGATGAAAATCAATTGCTTGAAAAGCTCTTTTGGCATTGCATCAGGAAAATTCATAGGCTTCATTTTGAACTCCCGTGGGATTGAAGCCAACCCAAAGAAGATCGAGGCACTAAGAAAAATCGAAGCCTCGAAGTTGACCAAGGAGGTCCAAAGATTAAATATGAAGGTCGCCAACTGGAGTCGGTTCATTTCTAGAGCCACAAATAAATGCATCCATTTCTTTAAGGTGATTAAGAAGGAAAAAGGAACTTCGAATGGAATTGCAAGTGTAAAGACGCATTCCAAGCTCTTGTAGATCACTTGGAGATCCCAATCCTTTCGAAGCCGATGGATAAACAGGACTATTTATATACTTGGCGATGTCGGTGCATGTTTTAAGCGCCGCACTTGTACATGAGGAATCTTGCATCCAATGACCGGTCTATTACGTAAATAAATGGTTGATAGGTGCAGAATGAAACTAAGTTGGAAAATCTCACATACTATCTTTTGATCATTTCGAGAAAGCTCCGCCCTTATTTCTAGGCTTATCCAATCAAAGGTCTTATCGACAAGCCTTTGCGACAAGTGTTTTGGCAATTTGAAACTTATGGAATGCTGTGGAAATGGAATATTGAATTGAGCCAATACGACATAACTTATCACCCTGAAAGGGTAATCCAAGGTCGGGCTTTGGCAGATGCCGAATTCACCGTATAGGATGATCCCCCGGAGAGCAGTGGTAAGAAAAAAACTAGATGGAAGATGTAAATGGATGGTGCATCTAATCAACTGTATTCCAGTGCAGGATTTCTACTTACCACTCTTAATGAATACCTGACCCGTTACGCCTTGAAGCTTGACTTTCCAACAACAAACAATGAAGCTGGATATAAGGCCTTGACTGCAACATTTAAAGTCGCCAAAGAACTGTCAATAAAGACTTTGAGACTTTGCACATTTTTTGCAAATCCCAGCTTGTGGTTTTCCAAGTTTGAAAAGAGTTTCAAGCAAAAGGGGCGAGACTAGCTCCTTATTTGAACCGGGTCCTTGAGCTACTTGCTGACATTAAATATTACACAATCAATCATATTCCTAGAGAGGATAATGAGAAGGCCGATTCACTGAATAAACTGGCCAGTTCTGTATATGCACAACTCATGGACTTGGTTCCCATGGAAGTACTTTCGACTCTGAGCATCGATCAGATGGATGTTGATTGGATCTTGGATAACTATAATTTGGGATTATTTTCAAAGAGGAATCCTTCTAGAGAGAAGGAATGAATGATGATAAATCCTTCGACAAGCTTCACAATATATCATGCAGGAAAGAGTACTATACAGAAAGAGTTTCTCTATCCTCATGCTTCGGTGTATTGCTCATGACGAGGCCAAGTGAGTCCAAATTGAGATTTACGAAGGGGCCAGTGACGACCATATTGGGAGGCAAACCTTAGTGAAGAAGATCCTCTACTACAGATACTTCTAGCCAACTGTCAACTAAGATGCAGCTAATTACACTTAAAACTAAAATAAGTGCCTGAAATTTGCTAAAATACTAAGAGCCCCATGAACTGAGATTACTCAAATGGTCAGTTCTTGGTCATTTGTAGTCTAGAGAATTGATATCATTGGTTTATTGCGAACATCTAATGGTGGCGCGAAGTATGCCATCTTTGTAGTTGATTACTGCACCAATTAGGCTGAGGCAGAGCTGTTGGCCATGATCACCATAAAGAAAGTAATCAAATTTGTTGTTTGGAATTTCATCTGTCATTTTGGAGTTCCATAGGAAATCGTTATTGATAACGGGACCCAATTCGATAGTACTAAGTTCAAAGATTTATGCCGTCAGAATCGCATGGAGAAGAGATCTACTATGGTGGCACATCCTCAAGCGAATGGACAGCCGTGAGTAAGATTATCAAATCCATTCTTAAGAAGCGGTTGGAAAAGGCCAAGGGCAAGTGGGTCGATGTACTTCCATTACTGCTATGGGCTTAACAAACAACTCACAAATCTGCGACTGGCTACTCTCCATTCGCCCTAGCCTACAGGTCAAAGGCTATGATTTCAAATTAAATAGATGTACTCTCTCATCAATTGATTCACTACAATCCACAGACTAATGAGCAACTCCTACCATAGTCTCTTGATATGGTCGATGAGAAGCGTGACGCGGGTGAGTTGAGAGCAGCTGCACACCGACACCAGGTCGCATGATATTACATCACCAAGGTCAGAAATCAAACCTTTGAAGTTCATGACCTGGTTCTCAAAAGAATCTTTCCTGGCCCTGGAAACTTGGACCTAACCTAGGAAGGTCTGTATGCAATAAAGCAGAAGCTTGGTGATGGAACTTTCAGGATTGCAAGGATAGACATGATTCTGCTCCAAAGGGCATGGAATAGCGAGCACTTTGCACTATTTCACTTAGAAATAAATTCGTAAACAATTGGTTAGAGCCGTGTAATAAGACAAATTCTATATGTTCCCGTATTTTATAGAATAAAATGACTTTTCAAGTCCAAGACTTTGTCTTTCCATTACTTAAGAGTTGTGAATTGACCGACTCAAATGAATCTACATGTGAATAATGCAGGTATGCGGGTATCCAGAGTTAGGTACCAACTAAAACTTCTATGGTTCATGATCGAACTCGGTCTTCTCGATATTCAGAGATAGATACCAGCCAACTCTTGCCCTCAGACAAGGGGTAGGAGTATAAACTAAATGGACGTGACCCGGCCGTCCATCAGCCAACTCTTGTCCTCAGATTGGAGGCAGGAGTATAAACTAAATGAACATGATACGACTGTTCACTCGCTCAACTCTTGTCCTCGGATTGGAGCCAGGAGTATAAACTAAAGTGGATGTTACAAGACCGTCCAACTCTTAACACTTTGCCTAGAGTAGGCGAAACTAAAGATCCATGTCCAGCGTAAGACGAGACCTTGCCTATGAACTTAATCAACGTCCGGATTTAGGCGCGATTGGAAGTGTACATCCTAGACGAGGATGTGCGAACTATGATAAGTTAATCTAGATCAGTGCCCAGAGTTTGGTGCGATTTAAAGTTGTTATCCAGGAAAAGGACACTTAAGCCACAAATACTAAGTGACTAATCCTAACTGACGCCTAGAGTTTGGCACTTCATTGATTACCTTACATTTGCTAGAGCAACAAAAGATAGGGGAATTATAAAATGGAATAAGGATTTGGTCCGATTATAATGACTAAAAGAAACATATCGCAAGTACATTGAATGCAAAGCGTATTTCATAAGTACTTAGACAAATCCACACGAGGAGTTAATGAAAAAAACTTTTGATATTCACATGAAATTTGGAGAACTAAGTACAAGTTTTTTTGACACTAAAAAGGGTAGAAGCGGGAGCCAAACCTGCAAAAAGCTCGCCAAAAACCATAATAGGCTACAACTATTATAAAATGGTAATTATATCTACACCGAACAAACTAGCGCCCACTACTTCGGTTTTGTTCTCCTTTGGTTTTTTTCACATCGGGAAATGCTTTGCTTGAGCCCTCACCTTTCCTCTTTCCTCCTTTTCCTCCACTTCGTTGGCCTTTCGAAGGCAAGCTAAATAGAAGGATGGTAGATCCACTTTGAGTGCCTCCGGTGGAGGAATGGAGGCTGGAGAGCTTTACAAGGATCCCATAGGCATGCTTTGAGCACATCCAGGTTGAGGAATATGAACCGAAGCAAAGATAGTTTGCTCGGGCAAGGAAATGGACATAGGAGGAAGGATGACTTTAGTCTTCTCCTACTTGATCTATTTGGCATGGATGATGTATTTTCGAAGTTCTTGCTCAACTTCAAGCATGGTGGGACCCTGACAGAGGCTTGGAGACCCTAGTAATAACAACATCTTCATCAATCTGAGTTTCCTGAGTCCCACCAGCTCCTTCACCCAACAAAGCATCAATTATCTACTCGTCAAGACCGGGAGTGTCTTCAACTAGAATGGTTGGAATCGTTGTTGAAGTGGTAACAGTAGCTAATTCTTTTGTAGGTGCCGACTGAGAGTCCTTATTGGGAAGCGAAGCAATATGGGGATGACCTAAAGCTTGAGAAATAAAGAGAGAGATTAGCTATGTTAATTGGCAAAACATCAACTTTCTGGAATATGGGAAAGTCAATGAGGTATCTTCTTCAGTTTGGGGTTCTGTGCAGGTCGGAGTTCCCCTTAGGAATCAGAGAGAGAATGGTAGGTCTGTGGATCTCAAGCCTCTTAGGATCATACCCAGGATTAGAGGATGAATCCTGAGCAGCTTGGGCCCTATGCATTTAGCTGGTAGTAGCATCGTGTGGCGTCACTCCGAAGCCTTCGCCAAAGTCTTTATGTGTTGTCGAGGCAATCTCCGGATGAAGGACAAGATGGCCATCTCTTAGAATCTTAGGCTCATCTCCTACCAAGACTTCTTTCTCCAGCTACTCCAAATCCACCTTGCTATCATCATGGAATGCTTTCTCTTCTTCAATAATCTGCTCCTAGGCAAGGGCGAGGATTCCTGTATAATCATCTTTGAACCACTCTAAGTTTCAGAATTTCAACATGTTGGTGTTGTACTGGTTTAGCAATGGTTTAAACTTCTCCATCACACACTCTTTTGCCAACTGCTCCATGGCCTCAACCTCTCTTTTGACAGTGCGTGAACATCTCTAACACGTTCGAGCACTTTTTCCCTCTCTTCCTAGCATTGAACAACTCATCACAATAATTCTGAGCTTGTTGGAGCGCTTCATCATCCACTTTTGTTTTGTTCTCAAGCTTGGTGTTTAGCCCAGCCACATTTATATTTGCAGTATCTCTTTCGATCACCAAATCATGGGTTTAGTGGAAGACTTTCTATATCTCATCTCAATGTTTAATTCTCTCCTCCTCGAGCGCCTTCATTGCATCCTCGGCTTTATTTTCGGCTTCAGCTTGAGTTATCCTCAACTTTTCCATTTTGGTATCAAGTGAGCTATAATCCTATGTTATCGGCCTCGATGAGCTATTGATTTTAATTCTCTAGCTGCCTGTCCCTCGAGGATTTGGAAATATTTTCATTTACCCTTATCCATTCATTATACTAGTTGTAAACCTTAACCACGTAATCGATGATTATCTTTTTGATGATGGTAGGGATTCTTTTCAAGTTAGGCACTAACATAAGACCATCGAAGTAAATTTTTGGAAATTCTTACTTTAGTTTGTCCATTCTGGTATTGGCCACAAGCTTTCCTCCATAGAGATAGGTAGGACTATAGCAGTTTCTTTGCCAAGCCTATGTTGGGAAGTTTAAAGAGCCACTCTTGCGATGCGTGTAGTTGGAGGATCAACATGAGTGAGATAACACTAGGGGTTGTACAAGGATGAAAGCTGGAGGTGGAACGTGAGAAGATCCACTAGGCGGGATGTCATCATAATGATTAGGTTGCTTATTTGGAACTCTATGAGGACTTGATCTAGACCTAAGACACTGCTTGGAAGAAGAATCGTATGATGAGCGATCTTTGTCGTATCTGCTTCTGTCCCGATCATCCCTATCATCCCTATCATAGCTAGAGTGATAGAGTGACTCATAATCGTGACCACTTCCCTGGTGGTACGAACTAGACCGAGGCGTTTGTGTTTAGGATGTTTTCTCCTTCAAAGATCGAAATATGTATTTTCTTTTCTCAATGGATCCTATAAGGAAATAAGAACAAATTAGATCCAACAAACAAGGACACAAATCAAGTGTGAGTATTGTGAAGTGCATAAGTACGTGAGTGTCCTAATGTACCTCCTAATGGACTGTGAGCTAGAACATTTCTCTGCATCTGTGACTAGTGGGAGCTAGGTAGAAGTCTATGCCTTGGAGATTTTTATGATTAACCTCTTCTTTAGAGTAGGTGGCTTCCCTAAATTGTTCAGGCTGAGACTCATGACCCACATTGATGTTGCCTTGGAAAGCCTTGCCACTTTCACTAATAATTTTGCCTTCCTCGGCATCTTTTGGTACTTGGTCAATATTTTCTTCAACACCAGCCCCAGGACTTGGGACTAGAGTCAAATATATATCAACCTCGCCTCCTACGAGTGGGTTGTTATCATCATGGTCGTCATCACTTGAAGCTATTTGGACGATGTCAGTACTGTGGCCTACTTCTAACAAGCCTTAGTCAAGAAGATTTTCATCCAACAGGAGAGTTTTGATATCTCTATCTCCTGCCAAAACTGTCATAAGAGTGCTAATGGCATTTGAAAGAACCTAGCAACTAGGCCTCGCTGGAACTTCTGGATAGTAAGAAATGATATGAATTAAGAATGCATACTATAAAGCAAATTCATACAATATAAATGAGATGGAACTTACGTTTGGATATCCATCTTCGAGCAAACCCGGGTGGACAGCGAATGTAGAACCACTCACACTTGAAGGAGTTGAACTTGTTTCATGCCCCAACAACTACTCTACAACCTCTGTTCGGTTACCAGTATTTCACAAAGGGACTCTCTTTTTGACTCTTGAAGCTATAAATGTACTAGATCTCCTCGTCGTTGGGTACTCGGCTTAAGTGCTCGGAGAGGACCGTGTATGTATTGAGAAGAAAAGCATAGCTATTCGTATGCAGCTATGTCAGAGCTAAGTGCAAGAAATTCAAAACCCGATGGATAAACCGATTGAATGGTGGGATGTAATCCGCCAAACCAATATATCTATTGCATGCAGTGTACCCTTTTGGAGGGTTGTGTGGCCTTTGATGATTGGAAGGATCTATAATGTACTTAAACAGAATCCCGTGCTTATCACATATTCTGTAAAGTAGTCCTTCATCAATTTTTGAAGGAACAGAATCAACGAGAGCTTCTAAATGACTTCCTTAAGGGTGTCGAGAGCTGGGTCTATTTTTGGCCCGCATATCGGCTCTACTGGATTCTTTGGAACTTATTGTTCGATTTGAGGATTTTCTAAATTTTGCTGCTCAACCTGTCGAGTCCATTGTTGTTCCTACTGAATTAGAGTTTGTTGTGCATGCTCTACCAGAGTTTTTTGGGCATATGGAGTCGTAGTTGAACTCGACTTAGCATCGGATTCGACATATATTAAAGTGGATGTACCTGTGGCTTAAGCAGCCGGAAGTTTGGAACGTCTCTAATCCATTTCTATAAAAAAACACAATAGATAATCAACATTAGAAGATTAACTACAAGTTATAACCCCCGTGCTAAAGTGGATTTTGGTGCGATGTAGTGTAGTGATGTGCAGTTCAAGTTTTTGATATTATTTAATAGTTTGTTTTTAAATTCTGGATATCACTCGATGTCACCATCGTCGTTGACCATCCCGACAAGTTTCACATCCTTGGCCATGCTTTGGAAAAGGCTCAAGACCGAGAAAGAGAAAATCGGTTCACAAGGCAGATTCTCATGTGAACCAAGAATATCTAAAATTTTCCTAAGTGTTGGAGTTCTACGACTCCAAAATCCATAGGAAATTTCGTTATTCCTTCTTCCATCTTCGCAAATCCCTAACCACTACCGTCCACACCTATAACTATCCATGCCCATTCACCAACGGTTCCATGTCCATCCATCTTTCAATCCAAGTCTAATAACTACTTAAGTCAAAGAGAGGTTCGATTCAAGAATTTGGAGTTTTGGGACTTGGGTCGGTGAGGTTCAAGGTGAGGAAGGCGAGGTGAGGCAGTGGTTTAGCTAAGGTCTAGACGATGTTGGCGAGGGACCTAAAGGTTGAGGTGGTGGCCGTTGGTTAGTAGAGAGGTGGGGAAGTTCGAATCACGGATAAAGGTTTCTTAATAGCAGGAGCTAAGGGGACCTGGGTCAGCAAGAATAAAATAAAAAAGCAACGAAACAAAGTTGGGAAAGATGGGTTATATACTCTAGACCCAAAGTTTTAGCACCAAAACTTAGGAAGTATCTAAAGTCTCAAGTTGGTACCGACTCCTATTTATAGGTCGGTATCGAGTCCTAAAGTAAAAAAAACATATGTATGTATACATACATATGTGTGTGTGTCGATATATAACCAACATATGCATGTGATGGACCGTGCACTTATACTTCTCCACACAAGAGCATGCATGCATGTATGTTTACGTGTATGCATGTACATATCCAACCCAACGACCAGAGTCAACACGAATCAGACTCAAACCTGGACAATCCATAGAAGGAATCAGTTTGAAATCGTTAAGCTTAGAATGATAGATTACAAGGTTACCAAATTTATAACCCCGGATGCTGGTGGAGCATCACGATAAATAGTTATGGACATAACTTTTAACAAAAAATGATTCGCTGAAAGGATAACAACTATTCCAAACATAGTATCGAGTCTTCGTAGAAACTCAAACTTGTCTCGATTCAAAGCACATCACGTTTGAAACGAGATATAGTTTAAGGGTAAGTTTTATCCAGCCTTTTGACTAGGCAAAATTCAGACAGACTAGACGATTCAAACTTGGAGATATCGAGGCAAGAAGCCCAGAGAGATAGCCTAGTAATTTAGGAACCAAATGTAAACAAAGTCACAAGGCCAATGCAAGAACAACCCAAGATCAAAGCAAGATGGGTCCGCCCATATTATGGGTCTGTACCAACCTCGACCTATAGGTCGATACCAACCCTTATTTCCTACACTAGGGGGAACCATCTTTTGCTAATATGTCTTACTTGACTCCAAGTACCTATTTCCAATGACGTTTCGTTGATTCAATGCAATTCTCCATCAATCTCCATGAACACTTGAAGCTACAACTTTGTTCTTCCATAACTCCATCATTTGGATCACAAGCTAATATTGGTGCAAACAACTATGGAATCATAAAGCTAACCACTAGACGTGCCAAAATGCAAAGTTGAAGGTAGCCATATTGGCCATTCTATGGGTCTATATCGACCTGTAACCTTAGAGTTTTACCAACCCCTGCAAGCTAACGAGTTGGCAACAACTTTCTTAGGAGAATTGGTCTAAATCACGGATAATGGCTCGGAGTTATTTTTGTATGAGATTTTAGGCCAATACCTCTATAAATAGGAGTGTAGTGTTCATTTTTCTGGATCTTTTAGCTCTAGTTCCTCCCTACTCTATATTCTTGTAATTCAAAAAATCTATGTGTCGGAGTTGTACCAACTCCTAAAAACTTCTACCTCCAAGTCATATATAAACAATAAAATCTTAAAGTAGACGTAGGTATTGCTTTGTCAAACCACTATAAACGATTGTGTCTTGTTTATTTCTCATTTTCGTTTACATTTCTTCATATTTTATTCTCTACATAAACCTCTGGATGTTTGTGCCATTTTGGTTCAAAAAACATGTATCTATATAAGATAAATTTTTGGAATTAATATAATTTAATTAGAATAATTACATAAAGTAATTAAAGGTTGATTAATTAAATAAAAATGCACATATATAAGATATATGTGTTACACTATAAAGGTTATAATATACACTATAAAGGTTCTAGTAGATATGCCCAATATAAAATTGTATTGGATTACAAATCTAAGATTAATTAAAGAGTTAATTTACTAAAAATTAGTTAAATAAGATTTAATTAATGTAATATCATACATAAGACTATTAAATAAGTTATATGAAATTTAAAAGTTATATAATTATAATACTTATATGACATAAAGGTATAAACTAAAGTTAGAACATTAAAGAAATCTAGACAGACTTAAAGGATAATTGCATATGTAAATGTATGTATACTATGATTTCTTATGTCTCGGACACTTGAATCGCGGTGGTATTTCATGAAAAGTACATTATTCCATAAGTCGATATCACTCAATATATATATATATTGAAGATTATGAATGTTCAATATAATATTATCCTCCACCATATATATATTAATAATTTACTTACATACTCCTTAGTTGTTGAGCAAACTCAAGCTAGCGATGTTATATGTATTATTATTAATATATTGAATAAATGAGATAAGATAACTATACGTATTTGCTGAGAAAACTCAAGGTACGTATACTATACTTAGGTCGTTGTGATATGACAGGTACGAGTGAATAATCTCTTTCGATTTATTAAGCAAACTCAAGGTCAAAATGAGATTAGGACAAGGAAACATGGGTTAGGAGTTTTATGTGATACAACCGATAAGGAGTTATCCATTGTTTTATGGGGCTATGATTTGTTGAGCAAACTCAAGGTTAGAATACTAAGATAGACAAGTCTTAATGCCCACTAGTGAAGTTAAAAGACTTCTATGTTTCATCTTAGGGTTTGGAGAAACATGAAAGACTAGTGGAAACCTTATTAGAATAATGAAATGATAACATTTAACCTTTCTAATATTATAAGAACATATGCTAAATAATGTTATAATTATCTACGATGATGAATTTATGCATTTAATATGATTGATAAAAATGTTTATTATCTAATATATAAAAATAAACTCAATTGAAAATTGACAAATGGAAATTTAACATATACTCTCTATTAAATGCCTATTGCATGTCAATGTTTTCTATACCCATAAAAGTGCCTACTTTTACAATTACTTAATATGTCAGTAATATGGTCACTCACATTTTTATTTGGTCAAGTCCCTTTATTGCATTCTATGAGTTTTGAACTCTAAAAGCAATAAAAGAAAATGGATACTTGATCCATATACATTGCATATGTGTTATATGGGAACAATCATAATATATTATACTTCGATGAAATTAGTTCATTCGAAATGAACCAATAAACAGTACTATGAGATCAAGTATTCAATTTGATTGATTACATAAAAGATCATACTGTGTTAAATATAACATATGGCCAAAACTATAGTATAAGTCTAAGAACTTGATCATTGAAATGTCGACTCGATCGGCATACATAAAGTGCAACACATTTGATGTCCTTAAATGTTAAGGATAATCAAATGTGCTTTTATAAGGAGTTCATTATGATATCGTAGTAAGGATTTTCTTTTTGAATGGTTTGACCATTTAGAAAGAAAAACTAATGTATAAGAGTAAATATGATTTAAGGTACAGTTGGGATGAATAGAGTGAATGGTCACTACTACTTCATAAAAAACATCGAAAACGATAATTGTGATAATTATGATTGATACTTCATGTTGGAATAAGAAATAAGATTTCAATTTCAAAATGTATTTTCATATATAAAAATGTTTCTATGAGATCTATTTCTTTGAGTACAAAATATTTGATCAAAGAACTCTCCACTATAAACTAGCTATGGTACATGAAATAAATAATCTATATAAAGTGAATAGTGGACCTCCAAATTTAGTACGTTATTATAGGAATAGCGAACATAGCGGGAATATCCCACACAACACATACCGATTGCATCAAATTACAAAAACTGTTTTCATAAACCATACCGGTTATTATTTATGAAAATATGACTATTTTAGGTGCCGATTGAAAAATAAGCATAGTTATATTTCATTGTGAATATTATGAATATTCGTTGTGAAATAAAATTGTAATGTGGTATTTGTTTTTACAACAAAAGTGATGCATTAAAAATACAGAAGTATCTAAAATTATTTACAGTTATTTTGGAATTATAGACTAATCGTAGTTTTTAGAAATAATTTTTATTATATAATTATGAACCATATGACAATGGTTAATTACATCTCAAAACAATTGAAGAGTTACGCACCCAATTTGTAGGAGCATCATAAGAGTTGATGAATTATCTGGATTGATACATATAGATGTAAGCAACCGTAAGCCTATTAATACAAAATCAGTTCAACATACATGGTTATACTCATTGATGATTTATCACTAACATGGACATGTGTATTTGATACACATGCAGTATGTCTATGGTAAGATCATAGAATATAAAACAATAGTAAATTAAAAAACATGCAATAAAATAAAATGATTCGATTTGATCTAATAAGTGAGTATATTGAAATGAGTACTAAACATAACTAAAAATAAACAAAGATTCAATCTCATAAGTCACTCCTCCCTATAATACATAATGATGTATCACTAAGGAGTAATTGAACTTTGTTAAACAAAGTACGATTAATTGTGAGTGATGTTGGGATTAACTTCTTTCTATAAGATTATGTACTTAAGAGTAATACACAAGGTTAAAGTCAATTTCATCTAAAGAATGGTTTACAAAATCATATAAGATACGGGTTTAGAAGAAACTCCAACGTATCCTACACCAAGTAGTCGGTAGATTATGCAAATCGAAAGATTATGCGTAATAATGGTTCATGAGGAATCTTCTATGAATCTCCCCAAAAGAAATTTAGGAAAGACTATCATTCGATGACATATTTATGTTTTAAACATATGTTTTGTAAACTAAAAAAAATCAGTTTTTATATATATGGAAATTTATAAAATATTTATGAATAACTATTCCATTGCACTTAACAATTATTGCTTCAAGAAATACCAACTTCATAGCTAAGGAATTTCATTGAGAAATTATTAGTAGTGAAATAGGTTTGGATATGATCCAAAGATGAAGTTGGTTGCGAGGGATGAAATTATATTGACCGAATTCGAATGAACACAACGCATTAGAATGTCTAAAAATATTCTTGCACATTGAAAAGAGACCATCACTACTACAAAACAGGCCATTTGCATCGGTTGTTTACCCCCCTTTTGCATCAGTTCAACAACCGATGCATATGCAACCGATGCAACAGGCTTAACACTTTTGCATCAGTTCTGAAACCGATGCAAAAAGGTCCTTTTTGCATCAGTTGTTACTAACAACTGATGCAAAATATCATGGTTGATTGTTTGAACACAGCCCCCATGTTGCATCGGTTGTAATGAAAACCGATGCAATAAAGTAACTTGTTGCATCGGTTGTATGAATCGTGTTTTTTTTCCACTGTTATATACACTGTAATTATAGCTACTAAAAGTAGAATGAAAATTCCAGAATCAAACTTGCTCTTTTGCTCTGAGAATGCAATTCATCTTTATTCCTTGAGCCATGCGCTTCAGGTAACTAGCCATTATGTATTCATCCTAAGTCAATAACAATGTATACCATATTAAGTCTGTAATATTCAATAATTCTCTTTTACCAATAGGGAATAAAAAGGTGAATTTTAAGAAAAAGCTAAGTGGCATATGTTGTTACACATCTGTTCTTTATGGGTCATCATCTGAAGTTGGACTTGTCCTCGTATTTGCTACTGGCAAAGTTGAGATAAGGTATGAAAATGACATGTATTATTATCACAATAGTTGATATATTTTTCAATTGCAAACATATAAAATGTATACTTCTGATTTTTCAGGTCCCTTCCAGATTTAAGTTTACTAAAAGAGACATCAATTAGAGGTTTTCCAAATGCAAATTTAAGATCAAGCACGAATTCAAGTAAAATAATTTGTGCTTCACCTGAAGGCGAACTTGTCATGGTATAGCGGAATATAATGATTTTTCTTTGTTTACAAGTGTATATGTCCTATAACATGCTGACTATTCTTAGTACTTTGTCTAGGTTAATGGAGATCAAGAAATCATCTTTTTCTCCTGTTTGTTTAAAAAGGACTCATACCGGTAAAATTGATTGTTTTCTTTCCTTGTGTGCATATGTTGCGGTATAAATTATTTGTATGGATATAAACATATTACTGTTACCTGAAAATGTAGTTACATAACTTAGGAATTTGGAGTCTATCAGTCAGGTTTTTAAAAGGGGTGTTTCTGATCCACAAGGTGGCAACATAACTAGTACAAATATTTACAAAGAAAAGAAAAGGGTAATAATTTATGATAAAATCTTTCTAAATTATGTACACATTGTATAACTTGCTGTTGAACTTTTCAGGGTATTTTTGGGATGGTTAAAGATTTAACTGGCAACAAACAGAAGCATAACGAAATACAAGTGGATAATTCTGGTGCGAATGCTTTGGAAGAACTACATTCAGTGTTCTCAACAGTTAATTTTACACTTCATTCTGACAGTAAGAAAGAAGTTACAAAATCTAATGAAGATTTCGAATTAAATATAGGTAAAATGACAATTTTTGCAGTTTCATATAAGAAAGACTGGGCATTTGATTTATTATTGTGATATTTGCTGTGTTTGAAGATGATATTGAAATTGATGACGTAACAAAGGAGAAAAGCAAAGGGATGAAATTTGCTATTCTAAATAAACAGAAATTAGGCAAGAAATTCCATGCAATTAAAGGTCAGTATTGCAAAATATGATATGAACTTAATTTATGTGTCTACAAACTTGTCAAAAAAAAAAGCTTGTTCTACATTATTAGTTTTACTCTCTAACAAATATATTCATATGAGATAACATTTTTCAAATTAAATCTTTTTTAAAATTGCAGGAAAATTAATGACAAAGACCGATGAAAAATTGCCTTCACCAAAAGATAGAAATGACAACGATATGGGTACTGGTTCAGTAGATCAAATCAAGAAGAAGTACGGATTTGCAACGAACAATGTATGTAGTATCTGAGTTAATCACAAACCATTTTCACATAATTTATATGAATATAAACAATCATATTTCACTGTAAAGTTTTTAGTCTACAAAAGTCGAAGATAAAAATTACTTGAAGTTTTATAAGAGAAATTTGTTTATTTTGCTCCATGTGCCTTCATTTAGGAATCGAATATTGCCAGCATCGCTCATAATAAGTTGAGTGACAATGTACAGAAATTACAGGTAAAAGTTTCAGACTTTGCTATATTTAAAAAGATAAAAAGAACACGTAGAATTTTTTGCATCAATATTAAGATGATAGCCCATATTTAAAATATGACCGTGTTACATGTAAACTATTTGCACACTTTGTTACGTATAGTGTGTTCATTCTTTGTTCATGGTGTAGTAATTATTTTCCCACGGGACTTTTGATCTATGTTATAATAAGTTGCACTTTCATCTCCAACGTACAATACAATGGTTTTGATATTGCATCAAAAGCTTGGTTTTGAAACTTACAAGAAGAGATATGATCACTTAATAATCTGTAGAGGGAATCAAAAAGAGCACATACATTTTCCTTTGCACCCACTGTGGAGCAAATGCCTCAATAATGCTTGGCCCATAAAGCTCCCTCATCCAACAACAAAACAAGCAAATATGACCCTGAAATTGTTTTCAATAATAAAATGATATAAACTGTAAGACTACAAATATAGATTATCATAATGACAATAATTAAAAACATTCAGCACATACTTCCATAGCACGAACTACATTGCAATGCCCCTTGCTTCGAGCTAAATCAAGGGGGGTGTGGCAATCATCATTAATCACAAAGGGATTAGCTGTCATATCAATAATAGGCACTTATTAATAATAGATATATGCTGTAGTTCAAACAAGTGGAAAGTGTTGTATACCTCCACAAGAAAGTAGTAGATTCACAATTTGGTAGAGCCCTCGTTTTGCAGTGTGGTGCAAAGCTGTTCCAGCATTAAATTAATTTCTTCGTTTCTAATTAGATGTTGTTTTCTATTTTCTTTTGGTAATAATCAAAGCTCTCTAGTTTTTTCTGTAACTGAAAATCTCAATCATCAAAAATGAAGCAATTATCCTTTTGAAAAATAAAATTCGTTTCAATTGTTAAGATTTATACAGGAGATGAAATTATTATTTTTAGCTGTCAACTGCAATAAATATGGAACTTAAATCATTTAAACACTTTGATTTACAGAAAGAGCATAATTTAGTTTTCTATTTTATAATATTTTTGATAATTCTACGGATCATAAATCATTTCACCTATAAAGCTTTTTTTAACCTTGGTTATTGTACATGCCTATAATTTTGCAGCAAAATAGATTTGATTCAATTCTGGTGCAACACTATGAACACATTTTTTGTTTGTGTTCCTGATAAAAATGTAGGCTATTTTAAATATCAAGTACAGTGGTTTATACGACATTATGTTTTGATATACACCAAACTATCTCTAGCTATAATTGAAAACAGGTATAAATGGACTCATTTTAATTAATTTGTTTATAGAGGAAAATGCAATGTATGTATATTATGTCAGCTAGGTGCATTTGTTTTTGATTAATTGGGAAGACTAACTGCCAAATGTGTCCACACTCTGCCTAACTAGATCTATTTGCTAATGCTAAACCATAGCAACAATCTGCCAAAATTAACCAGACATGTAATTAGCATTTAATTCTAATATTAGCTATAATATGCCAATAACATCTTCTCAATCTGACTCAATTTTTTTGGAGGATTTTCATATTTGTAGCACTCATATTTTACTCAAATGATAGATGATAATATAATAAAACATAGGACTTTCTACATCATTCATTTTATCATGGAACGATTGTTGTACACAAACAGGCAAATGTTTATACCTAGAGAAAAGAATACATTAGTCCAAAGACCACACAAAAGGCAGTTGAAATATATATCATTATACTGTAATAATTAAGATTTTGAAAATTATATTTGCTGAATTGATGTTTGTTCTGAAACATTAAATTTTGTCTTTGGATAATTATAGTATTTAATGTCAGCTTAGGATGCTACATTCAAGAAAGAACACTTGATCTTTTTGATCCTCCTACTAGGGTCACCTTGCCAATTATTTTTACAGGGAACTCAATGGTTCAATTTTGGATTACTCGCATCAATGAACAAAATAAGAACTATGCAAAAGCTTTTTAAACTAACAAAAGCATAGTTCTTGGGAATTAAAAGCCATCTTTGTATATGATATTTTGAGAATTTTTAATTTAATTTTTGGTTTTTTTAAAATGTTTGCTGCAGGTTGCTCGCCTTGGTATGAGATAAACTTGATGTCTAAAGAAGAATGATTAAATGATCAGGATACACAATTTATTTGTTAATAATTACTGGTGTCATATTTTGTATAACCTGCAGACAAAATATATAAAACATGACTTCGATTCTCTACATTTCCCCTACCATGTTATCCCATACAATATGCATATTTGCTTGTGTATTTCTGCTAAAAGCGTGCTATTTTGTTACTTTATTTTGGCATCAAACATTGATGCTCTAATACAAATGTTTGCACGCAAAAATGAACTTTAATTTTGCATTGTATTTAAGTAGACATGCTGACATGGAACTGCTCAGACGTTTATACAATGTTTTCACAACCTTGGAGTTGACTATGAATGGGCTAACTGGGATAACCCTCCACCGTTAACTTACAACTATCTGCATATTCAACCATAAAAATAAAGCTATTACAACCACCATGGATTTCTAAGCAAGAAGTTATTAGCAGAGCTCAAATGTCTACAATATTATTAAACACAGTAAACTAACTACAAAAAAAAGGTTACCAATTGTCCAGAAAGAAGAATCTGTCTTCACTGGAGCATAAAGATCGTGCTGCAAATCACAATTAAGAGATATTGATTACCAATGAAACCACAAAACGTACTAAAATCATTTCAAATTGCAGTGGGGTGTTCGCTAGCTTACAATCAAAAATTATTCAAAACATCAAAGGCAACAATATATTGATTTTATACCTGAAAAATCAAACCAGCAAGCAAAAACTTCCACTTCTCCACAAGAATTTTCAACACAGTCTCCACGGCAAACTCAAAATTGATCGCTTTTAGGGTTTCGGTAGGCCAAATCAAATGGCGAAATGACGTACGATGACAATCAATTTAGGGTTTTTTTTTTGTTTCGAGGCAGGCGAAATATTTGGGGAATAGAATGGGAGCGGCAAAAAAAATTGGAAATGCGGGAAGTAAAAAGGTGAGCAACGAAAAACCTAAAAATTGAAATCGCATCGCCTGGCTACGGAACCGATGCGAAAATTTTTATCTGGGATGCAAATTAAGGTAGTTGCATCGGTTAACTTTAAAACCGATGCGAATAAAACTATTTGCATCGACGTATTTGCATCGGCCTTTGATGACAACTGATGCAAATATAATTTTTTTATTACCTATTGCTTTCTACGTACCAATTGCATCGGTTATTAAGATAGAACTGATGCAAATGGTTCTATTTGCATCAGTTTTTACTTCAACCGATTCAAATGAGGCGATGCAAATGGCCTGTTTTGTAGTAGTGCATGACTTCCTTATCAATGTCGAGAATAAATAATTCTCCACGTTCAATTAAACCATTAAGAGTATTGACTCTATAATATGGTATGATGCACAAATCCAAAATTGATTCCAAGTACAATATCAAAATATGACTTTGAAAGTTGTAACCAAAGGATATGATTTATTGGCCGTAAATGTGTCTTTAAGAGAAAGACAAATGCAGTTGGAATATTATGAGCCGCATTGATAAGAAAAATATTTTAAATTTCAATTATTGAAATTAATGCAACAAATTCAACATTCAATGTGCTCGAGCAGGTTTGGATTTTACTCACAAAATTATCGCATAATATGACTTTATGTTCTGGTACATATGCCTTAAAAAAGAAAATTATAAATAACGATTTAGAGTTAACTGTTTATACATAATAACCAAAGTGACTTGAAGTCAATGGTAGCAATACCGAGTTTGTTAGTTTTCGGATATGATCCGAGAAGGAATACGAAAGTATCATTCCGAAAAGCATCAAAATTGAACAAGTGTTTTAAGAGAAATATCAAATAGTTTGATTATCAATCAAAACGCAGAGGAAGCGTGTGCTCATAAGAAAGAAAGTTAATTAGGTACATAGATATTTCTAAACCATTAGTAAACGACACATTGCTGATTATTAACGTTGTACATGTGTTAAAATTAGCTTCAGTTGTTTTAATACTCGACATTAGACTTATAAATGATGTCATTTATAGTAAATAAAATAGATGTTGGGAATATCCCAAATGATACACAAGAACACCTTATTAAAATGTTTAGTGCGAAACATGTAAAATGGATTCCTTATGCTTTGGCAATAGGAATTATCATACATGTTATGTTGTCTATGATATAATGATTTGTTTATGTATTTGATACATGAAGCAAATACCAAATCCATAGTGATATCACTAAATGGTTGTTTGAAGTGTTCTCGTGTATTTATGAAATACTAGATAATTGTTTACAGAAACAACACACTCCTTATGAAGGAGTGTTCATACTCAAACTTCACAAGTGATATTGAGTATAATATGTCAATAATAAATTCAAGTTAAGAATTTTTAAGTTGAAAATGTTTCAGATGAATGACTGTGGCTGATTCAATGAAAAAGACTAAGTACATCGCCTTGAATAACGCCGCAATAAAAGCAATGTATATAAATATAAATGCATAAATTTATAACTGAGCTATGGGCGATTCCAAATGTTAAGAATCCCATAATATTGCTATATTATAACAATGTTGTGATATAGTTCGCAACAAACTTAGAGCTCATTAGAGGTCAAGAGACATACTCCGAATTGTTCCACATGATAAAACAGTTTATCACCGTCAGAGAGAGTTGATTAACAATGTAGGTAATTGAAACATAATAGCATACCCATTCACTAAGGGATCGATGTAGTTGGTTTTGGAGAAAATGATTGGAGAAGTTGGAATAAGATTCCATAATTGACCCCAAGTGCAAGTGGAAGATTGATAGAGTTAAGCATATGCCCTAGGGCAATTATGTAATTTCTGACATATATCTAACTTGATAACCAATTTTGTTCAAACTAAAAGGTGTTTTCTTTCTATTATACACCTTATATGATGTGTTATATTAATTAATTGATTTAATTAAAAGTAATTTAATAGAAAATCCATAAATTGTATGTTTTATGGTAGTAGCTACAAAGTGTTGTAACTTTAAGTAATTTATTACAATGAAAACAAATATACCATTTTAAATATTCCAAGTCAAGATATATTGAGACTGGATATCGATACATTCGTCCAGACTAGAGTACATAATGCTCTCTAAATGTTAGGTAGTGTATTACTCATGACTGCCAGGGTACCAAGGGGTTACGTACTGATATTTATTGGATAACTATGGAATGACTCACTAGATAGTTTTTTGTTTGTTAATATAACTAAGGTCAAGTTGAGAGTATCGATGTGAATAATTTACAAAGTTCTCTCAACTTGAGAATACTGTTGATCTTCAATGTGGAAGCTTCGCTTTGATTATGGTTAAATCATTGCATAGCATCCATCGAAGGACTATAGTTGGGTCGAGTGGAAGCATTTGAAGTGAAACACTATTCAAGAGAGGATTCGTCTCCTCAGTTATACGAGGTTAGTATCACAGTCAATCTCAAAGTCAAGTCTCTGACTAGCGCATTTTGGTTAATAATAGTTGTTACTACTGATATAAGGACTTTGTGTTTGGACTATAAATTTAAATGTGGATGATATTGGAATTTTTACCATTACCCAATTTAGTTTTGACGAAGAGAATTTGTGTAAATAATTGTCACAATCGGGCAGCACTTATAATAAGTAAAATTAGATTTTACCAAAAGATGTGTAAGCGATAAATTCAACCAAAATGTCATACCACCTGCTATGTGACGTGTGAACATTAATATTCGGATAGTTCGATATTAGTCGCTAACTGAATTTACACCTTTAAATCGCACAACCATAATGATGAATTCTCTGAAAAACCACATGATTTAATTAAATTATAAAATGTTGTAAATTGATTAAATTAATTGATATTTTAGAAATATTAGTTATTATTATTTAATGGTTGGAAGTTGTTTGTAATTATTTGAATGCATTTATAAAAGTTATATTTGCGTGCATTGATATATGATATCGCTATAATTTAAAGATAATTACATGAAATGATTTATGGAAATTTTATGTCATTTGATGACATGATTTATGGAAATTTTATGTCATTTAATGACATGATTTGTGGATATTTTATATCATTTTATGACATATCATGTGAAAAGAACGAATTAGAGAGGAAGAGAAACAGTTAAGAGAATTAATTAGGGAAGTTTTAATTAAAGAATGGGAACATTTTCATTCTTTTGAATAAAACATATTCTCTAATTCATTATGTACGTACAATTCATTTTTTTCACATTTCTTTTATCGTTCTCTTCTTCTAACTTTTCATTGCAGAAAAAAAATCAAATTTCCAGAATCTTTCAACTCCAAATAAAAAAATATCAAATAATATAAATCAAAAGTGGTTCACCAATCTCTTGTAAGGATAGGATGGGATCTTGAAGATCTGAGGAGATATCATCATTCAAGGTGCATTTTTTTAGCTACATCTTAAGGTAAAATTTTCATTTTGTTTATTCGTATAATCTTCCTATTCATATGATTAGATCTTTTGCATATCACATCTGAATATAAGTTTTTTTATTTAACTTGATCTAATTCCCTTTTGTCAGATATCCTTTAATAATATATATTTATAATATCAATTAGATCTAGATCCATTTTGTGCTATTCCATTTTGATTACATGACCACATTCTTAACATTGGAGTTGTGACATATTCTTAACATTAGAGCCATGGCATATTATATCTCATTTAATTAGTTGTTCATGATGTTCTTACATTTCAGATCTAAAATTATACTGCGAATTTATATATGCCTATGTTGTCCCCTTTGTTCCTGTTTGAAACCATTCATTTATATGATTTTATTTTATTTCAACTAATATAAATTACATATGTTATCCTTTTGAAATCATCGGTAAATTAAATGTAATGTTTATATGTTTTGTTTGAGTTTTTTTATAGTATTCTTTTGTTTTAAAGTAAAATTAAAACATAATCGGACTTTTGCGTAAATTTATTAACTTCTAATTCTAACACATGCTAAATCACAAACTTTTCATATTTGTTTGCTATTTTAATTTTAAAAGTAGCTTGCAATTAATTACATACATGTGTGAATGTGTTATTTTAATTCAATGTTAAAACATTACTTTTATGTAAAATCATAATTTAATTTTAAAATTCTTTCTTAAATTGAAACTTATTTATATTTGTTAATTCTAGATTGCAAAATATGAGAATGGCCGAAATTAGTTTTATATGTATATTTTTTTAGAGGTTAATTGTTGATTTGAAATGACATTGATTGAATGAGTGAAGGAAGGAGAAAAGTCCTCTATCTTTCCTTTTTCATAAATGTTTACCTCAATTCATTAATTTTCTTTTTGTTAATATAAGTCAACTTTTGTCACCAGTAAAACTCCTTTTAATATATTATGTATAAGTGTAAGTTGAACTTATATATACATGTCTTACTGTTACTTACATGTTTAAAAATAAAATTTAGCCAACAAAGGCACGTGTTGATTCTGTAATAAATGTTAATTCATCAATTAACCTAATTAAAGAGAGAGAAAACAAAAAGTTTATCTCTCTACATTTTGGTCCCATCATTCCTTAATTAATTATTTATGTTAATAGAAAGAAATAAAAGGTTTCTTTCTCTAATCTTTTACATGTTTATTTATGTACTTTTATGTGCTACTCATATGCTTTCTTTAACATCCAAAAACATCAATGTATTTGATACATTCATTATATTACATATTTATTTGAATTAAATTTAAAATTCCTTTGGTTACCAAATTAAATAAAATTTTGATTTTGAAAATTTGGATAAGATCTAAATGTATTTAAACTTCATAGGCCCATTAATGATCCAAACTAGTAATTTTTTTTGAAATTCACTCATTTCATCCGCTGCGGGCCGACCCAATTTCAAAATTAAAAACATATAAATTTTATTAAAATCGAATATGATTATAAATGGGAAGAAAGAAGGAATTAAGGCAAAATGGTCATTTTTCCATAACATCTCTTTATAATTTCCAAAATGAATCCTTTTATTCAATACTTTTCATTCCTCTTCTTGCTCTCCATTTATTTCCTAAGTAAGAAAATATTTTTCTTAACTTTAAATCCATATAACTTATCCATATCTTAATGAAAAATTCCAAATTAATATATAAATTCAAATTAGAATATTCTATACAAATCTATGTCATTAAGTTTGTATATTGAAGAAAACAGAGGTGGAAATTCAAAAATAAAATGAGGGTTTTGAATTGGGTTTCATTAACCTTAGATTTCTAAGTGAATTAGTAAGTGGGATCTCTTCTCTAAGCTATATGATCATTTGATATGTTAAAATCATGGTTTGATGATAATTTTGGTTAGGATTTGAGAAATCAACTTGATCAAGGATTTTAGAGATGAGAATCTTGTTAGAATGAATGTTTTAAAGTATAAACCACATAATTTTATATGTTAGGAACTGGTAGAAACTGAATGATATTTGATATGAATGTATGGTTTAATCGTTGATTGAACTGTTGGAAGTGATGATAGGTTTGTATTCAATGATAGTTGAATTTGTCATTGAATAATGGAGTATGGAGTTAGAGTGGTCAACCAAGTAGTTAAACCCATATAGTTTGTAAGGCAATTGAGTTTCGGAATGAATCATCGAATTATCGTCTAGTTATATTCGTCCTATGGAAAATTATCGAATATGTGAAATCAAGTGCAAGGTGTAGTGGGTAGGTGTAAGGTTGCATAGTACTAATGCTCAACATTAGGGGAGGAATGTCGAGGTGATAGTCATGCAAAGTTTAAATGGTCGATAAATTTATTCAGTGAAATTTATCCTATCCAGGTTGAAACCCAAATCCCTAAATACTAACAGTCAATTGATCGAGAGGGTGTGCAGAGTTTCAGGGGAGAAAGGAAAAAAGCTAAAAATAGTCAACAACAGCTTATTTGCTAGGTTCAATGAGTCGATTAGCTCATTGAATTGTTGACTAGAAAACCTTAATTATTCGACTATTAAACTATAACAAGAATTGGCTACAGCGAGTCAGTTCACTTATCGAGTTGGACCACTTGATTGACCAACTATAGAAGGGAAAACTTGAGGCATTTGTTGGTGTTTTCGGATGAACTTTAGAATGTGATATCATTCATATACGAACTTGGATTGGGACATGTGTGTTTGTACCAAAATTGGGCACAACACTCTTCGGATGTGTTTGAAGAGATAAAATGAAGAATATAAATGGAAAAGGAGGAAGATCTAACAAACACACCAATGATAAACAAGAAAAACGCACAGAAACGCACATATTTAGAGTGGTTCGGCATATGGCCTACGTCCACTATGAAATGGCTGATTTTTATTGATTTTGCTTGCTGTTTACAATGAATTACAACAGTAAGTTTCGAGTACAATGATGATTTCGGCAGAGTTTGGACGTAGAAGAGCCAAAAGATCATTTTCTGTAGGTCCATGGTCACTATTTATATGCGTAGGCAGCAAATTTATCGCTCAGATCTCGGAAGACATATTCTCTCACGTGGGTGGGCCCACGTGATCGATCCCTGATCGTTTGGAGTCGATCCGTGATCGATACGAACGCAATTCGTATTGATCAAGATTTAGTCCAATCGAGTCGGGATCGATCATGGACATTCCTGAGGTGGTAGCAAGCTCCTGTGAAAATTTGGTGGCATTTGGACTTGTAGATTTTGAGTTATGATCGATGCAAGTTCAGATTTGCAAAACACTGCTGCCTTTGCTTCGATATTGTTCGTATCGATTGCTTCGTATCGATGGTTCTGCACGTGTTGTTAGTTGACGTGGTGCTAACCTTTAGGGTCGATCCACTTTTTATGCCGAGTGACCGAGTCTTTCACTTGACCGTGCTTTCTTCGTATCGATCCAGGACATTCCCTTCGTATCGCTTTATAGCGTTCAACATCGTAACGATTCCCGACATCCAACTACACAACGATCTCTTACAGCTTGCTTCGTATCGATACGAACTCACGTTCTTCGTATCGTTAGTCCCGAGGCCATTTCGCATCGCTCATTGATTGGGGTGTTGATTTCGTATCGATCTGTGGTTGATCGATATGAAGCATTTTCGATAGTGGATCGATACGAAGTGGACTCATGTGTTACTACAGATGGATGCGAAGTAGTCGAGTTTGGATGGATACGAAGTGGGACTGCCTACCGATGGATATGAAGCGGAGCTTGCCTACCAATGGATACGAAGTGGAGCTTGTCTACCGATCGATACGAATTGGACAGATGCGAACAGAGGTGGAACGGTGGATACAAATGAGTGGGTTTCCCTGATTTGCATCGATCGTAACTTGAGCATACAAACTCCGATTGACATGAAACTTGGAACGTTGGCTTTTCTTGTCGTGTCATGTTAATTGTAGCTTGATCCGGACTCGGGCTTAATTTACCAGCATCCATAGCGAACCTTTGTATAACCGTTCTTCGAGATGAATTGCCTTTGGTTCCCAGTCAATTTCTTGGTGTCATGGCCTTGCCAAAAGGCTGGATAACATTTGCCCCCTAAAGTACGTCTTGTGAGAACATGACGTATTTTGAAAAGCTGTAATATTCATTCTGAACAGTTGTATCTAACTTGTTTGAACGGTTGTCGTCTTCTCGTTGGAAGATGTAACCTTTGATTTATCTTCAGTAGTATAAATAATGAATTGTTGACTGCTAATTGTTGTACTGTGCACTGTTGTAACTGAGTATTGAATGATAGCAAACTGTTGTCCATTGTTGTAATTGTCACCAGGTGAGCATTCAACTTCTATGAATTTTGAAAATTGAATATTAGTTCGGCATACATCCATGTATGTTATCCTGACTCTCGTTAACGTTCGTACGTTCACGAGTCGTTGTCAGTTTTTTTTGTATCGAATTTCGTATCGATCCTCTCTTGAAACAATGTGAAATTCGAGTTGTAACAACGCTTGATGGTTTTTTTAATCCACTCCTTCGCATCGATCCTCTCCTAGATCGATCTAAGATGTTTGGATGTGGATTT
This sequence comes from Allium fistulosum, assembly GCA_030737815.1. Classification (NCBI taxonomy): domain Eukaryota; kingdom Viridiplantae; phylum Streptophyta; class Magnoliopsida; order Asparagales; family Amaryllidaceae; genus Allium; species Allium fistulosum. Next base: position 926,236,430 of record CM060906.1, read on the forward strand.
CTTATCGATGGATTTTGATACGAAATAGATCAAGTACGACATTCTGCATATCGACCGATATAACACGTGTGTTCTTGAATTGATGGATACGAAATTGTGTTTCGTATCGATGGAGTGTAGTGATCCAAATATGATCTTGTTGTGACTTTCGTATCGATGGGCTTCACATCAATGGATACGGAAAGCCTGCTTTGAACCGATTTTATTCGATGGTTATGAACAGTTGCGATTGTAGTTCGGTGGTAGATGGATACGAAGCAACATTTGTATCGATGGTATGGGATATTGCTCTTTACCGACTAACATAACCAGGAGGCGAATAGTTTACTTGGGTTCGTACCCATATAAATACTTTTAGGACTTAGAAAAAATTCACTTGCTTTCATTCCATACTTTGCTTTCGTATCGACTAGAATGAAGAGAAAGAAAACTGTCCTTGCCTTAAAATCGATCGAACCATTAATCTCTCAAACCACATCTTTAAATTAGGTAATTAGTCAATGAATTCATGTTGAAAATGAGGAGACTCGAGATTCAACACCATTCCATTCGTATACACGGCCGAGTTTGGCGAAGTGGAGGCTGGAGAAGATGAAATGTAGATGGATACGTAGGACTCTTGGAAGAAAAGCTCGGCCTCGACTTCGCATCGAAGGGAGAAGGAAGGAATGAACATGTTCGCACCGATCTGGGAGGAAAATTTCGTGTAGACCAGCAGCCGATGGTTGGAAGGGGTGAGTTCGTATCGGTCCAGAGTTATGGGACTTCGTACCGATCCAAAGCTATCAATACGAAGTACTAGCAAAACGATCGATACGAAAAGGAATTGGATGACCCATACGAGCCCGTGTCCAACATGAACGTGAGCTAATGATCGGTACGAAATTGGATCCTTCCTGATCGATGCGAAACTAGCTCCTTCTCGATCGATACGAAGTAGGCTTCTGGCGATCGATCCAAGCCTGAACCTTGACGGATACGAAACCTTGCCTAATTGAAAACTTGACTCCGACGAGCTTCAGCCTTGTATAATTGGACTTGATTGTTAATCTGCATATTTGACTACCCTTCGAAGCTCGTCTATGGAACTGTAACTTGACAAAAAATTGTCGAACATCAACCAAGATCGATCTCCAAAGTTCGATTGGTGCGGTGGTGACAGTCAGCAATGACAGTCATTCCGGTTGAATTTCAATGTCTCGTCGTCCGAATATCTTGTTAACCTTTGTAGAACTTTCTTACGTACTGTATAATATTGCATTGCACAACACACTCATGCATTTCACACTGGGGGAAGCACGTGATTATTATCATCTAATGATGGCATTTACTGAGTTGATTAGTTATGAAACCTGGAAGTTCACAACAACAGGGGGATCAAAGTCAACTTCCCTCGACAATAGAGATGCCGGCCATTGCAGCCAATGTAATAATTCCAGCTCCAGATAAGCTGCCAGGAGCAGTATTTATTACGAGTCACCGAGATTCTATGCCATCCAATGTCTCCGAAGATATGTTGGGGAGAATCTGGCTGAGGCACGGGTTATCATTGGATGATGTCCTGCTACCGGGGCTGGATGACAGGCCACACTCTCCTCTAGAGGGATTTACTGCTTTTAACAGACATTCGTGCATAGTGGAATGCTTCCTCCATTCAACACGTTATTCGAGAAGTGTTAGCTTTCTTTGGAATCGCTCCGTCCGAGTTACATCCAAATGGATATGCATTGCTGAACAGTCTATTCATTGTTTTTATGGAACATCTCTTTCGGCCCCCGACTCCAGAAGAAGTCAGATACTTGTTTAATATCAAAAGTCGGGGAGACAATCCTTCATTCACATTTCTAGAGGCAGTTAGTAATTGCCAGGTGGTGACGGGATCCTGGACCAAGCTTAGCTACTTTAAGATGGAGTGGTTCTATGTCCGATGCCCTCTAGGGTTTACCAGTCGGTGGTTAGTCAGACGTAAGTGCTGCAATTTTTCTAGTGGCTAACGAGATAGTCATAACTGACATTGAAACCGATATCTTCTTTCCTTTACAGTCGCAATTCCATGACCTGAGGGTGCTTACTTTAAAGAAATAGTACGGATTCTTCAGGAAGTGCCGTGCGAGATGAGAGATATTGACTCACTGCTTATAGATAAAAACTTGAGGACTATTTGGGTAATCGATCAAAATCAGAGCATAAGACTTGAGGGACCGCTTAGTGCAGCCCCGGCGAGACGGGTTAAGCGTAGAGCCTATAGCCCGACCCCTTGACAGTTCTCAAGATTTAGAGGGAAGGAGGAAAGGCAAGGCAGTAGAACATAAGCGTTATAAGTCTTCGAGATGGAAATCCGTAGTCGTGTCGCTGCCAGCCACCGGTGTTAGAATTTTGGAGGCTCCTCCCTCGCAAATAGAGAATCCTATCGAAAGGCTTGCCGACATTCCAATTCCGGACTATGTGTCGCTCCAACATGACACCGGATTGGAAGGGCTTTAAAGTGCCTTAGATTTAAGAGAGTCACTTCCTGCAAGTTTGGCCGACATATCTGGTTGGTCGGGGGAGTTTAACACATGCATACATACACTTCACGGCACTACACGATTTGCAATCATAAGTTATTCATTTCTAGAGATTACTGATTCTGCTTTTCTTTCTATTTTAAAGATACGATGACTAGGCGAGAATCTATGTTAGGGAGCCTTCGCTCGGCACGCCAGTCATCCAGTTCATACTATGAGTCCCACAGAAGGGAAACCGATAGAGACCGCGATAGCGGTTATTCCAGCCAGGAGCGTTATGAAAGGGAGAGAGATATAGATAGAAAATATAGATATCGCTCCCGATCACGCTCTCCACCTCCTTGAGCTCCAACACAACCCTCCGATCACAATAGACAACCCTTGGAGCCTCCACGCCCAAAACCGTCTTCTCAAGTTCCAAGGTCTGATTCGCAGTGCTGTAGGATTGAGGCTGAAGCTCCCACTACCACTGAACAAGCGGTCACCGAGCCCGGTGGAGAAGGAGCGATCAGAATCATCTAGTTGAAAAAACACTTCCCAAACATATGTTTTGACGGCTTTATCTTCCCTCCACACTTAAAAAGAATTCCATCTGAGGCTGAACAAACTATGAATGGTTATATCCATGATGATTACAACCAATATAGGAAATGGATGAAGACTGCGGATAAGGCATCAGCAGTGGCCTTTGTTCGACGACGGATTTTCTATCGGTTTAGAAAACCATCGAACGAATTTAGAAATAAAATAACCGCAAGCGCACGGCGTACTATTAAAGTACATGGCGAGTACGTGTCGATCTGCATGGAATTTATGATTTAAAAAAACCTATTCAATCAAATTAAACCAAAGTCGAGTGAAAGTTAAGCTAAAGAATTAGACAATTAACTAACTAACTAAAAGAAAAGAGAGGCAAATATAAGAGTTAAGCGACAATTTAGAGAATAAATCCACTCTCTAGATCATGTAGTTCAACACATATGAAATCAATATCTCTCTTTTATGGTCATTAGTGCTTTAATTGATGTGCTTATCATAAGTATGGCATATTTGTGCAATTGACTAGCCACATAATCCATCAAACTATAACACACCCCTTAAACCACTTACTAACTTCCATGAAATTTGACAATGAAAATGAAATTGAAATCTATTTCAAGTATAGCCTATTAACTATTGATTAGAAATATAGACCATCAAATTTTAATTTCAAATCACTTTCTTTTGCCATAATCATATTTTGATGAAGATGCAATTAGTGCTAGTGATTGTTTAAGCATAGCCTATTTGATGTCAACAATATAGGCTATCAAATTCAAAGCAAAAACAACTAGTAAACCATTTCTATCATCATCATTAAGCATCAAAAAAGGGCATGAATTAACAAATAGTTGAAGCTACATAATTAGAGAGCTTCATTACCCTTAAATTAAAGGGGTTTAGCCTCTCATATTTGTCATTTTATTAACAAATGTAGCTTGTAACATGAAAGAAAAAAGAGAGCAAAAAGAAAGCTAAATGAAAGAAAACTATTCAAATTGCATAAAAGAAAATCTACACTACTAGCATAAAAGGAAATGAACATGTAATTAAAAGGAAACAATAATTACATTGCATAAAAAAAGGAAAGTTACATGAAGTAGAAATGGCTAAGTAGCCATGAAAAGAAAAAGAGAAGAGCTTGTTTATTTATGAGACTAAACTAAACTAAGAGAGACTAAGGAAGAAGAGGGTTACATGAAACATAAGGGGTACTTATACATGTGTTAAACCCTAATTCATATTTTTGGTGAATTCCTAAAATACCCTTGAGAAAGTGTGGAGGCCAAGTAATCATTAGCTTCTACTAATCATCATTTAAGTGTACATGAAGCCATTAATTCCATAAGCATGTGCATTAGCCTCTAATTTGTACATTAAGGTAGGTGGGTAGGTGGGGTCCTCCATTATCTTCACTTTGAATTATTTCCATCTTCATTTGTTCTCTTCACTCTTGTGCATGCATATATCATCATGTAACCACTTGTAAAATTCACCAATTTCCTACAAAACAACATAGAGAATTCCAAGTAAATTTTCACAATTTAATAAATGCATAAAAAAGACCATTTTGCCCCTATATGAAGATGAATATGTGACAATTTCAAATAATTTGAATTTTGGTTTAAACAAGTTAAAATACCCAATATGATCATTTATTTAATTTAAGTAGATTAAATATGGTGGTAAAAATATGCACATTTACGTGCACATCAAATACCCCCACACTTATCTTTTTATTCGTCCTCGAATAAAGAAAAAAACTAAGATAAATCCGTTTTCGTTGGAAACATGATTGCATTGAGCATATGGAACAAGCCGTTAAACCTATGGGTGTCCCCAGTAGGACGAGTGTTGTCTCGTGAGGGTTTTCAGCGGATACTACCCACAAAATCCAAATGCAAAGTGAAAATATTTACAAAATGTAAGATTTATTTATAATGAGATGAATGCGAGTTTTTGAAAATATTTACAATGAAGGATTTACTTTTAAATCGACACTAATAAGTTAAATATCGGTTTTGGTCATTATCTTGAAATTTAAGTCATTTACTCGTCAAAATTTCCAATAAAAATTAAGTTATCATAACAAATAGATTATAATTTAACTCGTTGTTTCGGTTGATAACAAAGTGTAATTATAAAATGGATCCTTAGTTGATTATCAAAGTTTATCAAAGTGGTATATTCATTTCTTTTCAATAACAAGTCAAATCAAATAAATTAAAAAAAATAGTGCTAGGATTTCATTGCTTACTCTCTCTTGTTTGAAAATTTTATTGATATAAACAATATTTACATATGCCTAACTCAGATAAACTGAGGCCAAATATATTACCCATGCACTGCCTTGCGGACTGATGTGAGGGGAATAAAGAGCGTGGCGAGTGAACACACAAGTGTGAACACTTATTGACTGTAGGTGTTATTAGTAAAGAATTTTTTATATACACACCTAACTCAGATAAACTGAGGCCAGATATACCGATTGTGCACTGCCTTTCAGGCTTATGTGAGAAGGGTACAGAGCATGACGAGTGAACACGCGAGTGTGAAAATATGACTCTAGGTGTTTATTAAAAATATACATATATACAAGAAATATTTTTTTGTTTTTTTTTGTTGTTTTATTTGTTTTTTAAAAAAAAGAGAGTTTTGCAAAATCATCTTAGCACAATTTAACTTAGAAGATAAAAAAAATGTTATATCATTTTACTTTAAATCAACCACTTTTTAAAACAAAGATTTTCAATTAGGATATATTTCATAATTAACACATATGAATCTTCCTATATACTAGTTAAACCATTGTTATTTGTAATCAAACTTCATTTTTATTTTTGTTAAGACAAATAAATTTTCAAAAATTTCAATTTAATTAACCAAAACCATATATTTATCCTATAGTGTTTCTTTAAAAATAAATCAAAATGCTTTTAAAAAAATTGTTTTTTTTGAGATTTTTTTTAAAAATTTTGGAAAGAAAATAAAAATAAAAAAAACATAAAAAATCGAAAATGATGATGAGTCTCACCCCACACTTGATTTTGACTGTGTCCCCACAGTCAACCCAAGTGAAAGGAGAAAAAAAATAAAAATAAAAATAAAAATAAAAATGGCCTTTATTTATATGAAAATGAACGGTATTTACAAGGGATCAGAAAGTATATCGTCAAAGCGTAAATGAAATGGTCTTCCAAAAACTGATTCATTTGTCTCATTAAATATACGAGACGCAGTTTAAGCTCGAAAAACCAAACCGTAAAAGATTTCAATGTTGAATGTTGATTTGGAAAAACGAATGTCGTTTTATTGAAAATCGTACGAGTTGTTTCCTTTTCGATGATTTTTGGGGTTGATAAAACGATTGATTGAAGTTCAAGTTTATTTTCACCAAATTGAAATTCAAGCTGTTCATTGAAAAATTCTTCAAAATTATTGAATTCAAAATCAAAATGGTGATTTAAATCATCCCCTTCAGAAATCGACAACTCGTTTTAAAAAGTCCAAAGAAATCGTGTTCGTTAAATTCGTCTTCCTTTGTTTGATTATCAACAACTTCATCGCATATATTAAGTTCAAAATCCAAAGTTGTCGTATTCAAAATTTTGAAATCTAGAAAAGGAAGATCGAATTTCAAATTTGGTTCCACACCCTCAAAAGAATTTAAATCCAAGTCAATCACCAAATTTTCAACAACTTTATTAAGATTGTGGTTTTCAATTTCAAAAGTTGTTATTTGAAAATCGTCAATTGTGGTAAAAGATGGATTGTTATTTGACTCGTCTTCATGTTGTTTCATATATGTTTCAAACAACGAGTCCGTGTGATCATTGTAAATTTCATTCATTTGCTCAACAAAATCCAATTTATAGTTATTAGCACGAGGATTTTCACTTTGAATTTGTTGAGAACAGAGATTTTCAATCGTAGCGTGGTTAAGATTATTCCCATTGCCAAATTCATTTGAAAAGTTGTTTCCATTTTCATTTTGAGTTTGAAATTCATTTTGGAGTTTGAAATTGAGTTGGCATGGGTTATAATCGAAATTGTTTGAATTTTGAATTGAATTCAAATTTTGAAATCCTTGACTCGAGTTATTACACAAATATGAATTACACAAATCATTTATACTTTGATTCTGTTGTGTAGAGATTTCAAGTAGATATGAAATGCTATTTTCGAGATTCGAGGGTGGTTCGTCATTTTGAAAATTTTGTGGTTCAAAACTCAAATCGTTTAAACAATAGTTGTTAAAATATCCATATGGATTTGGAGTGAAATCATATGGATTATATTGATTTTCTCAACTATTGTAAAATTCATGTAAGTGAGGAAACTCGGACATTTTCAATAATGTTTTTGTTTTTTTTAAGGAAAAATATTTACAAATAAAATTTATTTTTCAAAAGAGAAATTGATTTTTTGTTTTGTTTTTTGGTTATTCAATTTTTTTTGTTTTTGAAAAGGTTTTATAATTTTTTTTATTTTGGTTTTTCTAAATTTTCTTTGAATTTTTGAAATTTCAAAGAAAAAGGATTTAAAAATTTCAAAGAAAAAGGAATATATACAATTTTTTTAGTTTTGGATTTTGAAATTTTTTTTTTAAATGCATGAACTAATGCAACTAAATGAATGCAAGGGTTAATTACAAATGATTTATCCTAAGTTAACTCAAAATTGTATAATCACACTTTGTCTTAAATCAACAAGATAGTTCTCAGCCAGGTAACGGGCAGGGGTTATCGGTGCACCACGAATCACCGTAGCAATGCAGCCGAAGGTTTAAGTACCTTCAGAGGAACAACCACTATAATATTTACGAATCACCGTAATATTTATAAATGGTTATTACTCTGTCGTAGCCTAGACACCGAGAAATTAAATTGTTCAAAGAAGACAACTTGTCAATACAAAATTAAAAGTTATCGACGTCTAACCGTTATTACTAATCAAAATTCTAGGATGAAATGCAAAGCAAAAATTAAACGTGTATTAACAATGCAACTACGAATGGATTTTTTTGTTTTTTAATTTTTGAATTTTTTTTAAAATATATATATATGCAAATGCAAGCAATCAACAATGCAACTAAAAAAAAACAAGAGATATATACAATGCAAGGCAAATAAAAACAATAGATATATCAAGCAAGCAGTTTTTTTTTATAAAGCAAAGCGAAGCAATTATTTTTGGGCAACAGTTGAGCGAAGCAGGTAACTTTTCCAATCTGCTTTGGCAACCTGAAATTTAAAACAAGATATATACAATTTTTTTTTATTTTTTTTTGAAAAGGAAACTTAAAAGTAAGGTTTTACTTAAAAAAAATTTAACAAGATGGTACCTTGACAAAAGAGAAGAAAATGATTTGAAACAAAACAATAAACCAATCTCAGCCCATATAATTTTTGGCCTGCTACCCAATCAAAAAAAAAAGAAAATAAAATTGTGTTCTCCCCCAAAATCAACACTCAACCAGTACACCCCAACCCAATTAACCAAGCTACGTCCACAATGCCTCTTCAAACAAAAATGTGACTAAAATAAAATAAAATAATTGGAAACTGCGAATTGCGATCTGGAATCTTTCGGTTGAATATTTGGGTTTCGATTGTTCGTGATTGCTATTGAATTTGGGTCGCTTGCACGATGAAGGTGATTAGAGATTGAACGGTGCTTGTTCGATGCTCGTTGGTGGAAGTGGCATTGTGAATTGAGGTTCGCTCGATTTTGATTGCGAGATGGTGTTTTGTATCAGGAATTGGATGGTATTGAGGCAGAGAGCAGGCAGTAGTAATGGTGACAGGAATGGTTTTGGAGGCGGTGGATGGTTGTTTTGTGATGCACAGAAATGTCAAGTGGTATGGTAGGATGGTTGATGGATTGTTTTGTGTCAGTTGTTTTTTTGTAGAATATGGGTGGTGAAGTGATGATGTTGAGCCAGGGCATGCAAAGGATGAATATGACTGGTAGATGATTGAATGTAGCAAGTATTGATGTTTGGGAAGAATTTTTGAGTTGACAGAGGTAAGGTAGCATCAGGTGATTTGAATGGGAGGAGTGTAGTTGACTGATGTCTGTTTGCAATGATGTTGTTTGTGGTGGAAGTTGTGGAGTTGGAAGTGGAATGTGCACAGGATGGAGTAGGTGACTGTATATGCTAGGGAAGAGGGATGTTGTAATGGCAGTTGTAAGTGGTGATGTTTGTAGAAGGAGCTGCAGTATGATGATATGGAGGTTCAGGATGGTTTGAAGGCTGTGTGAGTTGCTCAGGCAATGACAGTGTATGCTCAGTTTTTTGGTTATGGAGGCAGAACAGTTTGTTGCAGTTTGATTCCTGCAGTGATTCTTGAGTGATGCTTGAGTGGTGTAGGTGATATGTGTGGTGTTTTTTAGTAGAGCAGAGGTTGATGTCAGGGGAGAGTGAAGAGAAATGCACACTGGCTGGTGAGGTTGTTTGTTTATGGGATGATGATAGGGTAGGGAAGTCAGTGATCGGGAAGTTAGTGGCAGAATACTGTATATGACAGGGTATGGAGTGATGTATTGAAGTGGTTATTGAATTGATGCTTGAGTATGCAGCAATGAACAATTATGTGGAGGTTGGCAGAAATGGACTTGAATGTGATGGAGTGTTGATGGGTTGGTGTAGGGGAATGATTGTATGGAATTGCAGACGAAATGAAAGTGAGTTTAGAAGTATGCAGGGGATAAACAGTGAATATATATAATGCAACAATGAATGCAACAGTGAATTGTAAATGTAGAAATTTGAATGCAAATGTAATTGAAAATTAGGTCTTTTTTTTGTTTTGAAATTGTGATTGTCTTTTTTTTAAATGAAGAGATGCAAATGCAAAATGAAAACAGAACAACAAGCACTTGTTATCCCGCCTTCTGGCAAGGCCGTGACACTAAGGAATTGACTAGTAACCAATGAGGGCCCGTCCTAGAGATCAGTTATACACCGGCTCACAATGGATATCGACGAATTTTGTCCGAGTCCGGATCGAGCCAAAATTGGTAGGACATGACAAGCCAAGCCATGAGAACGTTCCAAATCTCAAGTCAATCCAAGTTCGTATGCTCAAGTTATGAACGATACAAAATTGGGTGAAAACCAATCACCGGTCGACTCGATCCCTTCGACTCAATCCCTTCGACTCGCTCCCTTCGACTCGCTTCGCATCCCTCAGAAGTGACTCCTTCGACTCGCTTCGCATCCACCAGAAATGACTCCTTCGACTCGCCCCACTTCGTGTCCATCAGGGAGCCTTTGTTCGAATCCCTTAGGACACTCCACTTCGACTCGCTCGACCAGTGCACGCTTCGACTCGCTCAATCTGGGCACACATCGACTCGCTCAATCTGGGCACCCGCATAGTGACTTCAAAGCTTAAATTAATGAAGGAACATTCCATTCGTGCTTCTAATTGTTCCATGACTAAACAAGACATAGGAGATCACAACAACAAATGTTGAGTTGCGATCAAGGAATGGGTAATGAAATACTACTCAACCGTACTCCCAGAGGCTGGAGAACCTAGCTAATATGCCAAGAACTGGAGTTGATTAATATATCATGCTTTTAAGGTGGAATGCAACTTCCTCCAATTGACCAGCTTTTATACTTATGAATTGACATATATGGTACGATGGCTAATATAACGACTGCCCTACATTGTCTACTCTGCCAACTCAAAACATAGTTGGTCACCGCTGAACCATCTTCAAATGCCCGCATCTTAATCATTCCACGTCCACATTGTTAGTCCTTGAGTTCATGGTTTTGATGACAACAACCTTAGAATAAGATTATAAAATATAAATACTAACATTATAGTTTAGATATATATGTATATGCAGGATTTAACCATGCAGGTACCAAGAATGAAGACTGTACAGTATAGAGATTCAAGATATCAAGATTGAAGACTCATGAGTATCAAGAATATCAAGAACATCAAGATAATCAAGAGTTCAAGATTTCAAGATAAGTGTCGAGTCTAGAATTATGTTAAAACTTCACATAGCACTGAAATCTTCACTCCATTTTTCTTTTGGGATGGAACCCATTTCTACCTTTTTAGTGGCTTACAAACCCACGACAAGTAGCTTACAAACCTACGACAAGTGGCTTACAAACTCACGAACATCCTAGTTTTGTACAAGTTCTCGAGTCCTGTCATGATGAGATATTCTACAGGAAGAAGCTTGCAAAACTACTTCAAAATGATTTTCAAAAACTACTTCGGAATGATTTTCAAAAAAAAAATTCAAAATGTTTTAGCCTTAAAAATTATCTTTTTAAATGATTTTCAAAAGATGTTTTAGCCTTATATATTCTTGTTTTTAAACTTCGGTTATTTTGAACTATCTTTTAATTATAATATATTTATACTTTGATTTAAATATAAAATTATAGTAAAATATTATATATATTATTCTTTATATTCATTTATGTATTTTATCTATAGTCAAGTATATTTACAAAGTTTAAAATAGTTTTAATATAAGATAAAGGTTATTTTCAAAGAAAATCAAAACATCAAAAATTGCTTTGGGATGTCGACATGCCTATGGTGACCATGTCGACATGGTGACAGTTGAGTTCAAAATTTAAATTTCAAAAGAAGTGTCTATTCGCCATAACTCTTCATGAATGGACATGACTGTTGTTCTTCTATAAATAGGGGTTAGCTTCAACGAATATTTTATCAGTTTTTCTGGTTTTTCACTTCTCTTCTTCTTCCACATTTTCTTAATCAAAATCCTATCATCACTCTGCCGAAATCAACATTGAATCCAACTAGATTATCTCTGGTTTGATTCTCTATCACTATCTCAACAAGATCTAAGTGCTATTCAGAGTTATAGGCTTCTTTGTAATCTATCTAGCGAGAAAAGGTGTGATTGTAGCCTTGGAAATCAATCAAGCGAGAAAAGGTGTGATTGTAGCCTTGGAAATCAATTGGGTGAACTTGTTGCCCCGGAAATCAAGTATCTCTACCCAGAGGATTGTGATTCTGGAGGGTGTACCTCGTAGCCTTGAAACCGAGGGTTGTAATTGTTGAATTGCTTTTGAAAGGAAATCCGTACTTGATTGTGCGGGACTGGATGTAGGGTAACCCCGAACCAGTATAATATCTGATGTGTTCTTTCCTTTACTACATTTACTTTATTTCTGCATTTGTGTTTGTTTCTGTGATTATATTTGTGTCTGAATATTGCATACATTTGTGTTCAAATTAACATAAACTCAAAAAGATTTAGTAATTTCTTATAAACACTATTCACCCGCCTATAGTGTTATTCCTAGCCTTAAGATCCATATTCCGCATTCCTCACATTTGGTATCAGAGCAAGGTTTTCCAAAGTTTCATAATCCGATTTTTGAAAAAGTTTGTTAATGCATGTTTAGAAATATTCAGATCATCATTGTCTCTTGAGTCTGCATATAATCAATATTCAAATACATGTTTCTACTAAGATTGTTTGATGTGCAGGAATCATGCTTTATGGGAGTTGATGAATCAATCCCGAACAAACAAACTATTCAGATCAAAAAGAACAAATGGATACTCGATAGTGGATGTTCTAGGGACAAGACTGGGAATCCAGATATGCTGAATGATATAATATACAAAGACGGAGGACTAGTTAACTTTGGAGACAATTCAAAAGGTTATGTGATTGGCATCGGCAAAGTAGGTAACTCTGAAACTCCTATTATTACTAATGTTTTGCTAGTTAAGAATCTTAAGCTCAATCTGCTAAGTATAAGTCAACTATGCGATAAAGGATATAAAATTAAATTTGAAAAAGATAAGTGTCACATTAAAGATAATAATTCAACCATAATATTTGAGGGAATTAGGAAAAAGAATATTTATATTCTTAGTATGAAAATTTAAAATGATAACTTGTGTCTTTTGGCAAATGCAAGTGACTCTTGGATTTGGCATAAGAGATTTGGGCATTTGAATTTCAAACTCCAATCTAGGCTGTCAAAACATGAACTAGTAAGAGGTCTCCCTAAAATGAATTTTAAAGTAGATAGTCTATGTGATGCATGCCAACTAGGAAAACTTAGAAAAAGTTCCTTTAAATTGAAAGATATGATTTCAACTTCAAAACCTCTTGAATTACTTCATCTTGATTTATTTGGTCCATCTCAAATTCAGTCAATAAATCACAGTAAATATGTTTTTGTAATTGTAGATGATTATTCTAGATTTACATGGACAATATTTTTGAAACATAAAAGCGATACTTTTGAATGTTTTAAGAATTTTTCAAAAAGGGTTCAAAATCAATTTTCTCAAAAAATTATAACCATCCGTAGTGATCACGGTGGTGAATTCGAAAATGAAAAGTCTGAAGAATTCTGTAATAAAAAGGGAATAATTCACAATTATTCATTTCCAAGAACTCCACAACAAAACGGAGTAGTAGAACGTAAAAATAGGACGATTCAAGAGTGTGCGAGAACTATGCTTTCTGATAGTAATTTACAAAAGTATTTTTTGGCAGAAGCAGTTGCTACCGCATGTTACATTTTAAATAGAATTTTAATTAGACCTTTAACTGATAAGACATCTTATGAACTTATTTTCTCAAAGAAGCCTAAGGTATCTTATTTTAGAATTTTTGGAAGTAAATGTTTTATTTTAAATACAAAAGATAACTTAGATAAATTTGATCCTAAATCCGACGAAGGTATCTTTATCGGATACTCTAATAGAAGTAAAGCATACAGAGTATTTAATTTAAGAACTAATACCATCGAAGAAACAATGCATGTTTCATTTGATGAAAATTTTGAAGAAATAAATGATGAAGAGGATTTAATCATTCAAAACCAAGAATCAACTGAAATTAATAATGAATTAAATCATTCTAATAAAAGGACTAAACTTTTAAAAGATCACCCTATAGAAAATATACTTGGAGATATGCAATCTGTTGTTAAAACTAGAAACCAACTAAGTCAAATGAGTAATGTAGCTTTTATATCAACTATTGAACCAAAAAATCCAGAAGAAGCATCAACTGATGATTCATGGATTTTGGCTATGCAAGAAGTATTAAACCAATTCACTAGAAATGATGTTTGGGAACTTGTTCCTAGACCTGAAAATAAAACAATAATTGGAACTAAATGGGTTTATAAAAATAAAATGAATGAACAAGGAGAGGTTGTTGGAAATAAAGCCCGGTTAGTCGCTCAAGTTTATTGTGAAGAAGAAGGAATAGATTTTGATGAAACCTTTGCCCCCGTAGCAAGATTAGAAGCAATTAGGATTCTACTTGCTTTCGCAAATCATAATAATTTCAAATTATTTCAAATGGATGTTAAAAGTGCATTTTTAAATGGTTTTGTAAAATAAGAAGTATTTGTTAAACAACCACCACTTTTTGAAAATGATAAATTTCCAAATCATGTTTACAAACTTAAGAAAGCTCTATATGGTCTAATGCAAGCTCCTAGAGCCTGGTATGATAGACTACGATCTTACTTGTTACAATCTAATTTTGAAATAGGTAAAGTAGATAATACTCTTTTTATTAAAAGAAATAAAAATGATATTCAACTAGTACAAGTCTACGTAGATGATATCATTTTTGGATCAACTAATTTTGAAATGAATAAAGAATTCTCTGAAATAATGACAAAAGAGTTTGAGATGAGTCATATGGGTGAATTAAACTTCTTTTTAGGATTACAATTAAAACAATTAGATAATGGTATCTTTATTAGTCAAGAAAAATATGATAAAGACCTAGTTAGTAAATTTGGTTTGACTACTGCGAGTGGAAAACCCACTCCCATGGCAACCAATGAGTACCTTAGTAAAGAAGATCTCACGAAAGATGTACATCAAAAATTATATAGATGAATGATTGGATCACTACTCTATATCACTGCGAGTAGAACTGATATCATGCATCGTGTCTGTCTTTGTGCAAGGTATCAATCTCAACCTAAAGAAACTCACTTAAAAGCTGTAAAACGTATTATAAGATATGTTAAACACACCTTTGATTAAAGCTTATTTTATCCTAAAAATGATTCGTTTGACCTAATATCTTACTGTGATGCTGATTATGCTGGTTGTAAATCAGACCGAAAAAGTACAAGTGGAACTTGTCACTTTTTAGGGCATTCTCTGATTTTCTGGTTTAGTAAAAAGCAAAACACAGTTTCTTTATCAACAACTAAAGCAGAGTATATTTCTGCTGCTTTGGCTTGTTCTCGAGTAATATATATGCAACAAACTTTAAAAGATTTTGGTTTAAATATCTCAAAATCACCAATTTATTGTGATAATACTAGTGCAATAAATTTATCCAAAAATACAACTCAACATGCTCGAACTAAACATATTGATATCAGACACCATTTTCTCAGAGATAATATAAGTAGAGAAGTAATTACTCTCAACTATATCAATTCTGAAAATCAAATTGCTGATATCTTAACAAAACCCTTAAATGAATCTACATTTACTAAATTAAGAAGAGAATTAGGTATTTGTTCATTAACTGAAATATAAAATATAAATAACAAGTATAATTAATTCAAAATAAATTAAATAGGCAAAATTTCAAGGACCATGTCGACATCCCTCCTAGACCCATGTCGACATATAACGTTTTTATTTTTAAATTTCTTTTCCCACCAAAATTTAAATAAGTGGTTATAAATTTCTCTTATTTCGAAATTTTTCTTCATTCTCTTTGTTTTCTCTCTGTCCTATCTTCTGAATTCAATTTGTCAATGGCCTCCTCTTCCAAATCAAACTTAAAATCATCCTTTTTGTTTCCATCGCCTACTTCTGTTCCGTGTCAACAATCAACACTCGCTCGTGTAACGAAAATATAGGATTCTCTGAAAGATACCCTTCAGTTAATGACTGTAATCCAAGTGATGCAACTTCGAATGGCCAAAGAACAAGAGAGGCAAGGCAAAATCCTTAGGAATTTGCAAAAATTTCTTATGGATAATCATGCCAACCCAATCTTGATAGACGAGGACTCATCAGAAGATCATGTACAAGAGGCCAGTGAAGAAGAAGAAGAAGAAGTAGACCGCATGGAAGAAGCGCACGCGGAAGACAACGACAAAGTCGTTTGCGTTGGCGAAGTGTGCTTTGACAAAGATGGAAATCTTGTCGAACAACGTGGAAATTTCTGTTTCCACTATCCAAATTGTTCGGTTCATAGATCTCCTATGTTCAAAAACACAAATTAGTTTCTTTTCTTCCTTTTCTATTTGTTGTTTGTTTTGTTTCGATCTCTACGAAAAATGTAAATATAAACAAATATATAATAAATAATGTGTGTTCTTATATATATATATGTTCTATTAAAAGTATTATTATATAGATTCTTAGTTAGGAGAGTTTGTAATTTAGGACTAAGTTTTAGGTTTATAAGTAAGTATTGATGATAACACTATCATCATAAGAGGATATTAGACTAAGAGTTGTATAGTTTAGAGTTTGTTTTTGTTGATGACAAAGGGGGAGAAATATAAAATAGGAGAGTTAGGCATTGATTAAGGGGGAGTTATTAGATTTAGGGGGAGTCAGTAGGATAGAAGTAATATTTTATAAACAAAGGTTGTCATCATCAAAAAGGAGGAGATTGTTAGTCCTTGAGTTGATGGTTTTGATGACAACAACCTTAGAATAAGATTATAAAATATAAATACTAACATTATAGTTTAGATATATGTATATGCGGGATTTAACCATGCAGGTTCCAAGAATGAAGTCTGTAAAGTATAGAGATTCAAGATATCAAGATTGAAGACTCATGAGTATCAAGAATATCAAGAATATCAAGAATATCAAGATAATCAAGAGTTCAAGATTTCAAGATAAGTGTCGAGTCTAGAATTATGTTAAAACTTCATAATAGCACTAAAATCTTCACTCCATTTTTCTTTTGGGATGGAACCCATTTATACCTTTTTAGTAGCTTACAAACCCATGACAAGTAGCTTACAAACCTACGACAAGTGGCTTACAAATCCACGAACATCCTGGTTTTGTACAAGTTCTCGAGTCCTGTCATGATGAGATATTCTGTAGGAAGAAGCTTGCAAAACTACTTCAAAATGATTTTCAAAAACTACTTCGGAATGATTTTCAAAATTGTTTTTCAAAATGTTTAACCTTAAAAATTATCTTTTTAAATGATTTTCATAAAGATGTTTTAGCCTTAAATATTCTTGTTTTTAAACTTCGGTTATTTTAAACTATCTTTAATTATAATATATTTATACTTTGATTTAGATATAAAATTATAGTAAAATATTATATATATTATTCTTTATATTCATCTATGTATTTTATCTATAATCAAGTATATTTACAAAGTTTAAAATAGTTTTAATATAAGATAAAGGTTATTTTCAAAGAAAATCAAAACATCAAAAATTGCTTTGGGATGTCGACATGCCTATGGTGACCATGTCGACATGGTGACAGTTGAGTTCAAAATTTAAATTTCAAAAGAAGTGTCTATTCGCCATAACTCTTCACGAATGGACATGACTGTTGTTCTTCTATAAAGAGGGGTTAGTTTCAACGAATTTTTAATCAGTTTTTCTGGTTTTTCACTTCTCTTCTTCTTCCACATTTTCTTAATCAAAATCCTATCATCACTCTACCGAAATCAACATTGAATCTAACTAGATTATCTCTGATTTGATTCTCTATCACTATCTCAACAAGATCTAAGTGCTATTCAGAGTTATAGGCTTCTTTGTAATCTATCTAGCGAGAAAAGGTGTGATTGTAGCCTTGGAAATCAATCAAGCGAGAAAAGGTGTGATTGTAGCCTTGGAAATCAATCAAGCGAGAAAAGGTGTGATTGTAGCCTTGGAAATAAATTGGGTGAACTTGTTGCCCCGGAAATCAAGTATCTCTACCCAGAGGATTGTGATTCTGGAGGGTGTACCTCATAACCTTGAAGCCGAGGGTTGTAATTGTTGAATTGCTTTTGAAAGGAAATCCGTACTTGATTGTGCGGGACTGGATGTAGGGTAACCCCGAACCAGTATAAAATCCGGTGTGTTCTTTCCTTTACTGCATTTACTTTATTTCTGCATTTGTGTTTGTTTCTGTGATTATATCTGTGTCTGAATATTGCATACATTTGTGTTCAAATTAACATAAACTCAAAAAGATTTAGTAATTTCTTATAAACACTATTCACCCCTCTCTAGTGTTATTCCTAGTCTTAAGATCCATATTCTGCATTCCTCACATTTGGTATCAGAGCAAGGTTTTCAAAAGTTTCATAATCTGATTTTTGAAAAAGTTTTTTTTAATGGCTATGTTTAAGAAATTTGTTAATGCATGTTTAGAAATATTCAGATCATCATTGTCTCTTGAGTCTACATATAACCAATATTCAAATACATGTTGTCTACTAAGATTGTTTGATGTGCAGGAATCATGCTTTATGGGAGTTGATGAATCAATCCCGAACAAACAAACTGTTCAGATCAAAACGAACAAATGGATACTCGATAGTGGTTGTTCTAGGCACATGACTGGGAATCCAGATATGCTGAATGATATAATATACAAAGACGAAGGACTAGTTAACTTTGGAGACAATTCAAAAGGTTATGTGATCGGCATCGGTAAAGTAGGTAACTCTGAAACTCCTATTATTACTAATGTTTTGCTAGTTAAGAATTTGAAGCACAATTTGCTAAGTATAAGTCAACTATGCGATAAAGGATATAAAATTTAATTTGAAAAAGATAATTTCACATTGAAGATAATAATTCAACCATAATATTTGAGGGAATTAGGAAAAAGAATATTTATATTCTTAGTATGAAAATTTCAAATGATAACTTGTGTCTTTTGGCAAATGCAAGTGACCCTTGGATTTGGCATAAGAGATTTGGGCATTTGAATTTCAAACTCCTATCTAGACTGTCAAAACATGATCTAGTAAGAGGTCTCCCTAAAATGAATTTTAAAGTAGATAGTCTATGTGATGCATGCCAACTAGGAAAACTTAGAAAAAGTTCCTTTAAATTGAAAGATATGATTTCAACTTCAAAACCTCTTGAATTACTTCATCTTGATTTATTTGGTCCATCTCAAATTCAGTCAATAAATCACAGTAAATATGTTTTTGTAATTGTAGATGATTATTCTAGATTTACATGGACAATATTTTTGAAACATAAAAGCGATACTTTTGAATGTTTTAAGAATTTTTCAAAAAGGGTTCAAAATCAGTTTTCTCAAAAAATTATAACCATCCGTAGTGATCACGGTGGTGAATTCGAAAATGAAAAGTTTGAAGAATTCTATAATAAAAAGGGAATAATTCACAATTTTTCATTTCCAAGAACTCCACAACAAAACGGAGTAGTAGAACATAAAAATAGGACGATTCAAGAGTGTGCGAGAACTATGCTTTCTGATAGTAATTTACCAAAGTATTTTTGGGCAGAAGCAGTTGGTACCGCCTGTGACATTTTAAATAGAATTTTAGTTAGACCTTTAACTGATAAGACATCTTATGAACTTATTGTCTCAAAGAAGCCTAAGGTATCTTATTTTAGAATTTTTTGAAGTAAATGTTTTATTTTAAATACAAAAGATAACTTAGATAAATTTGATCCTAAATCCGACAAAGGTATCTTTATCGGATACTCTAACAGAAGTAAAGCATACAGAGTATTTAATTTAGGAACTAATACCATCGAAGAAACAATGCTTGTTTCATTTGATGAAAATTTCAAAATTTTTGAAGAAATAAATGATGAAGAGGATTTAATCATTCAAAACCAAGAATCAACTGAAACTAATAATGAATTAAATCATTCTAATAAAAGGATGAAACTTTTAAAAGATAACCCTATAGAAAATATACTTGGAGATATGCAATCTGTTGTTAAAACTAGAAACCAACTAGGTCAAATGAGTAATGTAGCTTTTATATCAACTATTGAACCAAAAAATCCAGAAGATGCATCAACTGATGATTCATGGATTTTGGCTATGCAAGAAGAATTAAACCAATTCACTAGAAATAATGTTTGGGAACTTGTTCCTAGACCTGAAAATAAAACAATAATTGGAACTAAATGGGTTTATAAAAATAAAATGAATGAACAAGGAGAGGTTGTCAGAAATAAAGCCCAGTTAGTCGCTCAAGGTTATTGTCAAGAAGAAGGAATAGATTTTGATGAAACCTTTGCCCTCGTAGCAAGATTAGAAGCTATTAGGATTCTACTTGCTTTCGCAAATAATAATAATTTCAAATTATTTCAAATGGATGTTAAAAGTGCATTTTTAAATGGTTTTGTAAAAGAAGAAGTATTTGTTAAACAACCACCACTTTTTGAAAATGATAAATTTCCAAATCACGTAAACTTAAGAAAGCTCTATATGTTCTAAAGCAAGCTCCTAGAGCCTGGTATGATAGACTAAGATCTTACTTGTTACAATCTAATTTTGAAATAGGTAAAGTAGATAATACTCTTTTTATTAAAAGAAATAAAAATGATATTCAACTACTACAAGTCTACGTAGATGATATCATTTTTGGATCAACTAATTTTGAAATGAATAAAGAATTCTCTGAAATAATGACAAAAGAGTTTAAGATGAGTCATATGGGTGAATTAAACTTCTTTTTAGGATTACAAATAAAACAATTAGATAATGGTATCTTTATTAGTCAAGAAAAATATGCTAAAGACCTAGTTAGTAAATTTGGTTTGACTACTGCGAGTGGAAAACCCACTCCCATGGCAACCAATGAGTACCTTAGTAAAGAAGATCTCTCGAAAGATGTAGATCAAAAATTATATAGAGGAATGAATGGATCACTACTCTATATCACTGCGAGTAGACCTAATATCATGCATAGTGTCTATCTCTGTGCAAGGTATCAAGCTCAACCTAAAGAAACTCACTTAAAATCTGTAAAACGTATTATAAGATATGTTAAACACACCTTTGATTATGGCTTATTTTATCCTAAAAATGATTCGTTTGACCAAATATCTTACTGTGATGCTGATTATGCTGGTTGTAAATCAGACCAAAAAAGTACAAGTGGAACTTGTCACTTTTTAGGGCATTCTCTGATTTCCTGGTTTAGTAAAAAGCAAAACACAGTTTCTTTATCAACAACTAAAGCAGAGTATATTTCTGCTGCTTTGGCTTGTTCTCAAGTAATATATATGCAACAAACTTTAAAAGATTTCGGTTTAAATATCTCAAAATCACCAATTTATTGTGATAATACTAGTGCAATAAATTTATCCAAAAATACAACTCAACATGCTCGAACTAAACATATTGATATCAGACACCATTTTCTCAGAGATAATATAAGTAGAGAAGTAATTACTCTCGACTATATCAATTCTGAAAATCAAATTGCTGATATCTTAACAAAACCCTTAAATGAATCTACATTTACTAAATTAAGAAGAGAATTAGGTATTTGTTCATTAACTGAAATATAAAATATAAATAACAAGTATAATTAATTCAAAATAAATTAAATAGGCAAAATTTCAAGGACCATGTTGACATCCCCCCTAGACCCATGTCGACATATAACGTTTTTATTTTTAAATTTCTTTTCCCACCAAAATTTAAATAAGTGGTTATAAATTTCTCTTATTTCGAAATTTTTCTTCATTCTCTTTGTTTTCTCTCTGTCCTATCTTCTGAGTTCAATTTGTCAATGGCCTCCTCTTCCAAATCAAACTTAAAATCATCCTTTTTGTTTCCATCGCCTACTTCTGGTCCGTGTCAACAATCAACACTCGCTCGTGTAACGAAAATATAGGATTCTCTAAAAGATACCCTTCAGTTAATGACTGAAATCCAAGTGATGCAACTTCGAATGGCCAAAGAACAAGAGAGGCAAGGCAAAATCCTTTGGAATTTGCAAAAATTTCTTATGGATAATCATGCCAACCCAATCTTGATAGACGAGGACTCATCAGAAGATCATGTACAAGAGGCCAGTGAAGAAGAAGAAGTAGACCGCATGGAAGAAGCGCACGCGGAAGACAACGACAAAGTCGTTTGCGTTGGCGAAGTGTGCTTTGACAAAGATGGAAATCTTGTCGAACAACGTGGAAATTTCTGTTTCCACTATCCAAATTGTTTGGTTCATAGATCTCCTATGTTCAAAAACACACATTAGTCTCTTTTCTTCCTTTTCTATTTTTTGTTTGTTTTGTTTCGATCTCTACGAAAAATGTAAATATAAACAAATATATAATAAATAATGTGTGTTCTTATATATATGTTCTATTAAAAGTATTATTATATAGATTCTTAGTTAGGAGAGTTTGTAATTTAGGACTAAGTTTTAGGTTTATAAGTAAGTATTGATGATAACACTATCATCATAAGAGGATATTAGACTAAGAGTTGTATAGTTTAGAGTTTGTTTTTGTTGATGACAAAGGGGGAGAAATATAAAATAGGAGAGTTAGGCATTGATTAAGGGGGAGTTATTAGATTTAGGAGGAGTCAATAGGATAGAAGTAATATTTTATAAATAAAGGTTGTCATCATCAAAAAGGAGGAGATTGTTAGTCCTTGAGTTGATGGTTTTGATGACAACAACCTTAGAATAAGATTATAAAATATAAATACTAACATTATAGTTTAGATATATGTATATGCAGGATTTAACCATGCATGTTCCAAGAATGAAGTCTGTATAGTATAGAGATTCAAGATATCAAGATTGAAGACTCATGAGTATCAAGAATATCAAGAATATCAAGATAATCAAGAGTTCAAGATTTCAAGATAAGTGTCGAGTCTAGAATTATGTTAAAACTTCACAATAGCACTAAAATCTTCACTCCATTTTTCTTTTGGGATGGAACCCATTTATACCTTTTTAGTGGCTTACAAACCCACGACAAGTAGCTTACAAACCTACGACAAGTGGCTTACAAACCCACGAACATCCTGGTTTTGTACAAGTTCTCGAGTCCTGTCATGATGAGATATTTTGTAGGAAGAAGCTTGCAAAACTACTTCAAAATGATTTTCAAAAACTACTTCGGAATGATTTTCAAAATGTTTTTGCCTTAAAAATTATCTTTTTAAATGATATTCAAAAAGATGTTTTAGCCTTAAATATTCTTGTTTTTAAACTTCGGTTATTTTAAACTATCTTTTAATTATAATATATTTATACTTTGATTTAAATATAAAATTATAGTAAAATATTATATATATTATTCTTTATATTCATCTATGTATTTTATCTATAATCAAGTATATTTACAAAGTTTAAAATAATTTTAATATAAGATAAAGGTTATTTTCAAAGAAAATCAAAACATCAAAAATTGCTTTGGGATGTCGACATGCCTATGGTGACCATGTCGACATGGTGACAGTTGAGTTCAAAATTTAAATTTCAAAAGAAGTGTCTATTCGCCATAACTCTTCACGAATGGACATGACTGTTGTTCATCTATAAATAGGGGTTAGTTTCAACGAATTTTTAATCAGTTTTTCTGGTTTTTCACTTCTCTTCTTCTTCCACATTTTCTTAATCAAAATCCTATCAGCACTCTGCCGAAATCAACATTGAATCTAACTAGATTATCTCTGGTTTGATTCTCTATCACTATCTCAACAAGATCTAAGTGCTATTCAGAGTTATAGGCTTCTTTGTAATCTATCTAGCGAGAAAAGGTGTGATTGTAGCCTTGGAAATCAATCAAGCGAGAAAATGTGTGATTGTAGTCTTGGAAATCAATTGGGTGAACTTGTTGCCCCGAAAATCAAGTATCTCTACCCAGAGGATTGTGATTCTGGAGGGTGTACCTCGTAGCCTTGAAACCGAGGGTTGTAATTGTTGAATTGCTTTTGAAAGGAAATCCGTACTTGATTGTGCGGGACTGGATGTAGGGTAACCCCGAACCAGTATAAAATCCGGTGTGTTCTTTCCTTTACTACATTTACTTTATTTCTGCATCTGTGTTTGTTTCTTTGATTATATCTGTGTCTGAATATTGCATACATTTGTGTTCAAATTAACATAAACTCAAAAAGATTTAGTAATTTCTTATAAACACTATTCACCCCCCCCTTTAGTGTTATTCCTAGCCTTAAGATCCATATTCCGCATTCCTCACACACATGACTAAAAGAATGACATACAACCTCAAGAGAACTTCCTTAATACCCTATATAGGTCTCATATCTGGATGAAAGTTTGGGATAAACACCAATCTATTAGCCCATTTTAACCAACTCGCCGTCCAATCGGCGTTACCAACCACTCAAACGTTGGACAATCATGCATACATCATTCACCAGTGTTACAAGACCCCTTGGCAATAAAATGGACCTGATCATAATGTCGATTGGAGAATCTTTCCCAGTCGAGACCTATTCGTTGAAACCATCCTACATGCAGAACTTCCAATGAAAATTCAACATGTTAACTATGTCGGTATACTATGGAAATACAACCCCCAACACTACCTCATGAAGTGAGAATGGCACATGGACTCCACCAAGAGTGATGAATGCCATCAAATGCAGATGTCTTCCCTTATTCCTCAGAGAAGACCGTCAATCACGGTTAGACATACCAGGTATACTTCTCATATTGTTGAAGTGAATGAAGAAGCTGGCAGCCAACGAATTTATCCAAAGCCCGCAGCCAGTTGATGTCGATACCCATAAATGAATTCATCACCAGCGCTTATTTCCAGACTTTGACAAGAGAACTGGTGGACCGCCGCCGACAACTACACCAACATGTCTAGGCCAATTTTGAGTTGATGAATCAGATGAAGGATCAACATAGCAAGATAAGGAGGGGACCTGCTCCATACTCTAGATCAGAAAACTCCTCTTTTCTAAATGGCTACCGTAAACGCCAACGCCATAAGGCTGCTCCGGGAAGGATAGCTCCGAAAATATGTGCAAGCCTCATAAAAAGAAGGACCGAGAACATCCGACCTCTATCGATCAAGGACTTTGATCAAATTGAACCATTTGCGTTAGACTTTCAACTAAGAAGGGCTGGACTGAAGTGCAATAGCGGGCATACGATGCTGCCTCACTTATCAATGAGATTTGATCTGATCTTTTTTGAATTATTTCTAATTCAGTTTCATTTACGTTGCGAAATATGACCTACTTGAATTAAACTACTTGCAAATGATGCAGGTAACCGAGTACTTAAGATTGGGTAGAAAACAACCTCCGCGGACTATGATCAAATCATCGAGGTATCATCATGACGAGCATGATTCAACCACTCATCGGCTACTATATGCACTTGACTGGGGGCAAGGCATCAAAGCGGAAGAGACCGACAAGGTCAAGACTCTAGTACAAAGTAGATGCAATCGACCATCCACTCATCCGCCTATGCAATTTAATTGGAGATCTGGGAAAGACTTGGACTGATATATCCTAACAATGTACTCTCCATCTCGTACTTGAAGCTCGCCAAAATACTTATGCTTCTTCTGACGCCTGATAAAATCGGAATCACACCAAGGGTGGACGCAATGTCACCATCCATGCATCCAATCCTACATTAGACACTTGGGGTTATTTGAGAACACATGTTTAAAGTGGATATGATTTGACCGTTCACTTCCCAGTTTGCATCTATGATTCGGCAACACCAATCATGCCTTAAACCGACTTCATCAGGGGCCAACCCTCAAATTAAAGTCATCAACAACTGACTGCCTACTCGCTAACCGTCACGAGCTGTCATTTCAACTCTCTTCCTTAGCTCGATCGAAAGAATGCAAAGTATAAATTGGACGTGTCTCGACTGTTTGCTCTCCAATTCTTGCACCCGACTTAAGGGAAAATATACAACTCAAAGTGGATGTAGTTCGACCATCCTTTCCTATGCTCGAGCACAAAGCTTGCCAGAACACTAATCTTACTCCTTAGGCTTACCAAAAGTGGAATCCAAATGAACATGGACGTGATCCAACCATCCATAAACTAAATCTCATCCTTCGTTGAGGGGCCTATAAGTGGAAGTTAATCGGGATCCCACCGATCACTCGCTAGGTGAAACCCCGAGCTCAGGGACAAGCCATCACACTGCGGCAATAAGGGATTGGTACACGACAATCCTCTAACTAACTCCGGCTCCCAAAGTGTGAGCTGGAGTATAAAATTACTGTTAACGTTAAAAAGTGAACGCTAACACCCGGTGTGTGAAATAGAATCGTGAAAGCACCACCCGCGTGACGGGAACAGAATTTAAGCAGTAAAATGGCAGAAAAGCAGTAAAAGACAGCAATTTATAGTGGTTCGGCTTGAGATTAAGCCTACGTCCACTTTGAATCTCTTTATTACTGAATCCGGTTACAAATCGATACAAATCTCTTATCAAAACAGTACAATTTGATCACAAGAAACAATCTTGACTACTAGCTCAATCTTCGTCGATGAAATTCGATGAATCCGTGTTGGATGTAAGGAATTTCTCTTGAAGCTTGTTGTAGCGTCTTGAATGTTTGAAGATCTTTGACTGCTGGATGAATGGAGACTTCGACAGAGTAACGGCGCTTGAAGAAATGAATGGCCAAAAAGTCCTCTCCTTGTTGGAGATGGTGGTGTATTTATAGAGTTGAGTCTGGGCAGAGAATTTTCCCAAGTCCTAAGTCGTAGCCGACTTAGTATAAGTCGCGGCCGACTTACGATAGGTCACAACCGGCTCACCAGTTTCAACACTTCCTTAGTAGTTCACCTCCTCCTCTGGTTTTATGCTTCAAGTCCTAAGTCGTCCCCGAGTCATTGTCTTGCAGCATAAACGTTGTGGCTTTGGATTTCGACTGTAGTTTTAGGTCGTGGCCGACTTATAGAAAGTCGTAGGTCGTAAGTCGACGACGAGATAGGGGTGTATGTTAGTTGCCCCTAAGTGTCTAGAACAAGCGAGTCATAAGTCGGCAACGACTTAGCATGCGTCATAGGTCGGCAACGATTTAAGAGATGCATCTTGGGTTTCATGGTTTCTTCTGAACGAGTTAGTATAAGTCGTACGCGACTTATAGAAAGCAGCAGGTCTTATGTTGTAAACCATTTCATTAAGTCGGAGACTTCCTTATCTCGTAGACTCTTAAGTCGGAGTACCTCTTAAGTCGGAGCATCTCTTAACTCGGAGAATTCCTTAAGTCGTAGACTTCTTTAAGTCGGCTCCTGCTAGGTCGGAGCTACCTTAGGTCGGCGCTTTTCTTAACTCGGAGCCCTTCTTAAGTCGGAGCTCTTCTTAAGTCGGCTCCTGTTAGGTCGTGAGTCGAAAGAGGGTTTACATTTGCCCCTCGAAGTACACGCCTTAAGTCGTAAGTCGTGTGCTTCGATTTCCTTAGCTCGCTTCTTGATGGGTGCGCTAGATCGCGACCAACTTAAGATGAGTCGTAGGTCGCGAACGACTTAGGATAAGTCGTAAGTTGGATGTGTCGATTCACCTTTCACTGTCCCAGAGTATAAATAGCTTAAGTCGTTCCTTCTTCTCCTTCACCTGTTTCATTCCGCCATTTGCAAGCATTCAAGCTCTTCTTAGACAAATTCAATTACTCGATCGCCAGTTGTTCTTATTATCATACCGCGTAAGTGAACTCGATTATTCAATCTCCGATTGTCACTGAATTATGGATCCCATTTTCAACCTATTTTCCTTATGCCATGCTTCATAATTCTTGTTTCAATCGATTACCGATGGGTTCAAGATGACTTGCATTGGCTTTGGACAATCTGTGTGAATGAGGCGATATATTGCAGCGATTCCGTTTTCCTGACTCGAGATTTGTGATGGAACGGAATTGCATCGGATTTGTGGTGATTTTAGGGCGATTCAATCGGCATGGGAAAATGAAAGTTTTTGTTGATGGAAAGGCCAATGGGCTAATGGGTTAATGGGTTAGGAGTTAGGCGAATTGATGTATTGGGGAGAAGACGAACGACTTAAGGCCTTTGTCATTCGAACGGAAATCTTGACTGTTGACTTTAATGCTCAGTCGTATCCGACTTAAGATAGGCCATAGGTCGGCAACGACTTAAGAACGCGGTTTGAACAGAACTTACGACTTAACTTTCATTGCTTCGCGTTAAATTGTGTACGACCTACAGTAGTTCGTAGATCGGTAACGATCTAGGACTTAAGATATTTCCTTGCGGTGCGGCTAACAGAACTGAGGCCTTGAATCGCCTTCACCCCCTTAAGTCATGGCCGGGTTAAGACTTAGTGAAATATTTGAACTCGCATTCTCTAACTTGGAACATACTTTTGACATGAACTTCTTGACTTGAAAAGCTGGAACAAACTGCCTAATTTTCAACTATTTGAACCTTTCTACATGCCACATTTATCTTGCAAGTCAACAACCTGTTAATCACAACATTTGCAGAAAACTGGGACGAATATACTGCCATTGACTGCCCACATCGAATGACAGATTAGTCGATAGAGAAAAAATCAAATTAAATGCACTGCACGAATGAAATGTTGTACAACAACCAATTCAAGTGAAGTATTACAGCAAAATCGTAATAGCCAACTGGAACTGATTTGTTTACATTAACACTGTACTTAGATATTAACAGGTTCTGAAATCTCATAATCAACCGATTGTCTACTAGTTTAATTCCAGTTGTGTTTACTTGTTATATTTTTTTATATTGGTTCTGCACAACACTTCACACTTTTTAGGAAACGTGCACCTTAATATTTGATCATCCAGTTCCTTATGTAGAATGACATCTCAACACGAAGATTTGGAACCAGCTGGAGGAGTTTTTCCAATCGCTACTCCATTAAACGATCCTCCAGAAAGGACTCCTACTACTTTGAGCCATAAAGCCTTTTGTCAATTATGCACCCAGTTTGGCATTGCCGAAGCTGACGCTTTGCTCCCTGGAATAGATGATACTGCTGATAGACCGCCCCATGGCTTTGTCGCAGTTAACCGCCAAATGTGCTCGAGTGGAGCTATCCCCCCATTTAATGACTGCCTTCGAGAACTTCTTCTCCGACTATCTATCTCCCCTTTTCAATTACACCCTAATGGCTACGCCATCCTGCTGGGACTGTGTGTGCTTTTTAGGAGAACGCTGGACCGTTTTCCCAATATTGGAGAAATTCGCTTCCTGTGCACCTTTACAAAGCACAAAGACCATCCTTCCATTACAGTTGTGAGAAGTGTTAGAAATCGTAAGTTGATCGTTGGTCTCCCCGACAGCGTTCACAATTTCCTAAGTCAGTTTTTCTATCTCCGCTGTCCTCCAGGATTTTACGCCATCTGGAGAGTAGGGAGTAAGATCATTTGTCTCTGCTTCTTATGTTTTTTTTCGAACTTGTCGAAGTTCGAGTTATCGAGTATTAACTTTGCCCTTTTCTTTTCAGCACTTCCTCCTCCTTCTAGAAATCCCGGTCACAAAGCGACTTTTGAGAGGCTTATGGCGGTGCCGGTTGAGGAAAGGAGTATCCAGTTTCTATTGACAGACGAATTTTTACATCAATTCGGTCTTTTACACTCTTCTCACTTTACCCAGCCTCGTGAAGTTTCTAATCTTCCAGCGCAGACATCTGATGCCCCAGCTTCAACGGAAGATATGGTTTCAAAGGAGCCAACTGTAGACACTACATTAGTAAAGTGTTCTACTTCTATTGGCGTTGCGGGAACGTCCAACAAACCGGCGCTTGCTCCAATTATTGAAGAGGACGAAAATCCTCGAATTTCTGAAAAATCAGCCGATGGGGAAGTTGAAAAGGAGAATTCTGCTGAGCATCATAATGATGACACCTTTGATGACTTGAGTGACATAATGATAACTTCTCAAGAGCTTTTCAAGGATAATCTTCCAAAGGCGAACTCTCCTGTCGTTGAAGCGAATTCCTCTTTGAAACAAACTTCGACGCCTTCTACACATGTCGTCTCCGTTCCCGCACTAAAGCGTGGTTTGTAGTTTGACGCACGTAGTTCGCACGTCACACACACTTAGGATTTTTCTGCGCTTATAAGCATTTACTCTTTCTTTCTGGAAATTTCTAAACTTTACTTCTTTTCCATTTTCAGATTCTCCGATGGGACGTTCCGGCTCATACTATGACTCATTTCAGCGCCATGGAGGCCGTGGATCTTATGACTTTAGGAAATATCTTGGTGACCAGAGAGAGACAGATGAGAAAAGGTCTCAAAGGAAGGCTCAAGAAAAATGGGATTATGAGCAGCGGCAGAGAAGAAGAGACGCTGATCGATATGATTCTTCTTACAGAAGTTACGATTCTCATAAGCGAAAGTCTTATGATGACAAAGGGAAGACTCATATTACTGATGAATCAAGCAAACGGTCCAAGCCAAGTGACGCATCTGTAATTTCTGAGAAAACTGATGCTCCTATCCCTTCTGATACTCCGGCTGGCTCTCCTCCTCTAAAGAAATCTGATATTCAAACAATCATTAACAGGCCACAATATCAAGTTAAAGACGGCCCTCCAACGCTTCAGAGCCGATTTCCGAATTGGTGCCTAAAAGGAGTGCGCTTTGACTTGGATTTGGTTCCGATTGATAAGCAAGACATGCTTAAAAGTCTTGACGCGGTCAGGCTTAATATTGAGAGGATGTCGCAATGGCAGAAACTTGTCGACGAACTTCAAAGGGTCAACCACATGAATCTTGAGGCGATGATGACCATGGAGAATGATAAATCAGAATGGGACAAATGGCGCAAGCAGCATGATGCGGAGATGACGAGCATTGCAGACGACAACGCAAAGCTTGGATCTGAAGTTAAGCAGCTTAAGGAAAATCTCGCTTCTTCTTCTGCATCATATACTCAAAAAGAAGAAGTCTTTCAGAAGCAAGTGCGGGATGCACATGCTGCACAAAGAGATGTCGAAATGAAGCTTGCCGCCGAACAGCACATTACTGAGAAATATCGCATAGAAAACACCGAACTGCGGGAAAAGGTCACCTCCCAGAACGTAGAGATTGAGTTACTAAAGTCTCGACTCGCTAAAGCTGAGACAGAGCGTGATGCGGCTATTGCTGGTCGGGTTGCTGCCGTTGCCGAAAAGGAAGTGGCTGAGCAATCACATGAGGCGACGAAAGCAAACATCAGCTCTACCTTATTCGACTTTTATTTACACAGTGTTCTGGGTCGTGGGAGTCTCGCTTTTCTGGGTCCTGATTATGAAATTACATTGGCTGAAGTGTGGGAAGTCGCAATTGACATGCTTGGCGGGGTCGGCTATGATGAGTCGGAACTTGAGGAGCGCTATCTTGATGATGAGGCTCGTGCCTCTCTTGTTAAGGGGAAGGAGCAGCTTGCTAAAGTACGGGCTGAATCAACGGGAGAAGAGCTTTCAAAGGAGAAAGCTCCTTTAACTGCCCCTGTTCACACTTCCACTTCGGCCGATGTAAACATTATGGATTCCGACTCCCATTCTTCACTCCCAGCTAAAATTGCCCAAGAAACTACGACCACTCCCACTGAGGATGAGGCACCGGACGATACTGAAGCCGAGAAATTCGAGATTGACCTTGCGAAGCCAACTCCTCTAGGTAATTTTGGCGTCGTCCCGGGCCCAATGAACCAGTTATTTGATTTAACCGAGTTTGATGACCTTCTTACTTGTTACTTAAACTTTGGTAAACCGATACCCTCTCTATTTTCGGGAGATGTTGATTTTAACTTCTTTTCTTCTACAGTGGAGGCACCAAACATTGCACAAGTTTCCACTCCTTCAGTTGCCGTCCCTCCATCTTTACAGATTACTCCTCTTTCTGCTTCCCAACCGGGATCGTAGGCAGAAAAAATCGAAGCTCTTCAAGGCTTGGACGATCCGGCTGTTTCGTAGGAGCAGAAGGCGGAGGATCTTGAAGACATCGAGAAGACCCCGGATCAGTCTCTAGATGATGACCCGAAGCTTTCAACATTGCTTGCTACTCCAGGGAGCGAATCTTCTTCGAAGAGGAAGGGGAAGCGTGCCATAAGGAAGAAGAAGAGAGGTGCTTCGACTGGGGAAGACAAAATAGAAGAAGACCCAACCACTCATCCTTCTCCGTCCCACCCACATCGGATTCCGAAATTAACTATTAGGCCAAACAAAGGCTCCAAGGGTGGCGGAAAGAAGGAGTGACAAGCTGAACTTTCTACTTCTTATTTTGCCTTTTACATGTATAGACCGGAGATTGTGCGGGTACCGATCCCTGCTTTTGCTCTTTTGAGATATCTGCACATGTAAAGAATTTTCATAGTACTAAATAAAACAGTAATTTTACTTGTACAACTTCTTGTGTATGTGAGAACGCATCTGTTTCTCTTTTTTAGTGTAGAATAAACGATTCCTTTTACTTGTACAAACTTTTTGTCTGTGTTTGGGAATACATTTATTCCACGTCTATTTTTCGTGATATTGCAATGAACTTGTGGCATGTTGTGTTTATTAATATAATTGAATTGTATAGTATTGCCCTCATGCCGTAAGTGCATTGCAATATTCCTAGCTTTTTCAAGACTAATACTCTTATTTCAGAGAATAATTACTCCGCTTTTAAGGGGAGAATCATTCTACTTTTAATAGAGTATATCTAGTCTTTAGAGGAATTTTTATTTTCTCTTTCTGAAGAACGCTTCAACTTTCGGGGATAATCACTTTTATTTATTAAGAAGTGAATTTTCCTATGAAGTGAAATGAACTTTTCTGAAAGAATTTTGTAGTATTTTCCTTTGAGAGTTGAACTGTGCTTCCGGAGAATGCTTTTCGTTCGAGTATTCTATTTTGGGACATGCCTCCGGAGAGGGCTCCTCTTAAAGAGTTGTGCCTCCGAAGAGGTCTTGTGCCTCCGAAAAGGGCTTGTGCCTCCGAAGAGGGCTTGTGCCTCCGAAGAGGGCTTGCGGTGCCTTGGGAAAGGGCTTTTGCCTTCGAAGAGGTCATGTGCCTCCGAAGAGGGCTTGTGGTGCCTTGGGAAAGGGCTTTTGCCTCCGAAGAGGTCATGTGCCTCCGAAGAGGGCTTGTGGTGCCTTGGGAAAGGGATTTTGCCTCCGAAGAGGTCATGTGCCTCCGAAGAGGGCTTGTGGTGCCTTGGGAAAGGGCTTTTGCCTCCGAAGAGGTTATGTGCCTCCGAAGAGGGCTTGTGCCTTCGAAAAGGGCTTTTTGATTGCCTGGAAGTTACTTTCTCATGGTTGAGTAGATCCACGGGGCGGACGCAAGTTGCTTGATTGGATGCTCGTTTGCACAAACGATCGCAATCAATTAACAAGGGCCCTGTTCCTTTAGTTTAAGAAGGTGCCCCTCCGGTGGTTCCATCAATCTTTTTTGATTGAGAGAAGTACTTTCATTTTTTGGCATGCCTCGTCAGAGGGCTTTGTTGAACTTTGAGAAGGAGCATTGGGTGGTTGGTGTGCCAGGAAGGTTGCGTCTCAGGGGCAAGTAGATCCACGGGACGGACGCAAGCTGCCTGATCGGATGCATCACGATCAGTTAGCAAGGGCCATGTTCCTTCTGCTTGGGAAGGTGTCCCTTCGGTGGTTCTTACTGGCCCTTTTATTGAGAAGCGTACCTCCTTTTGGCTGCTCCTTTGTTTGCTTGGCAATGTTCTCTCATCATCTGCTCATTAGCGATCTTATATTATCGTTTCCAAGCGCATCTTCTTTCCTTACATTGCCATGTTCGAAGAAGTGGACTTCACTGTTGAACGACTTCACGGGACAAACGCAAGTTATCTAGTTGGATGTCTGTTTATATCGACAATCTCAACTAATTAACAAAGGTTTGTCATAGTGGAGTCGCCAACTTTTTATGTGAAGTTCTCCTTGTATAGGATTTGTATTTGGAATTTCTTGTCGCTTGGTATTTGCATAACAGGTGATTTATAGAGGTCGCTTGGTTTTGTGACGAGCAAGCCTTGTTTTGATGTCCTGCAATTTTGAATCGACATTTTAGCAATACATTTAAAGTATTTACATATCGAAATAAAACAGGCATTATGAAATAATAAAGAACACAAGATTTATAGTGGTTCGGCCAAGAATCGGGCCTACATCCACTTTATAGCTTTCATTCATTCACATTGATTTACAATGTTTTACAATACAACTGATACATTCATCATTATTTTACAATTTTGAACAAAGCTTTTTCTTTCAAGTAAAATAAGGACGTAAGTGGTTGCTGTTCCAGGCTCTTGGAATTGGATCTCCTTCAACAGTTATGAGCTTGAAAGTGCCATCAAGAAGTTTACTGCCAATGGCATATGGTCCTTCCCAGTTTGGTCCAAACACACCAGTTGCCGTCATGATTCTTTTCAAAACTAAGTCCCCGACCTCAAAGCTGCGTTGGCGGACTTTAGAGTTGAAGTGCCTGGCTATCCTTTGCTGATAAGCTGAAACTCTGAGCCTAGCTTCTTCTCTTTTCTCATCAAGAAAATCAAGTGCTTCAAGTTGTAGCTTTTCATTTTCAGCTTCGTTGAAATGAACTCTTCTATGTGAAGGAACTTCTACTTCCACTGGAATCATTGCTTCTGATCCGTATGCCAGTGAAAATGGAGTGTGCCCAGTTGCAGTTTTGTGAGTAGTCCTGTATGCCCATAGTGCTAATGGAAGCTTATCAACCCAACCACCTTTTGCCTTTCGAGTTGCTTTTTAATGGTTGACTTGATGATTTTATTTACTGCTTCCACTTGCCCGTTTGCCTGCGGATGAGCCACTGCTGAGAAGCTTTTCCGAATTCTGAACCGTTTGCAAAAATCCTGGAACTCTTCACTTTCAAACTGAGTACCGTTGTCTGTGATTATTTTCTGTGGCACACCATATCTGCAAATGATATTTTTCGTTACAAAATTTATCATCTTTTTAGAAGTAATGGTGGCCAAAGGTTCAGCTTCAGCCCATTTGGTGAAATAATCAATGGCTACAATAGCATATTTGATTCCTGATTTGGCAACTGGTAATGGTCCGATTAGATCTATCCCCCAAATGGCGAATGGCCATGGGCTGACCATCTGTGTGAGTTCGGTGGAAGGTGCTTTTGGGATTTTTGCAAATCTTTGACATTTGTCGCACTTTCTAGAGTAAATAGCAGCATCCCGGTTAATGTCAGGCCAGAAATACCCATATCGGAGAACTTTCTTGGCTAAAGTTTGACCAGCTGAATGATCTCCGCATTCTCCTCCGTGTATCTCGGCTAGAATTGTCTTGGCTTCTTCCTTAGTTACACATCAGAGCAGAGGCATTGAAAATCCTCGTCTGTATAATCGGCCATCTTGAATTATATACCTTGACGCTTTCCTTAATAGTTTTCGACATTCCTTAGAACTTTCTGGCAGGGAACCACTGAGTAGGTATTCTTTGATTGGAGTCATCCATGATTCATGCTCTTGAGACGTAGCCATAATCTAATCAACATCCATTTCATCAATGCTTGGAGCTGACAGAACTTCTACAGGAACTAATCCCAGCAATTGAGCTTCTCCGGAACTTGAGTACTTTGCTAGAGAATCTGCTTTCATGTTCTCTACTCGAGGAATATGACTTATCGTGTAATGATTGAAATCTTCGAGAAGTTCACATGCCTTTGACAGGTATGCGGGCAGATTTCCACCTTTAGCCTGAAACTCTTTCTTTATCTGGCAAACAATAAGTTGAGAATCGCTGAAGATTCGTAACACTTTGATGTTTAGTTCCTTGGCAATTTTCAAGCCAGCAATAAGAGCCTCATATTCCGCTTCATTGTTCGTTGAAGGAAATTCCAGTCTCAATGCATAACACAATGATCGTCCTTCGGGGGTTTCAAGCACAACCCCTGCCCCAGAACAGTAATCATTTCTCGATCCATCAACATACAACTTCCACTGGATTGGAACGTCATCAGTTATTTCACCCTTACTATCACCTCTGTCAGTAGATTATACGATGAAATCTGCTAAAGCTTGTCCATTGATTGCTTTCCGGGGATGGTATGTGATGTCATACTGGCTGAGTTCAATGTTCCATTTCAAAAGACGACCCAAAGTTTCAGGACGAAACAGGACTTGCTTTAGAGGTTGATCAGTAAGAACCTTGATAGGATGGGCTTGAAAGTATGGTCTCAATTTCCTGGAAGCAATGAGCAAACAATAGGCGAGCTTTTCAATCTTCGAATAATTCATCTCTGCCCCAGTGAACCGTTTACTGATGTAATAGACTGGACGCTGTACTTTCATATCCTCCCGTACAAGTGCTGCACTGAGGGCGTGAGATGAAATTGTTAAATAGATGAAAAGGTCTTCACCGTCAGTAGGCTTGGAGAGAACCGGAGGTGTTTCCATATGATGAATTAGTTCATCGAAAGCATTCTGGCATTCGGGAGTCCATTCAAAAATTTTCTTTCCTTTCTTTAGAGCGTCAAAGAAGGGAATGCATTTGTCTGTGGCTTTGGAAATGAAGCGACTCAGAGCAGCGACTTTTCCATTGAGACTTTGCATTTCTTTCTTTGTTTTAGGGGCTTTGACCTCCCTTAGAGCTGTGATTTGAGTAGGATTGGCTTCAATACCCCTGGCGCTCACAATGAAACCCAAAAATTTCCCGGATTCTACTCCGAATGAACATTTCAATGGATTGAGCTTCATTCCGTACTTTCGAAGAATTGCGAACATTTCCTCCAAGTGTCCCATGTGATCTACAGCTTTCTTTGATTTTACCAACATATCGTCGACATAAACTTCCATGGTTCTACCAATTTGAGGCTTGAACATTGCATTGACAAGCCTTTGGTAGGTTGCCCCAGCATTTTTCAATCCAAAAGGCATAACTTTGTAGCAGTAGAGACCCACATCTGTAATAAAGCTTGTGTCTTCCTGATCCGGCTCATGCATCATAATCTGATTGTATCCGGAGTAAGCATCCATAAACGATAACAACTCATGCCCAGCTGTTCCATCCACCAATTGATCAATTCTGGGCAGCGGGAAGCAATCTTTGGGGCATGCTTTGTTTATATCTGAGAAATTTATGCATACTCTCCACTTTCCATTTGCCTTCTTGACCAATACTGGATTTGAAACCCAATTTGGATAAGTGGAGTTTCTGATAAAGCCGTTCTCCATGAGCCGATCGACTTCTTCCTTTAGTGCTGTCGATCTTTCTGGGCCTTGAGTTCTTCTTTTCTGTTTCACTGGCGTGAATTTTGGATCTATGTTCAGAGTATGTACAGCAATTTCCGGGGAGATCCCACACATATCAGCGTGACACCAAGCGAACACATCTAGATTGGCTTTTAAGAATGATATCAGCGTGTTTTGAACTGTTATGCTTAGCTGTGAACCCACATTGAGTACTTTGTTCGGGTCTTTCGAGTCAACAGATATTGGTACCGTTACCTCCACGGGTACCACTCTATTCTCCCCTGTACTGGCTTTCCTGGGATCCATTTCTTTTCTCGCATTGCTGTGTTCGCCAGTACAGGGGCCACTCCGTAG
The DNA here is from genome assembly GCA_030737815.1 of Allium fistulosum. Taxonomy (NCBI): domain Eukaryota; kingdom Viridiplantae; phylum Streptophyta; class Magnoliopsida; order Asparagales; family Amaryllidaceae; genus Allium; species Allium fistulosum. The sequence goes on from CM060906.1 coordinate 926,273,960, forward strand.
TTGCTACAGGGTTGGTTCCTTGATGCGGAGCGGAGCTACCGCATCTTTCCCCATTTCTCTTTTCCTGGCCTCTCGGAGTTCTACAAGATAACATTCTCGTCCTGCGTTCTGATCTCCTTTAATAACAGCAATCCCATTATCAGTAGGAAATTTCATTGTTAAGCACCATGGAGCGAGGACAGCCCTGAAAGCAGCAAGAGTAGGCCGACCCAAGAAAGCGTTATAGGCGGAGAATCCATCAACAATTACAAAAGTTTGCTTCCGAACCAACTTCTTCTGACCTTCGCCCATTTCAATAAACAAGTCCACCGTTCCAATTGGCTGTTTCAGTTCTCCTGTGAATCCGGCAATTTTGTGTGAAGAGGCTTGTACATCTGTCATAGGGATTTTCATTTGGTCAAATGTCCTTTTAAAGAGTATGTTGCACGAAGCGCCACTATCAACCAGAACTCTTCTGACAATAGCCGGCCCAATACCGACAGAAACAACTAAAGGGTCCTCAGTAGGAGCTTCCACATCAATAGAATCCCTGGTTCTGAACATAATATCATCGTGAAAAGTCTTCTGCTGCTTTAGAGGTGTAGCATCTTCCAAGATCAAGACACTTTCTTCAGTCGGAGCATACTTCAAAGCTCTAGCATACCTTTCCATTTCACCGCAACTCCTGCCAGCTGGATGAGGTCCTCCTGTGATCACATTGATAACAGGTCTTTCTTTTTCAGCAGGCCTTTCTCCTGAACCAGATGAATGAGCTGGGGGTAGTTGCCCCTGGTTAGATGAAGACGGGTCTTTTCTATTCCTCTTGACGTATTGCTGCAACTTAATCTCTCTTAACAATTCCTCAATCAGGCTTTTCAAAATGGCGGCACTCATTGTTATCATGCCCTGGTTGGTTGTGAAACTTGCAAAATCTTCCGCTTTGAACAGCATTCTTCCCAACTTTCACGGCCGGTGGTTTTGGAAATTCAACAGCATCTTTAGTGGCGATGAAAATATTCTCCGGGGTATCGGTCAGAGGAGTAAAGTCTGAAGGTTTAAGGAAGCGAGGCTTTTTGAGATCCTTTTGCCTCTTCCCACCATTACTTTCCCTTTTCTGATTTGCAGGTTCTTTCTTGCTTTGAACTGTAGCATTATTTTCCACCACGGTTGTCACAACTTTAGCTGATGCGGAAAGATTCTCTAGGCGTATAAATTCGTCAGCCTTTTTGTAGAATTTCTCAAGCGAATTTGGCTCCTTCATCTTCAGCCATTTTCCAAATTCGCTCGATTTGTCGATAGCACGCATTAAATAGGTCAAGATCATTCGTGGCTCTGCGTTATCGACTTCTGCCAGAACTAAATTGAAGCGGTTCAAGAATGACTTAATAGGCTCTCCCGGATTCTGTTCAAGACTGGACAATGACATTATGTCTTTTGCCTTTGAAGCGTATAGCCTGAATTGCTCTTTGAATTTTCGGGTCAGATCGGAAAACTGATCTACAGATCGGACAGGAAGCTTGGTAAACCAGAGAAGTGCTACTCCTTCCAAATAAACTGGGAAATATCGGCACTTTATTTCGTCAGTTGCTCTTGCGCCGGTCATGTGCCAGTCGTATTTATACAAGAACTGATTTGGATCACTTGTTCCCCGATAAGCAGGAATGGTGGGGGGAACAAATTTTCTAGGAAATTCAGCCTTTAGAATCTTCTCAGTAAACGGAGTTCTACTTGGTGCGAATCCCCATTCGCTCTCATCTTCATCTCTTTGCATGCTCTCTTTCATTATTTGCTTGATCATACCAGAAAGATATTCCTCATTGTTCAGAGATTTCGCAGAATAGACCTCGGCCATCTTTTCGGGGGTTTGTCTAGGTAAATGCTCACGAAGAACTGGTGACGGCCTGGATCCTTCGGCCTGGAGGGGTGCCCCTTCGGCAGCACCTGATCCCCCGTAAGGAATATTTCTCCCCTCGGAATTGGGAGCAGCATTAGCAAAATTTCCCTCATTACTTACTGGTCCTTGATTCGTACCAAATAGAGCATTCAGCTTTTCCATCATCAGATTATTCTGAGTTTCAATCTGCTGGTACAGTCCGGATACAGCAGCATCTAACTCTTGTCGCGTCACACCGACGCTTGGAGCTGCCTGATTTGGAGAGAGAGAAGTGGCAGTATTGTCACGGTCATCGTCAGTTCTGACAGACTTTCGTTTCCTTCCAGGAGCCATTATGTTTGATAAACTTCTGGTTTTGTAGGAAATTCTTTCAGCAAACTTCTGTGAAGCAATGGTGAGTAGTAGCCTGAGTTGGGTTCTCAGTGAAAGCACCAAAATGTTAATGTTAAAAAGTGAACGCTAACACCCGGTGTGTGTAATAGAATCGTGAAAGCACCACCCGCGTGACGGGAACAGAATTTAAGAAGTAAAATGGTAGAAAAGCAGTAAAAGACAGCAATTTATAGTGGTTCGGCTTGAGATTAAGCCTACGTCCACTTTGAATCTCTTTATTACTGAATCCGGTTACAAATCGATACAAATCTCTTATCAAAACAGTACAATTTGATCACAAGAAACAATCTTGACTACTAGCTCAATCTTCGTCGATGAAATTCGATGAATCCCTGTTGGATGTAAGGAATTTCTCTTGAAGCTTGTTGTAGCGTCTTGAATGTTTGAAGATCTTTGATTGTTGGATGAATGGAGACTTCGACAGAGTAACGGCGCTTGAAGAAATGAATGGCCAAAAAGTCCTCTCCTTGTTGGAGATGGTGGTGTATTTATAGAGTTGAGTCTGGGCAGAGAATTTTCCCAAGTCCTAAGTCGTAGCCGACTTAGTATAAGTCGCGGCCGACTTACGATAGGTCGCAGCCGGCTCATCAATTTCAACACTTCCTTAGTAGTTCACCTCCTCCTCTGGTTTTATGCTTCAAGTCCTAAGTCGTCCCCGAGTCATTGTCTTGCAGCATAAACGTTGTGGCTTTGGATTTCGACTGTAGTTTTAGGTTGTGGACGACTTATAGAAAGTCGTAGGTCGTAAGTCGGCGACGAGATAGGGGTGTATGTTAGTTGCCCCTGAGTGTCTAGAACAAGCGAGTCATAAGTCGGCAACGACTTAGCATGCGTCATAGGTCGGCAACGATTTAAGAGATGCATCTTGGGTTTCATGGTTTCTTCTGAACGAGTTAGTATAAGTCGTACGCGACTTATAGAAAGCAGCAGGTCTTATGTTGTAAACCATTTCATTAAGTCGGAGACTTCCTTATCTCGTAGACTCTTAAGTCAGAGTACCTCTTAAGTCGGAGCATCTCTTAACTCGGAGAATTCCTTAAGTCGTAGACTTCTTTAAGTCGGCTCCTGCTAGGTCGGAGCTACCTTAGGTCGGCCCTTTTCTTAACTCGGAGCCCTTCTTAAGTCGGAGCTCTTCTTAAGTCGGCTCCTGTTAGGTCGTGAGTCGAAAGAGGGTTAACAATTACGAACATGGGCTTGAGGAGGATGGATCCGTCCATCTAACGACTTCGCCCATGTTCAACCTAAACCCGAGGAGGATGGATCAGTACATCTAACGACCTCGCCTTCCATATTTACAAGCTCGAGGAGGATGGATCCGTCCATCTAACAACTTCGCTTGCCTACTCAGGGTGGATATCATACAACCGTCCACGTACCTAATCAACTAACTCCAGATTTCCAGAGTGCGAACTGGAGTATAAACATCAACTGCGGATTCCCAGAGTGCGAAACGGAGTATAAACATCAACTCCGAACTCCCAGAGCGCGAGTCAGAATATAAACATCAACTCCAGATTCCCAGAGTGCGAACTGGAGTATAAACATCAACAACTCCAGATTCCCAAAGTGCGAACTTGTTTGCACAAAAAATGGACAAACACCTCAAAGTTGTATAATTTAGTAGATCTTATGTTGTTTTTAGTGATTTTGGAGATTTATGCAAATGTATGAAAAGCAGGGGCTAAATTGTAAATAGACACGCAGATTTATAGTGGTTCAGCCAGAATATGCCTACGTCCACTTTATATGTTATTTCTCTTCTCTTCTGTTGATTACAAGTACAAAGCTTTGAAACAAGTAAAAGACAGTTGTTTGAAAGTTCTATCCGTGCTTGAGCTCTCAAACTTGTCCCCCATTGTTGTACCCCTGCCTCTCTATTTATAGAGTGAGGTTGGGGGCAGGGATCTTGGATATATGCAGCTGCTGGTGGGCCTGGGCTGAAGTGATCTGGCCTGGCAGTCTGGTTCGGCATCCTCTTGGTTCGGTCATGAGGTGGCTTGGTCCGGTTGAGCTTCGTCCGGTAGCGTAGCCTGGTTCGGTGAAATATGGGGTTGGTCCGGTTGAGCTTCGTCCGGTAGCGTAGCCTGGTCCGGTGAAGTATGGAGTTGGTCCGGTTGAGCTTCGTCCGGTAGCGTAGCCTGGTCCAGTGAAGTATGGAGTTGGTCCGGTTGAGCTTCGTCCGGTAGCGTAGCCTGGTCCGGTGAAGTATGGAGTTGGCCTGGATCCGGATGTGGTTGGTTCGGTCGAAATCATATACAACACTTGCCCCCCAAAGTAGGGCGTGTGCGTGTGCATGTCCTGCTTTGTTTTTTTTTGTCAATCCTATTTTACCATCTTCATCCGGTTCCCACTACCGAATCATCGGATCCGGTATTCTGCTTCCGCTTATAAGTAGGGGACTAGGACCTCCGTTTTTTCTATCTGCCGAATCTAGTCTCTAGCCGAATCAAGTGAGAATTTAGCCGAACCAAGTCCTTAGCCGATTCAAGTGAGAGTTTAGCCGAACCAAGTCCTTAGCCGAATCAGATTTTTAGCCGAATCAACCAAGTGTTTTAGCCGGACCGAGTTTTTAGCCGAATCAGGTATTATTCCTTTTTGTCGAATGAACTTAATCCTCTGATACCGAATGACACATGGACGTTTAATACCGAATGAGATTATTGAAGTGCTGCATGAACTGTTGTACTGAGTGAACACGTGTTTCATACTTCGAACTTTCAAGTGAAACTCCAAATTACATTGTTCGTACATTTTAACGATATACTTTCCCGTGTTTGCAGATAAATGTCTCGCAAAGTGGAAACTCGATCAGATAAGAGGAGATCCGGGGGTGAAGGAGACTCCTTGGTCGTGCCCCCAGCTCAATCAGGATCGGAGCGTCATGGGCCCGCCCCGAGGTCATTAGTGGATGGATATGGTCCCCAGGAGCTGCTGGATTCCCCGCCTGACTGCTTTCCTAGCTCTCTCAAAGAGGAGCAACTCGATGTTATATCTCGTTCCTTTGGGATCGATAGAGCCCTCATGCTGCTGCCGGGCCCAGGAGTCATGCCATACAGTCCTCCCGAAGGATACTTTGCTTATAGTAGGTACCATTGCATGTGTGGTGCTATCCCGCCTCTCAATGCTTGGATAGTCAGCTTCCTCACGTACCTGAAGGTGGCCCCATTCCAGCTTCAGCCCAACTCTTATGCCATATTGGTGAGCCTTTTCGTTATTTTTCGGAGGAAGTATGGTCGCGCCCCCTCCAACCGGGAGATCCGGTACTTGTATAATTTAAGGGGCTATAAGAAGGGGTCCCCATATGTTAGCTTGGAGTCTGCTGTGACCTTCAAGCCGGTCTTGGACCTGTACTCTAAATTCAGCATGTTCAAGAAAGAGTGGTTCTTTGTTAGGGCCGACTCCGTCTCCATCCGGCGCTTTACCTCTGGATGTAAGTTGATGCTTTTACTTATAACTCTTATTCCGATTGCGATGCTTCTTCTCATACATTCTCATTTTTGCTAGCGACAGGTGGCTTTCCGGTTGTGGAGACTGACCGCCTGGTTCAGACGGCGGCGGAGATAGAAGCCATTCTTGGGAAATATAGATCATCTGCCTACTTGATTAGAAATGCGATTCTTCTGGAATATAACTTGATCCTTCCGCAGCAGTCTGTAGTTAAGTTGAGGGAAACGGTGGAAGAGAGGGCGGCTGCTCAGGCTAAGGGAGGCGTTGCGGCAGAGGGTGGAAAGAGAAAACCATTCACGAAACCTCCAGCCGTCGGAGGTAAGAAACTTAAGAGGTCGGACGGTCCTTCTCCCAGCAATTGTCCACTTACTCAGGGGGAGATAGATGCGGAGGAAGAAAGAGGTGAGGCGGAAGGCGGAAGTGACGTTGAGCGTCTTGGTGATGATGGTGGCGATGGATAGGGTGGTGATGGTTCCAGGGCTCTATCTTCTGGGCAAGTAGGCGAAATGCAAGAGTGGACGGATGATGCTCTCCGCTAAGATTTTGAGGGGTTGGATGATGATCCGGCTTTGGTAGAGAAGACCGGGAAGGCGGACAAAGCCGGGACTGGTGCAAGTGAGTCTTCTCCGGCTATTCCGGCCAAGGTGGCTCTGACGACTCAAGGTGAACTCTTGACCCCTGCATGCTTCACTAATGATAGGGACTTAGGAATATTTTATGACCCGCTCCCGTCCTGGAATGAAATCCAGGACTTATTGCAGTATCCCACTCCTCCCCAGGGTTTGTACAACCACAGCTGTGTTTCTTTTCCTTTTCTAACTTGTAATTTACCGCGTTTCTTGAATCGTATAGTAATGTAAGATTGTGACACTTGTTCTTTATATCAGGAGCAGGCAAGACGCCCAAAGCTTCAGACCTTCGACACAGGCTCGAGCAATATAAACTTTCCAAAATTTCTGCTAAGCCGAAGCCCTCAACTCAACGCTCCGGGGATGTAGTTGGATACCGTCCCCTTCTTGGGGTCATCGAAGAGGGTATTCAGCAGAGGAAGAGGAGTCATCCTTTATCCGAAACTTCGCTCGATCCTCAGCCTCCGGCTCAGCCTATTCATGATATTACTGAGGAGGGTAGCGAGTTTGTACCTTCTCCACACCCATCCGGAAACCCTTCTGTTATTCATATTGACCGTCCCGATTTGGCCCGTAATCCATTCGCGGGTCATCCTGATCTGGATCCAGGTTCTCATGATATTACTTTTGACGAAGTCACTGGTGAACACCTTCTCCCCCGTAACCCTATGGTACGAGTACTTGATGAAGCAAAGTCCTTAGATCTCGATCTACTCACCACTCGTATAGTCACTATGGGAGACGAGGCCAAAGCTAATATTGATCGGGTGGCAGAGGAGACCAAGAAGCTGATGGGGCATCATGCTCGGCTGGTTAAGGCCGGAGAGGAGATTGGGAGCGCCAATATCCGACTTCGATTGGTGGTTTCGGATCAGGCCAAGCAGCTTGCGGATCAGGCTATCCAGATTTCTCAGCATGAGGCTGCTACTGGGCGATTAAGGAAAACCATGGAAGAGGCCAGTCGGGCCGAATTGCGGAAAATGGAAGCTGCTTGCAAAGAGCGGATTGACATGGCTATTGCTACGGTGGATGAGGTTCGGAGAGCGGATCTCGAGCAAGTGGAGGAATTGTCCGAGAAACTTGAGGCTGCAGAGCTTGCCCAAGCTAAGTTGAGGGAAGAGATGGAGGTGATGCGGAGGTCCCTTCAGGCTGATTGCTCGAGATACAGACTGGAGAGAGATGCTGCCGTCGAAAGGTTGTCGGCCTCCGATGCCCGGATGAGGGAGTTTGAGGAGAACGAGGGAATGATGGATGACATGCTCCAGGACATGTATTTCCGGACTTGGAAGCAGGGCAATCTTTCTTGGATGGATGATTATCCCAGGGTCATGGCCAAGACCTATCTTCGGGCTTTGGAGGAGGCTAAGGCTAATGCAGATAAAGAGGGTGGAACGGTCTTCAGTATGGATGTGGTCACTGCCCAGTTCACCAAGGAGGAGAAAGTGGCGGTAAAGGAGGGTATGCGGCTGCTCGCTGCTGAAGAGGCAGGTGTGCAGGTTGAGGATGACGACCAGGACGGTCAAGAAGCGGGTACTGGTAAGTCTTCCTTTCTAGTCTTTCCGTTAACTTGGTTACTCATCACTAATGAATCCTTCTTATGACCGGACAGGCGGGCAAAAGAGCAAGGACAAGACTTTGACGCAACCGGCTCCCTGATTGGACCTGGAAAATTCTTTTTGTAGGCTTGGCATTGTTGTATCTGTTAGTCTTAAGACAGTAGAGTAACTTCTAAGTTGTAATTCTTGCTACTTGTAATAACATTATTCTTGACGTGTAATTTTTTTAGCTTAAGCTGATTCTGTCGTTTCTTGAATATTTGTTGCTATTTCGACATATCGTATGAGAAATGTAGCTATGTATATTCTTGTAATTAAATTGTGTTTGATGTTAGATTCTGGTTTTAAATCATAATCTCATGACTTGCAATGTTAGCGTGTGGTGTGAAAAAATTAAATTACAGTCATGCATATGTACATAAAGGAAGAAAATACCGCCTTTCATGTTCTGTTTGTAAATGGCAGTTTCGAATATCTTGTATGACCAAGCATGGAAAGCAGTCGAATGCCCTGCCATCTGATTGTGAATCTCTGCATCCATTGGCGGGTATCTCTTACCCTGCATCCTGTACTTTATGGTTTGTTATAGAGGATAGGAGGAAAGTTTTTTAAGTAAAATTGAAATATGTGAAATGGTAAAACTTCCAGTCACGGAAGGCCTTCGATGTGCTTAAGTTCGTGGCAAACGGGTTTTGTAGTCACTTTCCCTAGCTGTGGGTCTTGGAGACATTTGTCACCCATCTTACGCCTCCGCGGGGAGTTAATTCTTTTTTACCACAGCCGCACTTAAGACACACCGGAGCCGAGATCGCGCACAGTAACTACCCGGGCCATTATGGCCCGTACTCATGGGTATTATTCGACTTACTGTGGCCGGCTAGCGTGGGTGCCGATCGTCAACTGTGAACTGCCCCTGGCTGGCCACACCTTATGTTGGGGCTTATAATCGGTTCACAGTTGCCGGCGAGCCTAACACCGTAATGAGCTGCCTCGGCTATAGTCGGCCTTCTCGGTGGCTTATAATCAGCTCATTACAGTTGGCTTTAAGGGCCGTCGCGAGCAATGAGTTAACCCGCAGCAGAGGGATGCTGGAGCAAAAGTGTCTCATTGGCGAGGGCATAGATTCGCATAGTACCTGTTGGGTCTTGTCCACGTGAAGTTGCATTGTGGAGTGCTTTGAATAGAAATGCTATATGCTCAGGATTTTGTTCAACAGAAAAGGATAAAGTTAACAAGCAGCCAAGATACAAAGGAACAAGTTAAAAAAGAGACAAGGCTTTTTTAAAGTGGTTCGGCACGAAAAAATGCCTACGTCCACTGATTCTCTTTGTTAATTCACTTCATATGGGCAATACAAGTTAAGAAAAGTATCGACGGAGGTGTTGGATGTTCCATGCCCTCTGGAACACCTCTCCGTCCACTGTTGACAAAATATAGGCTCCGTTGTGGAGATCTTTATGAATTACATATGGTCCATCCCAGATTGGGTCTAGTGCTCCGGGGCGAGGGAAGATTCGCTTGAGGACAAGATCCCCTTCTCGTAAGGTACGATGCTTGACTTTGGAGTTGTATTGTGCTGCCACCTTTTGCTTGTGGGCTGCTGTTTTTAGGACTGCATCATTCCTTCTCTCCTCGACTAGATCCAAAGACATGTTGAGGAGCTCTTCGTTCTCTTCTGGGTTATAGTGGATCCTACGGTGGGAAGGCACAATGGTTTCAACTGGGAGCATAGCCTCCGATCCGTATGCCAAAGAGAAAGGAGTGTGCCCTGTTGATGTTCTGAAGGATGTGCGGTAGGCCCATAGTGCCGTAGGGAGTTCATCCACCCAAGCGCCCTTTGACTTTTCGAGCTTCTTTTTGATCAGAGTTTTCAGAATTTTGTTGACTGCTTCGACTTGTCCGTTTGCTTGGGGATATGCTACGGATGAGAAGCTTTTGTGAATTCCGTGTTCTTGGCACCAGTTGGCGAATTCCTCGCTGTCAAACTGAAGTCCATTGTCTGATATGATTTTTAGTGGGACTCCGTACCTGCACAGAACATTTTTGATTAAGAAGTTGATAACTTTCGCTGAAGACACTTTATTTAGAGGTTCTGCTTCCACCCATTTGGTGAAATAGTCGACTGCTACTATAGCATATTTGGCGCCGCCTCGACCCATTGGCAGTTCACCGATTAAGTCAATTCCCCATACTGCAAAGGGCCAAGGGCTGGTCATCTGAGTGATCTCGGTTGTTGGTAGCCGAGGGATCTTAGCAAATTTTTGGCATCTGTCACACTTCTTGACGAAATCTAAGGCGTCCTTGCTTAAGGTGGGCCAGAAATATCCGTATCGGAGTATCTTTTTTGCTAGCGTTTGCCCTCCGGTGTGATCCCCGCAGCTTCCTTGATGAATGTTGGATAAGATTTCCTTGGCTTCCCTTCCGACGACACACCTTAACAATGGGTTAGAGAACCCGCGCCGATAGAGGATGTCTCCTTGTATTGTGTAGCGGGACGCTTTCCTCAGGATTTTCTTGACTTCGTTACGCCCGTCGGGTAGTGTGCCATTTTGCAGGTAGTCTCGGATGGGAGTCATCCAAGTTGCTTCTTCGGTTGCAGCTATCAGATTCACTTGCTCAAAACTTGGGATCGTTTGCTTTGAGACAGTGACTGCCCCGAAGATGGCGACGTCCCTCATACTTGCTTGCTTTGCCAATTCGTCGGCCTCTTGGTTCTCTTCCCGAGGAATGTGTTTGACTAAGTAGTGGTCCAATCGGTTGAGAAGCGACTTGGTCTTCTTTAGATATGCTATGAGTCGTTCTTCTCGAGCTTGGAATTCCCCTAGTATTTGATTAACAATAAGCTGAGAATCGCTGTGAAGGCACAAAGAATTGGCTCCGATCTCGATAGCAATTTCTAATCCGGCTATTACGGCTTCATATTCTGCATCGTTGTTGGTGGCAGCGAACTCCAACCTTATAGCATAGTGCAGTTTATTTCCCCTGGGAGTGATTATTACCACACCTGCCCCCGAGCCTTGTTCGTTAGATGCACCGTCCACAAAGAGATTCCACTTGATATCTTCCGTTATTTCCAGTTGCTCCTTATCCTCGTTGGTAGTGAATTCTGCAATGAAATCAGCCATGGCTTGTCCCTTGATGGCGGTGCGAGGGTGATAGGTGATATCATACTGACTCAGCTCAATACACCATTTAAGTAGTCGCCCGGAAGTGTCGGGACGATGGAGTACCTGCCTCAGTGGTTGATCGGTCAGAACTTTGATGGAATGGGATTGGAAGTAGTGACGTAGCTTTCGTGAAGTGATTAGTGAACAGTATGCTAACTTTTCAAGCTTAGGATATCTGACTTCTGCCCCAGCAAACCTTTTACTGACGAAGTAAATTGGTCGTTGCGTGCGGTTGTCTTCCCTTACCAAGGCAGCGCTTAGAGCGTGAGATGACACAGCAAGGTATAGGTATAATTCTTCGCCTTCGCTTGGGGTCGAGAGTACCGGTGGTTTCTGGAGGTGTTCGATTAGGTTAAGGAAAGCGGTTAAGCATTCGTCCGTCCATTCGAACCTTCCTTTATCTTTCTTTAGAGCTTCGAAAAAGGGGACGCACTTGTCCGTTGCTTTGGAGATGAATCGGCTTAGGGCAGCCACTTTTCCATTTAGGCTTTGCATTTCCTTTCGGGTGGAAGGTATCTTGATGTCCCTTAATGCTCGGACTTGTTCAGGGTTTGTTTCTATCCCTCGGGCATGGACGATGAATCCTAAGAATTTTCCCGATGACACTCCGAAGGAGCACTTTAGTGGATTCAACTTCATTCCATACTGTCGAAGTACCTGGAACATTTCGCCTAGGTGGCTTATGTGATCTTCGGCTTTCCGTGATTTTACCAGCATGTCGTCTACATATACTTCCATTGTTCGTCCTATTAGCCCTGCAAACATCTTGTTGACGAGGCGTTGGTAGGTGGCTCCTGCATTTTTAAGTCCGAAGGGCATCACTTTGTAGCAGTATAAACCCCGATCGGTGATGAAACTAGTGTGGTCTTGGTCGGGAGCATGCATAGGAATTTGGTTATATCCTGAGTATGCATCCATAAAAGACAGGAGTTCGTGCCCGGCTGTGCTGTCTACAAGTTGATCGATTCTGGGAAGCGGGAAGCAATCCTTTGGGCAGGCGTCGTTTAGGTTGGAGAAGTCAATGCAGGTCCGCCACTTCCCATTAGCCTTCTTTACTAGTACCGGGTTGGCGATCCATTCTGGGTAAATAGCTTCTCGTATGAAGTCATTGGCGAGTAGATTCTTTACTTCTTCATCGAGGGCTGCTGATCGCTCTGCTCCCATACTTCTCTTTTTTTGTTTTACAGGCGCCTTGGTAGGGTCAATTTTTAATACGTGGCATGCTATGTTGGGGGAGATTCCGGTCATGTCAGCGTGTGACCAAGCGAACACATCCAAGTTGTGGCGGAGAAAATCAATGAGTTGTTCCTTCAATTCAGTTTTCAGCTGCGACCCAATTTTCAGGAGCCTACTTGAGTCGTGCTTGTCTATAGATATAAACTCCATAGCCTCTGCAGGCTCGGCGGTGGCCTCCTCCTCTTTGTCCCTAGGGTCTAATTCATTGAAAGGGTCGCTGGTGTATCGAAGAGGAGGGGCTTTCTTTAGTTGCTATGCTTCAAGGCTTTTTGTGCAGAGGGCAATCTCTACACCTTTCCCTTTATCTCTCCTGTGGTTGTTGCGAAGTTCGGTTACATAGCAGTCTCGTGCAATATCTTGGTCTCTTTCCACTTCCCCTACCCCATTGTCTGTTGGAAATTTCATTTTCAGGCACCACGGGGCTAGGACAATCTGGAAGTCAGATAGGGCTGGTCTTCCTAGGAAGGCGTTGTAGGCCGAATGGTTTTCTATCAGCACAAACGTCTGTTTCCTTACAACGGAGCGGGGATGGCTTCCAATTTCAACGAAGAGGTCCAGCTGCCCGATGGGCATTTTCGCATCTCCAGTGAAACCGTGTAGCGGTTTATCGCAGGGAGATACATCCTTCATTGATAGCCTCATTTTGTCGAATGCGTGTTTGAACAGGATATTTACAGAGCTTCCAGTGTCTACCAGGATTCGGTAAACTTCGGCGGGACCGAGTCGGGCAGAGATAACCATGGGATCCATGTGAGGGTACTGTCTTCCTTCTAGGTCGCGTTTACTAAATGTGATGTCATCATTTTCTTTCCGCTTTGGGTGGCGCTCTTCTATAACCGTATTGACACAGTCTCTATTGTCTCTAAGCGACTTCCCATATCTTTCCATCTCTTTCCAACTTCTGTCTGCGATGTGCGGACCTCCTGAGATGGTATGGACCACTATCTTCTCTTGACTAGAGCTGCTAGCGTTGCGGTCGCCTCTGCCGGTCCCTGGTGAGGGTAGCCTTGGGTTTTCATTGACAGGAGCTGGAGTCCTGTCTTGACTTTTTACATAGCGTTCCAGTTTCTTTCTTCTGATGTGTTCCTCAATCAGATCTCGGAGATGATGGCATTCGTTGGTATCATGTCCGTGGGATTCGTGGAAGCGGCAGAATTTTCCAGATTTCTGTGCGCTATCTGATTCCTTCTTGTATGGTGGGCGTTTGTATCTAACTTCGCCTTGGGTGGCAAGGAAGATATTTTCGACGGTCTCGTTCAAAGGGGTGTAAGAGTCGAATCTTGGTCCTGGCCGATATAGGCGTTTTTCTACTTTCTTGCCCCCAGCATTGTCTCTGGAATCATTTCTTCGAACGTCCCTCGCCACAGCAGGGGCGTTGCCATGGGTCGTCTTACTTTGCTGTCCTGACTGCCCCTCAATGGCAGCATCCTCAAGCCTCATGTATTTCCCGGCTTCATGGAAGAAATCGGGTAAAGTAGCTGGTTTTTCTTTTGTCAATCTTCTAGCAAACTTAGTGTCCGGATGCACCCCACTGCAGAGGGCCATTAGGATAAGCTTCTCATCGGCATCTTGAACTGCGGCTGCTGCGGCGTTGAATCTGGTTAGGTATTGCTGCAGCTTTTCTCCAGGTTTCTGTTTGACGCTGGATAAGGAATAAGCGTCCTTAGGTTGCTCCACATGAATGCGGAACTGACTGATGAATTTTTCTTTCAACATTTCCCATGAGCTGATGGATCCTTGGGGTAGATGACAGAACCAGGAGGTAGCAAGATCTGCTAAGAAGAGCGGGAAGCATTTGCACAGTACTCCCTCTGTTGCTCCACTCATGAGCATATGCTGCGTGTACCTCTGTAAGTGTACAACGGGATCGGAGGTTCCTTTGTAGGGTTCCATTGTTGGCATCTTCCATTCTCGGGGGGTGATAGCAACTTCGATATTGCGGGCGAAAGGGCTGGTTACCCTAGCGCCTATCCCTCGATCTCTTTGCTCCCGTTGGACACACTCTCTGAATAAGCGCGCCATCCTTTCATCAGAATTTGGAGCAGACAGAAATGAGTTTGGTTCTATTCTGTGGGGTTGATTCCGTCCAGACAACCTGTAGGGATGGTATCGTCTATCATTCCTCATATTTTCCAGTGGCTGCCTTTGATCTTCTGGGAGCATGCTTGGGTCAGCTACAGTTGGCCCTTGCCTTGATCTTCCCCGGTTGGGTTCTGATCTAAGCACTTCCTCGGGTCCAACTTCGGGCTGAACTCTAGCTCGGCCCCGTTCACCGGTGTTTCTGTGGTTAGGCAGCATGACAGGCTCAGCTGCAGTTGACCTTCGCCCGGTACCTTCCCCGTTGGGTTCGGTACCAAACGTTTCCTCAGGCCTAACTTCGGGCTGGGCTCGGTCTCGGCTCCTACCACGGCTACTTCTGCCGTTAGCTCCTTCGAAGAAGGAAGATCTTTGCTGTCTCTGAGATCCTCCAGACTGGGACTCGCCCCATGATTCAGTGTTGCGGTTGGATTCTTCAGCGTCCCTCAAGCGTGACATGAGATGGTCCACCAAGGCTTCCTGCTGGGACGTGAAGCGGTTAGTTACTTCAACAACAACTCTGTCCAAATCTGCCCTAGTAATTGCTGCAGGCTGTTCTGTGGCAGGAGTGGTTGGGTTAGCCTGTCCTTCATTTGTTACCGTTGCTGGAGGAGGAGGATTTACTTGATTCGCGATAGCTGGATCAGGAAGGCTACTGGATGCGATGTTTTTTCCTTTGTTAACATCTTTTCTCTGTTTGGGAGGCATGTTTTCCAAGCGGCGGACGATGCTGTTAGGAAAACTCGTTAAGTAGACGAAGCTGAAGCTTCGAGTTTCTATTCTCAGTGAAAGCACCAAAAATGTTTGCACAAAAAATGGACAAACACCTCAAAGTTGTATAATTTAGTAGATCTTATGTTGTTTTTAGTGATTTTGGAGATTTATGCAAATGTATGAAAAGCAGGGGCTAAATTGTAAATAGACACGCAGATTTATAGTGGTTCAGCCAGAATATGCCTACGTCCACTTTATATGTTATTTCTCTTCTCTTCTGTTGATTACAAGTACAAAGCTTTGAAACAAGTAAAAGAAAGTTGTTTGAAAGTTCTATCCGTGCTTGAGCTCTCAAACTTGTCCCCCATTGTTGTACCCCTGCCTCTCTATTTATAGAGTGAGGTTGGGGGCAGGGATCTCGGATATATGCAGCTGCTGGTGGGCCTGGGCTGAAGTGATCTGGCCTGGCAGTCTGGTTCGGCATCCTCTTGGTTCGGTCATGAGGTGGCTTGGTCCGGTTGAGCTTTGTCCGGTAGCGTAGCCTGGTCCGGTGAAATATGGGGTTGGTCCGGTTGAGCTTCGTCCGGTAGCGTAGCCTGGTCCGGTGAAGTATGGAGTTGGTCCGGTTGAGCTTCGTCCGGTAGCGTAGCCTGGTCCAGTGAAGTATGGAGTTGGTCCGGTTGAGCTTCGTCCGGTAGCGTAGCCTGGTCCGGTGAAGTATGGAGTTGGCCTGGATCCGGATGTGGTTGGTTCGGTCGAAATCATATACAACAAACTGGAGTACAAACATCAACTAACTCCAGATTCCCAGAGTGCGAACTAGAGTATAAACATCAACTAACTCCAGATTCCTAGAGTGCGAACTGGAGTATAAACATCAACTAACTCCAGATTCCCAGAGCGCGAACTGGAGTATAAACATCAACTCCGGATTCCCAGAGTGCGAAACGGAGTATAAACATCAACTCCGAACTCCCAGAGTGCGAGTCGGAGTATAAACATCAACTCCAGATTCCCAGAGTGCGAACTGGAGTATAAACACCAACCAACTCCGGATTCCCAGAGTGCAAAACGGAGTATAAACATCAACTCCGAACTCCCAGAGTGTGAGTCGGAGTATAAACATTAACTCCAGATTCCAAGAGCGCGAACTGGAGTATAAACATCAACTCTGAACTCTCAGAGTGCGAGTCGGAGTATAAACATCAACTTCAGATTCCCAGAGTGCGAACTGGAGTATAAACATCAACCAACTTCGAACTCCCATAGTGCGAGTTGGAGTATAAACATCAACTCCAGATTCCCAGAGTGCGAACTGGAATATAAACATCAACTAACTCCATATTCCTAAAGTGCTAACTGGAGTATAAACATAAACTAACTCCAGATTCCCAAAGTGTGGACTGGAGTATAAACACCAACTGGGTGTGAATGACCACCCATCAACTTACTTCGGTCCCGAGAGCGCAGGCTAGAGTATAAACACCAAATGGGTATGACTAACAACCCATCAACCAACTCCAGTCCTCAAAGCATGGTTTGGAATATGAATACCAAAAGGGATGTGATTTGACTGTCCGTCTATCGGCTATGGTTCCTTATCAAGTTCTGTAGTACAAAATGCGGATGTGGTTCGACCGTCTGCTTTCCAATCTTCCCCTAATATGAGGGCACACTTAACACACAAAATTGGATGCGATCCGACCATCCAGCACTAAGCGGGCGTGACACGACCGTCCATGCATCAACAATTGTCCTTGGCATGGGACCCATAACTTAAATTTATAGGGATGCACTCCAACCCTACAAGGCAAAATTTCTTCCTTGATTCGACAAGGAGGCGTAGATTCGAAAAACGGACCTAACTGGATGTCCTATTCTGAATTGATATTACTACCATCCAACCGCAAATGAACGTGGCATGATCGTTCATCTGCTAACTCTCGCCAGTGAACCGACGGGTTGTGCGTGCAACATGGACGGATGTGACCTAACCATCCGCCAATCAATTCCTTCCTATAGTTCAATGGGAGAAGCATCAAACTAAAGTTGTTGTAATTTGACCGACCACGCTTCAACATTTGCCCTTGACTGGGGGCAGAGGAATTGACCGAGGAAAACGCGGTCCGACCATTTTCTACTAAAACTCTTAGTCCCCAGAGTACGGACAGTGGTATAAACATCAAATAGGTGTGGTTAATGGCCCTTCAACTTACTTTGATCCCTACAGTGGGCTACAAGAATAGACAAACGGATGAATGTGACGCGACCATTCATTCACCAACTCTGACCTAAACTCGACATGAGGAGTATAAACTCACCACCGGTGCAATTAGACCATCCACGACCTAACTCTTCTAACTCAAGACTGGAGGTAGAAGTATAAATCACTGAAAGAAGAGAAAGGTGACTCGCTACATCCGCAGATCGCATCCTTTACAACTTAAGGCAACGACTACAAGGAGACCGTAATGCCAACCAATCAGAATGATGCCCAAAGTTCTGGGCAACCAATTATATCGTACCGCCGGATCAATGGGCAATATCGATCTGCACCTTTCACATCATACCATTGAATCGACGATCAATATCAGTCCTCTTCATCCACAAGTCGATGTGACTCGAACTCCATCGAATACCTTTGACCAACAGAGCATGGACAGAAGAATGAACCAAGAATGGGTGTGACTTGACCATTCGTCCTTTGTTACCTTCCTTTGATCCGTCAGGAAGAGCATGAGACCAGATGAGCACGACATGACCGTATTCGAGCTAACTTTATCCCTAAATCTGATGGGAGAACGTAAATCGAAATGGACATGGTTGATTACCCAACTCTGAATGAATGCAACGCGACCATTCGTTCATTGACTCTTACCATGATCCGACTAAAAGAGCAATTCAAAACAAGTGCAACCTAAACATCTGCACACTAATTCTTACCCTGGATTCAACAAGGGAAGCATCAATCCTGCATTGGATCCGACTGGACGATTCACTCTTCAGTTTTTGCCCAAAGTATGGCGACATAAGCAGCGAAGTGAATGTCATTGACCATCCAGAATCTTATGTCCGAATTTCGGCAAAGTAACAATGTATTCCCCCAATAGGAAAGAACAAGAACATAATACAGGATAGGCACGACTCAGCCTTCCATCGGTTAACTCGATCCCATGGTTCAATGGGATAGAATACAAAATTTAAGCGGACATTATCTACCCTTCCACTTATCGAGATATTCCCCAGACTCGGGGGCATGAACAAGAAGATAAGATAATATGATTCAACCATTCATCAGTCAACTCTGGTTCTTAAAGCTTGAACTACAATATAGACACAGCTAGGACGAGACTAGATCATCTGCGTAATGCATCCGCCAACCCGAGACTGGGGGCAAAAGAGTAATTATCCGAGAGTTGACTATGACAACTTAAACCTATGACCCATGCCTGATATTCATAACAACTCTAGGTTGCGATCGAAAGGATGCCTAGAGATAAAGTCATCAGATCAATACCAGGACTTATGGGCGACTGATCATCATTCTGACCCTTCCGATGAGCAATGGATCGCAGGTACATTGAATGAAAAGCGCATCATTCAGAAACACAAGTAAATTCAATCTCAAAGCTAGAGCCAGCTATGCAACAGCATGCAGTACAAGGCTAAATTCTACTAATCCTTTGATTCAACATCCTTATAAGCCTGATCATTTACCATTGCAAATAAACACATGAGGCGCCTACAACCCATCACGAGTATTGTAGATCAGATCACAACTCTGCGCAATGATGAAGAAAGAGTCAACTGTTTGTGAATCTTGATGTGTTCGCTTAGACTCGATCTCATATATATATATATATATATATATATATATATGGACTCTCGCCAGCCACAAAGAACCCTGCATTAAATGTCGACCCGAGGTATGTCTCGGTGAACAAAAACAATGCGACATAGATCCGGAGAGATCTATTGCACTTAAAGAGGAGGCGAATCTGCTCAAAACCGGTGGGTTTATCCATGATGCCTTCCAACCAAAATGAGTATCCAATCCTTTACTTATAAGAAAAATGAACAGAGAGTGGAGGACATACATCAACTACTCAGATTTGCATGGGGTATGACAAAGCACGGCTTTCCACTTCCAATGATCAACCAACTAATGGACCTTACCATCAGACATGAATTACTCACATCCATGGATGCAAACTCCAGATACAATCGGATACTGAAGCATGTCCTAGACTAGGAATACAACTATCTCATTATTGACCTGGGCCTATAGTGCTATGCTGAAATCCCTGGATTCGAACTTGAGAACGCTTATGTTACTTACCAAAGAACGATTAACAGATCATTCAAAAATCGTATCGGTCGGTCGATGAAAGTAGATGTGGTTAATATGCTCGTGAGATGACGGCTATCAAACGACCATATCGATGACTTGACAGAGGTATTCAGCGCTCTCCAAAAAATGCAGGATGAAACTCGATCCTTTGAAATGCTCTTTCACTATTACATCAGAAAGATTCTTCGTTTTCATCATCAATTCTCATCGAATCAAGACTAATTTCTAGAAAATTCCGACAATTAGAGACACCCATGTACCAAGGACAACCAAGCAGGTATGGAGCCTAAGTCGAAGGATTACCGTCCTAAGTTGATTTGACTCTAGGACCATCTACAAGTGAATTCTCTTCTTCAACCTGACCAAGAGAGGGAAGAGAACTTTTGAATGAACTAACAACTGCATTGATGCACTTCCAGCTCTGATAGATCGCTTAAAGAGACCTCCCATTTTACCCAAACCTTTGGATCGCGAAGATTTATACATCAATTGGGCCATGCCAACACACGCCATAAGCGTCACAATGCTATGTGAAGAGAAATGAATCCAAAGACCAGTATATGATGAAGGCTGGCAATTGACAAGCTCACCTCGTTAACGTCCATATCGACCAACCGTTACGATAGGTCCAATAGAAACCTTAGATGTATGAAAAGTTACTCAAATGGAGTATCAAACTAAGCCAATTTGATATCACTTATCTCCCTCAGAGAGCTCTCCATGTTCAAACATTAGCATACTTCATATCTGAATCCACCACATCAGACAACTATCCGAAGAACAGTGGAGAACCGTCCAACCGATGGAGAACGTACACCGATGGAATTTCCAATAATCGGCTTTCTAACATCGAAGTTGCGTTAATGACTACTGAGGAACGAACGATCTGCTACGCCCTGAAACTCAACTTCCCTGCAACAAATAACGAAGCTAAGTATGAAGCCTTGGCGCTCAAACTTGCAAGAAAAACAACGAGTGGAAACTTTACATGTCTTATGTGATTACTGGTTAGTAATACGCCAAGTCATGGAAGATTATCTGACTAGGGGGCAACATCTTTCTCCTTATCTCAACCGGGTCCAAAAGCTACTAGCCGGCTTTGACTATTACACCACTACACAAATCCTCAGAGAACTAAACGAAAAGGCCGAATCACTCGCCAAGCTAGCCAAATCTGGGGATGCACGACAAACAGACTTTGTCTCAGTTGAAATGCTTATTATTCCAGGCATTGACATATGAAGATCAACTAGATCTTGGAGACATATCTAGAAAAAGAGTCGTGGATGACTTCTATCAAAGATTATCCACAATCGGGGATTCTTATTGAATAAAGGAATGAGAAATGACATATCCTTCATGAAGCATCACTGCATGATTATGTCTCGATCGTTCGACTCCATCGATACAAAGCATTACTTTTGCAGCCATCGATCCGAGACCCAATATTATGTATCCATCGATACGAAACATACATTCCAACATCTCAGATCGATCCAGGAGAGGATCGATACAAAGGAAGGACTTAAAACAACCATAGAACGTTGTTACAACTCGAATTTCACATCGATCCAGAAGAGGATTATTAAGAAACTCGATAAAAAAAATATACTTGGCAACGACCCATGAACGTGCAAACGTTGATGGGAGTCAGGTTAACATACGTACACGTATGACGTACTAATATTCAATTTTCAAAATTTACAGGAATTGAATGCTCACCTGATGACAATTACAACAGCGAACAACAAATCGCTAGCACTCGACACTCAGTTACAACAATGCACTACATTATCATTGGCAGTCAACAAATCAACATTTATATTACTGGAAATCGATCGAAGGTTACATCTTTTGACAAAAAGATAGCAACTACTCAACGAATCAGATAGAACTTTTTCAGAATAAAGATTGTAGCACTTCAAAGCACATCATGTTCTGACAAGACGTGCTTTGGTGGGCAAATGTTATACCGTCTTTTGGCAAGGCCGTGACACCAAGGAATTGACTAGTAACCAATGACGGCCCGTCCTAGAGATCAGTTATACACAGGCTCACTATGGATATCGATGAATTTTGTCCGAGTCCGGATCGAGCCAAAATTGGTAGGACATGACAAGCCAAACCATGAGAGTCAATGTTCCAAATCTCAAGTCAATCCGAGTTCGTATGCTCAAGTTATGAACGATACAAAATTGGGTGAAAACCAATCACTGGTCGACTCGATCCCTTCGACTCGCTCCCTTCAACTCGCTTCGCATCCCTCAGAAGTGACTCTTTCGACTCACTTCGCATCCACCAGAAATGACTCCTTCGACTCGCTCCACTTCGTGTCCATCATGGAGCCTTTGTTCGAATCCTTTAGGACACTCCGCTTCGACTCGCTCGACCAGTGCACGCTTCGACTCGCTCAATCTGGGCACACATCGACTCGCTCAATCGATGTACATTTCGACTCGCTCGAGACAGCATCAAAGGCAGAGCGATCCAAAGACTCAAGCGCCACGTCACTGAGTCGAACGGAAGCGAGTCGAAACGAGAGCGAGTCGAACCAAACAGCCACCGAGAATCCCATTTCGTATCGATTGTATCTCCTAATCTACAAGTCCAAATGCTATGAAATTTTCACAGAAGACTACGTGCATGCTAAAGAATGTCCACACCAAATTTCGACTCCATTGGATGAAATCTTGATCGATATGAAATTTGTTCGTATCGATCACGGATCGGCCAAACTTCACGGGCTTGGGCGCGCGGGCCTGGTCACGTGCCAGAGAGGGTCTCCCACGATCTGAGCGAAATATCAGCCTCCTACACCTATAAATAGACCCCCAAAGCCAACAGAAAGGAGGTTCTTCTTCCTCTTTGAGATCTCGAGCGCCCGGACTCCGCCAGATCCAGATCTGAATTCCATTGCTGCTACAACCAACGAATTTCATTGCTGCAAATCATTGTTATTCACTGTAATTTGCTGAAATCAGTTGTAAACATCAAAGAAAGATCAATAAAGTAAACTACTTCATAGTGGACGTAGGAAACACGCCGAACCACTCTAAATTCTTGTGTCTCCTTACATTTTTAATTATTCTCGTTTTTGAAATTTGGAGTTTTTGTTAGATAATTCCTCTTTTTCCATTTAATTTCTTCACTTTATCTCTTCAAAGACTTCCGAAGAGTGTTGTGCCCAATTTTGGTACAAACAGCACTCAACAAATTGAAAGCTAAAATCAAACAACAACACTCAATTTTTTTTCTTTTTTAAATGTAGACACACATAAAACAAAAACACACAAAAATCAAACAAACTAATTCAAAGAATAGAAAAATAAAAATCAAAGCAATTCCCCTACAACGGTGCCAAAAACTTGTTCGACGACGGATTTTCTATCGGTTTAGAAAACCATCGAACGAATATAGAAATAAAATAACCGCAAGTGCACGACGTACTATTGAAGTACGTGGTGAGTACGGGTCGATCCGTAGGGAATTGATGATTTAAAAAAAATCTATTCAATCAAATTAAACCAAAGTCGAGTGAAAGTTAAGCTATAGAATTAGACAATTAACTAACTAACTAAAAGAAAAGAGAAGCAAATATAAGAGTTAAGTGACAATTTAGAGAATAAATCCACTCTCTAGATCATGTAGTTCAACACATATGAAATCATAATCTCTCTATTATGGTCATTAGTGCTTTAATTGATGTGCTTATCATAAGTATGGCATATTTGTGCTATTGACTAGCCAACATAAGCCATCAAACTATAACACACCCCTTAAACCACTTACTAACTTCCATGAAATTTGACAATGAAAATGAAATCTATTTTATGTATGGCCTATTAACTATTGATTAGAAATATAGACCATCAAATTTTAATTTCAAACCACTTTCTTTTGCCATAATCATATTTTGATGAAGAGGCAATTAGTGTTAGTGATTGTTTAAGCATAGCCTATTTGATGTCAACAATATAGGCTATCAAATTAAAAGCAAAAACAACTAGTAAACCATTTCTATCATCACCATTAAGCACAAAAAGAGAGCATGAATTAACAAATAGTTGAAGCTACATAATTAGAGAGCTTCATTACCCCTAAATTGAAGGGGTTTAGCCTCTCATATTTGTCATTTTATTAACAAATGTAGCTTGTAACATGAAAGAAAAAAGAGAGCAAAAAGAAAGCTAAATGAAAGAAAACTATTCTAATTGCATAAAAGAAAATCTACACTACTAGCATAAAAGGAAATGAACATGTAATTAAAAGGAAACAATAATTACATTGCATAAAAAAAAGGAAAGTTACATGAAGAAGAAATGGCTAAGTAGCCATGAAAAGAAAAAGAGAAGAGCTTGTTTATTTGTGAGCCTAAACTAAACTAAGAGAGACTAAGGAAGAAGAGGGTTACATGAAACATAAGGGGTACTTATACATGTGTTAAACCCTAATTCATATTTTTGGGGAATGCCCAAAGTACCCTTGAGAAAGTGTGGAGGCCAAGTAATCATTAGCTTCTACTAATCATCATTTAAGTGTACATGAAGCCATTAATTCCATAAGCATGTGCATTAGCCTTTAATTTGTACATTAAGGTAGGTGGGGTCCTCCATTATCTTCACTTTGAATTATTTCCATCTTCATTTGTTCTCCTCACTCTTGTGCATGCATATATCATCATGTAACCACCTATAAAATTCACCAAATTTCCTACAAAACAACATAGAAAATTCCAAGTAAATTTTGACAATTTAATAAATGCATAAAAAAGACCATTTTGCCCCTATATGAAGATGAATATGTGACAATTTGAAATAATTTGAATTTTGGTTTAAACAAGTTAAAATACCCAATATGATCATTTATTTAATTTAAATAGATTAAATATGGTGGTAAAAATATGTACATTTACGTGCACATCAGCCTTTGAGCGGGCAAAAACAATCGAGAAGTTAGAAACCGATATCGCTCAAAAGGACCGTATAATACATGTTCTTAACGATGAGGCCGAATCTTCGAGGAAGTCGGAAATAGAGGCCACTAAGAAAGCGGATGAGGCAAATCAGTCCATGGAAAGGATGCAACAGACGCATTTTGCTTTAGTTGAGGAGATGGGCCATCGAAACACAACTGTTACGGCCGAAAGGGATGCCGCGCTGAAGGTGCTTGAGGATCTTAAGGCCAAATTTGCCGAAATCATCAAGGAAAAAGATAATGCAAACAAAGCCTCCTAGGAGGCGTGTGAAAAAGCTAAAGCGCTCAGGGATGAGAGAGACGCGGCAACACTTAAGATTCAAGAGGCCGAGGCCAGGATTGAAAATGAAGTGAAGATGGCAGAGTCCAGGTTTGAGGCCGATATCGAAGATCTTCTCGTCATATATAATGCTAACGTCCTGAAACACCGAAACCTGACCTGGCTCGACAGTTATCCCTCTCACTTATATAACACTTAGGGTCGATTGTTGGAAGATGAAAAAGCCGAACGACAAGCGGAATCAGTCGATGTGTTTGAGCTTGTGAACCGGGTGTTGAATGAAGATGAAAGAAAAGTTCTCCATGATATCACGATCACATATGAAAAGGAGAAACTTGGCACTCAGCATTCAAAAGCTGGAGAGGGTTCTGGTGTTGAGCACCACGATGTGGGTTCTGAAATTCTTGAGCCAACTCAGCTTGAATCTACATCTACGGTTGATTCTCAGTTTGTTCCTGCATATAATCCTGATCAACTGCGGTTATCCCCTATTCACGAGCACGTCACTGAAGTTGCTCCAGTTCCGCCTACAAGTCATTCTGTGGAAGGTATTCTGAACATCTCCTATGCTCATTCAAAGTGGGAAGCGTTACTTGAAGCAATCAATAATAACTTTTTCTTTGTCTTTATTCAGTGATAGGAGCTACATCTGCCATGCCTCCTGCAACCCAAGAGTTACATTACGAGCGGGAGGCTATCATAACAGAAGCGACCACTACAATGGCTACTGCGCCAACCAATGGAGCACAGGGAAGCACACTCAGTTTTGATGAACAGATGATGGAGGAACTACTCGATCATCACAGTGACCCTTTTGTTGATCTACCATTTGTTATGGGTAGAGGCGCACCAGTGACCAGCTCCTCGGGCCCAACTGCTAATGTCCCCGGCGATGCTCAAACAATTCACGAAGGGGAGATACTAGCTGAAATCAACACCGAGATGGAAGCAGCTGCGTGGGGCAGTGCCTTTGGAGGTGGAATAGCGGGACCTGGCCCAGCCTCTTAGTGGATGATTTCTCTCAGGTGGTACCATTGTCGACAACGATGTGCCTCCTGCTCCTGCCAACATCGATCCTACTCCCCCAACTCCGCCTTCAGGAAGCATTCCAATCCATATGAGTTCGGAGGAGGAGGTTACCATAATGCCCCGGTTGGAGATCAACCGCCAAAAGGCAAGGGCTCAAAGAGGCAGCCAAGTGGCAGTTCCAACGGGTCGACACCGAAGAAGAAGCCGAGGAAAAAGAGAGAATAGCCACGTCTTCTCGGTTCATTTTTGGTAGATAGATAGGAACCTACTTTTGCTTTTTGTAGGTCGTGTATAGATGCGGGTTCGGCCCCTGCTAGTAGGATTTTTGAAATAATTTCGTACTTATCCTTCCTTTCCGAAGTATATTTGAAATAAAATTCCATTTTGTCTTCAGCTCAGTTTGTGTTTATCCGCTTAAGTGTTTTAGCGTTCGAACTTCTATTCAATGCACTTGTGAAGTTTTAGTCCTTGAATCGGACCTGGGTTTAGTTGCTAAATTCCGGAGCTACGGCTTCGGGTCGCGATCGAGCGTTAAGTCGAGTTCCGATATTGCACTGTCTCAATCAATGGCTGGCACTTAAGTTATGGCCCCAGCTCCGAGGATAAGTTGAAAAGATTGGTTAAAAATCGTTGTTTGTCTTTAACACATCGAGCTTAACTTTGTTGAACCAAAACTGAAGCAAAACTGAAACAAGATGAGTTCAGGTGGTCAAATCACATTTGCTTATTGTTCGGACGGCTAAGTGTCTATGAACTAGAAAATAGCCGAACTAATTTAGAAATAAAATTAACCGCAAGCGCACGGCGCACACTTGTAGTACGTGGCGAATACGGGTCGATCCGCAGAGAATTGATGATTTTAAAATTCTATTCAATCAAATTAAACCAAAGTCGAGTGATTGTTAACTAACTAAAATAAAGTAAAAGCAAACTAAAACTAAGGATAATAAAAAAGATGAGATTAAAGAGCAATTTAGAGGCAAATCCCCTCTAATGATCACATAAATCAACATAATGAAATTATGATCTCTTTTTGGTCATTTGTGACATTAGTTGATGCATTTATCATAAGCATGGCCTAATTGTGTTATTAATTAACACACTTAAACCATCAAACTTTAATGCACCCTCTAACCCACTTACTAACTTCAATGAAAATGATATGAAATTAAAAGTAGAATCTATTTTAAGCATGGTTTATTAACTATTGAATTAGAAACATAAACCATCAAATTTTGATTCTAAATCCACTTCCATTACCATGATCATATGTAGATGAAGAGGTAATTAATGATTCATATGACTAAGCATAGCCTATTTGTTTTGAACAATATAAGCTATCAAACTCAATATTAAACACAAAACCACACAAACATCTACTTTCCATTAAGCACAAAAGAGACATAAAAGAAATTATGTTGCATCTACATGATTCAAGAGAGCTTCATTACCCCTAAATTGAAGGGATTAGCCTCTCATTTTTGTTATCAAATCAACAAATGTAGAAAGCAACATAGAGCTTCATTACCCCTAAATTGAAGGGATTAGCCTCTCATTTTTGTTATCAAATCAACAAGTGTAGAAAGCAACATTAAACAAACAAGAGGAAAAAGAGAGAAAAAAGAAAGGAAAAACTAATCTACTTGCATGAAATAAGACAGATCTACACTACAACATGAAAGGAAAAGAAGCATGTAAAAGAAAAGATAGCACTAATTAACATTAAAAAAAATGAAAGTTACATGAAATAAAAATATGGCTAAGTAGCCATGAAAAGAGAAAGAGAGCTTTGAGTTTTATTTTTGAGCCTAAACTAAACTAAGAGAGACTAAAAGGAAGAGAGTTACATGAAACATAAGGGGATTTTATACATGTGTTAAACCCTAATTCATATTTTTGGGGAATGCCCAAAATACCCTCCTAGGAAGTGTGGAGGCCAAGTAATCATTAGCTTCAAATAATCCTCATTTAAGTGTACATGAAGCCATTAATTCCATAAGCATGTGCATTAGCCTCTAATTTGTACATTAAGGTAGGTGGGTAGGTGGGGTCCTCCATTATCTTCACTTTGAATTATTTCCATCTTCGTTTGTTCTCTTCACTCTTATGCATGCATATATCATCATGTAACCACTTGTAAAATTCACCAAATTCCCTACAAAACAACATAGAAAATTCTAAGTAAATTTTCACAATTTAATATATGCATAAAAATGACCATTTTGCCCCTATATGAAGATGAATATGTGACAATTTCAAATAATTTGAATTTTGGTTTAAACAAGTTAAAATACCCAATATGATCATTTATTTAATTTAAATAGGTTCAATATGGTGGTAAAAATATGCACATTTACATGCACATCAAATACCCCCACACTTACCTTTTTATTCGTCCTCGAATAAATGAAAAACTAAGATAAATCCATTTTCGTAGGAAGCACGATTGCATTGAGCGTATGCAACAAGCCGTTAAACCTCTGGGTTTCCCCAGTAGGACGAGTGTTGTCTCGTGAGGGTTTTTAGTGGATACTACCCACAGAATCCAAATGCAAAGTGAAAATATTTACACAGTGCAAGATTTATTTACAAGGAGATGAATGCGAGCTTTTGAAAATATTTACAAATGAAGGATTTATTTTTAAATTGACACAAATAAGTTAAATATAGGTTTTGGTTATTATCTTGAAAATTTAAGTCATTTTACTCGTCAAAATTTCCAACAAAAATTAAGTTATCATAACAAATTGACTATAGTTTAACTCGTTGTTTCGGTTGATAACAAAGTGTAACTATGAAATGGATCCTTAGTTGATTATCAAAGTTTATCAAAGTGGTATATTCATTTCTTTTCAATAACAAGTCAAATCAAATAAGTTAAAATAGTGCTTGGATTTCATTTGCTTACTCTCTCCATTTTTTTTTCTTTTGAAAATTTTATTGATATTAACAATATTTACATATGCCTAACTCAGATAAACTAAGGCCAAATATATTACCCATGCACTGCCTTGCGGACTGATGTGAGGGGAATACAGAGCGTGGCGAGTGAACACACAAGTGTGAACACTTATTGACTGTAGGCGTTATTAGTAAAATAATTTTTATATACACACCTAACTCAGATAAACTGAGGCCAGATATACCGATCGTGCACTGCCTTTCGGGCTTATGTGAGAAGGGTACAGATCATGGCAAGTGAACACACGAGTGTGAACACATGACTCTAGGTGTTTATTAAGAAAATATATAGATATATACAAATGTTTTTTTGTACTTATATATTTTTTTGTTTTTTTTCTATTTTTTTTAAAAGGGAGAGAGTTTTGCAAAATCATCTTAGCACCATTTAACTTAAAAGACAAAAAAAAAAGTTATATCCTTTACTTTAAATCAACCACTTTTTAACACAAAGATTTTCAATTAGGATATATTTCATAATGATCACGTATGAATCTTCCTATATACTAGTTAAACCATTTTTATTTCTAATCAAACTTCATTTTTATTTTTGTTAAGACAAATTAAATTTCAAAATTTCAATTTAACAAACCAAAACCATATATTTATCTTATAGCGTTTCTTTAAAAATAAATCAAAATGCTTAAAAAAATTGTTTTTGGGATTTTTTTTAAAAGAAAAAGAAAAAATAAATCATGTAAAATAAAAAATATGAAGATGAGTTTCCCCCCACACTTGATTTTGACTGTGTCCCCACAGTCAACCCAAGTGGAAGGAGAAAAATAAAAATAAAAATAAAAACATGACCTTTATTTAAATGAAAATTAACGGTATTTACACAAGATCAGAAAGTATATCGTCAAAGCGTAAATGAAACGGTCTTCTAAAAACCGATTCATTTGCCTCGTCAAGTATATGAGACACAACTTAAGCTCGAAAAACCAAATCGTAAAAGATTTCAAAGTTGAATGTTGATTTGGAAAAATGAATGTCGTTTTATTGAAAATCGTACGAGTTGTTTTATTTTGGATGATTTTCGGGGTTGATAAAACAATTGGTTGAAATTCAAGTTTATTATCACCAAACTAAAATTCAAGCTCTTCATTGAAAAATTCTTCAGAATTATTGATTTCAAAATCAAAGTGATGATTTAAATCTTCCCCGTCGGAATTTAACAACTCGTTATTGAAAAGTCCAAAAAATTCATGTTCATTAAATTCGTCTTCCTTTGTTGGATTATCAACAACTTCATTGCATATCTCAAGTTCAAAATCCAAAGTTGTTGTATTCAAATTTTCAAAATCGAGAAAAGGAAGATCGAATTTTAAATTTGGTTCCACACTCTCAAATGAATTGAAATCCAACTCAATTACCGTGTTTTCAACAACTTCATTAAGATTATTATTTTTAATTTCAAAAGTTGTTATTTGAAAATCGTCGATTTGGGTAAAAGATGGATTGTCATTTGGCTCGTCACACGTTGGGATTTGGTTTAGTTGTTCATGTTGTTTCATATAAGTTTCAAACAATGAATCCGTGTGATCATCGTAAATTTCATTCATTTTTTCAACAAAATCCAATTTGTAGTTATTAACTTGAGAATTTTCGATTTGGATTTGTTGAGAACAAAAATTTTCACTTGTATCTTAATTGAGATTATTACCATTGCCAAAATTATTTGAAAAGTGGATCACATTTTCGTTTTGATTTTGAAATTCATTTTGGAATTCAAAATTGAATTGGCATGGGTTATACTCGAAATCGTTCGAATTTTGAAGTGAATTCAAATTTTGATTATTTTGAAAACTTTGATTTGAATCATTGCTCAAATATGAATTACACAAATCATTTATCATTTGATTTTGTTGTGTGGAGATTTCCAGTAAAGACGAAATGCTCTTTTCAAGACTTGAGGGTTGGTCATCGTTTTGGAAATCAAAATTCGAATTGTTTAAAGAATAGTTGTCGTTAAATTATCCATACGAATTTGGAGTGAAATCATATGGATTATATTGATTTTCACAACTATTGTAAAATTCACGTAAGTGGGGAAACTCGGACATTTTCAAGAATTATTTTTTTTTTGTAAAGGAAAAATATTTACAAATAAAATTTATTTTTCAAAAGGGAAATTGATTTTTGTTTTGTTTTTTGATTTTTCAATTTTTTTTTGAAAAGATTTTATAATTTTTTTTTTGGATTTTGGTTTTTTTAAATTTTTTTGGATTTTTTAAATTTCAAAGGAAAAGGATTTAAAAATTTCAAGGTAAAAAGAATATTTACAATTTTTTTTTAGTTTTAGAATTTTTAATTTTTTTTTTATATGCATGAACTAATGCAACTAAATGAATGCAATGGTTAATTACAATGATTTATCCTAAGTTAACCCAAAATTGTATAATCACACATTGTCTTAGATAAACAAGATAGTTCTCGGCCAGGTAACGGACATGATTTATCGGTGCACCACGAATCACCGTAGCAATGCAGCCGAAGGTTTAAGTACCTTCAGAGGAACAACCACTATAATATTTACGAATCACCGTAATATTTATAAATGGTTATTACTCTGCCGTAGCCTAGACACCAAGAATGTAAATTGTTCAATGAAGACAACTTGTCAATATACAATTAAGAGCTATCGATGTCTAACCGTTATTGTTAACAAATTCTAGGATGAAATGCAAAGCAGAAATTAAACGTGAATCTAACGATGCAACTACGAATGGAATTTTGGTTTTTGAATTTTTTTTATGCAAATGCAAGCAAACAACAACGCAAGATAAATAAAAACAATAAATATAGCAAGCAAGCGGTTTATTTTCTTCTCCTTTTTTTTTGGCAAGCGGGCTGTCTTCCTCTGCTTCAGCAACCTGAAATAAAAACAAGATATATACACAAGTATTATTTTAAATTTTTTTTTATTTTTTATTTGAAAAGGAAACTTAAAAGTAGGGTTTTACTTAAAAAAAAGTTGTTTTTTTGTTTTTGAGAGGAGAAAGATCTAAAGCTCAAACAAATTAAATAAAAAAAGAAATAAAAATAATAAAAAATGAAAGAACGAACCAACTCTACAAACAGCTTAGGCCAAACATAGATCTACCTGACCCACTTTATTAAGCACGCACCCACTCACGAATTCTTCCAGAACTTCTATAATTAAAAATAATTTTGCAAACAAAATTCCGAAAATGAAACCGATATTCCAGTAACCACAAAATCGACAATCCCAGAAATCACGAGAATGAATTCGAAGGTTGGTAAGTGGATTTGGTTTGGGGGTTGTCGATTTAGGGTAGCAGCTTGTTGTGCTTCGAGTTTGGTCGAATTGGGGAATCGCCGTGGTCGATGGGTAGATGCCACGGTTTCAGGCTATGAGGCGCGACGACTTGATTTCAGCTGGTTGCTCTAGGTGTTCGAATTGTAGTGAATTTGGGGTTTCGATGAACTGGCGAGTAGTTGAAGATGATGTCGAACTGAGGACTTAGATGTGGCGATCGCGGTTTCATGATGTTTGGTGGTAGCTCGTTTTGGTGGAGGCTATGCAGTGTTGTAAGGGGGTTGCGCGACTTGGTTCTGGTTCAGGGTTGTGGAGGTGCTGAAGTTCGGTGGTTGCTGAGGCTTGGAAGTCGGAGGCGACTGTTTCTCGATTTCGAATTGGAGATGGACTGTTTAATTGGAATGGTGGCAGGTAGTTTGCGATGGCAAGATGATAGTGGTGATGGAGGCTTTGTCAGTTGAAGGAGGTTTATTGGTGAGATGCAGGGCTTATATGCAGTGATTTTTGGAAAAGATGTGCACTATTGGTTTTTTGTGGCTGCTGCTGCTATGAATGTGGTATAGGAGGAAGTTGTTGTGGGCAGTACGGGGTCGTAAATGGAAGGCAGTTTGTGTTGATATGGGGCAGAACTGTTGTATTAGGGGAAGGCAGTAGTGACAAGTTGTAGTTGACAGAGCTGAACAGGTTGTGATAGAGATGTTTGGCAGTGGTAGGATAATGGGACGAGAAGTTATTGACAGTGGGTTGGTAAGTTGATGCACTGCTATTATGTTTTGGGGATGGTGGCAGTTTGAGCGATTGTTTGTGAAGATTATTTTGGTTGGTTTGGAGTTGTTAGATTGATGGTGTGGTATTTGATGTACTTGCAGTGTGGTTTGCCAATGTGGATGACTGGAGAGGGATGTAAGCAGTTGATAGGGACAGTGCTTGTTAATAGGGGTTGATGGTAAATAGATGGTGGAACTGCAGTGGGAATGGTTGTGTTGTTGATGAAAATGTAGAGCAGCAGTTAGGCAGTCAGGTGATCGGGGCTAGTGTGATACATCAGTTTGTGAGGGGATATGGCAAGTGCTAGTATGTGATGATGTTGAGGGGAGTTTGGATGGTTGGTGTGTGTTATGTTGAACAGTGGTAAGTGGCGGTTGCCGTTTGGTTTTTGAAGATGTATGAAATGACAATGGGAAGTGTTGAGGCAGAGGGGGGTTTTGTGTGCAGGCTGATGTGCATAGCAGGGTGTTTGCACAGTTTTTGAAATTGTATATGTACAATGTAAAAGCAAAGGCAGATGTAAAATGTGAATGCAAAAACAATGCAAATAAAAATATTTTTGCTATTGAATTGTGTTGGTTTTTTTATATATATGCAAATGCAAGAGAACTAAATGAAACAGTGATGTAAGATAATCAATGAACAGTGAAATGCAATGCAAACTGAATGATGAAAACAGAAACAATTTGAAATGGTGAACCACCAAAATGATTACAAACAAATGCAAGGTACTAATTGTGCTAACTTTTTTTTTTTGAATAGAAAGGAACAAATACAAATGAAACTAGAACAACAAATACACACAAAAATCAAACAAACACATTTTTTTTGAAAACACACACTAAACGAACACACGAAATCAAACAAAATAATTCGAAGAATAGAAAATTGAAATCAAAACAAATCCCCAGCAACGGCGCCAAAAACTTGTTCGGACGGCTAAGTGTCTATGAACTAGAAAATAGCCGAACGAATTTAGAAATAATATTAACCGCAAGCGCACGGCGTACACTTGTAGTACGTGGCGAATACGGGTCGATCCGTAGGGAATTGATGATTTTAAAATTCTATTCAATCAAATTAAACCAAATTCGAGTGATTGTTAACTAACTAAAATAAAGTAAAAACAAACTAAAACTAAGGATAATAAAAAGATGATATTAAAAAGCAATTTAGAGGCAAATCCCCTCTAATGATCACATAAATCAACATAATCAAATTATGATATCTTTTTGGTCATTTGTGACATTAGTTGATGCATTTATCATAAGCATGGCCTAATTGTGTTATTAATTAACACACTTAAACCATCAAACTTTAATGCACCCTCTAACCCACTTACTAACTTCAATGAAATTGATATGAAATTAAAAGTAGAATCTATTTTAAGCATGGTTTATTAACTATTGAATTAGAAACATAAACCATCAAATTTTGATTCTAAATCCACTTCCATTACCATGATCATATGTAGATGAAGAGGTAATTAATGATTCATATGACTAAGCATAGCCTATTTGTTTTGAACAATATAAGCTATCAAACTCAATATTAAACACAAAACCACACAAACATCTACTTTCCATTAAGCACAAAAGAGACATAAAAGAAATTATGTTGCATCTACATGATTCAAGAGAGCTTCATTACCCTTAAATTGAAGGGATTAGCCTCTCATTTTTGTTATCAAATCAACAAATGTAGAAAGCAACATAGAGCTTCATTACCCCTAAATTGAAGGGATTAGCCTCTCATTTTTGTTATCAAATCAACAAATGTAGAAAGCAACATTAAACAAACAAGAGGAAAAAGAGAGAAAAAAGAAAGGAAAAACTAATCTACTTGCATGAAATAAGAGAGATCTACACTACAACATGAAAGGAAAAGAAGCATGTAAAAGAAAAGAGAGCACTAATTAACATTAAAAAAAATGAAAGTTACATGAAATAAAAATATGGCTAAGTAGCCATGAAAAGAGAAAGAGAGCTTTGAGTTTTATTTTTGAGCCTAAACTAAACTAAGAGAGACTAAAAGGAAGAGAGTTACATGAAACATAAGGGGATTTTATACATGTGTTAAACCCTAATTCATATTTTTGGGGAATGCCCAAAATACCCTCCTAGGAAGTGTGGAGGCCAAGTAATCATTAGCTTCAAATAATCCTCATTTAAGTGTACATGAAGCCATTAATTCCATAAGCATGTGCATTAGCCTCTAATTTTAACATTAAGGTAGGTGGGTAGGTGGGGTCCTCCATTATTTTCACTTTGAATTATTTCCATCTTCATTTGTTCTCTTCACTCTTATGCATGCATATATCATCATGTAACCACTTGTATAATTCACCAAATTCCATACAAAACAACATAGAAAATTCTAAGTAAATTTTCACAATTTAATAAATGCATAAAAATGACCATTTTGCCCCTATATGAAGATGAATATGTGACAATTTCAAATAATTTGAATTTTGGTTTAAACAAGTTAAAATACCCAATATGATCATTTATTTAATTTAAATAGGTTAAATATGGTGGTAAAAATATGCACATTTACATGTACATCACTTATCTATCGGTGCTCGCATCCAGACTCTAGGGATTGCGCTCATAGATCGACGGTCTGTCACACCTGCACAAGGTTTGGAGATACGTCCGCGCTCCGGGGACTTAAGTTATTTTATGGGCGGTCAGTCACACCCGTTTGACATTCAGAACTTCGTCCACACTTTGGGGACTTAGATTGATTCGTGGGTGGTCCTTTCACACCCGGCTTGTGTTCATACTCCAATCCGCACTTTGGGGCTTCAGAATTAGTCGATGTTTATACTCCGGTTCGCACTCTGAGAATCCGGAGTTAGTTGATGGGTGGTCAATCACTCCCAATTGGTATTTATGTTTATACTCCAGTTCGCACTCCGGAAATCTGGAGTTGGCTGACAGATGGTCAGTCATATCTGTTTAGGCTTTAGGATTTCGTTTGCACTCCGGGAACGACGGATCTATCAGGATCGTGGATGGTCCACTCATATCCACCCTGAGTTAATAAGTTAGGTCGTTAGATGGATGGTTCCTTCCTCCTCGAACTTGGTTTGAATACGGGCGAAGTCGTTAGGTGGATGGATCCACCCTCTTCGAAACCGCATTTATAAGTTTATACTCCAGTTCGCACTCTGGGAATCTGAAGTTAGTTAGAGGATTGCCATGTATCAATCCTTTTTTGGCTTCAGTGTGATGGCTTGTCCCCAAGCTCGGGTTTCACTTAGTGAGTGACCGATCGCATCACAGTCACTCCCTACTTGAATAAATCCCACCGTATGGTGGAACTTAGCTCTCCGTGAATAGTGATGGTTATATGACGCATTTCAAAAAATCACAGCTCTGGCTCGAAGTGATTGCATTTTATTACTGAATAAGAAAATACGGCAAAGTCAGTTTCCTTATTACAAATTCAAATTTCAAAATGCATAAACAAATTGCAAATGAAAAGCAGACTGAATAAACAAATAGAGCCTGTTATGTGTAGTAGCGACGAAGACTCTCGCTGTTCCAGGTTCTCGGCAAAGTAAGACCATCAACGGTCGATAATTTAAATGTGCCATCTCCGAGCTTTTGTTCGATAACATACGGCCCTTCCCATGTTGGCTTCATATGTGAAGGAACCGGGTAAATTCTCCTAAGGACGAGATCACTGAGTTCGAAGGTTCGGGGTCATACCTTGGAATTGTATAAATGGGCAACTCGACTTCGGTATGCGGCTGCCCTCAAATCAGCCTCTTTACGCTTCTCATCCAATAAATCCAAAGATTCGGCAAGTAATATAGCATTCATTTTCGTATCATAATAAGTCACACGATGAGAAGGTACTTCCATTTCGACCGGAATAACAGCTTTTGAACCGTAAGAAAGAGAGATTGGAGTGTGACCGGTCGCGGATTAGACTTATAGGTGGTCCCTTCCTGTCTGGTTGGGCCAACATTGATGCAATTGGCTCAAAAGGCGGCATAATCACTGTTTGGAACGAGTCGAATGGGCCTTGTGTCAATCTATTCACCATCCTGCTGCCCTTCATATAATCCTTCGTCACCTTCAATCTGGCATTCTATATCTTTTCTCCAATGTTTACGGTCCTCATAACTCTCATAAACGTGAGGCTCTCTGGTCGAACTGCCTACAAACTGCCTCTCTTTTTAATGGTCCCTGGCTCATCGGGGGAGACTTCAATACAACCAGATCTCCCTTTGAGAGAAATTCGGGTAACTATTCACAAGACTCTGTGGCTTTCAATGATTTCATCAATTCCTGTGCTCTCATCGACCCTCCCATTAACAACTGCCTCTTCGCATGGTCAAATCGTAGATCTTCTCCATCTCTAGCAAAACTAGATCGCTTCTTATTCAATCCTGCTTAGGATGACCTCCACCCACTCACGCTCATTAATGGCCTTGCCTCGACCATTTCAGACCACTGCCATATCCTCCTCAATTCTGGATCCATTCCAACCCCCCCCCCCCCTAAGCTCTTCAAATTCGAGTGCCTTTGGCTTCTCGAGCCTTCTTTCGATGATTTTATCAAACTTGCTTGGTCCCAACCCTCCCAGCTCCCATCGGCCACTGCTAGAGTGGTTTCCAAACTCCGTTCGCTCAGAAGGCTCATTAGACCATGGGCAAAACATCTGGGGTTCGATCCGCTCTCGCATCGCGGAGACCCAATATAAAATTTTACATCTCAACATCCTCGAAGAATCCCGCCCCTTGTCCGATTCCGAATCTGCCCACCTACATGAGTTGGAACTTGAACTTCACAGACTTATCAAACAGGTGGAGATTGGTTGGAAACAATGCGCCAAAGCCAAGTGGATTAATAAGGGAGACATGAACACTGCCTACTTTCATCGAATCGCTAATGGCCGCCGCCGTTCCACGTTCATCTCGGAAATCCTCCACAATGATGTCTGCTTCACCGACCAATCTGACATCCTTCGCCTTTTCACCCAATACTACCGCAACCTCCTTGGTAAAACCTCTCCCCGTCTCCCTCCTATCGACTGGAAGCTCCTTTACCCCAACCCTTCCCACATCCATCTTGACTCTCCCTTCTCTGAAGAAGAAATTTGGTCGACTTTGAATGGCATGGCTGACGACAAAGCTCCTGGTCCTGATGGCTTCGGACCGTTTTTTTTCAAACATTTCTGAACAACCATCAAGTCTGACATTATTGACATGTGTGTAGAATTCCAATCAAATCCCTCTCTGATTGCAAGACTGAACTATGCCAACATCATCCTTTTACCCAAATCCCCCGGTTCCACTACCCTCCCTTCCTTTCGCCTTATCAGTCTCCTCAACACAACCTTCAAAATTATCACTAAAATCCTCTCTAATCATCTGCAAAAGGTCTTCGGTTCTCTGGTTGGTGTTGAACAATCGGCGTTCATCCAAGGCCGAAACATCCTGGACTGTGTTGTTACTACCCAGGAAGTTATCTCATTCTACCATCACTCCTCCACCCCTGGGGCCCTCCTTAAATTAGATTTATCCAAGGCTTTTGATTCTGTTAATTGGAATTTTTTGCTTGACCTTATGAAACACAAAGGCTTCTCTAATACTTGGTGCAGCTGGATCAAAAGCATTCTAGACACTAGTTTGTCAGCTATTTCTGTCAATGGCTTCATAGGGGGGCACATAAAATCAGCCAGAGGTCTTCGACAGGGTGACCCACTCTCACCACTTCTTTTTGTCCTCATCTCAGATGTTTCCAATCGCATGGTGAAACTTGCAATCTCCAACGACCTCCTAGCCGGCATCAATCTCCCCAACTCGGAGCTGTCTGTCTCCAACCTCCAATTCGCTAACGACACCATATTATTAATCTCCCCAAAGCCAGATCACCTCCACTGTCTCAAGGTCCTATTATATATCTTCGAACTAATCTCCGGTCTATCCATTAACTTTTCCAAGAGTTTCATCATTATGCTCGGCAACGCCCACCACCTTGGCCTCTTTACTGCCTCCTCGCTCAACTGTAAACTCGACCACTTCCCCATCACCTATCTTGGAATCCCCATTCACCCTACCAAGCTCGCTCGACATGACTGGCTCCCTCTAACCTCCAAGATAGAATCTCGACTGTCAACATGGAAAGCCAACTCTCTATCCGCTGCAAGCTGCCTCGTCCTTGTCAAGTCAGTGCTATCCGCCCTCACCTCATACTGGATGTCGTTCCATGTACTACCGAAATGGGTTATAAACAAAATTGATTTTACTAGGCGTTCTTTTCTCTAGAATGGCACTAAAGGGAAATGTTTAATCAGTTGGGAGACTGTCTGTCTACATAAAGATCATGGGGAATTAGGGCTAGTTAACCTCCGCTCCTTCAACATTGCCTTCTTATCCAAATGGATTTGGCGTATATCCACTCCTGGCAACTTCATTTGGAAAGACTGGATCCTTCAGCGCCACTACCAATCCAACCATCATGTCGTCCTCCACACTCCTCCGAGTCTGTCACCCTCTCCATTCTGGACAGGTATTTCAAAACTCATACCCCAAGTCAAATCCCTATTCCATGTATCAGTGGGCAATGGTCATAATTGCCTTTTCTAGCTTGATACCTGGCACAATCAACTGCCCCTGGCCCGCTCTCTCACATATTTATTTCCTCATATCTCCCTCTACAACTGTTATGTTGCTGATCTAACCTCTCTCGGCCTAACCAGCATATGCCCCCCAGCTCATTTCGACCTCAACACCCTGAACAACCTCAACTATGCCTCAAACTTACTCCTTTCCTTCCAACACTCAAACACACCAGACTGCTATATATGGGCACATTCCCCAGTGAAAGGCTTTTCAGTTGCCTCTTGCTACGCATTCCTCAACCATCCTGGTAGGTCCTTCTCCTTTGCAAGACTTTGGAAATGTAGACTCCCTCCTCGCATCTTGTTCTTCTAATAGTGCCTCATTCACGCTCGCATTAACACTAAAGACAGACTCAGACGTTGGAACACTCAGCTTGACCCTCGCTGTGTCTTCTGTTCTTCGCAGGAAGAATCTATTGTTCATCTTTTTTCAAATGTGACTTCTCCTACTATATTCTAGCCTCGGCCAGCGCCAACCTTATTGGCTACATCCCCACCATACACTCATTCTTCGACTACTGGCAATATGGCAAACCAGATAACACCCTTGATTCCTTCATTGCTATATATAGTTGGTGCATCTGGTTGGAGAGAAATGCTTATGTTTTCAATAAACCCACAAATAGTAGCGCTAATATTTGTAACAAAATCTCCTATTTGTTTTCTCTTTGGACAGGCTCAGTGCATACGCACCCCTTCACCTGGCAACTTCCTTCCAGCAGTAGTGAATCTTCAGATAATTAGCTCGAGTCTCACAGATGGACTGGGCTTCAACTACTCTCAGTTTGGCTGAATTCTGTATATAGGCTTGATTGCGTTTGTATTTTTTTGGGGTTTGTACTGTATCTGCGTAACTATCATTTTGGCTACTAACCAGGCTTGTTGGTCGACCCAGACTTCTAGTTTATATAATATATATTTTCCACTCAGCTGTGTAGCAACGTGCTGCACAGCCGCTCCTTCAAAAAAAGTATACTATTTAAAAATAGCATTAAGGCTTTACATTTTCCACCTTAACACATTTTAGGTATGCCAATAGTCTATACAGTACCGTAATACCCCGTAAACTGGGGCTACCAGAGGATACTCCATAGGTACCACACAAATCAAACTCGTAGTAAAGCACGCTAGGGTAGGAGACACGGCACAACTAGGCAATTCCAGGGTAGATATACCAATTACACTTCCGGGTCGGTGGTAATGCAGAGTCGCAACAATCGCCCACCTCGAGCCAAACTCCAGAATCAAGGGTGCGCACCAAATCAATCACAAAGTAATAGAATGGCATACGATGAAGTGTGTCCAATTAGAGGAGCTACCTCATTAGCCCATCAATTTCTCCTGTTTTAACCACCTTATGCCAACTCACGGGAGTCGGGTCCACGTATATACCTCATATAGGATCGTCGCCACCATCATACTTCATTCTGGAATCTCCACCGTGTACACAGTTGTTAAAGTGGTTTTCAGTATCGATAGAGAGTATGCCCATATCCGATCTCGGTCTCTTTAACAACCAAACGTTATTATAACACTGCGGTCATTTCAAAATAGTTTATTCTTCAAAACCAAAATATCATTTCCATTTCAAAAACCAAATCAATACGATATCATTTCCATTTCAAATATATTCACTTCCAAAAACATAGTACTTTCAAAGTTATAACACTTCCGAAACCAAAACACTTAAAATTATAACACTTTGGAAATCACCACATTTTGAAATCATAGCACTTTGGAAATCATAACACTTTGAAACAATAACATTTCCTTTAAACTGTTTTGGTATTAATAATAGTATATATAATAAAATAGTTTATAAAATAAAATAATTTATATAAAATAGTTATAAGTTAAAACAATTTATATTAAAACAATTTATATTAAAATAATTAGTATATTTAAAATAGTTTATATTAAAAATAATTATTTTAAAAATAGTTTATATTAAAAATAGTTATATTAAAAATAGTTTATAAAATAAAATAATATAAAATTGTTTTAAATATAATTTAAAATACTTTATATAATAAAATTGTTTCCTCAAATTTCACAAATCGATTCAAAATCAACTCGAATTCCAAAATTTAAATTTAATCCAATTTCAAATCCTTAAATTTCAATTCAATTCAGTTTCTCAATAAACCATTTCAAATCATCGATTTCAAATACATATTTTAACCATAAAATAAGCCATTTCAATTTCAATATATTTAAATCTTTAAATATTCAATAACATCTGAATACAACTTCAATTTACAAATTTAAATAAACAAAATATCCAATTTCAATTTATGTAAATTTGAAATATTCATTTAAGTCACTTTTAATCAAATTCAAGTTATAAAACGTATCTTTAAAATTTCAAATGTAAATAATTTTCAAATCAAACTTATTTTAGTAAAATTCTTAAATAAATATAATTTCAAATCAATTTCAAATTTATCTTTCCAACCCGAATCATTATAAACTCTATATTTGAAAATATATACATTAAATAAATACTTAAACATATTATATATCAACTTTAATAAATCTTTAAAAATCAATATTTATTAAAACCATATATTTCTTTTCAAAACCATAGAAATCATTTTTCAAAATATTTATATATAGACCAACGGTGTCTGTATATAATTTTCTACCCTATGGTCAAGTGTTACGGATATTTATCATTTCAATCCATAATTTAAATATATACGGGTATATATCTTTTCAACCCGCAATCCCAAATTCAATTCAATGAAAATCGCTTGGGTTTATCATTTCAACCAATAATGATTTTCTCCTATTCTACAGATCATTCGAGTATGTATCATTTCAACCCATAGTGAATTCTATACTAACAGGGAACTTGCAGAGTGATAACGGATATGATAATAATATAACAGGCATATATCATCAATATAATTAACAGATAATGGTGTTAGATGTCACAGGTGAACAGATAGCATATATATAGCAATGTAAATAACTAACAGCAGCATATTTCAATTGTCGTTCCAATTAAAATCAAGTTTAATAAATATAAGAATGTTAATCGTGAGTGATTGCTCACCTTTCGAGGCTAGAGATGAACGAGAATGAGATGAGTTACGGGTCCAAGCACGAATCAAAGCTAGATGGATACGGACTCGACGGACAAGCTGATAGATAAGAATTGACGAAATCAAATTAGAACTGTATCGGTGATGATAAACAGTATAAGTGAACTTATATATAACTATAACTATTTATATAAAATTATATTCTAAATTTCAAATACATATTAAATTAAATATATATGCATTTCAAAATTATTGTTTTTAAATTAAAATACAAATATTAAACTCAATATGTACATAATATATTTGAAATAACTATATATATATACTTATAAAATGAAAATACTTATATTATATTTTATTCCTTTTAGAATTCTATATATATATATCAAAATAATAACATAACTC
The DNA here is from genome assembly GCA_030737815.1 of Allium fistulosum. Lineage (NCBI taxonomy): Eukaryota > Viridiplantae > Streptophyta > Magnoliopsida > Asparagales > Amaryllidaceae > Allium > Allium fistulosum. The sequence continues at coordinate 926,316,785 of CM060906.1, forward strand.
ATAAAATGAACTGTTATATCAGACATACATATATAGTACACAAATATATCTATATAATCAACATAATATGAAATTTATGTATACTAACATACGCAGAGTTATATACAAAATATCATATACTAACATATACATATAATAAAGAATAACCTGAACATATTTTTACACATATATACATTTATATATTCACAAACAACCCTTACGTAATAAAATAAAATAAAATATGATGAAATCCAACAAATAAACATATATACACCTTTATCAATACTATAACTTTTTTAAACTAACATATATAGGCACATATATATTTAAACTTATATAATCAAAACTAGTACACTAATATATATATATGTATATATATATATATAACCAGATCATATAAGCTGTATAACAGTCAAAGTATGTTTATACATTATTATATGTTTGAGCACAACAATTATAAACTACTAAGCACTCATATATATGTATAGAAAACGTGTATTATATATAATATATATAAATTTAGATGTACAACTAATATAAACTATATATTAAAATCCAATAGTATAAACTTACATAAACTATTATACACACCTGAAACATACTTATAAATAATATATAAATATACTAGTGATTGCTGACTATAACTATTTAAGATTATTGATATAAATCTAAACAAAACTATGACATATAATATATGCATTTATATACAAACAGTAATCATTTATATATATATAATACCTATTATGAAAGAAGGGGAGATGGAGACCGAAAAGTGGATGTTGCTCGGCATGGCAGTAGAGCGGCTGTCAAGGTGGAGAGCATGGAGGCGTTGCAGAGACGAGGCTCGGGCTGGGCTTGGCATGAGGCCGGGAGATGGCCATGCAGTTGGAGGTGGTGAAGCATGGAAGTGGCGTGATGGGAGTTGCGTGCGGCAGGTGGGTGCTCGGTATAGGGATCGGCGAAGGAAGGGAAGGTGAGGTCGGCTTGCACGTGGGTAGAAGCTAGGTTGGCCGGCGGTGGCTGGTTAGAGTTTGGGGAGGCCACGCATGCATTAGGAAGGTATCAGGATTCCATAGGCAAAGATAAAAGATGAAACGCATGCTACAGGAACATTATATATTTGCTTTTCACTTTTTTTTTCAAGTAAGAAGAGGAAGAATGGGCAAGCAAGCTTTCGGCAAAGGAAGAGCAACAGATAAAAGTAAATGAAAGGACGGAAGAGATATAATAAAGTATGCACGATGGAAATATTAATTACAAACAGCTGTTTGACTCGACGGTAGGTAGATGAAGTGACAAAACCCAAAAGGGTGAAAAATGGATACCGATACGGTTACCGGTTTTGCGAATTCCATTGTATACCGGACTTTAAAACACAGAATTGAATATACCGTAGAGATCAACACGACGAGATGATCAAAACGGCATACAAATATTAGTGATAGGATCATCCGATCAAAAGTCGATATCGGTACCGGAAATGCTGCTAATTTGCCAAAAATAAGATCGACAGAGCAATAACAGTCAAAATTTGACGAACGAAATGACGTCTCACTCAGAAGATGATTTACAAATTTTCTATACAAAAATATTCAGGTTTCGAAAACATTTTATTTTCATCAATTTTAACTGATTAAGTTGAAATAAAATTACACAAGAAAAAAAACTTTCATATTATCTGATGAAAATTTACCAGTTGCTGTGTTAAAATAGACGCATTCCATGTATCAAATTTGTATTTCAAAATTTTATTGTTTAAAATTTCACAAAAATTCAATTAATTAAATTGATTAAAATTACTAAAATTTACGGGTCGTTACACTCTCCCCCACTCAAAACTTTTCGACCCCGAAAAGGAACGAGGTAGGAGAATAGAAACAACCAAAAGAAAAGTAGATTAAAAAACAAAGTAAACAATTTATCTAAACCATATAAATTTCAATTTAAATTAATTTATATTCAATAATCAATTTTAAATTCAAGGTATGCCATTAAGTTGATTTTATTTAAATAATATTGTTGTTTGTTACAAAATTTATTTCAACAATTTTATTTAATTTATCTCATTTATTATTCAACAAACTTATTATTCTATTTATCTTTATCAACATTTTATAATTAAAATTAAGTGTATAACATTTATTATAAACACTCAAATTTATTTATAAAACACTTTATATTGTATATTATCCAATTACATATTCAACTTCTAAATAATTTAGGTAAGTTATATTAGGATTAAATTGGGTATTATACAAGTAAAATTTTCTCAATTCAATTATTTCAAATTTTATATATTTATTCAAATTTTTGGTTCCATTTAAAATTGAAATCATCTTTTAACCAAATTTTAAGAAATAAATTTCCGATTAACTTCAAACAATTTAGAGATAAATATATTATATTTTCAAATCAAATTTATAAACATATACCTATATATACATTATAAATCAATCATACCACAGAAATTCAAATCAAATTCAAATTCCAAAACAAAAGTGTAGCAAAGCTAATGATGGTCTCTCCACTTCGAAACTTGAAGATTTAAATTAAGTTAATACGCAAGAAGTGGCAATACCAAAAGCATTCCCTATTAGATCAATGGTGGTCTCACAATAGCTAGAAGTGAGACGAGGGCAAGAATATGCTAATTAGGGTAAATAAGTAGCAAGTAAACTAAACGCAAATTAAAAGATTAGACTTAGGGTCTAATAAAAGAATTGAGATGCATTTGGAGCAGCCCAAAGGATGAAGCGCCTAACGAAACAGTTCATCACGTATTTTAGAAATGGAGAAGCACATCCAACTTAGTATTTTTGGGCTTCAAGGAAGTATGAGACTTCAACGGGACATGAAGATACTCTAGGATGGCCCTCTGGGTAGGCCTAACGAAGCTGCACCCCTGGAGGCAGGTCTATAGGTGTTCCATCAAGAGAGTATGCCTTGACTGCATTTGCATTGTAGGCCTAATGAAGTATACCTTTGTAGGCAGTCAGAATGGCTTGGTGTTCGGAGTAGGGTATTGGTATGTCCAGTACTTGCAAGTAAGTTTAAGGATAGTCGCATGCGGATATCGGCCAGCATCAAGACCAAGAGCGATTTCAGGAAAGACTAGAGTTAAACCAACATGCCAATGATTCTTTCACTATCAAGACATTGGATAAGGGGCACCACCATTTGGATGTTGGATTGTTTGCAGTAGGGCACGACCACTTAACTCTTTAGGGGTCTTTCTATTTAGTTGAGGGGTGGCTGCGTGGGGCCATAGCCACGACCAAAAAAGAGACAAACCAACTAGAATATCTGTATTGTAGGCCTAACGAAGCAGTCCTTTACAAATATAGAAAATCCCCGATTGAATTCCGTACAAGGTAGACCTTGTTGGCGGAATTCAGATAGTAGAGAGAACGGTTACCTAGTCCTCAATGTACGCACTCGGTGGTACATTGTGAATGTTCGAGCACTGGCATAGACTAGTGCGGACGCGATTTAAGTTTTCATAGTAAGTAGTGGAGCATCTGTATTGTAGGCCTTACGAAGTAGTCCTTTACCGATATAGCTACAGAACGCTCACGGAGCAAGATGAGGGAGTATCTGTATTGTAGGCCTTATGAAGCAGTCTTTTACAGATATAGCTACAGAGTAAGACGATGGAGCCCTTTTCGAGGAGGATACGAAAGGTACCATGGGTGGTAACTAGGACTAATATAGTCATTGGGCATATAGCTACATATATGTATACATTAGTTATTAGTTATTAATCTACTATGGAGTAGATGGGCATGGTTCACGAACAGAGGCAAGAGTATTGTAAACCTAATAAACCTAATATAACAGTAAATGGAAATAAAACGGTATTTGTAGAATTAAGCTTAGAAGTGTATAATTTATCAATTCACCCGAACTTTAGTTCTGATCCCATCCTTATAACACCCTATAGGTTAAGTAGATGGTAGAGACTTCCCAGCTGTATGACACTTGTTTAGAGAGTGTTATTATATTAGTGAGTATTTACTTACTATTATATTTTATTCAATCCCGCTGTGAGATAAATTATTGAGCTCTGATATATTTGTCTTTGCCTATTTGCAGGATACCAGATACCCAACTCGGGCTTCGATGGGCTTGGTTTTAGGACTTTTGCGAAAAATCCAGACTATTGGAATTCAGGTTGTTATATTTGGTATCAGAGCCTAGGTTTAGGGTTCCTAGGTAAGATAGTGAGTGGATGTATTTGTATTTTTGAATAAAGTATAAATATATTATGTACTAAAATCCAAATAGTCCCCAACCATAGATTTTAACATGTGGAAAGTTTTTAGAAGTATATTTGTGCATAGTTTCTAGTTGGCTTTGGGATGACCCAAGTATGTTGAGCCCTATGTTAATTACCGATTTATATCATACAAATAAGCCATGTTTTGAGAGAAGATTGGTATCCATATGTTATAGGAAGTGGAGAAGTTCCCTAGGGATGGTAGGGAGAGTGTTTTTATTTTAAAAGAAATAAGAGGTTTTAGTAAGATGAAAATCCACTTTATGTCTAGCCCAATAAAATGAAACTTTTGGAATTGAAAAGTTGAAAAATATAATTGTTAATATATTTGAGGAAGTAAATATTGGGTTTTGAAAAAAAATAGTGGTATGAAATTTAAATTGATTTTTATATGATGTAACTTTTATTAAAAGTGAAATTCTTTTTGAAGAATTATAGAGCACGTATAGCTCACTAGTTTCCTTGCAGGTGAACAAAGATTTTAAATATAAAAACCTAGATTGTGTTAAGTATCGAAAACATAGGTTACAACATTTATTGTTGTAATAGATGTTTTCGACAAAAATAAAGGAAGCATAGACTATGACATTGTTATAGTAGGTGACTCCCAAAGGGAATGTTTTTAACATAACATATGGGATTTATTATTATTTATTTTAACTGAATCCATAAACTAGTATTTTTGGGTTGCAGTAACAGTGTTTTACGCAACATCTTTTTTGACCCAAATGAGTTTTGGAGATAATTTCTAAAGTGGTTTGTATGTACACTTATTATTTAAATAAGTATATGAAAATATTTTCTAGTTATAAAGTAGTTTTTAAAATGAGTTCTTTTGAAAAAAATAATGCACGATAAATTAATGAATTTAGTAGGAAATATCTTATCTAAGTGAATATAGAGTAAACATACTTTAATCTATTAGAATGAAATGAATAATGATATAATTTTCTATGAATCATAAATAAATATGTTTTGTGCAAGTTATAAGGAATACGTGAAAGAGATGTACAAAGTGTGGAAAGCACCATATTTTGTATAGCCTATTTCGATAAAATATAAAATAAATTCCTTATAATTTCACATAAACATGAAATCCTCCTCTAAAGGATTCATTGAAGGTTTTAGTGTTAAGGGTTTCTCATAAGAGAAAGTAATTCCAATAAATTAAGGTATAAAACCATTAAGGGTAGTAAGTCAGAAACTCCTTCAAGGTTAAGTAATTGGAAGAGTGGGAAAGTTAAGAGATTTTTGATAAAATAATTGTTCTTATCTACTCCAGTTTTGGTAATTTTGAAAATCTATGAAAAAATATGATATTTTGAAAACATGTGAGGACATTTTTTTAAGTCAAGAAAAAAAAGAGAAAGATGGTTTGGTGGAAAAGTAAATAAGTTTTTGAAAAGATAAAGTTTTAGGTAACCTAGTACCTTTGAATTTAATAAAAAAACTTCAAAATAACACTTTCAAATGCAAGAATTTTAGGATTTGACGTTTCATAAATTTAGAAGCATTAATTTTTGAAGTAAAATGATAAATACCAAACCGAACCAGATTTTTAAATATGGAGTAGATAGGAATCATTTCCTAGGTGTAACGGGAAAAGTACATGGCTATAACAGTAATTACTCCTAGTAGTAATAATAAAAGTTCCTGTAAGGTGTATAGGACACTAGTGAAAACCTAGAAATGTTGCTTCACGTGTGTAGACTATAGAAGAATAGTGAAGTGATATCAGTAAGATAGTAAGACACGCGTGGTGGGAAAAGTAGACCTTAGTTGGGAAAAAATGAAGAGTAAAGAGAAAATTTCCCCAAGCTTAATTTCCTTTTTAGATAGAGACTGAATAGATTGAAACCCTTATCTATTGCAGTAAATGAGACTTAGTTATAACTTTCTGAGCATGGAATAGAAGAGATGAATAGATCTTATTCGTCATGAGTAATACAGTGTATGTTGGTAACAAGTAATAGGCGGCATGAGGAGCATATGAGTTACTTGGATTCCTAGAGTAGGACCTTTCTGTGTCAAAGTGGACAGGGTCCTAGACCTTCTTGCCCTAGATGATAGCTGTGTTTAGTTGCTGTATAAAAAAAAGAGTAAAAGCAGAATAAGATAACTAAAAGGAAAATAACAAATTTAAAGAAAGCGACAGAAACGTCAACAGAAAAATTTAAAAAGAGATATTTTCTTATGTAAGCTGTGCTTGGGGAAGTAAATAATTTTTTTAGAATAGTAGCCTAAATCCCATGTACGGAGGAAGATGTGCGCAAAAGAAAATCGGAGGAATATGAAAGTTATTTCGTTTTCTACCTTCTTTCTGACATAAGAGATCGAAGAAAATTAGATTTTTCTGAAATTCGAATATTTAAAGTTGTATGGTACGGTTTGGATGCAAAATTCGTTGAACTACACCCCTATTCAGTAGGAGTGTGGAAAAAATTGGATGAAAAGTGTTTTAAATTTTCAAAAGATTGCATTCATAGAAATTGCAAGTATATTTAGGATGTGTGCATCATGTTTTAAAAATAAATTTTTAAAGAAGCAAAGCATTCATATAGGAGGTACCGCTTAGAAATTTATGTTCATGCATATATTTTGTATTGAATAATACTTTTGCACAAGAGCACGGGTGGTCGAAAAATTGGATGTACACAAAATGGATGCGGTTGATGCGAGGAATTACATAATTTTACCTTTATCGAATTTCGGAGACGAAATTTCCTAAAGGGTGGGAGAATGCAACACCCTGCATTTTTATGTAATTAAATAAAATCAATTGAATTAACATAATTGCAAAACAGAATATAAATGTCAAATATATGCATTGAAGAATTAAGAGGTTACATAGATTTATGCAAGCAATGAGTGTGTGATTAATTGCCGCATCAATCAATTAAAAGGGGAATTAATAAAGAGACATAAAGGCTTCAATTAGTCAGAGAATATGTCACTTTTATAACACTAATTAATTAAGGGATCTTCTAATAAAGGGAAATGTACATGGGGAACAAATTAAATGATAACAAACATATATTAGTTTATAATTGACGCAATCAATTAATTAAGAAATTAATTAAAGACATTAAGTAAGCGTCAATTAATAAAAGAGGGAAACTTATATGTCAATTAATTGGGTAATGAATGGGCGGTATAAATATATACAACTAATAAATGTGTGATTAAGTGACGTATAGGAATTAATTTGGATACCGATTAAAATGGGAAAATGTGTCAATTAATTAATTGGCAATTAGTTGAGCGTTTTAAATAGGGTGTCAATTAATCAAAGAATATGCCCTTTACAATAGCTAATAATTTAAATTAATTATCTAGCAGAAAACACCTGTTATAGGATTATTTGTTTCCATGTTAAAAAGATAAAAAAGAATTGGAATGCATACAAAAATCAAATGGAGTAATTAAGTTTATGATGAAGGAAGGTTAATAAGAATAAATTAAAAATTATAACTTTTATATACAATCAATTAATAGAGGTATTAATTGACGGGTTCAAATAGGTAAGAAATTATAACGTATAAGAATCAATTAATATTGGATATACATACATACATATATATATATATATGTATATATATATATGTGTATGTATGTATGATCTTTTTAATTGGGTAATTAATGGGAGAATCTTATTTAGAAGGAAACGTGAATTAATAGGGCCGTATAACAAAGGAATAAATGAATAACATTAGAGAATTATACGTTATAAGCTAACGTAAACAAATCAATAAATGATGGTGAGGATTGTTTTTAGGGTTAATCGGATGGTTCATAGTTCTTCAGTACACCTATAAATTTAACGTAGCTTAACCCTGGCCTACACTATTTTCTCTGAATCAGCTGCTGTCATTTACAGCAAACTCCTTTTCTCTTCTCCCTCTTCCTTTCTTCTCTATCAATTAAATCTTTCCCCAAAGAAAAAGTAAAATTAAGCATGGATATACATACAAGCAAATCAGAGAATTGCACAAACAAATCATGGAATTTACAGCGAATTAAAAAGGGGAAAAAGCGAAGAAAAGCGTAGCAAATTAAAAGGGAGAGAGATTGAAGCTAAGGACGACATCTTAGTGGATTTAATTATATTCTTTTACGTTTATAATATATATTATCGTTGAATTTTCGTTAGATAATTTATTCCAGTAATTAATTCTATTAGTTATGCAAACACCGTAAATTTTATTAATTAGGCTTGAAAGTTAGAAAAGGAGTAGGCCTAAAAGTAAGAAATTTACAGTTATTTACATGTATTTTTAAAAGTCATAATTTAGCCTTAATGCTGGTTCCTTTTATTCCCTTTTTATGCGAATAATATAGTTAGAAAGAGAATTCACGGTTATGGATTAAAATGCTAGACTTTATAGAAGTAGATGTAAAATAAGAAAATTGGAAAATTGGAATAAAATTAGAAAAGTGGAATTATGCAATAAATTACGTTGAACGGAAATAATAAATTTATCTGATAATTTAATTTGGGGAGTAAGTAATAGATTAATTGGTTGGTTTAGAAACTAGAATACATTTCTATAATTTAATAACTAAAAGATAACGATAAACATAACTGCAAGAATAAAAAGAAAGAAAAAGGGAACTAGTGTAAAATAGAGGGACATTGTATTTTACACTTGCCCAAAATAATAAAAGAAATATCTTACAGTTACGAATTATTGTTTATAGTATTATTTAGTATTAAATTATGGAAATAGATTTTAGTATAACTTTCACAACCAACCAAATAAAATAGAATTACATCCTAGAATAAAAGAAAATAAAGTAGAGTATGAAATGAATCAAATAAATTATTAGATAAGAAATTAAGGCTGTGAACAATAAACGAACCTAGGTCTAAATTTACCGCGCAGACTATATAAAAGGACAGTTATTATGATAAGTTAATTATATAATAAAAGAGAATTATAAAGAATTCTATATCATAACAAAAGAAGACAGGCTAGAAAAGAAAAAACACTTGTAATTATATACAGATTTTAAAAGAAATAATAGTAACAATTAAAAGTATAATTATAACATAAGTTATGATTAAGCAAAAGAATAGAAAGGCTTATTAGGGAACTTAGAATAAATAAGCAATGATAGCAAAGATAAATGGTAAAAGCTTATTTTAGATTTCTATTAAATTAATAAGCAAATAGAACAAAAGATGCTTATTTAATAAACTTAAGATTTAAATTAAGTTAATACGCAAGAAGTGGCAATACCAAAAGCATTCCCTATTAGATCAATGATGGTCTCACAATAGCCAGAACTGAGACGAGGGCAAGAATATGCTAATTAGGGTAAATAAGTAGCAAGTAAACTAAACGCAAATTAAAAGATTAGACTTAGGGTCTAATAAAAGAATTGAGATGCATTTGGAGCAGCCCAAAGGATGAAGCGCTTAACGAAGCAGTTCATCACGTATTTTTGAAATGGAGAAGCACATCCAACTTAGTATTTTTGGGCATCAAGGAAGTATGAGACTTCAACGGGACATGAAGATACTCTAGGATGGCCCTTTGGGTAGGCCTAACGAAGCTGCACCCCCGGAGGCAGGTCTATAGGTGTTCCATTAAGAGAGTATGCCTTGACTGCATTTGCATTGTAGGCCTAATGAAGTACACCTTTGTAGGCAGTCAGAAGGGCTTGGTGTTCGGAGTAGGGTATTGGTATGTCCAGTACTTGCAAGTAAGTTTAAGGATAGTCGCATGCGGATATCGGCCAGCATCAAGACCAAGAGCGATTTCGGGAAAGACTAGATTTAAACCAACAGGCCAATGATTCTTTCACTATCGAGACATTGGATGGAGGGCACTGCCAATTGGATGTTAGATTTTTTACAGTAGGGAACGACCATTAAACTCTTTAGAGGTCTTTCAATTTAGTTGAGGGGTGGCTGTGTGGGGTTATAGCCACGACGAAAAAAGAGACGGACTGACTAGAATATTTGTATTGTAGCCCTAACGAAACAGTCCTTTATGGATATAGAAAATCCCCAACTGAATTCCATACAAGATAGACCTTGTTGGTGGGATTCAGATAGTAGACAGAACGATTACGTAGTTCTCAATGTATGCACTGGGTGGTACATTATGGATGTCCAAGCACTGGCATAGACTAGTGCGGACGCGATTTACGTTTTCATAGTAAGTAGTGGAGCATCTGTATTGTAGGCCTTACGAAGCAGTCCTTTACAGATGTGGCTACGGAATGCTCGCGGAGCAAGGTGAGGGAGTACCTGTATTATAGACCTTATGAAGCAGTCCTTTACAGATATAGCTATGGAGCAAGATGATGGAGCCGTTTTCGAGGAGGATACGGAAGGTACCATGGGTGGTACCTAGGACCAATATGGTCATTGGGCATATAGCTACATATATGTATACATTAGTTATTAGGTTTTAATCTACTATGGAGTAGATGGGCATGGTTCACGAACAGAGGCGAGAGTATTGTAAACCTAATAAACCTAATATAACAGTAAATGGAAATAAAACTGTATATGTAGAATTAAGCTTAGAAGTGTATAATTTATCCATTCACCAGAACTTTAGTTCTGACCCCCTCCTCATAACACCCTACTGGTTAAGTAGATGGTAGAGACTTCTCAGCTGTAAGACACTTTTTTAGAGAGTGTTATTATATTGGTGAGTATTTACTTACTATTATATTTTAGTCAATCCCGTTGTAAGATAAATTATTGTACTCTGATATATTTTTCTTTGCCTATTTGCAGGATACCAGATACCCAACTTAGGCTTCAGTGGGCTTGGTTTTTAGCATTTTTGTGAAAAATCGGGACCACTATAATTCGGGTTGTTACATTTTCCATTGCTTAAATATAGATCCAAATTATACTCCCGTAAAGCAAAAAAGGAGACCTTTAGACAAGGTCCGATATATGGCCCTACAAGAAGAAGTCAAAAGATTACTAAAGAATAACTTCTTCTGAGACATTTACAATCCGAACTGGATCGCTAATCCAGTGTTAGTGAAGAAACCAAATGGGAAGTAGAGGACTTATATTAACTTTACTAATTTAAACAAAGCTTACCCAAAGGATTGCTTCGCTCTGCCAAGAATCGATTAGTTAGTAGATGCTATTAGTGGGTACCAACTGCTTTCAATTAGTGATGCCTATTATGAATATAATCAAATTCTAATGTTTAAGTCGGATAAGGAACATATGAGTTTCGTCACCAACATGGGTTTGTTTTGTTACAAGGTAATGCCTTTTAGTCTTAAGAATGCAAGAGCAACATATCAAAGGTTAGTCAATCGAATGTTCGCTAATCAAATAGGTTGGAGTGTGGAAGTATAAGTTGATGACATGTTGGTTAAATCTAAGAAATTAGAGAATCATGTTTTGGATCTAGCCAAGATATTTGAAGCTCTTCGGAAATATCAGATGGAGTTGAACCCTCAGAAATGTACCTTCGAAATACAATCGGAGAAGGTCCTAGGCTTTATAGTAAGTGCTAGAGGAATAGAGATAAACCCGGATCAAATAAAAGTCATAAAAAATGTGAAGGTTCCAACTAATGGGAAGGGGTTAATGAGCTTAAATGGAAAGATCACTGCTTCGGACAGGTTCATAAGTCAATCAACTGACAAGTGTGTTCCCGTCTACAACCTTTTAAAGAAGCATGTTACTTTTAAACGGACAAACAAATTCCAGAAAGCATTTTAAAACCTACAAAAGCATTAAGTTCTCCTCTGGTATTTTCTAAACCAATTGATAGAGAAACCATGTTCCTTTATTTAGCTGCCTCGGAATAGGCTATAAGTTCAGCTTTAGTAAGAGATGATGAAGGCATCCAATGGTTTGTATACTATGTAAGTAAAAGGAAAGGTCCAGTAGAGAAGAATTACCCAGTAATTGAAAAACATGCTTATAGCTTAATGTCCACAACAAGGAAGCTTCGACCGTATTTTCAAGCCTATCCTATTAAGGTCCTTATGGATCAACCACTTGGACAAGTCTTTAGTAAACCCAAGACTACGAGGAGGTTAGTTAAGTGGGCTATAGAACTCAGCTAGTATAAGATATCATATGAGCCTAGGACAGTAATCAATGGTCAAGCACTAGCTGACTTCGTTACTTAATGTACGGGCTTTGAAACGAAAGGCGGAAATAAGAGAGTGAGAATAAACAACTCACTTGGAACTCTATGTTGACAAAGCCTCAAATAAACAAGGGATTGGCACTGGCTATATTTTGGTGACCCCAGACAACAACAAAATTTATTGCACAATCAAGCTAACTTTCTCGGCAACCAATAATGTCGTCGAGTATGAATCCTTAATCGCTGGATTGAGAATGGCTATTTCCATTAAGATTTCGGAGATCGGAATATATAGCGATTCCCAAATAGTGTTCTAACAAATTCTTGGTCACTACTATGCCCGATACCCATGGTTAGCCCTCTATGCTAAATAGGTAAAGCAGCTACTTGAAGCTTTCAGGAGTTATCATATAGAAAGCATTTGCAGGGACCAAAATGCTAGGGCTGATGCCATAACAAAATATGCGAGCTCAAGGGATGTAAGATAGTTTAATTTCATTCAGTCGAGATCCTAGAGAAACCAAGCATACTGGTAATAGAGAAAGCGTTAGTTATAACACGGGCTTAAGCTGCCCAAAGCGAATATACAACAACAGTAATAATTGAAGAAAATTGGATATCACCATATATTTGATACCTAACTGAGGGTATTCTGCATTCAGATGATGTCAAAACAAGATGAATTAAATATAATGCTCTAAAGTTCAACATAATAGATGGAATACTCTATAGGATGGGATTCTCAACCTTATAATCTCAGTGTGTGATGGCCTCGGAAGGTCAATAGTTGGTGAAAGAAGCCCACGATGAAACTTGTGGAGACCATTGTTGTGGACAAAAATTGGCAAAGAAAATACTCCGATCAGGTTTCTATTGGTCGACACTAAATAAAGACGCACTAGATTATGCAATAAAATGTGATAAGTGCCAGTTTATACAAAAGTGCCAAGAGCTCCTCCTAGCGAGCTCACCTCGATGATGAATCCATGACCTTTCGATATCTGGGACATCGATCTTATTGGTCGCCTTCAGACTGCTAAGGGAGGGGTGAGATATGCCACAATGGCAATTGATTACTTTACAAAATGGGTCGAGGCTGAACCCTTAGCTACCATAACCGCTCATCAAGTAATAAAGTTTGAAATGAGGAATATCATATCTAGATTAGATCTTCCATATAAGATCATTACGGATAATGGCACTCAATTCAAGAGTCGGGAGTTTGCAGAGTATTGCCGAGATCACGGTATCATCAAGAGTTTTTCTTCAATATCCAATCCGCAAAGAAGAAGCCAATAGAACTATCAAAGCCTGTTTGAAGAAAAGATTAAACAGGCCTAAAGGCAACTGGGCCAATGAATTGCCTATCATTTTGTAGGCTTATAGAACAAGATCCAAGACCTCGATAGGACATACTCTCTTCTCCGTAGTTTACAGTTTCAAAGCCATGCCCCTAGTTGAGTTAGAAATTGCCTCTCACCGAAGGTATTATTATAATACACAATAGAATGTGGAGCTTCGAGAGGAGTCTTCAAAATTGTTACCCGAGCTTCGAGACCAAGCCGCTTTGAGAACAGCATAGTATATTTGGAAGGTGACCAGATACTACAATCAGAATGTTCGGACTAGAAAATTTGAGAAAGAATAACTCATTCTCCTAAAGATAATGCCAAACACTAAGGATCTTGTAGATGGACATCTCGGCCCTAACTAGGAAGGACGCATAATTATTCATGACGTCATCCCTCCGAGAACATATAGGTTAAAGAGGCTCGATGGCAATATAATAGCTCAAACTTGGAATATCGAGCATCTGAAAAGTTATCACGGTACAATGTTGCTATTTGAATAAAGACTTTAGTAAAAATTCGATACTGTAACCAATCTTTTAGCCATAACCCAGGTATGTTGCATAAGGCTCCAGTTTTCTTAAGTTTTAAGCATCTCAAACATTCCATCAAATGTTTTAGTCATGATTATTGTCGTGATCAAGCAATATCACGCAACTTCCAAGAGGGCATTAAATGTTTTGGTCATGATTATTAACATGATCAAGCAATATCATGCAACTTCCAAAAGTGCATTAAATATTTTAGTCGTGATTATTGTCGTGGTCAAGTGATATCACGCAACTTGCAAAAATGCATCAAAATGTCTTAGCCTTGATACTACTCCGATCAAGTGGTATTGTGCGAAATTCAAAGCCATACTTTCGCCTTGGGGAAATAAAATAATTTCATCTCCTGGTAATTACTCAGTTCGCCAATAAAGGTTTTGCCTCACGACAATTACCCAATTTCAGCAAAAAAAATGATTTCACCTCATGGCAATTACTCAGTTTCCCCAAGTAAATGATCTTGCCTTATGACAATTACTTAATTTGTGCCAAGTAAATGATGTTGCCTCATGGAATTTACTTAGTTTCGTCGCTGGGCAAAGTATTAAAGATAAGAAAATGGGTAGATTCCTAATTTAATGATCCATAGTAAAGTAGTACAATGCATTAGGTAGATTCCTAGGAAGACTAGAAAATTGGGTAGATTCCCAATATAGTGAGCCATGGTCAAGTAGTACCATGCATGGGTAGATTTCCAAGAAGATTAGAAAATTGGGTAGATTCCTAATATAGTGTGTTATGGTCAAGTAGTACCATGCATTGGGTAGAATCCCAGGAAGGTTAGAAAATTGGGTAGATTCTCAACATAGTGAGCCATGGTCAACAAAAAACATGTGTTGGGTAGATTCCCAATAATAATGAGTCGACTGATCATGACGTGCAAAGAGTGGGTCATGGGAAGTCGACCATGCAGAACGCACCTAGTGAGCCATGACCAAAGTGTTGTGTAAAAGAGTAAGCCATGGCCAAATCACATCAAAGATTGAGCCATGGTCAAAAGTACCATGCACGGTGCTGTATAATGAGCCACGTTCTTATAGTAGCATGCAAAATATAGGCATTATACTGCCACTAGTAGTTTTCAAAACCAGTACCTATGTAAGACCAAGTCTAAATGACTGTAGCAAGGTATCGGAGTATTTTCGCCTATAAGCACTCATTTCAAATTATTTCTGAAACCCTCTAGATGAGGTCAGATTTCAAATTATTTCCTAAACCCTCTAAATGGGGTCAGATTTCAAATTATTATCGAAACCCTCTAGATGAGGTCAGATTTCAAATTATTCTAAAATGCTCTAGATGAGGTCAGATTTCGAATTATTTCTGAAATCCTCTAGATGTGGTTAGATTTCAAATTATTTCAGAAACCCTCTAAATGAGGTTAGATTTCAAATTGTTTGTAAAATGATGTTAGATCTTTATAAGTTGTCTTGGTAAAGCTATATTTTAGAGAGTTCTCAGGATAACTACTTCGGTCGAAGGCTTGAGATCAACTTAATAATGGGAATAGAGCAAACAAGCCAAGTACTAAGCATGATACGACACCATTCTTTCCAAAGTCCAACTCATACCAACCATATGAGGTGAACTTTTGGGGGCATGCATTACCCCATAATTTCCACAAAGTATAAATTATGAACATTTGAGAAGAAGATTCCTTGGCTTGTAATTTCGAGACCCATTGTTTAGTTTCCCTCGAGGGCTTAAGCATCAGGCTCAATATCTGAGAGCATATATTATGAGAACTTGAGTAAAAGTTGCAACTAAGATCGAGACCATTGTCCAATTATAACAACAAGCTTAGCCAAAAGAAGCAACTGCCGAGAACAAAAACATCTCAACAAGTATCAGCAACCAACGGCTCAGATAGCCTAAACCTAGATCAACGGTCAAAATAAACAAAAGAATTCAAGAATCTATATATAATAGCATCGTGTCAGCAATCCGCATCAATTTACTTCCAACCAGATGATGACAAGTGTTAGAATCAAAGCCGCCTATAACAAACCAGGTCATCAATCCAAATGAAAGCAGGTGCACCAGTGGGAGAATCTTAAACTTTCTATAAATAGAGGACCATGTGCTACTAAAAAAGGGGCTGGCTGAAGATTTTCTAACATTCTATAATCATTCAATATTGCATAATCTTTTTAGAAAGCTTTAATCAAAAGATAATTAATGGCAGATTTGGTTATAAGTGTACTTGTATGCCAAATTGAGGAATAAAGCTTGAAACAGAATCTTCAAAGTAGATGTAGGGATCTCAATCATGAACCACTATAAATCATGTGTGTTTTTTTACCTTTCGGCACTTGTTTTGTACATAATCTCAATATTCACTTAACTTTCTGATAACCTTTTGGAATAAACTTTTGAAAGCTTTGGGGTGTTAGTCAAACGAAAATTCTGTCTAACAACCATAACTTGTGTATTAATCAATAATTGATTCATACATTGATTTTTCTTCAAATCTACACCTCTAAATCACTCGGTTATGACTGACCATGCATGTGTAATACCATGCAAATAGACTAATAAATAGTGGGTTATTATTTAATTAATCAAAGGCATATTTGCATTGAACATTTGTATATAATAATTAATATACTAAATTCAATTTTAAACCCATAATTAATTAAATAAACTAACATATAACATTATATGTAACATTCTCCATTTCAATTTATAATTATAAATTATTTTATTAAATTTGCTTCAGATGAATTCTAAGAGTAGCAATTATGTAACTCCTAGGCATGAACACAACACTTAGAAATATTTAAATAATTTAAATATTAAAGCATTCACGGACTTAGTTGAAGTACAATGGACGCAAGTTATATTGCATATAAATCATCTATGTAAAGTCCAATTTTTAATCATTTTCAAAAAGGCACCTTCAAACAATGATATATTGTGCATGTTATGTCTCTTTTCCATCACCGTGTAACTTAGAAATCTGAAGCTCGATCCAAGGTCAGTAATTGATGCAACCATGAGTACCAGCAGTAGTTGATGTAATGAAATACTGACTGACAGTAATAGTTGACATAATTGCTTTCTATATGAATATGTATTCTTTCAACAATTCACTATATAACTCTTTGGTCCACTAGGGAATGCTTGAATATCATACTTCTTCTATGTTACAAATAAATATTGTGAAAAAAACATCACTTCTACACTAAAAAAACACTATATTTAAATATGTTTTAATAATTGACTCATATTTCTCTACCATCATCGTACAATAGAACTAACATAATAGTTGGACTGGAAAATTCAAGTCCCCCACCATTAAGAGCTCCAGATGAATGGTACACTGAAGCCGAAGAAAGACAATATGAACATTATAAAGAACATGAGAATGATATAGGAAGACCACAACAAATGGGGAGACATTAATAATGAGTTTGATAACAAGAGAAAATGCAATAGCAAAACGAGCATGAAGCAAAGTCTTGTTTGATTTATTGAGATGTGGTTATGTTGTTCCATCCGACGTCCTAAGAACCGGTGGATGTATTGGACACTACTATTTTAAATGCCTGTTGTATCCAAACAGTTGTGGATTTGTAAAGTGAATCGATGACCTTCTACCTCATAAAGTAGTTTAATGCACTTTACAACTAGAAAATGAGACAACTTTACATAATCGGTTTATTATATTGTAGGTTAGGGCATCGCATCATAGTCATGGTGATAACCAAAGCTAGCAGGTTTATCAATGTATGTGTTTATGTTGTGTCATTGTATTGTAAGTGCTATGTAAAGTTTTTACATGTGTATCTCAATACATTAAACGAGAATGGTTTTACAGTACTTATGAATGAAATACAATAATTTTTTGATAATAAAAGTGATATTTTATTCAAACAAACACTCATTATGATGCCTTAAGGGTTTGAACCCATGATCTATGGAACATTTGTTTAAAGTGTCATACCTCTAGCCACTTAAGCTAGAGGTCCTTGACATGAATGAAATATGATAATTAAAAATAATCACCTAAAAGTATAACAAAGGTACTAAAAAAGAAAATACAATTATATATTTTTGAATCGACGACATATAAACTTGAAATGCTACTTAAAATGCCCCAAATGGAATAGGTCAACTAACTAGAAGTTCTCATGCATCATGCCCAATGAAATTGGTATGATATTCAAACATGTAATGAGATTCAAATATGGAATGAATTTTCACAAACAAGTGATCATTTAATAACTCTTTGATTATATTGCTATATCGATCTAACGCACTTATAAGATTGGTATACGTAGTGTCGCTTTCCAATTGTTTTCTTGCCCAACATTTTTGAATGATTATTGCAGATATCATTTACTACATTCTAAAATATATTCAAAGTTTGGGTTAGACGGATTCACATAGTTCTCCCTTTGTAACTATTTGACATTGTTAATTTGATACATAAAATTGAGTTAGGTAGAATTAGAGAGTGACAAAGTATGTGCCAGAGAAATATATGTAAAATATTGAGATTTCATATATGTTGGTGGATTCAATGAGTAATGAAAAAAGAAAATATCATTGCCGTATGCAGTTTTGTAAAAACCAAATAAGTAAGCAACGATAGTTTTTTATGTCATTGCCTACAGTATGCATCGACTTTTAAAATGCCGAGTATTTTCATTAGCGTAGTAAATGTGGTTAAATAAGCTAAAGAAACTATGTGGATCCCATTGTTTGGTCCAAAAGAACACAATGCCTTATTAAGGTTTTGAAAGAGCTTTAATGAATAAGCTTATTGTGGTCGTTACTGACGGAATGTCATTAAAAAATGCAAGTAATTATACTCTTGCAGACATATTTATGGTAAACATTGAAAAAACTACTTTACCTTCTCGAATCTATGACATATTCTTCACAGTCACCTTCATTTGTCCATAACATGAAGATTAAAGCACCAAAAAATTTGTCTTCATGTAACACTTTGAGAACCTAAATGTGCATTCATCAAATACAGAATGAGGCTATCCTATTATTTCAGTTAAAATACTGGATAATATAATGATTTCTATTATGTAAAATTTGATCATGCAGTGTTGAGCAAAAAAGTGGCACAATACCCTAATCCCAACGATATAAGATAGACCTAACTATAATCAACAAATAAATAGTATAAAAAACACGAATTTTATAGTGGTTCGGTTAATCTGAGGCCTACATCCAATTCAATTTGGTTATGGAATATTTTTGTTATGAATACAAGGGAATGCAGTTCCAAATATCCAAGAATAGTAAAAGTAGCCTCCTTAGTGACAAACTCGAGTAGAGAAAGAAATAAAGAATAAAATGGATAGAAGTCCTCTTCAAGTTGCTATATGCTTTATATTTATAGAAGGATCACCCAACAAAATCGTTGGATGAGGAAATACCAATTCAAACTCCAGATCCAAAAAGGAGGAGGGGAGATGAGGTCCCCAGACTGGTCAAATCATGTCAGTACCGACCGGATCAAGTCGGTATCGATCAGATTTGATCACTGCAAATCATGCCATCATTTTCCACATTGTCTTCTTGCTTTGATCCATCAAGTTCCAAGCACTTTTTCCATAGTGATCAGGTCATTGTTGGGATGTTCTTACACCTTCAATACTTATCCTTTTCATTATAACTTTTTGGATTTGTTCACCTACTCCTTCAGAAATGGGCCACGGAACAAACACTTTTCCAACCATTCATTGGCATTGGCCCCAGAAGTCTCCATAGTGCAAGAAATAACATCGGTACGGACCTGAAAAGAGATCGATACCTATCACTTCCTTTGCCAAATTTTTTCTCTCTAACTACTTGAAGCCTCTTCCATTATCCTTTCAAGCATGCCTTCTAGTACTTAAACCATTTTATCTTCATCCTAACATCCATATTCATTTGAAAGCTGTTTAGCCTTAAGGCTAAATAACACTAGTCCCTTAAAGTATGCTTCTGTTGGAAACAAAGCGTGCTTTGGATCAAGACAAACAGATAGAACCATCCACCCAATTCCATTGGTCACTCAAGAGTTTCCTCGAAGTCTCGTATATATTCCATGGGCATCTATTTTACCACTTTAAATACCAGTCATGCCACTTTCTTTTCCAAGGTAAAGATCTATATTGCTTCAAAGATCATTCTCAGCCTTGACTAGGTTAGAATTCCTCCTCTCCTTCCTTTTCTTTTCTTTTCTTCTTGTTTTTGGCCAATAATTCATCTAGGTACCAATTTTTTCATGTCGATACCAATAAAAATTGCTGAGTATCCCTAGGCTTTATAAATTTCTAAGCCATTTTCACATCTCCACCTTTCTTTCTTTATTTTTGACTTTTCAACCTCAAATCCTTCCTCAAGCGATTTTAGGCTTCTAACCACCAATCATCCACCTCGACCTCGAGTTTAGGCCATCATTGTCACCTCACTAATACTAGATCTTTACCTCGACAACTGCCGCTCTCTCTAAAGCATTCGACCCCAAGTGCTTTTCAAACCCCAGATCTAGATCTAAGATTTTAAGGTGGGTAGCTGAAGTTTTAGCTCTATGGTAGTGGTTTTTGGATCACCACTTACTACGTCAAAGTTGGTCTTTGGCTGATGAATGGCTCGAGCTTTCAATTTGTAATCCACCATAACTTAGCCTAGGCCATTGCAACTACATGCACTTTCCTAAGTCAACCTAAAGCATGACCCGGAATTAACATCAAAATTGCCTAAGTTTCCATGGTTCCACCTTCACCTAGTGTTAGCTCTGATTCTCTCAAAGCCTTGCTTTGGGTATAATTCGACATAGCTTCATGCCTTTTCTTCTGCAATAGCCTTAAGGAAAATCCATTCAAGATGCACAAGAGGACTTTTACAATGCACCATCGATCACAAATTATCGTTTTGGACTCCAAAGAGACAGTTCTCTTCCAAAGAACTATCTCATCGAATGTATTCTAAAATCTGAATAATTCCCTATTATAAACCACTTCAGTTAGTGAACATTTATGTATTCCCTCAAAAGAACACTCCATGTCTCTGAATAACGTTTCCGTTAATGATTATCTAAGGATAATGAGTAAGATTTGACATACAATTCCATCGTTTAATGAGGCTCTTTTTTGACCATGAGCGGGATATCTACAGATAATATTTCATTCATTATGTATAGGACGCGTGAAACACAATGCATAGATTGACACTTCTAATTTGTCATGGTCGATGTTCAGAATCCAATTGGCACTTACACGTAGACACCTATTGGATTCTGAGCGTCGGTCACACGAGTTCACATTAAAACAAAATTTTGAAATAAAACACTTGATTGTGTTCACTACCAAGTTTTTCAGTCTAGAATGGCTCTCCATTCACCTCGTTTCAATGTTGGCGCTTAGCCGACAACTCCTCCTGAAGTCGAGTCGAATACGGCTCAAGCCCCGACATCCATTCCTTTTGGAACCAAACGTTCGATCATAGCCGAGCTGCAAGGGATGATAATTCTATCATCTCCAATTCAGGATCCACCTCCTCCTCTTAATAAACAATTTGGTTTAAGGGTTCTAGATGATATGCCAAAACAAATTGCATCAATGTTAATAGCTAAGTCACTCTGCACTATATGCCTTCAACATGCAATCGCAAAGTGTGACATCTTGCTACAAATGGTCAACCAATGGGTGCACAATCTTCCATAAGGTTATACATCCAGCAAAGTATATGTGCCTAGGTGGGGTTGTCCCACCCTTCAATCCATTACTTTGAATGTTTTTCCAGGAGCTTGGGCTTGCTCCCACTCAAGTACACCCCAATGGATATGCCTTGATAAACTCCCTATATGTCTTATTCGTGATGTAATTTCGTCAGCCTCCAATCTTTAGGGAGTTAACACACTTTTTGAGCTTTAAACAATAGAGCAACTTGTTGTCAATAATGATAATAGAAGCCTGGTGCAGATGTAAAGTTATCAAGGCACTTTGCAACAAACGTTCATTCTTCAACAATGAGTACTTCTTCGTCCGATGCCCCTTCGGACTCAACCAGCTTTGGTTGTCTAGAAATAAGCCATTTTCCTTTCCATTCCTTCCTATACATCAGTCCTTACCATCCAAGAATTTAACTTCTTATCCACTCTCTTTATAGATATTCCTGCTCGAGATGGGAACAATGCGCACTTCGAGACTCTGAAGACCTTTAAATTAGTCAACATCCGATTCTGCACTACTGCTTGCCTCTTGACGAATAAGAACCTTTGCCAATGCGACCTTCTATATTCTGAACGTTTTTTCGTTCCAATTGAACTTCCACTAAGTGGGTCCAGAGTATCTATCAGGTCTTCTACACCCATTCGTAGCTCCAACAAAGGTATCCAAGGGGGTATACACTATGCCACAAAGTGAATCAGATAACAGTGATCACACAAACATAAGGTTGATTTGCTATTATTCTAACATTTTCCACTATTTCACACAACATATGGAAAAAATAATCTGTTGTTTGAATAGCTCCTGAAATCTCAATCTTCGTGCTTGTCATTCAGACAACATTTTATCTGTTGTCATATTGAAGATATCAAAAAATTTAGTTTTGGCTCCATATTTTCCCTCTATATTTTGGTGGCTGCATATTTTCCCTCTAACATATATGTTGTCAGATTGAAGTTACCAAAAAATTTAGTATTGGATCCATATTTTTCCTCTAAATATTTTGTTGGCTGCATATTTTTCCTCTAATATTTTGGTGGCTGCATTCCTTAAATTCTTTCCCTCTCAATATTTTGCGTACCCTCTTCTCTCCCTCTCAAAGCTAAATTAGCAAAACCCTTTAATCTCACTCTCAAAACCAAATCGACAGAACAAAATCGACCACGTTCCCTCCTCCCTCTTCCCTCTTCCCTCTTCTCTCACTCTCAATAAATTGATGGTTGTGTTCCCTCTTTGTTCTGATATAGGGTTTCTTGATCGAAAACCGTCGCTTGGAATTTTAAGTGTGAATGATACTCCTTCTTCTCTAATGCTCGCACACTTCGATTAGCCGTGAGTGCTGCGTGGTTGCTTTCTTTGTCGAGTTGATTACTATCGATTTGGTATGTTTAGCAATTTTGCCCCTCTTCAATTTTATGCTTGAACTAAATTAAATTTGCCGATGATGATATGGGTTAACTTATAGGTTTGAATACCTATATTTTCATTTTGAAATTCCTGAATCTATTTCGAATATAATTTGGACATTGATTTTACTGACTTCGGCCTTGATTTTTTTGCTTTTTTGATTTTTAATTTTGAACAGATTCATTTTTTACTTTATTTCCTGTGATTTCGATTACGAAATTCCTGATTTCTTTACTGAATACTTGTATTCATGAACCTATTCTGTGTGCATTTTCTTTTTGGGCCCTTGCTCTTGATTACTGCATTTGCATATGTATATGCTGCCTATTTATGTATCCATATGATGTTTGCATATGTATATGGTTCCTATTTATCTACATCATGATATTTACTTGAGCTTGCACCTGGTTTTGCTTGCAATTTACTTTGTGACTTTATGGAGCTTGCACCTTGTTGCCCGATCTTGGTTGATAATTCTTGCTTATGCTAATTTGTAACTGGTGTTTGATATGGCATGAATTGATTTCTTCCTTTTGATGCCTTGACTTGCCTTGCCTTTTGATGCCTTGCCTTATTTTGGTGATTTCTTTCTTTGATATAGCATGAATTGATTTCTTCCTTTTGATGCCTTGCCTGATTTTGGTGATTTCTTCCTTTTGATGCTAATTTGTAACTGCCTATTTATCTACATTATGTCATGTATGTACCATTATACATGCTTCATGTGTGCATCTTTAAAGGTACATTTCTGTACATATATACATGTATATACATATGTGTGTATATTTATATTACTTGTTCTCTAAAGCTTGCTGTTTGGTTTGCTTGTCCCTTGAGGCTTGCAAATTTCTGATTGAAAAGGAATTTGCACTTATTGTTTTGCTTGTCCCTCGAAGCTTGCTGTTTGGTTTAAAACTCAAATTCATGCGCCATTTTGAATATCCCATCAACCATGTTGTTGTGCCATTTTGAATACTTCTTTGTGTGCACTGTTTTGTTGCGCCATTTTGAAAGAGAGATGAACCTTGTTGTTGTGTTGTTTAGACTGTTTGTTGCACCTTATATATGTAGTTGTATGTTCGTATGGAGTTTGAAGTGGCCACGTGCACATGTATACATGTATATACATATATGTATATATATGTATGTACATACATACATATATGTATATACATACGTATATGTATATACTACATACATTTAAGTTCATTCATGTCTGGTTTGCACATATGTATATCTCTGAAACAGTTTCTCCTTGCGGTTGTGCCTGCATCTCTGTTGCTTGAGTTGTTTTTCCTGATCATCTAAGTCCATCATGTGTGCATGTCCCTGACCTTGTATTAGCATGCTGGTATGTTATTACTCTTTGCCAATGCACATGTATGTATTCCCTGATGATATGTGTTCTTATTGCATGTCTATATTTCTTAGACTATTTGTGCACTTCATTTTGGCATAGTATCAGTTTGAGCACTTCTTGGAATTAGTTGACCTTGTTGCATTGTTTCGGTTTGTGAAATATCTTCCATGTATATATATACATGTGTATGTATATATGTGTGAAATATTACCATGTTTTGCTTTGAACTTCCATATATGCATCTCCTTTGTGTTGTAATCTTGTTTTTGCTTTTCACTGCTCCATGTTGTTGAATTGCTAAAACTTGTTTTTACTTTGAACTTCCATATATATATACATACATACATATATATATGTATGTATGTATGTATATACGTGTCCAGTTGCTTGAGTCTTGCATGTTCAATTTTCCTATTGTTTGCTGCCTGAAACAGATACATATAGTTTGCTACCTGAAACTGATACTTATGCTTTCTTGGTTCATCATGTATATACATGCATACATATGTATGCATGTATCTATGTGTGACTATATAAACTGGCTGACACTTGTATATGGTGCACCTGAGTTGGGTTGAAACTTGCTTGGCCTGACCTTATGCACACTTGTACTGTGTTGAGTCTTCGGGTTTGACCTTTGCAATAGTCCGTGAGATTTAATCGATGTCCGACCTTGTGATATTCATAGTGATACATTATGCATATCATAAGTTGTCCGTGCACATATATATTTGTCCGGCCATGTCTAAAACACGAAGAGAAAACAAACCCATAAAATGAGGCAATATTAATATTCAAATTTAATTTAATTTTTGCAATTTAGGTTTGTTTCCTTTTCCATTTTACTGCGTTGTTTATTTGACAGGTATAAGAGATGACTGGACACAAGCTGGAGCAAGCAAACGAAGATCAATATAAAAAATAATCTCGAGTGACTGTAAGTGAGTGCTAGTAAAAAAATGTTATATATGAGAGTGTAGAGAAAATTTGTATATATGAGAGTGATAGTGAAAGTTGTATTGTATTTGAAAATGTAAGAATAGTGAAAGTTGTATTGTATTTGAAAATGTAAGTAAAGTGAAAGTTGTATTGTATTTGAATTTGATTTGAAATAAAATATTTTTTTAAGTAAAATATTGGTTTATATAAAATTGTGATTCATTATTTCATTTTGCAAATATAACATAAGTGTAATTGATATGCATATCAGTCAATATTTATATGTTGCCTAATAATTTCTTTAGAAATGATACTATAACATCAGACAACGTATGGTTTTTTTTCTTTTGATGTGTTAGTGCATATCAGACGACGGTGCATATCTGTGGTCTGATATGTAATGAGATGGCACATAAATAGATGACAGATAGGTATTCATTCAGATAACGGAGCATATTTGTCGTCTGATTCGTTTTTTCTCATAGTGATAGAAGGCTTGTCAGGTGTGGCGAACGTCAATGAAAGCATCGCTATAATGGTGGAAGTAAATATAGCCAGTGGAATGCAATAGAGGGAGAAGAGAGAGTAGAGATGGAGACGATACATGAGGGAGGGGAAGGAATAAAAGGAGGAGAACAAAAGAAAGAAAACGAAGGAGAAAGCGATGAAGAAGACGATGATGAATGGGACTTTGGTCAAGAAGGAGACGAGTCGTATGAAGAGACGTCTCCGAAGGGTATGAAATTCCTACTTCATCATGTTCGAAGCAGATAATTGTCAGGACCTCCCAACGGTCCACTAAACCGAGCATGATGCAAATAGAGGATGGAACTCCTTTAACCGGTGCTTCAGAAAATATCTTCGACTCATGAAGTGATCTTGACATCCCTATCAGCAATCTTCTTAGGTATTATCCTTCAGATTTTAGCTTCCCATCCAAGGGTCTCCTAGTCGAGGGAGGCGAAACACCATCTTTAAACCTTCTAAACATGGTCCATGGAGTACTTAAGGCAATAGAAATACACCACACACTTCTAGGATCATGAACACTCGTATCCTATATTTGTTCTTACTTCAATGTTATGAGACTATAAAATCCTTTATTTTATTTCAAGTGAAAAAGGCAGAGATCGATACCACTACATATGCTCTAGCATGGGTGAACGTCGGGGATCCAGTCCCTAGCCTTTCCTTACCACTTCTACTCTCATCAAGAGAACGAAGAAGAAAGGCAAAAGAGGATGGAGAAGGAATACTATGAGGATAAGGAGAGGAGGAAGCAACAGGCCAAGGAAAGGGAAGAATACGACCATGGAAAGAAGTATCGTGATTCCTACAACCATCACGGTTCTGTCTTTGGCCCTTCCATGCCAAGCTCTCAGCCCATTCCTTCTTCCCGACAAGTCTCGATAATCCGACCCCTAGATACCACTATATTCACCACCCAAATGTCCAAAGAAGTTTCTACTCGTCAAGTTCCACCCCAACCTCCTTTAGGCTAGTGAACGACTAAGATGACTAAGGTGCATGCTGCTTTTCCTAGCCTTTGTCCAATAGGGGTGACATTTGATCCTGATATCAAGCAAATTCCTTGAGAAGAATCCAACCGTATAGATGGAAGGGATGCTGAGCTTGTTGACCAGCTCTTTGAGTTGAGAAAATTTACTTTCGCCCTCTCCGATGTCAATAGAATCAATTATACGGACATCCAGTCATTTGAATCAAACAGGAAGGATTATGATAATACCATAGTTGATTATAAGAGAAATGTTGCCAAACTCACAAAACAAAGGGACGAAGCTCAGACATCCACTGACAACACTAAGAAATTAAATAGGATTTGTGCCTTGTGCACACTCATGCGATCACTATAGCCAATGACCAGCTCCAAAAAGCTCACTATGATAATGACTAACTTATAGACCAGTTAAGGACAATGGTACAGTAGTCCTAGAGAAAGATACGGCACATCAGGCCAAAGAGATTGAAATTCAAACACTCAGGGCCGAAGTTGAAAGAATCAAGGCCGGTCTAAAGGCCATAACGGAGGCAAGAGTGGAAGCTTTGGTCAAGCTTGGGGCTATCGTAATTAAAATAAACGGGTTTAAACCAAGCTGCAAAAATTGAGGAAATGAACTCCACCCTTCAGTAGTTATTTACAAACGTTGTTGAAGAAAAGAACTTGATGTTGTTGGGAAAAATCTATCCTTTGAACCTACTAGATGCATAGGAAGAAATCCTATGTTATGCGGTTGAGTCCGGTGAAGGCCTCACTGAGGACAAATTGAAAACCAAATACTTGGATGTTGATGACATTACAGCCTTAGAAAAAGGCAAAGCAATCCTAGAAGAAGAGGATGTGACTACAAGTGAAGCTCTCGTCGACGCTCCTACCAATCCATGTGCATTGAGCCAAGCAGAATTGTTATCTCCAAAATCCAAAAAGCTTATGATTGAAATTCCATCTTCTGTGGGGGCCAACTCTGAGGCCGCCCGAACTACAACTCCAGCTTTTGCTGTGAGAAATGCATATTACGGATCTTAAGGCTGGAATAAACTAGAGGCGGGGTGAATAGTGTTTTATGGATTTTTTAAATCTTTTTGAATTTTATTCAATTTAAACACCAACAAATGCAATTCACAAACCCAGATATAATCACAGAATCAAACACAGATGCAAATACTAAATAAAAGCAGTAAAGGAAAGAACACACTAGGATTTTATATTGGTTTAGAGTTACCCTACATCCAGTCCCGCACAAGCGTACAGATTTCTTATCAAAATAATCTCCCAGATTACACCCTCGATTTCAAGGCCACGAGGTACACCCTCCTGTATTCGAGTCTGGGGCAAACTCTCTTGATTTACCAGGCCATAAGATCACCTAATCGATTTCTGGGGCAACAATCACACCCAATTGATTTCAAGGCTCAACCGCACCTTTTACTCAACGGTTTGATTTACAAATAATCCTATAACTCTGAATAGCACTGAGATCTTACTAAGAGAGTGGAGGAGAATCAAACAAGAGATAATCAAGTTTGATTCACTTGGTATTTCGGCAGAGTATAGTTTGGAATTCTTTAGAATAAATGTGGAAGATGAAGAGAGAGAAAACAAATGATATCTGGTTAAAAATTCATTTAGAACTACTGGTATTTATAGGAAATCAACAACCATATCTATTCATGAAAGGATACGAAGAATAGACACTTCTTTTGAAAATTTGAATTTTGAATTTAACGGACACCATGTCGAAATGGGGTATCCCATGATGTTGACATACCGTAGTTAAAAATAATGTAAAATTTGTTTTGAAAATGATATTGAAAGGAAAACAAGATGAAACGATTCTGGAGTAATATAAACTAATTTCCCTATGTTTTTAAATAAAGAAGAGTAGAAAAATATATTTTTAGAATGTATATATAAATTTGATTTTAAATCTCAAGTATATATATATTATAAAGAATATTTAAAAATCAGAAGATAGTTTTAAAAACAAACGAAGTTTAAAACAATAATTTATTTAAAAACAAAAACAAAGAATATTTTAAGGCTAAAACATTTTGAAAAGTAGTTTTGAAAATCATTTTGAAAAACCATTTTGAAGTGTTTTGCAAGCTTCTTCCTGTAGAATATCTCATCACATCAGGACTCGAGAACTTGTACAAAACCAGGATGTTCGTGGGTTTGTAAGCCACTTGTCGTAGGTTTGTAAGCTACTTGTCATGGGTTTGTAAGCCACTAAGAAGGTAGAAATGGGTTCCATCCCAAATGAAATATGGAATGAAGATTTCCGTGCTATTATGAAGTTTTAACATAATTCTAGACACAATACTTATCTTGTATTATTAAAATATTGAACTCTTGATAACTTGATTTCTTGATACTCATGAGTCTTCAATCTTGATATCTTTGATCTTTAAATTCATCAGTCTTGTATCTCTATATTGTACAGTCTTCATTCTTGGTACATGCATGTTTATATCCTGCATATATATATATATATATATATCTAAACTATAATGTTAGTATTTATATTTTATAACAAGTCCTAAGGTTGTTGTCATCAAAACCATCCTTCTCAAGGACTAACATTTGCTACCATGATCATCGACGACCCCTATATTCCTATTTTTATTTCTTAATCCAACCGGTCGACAATAGAAGAGGGAAAAGTTACTGCATACCTTACCAAAGAAACACCAACCAATGAAGCTATTTCTCTCATCACTCTAGTTTTCGAGAAGCTTTAGCCTCGCCTGAGATTTATCACTAACCTTTACTTCACTTTTTGTGAACTTACAGGTCATTTCGCTTCCTTCTCCTCCATCGCCAATAATCAAGGTTTGGATTCCATTGCTATCTCCACCAAGTCAACCTCCATTACCATGAGACCGATCGCTCTAATCCTACCCTCCAGATCCATCTCTGGTCCTGATTCAAAGAAGATCACAGCTCTAGAGGGATTGGAAAACACCTCACTGTCCTGGGGAAGATGACACTATCACTAGTGGTCCATGCCTTATTGATTCTATTTATTTGGCAGGGAAGTGGAAGATTGGCATATCAAAGATAAAAGTTAAAGTAGAGCCTAGACTAGCTAAGCCTGCCAGTCCAAAGAATCTAGGTCCTACACCGAAAATTCCTCCCATCAAAGTGAAACCTCTGAATGGTGGTAACAGGGGTACGTCTTCAAAGACTTCTAATCCCACCGCAGACAAGCCCAAAGATCCTATCATCATCACCGAAGTTGAGGCCACCCACTCAGAAGGTAGCACTCCTAGGGGAAAACCCAAGGATGGTATGATCCAGAAAAGACCATGCAATGGTTCAAGTGACAAGTGCGGTAAGAGTGGGAATATGAAGAAGAACAAGTTGGTATCCTACTTGGGTTGTGATGTTAAGACAGTTACCATTAGCCTCATTTGGTTGTACCTTTTTGTTTACTCTTTTGTACATAGGCCACTTTATGGTGGAGTGGCCCTCGCTGCTAATGTATGTAAAAATGAATGTAATGAAATATTGTTTTATGTTTCAATCTCTGTTCCCTTATACATTTCCACATTTTTATATTATACATGCCTATGAACCATTCTAGCATATACAATATAACTGTTTATACAATAATTGATCCATATTATACATGACTGTGCATTTGTGCAATGCCATTACTTAATGTAACTCTATACATATAAGTTTCTCCAAGTTCTTTAGTTAGATTCCATAATATAGTTATATTTACCAATTTGGAAACGCTTCTATTTTGGCCAAATGGAACTTGTTATTTATAGCCATCACTGTAGCCGACCTTTTGTACACTCGGTCGAGTACATCCGACCATGAACAAAGTCATAGTCAAAGGAATGCTCGACTTCTTGGTGTGTCCTATCTCTAGACACCATATTCTGATCTCGCCTAGCTCTTGGCATGATCGAATCTATTCATTAATCCTTATCACTTGCTATTGGATATGCATGTCTGTCCAAGACATAAATGACAAATAGTCTTATTACTCATTAACCCCTATCTTTAGGGATTAATGATATAGATGCTTATCTCTGTGCATTAGAGTTTGAACTCGCCAATCTCTAGCCGTCGATCAAAATAGCACCTCGACCATCATTGTTTTATCCTAAGCCGGGCATATCCTGCCAAGCCACAAACATGGTCATGGAAATTCCAATTATACACTGATTCCTATCTTCGAGAATTAGTGTTTTGGGTGCCTATTTGCGGGCTCCTACTCTCTACCTTACCTATCCATGGGTATCGATTGAGAACGTTCATTAACTATCCTTGCTTATCCTTGGTCGAGCATGACCTATCGAGCCATAAGAACAATTGTGAAAACCTTGGATTTTCATCGGTTCCTTTCTCCGGAAACCGATGCTTCGACACCTATCTCTAGCCATCCGCTCTTAGTCTTACATATCTTTGGGTGTTGATTGAGAGCATTCTTTGACCATCCTCGTTTATCCTCGGCCAAGCACATCCTACCAGGCCGCAAGCATGGCTATTAATACTTCGATTGTGCACTAGTTTCTATCTTTGAAAATAGGCGTTTTAGTTACCCGATTCTAGGCATCCCTCACTAAATATATCTAACATTGAGAATTAGTGAAAATCAAAAGGAGAAGAGAAAATTGTCCGATCGACCTTAGAGATTATACTCCTTTTTTCATGATCCTACATCAAAGGAGTTGGTACCTATCCTTGGGTACTTGATGGTACTACTAATAACGTAGCATAAGATTCTTCTTACAAGAACACGGTTCCATTGGTTCTAGTAGCTAAATTTATTTATAAACAAAAGAAGTGGAAAGTCCTGCATTATTACATTGCCCCCAGTTCAGTAGGGTGGCTTATTTGTAGAAAAATTTAAATAAATCAATATGAAATAACATCGTAATAGTTTGCAGTTCCATACCTACAGGATTGTGATTCCATCAACAATCATTATTCAATGCAGTGGATCGCTCCACACTTGGACTGTACTTTTCTATCTCACGAGATGATATTTCGGGCCTACATTTAGTGTGTGACATGCTATTTCCAACGATATAACGTACATATCTGAATGTGTCAAAGCAAATTCTTCTAGGTTTTCTTAAAGAATTCTGACAATTCCTTCCTCAACTTGATGCTAAGTTGATATCTATTATCCTGAGTTTTGGCAAGGTTGTGATACAATCGACTTGGCTAGGAATGGATGGTTATCAGCATTAAGAATCGATTATATACGACATAGTGGACGATGGTCAGGCAAATCTAGATTGGGTCCCAACGAGGTGCAATCAGTATAGAGGGAATGGCATAGTTCCATGAAGTTACAATTCAAATTTCAAGACGATCGGAGTTCATACACTCGAATTACAGACAAAGCAAAGATTTATATGGATCGATCAAGATCGATCCATAAAATAGCTCAAATCACTGAAGATCGATCGATATCTCAAAATCCACAAGGCCAATCCACTTGAAACTTTCAAAACGTCTGTATATTGAAGAGTGAAGCCCACGGAAACTGTTGTAGGTCAAAACCATGAGATACGAAGAAGGCCGATCATTTTAGGCCGATCGTTTTTGTCGATCCTTCATAACGATCGGTGTAGCTCTGATAAGGATTGATCCATATCTCGCGATCTACAGCTCAATATGACTTCATATTTAGGGGCAAGTTCAGGAGGCACAAGAGACCCCCCAAAAAAGATCGCACATCATTTGGAGATAAAAATAACGATCGGCATAACTATAGCCGATCATTCTTAAATATCGAGTTAGGGCCACCGATCATTATGGTGGGGGCCCTATGGACCTAAGGAGTCTTCTTCTGAAATCTTAGCGAAATATTTCATCATCTCTTCCTATAAATATAGGCCTTTTGGTTCATTTTAAGGATCTTTACACTGCTTATTCCTTTAGACACCATTGTAATCAAGCACTTGCTATTTTCTACTATTGTAATCAGATTTATAAGTGATTAATAAAGGATAATATTCATGGACGTAGGCCAGCAATGCCAAACCAATATAAATTTTTGTTTCTCTGATTATAGCTTATTCTTTGTTGCTTGTTAATTCACCTACTCGGTTTAATTTTGCTTTTCATCATTTACTTCTCTACAAAAACTATTCTTAGGTGTTTTGACCAATTTAGTTGCAAACATTTTGGTGATTTAAATGAGAATCTCGATTCTCAGCTTATTAGGATCCCTTTGTTTTTACTTGATTGGATAAATCCCCTAAAGTAGATCTGTATTATCTTCAAGATGTTGCTCATACTACTCGGATTTGTAGAAATCTAAGCAAAGCTAGTAGTAATGGTGAGGAATACTATATCTACCTCTCAAAACGTGGTAGGAAATGAAAACGCTACTGTCCAACAAGGAGGCTCGAGCTTTTAACAAGTTAATGTGAATGCTGAAATAGTTGATGCCCAGAATCCAACTGACTCTATTATGAGAGTTGAATTCCAGAATTTGATGAGAGAGCTATAAATAGCCATCGAGAGTTAAATCAGTAGATCCAAGCCAATATCGACCTAATGAACCTACTCACACAGCAACAGCGAGGAAAAGTAAGGTGGGACCCTGACCTTTACTCAGCATCGAAGAGCTATAGTTCATCGGATAGACATCATAAGCATAGGCATCACAGAATAGATAGATATCATGCAGAAACTTTGGGGCATCAACAGGCAGACCATCGTAGTCTGCCAGGAATAATCAGTGTTGATTCCTCCACCAAAGAAGCGAACTTACCTGTGCACACTGGGATTCAAACTGGAGCTGTTACGGCTAAATTGGATGATGGAGTTCGGTAAAAAGTTAACCAAATGCTTCCTCGAAATGATGATGAAGTGAATTTATGAGATGCACACTGTGACGATGGTGAACCAAGAAGGCGTGAGACGGCGCTTAGGCATCGACCAAACCATTCACGCGAGGTGGAACACAACCACCACTCGACACCAACCATCCAAACGTTGGACTTATCGGCAAATGGTCGGACATTTGGTGAGAGAGAGCCAGGGCTTGACTAATGATGACTAGGGAATCTCAAGAAGCCATACCCCGTTCATTGATAATGTTCTACATGCAGCATATCCAAGAAGGTTCAACATGTCGTCGATGCCTGCCTATGAGGGAAGAACTGACCCCAGGCAGCACATCATGAAATATGAATGGTTAATGGATTTCGCATGGGAGCATGATGCAACCAATTATAGATGTTTTCCTATAACTCTCTCTAGAATAGCGATAATGTCATTCACAAGGTTATCCCTACAATCAATATCAAAATTTAATGATTTGGCAACAAAGTTTGTGGAGTAGTTCCGAATGCACACAACATGTCCTAAGGATGTAATGTCCCTGTCCAACATGATCCAAGCTCCAGGGAACCGTAGAAAGATTATTTGGCGAAATTTAATACACCTGTTTTGGAGATCAATAATCCGAATGAACATGCGATATTGATGGTCATAACGAGAGGGATAGATCCAGAATTTGACTTCGACAATTGGTTAGCTGGCAAGCCGCCCGTAACATTGGAACGCTTTTATGCAAAGGCAGCTTAGTATTTGAGAAAGGAGGAAGCCAGATCCTCCAAGAAGAAGAATGTTGCAAGACAAAGTAAAGCAGTCTGATGAAAGCTCTGGAAACGTTCAAGTGAATGTCCAGAACAAACCGAATAGGTAAAAGAAAGGCGGAGATAGGAGCCGAGAACGAAAGAGGGATTCAGGAAGAGAAAAGCCTAGGATTCCGTTATACAATATTTACAGGGCACTGAATATGACCCTGGAGAATGTCTATTTGTCTACCTGCAATACTATATAGTACAGGAAGTCGCCTCCGAAAGAATCAATGGAGAAGCAGAAACAAACCAGGAAATATTGCCGATTTCATGAATGTTATCGGCATCACACCAATGAATGTAGGCACGTCCAGGATGTTATTGAAAAGTTGATTCGAGAAAGGAAGTTATAGTAGTTCGTAAAAAACCTACAGGATGACGGGCAGGGAACTTCCGACCCCAACTAAGGACAATTGCCGCATAGGGCTGAGGAACCAACGTGGACCGGAGGAGGGTTAGTGATCAATACAATAGTCAGAGGACCGCATCCGGTTGCTAAAAGTTAGTATGAGATGGAGCTCTGTGCTAGTGCGATTAAGCAAGTGGATTTTGAATGTCGTTCAAACACAGAGGATGGAACTCCGATGAAACAACATCGTACAATGACAGATGATATTGTGTTTAGAAATAGAGATGCAGACAAGGTGGAGGCTCTAAGGATCCACCCATGGTCATTTCGGCTATGATCGACCCCGCTTTTGTGAAAAGGATATTGGTTGACTGTCGAAGTTCTGCTAACGTAATTTTCCAGAAAGCTCTTGATCAGATGAGGAAGGAAGCAAAAGATTTGAAACCATCAAAAGCCCGCATTCATGGCTTTAACGGTGCTGCAACTGAAGCCGTTGGTTACGTTGAATTGCCTGTAGAGTTGGGAGAAGGTGACCGTAGGGGAGTGCGGATCTTGCCGTTTGTTGTTTCGAATGTTGAATCTCCTTATAATGTTTTTCTAGGTCTATCGGCCCTAGCCGAATTCCAGGCAGGCCGTGTCCCATGATGTTTAACTTTGAAGTTTCTGACAGACAATGGTGTTGGAGTTGTTCATGGTGATTAGGCAATAGGAGGTTCTTTTTATGTAGCTGAGTTGAGGGATGCTCAATGGAAAGAGAAAGGTAAGGGTGTGGACAAGACTGTCAGCATCCAAGCTATTGAATATTAACAAACAGTTCCCCAGCCTTGGCACAGGCACCACAGTCGGTTCTATAGAGATATAGATCCAAGAGATGATGAGGAGGAGCCCAAAGAGATCAATGCTGCAACAAGTGAGCTGACGATTGATATCATAGTCATCCACGATGACCCGTCACGGGTCCTAAAGATGGGATCACAGCTTAGCCCCTAATGATGCAAGAATTCACCGGATTTCTTCGAGTGAATCTTGACGTGTTCGCTTGGACTCACTTTGACATGTGTGGAATCTCGCCTGCCATTGTGAGCCATGCATTGAATATCAACCCCAGGCATGCCCCGGTGAAAAAAAGACGCAGCATGGATCTGGAGAGATCTGCTGCTATCAAAGAGGAGGTGGATAAACTCTAAGACAACGGGTTTTTCTACGATCCCCTCTACCCTAGATGGGTATCTAACCCTGTACTTGTGAAAAAGGCGAAAGGGAAACAGAGAACATGCATTGATTATTCAGACTTGAACAAGGCGTGTCCAAAAGAAAGTTTTCCCCTTTCAAGGGTTGACTAGGTGGTAGACTTAACCGCGGGACATGAATTGCTATCCTTCATGGATGCGTACTTGAGATATAACCAAATCCCGATGCACATTCCCGATCAAGTGCACACCAGTTTTATTACCGATGTTGAATTATATTGCTATGTAGTGATGCCATTTGTACTAAAGAATGCAAAAGTGACTTACCAACGGTTAGTCAAAAGGATGTTTAAATATCAGATTGGAAAAACGATGGAAGTATATGTGGATGATATGCTCTTGAAGTCACAATGATCAAGCGACCACACTAGGGACTTGGCAGAAATGTTCGGCATCCTTCGACATTACATGATGAAAATTAATCCTTTAAATTACTCTTTTGGCATATCATCAGGGAAGTTCCTGGGTTTATTGTTAACACTCATTGAATCGAAGCTAATCCTGAGAAGATTCGGGTTATCCACGATATCCAAGTGCCAAAGACAATCAGCAAGTCCAAAGTATGAATGGGAAAGTTGCTGCCTTAAGCCGATTCATTTCCAGGGCTACCGACAAATGCATCCCTTTCTTTGATTTGATTAAGAAAGGGAAAAGAAACTTTAAATGGACACAGGATTGTAAAGACACATTTCAAACTTCAGTGAACCATTTGGAGAGACCCCATCTTGTCAAAACCAATGGATCATGAAGATTTGTACATTTATTTAGTCGTGTCGGTACATGCTATAAGTGCCGCACTACTTCGTGAGGAGAATCGATTTCATAGACCGGTTTACTATGTCAGCAAGTGATTGATAGGAGCTGAAAGGAACTATCCGAAAATAGAAAAACTGGCATACTGCTTGTTGATCACATCATGAAAGCGGCGTTCGTACTTCCAGGCACACCCGATCAATGTTTACACTGACCAACTGTTATGACAGGTCCTATAGCAACCTAAGACGTATGGAAGATTACTCAAGTGGAATATCGAACTTAGTCAATTCGATATCAATTATCTCCCTCGAAGGGCTATCCAAGGTCAGGTACTGGAAGAATTTATAGCAGAATTCTCCACGCAAGATGGTTCCTCGAAGAATAGCGAAATCCCAACCATATAGTGGAAATTGTATACTGATGGCCAATGATCATTGCTCTGGAGTTGGAATTGTGCTTGTAACTCCTAAAGATCGGTCGATCTGTTATGCTTTAAAGCTTGATTTCCCAATGACAAACAATGAAGTGGAGTACAAGGCACTGATTGCTAGACTTAATCTCACAAGAGAACTGAGAATAAAGTCTCCTGAAATCTTTTTTGATTCATGGTTGGTAGTATACCAAGTCAGCAAAGATTATCAAGCTAAAAGACAACGGGTTGCTTCATATCTAGCCCAAGTCTAAGACTAATTGACTAAATTTGAGTATTACAACATTTCTCATGTTCCACGGGATCAAAACAGAGAGGCTGATTCATTAGAAAAGTTTGCTAGCACCCATGCTAGTCGAGGTACTAAATGCCCTGAGTATAAATCTAAAGGCTAATTGAGCAAGTACTAGAGACAGAGCCTGATAAGAAATCGTGGATGACTCCATTTAAAGATTATTTGCTATAGAGTGTTCTTCATGAACGAAAGAATGAAAAGCAACCAATCCTTCCCAAAGCCACACGGGGTATCATGCAAGAAGGAATTATGTACTGAAATGGTTTTTTATTCCTCTACTCTGGTGTATCGCTCATGATGAGATAAAACGGGTCCTAAAAGAAGTTCATAAAGGGGAATGTTTGAATCGGCCAAATTCCTTTCGAGTTAGAAAATAGACAATCAAATTTAAATTTAAAATTACCGCAAGTGCACAACATATAATTTTAGTATGTGGCGAGTACAAGTCGATCTGCAGGGAATTGTTTAGATTTTAAAATTCTATTCAATCAAATTAACCAAGAGTTTGAAATTGTTTGAAGCTAAAAATGTAAAAAAAAACTAGCAAAAGAAAATGGATAAAAAATATGAGAGTTTAAAGGAAATTTAGAGGCCAATTCCTTCTCATAATCACATAAATCAACATATAAGAAATTATGATCTCTCTTTTTTGGTCATTAGTGAATTTAATTGATGTGTTTATCATAAGTATGGAATATTTATGCTATTAATTAGCCCAATATAAACCATTAAATTATAACACACCCATTAAACCACTTTTTAACTCTCATGAAAATGACAATGAACTTGAAAATAAAATCTATTCAAAGAATGGCCTATTAACTATTGATTAGAAATATAGACTATCAAATTTTGATTTTTAATATTCACTTCATTACCATAATCATATATAGATGAAAATGCAATTTGTGTTTGTTGTTTTTTTAAGTATAGCCTATTTGGTATCAACAACATAGGCTATCAAATTAAAAGCTAAATAACAAAATTAAACCCATTCATACATTTCCATTAAGCACAAAAAGAGATCAAAATTATCAAATGTTGAATCTACATGATTAAAGAGCTTCATTACCCGTAAATTGGAGGGGTTTAGCCTCTCATATTTGTTATCATTTCAAAAAATGTAGAAACAACATAGAACAAAAACAAGAGGAAAATGGAAGCAAAGTAAGAAGAGAACTAATTAAACTAAAATACAAGCTAATCTACTTTCATAAAAAAAACTACACTACTAACATAAAAGGAAATAACATGAAATAAAATAGCATGAATTAAAATTGCACAAAAAGAAAATTACATGTAAAGAAAATGGCTAAGTAGTTATGAAAAAGAAAAGAGAGCTTTGTTTATTTTTGAGCCTCGAACTAAACTAACTAAAATGGAAGCTTAGGGGGCTCAAAGGAGGCTAAGAGATGAGAGAGTTACATGAACATATGGGTTATTTATACATGTTTGGAAACCCTAATCATATTTTTAGAAACTACCCAAATTGCCCTCTTAGGAAGTATGGCCACCAAGTTATCATTAGCATGAATTAATCCTCCACTTAAACATGCACGTAACTTTAAGCTCCATTAGCATGTGCATTAGCTCCTAATTATACATCATGGTAAGTGGGTAAGTGGGGTCTTCCATGTTTCATGAAATGAATTATTTCCATCTTCATTCCTTTGTTTCCTCTTGTGCATGCATATTTCAATGAAGCCTCTTGCATTTGAATCCAAATTCCTTTAAAAATAATATAAAAATGTCCAAGTAAATTTTCTCTAATTAGTATATGCATAAAATGACCATTTTGCCCCTATATGAAGATTAATAAATAATGATTTGAAAATAATATGAATTTTGGTTTAAAGATGTTAAAATACCCTATATGACAATTATTTAATTAAATTAGACTAAATATGGAAGTAAAAATATGCACATTTACGTGCACAACAAATACCCCCACACTTATCTTTTTATTCGTCCTCGAATAAAGAAAAACTAAGATAAATTTGTTTTCGTAGGGAGCCCGATTGCATTAAGCATATGCAACAAGCCGTTAAACCTCTAGGTGTCCCTAATAAGACGAGTGTTGTCTCGTGAGGGTTTTTAGCGGATACTACCCATAAAATCAAATTGTGAAATGAAAAATTCCTAAATGCAAGATTTATTTACATAGATGAAAATATTTACAAATGAAGGATTTACTTTTAAATTGACACGAATAAGTTAAATATAAATTTTAGTCGTCATCATGAAATTTAAGTCTTTTTACTTATCAAAATTTCCAATAAAAATTAAGTTATCATCACAATTAGACTCTAGTTTGGCTAGTTGTTTCGGTTGATAACATAGCGTAACTACGAAATGGATCCTTAGTTGATTATCAAAGTTTTTCAAAGTGGTATTTTCATTTCTTTTAAATAACAAGTCAAATCAAATAAGTAAAAATAGTGCTTGGATTTCAATTGCTTACTCTCACTTATTTGAAAATTTTATTGATATAAACAATATTTACATATGCCTAACTCAGAAAACCGAGGCCAAATATATTACCCATACACTGCCTTTCGGGCTTACGTGAGAGGAATACATAGCCTGACGAGTGAACACACAAGTGTGAACAGTTATTGAACGTAGGTGTTATTAATAAAAGAATTTTTATATACATACACCTAACGCAGATAAACTAAGACCAGATATACCGATCATGCACTGCCTTTCGGGCTTACGTGAGAAGAGTACAGAGCATGGCAAGTGTACACACTTGCGTGTGAACTCATAACTCTAGGTGTTAAAATATATACATATATACAAAGATATTGTTTGTACAAAAATTGGGCACAACACTCTTCGGATGTGTTTAAAGAGATAAAATGAAGAAAATAAATGTAAAATGAAGCAAATCTAACAAACACACCAATAAACAGATAATAAAATGCACATAAACATAGGAATTTAGAGTGGTTCGGCGTATTGCCTACGTCCACTATGAAATTGATGACTTTATTTATGTTTCTTTGATGATTACAACTGATTTCAACGGTTAACAGCAGATTACAATGGATTACAGTAGTATAACTGAACTTTGATAATCATTTCGGCAGAATATCGGCGTAGAGAGGCCAAAAGTCCTTCTTCTATAGGCCCTGGGGCTCTATTTATAGGCGTAGGAGGTAAATATCTCGCTCAGATCTCGGGAGACTTCTTCTGGCACGTGGGTGGGCCCACACGATCGATCCCAGGCGATTTCGACTCGATCCGCGATCGATACAAACAAATTGCGTATCGATGAAGACTTGCTACGATCGAGTCGAAATTTGGCAGGAACATTCTTTATGTCATACGTAAGCTCCTGTGAAAATTTCATAGCATTTGGACTTGTAGATCATGAGATATGATCGATGCAAGTTGGAGTTTTTCCATCTTCGATCGATACGAACGAATTTCGTATCGATGAAGACTTGCTCCGATCGAGTCGAAATTTGGCAAGAACATTCTTTATGTCATACATAAGCTCCTGTGAAAATTTCATAGCATTTGGACTTGTAGATCATGAGATATGATCGATGCAAGTTGGAGTTTTTCCATCCACGATCGATACGAACGAATTTCATATCGATGAAGACTTGCTCTGATCGAGTTGAAATTTGGCAAGAACATTCTTCATGTTGTACGTAAGCTGCTTTGAAAATTTCATAGCATTTGGACTTGTAGATCATGAGATATGATCGATGGAAGTTGTAGTTTTCTCAACCGTGATCGATCAATATCTTGAGCATACGAACTCCGATTGACTCGAAATTCGAAATGTTGGCTCTCATAGCTTTACTTGTCGTGTCATATCAATTTTAGCTCAATCTGGACTTGGACAAAATTCGTCGATATCCATAGTGAGCCTGCGTATAACCGATCTCCAAGACGAACTGTCATTGGTTTCTAGTCAAGTTCTTGGTGTCACGGCGTTGCCAAAAGGCATGATAACATTTTCCCCCCAAAGTACGTCTTGTGTGAACATGACGTGCTTTAAAAGGCTGCATCCTTCATTCTAAAAATGTTCTATCAGATTCATTGAGTAGTTGCTATCTTTTCATCAAAAGATGTAACCTTCGATTGATTTCCAGTAATATAAATGTTGATTTGTTGACTGCCAATGATTATGTAGTGCATTGTTGTAACTGAGTGTCGAGTGCTAGCGAATTGTTGTTCACTGTTGTAATTGTCATCAGGTGAGCATTCAATTCCTGTAAATTTTGAAAATTGAATATTAGTTCGTCATACGCGTACGTATGTTAACCTGACTCCCGTCAACGTTTACACGTTCATGGGTCGTTGTCAAGTTTTTTTTATCGAGTTTCATAACGATCCTCTCCTGGATAGATGTGAAATTCAAGTTGTAACACCGTTCGATGGTTGTTTTAAGTCCTTCCTTTGTATCGCTCCTCTCCTGGATCGATCTGAGATTTTGTAATGTATGCTTCGTATCGATGGATACATAATATTGGGTCTCGGATCGATGGCTGCAAAAGTAATGCTTTGTATCGATGGAGTCGAACGATCGAGACATAATCATGCAATGATGCTTCACGGAGGATATGCCATTTCTCATTCCTTTATTCAATAAGAATCCCCGATTGTGGATAATCTTTGATAGAAGTCATCCATGACTCTTTTTCTAGATCTGTCTCCAAGATCTAGTTGATCTTCATATGTCAATGCCTGGAATAATAAGCATTTCAACTGAGACAAAGTCTATTTGTCGCGCATCCCCAAAACTGGCTAGCTTGGCGAGTGATTTAGCCTTTTCGTTTTGTTCTCTGAGATTTGTGTAGTGGTGCAATAGTCGAAGTCGGCTAGTAGCTTTTTGACCCGGTTGAGATAAGGAGCAAGGCGTTGCCCCCTAGTCAGATAATCTTCCCTGACTTGGCGTACTACTAACCAGTAATCACATAAGACATGTAAAGTTTCCACTCCTAGTTTTCTTGGAAGTTTGAGCGCCAAGGCTTCATACTCGGCTTCGTTATTTGTTGCAGGGAAGTTGAGTTTTAGGGCGTAGCAGATCGTTCGTTCCTCAGGAGTCATTAACGCAACTTCGATGTTAGAAAGCCGATTATTGGAAGTTCCATCGGTGTACATTCTCCATCGGTTGGACGGTTCTCCACTGTTCTTCGGATAACCGTCTGATGTAGTGAATTCAGATATGAAGTATGCTAATGTTGACCTTGGAGAGCTATCCGAGGGAGATAAGTGATATCAAATTGGCTTAGCTTGATACTCCATTTGAGTAACTTTTCAGACATCTAAGGTTTCTATTGGACCTATCGTAACGGTTGGTCGATATGGACGTTAACAGGGTGAGCTTGTCAATAGCCAGCCTTCATCATATACTGGTCTTTGAATTCGTTTCTCTTCATACAGCATTGCGATGCTTATGGCGTGTGTTGACACGGCCCAATTAATGTATAAATCTTCTCGATCCAAAGGTTTGGGTAAAATGGGAGGTCTCTTTAAGCGATCTATCAGAGATGGAAGTGCATCAACGCAATTGTTAGTTCATTCAAAAGTTCTCTTCCCTCTCTTGGTTGGGTTGAAGAAGATAATTCACTTGTAGATGGTCCTAGAGTCAAATCAACTTAGGACGGTAATCCTTCGACTTAGGCTCCGTACCTGCTTGGTTGTCCTCGGTACATGGGTGTCTCTAACTGTCGGAATTTTCTAGAAATTAGTCTTGATTCCATGAGAATCGATGGTGAAAACAAAGAATCTTTCTGATGTAATGGTGAAAGAGCATTTCAATGGATCGAGTTTCATCCTGCAACTGTTGGAGAGCATTGAATATATTTGCTAAGTCATCG
This sequence comes from Allium fistulosum, assembly GCA_030737815.1. NCBI lineage: Eukaryota > Viridiplantae > Streptophyta > Magnoliopsida > Asparagales > Amaryllidaceae > Allium > Allium fistulosum. Next base: position 926,360,467 of record CM060906.1, read on the forward strand.
ATGTGGTTATTTTATGGTCATGATCTCATGAGCATATTAATCCTATCTACTTTCATTGATCGTCCGATATGATTTTTTTTGAATGATCTGTTAATCGTCCTTTGGTAAGTAGCATAAGCGTTCTCAAGTTTGAATCCAGGGATTTCAGCATAGCACTATAGGCCCAGGTCAATAATGAAACAGTTGTATTCCTGGTCTAGGACATGCTTCAGTATCCGATTGTATCTGGAGTTTGCATCCATGGATGACAGTAATTCATGTCTGATGGTCGGGTCCATCAGTTGGTTGATCATTGGAAGTGGAAAGTTGTGCTTTGTCATACCCCATGCAAATCTGAGTAGTTGACGTATGTCCTCCACTCTCTGTTCGTTTTTCTTATAAGTAAAGGATTGGATACTCATTTTGGTTGGAGGGCATCATGGATAAACCCACTGGTTTTGAGCAGATTCCCTCCTCTTTAAGTGAAACAGATCTCTTCGGATCCACGTCACATCGTTTTTGTTCATCAAGACATGCCTCGGGTCGACATTTAATGTAGGGTTCTTCATGGCTGGAGAGAGTCCACATATATATATGAGATCGAGTCCAAGCGAACACATCAAGATTCACCTGAAGTAAAACAGTTGACTCTTGCTTCATCATTGCGTAGAGTTGTGATCTGATCTACAATACTCATGATAGGTTGTAGGCGCTTCATGTGTTTATTTGCAATGGTAAATGATCAGGCTTATAAGGACGTTGAATCAAAGGATTAGTAGAACTTAGCCTTGTACTGCATGCTGCTACATAGCTGGCTCCAGCTTTGAGATTGAATTTACTTATGTTTCTGAATGATGCGCTTTTTATGCAATGTACCTGCGATCCATTGCTCATCGGAAGGGTTAGAATGATGATCAGTTGCCCATAAGTCTGGGTATTGATCTACTGACTCTATCTCTAGGCATCATTTCGGTCGCAACCTAGAGTTGTTATGAATATCAGGCATAGGTCAGAGGTTCAAGTTGTCATAGTCAACTCTCGGATAATTACTCTTTTGCCCCCAGTCTCGGGTTGGCGGATGGCATTACGCGGACGGTCTAGTCTCGTCCTAGCTGTGTCTATACTGTAGTTCAAGCTTTAAGAACCAGAGTTGATTGATGAATGGTTGAATCATATTAATCTTATCTTCTTGTACGTGCCCCCAAGTCTGGGGAATATCTCGATAAGTGGCAGGGTAGATAATGTCCGCTTTAATTTTGTATTCTATCCCATTGAACCATGGGATCGAGTTAACCGATGGAAGGCTGAGTCATGCCTATCCTGTATTATGTTCTAGTTCTTTCCTCTTAGCGGAATACATTATTACTTTGCCGACATTCGGACATAAGCTAGATTCTGGACGGTCAATGACATTCACTTCGCTGCTTATGTCGCCATACTTTGGGCAAAAACTGAAGAGTGAATCGTCTAATCAGATCCAATGCAGGATTGATGCTTCCCTTGTCGAATCCAGGGTAAGAATCAGTGTGCAGATGTTTAGGTTGCACTTGTTTTGAATTGCTCTTTTAGTCGGATCATGGTAAGAGTCATTGAATGAATGATCGCGTTGCATTCATTTGGAGTTAGGTGATCAACCATGTCCATTTCGATTTACGTTCTCCCATCAGATCTAGGGATAAAGTTAGCTCAAATGCAGTCTTGTCATGCTCATTTGGCCTCATGCTCTTCCTGACGGATCGAAGGAAGGCGACGGAGGACGAATGGTCAAGTCACACTCATTCGTGGTTTATTCTTCTATCCATGCTCTGTTGGTCAAAGGTATTCGATGGACGTTCGGGTCACATCGATTTGTAGTCGAAGAGGATCGATATTGACCGTCGATTCATCGGCACGATGTAGAATGCTCGGACCACATTTCCTATCGATCTAATGGTATGATATGAAAGGTGCAGATCGATATTGCCCGTCGATCCGGCGGTACGATATAATGGGTTGCCCAAAACTTCGGGCATCATTCTGATTGGTTAGCATTAAGGTCTCCTTGTAGTCATTTCCTTAAGTTGTAAAGGACGCTAAGCTGGAGATGTAGCGAGTCACCTTTCTCTTCTTTCGGTGATTTGTACTTCTGCCCCCAGTCTTGGGTTAGCAGAGTTAGTTCGTGGATGGTCTAATTGCACCTATGGTGAGTTTATACTCCTTATGTTGAGTTTAGGTCAGAGTTGGTGAATGAATGGTCGAATCACATTCATCCGTTTGTCTATTCTTATAGCCCACTGTGGGGATCAAAGTAAGTTGAAGGGCCATTAACCACACCTATTTGATGTTTATACCCCTGTCCGCACTCTGAGGACTAAGAGTTTTAGTAGAAAATGGTCAGACCGCATTTTCCTCGGTTAATTCCTCTGCCCCCAGTAAATGGCAAAAGTCGAAGTGTGGCCGGTCAAATTACAACAACTTTAGTTTGATGCTTCTCCCACTGAACTGTAGGAAGGAATTGATTGGCGGATGGTTAGGTCACATCCGTCCATGTTTCATGCACAACCCGTCGGATCACAGGCGAGAGTTAGGAGATGAACGGGTATGCCATGTTCATTTGCGGTTGGATGGTAGTAATATCAATTCAGAATAGGACATCCAGCTAGGTCCCTTTTTCAAATCTACGCCTCCCTGTCGAATCAAGGAAGAAATTTTGTCTTGTAGGGTTGGAGTGCATCCCTATAAATTTACATTATGGGTCCCATGCCGGGGACAAGAGTTGATGCATGGACGGTTGTGTCACGCCCTCTTAGTGCTAGATGGTCGGATCGCATCCAATTTTGTGTGTTAAGTGTGCCCCCATGTCAGGGGAAGATTGAAAAGCAAACGGTCGAACCACATCCACTTTTTGTACTACAGAACTTGATGAGGAACCATAGCCGATTGATGGAGTGTCGAATCACATCCCTTTTGGTATTCATATTCCAAACATGCTTTGAGGACTGGAGTTGGTTGATGGGTTGTTAGTCACACCCATTGGTGTTTATACTCTAGCCTGCGCTCTCGGGACCGAAGTAAGTTGATGGGTGATCATTCGCACCCAGTTGGTGTTTATACTCCAGTCCACACTCTGGGGACTTAGAGTTAGTTGATGTTTATACTCCAGTTCGCACTCAGGGAATCTGGAGTTAGTTGATGTTTATACTCCAGTTCGCACTCTGGGAATCTGGAGTTAGTTGATGGGTGGTTAGTCACACCCATTTTAGTGTTTATACTCCAGTCTGCGCTCTGTGGACTTAGAGTTATTTAATGTTTATACTCCTGTTCGCACTTTGGGAATCTGGAGTTAGTTGATGTTTATACTCTAGTTCGCACTCTGAAAATGTGGAATTAGTTGATGTTTATACTCCAGTTCGCACTCTGGGAATCTGGAATTAGTTGATGTTTATACTCCAGTACGCATTCTGGGAATCTGGAGTTAGTTGATCAGGTACGTGGATGGTTGTATCATATCCACCCTGAGTAGGAAAGCGAAGTCGTTAGATGGACTGATCCATCCTCCTCGAGCTTGTAAATATGGAAGGCGAGGTCATTAGATAGACTGATCCATCCTCCTTGGGTTTAGGTTAAACACGGGCGAAGTCGTTAGATGGACGGATCCATCCTCCTCGAGCCCATATCCGTAAGTTTATACTCCAGCTCACACTCTAGGAGCCGGAGTTAGTTAGAGGATTGTCGTGTATCAATCCCTTATTGTCGCAGTGTAATGGCTTGTCCCTGAGCTCGGGGTTTCACTTAGCAAGTGATCGGTGGGATCTCGATTAACTTCCACTTATGTGCCCCTCAACGAAGGATGAGATTTAGTTTATGGACGGTTGGATCACGTCCATGTTCGTTTGGATTCCACTTTTGCTAAGCCTAAGGAGTAAGATTAGTGTTTTGGCAAGCTTTGTGCTCGAGCATAGGAAAGGATGGTCGAACTACATCCACTTTGAGTTGTGTATTTTCCCTTAAGTCGGGTGCAAGAGTTGGAGAGCAGACAGTCGAGTCACGTCCAATTTATACTTTGCATTCTTTCGATCGAGCTAAGGAAGAGAGTTGAAATGACAGCTGGTGATGGTTAGTGAGTAAGTAGTCAGTCGTTGATGACTTTAAATTAAGAGTTGGACCCTGATGAAGTTGGTTTAAAGCAAGACTGTTTTGCCGAATTACAGAAGCAAACTGAAGAGTGAACGGTCAAATCATATCCACTTTTTACATGTGTTCTCAAATAATCCCAAGTGTCTAATGTAGGATTGGATGCATGGATGGTGACGTCACATCCACCCTTGGTGTAATTTCGATTTTATCAGGCATCAGAAGAAGCATAAGTATTTTGGCGAGCTTCAAGTACGAGATGGAGAGTGCATTGTTGGGACATATAACTCCAAGTCTTTCTTACATCTCCTAACAAAATTGCATAGGCGGATGAGTGGATGATCGGTTGCATCCACTTTGTACTAGAGTCTGGACCATGTCGACCTCTTCCGCTTTGATGCCTTTCCCACAGTCAGGGGCATATAGTAGACAATGAGTTGTTGAATCATGCTCGTCATGATGATACATCAATGATTTGATCATAGTCCGCGGAGGTTGTTTTGCACCCAATCTTAAGTACTCAGTTACCTGCATCATTTGCAAGTAGTTTAATTCAAGTAGGTCATATTTCGCAACGTAAATGAAATTGAATTAGAAATAATTCAAAAGAGATCAGATCAAATCTCATTGATAAGTGAGGCAGCATCGTATGCTCGCTATTGCACTTCAGTCCAGCCCTTCTCAGTTGGAAGTCTAACACAAATGGTTCAATTTGATCAAAGTCCTTGATCGATATGGGTCGGATGTTCCCGGTCCTTCGTTTTATGGGGCTTGCACATATTGTCGGAGCTATCCTTCTTGGAGCAGCCTTATAGCATTGGCGTTCACGGTAGCCATCTAGAGAAGAGGAGTTTTTCGATCTATAGTATGGAGAAGGTCCCCCCTTTATCTTGCTATGTCGATCCTTCATCTGATTCATCAACTCAAAATTGGCCTAGACATGTTGGTGCAGTCGTGGGCGGCGGTCCACCAGTTCCCTTATCAAAGTCTGGAAATAAGCGATGGTGATGAATTCATTTATGGGTATCGGCAGCAACTGGCTGTGAGCTTTGGATAAATTCGTTGGCTGCCAGCTTCTTCATTCACTTCAACAGTATGAGAAGTATAACTGGTATGTCTAACCTTATTGACGGTCTTCTCTGAGGAATGGGAAAGACATCTGCGTTTGATGGCATTCATCACCCTTGGCGAAATCCACGCGCCATTCCCACTTCATAAGGTAGTGTCGGGGGTAGTATTTTCATAGTACACCGACATAATTAACATGTTGAATTTTCACTGGAAGTTCTGCATGTAGGATGGTTTCAACGAATAGGTCTTGACTGGGAAAGATTCTCCAATCGACATTATGATCAGGTCCATTTTATGGCTACGGGGTCTTGTAACACTGGTGAATGATGTATGCACGATTGCCCGACGTTCGAGCGGTTTGCTGATGCCGATTGGATGGTGAGTTGGTTAAGATGGGCTCATAGGTTGGTGACTATTTCTAATTTTCACCCAGGTAGGAGGCCCATATAAGATAGTGAGGAAGTCCTCTTAAGGTTCTATGTCGTGCTTCTAGTCATATGGACACGGTATGATTAAGATGCGGGCATTTGAAGATGGTTCAGAGGTGACCAGCTATGTTTTGAGTTAGCAGAGTAGACAGTGTTGGGCAGTCGTCATATTAGCCATCGTACCATAGTTGTCAATTCATGAGTTTAAAAGCTAGTCAATTGGGGAAGGTTGCAGTCCACCTTAGAAGCATGACATATTAACCAACTCTAGTTCTTGGCGTATTAGCTAGATTCTCCAGCCTCTGGGAGCACCGGTTGAGTAGTATTCTTTTAACCATTCCTTGATTGCAATTCAGCATTTGTTGTTGTGATCTCCTATGTCTTGTTTAGTCTTGGAACAATTAGAAGCGTGGATGGAATGTTCGTTCATTAAATTGAGATTTGAATTCACTATGCGGGTGCTCTGCACTGCAGCTAGGGTTCGAACGATACAAATGTTGGTGAAATTGAACGATCCGAATAGTGGACAATTGGATCGATACGAAATGCACACGGTTGGATCGATAAGAAGTGGTATTTGAGGATTATTATGAAATGCACGTTGCAGGATCGATACAAAGTGGTATCTGAGGATCGATATGAAATGCGCGCGGTTGGATCGATACGAAGTGTATCTGAGGATCGATACGAATTGGACACGTCTGGATCGATACGAAGTGTGATCAATACGAATAGAGCAGTTGCGAACGATACGAACATAGCAGTTGCGATCGATACGAACAGAGCAGTTGCGATCGATACGAACAGAGCAGTTGCGATCGATACGAACAGAGTGTGAAAATCGATACGAATTGGACGCAGATGGATCGATACGAACTGTGTGTGAGAATCGATACGAATAGGATGCAGATGGATCGATACGAACTGTGTGTGAGTATCGATATGAAATGCACATGGCTGGATCGATACAAAGTTGATCGATATGAAAACCAATCGATACGAAAAGTGATCGATACGAAAGTCGATCGATACGAAAACTGATCGATACGAATAATCGATCGATATGAAAGCTGATCGATACGAAGTTAGATCGATACGAATGTTGGTATATTTTCTGGATGTGAATACATGGATATGAAAATCACCATATTTTCTGGATAAGAAATGATGGATACGAAAATGATCATATTTTCTGGATACGAAATAATGGATACGAAAATGATCATATTTTCTAGATACGAAAATATGAATACAAAATTCACCATATTTTCTGGATACGAAAACATGGGTATGAATATCACCATATTTTCTGGATACGAAAACATGGATACGAAATTCACCATATTTTCATGGATACGAAATGATGGATACGAAAATGATCATATTTTCAAGGATACGAAAATATGGATACGAAATTCACCATATTTTCTGGATTTGAAAACATGGATACGAAATTGATCATATTTTCTGGATACGAAAATATGAATACGAAATTCACCCTATTTTCTGGATACGAAACATGGGTACGAAATTCACCATATTTTCATGGATACAAAATGATGGATACGAAAATGATCATATTTTCATGGATACGAAAATGTGGATATGAAATTCACCATATTTTCTGGATTCGAAAACATGGATACGAAATTCATCGTATTTTCATAGATACGAATATATGGGTACGAAATTCATCATATTTTCATGGATACGAAAATATGGGTACGAAATTCATCATGAGTGTAGTTCCCCTTAGATTTGGAGCAATCTGAATAGAATAGAAGAAACCACTGGACGGCAGGTCTGGATCTCCTCCTTAGATGTTTGCAATCCAACGATGGTAGTAGATCCACTGAGTAGGAGAAAAGTTGGGTTTTTTCTCAGTGAGAGCACCAAAGTGTTTGTACCAAAATTGGGCACAACACTCTTCGGATGTGTTTGAAGAGATAAAATGAAGAAAATAAATGTAAAATGAAGCAGATCTAACAAACACACCAATAAACAGATAAGAAAATGCACAAAAACACAGTAATTTAGAGTGGTTTGACGTATTGCCTACGTCCACTATGAAATTGATGACTTTATTGATGTTTCTTTGATGATTACAACTGATTTCAGCGGTTAACAACATATTACAATGGATTACAGTAGTATAACCGAAGTTTGATAATCATTTCGACCGAATATCGGCGTAGAGAGGCCAAAAGTCCTTCTTTTATAGGCCCTGGGCTCTATTTATAGGCATATGAGGCAAATATCTCGCTCAGACCTCGAGAGACTTCTTCTGGCACGTGGGCGGGCCCACACGATCGATCCCAGGCGATTTCGACTAGATCCGTGATTGATACGAACGAATTTCGTATCAATCAAGACTTGCTCCAATCGAGTCAAAATTTGGCAGGAACATTCATCATGTTGTATGTAAGCTGCTTTGAAAATTTCATAGCATTTGGACTTGTAGATCATGAGATATGATCGATGGAAGTTGGAGTTTTTTCATTCGCGATCGATACGAACGAATTTCGTATCAATGAAGACTTGCTCCGATCGAGTCGAAATTTGGTAGGAAAATTCTTTATGTCATACGTAAGCTCCTGTGAAAATTTCATAGCATTTGGACTTGTAGATCATGAGATATGATCGATGCAAGTTGGAGTTTTTCCATTCGCGATCGATACGAACTAATTTCGTATCGATAAAGACTTGCTCCGATCATGTCGAAATTTGGAAGGAAAATTCTTTATGTCATACGTAAGCTCCTGTGAAAATTTCATAGCATTTGGACTTGTAGATCATGAGATATGATCGATGCAAGTTGGAGTTCTTCCTTCCGCGATCGATACGAACGAATTTCATATCGATGAAGACTTGCTCCGATCGAGTTGAAATTTGGCAGGAACATTCTTTATGTCATATGTAAGCTGCTGTGAAAATTCATAGCATTTGGACTTGTAGATCAAGAGATATGATCGATGCAAGTTGGAGTTTTCTCAACCGTGATCGATCAATATCTTGAGCATACGAACTCCGATTGACTCGAAATTCGGAACGTTGGCTCTCATAGCTTTACTTGTCGTGTCATATCAATTTTAGCTCGATCCGGACTCGGACAAAATTTGTCGATATCCATAGTGAGCCTACGTATAACCGATCTCCAAGAAGAATTGTCATTGGTTTCTAGTCAAGTTCTTGGTGTCACGGTCTTGCCAAAAGGCAGGATAACATATATATATATATGCTATATATATATATATATTTTTTGAAGAGAGAGTTTTGTGAAATCATCTTAGCACCATTAAACTTAGAAGATAAAAAATGTTATATCGTTTTCTTTAAATCCACCACTTTTTAAAACAAAGATTTTCAATTATGATATACTTCATAATCATCACCATGAATCTTCCTATATACTAGTTAAACCATAGTTACTAGTAATCAAACTTTATTTTTATTTTTATTAAGACAAATAAATTTTCAAAAATTTCAATTTAATAACCAAAATCCTATACTTATCCTATGGTGTTTCTTTAAAAGTAAATCAAAATGGTAGAATGAAAATTTGTTTTGGATTTTTTTTAATTTTTTTTTTGGAATTTTTTTAGTTTTGGAAAGAAAATACAAAAAATTAACCATGAAAAATGAAGATGAGACTCCCCCCACACTTGATTTTGATTGTGTCCCCACAGTCAACTCAAGTGAAAGGAGAAAATAAAATAAAAATATGACCTATATTTACATGAAACGATTATTATTTACACGACATCAGAAAGTATATCGTTAAAGGGTTAATAAAACGGTCTTCCAAAGACCAATTCATTTGTCTCGTCCAATACGAGAGACACAGCTTAAGCTTAGAAAACCAAATCATAAAAGATTTCAAAGTTGAATGTTGATTTGGAAAAACGAATGTCGTTTATTAAAATCGTGTGAGTTATTTTATTTTCGATGATTTTTTGGGTAGATAGAATAATTGGTTGAAGTTCAAGTCTATTTTCACCAAATTAAAATTCAAACATATCATTGAAAACTTCTTTAGAATTATTGATTTCAAAATCAAAATGGTGACTTAAATCTTCCCCTTCAGAATTTAACAACTCATTTTTGAAAAGTCCAAAAAAATTGTGTTTATTAAATTCTTCTTCCTTCGATGGATTATCAACAACTTCATTGTATGTATCAATTTCAAAATCCAAAGTTGTTGTATTCAAATTTTCAAAATCGAAAAAAGGAAGATCGAATTTTAAATTTGGCTCCACACTCTCAAAAGAATTGAAACCCAACTCAATTACCAAATTTACAACAACTTCATTAAGATTGTCATTTTCAATTTCAAAAGTTGTTATTTGAAAATCGTCAATTTTGGTAAAAGGTGGATTGTCACTTGACTTGTCACATGTTGGGATTTGATTTTGTTTTTCATGTTGTTTCATATATGTCTCAAACAATAAATCCATGTGATCTTTGTAAATTTCATCCTTTTGCTCAACAAAATCAAATTTATAATTATTAATTTGAAAATTTCCAATTTGAACTTGTTGAGAATGATAATTATCAATCGCATCAAAGTCGAGATTATTTTCATTGCCAAAATTATTTGAAAAGTGGTTCACATTTTCGTTTTGACTTTGAAATTCATTTTGGGGTTAGAAGTTATATTGGCATGAGTTATAATCGAATTCATCTGAATTTTGAAGTGAATTCAAATTTTGATTATTTTGAAAACATTGACTTGAATTATTGCACAAATATGAATTACACAAATCATTTATCTTTTGATTTTGTTGTGTAGAGAGTTCAAGTAAAGACAAAATCATTTCAATGTTATTTTCAAGATTTGAGGGTTGGTCATCAATTTGAAAATTTTGTTCAAAATTTGAATTATTTGTATGATAGTTGTCATTAAAATATCCATAAGAATTTGGAGTGAAATTATGTGGATTATATTGATTTTCACAACTATTGTAAAATTCGTGCGAGTAGGGAAACTTGTACGTTTTGAAGAATTTTTTTTTAGATTTTATTATTAAAGGAAAACTATGTACCAAAAGGAATTTATTTTTCAACGGGGAAATTCTTTTTAGATTTTTCAAAAAAAAAATTAAAAAGATTTCTAAATTTTTTTTGGGTTTTTATTTTTCAATAAAAATCGAACTTAAAATTTTTTTTTGGATTTTTTTTTGGTAGAAATTTTTTAAAAGAAAGGATTTAAAAAACTAAGTTAAGAAATATTTACAATTTTTCTAGTTTTGGATTTTGAATTTTTTTTTAAAATATTCATGAACTAATGAAACTAAATGAATGCAAGGGTTTAATTACAAATTTTCTATCCTAAGTAGCTCCTAACGCAAAATTGTATAATCATACTTTGTCTTAAATCAACAAGATAGTTCTCAACCAGGTAACGGGCTGGATTTATCGATGCACCACGAATCACTGTAGCAATGCAACCAAAGGTTTAAGTACCTTTAGAGAAATAATCAGTATAATATTTATGAATCACTGTAATATTTATAACTGATTATTGCTCTGTCGTAGCCTAGACACCAAAAAATTAAATTTTCGAAAGAGAACAACTTGCCAATATTTAAGCGTTATCGATGTCTAACAATTATTATTAATCAAATTCTAATATGAAATGCAAAAATGAAATTAAACGTGACTTAACAATGCAACTACGAATGAAATTTGTTTCTGTTTCTGAAAATCATTTTTTTAATGCAAGCAACTAACAATGCAAGGCAAATAAAAATAAGAGATAGGGGGCACGATACTAGAGCGTGCAGAATTTATTAGCAATTTTTTTTAGTGGCAATTTAATTTATAAGCAGGCAAAGCAAAGAAAGCAATCCTCTCGATTTTCTACGTTGGAAACTTGAAACCAAAAAGAATATATATATATAGACAATGTTATTGAAAAAATTTATTTATTATATATATATTTTTAAAAGGAAGTAAATTTAAAACTTAAACCAAAATGTTGAAAAAGAGAAATGATTTCTTTCTATTTTTTAATCAAGGAAGAAGTACAACAAAACAAAGCAAATGAAAGCAAAACAATTGGAAGCAATTGAAACTTGCTTTTTTTAACTTTGAAGCTCTTAACAAAAGAAACTCAAAAGATAACTTAACAAAAGAAGGAAAAACAAATTTAACAGGCTTAAATTTATTAGGGCCTGGCCGACAAACTCAACATAAAACAAAATACGCACAAAACACTCAAAATTCAGCTCTCACAACATTAAAAGTTCCAAAAAAAACACAATACAGAAATCAAATTTCTAATCGAATTCCCCAAATCAATTTTCTCAACCCAGTAAGCAAATTCCAAATAAAAATCCAAATCGACTTTCCCAAAACATAATTCCAAATCAAATTCCAATAACCGTGATTTGCTGAGTTCAAGTTCGCAGTTCATTGGATGAATGACATGATTTCAGATCGTGTTTGCGGTTTGTGATTTGAGGAGGGTCGCAGATAATCGTAGTGGAGGTGGTCGCGATTTTTGTTTGGATATGGGTGTGTTCAGGTGGCAGTGCGCAAATAATTACAGTGTGGGATTTTTTGTTTCGATTTTTGTTTGTCATGACTTTTATTTTGATGTGGCATTTTTGGTTGCAGACAATTGTAATGGGGTATGGTTGTTCGTTTATGGTAGTGAGCAGGCAGTTTTGTGAAGTTTGTATGCAAAGCAAGGTGGATTGCTTTGTTGCTGAAGCTAGTTTTTTTGGAGTAGGTGGTTAGTAGTGATGGATGTGGGAATGGTCGGCGAGGCGACAGGCATGGTTGAGAAAATAGGCACTTGGGGGAAACTGCAAGAGGAGAAGAGTGTATCGGTAGTGCACTGTGATGATGTTTGAACGACAGGTTATGGAGTGTTGAATGATTGTTTAGAAGTGTTGAATGATGCTGCTTGGGGAATGTTTGCACTGCACTGTGATGATGAGTAGATGTGAGATGTTGTATATATGGGTGAGAAGGACTTTGTGGTCAGAGATGAGTTGGTTAATGAAGTGGTGGTCAAGGGAAGGGGTCAGGAGATGACACTGTTTCTTGAAGGTGAGTTGTAGTGAGGCAAGGCTCTGGGTTGGTTGTTGCAGCATCAGGTGTAGTAGTTGAGATGATTTCGAAAGTTATAGGAGGTCATAGGTGGATGTTCAGTGTGGGTAGTTCTGATGGTGTTGTGATGAAGGAAGTGTTTTCTGGATGGTGGCTGGAAGTTTGTGAATGCACAGGAAATGTAGTAATGTACACTATGATAGAGATGTATATGAATGGAGAGGGTGGACTGTTGGGTGGGGATGTTGTTTTTTTAGGTGATGTTGATGGATTGTGTTTCAGGTTGTAGTTCTATGTGATGGTGCAGTGATGAAGTATAGCAGACAACAATGTTGGTGGTTGAACTAGTATCGGCAGGTAGTAGTTGAAATGTGGTTGTCAGGCTTGTATGTGGTATGTGTGTTGTTGTATTGTTTGTGTTGATTTTGAGTGAGGGGTAATGAGTGAAGTTATAGGCAGAAGGCAGTAATTGTTTGTACCAAAATTGGGCACAACACTCTTCAGATGTGTTTGAAGAGATAAAATGAAGAATATAATGGAAAAAGAGGAAGATCTAACAAATACACCACTGATAAACAAAAAAAACGCACAGAAACACACAGATTTAGAGTGGTTCTATGTTCGATGCCCGCCAGGGTTTGCTAGTCGGTGGTTAGTTAGACGTTAGTGTTGCAATTCCTCTAGTATCTTATGAGATAGTTGTAATCGACATTGAATCTAACATTTCCTTTTCTCTCCAGCTGCAATACCACGACCCAAAAGCGCCCAATTTAAAAAAATAGTGTGGATCCTACAAGAGGTGACTGGTGAAATGAGGGAAATCGACTCGGTGCTTACAGATGAAAATTTGAGGGTCTTTGGGCTGATTGTTCAAGAACAGAGCATAAGACATGAGGGACCGCTTAGGATAGCCCCAATGAGGCAGGTGAAGCGTAAAGCGTCCGGTATTGTAATTGCTAAACAGGGCGATGAGGAAGGTACACCCATCGAAGATGAACCCGTAGTCGGGCACTCAGATAGTCTCTGACATTCAAAGGGGAAGAGGAAAGGCAAGGCAGTTGCTCACAAGCTTCATAAGTCTTCAAGATGGAAATCTGTGGTCTTGTCTCTACCGGCCACCGGTGTTATTATTTCGGTGGCTCCTCTCTCATAAATGGAAAATCCTTCCGAGGGACTCGCTAATATTCCAATTCCGGACTATGTGTCGCTCCAACAAGACACCGGATTGGAAGGGCTCCATAGCGCTTTAGATTTAAGCGAGTCACTTCCTATGAGTATGGCCGACACAACCGGTTGGTCGGGGGGTTTAGCACATGCATAAATACACTTCACGACACTACACGATTTATAATCATAAGTTGCTCATTTCTGGAGATTATTAACTCTTCTTTTTTTCTATTTTACAGATACGATGACTAGGCGAGAATCTGTGCTAGGAAGCCTTCGCTCGGCACGCCAGTCATCCAGTTCATATTATGAGTCCCGCAGAAGGGAAGCCGATAGGGACCGCGATCAGTTATTCTAGCCAGGAGCGTTATGAAAGGGAGAAGGATAGAGATAGAGAATATAGACATCGATCCCGATCACGCTCTCCACCTACTCGAGCTCCAACACAGCCCTTCGGTCATGGGAAACAGCCCTCGGAGCTTCCACGCCAAAAACCATCTTCTCAAGTTCTAAGGTCCGATTCACAGCGCCGTAGGACCAAGGCTGAAACTCCCATTATCACTGAGCAAGCCATCACCGAGCCTACTGGGGAAGGAGCGATCAGGATCGCCCAGTTGAAAAAAGACTTTCCAAACATTTGTATCGACGGCTTCATCTTCCCTCCGCATTTGAAGAGAATTCCAGTTGAGGTGCAAAAAACTATGCATGATTACATCCACGATGTTTACAGCCAATATAGGGAGTGGATGAAGACTGCGGATAAAGCATCAGCGGTGGCCTTTGAGCGGGCAAAAGTAATCAAAAAATTAGAAGCTGATCTCGCTGAAAAGGACCGCATAATACAAGTGCTTAACAATGAGGCTGAATCTTCCAGGAAATCGGAAATAGAGGCCAACCAAAAAGCCGATGAGGCAAATCAGTTTAGGGAAAGGATGCGACATAAGCATTTTGCCTTGGTTGAGGAGATGGGTCATCGAAACACCACTGTTATGGCTGAAAGGGACGCTGCACTGAAGGAGCTTGAGGAGCTTAAGGCCAAGTTTGCCGAAATAGTCAAGAAGAAAGACGATGTAAACAAAGCAGCTCAGGAAGCGTGTGAACAAGCCGTGGTGCTTCGAGACGAGAGGGACGCGACAACGCTCAAAATTCAGGAAGTCGACGCCAGGTTTGAGAATGAAGTAAAAGCGGCGGAGGCCAGATTAGAGACTGACATCGAAGATCTTCTCATCACATACAATGCAAAATTATTGAAGCACTGAAACCTAACTTGGCTCGACACCAAGCTGGATTAGTTGATGAATTTGAACTGGAGAACTGGGTGCTGAGTGAAGATGAAAGAAGAATTCTCCATGATATGACGATCACATATGAAAAGGAGAAACTTGGCACTCAGCCTTCGGAAGCTGGAGAGGGTTCTGGTCTTGAGCACCATGATGCGGGTTCTGAAATTCTTGTGCCAACTCAGCCTGAATCTACATCTGCATTTGATCCTCAATCTGTTCCTGCATATAATCCCGATCAGCCGCGATTATCTCCAGTTCACGAGCGCGTCGCTGAAGCTGCTCCAGTTCCGCCTACAAGTCATTCTGAGGAAGCTATTTTGAACATCTCTTGTGCTCATTCAAAGTGGGAAGTGTTATTTGAAGCAATCACTGATAACTTTTTCTTCGTCTCTATTCAGTGATAGGAGCTACATCTGCCGCGCTTCCTACAACTCAAGAGCCATACCACGAGTAAGAGGCCATCATAACAGAAGCGACCAATACAACGGCTATTGCGCCCACCAATGGAGCACAGGGGAGCACACTTAGCTTTGATGAACAGATAATGGAGGAACTGCTCGGTCATCACAGTGACCCTTTTGCTGACTTTCCATTTGTTATGGGTGGAGGCATGCTTGTGATCAGCTCCTCGGGCCTAACCGCTAGCATCCCAGGCAATGCCCAAACAATCCATGAAGAGGAGATACTAGCTGAAATCAAGGCCGAGATGGAAGCAGCTGCGTGGGGCAGTGGCTTTGGAGATGGAATGGCGGGACCTGGCCCAACCCCTTTGCGGATGATTTCTCCCGGTGGTACCAATGTCGACACCGGTGTGCCTCCTGTTCCTGCTAACATCGATCCTACTCCCCCGACTCCACCTTCAGGAAGCATTCCAATCCATGTGAGTTCGAAGTTGGAGGTTACCATAATGCCCTCGGTTGGAGATCAACCGCCAAAAGGTAAGGGATCAAAGAGGCAGCCAAGTGGCAGTTCCAGCGGCTCGACACCGAAGAAATAGCCGAGGAAAAAGAGATAATAGACATGTCTTCTCGGTTCATTTTTGGTAGATAGATAGGAATCTACGTTTTCTTTTTGTAGGCCGTGTATAGATGCGGGTTCGGCTCCTGCTAGTAGGATTTTTGGAATAATTTTGTGCTTATCCTTCATTTCCGAAGTATAGTTGAAATAAAATTCCATTTTGTCTTTAGCTCAGTTTGTGTTTATTCGCTTAAGTGTTTCAGCGTTTGAACTTCAAGTCATGGCTATGAAGTGTTAGTCTTTGATTTCGGACCCGGGTTTAGTCGCTAAGTTCCGGAGCTACGGCTTCGGGCCGCGATCGAGAGTTAAGTCGAATTCCGATATCGCACTGTCTCAATCAATGGTTGGCACTTATGTTATGCCCCCGGTTCCTGGGATAAGTTGAAAAGATTGGTTAATAATCCTTGTTTGTCTTTAATACATCGAGCTTAACTTCGTTGAAGCATGACTGAAACAAGACGAGTTCAGGTGGTCAAATCACACTTGCTCATCTACAGATGATCACATCCACACCTTGGGGATTGCACTTGTAGATCGGCGGTCGGTCACACCCGCTTAAGGTTTGGAGATACATCCGTGCTCCGGGGACTTAAGTTATTTTATGGGCGATCAGTCACACCTGTTTGATACTCAGAACTTCGTCCGCACTCTGGGGATTTAGATTGATTCGCGGGCGGTCAGTCATACCCGCTTTGTGTTTATACTCCGGTCCGCACTCTGAGGGCTTGGAGTTATCCTACGGGTGGTCGATTCACACCCGGTTTTCGTCTAAACTCCAATCCGTACTTCGAGGATTTAGAGTTAGCCGTTGTTTATACTCCAGTCCACGCTCTGGGGACTTAGAATTAGTTGATGTTTATTCTCTAGTTCACACTCTGGGAATCTAGAGTTAGTCGACAAACGGTCAGTCACATCTGTTGTGTATTTCAGAGTTCTGTTCGCACTCCGAGAATGACAAATGTATCGGGATCGTGGATGGTCGGGTCACAACCACCCTTAGTTAACAAGCGAGGTCGTTAGATGGACGGGTCTATCCTCCACGAACTTGGTTCAAGTACGAGCGAAGTCGTTAGGTGGATGGATCCATGTTTAACGAAAATTTTCTATCGATTAGAAAATCGCCGATAAATTTTAAAATAAATTTACCGCAAGCACACGACGTACAATTTTAGTACGTGGCGAGTACAGGTCGATCCGTAGGGAATTTTTAAGATTTTAAAATTTTGAATTCAATCAAATTATACCAAAGTGAGAGGAAATTGTTAACTACAAAAAAGAAGCTAAAGCTAGAATTAAAATGTGATTTAAAAACTATTAGACTAGAGAACAATTTAGAGGCAAATCCACTCTCATATTTTTGTAAATCAACACACGAATAATTTATGATCTCTAACTTTTATATTAAGTGAAATGATTGTTATATTTATCATAAGTATGGTTTGTTTATGTTATTAATTAACATAACTCAAACCATCAAACTATAATACAACAAATAAACCACTTATCAATTCTCATGAAAATGAAGCCAAAGCAAAAGCTATTTTAAGTATGATCTATTTACTATTGTAACTAGTAATATAGATCATCAAATTTCATTTTTACTTTCATTTCAAAATAAAAAATTAATTAGCAAATGATGATGTAAATTGTGTTTATGTTGAATAAGAATAGCTCATTTGCATAAACAATATAAGCTATCAAACCCACTTGTATAAACTTACATAAAAATTCACTTTCATGAAGCAAAAGCTAAAGAGATCATAAATCATAAAAAAATTGAAATTACATAATATTTGAGAGCTTCATTACCCTAAATTAAAGGGGTTTAGCTACTCATTTATGTTATCAAATCAACACATGTAAGTTTCAACATTGAAAATGAAAGAATGTAGAGAATAAACAAAGAAAAAGAAGATTAACTATTAGAAGGAAATTAATTAGACTAGTGCATAAATGTAAATCTAAGTTATGAACATAAAAAGAAAGAGAGCATAGAAATAAACATTAACAATAAAACAAAGAAAAGCATGTAGAAAAGAGAGGAGAAAGAGGCTTGGAAGCCATTTTTATTTCACCTTTGATTTTTGTTTACAACTTGCTAATTTCCTAGGCAAATATATGAGAGAGTAGAAGATATTTACATGTACATAAGTGGGCTATTTGTGCATGCATAAAACCCTAATTCAATGTTTAGGGAACTTTCCAAAATGCCCTTTAGGAAGTGTGGCCACCAAGTAACCATTAGCCACTAATTAATCCCTCATTAAATGTGCATGAAACTTTAACTCCACTTAGTTGTCCATTAGCTTCTAATTGTAGATTTAGGCAACTGGGTGGGGTCCTCCATGATCTTGGACTTGAATAATATCCTTCTTCTTTCCTTTGTATCATTTGTGCATGCATATATCTTCATGAATCCCTCCTCCATATACATCAAAATTTCCTATAAAAATCATAAAAAATGTCCAAGTAAAAATTCTCAAATTGACACATGCATAAAAATGACCATTTTGCCCCTGAATGAAGATGAATATATGATGATTTGAAAACAATTGAATTTTGGTTTTAAACATGTTAAAATGCCCAAATATGATATTTATTTAAATAAAAAGAGATAAAAATATGGATGTATATATATGCACATTTACGTGCACATCAAATACCCCCACATTTATCTTTTTATTCATCCTCGAATAAAGGAAAACTAAGATAAATCCATTTTCGTAGGGAGCACAATTGCATTGAGCGTATGAAACAAGCCATTAAACCTCTAGGTGTCCCTAGTAGGACGAGTGTTGTCTCGTGAGGGTTTTCAGCGGATACCACCCACAAAATCCGAATGCAAAGCGAAAATATTTACAAAATGCAAGATTTATTTACAATGAGATGAATGCGGGTTTTTCAAAATATTTACAATGAAGGATTTACTTTTAAATCGGCACAAATAAGTTAAATATAAGTTTTGGTCATTAACTTCAAATTTTAAGTCATTTACTTGTCAAAATTTCCAAAAAAAATAAAGTTGTCATAACAGATAGACCATAGTTTGGCTAGTTGTTTCGGTTGACAACACAATCTAATTATGAAATGGATCTTTAGTTTATTATCAAAGTTTGTCAAAGTGGTATTCTCATTTCTTTTCAATAACAGGTTAAATCAAACAAGTAAAAATAGTGCTTAGATTTCAATTGCTTACTCTCTCTTATTTGAAAATTTTATTGATATTTACATATGCCTAACTAAATAAAACTGAGGCCAGATATATTACCCGTGCACTGCCTTGCGGACTGATGTGAGGGGAATACAGAGCGTGGCGAGTGAACACACAAGTGTGAACACTTATCGACTGTAGGCATTATTAAAAAGAGTTTTTATATACATACACCTAACTCAGATAAACTGAGGCCAGATATACCGATCGTGCACTGCCTTTCGGGCTTACGTGAGAAGGGTACAGAGCATGGCGAGTGAACAAACGAGTGTGAACACATGACTCTAGGTGTTAAAAATATATACATATATACACATGTTTTTTTTTTCTATAATAATTTTTTTAGAAAGAGAGAGTTTTGCAAAATCATCTTAGCACCATTTAACTTAGAAGATAAAAATGTTATATCCTTTAAATTAACTTTACCACTTTTTAAACAAAGATTTTCAATTAGAACATACTTCATAATTAATCACATATGAACCTTCCTATATACTAGTTAAACCAGTGTTATTTGTAATCAAACTTCATTTTTATTTTTGTTAAGACAAATAAATTTTCAAAAATTTCAATTTATTAACCAAAACTTATACTTATCCTATAGTGTTTCTTCAAAAATAAATCAAAATGCTAAAAAGAAAATGTTTTTGAGATTTAGAAATTTTGAGATTATTTTTTAAAATTAAAAATGAAAGTTCAAAAATACCATGAAACTAAAAAAAATGAAAATGAGACTCCCCCCCACACTTAATTTTGACTCTGCCTCCATAGTCAATGCATGATATAATGAGTATAACGGGGAAAACTATGTACATATTTACAAAAGAGGGTTAACATTCTTACTAGACGTTGCTTGGCTCATGAAGGATCATGAGCTCCTCCTCTTGGTTATTTGGCAATTCCAAGAAAGGTTTCAAACGACGACCGTTGACTTTGAAAATTGATCCATCCCTGGGGTTTTCTATTTCTACGTCACCGTGTGGAAAAACAGTTCGTACCACAAATGGTCTGGTCCATCTTGATTTAAGTCTCCCAGGGAATAAATGAAGTCTTGAGTCATATAAAGAACTTTCTGGTTAGGCGAAAACGTTTTCCTTAGGATTGACTTGTCATGAAAAACTTTTGTTCTTTCTTTGTAAATTTTCTCGTTTTCATACGCGTCATTCCTAAGTTCTCCTAGTGTTGAGTTGTAGTTTTCGGTTTTCGCCAGGTTTCTCAAGATCAAAGTTTAAGTTCTTTATTGCCCACAACGCTTTGTGTTCGATTTCAATGGGTAAATGACATTCTTTACCGTAAACTAAACGAAATGAGGACATCCCAAGGTTAGTTTTAAAAGTAGTACGGTAAGCCCAAAGCACGTCGGTCAATTTCTGAGACCAATCTTTTCAATTTTTGTTGACAGTTTTCTCCAAGATTTGTTTTATTTGTCAATTTGAAACTTCAACTTGGCCACAAGTCTGAGGATGATACGGAGTGGATAACTTGTGGGTTATCGAGTATTTTTTCATTAAAGTTTCAAAAGAACGGTTGCAAAAATGGGTCCCGTTATCACTGATTATTGTGCGAGGTGTGCCGAACCTCGAAAAGATGTTTCCTTTGAGAAATTTCACAACAATTCTATGGTCGTTGGTTTTGCAAGGAACGGCTTCAACCCATTTTGAGACGTAATCGACAGCAAGAAGGATATACAAGTTTCCAAAAGAATTGGGAAAAGGTCCCATAAAGTCGATACCCTAAACATCAAAGATTTCGATCGTAAGGATGGGGTTTAGAGGCATCATAACTCATCGAGAAATTCGTCCAAGAATTTGACATCGATCACAAGTTTTACAAAATCCAAATGAGTCTTTGAAAAGAGAAGGCCAATAGAAACCACACTAAAGCACTTTTTCCACAGTTTTTCGAGGATCGAAATGTCCACCGCACACTTGATCGTGACAAAATGAAAGAACACTCCTGGTCTCATTATCTGGGATGCAACGTCGTATGATTTGGTCGGGACAATATTTGAACAAGTATGGATCGTCCCAATAGAAATATTTCACTTGGGACATGAATTTGTATTTGTCCTGTTTAGACCAAGATGAGGGAGTTTCTTTAGTGACCAAGTAATTCACTATATCAGCGTACCATGGATCAATAGAAATTGAAAGGAGTTGTTCATCAGGGAAGTTTTCATTGATTGGCAAAGAAGATGGTGCATTCGGAAGACGAGACAAGTGATCGGCTATGACATTATCGGATCCTTTTTTGTCTTTGATTGTAAGGTCAAATTCTTGAAGTAAAAGGATCCAACGAATCAAATGGGATTTAGCATTTATATTAGAGAAGAAATATCGAAGCGTAGAGTGGTCCATGTACACAGTAATGTGTGAACCTATCAAGTAAGGTCAAAACTTTTCGAGAGCAAAAACGATAGCTAGAAGCTCCTTTTCGGTTGTTGTGTAGTTGAGTTGAGCGTCGTTCAAAGTCATACTCGCGTAGTAAATGACATGAAGGATTTTGTTGATGCGTTGTCCTAAGACAACACCAACCGCAAAGTTAGAAGCGTCACACATTATTTCGAAAGGAAGATCCCAATTGAGTGCGCAAATGATTGGAGCAGAAATGAGTTCGTTTTTGAGACGTTCAAAAGAAGAGATACACTCAGAGTTGAAATCGAATGGAACGTCTTTTCCGAGGAGAGTCATCAAAGGACGAGCGATGTTGCTGATGTCTTTCACAAAACGTCGGTAAAAGCCTGCGTGTCCTAGAAATGATCGAATGTCCTTAACAGATTTGGGAATGGGTAGATTTGCAATGACATTGATTTTCGCTTTATCTACCTCAATGCCTTTATTTGAGATGATGTGTCCAAGGATATGCCTTGTTTGACCATAAAGTGGCAGTTTTCCCAGTTCAAAGTCAAATGTTTTCTTTACACCGATTTAGAACCAATTCGAGATGATGTAAACATTGGGAAAAAGAATCACCAAAGATAGTGAAATCGTCCATAAAAACTTATAGAAAGCATTCAATCATATCGGAAAAAATGCCAACCATGCATCGTTGGAAAGTCGCAGGAGCGTTACAAAGTCTGAATGGCATATGTCAATAAGAAAAGGTATCGAATGGACACGTGAAAGTCGTTTTCTCTTGACCTTCGGGAGCAATTAGAATTTGGTTATAGCCGGAATAACCATCGAGGAAGCAGTAGAATTTGTGGCCGGCTAAACGTTTGAGCATTTGGTCAATGAAAGGAAGAGGGAAGTGATCTTTTCGTGTTGCAGCATTTAGTTTTCGATAGTCAATGCAAACACGCCAACCCATTTGAGTACGAGTTGGAATAAGTTCGTTTGAATCGTTCTTGACAACGGTTAGCCCAGACTTTTTCGGTACAATGTGAATTGGGCTAACCCATGAACTATCAGAGATTGGGTAAATGATTCTGTTGTCGAGAGGTTTAAGAATTTCATCACACACTGCATCTTTCATTTTTGGATTAAACCTTCGGTGAGCATTATGAACAGGCTTGGCATCGTCGATTAAATGAATTCCATGTTGAACAATAGCAGGGCTAATTCCCTTTATATCGGAGATCGACCATCCAATCGCTTCTCTATTTTTCAAAAGAATAGAGAGTAACGAGGTTTCTTGATTAAGAAAGAGAGTTGCAGAAATTATGATGGGCAATGATTCATTATCACCTAAGTATGCGTACCTAAGGTGATCGGTAAGTGGTTTGAGGTCCAACTTCGGGAGTTTTTCGATCAAAGAGTTGGGTTGAGATTCAGACTCAACTGGAAGCGATTCAAAAGGAAGAGTGTATTCAATCTTGTTGGGAATTTCGTGAAACAATTTTTCGTACTCGGCTTCGAGTTCGTCGTTAAGGTCAAGTGTCTCGTTTTCGAATTTTTCGTGAATGGCACTAACTTCCAACGTTTGGTCACGAGGTTCGTTCGATTGGGTTTCAAGATTAAAAATATTAAGATCCAAAGTCATGTTTCCAAAAGAGATTTCCATCGATCTGTTACGACAATTGATTAAGGCATTTGAAGTGGCTAAGAATTGTCGGCCTAAAATCAATGGAATTTGACTCGC
The DNA here is from genome assembly GCA_030737815.1 of Allium fistulosum. Classification (NCBI taxonomy): domain Eukaryota; kingdom Viridiplantae; phylum Streptophyta; class Magnoliopsida; order Asparagales; family Amaryllidaceae; genus Allium; species Allium fistulosum. The sequence goes on from CM060906.1 coordinate 926,383,872, forward strand.
GGGATTTGTCACGGGTTGTGTTTCGAGAACGATAAAATCAACGGGGAATATGAATTGTCCTACTCGAATGAGCATGTCCTCGATTTCTCCCACGGGCTTCTTAATGGAACGATCGGCGAATTGAAGCGTAACTTTTGTGGGTTTGAGCTCACCTAAGCCTAATTGTTCATAAATGGAGTATGGAATCAAGTTGACACTCGCGCCTTAGTCTATCAAACATTTGTCAATCGTCTTGTCTCCAATTGTGCACGAAATCATAGGGCAACCAGGATCTTTGTATTTGACGGGCATGGATTAGGACAAGACTTCACTCAAACTGGCGGCTAAGAAGGCTTTTTTGGGTACTTAAGTGTGTCGCATTTGGGTGCATAAGTCCTTAAGAAATTTTGCGTACGTGAGGATTTAATGAATGATGTCAAGAAGTGAAATGTTAACTTTGACTTGTTTAAAAATTTCCAACATCTTTTCCATTTGGTCCAAGTGTTTCTTGGGTCGAAGACGATGTGGAAATGGAACACGATACTCGGTAGGCGGGTCTACTCGAGTAGAAGAAGAATTTTGATTGGCATTCGATTCAACGTTTGGCTCCACGCTCTGTTCAGATTTTTTTGTTGTTTTAGAAGTGTCAAGAGAGGTTTCCGGTAAATCGTTTGGGTTAACGACTTGATTATCGATTTGTTTACCGGAACGTAGAGTTGTGATAGCATTCTATTGGGTAACGTTGCTATCTTGAACAACATGGGCTTGATTTTGCGTTTTGATTTCTGGGATTTGGAAGGGGCTGGCTTGGGAATGTGCCTCGTTTGCGTTCACTTACAGACGTGGCTAATTGACTCATTTGCATTTTAAGTTTTGCAATCGATTGGTCTGTGTTTTGCATATATGAGGTCAATAAATTTTGAAAATTGCTGTTTGATTGAAGGCTTTGAGTAGTTGCTTTAGCCAACGTTTCAAGTGTTTTCTCAAGCGAAGTTAAATGTTTATCGTCTTGGGGAGGGTGAGCAGCATTTGGTTGAAAATTTGATTGTTGCGGTTGATTATGAGACGGACCCGCAAAATTTGTTTGAAAATTGTTGGGCTGAAAGGGAGGATTCGAAGCATTATCCGGAAATGCTTGAAAATTGGGACGAACCATATTCGTGTTGGGATTGTTTTGGTTCTAAGCAAAATTTGGATGATTTCTCCAACCAGGGTTGTACGTTGGAGAAAATGGGCCATTTTTGGCTTTATTGAAAGCATTGATTTGTTCGACAGAATTGGGACACTGATCGGCTATATGGTTAGGATCATTGCATTTATAACACATCGGTTGGGAAGCTTGGTTCATTTGATTCAATGAGAAAACGTTATCAGATTTTTTAATCATTACGTCGATCTTAGCTTCTAAAGCAAAAGAAGATCCTATCAAGTGTGCACTCGATCGTGAGTAAATTGATTTTTCGTTCGAACGTTCCTACTGGGACGACTTTTCGGTGAGGTTTTAAAGAAATTGCCAAGCATCATCGTGATGTTGGGCAAGAAAGTTGCCTTGGCACATTGATTCGAGCATGGTTCGTGAGCTGTTTTCGAGTCCATCGTATAAGATTTGGCAAATTGTCCATTTTTCGAAGTTATGGTGTAGACATTTTATCAAAAGCTCTTTGAATCTTTCAAAATATTTCCCGAATGGTTCTCCCTTGAATTGATGAAAATTTACAATTACGTTTCGGATTATACTCATTTTTTCCAAGGGGTGGAACTTTTTTAAGAAAGCTTTTACGAATTCTTCCCACGTTTTAATCGAGTTCTATGGTAAGCTGTACAACCATTTTTCAGCGTAGTCCGTAAGAGCAAATGGGATTAATCGAAGTTTGATTCCGTCATTGGAAAGTTGTTGGAGTTTAATGGTTGCGCAAACTTGTTCGAATTTAGTCAAGAAAATGTAGGGGTCATCATGCTCGAAATTGCCAAATTTTGAAAGTATGGCAATATGGTTCGAGTGAATTTCGAAATGGTTACCCGTAGGGGCGGGTAACGTGATGCAAGATGGAATAGAAACTCTATCGGGAAAGATTCTATCCATAAGAGTTCGAGGGGCGTTCTCGTTCGCCATTTTGGGAAAGATACTATCCACTCTCTTCGAGCTTGCATTTGTAAGTTTACACTCCAGTTCGCGCTCTGGGAATCTGGAGTTAGTTAAAGTATCGTGTATCAACCCTTTTTTGGCTTCAGTGTGATGACTTGTCCCCGAGCTAGGGTTTCACCTAGCGAGTGACCGGTCGTATCATAGTCACTCCCTATTTGAATAAATCCCATCGTATGGTTGAACTTAGCTCTCCGTGCGTAGTGATTGTCATATGACGCATTTCAAAAAATCACAGCTCTGGCTCGAAGAGATTGCATTTTATTGATCAAATAAGAAAATACGGTAAAGTCGATTGCCTTATTACAAATTAAAATTTCGAAATGCATAAACAAATTGCAAATGAAAGGCAGACTAAATAAACAAACAGAGCCTATTATGTGTAGTAGCGACGAAGACACTCGTTGTTCCATGCTCTTGGAAGAGTAAGACCGTCAACGGTCGATAATTTAAATGTTCTATTTCGAAGCTTTTGTTCGATGACATACGGCCCTTCCCACGTCGGCTTCATATGTGAAGGAACCGGGTAAATTCTTTTAAGGACGAGATCACCGAGTTCGAAGGTTCGGGGTTAGACCTTGGCATTGTATAATCGGGCGACTCGACCTCGCTACGCAGCTGCCCTCAAATCAGCCTCTTCTCGCTTCTCATCCAATAAATCCAGAGATTCGACTAGTAATATAGCATTCGTTTTCGGATCATAATAAGTCACACGATGTGAAGGTACTTCCATCTCTACCGGAATAACGGCTTTTGAACCGTAGGAAAGAGAGAATGGAGTGTGGTCGATGGCGGATTTGTGGATTGTCCGATAAGCCCATAAAGCCAAAGGGAGTTCATTGACCCATTTGCCTCCTGCCTTTTCCAGTCGTTTCTTCAGAATAGACTTTATAAAATTATTAACAGCTTCAACCTGTCCATTTGCTTGAGGGTGTGCAACTGCGGAGAACTTCTTCTGGATGTGGAAACATCGACAGAAATTCTTAAATTCAACACTTTCGAATTGGGCTCCGTTGTCAGTGATGATGGTATGTGGGAGACCAAATCGACACATAAGGTTGCATACTATAAAGTTGATCACTTTCTTCATTGTGATAGTAGCAAGGGGCTCAGCTTCCGCCCATTTGGTAAAGTAATCAACTGCAACGATGGCCTACTTTGCAACACCTTTGGCCAGAGGTAGAGAACCAATAATTGCAATCCCCCATACTACAAACGGCCATGGACTGACCATCTGAGTTATTTCGCTAGGTGGGGCTCTTGGAATCCGAGCGTGTTTTTGACATCGGTCACATTTTCTGGCATAGGCCGATGCATCGCGGTTTACAGTCCGCCAATAGTATCCATATCGTAGCACTTTCTTGGCAAGAGCTTGCCCCAGTGTGATCGCCACATTCTCCTTCATGTACGTCGTGCAATCCTCATTTGATTTCATCGTGGGTGATACACCGGAGTAAAGGAACGGAGTACCCTCTTCTGTACATGACTCCATTCTGAATAGTGAACCGCGAAACTTTTCAAAGAACTTGTCTCTTTTCACTACTGCGCTCCGGTAGGGTCCCATGCTCGAGATAGTTTCTGAACGTAGTCATCCATGACTCCTTGTCAGGAATGACCTCAAATACCCAATCTGTTTCCATCCAATCGATGCTCGAGGAAGATAGTGTTTCCACAGGAACGATTCCCATTTGTTGTGCCTCAACTATACTGGCTAACTTTGCTAACGAATCGGCTTTCTGATTGCGCTCTCGGGGTATGTTGTAGATGGCATAATAATCAAACTGATTCAATATCTCCTGAACCCAACCAAGGTAAGCAGCCATTTTTCGATCTTTGGCTTGGTACTCCCCCCGAACTTGACACATGACCAATTGCAAATCACAATAAATATCCACAGCAATGATTCTTAAATCCCTGGCAAGTCTCAATCCGGCGAGCAGGGCTTCGTATTCAGCTTCGTTGTTGGTCGCACGAAAATCGAACTTAATCATAGCATATAGATCGGCCCTTAGAAATTAAAGTACAACTTCGGCGCCTAAGCAATGGTCGTTTGATGCACCATTAGTATGCAGCTTCCAGATATACTTGGGAGATTCACTGGTTCTGGGAAAGTCCTCCGGGATAGTGAATTCAGCGATGAAGTCTGCTAGGACTTGTCATTGGATAGCTCGCCTTGGAGTGTATGTAATGTCAAACTGACTTAGCTCGATATTCCACTTGAGTAACCTACCAGACGTCTCAGGCCGCGTAAGGACTTGTCGTAACGGCTGGTCGGTGTAGACGGTAATAGGATGAGCCTGGAAATACGGATGGAGCTTCCTTGAGGTAATGACAAGACAATAAGCCAACTTTTCCAGCTTCGGATAATTTCTCTCTGCTCCCGTTAGCCGTTTACTAATGTAATAGACCAGCCGTTGTATCCGGTCTTCCTCCCGAATTAGGGAAGCACTGATTGCGTTTTCTGACACCGCCAAGTAGATGTATAATCCCTCATGATCAATGGGCTTCGACATAATAGGTGGTGTAGAGAGGTGTTGAATTAGTGCTCGGAATGCACCCTCACATTCCATAGTCCATTCAAAGTTTTGTTTCCCTTTTTTGATCAGGTCGAAGAAGGGAATGCATTTGTTAGTGGATTTTGAAATGAACCTGCTTAGTGCTGCTACTTTCCCGTTGAGGCTCTGGACTTGCTTTATAGTCCTTGGAGTTTCAAGATTTATGATTGCCCAGATCTTCTCGGGATTGGCTTCAATTCCTCGAACACTGATGATAAATCCAAGGAATTTTCCAAATGTGATGCCAAAGTGGCATTTCAATGGGTTGAGTTTCATTCTATATTCTAAGAGGATGTTGAACATCGATTCCAGGTCTTTGATATGATCAGTGGAGAATCGCGACTTCACAAGCATGTCGTCTACATATACCTTCATGGTTTTTCCGATCTAGTTAGTGAACATTCGACTAACTAACCGTTGGTAAGTTGCCCCAGCATTCTTGAGTCCGAACGGCATGACTTTGTAGCAGTAAAGTCCTAGATTGGTTACAGAACTGGTATGCTTCTGATCGGGCAAGTGCATGGGTATCTGATTGTAGCCAGAATATGAATCTATGAAGGATAAGAGTTCATATCCGGCTGTTGAGTCTACGAGCTGATCGATTCGGGGAAGTGGAAAACTGTCTTTAGGGCAAGCTTTATTCAAGTCTATGTAATCAACGCATGTTCTCCATTTCCCGTTTGGCTTTCGGACAAGTACAGGATTTGACACCCATTTTGGATATAATGCATCTCGGATAAACCCATTCGACTTGAGTTTATCTACCTCTTCCTTAAGGGCAGCAGATCTCTCTGGTTCCATACCACGCCTTTTTTGCTTGACTGGGACGTGCCGCGGGTCAATATTCAATGTGCAGCTCGCGATCTCTGGCGAGATTCCACACATGTCAAAGTGCGTCTAGGCAAACAAGTCGAGGTTTGCCCGGAGAAATTCAACCAATTCCTCCTTCATCTGTTGGCTCAGCTGAGATCCAATCTTTATCATTTTAGAATCGTCACTATCGTCGATTGGAACATTGATCGTCGGCTCGACTAGGGAAGCTTGACTGTCTTTACTTTTGTCTTTATTTTCAGTATCTCTCGGGTCAAGATCCCTTGGGAATTGGTTGGGGTTCCCGGGCCTAGGCCCAGGCGTTAGCTGTCAATTTTCCGCAAAGCGGACGCAGAGAGATTCCTCTACGCCCTTTCCTTTTTCTTTTCGCTATGCCTCCCGCAACTCAGCAACATAACAGGCTCGTCCAGCAGCCTGGTCTCCCTGAACAACTCCGACTCCGTTGTCGGTAGGGAATTTTAAAGTCAGGCACCAAGGGGCAATAGCAACCTTGAGCTTAGCTAGGGCCGGTCAGCCCAAAAATGCATTGTATGGAGAGTCGATGTCCAATACAACAAACTGTAATATCCGGACTCTCCGGCGTTCTCCAATTCCCAATTCCACTGGTAGCTCCACCATCCCAGTGGGTATAGTCGCACTTCCATTGAAGCCATGGATGCGGGACTGACAAGGCTTCAGATCTTTCGCCTCCATTTTCATCTGATCATAAGCTCGCTTAAACAATATATTCACCGAGCTTCCACTGTCCACTAGGATCCTCTTCATCCAAGCAGGCCCTATTTGAGCTGAAATGACAAGTGGATCAATGGTTGGGGCTTCGACTCTGTCGGCATCCCTATCTCAAAACACGATGTCGACGGTCATCATTTTCTGTTGTTTGGCCGGAGCCACATCTTCCAAATTACTACAACATTCGAAGCCCGCATGCCTGATAGAGCTGGCATATGACTCCATTTCCCTCCAGCTTCGATCTGCTGTACGTGGACCACCACTAACAATATTAATCACTAACCTCCTGTCGATACGAGCGGGTTCCTTCGGTCTCGTCTGATTTGGTATCTGATCTGATTTGATGGGCCCGCACCTCCAGACTGCGGCGCCCGCACAAACTGCTCCAACTTTCTTTCTCGTATCAACTTTTCAATAATGTCCTGTAAATGATGGCACTCATTCGTATTATGGCCATAACTATCGTGAAATCTACAAAACTTTCCTGTTTGAATCCGTTTTTCCGATGATTGTTTCGGAGCAGGTTTCTTATACTGGATAGTATTGCAGGTCTGTAAGTACACATTCTCCAACGACGTATTCAAAGGGGTATAATTGTCAAACATAGGAGCCCTACGTTGCAGTCCACGATTCTGATCCCGTTTCCTATTTTGATTTCCATCGCCTTTCTGTTGATTCTGTTTATTCAATTGCACCTTTCTAGAACTCTCTCTGGTTTGTTTAACAACAACTTTGCTTTGGATTCCTTCCACACTGGGCCATGCGTCATCCTTTTTCCTATACTATTTTGCATCCTCCCTTCTCAAGAACTGGGCTGCCATGGAATAGAAACGGTCCAATGACGCAGGAGGTTTTTCGGCTAACCAGTTGCCAAGTTCAAAATGGGGATCGATCCCCTTAGTTAATGCCATCAGAATCGAGTTATCATTGGGATTACTTATCTCAGTGCAAGCAGCGTGAATCCTCTCCAAATAACGTCTAAGTGTCTCTCCAGGAGCTTGAGTGACATCAGATAAGGTATTTACATCTTTCGACCTTGTGACATGCATGTGGAACTTTTCAACAAACTTTGTGGCCAACTGATTGATACGAAGTCAGAGCCAAGGGTCGATGCACATGAGTTCTTCGTATCCTTCGGTGGTCTTTCTTCTCCAACCAGCCTAAACGATGTTACTCTTTCCTCAACCTCGCTCCGACCCAGCTCCGGCATCAACGACGCCGGAATAGGTAACAACGTTGGACGAGTTGGCATTAAAACTTGAGTCTTATCACTTTAGGGTAGTTTTGATTGGTTAATTACCTAGCTCAAGCAATCGGTTGGAGGAATTAATGATTCAATCAATTTGGAGACGAAGATAGTTCTTTTTTCCTCAGTCTTTCTATCGATACGAAGGCTGGGCGGTAAGTGAGAAGCACATGGATCGGTCGAAACAGCTGAAGGCAGATCGATGCGAAGGTCACTGTGAAAAAACAACCTAAAGTGCTCTCCCGTATTATCGATACGAAGTAGCTTATTCGTATCCATCAAGCCAAAACGGTCTGAAGAACAGCATTTCGTATCCATCAGCCATCGCTCTCATCTGTCACTGATACGAACGCCGCTGCCAAGCCTAGTTTAGACCATTTGTTTTCCATCGACACAAAATGCCAATTTTGTATCCGTCCATTCAGAAAAACTACAAGGGCTCATATCCACCAATACGAATCATCTCAGAAGGCCAACTACTTCGTATCGATAGCCATTGATACGAAACAAACATCCCAGCTTCTCAAATCTATTCAGGAGAGGATCGATGCGAAGGGAGGACTTTAAACAACCACCAAGCGTTGTTACAACTCGAATTTCACATCGAGTCAGGAGAGGATCGATATGGAATTCGATAAGAGAAAACTGACAACGACTTGTGAGCGTATGAACGTTAACGGGAGTCAGGGTAAAATATGATTTATGTGCGACCAATTAACATTCAATTTTCAAAATTCACAGGAATTAAATGCTCACCTGGTGACAATTACAACAACAGACGACAGTTTGCTATCATTCGATACTCAGTTACAATAGTGCATAATGCAACAATCGACGGTTAACAATTCACTATTTGTATTACTGAAGATCATTCAAAGGTTACATTTTCCGACGAAAAGGCAACAACTACTCAACAGATCGGATAGAACTTTTCAGAATGAAGATTGCAGCTTTTCAAAGCATGTCATGTTCTCACGAGACGTACTTTGGGGGGCAAATGTTATCCCGCCTTTTGTCAAGGCCGTGACATCAAGAAATTGACTGGAAATCAAAGACAGTTTGTTTCGAAACCGGTTATACACAGGTTCGCTATGGATGCTGGTAAATTTTTCCCAAGTCCGGATAGGCTACAATTGATATGACACGACAAGTAAAGCTATGAAAGCCAACATTCCAAATTTTGGGTCAATCGGGGTTCATATGCTCAAGATATGATCAATGCAAAATCAAGTAATATCGTATCCATCCGAGCTCGCAGGCCTCGTTCGCATCCATCAAAATCATCATCGTTCGCATCCATCCAAAGCGGCATCCTTCGTATCCATCGAGTATGCGTTGTTTCGTATCGATTCAGAGAGCACCATTTCATATCCATCATACATATTCCACTTCGTATCCATCGAATCTGCTTTGTTTTGTATCCATCACTTGAAGAGATTTCATATCGCTTTCACTTATGCACAGTTCGTACGGATTGTCATTTGCACAGTTCGTATCGATCGGTCAACAATTGATAAGATACGAAAACATGACACTAAAGACATCGATACGAAAGACGTGTGAAATGATCGATACGAAGCAGCGTCCGGGTTATCGATACGAAGTACACGTGTTCATGTCGATATGAAGCGGCCTCCGGCCATCGATGCGAAGTGGCTTGCGTGCATTTATGCGAACAAAGCCTCAAACGATCGATGCGAAGGGAATGCGTAAAGATGGTTGACTCAATCACTCGACATAAAAAATGGATCGATCCAAAAAGTTAGTGCTTCGTCATCAGGCGTCACGTGCCAGGAAGCGATGCGAACCGAAGCGATGTGAACTCAGCAGCCTTCAACAAATTCAAACTTGCATCGATCATAACTCAAAATCTACAAGTCCAAATACCACCAAATTTTCACAGGAGCTTACGTGCAACCTTAGGAATGTCCATAATCGATCTCAACTCGACTGGACTAAATGTTGATTGATACGAATTTCATTCGTATCGATCACGAATCAAGTCCAAACGACCGGGGATCGATCGCGTGGGCCCACCCACGTGGGAGAAGAGGTCTTCCAAGATCTGAGTGAGATATTTGCTGCCTATGCCTATAAATAGCAGCACGGGACCTACTGAAAAAGGACTTTTGGCTCTTCTACGTTCAGACTCTGCCGAAATCACCATTGTACCCGAATTTTACTATTGTAACTCGTTGTAAACAGCAAGCAAAATCAATAAAAGTCATCCATTTCATAGTGGACATTGGCCATACGCCGAACCACTCTAAATTTGTGTGTTTCTATGCGTTTTTCTTATTTATCATTGGTGTGTTTGTTAGATCTTCCTCTTTTTCCATTTATATTCTTCATTTTATCTCTTCAAACACATCCGAAGAGTGTTGTGCCCAATTTTGGTACAAACAGTAATGTTGTGAGATGTTGTATGGTTTATTTTGATTTGATGGTTGAAATGGGTTAGTCGTTGGATGAAGTGGTGAAGTAGATTGTAATGTTTGAAGATGGATCACAGTGCAGTGGGATGGTGAGTTGGTAGTTCAGTGATATGGAATGGTAGTTTGTACATGGGTATGTGAATGTTGTGGCAGAAATGAGTGCAGTAATGGTAGATGTTGTTGAAGTTAGTGGTTTGGGCATGTGAAGGGAGATGGTTTGCAAGCAGGTAGTAGTGTAAAGTTTATGATGATTTATGTGTAGAGGTTGGGCCAACAGTAGTATGTAGAGAAGATTGTTAAGGCAGAGTGTTTGGTGGTTCTTTGAGTGTGTATGTGGGGAGGTTGTTGATGTAGGAGTGTCAATGAGGTGGTAGTTTGATGTAGTGGAGCTACATGGGGAAGTGTTTGCTTCAGGCAGTAAGTTTGATGGTGGATGAGGTGAGCAGTAGTGAAATAATTTTATGGAGAGGGGATGATGACTGAAGTGGTTGAGGAAGGGGCTGATGCAATTATGAAGTGGGATGTGTATTTCTGTGGTCGAGGCTGGATGATGGTTGCTGTAGAGGGAATAGCAGGTGGCACTGATGTTGGTGATGTGATGTTGGTGACTGGTGGGCAGGAGTCAGTGGTAGAAATGGGGGTGTAGTGCACTAAAGGGGTGCACAGATGCACAGAACAATATGTGCACTGAGTAGATTGGCAGTGAGTAGAGAGATAGGTGGTGGAATTATTTGTAAAAAAATAAAAATTGTAAAATTAAAGCAAATATCGAAAATGTAAATGTAAAAAGGACATGAAATATATATATATATATATATATATATATGTTTTGAAATTGTGATCGCTCATTTTCTTTATAAACTAGGAATGCAAATGCAAAAAAACTAGAAAACAACAATAAGCACACTAATAAATACAAGCACAAATCAACAAACAACCACACAACACAATTTATTTTAAATAGAAATGCAACTAGAACTAGAAAAACAACAACAAACATACAAATCAAATGAAGGAACAAATCACAAAACAAACACACAAAAACTTTTTTTATTGAATGCAATACACACACAAAAGTAAAACAGGCAAAAATCAAATGAAAAATAATTCGAAGAATAGAAATAAAAATCAAATCAATTCCCCAGTAACGACGCCAAAAACTTGTTTGAACCGGCCAAATTCCTATTGAGTTAGAAAAGAGTCCATCAAATTTAAATTTAAAATTACCGCAAGCGCACGGTGTACAATTTTAGTACGTGGCGAGTACGGGTCGATCCGCAAGGAATTCTTTAGATTTTACAATTCTATTCAATCAAATTAACCAAGAGTTTGAAATTGTTTGAAGCTAAAAATGTAGAAAAACTAGCAAAAGAAAATGGATAAAAAAATATGAGAGTTTGATGGCAATTTAGAGGCAATTCCTTCTCATAATCACATAAATCAACATATAAGAAATTATGATCTCTCTTTTTTGGTCATTAATGAATTTAATTGATGTGTTTATCATAAGTATGAAAGATTTGTGCTATTAATTAGCCCAATATAAACCATCAAACTATAACACACCCATTAAACCACTTTTGAACTCTCTTGAAAATGACAATAAACTTGAAAATAAAATCTATTCTAAGCATGGCCTATTAACTATTGATTAGAAATATAGACCATCAAATTTTGATTTTAATATTCACTTCATTGTCATAACCATATGTAGATGAAGAGGTAATTTGTGTTTGTTGTTTGTTTAAGCATAGCCTATTTGGTGTCAACAATATAGGCTATCAAATTCAAAGCTAAAACAACAAAATTAAACCCATTCAAACATTTCCATTAAGCACAAAAAGAGATCAAAATTATCAAAATGTTGAATCTACATGATTAAGAGAGCTTCATTATCCCTAAATTAAAGGGGTTTAGCATCCCATATTTGTTACCATTTCAAAAAATGTAGATAGCAACATCGAACAAAAACAAGAAGAAAATGAAAGCAAAGTAAGAAGAAAATAAATTAAACTAAAATACAAGCTAATCTACGTGCATAAAAAAAACTACACTACTAACATAAAAGGAAATAACATGAAATAACATAGCATGAATTAAAATTGTATAAAAAGACAATTACATGAAAAGAAAATAGCTAAGTAGCCCATGAAAAAGAAAAGAGTGCTTTGTTTATTTTTGAGACTCAAACTAAACTAACTAAAATGGAGGCTAAGGAGGCTTAAATGTGGGTATGAGAGGAGAGAGTTACATGAACATATGGGGTATTTATACATGTTTGGAAACCCTAATCTTATTTTTGGGAACTACCCAAATTGCCCTCTTAGGAAGTGTGGCCACCAAGTTATCATTAGCATGAATTAATCCTCCACTTAAATATACATGTAACTTTAAGCTCCATTAGCATGTGCATTAGCTCCTAATTGTACATCATGGTAAGTGGGTCGGTGGGGTCCTCCATGTTTCATGAAATGAATTATTTCCATCTTCATTCCTTTGTTTCCTCTTGTTCATGCATATTTCAATGAAGCTTCTTGCATTTGAATCCAAATTCCTACAAAAATAATATAAAAAAGTCCAAGGAAATTTTCTCAAATTAATATATGCACAAAAATGACCATTTTGCCCCTATATGAAGATGAATAAATGATGATTTGAAAATAATATGAATTTTGGTTTAAACATGTTAAAATACCCTATATTATCATTTATTTAATTAAACTAGATTAAATATGGAAGTAAAATATGCACATTTATGTGCACATCTGGGATTTAGACGATCGTACTGGAGGGAAAACCGTAGCAAAGGAAATACTCCATTATGGGTATTATTGGCCGACAATTAATCGAGATGCTATTGATTATGTTAGGTGATGCGACAAGTGCCAGATATATGCAAAAGTTCCAAAAGCTCTGCTGACCCAAATTACACAAATGGATAGCCCATGGCCGTTTTCCATCTGGGGCATAGATATTATCACTTCCTTATCGACCTCTAAAGGTGGTGCAAAGTACGTTATAATCACAGTTGATTACATCACTAAATGGGCCGAAGCGGCACCTTTAGCCACAATCACAACTAAGAAAGTAATCAATTTCAATGTCTAAAATATCATCTGTCGCTTTGGTCTTCCACGAACTATTGTAACGGACAATGGGACTCAATTTGATAGTGCCAAATTCAAGGACTTCTCTCGTCAACATTGTATTGGAAAGAAATTTGCGGCAATTTCTCACTCTTAAGCGAATGGACAAGTTGAAGCTATGAACAAAGTCATAATGTCCATTCTGAAGAAGCATTTGGAAAAGGCTAGAGGCAAGTGGTGGATGAACTCTCGACAACGTTACGGGCTTATAGGACCACCCACAAGTCTGTGACTGGCCATACTCCATTCGCCTTCGCTTAGGGTTCCAAGGCTGTTATTCCTGTTGAACTCGAAGTCCCTTCTCATCGAGTAACTTATTGCGATCATAGAACAAACAAAAATCTCCTTTTGGCATCTCTAGACTTCATAAATGAATAACATGAGGAAGCCGATTTGAGGGCAGCTGCACACCAATATCGTGTCGCCTGATACTACAGCACTAAAGTCTAACATAGAACCTTTGAAATCGGCAATCTCGTCTTAAAACGGGTTTGTGCTGCCCTATCACATATGAATCCCACTTGGGAAGGGCCGTATGTCATTAAATAAGGCCTTGAGTGTGAACCCTCAATCTGGCAACTGTTGATGGCATCACACTCCCAAGGGCATGGAGTAGCGAGCATTTGCGATGTAATTTCACTTTATTCCCTTTTCAATCAGCCATATTTAGTTTCAGAACGTGCTTTAGCATTTGTTTTTCCAAATATGTAATAAGACAAGTTATGTCACTACTTTTTATTCAGCAATAGAACTTTGAATTTTCTATCATATCTAAGACCTGCCATTGCAATACATGTTAGTTATGATATGCAACAAACTGAAACTCAGTACATGATAGTTGTGATATACGACTAACTGAAACTCAGTACATGATAGTTGCAATATACGACTAGCTGAATCGCACCGTTCGATGGGATCGACATAATTCTGAAGTGATTGAGATTCGACCGGTCACTTATTGAATCAAATCCCATACTCGAGAATAGAATGACTGACTAAAGAAAATTGAACTCGATAGTTTTCCCAATAACTCACGTCCTAAAGTGCGGATATGAGATAAATCCTAAATGGGTGTGACCGACCACCTATGAAATGAATCTCATCTTTAGAGTGCAGATATGAGCATAAATGAGATAAAAGGGTGTGACACGACTGCCCGCTGGCTAACTTTTATCCCCGGAGTGCGGGTATGAGTGTAAACAAATAGATGAGTGCGGATCGACCGCTCACTGTTCCATAAACTCTGGCCTGTAAACGACAGAAGGAGTAACCCAAGACTGGGGGCAAGAGTACAATTACTCAAACTGCTGAATTCGACAAGCGTAACACTAAGGCTCGGGCCTAGTGTTTGATACGACTCGGGGCCATGACCTCATGGAGGACTTGGGATGGATAAGTCAGACCGATATCCAATCTGACGAGCAACGAATCACAAATACATTAAGTGGAAAATGTGATAGCTCGATCATTTAAACAAGTGTATACAAGAATTCTACACAAAAATAAAAGGATTCTTATTTACACTAAAACTTGTTGTACACAATACAAGTTTATCCAAAATGAGAAATAAAAGCAAATGTCGTACCCAAACAAACATGACCAATGAAAAGAAAATGTAGCCATCTAAGATATTTACATATCACACCAACCCAAAGATTAGTTCATGGATTTCCTATCTTTCCTTTGCTTCTTTGGAGTGGCTCCTTCCGAACCGCCACTCGATCCTCTCTTCGGCCCTTTTTCGCCTCGGTTTCTCTTCGAAGAAACATCTTCAGTTGTATGGATCGAGGCGGCATCATCTTTAAAAGAAGGAGGGTCTGAGGCACTCTCCACACCAAAAGTGGGGGGACCTCATTTCGGGGAACTGTCCCTGCATGAGGGATCATCTGGAGGGGGATAGGAATCGATTCATTGAAATCCAAATCAATAGGCTCAGTTTTTGCCTTCTTTTTCAACAATTCTTTCCTCTCAACGCGCTCTTTCATGCTAAGCTCATAAGTTGGGTTAGGAGGAACCCGTGATCACAACATCCCCATCAAAGGAAATTCATGATGTGGGTCACTTCCTTCCTTGAACAATGCCTCCATGAACTGATCATCAATAACAAAGGCTTCTTCTTGAGCACCCTAAGTAGCGGCTGAAGTTGTAACTTTAATAGATTCTATCACGGCAGCTTGTGATCCCAATTGAGGCTCTTGCGAGGGAAGAGGAACGACGCTTGACAGATTTAAATTTGAGAAAAAATTGGCGAAAAGATTTGAAATATCAACAGATAACACCCCAACTTTTTAAAAGGTGGAGAATGTGGACAAAATACTTTCCTCGGTGTGACTCCCAAGTTTAGCCGAAATGTCCTTAGGATCTGCCGAGGAGCTAGGGATAACTTGGGGTTCTAGGTGCAATTCAGTTATAATATCAGGTTGTGCTGACTCGGATTCTTCACCCACTTGGTGTGAAGAAGCAACAGCAGATTCTTTCTGAATGTAAGATTGATATCGTGCAATGTTTTGGGATCATCACCTAATATCATTTCACTTTCAAGCCTTGATAGGTCGATATCCTCCGTACTAAGAAGTTTCTTTTCTTCTGCAATAATAAATTACCTCGTGCGCCTGAGCTAGTAGGGATAATAATCATCGAGCCATGTTAAATTTCTATGCTTGAGAACATTGGATTGTAAAGAATAAGAAGTTGGTTGAACTCACCCATTATCTCCTCCCTAACCTTATCCTTGGTAGCTTCTGCTTCACGCTGAATAAGTGCATCAATATATTTGACCCTTTCAACGGCCATGTCTCTCCCAAGCCTAACATTCACCATTTCATCACAAGCACCTTGAGCGATATTCTAAGCAACATCTTTCTCCTTATTTGCGTACTCGAGCTTAGCCTTGAGTTCTGCTATCTCCATCAAGGCTTTAGATTCATTACTTCGAGTTGTAACCCTCTCGAGTGCTATTTCTTGATTTCGATGATGCAATATCTAAACCATATCAAGATGACTGGATTTCATCTCCTCCATGGATTTGACAGCATCATTAGCTTTTCCCTCGGCCTCTGCTAGGGAGGTCCTAAAAGCCTCTAACTCATTTTTTAGAGTATCGATAATTCTTTTATTTTGAGTTTCTTGGCGTTTTAACTTTTCTATTTTCACCGCGTGCTCAAAAGATAATTTCAACATTTTCTCTACCGCCTTCATTCATTCACGATATTGCATATGGATATCGGTGACACAACCAATAGTCATTTTTTGAACATGATCCAGAACCCTCTTCAAGTTGGGAGAAAAAAGAACCCTTTAAAACATTAATTTGGAAACTCATTATGAAGTTGTGCCATACGAGCTGCTGGATTAACCGTAGGATCTTGAGTAGCGGTTTCGACTACGGTACTTTCCTTGCCAGGTCTTTTGGCAGCAGCATATTCGCCATGGCGATGACAATCACTAGACCGCTAAGGGTGAGATGGAACCAAAGACTATGGAAGAACTGAAGTGGGAGGAGGACCACCAGAGGGATCGATAGGTAGGTTCCGGCGATCATTGGCCTCTTGGAAACCTTTGAAAGGGGAGATTTCAATTTTGATCAATGTTTGTCTTGGAGTGGTTTACCCCTATCACCTCTATCTTGATGACCCCGGTCCCGACCGGAGCGATAACTGGAATTATAATACTCTAAACTACCACCTTGACGGTGAGAGCTAGAACATGAAGCAGAGGATTGGTGGTGTATATCTTGTAGAGAATCAAACGTGTTCCTTTTCTTCACCATCGTTTCTGCAAAGGAAAACAGAAGTCAATCAACTTTAAGCACTAAAAACCACAAGTCGAGCATAATGCAATGTTGAGGGGTGCAAGTGTGTGCAAGTGTCCTTATGTTAGCCCCCGACAAACCAAGTGTAGGGGCTTTGCTCATTGGAGTAACTTCTCCTCTAGAAGTTAGAATCTCAGTGCCAGTTCTGGTGGGAGAATCTGACCCTTTGGTGCTCACATCAGTAAAATGAAAAGCGTCAAGGTCATGTGGAATTAGTAGACCAGATAAAGAATCGAGTGGTAGACTTGAACGCTCTGACGGTTGAGAATAAGATTCGTCTCGAACAATCTTAGGAGACATCGATAACTTGGATTAATCAGAAAGACGACTCTTTGGAAATTGATGAACAAATGTTTTCTTTTTGAAACTATCAGGAACCGAGGGCTGTAAGGTGTGGGAGGATCTGACCTCGACTCCAAGACCAGATTCGTCATCGTTGTGACTAAGCACATCGCCTTTATCTCCTTTGGCATCAAAACTAGTGAATTGCTGAGTACCCAAGGCTGGAGGCACGAAGGTATCTGTTCGATTGTCCCTTTGACTAACTGCAGCCCATGGTCTTATCCCTGTAGTTTGAGTGACTTAATTAGCCCTACGTTGAGGCCCTCTTCTATGATGCAAAACGTAACGAGACGTTCGTCCAGAAGAAAATACTCGATGTTCCTATCTTCAGGCGATGCATTGTTCAGAGTTGTGACCGCCTCCTCATAAAGATTACCGCTAGGCCAAGTGATGGTGCCTGTAAAAGGATTTACATAGTCAGGAATACGACTTGAATATCGGTTTTTCGTGCTAATATAAAAATAGTGGATAACACTTACGTCTTTCCAGCCACTGTCGAGCGAAACAAAGCGGACAACGAACAAAGAACCACTCGCTTTTAAAGGTGCTTAATTTGTTCCATGCACCAGTTAGAATCTAGCACCTCTTCGCCGACTCAAGAAATGTAAACTAAAGACTCCCTGTCCGTCACCTGAAAGAGAATATGAACCAAATGTCATCGATGGTTGGAGGATGGTGCAACAACTCCATAAATACCATATATGTAAAGTTAAGAAGACCGTAGCCATTCGAATGAAGCTGAGTTAGAGCTATCCTTAAATAATGGAGAAATTCTCAAATGTATGAGTTAAATGGTGGGATGCATCCGGCCCAGCACATGAACTTGTTGCACGTCGTATATCCTTCTAGGAATCTATAAGCTGTACCATCCTATAACGGAACCAACACATCATCAAAAGGAATTATGTGCCTTGCGAAGATTTAGCGAAGAGCATCTTCCTTAATTTTAGAGGCTATAGAATCAACAGGGTTCTCCAGAATAACTGCATCCTTAGAGTGTCAGGAGCAAGATCGACAACTTTCGGTGGAAGAATGGAAACTACATCAGAAAGATCAAATTGAGGGCCTTGGCTTTCCGGCTGCTCCGAATAATGACTAGAGAACAGACTATCAGACTTAGTTCAAAAGTTGATTCCACGTCAGGATTATCCTATTAAGAAGATGATCCAGCTAGCATAGCTGCAAGATGCCTAGAATGTCTACTGCCCATTGCTATTAAACTTAGTAAAATCATGATTAGATAAAGTAACTTGTGCCTCCGGGTGCATAGTGTGTGCTCGTGTGGTGTGGTAAAGTGCTATGTAATGCTGCAATAAGTTATATGAAACTAAAAATGGAAAAGACGACAAGACTTCATGTTTCGACCGGAGTGACCGTCATTCCTGACCGTCTCAACCGTTTCTCTATGTCATTAGGAAACATGCAGCTTGAGTTTCACGATTGATTGTCAGAAAGTAAAAGTTTGAATTTTATGTTAAAATTCGCTGAAGAGCTTCAGTAGAACAGTCAAAGAAATTGATTCTTTTCAAAGTTTAAATGTCACATATTATCGAATATGCAGTTCAAGTCATGTACAAGTCATATGTGTTCATTCAATATGCAAGGCCGAAGCTCATCATTGGTATCAAGTTTATTTATTTAAGTTCCATTTTTAGAGCCTATGTGTTGAACACCGATCGTTCACTTCATGCCTAGTTACCGATCGTTCCCATAGACCACATCTACCGATCGTTCACAATTAGCCATGTTAACCGATCGTTCTCCATAACCTTCCACACCAATTGTTGTATCCACAACTCTAGAGCATCACCGATCATTTAATAATGATCATTCCACATAGAAACAATAACTCCACTTACAATGATCAGTTGAACACACATCAACTTCCCTAACTCCGCTACTTCATCCTCCTCAACAAATGATCGGTTAAGGCCCCCGCCTTCTCCAATCTCCATCTCCATCAACCTTTTTCAAGTGTTTTACTGATCGATTCCATCATAGAAGGCAAAGGAGCTCAAAGTCTCATCCTCGAATAATAAAGCAAGTTTAAATCGTACTACCTAAATTTGAGATCTGAGGAAAGAATATAGATTCGAATTTGAATTGAAATAAGATCTAGAGAAGTACGACAATGGTTCGTGAATAAAGGAAATTGATTTTTGGAGTTTGGATCGTTGTTTGGATCGATAAGGGAAAGAAGGAGGGAGACTTGTTTTTTCATTTTCTACCTCAAGTTGGAATGATAAAAAATGAACTAAAGGATGAAGCAAAAAATGGCTAAGTACAGATGCTTATATAGGTAGGTCGTATACCGATTGACCGTGGCCCTAAAATTATACTGATCGTTTCGTGGTAACGATTTTATACTGATTGTTCCACTACTCTGAGCGATCTGAAACTCCTTTGTACCTAATAATCGGTAATGATCATTAAAAAAAGGGAAATAATAACAATCGGTGATGAACGTTTTTATAAAAAATGGAAATAACGATTGGTGGAGATTGTTTATAAAATTTCAAAACTTGATAACTACCCATGAACGTGGAACTATGGTCGAGAGTAAGGTACAAATACGTATACGTGCTGGTTTACGCTTTAAAATTCAATTCTTTGAAATCAACAAAAATTAAATGTTCACCTGAAATCGACTGAAGAAAGATAAAAACCAAGTTGTTAAAGCTTAGAAATCGCCAGAAGCAAAACAAGATGTTTACCAACAACTTATGATCCCATATTTATACTATTGGAAATCGACCAATCGTCATAACGAATAAGGAAATTACGACCCATAACAAGAAAACAATTCGATGGAAGAATAACGACTATTTGATAAATTAGATGGATTTCTTTCTGACGATTCAAAGCACGTCATTTTCACAACAATATGTACTTTGAGGGGCAAATGTTATCCCGCCTTTTGGCAAGGCCATGATACCATCGACTTGGCTAGGGATGGATGATTATCAGTTTTAAGAATCGATTATATACGACACTATGGACGATGGTCGGGCAAATCCAGATTGGGTCCCAACCGAGGTGCAATCAGTATGGAGTGACTAGCATAGTTCCATGAAGTTACAATTCAAATTGTAAAATGATCGGAGTTCATACGCTCGAATTATGGACAAAATAAAGATTTAGATGGATCAATCAAGAAAGATCCATAAAACTTCTCAAATCAGCGAAGATCGATCGATATCTCAAAATCCACAAGGCCAATCCACTTGAAACTTTAAGGGGATCAATATATTAACGAGTGAAGCACATAAAAACAATCATAGGTCAAAACATTGACATACGAAGAAGGCCGATCGTTTAGGCTGATCGTTTTTGTCGATCCTTTATAATGTAGTGTAGCTTAGTGAACATCTCAAATGTGACTAGGGTTGATCCATATCTCGCGATCTACAGTTCAGAATGACTTCATATTTTAGGGGCAAGCTAAGGAGGCACATGAGACCCCTAAAAATGATTGCACATCATTTGGAGACAAAAACAACGATCGGCATAATTATAGCCGATCATTCTTAAACATCGAGTTAGGGCCACCGATCGTTATGGTGGTTCCTGATGGGCCTAGAGAGCCTTCTGTCAAAATCCTAGCGGAGTATCTCATCATCTCTCCCTATAAATACAAGCCTT
The DNA here is from genome assembly GCA_030737815.1 of Allium fistulosum. NCBI lineage: Eukaryota > Viridiplantae > Streptophyta > Magnoliopsida > Asparagales > Amaryllidaceae > Allium > Allium fistulosum. The sequence goes on from CM060906.1 coordinate 926,404,731, forward strand.
TTGGTTCATTTTGAAGATATTTATGCTGCTTGTTACTCTAGACTCCATTGTAATCAAGCACTTGCTATTTTCTACTACTGTCATTATATTTATAAGTATAAATAAAAGATAATCTTCAAAGTGGACGGAGGCCAACAACGCCGAACCACTATAACTTTATGTGTCTCTGATTATAGCTTATTCTCTATTGCTTGTTAATTCACCTACTCAGTTTAATTTTGCTTTACTTCATTTACTTCTCTAAAAAACTATTCTTAGGTGTTTATGACTAATTTAGTTGCAAACAATATCTAATCTTAAGGAGCCGAGTAGGATTGTTCATATCAATTGTAACGTTGATCATCACTCCAACTGGTGCTGCCCGCACTTTCTCTGACTGCTTCCTAGAATCCATATGCTGAAAGAATTTTCTGTGGTTCTCGAGCTAGGGCTTAATCAATGGTTTCTATGTGTCAACTTGTTAGATGCGGAGAGCCTTATTCGCACCTTTTTCTTTCTCCCGTGCTTTGCCTCTTCGAGCTTATTGATGTAACGCTCTCGACCAGAGTTCTGGTTGCCTTAGATTGATCCAACCCCATTCTTTATGGGAAAATTCATCACCTAGCACCAAGGAGGTAGTGATATCCTAAAAATACCAAATGTCGGTCAATCCAAGAAGGCGTTATACATCGAATGTTCATTAACAATCACAAACTTCTTAACCCGCACGATCCTGCAGTCTCCATCTCCCAACTCCACAAACAAATCAATAGTCCCAATGGGTTCCTATGCATTTTCGTTAAATCTTTGAATCCTAGATTTATAAGGAATAAATCCTTCAGGCTGATCTCCATCTGGCCAAACGTTCATTTATACAGAATGTTTATTGGTCTTCTACAATCCACTATGACTCAGTGCATCGTAGCTGGGATCACAACATCCTTTATCACTGTGGTATCAAAGGTTGGTGGTTCAATCCCATTAGATTCCCTATTATAAAATACTATGTCATCAGTCATTAACCTCTACTCTTTAGCCGGAGCTCCATCCTCAATGGCAAAGCAGCTCTTCGTTGGCAGATGCTTCAAAGAACTCTCATACTGCTCCATCTCATTCCAGCTTTTCTTCATTGAATGAGGTCCTCTAGTTATTGTGCTAATTACAATTATTCCATCTGGCCATTTGGGAACCTCTCCACTAGATCTGTAACACCCTGTAAAATTTAATAAGAAATTAAATAATTAAAATAAAGTTAAAAATGGAAATTTTTTAAATTTCAGAATTTGGTCAAGGAAGTTGAACCATTGCATTCGTGGCGATTTTATGATCAATTTCCATATATAATATGTTGAAATTCGAGTTAAAATGAAGAGGTTATGGACGTTTATAGTTTTCAAATTGAATTAATTCAAACGAGTTTAAATTTGAATATTTGAATTTGAAATTAAAAGTTGGAATTTTGAATTTCAAAAAATTGGCTAAGATTAACATTTGAGTTGAAATGAGTTAACATATAAACCTATTGAGTAATTAATATAATAATTAAATTTAACTAAAATAGAAAAACAATGGTCAGAAGCGAGGACCGGTCGACCGCCCATGAGAAGCTTTTGACCGCCCATGGTTAACGGTCGACCGATGGGAGTCAAAATGTGTAAAGTTGAAAGTGGTAGCTAGGGTTTTGATTACTCCAAACGGCCTGGATTTTTTTATTTCGATCCATCGGTTCTAGTTCCTTTTTACCTTTATAAATTGACCAATAGAACCCCACTTTTTCTTCATAAAATTTTGGGAACGCTAGCGAAGCTCTATCAAAATCTTTCTCCTTCAGGTTTCAAAAATAGTAAACATTCTAGTAAGTAATTCTAATTTCTAATCTCTAATTTAAATTAATCATTCTTCTTTCTATCTTCTAATTTATGAAACCTAATCTACATACACAATCAATTTGTTATATATTTAAAAAGGGGAAGATCTAACAGAGGATTAGGAGCATTATAAATAAGATCTCTTCTTCTTCTTCTTTAGATTCCAAAATCAGTTCAGACTTTCAAAGGGAGATCTGAATGAAAATTAGGCATGGTGGAATTCAATTCAGTTAGGAAGCAAATAATTATCTCCGAATGGAAATATCAAGTTTTTCACATTTTTTTAATTGAATTGTATTTATTCTGATTTGACGTATGCCTTGAAAAATTTTGGAAACGAAAACATAACACCTAAAACCCGTGGAATTTCCTTAAGAAAATATCAATCTTTGTATATGTTCAAATTATAATTCTTTTTGGTATTGATGTATTAGAATCTAATTAACTATTAGAATTAGATAATTTATGGTCAATTTAAAATATTTTCCCTCTTTTGAATTGAAGTGTCAAAGGGTTCAAAAAGAAAATAAATTAGAAATGGTTTGTAAATTATGAATTTAATTGTTTTTAGTTTACACTGCCTATTTCTAAACTTAAATAAATAAGGAATTCCTTTCACTTCAAAATGTTGTATACGAAGGTTGAATTGAATATAGGCGATCTGATTTGTGATGATCTGTTCTTTAAAATAGAAAAGGGATTCTAATGTATTAGTATAGAACAAGATATTCCATGTTTGTACAAATCTATTTTATTTTGCAATGGTAGTAGCAGTTCTTGTTGATTTCTATGAGATTGATATCTCAAAATACCTTGTAACCGAATTATTATCGAGTTATTGTAATGTAATGATTAGATTTTAAATTTCGTGCGTAAAAGTATACGTATATAATATTAACATATTGATGATCAAAGATAATAATAACGTAATAATTGTAGCATTTTGAATGTATTGAATAGAATTAATAGGGTAGTAAATATCATTAATTTATAGGATTCAAGTTAGTGTAAACTATGGAGTTAATCGCTAATTAGGGGCGTAATAAGGGGATACCTTATATGGCCTCAATTATTATTCATATAGGATGGTGTATGTATATAGTGGATATACATATAAGTTATGACTAAGTTATAGCGATGCAAGGTTTGTCCAAAGCTACATGAGAGTTTACCCATTTAAATCTGGCTACTAACGGTGTGGCTTTGTGCACTAATGTCGGACATTGTCTATAATAAATAACCACAGTAGACGCGAGGTCAGTCCCAATTCTTTAGGGTAAACCTATCCAATTAATATGGCTACTAATATTGATGAATGGTTGAACTAATATGAGAAGTCACGAGTGGGTTATAGGTAATAACTTGCATTTTGAATGCGGTAGGTGAAATCCTTTGGAGGGGTTCGTTTTGGGTTTGAAGTATTAAGTGGTTATGGTTGGGCCCACCTCTTTTTAGGAGAAGTATTAATTAACCTGATGGGATTTCTTACAATGTCAGCTAATGAGAACCATGTAGAGATCCACCTTGGGTTAGGTCTTAAATGACGGGGACCTACGTATTTTATAGGTCTTAAATCGTCAGAGTCTATCTAAGTCTCATGAAAGAGGTATTAAGTGCTTTGGAGGTTCTCTCTCTTACATCGTTAACGATAGTTGCATTAGAATTTGGAAATGGTTTAGGTACTAAAGGATGGGGCCTACCTAATTTATAAGTATTAAATGGTTAGCAGATACCTAATCACCAATAGTGGGTATTAATTAGTCTGAATGCTTTCTCTTGCATCATTTGTAACAACTTAGATTTTTGGGTCACATTAAATAAATGTAGAATAATTTTAATTGGGGAATTGATATATTAAGGAAACTTCATCTTACACTTTTGTGAAATTTAGAAATAAATTCATTTCCTAAAAGTATATACACATATATAAATATAAATATAGACGTTTTATTTTTATTCTATAATATGTTATTGGGTAGTAAATTTTCATTTAATAGATAAAGATTTTTATATTAAATCAGAAGCAAATAATAATACTTGCATTTAGATTTGAATGGGCTTAAATAAGCACCCAATCCATGTTTAAAAAAATATGAGATAAACACATATCCTACTCCTCTCTAAAAATCATTTTTCATATACATTCATTGTAACAACCCTAGATTTCTGCATATATTTAAATTTGACTTTATTTTATTTTAAATTATTTTAAACTTGTTTTATTTCAAACATTTCATTTCTAAATATAAATTTTGATTGTTGTGTGAATTATAGTTTCAAACTAGTATAAATGGGATATTTCACTGAAAAGTGAATTTCTATTCAAACTGGTCAAACTTTGACTTTTAACTTTTAAATTTAAATATTCAAATTCTTAAATTTTATCTTTTATTATGAAAATAGATTTAATAACTTCAATATAGCTTTTCGTTTCGTTGGAAACGGAGTTAAACTGTAAAAGGTATGTATATTTCAATATTGAGTGCAATTTGTTTTATTCTGCAATTTTGTTATTTTAAATTTGTATAAAATATATTTTCTTTGTCATATTCTATTTTAATATGTGTTAATATGTTATTTTATGTATATTTTTATCTTTTAATAATTTTAAAGTGATAATATAATTTGTCCAAAGTTTACTTGAATTTTATTTTAATTTATAATGCCTAGTTTCCATTTTTCTGCTATTTTCTTCATTAAAGTTATATTTAATTAAAATTTATTTATTTATTTTGTGAATTCATTTTTATTTTGTGTTCTTATCTTTATTTATAAATACTTTTCAAGTACATAAAAATTTTCCAAAGTTCATTGCATTTATTTTCAAATTTTCTAGACTAGTTTGCAATTTTGTGCTATTTTCTTATTTTAACCTTATATAATTAATAAATATTTATATATATTTTATATTTTGTTATATTTTCGAATTTTTGACTGAATGTATTATCATTTTCATTAATATAAACTTATATAAAGAAATTAAAAGAAATTTGAAAGGTTATGACTTTTGATTGGCCTAAGGCCTTTTATCTCCCAACCTTTCACATTTGTAACTTATATTTTCATCAATTAGCCTTTACTATCCACATCTTTCAGCTGCATACTCTATTTTCTATTCACGTACATTCATTTTCATTTCTGAAACAAAAGAATTTCGGCCATGGCTATTGAGGAAAGTTTGGGTAATGATTTTCAACTTTTTCTTATTCTTTTTCTACTTGTTTACATTGATTTTTGCATATGTTCTCTACCTTCATAGCTCCACTCCTCCTCAACCAGATCTGGTCCGACCTCCACCACCCCCTTTCTCTGATCATTACCCACCCTACTGCACCACCAAGGCAGGCCAAGCACATCCATTGCAAGGAGCACCACCAAAATCAACAAAAACCACCACATATTACACTAGCCGAGCCTAGATTGTTAGCACCACCTTCTACCACCATTTGCCGCCACTACCTCCACTCTCTGTCACATCATCCACCATCACCAGCACCCACTGGCCGTGACCCATGACCTCTGGCCGAACCTATTTGTGCCAAAGATGTGAGGTTATGTTGCATTGTTTAGCCTTAAACACCTAGTTTTTGCACCTAGACTTCACCACTTTGTTAACGCATGCTAGGCCTACCCTATGGAACCCAAAACCAGATCCAAACCCACCCCTTAACCATGCATTTCAGATCTGGAGCTGAAGCATAGATGGTAGAAAGCAAGTGCAAACACTTTGGTTTTGTTTTATGTAGTTGTTCCTAACATTGTTTAGTGGCATCCTGTTTTGAAACTTATGTTTTATATATTTGTTTTGTGTAATGTTTTCAAGGGGTATAGCTTTGTCTCTTCCAATCTCTAATCATTGTCATGCTTTCGTGCCTCTGGAAATCTTTGTTGTGTGTTTGTGGTTGTCATCTCCAGCTTGAACAAGTGAGTAATTCTCACCAGACAATGTGTACTTATATAACTGTAAACTAACACCATTTGAATCTGTAAAATTATATCATCCTGTTATAACTGTTATATTATGATCATATGATGAACACCCCTGTTATTACTCATGTTATATCATTATTTACTGTTATATAACGCTATTCTGTTATTTTATCAGTTTGTCACACTGCAAGTTCCCTGTTAGTATAGAAATCACTATGGGTTGAAATGATACATACCCGAACGGACTTTAGAATATGGAAAAATCGTTATGGGCTGAAATGATAGGCCTGAACGGTTTTTATTTATTTTATTTAACTTGGGATTGCGGGTTTGAAATGATAGAACCCGGTTTTTCTTTGTAAACTGCGAATTGAAATGATACATATCCGTATCACTTGACCTAGGCTAGAAAATTGTATATAGACCCGTGGTTTATATATTTTTCTGAAAATTTTTAAAATATTTTAAAAATGTAAATATTATGATATTTTGATTTAATTTTTATTAAAATGATTTCTATTAAATATTTGTGATTTTATACAAATTAAATAAGTGAATTAAGTAAATGGTGAAGTAGAATTTGAAATATAAGTTAATTTTGGAATTTATGATTTTGTTTTTAAATGGAATTTATGTAAAGTAATAAAATATGACAAATTTTATTTAAAAGATGAATTTATTGATTTTATTAAGTAATAATAATTTTTAAAAGTGTTAATGATTTTGTATAACTTAAAATATGCAATAAATGAATGTTTAAGTTGAAATTTTTGAAATATAACTTAAATTGGGAAATTATGAATTTTATTAAAAGTGAAAATTTAATTAAGTAAAATAAATGAAAATAAGTTATATTTTGTAAATTTAAACTTAGTTGTTAAGTTAAGAATTTAATTAAAGAAATGAAAATTTAATTGTTATTTAATTTGATTTTTGTATGGAAATTTGACTTCATAAAATCATAAAAATAAAGGTATTTAAATGATTGTTTTAAATGTGAAAATATATGATTTTATAAGTTAAAATGATTTATATTAAAAGTTAATTATGTGTGAAATTGTAAATAAAACTCTGAATTTGATTTGACAGCATTTTTGAAATGTAATGTAAAGATATTACAGCATTGGAAATTGCTGTAGTTGTTTTAAATGAACTAAAAGGCTAATTTGAACTAAATGTTATTATAGCACTTTGTAAGTGCTATAGTTGTTTAATTTAACTAAAGTTTACTTGAAATTAAAAGAAACCTGTTACAACATTTAAATGTTGTCTTTTGTTAATGAACTAATTTAAAACATAACATTTCGTAGTATTCTTTAAGTGCTGCGAAAGTTGAATTTTCTTTGTTTAATAAATTCAAATGAATAAATGATCTTTGAAAAAGATTAAATTTTGGAAATTAAATATTTAATTATTAAATATAATGAATTGACTTTAAATGATTTAAATGGAATAGTTTATTTGGGAAATACAACTATTTTGAAATGTGATTAAATGGTATTTAAATTTAAATTAAATAAATGATATTAAATCTTGGATTGAATAATTGAAGTTTATATTAGTATGAAAAATATTTGGTTTACTTGTAATTTGAATCTATTTAAAAGATATTGGACTTATGAAATATAGGATATTAAAGCTTTGAAATCTATTTTATAATTTGAATAGTTATTTTGTGGATTAAATCTATATTTGAAATTTATAAGATTTGAAGTGGTCTATGGAAATTTAATTGAAATAAATGATTGAATTGAATTGAAACTTTGGAAATTTTAATATTTGATTTGAAATATAATACTTACACTTTTAAATGGTCTAAATGAATTATTTTGATTGAAATATAAACTATTTAAAAGGTGACTTGAAATGATAATAAATGAATGGTATCTTTGAATTTAAAAAGTATTTAAAGTTGAATATTTAGATTTGAACTCAAATGATATTTTGGTATATATAAATGATTTGAAATGAATTTTAGGAAAGATATGATATTTTGATATATTGAAATGATTTGAAATGAAGTTTTGAAATGATATGATATTTTAAATATATTGAAATGGTTTGGAATTGATTTAATCTTTATTTTGATAAAGATTTGGATTTGAAATGATATTCTATTTTAAAGTATAAAATGTTTTTAAATTATAACCACGGGTTATAATAACGATTGGTTGTTAAAGAGACCGGGATCGGATATGGACATACTCTCTGTCGATACCGAAAACCACTTTGACAAATGTGTACACGGTGGAGTTTCCAGAATGAAGTAGGATGGTGACGACGATCCTAAGGTATATACGTGGACCCAACTCCCGTGAGTTGGCATAAAGTGGCTAAAACAGGAGCGATCTCGGACCAGTGAGGTAGCACCTCTTATCGGACACACTTCTTCGATACCATTCTATTACTTGTGATTGATTTGGTGCGCACCGTTGATTTGGGAGTGTTGTTCGAGGTGGAGCGGTAGTGGCTGCTATGCGTTTCCATCAGTCCGTGTGCGTAATTGGTATATCTACCCTGGCATTACCTTGTGTGTCGTGTCACCTACCTTATCGAGCTTTACTACGAGTTTCTATTTGTGTCGTACCTATGGAGTATCTTCTCATAGCCTTGCGAGGTATGCAGGTACTGTGTAGACTATTGGCATATTACGTGTTAAGTTGGAAAATGTAAAGCCTTAACGCTATTTAAAAGTATGTTTATTTTATGATTAGACATTTTTATAATATCGAATATTACTACATAGTAGATAGTTTAACGGATCCTTAAGGAATGGGCGATCCCAAGCATTCTTTAAGTTACTTGTACCTTTATTATAGTTCACTTGAGTTGGTTTACGTTATATAAGTATATATTGTCCTAACTCGAGTGTTTTGTGTTTTGCTTTACGCTCGGGTCAGCCTGAGTTATTCATAGATTTGGATTTCCACTCTCTTGGAGATTTGAATCGCTGGAGATTATCTGCTTGTCTTGTCCTATCTATTTCAGTTCCGTTGTTCTACTCGGCTTGTACTTGGTTATTTTATTGAGACTTCTGTTGTACTCTATTTCTTCTGTTATATCTTATGTAACTCTAATATATTTATATAGTAGCTTCATGAACTACTATTTCTTTTACTTCCGCTGCATTATTTTACTCTATGTCTGTGATATGTGATTATTTATTTACTGTTTATTCTGAGATTTGCCAAATTTTATATATAACGCTGTATTTTGAGCAATTCAAGTCCGACATGTGTGGATGCGAATGGTTGAAAATATCGGGTCGTTACACACTATTTCTAAAAACAAGAAAGAGAGCTAGGGTTTCGTACCTAATTTTAAATTCATCCAAATCGTCATTTTTGGGCAATACTTAAGTGCAAAGCTAATAGCATGGGTGTTTAACAACCTAAGCATGGATGTAGATTATCTCATACTTCTAGTCTAAAATCATGTGCATGTTGTTGTTTGTTAAATTAAATGAATCTATGGATGATTTGAACTCTATTCTTATGGTAATCTTACCATATGTTGTTCAACCTTTTATTTTCTAAAACCTTAGATTATAGACCTCTTTTAATTACAAATTATAGTTGTTTAATTGGTTGTATGCACACCCGATATGACCTTAGAACAACTGTATGCAACATAGAACCAAACCACCATTACCCAAGGTTAGTCTGAGAACTTTCTAGAGTTGAAACAGCTCCAGGAAATGATACCACCGGTGGACTAGTGAGGTACCACCAGTGCACCGGTGGTGACCACCAGGAGCTATTTCAAATCCAGTTGAAGCCCTCCGATTCGCCTATTCTTCGTCCATTAATCGCTTTGCTTTTTGTTTTTAGTTTCCTATTCTTTGCATATTTTTATGCAGCTCTTTGGCTTCCATTTCCACTCATATGCTACTTTATAAAGTATATTTGGAAATGATATAAAGCTTGACTCTATGGATCTGGCAATTCATATGTTTTACCTAGATTAAATTTCTTTGTTGCTAGACATGATTTCAGTGTCTATTTTAATGGTTTCAAATTCTCATTTTTAGGATTTGATTATTGAAATTGTGGATTCATCTTAGTGAATTCTTCCATAGTGTTACTTCTATGGATATATAACAATACATGTTATTTTATTACACAATTTTCTAACTTATGTTACCGAAAGAAAATCTCTAAGTCAATCATTTTCTCAAACATTTTGAATACTAATATATATTCTCTAGGTAAAAGATAATTGGAAATATATGTAGATATTTTACATTTATATTTACATATAATAGTGGTTTTAAATCAATTTGGGAACAATGGTTCAATATGCATATTATATATAAGCGTAATAAATAACTCTTAAAATATATAATGGTTTTATAAATCAAAAGATGTTTCAAAACAAATTATTTTTATAAAGTTACACGTTATCAATTAAATGAGAAGTTGATTTAAACAGTTTAATAAAATGAGTGGTATGAAATGCTCGCGTTTGTTTTATCGGTTAATTCCCGAACTTGTTCGATTGAACCATCTATACACAAAAATAGAGTTTACTATCTTATAGTTAATATTTAAGTAAACCCATGAGGTATGGGATACATGGTTGTTACATATTCAGTTTCTATTTGAAAGTACATGACACTTATATCGACGAATTTATGACTTGTCCTTGGAGTTCTATAGGTCTTGTACCTATCTTGGAGTTTTCATAGGTCTTGTACCTATTGTAGTTTATAGGACTTGTTCCTATCTTGGAGTTTTTAGGTCTCGCACTTATCTTGAAGATCTATAGGCTCTCACCAATCTTGATTTTACTATGGGCATTATATCAATCTTGGAGTTTTCTAGACACATATGTCTATCTTGGAGTTACATGCATGTAGGTGAATTTATTCACCAATCTTGGAGTTTGGTGCCTTTTCCCCTTTTATATGATTTCTAAATTTCTATTTGTCATTTCTAAATTCTATGTTATTGTGTTATTACCTAACAGTTTTAAGGATTTTCTTGTAGAAGCTATCTTAAGTTTTGAGATTTGGTGGTTTCATTCTTGAAGTTATTAAAGTATGCTTGATATTGGTCGATACTTGAATTGATGACTATATTTGAGTTCAAGTTCATTTTATCTATCATTTATCGTGCTAACTCATTTATTTTAGTCTAGATTGACCCGTTTATTATTTTATAATACTTAGGCCAGACCGAGATGTTTCAGGTCCTTCAGCTTTATGACTTTTAGAGTGGACTTCTTATCATGTAGCTAGATGTTTAATTTGTATCACTATGTTATATTCATGTTTATGATCCATCTTATGTCGAGCTAGACTTCTTTTGTGTACATTTTCATATTTTAGGATGTAGCACTTTTTTATTATGTAGTCTACATCATAAATCTATTTGTGTCGGTTCAGCCTTGTATCTATTTGTATTCCACCATTTATGATCTGTGATTCTATGATTTTTTTTACCATATGTTGTTCTGAATATTTATTATAGCAATCGTAGTTTTGTTTTGAACCTGAATTTTATACGTCAATTCCACTTGAGAAATGAAATGTATAAAAAATTAATTGACATATCGATGCTCGCTTATAGTAAAATTCACGGATGGTCGCTCCTAACCAGCCCTATTCTCTACACTAGCAAACGGTGTTATTCTGTAATATCCTTTATTAGTATGGGTCTCGAGATGGGACTTCATAACTTGGTATTAAAGTTGAGTTCAGAATAATATAGTATACAGAGAACACGGGTCATGGCCTAGGTAGGTTGAGTACCTGTCCTTAAGTATAAAAGGTGGAATTTAGGGTTTAATTCCTATTTTGGGATAAAAGCAATAGTGGTCATTAAGGGAAATCAAGGGGGGAATTTGTGACCTTGGTTTTACACTATAATTAACATCTTATAGTAATTCTAAATTTAAACACAATGTGTGGTTTAGACCTTAGATGTCTCCAAGTATTGAAATGTTGAGTCCTGGCCCTCAATGATTAGAGTTGCGCAGCGGAGGTAAATGAATTGCTTTCCGCTGAGCACATTAGTTTGGTGCCTTATACACACACACATACATACTTACATACATACATACATACATACATATATATATATATGTATGTATGTATGTATGTATGTATATATATATATATATATGTATATGTATATGCTTGTAGGTTCATTGTTGGATGCTTATTTGTTAAAAAAACAAAAATACAAAATAAAAAATAAAATGAGATTTTGAATTTGAATGATCACATAATGCATGGATGGATGATGATTGATGTGTTTTCCATTTGCAAATCTAATTTTTGCGGAAATAAGATTTTTGAAAAATTTATATATATGTATATATAGATATATATTAAAAGAATCCTTGATAAATTATAATTTATGTTAAATTGCATGTTGAGTGCTTTATGAATTCGAGTCGAGACGTCTTGCCAACGTACTCGATAGGGGTTCCTAATTACTAGAATGAGATAGATCGATACAATAGTTTCAAGTCAAAACCTTTTGGAAGACTTAGAAATATTCAAAAGAATATCGAAAAAAGAAGGACACACATACATAACTATTTTGAAAATAGCATTGAGGATGTATTTTAAAGATTTTGAAATTTAAACGCTAATTGTGCCTTGTTTGCGCCAAAATTGGTCACAAACCCCGAATATCGTGAAAGCACCAGTGTATGGACACAAATCAGCAATATACAATCACAGATCACAGTTCTAAATAATGTAGAGGATAAAAAATGAAGAATTATAAACTTAAATCAGAAAGAAATAGACAGAGACAAAAGATTTATAGTGGTTCGGCTATCTCTGGCCTACATCCACTCCAAAAGTTAATCTTTTATCGACTTTCCTCGCTGGTTACAATTGATTACAATAGATAATTATAATAAAATCCAAGTACAACAGCAGCTATGGAGAGCAAAGTTAAATCGGGCAGAGTCTGGACGTTGAAAACCCAAAAAGATCCTTTTTCTGTAGGCTCTGGGTGCTATTTATAGGCATTCCATGCAAATATCTCGCCCAAACTTCGGGAGACTCCTTCTGCCACGTGAGTGGGCCCACGCGATCGATCCCATGAAGTTTCGACTCGATCCGTGATCGATACGAACGTAATTCGTATCGATCAAGATTTTGTCCAATGGAGTCGAAACTTGGCGTGAACATTCCATAGATTGTACATAAGCTTCTGTGAAAATTTCATAGCATTTGGACTAGTGGATTAGGACATATGATTGATACGAATTGGAGTTTGCTTTAGGATGTCGCGTTCGAATCGATACCTCTCGTATCGATCTGTTCGACTCGATTTCGAGCACATGCATGCGAGATGACTTGGTGCGAGATTTCTGGATCAACCCATTTTTATGCCGAATCGACCGAGTCTTATTCGCCCCCAAAATTGATGCCCTATTCATATCGATTACTTCACCTTGTTCGTATTTTTCCTCGTTCGTACCGATTAAATGCATGCCCACTCCACATCGATGAGGAATGTTGGTTTTGTTATGATGACAGGTCGATCGATACGAAATGTGTCTAACTGGTCGATATGAAATGAGCACTGACATTACAGTCTACGGGTACGAAGTGCTACTTTTTCATGGTTGCTGATACGAATAAAGTTTTCTTTGGATCGATACGAACAAGAAGATACGAGGCGAGGTCACTCTGATCGATACGAGCACGGTGGATTCGAATAGTTTGGTCATGGATCGATTCGAACAGTTCGACTCGGTCATGGCTCTTCAATGGATATGAAATGATGCGCTCTGATCGATTCGAATATGATCGATTCGAAATTAGATGTTCCCTGATGGATACGAACATCATGTCTTCCCTAACTTGTATCGATCATATCTCGATCATACGAACTCCGATTGACCTAAAATTTGAAACATAGCCTCTCCTAGCCTTGATCATCATTCCCTATCGATTCTGTCTTGATTGGAGCTTGGACAAATTTTAACGACATCGATCGTAGCCTTGTTTCCAATCGATTTCTAATCCTGATATCCATCCTTCTCCGACTAATTTGTTGATATTCCAGCCTTGACCAAAGGGTGGTACAACATTTGCCCCCCAAAACAAGCTTTGTGATAAGAAGGTGTGTTTTGAATAGTTCTGAATTCGATATCTAAAGTCCATAGCCATATCATCCAAGTGCATCGTTCTTGAATGCTCCGAGTCGGTGCCCGATTCCAAATCCAGTAACCAAAGCCTTAGCCAATTCCATATCCATCCGAACTCAACAGCCGAGTCTTAATCCATCTTTATCCAATAACCAATAACCGAATCCAGGACCTCTCCGGGTCGATATCCAAATCCATAACCTCTCCGGGTTCTTGCCAAGCGCAATCCACACCTGACGACCGTGGTCTAGTGTCCCTGGATGTGAGTAATGCCATGGCTTAAGTCCTAAGCTGAATCCTGGTCGCTTCGGACCCTTGTCCGGCATAGTCCATACTTGACGACCCGAATAAGCCAACTCGCCACGTTCGGACGAAGAGACTTACCCCTTGCCAGGCATAATCCATACCCGACGATCATTTATTAAAAACCAGATAAAAATCCAATCAAAATCCAATCCAAAATCCAAATCAAATTTGAAAACCAAAAATCCATATCATAAATCCAAATCAATATCCAAAACAGAAAACAATCTTCCAAACGAAAGTCCAAACCAGAAATTAAACAACATCAGGAGTTCAAACCAAACTCCAAAACCAAGCCAGAAAAGACAAATGTCCAAACCGAAAGAAAAAGCAGATTTCACAAACCATAGCGTCGCGGTCTATCATCATTTGGAGCATGCCTAGGGGCCATCTCCGTCCCCATACATGAGTAAATGATTTGGCTGTTTGTCAGCAGTTTGCTATTTATTTCATATCATCCCTGTCAATTGATAACCAATCGACCATCATTCCTGGGCCTCGCGCCATCTTTGTTTGAGGTGGACGGTGGTTGCTCCTGCTCCACCGCCACATTCCGAGCCCCAACATATTATCGCAACTGTCCATTCCTTACACGCTCCTCAATTATGTCCTTTAGATAGCAGCTGTTGGTGTCATGTCCATCCAAATCGTGAAAAAGACAGTGCCTCCCTGATGCCCTTTCACGTTCCGAGGGTTCTCTCCTAGCTGGCCTTCGGTAGAGAAGGTGATTCCGAGTTTCCATGAATATCTGTTCCAACATCTCGTTTAATCCTGTGTAAGTGGAAAACTTTGGCTCCCTCCATCGCTTCCTATCTTTTCCTGATTCGTCATCCAGCTTCCTTTTTCCTTTATCTTGACCTTTATCTGATCTTCTGCTGGGCGGCCCTCCATCCCCAGCCGTGTTTACCTCCTTTCATTTCATATTCGAACATGCATCTTCCTGTCGAAGGAATCTCTCAGCTTCGTGAAAGAATTCCCCGAGATCCATTGGTGGATCTCGTATTAGAGATACTTTGAAATCTGAATTCTCCCTGACTCCTGATACTGCTACCATTAAAACCATCGATGGATCTGATCCACCGAAGCAACCACCGCATTGAATCGAGATAAGAAAGCTCTGAGCGATTCGTCTGTCCTTTGCTTTACTGATGTTCGCATCATCACATTCTTCGGTCTCTTAATATGAACCGGAAACTACTTCTGAAACCTGTCCACCAATTCTGTCCATGTCCTAATAGATCCTTCTTCCAGCTGTCTGAACCACATAGCAGCTATATCCATCAAGTACAGAGGGAAACATCGGGCCATAACTTCCTCCGATGCCCCCAGCACTTCCATATGTCTTGTGTACCTCATCAAGTGGTTAGTCGGATCAGCCTTGCCATTGTACACCTCTAGTGTGTGTAGCTTGAAATCTGGTGGGCTCCGAGCCATTCTGATTTCACGAGTAAACGGACTCCTATTTACTCCTTCTAGATCCATGTTTGTCAATCCTACGCGCATAGTTCGCCTGATAATCTCAGCCAATCCAGCGTTGTCCATCAAGGGTTGCTTCTCGTGTCCCTGAGGGAATTCCGGTACGTATTCCTCATCACGTGCTCTTGCATTCCTGCCAGCATCTTGTTGTGTAGCGTCAACTGGAATTCCTCCATGAACTGGTCCATCATTGCCGGGCGGTGTGCCCCCTAGTCTGGATCCATCCAGGTTTATGGTTGTGTGCTGGTTAGGGGTTGTGCCTTGTTGAGCTGCTCCATTCGATTGCCTGTTTGGTCCTTCTGCTCCAGCTCCGTGGATCTGAACTCTTGAAGCTCCAGCTGTTCTTGCTTGTCCAAACTGTCTGAGGAGGTTCTGCATCATTTCCACCTGCCTTTCCAGAAGCTCTTCATGCATTTCTCCCATCATCATCTCCATCTCGTCTCTGGTGATGAAAGCTGAAGTCTAATTAGCCCCTGATGATGCCTCCTGGCTACCTTCATATTGACTACTCTCGGCTGTTTGTCTTCTACTTGATTGCCTTGTCATAGATTCTTTAGATCTGAACCCTTAATCCTTCAAATCCAAATTCCAAATCCGGTATAGCGGGTGCTAGTTGTTCTAAGTGAAAGCACCAAAGTGTTTACGCCAAAATTGGTCACAAACCTCGAATATCATGAAAGCACCAGTGTATGGACACAAATCAGCAATAAACAATCACAGATCATAGTTCTAAATAATGTAGAGGATAAAAAATGAAGAATTATAAACTTAAATCAGAAAGAAATAGACAGAGACATAGATTTATAGTGGTTCGGCAATCTCCGGCCTACGTCCACTCCAAAAGTTAATCTTTTATTGACTTTTCTCGTTGGTTACAATGGATTACAGCAGATAATTATAATAAAATCCGAGTACAACAACATCTATGGAGAGCAAAGTTGAATCAGGCAGAGTCTGGACGTTGAAAAACCCAAAAAGATCCTTTTTATGTAGGCTCTAGGTGCTATTTATAGGCATTCCATGCAAATATCTCGCCCAAACTTCGGGAGACTCCTTCTGGCACGTAAGTGGGCCCAGGCGATCGATCCCAAGAAGTTTCGACTCGATTCGTGATCGATACGAACGTAATTCGTATCGATCAAGATTTTGTCCAATGGAGTCAAAACTTGGCGTGAACATTTCTTAGATTGTACATAAGCTTCTATGAAAATTTCATAGCATTTGGACTTGTGGATTAGGAGATATGATCGATACGAATTGGAGTTTGCTTTAGGTTGTCGCGTTCGAATCGATACCTCTCATATCGATCTGTTCGACTCGATTTCGAGCACATGCATGCGAGATGACGTGGCGCGAGATTTCTAGATCAACCCATTTTTTGTGCCGAATCGACCGAGTCTTATTCGCCCCCAAAATTAAAGCCCTGTTTGTATCGATTACTTCACCTTGTTCGTATTTTGCCTCATTCGTACCGATCGAATGCATGCCCTCTCCGCATCAATGAGGAATGTTGGTTTCGTATCGATGAAAGGTAGATCGATATGAAATGTGTCTGATTAGTCGATACGAAATGAGCACTGGCAGTACAGTCTATGGGTACGAAGTGCTACTTTTTCATGGTTGCTGATACGAATAAAGTTTTCTCTGGATCGATACGAACAAGAAGATACGAGGCGAGGTCACTCTGATCGATACGAGCACGGTGGATTCGAATAGTTTGGTCATGGATCAATTAGAATAGTTCGACTTGGTCATGGCTCTTCAATGGATATGAAATGATGCGCTCTGATCGATTTGAATATGATTGATTTGAAATTAGATGTTCCCTGATGGATACGAACATCATGCCTTCCCTAACTTGTATCGATCATATCTCGATCATACGAACTCCGATTGACTTGAAATTTGAAACGTAGCCTCTCCTAGCCTTGATCATCATTCCCTATTGATTCTGTCTTGATTGGAGCTTAGACAAATTTTAACGACATCGATCGTAACCTTGTTTCCAATCGATTTCTAATCCTTATATCCATCCTTCTTCGACTAATTTGTTGATATTCCAGCCTTGACCAAAGGGTGGTATAACATGCCTTTTCAGGCAATCAAATAATTATGTGAATAGATTTTTGGAATTTCTAATAAGAGAGTACCTAAAGAAAATGAAGCTTTATATTGTGTTAATTTTAAATCTTGGGGATGAATTATATTTATAGTATTTTTGGAAATAAAATAGAAAGAGAAGTTATGAGTTATATATACATATTGGTATATATACATAAAAAAATACAGGATGCTTCAATTTATTCAGGTAGTGGTGGACCGGTACGTACGAACGGGTGCACTAGTTATCGATTTTTATTTCAGGCTGAAACTCCTATATTTTCTCTAAATCGACCTCCACTCCTCATTTCTTTAATCCCGTTCATTTTTAAAACACCAGTTCCCCATTTTTCTACCTCCAAACTCCACCAAATAGTGATTTTTCCACTTCAATCAAATATATAGCCATTCCTAAGTTAAAGAAAACTCATTCGACAACTTCTTTTAGATCCATTGAGGAGAATCTAACCAACGAAGTTAAGGGTTGGCTTAAGAATAAAAAGGAAAATATCAAGAGGTTTAGAAGCTTGATAGTTAATAAGCACTTAGGAGGTCGACTGGTAAATCTTAATTGTATTGATCTTTATGGTATAAGAAATTTATTCACCCGAGCGGAATTGGTGAGTCTTATAAACATGAATGGATATGAAATTGACATTTATCCTCATTGTATGGCATTATTTTATGCAAATCTTGAGATAGGTCATGATGGTGATGGGTTAATTTTATCAACAAATGTTAAGGATATAGATATAACTGTTAATGAGAGTGAACTAGGCGAAATTTTAAGAATTTCATCTGGGGGTATAGCCTTAGAGGAGGTTGTATTTAGCGAACAATCAATCTTGCATTTAATTCTTAAAAATCCTCATGGTAATTGAACCACCTCAAATTTAACTCATCTTGCTCGAATCATTATTTGAATCCTCCAATACAATTTGATTTCTAAGACTAGTAGTTTTGATAAGATTTACTCGATGGTTCAGAAAGCGACATATTCTATGTTAGGAAATATTCATGTAAATTGGGCGAGGGTTATTATGAACAATATGATTGAAAATAGAGCCGGAGAAAAGAGGAGGTACAATCATTATGGCAATCCTATCTCTACCATTCTTAAGCATTTTGGGGTCGATTCAGAGGAAGAAACTCCAACTAGGCACCCATATTAAAGCTTTATTGATAGTAAAGTTCTTAAAGCTTTATTGATATTTAAGCGAGTAAATTGTTTCATCCAGACTAAATATGAAATCGAAAAAACAATTGCCTCCTGAATAGGCGATCGTCACCCTCTTCGTTTTCACCCGCTCGGCCTTGTTGTCGCGCTTCGTTTTCCTCTCTTCTGCCTCCGTCTTTCTTCTCCTTCCTTCGCGTTTCTCCTCTATGTGCCACTTTTTCTCTCTGCCGTTCTTCTGGCAGTCAAGATCTAGTTTTAATCACAATGAAATCTGGCTTTTTCGGCCCCCAATGTTGCTTCGCTCTCCGTTACCAGATCTGGCAAAATCCGAGTAAAGCCTCCTCCACTGCAGACCTTATCAAGGTGAATTCCCAGTGCTAAGCTATCTGGCTGCATTTCAAAGGGTTCAACTAGTGATACTCCCTACAGCTTCCCTTTTTCTGATGATTTTCAGGCTATGTTTGATGCCTCCAAGCCAGTCGAAGAACTCATGCCTATGCCTGTGCTTATGGTTCCTGGTCATGTTTCCTCTATGGCAATGGATCCTGTTAATGCTCAAGTACTTCCAGATTTAGTGCATCAGTCTCTATCCCCTGCTGCTCCTCCTATGCAGCCTTGGAAATCACTTTTCACAGCGAAACCTCGCAATGTGGGAAGGTACGTTTCCAAACGATTTGTCAATATTAGTTATTACGATGATATACTAGTTCCCCCAGAAGATGTTGTTGATGTTGGTCTCGCCTTTTGGTCTAATACTTTGGTAGGGTTTTTCTTGGATAGAGGCCATAGTTACACAACTGTTAAAAACTATTTAAAGAACAAATGGAAAATCAAAGGATCGTTGAAAGTTATATTCAATAACGATCTTTTCTTTTTTGAATTTTGAAATCCTGATGAGAGGAGTATGGTTCTGGAGGTTGGTCCTTCTGTCATAGATGGTAAAGTTTTTATAATCACCAAATGGAGTCCCTCTATTGATTCCGCTAGAGAAAATGTTCTGTCGATACCTGTTTGGGTGAAGTTCTCTTGCATACCTTCCTCCCTTCGGTCTTTGGAAGGTCATGATTGGTTAGCCTGTCACATTGGTGAACTGGTTTGTTTTGATGAGAATACTGAAAGCCGTAATCATTTGGAATATGCTAGAGCTCTTATTGAGATTACTCCCATCAAGCCTTTGCCTTCCTTCCTTTCAGTTGCCCTTCTTGGGGATGTTGTTGGCCGTATTTCCATTGATTTTCAATGGTCGCCCCCGATATGTACTGTTTTTCACTCATTTGGTCATACTGACGAGCTTTGTCATCACCGCCCTCTTGATGGTGAGGTAACTTCCATTCCTGTCAAATTCCCTATCCAAAACCTAGGCCTCGGCAATGGAAAGTCATAACCCATATATCTTCGACTGATCCTATGGAAGCCCTTACTGATGTCCTTCCTCCTACTAATCCTCCTGATCTTGTTTTGCTCTCGAAACTTTAGTCGTACATTGCCTCTGCCGCTTTGCATGTCAACAATCCTGCTGATTTGGTTGTTGATGGTGCTAAGGAAGTTCCGGTTGTTGTTGACTTGCATGTGAAGCCTGTAAGCTTAGGATTGCATACTGTTACCGACCTTACTGATTTGGATAATGGGATTGAGTATTCTATCTCTGATCTATTTCCATCTTAGGTCTTTGTCATATTGGTTGTTTTGTTGTTATATGATCTTTTGTAAGCTAAATTGTACACTATTGTATGGGTTGATAGATGTTGTGTGAGTTGTAGCTGCTAGGGTATTTTTCCCCACACCTGTTTTAATTTATATATGAGTGGACGGTCCACTATAAAACCGGCTTGCCCTACCAAAAAAATAAGTTCTTAAAGCTATGAAAATTCCAACTACCTTGGATGAGATTGCTATTGAGAAGCCGATTCATCCATCATTTCAACAAGACCCTGCCAGACCTTCTTTTTCACCTAGGGACTTGCCTATGCACACTTCTTAATCTGAAGCTCCCATTCTATCCATGTTGGAGCAACAAGGATAAATGATTCAACAAGTTAGAGTGGAGCAGAAAAGAGAGTTTAGGATTATCAAATCATTGTTTACTCGTCTTTGTGGCTCGGTAAAGACTTGGGAGAAAGGAGTTGGCACTAGTGATGAGTAGTTCTAGATGACGGTATTGCTATAATTGCATGTTCGTTTTTCAGAGCTATTATGTTTGATATTATGGTTATGTTGTTGTGCACTTATATTTATTTTTAAACACCTATGTTGTAAGTAGTTATGTTCTAGTTATCTTTAGGTGTTGATTGTACTCCATTGATGATTCATATTATTCGTATCATTTGTACCGCTCTTGTTTATATTCATACATTTATTGGAATGTTGTCGAAATTAATAAATTTTTGGCTGCAAATGTATGAGGTGCATAAGCTGCGATCAATAAAGTAAATTGGCGAGACGATGTTAATTACATTATTCATATTTCAACTGATTAACAGGGTAGATTGCTACTAATGGATATTATTAGTTATGAATTCCAAATTAAAAAGGATTTGGTATTAAATAAGTGGGGAAAGTTCAATGAATATCCTTCGAGAAACTTGATTCTTAAATTGATAATATAAGAATAACTTTGGGAAATTGTGATGAAATATATGAAATAATTGTAATATAAAAATGTGAATAATAAAGTTATTATTCATTTATTTATTACAAGTAGAGATTTGTGATAAAGTATCTTTTCGCCTCAAATTATTTCAACAAATGTTGTAAAAGTTAGCAAAATGTCAACATTGAGATTGGTTGTTAAAATAGGGTTTTATAATTAATAATTTATTTTTAATAACAAGAACAACTTTTAATCTCATCGGTCGTATAAAAATTTTATGAAGATATCTCAATCTTGAAGGGGGATAGGAATTTTGACAAGTTGTTGGTTTTGTTGTATTAAAAAAGATATCGTTTTGTACTTTCATACAACATTGTTTAAATATAAATTGATAATTTATAAATGGGAAATAAGAAGAGAATAATAACTTTTTCTTTTATTGGGTCCATGAAGCACCCAAGGCCCATGTAGTAGTTTGTACATATGTATATATAATAATAAATGTAAGGATTTAGTTTTCAAAAGAATGAGATTAAAAGTAATTGTGATAGAAGGAAATTTTACATTTATAAAATTTATTTTGGAAAGAAATATGAATACGAGAAGAATATATATATATTGATTTGTTAGTTAATAAAGATTTACAATTTGTGACCTGTGTCTTTTGAGAAAATGAATTCATCTTGAAACCCTGGATTTATTTTCAAGAGGTAGTGAACTTGAATTTTAAAACTTGTGAGTTATAACAAAGCACTAGCAAGATTGGTGATTTTGTAACCCCATTTATTTAAGAGGCAAAAATTAGATTATGAAATGTTTTTATGGTTTGTGAAGTACAAACCTTAAGAGAAATTATCCTTAAAAAGTTAATCATATAATATAGTGATTAAAATTAAAGGATGGAGGTTTGAAAAAATAATTGTGACTTAAATGTATGATTGTGAAAGATTTTTATAAATGATAGTCCATAATATTCACTTAAAAGATGCAAGTTAAATAAAATAGATGAGTAGCTTCTAGCATCACTCACATATATGTTATATGTTATTTTCTCGAGATAGAATTGTGAGGATACAATTTTTTAAGGAGGGGAGTCTACAACAACCCATATTTTTGGGTCACATTAAATCAGTGTGGAATAATCTTAATTAGGAAATTGATATATTAAGAAAACTCCAATTTATACTTTTACGAAATTTAGAAATTAATTCCTTTTCGAAAAGCATTATAGAAATTTTATTTTTATTCTATAATATGGCATTAGGTAGAATTTTTTATTTAATAGTTAAGGATTTTTATATTAAATGAGAAGTAAGTAATATTACTTTCATTTAGATTTAAATGGGCCTAAATAAGTACCCAACCCATGTTTAAATAAATATGAGATAAACACATATCCTACTCCTCTCACATTAATTATTCCTAAAAACAAGAAAGAAAGCTAAGGTTTCCTACCTTTCGTCCAAATCTTCATTTTGGGAAAGACTTGAGTGCAATGCTAATAGTATGGGTGTTTAAAAACCTAAGCATGGATATAAGGTGAGATTATTTCACAATTCTAGTCTAAAATCTTGTGCATGTTGTTGTTCGTTGAATTAAATGAATCTATTTATGATTTGAACTCTAATCTTATGGTAATCTTACCATATGTTGTTCAACCTTTTATTTGGTAAAACCCTATATTATAGACCTCTTTTAATTGCAAATTATAGTTGTTTAGATGGTTGTATGCACACCCGAGATTACCTTAGAACAACTGTATGCAACATACGATCGAACCACCACCTCTCGTGGTTAGCCGAAGGACTTCCTAGAGCTGAAACAGCTCCAGGAAATGATACCACCGGTGGACCCAATGGGCCACCACCGGTGCATCAGTGGTGACCGCTTGGAGCTATTTCAACTCCAGGTGAATCCCTTCGATCTGCCTATTCTTCGTTCGCTCGTCGCTTTGCTTTTTGTTGTTCGTTTCCTATGCTTTGCTTATTTTTATACAACTCTTCGGCTTCCATTTCCACTCATTTTCTACTTTATAAAGTGTATTTAGAAATAATGTAGAGTTTGACTCTATGGGCTGGCGATTCATATAGTTAACCTAGATTGAATTTCTTTGTTACTAGACATGATATCGATGTCTATTTTTAGTGGTTTCAAATTCTCATTTCTAGGATTTGATTATTGAAACTGTGGATTCATCTTAGTGATATTCTTGCATAGAGTTACATCTATGGATACATAACAATGCACATTGTTAGCACCAAAATTGGTCACTAACCTCGTAGAGAAAGATTGTGTAGAGATATAAGTGATGAAGATAAATTAAACAGAGAAGACAATGCTAATTTAAATGCAGAAAGTAAGAACACCAAATTTATAGTGGTTCAGAGTAATTTCCTACGTCCACTTTGAGATTAAACTTTATTGATCTTCCTTATTGTTGATTACAAATACAATTCGTGAATCAAATGCTTGAATGAAGTTGTTAAGTAGAGAAGATGAGTCTCAAAAATGGCAGAGTCTCCCAGGTGTTCTCTCCAAAAAAGCCTCCTCTTCACTGTGACCCTGCCCTTCTATTTATAGACAAAAATGGGCTGGACTTCCCAAGTGGGCTTGGTAGCCAAACGCTCTAGCCCAGGTGTAGTGTTCGCAGCATGCCGAACCAGGTATGCCGAACGCTTTGACGCCGAACGGTCCTTTCTGTGCCGAACGGTCCCTTCCATGCCGAACAGTCCTTTCTGTGCTGGATGGTTCGTTCGATTGTGTGGGAAGTGCAGGATGGTTGTAGCTGAAGCCGATCGCAACTCTATCTGAAGCTTTTGGTCGAATGATGCATGCTGGCCGAACGATAGTATCATGTTGAATAGTAATGTACACCGAACGTCTCCTGGCTGCTGAGTTCTGCTTTATGCCGAACACTCCTGTCGCCGAGTATTCCTATCGTCGAGTTCTATTGATGCCGAACACTCCTGTCGCCGAGTATTTCTATCGTCGAGTTCTATTGATGCCGAACACTAGCTGATGCTGAGCATTGGTTGACCCCGAGTGCCAGTTGACGCCGAGTAGTTTTGTATGCCGAGTTCCATTGATGTCGAGTATTACGCCAAACGCCGAACACTACTTGACGCCGAGTCTTCTGGATGTCGAGCACTACGGATGCCGAGCACTATGGATGCCGAGTACTTCTTCGAGTACTAGTTTCCTGGTCAAATCTCCAGGAAACACTTGCCCCCCAAAGTGTATCGTGTGGCCGAACGTGATGCGCTTTGAATCTAGTTCGACTTTCCTTGGTGATGCCTTCTCGAGAATGCCTGTGACGGAGGTGTGTGACGAGCATGGCCTGGACGCCGAACGATACGTTCGAAGCCGAACAATCCTCATGTGCCGAACGACACTTTGCTTTGATGCCGAACACTGTGGTATTGACCGGTTCTACCGGGTATAGCCCCTTCGACTTCCACCTCCCTTCTCTATAAAACCAGGTCTTTTCCTTCTTCTCCCCTTCACTTTTTTACTTCTGCCGCTCCTCGAAGACTTTCAATTCTATTCAGTCGTCCGGATTTAAAACTTAACTACTCCATCCCAATCTCCAATCTGCAAACTAGGTATCTTTTCTCGTACGATTCAAGTAGATTTCAAACGAGATGGCCGAGTGTGTCACGTAGAAGGCCTTTGAGTAGGTCGTTTTTACCGCGTCTTCACTGCCGAACGATGATGCGAGGAGGAATGATCAGGTTCACCTATGGGCTTAGCTTCCTCGTGTCAAACCAAAGTTAAAGGGAAGAAAAAAGAAAGAAGGTGTTGGAGGAGGTAAAGGTGTTGGTCGGCGTAGCGCTGCTCCGGCGTATGTCGTCATGCGTCGGACGGTGGAATGGGAAGTTGCCGAGCACTACCTTGGCCGAACGAACCCCGGCCTAGCGCTTATTAAAATGCCACTATGACTTAGCCGAACGAACTAAGGCCAAACAACACTCAAATGCCGAACAGTATTTGTGCCAGACAACTGACATGTCGAATAGACACACATGCCGAATAGAACTTAGCCCGAACAGTACAATTGCCGAACAGACGCACATGCCGAATAGAACTTAGCCCGAACAGTACAATTGCCGAACAGACGCACATGCCGAATAGAACTTAGACCGAACGATACATTTGCCGAATACCATTTAAATGCCGAACAGTATTCGTTTTGAATAACTGGCCTGCCGAACAAACATACTAGGCCGAACACTGTAAAATGTCGAACGAACAATTGCCTTGCCTAATCAATACAAGGACAAAGATCTAAGCACACCAACATGTGGAACTGACCCGGATCATTAACTCCCTAGCTTTTAGTAGACTTAACGGGCTTTTTGAGACGGTCAGCGATGACAGTCTTCGAAGGCGACGATTCGAAGCACATTTTTATATCTTCGAAATCTTTAGATTTTTATTGCTTGTACACAATTGCTTGCACTAGTTCACACACCACGTGGGGGGGAAAACTCGTGTTGCCAATTCTAACGTTCAACGTTTTTCAAGTATAGTTTTCTCAAGCACTTTGCCAGGTTCGTTATTTATTGAGGATGTCAAGAAAGTCTAGCTCCGCCACTATATCCGACATGCCTGGGCCGTCATCAAGGCCAGAAGCTGCTGATACTTCTAATCCGTCGACTTCTCCTGCTCACAACTTAGCACCTGATGCCCTGGAGGCAGCAATTCTTCTAGACAATCCAATCGATTCACAAGCTTCGAAGATCAACGAAGCCGCTCTCCGACGGATATGCTCCATTCATGGGATCCCTTTTGCCGACGTGTTGGTCCCTTCCCTTCGCGACACGATCGTCCTCATCTGCCCCCAGTCGGGTATACCGCCTGTAACAAGTTCATGTGTTGGATGGGCAGCGTGCCTCCGTTCAATTTATTTCTCCAGGATGTATTGCAGTATATTGAAATAGCTCCGTCGCAGCTGCACCCGAACGGCCATGCGTTTCTATACGGGACCTACTTACTTTTCATGGCCGTCTTCTCTAGACCTCCAACCGCTGGCGATATCAGATACATTTATATGATCAAGAGACGAAAAGACAGTCCTTCCTTTATGTTCCTCGAGCCGTACCACAGATGCCAAATCTTGACAGGGGCATGCAGTAAATTCGCCCTGTACAAACAGGAATGGTTTTATGTGCGCTGCCCTCCTGGTTTTGCGAGGAGATGGGTTGAAGGCAGTAAGTCTCTCTACCGAGTCACTATTCGCATTTAACTGGAGTCATGCTTTTCCTAACTCTTTGTTTCATCTTTTCAGGTATCAACCCGCGTCCGGAAGGCCGAGGATATTCTAAGGCTGTTGAAGCCGTTAGAGCTCTTCCTACCGAGGAACGAGACATCCGAACTATCATTTCAAATGAATCACTGTCGAGGTTTGGCTTGCTTGCCCCTAGTCGTCGGATCAGCCTTCCAGAAGGTGTCATCATTCCCAAACCTTCGTCCGGTAAAGGGAAGAAACAGGCCGGATCGTCGTCGCGCCACACTCCCGATGCGCACGAAGAAGGTGAGCGCAAAGAAGACGAAGCTCTTGAGACTCAAGGCGAGAATGTCGGTCCCGCTTGGAATCCGGCAGTCGAAGTTCAAGATATTGAGACGTCATCCTCCCCTTCGAAGGGAAAGAGGAAGTTAAAATATAAAGTTTAGAAGGAGAAAGTTGGTGGCACTTCAAAAGTCTTGCCTATCCCGCCTGAGAAAGAGGCTTCCTCGCAGCACCTGGAAAGCTCCCTGAGGGGTCTATCGAACCTATCTATTCCCGACGATATACTTAATTATGGGTTTGATGATCCTGAAGCCCTCAAATTTTCTTCACCCGCTAGAGGCAATGCGGGAGTTCAACTCCCGGTCCAAGGAGACAACACTCCGATTAGTAAAGATAAACGAACGGGTCCGTCGGGGGGAACACTAGGACACGCACGCACATACGCATTCCATCATACACTTCATTTTTTTTTCCCGAATTTTTCCTAACTCGTTGTTATCTCCATTCTTTGCAGGTGATATGGGGCGTTCTCACGGACTCGATCGCCTTCATGGCTCTTCCATATTTCATCACTCTGGACGGGACTCTGGTTCAGGCAAACAAAGGGACCGAGACGATTATGAAGATAGGGACAATCGTCCCCGTGAGTCGTCTCACCGCAAGAAGGCATATTCTCAATCTTCGCAGTCCCGTGATCCTCTTCCCCCAACTGTGCCGGATAAAGAGAAATCTTCACAGAAGGGTTACCAATCTGATGCTCCTCGAGAACAACACTCTGGTTCATCGAGTACGAGGCAAGTTCGGGAACAACGAAAAAGGGAAGAACTTCCAAAGCCTCCTCCCCCTACTGTCGCGGAAAAGATGGTCGATCTTAGGGCCAAATTTCCGAAAATTTGCTTTGACGGTTTGAAGTTCCTCCCGGCTATTCACCATATTCCTGGGCACGTGAAGCAGAGTGCCATTGCCTGCAATAACGACGTCTAAGTTCAACATGACGCGTTTGTGCACTTGGTGGAGAAGATCTCGGAGGTGTCCGTTGAGCGTCAACATGAGATTGACCGCCTGAAACTAGAGGCTGGCTGCGACAAAAACATCATTGAGCACCAAGACGTAGAGCTCGCTTCGTACAAGTCGAAGCTGGAAGCCGCTGAACAAATCGCAAAAGATACTGCTGAGGCAGTTACTCGCTTAGAGATGGCTCACAAGAAGGGGCTTGATGAAGCAGTCCAGCGCAGCGGTGCCTAGGGGTGGGCATTTAACCGACTTAACCGATTTAACCGATTTAACCGACCTTAACCGAACCGTTTTAACCGATATATTCGGTTAACCGGACATTCGGTTAACCGACCGAAGTTAACCGACCAAAATCGGGTCGGTTAACGGTTAATAAAATCATTCATTTCGGTTAACCGTTAACCGATTAAATTTTTATTCGTACCGAAATTTTAAAATCCGGCCCACCTAATAACCCTAACCCCTTCCCTTCCTACTCGTACCGCCGCTTCTAGCTCATTTTTATCTCGTTCTACTGGAAAAATAAAACCCTAGATCTGCCTTTTTCAAAATCCAAAACTTTACTTTAAAATTCAAATCGATCCACAGTATGTCGCTGCGGCGCTGCCTTCGTCTTGCTTCAGTGCTACCTAGCATCCTTTGATTTGATCTATGGTGAACGCTAGTAGGAGGAGAAATGTGAGTTTTAATTTTAGCAGTTTTATGTAGTTTAGTTTTTATCGTGTTATAGTTTTAGTTTGGTTGAAGCCATAACATTTTTTCCGATTAATAAATCTCATGATATTTATCGGTGTATATTTTGTAACTGCAATAAAACTATGTTTGGGCTGCAAATAATTTCATGTGTTTAGCGCATAATTATTCTAAAATTTGTAGTGGATATTTGGTTCATTGTTTGCTAGAAAGTGTATATTAACTGGAGTTGGGTAGAAAATTGTTTGTTCAAGGAAACGAATTATTCAATTTTTGTTTTTTCTAGGTTCATTTGTTTAGGATTTATGCAAATAATTCAAATGGTCTTTGAAAAGTAGAGTATGTTACTTTTGCCTTAATGTCCAAAAATTGTTTGTTAACGCTGTTATAAATCTAGAAATTCATTTTCCTTTACTTTACAGAGGAGTTTAGCCTATCTGATCCTTTCATATGCATGCATTATGTTTAAAAGGAATTTGTATTAGTTTTAATTTACAATTTTAATTAAATTTTCTTTGTGACATGTTCATAGTAATCTGTGTTTTAAACTGTGTATGTATAGTATCGACTAAACACGTATAGTGTTAATTAACTCACATAATATCAACTGCAATATTAAATTAACATGGCTGAAAGTCTGATACAAAACTCTACGACTACTACATATGATGATATATGAATATATAACTCACTGCATACCTAGTTTGCAATATATTCAGTTCTCATTTTGCTTCCAATTTATACGCACACACATCTTACGGTTATATGTACACACATGTTATAGTGTAAACTAATATATAGTTAATACTCGGTTGATACATATATTGTAAACTAATATACAGTTGTATCTACACACATGTTACAGTGTATATATATAATAAAATTTATATACACTATAAACACGTATAACTATACGAATTTACTGTAAAGTAATGTATAATTATCTATATTTACATTTTAGTACTGTCAATTGTATATTATGCATATATTACAGTAAGCTAGTAGAATGTAAACATACATGCAAATGAAGCAAAAGAGTTTCTACACATAACCCATTGAAGTAATGTATACTTTGAGATTAGATACAAGGAACATTTTTTATTCATATATATATATATATATATATATTTCTATGTCTCTATCTCATCCACAAATTCTTTTTACGCCTACACTTTATGAAAACGAGAATACATATCTAACATTATTATTATTAAAAAAAGAGACATATATGTACAACATTCTTTGCAAAACATAAATGTACACAACCTATTTCCTTGTTTTGAGGATGGATTTTCAAGAACTAAAGATACTAAAAAAATGAGAACCGTCGGTGTGTGTTTTGTGTGTCAGTGTGTGTGTGGGGGTACATACTGCATAGTACATTTCCTAGTTTTGATTTTTTTTTCTAGTTTTGAATGTACGTACATAATATAGATGATGGACTGGAAACTTGAGAGTAAAATGAGGGTTTGTGTTGAATATTTGCACTTAAAATAACTAAACAACAAACAATTCCAACTGCTAAAAAGACAAAACATATATGCTTGTATATGCATTTTACTGTCAACTATATATTATGCTTAATTCATTTTCATGCAAGATTGTATACAAATTTACTGACAAAATGAAATATTAGTTATCATGAAGTCATGAACTAAGCTCAGTTCAAAATTTATCTTGTTCATAAATCTGTTTTCATATATGCTTGCAGCTGCGGTAATATCAATTACCACGAACCATATGCTTTCATTTTTATGAATTTAGTCATTTATTGTAAACACTAAACAAGTCGGTTCAATTTTTGTGCCAATGTTTTCAGATGCAGTAATACACCATATACGCTTCATTTCATTTCGGCTAACTTTTATATTTGTTTACCTTTTGGACAGAGACTTGAAGATTGGAGACTGTATTCTAGTAATTTTATGTTATTTGATTTTGATCCTTTGTTGTTGTAATTATATGAATGTGTTTCTATTTATGCTTGGGTTTTGGGGTTTAAAACTTTGAACTGTGATGTATTGTATTGGACTTTGGGATTTAAAACTTTGAATTGTGATCAATGTGATGTATTGTATTATGCTGCAGACTGTATTATTGTTACAATAATGTTGTATGTAACGTATTTTTACAAGTCAGTTCTATCAATATATTTCAATTTCTAGTTTACAACTTTATACAAATGCCATTAATGAGTATATAGATTCTATTGCTTATAATGCTATCAATTATAGTTGCAGGCTTGCTATAAAACAGTTGCAGGCTTATAGCAGTTCAATTGGTTAACCGGTTAAATTAACTGGTTAATCGATTAATTTAAATGGTTAACCGACCGATGGTTAACCGTTTAAATTAATCGGTTAACCGATTAATTTAACTGGTTAACCGCGGTTTAAATTTACCGGTTCGGTCGGTTGCTTAATGACTGTCTTAACCGACCACCGGTTAACCGAACCGAATAATAATTTCGGTTAACCGAAAATATTAACCGATTTAATCGGTTAACCGACCGTGCCCACCCCTAGCGGTGCCCTCGCCCTAGAAAATGACTCTGTCCAAAAAGAGAGGGACGCGCTCGTCGTGCAAGTCAGGGAGCTGAAAGAATTACTCTACAAGGAGAAGGAGGACAAGGTAGCTGCTCAAGAAGAATCACAACAATACTGTGATGAAATCGTTGCTACTCGTCTCCTGAAAACGAAGCTCGATGACGAACTTGCTGGGGTTGAGAAAATGAAGGATGAAGCCCGTGAGGAGGGCAAAAGAATGGCTGCGGAGGAGATCGACTCTCGTCTTGAGGCGGCCGCATAAGCCGGCAGGGAAGAAGTCAAATGCATGTTTGACCCGTTGATCGCTGAATATGGAGCCCGCGTCCTTATGCATCGCGACTTAACATTCTTGGGCGACGGCTACCTCGAATCCCTAGCTGAGGCCTGGGAAACTTTGATAAAGATCAGGAAAATCGAGTCGGGCTCTGAAGAGGTCGATGAGGATGCTTTGGTGAAGGAGTTCCTTAGGGGGAATGAGCCAGCGGATTTATCCGCAGCATTGACGCTTTATAGCAAAGGCTCTCCACTTCCAAAAGAGAAAAATGATGAAGTTGGCCCATCTGGGGCTGAGACTATGGCTCCTCACACTGCTGCTCCTCCCGCTGCTCAACCGGCCGGTCGGCCGACACTTGATCCATTCGAGCAGCATGCTGGTTATGACCCCGAAGATCCCAGGCTCGGTGCTCATGTGCTATCCCCTATCCTGGAGGGTGAAACCCCACGCGCCACCGATAGCCAACCGGAACCTGGTAGGAAATTCTTCTTTCTCTAAAAGTTGAAAGATCCCGTCATTTTTCAGCGGTGGTTACTCGTTCTAACGCCCATCCTTTATGTTTTCATGTAGGTTGTTCTGACGCCGAGCCAACTCCGAGGAGCGATGACGCCAAGGAGGAGGCAGAGAAAACTAGCGATGCTGTCCACGCGGGAGTGATTCCTGGTCCCGATGCTCAAGTGATTGGGGCGCTAGATGACGATAAGCTTGACACTTCATCTCCTGCCGAAGGTAGTGATGAAATTGAAATCACTGGTGCCTCTGAGCATACTTCACAGATGAGCATGAAGGACCTCCTCGCCGCAGAGGAGAAGAAAAAGGCCGAGGTCAAAGTTGAACCTGGAATCCTGGAACTTACCGACCCGCGGAACAGACCTTTGAAAATCATTCTCCCGGGCAGGTCCAAACCACTAGATGTTCCATCTCCTACTCCTGACTCCGCTTCTTTAGCCAGCAAAAAATCCAAGAAAAAGCGTGAAGGAGAGGAGTCGTCGAAAAAAACAAAGGAAGACAAGAAGAAGAAACCGAAGAAATAATTAATACACTCGTTCAACGAGCTTCTTGCTTAAGTCCTGTAGCTTGTATAGATTTTGTAGGAGTAACTGTGTAACCCCATTTTGAACTATTTGAATGAAGTTTAGTTTCTTTTTTGTTTGAATGATTCTCTTGCTTTTCTTTTGTTTGATTAACTGTAGTCGCATTATCTCCCAATCCATTTTCGTGTTGTTCAAACATCTCCGGACGTGGCATATTTCTTGTTCTACATCTCCCGAGTACTTGGACTTTTTTCTAAATCTGCGCTCCGGGGATTTAGAGTAAGTTGATCCGCGTTCAGGGGACTCAGAGGTTCGCATCGTTTATACTCTAGTTCGCATTCTAGGGACTTAGGGTACTGCGATCCGCGCTTTGGGGACTCGAAGATCTGCAATCGTTTATACTGTAGTCCGCGCTCCGGGGACTTAGAGTACTCCGATCCGCGCTCTGAGGATTCAGAGATTTGAAATCGTTTATACTCTAGTCCGCACTTCGGGGACTTAGAGTACTCCGATCCGCGCTCTGGGGATTCGGAGGTTTGAAATCGTTTATACTCTAGTCTGCGCTCTGGGGACTTAGAGTACTCCGCTCCGCGCTCTGGGGATTCGGAGATTTGAAATCGTTTATACTCTAGTTCGCGCTCCGGGGACTTAGAGTACTCTGATCCACGCTCTGGGGATTCGAAGATTTGCAATCGTTTATACTCTAGTCCGCGCTCCGGGGACTTAGAGTACTCGGATCCGCGCTCTGGGGATTCGGAGGTTTGAAATCGTTTATACTCTAGTCCGCGCTCCGGGGACTTAGAGTACTCCGATCTGCGCTCTGGGGATTCGGAGATTTGAAATCGTTTATACTCTAGTCCGCGCTCTGGGGACATAGAGTACTCCGCTCCACGTTCTGGGGATCCGGAGATTTGAAATCGTTTATACTCTAGTCCGCGCTCCGGGGACTTAGAGTACTCCGATCCGCGCTCTGGGGATTCGGAGATTTGAAATCGTTTATACTCTAGTCCGCGCTTCGGGGACTTAGAGTACTCCGATCCGCGCTCAGGGGATTCAGTGGTTTGAAATCGTTTATACTCTAGTTCGTGCTCCGGGGACTTAGAGTACTCCGATCCGCGCTCTGGGGATTCGGAGATTTGAAATCGTTTATACTCTAGTCCGCGCTCCGGGGACTTAGAGTACTCTGATCCGTGCTCTGGGGATCCGGAGGTTTGAAATTGTTTATACGAGTCCGTACGTCGTACGAGATAATGTAGTTCGTCATTCAATTATGAGATATAGAAACGTTAGTGATTCATGGGAAATACGGCTTCAAGCCTTTATTAATGAAAATCAACTAAACTGCTCGATTACAACTTTAAAAAGAAACTAAGTTATGACTGAATGGAAGCATGCAGGAAATAACAGTGCCTAAGACAAGAAAGAAAACATGCTAAATGTAATAGTGCCGCAGATGTTCACTGTTCCATGCTCGGGGGAGTGTCGTGGCATCTATGGTCGCTAGCTTGAATGTTCCATCTCCAAGCTTCCGTTCAATGGCGTACGGACCTTCCCAGCTGGGATTCATGCGTGATGGTACCGGGAAGACTCGTTTCAGAATGAGATCACCCACATCAAAGATCCTTAGGCGGACTCTGCCGTCGTAGTAACGCTTGAAACGATGTCTATGCGCTGCCGCCCTTAATTCAGCTTCTTCACGCTTTTCGTCGATGCAGTCCAGTGATTCCAACAAGAGATTCTGGTTCGTCTTGGGATCATAGTATGTCACCCGGTGTGATGGAACTTCAAGTTCCACGGGTATAACAGCTTCGGAGCCGTATGCCAAGGCGAATGGAGTATGGCCGGTCGCAGAATTGTGGGTAGTTCTATATGCCCATAATGCTGTCGGGAGTTCATCTACCCACCTGCCTCCAACCTTCTCCAGGCGCTTCTTCAGTATGGACTTGATTATTTTGTTGACGGCCTCGACTTGTCCGTTAGCTTTCAGGTTTGCAACGGCGGTGAACTTCTTCTCGATACCGTACTTCAAACAGAACTCTTTGAACAATCTGCTTTTGAATTGCGTCCCGTTGTCCGTAATGATGGTGCGAGGAAGGCCGAAACGACATATAATGTTTCGTACAACGAAGTTAATGACCTTCTTGGAGGTGATTGTGGCCAAAGGCTCTGCCTCAGCCCACTTTGTGAAATAGTCGACTGCAACTATCGCGTATTTCGCACCACCTTTGGATATAGGCAAAGAGCCGATTATGTCAATCCCCCAGATCGCAAACGGCCAGGGACTTACCATTTGCGTGAGTTCCATTGATGGAGTCCTCGGGATTTTTGCGTATCTTTGACACTTGTCACACTTTCTCGCGTAGTCTGCGGCGTCCCGGTTTACGGTTGGCCAGTAATATCCATAGCGGAGGATCTTCTTTGCTAGCGTTTGCCCCCAGTATGGTCACCACATTCCCCTTCATGAACTTCTCTTAAGACCCGCTTTGTCTCATCATGAGCGATGCATCGTAATAATGAGACTGAGAATCCTTTTCGATACATTGACTCATCCTGCATTACGTATCGCGCGGCCTTTCGAAGGATTTGCCGTTTTTCGCTTCTTTTTTCTGGTAAGGCTCCGATCGTTAGGTACAGTTTGAATGGGGTTATCCATGATTCCTTCTCGATCTCCGTTTCCAACACACGATCGACTTTCATCTCGTCTATGCTCGGGGCATGCAAGGCTTCAATGGGATACAATCCCATTTGCTGCGCATCGCCGGTACTCGCAAACTTAGCCAACAAGTCGGCTTCTTTGTTCTGTTCGCACGGGACATGTGAAATGTCATAACGCTCGAGATTCGAGAGTAGTTCTTGGACCTGAACAAGGTACGGAGCGAGCTTTCGTCCCTTTGCTTGGTAGTCTCCCCGTACTTGGTAAACCACCAACTGTGAGTCACAAAAGATTTCGACTGATTTGATCCCGAGTTCCCTGATGAGCTTCAAGCCAGCGATCAGTGCTTCATATTCTGCTTCGTTATTTGTAGCCGGGAAATCAAGCTTCAGGGCATAATAGATTGATCGGTTTTCCGGAGTTATAAGAACAATGCCCGCGCCGGAGCAACGGTCGTTTGATGCATCGTCAGTGTATGATTTCCATCGAACGGGGGGAATGATGTCGTGATCATCCGGTTTGACGGGTATGGTAAACTCAGCGATGAAATCTGCTAACGCTTGCCCTTGGATGGCTCTCCGTGGTAAGTAGGCGATATCGAATTGGCTCAACTCGATGTTCCATTTTAGCAACCTTCCAGAAGTTTCCGGTCGTTGGAGTACTTGCCTCAGGGGTTGATCGGTATAAACACCGATTGAATGTGCTTGAAAGTATGGGCGCAGCTTACGTGATGCAATCACCAAGCAATAAGCCAATTTCTCGATCTTAGGGTAATTCCTCTCTGCCCCCGTTAAACGCTTACTAACATAATACACCGGCTTCTGGACTCGATCCTCCTCACGAACCAAAGCCGCACTTATCGCATGTGGGGATACAGCCAAGTATACATATAACATTTCGTGGTCAACTGGTTTTGACAGCATTGGTGGACTCTCCAAATGCCTCACCAGATTCTGGAATGCTTCCTCACAACTAGACGTCCATTCAAAATTTCTCTTCCCCTTCTTCATTATATCAAAGAATGGGATGCACTTGTCAGCTGCCCTGGATATAAATCGACTTAGTGCAGCTACTTTTCCATTCAAACTCTGCACTTGCTTTATAGTCCTGGGCGCTTGCACATCTCGAATAGCTTGGATCTTCTCTGGGTTGGCTTCAATTCCCCTAGCATTGACGATGAATCCCAAAAACTTCCCCGATGCCACGCCGAAGGAACACTTCAGAGGGTTGATCTTAATCCCGTAAAACCTGAGTATGTTGAACATTTCAACCAAGTCTTGAATGTGGTCGTTTGACCGTCGTGACTTCACCAGCATGTCATCCACATAGACTTCCATCGTTTTACCCAGCTGGTCCTTGAACATTCGATTCACTAAACGCTGGTAAGTTGCCCCTGCGTTCTTCAATCCAAAGGGCATCACTACATAGCAGTACAGTCCGACATTTGTCACGAAGCTGGTGTGTTCTTGGTCCGGAATATGTATCGGGATTTGGTTGTACCCTGAGTACGCATCCATAAATGACAACAGCTCATTACCTGCGGTGGATTCGACCAACTGATCGATCCTAGGCAACGGGAAACTGTCCTTAGGGCATGCTTTGTTCAAGTCGGAATAATCTACGCAAGTCCTCCATTTCCCATTCGCCTTTTTCACCAGCACGGGGTTGGATACCCATTCAGGGTAGAGGGCGTCGTGGACGAACCCATTTGCTTTGAGTTTGTCCACCTCCTCTCCGAGAGCGGCGGATCTCTCCGGATCCATTCCTCTCCTTTTTGTTTGACTGGAACGTATTTCGGGTCTATGTTCAACATATGACTCGTGATGGCGGGGGAAATCCCACACATATCGGAATGCGTCCAGGCGAAAACATCAATATTCGCCCGGAGGAAGTCGCTAAGGTCTTCAGTCATCGCGGGGCCAAGCTGTGATCC
Organism: Allium fistulosum; assembly: GCA_030737815.1. NCBI lineage: Eukaryota > Viridiplantae > Streptophyta > Magnoliopsida > Asparagales > Amaryllidaceae > Allium > Allium fistulosum. Next base: position 926,441,925 of record CM060906.1, read on the forward strand.
GATCTTCAGTATTCGCGAGGGGTCGTTACGGCTAACTGAAATGTCAACTGTTAATTCAGCCGGCGCCGCCTTCTCTTCTCTGGGTTTCTCATCGTCGTCTCTCGGATCTATATCTCCGAAGATCCGAGAACTATGCCCGAGCCAGGGCTCGGGCACTACTTGTCAATTATTCGTATTAAGGATGCGAACGAGATTGTCCGCAACCTTCCCCTTTTCCCTCCGATGGGCCTCTCGGAGCTCAGCCACATAACAGGAACGACCAGTTGCTTGGTCGCCATGAACAATACCTACTCCTTTGTCCGTTGGGAACTTCAAAGTTAAACACCACGGGGCTAATGCTGCCCTAAACTCAGCCAGGGCCGGCCGGCCTAAGAAAACATTGTATGGAGAATCCACATCCAAAACTACAAAGGGTAGAATTCGCACCCTCCGACGCTCGCCTTGTCCCAGTTCAACTGGTAACTCAACGTACCCCACGGCGTCGGTCGCTGCGCCGTTAAAGCCGTGTATACGAGCCTTGGACGGTTTTAGGTCTTTTGTTTCTAGTTTCATTTGGTCATAAGACTTCTTGAAGATGATGTTGACTGAGCTTCCGCAATCAATCAGAATTCTTTTCACATATGCTGGTCCGATCGTCGCAGATATGACCATCGGGTCGATGGTTGGGGCCTCTACTTGATCAGCATCTCTGTTTCTAAACACTATATCGTCCGTCATTACGCGCTGCTGCTTAGGAATGGTCCCATCATCCACGTTCGAATAGAACTCAAAATCTGCATGCTTCAGGGAGCTTGCATACCGCTCCATTTCTTGCCAATTCTTATCTGCGGGGTGAGGTCCGCCGATAATTGTATTTATGACCAGTCTGCCTACGGTTCGGGCAGGCTCCTCAGGATGACGCGGAGCCGGTGCACGACCTGGATTGGACGTTCCGTGTCCTCCTTCCTGTGGATCCTTCACAAATTCTTGCAACTTCTTTTGCCTGATCAACTTCTCGATAGCGTCGTGCAGGTGTCTGCACTCTTCCGTATTGTGCCCATAAGTCTCATGAAAGCGACAATATTTCCTGGTCCGCTTATGTTCCTCGGTTGATTCTTTTGGACGTGGCTTTCTATATTGAAAAGTATTGCAGGTGGATAGGTAAATGTTCTCAAGCGGTGCGTTCAGCGGAGTATACTCGATGTAGCTTAGAATTCTCGACTTCCACTTCCCCGCTTCTCTCTTCTTCCCTTGATTTCTTCCTTTGGACTCCTTAGACTGCCCAGGCTTATTTTGGACATTGACTTGGACCTTTCCCGAGCTGTCTCCGGACTGCTTCACAGCAATGTTCCTCTTCATAGATTCTTGGATAGGTCCTGGTGCCTTATCTCGTCGTACCCACCTAGCTTCCTCTCTTCTTATGAATTGGTGTGCCTTTGAGTAGAAACGCTCTAGCGTAGTCGGAGGTTTTCCTGCCAACCAGTCTCCGAACTCAGAATCTGGATCCACACCTCTCATTATAGCCATCAGAATTGCATGGTCATTGGGGTTACTGACTTCAGTTGCCGCAACGTGGAATCTCTGTAAATATTCCCTCAATGACTCCCCGGGATTTTGGATTACACTTGACAGAGACATTACGTCTTTCGGGCGTGTAGTGTGTATTCTGAACTGCTCAATAAACTTCCTTGCCAACTCTTCGAAATTTGATACGGACCGCGGAGGAAGTCGGGTGAATCACATAGTAGCGATCCCAGAGAGAGTAATCGGAAAGCATCTACACTTGGTGGCATCATTTGCTCTAGCTGAATCCATCATCCATTCGTACCTCATGACATGCTGTCTGGGGTCAGTCTTCCCTTCATACGCAGGGATAGTAGGCATACTAAACTTCCTGGGGTACGCCACCTGCAACACAACATCCGTGAATGGAGTATGACTTCTTGACACTCCACAGTCATCATTCGATAAGCCATGATTTTCTTTCATCAATTGCCTGATCATGGCTGTCAGATCTGGTGTCTGTATGGAAGGCGGGAGGTTAAGGTCTGTTCTACGTGCTTGTCCATGCTGATGCCTCCTCTCCTGGTGATCTTCCAGTCGCGCGTCTTGGGGTTCGACATCGTTAGCGTTTTGATGGCCTGGGCCTCCATCCTCCATTTGCACTCCGATCCTGAAGTTTCCAGCTCTTGCTTGGTTACGGTCTCCAGCTGTTTGAACATCAGCTTCTGCTCGTGCAGCTTCAGTCTTACGTCGTCTGCGCCTGGGGGGTTCATCATAGGAAGTTGAGCTGTCAGATGAAGAGTAAGGAGCGGGATTGCCCCCAGCATTCTGTTGCTGTTGTTGAGTGAGTTGTGCCATCAGGTTGGCGTTAGCTTGCATCTGCTCTCCTAGTTGTCTCCTTCTTTCCCTAAGTTCTCTCATCAAGTCATTGAACTCTACTCTGGTGACAACTGGAGTCTGTTCTTGAGCGGCAATTCCTGCACTCGGAATCGCTGGTTGATTGCTAGGTCCTGCTTGTTGCACGCTAGCAGTCTCGCGGGCATCCGCATTATGAGAAGCTGACCTGGTACGTGGTCCTGCCATTGTAGAGTTATTGGTATGAACTCTGAGTAGAATCAACGGATGTCATATCAGTGAGTCGGATCTTCTTTGGGGGATTTGTTCAACCCAGTAACTTCAAAGCAGATCCTTGAGGTCTAAGAATTCAATTCTCAGTGAAAGCACCAAAGTGTTAGCACCAAAATTGGTCACTAACCTCGTAGAGAAAGATTGTGTAGAGATATAAGTGATGAAGATAAATTAAACAGAGAAGACAATGCTAATTTAAATGCAGAAAGTAAGAACACCAAATTTATAGTGGTTCAGCGTAATTGCCTACGTACACTTTGAGATTAAACTTTATTGATCTTCCTTATTGTTGATTACAAATACAATTCGTGAATCAAATGCTTGAATGAAGTTGTTAAGTAGAGAAGATGAGTCTCAAAAATGGCAGAGTCTCCCCGGTGTTCCCTCCAAAAAAGCCTCCTCTTCACTGTGACCCTGCCCCTCTATTTATAGACAAAAATGGGCTGGACTTCCCAAGTGGGCTTGGTAGCCGAACGCTCTAGCCCAGGTGTAGTGTTCGCAGCATGCCGAACTAGGTATGCCGAACGCTTTGACGCCGAACAGTCCTTTCCGTGCCGAACGGTCCCTTCCATGCCGAACAGTCCTTTCTGTGCTGGATGGTTCGTTCGATTGTGTGGGAAGTGCAGGATGGTTGTAGCTGAAGCCGATCGCAACTCTATCTGAAGCTTTTGGTCGAATGATGCATGCTGGCCGAACGATAGTATCATGTTGAATAGTAATATACACCGAACGTCTCCTGGATGCCGAGTATGCCCGTTGCCGAGTACTCCTGCTGCTGAGTTCTACTTTATGCCGAACACTCCTGTCGCCGAGTATTCCTATCGCCGAGTTCTATTGATGCCGAACACTCCTGTCGCCGAGTATTTCTATCGCCGAGTTCTATTGATGCCGAACACTAGCTGATGCTGAGCATTGGTTGACGCCGAGTGCCAGTTGACGCCGAGTAGTTTTGTATGCCGAGTTCCATTGATGCCGAGTATTACGCCGAACGCCGAACACTACTTGACGCCGATTCTTCTGGATGCCGAGCACTACGGATGCCGAGCACTATGGATGCCGAGTACTTCTCCGAGTACTAGTTGCCTGGTCAAATCTCCAGGAAACACACATGATTTTATTGCACGATTTTCCAACTTATGTTACCAATAGAAAATCTCTAAATTAATCGTTTTCTCAAATCTTTTCAATACTAATATATATTTTCTAGGTAAAAGATAATTAAATATATATATATATTACATTTATATTTACATATAGTAGTGGTTTTAAATCAAATTTGGGAAAAATGCTTCAATATGCATATATTATATATATATATATAAGCTTAATGAATGACTCTTAAAATATATAGTAGTTTTATAAATCAAAAGATGTTTCAAAAGAGATTTCAAAAGAAATTATTTTTATACAATTGCATGTTATCAATTGAATGAGAAGGTGATTTAAATTGTTTAATAAAACGAGTGGTGTGGAATGCTCGCGTTTGATTTACCGATTAATTCCAAACTTGTTCGATTGAACCATATATACACACAAGTGGAGTTTACTATCTTATAGTAAACATTTAAGCAATCCCATGGGGTATTGGGTACATGGTTCTTACCAATTCAGTTGCTATTTGAAAGTACATAACACTTATATCGATGAATTTATGACTCACCCTTTGAGATCTATAGGTCTTGTGCCTATTTTAGAGTTTTCATAGATCATGTACCTATCATGTAGTTTATAGGACTTGTTCCTATCTTGGAGTTTATTGGTCTCGCACCTCTCTTGAAGATCTATAGGCTCTCGCCTATCTTGAAGTTATCATGGGCATTATACCCTTCTTGGATTTTTCTAGACACATATGTCTATCATGGAGTTACATGCATGTAGTTGAATTTATTCACCAATTTTGGAGTTTGGTGCCTTTTCCCCTTTTATATGATTTATGAATTTCTATTTATGATATCTGGACTCTATGTTATTGTGTTATTACCAAATAGTTTCGGGGATTTTGCTTATTGGTGGTTTCATTCTTGAAGTTGTTGAAGTATGCTTAATATTTGTCGATACATGAATTGATGACTACATTTGAGTTCTAGTTCATTTTATCTATCATTTATCTTGCTAACTCATTTATTTTTGTCTAGACTGACTCATTTATTATTTTATAATACTCGGGTCAGAACGAGATGTTTCAAGTCCTTCAGCTTGATGGCTTATAGAGTGGACTTTCTATCATGTTGCTATATGTATACTTTTGTATCACTTTGTTATATTCATCTTTATGATATGTCTTATGTTAAGCTAGACTCCTTTTGTGTATATATTCATATTTTTGGATGTAGCACTTTTATATTATGTAGTCTACATCATATATTAGTTTGTGTTGGTTTTGCCTTGTATCTATTTGTATTCCGCTGTTTACGATCTGTGATTCTATGATTTGTATTTACCATATGTTGTTATGGATTTTTAATATAGCCACCGTAGTTTTGTTTTAAGCCTGAATTGTATACATCAATTCCACTTGAGAAAAGAAATGTATAACACATTAATCGACATATGGATGCTCGCTTAAAGTAAAACTCATAGATGGTCGCTCCTAACCAGCCATATTTTCTACACGAGCATACAGTATTACTTTGTAATATCCTTTATTAGTGTAGGTCTCAGGGTGGGGCATCACATCATTGATGTTGGTTGCGTTAGAATTTTGGAATTGGACTGAAAAGGCTTTTGGGCTTACAGTTAAAGTTATTAGTATTTGTAGCACCACTATTTATGGTGACTGTTACATTTGGTACAGTCTTAAATATGTGAGATATATTTCTTATTTAAATAATACTGTCCAAGTACAATTATGGTAAAGCTTGAGATTTCCATTTCACCAGATATTTATTGTTCTGACCCACTCTTCATTACAACACATAGGTTAGATGAGATAGTGCTGATTTTAGGAGGCGAAGGTGGAATGAAGACTTGCGGTGGTATATATGTGTGTGTGCGCGCGTGCGCTTTTAAGTACTTTAATTGTACCTAGTTCAGACAGATGTGTTATTCTGAGATATTGTACTATGAAGACTTTATGTAAACATGTTATAATATTTAACATGTTATGTTTCTGAAATGGTTTTCATTACGAAATGGGTACTTGTTTCTAACATTATAATTTATCCATTCCGCTATGAGATTCTGAAAGTATAGATAGATAGCTCTGTGTACTGTGTATTGTTCTAATTTTATCAGCTTAACAACTTGCCTTGAGATGGTCATAAGGTTCGATGGGCTTTTATTAGGTCAAAATTAGGTCTGTGTCTAGGCGGATTGTTATATTTGGTATCAAGCTTGTGTTACCCGATCAATTGGATTAGGTATACACATGAGTGGCGTACTTGTTATTTTTGAAAATATTTTTCAAAAATATACTATATATAAATAAATATATGTGCTTAATTTGAATTTACTCTATAGTTTCTGACCTTAAAAGTGGTTTCAACCACATTCCTAAATGATGAGCGAGGCGACAATGGGTTGGAAAAATGAATAAAGTAAGGAATGGGGAATAAAGGTCATGTTGTAAGGAATGTAAATGGAATTTATTGTAATTCTAAGCTTAATAGGGCAATAAGTGTACAATAAACAAGGAGTTACATAATTTAATTAGGATATGAATAGACTAATTAAAGAGAGCGTTAAGGTAATTATGAAATTATAGAATTGGAAAGGTTGTAACTCTAAAAATTTAATAGATAATGAATGTGTAATAAGTGAGTAGTAACAAGGAATAAAATAGATTAGTGAGACCAATAAGATAAAAGTTGAATAAGTAAATAAATGTCTTTACGTCCATTAAGGTAATAACCGTTTAATATGGACCAAGTAACATTTGTGGGAATGATGAAAAAATGTTAGGTATAGATTAAATATTACAAGGTAGGATATTTGTAAATATTTGGAAATAAGGGATGAAAGAATAAGAAAATGCAATTGAGAAGACAATTATTAAGAAGTTGTTTTGAAAAAGATTTTCTAAAATTTAACTACACATGAAGGATTTGATAAAAATATTTTCTTTGGAAACATCTTTGAAATGTTTTGAAATTTTTTTCAAAGGATTCATTAAGAAACTGTTGTTTTGAAAAAAATTGGGATTTTTGAAAAGTTTGTGAATAAAAATAAGTTGTGGAGTCAAAAGTTTTTGACTAAAAGGTTTTTGGTAAATGGTATTTCATTTCTGAGACTCCTAGTTTAAAAATTTGTTGTATCAAAATTTTTTCCGGTTTAATGATTTTTTGATAAAAGGAAATTTTGAAATAAAAGAAAAATAAAGCAGAAGCAGACTTAATGATTTTTCCTAGTTCATAAACATGTAAGTTCTTTAAAATTCTTCTTTTTAAAATAGAAATGGAACTTGATTAAAAATGATGAAGAAGCCATTTAAGTAGGAAAAATATAAACAAAGGCGATAGTGGGAGATTTAGATAGGAATAACACTAGGAAGTTATAAAATATGATTAGCAATCTAGTTAGAGATAATATAGGAGAAATAATTATAATGGGGTAGGAAAATGCTGGGATAGGAGTTTACTGTATCTACTCCACTTTTCATTGTTTAAAATTATAGAAGATGTTTTTGAATAGTTTGAACTAAAATACTAACTTTCAAATGAATAAATCTTTAATGTAGAAAGTTTTGAAAGAGGGAATTAAGCAATCCTTTCTCAATTTTAATTTAATACTAAGTTTTGTTCAATAATTAAGTTTTTGAATGTTCGGGGATATAGCCCCACTTTTAAAGAAGAAGGTTTTTAAGGCAAAAGTGATTGAGAAAGGAAATTAGGTTACTAAGTAATTTTAGAACCTTTGAATTTGGGGTTAAGAATAAAGCGGTAAATGTTTTGAAAATTATGAAAAGTTGGGTTCAAATATATTTGGAAGGATTTGTCCAATGTTTAATAAAAATGGAATAGATATATGGAATAAAATAAAACATGGTGTTTATATGTTTTTTAGAATTCAATTCCCCAAATTATTTTTACAAGTTGGAAATTCTTTTGAAAAGTATTCATAAACGTTTTCTTTTCAGATGTGGAAATTCTTTTGTAAGTTTGAATTCAAGTATCGCGTACTAACGTAATTTGAATTTCAAAGTTTATATTTTATGAGTGGATGGGGACCACTATCTAAGTAAGAAGAGTTAAAGGTTTTAAGATATGAATAAAATAAGAATAGTATGTACAACCTGATCTAGAAATTTGAAATCGGTCCCAAGCAGTTATTTGTAGAATATTGGTGAAGTGTAAAGGTATTTCAGATCTACAATTGGGTTGTAAGTTAAGTTGCCCTTGGAAAATGAATTTCCATACTTTGATTTATTGGTAGTAGGCTCTGTGTAATTTCCGTAAATTACCTAGTTCCTTTTTTGCATAAAAGTGCGGCATTTGAATTGACAAGGGATATACCAGAATGAAAAGAGATGTTTAAGATATAGATACCATTTTCTGTAGTTTACACTGTCTATTTCAAAAAAAATGAATTAATCGTTTGTAATTTCAAACAAGGAAAAAATACCACTTGTTGTTGATTTATGGAATCTTTAACAGTAAATCTTTTTGGAAGGATAACTCTAATAAAATAAAATAGGAAAGGTATGTTATAGTTTAGAAATTAATATTCAGAAATAAGAAACATATAAATAGTGTAATTTATAACGGAATTCGTATTAGTTATAAATAGCATAGTAATAGGACTACGACTTATGGACATTAATTACAGATTTAATGGTTAATAAATTTGTAATTAATAGAGATAAAAAGGAAATTAGATAAGGGACCGATTAAGGAAATCTAATATGGTACTTATGGAGGAATTGAATATTCATAAAGTAGATTTTGAAACTGGTAAATGGATCAAAGAGATTAAATAAGGATTGATTAGAGATTGTCAATTTTGATATTAATGACCAGTTATTATAAGTAATCGATAATTATTAGAACTAAGAAGGAAAATTCATAAAGGTGGGTAATGGTGGAATGACATTCTAGGAAGGTACATCTTAAATTAGTAAGGAGCATAAGGACTCCAATATCATTAACACCAGTTAATGATTAATGGTAGCTTCCAGCAAAAACTTTTGTTTCTTGAGTTGAAATCGCTAGTTGTCTCCTTTAGGGAAAATTATTTGATATTGTATAAGGCATGTTAATATTTTATTACTGTGTTGATTTTTGGATGGGATTAGACTGCTAAATAAATAAATATATTAAGGAACATTGTAAATAAGAAAATTTTATAAGGACACTTAACTAGTGATAAACTGAAGATAAGATTGAAAGTTAGTAAGGATATTGGATAGAATGCTTCAAACGCAAAGCTCATGGAGTGTTAACATTCACCCCGATAAAAGTTGTATGGGGATATGAAGAGAATTTTCTAATTAGTCAAGGATGAAGAAGGAGCCACCGATTCTGTTCTAGATGTTTTACATGCCAAAGAAATAAAGCTAATTAACGCGAGCCTGGAGGGTTGTCATTACCATTGGAAGTTCCAACTTCGAAATGAGAGCATATATCTATGGACTTTGCAAATGGATTGCCTAGAGGCAATGATTCTATTTAGGTTGTAGTAGATTGGCTCATTTTACTTCTGTTGGAAGTAATTCGATTGTAGCATCTCTAGCACAGATTGCGTTAAAGGAATGATGCAACTACATAGAGTTCTTGCTGGGCTTATTTGTGATAGAGACCCTTTGTTCGTTAGCGAATTTTGGAGGAGTCTTGCAATTTGCTTTGGGAGCGAATTTGGATCTTAGGACCACTTACCATCTACAGACCGACAGTTAGACGGAAAGGATGAACAAGAATTTTAAGGAATTATGGAAAGCTTGCATCGTAGATTTTAGAAAACCTTGGAGAAGGTAGAAGTGTTGAGGCGACGAATGAGGACCGCACAGGACCATTAGGGGTACTAGGCTAACAGGCGAAGATAGGAATTGGAATTTTTAGTTAGGGATGTGGTATTCGTTAAGGTTTCCCCTCTTAGAAAGGTTGTGAGGTTTGGTAATTCCTAGGAAGTCGGTGCCTAGGTTCGTTGGGTCTTTTTCGATTTTAGAGACGGTGAGGGGGACTTACTTATTAGGTGAGCTTTCAGACTAGTTAACGGGAGCCTATAATGTCTTTCATGTCCCATAATTAAGGAAATGTATGCATGGCATTGCCTCTGGAGGAGAGCCTTATCAGTTAAGTGATGTTGAAATGGAGCTTGTCGCCCCCTCATGCTCCCGCCCGCTTAGTGGAGCAGGTATTAAGAGGCTTCGTAACGAAAAAAATTAGATTGATTTGAGTAGAAGAAGAGATAACCCAGTGAGATAAACATGGGAAACCGAATAAAAGATGAATGTTTCTCATCTCGAGTTTTTCTCTAGTAAACTTTTCTCTCCAAAAATATAGGTTTTTGGCTGCATCATGGTTGCTAGATTGGATGGTAGGATATGGTTGCCACACTATTTACTATTACTTTTGCACTCATATAATTTTTTTTTGTATATTTATGATGTTTGGATACATGCCTATATGTCACAACCTTGCATTCACGCTAGGATTAAGCTCACTGTACTATGTTTTCATACATGATCATATTACACTTTGGTTGTGTGGGTGGTTGGCTAGATTATTATAAATAAATTGGTTGTATGACATGGTTGTTGAGTGCGCGTTACTCTATCTTCCCTTGGTGATTTCGGAAGCGAATTCCTTTTTAAGAGGAGAGATTGTAACACCCCATAAAATTTAATAAGAAATTAAGTAATTAAAATAAAGTTAAAAATAGAAATTTTGTAAATGATGGAATTTGGTCACGGAAGTTGCACCATTGTGTCCGTGGTGATTTATTGATAATTTCAATATATAATATATTGAAATCGGAGTTAAAATGAAAAGGTTATAGACGTTTGAAGTTTCCAAATCGAATTAATTCAAACGAGTTTAAATTTGAATATTTGAATTTGAAACTAAAAGTTAGAATTTTGAATTTCATAATATTGGCTAACATTAACATTTAAGAAAATGTTTGAGTCAACATGAGTTAACTTATAAATTAATTGAGTAATTAATATATCAATTAATATTTGATAATCTTCTTATATCATATTAAATTCATTGTATTAAAGTTGATACTAAATTTAAAAGTTCGTTTGTAGCTTTATTTCACAGCAACGTGCGATGCAAAACTGTGTTGGACCATCGAATAGCCGTAGGACTTGTCCAATGTAGTCCACACCTTCTAATTATATCATATGATCCAAGAGTACGTTTTGTTTTGTAATGCTAATTAATTGAGTTGCATTTTGTAACTATATTAAAAATGTGGTATATTTATATTGCCAGTTTCTAGCATATGATATTAGTACACAGTCGAACATTCAACCAACAACTGACTTTTGGGTTCCAAATGTATCCGATGACGATATGGATATAGATGTTGATGTAGACATACACTTCGATCCTGGTGTTGGTAAAATGACTGTTGTCAGTAAACTGAAGAATGATAGGACACGGATCGATAACATGTATGTTATCCCGCCTTTTCGCAAGGCCGTAACACCAAAAAGTTGACTGGAAAACTAAAGACAGTTCATCGTAAAAGTTCGCTATACACTGTTTCACCATGGATATCGATGAATTTTACTCGAGTCCGGATCGGGCTACAATTGATAAGACACATCAAGCAAGATCAGGAAAAGCAACGTTCCAAGTTTCAAGTCGATCCGAGTTCGTACACTCAAGATATCATCGATGCAAGTTGGAGGAGGTGACCCTAAGTTCGAATCCATAGGCAGAGCTTCTATTCGAATCCATCAGTGCAACCTCTGTTCGTATCCATCGGTTCGACTCCATATAGTTCACAGCCATCAACAAGCATTCGTTCGAATCGGACCGGATAAGCCATTTCGAATCCATGAAGCTACTCCATTTCGTATCCATCAGGTTGAAGTCCTTCGAATCCATGAAGTCACTCCACTTCGTATCCATCCAGTGACCCTGCTTCGAATCCATCCTGTTGCAACGACTTCGTATCGATCGACTATTATATATCGCGATCGATACGAACAAACTTCTGTTCGAATCCATTCCCTCGAACCCACTAAGTCAAAGCGGCGAGAAACACGGAGTCGACCCAGTCGACTTAGAGTGAAAAGTGGATTGACCCAGGAAATGCGCACTACGTCATCGCAGAGGCACGTGAGGCCATCGAGTCGAGCCTATCGATTCGAACGAATTGAGTCGAAGCAAGCAAACTACCGAAGGATGGCAATTCGAATCGACCATATCTCGCAATCTACAAGTCCAAATGCCATGAAATTTTCACAGGAGCTTGCATACATGTTGAAGAATGCTCACACCAAATTTCAGCTCGATCGGATGTTTTCTTGATCGATTCGAATGGATTTCGAATCGATCCCAAAGTGGGCCCGGATTTCCTGAAAGCGGGCATGTGGGCCCCCTCACGTGCCAGAACTGGTCACCCGAAATTTAGGCGAAATATCAGCCTCCTACACCTATAAATAGAGCCCCTGGTCATTCAGAAAAGGGGTCGGACAATTGGAAGAGCTAAAGAGCGCCCAGACTCTGCCAGATTTACTCAAAATCACCACTTCTACCTTAGATTTAAACTTAGATCATAGAATCAGTTGTATTACATTATAAGAAATTGTAATCTTCAAGGACCGGGCAATAAAATTGTAAAACTTCAGAGTGGACGTAGGCTAGATCGCCGAACCACTATAAATCCTGTGTCATTTACTGCTTTTATTGAGTTTCCTGAGTGATTTGCATACTTATTTCTCTACATATTTGATATTTGTGATCTGCGATCGCGAACTGGTGCTTTCAACGGCTATTGGGTGTTTGTAACCAATTTCGGTGCAAATATTTTGGTGCTTTCACTGAGAACTGAACTCAAGAGTTCTACCATTTAGAAGTTGAATTTGAAGAATTAAGAGCTCAGATCTGAGAAGTTATGACGAGGCAAACTAGTAGAAGACAAAGGCCAGAGCAAAGTTAGCATGAAGGGAGTCAAGAGGCTTCCTCAGGGGCAAACCAAGCATCGATCTTCATCACCAGGGATGAGATGGAGACAATGATGAAGAGACAGGAGGAAATGATCCAGAATTTGCTTCAACAGATTGGACAACTTGGAGCGCAAAATCAAGGAACAACCAGAGTCCAGAACGGGGAAGGACCATTTAGCGCAGCGCCGGAGCTAGGGGGCACACACTTAGATCATGTTGATCCAATCCCGGGAAGAGATTCGGGGACATCCGAGCAACCTGGTGGCAATAGAGGGATGAACGCTCAGCCAGGGGGGCAGAACGAAGGTAACACTCCAAGATCACAAACTGACAACAATGACAAGTTGGCAGAGATGGTCAGACGGGCCATGAGAGGCAGACTAGTCAATAGAGATCTGGAGGATGTACATAGGAGTCCCTTTATTCCTATGATCAGGCAGGCCAGGAATCCACCAGACTTCAAGCTACCATCGGTGGAAATGTATGATGGGCGGACGGATCCAGCGGTCCATCTAACGAAGTATATGAGGCATATGGAAGTGCTGGGGGCATCACAGGAAGTCAAGGCTCGGTGCTTTCCATTGTATTTGACGGACATTGTAGCGCTATGGTTTAGACAACTGGAGAGTGGCTCCATTGGGACTTGGACAGATTTGACAGAAAGGTTTATGAGACAATTCAGGGTTCATATTTCGAGACCCAAGAACGTGATGAGTTTGGCGACTCTAAAACAAAAGGCCGAGGAATCCTTGAGGAGTTTTCTGACGTGATTCAATGCGGCAGCAGCATCAGTGGATCGACAAGATCCATCTATGGTCATGATGACAGCTGTATCTGGAGTATCTGATGGCACGGAGTTTAAGAATTCACTAACTAAGGATCCACCTACGGACCTGGGAGATTTTTATCATGAAGCCGAAAAGTTTTTGCGATTAGAGGATACTCGTACGGAGAGAGAAGAAGAAATCGATGTTTATGCAGTTAGAGGCGGTAATTCACCCGGAAAAGGTGGAGAGACTGGTAAAGGGAAGCGAAAGGCTGAAGAAAACGATGACAGGACAAAGCGGCAACGGAGGGAGCCGCGATTTACCACCTATTCAGAACTCAAAGAGGGTTTGGAGCGAATCTACCAAGACACCCGAGAGCAAGTTGCCTATCGTAGACCAATACGACGGGATCCAACTACCGACGAGAGAAAATCATACAAATATTGCTTATTCCATGAGCTGAATGGACATAGCACAAATGACTGTAGACACCTGAAGGATGAGGTAGAAGGGCATATCAGGAACGGTAGGCTACTTCAGTATGTGAGGAGGCGAGCTCCAGCAGTCGAACCAGAGCGACCACCGTCTACATCAGCTAGGGGTGACCCCGAGCCGAGGCACCGTATGGTTATCAATTGATTTAAATAACGATGAACGAGTCGTGAACTTCTCATTGACACCATCAAACCATTTACACATGTATGAGATCGCGAACGATCAACAGGCATGCTCTAAATGATTATTGACTGTCTCATAATGAGAATTTACACTTTGACGTCCTTGCTTTGCTTTTGTTTCATGTTGATTTGGACACGTAGACTTTGCTTGTTTGGACATTTCTGTTATGGAATTCATGTGAACCTTAATTTGATATTTGCAATTGTGTAAAAGAAGTTACTCGCATATGATTTGGATCGCGAACGGTCCACAAGCACACCTTGTATGGCGACGAACCGCCACGATCGCTGATTCAAAAATTCACCCGCACGTGAACCTCACATCGATAATACTAAGTCCCCCCGGGCACACTCATTCACCTCGAATGGCACCCAACCTCGAACGGTCACCGTTTGCCTCGAACAGTCACCGTTTGCCTCGAATGGCACCCGACCGCGAACGGTCACACTTCATCTAGTATAACATTCGATCGTGAAAGATCACACTCTGCCTCGTGCGGCACCCGACCACGAACGGTCACAATCTGCCTCATACGGCATCCGACCGCGAACGGTCCCATTTCTTTATTTGCCGCGAACGGCATCCGACCATGAACGGTCCCATTTCCTTATTTGCCGCGAACGGCATCCGACCGCGAATGGTCCCATTTCTTTATTTGCCGCGAACGGCATCCGACCGCGAACGGTCCCATTTCTTTATTTGTCCGCGAACGGCATCCGACCGCGAACGGTCCCATTTCTTTATTTGTCCACGAACGGCATTCGACCACGAACGGTCCCCTTCCTTTATTTGCCGCGAACGACATCCGACCACGAATGGTCCCATTTCGTTATTTGCCACGAACGGCATCCGACCTCGAAAGGTCCCATATCACCTCAAATGACATACAATCCCGAACGATCGTCATTCCTGGTCAGATAAAAACTATCAATTTCTTTGCAGGTCATCAACAAGATATGAACATCCAGCTTATGGAACTACAAAACACACCTTCCTATCGCAAGGCATGTTTTGGGGGGCAAATGTTATCCAGCCTTTTGGCAAGGCCGTGACACCAAAAAGTTGACTGGAAAACTAAAGACAGTTCATCGTAAAAGTTTGCTATACACTGTTTCACCATGGATATCGATGAATTTTACTCGAGTCCGGATTGGGCTACAATTGATAAGACACATCAAGCAAGGTCGGGAAAAGCAACGTTCCAAGTTTCAAGTCGATCCGAGTTCGTGCGCTCAAGATATCATCGATGCAAGTTGGAGGAGGTGACCCTAAGTTCGAATCCATAGGTTGAGCTTCTATTCGAATCCATCAGTGCAACCTCTGTTCGTATCCATCGGTCCGACTCCATATAGTTTGCAACCATCAACAAGCATTCGTTCGAATCGGACCGGATAAGCCACTTCGAATCCATGAAGCTACTCCATTTCGTATCCATCAGGTTGAAGTCCTTCGAATCCATGAAGTCACTCCACTTCGTATCCATCCAGTGACCCTGCTTCGAATCCATCCTGTTGCAACGACTTCGTATCTATCGACTATTATATATCGTGATCGATACGAACAAACTTCTATTCGAATCCATTCCCTCGAACCCACTAAATCAAAGTGGCGAGAAACACGGAGTCGACCCAGTCGACTCAGAGTGAAAAGTGGATTGACCCAGGAAATGCACACTACGTCATCGCAGAGGCGTGTGAGGCCATCGAGTCGAGCCTATCGATTCGAACGAATCGAGTTGAAGCAAGCAAACTACCGAAGGATGGCAATTCGAATCGACCATATCTCGCAATCTACAAGTCCAAATGCCATGAAATTTTCACAGGAGCTTGCATACATGTTGAAGAATGCCCACACCAAATTTCAGCTCGATTGGATGTTTTCTTGATCGATTCGAATGGATTTCGAATCGATCCCAAAGTGGGCCTGGATTTCCTGAAAGCGGGCATGTGGGCCCCCTCACGTGCCAGAACTGGTCACCCGAAATTTAGGCGAAATATCAGCCTCCTACACCTATAAATAGAGCCCATGGTCATTCAGAAAAGGGGTCGGACAATTGGAAGAGCTAAAGAGCGCCCAGACTCTGCCAGATTTACTCAAAATCACCACTGCTACCTTAGATTCAGACTTAGATCATAGAATCAGTTGTATTACATTATAAGAAATTGTAATCTTCAAGGACCGGGCAATAAAATCGTAAAACTTCAGAGTGGGCGTAGGCTAGATCGCCGAACCACTATAAATCCTATGTCATTTACTGCTTTTATTGAGTTTCCTGAGTGATTTGCATACTTATTTCTCTACATATTTGATATTTGTGATATGTGATCGCGAAGTGGTGCTTTCAACGGCTATTGGGTGTTTGTGACCAATTTCAGCGCAAACAATGTAAGTAAATAATGAATAAATAAATTATGATTTTGTAGTTGAAGACAATGCTCATGGAGATAGCGATGAACCAGACATGGATATAACTCTGTATGATATTTTGTGTAATGCACAAATGATGGCTAGATCCATCGTTGCAAATTTCCAATTTAATAATGAATTATTCTCATCGTCTAGTGTTCAAAATTGTTTCAAAGTTGGCATGGTACTTGAAAGCATAGCAAAATTTCTGCAATTATTAAGCGAATGGTCTTTTTTACATGTAGTTTCTTTTAAGCTGATTATGTCAAACAAAAAATATACATCGCCGTTAGCAATGTTGATTCAAATTTTCCATGGAGATTACATGGTATAGTGTCAAATAATTCTGAATCTGAATGGTGGGTTATTAAAAAATATCCATGCAATCATACTTGCGTTAACCCAACGGTCAACTCTAATCACAAGCAAGCAATATCAACTTTTTTGGTTTCAAAGATCATGCCTTTTGTGAAAGTGGATGTGAACATAAATACTGGAACAACGTAGGTGTTAATAGAAGAACAACTATTAACTAAAGTTGGTTATATGAAAGAGTGGAGAGCACTAAGCAAGGCAATTGGACCGATATACGGTGATTCGGCAAAATCCTATACCAACCTACGACGATATTTTGCTTAAATTGCTAGAACGGATCTAGGTAGTATTGGACATGTAATAACCGATGAGTATGGAGTTTTCGGTCATGCATTTTGGGCTTTTTGGCCTTGTATTGAAGGTTTTGCACATTGTCAACCCTTGCTTTGCATCGACGATGCACATTTGTATGGTAAATACAAAGGTACCTTACTTATTGCAACTGCAGTAAATGTGAATGATTAGCTTTACCCTTTCACATACGCAATTGTAAAGTCGGAATCATATGATAGTTGGGGTTGGTTTCTTGCGTGCATGCAAAGGTTCATTCATAGTGTTAATAATCGACGTATTACTTTCATTTTTGATAGAAAAAATGGAATACCAACAGCATTGGAAAGCCATAGGTGATTAACTCATAAGCATAGATTATGTGCTAGACATTTGAAAGCAAATTTTCAAGCGACATGCTTTAGAGACAAACGATTGACGGGTTCATTTTTGCCGCAGCTTTTGCTTCGGAGGAGATTGAGTATATAGAAATCCGAGAGGAAATTAAATTCACCAATACTAAAACACACAATTGGATTGAGAGAAGTTTTGGTGGGAAAGGGGAAAAGTGGACATTATGTAAGGATGATGGTAGTCAATTTCACACTATGATTACGAATGCTTCGAAAAGTTTTAATAGTGTACTTAGTGGTGCACGATCGTTACTAGTTAAAGATTTGGTAACCCATACCTTTTTTCGATCGGTGGATTATTTTTGTCAAAGAAGAGAGTTTGCTAAAACTTTAACAACTCGTTGACTCCAAAATGGGAAGCGAAGATAGCCAAGAGAGCAAGTGAAGCAAGATGCTCAAAGCTTATCTAATTTAGTTAAGTCGAATGGAAAATAATTCACTACTTTGGTTATGAATTTAAAGCAACAATTGATGGTAACACTTGTTCTTGTACATGCAACATTCCGTTGCTTGAGCAGTTTCCTTGTGCGCATGTTATGTGTTAACTCAAAAAATGGATCAACACCCTAGATTGAGTGTGAAAGCACCATCCCTGTTCATACAGAGCAATAATATAGAAAATAAATGTAAAAGGAGAAAAAATAGTAAAATGACAAGAAGATTTTTATAGTGGTTCGACTGTTATTGAAGCCTACATCCACTTTATAACTTTTTATTATCTGATTGTTGTTACAAGTTGAATCGGATTACAATATGATTGAATCTTCTAGGTCAAATCAAGTCACAAGTACAAGAGTTCACTGGAGAATCAAAGTGAACTCCAAGATGACTATTGTGTGGGAGGAGAAGAGTGAAGAATAATCTCTACAGAGTTCCAACAGCCAGTGTTGAAGATCCACTTTATGTTGCAGATAGGTGAGTATTTATAGGGGAATTTAGTGAGTGTTGGGCCAGAATTCAAAGTGCAGAAGAGTCCAGTTTTTATGCCAAGTCATCGCCAAAAATCTCAAATCAATCTGAATCATTTCTATGGATCGCTAGCTATCAACAAGGGATGGGTCGCTAGCTATCCATAAGGGATGGATCGTTAGATATCCATCAACTTAGCATTTTTTTCCAGAAGCCTTTGCTTAGTGCTACAAAGGAGATTGGAAAGTTTAAGGGCGAACCGACCTATCTTGATGGATCGCTATCTATCCATAGGGCTGGGTTGCTAGTTGTCCATAGAGGATGGATCGCTAGCTATCCATCCACTTAGCATATTTTGGAGTGATTCTCCCAAAATTTCAAGTTAATCCGACTTCGTATGAGTTCTCTAGGTCCATTTTAAGTTAGTTTCTTTTAGTCAAACAGCTTGAATCGGATGAGTCCACTTCTCGAGCTTGATTGTTTGGCATGCTATGAAACTTGACAAGTATTCTTAGAAGAGGTAGTAGACCATGATGCAAGTGGCTTTGAAAACTCATGATGCTTCCTTTTGGATCACTAGTGATCCATGGATGATGGATTACCAGCGATCCATCTTCTTAGTAAACTTTTGGCTTGTTTCTCTTAAGTTCCATTGGCTTGTTCTTTTAGAAGCCTTTTTCAAGTTTCAAGTCATTATGGCTTAGTCCAGATGTTCTAACTCTTGTTGAATTTTGTTGGGTTAAAAACCCAGTTAATAATTGCCCCTTAGAGTATGCTTTCGATGGAAACAATGTGTGCTCTGGAATAAGACAAGTTTCGGATTACTATCCTATGAATTTCAATGAATCGTCGAAGTCCATCTCAAGATGTTGTTTTCAATTGTCTAACTTCTGATAGTCATTTATTTTTTTGAATTTGATCTGAATTTCAATTCCTGATATTGACGATGCAATCTTTGCTCGCAGTTTACACAAGGGTTAAGGTCGGTAAGTGGGTGCATGACATATGTTTGGAGTCAACCTATATACGTTTAACTCGGCCGGTAGTGAAGCTAAGTTTTGTCTCGAACAATTATATGTCGTTCTGGAGCGAAGTCTCACTCTTTGTCTTTAACTGTTTCTTTTCGAGAACTTGGTTAAGTTCCTATTGCCATTTTGAATTCTTATATGATGATTTATTCCAAAACTAGATATAGTGGATGATTTAATTGTATCGCTCTTCTCGTTTTTGTACTCTAGTGATCCTGAAAATAAAAGCTTCCCGCATCGCTTTGGACAACGTCTCCGTTATCGATCGTTGATCGATAATGGTTAAGTTTGGAAAAGATAATTTCAAAGGCGGTATGGGTTGTTTTTCAAATTTAAGCAAGGTATAAACACTAGATTTTTCATCGGCGGTATTTGGGATACTAGACTCTTCTCATGTAGATAACACACTGCATCTGCCCCAGTCAATGCTTAGAACCCGACTGGTCAGCATATGCCGACTTCCCTTGGGTTTCGGGCGTTGGTTATATGAGGATGTTATTTAAATAAAAACACACCCGACAAGGTTGAATGCTAAGTTTTATTGTTGAAAATGAATTTCCAGTCATCCAATCTTTAGTTTAACAGAGAGACTTCCACTCCTCCAGAAGTCGGGTCCTTCGCAACTTAGGCTTCGCTTATTATTCCTTTCATATTGGGATGATTGATTATTGTTATATTACAAGGCACAACTGCTCTTATAGAGTTGTAGTTGAAGTTTAATCAGACATAGTTTCAGTCTTCAGAAACTAGCGCATGACTTATTCGATTGGGATTATCCTTCCTTTGCATTTTTCAAAATTCAACCTGCACACCAGGCTCTATCTCCGAGGACTATTGGTTTAATTGCTCGATTTCGAGCATTGCTTTTTCTCACGATTACACCTCTTGTGTTCATGTGCAGCGCTCATTTACTGGAATTATATACATGTAAGTTATACTTCTGCTGTCATTTCGGCATATTCTATTTTATAGCTTTGTTCAAAACTATGAGGTAGCTTGGTCCAGCCAGTTATGTAGCCCATCCCTACTTATGCTCAAATGAGTTCATTTCAACAAAGTATTGGTGTATCTGCCCTAGTCCATAGGGCTGATTTTCTGAATACTAGGTCTATATATTTCCGGGAAACTAGGTCTCCTAGGAATTATGTTTGATTACCCCAGTTTGATTAACATGATACATCCTATCTCCAGGAACTAAGGAATTTGCTGCTTGATTTAAAGCTCTGATTTTTCAATGATATATGTTTCCTGGCTGTAACCAAATTCCTCTAAGTTGACATCATCATCCAATGTCATTCTGGGTACATGTGCTGGAAAGACGTGTCGCCGTCATCTTTTACTAGAGTGAATTCTTCCAAGCCCAGTGTTGAGACCCTAATGATGTATCAGTTTCTAACTTTAGAAACTCGTGCGCAGATGACTCAACTTTGTGGATTTTCCCTTGATGTTGTAAATCTTCAGATAGCATGAGATGTCAAAAGGTAGGACTGAATATTCAACCAAACTCTTGCTTCTGTTTTCAAAAGCCGATGTATCGATAGTTTCATTCTGGTGGTTTCTTCTTAGCATCACCAAACTTTGGGTAATGGCATATTCCTGCAAGTTGGAATCATATCTAGTTAGACCATAAGTAGGTCATCTATCCCTCTCATCATCGCTAGACTACGAGCGACGGTTGATTTCTGAACGTTAAATCTTTCATTTCCCTTGTTGGCGATTTTGTTGCCAGAATGCTCTATTTTGTGATAAAGAACCGTTATCTAACCAACCTCGTGGTTATTTGTGTTTAGACTTTGCAGCATTTCTTTCAATCAATTATTTATGTGTCTATCCCTGCTCGAGGGACTAGCTATTTCGAACGCCTGTATTTGGACGATTGTGAGAGATGGAGAGGTTTGGACAAATGATTCTCTTACCTCTAATCTAGCTTTCAGTCCTAATCTCGGATTGAGGAAGTCCGAGGGTTTTAGTTTTGACCTTCCATGATTGTTCCAACATGTCCTTAGTTGTGCATGCTTTGCTTGATTGATGTCATCACGGAAGTTATGTTCATATGCCAATTCCTATCTTCAAGAATTGATAACCTAGCTGCTAGATTCCAAGAAACATTTCCACAAGGTTGTCTATTTTTTGACTGTATCTAAATTTTTTCTAAGTTGAATTCAGGAAATTCGATTGTGTACCAGCTTTCATCCCTAGAAATTAGCACATGAGCAATTCAATCTTGGGATTTCCTTTCGGCGCTGCTTTATTCCTGTGCAGTGGCCGATTCCTATGATGAAAGGTCGAACCATCCGGTTGACCTATGAAAGGTTATGTCTTCATGTTGTTGCTCGTTTTCAGGCAACGGTAGTTTCCTGAAGACATGGGTAAAATCTCAATTGAGGACCAACTTCTATCTCTGGAAGCTAGTGCATTGATGGTTTACAGTGATGAGTGTTTCTCACTGAACCTGTAGATTAAATTTTTCCCAGCGTTGCCGAGGCAACACCGGTACATAGTGAGTAGCAAATTTCTCGGCAATGTCGGTACTTAGGAAATAGAGGTTTCCCGACGTTGTCGAGGGAACATCGATACTTATGAAATAGAAAGTTTCTTGACATTTCCGGGGCAACACCAGTACTTAGAAAATGAGAAAAGGCCATAACGTTGCTAAAGCAACACCGACATTGAAGAGGTTGGGATCAGTTTTCCCCATCGATCCGGCAATGATTTTAATCCAAGTGGGCACTAGTTTCGGTCTTTGAAAACTTGCACTTCGATGATTGGATTGTAGAAATCTTTCTCGGTGCTACCTGTCTTCGAACAATGTTAAAGTAATGTTGGTTAGGATTGAATCGTTCATTTAATGCTGTATAGTTGAGTAGATCCCTTTCAACCCAATGTGGTTGTTTTTTTCAACGTTGCTTAACTTCGAGATATGCCATGTTCTGGAGGGATAGGAGTCCCAAGCGTTTCCATTACCTAGCCTTGTTTATCACCCTCAAGTGTTACCTTTGGAAATGTAGGGTTATAGCTTAACCAATTCCATAGTTATTCTTATTCATGAAAAATCGGATTTGCTCCAATTGGTTTTTGTTATGATTTTACTTCTATCTATGAAACCCTTCATTTCCAAGTGGAACCCTTCATTTCTAGGTGTGACCCTTCATTTCTATGTGTCAAATTCTAGGTTCTTATAGAAAATTAGAAATTGTGGAGCGAGTCATCACATTGCCCCCGGTATGACCGTGCTCTTTCCTATCTTGATCATGGATCAGTAGAGTTCGGTAGTGTTTGTCTTGAATCTGTGACACTTAACCTCGCTTATTTCAGGCCATATGCATTATGTTGGGCCAATAGTATTGTTGTGGATATCAACCTTATTCATTGGTTCCTATCTTCAGGAATCAATGGTTTAGCTGCTCGATTTCGAATATTCTCTCCTTGTTGTTGTTTATCTTCGGATAACATCTGGTTTTCTACGAGTTGGGATTTGAGACCTTAATCAAGCACTTGGTTCTATCTTTGGAAACTGGTGCGTTGATTATTTGATTCTAGAAATGCCTTCAGTCCTCGTCTATCTTTGGACAACGGTAAGTTCCTCCTTTAATTGCAAGTTGGAGCGATTTTTTATTCGGACCAAATGTTAATGTGTTATGTGCCCCTCAATCCATAGGCTTGATTATTCTGAACAATTGATGTGAGACTTGGTGTTCTAGGCGGCTCCCTGGATGCCCTAGTCAAAGGTGCGCCGCAGCTCCTATCTTTAGGAACTCGTGACTTGGATGTCTTGAATTTAGACACTTTGTACATTAACTTTGGTCAAAGGTCAGAATTATTTGCCAACTTCTTAGTTTGTGAACTTTGCGGCACTACAAGAGCAATGTTGATTCTTTTGGGTAGTAGGAGTTGATCCTTGTTAATCCTACAATAGACAAGTTTCCTGATATTGTCAAGACAATACTGGTACTTAGAGAATCTTAACGGTTTGCTAATGATGCCAGAGCAACATCAAACAGTGCTCACGCGGCTTATGAAGTGCACAGCAATTAAGAATGCACGGCTTACGAAATGCGCGGCTTATGAAATGCGTGATTTTTGAAAATGCACGGCTCATGAAATGCAAGGCTTTTAAGAGTGCGCGACTTATGAAATGCGTAGCTTATGGGATCGATACGACCAATCGATTTCGAACGGTTTGGAACTTCTCCACATTGCCAACCTTCGGGTAACGTGAGGAGTTCATGCTTCAAAAGCGCAGTTCCATGGCACAAGAAGTGATGCACGGCTTATGAGATTGATATGAATCGTCTATCCGGAACAGTTTGGAACTTCTTGACATTACTAATCTTCAGGTAATGTGAGGAGTTCGTGCTTCGAGAGCGTGGTTCCACGGCTCAAGAAGTGATGCGTGGCTTATAGGACTGAGTGGCTTATGAGATCAATACGACCCATCGATCCGGAACGGTTTGGAACTTCTCGATTTTCCAATCTTTGGGTAACGTGAGGATTTCATGCTTTGAGAGCGTGGTTCCATGGCTCAAGAAGTGATGTGTGACTTATGGGAGTGTGCGACTTATGGGATCGATACGACCCATCAATCAGGAATGGTTTTGAACTTCTTGGTGCTACCAGAGCGACATCGGTTTTGGAGGAGACAAGGATCGAGTTCCGTCGATCCATTGGTTTGAATCATTTGACCCACTTAACTTGACGGGTTATTTTCTTGAACATGGTTTTATCAGTTCAAGAAGCTAAGCGCGGCTTACGGGATGCATACAATGATTTGGGCCTTCCCGGTGCTAGAGGAGCGATATTAGTTCTTAAAAGGTATGGATTGAATTTTCCCATCAATCTGGCGATTTGACTTCACTGGAATGAGATTTTGTCAGTTCAAATAGATAAATTGTTTTTGGATCAGGTAATAGTTACTTGGACGATCCTCCCGTATATCGGGAAGATGTGCAAGGACAAATACATAAGGTTTCCATGGTGGAGAGAACTACAGCCAACCGCATGAAGATGGTTATGAAGGAAGAGCTTGTGGAAGTTTAGGGCAGGACTCTCAGTTTTTGGTCCGAATTTCCTTTAGAGAATTGGTCTTCAACTGGCATACAGTCTAAGAGGAAAAGGAACTGGTGACCAAGGGTGGTAAAGGAGGAGTTAGGAAGAAGTAAGAAAGTATTATGTTTCTATTTCGTTTGATGTGCTAGCTAGGTCATTATGTCTGTAGTTGTCAGCTTGCCAGAATTTTCGATCGGGCGTAACAGAACTATGGTATGATTCGTCTTGGCTTTCCTTGTAGCTTTTCAAGTATGTGTAGTGCCCCCCCATGCCACAGGGCGGTTCGTGCACCTAACTATATCTGGGGTTTCTCCATAACCCGTTTGGTTGCTCGAGGTCTAGTGGATGCAACTGTGTCTTTTAGATGATTATAGCATGGGAAACCCTCTATCTACAGAGACTTATATATTAGGGATTTGAGAAACTTGGTTCTCCCAAGTATCGAATCTTGGCTTGATTCAAGTCAGCATCTGATTAATCACAAGGTCGGTTCAGTTTTGGCTTAGTTTCTTTGAGCGACTTTGAAGTTATGGAATTCAGCATTGTTTGTCTCATTGGTCGCTGGAAATGATTCTATTAATTTTGCAAAGTGACTGATGTGATTGTAGATTCATGGCCCCGGAGCGTGAGTTCACTGACTTCGGGCAGTTCTGGATGAGATGACCGCTGATCTTCTAGTTGGTCGTCTCAATGCTTTAGTTCATAAAGGATTTTTGAATCAAATGAATGTTATTCTACCAGTTCATCTTCACGACACTTTAGTTCATGAAGGAACATCATGACGCTTTAATTCGTGAAGGAGTTTTTGTGATCGGATTTCTAATGACTAGACGGCCTTGGAACGATAATTTATCGATTCCAAGAGGAATTTTGGTCGGATGTCTAGTGACCAGACAGCCCTAGAGCGACTATTCATCGACTCCAAGAAGAGTTTTGGGTCCTGTGTCAGACGGCCTGGTGGTCTTAAAGTGATGATTCATCAACTTCAAGAGGAATTTTGGTCGGATGTTCAACGACCTTACGACCTTGAAATGATAATTAATCGACTCCAAGAAGAGTTTTGGGCCATGTGTCTGACAGCCCGATGGTATTAAAGAGATGATTCATTGACTTCAAGAGGAATATTTAGAATCAGCTCGTAGGAACACAGTTTTATCGGTTCCTGGAGACTAGGGGGTTGGATTTTTTTTTTTCGACAATCCTTTGGACAAGCCTTCTCGACGCTACCAGAGCAACACCGGTTCTTAGAAGCAGGATTAACATGACTCGTCAAGGGCAAAGAAGCATTTCTTTCGCCGTGCTGTCTGCGATGCCCCTAATGTCCCGGTACGGCTCATTGGAAAAGAAAAGTAGACAATGATGGATGACAAGGCATCGCTTCATATTGTTGCCCCCATTCCTTAGTAGCTAGCTAGCCAGAGTGTTATTTGATAATCATCCCTTTGTTTGATTTCGTTAGTTAGTCGAGGCGCTTTTCTACTGGGGCTTAGTGGCCTTGCTTGGGCAGAAGGTCCCTGAAGTCCTTTAGCTTCTACACCGTTTGGTATGTTCTTTGGCAAATTGCCCAGCTTGCCTTCTACCAATTGCACTACCTCTAGTCTCTAGAACTGGTTTGCCTTCCCATAGAATTTTTCCAAGATAGTAGGTCGTTTCATCCTTTAATGATTCCTAAATGCCTTATAGTAGACTGCATCTATCGCCCTTTTTTCGTCCATACGTTAGTCATACTTGTAAAAAGCAATTTCAAATCAGTTGTATAGTTGTAGGAAGGTATAGTTGGCATGATAAACTTTTTTGGATATTTTGCATGCTGAACGGCTTTAGTGAATGGGTTTCGATTGGAGAAGATGCTCTAATCGTTGTCAGTATGGTCCGTTTTCAAGTTACGGATGTTTATAACGCTTGAGAATGATATATGCATGATTGTCCTATGCTTGAATGATTTGAAATGCCGATTGAATGGCAAATCACTTAGGATGGGGTCATGGATCAGTGATGATCCCCAAAAAATTTCAAACTAGGTGAGATCGGTTTGAGGCGACAAGGAAGGCCCTATAAGGTTGCATTCCAAATTTCATGGCATTTGGAGTTCGCATGTTCGAGTTATGGGGAAAAGAAGATAGATCGGCATTGATGGATCGGTTCTATTTTACTTGGAGTCTGATCTGAGAAAATTTTCCATTTTCTTAGAGTCAACACATGGTTCGCTTGGAGTCATTTGAAGTGATAGGTTGGTGATGAACGATGCTTGGAGTCATTTGCATGTTTGCTTGCAGAAAATCTTGGTTTTACCCAAGTCTGATTTCGGGAAAGAATTTCCTAGGTTTACTTCGAGTCAAATGGGTTATTACCCGAGTGTGACTTTAAGTCAGGACTTTCAGAATCTGCTTCGAGTCAAATAGGCCACCATTACATGAGTTTGACTTCGAGTCAACCCTGAAGTGAGTTTTTCAAACACCATTTTGACGATTTTTTTTATTTTCGACGATGAGCATTCATAAAGGGATTGGAAGCTGTTCAGTTGGGAGTGGTCACAATATACCACGGGAGCTTGTCTTTGTAATCGATCCTGATTTGTGTTATATCTTCTTGGTTCTCCTACCTCTGGAAGTACTGTTTGAGTAGCGGTTCCTCGTCCATTGGTTGGCACTATGCTGTGGCATGGGTTTTAGAGCTTCTTCTAACATTTTTGCACGTTAGCATTTTCATCCAATTTGTCTTCCTTAAATTTTTTGTCATGCCGAAGAGAGCCATCATTATATTTTCCTGTAGAGTTTTCACCCCTAAGTTAGGGTTTGTAGCAGGTGCTTTTGCAGTGGGTGGAGTGTTGACATTTCCTTCCGTCATAATTCTTGGAGCTCCGCCCACTACTTCCTATTACCTTTTGTTTCTTTCATTCAAGCTAGAAACAGAAGAATGCTCTAGCTCCATAGCAGCCACGACTTCAGGCATTGTTTTGGGAGTAATTAGCGATTGGAGTGCTAAGAGAAAATCTATCTTTTCCATAAGAACATTTTGACTGTTTGCCGTTTTCTAGTTAATTTCATCAACCACCTTGTTCAATTCTCCTTAAGTCACAACTTCATGCCGTGTGGAGGATCCTGGAAACTAATCTCCAGAGTTAGCTCCTGAGAGTAGGATGTTGGGATTGTTGACTTCAATTTGCTGAGGGTTTGTTCCTTCTCCAGCAAAGGTAGCTCTTATGGATCTTTCGGAGGTAGTTCTATTTCTTCCCGGTGTCATTGATTCCCAACAGCAAATCTTCTAAGCAGAGATTGAGGATCTAACTTTTGAACATATCTGATCTAAAGTGGATAGCTAGTGTTAACAAAATAACTTATCAACACCCCAAAGCAGAGTCTAAAGTGTAGATGTCTCGTTTGAAACTCCTTTTTGATCAGATAGAGATATTTAAAACCTTATTTCCCCCTTATAACCACCTTTCGAAACAGATTATTTTGGTTAAAACTTCTTCTTGTTCAACCTTTCAACTCAATCGAAAGGCCTAATTCCCTTTATTATACCTTTTCAACTGATTTTCTCAAAATTCTTCCTTATTCGATCTTTTGACTCAGTCAAAACACATGTATCCCTTCCTATTAAGCCTTTCAAACTAGTTTAATTATTGTTTCGTTTGGTTCAATAATACTGCTTATCCTAGTGAGTTTTATGGATCCACCGGACCAGAAGCTTCTCCAGCTCAAGCATTTACTTTTCTAGTTAGAGACCAACATCTTGGGGCCAACGTTTGATCTGCCAAAGGACCCACTGGTTTTTTAGTTATCCTTTAGAAACCCCTTTTCAAAACGGTTGAGAAAACTCAAGGGTTGGACCTTAGGATATGAATTAGATTGAAAGGTTCTGATTTCATTGAAACTTGCCTTTTGATAGCTTGGGTAAGGACCTATAGATCTAAGGATATTGGTTGAGCTAAAGGTTTTGACTTACTCAAAAGGTAACCTTTCAATAACTTGAGGTTTGGTGATAAGGCTCTAAGGTTATTGGTTAAGCTAAGGGTTTCATCTCACTCAAATGGTGACCCTTCAATCAAGTCGACACAAGCAGATCATATACTGAATCCAATAAGAGTATTAAATCAGCTGCATATCCAAAAATATCATAATCTTGCTTTCATTAAGCTAATGCTATACAAATTGATCAGGTCCCTAGTTTAAAATTAGGGTTTGCAAATTTAAGAAAGTACAAGAATGAAGTGAATGAATTCGGATCCCTTAAACCAGACCCCTAGGGTCTTGTATATAGGTGCGAGTTGGCACCTTTCGAATCAATCCGTTCGACTTGGTTGAAAGGCGGCCTTGGAGACCTTCCGTTGTCGTTCACATTAAGACATCCTTTCGCATTTCTTTAAAATGGATTTGAGTGCTTCCGACATCATCGAAAGGGGTGAGTATGCTTCTCCACCTTGTATTGCTATGTTGTTGCAAGTAAGAAGAGGCATGAGCTTTCGACTCTATCAATAGGTAGATCTTTGGGGTTTCGAAGGTGTTTAAATGTTGAAGGCTTTAAAGCGGAAGGTAACTTTCGAAGACATACTTGCTAATTAATACGGAACCCCTTCTTCTAGTATTAGAGATTTCCATATTGAACTTTAGAAAGCTTTCTATCTTAGTTGTGAAAGGTTTCGACCGGTTTGAAAGGCTTAGTTATGCTTTCAAAGGGGTTGCTCTAACAAAACATCTTTCTGTGGAACGTGAATGAAGCCGAAACCTTCAGTTTCGAAAGGTTTGGCGCACATGTGAGTGGTTGTAATTTGCTGCCTTTGAAAGGTGTTCCTCAACTTATGTGAAACGTCTTCATGCAGGCGGAAGCATCTATTTCAAAAGGAATCACTTAATGCGAATGGGTTCTTTCATCCCCTTTCGACCCCTTCGAAAGCTTACAACACACTTAATCATTGTTGTAGCATCCCTTCGACTCCTTCGAAAGGCTTTGTTGATGCTAGCATCTTTTGTAAATTTTTCTCTTCTACTCACCTTTATTTTGACAAGGTTGAAGTGAGAATTGGTGGAAACACTTGCCCCCATTTGCGAAGGGATGCTCTTGACTTTCCAAGTCAACCTTTTTGAAACCCGCAAAGTTTCCTGCCTTTTGATATTCCCAGATAGATCTTGACCATTCTTTTAAATTTGATCAGACGGCTTTCTTTGCACCTGCTGCTTTTATAAATCGTGCTTTCTTCTTCTCCTTTTCATTTACCTGCCATTGACAGCTTATAGCCAAAATTAAAAATTACAACCTCCTTTTAATCCTTATTTTTATTCAACATAATTTCGAACCTAAGGTTTGTACTTGTTGTTTTATCCCCAAAATCAATTTATCGCATTCGATTTCAATTTTAAAACTTTTAGGTTTGAACCTGTCTTTCTGTTTTGAGTCCAATAAGACGATTCGAGTTTTCATTCATATGAAATTACTCTTGGATTCACTTATATGTTTATTTTATTCGATTTATGATGTTAATTTTAAGGTAGATTTCAAGTTCGTCGGATTTAGGGGATATTTGCCATTATTACGTACGAACCCAGGCTCTTTTGTTTTATAATTGTGGTTCGAAATTATATTTTAGGGATTTTTGCTGCTGCTGATTGTAAATTCGTGCTCGAATCATCTTAATTTTCAACTTTTGAAATATTGTATTAAAATTGAATTGGGGAGAAGACACTTTTTAGTGGCTTTAAAGAGAAGGCTAAATTTAATTTGACATTTCAACCTTTTCGAAAGGGGGTTGAGACGATCAATTTTATTCTACTATTTCGACCTCTTTCGAAAGGGGTCGAAAGGAGGTCATGTGTTCACATTTAGTGAACCAATTTGAAGGAGTTGATGTAATCGATAAGGAGTGTACTTCTTCGAAAGCAAGAGTATGTTTCGACACACTTGTGATACCTTTCAAGGAAGTCACCTTATGTGTCACATACTACATAGTTTCAAAAACCAACCTTCCATTTTAAAGGTCTCAAAATCTAATGTATATAAAAGTGAATTTAATCTGCCGCTTGATTCATATCTAATTTTAATATACTTTAGATGATGTTGAGAGTTAGCAGTTTACTTTTCTCCCTATAAATAAGATTGAGGAAAACATATTTTGTTTAAGTTGAAAACCAAATCAAACCTTTCGACTTGATCGAAACCTACTATATCGAATCAAGTTTGGTTGTTTGTACGCTTTTGAAACCTTACATATAATGACCCACCTTTTTAGGACCGTTTAAATCGACAATAAACCACACATGTCAACTCAAACCATTCAAAAGAGAGGATTCTTAATGGGGTAAATAAGAAAATAAGAGAAAAGAAGAAGAAAACAAACACAGAATCTCGTAGCGGAACGATAAAATATAATAATCAAATAAACAGTTCATGAAGCTCTTTATACAATACTTCTTATTATAATCTATACAACATTTATCAGAGTTATATACATACATCAGGAATGAATAAAGTAATGCAGCAGACAACATAATGCAGGACTAACAATAGTACTAATATACCAAATCTTCATTTTCGTCCTCCAAAGAAAGTCTTCAATAAGCTGAAAAACTCAGGACTGACCCGAGCGTAATGAAAA
Organism: Allium fistulosum; assembly: GCA_030737815.1. NCBI lineage: Eukaryota > Viridiplantae > Streptophyta > Magnoliopsida > Asparagales > Amaryllidaceae > Allium > Allium fistulosum. The sequence continues at coordinate 926,473,076 of CM060906.1, forward strand.
TAACAAAACACTCGAGTTAGGACTAAAATATCCTTATGTAAGTCAAATCGAAGATTATATCCAAAACGCGAAGCCCTAGCTTCGACAGATCGAAGCTACACGCAAAGCCCTAGCTTTGAAATCGAAGGAGTTTGCTTTCTTCGACAAAACTTGAGAGGGTTTCTGCTTTCTTCGAATCGCTAACGTAATTTGGAGGAGGGAGCTGCACGCATTTTGGAGTCTTCGAATCGCTAACGTAATTTGGAGGAGGGAGATGCGCGCGTTTTGGAGGGAGGCGGAATGGTTTTGGAGCACTACGCCATAGATTGCATACTGCAACACCAAAGAAGTGATGCAGGATGTGCCAAAAAATGTTGCTGAAGGCTAAAAAAGGGCAAAGGCAACATTTTATCGGTGTTGCATTTTGCCGCGTTGCCGCAGACCTCAAAGGCAACATTTTGACTATCTAAGGCAACATAAGAAATATTGTTGCAATAGAATCCTATTTGGGTCTATAGCAACATCCATAGGTGCATGTAGCAACATTCAAAAATGTTGCTATAGATATTAATTTTCTGAATTTGTGGGGCCCACAATGTAGAGCATATTTGATTTTTTAATAGAAATAAATATTTATTTAATAAAATGCTATTGCATAGAATTTGATATTCAAACAGTAATTTATTTAAATAAATATTTTATTTCAACATTTAAAATAGTACAAATTCCCGACTCCACTATTTTACAATTCAATGATAAATAACACTGATATTCACATATACAGATATTCCTCACTACATCACTCGGTTCACTCATTACATATGCAGTTTCAATTTATACAGACACCGACACTGACAAATATATGACGAGCTGAGTGCCGAGCCGAAGGCGAGCCGAGTGCCGAGCCGAAGGCGAGCCGAGAAGCATGCTACGATTCATCCGATTTCGGAAGATCGAGCCTTCTTTGAAACCTGTCTTCAACTCCATTACAGATTGAATCCAACATCTGAGCAATCTGCAAAAATACACACTGACGCAGTAAAATTGAAAAGGAAATATTTTTGCAGTATAAAATAAAATGTAATTTTGAAAATATTATTTGCCTCAGTTATTTGGGTGACAATTTGGTCCAAGCAGTTGACAATGCACAAGAACAAAAATGAAACAGAAGCATGCTACAGAAATAAACAGCATGCTCAATGAATTGGTCAGAGCAAACTATACCAGACTTGTATGCCAGACATAAAACAACAGTGGACAGAGCTCAACAAAAGAACTCAAACTCACAATTAAACCAAAACTCCAACCATATTCAAAAATACAGACCAACAGAAGTGTCAAGTGAATGAGCTGCAGCAATTTCAAAAATGGCCGAAGTCAGATAATATAAGAAATATGAACTCGAGCAAGTCCAGCTACCATATGAAAGCAACCATACATATATACATGTGTGAAACAGCATGTATATATATAGGCAGTGCAAACAGGCTCAAAGGACCAGTGCATAGATATACAATGACCAATGCAAAGTGGTGAATACAAAAACATGCATCAATGAAACAAGCAGCCTTAACAAGTGAATGGCCAAGACCAAAACAAAGCAAGACTGGCACAAGGGAAAGAAACTTATATGACTCGAAGGCAACTAAATACAAGAGAAGGCCTCAACATCAAATAAAAAACAAACCCAGTGCAACATATATACATGTTCAAGTGCAACAACAAACACATATATACATACATGAATGCATATATATATACATGATAATGGAAAACATAAGTGATACAACAGTTTCAGTGAACAAGTGAAGCACAAAGAGAAAGGTACACAAGTGTGTGTGTGGCACCAATGGAAACAGTATGGTGAAGCAACTTGACTACAAAAACTCAAGTGAAATATATTACAAGTTCAAGCTACAGGATGTCAACCAGAAGATATATTACAAGTTCAAGCTACAGGATGAACAGACATAGCCAAAGTCAACCACGAACAGTAGCAAGTTCAACCAATTCAAATCAAGTTGCCGAAGTCTAGTTAAATGTCAAAGGCAAAGTCACGATGAACAATCAATTAAATGACCAATGTCAACAGATATATACGAACGTAAATCTAGTGGTTCGAACCCTATATAAACACATTAACATCATCGGCAGATAGTATCGAGTTCAAGCAAGCAATACAGTAAAGTAAAAGCAACAAATTACATACCCGAATACACAGTTGAACTCAAGCAAAATCGAAGGAGCTGTATTCGAAGCAAGGAGACGATCGATTGCCAAAGCAAATCAGAATGTGACGCCCCACCTCTATACCCACGCTAGCCAAGAACACTACGGTGTAGTGCTGTCAACTAGCACGGAGAATAAGGCTGTTGAGGAGCGACCATCTATGTAATTGCCTTGTGCGAGCACCGATATGTCAGATAATAAAACATTGCATTTCATTTTTAGAGGATACCCGACATACCGATACAAACTCAAAGCTACTACACAGTGGCTATAATAGTTTAGGACAATAGATATAAAAATAACACAGATAACATAAATGCGGAATAAAGATAGAACGAAAAGTCTCATATCAATAACTGATATCAGTTACAATACATTTGACACAATACAAATGATACAACTACAACTGTCGACTCAAGAAGTTATATATACAAGTACATTATCGACTAATATACATGAATACATTATCATCTTAAAACAGACACACTGACTACTATAACCCGACGAAGACCACTTCAAATGATATAAAAAGTCTTCATAGCTCTAGCAGCAACCCAAAGCTAAAAATCTACAACCTGTAAATACTCGGTCTAACCCGAGTATTACATTCAAAGAAAATAATACTCGGATCAGTCTAATTCAAAATCAGTTATTAGAGCATAGAAGCAATAGTAATCAATCTCAATATAGATGACAGTCACAGAAATCTCGTATATCCAACTCTCGATACGGGAATTGGATAACGGCAGATATAACACTAAACAGTGTTAATCCACAAAACAGAAACCCAAAGCAGTTTAAGCAATTGAAATGTCAATTTAAAAATATCAATGCTAATTGGCTGCAGTACACGCTAACGTGTACTGCCTCGCCAATACAGCCTACGAATTACGCAACAGGTCGATGAATTAAGAATAAAAGAGATATCGATTAAAATCTATCAATTCTGGGAGGCTGCAGTGCACGCACGCGTGCACTGCCTCGCCACCACCGAATATAAAGTCACCACCACAATGAATCTGCAGTGGCAAACAGGTATAAGGACAAAGGCAGGCTGCAACTAAACTGCAGAAAAGTCATCAACAGTTCAAGCATATACAGCAATAGAGACGAATTCGAGTACATCATGAAGCAGAACCAAGTGCAGTTCAACTGAGATGGACAACTCGAGAATAAACATGTACAAACTGTATCAGTAATCAATTGCCAACAAGAACAGATGAACATCAGTGCAGACAAGTATGAATTCGAACATGAAATGGAGAACATCATTGCAAGTGCAACATGTAGAAGATGATTCAGTGAAGCATGTACAAGGGCAGTACATATGAACATCATAAAACAAGTCTCAATATCAATGCCACTGCTTCAGCAGACAAATATCAAATAAACATGAATCAAGACAGGGAAATGAAGGCAATGCAAAATGTCAACACTGCAGGTAACAAGTGAAACAGGTCATGTATGAAGTTGAGTGAAACTGCTACAAATATGCACAGGTACAAGAGTCATATGCAAATGGCATTAGATCAGATCAATATGCAATGAAGACTTCATGAAATACAACACTGCTTCGCAAAGTACAAGTAATTACATATAACCACATCAAACTGCAGCAGTGACTAAGTGAACAAGATGAAGACAGAAACAACATGCACCATTTCAAATACATGAAGACCATATTAAAGTGCATAGGTAGATCAAATACCCCATTGAAAATATAGTCACTAACAGGTACAACAAAGTGTACCAGAGAGACCAGTGAACACAACCCAAAAAGGCTACTGCTTCAAACTTCATACATACATATATAAGGGCTCGAAGCAATGACAGTGAACAAAGTCACAAATGAATTAAGTCCAGAAGGTATGCAACAGAAATAGTGAAGATGAGAAGGCAAACAAAACTCACGAACAAGTCAAGATAAATTCAAAAGGACTATGGCCAACAGACACTGCAATTACATGGACTAGATTTATTGAGTTAATCCACCCATATATGCATACACACAAACATATTTGTGTATATGCACACATATGCAGAAACAGGTGACAGTGCAAATATAATACAACAGCCTTCTCAAAGAAAATATTATACAGTGCAAATAACAAGCCAGAGGTGGGCAAGATGAATTAATGAACTCATAGGGACGGTGCAATCAAAAGCACATATATGCAGCAGCTACAATAAGTAGAGATGAAACAATGCAAACTGCATAATGATCGAAGTCAAGATGTGTCAATGTGATCAAGTGCATCAGTGAACAAATGCATACAGATCAGGTACAACAAAGTGCATCAAAGAAACTAGAAGTGCAGAAACACTTCTGAGAGCATGGAAATGCAATCACGTAACAAGAGACCGAAGTCAATTTCTCAAATAGTTTGACAAAGAACAGAATTCACAGTATAGCCGAAATCATGGGACAACAAGTCAGTGAAGTGGTGAAAAGGTTATCACCAAAAATCAATTACCAGATGGTTATAACATTATCCCGAAATCAAACTGAAAGTCAAGGTCTCGAAACGCATGTATAAATAGCACTTTGAAGTAGAGGTGGATGAAATTCAACTGAAGACCGCATATACATCGGGGTGGACAAATGGTCAAGTGAACCATGTGTATGCAACCAGACAGTGTAAAGATGAAGCAGTGCAAACCAAAAAAACTCAAAACAGAGATGACCGAAATCAAATTCACAGCAAAGCCGAAGTTCACAATTTCAAGTCCAGATTCAAAGCCGTGGAGAACAAGTATCAAATGAGTTCAAATCAATGCCGTGAAATCCACGTTATCAAATACATATGCAAAGAATATCTCAAGCATCAAAACGAAAATCATCACAGGCATCGAAACAAAATCAAATGGCCGAAGCTCTATATAATCGAATCGAACCAAGCAAGGTTTAAATTAGATGTGAGCTTTCACTCACCTTTGCCATGGAAGCGAAGACGTTGCTGATGCGGTGAGGACGACGAACGAAGTTAAGCCAGAGCTTTAGCATGCGAAGCGAAGACGAGCTCGGCAAACCCTTTTTAAGCGGCGTCGATTCGAGGTCTCGAAACCCTAAATCGCCAGGGGGATGAAGATACGAGACCGCCATTTTTAATGTCTTCTTCGATTTTGGGCTTAGGGTTTTTGAATGGATGAAGGGGATGGGTTATCACTTATCACGGCAACAGATCAAGCATGGGCCAAGATTTCTCAAAAATTTATAAAGCCCGAATACTTTTAACCATGTTTATTAAACACCTTGGTGATATTTAAAACACGATTTGAATCCATTAGAACAACGGATTCGAACACGATAAAAATTCATATTTAGGATTTTAAATACGAATAGACGATGTCATATTTAAATAAAATATTTAAATATATTATCGTATAAATGCGGGTTGTTACAGACTTCCCTCCTTAAAGAAATTGCGTCCTCGCAATCATAAGGAATAAATGGGTAAAAGGTAACAACCATAAGAGCATGGCAATGTCGAATGCATAAGCAAAGCAAAGGTCAGCAGGGAAGCATTAGAATTATGGAAGTATCAGATAAAAATCAAAAGGTTCGATTGCTTAAAATCAAAAGAATCAACATCGAGGGGATCAAGGAATCAAAATCAGACGACTATCAAAAGCAAGAATCAATCGAGTTCTAGCAATTGAAAGAAAGGAATCAGAGCAGAAATCACGTACTGCACGAATTGAATGTGAGTAAATCAAATTACTCACCTGAATCGTCAGAGAAAAAGACGAAGCTCAAATCTCAAAATCGCAAATATTCAATCATCAAAACGATAATTGAATTTTCAAAAATATCTGATTATCAAAAACGATAATCAGAAATCACAAAGATTCGATTATCAAATCGAAAAATATTTAATTATCTCAAACGATAATCAAATTTCACAAAGATCTGATTATCAAAAACGATAATCAGAAACACAAATATTCGATTATCAAATCGAAAAATATTTAATTATCTCAAACGATAATCAAATTTCACAAATATCTGATTATCAAAAACGATAATCAGAAACACAAATATTCGATTAATCAAATCGAAAAATATTTAATTATCTCAAACGATAATCAAATTTCACAAATATCTGATTATCAAAAACGATAATCAGAAACACAAATATTCGATTAATCAAGTCGAAAAATATTTAATTATCTCAAACGATAATCAAATTTCACAAATATCTGATTATCTAAAACGATAATCAGAAATCACAAAGATTCGATTATCAAATCGAAAAATATTTAATTATCTCAAACGATAATCAAATTTCACAAAGATCTGATTATCAAAAACGATAATCAGAAACACAATTATTCGATTATCAAATCGAAAAATATTTAATTATCTCAAACGATAATCAAATTTCACAAATATCTGATTATCAAAAACGATAATCAGAAACACAAATATTCAATTAACGAGTCCGGAATTAACCGAAGTAGTAAAAGTATGGTTTCATACTCCGTACTTTTGCTAAATCGTTTAAATCTCTTTATCGTTTCCTTGAAAGTGCAGAATTGTGTGTTTTAAAAATAACATTTCACATTCTCAAACGGACAAGTCCGGAATTAAGCGAATCAGTAAAAGAAAGGGGTCATAGTCCTCGCTTTTTCTGAAATGTTTAAATCGCTTCCTCGTTCTTTTGAAAATGTAAACTGTAAAAATTTTTGAAAACAATTTTAATTTATAATTTTGAAGCAACTTTTAAAAATAAAGAATTTTGAAAACACGTGATTAGATTAGCAATATCAGTATTGCGGGAGAACCGCTTGTAAATCCATTTCAAAATTGACGGTTACCGAAGTTAACACGTCAAAGTCTCATCAAAATAACTGGCATCAAAATATAATACCAAATGAATTTTCATTCATCAAAAATGTCACAAGAATCTTCTCAAAGATAGAAAGGGATATCATACCCTAAACTTGTATTCATAACAAGTCAATAACACATGAATTCACCAATACACAAAAATTGACAAAACTTGTCAATAGAAATCACGAAAATTGGTGAAGCACAAATTCTAGAAATCATCACAAGAAATCCAGAAATCATAAAAAGGGGAAAAAAGAGCCTATCAGAAAACGGGAGTATGAAAACTCCAAAACACCGGTTTCACAAGACGAGACGCTATCTCATGGTGGCTAACCATTAAAGTTTCACACAGGAATGGTCCGAAGACCGTGGGTCGCTATCCCACGCGTGTGAGTCGGAATCACACAGATTGAGGTCTAGGCTAACCTCGCAGAGAAAGAGACATCGCACATTTGCTAGTCTAAACCATAAAAAGTAAAAGGGAAATGCCTATCACAAAATGGGAGCATGAAAACTCCAAAATACCGGTATCACAAGATGAGACGCTATCTCATGGAAGCCATCCATTAAAGTTTCACAGGAATGGTCCGAAGACCGTGGGTCGCTATCCCACGCGTGTGAGTCGGAATCACACAGATTGAGGTCTAGGCTAACCTCGCAGAGAAAAAGACATGGGTGAGTGGAATCACACAAATTAAGGTCCAGACTAACCAAAAAGCAAAAAGGTATGTGTGAATGGAATCACACAAGTGGTGTCTAGTCTAATCTCGCAAACAAAAAGATATGTGTGAGTCGGAATCACACTACTGCGGTCTAGACTAACCTTGCGGACAAAGAGGTATGTGTGAGTCGGAATCACACTACTGCGGTCTAGTCTAACCTTGCGAACAAAGGGATATGTGTGAGTCGGAATCACACTACTGCGGTCTAGACTAACCTTGCGGACAAAGAGGTATGTGTGAGTCGGAATCACACTACTGCGGTCTAGTCTAACCTTGCGAACAAAGAGATATGTGTGAGTCGGAATCACACTACTGCGGTCTAGTCTAACCTTGCGAACAAAGAGATATGTGTGAGTCGGAATCACACTACTGCGGTCTAGACTAACCTTAAAATGATCGTCATGATCGACGAGAAGTGTCAATTACACTAGAAAATTGTCACAAAAGGTTCAATCGAACAAGTCCAGGAGTTAACCGACGAAGTAAACGCAAGCGTTTCATACCACTTGTTTTACTAGGCCGTTTAATTCAATTTCTCATACGAGTGAAATAAAGGCTTGTATATACTAATAGATTGGAAAATGATTAGGAAAAGAGCTTTGTGGTAAAATAGTTTTGAAATCGTTTGGAAAAAGGATTTTAATATTTACTACTAGTATAGAAAACCTTTATATTTTTAAAGTGACAAATCACAAAAATGATTGTAGAAACAATCAATCACAAGAATTCACATACGAAGATGTGAATGGAATCCAAAGAAATCGATACTGAATCCATCAGAAAGTATGTTCACAAAAATCCCGAAGAAAATGTCATCAAAGTTGCTAATAAATGATAGCAACAAATCGGGGAAATGATCAAGAATCGATTAAATTAGGAAACCAAGTCAGTTCACTAAAATTTCACGTTCGAAGACGTGAATAAAATCCAAAGAATTCGATTCCAAATTCCTCAAAGTAGGAATACCCAAAAATTCCAGAAATAGAAGTTATCAAAATCGACAAAGGTGATAACAACTAATTAGAAGAGAAGAATCGATTATCAACTGGAAAAACAAAGCAAATCGAGCAGAAATGCATAAATGACTTCAACAAAAGTAAGAATCAAGTCAATGTCGAAGTCAACAATTAATAGCCGCAGTCGAGTACAAAATGAATCAATCATCATTATCAAAGAAACCAACGGCAAACAAAATCAGAGTCTTGAAAATCAAGAAATTAGCAATTTCTCAAAAACAAAGTGACCGAAGTCGAATGGAATTCAAGATGAGGAAAACACAAAATATAGAGTTCAAACTCGCTAAGATTCAAACTAGATGTGAATGAGAAATCAAAATCACTCAATTTGCAACTAGTCCAGCTATTTTTCATCACAGTGTAACAGGTACACAATGACACTCATAGCATAGAACAAAAGTGGAACAAAGTCCAAAAGTCAAAATGGCTTTAATTTGCCAAATTAAAACAAAATCAACATCGGCTAAATCAATTCAAAGCCGAAAACACAAGAATAAGCGTTAGGAATTCATACCTAACAGTCAAAAATAATCATATGTAAAGATGAGAGATAAACATCGACAAATAGTTGTAACACAAGCTCCATCTAAGTTATGTTTTATAATTGTCCTAAACCTCAGGCTCTGATACCAAGCTGTGACGCCCCACCTCTATACCCACGCTAGCCAAGAACACTACGGTGTAGTGCTGTCAACTAGCACGGAGAATAAGGCTGTTGAGGAGCGACCATCTATGTAATTGCCTTGTGCGAGCACCGATATGTCAGATAATAAAACATTGCATTTCATTTTTAGAGGATACCCGACATACTGATACAAACTCAAAGCTACTACACAGTGGCTATAATAGTTTAGGACAATAGATATAAAAATAACACAGATAACATAAATGCGGAATAAAGATAGAACGAAAAGTCTCATATATACAATAACTGATATCAGTTACAATACATTTGACACAATACAAATGATACAACTACAACTGTCGACTCAAGAAGTTATATATACAAGTACATTATCGACTAATATACATGAATACATTATCATCTTAAAACAGACACACTGACTACTACAACCCGACGAAGACCACTTCAAATGATATAAAAAGTCTTCATAGCTCTAGCAGCAACCCAAAGCTAAAAATCTACAACCTATAAATACTCGGTCTGACCCGAGTATTACATTCAAAGAAAATAATACTCGGATCAGTCTAATTCAAAATCAGTTATTAGAGCATAGAAGCAATAGTAATCAATCTCAATATAGATGACAGTCACAGAAATCTCGTATATCCAACTCTCGATACGGGAATTGGATAACGGCAGATATAACACTAAACAGTGTTAATCCACAAAACAGAAACCCAAAGCAGTTTAAGCAATTGAAATGTCAATTTAAAAATATCAATGCTAATTGGCTGCAGTACACGCTAACGTGTACTGCCTCGCCAATACAGCCTACGAATTACGCAACAGGTCGATGAATTAAGAATAAAAGAGATATCGATTAAAATCTATCAATTCTGGGAGGCTGCAGTGCACACACGCGTGCACTGCCTCGCCACCACCGAATATAAAGTCACCACCACAATGAATCTGCAGTGGCAAACAGGTATAAGGACAAAGGCAGGCTGCAACTAAACTGCAGAAAAGTCATCAACAATTCAAGCATATACAGCAATAGAGACGAATTCGAGTACATCATGAAGCAGAACCAAGTGCAGTTCAACTGAGATGGACAACTCGAGAATAAACATGTACAAACTGTATCAGTAATCAATTGCCAACAAGAACAGATGAACATCAGTGCAGACAAGTATGAATTCGAACATGAAATGGAGAACATCATTGCAAGTGCAACATGTAGAAGATGATTCAGTGAAGCATGTACAAGGGCAGTACATATGAACATCATAAAACAAGTCTCAATATCAATGCCACTGCTTCAGCAGACAAATATCAAATAAACATGAATCAAGACAGGGAACTGAAGGCAATGCAAAATGTCAACACTGCATGTAACAAGTGAAACAGGTCATGTATGAAGTTGAGTGAAACTGCTACAAATATGCACAGGTACAAGAGTCATATGCAAATGGCATTAGATCAGATCAATATGCAATGAAGACTTCATGAAATACAACACTGCTTCGCAAAGTACAAGTAATTACATATAACCACATCAAACTGCAGCAGTGACTAAGTGAACAAGATGAAGACAGAAACAACATGCACCATTTCAAATACATGAAGACCATATTAAAGTGCATAGGTAGATCAAATACCCCATTGAAAATATAGTCACTAACAGGTACAACAAAGTGTACCAGAGAGACCAGTGAACACAACCCAAAAAGGCTACTGCTTCAAACTTCATACATACATATATAAGGGCTCGAAGCAATGACAGTGAACAAAGTCACAAAAGAATTAAGTCCAGAAGGTATGCAACAGAAATAGTGAAGATGAGAAGGCAAACAAAACTCACGAACAAGTCAAGATAAATTCAAAAGGACTATGGCCAACAGACACTGCAATTACATGGACTAGATTTATCGAGTTAATCCACCCATATATGCATACACACAAACATATTTGTGTATATGCACACATATGCAGAAACAGGTGACAGTGCAAATATAATACAACAGCCTTCTCAAAGAAAATATTATACAGTGCAAACAACAAGCCAGAGGTGGGCAAGATGAATTAATGAACTCATATGGACGGTGCAATCAAAAGCACATATATGCAGCAGCTACAATAAGTAGAGATGAAACAATGCAAACTGCATAATGATCGAAGTCAAGATGTGTCAATGTGATCAAGTGCATCAGTGAACAAATGCATACAGATCAGGTACAACAAAGTGCATCAAAGAAACTAGAAGTGCAGAAACACTTCTGAGAGCATGGAAATGCAATCACGTAACAAGAGACCGAAGTCAATTTCTCAAATAGTTTGACAAAGAACAGAATTCACAGTATAGCCGAAATCATGGGACAACAAGTCAGTGAAGTGGTGAAAAGGTTATCACCAAAAATCAATTACCAGATGGTTATAACATTATCCCGAAATCAAACTGAAAGTCAAGGTCTCGAAACGCATGTATAAATAGCACTTTGAAGTAGAGGTGGATGAAATTCAACTGAAGACCGCATATACATCGGGGTGGACAAATGGTCAAGTGAACCATGTGTATGCAACCAGACAGTGTAAAGATGAAGCAGTGCAAACCAAAAAAACTCAAAACAGAGATGACCGAAATCAAATTCACAGCAAAGCCGAAGTTCACAATTTCAAGTCCAGATTCAAAGCCATGGAGAACAAGTATCAAATGAGTTCAAATCAATGCCGTGAAATCCACGTTATCAAATACATATGCAAAGAATATCTCAAGCATCAAAACGAAAATCATCACAGGCATCGAAACAAAATCAAATGGCCGAAGCTCTATATAATCGAATCGAACCAAGCAAGGTTTAAATTAGATGTGAGCTTTCACTCACCTTTGCCATGGAAGCGAAGACGTTGCTGATGCGGTGAGGACGACGAACGAAGTTAAGCCAGAGCTTTAGCATGCGAAGCGAAGACGAGCTCGGCAAACCCTTTTTAAGCGGCGTCAATTCGAGGTCTCGAAACCCTAAATCGCCAGGGGGATGAAGATACGAGACCGCCATTTTTAATGTCTTCTTCGATTTTGGGCTTAGGGTTTTTGAATGGATGAAGGGGATGGGTTATCACTTATCACGGCAACAGATCAAGCATGGGCCAAGATTTCTCAAAAATTTATAAAGCCCGAATACTTTTAACCATGTTTATTAAACACCTTGGTGATATTTAAAACACGATTTGAATCCATTAGAACAACGGATTCAAACACGATAAAAATTCATATTTAGGATTTTAAATACGAATAGACGATGTCATATTTAAATAAAATATTTAAATATATTATCGTATAAATGCGGGTTGTTACACAGAAGAACAGCAATTGTAATCGATCGATAATCAATCGGGTCCTTCGATATTAGACGAAGCCCTAATCGCACAAGGCCGAAGCCCTAGCTAATCTCACAGGAGCGAAGACAAGGCCGAAGCCCTAGCTAATCTCATAGGAGCGAACACGAGGCCAAAGCCCTAATTTCAGAGCAAAAGAGGAACAAGATAGGAGCAGCCATTATCACATACGAGAAAAGGGGATCTACTCTAAACTAGTTCAGGTGGTAAAACGAAATTTTGGGGCAAATTGCAGTGGTGATCCATTTTAACAACCAGATTAAATGTAGACCGTTGGATCGTATTCACGCGGATTGCTAATTTTATTAATTTTTTAATTTGAATACATCTATAGCTACTGCAACATCTTGTTGATACCTATGCTAACACCTTGAAGCGAGTGTTGTAATAGACAAAAATCAGCATACCTATCGTTACATTATAGCTAGCAACACCTTGTAATTTCGTTGCAGTAGGCCATCTATGGCGTAGTGGAGGGAGAGGGAAAATAATTTGGGAAGTTGGAGGGAGATGTTTTGGGGCAGTGTTACACGTGAAGGGGAAGGGAGATGCACGCGTTACACCTATAGGGAGAACAAAAATCAACCGGTAACTAGATAATTAAGGGTCAATAATAACGCTTCAGAATAACGCGTTATTAAATAGCGTTATTAATATCATATTTTGTTGTAGTGGTGTCACGGCGTTAGAGATGCCTACGGGTTTTCACATCTCCTATCCAGTGTATAACATGCGTGCAATAACTTAGGAGATGTTACGGGATTTTCCATCTCTTAGGGATCCGTCAAAATATTTATATGTAGTAGAATACGCTAAATATATAATGTCTAGTCAGTAAAATAAATATTTTTCTTATCATTAAGACTTTACATTGATCCCCTTAACGCGTTTTTAAGCATTGTCGTACAGTTTGCATATAAAACACTAGTAGACGGTCGGTGGAAAGGGATACATCATGATACAACAACACTAAACCAAAATCGTATGGGACTCGTTTAGGGATAAAAGTATGACAAGGCACGTGAGGCAATGCCCAAGGTAGGATACTACCAGTTTGGGTCATAGGGCTGGTGGTAATGCATCATAGCCATGACCGCCCACCGCGTCCATCCATCCCATATCGAATCAAAGGGAGCCTATCCCAATCAAGTTAAACCAATCGAAACCAACAACAAGAGTAAAAATATGGACCGAGTCCAAGAAAATCGAAGGACGGATGTCCGCTCGGGGTAATTAGCCCACTTGGCCCTGTCAAGCCGTCCTGTTTTAGTCATTTCAAATTGCCAAAAGTGTCGGGGTCCATCCATCATCGTTCTCTTTCTTCAAATCCAACAAACGACACCAAATCCAACCACTTCGTTCTGGATCATCACTCCACGTACACAGTTGTCAAAGTGGTTCCGGTATCGACAGAGAGTATGCCCATATCCGGCTCCGGTCTCTTTAACAACCAAATGTCGTTTTACACACCGGTCGGTTATTTTACATTTCGAAAATAGTCCATAATTGATATCAAAATATCATATTCGCTTCAAAACAAAATCCATTTTGAAATCATCACATTTACTCAAAATATACAATTTCAATTCATAATCGTGTTCACCTCAATATCTCAACTTCGATTCCAAAATTGTTTCAAGTTCCGATTTGATTTATAACTTCAATTAAATCTGATTCGTATTTAAATCCAAGATTTAAATATAAACATTTCACTCTTGACCAGTTTGAATTTTTGAAAAATAGTTTGAATACTTTTAAAATAGTTTAAGTAATTAAAATAGTTAAAATAGTTTAATGTAAAATAGTTGAAATAGTTTTAATAGTTAAAATAGTTTAATATAAAATAGTTTAGTATAAAATGGTTTATATAGTAAAATACTTGAAAAACCAAAATAATTTAAAGATTTAAAGAATATAGATTTTCAACAAATTATACTAAAATTATTTATTTTAAAAAAATGGTTTCAAAGTCAAACCGGTCCAATTTCAACTTTCCAATTCAAATCAATTTCGATTTTCATTTAGTCGATTCAATTTCGATACCGATTCAAATCGATTTCAACTTTGATTTCAAATTAATTCAATTCCATTATCACATCAACCAATTTAATTCAATTCAATCAATTCAATTCAATTCCAGTTCGAAACCATTTCAATTCAATTCTTAATTTCAACCATTCTGATTTAAATCAATTCCAAGTTCGATTTCCAAAATCATCGATTTAAACACTTCATCAATTTACCTTCAATATTTAATTTAAAAATCCCAATTTCAAATATAATTCAATTCCAAGCTTAATTCAAAATATCGTTTTATATCACTTTTATATATTCAAGACCCAAATAAAATTCAATCTTTTAAAACAATCAATTTTCAAAAGTCTAAATTATATCTCAATTATAAATTTCAATCTCAACTTAGCTTATTCAAACAACTTCTATTTCCATGAGTTCAGTTCACAAATTTAAACTCAAGTTCGAAAATAATTTGATTTCTATAAATCCGATTTTATTCCTTTTAAACCAAGTCCAATAAAATAATTTCAAATCAAAGTTTAAAACCAATTCATTTAACCGATCTGGTGCTCGTATATAATTTTCTACCCTATGGCCAAGTGATCAGTTGTTTCAATTTAATTTCAGGGATGGATATATATCATTTCAATCCAAATCACAATGTCATAGGTATATATCATTTCAACCTATTTCTTAGTTTATTCGAAATAGTTCAATTTACAGTTTAATATACTGTAAACAATTTATAGGGTAATAACAGGATATTCCAAAATAAACAAACATTCAAATCATCCAAATATCAATCAATAGCATCCATCGCAACCAACCATTCAAACAATCAATATAATTCATAATAATTTTATAGTTACTACTGTCGGGTATTTACTGGCAATTCTATTCCAATTTTCAATTTCAATAGTCAATTTCTAGTTATAACGATTAACTTCCAATGACCATCCAATTTACCAAACAACAATCAATAAATTATAAACAATTCATAAATTCGAGTTAAACTAACATAAGAACATTCTAGTACGTTGTGAGCGTTATAAAACACTCACCTTGGGTTTCCGTAGCCAAACGTTCAAATTTTAAATTAAACCGAGCGCGTTCGATTTAACCTAAAATTTTAACGAGCTCCAAACGTCCCCAGGTCTGCACTGCAACGTAGATCTCGTCTCTGCGATTCTGGCATCGCTAGTTTCGTCCGATTCTGACCTCGTATGCGAAAGATATAAGTTGTTAAAGTTTGTATATATATTAGTATATTTTAAGACAAAATTTTCTTTTTATTTTTATTACCAAAATCGTGGCCGTTAAATTTTGATCAGAAAGCCAAGGCCGGCCCTGCTTCTTCCTCATCGCGTGATACAAGATTGTTCGAACGCAAAAACCAAAGCCGCCTCCCCTCTTCGAATTGTCGTGCCCCCATCCTTCACCTCACACTCGATCGGAGACCACCCCCAAAGAGAGTCTTGCGAGCTCCACCTTCGCCTAGAAACACGGCAAACTCGGCCTCCCACGGCTCTGGAAAAACATGATTGAACGCATGCATTTGAACACGAATAACCACTGATCCCTTGCTTCGTTCTCGATCGTAGCTGTTGGATATGACGAGCTTGAGATGCTCTACAACTTTCAAGTTGAGAGGTCCTTGCGGAAGCTCGTGGATTTGGAAAAAATCGAGGGGGAATGAAAGTGTTTTCGACCATTAATTTTGCCACTGGCAGCTACAGGAGAAAGTGCTAGGGTGTAGTTACGGTTCCATACATACATACATACATACATATATATATATATATATTAATTTAATATTATTTTCACAAATTACTTGATTTTTCGAACGAACTCCAATTGAGACGTGCCGCTTGGCGTTCATAATGTTTTACCCCTATTCCGAATGCAATGGAACATGTTTTGGGACCTAATTCGATCGTATGTGGAAGATAGCTTTTTGAATTGAATTAAAATATTAAATTTTCGATATTTAGTTTAACGCGTTTCTAACCCGTACGACCAAACGATAAATCCAAACGCTACAAAATTTGAAATCTGATAATAATACACTATTACGGATACAATGGAACAGGTTTCGTCAAATTCCAAGACTGTGTCCTAGATCGCTATTTTAACGTCTCGATTATAATGTAAAATTTCCAATTTCTAATTATTCAGTTTTAAATCAAATTTTAGATGTTGATAATCTTCATTATTTTTTAAATAAAATTTACATCAATTTCCGATATCATTTTTAATCATATTAAATTCAGAATTTATTTATTCAAATATTCATAATATTAAATTTAAATAATTTCGATTATTCAATAAATCACTATCTTTTGAAATATTTGAAAATGAACTTATAAGACTTAACCTTTAAAACAAATTCAAATTATAGAACAACTATTCCTATTACATAGTTATTCAATTCCCGTTATTCAATTAATCAGTTAATTTCCAATATCAAATTTAAATAATTTAATCGTTCAATATTCAACAAATTTCAATATTGGATTTTAAATGAGTTTTAGTTATCATCAATTACTTTATTTATATCTATTAAATTCAGCATTATTTTTTAATCTAATTATTGATGGTAAACGCATTCAATAAGTAGCATTTATTTTCAATACTTGTTACTACTTAAATTTTCGAAACCAGTCTATTTCAAAATTTTATTTCTATCTAAATAATTTACAATTATTATTCAACTTCAGTTATTGATCATGTACCCAGCTAATATATATAATTTCATTTAAATCTTATTATCGCCAAAACTTCAAATAAGTTTATTCCAGATTTTATTCAAGTTCATATCAAATAACCTACATTCAAGATCATTAAATTTTTATTTTTAACCATTTTTATTCAATAATTACATTAAATTCAATAATTTAAAATAGCTAAAATACGGGTCGTTACAATCTCCCCCACTCAAAACTTTTCGTCCTCGAAAAGACGTTAAGTAGAGAATTTAACATTAGATATAACTTATTAAAAATTATCAACTTATAAAACAATAAAATTTCATTTATAAACCATTACTACACTCCTACTACGCTACTCTAATCGTCCTACGAAAAAATACAAGTTATTTATCAAAACAATTTATAAAAAATTTAAAACTTCAAAAAATTTCTAACACCCGGATTTACGGAAAATTTCGGTAAAATCTCCTTTGCGCAGCTCGATCGGCACAACTACAAATTGCCTCTACGGGCCCCAAACCAATAAAAGAAACAAAAGCCATGTGGCTCAATCATAAAACCATCAAATCCAATGACAAAATAAATGCGTACCTTTTTGTCGGGTAATCCAACTTTTCTTGATTTTTTTCTAGATACCTGCATCTTATTTACCAATAATATCCCATCATACAATTTAAATCATTTTATATTTTGCATTTTCAATTTCCAATATTTACTTTACTTAAGCCTGTACGAGGTACATATATCATCCGTACGCAATATCAAATTTGATCGTACGCTCGATCACACAATTTCACTTCCGAACTTGTATCGTTCACATGACTTTCTAGTGCAGACTCGGATCTGGTTCCTTGATCAGAAACCGTTATTCTCCTTGCATAGTCATATACTATGATAGAGAATTCCAAAATCAATTCAAAAATCCATATCCAGTGTTCGCCGTCGAGAATCGAGTGAAAAATCCTAACTCGGATCGATATAAATTATCACAAAATTATGTGCTCGAAACTGGATCAAATCGTTATGCAAACAAATAATATACGTATAACTTATGTATTTATTCCAATTGATTCTTAGTTATACCAAATTCCTTTGTTTACATTTACTTCATTTCCATTCAATTATTCGATTCATTTGTTTCAATAGATTTACATTCATTTTCAAAATTTCCTTCAATAATAGATTTATTTGTGAAACATTTTATTAATCATCAATATAGTTTATAATCATTCTATCAAAGTCCAACTTCTCATATATGACTTTATCTAAGTTTATAATTACCTCGAAGGTTACAAATTCAATTTCACAATTCCTTTGCAAGTTTATATTTAATTCTATAGCCAATTTACAGAGATATTATTTAATTCATTTGTCTTCTTTCTATGTTCCACTCACTTATTTCATTTAGTCATTAATCATTTCATAATATACTTAAGTATATAACACTTACTATTACAACTAAATTTCCATTTGCATACATTCTAATTACATTTAAGTTTGTTTACTTGTATAACATCCCATTACATATCCAAATGATATTTTAACTTTTAACATTTGGAAAGTCTTATTATATGCTATTAGAATGCAATTTGGTATTATACAAATTAATTGATTCATTTTTACTTAATTAGAATTTTCACTTTTTCAACTTGTTTAAACTTTCTTTCCTTTCGATTTAAGAGTTGCAACTTCAACTCTAAGGTTTCTCAAAACATTTATAGCTTAGATTTCTTAATTCACTTATTTTATAAGTTCTAGTTATTTAAATACCACACTTCATTCAAATAATTTGAAGATTATTAATTAACAGAACTTAAAATTTAAACACCGGGTTCATTTCTTGAAATAAGTATATATACTTATATCTTTTATATATCAAATCATACTTTTGGAGCTTAAACCAAAATCCATTTATCAAAACAATTTCAAAGCAAAGCTTCTCAGAAGTCTCCCTTACTTTGAGACTCGAAAATGAAAGTCGATGATGTTGCGCAGTCATCACCGAAATTATTTTCCAACGACAAAAGAGGGGAGTAGTGAAATCATTCCTTTTAAAATTTATTTGAAAACAATTTGTATTTGTATATACTTTTAAACAATACTAAAATTATTTTCCAAACCTTGAAACCCTTTTCAGAAACACCGGAATTTAAATTTCTCAAATTCTCAACTTTATATTCCTTTTACTTGCAATTTATAGTTTATAAATCACATTTATACAATTTCTTTTTCTTATAATTATATAATAGCTAATAGTTTAGGATTATTGATTATTCAAACAATAAATGATAATGATCAATATTATCATTTCTAACAAACAATTCACACTATATATACCCTAATAATTTCTGAAAAATTATTTCTTTATATATAAAATATGATCAGGGTAAAATTATTTTATTTACCCAATTTCAAAACAATACTGTGTCGGTTTACCTTGTTTAAGAGTTTAGAAACCCCTATCGATACAGTTGTACTTCCCGTACCGACCAGAATTCATAAACACTCAACCAATAAGTCAACACAATATCAAACATTTCATATTCACTAACAAATACGCGCTCATATCTATTAATACACTCAGACTCATTCTAGGGTGTTACTGACCCTAGCTCTAATGAGTTACCCCACAAACCTAAGGTTATCGCTAAACCAAATCTATGATACCAACTGTAACGACCCACCTTTTTGGGACTGTTTAAATCGACAATAAACCACACATGTCAACTCAAACCATTCAAAAGAGAGGATTGTTAATGGGGTAAATAAGAAAATAAGAGAAGAAGAAGAAAACAAACACAGAATCTTGGAGCGGAATGATAAAATATGATAATCAAATAAACAGTTCATGAAGCTGTTTATACAATAATTTTGATTATAATCTATACAACATTTATCAGAGTTATATACATACATCAGGAATGAATAAAGTAATGCAGCAGACAACATAATGAAGGACTAACAATAGTAGTAATATACCAAATCTTTGTCTTCGTCCTCCAGAGAATGTCTTCAATAAGCTGAAAAACTCAGGACTGACCCGAGCGTAATGAAAAGAACAAAACACTCGAGTCAGGACTAAAATATCCTTATGTAAGTCAAATCGATATCGCATATAAAATATGAGTGTCACGGCGTCAGAGATGCTTTCGGGTTTTCACATCTCCTATCCAGTGTATAACGTGTGTGCAATAACTTAAGAGATGTTACGGGATTTTCCATCTCTTAAGGATCCGTCAAAATATTTATATGTAGTAGAATACGCTAAATATATAATGTCTAGTCAGTAAAATAAATATTTTTCTTAGCGTTAAGGCTTTACATTGATCCCCCTTAACGCATTTTTAAGCATTGTCGTACAGTTTGCATATAAAACACCAATAGACGATCGGTGGATAGGGATGCGTCGTGATACGACAACACTAAACCAAAATTGTATGGGTCTCGTTTAGGGATAAAAGTATGACAAGGCACGTGAGGCAATGCCTAAGGTAGGATACTACCAGTTAGGGTTGCAGGGCTGGTGGTAACGCATCATAGCCATGACCGCCCACCGTGTCCATCCATCCCATATCGAGTCAAAGGGAGGCTATCCCAATCAAGGTGCACCAATCGAAACCAACACCAAGAGTAATAATATGGACCGAGTCCAAGAAAATCGAAGGACGGATGTCCGCTCGGGGTAATTAGCCAACTTGGCTTTGTCAAGCCGTCCTGTTTTATTCATTTCAAATTGGCACAAGTGCCGGGGTCTATCCATCATTGTTCTCTTTCTTCAAATCCAGCAAACGATGCCAAATCCAACCACTTCATTCTGGATCATCACTCCACGTACACAGTTGTCAAAGTGGTTCCGGTATCGACAGAGAGTATGCCCATATCCGGCTCCGGTCTCTTTAACAACCAAACATCGTTTTACACACCGGTCGGTTCTTTTACGTTTCGAAAACAGTCCATAATTGATATCAAATTATCATATTCGCTTCAAAACAAAATCCATTTTGAAATCATCACATTTACTCAAAATATACAATTTTAATTTATAATCGTGTTCACCTCAATATCTCAACTTCGATTCCAAAATTGTTTCAAGTTCCGATTTGATTTATAACTTAAATTAAATCCGATTCGTATTTAAATCCAAGATTTAAATATAAACATTTCACTCTTGACCAGTTTGAATTTTTGAAAAATAGTTTGAATACTTTTAAAATAGTTTAAGTAATTAAAATAGTTAAAATAGTTTATTGTAAAATAGTTAAAATAGTTTTAATAGTTAAAATAGTTTCATATAAAATAGTTTAGTATAAAATGTTTTATATAGTAAAATACTTGGAAAACCAAAATAATTTAAAGATTTAAAGAATATAGATTTTCAACAAATTATACTAAAATAATTTATTTTTAAAAAATGGTTTCAAAGCCAAACCGATCCAATTTCAACTTTCCAATTCAAATCAATTTCGATTTTCATTTAGTCGATTCAATTTCGATACCGATTCAAATCGATTTGAACTTCAATTTCAAATTAATTCAATTCCGTTATCACATCAACCAATTCAATTCAATCCATTCAATTCAATTCCAGTTCGAAACCATTTCAATTCAATTCTTAATTTCAACCATTCTGATTTAAATCAATTCCAAGTTCGATTTCCAAAATCATCGATTTAAACACTTCATCAATTGACCTTCAATATTTAATTTAAAAATCCCAATTTCAAATATAATTCAATTCCAAGCTTAATTCAAAATATCGTTTTATATCACTTTTATATATTCAAGACCTGAATAAAATTCAATCTTTTAAAACAATCAATTTTCAAAAGTCTAAATTATATCTCAATTATAAATTTCAATCTCAACTTAGCTTATTCAAACAACTTCGATTTCCACGAGTTCAGTTCACAAATTTGAACTCAAGTTCGAAAATAATTTGATTTCTATAAATCCGATTTTATTCCTTTTAAACCAAGTCCAATAAAATAATTTCAAATCACAGTTTAAAACCAATTCATTTAACCGATCTGGTGCTCGTATATAATTTTCTACCCTATGGCCAAGTGATCAGTTGTTTCAATTTAATTTCAGGGATGGATATATATCATTTCAATCCAAATCACAATGTCATAGGTATATATCATTTCAACCTATTTCTTAGTTTATTCGAAATAGTTCAATTTACAGTTTAATATACTGTAAACAATTTATAGGGTAATAACAGGATATTCCAAAATAAACAAACATTCAAATAATCCAAATATTAATCAATAGCATCCATCACAATCAACCATTCAAACAGTCAATATAATTCATAATAATTTCACAGCTACTACTGTCGGGTATTTACTGGCAATTCTATTCCATTTTTCAATTTCAACTGTCAATTTTTAGTTATAACGATTAACTTCCAATGACCGTCCAATTTATCAAACAACGATCAATAAATTCAAACCAACTCATAAATTCGAGTTAAACTAGCATAAGAACATTCTAGTACGTTGTGAGCGTTATAAAACACTCACCTTGGGTTTTCGTTGCCAAACGTTCAAATTTTAAATTAAACCGAGCGCATTCGATTTAACCTAAAATTTTAACGAGCTCCAAACGTCTCCAGGTCTACACTGTAGCGTAGATCTCGTCTCTTCGATTCCGGCATTGCTAGTTTTGTCTGATTTCGACCTCGTATGCAAAAGATATGAGTTGTTAAAGTTTGTATATATATTAGTATAATTTAAGACAAAATTTTCTTTTTATATTTATAACCAAAATCGTGGCCGTTAGATTTTGATTAGAAAGCCAAGGCCGCCCCTGCTTCTTCCTCATCGCGTGATACAAGGTTGTTCGAACGCAAAACCCAAAGCCGCCTCCCCTCTTCGAATTGTCGTGCCCCCATCCTTCACCTCACACTCGATCGGAGACCACCCCCAAAGAGAGTCTTGCGAGCTCCACCTTCGCCTAGAAACACGGCAAACTCGGCCTCCCATAGCTCTGGAAAAACGTGATCGAACGCGTGTGTTTGAACACGAATAGCCGCCGATCCCTTGCTTCGTTCTCGATCGTAGCTGTTGGATATGACGAGCTTGAGATGCTCTACGACTTTCTAGTTGAGAGTTCCTCGCGAAAGCTCGTGGATTTGGAGAAAATCGAGGGGGAATGAAAGTGTTTTCGGCCATTAATTTTGCCACTGGCGGCTAGCGAAGAAAGTGCTAGGGTTTAGTTAATGTTCCTTATATATATATATATATATATATATATATATATTAATTTAATATTATTTTCACAAGTTACTTGATTTTTCGAACGAACTCCAATCGAGACGTGCCGCCTGGCGTTTATAATTTTTTACCCCTATTCTGAACGCAATGGAACATGTTCCGGGACCTAATTCAATTGTATGTGGAAGATAGCTTTTTGAATCGAATTAAAATATTAAATTTTTGATATTTAGTTTAACGCGTTTCTAACCCGTACGACCAAATGATAAATCCAAACGCTTCGAAATTTGAAATCCGATAATAATACACTATTACGGATCCAATGGAACTGGTTTCGTCGAATTCCAAGACTATGCCCCGGATCGCTATTTTAACGTCTCGATTATAATATAAAATTTCCAATTTCTAATTAATCAGTTTTAAATCAAATTTTAGATGTTGGTAATCTTCATTGTTGCTTAAATAAAATTTACATCAATTTCCGATATCAATTTTAATCATATTAAATCAGAATTTAATTATTCAAATAATCATAATATTAAATTTAAACAATTTCGATTATTCAATAAATCACTATCTTTTGAAATATTTGAAAATGAACTTATAAGACTTAACATTTAAAACAAATTCAAATTATAGAACAACTATTCCCATTACACGGTTATTCAATTCCCGTTATTCAATTATTCAATTAATTTCCAATATCGAATTTAAACAATTTAATCGTTCAATATTCAACAAATTTCAATATTGGACTTTAAAGGAGTTTTAGTTATCATCAATTACTTTATTCACATCTATTAAATTCAGCATTATTATTTAATATAACTATTGATGGTAAACGCATTCAATAAGTAGCATTTATTTTCAATACTTATTACTACTTAAATCTTCGAAACCAGTCTATTTCAAAATTTTATTTCTATCTAAATAATTCACAATTATTATTCAACTTCAGTTATTGATCATGAACCCAGCGAATATATATAATTTCATTTAAATCTTATTATCGCCAAAACTTCAAATAAGTTTATTCCAGATTTTATTCAAGTTCATATCAAATAACCTACATTCAAGGTCATTAAATTTTTATTTTTAACCATTTTTATTCAATAATTACATTAAATTCAATCATTTAAAATAGCTAAAATATGGATCGTTACAATACCTCTTTCGACTTACTCAAAACCAATTTGTAGTTAAATAGGATTCGATCATCATTTTATACAAACACTGTCAAAACATCCCAAACCCTTCCATTTATATTGATATTAATTAAACTCAAGTCTTTCGACTTAATTGGTATATAGGGTTACGAAAAAATTTATATTCTTTGAGTAAAACAAAATTCATGGTTTTCGGCATTGTCGAAAGGTTTATTTGTCCTGTTTGCGGAATGTTGTTAGCGTATATTTATTTTCAAACTAATTGTGTAGGCTTTAGCTATTACTTTTAATAATAAAATCTTCCTTGGGTTTTCAACATTGTCGAAGGGTGTTTGTAGGTGTTCCCTTTCCATTTACCACTTTGACACTATTGAACCTCAATGAATTTCATTTCCTAAACCGACTTTAACATTCTTTCAAGGAAGTGAAATTACATATTTTGTTTGATATTTGAATTGTTATAATAGGTTTCGACATCCTTGAAAAATGTTAACAATAGAACAAATTACAACTTTTTACTGAAATGATTTCACCTGCCAGGATCATGGGTGTGAAAAAGGTCTCCCAGAAACCTAAAAAAGATATAGTACCGGTGGTAGAATCTTCCCCAAAGAAGGTCGAAGTTGTTTCCAAACATTTCCTAATATCTTCTTATGATGATGTTGACGCCATTCTAAAAGACTTTGGCATCATTGGGGTAGAAGCCATTCCCCTAAGTGATAGCGACACCATTCAAAATCATCCCGAAGGATACTTTGCCTATTTTGCCATTCATATTTAGCATGGTGGCTTCCTGCCTTTCCCAGATTTCTTATCCAAGTTCTTAACTCACTTGGGCATTGCACCCATCCAGTTATCTCCCAATGTATACACATACCTTCTTTCATTGGAACTTATGGCTCTAGACTCAGGCATTCCATCATTAAATGCTGAAGTTCTCAACTATCTAATTCCACTTGTTAAACTCAGCAACCTAAACAACAAGACCTTCGGAGCTAACCCCACCCACTCCTTACCTCCCGCAAAAAACTAATCTCAGGGGGGGTAAACAAATTTAGAGACTGGGAGATGCAATTCTTCTTCGTCAAATGCTTTCCAAATATCGGTGGAGTCTTTTGCTTTCCTCGTAAGTTGATCATAGTCTTTATCTTTAATCAGTTACTTTCTTTTGCTAATCTATGCTTCTTTGTCAAGTCCTTCTGCTAAAGATCTCAATGATGAGGATAAGAAAACTATCAAGCTAGTGATTGCTGCTTCAAGAAGCAACAGAAATAGGCTTGCACTGTTGACTCCATCAAGTCTCTGAAAACATTATCTTCTCCCGACAAGTCAGAGAGTCCTTGGTCAACCCCACTTGTTCAACATACTTCTTGGAGCAAACGCTTCTTGTCTTTGGGTGATCCTAAGAACTTCTCTCCTATGTCTCCAATTTTCCCAGATCACCCTGGTAATCTTTAAGTGTAGCACTTGTAGTTTATTGTTGTGTTACTTCTTGAATTACTTTACTGACTTGTGATTTTTTGAATTTTCAACAACCGCTCCTCAAGTCGGATTAATCGCAAGTGATCCAGTTCTCTCTACTTCCACATCTAGTGCATTATCCTTGACTTAGGCCATCGTTAGGTCGAAGATGATTGCTAAAAGAAAATTGGGCAAGGTGGCTATAGCAGGCCCATCTCTTAAGAAAGCTAAAATTGTTGAAGTTTCATCTTCTCCGCCACCAAAAGAGGGTGAGATTGTCGACATGGGCAAAACTTTTGAAAGTCCTATTCTTGAAGCTTCCATTGATCGTCCCAAAACAACTCCCTCAAAACAGATCTTATGTCTCAAATTATCATCTATGATTCTCCCCACATCATCAACCAAATGCAAAAAGATTAGGGAACTTTAACTCCTTCTCAGGAATTGAACCCCTCCAAACCCACGTCACCAGTACTTACAGGTGATTTTGAGAAACTGGTTCAATCTACCTTGAACTCTTCATGATCCTTTGCTTCCATTCACCCACCTTCTTCCGTTCCTGACCTGGTAGGTCACTGTCGAGCTCTAATAGAGCAACGACTTCTGGTACATTTCATATTATTTAACCTTCTTATTATCATTTCTCTCTGAATGCTGACCTAGATTATACTTTTCCTTCCAGATTTCCAAAATCCATCTTTCTTTTCAAGAAAACACATCAAAATCTTCTACAGAGACATTCAGGCTTCAAGTTGAAATCTCAACTTGAACAGCCAGATCATTTCCCTGTCTGTTGACAAAAATAATGCTATAAAGGAACAGGAAAGATTGGGAGCCTCTCTCGCTCAAGCAGAGTCTATTATTTCTAAAGAGAGGAAAGCAAAACAACTTCTAGCCGATGAAAATTTAGCTTTGAAAATGGCTTTGAAGGAGTCTGAAGATGAGAAAGCTCGAATGGTAGTCAAATAATTTTCTCTCAAGCAGAAGTTGGAGAAAAAGAAAAATTCCTTAAAATTGGCTGTCAACACTATCTCTGATGCTAAGCAAAGGGTGTCATAATTTCTGAGTACTTCCCTTGATGGCATCATTGTATACTCTTATGAGGACGCCATTATGCTTGCCTACGCCGACAACATTGAGAAATGCCCAGTTTTGAGCTTTCCTTCACTTGACCCTGCTCTTGTCAATAGATTTATGGACAAAGTCAAAGAAATAGAGCAGGGAGTTGAAGTCCCAGAGAGAGAGCAGATTGATTCTTCCAAAATCTTATCTTTTGAAATCCCTTCTATCGAAGTAGACTCCGATTCTAATGAAGAAGGTGATGAAGATGAAGCCGCCGCTGAAAAAGGTGGCAATGATGACGATGATGATGGCAAGGATAATGATGATGATGATAATTATAATGATGATAATGAAGATAGAGTCCAAGGTTCAGGTGGCAACGGAGGTGGTCACGCCGATGTTCATGAAAAACATGGTGATGGCATCACCAGGGCTTTAGAAAAGGTCAACCTCGATCCAAGTATCCGTGAAGCAAGCCCACTTGAACCCCCCGAGCCTTCTTACCTTCAAGAAGGGATTGCTAATATCAATGTTGAAGAACAAAGAGAGAAAACGTAGGTCTCTCAAACTTCGGTTCCCGTTTCTCAGGTATGGGATTCCTTGTCTAAATGGCTTTCAATTCGAAGATAATAATAGTTGACACATTTTATTTTAGATAAGGAGGATATCCGTCCAACTATATAAAACAAAGCTTGAAAGAAAACAAGCAGAAATAAATAGCTTGTATAGAGAGTTAGATAAGCAGTTAAAAGAACACAATACCCTCTCTGACAAGTATCATAGGCTTAACAAAAGTGCGGTAGTGTTAGTGTATTTCAAAGATCAAGAAGCTACCCCACAACTAAAGAGGGCATGCCTTCAATATGATAGACTATTGGAAGAGAATCCGAAATTAATTACACTCTTTTGGATGTTGGTTGAAGAGAGGGACATCATTGGAGACTTCCTATACAAAGCCTATTGTAGACATCCAACTGTAGATTTTCCATACTTAGGTGATTTTAGTGGGGGTCTACTTAGGCGTTTACATAGGCGATATTTGGATGAATTTGGATCTGATCCACATATGGGGGCATGCTGGAATTTACCGTGGGTCAAATCAATTTCTCATGAGTTGCCTCCTGAAAAACTTAAATATTATAAGGACAAATTTGTTTTAGAGTTATTCAAAAAGTTAATTTTGTATGAGCCGGATGAACACTAATCATTATGTAATAACATTGACTTGTAAATTTTTTGTTCTAGCTTCCTTTTATACTTAGATATATTTTATTACATTATCACAGAATAAATATCTCTCAGGCAGCCTTGTTCCTAAAGATTATTTAAGCAAATATGTTAGACTAAGAAGAGATTATCTAGAAAAGTCTTCACTTTTGAAATCTTTAAAATTAACCAGATACTGCTTTCTTATAGACTTGCAGAGAATTTACATGGAACATCCCCACCTTCGTTTTGATTTTCTTGGTGAAGAAAAAGAAAAGCTTCTTAATAAAATCTGAACATATCATACCAAATTAATATGTGGTCATGATAGTCCTCCTACCGGGAAGTGGGACTATAGCAAATATTCTCCAATGATTACCCCGAAAGGATTTAATGCTCCATTTGATTCAAAAGTTACTCTTTCATCTAACACTTTGACCAAAGTCAAAAACGCGGTTTCTCAACTTTAAGTGTAAAACAAGTGTCCTATGAAATTGTACTTTTTGTTTCATTTCTACTTAAGTCGTAATCTTTTATTGTTATAATAAAAGAGATTGGTTATTTGAGTCTTGACTTTATTTTCTTTTTGTTTGTTTAAATAGAAGTAACTGTTATCTACAATGCCACCCTCGTTAGATTCAACATCTCGTTTTATCGGCATTAGAGATAGGTTGTTAGTAGATATTGAAAAGAGGAAGCTCCTTAATGATCCTTTGTTCGCTCATTTTCAAGGCAACACTGAAGCGTTAGAATGGCGTAGGAAATTTTTTCTTCAGAAGATGATTGTTAGAGACCTTAACGATCAGATTACAAGTTTCGAACTGGACATCAAGAACAAAGATGAAATAATTTCTCAATTAAAGCGTCAAGTTAAATCAAACCCCTCGATTGACTTTGATCAAGATATGTCCAAGCTCCTTCAATAGATAAGTGATTTAGAGATAAAATTAAAAGTCAATCAAGCCAAGTGTAAATCCCTGGAGTTTATCATGGGGGACAACATTCAAAATATCAATTTGCCAATTTCTCCACTTGCCCCGTCTGCTGTGAAATCGACAAGGTCGTCATCTTTAGCTATTCAAAAATTTCCAGCTACGACTAACCTTCCACTTGGCTTGGACGAGAGTGTAGTAAGAGAATGGTGCAGAAAGGTCAAATTCGAAATTATGAGATATTTTGTCGACCAACAGAAAGTGAGGTACTCATAGCACATAAGTGGGCATGCGGCTAGGATTCAAAAACTTGAACATGATAAATATCTTCTTTGAAAGCACGTTGCATATTTAGAAAGGCAAAACAAAACCCCCAAAGGTGTTAATAAAGCTTTCAACCATTCTTTAAAGGCTCACATTAATTCCATCGATGATGCTGATGAAGTAAGGAAAAAAGAAAAGAAGCTCAAAGGGATACTTTGAGCATATTGTTGATCCTTTGATTGTTAAAAAACTAAATAAGACTACTCAGGACTTGTAAAACATACACTTGTGATGTACACTTGTAAATAGTTTTGTAAATTATGTAAATATCACCTGGTTTGTAGTCCTTTCTTATAATGTTGTTTCTAAGTCTGCTTTCTAATAACATAGACTATGGTTTTTGATTTGCTGACCCATTCAGTCTTCCTTTCTGATCTTATTTCCCTAAAAAGTATGAAGTAAACAATATTTTTTATCGTTAACTTGATATCTATATAGAAGTTTATCTACATTATTAGCGGAGTTAACAGATCATTATGTAAACATATGATAATAAGTGAAAAGTAATTCTATAACTGAATACGGTTGAATGTCTTGAAACCCATCTTTGGTAATGATGAGAGAGATCTAGGAATTCAACTTTAACTATATTGATAGAATACCAGAAATCCAATGATAAAGAACCAGAATTCAATTCTGGATTCAATTATAAATGTTTAGAAATTCATCTTCTGGAGATAGCTAATAGAAAGTCAATAATAATCCTGTAATAGAAGTCTAGAAATCATTGTTTGAAAGTTTATAGTAAAAATCTTGTGGCCCTGATTTGGGCATTAGTAAAATAGATCTCAAGCTCAATTGATGACTAGGAATTCATAGAAAACTCAATATCATTTTCTCTGGAACCCAGATTCGGGCATTAAGGAATGAATTTAAAAGTCAAAAGATCTAAAACCCAGATTTAGGTATTAGTTGATGATAACTAGAAATCCATAATAATAATCTCCATAATAGACACTTAGAGCCCAAATTCGGGCATTAATGAGTAAAGTTCAGTAATAGTCTTGAAACCCAGTTTTGGGTATGATGAAGACCATATATTATTAGTAAAGACCTGAAACCCTGATTCGGGTATTAATAAGTGAAGTCCCAAACTTAATAATAAAGACCCGAAACCTAGATTCGTGTATTAATAAGTGAAGTTCAGAAATTATTCTTTGATAATTTGTCGGAGGCTGTAGATTCTTATATAAGCCTTCTGTTCTGTATCGCTCCTTGGGTTTTAACTCTTTTTACATGTGTTACCCATTGGGCCTTGTATGTTGTCTCTATTTGATTTTTCGCTTCTCGATCTCGGACATCTTAGTCCATTGTTTGATATACCACTTCTCAGGGCTCGGACGTCTTAGTCCATTGTTGTTTGGTGTGTTTGGTTAGCTTATCCATAAGCACAGCCCATGGGCTTACCCAACCTCCCTCTAGGAGGCGCTCTAACCGGGCCTTATAGGAGGGACTGAAGGCTTGGTTGGTGCTTTAGCCAGGCAATAGCGTGGCGGAACCAAGGGCTTACTCCGTCCTCCCTCTAGGTAGCGCCTTGACCTGGCCATAGTGTGGTGCGATCAAGGGCTTTTCGATGCTTTAACCTGGCCATAGCGTGGCGTGGATAAAGGCTTACTCTAACCTCCCTCCAGGAGGCGCCTTGACCTGGCCATAGGGTGGCACGGCCAAGGGCTTGTCGATGCTTTAACCTAGCCATAGTGTGGCATGGTTAAAGGCTTACTCTAACCTACCTCCAAGAGGCGCTTTGACATGGCCAACTCGGCGCGGACAAAGGCTTTGACCATTTAAGGTAATGTCCAAGTGCAAGAAGAATTATACTCCCAATCATGTAGATTTTTTTAGTAAAGTGGTTCTTTATTGAATCCAATTAGGATCTCTTTACAAATTTAATGATTTTGCCATGTCTGAAGAAACTGATAACTATTCCTTTCAGTGCCCTATACTGATTTGTCTCATGTCCATTCCTCATGTGGTAGTGACAGTAGGATCCTCCCCAATTCCTTTCGTATTTAGGTCTTTTCTTCTGTAATGGCTAATGGTTGAGCTCTTCTTGGTTAGAAAATAAAAATTCTCGATTGATGTTGTCAAATTTCATTCATTAGGGAGTCTCGACTTGAAGTTTGTCTTTTGAGGATGGTTTCTAGATTGTTTATTACTTGGTTCTGAAGCTTCACCCTTAATGACCAGTTTTCTTTTCAAAACCCTTTGAAGTTCATTTGTAGGCAATTTCCCACTTGTTACTTAATGCCATTATGTGCAAAAATGTTGCAATCATCCAGCATTCCCTCTTCAAAGAATGTGCCTTTGGTGTAGAGTTGAATTATAACACCCCCATATTTTTGGTAACATTATTTTGGATATTAATTAGTTAAATTAAATAAAATAATATGTTGATTAGGGGATTGAGATTTGATTTTAATTAAGGTGTAGCCGTGCCATTTAAACAATGAATTAAAATAAGAGTTAAATTCAAATAGAGGAGGGGTAAAATAGGAAAGAGGCCATTCCTATATCCCTAAAACATGGTTGTGTATTCCTACACACGTTCATTTCCTTTTATCAAAAAATTTAAAACTCAAGGTCGGCCACCATTAACAAAAGAAAGAGGAAGAAGATAGAGAAAAGCTAGGAAGAAGCTTAAGCAAATCAAGTCCGTTCACATCTCAATCTCTTTAATCTCTAAAGCTAAGCTGAATAATGTTTACATCTCATATTTGTTTTTTTCGATTTTAAGATGAAATCTGAAATGCTAAATCTTTAAGGTGAGTGCAAGTTCACAAATTTACTATTATGTGACTTGTAATTGATATAATTATTATGTTTTGTTTCTTAATTGATCCTATAGCCACCATAGTAGTGTATTAGGTAGGAATTAAGTATGTCGAATAATTGAGAGGAAAAAAAGTGCCAACACTGACATACTTAGCGCTTATCTAATGCAAGACTATGATGATCGCCCTTAACCAGCCCTATTCTCCACATTAGCAGACAGAATTACTATGTAATTCTCCTTGTTAATGTGGGTCTCGGGGTGGGGCGTCAAAATTTTGCATTGATTTGCCATGTTTTTGAATGATAGAATGATTATATACACTTGCTGATGATTTATGGTTGTTCAAATAGATTTTATGACATGTTTTGATATGAAAACCTGATTAAATAACATCCAAATACCTTGTGAATTTTTATATATACCAAAAATATTATTTTGGAGATGGGTTTCAATTTTCAGAATTTCCTAAATTTTTATGGAACTTATATGAATTTTCTAGTAAAGAAAATATTAATTTGGGTTATAAATTATTTACAGTTAAATATAAAAGGTTTGGGTCTGAAATTTTTATATGTTGGAAAAAATATTAAAAGAGATTTTCAGGAATTTTTGTAGAATTTTCCTAAGTGTTTTAATGGGTATATAAAATTATTTATGGTATGGGACTTAAATGTTTTATATCTCTACTATTAATAATAAGAATTCAATGAATAGCATTTTAACCGTATCTTTTTGAATTCCGAAAATACCCTACATCCATTAACGGAATCTTACCAATGGTTTACAAGCTCCACTCCCAACCCCTTCATGACCACCCATCAACGAAATTCCACTATAAACTTGCAACCAATACCATCATCCAAACTTTTTGAAATATAAGTGTTTTGACCACCAAAGATTTTGCACGTACATGCGTTTTATACTAGTATTTATAAAAGGAGAAGGGGCTTTTTGCAAATAATTCAAATAGTTAGTTTTGAAAATTGCAGCACTTTTTAGTGGTAAAGAAAGAGGCAACCAATCAAAATTTAACAAGTAAAGCAGGTTAGGGGGAAAGAGCTATTTGCTACATACTTTTTACTATTTCAATGCTTTCGGCACCAGGTTCTACCTCCTTAGCTTCGCCTCCGACATAGTCGAAACCAATGCACATGGTATTAGGTAACTGGTACATAATGAATTGGATGTAGGCGGAAGGTATGGAGTCGAAACCAAGGGTTCCAAAGGGGTTGAGGCATCACTTTGCTTTTAAATTTAAAATGTGCCTACTTTCATTCGACTAAATGGCTTTCGACTTAGTTAGCTTCCGACTGGGTTTAATGAATTTAAAGAAATGGTTTTGATTGGGTTGCGCCTCTGTTTTTAAATAACTGCTTTCGAATAAGTTGAAACCTTTTGCTGCCGCCTTTTTACATTTCGATTCAGATGGTTTCGAAGGGGTACTTTGTTTTCTAAAAATTTGGGAACTTCTCTAATGCATTCGAAGGCATGGTTTCGACACCATCACTTCTTTACTTAGGAAATGGTTTTTAAACAAATGCTTTCGACTTAAATGTTTTAAAGACCCTTTTTCTATGATTAAAGTAAAAGCCAAATGGTTTTGAAAGAGATAGTTTTAAATTGTTTCGAAACATATGCTTTCGAATTTAATGGAATTTTAATCCTTTTGCTCTACTTGAAGGCATAATCCAAATGGTTTTGACTGAGACGATTTTCAAAGGTTTCAAAGGGGTGAATTTTTAAATGGTTTCGAAAGGTTCCACATATTTTAAAGTGAATCCAAGTGATTTCGAAAGGTTTAGGTTTAATGCTTTCGAAAGGTTTAAAAGAATGGTTTCGAAGTGGTGGTTTCCCAATGGTTTCGAAGGAGTCGAAAGGTATGGTTTTTCTGGGTGTTTCGAAAGGATTGAAAGGAAAGGGTTTTTTTCTATGTTTCGAAAGGCAATATTTAAAGGTTTTAAAAGGAGGATGTCTGGGATTTTAAAGGCTTTCTAAGGAAAGGTTTTTATGCTTTTGAAAGGAAGAATTTGAATGGTTTTGAAAGGAAAGATTTGGCATTTCAACCTAGATTAAGTAAAGGGTTTTACTTGGTTTCGAAAGGGCTACTTTCAAGGGTTTGAAAGAGTTACTTTCAAGGGTTTCGAAGGGTTTTTTTAAAGGTTTTAAATAAAGGTTTCGAATGCACTAAATAGGCAATATAGCCTAAGTGTTTTCAAGTTAAAAGGGTTTTAACTTATTTTGAAAGGATAGTTAATCCTTATTAAATTTCATCAACATCATTTGAAGTAAAGTATATATAACATGGCAAAATAGCTTAGAGTAAAGCTAAGAATATATTTTCTTTATATAAGTATGATTTAAAAGGTTAAACCATTTCGAAAAGGTTTTCAAGGAAAAAGATGAAGGGTAGTTAACCCTAAGAAAATGATTTGGACAGATAGTCCATTTCGGACAGTTAGTCCGGTTTGCGGACAGTTAGTCCAGTTTGCAGTTAGTCAGCTCATATTTCGGATAGATAGTCTGTTTATTACTTGTGAACATATAGTTCATTGGTTACCAGATTATAGCTTAACGGACTTAGCTATTATTGTCATTATTATATCAGTTTGATTAACCAGTTTGGTTGCAGGAAAGGATTTGCAAAATATACTTTTTAAAGAGGATATTAGTGAGGGGAAACCCATTCCGCTAAGTGGCATGGTCTCACTTAATATCAGTAAACTGAGATGTCATAGTATTATTCACACCAGGCTTTATGTCTGACCCGAAGTTTTTGTTTCCCCTTAAATTTTCGGGTGCTCAAAATTGATTAGAGTAGGCTAAGGGTTAAGGTTTAAAGGTTTTAGTACTATTGGTGAATAAAGCTTCCGAAGACGAGTAGGTGGCTGACGGATAGCTAATTAGGAGTTACAGTTTATTTTGCTTTGATTTCGCTATGTATATTACGCCAGATATGACTATATTGGTTCTGATCAACCAAAGGGGCATCGTCATATGTCGCTCTTGGCATATTTTTTTAATGATTATATGTGATCTTTACCTGTGAAACGACTATGGGATTATGTAACTTGTATATGAATTTGTTTTGAAATGTAATCAGTAAAAGGTTGTTTGTTGGAAATCTGTGATTTTTTTGTATTCAAGTGCTTCTGATATTATAGATACCATTAGCATTACCGTATTTTGTCACCAGAGGTTAATATTATGGATGACTGCAGCATCTACAGCGCTTAGCTTTTGGCCTCCTGATACGGGATGTTATAACTTGGCATCATAGCATAGGTTTATGAAAAAACTTTAAACTAAAAATGGTTTTTAAAACATAATCCTAAGGAATTAGAGCAAGATTGGGGTATGAGATAACGCTATAGTAACATACTTGTATTTGCTATATATACATATACGGTTTATCTTTAGTCTCCTATCTTTGTTAGGTATTTTCTGTATCTCATGAGGTTTGAATACAGATACGGATAGTAGAAGAGGAAGTGTTAACCCAGAAGGGGAGGGCATCGATGGGAATTCCAGACCTAGTACAAGGAGGATCCATGGTCAGGCACAAGTAGAGAATGTAGGTGTTGGAGTCCCGCAAGTGGAATAGGAGCTATGTATTAGTATTTTGTGAATATGATGCAAGCTGGGATTGCAGCTGGAGTAGTAGGAGGAGATGCTGCATGGGTAGGAGTTTCGGAAGTTCCAGTAGTTAACCATTATGCTAAGCTGAGCAGAGAT
This sequence comes from Allium fistulosum, assembly GCA_030737815.1. NCBI lineage: Eukaryota > Viridiplantae > Streptophyta > Magnoliopsida > Asparagales > Amaryllidaceae > Allium > Allium fistulosum. The sequence continues at coordinate 926,509,472 of CM060906.1, forward strand.
TACGCTAAGCTTGGAGGAAAGCCATTTTTGGGAACAATGGATGCTATAGAAGTGGAAAATTGGTTGTTGCACTATGAGAGAATCTTTGTAGATTTTGGGCTCAATGATGAACAAAAGAGGAGGCTTGCTTTAAGATAGCTTCAGGGAGCATCTTTGTTTTGGTGGAATAGCGTGACGGCTGATGTGGACGAGGAAACCTTAACATAGGCAGATTTCAAGGATAGGTTCCAGGAGAGGTTTATGTCTGCGATGGCTCAGCTGCTCTGATCAGAAAGTTTGCTGAGTTAGAGCAGGGAGAGATGTCGGTTCTGGAGTATGCTAGGAGGTTTGAGGAGTTGGCCAGATATGGGTACACTTCAGTGGATTCAGTAATGAAGAGGAATGAGAAGTTTATCAGGGGGTTGAAGCCTAAGTTATCCAGGGCTACATTACCTTATATTAGGGATCCTTCTGATTTTGTAGTGGAGGTGGCCTTAAGGCATGAGGAGATTCTTGATTCTCTAGAGAAGAATAAGGCTAACGAGTCCAGGTTAGGCAGAGTCAGAAGAGAAAGTTCTTTTCTAAGAAGGGTGCTCATAAGGGTGGAGAAGCTAAGAAAGGGATGTCTGAGGTTGTTTGCTTCAAGTGCGACAAGAAGGGGCACTTTGCTAATGAGTGTCATGCTGGAAAGGAAAAGGAGGTGGCTGGGAAGAAGAATATCAGGTGCTTCAATTATGACCAAATTGGCCATTATAAGAACTAGTTCAAGAAGCATGCTAAGGATGGAAAGGGCAAGGTGTATGCATTGGAGCCTGCTACTTCGAAGCCATCAGCCCAAGAGAAAGGAAAGGCAGTTTTGGGAGGTACGCTCGGATTCATGGTATGTCTGTAGCGTTCTATTTGATACTGGTGCATCGCATTATTTTATATATATATATATATATATATATATATATGTTTGATAGATAAGCTTAACCTAGAACCCACATATTTAATTACTTCCTTACGGGTTATTAATACAATAGGAGGGTATGCAACTCTAGGGTTAAGGTGTGACCCGTTAGAGTTTGACTTGTTAGGTCATGCTTCTGTTTGCAGTTTGCATGTGTTTGATTTTTTGGGGTTCGGAATCATTCTTGGTTTGGATTGGTTAAGAGAGTAAGATGCTAGGATATTTTTATAGGATAGAAAAATATCACTTAGACACCCTGATTACAGTGATCGGATAGTTTATACCGTAGGAGGTTCAAACGGTGAGTTGAATTCTTTGTTGGGTGTTATGGAGTTGGAAGATGAGTTGCATCGAGTTTTCGTGGTTAGAGAATTCGCGGATGTTTTTGAGCCTGTAGTTGGATTGCCGTCGAAACGAGCTATTGAGTTTCAGATAGTTTTGGTTCCAGGAGCAGAACCAGTGAGTAGGCCTCCAAGCAGGATGACCCCTACAGAGATGAGGGAGTTAAAAGTGCAAATGGTGGATTTAAAAGGAAAGAGTTTAATCAGGCCGAGTAGTTCGCCTTGTGGGGTAGCCGCGGTGTTTACGAAGAAGACAAATGGATCGTTGAGGCTATGTATCGATTATCGTAAGTTGAATGAGAGGACGATAAAGAATCGATATCTATTGCTGAGGATTGACGATTTATTCAACCAGTTGAGTGGAGCAAAGGTATTCTCGCAGTTAGATTTGGCGATAGGTTTCAATAAGCTCAGAGTAGCAGAGAATAGTATACATTTGATGGCTTTTAGGACCAGATATGGGTCGTAAGAATGGTTAGTTATTCCGTTCGGACTGACTATTGCGCCGGCTTTCTTTGTGGATTTGATGAACCGGGTTTTCAGAGAGCACTTGGATAGGTTTGTATTGGTTTTCATAGACGATATATTGATATACACTAAGGATGAAAGAGAGCATGAAGTTCATCTTACAGTGGTGCTTGAGACACTAAGGCAGCATCAGCTGAAGGCGAAGTTTTCCAAGTGTCATTTATGGAAGAAGGAAGTGAAGTTTCTGGGCCAGTAGTCTTGGAGAAAGGGTTGTCGGGAGATCCGACTAAGATTGAAGCGGTGAATATTTGGAAGAGTCCCGAGACAGTGACAAAGATAAAGAGTTTCCATGGGTTGGTTGGTTATTATCAAAGATTCATTAAGGATTTTTCGCGGATAGCGGCACCGATGACCAAGCTAACGAGAAAGGACGTAAAGTTTTTGTGGACCGATAAGTGTGAGGAAACATTCCATAGTTTAAAACACTTATTGACCCATGCACCTATGTTAGTTGTTCCGAAAGGGAATCGGTATTTAGTGGTTTATACAGATGTGTGTGAAACAGGATTAGGAGATTTGCTGATGTAGAGAGGTAAATTGATTGCCTATGCTTCTAGACAGCTTAGACGCATGAGGTTAGGTATCCGATGCATGATTTGGAATTGGTTGTAGTAATTTTTGCGTTGAAGGTGTGGGGTCATTACGTTTTGGGAGAGAGGTTTGAGTTATATACAGATCATAAGTTGCTGAAGTATTTGTTCTCTCAGAAGGAGTTGAACATGAGACAGGAGAGGTAGTTAGAGTTTATTGCTGCTTATGATTTTAGGATTGAGTACACACCAGGGAAAGGCAACAAGATTGCAGATGCACTTAGCAGGAAACATCAAAATGCAGTGTTGGCGATCGTTGCTGAGTGGAAAGATTTGGAAGCATTAGCAGATTGCAGGGTGCAGTGGAGACCTGAGGCTGGGTCTATCGGAGAAACCGTAGTGTTACCTTATTTGGAAGTTCGACCAGTGATGATCGAAAAGATTGCTTCTAAATGGGAAGAAGATCTGGTATTAGCTGAACAGATCAGGAAGTTAAGAGATGGAACCGAGAGCGATGACTTGAAAGATTTCAGTCTTGACCAGAATGGGAGGTTGAGAAGGAAAGGAAGATTATGTGTTCCGAGTGTAGGAAACATAAGGAAAGAAGTCTTGGAGGAATGTCATCGTTTGAAGTTCTCTACTCATCCAGGAGGAACTAAGATGTATCAGGATAGGAAGAGGGGTTTCTTCTAGAAAGGTATGAAGTGGGATATTGGCTTATGGGTAAAGCAGCCCTTAATTTTCCAACAGGCAAAGGCTGAACACCAGAAGCCAAGTTGGTTGCTTCAGCCATTAGATATTCCAGTATGGAAATGAGACTCTATTTCTATGGATTTTATTAATGGGTTGCCAAGGTCGAATAGAAGAAATGAAAGTATATGGGTCATACTGGATAGATTGACCAAGAGTGCCCATTTCATTCCAGTTAAGTCAATTAGAACGGCACTTGTTTTGGCAAAGTTGTTTATGAAGAATGTGGTTAGACTACATGGAATTCCTAGTAGTATAGTAAGCGGTAGAGATTCCTTATTCACTAGTGAGTTCTAGAAGAGTCTACAAGAAGTTTTGGGAACCAAGCTCAAGATGAGTACCGCTTACCATCCGTAAACAGATAGGCAAATGGAAAGAGTTAACAAAATCTTGGAAGATTAGTTAAGAGCTCGTGTATTAGATTTCGGGGGTCATGAGAGGACCATCGGCATTTAGTCGAGTTTTCGTATAACAACAGTTATCAGACTAGTATTGGGATGGCACCGTTTGAAGCTTTGTATGGAAGGCCATGCAAATCTCCCGTATGTTGGTTAGACACCAGGGATAGGTTGGTTCTTGGTCTAGATTTGGTTAGCGAAGCTGCAGAAAAGATTGAGGTCATTCGGGCTAAAATGAAGGAGGCTCGGTCTAGGAAAAAGAGTTATGCTGATAGAAGACAGAAAGATTTAGAGTTCTCAGTTGGAGATCAGGTTTTCGTCAAGGTGTCACCAATGAAGGGTGTGATCAGATTTGGAAGATCAAGAAATTTGGCACCGAGATTCGTTGGACCTTTTTCTATTATTGAGAGGATTGGGAAACTCGCATATAGAGTAGAATTACTGAGCAGTTTGGCAGGAGTCCATGATGTTTTCCATGTTTCTCATCTCAGAAAGTGTGTTAGAGACCCGGAGAATACTATTACACCGACTGTGCTAGAGGACTTAGTAATAGAACCGGATTTGACTATAGTGAGGAAGCCAATTCGTATTATTGCGAGAGATGAGGAGAGGTTTAGAACAAAGACGGTCAGATTAGTCAAAGCCCAGTGGAGCGATGATGAAAGGGACTGTACTTAGGAGATTGAGAGTAGGATTAGAGATACTTATCCTGACCTGTTTGACGGTAAGTTTTACCTCTTTGATTGATGTGATGTGTACCTTATCGTAATTCCGAGGACGAAATTGTTTAAGGAGGGGAGTTTGTAACAACCCATATTTTTGGCAACATTATTTAGGATATTTAATTAGTTAAATTAAATTAAATAATGTGTTGATTAGTGGATTGAGATTTGACTTTAATTAAGAGGTAACCGTACCATTTAAACAAGGAATTAAAATAAGAGTTAAACTGAAATAGAGGAGGGGTAAAATAGGAAAGAGGCCATTCCTATATCTTTAAAACATGGTCGTGAATTCCTATACACGTTCATTTCGTTTTATCAAAATTTTAAAACTCAAGGCCGGCCACTATTAACAAGAGAAAGAGGAAGAAGATATAGAAAAGCTAGGAAGAAGCTTAAGAAAATCAAATCCAATCACATCTCAATCTTTTTAATCTCTAAAGCTAAGGTGAATAATGTTTACATCTCATATTTGTTTTATTTTTGGTTTTAAGATGAAATCTGTAACATTTTGCATTGATTTGCCATGTTTTTGAATGATGGAACGATTATATATAATTGTTGATGATTTATGATTGTTCATATAGATTTTATGACATGTTTTGATATGAAAACCCTATTAAATGAATTCCAAATGTCTTGTAAATTATTATATAGATCAAAAATATTATTTTGGAGATGGGTTTCAATCTTTAGAATTTTCTGAATTTTTGTGGAATTTATATGAATTTTCTAGTAAAGAAAATGTTAATTTGGGATATAAATTATTTACGGTTAAATAATAAAAGGTTTGGGTCTGAAATTTTTATATATTGGAAAATATATTAAAAGAGATTTTTTGGAATTTTTGTAGAATTTTCCTAAGTGTTTTCCTGGATATATAAAATTATTTAAGGTATAGGACTTAAATGTTTTATATATTTATAAAAGGAGAAAAGGCTTTTTGCAAATAATTCAAATAGTTAGTTCTGAAAATTACCGCACTTTTTAGTGGTAAAGAAAAGAGGCAACCGATCAAAATTTGACATGTAAAGCAGGTTATGTGAAAAGAACTATTTGCTAAATGCGTTTTACTGTTTCAATGCTTTCAGCACCAGGTTTCACCTTCTTAGCTTCGCCTCCGACACGGTCAAAACCAATGCACATGGTATCAGGGAACTGGTATGTAGTGAATTGGATGTAGATGGAAGGTATGGATTCAAAACCACGGGTTCCGAAGGGGTTGAGGTATCACTTTTCTTTTAAATTAAAAATGCACCAGGTGGCTTTCGACTAAATGGCTTTCGGCTTATTTAGCTTTCGACTGGGTTTAATGGATTTAAAGAAATGGTTTCGATTGGGTCGTGCCTCTGTTTTTAAATAACTGGTTTCGACTAAGTCGAAACATTTTGCTGCCACCTTTTTACCTTTCGATTAGATGGTTTCGAAAGGGTGCTTTATTTTCTAAAAAATTGGCCACTTCTCCAATGCTTTCGACACCATTACTTCTTTACTTCGAAAATGGTTTCGAAACAGATGCTTTCGACTTAAATGTTTTAAAGATCATTTTTCTATGATTGAAGTAAAACCCAAATGGTTTAGAAAGAAACGGTTTTAAATGGTTTCGAAACAGATGCTTTTGACTTCAATGGGTTTTTAATCCTTTTGCTCTACTTGAACGCATAATCCAAATGGTTTCGACTGAGACGATTTTCAAAGGTTTTGAAGGGGTGAATTTTTGAATGGTTTCGAAAGGTTCCACGTATTTTAAAGTGAATCCAAGTGATTTCGAAAGGTTTTGGTTTGATGCTTTCGAAAGGTTTTAAAGAATGTTTTCGAAGGGGTGGTTCCCCAATGGTTTTGAAGGAGTTGAAAGGTATGGTTTTTCTGGATGTTTCGAAAGTATTGAAAGGAAATGCTTTTTCCTATTTTTCGAAAAGCAATATTTAAAGGTTTTAAAAGGAGGATGTCTGGGATTTTAAAGGCTTTCAAAGGAAAAGTTTTTATGCTTTCGAAAGGAAGAATTTGAATGGTTTCGAAAGGAAAGATTTGGCTTTTCAGCCTAGATTAAGTAAAGGGTTTTACTTGGTTTCGAAAGTGTTACATTATAGGGTTTCGAAGGGTTGTTTAAAGGTTTTAAACTAAGGTTTTGAATGTATTAAATAGGCAATATAACCTAAGTGTTTTCAAGTTAAAAACAGTTTTAACTTGTTTTGAAAGGATAGCTAATCCTTTTAAAAGTTCATAAACATAATTTGGAGTAAAGTATAAATAACATGGAAAAATAGCTTAAGAGTAAAGCTAAGAATATATTTTCCTTGTATAAGTATGATTTAAAAGGTTAAATCATTTTGAAAAGGTTTTCAATGAAAAAGATGAAGGGTAGTTAATCCTAAGAAAATGATTCGGACAGATAGTCCATTTGATTCGGACAATTAGTCCAGTTTGCGGACAGTTAGTCCAGTTTGCAGGCAGTCAGCATAGTTTTTGGATAGATAGTTCATTTATTACTTGTGAATAGATAGTTCATTGGTTACCTGATTATAGCTTAACAGACTTAGCTATTATTATCGTTATTATATCAGTTTGATTAATCAGTTTGATTAACCAGTTTGGTTGCAGGAAAGGATTTGAAAAATATATGTTTTAAAGAGGATATTAGTGAGGGGAAACCCATTCCGCTAAGCGGCGGATATCAGTAAACCAAAATGTAACGGCGTTATTCACACCAAGCTTTATGTCTGACTCCAAGTTTTTGTTTCCCCTTAAACTCTCGGGTGCTCAAAATTGATTTGAGTAGGCTGAGGGTTAAGATTTTCAAGTTTTAGTTATTTTGGCGAATAAAGCTTCCGGAGATGAGCAGGTGGCTGACGGATAGCTAATTAGGAGTTACAGTTTATTTTGCTTTAATTCTTCTATGTAAATTAAGTCAGATATGACTATATTGGCTCTGATCAACCAAGGGGGCATCGTCATATATCGCTCTTGGCGTATTTTTGTAATGATTATATTTGCTCTTTACTTGGGAAACAACTATGGGATTATGTAACTTGGATATGAATTTGTTTTGAAATGTAATTATTAAAATGTTGTTTTTGGAAATCTGTGATTTTGTTCATATTCAAATGCTTCTAATATTATGGATACCATTAGCATTACCGTATTTTGTCACCAAAAGTTAATATTATGGATGACTGCAGCATCTGTAGCGTTTAGCTTTTGGCCTCCGGATACGGGATGTTACTTGAATTGTTTTCCTCATTTGGTCAAACAAGTTATCACTTTCATTGCTTGTTCCTCCTAAGGCAAAGATAGGTGTGGGGCCGATGTGAAAAGGGTTGAGAATCCATTTATCTGGATCATAAGATTTAGCTTTCTTTTTCTTTATGATCCTTAAAGCTTCCAATCTCAGCATTTGTTATTCATGTTGTTTATAATCATTAATTGTTCTATGGGAGAATCCAATTAGATGTGGCTCTGAGGATCCTTGTTCGGATCTTTTGATTTTGCTAAACATGATGATGTAAAGTCTAAAGTTGGTAAGCTTGGAATAGAATTGGGTTAGAGGAAGGTGGAGCTGGAAGTCCAACAAGTTGGAAGTTCGAGCCCTCCTTTTAACGCCAAAAATTTTAATAAGAAAACTTGTCAACACCTCCAAAGCAGAGTCTAAAATGTAGATGTCTCGTTTGAAACTCCTTTTTGATTAGATAGAGATAGTTAAAACCTTATTCCCCCCTTAAAACCACCTTTTGAAATAGGTTGTTTCCGTTAAAACTTATTCTTGTTCAAACTTTCGACTCAATCGAAAGACATGATTCCCTTTATTATACTTTTTCAACTGATTAAGTACCTACTTATTCGATCTTTCGACTCAGTCGAAACACCTGTATCCCTTCCTATTAAGCCTTTCAAACTAGTTTAGTTGGTTTAGTTATCCTTTCGAAACCCTCTTTCGAAACGGTTGAGAAAACTCAAGGGTTGGACCTTAGGATATGAATTAGATGGAAAGGTTCCGACTTCGTCAAAAGCTTGCCTTTCGATGGCTTGGTTTAGGACCTATAAATCTAAGGATATTAGCTGAGCTAAAGTTTCGACTTACTCAAAAGGTAACCTTTCGATAACTTGAGGTTTGGAGCTAAGGCTCTAAGGTTATTGGATGAGCTAAGGGTTTGAACTCACTCAAAAGGTGACCCTTCGATCAAGTCAACACAAGCAGATCATAAACTGAATCCAATAAGAGTATTAAATCAACTGCATATCCAAAAATATCATAATCTTGCTTTCATTAAGCTAATGCTATACACATTGATCAAGTCCTCAATCTAAAATTAGGGTTTACAAATTTAAGAAAGTACAAGAATGAAGTGAATGAATTTGGATCCCTAGACCCCTAGGGTCTTATTTATAGGTTGGCACCTTTCGAATTAGTCCTTTCAACTTGGTCGAAAGACGGCCCTGGAGACCTTTTGTTGTCATTCACATTAAGACATCCTTGCGCATTGCTTTCAAATGGACTTGAGTGCTTTCGACTTCATCGAAAGGGATAAGTATGCTTCTCCACCTTGTGTTGCTATGTTATTGCAAGTAAGAAGAGGCATGAGCTTTCGACTCTATCAATAGGTAGATCTTTAGGGTTTCGAGGGTGTTGAAATGTTAAAAGCTTTAAAGCGGAAGGTAACTTTCGAAGACATACTCGCTGATTAATGTGGAACCCCTTCTTCTGGTATAGAAGATGCCATATTGAACTTTAGCAAGCTTTTCTTTCTTTATTTTGAAAGGTTTCGACCGGTTCGAAAGGCTTAGTTATGCTTTCGAAGGGGTTGCTCTAACAAAACATCTTTATGTGGAATGTGAATGAAGGCGAAACCTTCAGTTTCAAAAGGTTTGGCGCACATGTGAGTAGTTGTACTTTGCTGCCTTTGAAAGGTGTTCCTTAACTTATTTGAAACGCCTTCGTGCTGGCAGAAGCATCTGTTTCGAAAGGAAGCACTTAAAGCGAATGGGTTCTTTCATCCCCTTTCGACCCCTTCGAAAGAATACATCACACTTAATCTTTGTTGTAGCATCCCTTCGACTCCTTCGAAAGGCTCTATTGATGCTATCATCTTTTGTAAATTCTTCTCTTCTACTCTCCTTGGTTTCGACAAGGTTGAAATGAGAATTGGTGGTAATGGCTAGATTTAAGCCTAAGTTAGGATTCTCAGTGAAAGCACCAAAATGTTAACCCAAAAATGCATCAACACCCTAGATTAAGTATGAAAGCACCAGCCCTGTTCTTATAGAGCAGTAATATAGAAAATAAATATAAAATGAGCAGAAATAGTAAAAAGACAAGAAGATTTTTATAGTGGTTCGGCTGTTAATGAAGCCTACATCCACTTTATAAATTTCTATTAACTGACTGATGTTACAAGTTGAACTGGATTACAATATGATTGAATCTTCTAAGTTAAATCAAGTCACAAGTATAAGAGTTCACCGGAGAACCATAGTGAACCCTTAGATGACTAGTGTATGGGAGTAGAAGAGTAAAGAGTAATCTCCGCGGAGTTTCAGCAGCCAGTCCAGAAGATCCTCTTTATGTAGGTGAGTATTTATAAGGGAATTCAACGAGTATTGGGCTAGAAATCCAAGTGCAGAAGAGTCCATTAGTTATGCCAAGTCATCACCGAAAATCTCAAATCAATTTCATTCATTTCTATGGATTGTTAGTTGTCCATATGGGATGGATCACTAGCTATCCATAGGGGATGGATCATTGGCTATCCATCAACTTAGCATATTTTTCTTCCATAAGCCCTCGCTTAGTGCTATGAAGGAGCTTGGAAAGTTTGAGGGCGAGCTGGCCTATCTTGATGGATCACTAGCTACCCATAGGGGATGGGTCGCTAGCTATCCATATAGGATGGATCACTAGTTATCCATCCACTTAGCATATTTTTGAGTGATCTTAATTTGGTTGTTTTCCTATCTTCTATTTAAGTGCCTTGTCAAATATCAAGTCATTTGGAGTTCGTTTTATCATTCGTCTTCATGGGTCATTTGGTTTAGAAAAATCATTCATAACTCACTCAATACTTAACCAAAGTACACAAAACTTCACATATGCAATGTAGATGAGTAGGAAAGCCTCCCCTATGGATCATAGGTCATGGGGCCTACTCCTCATGAGTTGAAATTGATGGATAAAACTGGCCCAATTCGGAGAAGAAACATCCATAACTCGCTCAAAACTTGACAAAACTAGATGAAACTTTGTAGGTACTCTCTAGTGCTTATGTTGGACCTATCCTATAAATTTCATGTTGTGGAACCCAACCTACATTAATCGTTAGTGATCCATCTAGTTAGGTCGCTAGTGATCCATCAAAAACCTCCAAATGATCCCTTTTTTTGCGGGCCTTATTTTATGTCTTCTAATTATTTTTCAAAAATTTCAAGTCAATTCGACTCCATGTGAGTTCTCTAGGTCTATTTTAAGTTAGCTGCTTTTGGTCAAACAACTTGAATCAGATGAATCTTCACTTCTCAAGCTAGATTATTTGGCACGCTATGAAACTTGGTAAGTATTCTTAGAAGGGGTAGTAGATCATGATGCAAGAGGCTTTGACAACTCGTGATGCTTCCTTTTGGATCGCTAACGATCCATGGATGATGGATCGACAACGATCCATCTTCTTAGTGGATTTTTGGCTTGTTTCTCCTAAGTTCCATTGGCTCGTTCTTTTAGATGCCTTGTTCAAGTTTCAAGTTATTCTAGCTTAGTTTGGATGCTTAACTCCTGTTGAATTCTGCTGGGTTAAAAACCTAGTTAACATTATGGCTTCTTGTTCTTCATTCCTAAAAGGTGCAAATATAGCTCATTATGACTTTGCATTACCTTGGTACTTGGTTTAGAACTACTTAGCGAGGTACTCACCAGAATTTCATCTCGTTCATGATAAGTGTTATTGGAGTGCACAAGAAGTGCTAGTTTGTGGAAGATGGATCTTAAGGCTAATTTAATACTAAAAGGGGAGTGAATAGTGTTTACTGATTTTTGTGGATCTTTTTAAATTCATTTAAGATTATAATTAAAAAATGCAAAATTAACAATCATAGATGCAAACACAAACAAATATAAATGCAGTAAAAGTAAAAAAGCAAAGAGTTGGTGAGATCACATCAGGAATTTTTATACTGGTTAGGAGTTGCCCTACATCCAGTCCTTCTTAATTTCTTGTATAGATTTATTTTCAACTATCAAAGTTAATACAATCTTAATTTCACGGCTATGAGACACACCCTCCAGATTTTCCAAGCTCTGGATACACACCCTGGATTCGGATGGGACACCAGCACACCCATTTAGATTCATACGGGACACCAAGCACATCAACAGTATAAGAGTATAATTTGATAGAGTTTACAAACTCAATTTCTTGATCTTGAATACAAATTTTCCTGTAAACTCTTGAATAGCACTTTGATCTTGATTTAAGTGAGAGAGATGAGAGAGATCAGAGAGAAAATAGTAAAGAATCAAACCAATAGAGTTTGAATTTGATTCTGGTTGAATTCAAGAAGATTTTGAGTAGAGTTTCTTTTAAAAAATATGGAGAGTGGCAGAAGATAGAAAATATGAGAAAGTAGTTAACAAAAATTCGCTTGGAATACCCCTATTATATAGTAACAACAGTCATGTCCATTCGTAAAGAGATACAACGAAAAGACACTTTCATTCAAATTAAATTTTGAAATTCCTAACCTATATGTCGACAAACACGATGGCAATATGTCGACATATCCTTCGTAATTTTTAAAAACCACTAAACAAAAATTGTTTTGAAATTGTTAAGTTTTGTAAAATATTTTGAAGCCTTGCAAAATTATTTAAGCATGGTTTATACACATTGTAACGACCTGGAATTTCGGACACTTCATATTTAAATATCTAAATTATTTAAATCTGAATCTTTGATTTAATGTTATTAAAGTGATTTAATAAGCATTTTAAACCCCTTTTAAATCATAACTAATGATGGTAAACTTGTTTTGGAAAAATGTTTACAAAAATATGTACTTTGGAAAAATGTCGATAATATGACCGAAAATCGTTTTATTGATAAACAGCTATTTTCTTAATGGAAGTTGTTCAAAAAATTTACACATGTCTAAGTAATCATTATAGAGATAATTTGAAACTAAAAATATTTTCATGTTTATGGCTAACTAAATAGGAAAATGAGCAAATAAGGAAAATGAGCAAAAATGGAAATAATTAACCTTAAGCTAATATCTAATGAACACATTATACATTAATCAAACACTATCCTCTTCATACAAGCTTGGAAGGTTGTAGAAGCTTCCTATAGGATAAGGGGCATTATGGTAAGGGTATAATAGTCATTAGCATAAATAAGAAGTGACAATGTAAAAGTAAGCATAAATGGAATTGCTTAAGTGTTAAGCAAATGATAAAGTAGAAGTAATGGGAGGTAAGCCTTCCAAGGGTGGTAAGAGTAAGCTTATGCTTCACCATTTTAAGCCAATAGATAGAGGGTAGTGGTTCACTTAATAATCACAAATAAATTCCTAAGCTTGAGATGAAGTAGGAGGGTTGAAAATGGTGGAAGTGCTCAAGCACTAATCCACTAATTACTCTCTAACTTTTTCAAAATCTAACCAAATCTTCTCTAATCTCTTTTAAACTTTGGGTTTGTGCCTAAGACATCATATAAATCATGATTAGCAAGTAAGAAGTGGGAGGAGGTGAGAGGAAGAGGGGGAGTTTGGATGGGTCGTGAGCATGAAGGAGAAGGATGGTGGCATTGGTTTAGAAGTGCTAAAGGTTAGACCTTTAGGCTTATGATGATGGAAGGAGGTGGTTCAAGGGTTCTTGTAGCTTTGTGCTTGGCTTAGGCATGGATCTAAGTGTGTATGTTGTGTGCAAATTATAAAGTTAAAGTGACATTAACTAAGTAAACTTACAAACTTTGGACCGCTAATGCATATGAAAGAAAATGACAAATTTATATTGTATAACATCCCTTCTATTTTTTTGAGATCATGGGGAACCTTAAGATCATGGTATTCATTGATACTCACTTAAGTAAACCCCACGCCGTGTGTCCCCGCTTTTATTTAGTCGTCGCACACGGATGCTTAACGTTGAAACTCCCACTGATGGTTTGACGCTGGGATTCGAACCTGCCCGGATACAGTCCTTTGGTTCCCATCTCCCAGCTCCCAAACCAACCGAGCTACGAACGACGGGTTAACATCCCTTCTATTACCCTCTTAAATATGTGGCATGGCCTTGGCTTGATGTTTAAATGGTTGTTTAACTCATGTGTTAAATTGAAGTAAGTTTGAAAGTGTTTGAAATTAGAATAGTCGTTATAAATGGACTTCGTAATCCCTTGTTTTTAGGAATTTTTATAAATAAACAAAAAGATATTCTTAGGGATTTCTTTCAATGGTATTTAAGTACCCTAATAGTAGTACTTAATACAAAAATTTCAAGTCTTAAATCATTATTTAAGTGGTTAAAACTAGTCGCAAAGATGGTGCTTTTCAATGTTGTGTTAACAAGAACTTTTAACAGCACTTATAAATGCTGTAATAAATCGCATATTGTTTTAAATATATAAAATGCGATGTTTTGGCTTATTTTTTGTAGTTTAAATTGTTTCTAAATTTTTTTCTTTATAAAATCTTTCCATGGAAGTTTTTATAAATTGTATTTGAGTATGAAAAAAGATTAGATGTTTAAATATAGCTTTAATGATTATTTACGAATTTTGAAAGTAAAGTGCTGCAAAATGTAAAACAGGTTTTTAACTAAACTTCTAATTAGTTATTTTCAAGTAATATTTTAAATTGATATTTAAAACCTATTTAAAAGTATTTCTAATTTATTATTTTATATATACAAGTTTTGACAAAGGTGATTGACAGGGCTTAACAATAAAAGCAGATGAGTAAACTTGTCTGTTTGTGAGATTCAAGAATGAATTGTCTAGGCAAGGCTTGGAGCAACTAGTGCCCAAACTTACCTGGATTCACTCTTGGATGAGGAACAGTGTAAGTTGAAATGTCAAAAATGCGTTAATCTTGTTGTTTACTTACTTGTCTAAAAAGGTAACTGACTTTGCTTAATGCTAAAAGCAGACAAAGCAGGTTTATCTATTTCTGAGACTTAAAGATTGATGTCTTTTAACGACGGATTAATAGAGCTCTAACCTACCAGGCTTCCCTCTTGAAAGAGGAATAGTTAAGTTGGAAATGTCGGAAACGATTTAAGTATACGAACACTGATTTGTATAAGCAACTGTTTTACCTAGATAATCGGTTAGTCAACTATCAAACTTAACTTATTATTAAACTTAGGTCTTTAAAACAAAGGTTTGTAAAGATAGTAACAAGTAGGAAAATGATTTGGGTTTGTTGTGACAATGTGTTAATCGCATCGTCTTTAAATCTTTTCAATTATGCTTAGGGATGTAAATAGATATTTAAAAGAATGATTTAAAGAAAAGAAAAGTGAAATGGTTTTTGGGTATGTAGTGACAATGTTTAAATAAAATTAGTCTTGAACCTTTTTGAATGGATTTGTGAAAGTACTTAGATCCTTAAAATGGGTATTTTTAAGATAGAAAACTGAAGGTTTAGACTAAGAAATCTTGTTAATGATTTGTGAATATACTTATACCAATTGGGATAAGAATATGTATACTTTTTGAAATAATAAAAGAGTAAAGGTTTAAAGTAAGGAATCTTGTTAATGATATATGAATATACTTATACCATTTGAGATAAGTATATGAATACTTTTTGAAGTATAAAAAGAGTAAAGGTTTTAAGTAAGAAATCTTGTCAATAATTTGTGAATATACTTATACCATTTAAGATAAGTATATGAATACTTTTTGAAGTATTGAAAGAGTACAAATGCATAGTAGGAATTCATATACAATGTTTTATTAGATAAAAGAAATTTTACTAATAAAAGAGGTTTTAATTAATAAAAGATTAATTAAACAAAAAAAGGGATTAAAGGTCGCTTATGTGGCTTGATCATGCTTTATATGACTTGATCGTGCTTTGTACGTTAACTCGTTTATCGAAAACATTTAGTCGTATACTTAGCACTAAAATCCGATGAAGTAGACTTGTCTATTTGTTGGAATTAAGATTGATGTTTGTGTGGGGATATGAGAAATAGAGCTCTAACCTACCCGCTTCACTCTTGATCGAGGGATGGTGTGGGATGAAAATATCGAAAATGTGATAAGTATATGAAACATAGTTTCCATATGTGATGGCTCTCATTATCATTGAATGGCCAAATTCATCGATTCAGTCTTGGAGAGACCAGGATCTCTAAGTGTTTTACTTACCGGAAACCACTTCAAGGCTGAGATACATGTTCTATCTCTTGGAAGTGGATATATTTGGAATGTTGGAATCTATGAGGAGATTCGAGATCTGTTTAAGGTGCTCGAACACATGTAGTTGTTCGTGATCTTTTCAGGATATGGGAAACCATGTGTGATTCCAATATCTTTTGATATATGGGATCTCATGTGTGGTTTTGAGACTTGTTCGAGATGTGGGGTTCCAATGTGAGATTCATGTTCTGTTCGAGTGATGAAGACTCACGTGAAAGATGACGAACGTAACCTCGACATCGGAAATAGCTAAAGACGGAGTAGGATGCACGACCTAGGGTTAGTGACCAATGTCAGGATGTTGTCAACTCCTTCTCCAGAGATACTTATCGATGGTAGGCCGGTAAAAGTTGATGATATTTGGTTCACGTTGTTTATGTTTATTTCGGATGCTGGGCTGCTTGTGTTACCTTATGGTATATCATATCTAGAGATATACGATGCTCGGAAGGTAGTTTTTGATCCTTGTGCTTGGAGTTTGGATTCGTCTTCTCTGAAGAGATCTCTACGGAAAATCCATTATGCGAACGTTCCTTATCGATCTTGATTGTGCTGCTAATATGCTATTGAATGTAACCAATGTAACCATTCCAGCTATGTTATAATATTTATATTCTACACTCCAGACATTATCTATTGTATCACCTTATGTACCTATTAAATGGTGGTTCTTTTGAGGGGATAATCATTATGGCATTCCATACGGTCTCAAAAGTACTATTATAAGTTGATCACATATTTCTTGAGTGTTTCATACCAGACTTATGTCTGACACTTGATTTTTTTCCTAAATTTCTCGTGTGCTCGTTCGAGTAGCCTGAGAAAGATAGGTTTTCATTGATGTTCATTGGAGCTTGAGAAGACGAGCTGGATGTTTCACCTACCATAGTATTTTTATTTCTAATGCATTACTATATTGTGCATATCAGCATTAGTGAGGATAGGTTGTTACAACTTCTAGTCTGATGATGGTACTTAGGTTTTGTAACTCTGAAATTTCTGTATCGGAGTAACCCTTTGTATTGTTCCTTTGATATTATATATTATCGTTCTGCTCAGAGATTCTGATATTGTGTTCTCTTCTTCCTAGTTCTATTTCTTTTATTTTTATTTCACCCTAAAAAATCAACCCTTTGGAACTTGGATGCTTGGCACATGAATATCATGGATGTATTAGTGTCGACATTTGAGGGTCGAAAAGGTGGGTCATTACAGATGGTGTCAAAGCTGAAGTTTAAGCCGGAACCTTGGATTTGGTGGGTATGACTCATTAATAAATAGGCTAACGAATGCCCTAGAATGAGTTGAGTGTATTATACATAAGAGAGCGTACTTGTAATTGTTATAAACGTATGCCTTAGTGGTAATTATAACTGAGAAAATTAAAGACCTTATATAAGGTAACTTATATTAGTGAATTGTCAAAGTATAGTTTAATTAATGTAGGGATTAATGATGTTAATTCATTACCCTCATTAATTTGTTTATCCATGCTCAACCAGTTTATGAGCATTGCTATACTTTATAAAATTATTTGACATGCTCGATCAGTTTACGAGCATTATTTTCATTTTTAGATTTAGTAACATAGCCATGCTCGACCAGTTTATGGGCATTGACTTTCATTTGTTTATTATTAATTTATGCTCGACCAGTTTATGAGCAGTTTTACCATTTTACTACATGTATTGGGTAAATAGTATTGTGGGTACGTTGAAACAAACACCTTATGAATTTATGTTCATAATTTCACTATAGGGCACTCAGTGGCAATGTTGGGTTAAAAGTCAACTTGTATAAAAGTTGGACTTAGTGGAGATGTTTATTTTAATCTGAGAAGGATAGACTATTTTAGTAAATAAACATTTTTGAAAGGAATTTATATAACAAAGTAATTTTATACAAGTATGGTTATAAAACATGATTTATAAACAAGAAGGATTTAACTGGTATTTTGAGAACTTAAATCTCGGTGTCTTTGAAAATGTTTTTCAAGATTTTCGAAAAATAATAGTAGTATTATTTGAAAGTATGCATTTGGGAAATTGAGATCATGATACTTATTAATATTTACGAAGTATTTGATACCATTTTGAAATGATTTTGGTTAAGTCCGAAAGGCATGAATTAGATGTACCGAACTCACTCCTATCACTTCAAAATAATTCTGGTGATAACTTCAACATTATCGATGTTTATTTCTAGATTTCTAAGTAGGGGATGCTACAGGATTATTTTAGTAAAACAAATTTCGATCTAAATTTCGAAAGTATGATCTATTGTATAAAAGATATATGTATGTATTATTATTTTAAAATGATTTGAAATAAAACCCAGGTGTTTAGTTCTAAAGTTTTTTCTTTGGAAAGAGATTTGATACGAACTTTTTAATGTAGAAAAAATTTACATGTAGGGTGCCCGAGTGGTAGTGGCATAGGACAGAATAATTGTTGGAACTTTAGAGGTTTTCCCTTTTTGGGGTAAATTGTGTTTAATAAATTATTGAAATTTGTTAAAATATTTTATGGACACAAGTAGCCTATGCATTAGTTGTATGATACGTGCATCATATTATGATATGTTGTTTGGTAGTTTTCAATTGTTAAAATGAAATAGGATTTTCGATGATTTTGGACAGTTGGAAACATCTGAATCATATAGAATTCGAAACTAAATGTTTGATGAAAATATAAGGATGAATTTATGTAACACTTGAATTGAGAAGTTAGTAAGTTAAAACAAGTTTACCATCGTTAGTTATGACTTAAAAGGGGGTTAAATGCTTATTAAATCACTTTAATAACATTAAATCAAAGATTCAAATATTTGAATAATTTAGATATTTAAATATAAGTATCTGAAATTCCAGGTTGTTACATTCTCCCCCTCTTAGAATATTTCATCGTCGAAATTCCAACACGAGAAACAATAAAAACAATCACATAGCAATACTTAACAGTATTGAATCACTAGTGGAAAAAACTCATGGTTTGCTCAAGTTCAAAATCCTCTCATCGCACAAGGATAATAAACGACTTACTGAGCATACCTTACGCTTAATAGCCTTAGGTTATACTTAGTCGATAATTCATGCTACTTCATAACAAATTGAAGATCCATCACCTATATTCCATAAGCCAACAAAACGTAGTATGCAAACACTAAAATCGTACGATGCATATGGACCATCTGTATTTATCCTATTGGTTTTTTAACTATTCCAATATCTTTTATCATGTTCTTTTGTCCAAATAGTATGTTTCATTCAATACTAAAAATCATTTATGAAACATACTATTTGGTTAAAAGAATGTGATAAAAGATATTGGTGTAGTTAAGAAACCAATAGGATAAATACGTACGTTGTACGTAGATCATTTTATTCGCATGACTGTTCTCAATCCAATATTCGAGTACATAATTTCAAGGTGGTTTACACTGGTCCGAACAAGGATTTTTCACTAGATTCTTAACGGTGAACACTTGGTACGGATGCTTGATAAGATCCTAAAGTTTTCTATCATAGTAAATGGCTATGTAAGGAGAATTAAGGTTTCTAATCAATGAACCTGATCGAAATCTGCACTAGAGAGGTCAAGTGATCTGTACTAGTTGGGAAGTAAAATATATGTGATCGAGCAAGTTATCGGAACTGATATTGCGTACGGATGGTCCATATGCATCGTACGGGTTTTAGTATGTGCATATAATGTTTTTTGGCTTATAGAGTATAGTTAATGAATCTTCAATTGTTATGAGGTGGCATGAATTATCGACTAGGTAATAACCTGAGGCTGTTAAGCGTAAGGTACGCTTAGTAGGTCGTTTGTCATCCTTGTGCGATGAGAGGATATTGAACTTAAGAAAATCATGAGTTTTGTTTGGTAGTGATTGAATGCTATTAGTATTGCTATGTGATTGTTTCTATTGTTGCTTGTGTTGAAATTTCGAGGATGAAATATTCTAAGTGGGGGAGAATGTAACGACCCGAACTTTCGGACACTTCGTATTTAAATATCTGAATTATTCAAATATTTGAATCTTTGATTTAATGTTATTAAAGTGATTTACTAAGAATTTTACCCCCTTTTAAATCATAACTAATGATGGAAAACTTGTTACAGAAAATGTTTAGAAAAATATATACTTTGGAAAAATATCGATAATATGACCGAAAATCATTTTATCGGTAAATAGTTATTTTCTCAATAGAATTTGTTTAAACTTTTTACACCTGTCTAAGTAATCATTATGGAGATAATTAGCAACTAAAAATATTTTCATGTTTTTGGCTAACTAAATAGTAAAATGAGCAAATAAGGAAAATGAGCAAAAATGAAAATAATGAACTCTTAAGTTAATATCTAATGAACACATTAGCCACTAATCAAACACTCTCGTCTTCATAGTACATACAAGCTTAGAAGGTTCTAGAAGCTTCCTATAGGATAAGAGGTATTATGGTAAGGGTATAATAGTCATTAGCCTAAAGGAGAAGTGACATAAAGTAAAAATAAGCATAAATGGAAATGTTTAAGTGTTAAGAAAATGATAAGGAAGATGTGATAGGAGGTAAGCCTTCCAAGGAGGGAAAGAGTAAGCTTATGCTTCACCACTTGAAGCCTATAAATAGAGGGAAGGGGTTCACTTAATAATCACAAATAAATTCCTCCCACTTATTACTTTCTAATCATGCTTCCCATGATGTCTTAGGCCCAAATCCAAAGTTTAAATGAGATTAGAGAAGATATGGTTAACTTTTCAAATACATAAGCAAAGCTGAATAGGAAATAACTGAAATGGAAAGACAACTAGATAGACAGATAAACTCCAGCAATCTCTATCTCCAGAAGGTGAATCCAAAGCTGTGATACTCAGGCTGACCCGAGCGTAAAGCAAAACACAAAACACTCGAGTCAGGACATGCATACTTATACAATGTAAATCAACTCAAGTGAACTGTAATAGGAATGCATCAATAACTTAAAGGATGCTTGGGATCGCCCATCCTTTAAGGATCCATTAAACTATCTACTATGTAGTAAGATACGCTATTATAATAATGTCTAAAGTAAAGTAAACTATCAAAACAGCGTTAAGGCTTTATATTTTCCACCTTAACACATTTTTATATTCCCATAGTCTATACAGTACCGTAATCTCCCCCGTAATGGGCGTTGTCAGATGGCACTCCATAGGTTTGGTAAAAAACAAACTCGTAGTAAAGCACGCTATGGTAGGTGACACGGCACAACTAGGCAATGCCAGGGTAGATATACCAATTACGCATCCAGACTATTGGGAACACAAAGCCGCAGCAATCGCCAAACTCGAGCCACACTCCCGAATCAAGGGGTGCACCCAATCAATCACAAAGTAATAGAATGGTATACGATGGAATGTGTCCGATAAGAGAAGCCACCTCATTAGCCCGGAATCGCTCCTGCTTTAGCCACCTTATGCTAACTCAAGGGAGTTAGGTCCACGTAAATATACCTTAGGATCGTCGCCACCATCCTACTTCATTCTAAAATCTCCATCGCGTACACAGTTGTTAAAGTGGTTTTCGGTATCGACAAAGAGTACGTCCATATCCGATCCCGGTCTCTTTAACAACCAATCGTTATTATAACCCGTGGTTATAAATTTCAAAATGGTTTATATTTGAAATCAAAACATATTCATTTTAAACCATTTAAATTCGATGTCAATGTCCTTTAAAATAATATTCATTTCCAAAGTTGTAGCATTTCTAAGTTCATTCATTCAATTATAACAATTTCAAAACATTGTAATTTTAGCATTCGAAACACTTTGAAAATGTGATAATACATATATTAGCATTCGAAATCATCATCTTTCAGAAACAACAGAACTTAGAAACTGTTAATGTAGATAGTAGTATTTCAGAAATATAGTCTTTTTCAGAAAGAGCAGCACTTAGAAACTGTTACTGTAGATATAGTATTATTTCAGAAAATAGTACATTTTCAGAAACAACAGCACTTAAAAAATGCTACCTTACAGATAGTAGTATTTGGAAAAACAGTATATTTTTAGGAACATCAGCACTTATAAAATGCTACCTTAAAACCACAGTATTTAAGAAATGCTGCCAATATAAATCTGAGATTTACTATGACATTTCAGAAACATTATAATTTCAGTTTTTTCACCATTTTTAACTTATAAAACATATATCACTTTTCAAAATTATTTATTTGGATATCATTTCACTTATGATTTAATAAAAAAAATTTATAAATAAAATATCCAAATTTAACCATAATTCATTTATTAAGTCAAAATTACATTTATATTGCTTAACTTTTATTTTAACAAATAACTAAATATTTTATTTACCTTTAAAAAATATCCATTTCATAAATAGAATAATTTATTTCAAAGTTAAGCCTAAAATTCCATTTCAAATCAAATCTCAATTATTAAGTCAAATCACATTTTAAGTTTTACATCTTAATCATTTATTGACTTATACAATTTTTAACTTATATAAAATCACTATAAAATTTATTTAAATCAAATTATGTTAAAATCTCATATATTTTATATTCCAAATACTTAGAATTTTCAAAAAATATTTATATTAAAAATTAACCACGGGTCTGTATAATATTTTCTAACCTAAGTCAAGTGATACGGATAATATATCATTTCAATCCGTAATGAATTAAAATCCCGGGTTTTATCATTTCAAACCCGCAATCCCAAGTCAAATAAAAATCGCTCGAGCCTATCATTTCAGCTCATAACGACCTTTCCCTATTCTAAAGTCAGTTCGGGTATGTATCATTTCAACCCATAGTGAAAGGGAACTTGCAGTGTGAGAAACAGAAAATAAAATGAACTGTAAAGCGTAGCATATTATATCAGGTGATTAAGCAGGTATATAATCAGGTTATAACATCATAAAATATCATATAACAGGCAGATGTGAGCATATACCATAGCATATCAATTACTACATATCCAAGTGACATTGTTTCACATTTATATAAGTACGATTTGTGCAGAGTGATAAACTCACCTTTTTAAAGCTAGAGATGACAATTCAAATACAAGAACAAACTCCAAAAAAGCACGACAAAGCACGAATCATATTAGAGGAGAAGAAGCACCCAAATCCAAATCTTGTAAACAAATAAAATACGACCATACATAAGAAAATATCCAACACAAAAGAGTATAAATTGAACAATGTAAAATATGGACAAAATGAAACAAATATGGGTTTAACCAAACAAGTGGGCTCGGCCATCTTGCAAGTAGGCTTGACCATCATCAAACATGCTCAGCCATAACTTGATTTGTGGCATATAGGCTCGGCCATGGTCACAAATGGCACGACTATGGATTGGAATGTGAAGAGATAGTGGTTACATGAAGGGAAAAGGTCATGGAAGGTAAAGATGCAAGGGCATGTTGATGTTTGGGTTCGGCCCTATGCTAAAGTGGTTCGGCCTGGGTGCTAAGATCTGGATCAGGTCAGATCATCATCAAGAGTGGTACGGCCTGGAGATGCTTTTGGTCATGGCAAGGGGATGTGATGGAGGAACTAGTGGTGGCCGAGGCAAGCAAAAAGGAAGGGGATGAATATAGTGGGTTCGGCTAAGGTTTGAAAGGCAATTTTGTGATGGGTTTGGATCTATATGGTCATGGCATGGCATGGGGATGGTGTTGAGATGGTGGTGGCCGGCCATGGGTGGTGGTGAAGTGGTGAGATGCTCGGCAATAGGAGGCATGATGGTCGAGCATAGCATGAGGCAAAATAAAAGAAAAGAGAAAAGGAAGCCATGAAACTTACTGTAAAATTTTCTTAAGAAATGAAATGAGAAAGAGGATGAGATGAGAAGTTTTGTACGGCTAAAAGAATGAAAATGAACGGCTAAGTATTGGAAAAGGCATCACTTCATTTGAAAGAAAAGAAACTTAAGTCTCTTGAATTTCCAAGCCCATTTGTCAAGCCCAAAACCAAACAAGTTCAAAACTCAAACAAAATAAACAAAGTCCAAAACAAAAATAAAATAGAAAATAAACATAGAAAATATAGACAATAAAATACTGAAAATAATTTCCTGTAAAACGTTGAAATTTATCAGATTTCAAAAGTATAATACAGAATTTAACAAAACGAAAAGCAGAACGAATATCGGAATCAAATTCAGCTTAATAAAAAAAGATTTGAAATTTAAAATTCAATTTTAAAATTTCAACTGAAAGTCAAAGCTTGACCAAAGTTGAACAAAATATAAAATTTCCAGAAAATCATTATTTTATTATATTTGGAAAATAAATTATAAACAAAATCCCAAAATACATTGGAAAATTCCAAAATTTCTATTTTTAAATGATTTAAAAATCAAAGTTTCAAATAAATTCAATAAAAATATTTGTTAAAATTTATGGGTTGTTACACTCTCCCCCACTCAAAACTTTTCGTCCTCGAAAAGGAACGACACACTGAAACAAAGAAAGAGAGAATAAGATAGAATAGCAAATAGTACCTGAAACAAACAATTCCGAATTCGAAGCACGCATGCTCTCCTCCGTTTCCCAGGCACAATCTCGATCATTAGTACTCCACTGCACTTTGACCAAGTTAACAGATTTTCTTCTTAGCTGCTTCGTACCTCTATCGACAATATGAAGTGGCTTCCTCTCGACAGTCAGATTTGGCTGAATATCCAAACTCTCGAGAGCAGAAGGCTGGACAATAAGGGATGGATCATGCAGATACCGACGAAGATGCGAAAAATGGAATACATTATGCACTCCAGAAAACTTCTCAGGCAAGTCCAGACGATAAGCTAGAGAACCAATCCTCTCCAAGATGCGGAAAGGACCAATGAACCTAGGAGAAAGCTTCCCTCTACGACCAAAACAAATCACATTGCTTAAGGGAGAGACCTTAAGGAAAACCATATCACCAATAGAAAACTCCAAACCCCTCCTACGCCTATCAGCATACTTCTTCTGCCTATCCTGAGCACTCCTCATCTTCCTTTTAATCTCCTCAACTCTCTCAGAAGCCTCCAGAATCATATCAGGATCAAGAACCAAACGATTACCGGATTCAATCTAGCAAGATGGAGATCTACAAGGTCGTCCGTAAAGAGTAGCAAATGGAGACATTTCAATACTAGCCTGAATTCAAAAGATGAAATGAGATAGATAAAGGATTAAGACAAGATTCAAATAAAAGATTGAGATTATACCTGGTAACTTTTGTTATAGGTGAGTTCAACAAGATGGAGATGATCTTCCCAAGATCCTCTATTATCAAGAACACAAGCACGAAGAAGATCCTCTAAAATCTGATTCACTCTTTCTGTTTGACCGTCGAGTACCCAAAGATTCCTGAAAAGCTCTCCAAAACTGACTGGTAAAGATGGGATCACGATCACAAACAATACTGAAAGGAACACCATGGAGACGAACAATCTCCCTCATATAGATCTCATCTAAACTGGAAGTAGAACAGGTAGACTTGACCGTAATGAAATGAGCTGACTTGGTCAATCTATCCATGATAACCCAAATACTCACATTACCCCTCCTAGTCCTCGGTAATCCATCAATAAAATCCATAGAAACTTGTTACCATTTCCAATTGGGAACCTCAAGGGGCTGCAACAAACCAGGGGTCTTCTGATGATTGGCCTTGACTTGCTGACAAGTCGCACACCTACTAACAAAAATGGAGATATCACGTCTCATACCTCTCCACCAATAAAACTTCTTCATATCCTGATACATCTTGGTCACTCCTGGATGAATAGAAAGTCGGGATCGATGATTTTCCCGAAGTAACTCATGTCTCAATCCATCAACATTCGGGACACAAATCCGATTATTAATCTTCAAAATCCCTCTATCATCGATCTGAGCTCCACTACCATCAAGACTACTTCCACCAATCCTGCTACGAACATTCTCCTTAATAAGTCTAAGCATTTGATCCTCATCCTGCTTGGCCATGATATGATCCAAAAGAGGAGAAGAAACAACAAGCTGGCACAACATCGCCTTCTTCCGACTTAAAGCATCGGCCACAACATTAGCTTTCCCAGGGGTATAGTTGATGTCGAGGTCATAAGAAGCAAGGAACTCTAGCCACCTAACTTGTCTCTGATTCAAATCCTTCTGGGTGAAAATATACCTCAAAGACTGATGATCCGTAAAAAGCTCAAACTTAGTTCCCAAAAGATGATGCCTCCAAAGCTTCAAAGCAAAAACCACAGCAAGCAATTCCAAATCATGAGCAGCATAATTGGCTTCATGGGTCTTCAACTGACGATTGGCATAAGCAATGACCTTCCCATCCTGCATCAGAACAGCTCCCAAACCTTCATGACTAGTATCAGTGTATACCGTTAATCCCTCATTTCCATTTGGAACGGGAAGAACTGGTGCAGAAGTAAGCTTGCGCTTTAACTCACTAAATGCTGCTTCACACTTATCATTCCATATAAACTTAGCATTTTTACAAGTCAAAGCAGTGAAAGGTGCAGCAATCCGAGCAAAATTCTCAATGAATCTCCGATAATAACCGACAAGGCCCAGAAAGCTACGGATCTCAGATGGAGTCCTAGGAGTTTCCCAATCCTGAAATAGAATTGGGAAAAATAAGAACTACAAAGAATGATAGAAAAATTGAATTACAAAAGAAAGGTGAAAATAGGTAGACTTACATTGATCGCAACGATCTTGACTGGATCAACAGAAACTCCATTACTAGAAACAATATGTCCAAGAAATCGGACTTCATCCTTCCAGAAATGGCATTTAGAGAATTTAGCTTTCAACTGATGACTCCTAAGAGTCCCCAGAACAAAGCCCAAATGAGATTCATGCTCTTCCTCGGTCTTAGAAAAGACCAGAATATCATCAACAAAGACCAGAACATCCTTATTAAGAACATCACGAAAAACACGATTCATCAAATCAACAAAGAAAGCAAAGGCATTAGTCAAACCAAAAGGCATAACTAACCATTCATAGAAACCATTCTCAGTACGGAAAGCAGTCTTGGGAATACTTTCCACAGCAACTCTGAGCTGGTGGAAACCTGTGGCAAGATCAAGCTGAGAGAAAACAGTAGCACCATAAAGCTGATCGAACATATCATTGATACGAGGCATTGGATATCTGTTCCTCATAGTGAGCTTGTTCAGCTCCCTATAATCAATACGCATCCTCAAAGAACCATCAGACTTAGTGACGAAAACCACTGCTGCTCCCCATTCGAAATGACTAGGTCTGATCAAACCCTTGGAGAACAAGTCCTCCATTTGTTTCCTCAACTCAACCTTCTCACGGGGTGCCATTCTTCTGGGAGGAAGAACTACAGGTCGAGCTCTAGGAATAAGATCAATGCGAAATCAATTTCCTACTTAGGAAGTAAAGAAGAAACTTCACCAAATACATCGGGATAGAGCTTAACCACAGGAGTGGAATCAAGATCACCAGGAGAAGAATCCAAAGAGAAAATAAAACTGGCGGCAAAATCCTGAGGCATACGACACTGAATTACCAAAGAATTACCCCGATCATCAACAAGAGAAACAGTTCGAGTTTTACAAGAGATAACGGCTACATGCCTCTTAAGCCAATCACCTCCAAGCAACAAATCAAAAGCATTGAAACCAAGAACATAGAAATCACCAAAAAATTGATGGTCAGAATAGAGAAGTTTCACTTGATTACAAATCCTACTAAGGTTCGCGGGACCGCCGATAGGATTAGTAACACATAAAGGTACAGCTGCAAACTTGGGTGAAAGGAGATGCTCAAACTTATCACAAAGATCCACAGAAATAAAACTATGTGAAGCTCTAGTATCAAATAAAACATGAACAGGAAAATCAAACAAAGAAAAGGTGCCCTGGAGAGTACCTTGGGAATCACTAGGAGCAGGTGGAGTAGGCGGACCATGAGTGAAAGAAGTCATGGCGAAGACTCCAGATGTCTTTCCCTTCTGATACAAAGGACAATCTTTCTTGAAATGACCAGGCTGCAAACAGACATGATAGAGATTGTTCCTGGTATCCTGAGGTGGAGGAACAGCAGCACCAACTAAAGTAGGGCAACTATTGGATAGTGTCCCCTCTGATCACACTTGAAGCAGGTGATAGAAGATAGGTCGATAGGATGCTTCCAAGGAGTAGATCCTAAACCATAATTCTTGAGCCAATTTTGCTTCTGCTGATGGAAATTAGGCTTCCTCTTCTTAGAGTTTCCGGAACCAGGCTGAGATGGAGAAGCACGAGGAATAGAAGCTTCCTTAGAAGTGGGATTCTCATATCTGATGGCCATGTCCATCAACTCCGTGAATGTACCATGAACATGAGAAATGAGACGATCATAAAACTATGGGCGAGCTCCAGCTATAAATTTCTCATTCTTCTTAAGAGAGGTGTCCATCAGGCCAGGACCAAACTTGGAAAGTTCATTGAACTTCCGCTCATACTCAGAAAATGACATGCTCCCGTGCTTAAGATCCATAAACTCCCTATATAGCTGGGACTTCCCGGCTTCGGGCATCCACTTTTCCACAAAAGCCTCCCTGAAAAGAGATAGATAGAAAATCTTAAGATAGATTTCAAAGAGAAAACGCTGAAACGAGTTCAAAAACCAACACTAGAAGATACCTAAACTCCTCCTAAGAAATATCTGCCTCCACAGTCTAAGCTGTGACAGACTCCCACCAATCCTGGGCTGCCTCCTGCAACTGCCAAGCTGCCAACTGACGCTTCTGAGCCTCAGTAATCTCCAAACCAGTAAAAATCCTCTCAAGACTCCTCAACCACTGCTGAGCCTCTACGATGCTCTTAGATCCAGTAAACTTGGTACCACCAAGCTGGGTGAATTCCTTGCAAAGAGTAGTGAACCTGATGGGTGCAACAGGCTCAGGAACTGGGGAAATACCACGACCCCTACCTCTGGCATTCCTAGGATTCATCTTGAAAAAATCAAGAATGAATTTTAGGACAAAGGTAAACAGAAAGACAAAGATAAGATTCAACTAGAATGGAAATCCTAATCAAAGAATGCAAATAAACAAGGTGGATTCGAAAGGAATGAAGTTAAGAAAATTGAGATTTAAAACAAGAAAATTTTATATCCAAAATAATCTTTGAAAATCCTTTAAAATCATTTGAAAAACATTTTATACTTAAAAATACGTTCTCTCACAAAGAAATGATTATGAGATTGATTTCACTCATTCTAGGGTATTTCTACCCTATCTCTAATGAGTTTTTACTCCATAGGCTATGGTTTGCCTAAAACCAAAGCTCTGATATCAAATGTAACGACCCACTATTTTGGACCATTCAAATCGACAATAAATCCACACATGTCGGACTTGAATAATACAAAACAATAGATTGTAAATAAATTTAGAGCAAATAAAACCAATCACAAACACAGAATATCAGAATAACTCGCAGCGGAAATAAAATATATAGTGGTTCATGAAGCCACTACAATACATAGTCTCAAAACAGATACAAAATACCATAGTCTGAAAACAGATACAACAGAAGTCTGAATACATAAGTTCTCAAATACATAAGCAAAGCTGAATAGGAAATAACTGAAATGGAAAGACAACTAGATAGACAGATAAACTCCAGCAATCTCTATCTCCAAAAGGTGAATCCAAAGCTGTGATACTCAGGCTGACCCGAGCGTAAAGCAAAACACAAAACACTCGAATCAGGACACACATACTTATACAATGTAAATCAACTCAAGTGAATAGTAATAGGAATGCATCAATAACTTAAAGGATGCTTGGGATCGCCCATCCTTTAAGGATCCGTTAAACTATCTACTATGTAGTAAGATACGCTATTATAATAATGTCTAAAGTAAAGTAAACTATCAAAATAGCGTTAAGGTTTTACATTTTCCACCTTAACACATTTTTATATTCCCATAGTCTATACAGTACCGTAATCTCCCCCGTAATGGGCGTCGTCAGATGGCACTCCATAGGTATGGTACAAAACAAACTCGTAGTAAAGCACGCTATGGTAGGTGACACGGCACAACTAGGCAATGCCAGAGTAGATATACCAATTACGCATCCGGACTGTTGGGAACGCAAAGCCGCAGCAATCGCCAAACTCGAGCCACACTCCCGAATCAAGGGGTGCACCCAATCAATCACAAAGTAATAGAATAGTATACGATGGAATGTGTCCGATAAGAGAAGCCACCTCATTAGCCCGGAATCGCTCCTGCTTTAGCCACCTTATGCTAACTCAAGGGAGTTAGGTCCACGTAAATATACCTTAGGATCGTCGCCACCATCCTACTTTATTCTAAAATCTCCATCGCGTACACAGTTGTTAAAGTGGTTTTCGGTATCGACAGAGAGTACGTCCATATCCAATCCCGGTCTCTTTAACAACCAATCGTTATTATAACCCGTGGTTATAAATTTCAAAATGGTTTATATTTGAAATCAAAACATATTCATTTTAAACCATTTAAATTCGATGTCAATATCCTTTAAAATAATATTCATTTCCAAAGTTGTAGCAATTCTAAGTTCATTCATTCAATTATAACAATTTCAAAACATTGTAATTTTAGCATTCGCATCGTTACATGTATATTTTCCCACACTTCACATTTGAAAACCAATTTCAAATCACATTTCACCTTTCAACTTTTGAAAATCAATTTCAAATCAATTTCCTTACGTGGAATACATTTCCAAATATTTCTTTTAAAAATTCACTTAGAACTTTTAATTTATATTTTAAAAGCCACTTTGGAAAATATACTCGGCTTTATAGTGAAAATACACTTTCACTTCAAAACAGTCCATTTAAACCAATTAAATAAATCCTTATCGATTTATTTCAAATTTACGTTCAAAATCTGTAAATTTACTTTCACACTTAAAAATAAATCAGCGTTTATTTTTAAAACAAATTCCCCTTTCATTTCATAAATTCCATTTTGAATTTACATTTCAAAATATTCATTTTTAACACTAAATCAACTTTCAAATTGATTTCTCAATTTTTATTTCAATATCAAATCGATTACAAATGCAAACGTAAGTTTTATTCCAATAGAACAAAACATTGCCAATTTATTTCTAAGGTTAATTCCAAATAACAAATCATTTGCAAATCGACTTCCAATGATTTATTTTCCATTACCAAATTAATTACAAATTTGATTTCTAAATTTATTTTCAACTCCAAATAAATTTCCATATCGATTTCTCAAAGATACATTTTCAAATACCAAATCAATTACAAATTGATTTCTTAAAGCTTATTAATTTTAAATAAATTCCTTTATTCTTTCCAATTATTCAAAATTCCCTTTTTAATGAATTCTTCAACTTTTGAACAATATTCAAAACTCATTCATTAATATCTTTTCCCATATTTCGGAATTTATTCGGTAAGATTTCGAAAATCAATTTTAATACCTTAAATTCCTTCTTTCAAATAAATTCAATTCTTAAAAATAAATTCATTTGAAGTTTTCCGCTTTAATTCCAAAATCCAATTTATATTCATTTCTGGTATCCAACGATACCAAAAATACATTCGGCTAAATTTTAGCCTTCAACAGTTTCAATTATCAATAAATCATCCACAGATTATCAATAAATCACATCATTTACATATGAAATAATATTCAAACAATTTGAGGAATCCAGTTGGATCCCTCCAACCTGTTTCCCTGCATCCACAGATGTTAGCACAATACCAATTCCACTTCGAGGTGGAATATCGCGGTATATGGGATTTATAAAAATATCATCCGCTATTATGCGGCGCAATAGGGTCTCATCCGCTATATAATGCGGGAAATCAACAACTGCAATATATACATATGCCAATATATATATATATTGCTAAATATATAGATATATCCTACTATATCTAATATCACATCCAAATAGCAATCAATCAATAACTAGAGAAAAAAAATCAAATTTCCAATTTGAGTGAGAAGATCTCACCTTTGCTTTTAAATTTGCAATCCAATCCATTCCAGTTTGTTTTCTTCCCGATTAAAGACCTTGTATAAACATTTGATAATTTTATTAACACTCGAACAAATCGAACAACCCAATTACCACCTAATAATTTATTTAATCAAATGATTAAATTTTAAGCCAACTTTTCTTCCTGGAAACCTTTTAGTAACTACCAAATTTTATAACTACCAAATTTTACTGTATATACATTTATATTTTATTTTCTGAAAATAAACAAGTCTATTTGACAAATTTAATATCTCTAAAGCATTATTTTTTAAATTAAACGAGTAACTCGAAAACAGATATACATTTGTTTCTTCAAGCATATATACTTTAAATCAATTCAGAAATTAAACTACCGTACCTCACTGCTCGATCGATTTTGAGATGACCAAGCCTTCATCACCGGGCCTGACCACCACCTGAGCTCCATCGCTACTCAGACTCGCGACAACACACGATGTCGGAACCGCCTACATCGCGATTGTTCCCATCGCGCTGCCACCCTAATTCGTCGCTGCCTCCCACGCGAATGTGAACCACCACCATCATCGAGTACCTACGCGAATTCGAGCTATCTCCTCCGACATCGAGAACCACGCGAAGTAAAATCCCAGATCTAGGTTCGCGATCCCTCACTCGCACGCGAACGCCACGCGACTCGCCTCGTCATCATCACGATGCCCTAGCTACTCGCGAATTCATTGCCACCCAACATCCCACGCATCACAAGACGTTGCGCACTCCTCCTTCCTGTTCGAATGAATTTGAACTCGTGGCTCTTTGTTTTGGATCGAACGATTCTGCTCTTAGCTCGGTGCCATTTTTCTCGTTTGATTTTCTTGTTTTTGTTTGGAAGCTCGGTATAATTTCTAAGTTAAAGAGGGGAAAGAACAAAGAACGCGGCCATTAATTGATTTCGAACGAAAGTTGTTTTCATTTTGTTTATTTGAACGAGCTGATTTTTTTCTCTAGCCATTTGAACGAAATAGAGAGGAGACAAGAGAACGTGATTTGGCAGAAAGTAAGTCGGTATTGAAAAGTTATAGGGTGGCTGTTGATTAAAATTTTATATTTTTATATTCAAAAATATCTCGTTATATTATATCAGCGCGTTTGCTTATCGTACGATCACACAATAATTCTGATCACTTCGAAAATTGAAATCCAGTAATAATACAATATTACGGATCCAATGGAACTGGTTTCGTCGAATTCTGAGACTGTGCCCCGGAACGCTATTTTTAAATATCGATTAAACGATACAATTTCAAAACTGAACAAAACAGTTTCAAATTCAATTCCGAAACTTTTATTATCTTCAGTATAATCAATATGAATTTTCAAAGCCTTGAAAATATTTTTAATCGGCTTAAAAATCGAGATTCAACATTTTTACCCAATTGCCATAATTAAATTCAGAAATTTAATTGCCAAATTCCATTCTGATATTTGAATTTCAAATTAAATTATCATTCGAATATTTAAACTCAAATAAATATTCACATTGCAAATATCAAAAATTCAGGGTCGTTAAAATCTTCCCCCCTTAAAATAATTTCATCCCGAAATTACAAGTAAAGAAGAATGATCCAATATCCGTTTATCATTTAACCAAACCAAACAGTTTTCTCAAATTTTCAAAACAAATCTTTTTATTAAAGATTATCATTTCAACTAACTGTCCAAACACTTTCATAGTTTTCAAACAACTTCATTTTACTTCACAATTCAAATTTAAATTCGAATTCAAAATTTTAAATTGTCCAAAATTTCTCAAAAATTTTCTAACTCTTGAAATTTTTGAAAAATTTCGCCAGCGTCTCCTTTGCGCGGCTAATACGGTACGACTACAAAACGTCCCTACGGACCCTCAGATTCCAAAAGAAAACAAAATGCCAAGTGGCAAAATAAAAAACTCATCAAATTTCATATTGAAATTTAAATACATACCTTTTTGTCGAGTAAATTCAAATTCATCTTCGAAATCAAAATCCAATTCCAAATACCCTGTATATTTTACTGAACAATAATGTCCAAATTCACTTATTGTATTTCCAAAACCAATTTACTTAAGAATTTTCCTCAATTCATTTCTTAAGTTCAATATAAGTGTTTACATACTTCTTATATTTATTTTCACTTCACAAACAAAGTTATATATTCATTTCCTTTCAACTTTGCATTTTCAATCCCATTCGAATTCAATTACAATTTCAATTCTATTTGAATTTATTTCAAATCTCAATACTTTTATTTCCAAAAAAATTCATTCAGATTTTCATTTTAAATTTTCTTGAATTCGATTCATCTTTAACTTCGAAGATTGAATCTTATTTACCTTTTCTAGTTCAATTCCTAGATTCCCATTACAATTTGAAAATCAAATTTCCGTTAACAAAATTTTTTCAAATTTTCAAAATTTTTCTAACTCCCAAAATTTTCAGAAAATTTTGGCGGAGTCTCCTTTGTACGGAGGAGCTTTTGCAATTTGACAAAAGATATAAATATATATACATCGACCCACTCGGTCGGAAAAGCAGAAAAACAGTTCATATTTCCTATTTTTATTGCGTAGGCATACCTTTTTAGCACTTTAAGCAAAGCGGTTTATTTATTAGCTTATTGCGCAACCAAAAATGCAGCCAAACGGCATCAAAAACCTGCACTTACTCAATTTAAACAGGTAAGTGACAAATATAGGAAATTCATTAACATTTCATTTATTTCAATAGCAAATACATATATTTCATAAGCAATAGATTCAAAATAAATTCCATTAGCAATCATATGGTTTCGATACAAATTGAATCACTTTCATCTAATTCACATTCAATTTCTATTCAATTCAATGGTTTACAATTCATTTTCTTCCATTCTATTCATTTTTAAATGAATCAAACTCATATCTATTTCAATTGATACAAAAATCAATTTCTATTTGCTTTTATTAACTCATAGAATTTATACAGTCTCGTTTTTGTCAAATGATAATTCTTTCTATTCAGATTTGTTAATATTCATGCAACTAAATGATTACTTAAGCTAACAATCATTTAAATTGATTCCATTCAATTTAACTTACATTCCATATTCTCATTCATTTCATTTGAACCATTTCACAAAAAATTTCTTAAGTCGAGCATTTATTCAATATTTACTTAAGCTATTTCACTTCAAAACTCAAGTTCATTTCCTGGTAAACAATTTCCAATTTCAATTCTTGATTTGATTTTCATTTATCAAATTTATTCCATTCACTAATTTAATTCAATTAGTATATTCACTTATTCTTTTTAAATTTCACATTTCCATATTCAATTCATCGTGAATTCATTTTATCAATAACAAGGAAATTTTCAATTTATTTCTACTACCCACTTGAATTTATATACAAATTCAAACCATTTTAAGTTTAGCTTACAACTCAACTTTAGTTTAACCAATTCAATCTCCAATTCATTATTTCTTGAATTAATAAATTATCAAGTTTATTTACTTGAATTCAATCCATTTCATTATTCAATTCCAATTCATTCATTTACAAATGTAGCTTCATTGGTTCACTCACAAATTCATTTCTTTTCAATTTGAATTTCATTACAATCAAACTTTAAATATTTTATAAGTTATCAACTTATTTTACATTCCATTTGTGAATTTTATTTTCAAATATTTTCTTGGAATTCTATTTTAATTATAAATCTCATTTACAATTACATTTACAAATTCATTCGTATATGAATTCATTTTCTCATCTTTCAATTCATATTTAAAATTTTCATTTGTTAAATGAATTTATCTTCAAATCTTTAGTTACATCATTTTATTTCTTATTCATTTTTCATATAACAATGATAATATTTCAATGTTATCACTTCCTAACAACCAAGCATCCATATACTATGATAATTCATAGAAAATCATTTCTTTTCTATACAAAAATAGTTTTGGGTAAAATTATTTCATTCACCCTATTTTTAAAACAATACTGTGTCAGTTTATCTTGTTTAAGAGTTTAGAAACCCCTATCGATTACAGTTGGCCAGACTGCACCGATCAGAATCTATAAACAATCAACCGATAAGTCAACACAATACAAAACAAATTTTATATTCACTAACAAATACGCACTCATATCTATTATTACACTCAACTCATTCTAGAGTACTACTAACTCTATCTCTAATGAGTAACACACAACAGAGCCAAGGGTTGTCGCTTAACCGGATGCTCCGATACCACATGTAACGATGCGATTTTTCGACGCTCGAAAATCGACATTAATACGTCCAATGTATCAAATGCCTCGTAATCAAATGCCGGAAAACCGAACCATTAGGGTTAAAAAAAAGAAGAGATAGAAGAAGACAGAAGAAAAAGAGAACAGAAAAACAGAAACAGAAACAATATCAGAATCTCACATTTCGCAGCGGAACAATATATAATAGATAAATCAATAATCTTTACAACAAAGACTATATCAGTTTATACATACATCAATCAGATTCAATGTACAACTCAATACAACAATGGACAGTTATAGAAACTTGTCCTCATACAGAATACACAGCGGAATAAATAAACAAGTACGGGAGTACGTCTCACCATCCAGCTTATCCCCAAAGCTCCAGAATATCTAGAATATCTTGATAAAAATAACTCTAGGCTTCCCGTGTGGAAAATTATGGGCACCTAGAGTTTAGAAGGGAATAATAAACTCCGAGTCAGTCATGGTGACTGGTGTGAGATCGTAAAACAGTTATTGTCACAAAGAAATAAAACAGATTCGCAATGCTTTTTTTTGAAAATGAAACTACCATAAGACCTCCCACCACACACACAATGCAAACGCAGAATTGGAGGAGATTTCTTCTTATGATAGTCAAAGATGCTTACTACGCCAATCATTGGATTATTATTATTAATGTCTAGTGTTAAAAACATTTTCGAAAGTACAATATTAATCTTAGCCAGCATACGACCAGTATCGTATGCCTACTATAGCTACCATCGAAACAATGGTGGCCACCATAAGTAAATGGCAGGTTCTACAACTAAAACCGTACAAGTTCCGTAGTGGGAAATGGATTTCCAACAAATGGTCAGGCTAAGGAACTTCCTTTCCTACTGCCGAATGGGGTCGCCTCTGGCTGGACGTCCCGAGAGACAAACTGCTCTCTGCCAAACAAGGCCGGGTTACCCCTGTAACTAGGTAACTCACGAATATTTCATCCCCCGGTCCTTTGGGACCTTTATCCGAGCTCTCGGTAACCAACATCACACATAATAAATAAAGTGTGTCCACATGAGTAAGTATCTGGGCTCCATACCATGATACCACCCCTTTCCAGAAGGAAATGACATACCCTAAAGGGCGCGACCCTCATAACCTTGCCGCAACATTCCTGTTTCGACCATTTCCGGGTTGTTGAGGCCCTGACGAAGTCTCGTCCACAAAGCTACGCTTTTTCACAAAGCCACGCTTTGATCACAAATGATCAATAAATGATCATCATTACAGCAACACTCAGCATGCCACATTACCAAATTGGGAATATATCGCTGATAAATTTCAACTACATAACCTCTGAGCTCGTACGTCTCAGAGAAGGGTGTTAAGCTAAGAGAATAAATTCTCCGCCACCAACAGAAATATATTTGAAAGAAATCAGCTTTATATCTCAAAATGTAATGTCAGACACGTAACCATACAAGTCTGTTCCAGGTTCGAACAGAACCGAAGGCACTTCAAAAGAAGCCCTTGCAATCCGGATATTCGCAATCCCGATAAAACTTCCCATCACAAAGAAATCTCAATACCGTAGCTAACGGTGCAGAGACAATCGATAGGTCATCCTAACGTTTTCACAAATACCCGGTCTTCACCACCAGTCTTCAATACGATCCATATCGTCGTATTATTATTCGGAATGGGTTATCTGACACAAAGGTCCTTTCTCGGCTAAACCGAATAATAAGCGTTTGTTTTTAAAAACAAATTCAAGTGCTATCTCAAAGGCAATATTGATAATCGGTGATTTAACTATCAACAATATTCACAACAATCATCAGATTTAATAATTTTCCCAAATTATTTAATTTCAAAATATCTTCACGAGATATATATATTTTCCCACACTTCACATTTGAAAACCAATTTCAAATCACTGGTATCACCACGTTGTAAGGACCCGATTCTTCGACTTCCGAAAATCGACATCGATACGTCCACTGTATCAACTGCCGAACAAACGAATGCCGGAAAACCGAATTCTTAGGGTTTAAAAGAAGAGGTAGAAGAAAAGATAGAAGAAAAAGAAAGAAGAACAATAGAACAACATCAGAAACAGAACAATATCAGAATCTCACATATCGCAGCGGAACAATATATAATAGTCGAATCAATAATCTTTTAAACAAAGAACTATATCAGTTTTATACAATACATCAATCAGAGTCAATATACAACTCAATACAACAATGGACAGTTATATAAACTTGTCCTCATACAGAATACACAGTGGAAATAATAAACAAGTACGAGAGTACGCTTCGCCATCCAGCTTGCTTCCAATGCTCCAGAATATCCAGAATATCCTGATAACATAACTCTAGGCTGCCCGGGTGGAAATTTATGGGCACCCAGAGTTTAGAAGGGAACAATAAACTCCGAGTCAGTCATGGTGACTGGTGTGAGATCGTAAAACAGTTATTTTCACAAAGAAAATAAAATTTATTCGCAATGCTTTTGGAAAATGAAACTACCATAAGACCTCCCGCCACACACACAATGCAAACGCAGAATTGGAGGAGATTTCTTCTTATGATAGTCAAAGATGCTTACTACGCCAATCATTGGATTATAATTATTAATGTCTAGTGTAGAAAACATTTTGAAAGTATAATATTAATCTTAGCCAGCATACGACCAGTATCGTATGCCTATTATAGCTACCATCTAAACAGTGGTGACCACCATAAGTAAATGGCAGGTTCTACAACTAAAACCGTACAAGTTCCGTATTGGGAAATGGATTTCCAACAAATGTATTCCAGTGATTTGAAATTTTTAAAAGAAATATTTGTAAATGTATTCCACGTAAGGAAATTGATTCGAAATTTATTTTCAAAAGTTGAAAGGTGAAATGTGATTTGAAATTGGTTTTCAAATGTTAAGTGTGGGAAAATATACATGTAACGATGCGATTTTTCGACGCTCGAAAATCGACATTAATACGTCCACTGTATCAAATGCCACGTAATCAAATGCCGGAAAACCGAACCATTAGGGTTAAAAAAAAGAAGAGGTAGAAGAAGACAGAAGAAAGGGAGAATAGAAAAACAGAAACATAAACAATATCAGAATCTCACATTTCGCAGCGGAACAATATATAATAGATAAATCAATAATCTTTACAGCAAAGACTATATCAGTTTATACATACATCAATCAGAGTCAATGTACAACTCAATACAACAATGGACAGTTATAGAAACTTGTCCTCATACAGAATACACAGCGGAATAAATAAACAAGTACGGGAGTACGTCTCGCCATCCTGCTTATCCCCAAAGCTCCAGAATATCTAGAATATCTTGATAAAAATAACTCTAGGCTGCCCGTGTGGAAAATTATGGGCACCTAGAGTTTAGAAGGGAACAATAAACTCCGAGTCAGTCATGGTGACTGGTGTGAGATCGTAAAACAGTTATTGTCACAAAGAAATAAAACAGATTCGCAATGATTTTTTTTGAAAATGAAACTACCATAAGACCTCCCGCCACACACACAATGCAAACGCAGAATTGGAGGAGATTTCTTCTTATGATAGTCAAAGATGCTTACTACGCCAATCATTGGATTATTATTATTAATGTCTAGTGTTAAAAACATTTTCGAAAGTACAATATTAATCTTAGCCAGCATACGACCAGTATCGTATGCCTACTATAGCTACCATCGAAACAGTGGTGGCCACCATAAGTAAATGGCAGGTTCTACAACTAAAACCGTACAAGTTCCGTAGTGGGAAATGGATTTCCAACAAATGGTCAGGCTAAGGAACTTCCTTTCCTACTGCCGAATGGGGTCGCCTCTGGCTGGACGTCCCGAGAGACAAACTGCTCTCTGCCAAACAAGGTCGGGTTACCCCTGTAACTAGGTAACTCACGAATATTTCATCCCCCGGTCCTTTGGGACCTTTATCCGAGCTCTCGGTAACCAACATCACACATAATAAATAAAGTGTGTCCACATGAGTAAGTATCTGGGCTCCATACCATGATACCACCCCTTTCCAGAAGGAAATGACATACCCTAAAGGGCGCGACCCTCATAACCTTGCCGCAACATTCCTGTTTCGACCATTTCCGGGTTGTTGAGGCCCTGACGAAGTCTCGTCCACAAAGCTACGCTTTTTCACAAAGCCACGCTTTGATCACAAATGATCAATAAATGATCATCATTACAGCAACACTCAGCATGCCACATTACCAAATTGGGAATATATCGCTGATAAATTTCAACTACATAACCTCTGAGCTCGTACGTCTCAGAGAAGGGTGTTAAGCTAAGAGAATAAATTCTCCGCCACCAACAGAAATATATTTGAAAGAAATCAGCTTTATATCTCAAAATGTAATGTCAGACACGTAACCATACAAGTCTGTTCCGGGTTCGAACAGAACCGAAGGCACTTCAAAAGAAGCCCTTGCAATCCGGATATTCACAATCCCGATAAAACTTCCCATCACAAAGAAATCTCAATACTGTAGCTAACGGTGCAGAGACAATCGATAGGTCATCCTATCGTTTTCACAAATACCCGGTCTTCACCACCAGTCTTCAATACGATCCATATCGTCGTATTATTATTCGGAATGGGTTATCTGACACAAAGGTCCTTTCCCGGCTAAACCGAATAATAAGCGTTTGTTTTTAAAAACAAATTCAAGTGCTATCTCAAAGGCAATATTGATAATCGGTGATTTAACTATCAACAATATTCACAACAATCATCAGATTTAATAATTTTCCCAAATTATTTAATTTCAAAATATCTTCACGAGATATATATATTTTCCCACACTTCACATTTGGAAACCAATTTCAAATCACTGGTATCACCACGTTGTAAGGACCCGATTCTTCGACTTCCGAAAATCGACATCGATACGTCCACTGTATCAACTGCCGAACAAACGAATGCCGGAAAACCGAATTCTTAGGGTTTAAAAGAAGAGGTAGAAGAAAAGATAGAAGAAAAAGAAAGAATAACAATAGAACAACATCAGAAACAGAACAATAT
Organism: Allium fistulosum; assembly: GCA_030737815.1. Lineage (NCBI taxonomy): Eukaryota > Viridiplantae > Streptophyta > Magnoliopsida > Asparagales > Amaryllidaceae > Allium > Allium fistulosum. The sequence continues at coordinate 926,550,436 of CM060906.1, forward strand.
CAGAATCTCACATATCGCAGCGGAACAATATATAATAGACGAATCAATAATCTTTTAAACAAAGAACTATATCAGTTTTATACAATACATCAATCAGAGTCAACATACAACTCAATACAACAATGGAAAGTTATATAAACTTGTCCTCATATAGAATACACAACGGAAATAATAAACAAGTACGAGAGTACGCTTCGCCATCCAGCTTGCTTCCAATGCTCCAGAATATCCAGAATATCCTGATAACATAACTCTAGGCTGCCCGGGTGGAAATTTATGGGCACCCAGAGTTTAGAAGGGAACAATAAACTCCGAGTCAGTCATGGTGACTGGTGTGAGATCGTAAAACAGTTATTTTCACAAAGAAAATAAAATTTATTCGCAATGCTTTTGGAAAATGAAACTACCATAAGACCTCCCGCCACACACACAATGCAAACGCAGAATTGGAGGAGATTTCTTCTTATGATAGTCAAAGATGCTTACTACGCCAATCATTGGATTATTATTATTAATGTCTAGTGTAGAAAACATTTCAAAAGTATAATATTAATCTTAGCCAGCATACGACCAGTATCGTATGCCTACTATAGCTTCCATCTAAACAGTGGTGACCACCATAAGTAAATGGCAGGTTCTACAACTAAAACCGTACAAGTTCCGTATTGGGAAATGGATTTCCAACAAATGTATTCCAGTGATTTGAAATTTTTAAAAGAAATATTTGGAAATGTATTCCACGTAAGGAAATTGATTTGAAATTTATTTTCAAAAGTTGAAAGGTGAAATGTGATTTGAAATTGGTTTTCAAATGTTAAGTGTGGGAAAATATACATGTAACGATGCGATTTTTCGACGCTCGAAAATCGACATTAATACGTCCACTGTATCAAATGTCGCGTAATCAAATGCCGGAAAACCAAACCATTAGGTTTAAAAAAAAGAAGAGGTAGAAGAAGACAGAAGAAAGGGAGAACAGAAAAACAGAAACAGAAACAATATCAGAATCTCACATTTCGCAGCGGAACAATGTATAATAGATAAATCAATAATCTTTACACCAAAGAATATATCAGTTTATACATACATCAATCAGAGTCAATGTATAACTCAATACAACAATGGACAGTTATAGAAACTTGTCCTCATACAGAATACACAGCGGAATAAATAAACAAGTACGGGAGTACGTCTCGCCATCCAACTTATCCCCAAAGCTCATAATATCTAGAATATCCTGATAAAAATAACTCTAGGTTGCCCGTGTGGAAAATTATGGGCACCCAGAGTTTAGAAGGGAACAATAAACTCCGAGTCAGTCATGGTGACTGGTGTGAGATCGTAAAACAGTTATTTTCACAAAGAAATAAAACAGATTCGCAATGCTTTTTTTTGAAAATGAAACTACCATAAGACCTCCCGCCACACACAATGCAAACGCAGAATTGGAGGAGATTTCTTCTTATGATAGTCAAAGATGCTTACTACGCCAATCATTGGATTATTATTATTAATGTCTAGTGTTAAAAACATTTTCGAAAGTACAATATTAATCTTAGCCAGCATACGACCAGTATCGTATGCCTACTATAGCTACCATCTAAACAGTGGTGGCCACCATAAGTAAATGGAAGGTTCTACAACTAAAACCGTACAAGTTTCGTAGTGGGAAATGGATTTCCAACAAATGGTCAGGCTAAGGAACTTCCTTTCCTACTGCCGAATGGGATCGCCTCTGGCTGGACGTCCCGAGAGACAAACTGCTCTCTGCCAAACAAGGCCGGGTTACCCCTGTAACTAGGTAACTCACGAATATGTCATCCCCCGGTCCTTTGGGACCTTTATCCGAGCGCTCGGTAACCAACATCACACATAATAAATAAAGTATGTCCACATGAGTAAGTATCTGGGCTCCATACCATGATACCACCCCTTTCCAGAAGGAAATGACATACCCTAAAGGTCGCGACCCTCATAACCTTGCCGCAACATTCCTGTTTCGACCATTTCCGGGTTGTTGATGCCCTAACGAAGTCTCGTCCACAAAGCTACGCTTTTTCACAAAGCCACGCTTTGATCACAAATGATCAATAAATGATCATCATTACAGCAACACTCAGCATGCCACATTACCAAATTGGGAATATATCGCTGATAAATTTCAACTACATAACCTCTGAGCTCGTACGTCTCAGAGAAGGGTGTTAAGCTAAGAGAATAAATTCTCCGCCACCAACAGAAATGTATTTGGAAGAAATCAGCTTTATATCTCAAAATGTAATGTCAGACACGTAACTATACAAGTCTGTTCCGGGTTCGAACAGAACCGAAGGCACTTCAAAAGAAGCCCCTGCAATCCGGATATTCACAATCCCGATAAAACTTCCCATCACAAATGAAATCTCAATACTGTAGCTAACGGTGCAGAGACAATCGATATGTCATCCTATCGTTTTCACAAATACCCGGTCTTCACCACCTGTCTTCAATACGATCCATATCGTCGTATTATTATTCGGAATGGGTTATCTGACACAAAGGTCCTTTCCCGGCTAAACCGAATAATAAGCGTTTGTTTTTAAAAACAAATTCAAGTGCTATCCCAAAGGCAATATTGATAGTCGGTGATTTAACTATCAACAATATTCACAACAATCATCAGATTTAATAATTTTCCCAAATTATTTAATTTCAAAATATCTTCACGAGATATATATATTTTCCCACACTTCACATTTGAAAACCAATTTCAAATCACATTTCACCTTTCAAATTTTGAAAATCAATTTCAAATCAATTTCCTTACGTGGAATACATTTCCAAATATTTGTTTTAAAAATTCACTTAGAACTTTTAATTTATATTTTAAAAGCCACTTTGGAAAATATACTCAGCTTTATAGTGAAAATACACTTTCACTTCAAAACGGTCCATTTAAACCAATTAAATAAATCCTTATCGATTTATTTCAAATTTACGTTCAAAATCCATAAATTTACTTTCACACTTAAAAATAAATCAGCGTTTATTTTTAAAACAAATTCCCCTTTCATTTCATAAATTCCATTTTGAATTTACATTTCAAAATATTCATTTTTAACACTAAATCAACTTTCAAATTGATTTCTCAATTTTTATTTCAATATCAAATCGATTACAAATGCAAACGTAAGTTTTATTCCAATAAAACAAAACATTGCCAATTTATTTCTAAGTTTAATTCCAAATAACAAATCATTTGCAAATCGACTTCCAATGATTTATTTTCCATTACCAAATTAATTACAAATTTGATTTCTAAATTTATTTTCAACTCCAAATAAATTTCCATATCGATTTCTCAAAGATACATTTTCAAATACCAAATCAATTACAAAATGATTTCTTAAAGCTTATCACTTTTAAATAAATTCCTTTATTCTTTCCAATTATTCAAAATTCCCTTTTTAATGAATTCTTCAACTTTTTAACAATATTCAAAACTCATTCATTAATATCTTTTCCCATATTTCGGAATTTATTCGGTAAGATTTCGAAAATCAATTTTAATACTTAAAATTCCTTCTTTCAAATAAATTCAATTCTTAAAAATAAATTCATTTAAAGTTTTCCGCTTTAATTCCAAATCCAATTTATATTCATTTCTGGTATCCAACGATACCAAAAATACATTCGGCTAAATTTTAGCCTTCAACAGTTTCAATTATCAATAAATCATCCACGGATTATCAATAAATCACATCATTTACATATGAAATAATATTCAAACAATTTGAGGAATCCAGTTGGATCCCTCCAACCTGTTTCCCTGCATCCACAGATGTTAGCACAATACCAATTCCACTTCGAGGTGGAATATCGCGGTATATGGGATTTATAATAATATCATCCGCTATTATGCGGCGCAATAGGGTCTCATCCGCTATATAATGCGGGAAATCAACAACTTCAATATATACATATGCCAATATATATATATTGCTATATATATAGATATATCCTACTATATCTAATATCACATCCAAATAGCAATCAATTAATAACTGGAAAAAAAAAATCAAATTTCCAATTTGAGTGAGAAGATCTCACCTTTGCTTTTAAATTTGCAATCCAATCCATTCCAGTTTGTTTTCTTCCCGATTAAAGACCTTGTATAAACATTTGATAATTTTATTAACACTCGAACAAATCGAACAACCCAATTACCACCTAATAATTTATTTAATCAAATGATTAAATTTTAAGCCAACTTTTCTTCCTGGAAACCTTTTAGTAACTACCAAATTTTATAACTACCAAATTTTACTGTATATACATTTATATTTTATTTTCTGAAAATAAACAAGTCTATTTGACAAATTTAATATCTCTAAAGCATTATTTTTTAAATTAAACGAGTAACTGGAAAACAGATATATGTTTATTTCTTCAAGCATATATACTTTAAATCAATTCAGAAATTAAACTACCGTACCTCACTGCTCGATCGATTTCGAGATGACCAAGCCTTCATCACCGGGCCTGACCACCACCTGAGCTCCATCGCTGCTCAGACTCGCGAAAACACACGATTCCGGAATCGCCTACATCGCGATTGTTCCCATCGCACCGCCACCCTAATTCGTCGCTGCCTCCCACGCGAATGTGAACCACCACCATCATCGAGTACCTACGCGAATTCGAGCTATCTCCTCCGACATCGAGAACCACGCGAAGTAAAATCACATATCTGGGTTCGCGATCCCTCACTCGCATGTGAACGCCACGCGACTCGCCTCGTCGTCATCATGATGCCCTAGCTACTCACGAATTCATTTCCACCCAACATCGCACGCATCACAAGACGTTGCGCACTCCTCCTTCTTGTTCGAATGAATTTGAACTCGTGGCTCTTTGTTTTGGATCGAACGATTCTGCTCTTAGCTCGGTGCCATTTTTCACGTTTGATTTTCTTGTTTTTGTTTGGAAGCTCGGTATAATTTCTGAGTTAAAGAGGGGAAAGAACAAAGAACGCGGCCATTAATTGATTTCGAACGAAAGTTGTTTTCGTTTTGTTTATTTGAACGAGTTGATTTTTTTCTCTGGCCATTTGAACGAAATAGAGAGGAGACAAGAGAACGTGATTTGGCAGAAAGTAAGTCGGTATTGAAAAGTTATAGGGTGGCTGTTGATTAAAATTTTATATTTTTATATTCAAAAATATCTCGTTATATTATATCAGCGCGTTTTCTTATCGTACGATCACACAATAATTCTGATCACTTCGAAAATTGAAATCCAGTAATAATACAATATTACGGATCCAATGGAATGGGTTTCGTCGAATTTCGAGATTGTGCCCCGGAACGCTATTTTTAAATATCGATTAAACGATACAATTTCAAAACTGAACAAAACAGTTTCAAATTCAATTCTGAAACTTTTATTATCTTCAGTAAAATCAATATGAATTTTCAAAGCCTTGAAAATATTTTTAATCGGCTTAAAATTCGAGATTCAACATTTTTACCCAATTGCCATAATTAAATTCAGAAATTTAATTGCCAAATTCCATTCTGATATTTGAATTTCAAATTAAATTATCATTCGAATATTTAAACTCAATTAAATATTCACGTTTCAAATATCAAAAATTCAGGGTCGTTACATATCATATACATATATGTGTGAGTGCATGTGTAACATAATAATCCGTGAAAGGTATAATATGCCCATATGTGGATGTTGGGATTTACATCGCAACAAACATACTAGCTCATTTTGTATGTCATGTATGTTGTCCAAATATGTGCATGTATATGTGTTACAATATATATATATAGACACACAAACACACACACATATGTATGTATAAATATATTATATATAATATATGAACAAAAAACATTTATTTATAGATAAATATATATATATAGAAAGAGAGAGAACAATTATTAAAAATTATTTATAATTCAAAATTAACTTAGTTTTGCAAACACAATAATTTTAGTATTTTAATTTGTATGTATTATAAATAAAATAATGTTTTCATCTATAAATAATTAACATAAAATAATATATTGATGAAAATTTAAATATTACAATTTTCTAAAATCTAGACTTATAAAATAGAGCTTAGGAAAAATATGGAGATTTTTCAAAGTTGAATTATTATTTTTAAAAACAATTACAATGATTCCAGCAATAATTATTTAATGTAAAATAATATATTCTTAAAAATTCAAATTTTAAATTTTCAAAAATTATAGGATTATGAATGAGAGGTTACAAAAAATTTGAAGAATTTTTAAGCTAAATTATTATTTTTAATAAATCATAAACAGTTTTTCCAAAGTAATATTAATTATTAAAAATAATACAGTTTATTGAAAAATTCCTCAATTTTTTCTATATGTTTCTGAAATGATATAATATTTTTTTAAATATAAAATTGAACTTTTTAATGTAATAATTATTTTATATATAATAAACAATTCAAAATTTCAATAAATGTTAATTTAAAAATATGAATATATGTATGATAATTAATTTTAGAATTTTTAAATTCATATTATATATAAATAAGTGTACTAAAATTTTTAAATCATATATATATATATATCTTATATATGCATATATGCTATTATGAGAGAGAAATAAACACTAATATATATATATATATATATGAATTTATTAATAAATATATAAAAATAATTATTAATGACAAAAAATAATTTTTTTACAGTTAACAACGTTTGTTTATACATAAACCAAATAGTATAATAAATAAATTATGCACATAACCAAACTGATTTGTAACAACCACATCTACTTACAAAATCTCACCTAACTAAACATATAGTAGCAATATATTTAAACATATATGAAATTTCTCATTATAGGATCATAGATATAATTTAATTACTGTAATATGAATTAAAATTATCAATTTAATGATGCCTTTGAATCCACGTTGAAGCAATGACTTCCTTTCCTTTTACTGTTCTTGATTCGTCAGATTGCAAGTCCAGAATCATTGACCTCTAACTATCGAATAATATTATTTTAATTTGAAATATATTTGAGAATTTTGGAGTGGATTTAGAGCTATGTTTTAACCCGCAATGTAGAAGGTAATGGCGGCCAAAAAGGTTAGTAATTGTTTTTTTAGAGATACATATATATAGGGTTGTATTAGAGAGAAACGAGGAAAACCTTTTTACCCATTCTCACTTTATCTCAACCCATTATCTCCAAGCCAATTTCCTATATTTTAGCCACCCCTAGACCTTCCCGAAACCAAAATTTTGCAGCCCTAACGATGGGCCTTAAACCCATCTAAGCCCAAGCCAAAAGACTATGCAATTAAATCTAATTTAATCGCTTGTTGATATTGTATATTGATCGATATATTTATAACTGTTATAAATATATATAACATTATTTATTTCTCAAATCATATTCAAATTTTATAATTAATATTTCATAAATATTAATTAATTTAATTAATTTGTAACAATTATAAACTAATTAAATCGTTCGGTCTTAAGGGAATTCATCATTTCGGCTGTGTAACTCTTAGGTGTAAATTTGGTCAGCGATTAACATCAACTATTCTAATGTTAACGTTCACACGTCACTTAGCATGTGGTGTGACATTATGGCTAAATTTATCGCTTACTCATTTTCGGTAAAATCCAGTTTTAGTTTAATAAGCGTTACCCAGTTGTGACATTTGTTTACACCAATTCTCTTCGTCAAAACTATATCACTTTGGACTTATGGAATTTGGTAACGGTCAAAATTCCAACCTCATCCACATTCAACTTAATAGTCTAAATACAAAGTCTCTGGTTCAATAATAACAATTATTATTAACCGAAATGCTCTGGCCAGAGACTTTGATTTTGAGTTGACTTGAGTTGACTGTGATACTAACCGCATATAACTGAGGAGACGAATCCTCTCTTGAATAGTGCTTCACTTCCAATACTTCCATTGGACCCAGCTATAGTCACTCGATGGACGCCATGCCATGATTTGGCTATAATCAAAGTGGAGCTTTCATATTGAATATCCACAATATTCTCAAGTCGAGAGAACTGTGTAAATCAGTCACATCGTTATTTTCTGTTTGACCTTAGTTATATTAACCAACAGAAAACTATCGAGTGAGTCATTCCATAGTTATCCAATAATTATTAGTACGTAACCCTTAGATGCCTCTAGCAGTCATAAGTAATACGCTGCCCAACATTTGGAGAGCGTTACGTACTCCAGTCTCAATGGATACAACGATATCCAGTCTCGATGCATCTTGACTAGGAACATTTAAAATGGTATATTTGTTTCGTTGTGATAAATTACTCACGGTTACAACACTTTGTAACTACTATCATAAAATATACCATTTATGGATTTTTCTATTAAATATACTTATAATGAAGTTAATTAATTAATATAATCACATTATATCAAGTATATAATAGGAATAAAATACCTTTTATTTCGAACAAGATTGGTCGACGAGTTAGATATATGTAACAAATTACATAATTGCTCCTAGGGCATACCCCTAACTCTATCATATGGCACTCCATGCGGTCTCAAATGTAATGTTATATGTTGATCACATATTTCTTGAGTTTCTCATACCAGACTTACATCTAATGCTTGGTTTTTGTTTTCCTTGAATTCCATGCGTGCTCATTCAAGTAGCCTGAGAAAGGCAGGTTTTTCGTTGATGTTCGTTGGAGCTTGAGAAGACGAGCTAGATGTTTCACCAACCATAGTATTCTTATTTCCACTGCACTACTATATTGTACATACCAGCATTTGTGAAGAATGTTGTTATAACTATCCATGCTGATGATGGTGCTTAGGTTTCGTAACTCCGAAATTTATATATCGGAGTAAACCTTTGTACTGTTCCTCTGATATTATATATTATCATTCCACTGTGAGATTCTGATATTGTGTTCTCTTCTGCCTTTTTCTATTTATTTTATTTCACCCTAATAATTCATCCTTCCGACACTTGAATGATCGGCACACGAATACAGTGGATGTATTAGTGTCGACATTTGGGGGTCGAAAGGGAGGGTTCATACACATATTTTAATCATAATAAAACTTAAGAAAACTTTATAAAATTATTTTGAAATATTTTAATATATAAAGTATTTAAATAAGAATTTCTTTTGAAAATAATATTTATAAAGCATAAGTGAATATATATAAAACCAAGTATTAATAAATGTCAAAATATACTTTTAAATGATATAAACAGCATAAAACTAAAACAATATCAAAGTATAGTAGATTAAAAGTATATTTAAAATATAAAATACTTACAAGTTTAATTACTCAAAATTTAATAACTTTTAAATAAATAATCAAAAAGTTATGAATCATTTGAAGTCCATTTTGAAAACATGGATTCTTTAAAATCATTTTTGAAATTGAAAATTTTTTAAAATCGGAAAATAGATTTTAAAACCTTTTTGAAAAATGAAGAGAGATCAAAGTAGTGCTACTATGGTTTTAACAAAATAATCTATGACTCTATAACTTATCTGGATAGCTTGAATCTTCAAAACTCATAAGTCTTTGATCTCTAACTTTTGAATCTCTATATCAACCACTTGAGTCTACTCTTAATACTATGCAGTCTTCTAAATATACACTTGTCTAATATCCTGCACTATATACTATATATAACTGGATAAAAACATTAGTATCTATATTTTATATAATGTCCTATGGTTCTTGTCATCAAAACCAATGTCTAAGGTACTAACACGAAAGATCATGGTTCTACCCTCAATAGCCCGCAGAGCCCTGGAAGGCCTAAGTTTATAAGAATTAAAGGCGCTATAGACGAGATCCAGGCTCCAAAGGCAATTAGGTGCAACTTATGTGGAGTGTAGGGCGATAAGAAGAATCTTTATACTTCTGCAACTTGGCATTTATATTGTTTCTAGTTGTTTGAGTTGATAGTAAATGACTTTGTATGAGTTGGTGTTAATTGTATTTGTTTGAGAATTTGTTTTTCTATTTGATATGGAGTGCATGTTTGTAGTACTACTTATTGTTGTGTAATATGTTAGTTTGAGTTGTTGCTGTGTAAACCATTGTTGTGTAATATGTTTGTTCCAGGTTTCTGTTTGAAACCTATTTTAACATGGGCATCATTACAAATATCGTCAGTAGGCGCATTTTCAGATATCGCCTACTGCCGATATTTGAAATAGCACCCTAGTAAACCAAGTTTCAAACAGAAATCTAAAATAGTCAACATATTACATTCCATACTACATATTACATACCATAAAATATTTTTGAAATCACCTATAGAATACAACATTAACATCACCATATTTTCGACATTAAATTCGAATCCAAGGCAACATCTGATACAACAGTAAATCCATAATACTAACATTAAATTCAACTTCCAATAAAACATACCCGAAAATTCAACATCAACAAACTACCCCTTAATCTCTTAGGTTGCGAACTTCCCAAGGAGTCTTTATTTTTTGCCTCCTCCGCTGTAATGGAACATCGTCCGATGAATCCTCCTTTTGGTTATCTCCTTTTTCGCTTTCCATTGGTGGCATGGTTTGCGAAGGTTGTAAAGGACCGGGTCTATATTTCTTTTGGGAAGCTTGTAAAGATGATCCTTCTTTTTGATTGCAATGTCTTTGGTATGTGAGAGTGGTAGGAGGAAGCTCGTAGTCTGCTGGCAGTGCTTTTATGAGCGCGGGAGGAGGAATAGCATGAGGGGGTGGTGCGGGTTTTGATAGCTTGTTCTTCCCTAAAATTGTTTGTAAAATACGCTTCACATTAAAGCATTTAACCATTGAACACTCTAGTACTTCTTTGGATATCTCATCATGGTAAATGTCGTCCGCCTGCCAAAAAAGTAATTATAACATATAAATTAATTATAGTTAAGTAATCAATGTGTGTACATAACACACTCCTTTCAAGAGGAGCTCTAGGCGTGTATGGTTCTGTCACAATGGGAATTTCCTTGCCACGTAGAACATAGCGGCGCATGATGTTCCAATACCAATAATTAAATTCTTTGTCCTAAAAGTGAGGTCCCTTTCTCGTTGGTGTGTAGATGGCGATGATTCCAGCTCTCAGTCGCCATATCATACTCCCAGATGCCATATCAATCATGTAAAAAGGAGCGTTTTCTTGCCAATTTTGTTGCATACCAAATTGTCGCATAGCTCTATTTGGAAGATGATACGATACATCACTCATGCAAATGAGTAGAACCCGTGCAGTCCATAAATGACCAGAGACAGTGCATAAGTTAGGAAGCTTTCCAAGCACATGTGCGTATAGGGTCCTGTCATAGAATCATAGTCAAGTACATCAAACTCATTGCGGTAGAAAATAACATTTCGCCTAGGAGACTTCGCGGTGCTCTTCGGTCTGACCCACCTAAAAGAGGAAGTTACTATGAATTATGGGATCAAATAATGTATATGTAACCAAATTAAGCAACAAATATACCTAGAATCATAAGGTAGAGATACATCCACATCCGTCATCTTCGTCGTTATTATCCCAACCGAAAGGTATGTCCAACACCATAACTGCAAATGTGTATACACATAAGATTCAATGTATATTAAGATACGGAATAAATGCATATGAAGGGTGATAATGATAATACTTGTACTAGATTCAAACAACCAGCAATAGACTGGTTCTCTTGCAAAGCAAGCTCGACAACTCCGTGTATGTGTAGGCTAAAACTACACTACCCCACGAATATTGATGGAAAACATCAAAGTCCTCAAGAAATGGAAGCCACTTGAGCCATATACAAGTGTTCAAATGGTCACAAACTAAACATGAAGTGATGATATACAAGATAATGGCTCGAGAGCGCTACGCAATCTGAATCTCGGATGCATCTGCTGGAATATCATCTGCAAGCTGCTCTCTAAACCAAGTAGTAACAATCATCTCAATACCCCACTTATGTTCCTTAGGAGGAGATAGACTTAGGAGCGACTCGCACAACTCCATGTAACCTTGCGGCTCAGGTTTGCTCAAATGGAGCACCATCTATGGGTAAACCAAGCAAAATAGCAACATCAACCAATGTAATGGTCATCTCCAACCCGAAGGTGGAATGTAGATGTCTCCGGCCTCTATCTATCTACCAAAGCGGTGATAAGATGATCCAATTGGGTGCACCCCAACCTCATGGTAAGTGAAAAGCCGGCTCGATCTATCAGCTCTAGCACGACGGGATGAGACAAGGTGACTTTCTTCATTTTAGACGAGTATTAATGGTCCTATCTGAAGTAGTGCGCTGTCAAAAAACAACATAAGCACTACGTATAACCAACATCGATGTATATTTCTATTCGATATGAAAGTATATTATCTCCATCCATGCACGGTTGCTCGTTCGATGTCATTCTTGCAAATACAATACGCTACCATCTATCGGTCCCGATAGCATCTCGGAGTAATCTACACAAAATTCAGCTATTTGCTAAATACAAAATCTATTTCAACTATAACCAACAATGTCCAACATCTACTTAAACAAGGTAAAAGCAACAAATTTGTGAATTCCATTCTTCCACAACTAGTTATACAAGTTCAAAACAATAAATTTATCAAATTTAACAGAACTCTAAGTTGCAAAAAAATTGGAGATTGAGAGTAGAAATGAAACCTATAGGAGCTTCTTATAATGAAGAGCAAGCCATGCTTCAAAGTGACAAAGAAATATAGGAAATTTGAAACAAAATTTGAAGTGGGAAAAAATTAGGAAAATTTTTGTTTTTGTTATATTTGGTGTTTGCGCCAAAATTGGTCACAAACAGTCAATTGTCGATGAAAGCACCAGTTCACAATCACAGATTACAGATAATGGGTATGTAGAGAAATAATAATGATGAACACTCAGAAAATTCCAGGGAAAACAGTAAAAAACACAGAATTTATAGTGGTTCGGCGATCTTGCCTACGTCCACTCTGAAGTTGATGATTTTATTGATGTTCACTTGATGATTTCAATTGATTACAGCAGGTTACCGTCGATAATAATGATTTACAGCAGTGAAATTCATTTGTAGCAGCAACAATGGAGTTTAGAACTGGATCCGGCAGAGTCTGGACGTTGGAGAATTCAAAGAAGAAGAAGATCCCCTTTTTGTATGCCCTGGGGCTCTATTTATAGGTGTAGAAGGCTGATATTTTGCTTAGAGCTCGGGAGACTCCCTCTGGCACGTGACTAGGCCCGCGCGCTCAAACCCGCGAAGTTTCAGCCCGATCCATGATCGATACGAATGGATTTTATATCGATCAAGATTTCATCCAATGGAGTCGAAATTTGGCGTGGACATTCTTTAGCATGCACGTAAGCTTCTGTGAAAATTTCGTAGCATTTGGACTTGTAGATTAGGAGATATGATCAATACAAAATGGAGGCTTTCGGTAGGCTGATTGGTTCGACTCGATCACATCGACTCGCTCTTGTTCGAATCGATAGCTGCGCGTGACTGTGGGTTGACGTGGCGCTTGAATCTTTGGATCGCTTCGCTTTCGATGCCGAGTTGAACGAGTTATTCTTGAACTTCATCTCATTCGTATCGATGGTGATACCTTGTTCGTATCGATAAAAGATGCACAGTTCGCATCGATGAAGGCTTCTCAGTTCGTATCGATGGTCACGTTCTGTTCGTATCGATGAAGGTGGTGTAGTTCGAATTGATGGAGGTTGGCTCATTCGTATTGATGAAGTTGCTCCAACTTGATGGATACGAACAAATGAATATGTGATGGATACAAACAGAAGATGGGGTGATGGATACGAAGTAACGACTACTTGATGGATACGAACTAAGGAGCCTTGATGGATTCGAACAAGGCCTTCCAGGATGGATACGAACTAGGCAACTGCCGTATGAAGTGGAGCTTGTTCGATGGTGGAGTTGAGTAGATCGATACGAACAAGCATATTCTCTCGATGGATACGAAATGGCACATCCTGATCGATTCGAGCAAATGCTTGCTGATGGATACGAACAAGGTCAATGCGAAGTATGCCGCTTTTGGATGGATACGAAGTAGACCCCGGTGCTGTAGTTGATGGATGCGAAGTAGGCTATGGTGATTGATGCGGAGCTGATCGAGTCGAAGTAGGCCCTGGTGATCGATGCGAAGCTGATCGAGTCAAAGTAAGCTTCCCTGAAGGATTCGAACTCGATCGATTCGAACAGAGGCTAGTTGATGGATTCGAACTCGATCGATTCGAACAGTGGCTGGTTTTCATCCAATCTTGCATCGATCATAACTTGAGCATATGAACTCGGATTGACTTGAAATTTGGAACGTTGGCTCTCATAGCCTCGCTTGTCGTGTCATATCAATTTTGGCTTGATCCGAATTCAGACAAAATTCGTCGGTATCCATAGTGAGCCTGCGTATAACCAATCTCCAAGACGAACTGTCATTGGCTTCTAGTCAAGTTCTTGGTACCACGGCCTTGCCAAAAGGCGGGGTAACATTTGCCCCCCAAAGTACGTCTTGTGGAAACATGATGTGCTTTGAAATGCTGCAATCTTTATTCTGAATAGCCATCGTCTCTTCGATGAAAGTTGTTGTGTTGTAATGCCACGAGCTGGATGTTCATATCATGTTGACGACCTGCAAAGAAATTGATAGCCTTATCTGACCGCGAATGATGATCATTCAGGATCGTATGTCATTCGAGGTAGTATGTGACCGTTCGGGGTCGGATGCCGTTCGCGGCAAATAGTGATCGTTCGTGATCGGGTGTCGTTCGTGGCGAATTGTGACCGTTCGCGGTCGGGTGCCGTTCGAGGCGAATTGTGACCGTTCGAGGTCGGGTGCCGTTCGAGGCGAATTGTGACCGTTCGAGGTCGGGTGCCATTCGCGGCGAATGGTGACCGTTCGAGGTCGGGTGCCGTTCGAGGCGAATTGTGTGTGCCCGGGGGGGACTTAGTATTATTAATACCGGATTTCACGTTCGAGTGGGTTTCTGGATCGTTTGTTTGGGCGGTTTATCGCCATCTCAGAGCATGCCTAAGGACCATTCGCGACCTCATGCATGTGTAAGTGGCTTAGCCGTTATGGAATCACAAATGGCATACTTTTATTCAAAATAGACCTTTCAACAGAAATGTCAAACAAAATCGAGTCCAAACATGAGAAATGGAAAACAAGAACAAAACAGGGACGTCAAAGTGCAAACACCTACGCTGTTGCGATTAGTAGTCGTATCAGAGCATGCCTGAGGATCGTTCGCGGTCCTGTACATGTGTAAGCGACTTAATCGCGTTGGTGTGGAGTTTGCTACTTATTCATCATTATCCCAATCAATTGATGACAAGCTGACGCCTCGATCCTGAGCCGTCCCCTGTAGGTGCAGGTGGTGTTCGCTCCCGTTCCACCGTTGTTGTTCCCCTTCTTACATACTGCGATAGCAGACCATTCTGGATATGTCCCTCAACCTCATCCTTCAAGTGTCGGCAATCATTCGTGCTATGACCATTCAGCTCGTGGAATAAGCAGTACTTGTCTGACCTTCTTTCATTGTTGGTTGGATCCCTTCTCATTGGCTTCCGATAAGGAATCTGCCCCCTGGTGTCCTGGTAGATTCGCTCCAAAGTCTCATTCAACTCCGTATAAGAGGTGAATCTCGGTTCCTTTCGTGGTCGCGTTGGTCCATAATCATTATCCTTGGCCTTTTGTTTCCCTCTGTCAGTTCCTGAGTCTGTTTTAGGAGGATTTTCACCCTTGACTGCATAAACATCAACTCCTTCTCCTTCCTCTCTTTCAGCATTTGCATCCTCTAATCTTAAAAATCCTTCAGCCTCATGATAAAATTCTCCTAGATCCATAGGGGGATCCCTTGTTAATGAATTCTTGAACTCTGTGCCATCAGCTATGCCAGATACAGCTGCCATTAAAACCATGGATGGATCTGGTCGATCCACCGATGTTGCCGCTGCATTGAATCGTGTCAGAAAATTCCTCAAAGACTCCCCAGTTCTTTGCTTTAGTGCTGCCAAACTCATCACATTCTTGGGTCTCGAAATGTGAACTCTGAACTGCCTCATAAACTTCTCAGTTAGATCGGTCCATGTTCCGATGGAGCCGCTCTCCAGTTGTCTAGACCATAGTGATGCAATGTCCGTCAAATACAACGGGAAACATCGGGCTATGACCTCCTTCGATGCCCCCCGATACCTCCATATGTCTCATATACTGTAACGACCCGTAAATTTTAATAATTTTATGACGTAATTAATTGAAATTTTGTGAAATTTTAAACAATAAAATTGAAATTAAAAATTTATTATTTGGAATACGTCTATTTTTATATAGCAACTGGTAAATTTTCATTTGATAATATTAAAGTTTGTTTTCCTGTGAAATTTCATTTCAAATCAAACCGGTTAATAAAAGTGAATTTAAAAGTTTTCCGAAACCAAAATATGTCAACAGGAGAAAATTTATTCAGATCATTCTGAATCAGACTGCGAAATTCGTTTTTCCAAATTTGGACTTCTACTGCTCCGTTTATCTTATTTCGGGTAAAGTAGCAGCATTTTTCGGTACCGATTATTGACTTTTGATCGGACGATCGTACCATTGATATCTGTGTACCGTTTTGATCGTCTCATCGTGTTGATCTTAACGGTATATTCATTTCTGTATTTTGAGGTCCGGTACGCGACGGAAACAATAAAACTGTGTGTCGTATCGGTACCGAAATGGAGACTTTTAACTTACCGTGCCTTTTCAAAATTCAAACGTGATGTCCAATCAATCAAGAAATTAATTGCTTTGAATATTTCAGTTGAATCAATCTGAGACTATTCCATTTCCTTTCTTTTTTTTCGGTTACTTTTATTTATTTCTTACTCTGCCTAACATTCGTTCAAAGGCTTACTTCTAGATCTGCATCTCACTTCTTAAAAATCTCTTCTCCTCTCCCATTCGTTCTCTGCCTCCCACTCTCTTTCCTTCCCCTTTAAATTTTCTCACCACCACTTGGCTTCTCGTCCACCGATTCCGCCATCACAGCCAAGACAAGCAACCAGGTCCACCTGTCACGGCCTCCGACCCACGCCTTGGCAACCACCCACCACCTTTTCCCTCCACTCCACGTTGCCGCATCACCTTCCATCTCCGTGCTTCCTCCACCCAGATCTTCCATCTCCAGCAAATTTTCACCTCCGCCCTTGTTTCTCCTATGGCCGAGCATCTCTGTGAGGTAAACAATATACGTGTTATAGTTTATATCCAGGTATACGTTATGTTATATGAATAGGCTAGTTTTAAATATACATATAGTATGGTTTCCTATGCTATTATGGTGTTGTTAAAGTACTATATATAGGTTTATAATGGTTACCGTGTAATATATATTTTGTTTTAAAAGCCTAGTCTATGGTCATATATATTTATAGTATGTTATCTGTTTATGTATTGAAATGTTGCTTACTGTTTTTCTTTATAACAATGGTGATTTTTGGAAAATATGGGTTTTGAGTTTGATATATTTATATTGTTGTATACATTCATAGAGTCTGCATATATATTTTAAGTATAAGATAAAAGTGTGGTTATAAAATATATGTCATATTGTATTCAAGTCTGTTAGATTAGAAAGTTATAAAGGTGTATTCACCTTACTGTTTACTTTTAGTCGAGAAAAGAAAAAAAAATTAAGTATTGTTTTAAATACATAACATATAGTGCTCGGTTTTATTAGTTTAAAACTTTTGGTACTGTTTTAATATATATGCCGTGAGGATTGTTTTAAAATGCATGTAATGGGTTAGGTTATTATTTGATATAGATATGGGTTATTGTTAACTGCGTTCGTATATGTCCAGCTTGCGTGCAATTGTTGAATTATTTGTTGAGTCTTTGTATATATATAAGTTTTACATTCCTACATTTTTATATATAATTACACGGTTGCATATAGGTTATGTACTACACTGTTAATACCTTAATATATAGTGGTATTAGAATATTGTTAGTTGGTCTGCATGTATCCTTGGATCTGCTGTAGTATACTTTCTAATGAGACTTTAAAATATTGTATATCTATTCTATTTATGTGTGTCCTGGTACACTAGTTGCTTTGAGTTTGCATTTTTGTTTAGGATATAATATACTGTTAATTTATTTACATAAACAACAACACTAGTTGCTGTGTGTATATGTTTTATAATAACAGTTGCAAAAGGGGTTATAACTTGTCAATCTGTAAATGTGTATCATGTATGCGTGTATGATCTGCTTTGGGACAATGCGTTTATTTTAAAGTAAGTATATATTAATTCTATTAGGAACATTGATTTTGAATTTTTAAATATAAGATTTTGTTTGTATATTAGTTTGAATTATACGTATTATTTCAAATTATACTATGTATAGATATATTTGTTTATTTTATGTGTTTTATTTAAAACAATGAATTTTGAAAATATATATGTATGTTTAATTTAATATGTGTTTGAATATAAAGTATGATTTTATATATGGTTCACTTATATAACTGGTCTTTATCAATCCAGCTTTAATTTGATTTCGTCAACTCCTATCTATCAGCTTTGATCATCGAACCGTGTCCATCTTGCTTTGGTTTGGATTTCGTAACTCGTTTCATCTGTCAAATCTATCTAGCCTCGAAAGGTGAGCAATCACTCACGATTAACGTTCTTTTATTTATTAAATTTGATTTCAATTGAAACGACAATTGAAATATGTTGCTGTAGTTATTTAAGTTGTTATATATGCTGTTATCTGTAACTGTTCACCTGTGGGATATGACACCATATCTTGTTGTTCTTATTATATTGTTATTTGATGATATATGCCTGTTGTTATTATCTGTTATCACTCTGCAAGTTCCCTGTTAGTATAGAATTCCCTATGGGTTGAAATGATACATACCCGAACAGACTTTAGAATAGGAGGATTTTGTTATGGGTTGAAATGATAAACCCAAGCGATTTTCATATGAATTGAAATTGGGATTACGGGTCGAAATGATATCTACCCGTATATATTTAAATTTCGGATTGAAATGATAAATATCTGTATCACTTAACCACATGATAAATATATATACAGACACCGTTGGTCCATATATATAAATATTTTAAAAATGAATTCTATGGTTTTGGAAAGAAATATATGGTTTTAATAAGTGTTGAGCCTTAAATCTTTATATATAAATGGGAATGATTGATTTAAATACATATAATATGTTGAGTATTTAAAATATATTTCAAAATAGATTTTGGTAATAATTTGAATAAGTTAAGGTTAGAAAGATAATTTGAATTTAGTTGAAATTGTATTCAATAAAGAATTTTATTTAATTAAACCAATTTGAAACTTATTGGAATTGAGATGTAAGATATGATTTATAACTTGAGTTTGATTTATAAGTAATCTAATGAATATTTCTTGTTTAAATAAAGTTTAAGGAAATATTTAGTAAAATGTAATTTAAGGCTAGTTAAATGACATTGAATTTATTAAGTGAATATTCCCTGATTAAATAATAATAAATTTAAATCAAGAGTTAAATCAAGTGCTATATGAAACTGTTAAATTTAACTTTGAAATGTTGAATATTAAAGCTTTGAAATATATTGAAAATTTAAATGGTACATTTAGAACTGAATTGAATTGATGAATTGAGCTTTGAACAAAGTTGAATTTGGAATTTGAGTTAATTTAAATCGATTTGTGAGACTTGAGGAAAGTTAAATACTTTACTTTATAAATTATTTAACCAATATATATATACTATTTGTAAAATAGATATATTTGAAATGAAATGATATTTGGGTTTGAAGTATAAATTAAATTGAAAGGTCCATGGTGTTATAATGTATATTTCCACCTTGTAAATAGTTTTGAAGATCCTTAGAGGATGGTTATCCCAAACATCCTTTAAGTTACTTGTATTTCAGTTGATATTTCACTTGAGTTGGATTTATTTATATAAGAATGTTAATCCTGACTCGAGTGTTTTGTGTTTTACTTTACGCTCGTGTCAGACCGAGTGATACAGTATCTGAGACTCACCCTTGGAGTTTGGAGCTTCCTTTGGAGATCCAACTATCGCCTCAGCTTTCAGCTCTTCTAGTTGATTTGTTCAGAGAAGTCATCTGTTGTACTGGAGACTTCACTGCATTTGAGATATTCTGTTGTATTTTATTCCTAACTCTGATGTTTATATAGTAGCTTCATGAACTACTATTTTATCTATTCCGCTGTGTATTATTGTATTACTCTGTGTCTGTGATTCTGTGATTGATTTATTTACTGTATATTCTGAGTTTTGCCAAATTTTTAGTACAATCTGTTATTTTGAATTATTCAAGTCAGACATGTGTGGATTTATTGTCGATTTGAATGGTCCAAAATAGTGGGTCGTTACAGTTGGTATCAGAGCTTTGGCTCTAGGCAAAACATAGCATATATGGTAAACTGATTTGCGGAATCACTTTCGTTCTGGCCTCTCCCTAATTATATTCTTATTTGAGTATATCCGTCTTCTCTTCTTGAATTTTAATTATCTCATCTTCGTTCAAACCTATCTTCGAATCAGAATCCTATTTGATTAGAGTCCCTCTAAGTTGAATTCCTATCTTTGTTTTGAAATCCATTCTTGAACCATCCTTTGAAAAATCAGGCTTGTTTATATTATGGAAATTGTTTTATATATCGAAATTATTATATTCTATATATAAAAGTGTAATGTTTCCGATAAAGATTATAAACCCTTTAAAATGAGAATTTGAGGTTTCTAAAGGATTCGTAATTTTGAAAAATTATATAAGAAATTGAGTTATATAAAAATGATTTATAACTGATGGGTAAAATTTGAAATTCGAGAATTGAATTCCGGTATTTTGAAATTGGTTTTAAGATTTTGGAAAATATATGAAAATAATATGATTTAAAAGTATTTTCTGAATAAGAAATGTTTCAAATGATTTTTATAAGTTCTGAATGATTTCAAAGACAATTTCAAAGAAGTTTGAGAAAATAAAAGTCCAGAACTCACTTATGTCGCTGGAAAATAATTTCGGTGATGAGTGCACGCATCATCGACATTGATTTTCGAGTCTCAGAGTGAGGGAAAGGCCACTTTAGTAGCATTGCTACGCGAGTGATTTTGCGAAACAATTTTTGATTTCAAAATTCAGAAGTAAGATTTGATATTCGAAAGATATATGTATATATATATATATTTGAAACGATTTGAAATGAACCGGTGTTCAGTCCTCGAGTTTGGATTTGATATAACCCTATCTATTAAAATTGATTTACTGATTTGTTGCTGATTTCTAACTCTTGAATTTTAAAATGATTTCTTCAGCTATTTTGAAGGTTCGAACACTTCCAAATCAAGGTTAACTTTTCAAAGCTGAGAAATTTTGAAAAGTATTTTGATAAAGTATATAAGTTTGTTTTGAATGTTTAAGTATGAAGTAATACGATTTAAATAAGTTGAAACTGTTTGGTTAAGTAAATGAATAAGAAAATTTTAAATTCTCTAATATGAAATTTAGATTTGAAATGTCTTGAGAAGAAGTTGGTCTTCAAAATATTTTGAATAAAAGTTAGTTTAAATGTTTTAATTTAGTAACATCTTTATGAAACTATATATTTAACTAGTTGGAATAAATATATAAGTTGTACGTATGCTGTTTTATTCGCATAATTAATTTGATCCTTATATAAGATGGACCTTACATAAGTATAAGATGGTTTTGAAAACATTTGATTTTGGAAATGAATTGGTTGACTTAAATTATATTGATTTGGAAATTTGGATTTATTTTCTAAATCTATTATTTTGGAAGCTTTGAAAACTAAAGATATATAATTTGAGAAGAAATAATTTGGTGAAATCGTATATGATTTTGGAAGTGAATTGATATTGAAACAAATTGAAATTTTAGAACCTTGTATTACTAAATACTTGATTTGGGAGTTGTCGAACTTATATAAAATTGACTTGTATGAGTATGAAATTGATTTGAAAACTATAGATTTGAAAGGATACTCAATTTGAAAGTGAAATCTTATATAATTGAAGTCTATATAAGTATGATTTGATATACTATTGATTTTGGAAAGTAATGGATTTGAAAATTAAATCTTATATATAATGGATTTTATATAAGTACGATATTTGAAAGTGATTTGAAAAGGTACTATATGATACATATTTTCGAAGTAAAGATATGGAAAGTGCCTTCTGCTTGATATCCGATTTGTGGCCACATCTTGGATTCATTCTATCGATATTATTCTCTCTGATTTTGGTTTTCCGGATATGATACTCGAGTGTCCTTCGAATTCCATGGCGTTACCCGTGGTCTTATTTTTTTCTCGTGACTGCATAGCGCAACTGCCTGGCTGAGTCTTGCCTGGGGGTACGGATTGTTTCCTGGGGGATCCAGGCGTAACCATTGTGTATCCTGCATTCTACTAGTCATCATGGCGTAACTCGCAGGGCTGAGAAAGCTTACGAATATGGATTGTTTCCTGGGGGAACCAGGCGTAACCATTGTGTATCTGCGAACCATGATCGGACAAAGGTTTGGTTTGGTTGATTTGTTTGGATTGTACTTTCCATATCTGTTTTTAAAAGTTTTTCCAGTATTTTCACTGGGTGTTGAAACAGGTCTACTAAGTACCTGGAGAATTCTAGTTTTGCGCCTGATCAACGCACTACCAGAGTCTACGGGAACAAGGATAAACTTGTTGAAACATCGAGTTATAAAAGTATTTTCGAAATAAAATTTGTTTCGTTTTAAAAAAAATATTTTATTATAAAAGTATTTCTAACAAAGAAATTTTGTATTACTATTCGAAATTGAAATTTCTAATGGTTTGAATTAATTATTCATGCCCGATATTATTCCTTTGAATCTACCTTATCTGCTCAGCTTTATTTATTCACCTATTCTGTTTTTCCAAGTCCTCATTCTTTTCCTTGTTGACTATATCCTTTTAAATATTGTTTATTTATATACTACATGGTTTAATAGTAAAAAAAAAAAAATTTAGTGTTATAAATATTTTAGAAGTTATGAATTTAATAAGACATATTTAAAGAAATGATTATTGATTTATTAATAATATTTGAAAAGTATCTTGAGAAATGTTTTTTTTTATAAATTTATGAATTATGGATTTAATGTTTTCAAATATAAGTAATAATGTAAATAACTGTTTTCAAATAGTTTTTATATATTTATAAAGATATTATTTAAAACATATAAAAGGTATTGATAAATGAGGCAAGAATTTACAAATGGATTTTTGAAAGGTATTAAGGTATTAAAGATAATTGATTGCAAATGAAGTTTTCAAATGAATATTTCAAGTAAAATTTATATAGTTTTAAATTAATTGTTTAATCTTAACCTTCAATCTATTTTCTTTCTGGTTGTTTCTATTCTTCTACCTCCTTTCTTTTCGGGGACGAAAAGTTTTGAGTGGGGGAGAGTGTAACGACCCGTAAATTTTAATAATTTTATGACGTAATTAATTGAAATTTTGTGAAATTTTAAACAATAAAATTGAAATTAAAAATTTATTATTTGGAATACGTCTATTTTTATATAGCAACTGGTAAATTTTCATTTGATAATATTAAAGTTTGTTTTCCTGTGAAATTTCATTTCAAATCAAACCGGTTAATAAAAGTGAATTTAAAAGTTTTCCGAAACCAAAATATGTCAACAGGAGAAAATTTATTCAGATCATTCTGAATCAGACTGCGAAATTCGTTTTTCCAAATTTGGACTTCTACTGCTCCGTTTATCTTATTTCGGGTAAAGTAGCAGCATTTTTCGGTACCGATTATTGACTTTTGATCGGACGATCGTACCATTGATATCTGTGTACCGTTTTGATCGTCTCATCGTGTTGATCTTAACGGTATATTCATTTCTGTATTTTGAGGTCCGGTACGCGACGGAAACAATAAAACTGTGTGTCGTATCGGTACCGAAATGGAGACTTTTAACTTACCGTGCCTTTTCAAAATTCAAACGTGATGTCCAATCAATCAAGAAATTAATTGCTTTGAATATTTCAGTTGAATCAATCTGAGACTATTCCATTTCCTTTCTTTTTTTTCGGTTACTTTTATTTATTTCTTACTCTGCCTAACATTCGTTCAAAGGCTTACTTCTAGATCTGCATCTCACTTCTTAAAAATCTCTTCTCCTCTCCCATTCGTTCTCTGCCTCCCACTCTCTTTCCTTCCCCTTTAAATTTTCTCACCACCACTTGGCTTCTCGTCCACCGATTCCGCCATCACAGCCAAGACAAGCAACCAGGTCCACCTGTCACGGCCTCCGACCCACGCCTTGGCAACCACCCACCACCTTTTCCCTCCACTCCACGTTGCCGCATCACCTTCCATCTCCGTGCTTCCTCCACCCAGATCTTCCATCTCCAGCAAATTTTCACCTCCGCCCTTGTTTCTCCTATGGCCGAGCATCTCTGTGAGGTAAACAATATACGTGTTATAGTTTATATCCAGGTATACGTTATGTTATATGAATAGGCTAGTTTTAAATATACATATAGTATGGTTTCCTATGCTATTATGGTGTTGTTAAAGTACTATATATAGGTTTATAATGGTTACCGTGTAATATATATTTTGTTTTAAAAGCCTAGTCTATGGTCATATATATTTATAGTATGTTATCTGTTTATGTATTGAAATGTTGCTTACTGTTTTTCTTTATAACAATGGTGATTTTTGGAAAATATGGGTTTTGAGTTTGATATATTTATATTGTTGTATACATTCATAGAGTCTGCATATATATTTTAAGTATAAGATAAAAGTGTGGTTATAAAATATATGTCATATTGTATTCAAGTCTGTTAGATTAGAAAGTTATAAAGGTGTATTCACCTTACTGTTTACTTTTAGTCGAGAAAAGAAAAAAAAATTAAGTATTGTTTTAAATACATAACATATAGTGCTCGGTTTTATTAGTTTAAAACTTTTGGTACTATTTTAATATATATGCCGTGAGGATTGTTTTAAAATGCATGTAATGGGTTAGGTTATTATTTGATATAGATATGGGTTATTGTTAACTGCGTTCGTATATGTCCAGCTTGCGTGCAATTGTTGAATTATTTGTTGAGTCTTTGTATATATATAAGTTTTACATTCCTACATTTTTATATATAATTACACGGTTGCATATAGGTTATGTACTACACTGTTAATACCTTAATATATAGTGGTATTAGAATATTGTTAGTTGGTCTGCATGTATCCTTGGATCTGCTGTAGTATACTTTCTAATGAGACTTTAAAATATTGTATATCTATTCTATTTATGTGTGTCCTGGTACACTAGTTGCTTTGAGTTTGCATTTTTGTTTAGGATATAATATACTGTTAATTTATTTACATAAACAACAACACTAGTTGCTGTGTGTATATGTTTTATAATAACAGTTGCAAAAGGGGTTATAACTTGTCAATCTGTAAATGTGTATCATGTATGCGTGTATGATCTGCTTTGGACAATGCGTTTATTTTAAAGTAAGTATATATTAATTCTATTAGGAACATTGATTTTGAATTTTTAAATATAAGATTTTGTTTGTATATTAGTTTGAATTATACGTATTATTTCAAATTATACTATGTATAGATATATTTGTTTATTTTATGTGTTTTATTTAAAACAATGAATTTTGAAAATATATATGTATGTTTAATTTAATATGTGTTTGAATATAAAGTATGATTTTATATATGGTTCACTTATATAACTGGTCTTTATCAATCCAGCTTTAATTTGATTTCGTCAACTCCTATCTATCAGCTTTGATCATCGAACCGTGTCCATCTTGCTTTGGTTTGGATTTCGTAACTCGTTTCATCTGTCAAATCTATCTAGCCTCGAAAGGTGAGCAATCACTCACGATTAACGTTCTTTTATTTATTAAATTTGATTTCAATTGAAACGACAATTGAAATATGTTGCTGTAGTTATTTAAGTTGTTATATATGTTGTTATCTGTAACTGTTCACCTGTGGGATATGACACCATATCCTGTTGTTCTTATTATATTGTTATTTGATGATATATGCCTGTTGTTATTATCTGTTATCACTCTGCAAGTTCCCTGTTAGTATAGAATTCCCTATGGGTTGAAATGATACATACCCGAACAGACTTTAGAATAGGAGGATTTTGTTATGGGTTGAAATGATAAACCCAAGCGATTTTCATATGAATTGAAATTGGGATTACGGGTCGAAATGATATCTACCCGTATATATTTAAATTTCGGATTGAAATGATAAATATCTGTATCACTTAACCACATGATAAATATATATACAGACACCATTGGTCCATATATATAAATATTTTAAAAATGAATTCTATGGTTTTGGAAAGAAATATATGGTTTTAATAAGTGTTGAGCCTTAAATCTTTATATATAAATGGGAATGATTGATTTAAATACATATAATATGTTGAGTATTTAAAATATATTTCAAAATAGATTTTGGTAATAATTTGAATAAGTTAAGGTTAGAAAGATAATTTGAATTTAGTTGAAATTGTATTCAATAAAGAATTTTATTTAATTAAACCAATTTGAAACTTATTGGTATTGAGATGTAAGTTATGATTTATAACTTGAGTTTGATTTATAAGTAATCTAATGAATATTTCTTGTTTAAATAAAGTTTAAGGAAATATTTAGTAAAATGTAATTTAAGGCTAGTTAAATGACATTGAATTTATTAAGTGAATATTCCCTGATTAAATAATAATAAATTTAAATCAAGAGTTAAATCAAGTGCTATATGAAACTGTTAAATTTAACTTTGAAATGTTGAATATTAAAGCTTTGAAATATATTGAAAATTTAAATGGTACATTTAGAACTGAATTGAATTGATGAATTGAGCTTTGAATAAAGTTGAATTTGGAATTTGAGTTAATTTAAATCGATTTGTGAGACTTGAGGAAAGTTAAATACTTTACTTTATAAATTATTTAACCAATATATATATACTATTTGTAAAATAGATATATTTGAAATGAAATGATATTTGGGTTTGAAGTATAAATTAAATTGAAAGGTCCATGGTGTTATAATGTATATTTCCACCTTGTAAATAGTTCTGAAGATCCTTAGAGGATGGTTATCTCAAACATCCTTTAAGTTACTTGTATTTCAGTTGATATTTCACTTGAGTTGGATTTATTTATATAAGAATGTTAATCCTGACTCAAGTGTTTTGTGTTTTACTTTACGCTCGTGTCAGACCGAGTGATACAGTATCTGAGACTCACCCTTGGAGTTTGGAGCTTCCTTTGGAGATCCAACTATCGCCTCAGCTTTCAGCTCTTCTAGTTGATTTGTTCAGAGAAGTCATCTGTTGTACTGGAGACTTCACTGCATTTGAGATATTCTGTTGTATTTTATTCCTAACTCTGATGTTTATATAGTAGCTTCATGAACTACTATTTTATCTATTCCGCTGTGTATTATTGTATTACTCTGTGTCTGTGATTCTGTGATTGATTTATTTACTGTATATTCTGAGTTTTGCCAAATTTTTAGTACAATCTGTTATTTTGAATTATTCAAGTCAGACATGTGTGGATTTATTGTCGATTTGAATGGTCCAAAATAGTGGGTCGTTACATATACCGTGTCAGATGAACTGCATGATCCGTCCTCCCATCGTACGCCTCCAGTGTTGGTAGCTTGAATTCTGGTGGATTTCTGGCTTGCCTGATCGTAGGAGCGAAGGGGCTCCTATTAACATCTTCCAAATCTCTATTCACTAGTCCGCCTCTCATGGCTCATCTGACCATCTCCGCCAATCTGTCACTATCTCCAAATTGTAGTCTGTCTGTTGTTTCCGATTTGCCCCCCGGGTTCACGAGGGATTTCTGGAATCTGCTCTCCTGGCGGAGCATTCATTTCTCTATCAATGTCGCGTTGCGCAGTTCCACCTGGTACTCCGCCCGGGATTGGGCCAACTTGCACTGGGTTATTGCCCCCTAGTTCTGGCGCTGCGCCAGATGGTCCTGCTCCGTTCTGAACTCTGGTTGCTCCTTGATTTTGCGCTCTAAGCTGCCCAATTTGAAGAAACAAATTTTTGATCATTTCCTCTTGTCTTTTCATCATTGTCTCCATCTCATCCCTGGTGATGAAGATCGATGTCTGATTCGCACCCGAAGAAACCTCTTGACTCCCTTCATGTTGGCTTCTCTCTGGCCTTGGTCTTCTGCTTGATTGCCTTGTCATAGCTTTTCAGATCTGAATCTCCAAGCCTTCAAACTCAACTTCCAAACGATAGAATTCCTGAGTTCAATTCTCAGTGAAAGCACCAAAATGTTTGCGCCAAAATTGGTCACAAAAACCCAATTGTCGATGAAAGCACCAGCTCACAATCACATATTATAGATAATGGGTATGTAGAGAAATAAGAATGACGAACACTTGGAAAATTCCAGGGAAAACAGTAAACAACACAGAATTTATAGTGGTTCGACGATCTTGCCTATGTCCACTCTGAAGTTGATGATTTTATTGATGTTCACTTGATGATTTCAATTGATTACAGCAGGTTACCGTCGATAATAATGATTTACAGCAGTGAAATTCATTTGTAGCAGCAGCAATGGAGTTTAGAACTAGATCCGGCAGAGTCTGGACGTTGGAGAATTCAAAGAAGAAGAAGATCCCCTTTTTGTATGCCCTAGGGCTCTATTTATAGGTGTAGGAGGCTGATATTTCGCTCAGATCTCGGGAGACTCCCTCTGGCACGTGACTAGGCCCGCACGCTCAAGCCCGCGCAGTTTCGGCCCGATCGTGATCCATACGAATGGATTTTGTATCGATCAAGATTTCATCCAATGGAGTCGAAATTTGGCGTGGACATTCTTTAGCATGCACGTAAGCTTCTGTGAAAATTTTGTAGCATTTGGACTTGTAGATTAGGAGATATGATCGATATGAAATGGAGGCTTTCGGCAGGCTGATTGGTTCGACTCGATCACATCGACTCGCTCTTGTTCAAATCGATAGCTGTGCGTGACTGTGGGTTGACGTGGCGCTTGAATCTTTGGATCGCTCCGCTTTCGATGCCGAGTTGAACGAGTTGTTCTTGAACTTCGTCTCATTCGTATCGATGGTGCTGCCTTGTTCGTATCGATAAAAGATGCACAGTTCGCATCGATGAAGGCTTCTCAGTTCGTATTGATGGTCACGTTCTGTTCGTATCGATGAAGGTGGTGTAGTTCGAATCGATGGAGGTTGGCTCATTCGTATCGATGAAGTTGCTCCAACTTGATGGATACGAACAAATGAAGATGTGATGGATATGAACAGAAGATGAGGTGATGGATACGAAGTAACGACTACTTGATGGATACAAACTAAGGAGCCTTGATGGATTCGAACAAGGCCTTCCAGGATGGATACGAACTAGGCAACTGCCGTATGAAGTGGAGCTTGTTTGATGGTGGAGTTGAGTAGATCGATACGAACAAGCATATTCTCTCGATGGATACGAAATGGCACATCCTGATCGATTCGAGCAAATGCTTGTTGATGGATACGAACAAGGTCGATGCGAAGTATGCCGCTTTTGGATGGATACGAAGTAGACCCCGGTGCTGTAGTTGATGGATGCGAAGTAGGCAATGGTGATTGATGCGGATCTGATCGAGTCGAAGTAGGCCCTGGTGATCGATGTGGAGCCGATCGAGTCGAAGTAAGCTTCCCTGAAGGATTCGAACTCGATCGATTCGAACAGAGGCTAGTTGATGGATTCGAACTCGATCGATTCGAACAATGGCTGGTTTTCATCCAATCTTGCATCGATCATAACTTGAGCATATGAACTCGGATTGACTTGAAATTTGGAACGTTGGCTCTCATAACCTCGCTTGTCGTGTCATATCAATTTTGGCTTGATTCGGATTCGGACAAAATTCGTCGGTATCCATAGTGAGCCTGCGTATAACCGATCTCCAAGACGAACTGTCATTGGCTTCTAGTCAAGTTCTTGGTACCACGGCCTTGCCAAAAGGTGGGGTAACATTTGGTGAATGGATAAAGTGAATGAGAGAGGAGGAGGAGGTCTTTTCTTACAGTAGTAAATCGACAGGGCGACTTTTGAAAAATCGCCAACTGGCAATTTTTCAAATATTGCCCACTAGCGACTTTTTGAAAGTCTTTTTTGTATTAACAGAACACTACAACTCATATCATAAACAATCAAAACCAAACAAAACAAATTCTTATACCATACACAATCAAAACCAAACAAAACAAATTCTAAAAATATGCATTCATATTCTCATAACATTCACATTCTTATAACATCGATAATTTACAAAACAAATTTACCGCTAAACAATAGAGTAAACATTCAAATCTAGTCTTATTACAATAACAAGCAACATA
This sequence comes from Allium fistulosum, assembly GCA_030737815.1. NCBI lineage: Eukaryota > Viridiplantae > Streptophyta > Magnoliopsida > Asparagales > Amaryllidaceae > Allium > Allium fistulosum. The sequence goes on from CM060906.1 coordinate 926,580,964, forward strand.
CGACATCATCACAAAATAAACAACAAATTCCAATGAAAAAAGCAATATAAATTACTCATTGGGATACCTAGCAGCATGATGAAACTGTGCATCTAATGGGACTTTTGACTATAAGTACGAATTGTCTTTTAGTAGTTAGAGATTATATTTTTCCAACCATGAAACTTCAGCCTACATTCAAGAGCATACTCAAGTCCCCTACGGCACATTGGAGGATTTATCCACTGAAAAATAATAAAATAGTCAAACATTTTAGGCATTGCCCTATCCCACGCATAACGTGGGCATCCGTAAAACCTATCTATGCAGTTAAAGCGCATAGCGGTTCTATAGCGGTGGAGATGCAGAAAGTTATAACAGGGCTAAAGTGGGGATATAGCGGAAAATGGTGGAGGTGCAAAAGGCTTCATTAGATACAAAACCAAATATTTAAAATTACTTTATTCTCATTCTCACATCATTTGTGTAGGAAAAAGAAATATTGTTTAAATTTATATAACAAAATTGAAGAATATAATGATTTATGCAGTCTAGATTTGATGACTACAATAGGTTTCTAACTTATATTGATCATGTATGCCTTGAAATTAGGCATTTACCCTAATTTTGTTGATTTGGTTTAAAAGAGTACTAGTCAAATAAGTCTTTTTACATTATTGTTGCTAAAACGGGTGCTAAAAAGTTTCAATTTAGCGGTTGTAGCAAAAAACAAGGGGACTTAAAGTGGATCTACTATTCATTAGGGTTAAATTGAAAAAAGGTAGTGGTCGAAGAGCGCAATGCGCTATAGTAGGGATTTTGTAGGGCTTTAGCGGGGTTTTAACTGCTTAGGAACCTACAACCTGCATTTTTTTATTTCTACACACGATAACATCACGCATCACTCCGTAGTAACACCATTTCAGTGGGGATGCTCTTCAATAACTAATTGTTTCTTCCGCTCCATCGACCTATCCACGTAAGGCTCTTCTTCGTTGATGTATCTTGTTTCACTACCACCTATTACGGCAGATAAATGAACAAATGCTTCAAACTTCTTTACCCGACCTACGCTCAATTGGCTCGGTATTCATTTAAGTTTTGGATACATGCCATAATGTTGATAATGTTGTGATAATTGAGTTTTGGGTACGAATTTACATCATCCACATTGACATTAGAACCAAACTCCAACTCACCACAATATTTCATCAAAGTCTCATCATCAATTTTCCAATCTATTCTATTATATATATAAAGTTCAATATGTGACCATTTGTATTCTTGCTTATCATTCATTCTTACTTCCAATACTCTTCTCTGATTGATTTGAGAGAAAAAGTTTCACTTACCCCTCTAATAATTACTTACCATTCCAAGTTCTGAATTAAATTTCCATTATATATTAATAAGAATATGCCCTTTCATTTTTTATTTCAGCTATTCAGTAATATTCCACTCATTTTCTCTTCTTACTTTCGTTTTCTCAACTTCTTATCTAAAATAAATCATTTTCTATTTCAGCTATTCAGAAATGTTCAATACTCATTTTCTCTTCTTACTTTCCTTTTCTCAACTTCTTATCTAAAATAAATTTTTAAATCATTAAATACTGTCATATCCTATGTTTTTCCCCTTTAGATCCAAGTGGAAAATTTGCTCATTTAGTTGTAATCATAGAATTCCCCTTCCACGTTTTAAGAGATGCTTCATGCTTTGGGTATGTTTTTTTTATATTTGGTTTTATGTTGATTAATATGAATTAAAGTGGATTGGTGTTGACATTTAAAGAAATTACAGGAAAATAGGCACAGGGAAGAAGTTGCAAAAAAATTTAGTCTCAGGAACAACAAGTTTCCTTTTTAGTCTGAAGGACACTTTTTAGTGTAAACAGAAAATGATAGTTACAACTATCATTCTGTGATTTACACTAGAAAGTGTCCTTCGGCCTAAAAGGCAAACTTCTTGTCTCTAAAACTAAATTTTTCTTCAACTTTTTCCTTGAGCCTAAAAACCTCAAGAAATTAATATGTTAAATAAAATATTGTTTAGTCTGTAAGAAATGGTCTTTTTTATAGATCATGGATGAAAAAATCAGGTTAACAGAAATTTTTCCTCCAAAAACTTACTACAGTCATCTTTCTTTGGTTGCAAGTAAGAGATCTTGATTTAATTTCCATGGTAAATCATATACACAACTTTTAATTGTCTTTTGAACTTTTTTATTCTAACTAGAATTTGATTTAATTCGCCAACGGTTCTTAACTTTGCAGTCGTTATTTATGACTTTATTGATATATTGCATTGTATTTCTACCTTACTTTCAATGTTACTGATCGAAGGAACCCCAAAAAACTTGGCTGACTGGATCGAAAGAAGCCCAAAAAATCTTGGCTTAAACCGTATTTTGTTATTTTCCTTTTCATTTAATAGGATGTTGAATTTATTATTTGTTTTCAAAATTGCATCTTTTCTTTAAGTTTTATGCCTAAAGTTATGTCTCCATATGATTTTTGTTTTCGATTTGTAGGATTATGAGTTTAGTTATTTTTTTGTAGTAGGTTAATGGAATTATAAATTCTATTTTCAAAATATAATCTTATGTTTATAGCATATAGCTCTTTATTTCATATATTTCCCTTTGTAACATTTTCATTTCCATGTACAATAATCCTGTAATTATTTTTCTTTTATATTCTAACATAGTTCTTTTCCTCTTCTCTTCATTTTCAATATAAGAATTTTTTGTATTTCCTCCGTTATTTCCCATATTCAATAGTTTCAATACAAGGGTTCTTTTCAAAAACTTTTGATCGACATTTATTTCTTTTATTTTGATTAGAATTCAGTTTAATCACTAATAGTTTTTCGCTTTTCCTTTACCTTAAATTATTTGTGAATAATACATATTTTATAGTGATTTTGTTTCTACCTTACTTTCAATGTTAATGTTTTTATGGAAACATTATTAACGACCTTCAGAAAAACTATAATTTAATTGAGATCGATTAATAAGTTCAATTTTTTTATTTGTCTTTTCATTTAATTCAGTGTTCAATTTGTTGTTTCGTTTGATTCCATTGAGATTGATTAAAAAAATTGACTTTTATTTCGCTATATTTCTTTTCATTTCATTCGATGTTGAATCTGTCTTTTATTCTAAATTACTAATTACATATCTTTGCTTAGGGTTTTTTGCATCAAATTGTGTCTTCTTCTGATTTTTTTTCCACTACTTAAAATTATGATTTTGTTTCCTTCATTTATTTTATAGGAGGTTACTTGATTTATAAATAACTGGACACCATAAAAAAATCTTTTATTATTTCCAAAATCTGTCATAAGTAAAGTTGAACTATTTTGTACTATAAATTTCATTTTATTTTTGTTTGTTAAGTAAGAATATGAACTTCGTTTGCTATATTTGTTTTGTATGTTATAATTGGTTTGTTACTACATGGACATCAAATAATCTTCAATTTTGCATAAACTATTAGGGGTAAGATTGATCTTTATTCAATTTTTAATGATCTTACCAATGAGATAATTATCTATTATTTTCTACACAGTTAGTTAGAAGTTATGCTATTTTAAATTTTACTTCGATTTATTACAGAAAATATTGGATTGAAGATGTAGATAAGAACAACAATTATAAGTAAACTAACTTTGAATATAAAGGTTCATATCAAGTGATATTACCATGCAACTGAAAAAAAAGAATAAATAGTTATCAATTTCATTTAATTTGAAGTTAACTTAATCAGAGAACTAATTGCAGTTAAATTAATTTCATTGGAATTCAATTTATTGGGAAAATCGACCACATAAGTTCAAATAACTTTTGATTTTATGATACCTTAAGATTTCTTTTAATTTTACTTACTTACATATTTTATACACCTTTATTATATCATGTTGTGTAATCCATGCTCATATTATTTGCACATTTTTGGATATGCAGTTGGATGATTAAAGTTGTACAATGCGTAGTTGATGTATGAGTTTCCATAACTCTAGGAGATTTTATTGGTAGGACATTAATATATTAAGGGATATGAGGATAAAGAGGAAGTCAATTGATAATATGATGGTATGCGCAAAGATAAATTTCTAAACAAAATTGATCATATTAGTCTGTTGTTTGATGATATTGTTCCTTTCGTTTGTAACAATTATATATAATTTTCTAAAAAAATCATTGCAATTGGTAATAAGAATATCCACTTTCAATGAAATAGTACATTAAAATACTATCTGTTTTGAAAGAAATTATAAAAGTTTTGGTTCTTATAATTGATAGTATCAATCAAATATAATGTACTACATATTATATATGCACCTACCAAATATATGTTTTTTGTTATAACATCTAACCATCTATTCTATAATTTAAGCACTTTAATTTTTAATCATTCTTCTTTTTTTTCGTAAGTTAGAGAGTTAAATCCGCAGTTAAAATTTTTGCTTTACATATTTCACATCCTTACATTAACTACCGCATTTATAATTACTTTGTAACCTACTCACTTCAATGTATATTTCTCACTTTCTTTTTTTTGTTACATATTATTGAAAGTGCATTTAACCTTTTCATATTCATCCTTCTTTTTATTTTTCTTCACTTTTTGAATTAATGTCGTTTTTATTACTCTAAGTATTTCTTTTACACCCTTTCAAATTCATTTCTTCATTATTTTAATTTCATATCTTCCCTGTTCATCTTCATTATCTGTTATTGTAGTATCATGCTTTACATTAATCCAAACTTTAATTTATACCTTATTTAACTGACTTTATTACCTGCTAATTTATTTATCCAATATATAATTAGGATGAAAGCTTTATTCCTTATGTTGTTGATTGCTTAAAATCTATTTAGACGCCTTAATAATATCTTTATTGGTACTGCAAATATTGCAAAATTATTACCTATGAGTATGTTTCTACATTACGATAAAATTTTACTTTTATGTTACATAAGTTTGAATCTTATATTATTTTATTTTAATTTTTTTATCATAACTATATATTAATTGCCCATGGTGGATCAATGTTTTTTCTCCTTCTTTCAGGTATTTAATTTCAAAACCACCCATGGTGGTTCAATGTTGCACAAAAGGTACAAATCTTATTAGCATGGTTTAATGGTTGGTATAACTTATTCTAATTATACTAAAGCATTTTAGTTGTTGTTAAAAAACTGCTTCTTCTTTCTCTCTCCATGTTTTAGGGCATTGGATTTCAAAATTATCCATGGTGGTTGAATGTTGTGCTAATGGTAAAAAATTGAATGCATTGTTAGTAGTAGATATTGATTTCTGCCCCACTTTTTATTTATGAGTTGATTGAGTTGTAATTTTACTACATAAGATTAATAAAAGCAATAATTCATTACATTGATTTAAGGAGCAACAATTATTTATAGTGTATTGTTAAATGGTGAATCATTTTGACTAAGGGGAATGGAAAGAGCCAATTTTAAATTAAAAAGTTTTTATTGAGAGAAGAATCAAACAAAACATTCTCTCTTATAAAATCTTATTAAAAATACTAGATTGTCATTTCTGTGATCTATCTATCTCTTTCTTCTTAGCTACCAATTTATGTACATTATTGCATCAAAAAATTTGTCATTTCATCTTCAGATCCTAAACTCTAGATATTTATTTATGACTAGGGAGGAAAACTTATCTCAATCTTAATCTTAATTTTCTCAATCTTCATTAAAGTCTACAATAGAAAAAATAACATAGGTATTAATTTCTTTCCATCTATTCAAGATTCTAATTATGTTTCTGAGAAATTTTAGTATCTTTAGTTTTGATTGGATATCAAATTAAGGTATGAGATTTTGAAATGGTAAAGGGATATTATTGATATAAAGAGTTATAACTTTATGTAAAAATGACCATAGGTTTAGAGATTCTCCATTTAATAATTCCTTTTTTATATCATTTCTTTTTATACAGGATAATATGTCGAAAGAAATTGATTTGCTAATATAGCTAACGAAATATTAGGTAGCTATTTTTTCTAAGAATTAAAAGAAAAGGATCTGCATTTTATTCTTATTCTTTTTTGATAATATTACTTTATTAGCGGATGATTATATAACAATTATCTAATGAAAATAAGATTATTATTTGAGAAAATTAAGCATAATTTTTCATATTTGAGCCAAAATGGATTTAACATGAGTTTTTACTAACTTAAATTCAATCAAACTAAATTTAGGGCATAAATGCAATTGATATATTCATTAATAAATGCAATTAATATGGCGACTAATAAGGTAATTAATGTCAAAATGAGTTACTTCTCCATTTATTTTGATTTAACTTTATCTTTTACAAAGTATTTTGAATAAACAAAATAAAATAAGAAAAGGCAAAAAAAACTTCGTATGTGTAAAAAATGAATAATGCTCGGTAAAATATATATTCAAGTTGGTTCAATGACCTTGATTTCCATAATGCTATAAAAATACTAATTTATTTCTTCTTAAATTACCTTTTACATGGTGAATATATATATATATATAAAAGATGTATAATCAAAATATTACTTGATTTTGTTTTTATACTTTGGGATATGTAAACATGTTTTCAAAGTGACTTTTATACTCAAATCATATTATATAAATGTAAATTAAAATAACTTACTCTTCTCCTTTTAATTCTCTCATAATATTTTCATTTACATTATCTATATTTCCAAAAAAAATGCATCTTTTCTTGGTCCACTCATAATTATTTTAAACTAAATTCTTCATATTCTAAATTCTTATCCAATCGCTTCAAAATCATTATAGATATTTTCATTTAAGTGTTTTCAAATTTAAAACTTTAAGAACTTGAATAATAATATTTCTCAACTATAAATGTGTCATTCATTTATCCAAACACATTTGTTATGCAAAACTATGAAACTTGAAATTTATCGAAATAGTTATTTAATTCAGCAAAAATTAATAATTTTAGATTCAGATTGAATAATAAGATAATAACATTCACGTAACAAATAAAAGCTTTATAAAAATAATAACGAAATCAAATAATATCTTACTTACCTAATGAAATTTATTTTACATACACAATCTTAATAAAAATTAAACCTCTAGATAAATACATAAATTCCAGATTATATTCTACATTCTAGCTATGTTAAACTTTAGCTAGACATGAACAATCCTAAAAAGCTCATATACTTCAAGCCTATTACTTACCTTTTGTTTTTAGACTTTCATATAAGATTGGGATGAATTTTACAAATTTTGCATATTGAATAACTTTCTAGATCCGACAATCACCATTGTCCAAGTGGTTAAGTGATTTGGCTTTGGTGTGAAAGGTCACAAGTTCGAAACTTGCGTAGCATGATTCAAATGTTTATTGACATGTGATATGTTGTCCCAGTGACATGTTGTATATAAAGTACCATTTTCAAAAAAAAAATAACTTTCTAGATCCAGTAATAGTTATTTCTAATTCTTTTGTTGTTTACTTGATACTAATAAAGACATGAAGCAGTAAAGGAGAAATGAGAGAAAGATCAATTCAAGGGTTTGAGAAGTTTCGGTGTCGTTATTACCCATTTAATTTGTTCTTTCATATTTAAATGTTTCCAACACTTTATATTGTAATATCAATCTTTGTGTTGCAGTTTCATCTTAGTGACTAGCAATATTAGTTTCCTTAGTAACTGAAACTGTGGGATATGAAACAATGCTTGGAAGAGTAACCAGATAATTATGTATTATCATTGGATACTCCTAAGAATTTTAGTTTTGTTGTAATATGTTTTATAGCTCAAATTTTTTGAGTGTTTGACATTATTCATCTTACGTTTACTAATCACACGTAGACTAATTTTTAAATTTTCATTATTGTACAATGATAGTGTATGTGTGATGCAATTTCTTTTTATGTTTTTTATATGTGCACATAGTTACTTGAATTGAGTCATTGTGTATGAGTTATTTTTATTAATAATAATCTCTTGATTTAATATTTTAGTTTTATAGCGTAAAATTTAAATTTAATGTGTGCATCTACATGATTATTTATTGATGTATTACGTAATTGTTTTAATTTTCTTTTATATGGTGTATAAATGTAGTTGTATATACTAGGGGTGGGCATAAACCGCACCGCTATACGGAAACCGTCCGCACCGGACCGCAAAAACGGTGCGGAAACCCACACCGAATCTTCTAACCAAAGCAGATACCCCAAACCGGACCGACCCGCATCAATACGGTTCGGTTGCGGTTTGGACGATTGAACCAACCATATTAAACCGGACCGGACCGAACATTTACACTAATAATGTTATGATAAAAATATAAGCAACTCCTATCTTATTTTAGATTCTAACGATGTACATTCTATTTTTAGCATATGTTGTTATATTAATAATAATCGCTGTCATAAAGGAATAAGTTATAGTTTTGGTATAATATTTTTCATCTCATTTTTCTTGGATCAATGTTAATTATAATCTTATTCTAGTCATTTTCCTTAATGATTATGCATTGATTAATATTGATGTTTGGTTAATCTACCAGAAAAAATCTCACTTGTAAGTAAATGTCAAATTGAAATATTCATACAATTAACAACTAATCTTTCATTCAGCATAATATTGTGTGTTTTAACCTTTAAGTGTAAACGTTTCACACAGTTGCCTTCGTAAATTGATTGTTGATGGAAGTAATTCTCTTATTTCATATTTAATTTGGGTTCAAACCGGACCGGACCGAATCCGAACCGTATTACATTCAAACCGGACCGAAATCGAACCGTTTAAAATATTAGTATAATGATTTGTATTTTTGATTAACCGTTTGATGCGGTGCGGAAGCGGTTTGGACTCCGAACCGCACCAAACCGAACCGCGCCCACCCCTAGTATATACGTACACAATGACATACAAATGTGTTTTGAAAAAATAATTTTCGATATTCATAAATATAAAGAATATTTAAATGTAAAATATATCTTGAAAATAATGGTTTTACTTGAGTTAATCATAAAAATATACTTAATCAGATTTGCAAAAAATATAGCAGCAATCCGTGTGCGTAGTACGGATTCACACTAGTTGTCCATAGTAACTAAACAAAAATAAACAACTTTTAACAACCATAAAACAAATGAAAATCAAATTAACTATTATAATTTACCTTAGATTGGGAAGCAAATTAACTAGATAATTCAAATGAGAAAATAAATGGAATTGTGGAAGAGTAGAGTGGTTAGGGTTTTTTTGGTTTTTTTGTTTTGAGTTTGATAAAATTAGAACGAAGAGAGAGATGAAGAATAGATTGTTGTTATACAGGACCAGGAAAGTCGATGACGTCTATTGATGACTTTTCAAAATTTGCCCACTCATTTTTAAGTAAACTCGTAGTTGACTACGATTTGTGAAAAGTCGTCAAACTATCGTATAAAAAAACAACGGCGACGTTTAAAAAGTCGCATGTTGTATTTTACCAGCTCGCCACTAACGTGGCCAGAACTAACTTATATTTGTAAATAGTTTGTAAACTAGTCTAACATTGTGATTAATTTACAAAAGTGGCTTAAAAAAATAAAAAATAAACCTTTAGATAATGGTTACGATCTCCTCTAGTTCTGCAATAAAGCTTTATACTTGAACTCAATACAATTGGATTTGGAAGAAGATAATATTATTACTGTACAACACCTAACAGTATATACTACAATACAATAATAATACGTATGAACGAAAACTTATTAATGGATAAACAATGGAAGGATAGTTTTTGTGTGGCTAATGGTGTACATGACACATTCCTTTAATTTTATTTTCTATACAAAATACAAATACAGGTAAGAGTCCCTTGGTAAGAAGAAGCAATCAGACATCAGATTGCAAAGAAATACAAGAATATGCTTTTATATGGGAAGAACTGATCAGTTTTCTGATACTTTGTCTTCTGTATGTATGTTTTACTTTCAGTCTTGAAAATAATGCAATTGTATAACATTTGAGAGAAGGTAACAGATTTCATATGTAAATCAGAGAACTCTTTGTATATCATTTGAGACAAGGTAACAGATTTCATATGTAAATCAGAGAACTCTCAGTTTAAGATCAGGATAGCCAGCTATGCCTTTGTACTTCTCGAACAGATTTTCTAATGCCATGACAAATCGAGCATGGACTTCATTTATCTGCCAATATCACAAACAAGAATCATATTAGATATTACCTAAAGAGGACTATCGCTGGAATTAATCTCGATTAATAATAGTCGGAGCTCTCCAATTTTAACCCATAAGGAAATGCGATTATCCTTCGTCAAACTTCCTAATTCTTAACTGTCGATGCAAACCAGCATTGTTGATACTTCAGTTTTTGTCTTGGTCTTCCGTTTAATTTGAATTTTGTTTAACACGTGACCCCTTCCGCCACACTTCAAATTAAACTTATATACAGTTGGCATGAACCATATTCATCATCTATACTACTATTAAATCGCAACACACATACATATGTAAATAACATACACCTGAATGTTATGTTAAAAGTCTTTAGTACATAACTCCTTTCGCTATGCTTCCGATTAAACTTATATAAATTTGGGTGAACCATAGTCATCGTCCATAATTAAACTTATATACAATTGGCATGAACCATACTCATCATCTATACTACTATTAAATCACAATACATACATATATATACCAAGGTTCGAAAACTTGGCTTCGGTTTCGTTCATTTGAAATTTTCTTGGATTCGGTCGATTTCGAAAATTTTGAAAGTTTCAGTTTAGTTTCGATTTGGTCTCGATTTCGATTTTCAATGGTTTGTTAATGAAAATGTAATAATGGTCGATATAAATAAAATATAGAATATATTCAAACCCAATATATTTTTATAAAATTAAACAAATTAAATTAAATTAGAATTACACTAAATTAAATTACTCTAAACTAACTTAAATAAAATAAAATAGCCCAACCCAATTTATCTCATTGCATTCAGGGCTAATTAAATAAAATTAAATGATATTTAGTTTGATTCATTTCAAAACCCAAGCGCACCATTTATTTCAATCAGCCTGCTTTCCCATCAGTCCTAATTTACAAAACAACGTCCCTCCCCCAACTCGATTCCTAAATCGTCGTTTTTTTCTCTAGGGCATACAGCGACGATTTTACATTGTGCTATGAAATCAATGCCTGCATTTGCATCTCGGTTCTCGAATCTCAACAACTTTAAAAATCAAGGACAACAATTACTGCTCCGTGCTATGAAATCGGCCATGCCGATGCTTGTCTGAATTTGCATCTTGAATCTCGGTTGGTATTCTTCTTTTCTTTATTGTGTTTGATTTTTTTAACTGTAAGGTAGCGGGATGGGATTTTAACCTAATCGTGTCTCACCACCAGCCGGAACCGAACCGAGGTGGTCGAAATCTTAGAAATCTGGCCAAAACCTTTAACTTTAGTACATAATTCCTTTCGCTACGCTTCAAATTAAACTTATATACAGTTGGTATGAACCATATTCATCGTCTATACCACTTTTAAATCAGAGCTTTCTGTCGTTCCGTTCCCTCAGGTCTGGTGGAGTAGAGCTGCTTCTTTCTGAAAGGATTCGGACACGTGTAATTTTTAATAGGTTTGAAGAAAATGAAATAACATGATGAGGTTTATCACTATTGCACATTTCATTTTTCTCAACCACAATTCAAAGAAACATCTAAGATCAGGCCAATGTTTATACCGGGCGAACAACAAGCCACCACCACTATAGACAGACTATGCAACTCAGAGGAACTGGACCTTGCGCCAGTATATTAATTGGCCAGTATAAACATTGGCTTTTTCAAATGTTATTAACAATTGGGGTTAATGGAACAAAGATTTGGATAGAAACTATAGTTCCTTACATCCTATATTTTAAGAGATTCACAAATTATAGATTTTGAGACAATGGAAAAAATAGATGAGGTGTGTTGTGGGCATTTGCGCATGCACGACGAATACGGAAGGACGTCAAAAGACACAGAAATAGTTGAAGGGTTCTTAATAAGATTGCTAGTATATGATCGGCGGGTAAAGCAAAGAGACAAGAGGACCGGAAGGTAACTAGAAAGAAATCAGAAGAATAATCCAAATTTAGTTAAGTGAAGGAAACGGTTCAGCAAAAAACGGTCCGATGGCAACCAATGGAAAACGGTTCGTCGTTATCAACCGTCGAACTACAATAACGGTCTGGTAGTTATCAACTACCGAATAAGGTAAACGGTTCGGCAGCATCAACTACTGAACAAGAAAAACGGTTATGTTGTCCTTCCGTCGAACCAACGCTTTATCGAACTAATCGTTGCCGAACAGAACAAGTCAAACATGGAAAGTGCTTAATACATAGGAAATACCGGAACGATTTCCTCATAACTTCATATCTATAAATACGCTATAGATAAACGGTGATGGCATACAAATTTAAGTGCTCTACTACTATTACCAAACATAATTTCTAAGCTGTTTTTTTATCAAGACTGTTGCATTTTGTATTTCTACATTGTACTTGAGATCTATAAGGAAATGAACGATGATTCACAGTGGATATAGACAAACTTAAACCAAACCACTATAAATTATGTGTTCTTTACTTTTTGCACTATTTTATTCCATATTATCTATATTTGATTAGCTCTCTATAAAATATTATTATAATTAACTGTCGTAGTTTATCTACAGTTCTACAAAATTCCATGGAGGTGTTTGCCCATTTTTTGAGCAAACAAGGTTGTCTATTATGATGTCATATTAAGCGCTATGTGAAGTGACAAAAGTCTCGTGCCGCTTAATGGCGCTTAGATGCCGCTTAAATTTTCTAGCATATATTAAGATCCATTCAACATAGGTTAATGTATCAAAATTTATGACAATGATATTAGCTAATAGTTATGGTTTCGGTAAAGCATGGATTGATGGCAAAGAAGTAAGCTTGAACACCGAAGTTGACTTATTAAAAAGCAGACGTAAAAATTGGATTTGATTTCAGTTATCCAAGAAACATAAGCATATTCAAATTGAGTACAAATTAAGTAATATTATCAAATAAATATACGCATAACAGAATGCAAAAGCTATTCACCATCTATAAAACCACATCGCCAAAGATATATTTGAGCTTCTGACCATAAAAACATAGACCACGTTTATTTTTCATATCATGTCACTTCTCCAAACGAAAACTTTAACATCCAATAAAAAATCCTTATGCTTAGAACAAAAGTTCAAGAATTAAAAAGAGAAAGAATGATGACAAACAAACACTAGATAAAGCAGTTAACCCGTTAAATTAAAATATAAAATCAAGATGCATTACACAGAGATGCAATATAAGCTGTAAACTTGATTTTGGATGATGCTGTGTTCTTTAGAGCAAACCAAATTACTTATTGGTAATATTCAAAATTGATTTCTTTTAAAGCATCCATATTTTTTCTGAAATCTAAAGTAATAGGAAGTTTCATTTGGGGTCGTGGCATTTACATTACAAAGAGCTTCCACCTTTAACTCTGCAATTTAACACTTTTTGCTTAATGGCGTTTAATATCCGTTTAAATCTTCACAAAGCACAGCTAAGCGCTACTTAACCGAGCTTAAACACTCATCGGTTAATTATTTTGCTTTTCAAAAAATTAAGCACTCCACATCATTTTGCACTTAAGTGATGCTTCAAGCGTGATTTACATTTCATAGGTCTACTATCATATATTTTTTCCTTCAAAACTAGCTTAAATCACATTTCACAAAATATTAGCTATATAACAACAAACGCTGTATGATTTGCATCAATACACAACTATATATGTAGAGAAAAAGCTGGCGAGATTATAAACAAACTCAACCTTAGATGGTGTTCCTCAGCTTCTGAATTAATCATTTATCACAATTTATTAAGCTATCAAATTCTCATGCTACTAGCAGGTTAGCATATGTAATGTTATAATCTTGAGGTTTTACCATGCTTTACTTATATACTGTATGCAGTTATGCACACAAACAAAGAGAGAGAAAGATAGATGCATATCACTCTATAGTGACATCGAACACATACCTAATGAAAATACATTAAAAATAATTTCTAAAAAGTAAATAAACCTGTGAGATTACATACCTCATTTGCTGTGGGTTGAGGATTTCTCTTGAGCTCAATGGGTTTTCCAACAACTACGTGCATGGGTTGTCTAAACGGTATTGGAGATCTAAATATATAACCGAATCATGATTAAGAAGAGAACGTTGCAGTTTAATTGTTTAGTGATAAAATTAAGATGAGGTAATGGATTTTATGCTATACCCAAATCGTCCCCAGAAGACAATAGGAGTGAATTTGATAGCTCTCGCAACCCGAACAAATAGTTTCCCACTCGGCTTCCACCACTTGTAAACATAACTCTGATTGAAAGCGGATATAGATATACAATCAGAAAGAATAGATGTACAAATGTTACCCATGTTTAAATATATATCACTCTCTTATTTTATGGCAACTTCGGACGAATGTGAACTGGCACACAGCATGCAAGAAAATGATATTACCTGGCCAAAACCAAAGACAGGAACAAGAGGGGTGCCCTTCTCTATAGCTATCCGCACAAAACCTTTTCTTGATTTAAGGAACGCAACCTCCAGGCAACAATAGTCATATGTCAGTTTAACTGCATCAAATATATGATACAATTTCGAAGAGGGAAAGAAAAAGAAAAATGAGAACACTAGTTAAATATTTAATGAACTAAATATGATATCTCAATTTAGCCAACCAGTGCTCAGCACACACCAAACATTACAAACTAATCCACATTTTCACATCATACCACTAACCCACCATGAAGTACATGAGAAAGGACGCATCACACATCTTTTGTAGCATCCTCTCTATATTTCGGACTACACTAATCCAAATGCAACAAACTTTTGGAGATATTTAGGTTTTATTATGAATATCATCTTCCATACCATATGGGGTCATTCAGAATTTCTAACCAAAAATTTAGATGTCAATATCAACAGTTAAAATATCTATTTTGACCCATGCATGATTTAAATTATCAATTTCATTGCGTCAAGAATACTCATATGAGCAAATTATGGAAGTGATGTTATGTATGATTTGAACATATCTTCATATTTTTATTCTACGTGAAATAATATAACTCTAGACAATAATGGTGCTAACATGGTCGGCTTGTTGCATGTAAACGATCTAAACTTTCATTGTAAAAACAAACCAGTTTCCTTCATTTATTATTTTTCAAAAGACAAAGCTAGTTTCAAGATACGGCTCCTGCAGTAATGACTTTCTTTTGTTATACGCAGGCTTTAAAATTAACATTTACAAGTTTAAGTGCAAGCTTTTAACAAAATAATAATATTTTCCTCGCAAATCAAAACATTGTGTTTTCTAAAGATGTGGTGACATGAATGTCATCAGACTATTTGAGAAAATAAGTTAAATAAGATGAATTATTTAGATATCATCATGCAACACAACAATAGTTTCATCATTATCTATCCAATGCAAGCCCCTGCTTGAGCACGGTCTGAGGTGGGCAAGTTGTACACTGTATTCCCCTCATTACTGTTTCTGAAACTTAGTCAACAAACCAAGCGTCCACAAAAAACAGATCCAACGAAGCATGAATAAAGCTCACAATATGTTGACATATTCAAAGTAAATCACATATAATATGTATTTTATTATACACCTATAAAGCGAGACGTTAGATTAGACATCATGCATTGAGGTAAGACAGAAAATAGTTTAGCAGGGCAATTTTTAGGTATAAATATCATCGTGCACTTCAGAGTTGTGCGAACCTTTATGGAAAGAAAGTTCTCCACTATCAAAACTCAGTGTATATGTGATGGACCTCATTTGGCCTTTGAACTTTTTGATCTGTTAAAGTTGACTGTTGCCTTTGAGAAATACCATTTTCCACGAAAATCGAAAATTTCTTGATGAAATAAGTTTGCACCGTAAGTTCATTTCTTCATCTCAATCACAAAATGCTATTGGCTTTGAATTCACAAATGAATTAAATCCTCTACTGATGGCCAAAATCTGAATTCAATTTCTTTAGCTTTAACAAAATTATTCCACAGATTTAGTACAAATATTGGTTTTATGTGAGGTAGTTTAAAGAAAAATAAGTTACTTCAGAACAGGTGAACCTATGCATTTTGTTGTATTCCATCCTGTTCATTGAAACTTGAAAACCACTTTTATAAGTTAAAATACCATCTCAAGTCTCAACCTTTGCAACTAAAAGGGGAATACCTGTACCTAGGTACAGTGGAGTAGGTATGGGAAAAAACGCATGCAAAGAGTACAAGTACCTAACATCTTTAAGCACTGGTATCCCCCCACCCCCCAAACACCGCACACCCCCCCCCCCCCAAACACCGCACACCCCCACCCCCCCCCTCCCCAAACCAAACCCCACACACATATAAACCGATCCAACGCAGTGCACACCTTCTTCATATCAACATATGTAAGTTGAATCATATAGACAGGGATGATTTTGTTCAGACGATTTGATACAAATTTTATAGACCGAACTGCTAGGATTAGGATATTTTAGGTGTCAGACGACAGACAAAAACAAACAATCACTATTCAGCATATTTAGTCAACACAAAGGAAAGATCATTTAAAAAACGCGAGTATACTCATAGCCGCATAGCGAAGCACTGCAAATAAAAACGGCAGATTGAATGACACATTTGTGATACTGGTTAAAAAACTAAAAATAAACCTCAGTATCATGGTCCATCAGTAGAATCTCTTGAACTCCGCCTGGAATTATTACACAGCTATAGCCACGCTCCAAATAAGATTGAAAATTCTTTCTTGATGCAGGCACCAAACCCAACCATGTCCAAATTTGTCTCAAAAACGGCGTGTAGAAAACCTGCCATCATAATAATAATAATTGAGAAATTAACCCACGACAAAATGAAATTAATGATCATTCATGATCTCAATGTAATAAATTAACATGAAATAAAATCTTACAGCGCTGCTTGCAAGAGCTTTAATTTTTGGCAGTGGCATAAAACCAGTATCATCAGCAAGAGCACAGACAGCAATGGGCAATACTGAATGTGGCTCATACCCAAAAACTACAAGCAAATTACAATATTAAATGCAATTAAAATTTTAGTATAACTATCTAAATCAAAACAATCAAACTGCTCAGCGTCCAACTTAGTAAGATATTAATGCGAATAGATCGGGGAAGATTCAAATAAAAGTTTAGTGGAAAAGTGATGTGAAATAAAAATAAAACAAGATTCATTTGAGCATATGCGAATGCATATACAAAAAATATCATGTATTAAATTTTCAACAAATGATCCGCCTATGTTATGAGCTAAAATCGTTTTCACTACTTAACTGTGTAATATTGCTAACCTCCGGTAACAGACCCAGGTTCGAGTCCTATCTTGCATAAACTTCTCGCAAAAAATAGTACCCGGGAATTATAAATGTCATGAGTTGAAGCGGACAGGCACAACTTAATTCCCCTTAGAAGTTTACCGGTCCGTCGGATTGTCCTAGAGTATAATATAAAAAAATTTGCCAACCTCTCGAATATCTCTCAAGTTGAAAATCTTAAATAAGGACAATTAAAACAAGGGAGAGTTTATTAACACCCCTAGTTTTGTTTTCACCCTCCAGTAAATTTAAAAAATTTATTTAGACAAAGTTGTCATCAACCCTATAGCGATATATTATAAACATGATAAAAGTGGATCCATTTAAAAATCAAGTTCGGAGCAAGTGAGGAAATGTTAGAAACCAAGCTCCAAGTAAGAAAACACGAGAAACCAAACATGGAGCAAGTAAGAAAAACCAACAAACCAAGGTTGAAGCGATAGAGGTAACCTAATAAACCACGCTCGTTTGAAGCATAGTTAACATGGATTTTCCACTAGTAACATTGTATATGTGGCGAGGTTTCATACAAATTATTGCTTAGTCCGAGCGAGGTTTCATACAATTCATTGCTAGGTCCGAGCAATATTTTAAATAAAACAAAGTTCAACATGAGCTTTAATATAAAAACCAACGTCAGAAATATTAAAAAATATGGTTATTTATGGAATAAAATGGATGGTTAAATATTGGGCAGTTCTTCTCCAAATAAACGGAATGTGTAAGGCAAATATTGGCTGCAGATAAACTAGCCTAAAAATAAATCAGTGTTATCCTTACCATAAGCTCTGTTTGGATCAAATGCCTCTATGTCCTCAACATGCAAAGTCACTGGGAAGTACCCAACTACATGTTTACAAATATACCTGTATTTCAATTCACATAAAATATACAATAAAATCAAAACAAAAACACATAATATCAATGAACGACTAAGTTTGTTTACTGAAAAGACCAGACCTTGCTAACTTTTTTCCTAGTTTGTTCTTATCATTCAGAGGAATCAGCATAAAGAACAAAAGCACCCCAAACACCCTGCATCAGCAAAACAAAATTGGCACAACCAGTGAATATTAACAAAAGCTAAAGGTAAAAAAAATCTCAAAGGCGTACGCGACAGCCAAAGAAGCAGGGAGGAAAAGAAGTGCCGTCAAGACGGTCACGACGACGAAATGAATAGCGCCGAGCCAGAGAATGAGAGCTACGGTGGTTCCGATAACGGAATATTCAGTTCCGGTGAAGATGGTTGGGGCGGCATTGACATCGTCAAGTGGCGGTGAGCCCATTTTTGAGCTTTGGGAAGTTCGCAGAGAAAGAGGACCAAGGGTCCAAGAGGCTCAGTTGGTGATGTTTGGAATCATGTGTGATTTGTTTGGATCGCAGATTTGCAGGCGGTGTGCACTATGTGATTTGTGCCGACATCAGCTGCTGAACGTAAATATATATATATATACTAAATTTGGATGTATAAATTTCAAGTCGTATTCAGCGGTGGAGCTAGCCTGCTGCAGATTTTACAAAAGAATCACACGTGATGGGTGCAAATGAAATTAAACAAGTGCAAAAGCAAATGCCTTTTTACTTACTAGTTCAAACTGTCGTGATATTTGTGTTCTTTGCGGTTAAATTTACAACCGCACGACAATTGAAATATATAAAATATGCTTCCACGTTTCTTTTTCCGATCTGCAGTTTGAAGGGAAAATAAATTTCCAACATTGGTCACTGGTGACGAAGTTACTAAAATGACGAAGTAGGTTGGATCAAAATGAATTGGATCGAGTTTGACCCAACCTCCATTCTTTTTTATCCATTTATGACTCAACCCACTTAATAAGCCGGTTATTCATTTAACTCATTTAAAGATTTAAATTTAATTTGACTAATAAAAAACAAATAAATATAAAATAATTTTAATTCTAATTTTTATGCTTTGAGTTCCAATAAAAATTTAAAATTTTAATTCTAATTTTCATCAAAATTCAAATCTGGGGATGCAGTAGCTTATTTTTTCTAAGTACAACTATAGTGTGCGTTCACATGATAAAGTATCCGGGTGTTCCATACTGTCCGTAATTTAGATGGGAGTTAATCGGTCGAAGTCTCACTTGATTCTGAGTTAGAACGAAGGAGTTGTTGCAGTCTGAACAAAAAAAATAGCGGTTTCTGCACTAGGCGGAATTCATATATATGAATGTAGTAGCATGTTATTTTCTAAGTACAACTGTCAGTCTCCTTGGAGAACTACAGTGTGCGTTCACACGATAAAGTATCCGAGTGTTCAATATTGTCTGTAATTTAGATGGGAGTTAATCGGTCGAAGTCTCGCTTGATTCCGAATTAGAACGAAGGAGTTATTGCAGTCTGAACAAAAAAAATAGCGGCTTCTACACTAGGCGGGGTTCAAATATGGGGATGTGGTAGCCTGTTATTTTCTAAGTACAACTGTCAGTCTCCATTAAAAACTACGATGTATGTTCAAAATTCTTATTTTTCAAATTTATATTAAAATTTAATGTTTTTAATAAATAGGTAAATGGGTTACCCAATTATAACCCTTTTAAAAATGGGTCAACCCAACCCATAACTCATTTAATAATATTCATAAATGGGTTGACCCGACTCATTTATAAATAGGGTAAATGGATTGGGTTAATGGGTTGGGTCATATTTTGATAGGTCTAGTGGCTAATGGAGTAAGAGTTCTGGACGAGATGCGATTTGAACATAAAATCAAAGGAGGAATTGAGGAATAGAAGAGATATAGCAGGGGATTGATGTGTATTTATGGTGGGAGCGATCGAACATCTTACTGCATCAAAAGATACATGTGATTGACTGAGTGATACTTATTTACGTTGGAAAAAGATGAATAATTGAAGGTACAAACCTTACAATGGTCGTTTGAGCTTCTTCAAATGGGAAAAACTATTACGATGTATTTTGTAAGAAAGTTGACGATTGTAAACCAAATGAAGGCTATTGGAGGCAATTACAAAATTTTAAGTCATCAAAAGAAATTCTTCGAACGTTGATAAACGAATTTATCCGGTCACTACTATGGAGGAGCTTGAGATCTTAACGTCATGACTAGTGACCGTATTGATGGCTTCCTTAGATGTCTTTGGATAGAATGAAGTCAGAAATGGAGACCAAAAATATCATAGTGTACGAAATGAGTCGAACAAGAAGAAACATGTAGTCATCACATAGAAATACAAATATTATAATATGATCACCTCAATCTAAAGAAATGTATAGCTGAAGAAATCAAAATTCAATTAGGAGAGGAAACTGTCTAATAATTTTACTTTTAGGAGTAGAAAAGGAAGAAGTAAAATTGGAGTCAGATACGTCTAAATCTAATGTATAGTGTTTTATCTACAACAAGTATGATCATTGTAAAAAAAATGATGTTGGAACCTGCCTTCTTCGATTTTAATGTGACAACTATATATTTCAACCTATATACTATGATGTCAAATATTCTTGCAGAAATCTACAAAGAGAAGCTATTATCATATCATCAACAAAGATCAAGTTCTCAAATTTTATTATTTCTAAGTTAAATATTCTTGTACAATCTCTGATACGATGATAAAACACACACACACAAATATACTTTTGAAAATCATGTTTTAAAATAATAAATATCTTTAATTATTTAAAGATATAAAAAGGTATTTTCAAAATTATATAATATCTCAAGTTCAGAAGTGCTAAAACAAAGGAAGGAACAAAACAGTACAGGTTTAGACGTCTGTAGTTTTATCTAGCCGTCTGACATCAATGTCAGACGTCTAAAGATAAAATAACAAACGTCTGAACCCTCAGTATAAAGTACTTCTATTTTTATATGAAATAGACGTCTGTCAATTTAATAACAGACGTCTGTCATCATAGACAGACGTCTGAATTAAATGACAGACGTCTGAAATGCTGATTTTTGTTTCTTCTATTTTTTGTATTTTTAACCTTAGTCAGACATCTATCACTTTTCTCTCAGACATCTGAACTTGACGAACTGAAGCATCTCTTCATGGAATATCAAATTCTGAAGAGTTGTCTTCTTCATCAAGAGTTGCACTTCTTCTAATGGTTGCAACTATTAAATTAAAACTATTCAATACTATAAATAGAGATGAAAATCCACTATTTCAATAACCAATTCTTTCTATCTATTCTGATCTTATATTGTTATAATATCAAGTGATTTTCAACTCTCTACTTCCTATCTTTGCACATTCAAATCATCATATCAAGAAGATTATAGGAAGGGTGTACTACATTGACTATATACGTGTTACTCAAGAACACATAAGTCAAGAAACAATTTATTAATTGTATTTGAAGTCCTATTCGGTTGCTTAGGCGGAAAAGTCCTATTCGGTTGCTCAGGCGGTGTAATACCTGTTCCTCCGGGTAAAGTGAGGGTTGTTAGAGAAATTCCAGAAGGAGTCTGAGACTAGACGTAGAACGGGAAGTTCGAACCAGTATAAAAATCCCTGGTGTCATTTTTATTACTGCTATTTACTATTATTTATAATTCCGCACTTGCTAGTCGTAGTTTAACTATATTATCGATCCATATACACTGTCAATTGGTATCAGAGCAAGGTCATCACATAACTATAACACAGTTATCTGATAAATAAATAATATGGACAATAACACTAGCAACAGTTTTACTAAGGGACAAGCGACTACACGACCACCATTGTTTAACGGATTAAATTATAGTTATTGGTCAACTAGAATGAGAATTTTTATGCAAGCTAGTGGTTTTGATACCTGGAATATTATTCAAACAGAATATACTGCTCCTACTACTGAGTATGCTGCATGGTCCAATACACAAAAACTAGATGCTACTTCAAACGCTAAAGCAATGAACATGTTATTTTGTGCTTTAGACAAAAATGAATTTAATCGAGTCAGTATTTGCAAAACGGGATATGAAATTTGGAATACACTTAAGGTTACACACGAAGGAACGAATAAAGTAAAACAAAGCAAGATTTCTATGCTTAAAAACCAATTTCAAAATTTTAGAATGAAGCAGGAGAAAGTATTAGTGAAATGTACTCTAGATTCCAGGATATCTATCATTCACTATTAGCTTTAGAAGTTACTTTTACTGAACCTGATATTGTTTCAAAAATCCTTAACTCTTTAACTGATGAATGGGAACGAAAAGTCTTAGCTATCGAGGAAGCTAATGATATTTCAACCATAAAAACAGAAGAATTAATAGGTAATCTAATGTCCTATGAAGTAAACTTACAGGCAAGACGAGCACAAGCATAGGACAAGAAAACTATTGCTTTCCAAGCAAAAAAAGAAGACTCTGAATCAAAAGACAATATGGCATTTATAGCTAAGAATTTCAAAAAGTTTTTGAAATTCAATAAGGGTAATAAATTTGGAAATAACAAGGGTTTCAATAAGCCATCAAGCTCATCTCTTGAATGCTACGAATGTCACAAGAAGGGCCACATAAAGAAAGATTGTCCTGATCGGAAGAAAGAAAATAATCTCAAAAAGGAAAAATATAAAAAGAAGCAAGCCTTCTCAGTTACATGGGATGATACGGAATCTTCTTCGTTAGACAGTGATTCAGAACAAGCCAACGTTTGTTTTATGGCAACAAATGATGATGTAAGTGATCTAACTTTTGACGATTTAATAGAAATAAACTCTGGATTATTAGATAAACTTAGAATCCTAAAGAGTAAATATAAAGATGCTTTAGGAAAATTAAATAGAACTGAAATAGAAACTGACATGTTAAAAGATGAAAAGAAAATATTAGAGGAAGAGTTAGTAAAATTTCAAGAATCTTATGTTAATATAACATCTCAATTCACTGATTTAAGTAGTGAAATGGAAAGACAAAAATATGATAATATTAAATTAGTAAAAGAGAATTATGATTTAAACTCTAAAATCGAAACACTTGATATAGAAGTATCACATCTTAAAACAAAACTGGAAAATATTTCTAAAAATGTTTCTAAATTTAACAGTGGAAGAGAGAGTCTCTCTAAAATAATTGAGAATTCTCAAACCTGTTCAAATAAAAAGGGGTTAGGATATAAAAAACCAATACAAAAGCATTCTAAAAATAATGGTTCTTTATATACTAATTTTAAGAAAAAGGAATCTATATCTGCTCAAAAATCTTCTTCAAAAATTGGTCATTCAAAATCAATTATGATTTGGGTTCCAAAGACTAATAATAATTTGATTAGGAATAACTACATTAAATCATTCATTAATTCTGTACATAAGAATGAAAATTTTATTTTTAAAGGGAACTCTAAACCCAACTGGGTTTGGCTTCCTAAGATTTAACCCTTAGGACCCTAACAGAGGAAGTGGGTACCAATAGAATTTCAATATTTTTTGCAGGTACCGATTAAGAAAAGAGGAAAATGGATTCTAGACAGTGGTTGCTCAAAACACATGACAGGCGACAAAAATATGTTAACAAACATTATCTACTCAGATGGAGGATCTGTCACTTTTGGAGATAATTCCAAAGGTTACATCATCGGAAAAGGTGATGTGAGCAATGACGGTACATCAAATTTACCTCTTATTACAAATGTTTTATTAGTTAAAAATTTAAAACACAACTTACTAAGTATTAGTCAATTATGTGATAAAGGTTTTAACATAGTATTTTCTGAAAATAAATGCAATATTTTTTATCATAACAAAAATCTTATTTTCGAAGGAGTTAGAGATCGTAATATTTATATTCTGAATATGAAAATAAGTTATAATACAAATATGTGCTTATTAGTCAAAGAAAATGATCCTTGGCTATGGCATAAAAGATTCTGTCATATAAATTTCAAAGCTATTAATAAATTATCCAAAAATAATTTAGTAAAAGGTTTACCTAAAATGAATTTTAAGGTAAATAGCATTTGTGATGCTTGTCAACTAGGAAAGCTAACTAAATCTTCTTTTAAATCTAAGAAGATGATCTCAACTTTACAACCTCTTGAGTTGTTACATCTAGACTTATTTGGACCAACTCAGACTCAATCTATTAATCACAATAGATATGTTTTTGTAATAGTTGATGACTTCTCGAGATATACATGGACCTTATTTATGAAAAACAAAAGTGATACATTTGAAAATTTCAAAATCTTTACTAAACGTATTCAAAATATTAAAAATCTAAAAATTAAAAACATTAGAAGTGATCATGGAGGTGAATTTGAAAATGAAATGTTTGAGAAATTTTGTAATAAGAAAGGAATATTTCATAACTTTTCATTTCCAAGAACTCCTCAACAAAATGGAGTTGTTGAACGTAAAAATAGAACACTTCAAAAATGTGCTAGGACTTTATTGAATGGAACCACTCTTCCAAAACAATTTTGGGCAGAAGTTGTTGCTACTACTTGTTATGTCCTAAATCGTGTCTCTATTCGACCTTTAACTAAACACACTCCATATGAACTTTTCAATGGTAGAAAACCCAATATATCTTACTTTAAAGTTTTTGGTTCGAAATGTTTTGCTTTAAATACGAAATATCAACTAGGAAAATTTGATCCAAAATCAGATGAATGTATATTCATCGGATATTCAGAACGTAGCAAAGCATATAGAATCTATAATAAAAGAACTAAAATAATTGAAGAAACACTTCATGTATCATTTGATGAAAATTTCAAAATTAACACAAATGACGATGAAGATATTATAATTAATTCTAATATTGACATCAATATACCTGAAAACACTTCTTCTGAAAATCAAAGTGAAAAGGAATTAAAATCTCCACCGAGAATTTTAAAAGATCATCCAATTCAAAATATAATAGGAGAAATTGATGAAAGAGTTAAAACACGTAATCAACTAAATCAAATGGGTCATATAGCTTTTCTTTCTAATATAGATGTTAGCACCAAAATTGGTCACTAACCTCGTAGAGAAAGATTGTGTAGAGATATAAGTGATGAAATCAAATTAAACAGAGAAGACAATGATAATTTAAATGCTGAAAGTAAGAACACCAAATTTATAGTGGTTCAGCGTAATTGCCTACGTCCACTTTAACTTTTATTGATCCTCTTAGTTGATGATTACAAATAAAATTCGTTAATCAAACGCTTGAATGAAGTTGTTAAGTAGAGGAGATGAGTCTCAAAAATGGCAGAGTTTCCCCGGTGTTCTCTCCTGAAAAAAGGATCCTCTTCACTGTGACCCTGCCCCTCTATTTATAGACAAAGATGGGCTGGACTTCCCAAGTGGGCTTGGTAGCCGAACGCTCTAGCCCAGGTGTAGTGTTCGCTGCATGCCGAACCAGGTATGCTGAACGCTTTGACGCCGAACAGTCCTTTCCATGCCGAACGGTCCCTTCCATGCCGAACAGTCCTTTCTATGCTGAATAGTTCATTTGATGTGTGGGAAGTGCAGGATGGTTGCAGTTGAAGCCGATCGTAACTCTATCTGAAGCTCTTGATCGAATGATGCATGTTGGCCAAACGATAGTGTCATGTTGAGTAGTTATGTCCACCGAACGTCTTCTGGATGCCGAGCACTTCTGTTGCCGAGTTCTATCGATGCCGAGCGCTAGCTGACGCCGAGCATTGGTTGACGCCGAGTGCTAGTTGACGCCGAGTAGCCTGGTATGCCGAGTACTTCGCTGAGTACTATCTGATGCCAAGCGCTAGCTGACGCCGAGCATTGGTTGACGCCGAGTGCTAGTTGACGCCGAGTAGCCTGGTATGCCGAGTACTTCGCTGAGTACTATCTGATGCCAAGTGTCATGGATGCCGGGTACGCTGGATGCCGAGTACTTCGCCGAGTACTCCTAGATGCCGAACACTCTCTGACGCCGAGTCCCTCTGGATGCCGAGTACTTCGCCGATCACTCCTAGATGCCGAACACTCTCTGACGCCGAGTCCCTCTGGATGCCGAGTACTTCGCCGATCACTCCTAGATGCCGAACACTCTCTGACGCCGAGTGCTACCTGATGTCAAATCTCCAGGAAACACTTGCCCCCCAAAGTGTATTATGTGACCGAACGTGATGCGCTTTGAATCTAGTTCAGCTTACCTCGGAGGTGCCTTCTCGAGAATGTTAGTGAAGGAGGTGTGAGACGAGCATGGTTTGGACGCCGAACGATGCGTTCGAAGCCGAACAATCCTCATGTGCCGAGCGACACTTCGCTTTGAAGCCGAACGCTACGACTTTGACCGGTTCTACCGGATATAGCCTTTTCAACTTCCATCTTCTCCCTATAAAACCAGGCGTCCTTCCACTATTTTCCTTTTACACCTTCATATCTGTCACTCCCAAGAGACTTGCAATTCTCGCCAGCCAATCAGATATAAAGCCTAATTGATCTTTCCTCAAGTTCGATCTTCGAACTAGGTATCGTTCCTTCCACGATTAAATTACTTCAACACGAGGTTTAGGTTCATCACGTGGAAAACGAGACATTTCTACGGTTGCATAATGTGTGGCGAGTAGAAATGGCTCGCACGTTTGGAGTCGTCGAATGGTGCATGGTAGTTGGGCCTAGCTCCTTCGCGCCGAACAAGATTGGGAGAAAAAGAAAGATGGGGTGTCGAACGGCGTAATCTTCACCGGGCGATCTGTTCCTGTCCTTCGGCGCAGATGGAGAAGGAGTAGGGTGGAATTGTAATCGAGGGTGGAGCGCTACTTTAGCCGAACAAACTAAGGCTGAACACTACCCAAATGTCGAACAGTATATGCGCCGAACAGCTGACATGCCGAACAGACACACACGCCGAACAAAATTTAGACCGAACAACATAATTGCCGAACAACTGACATGCCGAACAGTATACGTTTTGAACAACTGACCTGCCAAACAAACATACATGCCGAATATTATATTTAGGCCGAACAGTCCAAATGCCGAACAAAACTTAACCAAACCATATCAAGGCCGAGCAATGCAAATGCCGGACAATTATAAATGCCGACCAATGATAAATGTTGAACCATACTTAGGCCGAACACCGTAAATGCCGAACGAACAATTGCCTTGCCTAATCTACACAAGGTCAAAAGATATAAGCACACCATCATATGACACAGACCCGGATCAATAACTCCCTAGCTTTAGTAGACTTAAATCTGGGTTTGATTAACACTCGTTTTCTGAATTTGAAACTGTAATCACCTCAAGGCGGACTTTTTGAGACGGTCAGTGATGACGGTCTTCGAAGGCGACGACTCAAAGCTCATTTTTATATCTTTGAAATCTTTAGATTCTTATTACTTGTACACAATTGCTTGCACTAGTTCACACACCATGTGGGGGGAAAACTCGTGTTGCTAACTCTAACGTTCAACGTTTTTTGAGTATAGCTTTCTCAAGCACTTTGCCAGGTTCGTTATTTATTGAGGATGTCAAGAAAGTCTAGCTCCGCCACTATATCCGACAGGCCTGGGCCGTCATCAAGGCCAGAAGCTGCTGATACTTCTAATCCATCGACTTCTCCTGCTCACAACTTAGCACCTGATGCCCTGGAGGCAGCAATTCTTCTAGACAATCCGATCGATTCACAAGCTTCGAAGATCAACGAATCCGCTCTCCGACGGATATGCTCCATTCATGGGATCCCTTTCACCGACGTGTTGGTCCCTTCGCGACACGATCGTCCTCATCTGCCCCCAGTCGGGTATACCGCCTGTAACAAGTTCATGTGTTGGATGGGTAGCGTGCCTCCGTTCAAATTATTTCTCCGGGATGTATTGCAGTATATTGACATAGCTCCGTCGCAGCTGCACCCGAACGGCCATGCGTTTCTATACGGGACCTACTTACTTTTCATGGCCGTCTTCTCTAGACCTCCAACCGCTGGCGATATCAGATACATTTATATGATCAAGAGACGAAAAGACAGTCCTTCCTTCATGTTCCTCGAGCCGTACCACAAATGCCAAATCTTGTCAGGGGCATGCAGTAAATTCGCCCTGTACAAACAGGAATGGTTTTATGTGCGCTGCCGTCCTGGTTTTGCGAGGAGATGGGTTGAAGGCAGTAAGTCTCTCTGCCGAGTCACTATTCGCATTTAATCGGAGTCATGCTTTTCCTAACTCTTTGTTTCATCTTTTCAGGTATCAACCCGCGTCCGGAAGGCCGAGGATATTCTGAGGCTGCTGAAGCCATTAGAGCTCTTCCTGCCGAGGAACGAGACATCCGGACTATCATTTCAAATGAATCACTGTCGGGGTTTGGCTTGCTAGCCCCTGGTCGTCGGATCAGCCTTCCAAAAGGTGTCATCATTCCCAAACCTTCGTCCAGTAAAGGGAAAAAACAGGCCGGATCGTCGTCGCGCCGCACTCCCGATACGCACGAAGAAGGTGAGCGCAAAGAGGACGAAGCTCTTGAGACTCAAGACGAGAATGTGGGTCCCGCTTGGAATCCGGCAGTCGAAGTTCAAGATATTGAGACGTTATCCTCCCCTTCGAAGGGAAAGAGGAAGTTAAAATATAAAGTTCAGAAGGAGAAAGTTGGTGGCACTTCAAAAGTCATGCCTATCCCGCCTGAGAAAGAGGCTTCCTCGCAACACCTGGAAAGTTCCCTGAGGGACCTGTCGAACCTGTCTATTCCCGATGATATTCTCAATTACGGGTTTGACGATCCTGAAGCCCTCAAGTTTTCTTCGCCCGTTAAAGGCAATGCGGGAGTTCAACTCCCGGTCCAAGGAGTCAACACTCCGATTAGTAAAGATAAACGAACGGGTCCGTCGGGGGGAACACTAGGACACGCACGCACATACGCATTCCATCATACACTTCATCATTTTCTTTATTTCCCGGATTTTTTCTAACTCGTTGTTATCTCCATTCTTTGCAGGTGACATGGGACGCTCTCACGGACTCGATCGCCTTCATGGCTCTTCCA
This sequence comes from Allium fistulosum, assembly GCA_030737815.1. Classification (NCBI taxonomy): domain Eukaryota; kingdom Viridiplantae; phylum Streptophyta; class Magnoliopsida; order Asparagales; family Amaryllidaceae; genus Allium; species Allium fistulosum. Next base: position 926,610,355 of record CM060906.1, read on the forward strand.
TATTTCATCATTCCGGTCGGGACTCAGGCTCAAGCAGACGTAGGGACAGGGATGATTACGAAGATAGAGACAATCGTCCCCGCGATTCGTCTCACCATAAGAAGGCATATTCTCAATCTTTCACAGTCCTGTGATCCTCTTCCTCCAACTGAGCCAGATAAAGAGAAGTCTTCACAGAAGGGTTACCAATCTGATGCTCCTCGAGAACAACACTCTGGTTCATCGAGTACAAGGCAAGTTCGGGAGCAACAAAAAAGAGCGGAACTTCCAAAGCCTCCTCCTCCTACTCCTGCGGTGGACCCAACTATTGCGGAAAAGATGGTCGATCTTAAGGCCAAGTTTCCGAAAATTTTCTTTGACGGTTTGAAGTTCCTCCCAGCTATTCACCATATTCCTGGGCACGTGAAGCAGAGTGCCATTGCCTACAATAACGACGTCTATGTTCAACATGACGCGTTTGTGCACTTGGTGGAGAAGATCTCGGAGGTGTCCGTTGAGCGTCAACATGAGATTGATCGCCTGAAACTGGAGGCTGGCTGCGACTAAAACATCATCGAGCACCAAGACGTAGAGCTCGCTTCGTATAAGTCGAAGCTGGAAGCCGCTGAACAAAGTGCAAAAGATACTGCTGAGGCAGTTACTCGCTTAGAGATGGCTCACAAGAAGGAGCTTGATGAAGCAGTCCAGCGCAGCGGTGCCCTTGCCCTAGAAAAAGACTCTGTCCAAAAAGAGAGGGACGCGCTCGTCGTGCAAGTCAGAGAGCTGAAAGAATTACTCTCCAAGGAGAAGGAGGACAAGGTAGCTGCTCAAGAAGAATCACAACGATACTGTGATGAAATCGTTGCTACTCGTCTCCTGAAAACGAAGCTCGATGACGAACTTGCTGGGGTTGAGAAAATGAAGGATGAGGCCCGTGAGGAGGGCAAAAGAAAGGCTGCCGAGGAGATTGACTCTCATCTCGAGGCGGCCGCAGAAGCCGGCAGGGAAGAAGTCAAATGCATGTTTGACCCGTTGATCGCTGAATATGGAGCCCGCGTCCTTATGCATCGCGACTTAACATTCTTGGGCAACGGCTACCTCGAATCCCTAGCTGAGGCTTGGGAAACTTTGATAAAGATCAGGAAAATCAAGTCGGGCTCTGAAGAGGTCGATGAGGATGCTTTGGTGAAGGAGTTCCTTAGGGGGAATGAGCCAGCAGATTTATCCGCAGCATTGACGCTTTATAGCAAAGGCTCTCCCCTTCCAAAAGAGAAAAACGATGAAGCTGGCCCGTCTGGGGCTGAGACTATGGCTCCTCACACTGCTGCTCCTCCCGCTGCTCAACTGGCCGGTCGGCCGACACTTGATCCGTTCGAGCAGCACGCCGGCTACGACCCTGAAGATCCCAGGCTTGGTGTTCATGTGCTATCTCCTATTCTGGAGGGTGAAACCCCACGCGCAACCGATAGCCAACCAGAACCCAGTAGGAAACTCTTCTTTTCTAGAAGTTGAAAGATCCCGTCATTTTTCAGTAGTGGTTATTCGTTCTAATGCTCATTCTTTATGTTTTCATGTAGGCTGTTCTGATGCCGAGCCGACTCCAAGGAGCGATGATGCCAAGGAGGAGGCAGAGAAAACTAGCGACGCTGTCCATGCAGGAGTAATTCCTGGTCCTGATGCTCAAGTGATTGGGGCGCTAGATGATGATAAGCTTGACACTTCATCTCCTGCCGAAGGTAGTGATGAAATTGAAATCACTGGCGCCTCTGAGCATACTTCACAGATGAGCATGAAGGACCGCCTCGCCGCAGAGGAGAAGAAAAAGGCCGAGGTCAAAGTTGAACCTGGAATCCTGGAACTTACCGACCCGCGGAACAGACCTTTGAAAATCATTCTCCCGGGCAGGTCCAAACCACTAGATGTTCCGTCTCCTACTTCTGACTCCGCTTCTTTAGCAAGCAAGAAATCCAAGAAAAAGCGTGAAGGAGAGGAGTCGTCGGAAAAAACAAAGGAAGACAAGAAGAAGAAACCGAAGAAATAATTAATACACTCGTTCAACGAGCTTCTTGCTTAAGTCCTGTAGCTTGTATAGATAAGCTCTTAACTCTGAGTTCTGTAGGAGTAACTGTATAACCCCATTTTGAACTATTTAAATGAAGTTTAGTTTCTTTTTTGTTTGAATGATTCTCTTGCTTTTCTTTTGTTTAATGATTAACTGTAGTCGCATTATCTCCCAGTCCATTTTCATGTTGTTCAAACATCTCCGGACGTGGCATATTTCTTGTTCTACATCTCTCGAGTACTTGGACTTTTTTCTAAATCTGCACTCCGGGGATTTAGAGTAAGTTGATCCGCGTTCAGGGGATTCGGAGGTTCGCATCGTTTATACTATAGTCCGCATTCTATGGACTTAGGGTACTGCGATCCGCGCTCCGGGGACTCGAAGATTTGCAATTGTTTATACTCTAGTCCGCGCTCCGGGGACTTAGAGTACTCCGATCCGCGCTCCGGGGATTCGGAGATTTGAGATTGTTTATACTCTAGTCCGCGCTCCGGGGACTTAGAGTACTCCGATCCGCGCTCTGGGAATTCGGAGATTCGATATCGTTTATACTCTAGTCCACGCTCCGGGGACTTGGAGTACTCCGATCCGCGCTCTGGGGATTCGGAGATTCGAAATCGTTTATACTCTAGTCCGCGCTCCGGGGACTTAGAGTACTCCGATCCGCGTTCTGGGGATTCGAAGATTTGAAATCGTTTATACTCTAGTCCGCGCTCCGGGGACTTGGAGTACTCCGATCCGCGCTCTGGGGATTCAGAGATTTGAAATCGTTTATACTCTAGTCCGTGCTCCGGGGACTTAGAGTACTGCGATCCGCGCTCCGGGGACTCGAAGATTTGCAATTATTTATACTCTAGTCCATGCTCCGGGGACTTAGAGTACTCCGATCCACGCTCTGGGGATTTAGAGATTTGAGATTGTTTATACTCTAGTCCACGCTCCGGGGACTTAGAGTACTCCGATCCGCGCTCTCGGGATTCGGAGATTCGAAATCGTTTATACTCTAATCCACGCTCCGGGGACTTGGAGTACTCCGATCCGCGCTCTGGGGCTTCAGAGATTCGAAATCGTTTATACTCTAGTCCGCGCCCCAGGGACTTGGAGTACTCCGATCCGCGCTCTGGGGATTCGGAGATTTGAAATCGTTTATACTCTAGTCCGTGCTCCGGGGACTTAGAGTACTCCGATCCGCGCTCTGGGGATTCGAAGATTTGAAATCGTTTATACTCTAATCCGTGCTCCGGGGACTTAGAGTACTCTGATCCGCGCTCTGGGGATTCGGAGATTTGAAATCATTTACACGAATCCGTACTCCGTATAGGATAATGTAATTCGTCATTTGGTCATGGGGTATAGAAACATTAGCGATCTGTGGAAAATACGGCTTCAAGCCTTTATTAATGAAAATCAACTAAACTGCTCGATTACAACTTTAAAAAGAAACTAAGTTATGACTGAACGGAAACATGCAGGAAATAAAAGTGCCTAAAACAAGAAAGAAAACATGCTAAATGTAATAGTGCCGCAGATGTTCACTGTTCCATGCTCGGGGGAGTGTCGTGCCATCAACGGTCGCTAACTTGAATGTTCCCTCTCCAAGCTTCCGTTCAATGGCGTACGGACCTTTCCAGCTGGGATTCATACGTGATGGTACCGGGAAAACTCGTTTCAGAACGAGATCACCCACATCAAAGATCCTTGGGCGGACTCTGCCGTCGTAGTAGCGCTTGACTCGGTGCCTATGCACTACCGCCCTTAATTCGGCTTCTTCATGCTTTTCATCGATGCAGTCCAATGATTCCAACAAGAGATTTTGGTTCGTCTTGGGATCATAGTATGTCACTCGGTGTGATGGAACTTCAAGTTCCACGGGTATAACGGCTTCGGAGCCGTATGCCAAGGCGAATGGAGTGTGGCCGGTCGCGGACTTGTGGGTAGTTCTATATGCCCATAATGCTGTCGGGAGTTCATCTACCCACTTGCCTCCAACCTTCTCCAGACGCTTCTTCGGTATGGACTTGATTATTTTGTTAACGGCCTCGACTTGTCCGTTAGCTTTCGGGTGTGCAACGGCGGCGAACTTTTTCTCGATGCCGTACTTTAAACAGAACTCTTTGAACTCTCTACTTTCAAATTGCGTCCCGTTGTCCGTAATGATGGTGCGAGGAAGGCCAAAGCGGCATATAATGTTTCGTACAATGAAGTTAATGACCTTCTTAGAGGTGATTGTGGCCAAAGGTTCTGCCTCCGCCCATTTTGTGAAATAGTCGACTGCAACTATCGTGTATCTCGCGCCACCTCTGGATATAGGCAAAGAGCCGAATATGTCGATTTCCCAGATTGCAAATGGCCAGGGACTAACCATTTGCGTGAGTTCCGTTGCTGGAGTCCTCAGTATTTTCGCATATCTTTGACACTTGTCACACTTTCTTGCATAGTCTGCGGCGTCCCGGTTTACGGTTGGCCAGTAATATCCATAGCAGAGGATCTTTTTTGCTAGCGTTTGCCCCCCAGTATGGTCGCCACATTCCCCTTCGTGAACCTCTCTTAAGACCCGCTTTGTCTCATCATGAGCGATGCATCGTAATAATGGGACTGAGAATCCTTTTCGATACATTGATCCATCCTGCATTACGTATCGCACGGCCTTTCGAAGGACCTACCGTCTTTCGCTTCTTTTTTCTGGTAAAGCCCCGGTCGTCAGGTACAGTTTGAATGGGGTTATCCACGATTCCTTCTCGATCTTTGTTTCCAACACGCAATCGACTTTCATCTCGTCTATGCTCGGGGCATGCAAGACTTCAACGGGATACAATCCCATTTGCTGTGCATCGCCGGTACTCGCAAACTTAGCCAATAAGTCGGCTTCTTTGTTCAGTTCGCGCGGGACATGCGAAATGTCATAACGCTCAAGATTTGATAGTAGTTCTTGGACCCGAACAAGGTACGGAGCAAGCTTTCGTCCCTTTGCTTGGTAGTCTCCCCGCACTTGATAAACCACCAACTGTGAGTCACAAAAGATTTCAACTGATTTAATCCAGAGTTCTCCGATGAGCTTCAAGCCCGCAATCAGTGCTTCATATTCTGCTTCGTTATTTGTAGTTGGGAAATCGAGCTTCAAAGCATAACAGATTGATCGGTTTTCCGGAGTTATAAGGACTACGGCTGCACTAGAGCAACGGTCGTTTGATGCCCCATCAGTGTATAATTTCCATCGGACGGGGGGAATGACGTCGTGATTATCCGGTTCGATGGGAATGGTAAACTCAGCGATGAAATCTGCTAATGCTTGCCCTTGGATGGCTCTTCGTGGTAAGTAGGCGATATCGAATTGGCTCAATTCGATGTTCCATTTTAGCAATCTTCCAGAAGTTTCCGGCCGTTGGAATACCTACCTCAGGGGTTGATCGGTATAAACACTGATTGAGTGTGCTTGAAAGTATGGGCGCAGCTTACGTGATGCAATCACCAAGCAATAAGCAAATTTCTCGATTTCAGGGTAATTCCTCTCCGCCCCCGTTAAACGCTTGCTAACATAATACACCGGCCTCTGGACTCGATCCTCCTCACAAACTAAATCCGCACTTATCGCATGTGGGGATACAGCCAAGTATACGTATAGCATCTCGTGGTTTACTGGTTTTGATAGCATTGGTGGACTCTCCAGATGCTTCACCAGATCCCGGAAGGCTTCCTCACAACTGGGTGTCCACTCAAAATTCCTCTTTCCTTTCTTTATTATGTCAAAGAATGGGATGCACTTGTCAGTTGCCCTGGATATGAATCAACTTAACGCAGCTACTTTTCCATTCAAGCTCTGCACCTGCTTTATAGTCCTGGGCACTTGCACATCTCGAATAGCTTGGATCTTTTCCGGGTTAGCTTCGATTCCTCTAGCATTGACGATGAATCCCAAAAACTTCCCCGATGCAACGCCGAAGGAACACTTCAGAGGGTTGATCTTCATCCCATAAAACCTGAGTATGTCGAACATTTCAGCCAAGTCTCGAATGTGGTCGTTTGACCGTCGTGACTTCACGAGCATGTCATCCACATAGACTTCCATCATTCTACCCAGTTGGTCCTTGAACATTCGATTCACTAAACGCTGGTAAGTCGCTCCTGCGTTCTTCAATCCAAAGGGCATCACTACATAGCAATAAAGCCCGACATTCGTAACGAAGCTGGTGTGTTCTTGGTCTGGAATATGCATCGAGATTTGGTTGTACCCGGAGTATGCATCCATGAATGATAATAGCTCGTGTCCTGCGGTGGAGTCGACCAACTGATCGATCCTAGGCAACGGGAAACTGTCCTTTGGACATGCTTTGTTCAAGTCGGAATAATCTACGCAAGTCCTCCACTTCCCATTCGCCTTTTTTACCAGCACGGGGTTGGATACCCATTCAGGGTAGAGGGCGTCGCGGACGAACCCATTTGCTTTGAGTTTGTCCACCTCCTCTCCAAGAGCAGCGGACCTCTCCGGGTCCATTCCTCTCCTTTTTTGTTTAACCGGGACGTATTTCGGGTCTATGTTCAACATATGACTCGTGATGGCGGGCGAGATCCCACACATATCAGAATGCGTCCAGGCGAAAACATCAAGATTCGCCTGGAGGAAGTCGCTAAGGTCTTCAGTTATCGCGGGGCTAAGCTGTGATCCGATCTTTAGTATTCGCGAAGGGTCGTCACGGCTAACTGAAATGTCAATTGTTAATTCAGCTGGTGCTGCCTTCTCTTCCCTGGGTTTCTCATCGTCGTCTCTCGGATCTATATCTCTGAAGATCCGAGAACTATGCCCGAGCCAGGGCTCGGGCACTACTTGTCAATCATCCGTATTAAGGATGCGGACGGGATTGTCCGCAACCTTTCCCTTCTCCCTCCGATGGGCCTCTCGGAGCTCAGCCACATAACAGGAACGACCAGCTGCTTGGTCGCCATGAACAATACCTACTCCTTTGTCAGTTGGGAACTTCAAAGTTAAACACCACGGGGCTAACGCTGCCCTAAACTCAGCCAGGGCCGGCCGGCCCAAGAAAACATTGTATGGAGAATCCACATCCAAAACAACGAAGGGTAGAATTCGCACCCTCCGACGCTCGCCTTGTCCCAGTTCAACTGGTAACTCAACGTACCCCATGGCGTCGGTCGCTGCGCCGTTAAAGCTGTGTATACGAGCCTTGGACGGTTTCAGGTCTTTTGTTTCCAGTTTCATTTGGTCATAAGCCTTCTTGAAGATGATGTTGACTGAACTTCCGCAATCAATCAGAATTCTTTTCACATATGCTGGTCCGATCGTCGCAGATATGACCATCGGGTCGATGGTTGGGGCCTCTACTTGATCAGCATCTCTATTTCTGAACACTATATCGTCCGTCATTACGCGCTGCTGCTTAGCAGGGGTCCCATCATCCACGTTCGAACAGCACTCAAAATCTGCATGCTTCAGGGAGCTTGCATACCGCTCCATCTCTTGCAAATTCTTATCTGCGGGGTGAGGTCCGCCGATAATTGTATTTATGACCAGTCTGCCTACGGTTCGGGCAGGCTCCTCAGGATGACGCGGAGCTGGTGCACGACCTTGGTTGGACGTTCCCTGTCCTCCTTCCTGTGGATCCTTCACAAATTCTTGCAACTTCTTTTGCCTGATCAACTTCTCGATAGCGTCGTGCAGGTGTCTGCATTCTTCCGTATTGTGCCCATAAGTCTCATGGAAGCGACAATATTTCCCGGTCTGCTTCTGTTCCTCGGTTGATTCTTTTGGACGTGGCTTTCTGTACTGAAAGGTATTGCAGGTGGATAGGTAGATGTTCTCAAGCGGCGCGTTCAGCGGAGTATATTCGCTGTAGCTTGGAATTCTCGACTTCCACTTCCCCGCTTCTCTCTTCTTCCCTTGATTTCTTCCTCCAGACTCCTTAGGCTGTCCAGGCTTGTTTTGGACATTGACTTGGACCTTTCCCGAGCTGTCTCCGGACTGCTTTACAGCAATGTTGTTCTTCATAGACTCTTGGACAGGTCCTGGTGCCTTATCTCGTCGTACCCACCTAGCTTCCTCTCTTCTTATGAACTGGTGTGCCTTTGAGTAGAAACGCTCTAGCGTGGTCGGAGGCTTTCCTGCCAACCAGTCTCCAAATTCAGACTCCGGATCCACACCTCTCACCACAGCCATTAGAATTGCATGATCATTGGGATTACTGACTTCAGTTGCCGCGACATGGAACCTTTGTAAATATTCCTTCAATGACTCCCCGGGACTTTGGATTACACTTGACAGAGACATTACGTCCTTCGGACAAGTAGTGTGTATCCTGAACTGTCAATAAACTTCTTTGCCAACTCCTCGAAATTGGATACAGACCGCGGAGGAAGTCGGGTAAACCACATAGTAGCGATCCCAGATAGAGTAATTGGAAAGCATCTACACTTGGTGGCATCATTTGCTCTAGCTGAATCCATCATCCATTCGTACCTCATGACATGCTGTCTGGGGTCAGTCTTTCCCTCGTACGCTGGGATAGTTGGCATACTAAACTTTCTTGGGTACGCCGCCTGTAACACAACATCTGTGAACGGAGTGTGACTTCTTGACACTCCCCAATCATCGTTCGATAAGCCCTGATTTTCTTTCATCAATTGCCTGATCATGGCTGTCAGATCTTGTGTCTGTATGGAAGGCGGAAGGTTAGAGTCTGTTCTACGCGCCTGTCCATGATGATGCCTCCTCTCCTGGCGATCTACCAATCGTGCGTCTTGAGGTTCGACATCTTTAGCGTTTTGATGATCTGGGCCTCCATCCTCCATTTGTACTCTGGTCCTGAAGTTTCTAGCTCTTGCTTGGTCACGGTCTCCAGCTGTTTGAACAGCAGCTTCTGCTCGTGCAGCTTCAGTCTTGCGGCGTCTGCGCCTGGGAGGTTCATCAGAGGAAGTAGAGCTGTCAGATGAGGAATAAGGAGCGGGATTGCACCCAGCATTCTATTGCTGCTGTTGAGTGAGCTGTGCCATCAGGTTGGCGTTAGCTTGCATTTGCTCTCCTAGTTGTCTCCTGCTTTCCCTGAGCTCTCTCATCAAGTCGGTGAACTCTATTCTGATGACAACTGGAGTTTGGTCCTGGGCGGCAATCCCTTCACCCAGAATTGCTGGTTGATTGCTAGGTCCTGCTTGTTGCACGCTAGCAGTCTCGCGGGCATCCGCATTATGAGAAGCTGACCTGGTACGTGGTCCTTCCATTGTAGAGTTATTGGTATGAACTCTGAGTAGAATCAACGGATGTCCTATCAGTGAGTCGGATCTTCTTTTGGGGATTTGTTCAATCCAGTAGCTTCAAAGCAGATCCTTGAGGTCTGAGAATTCAATTCTCAGTGAAAGCACCAAAGTGTTAGCACCAAAATTGGTCACTAACCTCATAGAGAAAGATTGTGTAGAGATATAAGTGATGAAATCAAATTAAACAGAGAAGACAATGCTAATTTAAATGCTGAAAGTAAGAACACCAAATTTATAGTGGTTCAGCGTAATTGCCTACGTGCACTTTAACTTTTATTGATCCTCTTAGTTGATGATTACAAATACAATTCGTGAATCAAACGCTTGAATGAAGTTGTTAAGTAGAGGAGATGAGTCTCAAAAATGGCAGAGTTTCCCCGGTGTTCTCTCCTGAAAAAAGGATCCTCTTCACTGTGACCCTGCCCCTCTATTTATAGACAAAGATGGGCTGGACTTCCCAAGTGGGCTTGGTAGCCGAACGCTCTAGCCCAGGTGTAGTGTTCGCTGCATGCCGAACCAGGTATGCCGAACGCTTTGACGCCGAACAGTCCTTTCCATGCCGAACGGTCCCTTCCATGCCGAACAGTCCTTTCTATGCTGAATAGTTTGTTTGATGTGTGGGAAGTGCAGGATGGTTGCAGTTAAAGCCGATCGTAACTCTATCTGAAGCTCTTGATCGAATGATGCATGTTGGCTGAACGATAGTGTCATGTTGAGTAGTTATGTCCACCGAACGTCTTCTGGATGCCGAGCACTCCTGTTGCCGAGTTCTATTGATGCCGAGCGCTAGCTGACGCCGAGCATTGGTTGACGCCGAGTGCTAGTTGACGCCGAGTAGCCTGGTATGCCGAGTACTTCGCTGAGTACTATCTGATGCCAAGCGCTAGCTGACGCCGAGCATTGGTTGACGCCGAGTGCTAGTTGACGCCGAGTAGCCTGGTATGCCGAGTACTTCGCTGAGTACTATCTGATGCCAAGTGTCATGGATGCCGGGTACGCTGGATGCCGAGTACTTCGTCGAGTACTCCTAGATGCCGAACACTCTCTGACGCCGAGTCCCTCTGGATGCCGAGTACTTCACCGATCACTCCTAGATGCCGAACACTCTCTGACGCCGAGTCCCTTTGGATGCCGAGTACTTCGCCGATCACTCCTAGATGCCGAACACTCTCTGACGCCGAGTGCTACCTGATGCCGAGCACTAGTTGCCTGGTCAAATCTCCAGGAAACAATATAACCTAAAAATATTAAAGAAGCCTCAACTGATGATTATTGGATTATTGCTATGCAAGAAGAACTAAATCAATTCGAAAGAAATGACGTTTGGGATTTAGTTCCAAGGCCTAACGATCAATCAGTTATTGGTACTAAATGGGTTTTTAAAAATAAAGCTGATGAAAATGGAAATATCACTAGAAATAAAGCAAGATTGGTTGCATAAGGATATAATCAGGAAGAAGGAATTGACTATGAAGAAACGTTTGCTCCTGTCGTAAGATTAGAAGCAATACGAATCCTAAGTCTTAAATTCTCTGTTCCTATTTGAGCCGTCTGAATTTTTTGTCACTCCCTGAATATAGACGTCTAAACAATAAAATTCAACCGTCTGATTTTAGTTCGAAAAATTAGAAATTCTCTGTTATCAAATTAGCCGTCTGTGTAAAAATAACAGACGTCTGTCCTCAAAAATTAGACGTCTAACATAAAATATTCAGACATCTGATCTCAATTCAAAATGTTTTAGTTATCTGTTTCTTTTTAAAAGCATCTGAGCCGTCTGTCACTAATTTTTAGACGTCTATCCTTCATTTTAGACGTCTATTCTAAACATTTAGACGTCTAAAACTCCACTTAATTGTTCGTTGATTCTCTTATCTACAGGACTTCAGACGTCTATATATATTTTTTAAACGTCTGAAACTCTGTTAGACAGAAAACTCTATAAATCAAACCAACGGTCTCCTTTCTTCAACACGACTATTCATTCAATCTTCTCTCAAAATCGAAATTCAAAACCCTAGCCTTCTTCAAAAACAATGGCGCCCAAATCAAAAACCAAGAAACAAAAAGGGGATTCTTCTCAACAAGCTCCTCATATTCTCCCTACAGAAGATCAAATTGCCGCTTGGCTCTACCATGAACCCCGAAGTATGGCTCGTTACAAACTTCTATCTTCTCTGCCTTCATTTCACGGTATTTTCCATGACCTTGATCATTTTCCTGCTTACAAAATTAAGTTCTTTACTGATAGATCTCAGATCACCAGTCTTATTGATTTCAAAGACAATCAAGTGAACATGTGTAGACTTTGTGTCCTATTATTTCTTGCAAATGTCAACAATCTCAAAATTAGGCTTCATAGAGATAAAGGAACGCTTTGGACAAGCGTATTTGGAAATATTCTACAAATAACTCCGGCTGACATTGGATGAATTTTAAAATGTAGCACGGATGGGGTCGATTTAGATGATTTTAAGTTAGAAGGTGAGGATCTTAAACACATAGAATATCATCTTTTTGAACCAGGACAGTCCACAGATAGATCAAATCATCTTCGTCCCCGATCTCGATTGTTGCTTAGAATGCTAATAAAAACAATATTTCCCCGGCATGGAAGCCACGAGATCATTTATGATGATGAAGATAAGGCGCTTCAAGCAATATTATCAAATTTGCAAATCAATTGGGCACAATATTTTTACGATGCATTTCATACTTATCACGACTCGAAGAAGCGATCAATTGTCTATGCCCCTTACATTACTCATATACTAACTGACTTGTCTATTCAAAGTCCGACAATTGAGTTTGAAAAGATTAAGGTATCCAATATTCGCTTTTTTAGTTTGATGGGATTACCGGAATCTCCTCCGACGTATCCAACATATCCTGATTATAAAGCGGAACAACTAGCTTTACAAAAAGAAAAAGGAAAAACGAAAGTAGGCAGTTCCGGACACGATGGAGATGAAGGAGATACTGAAAATGAAGGGGAAGATGAAGAAGGAGAAGACGAAGCTATCGAGCAAACTTTTATCCAAAGCTCAATCCTGGAAAATTACGAGATTGAACAAATTTCTGGAACTTCACGCACATATACAAAAAATGAAAAGCTCAAGTCCGACATCACCATCTCTAAAAATCAAAAGAAAATCTCTCAACAAATTGCACAAGGCTTTTCTTCCATCAATTCTAGATTCGATCATCTAGATGCCAAAGTCGAAGAGAATGCACGGGAGATGAAGAATGTCAAAACAATTCTTCGTCGATTGTGGAAAAATTCTCATGGATCTTCTCCTCCTCCCTCTCCAACTTGGGGAGACTGCTGAAAGAAGATGATTTCTTTTAGTTTGTCCTTTGGTCCAAAAACTTTAGGTTTATAAAATTCTGTAATTTTTTGTGTGGCTTTCAAAACTTATGTGTTGTTGTTTGTATAATTTACTATGTCTCTCTAAAACATATGGTTCACTGTGTTTTGGTTAAACTAATGCTCTGTCCTGAAAAATTGATTTTTTTTATCATCTTGGTACACACTTGGTTGATCAACTATGTATTGTCTACATTTCTTATCTATTTTGTGATTCTAACATTTTTTTACACTCCTGTTACATTCAGTTTTAACACATATATTTGTCTTATTCACAGTTTTGTCACCCTTTAGTACAAACTTTTAATGTGGATTACTATCTCTTTATATCTCACACCCCCTACAACTCTTTTTGTTAATGACAAAGGGGGAGAAATATTAATCATTCTGCTATATAATATGGTCATGTTGACAGGGGGAGCAAAAGGTATGGTTTATACTAACCGTTGAATTATATAGTTGTCCTCATCAAAAAGGGGGAGAATGTTGGAACCTGCCTTCTTTGATTTTAATGTGACAACTATATATTTCAACCTATATACTATGATGTCAAATATTCTTGCAGAAATCTACAAAGAGAAGCTATTATCATATCATCAACAAAGATCAAGTTCTCAAATTTTATTATTTCTAAGTTAAATATTCTTGTACAATCTCTGATATGATGATAAAACACACACACAAATATACTTTTGAAAATCATGTTTTAAAATAATAAATATCTTTAATTATTTAAAGATATAAAAAGGTATTTTCAAAATTATATAATATCTCAAGTTCAGAAGTGCTAAAACAAAGGAAGGAACAAAACAGTACAGGTTTAGACGTCTGTAGTTTTATCTAGCCGTCTGACATCAATGTCAGACGTCTAAAGATAAAATAACAGACGTCTGAACCCTCAGTATAAAGTACTTCTATTTTTATATGAAATAGACGTCTGTCAATTTAATAACAGACGTCTGTCATCATAGACAGACGTCTGAATTAAATGACAGACGTCTGAAATGCTGATTTTTGTTTCTTCTATTTTTTGTATTTTTAACCTTAGTCAGACATCTATCACTTTTCTCTCAGACATCTGAACTTGACGAACTGAAGCATCTCTTCATGGAATATCAAATTCTGAAGAGTTGTCTTCTTCATCAAGAGTTGCACTTCTTCTAATGGTTGCAACTATTAAATTAAAACTATTCAATACTATAAATAGAGATGAAAATCCACTATTTCAATAACCAATTCTTTCTATCTATTCTGATCTTATATTGTTATAATATCAAGTGATTTTCAACTCTCTACTTCCTATCTTTGCACATTCAAATCATCATATCAAGAAGATTATAGGAAGGGTGTACTACATTGATTATATACGTGTTACTCAAGAACACACAAGTCAAGAAACAATTTATTAATTGTATTTGAAGTCCTATTCGGTTGCTTAGGCGGAAAAGTCCTATTCGGTTGCTCAGGCGGTGTAATACCTGTTCCTCCGGGTAAAGTGAGGGTTGTTAGAGAAATTCCAGAAGGAGTCTGAGACTAGACGTAGAACGGGAAGTTCGAACCAGTATAAAAATCCCTGGTGTCATTTTTATTACTGCTATTTACTATTATTTATAATTCCGCACTTGCTAGTCGTAGTTTAACTATATTATCGATCCATATACACTGTCAAATGAGTGTAATTCATAATGAGATGAAAGTAAGGAGTTTCAAGTCAAGATTTTCGGGAATAATTTTTTTGAGGGTGAGCATTTGTGATGGAATACACTGATAATATCAATGAAAATATGAAATGTTACTTGGATATAGGTTGTGGTAACCGTATGTTTGATTAAAATAAGTTATTTTTTGATTTGGAAGAAATATAAAGAAGATACTAACTTAGTAAAGTGTAAAGATGGGAAGTTGATAATTGGATATTAGGATATAGTGTTGCATTTTGAAAAAGAAAATGAAGGGTTGAGAACAATGATTGATGAGCTAGAAGTAAAGAATAGAGAAACAATAGAGGGTGTAACATCCCATATCTAGGGGCTCAAAGCTAAGCGCTACAGATGCTGTAGTCATCCATAGTATTAACTTTCAGTGACTAAATACGGTTATGTTAATGATATTCATAATATCATAAGCAAATGAATATGAAACAAAATCACAAATTCCAAAAACAATATTTTTAATTACATTTCCAAAACATGTTCCACATTCAAATAACATAATCCCATAATCGTTTCTCAGGTTCAGATAAAATATAGTTAATACATAAATACGCCAAGAGCGACATATGACGATGCCCCTTGGTTGACCAGAGTACTATATATACAATACAGCGGAATCAATCCAAAATATAACAACAACTCCTAATTAGCTATCCGTCAGCCACCTTCTTGTCACCGGAAGCTTTATTTACCACCATACTAAAACCTGTAAACCTCAACCCTCAGCCTACTCAAATCAAATTTGAGCACCCAAGAGTTTAAGGAAAAATAAACTTTGAGTCAGACATAAAGTCTGGTGTGATTTATATTATACATCTTGGTTATCTGATATTAAGTGAGACCACGCCGCTTAGCAGAGTGGGTTTCCCCTCACTAATATCATTTTTAAAACATATCTGTAACACCCCTAATTTTTTATAACATTATTCGGGAGATTTAATTAGATAAATTAAATAGAATAATGTAAATGTTAAGTGATAAGGAGGTTGAGATTTGAACAAATCTAATTAAGGTCATGCTTAATAAAATAATTAAATTGGCTTAAGAATGGGTTATAAGCTAATTAATCTACATAAGGGTATATTAGGAATTTGCCGCACCTAACCCTTACCCTTATATATTCTCGTTCCTACCATTTAATTCATATTCACATCATTTTGAAAACGCAAAACAAAAATATTAAGAGGAGCCGGCCATAATCAAAGAGAAGAGGAATTCACTTAAAAGATAGAGATTCAAGCTTATGGGAAATCAATCTCAATCCAATATCCTTATCTAAATCAAGGTGAATAATAATTTCATCTCTATTTTGTTTTGAAATCATATGTTTTCGGATTTAAAGGTAAATTCATTTTTATGATGATTTGGATGATGATATGCTTGAATGACAATTTATTTGATTTAAACAAAGATGTTTAAATATGATTTCTCACGGTTTTAGGGTAAAACTGATTTATATTGATGTTTAAATGCCATGGAAAAATTTTATGTTGTATAAAACATGAATTTGGAGTTGGGTTTTAATTTTGATAATTTTCCAAGCTATGGAAAGATTGTTATGAATATTCAAAGGAAAATATGGTTATTTGGGTTTATAAATTTATTTTGGAAAATATATTGAGAATTTGGGTCTGAAATTTTGATATGTCTGATAACATGATTGAAGTAAATTTCAGGAATTTTTGTGGATTTTTCCAAAGTAATTTGCTTTGCAAATTAAATTATTTTAGAAGAGGGACTTCTTTGCAATATTGGTTTTTCTTAATGGAAGGGCTTATTTGATTAATTTACCCATGGTTTAGATCTGAAATTAGCGGCAGTTATTTTAGTAAAGAATTTGAAAAGTTAAGGCAACCATTCTTCTGTTTATACGTGGCAGGTTAGTTAGAGAAGGGTTTGCTTTAATTAGTATTAAAACAGGGTTACCCAGAAAAGTTGGTGTCACCTTCTTTGGAAGTACCTTTCGACACAAATCTTCCGTCTTTAACCCGGTCAAAACCTACTAAGTCAAAACCAATACACAAGGTATCATAAAGAAGGTACGCAGTGGATTGGAGAAAGGCGGAAGGCTAGATGTCGAAAGCATGGCTTTCGAAAGGGTCGATACCTTGGTTTGTTTTAAAAAGAGAAGCGCCTGCCTTTGATTAATTTAAGCCTCGAAGGAGTCGAAGCATATGTTTTCGAAAGAGGTTTTTAAAAGCTTTCGAAGGGGTTGCCTTCAACTTATGTTTGCTTTCGAATGGGTTCCTTTACTTATGAAATAATGCTTTTGAAAGAAGGGGTTCCGACCTAGTCGAAGCCCCGCTGCCTTTCTTTGGCCTTTCGATGGTATTGAAGTCATCAATGCTTTCGAAAGGTAGTGTTTGTTTTTAAAGATGTTTTAAGCCTCTTCCTAAATGCTTTCGAAAGGGTCCAAGGGTTTCGAAGGCAATGGCTTCGAAAGGGGTTTCGATGCAATCCTTCAATGTTTTGTTAAATGGTTTGAAGCTTTCGAAAGAGATGGTGCGGACGCCATCATGTTTTCCCCAATATTTTTATATAATAAAGGATGGCTTTGAAAGAGATGCTTTCACCTATATTAACTTTCACCCAAACAATATTTTTAAGTATAAACCCAATGGTTTCGAAAGAGGGACTTTCAATGATTTCGGAAGGGTTACTTCCATGGTTTCGAAAGGGGTACTTTCAACTAGTTTCGAAGCTATGCTTCTAAATGATTAAATGCTAATGCTTTAATACATTCGAAAGGTTCGAAAGAAAGTATTAAAGTGTTCGAAAGGCAGGGGCCTAATGTTTTGAAAATATATTTTTATGCTTTCGAAGGAGGGTATCTAAGGAAGTCGAAAGCAAGGTTTCGAAAAGTTTTGTAACCCAAACTCATCTTTAAAGGAAAAACTCATGGCTAAATTAAAGGAGTTTAAGAAGAAGCTTTCCTTGATAAAATTATAGGTTAAAGGGATTAATCATGTTTTATGTGAAAAGTATTTCAAGGACATTAAACCCACAGGAGTGGTATTGTTTTGTAATTATGGTTGCTTCTTCAAATATAAATATATTCACATTATAATGGACCCATAACTGAATTTTCGGGATTAGGGCAGAAGAACCAGCTAGGTTGACCCAGTAGTGAATATAAATTGATTAAACTTCTAGATGAGTATATTTGCATCCAAGAGGTCAGAAAGACCAGAATATAGGATGCCTAAATATGGAAGTTGTCAGGGAGACAAGTTCATAGTGCACCCATGAAAAATATGATTAGGAAGTTATTGGAGTTACCAATAGGTTCATAGTGATCCCATGAAAACTATGTTATAAAGAGTGATTGGCAGAGGCCAATTGGTTTGTAGTAAACCCATGAAAACTATATCCGGATTAAGTTATTGATAGTTGTCAATAGGTTCGTAGTCAACCCATGAAAACTAGGATAAGGGATAAGTTATTGGAGCAACCAATAGGTTCAGGAGAACCCATGAATCAATTAAACCCATAGGAGTGGTAGTGTTAAGTTAATTGCAGGGGCCAATAGGTTCATAGTGCACCCATTAAAACTATGAAATAGGACAGGGAGTCCAGAAGTTAAATACAGGTTATTAGTAAGCTTATGAAAACTAATAGGTTAATAGTGACCCTAGAAACTATAAATATGACAGGGAGTCAATTAAATAGAGGATGGAAAATACAGAATGTTTTAACTAGTTTGCATATCATCATAATATTTTGAAATGGTTATGTTTTAACCATTGTGGATGTAGAAGCACAGTATATGGTTTTATA
Organism: Allium fistulosum; assembly: GCA_030737815.1. Taxonomy (NCBI): domain Eukaryota; kingdom Viridiplantae; phylum Streptophyta; class Magnoliopsida; order Asparagales; family Amaryllidaceae; genus Allium; species Allium fistulosum. Next base: position 926,628,515 of record CM060906.1, read on the forward strand.
ACGGTTTTGAGATACTAGTAAGGGGAAAACCCGTTCTACTAACTGGCGTGGTCTCGCCAGATATCTAAATGATTTAAGATGGTAGATTATTATTCATACCAAGCTTATGTCTGACTCGAAGTTTATGTTTTCCCCTTAAACTCTCGGGTACTTAATTGATTTGAGTTGTTTGAGAGTTGAGGTTTTTAGGTACCTATTTAGACGAATAAGCTTCTGGAGGCATGATAGCTATTTAGAGTTCTCTTTTCTTTTGATTTCGCTGTGTTGTTTGTAATGGCAAATTGTTGAATTAACTATATATACTCTGATCATCCAATGAGGCATCTTCATATATCGCTTTTGGCCTATGTTGTAATAAATATATTTCTCTGAACATGATTGAAGATTATGGGATTATGTAATGAATTGGAAATGTTTTGAAATGGAATGTGATTTTGTTTGATGTTTTAATTTTTTTCCATATTCATGTGTTTTTGTGTATCAAATAATCTAACACCGTCGTATTTGGTCACCGAGGATTGATGTCTATGGATGAATGCAACATCTGTAGTCGTTAGTTTTGGGCCTCCAAGTAGATGGATGTTACAAGTTGGTATTTGAGCATAGGTTTATGAAACTTTAAAAGAACAGTTAAACCTAAAAGATTTTTGAAACATAATCCGAAAAATTGGAAATATGATCGGGGTTTGGGTTAACGATATACTAACGTACTTGTATTTGATATATATATATAAGTACGTGTTCCCCTCTCTCTTAGACCGTTCTTCGGTATCTTACTAAGGCTCGTATGCGAATTTACGAGAAAGAGCATATGGAAGCAGGAAACGGAAGAGGAAATTTAGGTGGAGGAAGCACCGCAACCAATGGAAATTCTCGACCTAATACCAGGAGGAACCAAGGTCGACAGGCTAATGCTAACCCAAATGCTAAAGCCAATGTAGGTGCTGGAAATCCGCTAGTAGATGTGGGGATGGTGTATTAGTTGTTAGCCAATCTTTTGCAAGTTGGAGTAGCAATGTTGGAGGAGGCAATCATATAGCTCCAATGGGCAATAACTATGCTAAGTTGAGCAGAGACTACACCGGTTTGGGTGGAAAGCCGTTTGCTAGAACAGAAGATGTTGTTGAAGTTAAGAATTGGCTATTGCACTGTGAGAGGATCTTTACTGATCTAGGCTTGGATGATGAGCAAAAGAGGAGGCTGGCCTCTAGGCAGCTACAAGGGGCAGTGCTTCACTGGTGGAATAGTGTGACTGGTAGAGTTCCACAGGAAGAATTGACATAGGCTGATTTCAGAAGGAGATTTGAGTAGAGATTTTTATCTGAGGTTGCCAAGTCGGCATTGATGAGGAAGTTTATGGATTTAGTCCAGGGAGAGATGTCAGTAATCAAGTACACTGCTAAGTTTGATGAGCTGTCTCAATATGGATATGCCACTATAGACACTAATATCAGAAGGAATGAGAGGTTTGTTCGAGGATTGAGACCTGAGCTTGCTAGAATGACCATGACCCATATCCGAGAACCTTGTAATGTGGTGGTGGAGATGGCCATTCGCCATGAAGAGATGTTGGCTGGTTGTGCTAGAGATAAGCCGGTTGAATTCCAGGGTCCTCAGGGAAAGAAGAGGAAATTCTTTAAGAAAAAGGGAGCCTAGAAAGGGGATGCTGCCAAGAAGGCAAAGGCTGATCTAGTATGCTTCAAGTGTGACAAGAAGGGTCATTATGCTCATGAGTGCCAGATAGGCAAGGGGAAGAAGGCTGTAGATAAGAAGAATGTGGTGTGCTTTAACTGTGATCAAGTTGGGCATTGCAAGAACCAGTGTCCAGAGCCAGTCAGGGAAGACAAAGGAAAGGTTTTTGCTACTGGATCATCAACTAAGCCTACTATAGCTGATAAAGGAAAGACTGTGATGAAAGGTATGTTTTTGATTCAGAGTATATCAGTTTGGATACTATTTGATATCGGTGCATCACATTCATTTATATCACAGTATTTGGTTGATAGGTTATGCTTAGAACTCACATACCTTGTTACTTCCTTAAGGGTTGCAAATCCAATAGGAGCGTATGCAACTCTGGGGATGAGATGTGACTAGTTAAAACTTGATTTGTTAGGTCATATGTTTACATGCAGTTTGTATGTTTTCGATTTCGTAGATTTCAGAATCATTTTGCGTATGGATTGGTTAAGAAGGTATAAGGCCAAGATATTTTGCCAGGATGGTGAGATATCACCGAGACAACCTGATAGCCATAACCAAATTATATTCTCAGTAGAGAATTTTGACTGGAGTAGCTGTGCTTTGTTAAGTGCAATGGAAGTGGGAGAAGAGCTAAGTCAGTTTCGAATCGCAAGAGAGTTTGCAGATGTCTTTAAGCCAGTCACAGGACTACCACCGAAACGAGTTGTTGAGTTTCGGATAGATATTGTGCTTGGAGCTGAACGTGCGAGTAGACTACCTAGCAGGATGACACCGACTGAGATGAAGGAATTGAAGATGCAGCTAGTGGATCTAGAAGGAATGAATTTTATTAGACCAAGCAGTTTGCCTTGGGGAGCGGCCGCGGTGTTCGTGAAGAAACCAGATGGGTCGTTGAGGATGTGTATCAACTATCGTAAGTTGAACGAAAGGACGATAAAGAATAAGTATCCTTTGCCAAGAATTGATGATCTATTTGATCAGTTGAGTTGAGCCACAGTATTTTCCCAGTTGGATTTGGCGACAGGCTTCCATCAGTTAAGAGTGGCAGAGGACAACATTCCTTTGATAGCATTTCGAACTAGATATGGTTCGTATGAGTGGTTATAATGCCATTCAGGTTGACGAATGCACCTGCTTTCTTCGTGGATTTGATGAATCGAGTTTTTCGAGAGAACCTGGATAGGTTCGTATTGGTATTCATAGATGACATTTTTGATTACTCGAAAGATGAAAGAGAGCATGCGATTCATCTTAGAGTTGTACTTGAGACGCTGAGGCAGAATCAGCTAAAGGCGAAGTTTTCCAAGTGTCATTTTTGGAAGAAAGAGGTTAAGTTTCTTGGTCACATGGTTTCAGAGAAAGGGTTGTCAGTCGATCGAGATAAGATCGAAGCTGTGAACAATTGGAAGAGACCAAAGACGATAACCAAGATTAGAAGTTTTCTTGGACTTGCTGGCTATTACCGGAGATTTATTAAGGATTTCTCGTGGATAGTAGCGCCTTTGACTAAGCTTACCAGGAAGGAGGTGAAGTTTATTTGGTCCGACAAATGTAAGGAAGCATTACTTAAGATAAGGATTTGTTGACCAATGCTCCAGTGTTAGTAGTTCCAGAAGGAAAACAAGGGTTAGTGGTGTATTCTAATGCATGTAGAACTGGATTGAGAGCAATATTGATGTAGAAGGGTAAAGTTATTGCCTACGCATCTAGGCAGCTTAGACCGCACAAAATAAGATATCCTACTCATGACTTAGAGTTGGTTGTAGTGATTTTTTCCTTGAAGATTTGAAGGCATTATATCTTAGGGGAGAGATTTGATTTGTATACCGATCATAAGTCTTTAAGATATTTATTCTCTTCGAAGGAGTTGAATATGAGACAACGGAGATGGCTGGAGTTTTTCGCTTCTTATGATTTGGTATAGAATATACCCCAAGGAAAGGTAATAATGCAGCGGATGCTCTCAGCAGGAAACATCACAATGTGGTGTTAGCTATGTTGGTAGAATGGAAGGATCTAGAAGTTTTGGCCAGTTGTGATGTGCAGTTAAGATCGACTGCTAGTTCTAGTCAGAGTACTGTCATGTTGTCCTGTTTAGAAGTTCGACTAGTATTGATCGAAAGAATCACTTCTAAGCAAAAGGAGGGTCCACTATTATCTGAGAGGATTAGAAGGCTTGAGGTTGGAACTGAGGTCGATGATTTGAAAGATTTTGGTCTTGACTGGGGAGGATGGTTGAGAAAGAAGGGGCGATTTATGTATTCCAGATGTTGAGAACTTGAGGAAAGAAGTTCTTGGAGAACGTCATCGATCCAAGTTTACGATTCATCCTAGAGGGACCAAGATGTATCAAGATATGAAGAGAAACTTCTATTGGGAAGGCATGAAGAGGGTGTTGGCTTGTGGGTTAGGCAGTGTGTAAACTGTCAACAAGTGAAAGTCAAACATCAGAAGCCGAGTGGGTTACTTAAGCCTCTAGAGATTCTAGTTTGGAAATGGAATTCTATATCCATGGATTTTATAGATGGGTTGCCAAGGTCAAGCAGAGGAAATGAGAGTATATGGGTCATTGTGGACAGGTTGACCAAGAGTACCCATTTCAATCCAGTAAAGTCGACCAGGACGACACCTATTTTGGCGAAGTTGTTCATGAGGAACATAGTTAGACTACATGGAGTTCCTAGTAGCATAGTCAGTGAAAGAGATGATTTATTTTCTAGCGAATTCTGGAAGAGTCTACAGGATGTTTTAGGCATTAAGCTCAAGATGAGTACTGCATATCACGCTCAGACAGATGGGCAGACAGAGAGAGTCAACAAGGTACTCGAGGATTTATTGAGAGCTTGTGAATTGGACTATGGTGGATCTTGGGAGGATCACCTACATTTGGTTGAGTTTTCCTATAATAATAGTTATTAGACTAGTATATGAATGGTGATTTTTGAAGCTTTGTATGGAAGGCCATGCAAATCATCAGTGTGTTGGTTGGAGACTGAAGACAGATTAGTCTTAGGTCCAGATTTGGTTAGGGAGGCATCAAAGAAGATTGAGTTGATCCGAGAAAGGATGAGGGAAGCTCAATCCTGGCAGAAGAGTTACACAGATAAGAAGCGTAAAGACCTAGAGTTCTCAGTTGGAGACAGGATTTTCATTAAGGTATCACCGATGAAGGGTGCAGTACGGTTTGGGAAGTCAGGGAAACTGGCACTGAGATATGTTGGTCCATTCCAGATTATAGAAAGGATTGGAAAGCTCGCATACAAAGTGGATGTAACATCCCTAATTTTTGAAAACATTATTCAGAAAATTTAATTAGATAAATTAAATAGTATAATGACGATAAGGAGATTGAGATTTGAATAAATCATATATATAGGGTCGTGCTTATTAATGAGATAAATGGACATTAGATTGGTTTTTTGGTTAATTAAATTACATATGGGCATATTAGTAAATAGCCATTTTATATTACACGGCTATACACTCCACGTCTTTGGCTATTCACGTTCAGGTTTCATTTCCACTTTCACAAATGAAAAAATATATTAGAAAACCAAAACTAAAGTCGGTCATTAACAAGGATGGAAAAAGAGGAAATTTTAATCAAAAGATAAGGTCAAAGCTAGGAAGGATTAAGCAACAACAAATCTCAAGTTCCTTACCAAATCTAAGATGAATAATAATTCATTCCATCTCTTTTTGGTTCTATAATCATGTAATTTCATATTTGAGTATTTATCTTGTTTCCATGATATATTGGATGATGATATGCTTAATTTATGGATTGTTTAATTTAAACAATTTAATTATGCAAATTTCGTACGGTAATAGGGTCAAAACCATGGTTTATTGATTTTAAAATGCCATGGAAATATTTTATGTTGAGTAAAACATGATTTTAGAGATGGGTTTTAATTTTCAGAATTTTTCGAGCTTTGGAAATTTTATTATGAATTTTTGATGGTAAATATGAAGTAATTGGATTAAAATTTTATTTTGAATATTCCTGGAAGAATTTGGGTCTAAATTTTTAATATGTTTGATTATCGATGAAATTGATTTTCTATAATTTTTGGGGATTTTTCCTAGTTGAATTATTTGGGAAAATAAATCATTGTTAAAGAAGAGGACTTTTTGGCAAATATTGGTTTTATCATATAGAAGGGCTTAACGTTACAAACAATGCATTTTTAATTGTTTTAATCTAATGTAAATGTGGCAGTTTTAAAGGTAATGTATTTGAAAAGATTTTATGACAACTAATCAATAGTTTACAAATAGACAAGATGATAGAAAGTAATTACTAAAAGTTGTTATAATTCAGCCTTTAAAATAGAAAAAGGTGTTCTGCCTCCGTTAGTAGGTACCTTTCGACTCCTTTGATTCTGCCTTGTCCCAGTCGAAACCAACATAGTCAAAACCCATGTAGTTGAAACCAATGCACAAGATATTACTTAGATGGTATGTGGTGGATTGGAAGGAAGGCGGAAGCTTTGCTATCGAAAGGGTAGCTTTCGATGGGTCGAAACCCTGCTGTGTTTTTATAAGTTAGCGTTCTTGCCTTGTTTTACCTAAAGCCTTCCACACAGTCGAAACATATGCTTTCGAAAAGGTTTATAATTAGCTTTCGAAGAAGGTTGTTATGTTTTGTTAAAGTATTTTCTTTCGAAGGAGTACCTTTTTCTTTTAAATAATTGCTTTCGAAAGGGTTGGTTTCGACCTAGTTGAAACCTAGTCGCTATATTGACCAGTAATGCTTTCGAAAGGTTAATCCTTATTTTTACCTTAAACAAAGCCTTTTTCCTAATTGCTTTCGAAAGGGCTGAAGGTTTCGAAGGTGATGGGGTTGAAATGGGGTTTCGACTCTGTCCTTCAAAGTTTTTGTTTTAAAGGTTTTGCTTTCGACTAAGATGGATCCGACACCATCAATTTTTCCCCAAACAAATTTTTGTTGGTTTCGAAAGAGATACTTTCGTATATAACCATTTTGACCCAAATGATGTTTTTAAAGAGTAAACCCAATGCTTTCGAAGGGGTGCTTTATTTGTTTCGAAGCTATGTTTTAAAGAATGCTTTGTTGATACCATCGAAAGGCATCATTGGTTTCGAAAGGTAAATACTTAGAGTTTTGAAAAGAGATTTTCTATACTTTCGAAGGAGGTCATCCAGGGGTTTCGAAGGTGATGTTTTAAGGTTTTAAAACAAATAACCCATTCTCATTTTTAAAGGAAAAACCATCGCATAAATAAAAAATTTGGAAATATTATTCACATTGTTATTAACCCATAACTATTTTTGGGTAAAGTGCAGAATAACCAGTTAGGTTGACCCAGTAGTGAATATAACTCAACAGATGTTAAATTCTTAATTAAAGATATTGGCAGGGGCCAATAGGTTTACAGTAAGCCCATGAAAACTGTGTGATATGGGTAGGGGCCAATATGTTCATAGTCAGCCTATGAAAACTATGATTTGATACTGGCAGGGGCCAGTAGGTTTGTAGTTAGCCCATGAAAACAATATCCAGATTAAGATATTGGCAGTCAGCCAGTAGGTTCCTAGTTAGTTCATGAAAACTAGGATAAGAAATAAGATATTGAAGTTACTAATAGGTTCTTAGTGATCCCATGAAAACTAAGTGATTGGATAGATAGTCCTTAACATTTAACAGGTTAATGATAACCCTAGAAACTATAATTAAGACAAATAGTCAGAATGAATGGGGATGGGTAGTCAAGAATTGATTTATTTGTTTTGCATATCATCATAATGTTTTGAAATACTATGTTTTAATCATTGTGGATGCAGGAGCATAGTATAGGGTTTTATAAATGTTTTAGGATACTAGTGAGGGGAAAATCCGTTCTGCTAAGCCGCGTGGTCTCACTAGATATCAAAATGGTTTGAGAAGGTAAATTATTATTCACACCAGGCTTTATGTCTGACTCGAAGTTTTTGTTTTACCCTTAAACTCTCGGGTACTCAATTGATTTTGAGTAGGTTGAGAGTTAAGGCTTCCAGGTGTTCTTTTAGACGAATAAAGCTCCTTAGGACGTGCAGGAGGCAAGCTTGTTATTAGAGTTCTTTTATTTCCGAAGTGTGTTTTTTTTGTAAAGGCAAAGTGTTTTCTTGCCTTTCTATATACTTTGATCTACCAAGGAAGCATCTTTGTGTGCTGCTCTTGGCGTATTTTGTAATAATTATATATTATATGAACGTGGTCTGTGAATTGGGATTATGTAATCAATTTGGAATATTTTGAAATGGAATGTGGAATTTGTCTGTTGTTTAAATTTTTTCCATCTTCTTGTATTTCTGTGTATCAATGTATCTAATGTCCCTGTATTTGGTTGCTGAGGATTAATAACTATGGATGACTGCAGCATTCGTAGCCGTTAGTTTTGGGGACTCCAAGTAGGGGGATGTTACGGTGGAGTTGTCGAGCAGTTTAGCAGGTGTCCGTAATGTATTTCCTATGTCTCATCTTCGCAAGTATGTGCATGATCGAAAGGCCACTATTCCTCTTATAGGGTCGGAAGATATGGTAGTAGAGTCTGATTTGACTTTTGTTAGACAACCAGTTCGGGTTGTAGCGCGAGATGAGAAAAGATTGAGGAACAAGACATATAAGTTGGTGAAAGTTCAATGGAGCGGAAATGAGAACAACTGTACTTGGGAGACAGAGGAGAAGATTCGAGATACTTATCCTGATCTGCTTTGAGGGTATGTCTATATTAGATTTATATAGATATTAGCTAGTCAGGTAGACTAGTATGGTTGTTAGGAGTCATTACAAATGATTGCTATGTTTTGTATTTAGCCCTTATTGAATTTCGAGGACGAAATTCTTTGAGGAGAGGAGCCAATAACACCCCTAATTTTTGGTAACATTATTCAGGAGATTTAAGTAGATAAATTAAATAGAATAATGTAAATGATAAGTGATAAGGGGGTTGAGATTTGAACAAATCTAATTAAGGCCATGCTTAATAAAATAATTAAATGGGCTTAAGAATGGGTTATAAGCTAATTAATCTACATAAGGATATATTAGGAATTTGTCGCACTAACCCTTACCCTTATATATTCTCGTTCCTACCATTTCTTTCCCATTCATGTCATTTTGAAAACACTAAACAAAAATATTAAGAGGAGCCGACCATAATCAAAAAGAGGAGGAATTCAATTAAAAGCTAGATATTCAAGCTTATGGGAAATCAATCTCAATCCAATCTCCTTATCTAAATCAAGGTGAATAATAATTCCGTCTCTATTTTGTTTTGAAATCATATGTTTTCAGATTTAAGGGTAAATTCGTTTTTATGATGATTTGGATGATGATATGCATGTATGACAATTTATTTGATTTAAACAAGGATGTTTAAATATTATTTCTCACGGTTTTAGGGTAAAATCGATTTATATTGATATTTAAATGCCATGGAAAATTTTATGCTGTATAAAACATGAATTTGGAGTTGGGTTTTAATTTTTATAATTTTCCAAGCTATGGAAAGATTGTTATGAATTTTCAAAGGAAAATATGGTTATTTAGGTTTATAAATTTATTTTGGAAAATATATTGAGAATTTGGGTCTGAAATTTTGATATGTTTGATAACATGATTGAAGTGAATTTCAGGAATTTTTGGGGATTTTTCCAAAGTAATTTGCTATGCAAATTAAATTATTTTAGAAGAGGGACTTCTTTGCAATATTGGTTTTGCTTAATGGAAGGGCTTATTTGATTAACTTAACCATGGTTTAGATCTGAAATTAGCGGTAATTATTTTAGTAAAGAATTTGAAAGTTAAGGCAACCATTCTTCTATTTACACGTGGCAGGTTAGTTAGAAAAGGGTTTGCTTTATTTAGTATTAAAACGGGTTTACCTAGAAAGTTGGTTTCGCCTTCTTTGGAAGTACCTTTCGACATAGAGCTTCCGCCTTCAACCCGGTCGAAACCTACTAAGTCAAAACCAATACACAAGATATCATAAAGATGGTATGTGGTGGATTGGAGAAAGGCGGAAGGCTAGGTGTCGAAAGCATGAATTTCGAAGAGGTTGATACCTTGGTTTGTTTTAAAAAGAGAAGCATCTGCCTTTGATTAATTCAAGCCTTTAAAGGAGTCGAAGCATATGTTTTTGAAAGAGGTTTTTAAAAGCTTTCGAAGGGGTTGCCATCAACTTATGTTCGCTTTTAATTGGGTTCCTTTACTTATGAAATAATGCTTTTGAAAGAAGGAGTTCCGACCTAGTCGAAGCCCTGATGCCGTTCTTTAGCCTTTCGATGGTATTGAAGTCATCAATGCTTTCGAAAGGTAGTGTTTGTTTTTAAAGATGTTTTAAGCCTCTTCCTAAATGCTTTGGAAAGGGTCCAAGGGTTTCAAAGGCAATGGCTTCGAAAGGGGTTTCGAGCAAATCCTTCAATGTTTTGTTAAATGGTTTGAAGCTTTTGAAAGAGATGGTGCCCGACGCCATCATGTTTTCCCCAATATTTTTATATGATAAAGGATGGCTTCAAAAGAGACGCTTTCCCCTACATTAACTTTGATCCAAACAATATTTTTAAGTATAAAACCAATGGTTTCGAAAGGGGGACTTTCAATTATTTCGGAAGGGTTACTTCCAATGGTTTCGAAAGGGGTACTTTCAACTAGTTTCAAAGCTATGCTTATAAATGATTAAATGCTAATGCTTTAATACATTCGAAAGGTTTGAAAGAAAGTTTTAAAGTGTTTGAAAGGCAGGGGCCTAATGTTTTGAAAATATATTTTTATGCTTTCGAAGGAGGGTATCCAAGGAAGTCGAAAGCAAGGTTTCGAAAAGTGTTGTAACCCAAACTCATCTTTAAAGGAAAAACTCATGGCTAAATTAAAGGAGTTTTGAAATGATTTTAAGAAGAAGCTTTCCTTGATAAAATTATAGGTTAAAGGGATTAATCATGTTTTATGCGAAAAGTATTTCAAGGACATTAAAACCACATGAGTGGTATTGTTTTGTAATTATGGTTGCTTCTTCAAATATAAATATATTCACATTATAATGGACCAATAACTGAATTTTGGGGATTAGGACAGAGAACCAGCTAGGTTGACCCAGTAGTGAATATAAATTGATTAAACTCCTATATGTATATATTTGCATCCAAGAGGTCAGGACGACTAGAATATAGGATGCCTAAATATGGAAGTTGTCAGGGAGACAGGTTTATAGTGCACCCATGAAAAATATGATTAGGAAGTTATTGGAGTTACCAATAGGTTCATAGTGATCCCATGAAAACTATGTTATAAAGAGTGATTGGCAGAGGCAAATTGGTTTGTAGTAAATCCATGAAAACTATATTCGGATTAAGTTATTGACAGTTGTTGATAGGTTTCTAGTCAACCCATGAAATCCCATGAAATCTAGGATAAGGGATACATTATTGGAGTAACCAATAGGTTCAAGGGAACCCATGTATCAATTAAACCCATAGGAGTGGTAGTGTTAAGTTAATTGTAGGGGCCAATAGGTTCATAGTGCACCCATCAAAACTATGAAATAGGACAGGGAGTCCAGAAGTTAAATACAGGTTACTAGTAAGCCCATGAAAACTAATAGGTTAATAGTAACCCTAGAAACTATAAATATGACAGGGAGTCAATTAAACAGGGGATGGGAAATACAGAATGTTTTAACTAGTTTGCATATCACTATAATATTTTGAAATATCTATGTTTTAACCATTGTGGATGCAGGAGCACAATATATGGTTTTATAAAGATTTTGAGATACTTGTGAGGGAAAAACCGGTTCCGCTAAGCGGCATGGTCTCACTAGATATCTGAATGATTCGAGATGGTAGATTATTATTCATACCAGGCTTATGTCTGACCTAAAGTTTATGTTTTCCCCTTAAACTCTCGGGTACTCAATTGATTTGAGTAATTTGAGTATTGAGGTTTTCAGGTACCTCTTTAGACGAATAAGCTTGTGGAGACGTGCAGGAGGCATGATAGCTATTTAGAGTTCTCTTTTCTTTTGATTCTGTTGTGTTGTTTGTAATGGCAAAGTTGTTAAATTTCCTACATATACTCTGGTCATCCAAGGGGGCATCTTCATATGTCGCTCTTGGCGTATGTTGTAATAAATATATTTCTCTGAATTTGAATGACGATTATGGGATTATGTAATGAATTGGAAATGTTTTGAAATGGAATGTGATTTTGTTTGATGTTTTAAATTTTTTCCATATTCAAGTGTTTCTGTGTATCAATGAATCTAATACCGCCGTATTTGGTCATCGAGGATTAATGACTATGGACGACTGCACCATCAGTAGCCGTTAGTTTTGGGCCTCCAAGTAAGGGGATGTTATAATATCTTTTGCAAATTATAATCCTACAACCAAAACTAGTTAAATCTGTAAAGCAATATCATGTATGTGTACATTTCAATTACCTTATGGACTATATGACCATGCATTGTAGTTTGTTTGGCTAACTACTAACCCTTGGCTGAATCAGGCCTACCAGATAGCATAAATTTCTAACATCTGTTAGATACTCCTCTTCTGTACGGTATGTCCTTACCTACTTCTCTAGGTCTAACTAATCCTAATGGTTTTGCGGGCTTACCAATAACCTGTCTTTCCTTTTTAGATTCCTTTCTATGTGTAACACAATTTTAGTCTTAATTGTGACAAAGCCCTACACACCGGAATTTTGGACTAAATTAGGTAGGGGCTAGTATCTAATGGGTATAGGGCGCGACCCTACAGCAGTCCCATCTAGGATTCTAATCTGAGTCATTTTCTTAGGATTAACTACCCTTTAAATTTTTCCTTGAAAACCTTTTCAAAATGATTTAAATCTTTAAGTCATACATATACAAGGAAAATATACTCTTTGCTTTACTCTAAACTATTTGCCATGTTATATACAGTTTACCCAAAATAATGTTGATGAAAATATTAAGGATTCTGCATTCCTCCAAAATAAGTTAAAACCATTTTTAACTTAAAAACACTTAGGTTATATTGCCAAAAACTACTCATTCGAAACCTTTGTTTAAAGCCTTTAAACAACCCTTTCGAAACCATCGAAAGTACCCTTTAAAAAACCTTTGAAAGTATCCCTTTCAATACAAGTAAAACCTTAGGCCAAAGGCCAAAACATACCTTTCGAAATCATACCTTTCGAAACCATTCATCTTTATCCTTTTGAAAGCATTGAAAAACATATCCTTCGAAAGCTTTAAAACCTTAGACATCCTCTTTGAAACACTTTAATATTGCCTTTCGAAACCATTGGAAAACCTTTCCTTTTAAACCTTTCAAAACCATTGGTGAACCACCCCTTAGAAACATTTCTTGAAACCTTTCGAACGCATTAAAACATCTAGTCTTTCGAAAACATTTGGGTTCAATTTATAACATGTGGAAACACATTTCGATGCCATTAAAACCATCTCTTTCGAAACCATTTGGGTTCTACCTTTTACAGACCAATAGGTTCATTAAAACATTTAAGTCGAAAGCATCTCTTTCGAAAACATTCCTAAGTAATGAAGTGACAGTGTCGAAACCATCCCTTTGAAAGCATTGGAGAAGCGGCTTGATTTTTAAAAACAAGGTAACCCTTTCGAAACCAATATGGGTCGAAAGGTAAAAAGCGGCAGCCAGGGGCTTCAACCTAGTCGAAAGAAATTACTTAAAAACAAAGGCGCAACCTCTTAAAACCATTCTTTTTAAAGTCATTGACCCAATGGAAAGCAGACCAAGTCGAAAGTTATTTAGTCGAAAGCAAAGCAGGCACATTTTCATTTAAAAGCAAAGTAGCGCTTCAACCCCTTCGAAACCCCTCGTTTCGAACCGATACCTTCCGCCTTTGTCCAATTCACTAAGTACCAGATATCTGATACCATGTGCATTGGTTTCGATGGAGTTAGAGGCGGAGGTAAGGAGTTGGAAGCCTGGTGCCGAAAGCATTGAAACAGGAAAACACATGTAGATTTGACTTTTTAAACAATTTCTTTGTACCTAACCTGCCTTGTTTGTCAAATTATGATTGGTTGCAACTTTTTCTTTTCTAAAAGTACCGCTGATTTTCAGAAATAAAGATTTGAATTATTTACAAAATACCCCTTCTCCTTTTTATAAATATATAAAACATTTAAGTCCCATAACTTAAATAATTTTATATATCCACTAAAACACTTAGGAAAATTCTGCAAAAATTCCAGAAAACCATTTTTACTATGTTTTCTAACATATATAAATTTCAGACCCTAAGCCAATATAATTTAGCCGTAATTAGTTTTAAATCCAAATTAGCATTTTCTTCACTAGAAAATTCATATAAAATACACATTAATTCAGAAAATTATGAAAATTGAAACCCATTTCGAAATTATTGTTCCTAATATAAATATAAATTCGCAAGGCAATTGGATGTCATATAATAGGTTTTCTAAATCAATTCTCATCATAAAATGCATATAAAATAATCTAAATCATCAACAAGTATATATATATATATATCCATTTATCATTCAAAACATGACAAACAATTGCAAATACTTTAGGAATTTATCTAAAACCGAAATCAATTAAAAATATGAGATGTAGTCATTATTCACCTTAGCTTTTTGATTAAGGATGTGAGATCTGTTTTAAGTGATTTGATTCTTCCTCTTGAATTCTTCTTCTTTGCTCTTCCTAATGGTGGTCGGCCTTAGCTTGAATTTTTGAATTGTGAAAAATGAAGTGAACGTAAGTGTTGAGAGGTTAAGGGTTTAGGATATAAGGATACACCTTGTTCCTATTTTGCCTTTGCATATTTCCTAACCCTTTAGTTCACTTGTTTAACTTAGCACGACTACACCTTATTTAATCACAAATCTCAATCCATTAATCATCTTACATTATTTTATTTTATTTAACTAATTAAATATCCTAAATAATGTTACTAAAAATATGGAGTGTTACAGACTCCCATCCTTAAAGAATTTCATCCTCGAAATTACGATAAGGTACACATCAAACAATCAAAGGTAAAACATACCATCAATCAAATCAGGATAAGTATCTCTCTTCTTGTTCTCAATCTCCCTATTACAGTCTATGTAATCGTCGCTCCACTGGACTTTAACTAATCCGACTGTCTTGTTCCTGATCCTCTTCTCATCTCTCGCGACTATGCGAATTGGCTTTCTAACTATAGTCAAATTCGGCTCTACGACTAAGTCATCTAACACAGTTGGTGATATAGTAGTATCCGGATCTCGAAAACACTTCCTTAAATGAGAAACATGGAAAACATCATGGACTCCTGTCAAACTGCTCGGTAACTCTACTCTATATGCGAGGTTTCCGATCCTCTCAATAATAGGAAATGGTCCAACGAACCTCGGTGCCAACTTCTCTGATTTTCCAAACCGAATCACACCCTTCATTGGCGACACCTTAATGTAAACACGTTCTCCAACAGAAAACTCTAAGTCTTTTCGTCTTTTATCCGCATAACTCTTCTGCCTAGATTGAGTTTCCTTCATTCTAGCTCGAATTAACTCAACCTTTTCTGCAGCTTCTTTAACCAAATCCGGACCAAGAACCAACCTATCCCCGGTCTCTAACCAACGAACTGGAAATTTGCGTGGCCTTCTATACAAAGCTTCAAATGGTGCCATCCCTATATTAGCCTGATAACTGTTGTTATACGAAAACTCGACTAGATGTAGATGGTCTTCCCATAATCCCCCAAAATCTAGTACACAAGCTTGTAACAAATCCTCCATGACTTTGTTAACTCACTCCGTTTGCCCACCAGTCTGCGGATGGTAAGCGGTACTCATCTTGAGCTTGGTACCAAGGTATCCTGTAGACTCTTCTAAAACTCACTAGTGAATAAAGAATCTATATCACTCACTACACTACTAGGAATTCCGTGCAGTCTAACAACATTATTTATAAACAACTTCGCTAACACAGGCACCGTTCTGGTTGACTTAAATTAAATGAAATGGGCACTCTTGGTCAACCTGTCCACAATGACCCATATGCTTTCATTTCCTCTATTAGACCTTGGTAACCCGATGAAATCCATAGAAATAAAATCCCACTTCCACACTGGAATGTCCAAAGGCTGAAGCAACCCACTTGGCTTCTGATGTTCGGCTTTTACTTGTTGGCAGTTCAAACACTGCTTTACCCATAAGCCTACATCCCTCTTTATACCTTCCCAGAAGAAACTT
Source organism: Allium fistulosum (assembly GCA_030737815.1). Classification (NCBI taxonomy): domain Eukaryota; kingdom Viridiplantae; phylum Streptophyta; class Magnoliopsida; order Asparagales; family Amaryllidaceae; genus Allium; species Allium fistulosum. Next base: position 926,644,456 of record CM060906.1, read on the forward strand.
CTTTTCAGGTCCTGATACATCATTCTTCCTCCCGAATGAATAGTGAACCTCAAATGATGGCATTCCTCCAAAACTTCCTTCGTAATGTCTCCCACATTCGGAACACACAATCTTCCTTTCTTTCTCAACCATCCATTCTGGTCAAGACTAAAATCTTTCAAGTCATCGCCTTCTGTTCCATCTTTCAGCTTTCTAATCCGTTCAGCCAACACTGGATCCTCCAGTTGTTTAAAAGCAACATTTTCGATCATAACTAGTCGAACTTCCAAACATGATAACAAATCAGTTTCTGTACTTGAACTACTCTTAATTCTCCACTGTACTCTGCAAGTTGCTAATGCTTACAAATCTTTCCACTCAGCTATCATCGCTAAAACCACATTCTGATGTTTTCTGCTAAGTGCATCTGCAATCATGTTGCCTTTCCCCTATGTGTACTCAATACCAAAATCATAAGCAGCTAAGAACTCTAACCACCACTGCTGTCTCATGATCAGCTCCTTCTGAGAGAACAGATACCTCAACGACCTATGATCTGTATACAGTTTAAATATTTGTCCCAAAAGATAATGTCTCTACACCTTCAGTGCAAAAATCACCGCAGCTAACTCCAAGTCATGGGTTGGGTATCTGACTTCATGCGGTCTAAGCTGTCGAGAAGCATAAGCAACTAATCTACCCCTCTACATTAACACAGTTCCTAACCCAGTCCCACATGCATCCATATACACCACAAAATCCCGATTCCCCTCTGGAACAACTAACACAGGTGCATTAGTCAATAAGTGTTTCAGCTTCTGAAATGCCTCCTCACACTTATCGGTCCAAACGAACTTCACATCCTTTAGAGTTAGCTTGGTCATTGGTGCCCCTATCCATGAAAAATCCTTAATAAACCTCTGACGGTAACCAGCCAATCCCATAAAAAATTCTTATCTCAGTCACCGTTTCTGGTCTCTTCTAACTATTCATGGCCTCGATCTTAGTTGGATCTACTGATAACCCATTCTCTGAAAATACATGGCCAAGAAAATTCACTTCCTTCTTCTAGAAATGACATTTCGAGAACTTCGCCTTTAGCTGATGCTGCCTTAGCGTTTCAAGCACTACTTTAAGATGAAGTTCATGCACTCTTTCATCCTTAGAGTACACAAAAATATCATCTATGAAAACCAATACGAACCTATCCAAGTGCTCTTGGAAAATCCGGTTCATCAAATCTACAAAGAAAGCCGACGCACTAGTCAGTCCGAAATACATCACTAACCATTCGTACGATGCATATCTGGTTCTAAACGCCGTCAAAGGAATATTATCCTCTGCTACTCTAAGCTGATGGAAACCTGTCGCTAAATCCAACTGCGAAAATATCTTGGCTCCACTTAACTGATTGAACAAATCATCTATCCTAGGCAATGGATATCGATTCTTTATTGTTTTCTCATTCAACCTACGATAATCGATACATAACCTTAACGATCCGTCTATCTTCTTAGCAAACACTACGGCTGCTCCCCAAGAAGAACTACTAGATCTGATAAAATTCTTGCCTTCCAAATCCACCAACTGCACCTTGAGCTCCCTCATTTCGGTAGGTATCATCATGCTTGGCGGTCTACTTACTAGTTCTGCTCCAGGCACCAAATCTATCCGAAACTCAATGGCGCGTTTCGGTGGCAATCCTACTGCGGGTTCAAAAATATCTGCGAATTCTCTAACCACATAAACTCGATTTAGCTCATCTTCTATCTCCACAACGCCCAACAAAGTATTCACCTCACAGATAGGGTTTTCTATGGTATATACAATCTACTCCCTATAGTCTTGGGTGTCTAAGCGATATTTTCCCATCATGGAAAAATATCCTAGCATCGTACTTACTTAACCAATCCATAACCAAAATAATTTTGAATCCTACAAAATCAAACATATGCAAGCTGCAAACAAAAATATGACCTAACAAGTCAAACTTTAGGTGGTCACATCTCATCCCAAGTGTTGCATACCCTCCTATCGAATTTGCAACCCTTAAGAAAGTAACTAGGTATGGGAGTTCTAGGTTAAGCTTATCTACCAAAGAACGAGATATAAAAGAATGCGATGCACCAGTATCAAACAGGGCACTAACTGCCATACCAAGAATCATAAGCATACCTCCCAACACTGCTTTCCCTTTTCCCCTACCTTGGGTCTCGAGGTAGCTAGCTCTAATGCATATACTTTGCCCTTTACATCCTTAGAAGGCTCCTTGCATTGGCTCTTGTAATGACCCATCTGGTCGCAGTTGAAGCATTTGACATTCTTATTCACGGTCACCTTCTTTGCCTCTCCAGAATGATATTCATTTGCAAAATGCCCTTTCTTGTCGCACTTAAATCAGACAACTTCTGACTTTCCCTTCTTCACAGCTCCACCCTTCTGGGCTCCCTTCTTAGGAAAGAACTTCCATTTCTGACTCTGCCCTACCTGAACCTCCTTCGCCTTATTCTTCTCCACAGAAGCAATAATTTCCTTGTGCCTTAGTGCCATCTCTACTACAACATCACAAGGATCCCTGATATGAGGTAATGTAGCCCTAGCCAATTAAGGTTTCAACCCCATAATGAACTTCTCGTTTCTCTTAATCACGGTATCCATCGTGGCATGACCAAACCTTGCCAACTCCTCAAACCTTGTAGCATACTCTAACACATTCATTTCTCCCCGCTCTAACTCAGCGAACTTTCTGAGCAAGGCAGACTTTGTTATCACAGACATGAATCTCTCCTCGAACCTCCTTTTAAACTCAGCCCATGTCATTGTTCCTTCATCTACTCAAGCTATTACACTATTCCACCTGTATAAGGCTGCTCCTTGAAGCTGCCTCGAAGCGAGCCTTCTTTTTTGCTCATCACTGAGCCCTAAATCTATGAAAATCCTCTCACAGTGTAGCAACCAGTACCCCACTTCTATGGCATCTTCGGTCCTAACGAATGGTTTTCCTCCCAACCTAGCATAGTCCCGCTCAAAGCAGCATAATTGTTAACTATTGGAGCTTCCTGGGCTCCTCCCCCAACTACTCCAACAGCAACCCCCGCTTGATATTCATGAAAAACGGATACATGGCTCCCATATCAACTTGGAGGATTTCAGCACCAGTATTCCCGGCTCGTGCCTGACCTAGGTTCCTTCTTGTATTAGGTTTGGCATTTCCATCTGCAGCAGGGCTTCCTCCTCCAACATTATCTCTTTGAGAATCCATATCTTCATTCGAACCTTCGTGAGATACAGAAAAATAAGAGATAGGAGACTAGAGATAAAGTGCATACTTATATATGACAAATACAAGTACGTTACTATAGCGTTATCCTATACCCCGATCTTATCTCTAATTCCTTAGGATTATGTTCATTTTAGTTAAAGTTTTTCATAACCCTATGCTCTGATACCAAGTTGTAACATCCCCTGTCTAGAGGCCTAAAGCTAAGCGCTACAGATGCTGCAGTCATCCATAGTATTAACTTCCATCGACTAAATACGTTAATGTTAATGGTATTCATAATATCAGAAGCAAATGAATATGAAACAAAATCACAGATTCCAAAAACAATATTTTTAATTACATTTCCAAAACATGTTCCACATTCAAATCACATAATCCCATTATCGTTTCCTAGCTTCAGAAAAAATATAATTAATACATAAATATGCAAAGAGCGACATATGATGATGCCCCATTGGTTGACCAGAGTACAATATATACAATACAGCGGAATCAATCCAAAATATAACAGCAACTCCTAATAAGCTATTCGTCAGCCACCTGCTCGTTGCCGGAAGCTTTATTCGCCATCCTACTAAAACCTGTAAACCTCAACCCTTAGCCTACTCAAATCAATTTTGAGCACCCGAGAGTTTAAGGAAAAATAAACTTCGAGTCAGACATAAAGCCTAGTGTGAATAATACTATACATCTCGGTTATCTGATATTAAGTAAGACCACGTCGCTTAGCAGAACGGGTTTCCTCTCACTAATATCCTTTTTAAAACATAACTTTTGCAAATTATAATCCTGCAACAAAAACCGGTTAAATCTCTAAAGAAATATCATGTATATGTACATTTCAATTATCGTTAGACTATTTGTCCATACTCTGTAGTTTTGTTTGGATAACTACTATCCCTTGGCTAACTCAGGCCTACCATATAACATAAAATTCTAACATCTGTTAGATACTCCTCTTTTGGATGGTTTGTCCTTACTTACTTCTCCAGGTCTAACTGATCCTAATGGTTTTGCGGGCTTATCAATAACCTGTCTTTCCTTTTTAGATTTCTTTCTGCATGTAACATAATTTTAGTCTTACTTGTGACAAAGCCCTGCACATTGGAATTTTGGACTAAATTAGCTAAGGGCTAGTAGCTAATGGGTATAAGGCGCGACCCTACACTAGTCCCATCCGGTCTTCTAATCTGACTCATTTTCTTAGGGTTAACTACCATTTAAATTTTTCGTTGAAACCTTTTCAAAATGATTCAAACCTTTAAATCATACATATACAAGGAAAATATACTCTTTGATTTACTCTAAACTATTTGCCATGTTATATACACTTTACCCAAAATAATGTTGATGAAATTATTAAGGATTCCCCATCCCTCCAAAATAAGTTAAAACCCTTTTTAACTTAAAAATACTTAGGTTATATTGCCAAAAACAACTCATTTGAAACCTTTGTTTAAAACCTTTAAACAACCCTTTCGAAGCCATCGAAAGTACCCCTTTTGAAACCTTTGAAAGTATCCGGTTTTATTACAAGTAAAACATTAGGCTGAAGGCCAAAACACACCTTTTGAAATCATAACTTTCGAAACCATTCATCTTTATCCTTTCGAAAGCATTGAAAAACATCTCATTCGAAAGCTTTAAAACCTTAGCCATCCTCTTTAAAACACTTAAATATTGCCTTTCGAAACCATTGGAAGACCTTTCCTTTTAAACCTTTCGAAATTATTGGGGAACCATCTATTAGAAACCTTTCTTTAAACCTTTCGAATGCATTAAAATATCCAGCCTTTCGAAAGCCTTTGGGTTCAATTCATAACATGCGGAAACACCTTTCAAAACCATTAAAACCATCTCTTTCGAAACCATTTGGGTTCTATCTTTTATAGAGCAAAAGGGTCATTAAAACATTTAAGTCGAAAGCATTCCTAAGTAAAGAAGTGATGGTGTCGAAACCATCCCTTCGAAAGCATTGGAGAAGCAACATGATTTTTAAAAACAAGGTAGCCCTTTCGAAACCAATCTGGGTCGAAAGGTAAAAAGTGACAATCAGGGGCTTCGACCTAGTCGAAAGCAATTACTTAAAAACAAAGGCACAACCTGTTAAAACCATTCTTTTTAAAATCATTGACCCAATCGAAAGTAGACCAAGTCGAAAGCAAAGCAGGCGCATTTTCATTTAAAAGAAAAGTTGTGCTTCAACCCCTTCGGAACCCCTTGTTTCGACCCAATATCTTCCGCCTTTGTCCAATTCACTACTAAAAGATATCTGACACCATGTGCATTGGTTTCGAAGGAGTCAGAGGCAAAGGTTTACTAACCACTCGTATAAACCACTCGTATAAACCATATCTCATTCAAAATGCCGTCAAAGGAATACTATCCTCCGCCAACCTTAGTTGATGGAACCCTGTAGCTAAATCCAATTGGGAAAACACACTGGCTCCATTCAACTGATCGAATAGGTCGTCGATTCTCGACAAAGGATATCTATTCTTGATCGTCTTCTCATTCAACTTACGGTATTCGACACACAACCTTAACGACCCATCCAGCTTCTTTATGAACATCGCGGCCGCTAGCTGCATCTTTAACTCCTTCATCTCAATAGGTGTTATCCTGCTAGGTGATCTACTTACAGGTTCTAATCCTGGCACAAGATCTATTCAAAACTCAATAGCTCATTTTGGTGGCAGTCCTATAAATGGCTCAAAAACATGTGAAAATTCTCTTGCTACCAAAACCCAATTCAACTCTTCTTCTACTTCCATAGCATTCAGCAAAGCATAAATTATTGAACTTGAATTCTCGATTGAGTATTCGGTCAACACTACTAGGATGTCTCAATGATATTTCCCTATCCTGGCAAAATATCCTAGCATTATATCTATCTAACCAATCTATACCCAATATGATCCCAAGCCCACAAAATCAAAGACATACAAACTACATGCAAATTTATGACCTAACAAATCAAGTTCTAATTGGTCACATCTCATCCACAGAGTTGCATACCCTCCTATTGGATTCACAACCCTTAAGGAAGTAACTAGGTATGAAGGTTCTAAGCATAACCTATCTACCAAACACTGTGACTAGTGCAATACGAATCAAAATCGTACCTTCTGTCACATATTATCCATTCTCAACTGCTGTTGGTCTAGAACATACTGGTTTCAAAGCAAAAACTTTTCCCTTGTTCGCTCCGACTAGTTCTGGACATTGAATTTTGTAGTGCCTCATCTGGTCGCAGTTGATGCATTTACCCCTTTTTATCAGGAACTTTCTTCCCTTTGCCAGACCGGCACTCATGAGCGAAATGTCCCTTCTTACCACACTTGTAGCAGACCAGATCAACCTTTCCTTTCTTGGCAGCTCCTTCTTTATGAGCAGTTTTCTTCTTAAAGAACTTTTCTTCTTACCCAGGGAATCCAAGTTTCACCCTGCTTATCTTTTCCAAAAAGTAGAAAGCATCTCTTCATTTCGGGTTGCCATCTCCATTGCAACATTGCTTGGGTCTCCGAGATGTGGCATTGTAATTACCAGTATTTTTAACGATCGGATATTTAAATATTTAAACGTTAATAAACTAAAGGTCCAAAAACGTGATTTTTCCCATACGGCCGAATCAGGACTCGAGACCACTTTTGTTGAGTTCGAATTGGAATTGCGAATTGAAATAAGTAAAGGATCGCTATATTTTAAGATCGGATGATCCGATGGCTGAAAATATCTCGAAATGCATGAAATTAGCATTTTGGGGCATAGTCTCAGATGGCGACAGGATTAGTACCTTGTATCTAAAAAAATAAGATGATGTATGTAGTCGAGTTTCATGGTGATCGGACGTGTCGTGTAATCGTATGTCTGAAAACGTACAACCATTTATTTGAGAAATTAAATAATTGGGATACTAAAATATTATATAAATACCCCTTTGAATCTCTTCCTTTCCATTTTTATTTGGCCATTCACTATAGCAACATGAAGATGGAATAATTATGGCTGAACCCACCACCTTGATCTTCAAAAATTAATTTCTCCTCATCCGCTCAACTAAAAATCACGTCGTTTGACTCGTTGAGATCGTACCAACGAGAGCTTCGATCTCATATGCTATATCTAAGGTGCAGTAGCCGAGGTCGATGTCCATGGCGAAAATTAGGGTTACTGACTGGGGGAGATACGATCGATGATTGGCGAAACGGAGATCGCCATTGATTTTCTCTCGCCAATATGCATCTCTGCCATGATTCGTGGATCGACTACTTATGGAAGATCATGACAATTTTTAAGCCGAAGCTAGGGCTAGACGATGCGATTCATATATAGGAGGCGGAGGCATGGCGGTTGAGTGCAGATTAAAGAGGACGCAAAGAGAAGTGATTTGGCGAAGATGGATCAAAGTTTCATCGAATATTGAATGAGGAATTGAAGGAGAAAGGATTGTGATATGCATGGTGATATTTCTTACGGGGATGGCCTGGGCAATAAGGAAGAAAGATTAAGGATTTAATCGGTAATTAGCTTTTTAACTAATTATTTAATTAATTCCAATTCTTATTTTGGCTATATCTTTTGCATATGAAATCCGTTTTGGATGTGATTCCTTACATTGGGATCGTATTGGCGAGATCCGCGTTTTGACACTGGTTTGGACAGATTTGGCTTAGGTGAGTAATATTATCTTTCACTTTACTATGGTTGATTATTTAGTGCTATATCGATGTTCAAAAATGATTTTTGATCTTTAAACATGATATTAATACTATATAGTAGCTATATTTTTATAGAAGAATACAAATATTTTAAAATGATTTATAAGGAATATCACATATTTTCCATCGTCGTGCCATAGTTAGTGAAATATTAGATTAGATCTATTATTGATGTTATTTTCCACATTAATTGATATGGATGGATTGTTTATGTTGTATGTATGTTGTTTTGGATGAATGTATGGTTGTTTGGATGTGTGGATGTTTGGATGTATGTTTGATTGTTTAGCTTGTTTGTTATTTGGCTGTTTTGGTTGAAAACATGATTAACGGTGATTTGATTTAGTTAGCATCTTGTACATTGGAGTTCCACACATATGGAAGTCTAATGAACGTGATGAGCTGTAGAAGAGGGTTTGGGATACGTTGCCGACGGATATGGGTTTCAGAGTGGATGTCAGACATTTCCGTTTGGTTTGTACGTAACCGTTCGATTAAGTACAATAATAAGGTGGATGGTATTGACCATAGTAGAGTAGTCAATGTCCATCATTGTTGTCCATTGGTGATTGGACTAATATGTGGCTTGGACGTTGATGATATATCAAGGTGAGCAACGTGATGGTTTGTTTGTGTGGCCAGTTTAGGGATTGGATGTTATTAACAAACGACGAGTGATATTGATGGTGAGGCAATGATGTGGTGCTTTAACCTAGTGATTTTGATGGTGTGGCAGGGATGTGGTGCTTCGACCTGTTAATCCGATACTACGGATAATGGCTCAATGATGTATAGAGTAGGCTCTAAGATGACTGTATCAGGACCATATGGATCATGTTGGACCTCAGGCTTCAAATGGCATGCTAGTAGGGTTCTTCGATCGAGAGCTCAGGCAGAGAGCAGGATCGAGGACGGTAGCTCGGATTGGAGTGAGGCTGCAGATGGTGGACTGGTTGAGTGTAAGGGCTCGGGCTCTGAAATAGTAGTAAGCTAGTAGGGTTTGAATCTGTATCGAGTGAGTAAGGCTGGAAGGATGTGTTTGTATCTAGGGATCACTGATGACTCAGAGTGCTTTTTGTCATGCTCGGAGTAGGGTACTATATGCGGGTGATACCCGCGGGTCGGTAACGATGGTTGTGTACCCTGGACCGCACCGAGGAGGTCTAGTGTCAAGCAGGTACAGGAGAGTACTGGGCCTTAGTAGCATACTGGGGTTGAAACAGACCCGTCTGTACGTGAGTATGACAGAGAATTAGGATTTCCACTAGTCCATCACAGTTGCTGAGGGTCATATAAGTCATCATATATTTGGCACATTGGGTGACTGTTAGTATTGTTTGATGAATGCTATGTTTTTTATGGTTGCGCACTAGTCACCTGTCACCTGTCACCCTAGGGATGTCACACTAGGTAGGTATTTTGCTAAGTTTACTTAGTATGGAGTAGGGACTATAGGTGGAGATACCTAGGCACTCTGACAGATACTGAGTTTGGTATACACTTTTTACGATGTTATAGAGTATCAAGTTACTTATGTTTATATGATGACTCTGTGGTTGCAGGGACATGTCAGGTATGGTTTATATACCCTCTGTTTCGTATATTATCGAGTTTTATAGTGTTTTGAGATTTGATATCGCTCACATCAGACTGTTGTTTGACTCGAGGTTTTATGTTTTTCTTCTTATTATCTCGGATACTCTTAGATGAGTAGACTGAGAGCAGGTGGATGATTATGGAGTTCTACAGGTGGACCGATAGAGGTGATGGTTATCTATACATATATATGCATTTATTATTATATTTCCGTTGTTTGACTATGTGGAGCCTTGACGGTGTTGATTTGCTATTATGAGATAATTTACCAGTTGATTTTACTTTCCCGTTGTATAAACTCTATTATTGTGTTGTATAACTTTGCAGATCTTTATTCAGATGATTATTTCACATTGTTATTACTGTCTCTATTTTTTTATACATACACTGAATATTATATTTATGCTGATATTATGTGGGATATATGATAGGTAATTTGGTTAGTTGATGCTTCCTTTTTCTTCGTTTTCAATTCTTTTCTCTTTTGTTTCTTCATCTTATTTATTTTTCTTCCCTTTGACTACCGTTCTGCACCGTAGATGTAGGGCGATCGTTACAGGCATGGTTACCCTAGTACTCTCTGGCTTTAATCCCTGAATAAATTTTTCATTCCTCTTAATGACGATGTCAATGGTAGCATATCCATACCTGGATAGCTTATCAAACTTAGTTACATACTCAATCATCGACATTGCTTCTTCTCCAAGTCCATAAACTTCCCGAGAAATGCAGATTTAGCTACCTTGGACAAAAGTCTCTCCTCGAATTTCCTTTGGAAATTTTCCCAAGTTAACTCTTCATCTGGCACACCCACGGTAACTCCGTTCCACCAGAACAATGTTACACCTTGCAATTGTCTTGAAGCCAATCTTCTCTTTTGCTCATCGTCCAAACCGAGATCAGAAAAAATTCTCTCACACTGCAAAAGCCAATTTTCCACTTTTACTACATCCTTTGTTCCAAGAAAAGGCTTTCCTTCAAGACTGGTACAGTCCCTGCTCAGCTTGGCATAATTATTGCCAACTGACGCCATGGGATTTGCTCCTCCCACATTCACAACATTTCCTTAAACTACTCCTGCACTCGCTCCATCTTTCATCAAATTAATGAAGAATTTATACATCATCTCCATATCTACTGGTGGGGTTATAGCACCTACATTGGCAGTTGCGTTTTGATTAGCATTTGCCTATCGACCCTGGCGTCGACCCTGGTTTATCCTGGTATTGGGTCGAGCATTTCCATTACTCGTGGTGCTTCCTCCACCTAGATTCACTCTTCCATTTCGTGCTTCCATGCGTTTCTTTCTCATGAATCTACATACGAGCCTTAGTAAGATACAAAAGAACGGTCTAAGAGAGAGGGGAATACATACTCATATATAGCAAAATACAAGTACGTTATTATAGCATTCTCCCAAACGCCAATCTTATTCTATGATTTATTGGATTATGTTTTCAAAATCTTTTAGGTTTAAATTCCTTTTAAGTTTACATAAACCTATGCTCTAATACAAAACTGTAACATCCCCTATTTTGAGGCCCGAAACTAAGTGCTACGGATGTTGCAGTCAACCGTAGTTATTAATTTCCAATGACAAAATGCAGCTATGTTAATCATTTTGTTGATACCAGAAACACACGAACATGGAAAATTCTGCATAATTTAAAAAAATAAAATTTCTTATTTCATTTCACAATAAGATTTCCTTTTCATTACATAATCCCAATTCGCAAACCACATTCAGATAAAATATGATTATTACAACATATTCCAAGAGCGCCATATGAAGATGCCCCCTTCGGTGATCAGAGTCAAATATCTGGCATTTAATACAATTTTTCATTACAACACAAAAGAAGAATCAAAACACATAAGAAGATAGTTATATAGCTCCTACTAGCTAGATTGCCTCCTGCTCGTCTTCGGGAGCTTATTCATCTAAAGAGAACTTGAAAAACCCTTACTCTCGATCTACTACAATTAGTACTCGAGAAATTAAGGGGAAAAACAAAAAATTCAGGTCAGACAAAAAGTTGGTGTGAATAATGACCTACCATATTGGACCAACTAAATATCTAGTGAGACTGCGCCGCTGAGCGGAACGGGTTTTCCCCTCAGTAGTATCCTCACCATAATTATAATAACCATATACTATGCACTTGCATCCACAATGGTTAAAACATAACATAATATGATGATATTCAAAACTGCAATATCCCTGGATTTCCCATCCCAATTTGTCTGACTATTTGTCATAGTTTATAGTTTCTAAGGTTACTATTAACCTATTAGTTTTTATGGGTTGACTGATAATTTGTTTCAATCTTATGGACCATCTGTCTAATTTCATAGTTTCCATGGAATCACTAAGAACCTATTGGTTTCTAACAATAAATTTATCAAACCATAGTTTTCATGGGATCACTATGAACTTATTGGATTCTCCAATAATTTCTCTCAAATCATAGTTTTCATGGGCTAACTATGAACCTATTGATTTCTATCAATAACATATTCCGTACATAGTTTTCATGGGATCACTAAGAACCAATTGGCCCATGCCAATAACATATCTCATAACATAGTTTTCATGGGCTAACTAAGAACCTGTCTAACTCAATAATCTTTTGTTCAGTTCTGGACATCCTATATTCTGGTTTACCTGACGACCTAGATGCAATTCTACTCACATGAGTTAAGTAAATTTATATTCACTATTGGGTCAACCTAGCTAGTTATTCTGCCCTTAATACCCAAAAATACAGTCATGGGTCAACAATGAAGTGAATATGATAGCAATAGTATTTATAATGACCAATCAAATGCACACAATAATATAAACATCCATAGTTTAATTCCTTGTAACCATTTTCTTAATGAAATATGGTTAATACACTTAACCCCAAAAATTTACAAGGAAATCATCTTTTCATATTCTCAAAGTTTAATGTCATTTTATAAATCACTTGATGTATTGCCATGTATAGGTTTGAAAATGATATAAGGTTTAATGCTTTTAAAACAGGTTAGTTTGATCAACGTCGACATCATATCAAGTCGATATCAATACTTAAGGCTCTCCGCCTCTATCTAAAGCTTATAAAACAACATATGTGGCATCTTGCACCTCGCCAAGGATGATGATGTCGAGCTCATAGGCTATCCACCCTTCTTTCCATTAACATCGACTTCATCGACTTCGGTGACCTGATAATGCAGTAACTCGATAAGTGCGATGACACAACAGGTGCGGTCCCATGAGAAGTGCGACGACGTGAATCATGTCGATGCTATTGAATGTGGATAAGCACGATGACACTTCTCCCCTTTGTTTTTAAGACTTGCGGCGGAGTATAATAATGCGGCGTCATGAAGCATGTCCACGCTATATGATGCTCGACGACTCCTCTTGCTGTCGCCTTTTGACCTCAACGAGTTTGAAACCACTCCGCACTATCGAAATAGGTTCATCTCTTTGAAGTCGAAGGCGTTGTTAAGCGTGACATCAATATAAAGGGAAGTGGCATCATCGTAATTGTCACTACAAATGAATTTTTGCCTTATAAAGCATATTCTTTTCAACAAATCTCTTTTATATGTCAAAATATGATTGGTAACTTAAAATTTTATAACTAAATTTTAGCTATGCTGTCGCACTTAACTTCCAAGGCCAGAAATATATGTTTAAAACGTTAATTTGCATAATTAACTAATTAAACAATTAAACACTAATCTTTCTTATTTAATCCCTATATCTTCAAATATATTTGAGAAAAATCACAAAAATTTATATAAATTCCTCAAATGGCATTCTTTTCATCATATAAGATTTTCGAGCTGAAAAATCATTATTTAATGACTTAATTGAACTAAACCAGAATTAACATGTTTTCCACCCTTAAAAATTTGTAAAATATTCCATAGGCTTAGGAAAATTATGAGAATGAAAGATCATCTCCAAATTAATATTCTTAACATCATACATAAAAATCATAGCATTTGGAGAAATATATCTTCAATTTAAATCTTAGAACCGAAATAATCATGTTCATAAATATTCTTATAACTTATCATTTATCAAACATGGCATGTCATGAAATCATCAATACATACTCGGCATCAAATGCAACCCGAATCTAGATAATCACAAAACAATAAACATGAGATGGTTTGAGCTATTATTCACCTTGTTTGGATAATGGATTTTCATATTTGATTATTGCTCAATCTTCCGAGCTTTTTTTCTTGAATCTCTACTTGATTTTTCATGATTTAGATGGTAGTTAATGGCCAGTCTTTGCTTGAGCTCTTTGATTGTTTTGATTTTATGAAAACGTGAATGAGAAGGAATAAGGGTTTAGGGGTTATGAAGCCTTATTTATTCCTATATTACCCTTTCCCTATTCAACTATATGCTTAAGTTATAAAACAAACTTATAGATTTATTTGGTTAAGGATGACCTTACCTATTTTCAAATCTCAATTCTCTTATCACTCTAATCATCACATTATTCTGTTTAATTTATCCAATCAAATCACCTGAATAATGTTAATTATAATTAGGGGTGTTACAATTATGTTTAATTATTTAATATGTAGCATGTATGTTGAATTTCTTATGGTAATAGGAAGTATCAGACATGCTATGTTGCCTACAATATCACAATTCACTTATGTATTTGATGCATAGAGCAAGTATTAAATCATATAAGATCACTAAATGATTTAGAATGTTCTCAAGTATTTATGAAATTCTAGAGAAATGTTTGTAGAAACAATGAACTCCTTATGAAGGATAGCAAGGACTCAAACTATATAAGTGGTATCGAATATAGTATGTCAACCCTAAACTCATGTTCAATCTTAAGAACTTTAAATTGGAAATGTCCCAAATAATAAGTAGTGGGTGACTCAACTAAAAGCTAAGTACATCGCCATGAATGGGGTTGGAATAAAAAAGTGTAAATAAATGCACGAATCTATAACTAATTTAAGGGTGATTCCAAATGTTGAAAATCCCACGATATTATTACATGATAACAATGTTGCGATATAGTTCAAAAAAGAACCTAAAGATCATTAGTAGTTGAAAAACAGACTCTGATGGGTTTTACACTATAAGGATAGTTTATTAACATAAGAGAGAGTGATGGAAAGAGTAGATAATTAAAGCAATATAGCAAACTCATTCATTACGGGACCGACCTAATTAACTTTTGAGAAAACTGATCGAATGAGTTGGAGTAATATTTCATAATTGACCCTAAGTGCAAGTAGGAGTTTGATGGAGTTAGAAGTATGCCTTAGGATCAATTATGTAATTTGTTACGTATATCTAACTTGATAGCTCATAATAAAGGTGATTGATTTTTATAATATACTTTGTTATATTGTGATATAGTTAAGTAATTAATTTAAAGTATATATAAATAAACATTCCTAAAATAATATGTTATGTGATAATAATTACAAATGATTGTAATTATGAGATTTGTATCGTATTAAAAATTACATATTGTTTTAAATATTCCTAGTAAAGATGTTTCGAGAAAGGAAATCGATTTATCTATTGAGACTAGTGTACATAATGCTCTCTGACTATCTTTTAGTGTATTACTCATGGCTGTTGGGGGCACTAAGGGGTTAAGTACTGGTAGTTATTGGATAACTATAGAACGACTCACTTAAGAGTCTCATGTTCATTAACTGTAACTAAGGTCAAATAGGAGATCCCAAAATGATGTTGTTACATAGTTCCCTCGACTTAAGAATACTGTGGAACTTCAATGCAGATACTCCACTTTGATTATATTTAAATCATGACATAATGATCCATCAAGCAACTATAATTGGGCTGAGTTGAAGCATTGAAAGTGAAACAAATATTCGATAAATAATTCGTCTCCTTAGTTATAAGAGGTTAGTATCACGATCAATTATGGTCAACTCAAAGTCTCTAGTCAGTGTCGTAAGGTTAATAATAATTTTTATTATTGGACCAAAGACTTTGTATTTGGAGTAGACAAGTTGAATGTGGACAATATTAGAGTTTTGACCAAAACAAAATTCATAAGTCGTAAAGTGATAATAATTTCGATGAAGAGAACTAGTGTAAATAATCGTTACAACCTGGTATCGCTTAAGAAGATTAAAATATAATTTTATTGAAGAGGTCTATAAGAGATGAATTCGGCCAAACTACCATACCACTAGCTAAGGTGACATATGAATGTCAAATTTTGAATTGTTCAAAATTAATCATTGACTGAATTCACACTTTGAATCACATAATCGCATTTTTGAATTCTTCGAAAAACCACATGATTTAATTAATTTATAAAATGTTGTAAATTAATTGATATTTTAGAAATATTTATTATTATTTAATTTATTTGATGTGTGGGGGTTGTTTGTAATTATTGGAACACATATATAAAAGTTATACATGACACATCGATATAGTTGTAATTTTAAATGGAGTATAAATTAGTGTTGGGCGTGTTCTCACCCAGAAGACCTCGAGACTAAGAAGCTTGATTCATTCGGCATTCTCGTTTTCCAGGGCCCATTCGGCATACCCCATTCGGCATACCCCATCCGGCAGACCTCATTCGAACTCATTCGGCAGACCAACCTCTCCTAACTCCATAACCGGACCAACCTTCCTAACTCCCACCGAACCACCTCCTGCCGAACCAACCGGACCAACCCTCCTGCCAAACCAACCGGACCAGCCCATGCCGAACCATCTCCACACCGGATCAACCTCACCATCCCACCACTGGTCCAAGCAACTGCCGGTCCATTCTACACTCCAACCACCTCCGAACCAAGCAATGACGAACCAAGACGTACCAGGCCAGATCACATCAGCCCAGGCCCATCAGCAACTATACACATCCTAGACCCCTACCCCCAACCTCACTCTATAAATAGAGGGGCAGGGGTACAACAATGGAGGACGAGTTTGAGAGCTCAAGCACGGAAGGAACTTTCAAACAACTTTCTTTTACTTGTATCAAAGCTTTGTACTTGTAATCAGAATAAGAGAAGAGAAATAACATATAAAGTGGACGTAGGCACATTCTGGCTGAACCACTATAAATCTACGTGTCTTTTTACAGTTTAGCCCCTGTTTTTTTTATATATTTGCATAAATCACTCAAATCACTAAGAATAACATAAGAGCTACTAAATCATACGACTTCGAGGTGTTTGTCCATTTTTTGTGCAAACATTTTTGGTGCTTTCACTGAGAGCTAGAAGCTCGAAGCTTCAGCTTCATCCGCTTAACAAGTTTTCCTAACAGCATCGTCCGCCACTTGGAAAACATGCCTCCCAAACAGAGAAAAGATGTTAGCAAAGGAAAAAACATCGCATCCAGCAGTCTTCCAGATCCAGCTGTCGCGAATCAAGAAAATCGTCCTCCTCCAGCAACAGTAACAAATGAAGAACAGGCTAACCCAACTACTCCTGCCACAGAACAGCCTGCAGCAATTACTAGAGCAGATCTGGACAGAGTCGTGGTTGAAGTAACTAACCGCTTCACATCCCAGCAGGAAGCCTTGGTGGACCATCTCATGTCACGCTTAAGGGACGCTGAAGAATCCAACCGCAACACTGAATCATGGGGCGAGTCCCAGTCTGGAGGATCTCAGAGACAACAAAGATCTCCCTTCTTCGAAGGAGCTAACGGCAGAAGTAGCCGTGGTAGGAGCCGAGACCGAGCACAGCCCGAAGTTAGGCCTGAGGAAACGTTTGGTACCGAACCCAACAGGGAAGGTACCGGGCGAAGGTCAACTGTAGCTGAGCCTGTCATGCTGCCTAACCACAGAAACGCCAGTGAACGGGGCCGAGCTAGAGTCCAGCCCGAAGTTGGACCCGAGGAAGTGCTTAGATCAGAATCCAACAGGGGGAGATCAAGGCAATGGCCAACTGTAGCTGACCCAAGCATGCTCCCAGAAGTTCAAAGGCAGCCACTGGAAAATATGAGGAATGATAGACGATACCATCCCTACAGGTCATCTGGACGGAATCAATCCCACAGAATAGAACCAAACTCATTTCTATCTACTCCAAGTTTTGATGAAAGGATGGCACGCTTATTCAGAGAGTGTGTCCAACGGGAGCAAAGAGATCGAGGGATAGGCGCTAGGGTAACCAGCCATTTCGCCCGCAATATCGAAATTGCTATCACCCCCCGAGAATGGAAGATGCCAACAATGGAACCCTACAAAGGAACCTCCGATCCCGTTGTACACTTACAAAGGTACACGCAGCATATGCTCATGAGTGGAGCAACAGAGGGAGTACTTTGCAAATGCTTTCCGCTCTTCTTAGCAGATCTTGCTACCTCCTGGTTCTGTCATCTACCCCAAGGATCCATCAGCTCGTGGGAAATGTTGAAAGAAAAATTTATCAGTCAGTTCCGCATTCATGTGGAGCAACCCAAGGACGCTTATTCCTTATCCAGCGTCAAACAGAAACCTGGAGAAAAGCTGCAGCAATACCTAACCAGATTCAACGCCGCAGCAGCCGCAGTCCAAGATGCCGATGAGAAGCTTATCCTAATGGCCCTCTGCAGTGGTGTGCATCCGAACACTAAATTTGCTAGAAGGCTGACAAAAGAAAAGCCAGCTACTTTACCCGATTTCTTCCATGAAGCCGGGAAATACATGAGGCTTGAGGATGCTGCCGTTGAGGGGCAGTCAGGACAGCAAAATAAGACAACCCACGGCAACGCCCCTGCTATGGCAAGGGACGTTTGAAGAACTGATTCCAGAGACAATGCTGGGGGCAAGAAGGGAGAAAAGCGCCTATATCGACCAGGACCAAGATTCGACACTTACACTCCTTTGAACGAGACCGTCGAAAATATCTTCCTTGCCACCCAAGGCGAAGTTAGATACAAACGCCCACCGTACAAGAAGGAATCAGATAACGCGCAGAAGTCTGGAAAATTCTGCCGCTTCCACGAATCTCACGGGCATGATACCAACGAATGCCATCATCTCCGAGATCTGATTGAGGAACACATCAGAAGAAAGAAACTGGAACGTTATGTAAAAGGTCAGGACAGGACCCCAGCTCCTGCCAATGAAAACCCAAGGCTACCCTCCCCGGGGGCCGACAGAGGGAACCACAACGCTAGCAGCTCTAGTCAGGAAAAGATAGTGGTCCATACCATCTCAGGAGGGCCACACATCGCAGACAGAAGCTGGAAAGAGATGGAAAGATACGGAAAGTCGCTTAGAGACAATAAAGACTATGTCAATTCGGTTATAGAAGAGCGCCACCCGAAGCGGAAAGAAAGTAATGACATCACATTCGGTAAGCGTGACCTAGAAGGAAGGCAGTACCCTCACATGGATCCCATGGTCATCTCTGCCCGACTTGGTCCCGCCGAAGTCTACCGAATCCTGGTAGACACTGGAAGCTCGGTAAACATCCTGTTCAAACACGCATTCGACAAAATGAAGCTATCAATGAAGGATGTATCCCCCTGCGATAAACCACTACACGGCTTCACTGGAGACGCGAAGATGCCCCTCGGGCAACTGGACCTTTTTGTTGAGATTGGAAGCCATCCCTGCTCTGCTGTACGGAAACAAACGTTTGTGCTAATAGAAAACCAGTCGGCCTACAATGCCTTCTTGGGAAGGCCATCCTTGTCTGACTTCCAAATTGTCTTAGCCCCATGGTGCCTAAAGATGAAATTCCCAACGGACAATGGAGTAGGGGAAGTGGAAGGAGATCAGGACGTTGCTCGAGACTGCAATGTGACTGAACTTCGCAACAACCACAGGAAGGATAAAGGGAAGGGTGTAGAGATTGCCCTCTGCACAAAAAGTCTAGAAGCGTAGCAATTAAAGAAAGCCCCTCCTCTTCGATATACCAGCGACCCTTTCAATGAATTAGATCCTAGGGACAAAGAGGAGGAGGCCACCACCGAGCCTGCAGGGGATATGGAATTTATATCTGTAGACAAACACGACTCAAGTAGACTGTTGAAAATTGGGTCCCAACTAAAAACCGAGTTGAAGGAACAACTCATCGATTTTCTCCGCCATAACTTAGATGTATTTGCTTGGTCACACGCTGACATGACCGGAATCTCCCCCGACATAGCATGCCATGTATTAAACATTGATCCTACCAAGGCGCCTGTAAAGCAAAGAAAGAGAAGTATGGGGGCAGAGCGATCAGCAGCCCTCGATGAAGAAGTAAAGAATCTACTCGCCAATGACTTCATACGAGAAGCTATCTACCCGGAATGGATCGCAAACCCGGTGCTAGTAAAAAAGGCTAATGGGAAGTGGCAAACCTGCATTGACTTTTCCAACCTAAACGACGCCTGCCCAAAGGATTGCTTCCCACTTCCCAGAATTGACCAACTTGTAGACAGCACAGCCGGGCACGAACTCCTATCCTTTATGGATGCATACTCAGGATATAACCAAATTCCTATGCATGCTCCCGACCAAGACCACACTAGTTTCATCACCGAACGGGGCTTGTACTGCTATAAGGTAATGCCTTTCGGACTTAAAAATGCAGGAGCCACCTACCAGCGCCTCGTCAACAAGATGTTTGCGGGGCTAATAGGACGAACTATCGAAGTATATGTGGATGACATGCTAGTGAAATCACGAAAAGCCAAATATCACGTAAGCCACCTAGGCGAGATGTTCTAGGTACTTCGACAGTATGGAATGAAGTTGAATCCACTAAAGTGCTCCTTCGGAGTGTCATCAGGAAAGTTCTTAGGATTCATCGTGCATGCCCGGGGGATAGAAGCAAACCCTGAACAAGTCCGAGCGCTAAGGGATATCAAGATACCGTCCACCCGAAAGGAAATGCAAAGCCTAAATGGAAAAGTGGCCGCCCTGAGCCGATTCATCTCCAAGGCAACGGACAAGTGCGTCCCCTTTTTCGAAGCTCTAAAGAAAGACAAAGGAAAGTTCGAATGGACTGACGAATGCTTAACCGCTTTCCTTAACCTAATCGAACACCTCCAGAAACCACCGGTACTCTCGACTCCAAGTGAAGGCGAAGAATTATACCTATACCTTGCTGTGTCATCTCACGCCCTAAGCGCTGCTTTGGTAAGGGAAGACAACCGCACGCAGCGGCCAGTTTACTTCGTCAGCAAAAGGTTTACTGGGGCAGAAGTCAGATATCCTAAACTTGAAAAGCTAGCATACTGTTTACTTATCACATCACGGAAGCTGCGTCACTACTTCCAGTCCCATTCCATCAAAGTTCTGACCGATCAACCACTGAGGCAGGTACTCCATCGCCCCGACACTTCTGGGCGACTACTTAAATGGTGCATTGAACTGAGTCAGTATGATGTCACCTATCACCCTCGCACCGCCATCAAGGGACAGGCCATGGCTGACTTCATTGCAGAATTCACTACCAACGGAGATAAGGAGCAATTGGAAATAACAGGAGACATCAAATGGAATCTCTTTGTGGATGGCGCGTCGAACAAACAAGGCTCGGGGGCAGGTGTTGTAATAATCACCCCTAGGGGAAATAAACTGCACTATGCTATAAGGTTGGAGTTCGCTGCCACCAACAACGATGCAGAATATAAAGCAGTGATGGCCGGACTAGAAATTGCCATCGAGATCGGAGCCAATTCTTTGTGTCTTCACAGCGATTCTCAGCTTATTGTTAATCAAATACTAGGAGAATTCCAAGCTCGAGAAGAATGACTCATAGCATATCTAAAGAAGACCAAGTTACTTCTCAGCCGATTGGACCACTACTTAGTCAAACACATCCCTCGGGAGGAGAACCGAGAGGCCGACGGATTAGCAAAGCAAGCAAGTGTAAGAGACATCACCATCTTCGGGGCAGTGACCATCTCAAAGCAAATGGCCCCAAGTTTTGAACAAGTGAATCTGATAACTGCAACCGAAGAAGCAACTTGGATGACTCCCATCCGAGACTACCTACAAAGTGGCACACTACCCGACGGGCGTAATGAAGTCAAGAAAATCTTGAGGAAAGCGTCCCGCTATACAATACAAGAAGACATCCTCTATCGGCGCGGGTTCTCTAACCCATTATTAAGGTGTGTCGCCGGAAGGGAAGCCAAGGAAATCTTATCCAACATCCATCAGGGGAGCTGTGGAGATCACACCGGAGGGCAAATATTAGCAAAAAAGATACTCCGATACGGATATTTCTGGCCCACCTTAAGCAAGGACGCCTTAGATTTCGTCAAGAAGTGTGACAGATGCCAAAAATTTGCTAAGATTCCACGGCTACCAACAACTGAGATTACTCAAATGACCAGCCCTTGGCCCTTCGCAATATGGGGAATTGACTTAATCGGCGAGCTACCGATGGGCCGAGGCGGGGCCAAATATGCTATAGTGGCAGTTGATTATTTCACCAAATGGGTGGAAGCAGAACCTCTGAATAAAGTATCTTCAGCAAAAGTTATTAACTTCTTAATCAAAAATGTTCTGTGCAGGTATGGAGTCCCACTCAAAATCATATCAGACAATGGACTTCAGTTTGACAGCGAGGAATTCGCCAACTGGTGCCGAGAGCACGGAATTCATAAAAGCTTCTCATCCGTAGCGTATCCCCAGGCAAACGGACAAGTCGAAGCAGTCAACAAAATTCTGAAGACTCTGATCAAAAAGAAGCTCGAAAAGTCAAAGGGCATTTGGGTGGACGAACTCCCTACGGCACTGTGGGCTTACCGCACATCTTTCAGAACATCAACGGGGCACACTCCTTTCTCTTTGGCTTACGGATCGGAGGCTATGCTCCCAGTTGAAACCGTTGTGCCTTCCCACCGTAGGATCCACTATAACCCGGAAGAGAATGAAGAGCTCCTCCACATGTCTTTGGATCTAGTTGAGGAGAGAAGAAATGATGCAGTCCTTAAAACAGCAGCCCACAAGCAGAAAGTGGCAGCGCAATACAACTCCAAAGTCAAGCATCGTACCTTACAAGAAGGGGATCTTGTCCTTAAGCGAATCTTCCCTCGCCCCGGAGCACTAGACCCCATCTGGGATGGACCATATGTAATTCATAAGGATCTCCACAACGGAGCCTATATTTTGTCAACAGTGGACGGAGAGGTGTTCCAGAGGGCATGGAATATCCGACACCTCCGTCGATACTTTTCTTAACTTGTATTGCCCATATGAAGTGAATTAACAAAGAGAATCAGTGGACGTAGGCACTTTCGTGCCGAACCACTTTAAAAAACCTTGTCTCTTTTTTAACTTGTTCCTTTGTATCTTGGCTGCTTGTTAACTTTATCCTTTTCTGTTGAACAAAATCCTGAGCATATAGCATTTCTATTCAAAGCACTCCACAACGCAACTTCACCTGGACAAGACCCAACAGGTACTATGCGAATCTATGCCCTCGCCAATGAGACACTTTTGCTCCAGCATCCCTCTGCTGCGGGTTAGCTCATTGCTCGCGACGGCCCTTAAAGCCAACTGTAATGAGCCAATTATAAGCCACCGAGAAGGCCGACTATAGCCGAGGCAGCTCATTACGGCGTTAGGCTCGCCGGCAACTGTGAACCGACTATAAGCCCCAACATAAGGTGTGGCCAGCCAGGGGCATTTCACAGTTGACGATCGGCACCCACGCTAGCCGGCCACAGTAAATCGAATAATACCCATGAGTACGGGCCATAATGGCCCGGGTAGTTACTGTGCGCGATCTCGGCTCCGATGTGTCTTAAGTGCGGCTGTGGTAAAAAAGAATTAACTCCCCGCGGAGGCGTAAGATGGGTGACAAATGTCTCCAAGACCCACAGCTAGGGAAAGTGACTACAAAACCCGTTTGCCACGAACTTAAGCACATCGAAGGCCTTCCGTGATTGGAAGTTTTACTATTTCACGTATTTCAATTTTACTTAAAAAGCTATCCTCCTATCCTCTATAACAATCCATAAAGTACAGGATACAGAGTAGGAGATACTCGCCAATGGATGCAGAGATTTACAATCGAACGGCAGGGCATTCGACTGCATTCCATGTTCGGTCATACAAGATATACAAGACTGCCATCTACGACTGAAACATGAAAGGCGGTATTTTCTTCTTTTGTGTACAAATACATGACTATAATTTGTTCACACCACACACGAACATTGCAAGTCATGAAATTATGTCTTAAACCAGAACCCGACATCAAACACAATTTAATTACAAAAATATACATAGCTATATTTCTCGTACGACATGCCAAAATAACAGCAAACATTCAAAAGACGACAAAATCAGCTTAAGTTAAAGAATTACACGTCAAAAATAAGACTATTTATTACAAGTGGCAAAATATTACAACCTAAAGGCTACGTTACTATTTTTCGACTAACATATACAACACTGTCAAATCCACAAAAGGAGTTTTTCCAGGTATAATCAAGGGGCCGGCTGCAGTGGAGCTTTATCCTTGCCCTGTTGACCCCCTGTCCAGTCAGAAAAAGGACTCATTAGCAATAAGCAACCAAGTTGATGGAGAAACTAAAAAGGGAGACTTACCAGCGCCCGCTTCCTGACTATCCTGATCGTCATCCTCTACCTGCACGCCTACCTCCTCAGCGGCAAGTAACCGCATACCCTCCTTCACCGCCACCTTCTCCTCCTTGGCAAACTGGGTAGTGACCGCATCCATGTTGAAGGCCACGCCACCATCTTTATCCGCATCGGCCTTAGCCTCCTCCAGAGCCCGAAGATAGATCTTAGCCATGACCCTGGGATAATCATCCATCCAGGATAGGTTGCCCTGATTCTAGGTTCGGAAGTACATGTCCTGAAGCATTTCGTCCATCATCCCCTCATTCTCCTCAAACTCCCTCATCCGGGCCTCGGAAGCCGACAACCTCCCAACGGCAGCATCTCTCTCCGATCGGTATCTCGAGCAGTCGGCCAGAAGGGATCCCCGCATTGCCTCCATCTCCTCCCTCAACTTGGCTTGAGCAAGCTCTGCAGCCTCAAGTTTCCCGGACAATTCCTCCACCTGCTCAAGATCCGCTTTCCGAACCTCGTCCACCGTGGCAATAGCCATGTCAATCCGTTCTTTGCAAGTAGCCACCATTTTCCGCAATTCGGCCCGACTGGCCTCTTCCATGGTTTTCCTTAGTCGTCCAGTAGCAGCCTCATGCTGAGAAATCTGAATAGCCTGATCCGCAAGCTGTTTGGCCTGATCCGAAACCACCAATCGAAGTCGGATATTGGCGCTCCCAATCTCCTCTTCGGCCTTAACCAGCCGGGCATGATGCCCCATCAGCTTCTTAGTCTCCTCCGCCACCCGATCAATATTAGCCTTGGCCTCGTCTCCCATAGTGATTATACGAGTAGTGAGTAAATCGAGATCTAAGGACTTAGCTTCATCAAGTACTCGTACCATGGGGTTGCGGGGGAGAAGGTGTTCACCGGTGACTTCGTCAAAGGTAATACCATGAGAGCTTGGATCCAGGTCAGGATGACCCGCAAATGGATTACGAGCCAAGTCAGGACGGTCGATGTGAATAACGGTAGGGTTTCCAGACGGGTGCGGAGAAGGTGCAAACTCGCTGTCCTCCTCCGTGATATCATGAAGAGGCTGAGCCGGGAACTGAGGACCGGGCGAAGGTTCGGATAAAGGACGACTCCTCTTTCTCTGCTGAATACCCTCTTCGATAACCCCGAGAAGAGGACGGTAGCCGACTACATCCCCAGAGCGGTGGGTCGAAGGCTTCGGCTTGATAGAAGTTTTGGAAAGCTTGTATTGCTCAAGCCTGTGCCAAAGATCCGAGGCCTTAGATGTTTTACCTGCTCCTGATATGAAGAAAAAGTGTCACAAGCTTACATCACTATATGATTCGAGAAACGCGGTAAAGTACAAGTTAAAAGAAGAAAGAAAGCACGTCTGTTATACAAACCCTGGGGAGAAGTAGGATACTGCAATAAGTCCTGGATTTCATTCCAGGACGGGAGCGGATCATAAAATATTCCTAAGTCTCTATCATTAATGAAGCATGCAGGAGTCAAGAGTTCACCTTGAGTCGTCGGAGCCACCTTGGCTGGAATGGTCTGAAAAGACTCGCTTGCACCGGTCCCGGCCTTGTCCGCTGTCCCGGTTTTCTCTACCAAAGCCGGATCTTCGTCCAGCCCCTCGAAAGCCTGGTGGAAAGCATCATCCGTCCACTCCTGAATCTCACCCGCCTGCCCAGGGAGCAAGGCCCCGATGCCATCGCCACCTTTATCACCTTCCCGACCATCTCCACCCTCACCTCTTTCCTCCTCTATGTCTTCCTCCTCCTGGGTAAGTGGACAATTGCTGGGGGAGGGACCGTCCGACTTCTTGAGTTTCTTACCTCCGACGGCTGGAGGTTTTGTGAAAGGTTTCCTTTTGCTACTCTCTACCGTAACACCTCCCTTAGTCTGAACAGCCGCCTTCTCCTCCACCGTTTCCCTCAGCTTGACTACTGACTGCTGTGGAAGGATTAAGTTATACTCCAGAAGTATCGCATTTCTGATCAGGAAGGCAGATGATCTATATTTCCCGAGAATAGCTTCTATCTCAGCCGCCGTCTGAACCAGGCGGTCAGTCTCCACAACCGCAAAGCCACCTGTCGCTAGCAAAAATGAGGAAGTATGAGAAGAAGCATCGCAATCGAAATGGAAATTATAAGTAAAAGCATCAACTTACATCCAGAAGTAAAGCGCCGAATTGATACAGAGTCGTCCCTAACAATGAACCATTCCTTCTTGAACATGCTGAATTTGGAATACAGATCCAAGACCGACTTGAAGGTCACAGCTGACTCCAAGCTAATGTATGGGGACCCCTTCTTATAGCCCCTCAGGTTATATAGATACCGGATCTCTCGGTTGGAAGGAGCACGACCATACTTCCTCCGGAAAATGACGAAGAGGCTCACCAGTATAGCATAGGAGTTGGGTTGAAGCTGGAACGGGGCCACCTTAAGATATGTAAGGAAGCTGGATATCCAAGCGTTCAGAGGAGGGATGGCACCACACATGCAGTGGTATCTGCTGTAGGCGAAGTACCCTTCAGGAGGATCATACGGCATAACGTCTCTCCCAGGCAATAGCAAGCGCGCCCTATCGATTCCAAAGGATCGGGAAATGACATCGAGCTGCTCCTCCTTGAGGGAACTAGGAAAGCAATCGGGCGGGGAGTTCAGAAGCTCCTGAGGGCCGTACCCGTCCACTAGTGATCTCGGGGCAGATCCATGACGTTCTGGATTCGGCTGAGCTGGGGGCACGGCAGAGGAACCTCCTTCACCCCCGGATTTCTTTTTGTCTGATCGAGTTTCCACTTTACGAGACATTATCTACAACACCGGAAAAACATGTTGTTAGAACAAAGGATGTAAAAAGTAAGTATATAATATGGAATTTCACTCATAAAATCAGAATGTTCAAACTCCCGTTGTCATTCGGTAAAGTAAATGCAAAATTCTCAAGGCCGTTCGGTAGTTCTCATGTCCATTCGGCATTTCCAACGTCATCTGGATATGACCCCATCCGACATCTCCATGCTATAACCCACTCGGCATTCCCAACTCCATCCGTTTATACAGATATACAACTACCTTCGATAAACCATTTGTCCAACATAGAAAGGATCTCACCTGATTCAGTGAATATAGGGAAATTGATTCGGGCACCACGTTGATTCGGCTATCACTTTGATTCGGTTACCAAATTGATTCGGGCACCACGTTGATTCGGCTATCACTTTGATTCGGCTACCAAATTGATTCGGGCTACCACGTTCGATTCAGCTACGAAGTTTGATCCGGCAAGAGCAAATGTTTAGTTCGGCAGGTAGGAAATAGCAAAGGCGTACGGTCCCTACTTATAGACAAAAGGACACGACCGGACCATCTGGTTCGGCATCCAAGGGCCAATTGAAAATGTCAAACAAAGCACGCCATATTCAAGAATATGCCCCACTTTGGGGGGCAAATGTTGGGCGTGTTCTCACCCAGAAGACCTCGAGACTAAGAAGCTTGATTCATTCGGCATTCTCGTTTTCCAGGGCCCATTCGGCATACCCCATTCGGCATACCCCATCCGGCAGACCTCATTCGAACTCATTCGGCAGACCAACCTCTCCTAACTCCATAACCGGACCAACCTTCCTAACTCCCACCGAACCACCTCCTGCCGAACCAACCGGACCAACCCTCCTGCCAAACCAACCGGACCAGCCCATGCCGAACCATCTCCACACCGGATCAACCTCACCATCCCACCACCGGTCCAAGCAACTGCCGGTCCATTCTACACTCCAACCACCTCCGAACCAAGCAATGACGAACCAAGACGTACCAGGCCAGATCACATCAGCCCAGGCCCATCAGCAACTATACACATCCTAGACCCCTACCCCCAACCTCACTCTATAAATAGAGGGGCAGGGGTACAACAATGGAGGACGAGTTTGAGAGCTCAAGTACGGAAGGAACTTTCAAACAACTTTCTTTTACTTGTATCAAAGCTTTGTACTTGTAATCAGAATAAGAGAAGAGAAATAACATATAAAGTGGACGTAGGCACATTCTGGCTGAACCACTATAAATCTGCGTGTCTTTTTACAGTTTAGCCCCTGTTTTTTTATATATTTGCATAAATCACTCAAATCACTAAGAATAACATAAGAGCTACTAAATCATACGACTTCGAGGTGTTTGTCCATTTTTTGTGCAAACAATGAGAAATAATTACTTGAAGAGTTTTAGAATTTTTTGCACTACAAATAATTAACTATGGTTGGCTATTTAACAGAAATTAAAGGGGTGGAGAGAGATAAAATTAAGGGAATTAATTAGTGAAGATTTAATAAAAGAATTGGAAAGATTCTATTCTTTCAATTATAACAAATCCACTAATTTCGTTCTTTCGTTCATTCTTTTCTCTCCTCCTATCCAATCCATGGATGAAACTATCATCTTCCCTTCCAAACCAAAAATAAATCCAGATCAAATGTTAATAAAAATAAACATAAGTAATTCATCCATCTCTTGCAAGGATTGAGTGTGGATCTTAGAGAGAGGAGAAATCTTAAACCATGATGCAAATCATAGGCTACCCCTTTAGGTAATCTTTTAATTTCATTATCATATATATATATATATATCAACTGATAGTGCAGCTTAGATCTTATATATGTTATAATGAATTTATATATGCGTATGTTGTTTGATTTATTTTGTATATTCAAATTGTATAAATTAAAAAAGGAAATATGATAACAATTTTTTTATAATATCAATCAAATTTGTTTTAAAGGTATGAAAACGAAAAATAATTTTTAATACCAATTGAATTTGTTTTAAAGGTCTTCATTCAAAACAAAGGTTATAAAAGTTAAAGGCTAAAGGTTTAATTTATTAGCTAGATATATAAAGTTCAAACATTTGTTTAAATAAATGTTCTAAATCAAAATTTAATATATATCTATTAAAAGTCATTATAATATCAATTGAATTTGATTTAGTGCCATTCGTTGAACCAAAATTGGAACAACACCCCCAATCGAATGTAAATGAGATAGATCTAAGAATATTAACAATAACAGTAAAGAATGCGGCTAATTTTATAGTGATTCGGCAAATTCTATGGCTTACATCAGCTTTAACCTTATTAGAGTTGGATTTGTCACAAGTATAAGAGCTTTGCAATCGTTTTTGATCTAGAGCAGCAAAAGTAAGCTCAAAGTGACAAGGGTTGGTAGAGAGTAGAAGATGAAGAAGGTGGAGGCCAAAAGTGTCTAAAATCTTTTAATCTTTGCCCTTGCGTTCCTATTTATAGTAGAATCTTCCATCAAAGTTTCCAGATCACAGAAGACTAGGTAAAATCCCAGATCCGAGAAATTACGAGGAAAGAACAAGTCTTCCCATGCCCAAAATAATGTTGGCACCGACCATAATTATGGTCGGTACAGACTATAATAGTTGTCTTAGAGTAGTTTTGGAGCTCATATTTTCCTTGATTCTCATCTATATCTTTAAGACAATAATCTTAGTTCATAACATTTCCATTACTTCATATGGATGGCAATATGATTTGACTTATATAGAACTTGTTCTTCTCTGCAAAGCTTTGGAGTTGTTCAACTATCCTTTCAGAAGTAGATTCTTCAAGTATATATCAACTCGGTATCAATGTGATTGTCCTACCACTTCGTTCCTGTTTCAATTCACAAGCTACCAAAGAAGCTCGAAGATTCACATAACAATTGTATCGATACCTACTACCTCCATAACCATTTTAAACTTGCCGCTAAGTTCTTGAACCATCTCATCTTTGTCTCGACGTCCAGATTCACTTGAAAACTTCTCAATTCAAATACTGGATAACACTTGCCCCCTAGTACGCTTGCATTGAAAATAAAGCATGCTTTGGATCAAGACAGGTGATACCATCTTAGTTGCTCAACTATCTCTAGGCAGCCAATATCCAACTTTGAAGTGTCAGATCTATCCTAAAAATAATCGTCATGTAACAACCCGTATTCTACATATTGGAGGATCATAGAATATTAATATTATTTTCATAAAGGTCATATGATTCTATAGTTTTGGAAAATGATACTTAAGGATATTTTCCCCATCTATGATTTTTGCTAAATTTCTATATGACTATTTTGACCCTGTAAATTTTGTATGGCCTATAACTTTTGATAGGTGCCTATTTAGGGTCTAAAACTACTTTCATTAGATTAGGATGATGGTTTTTCTTTCCGTAGAGTGGTCATACCAAGAAAATGGACTAACCGTTTGGGAGTTATGGCTATTTGAAGTTTTATTTGATTTTGAACAGTTTAAGTGGGTAATTATAGTCATTAGTGTTAAGGCCCATAACCCACTTCAGGTTTGGAGCAAGTGGAGGTTGGTGAGATTTTATCCCCATAATTTCACTATTCCCAAAATAGTTAGAAATCTCCATTAACCTCCACTGACCAAAAAGAAACTCTTAAATCTACTTTAATTAGCCAAAAAGAGGAGATTAGCATGATTAGCACTTGGGATTAGATATTTGCTATTGGAGAAGCCTCGGATTTCGTACCTTGTACTGCTCATTTAGGGAGTTGGGTCTTACTTTGGATTAAGGTGAGTGGTTAGATCTCTCACTTACTAATTAGGTCATTATACACCCTAAATGATGTTTTGAAAATTACTTAAAAATACTAAAAATGTTTTTAGACAACAATAAATCGTATATGTGAATTTTAGATGACTTGGACTTGATTTGTAAGAACGTGCTTTTATGGATCCTTAACTTTCATCTTAGACTTGGATTTCTTTAAAATGGATATATTTGGATGTTTGGCCATTGTTGTTGCTTGTATATAGTGTATGTATGACTGTTTGACATTTGAATGGTTTAAAACGCCTATCGAATGGCGATTTAGACTTAGGATCAATGATCCAGAAATTCAAAGTGGTCAGATCGATGTGCAATTGATATAGGGAAACATGGAAGACCTTATAAGGTTGCACACCAAATTTCAGGTCAGTTGGAGTTAGTATGGTCAAGATATAATCATTCCAAGTATGGGTCGATGATGATCCATGGTCATGGATTGATGATGATCCATAAAATCAATTTGTTCAAATGAGGTATAATCGATAACAGGCGATAAGGATGGTCTCCAGAGATTTCCCACCAAGTTTCAAGTCATTTGGGAGTTGGTACGCTCGATTTATAGGTGCTTGAAGTAGGGATCAGTGGGGATCCAAAGCATGGATCGGTGGGGAATCAAAGCATGGATCGGTGGAGTAGCTTGAAGTATAGAATCAAGACACAAGCTATTGTTCAGGGCATGGAAACATGGATCCAAGGAAGTGGAGCCAAATCAGATGATTTTGGCTAAATGTGTGTTCGACCGTAGGGATCGGTACCGATCCATAAGGATTAGCCCATTTGACTTGCAAATCATTTTGGAGCATGGAGTAGTGTGATGGAGCTTATAGGTGAAGTGTGGGATCAGTGGTGATGGATCGTGATGGCTCGATGAGGATCCATGGTCCTGGATCAATGATGATCTGTGAGGTTTGTCCCAAACTTGATGAGATCGATATGGGGTGACATAGAAGGCCCCATAAGCCTGCATTCCAAGTTTCATGTCAATTGTACAATTAAGTTGTGGTCATTTGAAGATGTAAAGTGATGGATCCATGGTCATGGATTGGTAAGGATCCATCGTCATGGATCGGTGATGATCCATGAGTTTGGTCCAAAACATGGTGAGAAAGATATAGGTTGACAAGGAAGATCCCCTAAGGCTACGTTGCAAGTTTCGAGTCATTTGGAGTTCGTATGCTTGAGTTACATAGAAGATGGATCAATAATGATGGTGATGCGCAGTTTAACGATGATGATTCCGTGATGAGGAATGATGGCTTTGATGATGGATAGCTACACTTCAAAATGCAGAGCAATCAGATCGAAGGACTGTGGGAGGAAGGTTATGGGACACTCATTCTATGACTAATGATGGCTGTCTAGAATTGTTCTCAACCGCAACGACTTCAGACGGGAGCCATAAGGACAGTTCAGGGATGAACTCTGCTACAGATGATGTGTGCAAAGGGATCATTGGTATTCGTAGGTTTAGATGTGTACTCGTAGAGCAAGGGTATCTATGATGATATCCATTAGGGATACAATGGCTCCTGGATACTTCACTTGGGAATATGATGGCCCCTAGATCGAACAATTTTTAGATCCGTTGTACCCT
Source organism: Allium fistulosum (assembly GCA_030737815.1). Lineage (NCBI taxonomy): Eukaryota > Viridiplantae > Streptophyta > Magnoliopsida > Asparagales > Amaryllidaceae > Allium > Allium fistulosum. The sequence continues at coordinate 926,676,790 of CM060906.1, forward strand.
GGACTATTATAGGGGTAGTCTAGTTCTTGGCCTACCGAGTGGCATGGATTGGAGTATAGAGCAACCGAGACGTTGAGTAGTCCTTGACTCTATGAGGGTGGACTTATGAGTATCATACAACACACTAAGTGAGTGAATATGTGGATGGATGATGGATGCTATGTTTGCTTGATTGTTTTATCACCATAGGGATGTCACACAATGTAGATATTATCGATGCAAATATCTAGACACCTTTAGTACTTTGACATATAGTACACCCATGATGACTTCATAGAGTAGCCTTTATCTTTTATATGTGCTAACTCTGTGGATGCAAGAATAGGTCAAGGTATGATTTCCATACCATTTGTCATAGTCTACTGACTTTATAGTATTTGAGATTTCTACCACTCACACTAGACTGTTGTAACATCCCCTACTTTGAGGCCCGAAGCTAAGCACTACAGATGTTGCAGTCATCCATAGTATTAACTTCTGGTGATAAAATACGATAATGTTAATGGTATCCATAATATCAGAAGCACATGAATATGAAATAAAATCAACACATATTTCAAATAAACTTTTGCAATTACATTTCAAATCCATATATTTCACATTCAGTTTCATAATCCCAAAACGATTGCTAGGTTTTGATCAAATGTAATTATTACAAATTACGCCAATAGCGACATATGAAGATGCCCCTTTGGATGATTAGAGTACATGATAGACATATCAGTCATAAATACATCACAACAGAAATAGTATTAAATAGTTCCTACATAGTTAGCTTTGCATCTTGCACGTCTTCGGAAGCTTATTCATCCAACCTACTAAACCTGAAAATCCCTAACTCTCAATCTACTCAAATTAATTTTGAGCACCCGAGAGTTTAAGAGGAAAACATAAACTTTGAGCCAGACGTAAAACCTGGTGTAAATAATTCTATTACATCTTGGTTAACTGATATTAAGTGAGACCACGCCACTTAGCGGAATGGGTTTCCCCTCACTAATATCCTTTTAAAAGCATATCATTTGAAAACCAGAATCTTGTAATCAAACTGATTAATACAATAATAGCAAATACATATATGCAAAATAATCAAGAAATCAATGGACCATCTGCCCACACTATAGTTTTATCTGGCTAACTATTAACCATTGGCTGACTTGGGCCTACTAGACATAATCAACAATCTAACTTCTGTTAAACACAATACTGGGCCATCTACCCTTAACTAACTATCTTCTTCTAGGGTCAACTTATCCAAAAGGTTTTGCTGGCTCACCGGTAACCTATCTTAGCTCAGTATATTCCCTTCTGTGTGTAATCTCATTTTAGTCCCACCCGTGACCAAGCACTACACATTAGAATTTTGGACTTATTTTAGCTAGAGGGCTAACAGCTAAAGTATAGGGCACGACCCAACGCTAATGCCATCTAGCTTATAATATCTGAGTCATAAATTTAGGGTTAACTGCCCTATTCATATTTCCTGCCATATAATTAGGGTTAACTACCCTATGCAAATTTCATTTCCTTGAAAATAACCTTTGCAAATGATTTCCACCAGAAATCATATTTTCATAAAACAAGGAAATCATGTACTTTGCTTTACTCGAAACACTTATGTTATGATATATATACTTTACTAAAAACAATGTTGTTGAAATCTAATCAATGGGATTATCTGTCCCTTCAAATTAAGTTAAAACCCTTTTTAACTTAAAAGACTTTAGGCCATGAACCCAAGGTAAAACCTTCGAAACATTTGTTTAAAAACCTTAAACAATGCCTTTCGAAATCATTGAGAACAACCTTTTCAAAATCTTTACTAAGACCTTAGACATCTTCTTTCAAAACCATTTAAACTTGTTTTTCAAAGGCATTGGAAATCCTCCATTCAAACACTTGAATTAAAACTTTCGAAAACATTAGGGATCTCCCCTTCGAAACACATTTATGTACCTTTCGAAAGCATTGGGTTCAAGTAAAGGATCATGGAAACATTGGTTCAAAACCTTTAATAATTATTCCTTTTGAAACCATTTTGAAAACAGCTACAGGACCCTTTCAAAAACATTAATAAGGCGGCTTCAAAGTACAAAGATGAAAGCACCCTTTCGGATACATTATGTTAATTCTATAAAGAAAAGCGGTCTTAACTAGTTCAAAAGGTATGAACACGGCAGCAGGGGTTTCAAATGGGTTCAATGCGGCTATCATTTCAAAAGCTTCTTTTAAAAATAAAAAGACGGCAACTCTTTTGAAAGCTCTTTTCTAAAACAAAGGCAAGTGGATTGATTCGAAAGCAAATATACTTGGTTTCAACCACTTCGAAAGCATCATTTATAAACTGTAACAACCCTAATTTTGATTAACATTATTTAAGACATTTAAATAGTTAAATTAAATAAAATAATGCGATGATTAGGGGATTGAAATTTGTGATTAATAGGAGGGTAGCCGTGCCTATTTGAACTAATGAACTAAGAAAATTAAAATGAATTAAGTTAGGGTAGTAGATAAGGGCAATATAGGAATAAAGTATATTCTTACACCCTAAACCCTGAAACCACATTCACTTTACACGTTCATTCTCACAAACAAAAACATAAGAGGCCGGCCACCATCAGGAAAGTAAGAAGAAGATAAAGCTAAAATCCAGGGGAAGAATCTTAAGCAACTTAATCAAAGATCAAATCTCAACTCCTTAATCTCAAGCTAAAGGTGAATAATAACTACATCTCATATTTTTAATTGATTTCGGTTTTAGGTTAAATCCGAGCTAATTTGCAAATATATTGCCATGTTTTGATTGTTAAATTGGATATATATGCTTGTTGACGATTTATGATAATTTATATAGATTTTATGATATGTTTAACGTGAAAACACTTTTAAATGACATCCAAATGCCTTGTGATTTTAGTATATGATCAGAAATGATATTTCAGAGATGGGTTCCAATTTTCATAATGTTATGAATTAATGTGGATTTATTATGAATTTTCTTGTGAAGAAAATAGTTATTTTGGGTTTAAATTAATCACGGATAATATATGTATGTTTTGGATCTGAAATTATTATATGTTTGAAAACATATTAAATATGATTTACGAATTTTTTTATTGATTTTTCCTAAGTGTTTTAATAGATATATAAAATTATTTAAGGTATCGACTTAAACGTTTTATATATTTATAAAAGGAGAAGGGGTATTTTGTAAATAAATAAAATTGTTATTTCAGAAATTTCGGTATTAGGAAAGAAATTAGCAACCAATTATGTTTTGACAAACAAGGTAGGTTAGTTGAAAAGAATTACTCTAAAAGGTTAAAAATCAGCTTAAACATACGTTTTACATGTCAACTTTCGGCACCTAGCTTTCGACTGAGTTCCTCTGCCTCCATCACCATCGAAACCAATGCACATGGTATCAAAGAAGCGAATTGGACATGGCCGAAAGGTATGTGGCCGAAACAAATGGTTCCGAAGGGGTCGAAGCTTTACTTTGTTTTTAAATGAAAATGCACCTGCTTTGCTTTTGCTTTCGACTTGGTTAGCTTCCGATTAGGTAAAATTATTTTAAAGGAATGGTTTCGAAAGAAGTTGTGCCTTTTGTTCTATGTAAATGTTTTCGAAGGGGCCGAAACCCCTAGCTGCCGCATCTTACCTTTCAAAGCAATGCCTTCGAAAGGGTTTCTTTATTTTAAATACCCAAGCCGCTTCTCCTATGCTTTCGAAGGGTTAGTTTCGACACCATCACTTCTTTACTTAGGAAATTGTTTCTGAAAGAGTGCTTTCGACTTAGTTATTTTACGGCCCTTTGTTCCATTGAAGGTAAAACCCAAAGGTTTCGAAAGAAACAGTTTTAAATGTTTCGAAAGGTTATTCGACATGTTTTACTTGAACCCAATGCTTTCGAAAGGTTTTAAATGAAGGTTTCGAAGGGGTGGTTCCCTATTGTTTTCGAAAGGTTTTAAGTGGAAGGTTTCCAAAGGTTTCCAAAGGTATGTTTATAGTGTTTTGATAAGAGGATGTCTAAGGTTCTAAAGCTTTCGAAAGAAAGGTTTTTCAATGTTTTCACAAGGTTTGTTAAGAATAGTTTCGAAAGAATGTTTGGCCTTTCGGCCTACGATTTTACTTGGTTTCGAAAGGGGTACTTTCAGTGGATTCGAAAGGGATACTTTCAAAGGTTTGAGTGTTTTCATCAACAAAGTTTTATGTAAAGTATATATAACATGGCAAGGTGATTTAAGTAAAGCATAGAGTATATTTTCCTTGTTTAAGTATGATTTAAAAGGATTAAATCATTTTGAAAGAAAAGGTTTTCAAGGAAAATTTATGGGTAGTTGACCCTAAGTAAAATGACTCAGATATTAGAATATTGGATGGGACTGGTATAGGGTCACGCCCTATACATTAACTATTAGAGCCTAGCTAATTTAGTCCAAAATTCCAATGTGTAGGGCTTTGTCACAAGTAATATTAAAATGATGTTACACACAGAATGGAATATACAAAGAGAGGATAGGTTATTAGTGAGCCCGTAAAACCATTAGGATCAGTTGACCTTGGGAGAATTTAGTCAGGGACAGACCGTCTAGAAGAGGAGTATCTAACAGAAGTTAGAATATTTGTTTTTTGTCTGGTAGGCACGAGTCAGCCAAAGGTTAGCAGTTAGCCAAACAAACTATATTGTTCGGACAAATAGTCCATTTGTTACCCGATTTATATGTTTTCATAATATTGATATATTGTTTTTACCAGTTTTAGGTGCAGGATTAAGATTTGCAAAAGATATGTATTAAAAGGATATTACTGATGGGAAACCTGTTCTACTAAGCGGCATGGTCTCACTTAATATCAGATAACCGAGATGTATAGTATTATTCATACCAGGCTTTATGTCTGACTCGAAGTTTATGTTTTCCCCCTTAAACTCTCGGGTGCTCAAAATTGATTTGAGTAGGCTGAGAGTTGAGGATTTTTATGTTTTAGTAGGTGGACAAAAAAAGCTTCCGAAGACTAGCAGGAAGCTAAAGTTAGCTATATTTAGGAGTTGTTTTGTTTTATTTTTGTTGTATTGTATTAATTCAGTTATGACTATTTAGTACTCTGGTCAACCAAGGGGGCATTTTATATGTCGCTCTAGGCGTATTTTGTAATAATTATATTTGATCTAAACTTGGAAAACATTTTGGGATTATGTAACTTGGATATGAAATGTTGTTTTGAAATGTAATCAGAGAAGTGTTTTAATCTGTGATGACTTTATTTCATATTCAAGTGCTTCTGATATTATGGATACCATTAACATAACAGTTAATAATGTAGATGACTGCAGCATCTGTAGTGCTTTGCTTCGGGCCTCCAGATAGGGGATGTTGCAACTTGGTATCATAGCAAAGGTTTATGAAAAACTTAAAACTAAAATGATTTTTGAAAACATAATCCTAAGAAATTAGAGATAAGATCGGGGTATGGGCTAACGCTATAGTAACGTACTTGTATTTGCTATATATATAAGCATAAGCTATATCTCTATTCTCCTATCTCTCTTTGACTATTCTTCTGTATCTTACGAGGCTTGAATACAGATATGGATGCTAGAAGTGGAAGAGTTAACCTTAAGGGGGGAAGCACCACAACAAATGGAAATGCAAGACCAAATACCAAGAGAAACCCAAGTCAGGCACAAGCTGGAAATGTGGGTGTTGTAGTCCCGCAAGTTGACATGGGAGCAATGTATCAGTTCTTTGTCAACATGATGCAGGCGGGTGTTGCTGCTGGAGTAGTTGGAGGAGGAGTTCAGGAGGCTCCGGTGGTGAATAACTATGCTATTCTGAGTAGGGATCACGCTCGGTTAGAAGGTAAGACATTTATAGGAACCGAGGATGCCAATGAAGTAGATAAATGGTTACTGCACTGCGAGAGAATCTTTGTAGATTTGGGGCTCAATGATGAGTAGAAGAGAAGGCTTACTTCTAGATTGCTTCAGGGAGTAGCGCTGGACTGGTGGAACAACGTTACAGTTGGCGTTAATGAGGATACGATGATAAGGGCTGAGTTTAAGAGGAGGTTTGAAAAGAGGTTTATGTCAGAGATTGCTAAGTCAGCACTGCTCAGAAAGTTTGCTGAATTGGAGCAGGGAGAGATGACTGTGCTGGAGTATGCTATAAGGTTTGAGGAGTTGGCAAGGTATGGCTATGCTACGGTGGATACTGTGATTAAGAGGAACGAGAAGTTCATCAATGGGTTGAAGCCTGAACTTGCTAGGGCAATGTTACCGCATTTCAAGGATCCTTGTGATGTTGTAGTAGAGATGGCTTTGAGGAATGAGGATATGCTTGCTTTTCTGGAGAGACACAAGGCAAAGGAAGTACAGGTGGGGCATATTCAGAAAAGAAAGTTCTTCCATAAGAAAAGAGCTCAGAAGGGCGGAGTTGCAAAGAAAGGGAAGTCGAAGGTTGTCTACTTTAAGTGTGATAAGAAAGGGCATTTTGCTAATGTATGTCGCTAAGCAGATGGAAAGAAGATGATTTGGAAGAAGAATATTAGGTGCTTCAACTACGATCAAATTGGACATTACAAGAACCAATGCAAGGAACCTGCTAAGGATGGGAAGGGTAAAGTGTTTGCATTGGAGTCAGCTACCTCGAGGCCAACAACAGAGGAAAAAGGAAAAGCTGTGTTGGGAGGTACGCTTCTGATTCATGGTATGTCAGTTAGCATTCTGTTTGATACAAGTGCATCACATTCTTTTATATCTCGTTGTTTGGTAGATAAGCTTAACCTAGAACCGTCATATTTAGTTACTTCCTTAAGGGTTGCAAATCCGATAGGAGGTTATGCGGCACTTGGGATAAAGTGTGACCACCTGGAATTTGATTTGTTAGGTCATAGCTTTGTTTGCAGTTTGCATGTGTTTAACTTCGTAGGGTTCGGAATTATTTTCGGTATGGATTGGTTAAGTAGGTATGATGCTAGGATATTTTTCCATGATAGGAAAATATCACTTAGACATCTTGACTGTAGTGATCGGATTGTATATACCATAGAAAACCCTAGCTGTGAGGTAAATGCTTTGTTGGGTGTTGTGGAGGTAGAAGACGAGTTGAATTGAGTTTTCATGGTTAGAGAATTCGCACATGTTTTTGAACCTATAGTAGGATTGCCACCGAAACGAGCCATTGAGTTTCAGATATATTTAGTACCCGGAGCAGAACCAGTAAGTAGACCGCCAAGCAAGATGACACCTACCGAGATGAGGGAGCTAAAGGTGCAGTTGGTGGAGTTGGAAGGCAATAATTTTATTAGGTCAAGTAGTTCGCCTTGGGGAGTAGCCTTAGTGTTTGCCAAAAAGCCGAATGGATCGTTAAGGTTATGTATCGACTATCGTAAGTTGAACGAAAAGACGATAAAGAATCGATATTCGTTTCCTAGAATTGATGATTTGTTCGCTCAGTTGAGTGGAGCCAAGGTATTTTTTCAGTTGGATTTAGTAACAGGATTCCATCAGCTTAGAATAGCAGAGGATAGTATTCATTATCAACGTTTAGAACTAGATATGGATCGTACGAATGGTTAGTGATGCCGCTCGGACTGACTAATGCGCCAGCGTTCTTTGTGGATTTGATGAACCCAGTCTTCTGAGAACACTTGGATAGGTTCGTATTAGTTTTCATCAATGATATTTTGATATACTCTAAGGATGAAAGAGAGTATGAAGTTCATCTTAGAGTGGTGCTTGAGACGTTGAGGCAGCATCAGCTAAAGGCGAAGTTTTCGAAGTGTCATTTCTGGAAGAAGGAAGTGAAGGTTCTTGGTCATGTAGTCTTACAGAAAGGGTTGTCTGTAGATCCGACAAAGATTGAAGTGGTGAATAATTGGAAGAGACCCGAGACAGTGACTAAGATAAAGAGTTTTTTTGGATTAGCTGGGTACTATCGGAGATTCATTAAGGATTTTTCGTGGATAGCATCACCGATGACCAAGCTAACGCGAAAAGATGTGAAGTTCGTTTGGACCAATAAGTGTGAGGAGGCATTCCAGAAGCTACAACACTTATTGACAAATGCACCTATGTTAGTTGTTCCAAAAGGGAATCATGATTTAGTGGTATGTGCAGATGCATGTGGAATGGGTTAGGAGCTATATTAATGCAGAAAGGTAAAGTGATTGCCTATGCATCTCGATAGCATAGACCGCATGAGGTTTGGTACCCAACTCACGATTTGGAATTAGCCGCGGTGATTTTTGCATTAAAGGTGTGGAGGCATTATCTTTTGGGAGAAAGATTTGAGTTATACACGGATCATAAGTCATTGAGGTATTTATTCTCTCAGAAGGAGCTGAACATGAGACAGCAAAGATGGTTGAAATTTATAGCTGCTTATGACTTTGGGATTGAGTACACACCAGGGAAAGGTAATAAAGTGGAAAATGCACTTAGCAGAAAACATCAGAATGCAGTGTTGGCAATGATAGCCAAGTGGGAAAATTTGGAAGGGTTGATGACATGTAGAGTACAATGGAGATCTGAAGCTGGATCTAGTGGAGAAACTGTAGTGTTATCATGTTTAGTAGTTCGACTAACGATGATCAAAAGGATTGCTTCTAGACAGATGGAGGATCCAGTACTAGCCGAGCGGATCAGGAAGTTAAGGAATGGAACAGAGAGTGATGACTTGAAGGATTTCATTCTTGACCAAAAGGGTGGTTGAGAAAGAAAGGAAGGTTGTGTGTTCCAAATGTATGAAACATTAGGAAGGAAGTTTTGAAGGAATGCCATCGTTCGAAGTTCACTATTCATCCGAGAGGGACTAAGATGTATCAACACATGAAGAGGAGTTTCTTCTGGGAATGTATGAAGAGGGATATAGGCATATGGGTAAAGTTGTGTCTAAACTGCCAATAGATAAAGGCCGAACATCAGAAACCAAGTGGGTTACTTCAACCATTAGATATTCCAGTATGGAAGTAGGATTCTATTTCTATGGATTTTATAGACGGGTTGCCAAGATCTAACAGAGGAAATGAAAGTATATGGGTCATAGTAGATAGACTAACCAAGAGTGCCTATTTCATTCCAATCAAGTCAACCAGGACGGCATCTGTTTTAACTAAGTTATTTATGAAGAATATAGTTAAACTTCATCGAATTCCTACTAGTATAGTAAGCGATAGAGATTCCTTGTTCACTAGTGAGTTCTGGAAGAGTCTACAAGACACTTTAGGAACCAAGCTCAAGATGAGTACCGCTTACCTTCCACAAACTGATGGGCAAATGGAAAGAGTTAACAAAGTCTTGGAGGATTTGTTACGAGCTTGTGTGCTAGATTTTGGAGGACCATGGGAAGACCATCTACACTTAGTTGAGTTTTCGTATAACAACAGTTATCAGGATAGTATAGGGATGGCACCGTTTGAAGCTTTGTATGGAAGGCCATGCAAATATCTAGTTTGTTGGTCAGAGACCGGGGATAGGTTGGTTCTTGGTCCGGATTTAGTTAGAGAAGCTGGAGAGAAGATTGAGTTGATCAAGGCTAGAATGAAGGAAGCTCAGTCGAGGTAGAAGATTATGGTGATAGAAGACGGAAAGACTTAGAGTTCTCTGTTGGAGATCATGTTTTCATTAAGGTATCACCGATGAAAGGTGTAATCAGATTCGGGAAATCAGGGAAATTGGAACCGAGATTTGTTAGACCATTTCCTATTGTAGAGAGAATCAAGAAACTCGCATATAGAGTAGAGTTGCCAAACAGTTTGGCAAGAGTCCACGATGTTTTTTATATTTCTCATCTAAGAAAGTTGTATTAGAGACCCGAGGACTACTATAGCACCGACTGTGTTAGATGACTTAGTAGTAGAGCCGAATTTGACTATAGTTAGAAGACCAGTTCATATAGTCGTGAGAGATGAGAAGAGGCTATGGAACAAGACAGTCAGATTAGTTAAAGTCCAATGGAGCGATGATGAGAGAGACTGTACTTGGGAGACTGAGAGTAGGATTAGAGACGCTTATCCTGATTTGTTGATGGTATGTTTTACCTTTTTGATTAATTTGCTGAGTACCTTATTGTAATTTCAAGGACAAAATTCTTTAAGGAGAGGAGTTTGTAATGACCCTAATTTTGATTAACATTATTTAGGAAATTTAATTAGTTAAATAAAATAAAATAATGTGATGATTAAGGGACTGAAATTTGTGATTAATAGGAGGGTAGTTGTGCCTATTTGAACTAATGAACTAAGAAAATTAAAATGAATTAAGTTAGGGTAGTAGATAAGGGAAATATAGGAATAAAGTATATTCTTACACCCTAAACCCTGAAACCACATTCACTTTACACGTTCATTCTCACAAACAAAAACATAAGAGGCCAGCCACCATCAGGAAAGCAAGAAGAAGATAAAGCTAAAATCAAGGGGAAGAAGCTTAAGCAACTTAATCAAAGATCAAATCTCAACTCCTTAATCCCAAGCTAAATGTGAATAATAACTACATCTCATATTTTTGATTGATTTCGGTTTTAGTTTAAATCCAAGCTAATTTGCAAATGTTTACCATGTTTTGATTGTTAAATCGGATATATATGATTGTTGATGATTTATGATAATTCATATAGATTTTATGATATGTTTAATATGAAAACTCTATTAAATGACATCCAAATGCCTTGCGATTTTAGTATATGATCAGAAATGATATTTTAGAGATGGGTTTCAATTTTCATAATTTTCTGAATTAATGTGGATTTACTATGAATTTTCTAGTGAAGAAAATAATTATTTTGCGTTTAAATTAATTACGGATAATATATGTCTATTTTGGGTCTGAAATTAATATATGTTAGAAAACATATTAAATACGATTTATGGAGGTTTTTATAGATTTTTCCTAAGTATTTTAATAGATATATAAAATTATTTAAGGTATGGGATTTAAATGTTTTATATATTTATAAAAGGAGAAGGGGTATTTTGTAAATAAATAAAATTGTTATTTTAGAAATTTTGGCACTACTTTTAGAAAAGAAATTAGCAACTAATTATGTTTTGACAAACAAGGCAGGTTAGTTGAAAAGAATTACTCTAAAAGGTTAAAAATTAGCTTAAACATGCATTTTACATGTTTCACCACTTTCAGCACCTAGCTTTCGACTAAGTTCCTCCGCCTCCATTACCATCGAAACCAATGCCCATGGTATCAAAGACTCGATACGCAGTGAATTAGATACGCAGTGAATTAAACGTTTTTGGATTATGTAACTTGGATAGGAAATGTTGTTTTGAAATGTAATCAGAGAAGTGTTTTAATCGGTGATGACTTTATTTCATATTCAAGTGCTTCTGATATTATGGATACCATTAACATTACCGTATTTGGTCATCGAAAGTTAATTCTATGGATGACTGCAGCATCTGTAGCACTTAGCTTTCGGCCTCCAGATAGGGGATGTTACAAACAAAGGTACTTCAATAGCTTCTACTCCTTCGAAAGCAACGTTTCGACACTATCCTTCTGCCTTTCTCCAATGCACTACGTATCAATTGCTTGATACCATGTGCTTTGGTTTCGAATGGGTTCTTTAGCAAAGGTGTGGCATCGAAAGCTAATAGATGGAAGCGACGAAGTAGTAAATCCAAGCGAAATTGATTTTTAGCCTTGGAATGAAATTTTTTTTCACCTACTTGCCTTGTTTGTGAGTATGTTATTCATTGCCTTTTCTTTATCAAAATCCTTTTCTAAAAATGCTACCAAATTCACAAATCTTCAATTAAAACGTTTTAACAAATACGTCCTTCTCCTTGAATAAACATATAAAATATTTAAGTCCCTTAACTCAACTAATTTTATAACTATAATAAAATACTTAGGAAAATTCCCAAAAAATCATCATAATTAACTTTTAATATGTTTCTAACATATTTAAATTTCAGACCCATACCAGTTATGTAATTGCTTTAAATATTTAAACCCAATATTACATATTTTATTTCATAGAAATTTAATAATAAATCCACAACAACTTAGAAAATTATGAAACTTGAAACCCACTTCTAAAATAATGTTTTCGACCATATCTCAAAAAAGCAAGTCATTTGGATGTCATTTAATTGGTTTTTTCCAATGTAAACTTATCATAAAATCTACATGATTAATATAAATCATCAACAAGCATATATACCTATTTAAATAAATTAACATGGAATATTATTTGCAAAATAATTTGGCCATAATCATAAAACTAAAATCATGTATAAAATAAGATGTAAATCTATTATTTGTCTTAGCTTGGTGTTAAGAAGGTTGAGATTTGCTCTTTGATTAATTTCTTCAAGCTTTCTACTTGAATCCTAGCATTTCTTCTTTTGATTCTTCTTAATGGTGGCTGGCCTAGCTCTTTTGGTTTTAGTTTTGCTTATGAGTGTTGAAATGAATGAGAAATGAAGGAAAGAAGGGTTTAGGGTATAAGAACAAAGACTATTCCAATTTTGTCCTTATCATATTCCTTATACTTACTCATCTTTAACTCTCTTTTGCTTATGTATTCATTAAGGCATGGCCCCTTTATAAATTTACAAATCTCAATCCCTTAACCTTCTACATTATTTTATTTAATTTATCTAATTAAATGACCTAAATAATGTTAGTCTAAATTAGGGTCATTACAGACTCCCCTAATTAAAGAATTTCGTCCTCGAAATCACGATAGATACTCACAGTAATCAATCATAAAGGTAAAACATACCATCAAACAAGTCAGGATAAGTATCTTTAATCCTGCTCTTAGTTTCCTAAGTATAGTCTCTCTTGTCGTTACTCCACAGGACTTTGACTAATCTGACTGTCTTGTTCCTTAGTCTCTTCTCATCTCTCGCGACTATACGAACCGGTTTTCTAACTATAGTCATATCTGGTTCCCTACTAGATCATCTAACACAGTCGGTGTAATAACAGTTTCTGGATTTGGAATACACTTTCTTAGATGAGAAATATGAAAAAACATTGTGGACCCCTAGCAGACTATTAGGTAACTCTACTCTATAAGTGAGTTTCCCGATCCTTTCTATAATAGGAAATGGTCGAACAAATCTTTGTGCCAATTTTCCTTATTTTCCAAATCTGATTACACCTTTCATCGGTGACACCTTGACGAAGGCATGATCTCTAACTTAGAACTTTAAGTCTTTTCATCTTTTATCAGCATAACTCTTTTGCCTAAATTGAGCTTTCTTCAGCCTAACTCGAATCAACTCAATCTTCTCTGCAGCTTCTATAACAAAATATGGGCCAAGAACTAACCTATCCCAGGTCTCTAACCAACAAATGAGAGATTTGCATGGCTTTCCATACAAATCTTCAAACGGTGCTATCCCTATACTAATCTGATAACTGTTGTTATATGAAAACTCGACTAAGTGTAGATGGTCTTCCCATGATTCCCCAAAATCTAGCACACAAGCTCTTAGCAAATCCTCTAAGACTTTGTTTACTCTTTCCGTTTGCCAGTCTATCTGCGGATGGTAAGCGGTACTCATTTTGAGCATGGTACCTAAAGTCTCATGTAGCCTCTTCTAGAACTCGCTAGTGAATAAGGAATCTCTATCACTTACTATACTACTAGGAATTCCATGCAGCCTAACTGTATTCTTCATAAATAACTTTGCTAAAACAGGTGCCGTCCTAGCTGACTTAACTGAAATGAAATGGGCACTCTTAGTCAATCTGTTCACTATGACCAATATACTTTCATTTCCTCGATTCGACCGTGGTAACCCATCTATGAAATCCATTGAGATAGAATCCCACTTCCAAACTAGGACATCTAAAGGCAGAAGTAACCCACTCGGTTTCTAATGTTCAACTTTTACCTGTTGAAAGTTTAAACACTACCTCACCTCTAATCCTACATCTCTCTTCATACCTTCCCAGAAGAAACTCTATTTCATATCCTAATACATCTTAGTTCCTCCCAGATGAATAGTGAACTTCAAATGATGGCATTCTCTAAGAACTTCCTTCCTAATGTTTCCCACATTCGGAACACATAGTCGTCCTTTCTTCCTTAAACACCCATTTGGTAAAGACTAACATCTTTCAAGTAATCGCTCACCGTTCCATTCCTTAGTTTTCTGATCCGGTCAGCTAATAATGGATTCTCTTCTTTCTTAGAAACAATTCTTTCGATCATCACCGGTCGAACTTCTAAACATGACAACATAGTAGTTTCTTTACTAGAACTAGCTTCGGATCTCCATTGTATTATGCATGTAGTCAATGCTTCTAAATCTTTCCACTCAGCTATCATTTCCAATATTGCATTTTGATGTTTCCTGCTAAGTGCATCTGCAAGCTTATTGCCTTTTCTTGGTGTGTAGACAATTCCAAAGTCATAAGCGGCTAAAAACTCTAACCTCCTCTACTGTCTCATATTCAACTATTTCTAAGAGAATAAATACCTCAGTGACTTATGATCCGTATACAACTCGAATATTTCTCCTAAAAGGTAATGTCTCCATACATTCAATGCAAAAATTACCGTGGCTAATTCCAAATCATGAGTTGGATATCTAACCTCATGCGGTCCGAGCTATCGAGAAGCATAGACACTCACTTTACCTCTTTGCATCAATACAACTCCTAACCCTGTTCCACGTGCATCCGTATATACCACTAAGTCCTAGTTCCCTTCTGGAACAACTAACACAGGTGCATTCGTCAAAAAGTATTTCAGTTTCTGGAATACCTCCTTACACTTATCAGTCTAGATAAACTTCCCAACTTTTCGAGTTAGCTTAATCATCGGTGCTGCTATCGATGAGAAATCCTTAACGAATCTCCTGTAATAACCAGCTAATCCAAGAAAATTATTTATCTCAATCATTGTCTCAAGTCTCTTCCAACTATTCACTCCTTTGATCTTTGTCGGATCCACAGACAACCCTCTCTAAGACTACATGACCAAGAAACTTCACTTCCTTTTTCCAAAAATGACATTTCGAAAATTTCGCCTTCAGTTGATGCTGCCTCAACGTCTTGAGCACCACTCTAAGATGAACTTCATGCTCTCTTTCATCTTTAGAGTATATCAAAATGTCATCTATGAACACTAACATGAATCTATCTAGATGCTCCCGGAAGATTCTATTCATCAAGTTTACGAAAAATGTTGGCGCATTAGTTAGTCCAAACGGCATCACTAGCCATTCATAGAATCCATACCTGGTCCTAAATGCCATCAAAGGAATAGTGTCCTCGGCCACTCTAAGCTGATGGAACCCCATTGCCAAATCCAACTGGGAAAATACTTTGGCTCCACTCAACTGGTCGAACAAATCATCAATTCTAGGTAATGGATATTGATTCTTTATCGTCTTCTCATTCAACTTACAATAATCGATACACGACCTTAACAATTCATCCAGTTTCTTTGCAAACATTGGGGCTGCTCCTTAAGGCGAACATTTTGGCCTGATAAAGTTCCTACTTTCCAAATCCATCAACTACACCTTTAGCTCCTTCATCTCAGTAGGTGTCATTCTGCTTGGCGGTCTACTCACCGGTTCCGCTCCTGATACTAAATCTATTCGAAACTTAATGGCTCTTTTCGGTGGTAGTCCTACTATAGGCTCAAAGACATCTGCGAATTCTCTAATAAAGAAAACATGGTTCAGCTCGTCTTCTACCTCCATAACACCCAACAAAGCACTAACCTCAAAACTGGGGTTTTCTACAGAGTATATAATCCGGTCACAACAACTAGGGTGTCTAAGTGATATTTTCCTATCATGGCAAAATATCCTAGCATCGTATTTACTAACCAATCCATACCCAAAATAATTTCGAACACTACGAAATAAAATACATGCAAGCTATAAGCAAATATACGACCTAACAATTCAAACTCTCGGTGGTCACATCTCATCCCAAGAGTCGCATACCCTCCTATCAGATTCGCAACCCGTAAGGAAGTAACTAGACATGAGGGTTCTAGGTTAAGTTTATCTACCAAACAATGAGATATAAAAGAATGCGATGCACCATTATCAAATATAAATCTAACTGATACACAATGAATCAGAAGCATACCTCCCAACACAGCTTTCCCTTTCTCCTCAGCTGTTGGTCTTGAGGTAGCTAGTTCCAATGCAAACATTTTGTCTTTTCCATCCTTGGTTGGTTCCTTGCACTGGTTCTTATAATGTCCAATCTGATCACAGTTGAAGCATCTCACTTCTTTCTTGTCAGCAGCCTTCTTCCCCTAGCCTGTCCGACACTCATGGGCATAGTGTCCCTTCTTATCGCACTTATAGCAAACTACACCGACCTTCCTTTTCTTGGCTGCTCCTCCTTTCTGAGTGCCTTTCTTATGGAAAAACTTTCTCTTCTGGTTCTACCCACCTTGAGCTTCCCCTGCTTTGTTGGCATCATGAAAAGTAAGCACCACCTCCTGCCTCAATGCCACTCAATAACTACATCACAAAGATCCCTAACATGTGGCAAAGTTGCTTTAGCAAGTTCAGGTTTCAGTCCGCTGATGAACTTCTCATTTCTTTTGATAACCGTCAACCGTAGCATATCCACATCTCGATTGCTCCTCAAATCTGGTTGCATACTCAAGCATGGTCATATCTCCATGCTCCAACTCCATAAACTTCCTTAACAGAGTTGACTTAGCAATCTCCGACATGAAACTTTCCTCAAACCTTCTTCTAAATTCCACCCAAGTCATGGTCTCTTCATTAACTCCCACAGTAACACTGTTTCACCAGTACAGTGCTGCTCCTTGCAACTGCCTAGAAGCAAGTCTCCTCTTTTGCTCATCATTAAGCCCAAATCAGCAAAAATCCTTTCACAATGAAGTCACCAATTCTCCACTTCAATTGCATCCTCAGTCTTGATAAATGGTTTTCCTCTAAGCCTAGCATAGTCTCTACTTAATATTGCATAGTTATTGACTATCAGAGTTTCCTGATTTCCTCCTTCAACATTTCCTTCGAATAAACCAGCAGCAACTCCATCCAGCATCATGTTAACAAAGAACTGATACATAGCTCCCATATCAGCTTGCGGCGCTCCAACACCCACATTAGCAACATGTTCCCGAATTGGGTTCCTTCTAGTGTTTTGTCTGGCATTTCCATTGGTTGTGGAGCTTCCTCCACCAATGTTAACTCTTCCACTCCAAGCATCCATATCTTACTTGCCTAAAATCTGCATTCGAGCCTTTGTAAGATACATAAGAATAGCCTAAGAAGGATGGAGAATAGAGATAAAGCATATACTTATATATAGAAAATACAAGTACGTTACTATAGTGTTATCCTATACCCCAGTCTTTTCACTAATTCCTTACGATTATGTTTTCAAAATCATTTAAGTTTGAAATTTCTTTTAAGTTTTCATAAACTTGTGCTTTGATACCAAGTTATAACATCCCCTACTTTGAGGCTCGAAGCTAAGTGCTATAGATACTGCAGTCATCCACAGTATTAACTTCCGGTGATAAAGTATGATAATGTTAATGGCATCCATAATATCAAAAGCACATGAATATGAAACAAAATCAACACAGATTTCAAAACAACTTTTCCAATTACATTTCAAATCCATATATGTCATATTAAGTTACATAATCCCAAAATGATTCCCAGGTTTTGATCAAATATATTTATTACAAATTATGCCAAGCGTGATATAAGAAGATGCCCCCTTAGATGATCAGAGTACAAGATAGACATATCAATCATAAATACATCACAGCGGAAATACTATTAAATAGTTTCTACATAGCTAGCTTTGCCTCTTGCACATCTTCGAAAGCTTATTCGTCCAACCTACTAAACCTGAAAATCCCTAACTCTCAATCTACTAAAATTAATTTTGAGCATTAGAGAGTTTAAGGGGAAAACATAATCTTCGAGTCAGACGTAAAGCCTGGTGTGAATAATTCTATTACATCTAGGTTAAATGATATTAAGTGAGACCAAGCCGCTTAGCAGAACGGGTTTCCCCTCACTAATATCCTTTTAAAAGCATATCTTTTGTAAATCAGAATCCTGCAACCAAACTAATTAATACAATAATAGCAAATACAATATGAAAAATAATCAAGAAATCAATGGACCATTTATCTACACTATAATTTATCTAGCTAACTATTAACCATTGGC
Source organism: Allium fistulosum (assembly GCA_030737815.1). Lineage (NCBI taxonomy): Eukaryota > Viridiplantae > Streptophyta > Magnoliopsida > Asparagales > Amaryllidaceae > Allium > Allium fistulosum. The sequence goes on from CM060906.1 coordinate 926,694,964, forward strand.
TGACTCGGGCCTACCAGACATAATCAACAATCTAACTTCTATTAGACAGAATACTGGGCCATCTGCCCTTAACTATCTTCTTCTAGGGTCAACTAATCCTAAAGGTTTTGCTGGCTCACCAATAACCTATCTTTACTTGGTATATTCCCTTCTATGTGTGACCTCATTTTAGTCCCCCCTGTGACCAAGCCCTACACACGGGAATTTTGGACTTATTTTAGCTAGGGACTAATAGCTAAAGTATAGGGTGCGACCCTACACCAATCCCATCCGGTCTTCTAATTTGTGAGTCATAAACTTAGGGTTAACTACCCTATTCATATTTCTTGCCATATACTTAAGGTTAAATACCCTATTCAATTTTTGTTTCCTTGAAAATAACCTTTGCAAATGATTTACCCCTGAAATCTTATTTTCATAAAACAAGGAAATCATATACTTTACTTTACTTGAAACACTTATGCCATGATATATACTTTACAGAAAACAATGTTGATGAAATCTAATCAATGGGATTATCTATCCCTTCAAAGTAAGTTAAAACCCCTTTTAACTTAAAATACTTTAGGCCATGAAGCCAAGGTAAAGCCTTCGAAACCTTTGTTAAAAAACCTTAAACAATGCCTTTCAAAATCATTGAGAACAACCCTTTCGAAAGCTTTACTAAGAACTTGGACATCCTCTTTCAAAACCATTTAAACTTGTCTTTCAAAGGCATTGAAAACCCTCCATTCAAATACTTAAAATAAACCATTCGAAAACATTTGGGATTTCCCCTTCGAAATACATTTTTTATACCTTTCGAAAGCATTGGGTTCAAGTAAAGGATCGTGGAAACATTGCTTCGAAATTTTTAATAATTATTCCTTTCGAGAACATTTTGAAATAGTTGTAGGAACCTTTTGAAAGCGTTCAGAAGGTGGCTTCAAAGTGCAAACACGAAAGCACACTTTCAATAAATTATATTAGGGCTATAAAGAAAAGCGGCCTTAACTAGTTCGAAAGGTATGAACGCGGCAGTAGGGGGTCCGAATGGGTTCAAAGCGGCTATCCTTTCGAAAGCTTCTTTTAAAATAAAAAGGCAGCAACTCTTCAAAAGCTCTTTTCTAAAACAAAGGCAAGTGGATTGATTCGAAAGCTAATATAGTTGGCTTCAACCCCTTCGAAAGCATCATTTATAAATAGAGGTACTTCAAAGTTAATAAGAATAGCTTCTACCCCTTCGAAAGCAACGTTTCGACACTGTCCCTTCTCCCTTTCTCCAATGCACTACATATGAATTGCTTGATACCATGTGCTTTGCTTTCGAATGGGTTCTTTAGCAAAGGTGTGGCATCGAAAGCTAACTGATGGAAGTGGCAAAGCAATAAATCCAAGCAAAATTGAATTTTAGCCTTTAATATAAGTTTCGTTTCACGTACTTGCCTTATTTGTCAATATATTATTGGTTGCCTTTTCTTTATCAAAATCCTTTTCTAATAGGGCCACCGAATTCAAAAATCTTCAATTAAAACGTTTTAACAAATAAGTCCTCCTTGAATAGACATATAAAACATTTAAGTCCCTTAGCTCAAATAATTTTATAACTATAATAAAATACTTAGGAAAATTCCCCAAAAATCACCACAATTCACTTTTAATATATTTTCTAACATATTTAAATTTCAGACCCATACATATTATATAATTGCTTTAAACAATTTAAACCCAAAATTACATATTTTCTTTCATAGAAAATTAATAATAAATCCACAACAACTTAGAAATTATGAAACTTGAAACCCACTTCTAAAATATTGTTTTTGACCATATCTCAAAAACACAAGTCATTTGAATGTCATTTAATTAGTTTTTCCAATCTAAACTTACCATAAAATATATATGAAATAATATAAATCATTAATATAAGCATATAACTATTTAAATAAATATAATATGGCATATTATTTGCGAAATAATTTGGCCATAATCATAAATCTGAAATCATAGTCAAAATGAGATGTATATCTATTATTCACCTTAGCTTGGTGTTAAGAAAGTTGAGATTTGCTCTTTGATTAATTTCTTCAAGCTTTCTACTTGAATCCTAGCTTTTCTTCTTTTGATTCTTCTTAATGGTGGCCGACCAAGCTCTTGAGGTTTTAGTTTTACTTATGAGTGTTGAAATGAATAAGAAATGAAGGATAAAAGGGTATAGGGTATAAGAACAAAGAGTATTCCTATTTTGCCTATATCATATTCCTCCTACTTACTCATCTTTAATTCTCTTTTGCTTATGTATTCATTAAGGCACGGCACCACTATAAATTTACAAATCTCAATCCCTACCCTTCTACATTATTTTATTTAATTAATCTAATTAAATGTCCTAAATAATATTAGTCAAAATTAGGGTCATTACAACTGTTGTCTGACCTGCAATTTTATGCTTTGCTTTCTATTACTCTGGGTACTCTTAAATGAGTAGATTAGGGATATCAGGTCTGATGAGCATATGGAGCTAGACAGGTAGCTAATAGGAGGCTATTCTTATATTACTATATTTACTCATTTGCTATTCCACTACACAACGCTATAGAGCTGGCTAGTGCTTTACAATTTAGAGATAGTTTATGAGTTACTACTTGATGTACAACTTTATTACTTATGATGTTTAATATATGGATCTATATACTGTGATATTGTGATTCATTCAATTATTCACTGTCTCGCCTATTTTATTTGAGATGTTCAATATTATATTTATTCATTTTGCTATGAGATATATGACAGGTTCTGTGTTATTTATTTACTTCATTGATGATCGCCCCACATCGGCCGAGTACCACTATAGCACACTATAAAGTTACATTAGGTGTCGACCATGTAGGGTAATCATAACATTTGTTATCAGAGCTTAGATTGCATTGTTTAACCTAAGGGTTACCGTGATTCAGTAGAGATGGGGTAGGAACTCTCACCCTAGAATGAATCAAGAGTGTGTATATATACGAGAGTATGTACTTGTTATATATTTCTGCTTTTAAAACCATATATTAGTATATATAGTATATAAGTCGCACTGCACACATGACTACTACTAGGTATGATTCCTTATAGAGAGACTGATCTTCCTTATTATAGATTAAAGGATGAGTCATCAAACAAGGAATTCTACTAGGAACTCAATTTCTAGAGTCAAAGAAGAAGGTGGATCGGGAGCTACTAATCTCTCTTTGCAGATCATGTTCAATTCCATAATGAGGATCATGCTACAAAATGCTCAAGTAGCCGCCTCAAATGTTGCTACTAATGGTCGTGCTCTGTTGTAAGCGCCCAGAGCTGATTTTTCCAAGTTGAATAAAAACTTCACTAGTCTTGGAGGCAGACCATTTTTAGGAATGGAGTCGGCGATGGAAGTTCAGGATTGGTTCGACATTTATGAGCACATATTTTATGACCTTAAACTTAATGATGCTAAAAGAAAAGGACGTTGGCCTTGCATCAGCTTTAGGGAAGGGTGATGAACTGGTGGAACACCATAAAGGTTCTACACTCGAGGATCGGTTTACTTGGGATTAATTCAAAACTCATTTTGAAGAGAAGTTTATCCCAATTGCACAAAAGTCGGCCTAGTTTCATAAGTTTGTGGATTTGAAGCAAGGACACATGACAGTCTTCGAATATGTTGCTGAGTCGCTGTGTCGAAATATGGGTGTCCTTAATTGACGGTCCATTAAAGAAGAATGAGAAGTTCATCATCGGCGTGTATGACTACTTAGGACAGAAGCTTATGGACCACATTAATAAGAGTTTTGTGATGTCAGTCGAGAAGGCATAGAGGAATGGAAGTTTGTATCCAAAACCAAAAGTTGTTGTTCCTAAAGAAGAGCTGAAGCTGTAATTGAGCGGGGGAAGCAAGAAGAAGTGAACAATAAGAGGGAGCAATTTTAGAATAAGGATGGCCAGAAGTAGATAGTTAAGCAGAGTCTGACTTGCTATAACTACTTGGAAAAGTGTCACTATAGTAGAGACTATAAAGATGAGGGAAAGAAGTGCTTTGTCTACAGTAATCTTGGGTATATCAAGAAGGACTCTTCCGAGTTGCCTAAGCAGAAGCAAGTAGTGAAAGAATATGCTATCAATGTCATGCCAACTTCGTCGAATGCTCCATCGACGAAAGAGAAAGGGAAGAGGATCCTTATCTAAGGTATGCTTTCCATTTATGATGTTCCTATATGAGTTTTACTTGATACCACGGCTTCACATTCCTTCATATCTAGTGATTTAGTAGATAGATGGGATTGAGACCAAAAATTGTTGACCGACCTTTGATTGTGACAAACCCTGTTGGAGGCTCCACTAGCCTGTGTATGGTTTGCATGGTTTGGTCTTATCGAGTCATGGGTTCTCTTTTGATTGTGATTGTTTTGTTTTGGGTTCCGTTGGGTACAGTATCATATTGGGGATGGACTGCTTCATAGATACGGAGCAGTAGTGGATTACAAGAGGTCGTTGGTGATGATAGAGATGGATGATCGATGGAAGGTAGCATTGGGCTGCCTACCCAACGATGAGGTGATGGTTAACTTTATATATTCGCTCGATACACCACATGATGAGTTGTTGACAGTACTGATTGATAAGGACTATCCAAACATATTCGAGGAAATGACTAGAGTTCCCACATAGCGAGATCGAATTCCTAATTGATTTAGTTAAAGTGCCAGACCAATAGTGATGCCTTTGAGGAGGATGTCACCTAGAGAGCAGAGAGACCTTGTGGTGCAAGTGAATGACCTTTTGTGAAAAGGGTTCATTTGCATGAGTACATTCGAGTAGGGAGCACCGGTAGTATTCGCCATGAAGGCAGACGACAACCTTAGATTATGTGTTAATTACCATGAACTGAATAAAATGACAAAGAAGAACAAGTATCCAGTCCCACGTATTTATGAATTGTTCAATCAACTTCATGGATCCAGAGTATTTTCTTAGTTGGATCTTTCGATGGGATTTCACCAACTGAGAGTGGTGTAGGAGAGTGTGCCGATTGTAGTGTTTCGTACACCGTTTGGTTTTTTTTGAGTAGTTGGTTCTGTTCGGGCTAACCAATGCGTCGACATACTTTGTTGACCTCATGAACCGTGTCTTTTATGGATAGCTAAATAAATTTATGCTTATGTTCGTCGATGATATTCTTCTCTATTCACAGATAGAGAAAGAACACAAGACACATTTGAGGATTTGCTAGAGGTGTTGAGAAAACACCGATTGAAGGTGAAGTTTTCAAAATCTCACTTCTGGAGAAGGGAAATGAGATTTTTGAGTAATGCTGTTTCTAAGCAGGGCATTGTCGTTGATCCTGCAAAAGTTGCAGCAGCACAAGGTTGGATTAGACCCAAAAATGATACAGATGTAAGGAGTTTTTTGGGGTTAGCTTGATATTATAGACGATTCATCCAGGACTTTTCAAAGGTAGTGGCACCGTTGACTCACTTGACTAAAAAGAATCAGACTTTTACTTAGATAGCAAGATGCGAGCATGTATTTGTAAGTCTGAAAGAAAAGTTGATGGGTGCACTAGTATTGATCATTCCGAGAGGAAACAAGGAGATGATGGTATACACTAATGCTAGTTGGTATCAGATTGGGTGCGGTATTGATGTAGAGAGGTAAGGGTGTTGCATGTGCTAGTCGACATCTATAGCCACATGATAAGAAATACCTAACCCTTGATTTAGTGTTGGCAGCAATTGTTTTTTCGCTGAAGATTTGGAGGCACTATCTTTTAGGTGAGAGATTTGAACTGTTCACCAACCAAAATCATTGAAGTACCTCTTGTCATAGAAGGAACTTAACCGTCACCAGTAGCAACGGTTAAACTTCCTGGCCTGTTTTGACTTTGATATTGCACATACACCAGAAAAAGGCAATGCAGTTGCTGATGCCTTGAGTAGGAGACATGCCATCTTCGAAGCTATGCTCCAAGAGTGGACATAGTTAGAGTATATTATTGGTTAAGATTTTCGACCATGATGTAAGCTAGAGCTAGAGATATTGGCGAATTTGACTATAAGCTACTCTGATTGAATGGATTGGTACTAGTCAGAGGCGTGATGCCAGATTAGCTGAGATCATTGCTAGGTTTGAAGCGAGAGTTGAGTCTGATGATATGAGGCAGCACAGACTCGACCGAGATAGTTGGCTCCATAAGAATGGGTTACAAGATACGGTGCTCAGAGAGTAATACTATTCGAGATTGACAATACTTCATGGCAGCAACAAGATGTACCGTGATATGAGGCAGACCATTTATTCAAAAGGGATGAAGTAAGATATCGGGACATTCATCTCAAAGTGCATGAACTACAGTTGGTGAAGGCAGAATGGAAGAAGCACAGTGGTTTGATGTAATCGGTAGAAGTTCCCGAGTAAAAGTAAGAACAAGTATCGATGGATTTCATCGACGGACTTCTAAGGAATTGAGCAAGGTACTATTAAAATCGGTCCATAGTTGATTGATTAAATAAGAATGCCAGATTTATATCTGCCAAGTCAAGTAGAATGGTAGCTAAACTGGCCGACTTGTATGTGAAGTGGATAGTACGATTCCATGTTTTCCCTAGAGCATTATGAGTGATCAAGACCTGTTATTCACTAGTGAGTTTTAAAAGAGCTTATAGGAGGCATTGGGTACAGAGCTGCACCTCAGCACAGCTTATTACCCTCAAACTGATGGCCAAACTGAGAGAGCGAATCGTATCTTAGAGGATCTTTTACATGCTTTCTTATTAGACTTTGGAGGCTCGTGAGATGATCACTACACCTTGTTGAATTCACATAGAATAATAGTTATCAGTCTAACATCAATATGACACTATTCTAAGCCGACCATGTAATGCTCCTTCGTGTTGGTGGGAAGCAAGCGAGAAACTAATACTTAGGCTAGATATGATTAGGGAAACATCAGAGAAGATCGAGATCATTTGTCAACGGATGAAAGCTGCCCAAGACAGACAGAAAAGTTAAGCTAATAAGAGACATCGAGATTTAGAGTTCTTTGTTGATGACATGGTATTTGTCAAGATCCCTGCGTTGAAGAATGTCATTTGATTTGGTAGTAGAGGGAAGTTGGCACCGACATTTATTTTTCCTTTTATGATACTAGAAAGGATTAGGAACTTCGCTTACAGTACTTACCTCAAAGAATGGTGGGGGATCACAATGTATTTGTTTGTACCAAAATTGGGCACTACACTCTTCGGAAGTCTTTGAAGAGATAAAGTGAAGAAATTGAATGTAAAAAGAGGATTTATCTAACAAAAACTCCAAATTTCAGAAATGAGAATAACTAAAATGCAGGGAGACACAAGAATTTAGAGTGGTTCGGCGTATTGCCTACGTCCACTATGAAGTAGTTTGCTTTATTGATCTTTCTTTGATGTTTACAATCAATTTCAATGAATTACAGCGAATAACAATGATTTGCAGCAGTGAAATTCGCTGGTAGCAGCAGCAATGGAGTTCAGATCTGGATCTGGCGGAGTCCGGGCGTTGGAGATCTCAAAGAGGAAGAAGAACCCCTTTTTTGTTGGCTTTGGGGGTCTATTTATAGGTGTAGGAGGCTGGTATTTCGCTCAGATCTCGGGAGACCCTCTCTGGCACGTGACCAGGCCCGCACGCCCAAGCCCGTGAAGTTTCGGTCCGATCCGTGATCGATACGAACAGATTTCGTATCGATCAAGATTTCATCCAATGGAGTCGAAATTTGGCGTGGACATTCCTTAGCATGCATGTAGTCTTCTGTGAAAATTTCATAGCATTTGGACTTGTAAATTAGGAGATATGATCGATACGAAATGCGATTCTCGGTGGCTATTTGGTTCGACTCGCTCCCGTTTCAACTCGCTTCCGTTCGACTCGGTGACGTGGCGCTTGAGTCTTTGGATCACTCTGCCTTTGATGCTGTCTCGAGTGAGTAGAAATGTTCACCGATTGAGCGAGTCGAAGTGTGCCCAGATCGAGCGAGTCGAAGTGTGCACTGGTTGAGCGAGTCGAAACGTCCTGAGAGGTTCGAGCAGTGGCTTCGCCAATGGAGTCAAAGTTGATGGAGTCGAACAGTGGTTCGAACGGAGCGAGTCGAAGTAGGCATCTGATGGTTGCGAAGCGAGTCAAAGGGAGCGAGTCGAAGGAGTCATTTCTGGTGGATGCGAAGCGAGTTGAAGTAGGCATCTGAGGGATGTGGAGCGAGTCGAAGGGAGCGAGTCGAATGGAGCGAGTCGACCGATGATTGGTTTTCGTCCAATTTTGTATCGTTCATAACTTGAGCATACAAACTCGGATTGACTTGAGATTTGGAACGTTGGCTCTCATGGCTTAGCTTGTCTTGTCCTACCAATTTTGTCTTGATCCGGACTCGGACAAAATTCATCAATATCCATAGTGAACCTGTGTATAACTGATCTCTAGGACGGGCCGTCATTGGTTACTAGTCAATTCCTTGGTGTCACAGTGTTGCCAAAAGGCGAGATAACATTTGCCCCCCAAAGTACGTCTTGTGAAAACATGACGTGCTTTGATGCACTGCAATCCTCATTCTGAATAGTCATTGTCTTTTCGATGAAAGCTGTAATCTTCGACTGTTTTCTCTTGAAAATGCAAGCCGTTGACGGTCAACTGCTGTACCCTGTATTGTTGCGACTGATTGCTGTATGCCAGTGGTTACCCGTTTGTTGTTGTAATCGTTATTGGATGAGTTTCTAATTCCTAAAAAACTGTAATATCAAATATTAGTCCGACATTCATGCATATATGTTAACCTGACTCTCGTTGACGTTTGTACGTCCACGAGTCATTGTCAGTTTATTTTATTTTTGAATTATGCATCGATCCTCTCCTGAACCGATGTGAAATTCGCTGCAACAACGCTCGATGGTTGCTTTTGAATGTTCCTTCGTAACGATCCTTTCCTGAATCGATGTGAGGGGTTGAAACATCGAAGATGATTTTCATTGGATTTATGGATGAGGAGTAAGTATTTCGTGTCGATATGGATGGAGTCACTAGATACGAATAGGTAATTCGCATCGATTGAGTTGTCCTCTGGACGCAGTGATTTGATAGAGTCGATGGATGCGACATGCTTTTTTGACTTGATGATGGATTCGAACTGAACGAGTCGAAGTGGAGCGAGTCGAAATGCACAGAAGACGGAGGAGCGAGTCGAAATGATGGCTTGTATTGCTACATCGGAGACAGAGTCAAAGGCAAGCGATACGAAGGAGAGCTTCGTATCGACGCACTGGAGAGGGAGTCGAAACGCGTGTTCGAATCCACCGGGATACGAAACGTTTATTCCCTTTGCTTTCGAGTCCATATAAATACTTTGTACTTAGCCGTTTTTTCACTTTTTAGTTTTCGTTTCCCTGCCTTATTTTCGCATCGCTCTGAGACTCGAGATAACAAAGGAGAAAACAATATTGCCTTTGAACTGATTCATCCCTTCAATCGCTCGAACTAACTGATAGATTTAGGTAACCCTTTAAGCAGACCCAACGCGTAAGCGATGAGACTTGGTTTTTAATATCAAATCAACCAGAGTTGTGATTGATCGAAAGTTCCATGGCCTCAGCTTCGTGTCGATCTGAGTAGGGGTTTCGAGAGGATGAGGCGGAGGCCTTCGTATCGATCGATGGTGGAGCTTCGCATCGAGTCGAATGCTTTGAATCTATGGATCGATACGAAGGGGCTGTGTTTGATCAATTTGAAACAATGGCTTTTGATCGAATCGAAGTGGGTGGCTTCGGAGCGAGTCGAAGTGGACGGCTCTGGATCGAGTCGAAGTGTGTAGCCTTGGGAGCAGGTCGAACTGCGCAGTCTTGGGAGCGAGTCGAGGTGGAGGCTCTGAAGCGAGTCAAATTGTGGGTTTGGGAGCGAGTCGAATTGCTGTGCTCTGCTCGATCTTAACTTCCCAGCCTCTCGACCGAGTCGAACTCATATGAAGATGACCGTAACTTATCGATGCGAACACCGCTCTCGTGGGCGATACGAATTGATCATTAAAAAATTTGAAACTCCTGTCACATTTGAACAATTGACTCCGACGAGCTTCAAACTTGTATTACTAGACTTAATCGTTTCACCGCATATCTGATTGCCTATCGAAGGTCATCGACGAAACTGGAACTTATCAAAATGACACCAAACTTTAACTTGGAATGATAGTTAATAGCTGGATGGTACGGTTGTGACGGTCAGCGATGACGGTCCTTCTGACTGAATTCCGAAGTCTCGTCGTTTACATGCTTCCTTCAATCCTGTTGATCTTCTCAAATGATATACAGTATTGCACTGCACAACACACTCACACTTCACACTGGGGGATGCACGAGCGTTATTTGTCAGTTTAACAATGATTTTTTATAAGCTAGCTAGTCATGGACCCTTCAAGTTCTCAGCAGTCGGAACTCCCAAGTTCTATTTCTCCAACCATAGAGATACCAGTTATTGAAGCCGAAGTTATAGACCCAGCTCCGGACGATCGTCTGGGTGCCCGGTTTATTTGTAATCCGCCAGATTCAGTGCCATCGGGTTTCTCCGAAGATATGCTAGGATGGATTTTCTTAAGGCACGGTTTGTCGCTCGACGACGTGCTACTTCCTAGGCCAAATGACAGGCCACATAATCCCCCGGAGGGGTTTACTGCTTTCAACCGTCACGCTTGCACAGCGGGGACACTTCCTCCCTTCAATCAATATATAAGGGAGATGTTATCATTTCTTGGCATAGCTCCATCTCAGCTACATCCCAACGGGTATGCCTTGTTGAACAGCACCTTTGTCCTCTTTATGGAGATCCTCTTTCGACCGCCGAAGCCGATCGAAATTAGATATTTATTCAACGTCAAGAGCCATGGAGACAGCCCTTCTTTCACCTTCCTGGAAGCGGTCAGAAACTGCCACATCGTACCGAGCTTTTGGGGGAGGCTAAGTTACTATAAAACTGAATGGTTCTACGTTCGGTGCCCCTCTGGATTTTCTAGGCGGTGGTTGGATAGACGTAAGTGTTGCCATTTCTCTCTTGAATCATTGAGATACTAGTAACTGACTTCAAAACTGACATACTTTTCCTTTCTTATAGCCGCAATCTCTCGTCCCGATGGCGCATACTTCAGAGAGCTTGTTCGGATTCTTCAAGTGTTTCCGGCCGAAGAGAGGCATATCGACTTGGTCCTGACCGATAGGAATTTGAGGACTGTCGGGCTGATAGAACGGAGACAGAGCATACATCTGGAAGGGATACATAAAGTGGTCCCAAAGAAACGGGTGAAGCGCAAAGCGCCCGCAGTCGTGATCGCCGAAGAAGTTGATCCATAAAGAATGCCTACCGAAACCGAGCTTCCAGCTGGGCCTTCTGCCGACGTCCAGGATTCGGGAGGAAGAAGAAAAGGCAAGGCTGCTGCTCACGAACTCCCTAAATCTGAGAGATTTAAATCCGTGGTCGTGTCTTTACCTTTCCCGGGGATTAGAATTTCGAAGGCTCCTCCCCCGTAAGTAGAGAGTCCTTTTGCAGGGCTTGCTGATATTCCGATCCTGGATTTTGTGTCGTCTCCACACGATGCCGGGATGGAGGAGCTTGATAGCGCTCTTGAACTGAGCTGGTCGCTTGCTACGAGTGCGGCCGACATTTCCGGTTGGTCGGGGGGTTGCACATGCATACACTTCACTACACTACATGATTCACAACTGTACATTGTCCAACTTAGGAAGTTATTAACTCTTTCTTCGTTTATCATTTTCAGGTACTATGTCTAGAAGAGGATCGATGCTCGGGAATCTCCGTTCAGCCCGAAAAGCTTCTTCTTATTACGAGTCTCGTAGGAGAGACTCGGATAGAGATCGCGATCGCGAGTACTCTAATCAAGATAGGTACGGGTGTGATAGGGATAGAGAATACAGACATCAGTCTAGATCACGCTCTTCTCCTCCTAGACTTCCGTCCCCACCTCCCGCTTTTGTTCCACACCCACCAGAGCCTCCTCGTCACAGGCTATCTTTTCATACTTCTAGATCTGAGGCTCACCTTCAGAGAGTTGAGACCACGGCCTCCATGATTACAGAGAAGGTCCCAACTGAACCCATAGGAGAAGGGGCCCTTAAGCTGGCTCAGATGAGGAAAGACTTTCCGAACATTTGCTTTGATGGCTATGTCTTCCCGCCACACTTAAAAAAGAATTCCGTCTGGAGTGGAGAACACGATGCATGAGTACGTTCATGACATATACACACAGTACAGAGAGTGGGTAAAGGCTGCGGAGAAAGCTTCTAAGGTGGCCTTTGAGCGAGCTAAAGCGCTTGAGAAATGGAGACCGAACTCTCCCAAAGGGACCAGATTATACAAGTGCTTACTGTTGAGGCCGAGTCTTCTCGGAAATCGGAGATCGAGGCCACCAAGAAAGCTGATGAAGTGAAGGCGGAAATGGAGAGGTTGGGGCAGACACATGTTGCCCTAGTGGAGGAGATGGGCCACCGGAACACCAAAGTCACTGCCGAGCGGGACGCGGCGGTCAAGGAGCTTAATGAACTCAAGGCCAAATTTGCTTGTATGACCAAGGAGAAAGATGACGTGAACAACGCAGCCCAGGAGGCGTGCGAACAAGCTGTTCTGCTCAAGGGTGAACGGGATGCGGCTGTGGCTAAAGTTTAGAAGGTGGAGACTGAGGTCGAGGAGAGGGTGAAGTTGGCCGAGTCCAGGCTAGAGGCTGACATCGAAGACCTTCTCGTCGTCTACAATGCTAATGTGCTGAGGCATAGGGGCCTAGCCTGGCTCGATGACTTTTCGACGCATCTCTATAATGCTTGGAGCCGACTGGTTGAGGAAGAGAAGGAGGCGCATCAGGGCGAGTCTGTGGATGAGTTCGAACTCGAGAATCGCATTCTGACTGATGATGAAAAGAAGATTCTCCATGAGTCGATGATTCTGTGTGAGAAGGAAAAACTTGGCGCCCAGCACTTTAAAGTGGGAGAGGGTTCTGGAGTTGACCATCATGAAGCAAGCCTTGAAGTTCCAGCGTCAACCCAGCCTGAATCCTCATCTGCGGTCGATCCCTAGGCTGTTCCTGCTTATAATCCAGATCAGCCGCAGATGTCACCGGCTGTAGCGCAAGTTATTGACGCCGCTCTGCCGCCTACGAGCCAAATTGAGGAAGGTATTCTGAACATTCTTCATATCTTTCTTAAGTCGAAATCTTTAATCGAGCTAAGTTCTAACAGCTCTTATTTTTCGTCCAGTGATCGATGCTGCACATGTCGGGCCTCCTACTACTCAAGAATCACAACAGACACAGGAGGCTATCTTCACCGAAGCGATCACCGTGACTACTGCAGCACCTCTTGACGATATTCAGGGAGGCACACTTGTTTTTGACGAGCAACTGATGGAGGAGCTCTTTTGCCGTCATGGTGACCCTTTGGCTGATCTATCATTTGTCATGGGCGGAGGCGTTCCCACCACGAGTTTTCCAATGCCGACTTCTGACGCTCCCAGCGAGGCTCGGTCGGCCGCTGAAGAGAAAATCTTGGCACAAATTGCTGCTGAAATGGATGCCGCAACACATGGTGGCAGTCTTGGAGGTGGGACGGCGGCACTTGATCCAGCTCCGCTCAGAACGATATCGCCTGGCGGTACGTTCTCCGATGCTAGTGCGGCTATTCCATCTTCCACGTTTGATCCTATCCCTCCGACTCCTCCGGCGGGAAGCATCCCGGTTCCTTCGAGTTCGGAGGAAGACGTTGAAATTATGCCCTCGCCCGAAGATCGTCCACCGACAGGTAAAGGCTCAGAGAGGAAGGATAGTGGTGGCTTCGGTGGGCCTGTGCCGAAAAGGAAGCTGTGGAAGAAGAAAGATTAGACACGCTTTCCCGGTTTATTTTGACTTGCATTTTGTTAGCCGTGTATGGATGCGGGTTTGGCCCCTGCTAGTAAGAATTTTTGGAACAAACTTCTATACGACATTCTTTTATAAACAATAGAAATGAAACTTCTCTTTTTTGACTTTTTTTTGTCATTGTGTATTTGCCTAAGTGTTTTAAAATCTGAAATGCACTTGTGAAGTTCCAGCTTCCGAATGAAGTTTGTTTTTGTTTGCCAAGCTCGGAAACTGTGGACATGGCTTGCGACCAGGAAGCGAGTTGAATTCTGACGTCGCATCGCTTCAATCAATGGTTGATGCTTAAGTCCTGCCCCCCAGTCTTGGGGTTGAGTTGTAGATCATCAGTCGACGATCGCTTCTTACTTATAACATGTTGAGTCTAGTGCCACCGAACGGATGTCTGAGGCAAGCAGAGATTGAGTAATGCATCCATGCTTGTTTGATTGTCGATGATCATATCCGCACTCCGGAGAGTCCCATTGGTTTGTCGGTGGTTGGTCACGCCGGCTTAAGTTTCAATCATATGCCCGCGATCTGGGGACTTGGAATTGACGTTTATACTCCGACTTGTGCTATGGGAGTTTGGAGTTGATATCTATACTTCGATTCATTCTTCGGGAACTTGAAGTTGGTGTTTATGCTCCGTTTCGCACTTTGGGAATCCGGAGTCGATGCTTATACTTCGACTTGCACTCTGGGAACTCGGAGTTGATGTTTATACTCCGCTTCACACTCCGGGAATACGGAGTTGATGTTTATACTCTGACTCGCGCTCGGGGAGTTCGAAGTTGAGGTTTATACTCTGCTTTGCACTCTGGGAATACGGAGTTGATGTTTATACTCCGGATCGCACTCTAGGAACTCGGAGTTGATGTTTATACTCCGCTTCGCACTTCGGGAATACAGAGTTGATGTTTATGCTCCGGTTCGCACTCTGGGAACTCGGAGTTGATGTTTATACTCCGACTAGCACTCTGGGAACTCGGAGTTGATGTTTATACTCCGCTTCGCACTTTGGGAATATAGAGTTGATGTTTATACTCCGACTCGCGCTCTGGGAGTTCGGAGTTGATGTTTATACTCTGGTTCGCACTCTGGGAACTCGGAGTTGATGTTTATACCCCGACTTGCACTGTGGGAACTCGGAGTTGATGTTTATACTCCGCTTTGCACCCTGGGAATACGGAGTTGATGTTTATACTCCGACTCGTGCTCTGGGAGTTCGAAGTTGATGTTTATACTCCGGTTCGCACTCTGGGAACTCGGAGTTGATGTTTATACTCCGAATCGCGCTCTGGGAGCTCGGAGTTGATGTTTATACTCCGCTTCGCACTCTGGGAGTTCGGAGTTAATGTTTATACTCCGGTTCGCACTCTGGGAACTCGGAGTTGATGTTTATACTCCAACTCGCACTCTGGGAACTCGGAGTTGATGTTTATACTCCGTTTCACACTCTGGGAATACGGAGTTGATGTTTATACTCTGACTCGCGCTCAGGGAGTTCGGAGTTGATGTTTATACTCTGGTTCGCACTCTGGGAACTCGGAGTTGATGTTTATACTCCGACTCGCGCTTTGGGAGTTCGGAGTTGATGTTTATACTCCGGTTCACACTTTGGGAACTCAGAGTTGATGTTTATACTCTGCTTCGCACTCTGGGAATATGAAGTTGATGTTTATACTCCGACTCGTGCTCTGGGAGTTCAGAGTTGATGTTTATACTCCGGTTCGCACTCTGGGAACTCGGAGTTGATGAAGGATTGTCGTGTATCAATCCTTTTTCGACTTTGATGTGATGGCTTGTCCCCGAGCTCGGGTTTCACATAGCGAGTGATTGGTTGCATCGCAGTCACTCTCTATTTGAATAAATTCCACCATATGGTGAAACTTAGCTCTCCGTGCATAGTGATGGTCATATGAAGTATCTCAAGTAAATCACAGCTCTGGCTCGAAGAGGTTGCATTTTATTGCTGAAATAAGAAAGTATGGCAAAGTCAGTTGCCTTATTACAAGTTCTAATTTTGAAATGCATAAACAAATTGCAGAAAAGGAAAGTAAACTAAATGGATAAAGATTGCCTGTCAGGTGTAATAGCAGCGAAGGCTCTCGCTATTCCAAGCTCTTGGCAGGGTAAGACCGTCGACGGTTGATAACTTGAATGTGCCATCTCAGAGCCTTCGTTCAATGACATACGGTCCTTCCCATGTCGGCTTCATATATGAAGGAACCGGATAGATTCTTTTTAAGACGAGATCGCCTAGTTCGAAGGTTCGCGGATGGACCTTGGCGTTGTATAATCGGGCGACTCGACTTCGATGCACAGCTGCCCTCAAATCAGCTTCTTCACTCTTCTCATCTAGTAGATCGAGAGATTCAGCAAGTAATATAGCATTTGTCTTTGGATCATAGTATGTCACACAATGAGAAGGTACTTCTAACTCGACTGGAATAACAGCCTCTGAACCGTAAGAAAGAGAGAATGGAGTGTGGCCGGTCGCGGTCTTGTGGGTTGTTCGGTAAGCCCATAAAGCCATAGGAAGTTCATCGACCCACTTGCCCTCGACCTTTTCCAGTCGTTTTTTCATGATGGATTTTATAACTTTATTAACTGCTTCGACCTGTCCGTTTTCCTGAAGGTGTGCAACTGCGGAGAATTTCTTTTGGATGTTAAATCGTTTGCATAAATCTTTAAATTCAGCACTGTCGAATTGGGTTCCGTTGTCCGTAATAATGGTGTGTGGGAGACCGAATCGACAGATGATATTACGAACCACAAAGTTGATCGCTTTCTTCGTTGTAATGGTAGCGAGGGCTTCGGCTTTAGCCCACTTTGTAAAGTAATCAACTACGATGATGGCGTACTTCGCACCACCTTTTGCCAGAGGTAGAGCACCGATGATGTCAATGCCCCACATTGCGAACGGCCATGGGCTGACCATTTGCGTTATCTCGGTTGGAGGAGCTCTAGGAATTCAGGAATATTTATGGCACCTATCACACTTCTTTGCATAGTCCAACGCATCACGATTCACGGTAGGCCAGTAATACCCATAGCGAAGTATTTTCTTGGCAAGGGCTTGCTCCCCAGTGTGATCACCACATTCTCCCTCGTGCACATCGCGCAATACTTGTTTAGTTTCATCATGAGCGATACATCAGAGTAGGGGAACTGAGTACCCCCTTCTGTACATGAGTCCATTCTGGATGGTAAATCTTGAAACCTTCCGAAGGACTTATCTCTTTTCACTCCTGCGCTCCGGCAGGGTTCCATGCTTAATGTAATTTCTGAGTGGGGTCATCCATGAATCCTTTTCTGGAATGGTTTCGCATACCCGGTTTATTTCTGTTCGGTCGATACTTGGGGAAGATAACGTTTCTACGGGATCGAGTCCCATTTGCTGAGCTTTACCTATGCTGGCTAGCTTTGCCAATGAATCGGCCTTTTGGTTGCGCTCCCGAGGTATACAATAGATAGCGTAGTAATCGAACTGATTCAATGCTTCCTGAACTCGAGCTAAGTAAGCAGCCAACCTTCGATCTCTTGCCTGATACTCTCCCAGTACTTGACACACAACCAATTGTGAATCGCAATAAATTTCCACAACGATAATTTTTTGATCTCTGGCGAGTTTCAAGCCAGCTAAGAGGGCTTCGTATTCAGCTTCATTATTGGTTGCATAAAGTCAAACTTCAAAGGGTAGCATATAGATCGACCTTCGGGGGTTTCGAGCACAACACCAGTGCCCGAACACCGGTCGTTCGATGCACCATCAGTATACAGCTTCCGGACATATTCGGGGGATTTACTGGTTTCGGGCAAGTCCTCTGGAACGATGAATTCAGCTATGAAATCAGCGAGGACTTGTCCTTGGATTGGTCGTCTTGGAGTGTAAGTAATATCAAACTGACTCAGTTAGATGTTCCACTTGAGTAGCCTACCAGATGTCTCAGGCCACGAAAGGACCTGTCGTAACGGCTGGTCAGTGTAAACAACTATGGGATGTGCTTGGAAATACGGTCGGAGTTTTCTTGATGCGATTACAAGGCAATAAGCCAACTTTTCTAGCTTTGGATAGTTCCTTTTAGCCCCAGTCAATCGTTTGCTGACGTAGTACACTGGCTTTTGTATCCCGTCTTCTTCTCGAACCAAGGCAGTGCTGATAGCGTTTTCTGATATCGCCAAGTATGCATATGACTTCTCATGATCAATAGGCTTTGACAGTATTGGCGGTGTGGATAGATGTTGAACTAGTGCTTGGAAAGCGCCCTCACACTCCGTGGTCCATTCAAAGTTTTGTTTCCCTTTTGGATCAGATCGAAGAAGGGAATGCATTTGTCAGTGGACTTTGAAATGAACCTGCTCAATGCTGCTACCTTTCCATTGAGACTCTGGACTTGCTTTATAGTCTTGGGAATTTCAAGATTTCTGATTGCCCAAATATTTTCAGGATTGGCTTCGATTCCCCGGGCGTTAACGATGAACCCAAGGAACTTTCCGGATGCAACTCCAAAGCGACATTTCAGTGGGTTGAGCTTCATCTTGTATTCCCGAAGTATGTTGAACATAGTTTCCAGGTCTTTAACATGGTTGGTGGAGAGTCGCGACTTCACAAGTATGTCGTCTACGTATACTTCCACGGTTTTCCCGATTTGATTGGCAAACATCTGTTTGACCAATCGTTGATAAGTAGCCCCGGCATTCTTGAGTCCGAATGGCATAACCTTGTAACAGTAAAGTTCCAGATTGGTTATGAAGCTGGTATGTTCTTGATCGGGTAAATGCATTGGTATCTGATTGAAGCCTGAATATGCGTCCATGAAGGATAAGAGTTCATGCCCAACCATCGAATCTACTAGCTGATCAATTCTGCGAAGCGGGAAGCTGTCTTTGGGACATGCTTTATTCAGATCGGAATAATCGACACACGTTCTCCACTTTCCATTTGGCTTTCAGACGAGCATGGGATTTGACACCTACTCAGGATATAGCGCGTCTCGAATGAATCCGTTCGCTTCAAGCTTTTCTACTTCTTCTTTAAGGGCGGCAGATCTCTCTGGTTCCATACCGCGCCTTTTTTGTTTGGCCGGGACATGCCGCGGGTCAATGTTCAGAGTGTGGCTCGCGATGTCCGGCGAGATCCCACACATATCAGAATGTGTCCAGGCAAATACGTCAAGGTATTGCCCGCAGAAATTCAACCAGTTCCTCCTGAGCTTGCTGGCTTAGCTGAGATCCAATCTTTATCATTTTCGAATCATCGTCACTGTCAACTGGGACATCGATTGTCAATTCGACCAGTGATGCTTGATTTTCTTTAGATTCTCCTTCGTCTTCAGTTTCTCTTGGATCAAGGTCCTTGAGGAATTGGCTGGGGTGCCCAGGACTGGGCCCGGGCGTTAATTGTCAATTATCAGCGAAACGGACGCAAAGAGATTCCTCTATGCCCTTTTCTTTCTCCTTTCGCTGCGCCTCCCGCAGCTCAGCAACATAACAGGCTCTGGCATTAGCCTGATCTCCCTGGACGATTCCTATTCCATGATCAGTGGGAAACTTTAAAGTCAAACACCACGGGGCAATGGCTATCCTGAATTCAGCGAGGGCTGGTCGGCCCAAGAAAGCATTGTAAGGGGAGTCTATGTCCAAAACAATGGACTGCAACATCCGTACTCTCCGACGTTCTCCAACACCCAACTCTACTGGAAGTTCCACTATTCCAGTGGGTATAGTGGCACTTTCATTGAAACCATGGAATCGAGATTGACAAGGCGTCAAGTCCGCGGCTTCCATCTTCATTTGATCATAAGCTCGCTTGAACAAAATATTCACAGAGCTTCCACTGTCAACTAAGATCCTTTTCATCCAAGCGGGACCTACTTGTGCTGAGATGACCAGTGGATCGATAGTGGGAGCTTCGACTTTATCAGCGTCTCTGTTCCTGAACACGATGTCATCCATCATCGTTTTCTGTTGTTTGGCCGGAGCCGCCTCATCAAAACTACTGCAACACTCGAAGTCCGCATGCCGATAGAACTGGCATACGACTCCATTTCCTTCCAGCTTCGATCTGCTGGGTGAGGACCACCACTTATTTTATTGATAACCAACCTCCCGTCTGTACGAGCGGGTTCCTCCTGTCTTTCCTGATTTGGCGCACGATTCTGATTTGATGGGCCCGCACCACCGGATTGCGGAGCCAGCACATATTGATCCAACTTCCGCTCACGTATCAGTTTTTCAATGAGGTCTTGTAAGTGACGACACTCATTGGTGTTGTGGCCATAACTCTCATGGAATCTACAGAATTTTCCTGTTTGGATTTGCCAGTCAGTTGGTGGTTTTGGGGAAGGCTTCTTGTATTGCATGGTATTGCAGGTCTGCAAATACACATTTTCCAACGACGTGTTCAACGGAGTATAATATCGCGTTTTTTTGTTCTGATTTCTATTGTCCCTCTACTAATTCTGTTTATTTTGGACATTTAATTGAATTTTTCCAGAACTATCTCCGGACTGTTTAACAGCGACGTTACTTTGGATACCTTCGATGTTGGGCCCTGCATCATCCTGCTTCCTAGACTGTTTCGCATCTTCCCTTCTCAGGAATTGGGCTGCCTTGGAATAGAGACGGTCTAATGACGCAGGTGGTTTCCCAGCTAACCAATTTCCCAATTCGGAATCAGCATCAATCCCCTTAGTCAGTGCCATCAGGATAGAGTTATCATTGGGATTGCTTATTTCTGCACACGCAACATGGAATCGCTCCAAGTAACGTCTAAGTGTTTCTCCGGGAGCTTGTGTAACACTAGACAGAGTGTTAACGTCCTTAGGCCTCGCCACGTGCATACGGAATTGTTCGACAAACTTGGTGGCCATCTGGTCAAAGTTAGAGATGGATCGCGGTGGCAAACGAGTGAACCACATGGTAGCGATGCCCCCTAGAGAAATAGGGAAACTACGGCACTTTACTGCCTCATCAGCTCTAGCAGCATTCATCAGCCATTCGTATTTTAGGACGTGTTGATTAGGATCAGAACTTCCTTCATAAACTGGCAAAGCTGGCATCCTGAAGTGCCGAGGTGGTTCAGCATATAAAACGTCATCGGTGAAAGGGGTATGACTTCGGGAGATTCCCCAGTCGTCATTAGAGAGACCCTGACTTTCACGGATCATTTGGCGGATCATCGCTGGTATATCCGGCGTTCGGATACTTGGAGCATGTTGTGCCAAGGTGTGGTCGAGTTCCACAGCGCGAGTCTAGATCGGACGCAGTCGACGGTCCGTGCCTCGCCTCCTTGGTTCAACATCCTCAGGGACATAAGGCTCAAGAGTTTGCTCTCGTTGGTTACGTTGAGGATCAGCTTGGTTTCTAGCATCACCTCCCCGTCTGGCAGTGGTGGTAGTAGCAATGTTGCCAGTAATATGGTAAGGAGCAGCTCCTCCTCGAGTTGAAGGTTCTGTACGGAGACTAGCAGATGGTCCAGCTCGAGGTTGCCCAAGGTTCGAAGCAGGTTGGCGTCCCGTGGCTTGGGTGTAGCTTACACCTATCCGTGGACATGTGGATCTGGTTTGGCCATCGGTGGAGGCTGAACTTTCTATGGAAGAATGAGAACCTTGGTCTCTTCTGGATCTTCTTCGCCTTTGGCGATTTAGTTGGTTAGTCAACTCTGTGTTGGCGCGTAGTTGTTCAGTTAGCTGCTATCGACTTTGGGTCAACTCTTGAAGCAATGTCTGGAATTCTTGTCTAGTGATTGGACCTAATGGATCTGAAGGTCCTTCAGCATTTTGGTTGGATGGAGGTGATTGCACGGGATTTTGTCGGTCCCGTGCTCCTTGTTCAGCAGCTGCATAAGTGGTACGTGTGCTCACCATAATGAATTAGTGAAGTCCTTTCCTAGATCTGATTGCAACCTGAATAGAATGGGAGAGCTTTAAAGTTCTAGATCTGGATCTTCTTCTTAGATTTATGCAATCCAATATAGATAGGAGATCCAAAGAGCATGAGAAAAATTGGGTTTTTCTCAGTGAAAGCACCAAAGTGTTTGTACCAAAATTGGGCACACCACTCTTCAGAAGTCTTTGAAGAGATAAAGTGAAGAAATTGAATGTAAAAAGAGGATTTATCTAACAAAAACTCCAAATTTCAGAAATGAGAATAACTAAAATGCAAGGAGACACAAGAATTTAGAGTGGTTCGGCGTATTGCCTACGTCCAATATGAAGTAGTTTGCTTTATTGATCTTTCTTTGATGTTTACAATCGATTTCAATGAATTACAGCGAATAACAGTGATTTGCAGCAGTGAAATTCGCTGGTAGCAGCAGCAATGGAGTTCAGATCTGGATCTGGCGGAGTCCGGGCGTTGGAGATCTCAAAGAAGAAGAAGAACCCCTTTTCTGTTGGCTTTGAGGGTCTATTTATAGGTGTAGGAGGCTGGTATTTCGCTCAGATCTCGGGAAACCCTCTGGCACGTGACCAGGCCCGCACGCCCAAGCCCGTGAAGTTTCGGTCCGATCCGTGATCGATACGAACAGATTTCGTATCGATCAAGATTTCATCCAATGGAGTCGAAATTTGGCATGGACATTCTTTAGCATGGACGTAATCTTCTGTGAAAATTTCATAGCATTTGGACTTGTAGATTAGGAGATATGATCGACACGAAATGCGATTCTCGGTGGCTGTTTAGTTCGACTCGCTCCCGTTTTGACTCGCTTCCGTTCGACTCGGTGACGTGGCGCTTGAGTCTTTGGATCACTCTGCCTTTAATGCTATCTCGAGCGAGTCGAAATGTTCACCGATTGAGCGAGTCGAAGTGTGCCCAAATCGAGCGAGTCGAAGTGTGCACTTGTTGAGCGAGTTGAAATGGAGCGTCCTGAGAGGTTCGAGCAGTGGCTTCGCCAATGGAGTCGAAGTTGATGGAGTCGAACAGTGGTTCGAACAGAGTGATTCGAAGTAGGCATCTGATGGTTGCGAAGCGAGTCAAAGGGAGCGAGTCGAAGGAGTCATTTCTGGTGGATGCGAAGCGAGTCGAAGTAGGCATCTTAGGGATGTGGAGCGAGTCGAATGGAGCGAGTCGAAGGGAGCGAGTCGACCGATGATTGGTTTTCGTCCAATTTTGTATCGTTCATAACTTGAGCATACGAACTCGGATTGACTTGAGATTTGGAACTTTGGCTCTCATGGCTTAGCTTGTCATGTCCTACCAATTTTGGCTCGATCCGGACTCGGATAAAATTCGTCGATATCCATAGTGAGGCTATGCATAATTGATCTCTAGGACGGGCCGTCATTAGTTATTAGTCAATTCCTTGGTGTCACGGCCTTGCCAAAAGGCGGGATAACAGTATTAAATGTTTCTCAATTCAGAAATTTGTGCACGACTCAAGCGTAACTATCAAACTGGATCAGTTGGATGGTACCGAGATTAAGCCAAAAGCTTTGAGACCTCGTAGGCCTATTCGTATCACCGAACATGGTACGAAGCAGTTTAGGAGGAAGACGGTGAAGTTAGTGAAGGTTCAGTCGAGTGATAGTGAAGGCGATTGCACTTGGGAGACTGAAGAAAGCATGAGGGCATTATATCCAAAGCTCTTTACTTAGTAAGACTTTCTATTTATCGCTTTCACTTTCACTTATGATATCATGAAATATACCATGGTATAGTATCCTGCATGCTATAATAGGCTTAGATGTTTCCTTTTTCATTTACTATTATGTATGCATGTTTGATGCATGATGGTTGTATAGGTTTGTATATAATTATTAGGCACATGGGATGACCGTATTGACTTGATTGCAGAATTTCAGAGGTGAAATTCCTAAAGAGGAGGAGAATGTAAGGACTTGTATTTTACATATTGGAAGATAGTAGAATATTAATATTTTTTACTTATGAGGTCGTATGATTCTATAATTTTGGAAAATGACTCTTAGGTCATTTTCTAGTCTATGATTTTTGCCGAATTTCTATGTGACCATTTTTACCCTATAAATCTTGTATGGTCTATAACTTTTGATAAGAGCTGAGTTAGGGTATAAAACCACTTCCATTAGATCGAGACGATCTTTCCGTAGAGTAGCCATATTAAGAAAACGGACTTACTGTTTGAGTGTTATGTTATTTGAAGTCTTATTAGACTTTGAATAGCTTAAGTGAGTAATTAGGGTCATTAGTGTTAAGGTCCATGACCCATTTCGGGTTTGGGGGCAAGTGGAGGCTGATGGGACCTTATCCCCATCATTTCACTATTCCCAAAATAGTCAAAAACCTCTATTGACCAAAAAGAAACCCTTAAACCTAATTTAATTAGCCAAATTACATCATTAAGAAGAGATTAGCGTGATTAGCACTTGAGATTAGTGATTTACTACTAGAGAAGCCTTGGATTTCGTGCCTTCTACTGTTCATTTGGGGATTTGGGTCTTGCTTTGGATTAAGGCGAGTAATCAGGTCTCTCACTTAATAATTAGGTCATTATACACCCTAAACGGTGATTTAAAAATTATTTAAAAATACTAGAAATGTTTTTAGACCATAATAAACCATATATGCGAATTTTAGATGATTTGGACTTGATTTTATAAAAACGTTCTTATGGTGCATGTATGATTGTTTGGACATGGATTTCTTTAAAATGGATATATTTGGATGTTTGGTTATTATTACTACTTGCATATAGTGTATGTATGATTGTTTGATGTTTGAATGGTTGAAAACGCCGATCGAATGGCGATTTAGAGTCATGATATGTTCTTGGATCATCGATGATCGAGAAATTCAATGGTCTAATCGATATGCAATCGATATGGGGCAACAGTGAAGGCCTCATTAGGCTGCACAGAAAATTTCAGGTTAATTGGAGTTAGTATGGTCAAGATATAAGCATTCCAAGTATGGATCGATGATGATCCGTGGTCATGGATCAGTGATGATAAACTTAAGTTGGTCAGATCGGGGTGCGATCGATAAGAGGCAACAAGTACGGTCTCCAATGGTTGCCCACCAAGTTTCAAGTTGTTTGGAGTCGATATGCTCAAGTAGTGGGTGCTTAAAATATGGATTAGTGAGGAATCAAAGCATGGATCGGTATAGTAGCTTGAAGTATGGAATCAGAACACAAGCTATGGATCAGGGCATGGGAACATGAAGGCAAGGAAGTGGAGCCAAAATCACATGATTTTGGATGAGTGTGGGTCCGTCCCTAGGGATCGGTACTGATCCATGGGGTTTAGGCCATTTGACTCGCAAATTGTTTTAGAGCATGGAGAAGTGTGATGGATCTTATAGGTGAAGTGTGGGATTGGTGGGTGTGGATCATGATCGATCAATGGTGCTGGATCGTGATGGATTGGTAATAATGGATCGGTAAGGATCCACAGTCACGGATGATAGTGATCTATGAGTTTTGTCCCAAACTTGATGAGATCGATATCGGGTGACAAGGAAGGCCCTATATGCCTGCATTCCATGTTTCAAGTCGATTGGAGTTCATACACTCAAGTTGTGGTCGTTTGAAGATGTAAAGTGATGGATCGGTGAGGATCCTTGGTCATGGATTGGGATGATCCTTGAGTTTTGTTCCAAACTTGGTGAGATCTATATGGCGTGACAAGGAAGGCCCCGTAAGGTTACATTCCAATTTTCGAGTCATTTGGAGTTCGTATGCTCGAGTTATTACCGTTAGAAGATGGATTGGTGGTGATGTTCGATGATGGTGATGCAGAGTTTGACGATGATGATTCTGTGATGGAAGTGATGGCTTTGATGATGGATAGCTACACTTCGAAATGTAGAGCAGTCGGATCTAAGGAACCGTTAGAGGAAGGTTAAGGGACGTAAGACGACATTCTATAACTAACGATGGCTATCTATAATTGTTCCCAACCGCAATGACTTCTAAAGAAGTCGTAAGGACATTTTTGGGATGAGCTCTACTATGTATGACATGTGCAAAGGGATCATTTATATTTGTAGGTTTTGATATGTACTCGTAAAGCAAGGGTATATGCAATGATATCCATTTGGGATATGATGGCCTTGGATACTTCACTTAGGGATACAATGGCCCCAAAATCACATGATGTCTAGATCCATTGTACCTTGGACTATCAGATGGGTGGTCTAGTTCCTAGCATACCGAGTGGCATGGATTCGAGTATAGAGATATCAAGATCTTGAATAGTCCTTGACTCTATAGGGGTGGTCTTACGGGTATCATATATCCAACACATTGAGTGAGTGAATGTGAGGATGGATTATGGATGTTATGTTTGCTTGATTGTCTTATCATCTTAAGGATGTCACACAATATATATATATATATATATATATATATTATCGATGCATATATCTGGACACTCTTATTACTTTGACATGTAGTACACCCATAGTGACTATCTTAGTGTAGCATTTACCTTTTATATGTGCTAACTCTATGGATGCAGGGACAGGTCAGGTATGATTTTTCGTACCATTTGTCCTAGTCTATTAACTTTACAGTATTTGAGATTTCTATCCCTCATGCCAGACTGCTATCTAACCTGGGGTTTTATGCTTTACTTTCTTTTACTCTAGGTACTCTTAAATGAGTAAATTAAGGATACGGCTTTTGTGAGCACGTGGAGCTGGACAGGTAGCGAGCAGGAGGCTATTCTCTCATATTACCATATTTACTCATTTGATATTCCAGTGCATAGCACTATGGAGCTTGCTAGTGCCTTACTATTTAGAGACGGTTTAAGAATTATTATTTGAAGTATAAATCTATTACTTATGATGTTTACTGTATGGATCTATATACTATGATGTTGTAATTCATTCAGTTATTTACCATCTCGCCTATTTTATATTTGAGATGTTTACTGTTATATTTTATTCGATGCGTTGTGAGATATGCGACAAGTTCTGTGTTACTTATTTACTTCATTGATGATCATCCTACATCAATCAAGCACCGCTATAGCACACTATACAGGTACATTGGGTGTCGGCGGTGTAGGGCGGTCATCACAGTTCATCACTTCAAATAGCTAGCATACCACATCTTTCCTTGCAATTGACAGGAAACTCTTATCGTCTTGGAGATCGTAGTTCGACTTGTCCAGGTATGACATCTCCTTCTTTTTCTCTTTTTCTCATTTTCTTTTTCTTTTTTCTTTTCTCTTTTTTTAACAAATAAATCTTGTCGGTACTGACCACTTTTATGATCGCAACCGATATAATTTGCTTGGCTTGTTGGAACTACCTCTATAAGAGTGCATACTTTGCCCACATATATTCTTATGATAGTATTTTTTTCTCACTTTCTATTTTCCCCGCACTAACTTGTCGTTGTGCCAACTAATCCGTCAACTACTGTCATCTTTTCCTTAAAAGATTCCTCCACCACCTCCATCAATTTAGGCCTGAGTCTTTCAGCTCCAATTCCCTTTTTAGATCTAGGTCAGAAATTTGGAGTTGGGTTCCTTAAATCTTAGCATCATGGATAATGTCGGTGTTGTCACTACCACTACATCATGCTCCATGCCTCACCCAATGGATAATGTCATGGATAATGACCAATAATCAATTTTCATTCCAACATTTGATCAAAACGAAGCTTGGCACTCTCCTTAGAGAAACACAAGTTATTTACAAGAGGGTCACCAAGAAACATTGAGTTCGCGCCCAAATTCCTGATTCAACGATGTTTGGTGTTCAATCCATGACTTCGTACCTCTTATCTTGAGTTTTGCTTTAGCCAACCTAGATTCGATCATATGTACAAGTATTTACTTCTATCGGGCTTTGGTTGAGTGGAGATTATCGACTTGATTTTGATGAGACGGTTCTAAGGGATAGTCACGCCAAAATGCACTCCAGGATTCAAATGAATTATTTAATTCAACATCACAACACAATCTTGTATGCTTGCAAATAATTCTCCATGTCACTCCTGATGACGTTTCCATTATTGTTCACTCCACGATAACAGGTAAGATCCGACCACAGTTCCATCGTGCGACGAGACTCGTTTACCAACATGAGCGGGTTATCTACACAGAGTAATCCGTTTATCATGCTTTGAACACATGACACATACTACTTAGGCTGACATTTCACATTGCCCCGATTAATGTCAAGAGTCTGCTTGGTCAACACACGTCGATATCCATTGGATTCTGCACACTGGCTACAAAGGTTTTAAATAAAGTAAATCTCAAAACAGAACTTACCCAACTGCACTTGCTATCAAGCTTTCCATTTCAAGATGACTCGACGATATCCGCATCTCAATATCAGTTTTGATCCTTCAACTTCTCTTGAAGCCATCTCTTCTACTGCTCGGTCCTTTAAGTCTGCTCCATCTGGAGTGAGATGTTCAATAACAGCTGAACTCCAGTACCAAATTGTTTGAATGACACCTATTCAAAATCAGCCCCCTCTATTGAGCTAGCAACGTTCCTCGAGAATCTTGGACAACACTCTGGACCAAACACCATCTTCGTTTATTGGAGAATCACTTCAAAGCAATGAGCACATGATCCACCGCATGGGTAACAGCTTGTAACAAATATATATGCATGGGTCGAGCCGTTCTGCCCTTCAAAGAATTTCTATAATTCTTCATGCAAGAACTTCGGTTGGCTCCAACTCAAGTGCATCCAATGGATATGCTCTACTCAATTCCTTTTATATCCTTTTCATGATGAGATTAAACCATCCCCAAAAAATTCTAGGAGTTAACATACCTTCTAAGCTTCAAGAAGAGAGCAGACTTGCCTTCTTTACTGATCGTCAAAGCTTAGAACCGCTATAAAGTGGTCGAGGCGCTTTACAATAAGCATAGCTATTTCAAGAGCGAATACTTCTTTGTTCACTGTTTTTACGGTTTCAACCAACTTTGTTGTCTAGAGGTAAGCCGTTTCTTCAATCACTTTCACTTCGTGTAGATTTTCTTTGTCCAAAATTTTAAATTCTTTCATGTGCTCTTCACATACCTTCCCAACCGAGATGACAGTAGTGCACATGCTAATACACTAACGCTCTTAAAAGAAGTTTAATTCCAGTTTTGCACCACCTCCTACTTGCTCATCAATGAAAAGCTTCCCCAGTATGGCCTTCTACAACCCAATATACACGATATTCCTCTTCCTCTCTCATCTGACAAAACTAGAGCAGCTGTCAGACCTTCTGCCCCCGTCCATGATTCCGATGATGACAATCAAGCGGATATTAAAGGCCAAGGCGACAAAGCGAATGTCGAAGAAGGAGAGGAGAGGGTGGTGGAAGACAACATAGTAAAGGATTGATAGGAAGAAAGAGGAGAAGAAAGAGAAGTAGTAGAATAAGGGAAAGAAGGAAGAGAAAGAGAAGAGGAAGGAGAAGAAGAGAAGGAACATGAAGAGAGAGAGGAGGAGAGGTCGTAGGAGACGACTATGACAAAGACTACGCCATAGATGAGAATGAATCATGTGGCAGAATGTTCCCCGAAGGAGACACAACCCTTGTACTATGTAGTCCGATGCAATTGGTCATTAAGTCTTTGCAGCAGGTTCTTGGTCTAAGTCTAGCATCATCTAATGAAGCAACATCTCCCACAGGCTCCTTAGAAAATATCTTCGACTTGCTAAGCGATCTTTGCACTCTCTCGACCTTTGGTGCTAGAGGCACCACTACTGAAGACATCATTAACTCAAGTCTCAAAGCATTTACCATCCCGTCCATAGGTCTTCTCACTGTGGGTGATGAAACCCCATCCTTGCAAATCTCCGATCATGGTCCGTAGAATATTTAGGAAAAAACCCACACTTCACACACTTCTAGGATCATGAATACTAACACTTTGCCTTCACCCATAATCCAATGTATTTTTCTAATATATCTTCTTCTTAATCTTTTCAGGTACAATGGCAAGGGATCACATGAATTATCTTTGTTAGGGCGTTAGCATCGCTTTTTGACCCATGACCTTTACACACATCACTTCAGCCCATATCAAGAGTCAAAGGAGGATAGAAGGAGAAGGAAGGGTAAGGAACATCGTGATGAAGTGGAAAAGAAAAGGTTTTATTCGAAAGAAAAAGAGTGCCATGATTTAGAGAAGAGACAGTGCGATTCCCATGATCAATCTAGGTGATTCTCTAGTGCCTCTCAATCGCACACTTCATATGTTCCTCAACAGCAACCTCTGACAACTCAGCCCCTGAGGGCTCCTGTAAATCCAAAGAAGCTACGATTCATATTGTCTGACTCTGCCCCCTCTCCAAGCCCATTAACAGCTGTCCAAACTAGGATGTAAACTACTCTACCTGATTATTACCTGACAGGGGTGAATTTCAACTATAACATCAAATACATCTCTTGTCAGGATGCCAACTACAGGGTCGTGAAGGTCATTGAAATGGTAGATCGATTCTTTGAGTGGAAGAAACTCACTAATGCCCTCTTCGATACTAACAAAATCAACTAGATGGAGATCAAGTCATTTGAGAGTGAAAGGGGGAATCCCGACAGAATAATTGCTGGTTAAAAAACTGAACCAACTAACATCTCAAAAGAGATGAAGCTGTTAAATCCACCAAGCTGGCAAAAGAACTAAATAAGGAGCTATCAAAATTTCACACTTGAGCTACAAATGTAACAAACAATTAGATCAAAATTTCCTAACAAGAGAATGTTGATCTTATGGAATTAATCAAGGCCATGGATGAGAAGTTATAGGTCAAAGAGTTAGAGTTGAAGCTACTTCAGGCCAAAGTCAGTGGCCTCAAGGCCAGTTTAAAAGCATAAGTAGAATCTAAGGCTTAGGTTCAAGTTGTTCTCGTCGTGGCTGCCAACGAAATCATAGAGTTGAAGACCCAGGCTGCTAAAAAATAAGAAGGGACAAATTCTACACTTCAGTGGCTTTTGCGAATGCATTGAAAGCAAGAACTTAAAATGGTTAGGAGAGAACTATGTTGTAACTTTGGCAGATGCCTGGGAGGAAATACTACATCGAGCAGCTGTGGTCGATGGAGGAATTATTAAGGAACAACTGAAGGTAAAACTATTGGAAGTAAGGACATTACATTCTTGGAGGAGGGTAAAGCCATCCTGGCCACCTAGGATGTGCTGCAAGAAAGAAGTTATCGAGGTTCTTGCTGATTGCACTGCATTGGATTGAGTAGAATCATCAGTTTCAAAATCCATAGAGCCTATAATGTAAGTGACAACTTCTATGGTAGCTACCTTTAAGGCTATCCATACTAAAATCCATGTCTCTACGGCAATGATTGCTAATGAGCCTTACATTCCTCTTTCTATTACTTAGCCCATTTAACCATCCATTAAAAAGGGAAAATTTTCTAAGTCTTCAATCAAAGGAGCTTCGCCTAGCAAAGGTATTTATCTTGTCTTCCTATTGTTTGAGAAGCTTCAGTTCTCATCGAAGGCAGTCTTTAATATTTACTTCACTACCTGTTAACATAAAGGTCATCTGCCACTTCCTCCTCTACCACTAGCAACATAGGGCTTGGGTCCTAATGCTAGCTCAACCACGTCAGCCTCCATCACTACAGAACTTGTAACAACCCGCCCCAAAACAAACCTAAATCCCGATCCAAAAATTCCCATCAGAACTTAAAGTCATTCCAAGACTGCCTATTGGTTGATAAAATTTAAACCTATACCCATTACAGAATCTAACAGTATGCAGAGCTATATATATATATATATATACTTTCAGAATCTCATAGTGGAATGGGAAAAATATAATAATAACACATATACCCATTATATAAAATCATTTCAGAACACAAAAGTATTATCATAAAGTCTCACAAAGTACCAACATAATCTTCACAGTACAAAAGCCTTAGAATGATAACAACAATAGTAGAAATGAAAACATAGTTTGAAGTCTGGGTCATGAAAAATAACATAATAAAAATGGTAACAAATAAACAACTGCCGCAGTTCACACTCCACCTTCGCTTCTCTAAGCAACCCTGTCTACCCTAACCTGTTTTGTTGAAATGAGGAGGGAGTTTGAACAACAAAGTATGGTGAATGAAATCTTAAGTTTTACCATAATAGTAACTAGGCAGTATTATCCGGATAAGTAATATGTCTTACATATTAAAATCATAACATACGAACAACTTCAATTGTCCTAAAGGCTCTTCCAGTCCAACTACACAATTTTAATGCAACAATCATTTACGATACAAGAGAAAGCACCTAGACCACTAATACCTTGTTGATGGTAAAGAGAGACTCTGACCATTTAATAACTATAAAATAGGTAGGTCCTTGTCATTTAATACGAAACCCAAGGCGGGTCACTACAAGGTCCTCACTAACGAATATTGTAAAGAATCCCATTAGGTCACTTAATACTTCTTCCTAAGGAAAGAAGTGGACCATACAATAGCCGCTTAATACCTCGAAACCTGCACTGAAACCCTCTAAAGAATTCTTGTATTATATCAATAGTGTAATTATGACCTGCAACCCAAACCGTGACATCTCAGATTAATCTGACTATTCGTAGGTACTGGTAACCAAATTGACTGGGCAGATTTATCCTATAGAATTGGAACAAACATCACATCCCCTATGATTATAGGCGATGTCCCACATCAATCCCTAAAGTTACACTACTGGTACCCAGATTCAACTAGGTAGACTTCTATATAACGTTAGACTGACCACGCATCCCTATAACTTAGTCATCCTTCATATGTATACCAATTGTATACATACACTATCTACACAATTAATAGTTTAAACCATATAAGGTAATCTCTTATTACACCATTAATTAACTCCATGATTTATGTTAACTATCTTCCTACAAATTAATATAATCTAACTATTCTAATAGTACTAATCATTACACTCAATACGCTATAATCAATACGTTATTGACTTTAATAATCAATACTTTGATATTATATATATACACACAGACACACACGTGTGCGCATGGAATTTAAGATCTAATCATTACTTTTTAATAATTCAATAATAATTCGCTTGCAAATAATTTGAAATATCAATCTCATACAAATCTAGAAATTCCAACAAGAATAGCTATTATCCATAGCCAACAAACTAGACTTGTATAATGGAATATCATCAAACTTGTCCCATATTAATATACTAGAATCGCTTTTCTAGTTTGGAGAAATGGATCTCACAAATTCGATTGTTTATGTTCCATCCAATCTTTAAACATATTATTTTATAATGAGAAAGCAATTATTTATTTATCTAAGTTGAAGAAATAGGCGGTGCAAACTACAAACAATCAAATTCATACTTTGCACACCATTTCCAATTTATTTACTTTTAGAATCCTTTAACGCTACAAGTGAGGACAAAAGAGAATATGTTGAATAGACCATAAATTATCTAATTCCAAACAATTGATTCCATTCTTATATATTAACACAAAACAATTACAATTCCAACATATTAAAATATTGATATTTATTTAGGGAACATCTAGGGTTTTATCATTTATGGTTTGTGTTTACAGAATTTCCCAAGGCATATATCAAATCCATAAAACACATTTACTAAAATGGGAAAATTTGAAATTCTATGCACTGAAGATTCCTTGCTTTTAGATTTGGACCTGATTTATAGTGCTCCTAACTCTTTATTAGATATTCCCCTTATTGAATATACAACAAAAGGACTGTATATAGATTAGGTTTTAAAACCAGAAGTTAGAGAAGAAAATGTGAATTTAATTAAATTAGATTAGAGATCAGAATTCCTTACCTGAAAAGTTTACTGTTTCTAAAAACCTAAGGGGATTGAGTTTGACAGAGCTTTACCTATGCTTACAGAATTTTATGAAGAAAAGTGGGGGTTTAGGGGTCTATTTATATTGGTGAGAAGGAACGAAAGCCAGCGGATTTAAAATAAACAAATCCGAGCCATTCTTACCAAGGTTGTTTGCTACCAAACACACCCACTGGTCCATCGCTGCCTCTTGGGCAGTCGACCGGCCTAAGTAAGGCGGTCGACCGGTTCCTTTTATTTTTAGTTATTGTATTTCTTACGTTGTTTTCTAACGTATTAAAAAAATTAATTACTATTAACGTCAAAGTTATACTTAACATTACTTCCGGCCCATGGCACTATTTGAATTAAAATTTCAAAATTTTGAATTTCCTCCATGTAACGACCATATCGCGATGCCCAGATTAGCAAAGAACATTATAAGTAACGTCGTCTGCTAATCCAGAGAATACGGCTTTTTAAGGGCGATAGAATGTGAATATATCTTTATAATAACACTAACACGTCATTTATACCATTTCAGTTAATACTCGAACTGAATTAGACGTGTACAATATTAATACAGAGTACTAGACACAACGATTTCTCAGAATCAGAACAATATATCATATAAATAACAGTCACAGATCACAGTGGAATAAATTTCAACTTACACAAATACAAATTTTGAGTTTACGAAATGAAACAGTAAACTTGAATGTTATACAAATTTAACAATTTTATAATATCAATTGTACATCTTATAAACATATTCACATATTTCCTAAATGAGATATACTAAAAATTCAAAAGTGTTTATCTCCTTGCCAGCCAAACATCCAAAGGTCAACTTGTCCTGTAACCTGAAAAGTCTCGGCCTGACCCGAGCAAAATAACACCTAGGTCAGACTATCTCTAAATATCAAATAGGGTGAGAATAGAATATAACACAAGAATAAACAACATATAAGTAAATACAGATGTCCAGGATATAACGAGTCACAGGAATTAATTTAACTTAGAGTTCCTCACAAGGCATATGGTTATACATTTAAGTCACGAATACATATTAGTCACTAAACACTGAATTCACAGAAAAAAACACAATATCTCTAAGCATTCAAATATCAATGATTAAATCAGAACAGGGTTATAAGTTTAAGGCACAAACATGAACTAGTCACTAAACACAAAATAACATAATTAACTTAATATCCATCACAAGACACAAGAACATATATTTATTTCACAAACACATGACACAATAATATATATTTATTTCACGAACACAAGTCACAAGGATATATATATTTCATGAACACAAAATAGTCACAGAATCCAAATATCCAAAATCCAAGAGATCTTAATCCAAACCGATCTTAATGATCGTCCAAAACAATCGCAATGATTGTACTCAAAACCCGTGGCAAACAAACTAACAAATTAGTATCACTCAAACCGATCTGATACCAAGGATTATACTCAGACCGGGAATATAGAATCACAGAATGATCTCAGCGATAGTCCATACTGATCAAGGTGATCGTAGGAATCACGACTCGATAACTCTACATTTATTTAATATTATTATGTTATCATGTTAGAAAAGAAATCCATGAATAAACTTCTTAAGGATCAAGCAGCCACTTGCCGCACACCAAAAGAGAGTAAACTCTAAAGTGCCAAATACTATCACCTTTAGTAATCACAAGAGTTTAACCAATACGTCCCATAGCGTATGGTGAATCCAAGTATTTACTAAAAGCTAATAAGTATCACTTATTACAGATACCACCGAAAAACCTGAACTACCTTCTCTTAAGGATCTAGCAACCACTTGTCCCACATCAGAAGAGAATACAACTCTAAAGTGTAAAATACTTCCTAATAACAATCACAGGAATTTAACCAAGGAATCCCATACTACCTGGTGAAATTCGAGTATTCGCTAATGGGCTAGTAAGTTCCACTCAAACATTCTATTCAATGACTTATACCATATTCGACAAAGCGTTATTCGAAAGCATTTAAACCAATCGTTGGCACTAAGTCGATTATTATTACTCCTCGAATGATAGAATTAAGGTTCTCAAAACATTTTTTCTTTTGAGTTTATTATTTAAAACACTTATTATAATTTTCCATAAATCCATTCATTATTTAACTTTATAAATATATTTACAAATTTGCTAAAATATTCCATAACGTTGAATTGTTTCAAGATTTTACTAATATGCACCAAGTTGTCTCAAATTTCCATATGGTTGTATTATTCACAAAACTATACTTTAAAACCATATTTAATTACTCTTCTAAATCCATATTAAAATATAACCATTTTATTTAAAAATAAATTAAGTTTATACTTTTCAAAACTACATTTCCAAATTCCATGAATACTATATTATTTATTTAATAAATCGTAATACTTATATTCCAAATCCATAATCACTTTTATGTAAAAATAGATTAGATTTGTATTTCCAAAGTCATATTTCCAGATCGATAATTTTTTTTTACTAAACATGCTTAATATATAAAATAACTTGCTAAAAATCATTTTTAATATTTATTAAGTTAATTTAGAAATAATTCTAAGATTTATAAATTAAAAATAGTTCTCTTTCGTAAAATTACTTGTATACGAAGCTTGTCTATTTACTTCGTTTAACTCAAATTTATGATTTAAAGATATGCAGTTTCGACCACCTAAATCTCATAATTTTACAAAACTTAAGACATGAAAGTTGTAGAAAAAAGTCCTACCATTCACATATTATAAAGATCATCTAATATGGATTTACGGTTTAAAAATTATGACCGAAATAATTTTCAGATTTAAATTTATTAACTCTGTCCTTCATTGACAGGGAAGCGACAAAGAAACGAATTTTTGACCATTTAATCTTCAAAATTATGCAAAACTCAAAACAAGAAAGTTGTAGCATAAAGTCTACGCTTTCCTGAACTTCAAAATTATCAAATTTCGATAAGTAACAAAAAAGTTATGCCTAAAACAATTTCTATTTTTTTTCAATGCTATGATTATACACAGGACAGTGATGATACTTCTTCTTAAAACCCACATAACTCTTAATAAACTATAGATATACAAAATGTGGTAAACGTAAAAGTTGTTGCTTATAAAAATCCCTTTTAATTGAAAATAACTACACTTAATTTCGATCTACCAATCAGAAGTTATGATAATTTTAATATCAGGTTTCAACTTAAAGAAATTGCACAGGGCAGAGCTACACCAGCGGTTTCAAACTCAATTTCGACCCTCTAAAGTACAAAATTTCGATAAGTGATTAAAAGTGAACTTGTAGTTAACTGAAAGAAATTTATATCATAAAATGTTTGAGTCAATTTGAAGCAATTTACACCAAGATATCGCTATTTTACTGCAGCGATTTGCACAATTTATTTTCAGCAAGCAATCAAATAATCACCCAAATTCAAGCAATCAATTCACAATCAAATTGAAAGATATTCAATCAAAAAACCATCTAATTCGATCCAAACAGCAACAAATCGATTACACAATGGGTTTGGAAACAAAAAGCCCAAACTAGATAATTAAATTCAATTATCTTAAATCCTTACTTAGCCTAATAAAAAAAATGAATAACATAATACTCTCTTTAGTATAAATTTAATTAAATTAGCCCAACAAAGAAAATAAACCAATTAACCAAATTTTAGCCTAATAAAATAATTAAATCATTTTTAACAAGTAATTCTCTAAACCAAATCAATTAAATTAATTTAAGTAAAATTCTTCTTTAGCTTAACTCTAACATTAGAGAAATTAAATTCTCAAACCAATTAAATTATGAATTTCTGAATTTCAAATGGCTAACTTAATTTATAAATATAAAAATCCAATAATTGATTTAAAAAATATTTTAAATAAATTGAAATCCATTTTTAAGAAATGATAACTCATTTCCTTTCATAAATTAAATCAATTTCCGAAACTAAATTAAATTTCCCAATTAAATTTCACAAATCCCCAATTTAAATTAATTAACACTAATTAACCATAATTTAGGTCATTAACAACAGGGTTGTTACGGACTTTCCCCCTTAAAGAAATTGCATAGCCGCAATTTCCTTTTATAAAAGAAATCCATAATATGAATTTCTTCTTAAAAAAATTATTTGCTAATGGGTTACTAATTTCATTTCCAAAATCTCACAATTAATATCAATCCAATTTATAACACTAAACTTAAATTTTTAGTTATCAAAATTTCTCAAAATTCTCAAAAATTTCTAATGCCTCAAATTTAAGGAAAATTTCGCCAGCGTCTCCTTTGTGCGGCTAGCGTTTCAAAAATTACAATATTAATATTATTACATATTGTACATCTCATCTCAAGGATGAGGCATCCCGTAGGGAAAAACAAAAAATTGCAATATGTAATCTGAGATACGTACCTTATATTTGAAATATTAGCGAGTCCGCTATAATTCCTTAAGCAAAACAATTTATAATCTTTTAAACGATATCTATTTAACTTCAAATACCTGCACCTATCTCAAAAATTCATATTAGTATTTAATCTCAAATTCATGTCATATAGAAGATATTAACAATTCATGATTACACTTTAATTATATTGACATCATAATATTCCATAATGAAAGAAATCCGTATTGAAATTTCCAAGTTTTAGGTTATTACTTATGTCAAAATGTCACGTTCATGTTTAGGAATCCCTATCGATAACATGGTGTTTCACAAATCAATCAGAATCCTTAAACAACGTCCGGAGAAGTCAGCACAATAGATAATCACAAGTTAAGATGCATTTATTTTATTATCATTAACATCCATGCATCCAATTTTAAAGAAATGCAACCAAGCAATTAAGTCCTAGCAACCAATCAATCAAAACATATAAAATCACTTACAATGGAACAATTCAATGTCTGAAATTCCGCTACACAACTCTGATTAATTCTAGACCATTTAACTCTTAAACTTATTTACTCAGATTTCTTTAATTCTCTTATTTAAAAGTAAAATTGTTTACTTTAAAATTAATTTATTCCAGTTTAATTCAAACATTTTCTAAACTATAAAAGATTTTACTCATTAATTTCCAAAAGTTCTAATGTCACAAATTCCAATTTATCAATTTAAAATTTTTAAATCAATTTATGCCCTAAATGATTGTCCCGATAATCATTTTATATTCCTATCCGTAATTAGATAATTAATATAACTATCTACCACACACCCCAGGGGACAGGACTCTAAATCATCTAGGTCTCGGATCCATAATATTATGTGCTATAATGTTCAGACACAGCTCTGATACCAAGATGTAACCACCCACCGTGATGTCCAAATTAGCAAAGAACATTATAAGTAATGTCGTCTGCTAATCTGGAGAATACGGCTTATTAAGAGCGATCGAATGTGAATATATCTTTATAATAACATTGACACGTCATTTATACCTTTTCACTTAATATCTGAACTGAATTTGACTTGTACAGTATTAATACACAGTAATAGACACACTGATTTCTCAAAATCAGAACAATATATCATATAAATAACTGTCATAGATCACAGCGGAATAAATTTAAACTTACACATATGTAAATTTTGAGTTTACAAAATGAAATACTAAACTCGATTGTTATACAAGTTTTACAATTTTCTAATCTCAATTGTAAATCTTATAAACATATTCACGAATTTCCTAAATGTGATAAACTAAAAAGTCAAAAGTGTTTATCTTCTTGGTAGCCCAAACATCCAAAGGTCAACTTGTTCTGTAACCTGAAAAGTCTAGGCCTGACCTGAGAAAAATAACACACGGGTCAGACTATCTCCAAATATCCAATAGGGTGAGAACAGAATATAACACAAGAATAAATAACATATAAGTAAATACAGATGTCCAGGATATAACATGTCACGGGAATTAATTTAACTTAGAGCTCATCACAAGGCACATGCTTATACATTTAAGTCACAAACACATATTAGTCACTAAACACTGAATTCACAGTACAAAACACAATATCCCTAAGCACGCAAATATCAATGATTAACTCAGAATAGGGTTATAAATTTAAGTCACAAACACGAACTAGTCACTAAACACAAAATAACAGAATTAACTTAACATCCATCACACGACACAAGAATATATATTTATTTCACGAACATAAGACACAAGAATATATATTTATTTCACGAACATAGAATGGTCACAAAATCCAAATATCCAGAATCCAAGAGATCTTAATCCAAACCGATCGTAATGATCGTCCAAAACAATCGCAATGATTATACTCAAAACCCATGTCAACCAAACAAATAAATTGGTATCACTCAAACCGATTCGATACCAAGGGTCGTACTCAGACCGGGAACACAGAATCACAGAATGATCTCAAGGATAGTCCGTACCGATCAAGGTGATCGTAGAAACCGTGACTTAATAACTCTACATCTATTTAATATTATTATATTATTATGTTCGAAAATAAATCCATGAATAAACTTTTTAAAGAATCTAGCAGCCACTTGCCACACACCAAAAGAGAGTAAACTCTAAAGTGCCAAATACTATCACCTTTAGTAATCACAAGAATTTAACCAATACGTCCCATACCGTATGGTGAAATCCTAGTATTTACTAAAAGCTAGTAAGTATCACTTATTACGGATACCACCGGAAAACCTAAACTACATTCTCTTAAGGATCTAGCAACCACTTGTCGCACACGAGAATACAACTCTAAAGTGTAAAATATTTCCTAATGGCAATCACACGAATTTATCCAAGGCATCCAGTTCTACCCGATTAAATTTGGGTATACGCTAATGGGCTAGTAAGTTCCACCCAAACATTCTATTCAATGAGTTATACCATATTCGACGAAGCGTTATTCGAAAGCATTTAAACCAGTCGATGACACTAAGTCGATTATTAGTACTCCTCAAATTATAGAATTAAGGTTCTCAAAACATTTTTCTATTGAGTTTATTATTTAAAACACTTATTATAATTTTCCATAAATCCGTTCATTATTTAACTTTATAAAAATATTTACAGATTTGCTAAAATATTCCATAACGCCAAATTGTTCCAAGATTTTATTTATATCCACCAAGTTGTCTCAAATTTCCATATGGTTGTATTATTCACAAAATTATACTTTAAAACCATATTTAATTACTATTCTAAATCCATATTAAAATATAACCATTTTATTTAAAAATAAATTAAGTTTATACTTTCCAAAACTACATTTCCGAATTCCATGAATCGTATATTATTTATTTAATAAATCGTAATACTTATATTCCAAATCCATAATCACTTTTTTGTAAAAATAGATTAAATTTGTATTTCCAAAGTCATATTTCCAGATCGATAAATATTTTACTAAACATGCTTAATATATAAAATAACTTGCTAAAAAATAATTTTTAATATTTATTAAGTTAATTTAGAAAAAATTCTATGAATAGTTCTCTTTCGTAAAATTACTTGTATACAAAGCTTGTCTATTTACTTCGTTTAACTCAAATTTACGATTTAGAAGTTTCGACCACCTAAGTCTCATAATTTTACAAAACTTAAAACATGAAAGTTGTAGACAAAAGTCTTAGCTTTCAAACATGTAATAGATCTTCTAATTTGGGTTTACGGTTTAAAAGTTATGACCAAAATAATTTTTAGATTTAAATTTATTAACTCTGTCCTTCATTGATAGGGCAGCGAAAAGAAATGATTTTTTGACCATTTAAACTTCTAAATTATGCAAAACTCAAAACAAGAAAGTTGTAGCATAAAGTATATGCTTTCCAAAATTTCAAAAATTATCAAATTCCAATAAGTAAGAAAATGTTATGCCTAAAACAATTTTTTTTTCAATGCTAAGATTAAACACAGGACATAGATGATAGCTCTTCTTCAAACCCACATAACCCTTAGTAAACTACATGTTTACAAAAAGTGGTAAACATAAAAGTTGTTCCATATATAAAAAACCTTTCAACAAAAAAAACCTCATTCAATTTCGATCTAACAATCAAAAGTTATAATAATTTTAATATCAGGTTTCAACTTAAAGAAATTACATGGCGCAGAGTTACACCATCGGTTTCAAACTCAATTTCGACCCTCTAAACTACAGAATTTTGACAAGTGATTAAAAGTGAACTTGTAGTCAACTGAAAGAAATTTCTACCACAAAACATTTTAGTAAATTTGAAGCAATTTACACCAAGATATCGCTATTTTACTACAGCAATTTTCTTAATTTATTTTCATCAAGCAATCAAATAATCACCCAAATTCAAGCAATCAATTCACAATCAAATTGAAAGAAATTCAATCAAAAAACCATCTAATTCAATCCAAACAATAACTAATTAATTACACATATGAATTAGTGATAGCAGAGTGAGTATTCAACTCACCTTTCACTAGAGATTGCAAGCTATCTTCTCAAATATGCTAAGCAAATCACCTCCTTCTCCAAAACACCTAATTTCCTCTCCTAGCCAATAATTTCAGAAATTAAAACCTAACCAAAACCTCAAATTAATTGTATGATTAGGTAGAGAAGAGGCTATAGAACTCACACCTTATTTTCTTATAATTTATAGAATTTTCTTTGATCTTCTAAGATCAAAATTAGGGCTGAAATGAACTTTTCTTATTTTTTGTTTTCTGAGGAAGATAGGAACATGAACGAATAATGAGAAGTTTTGTTTAGCGATCGACTAAAGAATTAGAGTATTAGGATAGACTAATGGGTTAATGGGTTTGGAAACAAAAATCCCAAACTAGATAATTAAATTCAATTATCTTAAATTCTTACTTAGCCTAATCGAAAAAATGAATAACATAATACTCTCTTTAGTATAAATTTAATTAAATTAGCCCAACAAAGAAAATAAACCAATTAATCAAATTTTAGCCTAATAAAATGATTAAATAATTTTTAACAAATAATTCTCTAAACCAAATCAATTATATTAATCTAAGTAAAATTCTTCTTTAGCTTAACTCTAACATTAGAGAAATTAAATTCTCAAACCAATTAAATTATGAATTTCTGAATTTCAGATGGCTAACTTAATT
The DNA here is from genome assembly GCA_030737815.1 of Allium fistulosum. Taxonomy (NCBI): domain Eukaryota; kingdom Viridiplantae; phylum Streptophyta; class Magnoliopsida; order Asparagales; family Amaryllidaceae; genus Allium; species Allium fistulosum. The sequence goes on from CM060906.1 coordinate 926,737,756, forward strand.
TATAAATATAAAAATCCAATAATTGATTTAAAAAATATTTCAAATAAATTGAAATCCATTTTTAAGAAATAATAACTCATTTCCTTTCATAAATTAAATCAATTATCCAAAACTAAATTAAATTTCCCAATTAAATTTCACAAATCCCTGATTTAAACTAATTAACACTAATTAACCATAATTAATTAGGTCATTAACAACAGGGTTGTTACACTCATTATTTAAATTTTAAATTCGTTTTAATTTATCAAAAACTTTCAAATGTCCATAACTTCTTCATTTGGACTCCGATTTCAACATATTATATATGAAAATTCATCAGGAAATCACCAGGGATGCAATTGTCCAAGTTCTGTGACTAAATTCTAACATTTAAATAAATTCCACTTTTAGTCTTATTTTAATATTAATTTTTACCGGGTGTTACAAAACCAATCGTCCCGACTCCTCTCCCTAACTCCGACCCGGTTCAGATTCATATAAAATAAGAGAATTGGAAGTGTTACTGGATGTCAGCTAATAACAGGTGGAAGACATTACTATCATAAGCGAGAAGGACCCAGAAGATCATATCATGATGGTAAGAGGTTGAAAATAAACTACGAGAAAATCAAGATTAATCTTGAGCTGGGAGCTAAAGGTCCTGCCACAAACTTGATAAGCCAAGCCTTATTCCCAAGCTTCCTCCGCTGAAAATCAAGCCCCTAAAAGGTCATGGCACTAGTGATTCTTCAGAATCTTCCGATCCTTCCATTTACAAGCCTGAAGACCCTATTCACCAGACTACTGAAGAAAAAACTACACCTTCCGGAAATAGCACTTCTGACAATGGGAAGATTAAGGATGGAAATAGTTCGAAGAAGCATCGGTCAAAGTATGATTCCAAGAGCAGCGGCAAGTAGGAGAAGAAGAAGTAGGTTCTCAGCTTAGGCTTTTGTGAAAGCAACTTCATTTGCTTTTTTGATGTATTTTGTTTTTCTTTCAGTATAGGTCAGCATCATGCGGAAGCGGCCCTCGCAATTCTTATACAAAAAGTGAATGTAAATAAAAGACCATTTTTCTATATAGTCTTTGTCGTATTTACATATCTAATCTGGTGAATGGACAAATTATACACTTCTAAGCTTAATTCTACATATACTGTTTTATTTCCATTTACTGTTATATTAGGTTCATTGGGTTTATAATACTCTCGTCTCTGTGCGTGAATCGTGCCCATCTACTCCCTAGTAGATTAAAACCTAACAACTGATATATATATATAGCTATATGCCCAATGACCGCATCGGTCCTAGGTACAACCCATAGTACCTTCCGTATCCTCCTCGCAAAGGACTCCATCGTATTGCTTCTATGGCGTTCTATGACTACATCTATAAAGGACTTCCTCGTAAAGCCTACAATACAGATGTTTCATCGTCTACTATGAAAACGTAAAACTGCATCCGCACTAGTCTATACTAATGCTCGGACATCCACAATGTACCACCCAGTGCGTACCTTGAGGACTATACGTAATCGTTATGTCTACTCCCTAAATCCTGCTTAACAATGTCTACCTTGTACGGAACTCAATCGGGGATTTCTATTTCTGTAAAGGATTGCCTTGTTAGGCCTACAATACAGATATTATACTTGGTCTGTCCCTTTTCTTATCATGGCTATGGCCCCACACAGCCACCCCTCAACTAATCGAAAGACCTCTAAAGAGCTAAGTGGTTGTGCCCTACTACAAACAATCTAAACATCCAATTGGCTGTGCCCCTCATCCAATGTATCAATAGTGAAAGGTTCATTGGACGGTTGGTTTAACTCTAGTCTTTTCCGAACTCGATTCTTGGTTTTGATGCTGGACTGATATCCGCATGCGACTATCCTTTTGGGTCCTGCCCACTAAAACTTGCTTGCAAGTGCGGGGACATACGAATATCCTACTCCAAACATCAACCCCTTTTGACTTCCTACAATGGTCCTGCCATGCAAAAAGCAGTCAAGGCATATTCTTTTGATGGAACACCTACAAACCTACCTCTGGAGGACTGTTTCGCTATGCCTACCCCAGAGGGCCATCCTAGAGTACCCTTACGTCCCGTTGAAGTCTCACACATCCTTCTAGCCTAAAATAGCTAAGTTGGACGTTATTCTTCTGTGCTAAAATCAATGATGAACTGCTTCGTTAGGCTCTTCATCCTTTGGGCTGCTCCAAACGCATCTCACTCTTTTATTAGACCCTAAGTCTAATCTTTTATTTTGCGTTTAGTTTACTTTTCTTATTCTATTGGCTACTTATTTACCCTATTTAGCATAATCTTGTCCCAGCCTCACACAACTATTGTGAGACCATCAGTTTCTGACTGAAAGGGAATGTTGTTGGTATGGGCCACTTCTATTATCTTGCTTATTAACTTAATCCAAGATCTAAGTTTATTAAAATAAGCCTCTTCTATTATTTCTGCTTTATTTGCTTATTAACTTAATTTAAGTCTTAAAATAAGCCTTTTATGTTCTTTCTACTTAATTATAATCTATATTATAATTTTACTTGCAATTGTCTCTTTTATTTTCTTTTATAATCTATATATTATAAATATAATTACAAGTGTCTCTTTTCTATTATAGTCTGTCTTCTTTTATTATGATATTGAATTCTCTTTAATTCTCTTATGTTATATGACAATCTTGGCTTGGGACTACGTCCGATTGTCACAAAGTTACTTATCATAATAACTGCTTTATTTTTATTCTATTATCTGCGTAGTAAATGCAGATCTGGTTACATTTTTGTCTATATCTTCTAGTCTTGTCTAATAATTAACTTGATTCTTTCTTTAATTCCTTTAATTCTTCACTTTAACTTCTTATATTCTAGGAAATAGTTCTATTCTATTTGGTTGGTTACAAAATCTGTGCTAAAAAAATCCAATTCCATATTTTAATACTAAATAATGCCATAAATAATAATCCATAACAGCAAGATATTTCTTTTATTGTTGCTTTACTTTTTGGATAGTGTAAAATATAGCAATTTCTCTATTTTACACTAGTTCCCTTTTTCTTTTTTTTATTCTTGCGATTACGTTTATCATTATCTTTTAAATATTAAACTATAGAAATGTATTCTCTTTTCTAAGCCAACCAATTAATCTCACTAACTTCCCTATCAAGATATTAAATTTTCCCTTTTAATTATTTTTCCTCGTTTTAGCATAATTTACTGCAAATTTCTATCTTTCTCTTTTTATTTCATCTTTTCTTATTTTACCTCTAATTTCTGTAAATCTTGTATTCTTCAATTTTAGTCTGTATTTGCGAATTCTTTTCTTTACTATTTTATTCGCATAAAAAGGAATAAAAAGTAGCTAACATTTACAGGCTAAATTTCAACTTTAAAATAGATCTAAATAATTGTAAATTTTTTACTTTTAGGCTTACGCCTTTCTCTAACTGTCAAGCCTAATATTAATTAAATATAAGCTCTCTTATACAATTTACAATCTCAACATAACTAATTAACATAATTAATTACTAAAACAAATACCGAATAAAATTATTTAACAGGAATCTAATGATAATATATCATAAACGTAAAAGATATATAATTAAATCCACTCACCTATCGTCCTTAGCTTTAAATCTCTATCTTCTAAAATTACTACGCCGTCCTACAACTTCTCTCCTTTAATTTGTTGCAATTTCTCTATTTTGTTCACATATATTTTATTTGGATTTATTTGGTGAAGATTTGTGAGAAATAGGAGAAAAGAATGAAGAAAGAAGCCATTGTTTACTGTAAGAGAGGGATGAAGAAAGTGATGGCTGATGGAACGAATTACATTATGTTTTCTCTTATATAGATGCAGCCCACCAATTATCTAATTAACCCTTTACTTAATTGATCCTTCAATTAATTTTTATGTGCAGCAATATACTGCATATATGTACACATTCAAATCTAGGTCAATTATTATTTCTTTTCCTTATTAATTGACATTTTCTACTGATTACGTTACAATCCTAATTAATAGCCCCATTAATAGATTAACATGTCACCTCTATTAGTTAATTTCCTTAATTAATATTTTACACATTGTAACGTTTTATTAATTGGCATGTCAATTAATTACACCATTCAATTAACATATATATTTAATATGCATGTATTTTTTTATCCAGATTTGAATTTGAACATTTATTTGTTACATTTATACGTAAACCTCTTTATATTGAGGGATTTGATATATATACACACAAGTTATATATTAATCTCCAATATTAATTAATTGCACTTTTTAGCTGATTCTGTTTGCAATGTTAATTGTTCCCCTTATTTTTTTTCCTCTTACATCTAATTCTCTTAATAATTTACATTCATTACAAACATAATAAATTTGTTACTACTTTTATAAATATCTTATGAATTAAATGCAAATGTTCATAATTGATAAAATTTTCATGTTTGCATATGTAATTGTTTCTGACGCTAAAATTTCAAACGGCTATAACTTCTCCGTTTGCAGTCCATTCAGAAAACATTGTATATGAAAGTTGATCAGAAAATTACCACTAACACAATGGTATAAGTTCAATGGTCAAATTCCAACATTAGCATAAATTCATTTTTCACTGTTTTCATAGTTACCAATTAAATTTATTTTAATTTAACTGTCAATAAAATGTAGGGTGTTACACCTTCCCATAGTCACACAACTGATTTCTACAAACGTATAACTCTTGAGCTCGTACGTCTCAGGAAAGGGTGTTAAACTAAGAGAAGTTGCCTCCTTCGCCACCAAACAGAGGATACGTTCATAGAGATCAATTTATGTAAAGAAATGCAACGTTAGATATTCGTCCATAAAATTTTCCCACGAATGGGATAAACCGAAGGCACTCTTCTACCACATCCTCTTGGGAACTACCCTTATCATTACTAGTGAGAAGTCCCTGCATCGAAGATCTTAAATAAAGAACTACTGCCATATAGTATGATATGGGAAAATCCCCTCGAGGGTCGATGACAAGCAGCCCTACATTCCATCTTTCAAAATCATATCCATGTCTTCACTTCGAATACGTAAATTGGTTCGAAGTGGTCTTAGGATAAGAATTACCCAAAATTCAACCCCGGTTCCTTCGAACCAATCATAGATAAAAAGATTTTCTATGAATAGGGAATCATTCTTTAATTGATTAATTTCTTTTTATCAAAATATCTTCTGGAGATATATATTTCTAAACTATTCTTTCCGGTATATACAGAATCATAAAACCTCTCTTATCAAATCCTTTGATTACTTTAAAACTTTTTTAAACTTGGAATAACTCAAAATCATTTCATTTTTCACTTAGAAAAATATTTGTAACGACCCGTATTTTTACGGATCGAATGTTAGTAACCAGTGTTATTAGGTCGTTAGTGTTGTTGATTCGTTCAGAGTTTGAGTCATCTAGAGCTTAAGTCGTGTAGAAGTTAGGTCGTCTAGAAGTTAAGCCGTGTTGTAGCTTAGGTCGTCTGGGAGTTGGGTCGTGTGGAAGCTTAGGTCGTGGGGTAGGTTAGGTCGGGTGAGCGACTTAAGAGATTGGAGCGACCTAAGGAGTTTGGTCGTGTTGGGACTTAGGTCGTGAAGAAGGTTAGGTCATGGAGCGACTTAAGGGAGTTGACGACCTAAGGAGTTGACGACCTAAGGAGTAAACGACTTAAGGGGTAGGCAACTTAAGGGTTAGTGGTATAGGAGTAGCGACCTAGTTGACTGTGTGAGTTAACGACCTAAGAAGTTAGGTCGTGGACGAGTTAAGTTAAGTCGTTGAGTCGCTATGCCGTGTTAGTTAGGTCGTGGACGAGTTAAGTTAAGTCGTTGAGTCGTAAGTCATTAAGTCGTCCAGATGACTTAGGTAGAAATGCGGCAGTGTGATGAGTCGCTAAGTCGCGAAGGTCGTTAAGTCGTATCTCAGATTAGGTCGCGGCTTATGATAAGTCGTTAGGTCGCGCATACGTGTTAAGTCGCGCAAGTGTTAGGTCAGGGGGATCTGCTAGGTCATAGGTCGTGAGGATTTTTAGGTCGTAAGTCGTGGTGTTCTTAAGTCATAGGTCGTGGGGTTCTCATGAGTCGTGGACGACTTAAGGGGGCGGACGACTTAAGGGATTTCCAGCCTATAAATACATGGTTCTATCTCACTTTTTGGGATTCGGATTTTGAAGCGACGAAGTCCTGCCATTTTGAGAGCTCGAGTTCTACAATTCTTCACTTCTTTTCTCCACTTTAATCTTTTGACTCCTTCCATCCTAATCGAAGATCAAATCGAAGATCCAAGAGCTTAGATTGAAGATCTACAACCTTCGAAGAGTGACTTCATCATTTGAAGCGGAATTTTGGAGTTTCGAGTTAGATCCTTCGCTGTCCAGATCTGAAGTGTGTTGCTTTTGAGGTGTTTAGGTGATTCGGTGAGTGGTGGTTATCTCTCACACAGATCCAAAGGAGTATATCGGATTGGTGGCTTGATTATGTGTTAAAATAGTAATTTCCATGCATTTTCTTAAAACTTAAGTATAGATCTATTGTTCATGATGATTTGACATCCATTTTACTACATGTTAACCTATGCAAGTTCATTCATCAAGTTGTAGAGATATTGCTCATGATTCATGCTTGTTAGATGTAGACTCTTTATTTACAAGATTGTCATTATTGTTATAATTGTTTATTAGATCATGTTTGAGTGCTTGATTACTTGGATTAATGATTGACTTGATTGATTGTTATAAAAATAGTTGATTGATGATTTGATTTGGACAAGTTGGTCGAAGGTGACTCAAAAGCTAAGGGAAAGGCTCTTGAATAAGAAAAGCTGCTCGTGGCATATGACGTGGATGATAAAGCTCATATGGATAGATTTGATGATGATGTTGAGATGAGGCTTTGCTATGATGAGATGAAGCGAGGCATGATGTGAGATAGCCTTGGTTTAATCCAGACGGGGTCATTCCAAGCATGTTGATGACTCGGTGAAATGGTTCGAGTTTGAGGATAATGGTTGGCTCGAGAGGCGCTTGAGCTAGTATGAGAATAGTCGTCGAGGAGGATGACTAGAAGGCTGAGATTTCATCGTTGTTGAAGGTTCTAGCAGGCTCAAAGCAAGAGTACGCTGGGCAGATTCGATAGTCCCAAAAGACTACAGTTGGTGGTCGAGTACTCTGGGCAGATTCGATAGTCCTAGGCACGGGCTGCGACGACGTGCAGAGTTCTGTCTAGAACCAGGGTTACCATTAACCCTTGACGGACGGTTGAAAGAATGTGCCGGTCATTCAATTAACGGTGGTATCGAAGCAAAGATAACAGTGATAGCCAGAGTCATGGATGTTTGGTTGTATCGTCATTCGGTCTCAAGAGCAATATTTTCTGGGTGCTTACCTGATCTTGGTTTAGGCCTTGGGGGTTTGTACTTGGAAAACATTGACCTTGACTCGAGTGATAATTGCTTTACTTTAAATGTTTGCTTTGCTATGTTTACTTCTGCTTAGTGTTTCTGGGGGCTATCACTGTAGAAAGAGGTGGAGTGGGAGGGTTGGATTCCTATTCCTTTTACCTTTATGCTCTTTTGGTATGTTGTTAGTTAATTTACCGCTCACTAAGACTGTTGTCTGACTCAAGGTTTTATGTTCAACTCTTATTACCTTGGGCTATTCATCCATTTTGGGATGGGCAGACTAGGTAGCAGGTGACAAGTGCTGTTCTTAGTTTCCAACGATGCTGATAACGAAGACAAGCTGGAGGCTTGCATATTATTTCCTTACTATATGTACTGGGTGTTCCGCCGCTTGTATAATTCTCTGAGTGATATGTAGTGAGGCTTGATATATTGACTATTCAGATGTTTGTATTCAACTATTATGAAGCTATATTGATGAGATTCTATTTTGTGAAGCTTCACTATATATGTTCTCTATTGTATTTTATCCATGCGCTGTGAGTAATACGATAGATTCTGCTGTTTTAACTTACCTTGACAATCGTCCATGGCGGCCTAGCACACTTTATAGCGCACTATTTCCATGTTTAGTGTAGGAGTCATGGGCGGTCGTCACATTTGGTATCAGAGCTTTGGTTAATCGATTTTACCCAACGCTCGCTGACGTAACTATGTATGAGAGACGTAATTGTATTTTGATGGATGATTACTATATATAATATAGTAGCTTAGAAGTATGTGAGTCCTTTATGCAGTTGTTTCTCAAGGTGTGCTGATCATTTCTTTTATAGATATTAAGAATGAGTCGAAGAGGGAGACCAGCTGCTAGGGAAGGCTGTGCTGTTGAGGGGCTGCTGATTATACTGCTATGTTCGAGGCTATGATGACTTCGATCATGAGAAGGATGCCAGCTCCGGGGCCATCAGTAGATGTTGGAGTTCAAGTTCAAACTCCAAAACCGGTGGATTTTGCTAAGCTGTGTAAAGATTATACTGCTCTTGGAGGAAAGGTTTTCATTGGAACAGAGTCAACTATTGAAGTCCAGAGATGGATAGATGCTTGTAGAAGGATCTTTGGTGACTTGGGAATCGAGGATGCAACCAAAAGGAAGCTCGCATCAAGGCAGCTTCAAGGGAGAGCTTCAGACTGGTGGAACTCTATCACCATTGATACTCCAGAGGAAGAAATTACTTGGGTGCAATTCCAATCCAGATTTGAAGCTAAGTTCATTTCTACAGCTCAGAAATCTGTTCTGTTCAAGAAGTTTGTGGAGCTCAAGCAAGGTGGAAGACCAGTTCTTGAGTATGTTTCTGAGTCTGAAGCTTTGTCCAAGTATGCTCGGTCGTATATTGAATCTTCATATCAAAAGAACGAGAAGTTTGTGACAGGCTTGGACAGTTATCTTGGGAGGCAGTTGGTGGATCATTTGGATGATCCATTTGAGAAGCTTGTGGAGAAAGCTCCCAGGCACAAAAATCTGTTTCCTAAAGAGGGATCTGTTGTTGCTATAACCAAGGAAGAGTCTAAACCACAGCAGGGTGGAAACAAGAAGAGGAAGCAGCAGCAGCAAAAGGGTAAGGATGGCCAGAAGAAGCCGAAGGGCGAAGTGACCTGCTACAACTGTCAGCAGAAGGGCCATTTCTCTAGAGATTGCAAGAATCCGAAGGTGCCGGTGAAGTGCCACAACTGTGACAAGCCGGGACATATTAAGAAGAATTGTCCAGAACCGCGGAAGGACAAGCAGATTGTGCAAGCTTATGCTTTAGGGGCTGTTCCATCATCTTCAAAAGCTCCTACCGCTGAAGAGAAAGGAAAGAGTGTGGTGGTTCAAGGTACTCTTTCCATATGGGGTGTTCCAGTTAGAGTGTTATTCGATACTGGGGCATCGCATTCTTTTGTTTGTAATGAACTTGTAGGCCGGTTGGGTTTAGAACCGGATATTGTTGATAGGCCATTGGTTGTGACTAATCCAGTTGGGGGTTCGTCTTGTCTGTGTATGCTATGCCGTGGTCTGATTGTATCGAGTCATGATTGCTCTTTTGTTTGTGATTGTTTTGTTCTGAACTTTGCGGGGTTCGGTATTTTTTTGGGTATGGACTGGCTTAGGAAGTATGCGGCAAAGGTTGATTGTGAAAGGTTGGAGGTGACAGTCGAGAATGTGGAAGGGCGAAAGGTTGTGATACGATGTAAGCATGAGGAAGGCGTCTTCATGAGCTTCATGTATTCGCTGGTTGTTCCACGGGATGGACTGTCATTGGTGCCAATCGCTAATGGATTTGAGGATGTCTTTGATGAGGTCAAAGGGTTACCGCCGCATAGAGAGATTGAGTTTCGTATCGATCTAGTTGAAGGAGCCAGACCTGTTGTGATGCCTCTTAGGCGGATGGCGCCTAGGGAACAGCAGGAGTTGAAGGTGCAGGTTGATGATCTCTTACAGAAAGGATTCATTCAGCGTAGTGTGTCCGAATGGGGTGCACCAGTTGTGTTTGTAACCAAAGCGGATGGATCGTTGAGGTTGTGTGTGGATTATCGTGAGCTGAATAAAGTGACTAAGAAGAACAAGTATCCATTGCCGAGAATAGATGACTTGTTTGATCAGCTTCACGAAGCTAAGGTGTTTTCTCAGATGGATTTGGCAACGGGATTTCACCAGTTAAGAGTGGCTAAGGATAGTGTGCCGAAGACTGCTTTCAGGACACCATCCGGTTTCTGTGAGTGACTGGTAATGCCGTTTGGATTGACCAATGCGCCGGCATATTTTGTGGATCTTATGAATATAGTGTTCAGAGATTAGTTGAACAAGTTCGTACTAGTGTTCGTGGATGATATTTTGATTTATTCCAGAACTGAAGAAGAGCACAAGACGCACTTGCATATTGTTTTGGAAATCTTACGGAAACATCAACTGAAGGCTAAGTTTTCAAAGTGTCACTTCTGGAAGAGCGAAGTGAGGTTCTTAGGCCATATTATCTCGGGAAGCGGAATAGCGGTTGATCCCGCCAAGATAGCAGCAATCCAGGATTGGGGTAGACCTAAGAATGCATCTGATGTGAGAAGTTTTCTTGGATTAGCAGGATACTATCGTCGATTTATCAAAGACTTTTCCAAGGTGGCTGCACCATTGACAGGATTGACGAAAAAGAATCAAGTATTCAGATGGGATGCTAAGTGTGAGCAAGCTTTCGGAATCCTGAAAGAGCGATTGACAAGTGCTCCTGTTTTGACTATTCCAAGTGGAAATGATGAGATGGTGGTTTACACCGACGCATGTGGTACTGGACTTGGAGCAGTGCTGATGCAGAAGGGTAAAGTTCTTGCGTATGCAAGTCGACAACTGAAGCCGCATGAAAGGAATTATCCGACTCATGATTTGGAGTTAGCGGCGATTGTTTTTGCTCTGAAGATGTGGAGACATTATCTACTGGGAGTTCGATTCGAGTTGTTTATAGATCATAAGTCGTTGAAGTATCTTTTCTCCCAAAAGGATTTGAATCTTAGGCAGCAACGATGGCTAGAGTTTTTGGCATCATATGATTTTGGTATAGCCTATACTCCGGGAAAGGGTAACGCAGTGGCAGATGCGTTAAGTCGAAGACATGCAGGATTGGGGCCATGTTTTCAGAATGGAAGAGTCTCGAGTATTTAGCTGGATTTGACTTCAGGCCCAGATGTGAATTGGAACCTGAGATGTTGGCACACTTATCGGTAAGACCGACTCTTGTGGAAAGAATTGGCAAGAGCCAAAAGCGAGACGATAAGCTTGTCAAGATTATCCGTGATTTGGAATCTGGATTGGACCCAGAGAAGGATAAAGGATTCGAAGTCGATCGAGAGGGTTGGCTTCGGAGGCAAGGACGACTAGTTGTTCCCGATATAGATGAATTGAGAAATGAAGTTCTAAAGGAAAGTCATCACTCAAGGTTGAAAATTCATCCACGTGGAAATAAGATGTATCGGGATATGAATAGAACCTATTACTGGGAAGGTATGAAGAAGGATGTTGGAAATTTTATTTCCAAGTACATGAACTGCAAGTTGGTAAAAGCTGAGCAAAAGAAGCCCAGTGGATTGCTTCAGCCATTAGAAGTTCCTACATGGAAGTGGGAGCAAATATCGATGGATTTTATTGATGGACTACCTAGAACAAGAACGGGAAATGAAGGGATTTGGGTCATCGTAGATCGTTTGACCAAGAGTGCAAGATTCATTCCTGTTCGATCAACCAGGACTGCATCAAAGTTGGCTGAGCTGTATGTTAAGTGGATAGTTCGATTCCATGGTATTCCGAAGAGTATAGTGAGCGATCGAGACCCATTGTTCACTAGTGGATTTTGGAAAATCTTCCAGGAAGTTTTGGGAACTGAGTTGTGTTTGAGTACAGCTTATCACCCCCAAACAGATGGTCAGACTGAGAGAGTCAACCGAGTTTTGGAAGATCTCCTCAGAGCATGTGTTTTAGATTTCGGAGGATCATGGGAAGATCACCTTCATTTGGTAGAATTTTCGTATAATAACAGTTACTAGTCAAGCATTAGTATGGCACCATATGAAGCATTGTATGGAAGACCGTGTAACTCTCCGACATGTTGGTTAGAAATAGGAGAAAAGTTGATACTTGGGCCAGAAATGATTCGACGGACTTCAGATTGCATAGAAATCATTCGGCAACGAATGAAGGCAGCCCAAGACCGACAGAAAAGTTATGTCGATAAGCGTCGTAAGGATTTGGAGTTCGACGTAGGTGATATGGTATTTGTAAAGATTTCTCCACTAAAGAACGTTATTCGATTCGGGAAGAAAGGAAAATTGACTCTGAGATTTGTTGGACCATTCCCGATCATCGAGCGAATTGGAAAGCTCGCCTATAAATTGGAGTTACCAGAAATGATGTCGGGTGTGCACAACGTTTTTCACATATCATATCTACGGAAGTATGTGCACGACTCGAATACAGTGGTTTCTGCAGATAGCTGTGAAGATTTTGAGGTTGATCCAGTTGTTGAGAGACCTCGTAAGCCGCTTCGTGTTGTGGAAACTGACACGAAACAGCTTAGGAGAAAGGTAGTTAGGTTGCTCAAGATACAATGGAGTGATGATGTTAACGACTGTACATGGGAGGTGGAAGAGAGGATGAAGGCAGCTCATCCTGAACTCTTCAAGGTATGACCATAAGGTGTCGTGTCATCTCACGACATTGTAACTTGTTCTAGTTTTAGAATTCTGCATGCTAGGCTAGAATTGGACGCATGGTTTGTTGATTGCTATGGATGGTAGGCATGCGGAATAGTTTTGATTGCTCTTGTTTGTTTGGAATTTCAGGGGCGAAATTCCTAAGGGGGAGAGAATGTAACGACCCGTATTTTTACGGATCGAATGTTAGTAACCAATGTTATCAGGTCGTTAGTGTTGTTGATTCGTTCAGAGTTTGAGTCGTCTAGAGCTTAAGTCGTGTAGAAGTTAGGTCGTCTAGAAGTTAAGCCGTGTTGTAGCTTAGGTCGTCTGGGAGTTGGGTCGTGTGGAAGCTTAGGTCGTGGAGTAGGTTAGGTCGGGTGAGCGACTTAAGAGATTGGAGCGACCTAAGGAGTTTGGTCGTGTTGGGACTTAGGTCGTGAAGAAGGTTAGGTCATGGAGCGACTTAAAGGAGTTGACGACCTAAGGAGTTGACGACCTAAGGAGTAGACGACTTAAGGGGTAGGCGACTTAAGGGTTAGCGGTATAGGAGTAGCAACCTAGTTGACTGTGTGAGTTAACGACCTAAGAAGTTAGGACGTGGACGAGTTAAGTTAAGTCGTTGAGTCGCTATGCCATGTTAGTTAGGTCGTGGACAAGTTAAGTTAAGTCGTTGAGTCGTAAGTCATTAAGTCGTCCAAATGACTTAGGTAGAAATGCGGCAGTGTGATGAGTCGCTAAGTCGCGAAGGTCGTTAAGTCGTATCTCAGATTAGGTCGCGGCTTATGATAAGTCGTTAGGTCACGCATACGTGTTAAGTCGCGCAAGTGTTAGGTCAGGGGGATCTGCTAGGTCGTAGGTCGTGAGGATTTTTAGGTCGTAAGTCGTGGTGTTCTTAAGTCGTAGGTCGTGGGGTTTTTATGAGTCGTGGACGACTTAAGGGGGCGGACGACTTAAGGGATTTCCAGCCTATAAATACACGGTTCTATCTCACTTTTTGGGATCCGGATTTTGAAGCGACGAAGTCCTGCCATTTTGAGAGCTCGAGTTCTACACTTCTTCACTTCTTTTCTCCACTTTAATCTTGTGACTCCTTCCATCCTAATCGAAGATCAAATCGAAGATCCAAGAGCTCAGATTGAAGATCTACAACCTTCGAAGAGTGATTTCATCGTTTGAAGCGGAATTTTGGAGTTTCAAGTTAGATCCTTCGCTGTCCAGATCTGAAGTGTGTTTCTTTTGAGGTGTTTAGGTGATTCGATGAGTGGTGGTTATCTCTCACACGGATCCAAAGGAGTATATCGGATTGGTGGCTTGATTATGTGTTAAAATAGTAATTTCCATGCATTTTCTTAAAACTTAAGTATAGATCTATTGTTCATGATGATTTGACATCCATTTTACTACATGTTAACCTATGCATGTTCATTCATCAAGTTGTAGAGATATTGCTCAAGATTCATGCTTGTTAGATGTAGACTCTTTATTTACAAGATTGCCATTATTGTTATAATTGTTTATTAGATCATGTTTGAGTGCTTGATTACTTGGATTAATGATTGACTTGATTGATTGTTATAAAAATAGTTGATTGATGATTTGATTTGGACAAGTTGGTCGAAGGTGACTCAAAAGCTAAGGGAAAGGCTCTTGAATAAGAAAAGCTACTCGTGGCATATGACGTGGATGATAAAGCTTATATGGATAGATTTGATGATGATGTTGAGATGAGGCTTTGCTATGATGAGATGAAGCGAGGCATGATGTGAGATAGCCTTGGTTTAATCCAGACGGGGTCATTCCAAGCATTTTGATGACTCGGTGAAATGGTTCGAGTTTGAGGATAATGGTTGGCTCGAGAGGCGCTTGAGCTAGTATGAGAATAGTCATCGAGGAGGATGACTAGAAGGCTAAGATTTCATCGTTGTTGAAGGTTCTAGCAGGCTCAAAGCAAGAGTACGCTGGGCAGATTCGATAGTCCCAAAAGACTACAGTTGGTGGTCGAGTACTCTGGGCAGATTCGATAGTCCTAGGCACGGGCTGTGACGACGTGCAGAGTTCTGTCTAGAACCGGGGTTACCATTAACCCTTGATGGACGGCTGAAAGAATGTGCCGGTCATTCAATTAACGGTGGTATCGAAGCAAAGATAACAGTGATAGCCAGAGTCATGGATGTTTGGTTGTATCGTCATTCGGTCTCAAGAGCAATATTTTCTGGGTGCTTATCTGATCTTGGTTTAGGCCTTGGGGGTTTGTACTTGGAAAACATTGACCTTGACTCGAGTGATAATTGCTTTACTTTAAATGTTTGCTTTGCTATGTTTACTTCTGCTTAGTGTTTCTAGGGGCTATCACTGTAGAAAGAGGTGGAGTGGGAGGGTTGGATTCCTATTCCTTTTACCTTTATGCTCTTTTGGTATGTTGTTAGTTAATTTACCGCTCATTAAGACTGTTGTCTGACTCAAGGTTTTATGTTCAACTCTTATTACCTTGGGCTATTCATCCATTTTGGGATGGGCAGACTAGGTAGCAGGTGACAGGTGCTGTTCTTAGTTTCCAACGATGCTGATGACGAAGACGAGCTGGAGGCTTGCATATTATTTCCTTACTATATGTACTGGGTGTTCCGCTGCTTGTATAATTCTCTGAGTGATATGTAGTGAGGCTTAATGTATTGACTATTCAGATGTTTGTATTCAACTATTATGAAGCTATATTGATGAGATTCTATTTTGTGAAGCTTCACTATATATGTTCTCTATTGTATTTTATCCATGCTCTGTGAGTAATACGATAGATTCTGCTGTTTTAACTTGCCTTGACAATCGTCCATGGCGGCCTGGCACACTTTACAACGCACTATTTCCATGTTTAGTGCAGGAGTCATGGGCGGTCGTCACAATATTTATTCGAGTAAATTAAATTTACTATACCATCCATCGAGCCAGTCCGGATAACCAGAGAGATCAGAAAACTGGTTTTCCAACCTCAAGCCTAGACACTATCTCTTTGACACCCATAAAGCGGTCAAGTTATTTGATCGACTCTAAATAAAATAACATTTAACCATTCCATAAATCCTTAAAATCAACTTTAAAATACTTTATTAATCATTTCGAAATATTTACAAATGATTTGGAAAAAAGCGATTGCGTTTAAAACTATAATTCAAATATTATGAAAAATTGCTGCAGAAAAGTGCTCTGGAAAGTGCTTTTCAAGCTATATTGATCAAAGCGACTTTTTATCTTTTGGAAATTTACTTTTACAACTCAAACCACTTGTAAAACATTTTAAAAGATTTTTAGAATTTATTTCATATTTTTAAACAATTTTAAAATATCATTTTTAAAGAAATCCTTTTATGGATTCTGAACTGCAAAATCGCGATTTTTCCAAAAACTTGTTTTACTTATATCTCAAAATCTACTTATCGAAATTTCAATTTTCTTTCTTTATTTGAAAACAATGGATATAATAGTTCTGAACATTCTTATCTCGAAGAATTTCGAGCTATATTCTATTCTATATACTAGTTTGACTTTTATGGCGTGAAATCATGAACTGTCGTTGCGCGACGCGCCTAATTTTGACTAAATTTTCAATTACCTTTCAAACTTCACCAACACACTTTCATATGTTTATAAAACATTCCAAACTCATTTATAAACCATTTTAAAGAGGTTTAGCATTCCATATATACTAATTCATTAAATAGAGGAAAGTGATTTCCTTTGTGCTTATCGATGTGTATTTCCATGACTTGCATATATATTCAACATTCATATTAAACAATCATCATAAACAATCATAATCAAACATATATAATATCCAATAGCATATAATACTATAGTTTAGGAGTTTCTCACCTCGGGTTTAAACGATTAATTAAAAATCGGCTATAGCTCCGCTATTTGGATTGTAAAGCTCACGATCCTTCGAACTTAAGCTCCTAGGTGGCTCGTCCTAAGCTTGGGATGGCTTGAAGGGCTCACGGCCTAGGGTAGAGGAATAGGAAGGCTCAACCTTCAATGGAGGAGGTGGAGGCCGTGTATGTAAAGAGGAAGAGTGGAGTTTTGGAGTCGTTTTGAGGTGCTTAAGTGTATATAAGTAAATATTATATTTTTAAATTCTTTTTGAGAAATATTTTGGCATCATTTCCTTTAGGTTGGAAGCCATGAAAGTGTGGAGAGAAAGCTCAGGAAATGAAGAGAAAGATGAATGGAAACGAAGATGAGAGTGTAGGGTATTTGTAGGAATGGAAGTGGAGGAAAATATCTTGAATATTTTATGTAATGCATCATCACTTGCATCGCCACCCACTCCCTCCTACCTCACCTGGTTTCGGTCGCAAATACCCCCTCCCCCTAATGTGCTTGCAATGATGCTTGTACAATTGTGGACTTTTGGTTAGCTTAGGAAGTAAGGAGAAGAGAAATATCTTGGATATTTTATACATATATGTTTTTATATTTATATGTATATGCGTGCATATATGAATGATCATGTACATGAGAATATATCTTCATTTATGCACATGTATATGTGCACATGTATCTCCGCAACTTTGTACAACTTCCATGCATTGTACCGTACGAATCCCGATTTCGATTTTCAGCATATTTTCACTTTTTAGTTAATATACATATATTTGTAAACAAAAATTTAAAAATAATTTTCTAATCATTTTTAACTAATTAAAATGATCATATTTTATTTATAAAACCATATAGATTAATATTAATAATTATTTATGAAATTTCTATTATATCGATAAAGTGAAACGAATTTTTCTTATGATTTTAAATCAAGTATTTATATTTATAAAATTAATGATAAATTATTACTCTATAACTATTTAAAATGAGCTATCAAAATCATTATAATAATTATTAAATCATTTTAATCTTAATTAATTTAAATAATTAAATTTATTAAAGTGATATATTTACGGGTCATTATAGACTTCCCCCTTAAAAGAATTTCGTCCTCGAAATTAAGGATAAGAAGAAGATAACTCAGAAACAAATATATACAACGAAGTGATACACATGTATAAGATATAGCAAGTGACATAACCATAGGCCGATGAGTACACTATACAACATACAACTATGTATTAATTCTAAACTCAGAATAGGCTTTACGCATTCTCTCTTTTGTCTCCCATGTGCAATCTGCCGCGTCTCCACTCTAATGGACTTTGACTACTCTTACAATTTTCCTCCTAAACCGCTTCTCATCACGATCCATGATTCGCATAGGTTGCCTTATAACTACCAAATTAGGTTCAACTACTAAATATTCTTGGGCAGTTGTTCCAATAATTTGCTCTAGATCATGCATATATTTTTGTAAGTGAGATGCATGAAAGACATTATGCACACCCGACAACCTTTCGAGCAATTCCACACGATAAGCTAATGGGCCAATCTGCTCTAGAATAGGAAAAGGTCCAATATATCGAGGGGCCAATTTTCCAATTCTCTCAAATCTCACCACTCCTCTCATTGGAGAAACCTCAGGAATACATAATCTCCCACTGATAATTCCAAATTTCTATGCCTCTTGTCTGCATAACTCATTTGCCTGCTCTGGGCTTCTCTCATTTTCTTTTTGATCATGTTAATCTTTTCTGAAGCTTCTCTAATCATATCGGGGCCACATACCAATCGATCTTCGGTCTCGATCCAATATATTGGGAATCTACACGGATGACCATATAAAGCTTCATATGGGGTCATGCCGATACTAGCTTGATAACTATTATTATAGGAGAATTCTATAAGATGAAGGTAGCTTTCCCATGAACCTCCAAAATCTAAGATGCAAGCTCTTAGAAGATCCTCTAACACCCGATTTACTCTTTCTGTTTGTCCATCGGTCTAGGGGTGATATGCGGTGCTAATGTTTAGCTTTGTACCCAAAGCTGTCTGCAATGCCTCCTAGAACTTACCGGTAAAGATTGGGTCTCAATCACTGACTATGCTACTCGGGCCACCATGCAATCGAACTATTTCCCTCATGTATATTTCCGCAAGGCTTGCAGTAGTTCGTGTTGGCTTTACAGGGATGAAGTGCGCGCTTTTGGTTAGCCGATCTATAATGACCCAAATGCCTTTATTTCCCTTTCTTGATCAGGGCAAACCATCGATGAAAACCATCGATATTTGGTCCCATTTCTAAGTTGGAATTTCAAGAGGTCGAAGTGGTCCAGCAGTCTTTTGTTGATCACTCTTTATCTATTGACAATTTGCACACCTGCAAACATGGATGGAGATATCCCTCTTCATACTTTTCCACCAAAAATGTCTGTTTTATGTCCTTGTACATTTTTTAAACTCCTGGGTGGATATTAAGTTTAGACTGATGGCACTCTGTCAATACTTCTGGTCTTAAGTTGTCAACCTATGGGACGCAAATTCTCCCCCTCAACCGTAATATCCCACGGTTATCGATTTCAAAGCTTGAACCCCGCCCTTGGCATATTCTTTTAAAAATCATCCTTAGCCACTGATCTTCATTCTACTTGTTGGCAATTTTCTCTAGAAGGGTCGAGGTAACTACAAGTAAGCTATAATGGCAGGCTTTCTACTCAATGCATCTGCTACCATGTTGGCCTTCCCGGGTGTATATAAGATATCAAGATTGTATGAAGCGAGAAATTCTAACCAACGTTGTTGCCTCATGTTTAAGTCCTTCTAAGTGAAAAGATATTTCAAACATTTGTGGTCTGTGAAGAGCTCAAACTTTTCACCTATTTAAAGAGGGAATATTATTTACTAGGGTCAATCAAAGTCTATTTAAAATAAACTATAATGAATTCTTACCCAGTAGATAATGTCTCCACATTTTTAATGTGAACACAACGGCTAATAACTCCAAGTCGTGTGTTGCATAATTCCTCTCGTTGATCTTTAGTTATCTACTTGCATATGCAATGACCTTTCCTTGCTGCATTAGAACAACACCAACTCCCTCCCCACAAGCATTTGTATATACAGTAAATCCACTGTTTTCATCCGCTGCTGCTAATACGGAGTAG
Organism: Allium fistulosum; assembly: GCA_030737815.1. Classification (NCBI taxonomy): domain Eukaryota; kingdom Viridiplantae; phylum Streptophyta; class Magnoliopsida; order Asparagales; family Amaryllidaceae; genus Allium; species Allium fistulosum. The sequence continues at coordinate 926,757,438 of CM060906.1, forward strand.
TGGTTATTCTATTCTTAAGCTCTTGAAAAGCTTCTTCACACCTTTTGTGTCCACTCAAACTTCACATCTTTCATAGTCGGCATTGTTAAGTGGGAGGAAATCTTGGAGAAGTCTTGAATGAATCTTCGATAGTATCCTGCTAATCCCAAGAAACTGCGAATGTCCTTCGGAGTTTGGGGCTGTTTCCAGTCTAGAATAGTTGTAATCTTTGTTGGATCAACTACAATTCCCTTTCTTGACACCACGTGTCCAAGGAACCTTGCTTCTTTTTCCTAGAAGTGGCATTTTGAGAATTTAGCTTTCAGCACATTTCTCCTCAATATTTCTAATACGATTTCAAGATGCCCTTCATGTTCTTCCTCATTCTTTGAATATATCAAAATGTCATAGACAAAGACTAATACGAATTTATTGAGTACTTCTCTAAATACCCTATTAATAAGATCAACGAAATAGGCAGGAGCATTGGTTAGCCCAAGGGCATAACCAGCCATTCGTAGAATTCATTTGAGCTTTTGAATGTGGTTAAAGGAATGAAATCTTCCACAATCATTAACTGATGGAATCTGGTGGATAGGTCCATTTTTTAGAATACTCTAGCCCTATGTAATTGGTCAAACATATCATCTATGCGGGGTAGAGGATAATTGTTTTTTATTGTTCGTTTGTTTAGATCTCTATAGTCCATACACAACCTTAGCGAGCCATCATACTTTGCAACAAAGACCATTGTTGCCCCCCAACTTGAGCGACTAAGTCTTATTAATCCCTTCTTCAACGACTCATCAGTTTGTTTTCTTAATTCTTCTTTCTCTTTGGGAGCCATCTTCTGAATTGGTGAACGACTGGACTTGTGTTGGGAAGTAAATCTATGCAGAATTCAATTTCTCGATGGGGTGGTGAACTTTTTACTTCTTCAAAAACATCGGAAAATTCCCTTACCATGGGTATTTCTTCTAGATGTTTTTTGAACAAATTAAGTGCATATAGATAATTCTTCTTTTCTAGACTAGGGTTCTCGCATTTTATCACAAAAGGTCTACCTCTTCTATTTTGTAATAGCACTGTCTTTATATTGCAATCAAGAATAGCTTTATATTTGGACAACCAATCCATACCGAGTAAAATTTCAAATTCATCAAAGTTGAGGACTATTAGATCGCATGGAAAAATCTGGGATAGGTAAATAACTTGAATCCCTCTACAAGTCATAAAGAGATTAGTCGTACTACCTATCAGATTAGAAACACATATGGGACTATCTAATATATTTGGTTTAAGTTCAGGTCTATCAACTAATTTCTTGGAATAAAACTGTGGGAAGCCCTAGTATCAAACAATACTCTAACTAATATGTCATTAATGTCAATTTTACCTTCTAATACTCCCTTTCCCTTTGCACCTGTTGAGGTTGAAGGTTCATCTTTAATAGCAAACACTCTAGCTTGCTCTCCTTTCTTTACTAAAGGACATTCCATTATCATGTGCCCTGGCTTATAGCAGGTGTAACAAGTTCCCTTTTATCTCTTAGGATTTTTGCAGGTTGTGGAAAGATGATCCTTTTGTTGGCAATTATAACAGGTTACATCTTTCAACTGATATACTTCCGGCTTGTCTTGCTCGGGTTTCTTTCCCTACTGGTTAAATTTTCTTTTCTTCCAATAGTTGTTGCTATTACTTTGGGTTGTAGGTGGGTCTTTCTTGTCTAGGGTTTCGTGTCGGAAACCCATATCCACTAAATCCATGAAAGTCCTTTTCACATGCACCGTCATTCTATCTTGATATTGTTTCTTCATTCCAAAAATAAACATTTCATTCTTTTTCATAGGAGTGTCAATTAAACCAGGTCCAAATCATGATAATTCATTAAATTTTTTAGTATACTCTTCTACGGACATTTCCCCTTATTTCAAATCCATAAAGCTTCTGTAAAGGCATGCATTTCCAAAAGCAGACATATACTGCTCTTTAGATACCTCCTTGAATCACGTCCAAGAAAAATTATCTTTCGGTTCAGTCATAGTAATGGACTCCCACCAGACAAGAGCCACATCATGTAATTGCCAAGAGGCCGGGAATCTCTTCCGCTCGTCTGCAATATTTAGCCCTTTGAAAATCCTTTCACATGAATGGATCCTGCTTGAACTTCTATGATAGATTCCATTCCCTTGAACGGCTTTCCTCCCAAACTGGTATAGTCCTTGCATAAAGTGGCAAAGCTGATTTGAGGCTGTATCCAAATTGTTGCTTCTTCGATTATTGTGGCGGAGGGAGTTCGACCATTTGTGTTTGTGGTACTGCTACTTCCCCTTCCTCGTCCTCTTCTTCCACTCATTTCCTACTACCTACATATAGTAAGGAAATATCTTTTTAGAATATATAGACGAGATATCTTAGGGAATTGGCATAAAGTTTAAATATACCTTTTCAGATAAAAAATTTAGTGGAAATTAGCCACAAGGGCCTCTTTAGCAAGTGGAATTAGTTTCTAGGACACACAACTGAAATAATTACTTTCAAGGACAAAACGTAAAATAATTAGTTTATAGGGCCTAAAAACCTATGAAATTATGTCCTTGAAAGTAATTGGACTGCTGACTTTGTCCTTTAAAGTAATTATTCTGCTGACTTTGTCCTTGAAAGTAATTTCTTTGAATGTGTGTCCTAGAAACTAATTGGACTGCAAAGTTTGTCCTTCTGGTGAAATTCCCCAAAAATTTAAGTGTGCACTCTCCTAGACTAAACTCATTCTAAGGCATTACTAACCCTATCTCGAATGAGTTGACCCCATTAAAGCTTAGGTATTCACTCGACCATAAGCTATGATGCCAAATGTGACGACCCACCTCCTCGACTCTTAGAAATCGACATTATACATCCTTGGTATTCACGTGCCGCAAATCCAAGTGCCGGAGAGGTAGATTATTATGGGGTAAAAGAAAATAAAAATAGAAGACAGAACAATAATAGAATCTCACATCGTATTTAACAAGTGGTAATCATTTAAGTAGTACATATAATCACTCTCAAAGTGAGATATCATAGTCATGATAAGTACTAACCCAGTTGGGATAGTTATAATGACCTATCCCTACAGGTGCTGGTAGATACATATACATAATACAAACATAGGGAAAGTGGTAGTAATAACAAAAAGATCTGAATTGCTTCATGCTTAATGCTTCATGCTCCTTGCTCCATGCTCCAAAATGCTCCTAATTAGCTAACTACTAGGCTGCCTGGGGAAAATTAGGGCACCCAAAGTTTAAGGAGGAAGAATAATAAAATTTGGGTTAGTCATAGGACTAGTGCGAGAAACTTAAAATATGTGTTTGAAAAAGAAAAGTATCTCATAAGACCACGCCCATGCATAAATACGGATGAGTTTTTACCTTATGATAACCAAAACATTTGATATGCAAAATCATTTGATATTATTTTTAATGATATTCCTTTGAAAACATTTGCAAGCAAACTTATTAATCTTAGCCAAAATCGTTACCATTATTAAATTCAGGATATGTTACGCTCTACAAACAAAACTCTTGCATACAATGGCAGGTAAGGGACTACCTTCTGTAAAGTACATATTTAGAGGAATGGACCGAGGATACACAAACAATCATCCGCATCTGGAAAGATTGTTCTATCCCTATTTGGCATTCATACATGGCTTGGATAGAAACCGAATATGACGTCACCCCGATCATAACCAACCTATTTGGGATCCCATAGCATACACCACATACTCGACATATAGAGAGTAATCTAGAAATGATGACCATATCCTAATGGTTGTGAACCATATAGCCTTGCAGTGTACCCTGTTTAAGCCATTACTGGGTGATGAGGCCTGATGTGCACGTAAATGTGCATATTTTTACCACCATATTTAATCTATTTAAATTAAATAAATGATCATATTGGGTATTTTAGCTTGTTTAAACCAAAATTCAAATTATTTGAAATTGTCACATATTCATCTTCATATATGGGCAAAATGGTCATTTTTATGCATTAATTAAATTGTGAAAATTTACTTGGAATTTTCTATGTTGTTTTGTAGGAAATTTGTTGAATTTTACATGTGGTTACATGATGATATATGCATGCATAAGAGTGAAGAGAACAAATGAAGATGGAAATAATTCAAAGTGAAGATAATGGAGGACCCCACCTACCCACCTACCTTAATGTACACATTAAAGGCTAATGCACATGCTTATGGAATTAATGGCTTCATGTACACTTAAGTGATGATTAATGGATGCTAATGGTTACTTGGCCACCACACTTCCTAAGAGGGTATTTTGGGCATTCCCCAAAAATATGAATTAGGGTTTAACACATGTATAAAATCCCCTTATGTTTCATGTAACCTCTCTCTCCCTCTTTTAGTCTCTCTTAGTTTAGTTTAGGCCTGAGGTAGCGATTACCTTTCACATAGCACATTCCACTTTGAATGCCACATTGTTATCACATAGTCACACGATTGATTTCTACAAACATATAACTCCTGAGTTCGTATGTCTCAGGAAAGAGTGTTAAGCTAAGAGAAGTTGCCTTCTCCGCCATCAAACAGATGATACGTTCATAGAGATCAATTTTTGTAACTAGAAATGCAACATTGTACATTCGTCCATACAAGTTGCCCATGAATAGGACAAATCGAAGGCACTCTTCTACCACATCTTATTGGGAATTACCCTTAGGATTAGTAGCGAGAAGTCCTTGCATCGAACATCTTAAATGAAGAACTACTGCCACATAATATTATATAGGAAAATTCCACCGAGGGTTAGCGACAAGCAACCCTACATTCCATCTTCCAAAATCATATTCATGTCTTCACTTCGAATACGTAAATTAGTTCGAAGTGGTCTTTGGATAAGAATTACAAAAGTCGACCCCGGTTCCTTCGAACAAATCATCGATAAAAAGATATTCTATGAATAGGGAATCATTCTTTAATTGATTAATTTCCTTTTATCAAAATATCTTCTGAAGATATATATTTCAAAAATATTCTTTCTGGTATATACGGAATCATAAAAACTCTCTTATCAAATCCTTTGATTACTTTAAAACCTTTTTAAACTTGGAATAATTCAAAATCATTTCATTTTTCACTTTGGAAATATATTAATCTAAGTAAACCAAATTTACTATCCCATCTGGTCGGGCTAGTCCGAATAGCCAGGGAGAGCAAGAAACTGCTTTTCCAAACTCAAGCCTAGACACTATCTCTCTAACACCCATAAGGCGGTCAAGTTATTTGATCGACTCTAAATCATTTAGCATTTAACCATTCCATAAATCCTTCAAATCATCTTTAAAATACTTTATTAATCATTTGGAAATATTAACAAAAGATTTGAAAAAGAACGGCTGTGTTTAAAACTATATTCTAAAACTTACAGAAAAGTGCTGAAGAATAGTGCCGTGGAAAGTGCTTTTAAGCTATATTGAACAAAATGACTTTTTATCATTTGGAAATTCATTTCTACAACTCAAATCACTTTCAAAACATTTTAAAAGATTTTTAGAGTTTATATCATATTTTTAAACAATTTTAAAATATCATTTTCAAAGAAATCCTTTTATGGATTCCGAACTGCAAAACCGCGATTTTTCCGAAAACTTATTTTACTCATATCTCAAAATCTACTTATCGAAATCTCGATTTTCTTTCTTTATTTGAAAACTATGAATATAATAGTTTGGAAAATTCTTATCTCGAAAAATTCCAAGCGATATTCCATTTTGTATACTCGTTTGACTTTTATGGCGTAAAATCTCGAACTACCGTTACGCGACGCGCCTAATTTTGACTAAAATTTCAATTAACTTTCAAACTTCATCAAAACACTTTCATATGTTTATAAAACATTTCAAACTTATTTATAAACCATTTTAAAGAGGTTTAACATTCCATATATACCAATTCATTAAATAGAGGAAAGTGATTTTTTTTGTGTGCTTATCGACGTGTATTTCCATGACTTGCATATATATATACATATATATATATATATATATATATATTCAATATTCATATTAAATAATCATCATCAATAATCATAATCAAACATATATAACATCCAATAGCATATAATACTATAGTTTAGGAGTTTCTCACCTCGGGTTTAAACGATTATATAAAAATTAGCTATAGCTCTGTTATTTGAATTTTAAAGCTCACGATCCTCTGGACTTAAGCTCTTAGGTGGCCCGGCCTAAGCTTGTGATGGATCGAAGAGCTCACAGTCTAGGGTAGAGGAATAGGAAGGCTCGGCCTTCAATGGAGGAGGTGGAGGTCGTGTATGTAGAGAGGAAGAGTATAGTTTTGGAGTCCTTTTGAGGTGCTTAAGTGTATATAAGTATATATTATAATTTTAAATTATTTTTCAGAAATATTTTTGCATCATTTCCTTTAGGTTGGAAGCCATGAAAGTGTGGAGAGAGAGCTTAGGAAATGAAGAGGAAGATGAATGGAAATGAAGAGGAGAGTGTAGGGTATTTATAGGAATGGAAGTGGAGGAAAATATCTTGAATATTTTAAGTAATGCATCATCACTTGCATCACCACCCACTCCCCCCCACCTCACGTGGTTTCAGCCGCAAGTATCCCCCCAACCATGTGCTTGCAATGATGCTTGTACTAATGATGGACTTTTGGCTAGCTTAGAAAGTAAGGAAAAGAGAAATATCTTGGATATTTTATATGTATATGTTTTTATATTTATATGCATATGTGTGAATATATAAATGATCATGTACATGAGAATATATCTTCATGTATGCACATGTATCTCCACAACGTTGTACAACTTCCATGCGTTGTATCATTACGAATTCTGATGTCAAGTCCCGGTCATATTTTCACTTTTTAGTTAATATACATATATTTGTAAACAAAATTTGAAAATAAATTTCTTATCGTTTTTAACTAATTAAAATGATCATATTTCATTTATAAAACCATATAAGTTAATATTAATAATTATTTACAAAAAATTTATTATATTGATAAAGCGAAACAAAATTTTCTTCTGATTTTAAATCAAAGTATGTATATTTATAAAAGGGGTTTTTAGGCTCAGGGAAAAAGTTGGAGAAAAGTTTAGTTTTAGGGACAAGAAGTTTGCTTTTTAGGATGAAAAACAATTTTTAGTGTAAAACACAGAATGATAGTTGCAACTATCATTTTCTGTTGACACTATAATGTGTCATTCAGAGTAAAAAACAAACTTGCTGTCCGTGAGACTAAATTTTTTTACAATTTCTTCCCTGTGCCTATTTTTCTGTTTATAAAATTAATGATAAATTATTACTTTATAACTATTTAAAATGAGCTATCTAAATCATTATAATAATTATTAAATCATTTTAATCTCAAATAATTTAAATAAATAAATTTATTAAAGTGATATATTTGTGGGTCATTACATATATACACTATTCTACACCATTAATAATTAAGGCCATATAAGGTAATCCCTTATTACACCTTTAATTATGGATTTAACTCCATAACCTCTATTAGCTACCTTCGTAAGAATTTAATGCTATTAACTACACTATTAATACTAATCAATACGTTCAATGCACTATAATCATTACATTATTAACTTAATAATCAACACGTTAATAATATATATACGCACGAGATTCGTATAACATATATCTAATCACACGCAAGAAATTGCTAATTAATTTAAATGTCAAACTCTTACAAGTCCCAAACTCCAAACAAAAATAGAGCTAATATCCTTAGCCAACAACTGACTTATATACAAAAAGAAATAATACCAAACTCATCTCATATTAACATAATAGAATTTACCTCTTCTATTTCAAGGAAAACAAGTCTTATAATTAGATCTTTCATATTCTATTCAACTTGTATACAAAACATCTTGAAGCAAAAAAAGGTCCATACTTGTTTAATTTACATAATAGGCTATGCAAACTACGGTATAATAAATTTCACACTGTGCACACCATTTCTAACTTTATTTGCTTTTAGAACTCTTTTTATACTTCAAGTGAAATCAAAAGAAATAAAGTGGAATAGATTATCTAAATCTCAAGTATAGATAATCCTACTACGTTAATTCAAACAATTGAAATTCCAACATATTCAAAGATTGACATTTTATTTAGGAAAATTTTGGGGGTTTTAGATGTTATGTTTTCGTTTACCAAAATTTTCAAGGCATACATCAAATCCGAATAAATACTACTCAATTATAAAAATATGAAAAACTTGATATTTCTACTCATAAATAATTGGTTGCTTCCTAAATGGATTCGATTCCACCATTCCCAATTCTCTTTAAGATCTCTCTCTTTTAGAATATACAACAAAGTGAATTGCATATAAAAATTAGATTTAGAATCAGAAACTATAGAGGAATAAAATTAGAAATAAAAAGAATTAAATATCTAAACCTCTTATCTGGAAATCCTAACTGATTCTGAAATCTAAAAAAGAAGAAGAAGAAGATGAGATCTAATTTATACGCTCCTAATTCTCTGTTAGATCTTCCCCCTTTTGAATATACAACAAATGGATTGTATATAGATTAGATTTAAAATCAGAAACTAGAGAGAAGGATTGGTAATTTAATTTAGCTAGAGACTAGAATTCTTTACCTGAATATTATGGTTTTTGGAAACCTAAGGGGACGGTATTTGACGGAGCTCCGCTGCTGCTTTTAGAATTTTATGAAGAAAAGTGAGGGGTCTAGAGGTCTATTTATAGAGATGAGAAGGAACAAGAAGCGTTGGATTAAAAATAGTAGAATCCAGGTTGTTTAGGCCACAATTTACCCTAGCCGCCAGCACCACACCGTTGGACCGCTCACTTACAAGCGGCCGATAGCTAACTGTTGATCGCTTGCCCATAAGCGGTCGACCGGTCCATGTATTTTAGACATGTTGATTTCTTTCTATTGTTTTGTTATTTATTAATCTAATTAAATTATATGTTAACCAGGTTAGCGCAAACGTTAAGTATCCTTTAACGTTGTAAAATTTCACACTTAGATATTTAAATTTTAAATTTAAACTCGTTTGAATTATTTTAAATTCAAAAACTTTAAACGCCCATAACTTCTCTGTTTGAACTCCGATTTCAACATATTATATATGAAAATTGATTGGAAAATCACCATGGATGCAAAGTTGCAACTCTCATGGTCAAATTTCAACATTTAATTTTTTTTATTTTTAACCTTATTTTAATTATTTAATTTTTTATTAAATTTTATAGGGTGTTATAATTTTTTAGACTAAAATCCTAAGTGTTTTTTTATTTTTCATGGTAGTTTCGTGTAACGATAGGGGGGCGACCATGCAGGGAATAGTTCGTTAGCTCCTCCTCTATCTCATGACAATTTTTGTGATGCCTATTAATTTGCTGGTTGTCAACAGTGGCTATAGCCAGAAAGTTCATCGTTGATGAACTTTGTGTTTTATTTGTTTAAATACTTTCTGAACTTGCCAAGCTTGCTGAAACTACCGACAACTTCACTCGAGGTTATCACAAGTTGATACTTGACAATGCAGATTGAAAGTTGAGTTGCTAGACTATTGTCATTCTAAAATCGACGACATAAAGGCCAGTGCTTCCATGATCAACGACTTACAAGCTAACGTGGGTTGACGTGTTATGGGCTATCGCTGGTTGATCCATTATCATGGATTGAAATGGAAGCTATCGCAGGTTACTATTGCAAGTCGCTGATAGGTATCGAACATCGACATGAAGCATCACATGTTGATCTACCGTTGAACGCAAAAATTTGCAATCACGGGTTGACAAGATGACGGAGAGAATAGCTGTCGCAGGTTGAGGGAAGGAGTTGTCGTAGGTTGAGGGAAGAAGCAAGTTGCCATCGCAAGTTGGAGGAATAGCAGTCGTAGGTTGAGGGAAGGAGAAAGTTGTTATTGCAGGTTAAGGAATTCTTGCGGTAACTATTTTCTGAATTTAAAATTAAAAGGTTTTCAAATAATGATAAATTTATATCTTTTTAAAAAATATTCGAATTTGAATTTTTTTTTACCAACTCATAAAAATACTTTCTACTATTCAAAAATTTCAATTTTTTTAAATTAAGGCATTTTGATCATTTTCAAAACCTTGAGTTCGACTCTTAATGCACCAAACCAATTTTTGGTCAATATCCAAAATAATTTTAAAAGATATATAATTCAATGAGAATTCCAAATATGCAGATAATCAAAATAAGGATTGTCCAAAATATTCAAAATCCATGTGTCATCCTTCTTTTATATGCAAATGGTATAAACTTCGAGTACGTATGTAATATTCTTTGTCCAATAGTCAATACGTAAAAATTAAAAGTTATCTCCTTCTTCGTAGTTCAAGATGTCAAAAATAGGGCTGATATGCAATTTCATATTTCTATAGGTCCTTATATCCAAAAGTTCAAGTCATCTTTATATTTTGTTTGCCATTAAAATAGTCCTCGAGCTCTCAAGTGAGCTTAGAAATGTCAATTCTAAAAAATGATTTGTGCTAAGAGGGAGAAATAAGGAAGGAGCCCCTTTTTATCTGGTGCAAGGTCCTTATTTATAGTGGTTAAAGAGGGATGTGACTTGCTCGCATTGGTATATCAAAGCTGACGCAGATTGATGACTTGACAAGATGGATGGTCATGATGGTGTCATATATCATAATCTCGTGAGTTAAGTATCCCACAAGGATCACTATCTTGGTTGTTGCATTAACAAAGATGACATGGTTGTATAAGAGTGCTTTGGAGCTTTATTACTAATTGAACATAAACCCTTCTTCATATTAATGCATTAGCTTTTCATGCAATTGATTTATCTCTATTCTTTTATGTTGAATATCACCTATATCTCATTATCTTGTACTAAATTGCTTGGTTTAACGAGAAACCAACGACATGCTCTTGATGTCTCTATTTCCAATTTAATAACCTTTCTTCCAATATTTTTGATAACTCTTTTGTATCGATGATAGTTCTTTGCTTGCGATAGCTTCTTGACCTTTGGTATTACTCGATCTTGCCTTTTGATAGCTTGACATCTTGACATGCAATATCTTTGCATTGTCAACTTCCAGTAGCTTTTGCACCATCAACATTAGATGACTTTCAGTATGTGATAGCTTTGGTACCTTCAACATGCAATGACTTATATATCCACAACATGCGATGACTTCTATGTTCACATCATGCGATGACTTCCATGCTCTCAATATGCAGGGGCTTCCATATTCTCAACATGCATGCGACGACTTCCATATTCTCAACATGCGATGTCTTTTGTATTCTCAACATGCAAGGACTTTATTTTTCAACATGCGATAGCTCTGCCCTTGTTGTTCGATGGCTTTGCATTGTCAACCTTTGGTACCATTGCTATCTCAACCTTCGATAACTTTACGCCTCATTCATATCTAGAAATTTTTAGGTGTAACACACTTTAAAAGTGGACATGTACATGTTGAATGTCACTAAATTTCAAAAAATGTTATTTTTGCAATAATTTTTCGACGAAACTATTTGTAAAATTTATCTCAACACGTTCAATTGCTTTAAAAGTAGGGGGTTGAACCAAAACCTGCCATATTCAACATGGGCTATTAAAGTCTGCATACAGATAATATGCGAAAGGTCGCAAGTTCGATTCTCTCAGTTCGTGTAAATCTTTCGCAATGAATCAGTGCCTCCTTCTACCAGTTTGATTTCTGTCATTGAGACACTTTCTAGTTAACCGTTTCCAAGTTGAAAAAGAAAAAAAAAAAAGAAAAAGGAAAAGAAAAAGAAAAAATAAATAAATAAAATCACGGTTTGAATCAAAACCAGCCAGACTCAACTTGGGCTTGAGGTCTTAGAGTCGTTAGACCCAGAATACCCATCACATAATGGAAATTATACACATTCATTTTTCTAGAACGTTCCATTCGGTAAAATTTCGCGGGTTAGTCTTTCCCCTTCTCCAAGCTTAAACATGAGGTTTATAACTAGGGTTTTAGCCTCCTCATTCTGTCTCTTCGCGTTTATTTTAGACTGTAAAAGCTTGTTCTTCTCCATTCAATAATCTACGATCCGTCAATGGCGAATGGTTCGGTTCTCATCTCCAGACTGGCTAGGTCGAAAGCCTTAGCTTCTAGATTATCTTCTGCTCTTAATCAGGTATAATGATAAAACCTCTGCTATTGTTTGTTCATGTGATAATAATGTAGCTTCTGATTGGTTTACTCAACATACGATGTGAGATATAAAACAAATGTTCTGAATCTGTTTAGTGGATTTGTAGAAATGAACTTCCGATTTCGAAGTTACTAGTATATAAATTCGTTATTTATGAGATACGTAATTTTAGTCCTTTTCATTATTCAGCTCCTGGTATAGATGACAATAATGATGCTACATCCTCAATCTTTTAGCAGCTAAAGCAGCTGTATTTATTTGAATTGTATTAGAATTGAGGTTGCTCCATTGAATTCGTGAGCTGTTATGTTTTTTAAATTTCTATTTGTATTTACAACATACACACACACACACACACATATATATATATATATATATATATATATATTATATTATTATTATTATAATAATTTGTAAGATCGTTAAAGTTATTTATAAATTTAGGTGAAGATAGGGAAATATCGCCCGATAGAAGTATTGTCCAATAGGAATATTGAATTGCTTAATCTTGTATTCAACTATGATTGAACTTTAGTCATGTCTTCCTACTTGGGCTTTTATCATCATTTTATGGATTGAACTTTGTGTTATGAGTGCAGGTGTCTAATGGATCACTTTTGGCCTCTCAGAGATGGGTATCCGCAGCAAGGACTTTTAGGTAAAGTTGTGTTGCTTAAACTTTTTTTCTTTTGACTTTGGCATCAGCGGCTATTATTTGTTTCTTACCATCGGTGATTGGTTACAGTTCAAAGCCTCCTGGAAATGATGTTATTGGTATTGACCTGGGTACTACTAATTCATGTGTAGCAGTCATGGAAGGCAAGGTAAATACTAACCATAATTTCAGTATATTCTTATAATCATGGGATGATGCTTCTTATTTAATTTTGCACTTAAAGTAATTTAAAAAGGCAACACAAGGTTATGTAAATGATTAAATTGGTGATCAGAAGATAACTGCAAACCCTTCAAGGGTCCTGCAAAATAATGCCAATTCGGCTGCTAGGTTTTAACTGTCGTGACAGACCACAGGGTAGCAAACATATAAGGTTTATAACTGTCTTTTGTTTAGCCATTATTATACTGCTCCTCTAACTGATATGATTTTCTGAAATTCAAGTGTTCTTTTGTCATTTGACAAACAAAACAAAATCAGGATTCTTCACTGCAACATTTTTTCTTCTTCTATTTCTTGAACGTACCTTGTATATATCTTGATTCTTTTCTGATTTAACAGTCACCAAAGGTAATTGAGAATGCTGAAGGAGCCAGAACCACTCCATCAGTCGTTGCTTTCAATCAAAAAGGTGAAAGGCTGGTAGGTGTAGTGGCAAAGCGTCAAGCTGTAACTAACCCAACAAACACCGCATTTGGCACAAAGCGATTGATCGGTAGAAGATTTGATGACCCACAAACTCAAAAAGAAATGAAAATGGTTCCATACAAAATTGTGAAAGCACCCAATGGTGATGCTTGGGTTGAAATGAGCGGACAGCAATACTCACCAAGTCAAATTGGTGCCTTCATTCTTACAAAAATGAAGGAAACTGCTGAAGCTTATCTCAATAAATCTATTTCAAATGCTGTCATTACCGTCCCTGCTTATTTCAATGATGCTCAAAGACAAGCAACAAAAGATGCTGGTAGGATTGCTGGATTGAATGTTCAGAGAATTATAAATGAACCTACTGCTGCAGCTCTCTCATATGGAATGAATAATAAAGAGGGGTTGATTGCTGTGTTTGATTTGGGTGGTGGTACTTTTGATGTTTCCATTCTCGAGATCTCTAATGGAGTTTTTGAGGTACTCTTCTTTAACCCATCTTTTTGTTCATCAACCATTTGAGTCCCTTGTTGAGAAATTGCATCATTTACTGTATGTTTATGAAGTTTGGCTAGTAGTAATTTGCTATGTTGTGGATAGCCTAGTCAACTACATTCTTCATGACTTAAATGTAAACATGATATGAACAATAATCAGATTTAACCTTTTCAGGTGAAAGCTACAAATGGAGACACCTTCCTTGGTGGTGAAGACTTCGACAGTGCATTGCTTAACTACTTGATCAAGGAATTCGAAAGAACAGATGGAGTCGATCTATCAAAGGACAAACTAGCAGTGCAACGTCTAAGAGAAGCAGCAGAGAAGGCAAAAGTCGAGCTTTCATCCACCACCCAAACTGAAATCAACCTTCCCTTCATAACAGCAAATCAAAGCGGCCCCAAACACTTCAACATAACCCTAACCCGCTCCAAATTCGAAAACCTAGTCAACAACCTCATCGAAAGAACCAGAATCCCATGCAAAAACTGCCTCAAAGACGCAGGCATAACTGCAAAGGAAGTGGACGAAGTCCTACTAGTAGGTGGCATGTCTAGGGTTCCCAAAGTACAAGAAATCGTACAAAACATCTTCGGTAAAGCCCCAAGCAAAGGAGTGAATCCCGACGAGGCAGTCGCTATGGGAGCAGCGATTCAAGGAGGGATTTTAAGAGGTGATGTAAAAGAACTACTACTTCTCGATGTAACCCCGTTATCATTAGGGCTAGAAACACTAGGTGGAATTTTCACTAGACTGATCAATAGAAACACTACTATACCAACCAAGAAGAGTCAAGTGTTCTCGACTGCTGCCGATAACCAAACACAAGTAGGAATAAAAGTTTTGCAAGGAGAAAGGGAAATGGCAGCTGATAACAAGCTTTTAGGAGAGTTTGAGCTTACGGGCATCCCACCTGCTCCCAGAGGAATGCCCCAAATTGAAGTTACGTTTGATATCGATGCTAATGGTATAGTTAGGGTTTCTGCAAAGGACAAAGCAACGGGTAAAGAGCAAGAGATTACTATTAGATCATCAGGTGGGTTATCTGAAGATGAGATTGAGAAGATGGTTAAGGAAGCTGAGCTGCATTCACAGAAGGATCAGGAGAAGAAGGCGTTTATCGACTTGAAGAATACAGCTGATACGTCGATATACAGTATCGAGAAGAGTTTGGGTGAGTATAGGGAGAAGATACCGAGTGAGGTTGCTACTGAAATTGAAACTGCAGTTTCGGAGTTGAGGCAGGCGATGAGTGGTGAAGATTTGGAGAAGTTGAAGGCTAAACTGGATGCGGCTAATAAGGCAGTGTCTAAAATTGGAGAGCATATGCAGAAGGGTAGTGGTGGAGGAGATGGTTCATCTTCTTCTGGTAATGCTGATGATATCCCTGAAGCAGAGTATCAAGAGGCTAAGAAATAGGTTTTTTGTTTGATTTTATTTATATTTCTTGGATAAAATGGGTCATTTTTAAGCTCAATATGATTAGTTTGTTGTATTTTTAATTACGAAGGAAGCAAGTGATTGGGCATCCAAACATTTCTGATTATGTTTTGTGATTGGTATATGTTGGAAGTATTGGAACTTTAATGTGATTTGCGCTGTGGTGCCTAACAATGGTTGGTGTTGCCAATTAGGAAGCATATCGTCCACCTTTGTTTCTTCATCGGAATGCATGTTATTGTAGACGGTTATGGTATGGGGTTTTGAGTATAGCTATACGTTTGATGTTACATTTATTTTTAAATTCTCTGGTCCCACATTTCCTACTCTTTCAATCACCGACTGTCTCTTAAATTGCCTTTACTCAATATATCATCTCTTTTACTCGATATATCGTCGCTGTGCAAGTTGAAAACATTGGATCTGGGCACAGGCTTGTCTATACTCAGGTCTGCAACGTTATCGACATCCATGGATTCGGATTTAAATAGCCAGTTCTGCAGCGTTGATGGATTTAAATAGCTAGTTCGTAGCTGCAACCCTTGTTTTACTGACGTTGTTTTTCTACATGCTTGAACCTCGTGCTGCAGCCTGAATCATTGATGTGATTTTTTGGATTAGCAGTAGCTTGATTGTCATTTAGCTTGTGGCTTTGTAGATATGCCTGCATGTCTTTACTATTATCAATGTCGTTCCATACTTCAGATAAGATTTATATCGTGTTCCTTCCATATACGTGGTATTATGTTGTTGATGTTAGTAGAATGTGTGCAAAATCTTCCTCGAGTGATTTAGGTCCAAATAATTTATTGATTTCAGCCGCTTTATCTTTGATGGATGCACCGTCCTTATGTTGTATTTCCATTTTTCCCCTTCAGTTTTTGTTCATAAATAATTGGAACAATCACAATTAAAGAAATAGATATAATTAGTTTCACAGTCAAAATTGCATTGTACACACCTGGTATTTTTGATGTTTTGCCACTTCATGATTTTATCTTTGGTTCGAAGTCTGTCTTTATTTGCAAAATATGAACAGGACAACTAAATTAATTCCAAATGCATTTATATCGATCCACTTCGGTTGGCTCCCTCTAATACAGTTCCATACTTTTTTGAAAGAGAAGTTACCATTTTTATTCAATGTCCATCCCCAACTTGTCTTTCTCAGATAGTTGGTTTATTGATAAATTTTTGATGATTTTGATGCTTTCTTTGCAAATGTTTGCAGCAGAATGAAGTTCTAGACACCAAATGCATTTTTAATGATTTCTACTACATTTTCATTAGCATTTCCAAGAAGTACGGCATTGTTCCACCCATACTTTTTGTTGACTAGAGATTTAGCCAATCTCAAAATGAGACTAGTGCACAAATGTTACTTGCTAACATTAGGTTAAAATGTCGAAAATGAGGAAGAACGCGAACAACTAAAGTAAATAACATCAAATATAGAGTGGCTCGACAAACTTCCTACGTCTACTATGAAGATTTCTTACTATATATCTCTTACAATTACTGGGAATTAAAAAAGAATAACAAGAAAATAAAGCACCAAAAACTAAAAAAAAGCTAGTGATCTCAAGTTCTTAGGGTTTGATTTGTTGTGTGAAGATCTTTGGTTGTATGTAGTACTCAGAATTCTTATAATTTTCAACCCCTTTGAAGTGTTAATGCATGAGGTACTTATAGTAGCTGCAATGGATGATAGATCACCGAGATTGTGCTGTAAAACTGATAGGAATAGTTCCTGGCCGTTGATCTGGTAGAACCGGTAGATGGAAGATAGTTGTAAAGGAGCAAGGGGATGTGCGGTTGAAGAAATATACTCACTGCCCTCTGTACCATGCGCAGTTAATGCGCATTTAATGCCGATCATTTGCTATATCAATTCAGCCGCTTGGCTACAGCGCTTTGTATAGATCATCGGACAGCTTGTCCTTTACTTTTGCGTGCATATGTGGCAATGCTTGCTGAGCTGGCTAGCCAGCTTCTGAAAACACAAAGGAAACTAAGAATTATTAAGACTAGGGCGGGTGTAAGGCGACGGAGGGGGCTGCTTCGGACTGGTCATGGACGGCTGTACTGAAGCCGGGCAAGGGATAAGTCATGCATGAGCCGCCTTTTCAAGTATGTTGGTTGCTTAAGGCAGTCTAGAGTATTGTTGGTCGGTAATAGAAGCGACGCTGATATATATGGGCTGACTGAGGGTTCGACCAAGAGGCGGTTGGTATGAGGGAGCCTATCATCTTCGAGCTGAGCTGGAGTGGAGGGCTATACTTTGCTTTGTTCTTGTCAGCAGGCTGTGAAGGTTGCTTAGAGATAAGATGGGCGGGCTCAATTTTGATGCTTTGTTGAGTAGAAGGGTGGGTTTGAGACCAACTTGAGTTAAAGGATGGCCTATGGGGTCGATCATAGAATAGGTGAGCCGACTTTGATCAGACCAGACTGCCTTAATCGACCAACTTACATGTGAGAAATTTGAGCAACATTTTGTCCCCTAAGTCTGTATCCATATACGGGTATGGACTTGTCTAATAACAAAGATCTCGCCGGTCAATGGCTTTGTTACGCATTTAATGCGCTCTCCATGTGGCATCGTGCTATCGGATGCGACAGTTTGCTTTTTCAGACGTAGCAAGGGTCACGTGTTTTCGACATGGGTGGAGTGACAGTTGCATTCATTACACCTAAATGGTTGAGATTTAAAGACGATTCAAATCCCATGGTCAATATTAGAAGGATAGGTTTATAAAAGATGTTCCTCTTCTTCTTATCTTTTATTGCAAAAGAAAATCATAAAAGCCATTAAGAAACTCAAGCATCCTCAAAACTTCTGACTTCTTCAAATACTCTTTGATCGAAAAAGTGAGTTCCTCCGCCTCTTCCTTCGCCGTGGCAGGCATCACTGTCATGGCAAAATATGAATTTTTTGTTGCTTATATGTGTGTGTATGCATATATCTTTTTGCTTTTGACTCCTTTGCTATAAATGCTATAATTGACCATGAAGTTTTAATCTTTTCATGTTACGATGCGAAATCACTTTTCCTGGCCATCTTCCAATGCCAATCAACCATCGATGCCTTGCCAGTGGCGATTGATCGATGTTGATGGGCTTGGGTGGGCCTACAAATATTCATATGATCATATTAGCATTTATTAAGATAACGAGTCATGGGTCGAGCCCAACTTTGCATGCATGGGCTTTAAGCGAATTATATAAAATTGATAAGAGGTTGTAAGGCTGAATACTTAGCTTAGGAGCTGGGTCGTGAGCTGACCTTTGTGGGATACCCGACATAGGTACGTCATGAAGACAGTCGCCTAGCAAACATGTTGTAACACCCTGTAAAATAAATAGTAGTTAATTCAAAATAATTAATAAATAATTCATAAGGCTCAAAAATGAAATTTGATCAAATGTGAGAACTTGTCCACGAAACTTGCAGCATTGTGTTCATGGCGATTTTCTAGGTAACTTTCATACATAAAGCTTCATGATCAGAGTTTAAATGAAGAAGTTATCGACGTTTGAAGATTTCAGATCGAAAATAATTCAAACGAATCAAGAATAATAAATATTAATAACTCAACATTAAAGTAAATGTTAATAATAATTTAACAAATGACGACATTAAATAAACCAGGACCACCGGTTGATAGCTGGTCATAGCCAATAATAAATTAACGTTAAAGTAATCGTTAAGGTAAATGATGGCATTAAATAAACTAGGGCCATCAGTTGACAGTCGGGCTTAACCAGTCGACTGCTATTTGCCACTGGTGGATCAATCGGTTGGGGCTAGCGAAGTATGAACCTCGACCTAAACGATTGTTACTACCGCCCTACACCTATGTTACCCAATATACCCGTATATTGCATTGTGGAGGTACTCAGTCGATGCATAACGGTAGTCAAGAGTGTAAAGTAAAGAAAAATCCAAACATAAAACCTGCAGAACATCTCATAAAGCACAGACAATATATAATGTAATAACATAGATGTAAAAACGATGAGACAATGATATAATCAAATGAACCATAAATAAGAATATCGGAGTGCATCGGGTTCATAAACTATATAACAACTAATATAAAGAGTTTATACATCCTAAAATAAGCTCTATAACTGTCTCTCAAATACAAGAACTGACATAGCTCCACAGTACTCCATACAGCTCCATGCGTTATCCAAACTTGTTATTCCTAATCTACTCATTTAAGAGTGTCCAAGATAATAAGAAGTAAAATATAAAACCTCAAGGTCAAACAACAGTCTAGTTTGACGATATATCATCTCGAAATACTATAAAAATCATCTACAGTAAACATGGGCATAGGGTATGAAGCGTTGGAACTTGATTAGCCCATAGCCAAAGTTATGAGTGAATTTAAAAAAAATTCCCTTATTGGATTTATATTGGACCTATGAAGTTGAATTTATTTAGAACATTTCTAGTTTCATTTAAATAAGATCTCTTATTTTATTTAAATTTATTAATTATATACAATTTAATTTAATTATATTTTAGGTATAGATACGCACACATATGTATCATATACATATACATATACATATACATATACATATACATATACATATATGTGTGTGTGTGTGTGCATGTGTAACATGATAACTCGTGCAAGATATAATAAGTCCATATATAGATGTTGGGATTTACATCGCAACAGACATGTTAACTCATCGGATATGTATTGTATGTTGTCAAATATATGTATGTGAATTTGTTATTTATATAAATATTATACACACACACACACACTCATATATAAAACTTATATACATAAATAAAATATTAATTATTTATATATATCTATATGTATTATTGTAATAAATATTAAAATAATTTTTATATACATAAAATATTAATACAAAATATTTTTGAGACATATTATTGGAATTTTAAATTTTCAAAAAATCTAACATGATATTTTGAGGTTTGGAATTTTTTTCCATAATTTTTCTTGGTAAAACTTTATTTTCTATTAATTAATTATTTTCGATCATATATTATAATAATTTTTAAAAATATAAAAAATTATTTTTAAATTCTCATTTTCTAGGTGAGAGTTAATTTCATGATAAAATAATTTTATAAAATTTAAATATTAACTTTAGAAACATATTTATTTTATATAATTATTTAGATAGTATATTGATTTAAATAATATTAAATAATAAATAATTAAATAAAAATAATTTACAGCTGCCGAAAATTATAATTAATGTAAATATACATGTATAAAATATATGTAGAATTATTTGCTTGAAACGATGATACAATTAAATAAAAACCATATAATTATAACTAAATGTCATACATATATATTAATAAAATAATAATTATTTTAAATGAAATATTTGACTATGCATATGTAAGAAAAATTATTATTTTTAAATGAATACATACATATAACCAATCTAATATGTGATAACATCAATGCATATAAGAATCGTCACCCAGCCAACAACATAATAATAATAATAATATATATATAGATATATGAATATTAAGATATTATTCGTAAATTATAAACCATATAATACAGTAAAAGCATACCTAAAACTAATGACTTGAAGTACACCTAGTAATGATGAACCCTATCTCCTTTGGAAGCTTTTCGATTCGACGAACTACTAATCCTTGAATCGTTGACCTTTAACTATCAAATAATGATTGTCTTTTGAATCGATTTGAGTTGGATTTGCTTGAGCTCTTAGAGGATGAAATCAGCCAGCAATGGAAGGGGATAGTGGAAGCAAAAGGTTATTTTGCAGTTAGGTTAGAGGTGTTTAAATAGTGGATGGAAGAGAGAAAATAGTGGATCACATCTCATAACAGTTCTCCCTCAGTCTGAGCCATTCAAAATTCAACACCTAAACCCTAATTGAGCCAATCCATAGCCTCATTGTAGCCGAAATTTCCAGTCTTATGATGGGCCTTAAAAACCAATTTGATCCCAAATAAATATTATGTAATTAAATCTAATCTAAGTGCTTATCGATATCACATATCGATCGACATATATTTATAACTATTATAAATACATATACAGTAATATTTATTTCTTGAATCATATTCAAAATTTTATAATTCATATTTCATAGATATTAATTAATTTAATTAATTTATAACAATTACAAACTAATTAAATCATTTGGTCTAAAGAGAATTCACCATTTCAGTTGTGTGACTCGTCATGTGTTAATTTGGTCAACGATCAACATCGAACTATTCGAATATTAATGTTCACATATCACTTAGTAGATGGTCCGACATTTTGGCCAAATTTGTCGCTTACTTAGTTTTGGTAAAATCCAGTTTCACTTTATTAAGTGTTACCCGGTTGTGATCTCTTCGTCAAAACTATATCACTTTGGACTTATGGAATTTGGTAATGGTAAAAATTCCAATATCGTCCATATTAAACTCAATAGTCCAAACACAAAGTCCTTGGTTCAATAATAATAATAATAATTAACCGAACTGCTCTGGCTAGAGACTTTAACTTTGAGTTGACTTGAGTTTACCGTCATACTAACCTCAAATAACTAAGGAGATGAATCCTCTCTTGAATAGTGCTTCACTTCCAATATTTCCACCCAACCCAACTACAGTCACTCGATGGACACCGTGCCATGATTTGACAATAATCAAAGCGGAGCTTTCATATTGAAGTTCCTAGAATTCTCAAGTCGAGAGAACTGTGTAAATCAGTCACGTCGATATTTTCTGTTTGACCTTAGTTATAGTAACTATTCCCTATATAACACTTACATGAGATAGTATATGTATCAAATATCCATAGTCTTGTACTGCTTTGGAGTTCGAAACTCATAGAATGCAATACGTGGTCTCGGCCAAATAAACGTGCAAGCAACCATATTATGAATGTATTTAGTAGTTGTAAAATTAGGTGCTTGCATGAATATTGAAACATTAACATGCAAGAAACATTTATTAGCAAGTATATATTATATTTCTAGTGTCAATCTTCAATTCAGTTCATTTGTATACCTTAATTGATAAATATTTTATCAATCATATTAAAAGCATACATTTATTAATGTAGATTATCATAACATTATATAGCATATTGTTACCCGGTTGTTTGACCATGTGACAAGAGGCTCGGCATAGAAAGGTCGCTCGGCATCTTGCCTCGTTCGGCATTGAGGGGTCGTTTGGCATCTTGCCTCGTTCGGCATTGAGGGGTCGATCGGCATCTTGCCTCGTTCGGCATAGAAGGGTCGCTCGGCATGAAGCCTCGCTCAGCATGGAAAGGTCGCTCGGCATGTAGCCTCGTTCGGCATAGAAGGGTCGCTCGGCATAGAAAGGTCGCTCGGCATGAAGCCTCGCTCGACATGGAAGGGTCGTTCGGAATAATGCCTCGTTCGGCATACGAGTGCGGTTCAACACACATCCCTCGCTCGACATACGAATGTCGTTCGGCTTGGATGTGTGGCTCGGCATACGAGTGTCATTCAGCACTGAGGCCTCGCTCGGCATTCTCTGGTTCGACCAACCTCGCTCGGCAATTGCCGTTTGGCATCTATGGCTCAGTGCATAGAAGTTACTTACCACGTGCCTAGGTACCTTGTTCCTAGGCCCATGAGGGAAGTCCAACCCATCTTCGTCTATAAATAGAAGGGAAGGGGCACAGTGAAATGGACCCTTTTTGGAGAACACTGGGGAGACTCTGCCATTTTCAAGACTCTTTCTTTTTCAGTTAAAACTTGTATTCAAGTTGTTGGTGTACGGATTGTATCTGTATTCAATTATTGGAAAAGAAATAAAGATTAAACTCAAAGTGGACGTAGGCAGTTACGCCGAACCACTATAAATTTGGTTTTCTTATTTCTTACAGTTATAATTGCATTCCACCGTTCTATTCCTCGGTTTTAATTTACCTTCTTCATTAATCTCTCTACACAAAACTCTCTTTGGGTGTTAGTGACCAATTTTGGTGCTTTCATTGAGAGATGAACTCAGGCCATTAGGATCTACTTTGTAGCTACTGGATTGAAGAAATCCCCCGAAGGAGATCCAAGTCATTCACAGGAAATCCGTTGATTCTATTCAGAGTTTCTATCAATAACTCTATAATGGGAAGACCACGTACTAGATCAGCCTCCCACAACGCAGATGTTAACGAGACTGCTAGTGTCGAACAAGTAGGACCCAGCAATCAACAGGTTAATCTGGGCGCAGGGACTGTCATTGCCAAAAACCAAATGGAAGCTGTCACTAGGACAGAGTTCAATGAGCTGGTGAGGGAACTCATGGAGAGCAGGAGACAAATTGGCGAACAGATCCAAGCTAACGCCAACCTTATGACTCAGCTTACTCAACAACAACATCAGAATGCTGGAGGAAACCCCGTTCCTTACTCCTCATCCGATAGCTCTTCTTCGTCCGATGAACCTCCCAGGCGTAGACGTCGTAGAACAGAAACAACGCAAGCAGGTGCTGCTGATCGATTAACTAGGGGTGGTCCGAGTTCTCTACCTGGAGCAATGGCCCCCACCTACACCAAGAAAATCACACTCAAGTTAGAACGAGAAACTTAGGATCTGGAGTACGAGTGGAAGCTGGACAGCCGGCACACCAAGGTCCTAATGATGATGGTCCCCAGGACACACACTTGGTAGATCGCCAACAGAGGAGACACCGACCAGAACGGTCTTGCAGGACAGACACCCACCTGCCATCTTCCATACAAACCCCAGACCTATCAGCTATGGTCAGACAACTGATGAGAGAGAATCAAGGCTTATCAAATGATGATTGGGGGATATTCAGGAGTCACACTCCGTTCACAGATGTTATCTTACAGGCCGAATACCCCAGGAAGTTTAACATGCCGACTATTCCTGCCTATGAAGGATAGACTGATCCCCAACAGCATGTGATAAGGTATGAATGGATGATGGACTCAGCTAAAGCGAACGATGCAACCAAGTGTAGATGTTTACCAATAACTTTATCTGGAATCGCTACCATGTGGTTCACCCGACTTCCTCCACGGACTATCTCCAACTTTGATGAGTTAGCGATGAAATTTGTGGAACAATTCAGGATTCATGCCACTCGTCCCAAGGATGTGATGTCCTTGTCCAGTGTAATTCAGCCTCCAGGGGAGTCATTGAAAGAGTACTTGCAAAGATTTCATGTTGCCACAACTGAAGTTAGCAACCCCAACGACCATGCTATTTTAATGGCCTTGGTGCGAGGGTTAAATCCGGATTCAGAGTTTGGATATTGGTTGGCGGGAAAGCCTCCGACTACGCTAGAACGTTTTTATTCAAAAGCACATCAATTTATAAGAAGGGAGGAAGCTAGGTGGATGAGGCGAGATAATGCACCGGCACATGGCAAGGAGGCTGTGCAGAGTAACATCGCTGTAAAACAATCCGGTTACAATTCTGGAAAGGTACAAGTCAATGTTCAAAACAGGCTAGAACAATCTAAAGGATCTAGTGGGGGAAATCCCAGAAAGAAAAGGGAAGCTGGAAATTGGAAACCAAGAATCCCAACTTACAACGAATACACTCCTCTGAATGCATCTCTGGAAAATATTTACCTATTAACTTGTAATACTTTCCAATATCGAAAACCAAGCCCAAAAGAGTCTACTGAAGAGCAAAAGCTGACTGGGAAGTACTGCCGCTTCCATGAGACTTACGGGCACAATACCGAGGAGTGTAGGCACCTCCATGATGCTATAGAAAAGCGAATTAGACAGAAAAAGCTGCAGGAATTTACGAAGGATCCTCAGGAGGGTGGACAGGGAACATCCAATCCCGGTCGCGCGCCAGCTCCACGCCATCCTGAGGAGCCTGCTCGGACCGTAGGGAGACTGGTCATAAATACGATACTTGGTGGACCTCACCCTGTAGACAAGAATTGGCAGGAAATGGAGCGGTATGCTAACTCCTTAAGGCATGCAGATTTCGAATGTTGTTCGAATACGGAGGATGGATCCCCGGCTAAGCAGCAGCGAACGATGACTGATTATATAGTATTTAGGAGCAGAGATGCTGATCAGGTAGAGGCTCCTACTGTTGATCCGATGGTCATATCTGCGACGATCGGGCCAGCATTTGTGAAAAGAATTTTGATTGATTGTGGAAGTTCTGTTAACATCATCTTCAAAAAAGCATATAACTAAATGAAGATGGAGACGAAAGATTTAAAACCATCTAAAGCTCGTATCCATGGCTTTAATGGTGCAGCAACCGATGCGGCGGGTTATGTTGAATTGCCCATTGAACTAGGGCAAGGTGAACGTAGGAGGGTGCGAATCCTACCTTTCATAGTTTTGGATATTGATTCTCCATACAATGTATTTCTGGGTCGACCGGCCTTGGCAGAGTTCAGGGCAGCTTTGGCCCCGTGGTGTTTAACTTTGAAATTTCCGACAGACAAAGGAGTTGGTGTTGTACATGGCGATCAGGCGACTGGTCGTGCATGCTATGTGGCTGAGTTGAGAGAGGCCCAGCGAAGAGAGAAGGGAAAGGTTGTGGACAGCTCCGTCCACAACCGAGTCTTTGAAAATTGACGAGTAATGCCCGAGCCTTGGCTCGGGCAACATGATCGGATCTATAGAGACATAGATTCGAGAGATGATGATGAGGAACCCAGAGAAGAAAAAGCAGCGCCGGTTGAACTGACGATTGACATTTTAGTCAGCTGAGACGATCCATCACGAGTACTTAAGATTGGGTCACAACTCAGCCCCTCGATGACCGAGGATCTCACTGATTTCCTCCGAGCGAATCTGGATGTTTTCGCTTGGGCACATTCTGATATGTGCGGGATTTCTCCCGCTATTGCGAGTCATATGTTGAACATAGACCCAAAGTATGTTCCAGTAAAGTAGAAAAGGAGAGGCATGGACCCGGAGAGGTTCGTGGCTCTCAAAGAGGAAGTGGACAAACTCAAAGCCAATGGGTTCGTCTGTGACGCCCTCTACCCAGAATGGGTCTCTAACCCTGTACTAGTGAGAAAAGTGAATGGGAAATGGAGGACTTATGTTGATTACTCGGATTTAAACTAAGCATGCCCTAAGGATAGTTTCCCATTACCTAGAATTGATCAGTTGGTTGACTCAACGGCAGGGCACGAGTTATTATCATTTATGGATGCGTACTCGAGATATAATCAAATCCCGATGCACATTCCAGATCAAGAACACACCAGTTTTGTCACAGACATTGGACTGTATAGTTATGTAGTGATGTCTTTTGGGCTGAAAAACGCAGGGGCGACTTATCAGCGCTTGGTGAATCGGATGTTTAAAGAACAAATTGGCAGAACAATGGAAGTTTATGTGGATGACATGCTCGTGGAGTCACGACAGTCAAACGACCACATTCAAGACTTAGCGGAAATGTTTGACATACTCAGATACTATGGAATGAAGATCAATCCTCTGAAGTGTTCCTTCGGCGTTGCGTCAGGGAAGCTTTTAGGATTCATTGTTAATGCCCGGGGAATCGAAGTTAACCCAGAGAAGATTCAAGCTATTCGAGACATACAGGTGCCCAGAACTATAAAGCAAGTACAAAGCTTAAATGGAAAGGTGGCTGCGCTGAGTCGATTCATATCCAGAGCCACAGATAAGTGTATTCCCTTCTTCGATGTAATAAAGAAAGGAAAAAGAAATTTTGAATGGACATCTGACTGTGAGGAAGCATTCCAGGCTCTGGTAAGGCATTTAGAAAGTCCCCCAGTGCTGTCGAAACCAGTAGACCATGAAGTATTGTATGCATACTTGGCTGTATCTCAACACGCTATCAGTACAGCTTCGGTTCGCGAGGAGGACCGAGTTCAAAAGCCAGTGTACTATGTCAGTAAACGTCTAATGGGGCCAGAAAGAAATTATCCCAAAATTGAGAAATTAGCCTACTGCCTGGTGATTGCATCACGCAAGCTACGTTCGTACTTCCAGGCACACTCGATTAGTGTCTGTACCGATCAACCCTTGCGACAAGTACTCCAACGACCAGAAACCTCTGGAAGGATGTTAAAATGGAATATCGAGTTGAGTCAGTTCGATATTACCTACCTGCCACGAAGGGCAAGCGCTAGCAGACTTCATTGCTAAATTCACCGTGTCAGACGAATCAAACGATTATGATGTCATTCCGCCTATTTGATGGAAACTGTACACTGATGGGGCATCCAACGAACGTTGTTTTGGGGCTGGTATAATACTTGTGACTCCCGAAAACCGATCAATTTGTTACGCTTTAAAACTCAATTTCCCAGCCACAAACAACGAAGCTGAGTATGAAGCATTGGTTGCTGGCTTGAAACTTATCAGGGAACTCGGAATAAAATCGATTGAAATCTTTTGCGACTCACAAATGGTAGTGTACCAAGTTTGAGGAGACTATCAAGCAAAGGGGCAGAGACTCGCCCCATACCTTGCACGAGTTCAAGAACCGTTGGCAGTCCTTCAATACTACGATATTTCCCATGTCCCGCGCGAGCAAAACAAGGAGGCCGACTCATTGGCGAAGTTCGCAAGTTCAGGTGATGCACAACAACTGGGCTTGGTTCTCGTCGAAACTTTACAATCTTCGAGCATAGACGAAATGGAGAAAGATTCTGCTCTAGAAATAGAAATTGAAAAGGAGTCGTGGATGACCCCATTCAAACAATACATATTACACGGAACTTTGCCTGATAAAAAGAACGAGAGACGACAAGTCGTTCATAAAGCTTCAAGATATATAATGCAAGATGGAATAATGTATCGGAGGGGGTTCTCGGTTCCCTTACTCCGGTGCATCGCCCATGGTGAGATAAAACGAGTTTTGATGGAAGTGGACGAAGGAGAGTGTAGCGACTATACTGGGGGCAAACACTCGCGAAAAAGATCCTCCGCTATGGATATTATTGGCCAACTATAAATTGGGATGCTGCAGACTACGTGAGAAAGTGTGACAAATGTCAAAAGTTTGCGGAAATCCCGAGAGCTCCGCCAGCGGAACTCACGCAAATGGTTAGTCCCTGGCCATTTGCAATTTGGGAGATCGATATAATCGGTTCCTTACCGATTTCCAGGGGTGGTGCAAAGTATGCAATTGTTGCGGTTGATTACTTTACTAAGTGGGCAGAAGCAGAGCCTTTAGCTACGATCACCACCAAAAAGGTAATTAATTTCGTTGTAAGAAACATCATATGTCGTTTTGGCCTCCCGCGAACTATCATCACGGACAATGGAACTCAATTTGAAAGTAGAGAATTCAAAGAATTCTGCCAGAAATATCATATTGATAAAAGGTTTTCAGCGGTCGCTCACCCTAAAGCGAACGGGCAAGCGGAAGCTGTAAATAAAATAATCAAGCTAATATTAAAGAAATGACTGGAAAAGGCTAGAGGCAAGTGGGTGGATGAGCTTCCGACAACGCTCTGGGCTTACATAACCACCCATAAGTCCGCGACTGGCCATACTCCATTCACCTTAGCATACGGCGCTGAAGCTGTGATACCCGTCGAACTTGAAGTTCCTTTTCATCGGGTAACCTATTATGATCCCAAGACGAATCAGAATCTCTTATTAGAATCACTGGACTTTGTTGATGAAAAACGTGAAGAAGCTTATTTGAGAGCGGCTGCACATAGGAACAGAATTGCTCGATATTATAATGAAAAAGTCCGACCAAAAAGTTTCGATGTGGGCGATCTTGTTTTGATGCGAGTCTTTCCGGCCCCATCACATATTAATCCCACATGGGAAGGTCCATATGTTATCGAATAGAAGCTTGGAGAAGGAACTTTCAAGCTAACGTCTGTTGATGGCGCAACACTCCCCCGAGCATGGAATGGCGAACACCTGTGCCATTATTACACTTAGCACAATTATTTCGCATTTTAGTTGTAATTATTTCCAGTTTACGTTCCTTTCGTTGTTTTTAGTTGTCAGCATGTAATAAGACAATTTAGTCTTTTTTTATTTGTTATGATCAATAAAGGCTTGAAGCCGTCTTTTCCATGAACTATTGATGTTACCATATAGTACAATTCAGTGATGGAAATTAAATTGCGTTATTCTATCTGGCGTATGAACGCGCACCCAAAACTAAAAAACCTCTAAGTCCCTAGAGTGCGGACTAGAGTACTTTGAGTCCCCAGAGTGCGGACTAGAGTATAAACGATTGAAAAATCTCTAAGTCCCCAGAGTGCGGACTAGAGTACTTTGAGTCCCCGGAGTGCGGACTAGAGTATAAACGACTAAAAAATCTCTAAGTCCCCAGAGTGCGGACTAGAGTATAAACGACTGAAAAATCTCTAAGTCCCCAAAGTGCGGACTAGAATACTCTGAATCCCTAGAGTGCGGACTAGAGTATAAACGACTGAAAAATCTCTAAGTCCCCAGAGTGCGGACTAGATTACTCTGAGTCCCCAGAGTGCGGACTAGAGTATAAACGACTGAAGACTAGAGTACTCTGAGTCCCCAGAGTGCGGACTAGAGTATAAACGACTGAAGACTAGAGTACTCTGAGTCCCCAGAGTGCGGACTAGAGTATAAACGACTGAAAAATCTCTAAGTCCCTAGAGTGCGGACTAGAGTACTCTGAGTCCCCAGAGTGCGGACTAGAGCATAAATGACTGAAAAATCTCTAAGTCCCCGGAGAGCGGGCTAGAGTACTCTGAGTCCCCAGAATGCGGACTAGAGTATAAACGACTGAAAAATCTCTAAGTCCTCAGAGTGCGGACTAGAGTACTCTGAGTCCCCAGAGTGCGGACTGCAGTATAAACAACTTCGAAATCTCCAAAGTCCCCTGAGCGCGGACTGGAATGTTCCGAGTTCCCAGAGTACGGATCAGAGTATAAGCGATTCAAAAAATCTCCGAGTCATATGGAAGTGAACTAGGGCTTAGGTAGCTCACAAGGTTTCAGATTTCGACTACGAGTTATATAGTGAGCTAAACAACAAAAGTCATTTGAAAGACAAAGAACGAAGTTTTATTCATTAATTCAAAATCAAATCCTACTACAACTTCTCCCAAAGTCGGGGCAAAAAATCTATCTACAACGGCTATGAAAATAAATAAAAATAATTACATAATCCAGACTGATTCTCGTTGAACGAGCAGGATAACTACTTCTTCTTCTTCATCTCCTTCTTTGGCTTCTCAAACGATTCTTCCCCCACGCGTTTTCTCTTGGTCGTTTTGCTCGCTAATGAAGGGGTGTCCGAAGAAGGAGGAGGAACTTCCTGTAGCCTAATCCCACCGGGAAGGATAACCTTTAAAGGCTTGTTCAGTGGGTCATCAAGTTCGACCACTTGGGACTCGACCTTGATCTCGACTTTTTTCTTTTTCTCTTTCGCAAGTTGCTCCTTCATGCTCACTTTCGAAGTGTGTCCTGAGGTGCCCGTAATCTCAACTTCACAACTTTCTTCGACGGGTGACGAAGTGTCAGATTTGTCCTTGTCAAGCGCCTCAATCACTTGAGCATCAGGACCGGGAGTCTCTCCCGTTTGGATAGCCTCGCTCGCCTTCTCCCTCTCCTCCTTGGCGTCATCACTCCTTGGAGTTGGCTCAGGATCAAAGCGGGCTATGCAAAAACACGAGAGACAAACGTTAGAATACAATAACCTCTCACCGAAATCGTGACTCTTTGAACTTTAAGAAGAAAGGTTATATACCAGTTTCTTGCTAACTCTCCACCGTCTGAGGAGTCTCGCCCTCTGGAATGGGAGAAAGAACATGAATGTCAAGGCCAGGGTCTTCCGGGTCGTAACCAACATGCTGCTCGAACGGATCAAGTGTTGGCCGACTAGTCGATTGAGTCGGGGGAGGAGCTGGAGACCCGGTCCCAGACGGACCGGCAATGTCATTCTTTCCTCTTGACGGGGAAGAGCCTTTGCTATAGAGAGCCTTCGCTGCAAACAAGTCTGAAGGCTCATTCCCCCTGAGAAATTCCTTTACTAAAGCCTCCTCGTCAACCTCCTTGGTACCCGATTCCACCTTTCTAATCTTTATAAGTGTCCCATGCCTCGGCTAGAGATTCGAGGTAACCCTCGCCAAGAAAAGTCAAATCCCGATGCATGAGCACGCGAGCGTTGTATTCTGCTATAAGCGGGTCGAACAAGCACTTGATCTCCTCCCTACCGGCCTCGGCAGCCGCCTCAAGGCGCGAATCGATATCAGAGAGCGCCATCGTTTTTCCTCACATGTTATCTCCTTCAGTGCTTCGGCTCTAGAAAGCTCCTCATCTAGTTGTATTTTGAGGAGTCGAGTGGCAACAATCTCGTTGCAATATCGTTGGGACTCCTCCTGAGCAGCTGTTTTTTCTTCCTTCTCCTTAGAGAGTAGCTCTTCCAACTCTTTGATGCGCTGAGCAATGACATCTCTCTCTTTTTGAACAGAATCTTTCTCTAAAGCCAAGGCCCCGCAACGTTGAACCGCTTCGTCAATTTCTTTCTTATGTGTTGTCTCCAGACGATTAATGGCCTCTGCTATGTCTTTAGCATTCTTTTGGGCAGCTTCGAGTCGAGACTTGTATGAAGAGAGCTCTTCATCCTGAGCTTTAATGATGTCTTTGTCATGAATAGCCTCGAGCTTCAGATGATCGATTTCGTGTTGACGCTCAATAGAGACTTCCGAGACTTTTTCAACCAAATGGACGAATGCGTCATGTTGAACGTAGACGACGTTGTTACATGTAATGGCGCTTTGTTTGACGTGTCCCGGAATAGGATGGGTCACCGGAAGGAACTTCATACCATCAAAGCATATCTTGGGGAACGTAGCCTTGAGCTCAGCTAGCTTTTCCGATACCGACGGATCTTGTGCAGGAGTAGAAGGAGTTGGTTTTGAAACTATAGTTTTCTTATGAGGCCTTGTGCTGGAAGAGCCTGAGTGTTGATCGCGGGGATTATCGGGCTGGGACCCATTATGGCCAGATTTCTCCCTACCTTATTCCGGGTGAGAAGGAGAATCGTAATGAGATGAAGGCTGATGGTAAGTTTTCCTTCGGGATGACGAATCCCGGGAGCGGTAGTCTCTGTTGCTATCATCATCTCTATCCTGACATTTTCCAGAGCCCAAATCCCATCCAGAGTGGTGGAATATTGAGGACCCGTGCAGGCGATCAAATCCGTGAGAGCGTCCCATATCACCTGTACAAAGTCAAATGAGCATGAGTTAGTCAAAGTCGCATAATAGCTGAAGATTAAGTGCGGAGTGTAGCGTGAGTGTGGTTGTGTGTGTCCTAGTGTTTCCCCCCGACGGACCAACTTTTTTGGCTTTACTTATCGGAGTCATCTCTCCCTATTTTTGGACTTGAGCGCCTTCATCGCCTTTCATGGGCGAGCGAAGCTTCAGGGATTTCGGATCATCGAAGCCATAATTAAGCAAATCGTCGGGAATAGTGAGGTCCGACAAGCCTTTCAATGAACTCTCTAAGTGTTGAGGAGAAGACTCTCCCTCTACTGGAAGGATTGTGACCTTAGCAGTTCCGCCCGCTGTCTTTTTCCTCAATTTGTAAGTCAATTTCTTCTTTCCCTTTGAAGGAGGAGGCATTACTTCAATGTCGTGTACCTCAACCACCGGTTCCAGAGTGGGATTGACATTTTCACCCGATGCTTCGGGCACCTTAGTTTCTCTAATCTCGCCCTCCTCAAGTGTGTCAGAGGCACCATGTGACGAAGGCCCAACTTGCCTTTTGCCTTTGTCCAAAGCAAGTCTAGTTGTAGTAGCGCCATGAGGAAGACTTATTCGGCGACCTTCCGCCAGCAGCCCAAACTTCGAGAGCGATTTGTTTGAAATAATGGACCTAATGTCACGGTCTTCCGCAGGGGCAGCTCGGATAGCTTCAACAGCCTAGAATACCCGGAGTCTTCTCGACGTGGGCCGATACCTATAAAAGTAGAAAAAGAGTTAGAAAAGATGCAATTTCCACTAAATGCAAGTATTGATCCAGAAAAGAAACTTACTCCCTTCCACCCATCTCCTTGCAAAGCCAAGGGGACAGCGCACGTAAAACCACTCTTGCTTATACTGGGCAAATTTTCTCCATGCCCCTATGAGGATTTGTCACTTGCTATGTGGCTCGAGGAATACAAAGGATGGGCTGTCTGACTGTCTCTTGAAATGGTAAATGTAGCGGATATCGCCAGGAGTCGGGAGACTTAATAAAATACTCATGAAGAGAATGCACATGCCATATAAAAACGCATGACAGTTGGGATGTAACTGCGCTGGGGCGATCTCCATATATTGCAGCAGATCGCGGAGGAAAGAGTTGAATGGTGGCACGCTACCAACCCAACACATAAATTTTGTTGCAGGCCGTATATCCGACTGGGGGCAAGTGAAGACGATCTTGTCCCGACAGAACCAGCACATCGTCAAAAGGAATCCCGTGTATTGAGCATATGCGACGAAGAGCACTTTTGTTAATTCTCGAAGCTTGAGAATCAGCCAGATTGTCTAGGAAGATCGCTGCATCCAAGGCGTCAGGAGCCAAGTCAACGGAAGCGATCGTGGGGCTCGGAATATCTTGTACAGGAGTAGTCGATGGATTTGAAGTTTCAACTACTTCCTGTCGTGAAGTTTGCTCAGGTCCATTTGAGACTATGGCAGAGCTGGATTTTCTAGACATCTCTGATGAATGTTGGATCTGATGAAACACCTGTTTGAACTATACTTGAAAAACGATCGACATTAGAATAACAACAAAAATACTCCCCCCGTGTGGTGTGTGACCTAGTGCAACCATTCAAGTATAAGTGCCAAAGAATTACAAGTCGTAAAGTTGATGAAATAAAGTTAAGCTTTGAACTTTCGTCTTCGAAGACCGTCATCGCTGACCGTCTCTGAGAGCTTGTCGTATGATGGTTTCTATTTTGAACTCGGCATCGACACTGTACGTGGAAGTTTATTATCTGTTCTAGTCAAGTTAAGTTCAGGTTTATAGTTGTTGAAACAGAGAGATTATTAGTCCGGATTAGTTCGATATGCTTGTTCGCTTAAGTCCTTGTCCTTGTTCATTGTCATATGTTTGGGCATAGGAAATAAGTTAAGTCAACATGCATTATGTTCGAGTTGAGATGGTTCTGACTATTGTGGCCTACTACCAGACTTAACGCCGAACGACACTGCAGAGACTCGACTATTTATTGCATGCGTCACTCTCCTACCTTCCATCTCCACCGTTCAGCATGCGGCAAGTCATGCCGAACCGTAGTCATGCCAAGCCGCATCGCTCGGCACTTTGTCCTCAACTCCTACTTCTCTCTTGCACTCCTTAGTACCTCGTTCGGCATAAGGGAGTCATGCCGAGCCGTGGTCATACCAAGCCACATCGCTCGACACTCTAGATCCAACTTCAACTTCACTCCTACACTCCCTCTCTATCGTTCGGCATGTGGAAATCATGTCGAGCCACAACCATACGTCTTCCTCCAACTCATTTCTTCAAATAAACTAAATATCACCACTTTAACTCGCATGCCACCCTCGACCAACAGTCCCTACCCTCACCAATTCTTACTGAGCCGACACCCTCTTCCTTCCTCCTCTCCATCTAATCCTAAGGCTCGTTTAAACCCCAGATCCATCTTCCTAATCTATACGACTTCCATCATTTTTGAGTTAAACGAAAGTCGCAAATTCAAATTTTGTACGAAGCCCCTAATTGGAGAAGGTCGAATAAGTAAGGGGTTCATACATAGGAGAAGGGGTCGAAGTCTAGTGAAGTACTCGATTTAGAAGTGGAATCCACTCAGGCTTGCTGTTGAGGGCAGTCGAGAGGTAACGTATGGGACTCGGGGATTTAAAGAAAGGTTGAGATGTTAGCAAGAGTTTTGGGAAAGGTGAGTTCGTAAGGGTGTTAGAGCAGAGGTAAAAGGTAAAAGGGAGGAAGAGGAGAAGTATTGAATTTTATAGTAGGAAGGAAAGAAGGTGAAGAGACAGTGACCGGTAGAACCGGTCAAGGCACCTTGGTCGTTCGGCATCAATATGTCGTTCGGCATCAATATCTCGTTCGGCATCAAGGCCTCGTTCGGCATCAATGCCTCGTTCGGCATCCATGCCTCGTTCGGCATCAAGGCCTCGTTCGGCATCAAGGCCTCATTCGGCATTCAAGCCTCCCTCTGCATCTAGGAGTTCGTAAGGGTCCACTATCGAGGAGACAGAACAAGGGCTTAAAGAGAAACGCGGAGTGCTCATGGTTCAAAGCGCATCATGTTCATCCATATGATACACTTTGGGGGGCAAGTGTTACCCGGTTGTTTGACCATGTGACAAGAGGCTCGGCATAGAAAGGTCGCTCGACATCTTGCCTCGTTCGGCATTGAGGGGTCGTTCGGCATCTTGCCTCGTTCGGCATTGAGGGGTCGATCGACATCTTGCCTCATTCAGCATAGAAGGGTCGCTCGGCATAGAAAGGTCGCTCGGCATGAAGCCTCGCTCGGCATGGAAGGGTCGCTCGACATGAATCCTCGCTCGGCATGGAAGGGTCGTTCAACATAATGCCTCATTCGGCATATGAGTGCAGTTCAACACACATCCCTCGCTCGACATACGAATGTCGTTCGGCTTGGATGTGTGGCTCGGCATACGAGTGCCGTTCGGCACTGAGGCCTCGCTCGGCATTCTTTGGTTCGACCAACCTCGCTCAGCAATTGCCGTTCGGCATCTATGGCTCGGTGCGCAGAAGTTACTTACCACGGGCCGAGGTACCTTGTTCCTAGGCCCATGAGGGAAGTCCAACTCATCTTCGTCTATAAATAGAAGGGCAGGGACACAGTGAAAGGGACCTTTTTTTGGAGAACACTGGGGAGACTCTACCATTTTCAAGACTCTTTCTTTTTCAGTTAAAACTTGTATTCAAGTTGTTGGTGTACGGATTGTATCTGTATTTAATTATTGGAAAAGCAATAAAGATTAAACTCAAAGTGGACATAGGCAGTTACGCCGAACCACTATAAATTTGGTTTTCTTGTTTCTTACAGTTATAATTGCATTCCACCGTGCTATTCTTCAGTTTTAATTTACCTTCTTCATTAATCTCTCTACACAAAACTCTCTTTGGGTGTTAGTGACCAATTTTGGTGCTAATACATATGTTCTTAAAATACATGAAAGGTTAAACATTATCAGTTCATTTTTCAAATAAAGCTCCCAATAGTCTTTTATGTTTCACCAAAGCCTAAGTGGAAACATAGAAGTCTTTCGACTTTACTAGTGAGTGTTAGACTCGTATGCCTTAGGGTTTTGACCTTAAGGAAAGCTCAACAAATCATAAGCCCATATACGATTGATAACTCCTTATCAGTTGTATTACATACAACTCTTAACCCATGGTACATTGTCATAATCCCTCCTTTACCTTGAGGAAAGCTCAATAAGTAAAGTGGAACTATTCATTCGAACATATCGTTTTGCAACGGCCTCGGTATAATGCACGTACCTTGAGGAAAGATCAACAAATACGTGTAGTTATCTTACCTCTTCTATTCAATATATTAATAGTACTACACATAACTTCCCTAACCTGAGGAAATCTTAACAACTAAAGAGTATGCAAGTAATCTAATAATATATAAATGATAGAGAACAACTTTATATTAAAGATTCATATCAATATATTATATCGAGTGATATCGACTTATGGAATAATGTATTTCTTATGAAATACTCTTGTGACTCAAGTGTCGGATACATAAAAAATTATTGTATACGTGCATATACGCATGTATTTATTCCTTAAGTCTATTTAGCGTTTCTTTAATTTTCTACCTTTAGTTTATACATTCATATTATATAAGTTTTATTATTGTATAACTTTTATATTTCATAGTACTTATATAGTAGTCTTATGTATACAATTATATTAATTAATCTTATTCAATTAATTTTTTATTAATTAACATTTTAATTAATTTTATATTATTTTAATATAACATTTATATTAAATAATTATTACATACTATAATCTTTATAGTAGCACACATATATCTTTTATGTGTCTATATTCATTTAATTAATAAATTTTTAATTAATTTATTTAATTAACTAACCTTTAATTAATCTATTTAATTAATTAAACTTTAGTTAATTTATTTAATTAATTAAACAATTTTAATTAAATTTTACAAATTTCAAAATTCAAGTTATATGCATACATGTATGCTTATGTTATTCAAATATTTTAAAACAACATAACATATATCATAATATATAATACATATCAACATTTATTGATTAATTAACTTATTTAATTAATTTATTTTATTAATCTTATTAATAAATTTTAAATTTTGAAAATTAAGATTTATTTTCAAACAAGTTGAATTTTTTTATCATGTCATAACTGTTATAATATTTGTATATCTTATTTTAAATTTATAATCTTATATTTCAATTTTCAAACAATTTTGAAAATTGGCCGAAGACCCAATTCAAATTTGGGCCTTTTCTATTATGGACAACTTTTAGGCTGTGAGTTTAATAGTTAAGCCTAACATAATTAATTTAGACTGCATATGCTATTGGACTCCGATATCATTGTTGGAACTAGGCCAGTCCACAGCGGAAGTTATTGATGAATTTCAAAAAAAATTCCCCTTATTGGATCTATATTGGGCCTACGAAGTCTAATTTATTTAGAACATTTCTAAATTTCATTTAAATAAAATCTCTTATTTTATTTAAATTTATTTTATTTAAATTTATAAATTTTATACAATTTTATTTAATTTATATTCTAGGTATATATAGTACATATATGTATTATATACATATATGTATGTGCATATGTGTAACATGATAACCCGTGCGAGGTATAACATGCCCGTATATTGATGTTGGGATTTATACTGCAATGGACATGTTAGCTCATCCGACATGTATTGTATGTTGGGATTTATATCGCAATGGACATGTTAGCTCATCCGATATGTATTGTATGTTGTCCAAACATATGCGTGTATGTAAATTTGCTATTTATATAAATATTATATATATATATGTATGTATGTATGTATATATAAAACTTATATATATACAATAAAATATAAATTATATATATATGTGTGGGTGTGTGTTTTATTGTAATAAATATTAAAATAATTTTTATATATGTACATAATGTAAAAAAATTTTATAAGCATGAACTAATATATATATGTATTACAAAGACAATTTATATATTTATATATATATAATATATATAAGCATATTTATAATATCTAAATATATATCTATATATATTAATAAAATTAAATAAAAAACTTATTTTTAATTTTAAACACTTCCAAATCGTATACACATCACCACAAAATTTTACTATAAACTTTATTATATTAATATATGTGTATATATATATATATTGATTAATTAGTCAAAAAAATAAAATAACAACAACAACAACTAAGCCATTATTCCCTAACAGATTGGGGTTGGCTAGAGATGGAACCCAAAACTAAATGACAAAGTCAAAATTAAAGTCACAACAACAACAACAAACCATGATAATAATAATAAAATAAAGTAAAGTAATTAAACAAATAATAATAATAATAATATAATTATTAAAATAAAAATAAAGATAAAAATAAAATAAAAATACATAAAGAAATTAAAAAAACCACGATGATAATAATAATTGTAGTAGTATAATGGTACTAATAGCAATAGGGACCGAAGACCAAACACTACGTCTTTGGCTTCTATTCACTAGTCTTATAATCTAAAACTTATAACATTACCCCTAAACCAACCCTAAAAAAACTCCTAGCTTATGGTTCTGGCATGTGGATCGCTAACTTCCACGCGCTCATGTCCGACGTGGTTGACCTCTACCTTTCTTTGAGCATTTGATGCGGCTTATAATTCCAACGCGCGCAGGTGCCTTAGGAGGCCTCCGTTGGAGATGTCCAAACCATCTTAAGCAGTGCTGGACTAGCTTCTCTTCAATTGGTACTACTCTAAGTTTGTCACGTATATCATCATTTCTAATTCGGTCTCGTTTTGTATAACCATAGCTCCATTGTAGTATACGCATCTCTACACTTAACTTGTGAACGTGTTGTCTTTTAGTAGTCCAACATTCTGCACCAGACAACATCGCAGGCCTGATTACCGTTTTGTAGAACTTTCCTTTAAGTTTTTGTGGAACTTTCCAATCATAGAGAATGCCAAATGCTAGTCGCACCCATCCCGCTCGAATTCTAAAACTAACATCTTCATCAATCTCACCATCATTGTGCAACATTGATCCTAAATATTCAAAGAATTCCTTCTTGGACACTACTTGTCCGACCACAGTAACATCTCCATCCTCAGACCTGATACTGCTAAACTCGTACTTCATATACTCTGTTTTAGTTCCGCTAAGCCTAAAACCCTTTGATTCTAAAGTCTGCCTCCATAACTCCAGTTGTCTATCAACGCTATCCTACTTTCGTTAATTAGTACAACATCGTCAGCAAACAGCATACACTAAAGAATCTCACCTTGTATACCCTTCGTAACCTCATATGTCACTAAGACAAAAATGTAGGGGCTCAAAACTGACCCTTGATGTAATCCTATGTTAATGGAAAAGTTACTGGTTTCACCATTGCATGCTCTGACACTAGTTACAACACCATCTTACATATCCTTGATAAGAGTAATGTACTTTATTAGGACTCTCTTCTTTTCCAGAGCCCACCACATAATCTTTCTCGTTACTTTGCCATAAGCTTTCTTCAAATTGATAAATACCATGCTTAGATCCTTTTTTAGCTCCCTAAAGCTCTCCATAAGTTGTCTTATCAAGAAAATTGCCTCTATGGTCGACCTCCTAGGCATGAAACCAAATTGATTATTTAAAATGCTTGTCATCCTTCTTAATCGATGTTCAATTACTCTCTCCCAAAGCTTCACTGTATGACTCACAAGCTTAATTCTTCTGTAGTTTGTGCAACTTTGAATATCTCCTTTATTCTTGAAGATTGGAACTAATATGCTTCTCCTCCACTCATCTAGCATCTTGTTTGATTTCACTACTACAAAACAGGTCATTTGCGTCGGTTGTTTACCACCTGTTGCATTGGTTCAACAACCGTAAAAAATGCAGATGTCGCAATAAACAAAACCCTATTGCAACGTTTTTTAAACCTTCGCAGGAAATGACTTTTTTCTATGGTTGTTTATGACAATTGTCGCAACAAGCCTATTTTTTGCGATGGTTTTTCATAACAACCGTTGCAATAGACTGCCATTTGGCTTCGAAAGTGTAGCCTTTTGCTATGATTGGCTTAAACAACCATCATAAATTGCCTATTTGTTGCTATGGGTATTTATAATAACCAATGCAACATACCTATTTTTGGCTAGATTTTACCCATTTCATCTCTGCCTGTAGTAACACGTCATATGTCAATCAAATATAAGAATAAAGTACAAATATCTAATTCCAGTAGATGAAGTTCAACACAAAACCAATTCAAGGATAATAAATAATGCATTCCTATGATTTATACAAGCTCTTAAGTTTTAATCAAATATAAGCACAAAGTACAAATATGAAGTTAAGCTCAAAACAAGAGCTGCACAAGTCACTGTATCAAAACAAGACCTTAAACTGTTCATATAGAACCCAGAGTATAACACCTATAACAGTGTCTCATGCTAAACCTTTTGCAAATGAATTGACCCAAGTCTCTTGCTAAACCAAAGACAATTAGCCAGCACCAAAGATGGCATAAAGCTTTTTCCTGATTCAACCTACAAACATAAAAAACAGGTATAAATTATAATAGTACAAAAGACAGTTTGAGAAGTATGTGTCGTACCCAAAAATAAACGCTAATGCTAGAAGACCCGGTTTTTAGGTTAGGAAATTGTGTATAAAAGGTTGAACGAATAACAAACTATTACAAAAGGTTGAATGAATAACACACTATTACAAAAGGTTGAATGAATAACACACTATTACAAACTGTTTGAAATATGTGTAATAATGTGTTATTTAATTACATATTTGAAGAATTTAATTTAATCAAAAGGAAGAGGCATTGACTCTGCATAAGTATACTTCATCTATCCCCTGAATCTTCAAAAAACCACATTACTTATGGTGCTCTACTCAATGTTTATTGCAAAGATTTGATTATTGAAAGACAGACAAAGCAAAACTTGTGTTGGTTTGACCATGATTTCATCAATAGGCAATAGTATGAATCTTTTGGGAAGTTGCCATCAGGTCAGGGTGCTTCAGCGTGGTTCCAGTTTCAGGCACAATAGCAGTTTACACTTTTTGTTCAACTATATGTTAAGACTTTAGTCAGTTGTCTTACATGAATTAAATGCTTTTGCTACAAAATCTATCTTGGCAATCAAAAAGGACTGAAATTTTCATTAAATGCAAACTTATTTCAAGTTCTTTTCAAATTTCTATTGTTTTGGTTGCGTGAATGAACTACATTTGGATGTTTTTGTTTAATCTATTTTGTAAAATTTGGAAGAGCAAATAAAGTTCATTGATTACCGACCGTACTAGCTACCTCATCTTTGCTTACCTTACCCTACCGATGTGCATGTAAATGTGCATATTTTTACTACCATATTTTATCGAATTAAATTAAATAAATGATCGTATTGGGTGTTTTAACATGTTTAAACCAAAATTCAAATTATTTTCAAATCGTCACATATTCATCTTCATCTAGAAGCAAATTGGTCATTTTTGTGCATATATTAATTTAAGAAAATTTAATTGAAATTTCTATATTATTTTGTAGGAATTTGAACTCAAATACAAGTGGTTTCATGAAGATATATGCATGTACAAAGAAGATACGAAGGAACAAAAATGGAAATAATTCAAAGTCATGGATCATGGAGGACCCCACCTACCCATCTACCTTAATGTACAAATTAGAGGATAATGCACATGCTAATAGAGTTTAAAGCTTCATGCACATCCAAATGAGGATTAACACGTGCTAATGATTACTTGGTCACCACACTTCCTAGAGGGGTAGTTTGGGTAGTTCCCAAAAAGTGAATTAGGATTTTACAACATGTATAAATACCCCATATCTTCATGTAACCCTCCTCTCTTCTTTTAGGCTCTCTTTCTTTAGGCTCTCTTCTCTTTAGTTTAGGAAAATAAATCAAAGCTCTTCTTTTCCCATGGCTACTTAGCCATTTTATTTCATGTAATTTTCCTCTTTCT
The DNA here is from genome assembly GCA_030737815.1 of Allium fistulosum. NCBI lineage: Eukaryota > Viridiplantae > Streptophyta > Magnoliopsida > Asparagales > Amaryllidaceae > Allium > Allium fistulosum. The sequence continues at coordinate 926,800,129 of CM060906.1, forward strand.
TATGCAATGTTAATTAGTATTATCTTTTATTTACATGCTTCTTCTCTTCTTATGTTAGTAGTGTAGTTTACTTTTCATGCAAGTAGATTAGTGTTATTTCTTTAGACTTAGCTTTTCTTTTCATTTTGCTCTCTTTTTCCTTTTTTTAGTTTCATGTTGCATGCTACAAGTGTTGATATGGTAACACAAATGAGAGGCTAAACCCCTTTAATTTAGGGGTAATGAAGCTCTCTAATTATGTAGCTTCAACATAACTTATTAATTTTGATCTCTTTTGTGCTTAAATGAATGTTGATGTGATTTATTGTTTCATGTTGAATTTGATAGTCTATGTTGTTCATAACAAATAGGCTACACTTAAACAATCACAAACAATAATTACCTCTTCATCTACATATGATGATGGTAATGAAGTGAACGTTGAAATCAAAATTTGACGGTCTATATTTCTAATTAATAGTTAATAGGACATGCTTAAAATAGATTTTACTTTCAACTTGTTGTCATTTTTCATGAGAGTTAGTAAGTGGTTTAAGGGGTGTGTTATAGTTTGATGGCTTATGTTGAGCTAACTAATAGCTAAAATAAGCCATACTTATGATAAACACATCAATTAAACTCACTAATGACCAAAAAAGAGAGATCATAATTTCATGTTTTATTGAACTATGTGATCTAGAGAGTGGATTTATCTCTATATTACTATTTTATTCTCATTGTTTTCATTCACTTTTGTAGTTGTTAGTTTGTTAGTTTCTCATTTTCTAGCTTAACACTCTCTAAATCTTTGGTTAATTTAATTGAATAGAAATTTAAAATCTAACAATTCCCTGTAGATCGATCCGTACTCACCACGTACTAAAATTGTACGTCATGCACTTGCGGTAATTTTTATTATAAATTTTTCGGCGATTTTTTAACTCAATAGAAAATTCGTTGTCAAAAAAGTTTTTGGCGGTGTTGCCGGGGAATAGTTTTGATTTTAATTTTCTATTCTTCGAATTATTTTCGTCTGATTTATGTTGTGTGTTTGTTTTGTGTGTATTGTATTTTAAAAAAAAATTTGTTATGTGTTTGTGTGCTTGTTGTTTCTCTAGTTGCATTGGCATTTGGATATATAAAAAACATACAATTTCAGTGTGTGTGTGTGTGTGTATATATATATATATATATATATATATATATATATATTATTTCCTTTTCGATTTTCATTTACAATTTTTTTCCCACTCCAAATTTTCATTTACAAGCTTGTATTGCACATTGAAATTTCAAAACCACAGTGCACCTCTGCACAGTTTAATTTCTGACCATCAGAACAAACCAACTTCAGACCTCTTCCATCACCTGCCTTTCCCTCCTTGCTACACTTCATAACCACCAGCACTACGAACTTCTATATCAAGCAACACTGCAACCTACATCCTCATTCTACCATTACAACACTTCATACTACCATTACAATAGTAACATCCACTCCTGCAACTTTTCACAATACAATACTTGACATATATATTTGTCTACAAATCTTCATTCCCTTACTATCTACAAACCCCTACTGTCATTTCTCATTTACGCAACATTTCTTTCAAAACTTCATCTAACCCCCTGCTCTACAGTCACGAAAACCCCTTGACCATCTTCCAGCGACCAAAACCCATACATACTTCACATTAACCGTCTGAAACAGCCATAACACCATCAACAAGCGACGAATAAGTTCTTCTCCCACAAACCATACCGACCAGTCACAAATATCTCAAAACGTCGGCTATATCACTGCACAACCCCCTCACTTCACCACTGCTCTGCAAAACATTCACCACCGCTATACCTCCTCTACCAAATCCTCACTGCTTCCTACTTGCCTACTGTGCCTACTCTCTGGCATTTAACATTACTCTCTGGCATCATCTACCAAATTCAACAAGCTATTGCATTTACAACACACATACAAACTATTTCATTCCTACTATGACAACCCACTGTGACATCACTAACAACCATTCCTTCCCAATCAACATTTCCACCTTTCCAGACTGCCTCCTTTCCTCCACAACAATCAAAACTTCCACACAGCCATCTGCAATCACCTCTTCAAGCCAAAGTACAAGCAGAAGCTCCGATCCACCCCCAACATTCATCATTCTACCCACCACTCCACAAACCAATACAAGAGCTTCCACTATCGAACTCAACGAACCACACAACAGTCAAATCAAATCGCCTACTTCAAGATTCACCAAACTACAACTGCCGTTCACAACTCCATCACCTTCAAATCACCTGGTTCAACGCAATTGACAACTCCATCGCTGCAAACACCAGCCAATCCCCACTTCTAATACCACAAAATCCACTGCCAAAACTTTCTTGATTCATACAATTCTGTAGTTACCTCAAACCAACCATCACTCGACCAGACAATTCGGCTACAACATCAAATACCAATTTCTAATTTTGGACTTCCCGGTATTAGAATTAGAATCTAAAAATTTCATTTCAATCTGCAGCAATTCAACTTACTAATTCGTTTCAATCTGTAGCCGCGACCGAAACGCATATCCACAGCAACCTCACAACAACCCAAACATCAACCCAATCACCGCAACTCCAACCCGCCTCCACCTGCAAATCACCAGCATTCTCTAATCACCACCGTTCCTCCATCGCCTCAAACCACACCCCTTCGCGAACTCCAAAACCTAAAATCAAGAATAACTATATCAACTGGAATCGAATGCCACAACTAAACTCAATCGCGAATCTTCCACGAAACCCACGACCTCGATCGACATCAACAGCCTCGACTTCAACACCGATGCCACCAAGCTTCGCCGCTTTTGATTTGATTTCAATTTGTTTTTTTTTTTGCGTTAGTGAGCCGATTAGAGAAGAATTGGTATAAGTTGTTTTATTTCAATATTTTGATTGCGTGAGTGTGTTGAGTTGTTTTACTTCACTATTTTGATCGAAGGAGGAATTATTTTAATTTTTTTTAGGCCGTGGGCTGTATTAAAAAAAAAGAAGAGAGAAGAAAATAAAGTTGGGCCGGGTTTCACGTGTGTTGGTTTTATTAGTACTTTGGGAAGTTGATTTGTGTTGTGTTTAGTTTAGTTTTTTTTCTTTGTTTTTGTAGTTTGCTTTAGTGTTTATTTAAATCCTTGTGTTTTGTTTTGAGTAAAATCTTTTGTTTTAATTTTGTTTGAGTGTTAAGTATTTTGTTTTGCTTCTTAATTTTTTTTTGTATATATCTTGTTTTGATTTCAGGTTGCCAAAGCAGAATTTCAGAAGGAGAACTGCCACCAAAAATAAATTGCTTGCTTATAAAAAAATTTGCAACCTTATCTATTGTTTTATTTGCTTTGTATTGTTGATTGCTTGCATTTTATAAAAAAATTCAAAATAAATCAAAATGAAATTTCATTGTAGTTGCATTGTTAATACACGTTTAATTTCAGCTTTGCATTTCATCTTAGATTTGGATTAATAATAATGATTAGACGTCGATAACACTTAATTGTATATTGACAAATTGTCTTCTTTAAACAATTTAAATTCTTGGTGTCTAGGCTACGACAGAGCAATAACCATTTATAAATATTACGGTGATATGTAAATATTATAGTGGTTGTTTCTCTGAAGGTACTTAAACCTTCGGCTGCATTGCTACGGTGATTCGTGGTGCATCGATAAATCCTACTCGTTACCTGGCCGAGAACTATCTTGTTGAATTAAGACAAAGTGTGATTATACAAATCTAGGTAAATTAGGATAGATAATTTGTAATTAAACCCTTGCATTCATTTAGTTGCATTAGTTCATGCATATTTTAAAAAAAAGAAAAAAAAATTCAAAATCAAAAACTAAAAAAATTATGAATATTCCTTAACTTAGTTAATTTTCTTTTGAAATTTTCAAAATCAAAATCCAAAAATATTAAAAATCTTTTCAAAAACAATTTTTTTTTGAAAATCCAAAAACAAAAAAAATCAAAATTTCCTTTTGAAAAATAAATTCCTTTTTGGTAAATTGTTTTCTTTTATAAAAAATCAAAAAAAAACCAAAACCATTCTTGAAAATGTCTGAATTTCCATGTTCACATGAATTCTACGATAGTTGTGAAAATCAATATAATCCATAAAATTTCACACCAAATTCTTATGGATATTTCAACAACAACTATTGTTTAAACGATTCAAATTTTGAACCACAGAATTTTCAAAATGATGACCAACCTTCAAATCTTGAAAATAACATTTCGTCTTTACTTGAAATCTCTACACAACAAAATCAAATGATAAATGAGTTGTGTAATTCTTATTTGTGTGATAACTCAAATCAAAATTTTCAAAGTAATCAAGATTTGAATTCACTTCAAAATGCAAATGATTTCGAGTATAACCCATGCCAATTCAATTTTGAACTCCAAAATGAATTTCAAAATCAAAACGAAAATGTGATCCACTTTTCAAATAATTTTGGCAATGGTAATAATCTCGACTACGATACAAGTGAAATCTTTTGTTCTCAACAAATCCAAATAAAAAATTCTCAAGTTAATAACTATAAATTGGATTTTGTTGAACAAATGGACGAAATCTACAATGGTCACATGGATTTATTGTTCGAAACATATATGAAACAACGTGAGAAACAAAACCAAATCCCAACATGTGACGAGTCAAATGATAATCCATCTTTTACCCAAATCGAGGATTTTCAAACATCAACTTTTGAAACTGAAAATGATGATCTTAATGAAGTTGTTGAAAACACGGTAATTGAGTTGGATTTCAATTTTTTTGAGGGTGAGAAACTCGATTTAAGATTCGATCTTCCTTTTCCCCATTTTGAAATTTTGAACACAACAACTTTGGATTTTGAACTTGACACATGTAATAAAGTTGTTGATAATTCAATAAAGGAAGACAAATTCAATGAACATGATTTCTTTGGACTTTTCGAAAAATGAGTTGTTAAATTCTGAAGGGGAAGATTTGAATCCCCATTTCAATTTTGAAATCAATAATTTTGAAAATTTTGTTGATGATGAGCTTAACTTTCAATTTGGTGAAAATAAACTTGAATTGCAATCAATTGTTTTATCAATCCCAAAAATCATCGAAAATAAAACAACTCATACGATTTTCAATAAAACGACATTCGTTTTTCCGAATCCACATTCAACTCCAAAATCTTTTGTGGTTTGGTTTTCTGAGCTTAAGCTGTGTCTCGCATACTTGGCGAGACAAATGAATCGGTCTTTGGAAGACCGTTTCATTTACTTTTTGACTATATATTTTCTAATCTCGTGTAAATACCGTTCATTTTCATGTAAATATAGGTCCATTTTTTTCTCTCCTTTCACTTGGGTTGATTGTGGGGACACAGTCAAAACCAAGTGTGGAGGGAGTCTCATCTTCTTTTTGGTTTTTCATGGTTAATTTTTCATTTTCCTTCCAAAACTCAAAAAGAAAAATTAAAAAAAATCCAATTTTTTTAGCATTTTGATTTATTTTTAAAGAAACACTATAGGATAAATATATGGTTTTGGATATTAAATTGAAATTTTTGAAAAATTATTTGTCTTAACAAAAATAAAAATGAAGTTTGATTAAAAATAACAATGGTTTAACTAGTATATAGGAAGGTTCATACGTGTTGATTATGAAATATATCCTAATTGAAAATCTTTGTTTTAAAAAGTGGTGAATGCAAATAAAAGGATATAACATTTTTTTGTCTTCTAAGTTAAATGGTGCTAAGATGATTTTGCAAAACTCTCTCTTCAAAAAAAAATTCTTGTATATATGTATGTATTTTTCTTAATAAACACCTAGAGTCATATGTTCACACTCGCCATGCTCTGTACCCTTCTCACGTAAGCCCGAAAGGCAGTGCACGATCGGTATATCTGGCCTCAGTTTATCTAAGTTAGGTTTATGTATATAAAAATTCTTTCTAAATAACGCTTATAGTCGATAAGTGTTCACACTTTTGTGTTCACTCGCCATACCCTGTATTCCCCTTGCATAAGTCCGCAAGGTAGTGCACGGGTAATATATCTGGCCTCAGTTTATTTAAGTTAGGAATATGTAAATATTGTTAATATCAATAAAAATTTCAAAAGAAGAAATGGAGAGAGTAAGCAAATGAAATCTGTTTGTACCAAAATTGGGCACAACAGACTTTGGAAGTTTTTTAAAGAGATAAAGTGAAGAAATTAAATGGAAAAAGAGGAATTATCTAACAAAAACTCCAAATCTCAGATATGAAAATAATTAACATGCAAGGAGACACAAGAATTTAGAGTGGTTCGGCGTATTGCCTACGTCCACTATGAAGTTGATAACTTTATTGATCTTTCTTTGAAGATTACAAGTGGAATCAATGAATTATAGCAGGTAATTATGATTTGCAACAATGAATTTCGTTGGTAGCAGCAGCAATGGAGTTCAGATCTGGATCCGGTAGAGTTTGGGCGTTGGAGATCTCAAAAAAGAAGAAGAACCCCTTTTCTGTTGGCTTTGGGGGTCTATTTATAGGTGTAGGAGGCTGGTATTTCGCTCAGATCTTGGGAGACCCTCTCTGGCACGTGACCAGGCCCGCGCGCCCAAGCCTGTGAAGTTTTGATCCGATCCGTGATCGATACGAACAGATTTCGTATCGATCAAGATTTCATCCACTGGAGTCAAAATTTGGCGTGGACATTCTTTAGCATGCACGTAGTCTTCTGTGAAAATTTCATAGCATTTGGACTTGTAGATTAGGAGATATGATCGATATGAATTGGGATTCTCGGTTGGCTGTTTCGTTCGACTCGCTCTTGTTTCGACTCGCTCTTTGTTCGACTTGGTTCTGTTTGACTCGGTGACATGGCGTTAATTGGTATTGACTGTTGTGCCTTGCTCCACATCGATGGACACGAAGTAGAAGTCTTCGGATGGATGCGAAGTCGACAAAGTGGAGCGAGTCGAAGTATGGCTCGAGGGGGAGCGAGTCGAAGTATAGCTCGAGGCGGAGCGAGTCAAAGTATGGCTCGAAGCGGAGCGAGTCGAAGTATGGCTCGAGGCGGAGCGAGTCAAAGTGTGCACTTTCGATGGATTCAAACTGAGCGAGTCAAAGTGTGCACTTCCGATGGATTCAAACTGAGCGAGTCGAAGTGGGCTCTTCTGAGGGATGCGAGGTGTAGCGAGTCGAAGTGGAGCGAGTCGAAGTAGGCTTCCATGACGGATTTGAACCGAGCGATTCGAACAGAGGCTGTTTTTATCCAATTTTGCGTCGATCGTAACTTGAGCATACAAACTCGGATTGACCTGAAATTTGTAACATTGACTCTCATAGCTTCGCGTGTTGTGTCATATCAATTTAAACTCGATCCGAACTCGGACAAAATTTGTCGATATCCATAGTGGGCCTGCGTATAACCGATTTTCTTAGACGAACTGTCTTTGGTTTCTAGCCAAGTTCTTGGTGTCACGGCCTTGCCAAAAGGCGGGATAACATTTTCCCCCCAAAGTATGTCTTGTGGGAACATGATGTGCTTTGAAATGCTGCAATCTTTATTCTGAATAGTTATCGTCTTTCTGATGAAAGCTGTAACCTTCGACCGTTTTTTCTTGATAATGTAAACTGTTGACTGTCAACTGCTGTACCCCGTATAACTAAAACTAATCGTTGTACACCAGCGATTAGATGTTTGTTGTTGTAATCGTTATCAAATGAGTTTCCAATTCCTGGAAATCTGGAATATTGAATATTAGTCCGTCATATATGCATATAGGTTAATCTGACTCTCGCTGACATTTGTACGTTCACGTGTCGTTGTCAGTTTATTTTATATTGAATTCCGTAATGATCCTCTCCTGAACCGATGTGAAATTCGGTGTAACAATGCTCGATGGTTGTTTTTGAATGCTCCTTCGTATCGATCCTCTCCTGAATCGATGTAAAAGGTTAAAACATTGTTTTTGCATCAGTATCTGTTGCATTGATGGATACGAAATGGTCGTTTGTATCGATAGAGTTCAATGTCTTCTGAACAACCCCTGCTGCGCACCTCGAATCGATTGATTTGGAGTCATTGGATATGAAAAGTCAATTCGTATCGATGGAGTTGAAACGCACAGGAGACGAAGTCGAAACGCACAGGAGACGGAGTCGAAATGCACAGGGGACGGAGTCGAAGGTGATCGATACGAAGTGTGGCTTCGTATCGATGGAGTCGAATTGGTTGCTCATATTGCTGCACCGGAGATGGAGTCGAAGATTACGATACGAAGAGGAGCTTCGCAACGATGCACTGGAGACGGAGTCGAAAAGCTTGTTCGAATCCACCGGGATGCGAATCGTTTATCCCTTTTTCTTTACAGTCCATATAAATACTCTGTACTTAGCCATTTTTTCACTTTTACCTTTTGCTTTCCTGCCTTGCCTTCGTATCGCTCAGAAACTCGAGAAAAAAGAAGAAACATTCTTGCCTTCGAACCGATTCAGATCCTTAATCACTCGAACTAACTGTCAGTTTTAGGTAATCCCCTAAGCGAATCCAATGCGTAAACGAGACTTGATATTTAACATCAAATCAATCAGAGTCGCGATTGCTTGAAGATTCCTTGGCCTCAGCTTCGTGTCGATCTGGAGTAGAGGCTTCGAGATGATGAGACGGAGGCCTTCGTATCAATCGATGGTTGAGCTTCGCATCGAATCGAGTGCTTTTTCTATGTGGATCGATACGAAGGGGTTGCATCTGATCGATTCGAGATAGAGGCCTTGGATCGAGTCGAACTGGAGGCTCGGGATCGAGTCGAACTGGAGGCTCGGGATCGAGTCGAACTGGAGGCTCGGGATCGAGTCGAACTGCTAGAGGCTCGGGATCGAGTCGAACTGGAGGCTTGGGATCGAGTCGATCTGGAGGCTTGGGATCAAGTCGAACTGTGCAGCCCTGGGACCGATACGAACGTGTCCCTGCACGATCGATTCGAACTTGAGCCTCAGCGAGCGATTCGAACTTAAACCAGAGCGATCGACTCGAACTTGAATTTTTGAGCGATCGATTCGAACTTGTACTTTTGATGATTGATAATGAACTTAATTTCGACGATACCGAAAACTCTAGTGCATTTGAACACCTAACCCCAACGAGCTTCAGACTTGCATAACTGGACTTAATCGTTTCACCGCATATCCGATTGCCTATCGAAGCTCGTCGATGAAACTGGAACTTATCAAAATGATAACACTCTTTAACTTGGACTGATAGCTAATAACTAGATGGCACGGTTGTGACGGTCAGCGATGATGGTCCTTCCGACTGAATTCCGAAGTCTCGTCGTTTTCATGTTTTCTTTAATCCTGTAGATCTTCTCAAGTGATATACAATATTGCACGGCACATCTCACTCACACACTTTACACTGGGGGATTCACGAGCATTGTTGTCTGTTTAACAATGATTTTTCATAAGCTAGCTATTCATGGAACCCTCAAGTTCACAACAGCAGGAACTCCCGAGTTCTATTCCTTTAACCATCGAAATACCGGTTATTGAAGCCGAAGTTATAGACCCAGCTCTGGACGATCGTCCAGGTGCCCGGTTCATTTGCCGTCCGCAAGATTCTGTGCCGTCCGGTATCTCTAAAGATATGCTAGGACGGATTTGTTTAAGACACGGTCTGTCGCTCGACGACGTGCTACTGCCCGGGCCAAATGATAGGCAACACGATCCCCCGGAGGGGTTTACTGCTTTCAACCGTCACGCTTGCACATCGAGGACACTCCCTCCTTTCAACCAATATATAAGGGAGATGTTATCGTTTCTTGGCATAGCTCCATCTCAGCTACATCCCAACAGGTATGCTTTGTTGAAAAGCACCTTTATCCTGTTGATGGAGATCCTCTTTCGACCGCCAAAGCCGATAGAAATCAGATATTTATTTAACGTCAAGAGCCGTGGAGACAACCCTTCTTTCACCTTCTTGGAAGCAGTCAGAAACTGTCACATTGTAATGGGCTCCTGGGGAAGGCTTAGTTACTTCAAGACCGAATGGTTCTACGTTCGGTGCCCCCCTGGATTTGCTAGGCGGTGGTTGGATAGACGTAAGTATTGCCATTTTTCTCTTGCATCATCGAGATGTTAGTAACTGACTTCAAAACTTACATACTTCTACTCTTTTACAGCTGCAATCTCTCGACCTGACGGTGCATACTTCAGAGAGCTAGTTCGGATCCTCCAAGCGTTTCCGGGCGAAGAGAGGCATATCGACTAGGTTCTGTCTGACAGAAATTTAAGGACTGTCGAACTGATAGAACGGAGGCAGAGCATACGGCTGAAAGGGACACTTAGAGTGGTCTCGAAGAAACGGGTGAAGCGCAAAGCGCCCGCAGTTGTGATAACCGAAGAAGTCGATCCGGAAAGAACGCCTATTGATACTGAGCTCCAAGCTGGGCCTTCTTCCGATGTCCAGGATTCAGGAGGAAAGAGAAAAGGTAAGGCTGTTGCTCACAAGCACTCTAAATCCGAGAGGTTTAAATCTGTGGTCGTTTCCTTGCCCGTCCCGGGGATTAGAATTTCGGAGGCTTCTCCCCCTCCGGTAGAGAATCTTTTTGAAGGGCTTGCCGATGTTCCGATTCCGGATTTTGTGTCGTCTCAACACGATGTCGGGATGGAGGAGCTTGATAGTGCTCTTGAACTGAGCCGGTCACTTGCTATGAGTGCGGCCGACATTTCCGGTTGGTCGGGGGATTGCACATGCATACACTTCACTACACTACATGATTCATGATTGTAAATCGACCAACTTAAGAAGTCACTAACTCTTTCTTCATTTCTAATTTTCAGGTACCATATCTGGGAAAGGATCGATGCTTGGGAATCTTCGCTCTGCCCGAAAAGCTTCTTTTTATTATGATTCCAGTAGGAGGGATTCGGATAGGGATCGCGATCGCGAGTACTCTAACCAGGACAGGTACGGGTGCGACAGGGATAGAGAATATAGACATCGGTCTAGATCACGCTCTCCTCCTCCTAGACTTCCGTCTCCACCCCCTGTTTTTGTTCCACACCCGCCAGAGCCTCCTCATCACAGGCCGTCTTCTCATACTTCCAGATCCAAGACTCATCTTCAAAGAGTTGAGACCACGGCTTCCATAATTGCAGAGCAGGTCCCAGCCGAGCCCACAAGAGAAGGGGCCCTTAAACTGGCTCAGATGAGGAAGGACTTTCCGAACATTTGCTTCGATGGCTATGTCTTCCCACCACACTTAAAAATGATGACCAACCTTCAAATCTTGAAAATAACATTTCGTCTTTACTTGAAATCTCTACACAACAAAATCAAATGATAAATGAGTTGTGTAATTCTTATTTGTGTGATAACTCAAATCAAAATTTTCAAAGTAATCAAGATTTGAATTCACTTCAAAATGCAAATGATTTCGAGTATAACCCATGCCAATTCAATTTTGAACTCCAAAATGAATTTCAAAATCAAAACGAAAATGTGATCCACTTTTCAAATAATTTTGGCAATGGTAATAATCTCGACTACGATACAAGTGAAATCTTTTGTTCTCAACAAATCCAAATAAAAAATTCTCAAGTTAATAACTATAAATTGGATTTTGTTGAACAAATGGACGAAATCTACAATGGTCACATGGATTTATTGTTCGAAACATATATGAAACAACGTGAGAAACAAAACCAAATCCCAACATGTGACGAGTCAAATGATAATCCATCTTTTACCCAAATCGAGGATTTTCAAACAGTAACTTTTGAAACTGAAAATGATGATCTTAATGAAGTTGTTGAAAACACGGTAATTGAGTTGGATTTCAATTTTTTTGAGGGTGAGAAACTCGATTTAAGATTCGATCTTCCTTTTCCCCATTTTGAAATTTTGAACACAACAACTTTGGATTTTGAACTTGACACATGTAATAAAGTTGTTGATAATTCAATAAAGGAAGACAAATTCAATGAACATGATTTCTTTGGACTTTTCGAAAATGAGTTGTTAAATTCTGAAGGGGAAGATTTGAATCCCCATTTCAATTTTGAAATCAATAATTTTGAAAATTTTGTTGATGATGAGCTTAACTTTCAATTTGGTGAAAATAAACTTGAATTGCAATCAATTGTTTTATCAATCCCAAAAATCATCGAAAATAAAACAACTCATACGATTTTCAATAAAACGACATTCGTTTTTCCGAATCCACATTCAACTCCAAAATCTTTTGTGGTTTGGTTTTCTGAGCTTAAGCTGTGTCTCGCATACTTGGCGAGACAAATGAATCGGTCTTTGGAAGACCGTTTCATTTACTTTTTGACTATATATTTTCTAATCTCGTGTAAATACCGTTCATTTTCATGTAAATATAGGTCCATTTTTTTCTCTCCTTTCACTTGGGTTGACTGTGGGGACACAGTCAAAACCAAGTGTGGAGGGAGTCTCATCTTCTTTTTGGTTTTTCATGGTTAATTTTTCATTTTCCTTCCAAAACTCAAAAAGAAAAATTAAAAAAAATCCAATTTTTTTAGCATTTTGATTTATTTTTAAAGAAACACTATAGGATAAATATATGGTTTTGGATATTAAATTGAAATTTTTGAAAAATTATTTGTCTTAACAAAAATAAAAATGAAGTTTGATTAAAAATAACAATGGTTTAACTAGTATATAGGAAGGTTCATACGTGTTGATTATGAAATATATCCTAATTGAAAATCTTTGTTTTAAAAAGTGGTGAATGCAAATAAAAGGATATAACATTTTTTTGTCTTCTAAGTTAAATGGTGCTAAGATGATTTTGCAAAACTCTCTCTTCAAAAAAAAATTCTTGTATATATGTATGTATTTTTCTTAATAAACACCTAGAGTCATATGTTCACACTCGCCATGCTCTGTACCCTTCTCACGTAAGCCCGAAAGGCAGTGCACGATCGGTATATCTGGCCTCAGTTTATCTAAGTTAGGTTTATGTATATAAAAATTCTTTCTAAATAACGCTTATAGTCGATAAGTGTTCACACTTTTGTGTTCACTCGCCATACCCTATATTCCCCTTGCATAAGTCCGCAAGGTAGTGCACGGGTAATATATCTGGCCTCAGTTTATTTAAGTTAGGCATATGTAAATATTGTTAATATCAATAAAAATTTCAAAAGAAGAAATGGAGAGAGTAAGCAAATGAAATCTGTTTGTACCAAAATTGGGCACAACAGACTTTGGAAGTTTTTTAAAGAGATAAAGTGAAGAAATTAAATGGAAAAAGAGGAATTATCTAACAAAAACTCCAAATCTCAGATATGAAAATAATTAACATGCAAGGAGACACAAGAATTTAGAGTGGTTCGGCGTATTGCCTACGTCCACTATGAAGTTGATAACTTTATTGATCTTTCTTTGAAGATTACAAGTGGAATCAATGAATTATAGCAGGTAATTATGATTTGCAACAATGAATTTCGTTGGTAGCAGCAGCAATGGAGTTCAGATCTGGATCCGGTAGAGTTTGGGCGTTGGAGATCTCAAAAAAGAAGAAGAACCCCTTTTCTGTTGGCTTTGGGGGTCTATTTATAGGTGTAGGAGGCTGGTATTTCGCTCAGATCTCGGGAGACCCTCTCTGGCACGTGACCAGGCCCGCGCGCCCAAGCCTGTGAAGTTTTGATCCGATCCGTGATCGATACGAACAGATTTCGTATCGATCAAGATTTCATCCACTGGAGTCAAAATTTGGCGTGGACATTCTTTAGCATGCACGTAGTCTTCTGTGAAAATTTCATAGCATTTGGACTTGTAGATTAGGAGATATGATCGATATGAATTGGGATTCTCGGTTGGCTGTTTCGTTCGACTCGCTCTTGTTTCGACTCGCTCTTGTTTCGACTCGCTCTTTGTTCGACTTGGTTCTGTTTGACTCGGTGACATGGCGTTAATTGGTATTGACTGTTGTGCCTTGCTCCACATCGATGGACACGAAGTAGAAGTCTTCGGATGGATGCGAAGTCGACAAAGTGGAGCGAGTCGAAGTATGGCTCGAGGGGGAGCGAGTCGAAGTATAGCTCGAGGCGGAGCGAGTCAAAGTATGGCTCGAAGCGGAGCGAGTCGAAGTATGGCTCGAGGCGGAGCGAGTCAAAGTGTGCACTTCCGATGGATTCAAACTGAGCGAGTCAAAGTGTGCACTTCCGATGGATTCAAACTGAGCGAGTCGAAGTGGGGTCTTCTGAGGGATGCGAGGTGTAGCGAGTCGAAGTGGAGCGAGTCGAAGTAGGCTTCCATGACGGATTTGAACCGAGCGATTCGAACAGAGGCTGTTTTTATCCAATTTTGCGTCGATCGTAACTTGAGCATACAAACTCGGATTGACCTGAAATTTGGAACATTGACTCTCATAGCTTCGCGTGTTGTGTCATATCAATTTAAACTCGATCCGAACTCGGACAAAATTTGTCGATATCCATAGTGGGCCTGCGTATAACCGATTTTCTTAGACGAACTGTCTTTGGTTTCTAGCCAAGTTCTTGGTGTCACGGCCTTGCCAAAAGGCGGGATAACATTTTCCCCCCAAAGTATGTCTTGTGGGAACATGATGTGCTTTGAAATGCTGCAATCTTTATTCTGAATAGTTATCGTCTTTCTGATGAAAGCTGTAACCTTCGACCGTTTTTTCTTGATAATGTAAACTGTTGACTGTCAACTGTTGTACCCCGTATAACTAAAACTAATCGTTGTACACCAGCGATTAGATGTTTGTTGTTGTAATCGTTATCAAATGAGTTTCCAATTCCTGGAAATCTGGAATATTGAATATTAGTCCGTCATATATGCATATAGGTTAATCTGACTCTCGCTGACATTTGTACGTTCACGTGTCGTTGTCAGTTTATTTTATATTGAATTCCGTAATGATCCTCTCCTGAACCGATGTGAAATTCGGTGTAACAATGCTCGATGGTTGTTTTTGAATGCTCCTTCGTATCGATCCTCTCCTGAATCGATGTAAAAGGTTAAAACATTGTTTTTGCATCAGTATCTGTTGCATTGATGGATACGAAATGGTCGTTTGTATCGATAGAGTTCAATGTCTTCTGAACAACCCCTGCTGCGCACCTCGAATCGATTGATTTGGAGTCATTGGATATGAAAAGTCAATTCGTATCGATGGAGTTGAAACGCACAGGAGACGAAGTCGAAACGCACAGGAGACGGAGTCGAAATGCACAGGGGACGGAGTCGAAGGTGATCGATACGAAGTGTGGCTTCGTATCGATGGAGTCGAATTGGTTGCTCATATTGCTGCACCGGAGATGGAGTCGAAGATTACGATACGAAGAGGAGCTTCGCAACGATGCACTGGAGACGGAGTCGAAAAGCTTGTTCGAATCCACCGGGATGCGAATCGTTTATCCCTTTTTCTTTCCAGTCCATATAAATACTCTGTACTTAGCCATTTTTTCACTTTTACCTTTTGCTTTCCTGCCTTGCCTTCGTATCGCTCAGAAACTCGAGAAAAAAGAAGAAACATTCTTGCCTTCGAACCGATTCAGATCCTTAATCACTCGAACTAACTGTCAGTTTTAGGTAATCCCCTAAGCGAATCCAATGCGTAAACGAGACTTGATATTTAACATCAAATCAATCAGAGTCGCGATTGCTTGAAGATTCCTTGGCCTCAGCTTCGTGTCGATCTGGAGTAGAGGCTTCGAGATGATGAGACGGAGGCCTTCGTATCAATCGATGGTTGAGCTTCGCATCGAATCGAGTGCTTTTTCTATGTGGATCGATACGAAGGGGTTGCATCTGATCGATTCGAGATAGAGGCCTTGGATCGAGTCGAACTGGAGGCTCGGGATCGAGTCGAACTGGAGGCTCGGGATCGAGTCGAACTGGAGGCTCGGGATCGAGTCGAACTGGAGGCTCGGGATCGAGTCGAACTGGAGGCTCGGGATCGAGTCGAACTGGAGGCTCGGGATCGAGTCGAACTGGAGGCTCGGGATCGAGTCGATCTGGAGGCTTGGGATCAAGTCGAACTGTGCAGCCCTGGGACCGATACGAACGTGTCCCTGCACGATCGATTCGAACTTGAGCCTCAGCGAGCGATTCGAACTTGAACCAGAGCGATCGACTCGAACTTGAATTTTTGAGCGATCGATTCGAACTTGTACTTTTGATGATTGATAATGAACTTAATTTCGACGATACCGAAAACTCTAGTGCATTTGAACACCTAACCCCAACGAGCTTCAGACTTGCATAACTGGACTTAATCGTTTCACCGCATATCCGATTGCCTATCGAAGCTCGTCGATGAAACTGGAACTTATCAAAATGATAACACTCTTTAACTTGGACTGATAGCTAATAACTGGATGGCACGGTTGTGACGGTCAGCGATGATGGTCCTTCCGACTGAATTCCGAAGTCTCGTCGTTTTCATGTTTTCTTTAATCTTGTAGATCTTCTCAAGTGATATACAATATTGCACGGCACATCTCACTCACACACTTTACACTGGGGGATTCACGAGCATTGTTGTCTGTTTAACAATGATTTTTCATAAGCTAGCTATTCATGGAACCCTCAAGTTCACAACAGCAGGAACTCCCGAGTTCTATTCCTTTAACCATCGAAATACCGGTTATTGAAGCCGAAGTTATAGACCCAGCTCCGGACGATCGTCCAGGTGCCCGGTTCATTTGCCGTCCGCAAGATTCTGTGCCGTCCGGTATCTCTAAAGATATGCTAGGACGGATTTGTTTAAGACACGGTCTGTCGCTCGACGACGTGCTACTGCCCGGGCCAAATGATAGGCAACACGATCCCCCGGAGGGGTTTACTGCTTTCAACCGTCACGCTTGCACATCGAGGACACTCCCTCCTTTCAACCAATATATAAGGGAGATGTTATCGTTTCTTGGCATAGCTCCATCTCAGCTACATCCCAACAGGTATGCTTTGTTGAAAAGCACCTTTATCCTGTTGATGGAGATCCTCTTTCGACCGCCAAAGCCGATAGAAATCAGATATTTATTTAACGTCAAGAGCCGTGGAGACAACCCTTCTTTCACCTTCTTGGAAGCAGTCAGAAACTGTCACATTGTAATGGGCTCCTGGGGAAGGCTTAGTTACTTCAAGACCGAATGGTTCTACGTTCGGTGCCCCCCTGGATTTGCTAGGCGGTGGTTGGATAGACGTAAGTATTGCCATTTTTCTCTTGCATCATCGAGATGTTAGTAACTGACTTCAAAACTTACATACTTCTACTCTTTTACAGCTGCAATCTCTCGACCTGACGGTGCATACTTCAGAGAGCTAGTTCGGATCCTCCAAGCGTTTCCGGGCGAAGAGAGGCATATCGACTAGGTTCTGTCTGACAGAAATTTAAGGACTGTCGAACTGATAGAACGGAGGCAGAGCATACGGCTGAAAGGGACACTTAGAGTGGTCTCGAAGAAACGGGTGAAGCGCAAAGTGCCCGCAGTTGTGATAACCGAAGAAGTCGATCCGGAAAGAACGCCTATTGATACTGAGCTCCAAGCTGGGCCTTCTTCCGATGTCCAGGATTCAGGAGGAAAGAGAAAAGGTAAGGCTGTTGCTCACAAGCACTCTAAATCCGAGAGGTTTAAATCTGTGGTCGTTTCCTTGCCCGTCCCGGGGATTAGAATTTCGGAGGCTTCTCCCCCTCCGGTAGAGAATCTTTTTGAAGGGCTTGCCGATGTTCCGATTCCGGATTTTGTGTCGTCTCAACACGATGTCGGGATGGAGGAGCTTGATAGTGCTCTTGAACTGAGCCGGTCACTTGCTATGAGTGCGGCCGACATTTCCGGTTGGTCGGGGGATTGCACATGCATACACTTCACTACACTACATGATTCATGATTGTAAATCGACCAACTTAAGAAGTCACTAACTCTTTCTTCATTTCTAATTTTCAGGTACCATATCTGGGAAAGGATCGATGCTTGGGAATCTTCGCTCTGCCCGAAAAGCTTCTTTTTATTATGATTCCAGTAGGAGGGATTCAGATAGGGATCGCGATCGCGAGTACTCTAACCAGGACAGGTACGGGTGCGACAGGGATAGAGAATATAGACATCGGTCTAGATCACGCTCTCCTCCTCCTAGACTTCCGTCTCCACCCCCTGTTTTTGTTCCACACCCGCCAGAGCCTCCTCATCACAGGCCGTCTTCTCATACTTCCAGATCCAAGACTCATCTTCAAAGAGTTGAGACCATGGCTTCCATAATTGCAGAGCAGGTCCCAGCCGAGCCCACAAGAGAAGGGGCCCTTAAACTGGCTCAGATGAGGAAGGACTTTCCGAACATTTGCTTCGATGGCTATGTCTTCCCACCACACTTAAAAAGAATTCCGTCTGGAGTGGAAAACACGATGCATGAGTACGTTCATGACATCTACACCCAGTACAGAGAGTGGGTAAAGGCTGCGGAGAAAGCTTCTAAGGTGGCCTTTGAGCGAGCTAAAGCGCTTGAGAAACTAGAGACTGAACTCGCTCAAAGGGACCGGATCATACAAGTGCTTACTGTTGAGGCCGAGTCTTCTCGGAAATTGGAGATTGAGGCCACCAAAAAAGCTAACGAAGCGAAGGCGGCAATGGAGAGGTTGGGGCATACACATGTTGCCCTGGTGGAGGAGATCGGCCACCGGAACACTACAGTTACCGCCGAGCGGGACGCGACGGTCAAGGAACTCACTAAGCTCAAGGCCAAATTCGTCGACATGGTCAAGGAAAAAGATGATGCGAACAACGCAGCCCAGGAGGCGTGCGAACAAACTGTTGTGCTCAGGGGTGAATGGGATGAGGCTGTGGCTAAAGTCTGCAAGGTGGAGGCTGAGGTTGAGGAGAAGGTGAAGTCGACCGAGTCCAGGCTAGAGGCTGACATCGAAGACCTTCTCGTTGTTTACAATGCTAACGTGCTGAGGCACAGAGGTCTAGCTTGGCTCGATGATTATCCGGCGCATCTTTATAATGCTTGGGGCCGACTGGTTGAGGAGGAGAAGGAGGCGCATCAGGGTGAGTCTGTGGATGAATTTGAACTCGAGAATCGCATTCTGACTGAAGATGAAAAGAAGATTCTCCATGAGTCAATGATTCTGCACGAGAAGGAAAGAATTGGCGCCCAGCACTTTAAAGTAGGAGAGGGTTCAGGGATTGACCACCATGAAGCAAGCCTTGAAGTTCCCGCGTCAACCCAGCCCGAATCCTCGTCTGCGGTCGATCCCCAGGCTGTTCCTGCTTATAATCCAGATCAGCCGCGGATGTCTCCGGCTGCAGCGCAAGTTACTGATGCCGCCCTGCCGCCTACGAGTCAAACTGAGGAAGGTATTCTGAACGTTTCATATATCTTCTTAAGTCGAAATCTTCGATCAAGTTAAGTTCTAACAGTTCTCTTATTCTTTGTCCAGTGATCGATGCTACACACGTCGGGCCTCCTGTTACTCAAGAATCACATCAGACACAGGAGGCTTTCGTTACCGAAGCGATCACTATGACTACAACTGCTGCGTCTCTTGACGATATACAGGGATGTACGCTTGTGTTCGATGAGCAGATGATATACGAACTCTTTCGCCGTCACGGCGATCCTCTTGCCGACTTGTCGTTTGCCATGGGGGGAAGCGCTCCTGCTATAAGTTCTTCAATGCCAACTGCTGACGCCCCAGTGAGGCTCGAGCGATTACTGAAGAGGAGATGTTTGCTCAAATCGACGCTGAGATGGCAGCAGCGGCTCATGGTGGCCGTTTTGGAGGTGGGATGGCAGCACCGGGACCAGCTCCGCTCAGAATGATATCTCCTGGTGGTACTGTCTTCATCACCAGCGTGCCCATTCCATCTCCTGTACTTGATCCCGTTCCTCCGACTCCGCCCGCAGGGAGTATTCCTATCCACTCGAGTTCGGAGGAGGATGTTGATATAATGCGCTCGCCTGGAGATCAACCACCGAAAAGCAAAGGCTCGAAGAGGAAGATTAGCGGTGGCTCCAGCGGGTCTACACCGAGAAGGAAGCCGCGGAAGAAGAAAGATTAGACACGCTTCCCTGGTGCATTTTGATTTTCATTTTGTTGGCCGTGTATAGATGCGGGTTCAGCCCCTGCTAGTAGGAATTTTTTGGAACAAACTTGTATACGAACTTCTTTTACAAACAATAGAAATGAAACTTCTCTTTTTTGGTTTCTTCTCTATCATTGTGTATTTGTCTAAGTGTTTCAATATCTGGAGTGCACTTGTGAAGTTTCCGATTCCGAATAAAGTTTGTTTTTGTTTGCCGAGTTCGGGTACTATGGACATGGTTTGCGACCGGGGAGCGAGTTGAATTTTTACAGTCAATGGTCGATGCTTAAGTCCTGCCCCCCAGTCTTGGGGGTGAGTTGTAGATCATCAGTCGACGATCGCTTCTCACTTATAACATGTTGAGTCTAGTGCCACCGACCAGATGTCTGAGGCAAGCGGAGATTGAGTAATGCATCCATGCTTGTTTGATTGTCGATGATCATATCCGTACTCCGGGGAGTCCCATTTGTTTATCGGCGGTTGGTCACGCCGGCTTAAGTTTCAATCATATGCCCACGATCTGAGGACTTGGAATTTTATACTCTGACTCACGCTCTGGTAGTTTGGAGTTGATATCTATACTTCGATTCATGCTTCGGGAACTTGAAGTTAGTGTCTACGCTCTGTTTCGCACTTTGGGAATCCGGAGTCGATGTTTATACTCCGACTTGCACTCTGGGAGTTCGGAGTTTTCATTTATACTCCAATTCACGCTCTGGGAATTTGGAGTCGATGCTTATACTCTGCTTCGCGCTCTGGGAATCCGGAGTCGATGTTTATACTCTGGTTCGCACAATGGGAACTCGGAGTTGATGTTTATACTCCGACTCGCACTCTGGGAGTTCGGAGTTGATGTTTATACTCTGGTTCGCACTCTGGGAACTCGGAGTTGATGTTTATACTCCGACTCGCGCTCTGGGAGTTCGGAGTTGATGTTTATACTCCGGTTCGCACTCTAGGAACTCGGAGTTGATGTTTATACTCCGTTTCGCACTCTGGGAATACAGAGTTGATGTTTATACTCCGGTTCGCACTCTGGGAACTCGGAGTTGATGTTTATACTCCGACTCGCGCTCTGGGAGTTCGGAGTTGATGTTTATACTCCGGTTCGCACTCTGGGAACTCAGAGTTGATGTTTATACTCCGACTCGCACTTTGGGAGTTCGGAGTTGATGTTTATACTCCGCTTTGCACTCTGGGAATACGGAGTTAATGTTTATACTCTGGTTCACACTTTGGGAACTCGGAGTTGATGTTTATACTCCGACTCGTGCTCTGGGAGTTTGGAGTTGATGTTTATACTCCGATTCGCACTCTGGGAACTCGGAGTTGATGTTTATACTCCGCTTCGCACTTTGGGAATATGGAGTTGATGTTTATACTCCGGTTCGCACTCTGGGAACTCGAAATTGATGTTTATACTCCGCTTCACACTCTGGGAACTCGGAGTTGATGTTTATACTCTGACTCGCACTCTGGGAGTTCAGAGTTGAATGAAGGATTGTCGTGTATTAATCCTTTTTTGACTTTGATGTGATGGCTGGTCCCCGAGCTCGGGTTTCACTTAGCGAGTGATTGGTTGCATCTAGGCCTGTCAATGGTACGGGCTTCGGCCCGGGCCCGGCCCGAACCTGCCCTATTTATGCGGGTACGGGTTTTGCCTTTTACTACCCAAGCCCGACTCAGGCCCGATCCGGGTCGGGTACGGTTTTATCAAAACCCGGTCCGGTTAGCCCAACCCGACTATTAGATTTTCATCGTATCAAAACATGAGTGCGTATGTTATTTATTTACCATTTTGTTTGTTTAAATGTAGATGTTTTTGCATACTTTTGTTATGAGCTTGACTACATCACCGTCCAATTTATATGTTAACATTGTTTGTATATAAATTTTACCAAAGTTGCAGTTTTAAAATATTGTTTTAACATAAATATTCTGAGTTAGGTATATAGTTATTACCCAGCGGGCTTAAAAAGCCCGACGGTCCGGGCTCAGATATTGGATTGAAATACCCTACGGGTTTGGGTCGGGCTCGGGTTTTAATTATTGTAATTGGACTCGGGTCCGGGTTTTATAATACCCGGACCGAACCCTGCTCATTGACAGGCCTAGTTGCATCGCTGTCACTCCCTATTTGAATAAATTCCACCATATGGTGAAACTTAGCTCTCCGTGCATAGTGATGGTCATATAAAGCATTTCAAGTAAATCACAGCTCTGGCTCGAAGAGATTGCATTTTATTGCTGAAATAAGAAAATATGGCAAAGTCGGTTGCCTTATTACAAATTCTAATTTCGAAATGCAGAAACAAATTGCAAAATGGAAAGTAATCTAAATGGATAAAGATAGTCTGTCATGTGTAATAGCGGCGAAGGCTCTCGCTATTCCAGGCTCTTAGCAGAGTAAGACCGTCGACGGTCGATAATTTGAATGTGCCATCTCCGAGCCTTCGTTCAATAACATACGGTCCTTCCTATGTCGGCTTCATATGCGAAGGAACCAGATAAACTCTTTTCAAGACAAGGTCGCCTAGTTCAAAGGTTCGCGGGCGGACCTTGGCATTGTACAATCGGGCGACTCGACTTTGATGCGCAGCTGCCTTCAAATCGGCTTCTTCATGCTTCTCATCTAGTAGATCGAGAGACTCGGCAAGTAATATAGAATTTGTCTTCGGATCATAGTATGTCACACGATGAGAAGGTACTTCTAGCTCGACTGGAATAACGGCTTCTGAACCGTAAGAGAGAGAGAATGGAGTGTGACCGGTCGCGGTCTTGTGGGTTGTTCGGTAAGCCCATAAAGCCATAGGAAGTTCATCGACCCATTTGCCACCGACCTTTTCCAGTCGTTTCTTCAGAATGGATTTTATAACTTTATTAACCGCTTCGACCTGACCGTTTGCTTGAGGGTGTGCAACTGTGGAGAATTTCTTTTGGATGTGAAGTCGTTTGCAGAAATCTTTAAATTCAGCACTGTCGAATTGGGTTCCATTGTCCGTAATAATGATGTGTGGAAGACCGAATCGACAGATGATGTTGCGGACTACAAA
Organism: Allium fistulosum; assembly: GCA_030737815.1. NCBI lineage: Eukaryota > Viridiplantae > Streptophyta > Magnoliopsida > Asparagales > Amaryllidaceae > Allium > Allium fistulosum. The sequence continues at coordinate 926,823,264 of CM060906.1, forward strand.
GTTGATTACTTTCTTCGTCGTTATGGCAGCAAGAGCTTCAGCTTCAGCCCACTTTGTAAAATAATCAACCGCGACGATGGCGTATTTCGCACCACCTTTTTCTAGAGGTAGAGCACCAATGATGTCGATGCCCCACATTGCAAACGGCCATGGGCTGACCATTTGCGTTATCTCGGTAGGAGGAGCTCTAGGAATTCGGTCATATTTCTGGCACTTATCACATTTCTTTGCATAGTCCGACATGTCACGATTTCTAGTCGGCCGGTAATATCCATATCAAAGTATTTTCTTGGCAAGTGCTTGCCCCCCGGTGTGATCGCCACATTCTCCCTCGTGTACATCATGCAATACTCATTTAATTTCACTGTGAGTGATACACCAGAGTAAAGGAACAGAGTACCCCCTTCTATACATGACTCCATTTTGAATGGTGAATCATGAGGCCTTTCTAAGAACTTGTCTCTTTTCACTCCTGCGCTCCGGCAGGGTTCCGTGCTCAATGTAGTTTCTAAGTGGAGTCATCCATGAATCTTTTTCGGGGATGGTTTCGCATACCCAGTCTATTTCTTCCCGGTCAATGCTTGGAGAGGGTAACGTCTCTATGGGAACGAGTCCCATTTGCTGAGCTTCGCATGTGCTGGCTAGCTTCGCCAATGAATCGGCCTTTTGGTTGCGTTCTCGAGGTATACAATAGATGGCGTAATAATCGAACTGATCCAGTACTTCCTGAACTCGAGCTAAGTAAGCAGCCAGCCTTCGATCTCTTGCTTGATACTCTCCCTGTACCTGACACACAACTAATTGTGAATCACAATAAATTTCCACTGCGATAATTCTCAAATCTCTAGCAAGTTTCAAGCCAGCTAAGAGGGCTTCATATTCAGTTTCATTATTAGTCGCATGAAAATCGAATTTCAAGGCATACCATATGGATCGGCCTTTGGGAGTTTGTAGTACAACACCAGCGCCCGAACACCGGTCGTTTGATGCGCCGTTGGTATAAAGCTTCCAGACGTATTCAGAGGATTCACTGGTTTCGGGAAAATCCTCGGAAATGGTAAATTCAGCTATGAAATCGGCTAGGACTTGTCCTTGTATGGCCCGTCTCGGAGCGTAAGTAATGTCAAACTGGCTCAGTTCGATGTTCCACTTGAGTAACCTACCAGACATCTCAGGCCGTGAAAGGACCTGTCATAACGGCTGGTCGGTGTAAACAATAATGGAATGTGCCTGGAAGTATGTCGAAGTTTTCTTGATGCAATAACAAGGCAATAAGCCAACTTTTCTAGCTTCGGATAATTTCTTTCAGCTCCAGTCAATCGTTTGCTGACATAGTATACCGGCTTCTGTATCTTGTCTTCCTCTCGAATTAATGCAGCGCTGATAGCGTTCTCTGATATCGCCAAATATATATACAACCTCTCATGATCAATAGGCTTTGACAGGATAGGTGGGGTGGACAGATGTTGAACTAGTGTTTGGAAAGCACCCTTGCACTCCGTGGTCCATTCAAAGTTGCGTTTTCCTTTTCGTATCAGATCGAAGAAGGGAATGCATTTGTCAGTGGATTTTGAAATGAACATGCTCAATGCTGCTACTTTCCCATTAAGACTTTGGACTTGCTTTATAGTCTTTGGAGTTTCAAGATTTCTAATTGCCCAAATCTTTTCAGGATTAGCTTCGATCCCTCGGGCGTTGACAATGAACCCAAGGAATTTTCCGGATGCAACTCCAAAGTGACATTTCAGTGGATTTATCTTCATTTTGTATTCTCGAAGTATGTTGAACATGGTTTCCAGGTCTTTAACATGGTCGGTGGAGAGTCGTGACTTCACAAGCATGTCGTCTACATATACTTCCATGGTTTTCCCGATTTGATTGGAAAACATCAGATTGACCAATCGTTGATAAGTAGCCCCGGCGTTCTTAAGTTCGAATGGCATAACTTTGTAGCAGTAAAGTCCTAGATTGGTTACAAAGCTGGTATGTTCTTGATCGGGTAAATGTATCGGTATCTGATTGTAGCCAGAATACGCGTCCATGAAGGATAGGAGTTCATGCCCAGTTGTCGAATCTACTAGCTGGTCAATTCTGGGAAGCGGGAAACTGTCTTTGGGACATGCTTTATTTAGATCGGAATAATCGACACATATTCTCCACTTTCCGTTCGGCTTTCGGACGAGCATGGGATTTGACACCCATTCAGGGTATAGCGCATCTCGAATGAATCCGTTCGCTTTAAGCTTTTCTACTTCTTCCTTAAGGGCGGTAGATCTCTCTGGATCCATACAACGCCTTTTCTGTTTGACCGGAACATGCCGCGGGTCAATGTTCAGAGTGTGGCTAGCGATGTCCGGCGAGATCCCACACATATTAGAATGTGTCCAGGCAAATACGTCAAGATTCGCCCGTAGAAATTCAACCAATTCCTCCTGAGTTTGCTAGCTTAGCTGAGATCCGATCTTTATCATTTTTGAACCATCATCGCCGTCAATTGGGACATCAATCGTCAGTTCGGCCGGGGATGCTTGACTTTCTTTAGATTCTCCTCCGTCTTCAGCTTCTCTTAGGTCAAGATCCTTGAGGAATTGGCTGGGGTGCCCGGGCCTAGGCTCGGGCGTTAATAGTCAATTATCAGCAAAACGGACGCAGAGAGATTCCTCTACGCCCTTTCCCTTCTCCTTTCGCTGCGCCTCACGCAGCTCAGCAACATAACAGGTTCTGGCAGCAACTTGGTCTCCTTGAATGATCCCTACTCCACGATCGGTGGGGAATTTCAGAGTCAAACACCATGGGGCGATGGCTGCCCTGAATTCAGCGAGGGCCGGTCGGCCCAAGAAAGCATTATATGGGGAGTCTATGTCCAAAACAATGAACTGCAACATCCGTACTCTCCGACGTTCTCCAACTCCCAACTCTACTGGCAGTTCCACCATCCCAGTGGGTATAGTAGCACTTCCATTGAAACTATGGACTCGGGATTAACACGGTTTCAAGTCTGTGGCTTCCATTCTCATTTGATCATAAGCTCGCTTAAACAAAATATTCATAGAGCTTCCACTGTCAACTAAGATTCTCTTCATCCAAGCGGGACCTACTTGAGCTGAGATAACCAGTGGATGGATAGTGGGGGCTTCGACTTTATCAGCGTCTCTGTTCCTGAACACGATGTCATCTGTCATCGTCTTCTATTGCTTGGCCGGAGTCCCTTCATCAGAGTTACTATAACATTCGAAGTCCGCATGCCTGATTGAACTGGCATACGACTCCATTTCCTTCCAGCTTCGATCTGCTGGGTGAGGACCACCACTTATCGTATTAATAACCAACCTCCCGCCTGTACGAGCGGGTTCCTCCTGTCTTTCCTGATTCGACGCACGATTCTGATTTGATGGGCCCACACCACCAGACTGCGGCGCCCGCACATACTGATCCAACTTCCGTTCACGTATCAGTTTTTCAATGAGGTCTTGTAAATGACGACACTCATTTGTGTTATGGCCGTAGCTTTCGTGGAACCTACAAAACTTCCCTGTCTGGATTTGTCTTTCAATTGGTGGTTTCGGGGCAGGTTTCTTGTATTGCATGGTATTGCAGGTCTGCAAATACACATTTTCCAACGACGTGTTCAATGGAGTGTAATTATTATACATGGAAGCTCTACGTCGTGGACCACGATTCTGATCGCGTTTCTTGTTTTGATTTCCATTGTCCCTTTGCTGATTCTGTTTATTTTGTACGTTCAACTGAACTTTTCCAGAACTATCTCCAGACTGTTTAACAACGATGTTACTTTGGATTCCTTCGATGTTGGGCCCTACGTCATCCTGCTTCCTAGACTATTTCGCATCCTCCCTTCTCAAGAATTGGGCTGCCTTGGAATAGAAACGGTCCAATGACGTAGGTGGTTTTCCAGCTAACCAATTTCCGAACTCGGAATCAGCGTCAATCCCCTTAGTCAATGCCATTAGGATAGAGTTATCATTGGGATTGCTTATTTATGCACACGCAGCGTGGAATCGCTCCAAGTAACGTCTAAGTGTTTCTCCGAGAGCTTGTGTAACACAAGACAGAGTGTTAACATCTTTAGGCCTCGCCACGTGCATACGAAATTGTTCAACAAACTCGGTGGCCATCTGGTCAAAGTTAGAAATGGATCTTGGTGGCAAACGAGTAAACCACATGGTTGCAATGGCCCCCAGGGAAATGGGGAAACTACGGCATTTTACTGCGTCATCAGCTCTTGCAGCGTTCATCAGCCATTACTACTTCAGGATGTGTTGATTGGGGTCAGAACCCCCTTCATAGACTGGCAAAGCTGGCATCCTGAAGCGCCGAGGTGGTTCAGCATATAATACGTCATCGGTGAAAGAGGTATGACTCTGGGAGATTCCCCAGTCATCATTACTGAGACCCTGACTTTCACGGATCATTTGACGAATCATCGTTGATATATTCGGCATTCGGATACTTGGAGCATGTTGTGCCAAGGTGTGGTCGGGTTCCACAGCGCGAGTCTGGACCGGACGTGGTCGACGGTCCACGGCTCTCCTCCTTGGTTCAACATCCTCAGGGACATAAGGCTCAGGAGTCTGCTCTCGTTGGTTACGTTGAGGATCAGCTTGGTTTCTAGCATCACCTCCTCGTTCGGCAGTGGTGGTAGTAGCAATGTTGCCGGTGACATGGTAAGGAGCGGCACCTCCTCGAGACGAAGGTTCTGTACGGAGACTAGCGGATGGTCTAGTTCTAGGTTGCCCAAGATTTGAAGCAGGTTGGTGTCCCGTGGCATGGGTGTAGCTTACACCTAGCCGTGGGCGTGTGGATCTGGTTTGGCCATCAGAGGAGGCTGAACTCTCTGTGGAAGAATAAGAACCCTGGTCTCTTCTGGATCTTCTTCGCCTTTGGCGATTTAGCTGGTTGGTCAAATCTGTGTTGGCGAGCAGTTGTTCAGTTAGCTGTTGTCGACTCTGGGTCAACTCTTGAAGCAATGTCTGGAATTCTTGTCTGGTGAATGGACCTGATGGATCTGAAGGTACTGCAACGTTTTGGTTGGATGGAGGTGATTGCACGGGATTCTGTCGATCCCGTGCTCCTTGATCAGTAGCTGTAGAAGTGGTACGTGTGCTCGCCATAATGAATTGATGAAGTCCTTTCCTAGATCTGATTGCAAATTTGAATAGTATGGAAGGGCTTCAAGGCTTTAGATCTGAATCTTCTTCTTGGATTTATGCAATCCGATATAGATAGGAGATCCAAAGAGCAGGAGAAAAATTAGGTTTTCCTCAGTGAAAGCACCAAAGTGCTTGTACCAAAATTGGGCACAACACTCTTCGGAAGTTTTTTGAAGAGATAAAGTGAAGAAATTAAATGGAAAAAGTGGAATTATCTAACAAAAACTCCAAATCTCAGATATGAAAATAATTAACATGCAAGGAGACACAAGAATTTAGAGTGGTTCGGCGTATTGCCTACATCCACTATGAAATTGATAACTTTATTGATCTTTCTTTAAAGATTACAAGTGGATTCAATGAATTACAGCAGGTAATTATGATTTGCAGCAATGAATTTCGTTGGTAGCAGCAGCAATGGAGTTCAAATCTGGATCCGGCAAAGTTTGGGTGTTGGAGATCTCAAAAAAGAAGAAGAACCCCTTTTCTGTTGGTTTTGAGGGTCTATTTATAGGTGTAAGAGGCTGGTATTTCGTTCAGATCTCGGGAGACCCTCTCTGGCATGTGACCAGGCCCGTGTGCCCAAGCCCGTGTAGTTTTGGTCCGATCCATGATCAATACGAACAGGTTTCGTATCGATCAAGATTTCATCCAATGGAGTCGAAATTTGGCGTGGACATTCTTTAGCATACACGTAGTCTTATGTGAAAATTTCATAGCATTTGGACTTGTAGATTAGGAGATATGATCGATACGAATTGGGATTCTCGGTTGGCTATTTCGTTCGACTCGATGACGTGGCATTAATTTGTATTGACTGTTGTGCCTTGCTCCACATCGATGGACACGAAGTAGAAGTCTTCGGATGGATGCAAAGTCAACGAAGTGGAGCGAGTCGAAGTATGGCTCAAAGCGGAGCGAGTCGAAGTATGGCTCGAGGCGAAGCTAGTCGAAGTATGGCTCGAAGCGGAGCGAGTCGAAGTATGGCTCGAGGCGGAGCGAGTCGAAGTGTGCACTTCCGATGGATTCGAATTGAGCGAGTCGAAGTGGGCTCTTCTAAGGGATGCGAGGCGGAGCGAGTCGAAGTGGAGCGAGTCGAAGTAGGCTTCCATGATGGATTCGAACCGAGCGATTCGAACATAGGCTGTTTTTATCCAATTTTGCGTCGATCGTAACTTGAGCATACGAACTCTGATTGACCTGAAATTTGGAACGTTGACTCTCATAGCTTCGCGTGTTGTGTCATATCAATTTAAGCTCGATCCGGACTCGGACAAAATTTGTCGATATCCATAGTGGGCCTGCGTATAACCGATTTTCTTAGACGAACCGTCTTTGGTTTCTAGCCAAGTTCTTGGTGTCACGGCCTTGCCAAAAGGCGGGATAACAAAATCCAAACACTATTTTAACTTATTTGATTTGACTTGGTATTGAAAAGAAATGAAAATACCACTTTGATAAACTTTGATAATCGACTAAGGATCTATTTCATAGTTACACCGTGTTATTGACCGAAACAACGAGTTAAACTATAGTATATTTGCTTTAATAACTTCGTCTTTATTGGAAATTTTGATGAGTAAATGACTTAAATTTTCAAGATAATGAAAGAAACATATATTTAACTTATTTGTGTCGATTTAAAAGTGAATCCTTCATTGTAAATACTTTCAAAAACTCGCATTCATCTCTTTGTAAATAAATCTTGCATTTTGTAAATATTTTCATCCTGCATTTGGATTTTGTGGGTAGTATCCGCTGAAAACCCTTACGAGACAACACTCGTTCTACTGGGGACACCCTGAGATTTAAGGACTTGTTGCATACGCTCAATGCAATCATGTTTCCTACGAAAACAGATTTATCTTAGTTTTTTCTTTATTCGAGGACGAATAAAAAGATAAGTGTGGGGGTATTTGATGTGCACGTAAATGTGCATATTTTTACTACCATATTTTATCAAATTAAATTAAATAAATGATCATATTGGGTGTTTTAACATGTTTAAACCAAAATTCAAATTATTTTCAAATCGTCACATATTCATCTTCATCTAGAGGCAAATTGGTCATTTTTGTGCATATATTAATTTGAGAAAATTTAATTGGAAATTTCTATATTATTTTGTAGGAATTTGAACTCAAATACAAGTGGTTTCAAGAAGATATATGCATGTACAAAGAAGATACAAAGGAATAAAGACGGAAATAATTCAAAGTCATGGATCATGGAGGACCCCACCTACCCATCTACCTTAATGTACAAATTAGACGATAATGCACATGCTAATAGAGTTTAAAGCTTCATGCACATCCAAATGAGGATTAACACGTGCTAATGATTACTTGGCCACCACACTTCCTAGAGGGGTAGTTTGGGTAGTTCCTAAAAAGTGAATTAGGGTTTTACAACATGTATAAATACCCCATATCTTCATGTAACCCTCCTCTCTTCTTTTAGCCTCTCTTCCTTTAGGCTCCCTTCTCTTTAGTTTAGGAAAATATATCAAAGCTCTTCTTTTCCCATGGCTACTTAGCCATTTTATTTCATGTAATTTTCCTCTTTTTTATGTAATGTTAATTAGTATTATCTTTTATTTACATGCTTCTTCTCTTCTTATGTTAGTAGTGTAGTTTACTTTTCATGCAAGTAGATTAGTGTTATTTCTTTTTACTTAGCTTTTCTTTTCATTTTGCTCTCTTTTTCCTTTTTTTAGTTTCATGTTGCATGCTACAAGTGTTGATATGATAACACAAATGAGCGGCTAAACCCCTTCAATTTAGGGGTAATGAAGCTCTCTAATTATGTAGTTTCAACATAACTTATTAATTTTGATCTCTTTTGTGCTTAAATGAATGTTGATGTGATTTATTGTTTCATGTTGAATTTGATAGTCTATATTGTTCATAACAAATAGGCTATCCTTAAAAAATCACAAACAATAATTACCTCTTCATCTACATATGATGATGGTAATGAAGTGAATGTTGAAATCAAAATTTGATGGTCTATATTTCTAATTAATAGTTAATAGGCCATGCTTAAATAGATTTTACTTTCAACTTGTTGTCATTTTTTATGAGAGTTAGTAAGTGGTTTAAGGGGCGTGTTATAGTTTGATGGCTTATGTTGAGCTAATTAATAGCACAAATAAGCCACACTTATGATAAACACATCAATTAAGCACATTAATGACCAAAAAAGAGAGATCATAATTTCATGTTTTGTTGAAATATGTGATCTAGAGAGTGGATTTATCTCTAAATTATCATTTTATTCTCATAGTTTTCATTCACTTTTGTAGTTGTTAGTTTTCTCATTTTCTTTCTTAACACTCTCTAAATCTTTGGTTAATTTGATTGAATAGAAATTTAAAATCTAACAAATCCCTATGGATCGACCCGTACTTGCCACTTACTAAAATTGTACGCCGTGCGCATGCGGTAATTTTTATTATAAATTTTTCGGCGATTTTCTAACTCGATAGAAAATTCGTCATTAAACACCTACCCTATACCAGGCTCTAGGCTAGACTAAAGCATATTCCCATTAGATTCATTGCTCAGGTATCCTATTTACTGTTTTGAAAAACAAAACAGTATTCTTATAACAAAGATTTAATTAAAGTGGGTTTTATGATGTCTAGGCTATTAAACATTACTCATACCAATCATGACACATGCTTCTAGATGCATTTAATCCTTTCAAATCCCTTTAATTTATCGTTATTATAATTATTGCAATGTTTTTACTAGTTCTCTTTTCTATCGTTTTATCTTTAAATACCAACGTTTCATAATAATGATAGAAAACTTAATTAAATACATTGTAATAACTAATTACAATATTTTAATAGAGCGATAACATATGTGACGCCCCACCTCTATACCAATGCTAGCCAAGAACACTACGGTGTAGTGCTGTCAACTAGCACGGAGAGTAAGGCTGTTGAGGAGCGACCATCTATGTAATTGCTTTGTGCGAGCACCGATATGTCAGATAGAATAAAACATGCATTTCATCTTTTAGAGGAAATCCGACATACCGTTACAAACTCAAAGCTACTACACAGTGGCTATAATAGTTTAGGACAATAAATATAAAAATAACACAGATAACATAAATGCGGAATAAAGATGGAACGAAAAGTCTCATATATATACAATAACTGATATCAGTTACAATACATTTGACACAATACAAATGATACAACTACAACTGTCGACTCAAGAGGTTATATATACAAGTACATTATCGACTAATATACATGAATACATTATCATCTTAAAACAGACACACTGACTACTACAACAAGACGAAGACCACTTCAAATGATATAAAAAGTCTTCATAGCTCTAGCAGCAACCCAAAGCTAAAAATCTACAACCTGTAAATACTCGGTCTGACCCGAGTATTACATTCAAAAGAAAATAATACCCGGATCAGTCTAATTCAAACTCAGTTATTAGCGCATAGAAGCAATAATAATCAATCTCAATATAGATGACAGTCACAGAAAATCTCGTATATCCAACTCTCGATACGAGAATTGGATAACGGCAGATATAACACTAAACAGTGTTAATCCACAAAACAGAAATCCAAAGCAGTTTAAGCAATTGAAATGTCAATTTAAAACAACAGTGATGATTGGCTGCAGTACACGCTAACGTATACTGCCTCGCCAATATAGTGTATCAAATACTCAGAAGATCAATGAATCCGAACGTCAATAAATCCCACACAAATCAAAATGAACCATTTCAAAATACGCTTAATAAAACAGAAACAGATGACATCAGATCAAATTAAATCTCGGTGTGGCTGCAGTACACGCAAGCGTGCACTGCCTCGCCACTACCGTACGTCGAAATTGCAAAGGTCAAGTCACACTAGCGTGACTCAACACAGTTGCAAACAATTTGAATGCAACAGATCAAACGGTGGATTACAAGACAGTTTGCAAGCAGTTCGAGGTGGAAGTGCCATCAGAGATCAACTAAAAACAAAGTAAGTCCAAGTGATCAATGACAGGAATGCAACTGTCCGTTCAATATCCAAGCAGGTCAAAACACTGGATCAAGCAAGTTATAAACCAAAGACTACACAAGCAAGAACAATGAATTAGCAAACTGAAGGTGAGAGCACCAAGGATATGGCACTACAACACTCAACAGAAAAAGACGCAGATCAGCCTCCATAGGAATTAAGGTCATCGGTGAAGCACAATGACCAAATGCAAATAGATACAAAGCATCAATGCAATGTATCGGATTCGAGAACAAAGGCAGTGCAGCAGCATAAAACTTTATCTAAGAGAATACGAAATATGTACACAAGTGATGGTACATTACAAACTACACATGGCAATTGAATCAGGGGTACAACGGTGCATTAGATCAAATAACACCAAGTAAAGAACTCAATCAGAGAACAAAACTGCAACTCAACTACAAGTGTTCGACCACTCTAGAGAGTAGTTCAAATGCAAATGAACTCGAACAGTAACCCAGGCTACAAAGTGTGCAAAGTATAGACTGCAACCAAGACCAGCAACGCCAACGTGACTCAAATTGTAAATGAAGGTCTAAAGTCACTGACTCAAAAGTCCTAGTAAACATCAAGCAATCACAGTTTGAATACAACAGTTCAACAAGACAAGTGCAGACAGACAAGGCACAAAGTGCACAGGAGATACAAGTGCAGGCCCAACAGTGCACATGTACAACAGAGAACATATGAGAAGTCTGGATGGTCAGCAATTTGAAAGTGCAACATATTCAAGTGCAATGAACATGTACAAGTGAAACAGTGGACATAAGAGATGAACAAGAAGTTCATCATCAAAGTCAACAGTGTCAATAACAAGAATACCACAGAGAAGTTAGTCAGAGACGTGAAACAGTTTAAAATTGTTTAAGGAATCAAAAATCAATCTACAATGTCAACTACAGGTCGCAGAATTTACAGATGGCCAGAAGATGACCAAAGTCAGGGATAAACACCAGAAGTTCACGCAACATATAACAGAGAAGCCAAAGTCAGATATAAACATAGATGGTCAGAGAGAACCATAAACTGGAATGCAGACTAAAGCTCACCATCAAAGACAACAGTGAAAATGACTGTAGTCAAGTGATGATTCGAGTAGATAATTGTCACAAAAGCAAATGGCCAGAGAAGATGACCAGAACCAGAAACAAGTCAAATTTCAAAACTTGGCTAATGCATCAAAATATCGCATAAAAAAAGTCGAGCAAAATAACAGTGTCGAACTCGATTTCAAAAATCAACAAAGCCATGTAAATCAATTCACAAAATCGCATTTTTATGAGATTAAATTAGATGTGAGGGAATATCCACTCACCTTGCTTCGAAGAATCAACCAAATCCCGCAATTGAAATCGACAGAGGCCCAAAATTCGAAGAGGGCGAACGAGACGAACATGCCCTAATCCGCTGAGAGGACAATCGAGTTGCAATTTCTTTGAAGCCCTACTTTGGAGACGAAGACGAACGAGAGGGATGAACGAGCAGCCGCTAATTTTTGAAGCCCTAGTTTCGTGAAAAGGAACGAAGACGAGCCACCATTTTTATTTTCTTTCGTTTGTTTTTGTTTTGGGTTTCGAACGAATGGATGGATTACAAAGGGGGACCGAGTTTGGTTTGATAATCACGGCAACAAAAGAAATGGGCCAAGACAAATTTTAAAGCCCGTACAACAACGATGAATATACGAAAGAATTTCAATCGATTAAAATCTCAATAACAATCAGCTATTGATATTATCATTTAATGACGATAATTAACTACTACGAATTTGCGGGTTGTTACAGACTCCCCTCCTTAAAGAAATTGCGTCCACGCAATCATAGGGAATAAATGGATAAAAGGTAACAACCATAAGAGCATAACAATGTCGAATGCATAAGCAAAGCAAATGCCAGCAGGGAAAGTATTAGATATGAAATCAAAAGGTTCGACTGATTCAAATCAAAAGAATCAACATCATGGGGATCAAGAAATCAAAATCAGGCAACTATCAAAAGCAAGAATCAATCGAGTTCCAGCATTTAAAAGAAAAGGAAAACAAAGCTGAAATCACATACAGAGCACGAATTGAATGTGAGTAAATCAGATTACTCACTTGAATTGCCAGAGAAAAAGACGAAGCTCAAATCTCAAAATCGCAAATATTCAATCATCAAAAACGATAATCGAATCTTACAAATATCTGATTATCAAAAACGATAATCAGAAATCATAAACATTCGATTAATCAAATCGAAAAATATTTAATTATCTCAAACGATAATCAAATTTCACAAATATCTGATTATCAAAAACGATAATCAGAAACACAAATATTCGATTAATCAAATCGAAAAATATTTAATTATCTCAGACGATAATTAAATTGGAAAATATTTAATTATCACAAATGATAATCAAATTTCACAAATATCTGATTATCAAAAACGATAATCAGAAACACAAATATTCGATTAATCAAATCGAAAAATATTTAATTATCTCAGACGATAATTAAATTGGAAAATATTTAATTATCACAAATGATAATCAAATTTCACAAATATCTGATTATCAAAAACGATAATCAGAAACACAAATATTCGATTAATCAAATCGAAAAATATTTAATTATCTCAGACGATAATTAAATTGGAAAATATTTAATTATCACAAATGATAATCAAATTTCACAAATATCTGATTATCAAAAACGATAACCAGAAACACAAATATTCGATTAATCAAATCGAAAAATATTTAATTATCTCAGACGATAATTAAATTGGAAAATATTTAATTATCACAAATGATAATCAAATTTCACAAATATCTGATTATCAAAAACGATAATCAGAAACACAAATATTCGATTAATCAAATTGAAAAATATTTAATTATCTCAGACGATAATTAAATTGGAAAATATTTAATTATCACAAACGATAATCAAATTTCACAAATATCTGATTATCAAAAACGATAATCAGAAACACAAATATTCGATTAATCAAATCGAAAAATATTTAATTATCTCAGACGATAATTAAATTGGAAAATATTTAATTATCACAAATGATAATCAAATTTCACAAATATCTGATTATCAAAAACGATAATCAGAAACACAAATATTCGATTAATCAAATCGAAAAATATTTAATTATCTCAGACGATAATTAAATTGGAAAATATTTAATTATCACAAATGATAATCAAATTTCACAAATATCTGATTATCAAAAACGATAATCAGAAACACAAATCTCCGATTATCAAAAACGATAATCAGAAGTCGTAAATATTCAATTAACGAGTCCGGAATTAACCGAAGTAGTAAAAGTATGGTTCCATACCCCTTACTTTTGCTAAATCGTTTAAATCTCTTTATCGTTTCCTTGAAAGTGCAGAATTGTGTGTTTAAAAATAACATTTCACATTCTCAAACGGACAAGTCCGGAATTAAGCGAATCAGTAAAAGAAAGGGGTCATAGTCCTCGATTTTTCTGAAACGTTTAAATCGCTTCCTCGTTCCTTTGAAAATGTAAACTGTAAAAATTTTGAAAACAATTTTAATTTATATTTTTGAAACAACTTTTAAAACTAAAGAATTTTGAAAACACGTGATTAAATTAGCAATATCAGTGTTGCAGGAGAACCGCTTGTAAATCCATTTCAAAATTGACGGTTACCGAAGTTGACACGTCAAAGTCTCATCAAAATAACTGGCATCAAAATATAATACCAAATGAATTTTCATTCATCAAAAATGTCACAAGAATCTTCTCAAAGATAAAAAGAGATGTCATACCCTAAACTTGTATTCATAACAAGTCAATAACACATGAATTCACCAATGCACAAAAATTGATAAACATATCAATAGAAATCACGAAAATTGGTGAAGCACAAAATTCCAGAAATCATCACAAGAAATCCAGAAAACACATAAATAAGGGGGAAAAAGCCTATCAGAAAACGGGAGTATGAAAACTCCAAAACACCGGTATCACAAGACGAGACGCTATCTCAAGGTAGCCATCCATTAAATTTTTGAGCCGAAGCTCCACATGAACGGCCCGAAGACCATGGGTCGCTACCCCATTTCTATGTGATGGTGAAACATCACACAAGCGGGGTTTAGTCTCCCTCGCAGAAAAAGAAATATGCGATGGCGAAACATCACATAATCGGGGTATAGTCTCCCCGTAGACGAATGTGATGGCGAAACATCACATGATCGGGGTATAGTCTCCCACGTAGACGAATGTGATGGCGAAACATCACATGATCGGGGTATAGTCTCCCACGTAGACGAATGTGATGGCGAAACATCACATGATCGGGGTATAGTCTCCCACGTAGACGAATGTGATGGCGAAACATCATATGATCGGGGTATAGTCTCCCACGTAGACGAATGTGATGGCGAAACATCACATGATCGGGGTATAGTCTCCCACGTAGACGAATGTGATGGCGAAACATCACATGATCGGGGTATAGTCTCCCACGTAGACGAATGTGATGGCGAAACATCACATGATCGGGGTATAGTCTCCCACGTAGACGAATGTGATGGCGAAACATCACATGATCGGGGTATAGTCTCCCACGTAGACGAATGTGATGGCGAAACATCACATGATCGGGGTATAGTCTCCTACGTAGACGAATGTGATGGCGAAACATCACATGATCGGGGTATAGTCTCCCACGTAGACGAATGTGATGGCGAAACATCACATGATCGGGGTATAGTCTCCCACGTAGACGAATGTGATGGCGAAACATCACATGATCGGGGTATAGTCTCCCACGTAGACGAATGTGATGGCGAAACATCACATGATCGGGGTATAGTCTCCCACGTAGACGAAGAGACATCGCTCAATCGCTAGTCTAAATCACAAAAATGATCGTCATGATCACAAGGAAGTGTCAATTACACTAAGCTAGTAAATATAAGAGTTTAGCTTCATGTCCCATAACCACTTGCTTAACCCAAATATTTACGAACAGATTGTAAATCTCCACTAGGAAATTGTCACAAAAAGGGTTCAATCGAACAAGTCCAAGAGCTAACCGACGAAGTGAACGCAAACGTTTCATACCACTCGTTTTACTAAGTCGTTTAAGTCGATTTCTCATTCAAGTGAAGTAAAGGCTTGTATATACTAATAGATTGGAAACCCGTTTAAGAAAAAGAGTTTTGTAGTAAAATAGTTTTGAAACTGTTTGGAGAAAAGGATTTTAATATTTACTATTAGTATAGAAAACCTTTATATTTTTAAAGTGGCAAATCACAAAAATGATTGTAGAAACAATCAATCACAAGAATTCACATACGAAGATGTGAATAGAATCCAAAGAATTCGATTCCAAATTCATCAAAGTAGGAATACCAAAAATTCCAGAAATAGAAGTTATCAAAATCGACAAGGGGGATAACAACTAATTAGAAAAGAAGAATCGATTATCAACTGGAAAAACAAAGCAAAACGAGCAGAAATGCATAAATGACCTCAACAAAAGTAAGAATCAAGTCAATGTCGAAGTCAACAATTAATAGCCGCAGTCGAGTACAAAATGAATCAATCATCATTATCGAAGAAACCAACGGCAAACAAAATCAGAGTCTTGAGAATCAAGAAATTAGCAATTTCTCAAAAACAAAGTGACCGAAGTCGAAGGGAAATCCAGATGAGGAAAACACAAAATATCAAGTTCAAAATCGCTGAGATTCAAACTAGATGTGAATGAGAAATCAAAATCACTCAATTTGCAACTGGTCCAGCTATTTTTCATCACAGTGTAACAGGTACACAATGACACTCATAGCATAGAACAAAAGTGGAACAAAGTCCAAAAGTCGAAATGGCTTTAATATGCCAAATTAAAACAATATCAACATCGGCTAAATCAATTCAAAGCCGAAAACACAAGAATAAGCGTTAGGAATTCATACCTAACAGTCAAAAATAGTCATATGTAAAGATGAGAGATAAAACATCGACAAATAGTTGTAACACATGCTCCATCTAAGTTATGTTTTATAATTGCCCTAAACCCCAGGCTCTGATACCAAGCTGTGACGCCCCACCTCTATACCAATGCTAGCCAAGAACACTACGGTGTAGTGCTGTCAACTAGCACGAAGAATAAGGCTGTTGAGGAGCGACCATCTATGTAATTGCTTTGTGCGAGCACCGATATGTCAGATAGAATAAAACATGCATTTCATCTTTTAGAGGAAATCCGACATACCGTTACAAACTCAAAGCTACTACACAGTGGCTATAATAGTTTAGGACAATAAATATAAAAATAACACAGATAACATAAATGCGGAATAAAGATGGAACGAAAAGTCTCATATATATACAATAACTGATATCAGTTACAATACATTTGACACAATACAAATGATACAACTACAACTGTCGACTCAAGAGGTTATATATACAAGTACATTATCGACTAATATACATGAATACATTATCATCTTAAAACAGACACACTGACTACTACAACAAGACGAAGACCACTTCAAATGATATAAAAAGTCTTCATAGCTCTAGCAGCAACCCAAAGCTAAAAATCTACAACCTGTAAATACTCGGTCTGACCCGAGTATTACATTCAAAAGAAAATAATACCCGGATCAGTCTAATTCAAACTCAGTTATTAGCGCATAGAAGCAATAATAATCAATCTCAATATAGATGACAGTCACAGAAAATCTCGTATATCCAACTCTCGATACGAGAATTGGATAACGGCAGATATAACACTAAACAGTGTTAATCCACAAAACAGAAATCCAAAGCAGTTTAAGCAATTGAAATGTCAATTTAAAACAACAGTGATGATTGGCTGCAGTACACGCTAACGTATACTGCCTCGCCAATATAGTGTATCAAATACTCAGAAGATCAATGAATCCGAACGTCAATAAATCCCACACAAATCAAAATGAACCATTTCAAAATACGCTTAATAAAACAGAAACAGATGACATCAGATCAAATTAAATCTCGGTGTGGCTGCAGTACACGCACGCGTGCACTGCCTCGCCACTACCGTACGTCGAAATTGCAAAGGTCAAGTCACACTAGCGTGACTCAACACAGTTGCAAACAATTTGAATGCAACAGATCAAACGGTGGATTACAAGACAGTTTGCAAGCAGTTCGAGGTGGAAGTGCCATCAGAGATCAACTAAAAACAAAGTAAGTCCAAGTGATCAATGACAGGAATGCAACTGTCCGTTCAATATCCAAGCAGGTCAAAACACTGGATCAAGCAAGTTATAAACCAAAGACTACACAAGCAAGAACAATGAATTAGCAAACTGAAGGTGAGAGCACCAAGGATATGGCACTACAACACTCAACAGAAAAAGACGCAGATCAGCCTCCATAGGAATTAAGGTCATCGGTGAAGCACAATGACCAAATGCAAATAGATACAAAGCATCAATGCAATGTATCGGATTCGAGAACAAAGGCAGTGCAGCAGCATAAAACTTTATCTAAGAGAATACGAAATATGTACACAAGTGATGGTACATTACAAACTGCACATGGCAATTGAATCAGGGGTACAACGGTGCATTAGATCAAATAACACCAAGTAAAGAACTCAATCAGAGAACAAAACTGCAACTCAACTACAAGTGTTCGACCACTCCAGAGAGTAGTTCAAATGCAAATGAACTCGAACAGTAACCCAGGCTACAAAGTGTGCAAAGTATAGACTGCAACCAAGACCAGCAACGCCAACGTGACTCAAATTGTAAATGAAGGTCTAAAGTCACTGACTCAAAAGTCCTAGTAAACATCAAGCAATCACAGTTTGAATACAACAGTTCAACAAGACAAGTGCAGACAGACAAGGCACAAAGTGCACAGGAGATACAAGTGCAGGCCCAACAGTGCACATGTACAACAGAGAACATATGAAAAGTCTGGATGGTCAGCAATTTGAAAGTGCAACATATTCAAGTGCAATGAACATGTACAAGTGAAACAGTGGACATAAGAGATGAACAAGAAGTTCATCATCAAAGTCAACAGTGTTAATAACAAGAATACCACAGAGAAGTTAGTCAGAGACGTGAAACAGTTTAAAATTGTTTAAGGAATCAAAAATCAATCTACAATGTCAACTACAGGTCGCAGAATTTACAGATGGCCAGAAGATGACCAAAGTCAGGGATAAACACCAGAAGTTCACGCAACATATAACAGAGAAGCCAAAGTCAGATATAAACATAGATGGTCAGAGAGAACCATAAACTGGAATGCAGACTAAAGCTCACCATCAAAGACAACAGTGAAAATGACTGTAGTCAAGTGATGATTCAAGTAGATAATTGTCACAAAAGCAAATGGCCAGAGAAGATGACCAGAACCAGAAACAAGTCAAATTTCAAAACTTGGCTAATGCATCAAAATATCGCATAAACAAAGTCGAGCAAAATAACAGTGTCGAACTCGATTTCAAAAATCAACAAAGCCATGTAAATCAATTCACAAAATCGCATTTTTATGAGATTAAATTAGATGTGAGGGAATATCCACTCACCTTGCTTCGAAGAATCAACCAAATCCCGCAATTGAAATCGACAGAGGCCCAAAATTCGAAGAGGGCGAACGAGACGAACATGCCCTAATCCGCTGAGAGGACAATCGAGTTGCAATTTCTTTGAAGCCCTACTTTGGAGACGAAGACGAACGAGAGGGATGAACGAGCAGCCGCTAATTTTTGAAGCCCTAGTTTCGTGAAAAGGAACGAAGACGAGCCACCATTTTTATTTTCTTTCGTTTGTTTTTGTTTTGGGTTTCGAACGAATGGATGGATTACAAAGGGGGACCGAGTTTGGTTTGATAATCACGGCAACAAAAGAAATGGGCCAAGACAAATTTTAAAGCCCGTACAACAACGATGAATATACGAAAGAATTTCAATCGATTAAAATCTCAATAACAATCAGCTATTGATATTATCATTTAATGACGATAATTAACTACTACGAATTTGCGGGTTGTTACAACATATATCATAATATATAATACATGTATACATTTATTAATTAATTAACTTATTTAATTAATTTATTTTATTAATCTTACTAAAAAACTTCAAATTTTCGAAATTAATATTTATTTCAAACAAGTTCAATTTTTTTATCATGTCATAACTTTTATAATATTTGTATATCTTATTTTAAATTTAACTTTTAAATTTAAAATCTTATATTTTAATTTTCAAACAATTTTGAAAATTAGCCGAAGACCCAATTCAAATTTGGGCCTTTTCTATTATAGGCAACTTTTAGGCATTGAGTTTAATAGTTAACCCTAACATAATTAATTTAGATCGCATAGGCTATTGGGCTCTGATATCATTGTTGGAACTAGCCCAGTCCGCAGCGGAAGTTATTGATGAATTTTAAATTTTTTCCCCTCATTGGATCTATATTGGGCCTATGAAGTCTAGTTTATTTAGAACATTTCTAAATTTCATTTAAATAAATTCTATTATTTTATTTAAATTTATAAATTACATACAATTTTATTAAATTTATATTCTAGGTATATATAAGTTCATATATGTATCATATACTTACATACATACATACATACATATATATGTATGTATGTATGTGCATGTGTAATATGATAAATAGTGCAATGTATAACATGCCCGTACATAGATGTTGGGATTTACATCGCAATAGACAGTTAGCTCATCGATATGTATTGTATATTGTCCAATATATGTATGCATGTAAATTTGTTATTTAGATAAATAAAATATTAATTATATATATAAATAAAATATTAATTATATATATAAGTATATATATTATTATAATAAATATTAAAATAATTTATATATATACATAATATAATTTTTGCAATTATGAATTAATATTATATGTATTACAAGGACAAAATAATATTATATATATATATGTATAAGTATATGCATAACCATATTTATAATATATATAAATATATATTAATAAAATTATATAAAAAAATTATTTTTATTTTTAACACTTCCAAATCATATACACAGCACAACAAAATTTTATTATATTAATGTACATATATATATTGATTAATTAGTGAAAAGTAATAAAATATTAAGAAAAAAAATTTCGAGGCATATTGTTCAAATTTTAAATTTTCAGAAAATAAAGCACGACACTTTGAGGTTTGGAAAAATTTTCCATAACTTTTCTTAATCAAAATTTATTTTTTATTAATTAACTGTTTTCGATCGTATATTTTAATAATTTTTTTAAAAAAGTATTTTTAAATTCCCATTTCCTGGCTAAGTGTTTATTTCATGATAAAATAATTTTATAAAATTTAAAGGTTAATTTTTGAAACATATTTTATTTTATATAATTATTTAGATAGGGTATTTATTTAAATAATAGTAAATAATTATATAAAAATTATTTACATCTGTCGATTATTATAATTAATGTAAGTGTAAATATATAAAATATATGTCTAAAACAATAAATGACATATTAATATATATATATATATATAAATTAACAAAATAATTATTATAAATAAAATATTTGGTTGTTCATAACTAATCAATATGTAAAAAACTTGTTTTCTCAAATGAATAAATACATATAACCAATCTAGTATGTGATAATATCAATATATATAAGAATCATCACCTAACTAACAATATAATATATATATATATATATGTATGTATATGGAAATTAAAATATTATTCAGAAATTATAAACCATATAATACAGTAAAAGCATACCTAAAAATAATGCCTTGAAGCACATCTAGTAATGATGAACTCTCTCTTGAAAGCTCTCGATTTGGTAGACTGCGAATCCTTGAACCGTAGACCTTTGAATATACAATTATGATTGTCTTTTGAATTGATTTGAGTTTTATTTGTTTGAGATCGTAGAGGATGAAATCAGCCAGTAATGGAAGGGGATAGTGGTAGAAAAAACATATTTTGCAATTAAGGTAGAAGTGTCTAAATAGTGGATGGAAGAGAGAAAATAGTGGGTCACATCTCATACCAATTCTCCCTCAATCTGAGCCATTGAAAATCCAAAACCTAAACCTTAATTTGAGCTGCCCCATTGCCTCATTGTAGCCAAAATTTCCAGCCTTATGATGGGCCTTAAAACCATTTTAAGCCCCAATAAATATTATGTAATTAAATCTAATTTAATTGCTTATCGATATCACATATTTATCGATATATTTATAACTATTATAAATATATATACAATAATATTTATTCCTCGAATCATATTCAAAATTTTATAATTAATATTTCATAGATATTAATTAATTTATAATAATTATAAACTAATTAAATAGTTTGGTCTAAAGAGAATTCATCATTACGGCTGTGTGACTCGTAAGATGTAAATTTGGTCAGCGATTAACATCGAACTATTCGAATTTTAATGTTCACACATCACTTAGCAGGTAGTATGACATTTTTGCCAATTTTTATTGCTTAATTAGTTTTAGTAAAATCCAATTTCACTTTATTAAGCATTACCCAGCGTGATATTTATTTACACCAATTCTCTTCATCAAAACTATATCACTTTAGACTTATGGGATTTCGTGATGGTCAAAATTCCAATATCGTCCTTATTCAAGTCAATAATCTAAACACAAAGTCCTTAGTTCAATAATAACAATTGTTATTAACCAAATTGCTCTGGCCAGAGACTTCAACTTTGAGTTGACTTGAGCCGACCGTGATACGAACCTCATATAACTAAGGAGACGAATCCTCTCTTAAATAGTGCTTCACTTCCAATACTTCGACCCAACTACAGTCATTCGATGGACGCCTTGCTATGATTTGACTATAATAAAAGTGGAGCTTTCTTATTAAAGATCCACAGTATTCTCAAGTCGAGAGAACTATGTAAATCTGCACATCGATATTTTCTGTTTGACCTTAGTTATATTAACCAACAGAAAACTATCAAGTGAGTCGTTCCATAGTTATCCAATAACTATTCTTACGTAACCCTTAGGTGCTTCCAGCAGTCATGAGTAATACACTACCCACCATTTGGAGACGTACTCTAGTCTCAACTGATACATCGATATCCAGTCTCGATGCACCTTGACTAGGAACATTTAAAATGGTATATTTGTTTACTTTGTGATAAATTACTCACGGTTACAACACTTTGTAACTATTATCATAAAACATACGATTTACAAATTTCCTATATAGATATACTTATAATTAAATTAATGAGTTAATATAACACATTATATCAAGTATATAATAGAAAGAAAACACCTTTTATTTTGAACAAGATTGGTTATCAAGTTAGATATATGTAACAAATTACATAATTGCCTCTACGGCGTACCCCTGATTCTATCATAAAGAACCATATTTGACCTGTCCCTACATCCAAAGAGTTAGCGCATATGCACGATATATGCTAAACTACTATCATATGTGAAATAAAAGAGGTATCACATAGCATATCAATCACACAACAAACAGAACATTCATCACACAACCTTGCATCTTGTAACGACCCAGAATTTTAGTCATTTGAATTTGGAATATTTAATTGATTTTAAATATTTAAAAGTTAATTTTATAAGTTAAACAACTTGAATTTCAAATATAGCGATTTATTTGATAATAAAATTATTGAATTTAATTTTTGAAATTGTTTAAATAATTAAATCCTGAATTTAATATGAATAAAAATTGATTTCAAAAGCCAATTTAAATTATATTTAGATAGGAATGAATATAGGAAACTTTTAATTTAGATTTAAAAGTGATTAATTTGGTTTCTATAATAATTCATTTTAATTAATGTGTAAAAATAGCCTTTCGGGGCACTGTCTCAGATTTGGACGAACCTAGTTTCATTGGATCCGTAATAATGAATTATTATATACTGTTGAATTTCGTGGTGATTAGACATATCGTTTGATCATGCGAGCTCGAAACGCTTAGAAATTAATTGTAGAATTAATATAATATAACTAGGTTTGAAAAGCTAATTTCTGCATGTGATCGAATCACGTCTTGATATTAGTTCTATTGCGTTCGTAATAGGGGTATTTCATATAGAAAGCCAGGCGGCATGCCTCGTTTGAAGTTCGAGATTTTCGGACGTTTAAAGCTAGACATTTTCTAACTAAAATAATAAATATGTACTATTTTATCACCATACTCAACCCATACTCTCCATTGTTCATGGCCATATCCACCTTATTCCTCCTTTTCATTTTAAATGCGCCTCCATCCCACTGTTCAATATATATATATATATACAAAACTAAAATATTTGAGTAACATACACCTAAATCTATCATTTGGCAAGATAACGAAGGTCGTAGCATTAGTTTGAAGTTTAACAGTGAAGCTTTTGTTTGAATAAAAACTAGGGTTTGGAAAATCGAATGTTTTAGTGCTCGATTTGGGAATTGGATATCATATTTGAGTTCGTGGGTGGAAGGAGCACCGAGGACCACGATTTGGTGAGGTTCGGTCAGCCATTGGGTGGTGCGACGTTGAGAAGTCGCGGCCATTTGGGTGCAGGTCGCGAATCACTTAATGGGTTCGGGCAGGTACTGGTGGTGATGGGTAGGTGCGATTCGGGGAGAGAAGGTCGATGGCATCGTCGAAAATTGGATTATAGGATCGGAGCTCCATGTCGTAGCAAGAGGTGCACGACCATGGTGCACAGCGCGTATGGGGAAGGGTAATGAGGAGGAAGAAGGATTTAATAACGTAATTGATAGTTAATTGGGTGATTAGTTTATTATATCTTAATTTAAAATATCGATAACTTAAAACCTGAATAACTTTTGCATACGAGGTCCAATCGAGGTGCTGATTTTACCATTTGCTCGTAACGCCGAATGCTTTGGGATGAAACTGATTTGGTCGAATTTGGAGACAGTTGAAATTTGGGCTAAAATCAGACGTCCTTCGATTTTAGTTCCAAAACGAAACGTCTCGGTGACAGCAGAAATTTCGGTGAGTTAAACTCACCTTTTTGGTTAACCAGAAATATTACATAGTTGATAAAATTATTGATTGGATGTTTGGATGATTTACTGTTTTATGAGTTGGTTTGGATTTGTTCCTGCCCCTAGAGTGGATGATCTTTTATATATACCCGCCTAGTAGCGGATGAACCATATTATATAATTATATATTCACTATGATGCAGAGGGACAAATTAGAGGGATCCAATGGGAATCCTCACTATTGTTGATTTATTTCCAATAAAAGTCCTATCATATGAATTATTGGATATGAAACCTGATTTATGGACACTATTGGTTATGATTTTGTTTATGTTCAAAACTGAAACTCAGTGGTAATAGAAAATCAATATGATATTGGTTCAGCGTTTGTTAGCTATTTGCCTTAAATTAGTATTTTATAAATACTATAAATTATCGTTGGAGTTAAATTTTGAGACAGGAGATGATTTTAAAATCTGAATCTGGGTTTCAGAAATATTTTGTTTAAAATGATTTAATTTGTACTTTACTCCAACCTTTTTATCTGTCTTTTCTAAGTAATCTATTTACTATTGTTTTAAAATTATTTTTAATTAGTACTGTTTCTAAAATTTATTTATTTATATTTAATATCATTTTTAAAATTTATTTATTTATATTTAATACCGTTTTAAGGTTATTTATTTATATTTAATGTTGTTTAAAATTTATTTACCAATATTTTTAATATTTTGAAAAGTTAATTATTCTAAAAATAAATAAGGCTTGAAATTAATAATAAGGATTATTATTAATGTATTGAAAATAAATTATTACTATTTATAATAAGGGTAAAGATTAACTATTATTACTTATTTAACAATGCTTTGAAATTATTGATTATTATTTTAAGATGTTTTAAGGTAAATAATTGTTATTCATTTATTTAAAATGTTTATTATTCTTAAATATTATTATATAATAGTGTGACAGCCCGCATTTCCCAAGGTTCGAGTCAACAATAAACCACACATGTCCAACTCGAACAATCCAATGGCTAGATAATCAATGGGTTGATTAAGAAATAAAAGAAAAAAAATACAGAATCTCGCAGCGGAATGAAAAAACATAATAATCAAATAAACAGTTCATGAAGTTGTTTTACAATATTCATTTGATTTCACTTTATAATAAAATCAGAGATATACACAATCATTAGAGTTATAATTTTAACAAGTATAATAGAATAATGCAGCACAAACAAAATGATACAGTGGAATAATAATAGTAAATAGTATACCAATCTCCGTCTTCGTTCTCCAAAAATGATGATGTAACACCCCGCATTTTTAGATAATTAAATAATCAAATAACGAAGAACCGTAAAAATAAGCATTTTTGAAATTTCTAGAATATGGCCTCAAAACTTATACCATTGTGTTCGTGGCGATTTTCCGATCAATTTTCATATATAACTTGTCGAAATCTGAGTTAATATGAAGGAGTTACGAGAGAAAACAAAAATTACAATTAATTGAAAAAAAAGAAGGCCTACGGGTCGACCAATATGTCGACTGGCAAAACACACAGGTCGACCCTACGGTCGACCCTCAAACACACAGGTCGACCTATAGGTCGACCCTCGTTTTGTCCTGGACGATAATTCGTCCAAGTACGTGCCGAACTTATTTAATTCAATTTTTGTGCAATCTCAAGCGTTGTTTTCCGGATCCAACGATCCGCAGCGAGCCAGTGACGTGATTGCACCAGATTCAATTTAAAAATCTGACGGTCTGAGATCCCAAAACACCACTATAAATAGGGCCCTAGGCCTAGCTATTTTCTCACAATCAGATTTTCACCTAATTGGGTTCATTGCCTGAGGCTGCCCTAAATAGAAAATATTTCTAGGGAGAAGGTCTTCTTTATAAAAATATTAGATGCCTTAGAAGGGGATCCAGGAAGGCCATGGAGGAAAGCTAAGGATGACAGGTGAGTGGATTTAAATTATATCTCTTTTATGTTTATGATATATAATATCGTTAGATTCCTATTAAATATTTAATTCAACATTTATTTCAGTAATTAGTTCTACTAATTAGTTATGTTGAAATTGTAAATTTTATAAGAGAGGTGTACTTATATTTAATTGTTATTTATATGGAAAAAGAAAGGGATCCAATTAAATATAAGTAATATTAGGCTTAAAAGTTGTAGAGAAAAGCATAAACCTAAAAGTGAGAAATTTACAGTAAATTATGTTAAAACGGGAGAAATAAATTAAATAACTTGACTTGGAAGTTAGTGATAGATTAGTTGGTTGGTTTGGAAAAGGGAATACATTTCTATAGTTTAATATTGTAAGAATAACGATAAACGTAATTGCAAGGATAAAAGCAAGAAAAATGGAATTAGTGCAAAATAGGGACATTACTGTATTTTGCATTACCCAATAATTAAAGAAACAATAAAAGAAATATCTTCCAGTGACGAGTTATTGTTTATAGCATTATTTAGTATTAAAATATGGAAATGGATTTTTAGCACAGTTTTTGTAACCAACCAAATAGAATAGAACTACTTCCTATAATAAAAGAGAATAACGTGAAGCGTTAAAGAAATAAAAGAAGAGGAAATAATCAAGTTAATTATTTGACAAGACTAGAAACAATAAACAGAAAATGTGACTAGATCTGCATTTATTGCGCAGTTAATAGGGGGAAAAGTAAATCAGTTATTATGATAGTTGGACGTAGTCCCAAGCTAAGACTTTTATATAATATAAGAGAACTAAAGAGAATTTAGTATCATAATAAATGAAGACAGACTAGAATATAAAAGGGACACTTGCAATTACATTTATAACATGTAGGTTATAAAAGAAAGAAAAGAATATAAAAGTAACAGTTGCAAGTATAATTGTAACATGAATGTTATAATTAAAAAGAAAGAAATAGAAGTGGCTTATTTTATCAAACTTAGATCTTGGATTAAGTTAATAAGCAAAATAATAGAAGTGGCTCGTACCGGCAGCATTCCCTTTCAGGTTTAGGACCGATGGTCTCACACATAGTTGGGGCTGGGCTTGCTGATTATGGTAAATAAGTAGCCAACAGAATAAGAAAGTAAACTAAATGCATAGTAAAAGATTAGACTTAGGGTCTAATAAAATGGTAAGGTGCGTTTGGAGCAGCCCGAAAGAGAATCTGGATAAAGAGCCTAACGAAGCAGTTCATCACAGATTTTAGTACAGAAAGAGCACGTCCAACTTAGTTAGATCAGGCTAGAAGGAAGTACGAGACTTCAACGGGACGTGTGGATACTCTAGGATGTCCCTCTGGGGTAGGCCTAACGAAGCTGCACCCCCTAAGGCAGGTTTGTAGGTGTTCCATCAAGAGAGTATGCCTTGACTGCTTTTGCATTGCAGGCCTAACGAAGCGGACCTTTATAGGCAGTCAGAAGGTTGATGATGGAGTAGGATATTCGTTTGACACTGTACTCAGAGTTGCGAGTAGGTTATAGTGGGTAGGACCCAAAAGGATAGTCGCATGCGGAGATCACGCCATCATCAATCAGAGTGAGTTCGGGACAGACTAGAGTTAAACCAACAGGCCAATGATTCTTTCACTATCAAGACATTGGATGAGGGGCGCAACCAATTGGATGTTTAGATTGTTTGCAGTAGGGCCAACCACTTAGCTCTTAAGAGGTCTTTCGATTATTTGAGGGGTGGCTGCGTGGGGCTATAGCCACGATGAGAAAAGATAGACCAAGTAGAATATCTGTATTGTAGGCCTAACGAAGCATACCTTTACAAATATAGAAAATCCCCGACTGAGTTCCGTATAAGGTAGACCTTGTTGGCAGAATTCAGGGAGTAGACAGAACGATTACATGTAGTCATCAAGATACGCACTGGGTGGTACATTGTGGATGTCCGAGCACTAGTATAAGCTAGTGCGGATGCAGTTTCACGTTTTCCTAGCAGACGATGGAACATCTGTATTGTAGGCCTCACGGAGTTGTCCTTTACAGATGTAGTTTCAGTACGCTCTAGCAGTGAGACAACGGAGTCCATTTCGAGGAGGATAGGGAAGGTACTATGGGTAGTACCTAGGACCGATGTGGTATTTGGGGATGTAGCTATATATATATTGGTTATTAGGTCTTAATCTACTAGGGAGTAGATGGGTACGATTCACACATAGAGGGGAGAGTATTATAAATCCAATACACCTAATATAACAGAAAATGGAAATAGAATGGAATGTGTAGAATTATGCTTAGAAGTGTATAATTTGTCCATTCACCGGAACTATAGTTCTGACCCCCTCCTCATAACATCCCACAGGTTTGATAGAAGGCAGAGGTTATCCAGTTTTGTGACACTCTTTTAGAAAGTGTTATTACCTTGGTGAGCATTTACTTACTATTATATTTTAGTCAGTTCCGCTATGAGATATTTATTTGAGCTTTGATATATTTATCTATACCTATTTGCAGGATACCAGATACCCAACTCGGGCTTCAGTGGGCTTGAAATTTATCATTTTTGCGAAAAATACGGACCCACTTGAATTTGGTTTGTTACATTTGGTATTAGAGCCTAGGTTCAAGGTTCCTAGGTAGATTGTGAGTGAACGTATTTGTATTTTTAAGAATATAAATATACCCCTTGATCCATAGAGAAATCCATTTTTTGAAAAAATTAACACATGGAAAGAGTTCGAGGAATGGTTTGGTACATTGAGGTTTGGAATGTGGAAATCCAAAGAGTTGTAAGCCCTAGAATTGCAAAGATTTGAGATGTACAATAGATTCGGTATAAAAAGGGAGGCCCATGTGTAAATAATGGTAAATTTATAAGTGGATTTAGCGGTAGTGCCTTGGAATAAATAAAAGAGGAAAAGGAATTAGGAGATTAAAAACCCACTTTAAGTCTAGCCTATAATTAGATTTTTGAAAAGAAAAGTTATGGTTTTAAATAATAATAATAATAATAATAAATGTATAGAGAGTTAGCAGTTTTAAAAGTATGTAATATTTATTTTAATTGAATCCATAAACTAGTATTTTTGGGTTGTAGTAACAGTGTTTTACACAACATCTGTTTTGGCCCAAATAAAGATGTTTTTTGAAGATAATTTCTAAGCATAGAAATAAAGTGGTTTGAAGATGCACTTATTATTTAAATAAGTATATGGAAATGTTTTCTAGCTATGAAAATATCAAAATAGTTTTGAAAAATTGGGGTTAGACGATTTAAGTGGTTGGAGAAAAGTTGTGGATATAAATAAGGATTTAGTTGAAGTATAGAAGGCTTCAAGACTCCACTTGGAGGGTGGAAAGCGGTCAGGAATTTTAGCCAAAGTCGTAACAG
The DNA here is from genome assembly GCA_030737815.1 of Allium fistulosum. NCBI lineage: Eukaryota > Viridiplantae > Streptophyta > Magnoliopsida > Asparagales > Amaryllidaceae > Allium > Allium fistulosum. The sequence goes on from CM060906.1 coordinate 926,852,873, forward strand.
CGACTTAGACGGCCCGAAATTTGTTGGAGTTGGAGTGTGCTTAAATTAGTTAGGTAGGGGAAGGAAACGGACGAGATAGACGTCGCATGGAAATGAAAATGAAAAAAATAATAATTTAACCAGGCCGACCAGGTCGACCTGATGGGAAGGCGGGTCAACTCGCCTCCCCTAAAAATTTCGTATAAACGCATAACAAAGCAGAGGCTTCGTCACTTTCATTTCCTTCCCCAAAACAGTCGAGCCGAACCCATTTTCACCACTTCCAAAATCCTCCACCACCTCAAATCTCCTCCAAACGACTTGCGGTTAGCATCAAATTGAAGCGCATCGTGAGATCTTCCCTTATCCATACTCCTTTTCCATAGATCTGAAGATTTTTTGCTATGCCTCCTAGCCATCTTTAGTTAACCTTTTTCCCCATCTAACACCCCAAGAGATAGCCTGGTGCCAAGGCGATAGGAGGATAGTTCAGACCTACTCAGATACAGCTTCATATCAGTTTCTCCAAGGAAGGGCAGTGAGATTTTCATATTTTCATGGCACGTCCCTAGAGCAGCTTTTCTTAGATACTGATTGCGTGGGATTTTGAGTCATGAGACATTTGAGCAGAGATCGTATCCCAGGTTAGTACGCCTTTTTAACGTTAATTTACATACCAATGGTGGGGTGATGTGATGACCTTCCAAGCGGAGATCAAGGGAGTTGCAGTAGCATTTACCAAGACTCACTTAGCTACTATTTTAGAGATTAGAGGGCAGGGTCTAGATGTAGACCATATTGAGATGACGGACAATATCATTTTACAGCAAATTTTTGTAGACCCTCAGCACCCGATTGGCGCATAGGACAATCACTAGCTAGGATGGTTATACGTATTCTACAGTATAACCTCTTTCCCAAGACGGAGAGCTATGATCAGATTTATCCCATGGTAAGGTAGGCCGCTTATGCCATATTTGGAGGCTTACAGGTGAACTGGGCTAAGGCGATCATGGCTCAGTATGTTATAGCAGCACGAGGTCGTCGATCTTCTATTATATTTAGTCATCTTTGGACATGGGTTTTTAGATGGGTTGGGGTGGAGATGGATAAAGAGGCTTTTATTAAGCAGACCCCCTCATGATTGATTCCTCTATCCTAAGGAGGATGGGTATAGAGCTAGCACAGCTACAGGTCCCACATCAGGAGCAGGAGCCTGAGCCACAGCCTTCACCACACCATCAGGCGTCGTAGTATTTTCAGTGGGAGCAGACTTTTCCTACGCCACGGTTTGGAGGTGACGTTGGACATACAGAGCCATAGTGGCCCTCTTGGCCACTGAAGCCAGTGACGCATAGTTCGTGGGGGCAGGGATCTTGGGGAGAGGGAGCAGGACCCTCCCAACCCCCTCCGCCGATGGGTTACGACGAGCAGACGAGGATCATTACCGAAAGGCAAAAGCAGCTAGCTAGAGAGCATGCAGAGCTTCTCCGAGGACATCAGGAGATAGTTAGAATACAACATGAGATAGTGGCGAGTACCGGACGGCAGGAGGAGTGCCTCATTTGCCTAGATTCTTTGATTAGGACCTTTCTATGTTAGGGTGGACATGCTCCTAAGCCTCCTAACCCTAGTTGATAGCCGTGTTTAGCTGCCATAGTTATCTATCTAGTATCACTTTGTAGTAGGACTTGTTTTCCCTTTTAGTTATGAGATTATACTCTTATGTAAGCATTTAGTTCCTATTGTAGTAAATCAGTAATGATTAGTATGATGCTTTTTCTCTATGTTTTTGTGATGTTCACAAAAAGAGAATAAGGACATAGGAAGTAAATATTAAAAGAAAAGTAAAAACAGATAAAATAATAGTTAAAAAGGTAAATAACAAATTTAAAGGATGCGACAAAAACGTCAACAGAAAAATTAAAAAAGAGAAATTTTCTTATGTGAATTGTGCTTGGGAAAGAAAATAGGGATTTTTATAGAATAGTGGCATAAGTTCCAAGTACGGAGAAAGAGGTGCACAAAATTAAAACGGAGAAATGTGAGGTTTTTCCGTTTTCTACCTTCTTTCTGACATAAGAAATCGAGTTTGGAAAATTAGATTTTTCAGAAATTCGAATATTAAAAGTTGTGTGGTAGGATTTGGATGAAAATTTCGTTTAACTACGCCCCAATTCAGTAGGAGTGTGGGAAAATTGGATGAAAAATGTTTTGATTTTTCAAAAGATTGCATTCATATAAAAATTGCAAGTATATTTAGGATGTGTGCATCATATTTTAAAAAGGAGTTTTTAAAGAAGAAAAGCATTCATATAGGAGGTACCTCTTAGAAATTCATGTACATGCATATATTTTATGTTGAATGACACTGTGACGCCCCACCTCTATACTCACACTAACCAAGGACATTACTAGGTAATTCCGTTAATTAGTACGAAGAATAAGGCTGTTGAGGAGCGACCATCTGTGTAATTGCTTTGTGCGAGTACCGATACGTCAGATAGTATGTCATGCATTTCATTTCAAAAGAGAATTTGACATATCAAATACAAACTCAAAGCTACTATATAGTGGCTATGCGGTCTTCGGAAACAAATATAAAATAAGCATAACACAAATCAGTCACAGATATTTATATCACTAAGGCGCAAACAAATATGAATATAACACATAGAAGTGTACATCAAAGTAGTGGTCATATAAGATCCACTACATCACAAAAGAATAAGTACAAGTGCTAGACAAAAGAATATGTATACATCAAGGAGTCTCTATCTCGAATGTATAAAAAAACAAAACTACTAAGCTAAAGTAGTTAGCCAAAAGTCAGGAGCTAGTCCCTGCTAAGAAGTCAAGTGGAAGCACCTGAAACACCTCGGTTAGACTCGAGTATTATTTAAGAAGAAAAATAATAAACAGATTAGTCTAGCTATAAATATCAGATAAGATGAGATAGGATAAGTGATATGACAAATATATATGATAAAACCAAAAATAATACAATATCTCAAATTTTCTTAAAACATAAAAAAGAATGTCATATTCTTTAGTTTATTCACCAAATCAAAAATATTGATAGAGCTTATCAATGCAAATCATAAAAATTGGTGAAACACAAATTCTAGAAATCAATCATTAGAAATCTAGAAATCACAAAAAGGGGGAGGCCTATCACAAACGAGAGCACGAAAACTCACCAACACGTGTATCAAAAACGCGACGCTATCCCATGAGTCGCTAACCCATAGAGCCGGTGCAACGACGTAGTACAACAGTACGCCCGAGGAACCTGAAACTCAAATAAGCCGGAACAATGACGTAGTACAACGGTATGCCTAAGGAACTTGAAACTCAAATAAGCCGGAACAATGACGTAGTACAATGGTACACCCGATGAACCGAACTCCATAAAGCCCGTAGGTCGCTAGCCTATAAAAATGAGACGAAGCTCAACATAATGGGGTACAGTCCCCCACGTGGACAATTGAGACATCGCATATCGCTAGTCTAATCCTCAAAATGATCGTCATAGATTAATAAAAGTGTAAATTACACCAAGCTAGTAAATAAATGAGTTTAGCATCGTGTCGCATAACCACCGGCTTGACTTTAATATTTACGAACAAATTGTAGATTTTCACTCGAAACTTGTCATAAGATTTCAATCGAACAAGTCTAAGAATTAACCGACAAAGTAAACGCAAGCATTTCATACCACTTGTTTTGCTAAGTCGTTTAACTAGATTTCTCATACGAATGAGGTAAAGGTTTGTATATACTAATAGATTGGAAAACGGTTTTAAAAATGAGCTTTGTATTAAACGTAAATGTTGAAATCATTTTTGTGAAAGAGTTTGAGTATTTACTACTAGTATAGAAACCTTTGTATTTTAAAGTGACAAATCACCGAAATGATTGTAAAAACAGTCTACTGCCAAAATTTCACATTCGACGACGTGAATCAAAACCATGAAAATCGATATCAAATCCATCAAATGGAAATACCAAAAACCTAGAAAAGAAGTCATCAAAGTCGATAATAAATGACAACAAATAATCGGATCAACAAAAATCGATTAAAATGGAAATTTACTCAAAATAGGCAAATTGGCTTAAATTATCAAGGTCAGACGTCTGGTGGTCTTCCTAGACGTCTGAGCTGAAGGTCTGGAAATTTTCTTCCAGATCACCCAGACGTCTGGTAAATAACCTCAGACGTCTGAGCTGAAGCTTAGGGCACATTTTTTCCTAGGCCATTGATGGCCAAATCAACTTCGAAGCAATCGAATGAGCGACGTTGGCTTGGGATTTATGCCAAGCGACAACCCAACCCTATAGGCTCTTCAATACACTCCAAACAACATGTCCAAACATCCATAGTAGGATTTTCATAGATTTTGACTTCAAAATACCAAAAATTGGAAAATTCACCAAACCAATTCAATTCAAAAGCAAATGAACATGAAATAGATTTTAGGAATTCATACCTAACAACTATCAAAGGTATATACATAGATGTGAGTTCAAGAACTCAGCTTTAAACTCAAAGAAAACAAATGAAGCTCTTAAAACAAGGAAAGGTCTATTCCTCTTCAACTACACCTCTAGAATCTTCAATCTATTATCACATGCAAAGGTTTCCTAAGTTAGGTTATAGGAAATTATGAAAATTGAAGAGAGATTGAGTTGAAGAAGATGAAGAGGATGCTTACCTAAGCTTCTCCTTGATTTTAGAACTAGAACTTGAATTTCCTAAGAATCTATGGCTTAGGAATTTTAATTTCCCCTCTTTTCCCCCATTTTTCTCTGAGTGTTAGGAAATGAGGAGTAGAATGAATGAAGGTAGAGGAGTTAGGGTATTTGGTAGAGGAGTTGGGTTACCTTGTTGGGTTAGTGGGCTAGAACACAACCCAAAGCCCAAATGAAAATACCAAAATCCTAATCAACTCCAAACATATCAATGTTTATACTCAAAAAAGTTGTAAACATCATTTTGAACTCAATGGAAGTGGTCTCGAGTTCGGATTCGACTTTTTACAAAAAGTAACATTTCGGACTTTAAATTCAACAAACGATGCTATATTTAAACAAAACATTTAAATATATAATCGTAAAATATGCGGGTTGTTACAGACTCCCCTCCTTAAAGAAATTGTGTCCTCACAATACTTAAGAAGAAAATAAAGAGTAACAACCACTTTAAGGCATAACAACACAAAAGAAAAATTTGAAGCGAGAAGTTCACCTTAAGGAGCACGAGAGTGTAAGTCCGAATGTGCTCGCTCGATGAATTCTCTGGATTCCCAAGAACAATCCTTAGGATTTGTGGACCATTGAACTTTCACAAGCGGAACATCCTTATTACGAAGGAGTTTAACCTTCGTAGCAATGACACGAATATGATGTTGCTCATAATTCCAATTAGGTGAAACTTCAATTTCTTCAATAACACCAGGCTTAAGAATAGAATTGGAATCTCTTAGGCATTTTCGTAGTTGAGAAACATGGAATACGTCTGATCAAATAGCAGAAAATTGAGCCGGTAATAAAAGGCGATAAGCCATAGAGCCAATGCGTTCGGTGATGGGAAATGGGCCAATATATCGAGGTGCTAACTTTCCTGATCGACTGAAACACACAACACCCTTTATAGGTGAAACACGAATGAATACCAAATCTCCCACAGAAAATTCCAAATTCCTTCTTCGGTTATCGGCATAGGATTTTTGTCTACTTTGAGCTTCTTTCATCCTATGACGAATAAGGTCAATCTTTTCTGTGGCATCACGAATAAAATCTGGACCTAAAACCAGCTTCTCACCGGCTTCAAGCCAACACGAAGGAGATCAGCATGGCCTTCTGTAGAGTGCCTCGAAAGGTGCCATACCAATACTAGATTGAAAGCTGTTATTATAAGAAAACTCAACAAGAGAAATATGCTCTTCCCAACTTCCACCAAAATCAAGAACACATGCACGAAGGAGATCTTCAAGAGTTTGCTTCACAAGCTCGGTTTGTCCATCGGACTGAGGATGAAAAGCGGTGCTAAAATTATGCTTCCTTCCCAAAGCTTTTTGAAGACCCTTACAAAATCCACTAGTAAATAATGGATCACGATCTCTAACAATAGAAGTAGGAACTCCATGCAATTTAACAATTTCTTTGACATAGAGTTTGGCCAAAAGAGGTACGGTCCGATTTGACCGAATAGGAATAAAATAGGCGAATTTTGTAAGTCTATCTACAATCACACATAGACTGTCATGACCTGAATGAGAACGGGGAAGACCGTTAATAAAGTCCATGAAAATTTGATCCCACTTCCAATTTGGAATTTCTAAAGGTTGCAATAACCCACCGGGCCTTTGATGCTCGGCCTTAACAAGTTGGCAAGTCATACAACGCTTAATGAAGTTATCAATATCAGATTTCATTCCATCCCAATAATAAAGTCGCTTCATGTCCGCATACATTTTACTACTACCGGGATGAATGGTAAATTTAGAATGATGAGAATCTTCTACAATGTCTTTATAAAGATCACTTATATTTGGTATGATTAGTCTACCAAATTTTCGAATTCCCCCACGAGCATCGATTTCAAGGTCTTTCAAACCATCAACATCAATTTTATCCCTACAACTTTGGCTAAGATGAGCCAATTCAGGATCATGCTTTTGAGCTTCAAGAATGCGGTCTAAAAGAGAAGGATGAGCCTCAAGGCTACATAAAACAAGAGATGAACATAAATCGGATTCACGATCCCAAATCTCACAAGTGGACAAAGTCTCAAGATCATTCCATTCAGATATCATCATGGAAACAATCGCTTGTTGCTTGCAACTAAGGGCATCGACAACATAATTTCCCTTCCCGGGAGTATAAAGAATTACAAGATCATAAGATGCAAGGAATTCGAGCCAACGCTGTTGATGCAAATTAAGTTCCTTTTGAGAGAACAAATACTTCAAAGATTTATGACGGTGTAGAGAACAAATTTCTCTCCGAAAAGATAATGACGTAAAATTCTAAGGGCGAAAACAATGGCCGCGAGCTCTAAATCATGAGTGGCATATCTAGTCTCGGCAGGCTTTAATTGCCTAGAAGCATAAGTGATAACACGTTCCCGTTGCATGAGAATGGCTCCCAAACCAACACAACTAGCATCGGTATAAACAATCAAGTCTTGGTTTCCTTCGGGAATCACAGGAATAGGAGCACCGGAAAGGAGTTCTTTTAATTTCTGAAAAGCAGCTTCACATTTGTGTGACCAAATGTACTTAACTCCCTTCTTTTTCAAACTAGTAAGAGGTACAAAATTTTTAGAAAAGTCTTTTATGAACCGACGGTAATAGCCCGCCAATCCAAGAAAACTACGGATTTCCATCACACTCTTCGGTCTCTTCCAATTTTGAATCGCTTCAATCTTTGAAGGATCCACAGAAATTCCGGATTCAGAAATAATATGCCCTAAAAATTTCACACGGGATTGCCAAAAGTGGCACTTAGAAAATTCTTCTTTCAATTGATTGCTCCTAAGTGTTTCCAACACAATTCGAAGATGTTTTTCATGCTCTTCCTCGGTTTTAGAATAAACAAGAATATCATCGATAAAGATGAGAACAAATCTATCGAGAAAGAGAAAGTCTTTGAAAACTTGATTCATAAGGTCAACGAAACAGGCTGGAGCATTCGTTAAACCAAATGGCATAACAAGCCATTCATAAGATCCATAACGAGTACGGAACGACGTCAAAGGAATACTATGTTCTGCAATATGAAGCTGATGGAAATCGGTTGCTAAGTCTAACTGTGAAACGACTCTAGCACCACTAAGTTGAGCGAATAAATCATCAATCCGAGGCAAGGGATATTTATTCTTGATGGTGAGATCATTAAGCTTACGGTAATCAACGCAAAGCCTAAGTGTACCATCAGATTTCTTCACAAAGATAGCTGAAGCTCCCCATGCAGAGGAACTAGAACGAATAAACTATTTTGCTTCCAATTCGGATAATTGTTTACGCATCTCCTCATTTTCCTTATTGGACATACGATAAGGAGGACAAGTGATAGGTAGAGTTCCAGGGATTAGATTAATTTTGAACTCAATTGCGCGCTTAGGTGGTAATCCCAAAATGGGCTCAAAGATGTCGGGAAATTCACAAACAACGTGAATGAGGGAAATGACATCTTCCTCATCATCATTATCCTCATCATGCGGATTGAAAGAATATAAGGATGCTACCGAATTGGATCTGAATCTTTAAGAACAATAGAAATCTTCTTAACATATTGAGGATGTCAAAGATGGATAGTCCTCTCGGGACATAGGATGTGGGCTTCATAACGGTTAAGCCAATCCATTCCTAAATCATTCCGAAACCTAAGTAATGCATAACATGCAAATCGGCATGGAAAGCATAATCACATAAAATAATTTCGACATCCTTACAAAATAAACTGAGTGTTGTGGATCCACCAACCGGATTCGCAATTCTTAATGAAGTCATCAAGCCCATAACATTTAAAGACAAAATATCAACAAGTTCCTTTGATATAAAAGAGTGGGATGCACCCGTATCAAAATGAACTCGAATTGGATGATCACGAAACATAATAATGCCATCAAAGACAGAATGAGAAATACCTTGACAAAGAGAAGTGTTACTAGGGGCTTGCACAACATTTAGCTTTCCCTCTTTCTTTCTTTGAAGTTTGGGACAAGAAGATATAAGATGATCCGAACTTTTGCAATAGCGGCAATAAAGGGGTTTCGGACATCTATTTGCATAGTGGTCCTTAGAACCACAATTGTAGCATTCTCCACGGTTAGGGGTAGGCGTCTTTGCTACCGAAGTTGCTTACTTCCCTTTCTTATTTTGATTAGGTTTGAACTTAATAGGCCTCTTCTTGTTGTTGTTGAAGTTCTTGGCATCAACAACTTCAACATCACTTTCTTTATTGGCCTCTTCAAGACGAAGAGCGATATCTACAAACTGATCGAAAGCAACTTCTAGTTTCAAAAGTAAAGGCTTTTTGAGATTCTTATTCAACCCATAGACAAACCTCTGATTTTTCTTCAATGGGGTATTAACATACTCGACCCCATATTTAGAGAGGGATTCAAAAGATGCGACATAATCTGTCACAGAAGATTCACCTTGAACAAGGTCAATAAAGCGTCGGGCTAAAGTTACCTTTTCAGCTTCCGGCACAAACTTTAACTTGAACCTTTCCCTGAATTGCTCCCAAGTAAGATCTGCTTCAATAATTTCCGAAATCAAAAGCTTATATCAATCTAATGCTCTCTCCTGGAGCATGCTAAAAGCCACTTGGACTCGATGTAGATCCACAAGATTCATGCGAGAAAAGATGCGGTCGCATGTTCTAAGCCAAGCTTGGACTTCTATAATGCTTTCAGAACCCTTGAATGGCCTTCCACCCAAATTGGTGTAATCATTGCACAAGCGTGCAAACCAAGATTTAGGATGAGTAGGCTCTGGAATGGGTCCGGCAGCTTGGGCAGACATGAATACGCCATCCTGAGGAGTAGCATTGGATTGACCGGCGTTGGGACGGCCAGGTCTAACCATTTCTCTTCTTTAAGAAAGAAAGAAAGAAGAGAAAAAAGGTTATTCTCAGAATGAATATCAAACAAACTTGATTGATAAAACAAGGCATTATAAAAGAAAATAGGATAAAATGGGTCCTATGACTCAAATTAAATCCTAAGGCACGATTCCTAAGAGAGACTTAGGACAATGATCCTTGCTAGATTATTCAACATTGTTCCGAAGTTTGGCTCTGATACCAAGTTCTGATGCCCTACCTCTATACTCACACTAACCAAGGGCACTACTGGGTAATGCCGTCAATTAGTATAAAGAATAAGGCTGTTGAGGAGCGACCATCTGTGTAATTGCTTTCTGCGAGTACCGATACGTCAGATAATATGTCATGCATTTCATTTCCAAAGGAAATTTGACATATCAAATACAAACTCAAAGCTACTACACAGTGGCTATGTGATCTTCGAACACAAATACAAAATAAGCATAACACAAATCAGTCACAGATGTTCATATCACTAAGGCAGAAATAAATATGAATATAACACATAGAAGTGTACATCAAAGTAGTGGTCATACAAGATCCACTACATCACAAAAGAATAAGTACAAGTGCTAGGCAAAAGAATATGTATAGATCAAGGAGTCTCTATCTCGAATGTATAAAAGAAACTACTAAGTTAAAGTAGTTAGCCAAAAGTCAGGAGCTAGTCCCTGCTAAGAAGTCAAGTGGAAGCAATTGAAACACCTCGGTCTGACCTGAGTATTATTTAAGAAGAAAAATAATAAACGGATCAGTCTAACTATAAATATAAGATAAGATGAGATAGGATAAGAGATATGAAAAATATATTTGATAACAACAAAAATCAAACAATATCTCAAATTTTCTCCAAACATCAAAAAGAATGTCATATTCTTTAGTTTATTCACCAAATCAAAAATATTGATAGAGCTTATCAATGCAAATCACAGAAATTGGTGAAACGCAAATTCTAGAAATCAATAATTAGAAATCTAGAAATCACAAAATGGGGGAGGCCTATCACAAACGGAAGCACGAAAACTCACCAACACGTGTATCACAAACGGGACGCTATCCCATGAGTCGCTAACCCATAGAGCCGGTGCAACGACGTAGTATAACGGTACGCCCAAGGAACCTGAAACTCAAATAAGCCGGAACAACAACGTAGTACAACGGTATGCCTGATGAACCGAACTCCATAAAGCCCGTAGGCGCTAGCCTATAAAAATGAGACGAAGCTCAACATAACGGGGTACAATCCCCTAGGCGGACAATGAGACATCGCATATCTCTAGTCTAAACCTCAAAATGATCGTCATAGATCAATAAAAGTGTAAATTACACCAAGCTAGTAAATAAACGAGTTTAGCTTCGTGTCCCATAACCACTGGCTTGACTCAAATATTTACGAACAAATTGAAGATTTCCACTCGAAAATTGTCACAAGATTTCAATCGAACAAGTCTAATAATTAACCGACAAAGTAAACGCAAGCGTTTCATACCACTTGTTTTGCTAAGTCGTTTAATTAGATTTCTCATACGAATGAGGTAAAGGTTTGTATATACTAATAGATTGGAAAACGGTTTTAAAAATGAGCTTTGTATTAAAAGTAAATGTTGAAATCATTTTCGTGAAAGAGTTTGAGTATTTACTACTAGTATAGAAACCTTTGTATTTTAAAGTGACAAATCACCGAAACGATTGTAAAACAATCTACCGCCAAAATTTGACATTCGACGACGGGGATCAAAACCATAAAATCGATATCAAATCCATCAAATGGAAATACCAAAAATTCAGAAAAGAAGTCATCAAAGTCGATAATAAACGACAACAACTAATCGGATCAACAAAAATCGATTAAAACGAAAATTTACTCAAAATAGGCAAATTGGCTTAAATTATCAGGGTTAGACGTCTGGTGGTCTTCCCAGACGTCTGAGCTGAAGGTTTGGAAATTTTCTTCCAGATCGCCCAGACGTCTGGTAAATAACCTCAGACGTCTGAGCTGTAAAACTGGAATTTTTATTCCGTAGCATCAGCGCTTGAGAATTTTAGCAGACGTCTGAGCTAAAGCTCATGGCACATTTTTTCCTAGGCCATTGATGGCCAAATCAACTTCGAAGCAATCGAATGAGCGACGATGGCTTGGGATTTATGCCAAGCGACAACCCAACCATATAGGCTCTTCAATACACTCCAAACAACATGTCCAAACATCCATAGTAGGATTTTCATAGATTTTGACTTCAAAATACCAAAAATTGGAAACTTCACCAAACCAATTTAATTCAAAAGCAAATGAACATGAAATAGATGTTAGGAATTCATACCAAACAACTATCAAAGGTATATACATAGATGTGAGTTCAAGAACTCACCTTTAAACTCAAAGAAAACAAGTGAAGCACTTAAAACAAGGAAAGGTCTATTCCTCTTCAACTACACCTCTAGAATCTTCAATTTATTATCACATGCAAAGGTTTCCTAAGTTAGGTTATAGGAAATTCAGAAAATTAAAGAGAGATTGAGTTGGAGAAGATGAAGAGGATGCTTACCTAAGCTTCTCCTTGATTTTAGAACTAGAACTTGAATTTCCTAAGAATCTAGGGCTTAGGAATTTTAATTTCCCCTCTTTTCCCCCGTTTTTCTCTTTAGCTTGAGTGTTAGGAAATGAGGAGTAGAATGAATGAAGAGTAGAGGAGTTAGGGTATTTGGTAGAGGAGTTGGCTTACCTTGTTGGGTTTGTGGGCTAGAACACAACCCAAAGCCCAAATGAAAATACCAAAATCCTAATAAACTCCAAACATATCGATGTTTATACTCAAAAAAGTTGTAAACGTCGTTTGAAATCAATGGAAGTGGTCTCGAGTCCGGATTCGACTGTTTACAAAAAGTAACATTTTGGACTTTAAATTCAACAAACGATGTTATATTTAAACAAAATATTTAAATATATAATCGTAAAATATGCGGGTTGTTATAGACTCCCCTCCTTAAAGAAATTGCATCCTCGCAATACTTAAGAAGAAAATAAAGAGTAACAACCACTTTAAGGCATAATAACACAAAAGAAAATTTTGAAGCGAGAAGTTCACCTTAAGGAGCACGAGAGAGTAAGTCCGAATGTGTTCGCTCGATGAATTCTCTGGATTCCTAAGAACAATCCTTAGGATTTGCGGACCATTGAACTTTCACAAGCGGAACATCTTTATTACGAAGGCGTTTAACCTCCGTAGCAATGACACGAATAGGATGTTGCTTATAAGTCAAATTAGTTGAAACTTCAATTTCTTCAATAACACCGGGCTCAAGAATAGAATCGGAATCTCTAAGGCATTTCCGGAGTTGAGAAATGTGGAATACGTCATGAATAGCAGAAAATTGAGCCGGTAATAAAAGGCGATAAGCCACGGGACCAATGCGTTCGGTGATGGGAAATGGGCCAATATATCGAGGTGCTAACTTTCCCGATCGACTGAAACGCATAACACCCTTCATATGTGAAACACGAATGAATACCAAATCTCCTACAGAAAATTCCAAATTCCTTCTTTGGTTATTGGCATAGGATTTTTGTCTACTTTGAGCTTCTTTCATCCTATGACGAATAAGGTCAATCTTTTTTGTGGCATCACGAATAAAATCTGGACCTAAAACCAGCTTCTCACCGACTTCAAGCCAACACGAAGGAGATCGGCATGGCCTTCCATAGAGTGCCTCGAAAGGTGCCATACCAATACTAGATTGGAAGCTGTTATTATAAGAAAACTCAAAAAGAGAAATATGAAAGTAAACTAAATGCATAGTAAAAGATTAGACGTGGGATCTAGTAAAATGGTAAGGTGCGTTAGGAGCATCCCGAAAGAGAATCTGGATAAAGAGCCTGACAAAGCAGTTCATCGCAGATTTTAGTACAGAAAGAGCACGTCCAACTTAGTTAGATTGGGCTAGAAGGAAGTACAAGACTTCAACGGGACATGTGGATACTCTAGGATGGCCCTCTGGGGTAGGCCTAACGAAGCTGTACCCCCGAAGGCAGGTTTGTAGGTGTTCCATCAAGAGAGTATGCCTTGACTACTTTTGCATTGCAGGCCTAACGAATTGGACCTTTGTAGGCAGTCAGAAGGTTGATGATGGAGTAGTATATTCGTATGACACCATACTCTAAGTAGTGAGTAGGTTATAGTGGACAGGACCCAAAAGGATAGTCGCATGCAGAGATCAAGCCATCATCAATCAGAGCGAGTGCGGGAAAGACTAGTGTTAAACCAACAGGCCAATGATTCTTTCACTCTTGAGACATTGGATGAGGGTCGCAGCCAATTGGATGTTTAGATTGTTTGCAGTAGGGCACAACCACTTAGCTCTTGAGAGGTCTTTCGATTAGTTGAGGGGTGGCTGCGTAGGGCCATAACCACTATGAGAAAAGAGACAGACCAAGCAGAATATCTATAATGCAGGCCTAACGAAGCGAACGTTTATAGATATAGAAAATCCCTGACTAAGTTCCGTACAAGGTAGACCTTGTTGGCGGAATTCAGGGAGTAGAGAGAACGATTACGTGTTGTCCTCAAGATATGCATTGGGTGGTACATTGTGGATGTCCGAGCACTAGTATAAGCTAGTGCAGATGCAGTTTCAAGTTTTCCTCGCAGATGACAGAACATCTGTATTATTGGCCTCAGGAAGCTGTCCTTTATAGATGTAGTTTCAGTACGCTCTAGCAGTGAGACAATGGAGTCCTTTTCGAGGAGGATACGGAAGGTACCATGGGTAGTACCTAGGACCGATGCGGTCTTTGGGCATGTAGCTACATATATATTGGTTATTAGGTCTTAATCTATTAGGGAGTAGATGGGTACGATTCACGCACAGAGGCGAGAGTATTATAAACCTAATAAACCTAATATAAAAGAAAATGGAAATAGAACGGTATATGTAGAATTATGCTTAGAAGTGTATAATTTGTTCATTCAACAGAACTATAGTTCTGACCATCTCTTCATAACATCCCACAGGTTAGATAGAAGGCAGAGATTTTTCAGCATTGTGACACTTGTTTAGAAAGTGCTATTACCTTGGTGAGTATATACTTAATATTTGATTTTAGTCAGTTCCGCCATGAGATATTTATTTGTGCTATGATATATTTATCTTTGCCTATTTGCAGGATACCAGATACCTAACTCGGGCTTCAGTGGGCTTGGATTTTAGCATATTTGCAAAAAATCCGGACCCACTGGAATTCGGGTTGTTACAGATGATCTTCAATGTACTCAAATATTCAGTCTGATCCGAGCGTAATGAAAAGACAAAACACTCGGATCAGAACTAAAGTATTTTCATGTATGTCAAATCAATATCACGTTAAATATGAGTGTAATAGCGTCAGAGACATTACGGGATTTTACATCTCTTATCCAGTGTACAACGTGAGTGCAATAACTTAAGAGATGTTATGGGATTGTTCATCCCCTAAGGATCCATTAAACTATCTATATATAGTAGATACGCTATATATGTAATGTCTATCAGTAAAGTAAATATTTTTCATAGCGTTAAGGCTTTACATTAATCCCCCTTAACGCATTTTAAAACATTATCGTACAGTTTGCATATAAAATAGCAGTAGAACGTCGGTGGATAGGGATGCACCGTGATACGACAACACTAAATCAAAATCGTAGTGGTCTCGAATAAGGATAACCGTATGACAAGGCATGGAGGTAATGCCCAAGGTAGGATACTACCAGTTTGCCTGATCTGGACTAGTGGTAACCCCTAACGGCCCACTGCGTCCAACACTCACAAAATCCAAGGGTGTGCAGCAATCAATAACAATGTAGAGATAGTAATACGAAGGAGTGTGTCCGCTAGAGGTAGCTAGCCTCATTGGCCCGGCATGACTCCTGTTTTAGTCATTTCAAACCGATACAAGTGTCAGGGTCATCCATCATCATTCACTTTCTTCAAATCCAGTAAACGTTCACCATTTCAACCACTTCATTCTGGATAATCCTCCGTGAACATAGTTGTTAGATTAGTTCCAGTTTTGACAGAGTATACCAATAATTAGCCCCGGTCTCTTTAACAACCAAACGTCATTTTACACACTGGTCGGTTCTTTTTCATTTCAAAGAACAACTATACTTCATATCAAAATATCATATTCACTTCAAAATATCATATTCGCTTCAAAATATCATAATCGCTTCAAAATATCATTTTCTAATTCGAAGTAGGTTATACCTTCATATCAAACACATTCGCATTTAAATCAACGATTTATGTATAAATAGTTCCAACTTTAAAACAGTTTGAATATTGAAAATAGTTTGAAAAATCTAAAAATAGTTTGGAGATTGAAGACAATTTTGATATTAAAATAGATTGAGTATTGAAAATGGTTTCTATATTAATATAGTTTGGAAACCAAAATAATTTGAATATTAAAATAGATGGAAATTTAAACCCGTTTATATTTAAAATAGTTTACATTGAAAATAATTTCAAATTAAAATTGTTTCTTTCCAATTCAACAAATCTGAACTCAGGTTCAAATTTCAAATCAAATAAATTCAATTTCCAACATTTCAATTCAAATCAACTTCAATTTCAAATTCAATTCAAATCAATCTCAATTCAAACTGATTTTAACTTTACTTCAAATTCAGTATAAACAATTCGATTCAAATGGTTAGAAGTTTTCAATTCAAATTCTCATTTAAACAATTAATT